>CM067845.1:670477912-680477912 GCA_034509565.1 Triticum monococcum
TGGCATGCTATGATACTCGAGTTTATACCTCAGAATTCGTAGTTTATACCTCAGAATTCGTACTTTCATTAGCAAACTTTGTTCTGTAAAGTGTAATCCATTTGACCTGTAACAACGGTACATGGATGATACAAATTAAGTGCAAGCTAATCTTAGAGACCTTGCTGTTTGAGGACTGGCTGTGGTGCGCCGACAGGCTGATGCGGAGGGGATGGCCTAACTACTATCTTTGTCCCGTCTCAAGCTATTAGTAATTCTGGCAGTATGTGCATCAAAGGAAACAAGTCGCTTTTCATTCTCGTTTCATGGGAGCTCTGGCTTGAAAAAATCGGAGGATTTTCAATGACAAGTAGCTCTCGTCGACTCAGGTTATCCTGGCCATTAGGTGATTGGCTGAGCTCTGGCGGCTGGCGGGTGGGCCTGATGCCGATCATCTGGGAGTTGCCCTGAACCAGACTTTCTCTGGGCTCTGTCCTTTTATTCAAAGTTTATTTCCTTTACTCTGATCTTTTATCCTTTTGCTATGTGCTAATACGTCAAAGCCAGCATTTGCCGAATCATTCAAAAAAAATATCTTGCAGGACTTTTTTTTCCGCCATGTAGGCCTCTAACCAGACAAACTATCCACAGCCAAAAATTCTGTTACTTTTTTTTTGGTTTCTTGTACAGTACAGGTCCTTATAAAGGTGATACAACCTATGAGCACAAGTTAGCATTCTTGTTGCTAACACTTTCTCTCCTTTCCTCCATTTCCATGGCCATGGCAGAACAGACAGTTTACCCTATGGCCTCTGCTGTAACCGGGGAGCTCACCAGCAGAGTGTTGTCGGGGCTGATACAGATGTTTGGTAAGCAGGCAGCTGCCGGAGAGAAGCTGCAGCGGCTGGAGATGCTGCTAATCAAGATCCACAGCGCGGTTGAGGCGTCAGAGAAGCGCACCATCGAGAATTTGTGGCTCCTTCGATGGCGCGAAAAGCTAAAGGAAGCAGCCTCACAAGGCGACGAAGTGCTTGCCAGCTTCATACGCAAGGCGGGAGACGCTGAAGCCACAAGGGGCGTTGACACCAACCAGCAGCAAGGCTCATCCTCTTCTTCTAGTGCTGCTTCTGCTAGAGCTACAGGTGCTCTGTCTTTCACAAGTAAATCTATGTTGGGCATGGTGCAGGGCATCCGCGACGCAACCCAGGTGCTGTTTTCGAGTGACAAAGACATGGAAAAGCTGAACAGTACACTGGACATGTTAGAGCAGCTCTCCATAGAAATCAGAGAGTTCATAAGATTGTTTCAGCTTGAGGACTGGGCAAAGGTAGATCTAACATCTACCGAGAGTATGGAGGCTCCAACAACAGAGCATAGACCAAGAAAAAAGATGAGGATCACAAGAAATTCAGGGTGCAGATTATTTGGCCTCAAATTAGATGAGGAAGACACAAAAATTTCAGCTCCGTGCGTGGAGGATGCGGTAGTGAACAAATTGATCAATCTTTCGATCAATGAAACGGCAGCTATCCAGAAGGAACAGTGTGAAATGCTCCTTGACAAGCTTGAGGAAGGGTTTGCCAATATCTGCAAGACCGTCGAGCTGGCAGATAACCACGACCTTGGGGACATGAAGTGGCTAGCATACTGGGCTGACATCCTAAGGGAGGCCAAGATAAAAGGCTGTGTCGTTCTTGGCACCATCAGCGCTCGCAAAACACTGAGGGCCAAAGATAACGAGCCAATGGTGAAATGTGATCAAGATCAAGAGAGAGATCAATTCAGCAGTTTCGTGCATAGTATGGAGGGCTTAGCCAGGGACGTGGAATGCTTTGGCAAATTGGTATACATGTGTTCATTATGTTAACCTCTTGTTATCATGTCAAGACGGCTCACCTCAATAATAAGACAGGAAGTCTAGATCCATTGTAAAAAAGTATTTTCTCTTTAATTAGAAGACATACTGTAATCTTTCATCCAAGGAGAAAAAAACAGGAGTAGTCCAGGTTGAGCTCTGATTGTGTAACTAATGATGCAATTAACAATTTTCAGCAGGTTCTTTTAGCTCAGCCGATAAGTTCCTTTCGTCACATAGGGACGTTGCATTGTACAGCAGAAAAAAGGTTGGGGAACTAAAGAAGCTCGAAGGTGTTGGAACACGGATATATCAGAATTTAGTAGAGCCATAAGGTCAAGATCTTTGTGGTACGAGCGGAAGGAGCCTTAAACCTTGGTTCTGCTCTTTTTTAAGTCAATTTCAATGGGTGCTACCGTGCTGGAAAGACAACCATATTCTAGCATTCAGGTGGTTCTAACCCGATAGTTTTGAGCTGAATAGCTTCTATGATCCACTTTGATGAATATCTTTTGCCGGTAGAACCAATACAGGGCAAGGGCTCTTAAATGCTGATTTACTCCTACCTTGGACCGTGTCCGTATGGCGATGGACACTAAGATCAGCTAGAAGTTATCTCCCCCTTTTATTTGACATCGTTGTAGTCACTTGTTTGTACTCCATCCCAGCTCGTCCATTTTGTTTGCTTGCTCATTCCGATCGCATCCAAGCTGCCTTTAAATCTTTAATGCAAGACGATGGCCACTCAAAACAAGTCCAAGGAATCTAAATATTCTGGTCAGCTCCAGTCATCATTCAGTGATGGCAGCTGAGCATCTCACTGGAGAAGTTCTATGAGCTGTCCCCAGATATTGCAGAGTTCATCTTGGTGCTGCAGGTGGAGGTATTGCCAAAGATAGAGCAGAAACCTGCCGAAAGAACGAGACGGTCTACATCACCATCTAGTACGGAACATGCTATACCACTGTGGCACTGTCCATACATTCAACTTTGGCCTAGCCAAATGCAGAACAGTTCTTAATTGAAGGGATGGTAGAGGAGGTAACCGTGACTCCATGAGTGAGGAGAGCAGCAGTGTGATTCAACAGATGAGGGAGGTTCATTGTCGACCTAAACAGCACATGATAATAATGGAACAAAGGAAGCTTGTGGGAATGCTCAGAGAGGTGCTACTTGGAAGGCTTCGTATGACCGTCACAGTGGGTGACCATCCAGTGGGAGGCTGTAGATAGTGGCAACAACAACGTTGTCTACACCTATCACTGGCACACGTCGAAGGTAAAGGTGGAAACGAAACAACGGCTTGCTCTGATAATGAAGCAGATGATCTCTGCAGTTTTGTGCATACTGGGGACAGGCTGTCTTGGGATGTGCAATACTTTGACAGCTTGGTGTTGCTGTGTCCGTCGAACAAATTCCATGTTTTTTTTCTTAGTGCCGGTCGACCTTAGGGTGGCTGACACCAACTATGTCCATAACTTGTTGTTTTCACAGTCTCATACACTCACTGACTACTTAATTTTACATTTTGCGATGGGGGACACTCAGAACAATCCTTAATTATATGTATTTATAGATTTGAGAGACTCTAGTTAGTCACATACCTTGTTTGAGAGCTAGCCATGGCACAAGTGGTTGCCACCATTGCCGCAGCAGTGGCCGCCGTGGTGACAGGACAGGGCAGTGTCCAAGTTCATGTAGAACTTCAACTGGCAGATGGCCGCTGATGAGAAGCTGCTCCTCATGAGGATTCGCAGCGCGGTCGAGGTGTGAGCGAAGCAGACCATAAAAAGTACCACGCTAGTCCAGTGGCTGGAGAAGCTCAAGGAGGCTGCCGCCCATGGTGACGAGGTGCTTCTCAGGTTCAAACATCATGCAACAGACAAAGCCACTCACTGGAACAACGATGACCAGCATGGTGCTGGTATTACCACTGTATTTCACGAGAAATGTGTGGTCCAGCATGGCATGATGCATCCGCACCGCTTCGGTGGCGCTCTTCTCTAGCACTGAGGACAAGCTGGAGAGCACAGTGGAAGCACTTGAAAAGGTGTCGAAGAACATCAGGGAGTTCGTAGGATTGCTCAGACTAGAAGCCTCATTGATCCTCAATGGAGGCGCCGTGTGGTTACCACCAATCGTCAGGTCAGTTTGGGGATTCACCGCATGTGTTGACATCACCAGAGGAGCTTCTTGTCAAAGTGAATGTTTTCTTGGCTGAAACGGTGGCTGATCAAGAGCTCCAGGAACTGATTAAGCTTGTGCAAAGGCTAAGCCTTGGCTAAGATCAGCATAGCCATTGACATCACAGAACTGCGAGACATCAAATCCTATCATGCTAGCGCACTTTGCTGACACCATCCAGAAAGTTAGGAACAAGGCTGCGTCACCCTCACCGCCATCAGAACCGGCAAATAGACTGCGCAATATGACTTTGAAGTTGACAAGGTCCTCTGCTTCTTGTGCATATTGTGGAGAGCCTAGCTGGAGACATGGAATGCTTCGGCCCGTCAGCTGGTTGTAATTTCCTTCCCATGTTTAAGCCAAACATGAGTATTCCATGCTAGCATGTCTGGAAAAAAGAAAGAAAGCAATGAGACTCCATAGGTTTTCTAAATAGAAAGAAAATGGAATAGAATTCTCTAAATAATTCTCAAATAAATCTGATAAATGAGACAAAGTCTTTCTTCCAGTTTTTACCAACATAGCATTTTGTGCATTGAAGCATGGCAGCACCCTTCTTGATTGGCAGCAACTCTGTGAATCGTAAATTTCCATGACCAGAAAGGCAGAAACCATTCTTAAAAAAAACGAGCCACACCGCCCAAGCGCCATGCTCAAGATACTTCCCGCTTCATACTGCATGGGCATGGAAAGTGAAAACTTGCAGTTGAATTCCGGCACTTGCCAATTGCCATCGTGCCAAATGTAAGCTGGACTTGTAATACTGCTTCAGGTATATTTAAGCCAACTCTATTGAAGGGAGAAAAGAGAAGACCTTGATTGGATCTTTTTTATATTTCATGCAGAATCATTAAGTGTCAATATGAATAAGATTCTGTAATCCCATGAATATCAGAGTTAAAAAAATTTATAGAGAAACTCAAGTGTCAACATAAAAACAGAGTAACTACTGACCACGGGTCCACAGTACACTAGACCTGTAGATTAACATATGTTTACTTCTGACTCCACCCATGCAGGAAAATAAGATACACATCACGCTATATCGAAAAGGTTTGATCTAACAGCAGATACAGGGAGGTTCATAAGATTGGCTGTGTGGGAGGTTCTGGCAGAGCTAGACACAGAAGAGGCGAACAAGAAAACACAGGCTTAAATGTGTTTGATCCATGCAGTGGAAACAAATTTCTTGGCTATTGAAAGCAGAATCCTATAAAATGAGAGACTCTACAAAGGGAAGTACAGATAAATATTACCCATGTAGTCCCTGTAGTGAATGATGATGCGATCACTTGCGCAAGGAGGCTGAGATTGACTTAACAGCTCCCTGCAATAATGAGAAGGCAAGGCCGTACAAGAACAGGGAAAGCTTCAAAGCATTGGCCGAGATCAGCAACATCATCGAGTTGGCAGACAGTTCATAGATGCATAGTAAGTTACAAACTCACTGCATGAATGAAGAAGCAATGGAGAATGAGATAGTCGAGGAAAGGCTTAGAATAGTGCCAAAGAAACTCAGGGAGGCCACTGAGAAAGCAGAAGACATGCATTTATCTGCCCCTGCATGAACAAAAGGCATCATACTATTATCATATATACATGTCATGAAGTTTGTCTATGCATAGAACGGTATCTTCAAAAGTTTGGATTAATTAGATGATTCGTACATGATGCAAGCTGGGGTACACATTAGAAATGTTCTCACGATGGTCTAGGTTTTTGTAGGAAATCTTAGTCCTTGAATGTGTGCTGATGAGACATTCAGTACACAAGGCTTAGAACAGTGCCAAAGAAACTCAGAGAGGCCACAGAGAGAGCACAAGATTTGGAGACACATTTATCTGCCCCTGCATGAACAAAAGGCATCATACTGTTATCATATATACATGTCATGAAGTTTGTCTATGCATAGAGAATGGTATCTTCAAAAGTTTAGATTGGTTACATGATTCGAACAAGATGCAAACTGGGGACGCATTAGATATGTTTGCAAAATGGTCTAGGTTCTTGTAAGAAATCTTAGCCCTTAAATGTGTACTGGTGAGACATTCAGTACACAAGATAAAGTGTCTGAATGTTTATATGTTTCAGTGCTACTTCCAGTAATCTTCAGTAAACATCAGTTTTTGGCCACTGAAAGCTTTGTATTACATATAAATTGGCAAACCTCGAGGACTTGCAGAAGTTCCTCGAAAATACATCATGAGTTCACGATCGCCTGCACGTGCCGTTGAAGTTCAATCCACCCTTCACTGCACCATCCGAAACAGGATAACCTGGTGAAACACAATTGCAATCACCAGAAATCCTTGCACGAGCAGGAACCATCCTTGAAGCGATGGAAACGGCTCCTATCACGCACTATGATCTCCCGGTTATAAACCTGCGATATGCACTTAATCGCCGCATGACAATCGGAGCATACACGTAGGTTTTTTACCACCCGGACCTGTGTTCCAGGAGGAGTCCTCAGGAGCACAAATGCAATCGCCAGCTTCTCGCTGTGCCACTGAAGCGCACCCTCCTTGTCCTCCTCATCGAGGTCAAGGAGGACCTCTGATGTAGCTGCAATATGTCCAATGCGCCTTAGCTCTCTTGACATCTCCTCAACCATCCTGTATATCTCCTTGTACTGCGGATGCGACTCATCTCCTGCTATGAACTCATGGACCTCACCATCAAGCTCAACAATGCTGCAGCCTGGCACCTTCGTAATTCCTCTCTTACTCATCTCTCTCCTAATCTCTGATTTCTCCTTCCATCTATGCGTCAACGCGAACACGTTGGAGAGCATGACGTAGTTGGCCTCATCAGCTGGGTACTCGTTGAGAAGGTCCCTGCTGATACTTTCGCCAAGCTCGAGCCGACCATGAGCACGACAAGCAGCAACCAGAGTCCGCCAAATTATTAGGTTTGGTTTCATGGGCATCGCACGGACAAACTCCAACCCCTTCTCGACCATGCCAGCACGACCAAACATGTCAACCATACAACCATAATGCTCAATCTTAGGCTCAATACCATGCTCTGTCTTCATTGAGTGAAAGTAGCCACGGCCTTCATCAACCATTCCAGCATGGCTACATGCAGTGAGCACCCCAATGAATGCGACATCATCAGGTGGCACTCCAACAGCCTTCATTTCTTCGAACACCGCCACAGCCTCTTTCCCACGACCCTCCATCGCAAGCGCATCAATCACCGACGTCCATGACACAACAGTCCGCTCCTCCATCCCCTCGAACACAGCCACTGCCCCATCGACATCCCCGCACTTGGCGAGCGTGTCGATCAGCGCATTGCAAAGCGTCACAGACCTCCCAATTCCCTCCATCTCCACAAACCGCTCAACCCAGCGCGTGAGCTCGAGAGCGCCCAAATCAGCGGCGGCCGAAAGGACCCCAATCACCGTCACCTCATCGGGTCGCACACCACTGGCCTGCATCTCCCGGAACAGCACGACGGCATCACTCGACAGCCCGCCACGCACGTACCCCCCCATCATGGCGCTCCAGGTGACGGTGCTGTCCTTGGGCGTTCTGTCGAACACGTTCCGAGCGTCCCCGAGGAACCCGGCCCCGAAGCAGGAGTACATGTGTATGAGCGTGTTGGAGACGTAATGGTCGGCGGCGAACCCGAACTTGAGGGCGGCGGCGTGGGCCTGGAGGCCGGCGGCCGGGGACCCCGGCGTCGCGGCGCAGGACTTGAGGAGGAACGGGAAGGTGAACTTGTTGGGGGCGACGCCGCGGCGGACCATGAGCGGAAAGAAGGCCGCGGCGCTGCGGCGCGCGGAGGGGAGCGGGGACGCGACGTGGGCGCGGATGAGGGTGTTGAGGAGGAAGGCGTCGAGCGGGAGGCCCGGGCGGAGGAGCGCCGCGACGAGGGGCTCGAGGAGCGCGGGCGCGGCGGAGGCCGCGGCCGCGAAGAGCCTGGTGAGGACGAGCGGGTTGGAGTGGAGGCCGCACTTGAGGAGGAATGCCAGGGGCTGGAGGAGCGACGCCGGCGTCGTGGCGCGCTTCAGGAGGCGGAGGCAGTGCTGCTCGGCCGCGCGCGGCGGCGACGGCGGCGCGGGGAGCGGTGAACGGGGCGGCATTTGGTCGAACGCATGGCGGGCGAGCCGTGGGTCCTGCGGGTTTTGACCTTCGCTGCTTGCGCTCGAGCTCAAACTGGTTCCTCTACGGCGCAAACATGTGCGTTCTGAAGCGAAGCCGTGCACAATGCAAGCAGAACTGGCAACTTTCGAAATTTAGCCAGGCGAATTGCGATATTTTGCACAGAAACCACCATAATCTTCTCTGGTCGTTTTGATTAATAAGTTTACAATTTTGTCAGACTGTCTGAAGAGACAAGCTGCTTTTCTTCAGTTAAGAGAAACATGCGCCATTTGTGATAAAAACAAAAGACAGCAAAAATATCAGAGAATTTATCAGAAGGAGCAAAAATACATGTGAGCTGTGAGCATATGTCAAGATCTTGCTATGATCAAACACCAACATACACTTCGAACTGGATTCTTCTCTCCAGTCGAAAATCTCAAAAAGTTTTACAATGCTCCTTGAACTAATTTGGTAGCTGTGTTTCAAAGTGACGAACTAAGTTTGGTGTATACGCTGAAGCGATCGAGACCTAAGCTCTAATGAGTTACCCAGGACAGGGTCTATGAGTAAATTTTCCATATGCCCAGCCCATAGCCTACTCTGATCAGCAGGAGCTCAAACACCATGTGCAGGATGCTTGTCATGCGCACTTTGGACCCAGGTATCTCCGTCCAGCTGACAGATACTTCTGCCATCGGGATCCTCAGGTGCTTGCATAGGTACACAATCTCAACATCAAAACACCACCTGGCCATGCAGTAAGTAGGGCAGAATGAACATCCAGATTTATTCCTTGCAAGATTATTGTATTATATACTACTCCCTCCGTCCCATAATGTAAGACGTTTTTTGACACTACACTAGAGTCAAAAAACGTCTTACATTATGGGACAGAGGGAGTAGATAGTATCGTGGGATTTTCCTTTTCAGAAAAAAATACCTCTTTAGTCTGATGTTTGTAAAGAGTTTCCTTGCAGCAGATCGAGTGAACATCTTGAAGCCACACTGGGATTTGTAATAATCAAGCAAATGAAGCGAATAAATAGCATGCCTCCAGAGAAGAAGAAAAAACGCAAATAGGAATCATCAACGCATCTTATGTTGGCCAAAGCATACCTGTGTATCTCTGATTCCAGGACCAGCGGTCAACAGTACTACCAAGTGGAAACCTTTCATAAGGAAGTTCCGATACCATTTCCTCTGCAGTAAGCCAGGAAAAGCATATACAGCATAAGGGAGGAACCTAAGAGACTAGGAAACAGAATCACAAGTGACGGAAACTGGGTTTCAGGAGACATACCGTGGCAAGAGCCTGCTTCTCCAGATGAGCACGGGAACCAAAAACAGCAATTTCAACATCAGATGGCCTCTGGGATGAACTAGCAGAGAGTGCTTTCCCCGCCAATGCAAGAACCTAACAGCAAAAAAATAATTCAAAAATCAAGATATTATGCTCATCACAATCAAAACAAGCCCAACAGCATGGTATTGGATTGAGCGTCTGACGGACCTCAGCTTCAAGCTTTGCCAAATCAGTGACCTTAGTTGCACCATCAGCATCAAGCATGAGTAGGAGTTGACCCCTGGAATGGAGCATCCCCTAGACAATGCTTCCACAAATAATTGGGAAGCATCAATTAGAGTTGATTTGTTGAAACTAGTGTGTGGGTGGGTAGTTCAACACTCACTTTTCTGACGGCTTCACCTTTCCCATGGTTCCTTCCAAGTAGAAGAACTCGAACATTGTCAATGTTGTGCTTCTTTACATACTCAAAGGCAACTTTCGAGGTACGGTCAGTACTTCCATCATCGACAATCAATACCTGAATAAGACCAAGCAAATAACATGTATTAAACCTTCAAATTGTGCCAAACAGATACAGGATTATATAAGACCTTGTACCACAAAATGATAAATATCAGCCTAGGTCAATACAAAACGACGATGCAAATGACAATGATAACAAGATTTCAAATAGCATGTGTAGTAGATAGGTATGCCTGACTGAATTCTGCACCATTGCAAAGGCAGCTCAGATTCTATTTAGGTCGCATCAACCCATCTACTGGATTCAGTGAGGCGTTATTCATAACTTACATTTTTAATGTGAATTAGTTGTGGATCTCACAACGGCATAGCTACCAAGATCAGTGGTGTATAGAGCATAATTATGAATATCACATGGGACAATACATAAAGGACAAGTGATGAATATTCAGAAGCTAATACGATGTAGCTCTGGGAAAATTTATGCAGCTTTGTCAGGGCCTTTCTAAACACTAACAGCGGATGTAAATCTAACTCTGTAATCCTAGATCCAGGTCTTTAGTTTGGTTTTACAACCAAATGAATAGTTCATCAGAAAAAAACTATAGCAATTCAAGTTCTGCAATACAGTCATATTCTACTCACTATACTAAAGATCGGGTCAAACTCCATTGCAGGCAATTTTCATATCTGGAGAGGGGAGGGGGCTATAGGTATCCAGAATTTAGGAGCGGAAATGACATTCGTGTTTAGACCAAAACAAAACAAAACAAACTAAGTACAAATGAAGAACGTGATACTAAAATGCATAATCTTCTAAATAAATCCAAGTTAGTTCCGCTTGCAGAAGTAGCTTGCACCATCCAAATTTATCATATCAAATAAAGATGATGAACATGTTCAATTCTCACATACCTCATAAGTAAATGACTTGTCGGCAGATGAGCGTTGTTTCAGGTAGCTAATGGAGAAAGAAAGAAAAAGAAATACAGTGATTAACATAGCGTATCAAGCAATCGCCTATCAGATGAAGCTGCAGTTACATACAGGCAACTGGTTGTATAAACTGCACAGTACTGTTCAAAGATAAGAAACTTGACAGAGCAACGAATGCTGGTATCAGGGCCTTACTTGAGCGTCTCTGTAAGAGCCTCCGGGAGCCGACACTCCTCGTTGTAAGCAGGAACGATCAACGAAATGTACTTCTCGGCAGGGTCAAAAATCGACGGGCAGCGAACCTACGACAGGCAGCACAAGCAAATGAGCAAACACCTAGCGTGCACACCGTGCCACAGCACAAACAATTCGTACGAGCAATCAGCACCTTCTTGAGCGAGCCAGGGTCCTCGAAGAAGGCGTCCGAGACGGCGGTCCTCTCAATCCTGCGGCCGAATCCGAACGGCGGACCAGTCAACGACGGAGAGGGCCAGATCCCAAGAGAGAGAAGAGGGGAGTACAGAGGAGGCTTACGAGTGCATGCATCCGATCTTGCGGATGTGCTCGAGGAATACCGCGGCGACGCCCAGCACGAGCACGACGACCTGCGCACATGAGGAGAAGAGAGGGCGTCAGCGGCGGGAGGAGGGGGTGGGGAGGGGAGCCGGAGGGGGGAGGGTTTTGGGAGGGGAGGGAGGGCAGTACGAGGGAGCCGAGGAGGAGGGTCAGCGAAAGGGAGGCGGGGAGGAGGCCCGCGGCGGCGGAGAGCGGCCAGGCGGCGCCGGCCATCGCGACGGCCGGTGGGCGTCGTGGTTAGACCCAAACACCACCAACTGCTCCCCTCGCGTGCACTCCAGGTTCCCGGAGTCGGGTCGGGCAGATCTGTAGGAGCCGGCAGGTTTGTGTGCTACCCGTATAGTACAGTATCGTGGGAAGTGGTGACAAATTGGTCATTTTCTATTCAAATGATTTTCAAAATGGTTGGAGAGTTAGCAAAAAAGTTCTCCAAAAACTTAGGAGCCTCCCGATAGGCGATTAGGGTTTCGAGGGGAAGCGGCGGCGCGCGCCTGATCTCGATCGGCGAGGCGCACTCGGGCGGCGCTAGATGAGTTCATCCGGCGTCGGCAAAGGAGAGGAAGGAACGCTCTCACCGCGCGCGGCAAGGGCGAGGCTGGAGGAGGCGATGGGCAAGTTAGATCTAACTGAGGAAGAAGCCACGCCATTAGTGATTGACGACGTCGAGGAGGGGGAACCGACGAAGTGGTCGCTGGCGGGCAAGGTACTACACCGGCATACACTCCATATTCAGACGATCTCCAATGCCCTTCGGCCTGCATGGGGTAACCCTAAGGGCTTGAGCTTCAACTCTATGGGAGAAAACACGTTTGTGGTGGAGTTCTCTAACAAGCGCGATCGCGACCGCGTTTGGGATGGCAGTCCATGGCACATCAATAAACATGCAGTCATTCTCTCGGAATTCTCCGAGTGCATGCAACCATCTGAGCTTCAGTTCAACAAATTGCAGCTGTGGGCAAGGGTTCTAAACCTGCCCTTCAATCTGCGCAACGACAAACGGGGTCAGGCAGTGGCCAGACAAATAGATCCAAATGCTCAACAAGTGCAGTTTGATCCCGTGGGGGGGTTTTGAGAACGAGAGTCACCATTGATGTCAGGAAACCTCTACGAAGGTGGATCCTCATAGATTATGCGGCTCGCGACAACCGTGACTGGTATGACATCCAATATGAACACATTCCAAACTTTTGCTTTTCGTGTGGTCGCTTGGGCCACTCGGATCTGGTATGCCCGACGCTAGGGACCAGGGATGAGAACGGCGATCTTCCCTTCTCAACCAGTCTCCGTGCATCAGAGGAAAAGAAGAAGGCATCGCCCGGTGAGAACTCTGGATCAAATCAGAACAATGCAAAAGCCAGTAGGAGGGAAAATTCAGAGTCTAGCTCAACCAAAGATGCCACTCCTGAGGTCACCTCTCCAATGAAAAAGAACTCCACTGGGAGAAACAAGAGGAAAGTTGGGTCTTCAAAGAAGGTTTACAGACCACTGGTGTTGCCCGCGTTAACTGCACCAGAACATGCGCCTGCAAACAACACTGCCATTATCCCAGCCAGTTCAGTACAGCCAAACGGGGACGATGCCTCGGTGGACACGATGGAGGAACGTGCACCGAAAAAAAAGATACACCTAGGACATCAGATAATTCGACAGGAGCTGCTAGCCAGCCCTGCCTGGAACCACGAGTTGCTTAAGTTGGAACTACCGGGGGCTTGGGAACCCGAGGCAGTTCGAGAGCTTCGCAATGTTGCGAAGCAAGAAGGCCCGCACTGGTTTTTGTCATGGAGACGAAGATCAGAGGAAAGCGAGTGGAGGATCTGCGGTACACTCTAGGGTTTGCCGGCAGTTTTGCGGTTGATAGTGATGGCCTCAGTGGAGGCATCGGTCTGTTCTGGTCCAATGATGTGCAGGTAGAGCTTAAAAACTATAGCACCAGCCATGTTGATGTGATGGTGTGGGATACATCAGCGGACACAAATAGGATGGTGGTTTATAGGGTTCTACAGAGCACCAAGAGCAGCTGGTCGTCATCATAGCCGGCGCTTTCTTCGCACCCTACACGGCATTCCTCATGATTCATGGCTATGTGTGGGGGATTTCAATGAAACCCTATACCTCGATGAACACTTTAGTCGCTCCCCTCGACCCGAGTGGTAGATGAGGGCGTTTCGTGAAGTCACAGATGACTGTGCATTCCAAGACCTAGATTGGTCAGGGGTTGCGTACACTTGGGACAACCGTCAGTCGGGGAACGCAAATGTCAAAGCTAGGATTGACAGGGCTTTTGCAAACGAGCAGTTCAGGCAAAGGTTCGAGCATACCCGAGTTCGACATGTGTGCGCTGTGGAGTCGGATCATTGCTTTATCATCACCGAATTCAAACACCACGCTTTCACACATCGGTCGCCGGGGGTCAAACAGTTTCGGTACGAGAACATTTGGCAGTCCCATCAAGACTACGATCAGCTCAGTGCAGACACGTGGAGGAAACAGGATCGAGCCCCAGGTCTGCAGGGCATCGCTGATTCTTTGGTTGCCCTTCAGCGGCAATTAGAGCCATGGGGAGCGCGCGAGTTCGGCAGCCTATCGTGGACAGTACGCAAACTACAGTCACGATTAGACAGATTACGACAGCGCTCTGTCGGTCGAGGGCCCTCAAAGGAAGAGAAGAGCATCATTAAGAAGCTTCGAGAAGCTCTTCGTCTGGAGGAAATTTGGATGCGGCAAAGATCTAGTGTGCCGTGGCTGCGAGAAGGTGACTGCAATACAGCATATTTCCAAGCACAAGCTAGACAGCGGAAACGAACGAATAGGATCATGAATCTCACAAGAGTTGATGGTTCGGTTTGTGCAAGTGAAGAGGAAGATAAAGCAGAAATTAATGCTTTCTATCAAGCGTTGTATATGACACAGGGTGCTAATAATATGGATGGGTTATTATCGTATGTACCAACCCGGGTCATGCCGGAGATGAACGAATCCTTGTGTAAACCTTACGAACCATCCGAAGTTCAGCAAGCTCTATTCCAAATGGCCCCTTCCAAGGCGCTAGGGGTGGATGGCTTCACGTCGGGTTTTTTCCAACGCCACTGGAAGTTACTGCAACATGAAGTAACGGAGGCGGTGTTGGCTTTTCTCAATGGGGGAGAATTATCGACAGGGTCCAATGACACATCTATCACCCTGATTCCTAAGGTACGTCACCCCCAAAACATCTCACAATTTCGTATGATTGCTATATGCCCAGTATTATATGAAGTGGTAGTCAAAGTGATAGCCAATCGATTGAGAAGCTGCATGGATGAAATTATTAGTGAGGAGCAAAGTGCTTTCATCCCCGGGCATTTGATCACGGACAACGTACTGGTTGCGTTTGAAAGTGTTCACACTATGAGGAGGTGGAAGAAAGGGAGAACTACACCTGTGTTGTCAAGTTGGACATGATGAAAGCTTACGACGGGGTAGAATGGCACTTTCTAGAGGCTATGTTTTTGAAATTGGGCTTCCAAGCAAGCCTGGTGAGGTTGATCATGAAGTGTGTCACTTCTGTTCGATTTTCTATGCGTGTGAATGGGGAGCTGCAACCATACTTCAGCCCTTCCAGAGGACTGCGACAGGGATGCCCAGCTTCGCCATACTTATGTCTTCTATGTGCAGAAGGGTTCTCATCCTTACTAAAGAATTATGGCCAATATATTGATCGAGGAATACGAGTAAGCTCTGGAGCTCCATGGGTGAATCACCTATTTGTTCGCGGATGATTGTCTTATTTTCATCAAGGCGAGCGCAGAAAGTGCAGCACGGCTCAATGAAATTCTTGAGATTTATGGCGAGGCTTCTGGACAGTGTGTAACTTGGCGCTGCTCTTGAGACACATAAGTTTGGATCTGTACATTACCTTCTGTCAGGCTTGCCAACTATCAACTGGATCCTCAGGCACACACTCTTGCCAAAGTCAGGTGATTACAAGATGATCAGAGGCCATGCAAATAAACTTGCTTCACATCTTTGATGTCCCACAGAAGTTCAAAGTCATGAGCCTCATAATGGAAACCATAAAGAGGACAGCTGCAGATCAGAAGAGGAGTTGTGGGTATGCCCACAGATTCAGGAGCTGATTAACTCCAAGATGGGCACAGGCACATATCTGCTGGACAAGGGGCACCTGCCCATCTACCCAGAATTTAAGGACAACACTGTGGTGATGGATGAAATTGAACCATCTTCTGTGCACCCACAAGCCAAGAAGGAGAAGGCAAAGGCTGAAAAGGCTGCAAGGATGCCAACTACTGAAGAAGCATCTCAGTATCTTCTGAAGAGCAAGCAAGATCAGCTTGGCTACTTGATTGCCTCCACTCTGAGGATTGAGAAGGGACTGGCCACCCTAACTCAAAACTAGGAGAGCCTGGAGAGGATCATGGAGCAGAAGTTCTATGACTTGGATGTGAAGGTAACTGAGATCCAGTCTGTTGTGGAGCAACTTTAGGATGATATGCAGGAGAGGAAGGGCAAGACAACCACTGATGCATTTGCCAGAGTGCCTAGAGCTCAGAGGTCTGCTGCAGTGCCTATTCCAGACACCAAAGCCACTTCATCTGCACCAGCTACAGCTTCAGTGCCACCAGCTCCAGCACCTACTCCATCAGCTCCATCCACATCGACTGAAGCCTTCGTTCTTGGAGTTATCCGGACACCACCACCTGAAGACCAAGCCTGAGAGATGATTTAGTGCTATGCATTTTCTAGGAACTTTTTGGTAACTTGTTGCCAAAGGGGGAGAAAAATGTATAGATCATAGGCTTCGAGAGAGAGCGTTGCTTTTTATTCTCTCTTGATTTGGTGGTTGAACTTTATTTGCTTTGCTTGATTGAGATACTTTTTGTCTGTGTGATACTTGGATGATCATGTGTGTTTGATCATATGCTACAGTAATGCTTGTTGGATGACATTATTCTTTTATCCCTATATGATCATTCACTTTGCTTGGTGATGAGTGCATGTATTTAATTATTATCATTTTGAGCGCTCCACCAAGATGTATGCGACATGGAAGAGTAACCCATGAGCCTAACTCTCTGTGCATTTGCAGTCCAAAGCAAATCATAAACTATGCACAAATTTAGGGGGAGATCTTGCTTTTCACATACTTCTCAAAGCGACAATGTTTTTCACTCTTATTATCATTTGTCGAAGCTTTGATCTATATGTTGTCATCAATTACCAAAAAAGAGGAGATTGAAAGTGCAACTATCCCTAGGTGGTTTTGGTAATTCCTAACAACATATAGCTCATTGAGCTAATGCTATTCCAAGATTAATATTTCAGGAAAAGCTCAATCAATGGCATGGCATGGATGAGGAAAGTGGACCCCTCAAAATACTAAGGACAAAAAGATTGGCTCAAGCTCAAAGCTCAAGACTCTACATTTTATATTTTAGTGATCCAAGATCACATTGAGTCTATAGGAAAAGCCAATACTATCAAGGAGGGATGAGGTGTTGCTTGATGAGGTTCTTGCTTCATAGTGCTTAGTGATATGCTCCAAAACCCTCAACTACCTTCCCACATCCACATATGACCTAAACCAAAAGTCAAACTCGGCCCCACCGATTCTTTCTATCCGGCGCCATCGAGTTCAGATGTCATAGCCACTGCCACAAACCCTAGGCAAATCGGTCTCACCGATAGGGATCTCGGTCACACCGAGATGGGGTTGTAATCTCTCTGTTTCCCTTCGAACGTTTCGGTCCTACCGAGATGAGTCATTGGTCCCACCGAGATTGCAATGTAAACTCTTTGTTTCCCTTTTGTAACATTTCGGTCCCACCGAAATGAGCAATCGGTCCCACCGAGTTTACCTGACCAACTCTCTGGTTAACTTATTACCAAAATCGGTCCCACCGAGTTTGTGTAATCGGTCACACCGAGATTACGTTATGCCCTAACCCTAACCATATCGGTCCTACCGAGTTGCATCTCAGTCCCACCGAAAATCCTAACGGTCACTAGGTTTGCTAAATCGATCCGACCGAGTTTCTCAATTCGGTCTCACCGAGATTGGTAAATTGTGTGTAACGGTTAGTTTTTGTGTGGAGGCTATATATACCCCTCCACCCACTCTTCATTCATCGAGAGAGCCATCAGAACGTACCTACACTTCCAATACACATTTTCTGAGAGAGAACCACCTACTCATGTGCTGAGGCCAAGATATTCCATTCCCACCATATGAATCTTGATCTCTAGCCTTCCCCAAGTTGGTTTCCACTCAAATCTTCTTTCCACCAAATCCATATCCTGTAAGAGAGAGTTGAGTGTTGGGGAGACTATCATTTGAAGCACAAGAGCAAGGAGTTCATCATCAACACACCATTTGTTACTTCTTGGAGAGTGGTGTCTCCTAGATTGGCTAGGTGTCACTTGGGAGCCTCCGACAAAGATTGTGGAGTTGAACCAAGGAGTTTGTAAGGGCAAGGAGATCGCCTACTTCGTGAAGATCTACCACTAGTGAGGCAAGTCCTTCGTGGGCGATGGCCATGATGGGATAGACAAGGTTGCTTCTTCGTGGACCCTTCGTGGGTGGAGCCCTCCGTGGACTCGCGCAACCGTTACCCTCCGTGGGTTGAAGTTTCCATCAATGTGGATGTATGATAGCACCACCTATCGGAACCACGACAAAAACATCTGTGTCTCCAATTGTGTTTGAATTCTCCAAACCATTCCCTTTACATTCTTGCAAGTTGCATGCTTTACTTTTCGCTGCTCATAGACTCTTTGCATGCTTGCTTGAATTGTGTTAAGATTGCTTGACTTGTGCAAAGTTGCTAAAATCTGCCAAGAACAAAAATTAGGAAAAGGATAGATTTTTAATTGGTCAAGTAGTCTAATCACCCCCCTCTAGACATACTTTCGATCCTACAGACTTGGGCACTCTGTGCGCCCTTGCCATTGCATTTGTGCATCGGTTTGAGTTCTCCATGGTGATACGTGGAAGTTACAAGTTGAGAAGCTTATTACTTTTGGGTGCTTGGTACCCTTGAGCTTGTTCCTCTTGGGTGCTTGGGCGCCCTAGACGGTTGGTGGTGTTCGGGGCTCAATCATTATGGTGTAAAGCTCCGGGCAAGTGTCGGGGTCTCCAATTAGGTTGTGGAGATCGCCCCAAGCAATTTGACGGGTACCGGTGACCGCCCCCAAGGGTTGCCATTTGTACATGTTCGGTGACCGCCCTCAAGGGTCCCTTAGTGTAATCACGGCATCTTGCATTGTGCGAGAGCGTGAGGAGACTACGATGGCCCTATTGGCTTCTTGGGGAGCATTGTGCCTCCACACCGCTCCAAACGGAGATTAGCATCCGCAAGGGTGTGAACTTCGGGATACATCGTCATCTCCGCGTGCCTCGGTTATCTCTTACCCGAGACCTTTACTTATGCACTTTACTTTGTGATAGCCATATTGTTCTTGGTCATATATCTTGCTATTACATAGTTGCTTATCTTGCTTAGCATAAGTTGTTGGTGCACATAGGTGAGCCTAGTTGTTTTAGGTTTTGTGCTTGACAAATTAACCGCTAGGTTTATTCCGCATCTGTTCAAGCCTAAACCGTAATTATTTTAAAACGCCTATTCACCCCTGCTACCTCTTGAGCACTGCGTTGGTTTTCCCTTGAAGAGGAAAGGGTGGTGCAGTAAAGCAGCGTAAGTATTTCCCTCGGTTTTTGAGAACCAAGGTATCAATCCAGTAGGAGACCACGCGCGAGTCACCTCGTACCTACACAAACAAATAAGAACCTCGCAACCAACGCGATAAAGGGGTTGTCAATCCCTTCACGACCACTTGCAAGAGTGAGATCTGATAGAGATGATAATAATAAGATAAGTATTTTTGGTATTTTTCTGATATAGATTGAAAGTAAAGATTGCAAAATAAATTAGATTGGAAACTTGTATGATGGAAAATAGACCCGGGGGCCATAGGTTTCACTAGTGGCTTCTCTCAAGATAGCATAAGTATTACGGTGGGTGAACAAATTACTGTCGAGCAATTGATAGAAAAGCGAATAATTATCAGAATATGTAGGCATGATCATGTATATAGGCATCACGTCTGTGACAAGTAGACCGACTCCTGCCTGCATCTACTACTATTACTCCACACATCGACCGCTATCCAGCATGCATCTAGAGTATTAAGTTCATAAGAACAAAGTAACGCCTTAAGCAAGATGACATGATGTAGAGGGATAAACTCATGCAATATGATATAAACCCCATCTTTTTATCCTCGATGGCAACAATAAAATACGTGTTGTTTCCCTTTCTGTCACTGGGATCGAGCACCGCAAGATTGAACCCAAAGCTAAGCACTTCTCCCATTGCAAGAAAGATCAATCTAGTAGGCCAACCAAACTGAAAATTCGAAGAGACTTGCAAAGATAAATCAATCATACATGAAAGAATTCAGAGAAGATTCAAATATTGTTCATAGATAAACTAGATCATAAACCCACAATTCATCGGATCTCGACAAACACACCGCAAAAAGAAGAGTTACATCGAATAGATCTCTAAGAGAATTGAGGAGAACTTTGTATTGAGATCCAAAGAGAGAGAAGAAGCCATCTAGCTAATAACTATGGACCCGAAGGTCTGAGGTAAACTACTCACACATCATCGGAGGGGCCATGGAGTTGATGTAGAGGCCCTCCGTGATCAATTCCCCCTCCGGCGGAGCTTCGGAAAAGGCCCCAAGATGGGATCTCTTGGGTACAGAAGGTTGCGGCAGTGGAAATATGGTTTCGTGGTGCTCCTGGATGTTTGCGGGGTATGTGAACATATATAGGAGGAAGAAGTAGGTCAGTGGAGCAACGAGGGGCCCATGAGGGGGGAGGGCGCGCCCAGGGGGGTAGGCGCGCCCCCTGCCTCGTGGCCACCTTGTTGATTGCTTGACGTCCACTCCAAGTCCTCTGGATCACGTTTGTTCCAAAAATCACGTTCCCGAAGGTTTCATTCCGTTTGGACTCCGTTTGATATTCCTTTTCTACGAAACACTGAAATAGGCAAAAAAACAACAATTTGGGCTGGGCCTCCTGTTAATAGGTTAGTCCCAAAAATAATATAAAAGTGTAAAATAAAGCCCATTAACATCCAAAACAGATAATATAATAGCATGGAACAATCAAAAATTACAGATACATTGGAGACATATCAACATCCCCAAGCTTAATTCATGCTCGTCCTGGAGTAGGTAAATGATAAAAACAGACTTTTTGATGTGGAATGCTTTCTAGAATATTCTTCAATGTATTTTCTCTATTGTGGCATGAATGTTCAGATCCAAAAGATTCAAGATAAAATTTTATTGTTGACATAAAAATAGTAATACTCCAAGTATGCTAATCAAGCAATTATGTCTTATAAAAATACCATAGCCAAATAAAACTTATCCCTACAAAGTCATATAGTTTGGTCATGCTTCATTTTCGTCACACAAAATGCTCTCATCATGCACAACCCCAATGACAAGCCAAGCAATCGTTTCATACTTAGCCTTTTCAAACTCTTTCAACTTTTACGCGATATATGAGCACGAGCCATGGACATAGCACTATGGGTGGAATAGAATGTGATGATTGAGGTTGTGTGAGAAGACAAAAAGGGAGAAAGTCTCACATTGACGTGGATAATCAATGGGCTATGGAGATGCCTACCGATTGATGTTAATGCATGGTGTAGGGATTGCCATGCAACGGATGCACTAGAGCTATAAATATATGAAATCTCATCAAAGAAACTAAGTGAGTGTGCATCCAACTCGCTTGCTCACGAAGACCTAGGGCATTTGAGGAAGCCCATCATTGGAATATACAAGCCAAGTTCTATAATGAAAAATTCCCACTAGTATATGAAAGTGACAAAATAAGAGACTCTATATCATGAAGATCATGGTGCTACTTTGAAGGACAAGTGTGGAAAAAGGATAGTAACATTGTCCCTTCTCTCTTTTTCTCTTATTTATTTATTATTATTATTTTCCTTTTTTATTTGGGCCTTCTTTCTCTCTCTTTTTTCTTCTTTTTTTGGCCTGTTTTTTTCTTCTCTTTTTTTCGTCCGGAGTCTCATCCCGACTTGTGGGGGAATCATAGTCTCCATCATCCTTTCCTCACATGGGACAATGCTCTAATGATGATCATCACACTTTTATTTTCTTACAACTCAAGAATTACAACTCGATACTTATAACAAAATATGACTCTATGTGAATGCCTCCGGCGGTGTACCGGGATTGCGATGAATCAAGAGTGACATGTATGAAAAAAATATGAACGGTGGCTTTGCCACAAATACGATGTCAACTACATGATCATGCAAAGCAATATGACAATGATGATGCGTGTCATAATAAATGGAACAGTGGAAAGTTGCATGGCAATATATCTCGGAATGCATGGCTATGGAAATGCCATAATAGGTAGGTATGGTGGCTATTTTGAGGAAGATATAAGGAGGCTTATGTGTGATAGAGCGTATCATATCATGGGGTTTGGATGCACCGACGAAGTTTGCACCAACTCTCAAGGTGAGAAAGGGTAATGCACGGTACCGAAGAGGCTAGCAATAGTGGAAGGGTGAGAGTGCGTATAATCCATGGACTCAACATTAGTCATAAAGAACTCACATACTTATTGCAAAAATCTACAAGTCATCAAAACCAATCACTACGCGCATGCTCCTAGGGGGATAGATTGGTAGGAAAAGACCATCGCTCGTCCCCGACCGCCACTCATAAGGAAAGCAATCAAAGAACACCCCATGCTTCAAATTTGTCACATAACGTTCACCATACGTGCATGCTATGGGACTTGCCAACTTCAACAGAAGTATTCATCAATTTCACAATTACTCAACTAGCACACTTCTAATATTACCACATTTATATCTCAAAACCATCTATCAAGCATCCAACTTCTCTTAGCATTTAAATTTATAACCAAAGTGTATTACCATGCTGTTCTAAAGGACTCTCAAAATTATATAAGTGAAGCATGAGAGATCAATTATTTCTATAAAGTAGAACCACCACCGTGCTCTAAAAGATATAAGCGAAGCACTAGAGCAAAAACTATATAGCTCAAAAGATATAAGTGAAGCACATAGAGTATTCTAATAAATTCCAGTTCATGTGTGTCTCTCCCAAAAGGTGTGTACAGCAAGTATGATTGTAATAAACTAGAAAGAAAATACTCAAATCATACAAGACGCTCCAAGCAAAACACATATCATGTGGCGAATAAAAATATAGCTCCAAGTAAAGTTACCGATAGACGAAGACGAAAGAGGGGATGCCTTTCGGGGCATCCCCAAGCTTAGGCTTTTTGCTGTCCTTGGATTTTACCTTGGGGTGCCTTGGGCATCCCCAAGATTAGGATCTTGCCACTCCTTGTTCCATAATCCATCAAAGCCTTACCCAAAACTTAAAAACTTCACAACACAAAACTTAAAATAAAATCTTCGTGAGCTCCGTTAGCGAAAGAAAACAAAACACCACTTCAAGGTACTGTAATGAGCTCATTCTTTATTTATATTGGTGTTAAATCTACCGTATTCCAACTTCTCTATGGTTTATAAACTCTATTACTAGCCATAGATTCATCAAAATAAGCAAACAACACACGAAAAACAGAATCTGTCAAAAACAGAACAGTCTGTAGTAATCTGTAGGTTTCGAATACTTATGGAACCCCAAAAATTCTAAAATAAATTGATGAACATGAGGAATTTATCTATTAATCATCTTAAAAGATAATTAACTAAATAGCACTCTCCAATAAAGAATGGCAGCAATTCTCGCGAGCGCTAAAGTTTCTGTTTTTTACAGCAGGATCAAAAAGACTTTCCCCAAGTCTCCCCAACGGTTCTACTTGGCACAAACACTAATTAAACACAAAAAACACAAAAAAACAGAGGCTAGATAAATTATTTATTACTAAATAGGAGCAAAAAGCAAGGAATAAAAATAAAATTGGGTTTCCTCCCAACAAGCGCTATCGTTTAACGCCCTTAGCTAGGCATAGAAGCAAGGATAAATCTAGGTATTGTCATCTTTGGTATGCAATCCATAAGTGGCTCTCATAATAGATTCGTAAGGTAATTTAATTTTATTTCTAGGAAAGTGTTCCATGCCCTTCCTTAACGGAAATTGGAATCCAATATTCCCTTCCTTCATATCAATAATTGCACCAATCTTTCTAAGGAAAGGTCTACCAAGAATAATAGGACATGAAGGATTGCAATCTATATCAAGAAAAATGAAATCTACGGGCACATAGTTCCTATTTGCAAAAATAAGAACATCATTAATCTTTCCCATAGGTTTCTTAATGGTGGAATTCGCAAGGTGCAAGTTTAGAGAACAATCATTAAATTCACAAAACCTAGCAAATCACACAAAGTTTTTGGAATCATGGAAACACTAGCACCCAAATGTCGGTGTACTAAAGTAGGGGTACCTTAGTATCCCGAACTTGTGCACGGGCAGTCGCAGCATCCCGTGGCAAGGCTTGCCGGGCGACCGCCAAGACCCTCCGTGGTTCCTTTGGAGCCACTCAAGAACAAAGTATCCAAGGCCCCGGCAAGAGGAGCTTGCCGGGAAGGAGACAAGACCCCGGCAAGAGGAGCCTGCCGGGAAAACCAACCAAGACATCTCGAGAAGCTTGCTGCAACACGCTGCGCGTTCCGGCAAGACCCGGTGAGCGACAAGCTCCCGGACGCGACAAGACCCGGTGAGCGACAAACTCCCGGACGCGACAATACAACATCCGCGGCAAGGCGCTTGCCGCGGCAAGCTACTACTCCGCAGCCCGCGCTCCAGCTCACCCACCAACGTGTCGGTCTGGGACCGTCCTTGGCATACGTGGTGAGAGGCTGTGCAGCCAGGGGCGTGCAGTGGCAAGCAGGCGCTAACAAGGAGCCATCGTGGCAAACGGTGGCGCCCCTGACGGTCCCTTTCCGCCCCGTCTAGGCGACACAGACAGGCATTTAATGCCTTTGTCCCCTGCCGTCAGGGTTAGGTATGATACAACTGTAGTAAGTGGTGGCGCCAACTACCACCTCTTTTACCTTTTTACCCTCATCTCTGTTGCCACCTATCGGTGACCCCTTAGACATATAAAAGGAGGCCCATGCGCAACAGGGGGGGCAACCATTCTCACGCTCGGTCTCGCTAGCCACCCAAGTGTACTGTAGCATTCATTGCTCCCGAGCAAGAACACAATACAAACCAAAGCAGGAGTAGGGTTTTACGCATCCGTGCGGCCCGAACCTGGGTAAACTGATCGCGTCGTTCGTGCGTTCGCCTCGATCTGCTCTTCGTGCATTCTCCGCCCCCTGCCGAACCAAAAGGGGCTCGGTCCGCCGATCCCCATAGGTGTACGTGGGATCAGCACCCCCGATATCTTTGGCGCGCCAGGTAGGGGGTGCGTCGAGGCTGTGTGAACCCGATCCGGCGTTCGCACGAGCCAAACTTCGTCATCTTCATCAACATGCCACCGAAGAAGAAGATTTCGGAGGCGGCTGCTCCGTCTGCGCCGAGCCCACCATCGCCGGAGCGAATGGCTGGTGGAGTAGGCGCCGACGAAAGAGCGGGCGCCGACGAAGGGACTCATGGTGCTGCCAGATCCAAGGACAAGACTGCGCTGCACGTCGGCGGCGCGGTCGGCTCCCACAACGACCGAGCGCACTCCAAGACCTCGGCGTCCGTACACGCTTCGCGCCCGTCCCAGGAGGCGCGGGACCAGCAGCGTCATGGTACCCACGGTACCATACGTCTGCTGGGCCAAGATCAAGCTGGCGGATCCCGGAGTGCTCAGGACCAGCATGCACGCCAACATGCTGGCGCGAGCGTGGCGCGGTCGCTTGGACGAGATGTTGCTCCTTCTAACGTAGTTAGAAGTCCGAGCATATCTCGCTCCTCACACCGTTCGCTGCCGCCGCCCGCCACTCCGGCGGAAGCGTTGGCACGTGCCCAACTGCTCCTAGATTACCCTCCAGTGCCAGAAAAGATCGACGACTGGAGGGCCACTATCCAGAGTCTCATCGGCTTCACCAACGGTGACAACCCACGGCAGCCGAGCGCATCGCTGCCGCGGTAAGTCAGCCAGGCGCGAGCCGGTGGCGACAAGACCGGCGAGGGTGCAACCACTGTGCACTCTCCGCCCCGAAGGCCAAGATCGCCGACTCGTCGGATCCGCCACGACAGCGACTCCACCGC
The DNA here is from genome assembly GCA_034509565.1 of Triticum monococcum. NCBI lineage: Eukaryota > Viridiplantae > Streptophyta > Magnoliopsida > Poales > Poaceae > Triticum > Triticum monococcum. The sequence continues at coordinate 670,503,570 of CM067845.1, forward strand.
GTCATCAGATCCGCGAGCTCGTCGTGATCAGCGCCAAGTTCTTCACGAGCGACAACAAGAAGACGCTCGTACCCGCATCGAGCGGCGAAGAGAAGCGCGGCGTCAATCAGACCTGCGCGCCGGGCCTTCTATTGACATGCATGCGCCCGGAGAACCAGGCGACTTGCCATACGCGGTAGGTTGCCCTGCGTTCACCCGTGAGCTGCGGCAAGTCCTAAAGGAAATATGCCCTAGAGGCAATAATAAAGTTATTATTTATTTCCTTATATCATGATAAATGTTTATTATTCATGCTAGAATTGTATTGACCGGAAACATAATACATGTGTGAATACATAGACAAACAGAGTGTCACTAGTATGCCTCTACTAGACTAGCTCGTTAATCAAAAATGGTTATGTTTCCTGACCATGAACAAAGAGTTGTTATTTGATTAACGAGGTCACATCATTAGTTGACTGATCTGATTGACATGACCCATTCCATTAGCTTAGCACCCGATCGTTTAGTATGTTGCTATTGCTTTCTTCATGACTTATACATGTTCCTATAACTATGAGATTATGCAACTCCCGTTTACCGGAGGAACACTTTGGGTACTACCAAACGTCACAACGTAACTGGGTGATTATAAAGGAGTACTACAGGTGTCTCCAATGGTGGATGTTGGGTTGGCGTATTTCGAGATTAGGGTTTGTCACTCCGATTGTCGGAGAGGTATCTCTGGGCCCTCTCGGTAATACACATCACATAAGCCTTGCAAGCATAATAACTAAGATGTTAGTTATGAGATGATGTATTACGGAACAAGTAAAGAGACTTGCCAGTAACGATATTGAACTAGGTATTGGATACCGATGATCAAATCTCGGGCAAGTAACATACCGATGACAAAGGGAACAACGTATGTTGTTATGCGGTTTGACCGATAAAGATCTTCGTAGAATATGTAGGAGCCAATATGGGCATCCAGGTCCCGCTATTGGTTATTGACCGGAGATGTGTCTCGGTCATGTCTACATTGTTCTCGAACCGTAGGGTCCGCACGCTTAACGTTACGATGACAGTTATTATGAGTTTATGCATTTTGATGTACCGAAGGTTGTTTGGAGTCCCGGATGTGATCACGGACATGACGAGGAGTCTCGAAATGGTCGAGACGTAAAGATTGATATATTGGAAGGCTATGTTTGGACATCGGAAGTGTTCCGGGTGAAATCGGGATTTTAACGGAATACCGGGAGGGTTACCGGAACCCCCCGGGAGGCTAATGGGCCTATTGGGCCTTAGTGGAAAGGTGAGAGGGCAGCCCACATAGGGCTGCCCCCCCTCTCCCTAGTACTATTAGGACTAGGAGAGGGGCCGGCCACCTCTCTCTTCTCTTCCCCTTTGGGGAATCCTATTAGGAATAGGATTGGGGGGAGAGTCCTACTCCCGGTAGGAGTAGGACTCCTCCTGCGCCCCTCTCCCTTGGCCGGCCGAACCCCTCCCCCTGCTCCTTTATATACGGGGCAGGGGGCACCCCATAGACACACAAGTTGATCATTGTTGATCGTTCCTTAGCCGTGTGCGGTGCCCCCTGCCACCAAATTCCACCTCGGTCATATCGTTGTAGAGCTTAGGCGAAGCCCTGCGTCAGTAGTACATCAAGATCGTCACCACGCCGTCGTGCTGACGGAACTCTTCCTCGATGCTTTGCTGGATCGGAGCCCGAGGATCGTCATCAAGCTGAACGTGTGCTAAGAACTCGGAGGTGCCGGAGTAACGGTGCTTGGATCGGTCGGATCGGGAAGACGTACGACTACTTCCTCTATGTTGTGTGATCGCTTCCGCAGTCGGTCTGCGTTGGTACGTAGACAACACTCTCCCCTCTTGTTGCTGTGCATCACCATGATCTTGCATGTGCGTAGGAAAATTTTCGAAATTACTACGTTCCCCAACAGTGGTATCAGAGCCTAGGTTTTATGGTTTGATGTTATTTGCACGAGTAGAACACAAGTGAGTTGTGGGCGATACAAGTCATACTGCCTACCAGCATGTCATACTTTGGTTCGGCGGTATTGTTGGACGAGACGATCCGGACCAACCTTACGCGTACTCTTACGCGAGACCGGTTCCCTCGACGTGCTTTGCACATAGATGGCTTGCGGAAGACTGTCTCTCCAACTTTAGTTGAACCGAGTGTGGCTACGCCCGGTCCTTGAGAAGGTTAAAACGGAGTCTATTTGACAAACTATCGTTGTGGTTTTGATGCATAGGTGAGATGAGTTCTTACTTAAGCCCGTAGCAGCCACGTAAAACTTGCAACAACAAAGTAGAGGACGTCTAACTTGTTTTTGCAGGGCATGTTGTGATGTGATATGGTCAAGGCATGATGCTGATTTTATTGTATGAGATGATCATGTTTTGTAACCAAGTTATCGGCAACTGGCAGGAGCCATATGGTTGTCGCTTTATTGTATGCAATGCAATCGCGATGTAATGCTTTACTTTATTACTAAGCGGTAGTGATAGTCGTGGAAGCATAAGATTGGCGAGACGACAACGATGCTACGATGGAGATCAAGGTGTCGCGCCGGTGACGATGGTGATCATGACGGTGCTTCGGAGATGGAGATCACAAGCACAAGATGATGATGGCCATATCATATCACTTATATTGATTGCATGTGATGTTTATCCTTTTATGCGTCTTATCTTGCTTTGATTGACGGTAGCATTATAAGATGATCTCTCACTAAATTATCAAGAAGTGTTCTCCCTGAGTATGCACCGTTGCCAAAGTTCGTCGTGCCCAGACACCACGTGATGATCGGGTGTGATAAGCTCTACGTCCATCTACAACGGGTGCAAGCCAGTTTTGCACACGCAGAATACTCAGGTTAAACTTGACGAGCCTAGCATATGCAGATATGGCCTCAGAACACAGAGACCGAAAGGTCGAGCGTGAATCATATAGTAGATATGATCAACATGACGATGTTCACCATTGAAAACTACTCCATCTCACGTGATGATCGGTTATGGTTTAGTTGATTTGGATCACGTGATCACTTAGAAGATTAGAGGGATGTCTATCTAAGTGGGAGTTCTTAAGTAATATGATTAATTGAACTTAAATTTATCATGAACTTAGTCCTGGTAGTATTTTGCAAATTATGTTATAGATCAATAGCTCACGTTGTTGCTTCCCTGTGTTTATTTTGATATGTTCCTAGAGAAAATTATGTTGAAAGATGTTAGTAGCAATGATGCGGATTGGATCCGTGATCTGAGGTTTATCCTCATTGCTGCACAGAAGAATTATGTCCTTGATGCACCGCTAGGTGACAGACCTATTGCAGGAGCAGATGCAGACGTTATGAACGTTTGGCTGGCTCAATATGATGACTACTTGATAGTTTAGTGCACCATGCTTAATGGCTTAGAATCGGGACTTCAAAGACGTTTTGAACGTCATGGACCATATGAGATGTTCTGGAGTTGAAGTTAATATTTCAAGCAAATACCCGAGTTGAGAGATATGAAGTCTCCAACAAGTTCTATAGCTAAAAGATGGAGGAGAATCGCTCAACTAGTGAGCATGTGCTCAGATTGTCTGGGTACTACAATCGCTTGAATCAAGTGGGAGTTAATCTTCCAGATAAGATAGTGATTGACAGAATTCTCTAGTCACCATGACCAAGTTAATAGAACTTTGTAATGAACTATAGTATGCAAGGGATAACGGAAACAACTCCCAAGCTCTTTGTGATGCTGAAATCAACGAAGGTAGAAATCAAGAAAAACATCAAGTGTTGATGGTTGACAAGACCACTAGTTTCAAGAAAAGGGCAAAGGGAAGAAGGGGAACTTCGAGAAGAACGGCAAGCAAGTTGCTGCTCAAGTGAAGAAGCCCAAGTCTGGACCTAAGCCTGAGACTAAGTGCTTCTACTGCAAAGGGACTGGTCACTGGAAGCGGAACTACCCCAAGTGATTGGCGGATAAGAAGGATGGCAAAGTGAACATAAGTATATTTGATATACATGTTATTGATGTGTACTTTACTAGTGTTTATAGCAAACCCTCAGTATTTGATACTAGTTCAGTTGCTAAGATTAGTAACTCAAAACGGGAGTTGCAGAATAAACAGAGACTAGTTAAGGGTGAAGTGACGATGTGTGTTGGAAGTAGTTCCAAGATTGATATGATCATCATCGCACACTCCCCTATACTTTCGGGATTAGTGTTGAACCTAAATAAGTGTTATTTGGTGTTTGTGTTGAGCATGAATATGATTTGATCATGTTTATTGTAATAAGGTTATTCATTTAAGTAAAAGAATAAATTGTTGTTCTGTTTACATGAATAAAACCTTATATGGTTACACACCCAATGAAAATAGTTCATTGAATCTCGATCTTAATAATACACATATTCATAATATTGAAACCAAATGATGCAAAGTTAATAATGATAGTGCAACTTGTTTGTGGCACTGCTGTTTAGGTCATATTGGTATAAAGCGCATGAAGAAACTCCATGCTGATGGGCTTTCGGAATCACTTGATTATGAATCACTTGATGCTTGCGAACCATGCCTTTTGGGCAAGATGACTAAAACGCCGTTCTCCGGAACAATGGAGCGAGAAAAGATTTGTTGGAAATCATACATACTGATGTATGTGGTCCGATGAATATTGAGACTCGCGACAGGTATCATTATTTTCTGATCTTCACAGATGATTTGAGCAGATATGAGTATATCTACTTGATGAAACATAAGTCTGAAACATTTGAAAAGTTCAAAGAATTTCAGAGTGAAGTGAAAAATCATCGTGACAAGAAAATAAGGTTTCTACGATATGATCGCAGAAGTAGAATATTTGAGTTACGAGTTTGGTGTACATTTGAAAAATTGTGGAATAGTTTCGCAACTCACGCCACCTGGAACACCATAGTGTAATGGTGTGTCCGAACGTCATAGCCGTACTTTATTAGATATAGTGCAAATCTATGATGTTTCTTACCGATTTACAAATATTGTTTTGGGATCATGCATTAGAGACAGCTGCATTCACATTAAAAAGGGCACCATCTAAGTCCGTTGAGACGACATAGTCTGAACTATGGTTTGGCAAGAAATCAAAGTTGTCGTTTCTTAAAGTTTGGGGTTGCGATGCTTATATGAAAAAGTTTCATCCTGATAAGCTCAAACTCAAATCGGAGAAGTGCGTCTTCATAGGATATCCAAAGGAAACTATTGGATACACCTTCTATCACAGATCCGAAGGCAAGACTTTTGTTGCTAAAATTCGGAAACTTTCTAGAGAAGGAGTTTCTCTCGAAAGAAGTGAGTGGGAGGAAAGTAGAACTTGACGAGGTAACTGTACCTGCTCCCTTATTGGAAAGTAGTACATCACAGAAAACTGTTTCTGTGACACCTGCACCAGTTAGTGAGGAAGCTAATGATGATGATCATGAAACTTCAGGACAAGATACTACTGAACCACGTAGATCAACCAGAGTGAGATCCGCACCAGAGTGGTATGGTAATCCAATTCTGGAAGTCATGCTACTAGATCATGATGAACCTACGAACTATGAAGAAGCGATGGTGAGCCCAGATTCCGCAAAGTGGCTTGAGGCCATGAAATCTGAGATATGATCCATGTATGAGAACAAAGTATGGACTTTGGTTGACTTGCCCGATGATCGGCAAGCCATAGAAAATAAATGGATCTTCAAGAGGAAGACGGACGCTGATAGTAGTGTTACTATCTACAAAGCTAGAATTGTCGCAAAAGGTTTTCGACAAGTTCAAGGTGTTGACTACGATGATATTTTCTCACTCGTATCTATGCTTAAGTCTATCCGAATCATGTTAGCAATTGCCGCATTTTATGAAATCTGGCAAATGGATAAACAAAACTGCATTCCTTTATGGATTTGCTAAAAGAAGAGTTGTATACGATGCAACTAGAAGGTTTTGTCGATCCTAAAGGTGTTAACTAAATATGCAAGCTCCAGCGATCTATCTGTGGACTGGTGCAAACATCTCGGAGTTGGAATATACGCTTTGATGAGTTGATCAAAGCATATAGTTTTATACAGACTTGCGGTGAAGCCTGTATTTACAAGAAAGTGAGCGTGAGCACTACAGCATTTCTGATAAGTATATGTGAATGACATATTGTTGATCGGAAATAATGTAGAATTATTCTGTAAAGCATAAAGGAGTGTTTGAAAGGAGTTTTTCAAAGAAAGACTTCGGTGAAGCTGCTTACATATTGAGCTTCAAGATCTATAGAGATAGATCAAGACGCTTGATAAGTTTTTTCAATGAGTACATACCTTGACAAGATTTTGAAGTGGTTCAAAATGGAGCAGTCAAAGAAAGAGTTCTTGCCTGTATTATAAGGTGTGAAGTTGAGTAAGACTCAAAGCCCGACCACGGCAGAAGATAGAAAGAGAATGAAAGTCATTCCCTATGCCTTGGCCATAGGTTCTATAAAGTATGTCATGCTGTATACCAGATCTATTGCATACCCTACACTGATTTGGCAAGGGAGTACAATAGTGATCTAGGAGTAGATCACTGGACAGCGGTCAGAATTATCCTTAGTGAAATAAGGATATGTTTCTCGATTATGGACGTGACAAAAAGGGTTCGTCATAAAGGGTTACGTCGATGCAAGTTTTTGACACTGGTCCAGATGAATCTAAAGTCCCAATCTGGATACATATTGAAAGTGGGAGCAATTAGCTAGAGTAGCTCCGTGTAGAGCATTGTAGACATAAAACTTGCAAAATACTTACGGATCTGAATGTGACAGACCCGTTGACTAAAATTATCTCACAAGCAAAACATGATCACACCTTAGTACTCTTTGGGTCTTAATCACATTGATATGTGAACTAGATTACTGACTCTAGTAAACCCTTTGAGTGTTGGTCACATGACGATGTGAACTATGGGTGTTAATCACATGGTGATGTGAACTATTGCTGTTAAATCACAGGGCGATGTGAACTAGATTATTGACTCTAGTGCAAGTGGGAGACTGAAGGAAATATGCCCTAGAGGCAATAATAAAGTTATTATTTATTTCCTTATATCATGATAAATGTTTATTATTCATGCTAGAATTGTATTGACCGGAAACATAATACATGTGTGAATACATAGACAAACAGAGTGTCGCTAGTATGCCTCTACTAGACTAGCTCGTTAATCAAAGATGGTTATGTTTCCTGACCATGAACAAAGAGTTGTTATTTGATTAACGAGGTCACATCATTAGTTGAATGATCTGATTGACATGACCCATTCCATTAGCTTAGCACCCGATCATTTAGTATGTTGCTATTGCTTTCTTCATGACTTATACATGTTCCTATAACTATGAGATTATGCAACTCCCGTTTACCGGAGGAACACTTTGGGTACTACCAAACGTCACAACGTAACTGGGTGATTATAAAGGAGTACTACAGGTGTCTCCAATGGTGGATGTTGGGTTGGCGTATTTCGAGATTAGGGTTTGTCACTCCGATTGTCGGAGAGGTATCTCTGGGCCCTCTCGGTAATACACATCACATAAGCCTTGCAAGCATAATAACTAAGATGTTAGTTATGAGATGATGTATTACGAAACGAGTAAAGAGACTTGCCAGTAATGAGATTGAACTAGGTATTGGATACCGATGATCGAATCTCGGGCAAGTAACATACCGATGACAAAGGGAACAACGTATGTTGTTATGCGGTCTGACCGATAAAGATCTTCGTAGAATATGTAGGAGCCAATATGGGCATCCAGGTCCCGCTATTGGTTATTGACCGGAGATGTGTCTCGGTCATGTCTACATTGTTCTCGAACCGTAGGGTCCGCACGCTTAACGTTACGATGACAGTTATTATGAGTTTATGCATTTTGATGTACCGAAGGTTGTTCGGAGTCCCGGATGTGATCACGGACATGACGAGGAGTCTCGAAATGGTCGAGACGTAAAGATTGATATATTGGAAGGCTATGTTTGGACATCGGAAGTGTTCCGGGTGAAATCGGGATTTTACCGGAATACCGGGAGGGTTACCGGAACCCCCCGGGAGGCTAATGGGCCTATTGGGCCTTAGTGGAAAGGTGAGAGGGCAGCCCACATAGGGCTGCGCCTCCCCCCTCTCCCTAGTCCTATTAGGACTAGGAGAGGGGCCGGCCACCTCTCTCTTCTCTTCCCCTTTGGGGAATCCTATTAGGAATAGGATTGGGGGGGGGGAGTCCTACTCCCGGTAGGAGTAGGACTCCTCCTGCGCCTGTCTCCCTTGGCCGGCCGAACCCCTCCCCCTGCTCCTTTATATACGGGGGCAGGGGGCACCCCATAGACACACAAGTTGATCATTGTTGATCGTTCCTTAGCCGTGTGCGGTGCCCCCTGCCACCAAATTCCACCTTGGTCATATCGTTGTAGAGCTTAGGCGAAGCCCTGCGTCGGTAGTACATCAAGATCGTCACCACGCCGTCGTGCTGACGGAACTCTTCCTCGACGCTTTGCTGGATCGGAGCCCGAGGATCGTCATCGAGCTGAACGTGTGCTAAGAACTCGGAGGTGCCATAGTAACGGTGCTTGGATCGGTCGGATCGGGAAGACGTACGACTACTTCCTCTATGTTGTGTGATCGCTTCCGCAGTCGGTCTGCGTTGGTACGTAGACAACACTCTCCCCTCTCGTTGCTGTGCATCACCATGATCTTGCGTGTGCGTAGGAAAATTTTCGAAATTACTACGTTCCCCAACAAGTCCAGTGGCCCAGCCAGAAACATTTCAAGCCAGACGTGCCGGAGAAGTACGACGGCAAGTCGCACCCGTCGGAGTTCCTCGGCATCTACACCATTGCGGTGCAAGCTACCGGGGGGCGAGACGACAAGGTCCTTGCCAACTACTTCCCGCTCGTGCTCAAGCCCGAAGTCAGATCCTGGCTCATGCACTTGCCGTACAACTCCGTATCCTCTTGGGCGGACTTGTGCCATCAGTTTGTCGGCGCCTTTACAGGCGGCCACAAACCACATGGCCAAGAGAGTGACCTCCACCTGCTTGCCCAGAAGGAAGGAGAGCCCCTGCGCAAGTATATCCAGAGATTCAGCCGCGTGCAGCGCAACATCCCAGACATCCACCCTGCGGCGGTTATCAGCGCGTTCCATCAGAACGTGCGTAATCACAGGATGCGGGAGGAGATGGCGATGAGCAGGATCAGAGACGTCAACGAGCTATACGCCTTGGCCGACAAGTGTGCACGCGCTGAAGAAGGGAGGAAACTCCCCGGAGAAGATGCTGGGGCAGGGGGATCTGACAGTGAGGATGCCGCCTCGGCAAAGAAAAACCGGAGGTGCAACAGGAAGAAGAACGGCAAGGAGGTACTAGTCGTTGAGAAGTCCGGCAATGATGGTGGCGCCAAGCAAGCCCAAGTTGGCAGCTCCGGCAAGGAGGTTGCCGCGTGCACCAACTGCCAGGCTGTGGCAGCCGCCGATAAGCAGGACGGCTTCGACAAGCAGTACTGCAAGATCCACCGCACCAAAGGCCATGATCTCCAGAACTGCAAGAAGGTTGAGCAGCTTGCCCAGCAACAGAAAGCTGAGTATGAGCGGCGCGACAAGGAGAGGGCCCAAGGAGGCGGTGGAGAGGCCGGTAAGAAGCGCGCTGGCCAGGGAGGACGCCACGGCAAGGCCAAACAGCGGCAAGGAGACAGACCTCCCCGTGGCCGCAACAAGGATGAAGACGAAGACAAAGATGAAGACATGGATGATGTTGAGAACAGTGAGCAAGAGTTTCAGAAGGCTACAGAAGTCTTGTGTGTTGACGGTGGTGCTTCTCTGCATACTTCCCACCGCCAGCTCAAACAGTGGCTCCGGGAAGTTAATGCGGTAGAGCCACCTGTCGAATCACGCAAGCTTCTGAAGTGGTCCAGCACGCCTATCATCTTTGACATTGAGGACCACCCTGATCGCACATCTGCGGTCGGGTGCTTGCCGTTGTTGGTTTCCCCAACAATCCGCAACCTCAAAGTCACTAAGATGCTAGTTGACGGCGGTGCCGGCTTAAATCTGATCTCCTCCGCTGTGCTCCAGAAACTCCAGATCCCGGACAGCGAGCTCGAAGAGACCGGTACATTCCAAGGAATTAGCCCGGGAAGGAGCAAGCCGAAAGGGAAGGTCATGTTGCCGGTGACATTTGGCAGCGAGCTGAATTTCAGAACGGAGAGGGTCACTTTTGACGTTGCTGATTTCCCATTGCCTTACAATGGGATACTTGGCCGTCCAGCACTCGCCAAGTTCATGGCAGCCTCTCACTATGCATACAACATGCTCAAGTTGCCAGGCCCGATAAGCGTCATCTCTGTCCCTGGCGACAAGAAGGATGCCCTTATCTGCGCCGACAAGATCTATCGGGAAGCAACAGCTGCGACAGACCGCAAGGCACTTGCCGCTGAAGTTCCCGGGGGGAAGAAGAAGACCAAGTCCGGCAAGAGCTCTGATGCCCACTCCGGCAAGCGCACCTCCTCGGAGTGTTGCGCTGCCGTCGAGGACGCACCATCGAGCTCCACCGGCAAGTGTAAGAAGGTAATGGCAGCTCCACCGCATACCAAGAAGGTGTCCGCCAAGGAGGACGGCACTGGTGGTACCTTCACCATCAGTGCCACGCTTGACCCTAAATAGGAAAGCGCGCTCGTTACTTTCCTGCGGGCGAATGTCGACGTGTTTGCGTGGCAACCGTCTGATATCCCCAGTGTTCCCAGGAAAGTAATTGAGCACCATCTTGCCGTTTGTCCTCATGCGCGGCCCGTCAAGCAGAGGGTCAGAAAACAGGCAGTGGAGCGCCAAGAATTCATAGCAGAAGAAATCAAGAAATTGGAAGCAGCAGGCCTTGTCAGAGGTGTACTCCATCCCACGTGGCTGGCCAATCCTGTGGTAGTGCGCAAGGCAAATGGAAAATGGAGGCTTTGTATTGACTTCACTGATGTTAATAAAGCTTGTCCCAAAGATCCATTTCCCTTGCCGCGCATTGACCAGATTGTCGACTCCACAGCCGGATGTGATTTGCTTTCATTTCTTGATGCATACTCAGGATACCATCAGATCTTCATGGCAGAAGAGGATGAGGAGAAAACCGCGTTCATTACTCCATGTGGCACGTACTGCTTCGTACGGATGCCTTTCGGATTAAAGAATGCTGGTTCAACATTTGCCAGCGTAGTCCATATCGCTTTGAAGCCACAGATACACAGAAATGTAGAACCTTACATGGATGATATAGTGGTCAAGAGCAAGGACAGGGCAACTCTGATCCAAGATTTAGAAGAGACTTTTGCAAATCTGCGCAAGATCAACCTCAAGCTCAACCCTGAGAAGTGTGTGTTTGGAGTCCCTTCCGGCAAGCTTCTCGGGTTCTTTGTGTCTCAGCGGGGGATTGAAGCCAATCCCGACAAGATCAAGGCCATTGAGCAGATCGAAGCACCAAAACGCATCAAGGATGTACGGAAGCTTGCCGGCTGCGTGGCTGCTCTCAGCAGGTTTATCTCTCGGTCTGCTGAGCGCGCCCTGCCATTTTTCAAGATTTTGAAAAAGGCAGGTCCAATGAAATGGACTCTGGAAGCGGAGGCTGCGCTGCAAGACTTGAAGAGATACATGTCCTCCACTCCAACACTTGTCGCACCTAAACCACAAGAGAAGTTGCTGCTGTACATAGCGGCAACCAATCAAGTGGTTAGTGCTGCGCTAGTAGCGGAGAGGGAGGCAGATAACGAGCCAGCGACCGCGGCAAGCACATCCAGCGACAAGCAGGGGGCTTCCCCGACAGGCTCTGGTCCCGACAAGCAAGGATCTGCGCAGATGCAAGAGGAGATACAGAAGAAAATGGTGCAGCGCCCAGTTTACTTTGTCAGCTCCCTTTTACAGGGGGCTAGGTCAAGGTATTCTGGTGTGCAGAAGCTGCTTTTTGGCCTTCTCATGGCCTCAAGAAAGCTGCGCCATTACTTCCAAGCACATGAGATCACGGTTGTCACTCGCTTTCTGCTGAAGAGGATATTGCAAAATCCAGAAGCAACAGGCAGGATTGTCGAGTGGGCACTGGAACTGTCAAGCTTTGGCCTCAAGTTTGAGAGTACATCAACAATCCAGAGCAGAGCATTGGCAGAGTTCATAGCAGAGTGGACGCCAACTCCAGACGAAGAAATTCCGGAGACGAGCATCCCCGCCAAGGAAGCAAGCAAAGAGTGGCTCATGTACTTTGACGGTGCCTTCTCGCTGCAAGGCGCCGGTGCTGGCGTGCTGCTTGTCGCACCCACCGGAGAGCACCTCAAGTACATAGTCCAGATGCACTTTCCCAAGGAGCAAGCGACAAACAATACTGCAGAGTATGAAGGCTTGCTTGCCGGTCTCAGGATCGCGGAAGAACTTGGGATTAAGAAGCTCATTGTCAGGGGTGACTCGCAGCTTGTCGTCCGCCAAGTGAACAAGGTTTACCAGAGTCCGTTGATGGAAGCTTACGTTGATGAAGTGAGGAAGCTAGAAGAGCGCTTTGATGGCCTGCAAATGGAACATGTTCCAAGAGCTGAGAACGACATTGCCGATGGCCTGTCAAAGTGCGCAGCACTTAAGTTACCTGTGGAACCAGGGATCTTTGTGCTCAAGCTGACTCAGCCGTCCGTAACACCATCAACTGGACAGAGCAAGAAGAGGAAGTTGATTTCTGGCGACTATTTCCCGGCAGAGCTTCCCGAAGCCGCTGCCAAAAAGGTCCCCAAGATCAACACCAAGAATGCTGAGGAGCAGTCTGCTCCGGCAAGCCCCAGGGTTTGTTCCGTTGAAGCAGATTCTTCCGACAAGTTTTGCTCCGGCAAGCTTGCCGTGGAACGTCAAGCTCCGGCAGAGCCACGGGCTCTCGCCGTAGAAGCGGACGTTCCCGCAGCAGCAGATGTGCCTTTAGTCCTTGTTGTCGAGCCACAGGCTCCAACATGGGCACAGCAGATTGTCCGTTTCCTTCAGACAGGAGAACTTCCTGAGGAACCAGAAGAAGCGGAAAGAGTAGCCCGACAGTCTAGTATGTACCAGTTTGTCGACAACACACTGTACAGAAGAAGACTCAACGGTGTGAAATTGAAGTGTATTCCCTGGGAAGATGGACAGAAGCTGTTGGCAGAGATACATGGAGGCATATGTGGTCACCATATCGGCGCAAGAGCCCTTGTCGGAAAAGCATTCCGGCAAGGCTTCTTCTGGCCGACAGCCCTCCAGGATGCAACTGCACAAGTAACCAAGTGTGAACCGTGCCAGTTCCATTCCAAGTAGATACACCAGCCAGCTCAAGCTCTCCAGACGATCCCTTTATCCTGGCCATTTTTGGTCTGGGGGCTCGATATCCTCGGCCCCTTTCCCCGAGCTATTGGGGGCTTTGAGTACTTGTACGTTGCAATCGACAAGTTCACAAAGTGGCCGGAAGTGGAACCAGTGAGGAAGGTGACAGCACAGTCAGCAGTCAAGTTCTTCAGGTCGATTGTTTGCCGTTTTGGGATCCCTAACAGGATAATCCCCGACAACGGTACACAATTTACGAGCCGCACCTTCATGCAGTACGTCCAAGATCTTGGCGCCAAGGTCTGCTTCGCTTCTGTTGCTCACCCGAGAAGCAACGGTCAAGCTGAAAGGGAAAATGCTGAAGTGCTACGCGGGCTCAAGACCAGAACTTTTGATAGGCTGCACAAGTGCAGAAGAAACTGGATCGAGGAGCTGCCGGTGGTTCTTTGGTCGATCAGGACAATGCCAAATCGAGCCACTGGCCCGACACCCTTCGCTCTAGTCTATGGAGCGGAGGCAGTTATCCCCACGGAACTCGTATACGGGTCACCTCGAGTGCTCGCTTATGATGAGCTTGAGCAAGAGCAGCTGCGGCAAGATGACACGCTGCTCCTTGAGGAAGATCGTCTTCAGGCTGCTGTGCGAGCCGCTCGCTACCAGCAAGCTTTGCGCCGCTACCATAGCCGCAAAGTTAACGCCAGAAGTCTCGAGGAAGGCGACCTTGTTCTTCGGCGCGTTCAGTCCGCCAAGAATTCCAACAAGTTGACGCCGAAGTGGGAAGGCCCTTACCGGGTGAAACGAGTCACCAGGCCTGGCGCTGTCCGCCTGGAGACCAAAGATGGCGTACCAGTGAGCAACTCCTGGAATATCGAGCATCTTCGTAAGTTTTACCCGTAAGGCGCGGTTGTCGGACCCTGTCCGGCAACCACCCTTTTGTACAAGTCTTGCCACTGTTGCATGTAATCCTTTGTACAAAGCCATGCGCAGACCCTGAGCACAAGTAAATGAAGTGCTGGCGCCCAGAGTTATAGCATGCATGCTAGGTCGAGTCTCGTCCTTGGTTAGGGTTGATAGTGCCTAATAGCGGCTAACCCCTAGCTTAGAGGTCGGGTGTGCGTCCCTTTGCCTTTCTTTCGTTTCCCTTGGTTCACAGGGCTCGCATATCCTTGTCGGACCGCCTGAGGACGAAAAGGAGAAGGAGGACGTACCGGCATCTGGACCCCGGCAAGCCAGTGTTGCCGGGGACTGCAAGTACCAAGATTCACCCATGGCAAGCCAGAGTTGCCGGGGGCTGCAATCTCAGATAAGTCTTTCATCCCTCTTCATGCATTCTCTAATGGACTGGGGAATATGAAACCTCGTTTCCTCCTAAAAACTACCATGCTCCCTTAACTCTAGGCCCTGGGGCTCGTTCCTGGGGCCAAATTTTGGTCGTAGTCGCGGCAGCAAAGGGATGAAACGAGGGGCCGCACTCGCCTCATCCCTGCCTCCGTCAAAAGCGTGAGAAAGGTCGAGCGACGTGGGAAGACGGCAGGGCCTGTTACCGGGGAAGAAGTGTCTATCTGAAAGATACCAAGGATTTGCTCCTTGACATGGGTTCTACCCGCGAGACAAACGACCCGGCAAGCATCCCCTTTTCATTAAAAATCATTCCGCTCAGGTATAGTCCATAGAGGATGAAAAACATGAAAGAGAGGATTACAAGTTTTAAATGCAACTAAGGCCTGAAGGCTTACAAATTAAAAAGATAAGATGCTCGTAATCCCTTTCTTGTCCCTCTCTTCAGGAGGTAGGTCAAGGAGGCGAGAAGGGCAAAAGGGGCACCTAGGC
The DNA here is from genome assembly GCA_034509565.1 of Triticum monococcum. NCBI lineage: Eukaryota > Viridiplantae > Streptophyta > Magnoliopsida > Poales > Poaceae > Triticum > Triticum monococcum. The sequence goes on from CM067845.1 coordinate 670,518,730, forward strand.
GAGCTACGGGTGCCAGAAGACACCAAGAGAACTTCCCAGGGGGGGGGGGGGGGCAGGGCGCTGCGCTCTGTGTGCTTTGGGAAGACGGAGGCGGGGCGGAGTTTTTCAAGATTGGAGCGGAATGGGGGCGAGTGGGCGCACTACCCCTGCTTCCCTATGCTTATAAAGGGGGAGGTGGCGGACGTTCCGCCTTTCCTAATAAACAACCACCCATGACATGACGCATGCACGCGGGGCTTAGCCCCGCGCACGCCGCCCACGTCACGCATGACGCCGTGTTCGACGCGTGCCGTGCGGGGAGGGCGCGGTGGATGCGGAGTGAGTTATGGCGTAACCCAGGCCGCGCGTGCCCGTGCATTGTTTTGGGCCTGGCCCAACAGCGCTCGGCAACGTGTATGGCCCAGGCCCGGGGGCTCCTGTCGGTGTACTAAAGTAGGGGTACCTTAGTATCCCGAACTTGTGCACGGGCAGTCGCAGCATCCCGCGGCAAGGCTTGCCGGGCGACCACCAAGACCCTCCGTGGTTCCTTTGGAGCCATTCAAGAACAAAGTATCCAAGGCCCTGGCAAGAGGAGCTTGCCGGGAAGGAGACAAGACCCCGGCAAGAGGAGCTTGCCGGGAAAACCAACCAAGACATCTCGAGAAGCTTGCTGCAACGCGCTGCGCGTTCCGGCAAGACCCGGTGAGCGACAAGCTCCCGGACGCGACAAGACCCGGTGAGCGACAAACTCCCGGACGCGACAAGACAACATCCGCGGCAAGGCACTTGCCGCGGCAAGCTACTACTCCGCAGCCCGCGCTCCAGCTCACCCACCAACGTGTCGCTCTGGGACCGTCCTTGGCATACGTGGTGAGAGGTTGTGCAGCCAGGGGCATGCGGTGGCAAGCAGGCGCTGATAAGGAGCCATCGTGGCAAACGGTGGCGCCCCTGACGGTCCCTTTCCGCCCCGTCTAGGCGACACAGACAGGCATTTAATGCCTTTGTCCCCTGCCGTCAGGGTTAGGTATGATACAACTGTAGTAAGCGGTGGCGCCAACTACCACCTCTTTTACCTTTTTACCCTCATCTCTGTTGCCACCTGTCGGTGACCCCTTAGACATATAAGAGGAGGCCCATGCGCAACAGGGGGGACAACCATTCTCACGCTCGGTCTCGCTAGCCACCCAAGTGTACTGTAGCATTCATCGCTCCCGAGCAAGAACACAATACAAACCAAAGCAGGAGTAGGGTTTTACGCATCCGTGCGGCCTGAACCTGGGTAAACTGATCGTGTCGTTCGTGCGTTCGCCTCGATCTGCTCTTCGTGCATTCGCCGCCCCCTGCCGAGCCAAAAGGGGCTCGGTCCGCCGATCCCCATAGGTGTACGTGGGATCAGCACCCCCGACACCAAATCACACAAAGCATATCATTCATGATCTTTAATTTTAATTTTAATTGTAGGTTCCCATTCATCATAAAGTTTTCTATGGATAGAAACTTACAACTCAAGTTTTTCTTCATAAGATTGCATCAAAGCATCAACGATATGTTTAGTAAAAGCTTTATTTTGACTATAAGCATGAGGAGAATTTAGCGTGGATTGCAACAAAGAAATACAATCTATCAAAGAGCAATTATCATAATTAAATTCCTTGAAATCCAAGATACTGGGTTCATTGCTATCTAAAGTTTTGACCTCTTCAATCCCACTTTTACCAATTTTTGCATCAAGATCTAAAAACTCCGAATTTTTGGGACGCCTTCTAACGAAAGTTGACTCATATCCAGTCCCATAATTATCAAGATTAATATTTCAAAACAAGTATTTAATAGGGGACACATCAATTACTTTTAGATCTTCATCTTTATTGTCATGAAAACTAGAAGAACACGCTTTCACAAAGCAATCTTTCTTAGCACGCATCCTAGCGGTTCTTTCTTTGCACTCATCAATGGAAATTCTCATGGCTTTGAGAGACTCATTGATATCATGCTTAGGTGGAATAGATCTAAGTTTCAAAGAATCAACATCAAGAGAAATTCTATCCACGTTCCTAGCCAAATCATCAATCTTAAGCAATTTTTCTTCAATCAAAGCATTGAAACTCTTTTGTGAATAATAAATTCTTTAATACTAGATTCAAAATCAGAGGGTATCTTATTATAATTTCCATAAGAATTGTTGTAGGAATTACCATAATTATTAGAGGAATTACTAGGAAACGACCTAGAATTAAAATTACCTCTATACGCGATATTACCAAAATTGTTCCTACCAACAAAGTTCACATCCATAGATTCATTATTATTCTCAATCAAAGTAGACATAGGCATATCATTAGGATCAGTAGGAGCACTCTTATTAGCAAACAATTTCATAAGTTCATCCATCTTTGCACTCAAAACATTAATCTCTTCAATTGCATGCACCTTTTTACTAGTAGATCTTTGAGTGTGCCATTGAGAATAATTAACCATAATATTATCTAGGAGTTTGGTAGCTTCTCCTAAAGTGATTTTCGTAAAAGTGCCTCCCGCGGCCGAATCTAAAAGATTTCTAGAAGCAAAATTCAATCCGGCGTAAAAAAATTGTATAATCATTCATAAATTCAAACCATGTGTAGGGCAATTATGTATCATTAATTTCATTCTCTCCCAAGATTGTGCAACATGTTCATGATCAAGTTGCTTAAAAGTCATAATATCGTTTCTAAGAGAGATGATCTTACCGGGAGGAAAATACTTAGAGATAAAAACATCTTTGCACTTATTCCATGAATCAATACTATTTTTGGGCAAAGACGAAAACCAAGATTTAGCACGATCTCTAAGCAAAAACGGAAATAGCTTAAGTTTAACAATATCGTTGTCCACATCTTTATTATTTTGCATATCACACAAATCAACAAAGTTGTTTAGATGGGTAGCGACATCTTCACTAGGAATGCCAGAAAACGGATCTTTCATGACAAGATTCAGCAAAGTAGTATTAATTTCACAAGATTCAGCATCTGTAAGAGGAGCAATCGGAGTGCTAATAAAATCATTATTGTTGGTATTGGAAAAGTCACACAATTTAGTATTATCTTGAGCCATCGTGACAAGCAAGCAACCCAACACAAAAGCAAACAAGAAACAGGCAAAAGAGGCAAACGGAAAAGAGAGGGCGAATAAAACGACAAGGGTGGAGTGGGGGAGAGGAAAACGAGAGGCAAATGGCAAATAATGTAATGCGAAGGATAAGAGTTTTGATGGGTACTTGGTATGTCTTGACTTGGCGTAGATCTCCCTGGCAACGGCGCCAGAAATCCTTCTTGCTACCTCTTGAGCACTGTGTTAGTTTTCCCTTGAAGAGGAAAGGGTGGTGCAGTAAAGCAGCGTAAGTATTTCCCTCAGTTTTTGAGAACCAAGGTATCAATCCAGTAGGAGACCACGCGCGAGTCACCTCGTACCTACACAAACAAATAAGAACCTCGCAACCAACGCGATAAAGGGGTTGTCAATCCCTTCACGGCCACTTGTAAGAGTGAGATCTGATAGAGATGATAATAATAAGGTAAGTATTTTTTGGCATTTTTATGATATAGATTGAAAGTAAAGATTGCAAAATAAATTAGATTGGAAACTTGTATGATGGAAAATAGACCCCCGGGCCATAAGTTTCACTAGTGGCTTCTCTCAAGATAGCGTAAGTATTATGATGGGTGAACAAATTACTGTCGAGCAATTGATAGAAAATCGAATAATTATGAGAATATCTAGGCATGATCATGTATATAGGCATCACGTCCATGACAAGTAGACCAACTCCTGCCTGCATCTACTACTATTACTCCACACATCGACCGCTATCCAGCATGCATCTAGAGTATTAAGTTCATAAGAACAGAGTAACGCCTTAAGCAAGATGACATGATGTAGAGGGATAAACTCATGCAATATGATATAAACCCCATATTTTTATCCTCGATGGCAACAATACAATACGTGTCGTTTCCCTTTCTGTCACTAGGATCGAGCACCGCAAGATTGAACCCAAAGCTAAGCACTTCTCCCATTGCAAGAAAGATTAATCTAGTAGGCCAAACCAAACTGAAAATTCGAAGAGACTTGCAAAGATAAACCAATCATACATAAAAGAATTCAGAGAAGATTCAAATATTATTCATAGATAATCTGGATCATAAACCCACAATTCATCGGTTCTCGACAAACACACCGCTAAAAGAAGAGTTACATCGAATAGATCTCCAAGAGAATCGAGGAGAACTTTGTATTGAGATCCAAAGAGAGAGAAGAAGCAATCTAGCTAATAACTATGGACCCGAAGGTCTGAGGTAAACTACTCACACATCATCGGAGGGGCCATGGAGTTGATGTAGAGGCCCTCCGTGATCAATGCCCCCTCCGGCGGAGCTCGAGAAAAGGCCCCAAGATGGGATCTCTTGGGTACAGAAGGTTGCGGCGGTGGAAATAGGGTTTCGTGGTGCTCCTGGATGTTTGCGGGGTAGGTGAACATATATAGGAGGAAGAAGTAGGTCGGTGGAGTAACGAGGGGCCCACGAGGGGGGAGGGCGCGCCCAAGGGGTAGGCGCGCCGCCTGCCTCATGGCCGCCTCGTTGATTGCTTGACGTCTGATACGTCTCGGTCGTATCTACTTTTCCAAACACTTTTGCCCTTGTTTTGGACTCTAATTTGCATGATTTGAATGAAAGTAACCCGGACTGACGCTGTTTTCAGCAGAATTGCCGTGGTGTTATTTATGTGCAGAAACAAAAGTTCTCGGAATGACCCGAAACTCCACAGAGATTTTTTGGAAATAATAAAAAATACTGGCAAAGAAGCAAGGCCAGGGGGCCCACACCCTAGCCACGAGGGTGGGGGCGCGCCCCCTGCCTCGTGGGCCCCCTGGAGCTCCACCGACCTTAACTCCAACTCCATATATTCGTGTTCGGGGAGAAAAAATAAAGAAGAAGGATTCATCGCGTTTTACGATACGGAGCCGCCGCCAAGCCCTAAACTCTCTCGGGAGGGCTGATCTGGAGTCCGTCCGGGGCTCCGGAGAGGGGAATCCGTCGCCATCGTCATCATCAACCATCCTCCATCACCAATTTCATGATGTTCACCGCCGTGCGTGAGTAATTCCATCATAGGCTTGCTGGACGGTGATGGGTTGGATGAGATTTATCATGTAATCGAGTTAGTTTTGTTAGGGTTTGATCCCTAGTATCCACTATGTTCTAAGATTGATGTTGCTATGTGATACGTCTCCAACGTATTTATAATTTTTGATTGCTCCATGCTATATTATCTACTGTTTTGGACATTAATGGGCTTTATTATCCACTTTTATATTATTTTTGGGACTAACCTATTAACCAGAGGCCCAACCCAGAATTGTTGTTTTTTTTTGCCTATTTTAGGGTTTTGAAGAAAAGGAATATCAAACGGAGTCCAAACGGAATGAAACCTTCGGGAACGTGATTTTTGGAACGAACAAGACCCAGGAGACTTGGACCCTACGTCAAGCAACCAACAGGGAGGCCACGAGGTAGGGGGGCGCGCCCTCCACCCTCGTGGGCCCCCTATTGCTCCACCAATGTACTCCTTCGTCCTATATATACCTACGTACCCCCAAACGATCAGATACGGAGCCAAAAACCTAATTCCACCGCCGCAACCTTCTGTATTCACGAGATCCCATCTTGGGGCCTGTTCCGGAGCTCCGCCGGAGGGGGCATCCATCACGGAGGGCTTCTACATCAAAACCATAGCCTCTCCGATGAAGTGTGAGTAGTTTACCTCAGACCTTTGGGTCCATAGTTATTAGCTATATGGCTTCTTCTCTCTTTTTGGATCTCAATACAATGTTCTCCCCCTCTCTTGCGGAGATCTATTCGATGTAATCTTCCTTTTGCGGTGTGTTTGTTGAGACCGATGAATTGTGGGTTTATGATCAAGATTATCTATGAACAATATTTGAATCTTCTCTGAATTCTTTTATGTATGATTGGTTATCTTTGCAAGTCTCTTCGAATTATTAGTAAAATTTGGCCTACTAGATTGATCTTTCTTGCAATGGGAGAAGTGCTTAGCTTTGGGTTCAATCTTGCAGTGTCCTTTCCGAGTGACAGTAGGGGCAGCAAGACACATATTGTATTATTGCCATCGACGATAACAAGATGGGGTTTTTATCATATTGCATGAATTTATCCCTCTACATCATGTCATCTTCCTTAAGGCGTTACTCTGTTTTCATGAACTTAATACTCTAGATGCATGCTGGATAGCGGTCGATGAGTGGAGTAATAGTAGTAGATGCAGGCAGGAGTCGGTCTACTTGTCTCGGACATGATGCCTATACACATGATCATACCTAGATATTCTCATAACTATGCTCAATTCTGTCAATTGCTCAACAGTAATCCGTTCACCCACCGTAAAATACTTATGCTCTTAAGAGAAGCCACTAGTGAAACCTATGGCCCCCGGGTATATCTTCATCATATTAATCTTCCAATACTTAGTTATTTCCTTTGCTTTTTTACTTTGTTTTTATTTTACTTTGCATCTTTATCACAAAAATAGCAAAAAATATTATTCTATCATATCTATCAGATCTCACTCTTGTAAGTGACCGTGAAGGGATTGACAACCCCTTATCGCGTTGGTTGCGAGGAATTATTTGTTTTGTGTATGTATGAGTGTCGGGGGTGCTGATCCCCACGGACACCTATGGGACCACGGCGGACCGAGCCCCTTGTGGTTCGGCAGGGGGCGGAGAGAGCACGAAGAGCAGATCGAGGCGATGCGCACGAGCGACACGATCAGTTTACCCAGGTTCGGGCCGCACGGGTGCGTAAAACCCTACTCGTGCTTTGTGTTTGTATCGATTTCTTGCTCAGGAGCGCAGTGTGCTACAGTACACTCCAGCGACTAGCGGGACCGAGCGTGAGAGTGTTCTGTTGGCCGACCCCCTCTATGCTGCGCATGGGCCTCCTTTTATATGCTAAAGGGGTCACCGACAGGTGGCAACGTAGAGAAGGGCAAAAATGGAAAAAGGCACTGCGGTTGGCACCGCCGCCTACAACAATGCTATCATACCTAACCCTGACGGCAGGGGACAAAGGCATTAAATGCCTGTCCGTGTCGCCTAGACAGTGTAGAAAGGGACCGCTCGGACGCCATTGCTTGCCACGATGGCAATCTTGTCAGCGCCGCTTGCCACGTGTACCTCTGGCTGCACAGCTTTCCGCCAGGTACGCCTAGAAGGGTGCCAGAGCGACACGTTGGTGGATGTGCTGGAGCGTAGGTACAGAGTGGAAGCTTGCCGCGGCAAGAGCCTTGCCGCGTTTGTTGTCTTGTCGCGTCCGGGAGCTTGTCGCTCACCGATCCTTGGTTGGCCTTCCCGGCAAGCTCCTCTTGCCGGGGTCTTGTCTCCTTCCCGGCAAGCTCTTCTTGCCGGGGCCTTGGATACATTGTTCTTGAATGGCTCCAAAGGAACCATGGAGGATCTTGGCGGTCACCCAGCAAGCCTTGCCGCGGGACGCTGCGACTGCCCGTGCACAAGTTCGGCATACTAAGGTACCCCTACTTTAGTACACCGACAGGAGCCCCCGGGCCTGGGCCATACACGGTGCCGAGCGCTGTTGGGCCAGGCCCAAAACAGGGCACGGGCACGCGCGGCCTAGGTTATGCCGTATCTCACTCTGCATCCACCATGCCCTCCCCGCACGACACGCTTCGAACGCGGCGTCGTGGGAGAGATCGTGGGCGGTTTATTTATTAGGAAAGGCGGAACATCCGCCACCTCCCCCTTGATAAGCAAGGGGAAGCAGGGGTAGTGCGCCCACTCGCCCCCTTTCCTCTCCAATCTCAGAAGCCTCCATCCCGCCTCCGTCTTCCCAAAGCAGCAAGAGAGCAGCGCTCTGCTCCCCCCATTGCCACCAGCACCACCAACACCGTTGACCTCCTCCACCACCTCCGCCATGGCTCCAAAAGCCGACAAGGGGAAGGCCGTGAAGACGACCGAGGCGCAGCGGCTTGCAGCGCTGCGGAAGGAGCGGGCCATCTTCCCCCCCAAGCTTGACGCGAAGGAGTTGAGGGAGTACTACTACCTCTTCTGGTCGACGGAGACGCGAGCACATCCGAGCACCAAGGTACTCCCGGCCTCCGCTCACAAAATGGCTCCACACGGCTACCCCTTCTTCGCTGTGTTCTTCTGCTGCGGGCTCTGCCCGCCCTTCTCGGAGTTCTTTTGTGATATCATGAACACCTATGGCCTCTGCCTCCTTGACTTCACCCCCAACGCCGTCCTCACCATGGCAGTTTTCGCACACCTTTGCGAAAACTTCGTCGGAGTCCACCCAAACGTAGCTCTTTTCCGCCATTTCTTCATGCCCTGAGTAGAGAGAGGAGAGCCTCTGTCCGGTGGAATTGCTTGGATCTCAAGGTCCGGCAAGAAGGATTCTTATTTGGAGGGAGAATTCCGTGGCAAGTGGGAGGAGTGGAGAGCAGATTGGTGTTGGATAGTTGAGGAGAACCCGCAGCCATTTACCGCCCGGCGCCAAGTAGCAGCAGCACGCGGCAGCGACTGGAGCGACGTGGCCCCGGAGGACAGCAGGCCGAGGATTGCCGGACTCACTGTAGGCGCCGTTGGCGCGAACTTCCTTCGCCGTTGCATCGCCCCCCTGCAGGAACGGAGGAGGCCCTCCTGGGAGTTCAAGAACGCGGCGGATATCATGAGGCTGCGCCTGGGCCTCAATTATAACTTCACTGTCTTGGAGCTCAACGCAATGCTGCAGGAGCTCTTCAAGTATGATCCTGACCACCCAGAAGTCTTTAGGTTGCCGCAGGGCGTCGTCCCATTGTGCAACAACTCTGCGCTCGACCGCATCAGGGCAATGATGCCGCTGTGCGACTCGCATGGAATCGTGCCAACTTGGCAGGACCCTGAAGATGACGTCGTGCAGCAGTTCTTCGACAACTTGGTGGAGGTGCCGATCTGCCCCGACGAGAAGGATGGCCTCACTCGTGACACCACCGAGGCAGAGTTGAAGCGCATCGCCACCAGGCTGGAAGAGGCGGCGGCAGCTGCAGCGGCAGGCGAGTTCGGATTCACTTTGGAGGAGGCAGCGACAGCAGAGGTGGCAAACTGTGCCGAGCGAGAGGAGCTTGCCGGCAAGAAAGAGCTTGCCCGGCAAGAGGAGCCTGCCGGCAAGAAAGATCTTGCCGGGCAAGGGGAGACTGCCGGCAATAAAGAGCTTGCCGGACGTGACGCCGAGCCGAGCGAGCTCGCCGAGGAGACGAGCGGCTCGTTGGATATCAACTCCTCCTCCTCCTCGTCTTCAGACAGCACGCCGCCAGCAGAGCCTCCATCTCCACCAAGAAGGCGCCTCCGCAAAGTCGGGGACGTGGCAAGGCGGCAGACGAGTCGATAGTCGCCACGTCACGCGACACGCTCCACTGCGGCAAGCACCGTTGCTGCGGGAGCGCCCCACGCTGCTGCGACAACTAGAGCAGGGTCTTCCCGGACCACAGCTTCTGCTCCTGCCAAGCGGCCAAGGGAACCCACTCCTCCACCTTCCCGCGCCGGACGCGAGCCAGACTTTGACTTCTCCGCGTTCAGCTCCGGCGAGGAAGAAGAAGAAGAGTAAGTTTTCCTTGTTGTACTTGCAGTCCACCAATCCTTGCTGTTTTTGTCTTGCATCTTACTTGCTTTTCTCTGAACCTGCTCCTTTTCAGGACTCTGGCTCAGAGGGCAGCAAAGAGAGCCAAGGCGCCGGTGATTGTCATCAAGGACGAACCCACCGCGTCAGCAGGGGACGCGCCCGAGACAACCTTGCCGGACCCGGCGGCTGATCTCCAGAGCAGCCCCCAGCGTAAGTATCTTGTTTACTTCCTGCTGTTGGGCGCGCATGAAGAGTCTTGCTTTGCTGATATCTGTTTGTTGACTTGTGCAGGAGCAGAGCAGCCCCACCAGGAGAGCCCGGAGGCCGCCCCCGAAGCGCCAAGGGAGAGTCCTCCGGCAAGGGAGAGGTCCCCGGCAAGGGAGATCTCTCCGGCAAGGGAGGAGGCTTCGGCAAGGGAGGAGCCCCCGGCAAGGGAGGGGTCTCCCGGAAGGGGCAGCGCCAGCGGCCCCCCGGTGATGGAGACCATGACCGAGAGCCTGGCACAGGTAATCTCCTTGCTCCAAAACTTCCCTTGGCTTCTTCTCCTTGTTGATCTTCTTCTTCTTTCTTTTTCTTGGATATTTGTTTGATTCTTCTCCTCTTTCCCGGCTGTCAGATCCATCTGCTGTAGAGCCGATGGAGACTGAAATTGCCGTCGACGACGCTGTTGCTGCCGAGGAAGCGGCCGGCACCGACGAGCCCGCTGGCGAAGAGGCCGCTAGGGCTGCCGCAGCAGAAGAAGGCGGGGGGTCCGGCGATCGTACTGACGACCCGGAGGCCGCAGGAGCGCCAGGCGCTGCACCGACCGCCGACCCCTCCGCCGCTGCCGCCGCGCCAGGCTCCGAAGAGCCCCAGCCTGGCGTATACTTGAAGGCCGGCGACGACATCTTCATCAACCTCCCCTGGACGTCAAGCTCCAGGGCGCCGGTCGAGGGAGAGATCTTCGACGGAGAAGTGCTTGCCTCCGCCGTGCTGGCGCTGGTCGACGCGCCAAGCAGCAGCAGCGGCGAGCCTGAGGAGGAGCGATTGCTGCGGAAACTGGTATCACTCTACCGCGCCCGGCAGGCCAAGCTGGATTCCCGGGAAGCGCTTGTCGCCAAGGCAGGAGTCGATATTGAGAAGCGTGCGGAAGAGCTCCAGGGCCAAAATCAAGAAGCTCTACGGTCTTTGGCAGCGGAGCGGGAGCAGCTTGCCGAGGAGGAGAGGGCTTTCCTCCTCGAGAAGGCCGAAGTCGAAGAGCAGCAAAGGCTCGCCACTGAGAAGCTGTCCGTGCAAGAGGGCGAGCTGGTGCAGCGGAAAGTTGATCTTGACAGCCACGAGGAGGAGCTTGCCGCGCGCGAGCGAACGGTTGGCGGAGCTCTCAAACAAGCCGAAGACGCTGCCGCAGCCGCCGAGGCCGCCAAGAATGAGTTGGAAACGAAGGTGGTGCAGCTGGAGGCCGACCTCAAGGCGAGCGGCGACGAGCTTGCCGTGCTCAAGCTTGAGCGCATGAAGGACGCCGTCAGCTACTCGGAGCTGCAGACCCGCCTCGCCGAGAAGGGCAAGGAGCTTGACGCCGCCAAGGACTCCGCTGCAGATCTTGAGTCGAAGCTGATCGCCTTGACCAAGACACTTGACAACGCCAAGGAGCAAGAGACGGCCCTGAAGGAGGAAGTTAAGGCCGACAAGGCGCTGCTGGCGAGCGCTGCCGCCGCCCAGAGCACATTCTGAGAGAATGTGGAGCACTGGACGGAAGGGCTCGTGGACGTCGCCGCCGACATCGACAAGGAGTTGGCGCAGCTGGGGATGGAGGATCTCGGGTATTCCTCCGACGAGAACCTACAACCCAGCGCCAAGCTCACTTCATTCTTCAAGGGCGTGGCGACGGCACTCCGGTGACTCTGGGAAGGGATCCCGAAGCAGCTTGCCGACAAGTCGTGCAAGATCTGCACAGGAGCTCTTTAGAAGGTGTTCATGAAGGTGGCGTTCCGCAATCCGGGCCTCAAGCTCACCAACGTCCTCCGGTCCTTGCCGCCGGATGCTGATCTGGAGGCGCTCAAGACCCTTGTCGCACCCATTGTGGACAGGGTGAGCGGGATCACGAGGGTCGAGGGCAACCGTGTAGATTAGTTCACCCATTTCCTTCTTTTCTTGTCGCTTCTGGTCACGTCATGAGAACAATTTGTTAGAGCCGCGACAAGCTTATCTTATAATATAACTTTATTCTGTGCAATGATTGCAATGTTATTTCCTTTACTTGATTCCTTCCTTTGTATGTTTTCGCCCTACGCTTTTAGGGAACTTGCCGGCGCAGGCACCTTTGCCGCGAGCGCTGAGTGCGGGACGTCAGCAGGCTGCTGGCGGTGCCGCAGCCGATAAGAAACCTTGTCGCAGCTAGTCGCAGCTCACTTAAGTTGTTGAGCGGACTCGAAACAACAGTAAGGGCGCAACTAGCTACGAGTTGGTTCCTCCGCACACAGGTTTTCCATACAAAGCACGGTTGTTCAAGGAAAATAACTTAAAAACTTAAAGGGAATCTGATTGCTCAAACTTTGGCAACTTATCTTTTCTGTTGTTTGCTTCCCGGCAAGGCGAAACCTTCTTGAACGACGCCTGGTCCATACCGTATCTTCTCCTCCCCCCGGCAAACTTGTGCGCGAGAGAACCTTCTTTTCCTTGAGAGAAAAAAGAAGAAGGAGAAAAAGATATGGAGCCTTATGGCTTGTTGTTGCTTACCGGGGATAGGTGCTGCACAAAATGTCAGATAACACATGCAAAATATAAAAAGCACGAAATCGACAAGATGTGCTGAGCACATGATCTTTATGCACGGGGTCTGCGCCTGGCTTTGTACAAAGGATTACATGCAACAGCGGCAAGACTTGTACAAAAGGTGGTTGCCGGAACGGGTTCCGGCAACCGCGCCCTACGGGTAAAACTTGCAAAGATGCTCAATATTCCAGGAGTTGCTCACTGGGATGCCATCTTCGGTCTCCAGGCGGACAGCGCCAGGCCTAGTGACTCGTTTCACCCGGTAAGGGCCTTCCCACTTTGGCGTCAACTTGTTGGAATTCTTGGCGGATTGAACACGCCGAAGAACAAGCTCGCCTTCCTCGAGACTTCTGGCGTTAACTTTGCGGCTATGGTAGCGGTGCAAAGCTTGCTGGTAGCGAGCAGCTCGCACAACAGCCTGAAGACGGTCTTCCTCAAGGAGCAGCGCGTCATCTTGCCGCAGCTGCTCTTGCTCAAGCTCATCGTAAGCGAGAACTCAAGGCGACTCGTATACGAGTTCCGTGGGGAGAACTGTCTCCGCTCCATAGACTAGAGCGAAGGGTGTCTGGCCAGTGGCTCGATTTGGCGTCGCCCTGATCGACCAAAGAACCACCGGCAGCTCTTCGATCCAGTTTCTTCCGTACTTGTGCAGCCTGTCGAAAGTTCTGGTCTTGAGCCCGCGCAGCACTTTAGCATTTGCCCTCTCCGCTTGACCGTTGCTTCTCGGCTGAGCAACAGAAGCGAAGCAGACCTTGGCACAAACACTAATTAAACACAAAAAGACTTTCCCCAAGTCTCCCCAACGAGCGCTAAAGTTTCTGTTTTTTACAGCAGGATCAAAAAGACTTTCCCCAAGTCTCCCCAACGGTTCTACTTGGCACAAACACTAATTAAACACAAAAAACACAACAAAAACAGGGGCTAGATAAATTATTTATTACTAAATAGGAGCAAAAAGCAAGGAATAAAAATAAAATTGGGTTTCCTCCCAACAAGCGCTATCGTTTAACGCCCTTAGCTAGGCATAGAAGCAAGGATAAATCTAGGTATTGTCATCTTTGGTATGCAATCCATAAGTGGCTCTCATAATAGATTCGTAAGGTAATTTAATTTTATTTCTAGGAAAGTGTTCCATGCCCTTCCTTAACGGAAATTGGAATCCAATATTCCCTTCCTTCATATCAATAATTGCACCAATCTTTCTAAGGAAAGGTCTACCAAGAATAATAGGACATGAAGGATTGCAATCTATATCAAGAAAAATGAAATCTACGGGCACATAGTTCCTATTTGCAAAAATAAGAACATCATTAATCTTTCCCATAGGTTTCTTAATGGTGGAATTCGCAAGGTGCAAGTTTAGAGAAAAATCATTAAATTCACAAAACCTAGCAAATCACACAAAGTTTTTGGAATCATGGAAACACTAGCACCCAAATGTCAGTGTACTAAAGTAGGGGTACCTTAGTATCCCGAACTTGTGCATGGGCAGTCGCAGCATCCCGCGGCAAGGCTTGCCGGGCGACCGCCAAGACCCTCCGTGGTTCCTTTGGAGCCACTCAAGAACAAAGTATCCAAGGCCCCGGCAAGAGGAGCTTGCCGGGAAGGAGACAAGACCCCGGCAAGAGGAGCCCGCCGGGAAAACCAACCAAGACATCTCGAGAAGCTTGCTGCAACGTGCTGCGCGTTCCGGCAAGACCCGGTGAGCGACAAGCTCCCGGACGCGACAAGACCCGGTGAGCGACAAACTCCCGGACGCGACAAGACAACATCCGCGGCAAGGCGCTTGCCACGGCAAGCTACTACTCCGCAGCCCGCGCTCCAGCTCACCCACCAACGTGTCGCTCTGGGACCGTCCTTGGCATACGTGGTGAGAGGCTGTGCAGCCAGGGGCATGCAGTGGCAAGCAGGCGCTGACAAGGAGCCATCGTGGCAAACGGTGGCGCCCCTGACGGTCCCTTTCCGCCCCGTCTAGGCGACACAGACAGGCATTTAATGCCTTTGTCCCCTGCCGTCAGGGTTAGGTATGATACAACTGTAGTAAGTGGTGGCGCCAACTACCACCTCTTTTACCTTTTTACCCTCATCTCTGTTGCCACCTGTCGGTGACCCCTTAGACATATAAAAGGAGGCCCATGCGCAACAGGGGGGGGGCAACCATTCTCACGCTCGGTCTCGCTAGCCACTCAAGTGTACTGTAGCATTCATTGCTCCCGAGCAAGAACACAATACAAACCAAAGCAGGAGTAGGGTTTTACGCATCCGTGCGGCCCGAACCTGGGTAAACTGATCGCGTCATTCGTGCGTTCGCCTCGATCTGCTCTTCGTGCATTCTCCGCCCCCTGCCGAACCAAAAGGGGCTCGGTCCGCCGATCCCCATAGGTGTACGTGGGATCAGCACCCCCGATATCTTTGGCGCGCCAGGTAGGGGGTGCGTCGAGGCTGTGTGAACCCGATCCGGCGTTCACACGAGCCAAACTTTCGTCATCTTCATCAACATGCCACCGAAGAAGAAGATTTCGGAGGCGGCTGCTCCGTCTGCGCCGAGCCCACCATCGCCGGAGCGAATTGCTGGTGGAGTAGGCGCCGGCGAAAGAGCGGGCGCCGGCGAAAGAGTGGGCGCCGACGAAGGGACTCATGGTGCTGCCAGATCCAAGGACAAGACTGCGCTGCACGTCGGCAGCGCGGTCGGCTCCCACAACGACCGAGCGCACTCCAAGACCTCGGCGTCCGTACACGCTTCGCGCCCGTCCCAGGAGGCGCGGGACCAGCAGCGTCATGGTACCCACGGTACCATACGTCTGCTGGGCCAAGATCAAGCTGGCGGATCCCGGAGTGCTCAGGACCAGCATGCACACCAAGATGCTGGCGCGAGCGTGGCGCGGTCACTTGGACGAGATGTTGCTCCTTCTAACGCAGTTAGAAGTCTGAGCATATCTCGCTCCTCGCACCGTTCGCTGCCGCCGCCCGCCACTCCGGCGGAAGCGTTGGCACGTGCCCAACTGCTCCTAGATTACCCTCCAGTGCCAGAAAAGATCAACGACTGGAGGGCCACTATCCAGAGTCTCATCGGCTTCACCAACGGTGACAACCCACGGCAGCCGAGCGCATCGCTGCCGCGGTAAGTCAGCCAGGCGCGAGCCGGTGGCGACAAGACCGGCGAGGGTGCAACCACTATGCACTCTCCGCCCCGAAGGCCAAGATCGCCGACTCGTCGGATCCGCCACGACAGCGACTCCACCGCGTCATCAGATCCGCGAGCTCGTCGTGATCAGCGCCAAGTTCTTCACGAGCGACAACAAGAAGACGCTCGTACCCGCATCGAGCGGCGAAGAGAAGCGCGGCGTCAATCAGACCTGCGCGCCGGGCCTTCTGTTGACATGCATGCGCCCGGAGAACCAGGCGACTTGCCATACGCGGTAGGTTGCCCTGCGTTCACCCGTGAGCTGCGGCAAGTCCTGAAGGAAATATGCCCTAGAGGCAATAATAAAGTTATTATGTATTTCCTTATATCATGATAAATGTTTATTATTCATGCTAGAATTGTATTGACCGGAAACATAATACATGTGTGAATACATAGACAAACAGAGTGTCACTAGTATGCCTCTACTAGACTAGCTCGTTAATCAAAGATGGTTATGTTTCCTAACCATGAACAAAGAGTTGTTATTTGATTAACGAGGTCACATCATTAGTTGAATGATCTGATTGACATGACCCATTCCATTAGCTTAGCACCCGATCGTTTAGTATGTTGCTATTGCTTTCTTCATGACTTATACATGTTCCTATAACTATGAGATTATGCAACTCCCGTTTACCGGAGGAACACTTTGGGTACTACCAAACGTCACAACGTAACTGGGTGATTATAAAGGAGTACTACAGGTGTCTCCAATGGTGGATGTTGGGTTGGCGTATTTCGAGATTAGGGTTTGTCACTCCGATTGTCGGAGAGGTATCTCTGGGCCCTCTCGGTAATACACATCACATAAGCCTTGCAAGCATAATAACTAAGATGTTAGTTATGAGATGATGTATTACGAAACGAGTAAAGAGACTTGCCAGTAATGAGATTGAACTAGGTATTGGATACCGATGATCGAATCTCGGGCAAGTAACATACCGATGACAAAGGGAACAACGTATGTTGTTATGCGGTCTGACCGATAAAGATCTTCGTAGAATATGTAGGAGCCAATACGGGCATCCAGGTCCCACTATTGGTTATTGACCGGAGATGTGTCTCGGTCATGTCTACATTGTTCTCGAACCGTAGGGTCCGCACGCTTAACGTTACGATGACAGTTATTATGAGTTTATGCATTTTGATGTACCGAAGGTTGTTCGGAGTCCCGGATGTGATCACGGACATGACGAGGAGTCTCGAAATGGTCGAGACGTAAAGATTGATATATTGGAAGGCTATGTTTGGACATCAGAAGTGTTCCGGGTGAAATCGGGATTTTAACGGAATACCGGGAGGGTTACCGGAACCCCCCGGGAGGCTAATGGGCCTATTGGGCCTTAGTGGAAAGGTGAGAGGGCAGCCCACATAGGGCTGCGCCCCCCCTCTCCCTAGTACTATTAGGACTAGGAGAGGGGCCGGGCACCTCTCTCTTCTCTTCCCCTTTGGGGAATCCTATTAGGAATAGGATTGGGGGGAGAGTCCTACTCCCGGTAGGAGTAGGACTCCTCCTGCGCCCCTCTCCCTTGGCCGGCCGAACCCCTCCCCCTGCTCCTTTATATACGGGGCAGGGGGCACCCCATAGACACACAAGTTGATCATTGTTGATCGTTCCTTAGCCGTGTGCGGTGCCCCCTGCCACCAAATTCCACCTCGGTCATATCGTTGTAGAGCTTAGGCGAAGCCCTGCGTCGGTAGTACATCAAGATCGTCACCACGCCGTCGTGCTGACGGAACTCTTCCTCGACGCTTTGCTAGATCGGAGCCCGAGGATCGTCATCGAGCTGAACGTGTGCTAAGAACTCGGAGGTGCCGGAGTAACGGTGCTTGGATCGGTCGGATCGGGAAGATGTACGACTACTTCCTCTACATTGTGTGATCGATTCCGCAGTCGGTCTGCGTTGGTACGTAGACAACACTCTCCCCTCTTGTTGCTGTGCATCACCATGATCTTGCATGTGCGTAGGAAAATTTTCGAAATTACTACGTTCCCCAACAGTGGTATCAGAGCCTAGGTTTTATGGTTTGATGTTATTTGCACGAGTAGAACACAAGTGAGTTGTGGGCGATACAAGTCATACTGCCTACCAGCATGTCATACTTTGGTTCGGCGGTATTGTTGGACGAGACGATCCGGACCAACCTTACGCGTACTCTTACGCGAGACCGGTTCCCTCGACGTGCTTTGCACATAGATGGCTTGCGGAAGACTGTCTCTCCAACTTTAGTTGAACCGAGTGTGGCTACGCCCGGTCCTTGAGAAGGTTAAAACGGAGTCTATTTGACAAACTATCGTTGTGGTTTTGATGCATAGGTGAGATGAGTTCTTACTTAAGCCCGTAGCAGCCACGTAAAACTTGCAACAACAAAGTAGAGGACGTCTAACTTGTTTTTGCAGGGCATGTTGTGATGTGATATGGTCAAGGCATGATGCTGATTTTATTGTATGAGATGATCATGTTTTGTAACCAAGTTATCGGCAACTGGCAGGAGCCATATGGTTGTCGCTTTATTGTATGCAATGCAATCGCGATGTAATGCTTTACTTTATTACTAAGCGGTAGTGATAGTCGTGGAAGCATAAGATTGGCGAGACGACAACGATGCTACGATGGAGATCAAGGTGTCGCGCCGGTGACGATGGTGATCATGACGGTGCTTCGGAGATGGAGATCACAAGCACAAGATGATGATGGCCATATCATATCACTTATATTGATTGCATGTGATGTTTATCCTTTTATGCGTCTTATCTTGCTTTGATTGACGGTAGCATTATAAGATGGTCTCTCACTAAATTAACAAGAAGTGTTCTCCCTGAGTATGCACCGTTGCCAAAGTTCGTCGTGCCCAGACACCACGTGATGATCGGGTGTGATAAGCTCTACGTCCATCTACAACGGGTGCAAGCCAGTTTTGCACACGCAGAATACTCAGGTTAAACTTGACGAGCCTAGCATATGCAGATATGGCCTCGGAACACAGAGACCGAAAGGTCGAGCGTGAATCATATAGTAGATATGATCAACATGACGATGTTCACCATTGAAAACTACTCCATCTCACGTGATGATCGGTTATGGTTTAGTTGATTTGGATCACGTGATCACTTAGAGGATTAGAGGGATGTCTATCTAAGTGGGAGTTCTTAAGTAATATGATTAATTGAACTTAAATTTATCATGAACTTAGTCCTGGTAGTATTTTGCAAATTATGTTATAGATCAATAGCTCACGTTGTTGCTTCCCTGTGTTTATTTTGATATGTTCCTAGAGAAAATTATGTTGAAAGATGTTAGTAGCAATGATGCGGATTGGATCCGTGATCTGAGGTTTATCCTCATTGCTGCACAGAAGAATTATGTCCTTGATGCACCGCTAGGTGACAGACCTATTGCAGGAGCAGATGCAGACGTTATGAACGTTTGGCTGGCTCAATATGATGACTACTTGATAGTTTAGTGCACCATGCTTAATGGCTTAGAATCGGGACTTCAAAGACGTTTTGAACGTCATGGACCATATGAGATGTTCCGGAGTTGAAGTTAATATTTCAAGCAAATACCCGAGTTGAGAGATATGAAGTCTCCAACAAGTTCTATAGCTAAAAGATGGAGGAGAATCGCTCAACTAGTGAGCATGTGCTCAGATTGTCTGGGTACTACAATCGCTTGAATCAAGTGGGAGTTAATCTTCCAGATAAGATAGTGATTGACAGAATTCTCTAGTCACCATGACCAAGTTGATAGAACTTTGTGATGAACTATAGTATGCAAGGGATAACGGAAACAACTCCCAAGCTCTTCGTGATGCTGAAATCAACGAAGGTAGAAATCAAGAAAAACATCAAGTGTTGATGGTTGACAAGACCACTGGTTTCAAGAAAAGGGCAAAGGGAAGAAGGGGAACTTCGAGAAGAACGGCAAGCAAGTTGCTGCTCAAGTGAAGAAGCCCAAGTCTGGACCTAAGCCTGAGACTAAGTGCTTCTACTGCAAAGGGACTGGTCACTGGAAGCGGAACTACCCCAAGTGATTGGCGGATAAGAAGGATGGCAAAGTGAACATAAGTATATTTGATATACATGTTATTGATGTGTACTTTACTAGTGTTTATAGCAAACCCTCAGTATTTGATACTAGTTCAGTTGCTAAGATTAGTAACTCGAAACGGGAGTTGCAGAATAAACAGAGACTAGTTAAGGGTGAAGTGACGATGTGTGTTGGAAGTAGTTCCAAGATTGATATGATCATCATTGCACACTCCCCTATACTTTCGGGATTAGTGTTGAACCTAAATAAGTGTTATTTGGTGTTTGTGTTGAGCATGAATATGATTTGATCATGTTTATTGTAATAAGGTTATTCATTTAAGTAAAAGAATAAATTGTTGTTCTGTTTACATGAATAAAACCTTATATGGTTACACACCCAATGAAAATAGTTCATTGAATCTCGATCTTAATAATACACATATTCATAATATTGAAACCAAATGATGCCAAGTTAATAATGATAGTGCAACTTGTTTGTGGCACTGCTGTTTAGGTCATATTGGTATAAAGCGCATGAAGAAACTCCATGCTGATGGGCTTTCGGAATCACTTGATGCTTGCGAACCATGCCTTTTGGGCAAGATGACTGAAACGCCGTTCTCCGGAACAATGGAGCGAGAAAAGATTTGTTGGAAATCATACATACTGATGTATGTGGTCCGATGAATATTGAGACTCGCGACAGGTATCATTATTTTCTGATCTTCACAGATGATTTGAGCAGATATGAGTATATCTACTTGATGAAACATAAGTCTGAAACATTTGAAAAGTTCAAAGAATTTCAGAGTGAAGTGAAAAATCATCGTGACAAGAAAATAAGGTTTCTACGATATGATCGCAGAAGTAGAATATTTGAGTTACGAGTTTGGTGTACATTTGAAAAATTGTGGAATAGTTTCGCAACTCACGCCACCTGGAACACCATAGTGTAATGGTGTGTCCGAACGTCATAGCCGTACTTTATTAGATATAGTGCAAATCTATGATGTTTCTTACCGATTTACCAATATTGTTTTGGGATCATGCATTAGAGACAGCTGCATTCACATTAAAAAGGGCACCATCTAAGTCCGTTGAGACGACATAGTCTGAACTATGGTTTGGCAAGAAACCAAAGTTGTCGTTTCTTAAAGTTTGGGGTTGCGATGCTTATATGAAAAAGTTTCATCCTGATAAGCTCAAACTCAAATCGGAGAAGTGCGTCTTCATAGGATATCCAAAGGAAACTATTGGATACACCTTCTATCACAGATCCGAAGGCAAGACTTTTGTTGCTAAAATTCGGAAACTTTCTAGAGAAGGAGTTTCTCTCGAAAGAAGTGAGTGGGAGGAAAGTAGAACTTGACGAGGTAACTGTACCTGCTCCCTTATTGGAAAGTAGTACATCACAGAAAACTGTTTCTGTGACACCTACACCAGTTAGTGAGGAAGCTAATGATGATGATCATGAAACTTCAGGACAAGATACTACTGAACCACGTAGATCAACCAGAGTGAGATCCGCACCAGAGTGGTATGGTAATCCAATTCTGGAAGTCATGCTACTAGATCATGATGAACCTACGAACTATGAAGAAGCGATGGTGAGCCCAGATTCCGCAAAGTGGCTTGAGGCCATGAAATCTGAGATATGATCCATGTATGAGAACAAAGTATGGACTTTGGTTGACTTGCCCGATGATCGGCAAGCCATAGAAAATAAATGGATCTTCAAGAGGAAGACGGACGCTGATAGTAGTGTTACTATCTACAAAGCTAGAATTGTCGCAAAAGGTTTTCGACAAGTTCAAGGTGTTGACTACGATGAGATTTTCTCACTCGTATCTATGCTTAAGTCTGTCCGAATCATGTTAGCAATTGCCGCATTTTATGAAATCTGGCAAATGGATAAACAAAACTGCATTCCTTTATGGATTTGCTAAAAGAAGAGTTGTATATGATGCAACTAGAAGGTTTTGTCGATCCTAAAGGTGTTAACTTAATATGCAAGCTCCAGCGATCTATCTGTGGACTGGTGCAAACATCTCGGAGTTGGAATATACGCTTTGATGAGTTGATCAAAGCATATAGTTTTATACAGACTTGCGGTGAAGCCTGTATTTACAAGAAAGTGAGTGTGAGCACTACAGCATTTCTGATAAGTATATGTGAATGACATATTGTTGATCGGAAATAATGTAGAATTATTCTGTAAAGCATAAAGGAGTGTTTGAAAGGAGTTTTTCAAAGAAAGACTTCGGTGAAGCTGCTTACATATTGAGCTTCAAGATCTATAGAGATAGATCAAGACGCTTGATAAGTTTTTTCAATGAGTACATACCTTGACAAGATTTTGAAGTGGTTCAAAATGGAGCAGTCAAAGAAAGAGTTCTTGCCTGTATTATAAGGTGTGAAGTTGAGTAAGACTCAAAGCCCGACCACGGCAGAAGATAGAAAGAGAATGAAAGTCATTCCCTATGCCTTGGCCATAGGTTCTATAAAGTATGTCATGCTGTATACCAGATCTATTGCATACCCTACACTGATTTGGCAAGGGAGTACAATAGTGATCTAGGAGTAGATCACTGGACAGCGGTAAGAATTATCCTTAGTGAAATAAGGATATGTTTCTCGATTATGGACGTGACAAAAAGGGTTCGTCGTAAAGGGTTACGTCGATGCAAGTTTTTGACACTGATCCAGATGAATCTAAAGTCCCAATCTGGATACATATTGAAAGTGGGAGCAATTAGCTAGAGTAGCTCCGTGTAGAGCATTGTAGACATAAAACTTGCAAAATACTTACGGATCTGAATGTGACAGACCCGTTGACTAAAATTATCTCACAAGCAAAACATGATCACACCTTAGTACTCTTTGGGTCTTAATCACATTGATATGTGAACTAGATTACTGACTCTAGTAAACCCTTTGAGTGTTGGTCACATGACGATGTGAACTATGGGTGTTAATCACATGGTGATGTGAACTATTGCTGTTAAATCACATGGCGATGTGAACTAGATTATTGACTCTAGTGCAAGTGGGAGACTGAAGGAAATATGCCCTAGAGGCAATAATAAAGTTATTATTTATTTCCTTATATCATGATAAATGTTTATTATTCATGCTAGAATTGTATTGACCGGAAACATAATACATGTGTGAATACATAGACAAACAGAGTGTCGCTAGTATGCCTCTACTAGACTAGCTCGTTAATCAAAGATGGTTATGTTTCCTGACCATGAACAAAGAGTTGTTATTTGATTAACGAGGTCACATCATTAGTTGAATGATCTGATTGACATGACCCATTCCATTAGCTTAGCACCCGATCGTTTAGTATGTTGCTATTGCTTTCTTCATGACTTATACATGTTCCTATAACTATGAGATTATGCAACTCCCGTTTACCGGAGGAACACTTTGGGTACTACCAAACGTCACAACGTAACTGGGTGATTATAAAGGAGTACTACAGGTGTCTCCAATGGTGGATGTTGGGTTGGCGTATTTCGAGATTAGGGTTTGTCACTCCGATTGTCGGAGAGGTATCTCTGGGCCCTCTCGGTAATACACATCACATAAGCCTTGCAAGCATAATAACTAAGATGTTAGTTATGAGATGATGTATTACGGAACGAGTAAAGAGACTTGCCAGTAACGAGATTGAACTAGGTATTGGATACCGATGATCGAATCTCGGGCAAGTAACATACCGATGACAAAGGGAACAACGTATGTTGTTATGCGGTCTGACCGATAAAGATCTTCGTAGAATATGTAGGAGCCAATATGGGCATCCAGGTCCCGCTATTGGTTATTGACAGGAGATGTGTCTCGGTCATGTCTACATTGTTCTCGAACCGTAGGGTCCGCACGCTTAACGTTACGATGACAGTTATTATGAGTTTATGCATTTTGATGTACCGAAGGTTGTTCGGAGTCCCGGATATGATCACGGACATGACGAGGAGTCTCGAAATGGTCGAGACGTAAAGATTGATATATTGGAAGGCTATGTTTGGACATCGGAAGTGTTCCGGGTGAAATCGGGATTTTAACGGAATACCGGGAGGGTTACCGGAACCCCCCGGGAGGCTAATGGGCCTATTGGGCCTTAGTGGAAAGGTGAGAGGGCAGCCCACATAGGGCTGCGCCCCCCCTCTCCCTAGTACTATTAGGACTAGGAGAGGGGCCGGCCACCTCTCTCTTCTCTTCCCCTTTGGGGAATCCTATTAGGAATAGGATTGGGGGGAGAGTCCTACTCCCGGTAGGAGTAGGACTCCTCCTGCGCCCCTCTCCCTTGGCCGGCCGAACCCCTCCCCCTGCTCCTTTATATACGGGGCAGGGGGCACCCCATAGACACACAAGTTGATCATTGTTGATCGTTCCTTAGCCGTGTGCGGTGCCCCCTGCCACCAAATTCCACCTCGGTCATATCGTTGTAGAGCTTAGGCGAAGCCCTGCGTCGGTAGTACATCAAGATCGTCACCACGCCGTCGTGCTGACGAAACTCTTCCTCGACGCTTTGCTGGATCAGAGCCCGAGGATCGTCATCGAGCTGAACGTGTGCTAAGAACTCGGAGGTGCCGGAGTAACGGTGCTTGGATCGGTCGGATCGGGAAGATGTACGACTACTTCCTCTACGTTGTGTGATCGATTCCGCAGTCGGTCTGCGTTGGTACGTAGACAACACTCTCCCCTCTTGTTGCTATGCATCACCATGATCTTGCATGTGCGTAGGAAAATTTTCGAAATTACTACGTTCCCCAACAGTGGTATCAGAGCCTAGGTTTTATGGTTTGATGTTATTTGCACAAGTAGAACACAAGTGAGTTGTGGGCGATACAAGTCATACTGCCTACCAGCATGTCATACTTTGGTTCGGCGGTATTGTTGGACGAGACGATCCGGACCAACCTTACGCGTACTCTTACGCGAGACCGGTTCCCTCGACGTGCTTTGCACATAGATGGCTTGCGGAAGACTGTCTCTCCAACTTTAGTTGAACCGAGTGTGGCTACGCCCGGTCCTTGAGAAGGTTAAAACGGAGTCTATTTGACAAACTATCGTTGTGGTTTTGATGCATAGGTGAGATGAGTTCTTACTTAAGCCCGTAGCAGCCACGTAAAACTTGCAACAACAAAGTAGAGGACGTCTAACTTGTTTTTGCAGGGCTTGTTGTGATGTGATATGGTCAAGGCATGATGCTGATTTTATTGTATGAGATGATCATGTTTTGTAACCAAGTTATCGGCAACTGGCAGGAGCCATATGGTTGTCGCTTTATTGTATGCAATGCAATCGCGATGTAATGCTTTACTTTATTACTAAGCGGTAGTGATAGTCGTGGAAGCATAAGATTGGCGAGACGACAACGATGCTACGATGGAGATCAAGGTGTCGCGCCGGTGACGATGGTGATCATGACGGTGCTTCGGAGATGGAGATCACAAGCACAAGATGATGATGGCCATATCATATCACTTATATTGATTGCATG
Organism: Triticum monococcum; assembly: GCA_034509565.1. Classification (NCBI taxonomy): domain Eukaryota; kingdom Viridiplantae; phylum Streptophyta; class Magnoliopsida; order Poales; family Poaceae; genus Triticum; species Triticum monococcum. The sequence continues at coordinate 670,543,863 of CM067845.1, forward strand.
TGATGTTTATCCTTTTATGCGTCTTATCTTGCTTTGATTGACGGTAGCATTATAAGATGGTCTCTCACTAAATTAACAAGAAGTGTTCTCCCTGAGTATGCACCGTTGCCAAAGTTCGTCGTGCCCAGACACCACGTGATGATCGGGTGTGATAAGCTCTACGTCCATCTACAACGGGTGCAAGCCAGTTTTGCACACGCAGAATACTCAGGTTAAACTTGACGAGCCTAGCATATGCAGATATGGCCTCGGAACACAGAGACCGAAAGGTCGAGCGTGAATCATATAGTAGATATGATCAACATGACGATGTTCACCATTGAAAACTACTCCATCTCACGTGATGATCGGTTATGGTTTAGTTGATTTGGACCACGTGATCACTTAGAGGATTAGAGGGATGTCTATCTAAGTGGGAGTTCTTAAGTAATATGATTAATTGAACTTAAATTTATCATGAACTTAGTCCTGGTAGTATTTTGCAAATTATGTTATAGATCAATAGCTCACGTTGTTGCTTCCCTGTGTTTATTTTGATATGTTCCTAGAGAAAATTATGTTGAAAGATGTTAGTAGCAATGATGCGGATTGGATCCGTGATCTGAGGTTTATCCTCATTGCTGCACAGAAGAATTATGTCCTTGATGCACCGCTAGGTGACAGACCTATTGCAGGAGCAGATGCAGACGTTATGAACGTTTGGCTGGCTCAATATGATGACTACTTGATAGTTTAGTGCACCATGCTTAATGGCTTAGAATCGGGACTTCAAAGACGTTTTGAACGTCATGGATCATATGAGATGTTCCGGAGTTGAAGTTAATATTTCAAGCAAATACCCGAGTTGAGAGATATGAAGTCTCCAACAAGTTCTATAGCTAAAAGATGGAGGAGAATCGCTCAACTAGTGAGCATGTGCTCAGATTGTCTGGGTACTACAATCGCTTGAATCAAGTGGGAGTTAATCTTCCAGATAAGATAGTGATTGACAGAATTCTCTAGTCACCATGACCAAGTTAATAGAACTTTGTGATGAACTATAGTATGCAAGGGATAACGGAAACAACTCCCAAGCTCTTCGTGATGCTGAAATCAACGAAGGTAGAAATCAAGAAAAACATCAAGTGTTGATGGTTGACAAGACCACTAGTTTCAAGAAAAGGGCAAAGGGAAGAAGGGGAACTTCGAGAAGAACGGCAAGCAAGTTGCTGCTCAAGTGAAGAAGCCCAAGTCTGGACCTAAGCCTGAGACTAAGTGCTTCTACTGCAAAGGGACTGGTCACTGGAAGCGGAACTACCCCAAGTGATTGGCGGATAAGAAGGATGGCAAAGTGAACATAAGTATATTTGATATACATGTTATTGATGTGTACTTTACTAGTGTTTATAGCAAACCCTCAGTATTTGATACTAGTTCAGTTGCTAAGATTAGTAACTCGAAACGGGAGTTGCAGAATAAACAGAGACTAGTTAAGGGTGAAGTGACGATGTGTGTTGGAAGTAGTTCCAAGATTGATATGATCATCATCGCACACTCCCCTATACTTTCGGGATTAGTGTTGAACCTAAATAAGTGTTATTTGGTGTTTGTGTTGAGCATGAATATGATTTGATCATGTTTATTGTAATAAGGTTATTCATTTAAGTAAAAGAATAAATTGTTGTTCTGTTTACATGAATAAAACCTTATATGGTTACACACCCAATGAAAATAGTTCATTGAATCTCGATCTTAATAATACACATATTCATAATATTGAAACCAAATGATGCAAAGTTAATAATGATAGTGCAACTTGTTTGTGGCACTGCTGTTTAGGTCATATTGGTATAAAGCGCATGAAGAAACTCCATGCTGATGGGCTTTCGGAATCACTTGATTATGAATCACTTGATGCTTGCGAACCATGCCTTTTGGGCAAGATGACTGAAACGCCGTTCTCCGGAACAATGGAGCGAGAAAAGATTTGTTGGAAATCATACATACTGATGTATGTGGTCCGATGAATATTGAGACTCGCGACAGGTATCATTATTTTCTGATCTTCACAGATGATTTGAGCAGATATGAGTATATCTACTTGATGAAACATAAGTCTGAAACATTTGAAAAGTTCAAAGAATTTCAGAGTGAAGTGAAAAATCATCGTGACAAGAAAATAAGGTTTCTACGATATGATCGCAGAAGTAGAATATTTGAGTTACGAGTTTGGTGTACATTTGAAAAATTGTGGAATAATTTCGCAACTCACGCCACCTGGAACACCATAGTGTAATGGTGTGTCCGAACGTCATAGCCGTACTTTATTAGATATAGTGCAAATCTATGATGTTTCTTACCGATTTACCAATATTGTTTTGGGATCATGCATTAGAGACAGCTGCATTCACATTAAAAAGGGCACCATCTAAGTCCGTTGAGACGACATAGTCTGAACTATGGTTTGGCAAGAAACCAAAGTTGTCGTTTCTTAAAGTTTGGGGTTGCGATGCTTATATGAAAAAGTTTCATCCTGATAAGCTCAAACTCAAATCGGAGAAGTGCGTCTTCATAGGATATCCAAAGGAAACTATTGGATACACCTTCTATCACAGATCCGAAGGCAAGACTTTTGTTGCTAAAATTCGGAAACTTTCTAGAGAAGGAGTTTCTCTCGAAAGAAGTGAGTGGGAGGAAAGTAGAACTTGATGAGGTAACTGTACCTGCTCCCTTATTGGAAAGTAGTACATCACAGAAAACTATTTCTGTGACACCTGCACCAGTTAGTGAGGAAGCTAATGATGATGATCATGAAACTTCAGGACAAGATACTACTGAACCACGTAGATCAACCAGAGTGAGATCCGCACCAGAGTGGTATGGTAATCCAATTCTGGAAGTCATGCTACTAGATCATGATGAACCTACGAACTATGAAGAAGCGATGGTGAGCCCAGATTCCGCAAAGTGGCTTGAGGCCATGAAATCTGAGATATGATCCATGTATGAGAACAAAGTATGGACTTTGGTTGACTTGCCCGATGATCGGCAAGCCATAGAAAATAAATGGATCTTCAAGAGGAAGACGGACACTGATAGTAGTGTTACTATCTACAAAGCTAGAATTGTCGCAAAAGGTTTTCGACAAGTTCAAGGTGTTGACTACGATGAGATTTTCTCACTCGTATCTATGCTTAAGTCTGTCCGAATCATGTTAGCAATTGCCGCATTTTATGAAATCTGGCAAATGGATAAACAAAACTACATTCCTTTATGGATTTGTTAAAAGAAGAGTTGTATACGATGCAACTAGAAGGTTTTGTCGATCCTAAAGGTGTTAACTAAATATGCAGGCTCCAGCGATCTATCTGTGGACTGGTGCAAACATGTCGGAGTTGGAATATACGCTTTGATGAGTTGATCAAAGCATATAGTTTTATACAGACTTGCGGTGAAGACTGTATTTACAAGAAAGTGAGTGTGAGCACTACAGCATTTCTGATAAGTATATGTGAATGACATATTGTTGATCGGAAATAATGTAGAATTATTCTGTAAAGCATAAAGGAGTGTTTGAAAGGAGTTTTTCAAAGAAAGACTTCGGTGAAGCTGCTTACATATTGAGCTTCAAGATCTATAGAGATAGATCAAGACGCTTGATAAGTTTTTTCAATGAGTACATACCTTGACAAGATTTTGAAGTGGTTCAAAATGGAGCAGTCAAAGAAAGAGTTCTTGCCTGTATTATAAGGTGTGAAGTTGAGTAAGACTCAAAGCCCGACCACGGCAGAAGATAGAAAGAGAATGAAAGTCATTCCCTATGCCTTGGCCATAGGTTCTATAAAGTATGTCATGTTGTATACCAGATCTATTGCATACCCTACACTGATTTGGCAAGGGAGTACAATAGTGATCTAGGAGTAGATCACTGGACAGCGGTCAGAATTATCCTTAGTGAAATAAGGATATGTTTCTCGATTATGGACGTGACAAAAAGGGTTCATCGTAAAGGGTTACATCGATGCAAGTTTTTGACACTGATCCAGATGAATCTAAAGTCCCAATCTGGATACATATTGAAAGTGGGAGCAATTAGCTAGAGTAGCTCCGTGTAGAGCATTGTAGACATAAAACTTGCAAAATACTTACGGATCTGAATGTGACAGACCCGTTGACTAAAATTATCTCACAAGCAAAACATGATCACACCTTGGTACTCTTTGGGTCTTAATCACATTGATATGTGAACTAGATTACTGACTCTAGTAAACCCTTTGAGTGTTGGTCACATGACGATGTGAACTATGGGTGTTAATCACATGGTGATGTGAACTATTGCTGTTAAATCACATGGCGATGTGAACTAGATTATTGACTCTAGTGCAAGTGGGAGACTGAAGGAAATATGCCCTAGAGGCAATAATAAAGTTATTATTTATTTCCTTATATCATGATAAATGTTTATTATTCATGCTAGAATTGTATTGACCGGAAACATAATACATGTGTGAATACATAGACAAACAGAGTGTCGCTAGTATGCCTCTACTAGACTAGCTCGTTAATCAAAGATGGTTATGTTTCCTGACCATGAACAAAGAGTTGTTATTTGATTAACAAGGTCACATCATTAGTTGAATGATCTGATTGACATGACCCATTCCATTAGCTTAGCACCCGATCGTTTAGTATGTTGCTATTGCTTTCTTCATGACTTATACATGTTCCTATAACTATGAGATTATGCAACTCCCATTTACCGGAGGAACACTTTGGGTACTACCAAACGTCATAACGTAACTGGATGATTATAAAGGAGTACTACAGGTGTCTCCAATGGTGGATGTTGGGTTGGCGTATTTCGAGATTAGGGTTTGTCACTCCGATTGTCGGAGAGGTATCTCTGGGCCCTCTCGGTAATACACATCACATAAGCCTTGCAAGCATAATAACTAAGATGTTAGTTATGAGATGATGTATTACGGAACGAGTAAAGAGACTTGCCAGTAACAAGATTGAACTAGGTATTGGATACCGATGATCGAATCTCGGGCAAGTAACATACCGATGACAAAGGGAACAACGTATGTTGTTATGCGGTCTGACCGATAAAGATCTTCGTAGAATATGTAGGAGCCAATATGGGCATCCAGGTCCCGCTATTGGTTATTGACCGGAGATGTGTCTCGGTCATGTCTACATTGTTCTCGAACCGTAGGGTCCGCACGCTTAACGTTACGATGACAGTTATTATGAGTTTATGCATTTTGATGTACCGAAGGTTGTTCGGAGTCCCGGATGTGATCACGGACATGACGAGGAGTCTCGAAATGGTCGAGACGTAAAGATTGATATATTGGAAGGCTATGTTTGGACATCGGAAGTGTTCCGGGTGAAATCGGGATTTTACCGGAATACCGGGAGGGTTACCGGAACCCCCCGGGAGGCTAATGGGCCTATTGGGCCTTAGTGGAAAGGTGAGAGGGCAGCCCACATAGGGCTGCGCCTCCCCCCTCTCCCTAGTCCTACTCCCCTTTGGCCGGCCAAGAGAGAGGGGCCGGCCACCTCTCTCTTCTCTTCCCCTTTGGGGAATCCTATTAGGAATAGGATTGGGGGGGGGGGAGTCCTACTCCCGGTAGGAGTAGGACTCCTCCTGCGCCCGTCTCCCTTGGCCGGCCGAACCCCTCCCCCTGCTCCTTTATATACGGGGGCAGGGGGCACCCCATAGACACACAAGTTGATCATTGTTGATCGTTCCTTAGCCGTGTGCGGTGCCCCCTGCCACCAAATTCCACCTTGGTCATATCGTTGTAGAGCTTAGGCGAAGCCCTGCGTCGGTAGTACATCAAGATCGTCACCACGCCGTCGTGCTGACGGAACTCTTCCTCGACGCTTTGCTGGATCGGAGCCCGAGGATTGTCATCAAGCTGAACGTGTGCTAAGAACTCGGAGGTGCCGGAGTAACGGTGCTTGGATCGGTCGGATCGGGAAGACGTACGACTACTTCCTCTATGTTGTGTGATCGCTTCCGCAGTCGGTCTGCGTTGGTACGTAGACAACACTCTCCCCTCTCGTTGCTGTGCATCACCATGATCTTGCGTGTGCGTAGGAAAATTTTCGAAATTACTACGTTCCCCAACAAGTCCAGTGGCCCAGCCAGAAACATTTCAAGCCAGACATGCCGGAGAAGTACGACGGCAAGTCGCACCCGTCGGAGTTCCTCGGCATCTACACCATTGCGGTGCAAGCTGCCGGGGGGCGAGACGACAAGGTCCTTGCCAACTACTTCCCGCTCGTGCTCAAGCCCGAAGTCAGATCCTGGCTCATGCACTTGCCGTACAACTCCGTATCCTCTTGGGCGGACTTGTGCCATCAGTTTGTCGGCGCCTTTACAGGCGGCCACAAACCACATGGCCAAGAGAGTGACCTCCACCTGCTTGCCCAGAAGGAAGGAGAGCCCCTGCGCAAGTATATCCAGAGATTCAGCTGCGTGCAGCGCAACATCCCAGACATCCACCCTGCGGCGGTTATCAGCGCGTTCCATCAGAACGTGCGTAATCGCAGGATGCGGGAGGAGATGGCGATGAGCAGGATCAGAGACGTCAGCGAGCTATACGCCTTGTCGACAAGTGTGCACGCGCTGAAGAAGGGAGGAAACTCCCCGGAGAAGATGCTGGAGCAGGGGGATCTGACAGTGAGGATGCCGCCTCGGCAAAGAAAAACCGGAGGTGCAACAGGAAGAAGAACGACAAGGAGGTACTAGTCGTTGAGCAGTCCGGCAATGATGATGGTGCCAAGCAAGCCCAAGTTGGCTGCTCCGGCAAGGAGGTTGCCGCGTGCACCAACTGCCAGGCTGTGGCAGCCGCCGACAAGCAGGACGGCTTCGACAAGCAGTACTGCAAGATCCACCGCACCAAAGGCCATGATCTCCAGAACTGCAAGAAGGTTGAGCAGCTTGCCCAGCAACAAAAAGCTGAGTATGAGCGGCGCGACAAGGAGAGGGCCCAAGGAGGCGGTGGAGAGGCCGGTAAGAAGCGCGCTGGCCAGGGAGGACGCCACGGCAAGGCCAAACAGCGGCAAGGAGACAGACCTCCCCGTTGCCGCGACAAGGATGAAGACGAAGACGAAGATGAAGACATGGATGATGTTGAGAACAGTGAGCAGGAGTTTCAGAAGGCTACAGAAGTCTTGTGTGTTGATGGTGGTACTTCTCTGCATACTTCCCACCGCCAGCTCAAACAGTGGCTCCGGGAAGTTAATGCGGCAGAGCCACCTGTCGAATCACGCAAGCTTCTGAAGTGGTCCAGCACGCCTATCATCTTTGACATTGAGGACCACCCTGATCGCACATCTGCGGCCGGGTGCTTGCTGTTGTTGGTTTCCCCAACAATCCGCAACCTCAAAGTCACTAAGATGCTAGTTGACGGCGGTGCCGGCTTAAATCTGATCTCCTTCGCTGTGCTCCAGAAACTCCAGATCCCGGACAGCGAGCTCGAAGAGACCGGTACATTCCAAGGAATTAGCCCAGGAAGGAGCAAGCCGAAAGGGAAGGTCACGTTGCCGGTGACATTTGGCAGCGAGCTGAATTTCAGAACGGAGAGGGTCACTTTTGACGTTGCTGATTTCCCATTGCCTTACAATGGGATACTTGGCCGTCCAGCACTCGCCAAGTTCATGGCAGCCTCTCACTATGCATACAACATGCTCAAGTTGCCAGGCCCGATAAGCGTCATCTCTGTCCCTGGCGACAAGAAGGATGCCCTTATCTGCGCCGACAAGATCTACCGGGAAGCAACAGCTGCGACAGACCGCAAGGCACTTGCCGCTGAAGTTCCCGGGGGGAAGAAGAAGACCAAGTCCGGCAAGAGCTCTGATGCCCACTCCGGCAAGCGCACCTCCTCAGAGTGCTGCGCTGCCGTCGAGGACGCACCATCGAGCTCCACCGGCAAGTGTAAGAAGGTAATGGCAGCTCCACCGCATACCAAGAAGGTGTCCGCCAAGGAGGACGGCACTGGTGGTACCTTCACCATCAGTGCCACGCTTGACCCTAAATAGGAAAGCGCGCTCGTTACTTTCCTGCGGGCGAATGTCGACGTGTTTGCGTGGCAACCGTCTGATATCCCCAGTGTTCCCAGGAAAGTAATTGAGCACCATCTTGCCATTTGTCCTCATGCGCGGCCCGTCAAGCAGAGGGTCAGAAAACAGGCAGTGGAGCGCCAAGAATTCATAGCAGAAGAAATCAAGAAATTGGAAGCAGCAGGCCTTGTCAGAGGAGTACTCCATCCCACGTGGCTGGCCAATCCTGTGGTAGTGCGCAAGGCAAATGGAAAATGGAGGCTTTGTATTGACTTCACTGATGTTAATAAAGCTTGTCCCAAAGATCCATTTCCCTTGCCGCGCATTGACCAGATTGTCGACTCCACAGCCGGATGTGATTTGCTTTCATTTCTTGATGCATACTCAGGATACCATCAGATCTTCATGGCAGAAGAGGATGAGGAGAAAACCGCGTTCATTACTCCATGTGGCACGTACTGCTTCGTACGGATGCCTTTCGGATTAAAGAATGCTGGTTCAACATTTGCCAGCATAGTCCATATCGCTTTGAAGCCACAGATACACAGAAATGTAGAAGCTTACATGGATGATATAGTGGTCAAGAGCAAGGACAGGGCAACTCTGATCCAAGATTTAGAAGAGACTTTTGCAAATCTGCGCAAGATCAACCTCAAGCTCAACCCCGAGAAGTGTGTGTTTGGAGTCCCTTCCGGCAAGCTTCTCGGGTTCTTTGTGTCTCAGCGGGGGATTGAAGCCAATCCCGACAAGATCAAGGCCATTGAGCAGATCGAAGCACCAAAACGCATCAAGGATGTACGGAAGCTTGCCGGCTGCGTGGCTGCTCTCAGCAGGTTTATCTCTCGGTCTGCTGAGCGCGCCCTGCCATTTTTCAAGATTTTGAAAAAGGCAGGTCCAATGAAATGGACTCTGGAAGCGGAGGCTGCGCTGCAAGACTTGAAGAGATACCTGTCCTCCACTCCAACACTTGTCGCACCTAAACCACAAGAGAAGTTGCTGCTGTACATAGCGGCAACCAATCAAGTGGTTAGTGCTGCGCTAGTAGCGGAGAGGGAGGCAGATAACGAGCCAGCGACCGCGGCAAGCACATCCAGCGACAAGCAGGGGGCTTCCCCGACAGGCTCTGGTCCCGACAAGCAAGGATCTGCGCAGATGCAAGAGGAGATACAGAAGAAAATGGTGCAGCGCCCAGTTTACTTTGTCAGCTCCCTTTTACAGGGGGCTAGGTCAAGGTATTCTGGTGTGCAGAAGCTGCTTTTTGGCCTTCTCATGGCCTCGAGAAAGCTGCGCCATTACTTCCAAGCACATGAGATCACGGTTGTCACTCGCTTTCTGCTGAAGAGGATATTGCAAAATCCAGAAGCAGCAGGCAGGATTGTCGAGTGGGCACTGGAACTGTCAAGCTTTGGCCTCAAGTTTGAGAGTACATCAACAATCCAGAGCAGAGCATTGGCAGAGTTCATAGCAGAGTGGACGCCAACTCCAGACGAAGAAATTCCGGAGACGAGCATCCCCGCCAAGGAAGCAAGCAAAGAGTGGCTCATGTACTTTGACGGTGCCTTCTCGCTGCAAGGCGCCGGTGCTGGCGTGCTGCTTGTCGCACCCACCGGAGAGCACCTCAAGTACATAGTCCAGATGCACTTTCCCAAGGAGCAAGCGACAAACAATACTGCAGAGTATGAAGGCTTGCTTGCCGGTCTCAGGATCGCGGAAGAACTTGGGATTAAGAAGCTCATTGTCAGGGGTGACTCGCAGCTTGTCGTCCGCCAAGTGAACAAGGTTTACCAGAGTCCGTTGATGGAAGCTTACGTTGATGAAGTGAGGAAGCTAGAAGAGCGCTTTGACGGCCTGCAAATGGAACATGTTCCAAGAGCTGAGAACGACATTGCCGATGGCCTGTCAAAGTGCGCAGCACTTAAGTTACCTGTGGAACCAGGGATCTTTGTGCTCAAGCTGACTCAGCCGTCCGTAACACCATCAACTGGACAGAGCAAGAAGAGGAAGTTGATTTCTGGCGACTATTTCTCGGCAGAGCTTCCCGAAGCCGCTGCCAAAAAGGTCCCCAAGATCAACACCAAGAATGCTGAGGAGCAGTTTGCTCCGGCAAGCCCCAGGGTTTGTTCCATTGAAGCAGATTCTTCCGACAAGTTTTGCTCCGGCAAGCTTGCCGTGGAACGTCAAGCTCCGGCAGAGCCACGGGCTCTCGCCGTAGAAGCGGACGTTCCCGCAGCAGCAGATGTGCCTTTAGTCCTTGTTGTCGAGCCACAGGCTCCAACATGGGCACAGCAGATTGTCCGTTTCCTTCAGACAGGAGAACTTCCTGAGGAACCAGAAGAAGCGGAAAGAGTAGCCCGGCAGTCTAGTATGTACCAGTTTGTCGACAACACACTGTACAGAAGAAGACTCAACGGTGTGAAATTGAAGTGTATTCCCTGGGAAGATGGACAGAAGCTGTTGGCAGAGATACATGGAGGCATATGTGGTCACCATATTGGTGCAAGAGCCCTTGTCGGAAAAGCATTTCGGCAAGGCTTCTTCTGGCCGACAGCCCTCCAGGATGCAACTGCACAAGTAACCAAGTGTGAACCGTGCCAGTTCCATTCCAAGCAGATACACCAGCCAGCTCAAGCTCTCCAGACGATCCCTTTATCCTGGCCATTTTTGGTCTGGGGGCTCGATATCCTCGGCCCCTTTCCCCGAGCTATTGGGGGCTTTGAGTACTTGTACGTTGCAATCGACAAGTTCACAAAGTGGCCGGAAGTGGAACCAGTGAGGAAGGTGACAGCACAGTCAGCAGTCAAGTTCTTCAGGTCGATTGTTTGCCATTTTGGGATCCCTAACAGGATAATCCCCGACAACGGTACACAATTTACGAGCCGCACCTTCATGCAGTACGTCCAAGATCTTGGCGCCAAGGTCTGCTTCGCTTCTGTTGCTCACCCGAGAAGCAACGGTCAAGCTGAAAGGGAAAATGCTGAAGTGCTGCGCGGGCTCAAGACCAGAACTTTCGACAGGCTGCACAAGTGCGGAAGAAACTGGATCGAGGAGCTGCCGGTGGTTCTTTGGTCGATCAGGACAATGCCAAATCGAGCCACTGGCCAGACACCCTTCGCTCTAGTCTATGGAGCGGAGGCAGTTATCCCCACGGAACTCGTATACGGGTCACCTCGAGTGCTCGCTTATGATGAGCTTGAGCAAGAGCAGCTGCGGCAAGATGACGCGCTGCTCCTTGAGGAAGATCGTCTTCAGGCTGCTGTGCGAGCCGCTCGCTACCAGCAAGCTTTGCGCCGCTACCATAGCCGCAAAGTTAACGCCAGAAGTCTCGAGGAAGGCGACCTTGTTCTTCAGCGCGTTCAGTCCGCCAAGAATTCCAACAAGTTGACGCCGAAGTGGGAAGGCCCTTACCGGGTGAAACGAGTCACCAGGCCTGGCGCTGTCCGCCTGGAGACCAAAGATGGCGTACCAGTGAGCAACTCCTGGAATATCGAGCATCTTCGTAAGTTTTACCCGTAAGGCGCGGTTGTCGGACCCTGTCCGGCAACCACCCTTTTGTACAAGTCTTGCCACTGTTGCATGTAATCCTTTGTACAAAGCCAGGCGCAGACCCTGAGCACAAGTAAATGAAGTGCTGGCGCCCAGAGTTATAGCATGCATGCTAGGTCGAGTCTCGTCCTTGGTTAGGGTTGATAGTGCCTAATAGCGGCTAACCCCTAGCTTAGAGGTCGGGTGTGCGTCCCTTTGCCTTTCTTTCGTTTCCCTTGGTTCACAGGGCTCGCATATCCTTGTCGGACCGCCTGAGGACGAAAAGGAGAAGGAGGACATACCGGCATCTGGACCCCGGCAAGCCAGTGTTGCCGGGGACTGCAAGTACCAAGATTCACCCACGGCAAGCCAGAGTTGCCGGGGGCTGCAATATCAGATAAGTCTTTCATCCCTCTTCATGCATTCTCTAATGGACTGGGGAATACGAAACCTCGTTTCCTCCTAAAAACTACCGTGCTCCCTTAACTCTAGGCCCTGGGGCTCGTTCCTGGGCCAAATTTTGGTCGTAGTCGCGGCAGCAAAGGGATGAAACGAGGGGCCGCACTCGCCTCATCCCTGCCTCCGTCAAAAGCGTGAGAAAGGTCGAGCGACGTGGGAAGACGGCAGGGCCTGTTGCCGGGGAAGAAGTGTCTATCTGAAAGATACCAAGGATTTGCTCCTTGACGTGGGTTCTACCCGCGAGACAAACGACCCGGCAAGCATCCCCTTTTCATTAAAAAACATTCCACTCAGGTATAGTCCATAGAGGATGAAAAACATGAAAGAGAGGATTACAAGTTTTAAATGCAACTAAGGCCCGAAGGCTTACAAATTAAAAAGATAAGATGCCCGTAATCCCTTTCTTGTCCCTCTCTTCAGGAGGTAGGTCAAGGAGGCGAGAAGGGAAAAAGGGGCGCCTAGGCGAGCTACGGGTGCCAGAAGACACCAAGAGAACTTCCCAGGGGGGGGGGCAGGGCGCTGCGCTCTGTGTGCTTTGGGAAGACGGAGGCGGGGTGGAGTTTTTCAAGATTGGAGCGGAATGGGGGTGAGTGGGCGCACTACCCCTGCTTCCCTATGCTTATAAAGGGGGAGGTGGCGGACGTTCCGCCTTTCCTAATAAACAACCACCCACGACATGACGCATGCACGCGGGGCTTAGCCCCGCGCACGCCGCCCACGTCACGCACGACGCCGTGTTCGACGCGTGCCGTGCGGGGAGGGCGCGGTGGATGCGGAGTGAGTTATGGCGTAACCCAGGCCGCGCGTGCCCGTGCACTGTTTTGGGCCTGGCCCAACAGCGCTCGGCAACGTGTATGGCCCAGGCCCGGGGGCTCCTGTCGGTGTACTAAAGTAGGGGTACCTTAGTATCCCGAACTTGTGCACGGGCAGTCGCAGCATCCCGCGACAAGGCTTGCCGGGCGACCACCAAGACCCTCCGTGGTTCCTTTGGAGCCATTCAAGAACAAAGTATCCAAGGCCCCGGCAAGAGGAGCTTGCCGGGAAGGAGACAAGACCCCGGCAAGAGGAGCTTGCCGGGAAAACCAACCAAGACATCTCGAGAAGCTTGCTGCAACGCGCTGCGCGTTCCGGCAAGACCCGGTGAGCGACAAGCTCCCGGACGCGACAAGACCCGGTGAGCGACAAACTCCCGGACGCGACAAGACAACATCCGCGGCAAGGCACTTGCCGCGGCAAGCTACTACTCCACAGCCCACGCTCCAGCTCACCCACCAACGTGTCGCTCTGGGACCGTCCTTGGCATACGTGGTGGGAGGCTGTGCAGCCAGGGGCATGCGGTGGCAAGCAGGCGCTGACAAGGAGCCATCGTGGCAAACGGTGGCGCCCCTGACGGTCCCTTTCCGCCCCGTCTAGGCGACACAGACAGGCATTTAATGCCTTTGTCCCCTGCTGGGTATGATACAACTGTAGTAAGCGGTGGCGCCAACTACCACTTCTTTTACCTTTTTACCCTCATCTCTGTTGCCACCTGTCGGTGACCCCTTAGACATATAAAAGGAGGCCCATGCGCAACAGGGGGGGACAACCATTCTCACGCTCGGTCTCGCTAGCCACCCAAGTGTACTATAGCATTCATCGCTCCCGAGCAAGAACACAATACAAACCAAAGCAGGAGTAGGGTTTTACGCATCCGTGCGGCCCGAACCTGGGTAAACTGATCGCGTCGTTCGTGCGTTCGCCTCGATCTGCTCTTCGTGCATTCTCCGCCCCCTGCCGAGCCAAAAGGGGCTCGGTCCGCCGATCCCCATAGGTGTACGTGGGATCAGCACCCCCGACACCAAATCACACAAAGCATATCATTCATGATCTTTAATTTTAATTTTAATTGTAGGTTCCCATTCATCATAAAGTTTTCTATGGATAGAAACTTACAACTCAAGTTTTTCTTCATAAGATTGCATCAAAGCATCAACGATATGTTTAGTAAAAGCTTTATTTTGACTATAAGCATGAGGAGAATTTAGCATGGATTGCAACAAAGAAATACAATCTATCAAAGAGCAATTATCATAATTAAATTCCTTGAAATCCAAGATACCGGGTTCATTGCTATCTAAAGTTTTGACCTCTTCAATCCCACTTTTACCAATTTTTGCATCAAGATCTAAAAACTCCGAATTTTTGGGACGCCTTCTAACGAAAGTTGACTCATATCCAGTCCCATAATTATCAAGATTAATATTTCAAAACAAGTATTTAATAGGGGACACATCAATTACTTTTAGATCTTCATCTTTATTGTCATGAAAACTAGAAGAACACGCTTTCACAAAGCAATCTTTCTTAGCACGCATCCTAGCGGTTCTTTCTTTGCACTCATCAATGGAAATTCTCATGGCTTTGAGAGACTCATTGATATCATGCTTAGGTGGAATAGATCTAAGTTTCAAAGAATCAACATCAAAAGAAATTCTATCCACGTTCCTAGCCAAATCATCAATCTTAAGCAATTTTTCTTCAATCAAAGCATTGAAACTCTTTTGTGAATAATAAATTCTTTAATACTAGATTCAAAATCAGAGGGTATCTTATTATAATTTCCATAAGAATTGTTGTAGGAATTACCATAATTATTAGAGGAATTACTAGGAAACGACCTAGAATTAAAATTACCTCTATACGCGATATTACCAAAATTGTTCCTACCAACAAAGTTCACATCCATAGATTCATTATTATTCTCAATCAAAGTAGACATAGGCATATCATTAGGATCAGTAGGAGCACTCTTATTAGCAAACAATTTCATAAGTTCATCCATCTTTGCACTCAAAACATTAATCTCTTCAATTGCATACACCTTTTTACTAGTAGATCTTTCAGTGTGCCATTGAGAATAATTAACCATAATATTATCCAGGAGTTTGGTAGCTTCTCCTAAAGTGATTTCCGTAAAAGTGCCTCCCGCGGCCGAATCTAAAAGATTTCTAGAAGCAAAATTCAATCCGGCGTAAAAAAAATGTATAATCATTCATAAATTCAAACCATGTGTAGGGCAATTATGTATCATTAATTTCATTCTCTCCCAAGATTGTGCAACATGTTCATGATCAAGTTGCTTAAAATTCATAATATCGTTTCTAAGAGAGATGATCTTACCGGGAGGAAAATACTTAGAGATAAAAACATCTTTGCACTTATTCCATGAATCAATACTATTTTTGGGCAAAGACGAAAACCAAGCTTTAGCACGATCTCTAAGCAAAAACGGAAATAGCTTAAGTTTAACAATATCGTTGTCCACATCTTTATTATTTTGCATATCACACAAATCAACAAAGTTGTTTAGATGGGTAGCGACATCTTCACTAGGAATGCCAGAAAACGGATCTTTCATGACAAGATTCAGCAAAGTAGTATTAATTTCACAAGATTCAGCATCTGTAAGAGGAGCAATCGGAGTGCTAAGAAAATCATTATTGTTGGTATTGGAAAAGTCACACAATTTAGTATTATCTTGAGCCATCGTGACAAGCAAGCAACCCAACACAAAAGCAAACAAGAAACAGGCAAAAGAGGCAAACGGAAAAGAGAGGGCGAATAAAACGACAAGGGTGGAGTGGGGGAGAGGAAAACGAGAGGCAAATGGCAAATAATGTAATGCGAAGGATAAGAGTTTTGATGGGTACTTGGTATGTCTTGACTTGGTGTAGATCTCCCTGGCAACGGCGCCAGAAATCCTTCTTGCTACCTCTTGAGCACTGTGTTAGTTTTCCCTTGAAGAGGAAAGGGTGGTGCAGTAAAGCAGCGTAAGTATTTCCCTCAGTTTTTGAGAACCAAGGTATCAATCCAGTAGGAGACCACGCGCGAGTCACCTCGTACCTACACAAACAAATAAGAACCTCGCAACCAACGCGATAAAGGGGTTGTCAATCCCTTCACGGCCACTTGTAAGAGTGAGATCTGATAGAGATGATAATAATAAGGTAAGTATTTTTTGGCATTTTTATGATATAGATTGAAAGTAAAGATTGCAAAATAAATTAGATTGGAAACTTGTATGATGGAAAATAGACCCCCGGGCCATAAGTTTCACTAGTGGCTTCTCTCAAGATAGCGTAAGTATTATGATGGGTGAACAAATTACTGTCGAGCAATTGATAGAAAATCGAATAATTATGAGAATATCTAGGCATGATCATGTATATAGGCATCACGTCCATGACAAGTAGACCAACTCCTGCCTGCATCTACTACTATTACTCCACACATCGACCGCTATCCAGCATGCATCTAGAGTATTAAGTTCATAAGAACAGAGTAACGCCTTAAGCAAGATGACATGATGTAGAGGGATAAACTCATGCAATATGATATAAACCCCATATTTTTATCCTCGATGGCAACAATACAATACGTGTCGTTTCCCTTTCTGTCACTAGGATCGAGCACCGCAAGATTGAACCCAAAGCTAAGCACTTCTCCCATTGCAAGAAAGATTAATCTAGTAGGCCAAACCAAACTGAAAATTCGAAGAGACTTGCAAAGATAAACCAATCATACATAAAAGAATTCAGAGAAGATTCAAATATTATTCATAGATAATCTGGATCATAAACCCACAATTCATCGGTTCTCGACAAACACACCGCTAAAAGAAGAGTTACATCGAATAGATCTCCAAGAGAATCGAGGAGAACTTTGTATTGAGATCCAAAGAGAGAGAAGAAGCAATCTAGCTAATAACTATGGACCCGAAGGTCTGAGGTAAACTACTCACACATCATCGGAGGGGCCATGGAGTTGATGTAGAGGCCCTCCGTGATCAATGCCCCCTCCGGCGGAGCTCGAGAAAAGGCCCCAAGATGGGATCTCTTGGGTACAGAAGGTTGCGGCGGTGGAAATAGGGTTTCGTGGTGCTCCTGGATGTTTGCGGGGTAGGTGAACATATATAGGAGGAAGAAGTAGGTCGGTGGAGTAACGAGGGGCCCACGAGGGGGGAGGGCGCGCCCAAGGGGTAGGCGCGCCGCCTGCCTCATGGCCGCCTCGTTGATTGCTTGACGTCTGATACGTCTCGGTCGTATCTACTTTTCCAAACACTTTTGCCCTTGTTTTGGACTCTAATTTGCATGATTTGAATGAAAGTAACCCGGACTGACGCTGTTTTCAGCAGAATTGCCGTGGTGTTATTTATGTGCAGAAACAAAAGTTCTCGGAATGACCCGAAACTCCACAGAGATTTTTTGGAAATAATAAAAAATACTGGCAAAGAAGCAAGGCCAGGGGGCCCACACCCTAGCCACGAGGGTGGGGGCGCGCCCCCTGCCTCGTGGGCCCCCTGGAGCTCCACCGACCTTAACTCCAACTCCATATATTCGTGTTCGGGGAGAAAAAATAAAGAAGAAGGATTCATCGCGTTTTACGATACGGAGCCGCCGCCAAGCCCTAAACTCTCTCGGGAGGGCTGATCTGGAGTCCGTCCGGGGCTCCGGAGAGGGGAATCCGTCGCCATCGTCATCATCAACCATCCTCCATCACCAATTTCATGATGTTCACCGCCGTGCGTGAGTAATTCCATCATAGGCTTGCTGGACGGTGATGGGTTGGATGAGATTTATCATGTAATCGAGTTAGTTTTGTTAGGGTTTGATCCCTAGTATCCACTATGTTCTAAGATTGATGTTGCTATGTGATACGTCTCCAACGTATTTATAATTTTTGATTGCTCCATGCTATATTATCTACTGTTTTGGACATTAATGGGCTTTATTATCCACTTTTATATTATTTTTGGGACTAACCTATTAACCAGAGGCCCAACCCAGAATTGTTGTTTTTTTTTGCCTATTTTAGGGTTTTGAAGAAAAGGAATATCAAACGGAGTCCAAACGGAATGAAACCTTCGGGAACGTGATTTTTGGAACGAACAAGACCCAGGAGACTTGGACCCTACGTCAAGCAACCAACAGGGAGGCCACGAGGTAGGGGGGCGCGCCCTCCACCCTCGTGGGCCCCCTGTTGCTCCACCAATGTACTCCTTCGTCCTATATATACCTACGTACCCCCAAACGATCAGATACGGAGCCAAAAACCTAATTCCACCGCCGCAACCTTCTGTATTCACGAGATCCCATCTTGGGGCCTGTTCCGGAGCTCCGCCGGAGGGGGCATCCATCACGGAGGGCTTCTACATCAAAACCATAGCCTCTCCGATGAAGTGTGAGTAGTTTACCTCAGACCTTTGGGTCCATAGTTATTAGCTATATGGCTTCTTCTCTCTTTTTGGATCTCAATACAATGTTCTCCCCCTCTCTTGCGGAGATCTATTCGATGTAATCTTTTTGCGGTGTGTTTGTTGAGACCGATGAATTGTGGGTTTATGATCAAGATTATCTATGAACAATATTTGAATCTTTTCTGAATTCTTTTATGTATGATTGGTTATCTTTGCAAGTCTCTTCGAATTGTTAGTTTGGTTTGGCCTACTAGATTGATCTTTCTTGCAATGGGAGAAGTGCTTAGCTTTGGGTTCAATCTTGCAGTGTCCTTTCCGAGTGACAGTAGGGGCAGCAAGACACATATTGTATTATTGCCATCGAGGATAACAAGATGGGGTTTTTATCATATTGCATGAATTTATCCCTCTACATCATGTCATCTTCCTTAAGGCGTTACTCTGTTTTCATGAACTTAATACTCTAGATGCATGCTGGATAGCGGTCGATGAGTGGAGTAATAGTAGTAGATGCAGGCAGGAGTCGGTCTACTTGTCTCGGACATGATGCCTATACACATGATCATACCTAGATATTCTCATAACTATGCTCAATTCTGTCAATTGCTCAACAGTAATCCGTTCACCCACCGTAAAATACTTATGCTCTTAAGAGAAGCCACTAGTGAAACCTATGGCCCTCGGGTATATCTTCATCATATTAATCTTCCAATACTTAGTTATTTCCTTTGCTTTTTTACTTTGTTTTTATTTTACTTTGCATCTTTATCACAAAAATAGCAAAAAATATTATTCTATCATATCTATCAGATCTCACTCTCGTAAGTGACCGTGAAGGGATTGACAACCCCTTATCGCGTTGGTTGCGAGGAATTATTTGTTTTGTGTATGTATGAGTGTCGGGGGTGCTGATCCCCACGGACACCTATGGGACCACGGCGGACCGAGCCCCTTGTGGTTCGGCAGGGGGCGGAGAGAGCACGAAGAGCAGCTCGAGGCGATGCGCACGAGCGACACGATCAGTTTACCCAGGTTCGGGCCGCACGGGTGCGTAAAACCCTACTCGTGCTTTGTGTTTGTATTGATTTCTTGCTCAGGAGCGCGGTGTGCTACAGTACACTCCAGCGACTAGCGGGACCGAGCGTGAGAGTGTTCTGTTGGCCGACCCCCTCTATGCTGCGCATGGGCCTCCTTTTATATGCTAAAGGGGTCACCGACAGGTGGCAACGTAGAGAAGGGCAAAAATGGAAAAGGCACTGCGGTTGGCACCGCCGCCTACAACAATGCTATCATACCTAACCCTGACGGCAGGGGACAAAGGCATTAAATGCCTGTCTGTGTCGCCTAGACAGTGTAGAAAGGGACCGCTCGGACGCCATTGCTTGCCACGATGGCAATCTTGTCAGCGCCGCTTGCCACGTGTACCTCTGGCTGCACAGCTTTCCGCCACGTACGCCTGGAAGGGTCCCAGAGCGACACGTTGGTGGATGTGCTGGAGCGTAGGTACAGAGTGGAAGCTTGCCGCGGCAAGAGCCTTGCCGCGTTTGTTGTCTTGTCGCGTCCGGGAGCTTGTCGCTCACCGAGCCTTGGTTGGCCTTCCCGGCAAGCTCCTCTTGCCGGGGTCTTGTCTCCTTCCCGGCAAGCTCTTCTTGCCGGGGCCTTGGATACTTTGTTCTTGAATGGCTCCAAAGGAACCATGGAGGATCTTGGCGGTCACCCAGCAAGCCTTGCCGCGGGATGCTGCGACTGCCCGTGCACAAGTTCGGCATACTAAGGTACCCCTACTTTAGTACACCGACAGGAGCCCCCGGGCCTGGGCCATACACGGTGCCGAGCGCTGTTGGGCCAGGCCCAAAACAGGGCATGGGCACGCGCGGCCTAGGTTATGCCGTATCTCACTCTGCATCCACCATGCCCTCCCCGCACGGCACGCTTCGAACGCGGCGTCGTGGGAGAGATCGTGGGCGATTTATTTATTAGGAAAGGCAGAACATCCGCCACCTCCCCCTTGATAAGCAAGGGGAAGCAGGGGTAGTGCACCCACTCGCCCCTTTTCCTCTCCAATCTCAGAAGCCTCCATCCCGCCTCCGTCTTCCCAAAGCAGCAAGAGAGCAGCGCTCTGCTCCCCCCATTGCCACCAGCACCACCAACACCGTCGACCTCCTCCACCACCTCCGCCATGGCTCCGAAAGCCGACAAGGGGAAGGCCGTGAAGACGACCGAGGCGCAGCGGCTTGCAGCGCTGCGGAAGGAGCGGGCCATCTCCCCCCCCCCCAAGCTTGACGCGATGGAGTTGAGGGAGTACTACTACCTCTTCTGGTCGACGGAGACGCGAGCACATCCGAGCACCAAGGTACTCCCGGCCTCCGCTCACAAAATGGCTCCACACGGCTACCCCTTCTTCGCCGTGTTCTTCTGCTGCGGGCTCTGCCCGCCCTTCTCGGAGTTCTTTTGTGATATCATGAACACCTATGGCCTCTGCCTCCTTGACTTCACCCCCAACGCTGTCCTCACCATGGCAGTTTTCGCACACCTTTGTGAAAACTTCGTCGGAGTCCACCCAAACGTAGCTCTTTTCCGCCATTTCTTCATGCCTCGAGTAGAGAGAGGAGAGCCTCTGTCCGGCGGAATTGCTTGGATCTCAAGGTCCGGCAAGAAGGATTCGTATTTGGAGGGAGAATTCCGTGGCAAGTGGGAGGAGTGGAGAGCAGATTGGTGTTGGATAGTTGAGGAGAACCCGCAGCCATTTACCGCCCGGCGCCAAGTAGCAGCAGCACGCGGCAGCGACTGGAGCGACGTGGCCCCGGAGGACAGCAGGCTGAGGATTGCCGGACTCACTGTAGGCGCCGTTGGCGCGAACTTCCTTCGCCGTCGCATCGCCCCCCTGCAGGAACGGAGGAGGCCCTCCTGGGAGTTCAAGAACGCGGCGGATATCATGAGGCTGCGCCTGGGCCTCAATTATAACTTCACTGTCTTGGAGCTCAATGCAATGCTGCAGGAGCTCTTCAAGTATGATCCTGACCACCCAGAAGTCTTTAGGTTGCCGCAGGGCGTCGTCCCATTGTGCAACAACTCTGCGCTCGACCGCATCAGGGCAATGATGCCGCTGTGCGACTCGCATGGAATCGTGCCAACTTGGCAGGACCCTGAAGATGACGTCGTGCAGCAGTTCTTCGACAACTTGGTGGAGGTGCCGATCTGCCCCGACGAGAAGGATGGCCTCACTCGTGACACCACCGAGGCAGAGTTGAAGCGCATTGCCACCAGGCTGGAAGAGGCGGCGGCAGCTGCAGCGGCAGGCGAGTTCGGATTCACTTTGGAGGAGGCAGCGACAGCAGAGGCGGCAAACTGTGCCGAGCGAGAGGAGCTTGCCGGCAAGAAAGAGCTTGCCCGGCAAGAGGAGCCTGCCGGCAAGAAAGATCTTGCCGGGCAAGGGGAGACTGCCGGCAAGAAAGAGCTTGCCGGACGTGACGCCGAGCCGAGCGAGCTCGCCGAGGAGACGAGCGGCTCGTTGGATATCAACTCCTCCTCCTCCTCGTCTTCAGACAGCACGCCGCCAGCAGAGCCTCCATCTCCACCAAGAAGGCGCCTCCGCAAAGTCGGGGACGTGGCGAGGCGGCAGACGAGTCGATAGTCGCCACGTCATGCGACACGCTCCACCGCGGCAAGCACCATTGCTACGGGAGCGCCCCACGCTGCTGCGACAACTAGAGCAGGGTCTTCCCGGACCACAGCTTCTGCTCCTGCCAAGCGGCCAAGGGAACCCACTCCTCCATCTTCCCGCGCCGGACGCGAGCCAGACTTTGACTTCTCCGCGTTCAGCTCCGGCGAGGAAGAAGAAGAAGAGTAAGTTTTCCTTGTTGTACTTGCAGTCCACCAATCCTTGCTGTTTTTGTCTTGCATCTTACTTGCTTTTCTCTGAACCTGCTCCTTTTCAGGACTCTGGCTCAGAGGGCAGCAAAGAGAGCCAAGGCGCCGGTGATTGTCATCAAGGACGAACCCACCGCGTCAGCAGGGGACGCGCCCGAGACAACCTTGCCGGACCCGGCGGCTGATCTCCAGAGCAGCCCCCAGCGTAAGTATCTTGTTTACTTCCTGCTGTTGGGCGCGCATGAAGAGTCTTGCTTTGCTGATATCTGTTTGTTGACTTGTGCAGGAGCAGAGCAGCCCCACCAGGAGAGCCCGGAGGCCGCCCCCGAAGTGCCAAGGGAGAGTCCTCCGGCAAGGGAGAGGTCCCCGGCAAGGGAGATCTCTCCGGCAAGGGAGGAGGCTTCGGCAAGGGAGGAGCCCCCGGCAAGGGAGGGGTCTCCCGGAAGGGGCAGCGCCAGCGGCCCCCCGGCGATGGAGACCACGACCGAGAGCCTGGCACAGGTAATCTCCTTGCTCCAAAACTTCCCTTGGCTTCTTCTCCTTGTTGATCTTCTTCTTCTTTCTTTTTCTTGGATATTTGTTTGATTCTTCTCCTCTTTCCCGGCTGTTAGATCCATTTGCTGTAGAGCCGATGGAGACTGAAATTGCCGTCGACGACGCTGTTGCTGCCGAGGAAGCGGCCGGCGCCGACGAGCCCGCCGGCGAAGAGGCCGCTAGGGCTGCCGCAGCAGAAGAAGGCGGGGGGTCCGGCGATCGTACTGACGACCCGGAGGCCGCAGGAGCGCCAGGCGCTGCACCGACCACCGACCCCTCCGCCGCTGCCGCCGCGCCAGGCTCCGAAGAGCCCCAGCCTGGCGTATACTTGAAGGCCGGCGACGACATCTTCATCAACCTCCCCTGGACGTCAAGCTCCAGGGCGCCGGTCGAGGGAGAGATCTTCGACGAAGAAGTGCTTGCCTCCGCCGTGCTGGCGCTGGTCGACGCGCCAAGCAGCAGCAGCGGCGAGCCTGAGGAGGAGCGATTGCTGCGGAAACTGGTATCACTCTACCGCGCCCGGCAGGCCAAGCTGGATTCCCGGGAAGCGCTTGTCGCCAAGGCAGGAGTCGATATTGAGAAGCGCGCGGAAGAGCTCCAGGGCCAAAATCAAGAAGCTCTCCGGTCTTTGGCGGCGGAGCAGGAGCAGCTTGCCGAGGAGGAGAGGGCTTTCCTCCTCGAGAAGGCCGAAGTCGAAGAGCAGCAAAGGCTCGCCACTGAGAAGCTGTCCGTGCAAGAGGGCGAGCTGGTGCAGCGGAAAGTTGATCTTGACAGCCACGAGGAGGAGCTTGCCGCGGCGAGCGAACGGTTGGCGGAGCTCTCAAACAAGCCGAAGACGCTGCCGTAGCCGCCGAGGCCGCCAAGAATGAGTTGGAAACGAAGGTGGTGCAGCTGGAGGCCGACCTCAAGGCGAGCGGCGACGAGCTTGCCCTGCTCAAGCTTGAGCGCATGAAGGACGCCGTCAGCTACTCGGAGCTGCAGACCCGCCTCGCCGAGAAGGGAAAGGAGCTTGACGCCGCCAAGGACTCCGCTGCAGATCTTGAGTCGAAGCTGATCGCCTTGACCAAGACACTTGACAGCGCCAAGGAGCAAGAGACGGCCCTGAAGGAGGAAGTTAAGGCCGACAAGGCGCTGCTGGCGAGTGCTGCCGCCGCCCAGAGCACATTCTGAGAGAATGTGGAGCACTGGACGGAAGGGCTCGTGGACGTCGCCGCCGACATCGACAAGGAGTTGGCGCAGCTGGGGATGGAGGATCTCGGGTATTCCTCCGACGAGAACCTACAACCCAGCGCCAAGCCTACTTGATTCTTCAAGGGCGTGGCGACGGCACTCCGGTGACTCCGGGAAGGGATCCCGAAGCAGCTTGCCGACAAGTCATGCAAGATCTGCGCAGGAGCTCTTTAGAAGGTGTTGATGAAGGTGGCGTTCCGCAATCCGGGCCTCAACCTCACCAACGTCCTCCGGTCCTTGCCGCCGGATGCTGATCTGGAGGCGCTCAAGACCCTTGTCGCACCCATTGTGGACAGGGTGAGCGGGATCAAGAGGGTCGAGGGCAACCGTGTAGATTATTTCACCCATTTCCTTCTTTTCTTGTCGCTTCTGGTCACGTCATGAGAACAATTTGTTAGAGCCGCGACAAGCTTATCTTATAATATAACTTTATTCTGTGCAATGATTGCAATGTTATTTCCTTTACTTGATTCCTTCCTTTGTATGTTTTCGCCCTACGCTTTTATGGAACTTGCCGGCGCAGGCACCTTTGCCGCGAGCGCTGAGTGCGGGACGTCAGCAGGCTGCTGGCGGTGCCGCAGCCGACAAGAAACCTTGTCGCAGCTAGTCGCAGCTCACTTAAGTTGTTGAGCGGACTCGAAACAACAGTAAGGGCGCAACTAGCTACGAGTTGGTTCCTCCGCACACAGGTTTTCCATACAAAGCACAGTTGTTCAAGGAAAATAACTTAAAAACTTAAAGGGAATCTGATTGCTCAAACTTTGGCAACTTATCTTTTCTGTTGTTTGCTTCCCGGCAAGGCGAAACCTTCTTGAACGACGCCTGGTCCATACCGTATCTTCTCCTCCCTCCGGCAAACTTGTGCGCGAGAGAACCTTCTTTTCCTTGAGAGAAAAAAGAAGAAGGAGAAAAAGATATGGAGCCTTATGGCTCGTTGTTGCTTACCGGGGATAGGTGCTGCACAAAATGTCAGATAACACATGCAAAATATAAAAAGCACGAAATCGACAAGATGTGCTGAGCACATGATCTTTATGCACGGGGTCTGCGCCTGGCTTTGTACAAAGGATTACATGCAACAGCGGCAAGACTTGTACAAAAGGTGGTTGCCGGAACGGGTTCCGGCAACCGCGCCCTACGGGTAAAACTTGCGAAGATGCTCAATATTCCAGGAGTTGCTCACTGGGATGCCATCTTCGGTCTCCAGGCGGACAGCGCCAGGCCTAGTGACTCGTTTCACCCGGTAAGGGCCTTCCCACTTTGGCGTCAACTTGTTGGAATTCTTGGCGGATTGAACGCGCCGAAGAACAAGGTCGCCTTCCTCGAGACTTCTGGCATTAACTTTGCGGCTATGGTAGCGGCGCAAAGCTTGCTGGTAGCGAGCAGCTCGCACAACAGCCTGAAGACGGTCTTCCTCAAGGAGCAGCGCGTCATCTTGCCGCAGCTGCTCTTGCTCAAGCTCATCGTAAGCGAGCACTCAAGGCGATCCGTATACAAGTTCCATGGGGAGAACTGCCTCCGCTCCATAGACTAGAGCGAAGGGTGTCTGGCCAGTGGCTCGATTTGGCGTCGCCCTGATCGACCAAAGACCCACCGGCAGCTCTTCGATCCAGTTTCTTCCGCACTTGTGCAGCCTGTCGAAAGTTCTGGTCTTGAGCCTGCGCAGCACTTTAGCATTTGCCCTCTCCGCTTGACCGTTGGTTCTCGGGTGAGCAACAGAAGCGAAGCAGACCTTGGCGCCAAGATCTTGGACGTACTGCATGAAGGTGCGGCTCGTAAATTGCATAACATTGTCAGCAATTATCCTGTTAGGGATCCCGAAACGGCAAACAATCGACCTGAAGAACTTGACTGCTGACTGTGCTGTCACCTTCCTCACTAGTTCCACTTTCGGCCACTTTGTGAATTTGTCGATTGCAACGTACAAGTACTCAAAGCCCCCGACTGCTCGGGGAAAGGGGCCGAGGATATCGAGCCCCCAGACCGAAAATGGCCAGGATAAAGGGATCGTCTGGAGAGCTTGAGCTGGCTGGTGTATCTGCTTGGAATGGAACTGGCACGCTTCACACTTGGTTACTTGTGCAGTTGCATCCTGGAGGGCTGTCGGCCAGAAGAAGCCTTGCCGGAATGCTTTGCCGACAAGTGCTCTTGCGCCAATGTGGTGACCACATATGCCTCCATGTATCTCTGCCAACAGCTTTTGTCCATCTTCCCGGGGAATACACTTCAATTTCACTCTGTTGAGTCTTCTGCTGCACAGTGTGTTATCGACAAACTGGTACATACTAGACTGCCGGGCTACTCTTTCCGCTTCTTCTTGCTCTTCGGGAAGTTCTCCTGTCTGAAGGAAATGGACAATCTGCTGCGCCCATGCTGGAGCTTGTGGCTCGACAACAAGGACTAAAGGCATGTCAGCTGCTGCGGGAACATCCGCTTGTACGGCAAGAACCCGCGGCTCTGCCGAAGCTTGACATTCCCCGGCAAGCTTGCCAGAGCAAAACTTGTCGGGAGCGTCTTCTTCAACGGAACAAACCCTGGGGCTTGCCGGAGCAGACTGCTGCTCAGCACTGTTGGTGTTGATCTTGGGGACCTTCTTGGCGGCGGCTTCGGGAAGCTCTGCAGGAAAATAGTCGCCAGAAATCAACTTCCTCTTCTTGCTTTGTCTAGTTGACGCTGTTACGGACGGTTGAGTTAGCTTGAGCACAAAGATCCCTGGTTCCACAGGTAACTTAAGTGCGGCGCACTTTGACAGGCCATCGGCAATGTCGTTCTGAGCTCTTGGGACATGCTCCATCTGCAGGCCGTCAAAGTGCTCTTCTAGTTTTCTCACTTCGTCAATGTAGGCTTCCATCAACGGACTGTGATAATTCTTGTTTACTTGGCGGACGACAAGCTGTGAGTCACCCCTAACAATGAGCTTCTTGATCCCAAGGTCTGCTGCAATCCTGAGACCAGCAAGCAAGCCCTCATACTCTGCAGTATTGTTTGTCGCTTGCTCCTTGGGAAAGTGCATCTGGACTACGTACTTGAGGTGCTCTCTGGTGGGTGCAACAAGCAGCACACCAGCGTCGGTGCCTTGCAGCGAGAAGGCACTGTCAAAGTACATAAGCCACTCTTTGCTTGCTTCCTTGACGGGGATGCTCGTCTCTGAAATTTCTTCATCTGGTGTTGGCATCCATTCTGCTATGAATTCTGCCAATGCTCTGCTTTGGATAGTTGAAGTGCTCTCAAACTTGAGGCCAAAGCTTGACAGTTCCAGCGCCCACTCGACAATCCTGCCTGTCGCTTCCGGATTCTGCAGTATCCTCTTCAGCGGAAAGCGAGTGACAACTGTGATCTCATGTGCTTGGAAGTAATGGCGCAGCTTTCTCGAGGCCATGAGAAGGCCGAAAAGCAACTTCTGCACACCAGAGTACCTTGACCTAGCCCCCTGCAGAAGGGAACTGACAAAGTAAACTGGGCGCTGCACCATTCTCTTTTGTATCTCTTCGTGCACCTGCGCAGTTCCATCCTTGTCGGGACCAGAGCTTGTCGGGGAAGCCCCCTGCTCGTTGCTTGATGTGCTTGCCGCGGTCGCTGGCTCGTCGTCGGCCTCCCTCTCCGCCACTAATGCAGCACTAACCACTTGATTGGTTGCCGCTATGTACAGCAGCAACATCTCTTGGTGCTTAGGTGCGACAAGTGTTGGAGTGGAGGACAGGTATCTCTTCAAGTCCTGCAGCGCAGCCTCCGCTTCTGGAGTCCATTTCATTGGACCTGCCTTTTTCAAAAATTTGAAAAACGGCAGGGCGCGCTCGGCAGACCGAGAGATAAACCTGCTGAGAGCAGCCACGCAACCGGCAAGCTTCCGTACATCCTTGATGCGCTTTGGTGCTTCAATCTGCTCAATGGCCTTGATCTTGTCGGGATTGGCTTCAATTCCTCGCTGAGACACAAAGAACCCGAGAAGCTTGCCGGAAGGGACTCCAAACACACACTTCTCGAGGTTGAGCTTGAGGTTGATCTTGCGCAGATTTGCAAAGGTCTCGTCTAAATCTTGGATCAGAGTTGCCCTGTTCTTGCTCTTGGCCACTATGTCATCCATGTAGGCTTCCACATTTCTATGTATTTGTGGCTTAAGAGCGACATGGACTACTCTTGCAAATGTTGAACCAGCATTCTTTAATCCGAAAGGCATCCGTATGAAACAGTACGTGCCACATGGAGTAATGAATGCGGTTTTCTCCTCATCCTCTTCTGCCATGAAGATCTGATGGTATCCTGAGTATGCGTCAAGAAATGAAAGCAAATCACATCCGGCTGTGGAGTCAACAATCTAGTCAATGCGCGGCAAGGGAAATGGGTCTTTGGGACAAGCTTTATTAACATCAGTAAAGTCAATACAAAGCCTCCATTTTCCATTTGCCTTGCGCACTACAACAGGATTGGCCAACCACGTGGGATGGAGCACTCTTCTGACAAGGCCTGCTGCTTCCAATTTCTTGATTTCTTCTGCTATGAATTCTTGGCGCTCCACTGCTTGCTTCCTGACCTTCTGCTTGATGGGCCGTGCATGAGGACAAACGGCAAGATGGTGCTCAATTACTTTCCTGGGAACACCGGGGATGTCAGACGGTTGCCACGCAAACACGTCGACTTTCGCCCGCAGGAAAGCAATGAGCGCGCTTTCCTATTTAGGGTCGAGAGTGGCACTGATGGTGAAGGTACCACCAGTGCCGTCCTCCTTGGCGGATATCTTCTTGGTCGCTGGCGGAGCTGCCATTGCCTTCTTACACTTGCCGGTGGAGCTCGATGGTGCATCCTCGACGGTAGCGCAGCACTCCGAAGAGGTGCGCTTGCCGGAGTGGGCATGAGAGCTCTTGCCGGTCTTGGTCTTCCTCTTCCCCCCGAGAGCTTCAGCGGCAAGTGGTTTGCGATCTGTAGCGGCTGCTACTTCCCGGTAGATCTTGTCGGCGCAGATAAGGGCATCCTTCTTGTCGCCAGGGACAGAGATGACGCTTATCGGGCCTGGCATCTTGAGCATGTTGTATGCATAGTGAGAGGCTGCCATGAACTTGGCGAGCGCTGGACGGCCAAGTATCCCATTGTAAGGCAATGGGAAATCGACAACGTCAAAAGTGACCCTCTCAGTTCTGAAGTTCAGCTCGCTGCCAAATGTTACCGGCAACGTGACCTTCCCTTTCGGCTTGCTCCTTCCCGGGTTAGTTCCTTGGAACGTGCCGGTCTCTTCAAGCTCGCTGTCAGGGATCTGGAGTTTCTGGAGTACAACGGAGGAGATCAGGTTCAAGCCGGCCCTGCCGTCAACTAGCATCTTTGTGACCTTGAGGTTGCGGATGGTTGGCGAAACCAACAGCGGCAAGCACCCAACCGCAGTTGTGCGATTAGGGTGGTCCTCAATGTCAAAGATGATAGGCGTGCTGGACCATTTCAGAAGCTTGCGCGATTCGATAGGTGGCTCTGCCGCATTAACTTCCCGCAGCCACTGTTTGAGTTGGCGGTGGGAAGTATGCAGAGAAGCACCGCCGTCAACGCACAAGACTTCTGTAGCTTTCTGAAACTCCTACTCACTGTTCTCGACATCATCCATGTCTTCGTCATCGTCTTTGTCTTCATCCTTGTCACGGCCGCGGGGAGGTCTGTCTCCTTGCCGCTGCGTCCTCCCCGGCCAGCGCGCTTCTTGCCGGCTTCTCCACCGCCTCCTTGGGCCCTCTCCTTGTCGCGCTGCTCGTACTCATCTTTCTGCTGCTGGACAAGCTGCTCGACCTTCTTGCAGCTCTGGAGGTCATGGCCCTTGGTGCGGTGGATCTTGCAATACTGCTTGTCGGTGCCGTCCTGCTTGTCGGCAGCTGCCACAACCTGGCAGTTGGTGCATGCGGCAACCTCCTTGCTGAAGCTACCAGCTTTGGCTTGCTTGGCGCCACCGTCGTTGCCGGACTGCTCAACGACTAGCACATCTCTGCCTTTCTTCTTCCTGTTATTGCGCAGCCGGTTTTTCTTTGCCGGGGCAGCATCATCGTTGTCAGATCCTCCTTCTCCAGCATTCTCTCTGGGGAGTTTCCTCCCTTCTTCAGCACATGCACACTTGTCGGCTAGGGCATATAGCTCACTGACGTCTCTGATCCTGCTCATCGCAATCTCCTCCCGCATCCTGCGGTTACGCACGTTCTGATGGAACGCGCTGATAACCGCGGCAGGGTGGATATCTCGGATGTTGCGCTATACACGGCTGAATATCTGAATATACTTACGCAGGGGATCTCCTTCCTTCTGGGCAAGCAGATGAAGGTCACTCTCTTGGCCATGAGGTTTGTGGCCGCCTGTAAAGGCGCCGACAAACTGATGGCATAGATCTGCCCAAGAGGATATGGAGTTGTCCGGCAAGTGCATGAGCCAGGACCTGACTTCGGGCTTGAGCACCAGCGGGAAGTAGTTGGCAAGGACCTTGTAGTCTCGCCCCCCGGCAGCTTGCACCGCAATGGTGTAGATGCTGTGGAACTCCGACGGGTGTGACTTGCCGTCGTACTTCTCCGGTACGTCTGGCTTGAAATGCTTCTGGCTAGGCCACTGGACTTGCCGCAGCTCACGGGTAAACGCAGGGCAACCTACCGTGTACGGCAAGTCGCCTGGTTCCCCTGGCGCATGCAATTCGATAGAGGGCCCAGCGCGCAGGTCTGATTGACGCCACACTTCTCTTCGGCGCTCGATGCGAGTACGAGCGTCTTCTTGTCGTCGTTCATGAAGAACTTGGCGCTGGTCGCGACGAGCTCGTGGATCTGATGACGCCGTGGAGTCGCTGTCATGGTAGATCCGGCGAGTCGGCGATCTTGGCCTTCGGGGTGAAGAGTGCACAGTGGTTGCACCCCCACCGGTCTTGTCGCCACCGACTCGTGCTTGGCTGACTTGCCGCGGCAGTGAAGTACTCGACTGCCGTGGATTGTCGCCGTTGGCAAAGCCGATGAGACTCTGGATGGTGGCCCTCCAGTCGTCGATCTTGTCCGCCGCTGGAGGGTAGTCTAGGAGCAGTTGAGCTCGCGCCAAAGCTTCTGCCAGAGTGGCGGGCGACGGCGGCGAATGGTGCGAGGAACGGGATATGCTCGGACTTCTAACTACGTTAGAAGGAGCAGTATCTCGTCCAAGCGACCGTGCCACGCTCGCGCCAGCATGTTGACGTGCATGCTGGTCTTGAGCGCTCCGGGATCCGCCAGCTTGATCTTGGCCCAGCAAACGTATGGTACCGTGAGTACCATGACGCTACTGGTCCCGCGCCTTCTGAGATGGGCGCGGTGCGTGTACGGACGCCGAGGTCTTGGAGTGCGCCCGGTCGTTGTGGGAGCCGACCGCGCCGCCGATGTGCAGCGCAGTCTTGTCCTTGGACCTGGCAGCACCATGAGCTCCCTCCTCGGCGCCTATTCTTCCGCCGGCGTCTACCCCACCAGCCGTTCGCTCCAGCGATGGTGGGCTTGGCACGGACGGAGCAGCCGCCTCCGAAGCCTTCTTCTTCGGCGGCATGTCGATGAAGACGATGAAGATTCGGCTCGTGCGAACGCCAGATCAGGTTCACACAACCTCGACGCACCCCTACCTGGCGCGCCAAAGATGTCGGGGGTGCTGATCCCCACGGACACCTATGGGACCATGGCGGACCGAGCCCCTTGTGGTTCGACAGGGGGCGGAGAGAGCACGAAGAGCAGATCGAGGCGATGCGCACGAGCGACACGATCAGTTTACCCAGGTTCGGGCCGCATGGGTGCGTAAAACCCTACTCCTGCTTTGTGTTTGTATTGATTTCTTGCTCGGGAGCGCGGTGTGTTACAGTACACTCCAGCGACTAGCGGGACCGAGCGTGAGAGTGTTCTGTTGGCCGACCCCCTCTACGTTGCGCATGGGCCTCCTTTTATATGCTAAAGGGGTCACCGACAGGTGGCAACGTAGAGAAGGGAAAAAATGGAAAAGGCACTGCGGTTGGCACCGCCGCCTACAACAATGTTATCATACCTAACCCTGACGGCAGGGGACAAAGGCATTAAATGCCTATCTGTGTCGCCTAGACGGTGCAGAAAGGGACCGCTAGGGACGCCATTGCTTGCCACGATGGCAATCTTGTCAGCGCCGCTTGCCACCGTGTATCTCTGGCTGCACAGCTTTCCGGCACGTACGCCTGGAAGGGTCCCAGAGCGACACATTGGTGGATGTGCTGGAGCGTAGGTACAGAGTGGAAGCTTGCCGCGGCAAGAGCCTTGCCGCGTTTGTTGTCTTGTCGCGTCCGGGAGCTTGTCGCTCACCCAGCCTTGGTTGGCCTTCCCGGCAAGCTCCTCTTGCCGGGGTCTTGTCTCCTTCCCGGCAAGCTCTTCTTGCCGGGGCCTTGGATACTTTGTTCTTGAATGGCTCCAAAGGAACCATGGAGGATCTTGGCGGTCACCCGGCAAGCCTTGCCGCGGGACGCTGCGACTGCCCGTGCACAAGTTCGGGATACTAAGGTACCCCTACTTTAGTACACCGACAATGAGGGACTCGCGCATAGCCTCCTACTGGATTGATACCTTGGTTCTCAAAAACTGAGGGAAACACTTACGCTACTTTGCTGCATCATCCTTTCCTCTTCAAGGAAATCCAACGCAGTGCTCAAGAGGTAGCAAGAAGATTTCTGGCACCGTCAACATACCAAGTACCCATCACAACCCTTATCTCACGCATTACATTATTTGCCATTTGCCTCTCGTTTTCCTCTCCCCCACTTCACCCTTGCCGTTTTATTCGCCCCCCCCCCCTCTCTCTCTCTCTATCCTCTCTCTCTTTCTCTATTTGCCTCTTTTTGCTCGCTTGCTTTTTGTTTGCTTGTGTGTTGGATTGCTTGCTTGTCACGATGGCTCAAGATAACACTAAATTGTGTGACTTTACCAATACCAACAACAATGATTTTATTAGCACTCCGATTGCTCCTCTTACCGATGCTGAATCTTGTGAAATTAATGCCGCTTTGCTGAATCTTGTCATGAAAGATCGTTTTTCGGCCTTCCTAGTGAAGATGCCCCTACCCATCTAAATAGCTTCGTTGATTTGTGTGATATGCAAAAGAAGAAAGATGTGGATAATGATATTGTTAAGTTGAAGCTATTTCCTTTTTCACTTAGAGATCGTGCTAAAGCTTGGTTTCCGTCTTTGCCTAAAAATAGTATTGATTCTTGGAACAAGTGCAAAGATGCTTTTATCTCTAAGTATTTTCCCCCCGCTAAGATCATCTCCCTTAGAAACGATATTATGAATTTTAAGCAACTTGATCATGAACATGTTGCACAAGCTTGGGGGAGGATGAAATTAATGATACGTAATTGCCCTACTCATGGTTTGAATTTGTGGATGATTATACAAAATTTTTATGCCGGATTGAATTTTGCTTCTAGAAATCTTTTAGATTCGGCCGCGGGAGGCACTTTTATGGAAATCACTTTAGGAGAAGCTACTAAACTCCTAGATAATATCATGGTTAATTATTCTCAATGGCATACTGAAATATCTACTAATAAAAAGGTGCATGCGATAGAAGAAATTAATGTTTTGAGTGGAAAGATGGATGAACTTATGAAATTATTTTCTAGTAAGAGTGTTTCTTCTGATCCTAATGATATGCCCTTGTCTACTTTGATTGAGAATAATAATGAATCTATGGATGTGAATTTTGTTGGTAGGAACAATTTTGGTAACAACGCGTATAGAGGAAATTTTAATCCTAGGCCTTATCCTAGTAATCCCTCTAATAATTATGGTAATTCCTACAACAATTCTTATGGAAATTATAATAAGATGCCCTCTGATTTTGAATCTAATATTAAAGAATTTATTACTTCGCAAAAGAATTTCAATGCTTTGATTGAAGAAAAATTGCTTAAGATTGATGAGTTGGCTAGGAACATTGATAGAATTTCTCTTGATGTTAATTCTTTAAAGCTTAGATCTATTCCTCCTAAGCATGATATCAATGAGTCTCTCAAAGCCATGAGAATTTCCATTGATGAGTGCAAAGAAAGAACCGCTAGGATGCGTGCTAAGAAAGATGCCTTTATAAGAGCGTGTTCTTCTAGTTCCTATGGAAATAAAGATGAAGATATAAAAGTTAGTGATGTGTCCCCTATTAAATCTTTGTTTTGCAATATGAATCTTGATAACGATGGGACCGAATATGATCAACCTTTACCTAGTAGGCGTTCCAAAAATTCGGAGTTTTTGGATCTTGATGCTAAATTTGATGAAAGTGGGATTGAAGAAATTAAAACCCTAGATCTTGCTAAACACACTATTTTGGATTTCAAGGAATTTAATTATGAAAATTGCTCTTTGATTGATTGTATTTCCTTCTTGCAATCCGTGCTAAATTCTCCTCATGCTTATAGTCAAAATAAAGCGTGTACTAAACATATCGTTGATGCCTTGATGCAATCCTATGAAGAAAAACTTGAGCTAGAAGTTTCTATCCCTAGAAAACTTTCTGATGAGTGGGAACCAACTATTAAAATTAAGATTAAAGATCATGAGTTCTATGCTTTATGTGATTTGGGTGCTAGTGTTTCCATGATTCCAAAGACTTTGTGTGATTTGTTAGGTTTCCATCATTTTGCTGATTGCTCTTTAAACTTGCACCTTGCGGATTCCACTATTAAGAAACCAATGGGAAGAATCAATGATGTTCTTATTATCGGAAACAGGAATTATGTGCCCGTAGATTTTATTGTTCTTGACATAGATTGCAATCCTTCATGTCCTATTATTCTTGGTAGAGCTTTCCTTAGAACGATTGGTGCAATTATTGATATGAAGGAAGGAAATATTAGATTCCAATTTCCGTTAAGGAAAGGCATGGAACACTTTCCTAGAAAGAAAATTAAATTACCTTATGAATATATTATGAGAGCCACTTATGGATTGCCTACCAAAGATGGCAATACCTAGATCTATCCTTGCTTTTTATGCCTAGCTAGGGGCGTTAAACGATATCGCTTGTTGGGAGACAACCCAATTTTCTTTTTATTCCTTGATTTTTGCTCCTGTTTAGTAATAAATAATTTACCTAGCCTCTGTTTTGGTTGTGTTTTTTTTGTTTAATTAGTGTTTGTGTCAAGTAGAACCGTTGGGAAGACTTGGGGAAAGTCTTGTTATCTTGCTGTAAAAAACAGAAACTTTAGCGCTCACGAGAACTGCTGCCATTTTTATTTGGAAAGTGATATTTAGTTAATTCTTTTTTAAGATGATTAATAGATAAATTACTAACGTCCAGAAATTTATTTTTGAATTTTTGGGGTTCCATATCTTGCGCTAGCTACAGATTACTACAGACTGTTCTGTTTTTGACAGATTCTGTTTTTCGTGAGTTGTTTGCTTATTTTGATGAATCTATGGCTAGTAAAATAGTTTATAAACCATATATAAGTTGGAATACAGTAGTTTTAACACCAATATAAATAAATAATGAGTTCATTACAGTACCTTGAAGTGGCCTTTTGTTTTCTTTCGCTAACGGAGCTCACGAGATTTTCTACTTTAAGTTTTGTGTTGTGAAGTTTTCAAGTTTTGGGTAAAGATTTGATGGATTATGGAACAAGGAGTGGCAAGAGCCTAAGCTTGGGGATGCCCATGGCACCCCCAAGATAATCTAAGGACACATAAAAGCCAAAGCTTGGGGATGCCCCGGAAGGCATCCCCTCTTTCGTCTACTTCTATCGGTAACTTTACTTGGAGCTATATTTTTATTCACCACATGATATGTTTTTGCTTGGAGCGTCTTGTATGATTTGAGTATTTGCTTTTTAGTTTACCACAATCATCCTTGCTGTACACACCTTTTGAGAGAGCCATACATGATTTGGAATTTGTTAGAATACTCTATGTGCTTCGCTTATATAATTTGAGTTATATAGTTTTGCTCTAGTACTTCACTTATATTTTTTAGAGCACGGTGGTGGAATTGTTTTATAGAAACTATTGATCTCTCATGCTTCACTTAGATTATTTTGAGAGTCTTAAATAGCATGATAATTTGCTTAAATAATCCTAATATGCTTGGTATTCAAGAATAGTAAAAACTTTCTTATGAGTGTGTTGAATGCTATGAGAAGTTTGATGCTTGATAATTGTTTTGAGATATGAAGATGGTGATATTAAAGTTTTGCTAATTGAGTAGTTGTGAATTTGAGAAATACTTGTGTTAAAGTTTGTGATTCCCGTTGCATGCACGTATGGTGAATCATTATATGATGAAGTCGGAGCATGATTTATTTTTTGATTGTCTTCCTTATGGGTGGCGGTCGGGGACGAGCGATGGTCTTTTCCTACCAATCTATCCCCCTAGGAGCATGCGCGTAATACTTTGCTTTGATAACTTGTAGATTTTTGCAATAAGTATATGAGTTCTTTATGACTAATGTTGAGTCCATGGATTATACGCACTTATCTTCCTTCCACCATTGCTTGCCTCTCTAATACCGCGCACCTTTCACCGGTATCATACACCCACCATATACCTTCCTCAAAATAGCCACCATACCTACCTATTATGGCATTTCCATAGCCATTCCGAGATATATTGCCATGCAACTTTCCACTGTTCCGTTTATTATGACACACTCCATCATTGTCATATTGCTTAGCATGATCATGTAGTTGACATCATATTTGTGGCAAAGCCACCATTCATAATTCTTTCATACATGTCACTCTTGATTCATTGCATATCCTGGTACACCGCCGGAGGCATTCATATAGAGTCATATTTTGTTCTAAGTATCGAGTTGTAATTGTTGAGTTGTAAGGAAATAAAAGTGTGATGATCATCATTATTAGAGCATTGTCCCAGTGAGGAAAGGATGATGGAGACTATGATTCCCCCACAAGTGGGGATGAAACTCTGGACGAAAAATATAAAAAAAGGGAAAGAAAAGAGGGCATAAAAAAGAAGAGAAAAGGCCCAAATAAAAAAATGTGAGAAAAAGAGAGAAGGGACAATGTTACTATCCTTTACCACACTTGTGCTTCAAAGTAGCACAATGATATTCATGATAGAGAGTCTCTCATTTCGTCACTTTCATATACTAGTGGGAATTTTTCATTATAGAACTTGGCTTGTATATTCCAATGATGGGCTTCCTCATAATGCCCTAGGTCTTCATGAGCAAGCAAGTTGGATGCACACCCACTTAGTTTCTTTTGTTGAGCTTTCATATACTTATAGCTCTAGTGCATCCGTTGCATGGCAATCCCTACTCACTCACATTGATATCTATTGATGGGCATCTCCATAGCCCGTTGATACGCCTAGTTGATGTGAGACTATCTTCTCCCTTTTTTGTCTTCTCCACAACCACCATTCTATTCCACATATAGTGCTATATCCATGGCTCACGCTCATGTATTGCGTGAAGATTGAAAAAGTTTGAGAATGTCAAAAGTCTGAAACAATTGCTTGGCTTGTCATCGGGGTTGTGCATGATTTAAATACTTTGTGTGGTGAAGATAGATCATAGCCAGACTATATGATTTTGTAGGGATAACTTTCTTTGGCCATGTTATTTTGAGAAGACATGATTGCTTTGTTAGTATGCTTGAAGTATTATTATTTTTATTTCAATATTAAACTTTTATCTTGAATCTTTCGGATCTGTATATTCATACCACAATTAAGAAGAATTACATTAAAATTATGCCAAGTAGCACTTCACATCAAAAATTATCTTTTTTATCATTTACCTACTCGAGGACGAGCAAGAATTAAGCTTGGGGATGCTTGATACGTCTCCAACATATCTATAATTTTTGATTGCTCCATGCTGTATTATCTACTATTTTGGACATTATTGGGCTTTATTATCCACTTTTATATTATTTTTGGGACTAACCTATTAACCGGAGGCCCAGCCCAGAATTGTTGTTTTTTTTTTGCCTATTTTAGGGTTTCGAAGAAAAGGAATATCAAACGGAGTCCAAATGGAATGAAACCTTCGGGAACGTGATTTTTGGAACGAATAAGACCCAGGAGACTTGGACCCTACGTCAAGCAACCAACAGGGAGGCCACGAGGTAGGGGGGCGCGCCTACCCCCCCAGGCGCGCCCTCCACCCTTGTGGGCCCCCTGTTGCTCCACCGACGTACTCCTTCCTCCTATATATACCTACGTACCCCTAAACGATCAGATACGGAGCCAAAAACCTAATTCCACCGCCGCAACCTTCTGTATTCACGAGATCCCATCTGGGGGCCTGTTTCGGAGCTCCGCCGGAGGGGGCATCCATCATGGAGGGCTTCTACATCAAAACCATAGCCTCTCCGATGAAGTGTGAGTAGTTTACCTCAGACCTTCGGGTCCATAGTTATTAGCTAGATGGCTTCTTCTCTCTTTTTGGATCTCAATACAATGTTCTCCCCCTCTCTTGTGGAGATCTATTCGATGTAATCTTCTTTTTGCGGTGTGTTTGTCGAGACCGATGAATTGTGGGTTTATGATCAAGATTATCTATGAACAATATTTGAATCTTCTCTGAATTCTTTTATGTATGATTGGTTATCTTTGCAAGTCTCTTCGAATTATCAGTTTGGTTTGGCCTACAAGATTGATCTTTCTTGCAATGGGAGAAGTGCTTAGCTTTGGGTTCAATCTTGCGGTGTCCTTTCCCACACTACAAAAAAATACACTTCCGTGATGATACGTGTTTGTCATAGTAGGTCGCATTTTCTGTCATGCATGTACATCCATGACGATTTTATGACAGAATCAAGATAGTCATACCTGTGCTGTCGTAGAAGTGTTCCATGACATTACCAAAATTATCATCACAGAAGTGTCCACTTCCATGACGATAAATCCCGCGTCACAGAAGTGCTTTCGTCAAGGGTGACTGTCGGTGTCAAAACCGGCGGATCTTGGGTAGGGGGTCCCGAACTGTGTGTCTAGGCCGGATGGTAACAGGAGTCAGGGAACACGATGTTTTACCCAGGTTCGGGCCCTCTTGATGGAGGTAAAACCCTACGTCCTGCTTGAATAATATTGATGATATGGGTAGTACAAGAGTGGATCTACCACGAGATCAAGGAGGCTAAACCCTAGAAGCTAGCCTATGGTATGATTGTTGTGTATGGAGTTGATTCTATCCTACGGACTACAACCCTCCGGTTTATATAGACACCGGATAGGGTTAGGGTTACATAGAGTCGGTTACAACGGTAGGAGATCTTGAATATCCGCATCGCCAAGCTTGCCTTCCACGCCAAGGAAAGTCCCATCCGGACACGGGACGAAGTCTTCAATCTTGTATCTTCATAGTCCAGGAGTCCGGCTGAAGGTATAGTCCGGCCATCCGGACACCCCCTAATCCAGGACTCCCTCAGTAGCCCCTGAACCAGGCTTCAATGACGACGAGTCCGGCGCACAAATTGTCTTCGGCATTGCAAGGCGGGTTCCTCCTCCCAGTCCTTTATAGAAGATTGTAAACACCAAGTATAGTGTCCGGCTCTGTAAAATAAGCTTCCACATATTGCCATAGAGAGAATAATATTAACACAAATCAAATCTGCTGACGTATTCTGCAGTGCGCCATCACACCACAACCAAGCCCTTTACTCGAATCGTTTTTACTTTTCCACCTCAGCATGTTTTACGAGGCGGTTTCCTTGGTACGTCTTGTCAAAGCAGAGATCGTGTACCCCCCTTTCACGGGATTCTCATCAATACGGACGTGGGTAACCCAATCGTGCCCGTTAGCACTTTTTCTTGATTGAAGGCGAGTCCCAAACGGTAACGGGGAGGGCCCTTGGTATTCGACCTCTTATAAAGA
Organism: Triticum monococcum; assembly: GCA_034509565.1. Lineage (NCBI taxonomy): Eukaryota > Viridiplantae > Streptophyta > Magnoliopsida > Poales > Poaceae > Triticum > Triticum monococcum. Next base: position 670,583,583 of record CM067845.1, read on the forward strand.
GACCAAGGCCTTACTCCTTTTTCCAATCTCAAACAAGTTCGCCAGTCACCTCGAGTTCCAACACCCTAGGCTTCAGATTCCGGGCGCTTCAGACCTTCGACAATGTCCGGTTCCGATCTTCAAGGCCGATGGATGCCCTCCTCCGTCACGGAGGAGGACGTGCTAAAGTTGAGAGAGGCTAAGTTCCTGACTGCCGAAATTCCACACAGGTTGCCTGCTCAAGGGCAGGCTATCCCCAGTCCCCAGCCTGGTGAGAGCGTGGTGTTCGTTTCTCAATTCCTTCGGGGGTTAGGCTTCCTGATAGATCCTTTCGTGAGGGGGCTGTTGTTTTATTACGGGCTGGAATTTCACGACTTAGCCCCAGAGTCTATCCTCCACATTTCCTCATTCCTCGTCGTGTGCGAAGCATTCCTCCGTGTTACTCCTCACTTTGGATTATGGCTCAAGACTTTTGGAGTGGAGCCGAAGACGATCAAGGGACGACACGCAGAGTGCAGAGGTGCTGTCAGAGGGCTCCTTTCAAGAAGAGCTCGGCTTGTGGCAACGAGAGTGGTTCTATATCACCGCTCCCCGGAGCGCCAAGTGGGTGGCGCCTCCTGCCTTTCGCTCGGGTCCCCCACCACGGCTAGTGTCATGGGCCAACAAAGGATTAGATTGGGGGTTATCCAAAGACGTGTCCTTGTTGTAGGGCCGCATTAGGGATCTTTTAGAAGGAGACCTCAACCTGGTCAAAGTGACGCAGGTCATGTTGATTCGCCGAATATTGCCCGGCAAACGTCGCCCCCTTCGCCTGTGGGAGTTTAACCCGGAGGGACCGCGAACTCTCTAGAACTTCATGGGCGCAACGCCCGTGGAGATGTATAGACTGTTCTTCGGATCACAAGGGATGTGTCTGGATTTAACCGAGGACGCAGGTCTAACCTTGTAGCTCGGACCTCAGCCCTTCTCAGCAGAGCTCGTCTTCGGGGGATCTTCTTCCGGAGATGATGGAGAGCGGGACGCCTCCCCCTGCCGTGCCGCCTAGCGAGGCGGGCGATCCTGAGGTGTCATCGTGGAGGGTTTATCCGAATTCGGCAGGGGCGGAAGATGGTAGTGCGGCCCCCCGAAGTTCTCCGCGTCCGGCCTTCGAAAGAGGCCATAGGACAAGTCCGACACCGTCTGGTGTTCGGTTGGAGGAGCTAAGGATTCTGCTGGGGCGAGCTTCTATCTCAGAGGAGCACCGTGCATTGATGGGCATGGTGATTGAAAGGATTTCATCCGCAGAAGACGGATTGCATGAGGCCGTCAAAAGCTTGCTGATGGGTTTTGAGGTATGTTAGATGATGTACACATTTGTCAGTTGCGCATAAGTAAGATGCGCCCTGTGTTGATAGTAGCCCCTGAGACTCTGCGCGTTGTCAAGAAATGACGGCGCGCGGAGGATCATAATCCCAGGTCTAAGATGTCGCCTTTGAATTTAGGTGGCGGCGTGTTCGGAATCGAGCCGAACTGATGAATTTGCCGAACTAAAGCGGCAACTGGACGTGGCAGATGCCGACATCGCGCTTGTCAACAAGCGGCTTGATGATGCTCGAGGTATGTAATTCTTCGGGCGGTGCCAGGTAAGAGGAGCTTCATACCAGTGTCTTACAATGTGTGTGCTTGACGCAGATGGTACGGCCGCCGTGGAGAATCTTAGGGCAGGACTTGCCCGAGCTAAGGAGCAAGCCAAAAAAAGCGATGCGGCTGCCCAGAAGGCCCTTGAAGAGCTGAGAGCCGAACAGGCTGCTCATTGCCGAAGCAAAGAGGAGATGGCCGAGATGGCCAAAAGGTTGAAAAGTGCTACCGACTGTTGCAGGCTTCTTGAGAAAGAAGACCAGACGAAACAGACGGACTTAAAGAAGGCCATCGTCAATGCCAAGGAGGCGCGCTCTGCGATGAGAGCTGCGAAGGAGGAGCTGCGTCAGGCCGAACAGATTGTGGCTGGAAAGCCTTTTATGCTGCGAAGGCAGGTTTGTGATCCGAAGTTTGCTCCATTGGACCGGATGTGGAGTGTGAAGGACACCTATCTGGATTTGGCAGCGAGTGCTGTTGATGCGACCGAACACTTTCGAGATCAGAAAGATCGCGAAGTGGAAAGACTTTTCTGGTCGCAGTTTCACAATCCAGAGCGTCCACTGGCAGTGGGTGATCATTTGGCTCAATGGGCCGAACTGAATAGGTTGTCTGGACTCGCCATGAAGTACGTCGTGGGTCACCTGTGGCCGGGGAGTTCGGAGCCGAAGAGTTACTTCAGCTTGGTGCAGCAATTCCTTGACGCGGTGTCATGTATAAATGCAATTAAGAAGTCATCATGCATAGAGGGCGCTAGGATGGCCCTAGCCCATGTTAAGACATACTGGGCAGAGATGGATACCACCGTTGTTGCGTCCCGAGACTCGGACCAAAGCCGAGTACCCTTCAAGCATTATTTCCAGGAAGTTCTTGAAGGCGCTCGTGTAATAGAGACGCAGTGCCCGAAGGATGCTATGTTATGATAGCATATGTAATTATAAAGTAATATTTTGATAAACTATAGTGGCCTTTTTTATACTTGTGCCTCAAGTATTGTAAACACCTTCTATGCGGCCGTTTTAAGATATATATGTATGTATGTATAGAATCTAAAAGATGGCAGTCGTTGGCATCAGCCCCCACGCACATAATGCGGGGGTGCTCGCAGAAAACGCATTTTCACACTTAACCCAACGTCTTGGTCCTACAAAGGAGGTGATAGCACAGCGGGCCAGGCAACCGGACTATAATGCTTTAACACTTTCACTTAGCCATAGGAGTTTGAAAAAGAGACTCTTTAGGTAGCTCCTTGGTGGCAACTGCGCTTGTCTGAATTCGGGGCGCGTATGTGCCTGACCGGGAAGCGACCCTTTGTTAAAGCGGGGGAATCCGATAGATTCCGATAGGTCATCGAGTGGCTGACCAGTCTCACGCTACATCATGACAGTCAGTTTTCGGCTTTCTCTACTGAGGTGCTCGCCCTGGCCGAACCGGGGGCACAATCGTAGTAGTTCTCCTGGTGCTACCTTAGCCGATAGAGCGGAACGTAAGGTAGCCGAACTCAGGAGCCGGGCAACCCAACATTTGACCAAAGACATGATTCGGAGCTCATGCATATAATGCCAAAACTCACGACGCCGAACACTCCCTAGGGCGTTCGGTATTTATGAGTGCGGGCCAAACAACACTCTTCATTAAAAAAGCCCCTAGTGTCCAGGTACGCGCAAAAATTCTGACGTGGCCACATGCCAAGACGCCAGCCTCCTCCTTGGTTATACTGGAAAGAAAAAACCAGGGGAGGTGTAGCAACAAGAGGCAGTAAGAAAGGTTTACACAGGGTCTTAATCTAAAAAGAATCCTTTAGGACGGGTCCCTACTACACGTCTGCGCCTGTGTCTCCATTGTGCCGTATCCTGGACGGGCGCCGCACGATGTTCATCTGTAAAAGAGAGGAACTGAGTTTGGGTCGTGCCGGAAAAGGTAAAAATAAGCAAAATATAAAGTAAAATATGGAAGTTTGAGCTTTATTGTCTCTTATTGTATATGCGTGGAGCCCCTTGTGCTGGGATATATGGCTTCTAGGCCTGCATCAATGATGATTTTGCACCGAACTCGTCTATCCGTGTTCGTGGTATTGAAATTATCTATTTTAAAGTTTTTTGGCTTGTGAGGCCATTTTTCTGTGGGGCTATTAAAGCGGCCGCACTATCCTCCGCTTAGGGAGGTGCACTTTAGTGCTTTCCCATCAAAGAGATTATGCCTCGTGGACCGGGCATCTTAAGCGTAAGAGATGCATAATGCGGTATTGCGTTAAATCAAGCGAAAGCTTCGCGTCCCAGTAGTGCTTGATAGCGACTCGAGAACGGGATGACATGGAAGGTCAGCTTTTCGCAGCGGAGGTTATCGGCAAAGCCGAATGTGACTGTGAGCTGGAGAAAACCCGTACAACGGGTGTCCGGACCGGGTATGACCCCTTGAAAGGAGGTTTTGCTGCGACGGATTCTTGCTGGGTTTATCCCCATGTGCTGTATTGTATCCTGATATATCAGGTTTAGTCCACTGCTGCCGTCCATAAGGACATTTGAAAACTTGAGTCCGCCAATTATTGGATCGAGTATCAAGGTAGTCCATCCTGCATTTTTTATATTTCTAGAATAATCTAGCTGATCGAAGGTGATCGGCTTTGACAACCAGTGGCAGGATCCTTTGGGGATGGGCCGTGTGGTGCGTACCCTTACGGGCACCGCACGTTTTGTTATGTGAAGTGAGTTCACTGTTTTTACTTCTTGCGGGAAGTTCTTTTGTTTCCTGGTGCTCTGCTGTTGGGGTTCGTCCTCGTCTTCGCTTGGTGTGTCGAGCCCCTTGTGTTCGGCATTCAGTCTGCCGGATTGTTTGAAGACCCAACAATCTCTGTGGGTATGGTTCGCAGGCTTCGTGGGAGTACTATGTATTTGACATATCCTGTCCAGGATTTTATTTAGGCTGGATGGATCGTCCCTGTTATCCTCGGGGAGCGATTTTTCCTGATTTTGTCGTGAGCCTTTAAATCCGGCGTTGACTGCCGTGCTCTTCGGACTTTTGTCCTTAGTCCGGCGACGATCTTTGTTACGTCGCGGTCTTCCATTTCCATCCCTGGTTTCGGATGTACTTGGGTCGCTGGGGCTGCACCTTGCCAGCCAGCTATCCTCCCCTGCACAAAAGCGGGTCATGAGGCTTGTAAGTGCGGGCATTGTTCTTGGTTTTTCTTGGCCGAGGTGTCTGGCGAGCCATTCGTCTCGGACGTTATGCCTGAAAGCTGCTAAGGCTTCGGCGTCCGGACAGTCGACTATCTGATTCTTTTTAGTGAGGAATTTATTCCAGAACTGCCGAGCTGATTCTCCGGGTTGTTGAGTTATGTGACTAAGATCGTCTGCATCCGGAGGACGGACATAGGTCCCTTGAAAGTTTGCTCGGAAGGTGTCCTCGAGTTCTTCCCAGCTTCCAATTGTGTTTTCTGGAAGGCTTTTAAGCCAATGTTGGGCTGGCCCTTTAAGCTTAAGGGGTAGATATTTTATGGCGTGGAGGTCATCTCCTCTAGCCATGTGTATGTGGAGGATATAGTCCTCGATCCAGACTCCAGGGTCTGTTGTTCCATCATATGCCTCTATGTTTACGGGTTTGAATCCTTCTGGGAATTCATACTCCAGGACCTCATCGGTGAAACATAGGGGGTGTGCGGCACCCCTGTATTTGGGTATGCCGGATTCTGATGATGGCTTCATAGCGTTGCTTATGAGAGCTTGCTTTTTTGGCCCATAAATGGACCTGACTGGGCCATGATGCGAATCCTTAAGTGGGTCGCATGCCGATTTAGGTGCGGCGCCGCTTGTCGTTTTATGGGGTCATCCATCCGACCATGTGGCTTTTTCATTTTCCGAATGCGAGGGCTCTAGGGCTTCTTCGTCGAATTCAGGCAGTAGCTTTCTCTTCGGATAGCATCTAGTGCGGCGACTGTCGCCGTGCTTATCTGTGGCATTGATTACCTTGCTCCATCTGATCTGGAGTGCGTCTTCCGCTATTTTTAGCTTCCGCTTCTGCTTTTTTAGGCTGTGTGCAGTTGCAACGAGCCTCTCATGGAGATTCTTCTGCTCCGTGAGTTTATTCGGCGTGCGGTCGTTCGGAATGCCGTTTTCGCCGGAGGAGGGATGTTCGTTTTCTCTATCCATGTTGCCCTGTTCGGACGGTTGCTCTAAGGCTTGCCCGTTGTTTACCAGCTCGTCCTGCTCTATGGCTGGGTTTGTGTCGAGGCGGGGCTTGGGTCGGTGTTTACGCTGATGCCTTGATTGCTTTTCGGGGGGGACGATCTCTCGTCTCCTCCCCTTTTTCCTCATTGTCGTCTCCCTTAGGGGTGTCCACCATGTATACATCGTGAGATGAGGTGGCTGTCCAATGCCCAATGGGCGTTGGTTCGTCGGTATCTCCTCCATCGTCATCCATGCTGTCGATGTCTTCGGAGCCGAAGTCGGGCATGTCGGTTAAATCGTCGACAGTGGCTATAAAGTGGGTGGTGGGTGGGCTTTGGATTTCTTCGTCGTCCGCGTCCCAACTTTGCTGACCGTAGTCCGGCTAGAGCTCTCCTGACAATGAGAGAGACTTTAGAGAATTCAGGATGTCGCCGAAGGGCGAGTGCTGAAAGATGTCTGCGGCGGTGAACTCCATCATCGGCGCCCAATCGGATTCGATTAGCAGGGGTGCGGGGGGCTCGGAGTTCTGAGAGGAATCCGGCTCCTCGGAGTCACAGGCCACGCGGAGTGTGGGGCTAGAGTTCGGCTCGATCGCCTCTGATATAGCAGCCCTTGAGGTAGCGTCCAACCGCTGATCCTCAATCGGCGCAGTAGGTTCCGAATCAATGGTCGAAACCGATGCGTGTGCGGCCTCCAAGGCGCTGCTCGGCGGCAGAGCTATATCATGCCCATCGAGACAGTGCGGCACGCTTGGCTGTGGCTCGAATCCGTCGAAGATCAAGTCCCCGCGGATGTCAGCTGTGTAGTTTAGGCTTCCAAACCTGACCTGATGGCCAGGGGCGTAGCTTTCGATCTGCTCAAGGTGGCAAGCGAATTGGCCTACAGTGCGAAGCCGCCGAAGACGGAGATCTGTCCGGGGAGAAAAATCTCACCCTGGACCGTATCGTTGTTAACAATCGAAGGAGCCATCGGGCCTAAAGGCGACGACACAGAGGAACTCTCAATGAGAGCACCAATGTCGGTGTCAAAACCGGTGGATCTCGGGTAGGGGGTCCCGAACTGTGTGTCTAGGCCGGATGGTAACAGGAGGCAGGGAACACGATGTTTTACCCAGGTTCGGGCCCTCTTGATGGAGGTAAAACCCTACGTCCTGCTTGACTAATATTGATGATATGGGTAGTACAAGAGTGGATCTACCACGAGATCAAGGAGGCTAAACCCTAGAAGCTAGCCTATGGTATGATTGTTGTGTATGGAGTTGATTCTATCCTACGGACTACAACCCTCCGGTTTATATAGACACCGGATAGGGTTAGGGTTACATAGAGTCGGTTACAACGGTAGGAGATCTTGAATATCCACATCGCCAAGCTTGCCTTCCACGCCAAGGAAAGTCCCATCCAGACACGGGACGAAGTCTTCAATCTTGTATCTTCATAGTCCAGGAGTCTGGCTGAAGGTATAGTCCGGCCATCCGGACACCCCCTAATCCAGGACTCCCTCAGTGACCGACACATGGCATCCACCGTAACGGAACACCGTTAAGCTATCAGGTCGGGTTTTGGATCCGGTAACCCGTTAACAGCCCTAACCAATGGAGATTTTCCACGTGTAAAATCATCATTGGCTGGAGGAAACACGTGTCGGCTCATCGTTGGTATAGATGTCATCCACTCATTGGACAGAAGGCGCCTATGATACGTTGACACGTGGCACGGCCCAACAGAGGCCCATTCCTGTGAAAAGGCCAGCCCGTTTGACTTGGTCAAAAGGTGGCGGGTCGGCCCATGTAAAGCATGTTAACAGCATGTTCGCATATAGCCCATTTATAGCCCGCTAACCCAAGGCCCGTTACGCCCTATCCGAATTAGGCCCAGTAGCGTCATCTAGGCCACCCAATATGATTCCAGCCCGTTTTCACTTTTGGCCCATGTATGTCCCATGACGTCTTTCGGCCCATATGAGGCCCTATGTAACTCTTGGCCTATTAACGGCCCGTGGTGAAACTGGCCCGTAATGAACAGTGTATCACTTTACACCCATTAACGGCCCGTGGTGAAACTAGCCCATAATGAATAGTGTATCACTTTATACCCATTAATGGCCCGTTATTCCGTTGGGCCGTTTCCAACCCATGTTATCTTTCGGTCTTCTCAGCCCATTTATTTTTGGGCTCATTTCCAACATTCTTTTACTTACGGCCCGTTACTGTCATTTTCTGCTTGTGGGCTAAATTCAGCCCGTGGTTACATTCGGCCCATTTGTGGTCCGTTAATACATTGGGCCGTTTTCATAGCGTCATCAAATACGGCCTATTAACGATGGCCCGTTATGGTCGGCCCATGAATGGATGATTCCAACTCTAGCCCGTTTACGGCCATAATGCGGTCTGTTTGGCCCATGTTTGGCCAATCAATCATACGACCCGTATAAGGCCCATTGATGATACGACCCGTAGAAGGCCCATTGTTTCTACGGCCTGTAGAAGGCCCATTGTTTCTACGACCCGTAGAAGGCCCGCTGTTTCTATGGCCAGTAGGAGGCCTAGTGTCACTACAGTAAATAGGCTATTGCAGCCACTAGCTAACCGCGGAAAAAGAACCGCAATGACTACAAGCAAACAAATAAACAAGACAACAAGGAAATAAATAAGCAAGCAACTAATGCTAGGCTATCACGGCTATTACACATATTACATCCAATGGGCATCAAAGTTCGCCACCAGTGCAAATATAGGGAACAAAGCAGCATATCATATACACTAGTTGTCAAAGTTGGAGACCAGCGCAAATAAACACCGCAGCAAAACAAATCCAGAACTGAAACCACTTCAGAAGATCTCAAGAAACAATATTCTGGGTACCCATAATACTGGCAAGATGCTTAGCAAGCTTATTAACTTTATCTTGTTTGGCTCTTAAATCCTCCAGTGCTTGCTGTTGCACCAGAAAATATGCATCTGAATTCTGCAGGGACTTCCTTAGTCCTTCAGCTTCCTGTCGCAGCACATCTGATCGATGTCTTTCAACTTGAAGTTGAGACTCAAGAAAATGAACTGATTCAGGCAGCGAGTTTGAAGAGCTTGTGCCAGCAGTAGTGGCCAGTAACTCGAACACTACATCAAGACAGGACTTTTGGGTTCCCTCACTATCGTCAAGATAGTTTTTATCAGCTTTCTTGGAGACCAACAGGGATGTCTCACTATCTTGAACCTTATCTGCATTACTTCCTTTACCATTGGATAACGCAGTACTGTTCTCCAATATTTTGTCCGCATTCTAAAAGAGAAACAAGCAGACACATCACATGTTTACCATGTTGTATATGAAACTCATTTTGGTAAATGAGTTCAGTAGTAAAGTGGACATGATAACAACATGAAACAAACATATAGGTATGTACCATGGTCACCTTATGGTCTATATCATTCTAGTTTTTGTTGCCAAATCAAGATAGAGACACGGTTCAAATAATATTTGTTCAAGACAAAGTAGAATAGACAGAATATAAGTGTGGGTAACTATAGAGCAATAACAACACTTGTAATGTGCATGACATGAGAACATAACTGTTTATTCAATTGAAACTGAAATCAACATAGAGCAGGTTACAACAGCAAACTAGTTAAAGAAACAGGTTTAGAACATACCTGTTGCACCATTGGAGTTTCAATTCCATCCTTCAAATTTGAAAATAGTTGGTATGAGTAAATACAGTAATCCAAGAGCAAAGGAGTATGAACCATAGCTACAGAACCTGACCTGAGAACAAATCTTCTTATCCTTTAAGCGTTGAGTTGGGATTTGGAGTGGTGGTCCTCGTGCTTTGGGCACTGCAGTTCCCTTACTAACTGCTCGTGTTTGGGTGCTCTGTGGTGGAGACGGTGTTGTGTCAACTGGAACTGGGTTACTATCTGCCGGGGTTGGGGTTAGAAGGGGTGTAGCTGGTTCTTTGTCCAACTGGGTAGGGGTACAATCTGCGAGAGTCTGGGTTATGTGTGGTGGATCTGGTCCTTGGGAAAGTACAACCGTGGTTCTATCTGCATCAACTGGTAGCACTATCTTTTCTAAAGACCGTGTTGTTACTCCCTTAGATACTGCCATCACGCTCTCCAATTCAAATGGCTGATAAACAAGAAAAGTAATTGAAAGTATAGACATTGTATGATAGACAGGTGCAATGGATAGTGGGGAATAAAAGAGGGCATGAGATAATTCATATTTATGTTGTCTAACCAAACAGGATAGCATGACACAATTTCACATATATGATGGCTAACTAAATAGGATAGCATGACACAATTTCACATTATGATGGCTAACTAAAAAAGATGGAAAGACATAGTTCAAAATATGAGACTATGTAAACAGGATGACATGACATAAGTATATAATGTGTTAATTAAATAGGTTGGCCTGCCATAATTCACATACATTCACGGATAGAATGCCATAATTCAAAATATGATGACTGTAAACACTAAACAGGATGAGATGATATGACTATATGATGTGTTTATTAAATGGGTTGCCATGCCATAATTCAGATAGATGATGTGTATGTACTATGTAAACATGATAGCATGATATAATTCAAATATATGATTTATATAGTAAGCAAGTAAGCAGATGGCAATCCATATATGATGTAAAAACTAAGCAATGCAAGACAACATGCATGACATGGATAATATAACCCTACCAAGTTTGAGCATAGACCTCACGGGGAAATAGGACTGGTCATCAGTCTCTGAATCCTCCTCTGAGGAGCTCTCTGTAACCAGCAAGATGTCTGCTTCAGCAAGTAGCATTGTCTACTCTGAATACCTTGTTTTCACTCCAGATACTTCCATCACCGCTTCAAATGGCTGATGCACAGGAAGAGTAGTTGAATATACAAACGTTGTCGACAAATGGAACACGTAATACAAAAAAACGATAGCATGATATAATTCACATACATGATGATTGGCTAAACAACATGGCATTGCATAATTCACATATATAATGCCTTTGCAACAAGATAGCATTGTATAATTCACATATATAATGTCTTGCAACAAGATGGCAATGCATAATTCACATATATGGTAATTATACACTAAACATGTGGCATTCACACAAAGCATGTCTAAACTAATCAAATGACATAGCAATGCGAGACATCATACGCACGATATGAGCAACATAACCCTACCAAGTTAGAGCATACACCTCGGGGGGGGGGGAATAGGACTGGTCATCTGTCTCTGAATCCTCCTTTGAGGAGCTATCCGTAACCAGCGAGATATGCACTTTGTCAGATAGCATAGTCTGCTCTGAAGACCTTGTTTCACTCTAGAATTTGCCATCACCGTGTCAAATGGCTGATGCACACGAAGAGCAGTTGAATGTACTAACATTGTTGAAAAATGTAATATGTAACGAAAAAAAGGATGGCCTGATATAATTTCAATATAAGATGACTGGCTAAACAGGATGTCATTGCAAAATTCACATATATGATGCCTGGCTAAACAACATGTCGTTGCATAATTCACAAAAATGATGAATAAACTAAACAGATGGCATTCACACAAAGGACGTCTAAACTAAAAAAATGACATATTTGATGTATAAAGTAAGCAATGCAAGACACCATATGCATGATATAACCAACATCAGCATGCCAAGTTAGAGCGAAGACCTCATGGGGTAAATAGGAGTTGTCTTCTCCTTCTGAATCCCCCTCAGAACAGATATCTTCCTCTCGATTACAGTCCGAAATGCATGGAGGGGGGCTGCCTTTGCGCCTACCAAGGAGCGACATCTGCATGAAATTTTATTGCCACACAAGGCTTGTCTCTTTTGCTCTACATGTTCAGTTCCATTGTTTACAATAACTGTCATGCATAGGAATAAAACATAGTGAGATTATGTAAGGAGTGCATGCAGAAATCCAGAGTGATGGTAGAAACCCGTGGATAGACCCAAAACCAATAATAGCAGGCAGATAATGGCTTCAGTTAAAAAATACAGATAATGGCTTCTTTACTGTTTGTTTCCCACCCAACATGAAACTCATAGTAGACACCGGAGATTAACCAGATAGTAGATATATACTATTGACAGCGGGCCCCATATGTACCCCACAACCATTTGAAAACTCAAGTTTTGACCATTAGTTTGGAGCTGACTCAGAGTCTAATCGATGAACAAGACGATAAAGTAGCATGTAATATTAAGCGATGCATAACGTAAGCAGACACAAAAGAGTGCGACCTCTCTTGCGGACCCGTGTAGTCCTCGAGGTCATCTTCTCGGTTGATGATGGTAATGCAGTTTTCATGGCTGCCAGCGGCGGGGAAGAAGATCTGAGGCGGCGAAAGACAGTCTGGAGGCCGGATCCCTGCTATGCTGGACCTTTCTGTCGTTGGAGCAGCTGAGCCGGGGTGGACGACGGCGCAGCAGAAGCGGGACAAACCACGCAAGATTTTCTTTGACAACTATCTGTAAGAGAAGTAATTCTGTAAGGGCTCGTTTGAATGGGAGGATTCCAACAATGCAGGGATAGGAAATAGACAGGAATAGGATAGGAATGCACGTTCAAAACAGAGAATTTAAAAACATAGGTGAAAGGATCGATACGGTCGACTAGAGGGGGGTGAATAGGAGACTATAAATTTTAATCTTTCTTGTAGATTTTAAGGCTTTGCGGATAAAAGAGTTTACTAGATATGCAACTAGGTGGATGCAACCTATATGACAAGCAAGCTCCAAGAAGAAAAGCTAGGCAACAAACTACTTAGCAAGCCAACAAGCATACAACAACAAGGAAAGGTGCGGGAAAGGATTAACCACAAGTGAGACGAGGACGCGGATTTTAACCCGAAGTTCACTCTTCCTTGGGGAAGAGCTAATCTCCATTTGGAGCTGTGCCGGAGCCAAAGCTTGTGGAATGCCACCAAAGGCTCACCGTATTCTCCTTCGAGTCACCCCTAACGGATGAGCCTCGAATCACTCGGGGTTGGTCTTGAAGGCGACCACCACACCTTTACAAACTTCTCCGGAGCACACCACAAGCAAGAAAGCTTCCGGAGGAACCTCTAACCGCCTAGGAGCCCAAGCTCCAAGAGTAACAAGTCAATGGGGAAGAAATGTTGCGTGGAACGCGATTTGGTTTGGTCAAGTTGTAGATCGGGTCTTGCTCTCCCAATCCCCAAAGTTTCAACAAGTTTGGGTGGAGGGATTGAGAGTGTTGAGCAAAATGGGGTGTAGCAATGGTGGAGCTCAACAAGACATTAGGGTTGATGGTTGGAGGAGGAAGAAGGGCCTATTTATAGTGTTTATGTGAGGGTGGCCATTTCTGCCCGTTGGACCCCGTGCGCATGGGCTAAGTCAGCCCCGTGCGCACGGGGTGTCCAGAGACAAACGCACCACCCCGTGCGCACGGGGGTCAAAAGACCCCGTGCGCACGGGGTATCCAGAGAGTTACGCAGTACCCCATGCGCACGGGGGTCAAAAGACCCCGTGCGCATGGGGTACCCAGAGAGTTACCCAGTACCCCGTGCGCACGGGGGTCAAAAGACCCCGTGCGCACGGGGTACCCAGTAACTTACTGTTGCAGCTTTCTGAGTACCACAGCACACACACTAGATACAAATGAGGTGGTTGGAGAGGGAAGGGTAAGAGAGAAGGCTCGGCAAAGGCATTCCCACACAACATTTGTCCACACAGACCCCTCTTAATAGTGCGGTCTTTCCTACGACTCGAAGCAAACCAAAACTAAACCTTCGAAGCGTCGAAATACCACGCCTTTGTCCTTTTTGAAATGGGGGGTCGCACATCTCCATCGCGGGTGCTTAGAACCAATAACCTGAGATAAACTTTAGCAACCGATATTAGTTGAACTAACCACATTGTCATCACACCAAAATATAGCTTAAGTGCCATTGCACTTTCAATCTCCCCCTTTTTGGTGCATTGATGACAACATGATTAGAACATGGCAAAGGGAATAAACAAATAGAAAGCCAAGGAACAAATAGTGATCATGATAGCTCCCCCTATATGTGTGCCCGAAAACAAGAATGCATCTAGTACACCCATAGGAGGTTCGACCAAGATCACTATTGATAAGTCATGAGATACAACAAAATAAACCTATAACGGTGCCTAGATCTCATGACACAGTGTGGTGAGCACATAAAGCGAGACCGAATAAACATAAGCATACGAGGATAATAGCAAGGTACAATAATAAAACTAGAGTCTCACAACCACACAGACGGAAAGGAAATAAGAGTATCTCAAGCTGACTAAAACCAACCAACAACGAGAAACACGAGGCTTGAGATCTCAACACACACCCACGAACACACACACCACACACACCACTTCTCCCCCTTTGTCATCAAGACAACAAAAAGGAGACAAATGGCGACACGAGACCCACTAGACAAGAGGAGGAGCACTCGAGGCATCATCATCATCAAAACGCCACCCGGCCATTGGGAAAGACCGAGCAGTGGCCTCACTGTCGACGTCCTCAGAACCTGGACCGACCTCCTCATCAGCAGTAGCTCTTGCTGCCTTCTGCTCATGCCGAACAAGCTTCTCCTTGTTGATTTGCTTGATCTGAGGATGCTGAATTGACTGACACATCTTGAATATGTTGCTCAAGGTCTTGAACAGCGACTTCTTCTCTCCCTTGGCAAAAATAGCCTCAGAGCCAACAGACTTGGCCTTACCACGAGGGATCCATGCAGTAGAGGACATGCCTGGAGTGTAAGTAGCACGGTCCTCAGGCCTAGGGTTGCGCCCCTTCTTGATGGGCACATAGGGAGCAGGAGCAGCTGGGGTCCAGTTGGAGTTGCGCTTGGGAACAACAGTCTTGAAGCTAGCAATGTACTTTGCTGGATAGATGGTCTCAATCAACGCCTGTATGAACGGAGCATAGATCAAGGACTTGTTCTCTTGTACACACTGACGCAACTCGTAGTACATGAAATCCAGAACATCCACTTTCTTCTTCTGATGAAGATACACAAAGACATCAAGCATGGAGCTCCGAATGTTATGGGAATCCCCCGCCTTAGGAGTGAGGGTATACCACAAGATATGGCGCATGGTGTCATAGAGGGGCAAGAGGTCTTTGATTGACCCAGTGACAAACGACTTCTCTTGTTTGTAAGCAAAGGCAATCTCATCCTTAGTGCACTGTCCACTTTCCCGAACAATGCCAAACTCATCAGAAACAGTCTCTTCATCCATGAATGGGTAGGGAATGATCTCGGAGAACTTTGCCATAGGAGCTGAACACTGATACATTCTGGACATCCATGTGAGGGTGCGAGCAGAATCAATGGACAAGTACAGAGTGGCAAAAAACTGCATCACAAGATCTTCATTGTAGGGGTGGTTGAAGGTGACAAACGAAATCAGAACCAATCGGCCAAGAGCGGAGTACACACCGGGATACAGATGATCATTGTCGCGCAAACTCTTAGTGTTGACTTGCTTGTGAGGAGCAGACTTCTTTGACTTGGTCATAAGAAGCTCATGATAGATTCTTTGCTGAAATCCATTCTTAAACTGGGGATCCATTCCCATACTCGTGGCCTTAACATACGGATGGTTCTGTCTCTCAGCCCAGATCTCTGGCTTGGTCCACTTGACAAGAGGCATATTCCGGAGGTCACGCCTGCCCAGAGTGGCTTCCTCCGGACTAGACTCCTCTCCCTCTTCTTCATCTTCCTCATCACGATCATCTTCTTCAGCTTCCTCATCATGATCATCTTCTTCTTCTATCTCATCATCTTGTGATTCATACTCTTCCTCAGATTCATCGGAAGCCTCAACAATGGGCTGCTTTGAGGTTGCACGGCGAGCACGACCTTGACCTGTCCCAGACCCCTGACCCATGCCTTCAGACGGCTGACGACGAGCAATGGTGAAGTCCTTTGATCCTCCTTTTGCACGCTTGCGACGAAGCTCAGGCCTCTTGTCAGCGGAGTCTGAAACACACACAAAAACCCAACAACACAAAGCATGAGACACAAATGAGTAAAAGTGCTAGAAAAATGGCAAAGAGATAGACAACAGTCTATGCAATATTTCCTGGAGAGCCCGTGCGCACGGGGGTTTAGACCCCGTGGGCACGGGGGTCCCGTGCGCACGGGGGTCAAACACCCCATGGACACGGGGGTCTCCCAGCGGCAGCCACTTCCAGATCGAAATTCAGGAGTGAATGCAGCAGAGAGACCAACGGATCTACGTAGTAGACTACTATTTACAAGTTTAGATGAGGCCAAACGAATCTAGGGAGCAAAGAAACCCTAAGGCTAGAACAAAAGAGGAAACACAAGGAGATGGAACCAGAGGAGAGGACCAACCAGAGGAGGACCCCATCAGGATCCGGATCCACGGAGGAAGAACTCCGACAAGGCCCGGAGGAGCTCCAGCGAGAGGAGGCGGCGGCGGCGCTAGAGGCTTCCTAGGGAGTGGAGGGGGCGAATGGGTGGGAGTGAACCCGTGCCCCCCCCCACGCCCCACCTCTTCAGGACCAAAAACCGTAGACCCCGTGCGCACGGGCTAAGTGAGCCCCGTGCGCACGGGGGCCCGTGCGCACGGTACAGAGCCCGTGGGCACGGGGGCCCCGTGGGCATGGTACAGGCCCGTGCGCACGGGGTATCCAGGAACTTTGACGTGAGTGGATTTTTTAAATACAGGGCTGAGTGTATACTCTTACCCCTACTTCACAAGGCACTCGGTCTACGTTTTTGAACATGCCGCGAGGAAAGTCCTATCACTATGGAAAGGGTATAGGTGGAGCACTTGTACAAAAAAAACGAGGAGAGCCAACCAAACAAAAGAAAAAGAAACACGACAGCACACACACGAAACAAACACGGACAAAAACCCTCAAGCGAGGGCGGTGGCTGAGGCCACCATGTTTGAGTTTACTTGGTATGGCACCGCGAAGATATGAACCTTGGGCCCAAGACCAATACTCATGTTTGAAGCACAAGTACCACCTAAAGTGGCTAATGTGAAAGATGGTGTTTGTTTTATGCACTTCTAGGATAAGATAGCTCATGAGTTGAGCTAGCTCCCCCTAGACATGTGCCTACATCTAAGCAAGATAGTACATGAGTATGTGTGTGTGAGCAAGAGTTTCATCTGAAGTTACTAATATCCATGATATTTAGCTCATGCCTTAACTCGCGGAATCTTGCTTCGTCAAGGGGCTTGGTGAAGATGTCTGCTAGTTGATTCTCGGTGTTGACATGGAGTAACTCAATGTTTCCCTTGGCCACATGATCTCTAATGAAATGATGACGAATCTCAATATGCTTGGTCTTTCTATGTTGAACCGGATTCTCGGCGATCTTGATGGCACTTTCATTGTCACACCAAAGAGGCACTTTGTCACATTTGACACCGTAATCCATCAAAGTTTGCCTCATCCATAGTAATTGGGCACAACAACTTCCGGGAGCAATATACTCTACTTCGGCTGTGGAGAGAGATATATAATTTTGCTTCTTTGAAGACCAACTTACCAACGATCTCCCTAGGAATTGACATGAGCCGGATGTGGACTTGCGATCAACCTTGTCTCCGGCCCAATCCGAATCCGAGTAACCCATTAACTCAAATGATGATCCCTTGGGGTACCAAAGGCCCAAGTTTGGGGTATGAACCAAATATCGAAGGATCCTTTTCACTGCCGAATAGTGGCTCTCCTTAGGAGCGGATTGAAATCTTGCACACATACACACACTCAACATAATATCTGGCCTAGATGCACAAAGGTAAAGCAAGGAACCGATCATAGAGCGATATACCTTTTGATCCACTTCTTTACCATTTGGATCAAGATGAAGTTGACCATTTGTGGCCATGGGTGTCTTCATTGGCTTGACATCTTGCATTTTGAATCTCTTGAGCATGTCTTGGATATAACGAGATTGATTGATGAAGGTTCCACCTCTCAATTGCTTCACTTGAAAACCGAGAAAGAACTTCAACTCTCCCATCATGCTCATCGCAAATTCCTTAGTCATAAGATTCTCAAACTCAATGTTAATAGCATGGTTAGTTGACCCAAAGATAATATCATCAACATATATTTGGCAGACAAACAACTCTCCTTTTACCCTCTTCGTAAAGAGAGTGGAATCTATTAGCCCAATCTGGAACCCCTTCTCGCTTAGGAACGCCGTAAGGTGATCATACCAAGCACGAGGTGCTTGTTTGAGTCCATAGAGTGCCTTATGGAGTTCATAAACGCGAGAGGGATGATCGGGGTCTTCAAAACCGAGAGGTTGCTTGACATACACCAACTCCTTAAGAGGACCATTAAGAAATGCACTCTTAACATCCATTTGATATAATTTGAAATCATGATGAGAGGCATAAGCAAGCAAGATGCGAATGGATTCGAGACGGGCAATGGGGGCAAAAGTTTCACCAAAGTCCAAACCTTCAACTTGGGCGAAACCTTGTGCCACTAACCTTGCCTTGTTCCTTATTACTTGTCCATATTCATCTTGTTTGTGCTTGAAAATCCATTTTGTTCCAATGACATTATGAAATTCCTTGGGTCTTTCCACAAGGGTCCACACTTTGTTGCGTGTGAAGTTGTTGAGTTCTTCATGCATGGCATCTATCCAATCCGGATCGTCAAGGGCATCTTCCACCTTAAGGGGTTCAACACAAGAGACAAACGAGTGATGTTCACAAAAGTTTGCTAAACGTCCACGAGTAGTTACCCCCTTTTTGATGCTTCCGTAGATGTTCTCGGTGAGGTGTTGAAGATGTTTTAGCTTGGCGTCCACTTTTTGCTCCTTGCGGTCAAGCTCTTCTTCACTTGGTTTTGGACTTGATGAAGAAGCTTGTCCTTGAGATTGCTTTAGCCTTGGAGACACTCTTCTCTTTGCAACCATAGGTTCTTGCTCAGTAGGAAGTGATGACGATGAAGACACTTGTGGTTGGAGTTGATCTAGATCTTGATCATGACTTTGAGCTTGATCTTGAGCCTCAACGATTGGTTCTTCATTATTCTGAAGAGTTTGCTCTTGATCTTGCTCAGGAATATGAGGGTCTTGATCTTGTTCTTGGATAGGTTCATTACTTCCCAAGGCATCTTGTATAAGTGGTGTCGGTGATGACTTCCCTTGTGGAAAATCCTCAAGAGGGGCTCTTACTCCTTCTTCTTCTACTTGGACATGGGGTGTTTCTTGTGGGAGAATGTGGCCTATCCCCATTGTCCTTATAGCTTGTGAAGGCGCCTCATCACCTACAACACTAGGAACAATTTGCTCCATGCGGGAGCCGTTATCTTCATCAAACTCCACATTTACCGTTTCCTCAATGCATCCGGTGGATTTATTGAGAACTCGGTAAGCATGAGAGTTTGATGCATATCCAACAAATATGCCCTCATAAGTTCTAGACTCAAATTTAGCTAGCCGGGATTTTTTGTTTAAAATGAAACACTTACAACCAAATACCCAAAAGTATTTGACGTTGGGCTTTCTCCCAATTAGGAGCTCATAAGGAGTCTTGTTCTTGAGCTTGCAGAGATAAAGCCGGTTTGAAGCATGGCACGTGGTGTTGATGGCTTCTGCCCAAAGCTTGTATGGTGATTTGTACTCATCAAGCATGGTCCTAGCCATCTCAATAAGAGTCTGATTCTTCCTCTCTGCAAAACCATTTTGTTGGGGAGTATATGGTGTGGCATATTGATGCTTTATCCCCTCTTCACTCAAGAATTCATCCATTGTATAGTTTTTGAACTCGGTGCCATTGTCACTTCGGATTGCCTTGATCTCACAGTTATGTTGACGTTGAGCTTCTTTGGCAAAGTTGATGAAGGTTTGTTGAGTTTCATCTTTAGTCTTGAGAAAGAACACCCAAGTATATCTTGGGAAGTCATCAACAATGACAAGGCAATATCTCCTTCCTCCCAAACTATCATATGCTGGAGGCCCAAATAGATCCAAGTGGATAAGCTCGAGGGGCCTCAAGGTGGTGATGACAGTCTTCACTTTATGAGCTTTTTCATGAAGCTTTCCGGCAATGCAAGCACTACAAGGACGATCTTTGGAAAAAGACACATTGGTTAGTCCAAGAATGTGCTCTCCCTTTAAGAGAGCTTGTAAATTTCTCATGCCCACGTGGGCTAGCCTATGGTGCCATAGCCACCCCACGTCGGCCTTGGCCATTAGGCATGTTGCAATATGAGTTTTCTCTTTCGAGAAATCAACCACGTAAAGGTTGTCTTCAACATGCCCAACAAAGACCACTTTGAGATTGCTCCTCTTAAAGACGGTCACATGGAATTCACCAAAATGTGAATCATATCCGGCACGAGCCAATTGAATAGTTGAAAGTAAATTGTAGTGAAGGGATTGGACAAGCATGACATTTGTAAGAGATTAATCATTAGAGATTGCCACCTTGCCCAAACCCAATACCTTTCCCTTGCTATTGTCACCGAAGGAGATGTTCGAAGTGGCCTTGAGTGAATCAACGAACTCCACAAGCATATCCCTTTCTCCGGTCATATGATTGGTGCATCCACTGTCGATCACCCATTGAGTTCCATTGGAGACATAGTCCTACAATAATCAAGCTTTGGTTATAGGTACCCATTTTGCAATGGGTCCTGGTGATTTAGCAACAAGGGTCTTGGGAACCCAAATAGTCCAAGCATAATCATCATAGTTAGTTCCAACAAATTTTGCAAAGGTATAGCCATCATCTCCTCTCATGAGAACATATGATGGATTGTTCTTGCCGGCAAAATTCTTGGGAATAGCCTTGTCCCTAATGACCTTACCATTCCCAACACCCTTCATCTCCTTCTCCTTCTCCTTGTGCCCTTCTTGCACAAACACTACCTTTCGGGGAGGAGAAGGAGTCGGACCGATCTTCTTGTTCTTCTTCTTCTTGTTCTTACCACTCTTAGTTGCGGGATTAAACCCAACTCCCTCCTTGGCAACACACTCCTTTTGGTTGCTCAAGAGATCGTTTAGGTTTTTCTCCCCTTGGATGCATGATACAAGCCCTTTCTCAATTTGAGCTTTCAACTTCTTATTTTCCTCTTGAAGGGAGGTGCAATCATGAGCAAAGTTAGCCGTACAAGCATCATCATTTAAATCAATATGAGGTACAGAAGTGAGAGCCTTAATGGTTGTAGCCTTTAATTGAGCATAAGACTCGGTGAGAGCAATGAGGTCACCTTTTACAACCTTGGAACTAATCACAAGGAACTCATGCTCCTCAACAAGTCTTGTATGGTCAACTAGAAGTTTTTCAACTCTAACGTTAAGAGCATATTTATTTTCAAGAGCAAGTTGCAAGGCATCGTTGGTTTTAACAAAGTCAATTTGATGAGCAGATAAGGCTTCCTCAAGTGATGCTCTCATGACACTCTCTTCATTAAGTTCGTGCTCGAGGAGATCAACTCTCTCTTTTTCCTCTATAAGGAGGTTCTCAGCGTTCTCAATAAAGTCATCGCGTTCGGCGAGTGACTTAAGGAGATCGCCAAAACGAGCACGAGCTTCACCATGAAGAGTTTTCATGAAAGCCATTAAGGATTCCTCATCATTATCCACACCCTCCTCACACTCATCCTCCACTATCTCACATGAGACATTGGGAGTGTAGTTGTCGGGTCTCTTGAGTTTGGACTTTGTTTTTACCTCTTTGGCCATGAGGCATCGATGAGTGAATGGCTTGTCCTCGTTTGGAGAGTCGAAGAGGCCGGTGGTGGAGGAGGAGGTAGTGGCATGCATGGCAAAGGCGGCCGTGCCCACTTGATCATCATCACCGTCATCTTCATCTCCAGACATGTATTCTTCATGAACAAGAGCCTTGTCATCCTTCCTCTTTGCAAACTTGATGAACTTCTTCTTCTTAAGCACAAGCTTCTCGAACTTGTCTTCACGTCTCTCATATGGACAATCTTGAACAAAGTGTCTTGGGCTATCACAATTGTAGCATTTCCTTTGTCCAAAAGATCTTCCTTGAAGATTTCTTCCTTTGTTTGCCATGGACCCGGAGTACTTCTTGACTAAGAGAGCCAAGTCTTCTGCAAAATCATTTGCCGGGCACGAGGTATCATTATCCTCCTCACATATCTCTTCACTCACTTCTTCCTCCCTTGAGGATTGACTCATCACTTTCTTGATCTTCAAGGCAAGATTGGAGTTCTTGGTTGCTTGAGCTATTGCATATGTTTTCTTGGACTTGGTTTCCAAAAGAACATGGGTAGAGAAAGTGGAAACAACTTAAGACAAAGTCAACTTGTGATAGTACGAACATTGATGAACCATCATGACCATGGTATGTTCTGTGAGAACCATATCATCTATGAACTTGTCCTTGATGAATTCATCATTTGCCCAAGTGCACCCAAAAGTTCTCAAGTTGAGCACAAGGGACTACAATCTTCGGTAAACCTCTTCTGTGGACTCACCCTCATTCCTCACAAAGAGATTGACTTCTTGTTTGAGCAAGGCCAACCAAGATCTTCGAATTGCTTCATCTCCTTCAAGAGCCTCCTCAAGGCAATTGCAAATTTCCTTTGCGGTTTTGAGAAGAGCAATGGAATCACTATAGTCTTTAGTCACAGCGTTGCGAAGCATGTTGTGTGCGGTAGCATTGAGTTGATCGTCAACTGCTTCCCTTGGAGTGAGATTCATTGGGTCCTTGGGGTTGAATCCATTGACCACAATCCACCACAATTGAGTTGAAGCACTTCGCATGTGAGACTCCATATCTAGCTTCCACTTAGCAAACACATTAGCTTTCAAAGGGGGCGGAGGCCCAACAGGATTAATGCGGGGATGTTGCAAGGGTTGAGGAGAGTAAAAGGGTTCCACGGCATTGTACTGGGGAACTTGAGTACGAGCCGGGGAAGCAAGTGGTTCCCTCGAGTCATCCGCATCATGAACCTCATTTGGGTTAAACGAGTTTGATGCAGACGTTGTTGGCTTTAGGCGAGCATCAATTTCCTCCTTGATCGAGGCACGAACCTCTTTCAACATAGAGACTTTGAGGTCCGCAAACATTGAAAGAAGATCCGTCATGGTCAAGGGGACATTCGGGTTAGTAGTAGCGGCAGGAGCAACGACCTGAGCACCAAGTGTCTCAGTCGCGGCGGGGGGTTGGTTTTGACCATCCCCCGCAAAGGGTAGGCTGCCTCCCTCATTCCCTAGATCGATCATATCCTCTAAGGTTGTAAAACCTTATATTAGAGCACGAGGCTCTGATACCAATTGAAAGGATCGATACGGTCGACTAGAGGGGGGGTGAATAGGAGACTACAAATTTTAATCTTTCTTGTAGATTTTAAGGCTTTGCGGATAAAAGAGTTTACTAGATATGCAACTAGGTGGATGCAACCTATATGACAAGCAAGCTCCAAGAAGAAAAGCTAGGCAACAAACTACTTAGCAAGCCAACAAGCATACAACAACAAAGAAAGGTGCGGGAAAGGATTAACCCCAAGTGAGACGAGGACGCGGATTTTAACCCAAAGTTCACTCTTCCTTGGGGAAGAGCTAATCTCCATTTGGAGCGATGCCGGAGCCAAAGCTTGCGGAATGCCACCAAAGGCTCACCGTATTCTCCTTCGAGTCACCCCCAACGGATGAGCCTCGAATCACTCAGGGTTGGTCTTGAAGGCGACCACCACACCTTTACAAACTTCTCTGGAGCACACCACAAGCAAGGAAGCTTACGGAGGAACCTCTAACCGCCTAGGAGCCCAAGCTCCAAGAGTAACAAGTCAATGGGGAAGAAATGTTGCGGGGAACGTGATTTGGTTTGGTCAAGTTGTAGATCGGGTCTTGCTCTCCCAATTCCCAAAGTTTCAACAAGTTTGGGTGGAGGGATTGAGAGTATTGAGCAAAATGGGGTGTAGCAATGGTGGAGCTCAACAAGACATTAGGGTTGAGGGTTGGAGGAGGAAGAAGGGCCTATTTATAGTGTTTATGTGAGGGTGGCCATTTCTGCCCGTTGGACCCCGTGCGCACGGGCTAAGTCAGCCCCGTGCGCATGGGGTGTCCAGAGACAAACACACCACCCCGTGCGCACGGGGGTCAAAAGACCCCGTGCGCACGGGGTACCAGAGAGTTACGCAGTACCCCATGTGCACGGGGGTCAAAAGACCCCGTGCGCACGGGGTACGCAGAGAGTTACCCAGTACCCCGTGCGCACAGGGGTCAAAAGACCCCGTGCGCATGGGGTACCCAGTAACTTACTGTTGCAGCTTTCTGAGTGCCACAGCACACACACTAGATACAAATGAGGTGGTTGGAGAGGGAAGGGTAAGAGAGAAGGCTCGGCAAAGGCATTCCCACACAACATTTGTCCACACAGACCCCTCTTAATAGTGCGGTCTTTCCTACGACCCGAAGCAAACCAAAACTAAACCTTCAAAGCGTCGAAAGACCACGCCTTTGTCCTTTTTGAAATGGGGGGTCGCACATCTCCATCGTGGGTGCTTAGAACCAATAACCTGAGATAAACTTTAGCAACCGATATTAGTTCAACTAACCACATTGTCATCACACCAAAATATAGCTTAAGTGCCATTGCACTTTCAACAGGATTTCTGCCAATCTAGGTGTTTGATTCACAATAATTGGGAGATGACAGGATGCAAAGAAGCATGGTGAGATTAAGTCAAACCACAAGAAAATGTACGGTTATAATGTTATTATGCTACTATCTCTTAGTCTTGTGCTTCATGGATAGGAATTTGAAAAGGAGGACAAGTGAAAATTAAAATTCCTATGTTTTTTCTTTCAAAGAGACACTAAAGGAACAAATCTGTGTGCTCAGTGGACAATATATATAACATGTAGAGTAAAAAAGAGATGCAACAAATGTACAACCTCTTTGGCGAAGCCATGTCGATCTCAGCGTGATTGGGTTGGCCGGTGAGGATGCTCCGGCTGACTTTGCTGTCGGAGGAGGGGAAGAAGATCTTAGGCGTCTGGAGATGGAGCCCGAGGTACTGCTCCGCTGTGATGGAGGGTTTCATCGTTGGAGTAGCTCCGGTGAGTTGTACGACACCGAGGCTGAAGCAGGACAAGAGAGACAACGAACAACGTTAACCTGAGTGGAATTCTAATAGCATCTCCAATACATGACGTAAAATTCATAACCACAAAGTGCTAGATGTAAAATACATCAGGCGCTCATCTCTGAACTTAACTGTCGAAACTGAACTTAACTATCGAAACTGAACTTCACTGTCAAAATTGAATTTTGTTGTCAAAACTGAATTTTGTTGTCGAAACTGAACGCACTAGCAAGGTGAGGCTACATGTCGGTCGACTGACTTTTTCATCTTTGGTCAGTCGATTTTGCAGCCGTTCGATACGAAATCAAGGGCCTGCGGTTCATCTTCAACCTCCACCCCCCGAGCCGCCAGCCACCACCGGCCAAACAGCAATCCCCGCCACCCGCGGCCAGTGGTGCGCCGCCCCGCCCGCCCCAAAAACACTCCGCACCGCCGGTCCGCCGCCGCCCCGGCCATCCCTCTAGGCCCCCCCGTGCCGAGCTTTTTCTCCGGCGATCCCCACGCCACCGCCCTGCCAACGCCCCGCCACCGCCGGCGACCACCGCCCACATCCTGAACCCTAATATAGATAGTGGGGTACCTCTCCGGCGAGCCCCCCTCCCAGCTGTGGCTGGTTCTTCCTTCACCCCGGCGAGCCCCCCCTAAAAATCGACTGACCCAAAAGTCGATTCAGTTGACTGAAGTGTAGCTAAATCGGAGCAGCATCACAAGCAAGAGCAAGAGCGAGAGCAGCAGCGCGAGCAAGAGCAATAGCAAGAGCAGACCAGGTAGGGGACCGAGAGCAAGAGCAGAGCAGCAGCGCGAGCGAGAGCTAAAGTAGCAGTATCTCCTACTGATGTGGACGTTGTCGCCGAGGGAGGGACACCGTGGAGGAAGTGGCCGGCGACGCCGCCGTGGATGGAGCTGCGCCGTGTCGGCTCGGGACCGAGCGCCGGCAGCACCGTGAGATCGAATCAAGAAGAAAATGCGGCGATTAGTGTACAACCTCTTTGGTGGCGCCGATTAGGCCGCAGCTTCATCCGAGGAAACGGTGATGATGATGCTCTTCCGGTGGTGCAGGTGAAGACGGTGGTGTGGGAATGGAGGTGGCGCGAAAGACAAGGGGAACGTCGGGGCAGCTCCTTGGAGGTGGAGGACGGGGTGGCTGAACCGTCGGGACGCTGAGATCGACAATGGATCCTCATTCGGTATGGTGGATGAGGGACGTCGAGGTGTTGCTGTGGACGACGTCGTCGGGGAAGAGGCTCCGGCTGGGTGGCGGACGGAGCAGGGTGTGGGGTTTCGTCGTAGGTTTTCGCGGCCTCGGTGTATGAATGGGTGGGCAGATGGGATGGCAGTGGGGAACCATGGCTTAGAGACGCGCTTGTCCGAAATGTGGGGTAAGTTACGAAAGTACCCCCACCGATTTGAGGCGGTTCTTCCGGTTCAGGGGTACCACGGGCATTTCGCATGTCGGGATTTCATAGGAGGTGGGAGTTTTCGCGCGTGTTGTAATTTCGGAATAGCAAGGTGCGGGTTGAGATGGAGGGAGTTGTCAGAGCACAACGAGACAAAGATATATCTTAAATATTTCGGGCTAACAAGGCGCGGGTTGAAATTTCCGGACAAGCCTAACGTGTACTGTACCAAATCAATGCGCACTACAAATGTCATTCAAAACTTTGAATTCATGTTATGTTCAATTAAAATATTTTGCTACGTGTATAATGCATGCAAGCTACTACTCAAATGAACGTTTTAGTGCATTCCAAACGTATATACTACCGCTTCAATATGAACTAAATTTGAATTCATTTCTCTATTTGAATAAGATCTACAGTAATGATTGTTGTGAAGTCAAAGCATTTGAATTTGTTTCTCTGTTTTAATAAGATCTACAATCATCATTACTGTCAAGTTAAACCATCGTTTGTGTATTATCTTCACAGCACACCACATGATTAGTCTCGAGTTACATATGAACTATGTGTACTACATGAACTCGAACTAGATTTTTTGAATCCACTTTATTTTGATTTCAAATCACATTACATTTCTAGCTCTAGCTAGATCTTCATAATCTAAACCATGTCTCATATGTATAATGTGTTTATCACATTATGTATGGTGCCCCGCCCCCTACGCCTACAAGTATTTAGATGTGAGTTGCAAACACCACACATTGCCACAAATTCAAATAAAATGTGAGAATGTTTGATATATAGTATTGTTTAGATTTTCGATATTTAGTTGTAAGCTGCAAACGCCACACATTATCACAAATTCAAATAAAATGTGAGATTGTTTGATGTATAGTATGGTTTAGATTGTTCAGCATTTAGCTGTGAGTTGCAAACGCCATGCATTATCACATTATGGTATAACAGGTGCACAGCACGTGTATCACCTCTATATTCATGCATGCAATGCTTAAAACACTATGATCTCCTATTCAAATATATGAATCCTCTTTCATATCAAATTATGATCTTTGTTAGTCTCTTACACCCACATAATCCTCCAACCTTTGTAGCTACCACTAACTTTCTCTCGTGCATGCACAGGCCCTCCTCGCCCTCCCCCTCCCTCGGCATTCTATACACCGGGCACATTCATTTTTTTTCTTTAGGTCGTTCTCCCAGAGTCTCCACAACTCCTTTCCGATACACATTGATCTATAAACCTCTCCAGCGATGCCTGCCTACAACATACACACACACCTTCAATCTCCTCCTTTATGTGTCCTTGCCTCGTGTCTCTCATACGGTCAGACACAGGTGTAAACTCTCGCCCCTCTTTTCATCGATCTCACAACCGCACACTCCTCCCCCTATCTAGCTAGTAGTTGGGCCTCTCGCATCACCTCCTAGCTCCATTCTCTCTGTCTATCCATCTCGCTGGTCCTTATTTGCCTCTAACAAATGGACGTACACCGACCGATCTCTCGCTATACATATAGCTAGCTAGGTCCTTATAACTCATTTTTACCCACACGTCAATCGATCTACCTCATTAGTTGTGTCTCTTCCTTCCTCCGACAAACAACAATTGATCTACCGATCTAGTTAGGTTTGCTTACCAAACACATGGTTCCCCTTCATCATCCATGGATGTGTCCCGACAGATTTATCACGCATAGGCACACACAGAAACACATCCTCACTCTTATTGATAACATTGCAGTTCCACCCTCAGTTTGTCTAGTAGGCCTCTCCCACCATCTTCGAGAAGCAACTCCATCACCCATCCCGCACTCTACTCCTCTCCCTCCCTCTCTCTCTCTCCTCTCTCTCTCTCTCTCCCATCATATTTCCCGTCCTTCAGTTATGTATGGATGTCGACCGATCTCCCTCAAGACATAGCTGGGTCTCTCCTTCTCAACACATATACTAGTCGTTCTACCTCTATAGTTAGGCCTCTGCCTACCCCTACCCCCACCCCCTCACCCCCACACACACTGATACATCGAGCGCTCTAGTCATGTCTCCCTGCCACACACAAACTTGACATGTGCCCTCTAACGTTCCGGTAGGCCAGTCGCCCTATATCTTTGACTTGCACACACACACAATTTCGATGGCTCTCTTCATCGATCTCGCACCCACCCACTTGATCCTCTCTTCGACTCTATCGATAGCTATGACCCCTCCCTCTCTTCTCGTGGATTACCCGACCCTCTATGTATGATATGGATAGGCCTCCATTTCACACACATTGCATGCAAAATTTTGTTTGAGATGTCATCGACACATATTCCCACAAATAATTCACGAAATCAACCCCCCACCCCAAAGCAAAAAACACTCACGAACACAGTTTGTATCTCTCACACACACCCACGTAGGTGGGGGATGTGCACGAAGAGAAGAGGTGCATGCACGGCGCATGTACTCCCGTCTCTTTCCAAACCACACCCGCGCGGGTATACAGTGGAGCTCATTTCTGTACGAAAAAAGGCAGCCCATGTGGTAATTTGGCACGTGTACTGGTTGTCCACTTGGTGGAGGGAGGATCGTCTACCACGGGTGAACAAACAAATTGCGACTTGCATGTTATGTTAAAAAAAGAGGCAAACCATGTGGGGCCTACCTTAGAGGCAAGGCTCTATACACTGGAGTACTTTTGATGTGTCCCGTCAACTCGCAGAACGAGGAGAAGCTTGCTTAGTACGCTGTCTCCCCCATTCCGTATGTAGTGGAATCTCTACAAAGACTTATCTACTAGTAATAGCTAGCCCCCACTATTAGGAATTCTCTATCCTCTCCTTGAGCCACATCATCAAAATTGATGTAGCCGTTTGATGAAGTAAATCAGTCCATAAAAGCCGTCTGATCTAGACGTTGAGAGGCTCCGCACTAAGCCACATGCAAGCATGCAGAAATACCGTGGCACATGCATGTGAGTGGGTTTTAAATCACATCAACATGTCTGCATGCAAGCATGTACCGGTAGCATGCATGTAAGTGAGCTTTTAAGTCCCATTAACATGTCAAAAAGAAAAATATAATCCCATTATGCAGTAGGAGTTGGCTGATCTTTTTTCCTTACGTGGGATGATCTAAATGATGATGGGAGTTTATTTAGTTTGGTTACCACATTTGTCATGCGGTTATAAAGTTTTTTTAGTTCTATGAAATTGATAATTTTGTGCAGAGAGATATACCGCTATTCCGCGGCAACGCGCGGGGACTCATCTAGTAATATTTAGGAACAGAGGGGGTACTATGTAAAGAGTTAGGTGTCGCACGGTGATAGTGTGAGGTGGGCCATGTAATCACTGAGCCTGCGTGTTTTCACTGCTCTTGCACGCCTCCGCTGTAAGAATGGAGAAAATTGTAATCTAGTAGTAGTACCTCCTTTTGCCGAAAGCGTGGGACATCCAGCAGTCCTACCACCTCAGTAATTAAGACCAATGAGCCGTCAAATCACATAGACCCAGCAGTAAGTTGGACGGACGAAGCAACCATCACTCTTGCGCCAGTGAGAGGTCGTGTCCGCTCTGCCCGAGCATGAATGCGGCACCGATTCTTTGGAGTGGCGCTGACCGTTTCAGGCGGGAAGCGCGCGCGGGCGATGGATGGGCTTTGGGTGGGCCAAGCTGGTCAGGAGCGGGCGTGGCAGCTGTCCGCATGTCCCTACCGGACATGCCCGGAAATGAGAGGATGCACCGACTCTCATGGCTAAAATCGTACACTACACAACATCTCTCTGTAGGAGTAGGTCGATCTGTCGCTCTCTCTAACACACACATGCTGTTAAACACACACACACACACACATGCACGCACGCATGCACACGCATGCACCTTGGTCCCGTTGCACCTTATAACGTGACTTATTACACCTAGACGGAGGGAGTAGTAAGTATACGAGATATGGTGGCACACTGACTTAAGTCGAATACAAGTGCCCAAAATTTGTGTGCATGTTATAATAAGGATTCACTTAAAATAGTACGTGAGTGAACAGAGGGATCAATTGGACAGTGTTCCCGAGCAGTAGCGAGATGTGTGAGGTAAGAAACACCGCTGACACTTTTAATTTTTCTTATTAATTTGTTTGTTTCACCCTCTGACTGGTGGGACCCAACGTACTACATGGAGAGAGGTAAGGTGACTAAGGCTGCATTATTTCTGCACCACTGTGGATAGTCGTACCACCAAAGCCACATGACACGATTATGATTGAAATCCCAATGACTCCCACACACAAAAAAAAACACGGCATGCTTGTCACACGAATGCAGGAATGTATAAAAGGTTATTTCCCTCTCGTTGAACATAACAGGAGGGTTCTGTAGCTGGTTAGCCTGTTCGCTCATCAAACTTGAGGTCTCGGTTTCGATAACTACACTTGAGCATAATTTGTGCCAGGAGGATTCTTTGACTGGTCAAAATGTTTTCTAGGGTTTGCACGCTTCACACTCTCTCTCCAGTATATATATACACGCTGGAGCCTCAGCGCTTGTAGTTGCTCTCTTCACACCCTCTCGCCCTCTCCTACTGGAGCCTCAGCGCTTGTAGTTGCTCTCTTCACACTCTCTCGCTATAGGATCGAAAGTATGTCTAGAGGGGGGGTGATTAGACTACTTGACCAACTAAAAACTTAGCCTTTTCCCAATTTTAGTTCTTGGCAGATTTTAGCTATCTTAGAGCAAGTCAAGCAATCATCACACAATTCAAGCAAGCATGCAAAGAGTTTATTGGCAGCGGAAAGTAAAGCATGCAACTTGCAAGAATGTAAAGAGAAGGGTTTGGAGGATTCAAACGCAATTGGAGACACGGATGTTTTCCCGTGGTTCGGATAGGTGGTGCTATCCTACATCCACGTTGATGGAGACTTCAACCCACGGAGGGTAACGGTTGCGCGAGTCCACGGAGGGCTCCACCCACGAAGGGTCCACGAAGAAGCAACCTTGTCTATTCCACCATGGCCATCGCCCACGAAGGACTTGCCTCACTAGCGGTAGATCTTCACGAAGTAGGCGATCTCCTTGCCCTTACAAACTCCTTGGTTCAACTCCACAATCTTGTCGGAGGCTCCCAAGTGACACCTAGCCAATCTAGGAGACACCACTCTCCAAGAAGTAACAAATGGTGTGTTGATGATGAACTCCTTGCTCTTGTGCTTCAAATGATAGTCTCCCCAACACTCAACTCTCTCTCATAGGATTTGGATCTGGTGGAAAGAAGATTTGAGTGGAAAGCAACTTGGGGAAGGCTAGAGATCAAGATTCATATGGTAGGAATGGAATATCTTGGTCTCAACACATGAGTAGGTGGTTCTTTCTCAGAACATATGAGTAGGAATGGTGTATGTGTTCTGATGGCTCTCTCTTCGAATGAAGAGGAGGTGGAGGGGTATTTATAGCCTCCACACAAAATCCAACCGTTACACACAATCTACCAATCTCGGTGGGACCGAATCAGAAAACTCGGTCTGACCGAAATAGTAAACCTAGTGACCGTTAGGAATTTCGGTGGGACTGAGATGCAACTCGGTAGGACCGATTCGGTTAGGGTTTGGGCATAACGTAATCTCGGTGAGACCGATCGCACAAACTCGGTGAGACCGAGTTCGGCAATTAGCTAACTAGAGAGTTGATCAGGCAAACTCGGTGGGACCGACTTGCTCTTTCAGTGAGACCAAAAAGTTACAAGAAGGAAACAGAGAGTTTGCATTGCATTCTCGGTGGGACCGATTCGCTCTTTCGGTGAGAGCGAAAAGTTACGAAAGGGAAACAGAGAGTCTGCAACCCCATCTCGGTGTGACCGAGATCCTTATCGGTAGGACCGAATTGCTAGGGTTTGGCAGTGGCAAATGACAAGTGAAACTCGGTGGCGCCGGATTGACAGAATCGGTATGACCGAGTTTGGCTTAGGGTTTAGGTCATTTGTGGATATGGAAAGGTGGTTGAGGATTTTGGAGCATATCACTAAGCACATAAAGCAAGAGGCTCATTAAGCAACACCTCATCCCTCCTTGATAGTATTGGCTTTTCCTAAAGACTCAATGTGATCTTGGATCACTAAAATATAAAATGAAGAGTCTTGAACTTTTGAGCTTGAGCCAATTCTTTGTCCTTAGCATTTTGAGGGTTCCACTTTCACATCCATGCCATGCCAATCATTGAGCTTTCCTGAAATAATCATCTTGGAATAGCATTAGCTCAATGAGCTATATGTTGTTATGAATTACCAAAACCACCTAGGGATAGTTGCACTTTCAATCTCCCCCTTTTTGGTAATTGATGACAACATATAGATCAAAGCTTCGACAAATAATAATAATCATGAAATACATCGTCGCTTTGAGAAGTATGTGATAAGTAAGAGCTCCCCCTAAATTTGTGCATATTTAAAATTTGCTTTGGACTGCAAATGCACAAGGAGTTAGAATCATGGGTTACTCTTCCATGTCACATACATCTTGGTGGAGCGCTAAAAATGATAAGATTGAAAT
This sequence comes from Triticum monococcum, assembly GCA_034509565.1. Lineage (NCBI taxonomy): Eukaryota > Viridiplantae > Streptophyta > Magnoliopsida > Poales > Poaceae > Triticum > Triticum monococcum. Next base: position 670,616,362 of record CM067845.1, read on the forward strand.
ACATGCACTCATCACCAAGAATAGTGAATGATAATATTTAGCAAGCATTAAGCAACCATTAAGTGTAGCTTATGATCAAACACTTGATCATCGATGTCTCACGAATAATGACATAGTATCGCACACGCACGCAAACAAAGTTTGAAAAACCACCAAATAAAACAAGAGAGAATAAAAGCAACACTCTCTCTCGAAGCCTATGATCTATACATTTTCTCCCCCTTTGGCAACAAGTTACCAAAAAGTTCCTAGAAAATGCATAGTGCTAAGTCGATGCTCAGAATTGATCTTCAGGTGGTGGTGGAGTCCGGAGCACGCCAAGGACGAAGCCTTCGGTAGAAGTGGTCGCAGTCGAGGCTGAAGTGGATGCTGGAGCTGGTGGAACTGAGGTTGTGGCTGGCGCAGACGTTGTGGCTCTGGTGTCAGCAACTGGCAGTGCAGACGACCTCGGACCTCGTGGCACCCTCGCAAAAGCATCAGTCGTGGTCCTGCCTCTCCTCTCATTCATGTCCTCTTGAAGCTACTCCATGGCGGTTTGTATCTCTGTCACCTTGATGTCCATGTCATAGAACCTCTGTTCCATGATCCTCTCTGGGCTCACCTGGTTCTGAGTCAGGGTAGCTATACTCTGCTCAATCCGCAAGGTGGACGCTATCAGGTAACCGAGCTGCTCTTGTTTGGTCTTCAAGAAGTAATCAGATGCCTCCGCTTGAGTAGGCATCCTGGCAGCTTTCTCCTTCTTCGCCTTCTCCTTCTGAGCTTGTGCATGGGCAGATGAGGGTTCATTCTCAGTCATAACCACTTGGTTATCCTCAAAATCTGGACGAATGGGCAGGTGTTCCTTATCCAATAAATACACGCCCGTCCCCATCTTGGAGTTGATGAGCTCCTGAATCTGTGGGGCATACCCACAACTCCTCTTCTGGTCTGCAGCTGTCCTCTTGATTGTTTCCACAATGAGACTCATGACCTTGAATTTCTGAGGCACATCAAAGACATGAAGCAAGTTGATCGCGTGACCTCTAATCTTCTTGTGATCTCCAGATTTGGGTAGAAGGGTGTGCCTAAGGATCCAGTTGATCGTAGGCAATCCTGAGAGAAGATAGTGCACTGAGCCAAACTTGAACGTGTCGAGCGCTTCATTCGGGATCTCCTTGTACATGTTGGACATGGAGTTGTGATCCATCTTTTTCTTGGCATAAATGTCCAAGTCATCAGCTTGCTCCTCTGGGGCATTGATCAACTTCGCCCATTCTTCAACAGTGGATTGGTACCTTGTACCCTCTGACATCCATGTGATCCTGCCATCCGGATAAAAGTGTGCTGTGGAGTAGAATTGCATGATCAGCTCCTCGTTCCACTTTGTGAGCTTCTGCCCAACAAAGTCTGCAACTCCACACGCACTAAAGCTGTCAAATACACCGGGGTAGTACTCTTCATTGTCCTTGATGTAGGTCCAGTCGACCCATCTCATGTCACAAACGATTGGCTTCTTGTCAAGCAAAACAGTCTCATAGAAATCTTGCTGCTCCTTGGTATGAAATCTGTAATCCACGGCAGTCCTTCTCCTAGAAGCATACGGATCTGCTTCTCTCCATTTCCTCAGCCCTGAATCTCTCCTGAGCTTCATATCCTCAGCCACAGGATGAGCATCATTATGGTCTGGGATCTTGGGCTTGAGCTTCCTAAGGACACTCTCTTCCTCTTCTTCGATAGCTTCAGGCACTGGGACCTTGTTCTTTTCCGCAGCTGGGATGCTTCGTGTGTTTCTCTTTGGTGCACACTTAGGCTTAGATGCAGCCTTAGGTGCTTCCTTGGGCTTGGATGCAGCTGTTCCTGACCTTATAGCATCTCCCATGAGTTTGGCTGCCTTGGGTGCTGGTGCAGCAACCTCTTCTTCTTCTTCTTCCTCCTCATCTACCATGATGGAGGCCTTCCCAAGCACTCTGGCTACAGTCTTATTGACCCTTTCCTTCCTCTTTTTGCCATCAGCAGCAACGGGCTCAGCGGGAGCAGGCTTCACAGTTGAAGCTCTAGCCTTTGACATGGGCTGCCTGCCTGCTGGCCTTTTGATTTTCAGCCCTGGCTTTGTGCCTTGAGCTGGTTCAGCTCTCTTTGATGTGGCCTCTTCCTCTGCCACATAGTCTTCATCCTCAGAATCAGACGTTCTCTTCTTCCTTTGACATGTGGCAGCCTTAGGCAGATTGCTGGGGGTGCTCCTGCTGCCATCATCAGAAGAACTTGAGGGGCTAGTGCCCTCACTCATCACAACTTGCTGCTCAGACACATTCTGGCTGTCACTTTGATCAGACATGTTGCAAACTGACTGCTGACCCTGTGAATAGATTATGGATAAGATAGAGTGGATGAGCATCACAAAAAGCAGAGATTTTTGCAAAAGATTAATTCAAAAACTTAGTTTTAGTTTTCCACAGAAAGCATCTCGGATCTACCGATTTTCAAACTTGGTGACACCGAAGCAGTTTTGGCACCAGAACTGGTGAACTCGGTCAGACCGAGTCACAGTTCGGTGGCACCGAGACTACTAGGGTTTCACAGAATTCCAAAATCGGTCGCACCGATAAGTTATTCTCGGTCAGACCGAGTTTCACTTGTGCAATGGCAAAAGCCAGATCGGCGGGACCGAGTTTTTCAACTCGGTGGGTCCGAGATGGTTTCGGCGGAAACCTAACCCTAAAATTTTCGAATTAAACCTAATCTACGAGTTCATTGACTGGATAGGATTGTTTCAATCGTGGCAAGAATCATGATGATCACAATGTGCTAGGAATCGGAGTGGAGAATAGCACAAAGATCGAGTCCATACCCTAGTTCGGCGGAGACTCGCTACTGCGGCAACGGCGGGGCAGAATTCCGTTGACGGCGGCGGAGACCAGCAACTGGAGGCTGCTGGCGGCGAGAAGACGATCCGGAGACCACGAAGGCAGAGCAGGCTATCGCACGGGCGAAGAGGTTTCGGAGAAATTTCCAAAATTTTGCCCGTCACTATATATAGCCCGACCCTGTCGGTGCGACCGAGTGGAACAACTCGGTGGCACCGAGATGCAAAACTGTGTGCAGTTATTGAAACTCGGTGTGACCGAAAAGTTCAAATCGGTTGCACCGAGATCGAAAACCTAGATCAACTTAATGAACTCGGTAGGACCGAAAATGGAGTATCGGTCAGACCGAGATTCATAAAGAGGTTTTGGAAGTTTAAGTCTATGACGAATCGGGGACTCCGAGCGCTCCTCACACAGAGTTGTTCGAATCTGACTTGATCAAGTTTTGTGATGCAGCATGAATAGAGTTTGAGACGAGAAAAGCATAGATAGCTAGAGGAGGTTCTTAGGCATTCTTGTCCATCCACTTGGCAAAAGAATAAAGCCAAACAATCAAAACAACAAGTGGATGTCCTCGAATGAGTAAAATATGCAACCAACATGCTCACACAATAAGATGGCAAATGAAATATGTGGCAAAGCATGCACAACCAATTCTAGCATCTATCAAGCAATTTGCGATGACTAGGTCATCTATATATGAGTATATTGACTTAGGAGTCAAGTGAGAACACTTGATCATAGGTCATACTCATCGTTTAAGCTAAAGTGGGGTTACCACTTTTACATAAAGCATTGTTGTATTCACATCTTTAGAGTTGCTTTAGCTCAAGTCTTAGAGTAAAGCTCCCCCTAGATGTGATATCCCCTGTAAGAGGGATGAACTAACCTTGGGTTTTGTCGATGATGACTTCATGTAGATGTTGAAGATGTGGATGCTCAATGTTGATGTAGATCACTTGGAGCTATCCATTTGAGTGAATTGCACTTTCAATACCTACATGGGTTAGTCCCACAAGGAACAAACAAGGATATCCATAGACATAGAGTGATGCACACACAAGATGATGTCCATGAAAACTTTAGGTTACCTTGTCCCTTGTCTTACCAACAAGAGGGTTTGTGACTCCTTGAACTAGTGCAAGATGTGGAATTTGATTGCACTTGTTCTTGCCAAAATGATAAGAGTGAAGTATGTTGGCGGAGTCACCCTCAAGAACTCTCTAGTTCTTCTTCTTTTGGATCCACACCATCTTGATGGGAATCCTTGGAGTTGTAGTCGTACTTGATGAAGTGGAACTTGACGTGATCTTGGGAATCCACTTGACTAAGGTCTTAGGAGCTTCTTCAAATGCATCAATCTCCTCTTGAAGCTTGTCCTTGCCTTTTTGCTTGTAGTCTTGTGGTGGAAGATCATCTTGAGCTTGTGTCCCCTTGAAAGAAGTGTCATACTTCTCTTGTTGAGGAACAAACTTTGTCTTGGGGCATTGATCTTCTTCCCATTCAACTCCATTGGCATTGAACTTTCATTCAAAACCAACACCTTGATTCTTCCGGTGCATTCCTTGCTTGCGCACAATTTCCTCGAATTGCTTACTTCCGGCAAGGCTCTTGTAAACACCTTTCTCTATAATTCCCTTCAATAAGCTATTTTCTTGCTCAAGTGTAACTTGGCTAAGAGAATCATTAGTGGAATCAAGAGAACTACTAGAAGCAACAATATTGGATTTAGCATGATCATTGTTACTACTAGAGGAAGAATCTTTCTTATTCTTGTTACTAGTCTTGACTTGAGGCATGTAAGTGGATAATAGTAAACGCTTGGCAATGTAAGAAGAACTTTTCTTGCGGAGATCATCATTGATTGCCTTTAAGAACTCATGCTCTTGCTCAAGATTGAGCTTTTCAAAGCGTAATTTCTCATGAGCTCTTAAAAGTTCTCGATGATCTTCGAAGATAGTTTCATGAGCTAACTTAAGAGTGTTTAGTTCTTTAGTTAGAGCCTCAATCTTCTCCTTATCATTGTCATTCGTTTTAGCATGATTAATTGATGTTTCATCATAGTACTCATCACTAGAGTTGTCAACAAGCAAATCATCATCACCTAACAAGTCATCTTCATCACTATTAAAGTCAACATACTCGGGGTGTGTTACCTTAGGACCTTTGGCCATGAAGCATCTTCCAATTCCTTCATTTGGTGAGTCAAATATGTCGTAGGAGTTGGTTGACACAAGTGCTAGACCGGCAACACCTTCATCTTGAGTATCTTTGGAGTCGGAGTGATAACTTCTCTCGGAGTGGCTGTCGGAGTCGGAGCCGGATACCCATTCACCAACATGAGCTTGATGTCTTCGTTTTGTATAGCTCCTTGATGATTTTCCCTTCCTTTCCAAATCCTTGCTTCTCCGTGAGTATCTTCGTTCATAACGATCATCTCTACTCCTTCTCTCTCTTGGTGGAGATTTTTTGCTTCTTCTTTTTGGAAAGTCTTCTCTTCTCTTGTAGGGAGCCGTACACTCATTGGAATAGTGTCTGGGTCTTCCACAATTATAGCAGTTTCGCTCTCGACTAGAAGATCTTTTGTCATTGTAGGACCTTGACTTCAAGCTTCTATCTTTGTTTCTACTCTTGTAGAACTTGTTGAAGTTCTTCACCATTAAGCTCAATTCTTCATTGAAGTTTTGTTTCTCACTTGATGATGTGGGGACTTCACATGACGCTTTGTAGGCACCACTTGATTTATTGTGAAGTTCCTCTTTATCCTTCAGTGACATCTCATGAGCAACAATCCTTCCAATTACTTCCGTTGGCTTGAGATCTTTGTAGTTGGGCATCATTTGGATTAATGTGCACACGGTATCATATTTCCCATCCAAGGCTCTTAGGATCTTCTTGATGAGGAATCTATCGGTCATCTCTTCACTTCCTAAGCCGGCAATCTCATTGGTGATGAGAGCAAGCCCAGAGTACATTTCAACAACACCTTCACCATCCTTCATCTTGAACTTGTCAAGTTGACTTTGGAGCACATCCAACTTGGATTCCTTGACGGAGTCGGTACCTTCGTGCATATCAATCAAAGTATCCCAAATTTCCTTTGCATTCTCAAGGCGGCTGATTTTGTTGAATTCTTCGGGGCACAATCCATTGAAGAAAATATCACAAGCTTGAGCATTGTATTGCAACATCTTCAACTCATCCGCGGTAGCTTCACGGTTTGGTTCCCTCCCATCGAAGAACTCACCTTGCAAGCCAACACAAACAATAGCCCATACAGCGGGGTTATGTCCAAGAATATGCATTTTCATTTTATGCTTCCAACTAGCAAAATTAGTACCATCAAAGTAAGGACCTCTACGGTGATAGTTTCCCTCGCTAGACGCCATACTCTCCTAGGTTGTGAAACCAAGGCTATGACAACCAAAAGCTATGGAGATCAAGGCAAATGGAGACCAAAGCTCTGATACCACTTGTAGGATCGAAAGTATGTCTAGAGGGGGGGGGTGATTAGACTACTTGACCAACTAAAAACTTAGCCTTTTCCTAATTTTAGTTCTTGGCAGATTTTAGCTATCTTAGAGCAAGTCAAGCAATCATCACACAATTCAAGCAAGCATGCAAAGAGTTTATTGGCAGCGGAAAGTAAAGCATGCAACTTGCAAGAATGTAAAGAGAAGGGTTTGGAGGATTCAAACGCAATTGGAGGCACGGATGTTTTCCCGTGGTTCGGATAGGTGGTGCTATCCTACATCCACGTTGATGGAGACTTCAACCCACGGAGGGTAACAGTTGCGCGAGTCCACGGAGGGCTCCACCCACGAAGGGTCCACGAAGAAGCAACCTTGTCTATTCCACCATGGCCATCGCCCACGAAGGACTTGCCTCACTAGCGGTAGATCTTCACGAATTAGGTGATCTCCTTGCCCTTACAAACTCCTTGGTTCAACTCCACAATCTTGTCGGAGGCTCCCAAGTGACACCTAGCCAATCTAGGAGACACCACTCTCCAAGAAGTAACAAATGGTGTGTTGATGATGAACTCCTTGCTCTTGTGCTTCAAATGATAGTCTCCCCAATACTCAACTCTCTCTCATAGGATTTGGATCTGGTGGAAAGAAGATTTGAGTGGAAAGCAACTTGGGGAAGGCTAGAGATCAAGATTCATATGGTAGGAATGGAATATCTTGGTCTCAACACATGAGTAGGTGGTTCTTTCTCAGAACATATGAGTAGGAATGGTGTATGTGTTCTGATGGCTCTCTCTTCGAATGAAGAGGAGGTGGAGGGGTATTTATAGCCTCCATACAAAATCCAACCGTTAAACACAATCTACCAATCTTGGTGGGACCGAATCAGAAAACTCGGTCTGACCGAAATAGTAAACCTAGTGACCGTTAGGAATTTCGGTGGGACTGAGATGCAACTCGGTAGGACCGATTCGGTTAGGGTTTGGGCATAACGTAATCTTGGTGAGACCGATCGCACAAACTCGGTGAGACCGAGTTCGGCAATTAGCTAACCAGAGAGTTGATCAGGCAAACTCGGTGGGACCGACTTGCTCTTTCGGTGAGACCGAAAAGTTACAAGAAGGAAACAGAGAGTTTGCATTGCATTCTCGGTGGGACCGATTCGCTCTTTCGGTGAGACCGAAAAGTTACGAAAGGGAAACAGAGAGTTTGCAACCCCATCTCGGTGTGACCGGGATCCTTATCGGTAGGACCGAATTGCTAGGGTTTGGCAGTGGCAAATGACAAGTGAAACTCGGTGGCGCCGGATTGACAGAATCGGTATGACCGAGTTTGGCTTAGGGTTTAGGTCATTTGTGGATATGGAAAGGTGGTTGAGGATTTTGGAGCATATCACTAAGCACATAAAGCAAGAGGCTCATTAAGCAACACCTCATCCCTCCTTGATAGTATTGGCTTTTCCTAAAGACTCAATGTGATCTTGGATCACTAAAATATAAAATGAAGAGTCTTGAACTTTTGAGCTTGAGCCAATTCTTTGTCCTTAGCATTTTGAGGGTTCCACTTTCACATCCATGCCATGCCAATCATTGAGCTTTCCTGAAATAATCATCTTGGAATAGCATTAGCTCAATGAGCTATATGTTGTTATGAATTACCAAAACCACCTAGGGATAGTTGCACTTTCACTCGCCCTCTCCAGATCTAAACAAGACTTCGTTGGCCTCTCTCTCCCCTCACTGCTGCTCAAAGAGCCGGCAGGATCCGTCCACCGAGAAGGGAAGGAGGCTTAACGCTGTCACCGTCGACGAGGGACTACCGGCGCAGCTGTTCACTTTCCACCCAGCGGCGGTGCGGGAGGGCCTCTGACCCCTTCTTCGCCGTTGTCCCATCGCCCACCGAACCACGCCCCAAGAACCTTAAGGTATAATTTACTTACTCCACATGCATTTCTCTAGCTGCATGTATACCATGAATCTAGGACGTGGTTCAAAGAGGAAAGTAGTGGGAAAAGTTGTATATAGCATGAATCTAGGACGTGGTTCAAAGAGGAAATGAAGGGGGAAAGTTGTATAGCATGAATCTAGGACATGGTTCAAAGAGGAAAGGAATGGGGGAAAGTAGTGGGGAAAGTTGTATCGCATAAATCTAGGACGTGGTTCAAAGAGGAAAGGAAGGGGCGAAAGTACTAGTTCAAAAAGGAAAGGAAGGGACAAGGCTGTAGAGTTTGAGCAGGACTAGATTTGCTGCGCTCACATAGGGAAAGGTGTCTAAAGATAACAAAACTGGGACCAACACAAATATGCTCCTTGGTTGTTTGTTCTTTGTTGCAACAGACTGTGCATGACCAAAGTACATCGGTAAATGCACATGGTGCTGGTGCGTCCACTGTCCCGTGCAACTCATTAGCTGTTGTTAATCTAAGGCCATGTTTGGTTAAAAACTTCCTAGTCCCTACCTGCTTGGTTCCAGGGACTAAACATGGACTAGAGGTTATTAAATGACATGCTAAAAGACCATGTTACCCCTAGTAATGAACTAATAGAGACAAGGTGCAATGCGTGGCAGGGGCAACTGTTGGAAAAAGTCCCAAAAAGACTCCCTCAGGGTCTTCTTTCTTTAGTCCCAAATGCCCACTTTTAGTCCCTAAAAGTTCCTCCTGTTTGGTTTAAATGGGACTGACACAGAGTTTTTTAGTCCCTACACCAAAATGTCCCTGTAAACAAACACCCTCTAATAATGCCGCTGGAAAATTGATGCAATGCCACAATTAAAAGCAAATTACATGTTTAACGAATTTTATTGTTAATATAATCTCAATGTTAATATTAATCAATGCCACTGTTTGAGAAATGCTACTGTCTTGCTTTCTTTCCCATTTAGATAAGGTAGATGCTTCTTTTTGTTGGCTTCTGTGTCATCCACCGTTATTGACCACTAATTATTTCCTTTGCACCTCTGTGTAAACAGGGTTATCTACTTCACCTCCTTGCCATTGTGACCTTTTCTTGCACTGTACAAAACACTTTTGTTTTAAGAGTGTTTTGTGCAGTTCAACCAAAATGTCACACCGACAACGTTGCTTGATTGCTTGATCTTAGTGGAACTGCACAAGAGGAGATCTTACTTCCTATCCGTTAAGGCGAATTTGGTTCAGATCTTCTTCTTGTGAGTTGTTTGAATTCCGCATCATGAGAGGTCAGTGCTAGCCTTCTTTCACATGATTCTGCAGTGCGCTTTCATATGTTGTGCTACTTGTACGATAATGTTGCTTGATTTTAGTGAACTGCACAAATGGAGACAAGACTTCCAATTTGTATATGCACCATAATATCCCATTGAGGTAAAATAAGGATATTTCACAACTGGTGGCCTGTATTTTGTCACTTTCATCAGAAAATTAAGTTTAGTACTATACTTGTGCTCCCTAATTTACATGCCAAATCTTACATTGAAGGCGAAGCTTGTCTGTTATTGAACCAAGTGATGAAGGGGAAGAACAAGCGGAAGAAAAACAAAAATCAACTCACGGTGCTATAATGAAGCACTAGAACTATGATGACACAAGTAATGATATAGTTTTGCATCTTAATTTATTGCTATGGCTGGAATGAGCAATTGTTTTGCCACTGATTTGATGCCACTCTTAATGTAATATGTAATTATCTCAACTTGTGCAAACAGATCTTCTTTGAAGATACCATATATTTTAGTGGAACTGCACAAGAAGATGTTGGAAACATTAAACTACTCGAGGAGTATATAGTAAGCATGGCCACCACCATAGATAGCAACAGATGGTTCCGGAGAAGTGCTTCATATGTATGCTCTACACAATAAGCCTCCTGACAAAGGTTGGTACTTGCCCACTGATTTCATCCATATGATTGAGCTTTGCCATCTCTATTGGTGTTGTGCTACTGTTTAGATACTGTCATGAAAAAGTGGTATTGTCCTTGAGAAGTGCTTCATCTGTGTTGTTTTAAATATTTCCTTTCCTTTTTTGAGCAAACAGGGATGCTAGCATTTAGTAGTCCTCTTGTCTTTGCACAACAAGATCATCTTCCTCTGAAGAGGAATATGGAGTACGTGAAGTGACTAGTTCCGATTATGCTAGGATGAAGAAGCCCTGTCTATCTTCTCATTAGAAGGAGCAGTTGAAGGATGGTTACATTACTCCCCACAAGACCAAACTAACTTCAGCTCAGAAGGACTGACAAATCTCCATTTTTTTGTTGTGATGCGCGAGTACAATGTTGTTCTAGGATTCTTTCTGGTGAGTTCCATTTTTCTAAAAGTGTGCTCTACATGGACCATGGATGTGCCTGTTGAAACTGCCAATTCATAGTACAGTTTCCTTTATACTAATCACTTTTTTGTATTTGTGCAAATAGGGGTGCTCAGCTTGATTTCAATGGGAACTGCACAAAATGTTCATGAATACATCGAATCATTCATTTCCCCCACAAGAAAGGAGGTGCCAATAAGTTCAAGGCGTTGCAACATATAAGGGCGAAATCATACAAGCTACACGCGAATTTGGTTGATTTTGGTGGAACTGCACAAAAAGAACAGCTGGTTTATTTAGCACGAGGTGCCATGCCAATGTCCGAACTGATGGCAAACCCCGCCCATTCCACAATCGTAGACATTTGATATTTTGGAATGGGACAACCTTGTCAAATTTTGCTCATCGATTTTAGCAAGACATGCGTTTAATATTTTCGAATGGGGCACCCTTTGCTGTCAGCAGCGTCGATCAATTTTTTTCTTTATTCTTTAGTTGTGAAGTAAATATTGCCTCTGACATTTGAGTCGCTGAGATGCATAATCATCGATTGTTTTGAATGTTCTCTATGAATTGCCAGGCCTGTGTGTTTGATTGCAATGTACAAAAACGCTAAAAAGCTGCTCAAACTCTTTGTACTCCTTCTGTTCCTTTTGACTTCGCACATTGTGAAAGTGCATACTTTTTTGTATAAGATTGGTCAAAGTAGAGATACTTTGACTGCACACAAAACTTGTATGCAGACTAGAAAGGACCGGAGGGAGTACATGTGAAACGGCTGCAAACGAGGTGATCACCCTGGGAATAATGCTAGTACGTATTGTTTTGCATGTTCATCCAATGCCAGTGATACAGGAATTCGAACTAATCGAAATAAATTCATTCATACACGGTTGGATTTCATATAAACATGCCGGATTTCATTACATTTCATACATTCTTCAACTAAAAAGGGGTGCGCTGGAGGTATAATTAATTAACCGAAGCTACCCACCTATGTCCCTCTGAGCCGAACAGAAGCTTCAGCGACTTAACTGCAGGTGCAGTTGCGTAACTGACATGTGGCCTGTTTGTCCCACGTGTCAGTCAGCCAACTGCACCAGCAGTTAAGTAGAAGCAACGTTCTTCTCCAGCGCAGCTCTCCGACTCCACGTCGCCGCCAAGAAGCTAACCAGCCGTCAATGGTCAACCCGCCTAGCTTGGCTTCAACCGGAGGGTAGCAGCAGTGGCCTTACTTGGACCCGAGTGGCGGCGACCTACCGTGTTCTACTCTTCCTCGTTTTCTGTGTGGCGCGGCATCGTTGGCAGCGGGGCGGGGCCTTGGCGGAGCCGGCGATGTCCTTTGTCTTGTTGCCGGCAGGGTGGGGCCTCGGCTGAGCCGGCGATATCCTCTGCCTCGTTGTTGGCGGGATGGGGCCTCGGCCGAGCCGGCGGTGTCCTCTGCCTCGTTGTTGGCGCTGCGGGGCCTTGGCGGAGCAGGGCCTCGTCGACGCCAGCAGAGCGGGGACTCGTCGGAGCCGGCATTGTCCTCTGCCTTGTCCTCGGTCTCGTCAAACAGCGCCTCGCCTGCTTCATCACCCTCTTTGCTAGCCTCTTTGTAGGCGGCCGCAGCCTCCACCACCTGCATGCGGTACCGTCAGCGCTCGAGGCGGCCCTTGCGGGAAGAGCGGTACGAGTCGAGCAGCGCCTCCTGCTCCGCCCGCTCCGCGGTGAATAGCTCCTCCGCCTGCAGGTGCTCCTGGAGGAGATGGTGGTTGTAGGCAGTGTCGGCCTGCGCCTCCCAGAACTGCTCCTCATGCATCTGCCTCACCCTGTCCATATATTGGGCACGGGCCTCGCCGATGGTCATGGTGCAATGCACCAGCGAGCATGGCGCAGAGGAGGGGGTTGGCGCCAGATTGTCGACTACCATGTTCTCCATTGGGACGTCGTCGTCCTCCGGCTGCCTGCCGGCCGGCCGGTCGGCAGCAATGGCTTCCATCTCCTTGTGGTCCATCGTCCGCCCGTCCCGAAGAGCGCTAGAGTGCGAGGAAGCCATGGTGGGTAGTAGTGGTGTGGACAGGAGAAAGGGAACGGATGCGGATGACTGCCGCTATGGCCAGCGCAGCAGTTTATATAGCAATGGTGGGCGGGCGGAGGGATGGACGTGTGGCACTGATACGTCTTCGTCGTATCTATAATTTTTGATTGTTCCATGCCAATATTATTCAACTTTCATATACTTTTTGGCAACTTTTTATATTATTTTTGGGACTAACATATTGATCCAGTGCCAGTTCCTGTCTGTTGCATGTTTTTGGTTTCACAGAATATCCATATCAACGGAGTCCAAACGGGATAAAAATAGACGGAGCTTATTTTTGGAAAATATAGAAAATTCGGAAGGAAAATCAACGCGAACCAGTGCCCGAGGTGGTCACGAGGCACGGGGCGCCCCCCTACCCTCGTGAGCCCAGCGTAAGGCGGTTGATGCTCTTCTTTTGCCGCAAGAAAGCTAATATTCAGAGAAAAAAATCACAGCGAAGGTTTCAGGCCAATCGGAGTTACGGATCTCCATATATACACGAAACAGTGAAACAGAGCCAAAAGAGAACGCAGAACCAGAGAGAGACAGAGAGACAGATCCAATCTCGGAGGGGCTCTTGCCCCTCCCACGCCATGGGAGCCAAGGACCAGAGGGGAAACCCTTCTCCCATCTAGGGAGGAGGTCAAGGAAGAAGAAGAAGAAGGGGGGCCCTCTCCCCCTTGCTTCCGGTGGCGTCGGAGCGCTGCCGGGGCCATCATCATCACCGCCATCTTCACCAACAACTTCATCGCCATCATCACCAACTCTTCACCCCTCTATGCAGTGGCGTAACCTCTCTCTTACCCGCTGTAATCTCTACTTAAACATGGTGCTCAACGCTATATATTATTTCCCTATGATGTATGGCTATCCTATGATGTTTGAGTAGATCTGTTTTGTCCTAATGGCTATTTGATGATCAAGATTGGTTCGAGTTGTATGTTTTATTATTGGTGTTGTCCTATGGCGCTCTCCGTGTCGTGCAAGCATGAGGGATTCCCGCTGTAGGGTTTGCAATATGTTCATGATTTGCTTATGGTGGGTGGCGTGAGTGACAGAAGCACAGACCCGAGTGAGTAGGTTGTTTGGGTATGGGATAAAGGGGACTTGATACTTTAATGCTATGGTTGGGTTTTACCTTAATGAATCTTTAGTAGTTGCGGATGCTTGCTAGAGTTCCAATCATAAGTGCATATGATCCAAGTAGAGAAAGTATGTTAGCTTATGCCTCTCCCTCAAATAAAATTGCAATAATGATTACCGGTCTAGTTATCGATTGCCTAGGGACAAATAACTTTCTTGTTGACAAAAGATCTCTACTAAAACTAATTTAGTTGTGTCTTTATCTAAACAGCCCCTAGCTTTTATTTACGTGCTCTTTACTTTCTTGCAAGCTTACCCAAAAACACCTACAAAGTACTTCTAGTTTCATACTTGTTCTAGGTAAAGCGAACGTCAAGCGTGCGTAGAGTTGTATCGGTGGTCAATAGAACTTGGGGGAATATTTGTTCTACCTTTAGCTCCTCGTTGGGTTCGACACTCTTACTTATGGAAAGAGGCTACAATTGATCCCCTATACTTGTGGGTTATCAAGACCTTTTTCTGGCGCCGTTGCCGGGGAGCAATAGCGTGGGGTGAATATTCTCGTGTGTGCTTGTTTGCTTTATCACTAAGTAATTTTTATTTGTTGTTCTTAGTTGTTTCCTATCTTTAGTTATGGATATGGAACATGAAATACCAAAAAATTTAGGTGTACTTGCTACTCATGGAGATGGGGAACCTCCTAAAATCCTCGATGCTGGTTATGTGAAAGGTATCATGTACTACTTTAATAATCCTGAGAAAACCCCATTCAATTATGTAATGGGAGTAACGTTGGATCACCGTGAATACTTTAGGGATTACAGCTTGACACAAAAAGGGAAACTATTATGGGATCAAATTCATATATTGATTGGTATGCTAGGCAACTATGCTTGAGATATGATTATACTTGTTGCTCTAAGGTGAAGGCTCCACACCTTCCCTTTTCATGTGAATTTAATGATAATGAAACCTTAGCTTCTTGTGCTAATGGTATATATGATTACTATGATGTGGAACAAATAGAAGAATTTGTTGCTTTTAAGGGTGCTTATGAAATTGAATATATGTTTAAAGAGTTTGAAGATTTTGATGATGCTGTTTATAGACCTGAATATTTAGCTATCCTGAAATATTGTTATGATAATTATGAATACAATTAAGAAATTAATGCGCTTATTAAGAAAGTCTCCGCTGTCCGAGAAGAGACTAATATTTTGCAGGAATCTATGGAAGAAGAAGTTGATGAAATTGTGAGCTCATTGGATGAAAAAGATGATGAGGAGAGCGAAGAACAAAAGGAGGAAGAGCGGATTAGCTACCCGTGCCCATCTTCTAATGAGAGTAACTCTTCAACTCATACATTGTTTAAATTCCCTTCGTGCTTACCGAAGGATGATTGCTATGATGACTGATATGAATTGATTCTTTTGAAATATCCCTTTTTGATGATGCTTGCTATGCTTGTGGCCAAGATGCCAATATGAATTATTCTTATGGAGATGAACTTGCTATAGTTCCTTATGTTAAACATAAAATTGTTGCTATTGCACCCACGCATGATAGTCCTATTATCTTTTTGAATTCTCCCAACTACAATATATCGGAGAAGTTTGCACTTATTAAGGATTATATTGATGGGTTGCCTTTTACCGTTGCACATGATGATTTTGATAGATATAATATGCATGTGCTTGCTGCTCCTAGTTGCAATTATTATGAGAGAGGGACTATGTCTCCACCTCTCTATGTTTCCAATACGATAAAATTGCAAGAAACTGTTTGTACTATGCATTGGCCTTTACTAGGTGTGCATGAATTGTTCTTTTATGACATGCCGATGCATAGAAAGAGAGTTAGACTTTGACATTGCTTGATATATGTTACTTTGTGCTCACTACTAAATTACAAATCATTGTTGATTCAAATTGGCTTTGATATACCTTGGGATCCGGGTGGATTCACTACTTGAGCACTATATGCCTAGCTTAATGGCTTTAAAGAAAGCGCTGCCAGGGAGACAACCCAGAAGTTTTAGAGAGTCATTTATTTCTGTTGACTGCTTTTATTTAGTTTAAAAGCAACAAAAATAAAGAGGGGAACGCAAAACTTTTTCAAAAAGAAAAGTGAAAGTGAGAGAGACGAGCATTGTGAAAATGGGGGACGTCCTTGAACTTTGTTCATGCCCATGGGAACTTTGTGAATCTTGATTAGAGAAACTTTTCAATAAAAATAATTATTCCCTTGTACAATTCCATTGTATTATAATAATAATGTGCCAAGGTTTGCCTTTAGGATGTTTACATTTGCTTGATGGTTTGTACGGTGCAGGACAGAAACTTTGGCTGTAGTGCGCTATTTTACATTTTTAGCTGGAACGTAAAATGATTCTTATTATTTTTGCACTGTCTTTCTGTACAAATTGTTTATTTTTCCTAATTTTTGCAGAATTTTTCAAGTATCAGAAGTATGGTGAATGTTCAGATTGCTACAGACTGTTCTGCTTTAGACAGATTCTGTTTTTGATGCATAGTTTGCTTGTTTTGATGAAACTATCAATTTATATCAGTGGATTAAGCCATGGAAAAGTTATATTACAGTAGACACAATGCAAAAAACAAAATATGAATTGGTTTGCAACAGTACCTAGAGTAGTGATTTGCTTTATTATACTAACGGATCTTACCGAGTTTTCTGTTGAAGTTTTGTGTGGACGAAGTGTTCGATGATCGAGAAGGTTTCGATGTGAGAAGAAGGAAGAGAGGCAAGAGCTCAAGCTTGGGGATGCCCAAGGCACCCCAAGTAAATATTCGAGGAGACTCAGGCGTCTAAGCTTGGGGATGCTGGGGAGGCATCCCCTCTTTCTTCAACAAATATCGGTATGTTTTCAGATTTGTTTCGTTCATGTGATATGTGCAAATCTTGGAGCGTCTTTTGCTTTAGTTTTCACTTTTCTTTTATGCACCATGCTGGTATGAGATGGTCCTTGGTTGATTTATAGAATACTCTTTGCACTTCACTTATATCTTTTGAGTATGGCTTTATAGAATGCTTCATGTGCTTCACTTATATCATTTGAAGTTTGGATTGCCTGTTTCTCTTTACTTAGACAACTGCCATTTGTAGAATGCTCTTTTGCTTCACTTATATTTGTTAGAGCGTGGGCATATCTTTTGTAGAAAGAATTAAACTCTCTTGCTTCACTTATATCTATTTAGAGAGATGACAGGAACTGGTCATTCACATGGTTAGTCATAAAATCCTACATAAACTTGTAGATCGCTGAATATGATATGTTTGATTCCTTGCAATAGTTTTGCGATATAAAGGTGGTGATATTAGAGTCATGCTAGTCGAGTAATTTTGAAATTGTAGAAATACTTGTGTTGAGGTTTGTGATTCCCGTAGCACGCACGTATAGTGAATCATTATGTAACGAAGTCGGAGCATGAGGTGTTCATTGATTGTCTTCCTTATGAGTGGCGGTCGGGGACGAGCGATGGTTTTTTCCTACCAATCTACCCCCCTAGGAGCATGCGCGTAGTACTTTGTTTTGATGACTAATAGATTTTTGCAATAAGTATGTGAGTTCTTTATGACTAATGTTGAGTCCATGGATTATACGCACTCTCACCCTTCCACCATTGCTAGCCTCTCTAGTACCGTGCAACTTTCGCCGGTACCATAAACCCACCATATACCTTCCTCAAAACAGCCACCATACCTACCTATCATGGCATTTCCGTAGCCATTCTGAGATATATTGCCATGCAACTTCCATCATCATATATATGACTTAAGCATTCATTGTCATATTGCTTTGCATGATCGTAAGATAGCTAGCATGATGTTTTCATGGCTTGTCCGTTTTTTTATGTCATTGCTACGCTAGATCATTGCACATCCCGGTACACCGCCGGAGGCATCCATATAGAGTCATACTTTGTTCTAGACATTGAGTTGTAAGTAAATAAAAAGTGTGATGATCATCATTATTAGAGCATTGCCCCAGTGAGGAAAGGATGATGGAGACTATGATTCCCCCATAAGTCGGGATGAGACTCCGGACTTTACAAAAAATAAAAGAGGCCAAAGAAGCCCAAATAAAAAAAGAGGCCAAAGAAGCCCACCAAAAAAACAAAAATAAAAAATGAGAGAAAAAGAGAGAAGGGGCAGTGTTACTATCCTTTTACCACACTTGTGCTTCAAAGTAGCACCATGTTCTTCATATAGACAGTCTCTTGAGTTATCACTTTCATATACTAGTGGGAATTTTCATTATAGAACTTGGCTTGTATATTCCAACGATGGGCTTCCTCAAATGCCCTAGGTCTTCATGAGCAAGCAAGTTGGATGCACACCCACTTAGTTTCAGTTTGAGCTTTCATATACTTATAGCTCTAGTGCATCCATTGCATGGCAATCCCTACTCCTCACATTGATATCTATTAATGGGCATCTCCATAGCCCATTGATACGCCTAGTTGATGTGAGACTTTCTCCTTTTTTTGTCTTCTCCACATAACCCCCACCATCATATTCTATTCCACCTATAGTGCTATGTCCATGGCTCACGCTCATGTATTGCGTGAAAATTGAAGAGGTTTGAGAAACGTCAAAGTATGAAACAATTGCTTGGCTTGTCATCGAGGTTGTGCATGATGTGAATGCTTTATGTGGTGAAGATGGAGCATAGCCAGACTATATGATTTTGCAGGGATAACTTTCTTTGGCCTTGTTATTTTGAAAAGACATGATTCCTTTATTAGTGGGCTTGAAGTATTATTGTTTTTTATGTCAAATGATAGACTATTGCTTTGAATCACTCGTGTCTTAATATTCATTCCATGATTAGACATATGATCAAGATTATGGTAGGTAGCATTCCACATCAAAAATTATCTTTTTTTATCATTTACCTACTCGAGGACGAGCAGGAATTAAGCTTGGAGATGCTGATACGTCTCCATCGTATCTATAATTTTTGATTGTTCCATGCCAATATTATTCAACTTTCATATACTTTTTGGCAACTTTTTATATTATTTTTGGGACTAACGTATTGATCCAGTGCCCAGTGTCAGTTCCTGTCTATTGCATGTTTTTGGTTTCACAGAATATCCATATCAAACGGAGTCCAAACGGGATAAAAGCGGACGGAGCTTATTTTTGGAAAATATGGAAAATTCGGAAGGAAAATCAACGCAAACCAGTGCCCGAGGTGGTCATGAGGCAGGGGGGCGCCCCCCCTTAGGGCGCGCCCCTACCCTCATGAGCCCACCGTAAGGCGGTTGATGCTCTTCTTTTGCCGCAAGAAAGCTAATATTCGGAAAAAAAATCACGGCAAAGGTTTCCGGCCAATAGGGGTTATGGATCTCCATATATACACGAAACGGTGAAACAGAGCCAAAAGAGAACACAAAACCAGAGAGAGACAGAGAGACAAATCCAATCTCGGAGGGGCTCTCGCCCCTCCCATGCCATGGGAGCCAAGGACCAGAGGGGAAACCCTTCTCCCATCTAGGGAGGAGGTCAAGGAAGAAGAAGAAGAAGGGGGGCCCTCTCCCCCTTGCTGCCGGTGGCGCCGGAGCGCTGCCGGGGCCATCATCATCACCGCCATCTTCACCAACAACTTCACTGCCATCATCACCAACTCTTCCCCCCTCTATGCAGCGGTGTAACCTCTCTCTTACCCGCTGTAATCTCTACTTAAACATGGTGCTCAACGCTATATATTATTTCCCTATGATGTATGGCTATCCTATGATGTTTGAGTAGATCTGTTTTGTCCTAATGGCTATTTGATGATCAAGATTGGTTCGAGTTGTATGTTTTATTATTGGTGTTGTCCTATGGCGCTCTCCATGTCGTGCAAGCATGAGGGATTCCCGCTGTAGGGTTTGCAATATGTTCATGATTTGCTTATGGTGGGTGGCGTGAGTGACAGAAGCACATACCCGAGTGAGTAGGTTGTTTGCGTATGGGATAAAGGGGACTTGATACTTTAATGCTATGGTTGGGTTTTACCTTAATGAATCTTTAGTAGTTGCGGATGCTTGCTAGAGTTCCAATCATAAGTGCATATGATCCAAGTAGAGAAAGTATGTTAGCTTATGCCTCTACCTCAAATAAAATTGCAATAATGATTACCGGTCTAGTTATCAATTGCCTAGGGACAAATAACTTTCTTGTTGACAAAAGCTCTCTACTAAAACTAATTTAGTTGTGTCTTTATCTAAACAGCCCTAGCTTTTATTTACGTGCTCTTTACTTTCTTGCAAGCTTACCCAAAAACACCTACAAAGTACTTCTAGTTTCATACTATCGGGGGTGCTGATCCCCACGGACACCTATGGGACCACGGCGGACCGGGCCCCTTTCGGTTCGGCAGGGGGCGGAGAGAGCACGAAGAGCAGATCGAGGCGAGCGCACGAGCAACGCGATCAGTTTACCCAGGTTCGGGCCGCACGGATGCGTAAAACCCTACTCCTGCTTTGTGCTTGTATTGATTTCTTGCTCGGGAGCGCGGTGTGCTACAGTACACAGCGGCAGCTAACGAGACCGAGGGTTAGAGTGTTCTGTTGGCCGACCCCCTCTACGTTGCGCATGGGCCTCCTTTTATATGCTAAAGGGGTCACCGACAGGTGGCAACATAGAGAAGGGTAAAAATGGAAAAAGGCACTGCGGTTGGTAGCGCCGCCTACAACAGTGTTATCATACCTAACCCTGACGGCAGGGGACAAAGGCATTAAATGCCTGTCTACGTCGCCTAGACGGTGCAGAAAGGGACCTCTAGGGACGCCACGGCTTGCCACGATGGTGATCTTGTCAGCGCCGCTTGCCACCGTGTACCTCTGGCTGCACAGCTTTCCGCCACGTATGCCTGGAAGGGTCCCAGAGCGACACGTTGGTGGATGCGCTGGAGCGCAGGTACAGAGTGGAAGCTTGCCGCGGCAAGAGCCTTGCCGCGTTTGTTGTCTTGTCGCGTCTGGGAGCTTGTCGCTCACCGAGCCTTGGTTGGCCTTCCCGGCAAGCTCCTCTTGTCGGGGTCTTGTCTCCTTCCCGGCAAGCTCTTCTTGCCGGGGCCTTGAATACTTTGTTCTTGAATGGCTCCAAGGGAACCAGGGAGGATCTTGGCGGTCGCCCGGCAAGCCTTGCCGTGGGACGCTGCGACTGCCCATGCACAAGTTCGGGATACTAAGGTACCCCTACTTTAGTACACCGACAGGAGCCCCCGGGCCTGGGCCATACACGGTGCCGAGCGCTGTTGGGCGAGGCCCAAAACAGGGCACGGGCACGCGCGGCCTAGGTTACGCCATGTCTCACTCCGCATCCACCGCGCCCTCCCCGAACGGCACGTGTTGAACGCGGCGTCGTGGGAGAGATCGTGGGCAGTTTCTTTATTAGGAAAGGCGGAACGTCCGCCACCTCCCCCTTTATAAGCAAGGGGAAGCAGGGGTAGTGCGCCCACTCGCCCCCCTTGCCATTCCAACCTCAAAAGCCTCCGCCCCGCCTTCGTCTTCTCAAAGCAACAAGAGAGCAGCGCCCTGCCCCCCCATTGCAACCAGCACCACCAATGCCGCCGACCTCCTCCACCACCTCCGCCATGGCTCCGAAAGCCGACAAGGGGAAGGCCGTGAAGTCGACCGAGGCGCAGCGGCTCGCAGCACTGCGGAAGGAGCGGGCCATCTTCCCCCCCAAGCTTGACGCGAAGGAGTTGAGGGAGTACTACTACCTTTTCTGGTCAACGGAGACGCGAGCACACCCGAGCACCAAGGTACTCCCGGCCTCTGCCCACAAAATGGCTCCGCAAGGATATCCCTTCTTCACTGTGTTCTTCTACTGCGGGCTCTGCCCGCCCTTCTCAGAGTTCTTTTGCGACATCATGAATACCTATGGTCTCTGCCTCCTTGACTTCACCCCCAACGCCGTCCTCACCATGGCAGTTTTCGCACACCTTTGCGAAAACTTTGTCGGAGTCCACCCCAATGTAGCTCTTTTCCGCCATTTCTTCATGCCCCGAGTAGAAAGAGGAGAGCCTCTGTCCGGCGGAATTGCTTGGATCTCAAGGTCCGGCAAGAAGGATTCATATTTGGAGGGAGAGTTCCACGGCAAGTGGGAGGAGTGGAGGGCAGATTGGTGTTGGATAGTTGAGGAGAACCCGCAGCCATTCACCGCCCGACGCCAAGTAGCAGCACGCGGCAGCGACTGGAGCGATGTGGCTCCGGAAGACAGCGGGCTGAGGATTGCCGTCACCAGGATCCAGCGTCTCAGGCTTGCCGGACTCACTGTGGGTGCCGTTGGCGTAGATTTCCTCCGCCGCCGCATCGCTCCCCTGCAGGAACGGAGGAGGCCCGCCTGGGAGTTTAAGAACGCGGCAGATATAATGAGGCTACGCCCGGGGCTCAACTACAATTTCACTATCTTGGAGCTCAACGCAATGCTACAGGAACTCTTCAAGTACGATCCTGACCACCCAAAAGTCTTTAGGTTGCCGCAGGGCGTCGTCCCGTTGTGCAACAATTCTGCGCTCGACCGCATCAGGGCAATGATGCCGCTGTACGACTCGCACGGAATCGTGCCAACTTGGCAGGAGCCTGAAGACGATGTCGTGCAGCAGTTCTTCGACAACTTGGTGGAGGTGCCGATCCGCCCCGATGAGAAGGATGCCTTACTCGCGACACCATCGAGGCGGAGTTGAAGCGCATTGCCACCAGGCTGGAAGAGGCAGCGGCAGCCGCAGCGGCAGGCGAGTTCGGGTTCACTTTGGAGGAGGCAGCGGCAGCAGAGGCGGCAAATCGTGCCGAACGAGAAGAGCTTGCCGGCAAGAAAGAGCTTGCCCGGCAAGAGGAGCCTGCCGGCAAGAAAGATCTTGCTGGGCAAGGGAGACTGCCGGCAAGAAAGAACTCACCGGGCGTGATGCCGAGCCGAGCGAGCCCGCCGAGGAGACGAGCGGCTCGTTGGATATCAACTCCTCCTCCTCCTCGTCTTCAGACAGCACGCCGCAAGCTGAGCCTCCATCTCCACCAAGAAGGCGTCTTCGCAAGGTCGGGGACGTGGCGAGGCGGCAGGCGAGCCGACAGTCGCCGCGCCGCGCGACATGCTCCACCGCAGCAAGCATTGTCGCCGTGGGAGCGCCTCACGCTGCTGCAGCAACTGGAGCGGGGTCTTCCCGGACCACCGCTTCTGCTCCCGCCAAGCGACCAAGGGAACCCACTCCTCCACCTTCCCGCGCCGGACACGAGCCAGACTTTGACTTCTCCGCGTTCAGCTCCAGTGAGGAAGAAGAAGAGTAAGTTTTCCTTGTTGTACTTGCAGTCCACCAATCCTTGCTGTTTTTGTCTTGTATCTTACTTGCTTTTCTCTGAATCTGTTCCTTTTCAGGACTCTGGCTCAGAGGGCAGCAAAGAGGGCCAAGGCGCCGGTGATCGTCATCGAGGACGAACCCACCGCATCGGCGAGGGACGCGCCCGAGACGACCTTGCCGGACCCGGCGGCTGATCTCCAGAGCAGCCCCCAGCATATGTATCTTGTCTACTTCCCGCTGTTCAGCGCACATGAAGAGTCTTGCTTTGCTGATATCTGTTTGCTGATTTGCGCAGGAGCAGAGCAGCCCCACCGGGAGAGCCCGGAGGCCGCCCCTGAAGCGCCAAGGGAGAGTCCTCCGGCAAGGGAGAGGTCCCCGGCAAGGGAGGAGGCTCCGGCAAGGGAGGAGCCCCCGGCAAGGGAGGGGTCTCCGGCAAGGGACAGCACCAGCGGCCCCCCGGCGACAGAGACCGCGACCGCAGAGCCTAGCACAGGTAATTTCCTTGCTCAAAGACTTCCCTTGGCTTCTTCTTTTTGTTGATATTCTTCTTCTTTCTTTTTCTTGGATATTTGTTTGATTCTTCTCCCCTTTTCCGGCTGTCAGATCCATCCGCTGCTGAGCCGATGGAGACTGAAGTTGCTGTCGACGATGCTGTTGCTGCCTAGGAGACAGCCGGCGCCGACGAGCCCGCCGGCGAAGAGGCCGCCAGGGCTACCGCAGCAGAAGCAGGCGGGGAGTCCGGCGATCGTACTGACGACCCGGAGGCCGCAGGAGCGCCAGGCGCTGCACCGACCACCGACCCCTCCGCCGCTGCCGCCACGCTAGGCTCCGAAGAGCCCCAGCCTGGCGTTTACTTGAAGGCCGGCGACGACATCTTCATCAACCTCCCCTGGGCGTCAAGCTCCAGGGCGCCAGTCGAGGGAGAAAGCTTCGACGGAGAAGTGCTTGCCTCCGTCGGGCTGGCGCTTGTCGACACGCCAAGCAGCAGCAGCAGCGTGCGTGAGGAGGAGCGGCTGCTGCGGAAGCTGCTGTCACTCTACCGCACCCGACAATCCAAGCTGGAAGCCCGTGAAGCGCTTGTCGCCAAGGCGGGAGTTGACATCGAGAAGCGCGCGGAAGAGCTCCGGGGTCAGAATCAAGAAACTCTCCGGTCTTTGGCAGCGGAGCAGGAGTAGCTTGCCGAGGAGTAGAGGGCTTTCCTCCTCGAGAAGGCCGCAGCCGAAGAGCAACAGCGGCTTGCCACTGAGAAGCTGGCATTGCAAGAAGGCGAGCTAGTGCAGCGGAAGGTCCACCTCGACAGCCACGAGGAAGAGCTTGCCGCGCGCGAGCGAACGGTTGGTGGAGCCCTCAAGCAAGCCGAAGACGCTGTCGCAGCTGCTGAGGCTGCCAAGAATGAGTTGCAAACAAAGGTGATGCAGCTGGAGGCCGACCTCAAGACGAGTGGCGACGAGCTTGCCCCGCTCAAGCTTGAGTGCGAGAAGGACGCCGTCAGCTACTCGGAGCTGCGGACCCGCCTCGCCGAAAAGGGTAAGGAGCTTGACGCCGCCAAGGACTCCACCGCAAATCTCGAGTCGAAGCTGGCCGCTCTGACCAAGACGTTGGACAGCGCCAAGGAGCAAGAGACGGCTCTAAAGGAAGAAGTCAAGGCCGGCAAGGCGTTGCTGGCGAGCGCTGCCGCCGCCCAGAGCACATTCCGGGAGAATGTGGAACACTGGACGGAAGGGCTCGTGGACGTTGCCGCCGACATCGACAAGGAGTTGGCGCAGCTGGGAATGGAGGATCTCGGGTACTCCTCCGACGAGAACATCCAACCCAGTGCCAAGCTCACTTCTTTCTTCAAGGGCGTGGCGACGGCACTCCGGCGACTCCGGGAAGGGATCCCGAAGCAGCTTGCCGACGAGTCGCGCAAGATCTGCGCGGGAGGTGGCATTCCGCAATCCAGGCCTCAACCTCACCAACGTCCTTCGGTCCTTGCCGCCGGATGCTGATCTGGAGGTGCTCAAGGCTCTTGTCGCACCCATTGTGGACAGGGTGAGCGGGATCAAGAGGGTCGAGGGCAACCGCGTAGATTAGTTTGTCCCTTTCCTTCTTTCCTTGTCGCTTCTGATCATGTCATGAAAACAATTTGTTAGAGCCGCGACAAGCTTATCTTGTAATATAACTTTATTATGTGCAATGATTGCAATGTTATTTCCTTTACTTGATTCCTTCCTTTGTATGTTTTTACCCTACACTTTTAGGGAACTTGCCGGCGCAGGCACCTTTGCCGCGAGCGCTGAGTGCGGAACGTCAGCAGCCTGCTGGCGGTGCCGCAGCCGACAAGAAACCTTGTCGCAGCTAGTCGCAGCTCACTTAGGTTGTTGAGCGGACTCGAAACAACAGTAAGGGCGCAACTAGCTACGAGTTGGTTCCTCCGCGCACAGGTTTTCCATACAAAGCACGGTCGTTCAAGGAAAATAACTTAAATATTTAAAGAGAATTTTATTGCTCAAACTTTGGCAACTTATCTTTTCTGTTACTTGCTTCCCGGCAAGGCGAAACCTTCTTGAATGACGCCTGGCCCATATCATTATCTTCTCCCTCCCCCCTCCCCCCGGCAAACTTGTGCGCGAGGGAACCTTCTTTTCCTTGCGAAAAAGAAAGGGGATGAAATAAAAATATGGAGCCTTATGGCTCGTTGTTGCTTACCGGGGGTAAGTGCTGCACAAAATGTCAGATAACATACGCAAATAATAAAAAGCATGAAATCGACAAGATGTGCTGAGCACATGATATTTTTGCACGGGGTCTGAGCCCGGCTTTGTACAAAGGATTACATGCAACAGCGGCAAGACTTGTACAAAAGGTGGTTGCCGGAACGGGTTCCGGCAACCGCGCCCTACAGGTAAAACTTGCGAAGATGCTCAATATTCCAGGAGTTGCTCACTGGGATGCCATCTTTGGTCTCCAGGCGGACAGCACCAGGCCTAGTGACTCGTTTCACCCGGTAAGGGCCTTCCCACTTTGGCGTCAACTTGTTGGAATTCTTGGCGGACTGAACGCGCCGAAGAACAAGGTCGCCTTCCTCGAGACTTCTGGCATTAACTTTGCGGCTATGGTAGCGGCGCAAAGCTTGCTGGTAGCGAGCAGCTCGCACAGCAGCCTGAAGACGATCTTCCTCAAGGAGCAGTGCGTCATCTTGCTGCAGCTGCTCTTGCTCAAGCTCATCGTAAGCGAGCACTCGAGGCGACCCGTATATGAGTTCCGTGGGGAGAACTGCCTCCGCTCCATAGACTAGAGCGAAGGGTGTCTGGCCAGTGGCTCGATTTGGCGTCGTCCTGATCGACCAAAGAAGCACCGGCAGCTCCTCGATCCAGTTTCTTCCGCACTTGTGCAGCCTATCGAAAGTTCTGGTCTTGAGCCCGCGCAGCACTTCAGCATTTGCCCTCTCCGCTTGACCGTTGCTTCTTGGGTGAGCAACAGAAGCGAAGCAGACCTTGGCGCCAAGATCTTGGACGTACTGCATGAAGGTGAGGCTTGTAAATTGTGTACCGTTGTCGATAATTATCCTGTTAGGGATCCCGAAACGGCAAACAGTTGACCTGAAAAACTTGACTGCTGACTGTGCTGTCACCTTCCTCACTGGTTCCACTTCCGGCCACTTTGTGAACTTGTCGATTGCAACGTACAAGTACTCAAAGCCCCCGACAGCTCGGGGAAAGGGGCCGAGGATGTCGAGCCCCCAGACCGAAAATGGCCAGGATAAAGGGATCGTCTGGAGAGCTTGAGCTGGCTGGTGTATCTGCTTGGAATGAAACTGGCACGCTTCACACTTGGTTACTTGTGCAGTTGCATCCTGGAGGGCTGTCGGCCAGAAGAAGCCTTGCCGGAATGCTTTGCCGACAAGTGCTCTTGCGCCAATGTGGTGACCACATATGCCTCCATGTATCTCTGCCAACAGCTTTTGTCCATCTTCCCGGGGAATACACTTCAATTTCACACCGTTGAGTCTTCTTCTGCACAGTATGTTATCGACAAACTGGTACATACTAGACTGCCGGGCTACTCTTTCCGCTTCTTCTTGCTCTTCGGGAAGTTCTCCTATCTGTAGGAAATGGACAATCTGTTGCGCCCATGCTGGAGCTTGTGGCTCGACAACAAGGACTAAAGGCATGTCTGCTGCTGCGGGAACATCCGCTTTTACGGCAAGAACCCGAGGCTCTGCCGGAGCTTGACGTTCCCCGGCAAGCTTGCCGGGGCAAAACTTGTCGGGAGCGTCTGCTTCAATGGAACAAACCCTGGGGCTTGCCGGAGCAGACTGCTCCTCAGCACTGTTGGTGTTGATCTTGGGGACCTTTTTGGCGGCGGCTTCGGGAAGATCTGCCGGAAAATAGTCGCCAGAAATCAACTTCCTCTTCTTGCTCTGTCCAGTTGACGGTGTTACGGACGACAGAGTTAGCTTGAGCACAAAGATCCCTAGTTCCACAGGTAACTTAAGTGCGGCACACTTTGACAGGCCATCGGCAATGTTGTTCTGAGCTCTTGGGACATGCTCCATCTGTAGGCCGTCAAAGTGCTCTTCTAGCTTTCTCACTTCGTCAACGTATGCTTCCATCAAAGGACTCTGATAATTCTTGTTCACTTGGCGGACGACAAGCTCCGAGTCACCCCTGACAATGAGCTTCTTGATCCCAAGGTCTGCCGCAATCCTGAGACCGGCAAGCAAGCCTTCATACTCTGTAGTATTGTTTGTCGCTTGCTCCTTGGGAAAGTGCATCTGGACTACGTACTTGAGGTGCTCTCCGGTGGGTGCGACAAGTAGCACACCAGCACTGGCGCCTTGCAGCGAGAAGGCACCGTCAAAGTACATAAGCCACTCTTTGTTTGCCTCGTTGACGGGGATGCTCGTCTCTGGAATCTCTTCATCTGGTGTTGGCGTCCACTCTGCTATGAATTCTGCCAATGCTCTGCTTTGGATAGTTGAAGTACTCTCAAACTTGAGGCCAAAGCTTGACAGTTCCAGTGCCCACTCGACAATCCTGCCTGTCGCTTCTGGATTCTGCAGTATCCTCTTCAGCGGAAAGCGAGTGACAATTGTGATCTCGTGTGCTTGGAAGTAATGGCGCAGCTTCCTCGAGGCCATGAGAAGGCCGAAAAGCAACTTCTGCACACCAGAGTACCTTGACCTAGCCCCCTGCAGAAGGGAACTGACAAAGTAAACTGGGCGCTGCACCATTTTCTTCTGCATTTCTTCGCGCACCTGCGCAGATCCATCCTTGTCGGGACCAAAGCTTGCCGGGGAAGCCCCCTGCTTGTCGCTGGATGCGCTTGCCGCGGTTGCTGGCTCGTCATCTGCCTCCCTCTCCGCCACTAACGCAGCACAAACCACTTGATTGGTTGCCGCTATGTATAGCAGCAACTTCTCTTGCGGCTTAGGTGTGACAAGTGTTGGAGTGGAGGACAGGTATCTCTTCAAGTCCTGCAGCGCAGCCTCTGCTTCTGGAGTCCATTTCATTGGACCTGCCTTTTTCAAAATTTTGAGAAACGGCAGGGCGTGCTCGGCAGACCGAGAGATAAACCTGCTGAGAGCAGCCACGCAACCGGCAAGTTTCCGGACATCCTTGACGCGCTTTGGTGCTTCAATCTGCTCAATGGCCTTGATCTTGTCGGGATTGGCTTCAACTCCTCGCTGAGACACAAAGAACCCGAGAAGCTTGCCGGAGGGGACTCCAAACACACACTTCTCGGGGTTGAGCTTGAGGTTGATCTTGCGCAGATTTGCAAAGGTCTCGTCTAAGTCTTGGATCAGAGTTGCCCTGTTCTTGCTCTTGACCACTATATCATCCATGTAGGCTTCCACATTTCTGTGTATCTGTGGCTTCAGAGCGACATGGACTACTCTTGCAAATGTTGAACCAGCATTCTTTAATCCGAAAGGCATCCGTATGAAACAGTATGTGCCACATGGAGTAATGAATGCGGTTTTCTCCTCATCCTCTTCTGCCATGAAGATCTGATGGTATCCTGAGTATGCGTCAAGAAATGAAAGCAAATCACATCCGGCTGTGGAGTCAACAATATGGTCAATGCGCGGCAAGGGAAATGGGTCTTTGGGACAAGCTTTATTAACATCAGTAAAGTCAATACAAAGCCTCCATTTTCCATTTGCCTTGCGCACTACAACAGGATTGGCCAACCACGTGGGATGGAGCACTCCTCTCACAAGGCCTGCTGCTTCCAATTTCTTGATTTCTTCTGCTATGAATTCTTGGCGCTCCACTGCTTGCTTCCTAACTTTCTGCTTGACGGGCCACGCATGAGGACAAATGGCAAGATGGTGCTCAATTACTTTCCTGGGAACACCAGGGATGTCAGACGGTTGCCACGCAAACACGTCGACATTCGCTCGCAGGAAAGCAATGAGCGCGCTTTCCTATTTAGGGTCGAGAGTGGCACTGATGGTGAAGGTACCACCAGTGCCGTCCTCCTTGGCGGATACCCTCTTGGTCGCTGGCGGAGCTGCCATTGCCTTCTTACACTTGTCGGTGGAGCTCGATGGTGCGTCCTCGACGGTAGCGCAGCACTCCGATGAGGTGCGCTTGCCGGAGTGGGCATCAGAGCTCTTGCCGGTCTTGGTCTTCCTCTTCCCCCCGGGAGCATCAGCGGCAAGTGGTTTGCGATCTATAGCGGCTGCTGCTTCCCGGTAGATCTTGTCGGCGCAGATAAGGGCATCCTTCTTGTCGCTAGGGACAGAGATGAAGCTTATCGGGCCTCGCATCTTGAGCATGTTGTATGCATAGTGAGAGGCTGCCATGAACTTGGCGAGCGCTGGACGACCAAGTATCCCATTGTAAGGTAATGGGAAATCGGCAACGTCAAAAGTGACCCTCTCAGTTCTGAAGTTTAGCTCGCTGCCAAATGTTACCGGCAACGTGACCTTCCCTTTCGGCTTGCTCCTTCCCGGGTTAATTCCTTGGAACGTGCCGGTTTCTTCGAGCTCGCTATCAGGGATCTAGAGTTTCTGGAGTACAGCGGAGGAGATCAGGTTCAAGCCGGCCCCGCCGTCAACTAGCATCTTTGTGACTTTGAGGTTGCGGATGGTTGGCGAAACCAACAGCGGCAAGCACCCGACCGCAGTTGTGCGATCAGGGTGGTCCTCAATGTCAAAGATGATAGGCGTGCTGGACCATTTCAGAAGCTTGTGCGATTCGACAGGTGGCTCTGCCGCATTAACTTCCCGCAGCCACTGTTTGAGTTGGCGGTGGGAAGTATGCAGAGAAGCACCGCCATCAACGCACATGACCTCTGTAGCTTTCTGAAACTCCTGCTCACTGTTCTCGACATCATCCATGTCCTCGTCATCGTATTCGTCTTCATCCTTGTCGTGGCCGCGGGGAGGTCTGTCTCCTTGCCGCTGCTTGGCCTTGCCGCGGCGTCCTCCCCAGCCAGCGCGCTTCTTGCCGGCTTCTCCACCGCCTCCTTGGGCCCTCTCCTTGTCGCGCCGCTCGTACTCAGCTTTCTGCTGCTGGACAAGCTGCTCGACCTTCTTGCAGCTCTGGAGGTCATGGCCCTTGGTGCGATGGATCTTGCAATACTGCTTGTCGGAGCCGTCCTGCTTGTCGGTGGCCGCCACAGCCTGGCAGTTGGTACATGCGGCAACCTCCTTGCCGGAGCTACCAACTTTGGCTTTGTTGGCGCCACCGTCGTTGCCGGACTGCTCAACAACTAGCACCTCTTTGCCTTTCTTCTTCCGGTTATTGCGCCGTCGATTCTTCTTTGCCGGGGCAACATCTTCGCTGTCAGATCCTCCTGCTCCAGCATTCTCTCCGGGGAGTTTCCTCCCTTCTTCAGCGCGTGCACACTTGTCGGCCAGGGCATATAGCTCACTGACGTCTCTGATCCTGCTCATCGCCATCTCCTCCTGCATCCTGCGGTTGCGCACGTTCTGATGGAACGCGCTGATGACCGCGGCAGGGTGGATGTCTGGGATGTTGCGCTGTACACGGCTGAATCTCTGAATGTACTTGCGCAGGGGCTCTCCTTCCTTCTGGGCGAGCAGGTGAAGATCACTCTCCTGGCTGTGAGGTTTGTGGCCGCCTGTGAAGGCGCCGAAAAACTGATGGCACAGGTCTGCCCAAGAGGATATGGAGTTATCCGGCAAGTGCATGAGCCAGGACCTGACTTCGGGCTTGAGCACCAGCGGGAAGTAATTGGCAAGGACCTTGTCGTCTCGCCCCCCGGCAGCCTGCACCGCGATGGTGTAGATGCTGAGGAACTCTGACGGGTGCGACTTGCCGTCGTACTTCTCCGGTACGTCTGGCTTGAAATGCTTCTGGCTGGGCCACTGGACTTGCCACAACTCACGGGTAAATGCAGGGCAACCTACCGCGTACGGCAAGTCACCTGGTTTCCCTGGCGCATGCATATCGACAGAGGGCCCAGCGCGCAGGTCTGATTGACGCCGCGCTTCTCTTCGGCGCTCGATGCATGTACGAGCGTCTTCTTGTTGTCGTTCGTGCAGAACTTGGCGCTGGTCGCGACGAACTCATGGATCTGATGACGCGGTGGAGTCGCTGTCGTGGTGGATCCGGCGAGTCGGCGATCTTGGCCTTCGGGGCGGAGAGTGCACAGTGGTTGCACCCCCACCGGTCTTGTCGCCATCGGCTCATACCTGGCTGACTTGCCGCGGCAGCGAAGTACTTGGCTGTCGTGGATTGTCGCCGTTGGAAAAGCCGATGAGACTCTGGATGGTGGCTCTCTAGTCATCGATCTTGTCCGCCGCTGGAGGGTAGTCTAGGAGCAGTTGAGCTTGCGCCAAAGCTTCTGCCAGAGTGGCGGGCGGCGGCGGCGAACGATGCGAGGAACGGGATATGCTCGGACTTCTAACTATGTTAGAAGGAGCAGTATCTCATCCAAGCGACCGTGCCACGCTCGCGCCAGCATGTTGGCGTGCATGCCGGTCTTGAGCACTCCGGGATCCACCAGCTTGATCTTGGCCCAGCAAACGTATGGTACCGTGAGTACCATGACGCTGCTGGTCCCGCGCCTCCTGAGATGGGCGCGGTGCGTGTACGGACGCCGAGGTCTTGGAGTGCGCCCGGTCGTTGTGGGAGCCGACCGCGCCGCCGATGTGCAGCGCAGTCTTGTCCCTGGACCTAGCAGCACCATGAGCTCCTTCATCGGTGCCCGTTCTTCCACCGGCGTCTACTCCACCAGCCGTTCGCTTCGGCGATGGTGGGCTTGGCGCGGACGGAGCAGCTGCCTCCGAAGCCTTCTTCTTCGGCGGCATGTCGATGAAGACGATGGAGATTTGGCTCGTGCGAACGCCGGATCAGGTTCACACAACCTCGACGCACCCCTCACCTGGCGCGCCAAAGATGTCGGGGGTGCTGATCCCCACGGACACCTATGGGACCACGGCGGACCGGGCCCCTTTCGGTTCGGCAGGGGGCGGAGAGAGCACGAAGAGCAGATCGAGGCGAGCGCACGAGCAACGCGATCAGTTTACCCAGGTTCGGGCCGCACGGATGCGTAAAACCCTACTCCTGCTTTGTGCTTGTATTGATTTCTTGCTCGGGAGCACGGTGTGCTACAGTACATAGTGGCAGCTAACGAGACCGAGGGTTAGAGTGTTCTGTTGGCCGACCCCCTCTACGTTGCGCATGGGCCTCCTTTTATACGCTAAAGGGGTCACCAACAGGTGGCAACGTAGAGAAGGGCAAAAATGGAAAAAGGCACTGCGGTTGGTACCGCCGCCTACAACAGTGTTATCATACCTAACCCTGACGGCAGGGGACAAAGGCATTAAATGCCTGTCTGCGTCGCCTAGATGGTGCAGAAAGGGACCGCTAGGGACGCCACTGCTTGCCACGATGGTGATCTTGTTAGCGCCGCTTGCCACCATGTACCTCTGGCTGCACAGCTTTCCGCCACGTACGCCTGGAAGGGTCCCAGAGCGACACGTTGGTGGATGCGCTGGAGCGCAGGTATAGAGTGGAAGCTGAAGGAAATATGCCCTAGAGGCAATAATAAAGTTATTGTTTATTTCCTTATATCATGATAAAAGTTTATTATTCATGCTAGAATTGTATTAACCGGAAACATAATACATGTGTGAATACATAGACCAACAGAGTGTCACTAGTATGCCTCTACTAGACTAGCTCGTTAATCAAAGATGGTTATGTTTCCTGACCATGAACAAAGAGTTGTTATTTGATTAACGAGGTCACATCATTAGTTGAATGATCTGATTGACATGACCCATTCCATTAGCTTAGCACCCGATCGTCTAGTATGTTGCTATTGCTATCTTCATGACTTATACATGTTCCTATAACTATGAGATTATGCAACTCCCGTTTACCGGAGGAACACTTTGGGTACTAACAAACGTCACAACGTAACTGGGTGATTATAAAGGAGTACTACAGGTGTCTCCAATGGTAGATGTTGGGTTGGCGTATTTCGAGATTAGGTTTTGTCACTCTGATTGTCGGAGAGGTATCTCTGGGCCCTCTCGGTAATGCACATCACATAAGCCTTGCAAGCACTGCAACTAATAAGTTAGTTGTGAGATGATGTATTACGGAACGAGTAAAGAGACTTGCCGGTAACGAGATTGAACTAGGTATTGGATACCGACGATCGAATCTCGGGCAAGTAACATACCGATGACAAAGGGAACAACGTATGTTGTTATGCGGTCTGACCGATAAAGATCTTCGTAGAATATGTAGGAGCCAATATGGGCATCCAGGTCCCGCTATTGGTTATTGACCGGAGACGTGTCTCGGTCATGTCTACATTGTTCTCGAACCGTAGGGTCCGCATGCTTAACGTTACGATGACAGTTATTATGAGTTTATGCATTTTGATGTACCGAAGGTTGTTCGGAGTCCCGGATGAGATCACGGACATGACGAGGAGTCTCGAAATGGTCGAGACGTAAAGATTGATATATTGGAAGCCTATGTTTGGACACCGGAAGTGTTCCGGGTGAAATCGGGATTTTACCGGAATATCGGGAGGGTTACCGGAACCCCCCGGGAGGCTAATGGGCCTATTGGGCCTTAGTGGAAAAGAGAAAAGAGGCAGCCCACAAGCTGGCCGGTGCCCCCCCTTTCCCCTAGTCCTAGTAGGACTAGGAGAAGTGGGCCGGCCCCCTCTCTTCTCTTTCCCCCCTTGAGTCCTAATTGGAATAGGATTGAGGGGGGGAGTCCTACTCCCGGTGGGAGTAGGACTCCTCCTGCGCCCTCTCCCCCTAGCCGGCCGAACCCCCCTCCCCTGGCCTTTATATACGGGGGCAGGGGGCACCCCAAGACACACAAGTTAATCGCTCCTTAGCCGTGTGCGGTGCCCCCTGCCACCAAATTCCACCTCGATCATACCGTTACAGTGCTTAGGCGAAGCCCTGCGTCGGTAGTACATCAAGATCGTCACCACGCCGTCGTGCTGACGGAACTCTTCCTCGACGCTTTGCTGGATCGGAGCCCGAGGAACGTCATCGAGCTGAACGTGTGCTAAGAACTCGGAGGTGCCAGAGTAACGGTGCTTGGATCGGTCGGATCGGGAAGAAGACGTACGACTACTTCCTCTATGTTGTGTGATCGCTTCCGCAGTCGGTCTGCGTTGGTACGTAGACAACACTCTCCCCCTCGTTGCTGTGCATCACCATGGTCTTGCGTGTGCGTAGGAAAATTTTTGAAATTACTGCGTTCCCCAACAGTGGTATCAGAGCCTGGTTTTTATGGTTTGATGTTATATGCACGAGTAGAACACAAGTGAGTTGTGGGCGATACAAGTCATACTGCCTACCAGCATGTCATACTTTGGTTCGGCGGTATTGTTGGTTGAGATGATCCGGACCAACCTTACGCATACTCTTATGCGAGACCGGTTCCCTCGACGTGCTTTGCACACAGATGGCTTGCGGAAGACTGTCTCTCCAACTTTAGTTGAACCAAGTGTGACTACGCCCGGTCCTTGAGAAGGTTAAAACGGAGTCTATTTGACGAACTATCGTTGTGGTTTTGATGCGTAGGTGAGATGCGTTCTTACTTAAGCCCGTAGCAGCCACGTAAAACTTGCAACAACAAAGTAGAGGACGTCTAACTTGTTTTTGCAGGGTATGTTGTGATGTGATATGGTCAAGGCATGATGCTGATTTTTATTGTATGAGATGATCATGTTTTGTAACCGAGTTATCGGCAACTGGAAGGAGCCATATGGTTGTCGCTTTATTGTATGCAATGCAATCGCGATGTAATGCTTTAGTTTATTACTAAACGGTAGTGATAGTCGTGGAAGCATAAGATTGGCGAGACGACAACGATGCTACGATGGAGATCAAGGTGTCGCGCCGGTGACGATGGTGATCATGACGATGCTTCGGAGATGGAGATCACAAAGCACAAGATGATGATGGCCATATCATATCACTTATATTGATTGCATGTGATGTTTATCCTTTTATGCATCTTATCTTGCTTTGATTGACGGT
This sequence comes from Triticum monococcum, assembly GCA_034509565.1. Classification (NCBI taxonomy): domain Eukaryota; kingdom Viridiplantae; phylum Streptophyta; class Magnoliopsida; order Poales; family Poaceae; genus Triticum; species Triticum monococcum. The sequence goes on from CM067845.1 coordinate 670,651,899, forward strand.
AGCATTATAAGATGATCTCTCACTAAATTATCAAGAAGTGTTCTCCCTGAGTATGCACCGTTGCAAAAGTTCTTCGTGCTGAGACACCACGTGATGATCGGGTGTGATAGGCTCTACGTTCAAATACAACGGGTGCAAAACAGTTGCACACGCGGAATACTCAGGTTATACTTGACGAGCCAAGCATATACAGATATGGCCTCGGAACACGGAGACCGAAAGGTCGAGCGTGAATCATATAGTAGATATGATCAACATATTGATGTTCACCATTGAAAACTACTCCATCTCACGTGATGATCGGTTATGGTTTAGTTGATTTGGATCACGTAATCACTTAGAGGATTAGAGGGATGTCTATCTAAGTGGGAGTTCTTAAGTAAATTAACTGAACTTAAAAATTATCATGAACTTAGTACCTGATAGTATCTTGCTTGTTTATGTTGTAGATAGATGGCTCGTGCTGTTGTTCTGTTGAATTTTAATGCGTTCCTTGAGAAAGCAAAGTTGAAAGATGATGGTAGCAATTACACGGACTGGGTCCGTAACCTGAGGATTATCCTCATTGCTGCACAGAAGAATTACGTCCTGGAAGCACCGCTGAGTGCCAGGCCTGCTGCAAGAGCAACGCCAGAAGTTATGAACGTCTGGCAGAGCAAAGCTGATGACTACTCAATAGTTCAGTGTGCCATGCTTTACGGCTTAGAACCGGGACATCAACGACGTTTTGAACGTCATGGAGCATATGAGATGTTCCAGGAGTTGAAGTTAATATTTCAAGCAAATGCCCGGATTGAGAGATATGAAGTCTCCAATAAGTTCTATAGCTGCAAGATGGAGGAGAACAGTTCTGTCAGTGAGCATATACTCAAAATGCCTGGGTATAATAATCACTTGATTCAATTGGGAGTTACACTTCCGGATGATTGCGTCATTGACAGAATTCTCCAATCACTGCCACCAAGCTACAAGAGCTTTGTGATGAACTATAATATGCAAGGGATGAACAAGACTATTCCCGAGCTCTTCGCTATGCTGAAAGCTGCGGAGGTAGAAATCAAGAAGGAGCATCAAGTGTTGATGGTTAACAAAACCACTAGTTTCAAGAAAAAGGGCAAAGGGAAGAAGAAAGGGAACTTCAAGAAGAACGGCAAGCAAGTTGCTGCTCAAGAGAAGAAACCCAAGTCTAGACCTAAGCCTGAAACTGAGTGCTTCTACTGCAAGCAGACTGGTCACTGGAAGCGGAACTGCCCCAAGTATTTGGCGGATAAGAAGGATGGCAAGGTGAACAAAGGTATATGTGATATACATGTTATTGATGTGTACCTTACTAATGCTCGCAGTAGCACCTGGGTATTTGATACTGGTTCTGTTGCTAATATTTGCAACTCGAAACAGGGACTACAGAATAAGCGGACACTAGCAAAGGACGAGGTGACGATGCGCGTGGGAAACGGTTCCAAAGTCGATGTGATCGCGGTCGGCACGCTACCTCTACATCTACCTTCGGGATTAATATTAGACCTAAATAATTGTTATTTGGTGCCAGCGTTGAGCATGAACATTATATCTGGATCTTGTTTGATGCGAGACGGTTATTCATTTAAATCAGAGAATAATGGTTGTTCTATTTATATGAGTAATATCTTTTATGGTCATGCACCCTTGAAAAGTGGTCTATTCTTATTGAATCTCGATAGTAGTAATACACATATTCATAATGTTGAAACCAAAAGATGCAGAGTTGATAATGATAGTGCAACTTATTTGTGGCACTGCCGTTTAGGTCATATCGGTGTAAAGCGCATGAAAAAACTCCATACTGATGGGCTTTTGGAACCACTTGATTATGAATCACTTGGTACTTGCGAACCGTGCCTCATGGGCAAGATGACTAAAACACCGTTCTCCGGTACTATGGAGAGAGCAACAGATTTATTGGAAATCATACATACCGATGTATGTGGTCCGATGAATATTGAGGCTCGTGGCGGATATCGTTATTTTCTCACCTTCACAGATGATTTAAGCAGATATGGGTATATCTACTTAATGAAACATAAGTCTGAAACATTTGAAAAGTTCAAGGAATTTCAGAGTGAAGTTGAAAATCATCGTAACAAGAAAATAAAGTTTCTACGATCTGATCGTGGAGGAGAATATTTGAGTTACGAGTTTGGTGTACATTTGAAAAATTGTGGAATAGTTTCGCAACTCACGCCACCCGGAACACCACAACGTAATGGTGTGTCCGAACGTCGTAATCGTACTTTACTAGATATGGTGCGATCTATGATGTCTCTTACTGATTTACCACTATCATTTTGGGGTTATGCTTTAGAGACGGCCGCATTCACGTTAAATAGGGCACCATCTAAATCCATTGAGACGACGCCTTATGAACTATGGTTTGGCAAGAAACCAAAGTTGTCGTTTCTTAAAATTTGGGGCTGCGATGCTTATGTGAAAAAGCTTCAACCTGATAAGCTCGAACCCAAATCGGAGAAGTGTGTCTTCATAGGATATCCAAAGGAAACTATTGGATACACCTTCTATCACAGATCCGAAGGCAAGACTTTTGTTGCTAAATTCGGAAACTTTCTTGAGAAGGAGTTTCTCTCGAAAGAAGTGAGTGGGAGGAAAGTAGAACTTGACGAGGTAACTGTACCTACTCCATTATTGGGAAATAGTACATCACAAAAAACTGTTTCTGTGAGACCTACACCAATAAGAGAGGAAGTTAATGATGATGATCATGAAACTTTAGATCAAGATACTACTGTACCTCGTAGATCAACCAGAGTGAGATCCGCACCAGAGTGGTACGGTAACCCTATTCTGGAAATCATGCTACTAGATCATGATGAACCTACGAACTATGAAGAAGCGATGGTGAGCCCAGATTCCGCAAAGTGGCTTGAAGCCATGAAATCTGAGATGGGATCCATGTATGAGAACAAAGTATGGACTTTGGTTGACTTGCCCGATGATCGGCAAGCAATTGAGAATAAATGGATCTTTAAGAAAAAGACTGACGCTGATGGTAATGTTACTGTCTACAAAGCTCGACTTGTCGCAAAAGGTTTTCGACAAGTTCAAGGAGTTGACTACGATGAGACTTTCTCACCTGTAGCGATGCTTAAGTCTGTCAGAATCATGTTAGCAATTGCCGCATTTTATGATTATGAAATTTGGCAAATGGATGTAAAAACCGCATTCCTGAATGGATTTCAGGAAGAAGAGTTGTATATGATGCAACCAGAAGGTTTTGTCGATCCAAAGGGAGCTAACAAAGTGTGCAAACTCCAGCGATCCATCTATGGACTGGTGCAAGCATCTCGGAGTTGGAATAAACGCTTTGATAGTGTGATCAAAGCATTTGGGTTTATACAGACTTTTGGAGAAGCCTGTATTTACAAGAAAGTGAGTGGGAGCTCTGTAGCATTTCTGATATTATATGTGGATGACATATTACTCATTGGAAATGATATAGAATTTCTGGATAGCATAAAGGGATACTTGAATAAAATTTTTTCGATGAAAGACCTCGGGGAAGCTGCTTACATATTAGGCATAAAAATCTATAGAGATAGATCAAAACGCTTAATTGGACTTTCACAAAGCACATACCTTGACAAGATTTTGAAGAAGTTCAAAATGGATCAAGCAAAGAAAGGGTTCTTGCCTGTATTACAAGGTGTGAAGTTGAGTCAGACTCAATGCCCGACCACTGCAGAAGATAGAGAGAAAATGAAAGATGTTCCCTATGCTTCAGCCATAGGCTCTATCATGTATGCAATGCTGTGTACCAGACCTGATGTGTGCCTTGCCATAAGTTTAGCAGGGAGGTACCAAAGTAATCCAGGAGTGGATCACTGGACAGCGGTCAAGAACATCCTGAAATACCTGAAAAGGACTAAGGATATGTTTCTCGTATATGGAAGTGACAAAGAGCTCACCGTAAGAGGTTACGTTGATGCAAGCTTTGACACTGATCCGGACGATTCTAAATCGCAAACCGGATACGTGTTTACTTTAAACGGTGGAACTGTCAGTTGGTGCAGTTCTAAACAAAGCGTCGTAGCGGGATCTACATGTGAAGCGGAATACATAGCTGCTTCGGAAGCAGCGAACGAAGGAGTCTGGATGAAGGAGTTCATATCCGATCTAGGTGTCATACCTAGTGCATCGGGTCCAATGAAAATCTTCTGTGACAATACTGGTGCAATTGCCTTGGCAAAGGAATCCAGATTTCACAAAAGAACCAAACACATCAAGAGACGCTTCAACTCCATCCGGGATTTAGTCCAGGTGGGAGACATAGAGATTTGCAAGATACATACGGATCTGAATGTTGCAGACCCGTTGACTAAGCCTCTTCCACGAGCAAAACATGATCAGCACCAAGACTCCATGGGTGTTAGAATCATTACAGTGTAATCTAGATTATTGACTCTAGTGCAAGTGGGAGACTGAAGGAAATATGCCCTAGAGGCAATAATAAAGTTATTATTTATTTCCTTATATCATGATAAAAGTTTATTATTCATGCTAGAATTGTATTAACCGGAAACATAATACATGTGTGAATACATAGACCAACAGAGTGTCACTAGTATGCCTCTACTAGACTAGCTCGTTAATCAAAGATGGTTATGTTTCCTGACCATGAACAAAGAGTTGTTATTTGATTAACGAGGTCACATCATTAGTTGAATGATCTGATTGACATGACCCATTCCATTAGCTTAGCACCCGATCGTCTAGTATGTTGCTATTGCTATCTTCATGACTTATACATGTTCCTATAACTATGAGATTATGCAACTCCCGTTTACCGGAGGAACACTTTGGGTACTACCAAACGTCACAACGTAACTGGGTGATTATAAAGGAGTACTACAGGTGTCTCCAATGGTAGATGTTGGGTTGGCGTATTTCGAGATTAGGTTTTGTCACTCTGATTGTCGGAGAGGTATCTCTGGGCCCTCTCGGTAATGCACATCACATAAGCCTTGCAAGCACTACAACTAATAAGTTAGTTGTGAGATGATGTATTACGGAACGAGTAAAGAGACTTGCCGGTAACGAGATTGAACTAGGTATTGGATACCGACGATCGAATCTCGGGCAAGTAACATACCGATGACAAAGGGAACAACGTATGTTGTTATGCGGTCTGACCGATAAAGATCTTCGTAGAATATGTAGGAGCCAATATGGGCATCCAGGTCCCGCTATTGGTTATTGACCGGAGACGTGTCTCGGTCATGTCTACATTGTTCTCGAACCGTAGGGTCCGCACGCTTAACGTTACGATGACAGTTATTATGAGTTTATGCATTTTGATGTACCGAAGGTTGTTCGGAGTCCCGGATGAGATCACGGACATGACGAGGAGTCTCGAAATGGTCGAGACATAAAGATTGATATATTGGAAGCCTATGTTTGGACACCGGAAGTGTTCCGGGTGAAATCGGGATTTTACCGGAATATCGGGAGGGTTACCGGAACCCCCCGGGAGGCTAATGGGCCTATTGGGCCTTAGTGGAAAAGAGAAAAGAGGCAGCCCACAAGCTGGCCGGCGCCCCCCCTTTCCCCTAGTCCTAGTAGGACTAGGAGAAGTGGGCCGGCCCCCTCTCTTCTCTTTCCCCCCTTGAGTCCTAATTGGAATAGGATTGAGGGGGGGAGTCCTACTCCCGGTGGGAGTAGGACTCCTCCTGCGCCCTCTCCCCCTAGCCGGCCGAACCCCCCTCCCCTGGCCTTTATATACGGGGGCAGGGGGCACCCCAAGACACACAAGTTAATCGCTCCTTAGCCGTGTGCGGTGCCCCCTGCCACCAAATTCCACCTCGATCATACCGTTACAGTGCTTAGGCGAAGCCCTGCGTCGGTAGTACATCAAGATCGTCACCACGCCGTCGTGCTGACGGAACTCTTCCTCGATGCTTTGCTAGATCGGAGCCCGAGGAACGTCATCGAGCTGAACGTGTGCTAAGAACTCGGAGGTGCCGGAGTAACGGTGCTTGGATCGGTCGGATCGGGAAGAAGACGTACGACTACTTCCTCTACGTTGTGTGATCGCTTCCGCAGTCGGTCTACATTGGTACGTAGACAACACTCTCCCCCTCGTTGCTGTGCATCACCATGGTCTTGCGTGTGCGTAGGAAATTTTTTGAAATTACTGCGTTCCCCAACAGAAGCTTGCCGCGGCAAGAGCCTTGCCGCATTTGTTGTCTTGTCGCGTCTGGGAGCTTGTCTCTCACCGAGCCTTGGTTGGCCTTCCAGGCAAGCTCCTCTTGCCGGGGTCTTGTCTCCTTCCCAGCAAGCTCTTCTTGCCGGGGCCTTGAATACTTTGTTCTTGAATGGCTCCAAGGGGACCAGGGAGGATCTTGGTGGTCGCCCGGCAAGCCTTGCCGCGGGACGCTGCGACTGCCCGTGCACAAGTTTGGGATACTAAGGTACCCCTACTTTAGTACACCGACACATACTTGTTCTAGGTAAAGCGAACGTCAAGCGTGCGTAGAGTTGTATCGGTGGTCGATAGAACTTGAGGGAATATTTGTTCTACCTTTAGCTCCTCGTTGGGTTCGACACTCTTACTTATCGAAAGAGGCTACAATTGGTACCCTGTACTTGTGGGTTATCAGGCGCCGGAGTAGCCACCTCGGCAACCGCGTATCATTAATGTGGGCGGCAGATGGACGGACGGACGGCACTTGTGTCGTTTGAAGGCGGAGCAATCGCCTGCACCGGGAAGCGGGGCGGGCGACGCTGACTGTTTCGGGCGGAAAGCGCGCGCGGGCGAGGAGATGACTCTACTTGGAGAGGATGACAATGGGGACCCACCAGGTCCATAGCCTCACGTACGCAAGTGCTTCCTTATTATATATATAACTATAATTTATTTTGCTTCCTCCTGGTTTCCTGACATCACGGTCCTGCACCATTGTCAACCTATGTAGTACTCCCTCCTTTCTGGTTTATAGGGCTTATCTCAAAATTTTAGTTTTTCCATTTTATAAGGCTCAATTTGGTTGTTCCCCATCACATGTTCAGACTTCAAGGTGCATTAAATCATTGCATGCAAGTATTAAGAGAAAACTGACCAATGCATGCACTTTATGCATGCATGCATTGCAATTGGGTGCTTTTGCAAACTACAAAAAATATTCCACCACTCATCATCTACCTTGGTTGGTGAGATTTTTGAATTGAGCCTTATAAACCGGAAAGGAGGGAGTAGTCAATAAATGAGAGAATTGCACAAGAAGTGGCCGACAGCTGGGACCAAGTAGCTCGAGCAGTATTTGTGTTTTTGAGGTGTGAGCACTATAGAGTTTTTCGATGTTTAGCCCAGATATTAATTTTTCTCCTCTGAACAACAACGAAAACATCGCTACAGGTATTAACTGGGCGGGCTATGGCCCGTCTAGCCCAGGCCAGATATCCAGCCCAAATATTAATTTTTTTCAAGCTGAAAATGGCTAGCCCAGCTATACTTTTTTTAGGAATACCCAGGCAAGGTCAAGTTGTTATTCTCCGCCCCGTTGGGCTGCAAATCTTTCCTAGGAGGGATGCATTAGGATTAACAAGAAAATGGGCTTTAAGAAATAATAAATGAGATGTAATTATAAAAACTGGGCAATAAATATAAAAAAGTGCACCAAACACGTGATTACTTTATAAAATATTATTTTTGGATATTGAAAATTTTAATTTCATTAATTGTTGCGAGCGCAATGTTTCGTTGGATTTTTACGTAATATAAATTTATATTGAAATTGTATTTAATCTGACTAGAAATTTCGGGATAAAAATATTTTGGATCCCATCAAAATGTGGGAAATTTTATTGAATTCTGTTTTGAACGGTTGGTTGAAATGGGCTGTACTTTTAACAAACTGTAAATGAGCTGTAGTAAATTCCATTAGAATTCAAAAATGGGCTACACATTCTTACAAATCTCAAATGGGCTATAAGTTCTCTGCCACACACTTCTGGCCTTACTAAGTTGACGCGTCCCCTAAAAAACAGAGTTGACGCGTATGCAAGGCTTTGTCAACTTATAGTCAACACACGGTTCTAGCAGCAGTGGCCGTTGGATGTCCATCCAACGGATGCCATGCTTCATCTTCAATCTCGGATATCTAGCTTCACCTGCCCAAAAATGATTCCTCCCCCTGACATCTGGGGCGCACCGTTTCGGAAGCTGGCCTATGGGCCTACTAAGTTGACGTACCAAGGGCTTTGTCAACTTAGTCAATATAAACGATTCTAGCTGCAGTGACTGTATGATGTCCATCCAACGGCCGTCGTGCTTCTTCAACCTCTGGTCTTCTTGCTCCAGCCGCCCAAAGCAGCGCTGGTCGTGCCACCTGCTCCTACCTCCCGTGGCCGACTGTGCTGCCGCGGAGGCCTCACCGCCCCCTACTACTCCCACCGTTGGCCAGGCCATCCCTCCACTCACCCACACCCCCTATTATTCCGCGGCGATGGCAGCGCAGCCGAACCAGTGAACCCTCGTACTCCTCTCCGCGTGTGCATCCACTATCGCATCTTCCCCGGCACTGCGTCGTCCCCTTCCTAGGCCTCGCCGCCGTCCATCGCCCTAGTGCTCTCGGCGCGGCTTGGTCAACGTGGTCAAGGAACGACTTCCATCGAACGTGGACTGTACATGGAGAGGCTGACAGCTGGGTCCACGGCAGCCGCAAGGAAGTGCCTCCTTATTACGCGCAAAATAATTATTCCTCCACCTGACAGCGGGGACCCACCGGACGGGCCACCGTATTTCACGAAAAAATGATTCGCCCCCTGACTACTGGGACCCGCGAGCTACATCTTCGCACGCAAGGAAGTGCGTCCAAAAAAAATGATTCGCCCCCCTAACTGCTGGGACCCACCAGCTACATCTTCGCACGCAAAGAAGTGTGTCTGAAAAAAAAACGATTCCCCCCCCCCCCCCGACTGCTGGGACCCACCAGCTACACCTTCGCATGCAAGGAAGTGCGCCCGGGCAAAAAAAACGATTCGCCCCCCTGACTGCTGGGACCCAGCAGCTACACCTTCACACGCAAGGAAGTGCGTCCGGGCAAAAAAACAATTCGCCCCCCTGAATGCTGGGACCCACCAGCTACATCTTCACACGCAAGGAAGTGCCTGACAGTCGGGACCCACCTGGTCAAAGCGTACGTAGTGTTGTCATTCTAGTCGCGAACGTGTACGTACATACTGGTCGATGTAGAGGCGCGCACATGTCGTAGTAGAGGCGCGCACGTGTCATAGTAGAGGCGCACACGTACCATGTACACGTACGTACAACGGCTAGGGTGCAAGAAAGAAAATACGGCCATGTATGTGTACATACGGGCAGGGTCTCGAATGCCTACTCGCGCATACGTACGGCCAGGGCTCGTGTACATGGCTGGGTCGGGACGGAGAAACAGTGTCGTCGTCGTGTTCATGGGGAGGCAATAGAATGCGTCGAGTTCATGGGGAGGCAACAGAATGCGTCGCGTTCATGGGGAGGCAACGGAATGCGTCGTGTTCATCGGGAGGCAACAGAATGCGTCGTGTTCATCGGGAGGCAACGGAACACATGGGAGCCAACCGGTTGGGTCGGAACGGAATGCGTGGTCGTGTTCATCTGGAGGGCTTGGATGGAACAAGCGATGGAAACGAGGCCTGGCTACCGCAAAACGGAGGAAACGGACCTCCTACGGTCGAAACGGGGGTCCTGTTGATCGGGAGGGGTGTGGCATACCGCAAAACGGAGGAAACGGACCTCCTATGGTCAAAACGGGGGCCTTATTGATCGGGAGGGGTGTGGCGTACCGCAAAATAGACGAAACGGACCTCCTATGCTCGAAACGGGGGTCATGTTCATCGGGAGGGGTGTGGCGTACCGCAAAACGGGACTCCATGGGATACTGTTCATCTCCACCGTCGACCTCCTCCAGCCTCCACGGGCTACCGTCGACCTCCTCCAGCCTCCACGGGCTCCTGTTCATCCAGCATCCACCACGCGCTACTCCACCGGCTACTGTTCAACCACCCCTCCACCGTCTACTGTTCATCCAGCCCTCCACACCACGGGGTCATGTTCAACCACCCCTCCACGGGCACCCCTCCACCGTCTACTGTTCATCCAGCCCTCCACACCACGGGGTCCTGTTCATCCAGAGGCAACGCCACCGCTCACTGTTCATCCAACCCCCTCGCAACACTCATTGTTCATCCAATCGATCGGCTTCGGTTAGCAGTAGTAGCGAAGGAATCGCTCGATCGGGTTCAGTTAACAGCCATCGATCGATCGCTCGGGTTTAGTAACGCGTAGCCTGCAGTGCAATCGCTTGGGTTCAGTTAGAGCCCAACGCCTCGCTCGAGTTCAGTTAGAGCCAACGCCTCGCACACACGCGCGTACGTGTATGAGAGAAATGCGCATCGCTCGGCCCCTGACCTCCCACCGTAACCGGGAACTCCCCGAAATTTTCCTCGCCCTCGCTTTTACCACGGTTTTTTCCGTCATGGATGGCCCAAAGAATGTCATGCAGCTGCGTCTCCGGCCCGCCCAGGACGAAAAGCCCATTTTCTGTCATGATTTTTTGTCATAGAAGTAGGAGCCCACCACATCTATGATGATACCAGGTTTTGTCACAATTATCATCATAGAAGTGTCATATGTATGACAGAAAAAAAAATTGGTTCGGCCCAAAATGTCACGGATGTGTCTTTTTTTGTAGTGCCAGTGATAGTAGGGGCAGCAAGGCACGTATTGTATTGTTGCCATCGAGGATAACAAGATGGAGTTTTTATCATATTGCATGAATTTATCCCTCTACATCATGTCATCTTGCTTAAGGCGTTACTCTGTTTTCATGAACTTAATACTCTAGATGCATGCTGGATAGCGGTCGATGAGTGGAGTAATAGTAGTAGATGCAGGCAGGAGTCGGTCTACTTGTCTCGGACGTGATGCCTATACACATGACCATACCTAGATATTCTCATAACTATGCTCAATTCTGTCAATTGCTCAACAGTAATTCGTTCACCCACCGTAAAATAATTATGCTCTTGAGAGAAGCCACTAGTGAAACCTATGGCCCCCGGGTCTATCTTCATCATATTAATCTTCAATACTTAGTTATTTCCTTTGCTTTTTACTTTGCTTTTATTTTACTTTGCATCTTTATCACAAAAATACCAAAAAATAGAATTCTATCATATCTATCAGATCTCACTCTCGTAAGTGACCGTGAAGGGATTGACAACCCCTTATCGCGTTGGTTGCGAGGAGTTATTTGTTTTGTGCAGGTACGAGGGACTCGCACATTGCCTCCTACTGGATTGATACCTTCATTCTCAAAAACTGAGGGAAATACTTACGCTACTTTGCTGCATCATCCTTTCCTCTTCAAGGAAATCCAACGCAGTGCTCAAGAGGTAGCACTATGACTTTGCTATGCTTAATGCTTGTCACTAGGGCCCGAGTGCCATGATTTCAGATCTGAACCTATTATGTTTTCATGAATATATGTGAGTTCTTGATCCTATCTTGCAAGTCCATAGTCACCTACTGTGTGTTATGATCTGGCTACCCCGAAGTGACAATAACCGGGACAACTCCCGGTGATGACCGTAGTTTGAGGAGTTCATGTATTCACTATGTGTTAATGCTTTGGTCCGGTACTCTATTAAAAGGAGGCCTTAATATCCCTTAGTTTCCACTAGGACCCCGCTGCCACGAGAGGGTAGGACAAAAGATGTCATGCAAGTTCTTTTCCATAAGCACGTATGACTATATTCGGAATACATGCCTACATTACATTGATGAATTGGAGCTAGTTCTGTGTCACCCTAGGTTATGACTGTTACATGATGAACCGCATCCGGCATAATTCTCCATCACCGATCCATTGCCTACGAGCTTTCCATATATTGTTCTGCTTATTTACTTTCCCGTTGCTATTGCTATCATCACTATAAAACACCAAAAATATTACTTTTGCTATCGTTACCTTTTGCTACCGTTACCATTACTACCATATTACTTTGCTACTAAACACTTTGCTGCAGATATTATGTTTCCAGGTGTGGTTGAATTGACAAATCAACTGCTAATACTTGAGAATATTCTTTGGCTCCCCTTGTGTCGAATCAATAAATTTGGGTTGAATACTCTACCCTCGAAAATTGTTGCGATCCCCTATACTTGTGGGTTATCAAGACTATTTTCTGGCACCGTTGCCAGGGAGCATAGCTCTATTATTTTAGTCACTTGGGATTTATATCTGCTGGTCACTATGAAGAACTTGAAAGATGTGAAAACAAAAATTTATCCCTCAACTACGAGGGGAGGTAAGGAACTGCCATCTAGCTCTGCACTTGATTCACCTTCTGTTTTGAGTAAGCTTGCGACACCTAAACCTGCTTCTGCAATTAATTTTGATATGTCGCATATTATTGATGATGCCACTTCTGCTATGCATGATACTTATGATGAAACTACTTCTATGCTTGATACTACTGTGCCACTTGGTGAATTTCTTGATGAACAACTTGCTAGGGCTAGAGAGAATGAAATTATTGAAATGATAATACTGATGAAAGTAATGATGAAGGCTCTCCTAATAAATATGAATTACCTATTGTGCCTGAGGGCTATGTTATGGATGAAGAAACTAAGAAAGACTTTATTGCTTGCAATGATAGGAGTGATCTTAATAAATTTTTAAGTAAGCTTAAACAAAAAACTCTGAATGCTAGAATGAAATATGATCCTGCTTATGCTACTTCACCTATCTTTGTTACTGATAAAGATTATGAATTCTCTATTGATCCTGATATAATTACTTTGGTTGAATCTGATCCTTTTTATGGCTATGAATCTGAAACTGTTGTGGCACATCTTACTAAATTAAATGATATAGCCACCCTGTTCACTAATGATGAGAGAACTCGCTACTTTTATATCCTTAAAATATTTCTGTTCTCATTAAAGGGTGATGCTAAGATATGGTTTAATTCTCTTGATCCTGGTTGTGCGCGTAGTCCCCAGGATATGATTTAATACTTCTCTCCTAAATATTTCCCTGCTCATAAGAAACAAGCTGCTTTAAGGGATATATATAATTTTGTGCAAATTGAAGAAGAGAGTCTCCCACAAGCTTGGGGGAGGCTTCTCCAATTACTTAATGCTTTTCCTTATCATCCTCTTAAGAAAAATGAAATACTTGATGTCTTGTATAATGGACTAACCGATGCTTCCAGAGATTACCTGGATAATTGTGCTGGTTCTGTTTTCAGGGAAAGAACACCGGATGAAGCTGAAATTCTATTGAATAATATGTTGACAAATGAAAATAATTGGACACTTCCTGAGCCAACTCATGAGCCTATTCCTAAACCAACTCCGAAGAAAAGAGGTGTTCTATTTCTCAGTCCTGAAGATATGCAAGAGGCAAAGAAATCTATGAAAGAAAAGGGTATTAAAGCTGAAGATGTTAAGAATTTACCTCCTATTGAAGAAATACATGGTCTTAATTTACCACCTATCGAATAAATGCATAATTTTAATCCCCCTCCTATTGAGGAAACACATGGTCTTGATAACCCGACACAGGTAGTAAAGGTAAATTCTCTCTATAGATATGATAAAGCTGAAATCCCATTTACTAAGTTTGCTAGCCCATGCTTGGATGAGTTTGATGACTTTATGGTTAAACAAGAAAACTTCAATGCTTATTTTGGTAGAGAATTAAAACGCAATGCTGATATGCTTGAACACTTGGGTGATTATATGGCTAATGTTAAAGGTGAACTTAAACTTATTAGTAAACATGCTTCTATGGTTACCACTCAAGTAGAACAAGTACTTAGAGCTCAAAATGATTTGCTCAATGAATTGAATAGTAAGAATAATGACTATGCTGTTAGAGTAGCTACTAGAACTGGTAAAATGACTCAGGAACCTTTGTATCCTAAAGGCCATCCTAAGAGAATTGAGCAAGATTCTCAGAGAAATAATATTGATGCACCTAGTCCTTCTAAGAGGAAGAAAAAGAAAAATGATAGGACTTTGCATGCTTCTAGTGAACCTGTTATTGACACACCTGAGAATCCCAATGATATCTCTATTTCTGATGCTGAAACACAATCTGGTAATGAACATGAAACTAGTGAAAGTGTTAATGATAATGTTCATATTGATGCTCAACCTAGTAATGACAATGATGTAGAGATTGAACCTGCTGTTGATCTTGATAACCCATAATCAAAGAATCAATAGTATGATAAGAGAGACTTTGCTGCTAGGAAGCACGGTAAAGAAAGAGAACCATGGGTTCAGAAACCCATGCCTTTTCCTCCTAAGCCATCCAAGAAAAAAGGATGATGAGGATTTTGAGCGCTTTGCTGAAATGATTAGACCTATCTTTTTGCGTATGCGATTAACTGATATGCTCAAAATGAATCCTTATGCTAAGTATATGAAAGATATTGTCACTAATAAAAGAAAGATACCGGAAGCTAAAATTTCCACCATGCTTGCTAATTATACTTTTAAAGGTTGGAATACCTAAGAAACTAGGAGATCTAGGAGTACCAACTATACCATGCTCCATTAAAAGAAACTATGTTAAAACTGCTTTATGTGATCTTGGAGCCGGTGTTAGTGTTATGCCACTCTCTTTATATCGTAGACTTGATTTGAATAAGTTGACACCTACTGAAATATCTTTGCAAATGGCTAATAAATCAACTGCTATACCTGTCGGTATTTGTGAGGATGTGCCTGTTGTGGTTGCAAACATTACTATTTTAACGGACTTTGTTATTCTTGACATTCCCGAGGACGATAGTATGTCTATTATTCTTGGAAGACCCTTTTTGAATACTGCAGGGGCTGTTATTGATTGCACCAAAGGCAATGTCACTTTTCATGTTAATGGTAATGACCATATGGTACACTTTCCGAGGAAACAACCTCAAGTCCACAGTATTAATTCTATTGGAAAAATTCCATTGATTATTTTTGGTGGTTTTGAATTTCCTCTACCTACTATCAAGAAGAAATATGATATTCTTATTGTTGGGTATGTCCATATCCCTGTTGAGGTAACCTAGTGTTATTCGAAATTTCTCCGGTTTCATGTTACTCGAAATGAGTTTGTTAACAAGACTTGATCAACCTTATTAGTGGATTCCTTTTGATGAGCAAGAGATGGATGAAGTTAGAAAACACAACTCTCTGTACCCTCTTTTTACTTTCTGTTATTTATATTAAATAAAACAAAAATAGTAATTTCTGTCTGTTTTCTGAATTATCCGTGCACTATAAAAATACCCCAAAAATAAAAATTCTCCAAATGCCCTGCCAATTTAATATGATTTTTTCTGGAATATTTGAGAATATCTGGCACTGAGAACACAGCAGGGGGAGCAAGCACCTGGCCACGAGGGTCCACGGCGCGCCCACCCCCTGGGCGCGCCCCCTGCCTCATGGGCCCATGGTGGCTCCCCTCCACTTATTCCTGCACCCACACACTTCTTCTTCCTCCCAAAAAAATCACCAACCAGCTCAAACCCGAGTTCTAGCTCATTTTGCTGCGATTTTCGATCTCCTTGCTCAAAGCACCTCTCGGATTGTTCCTTGGTATGTGACTCCTCCAATGGTCCAATTAGTTTTTGTTCTAGTGCTTTATTCATTGAATATTTTTGCTGCTTAGGTGACCCTGTTCTTGAGCTTGCATGTCAAATTTATATGGTCAAAAGTAGTTTTGATGCATGATATAGGCTCTAGGAACTTGTAGGAGTAGTTGCTACCAATTTTGTTGAGTTTGGTTTTCTTTTATTTGAAGTTACTAAAAAATTCAGAATTTTTTCAGAGGAATATGTTTAGGAAAATGTACCAAGGTGGTTCTTCAAGGAAACAAGGACCCAGGCTTGCAATGCGTGATGTTGATGATGAGCCACCAAGGGACGCTCCAGTGCGGCCTTGTGAATGGCCTTCAGAGGACTTCATGGATCGAGCAGGAATTAAGGAAGAATTTAGCGCATATTTGCGTAATGCTGATCTTGTGAGCTTCGAGGCAGAAAAATGCCGTCAGTACCACTATCTCACTAGTTCCTTTGTGAGGAGGTTTGAATTTTCATCTTCACATAATTCTCAAACTATCCTGTTTGATCTTTATGAAAATTCTTATACTATGGAATTAGAGGACTTTACCACTGCTTGCAAACTTCCACAATGGGGTAGTGCTAGTGAACCTCGCAAATATGAATTTAGAGATTTTCTTGCTAGTATAACTGTGGGGGAATCTAGAGATATAGCACAAGCTACCATAGGGAGCATTCATTTTCCTGCTATACATTATTTTGCTCTCTTCATAGGTAGGTGCATAAATGGTAAAGATGAAGCATGTCATATGTGTGTCCCTAACCTCAGTATTCTTAGGCGTGCTGTGTTAGGAGATAAATCTTATAATTTGGGAGCCATTGTTGCACATAGGTTGCATCATAATAGATTTAATGGAGATTTCTTTGGTGGAATTTATGCAACCCGTATAGCTAATTTTCTTGGTATAACCATACGTGGGGATGATATTGAGTTGCCTCCTGCTTATTTGGATTATGAGGCTATGGTTCGCCATCATTTTGTTGAGAGGAACGATCCGTTCCTCTAGTACCGACTAATCTTTGATAGACGACGCACCTATCACGTCGCTCTCCCTGCTTCTACTTTCTTTGACTTTCAGGCAAAAGGGAGATATTTTATAACCAGAGAGGAGGTGGAAGAGTATAAGAGGAGGGCTGAGATAGCTCGCCTCCAAGCTACAGCCCATGATGCAATGACTGATGCATCTGAGTACGACCCCAACTACAACTTTTGATATCCGCCAGGCCATCCGTGGCATTAGACCAACTTAGGCCAAAAGCCTAAGCTTGGGGGAGTACGCATTTCCCACTGACATTACATTCATGTTCACACGGTCATTGCTAGTTGTCGGTGCTCATACTTTTTCATTGTAATATCCATGCTAGTTTATTTCCTTTTTATGCTTTCTTCTTGTGTGTTTGATAAACCTTAAGAAAAACAAAAAAATAGTTGTAGCTTTTAGCTAGTTTTAATTTCCATGCTTGTAGTAGTAATTAAAAAGAAAACTCAAAAAGATTTCATGTTCTTCTTTTACATGTTGGGAGCTTTCCCGTGTAAATAGTTTTATTTCTTTTCTTTTCTTTGGGGGTCGATAGGAGAATACCATGATTAAATTGTTGAAGTGACTCCTATATGCATTATTGTTGATTTAACCAAGAGTCCATATTGCATTGTCTTCTCCTGTTTATTGAATGCTTGCAGATTCCAGCTTAATCCAATGCACGTGCACTATTATTATTATCAACACTATTCGGCCGTGCAAGTGAAAGGCAATAATGATGATTATATGATGAACTTATTGAGATGGGAGAAGCTGGTATGAACTCGACCTCTCTTGTTTTTGTAAATATGATTAGTTCATCGTTCCTGATTCAGCTTATTATGGATAAACATGTTTGCAATGACAATTAGAGATTATAGTTGCTTATGCCATGCTTAATTAGCTAGGAGCTTATAATGGTTTACCTTGCATTCCAACATGCTATTAAAATGGTTGTGATGTGGTATGATAGGTTGGTATCCTCTTTTGAACGATTCGAGTGGCTTGACTTGGCACATGTTCACGCATGTAGTTGAAACAAAATCAACATAGCCTCTACGATATTTATGTTCATGGTGCATTATATTCTACTCATGCTTGCATTCGGTGTTGATTAATTTTAATGCATGTTCATGACTGTTGTCGCTCTCTAGCTGGTCGCTTCCCAGTCTTTTTCTAGCCTTCACCTGTACTAAGCGGGAATACTGCTTGTGCATCCAATCCCATAAACCCCAAAGTTGTTCCATATGAGTCCACCATACCTACCTATATACGGTATCTACATGCTGTTCCAAGTAAATTTGTATGTGCCAAACTCTAAACCTTCAAATAAACATTCTATTTTGTATGCTCGAAAGCTCATGTATCAACTAGGGCTGTCCGTATCTTCCATGTTAGGCGGGTTATTCTCAAGAGGAGTGGACTCCGCTCCCCACTCACTAGGAAATGGCCGGTCACCGGGATGCCCAGTCCCATGCTTTATGCAAATCAAATCAAAATAATTACAAACAAAACTCCCCCGGGACTGTTGTTAGTTGGAGGCACTTGTTGTTTCGACCAAGCCATGGATTGATGCTTGTTGGTGGAGGGGGAGTATAAACTTTACCATTCTGTTTGGGAGCCGCCTATAATGTGTGTAGCATGGAAGATATCGCCATCTCTTGGTTGTTATGTTGACAATGAAAGTATACCGCTCAAAATATTATTCACCTCTATTTCAAAACCGAGCTCTGGCACCTCTACAAATCCCTGCTTCCCTCTACGAAGGGCCTATCTATTTACTTTTATGTTGAGTCATCATCCACTTATTAAAAAGCACCTGTTGGAGAGTACCGCTATCATTTGCATTCATTACTGTTAGTTTACATTGAGTATGACTTGACTGGATCTCTTTTACCATGAACTACAATGTCTAGTCAGTCATTGATCTTTAAAGGTGCTCTGCATTTATGTTTTGCGGTCTCAGAAAGGGCTAGCGAGATACCATCTTGTTATATCATATTATGATTGTTTTGAGAAAGTGTTGTCATTCGAGATTTATTATTATTGCTCGCTAGTTGATTATGCCATTGATATGAGTAAACATGAGACCTAAGAGTTATTGTGAATATGGTTAGTTCATAATCTTTGCTGAAAACTTGAATGCTGGCTTTACATATTTACAACAACAAGAGCAAACATAGTTTGTAAAAAAATTTCGTTATCACTTTCAGTTTGTCAACTGAATTGCTTGAGGACAACCAAAGGTTTAAACTTGGGGGAGTTGATACGTCTCCGTCGTATCTACTTTTCCAAACACTTTTGCCCTTGTTTTGGACTCTAACTTGCATGATTTGAATGGAACTAACCTGGACTGACGCTGTTTTCAGCAGAATCGCCATGGTGTTATTTATGTCCAGAAACAAAAGTTCTCGGAATGACCTGAAACTCCATGGAGATTATTTTTGGAAATAATAAAAAATACTGGCAAAGAATCAAGGCCAGGGGCCCACACCCTAGCCACAAGGGTGGGGGCGCGCCTGCCCCCCTGGGCACGTCCCCTGCCTCGTGGGCCCCCTGGAGCTCCACCGACCTCAACTCCAACTATATATTCGTGTTCGGGGAGAGAAAAATAAAGAAGAAGGATTCATCATGTTTTACGATACGGAGCCGCCGCCAAGCCCTAAACTCTCTCGGGAGGGCTGATCTGGAGTCCTTTCGGGGCTCCCGAGAGCAGAATCCGTCGCCATCGTCAGCATCAACCATCCTCCATCACAAATTTCATGATGATCACCGCCGTGCATGAGTACTTCCATCGTAGGCTTGCTGGACGGTGATGGGTTGGATGAGATTTATCATGTAATTGAGTTAGTTTTGTTAGGGTTTTATCCCTAGTATCCACTATGTTCTGAGATTGATGTTGCTATGACTTTGCTATGCTTAATGCTTGTCATTAGGGCCCGAGTGCCATGATTTCAGATCTGAGCCTATTATGTTTTCATGAATATATGTGAGTTCTTGATCCTATCTTGCAAGTCTATAGTCACCTACTATGTGTTATGATTCGGCAACCCCGAAGTGACAATAATCGGGACCACTCCCAGTGATGACCATAGTTTGAGGAGTTCATGTATTCCCTGTGTGTTAATGCTTTGGTCCGGTACTCTATTAAAAGGAGGCCTTAATATCCCTTAGTTTCCACTAGGACCCCGCTGCCACGGGAGGGTAGGACAAAAGATGTCATGCAAGTTCTTTTCCATAAGCATGTATGACTATATTCGGAATACATGCCTACATTACATTGATGAATTGGAGCTAGTTTTGTGTCACCCTAGGTTATGACTGTTACATGATGAACCGCATCCGGCATAATTCTCCATCACCGATCCATTGCCTACGAGCTTTCCACATATTGTTCTGCTTATTTACTTTTCCGTTGCTATTGTTATCATCACTATGAAACAACAAAAATATTACTTTTGCTATCGTTACCTTTTGCTACCGTTACCACTACTATCATATTACTTTTCTACTAAACATTTTGCTGCAGATATTAAGTTTCCTGGTGTGGTTGAATTGACAACTCAGCTGCTAATACTTGAGAATATTCTTTGGCTCCCCTTGTGTCGAATCAATAAATTTGGGTTGAATACTCTACCCTCGAAAACTGTTGCGATCCCCTATACTTGTGGGTTATCAACGTCCACTCCAAGTCCTCTGGATCACGTTTGTTCCAAAAATCACGTTCCCGAAAGTTTCATTCCGTTTGGACTCCGTTTCATATTCCTTTTCTATGAAACACTGAAATAGGCAAAAAAACAACAATTTGGGTTGGGCCTTTGGTTAATAGGTTAGTCCCAAATATAATATAAAAGTGTAAAATAAAGCCCATTAACATCCAAAACAGATAATATAATAGCATGGAACAATCAAAAAGTATAGATACGTCGGAGACGTACCAATCCCCCTCTAGGCGACATCCACGATCTTTCAAAACGGTTCCACACATCTTTGCGCTAAGCGAGGTTGTTCGCTTAACATGACCGAAAGCTGGTTGGACTCCACTCCTAGCTTCCTGATCAACAACCTCCTGGCTGACTGGTCGGCGAATGCGTTCGTTGAATAAAGCTCTCAATTTCCCTCGCAAAAAATGATTTTCAAAATGGTAAACTTTTGAATATTCTGATCTTCAGATGTTTTCTCCAGTGAGTTAGCTGATTTAAGAGTTCTTTTTTCAAAAAACCTTATGATCTATTCATCCGCAATCATGATAGTAAAGTGAACACCAGAAATAATAAAAAATTCATTTAGGTGGGTAGACCACCTGGCAGCGACTAAAAGCATTGAAGCGAGCCGAAGGTGCGCCGCTGTCATTGCCACTCTCGAGCCAGACAAAACTTATTGTAGTACACAGTCAGAAGTCGCCATGCTAAGGCCCCATAGAATCAGCGCACCAGAACAGCAAACGCCGCTGATGAAGAGTAGCGTAGATCGGAAGGATCGAACTTGAGAATACACGAACATAGACGAACAATGACCAAATCCAAGCAGATCCCTCCAAAGACAGATTCGTTGGAGACTGTAACACCCTCGATGCGGCTATATCTCCTACGTGTCGAGGCACGACTTAGAGGCATAACCGCACTGAAAGCAATGTCGCAAGTTAGGCAATCTTCACAACATCCCATGTAATATAGATAATAAAAGGGGAAGGAACATAGTTGGCTTACACTCGCCACGTCAATCAAAGTACATAAATAGCATTACATCATTCAAACACTCCTGGCCCCACTACGGCGCCAAAATAAAAGATCAACCCAACATGCGACACGGTCCCGATCGCCCCAACTGGGCACCACTACTGATCATCAGGGAAAGACACATAGTAACAGCGTGAGGCCTCGTCAAACTCCCACTTGAGCTCAAGCGCGTCATCTAGAATGGAGTCATCAGGCCCTGCATCTGGTTTGGAAGTAATCTGTGAGCCACAAGGACTCAACAATCTCGCACCCTCGCGATCAAGACTATTTAAGCTTATAGGTAAGGCAAGGTAAATATGTGGAGCTGCAGCAAGCGACTAGCATATATGGTGGCTAACCTGTTCGCAAAAGAGAGCAAGAAGAGAAGGCAAAGCGCGAACGAATAACTAGAGAACAACCTGCGGCAAGCATTACTCCAACACCGTGTTCACTTCCTGGACTCCGCCGAGAAGAGACCATCACGGTAACTCACGCAGTTGATTCGTTTTACTTAAGTTAAGGTTCAAGTTATCTACAACCGGAAATTAACAAATTCACATCTGCCCATAACCGTGGGCACGGCTTTCGAAAGTTCAAATCCCTGCAGGGGAGTCCCAACTTAGCCCATGGCAAGCTCTCACGGTCAACGAAGGAAAAGACCTCCTCCCGAGGCATTCCGATCAGACTCGGTATCCCGGTTCTACAAGACAACTCCGACAATGGTAAAACAAGTCCAGCAACACCACCCGCTGTGCCGACAAATCCTGATAGGAGCTGCACATATCTCGTTCTCAGGGCACACCGGACAAGCTAAGCGTACGGGAGCCAACGTAACCCAAGTTGCCAAGGGACGGCCCCGCACGGTGCTCTAGGTTGGACCAACGCTCAGAGGAGCACTAGCCCGGGGGTTAAAATAAGATGACCCTTGTGTCCGCGAAACCCAAGGGAAAAGGCTAGGTGGCAAATGGTAAAACCAAGGCTGGGCATTGCTGGAGGAGTTTTATTCAAGGCGGACTGTCAAGGGGTTCCCATTATCACCCAACCGCGTAAGGAACGCAAAATCCGGGAACATAACACCGATATGACGCAAACTAGGGCGGCAAGAGTGGAACAAAACACTAGGAGAGAGGCCGAGCCTTCCACCCTTTACCAAGTATATAGATGCATTAATATAACAAGATATTATAATGATATCCCAACAAGTAAATAATGTTTGTCGGGGTAAATAGATATGGGTAGCCCAGCCGGCTTCCCCTAGCCCATCAGAAAAAATTGTGAGCCCATCCGGCTCATAAGAAGACTCAAGACTTGGGCCGCCTCCCCCAGCCGGCTACCTCCCTGGCCGGCTTCGGGGCAGCCCACCCTTTCACCCTCCTGGGGAAGCCTGCGGAGGGCCGGCTACGGCAAGGCCGGCTACTTCAGGGCCGGCTACAGCAAGGCCGGCTACTGCTGGGCCGGCTCCCATAAATCGGTCAACGCCGTACCCGCAATGTACGCGTCCACTCTGCAATGATGAAGTGGGGCGTGGCAACAGTCGAGCCTGCCACCCTCAAAACCCGGAGCACGCTTGGTACAGCGCGTCGTGCGGGCCGCTGCGGCCCGCCCGGCGCGGCACTGTAGCCCCGGCGGCTCTGGCGCCGTCCTCTACGGGTCGCCAGCGTGGCCCCCGAGGCGGTGGGCCCCTTCGGGCAGAGAGATGCCGAAGGCGGCCGCACCTCCTCTCAAGCCGGCAAGACAGAGGGTCGGCTTCACGTAGCCGGCCTGCCGCCCTCCTCGAAGGAGACGCCCATTAAGGAGACAAGATGCGGCGGGGCTACAGTAATCGCCCGCCAGGGCGGCGTTACTGTAGCCATGCTTACCCCGACCAAGCCTGCGTCCACGACACGAAGTAACAGTAACCAGCCGCCGACCAGGCCCTGGCCAGTGGGGCCGGCCTGTCGACCCAGGAGCCGGCAGCCGGCGGGACCCACCAGCCGGCGGGCCCCAGAAGCCGGCGGAGAAGCCGGCGAGCATAGTCACAGACAGCTGGGCCCCGCGCCCAGTCGGATTACCATTGTACCCCCGGGGGTTGGCCTATATAAACCCCCCGGTGCACCCATGCAAAGGGTTGAACTCTCCCTCTAGACCTAGACACATACAAGGAGAAGAAGCAAGCTGAGCCGAGCCCTTCTTCCTCCTTCCACCCAAAACAGCTCAAGGAGCATTGTAGCTACTTGCCCACTTAGTAACCATGCGGAGACCCCGCGGAGCAGCAGTAGGGGTGTTATCTCCCCGGAGAGCCCTGAAGCTGGGTAAGATTCGCCGGCGTGCATGTCTTCGCCTCATCCCGTTTCCAGGCACCGGCGACGTTCTTTTGGCCCCCGCAATGATAAGCCACCCGTTGGCATATGTCGATCCTACCACCTGACATTTGGCGCCCACCGTGGGGCCAGGTGCACCGTCGTCCGGAGACCTGTTCTGGACGGGAACCCTTTTTCTCCCTCGCGGGCGTAGCCAGCCTGGCTCGCCCGATGGCGCTTGCCGCGACGTGCTGCATGGCGTCGCCGACGTCTGCGCGCCTAGCGGCCTCGCCAACCTCTTC
The DNA here is from genome assembly GCA_034509565.1 of Triticum monococcum. Lineage (NCBI taxonomy): Eukaryota > Viridiplantae > Streptophyta > Magnoliopsida > Poales > Poaceae > Triticum > Triticum monococcum. Next base: position 670,675,895 of record CM067845.1, read on the forward strand.
GACAAGGCCCGCATCTCCGACGAGCTCGCCTCCGATGCGGGCACAGATCACCTTGCCAACCTCCTCAGCCAACTCCACGTCTCCAGCGAGCCCGCTGCGGACTTGGAGTCGGTTGGCTCCACCGACCCGATGCCCGTCGACTCCGACGCGGCATCCTGCGATACCTTCCCCACCAACATCACGGTCTACAACGACCCGCTCCCTCCGGCTGGCGATCGCGATTCTGACGCCCCCGAGGTGATGGTTATCGGCCTCGACGGCCCGACTGACGAGGGCGCCCACGACTCCCCACGCGCGGCAGCCCAAGACTTGTCCGCCCCCCTTCCGGCTGACGCCAGCGACGAAGTTCTGGAGGCATGTCGCCTCGCCCTCCTCGCGGAGGGCCGGCGGCTGGCCTCCATAAGACGCCTCACCGAGGCCTACCAGCGCGAAGCTGACCGCGCCGCCTTCGGCATGCCGGCTCCGGCTGGCCCTAGCCGGGCCGGCGCTGTCAGGCAACGCCGTGCCGTCATCGCCGACACGCTTGGGGTGGATCGCCCGGTCTACGCCACCCCGCTCGAGAACCTGTGCCGCCCAGGCGGCTGTAGACGAGCTGGACGGCTTGGAAGCCGAAGACCTCCCCCACATGACGCGGCGCATCCAGCAACTAATCAATGCGGCCGCACGACGACACGAAGCCGACGCCTGCGCGGGGAGCCCTCCCCCGCGCCGCGAACACGGCGCAACCTCCCGGTCGCCGACTACCAGCTACACCCGCGCGCGGCGCGAGAAAGAGCCGGCTTCCAGCCGAAGCCGGACCCAAGTCTCCATCGAGCGAGACGCGGACGGCCGCCCCCGAGCCACGGAATGGCGGGGCACCCCGCCTCTGCCTCGAGCTCGCGGAGAAAGATATCCTACCCCGCCTCCAGTAGCTCACCCGACTCTCAGCGGCCGGCTTGGTCGCCGCGAGGGAATCGGCGAAAACGACGCCCGCCACCGGATCGACCGCCTGGCCCGATCCCTGGCGCTAGAAGAAGGAGACGATGTCGGCCCGCCTTCCTTTGGCCCCCGCATCCGCGACGAGCCCTTCCCCAAAGGGTTCTCGCTCCCAAGAGACACACCCAAGTACAACGGCTCGGTGAAGCCAGAAGACTGGCTGACCGACTACTCCACAGCCGTCAGCATCGCCAATGGCAACCGGCGTGTTGCCGTAAAGTACGTGCCCCTCATGCTGTAAGGCACGGCACGGACTTGGCTTAACAGCCTCAAGCCCCTCAGCATCAACAGCTGGGTGGATTTCACTGAAGCCTTCGTTCGCAACTTCACCAGCACCTACAAGCGGGCTCCCAAGCCCAGACAGCTCTCCCTGTGCGTACAGGGCCCAGCCGAGTCCACTCGCGACTACCTGACGCGTTGGGCCGAGCTCCGCAACTCCTGCGAGGGGGTGCACGAGGTGCAAGCCATTGAATACTTCACAGCCGGGTGCCGAGAGGGCACCCTCCTCAAGCACAAGCTTCTCTGCGATGAGCCGACTACCCTCGACGAGCTCCTGAACATCGCCGACAAGTACGCCACCGCCGACTCCTCAATGAAGACCGAGCTCCGGGTGGACGCATCCGGAAAGGTGCTCAATCCGGCGCCCAAAGCGCCGGCTGGAGACGGCGGCCGACGCCAACACCAGAATGATCAAAAGCGCAAGGGCCCTGCGCCGCCTCCCGCCAGCCGGCAGGTGGCCACGGTCGAAGACGCGCCGCCTGAGGGGCGGCCCGCACCCAAGAAGCCCAAGGGCGGCCGGCCGGCTTGGCAGCTGGCCTTCTCCTACGAGCAAACCCTTGATGCCCCGTGCAAGTTCCACAGCAGCGCGAAGCCGTCCAACCACACGACCCGCAAATGCAACTGGCTCGCCCGAATCTCGAAGGGTGAAGGGCTCACGCCGACTCCGCCTGCCGGCCCGCCGCCGCCGGCTCCGCCGCCCAAAGCCGCCCGGCCCGTGGTCGACGCCGTGCAGGACGAGTTCCCCGACGAGCAAGCGTATTATGTCGTCTTCGCGAGCCAGCCCGAAGACCGGCGCAGCAAGCGCCGAGAGCAACAAGAGGTCAATATGGCCGCCACCAGCCCAGCCGGCCACATGCACTGGTCGGAGAAACCCATCAGCTGGAGCCGGGCCGACCACCCAGAGGTGATGCCATCCCCCGGCTCCTACGCATTGGTCCTGGAGGCCACCCTTGCGACGGATACGCGCGCCGCACGCTTCTCCCGCGTGCTGATCGACGGCGGAAGCAGCATCAACATCCTGTACTGCGACACCATGGAGAAGCTGGGCGTCAAGGCAAAGCAACTTGCGCCGACTCAAACGGTGTTCCACGGCATCGTACCCGGTTTGTCCTGTGCCCCCATCGGCAAGCTCAAGATCGATGTACTCTTTGGGGGCAAGGATCATTTCCGCCGAGAAGCAATCTGGTTCGAGGTGGTGGACCTGGAGAGCCCTTATCATGCCTTGCTTGGCCGACCCGCCTTGGCCAAGTTCATGGCGGTCCCCCACTATGCTTACCTCAAGATGAAGATACCGAGCTCCAAGGGTGTCATCACCATCGCCGGCGACTACAAGAAGTCCGCTGACTGCGCCGCGGCCAGCAGCCGGCTGGCCGAATCCCTCATGATCGCTGCCGACAGGAAGACGCTGGACCGGGTCGTGGCCCTGGCCAGCAAGCAGCTAAACCAACCCGCCGACTCCAAGGAGTATGATGCCCAAGGATCTTTCCAGCCGGCCAAGGAGACCAAGAAGATACAGCTCGACCTCGAGCACCCCGAGAGGTTTGCCGTCATTGGGGCGAGCCTGGATAGCAAATAGGAAGGCGAGCTCGTCGATTTCCTCCGTGAGAATCGGGATATCTTTGCATGGTCCCCCAAGGACATGCCGGGTGTTCCGAAGGATTTCGCCGAGCACAAATTGCACATGCGGGAGGATGCTAAACCAGTCAAGCAGCCCCTCTGCCAACTGTCAGAAGAGAAGAGAAGGATCGTAGGGGAGGAGATAGCCCGGCTTCTCACAGCCGGCTTCATCATGGAAGTTTTCTTCCCCGAGTGGCTCGCGAACCCAGTTCTCGTGCTGAAAAAGAATAACAAGTGGCGCATGTGTATAGATTACACAAGTCTCAACAAAGCCTGCCCAAAAGATCCCTTCGCTCTGCCAAGGATTGATCAGGTGATAGACTCCACAGCCGGATGCGAGCTGTTGAGCTTTTTGGATGCCTACTCGGGATACCACCAGATCAAGCTGAACCCGGATGACCAACTGAAGACCGCCTTCATCACGCCGTTTGGAGCCTTCTGCTACCTGACTATGACGTTCGGCTTGAGGAATGCCGGCGCCACTTTTCAGCGTTGCATGCAGAAGTGCCTCCTCACGCAGCTCGGCAAGAACGCCCACGTTTACGTGGATGATGTTGTGGTGAAGACGGAGAAGCGTGGCACTCTGCTGGAAGACCTGAAGGAGACATTCGAGAACCTGCGCCGGTTCCGGATCAAGCTCAACCCGGAGAAATGCGTGTTCGGAGTACCAGCCGGCCAGCTCTTAGGCTTTCTGGTCTCTGAACGCGGCATAGAGTGCAACCCTGTGAATATCAAGGCCATCGAGAGGATGGCGGTCCCAACCAAGCTCAGGGAGATTCAGAAGTTCACCGGGTGCCTGGCCTCTCTGAACCGCTTCATCAGCCGGCTTGGAGAAAAAGCTCTCCCCCTCTACCGCCTCATGAAGAAGAGCACTCACTTTGAGTGGAATGACCAGGCCGACCAAGCTTTCCACGAGCTGAAGAAAATGCTGTCCACGCCGCCTGTCTTGGCGGCACCGACTGAGAAGGAGCCCATGCTCCTATATATTGCCGCCACTAGCCGGGTGGTCTGCACCGTCATTGTGGTCAAACGCCCCGAAGAAGGCCGAGCCCAGCCGGTCCAGAGGCCGGTTTACTACCTGAGCGAGGTGTTGTCCGCCTTGAAGCAAAATTACCCGCACTATCAGAAGATGTGCTATGGCGTGTACTTCGCCGCCAAGAAGCTAAAGCCGTACTTTCAAGAGCATCCCATCACGGTCGTATGCACTGCCCCGCTAGCCGACATCATAGGCAGCCGGGATGCATCCGGCCGGGTGGCCAAATGGGCCATCGAGCTGGCCCCCTACACGATCTTCTACCAACCCCGCACCGCCATCAGGACGCAAGCGCTGGCCGACTTCCTCGTCGACTGGGCCGAGACCCAGTACTTACCACCAGCGCCCGACTCCACCCATTGGCGCATGCACTTTGACGGATCAAAGATGCGCACCGGCCTGGGAGCCGGCGTCGTCCTTACCTCTCCAAAGGGCGACAAGCTCAGATACACGCTGCAGATCCACTTCGCCGCCTCCAACAATGTAGCCGAGTACGAGGCGCTCATACACGGGCTCCGGCTTGCCAAGGAACTTGGCATTCGCCGGATCCTGTGCTATGGCGACTCGGATTTGGTGGTGCAATAGTCTTCTGGCGACTGGGACGCCAAGGACGCGAACATGGCGAGCTACAGCTTCCTAGTGCAGCAAATCAGCGGATACTTCGACGGGTGTGAATTCCTTCACGTGCCGCGAGCCGACAACGAGCCAGCGGATGCTCTGGCCCGAATAGGCTCCACGCGGCAAGCAATACCAGCCGGCGTCGCCCTACAGCGCCTCCTCAAGCCTTCAATCAAGTCGTCTCCGGAATCCGACTCCATTTTCGTGCCGCCTAACCCCGAGGAGGCCGGGTCTGGCTCGAAGAATCAAGCAGCCGGCCCGGGAACTTCGACATTTGGCTCGAGGACTGCAGTACCCGGCCCGGGGACTGCGGTAGCCGGCCCGGGGACTTCTTCAGCACAGCAAGCGGCGGCCGACTCCAGCACTGCACTACCCAGCCCGCCCACCGTGGTGGCTGTGGCCACATTGGTGGCAGAGGAGGTCGCCGCCCCATCATGGGCCCAAACCATCCGCAACTTTTTGGTGAACCATGACCTGCCGGCTGACAAAAACGAAGCAAGACAAGTTCAGCGCCCGGGCTGGAGCATACACAATCGTCAACAGAGAGCTTGTCAAGCCCAGCGCCACCGGAGTCTTGCAGTGATGCGTCGAGCAGGAGAAAGGCATCGCGATCCTCAGGGATATACACCAAGAAGAGTGCGGCCACCACGCCGCGTCAAGATCACTTGTCGCCAAAGCCTTCTGCCATGGTTTCTTCTGGCCGACTGCTTTGGATGACGCCAAAGAGCTAGTCAAACACTAAGGCTGCCAGCTTTTCAGCTCGCAGCAACACATGCCGGCTTCGGCACTCAAGACCATTCCCATCACCTGGCCCTTTGCCGTCTGGGGATTGGATATGGTGGGCCCATTCAAGACGGCGCGCGGCGGCATGACACATTTGCTCGTCGCCGTCGACAAATTCACCAAGTGGATCGAGGCGAAGCCGATCAAGAAGCTGAATGGGCCGACTGTAGTGACCTTCATTGCAGATATAACAACCCGGTACGGCGTACCGCACAGCATCATCACCGACAACGGCATGAACTTTGCCAAAGGTGCCTTGGCACGGTTCTGCGCTGTGCAAGGTATCCGGCTGGACCTTGCGTCAGTCGCCCACCCGCAGTCAAACGGCCAAGTGGAGCGAGCGAATGGCCTTATTTTGTCCGGCATCAAGCGTCGACTGGTCGTACCTCTGGAGCGTTCAGCCGGCTGCTGGCTCGATGAGCTGTCGGCTGTCCTATGGAGTCTGCGCACTACTCCCAACAGATCAACCGGCTTCACTCCCTTCTTCCTTGTATATGGTGCCGAGGCGGTCATCCCAACAGACATCGAGTTCGACTCGCCTCGCGTAACCATGTACACGGAAGCAGAAGCCAAAGAAGCACGAGAAGACGACGTCGACCTGCTGGAAGAGGCCCGGTTGTTAGCCCTCAGCCGGTCCGCCATCTACCAGCAGGGTTTGCGCCGCTACCATAGCCGGAGGGTCCGACCAAGATCCTTCCAGGAGGGCGACCTTGTGCTCCGGCTGATCCAGCGAACAGCCGGCCAGCACAAGCTCGCAGCCCCCTGGGAAGGCCCCTTCATCATCAGCAGAGCCTTGGGAAACAACGCCTACTACCTCATCGACGCACAGAAGCCGAAGGCACGCAAGAGAGACGACTCCGGCAAGGAGTCGGAGCGACCATGGAACGCAAATCTCCTTCAGAAGTTTTACAGTTAAAGCGCAGTATGTGTTATTCCCACTTTTGTATTTAGTACGAAACAGTAGGCTCCCCGAGAAAGACTCAGGGACTGCCACCCTTTATCTTATGAATGAAAGTTATCATGCGTATGATTTTACCTCTTCATTTATTTTGTCCGGTACCGGGTCCGACGAGTCGGCCCGGGGACTGGCCGACTAGAGTTATATTAGGAGCCCTACCCGCGGTCAGACAAGTAATGCGCCAACACCCAGGCCTGGCTCTTGCCGAAATCGCAGCTCGAAGAACCGACTGCCCGGCTGGCAAGAGCCACAAGCCGGAAGGGGTGCGCACATGAAAAAAGGCTAGGGACCAAACAGGCTCGCATATATAACAAAAGCCGGCTGACTGCCTCACACCGACCGACTACCAGAGTAGCCGGCCGGCCGGCTTACATTCAGTCTACTTCAAATCCACGAAAGCTCAAATACTTGCCTTCCCAAAGAGGGAAGGCGGCAAAGGAAAGAGCCTAAGGACAAAAAGTACACTCAGATGAACGCCAACACATGCATATATTAATATTTACACAAAAGGCCTCTAGAGAGGTCGACGTCCAACATTGTTCGATACACCCCCAGTGGGTGGAATTGCAGAAACTTAAAATTGTCTGAAAAGGTAAAAATAGGGACAAAAAGAACGGTAGATCAAGCCGGCGGGGCCGCAGACGAGCCGGGCTAGGCGGTGGATGTAGTCGCGCCGGCTGGAGGAGCGGCCGGCTGGCCAACCTCGGCTTGATTGTCGTCTCCGGCAGAGGGCGCGCTCCCGCGTGGCTCGTTGCTGGAGGCACGGTCGGCTGGGGGACGGTCGGCCGTCTCACCAGTCGGCTCGGCGTCCTCGCCGTCCTCCTCCTCGTCGTCCTTGCCCTCGTCGCTGGAGGCGATCTCCTCGGCCGAGTCTTCGCTATCCGCCGGGTTCAGCCCGAACCATTCCTCCGGCCGGGCGGCGCCATCGTCGTTGAGCTCCGGCGCGAAGACGCTGGTGTCGGTGCACTCGGCGATCGTCGAGGCGCGTTGCGCGATTGCCGGCCGCACCTCCTCCAGCTCCGCGTCGGCTTCCGACCGCCACGTCCGCAGCTGGTCCAGGCTCAGCCCTGGGTACCACGCGCGGACGAACTCCAGCGCGCGCCCGGCTCCAAGACGGGCCGTGGACGCCTTCCAGGCCTCGAGGCGGCCCACTGCAACTTCGAGCCAGTCGGCCGTCCGGCTTGGGGTGTGGGGAATTGTCTGGCCGGGCCAGAGCGCGGCCAGCATTGTCGCCCCGGTGCGTTGGAGCCGGCGGAGCAGCCGGTGGGCCGGCTGCAACCGCGCCTGGACGGCGATAAGCTGCTCCGACAACGTCCGGTTCGCATCCGGCGGAATCACGACCCCGGCCTGACGGCGCTCCTCGCGGTAAGCTTCAATGGCTTGGGCGGCAAGGACGGATTGACCGGGGAAGTACTCTGCGCAAGACAGCAAACACAAGTCAAAACAAAACCATAGGCGGCCGGCAGATGGAAGAAGAGCAAGAAAGACAGCCTACCATCGATGAGATCCTCGATCCGGCCGAAGCCTTCTTCCAGCGCCTGGCGCGTCTCGGCCCAGCTCGCTTCCCTGGCCTCAAACTCTGCCTTCAGGGTAGCCTCGCCGTCCTGTGCCTTTTGCAGGGCCGCCTTGTGGCTCTCCTCCTGGTCGGCCAGCTTCTTCGCCAGGCGGTCGCGCTCTTGAACCAAGTCAGCATACTCGGCATTCTTGGCGCGAAGAGCGGCCTGCACCTCGCCGAATTCCCTTCGCAGGTCGGCGTTGGCCTCTGCACGAGCAAAAGATAGAGAAAAAGTTAGCAAAGGAAAAAGTTGTCGAGGAAGATCCGACCCGACTGCGCTGCAGTCGGCCCGGATCTCGGGGACTACACCCAGTGGGTGCGCTGTCGCGCCCCCGCGAGAAACTAACAAGGAGAAAACACTTACGCCGGCTGCTGGCGAGGTCTTCGGTCCTCCGGCTCAGCTCCCGAGCCTGGGAGTTGAAGGCGGCGGCACGAGAATTGTGATAATCCTGGAGATCAGAAAAAACAGTCAAGATAGTCGTCAAGTAAGATCCGACCCGACTGCACCGCAGTCGGCCCGGATCTCGGGGACTACACCCAGTGGGTGCGCTAGCGCGCCCCCACGGAAAAAATTCAAAGGACCAGAACGGTCAATGAGCGAAGACTTACCCGGATTGCAGACCACGTCGACAGAAACTCCTGAGTAAATTGCCTCAGGAGGCCGGCCTGTGCCTGCAGCCGGCTCCGAACCTCTTGAGCCGCGATGTTCAGCTCGCCGCTCCCTCCGCTAGGAGTCCATCCGGACGTGGCGGAGCTGGCCGCCTCCAAGGCGTCTGCCGTCTGCTCGGCCCCCGCGGCTCGGCGCGTGTCCGGCGGGGCCGTGCCCCCTCCGGCATGCCGGCCCGCCGCCAGCTCGATCTCGAGGCCGGCTCCGGCCTCAGGCGCGGCCCGGGCCGGCTCCTCTGGCACCGCCGATGATTGGCCGCCTTCGCCTGCTCCGGCTGGCGCTGCCGGCGACGTCCTCTCGACGGAAACCTCGAAGACTTCGTCCCTCTGCACCGGCGGCTGCTCGGGGATAATCTCCTCCGCCGTGGGCAGAGGGATGTCTGGATCCAAAGTTTGGAGGGGGATGGCGAGTAGCGGAGGCTGGCTACGCGCGCCGTCCGTCTCCGTCTCCGCGGTCGCCCGCTCCGCCGCCTCCCGCTCCGCTGCCTCCCGTTCCGCCGCCTCCCGCTCGGCCACCTCCCTCTCTTGACGTGCCTCGCGAGCGTTGCGCTCCGTGGCTGCGTCAAGTTCGGCGCAGGGGTCCACTCGGCGGGACCCTGAGGATCCGGCACTCGGCCTGACAACGGAGCCGGCTGGGCCTCGCTCAAGGGAGAGCGGCGCCCTGCTCAGAAGATCAGAAAAGCATTCAAGAAAAGGAAGACTGCAGAATAACAAGAGCGTCGGCGGCTACAAGACTTACGCGGAAACTGAGGGGGGCTTCTTCACCGCCTTCCGGAAGCGGGCCGCCTTCGCCGCCGCCTCCTCGCGCTTCGTGGCCGCGGCGGAGGCCTTCGGCTTCTTCGGCCGGCTTCCGAAGAGTGGGAACGCGGCCCGGCGTTTCCCCTTCCCACCACCGGCAGTCGGCGCGGCCGACGAGCCCGCGCCGCGGCGATCGGTTGCCGGCTGGTGGCACGGGATTTCTTCGGCTTCGAAGTCATCCGGCCAGTCGTCGAAGCTGGCCGAGAGCCCCGTGCCGCCGAGCTCGGTGGCGTCCCCCGTGGCAGCGTCCTCCATGGCGACTGCAGAAAGGTCCGGGTCGTCGAGGTCGTCCACCGTGCGGTCCGGGGCATACTCGCGATCGACTCCAGCCGCCCCGGCTGGCGGCGGGAGGAGAGGATTCTGATAAAGAGAAAGAAGAGAAGAGCCGCCTGGTCAGAAGCCGGCTGACTCAAGCCGGCAGACGACGAGAAGAAAAACTTACCACAGGCGGAGGATGGGCGCGGGAGTACGGCGCCTTGCCGAACTGCCACTCGTTGGTGAGCTTCAGGTTGGCGATGTAGTTCGCCATCAGAGCCACCTCGGCATGGGGCATCTCCCATGTGCTCAGCCGGCAAGGGTCGAACCGGCCACTCATCTGGCACATCATGTGCGGCCGGCTTTGGAGGGGCAGAACCCGGCGCTCGACAAAGGCGGCCACCAAGTCGGATGCGCGCAGGCCTTCCGACTGGATCATCACCCGAAGCCGGGCGATGGAAGCATTCCCAGCCGGAGACAAGGACTTCGACCTGTAGCCCCAGGACCGCCGCCTCCCAACCGGCGGGCCGGCTACGTAAGCCGGCAGATTGACGTAGTCGCCGTGCGGGGCGACGTTCTTGACGTAGAAATAAGACTTCTGCCAGAGCTTGACAGACTGGATCAGAGGGATGTGGGGGAAGGGGTTGTCGTCGCTTGCCCTCTTCATCGCGATGAAGGCGCCGCAGGGAGCCGGCACGCCGGCGGAGACGGTGCCGAGCTTGTTCTGGAACAGCTCCGCCCAGAGCTCCAGCGTCGACAGCACCCCCAAGAACCCCTCGCAGAGCGAGACGAAGGCCGAGAGCTGCAGCACGGTGTTGGGAGTAACGTGGTGTGGTTGGAGGTTGTAGAATTCGAGGAAGGAACGCATGAAGCTGCTCGCCGGGAAGCCGAAGCCACGGAGGAAGTGCGTGCGGAAGACGACGCGCTCGCCTTCCTCCGGCGCTGGCGAGACCTCCTTCGTGGGCGCCAGGCGCACCTGCACGAGGTTGGCGGCGGGCAGGCGCCGGGTCTGGCGGAGGAACTCGATATGGTCCTCGTGGACATTGGACCCGTCCCACGAGCTCGACAAAGCCAGAGACATGGCGGCCTGGGTGGGCTGCGGCGCGAAACTGCGTCGGGCGCGAGGAAGAAGAAGAAGAAGAAGAGGAGGACCAGGAGGGACGGGGAGCGGGGGAGCGAACGGGCCTGTGCCTCTCCCCCTCCCCCCCTACTTGTAGGCGCGTGCGCCAGTGCCGAGGAGGCGCGGCGTGGGGGATCGTGGGGATCGATCGTTCCCATCACCCCCATGCCCGCGTTAATTGCGCGCCTTGATGACGCGAAGTAACGGCCGCGGGGAGGCAAGCAGTCCCCTCAGGCCACAGAAGATCTGCGCCCGGGCCGAGGCCAGGGAGTGGCGGGCCCGGGCCTGCGGCGGCGTCCCGTCGCGCGCATGCGACGGCAGGACTTCCCCGCCACGTGGCACATCGTGGGGCCCGCGGCCGGCCCACGGGTCAACCACTGCCACCCTGATAAACAAAAAGTGCTCCGGAGTCGGCTGCAATGACGAGGTCGGCCCCTCGGGGTATGACGCCGGCCAAGCTTCCCGCCCTTCCGCCTGCCGTGAAGCTCGCCCGCCTTCGGGGACTACTGTCCGGGTAAAAAGATATGGGTAGCCCAGCCGGCTTCCCCTAGCCCCTCAGAAAAAATTGTGAGCCCATCCGACTCATAAGAAGACTCAAGACTTGGGCCGCCTCCCCCAGCCGGCTACCTTCCTGGCCGGCTTCGGGGCGGCCCACCCTTTCACCCTCCTGGAGAAACCTGCGGAGGGCCGGCTACGGCAAGGCCGGCTACGGCAGGGCCGGCTACTTCAGGGCCGGCTACAGCAAGGCCGGCTACTGCTGGGCCGGCTCCCATAAATCGGTCAACGCCGTACCCGCAATGTACGCGTCCACTCTGCAATGATGAAGTGGGGCGTGGCAACAGTCGAGCCTGCCACCCCCAAAACCCGAAGCACGCCTGGTACAGCGCGTCGTGCGGGCCGCTGCGGCCCGCCCGGCGCGGCACTGTAGCCCCGGCGGCTCTGGCGCCGTCCTCTACGGGTCGCCAGCGTGGCCCCCGAGGCGGTGGGCCCCTTCGGGCAGAGAGATGCCGAAGGCGGCCGCACCTCCTCTCAAGCCGGCAAGACAGAGGGTCGGCTTCACGTAGCCGGCCTGCCGCCCTCCTCGAAGGAGACGCCCATTAAGGAGACAAGATGCGGCGGGGCTACAGTAATCGCTCGCCAGGGCGGCGTTACTGTAGCCACGCTTACCCCGACCAAGCCTGCGTCCACGACACGAAGTAACAGTAACCAGCCGCCGACCAGGCCCTGGCCAGTGGGGCCGGCCTGTCGACCCAGGAGCCGGCAGCTGGCGGGACCCACCAGCCGGCGGGCCCCAGAAGCCGGCGGAGAAGCCGGCGAGCATAGTCACAGACAGCTGGGCCCCGCGCCCAGTCGGATTACCATTGTACCCCCGGGGGGTAGGCCTATATAAACCCCCCGATGCACCCATGCAAAGGGTTGAACTCTCCTTCTAGACCTAGACACATACAAGGAGAAGAAGCAAGCCGAGCCGAGCCCTTCTTCCTCCTTCCACCCAAAACAGCTCAAGGAGCATTGTAGCTACTTGCCCACTTAGTAACCATGCGGAGACCCCGCGGAGCAGCAGTAGGGGTGTTATCTCCCCGGAGAGCCCTGAAGCTGGGTAAGATTCGCCGGCGTGCATGTCTTCGCCTCATCCCGTTTCCAGGCACCGGCGACGTTCTTTTGGCCCCCGCAATGATAAGCCACCCGTTGGCATATGTCGATCCTACCACCCGACAATGTTCAACAAGGAACGGTCTCCAATCTTCACCTGCAACTAGCAATGCTATAAGAGGGGCTGAGCAAAGCGGTAACATAGCCAATCAATGGTTTGCTAGGACAAGGTGGGTTAGAGGTTTGACATGGCAATTTGGGAGGCATGATAAGCAAGTGGTAGGCATCGTAGCATAGGCATAGCAAAAGAGCGAGCATCTAGCAAAGCAAAGATAGAAGTGATTTCGAAGGTATGATCATCTTGCCTGCAAAGTTGTCAGAGTTTTCTGGATCCTCGAAAGCAAACTCAAAGGGCTCCTCATTAGCAAACTCGTCTCCCGGCTCTACCCAAACAATACAAACAAGCAAACGGAACACAATCAACCACGTGCAAACTCAAACAACATGATGTAAACATGGTATGCTATGCGGGATGCGATATGTGATGCATATGCAAGATTTGACAAGGAATGAATGAACCTGGCCTCAACTTGGAAATCCAAGGGTGCCACTGGAAAGGTGAGGTGATTTCGCTTGAAAACAATATAAAGATCACCAGAATCGGAGTCACGGTTTGGAAATGGCAAGCAATTCAAATATGGCACCGGTCTGCAATATACAGCAAGTAGCCATCTAAATGCAACAAGATGAACATGCTACAGCACCCAAACATGGCAACAAAATACATGGCAGGGATCCATTCATGATTCTTAACAAAAGATGAACACTGAACTACGGCCAATTCATCCATTGACATGTTCAAACAAGCATGGCAAAAGTGCATTTGGTAAACAGATTTCAGACTTAGTGAAATTAACACTTGTCTGGAATTTCAGATCAGGTAGCACACTTTGGAGCAATAAAACTATATGCTACAGGACCTGAACATGGCAAAGTAAAGCATGGCATGAAGCTACCCAAAGAGCTTAACAAAAGTCCCTTAGTGACCTTGAGCCAAAAGGGATGAGAAAATACATTTGCAAGCATGTGAACATGGCAAAAACATAATCAGATCACAGACTTGGTGAAAACTGGAGCATGCAAAATCAGATATCAAGTAGGCATGTTTACGAGCTCGATGCACTCACTACAGAGCAAGTCATGACAATCTGAGCATACACCCATCAAGAATACACATTATACAAGCTAGACATGGCAAGAACAATAACATAGCATGCACGAATCAACTACAACATCCTCGGCAAAATCGCCAACAAGTAGACAATCTACCAAGATTCACGAAATAGCAAAAGTAGAGCTCGATTGACTCAAGCTAGGGTGCTCCATAATTGCAAACAAAGACATGGATGGATAGAGCACTACAAGATTAACAAAACATCCTTACTGATCATCCTCAAAAGAGGCACGGATCACTAGGAAACAACATGAACATATGGCATATTGAGATAAACAGATCAAGGACTTAGTGGAAATGCTAAGTCCCTGAAATCAGCATTAACGAATGCACCACTTTGCAAGCTTTTGCTAGTCACCACACACATTACAAAAATACATGGGTTGCACCTCTGGATAGATGGCAAAACATAAAACAAAACTCATGAAGAGCTCAGGGGCATATCATGCACACAATAATCATGGCAAAAATGACAAATATCTAATTGGAGCAGCAGATCTGGCAATTATCTCAAATAGCATTCTTCCAACAGCATTTCGGGCATCAAGATGAACTCAAATGAAAATGATGCAATGAGATGAAATGATGTACTCTCTGAGATGAACATTTTGATATGCTATATGCCCAAAACGGAGCTACGGATGCGGAGTTACGGCACGACGAACATAGCAATTTAGTTAGGGTTTCGGGGCAAAAGTCAACCGAGATGTTTTCGATCTGAGATCTGCACGCTTCCCGAGGTTCGTCGTCGGACTTGCCGGACTTGGGGGCACGGTGGTCGGAGTTCATCGTGGGGGCCGAAGCTTTGCCGGAGGAGCTCCAGGGGAGGAGGAAGGAGCCGGGGTGGAGCTCGCCGGACTTGGTGGCGCTCCGGCCGGAGGAGGTAGGCGTCGCCGGAGCGGTGTGGCTCACCGGCGATGGCGCGCGGCGGCCGGAGCTCGCCGGCTCGGCCGGGAAGGAGGCGCGCAGCAGCGGACGCCGGTCGGGCCGCGGGTCTCCTCTGGCCCGGGTGGTGGAGGAAGGGGGGCCGGCGCTTGGGCCTGCGGGCCTGCGTCGGTGGCGGCGGCGATGCGGTCCCCCGGGGACACGTGGCGCTCGGTGGTAGGCTGGGCGCGGCGGCAGACATGTCTAGCCGGACCGGACGTGTCCGGCGCGGCGCGAGGTGGTGGATCTAGGGTTTTCGGGGGGGAGAAGGGGAATTTCGGAGGGGGTATTTATATAGGCATAGGAGGAGCTAGGAGAGTCCAAATGAGGTGCGGTTTTCGGCCACGCGGTCGTGATCGAACGCTCTAGATGATGGAGAGGGTTTTGGTGGATTTTGGGCCAAATTGGAAGGGTGTTGGGCTGCAACACACACGAGACCTTCTCGGTCCCTCGGTTAACCGTTGCAGCAACAAACGAAGTCCAAATGGTACGAAACTTGACAGGCGGTCTACCGGTAGTAAACCAAGGCCGCTTGGCAAGTCTCGGTCCAATCCGAAAATGTTTAACCCCCACACACGAAAGAAAGGTAGAAATGACCACCGGAGGAGAACGAAGCGCCGGAATGCAAAACGGACAACAGGGAAAATGCTCGGATGCATGAGACAAACACGTATGCAAATGCAATGCACATGATGGCATGATATGAGATGCATGACAATGATAACAACACACAGATACAAAAACACGAACCCGAGAAAATAAAATAACTTAACGCCGAAAACGGCAAGAGTTGGATTACATATTAGGTAAATCATATCCGGGGTGTTACAACACTCCACCACTACGAAAGGATCTCGTCCCAAGATCTAGGACTGAAAGAATGCCGGGTACTCAGAACGAAGGTGATCCTCGCGTGCCCAGGTAGCTTCACGGTCGGAATGGTGTGACCACTTGACTTTGAGGAATTTGATTGACTTGTTGCGAGTCTTGCATTCAGTCTCTTCAAGAATAGCAACGGGGTGCTCACGATACGAGAGATCTGCTTGGAGCTCAATGTCTTAGAAGTTGACGGTGTGTCAGGAGTCTTGAAGCACTTTCAGAGCTGAGAGACATGGAACACGTCATGCACATTTGCAAAGTTTGAAGGAAGCTCGAGTTGATAGGCGAGATCACCTCTCTTGCTGACGATCTTGAAAGGTCCCACATATCTAGGGGCAAGCTTCCCTTTGATACCGAAGCGACGAGTACCTTTCATAGGAGAAACGCGGAGGTAAACATGATCTCCAATCTCGAAAGCCAAATCACGGTGCTTACTATCATAGTAGCTCTTCTGGCGGGATTGGGCTGCTTTGAGGTTATCTCGAATGACTTTGCACATTTCCTCTGCCTCTGTGATTAAGTCATTACCCAGAAGTTGACGTTCACCGGTTTCAGACCAGTTGAGAGGGGTACGGCACTTCCTGCCATACAGAATTTCAAATGGGGCCTTGCCCGAACTTGCTTGAAAACTGTTGTTGTAGGAGAATTCAGCATATGGAAGACAATCCTCCCACTTCATGTCGAAGGAGATCACACAAGCCCTGAGCATATCTTCAAGAATCTGGTTGACACGCTCGACTTGACCGCTAGTTTGAGGATGGAAAGCTGTGCTGAAGTGGATGTTGGTGCCCATGGCCTTCTGAAAAGAATCCCAAAACTTGGAGGTAAAGATGCTGCCACGGTCTGAAGAGATCACCTGCGGAATACCGTGCAGAGAGACAATCCGAGAGGTATAGAGCTCCGCCAATTGAGCTGCAGTGATTCACTCTTTGATAGGCAGAAAGTGAGCCACTTTAGTGAGTTTATCGATGACAACGAATATAGCATCATTGCCACGCTTGGACTTTGGAAACCCAGTCACGAAGTCCATCTCAATGTGGTCAAACTTCCATTCTGGAATGGCAAGAGGTTGGAGGAGACCCGTTGGCCTTTGGTGTTCTGCCTTCACTCTTCTGCAGACATCACATTCATTCATGAACTGAGCAATCCCGTGCTTCATTCGAGTCCACGAATAAGCCTGCTTGAGGTCCTGATACATCTTCATGCTCCCAGGGTGGATGGAGAGGAGAGAATTTTGAGCCTCGTTCATGATCACTTTACGAAGGTCACCTTTGGGCACAACAATACGATCCTCGAAGAAGAGAGTATCCTTGTCATCAAGGCGGTAGCACTTGTACTTGGGTTGACTCTTGGCAATCCCAATCTTCACCTTCTTCACCATAGCATCAAGAAGCTGGGCTTGGTGAATCTGGTCTTCCAAGGTAGGAGAGACTTGAAGGTTGGCGAGGAAACCTTGAGGAACAACTTGCAAATTAAGTTTGCGGAAAGCTTCACAAAGCTCGGGTTGATAAGGCTTGAGAATAAGACTGTTGCAATAAGCCTTCCTGCTCAAAGCATCAACAATCACATTGGCCTTGCCTGGAGTATACTCGATACTCGAATTATACTCTTGAATCATTTCGACCCATTGAGTCTGCCTGAGGTTGAGATTAGGCTGAGTGAAGATGTACTTGAGACTTTTGTGGTCAGTGAAAATGTCCACTTTTCTTCCCAATAAGAGATGTCTCCAAGTCAAAAGAGCATGCACAACTGCCGCCAACTCGAGGTCATGAGTGGGGTAGTTCTTCTCGTTGGGCTTCAACTGGCGAGAGGTATAAGCCACAACTTTCTTCTCTTGCATCAACACTGCAACAAGACCTTGGAGAGAGGCATCGCAAAAGACCTCGTACGGTTTGGATTCATCAGGCGGAGTCAGAACTGGAGCAGTGACCAATTTCTCTTTCAAAGTGTTGAAAGCGATGTCACATTCCGGAGACCAAACGTACTTGACGTGCTTCTGGAGAAGATTTGAGAGAGGCTTCGCGATCTTAGAAAAGTTTTCAACGAATCTTCGACAGTAGCTTGCGAGACCGAGGAAGCTACGGAGTTGCTTCACGTTCTGAGGTGGTTCCCAATTCACAATTGCAGACACCTTCTCAGGATTCACCGCAATGCCCTTGGTAGAGATGATATGCCCAAGATAAAGAACCTCATCGAGCCAAAATTCGCACTTGGAGAACTTGGCGTGGAACTGGTGTTCCCTGAGCTTATCAAGTACCAAACGCAAGTGCTTGGCATGATCTTTCTTGTTCTTCGAAAAGACCAGAATGTCGTCGAGATAGACCAAAACGAAGTCATTGGTGTAGGCGTTGAAGATGAAGTTCATCATGCGAGAGAACGTCGGAGGAGCATTGACAAGGCCAAAAGACATGACAGTGTATTCATATGAACCATAGCTTGTCCTGAAGGCCGTCTTGGGAATATCTTGCTCACGGATTTGAATCTGGTGATAACCCATACGGAGATCAAGCTTGGAGAATACTTGGGCACCTTTGAGTTGTTCGAACAGCTCGTTGATGTTGGGAAGTGGGTACTTGTTCTTGATAGTCTTCTTGTTCAATGGACGGTAATCAACACAAAGTCGGTCTGTTCCATCCTTCTTCTTCACAAAAACAACACCACAACCCCACAGAGAAGAACTAGGTCGGATGAGACCCATTCGCTCTTGAATATCGAGTTGCTTCTTCAGCTCCTTCAACTCTTCAGGTCCGAGCTTGTAAGGACGCTTGCACACTGGTTCCGTGCCAGGCTCAAGATCAATGATGAATTCAACTGGCCGGTGCGGAGGCATTCCTGGAAGCTCTTCTGGAAAGACGTCTTGATATTCGCAAACGACTGGAATCTGCGAGATAGCATCCAGTTCACCCTTCTCATTGAGAGAAAACAGACGGATGGTGTCGTCATTTGCGGCAAAGACAATTACATCCTCAGACGAATGAGTCAATTGAATCTGCCTGGCTACACAATCAAGGTGAGCCTTGTGCTTAGAAAGCCAATCCATTTCAAGAATAAGATCAATATCCGAGTTACCAAGAACCATTGGAGAAGCCAGAAACTTGAAATCACCCATCATGATAGAAACATCTGGGACTATTGAAGTAGCCCTCATGGACTTAGCCGGAGAAACCACTCCCATAGGTTTACCCAACATTTGCGAAATAAAGTCATGCTTGGAAACAAATGATCTTGACATGAAACAATGCGATGCACCAGTGTCAAAAAGAAATATTGCGGGAATAGAGTTAACTGGAAAGTTACCCATGATGACATCTGACGAGTCCTCTGCCTAAGCTGCATTCACCATATTAACCTTGGCGTGCTTGGGGTTATGCTTGACCACAGCTGTACTTGCTGATCTCATAGGAGGAGGAGGAGGGAGATGCCTCTGGTTGAAGCACTTGTTGGCATAATGGCCCTTCTGTTGGCACTTGTTGCATGTGACCTCTGAAATCGGACGGTGATACGGAGCACTCGATCTTGGAGCTTGAGACGAAGTCTTGTTCTGAAAGCCAGGGTTGGGTGGGTGGGAAGATCCACTGGCACCTTTGCTCTTCTGCTGATACGGCTGACGGAACGGAGGAGGAGGAAGCCAATATTTCTGCTGCTTGGCCACTTGAGTAGAGGAAGGAGTAGCATCTCTGGATCGCTTCTTGGAAGCATCACACCTCAGTTGAGCAGCCTCTTACTTCAATGCCATGTTGTAGAACTCATCGTATCTGAAGGGCTCAAAGAGAACAAGAGCTAGCTGGATTTCCTCTCTGAGACCACCCCTGAACTGATATATCATGCTCTTCTCGTCGGGGACGTCCTGCTTAGCAAAGCGGGCGAGCTTCTGAAACAACTTGTTGTAGTCATAGACAGACAAAGAGCCTTGCTTCAGGTTGCGGAATTCCTCACGCTTGCTTTCAACCACGCTCTGAGGGATATGATGAGCTTTGAAATCTTGACGGAATTCATCCCAGGTAATCACACGGCCTCCTCTGGAATCTTTGTACTGCTGGAACCACTCTGCAGCTTGGTCTTTGAGTTGGAAGGAAGCGAACTTGAAAAAGTCCTCAGTCCTGACGTTACTGCACTCGAAATCCTTGCACAAGTCCACAAGCCAATCGTCAGCATCAGTTGCCTCAACACAATTGCTGAAAGTCTTTGGCTGATTTGCAAGGAACTGGTTGAGTGTAGCAAAGTGATTCTGATTGTTGCCTTGGTTTGCTTGGTTTGCTTGATTGCGCTCTTGAAGAATTTGCATGATCAACTGCGTGTTTGCATTGGTTGCGGCCATCACAGCTTGCCATGCCTCCGGAGGAGGTGGAGGTGGTGGCGGATCAGGATTCGGAGTCGTGCACATTGGTGGAGCCATCCTGAAGAGGTTGACATCCATTAGCACAATGATAGACAAATATTGAAGCTGAATCCAACGGAATGAAAATTGCAACATATAGTCTTCACATCCGAACAAAATGAACGAATGCATTCCAACTGAAATGGTCAGATATCCATAATTGAGAAGCCACTTAGAATTTAGGTAGAGGAATAAATCAACAAGGTGCGGATCAAGAACGAATACTCGGTAAGAAATCCCAATCTCAAACCAAATATCCGTGGAAGAAGAGCTAGAGCTACAAGAATTCCCACCTATGAAACTCCCGAACCTTTCCGGTTATGCAATCAGGTGTTGGGGATACAGGGGAAGCATAATATCTCACCCAAATCTAGCAAATCCTACATTCAGCTGTATCCATCCTTCAACACATAACCGAGAAAAACTTCGGAAACCATCTACCTCAACCTTCGAAAAGCATCCGTTATATAAGTTATGGCGATACTCCCGAACTCTCGTCCCAATACTGGGTGGCGTCGAGGTTATCTCACCAACGAACTGCATAAAAGAGATTTTCGATGTCGGCGTACTAAACCCAGGTATTCCAGAACTGCAACGATAAAATTGTGATGACAACACCTCGGAGATCAACTCCCTGGGACACTGCCACAACCCCTAAAGACAGGAGGCACCAAGAACAATGTTCTCGTCACAAAACCATCGGAACGATTCCAAGATACCCGTGTGATCCTAATTTTTTTTAGTGAAATTTGAGAAGAGAAGAGTCAAAACTCTACGTCAGGATGCCTTACCAGAGCGATGAGGAGACTGGGAAGTAAAAAGAATTCCTAAATTCTCCGATATATAATTCCTAAATGACTCAAAACATTTTTCTAGACTCAACAACGGCTGCTAAAAACGATCAAGCAATGGGGGCTCCTAAGATCAAGGAAGGCCCTGATACCAACTTTTAACGCCCTCGATGCGGCTATATCTCCTACGTGTCGAGGCACGACTTAGAGGCATAACCGCATTGAAAGCAATGTCGTAAGTTAGGCAATCTTCACAACATCCCATGTAATATAGATAATAAATGGGGAAGGAACATAGTTGGCTTACACTCGCCACATTAATCAAAGTACATAAATAGCATTACATCATTCAAACACTCATGGCCCGACTATAGCACCAAAATAAAAGATCAACCCAACATGCGACACGGTCCCGATCGCCCCAATTGGGCACCACTACTGATCATCAGGGAAAGACACATAGTAACGGCGTGAGTCCTCGTCGAACTCCCACTTGAGCTCAAGCGCGTCATCTGGAACAGAGTCATCAGGCCTTGCATCTGGTTTGGAAGTAATCTGTGAGCCACAGGGACTCAGCAATCTCGCACCCTCGCGATCAAGACTATGTAAGCTTATAGGTAAGGCAAGGTAAATATGTGGAGCTGCAGCAAGCGACTAGCATATATGGTGGCTAACCTGTTCGCAAAAGAGAGCGAGAAGAGAAGGAAAAGCGCGAACGAATAACTAGAGAACAACCTGCGGCAAGCATTACTCCAACACCGTGTTCACTTCCCGGACTCCGCCGAGAAGAGACCATCACAGTAACTCACACAGTTGATTCATTTTACTTAAGTTAAGGTTCAAGTTATCTACAACCAGAAATTAACAAATT
Source organism: Triticum monococcum (assembly GCA_034509565.1). Lineage (NCBI taxonomy): Eukaryota > Viridiplantae > Streptophyta > Magnoliopsida > Poales > Poaceae > Triticum > Triticum monococcum. Next base: position 670,697,222 of record CM067845.1, read on the forward strand.
CCCATCAGCCCATAACCGCGGGCACGGCTTTCGAAAGTTCAAATCCCTGCAGGGAGTCCCAACTTAGCCCATGACAAGCTCTCACGGTCAACGAAGGAATAGACCTCCTCCCGAGACATTCCGATCAGACTCGGTATCCCGGTTCTACAAGACAACTCTGACAATGGTAAAACAAGTCCAGCAACACCACCCGCTGTGCTGACAAATCCCGATAGGAGCTGCACATATCTCGTTCTCAGGGCACACCGGATAAGCTAAGCGTACGGGAGCCAACGTAACCCAAGTTGCCAAGGGACGGCCCCGCACGGTGCTCTAGGTTGGACCAACGCTCAGAGAAGCACTGGCCCGGGGGTTAAAATAAGATGACCCTTGAGTCCGCGAAACCCAAGGGAAAAGGCTAGGTGGCAAATGGTAAAACCAAGGTTGGGCATTGCTGGAGGAGTTTTATTCAAGGCAGACTGTCAAGGGGTTCCCATTATCACCCAACCACGTAAGGAACGCAAAATCCGGGAACATAACACCGATATGACGGAAACTAGGGCGGCAAGAGTGGAACAAAACACTAGGAGAGAGGCCGAGCCTTCCACCCTTTACCAAGTATATAGATGCATTAAGATAACAAGATATTATAATGATATCCCAACAAGTAAATAATGTTCCAACAAGGAACGGTCTCCAATCTTCACCTGTAACTAGCAACGCTATAAGAGGGGCTGAGCAAAGCGGTAACATAGCCAATCAACGATTTGCTAGGACAAGGTGGGTTAGAGGTTTGACATGGCAATTTGGGAGGCATGATAAGCAAGTGGTAGGCATCGTAGCATAGGCATAGCAAAAGAGCGAGCATCTAGCAAAGCAAAGATAGAAGTCATTTCGAGGGTATGATCATCTTGCCTGCAAAGTTGTCAGAGTTGACTGGATCCTCAAAAGCAAACTCAACGGGCTCCGCATTAGCGAACTCGTCTCCTGGCTCTACCTAAACAAGACAAACAAGCAAACGGAACACAATCAACCACGTGCAAACTCAAACAACATGATGCAAACATGGTATGCTATGCGGGATGCGATATGTGATGCATATGCAAGATTTGACAAGGAATGAATGAACCTGGCCTCAACTTGGAAATCCAAGGGTGCCACTGGAAAGGTGAGGTGATTTCGCTTGAAAACAATATAAAGATCACCAGAATCGGAGTCACGGTTTGGAAATGGCAAGCAATTCAAATATGGCACCGGTCTGCAGTATACAGCAAGTAGCCATCTAAATGCAACAAGATGAACATGCTACAGCACCCAAACATGGCAACAAAATACGTGGCAGGGATCCATTCATGATTCTTAACAAAAGATGAACACTGAACTACGGCCAATTCATCCATTAACAGGTTCAAACAAGCATGGCAAAAGTGCATTTGGTAAACAGATTTCAGACTTAGTGAAATTAACACTTGTCTGGAATTTCAGATCAGGTAGCACACTTTGGAGCAATAAAACTATATGCTACAGGACCTGAACATGGCAAAGTAAAGCATGGCATGGAGCTACTCAAAGAGCCTAACAAAAGTCCCTTAGTGACCTTGAGCCAAAAGGGATCAGAAAATACATTTGCAAGCATGTGAACATGGCAAAAGTGTAATCAGATCACAGACTTAGTGAAAACTGGAGCATGCAAAATCAGATATCTAGTAGGCATGTTTACGAGCTCGATGCACTCACTACAGAGCAAGTCATGACAATCTGAGTATACACCCATCAAGAATACACATTATAAAAGCTAGAAATGGCAAGAACAATAACATAGCATGCACGAATCAACTACAACATCCTCGGCAAAATCGCTAACAAGTAGACAATCTGCCCAGATTCACGAAATAGCAAAAGTAGAGCTCGATTGACTCAAGCTAGGGTGCTCCATAATTGCAAACAAAGACATTGATGGATAGAGCACTACAAGATTAACAAAACATCCTTACTGATCATCCTCAAAAGAGGCACGGATCACTAGGAAACAACATGAACGTATGGCATATTGAGATAAACAGATCAATGACTTAGTGGAAATGCTAAGTCCCTGAAATCAGCATTAACGAATGCACCACTTTGCAAGCTTGTGCTAGTCACCACACACATTACAAAAATACATGGGTTGCACCTCTGGATAGATGGCAAAACATATAACAAAACTCATGAAGAGCTCAGGGGCATATCATGCACACAATAATCATGGCAAAAATGACAAATATCTAATTGGAGCAGCAGATCTGGCAATTATCTCAAATAGCATTCTTCCAACAGCATTTCGGGCATCAAGATGAACTAAAATGAAAATGATGCAATGAGATGAAATGATGTACTCTCTGAGATGAACATTTTGATATGCTATATGCCCAAAACGGAGCTACGGATGCGGAGTTACGGCATGACGAACATAGCAATTTAGTTAGGGTTTCGGGGCAAAAGTCAACCGAGATGTTTTGGATCTGAGATCTGCATGCTTCCCGAGGTTCATCGTCGGACTTGCCAGACTTGGGGGCACGGCGGCCGGAGTTCGTCGTGGGGCCGACGCTTCGCCGGAGGAGCTCATGGGAAGGAGGAAGGAGCCGGGGTGGAGCTCGCCGGACTTGGTGGCGCTCCGGCCGGAGGAGGTAGGCATCGCCGGAGCGGGGTGGCTCGCCGGCGATGGCGCGGGGCTGCCGGAGCTCGCCGGCTCGGCCGGGATGGAGGCGGGCGGCGGCGGACGCCGGTCGGACCGCGGGGCTCCTCTGGCCCGGGTGGTGGAGGTAGGTGAAGGAAATATGCCCTAGAGGCAATAATAAAGTTATTATTTATTTCCTTATATCATGATAAATGTTTATTATTCATGCTAGAATTGTATTAACCGGAAACATAATACATGTGTGAATACATAGACAAACTTAGTGTCACTAGTATGCCTCTACTTGACTAGCTCGTTAATCAAAGATGGTTATGTTTCCTAACCATGAACAAGGCGTTGTTATTTGATTAACGAGGTCACATCATTGGTTGAATGATCTGATTGACGTGACCCATTCCATTAGCTTAGCACCCGATCGTTTAGTATGTTGCTATTGCTTTCTTCATGACTTATACATGTTCCTATGACTATGAGATTATGCAACTCCCATTTCCCGGAGGAACACTTTGTGTGCTACCAAACATCACAACGTAACTGGGTGATTATAAAGGAGCTCTACAGGTGTCTCCAAAGGTAGATGTTGGGTTGGCGTATTTCGAGATTAGGATTTGTCACTCCGATTGTCGGAGAGGTATCTCTGGGCCCTCTCGGTAATGCACATCACATAAGCCTTGCAAGCATTACAACTAATGAGTTAGTTGCGAGATGATGTATTACGGAACGAGTAAAGAGACTTGCCGGTAACGAGATTGAACTAGGTATTGGATACCGACGATCGAATCTCGGGCAAGTAACATATCGATGACAAAGGGAACAACGTATGTTGTTATGCGGTCTGACCGATAAAGATCTTCGTAGAATATGTAGGAGCCAATATGGGCATCCAGGTCCCGCTATTGGTTATTGACCGGAGATGTATCTCAGTCATGTCTACATTGTTCTTGAACCATAGGGTCTGCACGCTTAACGTTACGATGACAGTTATTATGAGTTTATGCATTTTGATGTACCGAAGTTAGTTCGGAGTCCCGGATGTGATCACGGACATGACGAGGAGTCTCTAAATGGTCGAGACATAAAGATTGATATATTGGAAGCCTATATTTGGACATCGGAAGTGTTCCGGGTGAAATCGGGATTTTACCGGAGTACCGGGAGGTTACCGGAACCCCCCGGGAACCAGATGGGCCTTAATGGGCTTTAGTGGAAAGGAGAAAGGGGCAGCCCAAGGTGGCCGCGCGCCTCCCCCCTTCCCCTAGTCCTATTAGGACTAGGAGAGGTGGCCGGCCCCCTCTCTCTCTTTCCCCCCTCAAGGAATCCTATTCCAACTAGGATTGGGGGGGAATCCTACTCCCAAAGGGAGTAGGACTCCCTTGGCGCGCCCTCCTTGGCCGGCCGGCCCCCTCCCCCTTGGCTCCTTTATATACGGAGGCAGGGGCACGTCTAGACACACAAGTTGTGAAGGAAATATGCCCTAGAGGCAATAATAAAGTTATTATTTATTTCCTTATATCATGATAAATGTTTATTATTCATGCTAGAATTGTATTAACCGGAAACATAATACATGTGTGAATACATAGACCAACAGAGTGTCACTAGTATGCCTCTACTTGACTAGCTCGTTAATCAAAGATGGTTATGTTTCCTAACCATGAACAAAGAGTTGTTATTTGATTAATGAGGTCACATCATTAGTTAAATGATCTGATTGACATGACCCATTCCATTAGCTTAGCACCCGATCATTTAGTATGTTGCTATTGCTTTCTTCATGACTTATACATGTTCCTATAACTATGAGATTATGCAACTCCCGTTTACCGGAGGAACACTTTGGGTACTACCAAACGTCACAACGTAACTGGGTGATTATAAAGGAGTACTACAGGTGTCTCCAATGGTAGATGTTGGGTTGGCGTATTTCGAGATTAGGGTTTGTCACTCCGATTGTCGGAGAGGTATCTCTGGGCCCTCTCGGTAATGCACATCACAAAAGCCTTGCAAGCACTGCAACTAATATGTTAGTTGTGAGATGATGTATTACGGAACGAGTAAAGAGACTTGCCGGTAACGAGATTGAACTAGGTATTGGATACCGACGATCGAATCTCGGGCAAGTAACATACCGATGACAAAGGGAACAACGTATGTTGTTATGCGGTCTGACCGATAAAGATCTTCGTAGAATATGTAGGAGCCAATATGGGCATCCAGGTCCCGCTATTGGTTATTGACCGGAGACGTGTCTCGGTCATGTCTACATTGTTCTCGAACCATAGGGTCCGCACGCTTAATGTTACGATGACAGTTATTATGAGTTTATGCATTTTGATGTACCGAAGGTTGTTCGGAGTCCCGGATGAGATCACGGACATGACGAGGAGTCTCGAAATGGTCGAGACATAAAGATTGATATATTGGAAGCCTATGTTTGGACATAGGAAGTGTTCCGGGTGAAATCGGGATTTTACCGGAATACCGGGAGGGTTACCGGAACCCCCCGGGAGACTAATGGGCCTATTGGGCCTTAGTGGAAAAGAGAAAAGGGGCAGCCCACAGCTGGCCGCGCGCCCCCCCTTCCCCAAGTCCTAGTAGGACTAGGAGAAGGGGCCGGCCCCCCTCTCTCTCCTTTCCCCCTTGAGAGTCCTAGTTGGAATAGGATTGGAAGGGGGAGTCCTACTCCCGGTAGGAGTAGGACTCCCCCTGCGCCTCCCTCTCTCTGGCCGGCCAGCCCCCCCTCCTCCAACCTTTATATACGGGGGCAGGGGACACCCCAAGACACACAAGTTGATCCTTGAGATCGTTCCTTAGCCGTGTGCGGTGCCCCCTGCCACCATATTCCACCTCGATCATACCGTTGTAGTGCTTAGGCGAAGCCCTGCGTCGGTAGTACATCAAGATCGTCACCACGCCGTCGTGCTGACGGAACTCTTCCTCGACGCTTTGCTGGATCGGAGCCCGAGGATCATCATCGAGCTGAACGTGTGCTAAGAACTCGGAGGTGCCGGAGTAACGGTGCTTGGATCGGTCGGATCGGGAAGAAGACGTACGACTACTTCCTCTACGTTGTGTGATCGCTTCCGCAGTCGGTCTGCGTTGGTACGTAGACAACACTCTCCCCTCTTGTTGCTGTGCATCACCATGATCTTGTGTGTGCGTACGAAAATTTTCGAAATTACTGCGTTCCCCAACAAGTTGATCATTGTGATCGTTCCTTAGCCATGTGCGGTGCCCCCTGCCACCATATTCCACCTCGATCATATCGTTGTAGTGCTTAGGCGAAGCCCTGCGTCGGTGAAACATCAAGATCGTCACCACGCCGTCGTGCTGACGGAACTCCTCCCCGAAGCTTTGCTGGATCGGAGCCCGGGGATCGTCATCGAGCTGTACGTGTGCTAAGAACTCGGAGGTGCCGAAGTAATGGTGCTTGGATCGGTCGGATCGGGAAGAAGACGTACGACTACTTCCTCTATGTTGTGTCAACGCTTCTGTTGCGATCTACAAGGGTACGTAGATCAGACTCTCCCCCTCGTTGCTATGCATCACCATGATCTTGCGTGTGCGTAGGAAATTTTTTGAAATTACTACGTTCCCCAACAGTGGCATACGAGCCTAGGTTTTATGGTTTGATGTTATATGCACGAGTAGAACACAAGTGAGTTGTGGGCGATACAAGTCATACTGCCTACCAGCATGTCATACTTTGGTTCGGCGGTATTGTTGGACGAGACGACCTGGACCAACCTTACGTGTACGCTTACGCGAGACCGGTTTCCCCGACGTGCTTTGCACACAGGTGGCTTGCGGGCGACTGTCTTTCCAACTTTAGTTGAACCGAGTGTGGCTACGCCCGGTCCTTGCGAAGGTTAAAACGGAGTCTATTTGACAAACTATCGTTGTGGTTTTGATGCGTAGGTGAGATTGGTTCTTGCTTAAGCCCGTAGCAGCCACGTAAAACTTGCAACAACAAAGTAGAGGACGTCTAACTTGTTTTTGCAGGGCATGTTGTGATGTGATATGGTCAAGACATGATGCTAAATTTTATTGTATGAGATGATCATGTTTTGTAACCGAGTTATCGGCAACTGGCAGGAGCCATATGGTTGTCGCTTTATTGTATTCAATGCAATCGCGATGTAATGCTTTACTTTATCACTAAGCGGTAGCGATAGTCGTGGAAGCATAAGATTGGCGAGACGACAACGATGCTACGATGGAGATCAAGGTGTCACGCCGGTGACGATGGTGATCATGACGGTGCTTCGGAGATGGAGATCACAAGCACAAGATGATGATGGACATATCATATCACTTATATTGATTGCATGTGATGTTTATCTTTTTTATGCATCTTATCTTGCTTTGATTGACGGTAGCATTATAAGATGATCTCTCACTAAATTATCAAGAAGTGTTCTCCCTGAGTATGCACCGTTGCCAAAGTTCGTCGTGCCCAGACACCACGTGATGATCGGCTGTGATAAGCTCTACATCCATCTACAACGGGTGCAAGCCAGTTTTTGCACACGCAGAATGCTCAGGTTAAACTTGACGAGCCTAGCATATGCAGATATGGCCTCGGAACACGGAGACCGAAAGGTCGAGCGTGAATCATATAGTAGATATGATCAACATAACGATGTTCACCATTGAAAACTACTCCATCTCACGTGATGATCGGTTATGGTTTAGTTGATTTGGATCACGTGATCACTTAGAGGATTAGAGGGATGTCTATCTAAGTGGGAGTTCTTAAGTAATTTGATTAATTGAACTTAAACTTATCATGAACTTAGTACCTGATAGTATCTTGCTTGTTTATGTTGATTGTAGATAGATGGCTCGTGCTGTTGTTTCGTTAAATTTTAATGCGGTCCTTGAGAAAGCAAAGTTGAAAAATGATGGTAGCAATTACACGGACTGGGTCCGTAACTTGAGGATTATCCTCATTGCTGCTCAGAAGAATTACGTCCTGGAAGCACCGCTGGGTGCCAGGCCTGTTGCTGGAGCAACGCCAGATGTTATGAACGTCTGGCAAAGCAAAGCTGATGACTACTTGATAGTTCAGTGTGCCATGCTTTACGGCTTAGAATCGGGACTTCAACGACGTTTTGAACGTCATGGAGCATATGAGATGTTCCAGGAGTTGAAGTTAATATTTCAAGCAAATGCCCGAATTGAGAGATATGAAGTCTCCAATAAGTTCTATAGCTGCAAGATGGAGGAGAACAGTTCTGTCAGTGAGCATATACTCAAAATGTCTGGGTATAATAATCACTTGATTCAGATGGGAGTTAATCTTCCAGATGATTGCGTCATTGACAGAATTCTCCAATCACTTCCACCAAGCTACAAGAGCTTCGTGATGAACTATAATATGCAAGGGATGAACAAGACTATTCCCGAGCTCTTCGCAATGCTGAAAGCTGCGGAGGTAGAAATCAAGAAGGAGCATCAAGTGTTGATGGTTAACAAGACCACTAGTTTCAAGAAAAAGGGCAAAGGGAAGAAGAAGGGGAACTTCAAGAAGAACGGCAAGCAAGTTGCTGCTCAGGAGAAGAAACCCAAGTCTGGACCTAAGCCTGAAACTGAGTGCTTCTACTGTAAGCAGACTGGTCACTGGAAGTGGAACTGCCCCAAGTATTTGGCGGATAAGAAGGATGGCAAGGTGAACAAAGGTATATGTGATATACATGTTATTGATGTGTACCTTACTAGAGCTCGCAGTAGCACCTGGGTATTTGATACTGGTTCTGTTGATAATATTTGCAACTTGAAACAGGGACTACGGATTAAGCGAACACTGGCGAAGGACGAGGTGACGATGCGCGTGGGAAACGGTTCCAAAGTCGATGTGATCGCGGTCGGCACGCTACCTCTACATCTACCTTCGGGATTAATATTAGACCTAAATAATTGTTATTTGGTGCCAGCGTTAAGCATGAACATTATATCTGGATCTTGTTTGATGCGAGACGGTTATTCATTTAAATCGGAGAATAATGGTTGTTCTATTTATATGAGTAATATCTTTTATGGTCATGCACCTTTGAAGAGTGGTCTATTTTTGATGAATCTCGATAGTAGTAACACACATATTCATAATGTTGAAGCCAAAAGATGCAGAGTTGATAATGATAGTGCAACTTATTTGTGGCACTGCCGTTTAGGTCATATCGGTGTAAAGCGCATGAAGAAACTCCATACTGATGGGCTTTTGGAACCACTTGATTATGAATCACTTGGTACTTGTGAACCGTGCCTCATGGGCAAGATGACTAAAACACCGTTCTCCGGTACTATGGAGAGAGCAACAGATTTGTTGGAAATCATACATACCGATGTATGTGGTCCGATGAATATTGAGGCTTGTGGCAGATATCGTTATTTTCTCACTTTCACAGATGATTTAAGCAGATATGGGTATATCTACTTAATGAAACATAAGTCTGAAACATTTGAAAAGTTCAAAGAATTTCAGAGTGAAGTTGAAAATCATCATAACAAGAAAATAAAGTTTCTACGATCTGATCGTGGAGGAGAATATTTGAGTTACGAGTTTGGTGTACATTTGAAAAATTGTGGAATAGTTTCGCAACTCACGCCACCCGGAACACCACAGCGTAATGGTGTGTCCGAACGTCGTAATCATACTTTACTAGATATGGTGCGATCTATGATGTCTCTTACTGATTTACCGCTATCGTTTTGGGGTTATGCTTTAGAGACGGCCGCATTCACGTTAAATAGGGCACCATCAAAATCCGTTGAGACGACACCTTATGAACTATGGTTTGGCAAGAAACCAAAGTTGTCATTTCTTAAAGTTTGGGGCTGCGATGCTTATGTGAAAAAGCTTCAACCTGATAAGCTCGAACCCAAATCGGAGAAATGTGTCTTCATAGGATACCCAAAGGAAACTGTTGGGTACACCTTCTATCACAGATCTGAAGGCAAGACATTCGTTGCTAAGAATGGATCATTTCTAGAGAAGGAGTTTCTCTCGAAAGAAGTGGGTGGGAGGAAAGTAGAACTTGACGAGGTAACTATACCTGCTCCCTTATTGGAAAATAGTACATCACAGAAAACTGTTTCTGCGACACCTATACCAATTAGTGAGGAAGCTAATGATGATGATCATGAAACTTCAGGACAAGATACTACTGAACCTCGTAGATCAACCAGAGTGAGATCCGCACCAGAGTGGTACGGTAATCCAGTTCTGGAAGTCATGCTACTAGATCATGATGAACCTACGAACTATGAAGAAGCGATGGTGAGCCCAGATTCCGCAAAGTGGCTAGAAGCCATGAAATCTGAGATGGGATCCATGTATGAGAACAAAGTATGGACTTTGGTTGACTTGCCCGATGATCACTTACACTAGTGCTAAGTTGGCAAAGATATATATGACCAGGATCGTATGTTTGCATGGAGTTCCGAGGAGTATCATATCAGATAGAGGAACCCAGTTTACCTCAAAGTTCTGGAAGCAGTTGCATGAGACTTTGGATACTAGGCTAGAATTTAGTACAGCTTTTCATCCGCAGACAGATGGACAGACCGAGAGAGTCAATCAGATTTTGGAGGATATGCTGAGAGCTTGTGCGCTTGATTATGGATCTAGTTGGGACGATAATTTGCCATATGCAGAGTTCTCTTACAATAATAGTTATCAGACCAGTTTGAAGATGACCCCTTTCGAAGCTTTATACGGAATGAGGTGCAGGACACCATTGTCATGGGACGAAGTTGGAGACCGCCAGTTGTTTGGACCAGATCTGATTAAAGAGTCTGAACAGAAGGTGAAGTTGATTCGCGATAGGCTCAAGGTAGCCCAGTCCAGGCAGAAGAGCTACGCAGATTCTAAACGCAAGGAGACAGTTTACGAAGTCGGAGATAGAGCGTATCTTCGAGTATCCCCACTTCGAGGGATTAAGCGTTTTGGAGTTAAAGGGAAGTTAGCGCCACGATTTGTAGGGCCATATCGAGTTTTGGAGCGTATGGGAGAAGTGGCCTATAAGTTGGAATTGCCAGAAGGATTGTTAGGAGTTTATGATGTGTTCCACGTCTCTCAGTTGAAGAAGTGTCACGCGGAGATGGCTGACATACCTTTGAGAGATACAATGCCATTGGAAGCAATTCAGTTGGATAACGATTTGACCTACGAGGAGAAACCAGTCAAGATTCTCGAGTTTGCCAGCCGAGTTACTCGCAGTAAGGTTATCAAGTTTTGTAAAGTTCAGTGGAGCCACCACACGGAGGATGAAGCCACCTGGGAACAAGAGGAAGATTTGCTCAAAGACCACCCTTACCTATTTTCTAGCCAACCCGAATCTCGAGGGCGAGATTCATCTTAAGGGGGGTAGGTTTGTAACATCCCAAATTTTCAATTTGGAATGTTATAGATTAGATCATCATGCATATCATATTTTATTTGCTTTTGATTTTGATCCTAGAAAATCCTAAGCAACTCAAGGACCCACGGAGAGAGTTGGGGATTTCGTTATTTACGTATTTGAGTTTTCTCAAATTATGTAAACAGGATCATTTGATTTTATTTATTTTATCATCAATTATTTCTATTACAAAAATATGAGAGAGGGAATAAAATGACTTTCCCAAAATATAGAAATATTGAGGATTTATTAAAAAAATCAAATAAGATTTATTTCGGAGTTTTTCGGTATTTTTATTTGAATTTAGGAAAAATACGCATTTTTCAAAGTTGTAGTTTGGGCCCAAATAAATGTTTACTTTATCGGGCTTGATTTTAGGAACCCGGCAAAATTTATTTTGTGATTTTTAGAGTCTGTTTAGTATTTCTTTTTGTTTTTCTTCCGAGCGGAATTATTTAAATAAAACGGAAACCGACTCCGGGCCGTACCCAAGCGGTACACCGCCCGGGGCAGCCTTTAAATACCCGCGCCCCCGGGCCAGAGAAGCCCACAACCGCCCCAGCCCCACCGTCGCCGCTGCCACCGCAACGCGCCTTCCAAGGTTCGCCGACGCGCCTCGTTTTCCATGCGAAAAAAAAGAGAGGAAAAAAATATTTTTTTTTCTTTTCTGTTCGTCGCTTGTCTTTTTCGTCGGATTTTCCGCGGTTATTTTCTGATCGCGATTTTTGATCTGATTTTCGTTTTAGTATAACTTTTCGCTCGTTTATCGGAATCAGGCGATTCAAGCGCCTGGAGTTTCGTCTCGAAACCCTCTTCCCGAATAAACAACTTAAACAAGTTTTTGCTACAGTAAAATTTGACCTAGATCCAGATTACTAGAACGAAGTTGTTTTCTTTCGCCGTTTGATTTCTTTTGCTTCGTTCGATTTGATTCTTTTTGCAAACCAGGGTTCTTAAGTTGAACTTTCTGGTTAGATCTTCTATTTGAGTTTTACCTGTGCATTAGATGAGTACTTATTGTATGCTTGTTTGTTGTCTGCGATAGAATACCCGGAGTGCGCCGCCTGTTACTTCGAATCTCTAGATTTCACGGATCATCAGCACGGCAAGTAACACTTTGATCATACCTTTTCTACAACCCAGTTTTATTGCATTAGATCAATCTTCACACATTGCATGATTAGGATCTAATTAAATTGTGGGATGGGAAGTAGATGAGATAGTACCTATTACCTGTTTATTATGAAATCTTTGGGAGTTACTTCTACGTTTGCTTATTATGACATGCTATGCTAGTAGACGTGGATTGGGTGAGTGATATCCATGACAGATGTGAGTTTGATAATTTTAATGGTTTATTTAAGGTGGCAACTTAAATACACATCTGGGTGGATTGAGGCACCTGGTTTCTATCAGGACTTGCCTGTTTTTTTTTGGACCGCCACCCAGGCTCAAAGGGATCATAAGATTATTCATACTAGAAACTTCCGTGTGCAGCCACAAGCCATTATGGGCTCTGGCATAGTTGATTAAGTTGTGCGAACTCTTACAGTGGTAGACTAGCAGATGTAGGAGATGTAGGTGGTACGGTCTACCCGATCGTAAGGTGCTAGCGCATCTGAAAGGCTATGTCTCGGTCATCCGTTTCTCAAACACCCTGTAGTGCGAGAAATCCAACAGAGGCGATCGAGTCTTGTGGGGAAAAGTGCGCAAACCTCTGCAGAGTGTAATAAACTAATCATGATTAGCCGTGTCCCCGGTTATGGACAACTTGAGTATCTGGTACTTGGATTATCATGTGAATCTCAATATGTTACTCTAAAATTAATTTTGACGGGTTTGATTAATGATGATTTATAATTGGGATTGAGGATGCTGTCAACCATTCTCAATGTTTAACAACCACCATAATAGTAAATAAATTTATTCCTTTGAAGTAGGGAAAAATTGGCTTTACGCAAAAACTGTAACCATAGAGCTTTACACCAGCTAAATATGCATATAGTATAGCTGTTGCATTCCATTACTCTCTATATGTTACCTTGCCAGCATATTCCATCTGCTGACCCGTTTTCGGGCTGCAACGTTAATGTTGCAGACTTTTCAGACGACGATTAAGGAGTTTAGGTCGTGGTTCTATACTCAGTGATGCCGCTGGAGTTGATGGACTCACTTATCTTCCAAGCCTTCCGCTGTTATCGTTATTAGATGGCCTTAAGCCATGTTTATTGTAATAAGTTCTCTTTTGAGACATCCGATGTAATAAGTGTGTGATTGCTACTCTGCTATAAATCCTCCGAGTACTGTGTGATGTCAGCATTACTGATCCAGGGATGACACCGGAGCACAGAGATCAGACTGTTTGAGGTCTGGTCGCTACACCCTCCCTATTGGATCATCCTCTCCTTTGAACGACTTGGTGGTGGGCGACTAGGCTGTGCGAGGTGCTTGCTATGTGGCATCTCTATGGTCGTCTTCTCATGTTTGGCGCCTTGCTCAGGCACATTCTGGTTTACCTTGGTATTTGGTTGATGCTATCTCGGCAATGCTCACATCTGTTGTGGTTTTTCGTGTTCTACCTGGTGCCGCCGACTCTTCTACAGAGAGTCGATGCCCCATGCTACTAGTGTTAACTTCCATGTATCATTTGGGTTGCTAAGTTTTTTGTTTTAGGTTTTAAGGTCGTTGACAGTTGTCTATGTCGTTCTAGGGTGTGCTCGTGATGTTTATTTCATGCCATTTTCTATGATGTAAGGTCGTGGTGTTGCTTTGGTCGTGGGGGTGTTTAGTGATGTATCAATCATGTTGTCTTCGATGTGTATTCTCTTTCTTCTATTGAAATGTGTGCAACTCTCTTGCATGGTTCAAAATACCAGTCGTCAAATTTTCTTGCCAAAGGTTATTAACAGTACTAGGGCATGGATCACCGGGTCAGTGAAATAAGGTTATCGTATTCGTTAGTCTAACCTAGGGAAAAGGACTAGACCAAATACAACAATTAACATTGACACTTTGAAGATGACATAAACTAATCACACGGGGAGGTGTTTAACAATGGAAGACAAAAAGGAAAATTTGTGGTAGAGTGGCAAGCTTACCAAATAGAGGAATCAGAAAAGTATACGTAATTACATCCGTCAAACGAGTTAGATTCTTTAATGATGTACCAAGATGACATTGCAATTAAAGCATTGTTCACAATGTGAAGATCTTGATGTATAAACTCCCTTTTTAATATGCTTGCAATTCTAAGGCAAAGAGGTTCATATAAATTGTTTTTGTGAATACTAATCTTCCAAAAAATTCTTACAATGGAAGTAAGTTGGGAAATCATTTTTTATTCAAAAAATACAAAACATGTGGTAAAACAAATATGAAAGGAAGAGGGATTTTTTTTCTGGAATACCAAGGATGAGGGATTTTATTGAGGTTAGCCCTCTATCATGTGAATGTCCATTTGCTTTGTGTCCTGCTAAGGTAGCTTTGAGTTTGCCCACAAGAAAATAAAGAGGTAGAACCGTAAAAAAAGAGATCATTTGCAAACATGAGAGAGCGGATAAGGTAATAAGAGGGACCTAAATGGACGCCATTTACAACACTAGAGTTAAAGCCACAATTTTTTAATTGCAAGGACAAAAAGATACCACTATTATTGAAAACTTTGTTGGTTGCCTTGAGACTCCCAAACGCCCAAAGGTATGACCATTAATGATGGCATCAAACGAAGGAGATGAAATGCATTTAGGTATGGTGAAATGACCATGTAACCCTTCACGTACCATAGCTCTAACATCGAAGTCACATTCATTTCCATTAAACGCTTTAGCTAAATAACTATTAACACGAAAAAAATCATGTTTCCAGTAAAAAGGTTGGAAAGAATATGCAATTTCTTGAGCAATGATGATATTACTCGGGAGTTCTATGGCCTTGAATAAAATCTTGCTAAGTTTCATGGTTGTAACCCAACATATGATCTTTGAGCCTATTAGCCCGAGCTTGTAAACCTTGATGCTGAACTAATAGGTCTAACATCACGAGGAATTAAAAAGAGTTGTCTCTTTTTGGAATAAGGGTAATAAAGTTATCATTAAGCTTGACATGAAGTTCACCTTCTAAATGGATATCTGGGTAGTAAGAGTAATACCATCTCCAATGAAGCTCAAAGCCGAAACATAAAAAGGCATCATTTTGACTATCCTCATTAGGATATGCGTTTCTTTTCGTGCGGAGGTGAAGCCAATGGAAGGGGCAGTCGTACACGAAGTGGAATGGGTGAAGGTTGTCGTCCCTGTCCCACAAACATCACCATTGTTGTATGCAAGGGGCAAAATTTCATGTCCTGACGTTTTTTAAGTTGTTACACCGAAGGCGATGGAAGCCTTGTCAAAGGATCATGAAGTTTCGACCAGGAAAATATGGAAAGGGGGCACATGTAGTTTGGAGGTGACTAAGAGAGAGGTGGAGAGGTTGGGCACTAGAGCCATACATGTTTGTGGAGCAAAAGAGGGACGAGAAGGGAAAAAATGAGGAAGATACTTATGTTTTGCTTCATGTTGTTGGACACACATTGTCCTAGTCACCTTGAATTGATGTAGACACGACATCATGAAAGTCAGCTGAGAGGTCAACAAAGTTGAGCAACTTCGCAACGGTGTGCGGCATAAGGATGGGAAGGTAGATCGAGAAATGAAGATGATGCCTCTTTTAAAGGCTAGGGGTTGAATTTGAGACAAGCCAATGCGCGAGAACAAAATCACGTGGGTGCAGCGAGGGAAACTTGTCGAAACTTGTCGCGACTCTGTCGGAACCGCACTAGCATATCGAGAGAAAGTATCGATGTTTGTCGCGACTCTGTCGAAACCGCACCGAGTAGCGAGAGAAAGCATCGCGTTTGCCGCAACTTTGTCGGAACGATGTTTGTCGCGACCTTGCCGGAACCGCTCCGACACGTCGGTACTTCCTCTCGAACGTTAGGATCTGGGCAGGAGAGAATCAATGCACAAGAACTGGATCGGAGGGAGGCGGCGAGGAAAACGCGCCAATGTTTGTTGCGACTCCGCCGGAACAGACACAACAAGATCCGCATCAACATTTGCCACGACTCTGTCGGAACCACGCCGACACAGCAGGAGAAACGTATCTGCATCCGTCATGACCATGTCGAAGCCCGCGTGACGGGAGGAACACGCCCGTGTTTGTCGTTACTCTGTCGAAACCCCACGAGCACCCATCCATTCGCAAAAAAGAGACCCATAAAAAAGAAGAGCAAAACTTCTGTCAGTGCCCATATGCAGTTTTTTTCAACGTTATTAGGTGACAACAACGCACACGGATGTGTTAAGCAAAAAAAAAAAAACAAGGCACACGGATAACACGGTGGTCGGTCATCATCCCATGGGTCGCTCTCGGCCATTCATTCATTTCACCCCCTCCCCCTCCGGCGGTAAAAAGGGGAGAAACGGTAAGGAAAGCCGCGGCCCCCACCCCCCAGCGTCACGCGGCGCCTCCCCGCTTTTCCCCGAGAGTCGGCCGAGCCAGCGGCGCGGCTGCGCTGCTGCTGCTGCTGCTGTGCTGCCTACCGCTCGCGCTAGTCGCTACCGTCCACCCCCCGCAGCCCGAGCGAGCAGAAGCGGACGCAGCAAAGCGCACGCTTCCCTCGCGCCCCTCCGCTCCCCGCCATTAACTCCTCTCGCTTTCGCCCACTCTCCCTCTCTCTCCTCACGCGCCCCGCCACGCCACCGCTCGCCGCGGCCGCTATTTATCCCCCTCCTCCTCCCCGCCGCCGCTGGGAGGAACCCTAGCCCGCTCGCCCGCTCGCCCGAATTCCCACCCCCGCATGAGGCGGACCGCTCGCCGCCGCCGCTTCATCCCCTCCGCGACCCTCGCCCGCTTGCTCCGTTTGGTCCGGTAAGGTTGTTGCCGTTGCTTGGTTGGTTGGTGCGCCGGGCCGACGCGGCCGATGGGGAACTGCTGGGGCACGCGGATCAAGGATGGGAGCACCCACCCGGGCGTCTCAGGTTCGCCCTCTTCTCCTCCCCTGGCTTTGCGGATTTTCGGTGATCCATGGATGGATGGATGTATGGATGGATGAGGTTTCGGCCGATTCCTGCTTGCGAGTTGCAGGGCTCCAAGGTCTGGTGGTTCCTAGATGCGAACAGCAACCCATTCCCAGTTTCCCATCGATTTACATGATCATTTCATAGGATTCCGGTGGAAATCGGAGATATCCGCGGATTCTTATTGTGTGCAATTAGCCTCATGTTGTTCGCGAAAGGCTTAACTTGTTTGTATGCGTGATTCGGTTGGTGGCCTGTTTTGGGGCGATCCAGTCGCTTGATTTGGTTGATAGCTAGTGGCCTAGTAGCCTCAAAGTGTTCAATCGGCACACTAAAGCGAGATATCGCAGTTGCTTTTAGAGTGGTCTCCCCAAAGTAAGCCTTGGCTGCCTTGTGAGGCTTCTTAGGACCTGTGCCATTGGTGGTATAGGCTTTATTAGGTGGTGGGTACCTTCTATTGCACAGTCACTGGACATTGATGCTTCGGTCCTTACATTATTGCTTCAATAGGCTAGTACAATGTGTATTACTGTAGTACATGCTCTTCCATCATGAATTGGATAGTGCTTATCGTTATCAGGCGCCAATGGTATGGGATGGTATGGGACAGGACATGTACCTGGCTCTCAGTGTGGTGTGTGTTATGTGTTGGGGTGTGGTGTGGATGTTTTAGCATCCCTATGTGTTGGTACTCTGCGCTAACCATTTAGCATGATGAATTCAAAACACCCTTGATTCAGTTGCTGATGCTGAGCAAGAAACATTTGGTTGTGGTGGATCATTTTAGCATCGTATCTGTTGATACTCTGCACTGACGCTTAGCTTGAATAATTCAAATCACCCTCTGTTGTTGACCAAGAAACATTTGATTGGCGTGGGTATCTTAGCATCGTATCTATTGCTACTCTGAGCTGACCACCTGTTGCTGACCAAGAAACATTTGGTTGAAGAAGCAAGACTAATACTACAGTGCAGTACGTCTAGTGTGCCCTTGCAGTGGCATTCTGGCATGTATATGAATGACTATGAGTTGTCTTTATTATTTGTTTTCCCTTAAAAAGTGTGTCACATGAACTTAGGGGCGGCTTGTCAAGGAAAAGAGAATCGTTAGGGTTGACTAATTGTTTCTATATTGCTATTCCTCTAAATTAATTATTGATAGGAACAGGAGAAGTGCTCAAGTTGTTCCTTGTTTAAGTTGATACTAAAATTTGTTAAACCACCTGTTCAGATATCATACATAAGTCCAGTATAGAGCACACACCTTGATTTTTGTATTCACACCGGTCTGTCTGTTTCCCGCGCATATTCACCAGTCATTAATTGTGTATGTTCCATGTCTACAAACAATTGGGTATATTATAACACTATTATTTTCTTTCCCAGTAACGGGCAGAACTTTTTTGCTTGTGATTGACGTGTACTATCCAGTTCCGTTATTCAACTGTGTCTACCAAAAAATTGGCGTTTAACTGCCATTATTAGGTGCCATTTCTATACCCAGTATATAAATATGCTAAGCCTCTGGATATGCTATGTGACATGGCAAGTGGGCAACGGATGTACATTTGGCGGGACAAGGTCTACTGTTAATTTATGTATCTGACCACTTCATGGAGGGGAACCTCTCTGATTTTCACCATATCCATTACGCGACAGTGCTCGAAGCAAATAATCATTTAATCTTTTGGGTCAGAAGCATATTACCATTCACATTTAAATATCATCTGTGCCCTGTTGCTTGCCAACCCCTATCAAAATGCTCTTGGCACCAACTTCTGGGACACCAGTCAATCCATTATCACTAGCATCATCTACCACAGACTGCAATGGCTAGTCTTGCAACTCCTGATCCTCATATCAAGTTTCAGATAAAGCCAAGTGATGATTCCTTGTTACAACCAGTTCCTAATTACCGTGCAAAATTTCCTTAAAAAATGTCAAGTGTTTGGAACTTGCGATACATGATGTTCATTCTGTGGACCTGGGATAGACTAGTGCAAAAACTAATTCATGAGATAATACTTCCATTTCAAATAGATGACTTGATTTTGTATTTTATGTATGTTTCAGTCAGTAGAATATGCACTAAAGACATTATTTGCAGGAATGTTCTCAAGGAGTAGTGGTAAAGATGGGAGTAGGCTTAGTGCCTGCAGCAGTCGAGCTTCTTCGGCTTCCATGCCTCCAAGTGCAAAGACTGAATGTGAGATCTTGCAGTCAGCCAATGTTAAGGTCTTCACTTATAATGATCTCAGGTTAGCCACAAGGAACTTCCGTCCTGACAGTGTGCTCGGCGAAGGAGGGTTTGGATCTGTCTACAAAGGATGGATTGATGAGCATACATTGTCAGCTTGCAAACCTGGTACTGGAATACCTGTTGCTGTGAAAAGACTCAACCTGGAGGGTTTGCAAGGGCACCGAGAGTGGTTGGTGAGCATGACTGCCATTCCATTTCTTGCTGTTGTTCTTGGATGTCATTTTTCTTTGAAGTTTACTTTCGAATATCGGCATATTTATGTGATGTATCTGAATTCCTTAGTCACAGCTTCAAAAGTCCAATGGTTCGCACCTGTGTCCTTTATGTTAACCAAACACCTGGATATTTTTCTGACTTTATTATGTGTCCATTTATAGGCTGAAGTTAATTACCTAGGTCAGTTTTGCCATACCAACCTTGTCAAGCTAATTGGGTACTGCTTGGAGGATGAACACCGGCTCCTAGTGTACGAGTGCATGCCACGTGGGAGCTTGGAAAATCATCTTTTCAGGAGTAAGTTAAATTATGACTTGGTGCTCTACTGCTGTCTTATTCATTTTGCATACGATATCGATTCAGACTGTAGCATGTTCTGGTTATAACTTGCTACATATGAATCCTTGATGTAGGGGGCTCGCACTTTCAACCTCTTTCATGGAACCTAAGAATGAAGGTTGCACTTGGAGCTGCTAAAGGACTAGCCTACCTTCACAGTGCAGAGGCTAAAGTTATTTATAGAGATTTCAAGACATCCAATATTCTCCTTGACACAGTAAGTGAAAGTGAATCATCAATACCATAGCTAACCTCTATGATCATCTGATATCTACTGAAACAAATGCATATTTTACTTCCCAGGACTATACCGCAAAACTCTCTGATTTTGGATTGGCAAAGGATGGCCCTGTTGGTGAGAAGAGTCATGTGTCCACAAGGGTAATGGGAACACATGGTTATGCAGCTCCAGAATATCTGTCAACAGGTAACCTTTGACTTGCAATTTTGTGTTTTATCGAGCCAGTATTCTGCACATTTGCTTGTCTTGGATATAAAACATTGTCATGTGACTGGAAGCATTGAATGTTAGCGCAGAGCTCTTAGTGCATTAGTTCATAGAAGTTAGTGTAAGCTGTAATTCATTAAAAATGTGTAAGCTGTTTCCTCTTATGTGCATCATCCGTTGCTGCGCAGATCCCATTTTTGGAACGACTTTTACTTTGCTCAATTTGCTAGACATGCAGTATAAATGCATTCTATGTCAGGTTCTGATTGAATATGTAACACCCAAATGGCAATACTTGAAATGCATGATTTGTGTATACGCTGTATCTTTTCTTTTGTGAACTATGTACAAAGGTGTGACTACAAACTATGTAGGGAAATGTTTGATGGTGATCTTAATTGTCTTCAACCATAAGTTGTTCAATGAAATGATATTGATTGTTATGTAATTACTCTTAATTTATTGTGCTGTGCAAATGGTGCTATGCTGCCTTCTGGTAAAATTTACCCAGAGTTCATATTCAGTATGTGGAAAATATTCATTTAACTAGTCAGTAGTCACTATTTTCAGATCATCTAACATTTTCCACTTAATTTACTTTGTTGTGGGAATATTAAAATTCTGCCTTCTAGGCATAGAGCGTACTCTACTTTTTCATAACATTTACCCGCAAGCTCATATTCAGCATATGATGAACATCCATTTAACAAATCAACATTTTCAGGCCATCTTACTGCCAAGAGCGACATCTATAGCTTTGGGGTAGTGCTTCTGGAGATGCTGTCAGGCCGGCGTGCCATTGACAAGAACCGTCCCCAGGGCGAGCACAACCTTGTCGAATGGGCCCGGCCATATCTCACCCACAAGCGCAAGATATTCCGTGTCCTTGATACCAGGCTAGAAGGCCAATACTCCCTGAATGGAGCCCAGACAATTGCTGCACTGGCTGTCGAGTGCCTGTCCTTCGAAGCTAAGATGAGGCCGTCCATGGATGCCGTAGTCTCTATTCTGGAAGGGATACAAGACTCCAGCGACCCAGCCAGAAGACCGGCAGATCCAACCAGAAGACCGGCAGATCCAACCAGAAGACCAGCAGCAGAGAGGCCTCAAGACCCCAAGAGTGGAAGCAAGACGGCGCCCGGCGCAAGCAACAGCGGCAAAGGTCGCCGTAAAAGCTCGGGAGACCTTCTGAAGGAGCCTGGCCGAGACCCAAAGCCTTCGGCCTACTCGTCGTAGTGACCCCCGAGTCTGGGCCTGTTAGCTAGCTAGGGTGGTAGTGTGTAAATTTGGTGTGCATATTCCTGATTGTCGTCAGGCTTTTGGGCTGCTCAACTTGAGTTAACTGGGTGGATTTGTGTGTCATCATTGAACTATTGGCATTGGAGTCTGAGTTCGTGTTGCATCCAAGCTCGTGCCTGTGTGTGCATAGTCTTCACTGGATCAGAATCCCTCCGTTCCATAATATGGGACGGAGGGAGTACCATATATCCAGTGAAGTATATCAGTGGTATGATTCTGGTGAGCGTCAGTTTTTATTTTGGGGGCGTCAGCTTAGCACCAGCAGTGAGTGCCGGTGGGATGTAGGGGATTGAAAGCCCACCAAACCGAACAAGCCCTGAGGGACACATGCCAATGTGGGATTTGTCACCAATAGTCGCAGTAGACCACCGTGGTTTAATTGTGAGCACTGTGCTGCCTGAATTTTCAGGTCTAACAGTGTACAAATAGGATTGCCCGCTTCAGTGTCACTATTTTTTGCTCATCTCTTCTAGTGGAAAAACTGTTGTACATGTTTCACGAGGTACACAGATATCCGTTCCCTGACTCTACCGGAGCACGACGGAGGCGATGAAGCCGAGCACGGCGACGCCGCTGACGGCGGAGCAGCACAGGTCGACGAGCACCTCCCGCCTCGCCTTGGACTCCTTCCGCCCCCTCTTGCTCCTCACGAACTCCTCGTACCTCCTCTTGGCCTCTTCTCTTTCCCTCTCCCCTGCTTTGCTCCTCGGTCCATCCATCGCGGCCGCAAGGAGCCGCAGGCTGCCTTCGCCGCTCACCGCCGCGCTGTCGGCGTCCTCGACGGTCAGGCTGACCTCCCTGAGGTTAAGGCACCCGGCCTCCTCCGAGCAGGTGACCGTGGCCTCGAACTTGCTCCCGCCGAGCACCACCGCGTACCGCACCAGCGTCTCGCCCGTGTACCAGTGCCTGTCCACGGCCACCGCCCGCCGGCTCGACACGTTCACCGCCCGCCCGCTCCGGGGGTCGACCACGATCCAGCTCAGCTCCAGCTCCGCCGGAGAGAACGAGGCCGAGGCCATCCGTACCAGGTCCTTGCACTCCACGGCGTCCACGCGGAAGGGCGAGGCCAGGAACCACGAGGACGACGTGGAGGTCTCCATGACCCGTGAGAAGAGCGGCCGGGGCGAGCCATTCTGGTAGATGTCCACGGCGGAGATCAGCTCGCCGGGGAGGCACTGGTCGGCTGCGGCTGCATCCGTGGAAGTCGAAGTGGACGGGAAGGGGAAGGCGTCGGCGAAGAGGCGCTGCGGGGAGACGGCCGGAGAGCCGAGGACGTTGTGTTGCCGCTCGGTCTCCAGGCCCAGCGACGGCCACCGCGCGAGGCAGAGCGCGCGCCACGTCTCCGGGTCCGCGGCGAGGGCGCGGAGGCCTGCCGTGGCGCAGCTCGCGGCGGCCAGGGACGGGCCGTCGAGGCGGCGCAGAGCGCAGGCCAGCACGTCTGCGGGCAAGTCCTCCACGGTGGTCGTCGGCATTTTCCTGGCCTCCCGCCGGTGCGTCGACTGACTCTGCTCTTACTACAACAAGCGGGAGCGGCCGGAGGTCGATCGAGCAACACTCTCCAAGCTCCAGACGCCGAGCGGGGGAATGCGATGGCTGGCAACGCGAGCAAAGAGTTGTTTTATAGGCGTGCAAACCCTGTTTCGTTTCCAGGAAGAATTATTTACTTGGCACCTTGTCGTGTCCTCCCTGTTGGTGTCGGCCATGGCGAAAATGACAGCACCACAGCCCGGGCACGCTCGGCCAAACGGAAGGACACGATGACAGGCCGACAGGCCGCCGGGCACGTTCGGCCGAAGGGGGAGTTGGACCTTTGCTCCTGCATGGATTACAAATGGAAAGAGCCGATTGAAGCAGTTGCGTTGCTGCTGTAATCCCGACTAAAATACCACATCCGGTACCACGACTGGCCGCCGGATTGACGTGGGCACCAGCCGCCTGCGAGCCCCATGTCAACGTCGAATGAGCTATACCATACAGCGGCTCAGGCCGGAGCAGCTGGAGCAGGCTCTGTAATCGGATTGGCCGTGCGGCTGGTTAGGTTAAGCGTAGTGGTTCGGATGAGATGGATGGAGACATGCATATGCTTACCTCCCGCACTTTATGTTTATGGTCTCGATGCACTGGCCGGCTAGTTCTTTGCCTCATGATGTCCTGCGCTTTTCTTAGATAATAGATTAGCTTAGGAAAACCGGCCTAACATTTTTTTAAGTTTGAAAGCACGCCCATTTCGTCATATGTTTCACATTTCTTGATCACCAGTCGTTCTCAGTTATGCTCTTCAGCAGGATGTGCAATCGTGTATCTATTGAGTAGGATGTGCTTTATTTATACCACGGACCACTTACTCTCTCACACACACCGAGCCGTTGTAGGCATGCATCACCGTCCATGGTATAGAAGGAGTTAATTGCACAGAAATACCATAATTCGGGCATTACATGCAGATTGGTACCATAATTGCTAATTTTTGCGTGTCAGTACCAACATTGATGTAAGTTTTTGCAAATTAGGCTAAAACGCGTATTTATACGTATTGACGCCCGATCCGACAGCTCGGGCCCACCCGTCAGGTGCCACGCTGGCGAATCGGCGCGTGCCCGCGCGCTGACTAGGACGAGCCGGTGCGCTGCTGCTCTCCAACCTGGTCCGGTCGCACCAGCTCCAGCCCGGCCGCACCATTCCCCTCCCCTCCTCCTCCTCGCTCGTTTCCTCCGTCGCCGCCGCCCGTGTCCCGACTGCCGGCCGCCGCACCGCCCCGCCGACGCCATGGTTTTGGAGGACGAAAGCAGCGACGACCATTCTAGCCTCCCGTACATGCAGTCTTCCTCCACAGACGGTCTCAACGAGGTCGGTACAGGGTTAGGGTTAGGGTTTTAGATTTGGGATTTCTTGATTTGGTTAATATCGCTAGGTTTTGATTTGGCCATTGTCTTTGTGCGAGCTTCTGCAGGTCCCTACTCCTTTCAGCATTGAAGATCCAGATTACAAGGGGCTTGAGCTGGATGTGATGTCTCCATGTGAGAAGCACGGCATGGCATCTGAGAGGCTTGTTGCCTTTGAAGGAACAGACACAGGCAGGAGGTTTTTAGCATGTGCACAGCCGGTATGGATTGTAGGGTTGTAGGCATACTGATTTTTTTTCTTACTTGGTCAGTGCCATATTGAACTCTGTTTGCTGGAGTACTCTGCTTGCTGTCAACATTTTGGTTCATAGTGGTTAGAGTAGCTTATTTAGGTCAAGCACGAGTATATTTTGCTGGAGTACAATGGCATAGTAATTTATGTTAATAGTGGTAGTAGAGTAGCTTACAAATGTTTGAACACTCCTTGATATGAACAGTACAGTAACTAAACTAGTCAGTCAGCTACTCAAGTGGCTGCTCCTCTTGTTAAATGTAGTGGTCTGATGCTAAATTTAGACATTCTTTTTGGCAACTGCAGTGATTTTGTGTAATTACTTGCTGTATGAACTGTTTTGTTGTTGTTGTTTTTGCAGGAAGGTAGCAATTGTGGCTTTGTTGAATGGGTTGATCACCAGTGGCCCCCAACAATGCAAAATGCATTGTTGAAGCTATGGGCAATGGTTGAAGATGCCAAAAGTGCTAGGGTGAATGACAATCTTGAAAGTTCTTTCACTATCCACCATCTGACAGAAGAGAAGAACAAGCTGGAGGCCAACTATGACAAGCTAGTCCAAGATGTGCATGAGCTGATGAACTTCCAGGAAGATAAGGTGGTGGATTTCAGACATCTGCAGTCTGCCATTACATATCAGCAGGAGGTAAGAAAATAACTGATTGATGATATGAAGGCAAAGATGGCAACTGAGATGGCAAAGAAAGATGCAGAGACCCAACAACTTACTCAGAAGTATGAGCTGCTGCTCAACCTGACAAGAGCTCAAGCAGCAGTCATTCAGAACTTGAAGTTGAACAAAATGAAAGAGAAGCAAGTGTTTACTGAAGCTAATATGAATTTGGAGCTGAAGAATGCAGAACTAACTAAGTGTCAGGAGAAGCTCACCCAAGAGAAGCTACAGTTGAAGCTACAAGTTGCTGGTCTGCTTAAGGGAAATGAAAAGCATATTCAAGAGAAGTGGCAGTTAGAGTTTCAGAATGAAAAGTTGAAGGAGAAGTTCAGGGGGATTCAGGCCATCTTGGAGAAGTGAAGAAGATGAAAATGAGATTAGTGGCATTATTGACCTTTTGGGAATGATGGTTGTGTAATGACCTAATGTTGTCTACTGTATGCTTGTACTAATGGTGAACTATGGCTGTGTATGTATGTAGTAGTTATGCTTTTCATCCTTTTGTGAGAAAAGGATGAACTATGCATTTGAAGTGGAACTCCTCTATGTATTGTGAACAATGGTTATGTATTGCTATGTATGGATCAGTTTCTTATTATGTATGGATATGCTGATTATGTACATGGATATGTTGATGATGGTACATTATGACAATGTTGCAGCAAACCAGACATTATATTGCAATAAAAGAGGAACAAGACTCACTAAATCTCATTGCATCATAAGATAACTTCACTGATCCATTACAACTTGATCCATTACAACTTGGCTACAACTGAACCAACTAACTAACTTAATATCTTGCCTGCAACTAAGCCAAGCACAAATATAGTGAAAAGAAACAGCACATTGTGAAATTTGGCCCTAATCCCTGCAATCTCTGCATTCTTCTCTCTGAGTTGAGTTTGCAGAGACAGAAACATGGCCTCCCTTGTGCCATCATCTTCACTTGGAGTCAGGATTGGAAATTGATCTTCAGATCTAGCAACAGTTGCACCTTTAAGCCTCCATACTTCGTCACGCAGATCCCCAATGAGCTCACTCCAGAATGTGGGCAATGGATCATCATGCCATTGCACAAATCCACAGCCACCGTGCTATTATGATACACAAGCAAATTTCACCATGCTGCCACATACTACTTCACAGAAGAAAGAGGAAGAAAATTAGGGCAAAAAACAACACTCACCATAGCATCCACGCAGCTACAGTACCTCCTACCAGGGTTCTGCCTGCTCCAGGAGATCCATCTTGGCGCCTTCCTCGGAGTTGAGCAATGGCACATCAGTGGAGGCTCGTATGCCATTGGGTTCTCGCGGTAGCGCACCGGCGAGCGCGACTCCTCCCCCCTCCTTCCTGCAGCTCGACGAAATCCGGGAGCGGACCCGACACTGGACGACCACGACATCTCCGCCGCCGGCCCCAGTCAGCGCCTCTGAGATTTCTCCTTGGCTGCGCTCCAAATGGCCACTGCGTGGATGAACCCTAGTTTCGTTCCCCACTCTGAGATCTGGTGCTGTCACTTTAATAATAGAAGAGGTATCTGTCCCACATGTCAGAATCCCCAAATGTGGTACTGCATGTTATGTGATGCCCCAATATTGGTACTGACATGCAACAGATAGCAGCAGTATTGGTACAAATTTGTCACAAGTAACTGTAATTGTGGTACTGCTTTGCAAATACTGGTAGTTTAGAAAACCACCTAAAGTTCAACATTCAGAAAACCACCTAAAGGTGAACATTCAGTTAACCACCTAAAGTTCAACATTCAGATAATCACCTAAAGTTCAACCACATATCCAGTAGCAAGTTCTGCATTACAATATCCAGTAGCAAGTTCTACATATCCAGTACTTACTCCACCTCAAGTTCAACATTACAAGCATCAAGTTCAACATTACTAGAGTACTCCACCAGTACTCCACCTCAAGCATCAAGTTCAACCAAAATAACACCACAGTATTTCACATTACATGGCTCCTCTTCCTCCCATGCTAGCATGGAAGTAGGACATCCATCCAGTGTGTGTGCCATCAGTAGGAATGTCAGCATATTGCCTAGGAGCACCTCTTCCAGCTCTTCCTCTGCCTCTGCCAGCTCCTCTTCTAGATGGTGGTGGTGTAGTAGAAGTAGCACCAGCCCCTCTGCCAGCTCCTCTTCTTCTAGATGATGGTGGTGTAGGAGCAGAAGCAGCAGGTCTTGGCTGTCTTGCTGTTGGTGCAGTAGAAGGACCAGCAGCTCTTGGCTGTGAGGTACTTGGAGTAGCCTTGCAAAGAAAAGAAAACAATTAATAATGCTACAAAGATATGTACAAGAAAGAAAACATTAGTATATTTCAAGGTGAAAAATTATTACCACATGTTTATTCTTCCTCAAAGCTAGCTCAGGCTTCAACTGTTTAAGACAGTTTGTGTACCTATGCCCTTGGAGACCACGATTGCTACATGTTATGGTCCCCATTCTTGAAGTTTCTTTTGGCTTTGGTACTTCAAATTTGCTCTTGATCCTCTTTTCTTTCCTTCTTCCTCTCTTGATTTTGAATGCAGGTGGTTCTATGTCTGGACCAGGGGTCCTTGTCCAATCATGCTCACCAGGCACAGGAAAGATCATTGGTTCATAAGCTGCAGCATAAAAATCTTTCTTGAAGAATTTGCTGACATAATCCTCTGGTTTTCTTTTAGCCTTGTTTATTGCAGAGATGGCATGGTTGCAAGGTATGCCACTAAGGTCCCACTTCCTGCATCCACATGTCTGAAGTTCCAGGTTGACAGCATGTGTTTGCTGCCCACTTGTAACTTGCCATAAGTTGACCCCTGCCTGTATTGGCTTGCAGTATCTGGCCCTCTCCTTCTCAGCCTCTAGCTTCTCACTGTAATGAGGTGTTATCTCCCATCTTGCTTCCTTAACACTCTCTCTCTTCATGTGCCACCTCACCATCTACTTATCTTTTATTCCATCACACATTGTCCTTATAGGTTTTCTCCTAACATCTAGAATGTACTTGTTGAACACCTCAGACAAGTTGTTCACTACCAAGTCAGTCTTGCAGTTTGTGTCAAATGCATGCCTTGCCCATGTCTTTTTTGGTATTGCAGTAAGCCACTCCCAAGCTTCCTCACTTTCAGCTCTAAGATCATTCATTGTAATATTAAATTTGTGTTCATTGTAGGCATAGCTAGCATTATCCATGCACTTCTTAAGATCTTCACCCCTAAACCCAGCATTTTGAAAATTTGCATATATATGTCTAAGGCAGAACCTTTGGTTGCAATTTGGAAACACAGCATTCACTGCATACAGTAACCCCTGACACAAACAATATAACAAGTCTAAGCTACATCCTAAAGAAATATGCACCAATGAATTAAATATGCATTCTAATCTACTATAAACACTTGTGCAAAACATAATGAAACTCTAAGATAATGTAAACACTTCTGCAAAACACATACCTTTTGTCTATCTGACATTATAGTATAAGGTCCAAACTTGCCCACTTCTCCCCCTAGGCAAATTTTTAGTTGGTGTAGAAACCAACACCAACTAGCCTTGTCCTCTTGTCCAACTATGCCAAATGCCAGTGGATATATGTTGTTGTTGCCATCTCTACCAGTGGCAGCAAGGAGTTGAGCACCTGTAGTGAGCTTAATGAAGCACCCATCAACACCTGCATAATCAACATTTCCAAATATTAAATACATTCAAGTGAGAAACAAAATGGAGTACTCTACAATATGTAAATGGTGCACAAGGTTTAGGAACTAACCAATGAATGGCCTACACCCATTGAGAAACCCTCCCTTGCTCCATTCATGCAAAAGAACATGGCATGGAATCTTGGGCCTGGGTGGGGCATTCTTGCAGTTGGTGTTGGAGTAACAGTAGTGACTATTACTCTGCTCCCAGGGTTTGTGTCCATGACAGTCTGAGCATAGTCTTTAAGCCTAGGATATTGCTTCTTGTGATCTCCCAACACAGCTTCAATAGCTATGTTCTTTGCCCTATATGCCATGCACTTGGGCACATCTACACCATATTTTTCATTGCATGCATCAATTATAGTCTGAATACCAGTAGTTATATCAGATCTAAAGAGATGCTCATATTTCTGTGCTAGCCACTTAGCACTAACCCTGGTGGTCTCTGTGGTACTAGGGCAAGTGTGCTCTAGTCTCATCTTCTTAATTACAAAGGTTTTCTCCCCTTTTATAACTGCTGCCACCATTAAGAAGTGGCATTGTTTATCTGTACACTCAACAATTATCCTCTGATCTGAATTCCTGTGATACCTAAAATTCCTGGCCTGGGTGATGTGCAAATTCAACAAAGCATCTCTGAATTGATGCTGATCCCTAAAACACAACTTCATACACAGTTGCTCATGTGGTTGCTCCAATTTCTCATTATACCACTTTCTAGCAGGCCTTTTCTTTGCCCTACTCTTCCTTTTCTTTGGTAGGACAAAAGAGAGTGGCTCAAAACCATCATCATCACTCTCCCTCAACAACCCCTTCTCTTCTTCATCTGATGATGGTCTGAAATCAGGTTCAACCTCTGGTAGCTCACTACAATGTGACCTAGTGGTTGGGCCTCTTCTAACTGGCAGCTTCTGCTTCTTCTTCTTCTTTACAGGTTCAACTATAGTTTCTTCTTCTTGTTCAAAAGTCCTATCTTGTTCTACCTCAAATGGATCCTCAACTTCAGTGTCACCCTCATAATGCAGCATTTCTTCCTCTTCTGATTGATCATCATCTGATTCTTCCTCTTGTGCTTCTAGCTCTCTCTGTCTCTTTCCCTCTTCCACCTCTACATCTTCATCATCAACCATGTAATTAGGGTCACTTCCAATTTGACCATCCTCATCAGAGGCATCACTGTCCTCATAAGCCTCAAATCATTGATATCCCTCTTCTTCTTCTTCCAAAACTGCTTTCAACTTGTCTGTTGCATTTTGGCTTTCTTGTGTGCAAACACCAGCAGGACCAGTAGGGTGATGTGTGCTACATTGACTGTCAAAGACTACTCCTTCCTTATCAATAGCAAAGATAGGAGGCTCACTCAGATCATAAACAAGAGGCGCTTGGTACACCACAGTGGACAAGTCTGGCTTTTCAAAATGTTGCCTCTCAAAATCAGTATCAGCTGGTGGACAAGCCCTGACTAGCAAATTAAGCACCAATTTGTCCTGGATCTTCCTCTTTATCATCTGTAATTCGGCATGACTGTCTACCAAATCCAGCCCTTTCTCTCCTAAAGATGGATTTTCAATGTGAAACAAACAATCATATGCATTAAATCCTTGGGTTTCCATCACTGCAACCAAATTCAGATAAGTAATATCTGAACCACACAGCTTCATCTCCAATGGATCTCTTGCATCAAAATGGATCCTTACTTCCCAAATGTCTTCATCCAAACTACAGAACAAATTAAATTTCATGTATTCATTATAATTACTCTTAATTTGGAGAGCAACAGTACAATACAGTACAATTTAAAGTAACCTGTAAGTCTATTATTTACTAATTGAGCACAATAGCAAAATTTGGAGAGCAACAGTACAGTACAGAACAATTTAAAGTAACAGTACCAGACAGCACAGAACAATTTGGAGAGCCACAATAATCCCAAATTTTTACGGTCATTGAACTAATTTGAGAGTGCAATACACTATGTTACTAGGTTAGTTTAATTGTCCTATACTAGTACTTCAATTGGATAAAACCTAATCCCCAACTGGATAAAGCAGAAGATGAACAAACCCTAAAAATGCCCAATTGGATAAATCAGAGGAGGAAGAGGACAAGGGTACTTACAGCACGCCGCCAAGTCCATGCGTCAACTCATGGCTGCTGCTAGGGTTCGCCACCCACTGATGCGCCAAACGCAACCGCTGCTCCATGGTGAGTACCATCAACTCCTCGTCGTCGGTCGAGTACGCGGAGCTGGAGTCGTCGCCACCATCCCAGTCGACGCCAGCCGTTCCGCTAGGAGGCCAGAACGGCATCTCACCGCCGCCGTGGACGCCCTCGCCGCCGCCTGGCGGAATCGCCGATGCCATGGACTAGGGTTCGAGCGAGGAGGAGGGGAGGGGAATGGTGCGGCCGGGCTGGAGCTGGTGCGACCGGACCAGGTTGGAGAGCAGCAGCGCACCGGCTCGTCCAAGTCAGCGCGCGGGCACGCGCCGATTCACCGGCGTGGCACCTGACGGGTGGGCCCGAGCTGTCGGATCGGGCGTCAATACGTATAAATACACGTTTTAGCCTAATTTGCAAAAACTTACATCAATGTTGGTACTGACACGCAAAAATTAGCAATTATGGTACCAATCTGCATGTAATGGCCGAATTGTGGTACTTCTGTGCAATTAACTCGTATAGAAGGCATGCATCACCATCACCATCCATCGTGTGAATTATACTAGTGTGAAAATTACACTATCATATGGTGTTATACTCTGCATATTACAAAAGTGCAATTTTAGTGCAAAATTGTGTGCATTCTTTTCATTGTATTTCTTTTATTTAAGGATAATACCAAGGCAAAGAAAAAACTTAGGAAATAAAATAAAAAAGAAAACAAAGACCAAAAAAGAAAAACTATATTTCAAAAATAACATAACAAACATTTTAGAAAAATATGATAACATTGAAAAACACAATCAATATTACAAAACACACCGTGAACAGTTTAGATCCATGATTAATATTTTATGAATTGTATGATGAACGTTTTTTAAATAAATTATGATCATTTTTTTACATGGTATATATTTTTAAAATACATGATCAATATTTTCTAAATATGCGGTTAACATTTTCTAAATGTTTGATCAACATTTTTAATACACATCGAATATTGTAGTACAGAATGAAACATTTTTCAATACACAAATATTTTTTAAAAATACCCCTATGAAAAAGATTTTCATACATTATAAATATTTTTAATACAAAAAATAGTATTTAAATATGTCATGAAAATTTTAAATACATGGTGAAAAAATAAGAGCTAAACAACTAAAAACATGGAAAAAATAGAAAACATGAATAAATATAAAAATATAAAAATATAAAAATAAAATGAAAAAGAAAAAAGAGGAGAAGACGAAGAAATAAACATGAAAAAAGGAAAAGGAAGCACAAAAATAAAGAAACAAGATTGGAAAAGAAGAAATGAAGAAAAAGTGAGGAAACCAGACACAAATCACATAATAAGAACCACGCGAAAACGACGGAAAGCGCTCCATGAAAAAAGCCGAAAAACAACAAGGTCGCCGCTACTGGGCCTGGCCGAGGCCGAGTCGCGCTAGAAGGAAGGGCTAGCACTATCTCGCAATTACCGACATATAGCTTTTACGCGACCTCCCCAATTCGGTCAAAGACCGTGAGAAGGTGAGATCCACATCTCGTTTATAGTGAGGCTATCTTTTGTCTCGCCCGAAGGTTTTTCCGTGTTGTGTCCATTACTGGGCCAGTTCATTTCTTAGCGCGCGCTTGCTCACTGGTAGCATTCTGTACATTTTGCTATGCTTTTCTGCTTCTTTTCATTTGTTCCTTCTATTTTTTTCTTCACGTGTTTCTTCAATTTTTTGCTTTTCCCTTTGCTTTTCCGCCGGTATTCTTTGTTTTATTCCTAGATTTTATTAGTTTTGTTTCTTTTCCATCCTTTTTCTATGGTTTGGTATTTTTTTCTATTTTCATTTGTTATTCCTTATTTCTTTTTCTTTGTTTTCTTTGTTTCTTTTCTATTTTCATTTTTTTTCCTTTTCCCTTAGTTTTCTTTGGTTTGTTTTGTTTGTTTTCTTCCTTTCTATGTTTTTTGTTTTGTTTCTTTGTTTTCACCATTCCATTCTTTTCCATTGGTTTTATATTGTTTTATTTTATTTTTTGGTTAACTTTGTTTTTATTGGGTTTATTTTTTTATTTGTTTCTTTGTCGATTTTCCTCGGCTTGTTTTTTGTTCAACACATGTCCACTTTTTGGTAGACATTCGATATTTTCTGTATACATTTGAAACATATTTTATATACATGTTTAACATTTTGAAAATACATGAATAACTTTTTGAAAACTATTGTTTTCATGTCTAATATTTTCCATACACATTGTACATTTTCAGTATATATTTATTTAATTTTTATACACACATTTATATATTTTTTCAAATAAAAGTTTAACATTTTTTAATACATGGTAAGCAATTTTCAATAAATGGGGAATTTTATAATGGCAATAAATATTTGTTCACACACAATGTACATTTTATATACAACAATTTTTTACACGTTGAATTTTAAAAAACATGATCAATATTTTTTATACACATTGTATTTGTTTTGAACATATTTTTCATATACACGACAAATATTTTTTCTGTACACATTTAACATTTTATCAAATGCTTGATTAATAGTTTTCAAATACTTGATTAAAATCTTCAACTGCTTGTTTTAACTTTCTTATAGGACAATGATATTTGGCACTAGTGTGCACGATAGAAAAAAAATACTGAATGTTCCTCCCCACCCACGAGGCCGAGTGCGGTACTAGGCCCAACAGAAAAAAGCCCAGCGCCACTCAACCACCCTTACGACGCACTCCCTGAAGGAAATATGCTCTAGAGGATATAATAAAGTTGTTATTTTATAATTCCTTATTCAGGATAAAGGTTTATTATTCATGCTAGAATTGTATTGATCGGAAACTTAAATACATGTGTGAATACATAAACAAATACCATGTCCCTAGTAAGCCTCTACTAGACTAGCTCGTTGATCAAAGATGGTTAAGGTTTCCTAGCCATAGACATGTGTTGTCATTTGATAATGGGATCACATCATTAGGAGAATTATGTGATGGACAAGACCCATCCGTTAGCTTAGCATAATGATCGTCCAGTTTTATTGCTATTGCTTTCTTAATGTCAAATACACATTCCTTCGACTATAAGATTATGCAACTCACGGATACCGGAAGAATACATTGTGTGCTATCAAACGTCCCAACGTATCTGGATGATCATAAAGATGCTCTACAGGTATCTCTGAAGGTGTTTATTGAGTTGGCATAGATCGAGATTAGGATTTGTCACTCCGAGTATCAGAGAGGTATCTCTGGAACTCTCGATAATACACATCATAAGCTTGAAAGCAAATGACTAAAGGAGTTAGTCACAAGGTGATGTATTACAGAACGAGTAAAGAGACTTGTTACTACCTCTTGAGCACTGCGTTGGATTTCCCCGAAGAGGAGAGGATGATGCAGCAAAGTAGCGTAAGTATTTCCCTCAGTTTTTGAGAACCAAGGTATTAATCCAGTAGGAGGCTACGCTCGAGTCCCTCGTACCTACACAAAAACAATAGCTCAACGCAACCAACGCGCTTAGGGGTTGTCAATCCCTTCACGATCACTTACGAAAGTGAGATCTGATAGAGATGATAAATAATATTTTTGGTATTTTTGGTTTAGAGATGCAAAGTAAAAAAGTAAAAGCAAAGCAATAATAAAGTGATGGAGATTAATATGATGAGAAAGAGACCCGGGGGCCATAGGTTTCACTAGTGGCTTCACTGATGTTAATGCAAGGAGTAGGAATTGCCATGCAACGGATGCACTAGAGCTATAAATGTATGGAAGTTCAACAAAAGAAACTAGTGGGTGTGCATCCAACTTGCTTGCTCACGAAGACCTAAGACACTTGAGGAGGCCCATTGTTGGAATATACAAGCCAAGTTCTATAATGAAAAATTCCCACTAGTATATGAAAGTGACAAGACAAGAGACTCTCCATCATGAAGATCATGGTGCTACTTTGAAGCACAAGTGTGGAAAAAAAGATAGTAGCATTGTCCCTTTTCATTTCTCTTTTTTTAGGGGGCCTTATTTTTTTGGCCTTTCTCTTTTTTTGGGACAATGCTCTGTTAAATGATGACCATCACACTTCTATTTATTTACAACTCAATGATTACAACTCGATACTAGAACAAGGTATGACTCTATATGAATGCCTCCGGCGGTGTACCGGGATATGCAATGAATCAAGTGTGACATGTATGAAAAATTATGAACGGTGGCTTTGCCACAAATACGATGTCAACTACATGATCATGCAAAGCAATATGACAATTATGAACGTGTCATGATAAACGGGATGGTGGAAAGTTGCATGGTAATATATCTCGGAATGGCTATGGAAATGCCATAATAGGTAGGTATGGTGGCTGTTTTGAGCAAGATATAAGAAGGTTTATGTGTGAAAGAGCGTATCATATCACGGGGTTTGGATGCACCGGCGAAGTTTGCACCAACTCTCAATGTGAGAAAGGGCAATGCTTGGTACCGAAGAGGCTAGCAATGATGGAAAGGTGAGAGTGTGTATAATTCATGGACTCAACATTAGTCATAAATAACTCACATACTTATTGCAAAAATCTACAAGTCATCAAAAACCAAGCACTATGCACATGCTCCTAGGGGGATAGATTGGTAGGAAAAGACCATCGCTCATCCCCGACCGCCACTCATAAGGAGGACAATCAAAGAACAACTCATGTTTCAAATTTGTTACATAACGTTTACCATACGTGCATGCAATGGGACTTGCAAACTTCAACACAAGTATTTCTAAATTTCACAACTACTCAACTTGCACAACTTTAATATCACTACCTCCATATCTCAAAACAATCATCAAGCATCAAACTTCTCTTAGTATTCAAAACACTCATAAGAAAGTTTTTCACTAATCTTGAATACCTAGCATATTAGGATTATTTAAGAAAATTACCATGCTATTTACGACTCTCAAAATATTCTAAGTGAAGCATGAGAGATCAATAGTTTCTATAAAACAAATCCACCACCGTGCTCTAAAAGATATAAGTGAAGTACCAGATCAAAACTATATAACTCAAAAGATATAAGTGAAGCACATAGAGTATTCTAATAATTTCCGAATCATGTGTGTCTCTCTCAAAAGGTGTGTACAGAAAAGATGATTGTGGTAAACTAAAAAGCAAAGACTCAAATCATACAAGACTCTCCAAGCAAAACACATATCATGTGGTAAATAAAAATATAGCTCCAAGTAAAGTTACCGATAGAAGTAGACGAAAGAGGGGATGCCTTCCGGGGCATCCCCAAGCTTTGGCTTTTAGGTGTCCTTATATTATCTTGGGGGTGCCATGGGCATCCACAAGCTTAGGCTCTTGCCACTCCTTGTTCCATAATCCATCAAATCTTTACCCAAAACTTGAAAACTTCACAACACAAAACTTAAAGTATAAAATCTCGTGAGCTCCGTTAGCGAAAGAAAACAAAAGACCACTTCAAGGTACTGTAATGAACTCATTATTTATTTACATTGGTGTTAAACCTACTGTATTCCAACTTCTCTATGGTTTATAAACTATTTTACTAACCATTGATTCATTAAAATAAGCAAACAACACACGAAAAACAGAATCTGTCAAAAACAGAAAAGTCTGTAGTAATCTGTAGCTAGCGCAAGATCTGGAACCCCAAAAACTCTAAAATAAATTTATGGACATGAGGAATTTATCTATTAATCATCTTCAAAAAGAATTAACTAAATATCACTTTCCAAATAAAAATGGCAGCAGTTCTCGTGAGCGCTAAAGTTTCTGTTTTTTACAGCAAGATTAACAAGACTTTCCCCAAGTCTTCCCAACGGTTCTACTTGGCACAAACACTAATTAAACACAAAAAACAAAAAAAAACAGAGTCTAGATAAATTATTTATTACTAAACAGGATCAAAAAGCAAGTAATAAAAATAAAATTGGGTTTCCTCCCAACAAGCGCTATCGTTTAACGCCCCTAGCTAGGCATAAAAGCAAGGATAGATCTAGGTATTGCCATCTTTGGTAGGCAATCCATAAGTGGATCTCATAATAGATTCATAAGGTAATTTAATTTTCTTTCTAGGAAAGTGTTCCATGACTTTCCTAACGGAAATTGGAATCTAATATTTCCTTCCTTCATATCAATAATTGCACCAATCGTTCTAAGGAAAGGTCTACCAAGAATAATAGGACATGAAGGATTGCAATCTATGTCAAGAACGATAAAATCTACAGGCACATAGTTCCTATTTGCAGCAATAAGAACATCATTAATTCTTCATATAGGTTTATTAATAGTCGAATCCGCAAGGTGCAAGTTTAAAGAGCAATCATCAAAATCACGGAAACCTAACAAATCACCCAAAGTCTTTGGAATCATGGAAACACTAGCACCCAAATCACACAAAGCATATCATTTATGATCTTTAATTTTAATTTTAATAGTTGGTTCCCACTCATCATAAAGTTTTCTAGGGATAGAAACTTCCAACTCAAGTTTTTCTTCTTAAGATTGCATCAAAGCATCAACGATATGTTTGGTAAAAGCTTTATTTTGGCTATAAGCATGAGGAGAATTTAGCACGGATTGCAACAAGGAAATACAATCTATCAAAGATCAGCTATTATTATTTAATTCCTTGAAATCCAAAATAGTAGGTTCATTAACATCTAGAGTTTTGATCTCTTCAATCCCACTTTTATCAAATTTAGCATCAAGATTTGAAAACTCCGAATTTTTGGAACGCCTTCTAGGTAAAGGTGGATCATATTCAGTCCCATCATTATCAAGATTCATATGGCAAAACAAAGATTTAATAGGGGACACATCAATAACTTTTAGATCTTCATCATTATTTTCATAGGAACTAGAAGAACATGCTTTTATAAAGGCATCTTTCTTAGCATGCATCCTAGCGGTTCTTTCTTTGCAGTCGTCAATGGAAATTCTCATGGCTTTGAGAGACTCATTGATATCATGCTTAGGTGGAATAGATCTAAGTTTCAAAGAATCAACATCAAGAGCAATTCTATCAACGTTCCTAGCCAAATCATCAATCTTAAGCAATTTTTCTTCAATCATAACATTAAAATTCTTTTGCAAAGAAATAAATTCTTTAATATTAGATTCAAAATCAGAGGGCATCTTATTATAATTTCCATAAGAATTGTTGTAGAAATTACCATAATTATTAGAGGGATTACTAGGATAAGGCCTAGGATTGAAATTTCCTCTATACGCGTTGTTATCAAAATTGTTCCTACCAACAAATTCACATCCATAGATTCATTATTATTCGCAATCAAAGTAGACAAGGGCACATCATTAGGATCAGAAGAAACAATCTTATTAGCAAATAATTTCATAAGTTCATCCATCTTTCCACTCAAAACATTAATTTCTTCTATCGCATGCACCTTTTTATTAGTAGATCTTTCAGTATGCCATTGAGAATAATTAACCATAATATTATCTAGGAGTTTAGTAGCATCTCCTAAAGTGATTTCCATAAAAGTGCCTCCCGCGGCCGAATCTAAAAGATTTCTAGAAGCAAAATTCAATCCGGCATAAAAAATTTGTATAATCATCCACAAATTCAAACCATGAGTAGGGCAATTACGTATCATTAATTTCATTCTCTCCCAAGCTTGTGCAACATGTTCATGATCAAGTTGCTTAAAATTCATAATATCGTTTCTAAGAGAGATGATCTTAGCGGGAGGAAAATACTTAGAGATAAAAGCATCTTTGCACTTGTTCCATGCATCAATACTATTTTTAGGCAAATATGAAAACCAAGCTTTAGCACGATCTCTAAGCAAAAAAGGAAATAGCTTGAATTTAACAATATCATTATCGACATCTTTCTTCTTTTGCATGTCACACAAATCAACGAAGCTATTAAGATGGGTAGCAGCATCTTCACTAGGAAGGCCGGAGAACGGATCTTTCATGACAAGATTCAACAAAGCAGTATTAATTTCACAAGATTCAACATCGGTAAGAGGAGCAATCGGAGTGCTAAGGAAATCATTATTGTTGGTATTGGTGAAGTCACACAATTTAGTATTATCTTGAGCCATCGTGACAAACAAGCAATCCAACACATGAGCAAAGAAAAAGCAAACAGGCAAAAGAGGCAAATAGAGAGAGAGAGGGAGGATAGAGAGAGAGAGAGAGAGGGCGAATAAAACAGCAAGGGTGAAGTGGGGAGATGAAAACGAGAGGAAAATGGCAAATGATGTAATGCGGGAGATAGGGATTGTGATGGGTACTTGGTATGTTGACTTTTGCGCAGACTCCCCGGCAACGGCGCCAGAAATTCTTCTTGCTACCTCTTGAGCACTGCATTGGATTTCCCCGAAGAGGAGAGGACGATGCAGCAAAGTAGTGTAAGTATTTCCCTCAGTTTTTGAGAACCAAGGTATCAATCTAGTAGGAGGCTACGCTCGAGTCCCTCGTACCTACACAAAAACAATAGCTCAACGCAACCAATGCGCTTAGGGGTTGTCAATCCCTTCACGGTCACTTACGAAAGTGAGATCTGATAGAGATGATAAATAATATTTTTGGTTTAGAGATGCAAAGTAAAAAAGTAAAAGCAAAGCAATAATAAAGTGATGGAGATTAATATGATGAGAAAGAGACCCGAGGGCCATAGGTTTCACTAGTGGCTTCTCTCAAGAGCATAAGTATTCTACGGTGGGTGAACAAATTACTGTTGAGCAATTGACAGAATTGAGCATAGTTATGAGAATATCTAGGTATGGTCATGTATATAGGCATCACGTCTACGACAAGTAGACCGAAACGATTCTGCATCTACTACTATTACTCCACTCATCGACCGCTATCCAGCATGCATCTAGAGTATTAAGTTAAAAACAGAGTAACGCCTTAAGCAAGATGACATGATGTAGAGGGATAGTTTCATGCAATATGATAAAAAAACATCTTGTTATCCTCGATGGCAACAATACAATACGTGCCTTGCTGCCCCTTCTGTCACTGGGAAAGGACACCGCAAGATTGAACCCAAAGCTAAGCACTTCTCCCATGGCAAGAAAAACCAATCTAGTAGGCCAAACCAAACTGATAATTCGAAGAGACTTGCAAAGATAACCAATCATACATAAAAGAATTCAGAGAAGATTCAAATATTATTCATAGATAGACTGGATCATAAACCCACAATTCATCGGTCTCAACAAACACACCGCAAAAAGAAGATTACATCGAATAGATCTCCACAAGAGAGGGGGAGAACATTGTATTCAGATCCAAAAAGAGAGAAGAAGCCATCTAGCTACTAACTATGGACCTGTAGGTCTGAAGTAAACTACTCACATTTCATCGGAGGGGCTTGGATGATGATGTAGAAGCCCTCCGTGATCGATGCCCCTTCCGGCGGAGCTCCGGAACAGGCCCCAAGATGGGATCTCGTGGATACAGAAAGTTGCGGCGGTGGAATTAGGTTTTTGGTTCCGTCCCCGATCGTTTGGGGGTACGTGGATATATATAGGAGGAAGAAGTACGTCGGTGGAGCTTCGAGGGGCCCACGAGGCAGGGGGCGTGCCCTAGGGGGGGCGCCCTCCACCCTCGTGACCGCCTCGTGGCTTTCTTGACGGAGGGTCCAAGTCTCCTCGATCTTATCTGATGAGAAAATCACGTTTCCGAAGGTTTCATTCCGTTTGGACTCCGTTTGATATTCCTTTTCTTCGAAACCCTAAAACAGGCAAAAAACAGCAATTCTGGGATGGGCCTCCGGTTAATAGGTTAGTCCCAAAAATAATATAAAAGTGGATAATAAAGCCCAATAATGTCTAAAACAGTAGATAATATATCATGGAGCAATAAAAAATTATAGATACGTTGGAGACGTATCACTTGCCGGTAACGAGATTGAACTAGGTAAGAATATACCGACGATCGAATCTCGGGCAAGTAACATACCGATGGACAAAGGGAATTACGTATGTTGTCATTACGGTTCGACCGATAAAGATCTTTGTAGAATATGTAGGAGCCAATATGGGCATCCAGGTTCCGCTATTGGTTATTGACCGGAGATGTGTCTCGGTCATGTCTACATAGTTCTCGAACCCGTAGGGTCCGCACGCTTAACATTCGATGACGATATAATATTATATGAGTTATGTGATTTGGTGACTAAATTTTGTTTGGAGTCCCGGATGAGATCACGGGCATGACGAGGAGTCTTGAAATGGTCGAGAGGTAAATATTGATATACAAGGCGGTAGTATTCCGACACCGAAAGTGTTTCGGGGGGTATCGGGTACTTATCGGGTCACCGGAAGGGGTTTCGGGCACCCCCGGCAAAAAATATGGGCCTTATGGTCCAAGAGGGGAAACACACCAACCACAAGGGGCTGGTGCGCCCCCCATATGGGCCGGCCAAGGAGGATAAGGAAAGAGGGGAAGGGAAAGGAAAGAGAGGAATAGGATTCCCTCTTCCATCCTTCCCCCTTCTCTTTCCTTCCCCCTCCGACATATATGGTAGGGGGCACGCGGCTAGGGAGGTGCGCCTAGCACACCCCGGATAATTGTTTTAGCCGTGTGCGGCGCCCCCCTC
This sequence comes from Triticum monococcum, assembly GCA_034509565.1. NCBI lineage: Eukaryota > Viridiplantae > Streptophyta > Magnoliopsida > Poales > Poaceae > Triticum > Triticum monococcum. Next base: position 670,739,169 of record CM067845.1, read on the forward strand.
CACCATTTACACCCCCGGTCATATTTTCGTAGTGCTTAGGCGAAGCCATGGGAGGACCACTTAACCATCACTATCACCACACCGTCATGCTGACAGAGCTCATCTACTACCTCGACGTCTTAGTAGATCAAGAAGGCAAGGGACGTCACCGAGCTGAACATGTGTAGAACACGGAGGTGCCATGCGTTTGGTACTTGATCGGTTGAAGCGCGAAGAAGTTCAATTACATCAACCGCGTTGAGAAACACTTCCACTTACGGTCTAAAAGGGTACATAGACACACTCTCCCCTCGTTTCTATGCATCTCCATGGACAGGTCATTGTGTGTGCGTAGATTTTTTTGTTTTCCATGCAACGATTCCCAACAGTGGCATCATGAGTTAGGTCTATGCGTAGATGATATGCACGAGTAAAACACAAAGAGTTGTGGGCGGTGATAGTCATACTTCTTACCACCAACGTCTTATTTTGATTCGGCGGTATTGTGGGATGAAGCGGCCCAGACCGACCTTACATGTCCACGCACATGAGACCGGTTCCATTGACAGACATGCAACTAGTTTTGCATAAAGGTGGCTGACGGGTGTCTGTTTCTCCTACTTTAGTTGAATCGAATTTGACTGCGTCCGGTCCTTGAAGAAGGTTAAAACATCAAACTTGATGAATCACCGTTGTGGTTTTATGCGTAGGTAATAACGGTTCTTGATAGAAGCCCGTAGCAGCCACGTAAAACTTGCAACAACAAAGTAGAGGACGTCAAACTTGTTTTTGCAAGGCATGTTGTGATGCGATATGGTCAAAATATGATGTGATATATGTTGATGTATGAGATGATCATGTTTTGTAATATCGACAACCGATAGGAGCCTTAGGGTTGTCTCTTTATTGTATGAAGTGCAAGCACCACGTAATTGCTTCACTTTATCACTATGCTTTAGCAATAGTTGTAGAAGCAATAGTTGGCGTGATGACCTTGATGCAACGATGCTATGATGGAGATCAAGTTGTCAAGCCGGTGACAATGGAGATCATGACGATGCTTTGGAGATGGAGATCAAAAGCACAATATGATGGCCATATCATGTCACATATTTTGATTGCATGTGATGTTTATCTTTTATGCATCTTATTTTGCTTAAGAACGGCGGTAGCATTATAAGATGATCCCTTCACTTAATTTCAAGATAAAAGTGTTCTCCCTGAGTATGCACCATTGCTACAGTTCTTTGTTTCGAGACACCATGTGATGATCAGGTGTGATAGACTCTACGTTCACATACAATGAGTGTAAGACAATTTTACACATGCAGAATACTTGGTCTAAGCTTGAAGAGCCTAGCATGTACAGACATGGTCTCGGAACACTGGCGAAATGTCGAACATGTCTCATATAGTAGATATGATCAACATAGAGATGTTCACCATTCATGACTACCCCATCTCACATGATGATCGGACATGGGTTAGTTGATTTGGATCATTTATCACTTAAATAACTTGAGGATGTTAATTTAAGTGGGAGTTCAATAGTAATTTGATTAATTAAACTGAAATTTATCATGAACTTAGGCTTAATAGTTTTTGCATGTCTATGTTGTAGATCAATAGCTCGCAATATAGCTCCCCTATTTTTGATATGTTCCTAGAGAAAAATAAGTTGAAAGATGATAGTAGCAATGATGCGGACTGGATCCGTGATCTGAGGATTATCCTCATTGCTGCACAGAAGAATTATGTCCTTGATGCATGTAATTAAAATGGTTATGATGTGGTATGATAGGGTGGTATCCTCCTCTAAATGATTTAAGTGACTTGACTTGGCACATGTTCACGCATGTAGTTGAAACAAAAACAACATAGCCTCCACGATATTTATGTTCATGGTGGATTATATCCTACTCATGCTTGCATTCAGTGTTGATTAATTTTAATGCATGTTCATGACTGTTGTCGCTCTCTAGCTGGTCGCTTCCCAGTCTTTTGCTAGCCTTCACCTGTACTAAGCGGGAATACTGCTTGTGCATCCAATCCCTTAAACCCCAAAGTTATTCCACATGAGTCCACTATACCTACCTATATACGGTATCTACCTTCCATTCCAAGTAAATTTGTATGTGCCAAACTCTAAACCTTCAAATAAATATCCTGTTTTGTATGCTCGAATGGCTCATGTATCAACTAGGGTTGTCTGTATCTTCCATGTTAGGCGGGTTATTCTCAAGAGGAGTGGACTACGCTCCTCACTCATGAGATAAATGGCTGGTCACCGGGATGCCTAGTCCCATGATTTATGCAAACTAAATCAAAATAATTGCAAACAAAACTCCCCCTGGGACTCTTGTTAGTTGGAGGCACTCGTTGTTTCGAGCAAGCCATGGATTGATGCTTGTGGTGGAAGGGGGAGTATAAACTTTACCATTCTGTTTGGGAACCGCCTATAATGTGTGTAGCATGGAAGATATCGCCATCTCTTGGCTGTTATGTTGACAATGAAAGTATACCGCTCAAAATATTATTCACCTTTGTTTCAAAACTGAGCTCTGGCACCTCTACAAATCCCTGCTTCCCTCTGCGAAGGGCCTATCTATTTACTTTTATGCCGAGTCATCATCCTCTTATTAAAAAGCACCAGTTGGAGAGCACCGCTGTCATTTGCATTCATTACTACTAGTTTACATTGAGTATGACTTGACTGGATCTCTTTTACCATGAATTACAATGTCTAGTCAGTCCTTGGTCTTTAAAGGTGCTCTGCATTTATGTTTTGCGGTCTCAGAAAGGGCTAGCGAGATACCATCTTGTTATATCATATTATGATTGTTTTGAGAAAGTGTTGTCATCCGAGATTTATTATTATGGCTCGCTAGTTGATTATGCTATTGATATGAGTAAACTTGAGACATATGCGTTATTGCAAATGTGGTTAGTTATAATCTTTGCTAAAGACTTGAATGCTGGCTTTACATATTTACAACGACAAGAGCAAAAAGAGTTTGTAAAAGTTTTTCTCTATCACTTTCAGTTTGTCAACTGAATTGCTTGAGGACAAGCAAAGGTTTAAGCTTGGGGGAGTTGATATGTCTCCAACGTATCTACTTTTCCAAACACTTTTGCCCTTGTTTTGGACTCTAACTTGCATGATTTGAATGGAACTAACCCGGACTGACGCTGTTTTCAGCAGAATTACCATGGTGTTATTTATGTGCAGGAGCAAACGTTCTCGGAATGACCTGAAACTTCACGGAGACACTTTTCAGAAAAATAAGAAAAATACCTGCCAAAGATGAAGGCCAGGGGGCCCACCACCTTGCCACGAGGGTGGGGGGCGCGCCTGCCCCCCTAGGGCGCGCCCCTACCTCGTGGGCCCCCTGTTGCCTCTCCGACTCCAACTCCACCTCCATATATTGAGTTTCGGGGAGAAAAAAATCAACGAGAAGAAATCATCGCATTTTACGATACGGAGCCGCCGCCAAGCCCTAAAACCTCTCGGGAGGGCTGATCTGGAGTCCGTTCGGGGCTCCGGAGAGGGGAACCCATCGCCGTCGTCATCATCAACCATCCTCCATCACCAATTTCATGATGCTCACCGCCGTGCATGAGTAATTCCATCATAGGCTTGCTGGACGGTGATGGGTTGGACGGGATCTATCATGTAATCGAGTTAGTTTTGTTAGGGTTTGATCCCTAGTGTCCACTATGTTCTGAGATTGATGTTGCTATGACTTTGCTATGCTTAATGCTTGTCACTAGGGCCCGAGTGCCATGATTTCAGATCTAAACCTATTATCTTTTCATCAATATATGAGTGTTCTTGATCCTATCTTGCAAGTCTATAGTCACCTATTATGTGTTATGATCCGTTAACCCCGAAGTGACAATAATCGGGATACTTACCGGTGATGACTGTAGTTTGAGGAGTTCATGTATTCACTATGTGTTAATGCTTTGTTCCGATTCTCTATTAAAAGGAGGCCTTAATATCCCTTAGTTTCCGTAAGGACCCTGCTGCCACGGGAGGGTAGGACAAAATATGTCATGCAAGTTCTTTTCCATAAGCACGTATGACTATGTTCCGAATACATGCCTACATTATATCAATGAACTGGAGCTAGTTCTGTGTCACCCTAGGTTATGACTATTACATGATGAACCACATCCGACATAATTCTCCATCACTGATCCATTGCCTACGAGCTTTCCATATATTGTTCTTCGCTTATTTACTTTTCCATTGCTGTTGCTATCATCACTACAAAATACCAAAAACATTACTTTTACTACTGTTACCTCTTGCTACCGTTATCACCACTATCATATTACTTTGCTACTAAGCACTTTGTTACAGATATTAAGTTTCTAGGTGTGGTTGAATTGACAACTCAGCTGCTAATACTTGAGAATATTCTTTGGCTCCCCTTGTGTCGAATCAATAAATTTGGGTTGAATACTCTAGCTCGAAAATTGTTGCGATCCCCTATACTTGTGGGTTATCAGCCATTTAGGTCATATTGGTGTAAAGCGCATGAAGAAACTCCATGCAGATGGTCTTTTGGAATCACTTGATTATGAATCATTTGATACTTGCGAACCATGCCTCATGGGCAAGATGACTAAAACTCCGTTCTATGGAACAATGGAGCGGGCTAATGACTTATTGGAAATAATACACACTGATGTATGTGGTCCGGTGAGTGTTGAAGCACGCGGCGGGTATCTTTATTTTCTAACCTTCATAGATGATTTGAGTAGGTATGGGTATATCTACTTGATGAAACACAAGTCTAAAACATTTGAAAAGTTCAAAGAATTTTAAAGTGAAGTGGAGAATCATCATAAAAAGAAAATAAACTTTCTATGATCTGATCGTGGAGGCAAATATTTGAGTTACGAGTTTGGCCCTCATTTAAAATAATGTGGAATAGTTTCACAACTCACGCCACACGGAACACCACAGCGTAATGGTGTGTCTGAACGTCATAACCGTACTTTATTAGATATGGTGCGATCTATGATGTCTCTTACCGATTTACCACTATCATTTTGGGGTTATGCATTAGAGACAACCACATTCATGTTAAATAGGGCACCATCTAAATCCATTGAGATGCCACCGTATGAACTATGGTTTTGCAAGAAACCTAAGCTGTCGTTTCTTAAAGTTTGGGGTTGCCCTATGTCAAAAGGCTTCTATCTGATAAGCTCGAACCCAAATCGGAGAAGTGCATCTTCATCGGATACCCTAAGGAAACAATTGGGTACACCTTCTACCACAGATCCGAAGGCAAGATTTTTGTTGCTAAGAATGGAACATTTCTAGAGAAGGAGTTTCTCTCGAAAGAAGTGAGAGGGAGGAAACTAGAACTTGATGAGGTAATTGTACCTTCTCTCGAATTGGAAAGTAGCACATCAGAGAAATCCGTTCCCGTGATGACTACACCAACTAGAGAGGAAGCTAATGATGATGATCATGAAACTTAAGATCAAGTTACTACTGGACCTCATAGGTCGAACAGAGCATGTTCCACACCAGAGTGGTACGGTAATCCTGTCCTGGAAGTCATGTTACTAGACTATCGTGGTTTTGTCACGGCAGATGTCCTAGAGAAAGGACTTAGTCGTGGAGCCATCATGACGGGTTAGCTTGAAGGGGTTAAAGCGGACAGAGGGACGCAAGAGAGTTTATACTAGTTCGGCCCCTTCAATGAAGGTAAAAGCCTACGTCTAGTTGTGATGGAATTGATGGGGTTTCGATGAATAGGGAGCAAACAAGCTTCACCTATGTCTCGAGTTGTTGTCTGTTGTCCTTGAACCGTCGCCGGGTCGTCCCCTTATATACACGGGTGACACCCGTCGGTTCACAGAGTCCCAACACCGGTCGATATTCGTATCCGGGTTGGTCTCTCCTTATTCCTAGCTTACATTACAAGTTTATATACAAATTCCGGTTTACATCTACAAGTCTTGAACCGGCTACGGGCCTTAGGCCCTCATCTGCCTTCTTGGGCTTTATCACTTCTGGAACTACTGATGAAGTTGATCCGGCCTAGATAGGCTGGTTTACGCCCAGTAGTAATATCCCCAACATTAGGCCCCAGATTGATTTGAACAGGTTCATGTCAATCCTTTAACAAAAACTTCATCTTCAACGTCTTCTCTTAAACTGGTAGACCGCCATGATGTCATCTTTTCTGATTATTGTAAATCGGAGTGATGTCACCTGTCATAACGAAGACATCCATTATGCTTCTTTGTTTAATATATCAGCAGAAATCGAGGCGACAGCTCCGTTTCGTGGCCCCTTGATTGTCGCGCCTGACTCATGTTTGCCTTATAAATAGGACCAAAGGGTCATTTCCTTTCTCTTTCCCTTCTCCCCCTTCTGCTTCGTCTTCATCGCGTCGCCAGCCTCGGAGCTCCGCCGCCGCCGTCAACCTCTGCACCAACCTTGGCCGCTGCATCAACCTGAACGCACCAGAGCGCCGCGGCAATCTTCCGCGTCTTCCTTAACTCTGGTAAACCTTCTGCTCTTCTCAACTCAGATCTGTTCTAGGGTTTCATGTTCTTGCAGTATTCATCACCTGTTTGTGCTCATACCCCAACCCTAGATGCATTTGAGAACCTCTGCTGTGTATAACGGTAGCTGTTAGTATCCGCTTTTAGTTTCATGCCCTAGACCATAGATCTCACATATATTTCGCCCATTGATTCAATGTTGTTCTGCCTTGAGTTTCTGAATATTTTTCTTATTTCTGAACTTGCTTCAGATCCAACGCTGTAAAGAAATCGTGTGAAATCTGTTTTTGCACACTTATCCATCCTCCATCTCAGTGGTCTCCAAGCGTAGATCAGGCGGTTTAACCTTATAGAAAAAATTTACCAACCCGGTATATATCATTAGTCCCCTAGTTGAACTGCCAGATGTTGTTGCTTCATAAACTCCGCTTTAGATAGATATGTCCCCGGTTTAACATTACGCATACCAATGTACCTTGATCAATGCATTTTTGAACCGAGATCTTCTACCTTGTAGATTTCCTCATGGCCAAGCAAGTATATGAGTGTAATTGGGTTCCTTCTCGCGTCACAGAGGCTGAACTTGATGATCTCGTCCTGATTGGCGCTTTAGGCAGCAAAGATACCATCCATTGGAGGGCTCCTGGCAAAGAATGCCCTCCCACACCTCAAGAAGGAGAGGTCATTGTTTTCGTAGATCACCCAGCCCGGGGCTTTAAGCCGCCCGGTTCTAAATTTTACCGGGATGTTTTAGCCGATTTCCAACTCCATCCACAAGACACTGGCCCCAACTCTGTTACAAATATGTGTCACTTCCAAGTGCTCTGTGAGGTGTTCTTTCAAGAGGAGCCCACAGTGGAATTGTTCAGAGATCTTTTCCATCTAAACCGCCGTACTGAGTTTACTGATGGCTCTAATACGGAGTTGGGTGGCGTGGTGATTCAGAAAAGGAAAGAGGTGACATACCCTCACGCCAAACTGCACAGCCACCCCAAAGAGTGGAATCAGACATGGTTCTACTGCAAAGACACCTCTCCTGCTAGTGAGAATCCCTTACCTGGCTTTCGTCCGGAGCGGCTCACCAATACACACCCTTTTCCTCAAAGATTGACTGCCTAGGAGAGAAGCAAATATGCTCCTCAACTGTCAAAGCTCAGAGCCTTTATGGCCAACGGTTTAACATGGGTTGATCTTGCTCGCTGTTGGATATAATGGAGCATACTGCCCCTTAGTCGGCGCTCCGGTTTGATGTGGGAGTATACTGACAGTGTTGATGACCCAATGCGACATTCCAAAATCCAGCTTTCCGATGAAGAAATCACAGAGGCTATGAATAAGATGCTGAATGAACCGGAACACGTCTGCACTAGAACCGGCCTGCTTCCCTTCTATGCCACCAACAAACCACCAGCTGTAAGATTTTGATTTTTCTCTTTGCTGAATCTGTTGTTGATATATCTGGTCATTGTTTAATATCAGTGTCTGTGCAATCAGGGCAATGATCCATTTTGGAGCAAGAAACTGCCGCAGGAGAAACTAGAAAAACCAGACAAACCGGAGAAAGCAACTCGGCAAAAGACTAAAGCCGTGAAGAAGACTGCCCATAGGAAAAGAACCACTGCATCTTCTAATCCGGCCCCTGATGATGATGTGGGTAATCCGGACTTTGAGGTAGAACTTGACTTGGTTTATTTTTCATACGTCTTATTGATGATGATACTTGTCAGGATGATGCCGAAGCCAGCCACGCGGATGTTGCAGAGGTAATTATTCTCTCTTCCGATTCAGAAACCTTGCCTTCACAAAAAATCTGTCAGGCAAACCGGAAAGTTAAAATTTCTTATCCTCTTGCTTATTTGGATCCTAAATTTCTTATGAAGACCCAACAACACGAAGCCCGTCGCACAACCCGGCATAGCGGCCAGGTAGTTACCTCCGTTGGTTTACCGAACAGTCCGGTTCGGAAATGCCATTCAGAGGTCTCTAATTTGCTTGTCAGTGCTTGTCCTGAAGCGGGCTGCTTTCGTCAACCTCTTAATCCGTCTGACTCCGATTACCAGGTTACTTCCCATTCATCTTCTGGCGAGTCATCGGCCACTCAGGTACCACCGCTCAAAACGGTGCTTGGGTAAGCTATACTTATTGTGATATTTGCAGTATATCGCCTTAGAACATATGCTGTATTTGATTTTGTTATTCTTCTCAGGGCCAAACCTCGGCCAAGCAAGAAGAAGGCCCGCCTGGACAAAGCGGCCGAAGAAGATGTCGTTCTTGAACCACGCAAGACACCCAATGTTGAAGCGGCTATTCTTGAGGATATGCCCAATGATCCACCGCAACAAGACGACGATCTTATTGCTGAAGAGAGACCCACTGATGCCTCAGGTCCTGTCAGTCAGCCCACAGGTTCCGTCCGGATTGAAAGCTCCATCGGTCCAGCCAAACCTACTGACAAGCCAACAGCCCTAGTGCAAACCGGCGATACCCAAGATGATGAGGTTATCATTACTGGCACTGGCCATACTAAGCCAAGCAATCCGGTCGCTTTGTCTAAACATTCTGGCAAAGAAGAACTTGCTGCCTTTGGCAAAGGCAAGTGGAACGCTGATCTGACGACTTACGCTACTCTGAACGCCCAAGATATCCATTCCGGCTACCTGAACCGATTGTATACCAGTCGCGACTATGAAGCCGGTATGGTTAATATGATGAAAGATAAATATGAGGTAACTTCCATATGCTCCTTCCTGCTTGTACGCTTTAATTCTTGCTGATTCTCCTAGCCCCCAAGGGCCGGTTTGTAATCTTCTTTCAAACTGGGACTTACTAATGTAAACCTTCATGCTTTGAAATTCGCTGATGTAGCCCCCAAGGGCTGGTTCAACTTAGCATAGTTAAACCGGTACTTTAAGTAATTGAAATTGCTGCATCAGAATATATACGAGCAAATAGCCATTAGCCCCCAAGTGCCAAGTTGAATACTTGTATTGATCTTGGGACTTTGTAAGCAATTGAAAGATGAAGATCGAATATGCATTAGCCCCCAAGTGCCAAGTGCATAACTCATTATGTGGTTGGTACTTCAATCCTTGTACCATTTTGTTGAAGCATATAACTGTCTGCATGCAGGCTGAGCTGAAGACGAAGGAAAGCCAAACCGCCGACCTCCAAGAAAACCTGAAAACCCAACAAGCTCAAACCTCCAAAGCAAAAGAGGAATTAGCCAGCGCTTTAAGCGCCATGGAGTAGCTTAAGGAGAGCTTTAAGAAGAAGCAGTCGGATTGGGCCACTGAAAAGTCCACTTTAATCAAGCGAGCAGAGGACGCCGAGGCTGCACTCAAACCGGTGGCGGATGAATTGACCAGTATAAAGAGGCACGTGCATACTATGACTACTGCCATCTTTGGTAAGCCATTTTGACTTCTGAATTGATTTGGCCTTCTTACAGAGCTGCCAGTTTAACCCTTATGATATTTCAGGGACACGCACTGGTCACTTGGGTTTAGATGTGCGGAAAAAATTGAAAGCCGTCTACACGTTGGTCGAACAGCTGTATACTGGTGCGCAACGGATCATCTGTACCGCATCTCACAACAAACCGGCGCCTACTTTGATTCAAGATACCCTGATGAAGTTGTCGGTGCTTCCCGCCCGGGTTGAAGAGCTGAAGAAATCTGCTGCTCGAACCGGTGCGATCAATGCCTTAATGTGGGCAAAAGCCTGGGTGCCGGATTTTGATCCTATTGAAGCGGCTCAGGGCTATCCCAGCTTGAAAGAAGATGGGTCAGAATTTAGTGAAGCGGATCGGCGAGCCATAAACCGGGAGGTGCGTCCGCTAGCTTGTCAGCTGGTTGAAGAAGCAGACTTGTCTCGTTATCAAGCTCAATAGGATAATCAGAACAAGCGAATAGCTGCCCCAATTCATGAATCGGAAAAATCTTATCCCTCCAATTCGTAAGCACACTTACGCTCCCGATATTGACCCGTCATTGCTGATCCACGATGAAGCTGTTTTTCAAGCATTAATGGGAATCAACTTGACAACTGTTGATTTCCAGCCACTTGGTAGAGAAACGGAGGCTGAAGCGGCGCAGGATGATCCACAACCATCAGGCCAGGCTGGTGACCAGGCTTGAACCGGAAGCCGGTTTTGAAACTGCCTCTCCTTTGCAAAAAAAAATGATATTATTATGGGCACCGTGTTGCCTTGTAATAGACTAGCTGATACTTTTGATGTTGATATGCCTTCGTGCATAATTTATTTTTCCTGTGGTGATGAACTTTCCAAAGCGTTTTTCTGCAATAAAAAATCTTCAAGTGCCACCGTGGTTGTACCGTCTGGCGGAATATGATGTCTGCATATATGAAGTCAAAACATCAAAAAATTCTTAAGTATATGAGCAAATTTTTGCGATACATAATACCTGCCATCGTTGAGCATGAAGTTGGCTTGGCCAATCTTGAAGCGGAGTTTTGCAAACCCACACTGTTGGAGGAGATAACAGCTCCTGTGTATATATGACGCTGGTTTATCAGGTAAACCATGCCGGGTTATAATAAACTCCGTGTTACTCCATAAGAGGATGTTAACAACAAGGATAACCGGGCAAATAGTCTCCGGATTGACGTGAACTGTGTTCCGTCAATCGATTGGTTAAAAAACTTTGTCGGTTTAAAAAACGTAATAAAAAGCAAAACCCCCCCTTCAAAGAAAAGTATAAAGAAAATGCAAAAAAGGTTTATTTAAGCTGATCAAATGGTGTTACCATGGCCGAACACGACCAAGCTCCCGTTAGGTGTAACTATGGTTCTAGTCAGCCAGGTCCCCAAATGAAACCGTGGCATTTATGCCGATCAAGTGGCATGGTCATGGTTCGGGTTCGACCAAGCCCCCAAGTGATTCTGTGGCCTTAGGCCGACCAAGAGGCATGACTGGTTCAGACGTGACCAAGTCCCCAAGTGATCTGGAGGCTTTCGCCTATCAAGAGGCATGGTATTGGTTCGGACACGACCAATCCTCCAAGTGATATGATGCTTTTGTAAAGCTAACTCAAGGGGTAAACCGGAGGCCGATTTAGAGCAACTCCGTGTAACCTCACATGATGTAAAAGAACAGATACCCCGCTTTAGCTAAGGCTCCGGCTTATTATATTTAATCATAATATATACATTGTCGTAATATGTACATAAGTATAGCCAATGGCTCAGGTATAGTAAGGCCGAAGATGAGCTATGTTCCACGGCCTGTTGGTCTCCTCCTCTGATGTGCATGAGTCTTTATGCTCTCGAATATCAATCAGATAGTACGACCCATTGTGCAGATTCTTGCTGACCACGAAAGGCCCCTCCCAAGGTGGGGATAGCTTATGCATATCAGTCTGATCTTGGATGAGCCGAAGCACCAAATCTCCTTCCAGAAAGGTTCTGGTTCTGACTCGGCGACTGTGATAACGATGAAGATTCTGCTGGTAAATTGCCGATCGGGCGGCTGTGATGTCACGCTCTTCGTCCAACCGGTCCAAAGCATCTTGCCGTGTTGTCTCGTTGTCCGCTTCAATATAAGCTGTCACACGAGGTGAATCATGACGGATATCACTGGGGAGAACCGCCTCCGCTCCATAAACCATGAAGAACGGTGTGTATCCTGTTGATCTGTTGGGTGTTGTATTGATGCTCCATAACACAGATGGTAATTCTTCTACCCAACAAACCAACATTCTCTGCAAAGGAACCATGAGCCGGGGCTTAATGCCTCTCAAGATCTCTTGATTAGCTCTTTCTGCTTGACCATTGGACTATGGATGCGCCACTGATGAAACATCGAGCCGGATGTGTTCCCGTTCGCAGAACTCTTTCATAGCACCTTTGGACAAATTGGTACCATTATCTGTGATAATACTGTGCGGAAAGCCAAACCGGAAAATCACCTTTTTGATGAACTAAACCGCCGTGGCCGCATCACACTTACTAACAGGTTCTGCCTCCACCCACTTTGTAAACTTGTCAACCGCCACCAGGAGGTGGGTCTTCTTATCTTTGGACCTTTTGAAAGGCCCAACCATATCCAGCCCCCAAGTCGCAAACGGCCAAGTAATTGGAATCATTCTCAATTCTTGAGCCGGTACATGAGCACGTCTTGAAAACCTTTGGCAACCATCGCATCGTCTGACCAGATCCTCCGCATCAGCATGAGCAGTTAACCAATAGAAGCCATGGTGAAACGCTTTAGCCACCAGAGACTTTGAACCAGCGTGGTGACCACAATCTCCTTCATGGATCTCATGCAAAATTTCACGGCCTTCTTCAGGAGACACGCAGCGTTGAAAAGCTCCTGACACACTGCAATGATGTAACTCACCATTGATAATAGCCATGGACTTGGATCGCTGGATTATCTGCCAGGCCAGAATCTCATCCTCTGGCAACTCGCCCCGGTTCTTGTACGCCAGGTAAGGAAGCGTCCAATCCGGAATAACATGAATAGTTGCCACCAATTGAGCCTCCGGATCAGGAATAGCCAAATCCTCTTCACCTGGGATTTTGACCGACGGGTTGTGCAGCACATCCAGAAAAACATTGGGTGGGACCGGTTTGCGCTGAGAGCCCAGCTGGCTTAAAGCGTCCGCCGCTTCATTTTTTCGCCGGTCCACGTGGTCCACCTGATAGCCTTTGAAATAACCTGCAACAGCATCCACTTCACGATGATATGCTGCCATAAGTGGGGTCCTTGGAGTCCCAAGTGCCAGACACTTGCTGAGCCACAAGGTCCGAGTCACCGAAGCACTTAACTCGACTTAGATTCATCTCCTTAGCCATCCGGAGACCATGGAGCAAGGCTTCATACTCAGCTGCATCGTTAGTACAAGGGAACATTAAGCGGAGAACATAACAAAACTTATCACCTCGTGGGGAAGTTAATACGACTCTAGCCCCCGAGCCTTCCAACTGCCTGGATCCGTCAAAATGGACGGTCCAATACGTGTGATCCGTCTTTTCTTCAGGTGCTTGCATTCCCGTCCAATCATTGATGAAATCAACAAGTGCTTGAGACTTAACCATTGTCCGAGGTACATACTTCAAACCGTACGGCCCCAGCTCTATAGCCCACTTTGTAATCCGGCCAGTTGCTTCCCGGTTCTGGATGATATCTCCCAAAGGAGCAGAACTGACCACCATAATTGGGTGCCCTTGGAAGTATTGTTTAAGCTTCCGGCTTGCCATAAAAACTCCATACACCAGCTTCTGCCAATGCAGATACCTTTGCTTGGACTCGATTAGTACCTTGTTGATATAATAGACCGGACGTTGAACCGGATGCTCCTTACCTGCCTCCTTTCGTTCCACCACAATGGCAACGCTAACCGCCCGAACATTGGCAGCAACATATAGCAACAACGACTCCTTGTCAATGGGAGTGGCGAGCACCGGCGGATTGGCCAATTGCCGCTTTAAGTCCTCAAACGCTTCATCAGCGGCAGAACTCCAGACAAACTGATCCGTCTTTTTCAACATCTGATACAAAGGGATTGCCTTCTCACCAAGACGACTGATAAACCGGCTTAATGCCGCAATCCGGCCGGCCAGTTGTTGAGCATCATTGATACACTTTGGTTTAGCCAGGGAGGTGATGGCCGTGATCTTCTCCGGATTAGCCTCAATTCCCCTATTGGACACCAGAAAACCCAATAACTTGCCCGCCGGTACACCGAAAACACACTTGTCCGGATTAAGCATCATCTTGTATGTCCTCAGGTTATCAAAAGTTTCCTTCAAATCTTCAATCAAAGTCTCCTTCTCCCTAGACTTAACCACGATATCATCCACATAAGCATGTACATTACGGCCAATCTGCTTGTGAAGACAATTTTGTACACACCGTTGATAAGTTGCCTGGACACTCTTGAGCCCGAAGGGCATAGACACATAGCAGAAGGCTCCAAAGGGAGTTATAAATGCCGTCTTCTCCTGGTCCTTAACTGCCATTTTGATCTGATGATAGCCAGAATATGCATCCAAAAAACTTAAACGCTCACAACCCGCCGTAGTATCAATAATTTGATCAATACGGGGGAGGGCAAAAGGATCTGCTGGACAAGCTTTATTAAGATCTGTGTAATCCACACACATGCGCCAGGTGCCGTTTTTCTTGAGGACCAGTACCGGATTGGCAAGCCACTCCGGGTGAAAAACTTCAACAATAAAACCAGCCGCTAAGAGCCTGGCTACCTCTTCTCCAATCACCTTGCGTCTTTCTTCGTTAAACCGGCGGAGGAACTGTTTCACCGGTTTATATTTAGGATCCACATTAAGGGTGTGCTCAGCGAGTTGCCTCGGTACACCTGGCATGTCAGAGGGCTTCCATGCAAAAATGTCCCGATTCTCACGGATGAACTCGATGAGCGCGCTTTCCTATTTCGGATCCAAGTTGGCACTGATGCTGAACTGCTTGGACGAATCGCCAGGTACGAAGTCAACAAGCTTAGTTTCTGCTGCCGATTTGAACTTCAAGGCTGGATCATGCTCCGTAGTTGGCTTTTTCAATGGAGTCATGTCTGCCGGATCAACATTGTCCTTATAATAATTTAACTCCTCGGTGGCACAAACCGACTCTGCATAAGCCGCACCTCCTTCCTCGCACTCCAAAGCGATTTTGCGGCTTCCGTGAACCGTTATTGTCCCCCCGTGACCCGGCATCTTGAGCTGCAAATACACATAACAAGGCCGTGCGATAAACTTGGCGTAAGCCGGTCGCCCAAACAGAGCGTGATATGGACTCTGGATTTTCACCACTTCAAACGTCAATGTCTCCGACCTGGAATCATGGTCATCCCCAAAGGCCACTTCCAGAGCTATCTTACCAACGGGATACGCTGATCTGCCAGGCACTACACCGTGGAATACTGTATTAGACGGTTTGAGATTCTTATCTGTTAGTCCCATACGATGGAAGGTCTCATAGTACAGGATGTTAATGCTGCTCCCTCCATCCATGAGCACCTTGGTGAACTTATAACCTCCCACCTGAGGCGCCACCACCAGAGCCAACTGACCTGGATTATCGACCTGGGGAGGGTGATCTTCTCTGCTCCATATGATGGGCTGCTCAGACCAACGTATATAACGGGGTATGGCCGGTTCAACAGAGTTGACCGCCCGCCTCTGAACCTTCCGGTCTCGCTTGTCCAAGCTAGTGGTGAAGACATGGTACTGCCCACTACTCAGCTGCTTTGGGTTGCTCTGGTAACCTGACTATTGCTGCTGTTGGTTGTAACCACCCTGGTTGTTCTGACTATTTTGACCATTATGTCCGCCCGGATTACCATTGAATCCTGAACCAGAACTTCCTCCACCGTAACCCGGCCCGGATACTGAGCCATCGCCAGATTCGTGATCATACCGGAAATTATTAGAATTCTTGAACTCCTGCATAATAAAGCAATCCTTCCAAAGGTGGTTTGCTGGCACCTCCTTCGTCCCATGTTTTGTACATGGCTGGTTTAACAGGTAGTTTAGGCGGTTTGGGTTAGGGTTGGGTGCTCCATTACGATTTTTCGGTCTACCCTTGTGTCGCTGGCCATTGTCCTGCGTGTTGGTATTAGCCACAAAGTCCATGTTACCATCCGCTTTACGCTTGCCTCCACCACCATTGCCTGCCCAGTGATGCTGCTAACCTTTGGAGCTGCTGTTCTTCTTCCCTTTTCCTGTCTTGTCATCATCAGATTCGGGATCCTTGGTACTATCAGAATCAGCATATTTCACCAAAGCGGCCATGAGGGTCCCCATGTCGGTGCAATGACGCTTCATCCGTCCCAACTTTAGCTTCAGGGGCCCAAACCGGCAGTTGCCTTCTAGGGTTAATACTGCAGTGTCAGCATTGATGCGGTCTGAGGAATGCAACACTTGTGAAAACCGGCGCACCCAATGAGTCGTTGATTCTCCTTCCTCCTGGACGCATGCAGCTAAGTCTACTATCGACATAGGCTGTTTATAGGTATCCTTGAAATTGCTGATAAACCAGGCTCGTAACTAGGCCCATGAACTGATAGAATTAGCCGGCATGCTTTTTAACCAAGTACGGGCCGTTCCTTCAAGCATCATGGTGAAGTATTTCGCACACGCCGCGTCATCCACATCAAGCATCTCCATGGCCATCTCATAGCTCTCCACCCATGTCTCTGGAGGTTGATCCGCCGTGTAATTCGGTACCTTGCGCGGGCCTTTGAAATCCTTGGGTAGGTGCACGTTGCGTAAAGCAGCGATAAGGCAAGGCACCCCCAAAGAACTAGAAGCAACACCAGGTTCAGTCGAGGTGGTTGGATGAACCGGCGTGAGCTACCGAGCCTGATGCTGTGCGGCTAACTCGGCCTCCCTGCGCGCGCGGGCCTGGTCCACCACTCCCTGAGCGTTATCAGCACCACCTGCCGGGTTGTTGTCACGGGGTGCTCCCCGTCGTTCGTTACTCGACACTGCCGATTCATCCATGTGTCTGCTATAGCTCCGGCTTGGACGGGGGGTCGAGTGGATCCGGTCGCAGCTGTACGAGTACGCTTCCTGTTGGGCCAAAGCTGTCCTCAGAAGCTCCTTGACCCGTCGCGTCTCTATTGCCTGCGGCGAGTCACCTTCAATTGGAATGGCCTCCAGCCGTGCAGCAGCGGCAACAAGATTGTCCGTTGGGTTGGAGTAGTGACCCGGAGGTGTTAAAGCAGCCTGAGGTATGACGGTGTTTTGACGAGGCGGGTCCATCCGACGAGGCTGAACCGGTGCACCGGTCCCAGGGGCTTCTGCCCGGTTTCCCTCCAGCGGATTGCCGGCTCTTGGTCCTGGAGTGTTGAAAAGGTCTCTAGCCTTGAAAACCGGAGGTAAACGGGATCGGTGCTTCCTCCTCATGACTTCATGCGACGCGCTCTGGTCCAACATAAGCCGGTAGGCTTGTGTGTCTAAAGTGGCCCGCTCTGCGGCCATCCTGGCGTCCTCGGCCACCAGATCTGCCTTGGCCTGGGTGATCTGTTCCTTTACCTTTGCAATCTCCGCGTTGTGAACATCCCGATCTTGTGGATTAACCTCTACCACAAGCACATCCAATGCATCAAATAGTTCTGATAGAACCTGAGCCGGCGGGCGCACAGGGCCTCCTGCCCCGGCAGCCGTCGCCGCTGCTGAACCGGAGATCGTTGCCGCAGCTGTCGAAGAATGAAGCGCCGCTTGTGTTCCGGCCATGAATATTCCAACCCGATTGGGCAGATCAGAGGGGTCCGAAATACTGTCGCCATCGGAACAGCTCCCAATCCGGCCATCTTGTAGCTGATAAAGAGATTCGGTTTCTCCGGTCGAAGACTCGTCACCGGAACAAACAACGGTCGCACCACGAAATTCCAATCCGTCCTCATAACCTCCTCCATGGATGACTCCCACGAAGGCACGCTTCACGACCGGTTTAACCTGGGAGGATCGCGCACGCTGAGCCGTCTCGACGAGGTCGGTGCAGATGTCCGGCTCAGGGCCCGGCTCACCGATCTTGCCAATGAAAACGTGAATGCCGCCAAAGGGGACCCGATACCCGTACTCAATTGAGCCGGCCTCGGGGCTCCAGCCTGCATCGTCGATGTAGAGCTTGCCGCGATGACTCTTAGTCATCCGGCCTACGGCGTAGCCCTCAAGTCCTTCAAAGCGGCCCTCCAAGAACCGGAAACCATCGTGCGATAGCCCCACGGTGGGCGCCAACTGTCGTGGTTTTGTCACGGCAGATGTCCTAGAGAAAGGACTTAGTCGTGGAGCCATCGCGATGGGTTAGCTTGAAGGGGTTAAAGTGGACACAGGGACGCAAGAGAGTTTATACTAGTTCGGCCCCTTCAATGAAGGTAAAAGCCTACGTCTAGTCGTGATGGAATTGATGGGGTTTCGATGACTAGGGAGCAAACAAGCTTCGCCTATGTCTCGAGTTGTTGTCTGTTCTCCTTGAACCGTCGCCGGGTCGTCCCCTTATATACACAGGTGACACCCGTCGGTTCACAGAGTCCCAACACCGGTCGATATTCGTATCCGGGTTGGTCTCTCCTTATTCCTAGCTTACAATACAAGTTTATATACAAATTCCGGTTTACAGCTACAAGTCTTGAACCGGCTACGGGCCTTAGGCCCTCGTCTACCTTCTTGGGCTTTATCACTTCTGGAACTACTGATGAAGTTGATCCGGCCCAGATAGGCCGGTTTACGCCCAGTAGTAATATCCCCAACATAGACCATGGCGAACCTATGAACTATGAAGAAGCTACGATGAGCCTAGATTCTGATAGATGGCTTGAGGCCATGAAATCTGAGATAGGATCCATGTATGAGAACAAAGTGTGGAGTTTGGTGGACTTGCCCGATGATTGGCAAGCCATTGAGAATAAATGGATCTTTAAGAAGAAGACAGACGCCGATGGTAATGTCACCATCTACAAAGCTCAACTTGTCGCAAAAGTTTTTCGACAAGTTCAAGGGGTTGACTACGTTGAGACCTTCTCACCCGTAGCGATGCTTAAGTCAGTCTGAATCATGTTAGCAATTGCTGCATTTTATAATTATGAAATTTGGCAAATGGAAGTCAAAACTACATTCCTTAATGGATTTCATAAAGAAGAGTTGTATATGATGCAACCAGAAGGTTTTGTCGATCCTAAAGGTGCTAACAAAGTGTGCAAGCTCCAGCGATCCATCTATGGACTGGTGCAAGCATCTCGGAGTTGGAATATAGGCTTTGATGAGGTGATCAAAGCATATGGTTTTATACAGACTTACGGTGAAGCCTGTATTTACAAGAAAGTGAGTGGGAGCTCTGTAGCATTTCTGATATTATATGTGGATGACATATTGTTGATCGGTAATGATATAAAATTTATGGATAGCATAAAAGGATACTTGAATAAGAATTTTTCAATGAAAGACCTTGGTGAAGATGCTTATATATTGGGCATCAAGATCTATAGAGATAGATCAAGACGCTTGATAGGACTTTCACAAAGCACATACCTGTGATGTACTGGGATCTCCCGATCGCCATCGGGGTAGGTAGGAGCGAGTAGGTGAGGTTTCCGTGGGGAAGGGGAAGAAGGAAGGAAGAAAGGGGATGGAAGAGAAAGTGAGCAATGAATCAATTCATCATAGCTGTCGTTTACAGATGCACACCTCCAGGTTATATCCTCCTGGCCACTTACAGGCTCTCACACTCCAAGGCCCAACGACATGGCCCAACACTTGCTATAACCCCTGGGCTAGGCCCAAACACACTCCCTCTACTACTCTCTATGTCCTCCTGACGACATGCCCGCAGTAGTTGAAGCCATGGTGCTGACAGGTGCTCCTCCTGAAGAACCAGCTTGTCCCCAAGCTGGTGCTGCTGGATAATGCAGACGCAAGGCATCATAATCTTCCCAAGTTTCCACTGATGCTAGCAATGCAGACATTGCACCAAAATCTGCAAGTGGGCATTGTTGCCCTTTTTAACCAATCACCTGTCGAGAATTTCTTCAGGTTGCAGGTTTGAACCAGACAAATCCACCTGAGTTGGTATTGTATGGAAGACCGGGGTGTGGTCAGGTACATGCTCTTTCAATTGAGAGACATGGAATACTGGGTGAATCAGAGCTTCATCGGGTAGCTGTAATTTGTATGCAGCTGGTCCAATTCTTTCCAGGATTTCAAAAGGACCAAAGAACTTGAGGGCCAATTTTGGACAAGGCCTGTTGGCCACTGAATGTTGAGCATAGGGTTGTAACTTGAGGTACACCTTGTCACCAACCTGAAACTCTCTTTCACTTCTTTGTTGGTCAGCATAATGTTTGATCCTGGTATGAGCTCTCAAGAGATGTTCTTTGAGCTGATCATAGTGTGCTTGATTTTCAGAAATCCACTGCTGCACATCAGGGTGTGGAGAAGAGGAGGTCACAGGAAATGTACCATAATGAGGTTCATGTCCATAGAGAGCTTTGTAAGGAGAGCAACCCAAAGAGGTGTGGTGGTTGGTGTTATACCAGAATTTCGCCACAGAAAGCCAAGATTGCCACTGTCTAGGTTGATCATGCATAGCACATCTCAAATACATTTCTAGACATTGATTCACCCTTTCGCTTTGTCCATCAGTTTGTGGGTGATAGGCCATGCTCATCAAGAGTTTAGTGCCCCATAATTTGAACAACTCTTTCCAAAAAACACTAGTGAAGATTTTGTCTCTGTCTGAGATAATAGTTTTGGGAGGGCCATGTAGCTTGACCACTTGATCCAGAAATGCTCTTGCTACTACAGGAGCAGTGAATGGATGCTTGAGTGGGATAAAATGGCTGTATTTTGTAAACCTGTCGACCACCACAAGGATAGAGGAGTAACCATTTGATTTAGGCAGTCCCTCAATGAAATCCATTGTAATGTCCAGCCAAGGCCCCTGAGGCACAGGCAATGGATTTAACAAGCCCGGAGATCTGCAATGTTCATGCTTAGTTTGCTGACAGACTCCACATTGTTTGACAAAGTCTTGAACATCCTGTTTCTGATTTGTCCAACAGAATAGTTTCTTGACCCGCTGATAAGTTGCTTGAATGCTAGAGTGTCCCCCTACTGCACTGGAGTGAAAGTTAGCAATAACTTTAGTTTTGAGGGCTGTATTGCCCCTAGCCAAATCCTTCCTTGATAGTGAATAATGCCCTCTTGCAGACTGTAGCCATCCAGAGGCTCTGAGGAAAGGGCCAATTTCTACAGAAGTTGTTGTGCTTCCTTGTCCACTGTATATGAATTTAAAACTTCCTGCATCCATGCTGGCTGAGTGTGGGAAATTAATCGAGTGGCCATAAGATGACCCACCCTGGACAAAGCATCAGCAGCCACATTCTCCACTCCTTTCTTATACTGAAATTTGAATTCCAATCCTACCAATTTTGTCATTGCTTTTCTTTGCAATTCAGTTGAAAGCACTTGATCCCCCAAGTGACAAAGACTCTGGTGATCCGTCTTAATAATGAAAGGCCCCCCTGCTCAAATAGGCTCTCCATTTCTCCACCGCCATGATGATAGCCAAAAATTCTTTCTCATAAATGGAGAGCTGCTGGTTTCGCACACTCAAAGCCTTGCTGTAGAATGCTATAGGGTGTCCCTCCTGAGCCAATACTGCTCCAATGCCCGTTGCACAAGCATCTGTCTCTATAGTGAATTGTTTAGAGAAGTCAGGTAAAAGTAGCACCGGAGTAGAGGTCATGGCCTTTTTTGAGAGCTTGGAAAGCTAGGTTGGCCTCCTCACTCCATTGAAAAGCTTTCTTCTGAAGCAAGGTTGTTAGTGGTCTGGCCAGCACTCCATAGCCCTTCACAAATTTTCTGTAGTAACAAGTTAACCCCAAGAACCCTCGCAGCTCAGTTGGGTTAGTTGGCACTAGCCACTTAACCATAGCCTCTGTCTTGGCTGGGTTTGTGGCCACCCCTTTGTCAGAGATGATATGGCCCAAATATTCCAACTGAGACTGAGCAAAGGATCATTTGGATTCTTTTGCATAAAATTGATGCTCCCTGAGCAGTTGAAACACCACCCTTAAGTGCTCCTTATGCTCTTCCAGAGTGTGACTGAAGACTAGAATATCATCCATAAAGGCGAGCACAAACTTCCTAATATACGGTGCAAATAGATAATTCATGACACACTGGAATGTGGATGGGGCCATTGCCAAACCAAAATGCATGACCTTAAATTGGTATTGTCCCAGATGTGTCTTAAAGGCAGTCTTGAACTCATCTTGAGGAACCATTCTAATTTGATGGTACCCGGCCTTTAGATCTATCTTGGAAAAATAGGCTGTGCCAGCCAACTCATCCAATAGTTCTTCCACAATTGGCATAGGAAATCTGTTCTTCATAGTGATAGCATTTAATTTTCTATAATTAATGCAAAATCTCCAT
Source organism: Triticum monococcum (assembly GCA_034509565.1). NCBI lineage: Eukaryota > Viridiplantae > Streptophyta > Magnoliopsida > Poales > Poaceae > Triticum > Triticum monococcum. Next base: position 670,761,600 of record CM067845.1, read on the forward strand.
GAACCATCCTTCTTTTTCACCAATAGAACAGGGGATGCAAAGGGACTCATGCTAGGTGTGATTAGCCCAGCTTTAAGCATTTCCTCCACTTGCCTCTCTATCTCATCTTTCTGTAGAGGTGAGTATCGATAAGGCCTGGAATTAACTGGATGAGCATCAGGGATAAGATGGATTGCATGGTCAAAAGTCTTGTGGGGAGGGAGTGTCTTGGGCTCTTGAAATATGTCCTAATATTCAGTAATGAGCTGCTGTATAGGTTCAGGAGGGGCTACTGAAGTTGGACTTTCCTTAGGCATAAGCACAGCAGTGGCCCATATATCATTTCCTTTCTCCCATTTCAACACTTGATCAACTGACATTCTATGTAACACTGCTGGTTGCTGAGTCTGAATGCCCTTCAGTTTTATTTCTGTGCCTTTGTAGAGAAATTGAACCCACTTTTCCTTCCAATGGCAAGTCATAGGACTCCATTGTTCGAGCCAATCCATTCCCAGGATTATGTCATGTCCTCCTAACTCCACCACTTTCAGTGGGTAACTGATAGTGTTGCCCTGTATCCACCAAGTGAGTTCTGGAAGTTCAGCTTTACAAGGTAACACCTCCCCATTAGCTACTTTAATTGACAGAGCTATCTGCAGAGATTGTGGCTGCAGTTTCAATCTGTCCTAGATAGCTTCATCAATGAAACTATGTGTACTGCCGGAGTCAAGGAGAATAATCCCAACTTGATTTCCCACCATTGCTCTAAATCTAATTGTTTTGGGATGATCTGCACCGGAGAGAGCATTGACAGATAACAGGAGCTCTTCTTCGACTGCTTCCTGCATAGCAATGGTGTCCAACATGGCGTCGGGTATTCGGTCAGCATCAGTGTCAGTCCCGACTATGGCATTTGCTTGAGCCGCCGCGGGTTTAGCACAACTGTGACCTGGGGCAAACTTCTCCCCACACCCAAAACAGAGACCATTTGCACGGCGGTACTCTTTCAGTTGTCGTGCGCGCCAGATATCCTCGGAGGCTTGCCCCCCTTTGCTATGAGGTTTAGTGACACTGGATTTTGGAAATTGTCGTGGTGCTCGAGCTCGAAGGAGAGTTCCCTCTTGAACGGATGCAAATGCTGCAGCTGCTGCCACTGTGAGTGGAAACTGAATCTCCACTGCCCCACACAATTCTTCTTTTAGTCCTAAAATAAACCGTGTGACCAAGAAGGTATCACTGATAGCAGGGTCATACAGCCGCACCTGATGGACTAACTGAAGGAAACTTCTCTTGTATTCATCTACAGTGCTTTCCTGTTTCAACATCAGCAGCGCTTTCATCTTATCCCGGTGATAGTGAGCATCAAACTCTTGTATGACAGCCTCTTTGAACTGACGCCATTCCACCCATCCCACCTCCTGTTTGTATGTGAGATACCAATGTGCAGCATCACCTCCCAAGTGCAGAGTAGCTGATGTTACCTTGAAGTTCTCCGGGATGTCATAGAGCAGGAAGAATGACTCACAACCATCGATCCAGATGCGAACATTGTCCCCTTCAAATCGTGAGAAGTCCATTTTCGGCATCCATGGCCTGCGTGATGACTGTACCTCCGGGGTCTGACCCTCCACGCGTCCTGGATCCGGTTGAGCTGAGGATCCAGTTTGCGGCCGCGGCCGTGGAACTTGTAAGGGCGGAGGCGGGGGATGCGGAGGTGGCGAGGGCAGCAATGCCTCGGTCGCGTCGCGCGGTGAGGTGGTCTGCTGCGCCGCCTTGGCCACCTTGGCCACTGACACTTGCTCTTGGCGCACATCCGTGATCGAGCTCATTGTGAGGTTCACCTTAGCTTGTACTGCGTCGATCCGGCCATCTTGTTCCTCCATCTTCTTATCGATCTCCTCCAACCACGACGAGATTGCGTCAATCCCCTCAATTTTATCCCGCACAAATTTGAGGGCCTCCAATTCCTTCATCGATCTCTCCTCAAATGCCTCCATGGCCGAAATCACTTGCCTCGATTGCACACTCGGCTTGGACGGCGCCGTTGCTGCTCCCGCCCCAAATCCGCGAACCCACTTCTGGATTTACGCAGATCAAACCCGAGGGCGTTCTGCAACCTTCCGCAGGATTTACCAGCTAGATCAAGAGAATAGGGAAGCGCAAATGGGTCAGACCAAGCTCTGAATACCAGCTGTGATGTACTGGGATCTCCCGATCGCCATCGGGGTAGGTAGGAGCGAGTAGGTGAGGTTTCCGTGGGGAAGGGGAAGAAGGAAGGAAGAAAGGGGACGGAAGAGAAAGTGGGCAATGAATCAATTCATCATAGTTGTCGTTTACAGACGCACACCTCCAGGTTATATCCTCCTGGCCACTTACGGGCTCTCACACTCCAAGGCCCAATGACACGGCCCAACACTTGCTGTAACCCCTGGGCTAGGCCCAAACACACTCCCTCTACTACTCTCTATTTCCTCCTGACGGCATGCCCGCAGTAGTTCAAGCCATGGTGCTGACAATACCTTCATAAAGTTTTGAAGAAGTACAAAATGGATCAGTCAAAGAAAGGGTTCTTGCCTGTGTTACAAGGTGTGAAGTTGAGTAAGACTCAAAACCCGACCACGACAGAATATAGAGCGAGAATGAAAGTCATTCCCTATGCCTCAATCATATGTTCTATAAAGTATGCCATGTTGTGTACCAGACCTGTTGTGTGTCTTTCCATGATTTTGGCAGAGGGGTACAATAGTGATCCAGGAGTAGATCACTGGACATCGGTCAAAATTATCCTTATGTACCTAAAGAGGACTGGGGAAATATTTCTCGGTTATGGAGGCGATAAAGAGTTTGTCGTAAAGAGTTATGTCGATGCAAGCTTTGACACCGATCCGGATGACTCTAAATCTCTATCTGGATACATATTGAAAGTGGGAGCAATTAGCTAGAGTAGCTCCATGCAGAGCATTGTAGACATAGAAATTTGCAAAATACATACGGATCTGAATGTGACAGACCCGTTGACTAAACCTCTCTCACAAGAAAAACATGATGACACCTTAGTACTCTTTGGGTGTTAATCACATGGTGATGTGAACTAGATTATTGACTCTAGTAAACTCTTTGGGTGTTGGTCACATGGCGATGTGAACTATGGGTGTTAAGTCACATGGTTATTTTATATTCCTTATTCATGATAAAGGTATATTATTCATGCTAGAATTGTATTGATCGGAAACTTAAATACATGTGTGAATACATAAACAAATACCATGTCCCTAGTAAGCCTATATTAGACTAGCTCGTTGATCAAAGATGGTTAAGGTTTCCTAACCATAGACATGTGTTGTCATTTGATAACGAGATCACATCATTAGGAGTATTATGTGATGGACAAGACCCATCCGTTAGCTTAGCATAATGATTGTTCAGTTTTATTGATATTGCTTTCTTAATGTGAAATACATATTCCTTCAATTATAAGATTATGCAACTCCCGGATATCGGAAGAATACCTTGTGTGCTATCAAACGTCACAACATAAATGGGTGATCATAAAGGTGCTCTACAGGTATATCCTAAGGTGTTTGTTGAGTTGGCATAGATCGAGATTAGGATTTGTCACTCCGAGTATCGGAGAGGTATCTCTGGCCCTCTTGGTAATACACATCATAAGCTTGCAAGCAAATGACTAAAGGAGTTAGTCACAAGGTGATGTATTACAGAACAAGTAAAGAGACTTGCCGGTAATGAGATTGAACTAGGTATGAAGATACCGACGATCGAATCTCGGGCAAGTAACATACCGATGGACAAAGGGAATTACGTATGTTGTCATAACGGTTCGACCGATAAAGATCTTCGTAGAATATGTAGGAGCCAATATGGATATCCAAGTTCCACTATTGGTTATTGACCGGAGAGACGTCTCGGTCATGTCTAGATAGTTCTCGAAACCATAGGGTCCGCACGCTTAACATTTGATGATGATATAGTATTATATGAGTTATGTGATTTGGTGACCGAATGTTTTTTGGAGTCCCGGTTGAGATCACGGACATGACGAGGAGTCTTGAAATGGTCGAGACGTAAAGATTGATATATAGGACAATAGTATTCGGACACCGGAAGTGTTTTGGGGGGTACCGGGTGCTTATCGGGTCACCGGAAGGGGTTCCGGGCACCCCCGGCAAAAGATATGGGCCTTATGGGACAAGAGGGGAAACACATGCGCCCCCCATATGGGCCGGCGAAGGAGGAGAAGGAAACAGGGGAAGGGAAAGGAAAGAGAGGAATAGGATCCCCCCTTCCTTCCCTCTCCCCCTCTCTTTCCTTCCCCCTCCGACATATATGGCAGGGGGGCGTGTGGCTATGGAGGAGCCCAAGTAGGACTCGGTCCTACTTGGGGCACTGCTACCTCTTGAGCATGCGTTGGTTTTCCCTTGAAGAGGAAAGGGTGATGCAGCAAAGTAGCATAAGTATTTCCCTCGGTTTTTGAGAACCAAGGTATCAATCCAGTAGGAGATAACATGCAAGTCACCTAGTACTGTCGGTGTACTAAAGTAGGGGTACCTCAGTATCCCGAACTTGTGCACGGGCAGTCGCAGCGAACCGCGGCAAGGCTTGACGGGCGACCGCCAAGACCCTCCGTGGTTCCTTTGGGGCCATTCAAGAACAAAGTATCCAAGAGCAAAACAAGGCCCCGGCAAGAGGAGCTTGCCGGGAAGGAGACAAGGCCCCGGCAAGAGGAGCTTGCCGGGAAGGAGACAAGACCCCGGCAAGAGGAGCTTGCCGGGAAAACAACCAAAGCATCTCGAGAAGCTCGCTGCAGCGCACTGCGCGTCCCGACAAGACCCGGTGAGCGACAAGCTCCCGGACGCAACAAGGCAACATCCGCGGCAAGGCGCTTCCCCCGGCAAGCTACTACCCCACAGCCCGCGCTCCAGTTCACCCGCCAACGTGTCGCTCTGGGACTGCTCCTGGCGTACGTGGCGGGAGGCTGTGCAGCCGGGGGCATGCGGTGGCAAGCAAGCGCTGACAAGATAGCCATCGTGGCAAATGGTGGCGTTCCTAGCGGTTCCTCTCTGTGCCGTCAAGGTGACACAGACAGGCATTTAATGCCCTTGTCCCCTACCGTCAGGGTTAGGTATGATACGTCTGTTGTAGGCGGTGGAGCCAACTACCACCTCTTTTACATTTTTACCCCCACCTCTGTTGCCACCTGTCGGTGACCCCTTAGACATATAAAAGGAGGCCCATGCGCAACAGGGGAAGAGGACGGCCATTCTCATGCTCGGTCTCGCCAACTGCTTGAGCGTACTGTAGCACTCATCGCTCCCGAGCAAGAACTCAATACAACCACCAAAGCAGGAGTAGGGTTTTACGCATCCGTGCGGCCCGAACCTGGGTAAATCGATTGTCTCGCTCGTGCGTTCGCCTCGATCTGCTCTTTGTGCATCCACCGCCCCCTGCCGAACCGAAAGGGGCTCGGTCCGCAGATCCCCATAGGTGTACGTGGGATCAGCAACCCCCGACATCTTTGGCGCGCCAGGTAGGGGGTGCGTCGAGGTTGTGCGAACCTGATCCGGCGTTCGCACGAGCCGAATCTTCATCGTCTTCATCAACATGCCGCCGAAGAAGAAGATTTCGGAGGCAGCGGCTCCGTCTGCGCCGAGCCCGCCATCGCCGAAGCGAACGGCTGGTGGAGTAGGCGCCGGCAGGGGAGCGGGCGCCGACGGGGAGACCCATGGCGCCACCAGGTCCAAGGACCAGGTTGCGCCGCACGTCGGCGGCGCGGTCGCCTCCCACAACGACCGCGCGCACTCCAAGACCTCGGCGTCCGTACACGCACCGCGCCCGTCCCAGGAGGCGCGGGACCAGCAGCGTCATGGTACCCACGGTACCATACGTCTGCTGGGCCAAGATCAAGCTGGCGGATCCCGGAGTGCTCAGGACCAGCATGCACGCCAACATGCTGGCGCGAGCGTGGCGCGGTCGCTTGGACGAGATGTTGCCCCTTCTAACGCAGTTAGAAGTCCAAGCATATCTCGCTCCTCGCACCGTTCGCCGCCGCCGCCCGCCTCTCCGGAAGAGGCTTTGGCGCGGAGCTGCCGGTGGTTCTTTGGTCGATCAGAATGACGCCAAATCGAGCCACCGGCCAGACACCTTTTGCTCTAGTCTATGGAGCAGAAGCAGCTATCCCCACGGAACTCGTATACGGGTCACCTCGAGTGCTCGCTTATGATGAGCTTGAGCAAGAGCGGCTGCGGCAAGATGACGCGCTGCTCCTTGAGGAAGATCGTCTTCAGGCTGCTGTGCGAGCCGCTCGCTACCAACAAGCTTTGCGCCGCTATCATAGCCGCAAAGTTAACGCCAGAAGTTTCGAGGAAGGCGACCTTGTTTCTTTGGCGTGATCAGTCCGCCAAGATTTCCAACAAGTTGACGCCGAAGTGGGAAGGCCCTTACCGGGTGAAGCGAGTCACCAGGCTTGGCGCTGTCCGCCCTGGGACCGAAGGTGGCGTACCAGTGAGCAACTCCTGGAATATTGAGCATCTTCGCAAGCTTTTCCCGTGAGGCGCGGTTGTCGGACCCTGTCCGGCAACCACCCATTTGTACAAGTCTTGCCGTTGTTGCATGTAATCCTTTGTACAAAGCCGGGCGTAGACCCCGTGCATAAAGATTATGTGCTCAGCACATACCCCCGGTAAGCAAAAAAAATGAGCCACAAGGCTCCATAACTTTGTTTTCTCTTCTCTCTTTTCTATTAAGGAAAGCAAGGGTCCCTCACGCACAAGCTTGCCGGGGGGGGGGGGGGGGGGGAGGAGATAATGTGTGGACCTGCCGGCGCTCAAGAAGGTTCTGCCTTATCGGGAAAGCAAACAACAGAAAAAGATAAGTGCCAAAGTTTGAGCAATCAGATTTTCTTTAAGTTTTTAAGTTATTTTCCTTGAACGACTCCGCCTTGTATGGAAAACCTGTGCGCGGAGGAACCGACTCGTGGTTAGCCGCGCCCTTACTGTTGTTTCGAGCCCGCTCAACAACTTAAGCAAGCCGCGGCTAGCTGCGACAAGGTTTCTTGTCGACGCGGGCACCAACCAACTCGTAGCTAAGTTGCGCCCTTATTGTTGTTTCGAGTCCGCTCAACAACTTAAGCGAGCCGCGACTAGCTCTGCGACGAGGTTTCTTGCCGGCTGTGGCACTGCCAGCGGGCTGCTGACATTCCGCACTCAGCGCCCGCGGCAGAGGAGCCTGCGCTGACAAGTTCCCTAAAAGCATAGGGTAAAAGCATACAAGGGAAAGAGTCAAGTAAAGGAAATAACATAGCAATTACTACCCAAGATAGAAGTATATTACAGAATAACTTGTCGCATCCCTAACAGACTGTTTCTCATAACATGATTGACAGCGACAAAAAAAGGGGGGAATAGGCAGCCTAGTCTACGCGGTCGCCCTCGATCCTCTTGATGCCGCTCACCTTGTCCACAATGGGTGCGACAAGGGCCTTGAGCTCCTCCAAGTCAACATCTGGCTGCAGGCTTCAGAGGACGTTGGTGAGGCGGAGGCCTGGGTTGCGGAAGGCTACCTTTATCAGCACCTTCTGGAGAGCCCCTGCGCAGATCTTGCGCGACTCGTCAGCGAGCTGTTTTGGGAACTGCTCCCGGAGTCGCCGAAGCGCCGTCGCCACACCCTTGAAGAACAGGGTCAGCTTGGTGCTGGGTTGGAGATTCCCATCGGTGGAATACCCGAGATCCACCATCCCCAGCTGCGCCAGCTCCTTGTCGACGTCCGCGGCGACACTCACCAGACCCTCCGTCCAGTGCTCCACGGTCTCCGACAAGGTCTTCTGGGCGGCGACGGCATTCGCCAGCAGCACCTTGCCAGCCTCGACCTCCTCCTTCAGGGCCGTCTCTTGCTCCTTGGCGCTGCCCAGGGATCTTGTCAGAGCCGCCAGCTTCGCTTCAAGATTAGCATTTGAAGCCCTGGCGGCGTCGAGCTCCTTGCCTCTCTCAGTGAGGATGGCCTGCAGCTCCAAGTAGCTGTTGGCGTCCTTCTCCCGCTCGAGCTTGAGCGCGGCAAGCTCGTCGCCGCTCGCCTTAAGGCCCGCCTCCAGCTGCACCACCTTCAGCTCCAGCTCGGTCTTGGCGGCCTCGGCAGCTGCGGCGGCATCTTCGGCTTGCTTAACGGCTCTGCCGACCGCTCGCTCGCGCGCGGCAAGCTCCTCCTCGTGGCTGTCGAGGTTAACCTTCCGCTGCGTCAAGTCACCTTCCTGCGAAGACAACCTCTCCGCGGCAGGGCGTTGGCGCTCTTCGACGTCCGCCTTCTCGAGAAGGAAGGCTTGCCGCGCCTCGGCAAGTTCCTCCCGCTCCCTTGCCAGGGAATGGAGAGCTTCTTGGTTGGCGCCCCGGAGCTCCTCCGCGCGCTTCTCGATGTCAGCCCCGGCCTTCGCAACAAGCGCTTCGCGGGACTCCAGTTTGGCCTAACGGGCGCGGTAGAGCGCCACCAGCTTCCACAACAGACGCTCCTCTTCGGGTTCGTTGCTGCTGCTGCTTGGCGCGTCGACCAGCTTCAGCCCGGCGGAGGCAAGCACTTCTCCGTCGAGCGCTTCTCCTTCGACCGGTGCCCTGGAGCTCAACGCCCAGGGTAGGTTGATGTAGATATCCTCGCCGGCCTTCAGATAGATGCCGGGCTGGGGCTCTCCGGAGCCTGGCGTGGCGGCGGCGGCAGCACTGGCGGTCTCCTTGCCGGCAGGCGCGCCGGCGCCGGCTGTCTCCTCGGCGGCAACAGCGTCGTCGGCGGTGACCTCAGTCTCCATCGGCTCTGCACCCGACGGACCTGACAGCCGGGAGAGGGGAGAAGACTCAAGTAGGATTCAAGCAAAGTCCAAGAAGGAGATCAAAAGAAGAAGAAGAGCCCAAAGGAAGTTGAAGGGCAAGGAAGTTACCTGTGCCCGGCTCGGTGGTAGTGGTCTCCATTGCCGGGGGATCGCTGGCGCTGCCCCTTGCCGGAGACCCTTCCCTTGCCGGGGGCTCCTCCCTTGTGGAGCCTCCTCCCTCGCCGGGGACCCTTCCCTTGCCGGGTCTCCTCCCTTGTCGGGGCCTCCTCCCTCGCCGGAGAGCTCTCCCTTGCTGGAGACCTCTCCCTCGTCGGAGGACTCTCCCTTGGCACTTCAGGGGCGGTCTCCGGGCGTCCCTGTTGAGGCTGCTCCGTTCCTGCACAAGCCATCAATCAAAAGTCAGCAAAGCGAGAGTCTCCGTGCGTGCCCCAATAGCGAAGGGCAAATAAGGCACTTACGCTGGGGGCTGCTCTGGAGATCAGCCATTGGGTCCGACAAGTTGGTCTCGGGCGAGTCCCCTGCCGACACGGTGGGCTCGTCCTCGATGACGATCACCGGCGCCTTGGCCCTCTTTGCCGCTCTCTGGGCCAGAGTCCTGAAAAGGAACGGATTCAGAGAAAGACAAGTGAGATACAAGACAAAGCAGCAAAGATTGAAGAACAGCAAGTACAAGTGAAAAACCTACTCTTCCTCTTCTTCCTCGTCGGAGCTGAACGCGGAGAAGTCAAAATCCGGTGCGCGTCCGGCGCGGGGAGATGGAGGGGTAGGCTCCCTTGGTCGCTTGGCGGGGGCAGATACGGCGGCCTGGGAAGATCCTGCTCCGGTTGCAGCAGCAGCATGGGGCGCTCCCGCGGCAGCGGTGCTTGCCGCGGTGGAGCGCGTCGTGCGACGCGGCGACTGTTGATGCGCCTGCCGCCTTGCTACATCCCCGGCCTTGCGGAGACGCCTTCTTGGAGGAGACGGAGGCGCAACCGGCGGCGGGCTGTCGGAAGACGAAGTGGAGGAAGAGTCGATCTCCAGCGAGTCGCTCGCATCCCCGACAGGCTCGCTCGGCTCGGCGCCGCTCCCGGCAAGATCTTCCTTGCCGGCGAGTTCCTCTTGCCGGGCGAGCTCTTTCTTGCCGAGGAACTCGTCTCGCTCGGCACGGGTTTTTTCCTCTTCTGCCGCCGCTTCCTCCAGAGTAAACCCAAATTCGCCTGCCGCGGCGGCTGCCGCTGCCTCTTCCAACCTAGAGGCTATGTACGCCAGCTCCGCCTCGGTGGTGTCGCGGATGAGGCCGTCCCTCTCATCGGCGCGGATTGGCACTTCCACCAGGTCGTCGAAGAACTGTTGCACGACCTCGTCTTCGGGCTCTTGCCAAGTTGGCTCGATTCCGTGTGAGTCGCACAACGGCATCATCGCCTGGATACGGTCGAGCGCAGAGTTGTTGCACAAAGGGACGACGCCCTGTGGCACCCTGAAGACCTCGGGGTGATCCGAATCGTATTTGAAGAGCTCCTGCAGCATGCCATTATGCTCGAGGACAGTGAAATTATAGTTGAGGCCTGGGCGCAGCCTCATAATGTCCGCCGCGTTCTTGAACTCCCAGGCAGGCCTTCCCCATTCCTGCAGAGGGGCGATGCGGCGGCGAAGAAAGTCCGCGCCAACAGCGCCTACGGTGAGTCCGGCAAGCCTAAGGCGCTGGATCCTGGTGACGGCAGTCGTCAGCCTGCTGTCTTCCGGGGCCAAGTCGCTCCAGTCACTGCCACGCACTGCTGCTGCTTGGCGCCGGGCGGTGAATGGCTGCGGGCTCTCCTCGATAATCCAGCACCAATCTGCTCTCCACTCCTCCCACTTGCCGCGGAACTCCCCCTCTAGATAAGATTCCTTCTTGCCGGCTCTTGAGACCCAGGCGATTCCGCCGGACAGAGTCTCTCCTCTCTCTACCCGAGGGATAAAGAAATGGCGGAAGAGAGCTACACTAGGGTGGACTCCGACAAAGTTTTCGCAAAGGTGTGCAAAAACTACCATGGTGAGGACGGCGTTGGGGGTGAAGTCAAGGAGGTAGAAGCCATATGTGTTCATAATATCACAGAAGAACTCGGAAAAGGGCGGGCAGAGCCCGCAGTAGAAGAACACAGCAAAGAAGGGGTACCCGTCCGGAGCCTTCGCGTGGGCTACAGCCGAGAGCACCCTGGTCCGCGGGTGAGCTCACGTCTCCGCCGACCAGAACAGGTAATACCACTCCTGCAATGCCTTCGCGCCGAGCTTGGGGGGAAGATAGCTCGCTCCTTCCGCATCGCCGTGAGCCGCTGCACCTCGGTCGACTTCACTGCCTTCCCCTTGTCGCCCTTCGGAGCCATGGCGAAGGTGGTGGAGGAGGTCGACGGTGGTGGTGGTGCTGGTGGCAATGGGGGGAGCAGAGCGCTGCTCTCTTGTTGCTCTGAGAAGACGGGGAGCGGCGGAGGTTTTGAGATTGGAAGCAGCAACGGGCGGATGGCGCCGTACCCCTGTTTCCTCTGCTTATAAAGAAGGAGGGGAGGGGGAGGGGGCGGACGTTTCGCCGTCACGAATAAACAACTACCCATGATTCCGCCCACCACGCCTCCACGCCTCCCTCCGTTTACGGGGGGGGGGGGGCGCCAACCGTCCCCTTTTACCACGACGTGATGCATGCACGCGGGGCACAGCCCCGCGCACGCCGCCCACGTCACGCACGGCGCCGCGTTCGACGCGTGCCGTTGGGGGGGGCGGGGGCGGTGGGAGCGGAGTCAGATATGGCGTGACCTAGGCCACGCGTGCCCGTGCACTGTTTTGGGCTTGGCCCAACAGCGCTCGGCACCATGTATGGCCCAGGCCCGGGGGCTCCTGTCGGTGTACTAAAGTAGAGGTACCTCAGTATCCCGAACTTGTGCACGGGCAGTCGCAGCGACCCGCGGCAAGGCTTGCCGGGCGACCGCCAAGACCCTCCGTGGTTCCTTTGGGGCCATTCAAGAACAAAGTATCCAAGAGCAAAACAAGGCCCCGGCAAGAGGAGCTTGCCGGGAAGGAGACAAGGCCCTGGCAAGAGGAGCTTGCCGGGAAAACAACCAAAGCATCTCGAGAAGCTCGCTGCAGCGCACTGCGCGTCCCGACAAGACCCGGTGAGCGACAAGCTCCCGGAGGCGACAAGCCAACATCCGCGGCAAGGCGCTTGCCGCGGCAAGCTACTACCCCGCAGCCCGCGCTCCAGTTCACCCACCAACGTGTCGCTCTGGGACTGCTCCTGGCGTACGTGGCGGGAGGCTTTGCAGCCGGGGGCATGCAGTGGCAAGCAAGCGCTGACAAGATAGCCATCATGGCAAACGGTGGCGTTCCTAGCGGTCCCTCTCTGTGCCGTCAAGGTGACACAGATAGGCATTTAATGCCCTTGTCCCCTGCCATCAGGGTTAGGTATGATACGTCTGTTGTAGGCGGTGGAGCCAACTACCACCTCTTTTACAATTTTACCCCCACCTCTGTTGCCACCTGTCGGTGACCCCTTAGACATATAAAAGGAGGCCCATGCGCAACAGGGGAAGAGGACGGCCATTCTCACGCTCGGTCTCGCCAGCTGCTTGAGCGTACTGTAGCACTCATCGCTCTCGAGCAAGAACTCAATACAACCACCAAAGTAGGAGTAGGGTTTTACGCATCCGTGCGGCCCGAACCTGGGTAAATCGATCGTCTCGCTCGTGCGTTCGCCTTGATCTGCTCTTTGTGCATCCACCGCCCCCTGCCGAACCGAAAGGGGCTCGGTCCGCCGATCCCCATAGGTGTACGTGGGATCAGCAACCCCCGACAAGTACCTGCACAAACAATCAAGAACCTCGCAACCAACACGATAAAGGGGTTGTCAATCCCTTCATGGTCACTTGCGAAAGTGAGATATAATAAAGATAGTAAGATAAATATTTTTGGTATTTTTGTTGTATAGATTGGAAAGTAAAGATTGCAAAATAGTAAACGAGATGCGATGTAAATAAAAAGAGATGCAATATGATAAGAAAGAGACCCGGGGCCATAGGTTTCACTAGTGGCTTCTCTCATGATAGGAAGTATTACGGTGGGTGAACAAATTACTGCCGAGCAATTGATAGAACAGCGCATAATTATGAGAATTTCTAGGCAATGATTATGAACATAGGCATCACATCCATGTTAAGTAGGCCAAAACGATTCTGCATCTACTACTATTACTCCACACATCGACCGCTATCCAGTATGCATCTAGAGTATTAAGTTCATAAGAACAGAGTAATGCATTAGGCAAGATGACATGATGTAGAGGGATAAACTCAAGCAATATGATATAACCCCCATCTTTTTATCCTCGGTGGCAACAATACAATACGTGCCTTGCTGCCCATACTGTCACTGGGAAAGGACACCACAAGATTGAACCTAAAGCTAAGGACTTCTCCCATTGCAAGAAAGATCAATCTAGTAGGCCAAACTAAATCGATAATTCAAAGAGACTTGCAAAGATATCAAATCATGCATATAATAATTTAGAGAAGAACCAAATATTATTCATAGATAAACTTGATCATAAATCCACAATTCATCGGATCTTGGCAAACACGCCGCAAAAAGTATTACATCGAATAGATCTCCAAGAACATCGAGGAGAACTTTGTATTGAGAACCAAAGAGAGAGAATAAGCCATCTAGCTAATAATTATGGACCCGAAGGTCTATGGTAAACTACTCACACATCATATGAGAGGCTATGGTGTTGATGTAGAAGCCCTCCGTGATCGAATCCCCCTCCGGCAGATCGTCGGAAAATGCCCCAGATGGGATCTCACGGGTACATAAGGTTGCGGCGGTGGAAAAGTGGTTTCATGGCTCTCTTTGATGTTTTTAGGGTATAAGAGTATATATAGGTGAAAGAAGTACGTCGGTTGAGCTCCGTGGGGCCAACGAGGGTGGGGGCGCGCCCTCCTGCCTCGTGGAAGCTTCGTGGAGTTCCAGACTTCCACTCCAAGTCTCCTGGTTTGTGTTTGTTCCAATAAAGATCCTCGCAAAGTTTTCTATCCGTTTGGATTCTGTTTGATATTCCTTTTCTGCGAAACACTAAAATAGGCAAAAAACAGAAACTGGCACTGGGCCTTCGGTTAATAGGTTAGTCCCAAAAATAATATAAAAGAGCATATTAAAGCCCATTAAACATCCAAAACAGATAATATAATAGCATGGAACAATAAAAAAATATAGATACGTTGGAGACGTATCACACATCCCCAAGCTTAATTCCTGCTCGTCCCCGAGTAGGTAAATGATAAAAACAGAATTTTTGATGTGGAATGCTACCTAACATAATTTTCAATGTAATTTCCTTTATTGTGGCATGAACCTTCAGATCCAACAGATTCAGGACAAAAGTTTAGTATTGACATAAAAACAATAATACTTCAATCATACTAACCAAGCAATTATGTCTTCTCAAAATAACATAGCCAAAGAAAGCTCATCCCTACAAAATCATATAGTTTGGCCATGCTTCATTTTCGTCACACAAAATGCTCCCATCATGCACAACCCCGATGACAAGCCAAGCAATTGTTTCATAATTAGCCTTTTCAAACTTTTTCAACTTTTAGGCAATATATGAGCGCGAGCCATGGACATAGCACTATAGGTGGAATAGAATGGTGGTTGTGGAGAAGACAAAAGGGAGGAAGATAGTCTCACATCAACTAGGCGTATCAATGGGCTATGGAGATGTCCATCGATAGATATCAATGTGGGTGAGTAGGGATTGCCATGCAACGGATGCACTAGAGCTATAAGTGTACGAAATCTCAACAAAAGAAACTAAGTGGGTGTGCATCCAACTTGCTTGCTCACGAAGACCTAGGGCAATTTGAGGAAGCCCATAGTTGGAATATACAAGCCAAGTTCTATAATGTAAAATTCCCACTAGTATATGAAAGTGACAACATAAGAGACTCTCTATCATGAAGATCACGATGCTACTTTGAAGCACAAGTGTGGAAAAAAGATAGTAACATTGCCCCTTCTCTCTTTTTCTATCATTTTTTGTTTGGGCCTTCTCTTTTTTATGGCCTCTTTTTATTTATTTATTTATTATTATTTTTTGTTCGGAGTCTCATCCCGACTTGTGGGGGAATCATAGTCTCCATCATCCTTTCCTCAGATGGGATAATGCTCTAATAATGAAGATCATCACACTTTTATTTACTTACAACTCAAGAATTACAATGATACTTAGAACAAAATATGACTCTATGTGAATGCCTCCGACGGTGTACCGGGATGTGCAATGAATCAAGAGTGACATGTATAAAAAATTATGAAAGGTGGCCATGCCACAAATACGATGTCAACTACATGATCATGCAAAGCAATATGACTATGATGAAGCATGTCATAATAAACGGAACGGTGGAAAGTTGCATGTCAATATATCTCGGAATGGCTATGGAAATGCCATAATAGGTAGTTACGGCGGCTGTTTTGAGGAAGGTAAATGATGGGTTTATGATACCGGCGAAAGTTGCGCGGCACAAGAGAGGCTAGCAATGGTGGAAGGGTGAGAGTGGGTATAATCAATGAACTAAACATTAGTCATAAAAAACTCACATACTTATTGCAAAAGTCTACAAGTCATCAAAACCAAGCACTACGCGCATGCTCCTAGAGGGATAGATTGGTAGGAAAAGGCCATCGCTCGTCCCCGACCGCCACTCATAAGGAAGGCACTCAAAGAACACCTCATGCTTCAAATTTGTCACACAATGGTTACCATACGTGCATTCTACAGGACTTGCAAACCTCAACACAAGTATTTCTCAATTTCACAATTACTCAATTAGCACTACTCTAATATCACCATCTTTATATCTCAAAACAATTATCAAGTATTAAACTATTCAATGCACTCTATATGAATTTTTTTATTATACCCATCTTGAATTCCCATCATATTAGGACTAATTTTATAACCAAAGCAATTTACCATGCTTGTCTAAAATACTCTCAAAATAATATAATTGAAGCATGAGAGATCAATAATTTCTATAAAATAAAACCACCACCATGCTCTAAGAAGATATAAGTGAAGCACTAGCGCAAAAATATCTAGCTCAAAAGATATAAGTGAAGCACAGAGTATTCTAATAAATTTTGATTCATGTGTGTCTCTCTCAAAAGGTGTGTACAGCAAGGATGATTGTGGTAAACTAAAAAGCAAAGACTCAAATCATACAAGATGCTCCAAGCAAAACACATATCATATGGTGAATAAAACTATAGCGTCAAGTAAAGTTACCGATAGACGAAGACGAAAGAGGGGATGCCTTCCGGGGCATCCCAAGCTTAGGCTTTTGGTTATCCTTGAATTTTACCTTGGGGTGCCTTGTGCATCCCCAAGCTTAGGCTCTTGCCACTCGTTGTTCCAAAATCCATCAAATCTTTACCCAAAAACTTGAAAACTTCACAACACAAAACTCAACAGAAAATATTATGAGCTCCGTTAGTATAAGAAAACAAACCACCAATTTAATGTACTGTGATTAACTCATTCTTTATTTATATTGGTGTTAAACCTACTGTATTCCAACTTCTATATGGTTCATACCCCCCCCCCCCCCCCCCGCGCCCCGATACTAGCCATAGATTCATCAAAATAAGCAAACAACACATGAAAAACAGAATCTGTCAAAACAGAACAGTCTATAGCAATCTTGATGTTCCGAATACCTCTGTAACTCCAAAAATTCTGAAAAATTAGGACGACCTAAATAATTTCTATATTGATCTACTGCAGTTGGAATTGGTATTTTATCGCTCTCTGGTAAAAACGAAAATTATTTTCGTGAGCGCATACTTTCTGTTTTTTTCAGCAAGATGAAACAACAATCACCCAAGAAGATCCTAAAGGCTTTACTTGTCACAAACACTAATTAAAACATAAAAAACACAATCATTACAGAGGCTAGATGAATTATTTATTACTAAACAGGAATAAAAAGTAAATAACAATAATAAAATTGGGTTGCCTCCCAACAAGCGCTATCGTTTAACGCCCCTAGCTAGTCATAAAAGCAAGAATAGATCTAGGTATTGCCATGATAATGATAAGGCAAATCGCGAAAACTCATCTCATACTCCCTATGTTCAGCAACAAGTTTTCTTTGCGGCAAGCAAAAGTAATCAAAAGGGCTAAATTTAATGGGACAAAAGTCCCCAAGATCAAGCTCATGAGGTATTGGTTCCTCCTTTGGCCCCTCATATTGCACAACCAATTCATCATTTTAAGCATTCTTTTGGCAAAAAGTCATGAGCCTTTGTTCAAGGGAAAAACCTAACCCATTGTTCTGGATAGCAAAGTTATCATTAAGTTCAGAAATCCTGTCAACTAGAACATCGGTAGGAACCTTTTTTCTAAGGTTTTCATTAAAAGCAACATGATCTAAAGATCGTAAGCGCATTATGTCTTCTTGATAAAAAGGATTGCTTCTATGAGAGGACGGCCAGCATCCACCCTATAATGTGCAAAATTTTCGTTGGCCTCTTTTATTATAAATCTGAACTCATGAGCTAAAAAGATGGTAACTGCTCGCTTAACAGAAGAATGCTTAATATTGGAAAATTCTAGAAAAATACTCTGTATGCAAGGATGCATGTGGATAAATTGTCTTTCAAGTTCAACCACGAGCAAATATATAACACCCGCAAGACTACTAGTTTTATGAAGAATAGACCCGCCCATAGTGGGCAAAGCACCATCGCAAGTAAAGAAATCTTGAATAACTCCTTTTACAATAATATTACCACTACCAATCCGAAACTTTTTAGTGTGTGAAATAGTAAGTTCTTCATGAGGATAATCAAAAGCATCAAAGTTTCCCCCATCGTTACTACAACCCTTTTCAATGATAACCTCCCCAGTTTCAGACATGATGGCAACAAACCGCACTAAGAACGTACACACAAGAGGCAAGCGGAAGAAGGCGAACGGAAAAGGGGCAAATAAAACGGCAAAGGTGAAGTGGGGGAGAGGAAAATGAGAGGCAAATGGCAAATAATGTAATGAGAGGGAGAAGAGTTTATGATGGGTACTTGGTATGTCTTGACTTGAGCGTAGCTCCCCCCGACAACGGCGCCAGAAATCCTTCTTGCTATCTCTTGAGCATGCGTTGGATTTCCCTTGAAGAGAAAAGGGTGATGCAGCAAAGTAGCGTAAGTATTTCCCTTAGTTTTTGAGAACCAATGTATCAATCCAGTAGGAGATAACACGCAAGTCACCTAGTACCTGCACAAACATTCAAGAACCTCACAACCACCGCGATAAAGGGGTTGTCAATCCCTTCACGGTCACTTGTGAAAGTGAGATCTGATAAAGATAGTAAGATAAATATTTTTGGTATTTTTGTTGTATAGATTGGAAAGTAAAGATTGCAAAATAGTAAACGAGATGCGATGTAAATAAAAAGAGATGCAATATGACAAGAAAGAGACCCGGGGCCATAAGTTTCACTAGTGGCTTCTCTCATGATAGCAAGTATTACAGTGGGTGAACAAATTACTACCGAGCAATTGATAGAAGAGCGCATAATTATGAGAATATCTAGGCAATGATTATGAACATAGACATCATGTGTGTGTTAAGTAGACCGAAACGATTCTACATCTACTACTATTACTCCACACATCGACCGCTATCCAGCATGCATCTAGAGTATTAAGTTCATAAGAACAGAGTAATGCATTAGGTAAGATGACATCATGTAGAGGGATAAACTCAAGCAATATGATATAAACCCCATCTTTTATCCTCGATGGCAACAATACAATACGTGCCTTGCTGCCCCTACTGTCACTGGGAAAGGACACCTCAAGACTGAACCCAAAGCTAAGCACTTCTCCCATTGCAAGAAAGATCAATCTAGTAGGCCAAACTAAACCGATATTTCAATGTAACATCCCAAATTTTCAATTTGGAATGTTATACATTAGATCATAAATGCATATCATATTTTATTTTGCTTTTGGTTCTGATCCTAGAAATTCTACGCAACTCAAGGACCCACGGAGAGAGTTGGGGATTTCATTATTTTCATATTTGAGTTTTCTCAAATTTTGAGAATATGATCATATGATTTTATTTATTTTATCATCAATTATTTCTATTACAAAAATATGAGAGAGGGAATAAAATGACTTTCCCAAAATAAAGAAATATTAAGGATTTAATAATAAAATCAAATAAGATTTTATTTCGGAGTTTTTCGTTATTTTATTTGAATTTAGGAAAAATGTGCGTTTTTCAAAATTGCATTTAGGCCCCAAATAAATGTTCACCTTGTGAGGCATGATTTTAGATGCCCGTGAAAATTTATTTTGGAATTTTGGAATCCGTTTAGTATTTCTTTTTATTTTTCTTCCGCGCGTAATTATAAAAAAAACAAACCGACCTACGGGCCGTGTCCGACCGGGACTTCGGCCCGCCAAGGCTTTATAAGCTGGGGGGAGCCAGCCCGAGGCCCAGCCGCCGCCCCAAAACCCTAGCCGCCCGAGCGCCCCGCCGCGCCGCCGCCGCCGCGCCTCGCCGCCCGCGCCGCTCCGCCGCCGCCGCTGCCGCCCGCCGGCGCCGCCGCTGACGCCGCCGCCTCTCCGGCCGCCGCCGACGCCAACCCGCCGCCCGAGGTTCGCCTCGCCTCGAAATCCGCGCAGCCGTTTTTTTTCTTCTTTGAAAAACCGTTCGATTTTTCCATCGGTTTTTTTAAATAGATCAGTTTTTCCGGTTTATTTATTTTTAGCGAGCGTTCGTCATTTTTCTTTTTCTCGGATTAAATCCGTGATTTTTCTGATCGCGATTCCTGATCTGATTTTCGTTTTAGTATAACTTTTCGCTTGTTTATCGGAATCAGGCGATTCAAGCGCCTGGGGTTTCATATCGAAACCCTCTATCCGTTTAACCAACTTAAACAAGTTTTGGCTACTATAAAATTTGCCCTAGATCCAGATTTCTAGAACGAAGTTGTTTTCTTTTGCCGTTTGAATTTTGTTGCTTCGTTCGATTTGATTCTTTTTGCAAACCGGAGTTCTTAAGTTGAACCTTCTGGTTAGACCTCTTATTTGAGTTTTACCTGTGCATTAGATGAGTACTTATTGTATGATTGTTTGTTTGTCCGTGATAGAATACCGGAGTGCGCCGCTTGTTACTTCGAATCTCTAGGTTTCCCGGATCATCACCAAGGCAAGTAACACTTTGATCATACCTTTCCTACTACCCAGTTTTATTGCATTAGATCAATCCTCAAACATTGCATGATTAGGATCTAATTAAATTGTGGGATGGGAAGTAGATGAGGTAGTACCTATTACCTGTTTATTATCAAACCTTTGGGAGTTACTTCTACGTTTGCTTATTATGCCATGCTATGCTAGTAGACGTGGATTGGGTGAGTGATATCCATGACAGATGTGAGTTTGTTAATTAATGGTTTATCTCAGGTGGCAACTTAAACACACATCTGGGTGGATTGAGGCACCTGGGTATTCCAGGACTTGCCTGTTTTCTTTTGGACCGCCACCCAGGCTCAAAGGGATCATGAGATTATTCATGCTAGAAACTTCCATGTGCAACCACAAGCTATTATGGGCTCTAGCATAGTTGACTAAGTCGTGCGAACTCTTAGAGTGGTAGACTAGCAGATGTAGGGGATGTAGGTGGTACGGCCTACCCGATCGTAAGGTGCGAGCGCTTCTGAAAGACTATGTCTCGGTCATCCGTCTTCTCAAACACCATGTAGTGCGAGAAACCAAACGGAGGCGGTCGAGTCTTGTGGGGAAAAGTGTGCAAACCTCTGCAGAGTGTATAAACTAATCATGATTAGCCGTGTCCCCGATTATGGACAGCTTGAGTATCTAGTACCTGGATTATCATGTGAATCTCAACATGTTACTCTAAATTAATTTTGTTGGGTTTTGTTAATGATGATGCTTAATTGGGATTGAGAATGCTGTCAACCATTCTCAATGTTTAACAACTACCATGATAGTTAAATAAATTTATTCCTTTAAAGTAGGGAAAATTGGCTTTACGCAAAACTATAACCATAGAGCTTTCCACCAGCCAAATATGCATATAGTATAGTTGTTTCATTCTATTACTCTCTATGTGTTACCTTGCCAGCATATTCCATGTGCTGACCCGTTTCGGGCTGCAACGTTAATGTTGCAGACTTTTCAGACGACGAATAAGGAGTTTTTAGGTCGTGGTTCTATACTCAGTGATGCCGTTGGAGTTGATGGACTCACTTACCTTCCAAGCCTTCCCCTGTTATAGGTATTAGATGGCCCTAAGCCATATTTATTGTAATAAGTTCTCTATTGAGACACTTGATGAATAAGTGTGTGATTGCTACTCTGCTATAAATCCTCCGAGTACTGTGTGGTGTCAGCATTACTGATCCAGGGATGACACCGGAGCACAGAGATCAGACTGTTTGAGGTCTGGTTGCTATAGAGATGGTATCAGAGCACATGGTGACTGTAGGACACGACCACTAAGCTAAAGACCTAGATCACTATTCACTCTCTTCTCTTCCGACTCCTCATCCTTTCTACTCTTTTAGGATGGCGGATGCAAGGAACAAGTTCACGCAACCGGATGAAGATACACCTTTTGGGCGACACTTGAAGGAAGTCACTAGATACCTGAACATAGGAGTACCAAGCTTCACCGAAACCTACAACGCCACTTTACCTGAAGAAGAGCGCTGGATGATTCAAGTTCAAGTTCCAGGAAGGACGTTCATTCCAGTCACTGAGCCCATAGAGTTTTCTTTTGATGCACCAACTTCGAATCTAGGAAAGTGAAGGAAATATGCCCTAGAGGCAATAATAAAGTTATTATTTATTTCCTTATATCATGATAAATGTTTATTATTCATGCTAGAATTGTATTAACTGGAAACATAATACATGTGTGAATACATAGACAAACAGAGTGTCACTAGTATGCCTCTACTTGACTAGCTCGTTAATCAAAGATGGTTATGTTTCCTAACCATGAACAAAGAGTTGTTATTTGATTAACGAGGTCACATAATTAGTTGAATGATCTGATTGACATGACCCATTTCATTAGCTTAGCACCCGATCGTTTAGTATGTTGCTGTTGCTATTCTTCATGACTTATACATGTTCCTATGACTATTAGATTATGCAACTCCCGTTTACCGGAGGAACACTTTGGGTGCTACCAAACGTCACAACATAACTGGGTGATTATAAAGGAGTACTACAGGTGTCTCCAAAGGTAGATGTTGGGTTGGCGTATTTCGAGATTAGGATTTGTCACTCCGAATGTCGGAGAGGTATCTCTGGGCCCTCTCGGTAATGCACATCACATAAGCCTTGCAAGCACTGCAACTAATATGTTAGTTGTGAGATGATGTATTACGGAACGAGTAAAGAGACTTGCCGGTAACGAGATTGAACTAGGTATTGGATACCAACGATCGAATCTCGGGCAAGTAACATACCGATGACAAAGGGAACAACGTATGTTGTTATGCGGTCTGACTGATAAAGATCTTCGTAGAATATGTAGGAGCCAATATGGGAATCCAGGTCCCGCTATTGGTTATTGACCGGAGACGTGTCTCGGTCATGTCTACATTGTTCTCGAACCGTAGGGTCCGCACGCTTAAGGCTTCGATGACAGTTATATTATGAGTTTATGAGTTTTGATGTACCGAAGGAGTTCGGAGTCCCGGATGAGATCAGGGACATGACGAGGAGTCTCGAAATGGTCGAGACGTAAAGATCGATATATTGGACGACTATATTCGGACATCGGAAAGGTTCCGAGTGATTCGGGTATTTTTCGGAGTACCGGGTAGTTACGGGAGAAGTAATGGGCCTTGATGGGCTTTAGTGGGAAGAGGAAAAGGCTGCTGCGCCCCCCCTCCCCTTTGGTCCGAATTGGACTAGGGAAAAGGGGGCCGGCCACCTCTCCTTCTCCTCCTATTCCTTCTCCCTTCCTCCCCTTTTGGTGGACT
The DNA here is from genome assembly GCA_034509565.1 of Triticum monococcum. Lineage (NCBI taxonomy): Eukaryota > Viridiplantae > Streptophyta > Magnoliopsida > Poales > Poaceae > Triticum > Triticum monococcum. Next base: position 670,784,445 of record CM067845.1, read on the forward strand.
CCTACTAGGACTTGGAGTCCTAGTAGGACTCCCTATCCTGGCCGCACCTTTGCCTTGGCCGGCCTCCTCCTTCTCCATCCTTTATATACAGGGGCAGGGGGCACCCCATGGACACACAAGTTGATCCTTGGTGATCGTTCCTTAGCCGTGTGCGGTGCCCCCTGCCACCATATTCCACCTCGGTCATATCGTTGTAGTGCTTAGGCGAAGCCCTGCGTCGGTAGAACATCAAGATCGTCACCACGCCGTCGTGCTGACGGAACTCTTCCTCGACGCTTTGCTGGATTGTAGCCCGAGGATTGTCATCGAGCTGAACATGTGCTAAGAACTCGGAGGTGCCGGAGTAACGGTGCTTGGATCGGTCGGATCGGGAAGAAGACGTACGACTACTTCCTCTACGTTGTGTCAACGCTTCCGTTGCGATCTACAAGGGTACGTAGATCAGACTCTCCCCCTCGTTGCTATGCATCACCATGATCTTGCATGTGCGTAGGAATTTTTTTGAAATTACTACGTTCCCCAACAGTGGCATCCGAGCCTAGGTTTTATGGTTTGATGTTATTTGCACGAGTAGAACACAAGTGAGTTGTGGGCGATACAAGTCATACTGCCTACCAGCATGTCATACTTTGGTTCAGCGGTATTGTTGGACGAGACGACCCGGACCAACCTTACGCGTACGCTTACGCGAGACCGGTTCCCTCGACGTGCTTTGCACATAGATGGCTTGCGGGGGACTGTCTCACCAACTTTAGTTGAACCGAGTATGGCTACGCCCGGTCCTTGAGAAGGTTAAAACGGAGTCTATTTGACAAACTATCGTTGTGGTTTTGATGCATAGGTAAGATGAGTTCTTGCTTAAGCCCGTAGCAGCCACGTAAAACTTGCAACAACAAAGTAGAGGACGTCTAACTTGTTTTTGCAGGGCATGTTGTGATGTGATATGGTCAAGACATGATGCTAATTTTATTGTATGAGATGATCATGTTTTGTAACTGAGTTATCGGCAACTGGCAGGAGCCATATGGTTGTCGCTTTATTGTATGCAATGCAATCGCGATGTAATGCTTTACTTTATTACTAAGCGGTAGTGATAGTCGTGGAAGCATAAGATTGGCGAGACGACAACGATGCTACGATGGAGATCAAGGTGTCGCGCTGGTGACGATGGTGATCATGACGGTGCTTCGGAGATGGAGATCACAAGCGCAAGATGATGATGGCCATATCATATCACTTATATTGATTGCATATGATGTTTATCTTTTATGCATCTTATCTTGCTTTGATTGACGGTAGCATTGTAAGATGATCTCTCACTAAATTATCAAGAAGTGTTCTCCCTGAGTATGCACTGTTGCGAAAGTTCTTCGTGCTGAGACACCACGTGATGATCGGGTGTGATAGGCTCTACGTTCAAATACAACGGGTGCAAAATAGTTGCACACGCGGAATACTCAGGTTATACTTGACAAGCCAAGCATATACAGATATGGCCTCGGAACACGGAGACCAAAAGGTCGAGCGTGAATCATATAGTAGATATGATCAACATAACGATGTTCACCATTGAAAACTACTCCATCTCACGTGATGATCGGTTATGGTTTAGTTGATTTGGATCACGTGATCACTTAGAGGATTAGAGGGATATCTATCTAAGTGGGAGTTCTTAAATAATATGATTAATTGAACTTAAATTAATCATGAACTTAGTCCTGGTAGTATTTTGCAAATTATGTTGTAGATCAATAGCTCGCGTTGTTGCTTCCCTTTGTTTATTTTGATATGTTCCTAGAGAAAATTGTGTTGAAAGATGTTAGTAGCAATGATGCGGATTGGATCCGTGATCTGAGGTTTATCCTCATTGCTGCACAGAAGAATTATGTCCTTGATGCACCGCTAGGTGACAGACCTATTGCAGGAGCAGATGCAGACGTTATGAACGTTTGGCTAGCTCAATATGATGACTACTTGATAGTTTAGTGCACCATGCTTAATAGCTTAGAATCGGGACTTCAAAGACGTTTTGAACGTCATGGAACATATGAGATGTTCCAGGAGTTGAAGTTAATATTTCAAGCAAATACCCGAGTTGAGAGATATGAAGTCTCCAACAAGTTCTATAGCTAAAATATGGAGGAGAATCGCTCAACTAGTGAGCATGTGCCCAGATTGTTTGAGTACTACAATCGCTTGAATCAAGTGGGAGTTAATCTTCCAGATAAGATAGTGATTGACAGAATTCTCTAGTCACTGTCACCAAGTTAGTAGAACTTTGTGATGAACTATAATATGCAAGGGATGACAAAAGTAATTCCTAAGCTCTTCGTGATGCTGAAATCAACGAAGGTAGAAATCAAGAAAAACATCAAGTGTTGATGGTTGACAAGACCACTAGTTTCAAGAAAAGGGCAAAGGGAAGAAGGGGAACTTCAAGAAGAACGGCAAGCAAGTTGCTGCTCAAGTGAAGAAGCCCAAGTCTGATCCTAAGCCTGAGACTAAGTGCTTATACTGCAAAGGGACTGATCACTGGAAGCGGACATACCCCAAATGATTAGCGGATAAGAAGGATGGCAAAGTAAACATAAGTATATTTAATATACATGTTATTGATGTGTACTTTACTAGTGTTTATGGCAACCCCTTAGTATTTGATGCTAGTTCAGTAGCTAAGAGTAGTAACTCGAAACGGGAGTTGCAGAATAAACAGAGACTAGTTAAGGGTGAAGTGACGATGTGTGTTGGAAGTAGTTCCAAGATTGATATGATCATCATCGCACACTCCCTATACTTTCGGGATTAGTGTTGAACCTGAAAAAGTGTTATTTGGTGTTTGCGTTGAGCATGAATATGATTTGATCATGTTTATTGTAATACGGTTATTCATTTAAGTAAGAGAATAAATTGTTGTTCTGTTTACATGAATAAAACCTTATATGGTTACACACCCAATGAAAATAGTTCATTGGATCTCGATCGTAGTGATACACATAATCATAATATTGAAATCAAAAGATGCAAAGTTAATAATGATAGTGCAACTTATTTGTAGCACTGCCGTTTAGGTCATATTGGTGTAAAGCGCATGAAGAAACTCCATGCTGATGGGCTTTTGGAATCACTTGATTATGAATCAGTTGATGCTTGCGAACCATGCCTCATGGGCAAGATGACTAAGACTCTGTTCTTCGGAACAATGGAGCGAGCAAAAGATTTGTTGGAAATCATACATACTGATGTATGTGGTCCGATGAATATTGAGGCTCGCGACAGGTATCATTATTTTCTGATCTTCACAGATGATTTGAGAAGATATGAGTATATCTACTTGATAAAACATAAGTCTGAAACATTTGAAAAGTTCAAAGAATTTCAGAGTGAAGTGAAAAATCATCGTGACAAGAAAATAAAGTTTCTACGATCTGATCGCGGAGACAAATATTTGAGTTACGAGTTTGGTCTTCAATTAAAACAATGTGGAATAGTTTCACAAACTCATGCCACATGGAACACCACAGCATAATGGTGTGTCCGAACGTCATAACTGTACTTTATTGGATATAAGTGCAATCAATGATGTCTCTTACCGATCTACCACTATCGTTTTGGGGTTATGCATTAGAGACAGCTGCATTCACGTTAAAAGGGCACCATCTAAGTCCGTTGAGACGACACAATCTGAACTGTGGTTTAGCAAGAAACCAAAGTAGTCGTTTCTTAAAGTTTGGGGTTGTGATGCTTATGTGAAAAAGTTTCATCCTGATAAGTTCAAAACCAAACCGGAGAAATATGTCTTCATAGGATACCCAAAAGGAGACTGTTGGGTACACCTTCTATCACAGATCCTAAGGCAAGACATTCGTTGCTTATAATGGATACTTTCTAGAGAAGGAGTTTCTCTCGAAAGAAGTGAGTGGGAGGAAAGTAGAACTTGACGAGGTAACTGTACCCGCTCCCTTATTAGAAAGTAGTACATCACAGAAAACTGTTTCTGCGACACCTACACCAATAAGTGAGGAAGTTAATGATAATGATCATGAAACTTCAGAACAAGATACTACTGAACCTCGTAGATCAACCAGAGTAAGATCCGCGCCAGAGTGGTACGGTAATCCTGTTCTGGAAGTCATGCTACTAGATCATGATGATCCTACGAACTATGAAGAAGCGATGGTGAGCCCAGATTCCGCAAAGTGGCTTGAAGCCATGAAATCTGAGATATGATCCATGTATGAGAACAAACTATGGACTTTGGTTGACTTGCCCGATGATCGGCAAGCCATAGAAAATAAATGGATCTTCAAGAGGAAGACGGACGCTGATAGTAGTGTTACTATCTACAAAGCTAGAATTGTCGCAAAAGGTTTTTGACAAGTTCAAGGTGTTGACTACGATGAGATTTTCTCACTCGTATCTATGCTTAAGTCTGTCCGAATCATGTTAGCAATTGCCGCATTTTATGAAATCTGGCAAATGGATAAACAAAACTGCATTCCTTAATGGATTTCTTAAAGAAGAGTTGTATATGATGCAACTAGTAGGTTTTGTTAATCCTAAAGGTGCTAACAAAATATGCAAGCTCCAGCGATTCATCTATGGACTGGTGCAAGCATCTCAGAGTTGGAATACACGCTTTGATAAGTTGATCAAAGCATATAGTTTTATACAGACTTGCGGTGAAGCCTGTATTTACGAGAAAGTGAGTGGGAGCACTACAACATTTCTGATAAGTATATGTGAATGACATATTGTTGATCGGAAATAATGTAGAATTATTCTGTAAAGCATAAAAGAAGTGTTTGAAAGGAGTTTTTCAAAGAAAGACTTCGGTAAAGCTGCTTACATATAGAGCTTCAAGATCTATAGAGATAGATCAAGACGCTTGATAAGTTTTTTCAATAAGTACATACCTTGACAAGATTTTGAAGTAGTTCAAAATGGAACAGTCAAAGAAAAAGTTTCTTGCCTGTGTCACAAGGTGTGAAGTTGAGTAAAGACTCAAAGCCCGACCACGGCAGAAGATAGAAAGAGAATGAAAGTCATTCCCTATGCCTCATTCATAGGTTCTATAAAGAATGCCATGCTATGTACCAGATCTATTGTATACCCTGCACTGATTTGGCAAGGGAGTACAATAGTGATCTAGGAGTAGATCACTGGACAGCGGTCAGAATTATCCTTAGTGAAATAAGGATATGTTTCTCGATTATGGACGTGACAAAAAGGTTCGTCGTAAAGGGTTACATCGATGCAAGTTTTTGACACTGATCCAGATGAATCTAAAAGTCTCAATCTGGATACATATTGAAAGTGGGAGCAATTAGCTAGAGTAGCTCCGTGCAGAGCATTATAGACAAAGAATTTTGCAAAATACTTACGGGTCTGAATGTGACAGACCCGTTGACTAAAATTATCTCACAAGCAAAACATGATCACACCTTAGTACTCTTTGGGTGTTAATCACATAGAGATGTGAACTAGATTACTGACTCTAGTAAACCCTTTGAGTGTTGGTCACATGACGATGTGAACTATGGGTGTTAATCACATGGTGATGTGAACTATTGCTGCTAAATCACATGGCGATGTGAACTAGATTATTGACTCTAGTGCAAGTGGGAGACTGAAGGAAATATGCCCTAGAGGCAATAATAAAGTTATTATTTATTTCCTTATATCATGATAAATGTTTATTATTCATGCTAGAATTGTATTAACCGGAAACATAATACATGTGTGAATACATAGACAAACAGAGTGTCACTAGTATGCCTCTACTTGACTAGCTCGTTAATCAAAGATGGTTATGTTTCCTAACCATGAACAAAGAGTTGTTATTTGATTAACAAGGTCACATCATTAGTTGAATGATCTGATTGACATGACCCATTTCATTAGCTTAGCACCCGATCGTTTAGTATGTTGTTGTTGCTATTCTTCATGACTTATACATGTTCCTATGACTATGAGATTATGCAACTCCCGTTTACCGAAGGAACACTTTGGGTGCTACCAAACGTCACAACGTAACTGGGTGATTATAAAGGAGTACTACAGGTGTCTCCAAAGGTAGATGTTGGGTTGGCGTATTTCGAGATTAGGATTTGTCACTCCGAATGTCGGAGAGGTATCTCTGGGCCCTCTCGGTAATGCACATCACATAAGCCTTGCAAGCACTGCAACTAATATGTTAGTTGTGAGATGATGTATTACGGAACAAGTAAAGAGACCTGCCGGTAACGAGATTGAACTAGGTATTGGATACCGACGATCGAATCTCGGGCAAGTAACATACCGATGACAAAGGGAACAACGTATGTTGTTATGCGGTCTGACCGATAAAGATCTTCGTAGAATATGTAGGAGCCAATATGGGCATCCAGGTCCCGCTATTGGTTATTGACCGGAGACGTGTCTCGGTCATGTCTACATTGTTCTCGAACCGTAGGGTCCGAACGCTTAAGGTTTCGATGACAGTTATATTATGAGTTTATGAGTTTTGATGTACCGAAGGAGTTCGGAGTCCCGGATGAGATCGGGGACATGACGAGGAGTCTCGAAATGGTCGAGACGTAAAGATCGATATATTGGACGACTATATTCGGACATCGGAAAGGTTCTGAGTGATTCGGGTATTTTTCGGAGTACCGGGTAGTTACGGGAGAAGTAATGGGCCTTGATGGGCTTTAGTGGGAAGAGGAAAAGGCTGCTGCGCCCCCCCTCCCCTTTGGTCCGAATTGGACTAGGGAAAAGGGGGCCGGCCACCTCTCCTTCTCCTCCTATTCCTTCTCCCTTCCTCCCCTTTTGGTGGACTCCTACTAGGACTTGGAGTCCTAGTAGGACTCCCTATCCTGGCCGCACCTTTGCCTTGGCCGGCCTCCTCCTTCTCCATCCTTTATATACAGGGGCAGGGGGCACCCCATAGACACACAAGTTGATCCTTGGTGATCGTTCCTTAGCCGTGTGCGGTGCCCCCTGCCACCATATTCCACCTCGGTCATATCGTTGTAGTGCTTAGGCGAAGCCCTGCGTCGGTAGAACATCAAGATCGTCACCACGTCGTCGTGCTGACGGAACTCTTCCTCGACGCTTTGCTGGATCGGAGCCCGAGGATCGTCATCGAGCTGAATGTGTGCTAAGAACTCGGAGGTGCCGGAGTAACGGTGCTTGGATCGGTCGGATCGGGAAGAAGACGTACGACTACTTCCTCTACGTTGTGTCAATGCTTCCGTTGCGATCTACAAGGGTACGTAGATCAGACTCTCCCCCTCGTTGCTATGCATCACCATGATCTTGCGTGTGCGTAGGAATTTTTTTGAAATTACTACGTTCCCCAACAGAAAGAGCATGGCCGCACACATCACCATGGGACGCATTGGAGAAGTCTACCGCAAGGATCTCAAGGATACTATCTACCAGATTTGTGGGCGCCGAGATGAACACTGGGAGATGATCAACACCAGGAAGGATAGATCAATCGCAGCTTTTATCCAGGAGTTAAACCAGCACATTCAACGATAGGAAAACCAGATGCGCGCCGACATGATAGATCTGAAGAAGGCAAAGACCAGAATCAAGGAACTGGAAGAAGAACTCAAGGCTACACGTGAAGATTATGAAGAGGAAATTGAAGTATTGGTGGATAAGAATGCTGACCTAGCAAAGAAGATCGGGATATTTATGGGAGACCCTACACCAGTAGATGAAGACGAAGAACCCAAGGAGATTAGCCCAGAAGACTACATCATCATCGACGACACCGACACAGATCCAGATAGTAGCGATGATGACTATGTTGATGAAGCTGGAGCAGATATCATGGAGTCTGCAACCGAAGAATATTTCTAGTAGACCACCCCAACAGTAATAGTAGTCCACCATGTAAATATAGTAGTCCGAGCACTTTTGCGATAGTTAGATCAATTGTATGCCCTTGTTTGATTGAACGAAGTGAATTGTTTGCTTTTGCCTCATGTGCATATGGGTAGTGTTTTCTCTTTAGACCCCCTCTATTCTTACATCTCGTCTTTTCTAAACCCTAAGATGCCTCCGAGACGTGACCACGGATTTACCTTTCCACCGGAGATCACCCAGTTGATCCAGTAGCAGAACACATTGATGCAGATGCTAGTTCAGAATCAGAATCAGGGAAACAACAACAACAACCCACCACCACCACCACCTGTTGATCACTTAGCCCATTTTCTTAGGTTGAATCCACCGGTGTTTTCCAGTAGCCGAGCCGATAGTAGCAGATCATTGGCTCCGCAAGACAGCTAGGGAGTTGACCACAGCAGGATGCACAGATGCGGAGAAGGTGAAGTTTGCCGCACATCAGCTTGAAGGACTCGTAGCATCATGGTGGGAGAATTTCACAGCCACTTTCCCTGTCGACACTGTCACATGGGACCAGTTTCAGCAGGCTTTTCGTACTGCCCATGTTTCAGCAGGAGCTATGGCCATGAAGAAGCGTGAGTTTTGCAACTTGCGCCAAGGAGGACGGACAGTTGGCCAGTATGTGAAGGACTTTAGTAAGTTAGCACATTATGCCCCAGATGACGTTGCTACGGATGCAGCTAAGCAGGATAAGTTTCTAGAAGGATTGAATGATGAGTTGAGCATGCAGTTGATGGTAGCAACCTTCAACAACTACCAGGAGTTGGTAGATCGTGCACTTATGATTGAAGGGAAGCAGCAGCAAATTGAGAACCGCAAGAGGAAGTATGGACAAGGGAAGTACAATTCAGGAGCTCAGCAGAAACCACGTTTTACCCCTAGACCGGGAGGACATTTTCAGCATACTCATGGAGGAGGTAGCTCGCACAATCACAATGGCACCAGGAATGGTAATGGGAATGGAGGAAGCAACGGCCAGAATCGCACCAACCCATCAACCCCAGCCAAGAAAGACCTGAGCCAAGTCACTTGCTTTAAGTGTTCGAAGACCGGACATTATGCCAATGAATGTCCTGAAATACAAAATGGAAATAGCAATGGAAGTTCTGGGAAGAAGCTGAACCCTTTCAACAGGGGACAGGTGAACCACGTTAGTGTGGAGGAGGTTGAAGCTCAGCCCGATGCAGTAATAGGTAAGTTTTTGGTTAAGTCATTTACTGCACTCATTCTTTTTGATACTGGTGCATCGCATTCATACATCTCAAGGGGATTTGTGGATAAGTATAACCTATCAACCCAAGCCCTTAGGTCACCCATGTTAGTAACCTCGCCTGGAGCAGAATTTATGGCTAGTCGATGGTGTGATCGGTTACCATTAAGGATTGGTAACTATGTTTTTCCCTCAGACCTAATAGTATTGGAATCCCAAGGATTGGATGTGATATTAGGCATGGATTGGTTATCAAAGTATGAAGGGAATATTGAATGTGCTAGTAAGTCAATTTTGCTTACCACCCCAGAAGGGAGAAGGATCAAGTATGTATCCCGGCATGTGCCAAAGAGGACTCAAGTAAATTGCCTAACAGGAGTTGTGCAGGAGGAAGTACCAGTGGTAAGGGATTTCCCTGAAGTATTTCCAGAAGAGTTGCCAGGCATGCCACCTGATAGAGATATTGAGTTTTTGATTGAGCTATTGCCAGGCACCGGGCCAATATCAAAGAGACCATATAGGATGCCAGCAAAGGATTTGATGGAAATTAAGAAGCAGATTAAGGAGTTACTGGATAAAGGATATATTCGCCCAAGTTCTTCGCCTTGGGGATCGCCAGTACTTCTAGTGGAGAAGAAGGATGGATCGTTAAGGATGGTTGTCGATTATCGAGGATTGAATGAAGTAACAATCAAGAACAAGTACCCACTACCGATGATCAATGATCTGTTTGATCGATTGCAAGGAGAAGGTATTTTCCAAGATCGATCTACGATCAGGATACCACCAGTTGAAGATTCGAGAACAGGATATTCCTAAGACAGCTTTTACCACCAGGTACGGGCTGTATGAGTATACCGTTATGTCATTTCGTCTGACTAACGCACCCGCATATTTTATGAACATGATGAACAAAGTGTTTATGGAGTTCTTGGATAAGTTCGTCGTAGTGTTCATTGATGATATCCTGGTTTACTCGAAGAATGAAGAGGAACATAAGGAGCATTTTCAATTATATGCCAAGTTCAGCAAATGTGAGTTTTGGTTGAAGGAAGTAGGATTCCTCGGACACGTTATATCTGGAGAAGGTATAGCAGTTGATCCCACTAAAGTTGATACCGTGACCAAGTGGGAAGCACCAACCACAGTTGGAGAGATCCAAAGTTTTCTTGGACTTGCAGGATACTACCAGAGATTTATTGAGAATTTCTCAAAGATTGCGAAGCCTATGACTGAGTTGTTGAAGAAAGATAACAAGTTCATATGGACGGAGGAATGTGAGGCTAGTTTCCAGGAGTTGAAGAAACGTTTGGTTACCTCACCAGTGTTGATTTTGCCAGACCAGACCAAGGATTATGAGGTGTACTGTGACGCTTCACGTCGAGGACTTGGAGCAGTGCTTATGCAGGAAGGGAGAGTTGTTTCATATGCCTCAAGACAACTGAAACCTCACGAGTTGAATTATTCTATGTATGATTTGGAGTTAGCAGCCGTAGTGCATGCGCTGAAAACATGGAGACATTTCCTCATTGGAAACCATTGCGAGGTGTATACGGATCATAAGAGTTTGAAGTACATTTTCACACAGAAGGAGTTAAACCTCAGACAAAGGAGATGGTTGGAGCTCATTAAGGATTATGATATGAAATTGCATTATCACCCCGGGAAGGCTAATGTAGTAGCTGACGCATTAAGCCGTAAGAGCCATGTCAATACATTGATGACGGGAGAAATACCAATAGAGTTAGCAGAAAATCTTCGCGAACTATGTTTGGAAATAGTTCCGAGAGGCTATGTAGCAGCACTAGAGATTCAGTCTACATTGATGGATAAAATCAGAGAAGCTCAAAGGACTGACAAGGAGATTGCTTCTATTAAGGAGAAACTTAGCAAAGTAAAGGCTAAGGGATTTTGTGAGGATGAGCACGATACCCTATGGTTTGAAGACCGCGTTTACGTGCCCAATGACCCGGAGATCAGGAAGTTGATACTGCAAGAGGCACATGATTCACCATATTCGATTCACCCAGGAAATACCAAGATGTATTTGGATTTGAAGGATATTTTCTGGTGGACCGGAATGAAGAAAGATATTGCGGAGTACGTAGCAGTTTGTGATGTATGTCAGAGAGTAAAGGTAGAGCATCAGAAGCCAGCAGGATTGTTACAACCATTGCCGATACCCGAATGGAAGTGGGATAAGCTAGGCATGGATTTTATCACGGGATTACCCAGGACTCGTTCAGGCTATGACTCAATTTGGGTTGTAGTTGATCGATTGACGAAGGTAGCTCATTTCATCCCAGTAAAGACCACTTACACCAGTGCTAAGTTGGCAAAGATATACATGACAAGGATCGTATGTTTACATGGAGTTCCGAGGAGTATCGTATCAGATAGAGGAACCCAGTTTACCTCAAAGTTCTGGAAACAGTTGCACGAAACTTTGGGTACCAGGCTAGAATTCAGTACAGCTTTTCATCCAGAGACAGATGGACAGACCGAGAGAGTTAATCAGATTTTGGAGGATATGCTAAGAGCTTGTGCGCTAGATTATGGATCTAGTTGGGACGACAATTTGCCATATGTAGAGTTCTCTTACAACAACAGTTACCAAACCAGTTTGAAGATGGCCCCTTTCGAAGCTTTGTACGGAAGGAGGTGCAGGACACCGTTGTCGTGGGACGAAGTTGGAGACCGCCAGTTGTTTGGACCTGACTTGATTAAAGAGTCTGAACAGAAGGCGAAGTTGATTCGCGATAGGCTCAAGATAGCCCAGTCCAAACAGAAGAGTTATGCAGATTCAAAACGCAAGGAGACAGTTTACGAGGTTGGAGATAGAGCTTATCTTCGAGTATCACCACTTCGAGGAACAAAGTGTTTTGGAGTTAAAGGAAAGTTAGCGCCACGATTTGTAGGACCACATCGAGTTTTGGAGCGTATGGGAGAAGTGGCCTACAAGTTGGAATTGCCCGAAGGATTGTCAGGAGTTCATGATGTGTTCCACGTTTCTCAGTTGAAGAAGTGCCACACGGAGATGGCTGACATAGCCTTAAGAGACACAGTGCCATTGGAAACAATTCAGTTGGATAACGATTTGACCTATGAGGAGAAACCAATTAAGATTCTTGAGTTTGCCAGTCGAGTCACTCGCAGCAAGGTTATCAAGTTTTGCAAAGTTCAGTGGAGCCACCACACGGAGGATGAAGCCACCTGGGAACGAGAGGAAGATTTGCTCAAGGACCACCCTCACCTATTTTCTAGCCAACCCGAATCTCAAGGGCGAGATTCATCTTAAGGGGGGTAGGTTTGTAACATCCTAAATTTTCAATTTGGAATGTTATACATTAGATCATAAATGCATATCATATTTTATTTTGCTTTTGGTTTTGATCCTAGAAATTCTACGCAACTCAAGGACCCACAGAGAGAGTTGGGGATTTCATTATTTTCATATTTGAGTTTTCTCAAATTTTGAGAATAGGATCATTTGATTTTATTTATTTTATCATCAATTATTTCTATTACAAAAATATAAGAGAGGGAATAAAATGACTTTCCCAAAATAAAGAAATATTGAGGACTTAATAATAAAATCAAATAAGATTTTATTTCGGAGTTTTTCGTTATTTTATTTGAATTTAGGAAAAATGTGCGCTTTTCAAAATTGCATTTAGGCCCCAAATAAATATTCACCTTGTGCGGCTTGATTTTAGAAGCCCGTGAAAATTTATTTTGGAATTTTGGAGTCCGTTTAGTATTTCTTTTTATTTTTCTTCCGCGCGTAATTATATAAAAAAATGAACCGACCTACGGGCCGTGTCCGACCGGGACTCCGGCCCGCCAAGGCTTTATAAGCCGGGGGGAGCCAGCCCGAGGCCCAGCCGCCGCCCCGAAACCCTAGCCGCCCGAGCGCCCCGCCCGCGCCGCTCCGCCGACGCCGCCGCCTCGCCGGACGCCGCCGACCCGTCACCCGAGGTTCGCCTCGCCTCGAAATCCGCGCCGCCGTTTTTTTCTTTTTCAATAAACCGTTCGATTTTTTCGTCGGTTTTTCAGTTTCGGTTTTTTTAAATAGATCGATTTTTCCGGTTTATTTATTTTTAGCGAGCGTTCGTCATTTTTCTTTTTCTCAGATTAAATCCGCGATTTTTCTCATCGGGATTCCTGATCCGATTTTCGTTTTAGTATAACTTTTCGCTCGTTTATCGGAATCAGGCGATTCAAGCGCCTGGAGTTTCATATCGAAACCCTCTATCCATTTAACCAACTTAAACAAGTTTTTGCTACTGTAAAATTTGCCCTAGATCCAGATTTCTAGAACGAAGTTGTTTTCTTTCGCCGTTTGACTTTCGTTGCTTCGTTTGATTTGATTCTTTTTGCAAACCGGAGTTCTTAAGTTGAACCTTTTGGTTAGACCTCTTATTTGAGTTTTACCTGTGCATTAGATGAGTACTTATTATATGCTTGTTTGTTTGTCCGTGATAGAATACCCGAGTGCGCCGCTTGTTACCCCGAATCTCTAGGTTTCCCGGATCATCACCAAGGCAAGTAACACTTTGATCATACCTTTCCTACTACCCAGTTTTATTGCATTAGATCAATCCTCACACATTGCATGATTAGGATCTAATTAAATTGTGGGATGGGAAGTAGATGAGGTAGTACCTATTACCTGTTTATTATCAAACCTTTGGGAGTTACTTCTACGTTTGCTTATTATGCCATGCTATGCTAGTAGACGTGGATTGGGTGAGTGATATCCATGACAGATGTGAGTTTGTTAATTAATGGTTTATCTCGGGTGGCAACTTAAACACACATCTGGGTGGATTGAGGCACCTGGGTATTCCGGGACTTGCCTGTTTTCTTTTGGACCGCCACCCAGGCTCAAAGGGATCATGAGATTATTCATGCTAGACACTTCCATGTGCAGCCACAAGCTATTATGGGCTCTAGCATAGTTGACTAAGTCGTGCGAACTCTTACAGTGGTAGACTAGCAGATGTAGGGGATGTAGGTGGTACGGTCTACCCGATCGTAAGGTGTGAGCGCTTCTGAAAGACTATGTCTCGGTCATCCGTCTTCTCAAACACCATGTAGTGCGAGAAACCAAACAGAGGCGATCGAGTCTTGTGGGGAAAAGTGCGCAAACCTCTGCAGAGTGTATAAACTAATCATGATTAGCCGTGTCCCCGGTTATGGACAGCTTGAGTATCTAGTACCTGGATTATCATGTGAATCTCAACATGTTACTCTAAATTAATTTTGTTGGGTTTTGTTAATGATGATGTTTAATTGGGATTGAGAATGCTGTCAACCATTCTCAATGTTTAACAACTACCAAGATAGTTAAATAAATTTATTCCTTTGAAGTAGGGAGAATTGGCTTTACACAAAACTATAACCATAGAGCTTTCCACCAGCCAAATATGCATATAGTATAGTTGTTTCATTCTATTACTCTCTATGTGTTACCTTGCCAGCATATTCCATGTGCTGACCCGTTTCGGGCTGCAACGTTAATGTTGCAGACTTTTCAGATGACGAATAAGGAGTTTTTAGGTCGTGGTTCTATACTTAGTGATGCCGTTGGAGTTGATGGACTCACTTACCTTCCAAGCCTTCCCCTGTTATAGGTATTAGATGGCCCTAAGCCATATTTATTGTAATAAGTTCTCTATTGAGACACTCGATGAACAAGTGTGTGATTGCTACTCTGCTATAAATCCTCCGAGTATTGTGTGGTGTCAGCATTACTGATCCAGGGATGACACCGGAGCACAGAGATCAGACTGTTTGAGGTCTGGTCGCTACATTCAAAGAGACTTGGAAAGATATCAAATCATGCATATAAGAATTCAGAGAAGAATCAAAAAAGGCCCAGATGGGATCGCACGGGTACAGAAGGTTGCAGCGGTGGAAAAGTGGTTTCGTGGCTCTCTTTGATGTTTTTAGGGTATAAGAGTATATATAGGCGAAAGAAGTACATCGGTGGAGCTCCGTGGGGCCCATGAGGGTGGGGGGTGCGCCTACCCCCCTTGGGCGCGCCTTCCTGCCTCGTGGATGCTTCGCAGAGTTCCAGACTTCCACTCCAAGTCTCCTGGTTTGCGTTTATTTTAAGAAAGATCCTCGTGAAGGTTTCGTTCCATTTGGATTCCGTTTGATATTCCTTTTCTGTGAACCACTAAAAGTCTAAAATAGGCAAAAAAAACATAAATTGGCACTGGGCCCCCGGTTAATAGGTTAGTCCCAAAAATAATATAAAAGAGCATATTAAAGCCCATTAAACATCCAAAACAGATAATATAATAGCGTGGAACAATCAAAAATTATAGATACGTTGGAGACGTATCAGGCGCCTCCTGGCCTCTCCCTCCCTCCCCCCCCCCCCACACACACACATATATATATATATATATAGGGTCGTGCTATTCGTCACCCTAGGTGAGGAATAGTTATTCTTCACCCCTCTCTATTTTGCCATCAATGCACCGTAATTTTACGTTTCGTAAGTTTTGTCTTATTTCCGACGCAAAAAAAGACCGTAAGAAAATATATAATCGCCGTAAAAAATATTTTATGTTATGTAAAATTACAAACGTAAAAACATAGTCTAAAATACACATAAAATGCAAATTTTCTTGTCTTATGACCTATATTTTTATTTTCTTATGTCAAATTACGTAGTGAATCAATAGAAATGTAACTATTTGAATTTCAAATGTAATTTAATAGTGAAATGATCGTAAGATTACCTCGGGTGAAGAATAACTTATTCTGCACCCTGGGTGATGAATAGTAACACTATATATATATATGTGTGTGTGGGGGGGGGCGCCTAGCACACCCCAGCCAATTGTTTTAGCCGTGTGTGTCGCCCCCTCCACCATTTACACCCCCGGTCATATTTCCGTAGTGCTTAGGCGAAGCCCTGCGAGGGTCACTTCACCATCACCGTCACCAGCCATCGTGCTGACGGAACTCATCTACTACCTCGACGTCTTGCTGAATCAAGAAGGCGAGGGACGTCACCGAGCTGAACGTGTGCAGAACGCGGAGGTGCCGTGTGTTCGGTACTTGATCGGTTAAAGCGTGAAGAAGTTTGACTACATCAACCGCGTTGAGAAATGCTTCCGCTTACGGTCTACGAGGGTACATAGACACACTCTCCCCCTCGTTGCTATGCATCTCCATGGATAAATCATTGTGTGTGTGCGTAGAATTGTTTTTGTTTTCCAAGCAATGATTCCCAACACTCCCCTCATGCGGTTGCACGTCCACCTTTCTCCCACCCCCTTAACTCCCATGCAAGTATACTCTCCCCCACCCCGCCTCCCCACCCAACTGCTCAAATTGACAGCAAACCACTACCGTACCTCCAAACCTCGAGGAAGTAGAACAATACCAGAGGCCTCTTCACTCTAGTACATTGCATACATCAAGACAGGTGGATTGCCAACTACAAGACGGGAGAATTACCATGGATCCGATGCAGGACTCACCAGGCAACATCACCCCACCCCCTATTAAGAAAAATAAATCATCCTACTACTATGAAAATTTTGCTTCTTACAAAAATTTATCACCCAGTGTGTGCAAAAATTACCAGCCCACCCCCTGGTAAGAAACAAATCATTCCTATTACTTAGAATTTTTTTCTTCTTTCAAAGATTTACCACTCAGTATGTGCAAAATCTACCAGCCCATGGCACTGTTGTTACTAGCTATATGCATCAAACAAACTACCCACCCCATTCCCCACCCCCTTGCTACAGGAAAGAAAAACCAGTGGTGTTACCATTTAAATACACAGAGATAATAAAAGAGGAACCTTTATTGATCACAAAAATCATACTGTCCTATGATGGAAAATGCATTACAATAGGTTCATTTTTGTCTAGAATGCTATATTGCATGAATAAAACAAGTTACCAATCTGTACATGGTAAAAGTTATCATCCACTTGTGTTAAGAACTACCATGGAAGAAATAAAGTGATGCCTTTTATTGGAGAGGCTCATGTTGTACTGTATTTATCCTGTTTAATGTTCTTGCCTTTGATCCCTATGTTCTTGCCTTTAACATATGTGTAAATAATAAACAAAAACAATGAGTCCAAAAAATAGTGAACACGTGCAAACATATACTACATGCAAACGTAAAAAAACACGAAGCATGAGGTACATCAAAAGAATGGATACTGGTAGGGGAGATAATGCAGAAGATGTCGGAGGAGGGATAATGCATGAACAGGATGATGCAACACGCACGTCAAGCTACAATTCTTCCTACCCAAACATCCTGGACCCAGGTAATTTTCATATTTGGAATTTTTACCAGCCTCAGTTGTTCATGTATCACCACGATAAAAAATGTTTTTAGGTTACTAGTGATACTGGTTTTGAAATTACCAGCATTGGTGTTCATGTATTACTAGTGAACCTGGTTTGAAATTACCAGCAGTGGTGTTCAAGTATTACCAGTTACCCTGGTTTAAAAATTTACAAACAATAATGTTCATATATTACTATGATCAAGAGAGGAAAATTAGCAGTGTCCCTTGCTAGAAATTATAGTCAGTGATTCTTCAAAAAACTACCATGATCAAAAACTGTTATTTAGGTTACCATTGTACCTGGATTGAAATTACCATTCTAGGTTTGTCTAAACTACCATGTCACATTGCAGGTGCTCGGACGATCAGCGCAAACAATAGTTTGCCAGTGCTGGAACAAATGCAAGCACATGAGTTGGAAGCCTTAGGGAGGAAACATTCAACGAACCTGCAACCCCAAAATCTATTGGGATCGACGCTGATATTGAAGGCAACAACATGGATGCATATTCCACACCCAAGATCCCTTTATAAGGGACAAAATTTGACACTCTGGAGAGAGCACATGACCACTACAAAATTTATACATGCATGACTAGCTTTGCAACAAGGCAGCAGTATAAAAGAGGAAGGGTTGATCAAAGTATAAGCAGGGTGCTCCTAGTTTGTACAGAATATGGCAAATGGCGCAAGGATAGGGAGGAGCTGCAAGATGTGGAGAACCCAACCAGCATTGTCAAGAAGAGAAAAAGGTAAGGTCTTTGGGACTGAATGTGAAGTGCACATGTACCTATCACATGACGATGTGTGGTGGACAATTGCTCGTTTCCAGGACAACCACAATCACCCCCACATCAAAAAGCCATCTCTAATAAAATTCCTATCATCATACCGGTACATTCGAAAAGAGGAGCAAGACTTCTTGAGAGTTCTGCACGGGTGCAACGTTGAGACTTTGAGGCAGATGCAACTGATGGCATGGTTTTATGGAAGTGCTGAAGATGTACCCTACATGGCACAAGACATTGCTAATCAGCGAGCTATTCCTCTTAAAGCACCGTCACGCGGATGTTGGAAGCACAATTGTGTACTTCCAGGACATGAGGGCCAAATATTCATATTTTTACTGAATCAAGCTTGATGACGAGGACAGGGTTGAGAACTAGTTCTGGATTGATGGCGCATCACGCAGGGCATATGCAAAGTATAATGATTGTTTGTCGTTGGACACAACATACATGACAAACATGTACAAGATATTGTGTGCACCATTCATTGAAATTAATAAACATGGCCAAGCCATCCAGTTTGGGTGTGGCTTCATTCGCAATGAACCAAAGGAGAACTTTGCGTGGCTATTTAACACCTTCTTCAATGCAATGGATGGCGTTGCCCCAAAAAACATCATCACAGATCAAGACAGTTGTACCAGTGGGCATGGGCGGAGAAGGTAGGCATAATTTCTCGCGACGCCTGAAATATTGCTTATCCAAGTTACAAATAAGAGAAGAACCACACCTCTTCACGGAAGCATCAACAACAGCCTCATTTTGAGTATCCGTCATATCTGGCTGGTTATGCACTTCATCACAAGATATAGTCCCAGAGCATCTAGTAAGCATAATCTGAGACTCAAGAGGCTGGTCGGTTATTGCAAGAGTGGTGGTTCCATAAATTCCAGCTAACCATATGCAAAGTATAATGACCATATGGTTCCATCAATGCCATCTGGATTGATGGCGCATCACGCAGGGCATATGCAAAGTATAACGATTGTTTGTCGTTCGACACAACATACATGACAAATATGTACAAGATGCCGTGTGCACCATTCATTGAAATTAAAAACCATGGTCAAGCCATCCAGTTTGGGTGTGGCTTCATTCACAACGAACTAAAGGAGAACTTTGTGTGGCTGTTTAACACCTTCCTCAATGCAATGGATGGTCTTGCCCCAGAAAACATCATAACAGATCAAGACAGTTGTACAAGTGGGCATGGGCGGAGAAGGTAGACGTAGTTTCTTGCAACACCTGGAATATTGCTTATCCAAGTTACAAACAAGAGAAGAACCACACCTCTTCACGGAAGCATGAATAGCAGCCTCATTTTGAGTATCCGTCATATCTGGCTAGTTATGCACTCCATCACCAGATATAGTCCCGGAGCATGCAGTAAGCATAATCTGAGACTCAAGGGGATGGTCGGTTCTGGCAAGAGTGGTGGTTCCACCAATTCCAGCTAACCATACCAACACATTTTCAGTTGCAAAACTGCTTGCACCCACATCTGCATTCTGTAGGATCGAAAGTATGTCTAGAGGGGGGGTGATTAGACTACTTGACCAAATAAAAACCTAGACTTTTCCCAATTTTAGTTCTTGGCAGATTTTAACAACTTAGCACAAACAAGTAATCAACCTACACATGCAACTCTAAGAGTATAGCAGCGGAATGTAAAACAATTGCATATGAGGGTAAAGGGAGGAGTTTGAGGGAGCAAACACAATATTGACACAGAGATTTTTGGCATGGTTTTGATAGGTGGTGTTATCATACATCCACGTTGATGGAGACTTCAACCCACGAAAGGTAATGGTTGCGCGAGTCCACGGAGGGCTCCACCCACGAAGGGTCCACGAAGAAGCAACCTTGTCTATCGCACCATGGCCGTCGCCCATGAAGGACTTGCCTCACTAGGGTAGATCTTCACGAAGTAGGCGATCTCCTTGCCCTTACAAACTCCTTGGTTCAACTCCACAATCTTGTCGGAGGCTCCCAAGTGACACCTAGCCAATCTAGGAGACACCACTCTCCAAGAAGTAACAAATGATGTGTTGATGATGAACTCCTTGCTCTTGTGCTTCAAATGATAGTCTCCCCAACACTCAACTCTCTCTCATAGGATTGGATTTGGTAGAAAGGAGATTTGAGTGGAAAACAACTTGTGGAAGGCTAGAGATCAAGATTTATGTGGTTGGAATGGAATATCTTGACCTCAACACAAGTGTAGGTGGTTCTCTCTCTGAAAATATGTATTGGAAGTGTAGGCATGTTCTGATGGCTCTCTCCTTGAATGAAGAGTGGGTGGAGTGGTATTTATAGCCTCCACACAAAATCTAACAGTTACACACAAATCACCAAACTCGGTGGGACCGAATCATGAAACTCGGTCAGACCGATTTAGTTCAAAATGTGAACGTTAGGATTCTCAGTGGGACCGACATGTCAACTCGGTGGGACCGATTTTGTTAGGGTTAGGGCATAACGTAATCTCGGTGAGACCGATTACACAAACTCGGTGAGACCAATTTTGGTAATGGACTAACAGAGAGTTGGTCAGGCAAACTCGGTGGGACCGATTCGCTCATCTCGGTTGGACTGAAGTGTTACGAAAGGGAAATAGAGAGTTTACATTGCAATCTCGGTGGGACCGATCGCTCATCTCGATTGGACTGAAACGTTACGAAGGGAAATAGAGAGATTACAATCCCATCTCGGTGAGCCGAGATCCCTATCGGTGAGACCGAAAAGATTAGGGTTTCTGGCAGTGGCTATGTTAACTGAACTCGGTGGCGCTGAATAGAAAGAATTGGTGGGGCCGAGTTGGATATTTGGTGTGGGACATATGTGGAGATGAGAAAGTAGTTGAGGGTTTTGGAGCATATCACTAAGCACTTTGAGCAAGCACCTCATTAAGCAACACCCCATCCCTTCTTAATAGTATTGGCTTTTCGTATAGACTCAATGTGATCTTGGATCACTAAAATAGAAAATGTAGAGTCTTGTGCTTTGAGCTTGAGCCAATCTTTTATCCTTAGCATTTTGAAGGGTCCACTTTCTAATCCATGCCATGCCAACCATTGAGCTTTTCTAAAATATTCATCTTGAAATAGCATTAGCTCAATGAGCTATATGTTGTTAGGAATTACCAAAACCACCCAGGGATAGTTGCACTTTCACATTCGCTGCCTCACTACCTGAAGCATCATGGGCATTCGGTCCGTGACTACCAGAAGCATCAAAACCACCTGAAGGACCATGGAAATGAATGTGGAAATCTAGATCTTCGTCAGAGTGATCGTCCCCGTCGCCATCATCATGCTCATGTTCAGAATATGAAACCTCAGCATTTTTCTTGCCGGTATCTTTTACTTCACGTGAATAGGATGCATGATAGGTGCTTGCAATCTTCCCAGCAGCAGAGAAACCCATGAGTTGGCTCTCTAATAGACGGGACATCTGTGAGCTATCTTCGTCGTCCAAGGACATGAACTCATTGACAAGCCCACCCAGGAGGCCAACCATGCAAGATGAAAAGGGACCCACAATAGCAGAAGCTTTAGCAAGTTCCTCATAGAAAAATGATGGATGAAAAAAATAAGTTATCAGGTTGTGAGAGACATAAACTACCATACAAAAACTAGTTAAAGACCACAAAAGACAAGCTGAAAGAAACTGTGAAAGTGATACACCAAACTATAAAAAAGATTACCATCATAAAAACGACGATGTTACCAAGTCTTTATAACATTGTTTACCAGCAAAGGGAAAAATTACAGCACCCAAAAAGGAAAATACTATTCGCTATAGTTTGGCGATACATGAACACGCATGAATTTGTCAAGACCTTGTAATCCACCAAACAATAAATAGTCTTGGCCATATTGGGGCTTGAGCTGACAAATATGATAAAAAACAAAAAGCATGAGAAAGCAGATGGTGGTCCATAAACTAAGAAAAATGACAATACCAAACTACTGGTAATTTCCCATAAGAAAGTTTGTCCTCTAGGCGTCCATCTAAAGAACTTAAGATGCTAGCTCATTCATCCACACATTAATTGCAAACGGACCATTAGGCAAGATGATCCCAAGGCCAGTTAGGTCAATAGCATCAATGTACAGAAGCTAGAAAACCAAAAAGGTCGTTACCAGCTGGCTGGTTGGCGGAATAAGCTATACAAACCAAAAATCATGGAAAAACGAAAACAAATGAATTGCAGCAACAAAGAGAATTGGGGCACTATCATTGTACAATAGGAGGCAGCCCGTCGTACGCTTGCCTTTTGAAAGGGCTTTGTGAAGCTGATCAACAATAAATTTGCACCAGTTGAGGTTTTTTTATGTTGGCAATGTTTTGCTGTGAAATACCACAAACACATGAAACACAATTAAGGGGCATCTCCGCATAAAAGTTACCAGGGACATAAGCATACACTTACCACACTATAAAGCATTGAATTACCAGGTACATAAGTATAAAATTACCACATTATAAAGAAGTAAGTTACAATGGACAGGTATATAACTACCACACTCTAGGGCAAAAATGTTATCAGGTACATAAGTACATAATTACCACACTAGAAAGCAGTAAGCTACCAGGTAAAAACAAAAAGACAAGAAATAAATGATAAATGCAAAAGGGAAAGACCCCCGGATGTGCTTGCTAACATAGGTTATCATATGGTTCTGATCTTGTTGGATGTTGTCGGCTGATGTCTACTACACAACCTTCTTCTTGTAGACGTTGCTGGGCCTCCAAGTGCAGAGGTTTGTAGGACAGTAGCAAATTTCCCTCAAGTGGATGACCTAAGGTTTATCAATCCGTGGGAGGCATAGGATGAAGATGGTCCCTCTCAAGCAACCCTGCAACCAAATAACAAAGAGTCTCTTGTGTCCCCAACACACCCAATACAATGGTAAATTGTATAGGTGCCCTAGTTCGGCGAAGAGATGGTGATACAAGTGGTATATGGATAGTAAGGTATTTGTAATCTGAAAAAATAAAAACAGCAAGGTAGCAAGTGATAAAAGTGAGCATAAACGGTATTGCAATGCGTGGAAATAAGGCCTAGGGTTCATACTTTCGCTAATGTAAGTTCCCTTAGCAATACTAACATAATTGGATCACATAACTATCCCTCAACATGCAACAAAGAGTCACTCCAAAGTCACTAATAGCGGAGAACAAACGAAGAGATTATGGTAGGGTACGAAACCACCTCAAAGTTATTCTTTCCAATCAATCCGTTGGGCTATTCCTATAAGTGTCACAAACAGCCCTAGAGTTCGTACTAGAATAACACCTTAAGACACAAATCAACCAAAACCCTAATGTCACCTAGATACTGCAATGTCACCTCAAGTATCCGTGGGTATGATTATACGATATGCATCACACAATCTCAGATTCATCTATTCAACCAACACAAAGAACCTCAAAGAGTGCCCCAAAGTTTCTACCGGAGAATCACGACGAAAACGTGTGCCAACCCCTATGCATAGGTTCATGGGTGGAACCCGCAAGTTGATCACCAAAACATACATCAAGTGGCACGTGGTATCCCATTGTCACCACAGATATCCACGGCAAGACATACATCAAGTGTTCTCAAGTCTTTAAAGACTCAATCCGATAAGATTACTTCAAAGGGGAAACTCAATTCATTACAAGAGAGAAGAGGGGGATGAGAAACATAAGATCCAGCTATAATAGCAAAGCTCACGATACATCAAGATCATGCCAAATCAAGAACACGAGAGAGAGAGAGAGAGAGAGAGATCAAACACATAGCTACTAGTACATACCCTCAGCCCCAAGGGAGAACTACTCCCTCCTCGTCATGGAGAGCACCGGGATGATGAAGATGGCCATCAGGGAAGGATTGCCCCCTCCGGCAGGCTGCTGGAACATGTCTAGATTGGTTTTCAGTGGCTACAGAGGCTTCTGGCGGCGGAACTGCCGATCTATCCTGCGTTCTGGAAGTTTTAGGTCACGTAGGTATATATGGGTGTAGGAGGTACGTCAGGGGAGCCACGAGGGCCCCATGAGACAGGGGCGCGCCCTAGGGGGGGCGCCCCCACCCTCGTGAGCACCTCGTTTCTTCCTTGATGTGGGGTCCAAGTCCATCAGGTGTGTTTCCTTCCAAAAATAACTTCTCCAGTTGATTTCGTTCCTTTTCAACTCCGTCTGATATTCCTTTTCTTCAAAACACTGAAATAGGCATAAAACAACAAATCTGGGTTGGGCCTCCGGTTAATAGGTTAGTCCCAAAAATAATATAAAAGTGGAAAATAAAGCCCAATATTGCCCAAAACAGTAGATAATATAGCATGGAGCAATCAAAAATTATAGATACGTTGGAGACGTATCAAGCATCCCCAAGCTTAATTCCTGCTCCTCCTCGAGTAGGTAAATGATAAAAAAGATAATTTTTGATGTGGAATGCTAGTTGGCATAATTTCAATGTAATTCTTCTTACTTGTGATATGAATATTCAGATCCGAAAGATTCAAGACAAAAGTTCATATTGACATAGAAATAATAATACTTCAAGCATACTAACTAAGCAATTATGTCTCCTCAAAATAACATGGCCAAAGAAAGTTATCCCTACAAAATCATATAATCTGGCTATGCTCCATCTTCACCACACAACATATTTAAAGCATGCACAACCTCGATGACAAGCCAAGCAATTGTTTCATACTTTTGATGTTCTCAAACTTTTTCAAACTTCACGCAATACATGAGCGTGAGCCATGGATATAGCACTATAGGTGGAATAGAGTGGTGGTTGTGGAGAAGACAAAAAGGGAGAAGATAGTCTCACATCAACTAGGCATATCAACAGGCTATGGAGATGCCCATCAATAGATATCAACGTGAGTGAGTAGGGATTGCCATGCAACGGATGCACTAGAGCTATAAATGTATGAAATCTCAACAAAGGAAACTACCGGTGTGCATTCAACTTGCTTGCTCATGAAGACCTAGGGCATTTTGAGGAAGCCCATCATTGGAATATACAAGCCAATTTCTATAATGAAAGATTCCCACTAGTATATGAAAGTGACAACATATGAGACTCTCTATATGAAGAACATGGTGCTACTTTGAAGCACAATATATGAGACTCGCTATATCATGGTGCTACTTTGAAGCACAAGTGTGGAAAAAAGGATAGTAGCGTTGCCCCTTTTTATTTATTTGGCCTTTTTTGGCCTTTTTTTATTTGGCCTTTTTTTTGGGACAATGCTCTATTGAATGATGATCATCACACTTCTATTTATTTACAACTCAATGATACAACTCGATACTAGAATAAAGTATGACTCTATATGAATGCCTCCGGCGGTGTACCGAGATATGCAATGAATCAAGAGTGACAAGTATGAAAGAATTATGAACGGTGGCTTTGCCACAAATACACTGTCAACTACATGATCATGCTAAGCAATATGACAATGATGAAGTGTGTCATGATAAATGGAACGGTGGAAAGTTGCATGGCAATATATCTCGGAATGGCTATGGAAATTCCATAATAGGTAGGTATGGTGGCTGTTTTGAGGAAGGTATATGGTGGGTTTATGATACCGGCGAAAGGTGCGCGGTATTAGAGAGGCTAGCAAAGGTGGAAGGGTGAGAGTGCGTATAATCCATGGACTCAACATTAGTCATAAAGAACTCACATACTTATTGCAAAAATCTATTAGTTATCGAAACAAAGTACTACGCGCATGCTCCTAGGGGGATAGATTGGTAGGAAAAGACCATCGCTCGTCCCCGACCGCCACTCATAAGGAGGACAATCAATAAGCACCTCGTGCTCCGACTTCGTTACATAACGGTTCACCATACGTGCATGCTACGGGAATCACAAACTTCAACACAAGTATCTCTCAAATTCATAACCACTCAACTAGCATGACTCTAATATCACCATCTCCATATCTCAAAACTATCATCAAGCATCAAACTTCTCTTAGTATTCAACACACTCATAAGAGAATTTTTATTATTCTTGAATACCTAGCATATTAGGATTTTAAGCAAATTACCATGCTATTTAAGACTCTCAAAATAATATAAGTGAAGCATGAGAGTTCATCTATTTCTTCAAAATAAAACTACCACCATGCTCTAAAAGATATAAGTGAAGCACTAGAGCAAATGACAAACTACTCCGAAAGATATAAGTGAAGATCAATGAGTAGTCGAATAATTATGCAACTATGTGAAGACTCTCTAACATTTAATAATTTCAGATCTTGGTATTTTATTAAAACAGCAAGCAAAGCCTAACAAAATAAATTGACGCTCCAAGCAAAACACATATCATGTGGTGAATAAAAATATAGCTCCAAGTAAAGTTGCCGATGAACGAAGACGAAAGAGGGGATGCCTTCTGGGGCATCCCCAAGCTTAGGCTCTTGGCTATCCTTGAATATTACCTTGGGATGCCTTGGGAATCCCCAAGCTTAGTCTCTTTCCACTCCTTATTCCATAGTCCATCGAATCCTTACCCAAAACTTGAAAACTTCACAACACAAAATTTAAAGTAGAAAACTCGTAAGCTCCGTTAGTATATGAAAACAAAAGACCACTTCAAGGTACTATAACGAACTCATTCTTTATTTATATTGGTGTTAAACCTACTGTATTCCAACTTCTCTATGGTTTATAAACTATTTTACTAGCCATAGATTCATCAAAATAAGTAAACAACACATGAAAAACAGAATTTGTCAAAAACAAAACAGTCTGTAGTAATCTGGATCAAACGTATACTTATGGAACTCATAAAATTCTCAAATAAATTTATGAACCTGAGGAATTTATCTATTAACCATCTTAAAAAAGAATTAACTAAATAACACTCTCCAAATAAAAATGGCAGCAATTCTCGTGAGCGCTTAAGTTTCTGTTTTTTGACAGCATGATCAAGAAGACTTTCCCCAAGTCTTCCCAAAGGTTCTACTTGGCACAAACACTAATTAAACAACTAAAACCACATATAAACAGAGGATATATGAATTATTTATTACTAAACAGGAGCAAGAAGCAAGGGACAAAAATAAAATTGGGTTGCCTCCCAACAAGCGCTATCGTTTAACGCCCCTAGCTAGGCATGATGATTTCAATGATGCTCACAGAAAGGATAAGAAGTGTAACATAAAGAGGGCATCATGAAGAATATGACTAGCACATTTAAGTCTAACATGCTTCCTATGCATAGGGATTTTGTGAGCAAACAACTTGTGGGAACAAGAATCAACTTGCATAGGAAGGTAAAACAAGCATAACTTCAAGACTTTAACCACATAGAGAGGAAACTTGATATTATTGCAATTCCTACAAGCATATATTCCTCCCTCATAATAATTTTCAGTAGCATCATGAATGAATTCAATAATATAACCAGTACCTAAAGCATTCTTTTCATGATCTACAAGCATAGAAATTTTACTACTCTCCACATAAGCAAGATTCTTCTCATGAATAATAGTGGGAGTATCATAAGAGACTCGAATACTATAAATTGTTTCCACGTTAAAGGAGTAATGTTCAGAGAAAGGGTACTCATAATCATGACAAGTTTTATAAATATAATCATCACTACTCTTTATAGCATAAGTTTTATCACAATAATCATCATAAGTAGCAACTTTGTTCTCATCATAATCACTTTGCGTATCAAAACATGGAAGGCTAAAAATATCATCATCATTAAACATAGCATCCCCAAGCTTGGGAAAAACATTAATTGCAGCAAATATATTCTCAAATATGTCATCCTCATCAAACGTAGCTTCCCCAAGCTTGGGCCTTTTCGTATCATAAGCATAATCACTCTCATCATTAATAGTATGGATAGCACCAATAGTATAGCAAACATTATTATCATATTCTTCCAAGCAAGTACCAAAAAGATTTTCAAGATCATAAGAAGTATCATTATATTCCCAAACATAATCATCACAACAAGCAATAGGCATAACGAGATAATCATAAAGTGTATCATCTTCATTTTCATGAGGCACAGCAATAATAGGAGCTACTTTATTTGGGAGAGATATCTTTTTACCTCTCTTCCTTTTTCTTTTCTTCTTCTTCACCATATCATGTGTGGGTTCAATCCTCTTTTTGGAGCTCCTTATTAATGAGATTGGTTGAATAGGAGGCTCCTCCTCGTTATGTGATTCATCATAAGAAATAATAGGAGGGTATTGGGAAGTCTCTTCCCTTTCATTAGTATTCTCTTCATCTTCTATTTGTTTTCTTTTCTTTATGTAATTGGCAATATAAGGATTTTCAATGCAATTCACCGCACAATACATATAAATCTTTTCTAGATCAAAATGAAGAACTTTATCAAGATTAAACTTTGGAATACCCTCAGTTATACGTTTCATTTCTTCATAACCCAAAAGAAGGCTAAGCTCTTTATGATGCTCAAGGGTAAACAAATTATCACAATGTTTGGACACGACTTGATCATGAAACAAATAGCATTGGAGCTTTAAATGACCATGTTCATTGCAAAGTTCACAAGGGGCACGGAAAATATTGAATTTTTCAGCACATTCATCTAGCTCTTCTTGCAACAATTTGGTTTCTAAGTACTTATGCCTCTTGCAATATCTACCTTCCCTATTTGGTGTGTACTTCCAAACCCAGTCTACTCCACAAAAATTGACGTGTTTATAGGAGGCATTTTCATCATAACTAGTGCAATCATCATTAGCATCATGGATATTCAAAGAATTCGTACTAACAACATTGCAATCATGATCATCATTCAAATATTTAGTGCCAAACATTTTATAGATTTCTTCTTCTAGCATTTGAGCACAATTATCCTTTCCATCATACTCACGAAAGATATTAAAAAGGTGAAGCGTATGAGACAAACTTAATTCCATTTTTTAAAATTTTCTTTTATAAACTAAACTAGTGATAAAACAAGAAACTAAAAGACTCGATTGCAAGATCTAAAGATATACCTTCAAGCACTCACCTCCCCGGCAACGGCGCCAGAAAAGAACTTGATGTCTACTACACAACCTTCTTCTTGTAGACGTTGCTGGGCCTCCAAGTGCAGAGGTTTGTAGGACCGTAGCAAATTTCCCACAAGTGGATGACCTTAGGTTTATCAATCCGTGGGAGGCGTAGGATGAAGATGGTCTCTCTCAAGCAACCCTGCAACCAAATAACAAAGAGTCTCTTGTGTCCCCAACACACCCAATACAATGGTAAATTGTATAGGTGCACTAGTTCGGCGAAGAGACGGTGATACAAGTGGTATATGGATAGTAGATAAAGGTATTTTTAATCTGAAATAATAAAAACAGCAAGGTAGCAAGTGATAAAAGTGAGCGTAAACGGTATTGCAATGCGTGGAAATAAGGCCTAGGGTTCATACTTTCGCTAGTGTAAGTTCCCTCAACAATACTAACATAATTGGATCACATAACTATCCCTCAACATGCAACAAAGAGTCACTCCAAAGTCACTAATAGCAGAGAACAAACGAAGAGATTATGGTAGGGTACGAAACCACCTCAAAGTTATTCTTTCCAATCAATCCGTTGGGCTATTCCTATAAGTGTCACAAACAGCCCTAGAGTTCGTACTAGAATAACACCTTAAGACACAAATCAACCAAAACCATAATGTCACCTAGATACTCCAATGTCACCTCAAGTATCCGTGGGTATGATTATACGACATGCATCACACAATCTCAGATTCATCTATTCAACCAACACAAAGAACCTCAAAGAGTGCCCCAAAGTTTCTACCGGAGAATCACGACGAAAACGTGTGCCAACCCCTATGCATAGGTTCATGGGCGGAACCCGCAAGTTGATCACCAAAACATACATCAAGTGGCACGTGGTATCCCATTTTCACCACAGATATCCACGGCAAGACATACATCAAGTGTTCTCAAGTCTTTAAAGACTCAATCCGATAAGATTACTTCAAAGGGGAAACTCAATTCATTACAAGAGAGAAGAGGGGGAGGAGAAACATAAGATCCAACTATAATAGCAAAGCTCGCGATACATCAAGATCGTGCCAAATCAAGAACACGAGAGAGAGAGAGAGAGAGAGAGAGAGAGAGAGATCAAACACATAGCTACTGGTACATACCCTCAGCCCCGAGGGAGAACTGCTCCCTCATTGTCATGGAGAGCACCGGGATGATGAAGATGGCCACCGGGGAAGGATTGCCCCCTCCGGAAGGGTGCCAGAACGGGTCTAGATTGGTTTTCGGTGGCTACGGAGGCTTCTGGCGGCGGAACTCCCGATCTATCTTGTGTCCTGGAAGTTTTTGGTCACGTAGGTATATATGGGTGTAGGAGGTACGTCAGGGGAGCCACGAGGGCCCCACGAGACAGGGGGCGCGCCCCCACCCTCGTGAGCACCTCGTTTCTTCCTTGACGTGGGGTCCAAGTCCATCAGGTGTGTTTCCTTCCAAAAATAACTTCTCCAGTTGATTTCGTTCCGTTTCGACTTCGTCTGATATTCCTTTTCTTCAAAACACTGAAATAGGCATAAAACAGAAAATCTGGGCTGGGCCTCCGGTTAATAGGTTAGTCCCAAAAATAATATAAAAATGGAAAATAAAGCCCAATATTGCCCAAAACAGTAGATAATATAGCATGGAGCAATCAAAAATTATAGATACGTTGGAGACGTATCATGAAGGAAATATGCCCTAGAGGCAATAATAAAGTTATTATTTATTTCCTTATATCATGATAAATGTTTATTATTCATGCTAGAATTGTATTAACCAGAAACATAATACATGTGTGAATATATAGACAAACAGAGTGTCACTAGTATGCCTCTACTTGACTAGCTCATTAATCAAAGATGGTTATGTTTCCTAACCATGGACAAAGAGTTGTTATTTGATTAACGAGGTCACATCATTAGTTGAATGATCTGATTGACATGACCCGTTCCATTAGCTTAGCACCCGATCATTTAGTATGTTGCTATTGCTTTCTTCATGACTTATACATGTTCCTATAACTATGAGATTATGCAACTCCCGTTTACCGGAGGAACACTTTGGGTACTACCAAACGTCACAACGTAACTGAGTGATTATAAAGGAGTACTACAGGTGTCTCCAATGGTAGATGTTGGGTTGGCGTATTTCGAGATTAGGGTTTGTCACTCCGATTGTCGGAGAGGTATCTCTGGGCCCTCTCGGTAATACACATCACATAAGCCTTGCAAGCATAATAACTAAGATGTTAGTTATGAGATGATGTATTACGGAACGAGTAAAGAGACTTGCCAGTAACAAGATTGAACTAGGTATTGGATACCGATGATCGAATCTCGGGCAAGTAACATACCGATGACAAAGGGAACAACGCATGTTGTTATGCGGTCTGACCGATAAAGATCTTCGTAGAATATGTAGGAGCCAATATGGGCATCCAGGTCCCGCTATTGGTTATTGACCGGAGACGTGTCTCGGTCATGTCTACATTGTTCTCGAACCGTAGGGTCCGCACGCTTAAGGTTTCGATGACAGTTATATTATGAGTTTATGAGTATTGATGTACCGAAGGAGTTCGGAGTCCCGGATGAGATCGGGGACATGACGAGGAGTCTCGAAATGGTCGAGACGTAAAGATCGATATATTGGACGACTATATTCGGACATCGGAAAGGTTCCGAGTGATTCGGGTATTTTTCGGAGTACCGGGTAGTTACGGAAGAAGTAATGGGCCTTGATGGGCTTTAGTGGGAAGAGGAAAAGGCTGCTGCGCCCCCCCCCCCTCCCCTTTGGTCCGAATTGGACTAGGGAAAAGGGGGCCGGCCACCTCTCCTTCTCCTCCTATTCCTTCTCCCTTCCTCCCCTTTTGGTGGACTCCTACTAGGACTTGGAGTCCTAGTAGGACTCCCTATCCTGGCCGCACCTTTGCCTTGGCCGGCCTCCTCCTCCTCCATCCTTTATATACAGGGACAGGGGGCACCCCATAGACACACAAGTTGATCCTTGAGATCGTTCCTTAGCCGTGTGCGGTGCCCCCTGCCACCAAATTCCACCTCGATCATACCGTTACAGTGCTTAGGCGAAGCCCTACGTCGGTAGTACATCAAGATCGTCACCACGTCGTCATGCTGACGGAACTCTTCCTCGACGCTTTGCTGGATCGGAGCCCGAGGATCGTCATCGAGCTGAACGTGTGCTAAGAACTCGGAGGTGCCGGAGTAACGGTGCTTGGATCGGTCGGATCGGGAAGAAGACGTACGACTACTTCCTCTATGTTGTGTGATCGCTTCCGCAGTCGGTCTGCGTTGGTACGTAGACAACACTCTCCCCTCTCGTTGCTATGCATCACCATGATCTTGCATGTGCGTAGGAAAATTTTGAAATTACTACGCTCCCCAACAGTGGCATCAGAACCTAGGTTTTATGGTTTGATGTTATTTGCACGAGTAGAACACAAGTGAGTTGTGGGCGATACAAGTCATACTGCCTACCAGCATGTCATACTTTGGTTCGACGGTATTGTTGGACGAGACGATCCGGACCAACCTTACGCGTACTCTTACGTGAGACCGGTTCCCTCGACGTGCTTTGCACATAGATGGCTTGCGGAAGACTGTCTCTCCAACTTTAGTTGAACCAAGTGTGGCTACGCCCGGTCCTTGAGAAGGTTAAAATGGAGTCTATTTGACAAACTATCATTGTGGTTTTGATGCATAGGTGAGATGAGTTCTTGCTTAAGCCCGTAGCAGCCACGTAAAACTTGCAACAACAAAGTAGAGGACGTCTAACTTGTTTTTGCAGGGCATGTTGTGATGTGATATGGTCAAGGCATGATGCTGATTTTATTGTATGAGATGATCATGTTTTGTAACCAAGTTATCGGCAACTGGCAGGAGCCATATGGTTGTCGCTTTATTGTATGCAATGCAATCGCGATGTAATGCTTTACTTTATTGCTAAGCGGTAGTGATAGTCGTGGAAGCATAAGATTGGCGAGACGACAACGATGCTACGATGGAGATCAAGGTGTCGCGCCGGTGACGATGGTGATCATGACGGTGCTTCGGAGATGGAGATCACAAGCACAAGATGATGATGACCATATCATATCACTTATATTGATTGCATGTGATGTTTATCTTTTTATGCATCTTATCTTGCTTTGATTGACGGTAGCATTATAAGATGATCTCTCACTGAATTATCAAGAAGTGTTCTCCCTGAGTATGCACCGTTGCCAAAGTTCGTCGTGCCCAGACACCACGTGATGATCGGGTGTGATAAGCTCTACGTCCATCTACAACGGGTGCAAGCCAGTTTTGCACACGCAGAATACTCAGGTTAAACTTGACGAGCCTAGCATATGCAGATATGGCCTCGGAACACGGAGACCGAAAGTTCGAGCGTGAATCATATAGTAGATATGATCAACATAACGATGTTCACCATTGAAAACTACTCCATCTCACGTGATGATCGGTCATGGTTTAGTTGATTTGGATCACGTGATCACTTAGAGGATTAGAGGGATGTCTATCTAAGTGGGAGTTCTTAAGTAATATGATTAAATTGAACTTAAATTTATCATGAACTTAGTCCTGGTAGTATTTTGCAAATTATGTTGTAGATCAATAGCTCGCGTTGTTGCTTCCCTATGTTTATTTTGATATGTT
This sequence comes from Triticum monococcum, assembly GCA_034509565.1. NCBI lineage: Eukaryota > Viridiplantae > Streptophyta > Magnoliopsida > Poales > Poaceae > Triticum > Triticum monococcum. Next base: position 670,818,379 of record CM067845.1, read on the forward strand.
CCTAGAGAAAATTGTGTTGAAAGATGTTAGTAGCAAAGATGCGGATTGGATCCGTGATCAGAGGTTTATCCTCATTGCTGCACAGAAGAATTATATCCTTGATGCACCACTAGGTGAAAGACCTATTGCAGGAGCAGATGCAGACGTTATGAACGTTTGGCTAGCTCAATATGATGACTACTTGATAGTTTAGTGCACCATGCTTAATGGCTTAGAATCGGGACTTCAAAGACGTTTTGAACGTCATGGACCATATGAGATGTTCCAAGAGTTGAAGATAATATTTCAAGCAAATACCCGAGTTGAGAGATATGAAGTCTCCAACAAGTTCTATAGCTAAAAGATGGAGGAGAATCGCTCAACTAGTGAGCATGTGCCCAGATTGTCTGCGTACTACAATCACTTGAATCAAGTGGGAGTTAATCTTCCAGATAAGATAGTGATTGACAGAATTCTCTAGTCACCATCACCAAGTTAGTAGAACTTCGTGATGAACTATGATATGCAAGGGATAACGGAAACGACTCCCAAGCTCTTCGTAATGCGGAAATCGACGAAGGTAGAAATCAAGAAAAACATCAAGTGTTGATGGTAGACAAGACCACTAGTTTCAAGAAAAGGGCAGAGGGAAGAAGGGGAACTTCAAGAAGAACGGCAAGTGAGTTGCTCAAGTGAAGAAGCCCAAGTCTGGTCCTAAGCCTGAGACTAAGTGCTTCTACTGCAAAGGGACTGGTCACTGGAAGCGGAACTACCCCAAGTGATTGGCGGATAAGAAGGATGGCAAAGTGAACATAAGTATATTTGATATACATGTTATTGATGTGTACTTTACTAGTGTTTATAGCAAACCCTCAGTATTTGATACTAGTTCAGTTGCTAAGATTAGTAACTCGAAACGGGAGTTGCAGAATAAACAGAGACTAGTTAAGGGTGAAGTGACGATTTGTGTTGGAAGTAGTTCCAAGATTGATATGATCATCATCGCACACTCCCCTATACTTTCGGGATTAGTGTTGAAACTAAATAAGTGTTATTTGGTGTTTGTGTTGAGCATGAATATGATTTGATCATGTTTATTGTAATACGGTTATTCATTTAAGTAAAAGAATAAATTGTTGTTCTGTTTACATGAATAAAACCTTATATGGTTACACACCCAATGAAAATAGTTCATTGGATCTCGATCTTAATAATACACATATTCATAATATTGAAACCAAAAGATGCAAAGTTAATAATGATAGTGCAACTTATTTGTGGCATTGCTGTTTAGGTCATATTGGTATAAAGCGCATGAAGAAACTCCATGCTGATGGGCTTTCGGAATCACTTGATTATGAATCACTTGATGCTTGCGAACCATGCCTTTTGGGCAAGATGACTAAAACGCTGTTCTCCGGAACAGTGGAGCGAGAAAAGATTTGTTGGAAATCATACATACTGATGTATGTGGTCCGATGAATATTGAGGCTCGCGACAGGTATCATTATTTTCTGATCTTCACAAATGATTTGAGCAGATATGAGTATATCTACTTGATGAAACATAAGTCTGAAACATTTGAAAAGTTCAAAGAATTTCAGAGTGAAGTGAAAAACATCGTGACAAGAAAATAAAGTTTCTACGATCTGATCGCGGAGACAAATATTTGAGTTACGAGTTTGGTCTTCAGTTAAAACAATGTGAAATAGTTTCACTACTCACGCCACCTGGAACACCACATCATAATGGTGTGTCCGAACGTCATAACCGTACTTTATTGGATATAGTGCAATCTATGATGTCTCTTACCGATTTACCACTATTGTTTTTTGGGGTCATGCATTAGAGACAGCTGCATTCACGTTAAAAAGGGGCACCATCTATATCCGTCGAGACGACGCCTTATGAACTATGGTTTGGCAAGAAACCAAAGTTGTCGTTTCTTAAAGTTTGGGGTTGCGATGCTTATATGAAAAAGTTTCATCCTGATAAGCTCAAAACTCAAATCGGAGAAGTGCATCTTCATAGGATATCCAAAGGAAACTATTGGATACACCTTCTATCACAGATCCGAAGGCAAGACTTTTGTTGCTAAATTCGGAAACTTTCTGGAGAAGGAGTTTCTCTCGAAAGAAGTGAGTGGGAGGAAAGCAGAACTTGACGAGGTAACTGTACCTGCTCCCTTATTGGAAAATAGTACATCACAGAAAAATGTTTCTGTGACACCTACACCAGTTAGTGAGGAAGCTAATGATGATGATCATGAAACTTCAGAACAAGACCTCGTAGATCAACCAGAGTAAGATCCGTGCCAGAGTGGTACGGTAATCCTGTTCTGGAAGTCATGCTACTAGATCATGATGATCCTACAAACTATGAAGAAGCGATGGTGAGCCCAGATTCCGCAAAGTGGCTTGAAGCCATGAAATCTGAGATATGATCCATGTATGAGAACAAAGTATGGACTTTGGTTGACTTGCCCGATGATCGGCAAGCCATAGAAAAATGGATCTTCAAGAGGAAGACGGACGCTGATAGTAGTGTTACTATCTACAAAGCTAGAATTGTCGCAAAAGGTTTTCGACAAGTTCAAGGTGTTGACTACGATGAGATTTTCTCACTCGTATCTATGCTTAAGTCTGTCCGAATCATGTTAGCAATTGCCGCATTTTATGAAATCTGGCAAATGGATAAACAAAACTGCATTCCTTAATGGATTTGCTAAAGAAGAGTTGTATACGATGCAGCTAGAAGGTTTTGTCGATCCTAAAGGTGTTAACTAAATATGCAAGCTCCAGCGATCTATCTGTGGACTGGTGCAAGCATCTCGGAGTTGGAATATACGCTTTGATGAGTTGATCAAAGCATATAGTTTTATACAGACTTGCGGTGAAGCCTGTATTTACAAGAAAGTGAGTGGGAGCACTACAGCATTTCTGATAAGTATATGTGAATGACATATTGTTGATCGAAAATAATGTAGAATTATTCTGTAAAGCATAAAAGGAGTGTTTGAAAGGAGTTTTTCAAAGAAAGACTTCGGTGAAGCTGCTTACATATTGAGCTTCAAGATCTATAGAGATAGATCAAGACGCTTGATAAGTTTTTTCAATGAGTACATACCTTGACAAGATTTTGAAGTAGTTCAAAATGGAGTAGTCAAAGAAAGAGTTCTTGACTGTATTACAAGGTGTGAAGTTGAGTAAGACTCAAAGCCCGACCACGGCAGAAGATAGAAAGAGAATGAAAGTCATTCCCTATGCCTTGGCCATAGGTTCTATAAAGTATGTCATGCTGTATACCAGATCTATTGTATACCCTACACTGATTTGGCAAGGGAGTACAATAGTGATCTAGGAGCAGATCACTGGACAGCGGTCAAAATTATCCTTAGTGAAATAAGGATATGTTTCTCGATTATGGACGTGATAAAAAGGTTCGTCGTAAAGGGTTACGCCGATGCAAGTTTTGACACTAATCTAGATGAATCTAAAGTCTCGATCTAGATACATATTGAAAGTGGGAGCAATTAGCTAGAGTAGCTCCGTGCAGAGCATTGTAGACATAGAAAATTGCAAAATACTTACGGATCTGAATGTGACAGACCCGTTGACTAAAATTATCTCACAAGCAAAACATGATCACACCTTAGTACTCTTTGGGTGTTAATCACATAGCGATGTGAACTAGATTACTGAATCTAGTAAATCCTTTGGGTGTTGGTCACATGGCGATGTGAACTATGGGTGTTAATCACATAATGATGTGAACTATCAATGTTAATCACATGGTGATGTGATCTAGATTATTGACTCTAGTGCAAGTGGGAGACTGAAGGAAATATGCCCTAGAGGCAATAATAAAGTTATTATTTATTTCCTTATATCATGATAAATGTTTATTATTCATGCTAGAATTGTATTAACCGGAAACATAATACATGTGTGAATATATAGACAAACAGAGTGTCACTAGTATGCCTCTACTTGACTAGCTCGTTAATCAAAGATGGTTATGTTTCCTAACCATGGACAAAGAGTTGTTATTTGATTAACGAGGTCACATCATTAGTTGAATGATCTGATTGACATGACCCGTTCCATTAGCTTAGCACCCGATCGTTTAGTATGTTGCTATTGCTTTCTTCATGACTTATACATGTTCCTATAACTATGAGATTATGCAACTCCCGTTTACCGGAGGAACACTTTGGGTACTACCAAACGTCACAACGTAACTGGGTGATTATAAAGGAGTACTACAGGTGTCTCCAATGGTAGATGTTGGGTTGGCGTATTTCGAGATTAGGGTTTGTCACTCCGATTGTCGGAGAGGTATCTCTGGGCCCTCTCGGTAATACACATCACATAAGCCTTGCAAGCATAATAACTAAGATGTTAGTTATGAGATGATGTATTACGGAACGACTAAAGAGACTTGCCAGTAACAAGATTGAACTAGGTATTGGATACCCACGATCGAATCTCGGGCAAGTAACATACCGATGACAAAGGGAACAACGTATGTTGTTATGCGGTCTGACCGATAAAGATCTTCGTAGAATATGTAGGAGCCAATATGGGCATCCAGGTCCCGCTATTGGTTATTGACCGGAGACGTGTCTCGGTCAGGTCTACATTGTTCTCGAACCATAGGGTCCGCACGCTTAAGGTTTCGATGACAGTTATATTATGAGTTTATGAGTATTGATGTACCGAAGGAGTTCGGAGTCCCGGATGAGATCGGGGACATGACGAGGAGTCTCGAAATGGTCGAGACGTAAAGATCGATATATTGGACGACTATATTCGGACATCGGAAAGGTTCCGAGTGATTCGGGTATTTTTCGGAGTACCGGGTAGTTACGGGAGAAGTAATGGGCCTTGATGGGCTTTAGTGGGAAGAGGAAAAGGCTGCTGCGCCCCCCCTCCCCTTTGGTCCGAATTGGACTAGGGAAAAGGGGGCCGGCCACCTCTCCTTCTCCTCCTATTCCTTCTCCCTTCCTCCCCTTTTGGTGGACTCCTACTAGGACTTGGAGTCCTAGTAGGACTCCCTATCCTGGCCGCACCTTTGCCTTGGCCGGCCTCCTCCTCCTCCATCCTTTATATACAAGGGCAGGGGCACCCCATAGACACACAAGTTGATCCTTGAGATCGTTCCTTAGCCGTGTGCGGTGCCCCCTGCCACCAAATTCCACCTCGATCATACCATTACAGTGCTTAGGCGAAGCCCTACGTCGGTAGTACATCAAGATCGTCACCACGCCGTCGTGCTGACGGAACTCTTCCTTGACGCTTTGCTGGATCGGAGCCCGAGGATCGTCGTCGAGCTGAACGTGTGCTAAGAACTCGGAGGTGCCGGAGTAACGGTGCTTGGATCGGTCGGATCGGGAAGAAGACGTACGACTACTTCCTCTATGTTGTGTGATCGCTTCCGCAGTCGGTCTGCATTGGTACGTAGACAACACTCTCCCCTCTCGTTGCTATGCATCACCATGATCTTGCGTGTGCGTAGGAAAATTTTGAAATTACTACGTTCCCCAACATATCATCGGCGCCATCACACTGCTGGTAGCAAGAACAAGCCATAAGCGCTTGAAATTGTCATCATACCCGTCGGTACTCAAGATAAGATTTAATACATCCATGGTTTTCGGAGCACGTCCAAAATCGTCAAATAGATCTGCCGCAAGCTCAAGCTATGCATCTATAAGAACCATGAAATCCATAGCAATATCTGTTGGTGAACGTAGCAGAATTTTAAAATTTCCTACGCATCACCAAGATCAATCTATGGAGTCATCTAGCAACGAGGGAGAGAGGAGTGCATCTACATACCCTTGTAGATCGCGCGCGGAAGCGTTCAGGAGAACGGGGTTGATGGAGTTGTACTCGTCGTGATCCAAATCACCGATGACCTAGCACCGAACGAACGGCACCTCCGCGTTCAACACACGTACGGTTGGGAAGACGTCTCCTCCAACTTGATCCAGCAAGGGGGAAGGAGAGGTTGATGAAGATCCAGCAGCACGACGGCATAGTGGTGGAAGCAACGATGATCTCGGCAGGGCTTCGCCAAGCTCAGGGAGAGGGAGGAGTGTCACAGGAGGGAGAGGGAGGCGCCAGGGGCTAGAGTGCGGCTGCCCTCCCCCCCCCCACTATATATAGGGTCCCTAGGGGGGCGCCGGCTCTAGGAGATCCAATCTCCAAGGGGGGGCGACGGCCCTAGGAGATCCAATCTCCAAGGGGGGCGGCGGCCAAGGGGGTGGCTTGCCCCCCAAGCCAAGTGGGGCGCCCCCCACCCCTAGGGTTTCCATCCCTCGGCGCAGGGGGAGGCCCAAGGGGGGTGCACCAGCCCACTAGGGGCTGGTTCCCCTCCCACTTCAGCCCATGGGGCCCTTCGAGATAGGTGGCCCCACCCGGTGGACCCCCGGGACCCTTCCAGTGGTCTCGGTACAATACTGAGTACCCCCGAAACTTTCCCGATGGCCGAAACTTGACTTCCTATAAATCTTCACCTCCGGACCATTCCGGAACTCCTCGTGACATCCGGGATCTCATCCGGGACTCCGAACAACTTTCGGGTTACCGTATACTAATATCTCAACAACCCTTGCATCACCGAACCTTAAGTGTGTAGACCATACGGGTTCGGGAGCCACGCAGACATGACCGAGACGACTCTCCGGTCAATAACCAACAGCAGGATCTGGATACCCATGTTGGCACCCACATGCTCCTCGATGATCTCATCGGATGAACCACGATGTCGAGGATTCAATCAATCCGTATACAATTCCCTTTGTCAATCGGTACGTTACTTGCCCGAGACTCGATCATCGGTATCCCAATACCTCGTTCAATCTCGTTACCGGCAAGTCACTTTACTCGTACCGTAATGCATGATCCCGTGATCAACCACTTGGTCACATTGAGCTCATTATGATGATGCATTACCGAGTGAGCCCAGAGATACCTCTCCATCATACAGAGTGACAAATCCCAGTCTCGATTTGTGCCAACCCAACAGACACTTTCGGAGATACCTGTAGTGTACCTTTATAGTCACCCAGTTACGTTGTGATGTTTGGCACACCCAAAGCACTCCTACAGTATCCGGGAGTTGCACAATCTCATGGTCTAAGGAAATGATACTTGACATTCGAAAAAGCTATAGCAAACGAACTACACGATCTTTGAGCTATGCTTAGGATTGGGTCTTGTCCATCACATCGTTCTCCTAATGATGTGATCCCGTTATCAATGACATCCAATGTCCATAGTCAGGAAACCATGACTATCTTTTGATCAACGAGCTAGTCAACTAGAGGCTCACTAGGGACGTGTTGTGGTCTATGTATTCACACATGTATTACGATTTCCGGATAACACAATTATAGCATGAACAATAGACAATCATCATGAACAAAGAAATATAATAATAACCATTTTATTATTGCCTCTAGGGCATATTTCCAACAGTCTCCCACTTGCACTAGAGTCAATAGTCTATTTACATTGTGATGAATCGAACACCCATGCAGTTCTGGTGTTGATCATGTTTTGCTCTAGGGAGAGGTTTAGTCAACGGATCTGCCACATTCAGGTCCGTATGTACTTTACAAATATCTATGTCTCCATTTTGAACACTTTCACGAATGGAGTTGAAGCGGCGCTTGATATGCCTGGTCTTCCTGTGAAACCTGGGCTCCTTGGCAAGGGCAATAGCTACAGTGTTGTCATAGAAGAGAGTCATCGAGCCTGACGCATTGGGTATGACTCCTAGGTCGGTAATGAACTCCTTCACCTAGATTGCCTCTTGTGCTGCCTCCGAGGCTGCCATGTACTCCGCTTCACATGTAGATCCCGCCACAACGCTTTGCTTGCAACTGCACCAGCTTACTGCCCCACCATTCAAAATATACACGTATCCGGTTTGTGACTTAGAGTCATCTAGATCTGTGTCGAAGCTGGCATCGACGTAACCCTTTACGATGAGCTCTTCGTCACCTCCATAAACGAGAAACATATCCTTAGTCCTTTTCAGGTACTTCAGGATATTCTTGACCACTGTCCAGTGTTCCATGCCGGGATTACTTTGGTACCTTCCTACCAAACTTACGGCAAGGTTTACATCAGGTCTGGTACACAGCATAGCATACATGATAGACCCTATGGCCAAGGCATAGGGGACGACACTCATCCTTTCTCTATCTTCTGCCGTGGTCGGGCATTGAGCCGTGCTCAATCTTGTACCTTGGAATACAGGCAAGAACCCCTTCTTTGACTGATCCATTTTGAACTTCTTCAATATCTTGTCAAGGTACATACTCTGTGAAAGACCAATGAGCCATCTTGATCTATCTCTATAGATCTTGATGCCTAATACATAAGAAGATTCTCCATGATCCTTCATTGAAAAACACTTGTTCAAGTAGGCCTTTATGCTTTCCAAGAATTCTATATCATTTCCCATCAACAGTATGTCATCCACATACAATATGAGAAATGCTACAGAGCTCCCACTCACTTTCTTGTAAATGCAGGCTTCTCCATAAGTCTGTGTAAACCCAAACGCTTTGATCATCTCATCAAAACGAATGTTCCAACTCCAAGATGCTTGCACCAGCCCATAAATCGAGTGTTGGAGCTTGCACACCTTGTCAGCATTCTTAGGATCGACAAAACCTTCCGGCTGCATCATATACAATTCTTCCTTAAGGAAACCATTAAGGAATGCCGTTTTGACGTCCATTTGCCATATCTCATAATCATAGAATGCGGCAATTGCTAACATGATTCGGACGGACTTCAGCTTCGCTACGGGTGAGAAAGTCTCACCATAGTCAACCCCTTGAACTTGTCGATAACCCTTAGCGACAAGCCGAGCTTTATAGATGGTTACGTTACCATCCGCGTCTGTCTTCTTCTTAAAGATCCATTTATTTTCTATGGCTCGCCGATCATCGAGCAAGTCAGTCAAATTCCATACTTCGTTTTCATACATGGATCCTATCTCGGATTTCATGGCTTCCAGCCATTTGTCGGAATCCGGGCCCGTCATTGCTTCTTCATAGTTCGAAGGTTCACCGTTGTCTAACAACATGATTTCCAAGACAGGGTTGCCGTACCACTCTGGTGTGGAACGTGTCCTCGTGGACCTACGAAGTTCAGTAGCAACTTGATCTGAAGTTTCATGATCATCATCATCAACTTCCTCTCTAGTCGGTGCAGGCACCTCAGGAACATTTTCTTGAGCTGCACCACTTACCGGTTCAAGAGGTAATACTTCATCAAGTTCTACTTTCCTCCCACTTATTTCTTTCGAGAGAAACTCTTTCTCTAGAAAGGACCCATTCTTGGCAACAAAGATCTTGCCTTCGGATCTGAGGTAGAAGGTATACCCAATAGTTTCTTTAGGGTATCCTATGAAGACACATTTTTCCGATTTGGGTTCGAGCTTTTCAGGTTGAAGTTTCTTGACATAAGCATCGCATCCCCAAACTTCTAGAAACGACAGCTTAGGTTTCTTCCCAAACCATAATTCATACAGTGTCGTCTCAATGGATTTTGACGGAGCCCTATTTAAAGTGAATGTGGCATTCTCTAAAGCATAGCCCCAAAATGACAGCGGTAGATCGGTAAGAGACATCATAGATCGCACCATATCCAATAGAGTGCGATTACGATGTTCGGACACACCATTACGCTGACATGTTCCAGGCGGCGTGAGTTGTGAAACTATTCCACATTTTCTTAAGTGTGTGCCAAATTCGTGACTCAAGTATTCTCCCCCACGATCTGATCGCAAGAACTTGATTTTCCTGTCACGTTGATTCTCAACCTCACTCTGAAATTCCTTGAACTTTTCAAAGGTCTCAGACTTGTGTTTCATTAAGTAGACATACCCATATCTACTCAAGTCATCAGTGAGGGTGAGAACATAACGATAGCCACCGCGAGCCTCAACACTCATTGGACCGCACACATCAGTATGTATGATTTCCAATAAGTTGGTTGCTCGCTCCATTGTTCCTGAGAACGGAGTCTTGGTCATTTTACCCATGAGGCATGGTTCGCACGTGTCAACTGATTCGTAATCAAGAGACTCCAAAAGTCCATCTGCATGGAGCTTCTTCATGCGTTTGACACCTATGTGACCAAGGCGGCAGTGCCACAAGTATGTGGGACTATCATTATCAACCTTACATCTTTTGGTATTCACACTATGAATATGTGTAACATTACGCTCGAGATTCATTAAGAATAAACCATTCACCAACGGAGCATGACCATAAAACATATCTCTCATATAAATAGAACAACCATTATTCTCGGATTTAAATGAGTAGCCATCTCGAATTAAACGAGATCCTGATACAATGTTCATGCTCAAAGCTAGCACTAAATAACAAATATTGAGGTTTAAAACTAATCCCGTAGGTAAATGTAGAGGCAGCATACCGACGGCGATCACATCGACCTTGGAACCATTCCCGACGCGCATCGTCACCTCGTCCTTCGCCAGTCTCCTCTTATTCTGCAGCTCCTGCTTTGAGTTACAAATGTGAGCAACCGCGCCGGTATCAAATAATCAGGAGCTACTACGAGTACTGGTAAGGTACACATCAATTACATGTATATCACATATACCTTTAGTGTTTCCGGCCTTCTTGTCTGCTAAGTATTTGGGGCAGTTCCGCTTCCAGTGACCACTTCCCTTGCAATAAAAACACTCAGTCTTGGGCTTGGGTCCATTCTTTGGCTTCTTCCCGGCAGCTTGCTTACCGGGCGCGGCAACTCCCTTGCCGTCCTTCTTGAAGTTCTTCTTACCCTTGCCTTTCTTAAACTTAGTGGTTTTATTCACCATCAACACTTGATGTTCCTTTTTGATTTCCACCTCCGCTGATTTCAGCATTGAATATACCTCAGGAATGGTCTTTTCCATCCCCTGCATATTGAAGTTCATCACAAAGCTCTTGTAGCTCGGTGGAAGCGACTGAAGGATTCTGTCAATGACCGCGTCATCCAGGAGATTAACTCCCAGCTGAGTCAAGTGGTTATGCAACCCAGAAATTTTGAGTATGTGCTCACTGACAGAACTATTTTCCTCCACCTTACAACTGAAGAACTTGTAGAAGACTTCATATCTCTCGACCCGGGCATGAGCTTGGAAAACCATTTTCAGCTCTTCGAACATCTCATATGCTTCGTGTCTCTCAAAACGCTTTTGGAGCCCCGGTTCTAAGCTGTAAAGCATGCCGCACTGAACGAGGGAGTAATCATCAGCACGTGACTGCCAAGCGTTCATAACGTCTTGGTTCTCTGGGATGGGTGCGTCACCTAGTGGTGCTTCTAGGACATAATCTTTCTTGGCAGCTATGAGGATGATCCTCAGGTTCCGGACCTAGTCTGTATAGTTGCTGCCATCATCTTTCAGCTTGGTTTTCTCTAGGAATGCGTTGAAGTTGAGGGCAACATTAGCGTGGGCCATTTGATCTACAAGACATAGTGTAAAGATTTTAGACTAAGTTCATGATAATTAAGTTCATCTAATCAAATTATTCAATGAACTCCCACTCAGATAGACATCCCTCTAGTCATCTAAGTGAAACATGATCCGAGTCAACTAGGTCGTGTCCGATCATCACGTGAGACGGACTAGTCAACATCGGTGAACATCTTCATGTTGATCCTATCTTCTATACGACTCATGCTCGACCTTTTGGTCTTCTGTGTTCCGAGGCCATGTCTGTACATGCTAGGCTCGTCAAGTCAACCTAAGTGTATTGCGTGTGTAAATCTGGCTTACACCCGTTGTATTCGAATGTTAGAATCTATCACACCCGATCATCACGTGGTGCTTCGAAACAACGAACCTTCGCAACGGTGCACAGTTAGGGGGAACACTTTCTTGAAATTATTACGAGGGATCATCTTATTTAAGCTACCGTCATTCTAAGCAAATAAGATGTAAAACATGATAAACATCACATGCAATCAAATAGTGACATGATATGGCCAATATCATTTGCTCCTTTTGATCTCCATCTTCGGGGCTCCATGATCATCGTTGTCACCGGCATGACACCATGATCTCCATCATCATGTCTTCTTGAAGTTGTCTCGTCATCTATTACTTCTACTACTATGGCTAACACTTTAGCAATAAAGTAAAGTAATTTAATGATGTTTATGTTGACACGCAGGTCATAAATAAATAAAGACAACTCCTATGGCTCTTGTCGGTTGTCATACTCATCGACATGCAAGTCGTGATTCCTATTACAAGAACATGATCAATCTCATACATCACATATATCATTCATCACATCCTTTTGGCCATATCACATCACACGACACATGCTGCAAAAACAAGTTAGATGTCCTCTAATTGTTGTTGCAAGTTTTTACGTGGCTGCTATAGGTTTCTAGCAAGAACGTTTCTTACCTACGCCAAAACCACAACGTGATATGCCAATTTTTATTTCCCCTTCATAAGGACCCTTTTCATCGAATCCGATCCGACTAAAGCGGGAGAGACAGACACCCGCCAGCCACCTTATGCAACTAGTGCATGTCAATCGGTAGGATCAGTCTCATGTAAGCGTACGTGTAAGGTCGATCCGGGCCGCTTCATCCCATGATGCCGCCGAATCAAGATAAGACTAGTAACGACAAGCAAATTGACAATATCGACGCCCACAACTGCTTTGTGTTCTACTCATGCATAGAAACTACGCATAGACCTAGCTCATGATGCCACTGTTGGTGAACGTAGCAGAATTTTAAAATTTTCTACGCATCACCAAGATCAATCTATGGAGTCATCTAGCAACGAGGGAGAGAGGAGTGCACCTACATACCCTTGTAGATCGCGCGTGGAAGCGTTCAAGAGAACGGGGTTGATGGAGTCGTACTCGTCGTGATCCAAATCACCGATGACCTAGCGCCGAACGGATGGCACCTCCGCGTTCAACACACGTAGGGTTGGGAAGACGTCTCCTCCAACTTGATCCAGCAAGGGGGAAGGAGAGGTTGATGAAGATCCAGCAGCACGACGGCGTAGTGGTGGAAGCAACGGTGATCTCGGCAGGGCTTCGCCAAGCTCAGGGAGAGGGAGTAGTGTCACAGGAGGGAGAGGGACACGCCAGGGGCTAGGGTGCGGCTGCCTCCCTCCCCCCACTATATATAGGGTCCCTAGGGGGGCGCCGGCCCTAGGAGATCCAATCTCCAAGGGGGCGGCGGCCAAGGGGGTGGCTTGCCCCCAAGCCAAGTGGGGCGCCCCCCACCCCTAGGGTTTCCAACCCTAGGCGCAGGGGGAGGCCCAAGGGGGGCGCACCAGCCCACTAGGGGCTGATTCCCCTCCCACTTCAGCCCATGGGGCCCTCCGGGATAGGTGACCCCACCCGGTGGACCCCCGGGACCCTTCCGGTGGTCCCGGTACAATACCGAGTACCCCCGAAACTTTCCCGATGGCCGAAACTTGACTTCCTATAAATCTTCACCTCCGGACCATTCTGAAACTCCTCGTGACGTCCGGGATCTCATCCGAGACTCCGAACAACTTTCGGGTTACCGTATACTAATATCTCAACAACCCTAGCGTCACCGAACCTTAAGTGTGTAGACCCTACGGATTTGGGAGACACGCAGACATGACCGAGACGACTCTCCGATCAATAACCAACAGCGGGATCTGGATACCCATGTTGGCTCCCACATGCTCCTCGATGATCTCATCGGATGAACCACGATGTCGAGGATTCAATCAATCCGTATACAATACCCTTTGTCAATTGGTACGTTACTTGCCCGAGACTTGATCGTCGGTATCCCAATACCTCGTTCAATCTCGTTACCGGCAAGTCACTTTACTCGTACCGTAATGCATGATCCCGTGATCAACCACTTGGTCACATTGAGCTCATTATGATGATGCGTTACCGAGTGGGCCCAGAGATACCTCTCCGTCATACGGAGTGACAAATCGCAGTCTCGATTCGTGCCAACCCAACAGACACTTTCGGAGATACCTGTAGTGTACATTTATAGTCACCCAGTTACGTTGTGACATTTGGCACACCCAAAGCACTCCTACGGTATCCGGGAGTTGCACAATCTCATGGTCTAAGGAAATGATACTTGACATTCAGAAAAGCTATAGCAAACGGACTACATGATCTTTGAGCTATGCTTAGGATTGGGTCTTGTCCATCACATCATTCTCCTAATGATGTGATCCCGTTATCAATGACATCCAATGTCCATAGTCAGGAAACCATGACTATCTTTTGATCAACGAGCTAGTCAACTAGAGGCTCACTAGGGACGTGTTGTGGTCTATGTATTCACACATGTATTACGATTTCCGGATAACACAATTATAGCATGAACAATAGACAATCATCATGAACAAAGAAATATAATAATAACCATTTTATTATTGCCTCCAGGGCATATTTCCTACAATATCACCTCGGGGCACCCCCATTATCCGATGCACAGATTCTTCATTGACCGGTAACCTTCCGCGACCAGGTACGACAACCTCACGGGAATTAGGGTCATATAGACCAGCAAGCCAATGAGAAAGCCAATTGAAGAGATTGTCACACTTGATATTTCTCAAACTAGTGAAATCCATGTCATCAATCGCGCACATTCTCTCATCTCACATGTCCTTGCATGCAAACATAGGAGCACTAGGATAAGCCATGTTCCGATCTATGGGGGGCTTATGCTTCTTCAAGGGGTTTACCTCCTCAATGTCGCCATCTGATTTGTGCTTCCTTGGCATTGTGACCTGACACAAAAAAACAAAGAAAGTGAGTATATAGGATACATAGCTGCTGAAGAAATAGACACACACCTATTACTTATGATACACTAGTAACTTATGAACATACAACAAGGTAATTGATGCACAATAGAGATGGGAGAAAAAAACTATTTTAGTAGATATTGAAGACCTGAAAAATGCTTATGATACACTGATAAATTGTATGTATCAGGCAAGATAAATTGTGCATATGAAGGATGGCAAACACACACACACACACAGACACACACACATACCAAAAATATATTGGAGAATATGGGATTGAGTATTGAAAGCACGAACTTGTTAATTTTACAATGGATTGCTGACAAATTGTTCACATGACTGATGGTAATTTTTACAATTAAGATCAAGTAAGTAACAACACCAAAAAAATCGAATAGACACACTAGCAGGAAACAACATAAGATACGAAAAATGGTTATGAATAAAAAACACCAAACACCACTGATAACTTTAGAACAATAATCCATCATGATAAGCAAAACACAACCGAGATGAACTGCCTATAAAAACCTAAAAATCTAGGCCCCTTGTTTTACTCTTATAGGCGCCAAGAATCGACAAGAGAAGAGACATCGCTTGTTGTCGATGGAGAGAGAGGGGGGTGGAGCGACAGAGAAGCAGAGAGCGGAGTGGGCACGCGCTTACGAACATATGCGAGCGACTAGGGGATTAAGTGTGTGGACGACGTGGGAGACGGTTCGAGGGGGGAGTGGGAGAGGGCCCGCCCGCCAGCGACAGAAGCAACAAACACTCTCGTACATGTAACATTCGACTTGCATGGAACCAATCGCGAGCGTCGGATCAAAATGAACGGCATCTAGCTCGTGTGGTATATTTGCAAAAATGATTTGGTTTGCCACATACATATTTCATTTATTATATACATGATCAACCTTTTTCATAGGCATTGTGAAAAAGGCATGTCTCTCTAATTGGTTTTGGTGTTGATGACAACCTTTTTTGCGGATTACCCATGTGCATTAAGCATTTCAGAGATTCATATCTATGACACAAGATGGTTTGATTCTCCTCTTAGGAAAAGAGCAAAGAGGAATTTTCTGGCGTTTATTCTCTTTTGATTTGAGTCGTAGGGAATCCATTCTATTAAGAGGGTGTCCGCATTGGAAGGTAGGGGTGGATTCAACACACACATCCTATATGCACCCATGACACCTTCCCCTACTTTGGAGCATTCTTTCTATTATGATCCGGCTATACTGGTATCTACCAAGTGGTAGTACCGCTGGTACCTGTGGTGGTACCGCTTGTGTGGTACTTCCGTGCTATACCGCGTCTACTACTGTTAGGGTCTTTTTTACCCTTTAGTAATTCGCAATAGTACAATTAGCTCCTAGCAATAATACCGCTTGTGTGATACTTCCTCTCGTGTGCCACGCGTTCTACCGTGAGGGTCTCTGTTGCCTTCTGACATTTGGGGGTAGTACCGCTGGCATCTATGGTAGTACCACTTGTGCGGTACTTCCACTGTTTGTGTGTCGCGTACTATCGTGGGAGTCTTTGTTACCCATAGGCAAATGCGTGGTAGTACCTCTTATTTGTGCCGGTAGTACTACTCCGGCAGTACTAACGTGTCGGTTCCGTGTTGGTCCTCCATGGGCTCTATAACACTCCCATGTTTACCGGTAATACCGCTCCACCGAGCGATAGTACCGTTTGAGCATTTTCAGAACATAACAATTGGATTTTCCCACCCACGCCATATAAATAGTGAGTCTTCTTCGCCAAAGAATCCTTTCTTCCTCCACATTTTGCTCTATTATTGCTCAAGCTCCAACTTGCCTGATCTCCTTTCCTAGCCAGCCAAACTTGTCGATTTGCTAGGGACTAAGGGATGAGACCTAGATCTACACTTCCACCAAAGGAGAATTGAATCCCCCATACATTTGTTTATGGATCTTGTTACTCTTGGGTGTTTGGCACCCTAGACGGAAGAGGTCACTTCGAAGCCACATTCCATTGCGGTAACTTCGTGGTGGTGTTCTGAGCCTCCAATTAAGTTGTGGAGAGAGTCTCAACCTAGTTTGTAAAGGTTCGGTCGCTGCCTTCAAGAGCGTGAGGAGAATAAGGTGGTTCTAGTGACATCTTGGGGAGCATTGGCCTCCACACCTCTCCAACGCGGATGTACCTCCCCCAAAGGAGGGAACTTTGGCAACATATTCTCGTCTCCATCGACTCTACTTGCGGTCACTTCGTGTCTTTACTTTGTGAAAGCTTTTATTGTGTGTTTATCTTGTGCTTGTCATATAGGTTGTCACCTAATTGCTTATCTAGACAACCTATTTTCTTATACCATCAATGGTTGAGAGACTTCAGCCCGCGCCTGCCGATGAATTTGTCGGCGTAGGGCTCAAAATGTTTGTACTCATGGAACCAAGTGTGAATGTTGGCCCACAATGTTGAGCTCTTTTGCTCTGTGCCATGGATCGGATCGATGGTAGTGGCCAACCACGCATTGCAGAACAACTCAACCCCCCCCCCCTCGTGTTGAAGCTGTCTCGGATCGGCAACAAATTCATCTGGATCGTCGTTCTCACCGTCCTCCTCCTACTCATGCTGGCCGGTGGCCTAATCCGGATATGTTTACGTGTCTGACTGGGTGTACGTATCAGACTGGGTGTATGTGTCCGGCCACGTGGACTTCAAGTCATCCACCTGCCCGTCCTTGTAGCAGCCTCCGCTGACGCCTTCACCGTGGGTCATCTCAAACATCTGCCTGTTCGCCTCATCGTGTGACGAACTCATCCGCTTGAGGCATACCCTCGAACAGCGCGCGGGCACCGAGTTTCTCCATGCCCAGCGTCGATGTCCGGACACAGCCCAGGAGAAGCTCACGTGGTCACGCCCAACGCTGGAATTGAACGTAAGGGGCCCCTGCTTAGCCACTTTAAGTATCTTGTACTTTCTTCGTCCTAAAAATAAGTGAGTTATACTAAGGTTGAGACATTTATTTTGGGAGCGATGGAGCGGAAGAGGTAAGCAATGTCTCCATCCATCTCACCCGAACCACAAAACCTAACCTATAGTTTACCGGCCGCAAGGCCAATCTGACTGAAGAGCCTGCTCCGGCCTGAGCTGCTGTATAGCTCAGTCGACGTTGACACTGAGCTTACAGGTCAATGTGGCAGGCAGACGCAGTACAAGATGGAGCAGTATTTTAGTCGGAATCATAGCAGGAACGCAACTGCTTCAACCGGTTCTTTCCATTTGGAATCAATCCATACAGCAAGGTACGTCTCCCCGGCGGCCTGTCGGCCTGTCATCGTGTCCTTCCGTTTGGCCGAGCGTGCCCGGGCTGTCATGGTGTCGTTTTCGCCATGGCCTAACACCAACAGGGAGGGAAGACACGACAAGGCATCAGCAGACGGATACGGCGCCAAATAAACTATTCTTCTTCATGGAAATGAAACAGGTCCTGCACGCCTATAAAACAGCTCTTGCTCGCATATTGCTGGCCATCGCGTTCCCGCTCGACCGGCGTCTGGAGTTTGGAGAGCGTTGTTTGATCCACCTCCGGCCGCTCCCGCTTGTGGTTACAGTGCAAGCTACTCCGGCTTGTAGCAAGAGCAGAGTCCACCGACGGGAAAATGCGGACGACCACCGTGGAGGACTTGCCTGCCGACGTGCTGGCCTGCGCGCTGCGCCGCCTCGACGGCCCGTCCCTGGCCGCCGCGAGCTGTGCTACGGCAGGTCTCCGCGCCCTCGCCGCGGACCCGGCGACGTGGCGCGCGCTCTGCCTCGCACAGTGGCCGTCGCTGGGCCTGGAGACCCTGCAGCAGCACAACATCCTTGGCTCTGCGGCTGTCTCTGCACAACGCCTCTTCGCCGACGCCTTCCCTTTCCCGTCCACTTCCACCTCCATGGCTGCCACAGCAGCCGATCAGTGTCTCCCCGGCGAGCTGATCTCCGCCGTGGACATCTACCAGAATGGCTCGCCCCGGCCCCTCTTCTCCCGGGTCGTGGAGACCTCCACGTCGTCCTCGTGGTTCCTGACTTCACCCTTCCGCGTGGACGCCGTCGAGTGCAAGAACCCGGTGCTGGTGCGGACGGCCCCGTTCCCCCCTTCGGAGCTCGAGCTGAGCTGGATCGTGGTCGACCCCCGGAGCGGCCGGGCGGTGAACGTGTCGAGCCGGCGAGCGGTGGCCGTGGACAGGCACTGGTACACGGGCGAGACGCTGGTGCGGTACGCGGTGGTGCTGGGCGGGAGCAAGTTCGAGGCCACGATCACCTGCTCGGAGGAGGCCGGGTGCCTTTACCTCAGGGAGGTCAGCCTGACCGTCGAGGACGCCGACGGCGCGGCAGTGAGCGGCGAAGGCAGCCTGCGGCTTCTGGCGGCCGCGATGGAGGGACCGAGGAGCAAAGGAGGGGAGAGGGAAAGAGGAGAGGCCAAGAGGAGGTACGAGGAGTTCGTGAGGAGCAAGAGGGGGCGGAAGGAGTCCAAGGCGAGGCGAGAGGTGCTCGTGGACCTGTGCTGCTCCGCCGTCAGCGCCGTCGCCGTGCTCAGCTTCCTCGCCTCCGTCGTGCTCCGGTAGAGTCAGGGACCTGCCGGATATCTGTACCTGGTGAAACATGCAGCACAACAGTTTTTCCACTAGAACAAATGAGCAAAAAGAGTATAGAGAGATTTGACTATTGACAGTGAAGCGAACAATCCTATTTTTCGTACTGCTGGACCTGAAAATTCAGGCAGTTGAATGTGGTCTACTCTGCTGGGACTATTCTGTCAAAATAGTCACCACGGAAACGAAAGTACCTTTGGTGTGAACAGTAAAACTTTCACCGATGTGATTTCGTTATGATTTTTGCATGCACGACAAACATTTATGAAAGTACGCCATAATTTCTTTTGAAGTTTTTATATTTTACTGTTTACCAGGAGCATTTGCTCCTGGGTGTAGAAACTCCAGGAAACCGGAGAGAAAGGCATCCTTCTCAACTTACAGTTATGCCGGGTCTCAAAGCTAATATTAGCTCAAATTCTCAAACTGCTAGTACCAGAAAGCCCTCCACATATTCCTTCAGTTACAAGAGAGCCTATCCGCGCCCAGCAAAAACTGGCATGCAACCGAGGGGATAACCCTAGTCGGCGGCGCGCGCCCCCCCTCCACTCCCTCCCTCCCCTCGCCGCCGCCTGTCCGCGCCGCTGGGCAAAGCCCGGTGGGTGCTGGCGGCGGCAGGGCCCTTTCTCTCCCCGCTCGTGGAGGCTGGCGCGGGCAGGCACTACCGGGCGGTGGCGCGGCGCGGATCCGGGGCGCGGCGGCGCGCGACTGCGCTCGGCGGCGGTGTGCGGAGCGGCAGGCCTGGCGCAGAGGGCTGGACACGGTGGATCCGGGTGGATCTACCCCGCGGACTGCGGCAGCTCTGTTCGAGGCGGGCCTGGCGGCTGTTGGGTGGCTCAGGCGATGGTCGACCCTCTCTCCTCTGCTCTTCGGCTGGTGCGTGTGGCAGACGGTGACGACTTGCTGGTGGTTGTCGGCGTCTCGAAGATCGATGGCTGGCTGGTGGTGGTGGGGGCGAACTGGGGAGGGAGGCAGGGGGCCTCCTGCCTGTGCCGATGTCTCGGTGGTCCCTGTCCCCGGTAGAGCGGCGAGGACGAGGCCGGCGGCTACCGGCGCCCCTCCCCTGCCTGGATCTAGCCGGCTGGGACGCCTTCCCTCCAAAAGGCCCGTTTTGAGGTGGAAGGAGATGCCTTCTACCTCTCACTGGTCGGTGGCGTCCATTAGCCGTCGTGGTGGTTGCGATGGGGTCTTGGATGCCGGGGGCGGCCTCGATGGTGGTGGTCGCGCTGCTTGTGGGCAGGGTGCGCGGCTCAGGTGTGGGCTGGTCGCTATGGTCGTTTGGGCGGCGTGGCGGCCGGTGCTTCGGCGAGCGGTGATGTTTCAAAGGTTGGGGGTGCCTGCCAGGAGAGACCTTTTACTCGGCTTCGGCTGGGCTGACGACGGCGGTGTCCGCGGGCAATCGGGCGGCGACGATGCTTCGGTGTCGTCCTCCTTCTTGAAGGCGTCCTCTTGAAGGCCTCCTCTCGCCGAGCTCAGCTCCATGGCTGTTCCTATGCCTGGCCTTGGGTGTGTTGTGTGGTGGTATGGTGTGGCGTTGAGTTATTTGCAATGATGGTAATCGGTGATGGTGCTTTATATATAAAGTGGGGAGAAATCCTTTTTCGGCAAACTGGCATGCAACCAAGCTCCTGCATCAGCTGCAACCAATCAAGTACCAACCATGGCTTTGCACAGATCGATTGTAAAGGGGATGCATCAGTTGCAAACAGGGGACTATGGCCGTCCTTGACAGGGGAAAACCCCACCCACCGGCTTGGACGGATTCAAAGACCAGGGAAGTATGTGCTCCCATCGAAACAGAGCAACGTGAATCAATCTGTGGTTAGATGTTTAGAGGTACTGTGGTATCCTCAGATTCAAGTCCTGGTGCTTGCATTTATTTCTGAATTTATTTCAGGATTTTCGGCGATGTGCATTCAGTGAGAGGAGGCGTTCCCGTCGATGACGAGATGCCTACGGTGACTTCGTAAATTTCAAGATGATATGCCGGCCCAGTCTTTCGAAGGTGCTCATAGAAGTAGGGTGTGCGCGTGTGCGTTCATAGGAATGAGTATATGCGCGTGTATATGAGCGCTTGCGTCTGTATTGTGTTAAAAAAACAGAGCACCAATATTTACCCAGAAGGATGTGTTCCCAGTCAAATTGTAGCACTTGCAAATTTAAAAAACCGTGAAATAAGAAAATGAATTGCACACATTTAGTTCATAGCTTGTTTTATCAGATTGCACACGAAGGAAAGCACCTCCAAGCTCCAACAAGTGGCTAGGAATTATTACATGGATAGCGCGCACGCACGAAGAAGTATTTAGGTTATTACATACTCCTGCCAACCAGGCAAACATGTCAAGATGTAAACGAAAGCATGGAGCCAAAAGAAGCATTTTCCATGACACTGTATTAACAGTCCCCAGACGATACAATGATATACGGTTGCCTATCATTGTTGATTCAATAAAGAAACATATAGATTGCTCATGGCATTTATTCTTCAAATTTAAGCCTGGGTCGCAGGAAAGATTTGACACCTTCCAGTTCCAATCTCTCCCAGGATTTAGCATCAATCTCTAGTACCTGCAGTTTTTGTGGCAAGCTGTCCGATTTGAAAGGAAGCCTCTTCAACTCTGAACAATCATGAATCGCCAGTTGCTCTAGGGATGGGAATGTCACATCGGGATCAGCAATACTGACCAGCGGTCGGCAGAACGTAAATCTAAGATATTTGAGGCAGGGAAATGTCTTTGAACTGTCTTGGCCGCTGCACATATTGTCACCAGGGTCTCGCATAAATGCTTGTTGCATCCCATAACAGTTACCTATCACGAGTTTTTCGAGGCAAGGCAGATACATCGACCAAGAGAGGTGGTTTAGCTTTCCACAGAACTCCACCTCCAAACAAGTGAGCTTTGCAAATAGAGATGCCGGGGAAGTTTCCATCCAAATTATTTCTAGCAAGTCTGACAATTGTACCAAAATAAGCTGATTGAGAATACCAAAGCAGCTGCTTGGTCGTGCAGACTCGGGTCCTAATATTATTTCCTTCATGCCACACATTCCAATTCGCAGTTCATACAAGGACCTTCGTGCAAAGTCACATGATAGAATATCAAAGAAGAGTGCACATGTCTCGAGTTTCTGCAGATTTAAATACCTGATTGGGAGGATACCGCATTCTCTTAATAATTCATACTGATGAAAGGGCCAGGCATTAATACCAACTGCTTTCAAGTGGGGTAGGGTGTCCAACTCTCGAAGGATTCGAGAAAAAAAGTTCTCAGAACCTCGACTTACAAAATAAGTTCTGAAGTCTATCACTTGCAATTCTTGAAAGCTAGATATGATCCCCTCAGGTATCGTTTGTATGCTAGTCGATTCGAGGTACAAGAACTTGAGCTTAATGAGGTTTCCGAAGCAGTGAGACACTTCATCTATACCAACATTATGAAACAAATCAAGGTGTTCTAAGTTTGCCAAAAAAACAAATTGCTTCAGGTATCCCCCTCAGATTGTTGAAGCGCAAATTTAGATATGTCAGTGAAGTGAACTTCTTGATTTCTTCAAATATTATGCTTTCACGCAACCGGTTATTTCCAAGGCATAACATCCTCAGGCGAGTAGGATTAGAGCCAACAGGAGGAAGTTTTGACAAAGAATTTTGCATCAATGAGATGCATCTAACTTGGCTCCAAGGGATGCTAAAATGTTCATACTGGCCCACTCCTGCACGGACAAACCACTTGCCATTGTTTTTACTGCAGCCACAAGCAATCCATAAAGCCATGTCACAAGCAATCCATAAAGCCATTCCGATGATATGTATGGTGTGACGTCCCCGATTTGACCGTACACTAATCATACACGCAAACGTGTACGATCAAGATCAGGGACTCACGGGAAGATATCACAACACAACTCTACAAATAGAATAAGTCATACAAGCATTATATTACAAGCCAGGGGCCTCGAGGGCTCGAATACAAGAGCTCGATCATAGACGAGTCAGCGGAAGCAACAATATCTGAGTACAAACATAAGTTAAACAAGTTGCCTTAAGAAGGCTAGCACAAACTGGGATACAGATCGAAAGAGGCGCAGGCCTCCTGCCTGGGATCCTCCTAAACTATTCCTGGTCGTCGTCAGCGGGCAGCACGTAGCAGTAGGCACCTCCGGTGTAGTAGGAGTCGTCATCGACGGTGGCGTCCGGCTCCTGGGCTCCAACATCTGGTTGCGACAACCAGGTAGAAGGGATAGAGGGAAAAGAGGGAGAAAGCAACCGTGAGTACTCATCCAAAGTACTCGCAAGCAAGGAGCTATACTACATATGCATGGGTATCAAATGGAATAAGGGTATCATATGTGAACTGAACTGCAGAAAGCCAGAATAAGAGGGGGATAACTAATCCTGTCGAAGACTACGCTTCTGGCAGCCTCCGTCTTGCAGCATGTAGAAGAGAGTAGACTGAAGTCCTCCAAGTAGCATCGCATAGCATAATCCTAACCGATGATCCTCTCCTTGTCGCCCTGTGAGAGAGCGATCACCGGTTGTATCTGGCACTTGGAAGGGTGTGTTTTATTAAGTATCCGGTTCTAGTTGTCATAAGGTCAAGATACAACTCCGGGTCGTCCTTTTACCGAGGGACACGGCTATTCGAATAGATAAACTTCCCTGCAGGGGTGCACCACATACCCCAACACGCTCGATCCCATTTGGCCGGACACACTTTCCTGGGTCATGCCCAGCCTCGGAAGATCAACACGTCGCAGCCCCACCTAGGCACAACAGAGAGGTCAGCACGCCGGTCTAAACCTAAGCGCACAGGGGTCTGGGCCCATCGCCCTTAGCACACCTGCACGTTGCGAACGCGGCCGAAAGCAGAACTAGCCCCCTTAATACAAGAGCAGGCTTACGTTCCAATCCGGCGCGCGCCACTCAGTCGCTGACGTCACGAAGGCTTCGGCTGATACCACGACGCCGGGATACCCATAACTACTCCCGCGTAGATGGTTAGTGCGTATAGACCAAATGGCCAGACTCAGATCAAATACCCAGATCTCGTTAAGCGTGTTAAGTGTCCGCGAACGCCGAACAGGGCCAGGACCACCTCACTCCTAGGTGGTCGGAACCTGCCCTGTCGCTCCGCCTCAAAGATCCACTCGCGGGTGCTCCTACGAGCCTACCCGTCTTTAGTCACCACATGTATCATGTATAAAGTATAAAGTATATACCCGTGATCACCCCCCGAGTGATCACGGCCCGATAGTATAGCATGGCAGACGGACAAGAATGTAGGGCCACTGATGATAAACTAGCATCCTATACTAAGCATTAGGTTTGCGGTAAAGGTAACAACAGTAGTAGTAAGGACAGGCTATGCAGCAGTATAGGATTAACTGAAAGCTGTAGCATGCTACAATACTCTAATGCAAGCAGTATAGAGAAGAGTAGGCGATATCTGGTGATCAAAGGGGGGGCTTGCCTGGTTGCTCTGGCAAGAGAGAGGGGTCGTCAACTCCGTAGTCGTACTGGGTAGCAGCGGCGTCGGTCTCGTAGTCTACCGGAAAGAAGTAATGGAGGGGGAACACAATAAATAACAGAGCAATCAAATCATAACATGACAAACGTGGTGCTAGAGGTGATCTAACGCAAGGATAGGTGATACCGGCGAAGGGGGGGAAACATCCGGGAAAGTATTCCCGGTGTTTTGCGTTTTCGGACAAATGAACCGGAGGGGGAAAATTGCGTGTTTGCTATGCTAGGGATGTGTAGCGGACGAACGGACTGCGTATCCGGATTCGTCTCGTCATTCTGAGCAACTTTTATGTACAAAGTTTTTTCATCCGAGCTACGGATTATTTTATATTAATTTTTAAAGATTTTAAATCATTTTCTAGAAATTAGCATAATTAAATTAATTTAGAAATTGTAATTATGATGTCAGCGTGACATCAGCATGATGTCAGCAGGACCAAAGGTTGACTAGGTCAACCCTGCAGGTGGGTCCCGTATGTCATAGATACAATAACCTAATTAATCTATTAATCAGCTTAATTAGTTAATTAGGTACCTAATGTTTAATTAGTTTAGTTAAACAGGATTAATTAAGTTAATTAAGTCAATTAATTAATTAACATTTTTATTTACTTATTTATTTAATTATTTATTTTTAAGTTTTTTTAATCGTTCTGGTGCGGGGCCCCCTTGTCATAGGCCCCTGGGGGCCTTAACGGGTCGCGGGTGGTGGTTCTGGGCGCAGGGCGAAGCCGGGCGGCGGGCGCCAGCCCGCCCAACAGGGCGCGGCGGCCAGCAGGGGAAGGGAGCCGGGGCGTGGCCCAGCGCCGGCGACCTTGGCCGGAGCGGGGCAAACCCGGGCGAGGCTGCAACGTGCGACGCGGGCAGCGGGAATGGTGGGCACGCGACGGCAGCGGCGAGGCCGCGAGTGGGCGAGGCGCTGGGGGTGCGAAGGCGCGGGCGGCTGCGAGGAGCCGCGGCCAGGGAGGCGGCGACGGGCAGCAGTGGAGGCGAGGCGGCGCTAAGCAGCGGCAGGTGCAGCGGCAGGAGCGGCCAGAAGGAGCGGCTGGCTCCGGCGGCAAGCTTCATGGGGCGGCGCGGGGTCAGTGGCGAGGTGACACGGTGGCGCGGGGCGCGCGGCAAGGCGAGGTCGGAGGCGAGCGGGCGCGGCAGCAGCACAGCAGCATACGCGCGCGGGGGGAGGCGATGCGCCATCGGCGATGGTCGAGCGCGGCCCGCAGGGGGCCGCGGTGAGCGCGGCACGTGTGTGCGCGGATGGCGGCCGGAGCAGGGCAGAGGAGGAGGAGCAGCACTCACGGTGGGGTTGTAGGGGTTCTAACAGCGGGGGTGAGGTGGAAGACGGGGACGACGGGGTCGACGCGGAAGCAGGCCGACGGGGAGGCTGTCCTGCGAGGCGGCGGCGTCCCGGCGTGGGAGGGGGGGGTGGCGAGCTCCGGGCGCCGGCGTCGGGGACGGGGACGGGATCGGGCCCGATCCGATCTGGATCGGGGGGGCGTCGTGGTGGGGGGGGGATGGGTGATGGCGCTGGGGCGATGGGATCGGGGGGGCGATGACGGGCGGCGGCCTCGGCCGGTGAAGCCACCGGGCGACAACCGGCGATGGTGCTCGGGGCGAGGGGCGCCCGGATCGGGGAGAGGGCGAGGGGACTGGATCGGGGGGGTTGTGAGGGAGGGGATTGGGAGAGGCTAGGGTTCAGGAGTCGGCTGGCCATATATGCCAGGGATGCGGTTGGGCCAATGGGCCGGCCGGCTGGGTCGTGGCCCAGCTGGCCAGGGGGGAGGGGTTCTGTTTTTCTTTCTCTTTTGTTCTTTGTTAGTTTTGTTTTTTTTGTTTTTTATATTTTCTTTTCTCTTTTTATTTGTAGTTTCTTTTATTTTTTGTTTTATAAAAATCACCACTAGTGCCTAAATTTGTATTTATCAACAAACTACTATGGGATTAATTCTTAACCCATAATAAAATAGTTTTAGCATTTTATAAATTCAATAGGCATTTGTTTAATCATTTTCACTACTGTTTTAAATTGTTATAGAGCCTTTAAACATTTTATCAAAGTTTGGTTTCTCCACCATAATTACTTACGATTTATTTGTCACAACCCGAACATTTTAGTTTTGACGTTTGAAAATTTTTCTAGTTTGACTTTATTTTAAATTTGAATTTGAATGAGTTTTGAATCATCGCGAGATTATCAACAGTAAATCGTGGTGACGTGGCAACACTAGCAGAGGTTTACTGTAGCTTAATTACCCGGGCGTCACATATGGGCAGTACCTCCGGCGATCAGTGCCATCTACTTCGTCCGCTCCCAGCCTAGCCCATCTGTAAGTGCATCTAGTGCCACCCCTAGTTGGTTTTGGAGTATTGACGACAAACCTAGTTGAGGGACTAATGTGTTTATGAGAATTGCAGGATAACACATGTAGAAGTCCCTCATTGACTCGGTTTAGCTACCAGAGATGACCCCTAAAATGTACGAAGACAATGACGACAATGGTGGTTTATGAAGATATTCATGTTGAAGACAATGACATGTGAAGACTCCCTATGAAGCTTATGGAACTCGAAGACTTAGATCCTTCGTAGTTTTACTTCATTCATGTTGTGTCATAGGAACCACCGTACTGTTAAGTGGGGTCCAAGAGAACCAGTCAGGATGACTGAAGTGATGCCTAATTCAAATCCTATGTCTTCGAGCGAAGACTATGAGAGCAAATCTTGTCTAGAGTCGGACAAGTCAGCTTTGCTTGTAGCCCAAGTAAAGTTGCCGTGTGAGTTTGAAATTTGACCGTTGGTACACGTGTCAGTTCCTTAGTGACCCAGGGTCATTTCGGACAAATCAGGTCAGGTTGCCTAGTGGCTATAAATAGTCCACCCCTACAACCATAAATGGTTGGCTGCTCAGATTTCAGTGCACGGCTTTTGTCGTTTGAGAGCAACCCACCTCGAAGCCTTTGAGAGAAAATCCCTAGCGAGGAGAAAAGCCCTAACCACCCAGAGCCAGAGTAATTGGGCATCACTTAAGTCTTCTTGTCTGAGTGATCTGAAGACTTATTACACTTGAGGACTATGCATCCTCCAGCCGGTTAGGCGTCGCGTTCTGAGCATCCAAGAGAAATTGTGGATTGCCGGTGAACGAAGTCTATGAAGGTTTGGGAGTCTACCTTGAAGACTTACCAGAGTGATTGGGCGAGGTCTGTGTGACCTTAGCTCAAGAAGAAAACGGTGAGGACTGGGTGTCCTGAGCTGCGTGTTCAGGACTGGGTGTCCGGGACTGTGTGTCCTTTGGTTTAAATACCTAGCCGCTCCAACCAGACGTACAGTTGTCACAGCAACTGGAACTGGTCCAACAAATCATTGTCTTCAGCGTGTCACTGGTTTCATCTTCACCTCCCTTTACTTACCATTACACATTGTGAAGTCATTGCATGCTTGCTTTATCTTTTGTCTTCACAACTTGACTGTATGATTTGTTTGGCTTCATAACTTCTTCCTACCTGATCCTTATTACACTGAAGCTGTTTGTCACTGTGCTCTCACTATATTGTATACTTGACCACGGCTTGCCTTGTGTAATCTAACTTCCGCTGCATAGTGATAGGCTTGTCCATTCTGTTTGTCTTCATAACTTCCACGTTTTGAAGACTTTCATAAAAATCGCCTATTCACCCCCCCTCTAGTCGATATAACGCACTTTCAATTGGTATCAGAGCAAGGTGCTCCCTTATTCTGTGTGATTCGGTTTAACCACCTGGAGTTTTAGCTATGTCGACTGCAGGGATAATTAAAGTCTCCGCTGCGTGCCCCGTCTTGGATGGAACTGAATATCCCTACTGGAAGAATAAGATGCGCATGCATCTTGAAGCCATTGACGTCGACCTATGGTATGTCGTCGAAAACGGCATTCCCAAGGCTGGAGAAGGTGTCACTGCTGCTGATGTCAAGAAGTTCACTCAACTGGACTCTACTGCCAAGAATATCATCTGTGGTCATCTGACCAAGGGACAGTACGGCCGTGTGAGTGCCTTGAAGACATCCAAGCTGGTCTGGGACTGGCTCTCCAAAGTCAATGAAGGCATCTCAACCCAGAGAGATCAGAGAATCAATGTTCTTCGCAATCTCTTCAACCGCTTCAAGCGAAATGACAATGAGAATGTCCAACACACATTTGACCGGCTCACTGACATCACAAATGAGCTTCAAGCCCTCGGCGTCACTGAGATCACCAAACATGAAATCGTCAAGACGCTGCTGAGATCACTTGACAGTTCGTTTGACATCCTAGCCCTGATGATTCAAGAACGTCCAGATTTCAAGACACTCAATCCGTCTGACATACTTGAGAGGCTCAACACACATGAGTTTCAGCTTTCTGAGAAAAGAGATATCTACGGTCCAAACTATGGGCGAACTCGTGCCTTGAAGGCAAAAGCGGTGTCCTCATCTGAAGATGAATCTGACAGCTGTTCTGATGATCCTGAAGACATTGGACGGGAACTTGCAATGCTAGCGAAGAAGTTCCAGAAATTCACGAAGAAGAAAGGCTTCAGAAAGTCTTCACGATCAAGCTCAAGGAATGATGAAGCATCTGCTCATGACTACAAGAAGAAAACATGTCACAAGTGCAAGAAAACTGGACACTTCATCTCTGAGTGTCCACAGTGGGACAATGAGAGCAGAAGGAAGAAGAAGAGCAAGGAATATGACTCCGACGACAAGAAGAAGAAATACTCAAAGTCTTCTTCCAAGTCTTCCTCCAAGTCTTCATCACACAAGAAGAGCTCAACTGGCAAGACTCGTGCGTTTGTTGGCAAGGAAATGGATTCAGAGGAGGAGTCCGCTTCTGAGGAGGCAGAGGTGGAGTCTGAGGAGGAGTCTGAATCTGGCATTGCGAGTCTGGCTACAGCCTACGTCGCCAAGTCCATCTTCAACACTGAAGACAATGACTTCATCACCAACACCGATGCAAATGACAAGGATGACTCTACTCCTACCTACTGCTTCATGGCACGCGGTGCCAATGTAAACACACGCACTACTCACTATCAAACATCCAGTGACGATGACTCTGATTGTGATTCAAAACCCAGCTACAAAACACTTGCTAAAATTGCAACTGAACAACAAAAGGCCATGGAACATATTCAAAAACTGTTAGACAGAAGCGATGATCTGTTGGGTGCTGAAATGACTCGTTCTGAATCCTTAATTGAAGACATAAAAAAAATCTTCATGTTAAGTATCAGGAACTCGAAGATCGTCTTGAGACTCTCTCAACTACTCATGAAAAGCTTTCCTATGATTATCTTCAAAAGAAGCAAGATCTTGAGAAGTTGAGAGCGGATCATGAAGATCTTCAAAAGCAAAACGAGTCACTTCGAGCCGAACAGATCAGTTCTGCTCAGGAAGGATTTGAACCACCATGCCTTAAATGCATTGAGCGTGATAATGCTACTTCTGTTGCTGAATGTTCCACTGCTACTGCTGTTGCAATATCTTCAACTGTTGAAGTGGTAACTAACCCCTCTGCTGAGGATACCACTGCTATTGCTGATGAGAATGCTAGGTTGAAGACATTGCTTGAAACAGGGATGTACAAAAGTCTCAAAGGACATCAGACATTATGTGATGTCCTCAAGAAGCAGATTCTGAACCGAAACCCTAGGAAAGAGGGTGTTGGGTTCGTGAGGAAAATTAATGCAGATGGATCTTACTGGAAACCTGAGCAGTACCCCAAAACCACATGGGTTGCTGCAAAGGAATCCTCAGCAGATCCATCCAATCTGTCTGGCTTCACTTGTGCTGATCCGATTATCATTGATGAATCCTTTGATGCAAACTATAAACTATTTAAAAATCAGAATGGTGAAGTATTTGCCAGGTACATTGGTACTAACTGCAGTAATGGGCCGCCTATGAAGAAGATCTGGGTTCCAAAAACGTGTCTGGAGAATCTTCCTGTGAATGTCCTCATGACACCTCGCATGAAGAAGACAAACCTCAGACCAAAGGCTTCATATGGTCCAAAGGCTTCATACAGGCAGAGGACTCACCTGAGTCGCACTAATGCAAATGTTTTGCAGGGAAACCATGCTCAGGCATATGAGAGCTGTTCTTCAAACCGTCATGCTCATATAACCAAGAACTATTCTGCCTATTCTTATGAGTACTATTGCCCGCCTGCTAGACTGTTTGTCAGGGCTCCTAAGCCAAAATTCTCAGATGCTGCACTTAGACTTATTGCTTCTAAGCCACCCTTGAAGATGTGGGTGGTTAAGAAAGCTTAACTCTCTTTTGCAGGGAAAGGTCTCCAGCAGAAAACCAAAATCTTCTGACGCTATTGCTGGGGACCTTAAAAATCTTGTGGGGCGCAAGATCAAATGCCCGAATGGCATCACTATGTATTTCGTACCTGAATCGCATGCTACTCTCCCTACTTGTCCTAACTTGGATCTAAGCTTTCATAACCCACTGGTTCGTCAAATGTTTTTGCTTCACAATACTCTTCGTGAAGCCTATCCCCCTAACTGCATTGTAGGGTATGACACCAGCGACTTCAGAGTCATCAGAATGGATTATTGACAATGGGTGTACAAATCACATGACTGGCAAAAGAAGTCTCTTTATGGACTCAACCTTACGTCCATCTGACAAGAGCCACATCACATTTGCTGACACTAGTAAAAGTAAGGTATTGGGTCTAGGTAGAGTTGCAATCTCAAAGGATCAACACATGGATAAAGTCATGTTTGTTGAATCCCTTGGCTTCAACTTAATGTCTGTCTCAATGCTTTGCGATTTGAACATGATTGTAATCTTTGGAAAATATCATTGCCTGGTACTAATGGAATCTGACAAGTCTCTAGTGTTTGAAGGGTATCGGAAAGATGATTTGTACGTGGTAGATTTCTCAGCAGGGCCACAGCTTGCAGTATGTCTTCTCGCAAAGGCTTCAGAATGTTGGCTTTGGCATCGGAGGCTTGGGCATGCTGGCATGAGGAACCTCCACACCCTTGCGAAGAAGAAGCATGTCATAGGCATCGAGGGCGTCAAGTTCAAGAAAGATCACTTATGCGGTGCCTGTAAAGCAGGGAAAATGACAAGGGCAAAACATCCTTCGAAGACAATCATGACCACTACTCAACCCTTCGAACTGCTTCACATGGATCTCTTTGGTCCCACTCACTACTCAACTTTTTCCACTACTGCTTGCCTCTACGGCTTTGTCATTGTTGATGATTACTCTAGATATACTTGGGTGCACATAATCCTTTACAAGACTGAAGTGCAGGATGTCTTCAGACGCTTCGCAAATCGGGCTATGAACAATTATGGCGCCAAGATAAAGCACATCAGAAGTGACAATGGCACTGAATTCAAGAACACTGGCCTTGACACATATCTTGATACATTGGGCATCACTCATGAATTCTCAGCTCCGTACATGCCACAGCAGAATGGCATCGTCGAACGCAAGGACAGAACACTCATTGAGATGGCCAGAACAATGCTAGATGAGTATAAGGCTCCAAGAAAATTCTGGACTGAAGCCATTGACACTGCATGCCATACAATCAACCGTGTCTATCTTCACAAGCTTCTGAACAAGACATCTTATGAACTTCTAACTGGCAAGAAGCCAAATGTCAGTTACTTCAGAGTATTTGGCTCAAGATGCTGGATCAAGGACCCTCACCACACCTCAAAATTTGCTCCAAAAGCACATGAGGGCTTTATGCTTGGATATGGAAAGGATTCGCACTCCTACAGAGTCTTCAATCTCTTTCACTACAAAGTGGTTAAAACAGTGGATGTGCGGTTCGATGAGACCAATGGGTCACAAAGAGAGCAACTGCCAGATGTGCTAGATGAAGTTCCAGCCAGTGAATCAATCAAGCTAATGGGAACTGGAGAAATTATACCTTCTGAAGCTCATCCTGAAGAAGAACTTATCATCTCAGCACCTGATCCACACGAAGACATTGCTCAGCCTGAAGACATTCCTCCCCATGACAACATAGATCAGCAAGAGCAAAGTCTTCGACCCATACATCCTCGTGTTGCCAATGAAGTGCAGATTGACAGAATAATTGATAGCATCAATGCACCTGGTCCACTGACTCGTTCAAGGGCAACTCAACTGGCAAATTTCTGCGGACACTTCGCATTTGTTTCAATCACAGAACCCAAGAAAGTTGAAGAAGCTTTTATGGAACCTGAGTGGATTCAAGCTATGCAAGAAGAGCTTCAACAGTTTGAGCTGAACAATGTATGGGAGTTGGTTAAGCGTCCTGATCCACGGAAGCATAACATAATAGGCACCAAATGGATATACCGCAACAAGCAAGATGAGCATGGTCAAGTCGTCAGAAACAAGGCTCGTCTCGTTGCTCAAGGATATACTCAAGTGGAAGGCATTAACTTCGATGAAACATTTGCTCCTGTGGCCAGACTTGAAGCCATCCATATACTGTTGGCCTATGCAAATCATCACAACATAATTCTATATCAAATGGATGTGAAGAGTGCCTTTCTCAATGGCAAAATTGAAGAAGAAGTGTATGTTGCACAACCACCTGGGTTTGAAGATCCAAAACATCCTGACATGGTTTACAAGCTCAATAAGGCACTATATGGCCTCAAACAAGCCCCTCGGGCCTGGTATGATACACTCAAATACTTCCTGAAGAGCAAAGGCTTCATACCTGGTTCCCTAGATCCCACTCTCTTCACGAAGACATATGATGGTGAACTGTTTGTGTGCCAAATATATGTGGATGACATTATCTTCGGCTGCACCAATCAGAAGTACAGTGAGGAGTTCGGATATATGATGCAAGAGCAATATCAGATGTCTATGATGGGGGAGCTGAAATTCTTCCTCGGTCTTCAGATACGGCAACAATGCAATGGCATCTTCATATCTCAAGAGAAGTATCTCAAAGATTGTCTGAAGAAGTTCGGTATGCAAGACTGCAAAGGTTTCACAACACCAATGCCAGCCAAGCATCATCTGGGTCCTGACGACAATGGTAAAGAGTTCGATCAAAAGGTATACCGCTCCATGATTGGTTCTTTGCTTTATTTATGTGCATCTAGGCCAGATATTATGCTTAGTGTTTGCATGTGTGCTCGATTCCAAGCGGCACCAAAGGAGTCGCATCACTTAGCTGTGAAGCGAATTCTTCGATATTTGGCTCACACCCCAACTCTAGGGTTATGGTATCCAAAGGGCTCAGAGTTTGATCTGGTTGGATTTTCGGATGCTGATTACGCTGGTGACAAGGTTGATCGGAAGTCCACATCAGGCACATGTCACTTTCTGGGCCGATCACTTGTATGTTGGTCTTCAAAGAAGCAGAACTGTGTATCTCTCTCCACTGCTGAATCTGAATACATTGCTGCTGGATCCTGCTGCGCTCAGCTTCTATGGATGAAGCAAACCCTCAAGGATTATGGCATTCATCTGAAGCAAGCGCCACTTTACTGCGACAACAAAAGCGCCATCAAGATCGCCAACAACCCAGTTCAGCACTCAAAGACAAAGCACATTGAAATTCGTCATCATTTTCTCAGAGATCATGTTGCGAAGGAAGATATTGATATCATACACGTCAACACTGAAGAGCAATTGGCAGATATCTTCACCAAGCCCTTGGATGAGAAGAGATTTTGCAAGTTATGGTGTGAGCTAAATATCTTGGAATCCTCAAATGTCCTGTGATCAGGCACACATCCTAACACTTATGCATGTTGATGACTTAGAGGTGCAACACACGAAGTAACGTATATCTTCAATCAATGAAGACGTACATTCTAAGTGTGAATACATTAATATGGAATTTGACTTCGAAGCGCCACGATAATTGTGCGCCGTGTCTGGGTCTAATACTTCCTATACGGTGGGTAACGCCACCACCAAATTTCCTGCTTGAAGTGTTTCACTCATGGCGTTACATTTGCTATGTCTTCACATTTGGTTTGGCTTCAATCTCAATTTGTCTTCATGATTATCTTCACTGCGTTAATTATATAGATATATATATATGTACTGGTGTTCTGTCCTCTACAGCATTCACTTATAGCTATGTCTTCTTGTTTGAATCTTTCGAACTAAGTGAATGTGATCGGACCCTAACCTCTCCATGCTTTCTACCTCAAACTCTATCTCTCCAAGTCGTATGCATTCTATTGAAACTGTCGAATGTCTTCACTGCATCCTTGTCAGCAGAAGACACAGAGACAAACTTTAAAACCGTTTTCAATGTTATTTCATCAACAAGAAATCCGGAGAAGTAGGAACGACACCCGACAATCAAGGCGTGCGTGGGATGTGGAACTGCCCCCAAAATACCGCATGATGGCCACGTGCCGTTCAGATGCGAATCGCCAGGGGCACCTGAGTAATAGCGCAGTGCCGCCTCTATCCCTATAAATACACGATTCACTGCGGTCATTATCTCTTCTTCCACCCTCGCACGAACCCTAGCGCCACCGCTAGCTCTCGACGACGCCGGCGACGAAGCGCTTCACTGCCGCAACCTCTCCGACGCCGTTTTCACGCCGACCGCGGACATCACGCTCTCCGCCGTCGCCGTAGGTGTCTTCCGTCGCCAAGTTAGGGCACAGAGGATCGAACTGCTCGGCCTCATCTCCCACTCCGTCTAGCAGTTCCAAGTGTGGTAAATAAAACCTCTTTTTACAGCCTCTTTTGATCCTATAGTTCAGTCACCTACTGCCATAAGAAGTTTCTGCTCTCACAAGTTACATCTCTCTCAATCCGCATCTCATAACCTGCCTAGAATATTCACTTGTGCATCATGAAGTAGTTAGATTCCTCACTTGTACTGATCTGTGGGTTCGTACAAATCTGGAACCAACTTCTTTTCTATAAGTGAATGTCTTCGCATGATGAGGTCAATATCTTCTAAACTGATTTATCTTCAAAATCTCCTGAGAATGCATATGACCTCTTCCCCTTCCCTCGCACCTTAATGCTGTCATAGGTACATGTCCGTGGGAGAATCTTTTGGTTCTCATAGTCTGCATTCATTTGCAGAGTTCTTACAGCGTCACATCAATTCTCCTGAAGCCAGTTCCTGTTGGTCCAGCAAAAGAAAACCTTTGAAGGCTTTGAACATTTTGAAGCCTTCCAAGTTAAGATTCATGGCTTCAGAAACAGCAGCCAAGAAGGGAGGCAGACAGAGACGTGGTGAAACGTCCAAAGATCTGCCTGATGAATTGGCAGAAATGTACAAAACTGATCCTGAAGAGAGCTATGGTCAGCGCAAGACACGAATCCAATGGATTCGAAGATATTGGGCAGAGCAGTGGTTCCAATACCGCTTTGTCACTCAGGAATATGCAGAAAAGTGCGCCATCAAGAGACCGTGGGGAGGCGTATTATACAAAAATCTCGTACCCCGGTCCAGAGACGAAGCCATTGCTCAAGGCTTCTATCCATGCATGGTCAGAGGACCACAGCCAGTTGAAGCACATCCGTCATCACTTCTCTGGTGTCGCGATGACAATCTGTTCAAGCGCAACTTCCAATTTGCTCAGAACTCTGCGAAGCAAAACAAGAAGAAGCTGGGGTTGGACTTCAACCCTGGTCCCTCTGAACCAAGGGCGGATGGCACACGTGACGCCGATCCCAATATCATCGGGCCGTATGCCAATCTCGCAGGCCTCATCACTCGCATTCTAGTCCAAGGGACTGCCGTGAACGACCCTCCAGCAGACACTGAATCTGATGACGCTCCTGCTGCACCGAAGCCGAAGCAGACGAAGAAGCCAAAAGCTTCAAAGCCAGCCGCTTCTCCCAAAATCTCCAGAGCGAAGCCATTGGCAACTGCACCTCCTGAAGCAAGTGTGCAGTCTGAAGACTTATCACGAGTCTCCAAGCCCCAAGAAGCCAAGAAGCCTCAGCCACACACTGGCAAAGAGCTCACAGCTGCTGCCATTCTGCGCAGCGAGACCATTGATCTGTCCACTGACGAATATCTTGGCGATGACGCTCTTGAGCAGCTCATCAAGAGCAAGGAGGAGGCTGAAATCTTCAACAATCTGCCTCTGTTTGATGCAGCAATCCTCCACAACTTCATCGATGAGTGGTTTGATACACCCAATATCAGCTTCAATGATCTGCAGCTGCCCATTGGCCTCAGCGTCGCCTTCCAAGGCACTATTGCTTCAGAACTTGCAATTGCCCAGCGCATTGTTGAACTGAAGCAGAAGATTGATTTTGAAAAGGCTCAGTTCAAGCAGAATATGGCCAAGCTCAGTGTCCAAGAAGTCAAGGACTTCAAGATCATGTTGCACGAGTTGAAGGAAAACTTTTTGAAGAAACGTGCAGAAGCTCAGGGTTCGCGGGAGCGAATGAAGACTTTGGCTGATCGCTGTGTGCAGGCCTACAATGAGGCCGAGAAGCGCAAGGCACTTGGGCGTCCCGGCATCGACCCCAGGATGGCCGCGAAGAAAAAGAAGAAGCCCGCTGTGGCTGAACAAGAGGCACCAAGGCAAGAAGCTGTTCCGATTGTCTTCCCCACTGCTAAGACTGGCTCGAAGCCAAAGCACCGGTCAACCGCTTCAGAGCTCAAGAAGACACGGACAGCCGAAGCTGAAGCTCGGAAGAGGAAACACCCTGAAGCCTCTCCTTCTGACCCCACCATCAAGAAGCGCAAGATCAAGAAATCTCGGGCTACTCCCACAGAGCCCTTGATAGTCGAACCCCTCTCCGTCCTCTATCCTGACGAAGATCATCAGTTGACCGTGCATGAGCCTGCTTTCACAGAGGCTCCGCACGCTGAAGACATTCCAGCAGCCGAACCCAACGCTGCTGAAGACATTGGTCTCCAAGACAATGTACAAGGTGATGCAGCCCTTCCTCAGCTTGAGACAAGCGAAATGAACAGCATTGGTCGTCCATTGACACCAATCACCCAAGATGCATCGTGGGCAGATCGCCCGCAGGAGGAAGAAAATGAGCCCCAGCCCACTGCAACTCCACCGGCGTCGCCTACATTCCGTAGGCTTCGCAAAGGGCCAAGGGCTCAGGCTGCTGACGACATTCCGGCTGCATCAGCCGAAGAGCATGAAGAAGAACCTCAAGCTCCGTCTCCCCCGAACCAACAAGAAGAAGTTCTCAAGGAGAACGCACCTGAATCCGTCCCCCTCACTACACGTGTTGAGGCTGAAAACATTGCGACTGCCACAACCAACACTGAAGCAATTGTGGAGCCCGACCAACCAACAGCTTCAAGAGACACTAAAGCTACTGCATCTGAACCTTCTGTGCCTGAGTCTGCTGCCGGTCCACAGTTCAACTATCATGTTGCGCACATGCCCCAGGTCCAGAAGCCGATCCCACGACTGCCAAGGTTCCCAGGTCCTGCATCAGCTCCTGGCTCCTTTAATGTCAATAGTTTCAGGGCAGATAACACGTTCTTCAACAGCTCCACGAACCCTTATTCAAGGGAACGGATTGTATCAGATAGGTTCTGGAGCTACCCACAGCACAGCTACTATTCATGCATCCTATACAACCAAGGCCGCATCTTTCCTCACCAGCGCCTTGAGGTTGAAGCTGTTGCTGGTCTGCCTGGTCTGGAAGAAGCACTGGATTGCTTCAAGCAAGTGGGTCTGCTACCGTTTATCACCAATGAAGAGCATTGGAATGAAGAGCTTCTGCTCCAGTTCTATGCCACACTGCATATCAAAGGCTACAACAGAGATCTGAAGACTTGGGTCCTGGAGTGGATGACCGGCAATGTCCATCATGAAGCCAATGCATTCGATATTATTGAGCTTACCGGCCTACCCACTCCTGGCGAACTCTTCGAAGAAGGCTGCCAACTCCATGCTGAATCAATTGAGAGCATATTCCAGCGACCTGAGCCAAATATGAGTCAGATGCTCTCAATGATGAAGCCATTGCCTCTTGATGCACCTTATCCAACTGAGTTCTTCGTTGAAGACTTAGAGTACCTACCCAGAACTATCTATCACATCGTCAGGCGGACTCTCTGGCCCATTAAGGGGCACTCTCCATATGCCAAGGTTGAAGGTGCCATGAAGACTCTCATCTTCTGTATCCTGCATGGCAAATGCTTCAATGCACAGGATCTCTTTATACGCCAACTTGCAGCGTCTGGCTCAGATCTCTTTGGTTTGAAGATTTATGCTCCTTGGGTTATGAGGCTAATCAAGCTACACTCTGCTATCTCCTATCAGCCCTCTGCCCGCAACCATACAATCTTCTTACCTGATATGGACACCTCTGCTGAAGCTATATATCCTGAGCCTGCCAAGCAACCATTAAGTCTTCAGAATGCAGAACACCAGAGCTTCACTCAGAATGATGAAGGTGTTGAAGCCATCTCACGAGTGTATCCAATGGCTGGCACCACACGTGCCCCTGCATCAACTGAAGCCACTGACAGCACAGCTGCACAGAGACCCAAGAAACGTGCCCATTCACTCAATGACCGAGAACTTCTTGTGGCTCTTCACCAAAAGCAAGATAGGCATCACGACTGGCTCAAAAGGCAGATGAGAAGTATCATGCAAGACGTCAATCGCATCAGAAATCTGGCCACCAAGAATGCATTCGTCGCTCATGAAACCTGTCGCCGCACTTGGAAAGGCCTCACCATGATGTGCACTGAAGCTGAACTTCAAGCGGATGGCTTCAGCGAGAGATTCAAGTTTGACTCCACACCCCCCCAGAAGAGCTGTGCTGCGCGGAACTCCGTCCCTTGAAGATTCAGAGTTCTCTTCCTCTGCTGCCACCGTGACTGGAAGAATCATTGAGGAAGACGACGACGCTACATCACCACCACCTTCTTCAGCACGTGTCGACCCTGCACCAAGCTCTTCAGCACCACCAAATGCCTCCACCGACCCTGCTGCGCCTAGGAACGCGTAGTGAACTCTATGTCTTCAAACCTTTTTGGTCATCACTGACAAAAGGGGGAGAAGCATATGATGTTTATAGTCTTCAAGCGGGTCAATAATATGGGCGGGTGCTTTATATTTTGCTACATTTTGCTTCGTGCTTACAACTCTCGTTTTGCTACATTTGGTTCTTTGAGTTGTAACACTTAAACTTGATGGTCGTCTGCTACTTGTTTGCCACTATGTTTTTGCGAAGATAAATTCCGCATGTACGACGATAATTTCCGCACTTATATCATTTCGCAGACGTCCATTTTTCATTATGCATGTCATTCTCTTCATATACTTTTACATGCATGGTGGATTGTCATCATAAGTTGAAGTGGATTTCCACAAGTACAACCTGCCATGTGCATTTGCGTTCCAGAAGCAAATTACTTATATGCACATCTTCAGGGGGAGCCCTTGCAGCTTATGAAGACAATTCCTTTACAATTTCACAAATCATATTCCCCGTTGAAAACTTCAACTAGTTTGTCATCAATCACCAAAAAGGGGGAGATTGTAAGTGCATCTAGTGCCACCCCTAGTTGGTTTTGGAGTATTGACGACAAACCTAGTTGAGGGACTAATGTGTTTGTGAGAATTGCAGGATAACACAGGTAGAAGTCTCTCATTGACTCGGTTTAGCTACCAGAGATGACCCCTAAAAATGTACGAAGACATTGACGACAATGGTGGTTTATGAAGATATTCATGTTGAAGACAATGACATGTGAAGACTCCCTATGAAGCTTATGGAACTCGAAGACTTAGATCCTTCGTAGTTTTACTTCATTTATGTTGTGTCATAGGAACCACCGTACTGTTAAGTGGGGTCCAAGAGAACCAGTCAGGATGACTGAAGTGATGCCTAATTCAAATCCTATGTCTTCGAGCGAAGACTATGAGAGCAAATCTTGTCTAGAGTCGGACAAGTCAGCTTTGCTTGTAGCCCAAGTAAAGTTGCCGTGTGAGTTTGAAATCTGACCGTTGGTACACGTGTCAGTTCCTTAGTGACCCAGGGTCATTTCGGACAAATCAGGTCGGGTTGCCTAGTGGCTATAAATAGTCCACCCCTACAACCATAAACGGTTGGCTGCTCAGATTTCAGTGCACGGCTTTTGTCGTTTGAGAGCAACCCA
Source organism: Triticum monococcum (assembly GCA_034509565.1). Lineage (NCBI taxonomy): Eukaryota > Viridiplantae > Streptophyta > Magnoliopsida > Poales > Poaceae > Triticum > Triticum monococcum. The sequence continues at coordinate 670,859,391 of CM067845.1, forward strand.
CCTCGAAGCCTTTGAGAGAAAATCCCTAGCGAGGAGAAAAGCCCTAACCACCCAGAGCCAGAGTAATTGGGCATCACTTAAGTCTTCTTGTCTGAGTGATCTGAAGACTTATTACACTTGAGGACTGTGCATCCTCCAGCCGGTTAGGCGTCGCGTTCTGAGCATCCAAGAGAAATTGTGGATTACCGGTGAACGAAGTCTGTGAAGGTTTGGGAGTCTACCTTGAAGACTTACCAGAGTGATTGGGCGAGGTCTGTGTGACCTTAGTTCAAGGAGAAAACGGTGAGGACTGGGTGTCCGGGACTGTGTGTCCTTTGGTTTAAATACCTAGCCGCTCCAACCAGACGTACAGTTGTCACAGCAACTGGAACTGGTCCAACAAATCATTGTCTTCAGCGTGTCACTGGTTTCATCTTCACCTCCCTTTACTTACCATTACACATTGTGAAGTCATTGCATGCTTGCTTTATCTTCTGTCTTCACAACTTGACTGTATGATTTGTTTGGCTTCATAACTTCTTCCTACCTGATCCTTATTACACTGAAGCTGTTTGTCACTGTGCTCTCACTATATTGTATACTTGACCACGGCTTGCCTTGTGTAATCTAACTTCCGCTGCATAGTGATAGGCTTGTCCATTCTGTTTGTCTTCATAACTTCCACGTTTTGAAGACTTTCATAAAAATCGCCTATTCACCCCCCCCCTCTAGTCGATATAATGCACTTTCACCATCAGTTCCTGGTGAGAGAGCATTGTGTTCTTATTTGTTTGACTCGACCCGAAGAATATCTGCAAACTTGCTTCTTCCTTTCCCGGTGATGTTGGGTCAGTAACCCTGACCCACATTGCTGCGGAACACAACAAGATCAGATCAGGTTGGCCAGATAAAAATATCGAGGCCAGCCGCAGAACGCTGCAAAGCCATGATGCCTAGTGAAAACGCCATGCTTGGTCGATGGCACCATTCTAGCACGTCCGAACAAGCAAAACAGTATTTGTAAAGCGTTTTCCCCCTTTGATTAACATTCCAAAAGCAGCCTGCTCGTGCCACGCTTCCACCTTTTGCTTTTACCATTCTAACTTATCGCATTATGGAGAACAAAGCCTGCTCACGTTATGAATTTTCTTGACTAAACTTAAGAGATCAAGTCTGATGGAAATCAAATGATCTATGGCTGTTGAGTGAACATGTCACAAACTGACAATCAAACACCCCCTCACATTGTATGCATATGTAGTGTTGATGACGATACATTTTTTAACTTCACAAATGTTGGGAATGAAGATTTTGTTGGGGAATGCAGTAATTTCAAAAAATTTCCTACGCACACGCAAGATCATGGTGATGCACAGCAACGAGAGGGGAGAGTGTTGTCTACGTACCAACGCAGACCGACTGCGGAAGCGATCACACAACATAGAGGAAGTAGTCGTACGTCTTCTTCCCGATCCGACCGATCCAAGCACCGTTACTCCGGCACCTCCGAGTTCTTAGCACACGTTCAGCTCGATGACGTTCCTCGGGCTCCGATCCAGCAAAGCGTTGAGGAAGAGTTCCGTCAGCACGACGGCGTGATGACGATCTTGATGTACTACCGACGCAGGGCTTCGCCTAAGCACTACAACGGTACGATCGAGGTGGAATTTGGTGGCAGGGGGCACCGCACACGGCTAAGGAACGATCTCAAGGATCAAGTTGTGTGTCTTGGGGTGTCCCCTGCCCCCGTATATAAAGGTTGGAGGGGAGGGAGCTGGCCGGCCAAAGGAGGGAGGCGCAGGAGGAGTCCTACTCCTACCGGGAGTAGGACTCCCCCCTCCAATCCTAGTCCAACTAGGAATCCTTCAAAGGGGAGAGAGAGAGAGGTGGCCGGCCCCTCTCCTAGTCCTAATAGTACTAGGGAGAGGGGGGGAGGCGCAGCCCTATGTGGGCTGCCCTCTCACCTTTCCACTAAGGCCCATGTTGGCCCATTTGGCTCCCGGGGGGTTCCGGTAACCCTCCCGGTAATCCGGTAAAATCCCGATTTCACCCGGAACACTTCCGATGTCCAAACATAGGCTTCCAATATATCAATCTTTATGTCTCGACCATTTCGAGACTCCTCGTCATGTCCGTGATCACATCCGGGACTCCGAACATCCTTCGGTACATCAAAATGCATAAACTCATAATAACTGTCATCGTAACGTTAAGCGTGCGGACCCTACGGTTCGAGAACAATGTAGACATGACCGAGACACGTCTCCGGTCAATAACCAATAGCGGGACCTGGATGCCCATATTGGCTCCTACATATTCTACGAAGATCTTTATCGGTCAGACCGCATAACAACATACGTTGTTCCCTTTGTCATCGGTATGTTACTTGCCCGAGATTCGATCGTCGGTATCCAATACCTAGTTCAATCTCGTTACCGGCAAGTCTCTTTACTCGTTCCGTAATACATCATCTCACAACTAACATATTAGTTGCAGTGCTTGCAAGGCTTATGTGATGTGCATTACCGAGAGGGCCCAGAGATACCTCTCCGACAATCGGAGTGACAAACCCTAATCTCGAAATACGTCAACCCAACATCTACCATTGGAGACACCTGTAGTACTCCTTTATAATCACCCAGTTACGTTGTGACGTTTGGTAGTACCCAAAGTGTTCCTCCGGTAAACGGGAGTTGCATAATCTCATAGTTATAGGAACATGTATAAGTCATGAAGAAAGCAATAGCAACATACTAAACGATCGGGTGCTAAGCTAATGGAATGGGTCATGTCAATCAGATTATTCTACTAATGATGTGACCTCGTTAATCAAATAACAACTCTTTGTTTATGGTTAGGAAACATAACCATCTTTGATTATCGAGCTAGTCAAGTAGAGGCATACTAGTGACACTCTGTTGGTCTATGTATTCACACATGTATTATGTTTCCGGTTAATACAATTCTAGCATGAATAATAAACATTTATCATGATATAAGGAAATAAATAATAACTTTATTATTGCCTCTAGGGCATATTTCCTTCAGTCTCCCACTTGCACTAGAGTCAATAATCTAGTTCACATCGCCATGTGATTTAACAGCAATAGTTCACATCACCATGTGATTAACACCCATAGTTCACATCGTCATGTGACCAACACTCAAAGGGTTTACTAGAGTCAGTAATCTAGTTCACATATCTATGTGATTAACACCCAAAGAGTACTAAGGTGTGATCATGTTTTGCTTGTGAGATAATTTTAGTCAACGGGTCTGTCACATTCAGATCCGTAAGTATTTTGCAAGTTCTATGTCTACAATGCTCTACACGGAGCTACTCTAGCTAATTGCTCCCACTTTCAATATGTATCCAGATTGAGACTTTAGATTCATCTGGATCAGTGTCAAAAACTTGCATCGACGTAACCCTTTACGACGAACCTTTTTGTCACGTCCATAATCGAGAAACATATCCTTTATTTCACTAAGGATAATTCTGACCGCTGTCCAGTGATCTACTCCTAGATCACTATTGTACTCCCTTGCCAAATCAGTGCAGGGTATACAATAGATCTGGTACATAGCATGGCATACTTTATAGAACCTATGAATGAGGCATAGGGAATGACTTTCATTCTCTTTCTATCTTCTGCCGTGGTCGGGTTTTGAGTCTTTACTCAACTTCACACCTTGTAACACAGGCAAGAAACTTTTTCTTTGACTGTTCCATTTTGAACTACTTCAAAATCTTGTCAAGGTATGTACTTATTGAAAAACTTATCAAGCGTCTTGATCTATCTCTATAGATCTTGAAGCTCAATATGTAAGCAGCTTTACCAAAGTCTTTCTTTGAAAAACTCCTTTCAAACACTCCTTTATGCTTTACAGAATAATTCTACATTCTTTCCGATCAACAATATGTCATTCACATATACTTATCAGAAATGCTGTAGTGCTCCCACTCACTTTCTTGTAAATACAGGCTTCACCGCAAGTCTGTATAAAACTATATGCTTTGATCAACTCATCAAAGCGTATATTCCAACTCCGAGATGCTTGCACCAGTCCACAGATGGATCGCTGGTGCTTGCACATTTTGTTAGCTTCTTTTGGATTGACAAAACCTTCTAGTTGCATCACATACAACTCTTCTTTAATAAATCCATTAAGGAATGCAGTTTTGTTTATCCATTTGCCAGATTTCATAAAATGCGGCAATTGCTAACATAATTCTGACGGACTTAAGCATCACTACGGGTGAGAAAGTCTCATCGTAGTCAACCCCTTGAACTTGTCGAAAACCTTTTGCGACAAGTCGAGCTTTATAGACAGTAACATTACCGTCAGCGTCAGTCTTTTTCTTGAAGATCCATTTATTCTCAATTGCTTGCCGATCATCGGGCAAGTCAACCAAAGTCCATACTTTGTTCTCATACATGGATCCCATCTCAGATTTCATGGCCTCAAGCCACTTTGCGGAATCTGGGCTCACCATCGCTTCTTCATAGTTCGTAGGTTCATCATGATCTAGCATCATGACTTCCAGAACTGGATTACCGTACCACTCTGGTGCGGATGTCACTCTGGTTGATCTACGTGGTTCAGTAGTATCTTGTTCTGAAGCTTCATGATCATCATCATTAGCTTCCTCACTGATTGGCATAGGTGTCGCAGAAACAGTTTTCTGTGATGTACTATTTTCCAATAAGGGAGCAGGTACAGTTACCTCGTCAAGTTCTACTTTCCTCCCACTCACTTCTTTCGAGAGAAACTCCTTCTCTAGAAATGATCCATTCTTAGCAACGAATGGCTTGCCTTCGGATCTGTGATAGAAGGTATACCCAACAGTTTCCTTTGGGTATCCTATGAAGACACATTTCTCCGCTTTGGGTTCGAGCTTATCAGGTTGAAGCTTTTTCACATAAGCATCACAGCCCCAAACTTTAAGAAACGACAACTTTGGTTTCTCGCCAAACCATAGTTCATAAGGCGTCGTCTCGACGGATATAGATGGTGCCCCTTTTTAACGTGAATGCAGCTGTCTCTAATGCATGACCCAAAAACAATAGTGGTAAATCGGTAAGAGACATCATAGATTGCACTATATCCAATAAAGTATGGTTATGACGTTCGGACACACCATTATGATGTGGTGTTCCAGGTGGCGTGAGTAGTGAAACTATTTCACATTGTTTTAACTGAAGACCAAACTCGTAACTCAAATATTTGTCTCCGCGATCATATCGTAGAAACTTTATTTTCTTGTCACGATGTTTTTCACTTCACTCTGAAATTCTTTGAACTTTTCAAATGTTTCAGACTTATGTTTCATCAAGTAGATATACCCATATCTGCTTAAATCATCTGTGAAGGTGAGAAAATAACGATATCCACCACGAGCCTCAATATTCATCGGACCACATGCATCGGTATGTATGATTTCCAATAAATCTGTTGCTCTCTCCATAGTACCGGAGAACGGTGTTTTGGTCATCTTGCCTATGAGGCACGGTTCGCAAGTACCAAGTGATTCATAATCAAGTGGTTCCAAAAAGCCCATCAGTATGGAGTTTCTTCATGCGCTTTACACCGATATGACCTAAACAGCAGTGCCACAAATAAGTTGCACTATCATTATTAACTTTGCATCTTTTGGTTTCAATATTATGAATATGTGTATTATTAAGATCGAGATCCAATGAACTATTTTCATTGGGTGTGTAACCATATTAGGTTTTATTCATGTAAACAGAACAACAATTTATTCTCTTACTTAAATGAATAACCGTATTACAATAAACATGATCAAATCATATTTATGTTCAACGTAAACACCAAATAACACTTATTTAGGTTTAACACTAATCCCGAAATTATAGGGAGTGTGCGATGATGATCATATCAATCTTGGAACTACTTCCAACACGCATCATCACTTCACCCTTAACTAGTCTCTGTTTATTCTGCAACTCCCGTTTCGAGTTACTACTCTTAGCAACTGAACTAGCATCAAATACTAAGGGGTTGCTATAAACACTAGTAAAGTACACATCAATAACATGTATATCAAATATACTTATGTTCACTTTGCCATCCTTCTTATCCGCCAATCACTTGGGGTAGTTCCGCTTCCAGTGACTAGTCCCTTTGCAGTAGAAGCACTTAGTCTCAGGCTTAGGATCAGACTTGGGCTTCTTCACTTGAGCAGCAACTTGCTTGCCGTTCTTCTTGAAGTTCCCCTTCTTCCCTTTGCCCTTTTCTTGAAACTAGTGGTCTTGTCAACCATCAACAATTGATGTTTTTCTTGATTTCTACCTTCGTTGATTTCAGCATCACGAAGAGCTTGGGAGTTGTTTCCGTTATCCCTTGCATATTATAGTTCATCACGAAGTTCTACTAACTTAGTGATGATGACTAGAGAATTCTGTCAATCACTATCTTATCTGGAAGATTAACTCCCACTTGATTCAAGCGATTGTAGTACCCAGACAATCTGAGCACATGCTCACTAGTTGAGCGATTCTCCTCCATCTTTTAGCTATAGAACTTGCTGGAGACTTCATGTCTCTCAACTCGGGTATTTGCTTGAAATATTAACTTCAACTCCTGGAACATCTCATATGGTCCATGACGTTCAAAACGTCTTTGAAGTCCCGATTCTAAGCTGTTAAGCATGGTGCACTAAACTATCAAGTAGTCATCATATTGAGCTAGCCAAACATTCATAACGTTTGTATCTGCTCCTGCAATAGGTCTGTCACCTAGTGGTGCATCAAGGACATAATTCTTCTGTGCAGCAATGAGGATAAACCTCAGATCACGGATCCAATCCGCATCATTGCTACTAACATCTTTCAACACAATTTTCTCTAGGAACATATCAAAATAAACATAGGGAAGCAACAACGCGAGCTATTGATCTACAACATGATTTGCAAAATACTACCAGGACTAAGTTCATGATAAATTTAAGTTCAATTTAATCATATTACTTAAGAACCCCCACTTAGATAGACATCTCTCTAATCCTCTAAGTGATCACGTGATCCAAATCAACTAAACCATAACCGATCATCACGTGAGATGGAGCAGTTTTCAATGGTGAACATCGTTATGTTGATCATATCTACTATATGATTCACGCTCGACCTTTCGGTCTCTGTGTTCCGAGGCCATATCTGCATATGCTAGGCTCGTCAAGTATAACCTGAGTATTCTGCGTGTGCAAAACTGGCTTGCACCCGTTGTAGATGGACGTAGAGCTTATCACACCCGATCATCACGTGGTGTCTGGGCACGACGAACTTTGGCAACGGTGCATACTCAGGGAGAACACTTCTTGATAATTTAGTGAGAGATCATCTTATAATGCTACCGTCAATCAAAGCAAGATAAGATGCATAAAAGGATAAACATCACATGCAATCAATATAAGTGATATGATATGGCCATCATCATCTTGTGCTTGTGATCTCCATCTCCGAAGCACCGTCATGATCACCATCATCACCGGCGCGCCACCTTGATCTCCATCGTAGCAACGTTGTCGTCTCGCCAATCTTATGCTTCCACGACTATCACTACCGCTTAGTAATAAAGTAAAGCATTACATCGCGATTGCATTGCATACAATAAAGCGACAACCATATGGCTCCTGCCAGTTGCCGATAACTCGGTTACAAAACATGATCATCTCATACAATAAAATCAGCATCATGCCTTGACCATATCACATCAAAACATACCCTGCAAAAACAAGTTAGACGTCCTCTACTTTGTTGTTGCAAGTTTTACGTGGCTGCTACGGGCTTAAGTAAGAACTCATCTCACCTACGCATCAAAACCACAACGATAGTTCGTCAAATAGACTCCGTTTTAACCATCTCAAGGACCGGGCGTAGTCACACTTGGTTCAACTAAAGTTGGAGAGACAGTCTTCCGCAAGCCATCTATGTGCAAAGCACGTCGAGGGAACCGGTCTCGCGTAAGAGTACGCGTAAGGTTGGTCCGGATCGTCTCAACCAACAATACCGCCGAACCAAAGTATGACATGCTGGTAGGCAGTATGACTTGTATCGCCCACAACTCACTTGTGTTCTACTCGTGCATATAACATCAAACCATAAAACCTAGGCTCGGATGCCACTGTTGGGGAACGCAGTAATTTCAAAAAATTTCCTACGCACACGCAAGATCATGGTGATGCACAGCAACGAGAGGGGAGAGTGTTGTCTACGTACCAACGCAGACCGACTGCGGAAGCGATCACACAACGTAGAGGAAGTAGTCGTATGTCTTCTTCCCGATCCGACCGATCCAAGCACCGTTACTCCGGCACCTCCGAGTTCTTAGCACACGTTCAGCTCGATGACGTTCCTCGGGCTCCGATCCAGCAAAGCGTCGAGGAAGAGTTCCGTCAGCACGACGGCGTGATGACGATCTTGATGTACTACCGACGCAGGGCTTCGCCTAAGCACTACAACGGTACGATCGAGGTGGAATTTGGTGGCAGGGGGCACCGCACACGGCTAAGGAACGATCTCAAGGATCAAGTTGTGTGTCTTGGGGTGTCCCCTGCCCCCGTATATAAAGGTTGGAGGGGAGGGAGCTGGCCGGCCAAAGGAGGGAGGCGCAGGAGGAGTCCTACTCCTACCGGGAGTAGGACTCCCCCCTCCAATCCTAGTCCAACTAGGAATCCTTCAAAGGGGAGAGAGAGAGAGGTGGCCGGCCCCTCTCCTAGTCCTAATAGGACTAGGGAGAGGGGGGAGGCGCAGCCCTATGTGGGCTGCCCTCTCACCTTTCCACTAAGGCCCATGTTGGCCCATTTGGCTCCCGGGGGGTTCCGGTAACCCTCCCGGTAATCCCGTAAAATCCCGATTTCACCCGGAACACTTCCGATGTCCAAACATAGGCTTCCAATATATCAATCTTTACGTCTCGACCATTTCGAGACTCCTCGTCATGTCCGTGATCACATCCGGGACTCCGAACATCCTTCGGTACATCAAAATGCATAAACTCATAATAACTGTCATCGTAACGTTAAGCGTGCGGACCCTACGGTTCGAGAACAATGTAGACATGACCGAGACACGTCTCCGGTCAATAACCAATAGCGGGACCTGGATGCCCATATTGGCTCCTACATATTCTACGAAGATCTTTATCGGTCAGACCGCATAACAACATATGTTGTTCCCTTTGTCATCGGTATGTTACTTGCCCGAGATTCGATCGTCGGTATCCAATACCTAGTTCAATCTCGTTACTGGCAAGTCTCTTTACTCGTTCCTTAATACATCATCTCACAACTAACATATTAGTTGCAGTGCTTGCAAGGCTTATGTGATGTGCATTACCGAGAGGGCCCAGAGATACCTCTCCGACAATCGGAGTGACAAACCCTAATCTCGAAATACGCCAACCCAACATCTACCATTGGAGACACCTGTAGTACTCCTTTATAATCACCCAGTTACGTTGTGACGTTTGGTAGTACCCAAAGTGTTCCTCCGGTAAACGGGAGTTGCATAATCTCATAGTTATAGGAACATGTATAAGTCATGAAGAAAGCAATAGCAACATACTAAACGATCGGGTGCTAAGCTAATGGAATGGGTCATGTCAATCAGATCATTCTACTAATGATGTGACCTCGTTAATCAAATAACAACTCTTTGTTTATGGTTAGGAAACATAACCATCTTTGATTATCGAGCTAGTCAAGTAGAGGCATACTAGTGACACTCTGTTGGTCTATGTATTCACACATGTATTATGTTTCCGGTTAATACAATTCTAGCATGAATAATAAACATTTATCATGATATAAGGAAATAAATAATAACTTTATTATTGCCTCTAGGGCATATTTCCTTCAGATTTTGTCTCTCAAGAATTTCCCTCCCAAGAGGATGAGGAAACGCAATATGATGATGACAATCTTGAGTTGGACAATGAGGGCTTTCTTGACGCCCCACGGGGAAGAACCACAAACAACAATAACACCAGAGACGTGTTGATATGTACAGCTTGGAAGAAAATCTCTCTCAATGTCGGCGTCGAAACCGATCAACCGATGAGCGCACATTATAAGCGCATCAAAGAATGGTTTGATCAACACAACAGAAGTGGTCATGAACGATCGGCCCCTCCTATCCGCCAATGTTGGGGCACAATATCTACCCAATGTAAAAAATGGGCGACTTGCTTGACCAATATCGAGCACATGAACCCAAGTGGTTGCAGTGATAATGATAATGTGATTGTTTGCTACATTCGAGTGCTTTCTCTTTTAAGTATGAAGACGTGTTACTAACTATGGTTCTAAATTGTTTTGTAGCTCATTCTTGCTCAAGGTTTGTTCCAACAAAGAGGAAAGGAATGGGCAAGGGGAAGAAAAATGGAATACCATTCGCTTTCTTAATTGTTACAAGGAGACTAAAGATGAGGGAAAGTGGAAAAACCGGAACTTGTTTGAAGTTCCCTAGGAGGAAGAGTCATGTTGTGATGCATGAAGCGGTGATGAGGAGAGGAAAAGGAGTCCTACTCTCAAATTTGTTGCCAAATCGGAAAGGACCGATGGTAACATGCGATGATTCTGTTGGGGAACGTAGTAATTTCGAAAATTTTCCTACGCACACGCAAGATCATGGTGATGCATAGCAACGAGAGGGGAGAGTGTTGTCTACGTACCAACGCAGACCGACTGCGGAAGCGATCACACAACGTAGAGGAAGTAGTCGTACGTCTTCTTCCCGATCCGACCGATCCAAGCACCGTTACTCCGGCACCTCCGAGTTCTTAGCACACGTTCAGCTCGATGACGTTCCTCGGGCTCCGATCCAGCAAAGCGTCGAGGAAGAGTTCCGTCAGCACGACGGCGTGATGACGATCTTGATGTGCTACCGACGCAGGGCTTCGCCTAAGCATTACAACGGTACGATCGAGGTGGAATTTGGTGGCAGGGGGCACCGCACATGGCTAAGGAACGATCTCAAGGATCAACTTGTGTGTCTTGGGGTGCCCCCTGCCCCCGTATATAAAGGTTGGAGGAGGGGGAGCTGGCCGGCCAGGGAGAGGGAGGCGCAGAGGGAGTCCTACTCCCACCAGGAGTAGGACTCCCCCCTCCAATCCTAATCCTATTAGGACTCCCGGGGGGGAAAGGAGAGAGAGGGGGGCCGGCCCCTTCTCCTAGTCCTACTAGGACTTGGGGAAGGGGGGGGGGGCGCGGCTAGGCTGTGGGCTGCCCCTTTTCTCTTTTCCACTAAGGCCCAATAGGCCCATTAGTCTCCCGGGGGGTTCCGGTAACCCTCCCGGTATTCCGGTAAAATCCCGATTTCACCCGGAACACTTCCTATGTCCAAACATAGGCTTCCAATATATCAATATTTACGTCTCGACCATTTCGAGACTCCTCGTCATGTCCGTGATCTCATCCGGGACTCCGAACAACCTTCGGTACATCAAAATGCATAAACTCATAATAACTGTCATCGTAACGTTAAGCGTGCGGACCCTACGGTTCGAGAACAATGTAGACATGACCGAGACACGTCTCCGGTCAATAACCAATAGCGGGACCTGGATGCCCATATTGGCTCCTACATATTCTACGAAGATCTTTATCGGTCAGACCGCATAACAACATACGTTGTTCCCTTTGTCATCGGTATGTTACTTGCCCGAGATTCGATCGTCGGTATCCAATACCTAGTTCAATCTCATTACCGGCAAGTCTCTTTACTCGTTCCGTAATACATCATCTCACAACTAACATATTAGTTGCAGTGCTTGCAAGGCTTATGTGATGTGCATTACCGAGAGGGCCCAGAGATACCTCTCCGACAATCGGAGTGACAAACCCTAATCTCGAAATACGCCAACCCAACATCTACCATTGGAGACACCTGTAGTACTCCTTTATAATCACCCAGTTACATTGTGACGTTTGGTAGTACCCAAAGTGTTCCTCCGGTAAACGGGAGTTGCATAATCTCATAGTTATAGGAACATGTATAAGTCATGAAGAAAGCAATAGCAACATACTAAACGATCGGGTGCTAAGCTAATGGAATGGGTCATGTCAATCAGATCATTCTACTAATGATGTGACCTTGTTAATCAAATAACAACTCTTTGTTCATGGTTAGGAAACATAACCATCTTTGATTAACGAGCTAGTCAAGTAGAGGCATACTAGTGACACTCTGTTGGTCTATGTATTCACACATGTATTATGTTTCCGGTTAATACAATTCTAGCATGAATAATAAACATTTATCATGATATAAGGAAATAAATAATAACTTTATTATTGCCTCTAGGGCATATTTCCTTCAGTCTCCCACTTGCACTAGAGTCAATAATCTAGATTACACAGTAATGATTCTAACACCCATGGAGCCTTGGTGCTGATCATGTTTTGCTCGTGGAAGAGGCTTAGTCAACGGGTCTGCAACATTCAGATCCGTATGTATCTTGCAAATCTCTATGTCTCCCACCTGGACTAAATCCCGGATGGAGTTGAAGCGTCTCTTGATGTGTTTGGTTCTTTTGTGAAATCTGGATTCCTTTGCCAAGGCAATTGCACCAGTATTGTCACAGAAGATTTTCATTGGACCCGATGCACCAGGTATGACACCTAGATCGGATATGAACTCCTTCATCCAGACTCCTTCATTCGCTGCTTCCGAAGCAGCTATGTACTCCGCTTCACATGTAGATCCCGCTACGATGCTTTGTTTAGAACTGCACCAACTGACAGCTCCACCGTTTAAAGTAAACACGTATCCGGTTTGCGATTTAGAATCGCCCGGATCAGTGTCAAAGCTTGCATCAACGTAACCTCTTACGGTGAGCTCTTTGTCACCTCCATATACGAGAAACATATCCTTAGTCCTTTTCAGGTATTTCAGGATGTTCTTGACCGCTGTCCAGTGATCCATTCCTGGATTACTTTGGTACCTCCCTGCTAAACTTATAGCAAGGCACACATCAGGTCTGGTACACAGCATTGTGCAGTGGTCGGGCATTGAGTCTGACTCAACTTCATACCTTGTAACACAGGCAAGAACCCTTTCTTTGCTTGATCCATTTTGAACTTCTTCAAAATCTTGTCAAGGTATGTGCTTTGTGAAAGTCCAATTAAGCGTTTTGATCTATCTCTATAGATCTTTATGCCTAATATGTAAGCAGCTTCCCCGAGGTCTTTCATCGAAAAACTTTTATTCAAGTATCCCTTTATGCTATCCAGAAATTCTATATCATTTCCAATCAGCAATATGTCATCCACATATAATATTAGAAATGCTACAAAGCTCCCACTCACTTTCTTGTAAATACAGGCTTCTCCAAAAGTCTGTATAAAGCCAAATGCTTTGATCACACTATCAAAGCGTTTATTCCAACTCCGAGATGCTTGCACCAGTCCATAAATGGATCGCTGGAGTTTGCATACTTTGTTAGCTCCCTTTGGATCGACAAAACCTTCTGGTTGTATCATATACAACTCTTCTTCCAGAAATCCATTCAGGAATGCAGTTTTGACATCCATCTGCCATATTTCATAATCATAAAATGCGGCAATTGCTAACATAATTCTGACGGACTTAAGCATCGCTACGGGTGAGAAGGTCTCATCGTAGTCAACTCCTTGAACTTGTCGAAAACCTTTTGCGACAAGTCGAGCTTTATAGACAGTAATATTACCGTCAGCGTCAGTCTTTTTCTTGAAGATCCATTTATTCTCAATTGCTTGCCGATCATCGGGCAAGTCAACCAAAGTCCATACTTTGTTTTCATACATGGATCCCATCTCAGATTTCATGGCCTCAAGCCACTTTGCGGAATCTGGGCTCACCATCGCTTCTTCATAGTTCGTAGGTTCATCATGATCTAGCATCATGACTTCCAGAACTAGATTACCGTACCACTCTGGTGCGGATCTCACTCTGGTTGATCTACGTGGTTCAGTAGTATCTTGTTCTGAAGCTTCATGATCATCATCATTAGCTTCCTCACTGATTGGTATAGGTGTCGCAGAAACAGTTTTCTGTGATGTACTATTTTCCAATAAGGGAGCAGGTATAGTTACCTCGTCAAGTTCTACTTTCCTCCCACTCAGTTCTTTCGAGAGAAACTCCTTCTCTAGAAATTTTCCGAATTTAGCAACAAAAGTCTTGCCTTCGGATCTGTGATAGAAGGTGTATCCAATAGTTTCCTTTGGATATCCTATGAAGACACATTTCTCCGATTTGGGTTCGAGCTTATCAGGTTGAAGCTTTTTCACATAAGCATCGCAGCCCCAAACTTTAAGAAACGACAACTTTGGTTTCTTGCCAAACCATAGTTCATAAGGTGTCGTCTCAACGGATTTTGATGGTGCCCTGTTTAACGTGAATGCGGCCGTCTCTAAAGCATAACCCCAAAACGATAGCGGTAAATCAGTAAGAGACATCATAGATCGCACCATATCTAGTAAAGTACGATTACGACGTTCGGACACACCATTACGTTGTGGTGTTCCGGGTGGCGTGAGTTGCGAAACTATTCCACAATTTTTCAAATGTACACCAAACTCGTAACTCAAATATTCTCCCCCACGATCAGATCGTAGAAACTTTATTTTCTTGTTACAATGATTTTCAACCTCACTCTGAAATTCTTTGAACTTTTCAAATGTTTCAGACTTATGTTTCATTAAGTAGATATACCCATATCTGCTTAAATCATCTGTGAAGGTGAGAAAATAACGATATCCGCCACGAGCCTCAATATTCATCGGACCACATACATCGGTATGTATGATTTCCAATAAATCTGTTGCTCTCTCCATAGTACCGGAGAACGGTGTTTTAGTCATCTTGCCTATGAGGCACGGTTCGCAAGTACCAAGTGATTCATAATCAAGTGGTTCCAAAAGCCCATCAGTATGGAGTTTCTTCATGCACTTTACACTGATATGACCTAAACGGCAGTGCCACAAATAAGTTGCACTATCATTATTAACTTTGCATCTTTTGGCTTCTACATTATGAATATGTGTATCACTATCTTCGAGATTCAACAAGAATAGACCACTCTTCAAAGGTGCATGACCATAAAAGATATTATTCATATAAATAGAACAACCATTATTCTCTGATTTAAATGAATAACCGTCTCGCATTAAACAAGATCCAGATATAATGTTCATGCTCAACGCTGGCACCAAATAACAATTATTTAGGTCTAATATTAATCCCGAAGGTAGATGTAGAGGTAGCGTGCCGACCGCGATCACATCGACTTTGGAACCGTTTCCCACGCGCATCGTCACCTCGTCCTTTGCTAGCGTCCGCTTATTCTGTAGTCCCTGTTTCGAGTTGCAAATATTAGCAACAGAACCAGTATCAAATACCCAGGTGCTACTGCGAGCTCTAGTAAGGTACACATCAATAACATGTATATCACATATACCTTTGCTCACTTTGCCATCCTTCTTATCCGCCAAATACTTGGGGCAGTTCCGCTTCCAGTGACCAGTCTGCTTGCAGTAGAAGCACTCAGTTTCAGGCTTAGGTCCAGACTTGGGTTTCTTCTCCTGAGCAGCAACTTGCTTGCTGTTCTTCTTGAAGTTTCCCTTCTTCTTCCCTTTGCCCTTCTTCTTGAAACTAGTGGTTTTGCTAACCATCAACACTTGATGCTCCTTCTTGATTTCTACCTCCGTAGTTTTCAGCATTGCGAAGAGCTCGGGAATAGTCTTGTTCATCCCTTGCATATTATAGTTCATCACGAAGCTCTTGTAGCTTGGTGGCAGTGATTGGAGAATTCTGTCAATGACGCAATCATCTAGAAGATTAACTCCCATCTGAATCAAGTGATTATTATACCCAGACATTTTGAGTATATGCTCACTGACAGAACTGTTCTCCTCCATCTTGCAGCTATAGAACTTATTGGAGACTTCATATCTCTCAATTCGGGCATTTGCTTGAAATATTAACTTCAACTCCTGGAACATCTCATATGCTCCATGACGTTCAAAACGTCGTTGAAGTCCCGATTCTAAGCCGTAAAGCATGGCACACTGAACTATCGAGTAGTCATCAGCTTTGCTCTGCCAGACGTTCACAACATCTGGCGTTGCTCCAACAGCAGGCCTGTCACCCAGCGGTGCTTCCAGGACGTAATTCTTCTGTGCAGCAATGAGGATAATCCTCAGGTTACGGACCCGGTCCGTGTAATTGCTACCATCATCTTTCAACTTTGCTTTCTCAAGGAACGCATTAAAATTCAACGGAACAATAGCACGAGCCATCTATCTACAATCAACATAAACAAGCAAGATACTATCAGGTACTAAGTTCATGATAAGTTTAAGTTCAGTTAATCAAATTATTTAGGAACTCCCACTTAGATAGACATCCCTCTAATCTTCTAAGTGATCACGTGATCCAAATCAACTAAACCATAACCGATCATCACGTGAGATGGAGTAGTTTTCAATGGTGAACATCGTTATGTTGATCATATCTACTATATGATTCACGCTCGACCTTTCGGTCTCCGTGTTCCGAGGCCATATCTGTATATGCTTGGCTCGTCAAGTATAACCTGAGTATTCTGCGTGTGCAACTGTTTTGCACCCGTTGTATTTGGACGTAGAGCTTATCACACCCGATCATCACGTGGTGTCTGGGCACGACGAACTTTGGCAACGGTGCATACTCAGGGAGAACACTTCTTGATAATTTAGTGAGAGATCATCTTATAATGCTACCGTCAATCAAAGCAAGATAAGATGCATAAAAGGGATAAACATCACATGCAATCAATATAAGTGATATGATATGGCCATCATCATCTTGTGCTTGTGATCTCCATCTCCGAAGCACCGTCATGATCACCATCGTCACCGGCGCGACACCTTGATCTCCATCGTAGCATCGTTGTCGTCTCGCCAATCTTATGCTTCCACGACTATCACTACCGTTTAGTAATAAAGTAAAGCATTACATCGCGATTGCATTGCATACAATAAAGCGACAACCATATGGCTCCTGCCAGTTGCCGATAACTCGGTTACAAAACATGATCATCTCATACAATAAAATCAGCATCATGCCTTGACCATATCACATCACAACATACCCTGCAAAAACAAGTTAGACGTCCTCTACTTTGTTGTTGCAAGTTTTACGTGGCTGCTACGGGCTTAAGTAAGAACTCATCTCACCTACGCATCAAAACCACAACGATAGTTCGTCAAATAGACTCCGTTTTAACCTTCTCAAGGACCGGGCGTAGTCACACTTGGTTCAACTAAAGTTGGAGAGACAGTCTTCCGCAAGCCATCTATGTGCAAAGCACGTCGAGGGAACCGGTCTCGCGTAAGAGTACGCGTAAGGTTGGTCCGGATCGTCTCACCCAACAATACCGCCGAACCAAAGTATGACATGCTGGTAGGCAGTATGACTTGTATCGCCCACAACTCACTTGTGTTCTACTCGTGCAAATAACATCAAACCATAAAACCTAGGCTCGGATGCCACTGTTGGGGAACGTAGTAATTTCGAAAATTTTCCTACGCACACGCAAGATCATGGTGATGCATAGCAACGAGAGGGGAGAGTGTTGTCTACGTACCAACGCAGACCGACTGCGGAAGCGATCCCACAACATAGAGGAAGTAGTCATACGTCTTCTTCCCGATCCGACCGATCCAAGCACCGTTACTCCGGCACCTCCGAGTTCTTAGCACACGTTCAGCTCGATGACGTTCCTCGGGCTCCGATCCAGCAAAGCGTCGAGGAAGAGTTCCGTCAGCACGACGGCGTGATGACGATCTTGATGTACTACCGACGCAGGGCTTCGCCTAAGCATTACAACGGTACGATCGAGGTGGAATTTGGTGGCAGGGGGCACCGCACACGGCTAAGGAACGATCTCAAGGATCAACTTGTGTGTCTTGGGGTGCCCCCTGCCCCCGTATATAAAGGTTGGAGGAGGGGGAGCTGGCCGGCCAGGGAGAGGGAGGCGCAGAGGGAGTCCTACTCCCACCGGGAGTAGGACTCCCCCCTCCAATCCTAATCCTATTAGGACTCCCGGGGGGAAAGGAGATAGAGGGGGGCCGGCCCCTTCTCCTAGTCCTACTAGGACTTGGGGAAGGGGGGGGGCGCGCGGCTAGGCTGTGGGCTGCCCCTTTTCTCTTTTCCACTAAGGCCCAATAGGCCCATTAGTCTCCCGGGGGGTTCCGATAACCCTCCCGGTATTCCGGTAAAATCCCGATTTCACCCGGAACACTTCCTATGTCCAAACATAGGCTTCCAATATATCAATCTTTACGTCTCGACCATTTCGAGACTCCTCGTCATGTCCGTGATCTCATCCGGGACTCCGAACAACCTTCGGTACATCAAAATGCATAAACTCATAATAACTGTCATCGTAACGTTAAGCGTGCGGACCCTACGGTTCGAGAACAATGTAGACATGACCGAGACACGTCTCCGGTCAATAACCAATAGCGGGACCTGGATGCCCATATTGGCTCCTACATATTCTACGAAGATCTTTATCGGTCAGACCGCATAACAACATACGTTGTTCCCTTTGTCATCGGTATGTTACTTGCCCGAGATTCGATCGTCGGTATCCAATACCTAGTTCAATCTCGTTACCGGCAAGTCTCTTTACTCGTTCCGTAATACATCATCTCACAACTAACATATTAGTTGCAGTGCTTGCAAGGCTTATGTGATGTGCATTACCGAGAGGGCCCAGAGATACCTCTCCGACAATCGGAGTGACAAACCCTAATCTCGAAATACGCCAACCCAACATCTACCATTGGAGACACCTGTAGTACTCCTTTATAATCACCCAGTTACGTTGTGACGTTTGGTAGTACCCAAAGTGTTCCTCCGGTAAACGGGAGTTGCATAATCTCATAGTTATAGGAACATGTATAAGTCATGAAGAAAGCAATAGCAACATACTAAACGATCGGGTGCTAAGCTAATGGAATGGGTCATGTCAATCAGATCATTCTACTAATGATGTGACCTCGTTAATCAAATAACAACTCTTTGTTCATGGTTAGGAAACATAACCATCTTTGATTAACGAGCTAGTCAAGTAGAGGCATACTAGTGACACTCTGTTGGTCTATGTATTCACACATGTATTATGTTTCCGGTTAATACAATTCTAGCATGAATAATAAACATTTATCATGATATAAGGAAATAAATAATAACTTTATTATTGCCTCTAGGGCATATTTCCTTCAGATTCATGGGTGGTTTGATGAGCATGATGAGAGGTGGCTTTGGTAACATGATGGGTAGCATGTGAGGTGGCTATGGTGGTGCAATGGGTGCTATGGAAGGTAGCTTTGGTGGCGGCATGATGGGTGGATTTGGTGGTATAATTGGTACCTTTTTTGCGGGGTACCATCAGAGATGGCTTTGGTAACACCATGCATGTCATGCGAACCAACTACGGTGGAGATCAAGGTAGCAGCATCGATGATGAACCATGCGACAATGAAGAGAAAGAAGTCGATGATCACCATGAGGTCAATTTCCACAACAAGACCAATGTTGACATTGCGGCAAGCGACAACGGGGAAGAGGAAAGTTGAGAGGCTATGATACTTTTATGTTTATGTGCACTTTTATTTGCTTTGATGATGAACCATGTTTGATATGATGCACTACGAGGCTATGATTTACATTTCAAAATAATAGGTGGATTCAATGGTTAATTTGATATGGTGTTAATTATGTGTGACAATTTTGGAAAATATTTAAATTAGTCATAGTGATGCAGCTGCCATTTTTCTTTTTCTTTTAGGGCATCTATTTGAGTTGGTGGTCTAAAATATTGTACTTTCTCCATAAACAAATGTGCCCTGGTCTTGGTGAGTAAAAATGATAGTTTTGGGTGTTACAAAATTTGCTCCAACAAGTGCCTTGCTCTAAGTAGGAAGGAAAGGTCAGCTTACCACGTGGTATATGTTCAAAAAAGAAACTTGATATATCTATACCTAAATAATAAAAGGGTTATTGCTTCCGACGGTTTGTCATGGAAATTACCCCAAAAGTTGCAAAATATTACCCAACAATATCATCTATAAGTGATAAAAAAACGCTTTACACAGGGGAATCCCCCATCTGGGCCGGCCCATGCAGTAGGGACCTTCAATTCCGCGCTCTGCGCGCTGAGAGAAGACGCGGCGTGCCCGTTTGGGCCAGCCCATGTCCGGACGGCCTGTTTTTTAATTTTTCCTTTTTCTTTTCCATTTTCCTTTTTTCTACTTTAAATAATTTCAGACTTGAAAAAAGTTCCAACAATTTTAAAAATGGAAATTTTAAAATAAAATGTTTAATAAACCATAAAAAATTGCGGATTCAAAAAATTTCTCGATTTTGTAAAAATGTTTCCTTATTCAAAAAATATTAATTTTTTTGAAAACAAATGTTCAGAAAATCAAAAAATGGTCATGATTTTTTAAAAAATTGTGTATTAGAAAATGTTAATGAAATTGAAAAAAATGCCAGTTCAAAAAATGTTCATGAATAAAAAATACCCTAAAAACTAAAAAACTTTTCATGACTTTCAAAATAGCTTATTCATTCATAAAATGTTCGCTGATTCAAACAATGATCATGCATTTTAAACAATGTTCGTGAATTTCAACAATTGTTCCACCAATTTCGAAAAAAATGTGTGTCGATTATAGAAATGTTCACCGATTCAAGAAAATTGTTTAATATCTTTTTGGAAATAGTATAAAATGTTCTTGATTTTAGAAAATGTTAGAAAATTTGTAAAAGTGTACGTGAATTTAAAAAATATTCATGATTTCAAATATGTTCACGAGTTTAAAAAATATTCATAATTTCACGAAATTGAGAGTGATAGTAAACCTCGGTGATGCAAAATATTATCATGGCCTTCAAAATTATATAAAAAAAATTCCGTTACATCAGACCCTTTTGCTAGTAACTAGTTAATCTGTACGTGCAATGCACGTTAATTGAAAAGAATATTAAGTACATCCGGATATTAAGCAGGATGTTATTTGCGTTAGCATTATATTTGTTATGAAATTAACTGTACACTAAACATGTTGAGTGCTCGACATTGAAGCAATTTAGGTCATTGGATTGAGATGATTTGATGACTGAGATTAATTGGATCTATCTTTTTGGGTCTTTTTATATTGGTATAGATATAGATAAAAAAAGTAACGGAACATCAGCTCAATTGCAAAAATACGTTGGGCTCTTTCCACGTCACATCGCCGCCGGCCGCCAAGATCGAGGCGGCGCCGCTGCGCCGTGCGCCTGGGGTGAGGGGCGGGGAGGCGACGGGGCCGAGGGCCACCGTGCGCGCTGGGAGCAGCCTCCGCCTCGGCCCGATTCGACGCCGGCGCTGCCTCCGCGGCTCGGCATCGTGCTCTTATCGCTGCGCCGTATCGCGGCGGATGGCGCCTCAGCCGGAGTGCGCCGCTCCGCGCGCGCCTGAGGGAGTCGTGGTATGGCGTAGCCACTCGTCGGAAGGAGCCCGGCCGAACGCTGGAGGGCCCTCGCCGGGGCTGTTCCAGTGCTTCAACTGAAGGAATTTTATTCGAAGAACAACATGGTACCTTCTCCCTTCTTTTCTATGGATGTTTTGTTGATGGTGGTGCCTCAGGTATAAAAATGAGATTGGACATGCAACGGTGATTTCTAACAATGCTAAAACCTGGTGCAACGTGTTCTTAATCTTGTTCTTGCTTAATATTTTCTTCCCGGATGTCCTTGCTTAATGAATGTGCGATGCATCTCTCTATCCGACTGCTCACAGTGGGGAGTAACATAGAGTAGTAACTTGTCGATGTTACTAGTTTATGTTACTACCTCCATAGTGGGTAGTAATATATAAGTGATATCATGAAAGAGTTCATTTATTAGGCTATAGACTCATTATGCCTTGAAATGTGTGATGTTAAAGTAACTAGCTAAGTTACCACAAACCCCTCTCTTCTCATTAATTAGCTGCCACATAAGTAATCTTGTATTGAAATGTGTGATGTTACTACTTAAGTTACTCCCATTGTGACTAGTCCTACAGAAGTCTACAACACAAATCTGATTAGTTTTACAAGTTCGGTACCACAATGCGAATAACGGTCATACAAAGGCTATTTGACAAACACAGCAAAAGGCAAGCACAATTAATCCACGGAAAATCAAGCAGATTGTAAACTGGGAAGATATAAAATCAAGCAGCTATCTTGATTCTTGACACGTGCGGAGACACATGGAGAAAACAATTCTCTGAAAAATAGACACCGAAAGAAAACAGCACACTTGTACTACTACTTATCCACCCCTTCCTATTTAAACTTGCACATTAGCATCCATCATCTGCCGTGGAACACCCACGATGGTTGAAAGGGTTTGGTAATTAGCCATGTCCCCTGCACTGCCGGTAAGGAGCATACCTAGTTCCAGGTCTCTCATATCCTCCAAGGCACCTTGCAGTTTTGTGCTAGTGTTCTTGTTCTGGAATACTCTGATGCAGTCTGGCTTGCGTTGCATCATCCATGTACATAACTTTGTCACTGTCTTGATTATTATCAGATACTCAAGTGAGGGACCCTTCCCTTCCAAGCTATCAAAAGAGTGGCCCCTGCACTGTTCTATTATATGATTCAGTTTATCCACAAAGTCATCCATGGAAAGAGGAATGAGCGCAAGTGCATTATCAAAATCATCTGGACTGATCTCCAGTTTGTCACATATCTCCAATGTAAGGCCTGAGAAGGCTGCCAGGGATTTTCTTTTAGCACCTTCGAGCTGAGCAACAGCCGGCAAATTGTCACTGGGATTGTTTCTGTTAGCAGCGTGAGAGTGGTGAGCCCCGAGAAAACTGTTCAAGCGATAAAGTGCCCGAGAAAATGGGGGGCGGCCCCGGTTGTGCTGTGGAGAACCCGTCTGATTTGCATTTGCTGCTTGTTGCTGCCCAAGGTTGTGCTGTGGAGAACCCACCTGATTTGCGTTCGCTGCTTGTTGCTGGCCTGGGTTATGCTGGGGAGAACCCGCCTGATTTGCGTTTGCTGCTTGTTGCTGGCCTGAGTTGTGCTGTGGAGAACCCACCTGATTTGCATTTGCTGCTTGTTGCTGGCCCGGGTTATGCTGGGGAGAACCCACCTGATTTGCATTTGCATTTGCTGCTTGTTGCTGGATCAGGTTATGCTGGGGAGAGCCCGCCTGATTTGTGTATGCTGCTTGTTGCTGGCCTAAGTTGTGCTGTGGAGAACCCACCTGATTTGCATTTTCTGCTTGTTCAACATTGCATATAACTTTGAGCACCTGCCATGCCAAAAAACAATTTAGTAAAGAACAAAACCTCTTATTCGAAGAACAAGGGTGCATGTGTGATATTTCGACGGCAATGTTACATCAAGTAAAAAGAAAAATGGTGGTGCATATTCTACTCATGATGTGTACTAATTAAAAACCAAGTTGTGATAATATTCATTACTCATTACTTTTTTCGATAAACAAAATTGCATATTCTATTCATGCCTTTTTATTGGAATTTCTGCTATGGAGTACGCATGGTCCCAACGAACTTTTGTGTTCCGTTTGGCATGCATGAGTCGAAAACACGAGAGGAAAACAAAATCTTTTTTTTTTGAACTTTTGGGTTCCATTTGGTGCTAGCCCCCATTCGAATTTCTGTAGATGTTTGGAAATTCGATTGTAGCAAACAGGTTCATGGTGGCACACTATAATGAAGATTAGGACCACGAATTGTTGTGTCAGATCAAACTTAGATACTACATCAACCTAATTCGAGCAAAAGTCTACTGAACTGTTAGATATAAGTTCACAAATTTATGTTATGTTTCATCACGCATGTTAATTATATCCTCTATCTGAAAAATGTGATGCTGATGACAAAGATGAGATATACTCCCTCTGTCCCAAAATATAAGAACGTTTTTGACACTATGCTAGTGTAAAAAACGTTCTTATATTTTGGGACGGAGGGAGTAATAAATAAGTGACTTCACCATTCCGAACTGCTCTTTCGTATCTGTGAAGCATAGAGTACTAATTGATTATTGGAAAAATAATATGGAAATCTATATGTATTCTTACCTCATGTAGATTTGTTTTGACTGATGCGAGATGCTCCTCCCTTTCTGCAGGATTAGAATTTGCACAAAGTTGCATCAGCAGTTGTGCTATGGGAGTTTGATATAATCTATGGTTTACCGCAGGAATCATATCTGTGAGCAGCTGAACTGAAGTATTTGTCTCTGTGCTGAAATTCATGATCGTCATACAATTGGCATTGTCCATTGCCAGTACTGCCAATGCTTCACCTGCGGTCTTCTTGAGTTCTTCACTCTCATTAGCAGCATCAAAGAAGATGTCCATCAAGTCGTTAATGAAATCAGCTACGCCATCAAGTCCAAGGGTAGCTCGAGTGGACGTATCCAAAGATAGCTCCGTAAGGATCTTTGTTGCTGGAACCTTTAGCTTGCCGTACATGTGGTCCTTTTCCAAGATTGAGCAAATATTGTGCGCTACTATCCCGTTGCTACAAATATCTCGGCGTATCTTTTCATTGGTTTCATTTGTGCCACTGACAAGCATGCTCACCACTTCCAGTGCCTTCTCAGTTATTTCCATGGTGATACCATCATCTCTGAGGATCTCATACACTTTATTTTTTACTGGGGATATGATTTTGGAGAAGAGACCCTTGTAATCATATATGTGCTTGCAGTTGTCCGGGTTAACTGCAAGCTTGGCAAGAATCAACAGGCCATGGATAATTAGAGGTTTGCTTTCAGCTCCACTGGTAGTCCTGGAGGACTGAAGAGTTCTTTGCTGTCTATTTCTGATGATTTCTGCTCTCTGCCGAGCTACCCTTTCCATTAATTGCTTAACAAAAATACAAAATCCATTGCTTTCTCCTCCATTGGCAGCGCTGGCTGACTGAATAGCCCCCTGCTGGTCAATTGTGATGTCAATAGCTGTCTGATGGTCAATGTTGACATTGGTAGCCCGTGTTGATATTTTCGTAAAGTAGGGATCAATCATGGAAGAAATGGACTCTGTTGCTCCTGATATTTCAGCCAGGCGCAAGTTGCTAGCAAGATGTGCCACAATTTGTGCGATGCGTATTTTTGTCCTCTGATCAGTGCGGCTCTTTGAGGTAACCATGTCAAGCAGCCTGGAAACACAGAGCGGTGAGGATTGTATCTGGGATAGTGTTCTTGTTCTATGGTCCTCTTGGGATGTCAATCTATGCATCACCAAAACTGCATCAATGCGGTCCTGACTGTACTCAGATTTCATCATTTCTGCTGCGAAGGAAGCCAGGTTCCTGTTGATGGTACTTGACACCCCATTTTTTATGGCCGTGCTCAAGGTTTTGTCCATATATTTGTCAATCAATTCTCTCTTATCCTCAATTCCATACTTGAAGCTCACGTGGTTTGCAAGATAAGAGCGATACAACCTCAGAAACAACCACAAGATGAACAATCCACCTTGGAGAAGCACGAGAGCATAGAACAAGATGAGTGCACGAAACACATTGGAATTGTCATGGTGTCTCGACAGGATGGCAATGAGACGATAGATGGAAAGTGATATGCAGCCTAACCCTGCGATCATCGGAACCGCAAGGACCAATATTGCTAAGAAGGCCACAATGGTTATGAAATCCCTCGCACTTCCAAGTGCCAGCATGAGATAGTAAACGACATTTTGGCCAGTTGCTCGGCCAGTCAGCGGCCTCCCTCGCCCCCATTTCGTGTAGTGCTCGGCGCCCAATTCGAGGAATGCTGGTGGAACTTGGTTGAAGAATTCTGCCTCGGGGCTTACATTTATGCCCACGACCCTGTTGCTCAACAGAGGGAAACTAATTACTCCTACTGTACTGGATCTGTTTTATATTATGGCTAGTCAAGAACTCAAGAGTGATAAGAAGAGGACGAGGATTGAGGAGGTACCTGGCTGTTTGTATGAAGACGATGGCGGTGATGACCCAGAAATCAGCCTTCTCTAGGGAAGTCGAGAAACCGCCGAGCAGGACGACGGTCGCCCAAACCAAGGCGAGGGCGCCGAGCCCCGTGGCAAGGATCTGCAGGAACATCTCGGATACCATGCAGATATTAAGCGGCAGCTCCGGTACCTGGTGCAAGGGCGTGTCTCCGCTCGTTGGCCGTTCAAGGTCGAGCCCTCGAGCACCTTGCAGCTGGAGTGCATCCTTCAAGACCACCACGACTCCACGCACCAGTTGCACCACCATCCTCCCTACCGCCGCCTCCATTCTGCTTGCGGTCTGTTCAACCAAGCAGCTTGGTTCTCCTCTATCAAGTGTTCTAGTCTTCTAGCTCTAAATGCTGTCTGGGAATGCAAGCGCACACATATATCCTAGAATCAGACAACCACCAGGTATATATTAACGCGTACGAATTTCATATACCACCTCTTGTCTCCTTGACCAGATTCTAGGACTTGCTGCGTGTTACTATTCTATATACCCAACTTGGAAGTAAAAGTTGGTATGTGCAACGGCCACTATGCTATCTTAATCACGACCACGATGCACATCAACCGATCCGGATCATATTGTATGTAGCAGCTGGTAAAGCATGATTATCGTCGAATGCTTTAGGATCATCTTCCCAAGTCACCACATTAATATTTATCCTCTCGGACAAGATCTTGACAGGATCACCCGCACCTGCTTCGTCTCTCCGATGTGACTTGCAGCCACCCCCACCGGCCACCGCCACAACAATGGCGGAGCCAAGATTGGCTGACTGACCCGGGCGAGAAACTAAGGGCCACAACAATGGTTGTTACAGAAAAGTTTCAGAAATGTTTGACTCCTTTTGATTTTTCTAAAATGGTTTTTCCATTTCAGGTGCATTGGCCCCTATGTTCCAAAGATCTGTGTCGATATTAAAAGACCATACATAACATAGATGATACGAAATATTGTACGAAATCAAATGATTGATTGCTCCGAGCTTTCCATGATTACATCTTCAATGATAGAATCAGCTAAACCTTAGAAGATTAATTTTGAAATGCAAATCAGTGCAACGCACGGTCATTTAGCCACTTATATTGATTTTTTTTTACTAAATCAGTTTCCACATTTAAGTTCTCTGCAGAATTACAAAATTAAGGGAAACAACCTCCAAAGACCAAAGTTCAAGTCGCCGGTTCCCTTTTTTCTCGTCAAAAAACTCTCCGCGGGCGAAGAACCACGCGCTTCCGCTTTTTTTTTCTAGGATCACACGCGCTTCTGCTTCTCTCTAATCTGGGTGTTGGGCTGGCCAACGGCCCAGCAAGAGAGGTAGGAATTGGGCTGTGCCCCAGGCCAATTGTTTTTTCTAAATATAAGGCCGAGATTTTTTCCCAGGCCATTGCCTGGGCTGCCTGGGCCCCAGCTACGATGTTGCCACAGCCACTTCACCAGCCACCACCCCCTTGCTGGCATTTCCTAACAGGCGCCTTGAGCGGGAGCAACTAGTTAATGAGTGCTCCTTCGGGAGCCTCACAATGATCAGCACCACTTGACGTGCTCTCAGCCGTTCGTCACATGTCATGCTCTGAGCGCTTTCTTTGATTTTTTTCGCACGTGTTTTTGGCTTTTTAAACGATCTTTTTCAGGTTTTTTCGACGTTACGGTTTTTCATTGGTCTTCCTTAGCTTTTGGATAATTTTTTTTGTGCAAAAAAAATACGTTTTTTCTTTTTTTCTTTTTCGCGAGAGTCGCGGTTTTGTTTCATGTGAGTCATGGCCGTGTCTCTTGAAAACGGAAAAAAAACATGTTTTCTGTTTTTTTTTACTTTCTTGAGTCATGGTTTTGCTTCCACGAGAGGCACGATTATGCTTTCCCGAGAGTCATGGCTGTGTCTCTTGGAAACGAAAGAAAACATGTTTTCTGTTTTTTTTTACTTTCTTGAGTCACGGTTTTGCTTCCACGAGAGACACGATTGTGCTTTCCCGAGAGTCACGGCCGTGTCTCTCGGAAACGAAAAAAAACACGTTTTCTATTTTTTTTCCTTTCGCGAGAGTCACGGTTTTGCTTTCGTGAGAGGCATGATTGTGCTTTCGCGAGAGTCACGGCCGTGCCTCTCGGAAACGAAAAAAACGTTTTCTTTTTTCCCCTTTCACGAGAATCACAGTTTTGCTTCCGTGAAAGGCACGGTTGTGCTTTCGCGAGAGTCACGGCTATGCCCCTCGAAAACGGAACTAGAAAAAAAAAGTGTTTTCTCTTTTTTTTTCTTCCGCGAGGGTCATGGTTTTCCTTCCGCGAGAGACACGGTTGTGATTTCGTGAGAGGCACGGGCGTGCCTCTTTCAGAAAGGAAAAAAAACCCGTGCATCCGGTTCAGTTCTTTCGTCCGATTTTTTTCGTGAATTTTTTTTTGTCAAAACCTGTTAACATAGGATCTAGTTTTGAAGATCTCGATGTGAGAAATCCAACGATGAAAGCGATTCGAGATTTGGACGCATAGTTTGAAAGATAAAACGTTTTGAGTAACGAATCAAAACTCTCAGGTTGCGACAGTGGCGTACATGCAGCGCGCCACTTGTCACAACCTAAAAAGGTTGGAGTGATCTTTGCACATGCAGCATGCCCTGCGCTTGGCTGGCCCGTTTCTTTCTTTTTCTTTATGTTCAATACTGCAGCAAAAATCATATTTTGAATGTGCGAGCTCTAACTTATGATCTTCTGGTTGAGAGAGCAGTGCACTGACCAAAAGGACACCATTCTGTATTAACTTCTTTTCACCCTTTTATTTATCTAGGCCGCGAGAGACCCCAAACCAGCTTTCACTGCTTCGCTGATTTCAGGGTGTTTTTTTTCTGGTTCCTTTTTCCTTTTTATTTTCTTGTTTTTTTCTTCAATGTGTGAACTTTTTTCAAATTAGGTGAACTTTTTCTAAAATTGAAAAACTTTTTTAAAAATTTGATGAACTTTTTCAAATTTGATGAACTTTTTTTCAAATTGGATGTACTTTTTCAAAATTGATGAATATTTTTCAAATTCAATGATTTTTTCAAAATCGATGAAATTTTTCAAAATTGATGTTTTTTTAAAAAATTCAATGAACTTTTGTTCGAAATCGATGACCTTTTTTTCAAAATCAATGAACTTTTTTAAAATTTAATGAACTTTTTTCAAAATCGATGAACGTTTTTTCGAAATTGATGATTTTTTTATTTTTTGATGATTTTTTTTTGCAAAATCAAAGAACTTACTTTTTTCAAAATCAAAATTATTTTTTGATGAATTTTTTATAAATGGATTATTTTTTAAAAAAAATACGTGAACTAATTTTGAGGTTTATGAACTTTAATTCATGAACTTCTTATAATAACTCGATGAACTTTTTTCGATTTTCTTGAAGTCTGTTGTATTTCGTGAACTTTTTCTAAATTTTTATGAACCTTTTCAAATCCGTGAATTTTCCTGAAATTAGTGACCTTTTTAAAATTCCATGTACTAAATCTGTGAACTTTTTCCTGAAACGAGTGATCTTTTTTGAATACATGAACCTTTTTTTAAAACAAATTCGTGAAACTTATTTTTATTGTTTGTCAGCTTTTTTTTTGGAACCGCGCGGCTTCCATTGTTTCTTAAGAGTTTCGCGGTACAATTTGTACCTTTCTTGTAGCCAGTAGCTCAACTGGTTAGCTTGCTCGTGCGGTACGTGGACGGCGTGAGTTCGAATCCTCGCCCCCCTCCACCCCCCCCCCCCCCCCCCCCCCCCCCTCTCTCCTTGCTGGTGAAGGTAGGAGCATAGTAAAGGAGATCACGGCCCGATGAACTGACTTTGGGACATGCTCGTTCCGTTTTGAAAGTATGCTTAAACCAGGTTTTCTATTTGCAGCAATGGCGGAGCTATGTGTATTACTGCAGGTGCCATGCCCCCTCCCCCCCCCCTCCAGCTCTTGGACTTTTTGTGAAGAAGCTCTGTATTTGGGTGCCATTAATTGAGAGAATTGTAGTTTTTGACCCTTTAAAAAAATATTTGGTCATTTGCCCCCTCAGCCATATGTCGCTAGCTCCGCCACTGATTTGCAGGCACCCTCTCCATCTGCATTGGTCATCGCCAGATCTGGCAGTGGCGGCAGCCTGCAGGGCTGCCCCCTGCGCCCACTTCTCTACTCCGCGTCTTCGCACTGGACTTCGCCACTGCCCGCCCTCAACTGCTCACCATCGAAGGCTGCAGCTCTAGCGCGCTCGACACCCTCCGTCCCGCCTCATGTAGTTCCAAACGCCACACCTACCATCTCCACCACCCGGAGTTTGGTCGTCGTTGCACTCGCCAACGAAGGTGGCATCGCGGCTCCAGTGACATTGGAGCCCTCCACCTCCCAGTTCTTCCAATGGGTTGTCGCTGTTCGTGGCTCTGTTCACCGAGGACGCCTTGCCGGTTGGATTTTCCTAGATCTGGGGTCACCCATTTTAGCGCTTCCCGACGGTATTGGCGGGTGATTACCTGGAGAAGCTTTTGCTGCCTAGTGAAGAGGAGTTTAGATGTCCGCACTAGGGCGACAAGAAAAACCGTTTCTGAAAACAGCGAAGAGAGGAGGGAGAGAGGTGATTTCAGACCCATCCAACACTCACCCAGAGATGATACCTTTCCAACGATAGACATACACTAGTTAAGGAGCAATATTTACACACAAAAATTTATAGAACTAACAGATGATAACGTTAACCATGACTAAACCAAGAATTTAAGAACAGAAGTACTTACTGTGAATCTCCTGCCTTTCGAGATATCTGCTTCATTCAAGAAAAGATCACAAACGAGCCATGTCCCCTTTCCAGAATTACGCAAGTAAAACTAGAACGAGATCTGGAGTTGCAGACAGTAGTGGAAGAACCCAAAGCAAGCAATCAGCGATAGAAGAGGAAGAGCAAAGCGGCAGGGGAGAGCTTCCGCAAGTGGCAGTAGGAAGGATATGATCAGCAATCCAGTGAAGGCGTCTGTTTTGTGGCTGGAGTGGATGCACGGACCCTTTCAAGGTAGAGATTAGTCAATAATGGAGGCCACAAAAGATCAATTGTGGAAGCGGAGCTGGGTCTTGACCGGTCGTCCCTGAGCCTGGAATATCCTGTTCATGGCCCGTAGCGTCAGTCGCTAAACAGCGAGATTTTTTTTTTTTAGAATTTACTGCGAGAGCTTGGTGCACGCAGCTGCGGAATGGACGGCCGGCCGAACTGCAAGAGCTTGGGTGCACCGTGCACGAGCGACAACTGATCTCCTAAGTTACTGTAAAAAAAAAGAGCTGATTTGAAAACAGCTAGGAGATGAACAGATGACACGCAGAGAGAGAGAGAGAGGAGGCGAGGCGACTCGCGGAGCGAATAACCTACACACCTCCCCCCTACCCCCGCCATTACCACATCACCAAAGAGTCAATTGCAAAAAACTACCACATTTACGGCTAGGTTTGCGGAAAACCACCAAGTCGCTAATCCGTTGCAAAAAACACCGTGATTTCACTAAACTCTTTGCAAAAAACACTGATCGAGTGATTTGGCTCGTTTGATCACTTTCTGACAAATGGGGCCGGATTGTAAGGAGCTTAACTGGCAAAAAATTAGCACACACACCCCTAGATATTTACAAAAACGCAATCAGATCCCCGGTGTGGACAACCGCTGTGCACTGGCCCTGCCGTCCGGTGTGCACGGTGACGCCGTCGTCGGCGTCGGAGACGGCTACGGCCATAGCGAATGACGAGGAGGCGGCTGCAGTGCGTGCATTTCCGAGGCGTTGGCCTGCCGGTGTTGCAGCGACGGTGGCGGCCGGGTCGTCGCCGTTGAGCACGCGGCGGGAACCGAGGCGGATGGGGCAGCAGTTCACCTACTCGACAAGATGTGGTCAAGGGCAGGGGTGGATGGGGAGGAGGGGGAGGAGGTGACGAGCTGAATCCACCTGCTCGACAAGATGTTTCCGTCGCGGCGTCGCCCTTCTCCACGAAGGAGGACGAGCTCGAACCAGAGGGCGCCGACGCTAGCGCGGAAGTTGAGGGCGCCCTACCTCAACTTCTTCCAGGTGAAGGGCGCCGACGCCAGCGCTGCAGCACCTCATATCGGCGGATCCGGCTGCAACCGAGCTCAACGACGATGGATCCGAGCAAGCGGACGAGGCCCTCATTTGATCTGCGCACGGCGGCTCAAGATGTCCTCGGGTAGGAGCAGGGCACGGCTGCTCAAGGGTCCGCGCCATGGAGGGATGGCGGCGGGTGGGCTTACGGCGCGGCGGCGGGAGCCGACGGCGGCGGCGTGGTCTGCTGCGAGGGCACGCAGTGGTTGCCTCCTCCCGGTCAGATCGGGGGCAGGGGATTGGGAGTTGGGGCTGATTGCTTGTTATTTTTAGACCTAGGGGGGTGTATGTAATATTTTTGCTAACACATCTCCTAACAATCTGGTCCCACTTCTCAGAAAGTGATCAAACGAGCCAAATCACTCGATCAGTGTTTTTTTGCAAAGAGTTTAGTGAAATCACGGTTTTTTTTGCAACGGATTAGCGACTTGGTGGTTTTCCGCAAACCTAGCCGCAAATGTGGTAGTTTTTTGCAATTGACTCTACTAAAACTTAAGAGACAATCCTATTTGTACTGTTGGACCTGAAAATTCAGGCAGTAGAAGACCGAACAGTCTCCACTGGGATTATTCTGTATAGTACCTATCATGGCTTGCACACATCGACTGTAAAAGGGATGCATTAGCTGCAAACAAGAGATTCAGAGACATTTAGTACATACCTAGCTTGTTTTATCAGATTGCACACAAATTAGAACACCTCCGGACAAGTCGGCTAAATTTTTACAAAGTTAGTACAACTTTGTAGTAATATGAATCGGAGGGAGTACATACTCCTGCCAATCAAGAATCAAGAATTGTTAAACGAAATCATGAATACAACCCAGGAGCTAAAAGATGCGTTTTCGATGGCAGTGTGTAAAGAACATGCACCGTAACACTTTGAGACGAGACAATGATATAGTTGTCCATTCTTGTTCATGGTACATCTTCCACAATTTCAAGCCTGGGTTGCAGGAAAGATTTGGCACCTTCTTCCAATTCCAATCTTTCCCATGATTCAACATCAATCTCGAGTACCTGCAGTTTTCGTGGCAAGCTGTTTGTCCTGAAAGGAAGCCTCTTCAGTTCTTGACAATCATTAAGTTCCAGCCGCTCTAGGGATGGGAATGTCACATCCGGATCGCCAATATTGACCAGCGATACACACCTCGAAATTCTCAGATACTTGAGGCAGGGAAATGTCTTACTAGAGCTGTTTTGTTCGCTACAATTTTTATCACCATGATCCCTCATAAATGCTTGCTGCATCAAAGAACAACCACCTATTATGAGTTGTTCGAGGCAAGGCAGATACATCGCCCAAAAGAGGTCATTTAGCTTTCCGCAAAACAACACCGTCAAACAAGTGAGCCTTGGAAATAGAGATGTTGGAGATGTTTCCATCCAAATTATCTCTCTCAAGTCTGACAAATGAAACAAAAGGAGCTGATTGAGTGTACCAAAACAGCAGCTTGGTTGTGCAAACTCGTGACTTAAAATTATTTCCTTCATTTTGCACATTTGAATTCGCAGTTCATACAAGGTCCTTCGTGCAAAGTCATGTGATAGAATATCAGAGAAGTTGAGTGCATGTGTCTCTAGTCCCCGCAGATTTAAATACCTGATGGGGAGGTCACCGCCTCCTCTTAATTGTAGTATTTTATACTCCACAATGATACCAACTGCTTTCAGGTGGGGCAGGGTGCCCAGCTCTCGAAGCATTCTAGAAAGAAGTTCGTGAGAAACTGGACTAAAAAAATCAGTTCTGATGTCTATTAGCTGTAATGCTTTAAGGCTAGATATGACCCTCTCCGGTATCCTTTGTATGCTAGTCGATTCTAGGTACAGGAACTTGAGCTTAACGAGGTTTCCAAAACAGTGAGGCACTTCATCCACATCAAGATTATCCGACAAATCAAGGTGTTCCAAGTTTGGCAAGGAACATAATTCTTCAGGTATTCGGCTCAGACGGTTAAAGCGCAAATCCAGATATGTGAGTGAAGCGAATTTCTTGATTTCTCCAGCTATTATGCTTTCATGCAACTGATTATTTCCAAGACATAAGATACTCATGTAACGGGGATTCGAGTCAACAGGGGGAAATTCCAACAAATGGTTCTGGACCAATGAGATGCATCGAACTTGGTTCCAAGGAATGCTAAATTTTTCATCCGGGCCAACTCCTGCACGAACAAACCACTTGCCATTGTTCTCACTGCATCCACAAGAGATCCATAAAGCCATGTCACGAACCACGTCATGCATTTTAACAAAATCATACAACTTTCCACATCCATCTAACAGACATGAAGCTGAAAGCTCTCCCATCAAACTATATGCTTTTGTGTAGGAACATTGTATGTCTGACTCAAACACTAGACCTAAGCCAATCCAGCATTTAGCAAGCTCTACTTTAGGAATCTTTTGATTCTCTGGCCATAGTGCACAAGTCAAGAAACAATCCCTCAAAGTGTTGTTTCGTAAACTATCAAAACTAAACTTGACCTGGCTGAAAACAACTCTTTCCATATCCAAGGGGTCATCGTTATCACAACATGTCCGTTTCATATATTGGATGGCATATTCCCACTCAGCCATATCAAATTTCGCATACATTGCCTTTCCAATAGTTATCAAAGCTAATGGCAGGCCCTTCATTTCCATCACAAGTTCTCTTGCGAGAGCATCAACGCGAGGACTATAAGAAAGAGTTTCATGGCCAACCTTATCTTGAAATAGTTGCCATGCCTCCTCCTCTTGGAGACAAGCTACTTTAAGCTCTTTTCTCACCTCCATTTGACCACAAACTTTTCTTGATCTTGTTGTGAGCACCACTTTTCTCCTGATTTGGTCTATACTTCCCAGGGGATATGGTATGCCAACTGCCTGCAGATCTATTTGGTCCCAAAGGTCATCCAATAGTATAAGAAAGCTTCTCTTCTTCAGGAAATCAAAGATGGCATGACATTGAGATTGCACATTACCATCATACTTCAGATCGAGTTGGCGTGCAATGTCAGTTCGGATCTTTTCCACCGAACACCCCCTTGAAGCCGTCACTTGTACAACATAGTTAAAGGTCAAGTCTCCATCAAGCGAGTTCTTGATATTGTTCAAAAGGTGTGTTTTCCCCACTCCACCTGGACCCCATATTCCAATTACTCCCACGGGATCAACCTTAATGAATTGAAGTGCCTCTTGAAGGTTACGATCCTCGGTAGAAATAGATGGAGCATACTCGGCTACAACAGTATGAAGATTATCACACAGACATTTGTTGGCCTCTTGAATGTTACAATCATCAGCAGACATAGATGGACCCGACTCGACTTCAACAATATGAAGATTATCATTGAGACATTCTTGGGCCGCATGAAGATTCGTAGCTATCCCCTGCCCAACGATGATATTCTTCTTGGTACTATCATTCATAAGATGAACATTTTTCCTCCTCAGAAACAAGTTGTTGGTGGCATCCTCTAGATTTTCCTTCAAGGCAAAAGTTTACACATGTAAAATAATACTCGAAGTAGGCATTAAATTTAGTTATACATACCACGAATAAAGTCACAGGTGCAAATATTGAACAACTCATGCCAATTACAATGCATTTATTTTCTGTTTCACCAAGCCTATTGATTATGTGTGATGTATCTGGTCTGTTTGCTCTGTTAACATCAATGCACTCTATCCCTATCTCGGTGCATAACCGTATCTGTTTCAACTGTATGCTCCGTTGAGAGTTCCCTAACTTATTCCTCCAACTTTCAAGTACCTATTGAGATAGGAAACTTAAGTGTGTTAGATATGCAAAGAAAGAATGGTAATTCTACACCCACGTATAGTGACCATTATGTATGTGCATACGTTACCCAAAAAGGCTTTCCCCCCGCTTTATATATAAAGCATCGACGC
This sequence comes from Triticum monococcum, assembly GCA_034509565.1. Taxonomy (NCBI): domain Eukaryota; kingdom Viridiplantae; phylum Streptophyta; class Magnoliopsida; order Poales; family Poaceae; genus Triticum; species Triticum monococcum. Next base: position 670,895,417 of record CM067845.1, read on the forward strand.
TCATACAACCAAACCATACAACACATCACCCAAACACACACGCACACAAAGCAAGATACAAAGGTGCCGGAGATCAGCTAAGCCAACTCGAAGTGAACAACGGGCGTACAACAAGCATCACTACGAAGATGACGGAGCCCTCCACTGAGAACAAGCCACCGTGAAGAACATAGCTGACCGCCGACGGGTACCACAAGATCCAAGGTAGTGCCTTTAGGAAGGGCACGACACCGGAGCGCCGACAGCACCCGATCCGAAGATCAAGATTTTCATCTGGAGCACCACGGAGAATCAGAAGAGACCGCGACGGAGCCTACAGGAAGGAGACGACGCCCCGGACGACGCCACCGTCGGTCTAACAGCGGTCAGACAAGGATTTCACCCCGGTATACCTCTCCATCTCCGATCACCATGGGTCGCCGAGCCTGAGCCATCCCGCCGCCCATGCGACCAAGGTCGCCAGTCCACACCCGAGCTGCGAGCTCCGCTCATGAACACGGCAACTCCCACCGCAGAGCTGTCGCCCTGCCACCCGACACCCCCAACGACCGCCCAAAGGAACGAATCACCACCACCAGCAGACCCCTGCCGTCGTTGGAGCCACCAACTCCTCGACAGATGAAGCCGAAGGCAACCAGGCTAGGGAAAAGAAGAGGGGGCGGAGCGGTGCGAGACCTCGACCGGCACACCCCTGCGCCGGTGACGGGTGGGCAGACCACCCATCCCTCCAGCCAGCCTCCTCACATTGCCCCTGCAACGCCCCACCACGACCTCCAGGTCAAACATGCGAGGAGCCGGCCGGACATTTGGCCAACGAAGAGGACACGCGGACGGACAGATCCGTCTTGGAGATGACCACATGAGGCGCCAAGCCGAGCCTTGCACACCGGCCACCGGCAGCCGCGCGAGCCGCAACAGATGCACCGTGTCCCCGCCGGCGAGAGGCCCGCGCCGTCCAAAGCCGGCGAGCCGCAGATCTGGCCGCGCCAAACCCGGCCGTCGCCCCATCCCAGGACGCGTGCACGCCCGTGAAGCCCACCACGCCGCCGCCACGTGCTCGCGATCCCGCCGTTGCGTCGCCGCGCCCCTCGCCAGCACGACACAACGCCCGCCGCCGCCGGCCCGCGCCAGCTACCGCTGGGTGAAAGGATGAAGAGGCCCGCCGCCGCCGACGGCGACAAGGAGGGGAGGCGGCTAGGGTCCCCCCCCCCCCCCGGTCGCTCGCGGGAGCGCCGCGGAAGGTGGAGCGTATCTTCAGCTCTTCTACTATTACTGAAACTCCATGTGCATACATTCATACATTAACACATCTCATCTGCTCCATATTTAAAATAGTAACATTTCGTAAGTAACCTTTTTCTGGTTGAAACCATAATATGTATGACTAAAGTAAATTGGTATAACTCTAGCATTTACTAGTAGACTAAAATAATGGTAAAATATGCATGGGTTCTTGAAATATGTTCTACTATAATTATATTGCTTTAAAGTGGGTCATTAATTATGCCTAGGTATGTATATGTGACACTATTCTAAAACTAGCAATCTTACTCTACACCTAAGCTAACCCACCATGCTAGAGTGTAACCAACTCAGGTCCTACTACACCACCATTGTGCACTCCCATGGCCCAACAAATCTGTCCGTGAAGTATTGTCATTTGATCATGACTTTACAATCCATTAAAAAATGAAAGTAATGTAAAACCCATATTGATTCAGGATTGAGCAGCAAAAAAATTCCTCCAAAAAATAAGGGATTGTACTTATGACTCCATCTAGAATCTAGACCATCCACACATGTAGCAGTAAAAATGAAGTATAGCTACAATATTGTGCATCTTGAAAATAGATGTGTAAAACCAACATACAACCGTTCTATTTAACTAGGTCCACAAATCATCCTATTATCTTCATTTTTTTCTTTGATCCATTAATTGGTATTTGGAACATTAATGCTCTCTCTAATATAATTTTATCGCGTATCTTACTCTCCTCCTGGATACCGTGTCAATTGTAGATATGTGCTCTTTGTCATGCCTATCTTCTCTTATGTCTTCCCCATGTGCACAAAAAAGGTGGCGTTAATGAATTTAGATATGACTTCGTGGAGCCTTGTAAGATCTAGCACCATATAAATAGCATTTTCATGTTTCGTTCAGAAAAAGGAAGAAATATATATCTTCCTAGAGATACTTTACTACATCTACTTTAAAGAATGATACTATGTAACACTTATATGCAAAGTAAAAGCGAAATACTGCTATTTTAAAATCAAAAGTTTATCCTTTTTTGATAGAGTTCTAGCCTTTATCATGGAACAACCGCGAATATTGTTCTTACATCATCAATATCAGGATATGCAGGATACCACTTTTTTCCTGTCAGCATCTCCATAATTATGACACCAAGACTATATATGTCTGATTTGTATGTGATTATGCATATGTCTCCATTATGGAACTCTGGTGGCATATACCCCCTGCACGAAATTTTGTATAGTCATATAAATGGAGGAAAAAAGGGAAAATAGTGCAGTTTCTGCCTGAGATAAAAAAAGATTAATTCAAGAGGCTTTGCCAACTTACCACGTTCCGGACATATTTTTGGTAATAGCTCGGCTTTGCTTTTCATCAAAGCACCTTGATAGGCCAAAGTCGGTAATCTTCGGCACCATATTGTCATCCAGTAGAATATTTGCGGGCTTGAGATCTAAGTGAACAATATGATTCTCATGAAGGTAATGTAAACCCTCACAAATTCCCTTTATTATCTGATAGCTCTTTATCCAGCCAAGTCCAAAAGATGCATCTATAATGGAGGGATAATTGAAGAAAGTGTGGTTTTAGTACTTGACATATTTGAAGGCAGGAGTGCTTAGTTTTGTAATACTAGTTATAATGACACCGTAAGTGTCACTACATTTGTCGGCTGCTAGAACTAAATAAACATTAATATATACATTAAAATTGGAAACTGAAGTTGCACGCGCGTGATCCTACCTTTCATATATATATATATATATATATATATATATATATATATATATATATATATATATATATATATATATATATATATATATATATATATAATGTTACTATTCATCACCCAGGGTGCAGAATAAGTTATTCTTCACCCGAGGTAATATTACGATCATTTCATAATTAAATTACGTTTGGAATTCAAATAGTTACATTCCTATCGATTCACGATGTAAAATTTGACATAAAAAAATAAAAATATAGGTCATAAGACAAGAAAAATTACAGTTTATGTGTATTTTACACTATGTTTTTACATTTGTAATTTTACATAATATAAAATATTTTTTTCGACGATTGTATATTTTCTTACGGTCTCTTTTTACTTCGGAAATAAAGCAAAATTTACAGAACGTAAAATTACGGTCCATTGATGGTAAAATAGAGGGGGTGAAGAATAACTATTCCTCACCCAGGGTGACGAATAGTCAATATATATATATATATATATATATATATATATATATATATATATATATATATATATATATATATATATATATAGTTACTATTCATCACCCAGGGTGCAGAATAAGTTATTCTTCACCTGGGGTAATATTACGATCATTTCATAAGTAAATTACGTTTGGAATTCAAATAGTTACATTCCTATCGATTCATGACGTAAAATTTGACATAAAAAAATAAAAATATAGGTCATAAGACAAGAAAAATTACAGTTTATGTGTATTTTACATTTGTAATTTTACATAACATAAAATATTTTTTTCGACGATTATATATTTTTTTACGGTCTCTTTTTACTTCGGAAATAAAGCAAAATTTACAGAACATAAAATTACGGTCCATTGATGGTAAAATAGAGGGGGTGAAGAATAACTATTCCTCACCCAGGGTGACGAATAGTCAATCCCTATATATATATATATATATATATATATATATATATATATATATATATATATATATATATATATATATATATATATATATATATATATATATATATATATATATATATATATATATATATATAGGACGAGCATTTGGGACACCTAGGTGCCCAGGCTCCTTATCTTTCCACCGCTAGATTTCATTTAGATGCGTGTTATAAGAATTTTGAAGTTAATGGGTATACATATTTGGAAACAATTACAACGCTAATCATCAATGTATATTATTAGCCCACGCTATGTATGATAACATATTTCTGGCATGCAAAATAAATGACATACATTCAATCCTTCCTTGTATATAATTAGGAGAGAGGAAAACTAAAAATTAATGGATTATAATTAATCCATATATTTGGGTATAACATTTTATTTTTGTACGCGTATGATTTGAGGTATGTCTATATACTTGGATACCTACAACATTTTCGTACATTAACATAGCCGGGTATATACAAGTACAGAAACATTTGAGGTACGTCGTATATCTCAAATTTTTATCCAGCTATATGCATAGATGGGTATATACGTATTCTACTTTGGGTATACAGTTCAACTAGATAACTACAACACTTTAGAATCATTTATATAGCGAGGTATATATATGTACAAAACATTGGGTATAGTATTCAGGAATGTGAAATTAACATCTTCTCATATGTTGTATATCTCAAATTTTTAGCCGGGTATGTACATAGTTTACTTTGGATATCACATTTTCCGAGATGTCGTATATCCGAATTTTTTAGGAACTAACATTTCTGATGTCTGAGGTATCTACTAGAGTACATACATGTATCCTATTTCTACAAAATGTAGGTACCTAAAATATATTATGTATTCTCAGGTTTCTTATATAAAAAAATATAAACATACTTAAAAGGGAAAATGAGTAAATCATTTGATTGCAAATCATTTTAAGTTTGCTATATGCAGATAAGCTAGTCGTGTGTACGCAATAATAAATCTTTTTTTCTGCATGGACGTACTAATAAGTCACACATACCCAAAAATATATTCAGTATATGCATATCCGAGAATATCTTGGGTGCTAAAAAATACGCATACTCACAAGTACAAACATTTTGTGCATATTCAAGATATTTTCAGGTATCTGCATACTATATTTATAGATACAAATATATGTTGTACATATAATAATGCTTACATGGAATATGTAACATGCGTCTTTTTAGGAAATGAATTAATTGACAATAAGTAATTAGCGTGTGACTTTTTTTGAAAGGCAATCAATTGACGTGGAGGTGCTAGTGCATGCATAGAAAATTTGGAAAGTGAAGCAAGGTGCCCAGGCACCTAGGTGTCCCATCTATTATATTCATTAAAATGAAACAAAAGTTGCAGGCCACATGATCTTACCTTTGATATACTCATCAAGACTTCCTTTAGGTACGTACTCAAAGCAGAGCAACCTTTGACGTACATCTGCCATGACAAAATCTCCATCGTAGCCTACCATTTCGCCTTGTACGTTAGCACAATAACCCAGAAAACGTACTATATTTTTGTGCTTCACCTTCATCAAACAGCGAATCTCTTCGTTGAACTTATTATCGGGAATATCAAGCCTTTCAAACAGCTTCTTCACAGCAACGGTCCCATTCTCAAGCATTCCCTATAAGTCACAAGATGCCCTGTTGACATCCACTTCAGTCTTCGGATTAACCGAGGGCAGTTAAGAGTTTGCCTTACCTTATAAACCACCGCAAACCCACCGCTGCCAATTTGACGGTTCTCAGAGAAACCATCTGTGATATCTTCCAAAAGTGATAATGGCAAGGCCTTTGGTTGTTCGTTTTCGTGAGATAGCATGTGCTCGAGGTCATTTCTTGCAGCACTGGCTTGGCGACCCATTAACAGTTAGGTGGGGCGAGAGTACCCTGAAACAAGGGCGAGCACATTATTTGGGAGGCCCAGTAGATCAAGCACCCCAGTTGCTCAAGTAATCACAAAAGATATAGCTATGGAATAGAGAACAATCTTCTGATTTTATGAGTAGAAAAAAATTTCAACAACCCAGTTGCCCGGAAAAATGTTGTGAAACAGAGCAAGCACAAGCACAAGCATAGCTCCTCCACAAAACCCAACACGCACTTGACGGCATAGGTAACTGCAATAAGTTTGAAGCAAACATAGAGCTGCATGATGCAACTGGCCTGCGCTGGATGAATGTCCAAAAGGACTAGGAAGCAGGTTGTCAATCTCAAAACTACCGATCTATAGCAGCAGCCAGTTAAATATCTGGAGAATATCTTCTCAAGGGGAAAAAGGAAAACAAGTACTAGTGGTGATTACCTGGAGAAGAGAGATTAGCTTCTAAAGGGGAACTCGCCAAAAAAAAAAAACTTCTCATGGGGAAGAAAAAAAAGTACTAGTGATGATTACCTGGAGAAGCCTTTTGCAAGATTGTTGATTCGGAATAATGGCTCCAAATCGCCGCTACTAATCAGAGGAGCGGGAGAGGTGGCGGCAGACAGATTTGCAGATGGTACCTCAGGGAGTGGTAGGCAGAGATGTTTCTTTCTGCAGAGTGGAAGAAGCTGTGGGAAGAAGACGGCAGCTAGTCGGCTGGTGGGAGGATTGGTGATCCTAGTCGCCGGCTAGTCGGAGGAATCGCGTGAGTCGAGCGGCTGCAGCTTGCTCTTCAGATCTCAGGATCTCGTTCCTGAGAACAGAAAAGGAGGGGGAGAGAGATGTGATAAATCAGACCCCCATACTCGCCGAGAGTTGAGACTTCAAATCCACTTTTCTCAATGTCAGCTCCATTATTTTACAGTTAGTGGCCTGAACATTAGAATATCCGTCTGCTTTGTCATATAGTAGTACGTACTACACAACTTGCCTGCGTCTGATCACATGTTTGCAGCACCGATTTTCAGCCAAACAGAGAGCCTAGCAAACAAGAGCGCTTCCGAGAGCGGGAGGTAGGGTTTGGAAATGATAGGAGTATGTTGGGGGTGAGCTCGGCGCTCCGGCGATCATTGCCGCCATCCACTTCCTTCACTCCCAGCCCAGCCGTCAGTTCCCCGGTGAGAGCAACGCCGTCCTTGTTTGTTTTGGCGCTCGCGATGTGCAAACTTTGTTCTTGCCTTCCGGGGGATGTGGACGGCAAGTCGGCAGCCATATCAGATCAGAAAGAAATGGCAAGGGCAGCAGCAGAACGCTGCAAGCCATGAACGCCTCGTAACAATTCCATGGGCGGTGGCGCCCGAACATGCCAAATCATTCATTCATGAGCCTAAAGCAGCCTGCTCGCGCCTGGCTTTTGCCTTTTGATTTTACCATCATATAACGTACTCCCTCTTGTACTATTAGTGTCAAGAAACGTCTTACATTTTGAGAGAGAGAAAGCATTACATTCTGTAAAAAAAAGCAAAGAGATATGGGAAGTATCAATCTTCATAGCTGCAATCACCATACGTGTATTAAGACAAATAAGTCCATGTTGAATAAGTTTCCTGACCTTTTGGAGCCTCACAATTTAAAAAAAAAATCAGTAACATGGTAGTGCAACAATAGCAGGCACTGCAGCACTTGAGACCGAAAAATAATACTGTACCCTCTTTTTTTGGACAAGTAAATATACACCATCTCCCTCCCTCCCTGGCTACAAAAGGTTTTATGGCAGAGGGCATGATAGGCTATCTGATAGTTGAAATTTCCTTCAACTGTTATGTTGCTTGTGCCTTCCCTTTTGCCTATGACGTTCCCTTTGTAATCACGCCGTGAGAAGAAGAGTGCATTTTTAATTGGAGGAGACATCATAGAACAGCATAAAGTTGGACCATGCATCCAACCGAAAGCTCCACGGATCAGAGAATGATTTCAAAACTTTGCGCTGCAGACAACAAAAGACACAGTAATGTCACTACATCGATACATCTGATAGTACAAGTGAATACTTACTTTATTCGATGCATTTGCAAAATAGAGAGGAGTGGCTGTTCCATTGTATAAACCCAGTCTGTCGAATCAAATTAACAAACTCTCTAATTAGCAACATCTCTACACAATGTACCTGTATTTACTCTGTTTTGCCATGAAACGTTATCAGCGGAATTCGCCTGTAAATTGCTTATCAGGACATCATCAATCACCCATGAAGAGGCTGCATCATCCCACTGTACTCACTGCCTGCAGCCACCTCGCAGAGAAGCCACACCTCCTGGAGGTCGCATCATGCAGCACACACATCATCGATCAGCGAATGGATGCAAAAGCTTTGCTCTGTAGACAATCAATGTGCACCAACGTCATCATACCTGGAAACTGAGAGTACAACTTGAATGATAGGCAGGAGGAAATAGACACTGTTAGAATAAATCCGAGGCATACCGTCGATCATCAGAGGACCAAGCAATCACACAAGCACGACACCGAGATTTGTTAACGAGGTTCACCAATATGGCTACATCCCCGGGGCCTGACTATGGGCGCTCCTCCCCATGACACCGCTACAATACCGCACCCGGTCGCCCTGGACACCGGCACATGCCGCCGGCTTCCCCTGTGTTCCGGTGCTATTATGTTGGCATAGGTTACATCGTGTGTCTACCCCCGCTATATAAGAGAGGCCCAGGATACAAGTGTCCTATTAGGACACGACTCCATATCCTATCTAAACACAATACAACTACAAGTCCAACTGTAACCTACCTCGTACACTATATTCGACACAACTCCAACAAACTCCACCTTGGCGAATATACTCCACCATCCTGAATTTGTCAATGTGTCAAACTTCCATGTACATTGGACTTGAGCTTATCCCATGAGTACCGCTGCTACTCCAAAGACTCCATATGACTCCATCTGCAACTTGTAGTCCCTCCTTTTCCTGACCACAGTCAACACTTGAGCAAAATTAAGTTTCTCTTTACTCTAGTCTGTGCTCCCAACTTCCAGAGTATCCATCAACATCATCACACACCGATCACTGACCTGCGTGAAAGTGAACAACTCACATATTGGGTGTCACACATAAGAGTTACCTGAACTCAACATCACCGCTCCTTTCTTGACCGCCTGTCTGAAAATTGAAGGAATTTTACCGTTGCTTGTAGTCATCCCGAGTCAAATTCGCAGTTGTCTCACCACATGTATGACCACCAGAGCCCTGGCCCGTCTCCATGTCCCGTGCGTACCGCACACCTCGCCGCTATTACCGCGTTGAGCCTCCGCTGTCCCGGTCGAGTCTCAAGGGTCACGAAACCACACCACTCAACCCCCATTGCAGAGTACCACCGATCATCACCGACTGATGACGAGTTTCACGCTTCCGTCAGACCACTGGGCTCCAGTCTGAATTACGTGTTGCTCGCTTTTTTTCCCACCTGCTGAATAGGCTTCGACCCCGTCGACTTACGCCGTAGCCCCTCAATCCAGCTCCACCTTCAACATGACTCCAAGGTAGATGATCAGTCCACCCCTGCGCCTCATCGACTTCAAGCTCCGTGTATACACCACCTTGAATCAATCCCGTGCCATAGTCTTGTCGAAGCCGCACAAGACCTCAGGCCTGCACCACGTGTTTCCACGCCCCAGAAGTCGGCCACCATCAGCACCGCCGTCTTCTGTTTTAACCAACATCCATGTCGGTCCGTCAGACAGTCCAGTCCGACCCAGCCGATTCATCCGACTGCACGACACGTTCCAGACTCCTCAAGCCGTCACCGTGGCCATCACCATCCATACACAAACATGTACCGACAAAGAAACCAAAGCAAAGTCCTCCATAGCCTTCCCGTGTGAACGTGCCACAGATCACACGTATGTAGCTTTAGGACCTATTTTTCTTTCTTGATAGCATATCACGGCCCTGACTCTCAGCCCTTGTGTCAATTCTTTTTGTCACAAACAAATCTCAACTTGTCTCGCATCAGCACGTTGCAACCTTCCGTGTGCTCTTGCATGACTCAGCTCCAAGCAGCCACCAATGCAACTCCAGGGCTTCCAACGCGACGTTGCCTTGTGCAACGCACGCATCTACCATGGCCTGGCCTTTAGCGCATGCACACGCCAGATTTGGTCTGCCACACGTGCGCCTGGCCATCACTGCATCTGCTGCCACCCTGTACGCGCCTCGGATTGGGCCCCTTTGTGTCCATGTTCGATCAACTCCCCGATCTCATCAAGACCGACCAATCTGCAACACCACGACACGTCGCCTGCTCAATCTGACCTCGCCGGGAATTTCGCTGAAAAACACACCGTTGTACGCTCGCCCGATCAATCGCCGCACGACACACGCACACGCGCTGCCACCGATGCTTCCGCCTTGCTTCTATTCCAATCTCGTCAAGAACCACGCCGCTACCGGCTGCAATCTCAGACTCGATACTTCCTCTAAATCAACACCACGGCCTCAAATCGAACCTTGCTCATGATACCACTTGTTAGAATAAATCCGAGGCATACCGTTGATCATCAGAGGACCAAGCAATCACACAAGCACGACACCGAGATTTGTTAACGAGGTTCACCAATATGGCTACATCCCCGGGGCCTGACTATGGGCGCTCCTCCCCATGACACCGCTACAATACCGCACCCGGTCGCCCTGGACACCGGCACATGCCGCCGGCTTCCCCTGCGTTCCGGTGCTATTATGTTGGCATAGGTTACATCGTGTGTCTACCCCCGCTATATAAGAGAGGCCCAGGATACAAGTGTCCTATTAGGACACGACTCCATATCCTATCTAAACACAATACAACTACAAGTCCAACTGTAACCTACCTCGTACACTATATTCGACACAACTCCAACAGACACAAAACTAACCATGATCAATGCGACTTGCTTCAGTGCGTCAGGATCTTGGCCGTGCACGAGAAAAGATGTCCCCCATGATAGAGGCAGTGAATTTTCTCCCAATAGGTTTGGTCCGATTTACAATCTCCCCTGTTGCTTCGCATGGCGGAGAGTCTCTAGGCAAGGAGTTAGCATGATGGATAAACAAAACGTTGGGCCTATTAGGATGGTTCATTGCAGCTGCTTGCCATCCATCCTTTATGGTATCTTGTACTCCGGAATGGAGCGCGACTTCTTTTAGCCTTCCCATGCGTGTGATGTCGATGCCTGGAAGATCACCCTGAGCTTCACAAAGTATATGAAGTGACACAAGGTAGGGCATAGCTTCATCTTGGATTGATATGTCCTCCAGACTTTGCTTGCCCACGAGGCATAACCCCTTCAGGCTTCGGAAATGCTCTGGTTTTATGACCAAGTGACCAAGCCTGTCTTCTACCAGCTTGAGATATTTGAGTGTCATTTTCAGTCCAGACAGGCCACTTAGGATCGTGTCACCGCTCAGACTAGTCTTTGAGAGGCACAACTCCTCGATGTAGTTCAACTTTGCACGGAACTGAGGGAGTTGTGTCAGCTTGCCTCGCAATTTGAGCGAGGTAAGACGGCCTGTAGCTTTCAGAGAATCCATGAACTGTTCTGAGCATTCTGTTGGGCATCCTTGGAAGTCGATAGATAAAGAACGATCGACTCTTGTCATATCCAGGCCTCCGCCAATGAATTTCTTTGTGGCTCCTAAAACATGAACCAGTTTCGTCACATCTGCGGTGGAATCGCACCATATTTTCACCTTCCTCAACTTCCCCATGCGACTCATCAGCTGCGCAAACCCTTCGCTTTTGTCTGTGACAAATCCAGAAAGCCTATGCAGTTCAATATCTTTTGACAGGAGCTTCTCTAGCTTCTTCTGTGTGCAGTCGCCTTCAACTAGCTGAAACTTTCCAAGGAGGTGTTTCAACCCGGGGAGCTGGAGGACTTCAATTGGCAGCGTCACTACCTGAGTTCTCCTCATGTCAAGAGTCTCTAACCATTTTAGCTTCCCTATTTTCCTCGGAACCTTGTCAATACTGTCCCCGAGGCTCAGATATTTGAGCAGCAACAGGTCACATATTTTGCCCACATGTTCTGCTTTCACATCGGCACATTCTTTGAGATCCAAAACTCACAGTAGCTTATATTTGGCATAATTCAAATTAGCTTGATGCCTGGAGACATTTGCATCATCAGGGAATACTGCCAGAGTATGGAGACGAGATAACTCCTTTGGCAAATTAAGTGGCCCATTTGCCGCACCGTTAAGATGGAGCGAAAGCCGGCGAATATCTTTGCCCGGTGGATTCCTCTCCGTCGTCTGGCCGCTACCACACAGCATGGTGATGAAGTTCTGTGACTTGGATTTGCTGGAAATGGAGTTAAGCATCATCCCAAAAGTTTGGCATCTCTTAACATTTCCATAGTTCCTCACTTGAATGGGCTGAATGACATTGCGGCTGATGAGGCTCTCCAAATTCCTGGCTGCAACATCCTGGGAAAAACTCTCTGTTTCTGGTTGAGGAAACACAAGTCCTTCAGCCAGCCATCGCCTTATCAGGGGATTCCTCCTGACAGGATGGTCGCGTGGGAACATGCAGAAATACAGCAATAAGTCCTGGACAACAGGACTGGACAGGATCTCGTTGTTGCCGCGCCGAATTCTTTCTAGAGTGTCATCACGAAGATGGAGGCAGGCCTCCACAAATCCACTCTCTGTCAGCTCCCCAATGAAAACCTGGCTTGTGCTATCCATAGCAAGTGATGAACCGCTACCACATCTGCAGCATGTCGCTTCTGGCAGCTGAATGGCCGTCGTCATGATAATTCTGCCGTCCACTCCATCAGCCCAAGAGAAGGCAGATAGCACGTCGTACAACTCATGTGTGTTCACACCATCAATCACAATCAAATACCTACAAGATACATAATGAATGAATCTTTGAGAAAATAAAAATCATGATTTTTTTTTGTTGTTGCAGGTTTTGCAGCTATCAATATTTGCTTGCAATCTTACTAGTCGATACCAATCATAAGTTACTGAAATTTTGAAATGCTGACACCAATTTAGCTCTCTGTTTCCTACTTGTGAACTTCATTGAGTCAGTATACTCAAGATTGAATTCAACGGGAAATCCTTCAACAAGTTTAATATACAGTCCTAGACCACATTCCATCAACCTACTTTTATCAGAATCTACGCATGTACTAGTATGTTTTAGAGCTTAAATTTACATATTTGCACTCTGCAACAGCCCTATTTACTTTTAGCATTTCATTTTCCCACAAGAGGATATTCCAACAGAATCATGTCTCCAACAAGTTCACAACAATAACACTGTTGAAAGCAAACATTACTAGTTAATATATAATCACCTTCCGGTAATCTTTAGCTATATTGCTCAGGAGGCATTATACTAGTTAAGCTATATAATCACCTTCCGGTCTTGAGTAATTCGGTGAGCGGGTGGTCAGTCGACGCATGCTCGGCATCTCCGTTGACTTGTCTTATGATGTTGGAGCTGTAGGCAGTCGCACCATGATTCTTGGCAATACTAATTAGCAGCAGTTGGTCATATATTTTCTGAAGAAGCTTGTGCACACTCATGCCCGGGGCTGCACGAACCCAGGCGTGCAGCGGGAACTGGCTGCGCACATCCCTGTTGCTGTAAACCTTGTGGGCAAGGCGAGTCATACCTGCTCCACCGAATCCGGCGACTGAAATCACCTTGAGCCTCCCCTCCGATGGGCTCCGCGGAAGCAGAGCAAGTAGTTGCCCCTCCGGATCCTGATCGTTGCCCCCGCCGGCGGGAGCCGGAGGTGCGGCGGCTCCGGTGATGCTGATGGAGTTCTGCAGCTGCTCGAGAGTCTCCTTTGACCTCTTCTTCAGTCTGCCGATCTTCCCGACGAATCGGACTCTGCCCATCTTCCCGACCTGGAAGCGGTCGATGCAGTCTTCCATGTCGTCCGCCAGGCGCCTGAGATCTCGGACCCAGAGGTCCGTGATGGATCTGCCGCCACTGGAGCGGCCAATGATTTCCTGGATCGACTGCAGGTCGCGCCGGATGAACCCGGCGTCCACCTCCAGGTTGTCAAGCTGCTTCCGTTTCCCGTCTATCACCGATAGGAGCTTCGGCAGGAGCTTCACTATCGGGCCGACCACCACCGCAACCTCCATCTCGATGTGTCCCTAGCTAGCTAGTCTACATGCTAACCCCTCTCTCGCCCTGGGAGACGAGTTGTGCATCTGTTGTCAGAGCGTCTCCAGTGGATGCGGCAAACGGTTCCCCGTCGGTGAAATTGCACCAGCCGGAGTTGAGAGCAGGCGGCGGCAGTTTCGGGCGCTGGAGGTAGAGACGAAAGGGTGGACTAGCAGTTTTGGTCCAGTGAGCAAGGAGAGATTGGATGGTGCGCACGTCCGGTTGGACTTTTTTTTTCCTTTTACATATGATATGATGAAAATAATTAATTGCAAAGAAGACCATTTGCAGGTGTACGGTATTTCTTAGGTTTTTTAGACAAACTGATTATTTTTCTTTGGTAAATACACTGAAATGGTTTTTTAATATCAGTTTATGGTATTTTTATAATGAAAGATGCCTTTTAGAACATCATAGACACACAAAACATTCACAGCACTCACGCACACCCACCCCTATCCCTATGGGAAGTGGATCCTCTAACACGAATGAGAGAAGTCGCCTAAGCTACAATACAACTTAGTGTAAAACAGAGAAGTAACAGGTACTGTAGCGAACACTGTATTTATCTACTGTAGCATGTATTATAAACAATTACTGTTGATATAAATAAATTTAAAATTAGTTTTATTGCATCATAATTTTATTTGTATGTAATTTTTGTAAATGTATATAATTTTGTTTATATATAATTTTTGTAAATATATACAATAAATTTATAATTTGCAAATTAACTCAAGTCATTTTAGTCTTAATCATATGGATGCGAAGGAGGGAAGTTAAGAAAATGTAGCTTAGATGACTTTTCTTCTTAATGTTAGAGGATCCACACCTAAGACTTAGAGCTAGTTTGGATGGTGACCTGGACATCGTGCCTGGGAAAAAATAGCGCCTGGCCTGGGTCTGAGTTTGGTGTTGATTTGTGCCTGGCCAGGCTGGCATGGACATGAAGCGTTTGGTTGGTGGCCTGGATGTAATAGCCTATTGGTTGATAGTAGCTCTGAATAAAATATAAATAATAGCTCTAGACAAAGCTATTTGCATGGGATATCATGCCCAAGCAGGTTTATAGATGGCCGGGCATCCATTTCCATACGCCTGCCCCAGGCTAACGCCCGTGCCTGGTGCTTCAGCCAGTCTAATCAACATAAAAAATGCTCCAGGCCAGGCAAGCATTTCATTGCTCAGGACACCATCCAAACAACCTCCAGGCTAGTATCAGGCAAGCTCTAGGCCAGGTATAAAGAGGTGAGGAAGCGAACCAAACTGACCTTTAGAGACTGGGTTGATATATCTTAAGATTGATAAAGTCATCACACACCTCATAGTCGCCACACACATCATGCCACTGAAAAAAAATAGCATCAACCTATCTTAAATAAATATGAGGAAGTTTGATCTTGAACTAGACCTATCTTCTACCAAGCCTGTCGACCTCTCTATGTGTATACAAGTCATATGTGGTTTGTTCAAATACCCCTCATTAGATCTGATACGGTCGGGAGGTGGCGCGGTTATCAAAAAAGCTTTCGCCCCGCTTTATATATAAAATATCGATCAACAACAACCCAGTACAAACGCACGTCATCACAACACACGCACACACCCAAGGCAAGATACATAAGCGCTGAGCGCAGCAACACTACCCCAAACACTACAAGAGCAGCCGGGTCCTCGCCCGTGAATACGCCACCGCGAAGAGATGAAGCCGCATATGACGAACCGTGGGTTCCAAGGCGGTGCCTTCAGGAAGGAAACGACACCGGAGCGCCGCCATCGCCCGACCTGAGAGTCAGAGTTTTCCCTAGAGCAACACGACGGGCAATGATGGCCGCAGTGGCGGAGCTTGAGCCAAAATCATGGGGGGGCATTGGTAGAAGGGGGGGCAAACATAACTATTTTCAGCTTATTTTTGGTGGAAAGTAGGCCTAATACAAAGAAATATATGCATGATTTCTTGTGAGCTGGGGGGCCATGGCCCAGGTGTTGGGGAACGCAGTAATTTCAAAAAAATTTCCTACGCACACGCAAGATCATGGTGATGCACAGCAACGAGAGGGGAGAGTGTTGTCTACGTACCAACGCAGACCGACTGCGGAAGCGATCACACAACGTAGAGGAAGTAGTCGTACGTCTTCTTCCCGATCCGACCGATCCAAGCACCGTTACTCCGGCACCTCCGAGTTCTTAGCACACGTTCAGCTCGATGACGATCCTCGGGCTCCGATCCAGCAAAGCGTCGAGGAAGAGTTCCGTCAGCACGACGGCGTGGTGACGATCTTAATGTACTACCGACGCAGGGCTTCGCCTAAGCTCTACAACGATATGACCGAGGTGGAATTTGGTGGCAGGGGGCACCGCACACGGCTAAGGAACGATCTCAAGGATCAAGTTGTGTGTCTTGGGGTACCCCCTGCCCCCGTATCTAAAGGTTGGAGGAGGGGAGCCGGCCGGCCAAGGGAGAGGAGGCGCAGGGGAGTCCTACTCCCACCGGGAGTAGGACTCCTCCCCCCAATCCTAATCCTATTAGGACTCCCGGGGGGAAAAGGAGAGAGAAGGGGGGCCGGCCCCTATCCTAGTCCTACTAGGACTTTGGGAAGGGGGGCGCCGGCCAGCTTGTGGGCTTTCCCTTTTTCTCCTTTTCCACTAAGGCCCAATAGGCCCATTAGTCTCCCGGGGGGTTCCGGTAACCCTCCCGGTATTCCGGTAAAATCCCGATTTCACCCGGAACACTTCCGATGTCCAAACATAGGCTTCCAATATATCAATCTTTACGTCTCGACCATTTCGAGACTCCTCGTCATGTCCGTGATCTCATCCGGGACTCCGAACAACCTTCCGTACATCAAAATGCATAAACTCATAATAACTGTCATCGTAACGTTAAGCGTGCGGACCCTACGGTTCGAGAACAATGTAGACATGACCGAGACACGTCTCCGGTCAATAACCAATAGCGGGACCTGGATGCCCATATTGGCTCCTACATATTCTACGAAGATCTTTATCGGTCAGACCGCATAACAACATACGTTGTTCCCTTTGTCATCGGTATGTTACTTGCCCGAGATTCGATCGTCGGTATCCAATACCTAGTTCAATCTCGTTACCGGCAAGTCTCTTTACTCGTTCCGTAATACATCATCTCGCAACTAACACATTAGTTGCAGTGCTTGCAAGGCTTATGTGATGTGCATTACCGAGAGGGCCCAGAGATACCTCTCCGACAATCGGAGTGACAAACCCTAATCTCGAAATACGCCAACCCAACATCTACCATTGGAGACACCTGTAGTACTCCTTTATGATCACCCAGTTATGTTGTGACGTTTGGTAGTACCCAAAGTGTTCCTCCGGTAAACGGGAGTTGCATAATCTCATAGTTATAGGAACATGTATAAGTCATGAAGAAAGCAATAGCAACATACTAAACGATCGGGTGCTAAGCTAATGGAATGGGTCATGTCAATCAGATCATTCTACTAATGATGTGACCTCGTTAATCAAATAACAACTCCTTGTTCATGGTTAGGAAACATAACCATCTTTGATTAACAAGCTAGTCAAGTAGAGGCATACTAGTGACACTCTGTTGGTCTATGTATTCACACATGTATTATGTTTCCGGTTAATACAATTCTAGCATGAATAATAAACATTTATCATGATATAAGGAAATAAATAATAACTTTATTATTGCCTCTAGGGCATATTTCCTTCAGTCTCCCACTTGCACTAGAGTCAATAATCTAGATTACACAGTAATGATTCTAACACCCATGGAGCCTTGGTGCTGATCATGTTTTGCTCGTGGAAGAGGCTTAGTCAACGGGTCTGCAACATTCAGATCCGTATGTATCTTGCAAATCTCTATGTCTCCCACCTGGACTAAATCCCGGATGGAGTTGAAGCGTCTCTTGATGTGTTTGGTTCTTTTGTGAAATCTGGATTCCTTTGCCAAGGCAATTGCACCAGTATTGTCACAGAAGATTTTCATTGGACCCGATGCACTAGGTATGACACCTAGATCGGATATGAACTCCTTCATCCAGACTCCTTCGTTTGCTGCTTCCGAAGCAGCTATGTACTCCGCTTCACATGTAGATCCCGCTACGACGCTTTGTTTAGAACTGCACCAACTGACAGCTCCACCGTTTAAAGTAAACACGTATCCGGTTTGCGATTTAGAATCGTCCGGATCAGTGTCAAAGCTTGCATCAACGTAACCTCTTACGGTGAGCTCTTTGTCACCTCCATATACGAGAAACATATCCTTAGTCCTTTTCAGGTATTTCAGGATGTTCTTGACCGCTGTCCAGTGATCCACTCCTGGATTACTTTGGTACCTCCCTGCTAAACTTATAGCAAGGCACACATCAGGTCTGGTACACAGCATTGCATACATGATAGAGCCTATGGCTGAAGCATAGGGAACATCTTTCATTTTCTCTCTATCTTCTGCAGTGGTCGGGCATTGAGTCTTACTCAACTTCACACCTTGTAACACAGGCAAGAACCCTTTCTTTGCTTGATCCATTTTGAACTTCTTCAAAATCTTGTCAAGGTATGTGCTCTGTGAAAGTCCAATTAAGCGTTTTGATCTATCTCTATAGATCTTTATGCCTAATATGAAAGCAGCTTCCCCGAGGTCTTTCATCGAAAAACTTTTATTCAAGTATCCCTTTATGCTATCCAGAAATTCTATATCATTTCCAATCAGCAATATGTCATCCACATATAATATCAGAAATGCTACAGAGCTCCCACTCACTTTCTTGTAAATACAGGCTTCTCCAAAAGTCTGTATAAAGCCAAATGCTTTGATCACACTATCAAAGCGTTTATTCCAACTCCGAGATGCTTGCACCAGTCCATAAATGGATCGCTGGAGTTTGCATACTTTGTTAGCTCCTTTTGGATCGACAAAACCTTCTGGTTGTATCATATACAACTCTTCTTCCAGAAATCCATTCAGGAATGTAGTTTTGACATCCATCTGCCATATTTCATAATCATAAAATGCGGTAATTGCTAACATAATTCTGACGGACTTAAGCATCGCTACGGGTGAGAAAGTCTCATCGTAGTCAACCCCTTGAACTTGTCGAAAACCTTTTGCGACAAGTCGAGCTTTATAGACAGTAACATTACCGTCAGCGTCAGTCTTTTTCTTGAAGATCCATTTATTCTCAATTGCTTGCCTATCATCGGGCAAGTCAACCAAAGTCCATACTTTGTTCTCATACATGGATCCCATCTCAGATTTCATGGCCTCAAGCCACTTTGCGGAATCTGGGCTCACCATCGCTTCTTCATAGTTCGTAGGTTCATCATGATCTAGTAGCATGACTTCCAGAACTGGATTACCGTACCACTCTGGTGCGGATCTCACTCTGGTTGATCTACGTGGTTCAGTAGCATCTTGCCCTGAAGTTTCATGATCATCATCATTAGCTTCCTCACTGATTGGTATAGGTGTCGCAGAAACAGTTTTCTGTGATGTACTATTTTCCAATAAGGGAGCAGGTACAGTTACCTCGTCAAGTTCTACTTTCCTCCCACTCACTTCTTTCGAGAGAAACTCCTTCTCTAGAAATGATCCATTCTTAGCAACGAATGTCTTGCATTCGGATCTGTGATAGAAGGTATACCCAACAGTTTCTTTTGGGTATCCTATGAAGACACATTTCTCCGCTTTGGGTTCGAGCTTATCAGGTTGAAGCTTTTTCACATAAGCATCGCAGCCCCAAACTTTAAGAAACGACAACTTTGGTTTCTTGCCAAACCATAGTTCATAAGGCGTCGTCTCAACGGATTTTGATGGTGCCCTATTTAACGTGAATGCGGCCGTCTCTAAAGCATAACCCCAGAACGATAGCGGTAAATCAGTAAGAGACATCATAGATCGCACCATATCTAGTAAAGTACGATTACGACGTTCGGACACACCATTACGCTGTGGTGTTCCGGGTGGCGTGAGTTGCGAAACTATTCCACAATTTTTCAAATGTACACCAAACTCGTAACTCAAATATTCTCCTCCACGATCAGATCGTAGAAATTTTATTTTCTTGTTACGATGACTTTCAACCTCACTCTGAAATTCTTTGAACTTTTCAAATGTTTCAGACTTATGTTTCATCAAGTAGATATACCCATATCTGCTTAAATCATCTGTGAAGGTGAGAAAATAACGATATCCGCCACGAGCCTCAATATTCATCGGACCACATACATCGGTATGTATGATTTCCAACAAATCTGTTGCTCTCTCCATAGTACCGAAGAACGGTGTTTTAGTCATCTTGCCTATGAGGCACGGTTCACAAGTACCAAGTGATTCATAATCAAGTGGTTCCAAAAGCCCATCAGTATGGAGTTTCTTCATGCGCTTTACACCGATATGACCTAAACGGCAGTGCCACAAATAAGTTGCACTATCATTATTAACTTTGCATCTTTTGGCTTCTACATTATGAATATGTGTATTACTATCTTCGAGATTCAATAAGAATAGACCACTCTTCAAAGGTGCATGACCATAAAAGATATTATTCATATAAATAGAACAACCATTATTCTCTGATTTAAATGAATAACCGTCTCGCATTAAACAAGATTCAGATATAATGTTCATGCTCAACGCTGGTACCAAATAACAATTATTTAGGTCTAATATTAATCCCGAAGGTAGATGTAGAGGTAGCGTGCCGACCGCGATCTCATCGACTTTGGAACCGTTTCCCACGCGCATCGTCACCTCGTCCTTTGCTAGCGTCCGCTTATTCCGTAGTCCCTGTTTCGAGTTGCAAATATTAGCAACAGAATCAGTATCAAATACCCAGGTGCTACTGCGAGCTCTAGTAAGGTACACATCAATAACATGTATATCACATATACCTTTGCTCACTTTGCCATCCTTCTTATCCGCCAAATACTTGGGGCAGTTCCGCTTCCAGTGTCCAGTCTGCTTGCAGTAGAAGCACTCAGTTTCAGGCTTAGGTCCAGACTTGGGTTTATTCTCTTGAGCAGCAACTTGCTTGTTGTTCTTCTTGAAGTTTCCCTTCTTCTTCCCTTTGCCCTTTTTCTTGAAACTAGTGGTTTTGCTAACCATCAACACTTGATGCTCCTTCTTGATTTCTACCTCCGCAGCTTTCAGCATTGCGAAGAGCTCAGGAATAGTCTTGTTCATCCTTTGCATATTATAGTTCATCACGAAGCTCTTGTAGCTTGGTGGCAGTGATTGGAGAATTCTGTCAATGACGCAGTCATCTGGAAGATTAACTCCCATCTGAATCAAGTGATTATTATACCCAGACATCTTGAGTATATGCTCACTGACAGAACTGTTCTCCTCCATCTTACAGCTATAGAACTTATTGGAGACTTCATATCTCTCAATTCGGGCATTTGCTTGAAATATTAACTTCAACTCCTGGAACATCTCATATGCTCCATGACGTTCAAAACGTCGTTGAAGTCCCGATTCTAAGCCGTAAAGCATGGCACACTGAACTATCGAGTAGTCATCAGCTTTGCTCTGCCAGACGTTCATAACATCTGGCGTTGCTCCAGCAGCAGGCCTGGCACCCAGCGGTGCTTCCAGGACGTAATTCTTCTGTGCAGCAATGAGGATAATCCTCAGGTTACGGACCCAGTCCGTGTAATTGCTACCATCATCTTTCAACTTTACTTTCTCAAGGAACGCATTAAAATTCAACGGAACAACAGCACGAGCCATCTATCTACAATCAACATAAACAAGCAAGATACTATCAGGTACTAAGTTCATGATAAGTTTAAGTTCAGTTAATCAAATTACTTAGGAACTCCCAATTAGATAGACATCCCTCTAATCTTCTAAGTGATCACGTGATCCAAATCAACTAAACCATAACCGATCATCACGTGAGATGGAGTAGTTTTCAATGGTGAACATCGTCATGTTGATCATATCTACTATATGATTCACGCTCGACCTTTCGGTCTCTGTGTTCCGAGGCCATATCTGCATATGCTAGGCTCGTCAAGTATAACCTGAGTATTCTGCGTGTGCAAAACTGGCTTGCACCCGTTGTAGATGGACGTAGAGCTTATCACACCCGATCATCACGTGGTGTCTGGGCACGACGAACTTTGGCAACGGTTCATACTCAGGGAGAACACTTCTTGATAATTTAGTGAGAGATCATCTTATAATGCTACCGTCAATCAAAGCAAGATAAGATGCATAAAAGGATAAACATCACATGCAATCAATATAAGTGATATGATATGGCCATCATCATCTTGTGCTTGTGATCTCCATCTCCGAAGCACCGTCATGATCACCATCGTCACCGGCGCGCCACCTTGATCTCCATCGTAGCAACGTTGTCGTCTCGCCAATCTTATGCTTCCACGACTATCACTACCGCTTAGTAATAAAGTAAAGCATTACATCGCGATTGCATTGCATACAATAAAGCGACAACCATATGGCTCCTGCCAGTTGCCGATAACTCGGTTACAAAACATGATCATCTCATACAATAAAATCAGCATCATGCCTTGACCATATCACATCACAACATACCCTGCAAAAACAAGTTAGACGTCCTCTACTTTGTTGTTGCAAGTTTTACGTGGCTGCTACGGGCTTAAGTAAGAACTCATCTCACCTACGCATCAAAACCACAACGATAGTTCGTCAAATAGACTCCGTTTTAACCTTCTCAAGGACCGGGCGTAGTCACACTTGGTTCAACTAAAGTTGGAGAGACAGTCTTCCGCAAGCCATCTATGTGCAAAGCACGTCGAGGGAACCGGTCTCGCGTAAGAGTACGCGTAAGGTTGGTCCGGATCGTCTCAACCAACAATACCGCCGAACCAAAGTATGACATGCTGGTAGGCAGTATGACTTGTATCGCCCACAACTCACTTGTGTTCTACTCGTGCATATAACATCAAACCATAAAACCTAGGCTCGGATGCCACTGTTGGGGAACGCAGTAATTTCAAAAAAAATTCCTACGCACACGCAAGATCATGGTGATGCACAGCAACGAGAGGGGAGAGTGTTGTCTACGTACCAACGCAGACCGACTGCGGAAGCGATCACACAACGTAGAGGAAGTAGTCGTACATCTTCTTCCCGATCCGACCGATCCAAGCACCGTTACTCCGGCACCTCCGAGTTCTTAGCACACGTTCAGCTCGATGACGATCCTCGGGCTCCGATCCAGCAAAGCGTCGAGGAAGAGTTCCGTCAGCACGACGGCGTGGTGACGATCTTGATGTACTACCGACGCAGGGCTTCGCCTAAGCTCTACAACGATATGACCGAGGTGGAATTTGGTGGCAGGGGGCACTGCACACGGCTAAGGAACGATCTCAAGGATCAAGTTGTGTGTCTTGGGGTGCCCCCTGTCCCCGTATATAAAGGTTGGAGGAGGGGAGCTGGCCGGCCAAGGGAGAGGAGGCGCAGGGGAGTCCTACTCCCATCGGGAGTAGGACTCCTCCCCCCAATCCTAATCCTATTAGGACTCCCGGGGGGAAAAGGAGAGAGAAGGGGGGCCGGCCCCTATCCTAGTCCTACTAGGACTTTGGGAAGGGGGGCGCCGGCCAGCTTGTGGGCTTTCCCTTTTTCTCCTTTTCCACTAAGGCCCAATAGGCCCAT
This sequence comes from Triticum monococcum, assembly GCA_034509565.1. Lineage (NCBI taxonomy): Eukaryota > Viridiplantae > Streptophyta > Magnoliopsida > Poales > Poaceae > Triticum > Triticum monococcum. The sequence goes on from CM067845.1 coordinate 670,919,090, forward strand.
TAGTCTCCCGGGGGGTTCCGGTAACCCTCCCGGTATTCCGGTAAAATCCCGATTTCACCCGGAACACTTCCGATGTCCAAACATAGGCTTCCAATATATCAATCTTTACGTCTCGACCATTTCGAGACTCCTCATCATGTCCGTGATCTCATCCGGGACTCCGAACAACCTTCGGTACATCAAAATGCATAAACTCATAATAACTGTCATCGTAACGTTAAGCGTGCGGACCCTACGGTTCGAGAACAATGTAGACATGACCGAGACACGTCTCCGGTCAATAACCAATAGCGGGACCTGGATGCCCATATTGGCTCCTACATATTCTACGAAGATCTTTATCGGTCAGACCGCATAACAACATACGGTGTTCCCTTTGTCATCGGTATGTTACTTGCCCGAGATTCGATCGTCGGTATCCAATACCTAGTTCAATCTCGTTACCGGCAAGTCTCTTTACTCGTTCCGTAATACATCATCTCGCAACTAACACATTAGTTGCAGTGCTTGCAAGGCTTATGTGATGTGCATTACCGAGAGGGCCCAGAGATACCTCTCCGACAATCGGAGTGACAAACCCTAATCTCGAAATACGCCAACCCAACATCTACCATTGGAGACACCTGTAGTACTCCTTTATGATCACCCAGTTACGTTGTGACGTTTGGTAGTACCCAAAGTGTTCCTTCGGTAAACGGGAGTTGCATAATCTCATAGTTATAGGAACATGTATAAGTCATGAAGAAAGCAATAGCAACATACTAAACGATCGGGTGCTAAGTTAATGGAATGGGTCATGTCAATCAGATCATTCTACTAATGATGTGACCTCGTTAATCAAATAACAACTCCTTGTTTATGGTTAGGAAACATAACCATCTTTGATTAACAAGCTAGTCAAGTAGAGGCATACTAGTGACACTCTGTTGGTCTATGTATTCACACATGTATTATGTTTCCGGTTAATACAATTCTAGCATGAATAATAAACATTTATCATGATATAAGGAAATAAATAATAACTTTATTATTGCCTCTAGGGCATATTTCCTTCACCAGGTTGGCCCCCATGAAGCTCCATCACTGGATGGCCGCGACAACGCCTTCAGGAAGGGAGCGAGCTTCGCCGCCGTCGGTCCGTCCGAAGATAGGACAGGTTTTCACCCCGGCCCATACTCACCGCCACCGAACGTCACACCCCGGCGACCATGCCGCACACACGACTATGGTCACTGGGCAGCACCAAGGCACGGGCTTTGCCCATGAGCACCGCGACACCACCACCAGGGCCGCCACCCCAGAATCCAAGACCTCGACGCCACCTCACCAGTTACCCAGCGCCACGCCACCTATAGAGACGGGTGGAAAGGCCCCGCCTTTCGCACCCCTGAGCTGCCCCCAACTGGCCGCCATCGGCCCGTCCTGCTGCTGGGCGCGAGATAGCGCGGTCCTGCCGTCGGGCGCGAGACGGGCGCGGTCCTGCCGTCGGGCGCGAGACGAGCGCGGTCCTGCAGCCGGGCGCGAGACGGGCGATGTACCACAGCTGAGAAAAGCCCAGTCCTTCGACGAAAGTGGTGCGTGGGCGACGGGGAGAGGAATCGAAGGCCGCCGCACGCCGCCTACGGTTGAACCGATGCCGAAACATGTCAGCCGCCGCCGCAGCCGACATGCCAAGCTACCGTGGATCCCTCCACGGCCGGAGCAGCAGCCACACCAGGCCACTGCCCATCCCGCGCCGCCCGCCGGACTCCAGCCGTTGAGTCCGTCGGCCACGCAGCCACCAGATCGGCCACCACACCCGCGCCGCCGCGCCCTGGCCAGAGCCGTCCACGGCCGGAGCAGCAGCCACACCAGGCCACTGCCCGTCCCGCGCCGCTCGCCGGACTCCAGCCATTGAGTCCGTCAGCCCCGCAGCCACCAGATCGGCCACCACACCTGCGTCGGCCACGCACCGTGGCGCAGTTAAGTGTGCCGTGTCTTCCCATAACTATCCTATCCCTAAAATGTCACGGTCGTACATGACCCTAACGAGTGTTTACTTGATCTTAGTGAGGCGTGATACTCGAGAGCCCCTTAGACACTCATACATGCATGTGCACCTTAGACTCGTCCTTCTGAGCTCCCTCGAATGTGTATCCTTACTCATTGACATATGTGTGTCTAATGACTATGAGCCAGTTTGGATTGAGAACTGGGGTTCATACCTCTAGAGAAAGGTATTGCCGAAAAAGGGTTTCCCTCCGCTTTGTATACAAAGCAACCAACCGAACCATACAGAGAAAGGTGCTGGGGCGGAAGCAGCACAATCACGCCCAAAAGAAACGACAGAGAAAAAGCAAAAGAAACAAATGCCGACAACAGCGGATCAATAAAAACGAAGAAGCCTCGCGATCGCTGCGCCCACCGGGATCTTCCACTAGGCTCCAAGAGTCCGAAGCGCCGGCACCTATCAACACCTCCAAGAAGGATCGCGACGATGACGACGCTGCTGCCAAGGGTTTCCCCTGGTACACGACGAGGCGAGAGGAAGGGTAGCCCCCGACGCCCTCCCAGAAGGTCAGGTGGCACCCACAGGCGCCACCGCGCCGGTGTCGGCCACGCCGACAGGGGTTTCCCCCGAACCCAACCCGCACCTTGGGCACTCCGGCTCCAGCCACCAAACCAACCACCACCATGCGCCAACGCGGTCATGAGGCCCCCACGCCGTCTCACCACGGCACCGCAAAGTGAGGACAGCGCGGCGAAGAATCTGAGCCGGGACTAGGGCATCAACACCATGGACACGCGGGAGGGCCCCACCTCCACCGTCGGCGACGGTAGCCGTCCGGACGCAATAGCAGGAGCACACCAGGCCCGACCGATCCCACGTGGGCCCGTAAAGCTCCCGCCTTCGCGCTGCTATCGGCACGCCATCGGCGCCGACGCCCATATCCGAGCCGCTCCTCCTCCTCACCGCGCCGCAGACAATGAGGCCACGCCGGGGGCCGGCCCGCTAGGACCCAGATGGGGCCTGCCGGGCCCAGATCTGGGCCGGGGCGCGACGTCGTCCACCCCGCACCACCACGCCGCCCCGCCGCCAAGGAGCAGCATCGCCACCACGTCCGTCGCCGGCCACCCCGCCGGGTCACCGGACTGCCGCCAAACCGAGCGACACCACCGCCGCCCCCCTGCCCCGAGCCAGGAGGACGCGTGCACGGGAAGAGGAGATCCTGCCGCCGCCGGCACCCCCCGGGCCGGAGCCGGGGGCGCCGCCAGCGACAACAGGACAGAGGAAGAGGATGCGAAGCCGAGGGAAGAGACGCAGGGGCCGCCCCGGCCGCCTCCCGAGGAGGCGGCGCGAAGGCGGAAGGAGGGGCTGGGAAGGAAGGGCGGGGGAGGGGGCGGATTCGGGCCGCGCGCCGGCGAGGGCGGCCGGATCCCGCTGGAGACGGGCAGGGGAGGTGGCGGCGGCGAGGGTTTCGGGGGTGGGAGCGAGTCGCGGGAGCGGGCCTCGCTAGTACCACAGTTCTGCCCTCTCTCAACTAGAAGCATGTATCGAGAAAGGTATTGCCTGAGAGTAGGCTGAGAAAGATGAGATTCTTGCTTCATTAGGCATGAGTACGTGATGTTTAGTTTGTGCTTTGAAAGGCTACTATTGTGTTACAGTACTACAGTATAATTAGTGGAAAACTCTTAAATCCATTCGGCTGATTTCTGGAGAAAATCATCTGCATCATCTGCGTGCCACGCGTTCACCCACGTTGTGCATCGCTTGGTCAACTGGCCACCATGCATATGCATCATCTGCCTTATCCCCCCGCCCACAATGCCACAGCCACACATTTTTCCTGCCACATCGTCATTTTTCCCTTACTCTAGATCGCGGCCAACACCGGTCACCGTTGCCGCAATCTCGGCTCCCCCTCCGATGTTGCTCTTCCCCGCTGCTGCAGAGCAAAACGGAAACGACCACTGCTCGCCTCTTTTTTCCTGCTGTAGGAGTGCTGCAACGGGTTGCGCGGCTCTGCAATGGGGAGCGCTCGCCACCGCTCGCCGGTGCTGCAATGGAGCAGGGCATTGCGGTCAGCGACGCGCCAAGTACGGCGGTGTTGCAATGGAGCATGTGTTGCTTCCGGCGGCGCAACGACGGCGCTGCAATGGTGCGGACGCTGCTGTCGTCGGCGCGACAAGTCGAGGACGGCGATGCTACTACCGGGGGCGTTGCAATGGAGCGGGCGGCGGCACTGCTGCCGTCGGGTCACCGGTGCTGCAATGGAGCGGGCGCTGCTTCCGACGGCGCGACGACGACGCTGCAATTGTGTGGGCGCTGTGCGCAACAAGTCGAGGACGATGGTGCTGCTGCCGGCGGTGCTACAATGGAGCGGGCGGTAGCGCTACTGTTGTCCGGTCACCGGTGCTGCAGTGAAGCCCTCATCGTCGGACGCTAGTGCTGAATGAAGACCTCGTCGACGGCCATCGGTGCTGCAATTAAGCCAGTCGTCGCCGGCCACGGAATGTTCTCCTACTATGCAGCAGAGCTGGAGCGTTAACCCCGTCCCTCGCCGGCGACAAGCTATGTTGCGTGACCCACGGGATCGAAGCGTTGATTGAGAAGGAATCGAGCGGCTCTAATACATCCTAGTTAAGCAAATTGGACGGCTATATCTAGGCGGCTTAAAATAGGATAAAATCAGCCATCTGATTTGTAGCAGCCGCCATAATTAGTTGCTTTTGCAGGCCGGGCTGGAGTCAGATTCTCTAGGCCACCAACCAAACAAAGCCGAAGATTTGAGGGAAAATTTGTGGCCTGACAATTTTGCTCCAAGCCTTCGACCAAACAGGCCCTATATTTGTTTTGCATTCTTTGCTTGTATATCCAACCACGCGGGGGATTTCCTCTTGTCCTCCTACACATAAACCCAACGTATTCATAAAACAACCACCTATCTAGTTATAGCATTTTCATAGTCTTTCAGAATAATTTGTCATGCATTACGTCAACTAGATGCGTGGCGTGAGACCGATACGATCGCTGCGGGTGAGTAATCAGTCACCCAATCTGCATCATTTGCCTAGCCTTCGGTGGTGCAAAATATTTGTGAATTGATTTTATAGGTACAGCATAACAATTGTCCATAAATTTTCTTTTTTCATATTTTTTATGTCCTAGAACTAAGAGCATCTACAGTCGGATATGTCAAATATGGCCCCTCAAACGCTCGCAGACGCATCCAACACGTTCGCGGGTAGTGACTGGGCACGTCTTAAATTTCACTTGTTGCATCCAGACATCTCATACTAGATTCTTAAATCCATACCAAGACATGCAAACGAAATAACTTGCGTATTAAGTCGATCACCTAGCTACTTATCGTCGGAGATGTCGACGATCTCCGTGCCCGGCTCCGGCAGGATTGACGACAGCTGCAGCTCTGGCTCCTCTGGCTGCTCCACTCTGGCCTCCTCCGCCTCTATCTCCGTGCCGAGTTCGGCGAAGAGCGGTCGGATGCCACCTGCTCCTGCCGGGGGAATGCTCGGTTGGCCTTCACATAGGCCTCATCCTGGATGGATCTCCAGGATAGCCTGCTGCTTTGCCATCTCTTCGGACTGGGCAACGGCGAACTCCGCCTCCGCCTGCTCCATGTTGAAGCCCGGCAGCTGCTGCTCCGCCTCCTCCACCTCCATCGGAGCCAACTCCTCCTCCTCCTCCTCTTTCCCTGACTGCTCTTCCTCCTCTGGCTTCGGCGAGTCTAGAGGCAGCCCAACAGTGATGAGGGATGCGCGCGCGGCTTGTCTCGCCCGAATCTCCTGCTGGATCTCGGCGTGAGCATTGCATAGTAGGTGATCTTCCTCCGAACCATGGTAGCCCACCGGAGAGTGGGCAGAGCGCCAGAGCGGGAGAGGGAGGAGATGGATGGGCTCGTATTGGCGGCGCCCAGAGGGGGGGTGGATGGACTAGGTTGCGGGACTCCGGCCGGGTTAAATAGGCGGATTTGCTCTCGGGCGGCGAGCCGGAGCGACTCCACGCGGTGATCACACCGCGGTGACAGAGGAGGCGTCCGTCAGACCGCCTGGTTTCTGGACGAGTCCGTGTGGGACCCCTTTATCAGTCCTACATGGTGGGCGTGACCAGACACGTCCGGGCGCCCTCATATCCACCCTATATTTGGGCTGGATATGAGGGGTGCTGGTTAGCCCGGGTGTTTGAGGTCCGTTTGAAGGGGTCATTTGGCAGGAAAACATGACCGGTGAGTGACCGAGCGGCCCGCCCGAACGTATGAGATGGGTTTGAGGTGCGGGGCTGTAGATGCTCTAAGGCCCTGTTTAGTTCATAAGTCATAGGATTTTTTCTAGTCCTAACTAAAAAAGTCCTTAGTCCCTAAAAGGTCCCTCCATGTTTGTTTTCAGGGACTAAAAAGCGCTAGTCCCTCTCAAGAAGTTATTAAATGATATGTAAAAGACCATGTTACTCCTAGTATACAAAAAAATAATAATCAAACAACACCATGGGGCGGCGGGGCAATGGGTGCAGGAAGGGGCATTGTTGGAAAAGTCCTAAAAAGACTCTCCTTGAGAATTTTCTTCATTTAGTCTCAAAAAGTAATTTTTAGTCTTTAATGGTCCCTCATATTTGTTAAAAAATCTTTAAAAAGGACTTTTTTAAGTCCCTACACCAAAAAGTTGCTTGCTGTCCGCAGCATGCTTGTTTTCTGTTGGTTGTGTGGTGCTTGTTTTCCGACGCCAACCACCGGAGAAGTACCCCCACATCCTGCTCGTCGGGATTGAGACTTCCATTTCCATACCATTGGTCACGATTCCTCAGCGGTCAGGCATGCTTTCTGGTGCCTCTCGATCGTCCATGTTCTCAGAAAAAGAGAAACTTCTCATCCATGGCAACAATTAGTTAGGCAGATGCATACTTCAGGTGGGGATGCAAAGCCAACTGCTGGCTTCCGGAGAAGACGGAGGACGACCCTGATTCCGCTCCGCTTGAGGCGAAAATGGAGGATCCCGTCACGGCTTCGCTCGGCCCCATAGGTCGCCTCCTCCGGCGACTCCATTCGCTGGATGCTTCTCAACAGCCTCTGCCGGAGGGGCTCAGTGCGAACGGGGTCCGGCTTCTGAAAGAGGGCCTAGAAGGATTGTGCGATCACCTCAAGGGTTTGCCGGAGGCAGATCTGGACCCTGGCTTCACGCCCAAATGGTGGGCCAAGGAGGTCCGGGAACTTGCTTACGACTCGGAGGACTTCTTCGACGAGGTTATGCAGTCCGGTGCCGGCGGCGGCATCGCCAGAAGCGCTCCTCTCAGTACCATATTTGGAATTGCCAGTAAGCGGAAGCAGCGCCTGCCCCAGATTGCACAAGATTTCTCACTTTTAATGGCTCGTGTGGATGATGCCAGAGAAAGATGCAAAAATTTCCAGCTTGCTCCGGAGACAGCCATCAAATCTGACCATGGGCAAGCCAGTTCCAGCCGCCACACCCCTGGACTGTCCATAGACCTGCCGGTGTCGACCGTGTCAGCCGCCGGCCATAGCCATAGCCTAGTTGGTGTCGAGGAACCCATGAAGAAGCTTGTCAACTTGCTTGCTTTGGGCGACGACCAGCAGAAACAGCTCAAGGCGATACCTATCTTTGGATCTGCAGGAGTTGGGAAAACGACAGTTGCCAGAGCGATATATCATCAGTTTGGAGAGGAATTCCAGTGCCGGGCTTTTGTACGGGTGTCCCGGAATCCTGATATGAGGAGGCTTCTCACCAGCATCCTCTCAGAAATCAAGGCACCAGGGGCTCACAACTTTTGTGATGTGCAAGACCTTATTGACTGTATCATCAAACATCTTCAACAGAAAAGGTATTTCCCTATTGTTTCGAAAACAAACTGGTATGTTTAGCCCAGGGCTCTTCAGATTGCTGGAAATGCATAGGAAAAATATGTGAATAATGCATGGTGCTAACAGTTTTATGAACACACATGAATTTAGGATAAAAGTTAGCACCATGCTGGCCACAATAATCTGTAGGGATTACGAAATGTTCACTTGTTAGGAACATTCACCGGGTTGATTCGATGCATTTTAGTTTTATGAACACACGTGAATTTAGGATAAATCGATGATTTCAGATGTCAATACGAGGAAGAATCGAGATAGTTCAACTAATGTCGATTTTCCATGAGATCAAAACAGAGACTGTCGTAGGGGAATAGTACACATTTGCCCTTTTTCATTAATACTTTAATTTCCTTTGGGATTCATAAACTTAACATCTGAAATAAAAAAAACCTTAACATATGCACATGCGTGGGTAGGAGGTGGAAGTGTGGGAAAGTTTTTTTTTTTGGAAAAGGGGTGGTTCCCCGGCCTCTGCATCAGAAAGATGCATACGGCCCAAGTGTGGGGAAGTACAACTTTATTTTTGTGTGATTTTCAACTGTTCAAGCACATTTTTATCGCAGGGAAGTTGATAAATTGGGAATAGTAAATTATCCAAATGTTTTTTTTCTAATTAAGAAGGGATAAATATAGAAGAAATCTTAGGTGATTATTTGGATTGTGAGATTTGTTACTGTATCTGGCTAGAATTTAGTTTCAGATATTTTTTATTAAAAAATACTTTAAATGGTTAGCCAATTAGGGTCTGGTATCTTGAAATCTTTGTTTGGCCAAACATGGATATTTGTACCTATCCTATTGTGGGTTTTATGAGAAACAGGTAAAAATGATTTTCTTACAAAAAGAACTCATTATTTGTCCCCTTTTTCTTGTAAAGGTGTACATGTATACCTATAAATTGTATGGCATTTTTTGGAGATATACACATACATTATCTTATCTAAACTCATGGACCCACCCTTTTCATATACATTACCTTATCCTCTCTATTTGGAAAACTGCAAAAGTTAGGAGATCCGATGTTTTTCGCAGAAACACCACTATTTACTCTTTTCTTAGTTTTATGTATCCTTCTTCTCATGTATTCCTTTCAGAGATAAATCATATCAATATTGATTGTGTTTCCTTACCCTTTTTTTTTGTGTGTAAGCTTGACTAAATATATTCAATATGAACAAAAATATCTTTCAGGTACTTCATTGTTGTTGATGATTTATGGACAGCATCAGTATGGGATATTATTAGCCGTGCTTTTCCTTATGGTGATTGTTGCAGTAGAGTACTGACAACCACACAGATTGAAGATGTAGCACTGGCATGTTCTGGTTATGAGTCAGAGTACATATTTAACTTGCAACCTCTTAATAATGGTGAATCTAGGAAATTATTCTTCGATACTGTTTTTGGCTCTGAATGTGAAACTGGTTGTCCTGAGGAGTTTGAAGTAGTTGTGGATAGGATTATCAGGAAATGTGGTGGTTTACCCTTATCAACTCTAAATATAGCAAGCCTGTTGCTCCCAAGCAAACCAAACCCTGCATTTCAGCAGTGGGAGAAGGTAGAAAGTTCTCTACCCTCCACTTTGAGGACAAATCCTACTTCCAATGGGATGAAAGATGTTATAATCCTTGTATATGATAAGCTTCCACTTCATTTGAAGACATGCTTGCTCTATGTTGGTATGTATCCAGAGGGCTACACAATCAGTAAGGGTGATTTGGAGAAGCAATGGGTTGCTGAAAGTTTTGTCAGTGACACTGAGCATGGTTACTTTAACGAGCTTCTCAGAAGAGGTATGATCCAACCGGTAGACACTAACTATCACGGTGAGGTGTTGTCATGTACAGTTAACCACATGGTACTGGATCTTATCAGGCACAAATCCATGGAGGATAATTTCATCATTACTGTGAACTATCTTGAATCAACTATAGGGCTTCCTGACAAGGCTCGTCGATTGTCCATCCAGTTCGGAGGTGCAAAAAGTGCGAAGATACCGGAAAGCATCAGAATGTCCCAAGTCCGATCGCTTTTCTTCTGTGGATTCTCTGGATGTGTACCTTCCATTCCGGATTATGGCCTTCTTCGAGTTCTAATTCTTCATATTTGGGCTGATCAAGAGAAGATGAGCTTTGACCTCACTGGAATCGGTGAACTCTGTCGACTGAGATATATCCAGGTTGAATGCAATATCACTGTCAATTTGCCAGACAAGATTCAAGGGTTACGATACTTGGAGACACTGCAAGTAGATGGAAGACTATCTGCAGTTCCATCAGATATTGGAAATTTGGAGAAATTACGGCACCTCCGCCTTCCAAGCCAAGCTAATGTGAGGGACCTTGGCGGGCTGGTTAACCTCCAGGATCTTCATCTCACCTGTTCTACAGTACACCAAGTTGATAATCTGGAGGACAACATGAAATACCTGGGCACAGTTCTTGAGAAACTCAGCAACCTCAAATCTCTAACTCTGACATCTTTAGGCTCATCTCCCGTAAATACTTCGAGGATGAGTATTTCCTGCCATGGCTTGAGCAGCGTGTCCCCTGCTCCAGCCCATCTTGAGAGACTTGAGTTACTGCCGTGGATTTGCGTCTTTCCGAGCCTCCCAAAGTGGTTGGAAACACTCAGCAAACTCTGCAGTCTAAAGGTAGCAGTTAGAGAATTCTCGAACAGTGACATTGATATCGTGAAAGGATTGCCTGCCCTCACTGCTCTCTCGCTATATGTCCAGGCAGCACCTGCAGAGAGGATTTTCTTTGGCAAGGCAGGATTTTCAGCTCTCAAGTACTTCACGTTGAAGTGCAGTGAACCTTTGCTGAAATTTGAGGCTGGTGCAATGCCTAATCTTCGGAAGCTCAATCTAGTCTTCAATGCCCATGAAGTGCAGCATGATGCTGCACCTATCTGCATCGAGCACCTAGCAGGGCTTAAAGAGATCTCCGCAAAAATTGTGGGTGCAGTTGCTGCTGGCACAGAGTCGGCCTTGGGGATTTATGTTAGGAATGATCCAAAAAACCCGAAAATCAACGATCAACTGGTGAACTGGAAGTTCTTTGCGGACGAAGATAGAATTATGGCGCCACCAAGGCATGCAGGACCGATTATAGAAGAACTAGGTGAGATCCTGGAGGAAAACACAGAATATGAGTACGAAGGGGAAGATGAAAACAGACAGCAACCTGATAGCGGGTATGAACTTTTCCTCCCTTCAGTTGATTGATTCTTCAACCTGTCTTTCTTTGACGCTAATCGGTTGCCGTAATCAGGATTTCTACGTTACTGGAGTCGTCGCCGGCGCCACCTTGGAGACCCCCTGATAGGCGATATGGCTGGAGAATCCTCTCTGTGTGGGCCAGGGCCAGGCCCACCATGAAAACCGGACCCCAGACCACCTTGAATGCTGCCTATGAAGGCAGCGACAGCCTCCCCTGGTGGCATCACCTTGCGCCATCCAACACTGGTGAGCTCTCCGCCAGTCATACGGGCTAACAATCTGCTCGAGGACCATTGTGTCGAGTCGTCTCCTACCCCGGCACCTTCGTCACGGCTGCCCTGAAGCCGCCCGCCTTGGAGGGCACCCCCTCTGTTTTCAACCATATTCGTTTTGCCATAGTGCTCGATGCAGATAATTATCTATCTTTTGGGTCCGGAGCATACCACCACTCGCAGGAATCAACATTCCTGGCTTCCTGCTATGTTGCTTGTTAAGCTGTTTGAAACGGTCTTCACATTAACTTCTGGAACACCAGTTAACTAATAATCGCTAGAATTGTGTGGCACAGATGGCAATGGCTAATTTGCATTCTCATGGCTCATATTGTTCAGATAATGGGCAACTAACGATTGCTTTCTTCATCCAGTCCCTAGTTGTTGTGCAAAATTTCCTTTACAAAGGTAGAATCAACCATTCAGAACTTGCAATACATGATTATCATACCATGTACTCCCTCCGTTCCAAATTACTCGTCGCAGAAATGGATGTATCTAGAACTAAAATACATCTAGATACATCCATACCTGCGACAAGTAATTCGGAACGGAGGGAGTACCTGGGATAGATCAATGCAAAAACTTATTCATCAGATAATACTTCCATTTAAAATAGTGTCTTGATTTTGTAACTTTTATATGCAAGTATCATTCAGAAGAATCTGTACTGAAGACATGATCTGCAGGAATGTTCTCAAGGAGTCGTCGTAAACATGAGAGTAGTCTTACTGCCAGCAGCGGTCCAACTTTTTTGGCTTCCAGGCTTACTGGCGGCAGCAGTCAAACTTTTTCAGCTTCCAAGCCTTCAAGCATGAACACCTTTTCAAGTGCGAACACTTCTTCAAGTGCTAACACTGGATGTGAAATCGTGCAGTCAGCCAAAGTTAAGGCCTTCAGCTATAATGCTCTCAGGTTTGCCACGAGGAACTTCTCTCCTGACAGCGTGCTCGGCGAAGGAGGGTTTGGATCTGTCTATAAAGGATGGCTTGATGAGCGTACATTGTCAGCTTGCCAACCTGGTACAGGAATACCTGTTGCTGTGAAAAAACTCAACCCGGAGGGCTTTCAACGGCACGGAGAGTGGTTGGTGAGCATAAAGGGCATTCTATTTCATTCTGTTGTCCTTGATATCATGTTTTTCTTTTTCTCGAATACACACCTAAGTGTACATCATTTTGTATTAGAAGAAAATGTCCAAATGACGTCAAACTTACAGCCAACAAACAAAAGCAGAAAAGGAAGCCAAAAACTAAAGAAGTCAAAGAAACTATACAACTATCCATACTGCTACTACTGCCGATATCATGGTTGATTCATGTTTATTTGAAGTTCACTTTCGAATATGGCCATAGTTACGTGATGTATTTGAATTCCCTATTTGCAACTTTATAAGTCCCATGGTTCGCACCTCCGTCCTTTATGTGATGTTTCTGCATTCATTTACACACAGCTTCATGAGTGTTAATAAAAAAATGGATATTTTCTCACATTTTCATGTGTCCATTTATAGGCCGAAATTAATTACCTAGGTCGGCTTTGCCATCCCAACCTTCTGAAGTTAATCGGGTACTGCATAGAGGATGAGTATCGGGTGCTGGTGTATGAGTGGATGCCACGTGGGAGCTTGGACAATCATCTTTTCAGGAGTAAGCTACACTTGGACGTGGAGCATTTATTCGTTTTGCATATGTCATCGCTGTAAAACTGTTTCTACTTATAACTTGTTATATATGAATCCTTGATGTAGGAGGCTTTGAACCTCTTTCATGGAACATAAGGATGAAGGTTGCTCTTGGAGCTGCAAAAGGACTAGCCTACCTTCACAATGCGGAGGTTAACGTTATCTATAGGGATTTTAAGCCATCTCATATTCTCCTTGACACCGTAAGTGAAAGTGAATCGTCAATATAGCATAGTTAGCCTCTATGACCATCTGATCTCTCTACTTAAATGAATGCATATTGTACTGCCCAGGATTATACTGCAAAACTCTCTGATTTTGGATTGGCAAAGGATGGTCCTGTTGGTGAAGACAGTCATGTGACCACAAGGGTAATGGGAACATATGGTTATGCAGCTCCAGAATATGTGTCAACAGGTAACTTTTGACTTGCAATTTTGTGTTTTATTAAGCCAGTATTCTGCGCATTTGCTTGTGTTGGATATATAAAACATCTGGCATTGACTGGAACAATTGAGTGTTAGTGAGCTTTTAGTGCACTAGTTAATAGCAGTCGATCTTATATTAGTTTACAGAGGGAGTACAAGTTAATTAAAAATGTACAAGTTGTTTCGTCTTCTGTCAATCTGCTGCTGCGCAGATACCATTTTTGGAACAACATTGCTTTCTCGAAGTTGCTACGCATGCAGTTGAAATGCATTCAGTGTCAGGATCTGATACTGAATATCTAATGCCCCAGTGCCATCATGAAATTTATGATTTATTCATACCTTTTCTTTGTGAACTATGTACAATGGTGTGAATACGCAAACTATATCGGGAATTGTTTTATGAGTTTTTTTACCTTCAACCATAATTTGTTCCATCAAATGACATGTTTTGAAGTACACTCAATTTAATTTGCTTTCAAATGTTGCAAGCTACCCTTTGGCAAAGAAGTATACATTGACATTTTTGTAAAATTTACCTAGAGCTCACATTCAGCGTGTGGTAGACATTCATTTAACCAGTCAGTAGTTTCAGCTCGTCTTCTTACATTTTGAATTCGGCCGAATGTACTTTAACTGAACAAATGTTGCAATGCTGCGTTCTTGGCAAAGAACATATACCTACTTTTTATATTATTACCAGGAGCTCATATTCAGCATGTGATTAACATCCATTCAACTAATTTACCCATATTCAGGCCATCTTACTGCAAAGTGCGACGTATATGGCTTCGGGGTTGTGCTTCTAGAGATGATGTGTGGTCGTCGCGCTCTTGACACGAACCGTCCCCAGGATGAGCGCAGTCTTGTTGAATGGGCCCGGCCGTATCTCACAAGTAGGCGCAAGATCTTTCGTGTCGTTGATATAAAGCTAGGAGGCCAATACTCGCTCAACGGGGCGCGAAAAATCGGCAGCCTTGCTGTCGCGTGCCTGCACGTCGAACGTAATATGAGGCCGACCATGGATTACGTGGTCTCTGTCCTGGAAGGGGTTCAACACTCCAGTGACCCAGGCAAGAAGCCGGCAGCAGAGAAGCATCAAGAGCCCAAGTCCGCCGGCAGAATGACACCGCCCAGCGCGAACACGCGTACTTCACAACAACCCAGAGTCTGAACCTGTGTTATCTACTCCCGCCGCCCTATAATGTAAGATGTTTTTTAATACTAACACTACTGTAGTGTCAAAAAGTGTCTTATATTATGGGACGGAGGAAGTAGCTAGCTAGGGTGATGGTCTGAAAATGTCCTGAGTACGCCAGTTACATGGATGTATTTGTGTGTCGTTGAATTCTTGGCAGCGGAGCTCATTTCTGCCGAGTACTCACTGTCTTGCATGTGTAGTCCACTACTGGCTGCTGCCGTGCATTTTGACTTTGACACATACTGTAGGTGGTTATGTGCGATCCTGCTCGGCGTCAGCAGATATCGCCGGTGAGAGCAACGCCGTCCCTGTTTGTTTGACTCAGACACTACGTGGACGATCTGCAAACTTGTTCCTGCCTTTCCCGGCGATGTGGACGGCGACGAGGTCAGGCCAGACAGGCAACGGCAATGCCAGCGGCAGGACGTCGTTGCTGCAAAGCCATGATGCCGATCGTGAAAACGGCATGCTTGGCCGGTGGCGCGCCATGGCTAGTCCTTGGCGCCATTCCCGCTTTCATATTTTCCACGCGTTTTCCCATCCAGCGTTTGTCCCGGCAGGACTGACGGATGGCCACGGCGCTGCAAATTTGCCCGACTCAAACATACACATACATACTGATGCACACGCACATGTCAGAGAGAGGTAATAGTATCTTATCCTTCTTTGCAACCCCAGCGACCAAGCTGGTTGATAGATAGACACATATATAAATCAGGTCCATGATTGATCGATTGATATGATAAATACTACTAGTAACAGCCAGCAGCGTGCCATGGAGACAAAGATGACACGACACGGGGCACAGGACACCGGAGAAGCAGCAGCTGCGGGCTACACTCGCCGCTCCCATCTTCAGCTGCAGCTTTGCAGCCACTTCAGCCGCCGCTCCACACAACCACCACCCTTCAGTTCCCAGCTTCACCCTAATTAAGACTAGATAGATAGACTGCTACTAGTATGAACCTGCTTGCACCTTGCATCTGCATTCGCAGGCCACACACCAACCTCGCTCACTCACTGTAGTAATTACTCGCTCACTAGTATGTAGCAGTATATAAGACGACGTCCATGTGCCGCATCCATCGCCGGCGCCGGAGAAGGAGAAGAAGGGCAGCTAGACCCTGAAGTTCTTGCCCTCGAAGGTCTGGCCGAAGCGCCAGTTCTGCGGGGCGGCGTTCCAGGAGGTGGAGGTGCGGCGGTCGCTGGCGGTGACGCGGAAGGAGAGCGGCTGGCCGACGAGGACGGAGTTGGACTGCCAGTTCTGGCCCCAGTTGCGCGACATGGGCATCCACCCGGTGCTGGACCCCTTGACGCTCGCCCGCACCAGGTCCCCGGCCCCCGCCACGTTGGTGATCAGCACCAGGTTGAAGTACCTGAACCCGTTGATGGTGAACCGCACCCCGCCCGACTTCCGGCACGCCACCCTGCGCACGCACGCACAAACAACATCCATCACACGTTAGCCAAACCATCAGCACATCACACACACAGATATAGTACATGGCACGTGAGCAAATCATGAGCCGCGAGTCGTTAACCTGGTCGTGGGGGTAGGATGGTAAATTTGTTATTTGTGGTGGTGCCATGGCAGGGTAGTGGGCGGCCGGGACGGTGCGGCGGAGTGTCGCAGAGGCGAGGACGACCGACCCACCGACCGAGCAATGCAGGGTGAGCTGGTTCACGCGCGGTACTGGTGTGGTCGACGACAGGGCCAAAGGACGAGATGGCCCCGGCCCCCGGGTGAGTCGAAGCATGGCCTTGGGCGTTCCATGTCAGACTGTCAGTGAAACCAGACCAGACGACGGAGCAGTGGAGAGTGTCACGGGGCGCAGCAGGAGCCCGATCGACGGCCAGAAACCAAAGGTCAAAGGTTTCGGTGCGTGCGCCCTGTGCCCTGCACAGTGGGTTCTACTGCAGCTAGTATACGTGCCACAACCACGACGGACACGCATGAGCGCCGGAGCTGTCGATCCGCCGACCGGAGATCATGACAAAAACAGTGCCGAGATCACCTACTACTCCTAAACATTAAAGCTCAACGTGACAAAGACAGTGTACTCCTGAGCGGCATTAACGCCCGCTTTGACACGACGACGAAAGGGACGTCAAAGCACATGACGCCGGCCGGCCGGAGGGGTTGGCTGGAACCAGCGCGGCCCGCCGCTTCCGGCTTCGCTCCAAGGCCGCTTTTACTCGTACCACGACACGCACAAGTAATGGCGGCCGGCCGGCCGTCGTGGTGTCATCTTCACTCACTACTCACTGTGCATGCCACCGATCGTGTCACGTTCTGCTATTAAATTCTGTGCATGCCACAGAATTTCAAAGGGCGCTTTCCAAACCGTGACAGGAGGTAGTAGAAGCGGCAAGATTCATGGGGATTTATTTATTTTTGGGAGAGAATAGAGACAGCCCATGTTACTACTACCGTATCAATTTCAGCAGTAGAGGATAATACGTGCCCATAAAGCTCAATTTAAGAGATTTTGTCCATAAAGTACTGTGCAAGCGACGGCGTGGATAATAAGGGGAATTAATTATCTGACGGGACGGAGGACGGATTTCTTTTTCCTTTTTCCTGTGGAATGGAAGGACGGACGTCTTAAAAGACGCGAAGGAAAGGAATCGCTCTTCTGCGCCGGGTCTGCGCTCTCCCCATTGGCCGCACAAGAACAGATAAATTCAACCAAGACGAATGTTTTTTACTATACTATACGACCAAGAAACAGCGTCGGATTTGACTCCGGAGCAGTAAAAAATTTAGGCAAGTGACAGGATACGAAGGAAAGTTACCGGCGGTAGGAGACGGGGACGATGCCGGCGCGGTACTGGGCCATGTGGAGGAACATGGGCATGGCGAGGTCGAAGTGGGGGCGGGGCGGGTTGCACCAGCCGCCGTCGTCGGAGGGGAGCGCGTAGTTGGGCGGGCAGAAGTTGGTGGCGGTGACCACGATGGACGGCCGCCCCGGCAGGCACCACGCCCACCCGGGCTGGTTCACGCACCGGATCTCGAAGCACGCGCCGCACCTCTCCCCCTCGTTGAACAGCGCCGTGCTCAGCGCCGCGTTGTTCACCCCGTACCCCTGGCTGTACAGGTTCCCGTACCCGCACGCGCCGCCTGCCACGCCAGATCAAGAACACGAGATCAGAAGACATGATGGCGGGAACCAAGAACACGAGATCGGAAGACATGATGGCGGAAACCAACTGCCGGTGGAGGGAGGAAGAAAACGGTACCCATGGTGCCCGAGGCGTCGCTGCCGCCGTAGAAGGTGGCGTGCGCGCTCTGCCAGTCGCCGCCCGTGTACACGCCGGGGACGCGCGCCGCGGCCGGCGGAAGCGCCACCAGGAGCAGCAGCAGCGCCGCGAGGAGGGCGGGCAGCGGCGGCGGTGGCATTGCGGCGGCCATCGTCGCTCCGGGCGCACGCGCGCGGTCGCGGTGAGCAGAGCAAGAAGGCGAGTGGACGGCGGCGGAGGCGTTGGCGAGTGGTGTGGCCTGTGGGGGTTGAAGTTGAGGAGTGGGAGCGAGCGGGGCGGGGTATTTATGGAGGGGCGGGAGGGAGACCGAATAATGGCGCCGGGCGAGGTGAGGGAGGGGCTAATCCAATCCAATCCAATCGGCGGCGGGCCGGGCCGGGTGAAGAAAAGAAACGAGCTTCGGAAAGAAAATGTACGCACACGCTCCAGCGAAGCGAGGGGCGAAGCGAATGGACGGGCGTTTCTCCGTTAGGAAGTGCGTGATTATTGCTGGTTTTAGCCATTGATGGCGGGCGCAGGCCTGGCCGGCTACTGCTGCTTCGTGGCCGCCGTGCTACGATGGAAAGCACCGTGGTGCACAGTTGAGTTGGGACCTCCGCCTTTTTCTTTCTTCCTCCTCCCTCCCTGCTACTCCTACCTGCCACTGTTTGGACTTCAGATTTCAGAACAGTACTTGCTGCTTGGCAGCGCCGGCCACGCCTTTGTCGGGTAAAAAAGATTTTCACCAGTATATGCAATGCTTATGCCTTCTTTGGTTCATAGGGTAAGAAAATCATAAGAATAGTAAAGTCATAGAAAATGAGATGACATGTATCCCAAATCCTATGAATAGAAATAGGAAAGAATATGCCCTTTGATTCACATCATAGGATTTTTTTTTCATTGAGTTTAGGCTAATGTTTATTTTTCTATGAAATGTGGAGGATAGAAAGAATTCCTCCATAAAAATAGAATTTCATTCCTACTCTCTTCGTCCGAAAATACTTGTCATCAAAATGGATAAAAAGAGATGTATCTAGAACTAAAATACATCTAGATACATCTCTTTTTATTCATTTTGATAACAAGTATTTCCGGACGGAAGGAGTACAAACCAAAGGGCTCTAAATGAATTTTTCCTATAAAAATTCTATCCTATGAAATTCCTACAAGATTTTTTTAAACCAAAGAAGGCCTTAAATAATTTGCTGGTTTGTCCTAATTGTCAGAGATTTTTCGGGTTATTTGCTGCATTCAAGTGCAGAATCCGGGCGCGTGATTTGTGCGATCCCGAATCTTGTTCCTTCCCCGGCTCCAACCCTCTACTACTAGAAAAGACTAACTGCTGTTCGCAGTAAATCTGTTGTGTATGTAACCGCGGTAAATGCTGGATCTACTAGTAGGATTGATTGCCGGCCATGATTCTGTCTGCCGGAACCAGGAGCGAAGCAGAGCGGACGGACGGCCGCGATGGCGCGGCGCGCGTACGTTTACGGCGGGGAGATACGACGATATGGGTGATCGGAGGAGGAGCGGCGGGGAGACCAAAAGCGCGGCACGGCTGTGGCATGTTGGTGGGCATGGAGCACGGCTGTCCGCTTCCTCCCACTTTGCTTCCATCGCAAGTTGTGCCATCCCCTTCTTCTCTTTCCCCTGGTCCTCTCCCGGCCCCGGCCCCGGCCCGGCCCCGCCGGCCGGGCGGCGAACCAGCGGCGAACGGACCCGATCGATCCATCGGCTGCAGCTTTTCTTTAATCCCGTTGCAGCCGAGCCTTTTGGCTTTGGCTTTCGCTTTCGCCCGGCCGCCCGGCCGCTGCGAGCAGTAGTGTAGTAGTGCTGTTGAAGTTCCGATGGACCGGCGCCATGTTTCGTTTGGTTTCGTTCGAGAAAAAGGCAGGCGCTCGCCGGCGAAAAATATGGAGGGAACCGCGGCAAAAATCCCATGCGCTTTCGCGCGCGGCGTCGCGAACCTTCCGTTCCGTCTGTCGTCGTCGGCGGCGGCATGGCGGGAAATGGGATGCCCGTGCCACGCGCCGCGCGTACTGTGCGTACCGGCGCCTGCCGGTTCATCGCGTGGCGTGGTCATACGGATACGTACGTGCTACCGGTTAGATTTTACTCGGGCGAGCGGCGTGGCGCGCGGGCGGGTGCATGGCGATGGCATGCATGCATGTGTGCTTGGGCAAAACCATGAGCACGCCACGCCATCATGCTGTCTGCGGCATTCGTTTACTCGATCTTATCCTCTCCCGTAAGAATTTCATCATTTTAGCACTGCCCATTCTTTTCTTTTCTTTCTTTTCTTTTGCAGGGATGCAGGGAAAAGAGCTTGTAGCATTGCTCAATCATCACTTCATCAGGCCATTCAGTAAAAACTTCGGTTTTTTAATTTTACCTACGCACGTTGATGTCCTTCCACCCGGATATCTCCAGCAAATAATTGTCGGACGGACGTACGGACGTGCGTACGTTTGTGCTGACTGCAAAGTCTGCAGCGTGTTCCCGGCAGCCCGTGGAACCAGAGGGAATGCCACCGTGGCACCAAAGGACCTTTGTCGCCTCAAAAAAGCAGGTCCAAAATTTAGCTGCCAAAATTCATCATGGGCAGGGGAGAGAAGATTTGGGTAGCAAAAACATTTATGCGTTTACAGCATATCCATATCTATATACCCATATTTCAACTTTTATTTATATTTGTAGATATGCGATGCTTCAAATAATACCGAACGCATGTCAAATGGATCCAACACAAATAAAACATAATTGATACTTGATTATTAGATAGTTCATCGATCCACAACCTGAATTCAACACACTTGTTTATCAAACATAAAACATCGTGCATTAAACATAACACGGAAACATGGAAATAGGAGCGGCGGCCTTGTAGCCCATTCCAGCTACACCACTCATCGATGAGATTTTGTTGAAGACTGACACAAATATCTGTATCTTGAATTTCATGATGAACTTGAAAAAGTAACAAATATCGACGTCTCCCCTACACGGATTCACTACCCTTCCCATGAAGACATAGTAGGAGTAGTCCAAATTTTGCATATTGTGTAAAATCCCACAAGCAGTCATGATCATATAAAGCGTATGTTGGTCCCAAAATCAAGCCGGTTTCTCGCACGATTGCAAAATAGATTCGCAAAATCTCAAATGCACTCTCAACATCCTTCTTAGTACCTACTTGACCATATGGAGGGGGGAGGGGGTGACCATCTTGGTTGGCGACGGGTTTGGTGGACAGCCTAAATCAACGTGATGGCGGTCATGGTGGGCGGGAGAGGGGGGGGGGGGGGGCAGCCTGAGCAACGGGATTGGGGGATGGGGCTCAAGGTGGCTGACAGAGTGGGAGCGGCGGCCCACAGCCGAAATTGGCCGACATGGAGGCGGGGTGGAACGACACGACATCGATGAAACTTCTCGTGCAACTGATTTTGTGTCAGATGAGTGTTGTGATAGGTTGGATCCAGATATGGGTCTAGCTAGCAAAATGTGAGTGACTACCCAAATTTTCTGGGTCCCCGTGTGATAAACCCAAATTTCTAGATTTTGTGTCTTGGGATAAAAATAATTTCTCGGCTCACAAATATTAGATGTTCTAACTTTTTTCTGAGTCAGATATAATTACACATGTTTCAGCGTGTTTATTCACTCATTTCAGTTCACATGTTTCAGTGTATATGCATGGTAGTATTGGAGATGCTCTTGCCGGACAGCGTCCAAAATTCATCTGTACGGAGCCGCGGTGAAGAAAACAGCCGTGAACAGGACACATACACATAGACTAAAAGACGATGATTGGGTAGGTGGCAGGGGTGCAAATGTGGATGGCAACAGATGCATACTGATCATGGTTTGCTCGGTGGACAGACAAATGTGAGCGAGCGGCCATGGGTGGCGCCGCGTGACATGTAGCGGTAGCGTGGACCAGGTTGGTTAACAAAATAAGGTTGGCGTATGAACCAATTTGCCCGTGCAGCCGTTCAATGCCAACAGTAGCGGTAGATGTACATTTGGGGCACGCGATTGAGTGGTGCCAAAAAGGTAGAGCTGAGACTTGATTGCGATCGAGCGAGCCCGGTACACGCATATGTACGCTCTCCCGGCTCTCAACCAATATATATATATATATATATATAGTGCATCATTTGTTTCTTTTTTTCAAAAAAAATTTTGATGATAAATTGAGTTTCGAATAGAGCATGTTTTCACACCTGGGGCGGAAAAATGTGCTCATACACACAGTGAGTAAAATGACAGTACATTTTGTTGTTGGTAAGACGGAATTGCATGGTGTCGGTGGTGCGCCCTTGCCAAGCACGTCGTAGGTAGGGTGCGGCAAAGTGGAGGCCGCAGCAGGCGCACATACTCTCTCCGGTTTTTTTTACTTTGCATATTGGTTTTGCCGAAAGTCAAACTTTGCTAAGTTCGATCAAATTTATATTAAAAATTATTAGCATCTATAATATCTAATAAATATAATATAAAAATATATTTCAAGATGAATCTAAAGATATTGGTGTTGTTATGTGAATGTTTATAATTTTTTATATAAATTTGGTCAAAGTTGAATGAGATTGACTTCGGACAAACCTAATATGCAGAGTAAAAAGGACAGAAGGAAATACGTACGTAGGCGCCCTAGGATACCTCGGCCTTGTCCGTACGAGTGTACATACGCACCACGTCCACCCCGGGCGGCCTGCGTGATCGCCTCGACCACGCATGTCCCACCGCGGGCCGATCGCCTCGTAGCCGCACCACGGGGATGGATCGATCGCACCACACACACATGGACATGGCACCCGTTCCGTGCGTCCCTATTTACTGCGTGTGCATGACGCACGCCTGCGCGCATAAATGGGGCCAGGAGAGCATCCATCTCGCACGGCATGGTTCGAACGGGGTACGTACGTCTCCTCTGCCTTGAATTGGATCCGAGGAGATACGCGTACTGGTACTGCGAGGATACGTGATGGAGTACTGGTGAGCGGTGACAGGATCGGTAGCGCCGGGACGCCTTCGTCCGTGCGCAATCCACGAGCGCGTACGCACGGGCAGTGAAATTGATTTGCCACATCGTCCGTCCGTGCCCGATTTTTCTTGATGGGCGCTGAAGAAGGCAGCCCACGAAGGCCGGCATTCGCGGCCGCCGTCGCCGTCGGGCAGTTTGCGCGGCGTGACGAGCGGGGCGAACGGGAGCGCCGCTCCGGTGCGTGGCTCGCGCTCTGCGTCCCCCACTCCCCGCCGCGACAGGCGTCCGAACGAACAGACACGAGAAACTACACGGCCGCGTTCACCGGGAGGATCGGTGTGCGCGTGGCCACGTCGCCATGCGCACGTACATGCATGCATGCGCCCCATGTTCGCTCAAGTCTGTGGGCGTGTCCGAGCCCCTCGATCGTCGCCAACGCGGCGGCGGTCGACAGCGGCCCGCCGGGGCCATGCCGTACGCGGTGGGCGCGCGCCGTGGTAGACAATAGAGTAGCCCAGCTAGATAGCCCGCCGCGCCGTACGCTCCGGCCTGCATGGCTGGCCATGTGGCGGCCGGGCGATCGGCACGTACGGTAGGGGGTCGCCAGCCGGCCGGCCGGCCACCTACAACAACGGTTTCCTCGGGCGCCTCCGTGCGCGCGTGTTAACTCCGGTGGGTGGGTAGGACGGCGGCTTCTTCTTCGCCTCTACGTTTCCGCTGTCCGTCTCGAAGCTGATCGAGGTCAAACGCATGGATGGCTACGCGCTCTACTCTACCTCTACGCTGCCTACGTAACCCACTGCAGCTCCTTTTACATGTACGAACACACAAGTCAACTATGAAAGCAAGCTTCAATTTCCGTACGATTCTTTTTCCCTTGACGATATCAATCATTGCATTGCCACTGCCACCCTTGCTCAACTCTGCCGCTACCTCTTGGCTATCACCATACGTGCTTCCTACACTCTGCTCGTCACAGGTAGATACATCCATTTCTGTAATGAGTAATTTAAAACAAAGGAAGTAGACCCGAACCTTCCTTGTTGGGTCCCGTTGCAACTATCTTAAATAGCCATGCGACGGATTTCGTGTTGCCAAGCAACGATGATCAGGGTGGTTGACCGCAAACTAGCTCGCTGGCCTCGGGCCGCATTTTTGTTTTTCATAACCCTTGTTTTTATTTACTTTACATATTATTTTTGACTGAAGTCGGACTTTATAAAGTTTGACCAATTTATAGAAAATAACATGAACATTTACAGCAACAAATCTATATGATGTGAAAATATATGCACTCATGATCCAGTGGTATTGATTTGGTGGTGTATGTACTAATATATATTTCTATAAAGTTATTGAAAGTGTATAAAGTTTGACTTTAGATAAATCTAATATGCAAACTAAATAAAAACAGAGACAACCAGGGCAATTGATTTCTTGTTGCATTGTTTAGATACTGCCACCTCCCCGACATATACCACAACCTATCACCGGGGACAAACCATAACAAAAACAATGGGAGGCCAGACAAATGAAAAATATGCTGGGTTGGATTGAAAAAACAAAGGTAAGGGGATAGTGGCTGGGCTAAGGCCTGACACTACTCCGGTTAGAAAACATGTAGTGTAGCAACCTCCCTTTTCTGATCTTATCAAGATCAACATCGACACTAATTATGTGGAGATTATTGGCGCTGCGAGTGTGTGTGTGGGGCGGGCGGGGGGGGGGGGGGGGGGGGGGGGTTGTTACCGGGAACTCTTTTGGTGACGTCCAAATATCTTCATGGGATTTTACTGGGATGTGCCTCATCGCTCGCTATATCGGTATCATCCTTCATAAGATGATTTGTCTTCTAGGAAATTGATTGTTCGTTTGTGGCTTCCTTCTTTACAAATGATAATCTTAAGAGATCTCATCTCGTTGATATGAAGAAGGAAGCGTCAAGTCTATCAAAACTGCTCCAAATTTTTAGTTGTCCAAGATCAACCGTGAGGTCAATACCGTGGCGTGTTAGATTGCGAAATTTAGTTAATATTCCGCCCAGCGTGACATATGTTGTAAGGAATAATTCTGAAAACCTTTTTAATTTAATAATATATGGGGAAGTGTTTTTTGAGTATGCTACTCCCATGTGAATGGATAATTAAAAGTGTGTAGATGATGACGGAATCCAATGAAAGGTTAAACCTGGGAGTATCATCCCAAAAGAAAAACTTCAAACCAACACCTTTAATAAGGACATGACCCACACACGTCGTGCTGGCTTATCTATTTGAAGATACGTGATCATCTCTACTTCTAATTGTTGGGGAACGCGGTAATTTAAAAAAAATTCCTACACACACGCAAGATCTATCATGGTGATGCATAGCAATGAGAAGGGAAGGGTGTTGTCCACGTACCCTCGTAGACCATAAGCGGAAGCGTTATGAAAGCGCGGTTGATGTAGTCATACGTCTTCACGATCCGACCGATCCTAGTACCGAAAGTACGGCAGCACCGCGATCTGCACACGTTCGGCTCGGTGACGTCCCACGAACTCTCGATCCAGCTGAGTGTCGAGGGAGAGCTTCGTTAGCACGACGGCGTGATGACGGTGATGATGATGCTATCGTCGCAGGGCTTCGCCTAAGCACTACAATGATATGACCGAGGTGAATTATGGTGGAGGGGGGCACCGCACACGGCTAAGGGATCAATGGTCAACTTGTGTGTTCTAGGGTGCCCCTGTCCCCGTACATAAAGGAGCAAGGAGGGGAGGCCGGCCAGCCCTTGGGGCGCGCTACGAGAGGAGGAGTCCTCCTCCTAGTAGGAGTAGGACTCCCCTTTCCTAGTCCTACTAGGAGGAGGAAGGGGGAAGGAAGGAGAGGGAGAGAAGAGAAGCAAAGGGGGCGCCCCCCCCCCTTCCCTAATTTTTTATGGTCTCTAGGGCATATTTCCAACAGTCTCTCACTTGCACTAGAGTCAATAATCTAGTTCACATCACCATGTGATTAACACCCAATTAGTTCTGGGTTTGATCATGTTTTGCTTATGAGAGAGGATTTAGTCAATGGGTCTGCAACATTCAGATCCGCGTGTACTTTGCAAATTTTATGTCATATTGTAGATGTTGCTACCACTAGTGCAGAACCGGGCAATAGCACCGGTTAGTAAGGGCCTTTAGTGCCGGTTTAGGAACGGGCACTAAAGCCCCCCCCCCTTTAGTACCGATTCAGCACGAACCGGTGCTAAAGGGGAACCACGTGGCACGAGCCAGCTCTGGGGGTCGGGAGCCCTTTAGTACCGGTTGGTAACACCAACCGATACTAAATGGTTGTGGGTTTTTGTTTTATTATATATTTTTCAATTAAATTTGAGTTATCAATTTAATTTAGGATTGTTTTACGTTATAATGAGTTGTAGTCATCATCATCATCATCATCATCGCATATTAATAAATAAATAAACTCCAGCTAGCTAAAAATCATCATAGTCGTCTAATTACCACTATTTAATCATCATAGTCATTACCGCTAGCTATCTAATCATCATCAATGCTGGCTAGCTTAAAGAGGAAACATTCACTTTGTAACAGAAGCAAATATATCATCAAGTTCAACATAATCATCACCAACATCGAAGTTCAGGACACGGGTACATGAGACAAGTACTAATTAAGAGCATGAACTAGTAGCTACTGATCCTGCTGCTCCCTCTCAGGTAGAATAGCATAGAACATGTATAGCTCTTCTGATTCATCATACTGGAGCATGCAGATGAATCTGTCTCCTAATCTTGGGTTGCGCTTCTCCTTGCTGCCCCTAGTACTTCTCTGCGATCGTTAACAATTTTGCTCCAATCTTTCACTATTAAGCATTCTTCGCTTTCAGAAATCCTGAATGCACTCATGTGCAATGTAGGAAATCTTGGTCGTAAGATAACCATTGACATGCGACCTTTTGTCTCGATCCACTGAGGCACAACTGTCATCGGAAGTCCCTGTTGAAGAACATCGTATAGTAATTAATATACTAAGCAATGAGAGTTTAGCTTCAAAAATAATGTATGCAAAAGATGCACTAATTAAGGACAAATATTTAAAATCTTACCATCTTTCGATTATAGATGTGACCGTAGTTCAATACGATCACCATTGGTCGCACGTTTTGAGTACTAACATTTCTAAGTTTAAGAAAAAAATTGTCTTGACAGTATTAAGATCCTCAAGCCATCAAACATAATGACTTATCTCCTCGCAGTTTAGTTGAGCCCCGGGGCAGTAGTAGGTCCTGTCTACCAAGCGCCGGACATGTTTGCTTGAACCGACAAATTAGTTGTCAACTATTTTTGAATAAACTGTATCAAAGACATAAACATATGCATGCATGGTTGAGAAAAACTCCCCAAATGGTAGAACTGGAGGCGTTTGCACATCGACCCAGATGTCTATATTACCTTCAATATCATCTTCCGGACGAATATCAAAGGTGATAACCATATCAGGCTCAAATGCATAAGCCTTGCATAGTGCTTGCCAAGTTTTGCATTCAAAATGGGTGTATGTGTCTCCATTATATAATTTGACGTTGAAAGTATACCCATGCTCCGTCTTCAAGTAAACTCTCTTTACCTCCATATCATCTATAGCACTAAAACCTATCTTATCCAAGACAAAAATTCTTGCATGGCAGGGGATGCGCTAGTAGAATAGTGTAAATTTAAAATTATAAGTTGAAGCAAATGAAGCATAAGTTTTGCATTCAAATAATAATTGACAAAATGACTTACTGTATCAACTTCGAATGTCTCATCCAGCTTGATGCTGAAGCGCCTACCATCAACAAGGAAATTTTGGTCGCACAGGCCGCGCTGGTCTTCACAGTGTTCGCACATAATGAAATCTTTTTTGTCGTCAGATGACATTTCCTATGTTCATATAGGTGAAACATTAAACACCTATATCTAGCCAAATATATATTCATCTAACATTTGACATTAATATATCTAACTATATATTCAATTGACATTACTATACATTTAACTTTTCTATCTAATTCATCTAACATTCGACATTAATCTAACATTTATATAAACTCAAAATATATAAAAAATTAAATAAACAGAAAAACTCATTAACAAATAATATTTTAATTAGATCATCAAATCTCAGATACCTAAATTTTCTTACTAAAAATAAACTAGTTATATTAATTATTCAACTAGTTCAAATCTCATATACCTAAATTTTCTTACTAAAAATAAACTAGTTATATTAATTATTGAACTAGTTCAAATCTCATATACCTAAATTTTCTTACTAAAAATAAACTAGTTATATTAATTATTGAACTAGTTCAAATCTCATATACCTAAATTTTCTTACTAAAAATAAACTAGTTATATTAATTATTCAACTAGTTCTAATCTCATATACCTAAATTTTCTTACTAAAAATAAACTAGTTATATTAATTATTGTACTAGTTCAAATCTCATATACCTAAATTTTCTTACTAAAAATAAACTAGTTATATTAATTATTGAACTAGTTCAAATCTCATATACCTAAATTTTCTTACTAAAAATAAACTAGTTATATTAATTATTCAACTAGTTCTAATCTCATACACCTAAATTTTCTTACTAAAAATAAACTAGTTATATTAATTATTGAACTAGTTCAAATCTCATATACCTAAATTTTCTTACTAAAAATAAACTAGTTATATTAATTATTCAACTAGTTCTAATCTCATATACCTAAATTTTCTTACAAAAAAAACTAGTTATATTAATTATTGAACTAGTTCAAATCTCATATACCTAAATTTTCTTACTAAAAATAAAATAGTTATATTAATTATTCAACTAGTTCTAATCTCTAATTCGACAATTTTTTTATCTAGCTAGCTAATTCATCTAACATTCGACATTAATCTAACATTCAATCATCTAATTAACTTTTCTAAAAAACAGAAAATAAGTAAAAAAAATGTGTGTGTGTATGTGTGTGTATACGTATATGTGTGTACGTATGTGTGTATGTGTGTGTATGCGTGTGTGGTATATGTGTGTGTGTGTGTGTGCGGCCCCGTACGCCGCCGCCCCGTACGTACGAGCGGGGGCGGCGGCGTTCGGGGCGGCGGCGTACGGGGCGGGGGTGCCGGCGTTCGGGGCGGCGGCGGGGACGGACGGTGGTGCGCGGCGTACGGGGCGGACGGCGTGCGGCACGGCGGCCGGGTACGCGCGAGGAGAGAGCGAGATACGTACGGACGGCGGCGCGGGACGACGACGGGACCGCGACGCGGGACGACGACGGACGGCGGCGCGCGGCGTTTGGGGCGGCGGGCAGCGACAACGGGAGCGGCGCGCGAGAGGTTGACGAAGAAAGTGGGGAGATGTAACTGAAATTTCATAAGTGTTGTATATATAGGGTGAGCCTTTAGTACCGGTTGGAGCCACCAATCGGTACTAAAGGCCTACTTTGGCCTGGCCAAAGTAGGCCTTTAGTACCGGTTGGTGGCTCCAACCGGTACTACTAAAGGCCTTGCGCTGCCACCCCAAAGTTTAGTCCCACCTCTCCCGACGAAGGGCAGCCGCACTGGTTTATAAACCCAGCCGCGGCTACCTCTTCGAACTCCTCTATATAGCAGGCTTCTGGGCCTAATTAATTAGGGCGCGCTGCCATGTGAGTCTGCTGGCCCTTCTGGGCCTGCATTTGCACACCCTAGGTCTGGCAGGCCCACTGGGCAGCGCCAACAAATTTTTTATATAGTTTTTTTCTTTTCTGCATTACTTATTTTCTTCTATTTATTTTTGAGTAGTTTTTTATATAGTTTTTTCTTTTCTGCATTATTTCTTTTCTTCTATTTATTTTTGAGTAATTTTTTTGTATAGTTTTTTTTATTTTCTGCACTATTTATTTTCTGTATTATTTATTTTTGTATACTCCGAAACCCTGATACTCCGGAAGAGTTTGTCCAGTTTGTACACGAAGTTCGTCCAGTTTTTGCCGTGACCCTCTCTACTCTTTCGCGCATGCTATGCGGGTG
The DNA here is from genome assembly GCA_034509565.1 of Triticum monococcum. Classification (NCBI taxonomy): domain Eukaryota; kingdom Viridiplantae; phylum Streptophyta; class Magnoliopsida; order Poales; family Poaceae; genus Triticum; species Triticum monococcum. The sequence continues at coordinate 670,949,029 of CM067845.1, forward strand.
ATATGATGATACCATGCCATTCGGAAGAAGTCCGGAGTTTAAATAAGTTATTAAAAATAAAAAAGAGGTGCAATGCTGGTTAATTTGCTTCAAGCCATTCGGAATAGTGTAGACTGCACTGCACATAGCTCAGTGCAATCTATGTTATTCCGCAAGGCTTGAAGCTAATCAACATGTAGATGAGCATTGCAACTCTTCGTCATTGTCTGTGCACTCACGGCTTATAAACCGCTCATACTGCCTCTCTCTTGGCGTGGTGGGACTAAAAACAGCTTGCCATAACCTCATTAGTACCGGTTCGTGGTACGAACCAGCACTAAATGGTGATGGTGGGGCCATAGCCTGACCGCAGAGTGACACAGCCTCTTTAGTACCGGTTCGTGGCATGAACCGGTACTAAAGGTTCGCCATGAACCGGTACTATTGATCGCCGCCACGAACCGGCACTAATGTACACATTAGTGTCGGCTCTAATTCAAACCGGCACTAATGTGCTTCACGTTTGACCCTTTTTCTACTAGTGTACCATGCTCCACTTGGAGCTATTCCAAACGGCTGCTCCATTATACGTATCCGGTTTGCTACTTAGAGTCGTCATACAGATTAGTGTTAAAGCTTGCATCGACGTAACCCTTTACGCCGAACTCTTTATCACATCCATAACCGAGAAACTCTACTCAGAGTCATCCGAATTAGTGTTAAAGCTTGCATCGACATAACCCTTTACGCCGGACTCTTTATCACCTCCATAACCGAGAAACATTTCCTTATTCTTCTAAGGATAATTTTTTCCGCTCTCCAGTGATCCACTCCTGGATCACTCTTGTACTCCCTTGCCAGACACGTGTTAAGGTAGACATCAGGTGCGGTACACAGCATGACATACCGTATAGAGTCTATGGCTATGGCATAGGGGACGACCTTCGTCCTTTCTCTTTCTTCTGTCCTTGTCGAGCTTTGAGTCTTATTCAACTTCACAGCTTACAACTCAGGCAAGAACTCCTTCTTTGACTGATCCATTTTGAACTCCTTCAAAATCATGTCAACGTATGTGCTCCGTGAGTCTTATGAGGCGTCTTGATCTAACTCTATAGATATTGTTGCCCAATATGTAAGCAGCTTTACCCAGGTCTTCATTTGAAAAACTCCTTTCAAACAACCTTTTATGCTTTCCAGAAATTGTACATCATTTCCAATCAACAATATGCCACCCACATATATTTATTAGAAATGTTGTAGTGCTCCCGCTCACTTTCTTATAAATACAAGTTTCTTGCAAACTTTGTACAAACCCAAAAGCTTTGATCACCTCATCAAAGTGTATATTCCAACTCCGAGATGCTTGCTCCAGTTCATAGAAGGATCGCTGGAGCTTGCATGCCTTTTAGCATCCTTAGGATCGAAAAAACCTTCTGGTTGTATCACATACAACCTTACCTCATGGAAACCATTAAGGACACTCTGTTTTGACATCCATCCGCCAGATTTCGTAATCAAAAAATGCAGCAACTGCTAACATAATCCCAACAGACTTTAGTATCGCTACGAGTGAGAAAGTCTCATCATAGTGAACTCCTTGAACTTGTCGGAAACTTCTTTGTGACAAGTTGAGCTTCATAAATGGTTACATTACCATCAACATCTGTCTTCTTCAAGATCCATTTATTCTGAATGACCTTTTGCCCTTCAGGTAATACTTCCAAAGTCCATACTTTGGTTTCATACATGGATCCCATCTCAGATTTCATGGCCTCTAACCATTTGTCGGAATCCGGGCCCGCCATCGCTTCTCCATAGCTCGTAGGTTCACCGTTGTCCAACAACATGACCTCTAAGACAGGGTTACCGTACCACTCAGAAGTTGTACATACCCTTGTCGACCTACGAGGTTCGACAGTAACTTGATCCGAAGCTTCATGATCATCATCATTAGGTTTCTCTTCAACTAACGTAGGTGCCACAGAAACATATTTCTATGCTGCGCTACTCTCTGGTTGAAGTAAAGGTTCAACAACCTCATCAAGTTCTATCTTCCTCCCACTCAATTCTTTCGAGAGAAAACTCTTTCTCGAGAAAGGACTCATTCTTAGTGACAAACACTTTGCCCTCGGATCTGAGATAGAAGGTATGCCCAAAAGTCTATTTTTGGTATCCTATGAAGACGCATTTGTCTGCTATGGGTTCGCGCTTTTCTGGCTGAAACCTTTTGACATAAGCATCGCAGCCCCAAACCTTAAGAAACGATAACTTGGGTTTCTTGCCAAACCGCAATCCATACGGTGTCGTCTCCATGGACTTAGATGGTGCCCTACTTAAAGTGAATGTAGTTGTCGTCTACATGGATTGACAAAAACAAAAGTAAGGGGTTAGAGGCTAGGCTAAGGCCTCACACCACTCCGGGTAGAAAACATGTAGTGTGGCACCCTTCCTCTTCTGGTCTTATTAAGATCAATGTCGACACTAATTATGTGGAGAGCATTGGTGCTGCGAGTGTGAGGGTTGTGTTGGGCACTCTTTTGGCGACGTCCTCATATCTTCATGGGATTTTATTGGGATGTGCCTCATCGATCGCTATATTGGTATCATCCTTCATTCATCCTCCATAAGATGATTTTTCTTTTAGGAAATTGATTGTTGTTTTTGGCTTCCTTCTTAGCAGATGATAATCTTGACAGATCTCATCTAGTTTATATGAAGAAGGAGCGTGAAGCCTATCAAAACTTCTCCAAATTTTAAGTTGACCAAGATCAATCGTTAGGCCAATGGGGTGGCACATGAGATTGCGAAATTCAGTTGGTTTTTCGCCCTACGTGGCTGATACGTCTCCAACGTATCTATAATTTTTGATTGCTCCATGCTATATTATCTACTGTTTTGGACTATATTGGGCTTTATTTTCCACTTTTATATTATTTTTGGGACTAACCTATTAACTGGAGGCCCAGCCCAGAATTGTTGTTTTTTGCCTATTTCAGTGTTTCAAAGAAACGGAATATCAAACGGAGTCCAAACGGAATGAAACCTTTGGGAACGTGATTTTCTCGCCGAACGTGATCCAGGAGACTTGGACCCTACTCCAAGGAGTCAAAGAGGTGGTCACGAGGGTGGGGGGCGCCCCCCCTAGGGCGCGCCCCCTGCCTCGTGGGCCCCTCGGAGCTCCACCGACGTACTCCTTCCTCCTATATATACCTACGTACCCCCAAACGAACATATACGGAGCCAAAAACCTAATTCCACCGCCACAACTTTCTGTATCCACGAGATCCCATCTTGGGGCCTGTTCCGGAGCTCCGCCGGAGAGGGCCGTCATCACGGAGGGCTTCTACATCATCATAGCCTCTCCGATGAAGTGTGAGTAGTTTACCTCAGACCTTCGGGTCCATAGTTAGTAGCTAGATGGCTTCTTCTCTCTTTTTGGATCTCAATACAAAGTTCTCCCCCTCTCTTGTGGAGATCTATTCGATGTAATCTTCTTTTTGCGGTGTGTTTGTTGAGACCGATGAATTGTGGGTTTATGATCAAGTCTATATATGAATAATATTTGAATCTTCTCTAAATTCTTTTATGTATGATTGGTTATCTTTGCAAGTCTCTTCGAATTATCCGTTTGGTTTGGCCAACTAGATTGGTAGTTCTTGCTATGGGAGAAGTGCTTAGCTTTGGGTTCGATCTTGCAGTGTCCTTTCCCAGTGACAGAAGGGGCAGCAAGGCACATATTGTATCGTTGCCATCAAGGATAACAAGATGGGGTTTATTTCATATTGCATGAATTTATCTCTCTACATCATGTCATCTTGCTTAAGGCGTTACTCTGTTTTTAACTTAATACTCTAGATGCATGCTGGATAGCGGTCGATGAGTGGAATAATAGTAGTAGATGCAGAACCGTTTCGGTCTACTTGTCACGGATGTGATGCCTATATACATGATCATGCCTAGATATTCTCATAACTATGCTCAATTCTGTCAATTGTTCAACAGTAATTTGTTCACCCACCGTAGAATACTTATGCTCTTGAGAGAAGCAACTAGTGAAACCTATGGCCCCCGGGTCTATTCTCATCATATCAATCTCCATCACTCTAATCTTGCTTTGCTTTTTTTACTTTGCCTTTACTTTTCACTTTGCATCTTTATACCAAAAATATTATATCTATCAGATCTCTGATACGTCTCCAACGTATCTATAATTTTTGATTGCTCCATGCTATATTATCTACTGTTTTGGGCATTATTGGGCTTTATTATCCCCTTTTATATTACTTTTGGGACTAACCTATTAACCGGAGGCCCAGCCCAGATTTGCTGTTGTATGCCTATTTCAGTGTTTCGAAGAAAAGGAATATCAAACGGAGTCGAAACGGAATGAAATCAACTGGAGAAGTTATTTTTGGAAGGAAACCTACCGGATAGACTTGGACCCCACGTCAGAAGATGAAGGAGGAGCTCACGAGGGTAGGGGGCGCGCCCCCTTGCCTCGTGGCCACCCCTTCGGTCCACCGACGTACTCCTTTCACCCATATATAACTCCATATACCCTAAAACTTTTAGAACGCCCAATAGATCGGGAGTTTCGCCGCCAGAAGCCTCCGTAGCCACCGAAAACCAATCTAGACCCGTTCCGGCACCCTGCCGGAGGGGGCAATCCTTCTCCGGTGGCCATCTTCATCATTCCGGTGCTCTCCATGACGAGGAGGGAGTAGTTCTTCCTCAGGGCTGAGGGTATTTACCAGTAGCTATGTGTTTGATCTCTCTCTCTCCCGTGTTCTTGAGGTGATACGATCTTGATGTATCGCGTGCTTTGCTATTATATTTGGATCCTATGATGTTTCTTCCCCCCTCTTCTCTCTTGTAATGAATCGGGTTTCTTCTTTGAAGTAATCTTATCGGATTGAGTCTTTAAAGACTTGAGAACACTTGATGTATGTCTTGCCGTGCGTATCTTTGGTGACAATGGGATATCACGTGCCACTTGATGTATGTTTTGGTGACCAACTTGCGGGTTCATGAACCTATGCATAGGGGTTGGCACACGTTTTCGTCGTGATTCTCCGGTAGAAACTTTGGGGCACTCTTTGAGGTTCTATGTGTTGGTTCAATAGATGAATCTGAGATTGTGTGATGCATATCGTATAATCATACCCACGGATACTTGAGGTGACATTGGAGTATCTAGGTGACATTAGGGTTTTGGTTGATTTGTATCTTAAGGTGTTATTCTAGTACGAACTCTAGGGCTGTTTGTGACACTTTAGGAATAGCCCAACGGATTGATTGGAAAGAATAACTTTGAGGTGGTTTCGTACCCTATCATAATCTCTTCGTTCGTTCTCCACTATTAGTGACTTTGGAGTGACTCTTTGTTGCATGTTGAGGGATAGTGATGTGATCCAATTATGATATTATTGTTGAGGGAACTTACACTAGTGAAAGTATGAACCCTAGGCCTTATTTCCCATCATTGCAATACCGTTTACGCTCACTTTTATCACTTGTTACCTTGCTGTTTTTATAATTTCAGATTACAAATACCTTTATCTACTATCCATATACCACTTGTATCACCATCTCTTCGCCGAACTAGTGCACCTATACAATTTACCATTGTATTGGGTGTGTTGGGGACACAAGAGACTCTTTGTTATTTGGTTGCAGGGTTGCTTGAGAGAGACCATCTTCATCCTACGCCTCCTACGGATTGATAAACCTTAGGTCATCCACTTGAGGGAAATTTGCTACTGTCCTACAAACCTCTACACTTGGAGGCCCAACAACATCTACAAGAAGAAGGTTGTGTAGTAGACATCAAGCTCTTTTCTGGCGCCGTTGCCGGGGAGGTTAGCGCTTGAAGGTATATCTTTAGATCTTGCAATCGAGTCTTTTAGTTTCTTGTTTTATCACTAGTTTAGTTTATAAAAGAAAATTAAAAAAAATGGATTTGAGTTTGTCTCATACGCTTCACCTTTTTAATATCTTTCGTGAGTATGATGGAAAGGATAATTATGCTCAAGTGCTACAAGAAGAAATCTATAAAATGTTTGGCACCAAATATTTGAATGATGAGCATGATTGCAATGTTGTTAGTATGAATTCCTTGAATATCCATGATGCTAATGATATGCAAAGCCACAAGCTTGGGGAAGCTATGTTTGATGAAGATGATATTTTTTGTCCCCCAAGTTTTGATGAGCAAATTTATTATGATGAAAGCATGCCTCCTATATATGATGATTATTGTGATGACACATATGCTTTAAAGAATAATGATAACCATGAAACTTGTCATCTCGATCTTAATTTTCAACCACATGATTGTGTTGGGGAACATAGTAATTTCAAAAAACTTCTTACGCACACGCAAGATCATGGTGATGCATAGCAACGAGAGGGGAGAGTGTGATCTACGTACCCTTGTAGACCGACAGCAGAAGCATTAGCACAACACGGTTGATGTAGTCGTACGTCTTCACGGCCCGACCGATCAAGCACCGAAACTACGACACCTCCGAGTTCTAGCACACGTTCAGCTCGATGACGATCCCCGGACTCCGATCCAGCAAAGTGTCGGGGAAGAGTTCCGTCAGCACGACGGCGTGGTGACGATCTTGATGTTCAACTGTCGCAGGGCTTCGCCTAAGCACCACTACAATATTATCGAGGAGTATGGTGGAAGGGGGCACCGCACACGGCTAAGAAAACGATCACGAGGATCAACTTGTGTGTCTATGGGGTGCCCCCTGCCCCGTATATAAAGGAGTGGAGGAGGGGAGGGCCGGCCCTCTCTATGGCGCGCCCTAGGGGAGTCCAACTCCCACCAGGAGTAGGATTCCCCTTTTCCTAGTCCAACTAGGAGTTCTTCCATGTAGTAGGAGTAGGAGACAAGGAAGGGGAAGAGGGAAGAGAAGGAAGGAGGGGGCGCAGCCCCTCCCCCTAGTCCAATTCGGACTAGGCCTTGGGGGGCGTGCGGCCTGACTCTCCCTCTCGCCTAAAGCCCAATAAGGCCCATATACTTCTTCCCCCGTATTCCCGTAACTCCTCGGTACTCCGAAAAATACCCGAACCACTCGGAACCTTTCCGATGTCTGAATATAGTCATCCAATATATCGATCTTTACGTCTCGACCATTTCAAGACTCCTCGTCATGTCCCCGATCTCATCCGGGACTCCGAACTCCTTGGGTACATCAAAACTCATCAACTCATAATATAACTGTCATCGAAACCTTAAGCGTGCGGATCCTACGGGTTCGAGAACAATGTAGACATGACCGAGACACGTCTCTGGTCAATAACCAATAGTGGAACCTGGATGCTCATATTGGCTCCTACATATTCTACGAAGATCTTTATCGGTCAGACCGCATAACAACATACGTTGTTCCCTTTGTCATCGGTATGTTACTTGCCCGAGATTTGATCGTCGGTATCTCAATACCTAGTTCAATCTCGTTACCGGCAAGTCTCTTTACTCGTTCCGTAATACATCATCTCGCAACTAACTCATTAGTTGCAATGCTTGCAAGGCTTATGTGATGTGCATTACCGAGAGGGCCCAGAGATACCTCTTCGACAATCGGAGTGACAAATCCTAATCTCAAAATACGCCAACCCAACATGTACCTTTGGAGACAACTGTAGAGCTCCTTTATAATCACCCAGTTACGTTGTGACGTTTGGTAGCACACAAAGTGTTCCTCCGGCAAATGGGAGTTGCATAATCTCATAGTCATAGGAACATGTATAAGTCATGAAGAAAGCAATAGCAAGATACTAAACGATCGGGTGCTAAGCTAATGGAATGGGTCATGTCAATCACATCATTCTCCTAATGATGTGATCCCGTTAATCAAATAACAACTCTTTGTCTATGGTTAGGAAACATAACCATCTTTGATTAACGAGCTAGTCAAGTAGAGGCATACTAGTGACACTCTGTTTGTCTATGTATTCACACATGTATTATGTTTCCGGTTAATACAATTCTAGCATGAATAATAAACATTTATCATGAAATAAGGAAATAAATATTAACTTTATTATTGCCTCTAGGGCATATTTCCTTCAGTATCCCACTTGCACTAGAGTCAATAATCTAGTTCACATTGCCATGTGATTTAACACCAATAATTCACATCATTATGTGACCAACACTCAAAGGGTTTACTAGAGTCAATAATCTAGTTCACATCGCTATGTGATTAACACCCGAAGAGTACTAAGGTGTGATTATGTTTTGCTTGTGAGAGAAGTTTAGTCAACGGGTCTGCCATATTCAGATCCGTATGTATTTTGCAAATTTCTATGTCAACAATGCTCTGCACGGAGCTACTCTAGCTAATTGCTCCCACTTTCAATATGCATCCAGATTGAGACTTAGAATCGTCTGGATCAGTGCCAAAGTTTGCATCGATGTAACCCTTTAAGACGAACCTTTTGTCACCTCCATAATCGAGAAACATATTCTTATTCCACTAAGGATAATTTTGACCGCTGTCCAGTGATCTACTTCCTAGATCACTATTGTATTCCCTCGCTTAACATAGTGTAGGGTATACAACAGATCTGGTACACAACATGGCATACTTTATAGAATCTATGGCTGAGGCATAGGGAATGACTTTCATTCTCTTTCTATCTTCTGCCGTGGTCGGGCTTTGAGTCTTACTCAATTTCACACCTTGCAACGCAGGCAAGAACTCTTTCTTTGACTGTTCATTTTGAACTACTTCAAAATCTTGTCAAGGTATGTATTTATTGAAAAAACTTATCAAGCGTCTTGATCTATCTCTATAGATCTTGATGCTCAATATGTAAGCAGCTTCACCGAGGTCTTTCTTTGAAAACCTCCTTTCAAATATTCCTTTATGCTTTCCAGAAAATTATACATTTTTTCCGATCAACAATATGTCGTTCACATATACTTATCAGAAATGCTGTAGTGCTTCCACTCACTTTCTTGTAAATACAGGCTTCACCGCAAGTTTGTATAAAACTATATGCTTTGATCAACTTATCAAAGCGTATATTCCAACTCCGAGATGCTTGCACCAGTCCATAGATAGATCGCTGGAGCTTGCATATTTAGTTAACACCTTTAGGATCGACAAAACCTTCTAGTTGCATCGTATACAACTCTTCTTCAATAAATCCATTAAGGAATGCAGTTTTGTTTATCCATTTGCCAGATTTCATAAAATGCGGCAATTGCTAACATGATTCGGACAGACTTAAGCATAGATACGAGTGAGAAACTCTCATCGTAGTCAACACCTTGAACTTGTCGAAAAACTTTTATGCGACAATTCTAGCTTTGTAGATAGTAACACTACTATCAGCGTCCGTCTTCCTCTTGAAGATCCATTTAATCTCAATGGCTCGCCGATCATTGGGCAAGTCAATCAAAGTCCATAATTTGTTCTCATACATGGATCTCATCTCAGATTTCATGGCCTCAAGCCATTTCGCGGAATCTGGGCTCATCATCGCTTCCTCATAGTTCGTAGGCTCGTCATGGTCAAGTAACATGACCTCTAGAACAGGATTACCGTACCACTCTGGTGCGGATCTCACTATGGTTTACCTACGAGGTTCGGTAGTAACTTGATCTGAAGTTACATGATCATCATCATTAGCTTCCTCACTAGTCGGTGTAGTAGTCACAGGAACAAATTTCTGTGATGAACTACTTTCCAATAAGGGATCAGGTACAGTTACCTCATCAAGTTCTACTTTCCTCCCACTCAATTCTTTCGAGAGAAACTCCTTCTCTAGAAAGGATCCATTCTCAGCAACGAATATATTGCCTTCGGATCTGTGATAGAAGGTGTACCCAACATTTTCTTTTGGGTATCCTATGAAGACGCACTTCTCCGATTTGGGTTAGAGCTTATCGGGTTGAAACTTTTTCACATAAGCATTGCAACCTCAAACTTTAAGAAACGACAGCTTAGGTTTCTTGCCAAACCATAGTTCATACGGTGTCGTCTCAATGGATTTAGATGGTGCCCTATTTAACGTGAATGTAGCTGTCTCTAATGCATAACCCCAAAACGATAGCGGTAAATATGTAAGAGACATCATAGATCGCACCATATCAAGTAAAGTACGATTACGACATTCGGACACACCATTACACTGTGGTGTTCCAGGTGGCGTGAGTAGTGAAACTATTTCACATTGTTTTAACTGAAGGCCAAACTCGTAACTCAAATATTTTACTTCTGCGATCATATCGTGGAAACTTTTATTTTTGTTACGATGATTCTCCACTTCACTCTGAAATTCTTTGAACTTTTCAAATATTTCAGACTTGTGTTTCATCAAGTAGATATACTCATATCTGCTCAAATCATCTGTGAAGATCAGAAAATAATGATACCTGCTGCGAGCTTCAATATGCATGATTTCCAACAAATCTGTTGCTTGCTGCATTGTTCCGGAGAACGGAGTCTTAGTCATCTTGCCCATGAGGCATGGTTCGTGAGCATCAACTGATTCATAATCAAGTTATTCCAAAAGTCCATTAGCATGGAGTTTCTTCATGCGCTTTACACCAATATGACCTAAACGGCAGTGCCACAAATGAGTTGCACTATCATTATTAACTTTGCATCTTTTGGTTTAAATATTATGAATATGTGTATCACTACGATCGAGATCCAACGAACCATTTTCATTGGGTGTGTAACCATATAAGGTTTTATTCATGTAAACAGAACAACAATTTATTCTCTTACTTAAATGAATAACCGTATTGCAATAAACATGATCAAATCATATTTATGCTCAACGCAAACACCAAATAACACTTATTTAGGTTCAACACTGATCCTGAAAGTATAGGGAGTGTGCGATGATGATCATATCAATCTTGAAACCACTTCCAACACACATCGTCACTTCACCCTTAACTAGTCTCTGTTCATTCTGCAACTCCCGTTTCGAGTTACTACTCTTAGCAACTGAACTAGTATCAAATACTGAGGGGTTGCTATAAATACTAGTAAAGTACACATCAATAACATGTATATCAAATATACTTATGTTCACTTTGCCATCCTTCTTATCCGCCAATCACTTGGGGTAGTTACGCTTCAAGTGACCAGTCCCTTTGCAGTAGAAGCACTTAGTCTCAGGCTTAGGACCAGACTTGGGCTTCTTCACTTGAGCAGCAACTTGCTTGCTATTTTTCTTGAAGTTCCCCTTTTTCCCTTTGCCCTTTTCTTGAAACTAGTGATCTTGTCAACCATCAACACTCGATGCTCTTTCTTGATTTCTACCTTCATCGATTTCATCATCATGAAAAGCTCGGGATTCGTTTTCGTCATCCCTTGCATACTATAGTTCATCACGAAGTTCTACTAACTTGGTGATGGTGACTAGAGAATTCTGTCAATCATTATCTTATCTGGAAGATTAACTCCCACTTGATTCAAGTGATTGTAGTACCCAGACAATCTGAGCACATGCTCACTAGTTGAGCGATTCTCCTCCACCTTTTAGCTATAGAACTTGTTGGAGACTTCATATCTCTCAACTCGGGTATTTGCTTGAAATATTAACTTCAAATCCTGGAACATCTCATATGGTCCATGATGTTGAAAAACGTCTTTGAAGTCCCGATTCTAAGCCGTTAAGCATGGTGCAATAAACTATCAAGTAGTCATCATATTTAGCTAGCCAAACGTTCATAACATCTGCATCTGCTCCTGCAATAGGTTTTTTACCTAGCGGTGCATCAAGGACATAATTCCTCTGTGTAGCAATGAGGATAAACCTCAGATCACGGATCCAATCCGCATCATTGCTACTAACATCTTTCAACACAATTTTCTCTAGGAACATATCAAAATAAACACAGGGAAGCAACAACGCGAGCTATTGATCTACAACATGATTTGCAAAATACTACCAGGACTAAGTTCATGATAAATTTAAGTTCAATTAATCATATTACTTAAGAACTCCCACTTAGACAGACAACTCTCTAGTCATCTAAGTGATCACGTGATCCAAATCAACTAAACCATGTCTGATCATCACGTGAGATGGAGTAGTTTTCAATGGTGAACATCACTATGTTGATCATATCTACTATATGATTCACATTCGACCTTTTGGTTTCCGTGTTCCGAGGCCATATCTGTATATGCTAGGCTCGTCAAGTTTAACCTGAGTATTCCGCGTGTGCAACTGTTTTGCACCCATTGTATTTGAACATAGAGCCTATCACACCCGATCATCACGTGGTGTCTCAGCACGAAGAACTTTCGCAACGGTGCATACTCAGGGAGAACACTTCTTGATAATTAGTGAGAGATCATCTTAAAATGCTACCGTCAAACTAAGCAAAATAAGATGTATAAAAGATAAACATCATATGCAATCAAAATATGTGACATGATATGGCCATCATCATCTTGCGCCTTTGATTTCCATCTCCAAAGTACTGTCATGATCTCTATCGTCACCAGCATGACACCATGATCTCCATCATCTTGATCTATATCAATGTGTCGTCACGTGGTCGTCTCGCCAACAATTACTCTTGCAATAATTGCTATCGCATAGCGATAAAGTAAAGCAATTATTGGGCGCTTGTATCTTATGCAATAGAGAGACAACCATAAGGATTTTGCCTGTTGCCGATAACTTCAACAAAACATGATCATCTCATACAACAACTTATATTTCATCACGTCTTGACCATATCACATCACAACATGCCCTGCAAAAACAAGTTAGACGTCCTCTACTTTGTTGTTGCAAGTTTTACGTGGCTGCTACGGGCTTAGCAAGAACCGTTCTTACCTACGCATCAAAAACCACAACGATAGTTTGTCAAGTTGGTGCTGTTTTAACCTTCGCAAGGATCGGGCGTAGCCACACTCGGTTCAACTAAAGTTGGAGAAACTGACACCCGCCAGCCACCTGTGTGCAAAGCACGCCGGTAGAACCAGTCTCGCGTAAGCGTACGCGTAATGTCGGTCCGGGCCGCTTCATCCAACAATACCGCCGAACCAAAGTATGACATGCTGGTAAGCAGTATGACTTATATCGCCCACAACTCACTTGTGTTCTACTCGTGCATATAACGTCAACACATAAAACCTAGGCTCGGATGAAACTTTTGGGGAACGTAGTAATTTCAAAAAAATTCCTATGCACAAGCAAGATCATGGTGATGCATAGCAATGAGAGGGGAGAGTGTGATCTACGTACCCTTGTAGACCGACAGCGGAAGCGTTAGCACAACGCGGTTGATGTAGTCGTACGTCTTCACGGCCCGATCGATCAAGCACCGAAACTACGGCACCTCCGAGTTCTAGCACAAGTTCAGCTCGATGACGATCCCCGGACTCCGATCCAGCAAAGTGTCGGGGAAGAGTTCCGTCAGCACGACGGCGTGGTGACGATCTTGATGTTCAACTGTCGCAGGGCTTCGCCTAAGCACCACTACAATATTATCAAGGAGTATGGTGGAAGGGGGCACCGCACACGGCTAAGAAAACGATCACGAGGATCAACTTATGTGTCTATGGGGTGCCCCCTGCCCCCGTATATAAAGGAGTGGAGGAGGGGAGGGCCGGCCCTCTCTATGGCGCGCCCTAGGGGAGTCCTACTCCCACCGGGAGTAGGATTCCCCTTTTCCTAGTCCAACTAGGAGTCCTTCCATGTAGTAGGAGTAGGAGACAAGGAAGGGGAAGAGGGAAGAGAAGGAAGGAGGGGGCGCAGCCCCTCCCCCTAGTCCAATTCGGACTAGGCCTTGGGGGGCGCGCGGCCTGCCTCTCCCTCTCCCCTAAAGCCCAATAAGGCCCATATACTTCTTCCCCCGTATTCCCGTAACTCCCCGGTACTCCGAAAAATACCCGAACCATTCGGAACCTTTCCGATGTCCGAATATAGTCGTCCAATATATCGATCTTTACGTCTCTACCATTTCGAGACTCCTCGTCATGTCCCCGATCTCATCCGGGACTCCGAACTCCTTCGGTACATCAAAACTCATAAACTCATAATATAACTGTCATCGAAACCTTAAGCGTGCGGACCCTACGGGTTCGAGAACAATGTAGACATGACCGAGACACGTCTTCGATCAATAACCAATAGCGGAACCTGGATGCTCATATTGGCTCCTACATATTCTACGAAGATCTTTATTGGTCAGACCGCATAACAACATACGTTGTTCCCTTTGTCATCGGTATGTTACTTGCCCGAGATTTGATCGTCAGTATCTCAATACCTAGTTCAATATCGTTACCGGAAAGTCTCTTTACTCGTTCCGTAATACATCATCTCGCAACTAACTCATTAGTTGCAATGCTTGCAAGGCTTATGTGATGTGCATTACCGAGAGGGCCCAGAGATACCTCTTCGACAATCGGAGTGACAAATCCTAATCTCGAAATACGCCAACCCAACATGTACCTTTGGAGACACCTGTAGAGCTCCTTTATAATCACCCAGTTACGTTGTGACATTTGGTAGCACACAAAGTGTTCCTCCGGCAAACGGGAGTTGCATAATCTCATAGTCATAGGAACATGTATAGGTCATGAAGAAAGCAATAGCAACATACTAAACAATCGGGTGCTAAGCTAATGGAATGGGTCATGTCAATCACATAATTATCCTAATGATGTGATCCCGTTAATCAAATAACAACTCTTTGTCTATGGTTAGGAAACATAACCATCTTTGATTAACGAGCTAGTCAAGTAGAGGCATACTAGTGACACTCTGTTTGTCTATGTATTCACAAATGTATTATGTTTCCGATTAATACATTTCTAGCATGAATAATAAACATTTATCATGAAATAAGGAAATAAATAATAACTTTATTATTGCCTCTAGGGCATATTTCCTTCATATAGTTATTTTGTTGAGTTTGCTGCCGCTATTATTCATGAGAAGAATTTTGCTTATGTGGAGAGCAATAAAATTTGCATGCTTGTAGATCATGAAAAGAATGCTTTACGTGGTGGTTATATTGTTGAATTCATTCATGATGCTACTGAAAATTATTATGAGGGAGGAATATATGCTTGTAGGAATTGTAATAATACCAAGTTCCCTCTCTATGTGCTTAAAGGTTTGAAGTTATGCTTGTTTTACTTTCCTATGCAAGTTGATTCTTGTTCCCACAAGTTGTTTGCTCACAAAATCCCTATTCATAGGAAGTGGGTTAGAGTTAAATGTGCTAGTCATATTCTTCATGATTCTCTCTTTATGTTTCAATCCTTATCTTTTATGTGAGCATCATTGAAATCATCATGCCTAGCTAGGGGCATTAAATGATAGCGCTTGTTGGGAGGCAACCCAACTTTATTTTTATTCCTTGCTTTTTGTTACTGTTTAGTAATAAATAATTCATCTAGCCTCTGGTTAGATGTGGTTTTATGCTTTTAATTAGTGTTTGTGCCAAGTAGAACCTTTGGGAAGACTTGGGGAAAGTCTTTGCAATCATGCTGTAGAAAACAGAAACTTTAGCGCTCACGAGAATTGCTATCATTTTTATTTGGAGAGTGATATTTAGTTAATTATTTTTGTAGATGATTAATATATAAATTCCTCGGGTCCAGCAATTTATTTTAGAATTTTATGACTTCCAGAAGTACACGTTTGATCCAGATTACTACAGACTGTTCTGTTTTTGGCAGATTCTGTTTTTCATGTGTTGTTTACTTATTTTGATGAATCTATGGCTAGTAAAATAGTTTATAAACCATAGAGAAGTTGTAATACAGTAGGTTTAACACCAATATAAATAAAGTTCATTACAGTACCTTGAAGTGGTGATTTACTTTCTTATACTAAGAGAGCTTACGAGTTTTCTACTTTAAGTTTTGTGTTGTGAAGTTTTCAAGTTTTGGGTAAGGATTTGATGGACTATGGAATAAGAATTGGAAAGATCCTAAGCTTCGGGATGCCCAAGGCACCCCAAGGTAATATTCAAGGACAACCAAGAGCCTAAGCTTGGGGATGCCCCGGAAGGCATCACCTCTTTCGTCCACTTCCATCGGTAATTTACTTGGAGCTATATTTTTATTTACCACATGATATGTGTTTTGCTTGGAGTGTCAATTTATTTTGTTAGGATTTGCTTGCTTTTATTTAGAACAATGTTTTGCATCTTTTAATTCAATAAAAGTGGCATTGATAGCCTTTACTATGCCTATGTTACAAGTATACATGTTGCTGTTTGAAAACAGAAAGTTTACCGCTGTTGCAATAATTCCCTAGAAAAGTCAGAATGTGATAAAATGTTGAAACCTTTTGCATATTAAGATCTGATAAATTTAATACAGTGGGAATTTTCTTTCATAATTTTTTGAGTTAGGGAAGTATGGATGTTGCTGCATCCTTTACAGATTATCCTGTTTAGGCAGATTGCTGTTATGTTTGCATTGTTTGGATATGTTTGCTTCTTTAATGATTCTATTTGAGGATAGGACTATTAAATATGCAGAGGCATTTAGTATGCAATGTTGAATAGTAATTTTAGTGATTTGCTACAGTAGATTATGATAAGTTTTTTTTGCAACGGTTTATACTAAGTTATCTCACGAGTCCTTGTTGAGTTTTGTGTGGTTGAAGCTTTTGAGATTTAGGGACACCGTGATATAAGAGGAATTAAGGAGACACAAAAACTCAAGCTTGGGGATGCCCAAGGCACCCCAGGATAATATTTCAAGAAGTCTCAAGCATCTAAGCTTGGGGATGCCCCGGTTGGCATCCCACCTTTCTTCTTCAACAACTATCGGTTAGTTTCAGTTGATCCTAAGTTTTTGCTTCTTCACATGATGTTTTCTATTCTTAGAATGTCATTTTATTTTGCTTTGCTTGCTGTTTGAATAGAATACCAAGATCTGAAATTATTAAATGTTAGAGAGTCTTCACATAGTTGCATAATTATTCGACTACTCATTGATCTTCACTTATATCTTTCGGAGTAGTTTGTCATTTGCTCTAGTGCTTCACTTATATCTTTTAGAGGATGGTGGTAATTTTATTTTGAAGAAATAGATGAACTCTCATGCTTCACTTATATTATTTTGAGAGTCTTAAATATCATGGTAATTTTCTTAAAATCCTAATATGCTAGGTATTCAAGAATAATAAAAATTCTCTTATGAGTCTGTTGAATACTAAGAGAAGTTTGATGCTTGATGATTGTTTTGAGATATGGAGATGGTGATATTAGAGTCATGCTAGTTGAGTGGTTATGAATTTGAGAGATACTTGTGTTTAAGTTTGTGATTCCCGTAGCATGCACGTATGGTGAACCGTTATGTAACGAAGTCGGAGCATGAGGTGTTTATTGACTGTCCTCCTTATGAGTGGCGGTCGGGGACGAGCGATGGTCTTTTCCTACCAATCTATCCCCCTAGGAGCATGCGCGTAGTACTTTGTTTCGATAACTAATAGATTTTTGCAATAAGTATGTGAGTTCTTTATGACTAATGTTGAGCCCATGGATTATATGCACTCTCACCCTTCCACCATTGCTAGCCTCTCTAGTACCATGCAACTTTCGCCGGTACCATAAACCCACCATATACCTTCTTCAAAACAGCCACCATACCTACCTATTATGGCATTTCCATAGCCATTCCGAGATATATTGCCATGCAACTTTCCACCGTTCCGTTCATTATGACACGTTTCATCATTGTCATATTGCCTAGCATGATCATGTGGTTGACATTGCATTTGTGGAAAAGCCACCGTTCATAATTCTTTCATACTTGTCACTCTTGATTCATTGCATATCCCGGTACACCGCCGGAGGCATTCATATAGAGTCATACTTTGTTCTAGTATCGAGTTGTAATCACTGAGTTGCAAATAAATAGAAGTGTGATGATCATCATTCAATAGAGCATTGTCCCAAATAAAAAAGAAAGGTCAAATAAAAAAATGGAAAGGCATAATAAAAAAAGGCCAAAAAAAGAAAGGCCACATAAAAAATAAAATATAAAATAAAAGGGACAATGATACTATCCTTTTACCACACTTGTGCTTCAAAGTAGCACCATGATCTTCATGATAAAAAGTCTCCTATGTCGTCACTTTCATATACTAGTGGGAATCTTTCATTATAGAACTTGGCTTGTATATTCCAATGATGGGCTTCCTCAAAATGCCCTAGGTCTTCGTGAGTAAGCGAGTTGGATGCACACCCACTAGTTTCTTTTGTTGAGCTTTCATATACTTATAGCTCTAGTGAAGATGCCGCTACTCATCTGAATAGCTTTGTTGATTTATGTGATATGCAAAAGAAAAAAGATGTCGATAATGATGTCGTTAAATTGAATATATTTTCTTTTTCGCTTAGAGATCGTGCTAAAGCTTGGTTTTCGTCTTTGCCTAAAAATAGTATTGATTCTTGGAACAAGTGCACAGATGCTTTTATCTCTAAGTATTTCCCTCCCACTAAGATCATCTCTCTTAGAAACGATATTATGAACTTTAAGCAACTTGATCATGAACATGTTGTTGGGGAACGTAGTAATTTCAAAAAAATTCCTACTTACACGCAAGATCATGGTGATGCATAGCAACGAGAGGGTAGAGTGTGATCTACGTACCCTTGTAGACCGACAGCAGAAGCGTTAGCACAACGCGGTTGATGTAGTCTTAAGTCTTCACGGCCCGACCGATCAAGCACCGAAACTACGGCACCTCCGAGTTTTAGCACACGCTCAGCTCGATGACGATCCCCGGACTCTGATCCAGCAAAGTGTCGGGGAAGAGTTCTGTCAGCACGACGACGTGGTGACGATCTTGATGTACTACCGTCGCAGGGCTTCGCCTAAGCACCGCTACAATATTATCGAGGATTATGGTGGACGGGGGCACTGCACACGGCTAAGAATATGATCATGTGGATCAACTTGTGTGTCTAGGGGTGCCCCCTGCCCCCGTATATAAAGGAGCAAGGGGAGGCGGCCGGCCGGCCCTATAGGCGCGCCAAGGAGGAGTCCTCCTCCTAGTAGGAGTACCTACTAGGAGGGGGAAGGAAGTGGGGAGGAAGAAGGAAAGGGGGGCGCCGCCCCCCTCTCCTAGTCCAATTCGGACCAGGGGGAGGAGGCGCGCGACCCACCCTGGCTGCCCCTCTCTCTCTCCACTAAGGCCCATATGGCCCATTACTTCTCCTGGTAATGTCTCGACCATAGCCGTCCGTGAACGCTTCTGGTGTCCGAATATAGCCGTCCAATATATCAATCTTTATGTCTCGACCATTTCGAGACTCCTCGTTATGTCCGTGATCACATCCGGGACTCCAAACTAACTTCGGTACATCAAAACTCATAAACTCATAATATAACTGTCATCAAAACCTTAAGTGTGTGGACCCTACGGGTTCGAGAACAATGTAGACATGACCGAGATACGTCTCTGGTCAATAACCAATAGCGGAACCTGGATGCTCATATTGGCTCCTACATATTCTATGAAGATCTTTATCGGTCAGACCGCATAACAACATACATTGTTCCCTTTGTCATCGGTATGTTACTTACCCGAGATTCGATCGTCGGTATCTCAATACCTAGTTCAATCTCGTTACCGGCAAGTCTCTTTACTCGTTTCGTAATACATTATCTCGCAACTAACTCATTAGTTGCAATGCTTGCAAGGCTTATGTGATGTGCATTACCGAGAGGGCCCAAACATACCTCTCCGACAATCGGAGTGACAAATCCTAATCTCAAAATACGCCAACCCAACATGTACCTTTGGAGACACATGTAGAGCTCCTTTATAATCACCCAGTTACGTTGTGACGTTTGGTAGCACACAAAGTGTTCCTCCGGCAAACAGGAGTTGCATAATCTCATAGTCATAGGAACATGTATAAGTCATGAAGAAAGCAATAGCAACACACTAAACGATCGGGTGCTAAGCTAATGGAATGGGTCATGTCAATCACATCATTCTCCTAATAATGTGATCCTGTTAATCAAATGGCAACACATGTCTATGGTTAGGAAACATAACCATCTTTGATTAACGAGCAAGTCAAGTAGAGGCATACTAGTGACGTTTAGTTTGTCTATGTATTCACACAAGTATTATGTTTCCGGATAACACAATTCTAGCATGAATAATAAACATTTATCATGATATAAGGAAATAAAATAATAACATTATTATTGCCTCTAGGGCATATTTCCTTCAGTCTCCCACTTGCACTAGAGTCAATAATCTAGATTACACAGTAATGATTCTAACACCCATGGAGCTTTGGTGCTGATCATGTTTTGCTCGTGGAAGAGGCTTAGTCAACGGGTCTGCAACATTCAGATCCGTATGTATCTTGCAAATCTCTATGTCTCCCACCGGGACTAAATCCCGGATGGAATTGAAGCGTCTCTTGATGTGCTTGGTTCTCTTGTGAAATCTGGATTCCTTTGCCAAGGCAATTGCACCAGTATTGTCACAAAAGATTTTCATTGGACCCGATGCACTAGGTATGACAGCTAGATCGGATATGAACTCCTTCATCCAGACTCCTTCGTTTGCTGCTTCCGAAGCAGCTAGGTACTCCGCTTCACATGTAGATCCCGCCACAACGCTTTGTTTAGAACTGCACCAACTGACAGCTCCACCGTTTAATGTAAACACGTATCCGGTTTGCGATTTAGAATCGTCCGGATCAGTGTCAAAGCTTGCATCAACGTAACCATTTACGATGAGCTCTTTGTCACCTCCATATATGAGAAACATATCCTTAGTCCTTTTCAGGTATTTCAGGATGTTCTTGACCGCTGTCCAGTGATCCACTCCTGGATTACTTTGGTACCTCCCTGCTAGACTTATAGAAAGACACACATCAGGTCTCGTACACAGCATTGCATACATGATAGAGCATATGGCTGAAGCATAAGGAACATCTTTCATTTTCTCTCTATCTTCTGCATTAGTCGGGCATTGAGTTTTACTCAATTTCACACCTTGTAACACAGGCAAGAATCCTTTCTTTGCTTGATCCATTTTAAACTTTTTCAAAACTTTGTCAAGGTATGCTTTGTGAAAGTCCAATTAAGCGTCTTGATCTGTCTCTATAGATCTTAATGCCCAATATGTAAGTAGCTTCACCGAGGTCTTTCATTGATAAACTCTTATTCAAGTATCCCTTTATGCTATCCAGAAATTCTATATCATTTCCGATTAGTAATATGTCATCTACATATAATATCAGAAATGCTACAGAGCTCCCACTCACTTTCTTGTAAATACAGGCTTCTCCAAAAGTCTGTACAAAACCAAATGCTTTGATCACACTATCAAAGCATTTATTCCAACTCCGAGAGGCTTGCACCAGTCAATAAATGGATCATTGGAGCTTGCACACTTTGTTAGCTCCCTTTGGATCGACAAAACCTTCCGGCTGCATCATATACAACTCTTCTTCCAGAAATCCATTCAGGAATGCAGTTTTGACATCCATCTGCCAAATTTCATAGTCATAAAATGCGGCAATTGCTAACATGATTCGGACAGACTTAAGCATCGCTACGGGTGAGAAGGTCTCATCGTAGTCAATCCCTTGAACTTGTCGAAAACCTTTTGCGACAAGTCGAGCTTTGTAGACGGTAACATTACCGTCAGCGTCAGTCTTCTTCTTAAAGATCCATTTATTCTCAATTGCTTGCTGATCATTGGGCAAGTCAACCAAAGTCCATACTTTGTTCTCATACATGGATCCCATCTCAGATTTCATGGCTTCAAGCCATTTTGCGGAATCTGGGCTCACCATCGCTTCTCCATAGTTCGTAGGTTCATCATGATCTAGTAGCATGACTTCCAGAACAGGATTACCGTACCACTCTGGTGCGGATCTTACTCTGGTTGATCTACGAGGTTCAGTAGTGTCTTGTTCTGAAGTTTCATGATCATCATCATTAGCTTCCTCACTAATTGGTGTAGTTGTCACAGAAACTGGTTTCTGTGATGTACTACTTTCCAATAAGGGAGCAGGTACAGTTACCTCATCAAGTTCTACTTTCCTCCCACTCACTTCTTTCGAGAGAAACTCCTTCTCTAGAAAGTTTCCGAATTTAGCAACAAAAGTTTTGCCTTCGGATCTATGATAGAAGGTGTATCCAATAGTTTCCTTTGGATATCCTATGAAGACACATTTCTCCGATTTGGGTTCGAGCTTATCAGGTTGAAGCTTTTTCACATAAGCATCGCAACCCCAAAATTTCAGAAATGACAACTTTGGTTTCTTGCCAAACCACAGTTCATAAGGCGTCGTCTCAATGGATTTTGATGGTGCCCTATTTAACGTGAATGCGGCCGTCTCTAGAGCATAACCCCAAAATGATAGCGGTAAACAAGTAAGAGACATCATAGATCGCACCGTATCAAGTAAAGTATGATTACGACGTTCGGACACACCATTACGTTGTGGTGTTCCGGGTGGGTGAGTTGCGAAACTATTGCGCATTGTTTCAAATGTACACCAAACTCGTAACTCAAATATTCTCCTCCACGATCAGATCGTAGGAATTTTATTTTCTTGTTATGATGATTTTCAGCTTCACTCTGAAATTCTTTGAACTTTTCAAACGTTTCAGACTTATGTTTCATTAAGTAGATATACCCATATCTGCTTAAGTCATCTGTGAAGGTGAGAAAATAACGATATCTGCCACGAGCCTCAATATTCATCGGACAACATACATCTGTATGTATGATTTCCAACAAATCTGTTGCTCTCTCCATAGTACCGGAGAACGGTGTTTTTGTCATCTTACCCATAAGGCACGGTTCGCAAGTACCAAGCGATTCATAATCAAGTGGTTCCAAAAGTCCATCAGTATGGAGTTTCTTCATGCGCTTTACAACGATATGACCCAAACGGCAGTGCCACAAATAAGTTGCACTATCATTACCAACTCTGCATCTTTTGGCTTCAACATTATGAATATGTGTGTCACTACTATCGAGATTTAATAAGAATAGACCACTCTTTAAGGGTGCATGACCATAAAAGATATTACTCATATAAATAGAACAACCATTATTCTCTGATTTAAATGAATAACCGTCTCGCATCAGACAAGATCCAGATATAATGTTCATGCTTAATGCTGGCACCAAATAACAATTATTTAGGTCTAATACTAATCCCGAAGGTAGATGTAGAGGTAGCGTGCCGACCGTGATCACGTCGACTTTGGAACCATTTCCCGCGCGCATCGTCACCTCGTCCTTAGCCAATCTTCGCTTAATCCGTAGTCCCTGTTTCGAGTTGCAAATGTTAGCAATAGAACCAGTATCAAATACCCAGGTGCTGCTGCGAGCATTAGTAAGGTACACATCAATAACATGTATATCACATATACCTTTGTTCACCTTGCCATCCTTCTTATCCGCCAAATACTTGGGGCAGTTCCGCTTCTAGTGACCAGTCTGCTTGCAGTAGAAGCACTCAATTTCAGGCTTAGGTCCAGGTTTGGGTTTCTTCTCTTGAGTAGCAACTTGCTTGCTATTCCTTTTGAAGTTCCCCTTCTTCTCCCCTTTGCCCTTTTTCTTGAAACTAGTGGTCTTGTTGACCATCAACACTTGATGCTCCTTCTTGATTTCTACCTCCGCAGCTTTCAGCATTGCGAAGAGCTCGGGAATAGTCTTATTCATCCCTTGCATATTATAGTTCATCACGAAGCACTTGTAGCTTGGTGGCCGTGATTGGAGAATTCCGTCAATGACGCAATAAACTGGAAGATTAACTCCCAATTGAATCAAGTGATTATTATACCCAGACATTTTGAGTATATGCTCACTGACAGAACTGTTCTCCTCCATCTTGCACCTATAGAACTTATTTGAGACTTCATATCTCTCAATCCGGGCATTTGCTTGAAGTGTTAACTTCAACTCCTGGAACATCTCATATGCTCCATGACGTTCAAAATGTCGTTGAAGTCCTGATTCTAAGCCGTAAAGCATGGCACACTGAACTATCGAGTAGTCATCAGCTTTGCTGTGCCAGACGTTCATAATATCTGGTGTTGCTCCAGCAGCAGGCCTGGCACCCAGCGGTGCTTCCAGGACGTAATTCTTCTGTGTAGCAATGAGGATAATCCTCAAGTTACGGACCCAGTCCGTGTAATTGCTACCATCATCTTTCAACTTTGCTTTCTCAAGGAACGCATTAAAATTCAAAGAAACAACAGCACGGGCCATCTATCTACAATCAAACATAAACAAGCAAGATACTATCAGGTACTAAGTTCATGATAAATTTAGGTTCAATTAATCATATTACTAAAGAACTCCCACTTAGATAGACATCCCTCTAATCCTCTAAGTGATTACGTGATCCAAATCAACTAAACCATGTCCGATCATCACGTGAGATGGAGTAGTTTCATTGGTAAACATCACTATGTTGATCATATCTACTATATGATGCATGCTCGACCTTTCGGTCTCCGTGTTCCGAGGCCATATCTGTATATGCTTGGCTCGTCAAGTATAACCTGAGTATTCCGCGTGTGCAACTGTTTTGCACCCGTTGTATTTGAACGTAGAGCCTATCACAGCCGATCATCACGTGGTGTCTCAACACGAAGAACTTTCGCAACGGTGCATACTCAGGGAGAACACTTCTTGATAATTAGTGAGAGATCATCTTAAAATGTACCTTCAATCAAAGCAAGATAAGATGCATAAAAGATAAACATCACATGCAATCAATATAAGTGATATGATATGGCCATCATCATCTTGTGCTTGTGATCTCCATCTTCAAAGCACCGTCGTGATCACCATCGTCACCGGCGCGACACCTTGATCACCATCGTAGCATCGTTGTCGTCTCGCCAATCTTATGCTTCCACGACTATCGCTACCACTTAGTGATAAAGTAAAGCATTACAGCGCAATTGCATTGCAAACAATAAAGCGACAACCATATGGCTCCTACCAGTTGCCGATAACTTGGTTACAAAACATGATCATCTCATACAATAAAATTTTAGCATCATGTCTTGACCATATCACATCACAACATGCCCTGCAAAAACAAGTTAGACGTCCTCTACTTTGTTGTTGCAAGTTTTATGTGGTTGCTACGGGCTTAAGCAAGAACCAATCTTACCTATGCATCAAAACCACAATGATAGTTTGTCAAGTTGGTGCTGTTTTAACCTTCACAAGGACTTGGCGTAGCCACACCCGGTTCAACTAAAGTTGGAGAAACTGTCACCCGCTAGCCACCTTTGTGCAAAGCACGTCGGGAGAACCGGTCTCGCGTAAGCGTACGCGTAATGTCGGTCCGGGCCGCTTCGTCCAACAATACCGCCGAACCAAAGTATGACATGCTGATAAGCAGTATGACTTATATCGCCCACAACTCACTTGTGTTCTACTCGTGCATATAACATCAACACATAAAACCTAGGCTCGGATGCCACTGTTGGGAACGTAGTAATTTCAAAAAAATTCCTACGCACACGCAAGATCATGATGATGCATAGCAACGAGAGGGGAGAGTGTGATCTACATACCCTTGTAGACCGACAGCGGAAGCGTTAGCACAACGCGGTTGATGTAGTCGTACGTCTCCACGGCCCGACCGATCAAGCACCGAAACTACGGCACCTCCGAGTTTTAGCACACGTTCAGCTCGATGATGATCCCTGGACTCCGATCCAGCAAAGTGTCGGGGAAGAGTTCCGTCAGCACGACGGCGTGGTGACGATCTTGATGTACTACCCTCGCAGGGCTTCGCCTAAGCACCGCTACAATATTATCGAGGATTATGGTGGAAGGGGGCACCGCACACGGCTAAGAATATGATCACGTGGATCAACTTGTGTGTCTAGGGGTGCCCCCTGGCCCCGTATATAAGGGAGCAAGGGGAGGAGGCCGGCCGGCCCTATAGGCGCGCCAAGGAGGAGTCCTCCTCCTAGTAGGAGTAGGACTCCTACTAGGAGGGGGAAGGAAGTGGGGAGGAAGAAGGAAAGGGGGGCGCCCCCCCCTCTCCTAGTCCAATTCGGACCAGGGGGGAGGAACGATCACATGGATCAACTTGTGTGTCTAGAGGTGCCCCCTGCCCCGTATATAAAGGAGCAAGGGGAGGAGGCCGGCCGGCCAGGTGTGGCGCGCCAAGGAGGAGTCCTCCTCCTAGTAGGAGTAGGACTCCTACTAGGAGGGGGAAAGAGGTGGAGTGGGAGAAGGAAAGGGGGGGCGCCGCCCCCCTCCCCTAGTCCAATTCGGACTAGGGAGGAGGTGGCACGCGGCCCACCTCTGGCAGCCCTTCTCCCTCTCCACTAAAGCCCATATGGCCCATTACTTCTCCCGGTAGGGTTCCGGTAACCCTCCGGCTCTCCGGTTTTCTCCGAAATCACCCGGAACACTTCTGGTGTCCGAATATAGCCGTCCAATATATCAATCTTTATGTATCAACCATTTCGAGACTCCTCGTTATGTCCGTGATCACATCCGGGACTCCGAACTAACTTCGGTACATCAAAACTCATAAACTCATAATATAACTGTCATCGAAACCTTAAGCGTGCGGACCCTACGGGTTCGAGAACAATGTAGACATGACCGAGACACGTCTCCGGTCAATAACCAATAGCGGAACCTGGATGCTCATATTGGCTCCTACATATTCTACGAAGATCTTTATCGGTCAGACCGCATAACAACATACGTTGTTCCCTTTGTCATCGGTATGTTACTTGCCCGAGATTCGATCGTCGGTATCTCAATACCTAGTTCAATCTCGTTACCGGCAAGTCTCTTTACTCGTTTCGTAATACATTATCTCGCAACTAACTCATTAGTTGCAATGCTTGCAAGGCTTATGTGATGTGCATTACCGAGAGGGCCCAGAGATACCTCTCTGACAATCGGAGTGACAAATCCTAATCTCGAAATACGCCAACCCAACATGTACCTTTGGAGAGACCTGTAGAGCTCCTTTATAATCACCTAGTTACGTTGTGATGTTTGGTAGCACATAAAGTGTTCCTCCGGCAAACGGGAGTTGCATAATCTCATAGTCATAGGAACATGTATAAGTCATGAATAAAGCAATAGCAACACACTAAACGATCGGGCGCTAAGCTAATGGAATGGATCATGTCAATCACATCATTCTCCTAATAATGTGATCCCATTAATCAAATGACAACACATGTCTATGGTTAGGAAACATAACCATCTTTGATTAACGAGCTAGTCAAGTAGAGGCATACTAGTGACGTTTAATTTGTCTATGTATTCACACAAGTATTATGTTACCGGATAATACAATTCTAGCATGAATAATAAACATTTATCATGATACAAGGAAATAAAATAATAACATTATTATTGCCTCTAGGGCATATTTCCTTGACATGTTGCACAAGCTTGGGAGAGAATGAAATTAATGATACGTAATTGCCCTACTCATGGTTTGAATTTGTGGATGATTATACAAAAAATTTATGCCGGATTGAATTTTGCTTCTAGAAATCTTTTAGATTCGGCCGCGGGAGGCACTTTCATGGAAATCACCTTAGGAGATGCTACTAAACTCCTAGATAATATTATGGTTAATTGTTCTCAATGGCTATACTGAAAGATCTTCTAATAAAAAAGTGCATGTGATAGAAGAAATCAATGTTTTGAGTGGAAAGATGGATGAACTGATGAAATTATTTGCTGCTAAGAGTGTTTCTTCTGATCCTAATGATATGCCTTTGGCTACTTTGATTGAGAATAACAATGAATCTATGGATGTGAATTTTGTTGGTAGGAATAATTTTGGTAACAACGCTTATAGAGGGAACTTTAATCCTAGGCCATATCCTAGTAATCCTTCTAATAATTATGGGAATTACTACAACAACTCTTGTGGAAATTATAATAAGATGCCCTCTGAATTTGAGAATAGTGTTAAAGAGTTTATGAATTCACAAAAGAATTTTAATGCTTTGCTTGAAGAGAAATTGCTTAAAGTTGATGATTTAGCTAGGAACGTTGATAGAATTTCTCTTGAGATTGATTCTTTAAAGCTTAGATCTATTCCTCCTAAGCATGATATCAATGAGTCTCTCAAGGCCATGAGAATTTCCATTGATGAGTGCAAGGAAAGAACCGCTAGGATGCGTGCTTCTAAAGATGCCTTTATTAAAGCATGTTCTTCCAATTCCTATGAAAATCAAGATGAAGATCTAAAAGTTATTGATGTTTCACCTATTAAATCTTTGTTTTGCAATATGAATCTTGATGAAACTGAATATGATCTTCCTTTACCTAGAAGGCGTTCTAAAAATTCGGAGTATTTAGATCTTTATGATGAAATTGATGAAAGTGGGATTGAAAGAAATAAAAATCTAGATGTTGCTAAACCCACTATATTGGATTTCAAGTAATTTAATTATGAAAGTTGCTCTTTAATTGATTGTATTTCCTTGTTTCACTCAGTGCTAAATTCTCCACATGCTTATAGTCAAAAGAAAGCCTTCATCGAACATATTGTTGATGCCTTGATGCAATCTTATGAAGAAAAACTTCAGTTGAAAATTTCTATACCTAGGAAACTCTATGATGAGTGGGAACCAACTACTAAAATTAAAATTAAAGATCATGAGTTTTATGCTTTGTGTGATTTGGGTGCTAGTGTCTCCACTATTCCCAAGACTTTGTGTGATTTGCTAGATTACCGTAATTTTGATGATTGCTCTCTAAACTTGCATCTTGCGGATTCTACTATTAAGAAACCTATGGGAAGGATTAATGATGTTCTTATTGTTGCAAATAGGAATTATGTGCCCGTAGATTTCATTGTTCTTGATATAGATTGCAATCCTTCTTGCCCTATTATTCTTGGTAGACCTTTCCTTAGAACAGTTGGTGCGATTATTGATATGAAGGAAGGAAATATTAGATTTCAATTTCCATTAAAAAAGGGCATGGAAAACCTTCCTAGAAAGAAAATAAAATTGTCATATGAAACTATCATGAGAGCCACTTATAGATTGCCTACCAAAGATGGCAATACCTAGATCTATCCTCGCTTTTATGCCTAGCTAGGGGCGTTAAACGATAGTGCTTGTTGGGAGGCAACCCAATTTTATTTTTATTCCTTGCTTTTTGCTCCTGTTTAGTAATAAATAAATTATTTAGCCTCTGTTTTGGTTTTTTTGTGTTTTTTGTGTGATTGTGCCAAGTAGAACCATTGGGAAGACTTGGGGAAAGCCTTGTTGAACTTGCTGTAAAAAACAGAAACTTTAGCGCTCACGAGAACTGCTGTCGTTTTTATTTGAAGAGTGCTATTTAGTTAATTCTTTTTGCAGATGATTAATAGACAAATTCCTCACGTCCAGCAATTTATTTTAGAATTTTTGGGGTTCCAGATATTGCGCTAGCTACAGATTACTACAGACTGTTCTGTTTTTGGCAGATTCTGTTTTTCGTGTGTTGTTTGCTTATTTTGATGAATCTATGGCTAGTAAAATAGTTTATAATCCATAGAGAAGTTGGAATACAGTATGTTTAACAACAATATAAATAAATAATGAGTTCATTACAGTACCTTGAAGTGGTCTTTTGTTTTCTTTCGCTAACGGAGCTCACGAGTTTTCTACTTTAAGTTTTGTGTTGTGAAGTTTTCAAGTTTTGGGTGAATTCTTTTGATGGATTATGGAACAAGGAGTGGCAAGTGCCTAAGCTTGGGGATGCCCATGGCACCCCCAATATAATCCAAGGACACCAAAAGTCAAAGCTTGGGGATGCCCCGGAAGGCATCCCCTCTTTCGTCCACTTCCATCGGTAATTTACTTGGAGCTATATTTTTATTCACCAACATGATATGTGTTTTGCTTGGAGCGTCTTGTATTATTTGTGTCTTTGTGATTTAGTATGCCACAATCATCCTTGCTGTACACACCTTTTTAGAGAGCCATACATGAATTAAAATTTGATAGAATACTCTATGTGCTTCACTTATATCTTTTGAGCTATGTAGTTTTGCTCTATGTGCTTCACTTATATCTTTCTGAGCTAAGTAGTTTTGCTCTGTGTGCTTCACTTATATCTTTTGAGCGTTATAATTTTTCTCTATGTGCTTCACTTAGATCTTTTAGAGCACGGTGGTGGATTTGTTTTAAAGAAACTATTGATCTCTCATGCTTCACTTAAATTATTTTGGGAGTCTCTTAATAGCATGGTAATTTGCTTAATAATAATATGCTTGGTATTCAAGATTTGTGAAACTTTCTTTTGAGTGTGTTGAATACTAAGAAAAGATTGAAGCATGATAATTGTTTTGAGATATGGAGGTGATAATATTAAAGTCATGCTAGTTGAGTAGTTGTGAATTTAAAGAATACTTGTGTTAAAGTTTGTGATTCCCATAGCATGCACATATGGTGAACCGTTATGTGATGAAGTCGGAGCATGATTTATTTATTGATTGTCTTCCTTATGAGTGGCGGTCGGGGAGGAGCGATGGTGTTTTCCTACCAATCTATCCCCCTAGGAGCATGCGCGTAATACTTTGCTTTGATAACTTCTAGATTTTTGCAATAAGTATATGAGTTCTTTATGACTAATGTTGACTCCATGGATTATACGCACTCTCACCCTTCCACCTTTGCTAGCCTCTCTAATACCGCGCACCTTTCGCCGGTATCATACACCTACCATATACCTTCCTCAAAACAGCCACCATACCTACCTATTATGCCATTTCCATAGCCATTCCGAGATATATTGCCATGCAACTTTCCACCATCTAGTTCATCATGACACATTCATCATTGTCATATTGCTTAGCATGATAATGTAGTTGACATAGTATTTGTAGCAAAGCCACCATCCATAATTTTTTCATACTTGTCACTCTTGATTCATTGCATATCCCGGTACACCGCCGGAGGCATCCATATAGAGTCATACTTTGTTTTAGAATCGAGTTGTAATCATTGAGTTGTAAATAAATAAAAGTGTGATGATCATCATTTAATAGAGCATTGTCCCCCAAAAAAGAGAGAGAGAGAAAGGCCAAAGAAAAAAAGAAGGCCCCAAAAAAGAGAAAATAAATAAAAAGGGGCAATGCTACTATCCTTTTACCACACTTGTGCTTCAAAGTAGCACCATGATCTTCATAGTAGAGAGTCTCTCATGTTATCACTTTCATATACTAGTGGGAATTTTACATTATAGAACTTGGCTTGTACATTCCAATGATAGGCTTCCTCAAATTGCCCTAGGTCTTCATGAGCAAGCAAGTTGGATGCACACCCACTTAGTTTCTTTTTGAGCTTTCATATGCTTATAGCTCTAGTGCATCCGTTGCATGGCAATCCCTACTCACTCACATTGATATCTATTGATGGGCATCTCCATAGCCCATTGATACGCCTAGTTGATGTGAGACTATCTTCCTCTCCTTTTTGTCTTCTCCACAACCACCATTCTCTTCCACCTATAGTGTTATATCCACAGCTCACACTCATGTATTGCGTGAAGATTGAAAAAGTTTTGAAAAAGTTAGAGTATGAAACAATTGTTTGGCTTGTCATCGGGGTTGTGCATGATTTAAATACTTTGTGTGGTGAAGATAGAGCATAGCCAGACTATATGATTTTGTAGGGATAACTTTCTTTGGCCATGTTATTTGTAGAAGACATAATTGCTTTGTTAGTATGCTTGAAGTATTATTATTTTTATGTCAATATAAACTTTTGTCTTGAATCTTTCGAATCTTAATATTCATATCACAATTAAGAAAATTTGCATTGAAATTATGCCAAGTAGCACTCCGCATAAAAAATTCTCTTTTTATCATTTACCTACTCGAGGACGAGCAGGAATTAAGCTTGGGGATGCCTGATACGTCTGCAATGTATCTATAATTTTTGATTGCTCCATGCTATATTATCTACTGTTTTGGACTATATTGGGCTTTATTTTCCACTTTTATATTATTTTTGGTACTAACCTATTAACCGGAGGCCCAGCCCAGAATTGTTGTTTTTTTGCCTATTTCAGTGTTTCGAAGAAACGGAATATCAAATGGAGTCCAAACGGAATGAAACCTGCGTGAACGTGATTTTCTCACCAAACGTGATCCAGGAGACTTGGACCCTACTCCAAGGAGTCAAAGAGGTGGTCACGAGGGTGGGGGGCGCCCCCTGCCTCGTGGGCCCCTCAGAGCTCCACCGACGTACTCCTTCCTGCTATATATACCTACGTACCCCCAAATGAACATATACGGAGCCAAACACCTAATTCCACCGCCGTAACTTTCTGTATCCATGAGATCCCATCTTGGGCCTGTTCCGGAGCTCCGCCAGAGAGTGTCGTCATCACGGAGGGCTTCTACATCATCATAGCCTCTCCGATGAAGTGTGAGTAGTTTACCTCAGACCTTCGGGTCCATAGTTAGTAGCTAGATGGCTTCTTCTCTCTTTTTGGATCTCGATACAAAGTTCTCCCCCTCTCTTGTGGAGATCTATTCGATGTAACCTTCGTTTTGCGGTGTGTTTGTTGAGACCGATGAATTGTGGGTTTATGATCAAGTCTATCTATGAATAATATTTGAATCTTCTCTGAATTCTTTTATGTATGATTGGTTATCTTTGCAAGTCTCTTTGAATTATCCGTTTGGTTTGGCCAGCTAGATTGGTAGTTCTTGCCATGGGAGAAGTGCTTAGCTTTGGGTTCGATCTTGCGGTGTCCTTTCCTAGTGACAGAAGGGGTAGCAAGGCACGTATTGTATCATTGCCATCGAGGATAACAAGATGGGGTTTATTTCATATTGCATGAATTTATCTCTCTACATCATGTCATCTTGCTTAAGGCGTTACTCTGTTTTTAACTTAATACTCTAGATGCATGCTGGATAGCGGTCGATGAGTGGAGTAATAGTAGTAGATGCAGAATCGTTTCGGTCTACTTGTCACGGATGTGATGCCTATATACATGATCATGCCTAGATATTCTCATAACGATGCTCAGTTCTGTCAATTGCTCAACAGTAATTTGTTCACCCACTGTAGAATACTTATGCTCTTGAGAGAAGCCACTAGTGAAACCTATGGCCCCCGGGTCTATTCTCATCATATCAATCTCCATCACTCTAATCTTGCTTTGCTTTTTTACTTTGCCTTTACTTTTCACTTTGCATCTTTATAACAAAAATACCAAAAATATTATATCTATCAGATCTCACTCTCGTAAGTGACCGTGAAGGGATTGACAACCCCTAATCGCGTTGGTTGCGAGTAGCTATCGTTTTGTGCATGTACGAGGGACTTGAGCGTGGCCTCCTACTGGATTTATACTTTGGTTCTCAAAAACTGAGGGAAATACTTATGCTACTCTGCTGCATCATCTCTTCCTCTTCGGGGAAAACCAACGCAAGCTCAAGAGGTAGCAGTGGCATATGATGTAAGGAATGATTCTGATAACCTTTTTAAATTAAATAATATTGGGAAGTGTTTTTTTAAGTATGCTACTCCCATATGAATGGATCATTAAAAGTGTGTAGATCATGATAGTGTCCAATGAAAGATTAAACTTGGGACTATCATCCCCAAAGAAAAACTTCAAACCCACACCTTCAATATGGACACGACCCACATATGTCATGCTGGCTTATGTATTTGAAGATGTGTGATCATGAGTATTGTATTATTAAAATCAGTTATTGCCAACAACATATATACTTGTTGATGTCTTCATACCAGTCAGATCCCGACCCAAGGACAACCTGGGCGACCAGCGAGATGAGTTCAAACACTTAGGTTATAAGACAAAAATGCCATCTCTTGTATCGTAGAAGATCTTTCTATATTCTTTATCTATTTTTTGACAATTTTTGAATATTGTTTGTGGGGTAAATAAGAAAAGGCATATCATTCTAAATATCAACAAAAAGTATTAAATCCAACTAGTATTTATCGTGTCCTACCATATTTTGCTTATGTTTTCTATGTGAAAATTAAGCCACTTTATTATTAGTAACAAATGGTCATTAGAAAGCAGTTGAAAATGATACACTATTTGAGAGGCCTTGGACTTAGATTGACTATATTATATAAAACTACATGTTGGAAGTACATAGTGATTTCATACAGAAACACATTTACATCCACCAAACTAAAAAACTTGTGTCTTAAACAAATACGACCATGAGTAAACCTAGGGCACAAATTCTCTTATATGATGTGTTGAATCCATTGCAAAGAAAAAAAGTATACTGGAAGTCATGAACAAGGGTTAGACTAGGCAATAAGAATGTGCGGCTTTATAATTTTAATGGATGTTTTAATATTTTTACCTAAGAAATTAATTTGTGGCATACAAAGAATAGTAATGTGTATGCATGTTTTCCGGTCTATTTTAATACCACGAAATATTTAACATTGAGCACTGTGCCATCTCATGAAATATATATCTCCATAGAGGGTTTTAGAGAATAATAAATATATGAGTTATAGGTATATAGGATATCCTGGAGTATATCATTGTCTATATTTGGTGTGAGTACATAGAAAGCTCTCGAGTGTATGATGATCAAATATCTCTTCTATATTCATGTCGGGTTGACAATCAAATAATAATGTTGAATTAAATTCACTTGTTCCAGACACAAATGAAAACCTCTATAGTATTGTGCATCTGTTTTTTTCTTCGTTTGATACATACGTTGCATAAAACTGTGGAACTCAAGGTAGAGAACAACAAGGTTTTGTATACTAAATGACTCAAAACTGATACACATATCAAGATTTGTTTATTAATGTGTTGTTTTTGTAATTCATCTACCAAACACAATTCATGGATGTGAATTCTATTATATCGCTTTGGTAATTCAATTGTCTTTCCTATCGCTTTGTATATAGATGGTTGCTTTTGTACATCTCTTAGAGGAAAGTTTACAACGTTCATTGGAAAAAAAGGGCAGCGATTATAATTTACACTTCGATTAAAAAATGCAGCTTTCTCTCTTTTAGAAGGTGGAAATCCTCGAAATCAGCCTTGTGATGATCACAGGGCCGCATAAAGCTTAAGAGCATTTACAGCTGGATTTTGCAAATCCAACCCCTCAAATGCCCACGGATGTGACCGGGCAGGTCTGCGGAGAGTAGACCGGTCCACTAGTAGAAAAAGTCTCAAACGTGAAGCACATTAGTGCCAGTTTGTATTTGAGCCGGCACTAATGTATACATTAGTGCCGGTTCCAACGGCTAGCCGGGCCGCTTTCATTAGTACCGGTTCGTGGCGAACCTTTAGCACCGGTTCGTGCCACGAACCGGTACTAATGAGAGTGGTGGCAGGATGTTGTCAGAATGGGGCCCCTCCAGCCCCTTTAGTACCGGTTCTTGACACGAACCGGTACTAAAGGTCATCCTACATAGACCCTTCATCCACCAGCACTCTGTTCTTCCCCCTTTCCCCTCTCCCTCTCCTCTGTTCTTCCCTTCTTCCTCTCGAGTTCATCACAAAATTTGCCCAAAATTTGTCAAGATTTGAAGGCCCTCATCCATTCAAATGATCACAAAGGTTATCAACTTTGTCCTTTCATCTCTCATTGCTAGATTAGCTCTTGCATTGGTTTATATAGTGATTAATTTGTGAGTTTAGTAATTTGGGAGGATATATATATGTGCTAGTATTTGATTTATATGCAATTTGAGGTCAAAAATAACACTTAGTTTGCATATGTAGGTGTGGTTTACTTAGTGCCTTCTAAATCTCCATCGTAGCCACCGTCGATCGCCCGCACCGTCCCGTTGCCGGCACCACCTTGTGGTGAGCCTCTTGTTCATGAAATTTTATATAAAAAGTGATGTTTGTGTGATTTGGATATATAGTTACTCGTATAATTATATTACCCGTACGTTGTTTGTTATACATATAGTGCCATGGTTTTGATATCCGTCCCCGTCGGCCCTAGTCCTTGTTATGATTCGGATGTGGTATGTATATTCTCTTTTAAAACTAGTTGCATTTCGTGTTTATGACAAATTATGCCCATCAAGTTGACATAGAAATTTTTTCTAGGAGGTATGTGAACCGAAAATTCCAACCGACCCTATTGCCGAGAGGTTAAATTTAGTTGAAAGAGAAAACGAGTACTTGAAAGAAAAATTGAAAAGAATTGAGGGGGAGAAGATGGAATTGGAGTTGCATGTTGCCGATGTCGTCGATGATCACAAGATCAAGATGGAGAAAATGCGCTTGAAGATTAGAAAGATTAGAAAATATGCCATTGATAGTGAGGCTTGGAATCATTATGCTGTTGGATCCATTGTTACCTTAGTTGCGATCTTGATCATATTTGTTGTTGCATTTAAATGCTTTAGCTAGAGAGTTATTTGTTTGTTGGATTTAAGTGTTGTATGAACTTTATGTATGCACTTGTATTAATTGTATGAACTTGTATTAATTTGGTCTATTCGGTGTTGTGTAATGAAGATGAGCCGGCAATGGATGTACGATGACCGATGCTCTCCCCAGTTCATTGAGGGCGTGCATACTTTTCTGCTTGCGGCTGAGGCAAACAAGCGGGCGGATGGTTTTATGCCTTGTCCATGTGCTCGCTGTAAGAATGGTCACAATTACTCTACGTCAAGAACCATTCACGTCCACCTGTTTAAGTCCGGTTTCATGCCCCATTATAATGTTTGGACCAAGCACGGAGAAAGAGGGGTTATGATGGAAGACAATGAAGAAGAAGAGGACGATGACAGCTATCCTGGCCATGGGTTCCCTGAATACGATGATACAACAATGGGGGAAGAAGCTGAGCCGGTAATGCGGGAAGAAGCTGAGCCGGCAATGCGGGAAGAAGCTGAAGAAGAGGCATCAGATGAGCCCGTTGATGATCTAGGTCGGGCCATTGCCGATGCAAAGAGAAACTGCGGAAGTGATTTGGAGAAGAAGAAGTTGCAGCGCATGTTATAGGATCACAAAAAATTGTTGTACCCGAATTGTGTAGGTGACAAGAAAAAGCTGGGCACCGCACTGGATTTGCTGCAATGGAAGGCAGAGAATGGTGTATCTGACAAGGGATTTGGAAAGTTGCTGGTAATGATAAAGGATATGCTTCCAAAGGACAACGAATTGCCCGAGAGTACATACGAAGCAAAGAAGGCTGTCTGCCCTCTAGGGTTAGAGGTGCAGAAGATACATGCATGCCCTAATGATTGCATCCTCTACCACGCTGAGTACGAGGATTTGAACGCTTGCCCGGTATGTAGTGCATTGCGCTATAAGATCTGCCGCGATGACCCTGGTGATGTCGAGGGCCGGCGCCCCAGGAAGAAGATTCCTGCCAAGGTGATGTGGTATGCTCCTATAATACCACGGTTGAAATGTTTGTTCCAAAACAAAGAGCATGCCAAGGCGATGCGATGGCACAGAGAAGACCGTAAGAAAGACGGAAAGTTGAGAGTACCCGCTGACGGGTCGCAGTGGAGAAAAATCGAAAGAAAGTACGGGAAGGAGTTTGCAGATGACGCAAGGAGCGTATGGTTTGGTCTAAGCGCAGATGGCATTAATCCTTTTGGGGAGCAGAGCAGCAACCATAGCACCTGGCCTGTGACTCTATGTTTGTATAACCTTCCTCCTTGGTTGTGCATGAAGCGGAAGTTCATTATGATGCCAGTGCTCATCCAAGGCCCTAAGCAACCCGGCAACGACATTGATGTGTACCTAAGGCCATTAGTTGAAGAACTCTTACAACTGTGGAATGGAACATGTGTACGTGCGTGGGATGAGCACATGGGGGAAGAATTTGACCTAAAGGCATTGCTGTTCGTGACCATCAATGATTGGCCTGCTCTCAGTAACCTTTCAGGACAGACAAACAAGGGATATCGCGCATGCACGCACTGTTTGGACGATACCGACAGTATATATTTGGCTAATAAGAATGTGTACCTGGGACATCGTCGATTTCTTTCGAGCAGGCATCCCGTAAGAAAGAAAGGCAAGCATTTCAAAGGTGAGGCGGATCACCGGACGAAGCCTCGCCACCGTACTGGTGCTGATGTACATGATATGGTCAAGGATTTGAAGGTGGTCTTTGGAAAGGGTCCTGGTGGACAACCTGTTCCGAATGACGCTGACGGACGCTCACCCATGTGGAAGAAGAAATCTATATTTTGGGACCTGCCCTATTGGAAAGACCTCGAGGTCCGCTCCGCAATCGATGTGATGCACGTGACGAAGAATCTTTGTGTGACCCTGCTTGGCTTCTTGGGCGTGTATGGGAAGACAAAAGATACACCTGAGGCACGGGAGGACCAGCAACGTATGCACGGAAAAGACGGCATACATCAGGGTCATGCAAGCTACACTCTTACCAAAGAAGAGAAGGAAATCTTCTTTGAATGCCTGCTCAGTATTAAGGTACCGTCTGGCTTCTCGTCGAATATAAAGGGAATAATAAACATGGCAGAGAAAAAGTTCCAGAACCTAAAGTCTCATGACTGCCACGTGATTATGACGCAACTGCTTCCGGTTGCATTGAGGGGGCTTCTACCGGAAAACGTTCGATTAGCCATTGTGAAGCTATGTGCATTTCTCAATGCAATCTCTCAGAAGGTAATCGATCCAGAAATCATACCAAGGTTACAAAATGATTTGGTGCAATGTCTTGTCAGTTTCGAGTTGGTGTTCCCACCATCCTTCTTCAACATCATGACGCACGTCCTAGTTCACCTATGCGAAGAGATTAACGTTTTGGGTCCTGTATTTCTACACAATATGTTCCCCTTTGAGAGGTTCATGGGAGTCTTAAAGAAATATGTTCATAACCGTGCTAGGCCAGAAGGAAGCATCTCCAAGGGCCGTCAAAATGAGGAGGTTATCGAGTTTTGTATTGACTTTATTCCTGACCTTAAGCCGATTGGTGTTCCTGAATCGCGGCATAAGGGCAAACTGGATGGAAAAGGCACGCTAGGAGGGGAACAAATAATATGTATGGACGGACATTCTCTCACTGAAGCACACTACACTGTTCTACAGAATTCCGCCTTGGTGGCTCCGTATATGGATGAACACAAGAATTTGCTACGCTCCAAACACCCGGAGCAGTCTGATGACTGGATTACACGTGAACAAACCAGGAGTTTCGCCAGCTGGTTGCAAGCACGTACCATGCATGACACCTCTATTGAAGATGACCTGTACTTGCTGTCCCAGTTACCATCTTCGAATATAATGACTTTCAAAGGGTACGAGATAAATGGTAATACATTTTACACGATCGCCCAAGATAAGAAGAGCACCAACCAAAACAGTGGTGTCTGCTTTGATGCAGAAACCAAGACGGGAAAGGAAACATATTATGGTTATATACAGGACATATGGGAACTAGACTATCGACGTGGTTTGAAGGTCCCTTTGTTTCGGTGCAAATGGGTCAATATGACACGAGGCGGGGTAACGGAAGACCCGCGGTACGGAATGACAACAGTGGATCTCAACAATCTTGCGTATGCAGACGAACCATTCGTCCTAGCCAATGATGTGGCACAGGTTTTCTATGTGAAGGACATGTCTACCAAGCCAAGAAAAAGAAAAGATAAGGAAGAGAATGCATCGTACGATGAGCCAAAGCGGCACATAGTTCTTTCTGAGAAGAGAAACATCGTGGGAGTGGATGACAAGACAGACAAGTCAGAATATTATGAAAAGTTTGATGAAATTGCTCCATTCACAGTGAATATTGACTCGAGCATCCCGTTAAATGATGAAGATTTTCCATGGCTACGACGCAAAGGGACACACGCGAAGAAAAAGTTTCACACCCAAAGATCTGGGATGTGATCGGCTTAACTATCATCACTTTCTTCTGTGTTTCACACCCAGTAGGGAATCTCTGTAATAGTTAGGGTAGCTAGTTATGTGTTTTGGCATTTGAAACGCGAAGAAATTTTATGTGCAAGCAAATTCTTTCATGCATTCACTGATTTTTTCAGCTAAATGACCTTGAAGTTGAAAAGCATTTCAAATGAACTCAGAAAAGGATGAAAGTTGGCATGGCATCATAATTTCACCCACATAGCATGTGCAAAAAAGTAGAGAGGGTTACCGCAAAAACTGAATGCACTTCGTGTACAAAATGGACAATCTGTTTCGAAGTATCAAGGTTTCGGACGAAAACTCATCCGTTACAAAGTCATTTCATTTTTTAAATAACATAAGCATTACCAAATTGAATATAATGATAAAACACACTAATATTAAACATAAGAAAAAAGAATCACTGGAAAATGTATTTTTAAAGTTAAGTTATTCACAAACTAGTGATTCACACAAATTTCAAATAATTCAAAATTTAAACTATTCAAATTTAAAAACTACCGGCACTAACTGAAAGTTTCTAAAAACTATAAAAAATATTCACAAAGAAACTCTAAATACAGCAAAAACAACTAAAAATAAATAAAACAAAATAAATAAAGCAGAAAAGAAAAAACTAAATGAAAAAAGCCCACCTACCGGGCCACAGCGGCCTGCATACGACTAGAAATCCAACCTGTTATTGGGCCAGGATGCAGGCCCGCAAGCCCAATAGGCCCCACAGGGCAGAGTAGCAGAGGTAGGCCCAGAAGGCCTGCTTTAGAGAGGAGCTCGAGACAGCAGCGGCGGCGGGGCTTATAAGCAGGTGTAAGCGCCCTTCGGCTAGCGAGGTGGGACTAAATTTCTGCGCCCCTCGCCTGGCAGCGCACCCCCCTTTAGTACCGGTTCGTGGCACCAACCGGTACTAAAGGGGGGCCTTTAGTACCGGTTGGAGCCACCACCCGGTACTAAAGGGGGTCGCTTCCCGCCGCTTGGGCTAGCCAAAACAGACCTTTAGTACCGGTTGGTGGCTCCAACCGGTACTAAAGGTGCCTTCTATATATACAACACTTCGAAAAATTTCATTCTCCCACTCTGTTTCTTCCCGATCGACGCCGCACCCGTCCTACGCCGTCCCCGTCGCGCCCTCGTCCCCGTCGCCGCCCCCGTCGCCGTCGCCGCCCTCGTCCCCGTCGCCGCCCCGTCGTCGTCCCGGTCGCCGATCCCCTCGCTTCGCCGTCGCCGTCGCCGTCGCCTCGACCTCGCCTCGCCGTCGCTGTGAGCCCCTCCCCCGGCCCCTCTCCTCCCTCCAATCGATCGTAGCGCACACCGGCGCCGGCGCCGGCGCCGACCGTAGCGCACCCACACGCGCGCGCACACACACACTACATGCACACACACACACTAGACGCGCACACACACACAATTTTTCTGTTTTTAGCTTTTAGTTTTTTTTGTTTTTTTGTTTTTCAAACAAAGTTTTAGATGAATTAATTAATTAGATTAGATTAATGTCAAATAGTATGTAGAAATGTTAGTTATAATATATATAATGTCAAATGTTATAGAAATGTTAGTTATATATAAATGTTAGAAATTTTGGAAATGTTAGTTTTAGCTAGCTAGATGAATTAGATTAATTTCAAATTGTTAGACGATGATCGATGTTTTTTTAGTTTCTTATATTTTTAGTTATAAAATTTAGAATTTGCATATATGAAATCATCACAATCCATCATTTAAAAAATGTTACTTTACTTTTGCGGCATATAGTATTTTGTTGTCGACGATGCCCGGCCCGCATCCTCGCCGTCGACACGTCCGCGACGACGTCCTGCTTCAGAGGACCCATGTCCGGGACTGGGCTCCGCCGGGCTGGCACTGGGAGGAACCCGGCCCCCGGTCCCGTCGTCGACCCTCATCTTCTTTGGTGGCATTCGCGTGGGCCACTTTCGGTGCGGAGGGAGCCGGCCCCGCCGGAGGTGGTACGTCGCCGTGTCAGGGAGGAGGACGAGCACGTCCATCGCTACATGGCTGCTATGGACGTCAGGTTCTCCAATACCTGGCAGGTTCTTTGGGGAGATCACCCGAGCTATGATCCAGTGATGGTTCCTTCTCTTTGGGTGTCCAACGCCCGCACCTCAGGAACCGCGAGTGGCCTAGATTACTCTGTAGTATTCGATCTTTATTAGCTAGCTAGCTAGCTAGCTAGTGATGTATTCGATATATAATTCGAGATGATTTATTTGAGATTATATATATTATTTGAGACGATGTATTCGACGAGATTATATCTATTATTCGAGACGACGTATTTGAGATTAAATCTATTATTCGAGACGATGTATTTGAGATTATATCTATTATTCGAGATTATACTAAATTGTTTTATATTTCTTTTGGCATATTTAAATAAAAGCTATGGCGGACAATACCGACAGAGAGAGAGAACAGACCATGTTCGATATCATACGCGGGCCAGATGATGATCAGAATGAAGAAGATTTTGACGGCTCCGAATTTCTAAACAACACCGGAGAGGGTGATACGATATTCGATCGCGACGACCGAGAAGATGAAGTCATGAACTACGACGAAGAACATGTTGATCCTGAAACAACAAACACCGGCGAGGTATATATATTTATATAAGCAGGAATCTGGTGATCATCGCATGTTTTAAATGAGTTGAAGATATATTAACGAATCGATCTTTCTTCTTTCAGCCATCCGGATCGAGCAAATCTTCAGGCAAAAGGACGAAACGAGGCCCGAACAAAAAGTTGAAGGAGGGCGTAAAGTACAATATCGAGGCATTCAAACCTAATGGCGAACCATTAGCGCCTAAGAAGATTGCGGACAAGTTCGTTCGTCAGTGCGGAGTTCTTGTGAAGGACCTACTCCCGATCTCCCTTCAAGAATGGAGAAAGCCAGCAAAGCCACGTCCAGATGTTACTTTTGTCGACGAGAATCAAAAAAAACTTCTTTGGGATACTCTCATGGAACATTTCACCCTACCAGATAATATCACAGAAGCAGATGTGCGGAAAGTCAAGGACGCTGCTTTTAGGAAGATGGCGGTTGCATTCAAGAACCACAAGAGAATGACGTGGGAGAAGTACGTCAAGGGAGGAAGGAAGACTCCAGTATTCGAGGGGATACTAGAGAATCAAAGTGCTCATTGGGACGATTTCGTGAAATTCAAGGATTCAGAATTAGCTAAGGAACGGTCGAGAATAAACAAGGCCAATGCCGGAAAAAAGGATAAGTTCCATAAGCTGGGGCCAGGTGGCTACGCGGTGGCAATGCCTAAGTGGGATAAGTCTGAGAAAGAGATGAAGGATGCAAGTGTCACTCCGGTTACTAAGAGCTGGCCCCCTAGGTGCAGGACTTGGTTCTATGCGCATGGGGGGGAGTTGGACCCGAAGACAGGCAATGTTTCGACGAAGGCATGTCTGAACAGAGCCGACGATGCGCTACTTGTTGCAATAGAAGAGGCTCGATCGGGGGTGTTCCAGCCCAACAGAGAGAACGACGAGCTTACGCGTGCCCTGGGAAATCCTGAACACCCGGGAAGAACACGAAGCAAGGGCGCTATTCCGTGGTATGAGGGGTTTTCGGACTGGAACGCCGACTACAGAACCCGTGCGAGAAAGAAGATTGCGGAGGACAAGAAGAGGAAGATGGAGGAGGAGCAGAGGAAGCGGGACTATGAACGCCTTCAAGGCCTAGAAGCAAGTCAAGCGGAATTGGCAGCTAAATTCCAGCAGCAGCAGGAGCAGATCGACTCACTTAGCCAGCAAAGGGGGTCTCAGCAGCTGCAGCAGCTAGCGGATGATCCAGCATTGGATACCACCGCCCCATCCATGCCGAGAAGCAGCGTGGGTTCCGCCCCAGGCGACGCAGTAGTGCTGGATAGATACCCCGTGGATGACATCACGGAGAACACTAACTGCGAGCTACACTTCAAAATGAAGAACATATCCATGAAGGTGGCGGACGCCGTTGCTTTTTCAAATTCCCCCGAGGCAACCTTCCATTGCAACCCGATTCCAGCGGGCTATGCTCATGTCTTGGTTGATGAGGTGGCGGACCAATATTCGGGGCTAGAGCTTGACATTTCTGGAGGTGACGAGGAGCACACACTCGGAGATGCCAAACATCGTATCATCCTATGGAGAAAGGATTGCATCATTTTTCGAAGGCCACCAACACCGCGTCACCCGACTCCTCATCGAAGTCCGCCACCGAGTCAGCAGACTCCCGCTCTTCCAAGTCCACCAACGCGTGAGGCCACTCCTCCTCCTCCAAGTCCGGCAAAGTGTCAGGCCACTCCTCCTCCAAGTCCGACACAGCGTCAGACGTCCACTCCTCCTCCAAGTCCGGCACAACCTCAGGCCACTCCTCCTCCAAGTCCGGCACAGCTTCAGGCCACTCCTCCTCGTTCAACTCAGCCCCGTCAGCCGTCTCCGCCGCCTCAGCAATCGCAGAAGAGACACCCCGCAGCTATGGTGCGTAGCGGA
This sequence comes from Triticum monococcum, assembly GCA_034509565.1. Classification (NCBI taxonomy): domain Eukaryota; kingdom Viridiplantae; phylum Streptophyta; class Magnoliopsida; order Poales; family Poaceae; genus Triticum; species Triticum monococcum. The sequence continues at coordinate 670,993,383 of CM067845.1, forward strand.
GGCAAGCGATATAAATATGGTCCAAACCTCAGTACTCCTCTTCCCGTGAGGGCTGACGACAGGACCGAGGAGCAAACCAATGCCATAGTGCGGGCAGAAGTCGACGCCCATTTTGGACCGAAACCGCCACCGCCACCAAGGGAGAAAGTGCCTGTGGAAGTAGTTGACCACTTCATTCGTATGGCTCAACCACCAGCTCCTAAGCCCGTTGACTCAGACTATGAGCGCCACATCAGGAAGTTACATCGACAACGTCTACAGAAGGAGGGGAGCTCGAGCTCGAGCAAACAACAAGCAGTTGTCAAAAAATGCGGGAAAACCGTTGCCCAGCTGGGAAAACAGGCGGCGCAATCGATCCCCCCGCTTGTTGTGCCGCCAACAACACGTGACAGTACGCACGCCCAATATTATTGTGGCCAAACAGTTTACGTTCCCGAGGTGGGCGATGTGGTAATAACCCAGGAGCATATAATGCAGGCTGAAGAACTCAAGATCACTGTTGGACAACTCCTCGAGATCGAGGACATGCCTCCGATTAGAGAGGAGGAAATAAAACGGAAATTTGTCCGGGGCCAACCTTTGGTCGAGCCAGAAGATATCAAGAAGCTCCCAACGAGAATGTATGAATTGCATCAATGGTACATGGACATTAGCAAGAGATCCGATCGAGAGTCCCTCATGGTGTATGTCAAGAAGGATGATTACTACCATGAGAAAGCTGTGGCCGTTGAGTATTCTGAACTGTTTCAGTTATACAATCAAGACGCACTCGACAAATCTATCGTCAATTGCTATTGTCTGTAAGTGATTTTTTTTCTGTAATTTAAGTCTCAAGCTAGCTGTAGTGATCCTTTTGATCAATCATTACGTGTAATTATCCTCACTATATTCTTTTCTGTGGTATTATGCAGGATGAAGATATATGAAATGAGAAAAGGTGGACGCTATGGCATTGGGTTCATTGACCCAAACACCGTTAATGAATACACATAGAAATTAGATGCATATTATGAAAAAGAGGTAGAGGACAGCATGCTAGAGTTCTTGAAGCGCCTCAAATACAATGAAGATATACTACTTCCTTACAACTTCGAGTGAGTCACACTTTCTTGTACTACAAATTCTCTGTTTTTGCCTACTAGCTAGCTACATGTTTTTGCTTACATATGCCCGCTTAATTAAGACATGCAAACGTGTGTGCATGCAGATTTCACTGGATCTTGTGTATCATTAAAGTTAACGCCGGAACAGTTGAAATACTGGACTCGCTACTCACAGCAAAAGGTGACTACAACATCTTGTATGGGATAGTCAATAGGTAATTTCAATCATTATTTATAACTACATATCTCGGCCTATTTAGTTCGTCATTTCATGATATGAACTATTTAATAACCCCTTTATTCATTTTCTTTGTCGGCGGGCAAGGCTTGGGCAAGGTTCATTAGCGTCACCGAAGGCGAATGGAAACCACAACTGAAATGGTTTCGATCCAAGGTAAGTAATTAAGTAGTACTAGCTAGCTAGCTAGCTGCCATCTCTTTAATTATCATGCTTGATTAATTATTATCTGATCAAATTAAATTCCATTCTGGTAATAAAGGCCCTGAAGCAGGCGCAGGGGACTGATCTGTGTGTATACTGTGTTTGCGAGAACATTCGCATGATGGCGTCCGAAAGGAGCAGATCTCAAAGACAGGAATGGGTACGCTTGTCAGAACACTATTCATAATTTTTACACCATTATCGATATCTAGTCACACAACTAATACACATGCATATTGATCTCCTTCTTAACAGTTCAAAGAGGTGCGGGACAAGCTCCTACCAACGGAGCGCGTACAAGCACTTCAAGAGGAAATAGCGGGATTTTTGCTCGACCAGGTCATAAATCCAAAGGGAGAATACTATTACCCGCTATCGCCCCCATCGACCAAGTCATGAACCACTTCCAATTGTCATCGTGCTCCGAAGGCACCAATCAGGCTATGTCACTGGCTCCGAAGGCAACATATGCATATGTAGGAGAAATTGTATATAGCTATACATGTGTGTATGTGTGAATTAATATGGTGGTTTGTGAGACATGATTGATGATATATATATGATTGGTTCTACTAGAAATTCTATATATATATATATATATATATATATATGCATAACATGTACAATGTGTAGTACCGTAAAATATCAGCAAACGAAAAAGAATTCAAATGGAAAACACAAAATTAAATGAAAAAAATCATAAAACCAAAAAAACCCCAAACATTTTAGTACCGGCTGGTGTTACCAACCAGTACTAAAGGGCTCCCGGCCCCCGGAGCTGGCTCGTGCCATGTGGTTTCCCTTTAGCACCGGTTCGTGCTGAACCGGTACTAAAGGGGGGGGGGGGGCTTTAGTGCCGAAATAATAGTGCCGGTTCAGGAACCGGCACTAAAGGGTCTTACGAACCGGTGCTATTGCCCGGTTTCTACTAGTGGTCATGCATCAAATTAGCAACTTTGCATCCGCCTCTCTTATATTTCATCCCCTAAATCCATACAAAGCATGCAAAAGAAATCCTACATACTACATCTATGGACTACCCTAACTATTCTTCGTCGTCGGAGATGTTCATGATGGCGGTGTCGGGCGCCGGCTGGATGAGCAGATAGGAGGGCTCTGACTCATCCTCCTTCCGTTTGACCTCATCCATGTAGCCGAGTATCTCCGCCTCCTCCGCGGTCTGCTGCGCCTCCATCTCCTGCCGGTGACGCCGTCTGGCCTCCGCAGCCGACTCTGATCGGAGGGAATCGAGAATGGCCTGCTGCTCCACCTGTAGATCCCCATCGCCAGCGTCCCCACATCCTCGTCCTCGTCCTCCTCCACCTCCTCCTCCTCTGGATCCACTGCATCCGGTGGTAGCCCCGCGGCAATCCGAGCTTCGCGCCTAGCCCAGATCTGCTCAAGGAGCTCGAGCCTACGCTCCGGCGTCAGAAAGGGCTCACTCCTCACCCGGCGGCATGGGGCATGGCTACTAAGCGGACGGATGGAGTGGAAAGTGGCGACTGCATCGAACATGATGAGGAAAATGTGGATGGTTGGTAGGGTTTCGGTGCCACTGGTTGACTTAAATAGTTGGGTAGGTACTATGTGGCCCGCTGGAGCTGCGCCACACGGCGCCACCGGTCCGAAGAAGGAGACGAGCTTTGGACCGCCGGGTTTCAGGGCATTTTCGGTTGGGACCCTTTTCGTTAGTCCGATGTGGCGAGCGTGCCGGGACGCGTCCGGGCGCCTCCATATCTGCCTCATATTTAGGCTGGATATGAAGGTTACCGGTCTGCCCGGACGTTTGAGACCCGTTTCAGGCGTTCGTCTGGGTCAAAAAATCATGACCAAGAGAACGGTCCAAACATTTGAGGTCAATTTGGAACGCCCGACTGTAGATGCTCTAATAGGGGCAGCATATCTTTACTGCTCAAGGAGGAGGGATGCAACGGCCGTGGAGTACGTCGACAGGGAGCTTCTGATTGAAGGGTGAAACCACGTGCCATGGAGCGAGCGCCAACCACGGCGGTTCCCTTGAGCGCCGGGCACTCTCCTCCGTGCGGCGTGTTAACTCCGGCCGGTAGAGAGCTGGCTATCCGTCCCTTTGCCTCTACGTTCCATTTCGGTGGATATATCTGCTAGCCCAGGTCAAACGGTACTCTACTCTACACTGTCACTCACGCACGTCCTCTGATAATGTACAAGATGGATTTTATTTTACCGGTACGGTCACGATTCGTTTTACTGGCATCAATGATTGGCATCGCTGGTCAGCTCTCCATGGTTCTCACAGACACCTCATCATCAAATAAACTAGTGCTACTCTAGACCATATCTTCCAAGCCTCTGGTTCTTTCCCGTAGAGTCCGATCGCGGCGGGCCGAGCTAGCTATAGCTTAGCCATGTGATGGATTACACCAGTCACCCTGCATGTCGTCGAGCAGCGAACGGGGTCTCGAGGTCGTCGCCCGCACACCCACGCGCCGCATATATATCCTTGCCATGCCATGCATCACGTACGTCCGCGGATCACACTGGAACCGGGAGGGCGGGACCATGCATGCATGTGTGGCATGTAGAACCTATTGGCCCTCCCCTGCTTCTGGAATTGTATGTTGGAATTGACCTCGGAGATGTCCGTAGTATACTAGACTTGCCGACTTGCCGTGGCAGCACGATCCGGTGGACTGGACTCTCAAGTAGAAGACCATGAATGAATGCAAATTGTCCAGTGTATTTTTTCTGTTGTCTTTTCGGCTGTTGTTAGACAGATCAAGACGGGGCTAGGTAGCTTAGCTAGCCTCTTGGAAGTTGGAACCCGACCCGAGCAAGCATATGGACATCTGCGTGAGAACTCCAGCTACAAACAAACGAGCAATTGCGGCCCGGGCAATTATTCATCGGCGTCACAGTACCACACGAGGTGATATGTGGTGCGTACAGTGCTCCGTTCAAAGTTGATAAAGGCTACAGCATAGTGGATTCACAAAGAGACAAGCAGAAACGGAACCAAATATCTGCATGCAGTGTACGTACGTACCAATAGTCACTAGCTAGAGCCACTTTCGCCTTTTCTTTTGTTGGCCCTGTCCCCTGCGCGTACAATATAGGAGTATACATTTGCGACCCACGACGAAAGTGAGATGAGATATTCCCGGTTTGATCCATCGCGCGCGGCAAGTATGAAACGTACAGCTCGACGCGACCTTTGTGTGCACATGTGATGCATCCCTGAAATGAAAGCTGCCTGCTGCCATCCACGTTACGTTACCATGGACGTTCATTTCAAACTTCTTTCGATCGATCGATCTCTTTGCATGCAGCTGGCGAGCGTATGCATGTGCATGTGAAGCCGACAAGTCGTGCATGCACCGACGCGTCAGTCCGTCGCTGTGCCGTGTGCACCGGGCAGCTTTCGCATATGCGTTTCACACACAGTCCCTCCCTCCTCCATCTAAACGCCGCTGCCATCTTGAGAAGTGTGCGTACAGCGAGATGTGAACCGGGAGGAAGTTTTGTCGACCGGGACGGAAGCCATGCATGGTCGACGACGCATCAGCGAGTTCACTGAGAAGTCAATGGCATCCTACACGTATGCGCATGACATAACACATATAGTTATGGCACTCCAACCCAGGTGGCCGGCCGGCCGGCCATGTGCTGGGATCGAGCAGAGTTGGCTCTCTTTTCCCCTGTCCTTTTTGTGTGCATGCATTACCACGGCGTGAGGTGAAGGGCACGACGTACGGTTGCTACTACTACTACTACTGTTGACACCGCCTGGGCAGGTTGATACTAATTGAAAGGTTTGACCTCTCAGCACCTGGCTTTTTCTTTTTGCGGGTACTCAGCACCTGGCTTTTAGTGCGCTTCAATAGTTAGGGTTTTGTCCTCTGGTCGATCATCATCAGCCGCAGCCCGCAGAGCACATGGCGCGGTCTCGGTTAATGTAGTACTCCTTTCATTTTAAAATATAGTGCATCCGTGTTTTTCGAGATCGAACTTTGACCATAAATTTAATGAATGAGACCGACTGCGGCAGAAAAAAAAGTTACATAATTAGAAACTTCTTTCGAATACAAATTCATTGATATAATTTTTGTTCCCGCCGCAATCGGTCTTGATAGTTAATTTATGGTCAAAGTTGAAACATAAGGATAGAGAAATCACTACATCGTGGAATGGAGGGAGTACGCCTCGGGTCCGTTACAAATTCTTACACAAGTTGACCTGGGGGTAGCAGTAGAATTTTATCTGGCTTCTTGTCGGCGTGGTTGGTCACGTAGTAGGATCGGCTGAGCACTGAGCCACTGACTGAGCATACCAAATCCACCTACTACTCCTACTCAGCAGAAGGAAGAAACACAGCAGATCGAATAGGCGCGGCATTTGGCGCCACCTCCTTGTTTGTGCGTGCTTGTGCTCGTGTCACGCTTTCGGCCGCGGACGGGGCCCGGGGGGAGTAGGAATTGACCGGCGAGAGTGAGCAATCATTCGACGGGATCACCGTGACCTCAATGAGGATATCGCCGCTGATCTGCATACTGCTTGGTTCGCCCCGCGATCGATGGATGGATGCGCAGCCGCAGGCGGATCCAGAAGGAAAGGAAAGGAAAGCGGCGGGGTCTAGTCGGAGTCGGGTGGAGGCGAGCGCCAAGGTCGTCGTCTCGGGACGTGGGGTGGCAGGCAGGGCGGTGCGGTGCGGTGCGCTGCTAGTACGAGGCGACTGCCAGTGCGGCGCGCGTCTGCCTGTGCAGTGCGGTGCGGTGCTAGTACGAGGCATTACATCTGTTTCAATGAAAACCATGGGCTTCCGGAAAAAAAGAAATCATCCTTGCACGGTTTTCCTAAGTGAATGTTCGTACGTTGCTACGGAATAACCATAAGACATAAAATAAGGTAAATCAATTTATAAGGAAGGTCAAATGCTGCACAACTATATAACTTCATTAAGGACAGTAAAACTGAGTCTAAACCGAGCCTTCTCAGCGATTTTACGTTTGTGACCGTCCGTTTTCGTGATTTAGAGATTTATGGCCGTTGGATCTCCTGTGGAAAGCCCCCTCTCCCGCAACTGGCCTGGGCTGCTGCTCCGGAGGCCGAATCCAAGCCCTCTGGTGAACTGGGCCGGTTATCTCAGCCCATTAAGCTAACACTGAGATGCTCTAGCTCGGCAGGGGAGGTGGATCGTCCGCTCATTGCGTTCGCTGGACAGAGGAGGTGGATCGTTGATGGGGAAATCCAGCTGCGCCCGATGCGGCCGACGCGCTCGACGCGCTTGAGCGGGACCCAAGCGACGCGGGCGATCCGTCCAGATGACGGCGTGACGAGTACGTGATTCGGGCGAATCCAGCCGATGCACTCGAGCGGGATCCAAGCCAAGCGCGCGGCGCTGCCGGCCGCGACCACGACGACTTCAATCCAGCAGCGGACCGGCTACTGTTCTGTCTGTTCATCTTGCTGTCCGTGTTGTCGTGCCAGAGTTGATTCCAGCCGCTAGCATCAACTCTCCACCTTGGGTTCGTCCGGTATGAATTCAGTCACCGGCCGCTGGCACTCCTCCCGCCCAGATGGTTCCTGCAGCCCGTACCTACATGAAAATCCTCCTTTTTGTTAGGACAGAGATTGTTCTTGGGATTTTAATTGTGTGGAGGCAACAGGTGACAAGCCGGTGGTTTCATCAGTTAGAAGTGTTGCGTTTCTTGATCTCTTTACCTGTCAGGTCAATTACAATAGTATTTTTCTAATGCGATTTCGAAAGTTTCATCAAATCCAGTGAACAAACGAGACTGCATACTTCGTTTATGCCCAAGAATTAAATGACTTGCTTATAAGTCTGCTCATCTTTTTCATGTGAACTAACATTATTTTTCTTTTTCCAGCTACATTGAAATTTGTAGATGGAGGGCATGTTCAATACCATGATTAATGATTTGGCACATAAGTGACATCCAAGAGAGGAGATTCTTCTAAGTTTACGTTACAATGTGAGTATATTCTACTCTCAATTTCTCATGTCCAATCGGCAGCATGTGCTCTATTTTGATGTTTCTTTAATCATTATTTTCAGACTCTGCACATAAGTGTCGGATAGAAGTATTCAAGTTAAACATGTTGATATTTAATTATCAAGCAATGAAGTATATTCATAATATGTTGACTGGTGCAGTACGAAAGTGGACTAAAGTGATTTTATTTCGGGATCCCATCAAAGCACACGCTGCTGCCAGCCACGACCATGATGACTCGCTTGAGTGGGATTCCACGATAACTTGCGTGGCAGCGGAACCAGCATCTAGGGACCGCAAAGGCGAGCAGTCACACATCCACGAGGCTGCTTCTCTTCGTGTTCATCGACCTCCATGGGGTCCTGGGCAGCTTGTCCTGATAAGCTCCCCTGCAACACCACACCCCTCAAGCCATGTATGGCGTTTGATCAACGTGCGCCTCAACTCTCCTATAAAATGCCACAATAACTCAAGACCAACAGGAACTCAATTTTTTTTTGCATACTTTAAGTGCAACTACACTGCAGCTTCTCAAGGTATGCAAATTATGTCCTCTCACACACCCCTTGCTTAGTTTTTCAACTATATCTTACCGTTGTTAGCTCCCCATTTTATTCCCTACACTGCTCTCTCCTTAATTGTGAGGCTGGATATTCTTTCAAACACAAAATATGACACACATGAGGTTCAGTTTGTTTTCTACATGGCAGTAGCATCACAAATGACAGTGAAAAAAAATAACAGTCACATCATGTAGACCAGACAATGTTCCAACTCAGATAGCTGCCCTTATTTATAAATACTTCCTCCGTTACATCCGTATCTAGACAAATCTAAGACAAGAATTTTGGGACTGAGGGAGTATTTTATTCTTGACTTTAGTGTCAACGAAAATTGTCTTACTGGACTAATTCACATTTTATTCTCTACAGGGCCCTCTCCTTAATTCGAAGACCGGGTAGTCTTTCAAACAAAAAATATAACACATGTGAGCTTGAGTTTGTTTTCTTCATGGCAGTAGCGTCACAAATGATATGAAAAAAAAATCGACATTCACATGATGTAGAAGACAATGTTCCAATGAGATAGCTTCCCTTATTTATCAGAATTTTATTCTTAACTTCAGTGTCAACGAAAATTGTCTTACTAGAATCCTTCCGTTCTGCAATATCTTCTTTAGTGTCAAGCAGAATTTTTCTTAAAAGTCCTATGACCAATACCGATTAAGCCACCTGAAAACATTGAATATATTGTAGTAAATTATTAGCTCCTGCCTTCTCAGTTTTTTGGCTTCATAAATCAACTTCTTTAATCAATCTCATATATATGGCATGGTTTCATAAATTAACTTGTCAAACCGAACTTTTTAGTTTGTTTTGATTGTTTGTGACATGGTTTTAACTGCCAGGTTCGTTCAGCTAAGCTTAGAACCTTTTTAAAGTAGGCCTACACTACATATCCATGTACTTGGTTTGAACTATATTATCGAATTTGGCGCTAATTTTAGTGCATCAATGTCATCCGAAGTTGAGCTATTCTATGTTCACAATGAATGGTATTGTGGGAAAGTTATATCCACTAACTAATACATATTCTGAGAATTAATATGATTTATTGCTTGACTATAGAAAGATTTAAAGTGAGTCAAGGTACATAAAACTCTTTTGCTTGTTAGTTCCTCTTACCAAGTAGTTATAGAGAAGAATGACACATTTGATCCTCAATTTCATCTTTTCAAGTGATAATTTTTATTAATCATGACTTTGCAGGATAAAAATGAATTGCAATGACTGGACCAGGTGATGAATCTTCATAGCTTGATAGGGTAAATAATGTCCCTGTTATCATTAATTAGTTGCTAAAAATAATTATTCAACTGTAGGCTTAACTTTCCATTTATCTATTACTGACCAATATATGGGTTTGTTTATGCTAATCTATTTTGCGTGTCTCATATGTCCATATATTTATGGAAATTTATGTGTCCATATACTTATGAAAGTTCCTACCATTATACCGGAGAATAGATGGGCGCAGCAACGCGCGCCATGGATGATCTAGTACACAATAGAATTGTCTTGCTTTCTCCCTCTCTCACGACAAACACATGTCTTCGTTTTCCATTAATACCAGACACATGTTTCCTTCATCCTCGTCCCAACCTGACCCTGAAGCAGGTAATACTTCCATCCTCCATCCCTTCTTGTCCATCGTCCTTGGCTCTTTTTCTTTTGACGGATATCCATCAGCCTTAGTTTTTTTAGGGGTCAAAACCAAGTTTTACTGACCAAACTCCAAATGCAGAGGAATACAAAAGGGATCATGTGGTTGCATCAACTAGATATGTCTTCCCTGATCAAGAGAATACAAAATACTTGGCTAACCTATCAACACCAATGTTTGTAGCATGACTTTCAAATGTAAAATTACATTTGACAGATGATGACCTATGCTTGGTCTCGCTGATGATAGCTCCATATGCTCTTGGACTTTCCTTTTCTATGTCGGTGACGACCTGTTTCGAATCTGAGCCTATAATAAAATCCCTTATGTGCAGGTCTTCGGCCAAAGAAAGAGCCTCCCGACAAGCAATTGCCTTCATGCTGGCTACATGGGTTATACCTTGGACAACTAATGTTGAACTTCCCAAGAAATTACACTGAAAAATCCGGCAAACAATAGCCACCGCGTCTCTGACTTGGTTCCGAACGACAACAGGATCAATATGAATCTTGGGAAAACCATGAGGTGGGGCTTTGGATCGGGCTATTCTTCTCGCTGGTTGTATAGGTGCACTAGCGGGCTTCTTCGGTAATATGCCTAGCTTATCAATAAACCTCGTTATGAATTGGTGCGTGGCGGAGCCGCGGAGGGGCTTTAGCATTGCGCATGGTTTCCCGGCCAATCGCGGTAGACGGTTCAAGTGAGCTTTTGTGCTCGACATGAGCTCAGCTCCCGAGAGGTGAGCAAGCCGTGCTGAGCCCGCCTTTTTCGGCTTGGCGTAACGGGCCGAGACTAGGCATGCATGACGGCCTTGTGCGCGGAACCAAAGCATGTGGTGTGAAGGACAGATCCTACATGTAACATTTTGCGACAAATAGTCAGCCACTTGAGCTAATCGTTGTTGTGTCTAGTAGGCATCACGAAAACATGGAGGACAAAACAGCGGTGCAAGATCTGAAATATTTCCAAAATTTAATAATGCAAAAGGCTTTATGAAAAATGTGAATATATTTTTAAACATGAACATTTTAAATTTTCTGGGCGATTTTTTAAAAACTTGAACGTTATTTGATCTTTGAACAATTTTTGAAAAAACTAATATTTTAAGAAAATTTGATTTTTTTTGAAATATAGAATTTTTTTCTAAACATGAGCGTTTTTTTAAATCAGGAACATTTTTTGGAACACCAAACAAAATTTGAAAACATGAACATTTTGTGAATCTCTGTACAAAATGTGAAAACATGAATATTTTTGAATTTAGCAAACAAAATTTGACAAATGAAAATACCTTTTGAAATTCCGAAGAAACAATGAAACCACACACATTTTTTCAAATTTCTGTACTATTTTGAAACACGTACATATTTTAAATTTCCATAGAAATTTTGAAAATGAGACCGTTTTATGAAATTCTGAGCAATATTTGAAATTTTAAAACATTTTTGACAAAGAAATTTTGAAAAAATAAAACCAAAATTAAAATATCAACCAAAAACTAGAAAAATAAACAAACAGAAAAAAACAGGCCTGGGATCCTTTTAGAAGGCTCCCAAAATCGATAAAAACCGGAGCCGGGAGCTTTAACAGAAACCAGCGTAAACATTTAAACGGCCTAGCCCAACTAATCATTACCTTCGCTTGTGTGAGGACTCCGACATTTTGGCATTTAATGTGACACTAGAAGAACACCCGTGCGTTGCAACGGGGCTATATTAACTCTAAGAGTTCAATATTACGACATTGGCGACCTTTTTAACCATCAAATCCTCACACACACAGACACACACTCTTCCTCCCTCTTCCTCACTCTCTATCCCCCTCTCCCTCTCTCTCTCTAACACACACACATATCCATCTTATTGGGTACGGGACCATAATCCATCTATTTCACACATACACGCTAGTGCATAACAATATAGATTATGTGTATTATATTTGCCACCAGAACCGAGGGAATTAATTTCATGTAAATCAACCAGCCACAGCTCCAAGAATACGCAGACAAGGTGGCTCGGGTCGGCGTCGGCGCCGTCCAACGCGGGCCACGGGCCCGCTTCCAAGTGCACGTGCAATGCACGTCTTCACAAATATTATAACCAGATGTGAGAAATCACATGCATAGAAAAAACATTCTGATAGCAATCCAAATACCATACTCAATTGAATACCTAACCTGGACAATACTCTTATTTCTATGCGCCAGAAAAAATGGAATAGCAAAGCTAAGTATGCCTACATACGCTCAGATTATATATAAGAATCTTGGGTGAACAATTGCAACAAAGCACAAAGTAGCGATAAATTTAAATAAAAAATCCATTAACTATGCCGGCAGCAGGCTTGTTACAACATAGAGAGATAGGAAAATGTCATCTCCAGTAATGTAGTGCAAAGGAGTGGAACGAAGCATGAATGAGCGGTTGTCTGTTCTTCTCCATGTACATGGATCAGCAGTAGAGGCCAAGTATATAAGTACTTGACTGACCTCCACTCTTCGTGTACGGAGAGCCATGTCACCTTCTCACCGCTGCAGCATGGGAGGACGGCTGGTTCACGTGACCCTCCAGCTGGGGGATCCATGGTGGCTGACCGTCGAGTTCGAGGCAGAGAAGTTGAGGGCAGCAGTGGCGAGATCCATGCCGGCCTACCGGGCGAAGAGGAGGTCGTCGGGGAGGGACACATCGGCAAGATCCGGTCACCACGCGACCTGAAGAGCAACAGTGATCTCCACAAGCTGTAGGCCGACGGCGTGCTCCATCCCCTGCGATGGGGTGACCATGGCGGTGGCCACAGCTCCTCATGCTCGCCTCGATCTCGGCGACACACCCTGAGTGTAGGAGGCAGCAACGACCTCGACGAAATCATGGCCTCCATCCCGGAACGCATGAAGGACCTCGGCCCCGTCGCTACTCCTCCCGCCGTAGCCGCACGCGGCAGCGGACTGTGGGTAGGAGGGCAGGCGGCGTCGCCTCGGCTGACGGTAGGGAGCAGCGTTGATTTCGGGTAGGTGGCATCGCGAGGACGGCCGCGGCCGCGGGGAAGCACCCCGATCATGCTGCCAGGCCAATCCTTCTCCTCCGATCCCCTATCCCCGAAGATTGCGCTGCCGCCCCGGTCGTGTTGTTTCCATATGCCATTTTTTTCTGTACCTAAACAAACGCGGGCGAGCGGATGGCAGAGTTTTGGTCCGCCCTTTAAAATTTCTGAACGCACTTTTGGTGGGGATTATTGTTAATAAATAAATTCAATCATGTCGCTCTAAATAAATGGATTCAATCATGTGACTCTAGTTACTTCGGATTGTTATGTGCACACTAAGCGGGGTGCAGTTAGGAAAGAAAATATTTTCTAATTAAAGTGATTGAGTGATTTAAGGTAAGGTTAATTAATTTAGATTTGATTTTTAGTGATTGTTAGTAAAGTATGATGCGTCTTTAAAATCTTTTATTTGTTTCCTTAAAATCTATTATTTGTTTCCTAAAGAAATTTGCAATAATGGAAGATATCGGTTGATTTGGATAAGTTAATAAATTTAGATCCGTGATTGCGTGCACGTTTGGAAAGTGCTAATTTGCAAAGAAAGAGCTGAGGGGTAAATAAACTGGTGAATAAGAAACCAACATCGAAAAAATTTTACGATGGTTAACCTACGAAAAAAATCGGACGAAAAAAAACCTGAAAGCGAGACTACCAAGTGCTCCATTAGAAGTAAAGATATAGATAATTCAGCGCGAACCCTATTTAACGCCTTTTGCGCCGGTTACTGTTTATTCGACAACCCACCACCCCTCCCTCCCTCCGTGTTGAGCTCAGCCCGTTAGTTTTTCTCTCCTTTTCACGATCGCATATTTTCTTTCATTTCCGTAACGCACACTCGCTCGTGAAAATGGGCAAGCCGAGTGCTGCTTTGATTTTTCCGAATCACCCTAGCTGATTTTGTGAAGCTTCTAGAATCTTCTGGCCAGTTTTGGGAAGCTTCTGACATTTCTTCAGGTTTCTTCTTAATTATTTTCTTTTCTGTTTTTGTTTTCGTTTTTTCTAACAAACATTTGTCTCAAATGTATGAACTTTTTTAATCTGTGAAAATTCCTCAAGTCCATGCACTTTTATAAATAAATAGTTTTTTACTAATATTTTTGAATACATAAATTTTCAAATTCATCAACTTTTTCAAATCCTACAGACTTTTTTGAACTAGTGAACTTTTTTAAGTTCACGAATATTTTTAAAACTTTATGATATTTTATCATGGAACTTTAAAAAAATTGTGAACTTTTTTTCCAAAATTCATATCTTTTTGTACATATATGAAAATTTCATATCCTTGATTTTCCCAAATTAGTTCACTATTTTCAATTTCATGAGCCTTTTCAACATCAATGAACTTATTCAAATCACTGAACTTTTTTCAAATTCTTGGTATTTTCTCCAAAAAGTGAAGTTTTTCAAATTCATGAAATTTTCAATTTTGTGAACTTTATCAAATCAATTGACGTTTCTCAAATCCTTGAAAATTTTGAATTTCATGAACTGTTTTCGAATCCGTGAATGTCTTTCAAATCCGCGGAATTTCTAATATTGTGTTCTTTTTCTAAATCACGCACTATTTTGAAGTTTGCAAACTTTATTTCTGAACTGCTACCAATGAAAGAAGATCATGAACGTCCGAACGAAAGAAACAGTCAACCTGAACCAACAAATGAAAGAAACAGTCAACCTGGATGATCAACACATTTTTTAAAACATCAAGTGTTTTTATTCAATTTACCACATTTTTTTTCTAAAATTTCAAGTATATTTTAAATATATGGATTTTTAAAAATGTTCAAGCTATTTAGAAATGCCCACGCATCTTTGAAAATGTTAAAAGTATTTTTGGAAATGTTCACCGTTTTTCAAAAAATGTATTGAAACATTTTTTAACAAATTCCCATATGATTTGTTAAATGTACATGTTTTTCTTTAATTATTCCCATTTTTAAAAGAAATGTCCTCCCACCTTTTTTGGAATTTATTTCTGTAATAAATATTTTATTACACAGATTTGGAAATATTATTTTTATTATCAAAAAACAGAATGAAAACCTGAGCATACCAAAAAAAGGTCGTAGGAAAATTACCGCCAACGTTGAACTGGTTAGGCCCACAACTATATTTTTAAATATACGCATGTCTGGCTAAAAAGTGTGTCAAGTCATTGGCTTCCTGAGGACAGTACTGAAACCGAATTGGTGATATTCCGTTAGCAAGTTTGAAGCAATCTTCCATGATAGCTGAATATGACGCCAAAACATCAATGTCTCGATTACATGCATAGATGATCTCCAAGCTATCAGCTTCAACGATAACTTTCTTGTTTTGAGGTTTTTTTTTTGTAGACGGTAATCTTTGCTGAGAGGATGGGCTGTCCAGCTAAGTCTTGGGCCAGTCAATGCATAATGTGATTCGTTTTCGGGGCGAGATTTTTCTAGGGTACTGCTACTTGGGGAAAATCTTATTTGGCGCAGCAGGCGCTTGTTTTTTCTATTTCTGCAAACCGGCACCAGCAAGCGCGTTAGTTGGGCTCGCCCCATTTAGCGTTTCCTTTATCGGTTTTAAAGTGCAAAATTGATGCGCGGTGAAGAATTAAACTCTAGACCTCTAGGTTCTCAGCGCACCGCGCTAACTACTAGGGCCATCGCTAACTTATGGATATAAACTACTGCCGCCCTTTTTGTTCTTTCCCTACTTCCCATTTCTTTTTCTTTTCTCTATTTTCTATTTTTTTTCTGAAATGCGTGATTGTAAATCGATGATCTTTTTCTTCAAAATCAATGAACGTTTTGTCAAAAATCCATGATTTTTTTTCAAAATTAATGAAATTTTTAAAAAAATTGTGAATATTTTTTAACATTTGAACTTTTTTCAAATATCCATCAACTTATTTTTCAAATTCAATGAACATTTAAAATTTGTTGAACTTTTTTTCAATTTCGATGAACATTTTTTCCAGTTTTGATGATTTTTTTTAAGTTTGATGAACTTTATCTTAAATTTGTTGAGGTTTTTTTTTCAAATTTGATGAACTTTATCTTAAATTCGATGAAGTAAATCGATGAACTTTTTTTAAATTTGATGAACTTTTTTTCAAATTGGATGAATTTTTTCAGATTCAATGAACTCTTTCTCAAATTCGGTGAATTTATTAAAAATTCGTTAACTATCGTTCAAAGTCCGTGCTCATTATTGAATTCATAAACATTTTCTTTTTTGCGAAATTTTCATTTTTATATGAATCAACGGTTGAGTGGTTTTTCCAGGGGCAGCGACCCGTAATCAGTAGACTGATCGATGTACCGATCGATGGAAAACGCAAGAATTCATCTTAAATCATACCGCCGCTGTCATCGTCGATGAGAAACGCAAGAATTCTGTTGTAAGAAGATAGTTTTTCTGTTTGAGAAACTTGTAAGAAGATAGCTAACCTAACCACGATTGGTACCAGTTCAGCATGCAGTATGGCTTTCGTCTTTGTTCCTCGGCCTTTTCACTCTAGTGTGCACGCTACCCTGCTTCGCAATGATGCCGCGGACTGTGTGAGGTTCCCTTCCTCCCCGAGAATCATGAAACGGATCGCTCTCGTGTTCGCATGGATACGTGCACGGTCAACGGCGTCCGGGCGCGCACTCCGTCTGTCTACCCGGCGGCGGCGGCGGCGGCCAGCCGGCAGCATCTCGCCCGGTGGTCCGCGCCGTGGAGGTGAGGACTGATGACAGTGACGGCGAGCATATTTATTTTTATTTTTCCCGACATACCAACACGATGTGTCACTGTATATATATACGTATAAGGCGACGGGCTGACTTGTGCCTGACTAGTCCCCCTCCACGTAAACGATAAAGCGAGGCAGGTCGGGAAATATACCAGAAAAACACAGCAATCTTTGTCGGTAGGTAGACAAGAGAATCTTCACGTGGTTTCGCGATGGTAGCTTGCCGCGTACTACTACGTATAAGTTCTCTGTATTTGGAGCTTCCTCCGTGGTAAGGGCATGTCCGACGCCTACCCGCAAAGCTCGCGCATGCGTTCGAAACGTATTATCGGCATCACGAAAGGCATCTAACGCGGAACTGTATCGATCCGTGGCATGATTCAGATATATTCTTTTCTGTAAACCGAAAAAAATGTGAGAAGGCTTTGCAGGAATCTGGACCACTCCCGAGCCCTCTTCTGACCGTCCTAGACAAAAAAAAACCTCCCCTCCCGCGAGTTTTCGATTAGCGCCACTCCAGGGCATCAGCACCCGCATTCATGCCCGGCCAAAGCGGACGCGACTGCTTACTGGCATCGGCATTGAAGTGGCGTGCCGACTGAGAGAGCGCCGCCTGTGCCACTTCTCGTTGCAGGTGACTGTTGTGCGTTCAAACGACATGACGGCCGCCCGCCCGTCCGTCTGCCGCCAACATTGATGCCACGCGGTTGCCGAGACGTCTCCTCCGGCGCCACCCATCCGTCTCTTTGCCGCCCACCATTACTATATAAACCACTGCCCCGGCCTTAGTCGTAGTCATCCACTTCCAATCACTCTCCGCACCACACCCACCATGGATTCCTCCCCCGCCAAAACTCTGGGACGGGCTGATGTCGGACCAGAAGAAGGAGATGGCCGCCATTGCTGCCGGCTGGTAGCCGGAGGACGACGACATCCCAATGAAGGACGCTGTCGACGATGAACCGGGGCCACCCTCGTCCCTCCGCACCACCATCGGCGATGCCCGTGCCCATTACATGGACATGGTGCGGGAGGAGCAGTTCCGGGAGGCGCAGGCCGACGCCGTCTACAACAACCACCTCCTCCAGAAGCACATGCAGTTGGAGGAGGAGCATGCCGCCGGCAGGCCGGACGTGGACCTGGTGGAGCAGGAGGTGCCGGACGTGGGCAAGGCGGTGTTCGGCGAGGCCTACAAGGAGGACATCGCCGAGTCCGGTACGTCCGTAGGCGCCGCCGGCAACGAGGATAAGAGTAGTGCATGATAGGTCGCCGCCACTGGTCTCCCATGAAAGCCACCGCTCCCCCTCCCGTCAACACCAAGCTTGGTGGGCACAACATGGGCGACCGATTAGTCGCTTGGTGGTAACGTGGAGGCGGACAACTTCACTTCCCGGATCTCCGGAGGCGGAGCTGGAGAGCGTCGAGGCGGAACTGGCGATGGCGATGCTTCAGTTATCGAGGCTCATAGCCGGACAAGGGGAACGGGCGCTGGCGATCATTTAGATTAGGTATTAATTATACCTCTAGAGCCAGACTAGCACCGCTTTGATTTAGTGAGTCATGTTTATATGAAATCCGGATATGTTTATATAAAATCCAAACATTCTTATATAAAATCTGTCATATTTATATGAAATCCAGACGTATTTATATAAAATCCAGACATATTTGAATGAATTTCGTCTGGTTGGTTCGAGTTGTTGTCAAAATATATGCGGCTATGGTTGGATGGCGGCCTCCCGCATCCGTGTGCGCGAACTGGCCCCCCTGTCCACGGACGGATGCGGAAGGAAATTTGCGGGTTACCGTTAGAGATGCCCTAATAGACCCAGTTCTTATGGCCGGTTTAAAAAATAAGTTACCTTTTCTGAAGTTAAGAAATAAGTTACCCTCTAATTTTTTAGGACTTCTAAATTAATTAGGGCCAATTTTTTTGGGCGACTTAAAAAATAAGCTGCCTCTCCCTAGCTTAAAAATTAACTGCCCCCTAAATTTGTTGAAACTTCTAAATTAATAATCCCACAACTAGCTTAAAAGCCCCAATGAATAAGAGAGACGGCTGATGAAAAAAGCTAAGGGAAAGGCGGCTTATTTTTTTAAGCTGCCAAAAGAACTGACCCTTATTCTATAATTAACTTCAAAGCGGCTTATAGAAAAAACTGAGAAGGAGTGACTTATTTTTTAAGCTAGCAAAAGAACAGCCCCTATCTTTGACAGTATGGTAGCAGACCTCTCTCTGTCTATGTGGGTCCATATGAGATTTGTTAAATCTCAACAGTTTTGCTAAGCTGTATATCCTCATAAGAGATTAAAATGACTATTTTCATGTGGCCTTCAGGAGTTGTTGGTAGTTCCAGGAGCTTCTCTTCGTAAGTTGCATTTGTAACCATGACAATCTGCTTAATTTGTTCTTTTAACGCAATAAATGAATAAATAAACAAGTTTTTCTTACATGTCGATTGGGCACATCTCGTAGAAAAGGATTGAGTCCTTTTTTGGACCAAGAAGCTGACGTGTGCATCTCTCGTAAAGATCCAACCTTCGCTAGATTAGGTTACTTGCTAATATGAAATTTTATTAAAAAGAAGACCATTGTTGGTCCGCCTACATCCAGAAAGCTTGAAAAATGGGCCAATGTCTAAGGATGTATGCGAGCGCGAACCGTATTGATGATTTCTGTACTAGGTCATTTTTTGAGCAGTACCAATTAGCTTACTTTTGGCTACATCCATACTAATGTTTACATCCCTACTAATGTTTACATCATCCGCCTACATCCCTACTAATGTTTACATCATCAATTTCGTTGTTTGAAGTGATTGGGAGGCTATATGTGACAAACAAGTAGGAGGACAGCTGCCCCCCTTGCCTTAGCTCTCGTCGGATCAAAGAAATCCAAACCCGTGCCATTTGATTCGACTACACATTGGACTAATTAAGCAGACACGCGTCAAGCCCAACTTCAAGTGAAGTCAATTAGAGGAAGTTCCATACTATTGTTAAACTTTGTGACGTCCATTGGCCATTGGGTAGTGTATTCTTTGCATAATTTCCTCACTCGGCCTTCCCGTGTATCTATAGTCGCGTGGTTCTCGGATTCAGGGTTCGGGTTTAGAGAAGCAGTTGCGGAGCTAGACTGGATCTTCATGGTGGCGAAAGACAAAATATAGATGGTTTGAGGGGGACTGGGGGTGGTGGAGGCAAAAGCTAGAAAATTTTCTAACCTGAGCAGCCTAGAAAATTGTCTTCAATTTTATTACCAAGGTTGGGGGGCCATGGACCCTGCAGGGTTGAACATAGCCCCGCCCTTGATGGGAAGAGAGGGAACTTAAAGTTCCAGGGAGTGTAATCTGCGATGATTATCCTTATAGCCGTGCTGTTGTTGACGCGACATAGATGATTTTTTCTTTTTGATAATTCTAGTTGATTTTATTTGTTCTACGTAGTCCATCCATTTCAAAATACATGGTGTGTTTTGTGTTAAAGGAAAAGCCTTTGATCAACAATTACACCATCATGTGTTATGTCTTGTGATATATGACATGTAAACACTTTTCCATACGAATTTCAACAACAACTCCGCCCGCAAAAGAAAAGGAGAGGATTTCAATAGCAACTTCATGTCACAAAGAATGTATGCTGATAGAGTAATTGCTGGTTGAAGGAGCCTAAACTACCAATGGCAAGAGGAATCTCGGTTTGGGGCAACTGATTTCATTGATTGGAATAGTTGCTATAAATAGCCTTACAAACAGCTCATGTCTTGCGCAAGAAGAATAGCAAGATCAGGCCAAGATCTGTTAGAGATATCAACAATATCTAAACAATAATTAAGCTATCTGTTAACACCCCGCCGCAGTCGATACGTTGGCGCTAGGCAAAACGCATAGACTGGACCGGAATGACTGAAACGACGCCGTAGGGAGTCCTTTGGTCATGATATCAGCCAGCTGCTGAGTAGTAGGCACATGAACGACCCGAAGTTCGCCGACAGCCACCTTCTCGCGCACAAAATGAATGTCTAACTCAATGTGCTTCGTTCGTCGATGACGAACTGGATTGGTAGACATGTACACCGCTGAGATATTATCACAAAAGACCACCATGGCTTTGGAGGGAGGTGAACCGAGCTCATCGAGGAGTTGCCTCAGCCATACACAATCAGCAACGGCATTGGCAACAACCCGATACTCAGCCTCGGCGCTCGAGCGCGAGACAATGGGTTGGCGCTTGGAAGACCAGCTCACGAGAGCACCGCCAAGATAAACACAGTAGCCGGAGGTAGAGTGCCGTGTGGTCGGGCAGCCTGCCCAGTCTGCATCCGAGTAAGCGACGATGTCGAGTGGAGAGGAGCTGTGGAGCAGGAGACCGGAGCACGTAGTGCCGCGGACGTATCGGAGAATACGTTTGATGATGGCGAGATGACCATCACGCGGATCGTGCATGTGTAAGCAGACTTGCTGCACGGCATATGCAAGATCAGGACGCGTCATGGTCAAGTACTGAAGGGCACCGGCGAGGCTTCGGTACTCGAAGGGATCAGCAACCGGGTCACCAGCATCGGCGGCAACCTTGGGAAGGGTGTCGACAGGCGTGGTGGCGGTCTTACACTGCAACATGCCGGCGCGCTGGAGGATCTCCTCGGCGTACTGCTCCTGGCTGAGGAAGAAGCCACGAGACGTACGACGCACACGGATCCCGAGGAAGAAGTGCAAGGGCCCCAAGTCCTTCATTGCGAACTCGACCATGAGTTTGGCAATGAGATCATAGAGCAGTGTCGGGGAAGAAGCCGTCAAGACGATGTCGTCAACATATAGCAGGAGATACGCCATGTTAGTGCCCCGCCGAAGTATGAAGAGCGAAGCGTCAGAACGAGAGGCGGTGAAGCCAATGGTGACGGCGAAAGTGGCGAAGCGCTGAAACCACGCGCGTGGTGCTTGCTTCAAGCCATAGAGAGACTTGACGAGCTTGCAGACGTGATCCTTGCGATGAGCATCGACAAAACCGGCCGGCTGGTAGCAGTAGACCTGTTCGTCGAGGATGCCGTTGAGGAAGGCATTCTTCACGTCCAACTAGTGCACAAGCCAGTTACGGGAGGACGTGAAAGTGAGCATTGTGCAAATCGTTGCCGGTTTGACCACCGGCGAAAAAGTTTCGCCATAGTCGACACCAGGACGTTGGGAAAAACCACGAACGACCCAGCGTGCCTTGTACCGCTCGAGGGAGCCGTCCTCGCGGGTCTTGTGCCGGAAGACCCATTTTCCGGTGACGATGTTGGTGTGGGGAGGCCGAGGGACCAACGTCCAGGTGGTGTTCGACGAGAGGGCGTCGAATTCCTCCTGCATTGCCTGGCGCCAGTTGGGGTCGCGGAGAGCCTCCCGGACGGAGGATGGGAGGGCGACACCGTCGTGGTGGCGACAAGGCCGTAGCGAGGGTTCGGCTTGAAGACGCCATGCCGAGCGCGAGTGACCATGCGGTGGCGGGGAGGCGACGAAGCAAGCGCCGAGCTGGAAGGCGCAGCGTCGGGCGTAGCACAGACGTCCAGCGTCAGGGATGCAGAACCGCGTGCCGAAGCCGAGCCGCGAGCCGAAGAATCCGAGCCGCAGGCTGAGCCGGCGTCGGGCGTCAGAGGAGCGGAGCCGTGAGCTGAGGAGGCCGAGCCGCGGGCCGTGGATGGTGAAGAAGAGCGGCCCGAGGACGATCCGCGCGGGAACGGGCTACATGGCCCGTTACTGTGGCATGCAGGGGGCGCCACATGATCGTCGTAAGCCAGAGTAGCGTCGTGGTTGGCGCGTGATGGAGATGCCGGGGCGATGCTGAAGTCCAGGGAGCTGAAAGGAAACACTTTTTCCACAAAGGTAACATCCCGTGAGAAAATAATGCGCCGAGTCAGTGGATCATAGCAGCGATACCCTTTGTGCCCGTCCGGATAGCCGAGAAAAACGCAAGGAGTAGAACGGGGTGCGAGTTTGTGAGGTGCGGTGGCAGTAAGATTGGGATAGCACAGGCAGCCAAACACGCGAAGAGACTTAAAATCGGGGGCACGACCGTGAAGAAGCTCGTAGGGAGTGGTAATGATGTTGGCTTTGCATGGGCGGCGATTGAGAAGGTATGTGGAGGTGGCGAGGGCCTCAGCCCACCATGGGTATGGCATGGATGCATGTATAAGGAGAGTGCGGACACCATCATTGAGTGTACGAAGGATACGTTCGGCCTTGCCATTTTGTTGGGAGGTGTATGGGCAGGTGAGGTGAGGAAGAGTTCCATGGGCGGTAAAAAGAGCACGGTTTGTAGTGTTGTCGAATTCTCGTCCATTATCGGTCTGAAAAGCTTTAATGGAGGATGAGAACTGCGTCCGAACATATGCATAGAACGCCACAAGAAGAGCATGAACTTCAGACTTATTACGAATAGGAAACGTCCAAGTGAAGTGGGTAAAGTCATCCAATATAACAAGATAATATTGAAAACCTGAGATGCTTAAAACAGGACTAGTCCATAAACCGCAATGACAAAGCTCAAAAGCAGCAGATGTTTTGGTGGTAGAGGAAGCAAAAGGGAGTCTAGTGTGTTTGCCCAAACGACATGCATCGCAGTGCGTGGGGAAACTTTTGTTACGACTGAATTTGAAATATTTGGATGCATTTGCCAAAGCTTCAACGCCGGGGTGTCCAAGCCGCTGATGCCACAAAGTTGCAGAGACGGTGGCGAGGAAGCATTGGGGCATCTACACAAAGGGGTAGAGGTCGCCAGTGGAGTTACATCGGTGAATAACCCGTCCCGTTGCCAAATCCTTGATAGAGAAACCAAAAGGGTCAAATTCAATGGAAACAAAATTATCGCGTGTAAAAGCACGGACAGACACTAGATTTTTGATGAGTTTAGGAGAAATAAGAATGTTCAGAAGGGAGAGAGGGCGAATGGGTGTTCGAAAGTGAACGGAACCAGTACCGGTGATAGGAAGAAAGGAGCCATCACCGACAATGATATGAGAAGGAAAATTGGGAGGGTGAGGGGAGAGTGGTATACCGGAACCGGAGCCCATGTGAGAGGAAGCACCGCTGTCGAGGACCCACTCACTGCCTTGGCCTGCTTGCGCTTGAAGGGCCATCTGGTTCAGCGCGGCGATAAGGGCCGACTGATCCCACTGTGGCAGAGGGGCAGCCGGAGAAGCGGCCGGCGCGGTGTGGACGGCGTGGACGGCGAGGCCGTGGGGAGCGGCCGGGGCAGGCGGACGTGCGCCAGGAGCGGCCCCGAGGATGCCGGGACCCGCCCAGGCCTGGAACGTGCCAGCGAGGGCAGGCGCAGGCGGGTGCGGAGCAGGTGAACTCGTGCCTGTGGCGGGAGGGGCGAAAGAAGCCGAGGCGCTGGGAGCGGCCCCCTTCTTCTTTTTCTTCTTGCCCTGACCGGGAGCGTTGGGAGGGCCGGCGTGGGGAACGCATGCACCGTAGAAGCCCGCTGGCGTCGGGTTGAAGTGGGAAGGCGGAGCAGGGTTGGTGTAGGCCGGCATGGGAGCGCCGGCGGCCTGAAACGCGAGGTGCGCCTGGGCGAGGAGAGCGTTGTGGGCGACGATGCGAGCACGGCGGCCGAGGTGCCGCTCTTCCAAGAGCAGGAAGTTGCGGAGCTTGATGAAGGACGGCAGGCGACCGCGCGTCACGTGCGGGACGGCGTGCTGCAGTTGCTCGTTGAGGCCGCGAAGGACGTTGTGGACAAGGTCGCGATCACGGACGCGAGAGCCAAGGTTGCCAAGCATGTCGGCCATCTCCTTCATCTTGGAGGTGTACTCGATGACAGAGAGGTCGCCTTGATTGAAGCTGTGGAACTCGTCGCGGAGGTAGATGGCGCGCGTGTCACGATTGTCGCGGAAGACGCCGCGGATGGCGCGCCAAAGAGAAACGGCGGTGGCATTGCGCGGCTCCACGATCGCCAGAGTGGAGGCCGTGACCGTGGCGTCGTACCACGAGACGATGGCGAAGTCGTTGAGCACCCAGTCGGAGGTGCCCTGGGCGGGGGAGCCGTCGATGTAATCCCGAAGCCCGAACTTGGAGAGGGCGGTGAGGAATTGGCGGCTCCAGATGCCGTAGTTCTCCTTCTCGTAATCCAACGTGACGAGGACGTGATCACGGATGCGGAGAGCCTGCAGCTGCGGGGTGGGAAGGGTTTGAGTTGCGACGGGGATGCCGAACTGTTTGAAGACATCGTCGTCGGAGTCCGAGGAGGCGGAGGTGTAGCCGATCGAGCTCATGGCGGGGGGAGGGGAGGTGGCGGCGGAAGCTGGAGAGGATACGATGCGATCTAGGTATTTGATACCATGAAGGAGCCTAAACTACGAACGGCAAGAGGAATCTCGGTTTGGGGCAACTGATTTCATTGATTGGAATAGTTGCTATAAATACGAAAATTCGAATCTGAGCCCGAGCTCATCTGCACCTACGCTCACGAAAAAAATAAAAAAAATACTAGAAACATTCAAAAAATTCCAAAAAAAATTAGGGTGGTAGACAATTTGATTCGTGAGGTATGCTCCAATTTTCAAAACATTTGGAGTTCTGTGCATCTCTCAGCAAAAAAGACAAATCGGAGGTCTGTAAAAATGTGTACTGTTCATATACTGTTCTGGTCTGATTTGTCTTTTTTGCTGAGAGCTGCACAGAAGTCCAAATATTTTAAAAATTGAAGCGTACCTCACGCATCAAATTGTCTACTACCCTAATTTTTTTTGGAATTTTTCTGAATTTTTTTTGACCAAGTGTAGATGCACCCGGGCACCGAAACGCCGCTCACCTATAAATAGCCTTACAAACAGCTCATGTCTTGCACAAGAGGAAGAATAGCAAGATCAGGCCGAGATCTGTTAGAGATATCAACAATATCTAAATAATAATTAGGCTATCTGTTAACACTGGTCAATTGCTCATCCTAACGAAACAAAATACGTTACGCATTTTTGAAATAAAAGATGCATTACAGATATTTGCTATGCATATGTAGCTTGCCACGCGGTACACGCGGTAGTGGAAAGCGACGCAGGAGAATAACAGCCGTGAGACTGAGAGATGCCTACTTTCACCTCATCTCTCTCTCTCTTTTTTGACACCTAAAATATTAGTTTCACCTTGACTTGACCTGGCGCCGTTGGTGTTCACATTCGTAGGTACCTAGTCAGCACTCAACATCCTGTTAACTCCTCTGCCTGACGGCCAGAAACAAGTAATGTGGATCGGGGGATTAGTAAGATATTCCCTTCGTCCGAAAATACATATCATTAAAATAAATAAAAATATATTTAAAACTAAAATATGTCTAGATATATTTTATTTTGCTCATTTTAATGACAAATATATTTTCAGACGAAGGGTCTGATAAGAAAATGTATCATCGCGGGCATAGACCGAGTCGCCGAATACCGAAACTGAGCAATCACCACCCGACCCGCGCACGTGGTCGTGGCGCATCGCGGCATGCACGGGCTGCTTCTTGGCGCCTGCCGGCTTCCTCGTCAGTCCTCACTCACGCCAGGTGCAGAGAAGCAGCCCCAGATAGATCACAATCCCCGTCTCTGTTCCTTTGTTAATGCCATGGCCATGGATCACTCGCGCTTGCCAGCAGTATCGCTTTCGTTGCCTTTTTGTTCTGTATGTTGTTACTCTAGTGTTTGTTTATGGCTTCGTGCTTGCCACCGGAACCTCCCCGATAATACAGTAATAATTAACGTAAAATGAAAAAGAGAGAGAAAAATTCGCCTTCACGTGCATGGTACGTACGCACGCGATCAACGTCCCGGCGAGCCCTCTGCCTATCTGGTGTCTGCCACGCACGCCAGCATCTCGCCCGGTTCCCACCCGCGCAACGCAAAGTGACGGGTCAGCGAACACGGAACACCTACGTATAACACGAACTAAACTCACGTTTTGTTCCTATCAAACTCCCACAATCTCTGAAATCGACATGACACACTCTCTGATCTTGGTCATCGGTGCCCTTCACGCCGTTTCAGGAGTGGATTTGGTGATGTGGCACCGGGTTTTGCTGACTCGGACCGAAATTATGGCGCCGCGTGTGTTGTCTCTCACACCCAACCACGGAATCATACCAGGTGAGTGGGGAACAAAATTAGAGTTTTGACTCGGGCGGCGATTGTCGGCGAGAATAACGATGGTGTTGCCCTCCAGTGCTTCATCATCATTTTACCGCAGAGAGCTTTGAAGGAGAGGCGGGCAAGCAAGGTTGTGGTGTCCTATCAATAATAGGCCGCCAATGGAGTACGAGTTGATAGAGAACTACAGCCGGTATGGAAGGAAGGCAGCACTGTGAGTATTCTGAAGTCCAACAAACCGTAGAAGGAGGTACTATGTATGTGTGGATGCCCAGCTAAGCTCGATTTCATAGTCGCTTTCTTCTGTCGCTCCTTTGTTATTTTTCTCTAGTTCTATTTTATTATATTTTGCATCAATTGAATAACATGGGTTCATTGGGTGTGACCAAGATTTCTGCATGAATTGTTGGGAGATCTTTGTATGGAGGCTGGAGGATGGTATTGCTACTTAGTCAAGTGAAGGTGAAATTGCTGTTGTGAGATAGGAATTGGAGAAGAAGAATGCATGGTAATTTCAGAAATCAGGGCAATATGTGAGAGAAAAACATGATTCTGATGTATAGATGTGTGTTTTATGGCATGATGATCTTTCTGGTTGGTTTAGTTGCAAGGTTGTTATTATCTTAGTTGTTGGTTGACTCCTGCAATGTGATCCATTTGAGTGATCTTGTAGATCTTGCAATATAATGGACCTGAATCATGTTTGAATGAAAATGAAATTCCAAATATTTTGTGTATGTTGACAATGTTGATTGAATTATCACTTTTGATAACAAGTATGTGCTATGGGATGTTTAACTGATGGCCCGCAAGACACACAGTGTTAGTGTATCACCTTCGTGTAAATATCCTGATATAGTATTGTTCCCGACGAACAACATGAGAAGAGTGTTAATGTAAATGTTTATGTCACACACAAGTGTCAACGGTATTGTGTGAATTAGCTGTTTTATTAGTATATGCAAGAATTATGATGGTGGTGTAAGACAAGTAATTAAGGACTAAAATAAAGTAGCAAGAACAAGCAACAAAGAATTGAAAAATAAAGGACAGACAATAACTGTGAGTTGTCTGCAATGGAAAGATTAGGCACAGAGAGACTTAAGTCATGGTGGATATCAAATGTCATAGTGAAACAGTTATAGATAGCTATTCATGTGATTCTACCTCGAGTATTCGGTTCAATAGACGAGTCACCCTTGAATAATCAAACTCCTCCTCCCGGGATTGTTTGACTCTATTGTCCTGCCTCCCCATCACCATATTCATGGCCAGCTCGACAATTAAGGTCGCTAAATCAGACCAACCCTTTACGTGTTGTGGCTTCCCATTATCCTCGTGTTAACTTTTTTTTTGAAAGAAAACATCCACTTTATTAATTGGAAATTATAGTTACATTGTGTATAAGAAAAGATACAATATTCTCCATAGGCTCCTCAAACCAATCTCTAGTTACAGAAACTTTCGCTAGCCTAGCAAGTTCATGAGCAACCTTATTATCTTCCCTATTACAATGTTCAAATCTAGTCAACGAAAAATCGCATGCCATGAAGTAGCAATCCTCGAATACTGCCGCCGCAACTCCCGCCGATTGTCCTCCATTCTTCATTGTATCGATGACTTCCATATTATCAGAGTTAATAATAAGACGATTGCATCCCACCTTTTGTGCAAGAATTAAACCAAACCTAAGAGCCATCGCTTCTGCTGTTAGTACATCAGCACACCAATCGATTTTCCAATTTCCGCCAGCAATGCAGTTTCCTCTGTCATCTCTGAGCACCGCACCTGTCGTGCCCCTGAGCATATCATGGTCAAAAGAAGCGTCAACATTTACTTTAACAAAACCCATAGGAGGCCGGCTCCATCCTTCTTTTCTACTAGTCGCACTAGGGGAGTGGGCATTCACATAGTTTGCAGTTATAGCACGAATCCCCATCGAAATCTGATTCACTTCTTGAGATTTCCCTTCATGAACCAACATGCGTCTCTCCCACCATAAATACCAGGCGGTTATCGTGATTAATATCCTTGTATTAACTTAGCTCATCATAGATACCAAAACCTATCACTTGCAGGCAATTGATTCTCTGAACAATACATGGTTACCTATGTATGTGTCCGGATCATGTTAAACAAACATTATACTCTCCACAGACAATCATCCTAATAATTAATCATAGGGGTGGTTTCACAAATAACAAATTATAGATTATGCACAGATGGATCTCATTAATCCCCTACATCTCCCACGCCTATGGGGGGGGGGGGGGTTACTCGCGCATGAGAGAGGAATAATAACCAATCGCAAAGATTATGCAAAGAGAATCCATTTCAATAACACTGTAGTTTGCAACAATTAGATGAATGGTTAAACCGATCTCAATCTCTAGGCCAAATATGAATAGAGTTACAAATCATATGCTTACAAGACGGAATATGTCTCTCTACAACGGTAATGTCATGAATGAATGTCGTATACCTACTCTACCACGGTTGCCGCGCCATACATGCAGCAGTGCAAAGCAAACGCAATAGCAAAGTGCTATTTGTGAGCTCGGTTGAATAGTAAATTTCAAAAAATAATAAAAATATCGGAAATTTCTGAATTTTCTTGGCAAGAAACATTGATGATTTTTCTACACCGATGCAAATTTTCGCAATGAAATCACAATTGTGGAGGTGTGGACAAAATAAATAAATTTGATGCTCCAAAATACCTACAAAACACTCTTCTTGGAGCATCGATTTTGTTTTTTACCCACTCTCCACAAATGTGAGTCCATCCAAAAAATTTGCATGCATGTAAAAAAAACATCAATGTTTCTTGCCAAGAAAGTCAGATTTTTTTTTGACTTTTACTGTTCATATGAGCTCCTGTGAGCTCGAGTTCACATACTCCATGTCCGCACAATATAAACTTTTTCCCCATCAAAGGAGCTTCGAAGACCCACAAGGAAGATTTTATTTTTGGCAAATTTTACAAGTAAGATACCTCAGCTCCATACACCCAATGGCGAACTACCAGCGTACAACAAGGTGCTAAACTAAAAACTGAACTCCCCTAAAAAACTAAAAACTATACTAGGGAAGATACACAGAGTGCAGCCTTTGTTAGGATGGGATCGAGTGAGCCAGCTTTTGAAAAATAAATCTAAATATATTTGAAAGTTTCAAAAAAGTTATTTTTTTTTACAAATACATATAATTGTTCTCTAGGTATATGAAAAATATCACCAAATAATACAATAGTTTCGCTAAAGCACATCTAGATGTGTCAAAGTCCTATGCAATTGATCTTACATGAAAATTCATGTGGGTATTTTCTTTCTTTTTTCTTTTAATATTTGATTGAGTCACTTAGATATGCAATAATTATGACACATCTAAATGTGCCTTAGACAGACCCATAATACAATTATTTGAATGCTACACAAAAGAGATAAAAATCTGGCTCAAATACAAGAAAGAAAAGGCCCATATTAATCGATGTATTTGTCTTTTTCATGAACATCACATATAAACATATATGTGTTGCTAAAAAATATAAACATATATGTTTACGAAATTTCGTTTTTACATACAACACACACACACACACACACACACACACACACACACATACACACACACACACACACACACACACACACACACACACACACACACACACACACACACACACATATATATATATATATATATGTATATATGTATGTATGCTTATCAGCTTATGTATATACTTTTTCTGAGATGTTTCAAATGTGGAAAATGTATTTTCCAGAAAAAATATATTAAAAGAACTCCGTGAAGCTCAGCCACCAAATGCACTTTCTGAGATACATACACCGAGCAACTACAAACCTACAGTAAGCATAACCACACGCTCCCAAGCGCGAACACTCTTAGGCCATGTTTGGTTTATAAGTCCTACGATTTTTCTTAGTCTCAACTAAAAAGTCACTAGTCCCTACCTATTTGATTCCTGAGACTAAACATAGATTAAAAGACCATGTTACAACTAGAAGTTTTCAAAAGACTCTCCATCAGGATCTTTTTTTATAAGTCCTAAATGCCCACTTTAAGTCATATAAGTCTCTTCTGTTTGGTTTAGATGAGACTAAAAGAAACTTTTTTAAGTCACTACACCAATAAGTCTCTGTAAACAAACACCCCCTTAACCGTAGCCCAGCCATGACCTTTCTTGAAGACTTCACATGTCACTTGAGCAAGCCCTCTAGACAATAGACGCGGGATTTTTTGCAATCCTCTTTTCTGGAGTATAGTGCAAGAGGTGAATATGAACAAAACTGATCTTTTTCCGAAGCTTCAACCCGAAATGTTGCTAATCTGAAAATATTTTACAAAGTGGCCTTTTTACATGACACTCGGGTTAGAGTGTCATGCTAGATAGCACGACGCCGCGGACTAAGGCGTCATGCTATTTGGCATAGCATTGACGCCCTAGTCCGGGGCGCCATGCTACATGTCGCAACCATGTCGCTCTAGTCCGGGGCGTCATACTCTTTAGCATGATGCCACAGCCCTGGGCGTCATGCAGAAGAGGATCATTTTGTGAAATATTTACAGATCCGGACCATTTTTGTGTTCAACTTTCGAAAAATGACTGGTTTTGTTCATTTTCACGTCCAAAAGTGCGAGACGAGAAAATGAGAGGCGTGAGATCGAGACATGCCTTCTTTAGTTTTTTACCTCGATGACTTGACCTGGCGCCCCATGCTCACATTCGGCACCAACATCACGCGGTGCATCTGCCCTGACCGGTGCGCCCAGGGCCAGGAAGCGACCGTGACTATATTTAACACTATTACTGTATATAATACTGGTACTAGTAGGAGTAGTGTATACGAACAGGTGAACAGCGGTGCGTCATTGTGTACGTAGTACTACTTCTCGGCATAGTGTCGCCCACGTACTCGTACACCAGACGACACGGCAAGGCAAGGCGCGGAACAACACTGCTATACGCGAATCAACCTGCACTTGAGTTGGTTAGGTGGACAGTGGTATTCTCAACCCATCAAGGTTTAAATCCTGGTGCTCGCATTATTCCTGAATTTATTTCAGAATTTTTGGCGATGCGTTTTCAGTGGGAGGAGACGTTCCCGTCGACGACGAGGCGCCTACAATGACTTTGTAAATCTCAAGATGATATGCCGGCTTAGTCTTTTGAAGGTGCTCATAGAGGTAGGGTGTGCGTATGTGCGTTCATAAGGGTGAGTGTATGCGCGTGTATATGAGCGCTTGTGTCTGTACTAATGCTAAAAAAAACAGCACTGTTATATACACGATGCTAATAGCCGATTTGTAGACGACGGTGAAGATCACACCATACGCTGCACGGCAGCAGCACCGGTGCATCATTGGATATGTCGAGTTGGGCTGTATGTCGTCTGTGCAGTTTCGGGCGCGGAATACCGAAACCGAAACCGAGCAATCACCCGCAGAGAAACGAGCGATTCTGATTCGTCGTCGCGCACGTGGGTAAGTACTACGTGGTGCATACGGATACATTGAACCGGCCCCACATCACAGTCCCCGTCGCTGTTTCGTTTAATGCATGCCAGCCTCGCTCGGATCACTCTCCACTGCCGGTACGACTTCGCTTTTCGTTTCTACCTAGCTTTACATTTTCTAAGTCTTATAGTAGGTGCCTATTTTTTTTCGAGCACTAGCCTTTTCTTTTTTCCAAATGATAAGAGCATCTATAATTGGACCCTCAAACCCGTTTCAAACGCCCGAACAGGTCGCCCCGTTGCCGTCTGGTCATGATTTTTAGACTCAGTTGGGCGTCTCAAAACGTCCGGGCTGACCGGCACCCCCTCATATCCAGCCCAAATATGAGGCGTATATGGGGGCGCCTGGCCATGTCCGCTATGTCGGACTGACGAAGGGGTCCCAGCCGGAAACACCATCAAATCCGGCGGTCCGAAACTCGTCTCCTTCGTCGGACTGGTGGCGCAGCTCCAGCGGGCCGCGTAATGCATTGCTCGACCATTTAAGTCAAGCGGTGACACCAAAACCCTATCACCCATCCATATTTTTCTCCTCCTATTCAACACCGCCGCCACTTTTCACTCCACCCATCCGCCTAGTAGACATGCCCCCACGCCGCCGGGTGAGGAGTTAGCCCTTTCTGACGCCGAAGCGCCAGCTCGAGCTTCTTGAGCAGATCCGGGCTAGACGTGAAGCCCGGATCGCCGCAAGGCTACCTCCTGATGCAGTGGATCCGAATGAGGAATTAGTGGAGGAGGATGAACCAGAGGAGGCGGAAGTAGGGGACGCTGGGGACGGGGATCTGCAGACGGAGTAGCAGGCCATCCTTGATTCCCTCCGGTCGGAGTCGGCTGCGGAGGCAAGACGCCGTCGCCGGCAGGAGATGGAGGTACAAGAGGCCGCAGACGAGGCGGAGATGTTCGCCTACATGGATGAGGTCAAGCAGGAGGAGGATGAGTCGGAGCCCTCCTACCTGCCCGTCCAGCCGGCGCCCGGCACCGTCGTCGTGGACATCTCCGACGACGAAGAGTAGGTAGGGTAGTACGTAGGATTACTTTTGCATGTTTTATATGGATTTAGAGGATAAAATATGAGAGGCAGATGCAAAGTGGCTAATTTGAGTCGTGCCCGATCAGCACCCGCGGACGCGTCCGAGAGCATCCATAGGCGTTTGAGGTGTCGGATTTACAAAGTCCGGCTATAGATGCTCTAAGTGTAACACATGTGGCACGAAGTATCACCATCCTAATGTTTTCTACAACCAAAATTGCCTAATCCTTCTCCAAAAACTGAAACTTGCTATCCAAACAAAAAGTTGTCATACTTTGCAACTGAAGTTACCATCCTCTCAAGTAACTAAATTTGTCATCAAAAAACATTAGAGTGGAATTGCTTCGTGCCACACGTATGGCACTTATCAGGATCCTTTATTTTTTAGTGTGTGAGGAGCAACAGCGATGAGTGTCGGCCACCATCGCTGAGGCAGGAATTCCTGAACTCAACAGCCGAGGGCAAGGTGGCATATGGATACATATCCCTCGTGATAAAAAGTAGTTTAAGATATTTATATTGATTTTTTCTTCCCAACTCAATCCATTATTAGTGGGCCTTATCAAATAATAAAAAATAGGCTCCCAGCACACACGCATCTCTACTCTTCGTTTCAACTTTATGCACTGGGCCATACTTTTTCTCTTCAAGCACCATCTCCTACCGAGGATCCCGTTACACCGTCTAAATCTATCTTTTCTGATATCCGATCCTACATGACATGCCGGGCATCACTCTAAAGCTATGCATTGACCATGCCTTCAAGGGGCCCAGTTGCAGGTAATAGTACAAAATTTCCCCTGTTCATATGCATAGTAGCAAGTAGGATGTTGGGGAGGCCCCGGGCCTGCTGGCCACCCTGCCTCCGCCACTGGCCGGCCATGGCAAGGCCGAGCGAGGACAACACTTGAGAGGAGGGCGAGATTGCAAGCGGCAACGAGTTGCGGCGTGACAAGCAAAGGCGAGAAAGCATGTCAACATGTGCGGGTCAAGGCGGGTGTGTCACCGGAGTTACCGCGGATTGGGAGGAGGGTGCCTTTAGACGGACGGGCACGACGACGGGACAGTTCAAGGGAGTGCGGAGCGGCTAGGCTTGGAGGGCGGCATTGCGTCGGGAGGTGGAAGAAGCAGGCCGGGCCGTTCATTTCCCATCCAACGGCCTAGGCATTTGACTGACACGCACCGGGGAAGCCATGGGCCATTGTACCAGTAGTAGTACACAGTGCACCACCGCACCTTGCCCGTGCAAACGAGGCAAAGTGGCTGAACACCAAAAATGAGCCATCCATCCATCCATCCATCCATCTCCCGCCGTTTAACCGGCGGGCGGAGAAGATTCGTCGCCGCCCCCGTTCCCTTCTCCCCGCATCCTCCATCCGAGAAGAGACGACCAGGTCGCAGCAGGCAGCAGGTGGCTCAATCCCCGTCGCCACACCGCCCGCCCTTCTCTCCGTTCGTTTAATTTGTACGTATTTACTGCCGCTAATCTGATCAGATGAGATGAGATCACTAATAAACAAAGCGGCAAAAGACGCAACTTGTGTAATAAGCGGCTGCCGATCAAAGCGCGAGCACGTCGCCATCCCACCCCCCACCGAGACCAGCACGCTCGGTTGGAGACTCCCGTCTCGTCGGCCAGTGCGTCTCCTCCCCACCAATCACCCCCGCTTTCTTCCTCCTCCCAACTCCCAAGCCCGGCCGCCTCTTGCAAGGTACTCCCGCGATTTCCTTTCCCTTTCTGCCGCCGCCTCTTCCACGAAACCGCTTGCTGCTGGCCTCGACTCGGTCCTGCAAGAACCACCGGCACCGGGTTGGATTCATTTTCCCTGCCTGCCTTTCTTGTCCAGTTCGCCGGGAGCGAGGAATCAATCTTTCTCTGCCGCCGGGAGAGCTAGCTAGCTACACAGGAGGAGGAATTTGCCTGTGATTATCGCCAGATCTCGCGCCAGGAAGAGGAAGCAGCAGCAGCAGCAGCAGCAGCAGGAGGAGCAGATTCTTCAAGAAAGGAGGGACGCGGATCGTGGCGGCATGGGTTCTTGCGAGGATGTGGAGTACGGCGACGTCTACTCCGTCCCCAACCCGGCGGCCGCCCCCGCCTACGCGCTCGACTTCTCCCACCACCAGCAGCAGCAGCAGCAGCAGCAGCAGCTCCGGTTCCCCCCTTCTTCATACGGCTTCCACGGCCTTCCTGCCGCTTCCGCCGCCTATTACCAGCCGTCTCCGCCGCAGTCGGCGCTGATTGGCAGCACGCCGAGCCCCGTCTCGACCACCACGGAGCTGGGGAGCCCCGAGGAGGCCTCCGACGACGCCGTGCTCGCCTACATCAACCAGTTCCTCCTCGAGGACGACGACGACGACGAGTTCTTTGCTCCCGGCGCCGCCGCCGCCAGCGAGCCGGCGCGGGACTCGGCGCTCCTCGCCGTCGCTAAGCCCTTCGTCGACATCATCGCCGACGCCAAGCCCGCCGCGGCAACGGCGTACCAGCACACTTCTTGGACGGATCCTTGCTGCGCTTTCGCAGGAATGGGAGGAGGATCCCCTGACATGTTCGTCAGCAGCCGACAGAGCTCCTGTCAGTTGGTGCCCTGCGATTCCGTGAAGGAGGAGGAGGAGTGCGCCGTCCACAAGGGCCGGAAGAACCGGCACGGCGACGACGACCTGGAGCCGGAGGACGAGCGGCGGCGCAAGCAGCTGGCGCTGTCCGAGGAGGAGACCGTCCGGGAGATGTTCGACAAAGTGCTCCTCTGCAGCGGTGTCAACTGCATCCTCCAGTCACCACTGCCAGCCGAAGCAGAGATCAGCAGCGTGTACGTGAAAGGGTCAGGGAACCGGAGAGGCCGCAAGAAGGGCAAGACCGGAGTGCCCACCGTGGAGGAGGAGTCCGTCGATCTGACAACCCTGCTCATACACTGCGCCCAGGCCGCGGCTATCGATGATCACCGCGGTTCGGGCGAGCTGCTGAAGCAGATCAGGCGGCATTCTTCCCCTCATGGGGATGCCGGGCAGAGGCTGGCGCATTACATTGCCAATGGGCTCGAGGCTCGCCTTGCCGGCACCGGTAGCACCGTCTACCGCTCGCTTGTTGCGCAGCGAACTTCTTCCGCTGACATGCTGAAAATATTCAAGCTGTATGGGACTGCATGCCCGTTCATCAGGATGTCCAGGTTCTACTCGAATGAAGCCATCTTGGATGCTGCTGCCAAGGGTGTGACAAGCGTGCACATTGTGGACTATGGTATAGACTGGGGCTTCCAGTGGCCAATCTTCTTGCAGCGGATCTCCAAGAGAGATGGCGGCCCCCCAAGAATCCGGATCACCGCCATCGACTTACCGCAGCCAGGGTTCCGGCCTGCGGAGCGTTTAGAGGCGACAGGCCGGCGGTTACGTGACTACGCCAAGATGTTTGATGTTCCCTTTGAGTACCGTGCAATTGCTGCCAAGTGGGATGCCATCCGAGTCGAAGACCTCAGGATCGACAAGGATGACCTTCTTATTGTCAACTGCTTGTTCAGAATGCGGCACATGATGGACGAGACGGTGACCGATGAGAGCCCGAGGAAGACAGTCTTGAACACGATCAGGAAGATGAACCCGCATCGGTTCATCCACGCGGTTGTCAATGGCACCTACAACGCGCCATTCTTCGTGACGCGCTTCAAGGAGGCTCTCTTCTATTTCTCCTCGCTCTACGACATGCTCGAAGCGACCGCGCCGCCGGTGGATGAGCACAGGCAGCTGATCGAAAGGGAATACTTCGGACGGGAGCTTCTCAACGTGGTCGCTTGCGAGGGCACGGAGAGGGTCGAGAGGCCGGAGACCTACAAGCAATGGCAGGTAAGGAACCTCAGGGCAGGGTTCAGGCAGGTGCCTCTGCTTCAAGAGACGGTGAAAAAAGCAAGATACAAGGTAATCAAGAGCTACCACAGGGATTTCTTCGTCGACGAAGATAACAAGTGGATGCTGCAAGGTTGGAAGGGCAGAGTTATCGGCGCCCTATCCACATGGAAACCTAGCTAGAACTTTAGAGACATGTTGCCTAGTACATTTCATCACTTTTTTTTTCTGTTCTGTTGTACTATCTGATATTCTGATGCTTATGTTGTTGAATTTTGACCCTTTGCTGGGAGCAGAGTTGATGGATATTTTTGCTAAACTTGACTAGAACAGAAGCTTCTTGCATATGTTTTGTACCAAACGAAGCATGTGTATTGCAAACTGTTTGTTTGTTCCTTGAGTCGGTAGCGCTGATGTTTCATTTCTGAGTTCAATGGAAGGTGCATATGAGCTGCCGAGTGATATATTAGCTGTTGCGTAAATGATAAAATTCATATCGATTATTGGTGTGCATCAGATCTGAGTCAAGAGTGTGAAAAGAAGATATCCGTTAAACTGTATCAATGTATTCTCAATTGTTTGCTGACTTCTTCTCCCCTGAGAAAATCTCGGAAAATGCATAAATTGCTTCTCCAATCTCCATGCATCGATAGTAGGCTATTTTCAGCATTATTGATAAACCGATTGTGCAATTACATCAGTCAGCAACTTCATAATGCACAAGGATACACTCTCAAGACATTAAGATCCTTATAAGCTAGAAATGTACTTATGCTCTCAAGTCTTAACTGATGACTCAAAACCGGGCTGTGACCTTGGAGAACAGCGCTTTGAAATCTTTCGTTGGGGTGCCCTCCCCT
Source organism: Triticum monococcum (assembly GCA_034509565.1). Taxonomy (NCBI): domain Eukaryota; kingdom Viridiplantae; phylum Streptophyta; class Magnoliopsida; order Poales; family Poaceae; genus Triticum; species Triticum monococcum. The sequence continues at coordinate 671,031,252 of CM067845.1, forward strand.
TCAGGCTTCGAAGCCAAATCGAATGCCTTGCACTTTACCTCTTCATACTGGAGGGCCTGTTTCAAGAGAAGTATATAATCAGGATGGTTGTCCTCAAGTGTCTGTCCATAGAATAAAGTTGCAGCAATTACCATAATAGTAGGTTATACCTGAACACAAACTTCAGCCACATCAGCCCTAGGGATTGCCTTAGTGTCAGTCTGGAGAAGCTCATCATCCTTCCCGACAATCAGCTCCCTCACTCCCCCATCTTTGTCTTGAAGACCACCAGGCCTAAATTGAAGGAAAAAGAAGAAGATGATAGCATATTATGTATCAGCGAAGAGTTAACCTGTTCTATTGTTCTTGTGCATATTAGCACAATGCACTTCTATTCTAGCTTCACAAAAACTAGCTATCCAATTTAACTGCAGCAGTCCAACAATGAAACATTTAGCACAAATTTTTAGACAATTCAAGAGAGATGGTAATTAGATAAACAAAAACTAGTAGATGACACTTAGTGTTTGCTTCACCCTTTATATGCCACTCATTGTCTCATTAAACATGGTGCTGGATCCACCTTTTCTCTGAGGGATTCGAAGATATTTAGTGGTATATAAGGAACTATTCCGAACTTCTATAGCAGATCTTCAGTCTTATCCAAAGTGATCGAAGTACACCACTTCAGAAAGGTGAGGAACTCTGTTTCAAGAATCATTGATCTAAAGGATGCCTTTTTATCCAAACTAGTGCATGTTCTTTATGTACCTTATGATTGTATAAGGAACTCCACTGTCTGCCAGATACTGTTCAGACTTGCGCTTCCAGACCTACAGCAGAGATCAATAATAAAAGATTTCACATTTTCAATAATATAATCGTCTGAATTTGAAAAATGAATTTGTCTCAGTGGATTATTAGATCAACGGTACCACGACTAGCTGAGTAAGCACTGTATCTTTTATTTCTATCTTTCCTCCATTGCTTCATTTGGATGAGACAAAATAAAGCTTCGATGAAAACAAAACAAAAGCAAGACTTCTGAAATGAATATTCCAGCCCAATAGAGAGGATACAGAACTTCCAAATTTTACCTACGACAGGAACTTAATATTCAGAAAGGTTTATTTGCAAAACTTTCTTCATTAATTTGTTTTTTCCTGTATTATGGATCTACTCCCTCCGTTCCAAATTACTCGTCGCAGAGATGGATGTATCTAGAACTAAAATACATCTAGATACATTCATTTCTGTGACGAGTAATTCGGAACGGAGGGAGTAACTGTTAGACATCTATCGACTGAACATTTCTATGGCGAACCTGTCAGTAGTTAGAACTTAGAAATCTAGCAATTGAACATTTCTGTGATGAACAATCCTTCAGACTTCTGAGGCAGCTGGCTCATCTCATCTGCCGCCAATCAATGTTCAGAGAATAGTACTAAGGCGTTCGAGGTAATAAAGTTTTTTGGGAAAGATAGAGCAATTGAACTGTAATGAAGTAAATGTGAACAGACTTATAGACTCATCTCCAAGAACTTACCAATATGTTGCCATTGCCAAGGCTGTTGAGTGGGTGGTTGGGATTTGTTCCCCCCATGGATCCCACCAACACTATGTGCTTCACACCGGCTGCTTTGGCTGTCCAACACAGAAATCCCAGTCAACAAACATCCAGATAAAGTTATGCACATATAAAATGCAGAACCAAGACGAATGCTTACCAGCATCAATCTGATTCTTTTGGCCAATCCAATCCACCTGACACACATCCATACAAAAATTTAACACTATTCAGTAACCGATAATATTCTGAAACTGTGCTTATGGGAGCGGCGCACCCTGAATCCAAAGAGGGGCACATACGGTACAGTACAGACAAGAATTCCCAACCTGCTCAGGGTAGGCTCCGTCCTCGTAGTAGAACTCGGGGCGGCCGCCCTTGGTGGGGTCGAACCCCGGCTTCATCTTGGGGGAGGCGCTGGTGAGGATGACGAGCGCGTCGGCGCCCTGGACGGCGGGCGCGAGGTGGTCCGCCTCCCTGATGTCGGCGACGAAGACGTCGTCGGCTCCCCCGATCTTCTGCTTGCTCTCCTCGGACCTCACCAGCCCCCTCGCCGCGAACTGGTCGGATCTCTCCCTGAGCTTGTTGAACACGATTTGGCCTGCGATAGAATTGGGCGTCAGGGGCAGTTGTCGTGACGCTGTCGCGGACCGGAATTCCCCGCCGCGACGGGCGGATTCGTCGGGTTCTGTTGGGAGGAGGAGTGGAGGGAGGGGGTACCTGTGCGGCCGCCGGCGCCGGTGACGAGGACGGTGGGGCGGGGCGCGGCCATGGCCCGGGAGCTGGTGGGGGCAGTGGTGCAACTGACGAGAGAAGCAGCCAAGGGAAGGGAAGGATGGGTCGATTGAGACGACGGCTGGATTTGTCTAGAAGGCCGTGCCGACCGACCTGACATGCCAGAGGCCGCGCGGCGTGGGGGGCGGCCACGTCGCCCCTGTCTGCTATACGCTTTCTTCTACAGCAAGGCGCCTTTCTCCTCAGGGTATGTACAATGATGGCATATGGATACATATGCCCCGTGACAAAAAATAATTTGAGGGATCTACATTTATTTTTTCTCCCCAATGCAAGCTACCATTAGTGGGTCTCATTAAGAAATAGAAAATAATGACTTTAGTACACATGCATCTCTACTTTTCATTCCTATCTTTTCAGCTTTTACCACCGGACCACATTTTTTCTCTTCAAGCAATCCGGCTTCTCTATCCGAACCTACTTTACGTCATATCCGATCCTACATGGCATGCGAGGCATCACCTTGAAGCTATGCATTGTACACGCCCTCACAAGATTGGAAAAACATAAGCCGAGGTTCAGGTAACAACATCTTTATTCGTTACACATGTTTAAGATTTCGTACACGGTTTACCATACAAACCTAGCGACTTACACATCGAAACAAGAGCATTACATTTACAAATGGACAAGAAAGGTGAAAAAAAACTATTACAACCCCACATCATATTGTGCCGGAATGGAAGCTCCACCTCTCTTGTGACCAGGCTCTAACCGTCTCAGCTTCTACTGCTCTTCTCTTGTGAATGAAGCCCAGCTCACCGCCACTCGCACGTAGACCCAATCACACGCGCGGTCCAAGAACGAGAACCACATAATTCTCCAGGTCCTCTTGAATAAGAAGCCGCAGAAGATCATCCAGAGACCTGCTACGAATCCCGTGCCAGTGCCGAGGTACAATGACAGCGCATCACTCATGCCCTCATGCTGATTTTGTTAGATAACAACGAGAAATAAACGAGACAAAGAGACACGGATTTTTACGTGGAAACCCTTGCGGGAGAAAACCACGGACGCACGAAGGCGCAGTCACTATGATGGAGGAGTATTACAAGCACGAGACGACAGACCGTCTGAGGTGCGACTACATGGGGTATATAAGAGGGGCAACCCATAGGAGTCCTTGTAGGACAAGTAAACGAGTTGTACTCGCACGCGTCGACGCCAACGCAAAAACCCACACCGGTTGTACTACGTCTAGTCCAACCCGGTACTAGAATTTGGATCACAATTTAACAATCTCCACCTTGAGCCAAATTCCCTCCAGTAGTCGAAGAAAGTGAATAACTCCATCCAAATCAGCTTGAACACCTTGTGCGTCAAAGTCCATAGGACTAGTGAGAAATACCAACTAAGCCTGAGCAAAGCTCAAACTTATTGGTCGGAACTGGCTTTGTCATCATATCAGCAGGATTATCATGAGTACTTATCTTGCATACCTTCAAATTGCCTTCAGCAACAACATCTCGAATATAATGAAATCTGACATCAATGTGTTTTGTCCTCTCATGATACATTGGATTCTTTGTAAGATATATGGCACTTTGACTGTCAGAAAATATGGTAGGGCAAGATGAATCTCCACAAAGCTCAGTGTACAAACCTCTCAACCAGATAGCTTCTTTGCATGACTCAGAAATAGCCATATACTCGGCATCAGTAGTGGAACAAGCCACAATAGACTGCAAAGTTGCTCTCCAACTCACAGCACAACCACCAATGGTGAAAACATAACCTGTGAGTGATCTTCTCTTATCCAAATCACCAGCAAAATCAGAATCAACAAAACCAACAAGTCCATCTCTAGTTTTCCCAAACTGTAAATAAGCATTAGAAGTACCACGCAGGTATCTGAAAATCCACTGAACTGCTCTCCAATGCTCTTTTCCAGGATTAGCCATGTATCTACTGACAACACTCAATGCATATGATAAATCCGGACGAGAACAAACCATGGCATACATAAGTGAACCAACTGCACTCGAATAGGGAACTCTAGACATGTACTCAATATCGGCATCTGACTTAGGACATAAAGCTGATGATAATTTGAAGTGTGCAGCTAACGGAGTACTTACTGGCTTGGCATTATGCATATTAAAACGACGAAGAACTTTATCAATATATCCCTTCTGACTGAGATACACTTTTCCAGATGGTCTATCTCTGGATATTTCCATGCCAAGTATTTTCTTTGCTGCACCCAAATCCTTCATCTCAAATTCATTACTCAATTGCTTCTTTAGTTCATTAATCTCTGACATACTCTTTGCAGCAATAAGCATATCATCAACATAAAGGAGCAAATAAATAGTTGAACCTTTGACAGTTTTCAAATAAACACAACTATCATAATTAGACCTTTTGAAACCTTGAGAGAGCATAAAGGTGTCAAATCTCTTGTACCACTGTCTCGGGGATTGCTTCAATCCATAAAGAGATTTCTTTAACTTACAGACAAGCTTTTCTTTTCCAGGAATAACAAAACCTTCAGGTTGTTCCATATAAATATCCTCTTCTAATTCTCCATGTAAGAATGCAGTTTTAACATCCAATTGTTCAAGCTCAAGATCATGCATGGCAACAATACTGAGTAAAGTGCGAATAGAGCTATGCTTCACAACAGGAGAAAAGACTTCGTTATAGTCAATACCTGAAATCTGACTGTAACCTTTAGCAACTAACCTTGCTTTATATCTTGTCTCATCATTAGGAGAAACACCTTCTTTCCTCTTGAAAACCCACTTGCAACGAATAGGTTTCTTCTCTCTAGGTAATCTTACTAAATCCCAAGTGCCATTCTTTTCAAGTGATTCCATCTCATCATGCATAGCAGTCATCCACTTATTACTATCACTAGAAATAATAGCCTCGGAATATGAAGAAGGTTCAGCATTACCTTCAATTTCTTCTGCAACAGATAAAGCAAAAGAAACAATATTGCACTCTTCAATTAACCTGTCAGGTTTGTTAGTACCCCGTCTAACTCTGTCACGTGCAAGATTCCAACTGGGCGAAACAATAGGCTGATTTGGAGTGGGAGTGACATGATCATCATTAACGACGGGTTCATCATGTGCATCAACAATTTCATTACCTGATGTATCACCTGAATCAATAACATGCTCCACCTGAACAGTAGGCTCCTGAACAAGAGGCTGCTGTTCACTCTCAACGGGAACATTAGTAAATGAAACATCATGTAACATAGCAGATTCATTAAAGATAACATTTCTGCTAATAACAACCTTCTGGGTTTCAGGATTCCATAATTTAAAACCTTTAACACCAGACTTATAACCAAGAAAGATGCACTTAACAGCCCTAGGCTCCAATTTTCCATTATCAACATGAGCATAAGCAGTGCAACCAAAAACTCTCAACTGTGAATAATCAGCAAGTGAACCAGACCAAACCTCAATTGGAGTTTTCTTATTAAGAGCAATAGATGGTGAACGGTTAATGAGATAACAAGCAGTGGAAGCGGCCTCAGCCCAAAAGCGCCTATGCAAACCTGCATTGGACAACATGCAACGGGCTCTGGAAATAATGGTCCTGTTCATACGCTCAGCAACACCGTTTTGTTGAGGAGTATAAGGAACGGTGTAATGTCTGACAATGCCTTCAGACTTGCAATAATTCTTAAATTGCTTAGAACAGAATTCCATACCATTATCAGTGCGAAGTATTTTTACCTTCTTTTCAGTCTGCCTTTCAATCATAATCTTCCACTCCTTAAATGCTGAGAATGCTTCATATTTATGCTTCAAGAAATAAGGCCAAACTTTTCTCGAATAATCATCAATAATAGTCAGCATATAACTAGCACCACCTAGTGACTTCTTGCGAGATGGTCCCCATAAATCAGAATGCACATAATCAAGAATACCTTCAGTTGTATGAACCGAAGTATTGAACTTCACCCTCTTGTGTTTGCCGAAGATACAATGCTCACAAAATTTCAATTTACCAGGTTCATATCCATCAAGAAGACCTCTCTTATTTAACTCTGCTAAACCAAGTTCACTCATATGTCCAAGACGCATATGCCAAAGGTTAGCAGCATCACAATCAGAATTCTTTGAAACAACTGGAGCAGCGTTACCTGAAACGGTCGAACCTCGAAGGTAATAAAGACCATTGGTCGAACTCAAATCACCTTTCATCACAACAAGAGAACCTTTGGTGACTTTCAAAACACTATCTCCACCTGAATACTTGTATCCCTTTGCATCAAGGGCACTCATAGAAATAAGATTTCTCTTCATCTTCGGAATATACCGAACATCTGTCAAAGTTCTGATTATGCCATCAAACATCTTGATTCGAATAGAACCAATGCCTTCAATCTTGCATGGTGAATTATCAAAACCCAAAACGGAACCAGCAGAAGTAGTGGAATCAAAAGTATTAAACCAATCTCTATGTGGACACATATGAAAAGTGCATGCAGTGTCAAGTACCCACTCATCATTGGTCTCAGCACATCCAGCAATAACGACAAGAGCATCATCGGAAATATCATCACGAGCAACGTTAGCAGAATTGTCACCTTGTTTGTTACCTTTTCTCTTTTCCTTATTCTGCAACTTGAAACACTCTGAGATGTCATGCCCGTCTCTCTTGCAATACCTGCAATACTTCTTGTCTCTGGATTGCGACCGGCCCCTGTAGCCGTTCTTACTTTTGCCTCTGTTTCCATTATTGGAGTTCTTCTCCTTTGTCCTGCCACGAACAGATAATCCCTCCGCTTGGGATGAACTTGAAACATCATGAGGCACCATTAATTTCATCTTCTCCTTAGAGTTTAAAGCTTCATAAACTTCATTAAGCGTGAGAGTATCACGACTATATAATATGGTGTCTCTAAAATTGATATAGGAACTTGGCAGTGAACAAAGTAGCATTAAAGCAGTATCTTCCTCTTCATACTTGACCTCCATTGTAGCTAGATCGGATATGATCTCTTTAAATTCAGAAATATGATTCAAAACATTACCTCCCTCGGGTAACCTGTGCAGGAATAATTTTTGCTTCAGATGCATCTTGCTGGTGAGATCTTTAGTCATGCAAATCCCTTCCAGCTTTAACCATAGAGCGGCGGCAGTTTTCTCGCTCAAAACTTCCTGCAAAATATTATTATGCAAATGAAGTTGAATTTGTGACAAAGCCTTACAATCAATTCTTTTCTCCTCAGCAGTCCAGTCCTCAATTCGGTTCTTTCCAAAACTATCCAGTGCTACATCATAGTCGGCCTGTGCCAACAACGCCCGCATCTTGACTTGCCATAGAGTAAACCTTGTGTCACGGTCCAGCAGCGGAAAATCATACTTCATAGATGCCATGAGTAGATTAAATCTGTGTTCACAAAGTAGTACAGGCCAATAGAAATTTCTTGATAGAATTAATTTGCGGAACGAATCAGAAGTATTGAGTAAATAGCACCTGATAGTATCCTTGTGCACGTAGCAATTGACCGAGCAAAAAATAGCCCTGTAGCCTTCACGTGACGTATACTAGTACTGGCAGATCAAAGTAGTAGTTCTTAATCAATGATGAAATAAAAAACAAATCTGAGCTTGGCTTCACGTGAAGGAACGATGGACAGATCGATCTCCTCGCCAGAAAAAAATAGCAGCAGCGTAACAGCCTCGGGACTTGGTACTGCACGTGGAGCCGACAGCGGCAATTCGGCGGAGTAGTAGCAGCGGTAGATCACGCAGCTTCGGCTGCGTGCGGAACGCTATGGAGCGGCGGAAGCGACGACGGGAAATCCTCTCGGTCTCGGCTAGAAAAAACGATCTGGTAGATCACGTGTGCGGTGGCGGCGGAAATCAATCCGGCTTCGGATTGCCTGGTCACACGCGGGCGACGCCGCACGCAACCCTAATCTCTCTTCTCAATCTCGTATCTGTAAACTTGGCTCTGTATACCACTTGTTAGATAACAACGAGAAATAAACGAGACAAAGAGACACGGATTTTTACGTGGAAACCCTTGCGGGAGAAAACCACGGACGCACGAAGGCGCAGTCACTATGATGGAGGAGTATTACAAGCACGAGACGACAGACCGTCTGAGGTGCGACTACATGGGGTATATAAGAGGGGCAACCCATAGGAGTCCTTGTAGGACAAGTAAACGAGTTGTACTCGCACGCGTCGACGCCAACGCAAAAACCCACACCGGTTGTACTACGTCTAGTCCAACCCGGTACTAGAATTTGGATCACAATTTAACAGATTTCCGGGAGTCCATGGAGTGATTTCCGTTCCCGAGCAGTTCCTTGATACAGGTGGGCCACAAAGACCTGGATTGCCAGCATAGATTGACGCATCATCTAAAGTTTGTAACTGATTGCCAGAAGGTATGGTTCCTGTCAGATTGTTGTAAGACAAGTTCAAGTGGGCAAGTGAAGTTAGATCTGCCATACTCGTCGGGATTTGACCAGAGAGCTCATTGTGTGAGAGGTCCAAAGATTCCAGTGCCCGTAGCTCCCCAATAGTCACAGGGATTGTGCTGCTAAGGTGATTCCATGACAGGTTCAAGTTTGTCAATGCAGTGAGCATGCCGATTTCATGAGGAATCTTCCCTGTCAAACTGTTGCAAGAAAAATCAATGTTTACCATATACGCGATTCCTGTTGTGTATTCAAGCTGCTGAGCTTTTGTGACCACCGACAAACTATCAGTGTAAGCATTAGTGTACTTGTATATGGAAACCACCCCAAAGTGGACGATTTTAAAAAGAACACCTTCTTGATCGGGAGTATGAGCCATATCTATGAGATTCCCAAGTGATAGTGGTATGCTCCCTGAGATGTTGTTGCTTGCAATGTCTAGATACTGAAGCCCGTTCATCCTAGTCAGTTCACTAGGAATATCACCAGAGAGCATGTTTGACCTCAGCCGCAGAAATGCCAAGTATGGTAGCTTTGATCCGATCCATGTTGGTAAGCTCCCAGAAAATCCATTGTATGCGAGATCAAGGAATTTTAGCTCTTTACACCTCTGAAGAAACGATGGGATTCCTCCCAAAAGATTGTTGTTATTCAAGTTAAGCATGGTCACGTTTGAAGTTTTGGGTGCACGGAGACAATTGGCCAATGTCCCATTTAGTTGGTTCTCTGATAGATCTAGAAACTGCAAATTTTGCAACTCAAATAGGGAGCATGGAATGATCCCAGAAAAAGAATTTTTGAAGAGCATGAGTATTTCTAGCGCGGGTGCTCCAATATCTGATGGCAATGCACCGGATAGGTTGTTCCCAGAGAGGTCCAAGAAGCGGAGGTTCATTGGGAGTGTTGGAATCGGGCCAACGAGCTGGTTAGAACTAATATCCAGTATAACAGCTTCCATTCCACCAAACAGAAAATATGTGGGAAGCATGCCAAAAATCTGATTTTCCGATAGATCCAGAACTCGACAAGGGTACATTCCAAACCAAAAACTAGCAGGAATGGAGTCATGTATGCTTGTGTTTGAAATATCAAGAGTGTGAAGTGTTTGCTGGATAATCCATGCCGGAAACTGGGGGCCTAGGATGCAAGATCTAAAGCCCGCTGAAGTTAAGCTGAATGGAGTGCTCCATGTGTTGTTGACCAACATAGTTACGGAATTACCAGAGAGCCACAAATTTTGCAGGTTCGTCATATTCGTGAAATGGTCTTGGGTCACTATACCATGCAGATTGTTTGAGTCCAACCACAAGTCCACTAAACACGTGAGTTTTTGTATACCAACAGGTATCTCTCCGAATAGCTTGTTGTTACTGAGCCAAAGTGTGGACAAGCTGCTGAATTGTTCTAGTCGATCTGGAAGAGTCCCTGTCAAATTGTTGTGGTCCAAATACAACTCCTGTAACTCATCCCCTGGCAATCTATAAAATAGATCTTCTGTGCCTCCACTAATGAAGTTTTTCGATAGACGGAGCACTTGTAGTCTCTTGAGTTTCTTGAAGGTCGATGGCACCATGCCAAAGAAGTTGTTTTCGCTAAGGAACAATGACTGAATGGAGGTCAAATTTCCAACTGCGTCAGGTATAGGACCCTGGATTCCACAGTTATAGATGTACATAACTTGAAGAGCGGGTAGATCCCAAACCAAGTAGTTGGCTCCAAAGGACGAGTTAAAAGAGTTGGAATCGAGGTAGAGGGTTTCTAGTGATGTGAGGTTGGAGTGCAACGGTGGAGGCATAATGTTACGAAGACCACAATTTGCTAGCTCGAGGGTTACCAGAGAGGGAAGCATGTTAACAGCATGAGTCCAGTCGATGGAAGCACTAAGGTCCACCGTGGACATGGCGAGGTATTGCAGCTTCCGCAACATCGACAGCCATGAAAGATCAGGCGAGTAACAACCTGGTAATTGACTCGAGAGGTCAAGATTGACTAGATTTGAAAGGTTCCCAAGGTGGTGAGGGATTCGCCCACCGAAAGATGAGTAGTTGAGGAGGAGATGCGTCAGGCTGCTGAAGCTGCCGATGAACTGAGGGACAGGCCTCCCACCGAAGTCGTTGGACGAGAGGTCCAGGTGCTTGAGATGTCGTAGAGTGAGCAAGGAGGACCTTATCTCACCTCCGATGGCTCCGTAGCTGTTGACCTGGAGCTTCACGACGTGGCCGGTCCGGTTGCTGCACCCGACGCCCATCCATCGACAGCAATCCTCCTCGGCCCGCCACGACGAAAGGTAGTTGCTCGGATCGGTGAGGCCGGCCTTGAAGGCGAGAAGCGCATCTCGCTCGCGGGGGATGCAGAGGGTGCCTCCCGGTGCTGATGGTGGTGGCGGTGGTTGGAGTGCAGGCACCGCTGGGGCTGACGAGCTCCGGAGGAGGATGAGGCACCAGGTCGCTAGGAGGACCGCCGGCCTTGGCCTGGCCATTTTGGAAGGTGGACGGACGAATGGGTAAGTACGAGCGTGTGTAGTATACTTGCCTCGGCCATGCACGTCTGGATTTAAGGAGCTAGCAGAGTTCGTTCGGTCCACCCTTGCCAGTGTCAAAGTGCCCTGCGCGCTACGCCAGTTCGATCGGCAGGTAGTAGTAACATCGAAACCCCATCCACCGGCGGGTCAGCGGACTCAGACGAGAACTGTGAAGAGTCCATATGAGTTGACTGACGACTGACCCAGCGCATAAAAATTCCACACACCAACTGTTGGGTGCAGCGCCAAATCTTGAACTCCAAAGAGAAAAACAGTAAAGTGTGTAGTGAAAATGCCTGTTTCCCGTCAATAAAGTCTGAAGTTAATTTAGCGACCAATGAGCCCGGTCAATACGTGCTATATACACTCGGCGTGTAGTGAAAATGCCTGTTTCCCGTCAATATAGTTTAGTGACCAATGTGAGTCTTTGCCTCACTTTGGTTAGTTTTTTCTTGATCATGGTATATCTTTGGCGCATGAAATTCCACTACAGGATGAGACCGAATCACCAAAGTCGCACTGATGCATTGTGCAAGGTTCATCAATGACATGCCAACGGGTAAAATAGATAGTTCCTGCCGTCAGTTGCAATATATAGTATGCATAAGCATAAGATTGCCGACCCTGACCGCTTGCTTTGTCTGTGTTGCTTCACAAATTACCAATCCACTGCAAAGAATTCCATTCAACTCTGCCCAACTGAAACTTTGCATGTGTTTTAGTATCAGTTGGCCCACGATTCATTTCATTGTATCTCGAGTTGAACCATGCACCAGCCCTTATAACTGCTGAGATACTCAGGGGGTGTTTGTTTCCAGGAACTTTTTTGTGTAGGGACTAGAAAAAGTCCCTCTTAAAGACTTTTTTATCAAACGGGAGAGACTTTTTAGGGACTAAACTAGGCACTTGGGACTAAATGAAGAAGACTCTCAAGGAGAGTCTTTTTGGGACTTTTTGGGACTTTTTCAATAATGTCCCTCCATGCATCCATTGGCCCGCCACCCCATGATGTTGTCTGATTGTTATTTTTCTATATACTAGGGGCAACATGGTCATTTAACAACCTTTAGGAAGGGACTAGGGACTTTTTAGTCTCTGGAAACAAACATGAAGGGACTTTTTAGAGACTAGGGACTTTTTAGTTGGGACTAGAAAAAGTCCTAGGACTAGAGAACCAAACACCACCTCAATACCAAGCGTTGCGTTGTACTGAGTCAATTATATGCGCAGTATAATCACACACATTATTTTGACAGGAGTCTGCCATTCCCAAATATGCAAGGTCGGGCTGCTGATTCAATTGGAACAAGAATGCACAGTCCTTAGGAGCTTGCCTCAATGGAACTTGCGCATAATATTCAGGCAGCCCAATGCGCTTGTCCATGCGACAAGTGCCAGAAAACAAGGTTTCAAGGGAAGGATAATCTCCAAACTGAACTGCTCTACTGCTCTGTAGATGCATGAAAATGATGGTCAGGGTAGCTTCAGCTACACATTCCCTTGAGCACGTACTGCATAAAATGAAACTAAGGGCTCCATGCATATGACTTGCGGCTTGTAGAGAAACCCAACCAGGGAAATACTAGGATAGTACATGGTGTTTCCCTTTGTAATTGTTCCATGGATAGTTCTAATACACTCTCCATGCCACCGCCATTGTTCAGCTGCTGAGTAATAGGCCTGACACATGGACCGATTGTACCGAAAGTTGTTGGAAATATGCCCTAGAGGCAATAATATTGTACTCTCTCTCTGTTCCTTAATATAAGTCTTTCTATAGATTTCAATAAAAACTACATACAGATGTATATATAGACATATTTTAGAGTGTAGATTCACTCATTTTGCTCTGTATGTAGTCTGCATTGGAATATCTAAAAAGACTTATATTTAGGAACATATGGGGTATTATTATATTTCTCTATTCATAATTAAGAGTTTATATTCTATGCTATAACTGCTATGATCCTAGAATATGCAGTTCAATCAAAAAAAATCATATTCACGTGTGGATTGATAAACGGTAAAATAAGATTTCTAGTCTCACCTCTAAGACTAGCTCAAGTGATGTTTGTGATCAGTGGCGGAGCTTAGTGGAGATCAAGCTAGGCCATCGCCCCCCCCCCTACCCAGGAGATTTGTTCATATTATCATAACTAATTGCCCATAGATTCATAGAAATCCAGCCTAAACCTGATGTTAGTTGCCCCCCCCCCCCAGCCCATTTGCCCCTCCTAAGATGTGTCCCAAGCTCCGCCACTGTTTGTGATCATGTTTTTTCGGGTCTTGAGATATCGTTAAGTGTAACGATAGTCTCAAAACAACATTTAGAGTATGATGTTAGAAGAACAACATATTGAATCGATCCAAACTTGACTGTTATACTTTGAAATAATATTGTCAAAAGGCAATTGTTGTAACACGGAGTGTTAACGTATGATTTGGTTCCTTAGACCATGAGAGTATCGGAGTTACTTTTACCATATGTTGAACTTTGGGGTTGCTCAAATGTCATCTGTAACTAGGTGATCATAACGACAACTTACATGTTCATCGAAAAGTTTCACAAGGGACTAGATAGCTCGAGAGTGGAATTTGCTCCTCCGACAATGGAGAGATATTTTTAGGGCTCACTCGGTGTGACGGCATCCATCATCGTCTGGTCAGACACAAGTGACAATGTCATGGGATACCGGAACACATCAACGAGAAAGAAGAACAAAACCGGTAACAAGGAGATCAATATAATGAGCATGTGTATGACTCAAGAGGATACCGATATATCTCACCTCGAGTTTTGTAAAGTATCACGAAGCAAAGGGAACATCACATGATAACCAAAGGTTCACTCAAATATCATTCGTGTATTCACATGGATTGCTATGGATGTCCATCATTCCACTATCGGTCATTGAACGAAGGGGTTCCGTTTATGTATATGTTTTACCGAATAATCTTAAGGTAATCACGATCTGCTAAGTGTTAGGAGGACGGGAGTAACGATGATTTATTTGTGAAATAGTTTTGTTAATATTTGAAACAGTTTCGATAGGAACCGGCAACGTTTCAGGATCACCGAAAGGGTTTCAGAGTTTATCGGTCAATACCGGGTATTACCAATAAATAATATATAGGTAAAAATATTTTTGAATATTCTAAATTAATAATAAAAGATTCTAATAATAGTTAGGAAACTTTTATATTTAATTAAACTAGATGATTCCCCGCGCGTGTTGCAGGAATATCTATAGTTAGGATACTTTTATATTTAATTAAACTAGATGCTGCAGGCTAGCTGGTCGCGAAGTGCAGAGTGCCTGGATACAGCAAGTGCAGATGTCTCACGAGAGTAGCAGCGAAGGATGAGAGACGACGCCGATACTCTGGATTTGTCTAGAAAGGCCGTGCCGGCCGACCTGACATGCCAAGAGGGCGGGTGGCGTGGAGCCTGCTGTTATACGCTTTCTTCTCAGCAAGGCGCCTTTCGCTCCCCACGCACGGTGAGTTTCAGGATAAAAATAATAATCAGTCATCATACTATAGATCAACATCTTTATAACTTTTTTCTTTACACATGTGTAAGAATTCATACACATCAAAGGTAACCCACGGTTTACCATACAAACCGAGTGCCTTACACACCAAAAAAGAGCATTACACTTGACAAGAAAGGTGAAATACCATAGTGATCTCAGCTTCTACTACTCCATCCTTGTGAATGAAGCCCAGCTCACCGCCGCTCGCACGTAGACCCAATCACACATGCAGTCGAAGAACGAGAACCAAATAATTCTCCAGTTCCTCTTGAATAAGAAGCCACAGAAGATAATCCAAAGACCTGCTACGAATCCGGTGCAAATGCCAAGGTATAATGACAACGCATCGCTCATGCCCTCATGCTGATCCTCTGGAATCCATTGAGTGATTTCCATTCCTGAGCAGCTCCTTGATACAAGCGGACCACAAAGACCTGTATTCCCAATGTAGATGGATGCCTGGTCGTCCAAAGCCTGTAACTGATTGCCGGACGGTATGGTTCTTGTCAAATTGTTGTATGACAAGTTCAAGTGGGCCAATGATGTTAGACCTGCTAAACTTGTAGGGATTTCACCGGAGAGCTCATTGTGTGAGAGGTCCAAAGATTCCACTGCCCGTAGTTCACCAATAGCCAAAGGGATTGTGCTGCTAAGGTCATTCCATGACAAGTTCAAGCTTTTCAATGCAATGAGCATGCCAATTTCATGAGGAATCTCCCCTGTTAAACTGTTGCAAGAGAAATCCATGTTTACCATATATGCGATTCCTGTCGTGAATTCAAGCCGTTGACCTTTTGTGACCACCGATAGACTATCGTTATAAGCATAACTGTACTTGTCGATGGCAGACAACCCAGCATGGAGAGTATAGAAAAGGAGATCTTGTTGGTTCGGAGTTTGACCCATACCAAAGAGATTCCCAAGTGAAGGTGGTATATTCCCTGATAAATTGTTGCTTGCAATGTCTAAATACTGAAGATGCTTCAGCATTGTGAGTTCAATAGGGATCCTACCAGAGAACATGTTGGAGCGCAATCGCAAAAACTGCAAGTACGGTAACTTTGACTAAATCCATGTTGGTAAGCTCCCAGAAAATTTATTGTTTGCGATATCAAGGAATTGTGGCCCTTTGCACATCTGAAAAGACGATGGGAATCCCCCTGAAAGATTGTTACTATTCAAGTTAAGCACGGTGATGCTTGAAGTTTTCAGGACACGAGGACAATTCAAAAAGCTCCCATTTAGTAGGTTCTCTGATATGTCTAGGAACCACAGGTGTCGCAACTCAAACATGGAGCATGGAATGGTCCCAGAAAAAGAATTTTTGAACAACACTAGTATTTCTAGCTTCGGTGCTCCAATATTTGACGGAAGTGAACCTGATAGATTGTTCCTAGAGAGGTCTAAGTAGATTAGGTTCTTTGAGAGTTCTGGAATCGGGCCAACAAGTTGGTTAGAACTGATATCAAACATAACAGGTTCTAACCCACCAAACCGAAAATTTGTGGGAAGCCTCCCGACAATCTGATTTCCCGACAAATCCAAGGCTCGAGCATGGTGTGTCGCATTCCAAAACTCAACAGGTATGGAATCATGTATACCTGTGTTTGAAAGATCAAGAGTGTTGATTGTTGACCTGACAACCCATATTGGAAATTGGGGCCCTAGGATGCAAGATCTAAAGCCTCCTGAAGTTAATTTGAATGGAGTGTTCCATGTTTTGTTGACCAATATAGTTAAGGAATTATCAGAGATCCACAAGACCTGTAGGCTACTCAGATTTGTGAAATGGTGTTCAGTAAGTGTACCATGCAGGTTGTTTGAGTTCACCAGTAACTTCTCCAGTTTTGTAAGTTTCCCTATACCAACTTTTATCTCTCCGCATAGATCGTTATTATTGAGCCAAAGTCTAGTCAAGCTACTGAAATCCTCTAGTCGATTTGGAAGGCCCCCAGTCAAATTGTTGTGATCCAAGTACAACTCTTGTAACGCATATGCCGGCAGTCTATGAAATAGATCTTCCGTCCTTCCGCTAATGGAGTTTTCTGATAGTGTGAGCACTTTTACTCTCTTGAGTTTCCTGAATGTTGATGGCACCATGCCCAAGAAGTTGTTTCCCTCCAGAATCATATATTCAATGGAGGTCATGTTTCCAATTGCAGCAGGCATAGGACCTTGGATTCTGCAGTCATACATACTTAAATGTCGAAGCATCGGTAGATCCCAAACCAAGTGCTTGGCTCCCAAGGATGAGTTGAAGGGGTTGGACTCGAGACAGAGGACCTTTAGTGATGTAAGGTTGGAGTGCAACGGTGGAGGCATAATGTTCCGAAGCCCACAACCAGCTAGTGTAAGTACTACAAGAGAGGGGAGCATGTTGACAGCATGAGTCTAGTTGACGGCGGCGCTAAGGTCCACCCCATCCATGTAGAGGTATTGTAGCTTTTGTAGGCGCCTCACCCATACGAGGTCAGGCGAGTAACAACCGAAAATAGACAGGTCAAGACTGACCAGATTTGTGAGGTTCCCAAGGTGAGGAGGGGTTCGCCCATCGAAAAACGAATCAGTGAGGGCGAGATGAATCAGTCTCCGGAGGTCACCGATGAATTCAGGAATGGATCTCCCACCACCGAAGTCATTGAATGAGAGGTCTAGGTACTGCAGATGTTGGAGAGTGAGCAAAGAGGGGTTTATCTCACCTCCTATGCTTCCATACATGAGCGGACCATAGTTGTAGCTGTTGAGATCGAGCTTGATGACGTGGCCAGTCTAGTTGCTGCACCCGACGCCCATCCACCGGCAGCAGTCCTCCTCGGCCCGCCACGACGAAAGGTGGTTGCTCGGATCGGTGAGGCCGGCCTTGAAGGTGAGAAGCGCATCTCGCTCGCGGGGGATGCAGAGGGTGCCCCCCAGTGCTGATGGCGGTGGCGGTGGCCGGAGTGGGGCAGACGAGCTCCGG
Organism: Triticum monococcum; assembly: GCA_034509565.1. NCBI lineage: Eukaryota > Viridiplantae > Streptophyta > Magnoliopsida > Poales > Poaceae > Triticum > Triticum monococcum. Next base: position 671,049,009 of record CM067845.1, read on the forward strand.
AGGAAGACGAGGCACCACGTCGCTAGGACTAGGAGGATCGCCGTAGCTTGGGTCGGCGGCCTTGGCCAGGCCATTTTGGGTAGTGGAATAGTTAGTTGATGTACTGTGTAGTAGCCTCGGCCATGCACGCCCACCAACACCGACATTTGCTCCTCGTCCCATCCCTGCCTGGCGCCACGGTCGATGTTGTCGATGCCTTGCCCCTGGACACCGTGCGGCAGTTTGCAGAGATCCCTTGCGATGTTCCCGCTGCTTGGAGAACGGACATTGGGCACGCGGGTGCCGCAATCCTTGGCGTCCACTCAGCTCTTTGGCTTGCCTTGTCGCGCCACCACAGTCTAGCCTCAGCACCGAGCATTGTCGAGCTCCAGCTTCTTGTGAGGGTCCCATGAAATTCATGCTTCCCTACAAGGCGCTTCATCGAGGGTCCTGGGCGTCGATTGTTTCTGGTGATGTTGGCTCGGCACCCCCAACCGATGTGCTGCTGCAGTCCACTTTAGCAACTCAGGCCAAGCTGCTGATGTGTGTTGGGAGCTTTCTGGAGCGGGCGGAGGCGGCCCTGGACAAGCTCTCTCTTGTGTCGGCTGCGTTGCAGTCAACTCCTACGTCGCGTCCTTCTAATCAGGTTGATGTTGTTAGTCAAGTTGATGTTGTTGGTGGCTCAGTGGAGAACATGGATAAATAGCTCTATGGTTGTTTCTCCCCTCGAGTTGGGGACAACTTGTCGTCAATGTCTACCGCTGTAAGCGAGGCCATCGCCGTGGTCGTCGCCCCTGTGTTGCAGATTATGCCCGAGCTTCAACAACTATGTGCTAGACCTGCTTCGCCTCAGTCGATGGAGCATGTGGAGGTCGTCTCGCCGGTGACCCCTGTTGAGGGGCAGGATTCGCCTAGGTCATCTGAGCAACTAGAGCCGCCTGAGTCCATCGTGCCAGTGATATCTGTGACTGATAATGTTGAGGCGGTCAGCATGTTGGCGTCTGATCCTTTGGAGTCCAGCCAGCCGCTCGCCATTGCGGAGCGTGAAGATTCCAATGTTACAGTCACTCACTCGCATGAGACCATTGGACAGGTTTCTGTGCGTGACAAGGTCAATGATATTCTCTTCCAGATAGAGATTCACAGCTTGCTCAAACGTTTGGAGGCGGCTAGCCCTGGATCTGGCAAGGCGATTGTAGAGGACGCTCTCAGGAGCAAGAGAATGAAGAGTGGCGCCACAAGAAAGGCGTCCGCAGCTGCTTGATGGATGGTCATCAGTCTTTTGGGTTGTCCTTATGGTCTGAGTTGTCAGCGCGGATTTGGTGGTGCCCGTCGTCCTCGGCCATATTACTCTCGTTGGGTGTTTCTTTGCTATGTAGCAATGTGGGGGTTGGTGGTTGTTATGTGTTGAGTATGGTTGTCGGGTTGATCGTGCGTTTACCGGGTTGCATGCCCCGTGAGTAGTTCACATGTAGTTGGTTTGTATCGGTTTTCGCCCGATTTTCCGTTGATTAACTGAGCAACTCTCTTTTGCTTAATTAATCGATGAGGCAAATCTTTTGCCTCCGTTTCGAAAAAAAAATTAAGGAGCCAGCAGAGTTCATTCCTTCCACCCGTGTCAGTGTCGAACTACCCTGCGCGCTACGTACGCCCGCTCGATCGGCACGCTGCAGCAACAGCGAAATCACCCGAGTGTCCAGGTCAGCTGACTCAGACGGGAACTGTAAAGAGTCCATATGAGCTGACTGACCCGGCGCATAAAAATTCCAGATACCAACTGGGTGGTGGCGAAGCGCGCCAAATCTTGATTGAACTCCGAAGAGACAAACCACCACACACGGCTACATCTCACGCCGTGAATTCGGGGGAATGACCACGTCCATGCCAATGCCAAACCGTGTTGAGCTCAGCTGTGGCATTAGAGCATCTACAACCATATATGGCAAATCCGAGCTCTCAAACGCCTGTGGACACGCTGTGGGTAGTTATTCGACACGCCTCAAATTTCATTGCTTGCATCCGGACATTTCATATTAAATTCTTATATCCGTACAAAGACATGCAAAAGAAGTAGAACCTACGTACTACGTTGATCCTATCTACTCCTCGTCGGAGATCACCACGATCTCCGTGCCCGGCTCCGGTAGCATGGGCGGCAACTGCAGCTCCGGCTCGTCCGGCTTCTCCGGCTGCTCCGCTCCAACTTCCTTTGACTCTATCTCCGCGTCGAGCTCGACGAAGAGTGCGTCGGTCTCTGTCTGCTCCTGCCAAAGGAACGCCCAGTTGGCCTCCACACATGCCTCATCCTGGATGGACTCCAGAATGGCCTGCTCCTCGGCCATCTCGTCAGACTGGGCGACGGCAAACTCCGCCTCCGCCTGCTCCATGTTGAAGGCCGTTTGAGGGGTCTATCTAGGTCCAAATTTCGTGACCGGGCAGCGACCGAACGGCCTGTCCGGGCGTTTGAGACGGTGATGCTCTTATACTCCTCTCCTCTCCAACGAATGCATGCTTCAATTTTTAAGGTCACCAGTATTGCTAGTGTGTGTAAGCTTGCACATTATGCCGGAATACTATCGCAGGGCCATTAATTTACAAGTATTTTAAGTCTGAATGGTATATATGTACTATTTCCCGCAAAAGAAGAATGATATATGGACTATTCATTGCCACGATTTTTTGTATGCGACTTTGATGCCTCGATTGATGGACATAAAAAAATCGATGCTATCCCTCAAGAAAGGAGAAAAAGAAAACAATGCTTCATACTTTTTGAAGTAGTTCCACTCTACAACTTCTGGCTTGTTCGGAGAGCCTCCACTCTACAACTCCACTCCCGGAGTTGGTGGAGTTGCAGTTGAAAACTGCGGGGCAGCTATTTCCTGATTCCACAACTCTTGAAATTTCGTGGAGCTGGTGGAATTTCGAATAGGCCTTTAGTGTCACCTGTAAAGAAACCATCAAAACACAAAACTCACACTTATTTAAAAAGTTTCGAAGAACCATATGAGTCGCAACAACCCATGATGTTTTTCAAGATTTCTTTCGATACAGAATCCAGAGTAGCACCGCCGTCGTCTCATCCTTCGCTGCTATCTCTCGTGAGACATTAGCACTTGGCTACGCTCTGCAATTCGCGACCAGCTAGCCTGTCACCAGCCTCCGGTCATGGCCGCGCCCCGCCCCACCGTTCTCGTCACCGGCGCCGGCGGCCGCACAGGTCCCTCTCCCTCCTTCCCCGCCTGTTTCTCCGACCAAAACCCGACGGATTCGCCTGCCACGGCGGGCAATTCCGGTCCGCGACAGCGTCACGAGAACAGCCCCTAACGCTCGTCGAATCGATCGCAGGCCAAATCGTGTTTAACAAGCTCAAGGAGAGATCAGACCAGTTCGTGGCGAGGGGCCTGGTGAGGTCCGAGGAGAGCAAGCACAAGATCGGGGGAGCCGACGATGTCTTCGTCGCCAACATCAGGGAGGCGGACCACCTCGCGCCCGCCATGCAGGGCGTCGACGCGCTCGTCATCCTCACCAGCGCCTCCCCCAAGGTGAAGCCTGGGTTCGACCCCACCAAGGGCGGCCGACCCGAGTTCTATTACGAGGACGGAGCCTACCCTGAGCACTGTACTGTATGTGCCTAATGTAGGGTAGAGACCGTAATCGCCCGATCTTTCATGAAAGAAGCGGATCCCGGGGAAATCACGAAGAACACGGGGAAGAACAGAGAGAAAACACAATAAGAAACACGAGAGGAATCACTAAACCGACACTAATAAGTCACACATGGGCTAGATCCTCGAGTACATAAGGAAAGATACAAGATCCACGGACAACTAGGGACGATACACGGTAACCGGTCTTCTCCGTGAGGAGGTCTTGATGTTCTTCCCTCAAGAGGGGTCTTGAATCCGCTTGGGGGATCTTCTCCGGTGGAGGCTCGAATCTCCGTGGAGAAGGTAACCAAGTGGATGAGCAAAGCTCTCTCACAAATATGAGCTAAACATTTGCTAACCCTAAAAATGGGGAGTAGAAGGTCTATTTATAGCCCAAGGGGCGAAAGGGTAAGTGGGGGGACGAAACGGGTACACAGGCCTCGGCCCAAGTCACGCACACAGGCGGCAGCCGGATGATCCGGGGGTTGGTCCGGATGATCCGGGCTTCGGGGGTCCGGATGATCCGGGTCGGCGTCCGGATCGTCCGGCTGTGTTGGAGCAGCTGCGGGAGGGCCGGATGTCCGGGACCTGGTCCGGACGTCCGGGTGTGGCCGGATGATCCGGGCCTGGGTCCGGATGGCCCACCTTCACGATGCCTTCTCGGGTGTCTCTGGCCACATTATCCGGATCGTCCGGGGCGGAGTCCGGATCATCCGGGCTGAGGCCGGTTCGTCCGGACGGCGGTCCGGATCGTCCGGGCTTCTGCTGACTTAGCCCTTTTTCTTCTCCGTCTTCACGTCCATCTTCCTCTTCGGATTCTCCTCGCTCCTTGGCGTCTCCATGGCTAACTCCTTGATACCTGAGTATGCACAATGTCTCCGTTTGAGGTAGTAGCCATGTCTCAAGATCATCGAAGTGGAATTGTGAGAGGAGAGATGTCACCTCGGTTTCGAGAGCTCTTGCATGTGATCGAGTCATGGGTCCACTAGGCACTTGATGAGACGATGGTAGGTCCATGGGGATGACCTTGGGATGCTCCGCATCATCTCCCCTCCCTTGGGAAAGATCCGACCTTGGATCGAAATCTTCATCACCATGGTACAGGGAGAGATCTATGACGTTGAAGATGTCGCTCACAGAGTACTTGTCACGTGGGATGTCGATCTTGTATGCGTTGTTGTTGTAGCGTGCAAGCACCTTGAATGGTCCATCGGCTCGTGGTAGAAGCTTGGACTTGCGTTCGTTGGGGAAGCGTTCCTTGCGAAGGTGTAGCCACACAAGATCTGCAATGTTGAATATCATGTGATTTTTGTTGACGTTGAGCTTGGTCGCGAGTCGTTGTACTTGGGGCTCAATGGTGTGTGAGGGAGTCCTGGATTAGGGGGTGTCCGGACAACCGAATTATATCCTTTGGCCAAACTGTTGGACTCTACTTGGCGTGGAAGGCAAGCTAGGCAGTACGGATATGTATATCTCCTCCTTTGTAACCGACCTTGTGTAACCCTAGCCCCCTCCGGTGTCTATATAAACCGGAGGGTTTTAGTCCGTAGGACAACATACAATCATACCATAGGCTAGCTTCTAGGGTTTAGCCTCTCCGATCTCGTGGTAGATCAACTCTTGTACTACTCATATTATCAAGAATAATCAAGAAGGACGTAGGGTTTTACCTCCATCAAGAGGGCCTGAACCTGGGTAAAACATCATGTCCCCTGCCTCCTGTTACCATCCGCCTTAGACGCGTAGTTCGGGACCCCCTACCCGAGATCCGCCGGTTTTGACACCGACATTGGTGCTTTCATTGAGAGTTCCACTGTGCCATCGCCGTAAGGAAGGATGCCTCGTCTCGTTGTTAAAAACAACATTACCGCCGGATACGCCCTGGCTGTCGGCCAAACTCTCCGGCTTGGCAGTTTCATCATGACCGCCAGTTCGGTCGCTGCACCGAGGATGACTTCTTGGGTCATCAAAAACAGCCTCCACATCGGCTCGGAATTCGCCGAGCAGATGGATCCAATGGAGCTCTCTTCCCTAAACGAGCTCTTGGATCGTATAGCCGCCTTGGGAGTCGCTACAGACTATGATTGGATTGGGCTTAAACCCGATCAAAGGGAGATTAATTCTCCACCGGTCACCCATCATATTGCGGTGGTGGAGGAACAATGCGGCGATTCTTCCTCTATCTTGAGGACTAACTATGTCTGGATTCCCGAGCTCTCTGAGCCGGATACCCGTTTACGGGAGGACATCACCCAAGCCCTGAACCTAGAGTCAGGCAGCGGGCCAGACTTATCGGGCAACACTCTGGAACCCGAGCTTCCAAGATTGGAAACTCCTCGGCCCCTGGGTCTCAGATCAGGTAGGGGTTCGGACTCAATTCCACCCACCCACCCAGACATAAACGATCTTTCCCACATCAGGCAAGAGCCCCATGAAACAGTACATCATTACTGGGCCAGATTCCTCCTTGTGATGAGCAAGGTTAAGGACTATCGCGAGGAAGACGCAGTCTCTTTTTTCTGCAATAATTGCACGGACAAGGGAATCCTTAACGCCTTAAGTCACCGTGACATATCACGCTTCGCTGACTTGGCGTCCATAGTACGAAAGTACTATGCGATGGAAAGCGCCTGGAAAACCAAAACGAAATTTTGGGATAATCCGGCCCGGAATATACACCCAGTCCGAAGTAAAAGGGTGCAATATCATAATACACCCGAGTTAGTTACAAAGAAACAAAAACCCTCTACAGGGCATGGAACCGTATTGGAGGGATGGCTTAATGGACCCTGCAAGATTCATAGTACAGCGGATACCATACCAACACACAGCCTTAGAGCATGTTGGATACTCCGGCAGGTGGCCAAAAGTGGTGAGGATCTTCTCATCCCAAATACCATAGAGCACCATCCCGTGGATAACAATACGGTATTAACAGTCTTTAAAACCTTCGCATCAAATAATAGGCGCAAGCGAACACTCCGCAGCCTCGCCGAAATCTGCCACGTGGCAGCAATGAATCCATGGAGTGACACGGCTATTACCTTCAATGCCAGTGACGAACCTAAATTCCAAACAGCCCGAGCACCAGCTGCACTGGTCCTCAGTCCAATTGTGGACGGCTTTTGACTCACCAAAGTACTCATGGACGGCGGAAGTGGATTAAACCTCATCTATGAGGAAACTCTTCAAAAAATGGAAATAGACTGGAACCGCATTGAGCAAAGCAGCACAACCTTCATAGGAATCATCCCAGTCGGGAAGCACGCTGTGCTGGGAAAATCACACTAGATGTGGTATTCGGCACGCCAGAGAACTATAGGTACGAAGAAATTACATTCCAAGTGGCCCCGTTTAGTAGTGGATACCACGCCCTTTTAGGACGGGAGGCGTTCACGATCTTCCAAGCCATACCCCATTATGGGTATATGATGCTCAAAATGACCGGGCCCAACGGAATCATCACTCTCACTAGTGATCCGGACACAACACTCCGCGCCGAAAACAAAACAGCCGCATTGGCCCTCGAGGCACTATCCGAAGCCCTTTCGGCTGAGGAATTAAATGCGCTACGCTCCACAGTGGACAGGGACGACGTGATACTTGACAAGAGATGCAAGTCCACCTCTTTTAAACCAGCGGATGAAATAGTCAAATTCCAAGTCCACCCAACAGACCCTACAAAAACAGCCTCCATCAGGGCATAGTTAAACCCTGCTGTGGACGCCGCACTACGAGAGTTCCTGCGCGAGAATTGGGACATATTCGCCTGGCACCCCTCAGACATGCCAGGAATCCCATGCAGGCTAGCCAAGCACAGCCTCAATATTCTAAAAGGATTCAAGCCGGTCAAGCAGGCTCTTCGGTGTTTCTCTGAACCTAAGAGACAAGCTATGGGAGAGGAACTAGCCAAGTTATTAGAGGCCAGATTCATTAGAGAAATAAAACACTCGGACTGGCTAGCAAATCTGGTGATGGTACCAAAGAAGGACAAATCCTGGCACCTATGTGTCGAATTGAAGGACCTCAACAAGGCCTGCCCAAAGGATCCCTCCCCCCTCCCCCCATCGATCAAGTTATCGATGCTACCGTAGGACACGAGTCATTGTGTTTCCTCGACGCATACTCCGGCTACCACCAAATCAAGATGGCGGAGTCCGACCAAGCCGCAACGACATTTATCACACCATACAACCCCTTCTGTTTCAACACAATGCCTTTTGGGCTTAAAAACGATGGCGCAACATATCAGCGCATGATTCAGACATGTCTGGAGAAACAGATTGGCAAAACAATAGAGGCATACGTAGATGATGTGTTCGTCAAAATCAAACACGTCGACTCTCTAATAGACGACTTGAGGCTCACATTCGACAACCTCCGAACATACGACATCAAGCTCAATCCGAAAAAATGCGTTTTCGGCATACCAGCCGGAAAGCTCCTGGGCTTCATTGTCTCTAGTAGAGGAATTGAAGCTAACCCGGCCAAAATCCGAGCTTTGTCACAGTTGGCTACCCCAACAGACCTCAAACAAATCTAGAAATTAACTGGATGTGTGGCGGCTCTAAGCCACTTTATCTCCCGTTTAGGAGAAAATGCATTAACCCTTTATCGCCTCCTTCGGCGCACCGAACACTTCGAGTGGACGGACGCTGCCACAGCCGGATTGGAAGAAATAAAAGCCATACTGGCAACCAACCCAATCCTGACCGCACCAAACATTGGTGAACCAATACTATTATACATTGCGGCAACTTATTAGGTTGTAAGCGCAGTGCTCGTCGTCGAACGAGAAGCAGACGGACATAAATTCCCTCTTCAAAAGCCGGTATATTATGTATCCACTGTCCTCACTCCATGCAAATCACGGTACCCACATTATCAAAAGATAGCCTATGCGGTATTCATGGCATCCCGGAAGCTGCGACACTACTTTCAAGAGTGTTCGATTACAGTAGCCTCGGAAGTGCCACTTAATGATATTATAAACAACCGCGACGCCACGAGCCGGATGGCCAAATGGGCCATGGAGCTCCTCCCGTTTGACATAACATACAAACCTCGGCGAGCAATTAAATCGCAAGTATTGGCCGACTTTGTCGCCGAATGGACGGAAGCCGAACTCCCTAAGGAGTACGGCGCATACTCCAATTGGATCATGCACTTCGACGGCTCCAAAATGCTGGCTGGTCTAGGGGCTGGCGTTGTCCTAACGTCCCCAACCGGAGATACAGTTCAATACATACTGCAGATACTGTATATAGACTCCAACAACGCAGCCGAATACGAAGCCCTGTTACATGGTCTCCGGATGGCAGTTTCCATGGGCATTCAACGCCTAGAGGTGCGTGGGGATTCAAACCTCATAATATCCCAAATAAATGGAGACTTCGATGCCAAGGATCCTGTAGGATCGAAAGTATGTCTAGAGGGGGGGGGTGATTAGAGTATATGAGCAGTGGAAAGTAAAGCATGCAACTTGCAAGAATGTAAAGGGAAGGGTTTGGAGGATTCAAACGCAATTGGAGACACAAATGTTTTTGTCGTGGTTCCGATAGGTGGTGCTGTCGTACATCCACGTTGATGGAGACTTCAACCCACGGAGGGTAACAGTTGTGCGAGTCCACGGAGGGCTCCACCCACGAAGGGTCCACGAAGAAGCAACCTTGTCTATTCCATCATGGTCGTCGCCCACGAAGGACTTGCCTCACTAGCGGTAGATCTTCACGAAGTAGGCGATCTCCTTGCCCTTACAAACTCCTTGGTTCAACTCCAGAATCTTGTCGGAGGCTTCCAATTGACACCTAGCCAATCTAGGAGACACCACTCTCCAAGAAGTAACAAATGGTGTGTTGATGATGAACTCCTTGCTCTTGTGCTTCAAATGATAGTCTCCCCAACACTCAACTCTCTCTCACAGGATTTGGATTTGGTGGAAAGAAGATTTGAGTGGAAAACAACCTGGGGAAGGCTAGAGATCAAGATTCATATGGTTGGAATGGAATATCTTGACCTCAACACAAGTGTAGGTGGTTCTCTCTCAGAAAATGTGTATTGGAAGTGTAGGTATGTTCTGATGGCTCTCACCACGAATGAAGAGTGGGTGGAGGGGTATATATTGTTGGGGAACGTAGTAATTTCAAAAAATTTCCTACGCACACGCAAGATCATGGTGATGCATAGCAACGAGGGGAGAGTGTGATCTACGTACCCTAGTAGATCGACAACGGAAGCGTTTGGTTGATGTAGTCGTACGTCTTCACGGCCTGACCGATCAAGTACCGAAACTACAACACCTCCGAGTTTTAGCACACGTTCAGCTCGATGACGATCCCCGGACTCTGATCCAGCAAAGTGTCGGGGAAGAGTTCCGTCAGCACGACGGCGTGGTGACGATCTTGATGTACTACTGTCGCAGGGCTTCGCCTAAGCACCGCTATAATATTATCGAGGACTATGGTGGCAGGGGGCGCCGTACACGGCTAAGAATAAGATCACGTGGATCAACTTGTGTCTCTAGGGTGCCCCTTGCCTCAGTATATAAAGGATGGAGGAGGAGGAGGCCGGCCAAGGCAATTGGTGCGGCCAGGATGTGGAGTCCTACTAGGACTCCAAGTCCTAGTAGGAGTCCACCAAGAGGGGAGGAAGGGAGAAGGAAGTAGAGGAGAAGGAAAGGTGGCCGACCCCCTTTTCCCTAGTCCAATTCGGACCAGAGGGGAGGGGGGGCGCAACAGCCCCTTGGCCCTTTCTCCTCTTCCCACTAAAGCCCATCAAGGCCCATTGCTTCTCCCGTAACTACCCGGTACTCCGAAAAATACCCGAATCACTCGGAACCTTTCCGATGTCCGAATATAGTCGTCCAATATATCGATCTTTACATCTCGACCATTTCGAGACTCCTCGTCATGTCCCCGATCTCATCCGGGACCCCGAACTCCTTCGGTACATCAAAACTCATAAAGTCATAATATAACTGTCATCGAAACCTTAAGCGTGCAGACCCTACGGGTTCGAGAACAATGTAGACATGACCGAGACACGTCTCCGGTCAATAACCAATAGCGGGACCTGGATGCCCATATTGGCTCCTACATATTCTACGAAGATCTTGTTGGGGAACGTAGTAATTTCAAAAAATTTCCAACGCACACGCAAGATCATGGTGATGCATAGCAACGAGAAGGGAGAGTGTTGTCTACGTACCCTTCGTAGACCGCAACGGAAGAGTTGACGCAACGTAGAGGAAGTAGTCGCACGTCTTCCCGATCCGACCGATCCAAGCACCGTTACTCCGGCACCTCCGAGTTCTTAGCACACGTACAACTCGATGACGCTCCCCGGGCTCCGATCCAGCAAAGCTTCGGGGATGAGTTCCGTCAGCACAACAGCGTGGTGATGATGATGATGTTCTACCGACGCAGGGCTTCGCCTAAGCAACGATATGATCGAGGTGGAATATGGTGGCAGGGGGCACCGCACACGGCTAAGGAACGATCACGTGGATCAACTTGTGTGTCTAGAGGTGCCCCTGCCCCCGTATATAAAGGATCCAAGGGGGGGGGGGGCGGCCGGCCCTATGGTGGCGCGCAGGAGGAGTCCTACTCCTACCGAGAGTAGGACTCCCCCCCAATCCTTGTCCAACTAGGAGAGGTGGAGGGAGAATAGGAAAGGGGGGGCGCCGCCCCTCCCTCCTTGTCCAATTCGGACTAGGGGGAGAGGGGGCGCGCGGCCTGCCCTGGCAGCCCCTTCCTCTTCTCCACATTAGGCCCATGAGGCCCATTAACCCCCCGGGGGGTTCCGGTAACCCCCCGGTGCTCCGGTTTTATCCGATACTTCTCCGGAACCCTTCCGGTGTCCGAATATAGTCATCTAATATATCAATATTTATGTCTCGACCATTTCAAGACTCCTCGTCATGTCCGTGATCACATCCGGGACTCCGAACTAACTTCGGTACATCAAAATGCATAAACTCATAATAACTGTCATTGTAACATTAAGCGTGCGGACCCTACGGTTCGAGAACAATGTAGACATGACTGAGACAAATCTCCGGTCAATAACCAATAGCGGGACCTGGATGCCCATATTGGTTCCTACATATTCTACGAAGATCTTTATCGGTCAGACCGCATAACAACATACGTTGTTCCCTTTGTCATCGGTATGTTACTTGCCCGAGATTCAATCGTCGGTATCCAATACCTAGTTCAATCTTGTTACCGGCAAGTCTCTTTACTCGTTCTGTAATACGTCATCCCGCAACTAACTCATTAGTTGCAATGCTTGCAAGGCTTATGTGATGTGCATTACCGAGAGGGCCCAGAGATACCTCTCCGACAATCGGAGTGACAAATCCTAATCTCGAAATACGCCAACCCAACATGTACCTTTGGAGACACATGTAGAGCTCCTTTATAATCACCCAGTTACGTTGTGACGTTTGGTAGCACACAAAGTGTTCCTCCGGTAAACGGGAGTTGCATAATCTCATAGTCATAGGAACATGTATAAGTCATGAAGAAAGCAATAGCAACATACTAAACGATCGGGTGCTAAGCTAATGGAATGGGTCATGTCAATCAGATCATTCAACTAATGATGTGACCTTGTTAATCAAATAACAACACTTTGTTCATGGTTAGGAAACATAACCATCTTTGATTAACGAGCTAGTCAAGTAGAGGCATACTAGTGACACTAAGTTTGTCTATTTATTCACACATGTATTATGTTTCCGGTTAATACAATTCTAGCATGAATAATAAACATTTATCATGATATAAGGAAATAAATAATAACTTTATTATTGCCTCTAGGGCATATTTCCTTCAGTCTCCCACTTGCACTAGAGTCAATAATCCAGATTACACAGTAATGATTCTAACACCCATGGAGCCTTGGTGCTCATCATGTTTTGCTCGTGGAAGAGGCTTAGTCAACGGGTCTGCAACATTCAGATCTGTATGTATGTTGCAAATCTCTATGTCTCCCACCTGGACTAGATCCCGGATGGAATTGAAGCGTCTCTTGATGTCTCCCAACGGTTCTCTTGTGAAATCTCGATTCCTTTGCCAAGGCAATTGCACCAGTATTGTCACAAAAGATTTTCATTGGACCCGATGCACTAGGTATGACACCTAGATTGGATATGAACTCCTTCATCCAGACTCCTTCGTTCGCTGCTTCTGAAGCAGCTATGTACTCCGCTTCACATGTAGATCCCGCTACGACGCGTTGTTTAGAACTGCACCAACTGATAGCTCCACCGTTTAATGTAAATACGTATTCGGTTTGCGATTTAGAATCGTCCGGATCAGTGTCAAAGCTTGCATCAACGTAACCTTTTACGGTGAGCTCTTTGTCACCTCCATATACGAGAAACATATCCTTAGTCCTTTTCAGGTATTTCAAGATGTTCTTGACCGCTGTCCAGTGATCCACCCTGGATTACTTTGGTACCTCCTTGCTAAGATTATAGCAAGTCACACATCAGGTCTGGTACACAGCATTGCATACATGATAGAGCCTATGGCTGAAGCATAGGGAACATCTTTCATTTTCTCTCTATCTTCTGCAGTGGTCGGGCATTGAGTCTGACTCAACTTCACACCTTGTAACACAGGCAAGAACCCTTTCTTCGCCTGATCCATTTTGAACTTTTTCAAAATCTTGTCAAGGTATGTGCTTTGTGAAAGTCCAATTAAGCGTCTTGATCTATCTCTATAGATCTTTATGCCTAATATGTAAGTAGCTTCACCGAGGTCTTTCATTGAAAAACTCTTATTCAAGTATCCCTTTATGCTATCCAGAAATTCTATATCATTTCTGATCAGTAATATGTCATCCACATATAATATCAGAAATGCTATAGAGCTCCCACTCACTTTCTTGTAAATACAGGCTTCTCCGAAAGTCTGTATAAAACCAAATGCTTTGATCACACTATCAAAGCGTTTATTCCAACTCCGAGAGGCTTGCACCAGTCCATAAATAGATCGCTGGAGCTTGCACACTTTGTTAGCTCCCTTTGGATCGACAAAACCTTCCTGTTGCATCATATACAACTCTTCTTCCAGAAATCCCTTTAGGAATGCAGTTTTGACATCCATCTGCCAAATTTCATAATCATAAAATGCGGCAATTGCTAACATGATTCTGACAGACTTAAGCATCACTATGGGTGAGAAGGTCTCATCATAGTCAACCCCTTGAACTTGTCGAAAACCTTTTGCGACAAGTCGAGCTTTCTAGACAGTAATATTACCGTCAGCGTCAGTCTTCTTCTTGAAGATCCATTTATTCTCAATTGCTTGCCGATCATCGGGCAAGTCAACCAAAGTCCATACTTTGTTCTCATACATGGATCCCATCTCAGATTTCATGGCTTCAAGCCATTTTGCGGAATCTGGGCTCACCATCGCTTCTTCATAGTTCGTAGGTTCATCATGATCTAGTAGCATGACTTCCAGAACTGGATTACTATACCACTCTAGCGCGGATCTCACTCTGGTTGATCTACGAGGTTCAGTAGTATCTTGTTCCGAAGTTTCATGATCATTATCATTAACTTCCTCACTTATTGGTGTAGGTGTCGCAGAAACAGTTTTCTGTGATGTACTACTTTCCAACAAGGGAGCATAAACTAGTAATAACTATCATCGTAACGGTAAGCGTGCGGACCCTACGGTTCGAGAACAATGTAGACATGACTGAGACAAATCTCCGGTCAATAACCAATAGCGGGACCTGGATGCCCATATTGGTTCCTACATATTCTATGAAGATCTTTATCGGTCAGACCGCATAACAACATACGTTGTTCCCTTTGTCATCGGTATGTTACTTGCCCGAGATTCGATCGTCGGTATCCAATACCTAGTTCAATCTCGTTACCGGCAAGTCTCTTTACTCGTTCTGTAATACATCATCCCGCAACTAACTCATTAGTTGCAATGCTTCCAAGGCTTATGTGATGTGCATTACCGAGAGGGCCCAGAGATACCTCTCCGACAATCGGAGTGACAAATCCTAATCTCGAAATACGCCAACCCAACATCTACCTTTGGAGACACCTATAGAGCTCCTTTATAATCACCCAGTTACGTTGTGACGTTTGGTAGCACACAAAGTGTTCCTCCGGTAAACGGGAGTTGCATAATCTCATAGTCATAGGAACATGTATAAGTCATGAAGAAAGCAATAGCAACATACTAAATGATCGGGTGCTAAGCTAATGGAATGGGTCATGTCAATCAGATCATTCAACTAATGATGTGACCTCATTAATCAAATAACAACACTTTGTTCATGGTTAGGAAACATAACCATCTTTGATTAACGAGCTAGTCAAGTAGAGGCATACTAGTGACACTAAGTTTGTCTATGTATTCACACATGTATTATGTTTCCGGTTAATACAATTCTAGCATGAATAATAAACATTTATCATGATATAACGAAATAAATAATAACTTTATTATTGCCTCTAGGGCATATTTCCTTCAGATCTTTTATCGGTCAGACCGCATAACAACATACGTTGTTCCCTTTGTCATCGGTATGTTACTTGCCCGAGATTCGATCGTCGGTATCCAATACCTAGTTCAATCTTGTTACCGGCAAGTCTCTTTACTCGTTCCATAATACATCATCCCGCAACTAACTCATTAGTTTCAATGCTTGCAAGGCTTAAGTGATGTGCATTACCGAGAGGGCCCAGAGATACCTCTCCGACAATCGGAGTGACAAATCCTAATATCGAAATACGCCAACCCAACATGTACCTTTGGAGACACCTGTAGAGCACCTTTATAATCACCCAGTTAGTTTGTGACGTTTGGTAGCACACAAAGTGTTCCTCCGGCAAACGGGAGTTGCATAATCTCATAGTCATAGGAACATGTATAAGTCATGAAGAAAGCAATAGCAACATACTGAACGATCGGGTGCTAAGCTAATGGAATGGGTCATGTCAATCAGATCATTCAACTAATGATGTGACCCCGTTAATCAAATGACAACTCTTTGTCCATGGTTAGGAAACACAACCATCTTTGATTAACGAGCTAGTCAAGTAGAGGCATACAAGTGACACTCTGTTTGTCTATGTATTCACACATGTATTATGTTTCCGGTTAATACAATTCTAGCATGAATAATAAACCTTTATCATGATATAAGGAAATAAATAATAACTTTATTATTGCCTCTAGGGCATATTTCCTTCAGTCTCCCACTTGCACTAGAGTCAATAATCTAGATCACATCACCATGTGATTAACATCGATAGTTCACATCATCATGTGATTAACACCCATAGTTCACATCGCCATGTGACCAATACCCAAAGGGTTTACTAGATTCAGTAATCTAGTTCACATCGCTATGTGATTAACACCCAAAGAGTACTAAGGTGTGATCATGTTTTGCTTGTGAGAGAATCTTAGTCAACGGGTCTGCCACATTCAGATCCGCATGTATTTTGCAAATTTCTATGTCAACAATGCTCTGCATGGAGCTACTCTAGCTAATTGCTCCCACTTTCAATATGTATCTAGACCGAGACTTAGAGTCATCTAGATTAGTGTCAAAACTTGCATCGGCGTAACCCTTTACGACGAACCTTTTTTCACTTCCATAATCGAGAAACATATCCTTATTCCACTAAGGATAATTTTGACCGCTGTCCAGTGATCTACTCCTAGATCACTATTGTACTCCCTTGCCAAACTCAGTGGTAGGGTATACAATAGATCTGGTACACAACATGGCATACTTTATAGAACCTATGACCAAGGCATAGGGAATGACATTCATTCTCTTTCTATCTTCTGCCGTGGTCGGGCTTTGAGTCTTACTCAATTTCACACCTTGTAACATAGGCAAGAAACTCTTTCTTTGACTGTTCCATTTTGAACTACTTCAAAATCTTGTCAAGGTATGTATTTATTGAAAAAACTTATCAAGCGTCTTGATCTATCTCTATAGATCTTGATGCTCAATATGTAAGCAGCTTCACCGAAGTCTTTCTTTGAAAAACTCCTTTCAAACACTCCTTTATGCTTTATAGAATAATTCTACATTATTTCCGATCAACAATATGCCATTCACATATACTTATCAGAAATGTTGTAGTGCTCCCACTCACTTTCTTGTAAATACAGGCTTCACCGCAAGTCTATATAAAACAATATGCTTTGATCAACTTATCAAAGCATGTATTCCAATTCCGAGATGCTTGCACCAGTCCATAGATGAATTGCTGGAGCTTGCATATTTTGTTAGCACCTTTAGGATTGACAAAACCTACTGGTTGCATCATATACAACTCTTCTTTAAGAAATCCATTAAGGAATGCAGTTTTGTTTATCCATTTGCCAGATTTCATAAAATGCGGCAATTGCTAACATGATTCGGACAGACTTAAGCATAGATACGAGTGAGAAACTCTTATCGTAGTCAACACTTTGAACTTGTCGAAAACCTTTTGCGACAATTCTAGCTTTGTAGATAGTAACACTACTATCAACGTCCGTCTTCCTCTTGAAGATCCATTTATTTTCTATGGCTTGCCGATCATCGGGAAAGTCAACCAAAGTCCATACTTTGTTCTCATACATGAACCCCATCTCAGATTTCATGGCCTCAAGCCATTTTGCGGAATCTGGGCTCATCATCGCTTCCTCATAGTTCGCAAGTTCGTCATGGTCTAGTAACATGACTTCCAGAACAGGATTACTGTACCACTCTGGTGCGGATCTCACTCTGGTTTACCTACGAGATTCGGTAGTAACTTGATCTGAAGTTTTATGATCATCATCATTAGCTTCCTCACTAATTGGTGTAGTAGTCACAGGAACAGATTTCTGTGATGAACTACTTTCCAATAAGGTAGAAGGTACGATTACCTTATCAAGTTCTACTTTCCTCCCACTCACTTCTTTCGAGAGAAACTCCTTCTCTAGAAAGGATCCATTATAAGCAACGAATGTCTTGCCTTAGGATCTGTGATAGAAGGTGTACCCAATAGTCTCCTTTTGGGTATCCTATGAAGACATATTTCTCCGATTTGGTTTTAAGCTTATCAAGATGGAACTTTTTCACATAAGCATCACAACCCCAAACTTTAAGAAACGACAACTTTGGTTTCTTGCTAAACCACAGTTCAGATTGTGTCGTCTCAGCGGACTTAGATGGTGCCCCTTTTTTAACGTGAATGCAGCTGTCTTTAATGCATAACCTCAAAAACGATAGTGGTAAATCGGTAAGAAACATCATTGATTTGCACTATATCTAATAAGGTACGGCTATGACGTTCGGACACACCATTATGCTGTGGTGTTTCGGGTGTCACGAATTTGTGAAAATATTCCACATTGTTTTTATTGAAGACCAAACTCGTAACTCAAATATTTGTCTCCGCGATCAAATCGTAGAAGCCTTATTTTCTTGTTACAATGATTCTCCACTTCACTCTGAAATTCTTTGAACTTTTCAAATGTTTCAGACTTATGTTTCATCAAGTAGATATACTCATATATGCTCAAATCATCTGTGAAGATCAGAAAATAATGATACCTATCGCGAGCCTCAATATTCATCGGACCACATACATCAGTATGTATGATTTCCAACAAATTTGTTGCTCGCTCCATTGTTCCGAAGAACAGAGTCTTAGTCATCTTGCCCATGAGGCATGGTTCGCAAGCATCAACTGATTCATAATCAAGTGATTCCAAAAGCCCATCAGCATGGAGTTTCTTCATGCGCTTTACACCAATATGACCTAAACGGCAGTGCTACAAATAAGTTGCACTATCATTATTAACTTTGCATCTTTTGGTTTCAATATTATGATTATGTGTATCACTATGATCGAGATCCAATGAACTATTTTCATTGGGTGTGTAACCATATAAGGTTTTATTCATGTAAACATAACAACAATTTATTCTCTTACTTAAATGAATAACCGTATTACAATAAACATGATCAAATCATATTCATGCTCAATGTAAACACCAAATAACACTTATTTAGGTTCAACACTAATCCCGAATTTATAGGGAGTGTGCGATGATGATCATATCAATCTTGGAACCACTTCCAACACACATCGTCACTTCACCCTTAACTAGTCTCTGTTTATTCTGCAACTCCCGTTTCGAGTTACTAATCTTAGCAACTGAACTAGTATCAAATACCGAGGGGTTGCTATAAACACTACTAAAGTACACATCAATAACATGTATATCAAATATACTTATGTTCACCTTGCCATCCTTCTTATCTGCCAATCACTTGGGGTAGTTCCGCTTCCAGTGACCAGTCCCTTTGCAGTAGAAGCACTCAGTCTCTGGCTTAGGTCCAGACTTGGGCTTCTTCACTTGAGCAGCAACTTGCTTGCTGTTCTTTTTGAAGTTCCCCTTCTTCCGTCTGCCCTTTTCTTGAAACTAGTGGTCTTGTCTACCATCAACACTTGATGTTTTTTCTTGATTTCTACCTTCATCGATTTCATCATTATGAAAAGCTCGGGAGTCGTTTTTGTCATCCCTTGCATACTATAGTTCATCACGAAGTTCTACTAACTTGGTCATGGTGACTAGAGAATTCTGTCAATCACTATCTTATCTGGAAGATTAACTCCCACTTGATTCAAGCGATTGTAGTACCCAGACAATCTGAGCACATGCTCACTAGTTGAGCGATTCTCCTCCATCTTTTAGCTATAGAACTTGTTGGAGACTTCATATCTCTCAACTCGGGTATTTGCTTGAAATATTAACTTCAACTCCTAGAACATCTCATATGGTCCATGACGTTCAAAACGTCTTTGAAGTCCCGATTCTAAGCCGTTAAGCATGGTGCACTAAACTATCAAGTAGTCATCATATTGAGCTAGCCAAACGTTCATAACATCTGCATCTGCTCCTGCAATAGGTCTGTCACCTAGCGGTGCATCAAGGACATAATTCTTCTGTGCAGCAATGAGGATAAACCTCAGATCACGGATCCAATCCGCATCATTGCTACTAACATTTTTCAACACAATTTTCTCTAGGAACATATCAAAATAAACACAGGGAAGCAACAACGCGAGCTATTGATCTACAACATAATTTGCAAAATACTACCAGGACTAAGTTCATGATAAATTCAAGTTCAATTAATCATATTACTTAAGCACTCCCACTTAGATAGACATCCCTCTAATCCTCTAAGTGATCACGTGATCCAAATCAACTAAACCATAACCGATCATCACGTGAAATGGATTAGTTTTCAATGGTGAACATCATTATGTTGATCATATCTACTATATGATTCACGCTCGACCTATCGGTCTCCGTGTTCCGAGGCCATATCTGTATATGCTTGGCTCGTCAAGTATAACCTGAGTATTCCGCGTGTGCAACTGTTTTGCACCGGTTGTATTTGAACGTAGAGCCTATCACACCCGATCATCACGTGGTGTCTCAGCATGAAGAACTTTCGCAACGGTGCATACTCAGGGAGAACACTTCTTGATAATTTAGTGAGAGATCATCTTATAATGCTACCGTCAATCAAAGCAAGATAAGATGCATAAAAGATAAACATCACATGCAATCAATATAAGTGATATGATATGGCCATCATCATCTTGTGCCTGTGATCTCCATCTCCGAAGCACCGTCATGATCACCATCGTCACCGGCGCGACACCTTGATCTCCATCGCAGCATCGTTGTCGTCTCGCCACTTTTATGCTTCCACGACTATCGCTACCGCTTAGTGATAAAGTAAAGCATTACAGCGCGATTGCATTGCATACAATAAAGCGACAACTATATGGCTCCTGCCAGTTGCCGATAACTCGGTTAAAAAACATGATCATCTCATACAATAAAAGTTAGCATCATGTCTTGACCATATCACATCACAACATGCCCTGCAAAAACAAGTTAGACGTCCTCTACTTTGTTTGTTGCAAGTTTTACGTGGCTGCTACGGGCTTAAGCAAGAACCAATCTTACCTACGCATCAAAACCACAACGATAGTTTGTCAAGTTGGTGCTGTTTTAACCTTCGCAAGGACCGGGCATAGCCACACTCGGTTCAACTAAAGTTGGAGAAACAGTCACCCGCAAGCCACCTATGTGCAAAGCACGTCGGGAGAACCGGTCTCGCATAAGCGTACACGTAATGTCGGTCCGGGCCGCTTCATCCAACAATACCGCCGAACCAAAGTATGACATGCTGGTAGGCAGTATGACTTATATCGCCCACAACTCACTTGTGTTCTACTCATGCACATAACATCAAACCATAAAACCTAGGCTCGGATGCCACTATTGGGGAACGTAGTAATTTCAAAAAATTTCCTACGCACATGCAAGATCATGGTGATGCATAGCAACGAGGGGAGAGTGTGATCTACGTACCCTAGTAGATCGACAACGGAAGCGTTTGGTTGATGTAGTCGTACGTCTTCACGGCCCGACCGATCAAGCACCGAAACTACGGCACCTCCAAGTTTTAGCACACGTTCAGCTCGATGACGATCCCCGGACTCCGATCCAGCAAAGTGTCGAGGAAGAGTTCCGTCAGCACGACGGCGTGGTGACGATCTTGATGTACTACTGTCGCAGGGCTTCGCCTAAGCACCGCTACAATATTATCGAGGACTATGGTGGCAGGGGGCGCCGCACACGGCTAAGAATAAGATCACGTGGATCAACTTGTGTCTCTAGGGTGCCCCTTGCCTCAGTATATAAAGGATGGAGGAGGAGGAGGCCGGCCAAGGCAATTGGTGCGGCCAGGATGTGGAGTCCTACTAGGACTCCAAGTCCTAGTAGGAGTCCACCAAGAGGGGAGGAAGGGAGAAGGAAGTAGAGGAGAAGGAAAGGTGGCCGGCCCCCTTTTCCTTAGTCCAATTCGAACCAGAGGGGAGGGGGGGGGGGGCAGCAGCCCCTTGGCCCTTTCTCCTCTTCCCACTAAAGCCCATCAAGGCCCATTGCTTCTCCCGTAACTACCCGGTACTCCAAAAAATACCCGAATCACTCAGAACCTTTCCGATGTCCGAATATAGTTGTCCAATATATCGATCTTTACATCTCGACAATTTCGAGACTCCTCGTCATGTCCCCGATCTCATCCGGGACTACGAACTCCTTCGGTACATCAAAACTCATAAACTCATAATATAACTGTCATCGAAACCTTAAGCGTGCGGACCCTACGGGTTCGAGAACAATGTAGACATGACCGAGACACGTCTCCGGTCAATAACCAATAGCGGGACCTGGATGCCCATATTGGCTCCTACATATTCTACGAAGATCTTTTATCGGTCAGACCGCATAACAACATACGTTGTTCCCTTTGTCATCGGTATGTTACTTGCCCGAGATTCGATCGTCGGTATCCAATACCTAGTTCAATCTCGTTACCGGCAAGTCTCTTTACTCGTTCCGTAATACATCATCCCGCAACTAACTCATTAGTTGCAATGCTTGCAAGGCTTAAGTGATGTGCATTACCGAGAGGGCCCAGAGATACCTCTCCGACAATCGGAGTGACAAATCCTAATCTCGAAATACGCCAACCCAACATGTACCTTTGGAGACACATGTAGAGCACCTTTATAATCACCCAGTTATGTTGTGACGTTTGGTAGCACACAAAGTGTTCCTCCGGCAAACAGGAGTTGCATAATCTCATAGTCATAGGAACATGTATAAGTCATGAAGAAAGCAATAGCAACATACTAAACGATCGGGTGCTAAGCTAATGGAATGGGTCATGTCAATCAGATCATTCAACTAATGATGTGATCCCGTTAATCAAATGACAACTCTTTGTCCATGGTTAGAAAACATAACCATCTTTGATTAACGAGCTAGTCAAGTAGAGGCATACTAGTGACACTCTGTTTGTCTATGTATTCACACATGTATTATGTTTCTGGTTAATACAATTCTAGCATGAATAATAAACCTTTATCATGATATAAGGAAATAAATAATAACTTTATTATTGCCTCTAGGGCATATTTCCTTCATATATAGCCTCCACACAAAATCTAACCGTTACACACAATTTGCCAAACTCGGTGGGACCGAATGGTTAAACTTGGTCGGACCGATTCAACAAACCTAGTGACCGTTAGGATTTTCGGTGGGACTGAGATGCAACTCGGTAGGACCAATATGGTTAGTGTTAGGGCATAACGTAATCTTGGTGTGAACGATTACACAAACTCGGTGGGACCGATTTTGGTAATAAGCTAACCAGAGAGTTGGTCAGGTAAATTCGGTGGGACCGATTCGCTCATCTCGGTGAGACCGAAATGTTACAAAAGGGAAACAGAGAGTTTAGATTGCAATCTCGGTGGAACCGATCGCTCATCTCGGTAAGACCGAAACGTTACAAAGGGAAACAGAGAGATTATAATCCCATCTCGGTGAGACCGAGATCCCTATCGGTGAGACCGATTTGCCTAGGGTTTGTGGCAGTGGCTATGACATTTGAAACTTGGTGGCGCCGGATAGAAAGAATCGGTGGGGCCGAGTTTGACTTTTGGTTTAGGTCATATGTGGATGTGGGAAGGTAGTTGAGGATTTTGGAGCATATCACTAAGCATTTTGAGCAAGCAAGCCATTAAGCAACACCTCATCCCTCCTTGATAGTATTGGCTTTTCCTATAGACTCAATGTGATCTTGGATCACTAAAATATAAAATGTAGAGTCTTGAGCTTCAAGCTTGAGCCAAACTTTTTGTCCTTAGAATTTTGAGGGATCCACTTTCCTCATCCATGCCATGCCATTCATTGAGCTTTTCCTGAAATATTAATCTTGGAATAATGTTAGCTCAATGAGCTACATGTTGTTAGGAATTACCAAAACCACCCAGGGATAGTTGCACTTTCAATCTCCCCCTTTTTGGTAATTGATGACAACATATAGATCAAAGCTTCGACAAATGATAATAAGAGTGAAAGATATTGTCGCTTTGAGAAGTATGTGAAAAGTAAGAGCTCCCCCTAAATTTGTGCATATCTTAAGATTTGCTTTGGACTGCAAATGCACAATGAGTTAGGATCATGGGTTACTCTTCCATGTCACATACATCTTGGTGGAGTGCTCAAAATAATAAAGATTGAATACATGCACTCATCACCAAGCAAAGTGAATGATCATATAAGGATAAGTAATATAATATCATCTAACAAGCATAAGTGTAGCTTATGATCAACCACATGATCATCAATGTCTCACAGATAGTAGCATAGTATCTCAAGCAATCAAAAGACAAACAAAGTTCAACCATCAAAGCAAGAGGGAATAAAAAGCAATGCTCTCTCTCGAAGCCTATCATCTATACATGTTTCTCCCCCTTAGGCAACAAGTTACCAAAAAGTTCATAGAAAATGCATAGCACTAAAACGTCTCTCAAGCTTGGTCTTCAGGTGGTGGCGTAGAGATGGCTCCTTGGACGAAGACTTCAGTTGATGTGGATGGAGCTGAAGGAGTTGGTGCTGGAGCTGGTTGCGCTGAAGCTGTAGCTGGTGCAGATGAAGTGGCTCTAGTGTCTGGAACAGGCACTGCAGCAGACCTCTGAGCTCTAGGCACTCTGGCAAATGCATCAGTGGTTGTCTTGCCCTTCCTCTCCTGCATATCATCTTGAAGTTGCTCCATAACAGACTGAATCTCAGTTACTTTCACATCCAAGTCATAGAATTTTTGCTCCACGATTCTTTCCAAGCTCTCCTGGTTTTGAGTCAGGGTGGCCAGTCCCTTCTCAATCCTCAGAGTGGATGCAATCAGGTAGCCAAGCTGATCTTGCTTGCTTTTCAGGAGATACTGAGATGCTTCTTCAGTAGTTGGCATCCTTGCAGCCTTTTTAGCTTTTTGCCTTCTCCTTCTTGGCTTGTGCGTGCACAGAAGATGGTTCATCCTCATTTATAACCACAATGTTGTCCTCGAAGTCTGGATAGATAGGCATGTGCTCCTTGTCTAGCAGATATGTACCAGTGCCCATCTTGGAGTTGATTAGCTCCTGGATCTATGGGGCATACCCACAACTCCTCTTCTGATCTGCAGCTGTCCTCTTGATAGTTTCAACTATTAGGCTCATGACTTTGAACTTCTGTGGGACATCAAAGATGTGAAGCAAGTTAATTGCATGGCCTATGATCATCTTGTGATCACCTGACTTTGGCAAGAGTGTGCCTGAGGATCCAGTTGATGGTTGGCAGGCCTGACAGAAGGTAATGCACAGATCCAAACTTATGTGTCTCAAGAGCAGCATCTGGGATCTCCTTGTACATGTGTGCCATTGTGTTGTGATCCTTCTTCCTGTTGGCATAGACATCCAAGTCATCTTCACTCTCTTTTGGGGCATTGATCAACTTCGCCCATTCAGCAACCGTGGACTGGTACCTCATACCTTCAGACATCCAGAGAATCCTTCCATCTGGGTAGAAATGAGCTGTGGAGTAGAACTGCATGATGAGCTCATCATTCCATTTTGCGAGCTTCTGAGCCACAAACTCATCGACTCCACAAGCCTTGAAACTATCATGTACACCTGGATAGTGATCCTCATTCTCCTTGATGTAGTCCCAGTCGACCCATCTCGTGTCACACACTATGAGCTTCTTGTCAAGCAACACTGTCTCATAGAAGTCCTGCTGTTCCTTTGTGTGGAACCTGTAATCAACAACAGTCCTTCTCCTGGTGGCATATGGATCTGACTCTCTCCATAGCCTTAGACCCGAGTCCTTCCATATCTTCATGTTCTCAGCTACTGGATGAGCATCATTGTGATCTGGGATTTTGGGTTTGAGCTTCCTCAGGACTTGTCCTTCATCATCTTCATCAGCAGCAACTTCAGGCACTGGGGCCTTGTTCTTCTCAGTAACAGGTATACTCTTGGTATTCCTCTTAGGTGCACTCTTGGGCTTGGAGGCTGCTTTGGGTGCTTCTTTGGGCTTTGATGTTGCAGCCCCTGACTTTATAGCATCACCCATCAGCTTTTGTGCCTTGGGTGCTGGTGCAGCAACCTCTTCTTCCTCTTCCTCTTCCTCTTCAGAATCTCTTATGATTGAGGATCTCCCAAGCACTCTAGCAGTGGTCTTTTTGATCCTCTCCTTCCTCTTCTTCCCTTCTGCAGCAGCCTCTTTGGGTTCAGATCCCAAAGGGACTTGAGTAGATGCTCTAGCCTTAGACATTGGAATTCTCTTTGCAGGAACCTTTTGCTTCATGCCTGGCTTGGTGGCAGCAGTAGTGCTATATTCCTTCTTAACCACTTTCTTCTTGGAAGTGGCCTCATCCTCAACTGCCACATAGTCTTCATCCTCAGATTCATAGGTCTTTTTCTTTCTGGCCCTGGTGGCAGCTTTGGGTAAGTTGCTTGGGGTGCTCCTGCTACCATCATCTGAACTGCTAGAGGGACTAGTGCCCTCACTCAGGTGAACCTGCTCCTCTGACCTGTTCTGGCTGTCACTCTGATCAGACATATTGCAAACACTAACAGCAGACCCTGTGAATAGATATAGATGAGATAGAGTGGATGAGCATCACAAAATGCAGAGGTTTTTGCAAAAGAATGAGTCAAAAACTTAGTTTTAGTTTTCCACAGAAAGCATTTCGGATCAACCGATTTGTAAACTCGGTGACACCGAAGCAGCTGTTGGAACCTAAACTAGTGAACTCGGTCAGACCGAGTCACAGTTCGGTGGCACCAAGACTGCTAGGGTTTCACAAAGTCCAGAACTCGGTCACACCGATTTGCAATTCTCGGTCAGACCGGAAATTACATGTGCAATGGCCTGAGCCGAATCGGTGGTACCGAGTTCCACAACTCGGTGGGTCCGAGATGGTTTTGGCGGAAACCTAACCCTAAATTTTCAATTCACGACTAAACTACGGAGTGTTTTGGCTGGATAAGAATGATCTCAATCGTGGCAAGATACATGGCGAACACAATGTGCTAGGTATCAGACAGGGATAGCACAGTGATTGAGTTCATACCCTAGTTCGGCGATGAACTCGCTACGGCGGCAACGGCGGGGATGATTCCCGTTGACGGCGGCGGAGACCAGCGGCAGGAGGCGGCTGGCGACAAGGAAGACGATCCGGAGACCCTGGAGGCAGAGCGGGCTAAGCGCGGGTCGAGGAGGTTCGGAAAGTTTTCCAAAATTTGACCCGTGGGTATATATAGCCCGACCCTGTCGGTGTGACCAAGTGGAACAACTCGGTGGCACCGAGATTCATAACTGCAATCAGTTACTGAAACTCAGTGTGACCGAAAGCTTCAAATCGGTTGCACCGAGATTGAAAACCTAGATCGACTTAGTGATCTCGGTATGACCGAAATGGATGAATCGGTCAGACCGAAACGCACAAAGAAGTTTTGGAAGTTTAAGTCTATGACGAATCAGGGACTCCGAGTGCTCCTCACACAGAGTGGTTCGAATCTGACTTGATCAAATTTTGTGATGTAGCATGAATAGAGTTTAAGATGAGAAAAGCATAGATAGCTAGAGAGGGTTCTTAGGCATTCTTGTCCATCCACTTGGCAAAAGAAAAGAAAACCAATCAATCAAAACAACAAGTGGATGTCCTCGAATGAGAAAATATGCAATCAACATGCTCACACAATAAAATGGCAATTGAAATATGTGGCAAAGCATGCACAACCAATTCTAGCATCTATCAAACAATTTGCGATGACTAGGTCATCTATATATGAGTATATTAACTTGGGAGTCAAATGAGAACATTTGATCATAGTTCATACTCATCGTTTAAGCACAAGTGGGGTTCCCACTTTTACATAAAGCATTGTTGTGTTCACACCATTAGAGTTGCTTTAGCTCAATTCTTAGAGTAAAGCTTCCCCTAAATGTGAGATCCCCCCTAAGAGGGATGAACTAACCTTGGGTTTTGTCGATGATGACTTCATGTAGATGTTGAAGATGTGGATACTCAATGTTGATGTAGATCATTTGAAGCTATCCATTGGAGTGAGTTGCACTTTCAATACCTACACAGGTTAGTCCCACAAGGAACAAACAAGGATATCCATAGACATAAAGTGATGCACACACAAGATGATGTCTATGAAAGCTTTTAGGTTACCTTCTCCCTTGTCTTACCAACAAGAGGGTTTGTGACTCCTTGAACTAGTGCAAGATGTGGAAGTTGATTGCACTTGTTCTTGCCAAGATGGTAAGAGTGAAGTATGTTGGCGGAGTCACCCTCAAGAACTCTCTAGTTCTTCTTCTTCGGGATCCACACCATCTTGATGGGAATCCTCGGTGTTGTAGTTGTACTTGATGAAGTGGAACTTGAAGTAGTATCGGGAACCCACTTGACCAAGGCCCTAGGAGCTTCGTCAAATGCATCAATTTCCTATTGAAGCTTGTCATTGCCTTTTTGCTTGTGGTCTTGTGGTGGAAGATCATCTTGAGCTTGTGTCCCTTTGAAAGAAGTAGGATCATACTTCTCTTGTTGAGGAACAAACTTCGTCTTGGGGTATTGATATTCTTCCCACTCAACTCCATTGGCATTGAACTTTCGTTCAAAACCAACACCTTGATTCTTCCGGTGCCTTCCTTGCTTGCGTACAATTTCCTCGAATTGCTTACTTCCGGCAAGGCTCTTGTAAACACCTTTCTCTATAATTCCCTTTAATAAGCTATTTTCTTGCTCAAGTGTAACTTGGCTAAGAGAATCATTAGTGGAATCAAGAGAACTACTATAAGCAACAATATTGGATTTAGCATGATTATTGTTACTACTAGAGGAAGAATCTTTCTTGTTCTTGTTACTAGACTTGACTTGAGGCATGTAAGTGGATAAGAGTAAACGCTTGGCAATGTAAGAAGAACTTCTCTTACGAAGATCATCATTGATTGCTTTTAAGAACTCATGCTCTTGCTCAAGGTTGAGCTTTTCAAAGCGTAATTTCTCATGAGTCCTTAAAAGTTCTCGATGATCTCCTAAGATAGTTTCATGAGCTAACTTAAGAGTGTTTAGTTCTTTAGTTAGAGACTCAATCTTCTCCTTATCATTGTCATTCGTTTTATCTTGATTAGCATGATTAATTGACGTTTCATCACAGTATTCATCACTAGAGTTGTCAACAAGTAAATCATCATCACCTAACAAGTCATCTTCATCACTATTTAAATCAACATACTCGGGGTGTGATACCTTTGGGCCTTTAGCCATGAAGCATGTTCCAACTCCTTCATTTGGTGAGTCAAATAGGTCGTAGGAGTTGGTTGTCACAAGTGCTAGACCGGCAACACCTTCATCTTAAGTATATTCAGAGTCGGAGTGATAGCTTCTCTCGGAGTGGTTGTCGGAGTCAGAGCCGGATACCCATTCACCAACATGAGCTTGATGTCTTCGTTTTGTGTTGCTCCTTGATGACTTGTCCTTTCTTTCTGAATCCTTGCTTCTCCGTGAGGGTCTTCATTCATAACGATCATCTCTACTCCTTCTTTCTCTAGATGGTGATTCTTCTCTTCTACTTCTTCTCTTGGGAGAATCTTCTCTTCTCTTGTAGGGGGCCGTACACTCATTGGAATAGTGTCCGGGCCTTCCACAATTGTAGCAGTTTCGCTCTCGACTAGAAGATCTTTTGTCATTGTAGGACCTTGACTTGGAGCTTCTCTCTTTGCTTCTACTCTTGTAGAACTTGTTGAAGTTCTTCACCATTAAGTTCAATTCTTCATTGAAGGTTTGTTTCTCACTCGATGATGTGGGGGCTTCACATGAGGCTTTGTAAGCACCACTTGATTTGTTATGAAGTTCATCTTTATACTTGAGTGACATCTCATGGGCAACAATTCTTCCGATGACTTCCGTTGGCTTGAGATCTTTGTAATTTGTCATCATTTGGATCAATGTGCACACGGTATCATATTTTCCATCCAAGGCTCTTAGGATCTTCTTGATGATGAATCTATCTGTCATCTCTTCACTCCCTAAGCCGGCAATCTCATTTGTGATAAGAGCAAGCCTAGAGTACATTTCAGAAACACCTTCACCATCCTTCATTTTGAACTTGTCAAGTTGACTTTGAAGCACATCCAATTTGGATTCCTTGATGGAGTTGGTACCTTCGTGCATATCAATCAAAGTATCCCAAATTTCCTTTGCATTCTCAAGACGGCTGATTTTGTTGAATTCTTCGGGGCACAATCCGTTGAAGAGGATATCACAAGCTTAAGCGTTGTATTGCAGCATTTTCAACTCTTCTGCGGTGGCTTCACGGTTCAGTTCTTTCTCGTCAAAGAATTCACCTTGCAAGCCAATACACATAATAGCCCAAACGGCGGGGTTATGTCCAAGAATATGCATTTTCATCTTATGCTTCCAACTAGCAAAATTAGTGCCATCAAAGTAAGGACCTCTACGGTGATAATTTCCCTCGCTAGACGCCATACTCTCCTAGGTTGTGAAACCAAGGCTATGACCACCAAAAGCTACGGAAATCAAATCAAATGGAGACCAAAGCTCTGATACCACTTGTAGGATCGAAAGTATGTCTAGAGGGGGGGGGGTGATTAGACTACTTGACCAAA
Source organism: Triticum monococcum (assembly GCA_034509565.1). Lineage (NCBI taxonomy): Eukaryota > Viridiplantae > Streptophyta > Magnoliopsida > Poales > Poaceae > Triticum > Triticum monococcum. The sequence goes on from CM067845.1 coordinate 671,079,226, forward strand.
TAAAAATCTAGCATTTTCCCAATTTTAGTTCTTGGCAGATTTTAGCTATCTTAGCACAAGTCAAGCAATCTCCACACAATTCAAGCAAGCATGCAAAAGAGTATATGAGCAGCGGAAAGTAAAGCATGCAACTTGCAAGAATGTAAAGGGACGGGTTTGGAGGATTCAAACGCAATTGGAGACACGAATGTTTTTGTCGTGGTTCCGATAGGTGGTGCTTTCGTACATCCACGTTGATGGAGACTTCAACCCATGGAGGGTAACTGTTGCGCGAGTCCACGGAGGGCTCCACCCACGAAGGGTCCATGAAGAAGCAACCTTGTCTATTCCATCACGGCCGTCGCCCACGAAGGACTTGCCTCACTAGAGGTAGATCTTCACGAAGTAGGCGATCTCCTTGCCCTTACAAACTCCTTGGCTCAATTCTAGAATCTTGTCGGAGGCTCCCAAGTGACACCTAGCCAATCTAGGAGACACCACTCTCCAAGAAGTAACAAATGGTGTGTTGATGATGAACTCCTTGCTCTTGTGCTTCAAATGATAGTCTCCCCAACACTCAACTCTCTCTCACAGGATTTGGATTTGGTGGAAAGCAGATTTGAGTGGAAAGCAACTTGGGGAAGGCTAGAGATCAAGATTCATATGGTTGGAATGGAATATCTTGACCTCAACACAAGTGTAGGTGGTTCTCTCTCAGAAAATGTGTATTGGAAGTGTAGGTATGTTCTGATGGCTCTCACCACGAATGAAGAGTGGGTGGAGGGGTATATATAGCCTCCACACAAAATCTAACCGTTACACACAATTTGCCAAACTCGGTGGGACCGAATGGTTAAACTCAGTCGGACCGATTCAGCAAACCTAGCGACCGTTAGGATTTTCGATGGGACTAAGATGCAACTCGGTAGGACCGATATGGTTAGGGTTAGGGCATAACGTAATCTCGGTGTGACCGATTACACAAACTCGGTGGGACCGATTTTGGTAATAAGCTAACCAGAGAGTTGGTCAGGTAAACTCGGTGGGACCAATTCGCTCATCTCGGTGAGACCGAAATGTTACAAAAGGGAAACAGAGAGTTTACATTGCAATCTCGGTGGGACCGATCGCTCATCTCGGTAAGACCGAAACGTTACGAAGGGAAACAAAAGATTACAATCCCATCTCGGTGAGACCGAGATCCCTATCGGTGAGACCGATTTGCCTAGGGTTTGTGGCAGTGGCTATGACATTTGAAACTCGGTGGCGCCGGATAGAAAGAATCGGTGGGGCCGAATTTGACTTTTGGTTTAGGTCATATGTGGATGTGGGAAGGTAGTTGAGGATTTTGGAGCATATCACTAAGCATTTTGAGCAAGCAAGCCATTAAGCAACACCTCATCCCTCCTTGATAGTATTGGCTTTTCCTATAGACTCAATGTGATCTTGGATCACTAAAATATAAAATGTAGAGTCTTGAGCTTCAAGCTTGATCCAAACTTTTTGTCCTTAGAATTTTGAGGGATCCACTTTCCTCATCCATGCCATGCCATTCATTGAGCTTTTCCTGAAATATTAATCTTGGAATAATGTTAGCTCAATGAGCTATATGTTGTTAGGAATTACCAAAACCACCCAGGGATTGTTGCACTTTCAGATCCGAAGATGGCGGCCTATCGCAACCCCGTCCTAAAGATGTCAGCTCGGTTCGAGGGGCTCGAATTTCACCATGTGACTCGGGAAAACAATCAAGCGGCGGATATCCTCGCCCGCATCGGCGCAAAACGCGATGCGGTACCCCCAACATCTTTTTGGAGAGGTTGTTTAAGCCATCCATGGTATGGGAAGGGGACACCGGTAACAATAATCCGGACCCGACCAAAATGCCCGAAACCGAACACTCTGACATAATCGGAGGCTCTGCCACCGAAATAACACCTTCAGCCCACGTAATAATGGCCATCATTGCCCCATGGACAGAACCATTCCTGGCCTACCTAACAAGGCAGGAACTTCCCAACGACCAAGATGAGGCACACTGCATAGTGCGGCGATCTAAAGCCTACAGGGTCCACGAGGGAGAGCTGTATAAGAAAAGCACTACCGGAGTCCTTCAAAGGTGTATCTCCGAGGAGGAAGGGCGAAAGCTTTTGGCAGAAATTCACGCCGGACTCGGCGGTCACCACGCCGCAACCCGGGCCCTTGTAAGCAAGGCCTTCCTTACATGTTTTTATTGGCCGACGGCCTGGGCAGACGCACATGACTTGGTCCAACGCTGCGTCGGTTGCCAGCTTTTTGCAAACCAAAGCCATATGCCACCCACCGCCCTCCAAACAATCCCCATTACCTGGCCTTTCACTGTCTGGGGGCTTGACATGGTTGGACCCCTTAAAGGGGGAACCCATAAGAAAAAAATACTTACTGGTCATGGTGGATAAATTCACCATATGGATAGAAGCCAAACCTGTTAAAACAGCCGAATCCGGACCGGTGATAGACTTCATATCCGGGGTTGTACACCGTTATGGTGTCCCCCACAGCATCATCGCTGACAACGGCACGAACTTCACGGCCGACGAGGTTAAACTCTGGTGCAGCAACATGGGCATCAAGCTCGATTATGCTTCCGTCTATCACCCACAAACCAACGGCCAAGTTGAGTGAGCAAATGGTCTTATCATGAGCGGCATTAAACCTAGACTAGTGCAGTCCTTAAAGGAGTCTAACACACACTGGGTAGAGGAGCTCGACTCCGTACTCTGGGGGCTGCAGACCACGCCGAATCGCACTACCGGATACACACCCTTCTTTATGGTGTATGGCGCAGAGGCAGTTCTGCCCTGCAACATAATTCATGACTCACCTCGAGTGCTCATGTACAAAGAAAGAGAAGCCGAGCTCGATTGGCAGGACAGTCTGGACACCCTGGAGGAGGAGCGCGACATGGCAAAAGCCCGTTCCACATTCTATCAGCAACAAGCTCGCAGATACCAAAGCAGAGAAGTATGGGCCAAAACTTATAACGTTGGTGAGTTAGTTCTACGCCTGCCGGAGAAGAAAAAGACCAAGCTCGAGCCCAAATGGGAAGGTCCCTTCATTATCGACCAAGTTCTAACCGGTGGAGCGTACCGTCTGCGGGATGCATCGAATAATCGACTTGAGCCGAACCCATGGAACGCAGCCAGGCTCCGAAGATTCTACGCCTAGCGCCGGACTCTATGTTTGTCTCCTTCCTCTGTCCATTTTTTGCATATACATTATCTGTCCTTTTTTCTCTTTCTTTCATTTATTCTTTCTCAAGGCCTTCAAGGGCCAACTTGTGCCTTGCTCTATAGACGTGCTAATCGCGCTCCTTATACCTGGGGGCTTCTTACACAGAAGCTTAATTATCTATCTGGGCTTCATGCCCCACACATGTGTTATTCTTCTGCATGTACATTTTCTTCGCCATTATATGCATCGATATGACTTAAGTTTTGGCCAAGCTGGGTTGCCTGGCTCTTGTATTTATGCCCTACATTCCCGTTAATTCGGCGAGGGCATAAGGGGAGCACCTCTGCGATTGTTACTGCCGGGTCAGCCGGATGTGTACCTCAGACTGGGTGAAGCCGAAAGCTAGCGTTCTTAAGGGAATATTCAGTCGGTGAACAAAAGATGATTTTTATTTACTTTCCATATATGCCCCCAGATGTTTTTGCCTGCGTCTCCGCTCGTAGTCCGGACATGCACTTTAGGGCATGCGTACCCAGGGAAAGGAACCCCTAACGGAACTATTCTCCCTGGAAGATGTTTCTTACTACCCATGTAATATAACATAACTAGTTGGGCACTTGTCTGTTCAAGCACTAATGACCCCTACGCCTGGTTTCCATGCATACCCCGGTTCTTATATAACTGAGCGGGTATTCGGACACACTCCAGACTATCGGGTCCCGAGGTTGAAGCGAAAAGGTCCGCCATGACAAATGATCTACAATCCGGCTAGAAGGCATTATACATGTCACTTTAATTACATAGTCATGTAGACTGACTAAATTCCTCTTCTATACCATCCAACAGGCGGTCTAGCCTACAATCCTGTTGGGAATACTTTGCGGCTAATTCTACTTGCCCATACACTAAGCTAACAGGGATCTCCTTCCCATCGGGCCCCACAGGTCCGACCTTGGCCATGTGGTTCGGGTCAGTCTTGGTATACCGCGTCTTCATCATGGCCCAGGCTTCCCTGGCACCTTGATGGCAGGCCGATATCTTCCATAATCGGAAGCGCCACCATGCTCCCTTGAGCTTCTCTGCAAGCTCTCCAATGCCTTTTGGCAGGGAGACGGCTGGCCACAAGGCCTGGGCAACACCTTGCATCACCTGCTGAACTTGTTCGTGCAGTTGTGATAGCTCGGATAGAAGGTCACCCGCAGACCGGGCATCTCCTCCGCGGGACGACCCGTCAGCATACCTATAGACAAAACTCTGTTAGCCAGCTTCTCCACCGACCCCTTTTTAAGGGATCGTTCAAGCACTTACTGAAAATGCCGCGTCGAAGCCGCTTATTCTCCTTCTCGGAGTCCGCAAGCTGGGCTCGAACATATTTTAGTTCCACGCTCAGCTTGGTATTGGCGTCTTGGAGATTGTTTTTCTCCCGCCTAACCTCAGTTAGCACGCGTTCGCCAGCCTTTAGCTGTCGTACAGCATGCTGGTTCTTCGGATTCTCTCTGGATTCATCTGCAATATCTATTGTTAGATCTGCAGCCACGCCGCATGCTATATGGTACATATAATTCTTTGAGACAAATGTTACTAGCTGGGGACTTTTTAGGTTCCTTCAATGCGGCAACGGCGGCCCGAAGTTGGGCCTTGCATTCCTCCAGCTCCTGTGACAGTAGAGTATTCTTCTCTGTAAGAACCTGCACAATAGATGATCCTTAAATCAGTTCTGCCAACTGTTTCAAGTCTCAGGGGCTACTGATACATATAATCATCAGATTAGCTTACCCGTACATCCCTTACATACTGGTCCATGGCTCTGTCTAGACCATTTTGAGCAGCACGGAGGTACGCGTCTCCAGAATTGAAGGCATCAGATGCCTCTGGTGAGAAGCAAGCGTCACAGAGTATGGCCCGGCGACGCCTATGATTCATGGCGCTCTCCACTTCTGAATTTGTAGAGGATAGTCTATCTGCATCCTCTGTAGGGGGAGTATCCGGCGTCCGCCCCATGTCGGCTTCCGCCTATGTGTCCGGCCCTGGAGCCCGACTGGTGGAGGCATGATCGGCAGCCTCACCGGACATATTCCGGCGAGCGTTTTTTCTGTCAAAGAAATATGGACGTCATTACATTTTGAGAGAAACGACAACCACAGAGCGGGGTTTTTTCATACTTCTACAACAGCGTCTCCGTCCTGACCGCCTTCCTTTTTGGCCTACTCGGCCTCGGCGCTTCTTGTTGACGAGTTGCTGCGGGTTCGGCGTGGCGTCCCGAATGCCTTCCCTGTAAAGCACCATATGTATATGGTAGGTGAAGTGTCTAAAAGGGGATCCTAGTTTTCGGAGTCGGGATTCTGGTTTTTCTTACAAGCGACGCAGGGAGCAATCCGGGGTAGTCAGCCGTAATGGCCACCATGGCGCCGTCACAGCTCAATTGATAGAACTGCCGGTCTATCAGCTCCATGAATATGTCCGGATCTTCTTCGAGTCCAGGACCAAGGGCCCGGTCGGGGTCCTCTGGTTGTGGGGATGGGCTGTTGACCTCCCTTATGGCTTTTCGCAGTTCCTGCCATAAAATGGCAAGGTGAGTACCTACAACAGAATGCGGGAAGAATGGGAGTAAGGAGATATAACTCACCCAGCTTAGAGGGTTGTACATGGACAATCCATCCCGTGGTTTGATGCGGATGAACTCCTCTTCCTCTCCCTTGAACAGCTCAGACATGATTTTTGCTAAAGCCGCAGCGTTGTCCGGACCCTTGCGTCCGCAACAGGTGGCATCGTCGTCCCTGTCGGCGTTCTGGGAACGGGGGTCCCCAGACTTTCCTGCCTGCGGCCTGCGGCGTGGCTCAAGTGGGGGCCCAGCGCGGCCCATCTTCATCAACACGAGGCTCAAGACCCTCGCGAGGGTCCAAGCCTCGCGAGGCGGACGACATGGCGCATCCTCAGGCGCAGCCTCCTCAGGCTGGCTCGCGAGGAGACGGAGATATCAAGGCGGGGTGCCTCATGAGGTGCCCGTGACGTAAGCCATGACGACTCGAGGCACCAGGCGGGTGCCAGCGCGCGCAGCGTCCTTCTTTCCTCTTTGGTGCAAAGGGGACAAGCATATGCGCGGAGCACCGAGGCATCAGGCAAAGATTGCCACTTCGGTCCAACGAGACCAAGACCAGGAGGACTACGAGACGGAGGTCACCATGGAGCCCAGCCCGGCGTCACCACCAGAGCCTTTGGCAGGCGAAGACTGCTTTTGTCACGATAGACGTACTCGCTGTCCCCCTTCAAATTAGCCCGCCATTGTTGGATCCCTTCCCGCTCAATATTTGGGAAGAGGACCGGGGCCTCTATAAATAGGACTAGCCACCCACATAGCAAGGGGTTCGGTTTTCGGTTCGGTTGGTCAGTTGGGATCTGGAAGAGAGGAAGAGAGAAAGAGAGAGATAGAGAGAGGTGGCTGAACTCCCCATAGCAGTTCATTACCCCAGCCAAGAACAGACCCTCGCGAGGCTGTTCTTCCTTGTATTGTTCATCATCACCAGCCCCCAAGAGGCAATCCATCCACCACACACTGGAGTAGGGTATTACACCACAATGGTGGCCCGAACCAGTATAAATCTTGTGTCTTTCATGCAGTTCTTTTAGTAGTTTAGATCTCAGCGAGACGGAGGGGTTGAAGGCGAGGTTTCCGCGCGCACCCCAGTGTTCGAACCTTAAGGGTCTGCCGGAACCCGAAATCCGACATTTGGCGCGCCAGGTAGGGGTGCGCCGGAGTTCGTCTTCCACCACTCCGTGCCCCGTTGCGTCTTCATCACCATGCCCGGCGACCAGGAGGGCAACCCCGACCCGTGGGCTGCGTGGCCCAAACGCACGGAACCGCTCGCCTCGGCGACCCCGCGCCCCAGGCAGCTCGCGGTCCGCAGGGCGCTGCGGCCCGCGGGCGATGCGGACAGACTTCGGCAACTCTTACGCCATGGCAGGCTCGGTCAGCAGCAAGGGCCTCCAATCACGTCGCGACAACGACACCATACACCCGCCGCAGGCGAACTCGAGGGCCGCGCTCACAGTGGCCCGGGACCTGCTGCGGTGCAGGCTGCTGGAGGGCGGCCACAACGTGCTGCTGGAGCGAGTGGCGGAGCTCCTGGGCTTCGCCTCCTCGGGGGCTCACCCCTTCTCCACCCAGCTCCCATCTCAAGCCCAGAGCTACCCGCACGGGGGCTCCGCACGCGCCCGCGGGCTTCAAGGTTACTCTGACGCCAGTGAAGCTGTCAGCACCGGACCGGTGGCGGCGCTGCCCCCGCCCCCGGCCCGTGAAGGAGAAGGACTCGACGTGACCCGTGGCCCCGGAGGGTGGCCGCGTTGCCACCCCATGGCAGGCAAGACAGGTGGGGCCGCATGGCATGCGGGGCACCATGGCGTGGCATACGGGATGACGACGACGGAAGAGTACGTGCCCCTCATGATGGACCAAGGACACCCTCACGAGTACGGGCAGGGCTCACTCCTCGGCCCCAGCTGGGGGGACTAGATGATGGAGGCTGAGCCCTTCCAGGAGCTCCGGGACGAGCCCGCTGGCCACACTGGAGGCAGCGATCACCGGGCGCCGCTAACTCTTCAGGGGCAGGTATACGCTAACCATGGATCGCAGGAGGTGCAGGTCGCCGCAGCAAGCGGCTACCCCGCTCCTACAGTCTCCCACCCCTCGGGAGGAGGGTGCAGGGGGCTGCAGGGGAAGGGCCGGGATCCGACATCACCACCGCGGCGTTCGGAGCAAGGCATTCTCAGGAGGTAGGCCCTCTGCTGGGGAGGTGCCTCAGGGCCTGCCCCTGGCAGAGGACCCGTGGTCGTTGGGGGAACCGCTGGCGACCGCTCTACCCCATCGGGCGGCGTCCTGGGTTCCGGTCATTGCTGATGGCACTAGAGTGTGGCGCAAGGCGGGGCCCTCATCTGGCGATATGAATCAAGGCCAGTACCTGTGAAGAAGGCCCAGTGCCTATGAAGCTCGCCGCCCCGTGACACTCTCACGTAATAATGAGTGGGGCTGTACACGCCCCGGAGTCTCAGGAGTGCCGGCCTCCGGCCCTGGGGCTCCCTCCCACGCCCAGTGGACAGCACTTAGCTCCGCACTGGTGAGAAGACGTCCAAGACTAGATTAGGTACTGGACGCGGCCTTTTGTCTGCCTTTTGTTGCCCTTCCCTTTGGTTGTAGCTTTTTCTCTCGCTGGATTTAAGTTGGATTCGAATTTGAGATTTGCGTGTGTTCGGGGAGGGGTGCTTGTTCTCGCTCGAGCTATTTCTCGCGTTCTGGTTGCCGCTTTGTCACAGCTGCCTCCCCTCGCGAGCCCCTCGCGAGTCGGGTCAGGCCAGGCTCGTGTGCAGCCCAGGCGACTGCTGTTGCTCCCTCTCGGGAGGATTTTCGGGTGACTGCGGAGGTTGCCCTATTCGGAAAAGGCCCAGAGCCTGTGAAGCAAGGCAAGTGCCTGTGAAGCTCTCGCGCTCGAGGAAAAGGCCCGGAGCCTGTGAAGCAAGGCGAGTGCCAGTGAAGCTCTCGCGCTCAATGAAAAGGCCCGGAGCCTGTGAAGCAAGGCGAGTGCCTGTGAAGCTCACGCGCTCGAGGAAAAGGCCCAGAGCCTGTGAAGCAAGGCGAGTGCCTGTGAAGCTCACGCGCTCGAGGAAAAGGCCCAGAGCCTGTGAAGCAAGGCGAGTGCCTGTGAAGCTCTCGCGCTCGAGGAAAAGGCCCGGAGCCTGTGAAGCAAGGCGCGTGCCTGTGAAGCTCTCGCGCTCAAGGAAAAGGCCCGGAGCCTGTGAAGCAAGGCGAGTGCCTATGAAGCTCTCGCGCTCGAGGAAAAGGCCCAGAGCCTGCGAAGCAAGGCGAGTGCCTGTGAAGTCATCATGCTCGGGAGAAGGCCCAGAGCCTGTGGAGAAGGACAACGCATGAGGAGTTTCTCATCAGCGACAACCTCACATCCTGAGGACCCAACTAGAAAGCGCCCAAGGCGTCGCGCCCTCCTGCAGGCCGCCTCGGAACCAGCATGGGACAAAGGTAAACCAGCCCACCGTCAGGCACGAGCGCAGTTTGATTACTACTGATATGATGGACACATGTTTTTACATGAGGGGCTTCCCCTCCCAAAATGCTCTCACATGCCACCAGGTCAAAAGCTTGAGTTCTATTCATGCAGAGTGAAAAAGACAGGAGCGATACGCGCTCAGTCGGACCAATCCCCCAATGCGTCCCCGGAAGCACCTCCTGAGCCTTTGCCGGAGTCGCCGAGCTCGCCATCGACGCCTGCGTCGCTGCCGGCGGCGTCAGGGCCGCTCGCCGCGCCGTCCTCGTCAGCACCCACGACCACGTCGCTGTCATACGAAGCGAAGGCCCTGATAAGGGCGTCCACATTATCCTCCACCTAGCATGCCAAGTCGTCTCGGACGGCCTAGGAGACTGGGGCGATGACAGCGTCAAAATCGAAGCGGGGATTCATGTTCTGGAGATGGCTGAAGACACGGGAAAAGGCGCGCTTGAGCAAGGCACGGCTCCTCTCCTCCACCAACCTGTCGGCCCTGACCGACCGCGCCTCCAGCTACGTCACCACGGCGGTGAAGAACTGCAAGTTACCGGCATAATTGATCGTGTGTGGTTTGCCGACGGACGCCTTGCAGATGTTGCCCAAGGCCATGTTAGCCCTCTCCCTAAGCGTGGTGAACATGGGGCCATGCGCGTGCTCCAGGAGTCGCCGCTGGCGTATTTCATCAGCGTTCTGGTGCTCAACGGCCTCGGCCTCTTCCATCCGCTGGCAAAGACGGAGCACCTCGACTTGAGAGGCGGCCAGCTCCTTTTGCGCCGCCTCAAGGGCGGCCCGGGAGGCGTCGGCCAGCCGCATCGCCTCGTCCCGTTGGGTCCTCAGGGCCGTGGTTCTGCCTTCGGCTTCGACCCGAATCATCCCCAGCTTCCCTCGAACTCACGCTCGAGGCCTTGGCGCGCCGTCGCCACCCGACGACAAACCTCATCCAGGACACGCGCTTCCTGCGCAGCGACATCGTCCTCCGCCTGCGTCACCAGGCGCTCCCTCGTCTCCAGCCTCGTACTCGCGGGAGCGTTCGGCGGCCTCCAGCACCAACGCTTCCTCGCGCTTCAGAAGCTCAGCTGGGTCACCGGAAGCCACCTCCATCGATGCGAGGGCTGCCTCGCGCAGCTCCGCTTGCTCCTCCAACCAGTGGCATCGGGCCAGGAGCTCGTGAGCTTGCTCCTCCACCGCCTCTTGCCACCCGTCAGCTCTCCGGGCCTCCTCGATGGCCTGGGAGCGGGCCACTCGGGAGGCCTCCAGCGACGCCTTCGCCTCTTCATCATCAAGGTCACGTTGGCGGCATGCAAGGGCGACGGCGGCCTCTAGCTCACGCCTCCCTGCAGCCAGGCGCAGGCCCTCGGCCTCCAGGCGAGCATCTTCAGCGGCAAGCTCTTCCCCAAGCAGGTCCACCGCGTCGGCCGCTCGTCGAAGGAACCCTTGGCGGTGAGTGCGGCGCTCCCGGGCGCGCTCAAGCACATCTTCCACGCCATCGTCCGCCCCAAGCAAGCGCCAGGGGCTGCGAGTCATCGTCCCTCCTCCGGGCAGGGGGCTGGGGGCTGGCGCCCCCGTGGTGGCCGGACGCGCCACATCAGAAGCCCGACCAAGGGCCAGCCCGCCTCCAGATGAGGGGCGTAGGAGGCGCCTCAACCTGTCGCAGCCCAAGACCAGACGGGAGGCACCCGACAGACTGGCTATCCCCTGAGAAGGCCCGCGAAGGAGAAGCGCGGGGAATGAAGGGCCGCAGCGCACCTCGGGATGATCCGCCCCATCAGACGCCCTCACCACGAGGGCAGAGCTGCTCGGAGCACTTGAGGATGGCGGAGGAGGCGAAGCCAAAGGAGGTGGTACCTCGGCGACTTTCGTGATCTCCACCGGAAGGGGCCTGCAGAGCAAGGATCAGCGAAAGCAACAAAAGGATCAGGAGTCAGAGAGGAAAAAGACTTACTCTTCGGTGGCGAAGTACTTCCTGCGCTTCAGCACGCGACAAGGGGAGTCATCACCCAGAGCCTCCCTCCTCCTCCGGAGGGCCTCGAAGTCCACGCGGAAGCGGCCCAAGAGAAGAGCGCAAGGATCGACCTGCCGCGAGGACGAAGCATCAGGACGGTCCGCGTCGGGATCGCCCGCCTGGCGTGTGCCACCCATCACCTCGTTAGAAGGCGGGACTAGGGCCTCCAAGGCGTCAGCCCCAGTTGCCGGAGGCGGCTGCCTACCACCTTCAGCCGCAGCAGTACGGGCCTCAGGAGCTGCCCCCTCGCGAGCGGCACCCAGCGCTGCCACTTCCTCAGGAGCCCCCTCGGCCTCGGGTGCCTCCTGCCTCCCTGCTCCGCCGCTTGAGGAGGAGCCGCCTTGGCCGATTGGGAGGGGAGTCACCACTACAGGGTTCTCGCGAGGTCCTTGGAGGCCGGCGGGGCGCAGCCCCCACTCATCAAAGACGGGCATCTGCTTCACGAAGTCAGCCCTGCTCTGGCAGAGATACAGCAAGGCCCCTCCCTGCCGGATGTTGCCAGGATTGGGGTCCCCGGCCAAGGTCAAGAGCATCGACTTCAGCGCCGCAGGAGCCAGGTCTTCTTCCTGGAGCCTCATGTCGTCCTCGCGCCCCGGAAGGCCCACATTCGGCGAGAGTGGCGCTGCAGGGGAGCGACGTGGCACAGCAAAAACTCCTTCACCACTTTGGGCGCCGTCACGCCGAGTTTCCTCAGGAGCGTGAAGCGGGGCCAGACGAAGACAAGCCGGGGGTTCTTCAGCGTCTCCTGGCCCTAACCCGAATTGGGGACAGCAGGCGAGGTCGGCTCCGATAGCAGGGGGCTGGGCACCCCTGCGTCCACGTACAACCACCGCTCGCGGAACCCAGCCGCGGGTTGGGGGAGTTTGAAGTTAATTCCAGATGCCTCGGTCTCAGGCTCGGCAACAAAGCTCGCGCATGCCCAGCGCTGGGAGGGATCGACAAGACGCAGCGAGAAGATGTGGTGCAGCAAGGCAACCGAAGGAGGGATGCCCACCATGGCTTCACAAATGAAGGCGAAGACTGAAAGGAGGGTGATGGACTCAGGACTTAGATGCATCAAGTGGATCTGATAGTGGGAAAGTACGGCATTGAAGAAATCGGAGAAGGGGGGAGCCAGACCCGCCCACAAGGCATCGGTAAAACATAGGACCTCGGTTGCTGTCCTGTCAATGGAGAAGAGGGACGCGGGCTAGGCAGTCGTCCTCCCGCACTCGTTGAAGACGGTGGCCAGAGCCAAGCTGTCCCTGCCCAGGCACTCTTGGTTGAGTATGGTCGTCTGGCCGGTGGCGGGGGCCACTGCCGGTGGCGCACAAGACGAAGGCATGGGTTCCTCCGCTCTCTTCTTCCCCGTCGGAGTCATGGCGACAAGAAGGGGGGGGAGGATTCGAGATTGGATTGAAGGCAAGAGCAGGCGTTCGAAGGAAGGAAGAACAGGGGACGTCCGAGCAATAGGAAGGGGAGCGGCTGTGTACAACTACTAGTCCGCCTAGCAGGGCGCACAATAAGGAAGCGTGGGGGAATGGTGCCACCCACGTCCAATCAACCGCCACGCGGCGTCCGAGGCCGCAGGCTGTTAGGGCCCGCGATGCTTTGCCCTTGCCCTTTCGCCCCTCGGCACGGCCAAGTCCATGCGCGCCTTGGGCCCGGGGGCTACTGTCGGCGTTCTGGGAACGGGGGTCCCCAGACTTGCCTGCCTGCGGCCTGCGGCGTGGCTCAAGTGGGGGCCCAGCGTGGCCCATCTTCATCAACGCGAGGCTCAAGACCCTCGCAAGGGGCCAAGCCTCACGAGGCAGATGACACGGCGCATCCTCAGGCGCAGCCTCCTCAGGCTGGCTCGCGAGGAGACGGAGATATCAAGGCGGGGTGCCTCGTGAGGTGCTCGTGACGTAAGCCCTGACGACTCGAGGCACCAGGCGGGTGCCAGCGCGCGCAGCGTCCTTCTTTCCTCTTTGGTGCAAAGGGGACAAGCATATCCGCGGAGTACCGAGGCATCAGGCAAAGGTTGCCACTTCGGTGCAACGAGACCAAGACTAGGAGGAGTACGAGATGGAGCTCACCATGGAGCCCAGCCCGGCGTCACCACCAGAGCCTTTGGCAGGCGAAGACTGCTTTTGTCAGGATAGACGTACTCGCTGTTCCCCTTCAAATTAGCCCGCCATTGTTGGATCCCTTCCCGCTCAATATTTGGGAAGAGGACCGGGGCCTCTATAAATAGGACTAGCCACCCACATAGCAAGGGGTTCGGTTTTCGGTTCGGTTGGTCAGTTGGGATCTGGAAGAGAGGAAGAGAGAAAGAGAGAGATAGAGAGAGGTGGTTGAACTCCCCATAGCAGTTCATCACCCCAGCCAAGAACAGACCCTCGCAAGGTTGTTCTTCCTTGTATTGTTCATCATCACCAGCCCCCAAGAGGCAATCCATCCACCACACACTAGAGTAGGGTATTACACCACAATTGTGGCCCGAACCAGTATAAATCTTGTGTCTTTCGTCCAGTTATTTTAATAGTTTAGATCTCAGCGAGACGGAGGGGTTGAAGGTGAGGTTTCCGCGCGCACCCCAGTGTTCGAACCTTAAGGGTCTGCCGGAACCCGAAATCCGGCAGTCCCTGTTAAAACACCACAGGGGGTGCCCTCGATACTAAAGTGGCTGTACTCCCCACATTATGCATATTGACATAACCTCGATTATTGTTAATCCTGATTGAGCCAGCGCTTTAATCCAGTTCATCAGGTAAAGGACTTCTCCGTTGTCTTCTTCTTGGGGGTTCCGTGGGTGCCAACTTTGGCGTTTCTTTAGAGGAGCATTGTTGAACTCCGGAAGGCCCTGCCGAACAGGGTCCGGAAGGGGGACGTCCTCCATATAAAACCACTCGAAAGGCCAGTCCTCGGACGCCTTCTTCGGGGTACCGGACAGGTATCCAGTTTTGGCGATGCGCCATATTTCGGCTCCACCCACTTGATAAAGTGACCCCTCTTGTGTGTGGGGGACAAGGAAAAATAACCTTTTCCACAACTCGAAATGAGCCTCGCAGCCCAGGAATAACTCGTAGAGGGCAACATAGCCGGCGATGTGTAATATGGAAGCAGGGGTAAAATTATGCAGTTGGAGGCCGTAAAACTCCAGGAGCCCAGGGAGGAACGGATGAATTGGAAATCCGAGTCCCCTCAATAAGTAAGGGACAAGGCATACTCGCTCCCCCGTAGAGGGGCTAGGGAAGCTCTCCGCTTGCTCCCCGTCATTGTAGGTGGCGAGCCCGGCACGGACGGGAACCATATACGCTGGAGGGAGAAATCCCTTAGTCTGCAGTTTGACTAATCGACTGTGTGGGACGGAACACCTCTCCCAATCACCGGGCTCAGGGCTACGGGGGCGGGAGGAGGAGCTGCGGAGGTCGGCCATGCTTGAGTGGATTTTTCCGAAGCACGCTCTGATGGATTCTTGCTGGGGGAGGATGATATGGATTGGATCTAAGAATCCCCATCCCTTTAATAGACAATTTATTTATCTGGCTAGGGGGGCAAATGTAAAAACGCCCTAGCTCCTCGTATTCATTCGACGCGTGGAAGATAGCCCTTATTGGGCGCAGAAGCCAAGAGGTCCAACATTTATGGGGCCGGACACTGCTTAACAGACGTTCGAAATTTGGAGAAGAACCCACCTTGCAATGCCGAAGACATTGTTGCGCGCCGGACTCATCGTCATTGAAGCCTGGTTCGGGGGCTACTGAGGGAGTCCTGGATTAGGGGGTGTCCGGACAGTCGGATTATATCCTTTGGCCGGACTGTTGGACTATGAAGATTCAAGATTGAAGACTTCGTCCCGTGCCGGATGGGACTCTACTTGGCGTGGAAGGTAAGCTAGGCAATATGGATATGTATATCTCCTCCTTTGTAACCGACCTTGTGTAACCCTAGCCCCCTCCGGTGTCTATATAAACCGGAGGGTTTTAGTCCGCAGGACAACATACAATCATACCATAGGCTAGCTTCTAGGGTTTAGCCTCTCCGATCTCGTGGTAGATCAACTCTTGTACTACTCATATTATCAAGAATAATCAAGCAGGACGTAGGGTTTTACCTCCATCAAGAGGGCCCGAACCTGGGTAAAACATCGCGTCCCCTGCATCCTGTTACCATCCGCCTTAGACGCACAGTTCGGGACCCCCTACCCGAGATCCGCCGGTTTTGACACCGACAGTGTGCCTTGTATCTTCATGCATCTTCTTGAGGTGGTTGGCTCGATCACTCGCGTCCATGTTTGTGCGCTCGTGGAGTGGTAGAGGTAGAATGTCCAAAGGGGACAAAAGGTTGAAACCGTAGACAACCTCGAAGGGGGACTTGCCGGTAGTCGAATGTCTTGCGCGGTTGTAGGCGTACTCAGCGATGGGTAAGCACTCCTCCCACTCCTTGATGTTCTTCTTGACGAGCACGCGAAGAAGGGTGGAGAGCGAACGGTTTGTCACCTCCGTTTGGCCGTCGGTTTGTGGATGATAGGCCGTAGAGAATAGAAGCTTGATTCCGAGCTTGGCGCATAAGGTCTTCCAAAAGTAACTCAAGAACTTGACGTCGCGGTCCGAGACGATAGTCTTTGGCACACCATGTAGACGCAAAATTTCCCTACAAAAGAGATTAGCAACATGTGAAGCATCGTCTATCTTGTTACAAGGAATAAAGTGTGCCATTTTTGAGAAACGGTCCACAACGACAAATATGGAATCTTTCCCCTTGCGAGTCCTAGGCAAACCAAGTACAAAGTCCATGCTAATGTCTTCCCAAGGTTGGTATGGAATTGGTAGGGGCATATAGAGGCCATGAGATTGAGTTTTGGACTTAGCTTTGCGGCATGTCGAACATCGGTTGGTGAAATGATTGATGTACCAAAACATCTTGGGCCAAAAGTACCTCTTCGAGAGCGTGGCAAACGTCTTGTCGCGCCCGAAATGTCCCATTAAGCCTCCTCCATGCGATTCCTGCAAAAGCAACAAACAGAGGGACGACTCGGGGATGCAAAGTTTGTTAGCTCTCATAAGATAGCCATCTTTGATGTAATAGCGTTCCCAAGATGTATTCGACAAACACTTGGCATAAGGAGTAGCAAAAGTTGCATCATGCTCATACAAGTCTTTGATATGCTCGAAGCCAATGACATCTAACTCAAGTTGCGTGACAAGCATGTATATGCGGGAAAGAGCATCCGCTACGGTGTTTTCTTTACCCTTGATGTACTTGATGACATAGGGAAAAGACTCAATAAATTCACTCCATTTAGCATGGTAGTTTGTAACATCCCAAAATTCTAAATTTTGGAATGTTATATTAAATAAGTAATTATGATTGTTTGTTTGTTTGTTGTGTGAAACTGAGTGGAAATTGAAACCTTTTGAAAGTTGAATGAGAGGGAATACAAGGAATTTCCCAAAACTTTCATCTTGCATTTTGATCTCCATGAATTCAAATTCATTTCATCACAAAACTCTAGAGTGAAGATAATATGACTTCTTCCATTCAAAGAAATGAAAAGGGGTTTGAAAATGATGTGAATTCCATTTTGAAATATTTTAAACTTAGAAACTTTAAGCAACTCAATGAGTTCATAAAATGACTTCTTCATATTTGAAGAAAGAGAGTTGGAAGTTTCAAAGAGATAAATTGGAGGTCACTTTGAAGTTGTTTGAAACTCCAAATTCAAATCCAATTGGGAGTTATTTGAGTTCCTATTCAAATTATTTTTCTCCTAAAAATAAATAAATGGAAATAAGGGTAAAATGATTCGCTTCAATGAAAAATTAGGAGAAAATAAATTTGAAATCATTTTGCTATTTTAAAAATGACTTTTATTGATTTTAAACGTAACAGTAGCATTGTTTGAGTTTTATGATTTATTTTGGATTTTATTTGAACTTGGAAAATAGTTCACCTTATTCTTGGTATTTTTATGATCATTTTGGTATATGATATATTATATATAATTTTTATTTAATTTACTTCTGCTGCAGTTTTCCTTTGTGTTTTTAAAAAAAAACCGCGCACCGCCCGTGGACCGAGGCTAGCTCGGCCCAGGAACACCCCGCGGCCCAACCGGCTAGCCGCGCCAGGCCGGGCGCACCCCCCGCGGCCCAGTTGGCGAATGGCCAGGCAGCCCGAGCACCCCTCCGCTCGTCCGCCCACCTCTTCTCTCGCTCGTAGCCGCCCCGTTGCCAGGAGGGCTCCGCTCCCATCGTCCGTAATCTCCCGCCTCCTCCGCTCGGATGAGCTTGCAGCGCTCACCACCCGCAACCACCGGCGCCATCGCCTCAGAGATAAGCCTTATCCCTCGCTCCCCAAGCTCCTGATCGCGCCTATAAAACCCCCAAGACCCCCTCTCACCGTTCTGCCAATTCGCTCGTCCTCTCGCACATCACAGGCGCCGCCTTCACCAGTTGGATCTCGCCGGCCGGAGCTCCGTTCGCCGGAGGAGCTCGACGACCGTAAGCCACCCCGAGGCCTCAAACCCCGTCAAACTACTCCCCATGTTCTTCCGCACCTAGTTGACATCTCATTTTGCCCCTAGGTTCGTCGGAGACGCTGTCCCCACGACCTGCGTCCTCGCCGGAGCACGGAGACGCCGCACTTCGCTCCGCCCGTCCGGGTCACCCCGATGCGCGCCGTCGCCACCACCGGACTGCCCACGTCGTGCCCGTCCCGTTCGTCTCCGCACCTGCCGCCGAGGAGCACCGCCGCCAGCGCCCGTCCGCCGCCTGACGCCAGCGCCGCCGCCCTTGTTCGCCGTCCTCGCTCGCTGTAAGCCGCCCGCTTCTTCCCGTTCGTTTAGTTTTTTTAGTATTAGCTCGGTTTTGTTTTAGTTCGGTTAACCACGGTTTTAAATAAACCATGCGGTTTAGTTAAAAAAACCCGGTCTCCGGTTTTCATTTTTTTGCCGCGGTAGCTGTTTTGCTTAGGTAGCGGCCGTTCGCCGAATAGCTTCCGCAACGAATGCTGTTCGGCCAGTAGGAAGCCGCCACGTGGCCAGGGACCTGGTCGCGAATAAAATTTTCATAGTCAAGTCCCTGTAAATTTCAGTTTAGCCCCTAAACTTCAAATGGTTGTATCTTTTTAACCGTAACTCCAAATTCGACGAAACTAGTGGCAAAATGTTCGTCTCGAATAGCTTTATCGAGAAAACCAACTTTGACAACTTTTGGCCAAATTCAAATTTGAACTTTATTCATATTTGAATTCAAACTTCAATTGACCATATCTCCTAAACCATAGCTCCGATTGATGTGATTCTTTTTGCACCGTGTCACCGTTGCCAAACCCTATCACTTGGACCTATCTCACGATATTTTTTCACACATTAGGATCTTTCCATAGTAGTTTTACCCGTATGCCTAGTAGGCACTGTGGTCCACGTCACAATTTTTGGCACCCATGCCCTATGTTGTTTTGCACATAGTATTTACTTTCGATAGTTAAGTCTGTTGTGTGTTCCTTTGGATTTTTCGAGTCTTTTCATGTTGCATGTTATTTGGTTCTCTGAAATGATTGCTTATGTGAATGCAATGTTTGACTTTATAGCTTTTCATCGGAGAGTGACAAATAGTTCTATTAAGTAAATTTCTGAGAGTGATATAATCTTCATCAACTGTTACCAGGCAAGTTCACATTTGACCATTCTTTCAATTACCTATGTTTTATATTATGCACTTAGTCCTTTTGTGGTAGGATTGCATGGTAGGATTTATTGATGCCAGATGGCTATGCCGTTACCTAGTAGTTCATTGAGGTAGGTTTGAACCATATACCTTTGTCACCACCGCGTAAGTTTAATTTTGCCTCGCCAATGTAGACGTGGATTGGGAAGTGTTCATTGTGAGAGATGAGTGACAAAGTAGTAAGTAGAACCAAGATAACTTAATGAACTACCTGGGCAGAGGTTTGGTTTAAATGGTGGCGAAGTACAGTGGGAGCATGCATGGGAAATCCATGGTGGTGCACCACTAGTGGTCCGTCCGCCCAGGCTCAAAGAGATCAATCGTATTCTCATGTCTAGAAGCTTACGTGTGCAGCCACAAGCCAATATGGGCTCTGGCTTAGTTGAGTAGTTAGTGTGACCCCTTCCGGGATGGGCTAGCAGATGTAGAATGATGTAGGTGTACCGGCCTATCCGTGGGTTAAGGGGGGAACATTTTCGAAAGACTATGTCTCGGTCATCCTGTTCTCAAACGCCAGGCAGTGCGAGAACTTCAAGGGAGGCGATCGAGTCTTGTGGGGAAAAGTGCGCAAACATCTGCAGAGTGTTAAAACCTAATCGATTAGCCGTGTCCCTGGTTACGGACAACTTGAGCATCTAGTAGTGGAAATGCTGGGAGATCTCATCACTCTTAATTAAAACAGATGGGTTTTAAATGAAACTTTGGGAATGGATTGAGTTGGGTTTACCAACTCATCCTATGCTATACAGTAGTGGTAGAATAATATCTTTTATTCTAGGGAATAAACTAGCTTTATGCAAAAAACTAAACTTAGAGCTTTCCACCAGCCAAATTGCATGTACAATAGGTTCATTATTCTTATGATGTGACTTGCCAGTACATTCAATGTACTGACCTACAGGGCTGCAACGTCTTATGTTGCAGGAATTTCTACGACGAGTAAGAGTTACGTTATAGGGTTACGGTCTACACTCAACTTGCCATTGGTGTTGATGGACTCCACACCCTTATGTTTGTTTCCGCTGAGACTTATGAGGTATATATCAGTTTTACGTTATTTATACATGTGATTTCACTTTGATATATACACTTGAGGGCGTCATATCTGCCGGGAGAACTCTCCTACGGCCCGTTATCTGCTGGGGTCCGCCTTTGGCGCGAAACCGAAATTATCGTTTGGGCCTAAGCGCGCGAAATCGAGGGAAAGGCGCGCAGTAGACAAAGAAAAAAAACTTTTGGCCGGAAAGAACTAGACGCGCCGGCCCTCCTCCCGACTGCAGCCAACCCCAAACAACTTCCCCCAAATCCCCCTCCACTGACCGCGCCGGCCGCCCTAGATCGACCCCGAGCACTACCGCCGGCGTCCCCCACAACCGCAGCCCTGCCGTCGGCGCCCCCCCACCACCGCAGCCCCGTCTTCACCACTAGCTACCCCACCACCGCCGGCCGTCCTAGATCCCGAGTTCTGCGGCCGGCGGCGCGCACCAACACAGCCCCGTCGCCACCCCCAGCCCCCCAACCCCCCCACTGCCTGCAGCCCTCCAACTCGACGGTCCGACCACTGCCGCATTTGCCCCCAACCACCCCACATCAGCGCTGCCGAGCACGGAGCACCCCCACGGACGACCACTGCCACCGAGCGACTCCACCGCAGAACTCCCCCCAAGCAGGCCTCGTCCCTCCACCTGAGCAGGCGAGCACCGAGCGGGATTGCCTCCTCGACGTCCTCTCCGATCCCCCAAGCAGCGGAGCGTCCCTCTTCTCCCGTGACCAGCTCACTACCACATCAACATCCTCTGTCTGCCTCCTCTGCCCCATCAAGAGCATTTGGTGAGATTTCTTTGCAGCCAAGGTTTAGTTCAAATTGTGTACTTGGATTCAGTTCTGGCTTCTACAATTGTTAGATGGTTCATTCCAATGTGTGAACTTGGCAGATGATTCAATCCAAACATCCAAAATTGTTAGATGGGTTAGTTTAATCTGTGTACTTGGCAGATGATTAGTTCTAGGTTTTACAACAATTGTTTTTTGTGTTTAGTTGATGCCTCAAAGTTGTAGCTTCTTTGTTTGTGTTTTGCAAAATCGGATTTGTGGACAGAACAAGTGTTTTGTTTTTATGATATAAATAATGATATTCTTACTACTATTTTAGTTTTTGTTGTTCCGGAAATGACATGTTTCAATTGACTATTCTATTGTGCTAGAGCATTCCTGGTCCATATTGTATTTCTCCTTACTTGTACTAGATATGAATGACATGCATTTTGTCACTAGATAATTATGATAGAGATGTTTGAAATGATTCGTGATATGGCACACCTACTTGGGGATTTGCGTGATAGTGGCGGTGGGGAGGATCCAATTCACGAGGATGTAGAGCCAGTCAGCATTGATCCCCTTCTAAAAGAAAAAGAAGCGTGATGCGGATGCTTTTCGACAATTCATAGTTGATGATAGAGGGGAGCTTTATCCAGGGTGCACACAACCTTCTTAAAGCTACGTTTTGTTGTTAGGTTACTCCATATCAAATCTCTTGGAGGTTGGTTTCATAAAAGTTCTGACATGATGCTAGAGTTGCTAAAAGAGGCCTTCCCAACAGCTACATGCTTACCTACTTGACATATAATGTGCCATTAATTTTCTTTTCAGGAAAAAGAATGGAACAAGAAAGATACTAAGACAATGTTGAAGAACGAGAGGAAGAATGGAACAAGAAAGAGACTAAGACAATGTTCAAGAACGAGCGGAAGAGAGGCTAGCGAGAATTAGAACAACAAACGGCGAGGATTTTGAACGGTTTAGCCGCCTTAAATTTTCAAATATAAATGAAGAATTTGGAGCCCAGCTAGTCAGCGACAAACTAAAAGGAAGAAGGTGATATACCATGCCATTAATTTTCTTTTCAGTTCCCATGATTTGGCTATTTTAAGTGGTGGAATGATAATGTATTATGTTTGTTTGGTGAACCTCAGGAATAGCTTTGCAAATAACAAACTTCAGTACAAAGATGTCAAAGTTTTGATATAAACTGTACTAACTTATAATTGCAGATTATAATTATAGTGAACTAGATAGGCGCTCACATGCTAGTGGTCTGCGGTGACATTTTAAGCTCTTGTTTATTGTCTTTAATGCCAGTGTGTAGCAGCCAGCAAAATTAGCTCTACTTCTTGGTGTGAATTTATGATGGTTATTTAGTTTATTTTATTTTTACACTGCATCGTGCTATGTTTCATGAGTATAAACATGATATGCTTTGCATGCAGTTTTGGGGGGGGGGAAGGAAGCATCTCATGTGTAAATTTCGTTTGACCTTGCGTTTTACTGCTTACTATTTACTATACATCCAGAATTGTACTTGGAAGTGTCATTATAGTTCTTTAGAAGTGGGCTTTTGTGTCCATCAGCCATGATTTTGTAGAGATGTCAGTTGAATAAATCTGATTCTCTGATCTCGCAAGGATAATGATTAACTTCTGTATATATAGATACTCCTACAGCATGTATAAAAAAGATAATTTGAGTCATTTCTCATAATTGGATCCTCTTTCTTTCATGTACATGAATTATTTCAGCTTATTTGTTTGTAGAAAGCCTTGGTTTTATTTTCTAGGCTAATTCAACTTGTGCGAGATGTAGGAAAGTGAACCAATAAAAATTGTTTATTAAACCAAATGTTTGTAGTGTTTCACTGGATTAAATCTATGGGTTGTCACTAATCGAATACCATTTAGGGGACCTTAATTTCTCCAGCTAGTTTCCCTCTTATTTTGTGTAGTACATGTAGAGAGCTTAGAAGGAAAAGCAAGCTCAAATACAATCTAATTTAATTCACTGGCTAGTACAGTAACTTAGCGCATGCAACCTGCTTATACCAATTTGCTTATTGCAGTAACTTATATCACTCTATTTCCCGATCCTGCTTGAAGCTGCAGTTGTAACTTTGCATATGCGCTTGTTCCATATAGTAGCTTCAAAATGCGCTTGTGTAATATTTAGTGTGTGATTGTGGCCTCGTGCTTGTGTTTCCAAATGCAGAAGACAATCAAATGGTCATCAATTCTGTTCGCTTTACTTCGGTACAGGAATAGCCTCACTTCTGCTGTACAAGATAGGTACACCTACTAATTACTGTTGATATTTGTTAATATCTGTACAGACTTTGCACACTATATTTGGATGAGAAGTAAGAGAAGCTTGCTACTGTCAAGATGATAAAAAATGGACATGTTCTCTACTAAAGTAGAGATTACTCTAGAGATGTTACTAGTTGCTCTATGTTTCAGAACATATACGGCTGTTGTATGTGGTTGTTGTCACATCTTCCTGTTTATCGACTTTGCACATTACATTTTGATGAGAAGATAAGCTTGCTACTGTTAAGATGATAAAAAATGGACACGTTCTCTACTATAGTAGAGATTAGTCTAGAGATGTTATTG
Source organism: Triticum monococcum (assembly GCA_034509565.1). Classification (NCBI taxonomy): domain Eukaryota; kingdom Viridiplantae; phylum Streptophyta; class Magnoliopsida; order Poales; family Poaceae; genus Triticum; species Triticum monococcum. Next base: position 671,102,606 of record CM067845.1, read on the forward strand.
GTTGCTCTATATTTCAGAAAATATGCGGCTGTTGTATGTGATTGTTGTAACATCTTCCTTAAGTTCTGAATGCTACTGTTGTATGTAACATCTTACGATCTATGGCAGCTGCAGATTTCCCAAAGGTGCACAAGTTCACTAAGGTTTGGAAGATTTTCAAGCTGATGAAGATTTGGAAGACCTACAATGTCCTGCGTCTTATTTGTTGAACCTAGACATTTGCTCTGCTCATTTTGGTGGTGGTTTGGCTATGTGGCACACATCTAGAAGCATACGTACATCTTTTGTGGCACTACTTTAGTTTGGTTGTGGGGTAAACATATATATGTACTCCTTTCATGGCACAACCTCTGTATATATTGTCGTTATGTTTATCAAATCAAGTTTAAGGTTTTCGATGAGGCCTATATGTTACATTGATTGAAGTGCGTGTATAAATTGTGTGATATGTCTTGATTGTCTGGACATATATAATGGATGGATATTACATAATAGGGATGCCTAGAACATTTCACTAGTGAAATTAACATGTTGGCATAATATCTGCCAGGTAAACATGCTTGTGCAGGCGGCTTAACTGCCGGTAATTGTAGTTTCACATGCCTAGACCAATCTGCCGGGAGAAAATTAACTGCCGGCAAATACAAGGGTCAGGGCAGAAAAACTGCGGGGATAAGTTTATCTGCCGGGAGAAGTAATCCCCGGCAGCCATTCTCGTGGCAGTTCTATCTGTCGGGAGAACCATTGTCCCGGCAGTTTGTCTGCCCTTTAAAGAGTCTTCTCCCGGCAGTTTTTCTGCCCTTACATCAGTGTTGTGGTGTAGTGACTTAGCCATCCCTGGATCGGTATGCTGGCACACACAGTACATCAATGTATATATCAAAGTGCAATCACATGTATAAATAACGTAAAACTGATATATACCTCATAAGTCTCAGCGGAAACAAACATAAGGGTGTGGAGTCCATCAACGCCAACGGCAAGTTGAGTGTAGACCGTAACCCTACAACGTAACTCTTACTCGTCGTAGAAATTCCTGCAACATAAGACGTTGCAGCCCTGTAGGTCAGTACATTGAATGTACTGGCAAGTCACATCATAAGAATAACGAACCTATTGTACATGAAATTTGGCTGGTGGAAAGCTCTAAGTTTAGTTTTTTGCATAAAGCTAGTTTTTTCCCTAGAATAAAAGATATTATTCTACCACTACTGTATAGCATAGGATGAGTTGGTAAACCCAACTCAATCCATTCCCAAAGTTTCATTTAAAACCCATCTGTTTAATTAAGAGTGATGAGATCTCCCAGCATTTCCACTACTAGATGCTCAAGTTGTCCGTAACCGGGGACATGGCTAATCGATTAGGTTTTAACACTCTACAGAGGTTTGCGCACTTTTCCCCACAAGACTCGATCGCCTCCCTTGAAGTTCTTGCACTGCGTGGCGTTTGAGAACAGGATGACCGAGACATAGTCTTTCGAAAGTGTTCCCCCCTTAACCCATGGATAGGCCGGTACACCTACATCATTCTACATCTGCTAGCCCATCCCGGAAGGGGTCACACTAACTACTCAACTAAGCCAAAGCCCATATTGGCTTGTGGCTGCACACGTAAGCTTCTAGACATGAGAATACGATTGATCTCTTTGAGCCTGGGCGGACGGACCACTAGTGGCGCACCACCATGGATTTCCCATGCATGCTTCCACTGTACTTCGCCACCATTCAAACCAAACCTCCGCCCAGGTAGTTCATTAAGTTATCTTGGTTCTACTTACTACTTTGTCACTCATCTCTCACAATGAACACTTCCCAATCCATGTCTACATTGGCGAGGCAAAATTAAACTTACGCGGTGGTGACAAAGGTATATGGTTCAAACCTACCTCAATGAACTACTAGGTAACAGCATAGCCATCTGGCATCAATAAATCCTACCATGCAATCCTACCACAAAAGGACTAAGTGCATAATATAAAACATAGGTAATTGGAAGAATGGTCAAATGTGAACTTGGCTGGTAACAATTGATGAAGATTATATCACTCTCAGAAATTTACTTAATAGAACTATTCGTCACTCTCCGATGAAAATCTATAAAGTCAAACATTGCATTCACATAAGCAATCATTTCAGAGAACCAAATAACATGCAACATGAAAATACTCGAAAAATCCAAAGGAACACACAACAGACTTAACTATCGAAAGTAAATACTAAGTGCAAAACAACATAGGGCATGGGTGCCAAAAATTGTGACGTGGACCATAGTGCCTACTAGGCATACGGGTAAAACTACTATGGACAGATCCTAATGTGTGAACAAATATCATGAGATAGGTCCAAGTGATAGGGTTTGGCAACGGTGACACGGTGCAAAAAGAATCACATCAATCGGAGCTACGGTTTAGGAGATATGGTCAATTGAAGTTTGAATTCAAATCTGAATAAAGTTCAAATTTGAATTTGGCCCAAAGTTTTCAAAGTTTGTTTTCTCGATAAAGCTATTCGAGACGAACATTTTGCCGCTGGTTTCGTCGAATTTGGAGTTACGGTTAAAAAGATAAAACCATTTGAAGTTTAGGGGCTAAACTGAAATTTACAGGGACTTGACTATGAAAATTTTATTCGCGACCAGGTCCCTGGCCATGTGGCGGCTTCCTACTGGCCGAGCAGCATTCATTGCGGAAGCTATTCGGCAAACGGCCGCTACCTAAGCAAAACAGCTACTGCGGCAAAAAAAATGAAAACCGGAGACCGGGTTTTTTTAACTAAACCGCATGGTTTATTTAAAACCGTGGTTAACCGAACTAAAACAAAACCGAGCTAATACTAAAAAACTAAACGAACGGGAAGAAGCGGGCGGCTTACAGCGAGCGAGGACGGCGAACAGGGGCGGCAGCGCTGGCGTCAGGCGGCGGACGGGCGCTGGCGGCGGTGCTCCTCGGCGGCAGGTGCGGAGACCGGGACGGGCACGACGTGGGCAGTCCGGTGGTGGCAACGGCGCGCATCGGGGTGACCCGGACGGGCGGAGCGAAGTGCGGCGTCTCCGTGCTCCGGCGAGGACGCATGTCGTGGGGACAGCGTCTCCGGCGAACCTAGGGGCAAAATGAGATGTCAACTAGGTGCGGAAGAACATGGGGAGTAGTTTGACGGGGTTTGAGGCCTCGGGGTGGCTTACGGTCGTCGAGCTCCTCCGGCGAACGGAGCTCCGGCCGGCGAGATCCAACTGGCGAAGGCGGCGCCTGTGATGTGCGAGAGGACGAGCGAATTGGCAGAACGGAGAGAGGGGGTCTTGGGGGTTTTATAGGCGCGGTCAGGAGCTTGGGGAGCGAGGGATAAGGCTTATCTCCGAGGCGATGGCGCCGGTGGTTGCGGGTGGTGAGCGCTGCAAGCTCATCCGAGCGGAGGAGGCGGGAGATTAGGGACGATGGGAGCGGGGCCCTCCTGGCAACGGGGCGGCTACGAGCGAGAGAAGAGGTGGGCGGACGAGCGGAGGGGTGCTCGGGCTGCCTGGCCATTCGCCAGCTGGGCCGCGGGGGGTACGCCCGGCCTGGCGCGGCTAGCTGGTTGGGCCGCAGGATGTTCGTGGGCCGAGCTAGCCTCGGTCCAGGGGCGGTGCGCGGTTTTTTTTTAAAAACACAAAGGAAAACTGTAGCAGAAGTAAATTAAATAAAAATTATACATAATATATCATATACCAAAATGATCATAAAAATACCAAGAACAAGGTGAACTATTTTCCAAGTTCAAATAAAATCCAAAATAAATCATAAAAGTCAAACAATGCTACTGTTACATTTAAAATCAATAAAAATCATTTTTTAAAATAGCAAAATGATTTCAAATTTATTTTCTCCTAATTTTCCATTGAAGGGAATCATTTTACCCTTATTTCCATTTATTTATTTTTAGGAGAAAAATAATTTGAATAGGAACTCAAATAACTCCCAATTGGATTTGAATTTGGAGTTTCAAACAACTTCAAAGTGACCTCCAATTTATCTCTTTGAAACTTCCAAATCTCTTTCTTCAAATATGAAGAAGTCATTTTATGAACTCATTGAGTTGCTTAAATTTTCTAAGTTTAAAATATTTCAAAATGGAATTCACATCATTTTCGAACCCCTTTTCATTTCTTTGAATGGAAGAAATCATATTTTCTTCACTCTAGGGTTTTGTGATGAAATGAATTTGAATTCATGGAGATCAAAATGCAAGATGAAAGTTTTGGGAAAGTCCTTTTATTCCCTCTCATTCAACTTTCAAAAGGTTTCAATTTCCACTCAGTTTCACACAACAAACAAACAAACAAACAATCATAATTACTTATTTAATATAACATTTCAAAATTTAGAATTTTGGGATGTTACACGCTTGTTCAACTTGGTTTGACCCTTAAGATACTTGAGGGTCTCATGATCGGTATGAATGATAAACTCATGGGGGCGAAGGTAATGTTCCCATTCATGCAAAACGCGGACTAAAGCATATAGCTCTTTGTCATAGATGGGGTGATTGAGTTGCGCTCTGGAAAGTTTCTCACTAAAGTAAGCTATGGGGCGCTTCTCTTGCGTTAACACACCCCCTATGCCATTACCACTAGCATCGCAATGAATCTCAAAAGGTTTGTCAAAGTTGGGTAAGGCAAGCACGGGAGCATGAGTAAGCAAGTTCTTAAGCTCATTGAAAGCGGTATCTTGGGATGGTCCCCAAACAAAAGGCACATTCTTCTTGCTCAAAGCATGCAAAGGTGAAGCAATGGTGCTAAAATCCTTCACAAAGCGACGATAGAAACCCACAAGACCAAGGAAACTACACACTTGATGCAAGTTTGTTGGTTGCCGCCAAGTCTTAATAGCATTGATCTTGGGCTCATCTACATGAACACCCTTGAAGAAACAACAAAACCCAAGAAAATGAGCTTATCAACACCAAAAAGGCATTTCTCCATATTAGCATAGAGGCACTCTTTTCTAAGAGTTTGCAAAACGGTGCGGACATGGGTGACATGCTCTTTGATAGATTTGCTAAACACAAGAATGTCATCGAAGTAAACCACGACAAATATACCAATGTAAGGGCGAAAGATATGATTCATAAGGCGCATAAAAGTGCCCGGTGCTTCCGAGAGACCCATAGGCATGACTAACCACTCATACAAACCAAACTTGGTTTTGAAAGCGGCTTTCCATTCATCACCTTCTTGTATGCGGATTTGATAGTAACCACTCTTAAGATCAATTTTGGAAAATATAGTGGCACCGCTAAGTTCATCTAGCATATCATCTAGGCGTGGAATGGGGTATCTATAGCGAACGGTGATAGCATTGATAGGTCTACAGTCGGAGCACATGCGAAAGCTACTGTCACGTTTTAGCACAAGAATGACCGGTACAACACAAGGGCTCAAACTTTCACGCACATGTCCATGGTCTATGAGATGCTTTACTTGCCTTTGAATTTCTTTGGTTTCTTCGGGGTTGACGTGGTAGGGAGCTTTGTTCGGAAGCGGAGCTCCGGGGATGAGGTCGATGCGGTGCTCAATGCCTCGTAGTGGAGGTAGTCCCGGAGGTAGCTCATCGGGGAAAACATCTTGGAATTCCTGCAATAAAGAAGCTAACACCAAGGGTAGAGTGTGAGAGGTGTTAGTTTGTGGTGCCTTGTCCTCGCACAATAGGACATAATGTAGGACACTCGATGGGTTCTCGCACACTTCCCTCATCTCACGTTTGGTGGCAAATAGAACTAAGTTTTTCTTGTCGCTCATCGTGGAGGCACTCAATTTGGGCTTGTGGCACTCACTCTCTTTTTGGTGGCTCACTCTCTCACTATTCTCTTCACGATGGGTGGCTTGCTTATCGGTGATCACTTGGCTTGGAGACATAGGTCGTAGCACAAACTCCTTTCCTTTCATCTTGAAGCTATAGTGGTTTGTACGCCCATTGTGGACAACTCCTCTATCGAATTGCCATGGCCGCCCAAGGAGAAGATGAAAAACGGTCATTGGGATGACGTCGCACTCCAAGGTGTCTTCGTAGGCGCCGATTTTGAAGGAGATTTGTACTCGGTGCTCGACTTGGATGGTGCCGGAGTCACTAAGCCATTGCACTTTGTACGGATGTGGATGCTTCATCTTGGGCAATTGGAGCTTGGAGCAAAGTTCTTCACTTGCGAGATTATGAAAACTTCCTCCATCAATGATGACCTTGACGGATCGTCTATTGATGCCGGCCTTGGTGTGGAATATGTTGCATCTTTGGTCTTCTTCTTGGTGATGTTGGAGGGTCAAGACTTTGGACACAACAAGTGCGGGACTTGAGTCTTCATCGCAAAAGACTTGTTCTTCTTCATTGTTCACTTGGTGGTGCATGCCAACTTGCTCAAGGGCTTCCATTTCTCCTTCACACATGGAGTCATAAGTGCCATCATCGTTGAAGACCATGGTTCGCTTGTTCGTGCACTCATAGGACTTGTGGCCTCGGCCGCCGCAAGTGAAACACTTGAAGGAACTCGTCTTGACGGTCTCATCGGTTGGGGTTGATGATGATGAAGCTCTTGGCTTGAAGTTGCTCATAGTAGGATGGCTTGTAGTTGACGAAGCTTTCTTGGAAGTCGACTTGTCGAAGTTGATTGAAGAAGGCTTTCTAGTCGGTGTTGGAGTCGTTGAAGCTTGGTTGTTGATGAAGCCGGAGGACTTGGATGAGAACTTGGCATACTTGAAATCATCTTGCACTTGGCGTTCCGCCTTGGTAGCTTGGTGCACTAGCTCGATGAGATTTGAGTATGGTTGGAAGTCGGCGATCTTCTTGATGGGATGGTTGAGGCCATTCAAGAAGCGTGCCATTGTTTGCTCATCATCTTCCATGACATTGGCTCTTATCATTGCAATATCCATCTCCTTGTATTATTCTTCAACGCTCTTGGTTCCTTGCTTGAGTTGTTGGAGTTTCTTGAAGAGGTCGTGGTTGTAGTAGGTAGGTACGAAGCATGCTCTCATGACATCCTTCATTTGTACCCAAGTAGTGATGGGTGGTTCACCTCTTGCCTATCGGCACTCTATGATTTGTTCCCACCAAATGAGGACATAGTCTTGGAACTCAAGGGATGCCATCGCGATCTTCTTCTCTTCTTCATAATTGTGCAAACGGAAGATCTTGTCAACTTTCAATGCCCGTGAAAGGTACTCTTCGGGATCGTTGCTTCCGTTGAACTTGGGCATGGTGAACTTGAGCTTGCCGTAGCACTACTCTTCATTGTGTTGGGGTCGGGGATGATGACGCCCATGTTGTAGATGATTGTTCAACTTGTGGTGCTCTTGTCGCAGAGGGTTGTCAACCTCGTGTTGCTCTTGTCGTGGAGGATTTCCATTGTCTTCATGCTCTCGATGACCTTGATGGTCTTGGCGAGCTTGTGGAGGAGCTTGTCGAGCTTGAGGAGGAACTTGACGATGCACGCGAGCTTGAAATATTTGTTCTTGAATTTCTTCGCGAAGTGCTTCCTCTTGTTCATGGGCTTGTCGGCCTCGGTCGACAACGGCTCGACTTGAATCGCGTAGAGCTCGTTGTGCCTCAAGTGCTTGAGCGTCACAGAGTTGTTGTTCTTGACGTTGAGCCTCGGCATCTTGTGCATTTTGGTGTAGACGCGCGCATTCTTCCTCTTCATGTTGGCGTTGTCGTTGCCATTCTTGTGCTAGCGCAAAGGCTTCTTGGGTTTGACATCGTCGGTGCTCTTGCGAGTCGGTGTCGCGTAGAGGATTGAGGTTTGGTTGATGCTCGTTGCACGTGGCACGTCGAAGAGTGTTTGAAGACGGTGTACTTGAGCCGGAGAGGGTAAAGTCGGAGTGGCGACTTGAACGGCTCCTTCTTGAAGTGGAAGAAGAGCGGTTGAGCAACAAAGCGCGAATCTCGTCCATCCTTGCGTCATTCTCTTGCTTGTGATCGTCGAGCTTGTGGTCGAAGTAGTCCCTTGTACGTTGCTCAGAGAGTCGCAAGTCGGTGGCGAGGTTGTCAATGCGGTCGCTCATTGCTTGCTTTTCTTGATGCAAAGCACGTTGTGCACCAAAGAGGTGGCTTTTGGTAACGAAGGAGTTCATATCGTCGTCTTGCTCCGAGAAGAGTGGGTTGGTAGAAGTACTTGGCCTATCCATCATTCCAAGACAAATGTGAGTGGTAGAAAGAGAAGAACGAATACCAAATGTACCTTGATCGAAGTTGAAAGTGGATCGATGATCACTCCAATGTAGGACAAGGGAATTGCCCAATTGGTACGAATTCTTGTCGGTTTCTCACACCTACACAAGTAAAAGCTTAAGGTGGAGCTTGGTTAGGACGGTGGCACAATTTTTGATGTGAATGTAAGCAAGATTCAATAATGTTGGAGAAGATCCACGACTTGTAAATGTAACAAGTAGACCAATAGCAAGATGTGGTACACGGAAACACAACACACAGAAAGATAAATGGGGTCGTGCAACCAAGGGTGAGCCAAAATGTGGAATCCACGAAAATGCTCTTGTTGCACAACACTAGAGAGACGCTAGCACGATTGCACAATAGGCGGATACGAACTTGTGCACAACCTACTAAGCAAAAATGCAACGACTTCTATCCCAAGTATGATGTTCCGGAGATATGATCCGAGATGATCGAGTATGACAATCTTAATGTTGTATGATGCTATGGTTCTTGCTTATAAGCTCTTTGCTTATCTTCTCTCTTTGCTTAAAAGCTTGCTTGGCTCTTTGATGTTGGAGCTCTTTTCTCATGCGATGCTTGACGGACCAAGATAGCAATTGTGTATGCGATGACAACTTTGTGACACAAGAGATGATTCCAAGATATGCAACATGATGATAGTATGTATTCTATGGGATGTATGATCACTAATGTGCACAAGTCACGTTGCCGGCAATACTCAAATGCTAGTCTCGATGGGTAAGCTACGCAAAAGTAAGGCTAGGGTTATCAATCCAAATGGAAAAGAGTATGATGACATCACACTACCAAGAAGATACCGATGGGAAATGGATACCACAAGTGTGTAATCGTTCGTAGTAGTCGTTGGCGAAAGTGAGCGATGGTGATGTTGATGTCGAACCGTCCCTAGGTAGCCGAAACACGAAAGGAAACGGTGAGCCACAACTCAAACTCTCAAAACCAAGTGCGACAAAAAGCGTCGGAGTAGGTAGCGGGTAAATGGTGGTGTGGGTTGGGGTATTGGAAAGGTTTGCGGAGGGGTTTGCGGAAGTTAGGTGGTGGTGGTCGAAGTGGGTATGCGGAGGCGTAGGCGGCGGTGGTGAAAAACTGCAGAAAATGCAGTTTGGACAGAGGAAGCCGGATGACCCGGGCCAGGAGCCGGATGATCCGGGCGGGTCAACTCGCTCGGGGATGGCTCGGGATGAGCTCGAAAACGGCCACAATTTCGGGGATTTCGCGGATTTTGGAGGGATTTCGAGGTGGAGATGGTGGGGGAGGCTAGATCCACTTGCAACACAACAAACTCATGGATCAAAACCAACAAAACATCATCAAAACTCACAAATCACAAGAAATTTTTTGGGGCTATTTTTGTGGGTATTTTCGGATTAGGACAAAAAAACAACAAAATCAAGCTAGAAAACGAAGAGGGGAGGCTCCGAAATCGTGATCAACCTTGCTCATGATACCAAGATGATGTAGGGTAGAGACCCTAATCGCCCGATCTTTCACGAAAGGAGCGGATCCCGGGGAAATCACGAAGAACACGGGGAAGAACGGAGAGAAAAAAAACAATAAGAAACACGAGAGGAATCACTAAACCGACATGAATAAGTCACACATGGGCTAGATCGTCGAGTACATAAGGAAAGATACAAGATCCACGGACAACTAGGGACGATACACGGTAACCGGTTTTCTCCGTGAGGAGGTCTTGATGTTCTTCCCTCAAGAGGGGTCTTGAATCCGCTTGGGGGATCTTCTCCGATGGAGGCTCGAATCTCCGTGGAGAAGGTAACCAAGTGGATGAGCAAAGCTCTCTCACAAATATGAGCTAAACATTTGCTAACCCTAAAAATGGGGAGTAGAAGGTCTATTTATAGCCCAACGGGCGAAAGGGTAAGTGGGGGGACGAAACGGGTACACGGGCCTCGGCCCAAGTCACGCACACAGGCGGCAGCCGGATGATCCGGGGGGTGGTCCGGATGATCCAGGCTTCGGGGGTCCGGATGATCCGGGTCGGCATCCGGATCGTCCGGCTGTGTTGGAGCAGCTGCGGGAGGGCCGGATGTCCGGGACCTGGTCCGGACGTCCGGGTGTGGCCGGATGATCCGGGCCTAGGTCCGGATGGCCCACCTTCACGATGCCTTCTCGGGTGTCTCTGGCCACATTATCCGGATCGTCCGGGCCAGAGTCCGGATCATCCAGGCTGAGGCCGGATCGTCCGGACGGCGGTCCGGATCGTCCGGGCTTCTGCTGACTTAGCCCTTTTTCTTCTCCGTTTTCACGTCTATCTTCCTCTTCGGATTCTCCTCGCTCCTTGGCGTCTCCATGGCTAACTCCTTGATACCTGAGTATGCACAATGTCTCCGTTTGAGGTAGTAGCCATGTCTCAAGATCATCGAAATGAAATTGTGAGAGAAGAGATGTCACCTCGGTTTCGAAAGCTCTTGCACGTGATCAAGTCATGGGTCCACTAGGCACTTGATGAGACGATGATAGGTCCATGAGGATGACCTTGGGATGCTCCGCATCAGTGCCCCTCTTTGGATTCAGGGTGCGCCTTCTGAATCGCAATGATGTTTTTCAAGATGGAGATGGCCGTTTGAGTCTATTTGGATCGGTGTCATCGTGTATCAAACCAATATTTTGGCATTGACCCAAAGCACCCATTTCGATGGGCTTCAATAATCTGGCTCGCCCCATTCCCATCCATTCTATGGCCAATTTGATCACCCTAGAAACTACTATTCCTGATGCTAAAAAAAATACTACTATTCCTTATGCCCGCATCTTTACCGCTAGAAAACCATGCCAAGATAGCTAAAACTATTTTTTTACTAATCTACCTATCTACACACCAAAAGTCATCCTAGGTCTCTCTGTGTCGGATCAATTAACAATCATGTGACTTTTTGTGTGTGTCGGATCAAGTAACAATCATGTGACTTTTTTTGGGGGTCGGATTAATTAACAATCATGTGACTTGTTTAGACTAGTGGACTGGCCCAACAAGGTCATACATGGTTTGTTTTCCTTCGCTTTTTTCTGTTTTCTTTTCCTCAAAAATAATCTTTTTTCTGTTTTATTTAGTTTATCCTCGATTTTTTGTCAAATAGTTATTCAGGATCTTAATTAATTGATAATTCCTTTTTATCATTTACTTTTCTTCAGTGGAAATACATTATTTTTTTAGAAGCCATGGACATTTCATGTGCACGTGAACATTTATTATGAAAGCCGTGGATGTTTAACTTTTTCAGATACATGAAATCCTCAGGTGATATTAGTAAAAAGCTTTTGGGTATTGAAAGATTTTGCTTTTTGATTTTAGGTAACATTTCTCAAGACAAACGTAACCATTTTTTTTGCGGTGTGAAGTTTCACTTAATACATTTTTTAGACAAGTTTCACTTAATTTACATAACATGCTCAAGTTCATGTACAAAGAAAATCTGATTTTTTTCTTCAACTATAAAAAACTATTTGTAGTATATAGTTTGAATTACCTACGTGTCAAAAATGCTCTTATATTATGAAACGGAGGGAGTAACATTTTAATTTTACTTATCTAACATTCTTAAAAAGTTGCTTCCCACTACTCCTATTCTCTTATCATGTAAACTGTCCACATCAGCGATGTGCCACGTCATCCTACTACCTAAGTTATCAAGACATGCAAGCAATCCACGTCACCCCACATGCCCCACACATTTATTTCAGAAAGAAAAACCCCAACAAATCATGCGACACAACTTTTATTTACTCATCAAATCGTGCTCTTCCTATCTTGCACTACCACTTTTATTTAGGGGATATAGGGGAAAGGATCAGCTATCCCTCGGCTGTTTGCTCTTCCATCTTCTATACTCCCTTCGTTTTTATTTACTTTGCATATTAACTTTGGTCAAAGTCAAACTTTATAAACTTTAACCAAATTTAAAGACAAAAATATTAACATGTGCAATTACAAATCAATACCATTAGATTCATTATTGAACGCACTTTCGCATCATATAAAATTATTATCGTAAATATTTATATTCTTTCATATAAACTTGGTCAAACTCAGTCAACTGTAACATGCAGAGTAAATAAAAACGGAGGGACTAGTAAATGAGGTAGTCAAAGAGGCCTGAAGCATGCGTAAGACTAGCCACAATGGGAGTAATTTCAGCAGTAACATCGAGTCCACCTCAGCAAATTTGCTTATGTGGCAATGAGTTAATGAGGAGAGAGGTAGTAGTAGTAACTTAGCTAGTTACTGTAACATCACATGTCCCAATGCAATATGAGTCTATGACCTAATAAATGAAGCTATGCATGTTACCACACTTATGTTACTACCAACTATGAAGGTAGTAATATAGCCTAGGAATACGTGTATGTTACTAGTGTATGTTACTCTTCATTGTGGCTAGTCTAACACCATTGTTGGATCTACACATCTTATTCTCCTCCTATTCGTAGCCGCTCGAGCTCCGAGGTGTGGAGTCTCATCAACACACCGAGATGGAGATTGATGTCGCACCTCAGCGGGTGCTGGCGCACACCCACAGTGCCTCCGTGGTGCCCTGCGTCATCTTCGCCCAGCCACGACGCCGTTCCTGGAAGACGCCACCGCACTCCTGCGGTGCGCCCCACGTCCGCTTCGCTCGGCCACGAAAACAGGCTTGGACGGCGCAGCTGCACGTCCGGTGCGCCTCAACACGGCCTCGCTACAACTTCGTCACGAGCCGACGACGCCGCGCCTGGATGGCACCGCCGCATGCCCGCGGCACTTCACCGGCACCCGCAATGCCTCCCCGATGCCCCTAAATGGCTTCGCCCGACCAACCATATCCAATCGTCCGCATCGGCGTCGTTCGTCCGGCGCTACCCTCGGCACACACCCCACACCATTTCAGCGCCATCAAGGACAATCCCTCCTCCCTTTGCTCTGGTGTGGAGCTCGGCGAGGCGAACAGGATGGCGTACGCCGGGAGAGGAAAAGGAAAGGATCTTTACAGTACTGCTTGCCTCTGCCACTCTTATTCAATTATCTCCGTCAACATCGCTATGGCCGACAGACATGGTTGTAAGCTATTATTTCGTTGTGGTACTTCTGCTTAATTATGCACACCAATATATGATGTTTTTTGTGCAGTAGCTACTCCTACATGCACTGCATTGTTGCCCAGTTGTTTGCCTGGGATGCATTGTGAATTTGTGACTGATTGGTTTAATTGTAGGTTTGATTCTTGCAGACGTTCAGAAACGATGACTAAAGTTGTTGTTCCCGGACAGTAGGTTTCAGTCATTGACAAGTTCACGTATAAACTATAAACACAAGACAACTTCATGTTGTATTTATTTATTTCACAGTATATCCCCTACTTGCTCACATTTTTCCTTCTCTGTGCAGTAGCTACATGCACTGCATTATTGCTTCTTCAGAGTTTCAACTGCCGCCTGTGTAGCAAATTGGAACATGTTTATTCAGATTTGAGAGGTAACAAATCAATTTTGAACATGTTTATTCAGATTTCAAAGGTACAACTCTCTTGAATTTTTATCAGTTCTAATCACCCACTTCACCATAGTAGGTCTTTAGTTTTTCTCAGTTATCTTCTGCATTTTTTTTTGCCCACTGATTACTGGTGTCATGATCTTAAAATGGCTCTTCGGGGGATAGTTTAGTATTCATTGTATCGTTTTGATGAATGCAATATTTATCATTGTGGATATTAGCCGAGTTGGATTTCAATTGAAGCTGAAATTCCTCAAGTTGTGTATATATCAGTTGAGTGGCACCCGTATTTTATGTTTGACAACTCATTCGATCTTCATTTTCCCCTTCTTTTTTGTGAAATCATTTAATCTTCCTTGAAATACTAAATTGCAAACTTCAAAGATTCAATGTTCATCTTTACCTAATAATAAAGCAAATTGGGTTTCTTTCGTCCGTCATGGCATTTTTCAGAAAAGTCCCTCTATTTCAAAGAATTCAACCCGCAGTCCTGTTTTAAGTTAAAACGAATCGTTATTTTCGTATTTTACACAAAAGTCTCTATCTTTTTTTGAAATCAACCCGCCGTCCAGATTTAAGTCACACCCGAACCGTTATTTTACATTTTTTTGAAACCCCCCTGATGTTTTAGGTAATTCATCCGCGGATCATATTTAAGTCAAACAAATGCTTTTTAAAATCATCCATATTTTTTAAACCGTAACTCCGATTTAAACATGTTATATATGAAATTTGATTAGAAAAATATGTAGAATATGAATATGAGATTATTTTACCTGTTAAGTATTTTTAAATATTATTTTGGAATATATTTGAGTCAAACCAAATGATTTTCTAAATTATCTGTATCTTTTAAACCGTAACTTCGATTTTAACATATTATATATGAAATTTTATTAGAAAAATGTGTGGAATCTAAATATGATGTTAATTTTACCTGTTAAATATTTTTAAAATATTGTTATGGAAGCAAACTTATAATTTATAGCGCAAGATTTGTTTTTTTCATACCGGCGGCGATCCGGATTGCAAATAAACACCCCACTATATATACGGAAAGGAAAACATCGATAACTACACATGCATACCTCTGAAAAATGTCACAAGGAAAAATAACAGATTTCCCATCGCAAGAGTGAGAGAAAGCGAGAGAGAGAGAGAGAGAGGAAGAGAGAGAGGGGGGAAGAGAGAGAGAGGGAGGGAGAGGTAGGATAGAGGGAGAGAGAGATGCCTTAGGATTAACCATATTCAACACACGTTTTTCGTTGTTTTGTGTGAACACCGAGGCCATCATTGGCAAGGGTGAGAAGGAGAATAAGTGGCAACACAAATATGATGCCTCGCAAAAATAAAGGAGATGGACCTATTGTGGTCCTGAGTGATTGTTGTTAAGTTAAGAGCATGTGTTATGTTTTCTCTCCCGTTGCAACGCACGGGCTCTTTTGCTATAGTAATAAAAAATACAGCAATTTATATATAGATGTTCCCGCCGCAACGCGCGGGGAATCATATGCAGTTTTGTAAGGAAAGAAATGTATGTGCTTTTGTAGCTGGAAAAAAAAAGTAAGTATGTGTTTTCTGGAAAGCAGCTTTTTCTTTCTTCGAGAAACTTCTTGAAAGCAGCTAGGACTAGGAGCGGTATTCCCAGAAAACCAGCGAGCGAGATGCCAGTGAAGGAGGAGGAAAAAGGACGGTGATATCTGTACCAGTTGAACCACTCCTAAAAACAAATCTGCAGTATTTTTTTTAGAATAAAAAAAATCTGTAGCAGTGTAGCCCAACTTGTTTGGTCGGAGCTGCAAGGCCATATTCTCATGTTGGAAGCCCATTCGTGGACCTGTTGACTGCAAGGCCCGACCGTTTCGGCTAAAGGCATGTACAATGGTTGATAAGATAGTTTTATTTTAAGTTTTACATGTAAATTAGAGATGATAAAAAAATATGTTTACAATGGGTCATCTTTTAGCCTTATCTTCAATAATTAGTTGTTCCTAAAAACATGTTGAGACAAATTGTGCGAATAGATCATCTCTTGTCTTCTCTTAAATAAGATAAAACAAGTCTTCTCTTATGATTTCTCTCTCCTCCACCTCATCATTTATACTACGTGACACTGTTAAGATAGAATCATTGTACATGCCCTAAACGGCCTAAAAAAGTTGAGGCAACCCCCTTCGCCACTGTACTTCTTCGCTCGCCGTCGCGCAACCGGAGCATGGCCGGCGCGACGGGCACGGGGTACCCCCCACTCTACCGCAGGCCCAGCGCTCCGGGTATGTCGCCTAGATCCGCCATCAAGGTGCGACTCGCTCCCTCCATCCCCCACCCACCCACGCCAGCGCGCGCTCCATCTTATCACTAAATGCCATACGTGACCGGCTTCGCTCCGCGGTCGCAGCCGA
This sequence comes from Triticum monococcum, assembly GCA_034509565.1. Classification (NCBI taxonomy): domain Eukaryota; kingdom Viridiplantae; phylum Streptophyta; class Magnoliopsida; order Poales; family Poaceae; genus Triticum; species Triticum monococcum. The sequence continues at coordinate 671,118,717 of CM067845.1, forward strand.
TCCGGATACAGAGACAACACGAGCTCATCGCAATGAACTGTGATTCTTGGCCGGGATGGTCGTCTGATTTGGTGCTCGATCGGTTCTGCAGAAGATACTTTGAAGATCCCCTGGGCGCGCTACAACTCACGGGTCTGTAAGTACTGTACATGCCAATGTTCGCTGCAGGTTCGAGCCAGAGCAAGCTTTCATCTATTTATTATTAATACTGGAATTAGGTCATACAGTCAAACACATGTCTGAATTCAAATACATTCATAAGATGACAACAAAAACATTCTCTCATGATAATTTACATGCCAAAGAACAGAATTACATAGGAAAAAAAGGCTTAATACTGATCCCAGATTCATGCTATGTAAGAACAGAAGTTCCAGCGAGCGATGATCTCAGCCAGCCTCTACGGATTTATTTCTTGCCAGTGAAGCCCAACTCAGTGCCACTTGCAAATAAACCCAATCATACACTCTGCCAGAGAACAAGAACCAACGAATTCTCCAATTCCTCTTAAACAAGAAGCCACAGAACACAATCTAGAGACCTGCTACAAACCCCGTGCCAATACCGAGGTATAATGACAATGCGTCGCTCATGCCCTCATGCTCGTCTTCAGGAGCCGGTGTAGTGGTTTCAGTTTGTGAACAGTTCCTTGAGACAGGTGGACCACATAGACCTGGGTTACCAATGTAGATGGATGGCTGGTCGTCCAGAGTTCTTAACTGATTTCCAAATGGTATGGTTCCTGTCAAATTGTTGTATGACAGGTTCAAGTGTGCCAGTGATGTTAGATCCGCTAAAGTTATAGGGATTTCACGAGAGAGCTCATTATGTGAGAGATCCAAAGATTCCACTGCCCGTAGCTCACCAATCGTTTGAGGGATTGCGCTGCTGAGATGATTCCAAGACAAGTTCAAGTTTTTCAATGCGACGAGCATGCTGATTTCATGAGGAATCTGCCCTGTTAAATTGTTGCAAGAAAAGTCAATGTTTACCATGTACACGATTCCTGTTGTGTATTCTAGTTGCTGGCCTTTTGTGACCACCCATAGACTATCGGTATAAGCATTAGGGTTCTTGTAGATGGAGACGACCACAAAAAAGTTGACAGTTTTGAAAAGTGCGCCTTGCTTATTGGGACTATGAGCCATATCTATGAGATTCCCAAGTGATAGTGGTATCTTCCCTGAGATATTGTTGTTTGCAATGTCTAAATATTGAAGCCCCTTCATCTTGGTGAGTTCATCAGGGATGCCACCAGTGAGCATGTTTGACCGCAGCCTCAGAAATGCTAAGGATGGTATCTTTGACCAAATCCATGTTGGTAAACTCCTAGTAAATTTATTGGATGCGAGATCAAGGAATTTTAGCTCTTTACACCTCTGAAGAAAGGTTGGGAATTCTCCTGAAAGATTGTTGTTGTTCAAGTTAAGCATAGTAATACTTGAAAATTTGGGTCCACGAGGGCAATTGGGCATTGTCCCATTTAGTAGGTTGTCTGATAGGACTAGAAACTTTAATTCCTGCAACTCAAACAGGGAGCATGGAATGGTCCCAGAAAAGAAATTTTTGAAAAGCATGAGTATCTGTAGCTTTGGAGTGCCAATATGTAATGGTAGTGTGCCCGATAGATTGTTCCCAGACAGGTCCAAGTAGACTAGGTTCTTTGGTAGTGTTGGAATTGGTCCAGCAAGCTGATTAGAACTAATATCCAACACAATTTCTTTGGTTCCGCCAAACCGAAAAAATGCCGGAAGCCTGCCAAAAATCCGATTTCTAGACAAATGCAACTGTTCAGCACGACACATAGAGATCCAGAACTCATCAGGTATGGAATCATGTATACTGGTGTTTGAAATATCAAGATAGGTGATCTTTGGTAGGCTAATCCATGCAGGAAACTGGGGGCCTATGATGCAAGAACTAAAACTCGCTGAAGTTAATTTCAATAGAGTGTTCCTTTTTCTGTCAACCACTATAGTTAATGGATTGTTGGAGATCCATAGAACTTCTATACTGGTCATGTTTATGAAATGGTCTTCGGTAACTGTACCATGTAGGTTGTTTGAGTCTAACCATAATTCCTCCAAATTTGTGAGTTCCTATATACCAACGGGTATCTCTCTGGATAGTTTGTTATTACTGAGTTTAAGTATGAGCAAGCTGCTAAATTGGTCTAGCCGATCTGGAAGGCTCCCTCTCAGATTGTTACAGTCCAAGTCCAACTCTCATCTGTTGGCAATCTATGAAATAGGTCTTCTATGTCCCCACTAATGAAGTTCTCTGATAGTTGGAGCAGTTGTAGTTTCTTTAGTTTCTTGGAGGTCGATGGCACCATGCCGGAGAAGTTGTTTGTGTTAAGGCTCAATAATTGAATGGAGGTCAAGTTTCCCACTTCGTCGGGTATAGGACCCTGGATTCCGCAGTTACTCAAATCAAGGTATGTGAGCATAGGTAGATCCCAAGCCAAGTAGTTGGTTCCAAAGGATGAGTTAAATGAGTTCGACTCGAGGTCGAGTGTATCTAATGATGTGAGGTTGGAGTGCAACGGCAATGGCATAGTGTTTTGGAGCCCACAAGCAGCTAGTTCAAGGGTTATCAAGGAGGGGAGCATGTTGACAACATGAGTCCAGTCAACGTGAGCGCTGAGGTCCACCTCAGACATGTCGAGATATTGTAGCTTCCGTAGGCGCGACAACCATGCGAGATCAGGCGAGCAAAAACCATGTGACTGAAATGAGAGGTCAAGGCTGACTAGATTGGAGAGGTTCCCAAGGTGGGGAGGGATTCGCCCACCGAAAGACGAGCTAGTGAGGGTGAGATGTTTAAGACTCCCAAGACCCCCGATGAACTCCGGGATGGGACTACCACTGAAATTGTTGTACGAGAGGTCCAGGTACTTGAGATGTCGTAGAGTGAGTAAGGAGGAGCTTATCTGACCTCCGATGGCTCCGGGCATGATTTCACCATACAAGTCGGTATCGCTGTTGACATGAAGGCTGACAATGTGACCGATCCAGTAGCTGCACTCGACACCCGTCCACCAACAGCAGTCCTCCTCGACCCGCCATGACGAAAGGTAGTTGCTCGGGTCGGTGAGGCCGGCCTTGAAGGCGAGAAGCGCATCCCGCTCGCGGGGGACGCATGTGATGTTTTTTGGGTATGGTTGTGGTGGCGGCGGTGCAGGCACGGCTATGGCCGACGAGCTGTGGCATAACCACGTCGCTAGGACTAGTAGGGTCACCGTCGCTTGGATCAGCCGTTCTCTCCTGGCCATTTTGGGTGCTCTTGTTAGTTGTTGTTGCCCCGGATATGTCCCATTTTAAGGACCTTTCATTCGTTCCACTCGTCAAAGTCAAGTCAATATATAGGAGCTATATCCACTCGGCGTGTATTGACAATGCTTGTTTCCCGTCAATAAAGTTTAGTGACCAATGTGAGTCTTTGCTTCACTTTGATCAGTGGATCATGGGAGTGCACAACCACCAAATCTTAGTGCATGAAATTCCACAAGAGAATGATAACGAAGCACCAAAGTCGCAAAGCAAAAGGAAGTTCAGATCAGGACATCGACACGCTGTTGCTGCGCTGCATGTCACGCGGTAGATTTGGGTAAATCTCACGTCCATGTTGAACCGTAGAGCTCAACTCCTCTATGCTAGAAAATACAACATGATGTTTTTCTTGATTCACATTGTTGTCAGAACATACAGTTTTCGTGTCAGACGAAGCATGCTTAACCAGGCGATGAGCGTCAGTATTCAGTCTCCTTCCTTCATGGCCGATCCTCATCAAAAGCTCATATTCGATCCGTTTCTCTTTTTTTAAACGATTTTTACTGTTTTTACTATCCCTAGAAAGACTTTTACTCCACAGGTAAGGTAATCCTGGCCATCCTACCCTGGCGGCCTAAAATTTCCTATGATAACATTTACCTTTTGAGTTTCAAGTGCAGTTGACATATATACCTAGCAAAAGATGTCCCAACAGCGCATGTACATTCGTCGCGCTCACACACCAAACTCCAAATCTCAAAAAAAATAAGTAGATGTCTTGGTCACATTCGTCGCGCTCAAACGTTTGCTGGCAGCGAATAATTTGGGTGAGGATTGGCGAAGGGTTGGAGAGAGGATGGTAAGTTTTTTTTTTTGAAATGAAGGCGTAAGATTTGCCTCATCTATTAAATAAAAAAAAATAGAGTTTAGAGTTTTACAACACACCCGCAGGTACGGCATGATAATTAATCGCCCACAAAAATATTTCCTAATTACTTTGCATCAGCGGTCACCCAAAGCTTAGCCTTGTCGACAATGGCGGCGAGTAGGATGGTCGGTGGCGCACTCTTATGACGAAAAGTTATATATGGAAATAATCACTGATGGATTGAGCTCCCAAGAAACAATCGGCGAGACGTCCTAAATCTTCCAAAGAAATTTTCCGACAAGTACAAAGTAAAAACATATCATTGTCTCTTATTTATTCATAGCTCTTCTTTCATCATGAGAAAACACACATCCAGTACATTCTTCAAGCTAATGAGGAAATGCGGAGGAGGTAGCTGCGTCTGGAGGTGGGCAGTGGGCTTTGCAAATTTCCATTGTCGGGTAGCACATATCATAGGGGCGGCAGCTATAGCACGTTGCAGAACCATAGCATCCGTGTTGGGAGTCAGGTTGCACGCCTATTCCTCGACCTGTGAAAATGCCAAGAAACGTATATTATCACCATATATAACCATATGATTACACAGGGCTTCAGGTAATCAGACTATCTATAATTAAGAAAATAACCGAATTACAGAAACAAGAGAAGAAGGTGCTGCGTCCGTGCCACTTACATTGTGAATAGATAGCAAAGCATACGAGAAGGAACAATATTGCCTGGACGCGCATCGTGCACTTCTCCATGTATAGATACACGAGTATGGTTTCAGCGATTGTTGGAAGGCTGGTTTTGGTTGAAACTAATGGCCGGATGCTATATAGCGACAGCTTGGTGCACATTATATGATATATGGAGGAGCTATTAAGTGCTATAAAGATTGATTGGGGTATTATTAGCATGGATTGATCACCCATTATTTCGCGAGTAGTATTTGGCCCCTACGCGCGAATGAATTGATTGCCCTTTATTTCTTTCTAAAGTTAGTATTTGGCCTCGCGTGTGAATGGGGGTGGTTATGGACTACTTGGACTGTACCATTTCTTTTTTAACACATATGCAAACGCCCATATATACGTGCATACACACATCCCCACGAACGCACACACGCACACCTTACTCGTAAGAGCACCTCCGAAAGACTGAGTCGGCATATTATCTTGAGATTTTACAAAGTCACCGTAGGCGCCTCGTGGTCGACGGAAATGTCTCTTCCCATTAAACGCGTATCGCCGTAAATCCTGAAATAAATCCAAAATTAATGCGAGCACCAGGACTTGAACCCTGGTGGACTGTACCATTTTGTTATTTGTATGTTATGGTGTATCATTTTTTTGCCAAAATATACATGGCATATCTGACCATGTTTTTGCAGGAAATTTTGTAAGCATACTTTCGTGTTTAGTATAGACTTAATTTTTTTTCATACCCTTTGAAGTGGTTCCAAATGAGATAAAATATATGGTGTAAACCAATTGAAGTGCACAAAATCCACAATACTCTTTTTGTATATATTTAGCTTTTTTTTTGAAATGACAAAAAAATATTGACTGACTTTGCTTATAGGATAACAGATAAAAAGACTGAACAAAATAGGACTGTAAGAGTTAAGAATTCCTGATCAATGGCTCCAATGAAGAAACCATTAAACACAAATGTGCAATATTCTAGTTTTGAAGAGCCACGTGAGTTGTTCACTGCAACACGCTAAAATGTTAAGCAATCTGATGTATTGGAAACAAAAATAGCACCTACATTAAAAGCAGTCAATGCACCATACACCGTTACTACTTTCTCCCCATGGTGATAGCGGCAAACCGCACCAGGATAGAGATGGACAGATATATGACACCTTTATTCCGTACGGTGACCTATAACGCCAAAACTCTGTGCCAAATACACATACAAATATACTTAATCTACTTATCCACACACCAAATGTCTTTCGAGGTCTCTCTGTGAAGGATAGGTTAATATTCACATAGGCGACGAAAACTAGGAAACCCTATTTGCCGCCCTTTATTTGTTTTATTATGTTGTCAGATAATATCCTTTTATTTTTGTTTTGGCTCAGTATTCAATTTCGTAGATGTCTAGCCTCTTTTTTTTGCTTTTTTTTTGTGGAAAGGTCTAGGGAGAGCATTAAGCCATGTGAGCGTTGTAGCAATTTTTCTGCTCACTAGTCCTTGCTCTCTTTTGTGTATTGTATTCCTCCTAGGCTACCAGCGCGTTGCTTCATGCCTCCTCCCATTTACAAAGCTTTGGAAACCTTTACAAATACATAAATCTGAATTTGGTTGACCCAGTGGCGACAAATGCATAGGACGTGAGGATGATTATTGGAGCAACACCACCTCCAAAAAGATCAGTTATCGCACGGGGCTAGCAATTCGTCGTGCTTGATCGTGCATTGGCAGCGGAGAATTGATGAAGAGGTTGGGGAGGGGATTGTGAGTTATATATGGAAATGATCACTGATGGATTGAACTCCCAAGAAACAATCAACGAGACATCCTACAAATCTCTCGCATCAGACTACCGGAGGGAAGGGTTCCCAAGAAAGTTGCCTACAACAATTGCTAAGTAAAAAAAGAACATAATATTATTGTCTCTTATTCGTTCATGGTTCTTTTTTCAGCAGCACATAACACATATCCAGTACATTCTTCAAGCTAATGAGGAACTACCAGGGAGGTGATTGTGACCGGAGGTCGTGTGCAGTGGGCTTTGCAGTCGGCCAATGTCGAATAGCACACCTCGAGGGGTAAACAGGTATAGCACCCTGTGCGTATTTTACCCTTAGAGGTGCACCCTTGGTATCCATAATCTTGCACGCCTATTCCTCTACCTATGAAAATGTCAAGAAATTTCCTCAAAAAAAACATACTGTTAACATATAACCGTATGATTAAATTGTATCATGTTCGTAATCAAGTTCGAGACTATTTATAATTAAGCAATGAATCAAACAAAAACACGAGAAGAAGGTGTTGCGTCTGTGCCACTTACATTGCGCATGGATAGCAAAGCATACAAGAAGGAACAATATTGCTTGGGCGCGCTTCATGCACTTCTCCATGTATAGATGACTACGGCTTCAACACTTGTTCGAAGGCTGGTTTTGGTTGAAACTAATGGCCGGATGCTAGCATATATATAGCGACAGCTTGGTGCACATATGAGGAGCTATTAAGTGCTATAGATATTGATCGGCATGGATATGATTTCCCTTTATTTCATTCCAAAGTTAGTATTTGGCCCTCCGGGTCAATGGAATGATTACCCTTTATTCCTTTCCAAAGGTAGCGTTTCATCCTAATGGATTGATTCCTTAACTTATTGGGTTTTTATCATTTACCCACTACTCATTTTTGCCATCAGGAGTTTCAACTGCTCGAAAATGCCACTGCTCTGTTAGGTGCATGCTTAATTGCTCGTTTTTGCCACTAGGAGTTTCAGCTGCTCGAAACTTTGCTGGCATTTTCAAAACTCAAAGGGAAATTATTAACAAGATGAAACATTGTAAAGTATGAATTAAGACACTTTCTTCTTTGTGAGATCGTAAAAATCTGTCATTTTATTTAACTCCATGATGTTATGCTGCATGCCTATGTGATTATGGTATGAGCCCGTAGCAACCACGGACTTTTAGGGTCTCTTTGATTCAAAAGATTTTCATAGGATCTTTGAAGGATTAGAATCCTTAGGAACTTTTCCTACGCTGATCGTTTGATTCGTAGGATTGAATCCTGTAGGATTTTTTTCTTAAGGATTCATTTGTACTACATTTTACAGGAATTCTAACATCCACTCCAACTTCTTGGAAGAAATCCTTTATTTTTCCCGTGACACACTCAAACAAACTCAAATCCTATAGGGATCCAATGGACATGTCATTTTAATCCTACATTTTTCCTATTCCTGTGTTTTTGCAATCCTATGAATCAAAGAGGCCCTTAACTAGTGATTTAAAAATTCAATCAATGAGTCATCCCACCAATTCCTTGCATCAGACTACCAGAGGGAGGGGTCGTAAGAAATTTGCCTACAACAATTGCAAAGTAAAAACATATTATTATTGTCTCTTATATATTCAAAGTAATATGTTCACTAGGGTTCATGTAATTAACTTTGATATTACTTATAATTAAACAATCAATCGAACAAAAGCACCGAAAGAAGGTGTTGCATATGTACCACTTACATTATGCATTGATAGCAAACCATATGAGAAGGAACTCTATTGTTTGGGTGCGCTTGGTGTACTTCTCCATGTATAGATGATTGCAACTTCAACAATTTTCTTTGCAGGGTAATACATGTCTCATTTATATCATAAAGATCATAGTACAAGTCATGTATAAGATGACCTGGCAAAATTGAAAAAAAAGAATGCTAGGCTTTGCACAAAGGAAACTTCAACACTTGTTTTTTTTTTTTGCGAACAATCAGATCTATTATAAAGATTCATCGGAAATGCAAAGCACCCCAAACATAATAAAAATTACATCAAGGCGCATGAACAACCGAACAATCATTGCCGCCACCGGAACGAGCCGCCGACGCACCGCCGTCGCCGCTCTCACACCGGAGCTGGCTTGACCTTGTCAATGACAGCCGGGAAGTCTTCGTGCATGTGCCCTAAGGACCAACGTTCGGGAGCCGTAATCGTTGCAATTGAATCCTTGAATCGTTGGATGGATGATATATATAGAAACAACTTGGTACACGTATATGGTGGAACTATTAGGGCATGTACAATGGTTGATAAGATAGTCTTATCTTAAGTTTTGCATGTAATTAGAGATGGCAAAAAAAATATGTCTACAATGGGTCATCTCTTAGCCTTATCTTCAATAATTAATTGTTCCTAAAAACATGGTGAAACAAATTGTGCTAAGAGATCATCTCTTAAGTGCTATAGACATTGATGGGCATGGAATGGTTACCCTTTATTTCCTTCCAAAGTTAGTATTTGGTCCTGCACGCTAATGGGGACGCGGCTTATGCTGGAATAAGTTTGTCTACGTCATACAAAAAAGTAACAAGTATTTTGTGTCCGAATGATGTATATACACTATTTTTTGCTTGAACGGTACTATTTTATTTTTATACATGACACATCATACCATATCTTTGCACAAAATTCTGTAAGAATACTTTCATGTTTGATGGACATATAAAATCAGTGTTTCATACTTCTTGAAATGTTTTTAGGTAAGAGAGAGAATGTACGGTGTAAGCCAACTGAGTGCACTAAATTCATAATAGTAGTGCACTACATTGAATTGCAAAAACGTCTGATATTTTGGTACGGAGGGAGTATTTATAAGCTATAATTAGAACAATGTCCGTGCATTACAACAGGATATAAATATTCTATTAAGTTAGCTTCTGATTTACCTGTCAATAATAATGCGATTGTGTAAATAAATGTTCATCGAATTCTGACCGTGAATTATCTTATATTTTAATTAGAAGTTTGGTAAGTAAATTAAAGTGAAATTGCTTCAGAAGGTAAGTAAATTAAGGTGATTGATTATCATATACATGGAAGGTTGGACGAAGAGGTGGTGTGAAGAAAGGTGAAATGGGAACATCACATTCTTTTTAAGTAGTAGAGAAGTTTGGTAAGTAAATTAAGGTAATTGATTATCATATATATGAAAGGTTGGACGAAGAGGTGGTGTGAAGAAAGGTGAAATGAGAACATTACGTTCTTTTTAAGTAGTAGAGAAGAGATAGAGATAGTAGAGATAAATCTCTACTCCTAATGGATGAGTTGGTGAATAGTTTTCGCGGTTTATTTTCGTTGGTTTATTTTCGTCTCTCCTCCCACCATCCCCTCCACCCTGGTTCATCGATTTATTTTTCTCTCCACTCTTTATTACAACCAGAACTTTCCTAACGTATAACAAATCACGGATCTAATTTCCTTAAATTATGCAAATCAATCGATTTCTTTTATTGGTTCAATTTGTCTTAGGAAACAAATAACAGATTTTCAGGAAACAAATAATACATTTTAATCTAACTTTCTTAACTAATCTAAATCAATCAATTTCTCTTATTAGTGAAATTTGTTTTACGAAACAAAAAACAGACACGTCACAACTTTCCTCCCAATAAATAGTTTCTTAACATTTGCAAACTTTCCTAATTAGACACGTCATAAACGGGCAGGTACTGATATCACATTACCAAACAATAAAACCCCATTTGCGTAGAAATTAGTTCAAAAATCCTAACTTTCCTAAATTTTTACCTTTCCTTGATAACAACCAATATTTCCTATCTTTTCCACCTATTGAAGGAAATCACCCCTCCATCGATATTAGCATTTTTTGGAATGAGATCTTCGGGTTATGATTTTTTTTACGATTCTTTCCAATTGTGACCTCTCCTTCCACGCTGACTCCTTCTCGCATAAACACCTCCACCACAGCCAGGTGACACCATCCCAGACATCCTGCCTCTCCACGCCTTTTCGGCCACCTCCTTCTCGTACTCCATTAACAATCCCTCCGCCACATTTGTCCACGGCGGTGTCGAGGGCATGGCGCAGTAGCGTACCAGTGGTAGAGCAGCGCATAGCAGCAGGAAGCAGCACGCAGCAGGCGAGACGAGCGGCCGACGGTGGAGGGCACAGATGCGGCCGGCTTGGCTGGCAGAAGATGGCCACGACTGGAGGCGCTGCGAGGCAGGGGCGAAACAGCGGGGCGAGCGAAGGGATAGGCGGTAGCAGACGGGGCGAGCGCAGCCAGCGAGAGTGTGGCGCGCGGCCAGGGTGTGTGTCGCGCGGGGCACAGTGGTGTGGTGGCTGCGGCGAGCGCGATGGCAGCGGCGGGCGCGACCAACACGGTGTAGCACGGGCATGGAGAGGGAGTGGCCCCGCGGGCGCGGAAGAAGAGCGGCAGGCTCGGGCATGGGCGTGCATAGGAGCGGGCATGTGCCGCGGGGTCAATCTAAGGAGCTTGGTGGCTACCCCTGCAATGGCCATGGCAAACGGCGGTTCTCGGCGATGACGAAATACCTAACGAGAGCAAACGAGAGGGGAAACGGGGGAAAGGCAAGAGGAGATCATGGCGGTGTCAATGGCACCCTAGGGGAAGACATGGGAGCTCGGGGCGGCGCGGATCGAACGGCAATGTCGCGGTGGCCCAAGGTTGAGGAAGACGGCAGCGACGTCGATGCGTGGGTGCTGGACTTGATCTCGTTGGCATAGACGAAGTAGCGAAGGCGTTCGGAGCTCCTCGACAAGCTCCTAGCCTGCAGGGAGGGCAGTGATCATGTGGACGGGGTCGGTCATGGTGGCTGTGGCGTCTGACTTCGTCCAGATCGACGGGATCGAGCGAGCGAGGAGGAGAAGTGGATTTGGGAGGGGTCGTCGAGGAGGAGTGAGGCCAGGGAAGGCAGGGCGTCACCCTTATCCATTCCCCTTCAATGCCAGCGAGGTGGTCGGGCGGGAGCCCGACTCTGTAGCGACACGGCTCAGGGAACAGGAGAAGACGACCGCGCGCGGACTGGACCGCTGAGCCGATTCGGTGGCAAGGCCCGAGGAGCAGGGCGAATCCCCTTTTACATCGTCCTTTTGGTTTTTCAATGTATTCTAATCTGGTTCTCCTTTTTAACACTGTTTTCTATTTATTCTTATCAATTAAATAATCTCTATTCCTAATGTCTCGGTTGGTAGTCTTCGTTCCGGATTTATTTTCATGCCACCTTCCCTGGGTTTTTTCGTCCTCCCTCCCACCTCCCAATTTCTTGTAGGTGCTTCTCAAGCTGGAGGACAACATATTAGTCAAGACATTAGGGATCCTCATTGATGTTTTATGTCTCGTCTGCACTTATTTTGTTTGGTCCAATTCTATATATTCTCACAAGTAGATGAGGTGTAAACATATGCAATGTAGTTCCTTTTTGTACATATGATGATTGATTTCTTCTTTGGTAACCCAACTAACGAATGGTAATCAATCTTTAAATACCAAAACCAAACGTACAAGGCAACAATCAATTCACGTACCACAATCAGATTCTTCTTTAGTACCCAGCTTAACTCACGGATGGTAATCAATCTCCAAAACAAAGGAAACAATCACCGTCCTTTACCTCTCGCCAATGTTACATAAAAATAACGCTGAGAATTTAGATGTATTGTTTGTCATGGAGCTGTGGCTGGCCGATTACGTGAAATTAATTCCCTCAATTGCGATGGCGATTACGTGAAATTAATTCCCTCAATTATGGTGGCAAATATTGAGAAACAGTATAACGAGACTAGTTAGCAGCCTCCACAGCCATTTAATTGTCTCAACTGTCAGATCTTTCAATCTATGATCCAGATTAGCGCTGGTCGTCTCAGTTCGCCCGCTTGCCTCACACTAGTAAGTGTGCACGTGCAACGCACGTATCTGCAAATGGCATGTCGGTATGATAACCCCAGAAGCGGTACCAGTTCAGTATGCAAGGTGTGTTGGAGTAGTGGATGTCAGGGCAACGGCCTTCTGAGGTTTTCAACTTCGATCACATGGACCTTGTGTCGTGTTGGTTGCAATTATTGAAGGCATGCGGAATGCTTATCTCTTCACTACCCTAGAAGAGTGTTCTTTTTCCGATAGTGATGGAAAAGAGGATTTTTCGACGGAGCGAGTCCCCCAACCTAGTGTGTGTTTGTGTGGTTTTCCATTATTAACCGGATAATCTTCTTAATAATCAAGAAAACATCAAAGCTTTTGCTTCGCGTTTGAATTTATTTACTCATACCCATTTACTCAACTAAAATTCAGATATATCGAATGTGTTTTTACCAGTCTTTTTTTTCAACTTTTATAGATATTATTTATATAGGAAACCTTTTAAAGCATCAAATTATTATGACTATAAAAATAATGGATTTTTATTAGAACAATGTGAGGTGAATCGGACACGGCTGATAAAAAGAAGACAATTTCTTTTTTTGGTTCGGACAACACCGTGATCAATCACAATCTCTCCCTCCCGTCACTGCCTACTACAGTACTCTACGTAGTAGTATTAAGAAAAAAAAACATCAGATTTCTAAAAAAAAGAAAACGTCAGTGATCCTCTCCACTGCCGTCTCACATTCTTCTCTGGATAGTTCCCCACCACCGCCTCACAATCTCCTCCATTCCCCATTCTCTCCACCACAGCCAGCGCTCCCTGGTCAGGCCGCCCCCTCCCCTTCATCACCGCCGCCGGCGCTCCCTGGTCAGGCTGCCCTCCCCTTCGTCACCGGCGTCGCCGCTCCCTGGCAGGCCGCCCCTCCCCTTCGAATCAGATTGCATAAGTGGCCGAGGAGGTCCTCGAGCTCGGCATGCTCGCGCCAGCGCTAGGCGCCGTCGGATGCGGACGCGGAGGCGCGGGACTTGCACGCCCTACGCTACCCTGCTCCTTCCAATCCGGCCCCGAAGTGCTCGAGGAGGCGCTCGAGCTCGGCATGCTCACCGGCGACGCCGGGTCCCTCCATCCTCCTGATTCCCTCGTCGTCGCCAACATGAGCCTCTCCACCCTCTCTCGCGCGATCGTCCAGGTCCAGGTAATCTCTCTCTCTCCCTCTCTCTCTCTCTCTCTCTGACCCTACAGTCTGCTCCTCCCTGTCAATTCGGTTAGTCGCCAGGTGCATCGCCTCACTGAGAAATCACCATGAATATTCCTTTTCAAGACTGCATATTTTGTTCTGTTAAAGGGCTTTGTTAGAAAATCCGATTGATTTGAGTATTATTCTGCTCTAAATTGCAGCGCCTTCTGTTTGTGAATGGATCCAAGAGTTGACATGATGCAGTATCTTTTTTGAAAGATGGTACATTATCTTCATAAAAGAAAGGAAGTTGGAGAAGTTATTATTGAAGAGGAATTCAGTGGTATGTGCTTCTCAAGAGCTAAAATGGAACAAGAAGTGCATGACTCTCATGCCTACACTAACTAATCAGGTAGCATATGCAAATTTTTAACCATACTACATTCAGATATGACATTTGAATATGAAAACTGGCAATTCATTTTATAAAATGGAACAAAAATGGGTGTCGCGTTTAATCTTTAGAAAGTGTGTTTTCTATTAGAATGGTTCCTTTCAAGAATGTAATATGAGAAATCATCCGCTTAGTTGGTGGTTGTATTGATGATTCATCCCTTAATGCTTCAGACTTCCCAAAGGAGAAGGAGGCGTGGAAAGAGAATGGGAACAACAAGTCTGAATCGAAGAGTATGTTTTGTTGCGGATCTTCTATGGAATGTTATTGCTAGTAACCAAGCTTGCCTTCTATTTAGTTCCTCTATGGAAGTAGCATCAAATTGGGATTTTGTTGATGATCTGCGAAGCTTAATTGAGACATAATTCTCTCAGTTACCACTTCTGCAAATAGTGATTGTTAGATGAAGTTGATAAATACGATCCAGATACACTCAACCACTTCTCATGAATATATGTGAACTCTTTTGACACTTTGTGGATCTCTTTAGTCTCTCTGGTCAATATTTTTTTAAGGTTATTTGTCTTTCACCTGGATGTTCATTCTTTCTGGTTGTTTAGAAATGACAAATAGATGTAGCTCAGTTTGAGCCTAAGTGATAGCAGTCTTGCAGCTTATGTTTAGCATGCAAATTTTACTTGGAAGAAATGTTGATGGTTGTTTCTATGTTTTCAGTGGAATCAATTTTTTTCACCCCACGGCAGAAGTTGGAAGAGGTATTCTCGGGAGTTCCCAGCAATTGGTTTGATGTATGTTGGAACATGTATTCTAGCCCACTGTGGTTATCCAGCATGTTAGTTTGTTACATGATTCATTCTAGTATCTACATGCCATATCTTCTTTTTTGAATACTCTATGGTATATTCTTAATCTCATTACGGTCTGTATGTTTGAAGAACAGATCACAGATCATTATATAGCAATACAATTGGGCCATATATCATGAAGTTGATCATCATTACCTTGTGATACAGCCAGCTGTGCGTGTGCCCCGTTATATCCTGGAACGGGGTGCGCGTCCCGTTGGGAGTGGTCAGGGCCATACGCGTCCTTTAACCTTGGTCGGGGCTAACTATACCTGAAGGATTAATGCAATAAGATGTAGTAGTTGGTAATACAATTCATCTAGGTCTCTTTCTGGGTGTGTCTTTGCTTGTGTTCATATTACTTGCAACTAAGCATTGGAATATCCATATGCAGATTGGGAGGGCTTTTAGGTGAGGTCAGTACAATGCTCATTTGCCAAGGCTTCATGGCACGACTTCAAGTTTAGGTCAGGTACGCACAATAGGGACCATGTTAGCATATGCTCATGCCATAAGAGTCACCTTGTTACACTTCATACATTTGAGCTCTGGTTCTGCCAATGCACAAGTCAGTGTGAATTTTATATGTACATATTAATTTGACATAACATTGTGGCAAACTACAAAGATTTGTTTCAGTCATAGATTAGGTCAGTGGTATCAAATTTTCAGTACCATGGGGATCTGCTGAGGATCCGTGGTATGATTTCACTTGCTCATGCACTTTATGATTGGGTTTCATAACATATGCTCACGGCATATGGTTCATAACATATGCACTTTATGATTGGTTTTCAGTACCATGGTTTCACTATTTATGCAGAACTATGCAGAACAGAAACAGGATGTCATTGTTAACATCTTCATATGCGTGCAAATCAGCCTGCCGAGGAGTTTGCCGCCGCCGATGCGTAGTCCGGAGACAGTCGCGGCAGTGTGGGCGACGGCGTCTAAAGATTGAAGAGAAAGCATGCACCTGTGTTGGCGAGGAGGTCCTCGTCGTGGATGTCGCGGGCGTCGTCGGTGCGGCCGTCGTCTGGCGTCGTCGGTGCGGGCGTCCTCGGCGCGGGCGTTTCGGTGGAGGGCAACTCTGAAGAGCGACAGGAGGATTGGTCGCCGCTAATTTTGGAGCAGATGTGGTTGTTTCGGTGTGTTTTTTTCTTTTCTTTTTGTTGGCGTTGGCTGAAGGACGGCAGAGTTTCGTCCGCCCACCTAAATTGCTTAGCGTACAACGTGAGAGGTACTTTTGTGTATTCACAGTTAGATCCCATTGAGTAGGCTTATCTTGACCCTCCAATTGATGTGTTTTCTTCTGTGTACAGTAAGCGGGGTGCGTTTAGGGGAGTTGACGTTTGCTTATTTTATAGTAGTAGAGATACCGTCTCGCGGGCCGCTTCTCCACGGAATGACCTGGTCTTTCTCTCCTTAATCGGGCCGTGCAAGGCCCACTTGTTTCTAGTTCGCTGCTAACAGCCCACGTCGTACAGTTTCGAGCGCTATCCCTCCCATCGCAGTTTCTTTATTCCTCCTGCGCCGTCGTAGTTTCTCTGTCCCTCCTCGATGCGCCGGCGTCCCGGCGTGGGCGAGCTTCGCGACGATGGTGCTCCTTCGAGGACTCCGGTCCCCTCCGTCCCAATCTTCTGGTCCTCTACCATGTTTTCACGTGCGGATCTTAAACATGTATTGGTTGCTTATCATTGCTATCACCTAATTTCGTTTGCGATGTGCTGCATTCATTGAACCACATGGCATCTCAAGGTTCCGGGTTGCATCCAAACAACGAGACTATCTTTGTTTGCTTCCCACCCAATATGCTATATTGACTTTACTTACTAATTTACTGCTAACTGGTTTATGCTGATTTGTATCAGATCTAAGAATCTTGGATCCCCAACTAATGGAGGGCTTGGAAGCTCTACACGTGTAAGTATGCTATATGCCTTAATGCCGCTCTTTTTTCTATACTGTGTTTTTCTCTTCATCTCATCACTCTTTAAGATTGTAAGGGTGATAATGATAGCCCACCGCCGCTGCCCCACGCCCATGTAGATAGAAGGCGGGGATTACTTTGTCCGGCCGATAAATATCAGCAGGGCAATAGACCTAACCAGCCGGCGGAGAAGAGCTGCAAGTAGCGGATCAGCCCCATCCGCAGGAGATTGAAGTATTGTAGCAAGGATTCAAGTGTACCTGTAGTCAAACGTCAGATATATGCATCTCATTGGTAAGCAAACTTTCAGTTGCCAGATCGTCATATTAGTTATGGTAAATACAGAGTCATCCAAAGTATTGAATTATGGGCTATCGAGAGGCATTTTTATTAGTGCTATTAGTAATTTTCTAAGGTTGCTTCATGGCCAGTTGATAATCAAGCAAATCTTAATTATTTACTTCATGCGATGTTGGATATGTAGCAATAATACATTCTGTGCAGTTTTGCAAGAATATGTGAGTACTATGTTTGTTAAGGCTGGTATTTTTGGAACTTCCAGAACTCTCTTTTGTTTTTTTTTTAAAGTCACCGACGATAGAGATGCACTGTTGGCTCTATGTTCTGAACTTCTGGTTTCATTTATTTCAGTACCCAGCTCATCCTTCCTGTCACCGTGGCTCATGATAGGAATTATTTGCTTAACCCATTCCAACTATACTAGTACTACTCTTTTTCTACAAATCCAGTTTTACTAATGAAGTTTTTGTTTTAAGAAAACGGTTTATGCACGGAGAAGTGGCGTTCAGGTGGGAAGGCAGATACAAGCCAACTGATGCAATTTGTTTGCACACTCTTAATTCATTGCCTATCTAATCAAATGTAGTATCTGGTTTACAGATCGCGAGGAAAAAGAATCGATGAATGTTAGTTGCCTCCAGGTCAGGGTATGCTTGATCAAGGGCCTTTCTGAGCAACTTGGCCATTAACGCTACTTCAAGTACCAAGAATCGGCATGGAAGGTCAGGCAATTAAGCTCACGTGTATACCTACTGCTTTTTGGATCAAGCTATGCATGATTAGTACTACTAATAATTCATTCAGAAATGTGAATAATATGCATTCAACTAAACCACAAATGATTGTTGAGGGATAAGCGCGGCAACGCGCGCCATTATGTTCTAGTAATAAACATAATCGCACTAGCGCGTGTGCGTGTGAAATAGATGAATTATGGTCCCATACCCAATAAGATGGATATGTGTGTGTTAGAGAGAGAGAGAGAGAGAGAGAGAGGAGAGAGTGAGGAAGAGGGAGGAAGAGGGTGTGTGTGTGAGAATTTGATGGTAAAAAAGGTCATCAATGTCACTTAATATGTATGAGAATATTAAATGTAATATTAACATAATTGATATTGAACTCTTAAAGTTAATGTGACCCCGTTGCAACGCACGTGCGTTCTGCTAGTTTTATAAATAACCAAACTATATTGATATACTTAACATACAGGATAACAAATATAAAGAATAATAATAAAACTAATATAAGAGTTCCTAATAGAGCAAAAAGTTAAATAAAGATATACTTCAAAGTTTCCTTCTATAGTTTTGTTCTATGCATCTCCCATGAAGAAACCAGTGAACAAAAAGTTTGCAATAATATCAAAAGGTTTTGAATAGCCACGCAAGTCGTCCACCGCAATCCGTTAACCATTAAGCAAACTGTCATGAAAATTCAAGGAGTAGAAAATAGTAAAAAAATGAAACGGGTAGATCTGGATGCAAACTCATCCCTGGCAAGATATGCCGATGCATTGGATAAAACTATCACCAACATTAACAACAACCAATCTATTCTGTATGGTGATATTTCTACCGCCAAAAAAACCCTGACGAATCTTGCAGGCGTTTGTCTTCGGTGGATCCACGTGGATCACGTCTTCATTTTTCTGCGTTTGTGTGTCTACAGGTTGGATCCTTTCGATCTACGCTTCTCTTCATCGACGACGGTTATTGTTCTGGTGTGCTTGTCCTATGGGGCCTTAGCACAACGATTTCATGACTGTCTACTACAACAAGGTCTGTCCGGCTCTGATGTGGGAGGGGTGAAGATGGTGGCATGCCTTCGGCTCGCTCCAGTGCTTGCAGTCGTCGGCAGGTAGTTTACAGACCTAGATGTATTTTTTTTTACTTCTGGTGTTCTTTATACTACCTAATGAATAGATCGGATATTTTTTTTCTTGCAAAAAACACTAGTGAAGGCAACGAAAACCGGAAAACCCTGTTTTCCACCTGTGGGAGTTGGCCAACAAGGTTAGGTGCAATTTGTTTCCCTTCTTCTTTTCATGTTTCTTTTCTTTTTTTCCATTTTTTATTTTTTATTTTCATATTTCCCCTTCTTTTTTGGGCAAGATACATGTCAGCCGAGTTATAGTCGAATCGCATTGGCTGCCTTGGCAGCCATTGGATGACGCATGGGATAGTTGTCCAATCTATATATGTCAACCCTGAAAGATCGTGGATGTCGCCTAGAAGGGGGGGTGAATAGGCGTTTTAAAATAATTACGGTTTAGGCTTGAACAAATGCGAAATAAATCTAGCGGTTAATTTGCCAAGGATAAAACCTAAAACAACTAGGCTCACCTATGTGCACCAACAACTTATGCTAAGCAAGATAAGCAACTATGAGATAGCAAGATATATGACCAAGAACAATATGGCTATCACAAAGTAAAGTTCATAAGTAAAGGGCTCGGGTAAGAGATAACCGAGGCACGCGGAGACGACGATGTATCCCGAAGTTCACACCCTTGCGGATGCTAATCTCCGTTTGGAGCGGTGTGGAGGCACAATGCTCCCCAAGAAGCCACTAGGGCCACCGTAATCTCCTCACGCCCTCGCACAATGCAAGATGCCGTGATTCCACTAAGGGGCCCTTGAGGGCGGTCACCGAACCCGTACAAATGGCAACCCTTGGGGGCGGTCACCGAACCCGTACACTTTGGCAACCCTTGGGGGCGGTCACCGAACCCGTACACTTTGGCAACCCTTGGGGGCGGTCACCGGTACCCGTCAAATTGCTCGGGGCGATCTCCACAACCTAATTGGAGACCCCGATGCTTGCCCGGAGCTTTTCACCACAATGATTGAGCTCCGAACAACACCAACCGTCTAGGGCGCCAAGGCACCCAAGAGGAACAAGCTCTAGGGTGCCCAAACACCCAAGAGTAATAAGCTTCTCAACCCTCACTTCCACGTATCATCGTGGAGAACTCAAACCGATGCACCAAATGCAATGGCAAGGGCACACGGAGTGCCCAAGTCCTTCTCTCTCAAATCCCACCGAAGCAACTAATGCTAGGGAGGAAAATGAGAGGAAGAACAAGAAGGAGAACACCAAGAACTCCAAGATCTAGATCCAAGGGGTTCCCCTCACATAGAGGAGAAAGTGATTGGTGGAAATGTGGATCTAGATCTCCTCTCTCTTTTTCCTCAAAAACTAGCAAGAATCCATTGAGGGATTGAGAGTTAGCAAGCTCGAAGAAGGTCAACAATGGGGGAAGAACACAAGCTCAAAGGATAAGGTTCATCGGGGAAGAAGACCCCCTTTTATAGGAGGGGGAAAATCCAACCGTTATGTGCTCAGCCCGCACACGAGCGGTACTACCGCTCAGGTGGAAGAAACAGGGAAAAGGAGCAACAAAACATGAACCTTGGGGTGGTAGTACCGCAGAAGACAGCGGTACTACCGCTCCCTTCGGCGGTACTGCCGCGCAGAATGAAGGGTAAAGGGAAAGAGGGAACCGGGCGGTACTACCACGGAGGAAGGGCGGTACTGCCGCTAAGGAGCGGTACTGCCGCACAACTGCCGCAGCGAGGTACCGCACAATCCGACACAGAAAAAGACCCCTCGAATCGACGCGGTAGGGACCTGGTAAGCCAGCGGTAGTACTGCTGCGGAGTCACCGCCGATACTACCGCTGCGGAGCGGTACTGCCGCTTGTGACCCCTCAGCGGTACTACCGCTGGGTACCACGGTACTACCACTGGGACCCTGACAAAAACCACACTCAAGAAAACTAGAACTGCCATAACTTCTGCATATGAGCTCCGAATTGAGCAAACTCAAGCTTGTTGGAAACAAGACGACGAGTAGTATCAAAACAACGGCAGGGGAGGGGAGGTATGCCTAACAAAAAGAGGAGTGAAACCTCCAACCGAGAAGAACTGGCAAAACCTCCAACATCGAAAACATCATAGAAGATGCAAGCGAACTCCGTTTTCGATGAACTCAAGCTTGTCAACAAGATGACCATAAGCTCTAAGACTCACAAAGAGAACCAAACAAGAACCAAGAAAGATGATGCAAGGATGCAATGGTTTGAGCTCTCTACGAATGATACGATCAAGCTACTCATCGAGAGCCCCCCTTGATAGTACGGGAATCGATCCTAAAACCCGGTCTCCCAACTACCATCATGAGACCGGTAAAATAGAAAACCTATCAAGGGCAAACCTTTGCCTTGCACATGGTCCACTTGAGCTAGATGATGACAATCTTGACTCCCTCAAGTTGGACCACCTTTGTTGATTGTGTTGACTCGATGAAGACTAGTTGATTGCTCCCCCATACTCCACTATGGGTGAGCCACTCTTCCGCACATCTTCACAAGTCCATTATCACCACAAAGGACGACAAGCTTCAAGCATTTGATCTCTTCGTGATGCTCCACTTGAACTTGCACATCGCAACCTAACCCCACAAAGAACTCTCACGAAGACCATGGGTTAGTACACAAAGCGTAATTGACAATTCTTACCATACCATGAGATCACTTGATCCCTCTCGGTACATCTTCTACGCTTTGTGAGTTGATCAACTTGATTCACTCTTGACTTAGTCTTGATCAACCTTGAACCTTTCCAACTCTCTTCATTTGGATGATGTCTTGAAGGTAGACATGAATGATCACACAATCTTCTTCTTCAAGACATGCTTGCAATAAGCTCAACTCTCACATGACCAATCTTTGGATAATTCCTTGAATAACACCTTGGTCGACACAAACTCTCCTTGAAATCAACACATGTACTCCAAGAAAAGCCTATGGACAAAACCTTCAAATATAACTCAAGGAAACCATTAGTCCATAGAGATTGTCATCAATTACCAAAACCAAACATGGGGCACCGCATGTTCTTTCAAACCCCTCGCTTGCGACATGACTCATGTTTCCCTTGGGGCTTCGCAACATGAGTCGTGGTGCGCTCTGTTGGACCACTTTCACCCCTCATATTTGTATGATCTTTCAATGCCGCTCCTGCTTTGTGCTGTTTGCAGTGACCACCCTGCAACACCGTGATACGTCTCCGACATATCTATAATTTATGAAGTATTCATTCCATGCTTACAATAATTTTATATGGTTTTGGTGTGAATTGATTAGAACTAACCCGGATTTGACGCTGTTTTCAGCAGAACTACCGTGATGTCTTTTTTGTGTGTGCAGAAATAGAAGTTCTCGAAATGACCTGAAAATTTACGGTGATTTTTTGTGAACCAAAAGAGACCGCCGAAGCTTCGAGGAAGGACCAGAAGCCTCATGAGGAAGCCACAAGCTTGCTAGGCACGCCCTACCCCCTAGGGTGCTTCGGGCGAGCTTGTCACTCCCTCGTGGGCCCCCTTGACGTGAAACCTATGCCAAAAAATCTTATATATACCAAAACCCCTGAAAAAACGCTAGATGAGAAGTTCCACTGCCACAAGTCTTTGTAGCCACGAAAACCCAATCGGGACCTGTTCTGGCATCCAGTCGGAGGGGGAAATCATCACCGAAGGCCATCTTCATCATCCCGGCGGCCACCATCATGAGGAGTGAGTAGTTCACCATCAGGGATGAGTGTATGTACAAGTAGCTATGTGTTTGATGTCTCTCTCTCTCTCTCGTGTTCTTTATTTGACACGATCTTAATGTACCGCGAGCTTTGTTAATATATTTGGATCTTATGGTGTTCTTCCCTCTCTACCTTCTTGTGATGAATTGAATCTTTTCCTTTGAGATTTTCTTATGTCGGACTGAATCTTTTGGATGTGAGAGCACTTGATGTATGTCTTGCGACGGGACCATGGTGACAATGGGATATTCTATCAATTCACTTGATGCATGTTTTGGTTATCAACTTGCAGATTCCTGTGGTGACATTGGGGTAATCTGTGCATAGGAGTTGATACACGTTTTCATATTCCTTTCTCCTAAAAATCTTGGGGTGCTCTTTGAAATTCTTTGTGTTGGATTGAATATTATGAATCTGAAATTGTGTGATGCACATCGTATAATTAACCGATGGATACTAGTGGTGACATTGGAGTATCTTGGTGACATTAGGGTAGATTGATGCGTGTCATGTGGTGTTATTTTAGTACGAACTCTAGTGTTGTTTGTGACACTTATAGGAATAGCTCAAAAGATTGATCAGAAAGAATAACTTTGAGGTAATTTCGTACCCTACAAACAATTTCATCTTATATTCTCCGCGATAGGAACTTTGGAGTGATTCTTTGTTGCACGTTGAGGGATTGTTATATGCTCAAATTATGTTATCATTATTGAGAGATCTTGCACTAGTGAAAGTATGAACCCTAGGCCTTGTTTTCAAGCATTGTATGCCATTTTTGCTCACTTTTGTTATTAGTTACCTTGCTGTTTTTATTTATTCAGATTATAAAAATATATTTCTACCATCCATACTACACTTGTATCACCATCTCTTCGCTGAACTAGTGCACCTATACAATTTACCATTTTATTGGGTGTGTTGGGGACACAAAAGATTTCTTGTATTTGGTTGCAGGGTTGTTTGTGAGAGACCTGTTGGGGAACATTGCATGGAAAATAAAAAAATTTCTACACACACGCAAGATCTATCCATGGAGATGCATAGCTACGAGAGGGGAGAGCATCTACATACCCTTGTAGATCACTAAGCGGAAGCATTTATTAATGAGGTTGATGTAGTCGTACACCTTCACGATCCATCCCAATCAAGTATCAAACGTACGACACCTTCGCGTTCAGCATACGTTCAACTTGATGACGTCCTCGCCTTCTAGATCCGGCAAGAGAGGCGAATTAGTAGATGAGTTTCGGCAGCACGACGGCGTGGTGACGGTGATGGTGAAGAACAATCTCCGCAGGGCTTCGCCAAGCACAACGGAAACTGTGATGGATGATAAACTAGAAGGGGCGGGGTTGTCGGCGCACGACTTGGTGAATCTTGATGTGTTCCGGCTGCTAGCTCTGCCCCTCTATTTATATGTTGAGCCCTGGGGTCATTTCTTGGAGAAAGGGCCTCATCAAAGCCGGTTTAGCCCGCAAGGCAAGAGTCCTTCTCGGACTACAGGACCAGACGCCAGGGTTCTCGACATCTAGCCCCAGACGCCAAGGTCCCTGGCGTCTAGCCCCTCGCCTCCGCAAAACTTCCTTTTCCACCTTCCTAAAACCCTGTGGGCTTTAACCCTTGGCCCACATAAAGTGTTCTCGCACCAGAACATTTCGGTAAACATCCGAAACCCCAATTCCGGTGAATTCCAGAACCCTTCCGGAGACCAAACACTATTATCCCATATATCAATCTTTACCTCTGGACCATTCCGGAGCTCCTCGTCAAGTCTGTGATCTCATCTGGGACTCTGAACAACATTCGGTCACCAACATACATAACTCATATAATACTATATCGTCAACGAACGTTAAGCCCGCGGACCTTACGGGTTCGAGAATGATGTAGACATGACCGAGACGCTTCTCCGGTCAATAACCAATAGCGGGACTTGGATGCCCATATTGGTTCCTACATATTCTACGATGATCTTTATCGGTCAAACCTTTATGACAACATACGCAGTTCCCTTTGTCCGTCGGTATGTTACTTGCCCGAGATTCGATCATCCGTATCATCATACCTAGTTCAATCTCATGACCGACAAGTCTCTATACTCGTTCTGTAATACATCATCTCGTAACTAACTCCTTAGTCACTTTGCTTGCAAGCTTCTTGTGATGTGTACTACAGAGAGGGCCGAGATACATGGAGTGACAAATCCTAATCTCGATCCATGCCAACTCAACAGACACCTTCGGAGATACGTATAGAGTATCTTTATGATGACCCAGTTACATTGTGACATTTGATAGCACACAAGGCATTTCTCCGGTGTCCGGGGGTTGCATGATCTCATGGTCGAAGGAATATGTATTTGACACTAAGAAAACAGTAGCAATAAACTGGACGATCATATGCTAAGCTAACAGATGGGTCTTGTCTATCACATCATCCTATATACCTAAGAGACTCATCCCCACTAACTTATTTATCTCAACATGCAAGCATGCCACATCACCATACAATTATGAATGGGATAAGACCCACATCATCATGCAACCATGCATGGAAAAAAAATTCATTCTATTATTCTACTTACATTCAACAAATATTTTACAATTGTACCTAATAAAATATACTAAGTTGTATACATTTTTTTATTTTGGTTCACATGTTACTAATCCAAATATTTATATTCCACACAATCAAATATCATCTAAATATACTGCAACCGATTCCCGCAACAACGTGCGGGTTATCATCTAGTTCTCCTAATGATGTGAACCCGTTATCAAGTGACAACACATGTCCATGGTTAGGAAACCTAAACCATCTTTGATCAATGAGCTAGTCTACCAGAGGCTCACTAGGGACACGGTATTTGTTTATGTATGCACACATGTATTTAAGTTTCTGATCAATACAATTCTAGCATGAATAATAAACCTTTATCATGTATAAGGAAATATAATAATAACAACTTTATTATTGCCTCTAGGGCATATTTCCATCAAGACCATCTTCATCCTACGCCTCTCACGGATTGATAAAACCTTAGGTCATCCACTCAAGGGAAAATTGCTACTGTCCTGCAAAACTCTGTGCTTGGAGGCCCAACAGGAGTCTACAAGAATAAGTTGTATAGTAGACATCACACCGGTGGTGTTGTGAACGTCCCCCCTTGTTAGCAACAAAGGTGATGTTGTGATGACCACTTTGCAACACCGACGGTGTTGCAAATGCGTGCAGGTCGCCGCTCCCATTGTAGCACGGCAAACGTTGTAGAAAAGACTAGTAGGTCGCCCCCCAGCCGCACCATCCACCGGCCATGGGGACAACTTCTCCCTCGTCAATGGGATCAAATGTGGAAAATATGAAACCCTAGAATCCGGTGTTGTATTGATCTGACCCAGATGTGGGATATATATAGAGTACAACATGAGAAAGACTTGGAGTAGGGGACAAGTCGTACATGGTTTAAACCAATTCTATCTCTAACTCCTAATCTCCAACTTAAACATAGTTATACTTCTAACATTCCCCCTCAGTCTTAGCGGGAGTGAAGCGGACGATTACGACTGAATTTGAAGTCTTGCTCTTTTGTCGTCTTCTCCGCTGCGCCATCATCAACTGCGTCTCTGATGGGTCGGCAGTTAGGGTGGTGACTGCGTCCCCTTCTGGTGCTTTCCTGCCTTCTCCTCTATTCCCTCCCGCAGTCACAGCGGGAGTGTCGTGGACGCAAGTGACAAGGCGGACGCTGTTGACTGGAGTTGTTGCCGATGAGTTGCTGTAGACGTAGCCATTAATGTCGAGGTAGCCGATCATGATGATGTAGCCGTGGTCGAGGTAGTCATGGTCGATGGTGTGGTCGTCGTGGATGATGAAGCCGCACAAAGCCGGAGGCGCAAAAAAATGCGCTATGACGAAGCTGCAGACGTGGACGATGCACCTTGCGGATGTCAGAGGGTGCCGTCGGCGATGAGTCCACCGATTTTGCCAAGACCGGAGGAAGCCCATCGAGCACACATCGGTTTTGCCAGAACCGTGTGGCCATGTAGGGTCGTCACTGTAGTGACGCCGTGTCGATGCAGTCGTGCCGTCGTGGATGACGCGGAAGATGCCGTCGTCGTGACGCGGTCATTGCCGTCGTCGAGGTCGCGCCTTGCAGAAAAGTCTGTCAAAGGACGCTAGATGTCCATCTTGTGGACAAGGCGGCGGCGGCGGTGTGTTGACGATGATGCTGGTGAAGACCATGTTGATGGAGACCTTGGCGATGAAGTGTCGGCTATGGTGTTGCAACCGCGTGTCGACGATGATGTCGCTTGAAAGCGTCCCTCATGGCGACGGGTGTCGATGTCGTGTCGTGCTAAAGAAGTATGTTGGCTTGTAGCCTGGCGTAGTCGTACAGCTTAATGTCGGCTCGGTGAAGTAGTGGATGGCTGAATCGGTGAAGGGGCACCTGGATGTGGCTGTAGCCCGTGACGAGGTTGTCGATGCAGATTGATTTCGCGCAGGTTGCCGGCTCGCCGTAGACTCCTAGTCGATGATGCTGGCGCTGTCGATGATGATGTGTATCTACGTATGCATGCCCCAAGTGCAGCCTCGTGTGTATGTTCGTAGAGGTTGGCTTTCGCCATCGACGACCTGAACACACATGCATGCATCAGTTGGGATGGAGGCGCGTTGAAGGCGATGTAGATCGGATCATGGTAGTCTCCTGGAGACGCGCACTGGCCCACGGGGAGTCGGGAGGTCGGTAGTGTTCATCGTCTGCGCGGGCTGCAGAGGGAGGAGCGTGGTCCTGCGGCGCGCTGCGGCAGAAAGAATGTGTGTTGATCGTCCGGTAGATGTCGGGCTGATGCGCTCGTCCCGCCTGAAGTCGTGGATGGCTCGAAGTGAAGGGGGCCGTCGCTCTTGGCTGGCCCTCCTGGCCTGCGTGTACGCGCCGATATGGCCCGTGCGTGTTAAAGCCGATCAAGTGCGTGGGCTGCCGTCACTTTGAGCCATCCACGACTTCAGGCGGGACGAGCGCATCAGCCCGACATCTACCGGACGATCGACACACATTCTTTCTGCCGCAGCGCGCCGCAGGACCACGCTCCTCCCTCTGCAGCCCACGCAGACGATGGACACTACCGACCTCCCGACTCCCCGTGGGCCAGTGCGCGTCTCCAGGAGACTACCATGATCCGATCTACATCGCCTTCAACGCGCCTCTATGTGGAAAATATGAAACCCTAGAATCTGGTGTTGTATTGATCTGACTCAGATGTGGGATATATATAGAGTACAATATGAGAAAGACTTGGAGTAGGGGACAAGTCGTACATGGTTTAAACCAATCCTATCTCTAACTCCTAACCTCTAACTTAAACATAGTTATACTTCTAACATCAAACACTTGGGGAGGAGTGTTGGGCGGCTTAAGCAGGGATTAGAGAACGACGCGACAGGATTGGGGGTGACGCCGGAAGGGAGAGGGAGAGGGAAAGTGTGTCCCATGGCGGCAAGTTCAGAAGGGGATAGGAAGAGGGAGAGTGCGTCCATAGCGGAAGGTAGAAGGTAGGAGATGAGAAACAGATCTCACTGGGGAACAAAGGAAGGAATGGTTGTTGTGCAACATGCAAACAAGGGAGGAAGAGGGATGGGCGTTGCCTGGGCTTTGTGGGGATGCGTGCCACACACATGACGCAGTCAATGAAGACACTGCTATCAGCTCAATGAATTCTAGAGTTTTGCTTCTTCTTTTTAATTTTTTACCATTGACTTATGTTACTTAGATAAAAAATGTTTTATTTTCTTCTTCACTTTTCTCCATGATAGATACATGGCACACATGAACATTTCTTCTAGAAGTCATGAACATTTGAATTTTTAAATAAATGACCATTTCAACTTATATTACTGAACAGTTTGTGTATTGCATAAGCGTTTGTTGTGAGTTTTGCGGCAACATTTCGCCATCCACTCTTCGCTCATCGCCGCGCGACGGGCTCCGCGGACTTCCGAAACCTTCCGGCTTCAAGGTCAATAACTCACTCCCTCTCCAACCCACGCGTGGACCTAGTTTCAAAGATCTCGACGCGGGAAATGCAACGGTGAAAACGGTTCATGATTTGGACACACACGGTTCAATAGATAAAATATTTTGAAAAACGAATGTGTGAAAAAACCGTAAAACTCCTCGGTAGCAACAAATGTCGCAAAGTAGTACTACACTACTCGTCACCATTAAAGAAATGGGTGACCTTTGCAAAGAATATCCTCTAATTATGTAAGACAAACCCTCTAATTATAGTTGTTTTTTCTTTTTGAGATAAATAAAGTAGTTGTAGTAGATTTTTTTTTTGAGAACGGCGAAAGAGTGAAGGACGGGAAACCCAGGTGGTTTTAGTCTGAGAGTCGCACAAGAAAAGTGTCGCCCGGCTCCTTGGCCCTCCTCCTCAGGCGGTGCTGCCGTCGTGAGCGAGCATGGGGAAGGTAGCCAGGTCTCTCCTCCGTCGAGTAGGTGTAAGATTAGGTTTAGGACTGAGCCTAGGTTTGCCTCTATGGCGTTTGACGTGATGTCGAGTTGGAGCTTCATCCAGGCGTCCTCGAGCAGTGGCTGGCGGCTGGTTCTCTCCCGAGGTGAGCTTCCATGGTGGAAGTCGGCAGCGGGTGGTAGATCTGGTGATAGCTCCCCTAATAAGCTCGCATCTTTCCCTGATCTGGAGGATCTCCGTCGCCTTGTTCCATTCGTTCGTCGCTGTCGTGGAGATGGGGACAGAAAGTGGAAGAGGTGGAGCGCAAGTCTGTTTCGATTGGGTTTGTGCATATTCTCATCGGTGCTTGGAGTGGAGCTACGGCGCCCACTGGAGCTGCCGGTCTCCGACGCCTCCCCGGTGACCTTTCTGGCCGAAGGGCGGCCTGGTGAAGCCATGCTGGCTTCGTTTCTTCCTCCTGGCTTGATGCCATTTGAGAGGCAGTTGTTCAACTTCAACATGGAGTCCTCTTCTTCCATCTTTGTCCGGAGATGGAGTAGTGGCGGTCCGGTGATCCCAAGTGGTCACGTCCCCGGTGATGGCCGGACTGGATCTACGCTGGAGTTGAGTATTGGACCCGATTATAATCTTAATCATCAGGATGGGGTCCTCCTTGTTAGTTTCAGGGACTATGATGTAATTCCCTTTTCTTTTGAGTCCTGGTATGAGCTCTGTACTGCAGCCGCTGATAGTTAATGGATGCTCTGGGTCCTTCCGGACCCTTTCTCTGTTCAAAAAAAAAAGGTGGTTTTAGTCCAACCAAACTAGCCGAGCCCATATCTCTGCTCACATTAGCAGCCCATCCATGTAACTGCGGACTGCAAAGGCCCAACGGCGCCCGCGGAACGGCCGAAAATAAAAGAAAAATCCTAGCAATCCCCCTGTCGCCACTTTTCTTGGCTCGGCGGCGCGCAACGAGCGGCGCGACGGGCTCCGCCGACTTCCTCCACCGCCCGCCTTCAAGGTCAGCGACTCACTCCCTCACCAACCCACGCGCGCGCGCTCTCCTCCTTCAGTGACTTTCTTACCGACCCGCTTCGCTCTGCCCTCGCAGCCGATCCAGCTCGTCGCCCCCAGTGCCGTCCCACTCACCAACGGGTGCGCCCCCAATCCACTCACCAACGGTGTGGCTCCAGGTGAAGGACGATTCATCCGTCGCTGTGATTCATGGCCGGGATGCTCGTCTGGTTTGGCGCTCGGTTGCTGCAGAGAAGAATGCCAAGATCCCCTCGTCACGCTGCAACTCACGGGTCAGTACAGTACGTGTCAAACTGCCAATGTGAGGCTCTAAATTATGAATTCTGATGAAGAAGCAGAGCCTGGTTCGAGAGCCAACTGCTTTTGTCTATTTATTCTTACTGGAGTTTGGTCATACAGTCATACACATGTCTGAATACATATACATATTCATAAGATGCCAACGACCAAACTTTATCATGCTATAACTTGCATACAAAAGAAGAATATTACAGAAGGCAAGAAGGCTTAATACCAATCCCAGATTCATACTATGTAAGAAAGAAATCACTGATCTCAGCCAGAGCCTACGAGTTTATTTCTTGCCGGTGAAGCCCAACTCAGTGCCACTTCAAAAGATTCCACTCTGTCAGTGAACAAGAACCAGCGAATTCTTCAATTCCTCTTGAATAACAAGCCACACAAGACAATCCAGAGACCTGCTACCAACCCCGTGCCAATGCCGAGGTACAATGACAATGCATCGCTCATGCTATCCTGCTCATCTACCATGGCGGCCCTACCCGGCCGGGCGGTATATCCTCAGGGTACCAGCTCCATGTAATAAGTGTGTGTTCATGCGTGTATAGTTTCGTGCCAAAGGTGTGGTTGTCGGCGTTGGTGCCAAGGTGAGTCGTTCGTGTCCAGTTTTTTTTTTTGGTCGCCATGATTCGCGCGTGAGATAATCGTCTGATTTGGTGCTTGATCGGTTGTTGCAGAGCAGACTGAAGATCCCTTCATCACATTGCAACTCACAGGTCAATACCGTACGTGGCACTGTGAGGCTCTGAATTCTGATGAGGCAACAAGCTTGGGCAATGTCGCCTCAGGTTCGAGAGCCTCTGAATTCTGATGAGGCAACTCACAGGACAATATTTATTATCACTGAAATTTGGTAATACAGCCATACACATGTCTTAGTTCATATACATATCCATAAGAAGAAAACATGCACATTTTATCATGCTACAACTTAGATGGCAAAGAAAAGCATTACATAAGACAAAAGGGGCTTAATACTAATCCCAGATTCATACTATGTAAGAACAGAAGTTCCAGCTCGCCATGATCTCAGCCAGCCCTTACTGGCATTTTTCTTGCCGGTGAAGCCCGACTCAGTGCCACTTTCACATAAATCCAATCATACACGCTGTCACAAAATGAGAACCAACGAATTCTCCAATTCTGCTTGAACAAGAAGCCACAAAAGACAATCCAGAGACCAGCTAAAAACCCGGTGCCAATACCGAGGTATAGTGACAACCCATCGCTCACGCCCTCATGCCCATCTTCAAGAGCCCGTGGGGTGATTCCAGTTCCTGAACAGTTGCTTGATATAGGTGGACCACAGAGACCTGGGTTGCCAACATATATGGATGGCTGGTCATCCAGAGTCCTTAACTGATTTCCAGATGGTATAGTTCCCGTCAGGTTGTTATATGACAAGTTCAAATGGGTCAACGATGTTAGAGATGCCAAACTTGTAGGGATTTCACCAGAGAGCTCGTTATGAGAGAGGTCGAAAGATTCCACTGCCTGTAGCTCACCAATAGTTTGGGGTATCATGCCGCTGAGATGATTCCAGGACAAATTTAGGTTTGTTAATGCTACAAGCATGCCGATTTCCCGAGGAATCTTCCCTGTTAATCTGTTGCAGGAAAAATCAATGTTCACCATGTACGCGATTCCTGTTGTGTATTCGAGCTCTTGACCCTTTGTGACCACCACCAAACTATCCATATCAGAGGGATCGATGAGGAACATATATGTGGAAGCCGATCGAAAGTGGACAATTTGGAAAAGGGCATCATGTTGGTTGGGAGTATGAGCCATAGCCATGAGATTCCCAAATGACATTGGTATGTCCCCTGAGATGTTATTACTTGCAATGTCTAAATACTGAAGCCCCTTCATCCCGGTGAGTTCAACAGGGATACCACCAGAGAACATGTTTGACCGCAACCGCATAAATGCCAAGTATGGTAACTTTGAACTGATCCACGGCGGCAAGCTCCCAGAAAATTGATTGTATGCTAGATCAAGGAATTTCAGTTCTTTACACCTCTGAAGACACGATGGAAATTCTCCCGAAAGATTGTTGTTATTCAAGCTAAGCATGAAAAGATTTGAAGTTTCTGGTGCGTGAGGGCAATCCAGCAATGTCTCATTTAGTTGGTTCTCTGATAGGTCTAAGAACTTCAATTGTTCCAACTCAAACAGGGAGCATGGAATGATGCCAGAAAAGGAATTTTTGAAGAGCATGAGTACTTGCATCTCTGGTGCTCTAATATCTGTTGGCAGTTTGCCTGATAGGTTGTTCCCAGAGAGGTCCAAGTAGAGAAGGCTCTTTGGGAGTGTTGGAATCGGGCCAACAAGCTGGTTAGAACTGATATCCAATATCATAGCTTCCAATCCACCAAACAGAAAAACTGTGGGAAGCCTGCCAACAATTTGATTTCCCGACAAATCCAAAATTTTAGCACGGGAAACTGCAGTCCAAAACTCATCAGGAATGGAATCATGTATACTTGTGTTTGAAATATCAAGAGTGCCGAGTGTTGTTTGGCTAATCCATGTTGGAAACTGTGGTCCTAGGATGCAAGATCTAAAGCTCGCTGAAGTTAATTTGAATGGAGTGTTCCATGTGTTGTTAACCAACACGGTTAAGGAATTATTGGAGAGCCACAACACTTCTAGGCTAGTCAGGTTCATGAAATGGTCTTCAGTGATTGTACCATGTAGGTTGTTTGAGTTTAACCGTAACTCCTTTAAATTTGTGAGTTCTCGTATACCAACGGGTACCTCTCCAAATAGTTTGTTGTCATTCAGCCGAAGTGTGGTCAAGCTGCTAAAGTGCTCTAAACGAGCTGGGATTCTCCCTGTCAAGCTGTTGTGGTCCAAGTGCAACTCTTGTAACTCATGTGTTGGCAATCTATGCAACAATAGATCTTCTATGGCCCCGCTAATGAGGTTGTGTGATAATCTGAGCATTTGTAGTTCCTTGAGTTTCTTGAAGGTCGATGGCACCATCCCGGAGAAGTTGTTATTGTCAAGGACCAATGATCGGATGGAGGTAAAGTTTCCGACCGCGGAAGGGATATAACCGCAAATCCCGCAGCTATACATTGAAAGCACTCTAAGAGCAGAGAGATCCCAAGCCAAGTAGTTGGCTCCAAAGGATGAGTTAAAGGAGTTGGAGTCAAGGTAGAGGTTCTCTAGTGATGTGAGGTTGGAGTTCAACGGTGGAGGCATAGTGCTCCGAAGTCCGCAAGATTGTAGTTCAAGAGTTATGAGGGAGGGGAGCATGTTAACAACATGAGCCCAGTCGACGGCGGTGCTGAGGTCCACCTGAGACATGCCAAGGTACTGTAGCTTCCATAGCTGCGAGACCCATGCGAGGTCGGGCGAGTAACAATTGTGCATCTGATTTGATAGGTCAAGGATGAGCAGGTTGGAGAGGTTTCCGAGGTGGGGAGGGATTTGCCCGCCGAAAAACGAGCCGGAGAGGAGGAGATGCGTCAGGCTCCCAAGGCTGCCGATGAACTCCGGAATGGGCATGCCACCAAAGTCGTTGAACGAGAGATCAAGGTGCCTCAAATGTCGTAGAGTGATCAAGGAGGGGTTTATCTCACCTCCCATAGGCCAGCCCATGGTGTTAGACCCGTCGAGCTCGAGCTTGACGACATGGCCGGTTCGGTTGCTGCACTCCACGCCTATCCATCGACAGCACTCATCGTCTCGCCACGACGAGAGGTAGTTGCCCGGGTCGGTGAGGCCAGCCTTAAACGCGAGAAGTGCATCCCGCTCGTAGGGGATGCAGAGGGTGTCCGGTGGTTGTGGTGGCGGCGGGAGCGCAAGCATGGCCGGAGCTGACGAGCTCCGGAGGAACCATGTCGCTAGGAGGAGGATCACCGTAGCCTGGACCAGCTGCCTTGGCCTGGCCATTTTTGGTACTTGTGTGGTGTGTTCGTAGTGCCTTGTGGAGTGGCGATGGCTATATTTAAGGACCCGGCAGCAGTTGGATCATCCACTCGATCGAGGGCGTAGCTGGTGACAGCGAAATGCACCACATGTGGTTCGTGTAAGGAAGTCTCCACGACTGGACCACCACCTAATTTTAGCGCGTGAAATTCCATAACCAACGACTGGTTTCGAATCATAGTCGCGGAAGTCAAAAGCGATGGGGAATTCAGATCAGAGCAGTCACCCACTGCGGGTATGTCGGCAGCTCAGGTCCATTTCTTTCAAACAAATATAACTTTATTAATTTGAAATAACCGTTTACATCATCTACGAGGAGCATAAGTCATAAAATATCAAGCCAACCTAGCAAGCTCACAAGCGACCTTAGGGCATCTTCAAGGTGGATCCGTAGACCTCCCGCAACCGTCTGGATAGCGTTGTCCGGATCGCAGAAGCCATCCAACGGCGACCTGTATTGGTCCACGGTCCGGATGCGATTTCTCTTATAAATCAGAGACAAACGTGGGGGAGGTTTGTGGGGATCCGGACCGATCCCAAACCCGTTTTTGACCGCCCTGACCCATCATCCCCCTCCCGCACGCGCTCCCGCCAGACACCAGCTGCCTGCATTCATGCTGTTGTAGAGCGCGCATTCAATATTAAAGACGGCTCAGGGCAAATGTGGCCTCTCACTGCCTCCGCCATTAAAGTGGCCCGCCGACCGAGGGCGCCGCCCGCGACGTGTTCCCGGTGTCCGCGCCTGTTTAATGCTAGAGACACGTGACTGGATGGAATGGGACATATATCTACGGCATCCGTTCAATGCCGCGGTTCGTCCATGTGCCGCCATTAAGCAGGCTCGCCGGCGGAGAAACCCATTCCGGCGCCTTGCATTGACGTACCCGGACGCCCCGCCTCATCGGAATCTGCTATATAAAAGCGGCCACACCCGGCTGTGTCCACACCACAACACCAACCCCTCCACAACCTTCGCCATGACCGCCAACGGGAAATCACTGTGGGACAGTCTGTGGCTGGGGATGAAGCACGCGGTGGCCGCCTTTGCCGCCGCCTGGCATAGCCACCGTGCCAGGCAGATCGAGGCCGGCTTGTCGGTCAGCTTGCCCGAGATCTCCGACGACGAGGACGACACCACGATGATGACAGGCTCTGACGACTCCGCCCCGGCTCCAGCGCCTGCTGTGCACACCGACTTCACCATGAAGCAGGCTCAGGAGGAACAGTGGTACAACCTGTTCCTCCTGGAGCAGCATCGGCTGGCGAAGGGCTAGATCCGCGATGAGCGCGCGAGCGAGGAGGTCGTGGCGGCCATGGGCGCCACGAACCCAAATTTCATCATGGAGCAGCATGGCATCTACGATGCCGTCCACGCTCAAGCCGTCGCTCGTCAGGAAGCGGCGGGCGGGGAGGCGCAGCTGCAGGCGGTCGCGGAGGAGAACATAGCTAGCTGCGCCTCCTACACGCCGCCGACGAACCATCAGCCAACCGGGTGGGACGACAACAACCAAGGCACCACCATTTCCCTCGTGGACCTTACGTCCACAGGCGATGGACAAGGCGCGGACTCCTCCGAGGATGAGTAGGCCACGGGAGGCGGCAGGGCCTAGTGTCCCATGTTGGCCGGTCCGTCTCCCGTGTTTTACTCTTCCTCACTAAAGATCGCACCTTCACTTCATTGGTCTTATTGCCAGTGCTCATGGAGACGGCAGAAGGAGGACGACACGGGCTTGGACGCCGGCCGCCGCTGCCGTGGGATAGGTTTAGGGGCGGATCTTTTTTTTGTTTTAAATGTAGTTAAATCTGTCCTGTTTGTGTGAAATCCTTCATGTTTGTACAAAATCTAGCCGTACTTGCATGAATTTCATACGGTTTGTTGAAAAATAGTTTGAAATGTATGCGGCTAGCATTGGATGTTGACCTCTCGCATCTATGTCCGCAGACTGGCCCCTCTATCGTCCGCGGACAGATGTGGGAGGTTTTTGCGGGTTGCTGTTGAAGATGCTCTTGTTTGTTTTTCTATTACAATGTTTGAAACTCGTACCAGGGAAATCACAAGACATATAATGTCAATCATCAAAGGCAACTGCCGCCACTCCCACATAACATTCTTTGTTTCTCATGGTGTCAATGACTTTCAAATTATCTGAGTTGATAACAAGACGGTTAAACTCCCGCCCTTTGCGTCACTGATAATCCGAATCTTAATGCTAATGTGTCTTCAGTTCTTCTAGGGTCGGGCCTCGTAAGCTATTGTTACTGACCCAGTGCAATGTTTTGTGTTATTCGATGGCTTGCCAGAACTTGGGTTCCGCTCGAGGAAGGTGGCGTGGTTCGCCGGCGTTGGTGCCAAGGTTCCCCGTTCCTGTCCAGACTTCCGTTGGCAACAAGCCTGGGCAATGCTGTTGCAGGTTCGAGAGCCTGCATTCATCTATTCATTATTATTATTGATACATAGATGTTTTATGTTTTATGTCTTAACTGGTACATATCCATAAGATGACAATAAGCAACCCAGGTGATGTGGAGCTCCTTCGTCGGGTGAGCGTCCGCCCGTGGCGCCACCAGATCCGTCCCATCCGTCCTCGTCCTGTGGCCGCCGAGGCCAGATCTGGTGCCCCTGCTCAGCTGCATGCCTCATGTGAGGAGATGGGCACCTCCCATTCGCGCTCGCGGGTGGGCGCGCGGCACCGCCACCCGCTTCTTCCTCGGCAGTCCTATGGTGCAGCGGCCTCGTCCGGTTACTGCTGCTCCGCCTTGACCTCCGTTCGCTCTGCGTGTGGCGGCTAGGCTTCGACGCCTCCTTCCTCGCATGTCTCTTCTCCAGCGGCCGATTCGCGGTGAACTTCGGGCCGGCCTCGCCTTCCTGCTGCTCCGACGATGGGAGCCGCCCTGTCCTCTGCGGCTCCTCCTACTGTCTGCGTCGCCCCTCCCATCTGCCACCGCCATCTGCGCGTGTCCTCGCTGTGGCCTCCCTTGCCTCCTGCAAGGCTGCCCCTACCGTGCATGGACGATTGGTCATGTGTGAGGTTCCGTCCACGCTCGAGTTGCCGGCCAGCTCCAACCTGGTCCTCGCGACGCCAACACGTACCGCATCACCCGTCGTTGCTGCTGGAGATGGCGGTCGTGTCACTGGGCCCTCTTACCACATGAGGGCTGGAGAACTACTGGCTGCCTCGGGTGCTTTTTGATGCTTTGGCTACGGACATGGTGTCTTCGTGGAGCTCCTTCGATGACGACAATGATGAAGATGATGAGGATGGCGTAGAGCTGGCCCCGCAAACGCCGTTGGCTTCTAAGTGCTCCAGCAAGGTGAGCGTTGAGCGTGAGGCAGCTACCTGCAAGGGTTGGCAGGAGGTGTGGCCGTGACATGGTCCGCATCGTCTAGTGTCTCCAGCTCCGGCTTTGTTACTCCATGGTTGATGTTGTAGGTGCCTTGTTACTGTACATCATGCGGTGAAGTGCAGGGATCCCTTTCGATGCTCGCGCTGCTTGGGGAGCGATCATCGGGCCTGTGAGTGTCGGAACGCTTGGCGTCCCCTCAGCTTGCTCGGTAACCCTTCTTCTGGTTCGTCATTGTCCCACCTCGACACCATCCATCATCTTCATACACCTTCATGTCAGGCCCGGTTTGATGCCACACACGCTTCCCTCCAAGGAGATCCGACGTGACTCCTGGGCGTCGGTTGTTTCTTCATCTGCTGGTTCTCCAGCCTCTGCTGAGCTGACGCTTCAGTCTGTCTTTGCCGTACAAGCCGAGCTGCAAGGCATGGCTTCCTTGCAGATGGTGAAGGCGATTCGGCCTCTGAGTGATGTGGTTGATTCAATGCACGATGGTTGTTGTGGGCTGGGAGCCTTCTGGAGCGTGCGGAGGTTGCTTTGGGCAGGCTATCTCCTATGACGGCTGAGGCGCCACTCCCTCCTATGTCGCCTCCTATACCAAAACTTGTTGTTGACTTCGAGGGCGACAAAAATGTGGATCTCTATGGCTGCTTCTCCCCTCGTGCTTCGGGATTCTTGCCCTGTGTTGGGTCTAGTTTGACGCCTCATGTGTTGCCGGACTTCGAGGGTGAGGCCACCACCGAGGTTGTGTCCCCGGTGCTGCAGATCATGCCTGAGCTACAGGTGTTGTGTGGGAAACCTGTTTCGCCTTTGTCGATGGAGCAGCTCAAGTTGGACTCTCTCCAGACTTTGGAGGTGGACCTGGTGTCCTCACCCCCCTCCCCCCCCCATGGAGCCTTGTCAGGCGTCAAACAACCTACCTCTCGGCATCATGGAGCGTAGAGTTTTAGATGTTGTCGCCATTCCCTCGTACGTGATCATCGGGCAGGTGATGCTTGCGAGTGGCATGACCATTGAGCCACTTGTGTTAGCACCTACCTCAAATTCAAATGCTCTCTTCATGAAGGAACTTTGTGACTTGCTAGCCAGCGTGGAGGTTGCTAGACCTAGTTTGGGCAGGTCAATTGCTTGCCACCTAACGGGGGCGCCAATAAGGGACAAACAAAAGAAGGTAGGCAAAGCCAAGAGTGGCGCCAAAGACAAAATGTCTTTGGCTACTTGATCGGTTTGACGTTCTGGGTTGAGAGGTGCGTCGAGGTTTTTGGATGTTGTGTATTCGGCGAGTGATGGGCCGCTCATGCTGTTGTGGGGTTTCATGCCGTGTGAGTAGTTTGTTCGTGCTTCGTTTGTATTAGTCTTCGCTCAGTTTTTCGTTAATTAGCTGGGAAATTCTCTTAGTCATAATTAATTGATGAGACAAAACTTTTGCCTTCGTTTCAAAAAAAGACAATAAGCAACCCGGGTATAACGTCAACACATCACTCATGCCCTCACACAACATTATGGTCTTAGCGGTGTTAACTTTATCTGTATTTTTCTTAAAAATGCACCGCCATGTCAACTTTCATTTCAATGAATTAGCTACTCCCCTTGTCCTATAATATAAGATCATTTGTTACACTACACTAGTGTAGAAAACACTCTTATATTATGGGATGAAGGAAGTACTTCACAAACCTTTCTTTTTGGCATTTCCATGCACATGCATATTTTTTGTTTCCTACCTAATAGCCCAGACTAATCCTAATTATTAAAATGTTGTTGTTGTTGTTGGTGGTGGTGGTGGTGATGGTGGTGGTGTTGGTGTTGTTGGTGTTGTTGGTGTTGTTGTTGTTGGCAACACGTTGCCTTCGTACCGAATTATTTGGGTGTCTTTACTAAACCTCGAGCACTTTATTTCGTCATTCCTCCGGAAAGGTGAATAGTATCCTCTCCCCTTTTGCGGGTTTCTCCGAGACTCACCAAACACATTGCACATAGCCGTGTGGCACCATTTAAACATATTTTGTAGATAGGAATCAAATGTTCTCAATACAAGTCGTACGTTTGCATGTGGTCTAATTATACTATACCAAGGCCACACATTGAATTCGTGTGATTTGAAGTCCG
Source organism: Triticum monococcum (assembly GCA_034509565.1). NCBI lineage: Eukaryota > Viridiplantae > Streptophyta > Magnoliopsida > Poales > Poaceae > Triticum > Triticum monococcum. Next base: position 671,158,677 of record CM067845.1, read on the forward strand.
TTTGCTACCCAAACATTTGAATATGGGAGGAGATAGTGGACGGATAAATACTAAACAATTTTGCTAAATATTAATGTCATGGGCCTTTACTCCCCTCTTCTCTAAGCCTAGCCATCTACACAGCCCAATCAGCCCACCTAAATCCTAGTCCAGTTAGCCCACCTAAATCCTAGCCCGAATAGCCCCATTAACCCTTCCTATAAATAGTAGCCCTTTCCCTATCAAATACGGACTAAACTCTAGCCCCTCCTCATTTTTCGCGCGCCTCCTAACCCTAGCCGCCACTTGGCATCTGCCAACCAGCCAACTCTCTTCCCGTGATCCAGCGGCTCCAGATCAAGATCTGATGGCCCCTGGCCGCGCAGTTCGATCACTGCAGCCGAAGGCCCGCCGCAGGCTAGCCGTCGGCGCTCCCGAAAGCCATCTACGCCCGTTCGCCTCACTCAAGCGTTCGTTTGCCTCTCCACCCGACCGAGTGGGAGCTCGTGCCACCGCCAGCCCTTTTGGGGACACATTGCACGTCGCTGCCGACAAGCAACTAGCATCGAGCGCCGCCGCCGCCGCCCCTCCCGGTAAACCCTCCTCCTCTCCCGGTTTCCCTCCTATCCCTCACATTCTAATCCACGCGAGCTGCCGCCGTTGTACAGATCTCGCTAGTTTTATATAGAGATGTCAATATCCATACATTAGCTATATAATATAGAAGTCTCTCTCTCTCTCTCTCTCTATATATATATATATATATATATATATATATATATATATATATGTGGGTCTAGCTACAATATATAAAATGTGTACATGAGCTGATTTTAGTGTTTAGATTTTAGCAAATTTTGTCCGATTTTTTGGATGGCCAAGTTGTATGTCGTTATCGTAATAATTTATGAGGCGTTTTACCTCAAAGATGCTAGTGAATATTGTGGAGGGTTGGAGGCCGGCAATCAATCTAGTTAGATGGTGAAAGAGATGGGGTGGGGCAATTTCTTTTCTCGGGACCAGGACATGGGGGAGAAGAAGGGTGAAGGAGGGGCAGGTTGAGCGAAGGAAGAAGATTAAGCCTTTGCTTGCAAAAAAAAAGAAGGTTTAGAGGAGGTTCAGCGGTGGGAAATTCTCTTTCCTTCGAGTCAGAGGCCCATGGGCTGACACGAGCACCTCACGGCTCGCAATCATCGTCGCATGGAGGGCGTCTTCTATGTCACTAGTATGCATGCACGTGCAATGCGCGTCTTTATATTGCAGAGTGATTTTGGCAAAAATAAGTCATGAAAATGACGGAGACATGAAACAAATGTCTATTATGCATGTACTCGGAATTAGCATAAGAAAGCTTCTCATGTTCTTACGCAATCAATATCACATGAATATGTAATTTGCACAATTGGGGTACCTATTGCAGAAAATACAGAGATGAACTCACTTCGAAAAACACATTTCTAAATGACAAAAAATTCGAAGAAAAGTACATATGAGCTCACTTCGGAAAACACATTCTGAAAAAAGTACATATGAATTCACTTTGAAAAACACATTTCTAAATGACAAAATTTCTGAAAAAAAAAGTTGCACGCATTCATCTCCCACCCTGTTCTACATGCCAATAGAAAGTTTCATGGAAGAATTAAACAACTTTTTTTGCATGTGCAAAAAAGACAAAAAACTGTGTTGTGAAATGCAATTAGAAGCACCAAAATTTATCTTCAATACGGAGGCAAAATAAAAAGGCAATTATTTGTAAATTTTTATTTCCCAGACATATTTTGCGAAGTGTACGCGTGATTTTGTGTGTGTATGTTTTGAGATTATCAAACATGCGGGTCCATGTATACCTAGGTTTAGGTAGTGCCTACCCTACCTATTGCTATGTTTCACTGTGGCACTTACTATAGCTTTCCACCCAGAATGCGAGCAGTGAGGCCACGTATCGTACTCCGTATGTGCAGTCTAAAAAAGAAGTAGTATGTGCGGGCTGCACCTGGTTTGATTTGTTTTTTTATGCTTCTAGCTTTCACCTCCTGTCAGACTTAGTGGTACAGATCCCACTTGTTTCTTTGACCACACAGGCCATGTAGCTCTGTGAGTGTCAGCATTGGTACTACTAAAAAACAATTTGTACAACTCCAGGTGATGCGAATATGGCACGGCGACTGCTTGCTCCAACAAACTGACATGCAGTGGGGTCCTTACTCGGCGCTAAAACATCGATGTTTCTCGAACGACCCAGATAATACTATAGCAGCGAATCCCTGCGCTATAAGCCGTTGGATGGAGCCCAACGAACGGCCAGAAATGCATTTCAATGCGTGAATTCAAATATTCAAAACTCGTACACTATAGAGTAGTATAGATATAGATATGTAGGGTGTTGTCATGTCATCACGTGGAGGGTCTCTCTCAGTCATGTGTTTCCTCCTCGATCATCTATGCCACACACCTCGTGTCGAGGGCAAGCATGGACACCCCTCAATAACGAACATTTTGCAGCCACACATGGCATTCTGGTCCCCTTCGCTACCCTATAGGGTCGAGAGCGAGCACACACACATTGCATTGCATGAACCCAAATCCTTTCTCTCCAATGAGCCAGTGCTAGAGAACCATAGAAATAAATAACAAGGAGTTGGCATCGAGGAGGAGTGTCGGGCATGAAGCGTAATAGTGGAAGCAAAAAATGGAATGTGAAAACACCGGTGGGCCTCCCAAGATTCAAAATACTCTCTATGGACGGCACATCCCCTTCTTCCACCACCTTTAAGTCACACAATGCTTGTGTTGTGTTGCACATTGGATGGGCAACATTCTACCACTCTGGAATAAGAGATCTTGTACACACATTTTTTGGTGCTTCGGGGAAAAATATTTTTTTCCAGGACATTATATTGGGTAAATAAACTTTGTACAATGGGTCCGGTGGTAAATTTTTTGAATGGTATACAACCAAAATAATATTAATGGAGATGAGACAAAGGCATATTTTGAGATTTTAGTCAGACCCAAGTAAAACAAGAAAAGGAAAAAGATGGTTTCACCCTTATTTATTAACCCCTTTCATCAATAATGATAGACATGCACATACATGGATGAACGAGGGAAGACGGTTCAATGTCACACAAAATGAATGATTTCTAAATAAGATTAGGGCAACTGGCTGGTGGCATCAGTTACTACTAGCCTCTCCTACTTTTTTTAGAGGCACATGCGAGCCGATATTTATCTCTTCATTCCCATTCCTATTTTTTGTCAAAGATTTTAGGCTTCTCCCCCTTGCTCTACCAAACTTCTGGAGCTCTTCCATGGACATCATGGTCCCTTGCTCCCTTGAGTGGAATGGCATCGGCGGCATGGAGAGGGACGATGCCCATGGCGAGGAGAACAATTACACCTACAGCTTTGAGAGGGTCGCCACAAAGACTAGCAAGGGTGCCTACAGCATGGAGAGCAACGGCGTTTTACTGCAGATCGAGAAGACCTGCCACCAGGTGAGCGAGTGACCACCTATTACCATTGGCACTCCCGCCTCTTTTGCACTGGCAACTCCTCGTGGATTTTGACCACCTATTACCATTGGCCCTCCCCCCCTCTTTTACACTGGCAACCCCTCGTGGATTTAACACTTTTCCGTTCTGCAGTGCCGTCAGAAAATGGCAATCAACTTAATGGCAACTTGCAAGAATATGAAGAAGTCTCGGCTGTGCTCACTCAAGTACTGTCGAAATTGCTTGCGTAATAGGTATTACAAGAGTTTCTTCTATGTAATTTTTGTGTTTCCATGGGGCCGACCATATGATGTATTGTTCTTGTTTCTTATTGGTTTGTTTATTAGGTACGGCGAGAATTATATAAGAGTGGGGCTGCAAGATGCCTGGAGCTGTCCAAAATGCAGGGGAGAATGCAATTGCAGTGTATGCATGTGAGCGATGAGAGGCTAATACAATACAATACATGAGAGATTATGGAAATTTGAATTTTAGGTAAATTTCATAGTTTTATGGTTTTTATTGGTAGGACCAACAATGGAGAGAAGCCGACCGGGAATTTAACCCGAGCTGCCAAGGCGTCGGGGTGCTCCTCCGTCCATGAGTTTCTAAACAAGGGGACGTACGTGGTGGCTGCACCACAGAATTTGGTAACCCATCTCAAGGTGAATGGTTCCTCCTCTATATTAACTCTTAAGTCTATATTTAGTTCTTTCAATCATTGACTTCGTATTTATAGTATAAGAATCCATCTCTCCTCCTCAAATATATACAGGACAGTAATAACATATCACATTTGCAATTAGCTGTCTGACAATTTGACCAGCTCCCTGGCATGTGGGTCCTCGTACAAATATATCTCTACCTAATAGTAAAGTGAGGAGTGCTTCTACCCGTCCGTCGTCACTTTTGCAAAAAAAAAAAAAAACCTGTACTCCTTCGAAATCAACCAACGGTAAATTGTTAAGTGAGAAAAAATGATTCACTTCTTTTTTTTTAGAAAACCTTCTGATCTTTAGTTAATCAACCCGTGGAAAAAATGATTCACTTTTTCTTGGAAACCCCCTGATCTTTTGGTTAACCAACCCGTCGTCCATCTATTATTTTTGACAGTTTTAAATAATTTTTTAAAATATCCATATATTTTAAGTCATAGCTCTAATTTAGACATATTATATATGGAAATTGATTAGAAAAATGTGTACAATCTAAATATGATGTTATTTTACCCGTTAAATATTTAAAAATGTGATTCAAATGCTTTTTAAAAATATCCATATCTTCTAAATCCTAACTCCAATTTTGACATGTTATATATGAAAATTGATTAGAAAATTTGTAGAATTGAATATGATATTTTTTAACTGTTAAACATTTTTAAAAACTATTTAGGGGACAACCTTAATCAATAGTGCATGATTCATTTTTCTTTCGTGCTTGCTACATCCGGATTGGAAATCAACACCTCGGCAAATCAGTTTGGAGAAGAAAGAAACCATCTATAACCACTAATGCACGCCTCGGCAAAACTTCCTGGTGAAAATGTAGATCTCTCATTTTTTGGAGAGAAAGAAAGAAACCTTAGAATTGACCACATCCTAACGTGTTCTGATTATGTGAGCACTGATGCCACCGTCGACAAGGGTGGGAAGGAGGATAAGCGGCATCATAGATGTGATGCACGTGGACCCGTTGAGGTCTTCAGTCATGATTATTGTGCTAGGGACATGTGGTTTTTCCTGTTGCAACGCAGGGGCTCTTTTACTAGTGTCAAATAAATATGTGAATTCATAAGTGCATGCACCCATCCTAAAATTAACATTTCTTGCACATTAAAAAAAATAAGGACCATGTTTTTAGGTGAATGAAGCATATAATGTCCATGTAAAGTATTCTTGCATAGTCGAAATCTTCGACAATGTGTGGAAGTGTGTCCACCTTAACTCACCTAGTCCTATGTAAGTATGTTATTACCTCAGTTCCGATTTTTTTAACATGGTAAATAGTAATTTATTTCCTTTCATATGTAACTCTATCATGGTTCATTGTGATATATTCATCAATTAATTCAAAACATAGTGCATAGGAACATCTTATTTGTTTGTTAGAGTGCATTTTTATCATATGCCACTTCGTTTTTGTGGTGGATATACATGTATATTTATAGTCTAGGTAAAAGCCTTCAGCTATTGATTTCCTAGTTTATTGCTTGCACTTTTAGGGATAAATCTTCTCCTAATATTTTCTCCAACATTCATCTTATTTATGAATTGGATAAAGCACAAACTTTTGGTAACAAATTAAGGTGTTGTTTTCATATATTTTTTTCGAAAAAATAGTAACTTATTCCTTACTCTTGCATCCTCAGAGTGCAGACGCTGCTAAATTTGGGGCTAGTGCAGGTGCATTAAATCTATTGGGCCATACCAAACATATTTTTAATCGCCTACCAGATTTAAATTTACCTCTTGGTCCCTCGGAGGTTGGTTTTCAAGCCTTCCAGGCCCATATCAACGCTGATCTGAATGTGAAGAAAGAGCACGATATTTTGAATATTGATCTCAACATGACAGTACAGAGTAATCATTTGGATATTTTACCGAAGTTGCAAAATGTTTATTTTACCTTTATTTGAAGAGCCTATCCTAATACAAGGTGTTGTTGTTGTAGATTTGTTTGTGAATTATGCACCCAATGCTGATGAAAGCGAGCTTGTAGATGAGAGTATTGGAATCCTAAATGAAGGAGAACGTAAAATCCAATCTCTTGCTTTGGCACCTATCCAGGTGGGAATCATTCACTCCCATTATGTTAATTTCCAAATTGTTCATCCCTCCATACCACAAACTAAAGAGAAGATTATTCAGGAGAACAAGGTTCTGTCACTCAATGAGCCGATTCAACCTGACAAGCTGGACACTCAGCCTAATATCACATATGGTTCTTCAAAGAATGTTGTTGTGGGCACTAGGGAGGACTCTTCTAACCCCATGCTGGAAATGGCTCCCCTTGGTTTCTGTATAAAAGGTAAACATTTGGTCAACCAAGATATTAAATTTAATTTAGATTCTAACTCGGGTCATGCTTTCATAGACATTCATGTGGTTGGAAGTGAAGGAATCCTCATTTCCGAAGCTCGTTTTGCTCCTGGGGTTGATAGCTCTAAGGTGGTTCAGGTACCTTTAGATTGGGCTAATTTCATCTCCAACGCTTTTTTAACTCTAGAAAAATTTGACTAGGTCACGAAGTTCATGTCCTCTCAAATGTAGGGAATTATTCAACAAGGCCTTGAAAGTTAGTAGTTCCTATCTTTTTTTGTTCCTGACTCTCGTCAATCCTCACAGGCTCCCACTTCCAAGATGCAGCTACCTAATGTGGAAAAAGATGATGTTGATATTACTTTTTCCACCCATCAAAACAAACCTACTACCCTTCTAACACCAGGAGAAACACTAGAGCAGATCTCCACCACAAGTGAATTGCGCGTGAAAGGAAAAAAGGAAGAAGAGAGCTCCTCTTGTGGATCTTATTGCATCCGAGGTAAGAAGAAGTAGCAAAATTCAACATCTAATCAAAGAATTTAATAAGAAAACATGTGTGGATAAAAAATGTATGTCTTTTCACTTATACCAACATATGATTGCTATTAAAATCATCAATAATTGGAATACTTACTTTTGCAAGGTGAAACCAAAGGAAAAAACTGAGGACATTCTCAACAAGAAGCCTAATAGGAGGGTGGGTAAAGTAGCCACCATGAAGGGTGAACCACTGCTACACAATGAACCTAAATCAGTAGAGCTTTAGTATTGTTGTAATAAATCTTAGTTTGTTCCATGATCTCTTCAATGACTGTCTCAAACTGTTTGGATGATGGATGTAATAGAATTAAGTATACCTTTCATAATTATTGATGGGTTTCACATGTTTGATAATCATTTGCATTGGAAAAATTGTTTAAATGGATATAATTTGGAAAGTTTTGCATATCATTTGTCGGTCAGTTATTCTTGTATAGTTGCATAGTGGAACTCTTAGATAATCAGCGTAAGCGTAGTATGTTCCCAGTTACGAATTTATTGAACATGGTAAATAGATATTTAGTACGGTGATATCGGGTATTGTGCTTTAGTCTGGTTCCCACGTCTTGGTGAAGACGTAGCCTATCCATGGACTGAGAACCTCGGTCTGATACGATGGACCTGGGTACCCCATGGAGACTAACAATCCTTGACATGTACAGTTGTGCAAACTGTCTGGTCGGTACGTGGTCTTCACTGAGATGAACTGAGCTACTTTGGTTAGCCTATTCCATGATGACCCATATGGACTCATGGTTCTGGCGGTCTTCGGTAACCACATGATAAATTCCATGTTGATGTCGTCCCACTTCCTCTGTGGAACTTGTAAGGTCTGAAGCATTTCGGCGGGGTTCTGATGTTCTACCTTGATTCTATTGCATACATCGCAAGAGTATGCAATGTATTTTCTCATACCCTCCACCAAAATACCTCTCTCAAGTAACGGTTCATTTTGGTTCCTCTAGGATGGATAGAGTATGTGGGCTCATGCGCTTCTTGGAGTATCTATTATTTAAGCTCGGCTTGATCGGGTATTCTTATATGGTGCCAAATCATAGCATGCCTTATTCATCAATTTGGAAGTGCTTGGACTTCCCCTGGTGAGGTTTCTCCTTGAATCCTCCAAGCTAGGATGATTTTCTTGATCTTTCTTGATCTCCTCATCCAAGGTAGGCTTGATTTCAAGGATTTTCAATCTTAACCGGTCGCAGATGATCATGTTGAGTTTAGCAAATTCATCTTGCAGAGTCGGGTTTGTATTGGATTACTGCTTTAACTATTCCTGCCATTCGACTGAGCGCATCGGCGACCACATTAGCTTTCCTTGAGTGATAGTCAATTCCAAGGCCATAGTCTTGATCAAATCAAGCCATCTTTGTTGTGGGATGTTGAGGTTGGGTTGAGTGAAAATATACTTGAGACTCTTGTTATCGGTATATATTTCACAGCTTTGTTCGATGAGGTAATGCTGCAAAAATTTCAATGCGTGCACCACTGATGACCCACAAGTGTGGGGGGTCTATCGTAGTCCTTTCGATAAGTAAGAGTGTCGAACCCAACGAGGAGCAGAAGGAAATGACAAGCAGTTTTCAGTAAGGTATCCTCTGCAAGCACTGAAATTATCGGTAACAGATAGTTTTGTGATAAGGTAATTTGTAACGGGCAACAAGTAATGAAAGTAAATAAGGTGCAGCAAGATGGCCCAATCCTTTTTGTAGCAAAGGACAAGCCTGGACAAACTCTTATATGAAGGAAAGCGCTCCCGAGGACTCATGGGAATTATCGCCAAGCTAGTTTTCATCACGTTCATATGATATGATTCGCGTTCGTTACTTTGATAATTTGATATGTGGGTGGACCGGTGCCTGGGTGCTGCCCTTCCTTGGACAAGCATCCCACTTATGATTAACCCCTATTGCAAGCATCCGCAACTACAAAAGAAGTATTAAGGTAAACCTAACCATAGCATGAAACATATGGATCCAAATCAGCCCCTTACGAAGCAACGCATAAACTAGGGTTTAAGCTTCTGTCACTCTAGCAACCCATCATCTACTTATTACTTTCCAATGCCTTCCTCTAGGCCCAAACAATGGTGAAGTGTCATGTAGTCGACGTTCACATAACACCACTAGAGGAAAGATAACATACATTTCATCAAAATATCAAACGAATACCAAATTCACATGACTACTTATAGCAAGACTTCTCCCATGTCCTCAAGAACAAACGTAACTACACACAAATCATATCCATGTTCATAATCAGAGAGGTATTTGATACGTCTCCGTCGTATCTACTCCCTCCATTCCGATTTACTCGTCGTGGTTTTAGTTACGACGAGTAAATTGGAACGGAGGGAGTATAATTTTTGATTGTTCCATGCCAATATTCTACAACTTTCATATACTTTTGGCAACTTTTTATACTATTTTTGGGACTAACATATTGATCCAATGCCCAGTGCCAGTTCCTGTTTGTTGCATGTTTTTGTTTCGCAGAATATCCATATCAAACGGAGTCCAAACGGGATAAAAACTGACGGAGATTTGTTTTGAATATATATGATTTTTGGGAAGAAAAATCCACGTGAGACGGTGCCCGAGGGAGGCACGAGGCAGGGGGCGCGCCCCTGACCCTCGTGGCCACCCCATAAGGCGGTTGATGCTCTTCTTTTGCCGCAAGAAGTTAATATCTGGATAGAGATCGTGTTAAAATTTCAGCCCAATCGGAGTTACGGATCTCCGGGAATATAAGAAACGGTGAAAGGGAAGAATCTGGGAACGCAGAAACAGAGAGAGACAGAGAGACAGATCCAATCTCGGAGGGGCTCTCACCCCTCCCACACCATGGAGGCCATGTACCAAAGGGGAAACCCTTCTCCCATCTAGGGAGGAGGTCAAGGAAGAAGAAGAAGGAGGAGGCCCCTCTCCCCCTCGCTTCCGGTGGCACCGGAGTGCCACCCGGGGCCATCATCATCACCGCAATCTTCACCAACAACTTCACTACCATCATCACCAACTCTTCCCCCCTCTATGCAGCGGTCTAACCTCTCTCTTACCTGCTGTAATCTCTACTTAAACATGGTGCTCAACGCTATATATTATTTCCCAATGATGTATGGCTATCCTATGATGTTTGAGTAGATCCGTTTTGTCCTATGGGCTATTTGATGATCAAGATTGGTTTGAGTTGCATGTTTTATTATTGGTGATGTCCTATGGTGCGCTTCGTGTCGTGCAAGCGTGAGGGATCCCTGATGTAGGGTGTTGCAATACGTTCATGATTCGCTTATAGTGGGTTGCGTGAGTGACTGAAACACAAACCCGGGTAAGGGGGTTGTTGCGTATGGGATAAAGAGGACTTGATGCTTTAATACTATGGTTAGGTTTTACCTTAATGATCTTTAGTAGTTGCGGATGCTTGCTAGAGTTCCAATCATAAGTGCATATGATCCAAGTAGAGAAAGTATGTTCGTTTATGCCTCTCCCTCAAATAAAATTGCAATAATGATTACCGGTCTAGTTATCGATTGCTTAGGGACACATAACTTTCTCGTAACAAAAAGCTCTTCACTAAAACTAATTTAGTTGTGTATTTATCTAAACAGCCCCTACTTTTTATTTACTTGCTTTTTATTATCTTGCAAACCTATCCAAAAACACCTACAAAGTACTTCTAGTTTCATACTTGTTCTAGGTAAAGCGAACGTTAAGCGTGCGTAGAGTTGTATCGGTGGCTGATAGAACTTGAGGGAATATTTGTTCTACCTTTAGCTCCTCATTGGGTTCGACACTCTTACTTATCGAAAGAGGCTACAATTGATCCCCTATACTTGTGGGTTATCAAGACCTTTTTCTGGCACCGTTGCCGGGGAGCAATAGCATGGGGTGAATATTCTCGTGTGTGCTTGTTTGCATTATCACTAAGTAATTTTTATTTGCTGTTCTTAGTTGTTCTTTATCTTTAGTTATAGATATGGAACATGAAATACCAAAAAAATTAGGCGTACTTGCTGCTCATGGAGATGAGGAACCCCGTAAAACCCTCGATGCTCGTTATGTGACAGATATTATGTACTACTTTGATAATCCAAAGAAAACACCATTCAATTTGGTAATGGGAGACACGTTGGATCAACGTGAATACTTTAGGGATTATAGCTTGACTCAAAAAGGGAAACTACTATGGGATCAAATTTATATGTTGTATTGGTATGCTAGGCAACTATGCTTGAGATATGATTATACTTGTTGCTCTAGGATGAAGGCTCCACACCTTCCCTTTTCATGTGAATTTAATGATAATGAAACTTTGGCTTCTTATGCTAGAGGTGTATATGACTACTATGATGTGGAACAAATAGAAGAATTTGTTGCTTTTATGGGTGCTTATGAAATTGAATCTATGTTCAAAGAATATGAAAATCTTTATGATGTTGTTTATAGACCTAAAAATTTAGCTATCCTTAAATATTGCTATGCCAATTGTGAATTCAATTCCGATATTGATGCATTTATTGAGAAAGTCTCTGCTGTCCAAGAAGAGACTAATATTTTGCAGGAGTCTATGGAAGAAGAAATTGACGAAACTATGAGCTCATTGGATGAAAAAGATGAGGAGGAGAGCGAAGAACAAAAGGAGGAAGAGCGGATTGATCACCCGTGCCCACCTTCTAATGAGAGTAACTCTTCAACTCATACATTGTTTAATTTCCCTTCATGCTTACCGAAGGATGAATGCTATGATAATTGTTATGATCTCGTTGATTCTTTTGAAATATCCCTTTTTGATGATGCTTGCTATGCTTGTGGCCAAGATGCCAATATGAATTATGCTTATGGAGATGAACTTGCTATAGTTCTATAACACCCTCGATGCGACTATATCTCCCACGTGTCGAGGCACGACTTAGAGGCATAATCGCATTGAAGGCATATGTCGCAAGTCGGGAAATCATTACACATCCCATGTACATAAATAACATAAAGGGGAGGAACATAGTTGGCTTACACTCGCCACGTCACATCAAAGTACATAAATAACATCCATCATACAAATCACTCATGGCCCGACTACGGCGCCAAAATAGAAAAGACCCCCAACATGCGACAAGGCCCTGAATCTAACCCCGAATAGGCACCACTACTGATCATCAGGAAAAGACACATAGTAACGCTGAGAGTCCTCGTCGTACTCCCACTTGAGCTCAAGCGCGCCATCTGGAGCTGTAGCATTTGTCCCTGCATCTGGTGTAATAGTAATCTGTGAGCCACAGGGACTCAGCAATCTCGCACCCTCGCGATCAAGACTATTTAAGCTTAATAGGTAGGAATGGGTAATGTATAAGTGGAGCTGCAGCAAGCGACTAGCATATATGGTGGCTAACTTATACGCAAAAGAGAGCGAGAAGAGGAGGCAAGGCACGAGCGGGAAACTAGAGAGCAACCTGCGCAAACATAACTCCAACACCGTGTCCACTTCCCGGACTCCGCCGAGAAGAGGCCATCACGGCAACATACTCAGTTGATTCATTTTAATTAATTAAGGTTCAAGTTATCTACAACCGGACATTAACAAATTCACATCTGCCCATAACCGCGGGCACGGCTTTCGAAAGATCAATCCCTGCAGGGGGGTCCCAACTTAGCCCATAACAAGCTCTCACGGTCAACGAAGGAATGGACCTCCACCCAAGACACACCGATCAGACTCGGTATCCCGGTACAACAAGATGATTCGACAGGTTAAAACAAGTCCAGCAACACCGCCCGAATGTGCCGACAAATCCCGATAGGAGCTGCACATATCTCGTTCTCAAGGCACACTCAGATGAGACATCCTACGAGTAAAACCAACCCTTAAGTTGCCCCGAGGTGGCCCCGCAGTCTACTCGGTCGGACCAACACTCAGAGGAGCACTGGCCCGTGGGGGGGCTAAAATAAAGATGACCCTCGGGCTCCGGAAACCCAAGGGAAAAAGAGACTAGGTGGCAAATGGTAAAACCAATGTTGGGCATTGCTGGAAAAGCTTTAATCAAGGTGAACTATCAAGGGGTTCCCATTATAGCCCAACCGCGTAAGGGACGCAACAATCCGGGAACATAACACCGATATGACGGAAACTAGGGCGGCAAGAGTGGAACAAAACACTAGGCGAGAGGCCGAGTCTTCCACCCTTTACCAAGTATATAGATGAATTAAGATAACCTAGCAATATAATGATATCCCAACAAGTAAATAAATGTTCCAACAAGGAACGGCTCCAATCTTCACCTGCAACTAACCACGCTATAAGAAGGGCTGAGCAAAGCGGTAACATAGCCAATCAACGGTTTGCTAGGACAAAGGTGGGTTAGAGGCTCAATCATGGCAATTGGGAGGCTGACAAGCAAGTGGTAGGCATCGTAGCATTGGCAAAGCAAAAGAGCGAGCAAACTAGCATAGCAAAGATAGTAGTGATTTCGAGGGTATGATCATCTTGCCTGCACAGTTGTCAGAGTTGACTGGATCCTCAAAAGCAAACTCAACGGGCTCCTCGTTAGCGAACTCGTCTCCCGGCTCTACCCAACAACACAAACAAGCAACAAGGGTACAATCAACCACGTGCGAAGGCAACCAATAACATGCAAGGATGGTATGCTATGCGGGATGCGATGCGGGATGCAAAATGCAAGACGTGACAGGAAATGCATGAACCTGCCTCAACTTGGAAAACCAAGTGTGCCACTGGATAGAGGGGAAGAAATCCCCTGAAAACGATATAAAGATCATTGGAATTGGAGCTACGGTTTGGAAATGGCAAGCGTTTTACGAAATGAGCCGATCTGCGATTTACAGCAAGTAGGCACCTAAATGCAACGAAATGAACATGCTACAGCCACCAAACATGAAAACAAAATACATGGCAGGGATGTATACAAGATGCTTAACAAATCACTAGGACTGAGCCAAAGGCAAATTCATCCATTAAGGGGTTCAAACAAGCATGGCAAAACTGAATAAGCAAAACAGATTTCAGACTTAGTGAAATTAACACTAGTCTGGAATTTCAGACCACGATGCTCTCTTCGGAGCAGCAAAACAACATGAAACATAACCTGAACATGACAAGTAATAGCATGGCATGGAGCTACTCAACAAGCTTAACAAAACACCCAAAATGACCTGGGGACAAAAGGGTTCACAAAATACTCTAACGAGCACACGAACATAGATGAAATACAACCAGTTTTCAGACTTAGTGAAAACTGAGACATGCTGAAATTATAACTCACGGAGGCATGTAAACAAGCTCGATGCACTCACTACGGTGCAAGTCATGGCAAGTCAAGCATATATCCATAAAGAAGGCACAAAATTCTAGCTAGACATGGCAAGAACAAGGGCATAGCATGCACGGATCACTAGCAATAGCACCGGCAAAATCGCAAAAGAGTTCACGATCTGCCCAAATTAACAACGATGCAAAAGTTGAGCTCGATTGAGTCAACCTAGGTTACTCCAACACAACAAGTAAAGACATGGATGGATAGAGCACAACAAGAATAACAAATCACTCGTACTGATCATCCTCAAAAGAGGCACGGATCACTAGGAAACAAGCTGGACATATAGCATCATGAACTAAAACATCCCAGACTTAGTGAAAATCACTAAGTCCCTGAAATCAGCAATCTCAGGTACCCCTCTTTGCAAGCTTGCACAAGACACCACACACATCCTAAAAATGCATGGGTGGCACCTCTGGAAAGAAGACAAAATGCTTAACAATTCATCCCAAAGGGGCACAGGCATATCATGCACACAATAATCATGGCAAAAATGACAAAAGTCAATGTTGAGCTAACGGATCTGCAATTTAACTCACGATGCCTCCTTCTAACAGCATTTTGGGCATCAAGATGAACTCAAATGCAAATGGTGCAATGGAATGAAATGATGTACTCGTCGAGACGAAGATTTTGATATATCATATGTCCAAAATGGAGCTACGGATGCGGAGATATGAGCAGTCAAACATAGCACGAAAATTAGGGTTTCGGGGATGAAAAGTCAACCGTGAGGAGTGGATCTCAGATCTGGATCGCACGGGAACCAAGGCCACCGGAGTTACTGTAGCTGCCGGACTCGAGGTCGCTGGAGATCGTGGCCGCGGTGGCCGGAGTGGAGGAGAGGCCGGGCGCGGCCGGACTTGGACGGGGGCGGCGAGGGAGCCTCGGGCGGCGGCGAGGACCCGCGGTGGCGGCGGCCGGTGGCGGCGAGGTGGCCGCGGCCGGTGGCGGGGCTCGCCGGCGATGGAGGCGTGCGGCGGCGCGGTGGACGGCGCCGGGGAAGAGAGGCGGCGCGGGAGGCGCGGGCACGCGGGCGCGCGCGGGCCGGACGCGGGCTTGGCGGGCCGCGGCGGCGGCGGTGGCCGGCCTGCCACGTGGCACGACGCGAGTGGGCGGGGGCGGCGGCGGACGTGTCCGGCTAGGCCCCGGACATGTCCGTCGGCGCGGATCTGTTTTTTTTAGGGTTTTGGACGGGGGAAGGAGAGATCCGAATGGAGGGGGTATATATAGGCATAGAGGGAGCTAGGAGAGTCCAAATGAGGTGCAGTTTTCGCCCACGCGATCATGATCGAACGACCGAGACGATGGAGCAGAGTTAGGTGGGTTTTGGGCCAAATTGGAGGGGTGTTGGGCTGCAACACACATGAGGCCTTTTCGGTTCCTCGGTTAACCGTTGGAGTATCAAACGAAGTCCAAATGACCCGAAACTTGACAGGCGGTCTACCGGTAGTAAACCAAGGCCGCATGGCAAGTCTCGGTCCAATCCGGAAGTGTTCAGTCCCCACACATGAAAGAAAGCTAGAAATGGCCACCGGAGGAGAACGAAGCGCCGGAATGCAAAATGGACAACGGGGAAAATGCTCGAATGCATGAGATGAACATGTATGCAAATGCAATGCACGTGATGACATGATATGAGATGCACGAAAAAGAAAACAACACACGGAGACAAAGACCCGAACCCGAGAAATAAATATAACTTAATGCCGGAAACGGCAAGAGTTGGAGTACATATTGGGAAAGTAATATCTGGGGCGTTACAACACTCCACCACTATGAAAAGATCTCGTCTCGAGATCTAGGACTGAAAGAACTCCGGGCACTCAGAATGGAGGTGATCCTCGCGTTCCCAGGTAGCTTCACGGTTGGAATGGTGTGACCACTTGACTTTGAGAAATTTGATTGACTTGTTGCGAGTTCTGCGTTCAGTCTCTTCAAGGATTGCAACTAGGTGCTCCCGATAGGAGAGATCTTCTTGGAGCTCAATGTCCTCGAAGTTGACGGTGCGCTCAGGCGTCTTGAAGCACTTTCGGAGTTGGGAGACATGGAACACATCATGAACATTGGCAAAGTTTGCAGGAAGCTCGAGTTGATAGGCGAGGTCGCCTCTCTTGCTGACAATCTTGAAAGGTCCGACGTATCTGGGGGCAAGCTTCCCTTTGATACCGAAGCGACGAGTCCCTTTCATAGGAGAGACGCGGAGGTAGACATGATCTCCGATCTCGAAAGCCAAATCACGGTGCTTACTATCATAGTAGCTCTTCTGGCGGGATTGGGCTGCTTTGAGGTTATCACGAATGACCTTGCACATTTCTTCTGCCTCTATGATTAGGTCATTACCCAGCAGCTGACGTTCACCGGTTTCAGACCAGTTGAGAGGTGTACGACATTTCCTACCATACAGAATTTCAAATGGGGCCTTGCCCGAACTTGCTTGAAAACTGTTGTTGTATGAGAATTCAGCATAAGGAAGACAATCCTCCCACTTCATGCCGAAGGAGATAACACAAGCCCTGAGCATATCTTCAAGAATCTGGTTGACACGCTCGACTTGACCGCTTCTTTGAGGATGGAAAGCAGTGTTGAAGCGGATGTTGGTGCCCATGGCCTTCTGAAAAGAATCCCAAAACTTGGAGGTAAAGATGCTGCCACGGTCTGAAGATATCACTTGAGGAATACCGTGCAGAGAGACAATTCGAGAGGTATAGAGTTCCGCCAATTGAGCTGCAGTGATTGACTCTTTGATAGGCAGAAAGTGAGCCACTTTGGTGAGCTTGTCGATGACAATGAATATAGCATCATTGCCACGCTTGGACTTTGGAAACCCAGTCACGAAGTCCATTTCAATGTGGTCAAACTTCCATTCTAGAATGGCAAGAGGTTGAAGGAGACCTGCTGGCCTTTGGTGTTCTGCCTTCACTCTTCTGCAGACATCACATTCATTCACGAATTGAGCGATCTCGTGCTTCATTCGAGTCCACCAATAAGTTTGCTTCAGATCCTGATACATCTTCGTGCTCCCAGGGTGGATGGAGAGGAGAGAGTTGTGAGCCTCGTTCATGATCACTTTACGAAGTTCACCTTTGGGCACAACAATTCGATCCTCGAAGAAGAGAGTGTCCTTGTCATCAAGTCGGTAGCACTTGTACTTGGACTGACTCTTTGCAATACCAATCTTCACCTTTTTCACCATAGCATCAAGAAGCTGGGCTTGGCGAATCTGGTCTTCCAAGGTAGGAGAGACTTGAAGGTTGGCGAGGAAACCTTGAGAACAATTTGCAAATTGAGTTTGCGGAAAGCTTCACAAAGCTCGGGTTGATAAGGCTTGAGAAGCAGACTGTTGCAATATGCTTTTCTGCTCAAAGCGTCAGCAATCACATTAGCCTTGCCTGGAGTATACTCGATACTCGGATTGTACTCATGAATCATTTCGACCCATCGAGTCTGCCTGAGGTTGAGATTAGGCTAGGTGAAGATGTACTTGAGACTCTTGTGATCAGTGAAAACATCCACTTTCCTTCCCAATAGAAGATGTCTCCAAGTCAACAATGCATGCATAACTGCCGCCAACTCGAGATCATGAGTGGGGTAGTTCTTCTCATTAGGCTTCAACTGGCGAGAGGTATAAGCAACAACTTTCTTCTCTTGCATCAGTACAGCACCGAGACCTTGGAGAGAGGCATCACAAAAGACCTCGTACGGCTTGGTTTCATCAGGCGGAGTCAGAACTGGAGCAGTGATCAACTTCTCTTTCAAAGAGTTGAAAGCAATATGACACTCCGGAGACCAAACGTACTTGACGTGCTTCTGAAGAAGATTTGAGAGAGGCTTCGCGATCTTGGAAAAGTTTTCAATGAATCTTCGGCAGTAGCTTGCGAGACCGAGGAAGCTATGGAGTTGCTTCACGTTCTGAGGAGGTTCCCAATTAACAATTGCAGACACCTTCTCAGGATCCATGGAAATGCCCTTGGCAGAGATGATATGCCCAAGATAAAGAACCTCATCGAGCCAAAATTCACACTTGGAGAACTTGGCGTAGAACTGGTGTTCCTGAGCTTGTCAAGAACCAAACGCAAGTGCTTGGATGATCTTCCTTGTTCTTCGAGAAAACCAGAATGTCGTCGAGATAGACCAAAACGAAGTCATTGGTGTAGGGGTTGAAGATGAAGTTCATCATGCGAGAGAACGTCGGAGGAGCGTTGGCGAGGCCAAAAGACATGACAGTGTATTCATATGACCCATAGCTTGTTCTGAACGCCGTCTTAGGAATATCTTGCTCACGAATGCGAATTTGATGATAACCCATACGGAGATCCATCTTGGAGAATACTTGGGCACCCTTGAGTTGTTCGAACAGCTCATTGATGTTGGGAAGTGGATATTTGTTCTTGATGGTCTTCTTGTTCAATGGACGATAATCAACACAAAGTCGGTCCGTTCCATCCTTCTTCTTCACAAAAAGAACACCACAACCCCACGGAGAAGTACTAGGCCGAATGAGACCCATTCTTTCTTGAACATCGAGTTGTTTCTTCAACTCCTTCAACTCTTCGGGGCCGAGCTTGTAAGGACGTTTGCACACAAGTTCCGTACCGGGCTCAAGTTCAATAACAAATTCAACCGGCCAGTGCGGAGGCATGCCTGGGAGTTCTTCTGGGAAGACGTCTTGATACTCACAAACAACCGGAATCTGCGGAATAGCATCCAATTCACCCTTCTCATTGAGAGAAAACAACCGGATGGTATTATCCCGAGTAGCAAAGACAATTACATCCTCAGACGAATGAGTCAGTTGAATCTGCCTGGCTGCACAATCGAGGTGAGCCTTGTGTTTAGAGAGCCAGTCCATCCCAAGAATAAGATCGATATCAGAATTACCAAGAACCACCAGAGAAGAGAGAAACTTGTAATCGCCCAATGTGATAGAAATATCGGGAGCAACCAAACTTGAAGTCAAAAGCTTGCCTGGAGAAACAACTTGCATGGCTTTGGGCATAATCTCAGTATCAACATTGTGCTTCGATGCAAACGGGCATGACAAGAAAGAATGCGATGCACCAGTATCAAGAAGTACTTTTGCGGGAACATCGTTAACAGGAAGGTTACCCATGATCACATCTGACGAATCCTCTGCCTGAGTTGTGTTCATCAAGTTGACCTTGGCGGACTTGGGGTTATGCTTGACCACAACTGTACTTGCCGATCTGACAGGAGGAGGAGGAGGAAGACGCCTCTGGTTGACACACTTGTTGGCGTAGTGACCCTTCTGTTGGCACTTGTTGCACGTGACCTTAGAAAGCGGACGGTGGTACGGAGCACTCGATCTTGGAGCTTGAGACGAAGTCTTGTTCTGAAAGCCTGGGTTGGGTGGGTGGGAAGAACCACTGCCACCTTTGCTCTTCTGCTGATACGGCTGACGGAACGGAGGAGGAGGAAGCCAATACTTCTGCTGCTTGGCCACTTGAGTAGAGGAAGAAGGCGTAGTGTCTCTAACTCGCTTCCTGGAAGCATCACACCTCAACTGAGCAGCCTCTTGCTTCAGTGCCATGTTGTAGAACTCATCGTATCTCAGCGGCTCGAAGAGGACAAGAGCGAGCTGAATTTCTTCACGAAGACCACCCCTGAACTGATAGATCATGCTCTTCTCATCAGGAACGTCCTGCTTGGCAAAACGGGCGAGCTTCTGGAACAACTTGTTGTAGTCATAGACAGACAAAGAGCCTTGCTTCAGATTGCGGAATTCTTCACGTTTGCTTTCAGTCACACTTTGAGGGATGTGATGAGCTCGGAAATCACGACGGAAATCATCCCAAGTGATCAAACATCCACCTCTGGAATCCTTGTACTGCTGGAACCACTCTGCGGCCTGATCTTTGAGCTAGAAAGAAGCGAACTTGACGAAATCTTCAGGCCTGACGTTGCTGCATTCAAAATGCTTGCCCAGATCGACTAGCCAATCGTCAGCATCGGCAGCCTCAACACAGTTGCTGAACGTCTTTGGACCATTTGCGAGGAACTAATTCAGAGTTGCAAAATGGTTCTGATTGTTGCCTTGATTCCCTTGACTGCCTTGATTCCGCTCTTGGAGGATTTGCATGATCAACTGTGTATTTGCATTAGTTGCAGCCATCACAGCTTGCCATGCTTCCGGAGGAGGCGGAGGTGGCGGCGGATCAGGGTTCGGAGTCGTGCGCGTTGGAGGAGCCATCCTGAACAGGTTGACCACCATTAGCACACAAATAGACAAATATTGAAGCTGAATCCAACAGAATGAAAATTGCAACATAAAGTCTTCACATCCGAACAAGATGAACGAATGCACTTCTCTTGGAGTGGTCACATATTCCTAAATTGCGAAGCCACGAAGAATCAGGTAGAAGGGGTACATCAACGAGGGATGGAATCAACATATGACGTCGAAGGAACTCGAATACCACAACTCAAAATAAAACCAAGGATTGGCTTGCGAAATAAGCCGGAACAAACATATGATAGAAATTTCGTCCGAAGTTTTCGTGGTGGGACCTACACGGGCTCGATCGTACAGCACCATCATGTACAAGGCAGTGCACATGACATACGAAGCGTCCCCGAGTCAGCATAGCCAAGGACTCTTTAAGACACAACAAGACCACTGTAAAATCGACCGTGAATAGGCGAACCACTAGACGTCGAACCCCAATTTCATATCATACATCCGTTGGAAAGATATCCTAAGAGCTACTTGAATTCCCACCTATGAAACTCCCGAAACTTTCCGGTTATGCAATCAGGTGTTGGGGATACAGGGGAAGCATAATATCTCACCCAAGCTAGCAAATCCTACATCCAGCTGTATCCATCCTTCAACACATAACCAAGAAACCTTCGGAAACCATCTACCTCAACCTTCGAAAAGCATTCGTTATACAAGTTATGGCGATACTCCCGAACTCCCGCCCCAGTACTGGGTGGCGTCGAGGTTATCTCACCAACGAACTGCATAAAGGAGATTTTCGATGTCGCGACCATATCTCAAGTATACCAGAATTGCAACGATAGAATTATGATGACAACACCTCAGAGCTCAACTCCCCGGGACACTTCCACTAAACCCCTGACAGGAGGCACCAAGACAGTATTCTCATCATAAGCCATCGGAACAAAACCAAGATACTCGCGTGATCCTAAAAAATTTTTAGTGAAATTTGAGAAGAGAAGAGTCAAAACTCTACGTCAGGATGCCTTACCAGAGCGATGAGGAGACTGGGAAGTAAAAAAGAATTCCTAAACTCTCCGATATATAATTCCTAAGGACTCAAAACATTTTTTTCTAGACACAACTCGGCTGCTAAAACGATCAAGCAATGGGGGCTCCTAAGGTCGGGGAAGGCTCTGATACCAACTTGTAACACCCTCGATGCGACTATATCTCCCACGTGTCGAGGCATGAATTAGAGGCATAATCGCATTGAAGGCATATGTCGCAAGTCGGGAAATCATTACACATCCCATGTACATAAATAACATAAAGGGGAGGAACATAGTTGGCTTACACTCGCCACGTCACATCAAAGTACATAAATAACATCCATCATACAAATCACTCATGGCCCGACTACGGCGCCAAAATAGAAAAGACCCCCAACATGCGACAAGGCCCTGAATCTAACCCCGAATAGGCACCACTACTGATCATCAGGAAAAGACACATAGTAACGCTGAGAGTCCTCGTCGTACTCCCACTTGAGCTCGAGCGCGCCATCTGGAGTTGTAGCATCTGTCCCTGCATCCGGTGTAATAGTAATCTGTGAGCCACAGGGACTCAGCAATCTCGCACCCTCGCGATCAAGACTATTTAAGCTTAATAGGTAGAAAGGGGTAATGTATAAGTGGAGCTGCAGCAAGCGACTAGCATATATGGTGGCTAACTTATACGCAAAAGAGAGCGAGAAGAGGAGGCAAGGCACGAGCGGGAAACTAGAGAGCAACCTGCGCAAACATAACTCCAACACCGTGTCCACTTCCCGGACTCCGCCGAGAAGAGGCCATCACGGCAACGCACTCAGTTGATTCATTTTAATTAATTAAGGTTCAAGTTATCTACAACCGGACATTAACAAATTCCCATCTGCCCATAACCGCGGGCACGGGTTTCGAAAGATCAATCCCTGCAGGGGGTCCCAACTTAGCCCATGACAAGCTCTCACGGTCAACGAAGGAATAGACCTCCACCCAAGACACACCGATCAGACTCGGTATCCCGGTACAACAAGGTGATTCGACAGGTTAAAACAAGTCCAGCAACACCGCCCGAATGTGCCGACAAATACCGATAGGAGCTGCACATATCTCGTTCTCAGGGCACACTCAGATGAGACATCCTATGAGTAAAACCAACCCTTAAGTTGCCTCGAGGTGGCCTCGCAGTCTACTCGGTCGGACCAACACTCAGAGGAGCACTGGCCCGTGGGGGGGGCTAAAATAAAGATGACCCTCGGGCTCCGGAAACCCAAGGGAAAAAGAGGCTAGGTGGCAAATGGTAAAACCAATGTTGGGCATTGCTAGAAAAGCTTTAATCAAGGCGAACTATCAAGGGGTTCCCATTATAGCCCAACCGCGTAAGGGACGCAACAATCCGGGAACATAACACCGATATGACGGAAACTAGGGCGGCAAGAGTGGAACAAAACACTAGGCGAGAGGCCGAGCCTTCTACCCTTTACCAAGTATATAGATGAATTAAGATAACCTAGCAATATAATGATATCCCAACAAGTAAATAAATGTTCCAACAAGGAACGGCTCCAATCTTCACCTGCAACTAACCACGCTATAAGAAGGGCTGAGCAAAGCGGTAACATAGCCAATCAACGGTTTGCTAGGACAAAGGTGGGTTAGAGGCTCAATCATGGCAATTCGGAGGCTGACAAGCAAGTGGTAGGCATCGTAGCATTGGCAAAGCAAAAGAGCGAGCAAACTAGCATAGCAAAGATAGTAGTGATTTCGAGGGTATGATCATCTTGCCTGCACAGTTGTCAGAGTTGACTGGATCCTCAAAAGCAAACTCAACGAGCTCCTCGTTAGCGAACTCGTCTCCCGGCTCTACCCAACAACACAAACAAGCAACAAGGGTACAATCAACCACGTGCGAAGGCAACCAATAACATGCAAGGATGGTATGCTATGCGGGATGCGATGCGGGATGCAAAATGCAAGATGTCACAGGAAATGCATGAACCTGGCCTCGACTTGGAAAACCAAGTGTGCCACTGGATAGAGGGGAAGAAATCCCCTGAAAACGATATAAAGATCATAGGAATCGGAGCTACGGTTTGGAAATGGCAAGCGTTTTACGAAACGAGCCGATCTGCGATTTACAGCAAGTAGGCTCCTAAATGCAACGAAATGAACATGCTACAGCCACCAATCATGAAAACAAAATGCATGGCAGGGATGTACACAAGATTCTTAACAAATCACTAGGACTGAGACAAAGGCAAATTCATCCATTAAGGGGTTCAAACAAGCATGGCAAAACTGAATAAGCAAAACAGATTTCAGACTTAGTGAAATTAACACTAGTCTGGAATTTCAGACCACGATGCTCTCTTCGGAGCAGCAAAACAACATGAAACATAACCTGACCATGACAAGTAAGAGCATGGCATGGAGCTACTCAACAAGCTTAACAAAACACCCAAAATGACCTGGGGGCAAAAGGGTTCACAAAATACTCTAACGAGCACACGAACATAGATGAAATACAATCAGTTTTCAGACTTAGTGAAAACTGAGACATGCTGAAATTATAACTCACGGAGGCATGTAAACGAGCTCGATGCACTCACTACGGTGCAAGTAATGGCAAGGCAAGCATATATCCATAAAGAAGGCACAAAATTCTAGCTAGACATGGCAAGAACAATGGCATAGCATGCACGGATCACTAGCAATAGCACCGGCAAAATCGCAAAAGAGTTCATGATCTGCCCAAATTAACAACGATGCAAAAGTTGAGCTCGATTGGGTCAACCTAGGGTACTCCAACATAACAAGTAAAGACATGGATGGATAGAACACAACAATAATAACAAATCACTCTTACTGATCATCCTCAAAAGAGGCACGGATCACTAGGAAACAAGCTGGACATATAGCATCATGAACTAAAACATCCCAGACTTAGTGAAAATCACTAAGTCCCTGAAATCAGCAATCTCAGATACCCCTATTTGCAAGCTCGCAGAGGACACCACACACATCCTAAAAATGCATGGGTGGCACATCTGGAAAGAAGACAAAATGCTAAACAATTCATCCCAAAGGGGCACAGGCATATCATGCACACAATAATCATGGCAAAAATGACAAAAGTCAATGTTGAGCTAACGGATCTGCAATTTAACTCACGATGCCTCCTTCTAACAGCATTTTGGGCATCAAGATGAACTCAAATGCAAATGATGCAATGGAATGAAATGATGTACTCGTCGAGATGAAGACTTTGATATATCATATGTCCAAAACGGAGCTACGGATGCGGAGATATGAGCAGTCAAACATAGCACGAAAATTAGGGTTTCGGGGATGAAAAGTCAACCGTGAGGAGTGGATCTCAGATCTGGATCGCACGAGAACCGAGGCCGCCGGAGTTACTGTAGCTGCCGGACTCGAGGTCGCCGGAGATCGTGGCCGCGGTGGCCGGAGTGGAGGAGAGGCCGGGCGCGGCCGGACTTGGACGGGGGCGGCAAGGGAGCCTCGGGCGGCGTTGGCGGCGAGGACCCGCGGTGGCGGCGACCGGTGGCGGCGAGGTGGCCGCGGCCGGTGGCAGGGCTCGCCGGCGATGGAGGCGTGCGGCGGCGCGGGGGACGGCGCCGGGGAAGACGGGAGGCGCGGGCACGCGGCGCGCGGGGGCCGGACGCGGGCTTGGCGGGCCGCGGCGGCGGCGGTGGCCGGCCTGCCACGTGGCACGGCGCGAGTGGGCGGGGGCGGCGGCGGACGTGTCCGGCTAGGCCCCGGACATGTCCGGCGGCGCGGATCTGTTTTTTTAGGGTTTTGGACGGGGGAAGGAGAGATCCGAATGGAGGGGGTATATATAGGCATAGAGGGAGCTAGGAGAGTCCAAATGAGGTGCGGTTTTCGCCCACGCGATCGTGATCGAACGACCGAGACGATGGAGCAGAGTTAGGTGGGTTTTGGGCCAAATTAGAGGGGTGTTGGGCTGCAACACACACGGGGCCTTTTCGGTTCCTCGGTTAACCGTTGGAGTATCAAACGAAGTCCAAATGACCCGAAACTTGACAGGCGGTCTACCGGTAGTAAACCAAGGCCGCATGGCAAGTCTCGGTCCAATCCAGAAGTGTTCAATCCCTACACACGAAGGAAAGCTAGAAATGGCCACCGGAGGAGAACGAAGCGCCGGAATGCAAAATGGACAACGGGGAAAATGCTCGAATGCATGAGATGAACATGTATGCAAATGCAATGCACGTGATGACATGATAGGAGATGCACGAAAAAGAAAACAACACACGGAGACAAAGACCCGAACCCGAGAAATAAATATAACTTAATGCCGGAAACGACAAGAGTTGGAGTACATATTGGGAAAGTAATATCTGGGGCATTACAAGTTCCTTATGTTAAACATCAAATTGTTGCTATTGCACCCACACATGATAGTCCTATTATCTTTTTGAATTCTCCAAACTACACTATATCGGAGAAGTTTGCACTTATTAAGGATTATATTGATGGGTTGTGTTTTACTATTACACATGATAATTTTGATGAATATAATATGAATGTGCTTGCTGCTCCTACTTGCAATTATTATGAGAGAGGAACTATATCTCCACCTCTCTATGTTTCCAATACGATCAAATTGCAAGAAACTGTTTATACTATGCATTAGCCTTTACTATGTGGGCATGAATTGTTCTTTTATGACATGCCGATGCATAGGAAGAGAGTTAGACTTCGTTGTTGCATGATATATGTTACTTTGTTCTCACTACTAAATTGCAAATCATTTTTAATTAAAATTGGCTTTGATATACCTTGGGATCCGGGTGGATTCACTACTTGAGCACTATATGCCTATCTTAATGGCTTTAAAGAAAGCGCTACCAGGGAGACAACCCGGAAGTTTTAGAGAGTCATTTATTTCTGTTGAGTCCTTTTATAAAGTTTTAAAAAATAAAATAAAGAGGGGAACCTAAATCTTTTTCAAAAAGGAAAGTGAAAGTAAGAGAGACAAGCATTGTTGAAGTGGGAGCTAGCCTTGAACTTTGTTCATGCTCACGGAAACTTTGTGAATCTTGATTACAGAAAATTTTCAAAAAACTAATTATCCCCTTGTACAATTCCATTGTATTATAAAAATAATGTGCCAAGATTTGCCTTTAGGATATTTACTTTGCTTGTTGGTTTGTACAGTGCAGGACAGAAACTTTGGTTGTAGTGCGCGATTTTACATTTTTAGCTGGAACGTCAAATGGTTGTGATTCTTTTTTCACTGTCTTTATATACAAATTTTTTATTTTTCCTCATTTTGGTAGAATTTTCCAAGTATCATAAGTATGGTGAATGTTCAGATTATTAGAGACTGTTCTGTTTTAGACAGATTCTGTTTTTGATGCATAGTTTGCTTGTTTTGATGGAACTATCGATTCCTATCAGTGGATTAAGCCATGGAAAAGTTATATTACAGTAGACACAATGCAAAAACAAAATATGAATTGGTTTGCAACAGTAATTAGAGTAGTTATTTGCTTTATTATAATAACGGATCTTACTGAGTTTTCTCTTGAAGTTTTGTGTGGATGAAGTGTTCGATGACCGAGAAGGTCTCGATGTGAGAAGAAGGAAGAGAGGCAAGAGATCAAGCTTGGGGATGACCGAGGCACCCCAAGTAAATTTTCAAGGAGACTCAAGCGTCTAAGCTTGGGGATGCCCGGGAAGGCATCCCCTCTTTCTTCAACAAGTATCGGTATGTTTTCGGATTCATTTCGTTCATGCGATATGTGCAATATTGGAGCGTCTTTTGCATTTAGTTTTCATTTTTGTTTTATGCACCATGCTTCTATGAGATAGTACTTGGTTGATTTACAGAATGCTCATTGCACTTCACTTATATCTTTTGAGTATGGCTTTATAAAATGCTTCATGTGCTTCACTTATATCATTTGAAGTTTGGATTGCCCGTTTCTCTTTACATAGAAAGCCGCCATTTGTAGAATGCTCTTTTGCTTCACTTATATTTGTTACAGCGTGGGCATATCTTTTGTAGAAATAATTAAACTCTCTTGCTTCATTTATATCTATTTAGAGAGATGACGGGAACTGGTCATTCACATGTAAGGATGGCAATGGGTCGGGTTTGGATCGAGTTGAACAATATCAAATCCATATCCATATTCAGGAAGACAGTCTTTGCCCGCCCATGAAAATACCCGTGGGTGAAAAATTGTGTCCATGTCCAAACTCGATGGATATCCATACCCACTGGATATCTATTGGGTCCTCTCAAGACATATAAAAAAGACATAACACAATGTTAACATAAGCTCTTCCATTCTTCACCTCGTGGAAAGCTAGGCTTCACTTATTGTAAACATCAACTTATGGTAAATCAACATCCACTAACAACCTAATATCATTTAGTATTTTTCTAAAAGATGAGAATGATGGGCCATTTAATGAGGAGATGAAATAAGGGAAGGGGCGCTGGAGTATGTTAGTGGGGATGGAATGTCAACTAATAAAAGTTACGGTGCGGATTGTGCAATTTCTTTTGCATGTTTTACATACCAGCGTGTAAAATTGCAGTGGGACATATGACTGTGGGGTAGGTATAGCAGATTTTTGCCCATTAATGCATACTACCGGGTCGGGTTTGGATATACCCACGGGTACAAGATTATATGCATGCCCTACCCGCGAGCAATCGGGTCGGGTTTGGCCGCAGTCCATGGGCACAAAATCATATCCAAACCCTATCCATTTGGGTCGGATATCCATGGGTACCCATGTCCATGGATAAAATTGACATCCTTATTCACATGGTTAGTCATAAAATCCTACATAAAACTTGTAGATCACTGAATATGATGTGTTTGATTCCTTGCAATAGTTTTGCGATATAAAGATGGTGATATTAGAGTCATGCTAGTGTGTAGTTGTGGATTCGTAGAAATACTTGTGTTGAGGTTTGTGATTCCCGTAGCATGCACGTATGGTGAACCGTTATGTAACGAAGTCGGAGCATGAGGTATTATTGATTGTCTTTCTTATGAGTGGCGGTTGGGGACGAGCGATGGTCTTTTCCTACCAATCTATCCCCCAAGGGGCATGCGTAGTAGTAATTTGCTTTGAGGGCTAATAAACTTTTGCAATAAGCATGTGAGTTCTTTATGACTAATGTTGAGTCCATGGATTATATGCACTCTCACCCTTCCATCATTGCTAGCCTCTTCGGTACCGTGCATTTCCCTTTCTCACCTCGAGAGTTGGTGCAAACTTCGCCGGTGCATCCAAACCCCGTGATATGATACGTTCTGTCACACATAAGCCTCCTTATATCTTCCTCAAAACAGCCACCATACCTACCTATTATGGCATTTCCACAGCCATTCCGAGATATATTGCCATGCAACTTCCATCATCATCATATACATGACTTGAGCATTCATTGTCATATTGATTTGCATGATCGTAAGATAGCTAGCATGATATTTTAATGGCTTGTCCGTTTTTTGATGTCATTTCTATGCTAGATCATTGCACATCCCGGTACACCGCCGGAGGCATTCATATAGAGTCATATCTTTGTTCTAGTATCGAGTTGTAAGTAAATAAAAGTGTGATGATCATCATTATTAGAGCATTGCCCGCCAAAAAAAGAGAGGCCAAAGAAGCCTAAATAAAAAAAGGGGCCAAAGAAGCCGCAAAAAAAGAGAGAAAAGGGGGGGCAATGTTACTATCCTTTTACCACACTTGTGCTTCAAAGTAGCACCATGTTCTTCATATAGAGATTCTCTTGAGTTATCACTTTCATATACTAGTGGGAATTTTCATTATAGAACTTGGCTTGTATATTCCGATGATGGGCTTCCTCAAATGCCCGAGGTCTTCATGAGCAAGCAAGTTGGATGCACACCCACTTAGTTTCAGTTTGAGCTTTCATACACTTATAGCTCTAGTGCATCCGTTGCATGGCAATCCCTACTCGTCACATTGACATCAATTGATGGGCATATCCATAGCCCATTGATTAGCTATGTCAATGTGAGACTTTCTCCCTTTTTGTCTTCTCCACACAACCTCCACCATCATATTCTATTCCACCTATAGTGCTATGTCCATGGCTCACACTCATGTATTGCGTGAGGGTTGAAAAAGATGAAGCGCGTTAAAAAGTATGAACCAATTGCTCGGCTTGTCATCGGGGTTGTGCATGATGCGAATATTTTGTGTGGTGAAGATGGAGCATAGCCAGACTATATGATTTTGTAGGGATAACTTTATTTGGCCATGTTATTTTGAAAAGACATGATTGCTTTATTAGTAGGCTTGAAGTATTATTGTTTTTATGTCAAATGATAGACTATTGCTTTGAATCACCCGTATATTAATATTCATGCCATGATTAGATATGTGATCAAGATTATGCTAGGTAGCATTCCACATCAAAAATTATCTTTCTTATCATTTACCTACTCGAGGACGAGCAGGAATTAAGCTTGGGGATGCTGATACGTCTTCGTCGTATCTATAATTTTTAATTGTTCCATGCCAATATTCTACAACTTTCATATACTTTGGGCAACTTTTTATACTATTTTTGGGACTAACATATTGATCCAGTGCCCAGTGCCGGTTCCTGTTTCTTGCATGTTTTTGTTTCGCAGAATATCCATATCAAACGGAGTCCAAACGGGATAAAAACTGACGGAGATTTTTTTTGGAATATATATGATTTTTGGGAAGAAAAATCCACGCGAGTCGGTGCCCGAGGGAGGCACGAGGCAGGGGGGCGAGCCCCACCCCCTGGGCGCGCCCCTGACCCTCGTGGACACCCCGTAAGGCGGTTGATGCCCTTATTTTGCCGCAAGAAAGCTAATATTAGAATAAAGATCGTGTTAAAATTTCAGCCCAATCGGAGTTACGGATCTCCGGGAATATAAGAAACGGTGAAAGGGCAGAATCTGGGAATGCATAAACAGAGAGAGACAGAGAGATAGATCCAATCTCGGAGGGGCTCTCGCCCCTCCCATGCCATAGAGGCCATGGACCAGAGGGGAAACCCTTCTCCCATCTAGGGAGGAGGTCAAGGAAGAAGAAGGAGGAGGGGGCCCCTCTCCCCCTCGCTTCCGATGGCACCGGAGTGCCACCGGGGGCCATCGTCATCACCGCAATCTTCACCAACAACTTCACCGCCATCATCACCAACTCTTCCCCCCTCTATGAAGCGGTGTAACCTATCTCTTACCCGCTGTAATCTCTACTTAAACATGGTGCTCAACGCTATATATTATTTCCCAATGAGGTATGGCTATCCTATGATGTTTGAGTAGATCCGTTTTGTCCTATGGGCTATTTGATGATCAAGATTGGTTTGAGTTGCATGTTTTATTATTGGTGCTGTCCTATGGTGTTCTCCGTGTCGCGCAAGCATGGGGGATCCCCGCTGTAGGGTGTTGCAATACGTTCATGATTCTCTTATAGTGGGTTGCATGAGTGACTGAAACACAAACCCGAGTAAGGGGGTTGTTGCGTATGGGATAAAGAGGACTTGATGCTTTAATGCTATGGTTGGGTTTTACCTTAATGATCTTTAGTAGTTGCGGATGCTTGCTAGAGTTCCAATCATAAGTGCATATGATCCAAGTAGAGAAAGTATGTTCGCTTATGCCTCTCCCTCAAATAAAATTGCAATAATGATTACCGGTCTAGTTATCGATTACCTAGGGACAAATAACTTTCTCGTAACAAAAAGCTCTTTACTAAAACTAATTTAGTTGTGTCTTTATCTAAACAGCCCCTACATTTTATTTACTTTCTCTTTATTATCTTGCAAACCTATCCAAAAACACCTACAAAGTACTTCTAGTTTCATACTTGTTCTAGGTAAAGTGAACGTTAAGCGTGCGTAGAGTTGTATCGGTGGTCGATAGAACTTGAGGAAATATTTGTTCTACCTTTATCTCCTCGTTGGGTTCGACACTCTTACTTATAGAAAGAGGCTACAATTGATCCCCTATACTTGTGGGTTATCGGTATTAATATGCATAAAGGATCTGAACATATGATCTTCCATCAAATAAACCAACTAGCATCAAGTACAAGGAGTAATCAACACTACTAGCAACCCACAGGTACCAATCTGAGGTTTTGGGACAAAGGTTGGATACAAGAGATGAACTAGGGTTTGAGAGGATATGGTGCTGGTGAAGATGTTGATGGAGATTGACCCCCTCCCGATGAGAGGATCGATGGTGATGACGATGGTGATGATTTCCCTCTCCCGGAGGGATGTTTACCCGGCAGAACAGCTCCGCCGGAGCCCTAGATTGGTTCCGCCAAGGTTCCGCCTTGTGGCTGCGGAGTTTTGTTCCGAAAGCTTGCTTATGATTTTTTCCAGGGTGAAAGACTTCATATAGCAGAAGATGGGCACCAAAGGCCTGCCAGGGGGCCCACGAGGCAGGGGCGCAGCCAGGGGGTAGGGCGCGCCCCCCACCCTCGTGGCCAGGGTGTGGCCCCCCTCTGGTTGATTCTTTCTCTAGTATTTTTTATATATTCGAAAATGTGCCTCCGTGAAGTTTTAGGACTTTTGGAGTTTTGTAGAATAGGTCTCTAATATTTGCTCCTTTTCCAGTCCAGAATTCCAGCTGCCAGCATTCTCCCTCTTCATGTAAACCTTGCAAAATAAGAGAGAATAGGCATAAGTATTGTGACATAATGTGTAATAACAGCCCATAATGCAATATATATCGATATAAAAGCATGATGCAAAATGGACGTATCAACTCCCCCAAGCTTAGACCTCGCTTGTCCTCAAGCGAAAGCCGATATCGAAAAATATGTCGGTGGAGCAACAGGGGGCTCACGAGGGTGGATGCGCGCCTCGGGGGGTAGGCGCGCCGCCCTACCTCGTGTCCTCCCAGTTGGTTGCTTGACGTAGGGTCCAAGTCTCCTGGGTCTTGTTCGTTCGAAAAATCACGTTCCCAAAGGTTTCATTCCGTTTGGTATTCCTTTTCTTCAAAACCCTAAAATAGGAAAAAAAAAACAGCAATTTTGGGCTGGGCCTCTAGTTAATAGGTTGGTCCCAAAAATAATATAAAAGTGGATAATAAAGCCCAATAATGTCCAAAACAGAAGATAATATAGCATGGAGCAATGAAAAATTATAGATACGTTGGAGATGTATCAAGCATCCCCAAGCTTAATTCATGCTCGTCCTCGAGTAGGTAAATGATAAAAACAGAATTTTTGATGTGGAATGCTACTAGGCATAATTTCAATGTAATTCTTCTTAATTGTGGCATGAATATTCAGATCCGAAAGATTCAGGATAAAAGTCTAATATTGACATAGAAATAATAATACTTCAAGCATACTAACTAAGCAATTATGTCTTCTCAAAATAACATGGCCAAAGAAAGTTCATCCCTACAAAATCATATAGTTTAGTCATGCTCCATTTTTGTCACACAAGAATGCTCTCATCATGCACAACCCCGATGACAAGCCAAGCAATTGTTTCATACTTTAGTAATCTCAAACTTTATAAACCTTCATGCAATACATGAGCCTGAGCCATGGATATAGCACTATGGGTGGAATAGAGTATAATGATGGGGGTTATGTGGAGAAGACAAAAAAGGAGAAAGTCTCACATCAACGAGGCTAATCAATGAGCTATGGAGATGCTCATCGATTGATGTTAATGCAAGGAGTAGGGATTGCCATGCAACGGATGCACTAGAGCTATAAATGTATGAAAGCTCAACAAAAGAAACTAGTGGGTGTGCATCCAACTTGCTTGCTCATGAAGACCTAGGGCACTTGAGGAGGCCCATTGTTGGAATATACAAGCCAAGTTCTATAATGAAAAATTCCCACTAGTATATGAAAGTGACAAGACAAGAGACTCTCTATCATGAAGATCATGGTGCTACTTTGAAGCACAAGTGTGGAAAAAAAGGTAGTAGCATTGTCCCTTTTCATTTCTCTTTTTTAGGGGGCCTTTTTTTGGCCTTTCTCTTTTTTTGGGACAATGCTCTGTTAAATGATGACCATCACACTTCTATTTATTTACAACTCAATGATTACAACTCGATACTAGAACAAGGTATGACTCTATATGAATGCCTCTGGCGGTGTACCTGGATATGCAATGAATCAAGTGTGACATGTATGAAAAATTATGAACGGTGGCTTTGCCACAAATACGATGTCAACTACATGATCATGCAAAGCAATATGACAATTATGAACGTGTCATGATAAACGGGATGGTGGAAAGTTGCATGGTAATATATCTCGGAATGGCTATGGAAATGCCATAATAGGTAGGTATGGTGGCTGTTTTGAGGAAGATATAAGGAGGTTTATGTGTGAAAGAGCGTATCATATCACGGGGTTTGGATGCACCGGCGAAGTTTGCACCAACTCTCAATGTGAGAAAGGGCAATGCTTGGTACCGAAGAGGCTAGCAATGATGGAAAGGTGAGAGTGTGTATAATTCATGGACTCAACATTAGTCATAAAGAACTCACATACTTATTGCAAAAATATACAAGTCATCAAAAACCAAGCACTATGCGCATGCTCCTAGGGGGATAGATTGGTAGGAAAAGACCATCGCTCGTCCCCGACCGCCACTCATAAGGAGGACAATCAAAGAACAACTCATGTTTCAAATTTGTTACATAACATTTACCATACGTGCATGCAATGCGACTTGCAAACTTCAACACAAGTATTTCTAAATTTCACAACTACTCAATTAGCACAACTTTAATATCACTACCTCCATATCTCAAAACAATCAGCAAGCATCAAACTTCTCTTAGTATTCAAAACACTCATAAGAAAGTTTTTCACTAATCTTGAATACCTAGCATATTAGGATTATTTAAGAAAATTACCATGCTATTTACGACTCTCAAAATATTCTAAGTGAAGCATGAGAGATCAATAGTTTCTATAAAACAAATCCACCACCGTGCTCTAAAAGATATAAGTGAAGTACCAGAGCAAAACTATATAACTCAAAAGATATAAGTGAAGCACATAGAGTATTCTAATAATTTCCGAATCATGTGTGTCTCTCTCAAAAGGTGTGTACAGAAAATATGATTGTGGTAAACTAAAAAGCAAAGACTCAAATCATACAAGACACTCCAAGCAAAACACATATCATGTGGTAAATAAAAATATAGCTCCAAGTAAAGTTACCGATAGAAGTAGACGAAGGAGAGGATGCCTTCCGGGGCATCCCCAAGCTTTGGATTTTAGGTGTCCTTATATTATCTTGGGTGTGCCATGGGCAGGCCCAATCTTAGGCTCTTTCCACTCCTTGTTCCATAATCCATCAAATCTTTACCCAAAACTTGAAAACTTCACAACACAAAACTTAAAGTAGAAAATCTCGTGAGCTCCGTTAGCGAAAGAAAACAAAAGACCACTTCAAGGTACTGTAATGAACTCATTATTTATTTACATTGGTGTTAAACCCACTGTATTACAACTTCTCTATGGTTTATAAACTATTTTACTAGCCATTGATTCATTAAAATAAGCAAACAACACACGAAAAACAGAATCTGTCAAAAACAGAACAGTCTGTAGTAATCTGTAGCTAGTGCAAGATCTGGAACTCCAAAAACTCTAAAATAAATTTCTGGACATGAGGAATTTATCTATTAATCATCTTCAAAAAGAATTAACTAAATATCACTTTCCAAATAAAAATGGCAGCAGTTCTCGTGAGCGCTAAAGTTTCTGTTTTTTACAGCAAGATTAACAAGACTTTCCCCAAGTCTTCCCAACGGTTCTACTTGGCACAAACACTAATTAAACACAAAAAACAAAACCAAAACAGAGTATAGATAAATTATTTATTACTAAACAGGATCAAAAAGCAAGTAATAAAAATAAAATTGGGTTGCCTCCCAACAAGCGCCGTCGTTTAACGCCCCTAGCTAGGCATAAAAGCAAGGATAGATCTAGGTATTGCCATCTTTGGTAGGCAATCCATAAGTGGATCTCATAATAGATTCATAAGGTAATTTAATTTTATTTCTAGGAAAGTGTTCCATGACTTTCTTTAATGGAAATTGGAATCTAATATTTCCTTCCTTCATATCAATAATTGCACCAATCGTTCTAAGGAAAGGTCTACCAAGAATAATAGGACATGAAGGATTGCAATCTATGTCAAGAACGATAAAATCTACAGGCACATAGTTCCTATTTGCAACAATAAGAACATCATTAATTCTTCACATAGGTTTATTAATAGTTGAATCCGCCAGGTGCAAGTTTAAAGAGGAATCATCAAAATCACGGAAACCTAACAAATCACCCAAAGTCTTTGGAATCGTGGAAACACTAGCACCCAAATCACACAAAGCATAGCATTCATGATCTTTAATTTTAATTTTAATAGTTGGTTCCCACTCATCATAAAGTTTTCTAGGGATAGAAACTTCCAACTCAAGTTTTTCTTCATAAGATTGCATCAAAGCATCAACGATATGTTTGGTAAAAGCTTTATTTTGGCTATAAGCATGAGGAGAATTTAGCACGGATTGCAACAAGGAAATACAATCTATCAAAGAGCAGCTATTATAATTTAATTCCTTGAAATCCAAAATAGTAGGTTCATTAACATCTAGAGTTTTGATCTCTTCAATCCCACTTTTATCAAATTTAGCATCAAGATCTGAAAACTCCGAATTTTTGGAACGCCTTCTAGGTAAAGGTGGATCATATTTAGTCCCATCATTATCAAGATTCATATTGCAAAACAAAGATTTAATAGGGGACACATCAATAACTTTTAGATCTTCATCTTTATTATCATGGAAACTAGAAGAACACGCTCTTATAAAGGAATCTTTCTTAGCACGCATCCTAGCGGTTCTTTCTTTGCACTCATCAATGGAAATTCTCATGGCTTTGAGAGACTCATTGATATCATTCTTAGGTGAAATAGATCTAAGTTTCAAAGAATCAACATCAAGGGAAATTCTATCAACGTTCCTAGCCAACTCATCAATCTTAAGCAATTTTTCTTCAATCAAAGCATTGAAATTCTTTTGCGAAGTAATAAATTCTTTAATATTAGATTCAAAATCAGAGGGAATATTATTAAAATTTCCATAAGAATTGTTGTAGGAATTGCCATAATTATTAGAGGAATTACTAGGATAAGGCCTAGGATTAAAGTTTCCTCTATACGCGTTGTTACCAAAATTGTTCCTACCAACAAAATTCACATCCATAGATTAATTATTATTCTCAATCAAAGTAGACAAAGGAATATCATTAGGATCAGAAGAAACACTTTTATTAGCAAATAATTTCATAAGTTCATCCATCTTTCCACTCAAAACATTAATTTCTTCTATCGCATGCACTTTATTAGTAGATCTTTGAGTGTGCCATTGAGAATAATTAACCATAATATTATCTAGGAGTTTAGTAGCTTCTCCTAAAGTGATTTCCATAAAAGTGCCTCCCGCGGCCGAATCTAAAAGATTTCTAGAAGCAAAATTCAATCCGGCATAAAATTTTTGTATAATCATCCACAAATTCAAACCATGAGTAGGGCAATTACGTATCATTAATTTCATCCTCTCCCAAGCTTGTGCAACATGTTCATGATCAAGTTGCTTAAAATTCATAATATCGTTTCTAAGAGAGATGATCTTAGCGGGAGGAAAATACTTAGAGATAAAAGCATCTTTGCACTTATTCCAAGAATCAATATTATGTTTAGGCAAAGACGAAAACCAAGCTTTAGCACGATCTCTGAGGGAAAAAGGAAATAGCTTCAATTTAACAATATCATTGTCCACATCTTTCTTCTTTTGCATATCACACAAATCAGTGAAGCTATTTAGATGGGTAGCGGCATCTTCACTAGGAAGGCTGGAAAACGGATCTTTCATGACAAGATTCAGCAAGGCAACATTAATTTCACAAGATTCAGCATCGGTAAGAGGAGCAATCGGAGTGCTTATAAAATCACTGTTGTTGGTATTGGTAAAGTCACACAATTTAGTGTTATCTTGAGCCATCATGACAAGCAAGCAATCCAACACACAAGCAAACAAGAAACGGGCAAAAAGAGGCAAATAGAGAAAGAGAGGGAGGATAGAGAGAGGGAGGGAGAGGGCGAATAAAACGGCAAGGGTGAAGTGGGGGAGAGGAAAACGAGAGGCACATGGCAAATAATGTAATGTGGGAGATAAGGGTTTGTGATGGGTACTTGGAATGTTTGACTTTTGCGTAGACCTCCCCGGCAATGGCTCCAGAAATCCTTCTTGCTACCTCTTGAGCACTGCGTTGGTTTTCCCTTGAAGAGGAAAGGGTGATGCAGCAAAGTAGCGTAAGTATTTCCCTCAGTTTTTGAGAACCAAGGTATCAATCTAGTAGGAGGCTATGCGCGAGTCCCCCGCACCTGCACAAAACAAATAAATCCTCGCAACCAACGTGATAAGGGGTTGTCAATCCCTACACGGTCACTTACGAGAGTGAGATCTATGATAAGATAATATTTTTGGTATTTTATGGTAAAGATGCAAAGTAAAATAAAAGGCAATGAAAATAACTAAGTGTTGGAAGATTAATATGATAAAGATAGACCCGGGGGGCATAGGTTTCACTAGTGGCTTCTCTCAAGAGCATAAGTATTTTACAGTAGGTGAACAAATTACTGTTGAGCAATTGACAGAATTGAGCATAGTTATGAGAATATCTAGGTATGATCATGTATATAGGCATCACGTCCAAGACAAGTAGACCGACTCCTTCCTGCATCTACTACTATTACTCCACACATCGACCGCTATCCAGCATGCATCTAGAGTATTAAGTTCATAAGAACAGAGTAACGCCTTAAGCAAGATGACATGATGTAGAGGGATAAATTCATGCAATATGATAAAAACCCCATCTTGTTATCCTCGATGGCAAAATTACAATACGTGCCTTGCTACCCCTACTGTCACTAGGAAAGGACACCGCAAGATTGAACCCAAAGCTAAGCACTTCTCCCATTGCAAGAAAGATCAATCTAGTAGGCCAAACCAAACTGATAATTCGAAGAGACTTGCAAAGATAACCAATCATACATAAAAGAATTTAGAGAAGATTCAACTATTGTTCATAGATAAACTTGATCATAAACCCACAATTCATCGGTCTCAACAAACACACCACAAAAGAAGATTACATCGAATAGATATCCGCAAGAGAGGGGGAGAACTTTGTATTGAGATCCAAAAAGAGAGAAGAAGCCATCTAGCTAATAACTATGGACCCGTAGGTCTGAGGTAAACTACTCACACTTCATCGGAAGGGCTATGGTGTTGATGTAGAAGCCCTCCGTGATCGATGCCCCCTCCGGCGGAGATCCGGAACAGGCCCCAAGATGGGATCTCGTGGATACAGAAACTTACGGTGGTGGAATTAGGGTTTTGGCTCCGTATTTGATCGTTTGGGGGTACGTAGGTATATATAGGAGGAAGAAGTACGTCGGTGGAGCAACAGGGGGCCCACGAGGGTGGAGGGCGCGCCTGGGGGGGTGAAGGAAATATGCCCTAGAGGCAATAATAAAGTTATTATTTATTTCCTTATATCATGATAAATGTTTATTATTCATGCTAGAATTGTATTAACCGGAAACATAATACATGTGTGAATACATAGACCAACAGAGTGTCACTAGTATGCCTCTACTTGACTAGCTCGTTAATCAAAGATGGTTATGTTTCCTAACCATGAACAAAGAGTTGTTATTTGATTAACGAGGTCACATCATTAGTAGAATGATCTGATTGACATGACCCATTCCATTAGCTTAGCACCCGATCGTTTAGTATGTTGCTATTGCTTTCTTCATGACTTATACATGTTCCTATAACTATGAGATTATGCAACTCCCGTTTACCGGAGGAACACTTTGGGTACTACCAAACGTCACAACGTAACTGGGTGATTATAAAGGAGTACTACAGGTGTCTCCAATGGTAGATGTTGGGTTGGCGTATTTCGAGATTAGGGTTTGTCACTCCGATTGTCGGAGAGGTATCTCTGGGCCCTCTCGGTAATGCACATCACATAAGCCTTGCAAGCACTGCAACTAATATGTTAGTTGTGAGATGATGTATTACGGAACGAGTAAAGAGACTTGCCGGTAACGAGATTGAACTAGGTATTGGATACCGACGATCGAATCTCGGGCAAGTAACATACCGATGACAAAGGGAACAACGTATGTTGTTATGCGGTCTGACCGATAAAGATCTTCGTAGAATATGTAGGAGCCAATATGGGCATCCAGGTCCCGCTATTGGTTATTGACCGGAGACGTGTCTCGGTCATGTCTACATTGTTCTCGAACCGTAGGGTCCGCACGCTTAACGTTACGATGACAGTTATTATGAGTTTATGCATTTTGATGTACCGAAGGTTGTTCGGAGTCCCGGATGAGATCACGGACATGACGAGGAGTCTCGAAATGGTCGAGACGTAAAGATTGATATATTGGAAGCCTATGTTTGGACATAGGAAGTGTTCCGGGTGAAATCGGGATTTTACCGGAATACCGGGAGGGTTACCGGAACCCCCCGGGAGACTAATGGGCCTATTGGGCCTTAGTGGAAAAGAGAAAAGGGGCAGCCCACAGCCTAGCCGCGCGCCCCCCCTTCCCCAAGTCCTAGTAGGACTAGGAGAAGGGGCCGACCCCCCCTCTCTCCTTTCCCCCTTGAGAGTCCTAGTTGGAATAGGATTGGAGGGGGGAGTCCTACTCGCGGTAGGAGTAGGACTCCCCCTGCGCCTCCCTCTCTCTGGCCGGCCAGCCCCCCTCCCTCCAACCTTTATATACGGGGGCAGGGGACACCCCAAGACACACAAGTTGATCCTTGAGATCGTTCCTTAGCCGTGTGCGGTGCCCCCTGCCACCAAATTCCACCTCGATAATACCGTTGTAGTGCTTAGGCGAAGCCCTGCGTCGGTAGTACATCAAGATCGTCACCACGCCGTCATGCTGACGGAACTCTTCCTCGACGCTTTGCTGGATCGGAGCCCGAGGATCGTCATTGAGCTGAACGTGTGCTAAGAACTCGGAGGTGCTGGAGTAACGGTGCTTGGATCGGTCGGATCGGGAAGAAGACGTACGACTACTTCCTCTACGTTGTGTGATCGCTTCCGCAGTCGGTCTGCGTTGGTACGTAGACAACACTCTCCCCTCTCGTTGCTGTGCATCACCATGATCTTGCGTGTACGTAGGAAAATTTTCGAAATTACTACGTTCCCCAACAGTGGCATCCGAGCCTAGGTTTTATGGTTTGATGTTATTTGCACGAGTAGAACACAAGTGAGTTGTGGGCGATACAAGTCATACTTCCTACCAGCATGTCATACTTTGGTTCGGCGGTATTGTTGGGTGAGACGATCCGGACCAACCTTACGCGTACTCTTACGCGAGACCGGTTCCCTCGACGTGCTTTGCACATAGATGGCTTGCGGAAGACTGTCTCTCCAACTTTAGTTGAACCAAGTGTGACTATGCCCGGTCCTTGAGAAGGTTAAAACGGAGTCTATTTGACGAACTATCGTTGTGGTTTTGATGCGTAGGTGAGATGAGTTCTTACTTAAGCCCGTAGCAGCCACGTAAAACTTGCAACAACAAAGTAGAGGACGTCTAACTTGTTTTTGCAGGGAATGTTGTGATGCGATATGGTCAAGGCATGATGCTGATTTTATTGTATGAGATGATCATGTTTTGTAACCGAGTTATCGGCAACTGGCAGGAGCCATATGGTTGTCGCTTTATTGTATGCAATGCAATCGCGATGTAATGCTTTACTTTATTACTAAGCGGTAGTGATAGTCGTGGAAGCATAAGATTGGCGAGATGACAACGATGCTACGATGGAGATCAAGGTGTCGCGCCGGTGACGATGGTGATCATGACGGTGCTTCGGAGATGGAGATCACAAGAACAAGATGATGATGGCCATATCATATCACTTATATTGATTGCATGTGATGTTTATCCTTTTATGCATCTTATCTTGCTTTGATTGACGGTAGCATTATAAGATGATCTCTCACTAAATTATCAAGAAGTGTTCTCCCTGAGTATGCACCGTTGCCAAAGTTCGTCGTGCCCAGACACCACGTGATGATCGGGTGTGATAAGCTCTACGTCCAAATACAACGGGTGCAAAACAGTTGCACACGCAGAATACTCAGGTTATACTTGACGAGCCAAGCATATACAGATATGGCCTCGGAATACAGAGACCGAAAGGTCGAGCGTGAATCATATAGTAGATATGATCAACATAACGATGTTCACCATTGAAAACTACTCCATCTCACGTGATGATCGGTTATGGTTTAGTTGATTTGGATCACGTGATCACTTAGAGGATTAGAGGGATGTCTATCTAAGTGGGAGTTCTTAAATAATTTGATTAACTGAACTTAAACTTATCATGAACTTAGTACCTGATAGTATCTTGCTTGTTTATGTTGATTGTAGATAGATGGCTTGTGCTGTTGTTCCGTTAAATTTTAATGCGTTCCTTGAGAAAGCAAAGTTGAAAGATGATGGTAGCAATTGCACGGACTGGGTCCGTAACCTGAGGATTATCCTCATTGCTGCACAGAAGAATTACGTCCTGGAAGCACCGCTGGGTGACAGGCCTGCTGCTGGAGCAACGCCAGATGTTATGAACGTCTGGCAGAGCAAAGCTGATGACTACTCGATAGTTCAGTGTGCCATGCTTTACGACTTAGAATCGGGACTTCAACGACGTTTTGAACGTCATGGAGCATATGAGATGTTCCAGGAGTTGAAGTTGATATTTCAAGCAAATGCCCGAATTGAGAGATATGAAGTCTCCAATAAGTTCTATAGCTGCAAGATGGAGGAGAACAGTTCTGTCAGTGAGCATATACTCAAAATGTCTGGGTATAATAATCACTTGATTCAGATGGGAGTTAATCTTCCAGATGACCGCGTCATTGACAGGATTCTCCAATCACTGCCACCAAGCTACAAGAGCTTCATGATGAACTATAATTTGCAAGGGATGAACAAGACTATTCCCGAGCTCTTCGCAATGCTGAAAGCTGCGGAGGTAGAAATCAAGAAGGAGCATCAAGTGTTGATGGTTAGCAAAACCACTAGTTTCAAGAAAAAGGGCAAAGGGAAGAAGAAGGGAAACTTCAAGAAGAACAGCAAGCAAGTTGCTGCTCAAGAGAAGAAACCCAAGTCTGGACCTAAGCCTGAAACTGAGTGCTTCTACTGCAAGCAGACTGGTCACTGGAAGCGGAACTGCCCCAAGTATTTGGCGGATAAGAAGGATGGCAAAGTGAACAAAGGTATATGTGATATACATGTTATTGATGTGTACCTTACTAGAGCTCGCAGTAGCACCTGGGTATTTGATACTAGTTCTGTTGCTAATATTTGCAACTCGAAACAGGGACTACGGAATAAGCGGACGCTAGCAAAGGACGAGGTGACGATGCGCGTGGGAAACAGTTCCAAAGTCGATGTGATCGCGGTCGGCACGCTACCTCTACATCTACCTTCGGGATTAATATTAGACCTAAATAATTGTTATTTGGTGCCAGCGTTGAGCATGAACATTATATCTGGATCTTGTTTGATGCGAGACGGTTATTCATTTAAATCAGAGAATAATGGTTGTTCTATTTATATGAGTAATATCTTTTATGGTCATGCACCTTTGAAGAGTGGTCTATTCTTGTTGAATCTCGATGATAGTGATACACATATTCATAATGTAGAAGCCAAAAGATGCAAAGTTAATAATGATAGTGCAACTTATTTGTGGCACTGCCGTTTAGGTCATATCGGTGTAAAGCGCATGAAGAAACTCCATACTGATGGGCTTTTGGAACCACTTGATTATGAATCACTTGGTACTTGCGAACCGTGCCTCATAGGCAAGATGACTAAAACACCGTTCTCCGGTACTATGGAGAGAGCAACAGATTTATTGGAAATCATACATACCGATGTATGTGGGCCGATGAATATTGAGGCTCGTGGCGGATATCGTTATTTTCTCACCTTCACAGATGATTTAAGCAGATATGGGTATATCTACTTAATGAAACATAAGTCTGAAACATTTGAAAAGTTCAAAGAATTTCAGAGTGAGGTTGAAAATCATCGTAACAAGAAAATAAAGTTTCTACGATCTGATCGTGGAGGAGAATATTTGAGTTACGAGTTTGGTGTACATTTGAAAAATTGTGGAATAGTTTCGCAACTCACGCCACCCGGAACACCACAGCGTAATGGTGTGTCTGAACGTCGTAATCGTACTTTACTGGATATGGTGCGATCTATGATGTCTCTTACTGATTTACCGCTATCATTTTGGGGTTATGCTTTAGAGACGGCCGCATTCACGTTAAATAGGGCACCATCAAAATCCGTTGAGACGACACCTTATGAACTATGGTTTGGCAAGAAACCAAAGTTGTCGTTTCTTAAAGTTTGGGGCTGCGATGCTTATGTGAAAAAGCTTCAACCTGATAAGCTCGAACCCAAATCGGAGAAATGTGTCTTCATAGGATATCCAAAGGAAACTATTGGATACACCTTCTATCACAGATCCGAAGGCAAGACTTTTGTTGCTAAATTCGGAAACTTTCTAGAGAAGGAGTTTCTCTCGAAAGAAGTGAGTGGGAGGAAAGTAGAACTTGACGAGGTAACTGTACCTGCTCCCTTATTGGAAAATAGTACATCACAGAAACCGGTTTCTGCGACACCTATACCAATTAGTGAGGAAGCTAATGATGATGATCATGAAGCTTCAGGACAAGATACTACTGAACCACGTAGATCAACCAGAGTGAGATCCGCACCAGAGTGGTACGGTAATCCAGTTCTGGAAGTCATGCTACTAGATCATGATGAACCTACGAA
The DNA here is from genome assembly GCA_034509565.1 of Triticum monococcum. NCBI lineage: Eukaryota > Viridiplantae > Streptophyta > Magnoliopsida > Poales > Poaceae > Triticum > Triticum monococcum. Next base: position 671,203,263 of record CM067845.1, read on the forward strand.
CTATGAAGAAGCGATGGTGAGCCCAGATTCCGCAAAGTGGCTTGAGGCCATGAAATCTGAGATGGGATCCATGTATGAAAACAAAGTATGGACTTTGGTTGACTTGCCCGATGATCGGCAAGCAATTGAGAATAAATGGATCTTCAAGAAAAAGACTGACGCTGACGGTAATATTACTGTCTATAAAGCTCGACTTGTCGCGAAAGGTTTTCGACAAGTTCAAGGGGTTGACTACGATGAGACCTTCTCACCCGTAGCGATGCTTAAGTCCGTCAGAATTATGTTAGCAATTGCCGCATTTTATGATTATGAAATATGGCAGATGGATGTCAAAACTGCATTCCTGAATGGATTTCTGGAGGGAGAGTTGTATATGATGCAACCAGAAGGTTTTGTCGATCCAAAGGGAGCTAACAAAGTGTGCAAGCTCCATCGATCCATTTATGGACTGGTGCAAGCCTCTCGGAGTTGGAATAAATGCTTTGATAGTGTGATCAAAGCATTTGGTTTTATACAGACTTTTGGAGAAGCCTGTATTTACAATAAAGTGAGTGGGAGCTCTGTAGCATTTCTAATATTATATGGGGATGACATATTGTTGATTGGGAATGATATAGAATTTCTGGATAGCATAAAAGGATACTTGAATAAGAGTTTTTCAATGAAAGACCTTGGTGAAGCTGCTTATATATTGGGCATCAAGATCTATAGAGATAGATCAAGACGCTTAATTGGACTTTCACAAAGCACATACCTTGACAAAGTTTTGAAGAAGTTCAAAATGGATCAAGCAAAGAAAGCGTTTTTGCCTGTGTTACAAGGTGTGAAGTTGAGTAAGACTCTATGCCCGACCACTGCAGAAGATAGAGAGAAAATGAAAGATGTTCCCTATGCTTCAGCCATAGGCTCTATCATGTATGCAATGCTGTGTACCAGACCTGATGTGTGCCTTGCTATAAGTTTAGCAGGGAGGTACCAAAGTAATCCAGGAATGGATCACTGGACAGCGGTCAAGAACATCCTGAAATACCTGAAAAGGACTAAGGATATGTTTCTCGTATATGGAGGTGACAAAGAGCTCACCGTAAGAGGTTACGTTGATGCAAGCTTTGACACTGATCTGGACGATTCTAAATCGCAAACCGGATATGTGTTTACTTTAAACGGTGGAGCTGTCAGTTGGTGCAGTTCTAAACAAAGCGTCGTAGCGGGATCTACATGTGAAGCGGAGTACATAGCTGCTTCGGAAGCAGCAAACGAAGGAGTCTGGATGAAGGAGTTCATATCCGATCTAGGTGTCATACCTAGTGCATCGGGTCCAATGAAAATCTTTTGTGACAACACTGGTGCAATTGCTTTGGCAAAGGAATCCAGATTTCACAAAAGGACCAAACACATCAAGAGACGCTTCAACTCCATCCGGGATTTAGTCCAGGTGGGAGACATAGAGATTTGCAAGATACATACGGATCTGAATGTTGCAGACCCATTGACTAAGCCTCTTCCACGAGCAAAACATGATCAGCACCAAGGCTCCATGGGTGTTAGAATCATTACTGTGTAATCTAGATTATTGACTCTAGTGCAAGTGGGAGACTGAAGGAAATATGCCCTAGAGGCAATAATAAAGTTATTATTTATTTCCTTATATCATGATAAATGTTTATTATTCATGCTAGAATTGTATTAACCGGAAACATAATACATGTGTGAATACATAGACCAACAGAGTGTCACTAGTATGCCTCTACTTGACTAGCTTGTTAATCAAAGATGGTTATGTTTCCTAACCATGAACAAAGAGTTGTTATTTGATTAACGAGGTCACATCATTAGTAGAATGATCTGATTGACATGACCCATTCCATTAGCTTAGCACCCGATCGTTTAGTATGTTGCTATTGCTTTCTTCATGACTTATACATGTTCCTATAACTATGAGATTATGCAACTCCCGTTTACCGGAGGAACACTTTGGGTACTACCAAACGTCACAACGTAACTGGGTGATTATAAAGGAGTACTACAGGTGTCTCCAATGGTAGATGTTGGGTTGGCGTATTTCGAGATTAGGGTTTGTCACTCCGATTGTCGGAGAGGTATCTCTGGGCCCTCTCGGTAATGCACATCACATAAGCCTTGCAAGCACTGCAACTAATATGTTAGTTGTGAGATGATGTATTACGGAACGAGTAAAGAGACTTGCCGGTAACGAGATTGAACTAGGTATTGGATACCGACGATCGAATCTCGGGCAAGTAACATACCGATGACAAAGGGAACAACGTATGTTGTTATGCGGTCTGACCGATAAAGATATTCGTAGAATATGTAGGAGCCAATATGGGCATCCAGGTCCCGCTATTGGTTATTGACCGGAGACGTGTCTCGGTCATGTCTACATTGTTCTCGAACCGTAGGGTCCGCACGCTTAACGTTACGATGACAGTTATTATGAGTTTATGCATTTTGATGTACCGAAGGTTGTTCGGAGTCCCGGATGAGATCACGGACATGACGAGGAGTCTCGAAATGGTCGAGACGTAAAGATTGATATATTGGAAGCCTATGTTTGGACATAGGAAGTGTTCCGGGTGAAATCGGGATTTTACCGGAATACCGGGAGGGTTACCGGAACCCCCCGGGAGACTAATGGGCCTATTGGGCCTTAGTGGAAAAGAGAAAAGGGGCAGCCCACAGCCTAGCCGCGCGCCCCCCTTCCCCAAGTCCTAGTAGGACTAGGAGAAGGGGTCGGCCCCCCTCTCTCTCCTTTCCCCCTTGAGAGTCCTAGTTGGAATAGGATTGGAGGGGGGAGTCCTACTCCCGGTAGGAGTCGGACTCCCCCTGCGCCTCCCTCTCTTTGGCCGGCCAGCCCCCCTCCCTCCAACCTTTATATACGGGGGCAGGGGACACCCCAAGACACACAAGTTGATCCTTGAGATCGTTCCTTAGCCGTGTGCGGTGCCCCCTGCCACCAAATTCCACCTCGATCATACCGTTGTAGTGCTTAGGCGAAGCCCTGCGTCGGTAGTACATCAAGATCGTCACCACGCCGTCGTGCTGACGGAACTCTTCCTCGACGCTTTGCAGGATCGGAGCCCGAGGATCGTCATCGAGCTGAATGTGTGCTAAGAACTCGGAGGTGCCGGAGTAACGGTGCTTGGATCGGTCGGATCGGGAAGAAGACGTACGACTACTTCCTCTATGTTGTGTGATCGCTTCCGCAGTCGGTCTGCGTTGGTACGTAGACAACACTCTCCCCTCTCGTTGCTGTGCATCACCATGATCTTGCGTGTGCGTAGGAAAATTTTCGAAATTACTACGTTCCCCAACAGGGGGGGTAGGCGCGCCCCCTACCTCGTGGCCTCCCTGTTGGTTACTTGACATAGGGTCCAAGTCTCCTGGATCTTGTTCGTTCCAAAAATCACGTTCCCAAAGGTTTTATTCCGTTTGGACTCCGTTTGATATTCCTTTTCTTCAAAACCCTAAAATAGGTAAAAAAAACAACAATTCTAGGTTGGGCCTCCGGTTAATAGGTTAGTCCCAAAAATAATATAAAAGTGGATAATAAAGCTCAATAATGTCCAAAATAGTAGATAATATAGCATGGAGCAATCGAAAATTATAGATACGTTGGAGATGTATCAAGGTGTCGATAAAATAAAATACTGACATGAGGGCATCATGATCATTCTTAGAACAACAACAACATATATATATATATATATATATATATATATATATTGTCATATGATTTCTTATGCTAAAGTAACAATTCATTCACAATTTCAAGTATGAATCAGAAACTTCATTGAAAACTAACAAACTATAATCTCAGTCTTTGGAGCAATTGCAATTTATTATAACATCGGAAAGAGTCAATATAAGAGCTTTTCAGCAAGTCCACATACTGAACTATCATTTAGTCTTTCACAATTGCTAACACTGACGCAATAATTATGGGTATGAAGTTTTAATCGGACACAGAGAAAGATAGGGGCTTATAGTTTTGCCTCCCAACCTTTTACCTCAAGGGTAATGTCAACAATAATAGTTCATGAAAACTCACATCCAATTAGCTATATATATCAGGATCTTTCCAACACATTGTGCTTGCCAAGGGATAACATGTAAAAAGGAAAGGTGAAGATCACCATGACTCTTGTAAGAAGTATAAGACAAGGATAAAAGATAGGCCCTTCGCAGAGGGAAGTAGAGGTTGTCATGTGCTTTTATGGTTGGATGCACAAAATCTTAATGCAAAAGAACATCACTTTATATTGCCACTTGTGATATGGACCTTTATTATGCAGTTAGTCGCTTTTATTTCTTCCACATCCCAAGATCGTATAAAGCTTATTTTCTCCACACTCATAAATCATACATATTTAGAGAGCATTTTTTATTGCTTGCAACAATGACAACTTACTTGAAGGATCTTACTCAATCCATAGGTAGATATGGTGGACTCTCATGGCAAAACTGGGTTTAAGGATATTTGGAAGCACAAGTAGTATCTCTACTTGGTGCAAATAATTTGGCTAGCATGAGGGGGAAAGGCAAGCTCAACGTGTTGGATGATCCATGACAATATAATTTATTTTGGATATAAGAAAACATAACCCATTACGTTGTCTTCCTTGTCCAACATCAACTTTTTATCATGTCATATTTTAATGAGTGCTCACAATCATAAAAGATGTCCAAGATAGTATATTTATATGTGAAAAGCTCTCTTTCTTTATTACTTCTTATTAATTGCAACGATGACCAAAACTATGTTTGTCAACTCTCAACAACTTTTATTCATCATAGTCTTTATATGTGAAGTCATTACTCTTCATAAGATCAATATGATCTCTTTATTTCTTTTCGTACTTTCTTTTCTCTTTTATTCCCTTAAGATCATAGCAAGATAACCAAGCCCTCATCTCAAAACTAATCTTTATTATTTATATATATAGCTCACGGACTCGATTACATAGAAGGATCATAAAGCAAAACTCAAGACTAGATAATACTAAAACTTTATTCTACTAGATCAAGATATAACCAAAATGATCGAACTAAGAAAACAGTAAAGATAAAAGTGTAATGGTGATACGATACCGGGGCACCTCCCCCAAGCTTGGCAGTTGCCAAGGGGAGTGCCCATACCAGATACTTAGTTCTCCTTTGCTGGTGAAGAAGATGGTGGTGATGATGGATAGTCGCACATCGAGCGTAGGAGATCCTCCAATTTGCGGATAATGCCCTTGAGTGCGGTGATATGCTCCTTCAACAAAAAAAATTCACGTGTGAGGTACTTATTTTGTATGCGAGCTAACTCAATCATCTTGAAAGCTTCAATCTCCATTGGGGTAAGAAGATTGTAATGAGATTGGAGGATGTCTTCATCTTCTGTTGCCGGAGCTTGATCCTCCATGGCCTTCTTGATCCCATCATCCTTGTGGATCTCCCGGGGTTCTTCTCTCTTCAGCTCTATCTTCATTAGCCAGGCATCGTTGCCCTCATTGTTGGAGGAGGGGGACGACATGATGCCTGGCCTTTGACAACTTTGGTAGAAAATAGCTCGAAACAAAGACAAGGGATATTTGCGTGGTATGGTGGTCAAAACCTTCGGGAGATTATATAATGATTTTTTATCGACCAAAAGAAGTATCGTGCAAGAAAAGGAAGTCCGGAGAGCTCACAAGGTGCCCACGAGGCAGGGGGCGCGCCCTCCACCCTCGTGGATGCCTCGTGTCCTTCCCGGACTACTTCTTATTTTCCTATTTTCTTAAATATTCCAAAACGGAGAAAATTGCTATTGGAACTGTTTTGGAGTCGGTTTACTTACCGTACCACATACCTATTCCTTTTCGGAGTCTGAAACATTCTGGAAAGTGTCCCTTATGTATTCCTCCGGGCTTACGGTTTCAATAACATTGGTTTCAACATTTATGGGAGTACTTGAGATATAATGTTTGATTCTTTGACCGTTCACCACCTTCGAATTTGTTCCTTCGAAGTTGTTGATTTTTATGGCACCGGAACGATAGACCTCCTCGATAACGTAAGGACCTTCCCATTTAGAGAGGAGTTTTCCTGCAAAAAATCTTAAACGAGAGTTGTATAGAAAAACATAATCACCTACATTAAACTCACGCTTTTGTATCCTTTTGTCATGCCATCTTTTAACCTTTTCTTTAAACAGTTTGGCATTCTCATAGGCATGGGTTCTCCATTCATCAAGTGAGCTAATGTCAAATAGCCTCTTCTCACCGGCAAGTTTGAAATCATAATTGAGCTCTTTAATGGCCCAATATGCCTTATGTTCTAGTTCGAGAGGTAAGTGACATGCTTTTCCATAAACCATCTTATATGGAGACATACCCATAGGATTTTTATATGCAGTTCTATATGCCCATAATGCATCATCAAGTTTCTTGGACCAATTCTTTCTAGATCTATTAACAGTCTTTTGCAAAATTAATTTAAGCTCTCTGTTACTCAGTTCTACTTGACCACTAGACTGTGGATGATATGGAGATGCAATTCTATGATTAACATCATACTTAGCAAGCATTTTACGAAAAGCACCATGAATAAAATGTGAACCACCATCAGTCATTAGAGATCTAGGAACTCCAAACCTCGGAAACATAACTTCTTTAAGCATCTTAATAGAGGTGTTATGATCAACACTACTAGTTGGGATACTTCTACCCACTTAGTAACGTAATCAACAGCAACTAAAATATGTGTATAGCCATTAGAAGAAGGAAACGGTCCCATATAATCAAAGCCCCAAACATCAAATGGTTCAATAACAAGTGAATAATTCATAGGCATTTCTTGACGTCTACTAATATTACCAATTCTTTGACATTCCTCACAAGATAAGACAAACTTACGAGCATCTTTGAAGAGAGTAGGACAATAAAAACCGGATTGCAATACCTTATGTGTAGTTCTATCTCCAGCGTGGTGTCCTCCATAAGCCTCGGAGTGACACTTGCATAGGATCTGTTCCTGTTCATGCTCAGGTACACAACGTCTAATAACACCATCTACTCCTTCTTTATAAAGTTGTGGGTCATCCCAGAAGTAATGTCTTGAATCATAGAAGAACTTTTTCTTTTGTTGGTATGTGAAACTAGGTGGTATAAATTTAGCAACAATGTAATTAGCATGATCAGCATACCATGGAGCAGTATGAGAAGCATTTATGACAGCTAATTTTTCATCAGGGAAGCTATCATCAATAGGTAGTGGGTCATCAAAACATTCTCTAACCTAGATAAGTTGTCTGCAACGGGGTTCTCGGCTCCCTTTCTATCAATAATATGCAAATCAAATTCTTGTAGCAAGAGAACCCATCTATTAAGTCTAGGTTTAGCGTCTTTCTTTTCCATAAGATATTTAATAGCAACATGATCAGTGTGAATAGTTACTTTAGAATCAACAATATAAGGTCTGAACTTATCACAAGCGAATACAACTGCTAAAAAATCTTTTTCAGTAGTAGCATAATTTCCTTGGGCACTGTCTAGAGTTTTACTAGCATATTGGATAACATTTAATTTCTTATCAACTCTTTGTCCTAGAACAACACCTACAGTATAATCACTAGCATCACACATAATCTCAAAGGGTAAATTCCAATCAGGTGGCTGAACAATAGTTGCAGAAATCAAGGCTTTCTTAAGTATTTCAAATGCTTCTACACAATCATCATCAAAAACAAAAGGGACATCTTTTTGTAAGAGATTAGTCAGAGGCCTAGAAATTTTAGAGAAGTCTTTAATGAACCTCCTATAAAAACCAGCATGACCAAGGAAACTTCTTATACCTTTGATGTCCTTAGGGCACTGCATCTTTTCAATAGCATCAACTTTAGCTTTATCAACTTCAATACCTCTTTCAGAAATTTTATGTCCCAAGACAATACCATCATTGACCATAAAGTGGCACTTCTCCCAATTCAAGACAAGATCAGTTTCTTCACATCTCTGTAAAACTTGATCAAGATTGCTTAAGCAATCATCAAAAGAAGTTCCATATATGGAGAAATCATCCATGAAAACCTCAACAATCTTCTCACAAAAGTCAGAGAATATAGCAGTCATGCATGTTTGAAAGGTAGCCGGTGAATTACATAAACCAAAAGGCATACGTCTATAAGCAAAGGTACCGAAAGGGCAAGTAAAAGTGGTCTTTTCTTGATCCTCTTTTGACACAGGTATTTGAGAGAAACCAGAATAACCATCTAGAAAGCAAAAATGTGTATGGTTGGATAAATTTCTATCATTTGATCAATAAAAGGTAAATGGTAATGATCCTTTTTAGTAGCTTTATTTAGTTTGTGGAAATCAATTACCATTCTATAACCTGTAATGATTCTTTGTGGGATCAATTCATCTTTATCATTAGGGACAACAGTAATGCCTCCCTTCTTAGGGACACAATGGACAGGACTTACCCACTGACTATCAGCAACGGGATAAATTATACCTGCCTCCAGAAGCTTTAGTATTTCTTTTCTTACCACTTCTTTCATCTTAGGATTTAAACGCCGTTGGTGATCAACAACCGGTTTAGCGTCTTTCTCCAATTTTATTTTGTGTTGACATGGAGTGGGACTAATGCCCTTAAGATCATCAAGAGTATATCCAATAGAAGCACGGTGCTTATTCCGAGTTCTCAATAATTTCTTTTCTTCATGCTCTGAAAGGTAGCACTAATAATAATAGGATATATCTTTTTCTCATCAAGATAAGCATATTTAAGAGTACCAGGTAATGGTTTAAGCTCAAACACGGGATCACCCTTGGGTGGAGGAGGATCCTCTAGGATTTCAATAGGCAAGTTGTGTTTCAAAATAGGTCCCTATTTAAAGAATACTTCATCTATTTCCCTTCTTTCATTCGTAAACATATCATTTTCATGGTTGAGCAAATATTGTTCTAAAGGATCATTAGGAGGCACGGCAATAGAAGCAAGACCATTAATTTCATCTTCACTAGGCAACTCTTTATCATGGGGTTGTCTACGAAATTTAGCAAAATTAAACGCATGAGACATATCCCCCAAACCAATAGTAACAACATCCTTTTTGAAGTCTATCCTAGCATTAACAGTATTCAAGAAGGGTCTACCAAATATAATGGGACAAAAGTTATCTTGTGGGGAACCAAGAACAAGAAAATCAGCAGGATATTTAACTTTCTCACACAAGACTTCAACATCTCTAACAATCCCAACTGATGAAATAGTGTCTCTATTGGCAAGCTTAATTGTAACATCAATTTCCTCTATCTCAGCAGGTGCAATATCATGCATAATTTCTTTGTATAAGGAATGAGGTATTGCACTTGCACTAGCACCCATATCACATAAGCCATGATAGCAACGATCTCCTATTTTAATATAAATAACAGGCATGCCTACAATAGGTCTATGTTTATTTTTAGTATCATGTCTAGCAATTCTAGCAGCTTCATCACAGAAGTAAATAACATGCCCATCAATATTATCAGCCAAGAGATCTTTAACCATAGCAATACTAGGTTCAACTTTAATTTTCTCAGGGGGTGTAGGTGTTCTAGTGTTACTCTTACAAACCACATTTTAAGCTTTAGCATGATCCTTTATTCTAACAGGGAAAGGTGGTTCCTCAATACAAGCAGTAGGAACAATAGGATCAACATTATAAGTGATAGTCTTTTCTTCAACTTTAATAGGTTCAACTACTTTTACTTCAATGGGAGGATTATATTTAAACCACTTCTCCTTAGGGAGATCAACATGAGTAGCAAAGGATTCACAGAAAGAAGCTACTATCTCAGAGTCAAGTCCATATTTAGTGCTAAAGTCACGGAAAACATCGGTATCCATAAAAGATTTAACACAATGAAACTTGGGTGTTATACCTGACTCCTTACCTTCGTCGAGATCCCAATCTTCAGAGTTGCGTTTAATTCTTTCCAATAAATCCCATTTGAATTCAATAGTCTTCATCATAAAAGAACCAGTACAAGAAGTATCGAGCATGGAGTGATTATTGAGAGAAAGCCGAGCATAAAATTTTTGAATAATAATTTCTCTTGAGAGCTCATGATTGGGACATGAATATAACATTGACTTAAGCCTCCCCCAAGCTTTCTCCTTCGCGAGGCCAAAAATTTTTTTTTTATATATATATATATATAATTACGATCACGATAAACCAGATGCATAGGATAAAACTTCTAATGAAATTCCAATTTCAATCGGTTGTAGTTCCATGATCCCATATCATCACATAGCCTAAACCATGTCAATGCCTTTCCCTTCAAAGATAAAGGGAATACCTTCTTCTTGATAACATCCTCGGGCATACCTGCAAGCTTAAATAATCCACAAACTTCATCCACATAGATTAGGTGCAAATCGGGATGTAATGTTCCATCACCTGTGAAAGGATTAGCTAGCAGTTTCTCTATCATACCTGAAGGAATTTCAAACTAAACATTTTCAGTATGTTCAGTAGGTTGAGGAGCAACTCTTTGCTCTACTGGTCGGGGTGAAGATACCCCGAACAAGCCCCTCAAAGGATTACTTTCCATAGTAACAAGTGACAGTGAATTTCAGCACACTATATAAAATTTTCCTTACCAAAGGTGCTTCACTCCCCGGCAATGGCGCTAGAAAAGAGCCTTGATGACCCACAAGTGTAGGGGATCTATCGTAGTCCTTTCGATAAGTAAGAGTGTTGAACCCAACAAGGAGCAGAAGGAAATGACAACCAGTTTTCAGTAAGGTATCCTCTGCAAGCACTGAAATTATCGGTAATAGATAGTTTTGTGATAAGGTAATTTGTAACGGGCAACAAAGTAATGAAAGTAAATAAGGTGCAGCAAGATGGCCCAATCCTTTTTGTAGCAAAGTACAAGCCTGGACAAACTCTTATATGAAGGAAAGCGCAACCGAGGACACATGGGAATTATCGTCAAGCTAGTTTTCATCACGTTCATATGATTCGCGTTCGTTACTTTGATAATGTGATATGTGTGTGGACCAGTGCCTGGGTGCTGCCCTTCCTTGGACAAGCATCCCACTTATGATTATCCCCTATTGCAAGCATCCGCAACTATAAAAGAAGTATTAAGGTAAACCTAACCATAGCATGAAACATATGGATCCAAATCAACCCCTTACGACGCCATGCATAAACTAGGGTTTAAGCTTCTGTCACCCTAGCAACCCATCATATACTTATTACTTCCCAATGCCTTCCTCTAGGCCCAAACAATGCTGAAGTGTCATGTAGTCGACGTTCACATAACACCACTAAAGGAAAGACAACATACATCTCATCAAAATATCGAACGAATACCAAATTCACATGACTACTTATAGCAAGACTTCTCCCATGTCCTCAGGAAAAAACGTAACTACTCACAAATCATATTCATATTCATAATAAGATAGGTATTAATATGCATAAAGGATCTGAACATATGATCTTCCACCAAATAAACCAACTAGCATCAACTACAAGGAGTAATCAACACTACTAGCAACCCGCAGGTACCAATCTGAGGTTTTCGGACAAAGATTGGATACAAGAGATGAACTAGGGTTTGAGAGGAGATGGTGCTGGTGAAGATGTTGATGGAGATTGACCCCCTCCCGATGAGAGGATCGATGGTGATGACGATGGTGATGATTTAACCCTCCCTGAGGGATGTTTCCCCGGCAGAACAGCTCCGCCAGAGCCCGAGATTGGTTCCGCCAAGGTCCACCTCGTGGCGGCGGAGTTTCATCCCGAAAGCTTTCTTATGATTTTTTCCAGTGTGAAAGATTTCATATAGTAGAAGATGGGCACCGGAGGCCTGCCAGGGGGGCCACGAGGCAGGGGGGTGCGCCCAAGGGGTAACACGCGCCCCCCACCCTCGTGGCCAGGGTGTGGGGCCCCTCTGGTTGATTCTTTCTCCAGTGTTTTTTATATATTCCAAAACGTGCCTCTGTGAAGTTTCAGGACTTTTGGAGTTGTGCAGAATAGGTCTATAATATTTGCTCCTTTTCCAGCCCAGAATTCCAGCTGCCGGCATTCTTCCTCTTCATGTAAACCTTGTAAAATAAGAGAGAATAGGCATAAGTATTGTGACATAATGTGTAATAACAGCCCATAATGCAATAAATATCGATATAAAAGCATGATGCAAAATGGACGCATCAACCACAGCTGCTAATTCCAACTCGCGGGAGGAGTATTTCTCTTCATGTGATCGGAGTTGTTAGTGAAGGAAATATGCCCTAGAGGCAATAATAAAGTTATTATTTATTTCCTTATATCATGATAAATGTTTATTATTCATGCTAGAATTGTATTAACCGGAAACATAATACATGTGTGAATACATAGACAAACAGAGTGTCACCAGTATGCCTCTACTTGACTAGCTCGTGATCAAAGATGGTTAAGTTTCCTAACCATTGACATGGGTTGTCATTTGATTAACGGGATCACACCATTAGGAGAATGATGTGATTGACTTGACCCATTCCGTTAGCTTAGCACCCGATCGTTTAGTATGTTGCTATTGCTTTCTTCATGACTTATACATGTTCCTATGACTATGAGATTATGCAACTCCCGTTTACCGGAGGAACACTTTTTGTGCTACCAAACGTCACAACGTAACTGGGTGATTATAAAGGTGCTCTACAGGTGTCTCCGAAGGTACTTGTTGGGTTGGCGTATTTCGAGATTAGGATTTGTCACTCCGATTGTCAAAGAGGTATCTCTGGGCCCTCTCGGTAATACACATCACTTAAGCCTTGCAAGCATTGCGACTAATGAGTTAGTTGCGGGATGATGTATTACGGAACGAGTAAATAGACTTGACGGTAACAAGATTGACCTAGGTATTGAGATACCGATGATCGAATCTCGGGCAAGTAACATACCGATGACAACGGGAACAACATATGTTGTTATGCGGTTTGACCGATAAAGATCTTCGTAGAATATGTGGGAGCCAATATGAACATCTAGGTTCCGCTATTGGTTATTGACCGGAGACATGTCTCGGTCATGTCTACATAGTTCTCGAACCCGTAGGGTCCGCACGCTTAACGTTTCGATGATAGTTATATTATGAGTTTATATGTTTTGATGTACCGAAGGTTGTTCAGAGTCTCGGATGTGATCACGGACATGACGAGGAGTCTCGAAATGGTCGAGACATGAAGATTGATATATTGGAAGCCTATGTTTGGATATCGGAAGTGTTCCGGGAGAAATCGGGATTTTACCGGAGTACCGGGAGGTTACCGGAACCCCCCGGGGACTTAATGGGCCTTAGTGGGCCTTGGTGGAAAGAGAGGAGAGGCGGCCAGGGCATGGGTCGCGCCCCCTCCCCCCGAGTCCGAATAGGACAAGGAGAGGGGGGCGGCGCCCCCCTTCCTTCTTCTCCTCCACCTCTTTCCCCTCTCTCTCCTAGTCCAACAAGAAAAAAGGGGGCAGTCCTACTCCCGGTAGGAGTAGGACTCCTCCTGGCGCGCCCCTCTCTAGGCCGGCCGCACCCCCCCCCTTGCTCCTTTATATACAGGGGCAGGGGGCACCCCATAGACACAACAATTTATCGTTTGATCTTTTAGCCGTGTGCAGTACCCCCCTCCACCATAGTCCACCTCGATAATACTGTAGCGGTGCTTAGGCGAAGCCCTGCATCGGTAGAACATCATCATCGTCACCACGCCGTCATGCTGACGAAACTCTCCCTCAACACTCGGCTGGATCGGAGTTCGAGGGACGTCATCGGGCTGAACATGTGCTAAACTCGGAGGTGTCGTACGTTCGGTACTTGATCATTTGGATCGTGAACACGTACGACTACATCAACCGTGTTGTGCTAACGCTTCCGCTTTTGGTCTACGAGGGTACGTGGACAACACTCTCCCCTCTCGTTTCTATGCATCTCCATGATCTTGCGTGTGCGTAGGAATTTTTTTGAAATTACTGCGTTCCCCAACAGTGGCATCCGAGCCAGGTTTTATGCGTAGATGTCATATGCACGAGTAGAACACAAGTGAGTTGTGGGCGATATAAGTCATACTGCTTACCAGCATGTCATACTTTGGTTCGGCAGTATTGTTGGATGAAGCGACTCGGACCGACATTACGCGTACGCTTACGCGAGACTGGTTCTACCGATGTGCTTTGCACACAGGTGCCTGGCGGGTGTCAGTTTCTCCAACTTTAGTTGAACCGAGTGTGGCTACGCCCGGTCCTTGAGAAGGTTAAAACAGCACCAACTTGACAAACTATCATTGTGGTTTTGATGCGTAGGTATGAACGGTTCTTGCTAAGCCCGTAGCAGCCACGTAAAATTTGCAACAACAAAGTAGAGGACGTCTAACTTGTTTTTGCAGGGCATGTTGTGATGTGATATGGTCAAGACATGATGCTAAATTTTATTGTATGAGATTATCATGTTTTGTAACCGAGTTATCGGCAACTGGCAGGAGCCATATGGTTGTCGCTTTATTGTATGCAATGCAATTGCCCTGTAATGCTTTACTTTATCACTAAGCGGTAGCGATAGTCGTGGAAGCATAAGATTGGCGAGACGACAACGATGCTACGATGGAGATCAAGGTGTCGCGCCGGTGACGATGGTGATCATGACGGTGCTTCAGAGATGGAGATCACAAGCACAAGATGATGATGGCCATATCATATCACTTATATTGATTGCATGTGATGTTTATCTTTTATGCATCTTATCTTTCTTTGATTGACAGTAGCATTATAAGATGATCCCTCACTAAATTATCAAAGTATAAGTGTTCTGCCTGAGTATGCACCGTTGTGAAAGTTCTTCGTGCTGAGACACCACGTGATGATCGGGTGTGATAGGCTCTACGTTCAAATACAACGGGTGCAAAACAGTTGCACACGCGGAATACTCAGGTTAAACTTGACGAGCCTAGCATATAACAGATATGGCCTCGAGACACGGAGACCGAAAGATCGAGCGTGAATCATATAGTAGATATGATCAACATAGTGATGTTCACCATTGAAACTACTCCATCTCATGTGATGATCAGACATGGTTTAGTTGATATGGATCACGTGATCACTTAGAGGATTAGAGGGATGTCTATCTAAGTGGGAGTTCTTAAATAATATGATTAATTGAACTTAAATTTATCATGAACTTAGTACCTGATAGTATCTTGCTTGTCTATGTTGATTGTAGATAGATGGCTCGTGTTGTTGTTCCGTTGAATTTTAATGCGTTCCTTGAGAAAGCAAAGTTGAAAGATGATGGTAGCAATTACATGGACTGGGTACGTAACTTGAGGATTATCCTCATTGCTGCTTAGAAGAATTACGTCCTGGAAGCACCGCTGAGTGCCAGGCCTGCTGCTAATGCAACTGACGACGTTAAGAACGTTTGGCAGAGCAAAGCTGATGACTACTCAATAGTTCAATGTGCCATACTTTACGGCTTAGAACCGGGACTTCAATGACGTTTTGAACGTCATGGAGCATATGAGATGTTCCAGGAGTTGAAGTTAATATTTCAAGCAAATGCCCGGATTGAGAGATATGAAGTCTCCAATAAGTTCTATAGCTGCAAGATGGAGGAGAATAGTTCTGTCAGTGAGCATATACTCAAGATGTCTGGGTACTGCAATCACTTGATTCAACTGGGAGTTAATCTTCCGGATGATAGCGTCATTGACAGAATTCTCCAATCATTGCCACCAAGCTACAAGAGCTTCGTGATGAACTATAATATGCAAGGGGTGGATAAGACAATTCCCAAGCTCTTCGCAATGCTAAAGGCAGTGGAGGTATAAATCAAGAAGGAGCATCAAGTGTTGATGGTCAATAAGACCACCAGTTTCAAGAAAATGGGCAAAGGGAAGAAGAAGGGGAACTTCAAGAAGAACAGCAAGCAAGTTGCTGCTCAGGAGAAGAAACCCAAGTCTGGACCTAAGCCTGAGACTTAGTGCTTCTACTGCAAGCAGACTGGTCACGGGAAGCGGAACTGCCCCAAGTATTTGGCGGATAAGAAGGATGGCAAGGTGAACAAAGGTATATGTGATATACATGTTATTGATGTGTACCTTACTAATGCTCGCAGTAGCACCTGGGTATTTGATACTGGTTCTGTTGCTAATATTTGCAACTCGAAACATGGGCTACGGATTAAGCGAAGATTGGCTAAGGACGAGGTGACGATGCGCGTGGGAAATGGTTCCAAAGTCGATGTGATCGCGGTCGGCACGCTACCTCTACATCTACCTTCGGGATTAGTATTAGACCTAAATAATTGTTATTTGGTGCCAGCGTTGAGCATGAACATTATATCTGGATCTTGTTTGATGCGAGACGGTTATTCATTTAAATCAGAGAATAATGGTTGTTCTATTTATATGAGTAATATCTTTTATGGTCATGCACCCTTGAAGAGTGGTCTATTTTTGCTAAATCTCGATAGTGGTGATACACATATTCATAATATTGAAGCCAAAAGATGCAGAGTTGATAATGATACTGCAACTTATTTGTGGCACTGCCGTTTAGGTCATATCGGAGTAAAACACATGAAGAAACTCCATATTGATGGACTTTTGGAACCACTTGATTATGAATCACTTGGTACTTGTGAACCGTGCCTCATGGGCAAGATGAATAAAACGCCGTTCTTCAGAACTATGGATAGAGCAACAGATTTGTTGGAGATCATACATACAGATGTATGTGGTCCGATGAATGTTGAGGCTCGTGGCGGATATCGTTATTTTCTCACCTTCACAGATGATTTAAGCAGATATGGGTATATCTACTTAATGAAACATAAGTCTGAAACATTTGAAAAGTTCAAAGAATTTCAGAGTGAGGTTGAAAATCATCGTAACAAGAAAATAAAGTTTCTACGATCTGATCGTGGAGGAGAATATTTGAGTTACGAGTTTGGTGTACATTTGAAAAATTGTGGAATAGTTTCGCAACTCACGCCACCCGGAACACCACAGCGTAATGGTGTATCTGAACGTCGTAATCGTACTTTACTAGATATGGTGCGATCTATGATGTCTCTTACTGATTTACCGCTATCATTTTGGGGTTATGCTTTAGAGACGGCCGCATTCACCTTAAATAGGGCACCATCGAAATCCGTTGAGACGACGCCTTATGAAATGTGGTTTGGTAAGAAACCAAAGTTGTTGTTTCTGAAAGTTTGGGGTTGTGATGCTTATGTGAAAAAGCTTCAACCTGATAAGCTCGAACCCAAATCGGAGAAATGTGTCTTCATAGGATACCCAAAGGATACTGTTGGGTACACCTTCTATCACAGATCCGAAGGCAAGACTTTTGTTGCTAAATTCAGAGTTTTTCTAGAGAAGGAGTTTCTCTCAAAAGAAGTGAGTGGGAGGAAAGTAGAACTTGATCAGGTAACTGTACCTGCTCCCTTCTTGGAAAGTAGTTCATCACAGAAACCGGTTTCTGCGACACCTACACCAATTAGCGAGGAAGTTAATGATGATGATCATGAAACTTTAGATTAAGTTGTTACTGAACCTCGTAGGTCAATCAGAGTAAGATCCGCGCCAGAGTGGTATGGTAATGCTATTCTGGAAGTTATGTTACTAGACCATGACGAACCTACGAACTATGAAGAAGTGATGGTGAGCCCAGATTCCGCAAAATGGCTTGAGGCCATGAAATCTGAGATGGGATCCATGTATGAGAACAAAGTGTGGACTTTGGTTGACTTGCCTGTTGATCGGCAGGCAATTGCGAATAAATGGATCTTCAAGAAGAAGACTGACACTGACGGTAATGTTACTGTCTATAAAGCTCGACTTGTTGCAAAAGGTTTTCGACAAGTTCAAGGGATTGACTACGATGAGACCTTCTCACCGTAGCGATGCTTAAGTCTGTCCGAATCATGTTAGCAATTGCCGCATTTTATGATTATGAAATTTGGCAAATGGATGTCAAAACTGCATTCCTGAATGGATTTCTGGAGGGAGAGTTGTATATGATGCAACCAGAAGGTTTTGTCGATCCAAAGGGAGCTAACAAAGTGTGCAAGCTCCATCGATCCATTTATGGACTGGTGCAAGCCTCTCGGAGTTGGAATAAATGCTTTGATAGTGTGATCAAAGCATTTGGTTTTATACAGACTTTTGGAGAAGCCTGTATTTACAATAAAGTGAGTGGGAGCTCTGTAGCATTTCTAATATTATATGGGGATGACATATTGTTGATTGGGAATGATATAGAATTTCTGGATAGCATAAAAGGATACTTGAATAAGAGTTTTTCAATGAAAGACCTCGGTGAAGCTGCTTATATATTGGGCATCAAGATCTATAGAGATAGATCAAGACGCTTAATTGGACTTTCACAAAGCACATACCTTGACAAAGTTTTGAAGAAGTTCAAAATGGATCAAGCAAAGAAAGCGTTTTTGCCTGTGTTACAAGGTGTGAAGTTGAGTGAGACTCTATGCCCGACCACTGTAGAAGATAGAGAGAAAATGAAAGACGTTCCCTATGCTTCAGCAATAGGCTCTATCATGTATGCAATGCTGTGTACCAGACCTGATGTGTGCATTGCTATAAGTCTAGCAGGGAGGTACCAAAGTAATCCAGGAGTGGATCACTGGACAGCGGTCAAGAACATCCTGAAATACCTGAAAAGGACTAAGGATATGTTTCTCGTTTATGGAGGTGACAAAGAGCTCATCGTAAACGGTTACGTTGATGCAAGCTTTGACACTGATCCGGACAATTCTAAATCGCAAACCGGATACGTGTTTGCATTGAACGGTGGAGCTGTCAGTTGGTGCAGTTCTAAACAAAGCATGGTGGCGGGATCTACGTGTGAAGCGGAGTACATAGCTGCTTTGGAAGCAGCAAATGAAGGAGTCTGGATGAAGGAGTTCATATCCGATCTAGGTGTAATACCTAGTGCATCGGGTCCAATGAAAATCTTTTGTGACAATACTGGTGCAATTGCCTTGGCGAAGGAATCCAGATTTCACAAGAGAACCAAGCACATCAAGAGACGCTGCAATTCCATCCGGGATTTAGTCCAGGTGGGAGACATAGAAATTTGCAAGATACATATGGATCTGAATGTTGCAGGCCCGTTGACTAAGCCTCTTCCACGAGGAAAACATGATCAGCACCAAGGCTCCATGGGTGTTAGAATCATTACTGTGTAATCTAGATTATTGACTCTAGTGCAAGTGGGAGACTGAAGGAAATATGCCCTAGAGGCAATAATAAAGTTATTATTTATTTCCTTGTATCATTATAAATGTTTATTATTCATGCTAGAATTGTATTAACCAGAAACATAATACATGTGTGAATACATAGACAAACAGAGTGTCACTAGTATGCCTCTACTTGACTAGCTCGTTGATCAGAGATGGTTAAGTTTCCTAACCATTGACATGGGTTTCCATTTGATTAACGGGATCACACTATTAGGAGAATGATGTGATTGACTTGACCCATTCCGTTAGCTTAGCACCCAATCGTTTAGTATGTTGCTATTGGTTTCTTCATAACTTATAAATGTTCCTATGACTATGAGATTATGCAACTCCCATTTACCGGACGAACACTTTGTGTGCTACCAAACATCACAACGTAACTGGGTGATTATAAAGGTGCTCTACAGGTGTCTCCGAAGGTACTTGTTGGGTTGGCGTATTTCGAGATTAGGATTTGTCACTCCGATTGTCGGAGAGGTATCTGTGGGCCCTCTCGGTAATACACATCACTTAAGCCTTGCAAGCACTGGGACTAATGAGTTAGTTGCGGGATGATGTATTATGGAACGAGTAAAGAGACTTGTCGGTAATGAGATTGAACTAGGTATTGAGATACCGACGATCGAATCTCGGGCAAGTAACATACCGATGACAAAGGGAACAACGTATGTTGTTATGCGGTTTGACCGATAAAGATCTTCGTAGAATATGTGGGAGCCAATATGAACATCCAGGTTCCGCTATTGGTTATTGACCGGAGACATTTGTCGGTCATGTCTACATCGTTCTCGAACCCGTAGGGTCCGCACGCTTAATGTTTCGATGACAGTTAAATTATGAGTTTATATGTTTTGATGTACTGAAGGTTGTTCGGATTCCCAGATGTGATCATGGACATGACGAGAAGGCTTGAAATGGTCGAGACATGAAGATTGATATATTGGAAGCCTATATTCGGATATCGGAAGTGTTTCGGGTGAAATCGGGATTTTTACCCGAGTACCGGGAGGTTACCGGAACCCCCCGGGGACTTAATGGGCCTTACTGGGCCTTGGTGGAAAGAGAGGAGAGGCGGCCAGGGCATGGGTCGTGCCCCCTCCCCCCTAGTCCGAATAGGACAAGGAGAGGGGGGCGGCGCCTGTCGTGGTTCTAAGACTGACAGTAGAATAGGGGGGTAGGAATGTAGAGGCAAGATCCTAGCTATGGAGGAGTTGTACACACGAGTTTATGAGTTCAGGCCCTTCTCGGAGGAAGTAACAGCCCTACGTCTCGGAGCCCAGAGGCGGTCGACTGAATATATGTGTGTGAATTACAGAAAGTGCGAACCCCTGTCCCAGAGGAGGGGGTGGCTTATATAGAGTGCGCCAGGACCCCAGCTCCCCTTCGTTACACAGGGTTCAATGCCCATAAAGGGGGAACGTTACAGGTAATGTCTGAAGTAAAGTACTGTAAATGCTCATAAAGTTATGGTTTAAACCCTGACCGTTGCAGACTGAAAGGTTTCTCATCAACTGGTGGTCGAGTGTCTTCAAGGTGGTCGAGTGAGCACATCTTCATGGTCGGGTGGATGATGGTTTCTCTTCGACTGCTTTTGATTCTTTGTAGAGATGTCCTTGGGGAGGGTATGTTGGACAGATCCATGACCCTACCCTAGGTACATAGCTTCAGCATTAGCCCCCGAATGGATCAGGGATTGAGTGAGGAAGGAGTTGGGAACACTTCTGACCCATTCTTTGTGCTATGAGTATGTCTTGTTCTGGAACAGTGAGTTGAGGGGACGACGTCGACTCCTTTCTCAGTCGCCTTGGTCCATTCTTGGTTTTTGTCGAGTGAATTTTCACGGTAGAATTCCGAATGATAACATAGAGGATGTTTGTCTTCGGTCTGGCAAGTTGCTCTGCCCTCTACGGATTCCGCGGGATTCGAATTTTGGGAAGTGCACCAGGCGGGAGGAACCGTGGTTATCGGGACGGGTTAGGCAAGTCTCCTCGATCTCCACGCCACCTTTTCGCCACGTACAGCATGCGCGACTGTTGCGAGATTTGTTTAGATCGTCTGGGTCCACCAGTCAGTCACTCTGGGAACGACCTTATAAAAGGCACCGTACTAGGTCTCTCTCCCGTGTGCTCTCATTCTCTCTTCTTCTTCCCCCGATCTCTCTGCCACGCTCGCTTCCGCCCTTGTCGCCGGACCTTTGCTCGAGCTTGACCCGTCGCCATGGGGAAGGAGAAGACGGTGGCGCTGGAACACGCGAAGAAGGCGACCGCGAAGGCGAAGGGCAAGCGGACCAACCGGGGCGGATCCTCATTGAGATCTGGCCTGCCAGCAGGCTGGATCCAGGGTGACTAGATCCGCTCGGCAATCACCCAAGACGACCTCGACGACCTGGTGGAGGGGGGACTGATCCCCCACAAGTCGGCACGGCTCCCAGGGAACGAGATCGAGCCGCAGCCAAGGGAGGGTGAGTGTGTTCTCCTCGCCACCCACGTAGATCGCGGATTCTCACTACCTCCCCATCCTTTATTCCGGGGTTTTTTGAACTTCTTTGGGGCTTAGCTCCACCATTTCACTCCAAACACCATAGTCTATATGGCTGCTTTCATGTCGATGTGTGAAAACTTCTTGGGCTGTCGACCGCACTGGGGGCTTTTCAAACACATCTTCACCTGCCGCTCCCAGTCGGTCAAAAAGGCCAATCCGAGTGACGAGAGGACACAAGTGATCCAAATGTGCGGGCGTCTGGGGATCCAGATGAGGATCAAGAGTACTTTCCCAGCCATGATCCTTCCCGACTCGGTCCGGGGCTGGCAGTCGACTTGGTTCTACTGCAAGGATCAGCCGACCCCGAGTTAGTCGACTGGACTTCCTCCCTTTTCCTTAGCTCGAGTGGAGAAGCCTGCTCCCCTGAAGGTGGTTCCAGAAGAGAAGGCGCAGGTCAAGGTGCTGGTCGAGCGGGTCGTCCAACTCATCTGCGACGGGGTGACCGGGATGGACCTGCTGGAGGTCTTTCTCGGTCGACGCATCCAACCACTTCAGGCGCGTCATCATCCGATGTGGATGTACTCCGGGCTCGAGGACTCCACTCGGATCCACCCATAGGATGTCAGTGAGGACACCTTGGAGAAGTGGTTGATGGGGATCACCAGCAACAAAGACAACCCTCGGGGGTCTAGGAGGGTGATTCCATTCGACCACTCGCATCAGCTGGAGCAGGTGTGATTCTGTTTTACCAAGTATCTTTCCGATTCACTGTGTGACATCTTGTTTATGGTCGACTGGATTTCCTTTGATCGTTGTCTTTTCAGGCCCTCATTGACATGTACTCAATGCCCAATGGAGTGCAGGAGCAAGACGTCGAGGAAGAAGCGAGCGGGGGCGAGAGCGGTGAAGGGCACTCGGATGCCGAGGAGGACGAGGAGAGCGATGAATCGACTGATGACGAGGAAGTCGACTCGCCCCCTCGCAGGGAGAGGAGATCCAAACATGCTCACGACCCGGCGAGCGCTCCAGACCTGGTGGCCACGCCGATTGGACAGTCTTCGAAGCGTCCCTGGACGTCTTCTCCAACGCCAACTGAGAAGGCTCCCAAGCAGCCCAAAGTTGTGCCGCCTCCAGCGCCGAAAGCACCAAGAGCTTCCTCCTCCAAACTGCCAAAGGCTTTGCCCAGGATCAAAGTGACCGTCCCCACTATCTCCGGGTAATCATCTGACTTGTATTTTTCATCGACTCGATTAACCGGACGTAACCGACTAAATGCGGGTCTTTTCAGTGCTGCTACGTCAGGAACCTCTTCTCTCCAGTACCGGGACGAGGAGATGGAAGATGCAGTTACCTCCAACCCAGGTATAAACTCTTGTGATTCTGTTCTTGATTCCTTGGTCGATTGCATTCTGGTGGTTCACTTAGGGTCGAACGATCTGTCTTGCAGCTCCACCCAACATCATCGATCTTCCAGATGACGATGAAGATGTGGCTCTTAAGCCCAGGAAGAGAAAGAAGGTAGCAGCTGGCAGGATGTCTCGGCAAGAACCAACTACAACACCTCCCGTCCATCAACCTGAAGACGCGGGCAGGGCTTCTGTGACCTTCGCTGCACCCTTGTCGAGTGAGCACCCCGCTCCGTCGACTGCGCCTGTGATTCCTTCAGCCGTCCAACTCCATGCTACGGAACTCCAAGCCACCGCACCTAGGTCGTCTGCTCACTTTTTCACCAGCTACCCCATCTCGAACAACCAGTCGGAAGCGGCTGCGGAAGCCATCCGACAAGCTGACATGATGATGGAGCGGGTGAAGACAGTGCATGAGAACAGCCAGGCTGCCTACGACGCCAGCGCTGCTCTTCAGGACAATGTCCAGGTGAGTAGACTTTCCGACTATTTTTGCTCTGTGAGGAAGTGTTACTCGAAAAAATCTCCTTCTACATAATCTGTTGTTGTTTGCGTCGAATTAGAGCATCCACTGGGTGTTTTGTTGTTTTTGGTAGTTTCGATCTTCCACTCGGTCTGGGTGAGTGGGATCTGAACCGGTGGGGGCACGCTAAGTGCACCCACTAGGTGTAGTCCCCGAGACTGCGGTCGACTGCTGGCAGTCGACTGGGGTCTGAGTTCTTCTTTCTTTTCTGTTTTACTCCTTACACTCGACTCCGGCGGGCCGGTCGAGTAGGATCCGAACCGGTGGGGGCACACCAAGTGCACCCACTGGGTGTAGTCCCCGAGACCGCAGTCGACTGCTGGCAGTTGACTGGGGTCTGAACGGCTTTTTTCGGTCCGTGTGGACCTGTCGAATTGAGTCTTAGTCAGCGGGGGCACGCCAAGTGCACCCGCTGGGTGTAGCCCCTGAGACTGCGGTCGACTGTGTGCAGTCGGCTGGGGTCTAAGCGAACTTCTTTAGGTTTTATTCACTCGGAAGTAAACAACCTTTGATCTTATCGACTGATCCGTCTTTTGCCTTCTGCAGAAGTCTTGTACTCTTATTTCTAAGTTTGCTGAACTTGAGGAGAAGCAGAGGCAACTCAACCTCGACTTGGAATTAGCCCAGGAGAACCTGAAGAAAGCTCAAGGTGAAGCCGCTGGTATGGAAGGTAACTGACTGTCGACTGACTTTCAATATATTTCTTTGATCTCTTCTTTGATTCGATTGTTTCTTTTGCATAGAAAATGAAGTTGGCTCTAGAGAAGAAGGACTCGGACCTGGCCGCCGCGCAAAAAGCAGCCCAAGATAAAACTGCTCTCGTAGACCAGAAGCTTGCTTCAATCGGAACGCTGGAAGGAGAGGTGAACAACTGAAATCTTGTCTTAATGAAGCTAACCGCGAAGTGACCAGTCTGAAGAAGGACAAGGTCGTCCTGAATGAAAAGTTGGAGTCTGCGATTCGCAAGAGGAATGACACGGAAGCTTATCTAAGGACTCTTGCCAAGAAGCTTTATCTCACGCTGGAAGGAATTTCTTTCAATCTGACTGTGTTGATGCTTGCGATCGGATCTTGCTCGGTCGATTGAATAATTTTTGGCTGCAGAATTCTGCCAAGACTTCGACGAGGAAACTAGAAGGGTCGAGACGGATCTGGACCCTATCGCTTCTCCAGTCTGCGACGAAACTGCGATGAACGTGCTTCGACTGGAGTCCCGTATCGCCAGCGCCACAAGCTACCTCATGCGCCTGAAGGAGGTAATCTCTCGAATCGACTCATCGCTTTGGCCGGGGGCGACGCTTCAGAATGACCTGGAATCCCTGATGACTCGACTGAACGAGATCCCTGACCGAGTGCAAGAATGGAAGAAATCCTCCGCCCGGTGTGGTGCTGACGTGGCACTGTCCTTGGTGTGAGTCCATTGCAAGGAGGCTCGTGAAGACAAGCTGGCTGCAATCAAAGTCGCTAACACCAAAAAGCATGACTTCCAGTCCTTCATGGAGACTTTCATTGCTGCTGCCACTCGGATCGCTGATGGGATCGACCTGGACTTATTCGTGGAGCCTGCCAGCCCTCCTCCGGCCGAGTGAACAAACTTATGAAACTTGAATCTGCTTTAAATTTGCCTCGGAATGCCGAGTGATTGCTATAACCATTGAACTCCTTTGGGCTTGATGCCCGAGTACTTTTGATTTGCTACTTGGAATTTTTAGGATTTATCTGAATTTGGTTTATTTCCAAATGTGCTTGCGTTTGCCTTCGAATGGACTCTGCTCACTGCTTGGAATAGTCCTTGCGCTGGAGACGCAGCTCTGAGGTGGCGGCTCCAGTCGACCCGCGCTTCGTCGTCCTTGCGGATAGGGATGGAGCGGATGTTGTACTTGTGCCGTAGCTCCGAAGGAGAAGGTTGCAGTCGACCTGCACCTCTCCGTCCTCGCGGATAGGGATGGAGCGGACGTTGTACTTGTGCCGTAGCTCCGAAGGAGAAGGTTACAGTCGACCTGCACCTCGTCGTCCTTGCGGATAGGAATGGAGTGTACGTTGTACTTGTGCCATAGCTCTAAAGGAGAAGGTTGCAGTCGACCTGCACCTCGTCATCCTCGCTGATAGGGGTATGTTTCAAACTTAGGCGAGTACCAGACTGCAGCTAAGCCTCCTAGTGAGAGAACTTAGGCGAGTGCTAGACTGCATCTGAGCCCCCGAGTGGGAGGATTGCTCTCCACTCGGTAGGTTTTTTTCAAACTTAGGCGAGTACCGGACTGCAGCTAAGCCTCCTAGTGAGAGAACTTAGGCGAGTGCTCGACTGCAGCTAAGCCCCCGAGTAGGAGGATTGCTCTCCACTCGGTGGGATTTTTTCCAACTTAGGCGAGTACCGGACTGCAGCTAAGCCTCCTAGTGAGAGAACTTAGGCGAGTACTGGACTGCAGCTAAGCCCCCGAGTGGGAGGATGGCTCTCCACTCGATAGGATTTTTTCAAACTTAGGCGAGTACCGGACTGCAGCTAAGCCTCCTAGTGAGAGAACTTAGGCGAGTGCTGGAATGCAGCCAAGCCCCCGAGTGGGAGGATTGCTCTCCACTCGGTAGGATTTTTTCAAACTTAGGCGAGTACCGGACTACAGCTAAGCCTCCTAGTGAGAGAACTTAGGCGAGTGCTGGACTGCAGCTAAGCCCCCGAGTGGGAGGATT
Source organism: Triticum monococcum (assembly GCA_034509565.1). Lineage (NCBI taxonomy): Eukaryota > Viridiplantae > Streptophyta > Magnoliopsida > Poales > Poaceae > Triticum > Triticum monococcum. The sequence continues at coordinate 671,229,641 of CM067845.1, forward strand.
GCTCTCCACTCGGTGGGATTTTTTCAAACTTAGGCGAGTACCGGACTGCAGCTAAGCCTCCTAGTGAGAGAACTTAGGCGAGTACTGGACTGCAGCTAAGCCCCCGAGTGGGAGGATAGCTCTCCACTCGGTAGGATTTTTTCAAACTTAGGCGAGTACCGGACTGCAGCTAAGCCTCCTAGTGAGAGAACTTAGGCGAGTGCTAGACTGTAGCCAAGCCCCCGAGTGGGAGGATTGCTCTCCACTCGGTAGGATTTTTTCAAACTTAGGCAAGTACCGGACTGCAGCTAAGCCTCCTAGTGAGAGAACTTAGGCGAGTGCTGGACTGCAGCTAAGCCCCCGAGTGGGAGGATTGCTCTCCACTCGGTAGGATTTTTTCAAACTTAGGCGAGTACCGGACTGCAGCTAACCTCCTAGTGAGAGAACTTAGGCGAGTGCTGGACTGCAGCTAAGCCCCCGAGTGGGAGGATTGCTCTCCACTCGGTAGGATTTTTTCAAACTTAGGCGAGTACCGGACTGCAGCTAAGCCTCCTAGTGAGAGAACTTAGGCGAGTGCCAGACTGCAGCTAAGCCCCCGAGTGGGAGGATTTCCTCCACTCGGTAGGATTTTTTTCAAACTTAGGCGAGTACCGGACTGCAGCTAAGCCTCCTAGTGAGAGAACTTAGGCGAGTGCTGGACTGCAGCTAAGCCCCCCGAGTGGGAGGATTGCTCTCCACTCGGTAGGATTTTTTCAAACTTAGGCGAGTACCGGACTGCAGCTAAGCCTCCTAGTGAGAGAACTTAGGCGAGTGCTGGACTGCAGCTAAGCCCCCGAGTAGGAGGATTTCTCTCCACTCGGTAGGATTTTTTCAAACTTAGGCGAGTACCGGACTGCAGCTAAGCCTCCTAGTGAGATAACTTAGGCGAGTGTTGGACTGCAGCTAAGCCCCCGAGTGGGAGGATTGCTCTCCACTCGGTAGGATTTTTTTCAAACTTAGGCAAGTACCGGACTGCAGCTAAGCCTCCTAGTGCGAGAACTTAGGCGAGTGCCAGACTGCAGCTAAGCCCCCGAGTGGGAGGATTGCTCTCCACTCGGCAGGATTTTCTTTCGAACTTAGGCGAAATGGATTCATGACTAAGCCCACCCACTGGGGGATTTCAGAAGTAAATAAGAACACAACAATCGAATGATAGGACCTTAAGCTCTTGTCTTTGATAAACAAATTACAAAAGGTGTTTCTTATTACATTTTATTCGAACGAGTGCTTAAGTATAAAAGGGGCGGAGCAGCTCCGCGTTCCAAGCCCGTGGCTCGTCTTTTTGATGCTCAATACTGTAAAGATGGTATGCTCCATTGTGAAGAACTTTGGTGACGATGAAGGGGCCTTCCCAAGTCAGGGCGAGCTTGTGTGGTTTATGTTGGTCTACTCGAAGAACCAGATCTCCTTCTTGAAAGGCTCGACCCTTCACATTTCTGGCGTGGAAGCGACGCAAGTCTTGCTGAGAAATGGTCGAGCGGATCAAGGACATCTCTCTTTCCTCCTCTAGGAGATTGATTGAATCTTGCCGGGCCTGCTCTGCTTCCTCTTAGGAGAAGATCTCGACTCGGGGTGCGTTGTGGAGCAGGTCACTTGGCAGAACAGCTTCGGCTCCGTAAACCAAGAAGAAAGGAGTTCGCCCGGTCAACCGATTAGGAGTTGTCCTCAAGCCCCACAGAACTTACGAAAGTTCATCAACCCAAGCGCCTGCTGCGTGTTTGAGATCATGCATCAGTCGGGGTTTCAGTCCTTTGAGAATTAGGCCATTGGCTCTTTCTGCTTGTCCGTTCGACTGTGGGTGAGCGACCGAAGCATAGTCAACTCGAGTGCCTTAAGAAGCGCAGAAAGCTCTAAACTCATCCGAATCGAAGTTTGACCCATTGTCCGTGATGATGTTTTGTGGAACTCCATATCTGAATGTCAATTCTCTGATAAAACTGACAGCGGTGCTAGCATCAAGGTTCTTGATAGGTTTAGCTTCAATCCATTTTGTAAACTTGTCGACTGCAACGAGCACATGAGTGAAGCCGCTCCTGCCAGTTCTCAGTGGTCCAACCATATCCAGTCCCCAAACAGCAAAGGGCCAGATGAGGGGGATGGTCTTCAGGGCTGACGCTGGTTTGTGAGACATGTCGGAGTAAAATTGGCAGCCTTCACATCTGTCGACTATATCTTTCGCCATTTCATTTGCTCGTGGCCAATAGAATCCAGCTCGGTATGCTTTAGCCACGATGGCTCGAGAGGACGCATGATGACCACAGGTCCCCGAGTGGATGTCATTGAGGATCATTCGACCTTCTTCTAGTGTTATGCATTTCTGACCGACTCCAGTCACGCTTTCCCTGAACAGCTGCCCTCTTATCACAGTAAAGGCCTTGGATCGACGGACGATCTGTCGAGCCTCTTCTTCATCCTCTGGGAGTTCTTTCCTGAGGATGTACGCAATGTAGGGCACCGTCCAGTCGGGAGTAATGGCCAGAACCTCCATGATCAGGTTGACCACGGCTGGGACCTTGACTTTAGTCGGATCCGTGGCGCTCTTAGGTTGCGGGGGCTCTTCAGTGAAAGGATCTTCCTGAATCGTTGGCGAGTGAATATGGTCCAAAAACACATTGCTGGGAATGGCTTCTCTCTTGGAACCTATCTTTGCCAAATCGTCGGCTGCTTGATTTTTCAGTTGGGGTATGTGGTGGAGTTCTAACCCCTCAAACTTCTTCTCAAGCTTTCTCGCCGTGTTGCAGTAACCAGTCATGGTTGGGCTTCTGATGTCCCACTCCTTCATCACTTGATTAACTACCAAATCTAAGTCGCCATAGACCATGAGGCGACGGACGCTGAGTGAGATGGCCATGCGCAACCCATACAGGAGCGCTTCATATTCTACTTCATTGTTGGAGGAATCAAAGTGAATCTGGAGGACATATCTGAGCATGTCTCCTCGGGGGGATACCAGAACTACTCCAGCACCAGAACCGTTCAGCATCTTGGATCCGTCAAAGAACATGGTCCAGTGCTCAGAGTGAACTTGAGTCGGCAGTTGCTGTTCGATCCACTCGGCGAGGAAATCTGCTATTGCTTGGGACTTGATGGCTTTCTTTGCCTCAAACTTGATATCTAAGGGAAGGAGTTCAATCACCCATTTGGCCCCTCGACCAGTTGCATCTCTATTGTGCAGAATCTCTGATAATGGAGCATCGCTGACGACTGTAACAGAGTGATCCGAGAAATAGTGTGCAGCCTTCTTTGTGGTCATGTAAATCCCATAGACAAGCTTCTGATAATGAGGATATCTCTGCGTTAACAGTGTCAGGACTTCAGAAATATAATAAACTGGGCGTTGAACTTTATAGGCTTTTCCTTCTTCTTCCCGCTCGACCGTAAGTACTGTACTGACGACTTGTCCAGTGGCTACTATATAAAGCAGTACAGGCTCTTTACTGATTGGAGCAGCAAGCACTGGCTGGGTGGAAAGCAGGGCTTTTAGCTCTGCAAACGTTGCATCAGCTTCTGGGGTCCACTCGAACTTGTCTGATTTCTTCATCAGTCGGTAAAGAGGCAGCGCCTTTTCACCAAGGCGAGAAATGAATCGACTTAGGGCGGCCAAGCAACCAGTAAGCTTCTGGACATCATGCACATGCACAGGGCATTTCATTCGGAGTATACGCCTACTTTCTCTAGGTTAGCATCGATTCCTCGTTCGGAAACAAGAAAACCGAGTAACTTTCCACCAGGAACTCCAAACATGCACTTTGATGGATTGAGCTTGATATCATACCTTTTGAGGTTGGCAAAGGTTTCAGCAAGGTCAGTCAGTAGGTCGAAACCTTTACGTGACTTGACCACAATGTCATCCATGTATGCTTCCACATTCCGACTGATCTGAGTGAGCAGGCACTTCTGAATCATCCACATGAATGTGGCTCCGGCGTTCTTCAAGCCGAATGGCATTGTGACATAACAGAAGCACCCAAACGGGGTGATAAAAGCTGTCTTTATTTCGTCGGGTCCGTACAGACGGATCTGGTGGTACCCGGAGTAGGCGTCCAAAAAGGACAAACGCTCACACCCTGCAGTCGAGTCGACTATCTGATCGATGCGAGGGAGAGGGAAGTGATCTTTCGGGCAGGCCCGATTGATATGCTTGAAATCAATACACATGTGAAGTGAGTCGTCTTTCTTTGGTACCATGACAACATTGGCTAACCACTCGGAGTGATAAATCTCTCGGATAAACTCAGCTGCCAAAAGCCGAGCCACCTCTTCACCGATTGCCTTTCTTTTCTGGATGGCGGACCGTTGAATATGCTCTTTGACTGGTTTCACCTTCGGGTCGACTCGCAAACAATGCTCAGCAAGTCCCCTAGGAACACCCAGCATGTCAGAAGACCTCCATGCAAAGATGTCCCAGTTCTCACGGAGGAACTGGATGAGCGCTTCTTCCTATTTGGAGTCGAGTGTGGTGGAAATGTGAGTCGGAGCTGCATTGGGATCCGTCGGGTGAATGTGAATCGACTTCGTTTCACCAGACGACTGGATGCTGAATCTGTGGCTGGCTTCTTGGCTCGCAGCAAGTCACTCGGATGTGCATTTTTCTGGTATTCTTGCAATTCTACCACGGCCATCTGGGCATCAGCGATCTTTGAGCCCTTCTGGAAGCATTCTTCTGCCTTCTTCCGGTTACCAGAGATAGTGATCACTCCTCTGGGACCAGGCATCTTTAGTTTGAGGTACACGTAACATCGTCGAGCCATAAATCGTGCATAAGCTGGCCTGCCTAGAATTGCATGATAAGCACTCTGGAAATCCACAACTTCAAACGTCAGCTTTTCTTTGCGGTAATTTTTGGAATCACCGAAAACCATGTTGAGTGCAATCTAACCGAGGGATGCAGCCTTCTTGCCTGGAATGACCCCATGGAAACTCATATGGCTTTCGCTGAGTCTGGACATCGGAATGCCCATTCCTTTCAACGTTTCTGCATACAGTATGTTCAGGCCACTGCCACCGTCCATCAGGACCTTTGTCAGTCGAGTGCCTTCGACCACCGGGTCGACCACCAGTGCTTTCCTCCCAGGGGTGGCGATGTGCGCTGGATGAACAGACTGGTCGAATGTAATGGCAGTCTGCGACCACTTCAAGTAACTGGGTGTCACCGGAGCGACCATGTTCACTTCCCTATTGATGACTTTCAATCGACTTTAGCTCTCAACGTCAGCAAAAATCATCAGAGTGGAATTCACGTGGGGATAACCATCATCATCCTCTCTCTCATCCTCAGCCTTGCCTGCCTCCTTCTCCTTTTCCTTGGGCTGTTTCTCTCGGAACTGCTGTATTAGGAGCCGACACTATCGAGTGGTGTGCTTCGGGTAAATGAAATTGCCTTCTTCATCTTTTTTGGTGTGGATATGGCACGGCAGATCCAACACGTCATTTCCATCTTAATCTTTTACTTTCTTGGGGTTCCACGGCCCTTTGGGCTTCCCCTTGAACTTTCCCTGAACCACAGCCAAGGCTTCACCCGGAGCAGCTGGCTCGGCCTTGCGCTTCTGCTTCCGACTGGAGTTTCCTCCTTCGGCTTCGTGGGCGACTGCTTTGTGCTTGCCACTCCGGAGTCGCTCTTCTTCTTCACCATTGGCATATTTGGTGGCAATTTCCATCATCTGAGCCAGAGTCATATTTCCTGTTCGGCTGAATTTCATATTCAACTCCCGATACCTGACGCCTTCCTTAAAGGCACAAATGCCTGATGATCTGACACATCTTCTACCGTGTGGTGTAGGGTGATCCATCTCTAGATATAATCCCTCAAAGTTTCATTCGGTTTCTGAACACAACACTGTAATTCTGTCAAACCCGCCGACCGTTTGCAAGTGCCCTCGAATGTTCTGACAAACACTCGGGCGAGATCTTCCCAAGTATAGATGCTGCCAGGCGCTAACTGATTCAGCCATGCTCTAGCTGAGCCCTCCAACATCAGAGGAAGGTGTTTCATGGGCACTTCATCATTGCCACCACCAATCTGGACAGCCACTCGGTAGTCTTCAAGCCAAGTGTCAGGCTTGGACTCTCCGATGAACTTGCTAACTCCAGACGCCAACCTGAAGTTGGGGGGAATCACCGCAGCTCTGATAGCTCTGCTGAAGCACTCTGGACCAAAGACATGCACCCTGTTGCTGGTTTGCGGATCTCTGTCATGACCCTCTCGGTGAGCTCTATTTCTATCGACCAAGCCCTGCACGAGAATAGATCTCGCATCAAAGCCTGGCTCCTTGGGGTCGACTGGAATACCTCTTCCGACACTGTGAGGGTGTCTGTCTTCATGTGGCCGAGGCACGTATGACCCACTCCTTGGAGGAGGCGTGGGCACTCGACAGCGATCATCGTGATCGGCACGGCGATCATACTGCTCTCGGTTTCTGTACTGATCACGCTGATCTCCACATCCCTCACGCCTCAGGGGCGATCTCGGGCTATGGGCCGACTGAACTGTATCTGCGACCACGGATCTGCTATGGATCCTATTACGCGACTGAGACACGACCGTATTCTGCTCTCCCGCTGCCTGGAGCAAGGCTCTGATCTGCACCAGACCTCAGCCAGCTTCTGATTGGGAAGGTTGGATCGACTCTACTATCCGGGCAGCAGCTGCTAGATTCTGGATCGGTGTTCGGTATACCTGAGTCGGAGGTGGAAAAAGATGGCGTCGACTGGACTCAGGAGCATGTTGTCGAGCGCGATCGTCGAGTGCGCGCTGGAGGTTCTCCAGTCGAGTGCGCTCAGCCAGATTGTCCAAGCGTGCCTGCTCCAAGGCCTGGGCCTCAGGGGTTTCTCCAACTATAGGAGTATGCAATGCATCCATGTTCCGGCGGCGAAGTTCCTCCCTCTGCTGCGAGGAAAGGGGTTCGGGGCGGTACTCCTCGTGAACGCGCGACGGATCACCGTTCCCGTCGCCTCCGTCTTCGCGGTTGAAGCTAGGAGGGCTACATGGTCCATTGACCATCAAAACTTCCGCTGCCGGGTCGCTGCTGTCGCACTCGGATGCGGTCTCTACGGAGCCAGTCGACAAATCGAATAGGCCGTAGAGAGTTTCGTCAGGCTCGATCTCCGCGACTTGAGGGGTAGCCAACTGGCGGGACACCGCATGCTTCACCCACCGCTGAAGCCTCGACCGACCGGTGCGTTTGCTCCGGCAGGTCGCAGGGAGGGGGAAAGCTGATGTTGTCGACTGGTACTGGGTCGACGGTTGCCGCAGGAGGACGCCGCGGATGCACGTGTGAAAGTGCGTCGCCCCGCGAGCGGGGGGCGCGTCAGCGTCGAGTGGTGCCTCCTGAAGCCAAGCGGAGTCGTCGGCGACAAACACAAGCGCGTCGAGATGGATCTCGCGTCCCTCAGCCAAACCTCCGCCTGGAACCATGATGAAGGGGATCGGAAAAATTGCAACTTCTCCAACAAGTCGCTAAGACACCCGCCCCACGGTGGGCGCCAACTGTCCTGGTTCTAAGACTGACAGTAGAATAGGGGGGTAGGAATCTAGAGGCAAGATCCTAGCTATGGAGGAGTTGTACACATTAGTTTACGAGTTCAGACCCTTCTCGGAGGAAGTAACATCCCTACATCTCGGAGCCCAGAGGCGATCGACTGAATATATGTGTGTGAATTACAGAAAGTGCGAACCCCTGTCCCAGAGGAGGGGATGGCTTATATAGAGTGCGCCAGGACCCCAGCTCCCCTCAGTTACACAGGGTTCAATGCCCATAAAGGGGGAACGTTACAGGTAACGTCTGAAGTAAAGTGATGTAAATGCTCATAAAGCTATGGTTTAAACCCTGACCATTGCATAGTGAAAGGTTTCTCATGTAACACCCTCGATGCGACTATATCTCCCACGTGTCGAGGCACGACTTAGAGGCATAATCGCATTGAAGGCATATGTCGCAAGTGAGGCAATCTTCACACAACCCATGTACATATATAATATAAAGGGGGAATAATAATAATAGTTGGCTTACACTCGCCACGTCACATCAAGGTACATAAATAGCATCCATCATACAAACACTCATGGCCCGACTACGGCGCCAAAATAGAAAAGACTCCCCAACATGCGACTAAACCCTGAATCGAACCCCGAGCAGGCACCACTACTGATCATCAGGAAAAGAAACATAGTATCGCTGAGAGTCCTCGTCGTACTCCCACCTCAGCTCGAGCGCGCCATCCGGAGGAGTATCATCGGTCCCTGCATCTGGTGTAATAGTAATCTGTGAGCCACAAGGACTCAGCAATCTCGCACCCTCGCGATCAAGACTATTTAAGCTTAATAGGTAGGGAAAGGGTAATGTATGTGGAGCTGCAGCAAGCGACTAGCATATATGGTGGCTAAGTTATTCGCAAAAGAGAGCGAGAAGAGAAGGCAAAGCACGAGCAGAAACTACATAGAGCAGACTACGCAAACATAACTCCAACGCCATGTCCACTTTCCGGACTCCGCCGAGAAGAGGCCATCACGGCAACACACGCAGTTGATTCATTTTAATTAATCAAGTTCAAGTTGTCTACAACCGGACATTAACAAATTCCCATCTGCCCATAACCGCGGGCACGGCTTTCGAAAGATCAATCCCTGCAGGGGGGTCCCAACTTAGCCCATAACAAGCTCTCACGGTCAACGAAGGAATAGACCTCCACCCAGGACCCACCGATCAGACTCGGTATCCCGGTACAACAAGATGATTCGACAGGTCAAAACTAGTCCAGCAACACCGCCCGAATGTGCCGACAAATCCCGAAAGGAGCTGCACATATCTCTTTCTCAGGGCACGCTCGGATAGGTCAAGCTACGAGTAAAACCAACCCTCGGGTTTCCCCGAGGTGGCCCCGCAGGCTGCCTGGTTCGGACCAACACTCAGAGGAGCACTGGCCCGTGGGGGGCTAAAATAAAGATGACCCGCGGGCTCCGGAAACCCAAGGGCAAGAAAAGGGTAGGTGGCAAATGGTAAAACCAATGTTGGGCATTGCTGGAAAAGCTTTAATCAAGGCGAACTATCAAGGGGTTCCCATTATAGCCCAACCGCGTAAGGGACGCAACAAACCGGGAACATAACACCGATATGACGGAAACTAGGGCGGCAAGAGTGGAACAAAACACTAGGCGAGAGGCCGAGCCTTCCACCCTTTACCAAGTATATAGATGAATAAAGATAACATGACAATATAATGATATCCCAACAAGTAAATAAATGTTCCAACAAGGAACAGCTCCAATCTTCACCTGCAACTAACAATGCTATAAGAAGGGGGCTGAGCAAAGCGGTAACATAGCCAATCAATGGTTTGCTAGGACAAAGGTGGGTTAGAGGCTCAATCATGGCAATTGGGAGGCTGACAAGCAAGTGGTAGGCATCGTAGCATTGGCAAAGCAAAAGAGCGAGCAAACTAGCATAGCAAAGATAGTAGTGATTTCAAGGGTGTGATCATCTTGCCTGCACAGTTGTCAGAATTGACTGGATCCTCAAAAGCAAACTCAACGGGCTCCTCGTTAGCGAACTCGTCTCCTGGCTCTACCCAACAACACAAACAAGCAACAAGGATACAATCAACCACGTGCAAGGGCAAGCAATAAGATGCAAAGATGAAATGCTATGCGGGATGCGATGCGGGATGCAAGAATGCAACATGTAACAGGAAATGCATGAACCTGGCCTCAACTTGGAAAACCAAGTGTGCCACTGGATAGAGGGGAAGAAATCCCCTGAAAACGATATAAAGATCATGGCAATCGGAGCTACGGTTTAGAAATGGCAAGCGTTTTACTAAACGAACCGATCTGCGATTTACAGCAACATGCCTCCTACATGCAACAAAATGAACATGCTACAGCCACCCAACATAAAAACAAATTACATGGCAGTGATGTACTCATCAAGCTTAACAAATCATCATGACTGAGGCATAGGCAAATTCATCCATTAAGGGCTTCAAACAAGCATGGCAAAACTGAATAAGCAAAACAGATTCCAGATTTAGCGAAATTAACGCTAGTCTGAAATTTCAGACCACGATGCTCTCTTCGGAGCAGCAAAACAACATGAAGGAAAACCTGAACATGGCAAGTAAGAGCATGGCATGGAGCTACACAACAAGCTTAACAAAACACCCAAAATGACCTGGGGCCAAAAGGGTTCACAAAATACTCTACCGAGCACACGAACATCGATGAAACACAATCAGTTTTCAGACTTGGTGAAAACTGGGACATGCTGAAATAATAACTCACGGAGGCATGTAAACGAGCTCGATACTCTCACTACGGTGCAAGTCATGGCAAGGCAAGTATATATCCATTAAGAAGGCACAAAATTCTAGCTAGACATGGCAAGAACAATGGCATTGCATGCATGGATCACTAGCAATCACTCCGGCAAAATCGCAAAAGAGTTCACGATCTGCCCAAAACAGCAACTATCCAAAAGTTGAGCTCGATTGAGTCAACCTAGGGTGCTCCAACATGACAAGTAAAGACATGGATGGATTAAGCACAACAAGCATAACAAATCACTCTTACTGATCATCCTCAAAAGAGGCACGGATCACTAGGAAACAAGATGGACATATAGCATCGTGAACTAAAACGGCTCAGACTTGGTGAAAATCACTAAGTCCCTGAAATCTGTAATCTCAGGTAGCCCTCTTCGCAAGCTTGCACAAGACAACACACACATCCTAAAAATACATGGAAGGCACCTCTGGAAAGAAGACAACATGCTTAACAATTCATCCCAAAGGGGCACAGGCATATCATGCATGGATTAAATATGGCAAAAATGACAAAAGTGCATGTTGAACTAACGGATCTGCAATTTAACTCAACATGCCTCCTTCCAACAGCATTTTGGGCAACAAGATGACCTCAAATGCAAATGCTGCAATGGAATGAAATGATGTACTCGTCGAGATGAAGATTTTGACATATCATACGCCCTAAACGGAGCTACGGTTGAGGAGATACAAGCAGTCAAAGTAGCAAGAAAAAAATTAACGGGGAGAGCAAAAGTCAACCCCTAGGGTTTGATTTGGATCCGGATCTCAGATCTGGGCCGGTTACTGTAGCTGGGCACGCGCGACGAGGATGGCCGTCCGGAGCTGGGCTCGCCGGAGACGGAGTGGAGGCGGGGCTCGCCGGAGACGACCGACCGGCGAGGCGGCGACGATGCGGCGGCGGAGGGCGACGCGGGGCGGTGCGGCGACGGGGCGGCAAAGGGCGGCGCTGGGCCCTCGCCGGCGAGGTCGCCGCGGTGGCTGACGGCGGAGCGGGCGAACGGCGACGAGGCGGAGGGCGGCGCGGGTCGTCGGGCGGCGGGGAGACGACCGGGCGGCGCGCGGCGTCGGATGGGCTCTCGGGGGCCCTCCTCGGGCCCAGGCGGGCCGCGGCGTGGGAGGCGGTCGGCGGGACACGCAGCGCGCACTGATTGGCCCGGGCGCGACGGCGATTTCGTCCGGCGGCGGGCGGACACGTCCGGCGCGGAGAGAGATGAATTTTTAGGGTTTCAGAGGTGGGAGGAGATCCGAAAAACGGGGGGGCTTTAAATAGGCATAGAGGGAGCTAGGAGATTCCAGATGAGGTGCGGTTTTCGCCCACACGATCATGATCGAACGACCGAGACGATGGAGCTGAGTTTGATGGGTTTTGGGCCAAAATGGAGGGGTGTTGGGCTGCACACACACACGAGGCCTTTTCGGTCCCTCGGTTAACCGTTGGATTATCAAACGAAGTCCAAATGACCCGAAACTTGACAGGCGGTCTACCGGTAGTAAACCAAGGCCGCATGGCAAGTCTCGGTCCAATCCGGAAATGTTTAATCCCCACACATGAAAGAAAGCTAGAAATGGCCACCGGAGGAGAACGAAGCGCCGGAATGCAAAACGGACAACGGGGAAAATGCTCGAATGCATGAGACGAACATGTATGCGAATGCAATGCACGTGACGACATGATATGAGATGCACGAAAAACAAAATAACACACGGAGACAAAGACCCGAACCCGAGAATTAAATATAACTTAATGCCAGAAACGGCAAGAGTCGGAGTACAATTGGGGAAGGTTACATATGGGGCGTTACAACACTCCACCACTACGAAAAGATCTCGTCCTGAGATCTAGGACTGAAAGAACTCCGGGTACTCAGAACGGAGGTGATCCTCGCGTTCCCAGGTAGCTTCACGGTCGGAATGGTGTGACCACTTTACTTTGAGAAACTTGATTGACTTGTTGCGAGTTTTTCGTTCAGTCTCTTCAAGGATTGCAACTGGGTGCTCATGGTAGGAGAGATCTTCTTGGAGCTCAATGTCCTCGAAGTTGACGGTGCGCTCGGGCGTCTTGAAGCACTTACGGAGTTGCGAGACGTGGAACACATCATGAACATTGGCAAAGGTTGCAGGAAGCTCGAGTTGATAGGCGAGGTCGCCTCTCTTGCTGACGATCTTGAAAGGCCCGACGTATTTGGGGGCAAGCTTCCCTTTGATACCGAAGCGACGAGTCCCTTTCATTGGAGAGACGCGGAGGTAGACATGATCTCCGATCTCGAAGGCCAAATCACGGTGCTTGCTATCGTAGTAGCTCTTCTGACGAGACTGGGCTGCTTTGAGGTTATCCCGAATGACCTTGCACATTTCTTCTGCCTCTGTGATCAGGTCATTACCCAGCAGCTGACGTTCACCGGTTTTGGACCAGTTGAGAGGTGTACGGCACTTCCTACCATACAGAATTTCAAACGGGGTCTTGTCGGAACTTGCTTGGAAACTGTTGTTGTACGAGAATTCAGCATAAGGAAGACAGTCCTCCCACTTCATGCCGAAGGAGATAACACAAGCCCTGAGCATATCTTCAAGAATCTGGTTGACACGCTCGACTTGACCGCTTGTTTGAGGGTGGAAAGCAGTGCTGAAGCGAATGCTGATGCCCATGGCCTTCTGAAAAGAATCCCAGAACTTGGAGGTAAAGATGCTGTCACGGTCTGAAGATATCACTTGAGGAATACCGTGCAGAGAGACAATGCGAGAGGTGTAGAGCTCCGCCAATTGAGCTGCAGTGATTGACTCTTTGATAGGCAGGAAATGAGCCACTTTGGTCAGCTTGTCGATGACAACGAATATAGCATCATTGCCACGCTTGGACTTAGGAAACCCAGTCAGAAAGTCCATTTCAATGTGGTCAAACTTCCATCCTGGAATGGCGAGAGGTTGGAGGAGACCTGCTGGCCTTTGGTGTTCTGCTTTCACTCTTCTGCAGACATCACATTCATTCACGAATTGAGCGATCTCGCGCTTCATTCGAGTCCACCAATAAGTTTGCTTCAGGTCTTGATACATCTTCGTGCTCCCAGGGTGGATGGAGAGGAGAGAGTTGTGAGCCTCATTCATGATCACTTTACGAAGTTCACCTTTGGGCACAACAATTCGATCCTCGAAGAAGAGAGTGTCCTTGTCATCAAGTCGGTAGCACTTGTACTTGGACTGACTCTTTGCAATACCAATCTTCACCTTTTTCACCATAGCATCAAGGAGCTGGGCTTGGCGAATCTGGTCTTCCAAGGTAGGAGAAACTTGAAGGTTGGCAAGGAAACCTTGAGGAACAACTTGCAGATTAAGTTTGCGGAAGGCTTCACAAAGCTCGGGTTGATAAGGCTTGAGAATCAGACTGTTGCAATATGCTTTTCTGCTCAAAGCGTCAGCAATCACATTAGCCTTGCCTGGAGTATACTCGATACTCGGATTGTACTCTTGAATCATTTCGACCCATCGAGTCTGCCTGAGGTTGAGATTAGGCTGAGTGAAGATGTACTTGAGACTCTTGTGATCAGTGAAAATGTCCACTTTCCTCCCCAAAAGAAGATGTCTCCAAGTCAACAATGTGTGCACAACTGCCGCCAACTCGAGATCATGAGTGGGGTAGTTCTTCTCATTTGGCTTCAACTGGCGAGAGGTATAAGCAACAACTTTCTTCTCTTGCATCAGTACTGCACCGAGACCTTGGAGAGAGGCATCACAAAAGACCTTGTACGGCTTGGCTTCATCAGGCGGAGTTAGAACTGGAGCAGTGATCAATTTCTCTTTCAAAGCGTTGAAAGCAACATCACACTCCGGAGACCAAACGTACTTGACGTGCTTCTGAAGAAGATTTGAGAGAGGCTTCGCGATCTTGGAGAAGTTTTCAACGAATCTTCGGCAATAACTTGCAAGACCGAGGAAGCTACGGAGTTGCTTCACATTCTGAGGAGGTTCCCAATTAACGATTGCAGACACCTTCTCAGGATCCACGGAAATGCCCTTGGCAGAGATAATATGACCAAGATAAAGAACCTCATCGAGCCAAAACTCACACTTGGAGAATTTGGCGTAGAATTGATGTTCCCTTAGCTTGTCAAGAACCAAACGCAAGTGTTTGGCATGATCTTCCTTGTTCTTCGAGAAAACCAGGATATCATCGAGATAGACCAAAACAAAGTCGTTGGTGTAGGGGTTGAAGATGAAGTTCATCATGCGAGAGAACGTCGGAGGAGCATTGGCGAGGCCAAAAGACATAACTGTGTATTCATATGACCCATAGCTTGTTCTGAACGCCGTCTTCGGAATATCTTGTTCACGAATGCGAATTTGATGATAACCCATACGGAGATCAAGCTTGGAGAATACTTGGGCACCCTTGAGTTGCTCGAACAGCTCATTAATGTTGGGAAGTGGATATTTGTTCTTGATGGTCTTCTTGTTCAATGGACGATAATCAACACAAAGTCGGTCCGTTCCATCCTTCTTCTTCACAAAAAGAACACCACAACCCCATGGAGAAGTACTAGGCTGAATGAGACCCATTCTTTCTTGCACATCGAGCTGTTTCTTCAACTCCTTCAAATCTTCGGGGCCGAGCTTGTAAGGCCGTTTGCACACCGGTTCCGTACCGGGCTCAAGTTCAATAACGAATTCAACCGGCCGGTTTGGAGGCATGCCTGGGAGTTCTTCAGGGAAGACATCTTGATACTCATAAACAACCGGAATCTGCGAAATAGCATCCAATTCACCCTTTTCATTGAGAGAGAACAACTGGATGGTATTATCCCGAGCAGCAAAGACAATTACTTCCTCAGACGAATGAGTCAGTTGAATCTGCTTGGCTGCACAATCCAGCTGAGCTTTATGTTTAGAGAGCCAGTCCATCCCAAGAATGAGGTCGATATCAGAATTGCCAAGAACCATTGGAGAAGCCAAGAATTTGAAATCGCCCAACGTGATAGAGACATTTGGCACCTCCAGACTTGCACTCAATCGTTTGCCAGGAGAAACAATATCCATTTGTTTACCCAAATGCGAAGAAACGAACTCGTGCTTGGTAAAAAATGGCTTAGACATGAAACAATGTGATGCACCTGAATCAAAAAGAACTCTTGCAGGAATATCATTAACAGGAAGGTTACCCATGATCACATCTGACGAATCCTCTGCTTGAGCTGCATTCACCATATTGACCTTGGCGTGCTTGGGATTATGCTTGACCACAGCTGTACTTGCCGATCTAACAGGAGGAGGAGGAGGAAGACGCCTCTGGTTGAAACACTTGTTGGCGTAGTGACCCTTCTGTTGGCACTTGTTGCACGTGACCTCTGAGAGCGGACGGTGATACGGAGCACTTGATCTTGGAGCTTGAGACGAAGTCTTGTTCTGAAAGTCTGGGTTGGGTGGGTGGGACGAACCACTGCCACCTTTGCTCTTCTGCTGATACGGCTGACGGAACGGAGGAGGAGGAAGCCAATACTTCTGCTGCTTGGCCACTTGCGTAGAGGACGAAGACGAAGTGTCTCTGACTCGCTTCCTGGAAGCATCACACCTGAGCTGAGCAGCCTCTTGCTTCAGTGCCATGTTGTAGAACTCATCGTATCTCAGCGGCTCGAAGAGGACAAGAGCGAGCTGAATTTCTTCACGAAGACCACCCCTGAACTGATAGATCATGCTCTTCTCATCAGGAACATCCTGCTTGGCAAAACGGGCAAGCTTCTGGAACAACTTGTTGTAGTCATAGACAGACAAAGAGCCTTGCTTCAGATTGCAGAATTCTTCACGTTTGCTTTCAGTCACACTTTGAGGAATGTGATGAGCTCGAAAATCATGACGGAAATCATCCCAAGTGATCAAACGTCCACCTCTGGAATCCCGGTACTGCTGAAACCACTCTGCGGCCTGATCCTTGAGCTGGAAAGACGCGAACTTGACGAAATCTTCAGGTCTGACGTTGCTACATTCAAAATGCTTGCCCAGATCGACTAACCAATCATCAGCATCGGTAGCCTCAACGCAGTTACTGAACGTCTTTGGACCATTTGCGAGGAATTGATTCAGAGTTGCAAACTGGTTCTGGTTGTTGCCTTGATTCGCTTGACTGCTTTGATTCCGCTCTTGGATGATTTGCATGATCAGCTGAGTATTTGCATTAGTAGCAGCCATCACAGCCTGCCATGCTTCCGGAGGAGGCGGAGGTGGCGGAGGATCTTGATTCTGGTTCTGACTGGTGCTCTTAGCGGGAGCCATCCTGAAGAGGTTGACCACCATTAGCACACAAATAGAGAAATATATAGAAGGTGAATCCAACGGAATGAAAATTGCAACATAAGTCTTCACATCCGAACAAAACGAACGAATGCACTTCTCTTGAAGTGGTCACGTATTCCTAAATTGCGAAGCCACGAAGAATCAGGTAGAAGAGGTACATCAACGAGGGATGGAATCAACATATGACGTCGGAGAAGAACGAATACCACAACTCGAAATAAAAACAAGGGTTGGCTTGCGGAATAAGCCGGAACAAATACATGATAGAAATTTCGTCCGAAGTGTTCGTGGTAGGACCTACACGGGCTCGACCGTACAGCACCATCATGTACAAGGCAGTGCACATGACATACGAAGCGTCCCCGAGTCAGCATAGCCAAGGACTCTTTAAGACACAACGAGGCCACTGTAAAATCGACCGTGAATAGGCGAACCACTAGACGTCGAACCCCAATTTCATATCACACATCTGTTGGAAAGATATCCTAAGGCTACTTGGATTCCCACCTATGAAATTCCCGAAACTTTCCGGTTATGCAATCAGGTGTTGAGGATACAGGGGAAGCATAATATCTCACCCAAGCTAGCAAATCCTACATCCAGCTGCATCCATCCTTCAACACATAACCAAGAAACCTTCGGAAACCATCTATCTCAACCTTCGAAAAGCATCCGTTATACAAGTTATGGCGATACTCCCGAACTCCCGCCCCAGTACTGGGTGGCGTCGAGGTTATCTCACCAACGAACTGCATAAAAGAGATTTTCGATGTCGCGCACATATCTCAAGTATGCCAGAATTGCAACGATAGAATTATGATGACAACACCTCAGAGCTCAACTCCCCAGGACACTTCCACTAAACCCCTGACAGGAGGCACCAAGACAGTATTCTCATCATAAGCCATCGGAACAAAACTAAGATACTCGCGTGATCCTAAAAAAAAATTTAGTGAAATTTGAGAAGAGAAGAGTCAAAACTCTACGTCAGGATGCCTTACCAGAGCGATGAGGAGAGTGGGAAGTAAAAAAGAATTCCTAAGCTCTCCGATATATAATTCCTAAGGACTCAAAACATTTTTCTAGACACAACTCGGCTGCTAAAAACGATCAAGCAATGGGGCTCCTATGTAACCTTCCCCAATTGTACTCCGACTCTTGCCGTTTCTGGCATTAAGTTATATTTAATTCTCGGGTTCGGGTCTTTGTCTCCGTGTGTTGTTTTGTTTTTCGTGCATCTCATATCATGTCGTCACGTGCATTGCATTCGCATACATGTTCGTCTCATGCATTCGAGCATTTTCCCCGTTGTCCGTTTTGCATTCCGGCGCTTCGTTCTCCTCCGGTGGCCATTTCTAGCTTTCTTTCGTGTGTGGGGATTAAACATTTCCGGATTGGACCGAGACTTGCCATGCGGCCTTGGTTTACTATCGGTAGACCGCCTGTCAAGTTTCGGGTCATTTGAACTTCGTTTGATAATCCAACGGTTAACCGAGGGACCGAAAAGGCCTCGTGTGTGTGCAGCCCAACACCCCTCCATTTTGGCCCAAAACCCACCAAACTCATCTCCATCGTCTCGGTCGTTCGATCACGATCGTGTGGGCGAAAACCGCACCTCATTTGGACTCTCCTAGCTCCCTCTATGCCTATTTAAAGCCCCCCCCCCCCGTTTTTCGGATCTCCTCCCACCTCCGAAACCCTAAAAATTCATCTCTCTCCGCGCCGGACGTGTCCGCCCACCGCCGGACGAAATCGCCGTCGCACCCGGGCCAATCAGTGCGCGCCGCGTGTCCCGCCGACCGCCTCCCACGCCGCGGCCCGCCTGGGCCCGAGGAGGGCCCCCGAGAGCCCATCCGGCGCCGCCCGGTCGTCTCCCCGCCGCCCGACGACCCGCGCCGCTCTCCGCCTCGTCGCCGTTCGCCCGCTCCGCCGTCAGCCACCGCGGCGACCTCGCCGGCGAGGGCCCAGCGCCGCCCTTTGCCGCCCCGTCGCCGCACCGCCCCGCGTCGCCCTCCGCCGCCGCATCGTCGCCGCCTCGCCGGTCGGTCGTCTCCGGCGAGCCCCGCCTCCACTCCGTCTCCGGCGAGCCCAGCTCCGGCCGGCCATCCTCGTCGCGCGTGCCCAGCTATAGTAACCGGCCCAGATCTGAGATCCGGATCCAAATCAAACCCTAGGGGTTGACTTTTGCTCTCCCCGTTAATTTTTTTCTTGCTACTTTGACTGCTTGTATCTCCTCAATCGTAGCTCCGTTTAGGGCGTATGATATGTCAAAATCTTCGTCTCGACGAGTACATCATTTCATTCCATTGCATCATTTGCATTTGAGGTCATCTTGTTGCCCAAAATGCTGTTGGAAGGAGGCATGTTGAGTTAAATTGCAGATCCGTTAGTTCAACATGCACTTTTGTCATTTTTGCCATATTTAATCCGTGCATGATATGCCTGTGCCCTTTGGGATGAATTGTTTAGCATGTTGTCTTCTTTCCAGAGGTGCCTTCCATGTATTTTTAGGATGTGTGTGTTGTCTTGTGCAAGCTTGCGAAGAGGGCTACCTGAGATTACAGATTTCAGGGACTTAGTGATTTTCACTAAGTCTGAGCCGTTTTAGTTCACGATGCTATATGTCCATCTTGTTTCCTAGTGATCCGTGCCTCTTTTGAGGATGATCAGTAAGAGTGATTTGTTATGCTTAATCCATCCATGTATTTACTTGTCATGTTGGAGCACCCTAGGTTGACTCAATCAAGCTCAACTTTTGGATAGTTGCTGTTTTGGGCAGATCGTGAACTCTTTTGCGATTTTGCCGGAGTGATTGCTAGTGATCCATGCATGCAATGCCATTGTTCTTGCCATGTCTAGCTAGCATTTTGTGCCTTCTTAATGGATATATGCTTGCCTTGCCATGACTTGCACCGTAGTGAGAGCATCGAGCTAGTTTACATGCCTCCGTGAGTTATTATTTCAGCATGTCCCAGTTTTCACTAAGTCTGAAAACTGATTGTGTTTCATCGATGTTCGTGTGCTCGGTAGAGTATTTTGTGAACCCTTTTGGCCCCAGGTCATTTTGGGTGTTTTGTTAAGCTTGTTGTGTATCTCCATGCCATGCTCTTACTTGCCATGTTCAGGTTTTCCTTCATGTTGTTTTTCTGCTCCGAAGAGAGCATCGTGGTCTGAAATTTCAGACTAACGTTAATTTCGCTAAATCTGGAATCTGTTTTGCTTATTCAGTTTTGCCATGCTTGTTTGAAGCCCTTAATGGATGAATTTGCCTATGCCTCAGTCATGATGATTTGTTAAGCTTGATGAGTACATCACTGCCATGCAATTTGTTTTCATGTTGGGTGGCTGTAGCATGTTCATTTTGTTGCATGTAGGAGGCATGTTGCTGTAAATCGCAGATCGGTTCGTTTAGTAAAACGCTTGCCATTTCTAAACCGTAGCTCCGATTGCCATGATCTTTATATCGTTTTCAGGGGATTTCTTCCCCTATATCCAGTGGCACACTTGGTTTTCCAAGTTGAGGCCAGGTTCATGCATTTCCTGTTACATGTTGCATTCTTGCATCCCGCATCGCATCCCGCATAGCATATCATCTTTGCATCTTATTGCTTGCCCTTGCACGTGGTTGATTGTATCCTTGTTGCTTGTTTGTGTTGTTGGGTAGAGCCGGGAGACGAGTTCGCTAACGAGGAGCCCGTTGAGTTTGCTTTTGAGGATCCAGTCAATTCTGACAACTGTGCAGGCAAGATGATCACACCCTTGAAATCACTACTATCTTTGCTATGCTAGTTTGCTCGCTCTTTTGCTTTGCCAATGCTACGATGCCTACCACTTGCTTGTCAGCCTCCCAATTGCCATGATTGAGCCTCTAACCCACCTTTGTCCTAGCAAACCATTGATTGGCTATGTTACCGCTTTGCTCAGCCCCCTTCTTATAGCATTGTTAGTTGCAGGTGAAGATTGGAGCTGTTCCTTGTTGGAACATTTATTTACTTGTTGGGATATCATTATATTGTCATGTTATCTTTATTCATCTATATACTTGGTAAAGGGTGGAAGGCTCGGCCTCTCGCCTAGTGTTTTGTTCCACTCTTGCCGCCCTAGTTTCCGTCATATCGGTGTTATGTTCCCGGTTTGTTGCGTCCCTTACGCGGTTGGGCTATAATGGGAACCCCTTGATAGTTCGCCTTGATTAAAGCTTTTCCAGCAATGCCCAACATTGGTTTTACCATTTGCCACCTACCCTTTTCTTGCCCTTGGGTTTCCGGAGCCCGCGGGTCATCTTTATTTTAGCCCCCCACGGGCCAGTGCTCCTCTGAGTGTTGGTCCGAACCAGGCAGCCTGCGGGGCCACCTCGGGGAAACCCGAGGGTTGGTTTTACTCGTAGCTTGACCTATCCGAGCGTGCCCTGAGAAAGAGATATGTGCAGCTCCTATAGGGATTTGTCGGCACATTCGGGCGGTGTTGCTGGACTAGTTTTGACCTGTCGAATCATCTTGTTGTACCGGGATACCGAGTCTGATCGGTGGGTCCTGGGTGGAGGTCTATTCCTTCGTTGACCGTGAGAGCTTGTTATGGGCTAAGTTGGGACCCCCCTGCAGGGATTGATCTTTCGAAAGCCGTGCCCGCGGTTATGGGCAGATGGGAATTTGTTAATGTCCGGTTGTAGACAACTTGAACTTGATTAATTAAAATGAATCAACTGCGTGTGTTGTCGTGATGGCCTCTTCTCGGCGGAGTCCGGAAAGTGGACACGGCGTTGGAGTTATGTTTGCGTAGTCTGCTCTATGTAGTTTCCGCTCGTGCTTTGCCTTCTCTTCTCGCTCTCTTTTGCGAATAAGTTAGCCACCATATATGCTAGTCGCTTGCTGCAGCTCCACATACATTACCCTTTCCCTACCTATTAAGCTTAAATAGTCTTGATCGCGAGGGTGCGAGATTGCTGAGTCCTTGTGGCTCACAGATTACTATTACACCAGATGCAGGGACCGATGATACTCCTCCGGATGGCGCGCTCGAGCTGAGGTGGGAGTACGACGAGGACTCTCAGCGATACTATGTTTCTTTTCCTGATGATCAGTAGTGGTGCCTGCTCGGGGTTCGATTCAGGGTTTAGTCGCATGTTGGGGAGTCTTTTCTATTTTGGCGCCGTAGTCGGGCCATGAGTGTTTGTATGATGGATGTTATTTATGTACCTTGATGTGACGTGGCGAGTGTAAGCCAACTATTATTATTATTCCCCCTTTATATTATATATGTACATGGGTTGTGTGAAGATTGCCTCACTTGCGA
Organism: Triticum monococcum; assembly: GCA_034509565.1. Lineage (NCBI taxonomy): Eukaryota > Viridiplantae > Streptophyta > Magnoliopsida > Poales > Poaceae > Triticum > Triticum monococcum. The sequence goes on from CM067845.1 coordinate 671,251,550, forward strand.
CATATGCCTTCAATGCGATTATGCCTCTAAGTCATGCCTCGACACGTGGGAGATATAGTCGCATCGAGGGTGTTACAAGTTGGTATCAGAGCCGACCCTCGCGGTTACACGGATGGTTGCGGACAGGTGCGCGGTCATGTTGTTCATGACATTTATGACCTGTCGTGGCACCCGGCATGGCACATGTACCGGACTGGATGCACAGACGGTTGTGCCAAGAGGGAACGTTCCTGTGGCCCGACGAGGACTTCGGTTCCTCTGAGTGGGGGTGTATGTGATAGCCTGGCTTATTAGGGATGATAGACTACTCATATTAATAAGGAATTCCTTCTTTTCCGGGAGCCCATTCGGACAGAACTCCAAAGTTAAGCGTGCTCAGCTTGGAGTAGTGTCAGGATGGGTGACCGACCGGGAAGTTGCTCCCGGGTGCGCACGAGTGAGGACAAAGTGCGCAGAAAAGACTAGTATTGATCTGTGGGGCCAGTCTAGATCCCGCCAGGAGTAACGACCACCGGCGGGTGTGTCCGGGGCGTTACATCTCATCTCCTGGTGGTCGAGTGTCTTCAAGGTGGTCGAGTGAGCACATCTTCATGGTCGAGTGGATGATGGTTTCTCTTCGACTGCTTCTGATTCTTTGTAGAGATGTCCTTGGGGAGGGTATGTTGGACAGATCCATGACCCTACCCTAGGTACATAGCTTCATCAGCGCCCCCCTTCCTTCTTCTCCTCCACCTCTTTCCCCTCTCTCTCCTAGTCCAACAAGGAAAAAGGGGGGGAGTCCTACTCCCGGTAGGAGTAGGACTCCTCCTGGCGCGCCCCTCTCTAGGCCGGCCGCACCCCCCTTGCTCCTTTATATACAGGGGCAGGGGGCACCCCATAGACACAACAATTGATCGTTTGATCTTTTAGCCATGTGTGGTGCCCCCCTCCACCATAGTCCACCTCGATAATACTGTAGCGGTGCTTAGGCGAAGCCCTGTGTCGGTAGAACATCATCATCGTCATCACACCGTCGTGCTGACGAAAATCTCCCTCGACACTCGGCTGGATCGGAGTTTGAGGGACGTCATCGGGCTGAACGTGTGCTGAACTCGGAGGTGCCGTACGTTCGGTACTTGATCGGTCGGATAGTGAAGACGTACAACTACATCAACCGCGTTGTGCTAACGCTTCTGCTTTCGGTCTACGAGGGTACATGGACAACACTCTCCCCTCTCGTTGCTATGCATCACCATGATCTTACATGTGCGTAGGAAATCTTTTGAAATTACTACGCTCCCCAACAGTTAGGATGCATATGCCATGACCTTTCCTTCTTGCATGAGCACACAGCTAATACCATGTCTAGATGCATCGTAGTATATATCTAAGCTCTTATGGACGTCGGGTAGGATCAAGGCTGGTGCTATGGTTAGCATGATCTTTATTTCCATGAAGTTGTATTCACGTGACTCTGTCAAGGCAAACTTGCGCTCCTTTTTTAGTAGCTCCATCATGGGCTTCGCTGGTTTGGAGAACCCTTTAATAGAGCGGCATTAGTAGCCTGTGAATCCCAGAAAGCTGTGGACCTCAGTTACTGTGGTTGGAGCTCTCCAGTTTAGCACATCTTCAACCTTTCATGGGTCGACAGCTATGCCTTGCTTTGACGGAATATGACCCAATAATCCAACTTCCTTGAGCAAAAATTTGTACTAGCTGAATTTGGCATACAAGTGGTGGGCTTGTAGCATTTCTAACACTGTGCGGTGGTGTTGGCGGTGGTGTTCTTTTTTTCGCGAATATGTGTTGTGGCGTATCATTCCATTGATAAAAGAGAGAGAGAGAGAGAGAGAGAGAGAGAGAGAGAGAGAGAAAGAGAGAGAGTACAGTGTTGGTAACCCTAATAGCCGTACACCAAGAGGCGGCATTAGGGCGACCTGTGAGCCAGAGAGAGGGGGTTGCTTAGCCCCAAGGTACAAAGGTCAGGTTACAGGGAGGATCCTATCTAATCCTCGGGCGCCGGCTCTAGCCCGGCATCTAGCCTCGGCCTTGATCGTGTCTAGGAGCTCACCACTGGAAGGTTGCGGGCCATCAAAGATGATGTTGTTCCGGTGCTTCCAAATTGCCCAGGCTGTTATGGTGACCAAAGAAGCGAAGCCCTTGCGGAAGCAGGATGGAACGACCAGAGTGCATGTGGACCACCATTCGAAGAGCTCAGTCTGGCTGTCCGGGGGTGCAATCGGTAGTCTGCACCATGAGAGAACTTCGTGCCAGGTGATACGCGCAAACACATAGCCGGCGAGGATGTGGTGCAGAGTTTCATCATTCTGGTCGCAGAATTGGCAGGCGACAGGGTGCGGCAGCCCACAGCGTGCCAGACAATCAGCAGTCCAGCATTGGTTTTGAGAAGCTAGCCAGAGAAAAAACTTGACGTTGAGCGGTGCCCAGCTACGCCAGATGAGTTTCCAGAAGGGCACAATAGTCGAGCCAATGAACAGGGCGGTGTAGCAGGTACTGGCTGTGTAGACTCCCTTCAGGGACCAACGCCAAGAGAGTGCGTCTGGAGTGGATGAGAGGGAAACCAACCGGAGGCGGCACCAAAGGTCGACGTACTCGAGCATTGCCAACGGGCCAAGGGCGCCGGCAATGTCCGAGATCCAGCCTTGGTTGTGCAGGCCATCACTGACAAGGCGCGTGTGCTTCCTTCTACGTGGAACCATGGCCACGAGGGTGGGGGCGATTTCGGCAATGGATGGCCATGGAGCCAGTCATCCGTCCAGAACTTGCATGTATGGCCATCGCCAAGCATCCAGACCATAGAGGCTCGGAAAATTTGCTGAACCTCGCGATCATACGGCAGGTGCAAGTGGCGCCATGGGCGCGTCGGGTCCGTGGCCTGCAGCCAAAGCCATCTTGTGCGCAGCGCGATGCCGACACGGTGTAGGTCACGCACGCCAAGGCCGCCCAACTCGACAGAGCGACAGAGCTTACCCAGCTGACAAGGCAACAACCAGCACGCGCATCCTTGCATCCTTGCCAGAGGAAATCGCAAATGATGCATGTGTGACAGTGTCCTGGACTAGGGGGTACTCACCACGTCATCTCCCGATCTGTTAGATTAGGCCGAGGACCCCCATGGCCGTATACTCATGGGCCAGTTCGGACAGCTACCGCATACAAGGAAGATTCCACAAGACTTGGCGATCAAGACAAGGACTTCTCCCCACCGGCGTATTCGGCTAGGACTCTTGTTATCCTAGGCCTCTGGTGCATTATATAAACCGAGGCCATGTTAGTCGATAGATATACAACAATCATACCATAGGCTAATTTCTAGGGTTTTAGCCTCTACGATCTCGTGGTAGATCAACTCTTGTAATACTCATATCATCAATATCAATCAAGCAGGACGTAGGGTATTACCTCCATCAAGAGGGCCCAAACCTGGGTAAACATCGTGTCCCCTGCCTCCTGTTACCATTGATCCTAGACACACAGTTCAGGACCCCTTACCCGAGATCCGCCGGTTTTGACACCGACATTGGTGCTTTCATTGAGAGTTCCGTTGTGTGATCGGCAAAAGGACCAATGGCTCGCCGGCAGGTCAACTGCGACACCGGCATCTTCGCCGCCGGCTCGACTGGTCACCTTGGCTCGACCGAGGACCATGCTCCATCTCTGATCATCATGTTCGGACGGGGGCCTTCTTCAACATCAACTCTGATCTCTATCATGATCATAGAGGAGTCATCCATGGAGCTCGAGGGCTCAATGTTAACATTGCCCTCGGGCGACCGTGCTATTGTTATGGACAGCGAACTTGTATTTGCCGTCACCACCTCCTCGAGCGTCGGTTTGAAGATTGCTTTGGTGGAATAGTGCGGAATTGCGTCTACAACAGCCATGCAAAATTTCGTCGAGTTCCGATGGAGGAATCTCCGACAATCTACGATATACCGGAGCCCTGTCAAATCTAGATGGGAATCTGGACGAGTTTAGGGCGTGGTCTCCAGAGCCCAGCTCGGAGGTCCTTTGGAAGATCCAACCGTTCATCTACTGCGGAATTCCCATATCTACCGCCCCTCCAATTCCAGCTCGATCCGATGGTTCAAACTCCGGGAACCTTCCGATGAGTGGACCAATTTTCGGATCCATTTTCTGCGCGAATACGGATCCGACCCGACTTCATGTTTCTTTATGAACGTGACATTGGACAACCTTTTTAGAGGAATTCTCTTCTAGGGTATTGTGTGTTGTTTTTAAACACGTGCCGATAAATTTTTAAGCCTCCCATGAGGTCATCTTCATCATCATGCTGGTGTCAAACCAGTCCGGCAATATTGCTCCAAGGCTGCCGACCTGCGCTAGACACGTCGTCGCTTTGTTGAGCTGAGCTCAACTTCTTCGGATCATCATCTCGGCAAGCCGAACAAGAGTCCGGCATCGCGAAGGATAAATCATCACCAACATCGCCGCCCCACGGATTACATGGAGCGGGCATACCGCCATCGCCGCACGGTCACTTCATCAAGCCGGCATCGTCCACGTCACGACCTGCATCGGCAGGGCCGCACTATTGCTTCTTCAAGCTGGTGTCCATCATGCCGACCTACTTCGACTCATCGGCTGACATCGAGGCTTCGACATCTTGGCTAGACCGGGGCTTCACCATCTCTTCATCAACCTACTCCGGAGACTTCGGCGTCACTAGCCGACCAGCTCCGTCACATTAGCTGGACCGAGGGCTTTGCCTCGGCGAGCCAACCTTTGCCAGCATCGCCATACCGTCGCTTTATCGCCCATCAGGCAATGGGTGTGCGGTCGAGTCCCAATTTTCGGAATCACCTTTCTTCGGATTGCTACAACAAATAAACCAGGTGCAATTAATCCTAGTATTTTTTGCTTGTTTGGGTTCATTTTTCCCAAGGAATTATTACTCTGGTTTGTTCATCATATGTACACAGGTCTATCAAATGATGGCTGCATTAACGATGGTCGCATGGTGGTTCGGTCAGTTTCCGTACATGGTCCGGCAAACGCCGCATCTAGAACCCGGACCGACCTATTAATTTAGGCTTTGCCACGCCTTTACCTCATCACGCCAACGCCCTGCATCGACATTGACTTCGGCGTCAGGCCATATTTCTTTTATTACTCACTTTGCATAAATTATTTATTATGCAACGATTTTTTAATTATTATTATTACTATTATCTCCGGTTTGCACTATTTTTTGTGCACAGGAAAATGATCCGGGTTGGGCAGCATCGTCAACTCGGCATACTGACATACCACGTCACCTCGGCTGGACGGGGGGCTCCGTCAACACTTCATTACCCCATGCCAGGAACTTCGGCATCACTCTGCCGGCCCGCATTGACCGTGCTATGTCACCACTTCAGAGTGCCGAGCTCTTTGCTTCACCACCTTGGGACCGGCTTGGGGCATGGAACCTCGTCCCGCATCAAGCTCGGGCCGCGTCATCAATACCGAACACATTAACCAGCTAAGTTGCCTTCATGCTCAAACTTTTAAATTTTTAACTTGTGTTCGGTTCGACCAAGCATTATACCTTTTTTTTAAAGTTGCTTGTAGAGAATCTCCTTGTCCAAATTTTGTTTGTGACACACAAATTCAAATACCCCGTTTACTTGGGGGCTTCCTTTATGAAGCTTTTCCTCTTGCATATGATTATACTTGTACGGCTTCGTTCCTTGTTCGTGTATTACGCCACAATATGCATCATATTGACTTAAGCGATTTGCAAGCTAGGTTGCCTGGCTCCTGTGCTTACCCCTACGTTCCCGATTGTTCGGCTAGGGAGTAAAGGGAGCACCTCTGCGATTGTCACGACTGGGTCATCCGAGCTCTGACCTCAGACTGGGTGAAGCCGAAAGCTAGCGCTCTTATTGTTTTCAATCATAGCCGGCACACAACGGAACTCATGAGTACAAAAAATCTATTGCACAAGTCTCATGGTAATAATGAGCACCGAAGAAAGGTATCAGTGGGGGTACTATTTTCTTCGAAGATGCTTCTTACACTTCGTCAGTAATATAGCATAAGTTCCCTGAGCATGCTTTGTCTGTTACAGCCTTATGGCCTGATTGCCTGGTCATCAGAAACACCGTCGATACTCTCGATAGGTGGAGTACATGACACTTTTCGGCCCTTGGCCAAAGAGGGAGAAGCCGGTGGTCGGTTAAGACGCGTTTAAAGTTCGGGTGAACACATATATGATATAAGTACTTCGGCACATACAATCATTATACATAAAATTCTTACCCAAGTCACTTGGGGGCTCTGAAAATTTATATATGAGCTGTAAATGTGTTTTCTTCTTGCTCATTGTCAAAACACGACAGAAGCACATTTTTTTTCTCTTCCAATTTTCGGATTGGCACCGAACACTTGATCTTGTTCGGACGTCAGGTTTTCACTGACGTTTTTTGGTTTTCCAAGCCTATGGCACTTTTTAACTATTTATGTGTTTTTAGCACAAGTCTCGCAGTGCAATGCCGGACACCTTTATAGATTTGGCAAAAACATTCTCGGATCTCACTATATATGCATTGGTTTCGAATTGTGTCTTCGGTCAATAGTTGGGTTGCCCGGCTCCTGCGCTTGCCTCCTACGTTCCGCTTTGTTCGGCTAGCTGTGCAAAGGGAGAACCACTGCGATTGTGCTTCCAGCTCACATGGTTAAGCACCTTAGTGGAGAAAGCCGAAAACTGACTGTCACAATAAGTGTAAACGGTCAGCAATCCGATGACGGTGTTAAATGATGGGCCATTCATAACAATGGCCGAAGTGTTTACGGCTTGACCTCGACTATCGCTGAACACTACCGGGGGCTATTAACTGGCCTCCCAAACTAAATCCTTGATATTTTGCTCTTACATTAGAGCTGAGGTTTCATGATCATGCTTAGCATGACAACCCAAAGAAAGGAACCGATAGCGGGACTATTTTCTTTGGAAGACATTTCTTATGTTAAACAGTAATATAACATATATCTCTGCATACCTTTGTTTATAAAACCGTATGGCCAGATTGCCTTGTTTGTCGTAAATCTTTGCCCTCATAAAGGCTTCATAAAGTAGGACAAACACTCCTCGGCTACTAGCCGAGGAGGTGGAAGCTGATGGTCGGTCAACAAAGTTTTGTACAATGTGGATCCGAGCATTAATGACGTAAAGTACTTGGATACATAGAGTCATTACACATAATTTGTGATTTTACTATGGATATCGATCCTTAATTCGGCCACCCGTGCCCGCATTAAGGCTCGGGGGCTACTGGGCTTCGGGCTTATTATTTACAAATATTAAAGGGGCACATCGATCCCCTGATCTAGTGTTGCCACCCGACCAGTGTCTCGGGGGCTACTACATTGCATGTTCAATGCAGAAAGTTTTAAGTGCAATACGGTTTCTGAGGAGATTTTGATCCTCAGGTTGGTCAGCCGCACCCAACCTGAGTCCCGAGGACTAAGCACACCGTTTTTTGTGTCCCGAAATATTCTACCGAGCTAGGAGTTGATCCTCAGACCGATTTTGCAAATCAACCTAAGTCTCAGCGGTTACTGGGATCAGCGGTCTTATGTCATCCTTCAGGTGCATCTCGGGTTTTAGACCGATACACACCTTGAGGGCTACTGGCTATATATCTCGGCAGAGAATAAATTGCACCAATCAAAAATATTGACAAAAAATTGGCCCACATTCGGGGTGGTGCACCACCTCGGAACAGTCCGGCATAAAGCTCAAGCGCTAGTGGCTGGTTCCATAGAGGGCATTTCCGGCATTAAGCTCGGCTAAACTCCTTCAACTTCTTTGAACCAAGGTGATTTATGACACCTCGGATACATTCCGGCGTTGGAGCTCGGATATAGTCCGGTGTTGGAGCTCGGATACATAGTCCGGCGTTCGAGCTCAGATACATTCCGGCGTTAGAGCTCGGAAGCGGTCTGGCGTTGGTGATCGGCTGCAAAAGATACCTCGAATGCAGTCCGGCGTTGGAGCTCGGACACAAGAGGACGCTGCCGCCTGGGAACAACTTCAAACCCGAGGTGTGGCATAAAAATAACAAAGCATTGATAAAGGCCGAAGACTTAAAGGGCTCCTCGGATACCCTGCGTGTGAGATCTTTAGATTTAGCTCGGCAATCCTCAAGATAGAAGATGGGAAGATTTGTTGAACCAGTTTTCAAGACCGACGACCGAAGATGAAGAACAGTTTGGAAGAATCGAGGAGCGTCCCTAACTTGAAGACCGGTTCAGGGGGCTACTGATGGTATCCTGGACTAGGGGGTACTCACCACGTCATCTGCCGATCTGTTAGATTGGGCCGAGGGCCCCCATGGCCATATACTCATGGGCCAGTTCGGACAGCTACCGCATACAAGGAAGATTCCACAAGACTTGGCGATCAAGACAAGGACTTCTCCCCACTGGCGTATTCGGCTAGGACTCTTGTTATCCGAGGCCTCTGGTGCATTATATAAACCGAGGCTAGGCTAGTCGATAGATATATAACAATCATACCATAGGCTAGCTTCTAGGGTTTTAGCCTCTACAATCTCGTGGTCGATCAACTCTTGTAATACTCATATCATCAATATCAATCAAGCAGGACGTAGGGTATTACCTCCATCAAGAGGGCCCGAACCTGGGTAAACATCGTGTCCCGTGCCTCCTGTTACCATTGATCCTAGACACACAGTTTGGGATCCCTTACCCGAGATCCACCGGTTTTGACACCGACAGTGTGGCTCTCCTCAAGATGGGTTTGGAGACAGCCATGGCCATAAGGATGTGGGTCGGCATCATGTTGAGGACATGCCGCACGAGCGCGAGCCGTTCGCCTCGGTTGAGCAGCGCGGCCTTCCATGTCGCGAGCTTGAGGAGGAGCTTGTCAAGTAGGGGCAACAAGTCAAAGGAGGAGGCCTTGCGCACGGACAGTGACAAGCCAAGGTATTTGATCTGGAAGTGCTTGATGGGGCAGGACAGGGTGGAAGCAATGCCGGGCAACATCTCGGGAGGGCACCTGATAGGCGTAGCCGAGCACTTGGCAAAACTAGTCTGAAGGCCAGAGGCATTACCAAAGGTGTCCAAGATCTCGTGGATGGTGCGCAACTCGGCCGGGTCCGGGTGGCAGAAGAGCATGACGTCTTTGGCGAATAGGGAGATGCTAGAAGTCACATGTCTGGTGGTGAGCCGTTGAAGGACGTCGTTGGTGACGGCATGTTGGAGCAGGCTGTTTAGAGTGTCGATGATGATGGCGAATAACATGGGGGAAACAGGGTCGCCCTGACGCAAGCCTTGCGCGTGCTGGATTGGGTGCCCCGGGTTGCCATTGATAAGCACACGGGTGGACGCAGTAGAGAGCAGCATGTAGATCCAAGCACACCAGCGCCTCCCAAAACCCAGGTGCGAGAGCGTCTTGAGGAAGAAGGGCCAGGAGACCGTGTTGAATGCGTGGGCTTTTGGAGTAGATGAGAATATCATCTATGAATATGACCGCAAACCTGCCCAAGAATTCGAATCCGAACAACATGACCGTGAACTCGTATAGGCCATATTGGATGGTGAAAGCAGTCTTAGGGATATCTTCTTGCTTGATATTTGGTTAGTGATATCGGGTTCGCAGGTCAATCTTAGAAAATACTCAGGCACCGCTCAGTTGATCAAACAAATCATCGGTGCAGGTGAGTGGATATTTGTTCTTGATTGTGAACTAGTAGTGCACACACATTCTCATGCTGGTGTCTTTCTTCTTGACAAAGAGATACAAGTGATCCCTAGGGTGAGATGCTCGGGTGGATATATCCCTTCTGTTGCAACTTGTCCAGTTGTTTCTTCAACTCAACCAATTAGGGGGATGACATGCGGTAGTACTTATTGACTATTCACTAGTACATGACCCCCCTATTAGCGTTCATATGGAGGGTGACCCAGGGTGGGGATTATGTCCAACTATTGCATGTGTGCTTCTCAGAAAATACACAAAACCCTGGTTTCTTCTTTCCTTAACCATATGTAGTCAGTCCTTTATTGTGGAGGAGTTGGGGCCATGGGGGATGCTCTCGTGACTGCCTTGCCTGACGGGCGGACTGACACGTTGGGGTAGCATTGCCATCACAGTTGTTGTTGTGGTTCCCCATCCTATATCCGTTCCCAATATAAAGAGACAAAATATGAGCACTATCCATAGGGGAAAATAGGGAAACACCATAGAACCAACTAAGCTGCAAATGAAACAACATAACTGAACAAAGGGAAGCAGCATCCAATAAAAGGTGTCAATTCACACACACAGAAAACATCACAATTTATTGCTACCCATGGAAATTCACAACATGCAGGGTTACTACAACTTATGCAATGCAAACCTTTGCATGCACTTAGATACTATGACCTAGTTAAGCTAAGACAAGGTACTGGAAGGTGGAGGTTGTGACGCCCCCAATTTGACTGTACACTAATCATACACGTAAATGTGTACGATCAAGATCAAGGACTCACGGGAAGATATCACAACACAACTCTAGACACAATTGAAAATAAAACAAGCCTTATATTACAAGCCAGGGGCCTCGAGGGCTCGAATACATAAGCTCGAATACACAAGAGTCAGCGGAAGCAACAATATCTGAGTACAGACGTAAGTTACACAAGTTTGCCTTAAGAAGGCTAGCACAAAAACAACAACGATCGAAAAGGCAAGGCCTCCTGCCTGGGAGCCTCCTAACTACTCCAAATCGTCAGCGACCGTCACGTAGTAGTTGGCACCCTCGGGGTAGTAGTAATCATCAGTGGTGTCGTCTGGCTCCTGGAATCCGTCATCTGGTCGCAACAATCGGGTATGGGGGAAAAGAAGTAGCAAAGCAACCGTGAGTACTCATCCAAAGTACTCGCAAGACTTACATCAGATCTAAACTAAGTATGCATCTGTATCAAAGGAATGGGTTGTATTTGTGGACTAAACTGCAGAATGCCAGAAGAGAAGGGGAAAGCCTAGCCTATCGAAGACTAGCGTCTTCAAGCATCTTGCAGCATATAGAAGAGTACATATCAACATAATGTAAGTAGTAGTGTTATCAACCTCGGCCAGAGATCCTTCCTCGACTCCCTGCGAGAAAGCAATCCCAGAGCCATACTATCCAGTTATCATCACAATCCATTTCTCATCACAAGTATCTAGTTCTAGTTGTATCGATCGGGATACAACTCCAAGTGTTCGTTACCGTAGGACAGGCTATCGATAGATGTTTTCTTCCCTGCAGGGGTGCACCAACTTACCCACCATGCTCGATTAACTCCGGGCGGACACACTTTCCTGGGTCATGCCCGGCCTTGGCCAAACAATACGCTGCAACCCGACCTAGGCTTAATAGAGAGGCCAGCACGCCGGACTAAACCTATGCCCCCAGGGGTCATGGGCCATCTCCCCGGGAACTCCTGCACATTGCATGGGCGCTCGCATGGAGAAGGGCGAGGGGAAAGGGAGGAATGGATCTGGGCAAGGGGCTAGGCAGAGCGAAGCGAGGAGAAGAGGGGGAGTGGAGTGGGAAGGCGAGGGGACCGAGGGGAGGGCGGCCTTATCCCCTCCGCGTCGACGCCGGCGAGATGGTCGGGGGCGACCCGCCACTGTAGCGACCCGCGTGTGAACAGGGAAGAGAGGAGGGATCGCCAGGGTGGGCCGGCCCGACTGTTTAGTTAGATGGGCCAAAACGCCTAGTAGATTAGGTTCGTTCCCTTTTCTATTTTGTTTTCCATTTCTCTTTTCCTTTTGCATTTTCTTTTTGTACCAAGTGAGTTTTGTTCTGAACAAAACCTGGCACATAAATCTGACACAATATAATGAGATGAAACAAAAAGTATGGGGGCAAAAGGGGTTGTCTAACCATTTTTAGAAATTGAAAAGGCCATTTTTTAAATGTTGGCAGACCACTAAATAAATTTCCAGGGGCACTTGGGAATCCAAAAGAGGTTGGTTCCAACAAAAATAATAACTAGAGATTATTTGCCACACTTTGAACATTTTAGCTTTCATGTTTGAAAACTTTGAGTTTTGGACTTTAATTTGAATTTGAGTTTGAACAAAGATTTGGATCAAGTAAGGATTGGCAACAGTAATGTGATGACATGGCACCATTAACGGAGGATTACTGCAGCTTAGTTATCCGGGCATCACAGAGGTGAAGGGGTTGGTGTAGTCAATTTTGTTGTGTGTGCTCTTCTAGCCCGAGTTGCATCTCTGGCTAGTTCGATGACGAGGACATAGTCAGTGATCATGTAGCGGGACATGGGTGCAACAGTTGCATCACTATCCAGGTCAGCAGGAGGGAACCGTATTCGCCTCTGTGTTGGTGATAGAGTAGGATAGTAGTGGAAAGCATGGTGCTCTTGCATCTCTGCTTCTTGGTGCCGAAGGCCTGTGATGGCTGATAGAGTTGTGACCTAGATGGCTACATCCTTGGTAGACGCATATATACCACTGAACATATATATAGGTGAATATGCAGATGGGTAGGTTGGCTGCCAGGAAGACATTGGCATGATATTCTGCAAGTGGTGTCTGCTAAACTTGATACCTTGGCACCTCTCCACTATGATAGAGACGGTTCCAGACACCAAAGGGCGGGTATGCGAAGCTAAGGGGTGCAGGATCCGGGTTGTGGCGGATCAGAATGGACGTCATCTACACTTAAATGACCATTGTTAGCTCAAAACAAATAATCATCCATGCTATGCAACAAGAAAACGGGCAAACAAGCTAGACTATAGACCGCTAGTAGACTCTACCTCCCGTGCTAACTAGGGTGTCCTACCGTCATCTCAGCTCTGATACCAAGTGTTAGTGGCACCACGGCTCAGCGAACTGGTCGCCATGTGTTCTAGCCCAGAGATCGATGTCTTCTCGAAACTGAGTACAACTTGGTATAGAATGGAACCATGATATATTACAAATCCTCAGGGTACAAGGTTCAGATATTACAATACTCTTGCGAGGCAAGCTCCGCTAGATAATTTTCAATAAAGCTATGTGTTAACAACGAGCTTTGATTAAGGACATTCGCCTAAAAGGACAAATCACATCTAGCTTTCCTCCTCCATGAGCAACTCCTCTCAGAAAGAGGGTCTTCTCGCCTCCCCCCGATGTTGTCGATGATCTGCCTTGTCTTTAGTGGCCTTAGGGCCATGGAGGCCTGGTGGATCTCAGTCCTTGCCAATGAGAGGGCTGCTACTCCATTTTTAGTTATTTTTAGGGTTAATTAGGGTTTGTGTCTTGCTTAGGAAGACGAGACAAGGACGACTCCTGTAGTTGGAATAATGTCCTCCTCACCTAGTCCCCCTTCTGAGTTCTGATGGTGCATACAATGTCGTCGGAAGGGTGTGGAGGTATATCTCCGGCAGATCGAATAATGTCCTCCTCACCTAGTCCCCCTTCTGAGTTCTGATGGTGCATACAATGTTGTCGGAAGGCATGTGGAGGTATGTCTTCGGCGGATCTCGTGGGATTCGGTCGGTCTTGGTTGGATCTTCATGGATCCAATCTTGGTGCGTCTACATTCATGTGTCTATAGGTTGGAATATGCTGATCTACGCTTCTCTTCATCAGCGGTGGTTGCTATTCTAGTGCGTTAGGTGAGACCTTAGCACGACAAATTCTCGACTGTCTACTACAATAAATTTCCCTCGGCTCTAGTGAAGGAGGGGTGATGACGGCGGCACGCCTTCAGCTCGCTCGGTGCTTGTAGTCGTTGCTAGGTGGTCGATTAACCTAGATGTAATATTTATTATTTCTAGTATTCTTTGTACTGTCATGACAGTTGATGAATAGATGAAAAGTTTTCTCGAAAAGAAAAAAGAGCTTTGGAGCAGACATGAATAGTTTTTTTTGACATGGCAGATCGGTCACAAAGTACTACAATGGTGCTTCGTTTAATTTTTTAAGGGGTTGGTGCTCGATTTGATGTGTTTCGAGTAAGGTTTTCTTTGAGAGAGTCGAGTAAGGTTTTCTAGGGAAAATCCTATTCGACGCGCTTTGCGTCAAACTGCGATGAATCGCACAGGTGTTGCGACCTAGCGGACGACTTGGGTTGGCCCATCTGTAACGTACCTACAGTTTTCAGGTTCCGGTTTTGGGAACCTTCTAGGCGATTCCTAGCCGGTTTTTACCGGTTTTGGGAACCTTCTGGAAGATTCCTGAACAGGTTTTTTTATTTATTTTTCTCTCTGTTTTTTCTTTTCTATCATTTGTTATTTTTCTTTTCTCTTTTCTTTTTTTCTTTTCTTTTATTTTTCCTTTTCAAGTTAATTTATTTTTTCAACAAATTTTCAGCAATTTAAATGTTCATATTTCTAAAACTTGTTTATTTTCCATATTTTGTTCCTATTTTCAAATTTTGTTCAGAAATTTCAAAAAAAGTTTTAGTATTTCAAAATGTGTTCACTTCATTTCCAAATATATAAATATATTCAAAAAAGTTTTAAAATTTCTAAAAATATTTCATAATTTTGTTCAAAAATTCAAAAAATATCGGATTTCAGAAAATGTTCCTGCTTTCATAAAAATTTCATAAATTAAAAAAAGTTCATGTTTCCAAAAATTGTTTGCAAATTCAAAAATGTTAGGGAAATTTCATAAATTTTTCGTGTTTTGATTAAATTGTTCATTTTTAGAAAAATGTTCGCATTTTAACAAAGATATTCATGTTTCCAAACATTTGTTCGCAAATTCAAAAATGGTAGGCTAATTTTATAAATTGTTCGTGTTTTCAAAATTTCTAAAAATGTTCGTATTTTTTCAAGAAGTGTTGTGAATGCTTTTGTTCGTTGTTTTCACACCTATTCAAAAAATGTTCGGGCATTAAAAAAATTGTTCTCATTTTCAATAATTTTTTGCCAATTGCAAAAAATGTTCACGTTTTCATTTTTTCCAGAGTTTCAAAAAATGTCCCAGTTTCATAAATTGTTTGCAAGTTTCAAAAAGTGTTTGTGTTCAAATTTTATTTAGGAATTTCAAAATATGTTCGCATCTCCAAATTTTGTTTTGGAATTTGGAAAAATGTTCCCGTTCCAAGAAATCTTCATGATTTGAAAAAAAGTTCCGGTTTTTTAAAAAGAGTCTTTAGAAAAATTGTTCAGAAATTTGGAAAGAGTTTGTGTTTCATAGAACATTCTGTTTTTTGACTTAAAATGTTTTGAACATCAAATTTTGTTAATTCTTTTGAAATACGTTCGGGGTTTCAAAATTAATTCCTTTTTGTTAAAAAATAAAAATTTAAAAATGTGCTCTATTATTTTGAAAAATTGTTCCAAAGTAAAAATAACTCCTTCATAAATTTTGTTCTTATTTTTCAAAGACTATTTTTGTCAAAATATGTTTGAAATTCCAAATTTTGTTCTTGTTTTCAAAGACTATTTTGGAATTTCACATTTCTTCAAAAATTCTTTTGTGTGTTTTCGAAATGTGTTCAAAGTTTCAAAAATGTATATGCTACTTTACATGTCAAGCAAATAACAACAAACTGGGAATATCCCGCAAAGGTAAGTTGTGAAATATGTTTGTGATGCATTTTTCTTTACATGTGGCCATTTACTTTAGTGGTAAGCAGCGCTACGGAGCAAGATACGGTGTGAATTTCAAAAAAAAAAAAGCAGCGCTACGGAGCAGAGCGACGTCCCGTGCTCGAATGCTGCGGCATCTCTTTTGATTTTTCGATTTTTACTGCTGTTAACTACTGGCGGTGTGTCTTAGTGGGCTGGCTGAGCCACACGGCTCCTGTGTGCGTCGCTCTCCGTATTCGCCGCAGAATGCGGCGCATATGAGGTCCCGTTTTCTAGGGCATCTGCAGCTCATCTGGTTTGGCATGTCAGCCCAAACCAGGCCCGTGACACATGCTCATGTTAGCAGCCCATCCATGCGAACCACAGCAAGGCCCGCCCGCTCCCACGAAAACGGCCTAAAACCCTAGCAAACCCGCGTTCGCGGCCGTCCGTTCTCTGCTCGCCGCCGCGCCGCAATCGTCGGGAACATGAGCGGCGCGACGGGCACCGCCGACTTCTTCTACCGGGAGGCGCTGCGCCTCGGCTACGTCGCCCGCTCCGCCTTCAAGGTCAGCACCGCCTCGCTCCTCCGGCCCCGCTCTCCCTCCCCGCGCTCCGCCTTGGATCAATCTCTCACGCGAACGCCACCCGCTTCTCTTCCCCCCGCTGCAGCTGATCCAGATACAAAAGCAGCACAAGCTCATCACCCCGGGCGCCGCCGTGCTCGACCTCGGGTGCGCTCCCGGGGCGTGGCTCCAGGTGGCCTGCCAGAACCTGGGCCCGCTCGAGAAGGGCGGCCTGGTCGTCGGCGTCGATGTCAAGGTCTGCCAATCTGCTGATGTTGTGATTGTTGGGCGGGGTGTCGGGTCTGATTTTGGTGCTCGGTTGTTGCAGAGCAGAAGGTGAAGGTCCCCTCGGCGCACTGCGACTCGCGGGTCAGGACGGTCTGCACCGACGTGATGGCTCTGATGAAGCAGCAAGCCCGAGCCATGTCGCCGCAGGTTCGATAATAGACTGCTTTTTTTAATCTACTCGATGAAATGGAATTCGGCTGGATGTGTATTTTGCGTAGATTAGTGGAATTGTGTACTGATCAAATTTGTGTTATTCTGAGTTCGAAATGTGACTTGATTGGTTCAAATTCATGACATCTTTGCACTATAAATCCACATATTGGGACTATTTTCACAGCAGAAATATAGTCCCAAAGAGTTCTCCCAAAATGGTATCGGGGTTTATTGGCTGACAGCCTGACAGTGCTTGTTAGAAAAGAACTGTTAAGTAAACCAAATTTAATGCCATGAGTTGTTAAAATATAACCAAATAATTGTAGTTTATCCATCAGCCATCATATATGTTGCATAACAGATGGCAAAACACATACCTACAAGGTCGAACAGTATTTACCAGAGAATGAAGCATCAGTTGGAGATATGAGAATGTAGCTGCATATGATGCTGCCTATTATGAAGGGCCAACATGTATTAATTAAACGGCAGTTTCTAGCCTTCTGTCAAAATCACAATATTTAGTTGATTGCTAGAACTTTTGAGACTGGTCTGTTTTATTTGTCATCAAATATTTGGCCGAACTATCTGTCATGTCCACCCCTTAAAACTATGAAGCTTCACTAATCTCAACATTGAAATCACCAGTGCCTGATTTCATGGTGGATGATTAGAAATACCAGATCAAGGACTGTCAGCTATATTTGTGCTGTTGATCTTGATAGTGGTTGCTCTGTTCATTTGTTGATTAATTGATGTTACTCTGTTGTACAGGAACGAGGATTTTCTGTGATATTATCCGACATGTGTCCGGTAGTTTCAGGGATCACAACCAGAGATGAAGCTATATCCTGTGAGCTGGGCATGCGTGCGCTCTCGTTGGCAGTTGGTAAGATAAAGTTCAAAGAATCGGCTGACTATCGTGAGACTATGGAGAGGTTTCAGAGCTCCACGGGCCCAGATCCTGATGAGGACGGTGTTCTTAGACGTGGAGGCAGCCTAGTAATCAAGTTTCTTGAGAACGAGGATATACCAGGTAGATCTTACAAGTAGATTTTGCTTTATTATTGCTTGCAGTTGATATCATAGCAACATGAATGATTGTCTATTGCCCTGCTGCAGGGTTTAACAAATTTTGCAAAGACAAGTTTAAAAAAGTATCTCTCCTGAGGCCTAAGGCGACGAGGTCTAGTTCGAGGGAGATCTACATGATCTGTGAAGGTTTGCGGTAGAAGATTGGCCACCACTCACCTCCCATGAGATCCTGCAAGCTTGTGCTGAGCAGAGTGGCTGGACCGAGAACTCTACAAATTTGCCGTTGAGCTCTAGGCTTGTAGGCCTGAGACGATGCTAACTTCATCGGCAATTCATGATTATTGAGTTGAGGAAACTCGATGATATCTCTCCTGGAGGTGATTTGGTTTGGTGCCTTTGTTGAAGAACAGCTGTATTGGCTTTGCCTTCGTGCTTTTAGAAGAAAAAAAGTTGTACTTGTTTTGATAACCGTGTTGATTCGTCTCTAACCTGTGTGCTGTATCACCTGTCTTTCTAGGCATCGTGTTTTAATATTGTTTCTTAGCGAATTTGCTACAGTATGTATTTAGGGACTGTTCGGATTACCTCCGCTCCACAGCTCCACTCCTGGAGCGAGTGGAGTTAGAGCATCTCCAATAGCATGTGTATATTTGGATGTCTATATATTCATATAGACAATGGTCTAAAAAGATTCCCTCATATACACATCCAGTTTTGCATCAGAATGTCTATATACAGAGACCATGACAGGTGGGCCATTGCTAGGGAGAGGAAGAAATCATGACTGCAGCTGAGTTTAGACAACGCCTTCACATTGTCCAGGCATGGACATTGTCGAGGCCAATTTAGAGGATGTGTGTATTTGGACGATCATATAGACAAGCTGTTGGACGCCTGTTTTGAGCTCACGTCGTGAAAAACGAGTATAGACATCCATATAGACAAGCTATTGAAGATGCTCTTACAGTGGAAAAACGCGGATCCTAGCTCCACAGCTCCTGGTATTTCGCCGAGCAGGTGGGATTCTGAAGAGGGCCTTAGATAAAACATTCTGGATGCTCTGAAATTCCTCTTGAGCGCGTTTGGAAATCTTGCTTAGAAATGACTTGGTGGTGCCCCCTTCCTGTTGCTTGGAGACTGTTTTTTTTTAACACAGTATAATAGAAGTTGATCACATACACGAGCATATACTCACTCATATGAATGCACGCATGCACACCCTACCTCTTATGAGCACTTCCGAGAGACTGAGGTGGTGTTTGGTTCTCTAGTCTTAGGATTTTTTCTAGTCCCAACTAAAAAGTCTCTACTTTCTAAAAAGTCTCTCCCTGTTTGTTTCCAGAGACTAAGGGCCTGTTTGGCAACTGCCCAGCTCCCAGAAATCCTCAAATCCGGCTTCTCGATCTCACCTCCAGCTTCCCGACGAAAATTGTAGATCAGAAAAACCGTTCGGCAGCAGAATTCCCAGATCCCAGTTCGCTAGTCTTGGGCTGGTAGCCGGCTGGCCCATTAAGCTAGATTCTGGCCTGTTAGGGAGCGAAGGTAGTTGCTGCGTTCTATTCTTCCCTGGACGAAGCGTTTTCTTTCACTTCGCGGTGGCAGCTCACCGTAAATAACTCAAACTCCAGCTTCTGTGATTTCTGGGTTCCACGAAACACTCGCTCCCAGTTTTTGCACTACGACTCGCCTTAGATCTGGGAAGCTGGCTTCTGGGAGCTGACCTGTTCGGCCCAGCTTCGCCCGCTGATTCAGAGAAGCCAGGAGCTGGGCAGTTGCCGAACAGGCCCTAAAAAGTTCCTAGACCCTTCCTAAAGGTTATTAAATGACCATGTTGCCCTAGTATATAGAAAAATAACAATCAAACAACATCATGAGGTGGCGGGCCAATAGGTGCATGGAGGGGCATTGTTGAAAAAGTCTCAAAAAGACTCTCCTTAAGAGTCTTCTTCATTTAGTCTCAAATGCCCCTGGAAACAAACACCCCCTGAGTCGGCATAGCATCTTGAGATAATAATAACAGAATTAAACGGGCTAAGCCAGCGATTTTTTCCTAAATTTGAATTGTTCATTTGCAATAAAAATTTACCAGGAGACAACGCCTGTAATTAGGGATCCTATTAGGTAAACTTCCGTGTGTCCCCTTTTTCTGCCGCATTTACCGGGAAGTTTTACGGAACAGGAGCGGCGAGGCTGTCTCCTCCGACCTCTCCCCTGGCGGCCATGAAAGCCAGCGGTCCGTCAGTCCAAGAACCCGACCTACAGCCGGTGGTGAGCAAATTTCCAGCCCCGTCATGTTCCCCTTCTGTTAGTTCTTTTTATTGACCAGCGAACAAATTGATTGACACACTGTCATTCTGTTAGTTCTTTTTATTTCTATCAATCAAGTAGCCTTTAAATGTGGGAAAAAAGTTATACTGATTAAGTTTTGGTAGCATATCTGTAACCATTCATTTCATAATCCAGGGTACCATCATCAGGTCAATTCCTAAGTAAGAACCGTACCGATTTTTCTGTCACATGGTTTGCTCTATCCATCAGTACACTTTAGATTTCCTTTATTTGCAAAGGGAGGGGTACAGCAGAAGGATCAATACCAAAGGGTAAAATGTCTACGTTTAATGATGCATTCCATTAAGTGGTCATCTATACAATTGAACGACGCTACCAAATATTTAGGGCCAGGGACAAATACAGAGCGGTGGATCATCCGTACAGAATTAGCTCTGTTCATAAGACATCGGCCGAACCAGTTGTTCCTGAGCCGCCGAATTTCCCTATTTTCTATTTCTCTCGCTATTTTTCAGACTTCGTTGCACTAATCACTAGGGTAACAGATGTTTTACCTCCTGTTGGCGCTGCTCATGAGTCAAGGCGTCAAATTTACATTACAGATGGACAGTGTGTGATTTTTTCATACTTCTTTATTTGTTTCTTCGATGAAACATAATGTATTCTCAAATGAATACGTCTTTTTTTTGCAGAAAGCCCGCAACTGTGGCGCTTTGGGGGGAAATTTGCGGAATCACTTGATGGCGATACATTGTGTGAATGGTCCAAACATGAACCTGTCGTGCTACTTTTGTCCGAATCATCATGGACCAATATGCAGGCAATGATATTTTGTGCTTCCCTTTATGATAGTTGATCTTCCTTTTGCAACAATAAGGCGACTTCTTAGGACACACAATTAATTGAAATCGACAGGTATACTGGCATTTAAAAACACCTCATCACCCAGGTGGCACATAATGTTAACATCCCTAAGATGAAGGCCATGGTGGCAAAGTACTGTCCATATTTTGGATCTCACCATGACTTCTACTCCCTCTGTACCGAAATATATGTCGCTGGAGTAGCTGAGTTAAGCTACTCCAGCGACATATATTTCGGTATAGAGGGAGTATTTATTTGCATCCACTGATTTCTTTTGGCGATCCATATGCAGAACAAGTGGCATGCCTTACCAAATTGAGCTGCGAAATATGGGACAGGGCCAACGGCAGGCAACTTATTCGACTAGTGCAACTTTGGCAGCTGTTGACCCCAGTAAAGCCATGGTATAAATACCCACCTTACACTCTCAATGCCTTCGTTTACATGTGCGCCTCTAAACTTATAGTTCCATCACATCACAGACTCAATATTATAAGCTTGAAGATAAGAATCACTGAGGTTATCTCAACTACCGACTGGTAGTAGTACATCGGATGCCAAATATGTTGGAGAAAAATGCTAAAAGAGGGAAACATATACAGGTGCCATATATGCGCTGAACCAAGTCCGTTTCCAAGGTATATTTTCTATGTATATGGTTTGTAGTCGATTAAGAAAATTAGCATAATCAAATGAACATGCACCCATATATGCAGGTACAAAATATGTGCACGTGCAGTAGTCAGTAGATTTGCTAGCCTACAGCAGTGAGATGTGCAAGGTGTCAGGTATGCCATGTCCACATTGATTTTTCCTTCAATTCTAAATACTTGGAAAGTTTGGACGTTTCCTTATGCAGAATCCATCTTACACCTTGCACTGTTGGCTCCCTTCCCTGAACATAACTAATCCCTGTGTTATATGGTGCCATAAATTTCAGAGAATCATGCTGGCATCTTAATCATTCAGTAAGGCATTTGATGGCTCACTTCGGTAAAAAAAAACTTCGCCTGTTTCATTACATAATTCGTACACAAATCATGGTGAGATTATTGTTGGCATACTTCTCTTGCCTTCAAAATGTAATTTCTACCAAAATGGAAATGGCATGCCTTCTTTTATTCAGAACGACGCATTCACCTGAGACTTATTTATGCTATATCCCCATAGGCAACAGATAATGTTAGTCTCCAGTAGCACCGATTATTGCTCCTATCCGTACCTCATTTTTTGGGATGCACTTCCATGTTTGTGTGTCATGCATGACAATAAATGATGTACTACCAGGAAGGTACATGATACTAATATATGATACTATGCATTAGGGAGGTAGTATCATATACTAGCATCTTATGCATGATACTCCCCATTATAACCAGTCTAAGATGACTTATACATCTAGACGGAGGGAGTAGTAGTAATTACCAGAGAGCATAATTCTCGTCTGTGTAATCAAAGGCCTATGTTTCTCTCTCGAAGATGCTGCGATCAATTCCAGTAGTTAGTGCCTGATCTTTCGCCTCCGCATACAACCGTAAGGCCCTTCCCAGTGCTCCAAGGTGTACCGGTGCTAAGGGTGCCACATAGGCAAAAAAAATGATGTGGCAAAGCAATTAAAGAGGAAAGGGAGTATTATGGTGAGCCCAGGAGAAAACGATACTAAGCGCATGGACCTATGCAAAATGAGCATTAACCAATGCATGAAGGTGTTTTGGTGTTAAAACATTAAATGAGGAAGGCTTAGCTAGTATAAATGTTAAGCATCAATGCATTGGGGAGAGTGGTTGCTAAGCTCTTTAAATGCCTTTACACCCCACCTTAGACTAGTCATAATGGGAGTAACTTAACTAGTAACATCATACATTTCAATACAAGATTGCTTATGTGACAGCTAATTAATGAGAAGAGAGGGGTTTGTGATAACTTAAGCTAGTTACTGTAACATCACACATTTCAAGGTATAATAAGTCTATAGCCTAATAAATATACTCTTTCATGATAGCACTCATATGTTACTACCCACTATGGAGGTAGTAACATAGAATAGTAACATCGGCAAGTTACTACTCTATGTTACTCCCCACTGTGAGCAGTCTTAGCACCAATGCATTGGAAGAGGCCTAACCACCAAATGCTATCAATAGGTGCATGCAGAATTAGTGCCCTGATTTTTAGCCACGACGTTTTGGGGTTCTATATATTTAAATGTATGTGCTATTATGATTACATAAAATCTCGGGAAGGTTAACCCCAGATTACATTAAATCAAATGATTTGTCTCTTGGATTTTTTTTCCTGATGTGGCATATTTGACGAGGTGGATGGCTGCATGTGACTGCTGATGTGGATAGATTGCATGTCAAGAGAAATAAGATAGTGTGGAGCTCCTATTTTGTTGAAATGTTGAGTTCAGTATGACCTCAGAGGACACATATAATGCTAGTACATTTTAGTACCATTTCCATGCTTCCTTCTTTTAGAATTTAATAGTTTGAAACACACTTCATCATAAGGCGCCGAGTACATGTCTGCATATCTGCATGTGGCAAGCCAAGTGGTAAACTGGCTACACAAAGAAGCGCCGGTCCTCGGCTCAACGAGTGGCTGATCAGCGGCAAGTGCGTGTGGGAGAGATACAGATGACCTCAGATTTTTTTTATTTTTTATTTTAGGGAAAGATGACCTCAGAATGTTTATCAGTTTGTGAAGAACCAGGAGTCGAACCCTGTTTGGATCATCACATGTAGTTCAATCCTGAGATCGGTATCTTCTGCAACAAAGACTATCTTCTGTCATGAACTCTTCTTGAGGCTATGGCTGCCTGTGGTGGGAGACCACTGTAATTTTAGTGAATCGTTTGTTTGAGTGCTACTTTGACGGATACCACGAATGATTCGGCGTATAGAGGCTGATTAGTACAGTAGCGCATGTGCGCAGCCCACTGTTGCAGTTTTATATTGGCATAGAGAAGAGAAGAAAACAATTAGTGAGCCAATCATCCTCTATCAAGGACGATCGATGGATCAAGATAGCTGCTGACCACACCGGCCGGCACCAGTGAAGTGATTGCCTCGCCATTCTCATGCATGATCATCACCATATATGGCTGGCTAATGCGCACAATCGAACTCAAATGCACACCGGACCATGAGGGCCCTTCTCCACATGTGCAATCCCCATGTCCATGTGAGCAGCAGCAGATGCTTCGTCCCCGTCGTGTCCCTCATGCTCCTCGCCGCTCTTCTTGCCGCTTCCAACCTGCTGTGCACCACCTTCCCACACCCATGGCGCGTGTTTTCTTCTCACCTTCACACAGGATCACGACCTGGCGAGGGCGGGGGCTGTGACATCTTCAGAGGCGACTGGGTGCCCGACCCGGACGCGCCCTACTACACCAACGACACCTGCTCGGTCATCCACGAGCACTACGACTGCATGAGGTTCGGCAAGCCCGACCTCGGCTTCGTCAACTGGCGGTGGCGCCCCGACGGCGACGGCTGCGACCTGCCCCGCTTCGACCCGGCCCGCTTCCTGGCCCTGATGAGGGGCAAGACCATCGCCTTCGTCGGGGACTCCCTCGCCAGGAACCACAAGGACTCCCTCATCTGCCTCCTCACTAGAGTACGTACCTCCTCACCAGAGCACGTGTGGCATGGCATGGCGGCGTGACGGATGTGTACGTGCGTGCGTGCGTGCAGGTCGCGGAGCCCACGACGAGCTGGCCGAGCAGCAAGCAGACGGTGTACCACTACGGCGAGTACAACTTCACCGTGGCCAGCTTCTGGGCGCCCTACCTGGTCCGTCACGAGCAGATCGACGACGACGGGCCGGCGCACACGGGGCTCTGGAACCTGCACCTCGACAAGGCGGAGGACGTGTGGGCGGCGCGCATCCCGGAGCTCGACTACGTCGTCGTGTCGGCGTCGAGCTGGTTCTACCGCCCGTCCATGCTGTACGAGGCCGGCCGGCTCGTCGGCTGCCACTACTGCCAGCTGCCCAACGTCACGGACCTCACGCCGCGGTACGCGCTGCGCATGGCCACGCGGGCCGCGCTGGGGGCGCTGTCCGGCGCCGACGGCCGGTTCCGCGGCACGGCGCTGCTGCGCACCGTGGACCCGTCGCAGTACGAGGGCGGGCAGTGGAACAGCGAGGACGGTAACTGCGTGCGGACGGCGCCGTCACGGCGCGGCGAGAGGAGGGTCGAGGGCTTCGAGCGCGACTTCCGCGAGCTGCAGCTGGAGGAATTCGCGGAGGCGGAGAGAGCGGCGGTGGACGGGGTCAGGATGATGCTGATGGACACGACGGAGGCGATGATACTGCGGGCCGACGCGCATCCCAGCAAGTACCGGGGCTGGACGCCGGAGAAGCACTTCACCCTGTACAACGACTGCGTGCACTGGTGCCTGCCGGGGGCCATCGACACCTGGAACGATATGCTGCTCCATATGCTCAACTCTACTGCATAAAATAAGATGAGTGATCGATCGATAATAAATATATACAGTACTTAGCAATATATACTCCCTCCCTCTCAAAATAAGTATCTTAAATTTAATACAAAGTCGAGACACTTATTTTGAGACGGAAGGAGTAGCAAATACTGCCCTCTTATATGTAAAACCCATTTGGCTATTGAAAAAAAAATGTAAAACCCATTTATACATCTACTTGTAAAATGGCTGCCGCATGTCAAGAGTGCGTCAGAGTGTGTGAGAGAGCCAAGTACTCGTTGATGATGATGCCGAGTTACCTAAGTTTGGCCATTTGAAAGATCAAGGGCTCACAAACACGGTGGTGATTCCCAGTATAGATCCGGGCGTCCCGCTGACGGATCTAGCGCACATCGCTTCCCCAGTCGTCTTGGGTCACTGCAAGCCCGCAATGTAGTCATGGTGTTGCCGTGCTTCGCCTCCCTCCTAGGTCGTCCTCGGTATTGGATCTAGTCTTTCTTGGTCACCATCTATGAGATTTGACGGTGAATTGGATGTTTGTTATTATGGTTGTGGATTCAATTTTTTCGAGTCGCAACTCACTATCAGAGAGATCTGGCGGTAGCTCAGTCGGCCCTTCTCCAACCGAAGGGTGAATTTTGGTTTGTGATCATCTGGTGGTTCCTCGCTAGCTGGTCGTTGGTTCAAGCGTTGTTCGGGAACGCGTCGCCGGCTCCCCGTCAACCAGTTAAACGGCGTAGATGTATACACCACACACACATCACAATGCACTCAAAATTTGTTGGTTGAACTGACGTACGTCCCAACTAGATTACCTTGTGCTCCTTTTCTATCTAGTTGAAGCGACGTAGGATTGCTAAGTGAACTGCATGCATGCGCATGCGTCATCCTTATGAGTAAGATAATGCTGACCGAAACCACCCTGAATAGTGGGTTCCAAGCAACGAAAGTGTATGCACGCGATATGCATACACTGCATCTCTTGCGATATATGGGTTACCGTGCTTGCACTGTCAGCTTCCTAAGAACAAAATTATTCTCATGACCAAATAAGATATTTGTAACTTTGCATATACAAATTAGCTAGTTGGTAAGGAGCAACTGAATGCAAATGACAACATGGATTCCATGTATGCATCAACAACAAAGTGGATAGCAGTCTATGACCACCACCACTACAACACACTAAACACATGTTAGACAGCTTGTGCTGGGTCCACTGTGCATCACATGTCAATCCCTAGATCAATAGCTGATACACACATACTTAGCAAAATGATAACATAACCCAGTGGGATACTGTATTACCTAAAATAATACACGATACGAAGAAACAACTGAACGGTAGCCCATTCCCAGTGTAGACGTAACCATAATATTCGATAATGCTTCAGTGGCTTCTCACATGAATTCAACAAATAAGGAATATTGACATAAATACTCGGCATGCCCCAACACAAGGGATGGTGTTGTTATATTCATAGGATAAATCAAGGAAAGGAGCATGGGGTCTATTTGAGAAAAGAACAATTATATATGCAGGGTTTTATTTTGTAAAGTATTTTAAGGTGGGGTTTCGATAAATATACTTGAAGTTGGGTTTATATTTATATTTATGAAAAGGTTGTTTTCCATGGAGAGAAACGATCCATCTCACCGGTTCTGCAATTTCAGTCTGGCCAGCTCTGTGCCCGTTCAACAACATCCATCGACATTCAGAAAGCACATACCCCTTAAAAACACATTCTTAAGCTAGATGCTTCTCCTTCTCCTCGTTGTAGTGTGTCTTGGTAGAGCTTTGTGCTAATAACATGTTTAGACTATGATGGAAAACACACACGAGTAGTATATAAGAAAATTAGAAGGGAGAAACAAAGTAGACACAATATGTAGGGCAGGACTATTCTCTTTATTATTCAGATCCAAAGAGGATATACATACAATTATGGAGGCCTACCCCTATATAGGTGGCATGCACGTACCCGCTTAGGAGTCCACCACCCTTTGGCTTGGCAAAAGGGAAAGACCACCAAGTGGGATCGGTTTCCAGCAGACCCATCGCTAATATCTTTCAAAGGAAGAACCACCACTTAAAATTGTGTCATAAGTCACATTAGGACCATCACTAAGATCATTAGTGATGTGTTATGTTATCACTTGCTTAGCAGTGCAAATTTCATCTAAAAAGTTATGACAATTCATGAGTGGCAAGTGAATGTTAGGCCTCGACCCGAAAGCCATACAAGTGATGGGTCGCCGCAGGACTCATCACTAATTGGTCATAACAAGTGCGTGTCACAAAGACCCGCCACTTATTGTGCATCACCTATGTGTGTTTTAATGTGACAACCCTTTGTTTAATACTTTCTCTGTCCTAAAATAAGTGACTCAACTTTGTACTAACTTTAGGAGGGAGTATTGGACTAGCAAATGGATGTGGAAGCAATGTGGACCAAATTTAGTGCTTGGGTGTGCTCATGCCACTTACGAGCCGCGAAGTGCATGGAATCTATCACCGATCTTTGGTGCCGTGAACAAACTAAGCGTGTCTAAAGTTCTTGCACATTTTGGTGGGATAAGAGTGAACTATTGCCACTGGTTAACATAATACGCATGAATAAGCTAGGATAACTACGGAAGCTTAGTATATAGTTAAATCAGAGAAGAAGTAGCGATGATGGGTGAATGACATGTCCTGCATATATAGGGTTGATTCCATACACGAGCTAGCCTTCCTGTCAAGAACAATATAGCGCTTGGCCAGTGGGAGAATGTCAATGACATATATCACCAAGAAGCATGACTATGCTGCAACCTTGGATGAGAAGGAGCCGTCCGAGGATGAGAAGTCGGCCAGTGTTGAGAGGCTACTTGTCCGAACCACAAAACTTACCACAGCTACCATCAAGCTGTACAGGTAATCATCAGCTATGTACTCCCTCCGTTCCGAATTACTTGTCACATGTATAGATGTATCTAGATGTATTTTAGTTCTAGATACATCCATTTCTGCGACGAGTAATTTGAAACGGAGGGAGTATATACTTAGTTATTCGAACATGTTTGTGTTTCATTACAAAACCTAAGAGTTCTTCATGATAAAACTTGTGAACATATATATACTACACACTATCATGACTCATGAGTAGTTCAACTAGTTCATATGAAATGCGCAGAGTTAAAATTTGTTATGTGCAGCTAGCAGAGTTCCAAGAGAAGTAAAACAATCGGATGTGATAGTAAAAATTATGTTTGACCAATTATGTTCAATACACTGTTTACTTTACAACTTGAGACATATGCTGAATCTCATATGAATTTGTTGCAACAAATGCTTAAAAATGATGAATTCTTATAAGCTTTCTCTTTTATCGTGTCGTGAAATCTAGTGCTCAAAGTGACATTTTAAAATGTCAAAATTCACCATTTTAATTGAGTGAGTAGGGAATATGTATAGAAATATTACTATAAATTATGTGGAAAATGACTAAAAGTTTATGTGTGACAAACATATGCAATTAAGTGGGAAAACCATGGTGTTTGCAGGCTCATGGTCTTTGTTCGGATGGCCATCTTCGTGCTGTTCTTCAAATGGCGAATCAGCACGGCTCTTACAGTGATCAGCGACGGCACAACTACAGTTCGTGCAATGTGGACCATGTCCATCGCCGGCGAGCTCTGGTTCGCCCTGATGTGGGTGCTGGACCAGCTGCCCAAGATGCAGCCTGTCCGGCGCACCGTCTACGCCACGGCGCTCGAGGAGTCGCTGCTTCCGGCCATGGATGTGTTCGTCACCACCGCCGACCCCGAGAAGGAGCCGCCGCTGGTGACCGTGAACACTATCCTCTCCATCCTCGCCGCGGACTACCCCCCAGACAAGCTCACGTGCTACGTCTCAGACGACGGCGGCGCTCTGCTCACCCGCGAGGCGGTGGCGCAGGCTGCCTGGTTCGCTAGACTGTGGGTGCCCTTCTGCCGGAAGCACGGCGTCGAGCCGAGGAACCCAGAGGCCTACTTCTGCCCCTGCGTCAAGGCGAGGGTGGTGTCAAGGGCTGACTATAGGGGAAGGTCGTGGCCGGAGCTGACACGGGACCGGAGGCGCGTGCGCCGGGAGTACGAAGAACTGCGGTTGCGGATCGACGCGCTTCACGCCGGAGACGTGCGGCGCCAGCAGTGGTCGCGCGGCACGGCGGAAGATCATGCCGGAGTTGTTGAAGTGCTAGTCGGCCCTCCGGGCAGTACGCCGGGGCTCGGCGTCAGTGATCTTCTGGACCTCAGCTCCGTCGACGTGCGGGTTCCGGCGGTAGTGTACATGTGCCGGGAGAAGCGCCACGGCCGCGTGCACCACCGGAAGGCAGGTGCCATGAACGCGCTGCTCCGCACCTCGGCCGTGCTCTCCAACGCGCCCTTCATCCTCAACCTCGACTGCGACCACTACGTCAACAACTCGCAGGCCCTCCGCGCCGGCGTCTGCCTCATGCTCGACCGCGGCGGCAGCAACGTGGCGTTCGTCCAGTTCCCTCAGCGCTTCGACGGCGTCGACCCGGCGGACCGATACGCCAACCACAACCGCGTCTTCTTCGACTGCACGGAGCTCGGCCTCGACGGCCTCCAGGGACCCATTTACGTGGGCACCGGCTGCATGTTTCGCCGTGCGGCGCTATACAACGCCGACCCGCCGCTCTGGAGGCCACATGGTGACCGCGACGCTGGCAAGGACATCGCCACAGAGGCTGACAAGTTTGGCATCTCAACACCGTTCCTTGGCTCGGTACGTGCTGCCTTGAACTTGAACCGGTCGGAGCAATGGAACACAACTTCACCGCCGTGCTCGTTCGACGGGGCTGCCGTCGGCGAGGCAACCGCGCTTGTCTCGTGCGGCTACGAGGACAGGACGGCATGGGGCCGGGACATCGGCTGGATATACGGCACCGTGACAGAGGACGTGGCCACGGGCTTCTGCATGCACCGTCGAGGGTGGAGCTCCGCCTACTGCGCCACCGCGCCGGACGCGTTCCGCGGCACCGCGCCCATCAACCTCACAGACCGGCTGCACCAGGTCCTCCGCTGGGCGGCGGGCTCCCTCGAGATATTCTTCTCCCGCAACAACGCCCTCCTCGCCGGGGCCCGGCTCCACCCGCTGCAGCGCCTGGCGTACCTCAACACGACGGTGTACCCGTTCACCTCCATCTTTCTCCTACTCTACTGCCTCTTGCCGGCGATCCCGCTCGTGACCCGGAACGCGAGCACGAGCGCCTTCTCAGTCAACACGCCGCCGTCGGCCACGTACATTGCGTTTGTGGCGGCGCTGATGCTGACGCTGGCCATGGTGGCCGTGCTGGAGGTGAGGTGGTCGGGCATAACGCTGGGCGAGTGGTGGCGGAACGAGCAGTTCTGGATGGTGTCCGCCACGAGCGCGTACGCGGCCGCGGTGGTGCAGGTGGCGCTCAAGGTTGCGGCGGGGAAGGAGATAGCGTTCAAGCTGACGTCCAAGCAGCGGGCGCCGAGCTCCGGTGGCGGTGTAGCAAAAGACAGGTTCGCAGAGCTGTACGCCGTGAGATGGACGGTGCTGATGGTTCCGACGGCCGTGGTGCTGGCGGTGAACGTGACGTCCATGGCGGCAGCAGTACATGAGGGACGGTGGAGGAAAGGCCCCGCGGCGGTGCTCGCGATGGCGTTCAACGCGTGGGTGGTGGTGCATCTCCACCCCTTCGCCCTTGGTCTCATGGGCCGTTGGAGCAAGACGTTGAGCCCCCTGCTCTTGCTCGTCGTAGCGTTCACAGTTCTATCACTATGTTTTGTCCTCCATTTGCATATGGTTTAATATGCCTGTTATTTGGCCGACTAGTAAAATTTCAAATTCAATTGCTTCAATGACTAACTTTCTAGTAACTACTCCCTCCGCGCTCAATTTGACTCTGTTTAGATACGGATGTATCTAGACACATGTTAGATACATTTATATCTTGAATTACAAGTTGATACCACAATTGAGATAGGGTAATAATTTGGTACCGCCTTACGTTTTTTTCTTTCATATTAGCATCAAGTTTGGGCAGACCATAACAATCGAGCTGAACCTCGTATAAACCCATTTTGACAGGAACTGACGAACGGGGTTCACTTGTCAGGTACTCAGGTACCGACGCGTTTGCAGAACCCCCCCTTCCTCATGCTCCTTCCTTCTCCTCCTCCTCACTCCCGGTCTCTCCCGGTGCTGGAACCTTCATGGATGAACACCCGAGCTCCCCGGCCGCCGATCTAGACGCCGTCTGTCGGAACCCTTATGCCGACGGCCAGATCGGGTGCCCTGCAGCCGGATCCATCCATTCCCGCTGCCCGAAACTCTTCTCCTCCTTAGCTACAACAAGTCCCATCACTTTCGTCGCCCTGTCATGGTTCGGTCGCGCTAAAGGAGACGACGAACGTCCCTGCCCTGGTCATGGTTATTCTTCTGGTTAGATTAATGTTAATCCAAGGCCCCACGTGTCAAGTTTGACTCGACATGATTAAATATAAAGTAAGTTTTTCTTTTGCAAAACAACATGCCACGTCAGCATCTGCCAAGTGGGCCACGCTCATCAATTTCTCCGTTAACATGGGTTTATAGGAGGTTTAGCTCGACTTGTTGCGGTCTGCTCCAGACTTGATACTGACATGAAAAAGGAGTAAAATGCTACCAATTCATTATCCTAGCTCCAATTATGGTACCAATCGTGTAATTAACTCTAATATTTGTTATCATAGCTTAATAGTGATCAGCTGATAATTCTTCCTGTACGGGCTTTCTGTGCCAGTGTCTGGCTATGAACCAGGATCACCGTCGGTGCTATATCTCACTTGTTGCAAGTTGTACCTCGTACTCAGCTACAGCCGCGCCGCGCATGGCTAGCCTAACATTAGGTAATATTTCGCCGTTGGTTCTTAGCTGCGGCTTTTTTTCTGTGGTTTTCTTTAGGTTTTTTCAGGAACCGAGTTTATCTGTTTTGTTGTTCTTTTTCCCCTTTTCAATTCATTTGTTCCTTCTCCTTCCTTTTCTTTTCTTTTATCAGAGTTCAATTTTTTTATAATTATGTTTAAAAATAAGTTTTTTCTAAAATTTGTGACCTACTTAAAATTACACGAACATTCTTTTTACAATGCAGATATTTTTAATAATTGCATGAACATTTTTTTGAAGGACTGTGCTCCGCACGATCGCTTCTCTCGCTCCCCGCTTCATTCCCCTCCCTTCTCTCGTTTTTTTTTTTTGGCGTGTTAAAAAAATGTATGAAGTGGGAGTCGAACCCACTACCTACGGTTCACCATAGCTGTTCACAACCAACTGAAGTAGCTTAAATTCTGGCTATAATTAGGTTGGATAATATTTATACCGGACTGTGGTAAACATATTTTTCTGGCGCACATCCTTGTTTCTCCATCCCATCGCTTCTCCCGCTTCATTTTATTTCCTAGCATGGTAGAAAAAACATGGATAAAAAGTGCTATAAGGTGGGAGTTGAACTCACTACCTCTTGATTCAAGATCCCTTGTCATATCCATCTGGTCTAGTTTCAAGTTGTGATTACATGGAATGCCAATAAATATTTGTACTTCTACATACGCGACCAGAAAAACAAGCTGTTTTCCTTTCTTTCTTTTTTATTTACCAAATTTCCTTTCCTTTTGTACATGGTAATCCATGCATCACAGACCTGATAACTCACGCGCCGCTGTAACCTTTTGACCCTAGGTAAAGTGTTGTAATAATACACGTCGATAACTTATCTGTAAAAGAGCATGGTAATTATACGCACGAACCTGATAATTCACTCACAAATCTCTGTGGTAACTGTGAAGAAAAAGTGTTGTTGTAAGACACCCCGATAACTTATCTGGAAAAAGAGCATGATAATTTATTACGCCATGAATCAGATAACTCACGCACAACACACTATGGTAAATTTTCTGACCATATGAATTTTTGTTGTTGTAACAAATCCCAATAATTTCTTTATAAAGAGCATGGTAATATATAAGCCACAAACCTGTTAACTCACTCACAAACACTGCTTAACTTTTCGCCCAAAGAAAAAAAGTTGTTGTTGAAGGAAATATGCCCTAGAGGCAATAATAAAGTTATTATTTATTTCCTTATTTCATGATAAATGTTTATTATTCATGCTAAAATTGTATTAACCGGAAACATAATACATGTGTGAATACATAGACAAACAGAGTGTCACTAGTATGCCTCTACTAGACTAGCTCGTTAATCAAAGATGGTTATGTTTCCTAACCATGAACAAAGAGTTGTTATTTGATTAACGAGGTCACATCATTAGTTGAATGATCTGATTGACATGACCCATTCTATTAGCTTAGCACCCGATCGTTTAGTATGTTGCTATTGCTTTCTTCATGACTTATACATGTTCCTATGACTATGAGATTATGCAACTCCCGTTTACCGGAGGAACACTTTGGGTGCTACCAAACGTCACAACGTAACTGGGTGATTATAAAGGAGTACTACAGGTGTCTCCAATGGTAGATGTTGGGTTGGCGTATTTCGAGAATAGGATTTTTCACTCCGATTGTCGGAGAGGTATCTATGGGCCCTCTCGGTAATGCTCATCACATAAGCCTTGCAAGCACTGCAACTAATATGTTAGTTGTGAGATGATGTATTACGGAACGAGTAAAGAGACTTGCCGGTAACGAGATTGAACTAGGTATTGGATACCGACGATCGAATCTCGGGCAAGTAACATACCGATGACAAAGGGAACAACGTATGTTGTTATGCGGTCTGACCGATAAAGATCTTCGTAGAATATGTAGGAGCCAATATGGGCATCCAGGTCCCGCTATTGGTTATTGACCGGAGACGTGTCTCGATCATGTATACATTGTTCTCGAACCGTAGGGTCCGCACGCTTAAGGTTTCGATGACAGTTATATTATGAGTTTATGAGTTTTGATGTACCGAAGGAGTTCTGAGTCCCGGATGAGATCGGGGACATGACGAGGAGTCTCGAAATGGTCGAGACGTAAAGATCGATATATTGGACGACTATATTCGGACATCGGAAAGGTTCCGAGTGATTCGGGTATTTTTCGGAGTACCGGGTAGTTACGGGAGAGGTAATGGGCCTTGATGGGCTTTAGTGGGAAGAGGAAAAAGGCTGCTGCGCCCCCCCTCCCCTTTGGTCCGAATTGGACTAGGGAAAAGGGGGCCGGCCACCTCTCCTTCTCCTCCACTTCCTTCTCCCTTCCTCCCCTCTTGATGGACTCCTACTAGGACTTGGAGTCCTAGTAGGACTCCCATCCTGGCCGCACCTTATGCCTTGGCCGGCCTCCTCCTCCTCCATCCTTTATATACAGGGGCAGGGGGCACCCCATAGATAGACAAGTTGATCCACGTGATCGTTCCTTAGCCGTGTGCGGTGCCCCCTGCCATCATATTCCACCTCGGTCATATTGTAGCGGTGCTTAAGCGAAGCCCTGCGACATTAGAACATCAAGATCGTCACCACGCCGTCGTGCTGACGGAACTCTTCCTCGACGCTTTGCTGGATCGGAGCCCGAGGATCGTCATCGAGCTGAACGTGTGCTAAGAACTCGGAGGTGCCGGAGTAACGGTGCTTGGATCGGTCGGATCGGGAAGAAGACGTACGACTACTTCCTCCACGTTGTGTCAACGCTTCCATTGCGATCTACAAGGGTACGTAGATCATACTCTCCCCTCGTTGCTATGCATCACCATGATCTTGTGTGTGCGTAGGAATTTTTTTGAAATTACTACGTTCCCTAACAGTGGCATCCGAGCCTAGGTTTTATGGTTTGATGTTATTTGCACGAGTAGAACACAAATGAGTTGTGGACGATACAAGTCATATTGCCTACCAGCATGTCATACTTTGGTTTGGCGGTATTGTTGGACGAGACGACCCGGACCAACCTTACGCGTACGCTTACGCGAGACCGGTTCCCTCGACGTGCTTTGCACATAGATCGCTTGTGGACGACTGTCTCTCCAACTTTAGTTGAACCGAGTATGGCTACGCCCGGTCCTTGAGAAGGTTAAAACGGAGTCTATTTGACAAACTATCGTTGTGGTTTTGATGCGTAGGTGAGATGAGTTCTTGCTTAAGCCCGTAGCAGCCACGTAAAACTTGCAATAACAAAGTAGATGACGTCTAACTTGTTTTTGCAGGGCATGTTGTGATGTGATATGGTCAAGACATGATGCTAAATTTTATTGTATGAGATGATCATGTTTTGTAACCGAGTTATCGGCAACTGGCAGGAGCCATATGGTTGTCGCTTTATTGTATGCAATGCAATCGCGATGTAATGATTTACTTTATCACTAAGCGGTAGCGATAGTCGTGGAAGCATAAGATTGGCGAGACGACAACGATGCTACGATGGAGATCAAGGTGTCGCGCCGGTGACGATGGTGATCATGACGGTGCTTCGGAGATGGAGATCACAAGCACAAGATGATGATGGCCATATCATATCACTTATATTGATTGCATGTGATGTTTATCTTTTTATGCATCTTATCTTGCTTTGATTGACGGTAGCATTATAAGATGATCTCTCACTGAATTATCAAGAAGTGTTCTCCCTGAGTATGCACTGTTGCGAAAGTTCTTCGTGCTGAGACACCACGTGATGATCGGGTGTGATATGTTCTACGTTCAAATACAACGGGTGCAAAACAGTTGCACACGCGGAATACTCAGGTTATACTTGACGAGCCAAGCATATACAGATATGGCCTCGGAACACGGAGACCGAAAGGTCGAGCGTGAATCATATAGTAGATATGATCAACATAACGATGTTCACCATTGAAAACTACTCCATCTCACGTGATGATCGGTTATGGTTTAGTTGATTTGGATCACGTGATCACTTAGAGGATTAGAGGGATATCTATCTAAGTGGGAGTTCTTAAGTAATATGATTAATTGAACTTAAATTTATCATGAACTTAGTCCCGGTAGTATTTTGCAAATTATGTTGTAGATGAATAGCTCGCGTTGTTGCTTCCCTGTATTTATTTTGATATGTTCCTAGAGAAAATTGTGTTGAAAGATGTTAGTAGAAATGATACGGATTGGATCCGTGATCTGAGGTTTATCCTCATTGCTGCACAGAAGAATTATGTCCTTGATGCACCGCTAGGTGACAGACCTATTGCAGGAGCAGATGCAGACGTTATGAACGTTTGGCTAGCTCAATATGATGACTACTTGATAGTTTAGTGCACCATGCTTAAATAGCTTAGAATCGGGACTTCAAAGACGTTTTGAATGTCATGGAACATATGAGATGTTCCAGGAGTTGAAGTTAATATTTCAAGCAAATACCCGAGTTGAGAGATATGAAGTCTCCAACAAGTTCTATAGCTAAAAGATGGAGGAGAATCGCTCAACTAGTGAGCATGTGCCCAGATTGTCTGAGTACTACAATCGCTTGAATCAAGTGGGAGTTAATCTTCCAGATAAGATAGTGATTGACAGAATTCTCTAGTCACCATCACCAAGTTAGTAAAACTTTGTGATGAACTATAATATGCAAGGGATGACAAAAGTAATTCCTAAGCTCTTCGTGATGCTGAAATCAACGAAGGTAGAAATCAAGAAAAACATCAAGTGTTGATGGTTGACAAGACCACTAGTTTCAAGAAAAAGGGCAAAGGGAAGAAGGGGAACTTCAAGAAGAACAACAAGCAAG
Source organism: Triticum monococcum (assembly GCA_034509565.1). Lineage (NCBI taxonomy): Eukaryota > Viridiplantae > Streptophyta > Magnoliopsida > Poales > Poaceae > Triticum > Triticum monococcum. The sequence goes on from CM067845.1 coordinate 671,288,463, forward strand.
TTGCTGCTCAAGTGAAGAAGCCCAAGTCTGATCCTAAGCCTGAGACTAAGTGCTTATACTGCAAAGAGACTGATCACTGGAAGCGGAACTACCCCAAATGATTGGCGGATAAGAAGGATGGCAAAGTAAACATAAGTATATTTGATATACATGTTATTGATGTGTACTTTACTAGTGTTTATAGCAACCCCTTAGTATTTGATGCTAGTTCAGTTGCTAAGAGTAGTAACTCGAAACGGGAGTTGCAGAATAAACAGAGACTAGTTAAGGGTGAAGTGACGATGTGTGTTGGAAGTAGTTCCAAGATTGATATGATCATCATCGCACACTCCCCTATACTTTCGGGATTAGTGTTGAACCTAAATAAGTGTTATTTGGTGTTTGTGTTGAGCATGAATATGATTTGATCATGTTTATTGTAATACGGTTATTCATTTAAGTAAAAGAATAAATTGTTGTTCTGTTTACATGAATAAAACCTTATATGGTTACACACCCAATGAAAATAGTTCATTGGATCTCGATCTTAATAATACACATATTCATAATATTGAAACCAAAAAATGCAAAGTTAATAATGATAATGCAACTTATTTGTGGCACTGCTGTTTAGGTCATATTGGTATAAAGCGCATGAAGAAACTCCATGCTGATGGGCTTTCGGAATCACTTGATTATGACTCATTTGATGCTTGCGAACCATGCCTTTTGGGCAAGATGACTAAAACGCCGTTCTCCGGAACAATGGAGCGAGAAAAGATTTGTTGGAAATCATACATACTGATGTATGTGGTCTGATGAATATTGAGGCTCGCGACAGGTATCATTATTTTCTGATCTTCACAAATGATTTGAGCAGATATGAGTATATCTACTTGATGAAACATAAGTCTGAAACATTTGAAAAGTTCAAAGAATTTCAGAGTGAAGTGAAAAACATCGTGACAAAAAAATAAAGTTTCTATGATCTGATCGCGGAGACAAATATTTGAGTTACGAGTTTGGTCTTTAGTTAAAACAATGTGAAATAGTTTCACTACTCACGCCACCTGGAACACCACATCATAATGGTGTGTCCGAACGTCATAACCGTACTTTATTGGATATAGTGCAATCTATGATGTCTCTTACCGATTTACCACTATTGTTTTTGGGGTCATGCATTAGAGACAGCTGCATTCACGTTAAAAAGGGGCACCATCTATATCCGTCGAGACGACGCCTTATGAACTATGGTTTGGCAAGAAACCAAAGTTGTCGTTTCTTAAAGTTTGGGGTTGCGATGCTTATATGAAAAAGTTTCATCCTGATAAGCTCAAAACTCAAATTGGAGAAGTGCATCTTCATAGGATATCCAAAGGAAACTATTGGATACACCTTCTATCACAGATCCGAAGGCAAGACTTTTGTTGCTAAATTCAGAAACTTTCTGGAGAAGGAGTTTCTCTCGAAAGAAGTGAGTGGGAGGAAAGTAGAACTTGACGAGGTAACTGTACCCACTCCCTTATTGGAAAGTAGTACATCACAGAAAAATGTTTCTGTGACACCTACACCAGTTAGTGAGGAAGCTAATGATGATGATCATGAAACTTCAGAACAAGACACTACTGAACCTCGTGGATCAACCAGAGTAAGATCCGCGCCAGAGTGGTACGGTAATCCTGTTCTAAAAGTCATGCTACTAGATCATGATGATCCTACGAACTATGAAGAAGCGATGGTGAGCCCAGATTCCGCAAAGTGGCTTGAAGCCATGAAATCTGAGATATGATCCATGTATGAGAACAAAGTATGGACTTTGGTTGACTTGCCCGATGATCGGCAAGCCATAGAAAATAAATGGATCTTCAAGAGGAAGACGGACGCTGATAGTAGTGTTACTATCTACAAAGCTAGAATTGTCGCAAAAGGTTTTCGACAAGTTCAAGATGTTGACTACGATGAGATTTTCTCACTCATATCTATGCTTAAGTCTGTCCGAATCATGTTAGCAATTGCCGCATTTTATGAAATCTGGCAAATGGATAAACAAAACTGCATTCCTTAATGGATTTGCTAAAGAAGAGTTGTATACGATGCAACTAGAAGGTTTTGTCGATCCTAAAGGTGTTAACTAAATATGCAAGCTCCAGCGATCTATCTGTGGACTGGTGCAAACATCTCGGAGTTGGAATATACGCTTTGATGAGTTGATCAAAACATATAGTTTTATACAGACTTGCGGTGAAGCCTGTATTTACGAGAAAGTGAGTGAGAGCACTACAGCATTTCTGATAAGTATATGTGAATGACATATTGTTGATCGGAAATAATGTAGAATTATTCTGTAAAGCATAAAAGGAGTGTTTGAAAGGAGTTTTTCAAAGAAAGACTTCGGTAAAGCTGCTTACATATTGAGCTTCAAGATCTATAGAGATAGATCAAGACGCTTGATAAGTTTTTCAATAAGTACATACCTTGACAAGATTTTGAAGTAGTTCAAAATGGAGCAGTCAAAGAAAGAGTTCTTGCTTGTATTACAAGGTGTGAAGTTGAGTAAGACTCAAAGCCCGACCACGACAGAAGATAGAAAGAGAATGAAAGTCATTCCCTATGCCTTGGCCATAGGTTCTATAAAGTATGTCATGCTGTGCACCAGATCTATTGTATACCCTATGTTAAGCAAGGGAGTACAATAGTGATCTAGGAGTAGATTAATGGACAACGGTCAAAATTATCCTTACTGGAATAAGGATATGTTTCTCGATTATGGAGGTGACAAAAAGATTCGCCGTAAAGGGTTACGTCGATGCAAGTTTTGACACTGATCTGGATGACTCTAAGTCTCGATCTAGATACATATTGAAAGTGGGAGCAACTAGCTAGAGTAGCTCCGTGCAGAGCATTGTAGACATAGAATTTTGCAAAATACTTACGGATCTGAATGTGACAGACCCGTTGACTAAAATTATCTCACAAGCAAAACATGATCACACCTTAGTACTCTTTGGGTGTTAATCACATAGAGATGTGAACTAGATTACTGACTCTAGTAAACCCTTTGAGTGTTGGTCACATGACGATGTGAACTATGGGTGTTAATCACATGGTGATGTGAACTATTGCTGCTAAATCACATGGCGATGTGAACTAGATTATTGACTCTAGTGCAAGTGGGAGACTAAAGGAAATATGCCCTAGAGGCAATAATAAAGTTATTATTTATTTCCTTATTTCATGATAAATGTTTATTATTCATGCTAGAATTGTATTAACCGAAAACATAATACATGTGTGAATACATAGACAAACAGAGTGTCACTAGTATGCCTCTACTAGACTAGCTCGTTAATCAAAGATGGTTATGTTTCCTAACCATGAACAAAGAGTTGTTATTTGATTAACGAGGTCACATCATTAGTTGAATGATCTGATTGACATGACCCATTCTATTAGCTTAGCACCCGATCGTTTAGTATGTTGCTATTGCTTTCTTCATGACTTATACATGTTCCTATGACTATGAGATTATGCAACTCCCGTTTACCGGAGGAATACTTTGGGTGCTACCAAACGTCACAACGTAACTGGGTGATTATAAAGGAGTACTACAGGTGTCTCCAATGGTAGATGTTGGGTTGACGTATTTCGAGAATAGGATTTGTCACTCCGATTGTCGGAGAGGTATCTCTGGGCCCTCTCGGTAATGCTCATCACATAAGCCTTGCAAGCACTGCAACTAATATGTTAGTTGTGAGATGATGTATTACGGAACGAGTAAAGAGACTTGTCGGTAACGAGATTGAACTAGGTATTGGATACCGACGATCGAATCTCGGGCAAGTAACATACCTATGACAAAGGGAACAACGTATGTTGTTATGCGGTCTGACCGATAAAGATCTTCGTAGAATATGTAGGAGCCAATATGGGCATCCAGGTCCCGCTATTGGTTATTGACCGGAGACGTGTCTCGGTCATGTCTACATTGTTCTCGAACCGTAGGGTCCGCACGCTTAAGGTTTCGATGACAGTTATATTATGAGTTTATGAGTTTTGATGTACCGAAGGAGTTCAGAGTCCCGGATGAGATCGGGGACATGACGAGGAGTCTCGAAATGGTCGAGACGTAAAGATCGATATATTGGACGACTATATTCGGACATCGGAAAGGTTCCGAGTGATTTGGGTATTTTTCGGAGTACCGGGTAGTTACGGGAGAGGTAATGGGCCTTGATGGGCTTTAGTGGGAAGAGGAAAAAGGCTGCTGCGCCCCCCCTCCCCTTTGGTCCGAATTGGACTAGGGAAAAGGGGGCCGGCCACCTCTCCTTCTCCTCCACCTCCTTCTCCCTTCCTCCCCTCTTGATGGACTCCTACTAGGACTTGGAGTCCTAGTAGGACTCCCATCCTGGCCGCACCTTATGCCTTGGCCGGCCTCCTCCTCCTCCATCCTTTATATACAGGGGCAGGGGGCACCCCATAGACAGACAAGTTGATCCACGTGATCGTTCCTTAGCCGTGTGCGGTGCCCCCTGCCACCATATTCCACCTCGGTCATATTGTAGCGGTGCTTAGGCGAAGCCCTGCGACATTAGAACATCAAGATCGTCACCACGCCGTCGTGCTGACGGAACTCTTCCTCGACGCTTTGCTGGATCGGAGCCCGAGGATCGTCATCGAGCTGAACGTGTGCTAAGAACTCGGAGGTGCCGGAGTAACGGTGCTTGGATCGGTTGGATCGGGAAGAAGACGTACGACTACTTCCTCCACGTTGTGTCAACGCTTCCGTTGCGATCTACAAGGGTACGTAGATCATACTCTCCCCTCGTTGCTATACATCACCATGATCTTGCGTGTGCGTAGGAATTTTTTTGAAATTACTACGTTCCCTAACAGTTGACAGGAAAATAGCATTCTCATTTTTTGAATTATATGAGTATTGAAAAAATGCATTACTCCTTCATTAGACATATATTTTTAAACATGGTCAACTTGAAAGAACAATTATTCTTCATATTAGGGGTATTTGACTATACTTATATTTTCTAGAGAAGCCGTAGTAATCGGATTAGGAGTGTCGGAGTGTGATGAATTTTATCCGGTTGGAACGCACGACATTGATGTAATATTTATTACTTTGGATGCTCTATATACCGCCATGATTTTTGATGAATAAATGAAAAGTTTTTTCATAAAAAAAGATGTGGTTCAGATCAATTTACTCGGAATCACCCCAGTAAGATTCACGTCATGATCATCAAATCATGAAAGAAATTTTGTCTGACCATTGCCTCATGGTCAACCGTGGTTAGTAATAACTGGTATTTTCTCTCGTTACAAACATACGGGTATTTGTGTTTGATCGAAATAAAAGACAGACGTCCGTATATATTTGCTCACCTGACCGACGGCGCTCACGCGGACGCTCCAGCTAGCGAACACGAGGGGCCCATTCCAGCCAATCCACGTGCCCACGAACTGGGCGCGCACGGCGACGCTCCGGCTTGGGAAGCCGAGAAGCTCTGCGGCACCGAGCTCCGGAGCAGCTGTGTGTGTCAATGCGGCGGCGCCACGTACTCCGCCCGGCCACGCTGGCCCGCGCTTTTGCCGCCCGCGCCGCGGAGCCGCCTCCACGTGGTGGCCGCCCCCGCCACAACTCCTCTGCGGCGCCGGACGACCGAGGAGATAGACATGCCCTCTCTCTCCAGTTCCATGGCATTCTCCCTTCTCCAAACCGCAGAGATAAACCAATCCTTGAGGTTGAGGCTCAGTTTGAACCGCCCGGCTCGCCTCGGATCCACTGCGCGGCCGCGGCCCAGTTGCCTCGTCCAAAATGAAGCGATGTGACCCTTCGCCAACGCAAAGAACAAAAATGGGCATTTGTAAATATTGTATTTGCAGACAGAAAAGAAAGGAATAGTTTGATCGGTGTCTTGGATCCGTACGGCCGGTGTGCAGTGGTTTTCAGGGCGCGATCACGACGCGACGCCAGCCATGATCCATCCCTGGCGGTCGTGTCGCGGGAGCGAGCGAGGCGGCCGCAGAGGATCCGAGGCGAGGGCCCTCGCTCTAGACCGTTCCCCCGCTTTCGACCGACGCCGGCTCCCGCGCGTTCGCGACCCCGCGCCACGTACGGCGGCTCTGCTGGCCTGGCTTCCTCACGCGCACCCGCGCTTACCCGTCTCGCCGACAGCGGAGCCCGCGTCCACCGGGGTCCCGCGGTTCATGGCGTGAGTTAGTGTACAATCCCAGAGCCGCGTCGCCACCGCAATGCCGCTGTACTCCACCACGCAACGCGCTCGTACCACTATATTAGACACGCAGCCTGGCCGCCGTGGTTGCTCACCTCACTTCATTCACTCTCCCTGTTCCTTCTTGGTAGCTTGCTCACCGGCCAGCTGCTGCTGCTGCTCAAGCCAAAACCAAGCCCGCTTGGTAGGGATAGATAGATAGTCCACGGGATATGGAGGTGGAGGTGCCGATGGAGTACGGCGTGACGACGACGACGGCGGTGGCGGAGGAGCAGGGGTGGGAGACGCCGAGGAGGGAGGACTGCCGCATCCCGGCCTTGCCGACGTGCCCGCCGCCGCCGCCCAGGAAGAAGCCCGCGGCGGAGCTCGGCAGGGCGGCGCCGCGCCGGGAGCCGCCCAAGGGTGGCTACTTCCAGCCGCCGGACATCGAGTCCCTCTTCATGCTCGCGCCGCCGCGGAGGCACGCCGCCTCCACCTGCGCGTAAACGATCCTCTGCAGACTACAGCAACTAGCTGTCTCCTAGCCTAGGGAATAGCCACTAGCCAGGGATGTTGGCTGCACATCTTGTTTTGGTTTCGGAGAGAGGAAGATGTGCGTGCGCGTCCCTCTTCTGCTTGAGTTCCTGACGCGAAAATTGTAGCATCAGGAAGAAGCTAGGCTGCTCGTGTGTGGGTGTCACTGTGTCTGGCCTGCTGCCCACAGGTAGGTAGCTAGGCAGTCGGGAGATTAGGAGTAGGAAAGGTTCGAAGGTGTAGCCCACTCGTACAAACGTGTGCATGTACCGTGTAAATGTTGTTGCAAGCTGGAAGAAATATGGTTCTTGCGAAATGTTCCTCCTGGTGCACTGTTACTTGCCTCCTTGTTCGTCCAACATTTATCTTTGCTCAACTACTACGCCGTTTTCCGTTCTTCACGAACGGTGAATTTTAGTCGAGATTTGTTTCAACTGAAAGTTGTAATCGACGACGCTTATCGGTTGCTTGACCAAATGCCCAACACCGAACGGTTTCTTCTTCTCTCCCTTTGTTCTCGAATCTTGACGAGGCATATTCTTTTCTCTTTTTCTTTTTTTACGGCTTTTCTCTTTTTCTGGGAAGAAGGATATTGAGGCACATTTTCTTCTTCTCTCCCTTTGTTCTTGAATCTTGACGAGGCATATTCTTTTCTTTTCTTTGGGAAGAAGGACATTGAGGCACATTCCAGAAATTCAATTCGGCTCCCGAGCATGCTCAAAAATAACTTTTGAAACTGTCAAAAGAAAAAGGACAATTTTTCAGGTGCTCTTAGTCACGTTCAAATGCTACCACAAATTAAAAAAAATTTAAACACTAAACGTTACCCAAATGTTTGTTTTTCACCGATGAAACACTGATGCAAAGCCCAAGCTTATACTAGTACAAGACAAAAAGGGCTCTCTTCGTAGCCCAGTTTACGGAACAGGCCCGGCTAGCTTTCCACATTGTTCAAGGCCCGAAGACCCGGCGCGGCGGCCGGCCCAAAGACGCTTTGGCTTCCTCCTCCGCAGGTTCTAGAGCACTCCAGACCCCCGCCGCCGCCGAGCGGTCCCTCCGTCTCCACCACACCACGCCACGGCCGACCAAGGCGAGGAGAGACCAACCAAACCAAAGAGAGCACTACAAAAGGAGGAGGGAGAGACCCAGAAGCTCTACCACGTTCGACCACGCACGCACGCACGCCTGAAGAATCAATCTCGCAGCTCCAGCAGCGGCGGCGCCTCTCCGGCGGCATGGCCAAGGAAGGAGCAGGAGGAGGGCCCGACTGGAACGGCCTGCTCAAGTGGAGCCTCGCCCACGGCAGCGACGGCACCAACCCGCCCCGCGCGCTCAGGTCCGCTCTCGCCCAGATCCCCTCCCCAAACCCCTTCCTTCGTGCTCCTCGTTCATAGTTTTTTTTTTTTGGTTCAAGTAAGGCCGTTGCTCCCCGTACATAGCTAGTTACCCGATTCGTTTCCTTGCTCGGTCCCCGTTTAGATTCTGGGGATGAATCTGGTGCGGGTTTTCCAGATTTTAAGGAAGGCTATATAGAGTTACTGGTTCTAGGTTTTACGGCTATGTTTCAATTGGGATTCAGATTTTATAAGCCTAAGTTACTGGTATGTTCTACTAGTCTGTATCAGTTGGGATGTTCAGTTCGTTCTTGTACACTACCAGTTCATGTTGTGGATGAAGAATCATGATGCTCTAGCTGTATCGTCTCGCTAAAATTGTCGCCATACTTCCTGTTTGAATATTGTTCTATGCTACCATTTGGGTTGATGCGACTCACTCGTCGTGATGTAGCATTACAATTAACTAAATAAAGCTGTTGTTTGATCTAGAACTCTGTTCGATCATTCAAGGTTTATTTATTTAGTTGGAGCCGTTTGATTTTTCTGCAGTTCAAAATGATTGGAACACATTGCGACTGGGCGGCGAGTATATTCCTGTTGCTAATACTTCCCCTGATTTTCGGTTTGCAGCGAGGAGGACAGGAAATGGTTTATGGAGGCGATGCAGGCAAATACAGTCGATGTTGTTGGCAGGATGAAGGAGATTGCCCAGGTGATGAAAACCCCTGATGATGTGTTGCAGTCTCATGGCGTCACTCCAGAGAACATTGAAGGTACCTTCACAGGTGTTCCTGTTTTTGTGATCATCATATTCTCAAACCTGCATGTTTCTTATCATGCTTTCACATTCCTCCTGTTGTTTACCTGTAGATGTTTTTCTGTTAGACATGCAATTTTATACCCCACAGATTGTTTGGATGCTATTGTTCACATCTGAGAGCATTTTCATCGCTCTAGAGACTGGCTGTTGTGTGCCGTATGTGCTCTACAACATGCAACTAGCAAATATTTAATGCTTGGAGCTTAAAACTAGGGCTGAGGATACTTGTTTAAATTCATAGCATTTGCATGCGGATATGATATATAAATAAAATGCGGCAAACACTGTGAATGGATAGGCCTGACATTAGCAATGGGCAGTTATTCCTGAACTGATTTTTAACCAGTTGGCTTGCTGTTATTCTCCCTTTATGGTGCAAAATTTATTTAATTTTTTTTACTTGATTGTGCAATATGTGTGCCTTGTGGTATTGAAATTCACACAACTAATATGTGGCAGAAATAATTGCTGTTGTTTGATAGAAAGTAAGAAATTTGTTCTTTTATACTTTCTGATAAACATTTGGGGTGAGGTAGATATTCGTCACAGTCCATGAAGTTTTTCTGTTTGTGTGCTGCTAAATTTTTACCATTCCCACTTCAATTAGAAATGCATCTTATGATGATTATTTTGATCAGACCCTGCTTTTCCTTTCACACCCTTTGTTCATGTATGTTTAAAATTACCTTCCGCACCTGATTCTGATTTGTCAGTGCATGCTAAAGTCCATTGAGCTAAACATTTTCTAACTTTGTGCGCAGATATGCTTGATGAGTTACAAGAGCATGTGGAATCCATTGATATGGCAAATGGTAAGATCACCGATGAGCCAGATGCTGATCTATCTGCTTTTAAATAGTTAGTGCGGTTAACCATATGGAATTTGTTAAATGTTTGAATTGTCCAAGCAGATCTTCATTCTATTGGTGGACTAGATCCTCTACTTGGTTACTTAAAAAATTCACATGCTGGCATCCGAGCAAAGGCAGCAGAAGTTGTGAGTACAGTTGTTCAGAATAACCCGAAAAGCCAGCAACTTGTCATGGAATCTAATGGACTGGAGCCACTGTTGACAAACTTCAGGTCTGATCCTAGCATGACTGCGCGCACAAAAGCTCTTGGAGCTATCTCTTGTAAGCCATATCTTCTTTGTCTTTGTATTTGTGCATTTCATACATGACAAAAAAAATCGCATGCAAGGATCACTAGTTCAACTTCATGTAGTCCTCTTTTGTTGTTTTCATGCTAATAATTGTTTTCATACCCTTGTGTTGCAGCTCTGATTCGCAATAACCAATCTGGTCTTGCTGCATTTCGTCTAGGAAATGGACATGCTGCACTGAAAGATGCACTTGGTTCTGATGATGCTAGACTTCAGAGGTATGTTTTGTGGTATTTAGAACAGCTATGTGCCTATCCTCCTATGGCACACCATTGCATATTTTCATAAGAGAATTTTTGAATTGGTTGGGTTTGTTAGGACAAGAAATATACACCAGAACAGTACTCTGAACTTTCCCTGTATCCAAGAAATTGTACCATCTTCTAGCAAGACATTTAAAGAGCAAGCAGAAATTCTATATGGGAACAGCTTGCATGTCTACCCTTGTCAGTAGAAGAGGAATCACTCAGAAATTGTTTTTACTCGAATCATGCAACTTATACTTCCCGTTTCTTTTGATAACCTGGCTTTCTATTGTCATAATATCCACCATCCGTGGAACTGGGGCAACCAGGTTCTCTATTCAGATATGGTCTGCATTCGCACATCACTAAAAGAGTTATCACAAGAATTCTAGCGCTGTGAATAGACATGTTAAGTTGTTAATCAACTTTGCTAATGAAACTATCCTATCAACATATGCAACGCCCGGTTTATTCATGCTGGTGTTTTTGTACTAGTTTTGTTGATTCTGGCTAAGAAAATTCTGTTGCTACTGGAATTACACACCTGGAATGTCCATAACAGTTGTCCTGTCTGTATCATTCCAGGAAAGCTCTGCATCTCACACAGTACCTGCTGAACAACAAGGCGGATAGGAACGTTGCTGAAAAGATTGGTCTTCCGAATCAACTTATACACCTCGCATCCAGCGACGATTCTGGAGTCCGGGAGGCTGCCCTGGGCGGCCTTCTAGAGCTGGCGCGTGACAAGACACCAGCTGCACGCAACGCTCTACCTGACCAAGACAAGCTGAAAGACGTCCTGAAGAGCCGAATCGAAGGCATCAGCGCAATGGACGCCGACGACCTCCAAGCAGCCCGTGAGGAGCGGCAGCTGGTGGACTCCCTCTGGAAAGAGTGCTATGGCGAGCCATCTTCTCTAAGGGAGAAGGGCCTCGTGGTGCTCCCCGGGGAGGACGCGCCGCAGCAGCCGCCGCCAGATGTCGCGGGGAAGATGTTTGAGCCGCCACTCCGTGCGTGGGCTGTGCCGAGGCCTGCTCCAGCAGAGGACCCCGACTCAGGGAGCGGGAAGAAGGACCCACCCCTTCTGCTAGGACCGTGACCGTCTTCCAGCTCCCGTTGGTAGAACCATCTCGGAAGCCTGGAGAGCAGGCATGGTGGAAATCTAGTGATTCTGCGCGTACAACTCTGTAACTTTTATTTGGTTGGGTTTGACAGATGCTTGTGTTATTATCCTTTGCCTCTTAAGCGACGATCTTTCCACATACTCCCTCCAGTCCTTTTTACTCTGCATATTAGAATACTCTGAAGTCAAACTTCACAAAGTTTGACCGTATTTATATGAAAAATATAAACATCTGCCATATTAAAGTTATACAATATGAAACTTTAAGTCATGACACATCTATTGATGTTGATTTTATATTGTGAATGTTGTTACCTTTTCTATAAGGGTTTTTATCATTTATGCCACTAGTTGTGTCCCACTACTCAGTTTTGCCATTAGAAGTTACAACTGCTCAAAAATGCCATCAATCCGTGAGATGCTTGCTCAAAAATGCCATTAGATATCTCAAAAATGCCATCATTCTGTTAGATGTTTGCTCAAAAATGCCATTAGACATTGTTATTTTTACGTCAAACCCATTGACCATGTTCTATGACAAAAATAAGCCTAGACCCACATGTCACTTCTCTCTATCTCACAATGATATGTGTGGCCCCACTTGTCAGGAGTAACCAAGCGAATAATTTTATAGGAAAATAAAAACGCTGTTGGGATCAAGTGGGCCCCATACTTTATTGTAGTGAGATAGAGGGAGAGCTGGCATGTTGGTTCATAGGTATTTATGTCATTATAACATGGCAAAAGAGATTTGAGATCACAATAATGGTGTTTAGTGGCATTTTTGAGCATGTGTCTAATGAAGCGATGGCATTTTTGAGCAGTTGAAATTTCTAGTGGCAAAACTGAGTAATGGGACACAACCGATGGCATAACTGATAAAAACCCTTTTTATAAAGTTGATCAAATTTTACAAGGCTTGACTTCAGTCAAATCTTATATGCGAACTAAAAAGGACCAAAGGGAATACAGCTGATACAATCTGCAAGAGAAAACAGGAAAAGTACACTGAAATCAATAGCTGATGCTTGGAACAAAAATGAAGGACAGCTCAAACCTTTTTGTTCAGACCCTTACTGAAAACTAAAGCTTTCCCATAGCCTCAATATCTGAAGTGTAATCTCTAAAAGGGGATCCCCACGATCTCTCATCTCGACAATGACCTATTGAAACCTGCGCAGCTAAATGCTCGATGCACTATTAACTATAATCCTCGATGCCCATTTATCAGTGTTAAATAGAAAACTATATATCCTGCCGTCTTTGGTTGCTCAGAAACCTCCGGGTGGAAGTTCCCTGACACGGATGCCTCGCGTCCTGTGCATGGATGGATAGCGGTACTGGATGAGACCAAACGGCGTCTTTGCTGGGATATCCACGTTCATGTGGAATGTGTTTGGTTGGATGGCTATCCCTCGAGTAGACATGGATAGCTTTTTTTTTTTACATGGCTAGGGTGCACGGAGTGTAGAGTGCATCATATTAGGGCTTATTTGGTTTGGAGGAAATCAAAACGTAAGAATTAGGAGTAGTATAGGAATTTGATAGAATGGCACTTGCCATTTTAAGGAATTGACTTGCCTCGTTTCTACGCGCAAAATGAGCTTTGAGTGAATGTGTAGTTTCCTCCAAAAACACAAAAAATGAGTAGTATTCCTACGAAATTCCTATACGCATTTCTTATAAACCGAATGCATATATAAGAAATTTTCCTCTGAAATCCTTGTTCTTATGTTATTCCTACGAAAATCCTCCAAAACGAATGAGGCCCTAGGGATAAAGTAGCCTGAAAGCACTTCGACATAATAACTACTTTTATGGTGAAAATACTAGATAAAAGCACTTCACTCGTCATCTTCTAATATATATAAAAATTATAGAGGGCGTATGTAATACAGGGAATCTAAAATAGCTCTTCACACCAAAACCTTTTAAAAGTTTTGTTAGCGTTTTTTGTCAAGAAAAAATAGTTATGCTAGAGTTGTGATTACCTCTTCCATTCTCGCTCTATTAGAGCATCTACAACTGGACCGAGCTAATTTGACCCTTTATATGTCCACGGACGTGTTCAGATGTTTGCTTTGAACCCTCAATCTTCATACACACAATTGACTGTATCACTTAAATGCATGTGATTGATAGGGATGGAGAGAGAGAGAAAGAAAATAAAATAAAGAATAAGATAAAATGGTCTGGATGGGCCGGGTCCGATGTGGCGGACTGCGTCGGCATTTCCGGATGCCCTCATATCCTCCCTACATATGGTCTAAGTTTGAGGGTTTGCAGATAGCTCGGACATGTAAAGACAAAATGGGAGGTTTGATTGGGTAGCCTCTTTCCTTCTCTCTCATGTCCAGGTACAGTCAGGTTGTCCTTCCAGATGTATAGGAACAAAGTGGGAGCCGGTTGTAGATGCTTTTGGACAATCCAAGTTGCAGATAAGTAGTTAGATATTGTGCGTGCAATGTGTGCTGCAGATTTCGTATTGTATGTAATAGCCCATAGTAGATTTGTGCATGCAATTTTATCTAACTGTGAGAGAAGAGTGTGCCATCATAAGAAGAAAAATCTTTATTCTACTAATAAAGTGGCTATCGCTTCTGGTCGTTCGTCATTAGAATTATCCTCAAAGTTGGTAAAAATTACCCATCAATGCCACCCGTAAGTGGAAAAATGATACTTTTTTTTCTTAAGTCGCCGTCGATAGCGTCTGATTCATCTACAAAAATGCCCTTGCACAACAAAAGAAAACAAACTACCCTACCGGCTTAGGCATTTCTCTACCATCTAGGAGACCTGGGTTTGAACCCGGACCCTGCCCATTTTTTCAGCCTTATTTTCGTGAATTTCAGTTGGCGTAATATAGAGCAACTCCTCTCGTTTTAAAATAGATGACTCAATTTTGTATTAACTTTCAGTTGACGTAATATAGAGCTGCCTTGCCAAGTGTCGCTTAACAGATGGTCTACACAATATAATTACGGCCAAAATATGTCTTTTTAACTTCTTTTTTTTGCAAATTGAAGTATTTTTTTTAAATATTCATATCTTTCAAACCCCAACTCCAAATTTAGCATATTATATACGGAGATCGCTCACAAAAAATTGCAGATTCTAAATACAATATTATCTCGCATGTTAATTATTTTTAAAATTATTTTATGTTGTACCCGTAATTAGTACTTTTCTTTTTCTATTAAAGGCACAGACGTTTCTTACTCCCTTTCTTTTGTACATCGATTGTTACCAGATTTTCATCCGTCGTTTGGTTCATCCATTTGCACATAAAATAAAAAAGAAAATAAAAAATGTTCACAATTTTTAAAAATGTTTGCAAATAGTATAAAATGTTCATGAATTTAAAAAATGTTCTTGATTTTAGAATATGTTCAAAAATTTGTAAAAATGTTCACAAATTTATGATTTCAAATACGTGCACGAGTTTTAGAAAATGTTCATGATTTCAAAAATTGTTCATCATTTCATGAAATTGAGAGTGATAGTGTATCTCGATGATGCAACAAAATGTGGTCATGGCTATTGACGATTATGTAAAAAAAAATTCTCCCGTTGCAACGCACGGGCCTTTTTGCTAGTAGATAAATAAATCAAAATATGCTATATTGATGAATAATGATAGATGCCCTATTATGAGTATTACATACAAGACAAAGAGAGTCAGACTTGAACAGGGTATGATATATCATCATGCTAAATGAAAATCAACCCGTCAAATAATCGGCTGGATAGACCATCGTCGGCCTTTGGTTCTTCAGAAAACCTCCGGGTTGAAGTTCCCCGGCATGGAGGCCCCGCCTCCCGCGTTCCTGAGGTGCATGGACAGCACATACTTGTCCGCCTCGAGCTGCCGGACCTGCTCCCGGTGCTGGGCGACCTGGCCCTGGAGCTCCCTGCCCTTCTCCTCGTCCTCCACGTGCCGCCGGTGCTGGTGCAGCACCGCCTTCTTCAGGATGCTGTTCTGCCGCCGGATGTTCGCCAGCTCCCGGTCCTTATCGGCGAGGACATGGCCGGCGCGAGTGCAGACGGCGCCCCCGAAGGCCTCGAGGATCTTTGCGGCGCGGCGCCGGGCGTCGTCCATGGAGGCGGCGCTCGCCATCTCGCCCACCAGGACCTCCGTCCATTCAGCCGCCGACTGTTTCACTTTTGCGTGGTCGTCGTCCGCGGCGGCGGGCTGCGCCGGGGCGTCCTGAGGGGCGGTGGCCACGTCGCCGTCCGGCGGGCAGTCCAGCCGCAGCTGCAGCATCCTCTCCAGCACCGCTTGGAACTCGTCCGTGTCCATGGCGGACGGCTGGCTGGCTGGCTGGCAACGTCGCCCCCCCTTTGCTCGGCTCGAATCCTTTTGGCAGGAAGGGCGTGGAGAAGTATATATGGGAAGCGATGGTTTTTTTTTTTTTTGAAAGGATATGGGAAGCGATGGTTGGAGGCCGAGTCAGACGTCCGACCTGGACAGTAACTGGCCGGCCTAACGGGCCTAGCGGCCCAACCTTGTTTCCGAGTTCGGCCACGTAGCCCACGTAAAAGCCCAGCCCAGGGCCTCCCAACCGCATAGCGTTCTGCATTTTTCTCCACTTGGTCCCGAAATCAAATCGAAACCCCGGAATTTCCAGACCAAACCCCTACCCCAGCTCCGGCACCGGAAATGCGGCGCGGGCGCGGCGGCGGGCGCCACCCGAAGGCCCCCACCTCCTCGGCGGCCGTCGACCGCACCCCGATGACGGACCAGCCGCTCTACCCGCGGAACCTCGACCACGCCTTCTCCCGCCGCGACTCCGACGCCTTCAGCGTCTCCTCGATGGGCACGGCGCCCTCCCACGCCGCCCCCATCACCAGCCTCTCCGACCGCGCCTCCCAGGCCGCCGCCCTCCGCGCCGTCAACGCCTACCTCGTCCCCGCCGCCATCCACCTCCGCCCGCCCCTCCCGCCCGCCAAGGACATCGTCGCCGCCTTCCACCACCTCGCCGACCGCCTCCGCTACCCCCTCAAGACCGCCTGGGAGGACGACCTCCTCGCTCTCCTCCGCTCCCTCGCATGCCCCTACAAGGTCACCAGATCCGCCCTCAAGGCCCCCGGCACCCCGCACTCCTGGCCGCCGCTCCTCTCCGTCCTCTACTGGCTCACCCTCCTCTGCCGCGCCACCGACGGCCTCGGCGCGAACCCTCCCCCCTCCACTGACCTGATGACCTACATCACCGAGAGCTACTACCTGTTCCTCACTGGCGAGGATGACGCCGTCGCCTCCCTCGACGACGACTACCACTCCAAGGCCCGCGCCCAAGTCGATGCTTTGGGGGTGGCCATTCAGGACCTGGAGAAGGAGGTTCAGGATCTCGAGGCCAAGCGGAGCAAGCAAATCTCGGCGCCCTCTCGCCTCAAGGCGCTGGAGGAGAAGAAGGATGCATTCACTGCCGACGTTCAGAAGTTCGAGGCGGTGGTCAAGAGCTGGTCCACCAAGATCAAGGAGAAGGAAGATGCCTTGGTGGAGAAGGAGAAGGAGCTGGAGGCCAAGGTGATGAATTGCCAGCAGACGATGGCCGAGAATGAGGAGCTGCTGAAACAGGTGGAGACGCAGGTGGTGAATGTCAGGGACGTCGATAGGATGGCTAGGGAGATGCAAGCGGTGGAGCATGATATTGCCAAATTGGAGAATGCAAATGCCGTACTGGAGGAGAAGGGGTGGGAACTTGAAGCTGCACTTGTCAGCAAGCTCGAGGAGATCGAGGGCCTTGCCGAGCTGTGCAACCAGTCCCTCCGGAAGTATGAATTCCCAAAAGAACTTTGGATCTCCTGATTCTTCGATTTTTTTTCTCCATGTTTTTTTCTCTCACCAATGGTTCGATTGTTATCTAAGCACCTTTAAACTGACCTTAACTGAGTATCCATGATTCTCTTATTTGATATGTAGAAATATACTTAAAGAAGCATCTATCTATTGTAATACTGAAATGTTGCTCCATAGTTCAATATGTTTCGTCTTCTTAACCTCCATAGTTCAAATATTAGTTCATTTGGAGAGTCAACTAATTTTGTTCATACCTAAGCACTCCAATTACTTTAATCTCAGAATTCTTTTTGCACGAGCTTTTGCTTTGTTTAGGATATGCAGTCATGCAGTTTACAAGATTGTGCTTTAACTTGCAAGTTGCGATAGTACTCTCTTGATTGTGCAATTTGTCTCATGTCTGTATGTTACCTTTTACCTTTCTTGTTGTTTGTCATTCTTAACTTGTTTTACTGCTTGTTTCCTTAACGGTTCAGAGTACACTCTGCTAGTCTGCTGTGTGAGCAATTATATAGCTAAGCCTGCTTAGGGGAAAGCCTTATTTTTTCGTGGACTATCATTGAGATGCCAGGTTAGATTAAGTAAATTGCTTTCTGTTCAAAAACAATAATTATACTATCAGTCGTTTGTTCTTAAGATCTGGGCGTACATAGACTTCTAATCGAGACGATGAATAAGGGTGTGCATGAGGCAGTCCTCTAGTAGTTTACATTAGCTGAATAGAGACGGTTCCAACTTTGCAGTGTTACCCATCAGAAAGTGCTGGAAAGTTATTGGACATGATATGTTTTTGCCCTTGTTTTACTTTGTCTCCCATTTCCCCTCCAATTGTTTATGCAGCTTAACTCTGTGTAATCCCTTCACCCACTCTTCCTGATCATAATTTCTTTAGTTCTTCTGTTGAACATAGTATCATGTTGCAAATCGGCGACTTCATGTGTGAAAGCATTCCAGCAAGGTTGTAACTATTTTTGTTCTATGTGATAATTTAGCTTTCTTTTGGGTGATGGACACATGTTTAGGCAAACTTAGTTATAATTCATTCATAGTGCTCCTAATATGTTTTATATATTACAATGTAATATATCACATGTTTATATATTAACTCGTTATTGCTATGATACATACATCTTTACAAAGAGCTTCTAATATGTTTCGTATCATAACATTCTTCATAATTGAGAAACACAAAAATTAAGGGCTATACTAACATTTTTCAACTAAAAGAAAACATCGCTGGGGCAGATTTTGTGTACACGGTATTCTTAAGTATTGTCCCAAAGTGCTTAGTTAGTGGCAGACTGAAGCGAACAAAGATCAAAATGTCAGAAAGATAGAGTATCATTTTATTGTGGTTCTGTTGTTTATTCTTTGAGTTCTGTTTCGTCAGTCTATATGTAGAGCTTGTTGCCTTACTGTCAAACACTGTTGTGCCATTTTGCAGGTTGAAACCAAGCATTGATTTCCAGTACGAGGTAAATGCAAAAGGATCCTCCCCGGCTGAGATCCTTGGTACCACCTACAAAACCATCCTGAAGCCCGCGCTCAATGCTCTTGCTAATGAGACTAAACGGCTAATTATCTCAAAGCATGATGAGTCAATTGATCTGCAAAAGCAGTTGCAAGGAATTGTTAAAATGCTGGAGGAGAAAAAGAGTCATGTTTCTGTTCTACAGGCTAAACATAATGAGGTCAGTCACCTTATACCAAGTTGGAGTATATCACAGCATGAAAAGTAAAAAAATACCTGAAGTCCATTTTAACCCTTAGTATGTTCATGATTGACCTTTTAAACTCATGCATCAAAGTGGAAATTCTTTCTGTATAATTTTTTTCTGAAACTTGTTTACAATCCTGGCAAAATAGAGATTCTGTACTATGGGTTGATAAAATTAGTTCATTAGTCTAAAAATGTCATGAATTTAGTACTCATTACAGTGTAGAAAATAGTTGGCTTATTAGTTATGTGCTGTGCATCATGGAAAACTTACTCAAGTGAACTCTTTTTTTTTTAAATCTCAAGTCAAACACTGGCCAATGGCTTACTTGTCTTATACTCCCTCAGTTCAACAATACATGTTATTTTGTGTTTTGACTTTGTACATGGTCTGTAGCGTGCATTTTTGGCCGTTAGTTTTCATATGAATAAGTTAGCAAATAGTCATAAGATTATAGTTTTTTAGTAAATATTTTCATGGCAAACCTAATCATACTGTTTTCACTCTGCCAATCCAAATTATAAACATCAGTTGTCAAAGTTAGAGATGCGTTACTTATGTTCCTGAATGAAGATACTAATTGGTTACAACGTTCCGTTAACCTGCATTTTATGGTAGAAAACTTGCTATATTGCTGGTACTGTGGTTTGTTTTATTTCTCATCTGCTCCAACTGCTAGAGAACCAGTGTCCTAAGGGCATGTATAATGGGGTGATGTCAGTCTTCTCTTGGTAATGCCCCTGCCACGTAGGATAATTGCTGATTTGGAAGAGAGAAGTGAAAAGAAGGGTGTGCCTTCTCTTAACTAAGGGATGTTCTCTTAGCGCTTAAGATGTTTTTATCGATGGAGTCAGATGCCATATCTTGGTCTTATTTTGTTATCACTACATAATTTTAGGGGCATGCAAATATTACTTGCTAGAAACAACATAAAGAGATAATCTGTTGTCTAACATGTTCGAATTATCATCTTTAAATGACATGGAAGCTTAAGAGAAGGTTGCCTTCTCGACTACTGCACATGCCCTGAAAGGCATCACCGGTACTAGTAGTTATTTCATTTACATTGTGGTTTCTGTTCCCAGATGACTGGTCAGCTGGATTCACTGGATCGTGAAATCCAGAATCATGTTTCACGCTGCGCAGCCGATGCTAGAAAATTGAAAGACGAGCTAGAGAAAAAGGAACATCACATGAGCACTGTTGAGAAGGAGGCAGAGGAGTTTTTGAAGGTAACATGGTCTTTTAATTTGCTCTGTTCCTGTAGCACGACACACGTACCACCATCAGATAAATTATTTACATCATTGTTGTGATTCGGCAGAACTCCGAAGAGGGTCTCCAGGCCGCATTGAAGGAGACCGACGAAGAAACCCAGATGTGTGCGAGGGAGCTGCTTAAGCTCATCGATTCAATCGCGGAGTACAAGGAGTTTGTGGAACAGTCGACTGCCGAGATGAAGAAAGACCTCTACGAATGCGTGGACGACATAGCTTCGCTGTCAGCCAAGATAGTCTGAGGCCGGTTACACGTTGGAAGCGAGTTAGATGTACTCCCTCGGTATGCAATGACAACTCAAAATATCTATACGCACTAGATTATTGAACAGAGGGAGTAGTATGTATGATGCGTTTAGAGATCGTTGAAATGACAGCTATGTCTTGAGCTCCCAATTTCATTACTAACAGTTCTTGTGCAGTTGCAGGGGAGGGGACAGCCCCCACGCACTGCCATTAACTAAAAAACAGAGCTAACTGAAAGTAGGGAAACTGCAGCGACTGTAAACAGATTCAGCAGCATGGCGTCCAATTCAACATACGGAGCAACACTTTAAGCATGGGTTTGTGGACAAAATAAACGAATATCCATTTCGGCTCCCCAGTTGAAAAAACAATAGACTAAATTTATAAAATTCTGTTTTTTTCAGCATGGAAGATATTTTAGTGCCTAAGTTCTGCTCCAAATTTCATCGCATTTTTTTGCATGAACAGTAAACTTTTTCACATACCTCAATTTTGTTTTTTTTTCTAAGAGCTGCTCAGATGTACAAATGGACTAAAATTTGGCATGAACCTTACGCACTAACACATCTTTCATGGCGAACCAACCTGTGGTTGGATGATTAGAGAGATTGTGATATCCCAAGTCCATCAGAGATTCTAAGTCTTGGTGCTCATATTTATTTTTGAATTTATTACAGGATTTTCGGCGATGCACATTCAGTGGGAGGAGACGTTCCCGTCGACGACGAGGTGTCTATAATGACTTCATAAATTTTAAGATGATATGCCAGCTCAGTCTTTCGGAGGTGCTTATAGAGATAGGGTGTGTTGTGTGCGTACATAGGGGTGAGTGTATGCACGTGTGTGCGTGTGGACTCTGCTTGCCATAGCGTCCAGGCCTGGACACTGTCTACAGTAGCACCAGGAGCTGGACGCTGTCCTCAATGACGTCCTTTCTATTTTTCAAATTTTCACCCACCCTTGAGCAGTTTCACAATTACTGGATTATTAATTACTATTAATAAAAAATTCGGGAATGAAAAACACCTTCCATGGAAAAAATATTTGGAATTTCTTGTTTATTATTATTTTTACACTCTTTTGAAGTCTTGCATAGTTTGATAACTCCAAATAAATATGCATGTGAATACTACATACGGATAAGAGATGAATATGCATGTGAGAACAAAAGTTCATCTATATGTAAATCTGGATCAAAATTTCATCTATACATGAATAGACGTTTTGCCATAATTTTAGAAATTAATCATATGTGAATCTATAAATATGCAAATCAAATCTAAAGTTCAGCTATAATCTATAAATATAAGCATACGGATCAAATGTAAAATTCATGTATAGTCTATAAACATGTGAATATATTATAAATGTTCATATCTACATTCTATACATATGTGAATCTACACATTTAGTTACTTGTACACCGCTGATATGTCTTCGTCCTATCTACTTTTCCTAATGTTTTTGCTCTTATTTTGGACTCTAATTTGCATAATTTGAATGAAACTAACCCGGACTGACGCTGTTTTCAGCAGAACTACCATGATGTTGTTTTTGTGCAGAAATAAAAGTTCTCGAATTTGGATGGAAATTTTTGGAGAATTATTTTGAAATAAATAAAAAATACTGGAACCAAGACCCACCGAAGGGGGTGCCCTGGCTGCCCATAAGACACCAGGGCGCCCCCTCTCTAGCGCCCTGGTGGGTGGTGGGGCCCTCGGGGCTCCGCTGACCCTGATCTTGATGCTATAAATCCTATTTTTCAGAAAGAGGAGAGAAAGTTTCATCGCGTTTTACGATAAGGAGCCGCCGTCACCTCCTGTTCTTCATCAGGAGGCTAGATCTGGAGCCCGTTCGGGGCTCCAGAGAAGGGGATCTTCGGTCTTAGTCATCACCAACAAGTCTCCATCACCAATTCCATGATGCTTCCAACTGGGAATGAGTAATTCCTTCGTAGAATCGCTGGTCGGTGAGGAGTTGGATGAGATACATCATGTAATCGTATTAGTTTTCTTAGGACTTGATCCATAGTATCCACTATGTTCTGAGATTGATGTTGCTATGACTTTATGATGCTTAATGCTTGTCACTAAGGCCCGAGCGCCATGATTTCATATCTGGACCGTTTATGTTTTCACCATTATATCTATGTTCTACATCCGATCTTGCAAGTCATATGCACATATTACGTGTTATGATCCGTAAACCCCAGGGTGACAGTAATTGGGATATTTTTCAGTGATGACCGTAGTTTGAGGAGTTTATGTATTCACTATCTGTTAATGCTTTGTTCCGGTTCCCTATTAAAAGGATGCCTTAATATCCCTTAGTTTCCTTATGGACCCCGCTGTCACGGGAGAGTAGGACAAAAGATGTAATGCAAGTTTTTTTTTCCATAAGCACGTATGACTATTTACGAAATACATGCCTACATTATATTTATGAACCAGAGCTAGTTCTGTGTTGCCCTAGGTTATGACTGTTATATGATGAATATCATCCAACGAATTCACCGATCCAATGCCTACGAGTTTTCCGCATATTGTTCTTGCTAAGTTACTATTGATATTGCTACTATTACAACTGCTACAAAACTGCTACTGCTGTTACCGTTACCACTGCTATCAAAACTATCATATTACTGTGCTACTGATCACTTTGTTGTAGATATTTAATCTCCAGGTGTGGTTGAATTGACAACTCAACTGCTAATACTTACAAATATTTTTTGGCTCCCTTTGTGTCGAATCAATAAATTTAGGTTGAATACTCTACCCTCGAGAACTGTTACGATCCCCTATACTTGTGGGTTATCAAGGGGGGTTGGGGCGACATCCACGAGAGAGACGGGAGAGTTATGATTTAAAATTTTGGTCCAATTTTTTGTGTCGCAAGAGAGGTGGTTCTTGGGGGGGGGGGGGGGGGGGGGGGAGGGGGGGGCAGGCCACGCAGGAATAGCAGCGGCGGGTGCAATCAATGGCCAGACACGTGGCTACTACACCTAGCAGCGACAGGCGTAAGAGATTGCCCGCCACTGTTGAATGGGCAGAACCCTCTTCGGCACACACACACAACAACATTTTTCTAAATCACTTTAACCTCAAACTTTTCCTATGATTACTACACCCCATCCAAAGCCCCATGATCAAATTTGTTCACGTTGGTTTTCTATTTTCGAGTCATTAATTGACTTTTCGGCAACTATATAGGGAAGAACCCTCTTTGACACGAAATGGCGGGCAAATGAGCTCCGAAAGGGGTGAAACTTTGCATGCTATCTTCATTGACACATTTAGGGGTGTGGTAAAAATTTGAGATCGTTACAGCAAAAACCTGGTGCACATCATGTACAAGCCGAACACTCTTCCATAAAATGTTGGGGTTTTGAACAAAAACCGCCACTTTACACACAGAAGAACATTTTTATAAATCATTTAACCTCTTTTCTATGATTACTACACCCCATCCAAAGCCCCATGATCAAATTTGAGCACTTTTTGAGTTGGTTTTCTATTTTTGAGGCATTAATTGACTTTTCGGCAACTATATAGGGTAGAACCCTCTTCGTCATGAAATAGCGGCAAACAAGCTCTGATGAAGCTTTGCATGCTATCTTCATTGGACTCATCTAAGGTGTGGTAAAAATTTGAGAACGTTACGGCAAAAATTTGGTGCACATCTTGTACAAACTGGTTTTATGTGTGGCAGGTGGCTACTATGGCCCGTCACAGCTGACTTATGTGTGGCGGGTGGCTACTATGGCACGTCACAGCTAACTTCTGGATATTCGGTTTCTTTGTGCGGGTTTCTAAAATTTATCTATGACGGGCGATTCTATGCATCCGTCACTGTTAGATTTCATCATGCGGGTAAATTTGGAAGAGTTTGCCTGTGGCGATTAAGTATTTCCGCCCACCAGTGATGGTTCCATTGTAGTGGCGGGTTCTTTTTGTTACCCATCACTAATTTAAGGCCACCTATATGTCTTTTCCCTACAGTGGTAAGCACTGGTACTAGTACTCGCCTAGCTAGATCCTAAGACACAGGACCACATGTTCAGCCCCCATGCCAACAAACCCAATGGCATGTACCCTATTATCTAGCAAGTGGCTAAGAACCACCACCAGAGTTTCCTAACTGAAGCCTGCCATGTCCATGGTGATGTTGTACAGGGAAAGGTGGACGTCGACATGCTTCCTCTCCCTGATGGTGTTACCACCTCCTTGATGGCCTCAGTCATGCTGCTAAAGACGTTAAACTCCTCTTCCATCAAGTCGCCCATATTCCTCACAGGAGCAGGACCATGATCAGTAGCACCATCCTTGTTAGGGCCATCAAATATGAAAATCTTTGACTCTTGTGTGTCTGGATACTCAGGCGTTGGTATGGGCGAATCGAGAGGCTCACTACAGCCCATGGGCATGCTTGGCGGTAGCAAGACCCCACGCGAAGATGGTCTGCATCTATGAGTAGTTCTTGATGGGAGTGTTGAGAAACTCAACGTCCTTGGGGTGGTCCTAATAAAGAAAGAGACATTGTTGTTAGTTGTGACCGACTTGTTAGAGAAGCTAAACAAGTCTAAGAAGTCACATGTTAGGTAACTATGGTGTGGCCTCGGCAGTGCTTTATCTCCAACATGGCGTGAAGGTGTGCTGATCTCATTGTGCACCACTAAGGTCTTTGAGCTTGGTCACATAGATCCATCTGGCTCTAGGTTGTTGTAGACTTGGGTTGAAGTCACCTCTTGGCCACAATATTCAAATATGTTCTTGGGAACAATGTTGAGGTGTACCTGCTTGAAGCCCTTGTCAGTTCTCGCTCCATTAGATATGATGTCATCTTGTCAAGCACTAAAGTGGACATGAAAGGATGTCATTTCATTTTGTTCCCCTTCCCTTGATGGAGCAGGGTGAAGGCGTGGAACATGTCGGAAAAGAGGAAGAAGAAGAATCGTCGCCGCCGTATACCGTCGACCAGAGAAGATGGTTCGACTGTGAGCGCTAAATAGGGCGAACAAATCGGTGGAGGTGCCCAATTCCTCCCGCTGCTTTTCGGGAACGCATGCGAGCTCGCGCCATCTTCATGCTCGCATGAGCTCGACGCCACACTTCCCTTCCCTGCATGTCATGACCCTGCCTGAGATAAAACGGTTGAATCGGTTGTTCCTAGAGGATCTGGTTAGGGGGTGCTTTAAGATTCACGCCAACAAAAGTTTGGGTGTAATGCAGGCTACTACAAAAGTTTGGGGAGGTCCGAGGAGCGCGTGATGGCCGTTGCCACGCCCATTGGAGGCTTCCTTCGGTGAGCAGCGATCTCCGTCAAAGCAAACTAGTGTAGCAAATTCGGCCAAGCAGAGATGGCCCGCAATGCCTAGCAAGAATCATTTGCCATGTCCGCAATGGTGAGCCTGGTAGAGCTGTTGAGCTCTTTGTGGTCCTTTACAGTTTACAGCGAGCTCTTTGCACGCAAGGTTCTGCCTGTGTCGTCCTCCTCAGGTTGCTCTCCAAGTTGTCACAACTTCTGTTCGGAGTAACAATTAGTACTTCCTCCATTTTAAAATATAGTGCTTCCTTTATTTTTGTGTTTTAACTTTGATCATAAATTTAATCAACGAGACCGACTGCGGCGGAAGCAAAAGTTATATCAGTGAATTCGTATTCAAAAAAAGTTTTCAATTATATTTTTTTTTCTCGTTTGTTAAATTTATGGTCAAAGTTGAACCTCGAAAAGCGCGTGCGTACTCGGTACCTTGGTACTCCCAAACCATGTGCTGGAGTACCGAACAAATCTTGCCGTTCGTTGTGAAGGGTAACTTAGTTATTTTCCCACGGGTACTTCCGATTTTCTCCATGTGATCTCGCATGGATGCCAAATATAGCTCCCAAAGGAAAAACAGAAACTCCAGATTGAGTGCCAGAAAAAGCTCCCGTTCGTTCGGCCGGAAATCCCGATCGCTCGGTGCCTAGCAATGGAGTGGCGGCGCCACCTCAAGCCTGATCCTTCGCTACCGCAGGCCGCCCTGCTGCGCCGCCCGTCGAGCCGCCACCGGCCAACCCCTGTACTGCGCCATGGTTGAGGAAATGAGTCCTTGATCGGCTTCACGGCATAGATCGTGTTCCGGCTCGTCCCAGACGCGGATGCTTTCCCATTACTCATCTACGAAGGACGTGCATAGCCCGCCGGCATGGGCTCATCCCGACATCTCCGGACGCTGCGTGCATATCAATATACTAGGTTTTGCTTGTAATTGAAAAAATGGACGCCAGAATACATGGGAGGTTACGAGGGGAACCACGAATATGAAATAATATTAGAATGTTATATATGATTACGGTTTTGCCCCTTAAATCAAGGTACTCCAGTACTTTTTAACTTAGTACTCCGTTGGATGAGTGATGGAGTACCAAGCAATACTGTCCACTGGATCAAGAGAAATGCACGGTCTATATTTATTTCGGGGTACCGTAAAAGATCTTTATTTTGAAATGGAGGGAGTAGCAAACTAGCAGCCTCTGCTCATGTCGGATTTCTCTTCAGAACAGCACACACAATGCAATATTCAGAGGTTAGCTTAAATTGGCCCAGAACATACCAGGCAATGTTTGGCCATGGCTGGACCAAAATAAACGTTACAACGATCTCATTGTGCGCCATTCAAAGCGAATTCCGGTTTGCAATGGGAACAAAATTCCATTGTATCATGTATAATCTTGAAAGCGGAAGAGTGAGAAATAAATGCAGTAATTCCGGAGTAATTCTTAGGAGCAGTTAATTCTTGGGAAAAAAAAATAAAGGGGGTTAGAAATAGCTAGCCTTACTAGATGAAAGATACAAGATTCCTCTACAAAACCAGTATGAGTTATAATT
The DNA here is from genome assembly GCA_034509565.1 of Triticum monococcum. Lineage (NCBI taxonomy): Eukaryota > Viridiplantae > Streptophyta > Magnoliopsida > Poales > Poaceae > Triticum > Triticum monococcum. Next base: position 671,315,801 of record CM067845.1, read on the forward strand.
TTTATGCAGAAAACTACCGGTAATGGCAGCACATTAACCATTTTCCCCGGCGACGAGGTTAACCCTCATTTTTTGTATACTTGGACAAAGATAAAGGAGACTTATGTGAATGAGTAATAATAGACTAATAGTAGCACTGAGGCTAAACAACAAATATAGCGCACTGCTGCATTACAGCGATAAAACCAACTCCTAGCAGGTTAAATATCATGCCTTGACAAGCCAGCCACCTAATCACAAGTCATGGAACGCAAACTCCTAGCAGGTTATCATGTCCAAAAGCCAGAAACCAACACCAGCTGTGGATTATCATGTCACCACAATATTCATCATGATACTACTTAGGTTTGCAAAACCAGCAGCTCCGCCATCAGCCATGATCATCTATGAACCGTATTTCTAGCAGTGGTCGATGACAACATGCCACAGCGTGCTGTTGACGACTTTGAACGTGCAGATGTCTCCTGCCTTGAGCTCGTTCTCCTTACAGAAGGCCTTCCAGCCTCTCGTAAGACAATTGTAGGACCTGCTGGTGCCTGGATGGTAGTTGACACCTTCCACCTCCCAAGACTTGTTCCTCTCCACGGACTTGAGTGTGATCTTGCAACGCTCCAGGAATCCAAAGCGCGCTGGAAAATGCTGCAAGCCATTGCGATCACATGGGTTATTTGTATCACAGTTCGTGGGTGTACGATGACAAATATTATGCACCGAGTTAATAATACACTGGCATGTCAAGTAGTTTGATTGGTTCCCTTATTTCCAAAAGGTGCACTCTTATTTCTTACTTTCTTTTTTCAAACAAGTACCTAATTTGCTCAGAGTAAAATAATGATTGTACTTACAAGATATCTTTTAAGTGCGAGTTCGTTGATCTCCTTCCTTAGCCAAGCCTGCGACCCCGTCGACCCAAGCTCGCAGAGAGCCTTCTTTCGGTGCTGTGAAGTTGTGGATCCGTCTAGCATGCTTTTGACTTCGCTTTGTTTCCTTTTCCGGCTGCAAACATGTTCTTCCTCTTGGCTTTGTGCTCCAGGTGCTAAGAGGACAATGATAGTAATCAATTTAATCTATTACCAAGATATATAGTTTTTCAGAAAAGTTGAGGCTTGTTTCATACTTTTGCCATTGCTTTGTTTCCTTTTGTGAGTGGACACAGGTTCTTCTTCTTGGCTTTGTGCTCCAGGTGCTAAGAGGACAATGGTAGTAATCAATTTAATCTATTACCACGATATGTTTTTTCAGAAAAGATGAAGCTTGTTACATACTTCTGCCATTGCTTTGTTTCCTTGTCCGAGTGGAAACATGTTCTTCCTCTTGGCTTTGTGCTCCAGGTACTAAGAAGACAATGGTAGTAATCAATTTAATATAGTACCAAGATATAGTTTTTCAGAAAAGTTGAAGCTTGTTTAATACTTTTGCCATTGCTTTGTGTCCTTCTCCGAGTGGAAACATGTTCTTCCTCTTGGCATTGTGCTGCAGGTGCTAAGAGGACAATGGTAGTGATCAATTAAATCTATTGCCAAGATATAATTTTTCAGAAAAAATTGTTTACTCACATTGCTCGCTTTGCTGAGACGAGCTTGTTTTTTCCTCGATGTGCTCATTATTCCCATTTTGGAAGGTCTCGAATGAGAAGTTCATGCACCCCTGATACTTGATCAGCAGGACATCAGTTTCAGCAATTTCAAAGTAGGCCAAAAACTTTGGCCATTCGGAACCAGTGAAGAAGACATTCGGGCCATCCTTCTTGAGCTCGATATGCCAGGATGTTAAAAAAGTGGCGATCGGTCTCGTTCTGTTCAGGTCTTCTTCCGAGATGTATCCTCGTTGCAGAAACTCGGGAGGAATAGGCTGCGAGGACAGATGAAACAGCATAATGGAGTGAACATACTCAGCAGCTTAATGATGGTGCACTTAAGGACTTGGTTCTGAACATTTAAACAAGAAAAGTAAGCAAACCATCTTTTCCATGAAACTTCTCTGGAGTGGCACGATGAACTGTGGCTTACGAGCAAAGGCGTTCTCAATCTCGGCTGGGCTCAAAACTAAACATGAACAAGAGTGAATTAGCTATGAATTTTTAGGCCGAAAGTACGAGTAACTGTGAAAGTCCAAACACACCAGTGATAGTCAGGCCGAACTCTTTAATGACAAAGCTGGCGTCGAACGCCTTTAGAGTGAGCACGCCGCACCCTTCATGCCGGATCACCAAGTACCAGCCAACGCCGATACCGTGCGCGGCAACAAACTGTGGCCACCCATCACCCAGGAATGCCCCTTTGGCGTCTCGGTCGACCTTGACAGGCCAGACATTCTTGCCGAACGGACTGAGAACGAGGGCCGTCCGCCCGTCGCCATGATCTTCGGTACCAAAGCACCCAGCGAGCTCATCGTTGATGTGCTGCATAACCACAGTGGGGGTCGTCACGGAAGTATATATCAGAATTTAAGATGGACAACACAACAGCAGTAACAGTGGTGTCGTTCTTACAAGATATTTGGAATCAGGCAATTTCACACACTGCTGGATCTTGATTGTCTTAGCACAGTTACTTGACAATCCCATTGATTTAACAGATCCAAGAAAGAAGTTCCACCACCTGCAAGCAGTGAATAACATGTAAATGTGCATGAGAATGACAGAGCAATGCATGAATCAACTTGGGGACCGAAGCATCAAGTGTAAAAGAATGTTAAACAGTTTTTTTCAGTGTTTTATGTACTGAAGAAAAGAGTCAGTAGCTGCAAAGGCCCGCTTATTAGCTTGCATTACCTTCTGGTCCAGTGAACAGAGTATCTATTCCAAAGCAACACTATGCACAACGAATGTATGAAGGCTGGTACAAGTAAAAATTATTAGCTGATTATTTACAATCGCATGTCTTAGTAGTAGATGAAAGAGAATTGTATATGCAAAACTGTTTAATCTTAGGGATGCTCTTGAGTATATCTTCTAGTCCTCCTTTATATATATATGTGCCCTGTGAAGAGTTCTATTTCTGGATTTTCAACAACCGTGTGATTGCTGCCTGGATTTCTCAGGGATTTTTTTCTTATAAAAAATTTGTGATTTTTTTTGAGCCAACAAAAAAAAATGTGTGATGGCAATGCTAAATTTTAGCATCGTGTAGTTTATTTGCACTGGGCCTTAGGGATGCTTTAAAAAATGTGACAGCTTTGGAGTTGGCCATCGCTCGTGCACGGAGTAGAGGGCGGCGCCGCGGCCGCCTCTTCCTCCTCGCAAGTAGCCCGTCCCTCCCCCGCCTCACACCCTCGTCCCCATCAAGAACCGGCCGGACGCGACACCCAGGCCGACGAGGTCGCCGCTACCGCAGATCCATTCCCCGCTCACCCTCGATTTGAGTGAGAGAAACTAATTGCATCTAACAAGCCAAGGGTTTCAATCAAGAATTTAGGAGGAGAGGAGAGGGGGGAAAGGAGGGAGGAGATGGGGTTACCTCCTGCCCTTCCGGCCTTGCGCGCTGGCCGTCGGCCGCCGCGCCAAGCTGCGCGCGTGCCTACGCTAAGGGAGGGGAGGGGAACTGGAGGAACGGGGCGAGGGAGGGGAGGGGAGGCCAGCGGCGGACGAGCTAGTCGATGATACTCCTTTACTGCACTGCATTCACTGGAGTCTCGAGTGGAGAGCTCGCTTCCTTTCTTGGCTTGTCAGCGTGTCATATGGATTTGTTTTCCCTGCCTCCAAGTTCATGTCTTTTTTCTTTGCCAGAAAATTGGTTATTTCAAGTCATGCTCTTGCCTCATACACTACTACTCTTGTAGAGAAAGATCAAGACTTCTGACATATGCACAATTTGTGGTGTGAAACACGAGGACACTTTTCATGCTTTTTGTAGATGTCCGATGGCCCAAGGACTCCGGCGTGCGATGAGTGAGTATTGGAGGATGCCGTTGCTGCATCTTCTCAACAAGAGCAGTGAGGAGGAACGACTTTCTATATTGATGACACTATAGAGAACTTGGCATATACACAACGAGCTGACACCACAAGACGATGACTTCCATTGCTACATCCCGTCAATTTTTGAATAGTTATATGATGTCGCTCTTGTGCTTAAAGCAGAATCCTGTAGCAAATTTTGAGAAGGGGAAGATGGTGGTGTATCAGGACAGACGTAGCCATGCATGCCAACCAGTGCAAGTAAAAGATGCAAGTACATGTAAAAGATGGAACTGGCCACCGGCGGGCTGGAACAAGCTGAATGAATACAGACGGAGCCTTCAGGGAGGAGGACGGGACGGGAGGAGCCGGTATGATACTGTGGAACCATGAGGGACATATCGTCTTTGCATCATGTCGTTTTCTTCATACATGTTCTAGCGCCCTTTTTTTTTGGAAAAGGATGTTCTAGCGCCCTTGAAGCGGAAGTTTCAGCATGTGCAGAAGGCATTGCACTCGTCTTGGAGTGGAGCACAAAGCGTTTCATCGTCGAAACAGACTGTTCTGTGGCTGATTAAATGCTTATGGATGACACGTCAAATAGATCTTCAATTGCTGCTTTAGTTGAGGAAGGGAAACTACTACTCAAGTCTGGACGTCCACTGGTGATGCCCGGTCGCCTGATGCGCGTCTCCAGAGGTGTGTGCCGGAGTCGCCCCCGGATGCGCCGTCTCCGCGCCTAAATGCACCGTCGCGTTCGGCGCAACCGGATCTTGGAGGATCCATCGACGCGGCGGTGTCTGGGGAGAAGGAGCAGGCGCAGGGAGGAAGGCCACTCGCGGTGCAGTGGCGCGTTCGCTTCACCGATCCGGATCTTGATTCCGGATGGATCGAAGGACGCCTCTCGTTTTCTGAAGTATCTCGTTGGGTGGCGTTGCGGGATATGGACAATGACATCCTTGCCGGAGAGTACCTATCGGCCAATGATATAATCGAGGTAGGTTCTCGGATTCGTCTTGATTCCTATGATGTGGTTGTCAACTGTTGTATGCATATTGCTCAAGAGAAGGCGGTGGAGCTTGTCGATCTGACGACGAACACGCCACAGGATCATCGCGTGAGGCGACCGTGGTGACTCGGGTGGTCGCGGTGAGCCGGCCGCCGATGCCGGCGGATCCCTCTGCGAGGCGAGTAGGGGGCAGGTTCTGGGCCTTGGCGGATTCGGACGAGGACGATGACGACGGGGGCTCCGCCGGCAGATCGCCGGCTGACTACTCGCCGTCGCCCTCCGATGTGATCTGCGAGGCTTTCAACCCCGGCTACTCAGAGGAGGAGGTCGCTGCGCTGGTCGATGAGATCGTGCCGGCCGATGATCCGGCGAGGTTCGGGCTGTGTGCGGCGGATAGGGTGGAGGTGGTTCGCCGGATCGTTCACCGGAGGACGGCGGCGACGGCAATTCGGCCTTGGAAGGGGCCATTGCCTAAGGTATGCCTCCCGCCCTTAACTTTGTCCGATTTCATTCCGCAAGATGCTTGGACTAGAGTGATTCGTAAGAAGAAGCAGAGGAAGGGGAGATCAGACCTCCCTGCGCCGGCGCCGGTGAGCCGTACGCCGGCTGGGATCCGGGCGGCTAGGGCTGGTCGTTTGAATTTGCTTTTGGGCTGTGATGAGTGGGCCGGCTGTGGACCTTTGCTTGGGCATGAGGCCCAACATGGGGGAGCGGACGAGGGACAATCTCGAGTGGTTTCGACTGGGCAAGTGGCCCATGAGAACCTGGATGTGGCTCCTCTCTCGTCCGAGTCGTGCAGCACTGGCGACGAGCATGATCGCGTGCGCTGGGTCGGGGATGATCCGAACCTCGCTGGGCCTGCGGCTGCGTTTGGGCCACTGTCTACTGGGTATGAGGCCCGGTTAGACGTGGAAACTAGCACTACTACGGGAGGGGGTGCATGCACGCATCGTCCTGTCTCAGTTTCGCCGTCGCTGCGTCCTAGGGTTCGTCGTTCGTCGCGTCGTCGTTCCACAGGATCGGGCCGGGCGCACCGCATTCCCCCCTTGGGTCGATGGCGGGGCCTGGCGGAGCTCCGCCTCCCGGGAAGAAGCCGCCTCCCTCTGGGGCGGGGCGGGCTGCGGGAGTGCCGCCACCGGGGACTGGCTCTGGCCGGGCCGCGGCGCCGCCGGGATCGGGCGTTGGCCGTGGACTGCAGATGCCCGCTGCTGCTGCTCGTGGTGGTGCATCTTTTCCTCCTGCCGCGACGGCGCGGGTGGCTTTCGGGGGCCCTGTTGGGAGGCCGCCGGCTCCAGCGGTGCTGCCTGGCGGGAGAGGTGGTCTGGGCGACCCGGCAGCTGGTGTTCGGCTGCCTGTTCTCGGGGGTGCGGCGGTAGCTCTTGGCCGGGGGGGCTGTGCCTCCTAGGCCTCCTCCGCCCTCAGGTCCGGTGCAAATACCGCCCCCGGCTGTGCATGTTGGAATATGCCCTAGAGGCAATAATAAATTGATTATTATTATATTTCCTTGTTCATGATAATCGTTTATTATCCATGCTAGAATTGTATTGATAGGAAACTCAGATACATGTGTGGATACATAGACAACACCATGTCCCTAGTAAGCCTCTAGTTGACTAGCTCGTTGATCAATAGATGGTTACGGTTTTCTGACCATGGACATTGGATGTCGTTGATAACGGGATCACATCATTAGGAGAATGATGTGATGGACAAGACCCAATCCTAAGCATAGCACAAGATCGTGTAGTTCGTATGCTAAAGCTTTTCTAATGTCAAGTATCATTTCCTTAGACCATGAGATTGTGCAACCCCCGGATACTGTAGGAATACTTTGGGTGTGCCAAACGTCACAACGTAACTGGGTGGCTATAAAGATACACTACAGGTATCTCCGAAAGTGTCTGTTGGGTTGGCACGAATCGAGACTGGGATTTGTCACTCCGTGTGACGGAGAGGTATCTCTGGGCCCACTCGGTAGGACATCATCATAATGTGCACAATGTGATCAAGGAGTTGATCACGGGATGATGTGTTACGGAACGAGTAAAGAGACTTGCCGGTAACGAGATTGAACAAGGTATCGGGATACCGACGATCGAATCTCGGGCAAGTACAATACCGCTAGACAAAGAGAATTGTATACGGGATTGATTGAATCCTCGACATCGTGGTTCATCTGATGAGATCATCGTGGAACATGTGGGAGCCAACATGGGTATCCAGATCCCGCTGTTGGTTATTGACCGGAGAACGTCTCGGTCATGTCTGCATGTCTCCCGAACCCGTAGGGTCTACACACTTAAGGTTCGATGACGCTAGGGTTATAAAGGAAGTTTGTATGTGGTTACCGAATGTTGTTCGGAGTCCCGGATGAGATCCCGGACGACACGAGGAGTTCTGGAATGGTCCGGAGGTAAAGATTTATATATAGGAAGTCCTATTTCGGCCATCGGGACAAGTTTCGGGGTCATCAGTATTGTACCGGGACCACCGGAAGGGTCCCGGGGGTCCACCGGGTGGGGCCACCTATCCCGGAGGGTCCCATGGGCTGAAGTGCGAAGGGATCCAGCCCAAAGTGGGCTGGGGCGCCACTTTCGCCTAGGGCCCATGCACCTAGTGTGGGGGGAAACCCTAAGGAAGAGTCCCAGAAGGGGAAGGCACCTCCTAGGTGCCTTGGGGAGGAGGGATTCCTCCCTTGGCCGCCGCCCCCCTAGGAGATTGGATCTCCTAGGGCCGGCGCCCCCCCCTTGGCCCCCCTATATATAGTGGGGGAGATGGAGGACTTCTTACCTTTGCCTTTGGTGCAGCCCTCCCTTCTCCCAAGTCCTTCTCCTCTCCCGTGGTGCTTGGCGAAGCCCTGCAGGATTGCCACGCTCCTCCACCACCACCACGCCGTTGTGCTGCTGCTGGATGGAGTCTTCCTCAACCTCTCCCTCTCTCCTTGTTGGATCAAGGCATGGGAGACGTCGTCGGGCTGTACGTGGGTTGAACGCGGAGGTGCCGTCCGTTCGGCACTAGGATCTCCGGTGATTTGGATCACGACGAGTACGACTCCATCAACCCCGTTCTCTTGAACGCTTCCGCTTAGCGATCTACAAGGGTATGTAGATGCACTCTCCTTCCCCTCGTTGCTGGTCTCTCCATAGATAGATCTTGGTGACACGTAGGAAAATTTTGAATTTCTGCTACATTCCCCAACAGTGCAGAGTACGACGGCCGTGCCTGCGGCGGGCCGGGGAGCTCTCCTCCTCCGCATATCGTTGCTCGCCTGCCTGGGTCTACGGTTGCACCCCGAGGTCAATGGGGGGGATGGCGGATATGATGCTTACGGGACGAGCCAGCACCGTGGTTCTTCATCAACGGGTGGTGGCCGTGGCTATGCCTGGCAGAGTGATGGATCTGCCGAGAGGCCTTTCTTGGGTCCTTCAGAACGCTTCGTCGAGGGGCCCTCGGATCCGGGACATCGCTAGCGACAAGGGTTCCGTGGCTATCGGGGTGGTCGAGGAGGCAGAGGGGGCCGTTACTGTCCACGTCCTCCGCCACCTCCAGTTGTGGTCGACCAGACGACAGCTGACGAGTCTGCCGAGGGCCCTCTCTTGCCTGGCCACGCTATGGAGGTCGTGACGGATCTTGCCTCTGTGCAGGTTCCTGAGAACGAGGTTATGACCGATGTTTCTGCGGAGTTGTCTGATAGGTCTGAGGCTGAGAGGGCTTCCAAGTGGGCGCGTAGGAAGGAAAAGATGCTTTGCTACCGGTGCGGTGACAAGGGTCACTTCATCGCGGAGTGTGTGGCTATGTTATGTGATACCTGTGGTAAGCTGGCACATGAGTCTGGGGAGTGTCCGATGCTGCGTGATCAGGCACCATCGCTCATGATGTATGGAGTATACTGTGCCGAGTTAACTTTTTTTTGAATCTCCAAATGAGCGAGAGGCTGCTGACGAGTCCACGAGTATGACCACGGGGATAGTCAAGGTTACCAGAGGAGAGGTGGCCGAGACACAGATCATGCAGAGACTGCGGGAGTTGGCCCCTGGGGAGTTTCAGTGGGACCTTGTCAGTATGGCTGATAGGATGTTCAGGGTTGAGTTTCCTTCTGTTGAGGATTTGTAGAGGCTGTTGAGCTTTGAGATGTGTAAGGTGCCGGGAACGGATGGTATCCTTGAGTTTCAGGAGTGGAAGCTTGTGGAGCCACAGGGCACGCCGCTTACTCAGGCGTGGTTGCGTTTCTCCGGGGCTCCTTCTAGGCCGCTGCAGGATGCTCGGGTGGCAGCCAGTATGGGCATTTTGGCAGGGAAGCCTGAGCGTGTGGACATGGAGTTTACCCAAGCTCATGGGATTGCTCGGTTCTTGGTTAGTATTTTGAACATTGAGTATGTTCCGGATGTGGTTAAGTGGGCTTATCGAGGCAGAGTCTATGATTTGGCTATTGAGTTTGAGGATGAGAGCCTTCTGGGTGCGCCGGCTCATGATTCTGATATGGATATGCATGAGAGTGATGGCGGAGCAGGAGTTCGGGAGTCGCCGGTCGAGGACCCCGGACGACAGTTGTCCAAAGGGCCGGGGCCCGAGCCGGCGTCGATCGGGGATGGAGCAATCTCACCTTCTGTGGTCCCTTCGACGACTCTGAGATTTGGGTCTTTTGAGCCTCACTCTGCACCACCGAGGCTCTGGAGTGATCGAGTTGAGTCCGAGGAGGCATTTGAGCGCGAGTTACCAGCTTTGGGTTTGGAGGATGATGTGGACACGATTCCTGGGGATCGGCCGGTGGCCACTCCCCTTCGTGCCCAGCAGACGACACCTTATCTGGAGGTGCCGCAGCTTGTTGTACCTGTTCTGTCGGGGAGTGACCTGGGGCAGGCGGTCTCGGTTTTGCTCTCCTTCTGCTGAGGATGGCAACTTGGGGCAGGTGGATTCCGAGTTTTCCTCCGCGCTGGGAGGGGGTCTGGGGCAGGTGGCCTCGGATATCTCTCCCCCCGCCTCGTCTGCCGGTCGGTTGATGCCGGCTTTGTTGGAAATATGCCCTAGAGGCAATAATAAAAGCATTATTATTATATTTCCTTGTTCATGATAATTGTCTTTATTCATGCTATAATTGTGTTATCCGGAAATCGTAATACATGTGTGAATAACAGACACCAACATGTCCCTAGTAAGCCTCTAGTTGACTAGCTCGTTGATCAATAGATAGTCATGGTTTCCTGACTATGGACATTGGATGTCATTGATAACGAGATCACATCATTAGGAGAATGATGTGATGGACAAGACCCAATCCTAAACATAGCATAAAGATCGTATAGTTCGTTTGCTAGAGTTTTTCCAATGTCAAGTATCTTTTCCTTAGACCATGAGATCGTGTAACTCCCGGATACCGTAGGAGTGCTTTGGGTGTACCAAACGTCACAACGTAACTGGGTGACTATAAAGGTAGACTACGGGTATCTCCGAAAGTGTCTGTTGGGTTGACACGGATCAAGACTGGGATTTGTCACTCCGTATGATGGAGAGGTATCACTGGGACCACTCGTTAATGCATCATCATAATGAGCTCAAAGTGACCAAGTGTCTGGTCACGGGATCATGCATTACGGTACGAGTAAAGTGACTTGCCGGTAACGAGATTGAACGAGGTATTGGGATACCGACGATCGAATCTCGGGCAAGTAATATATCGATTGACAAAGGGAATTGCATACGGGGTTGATTGAATCCTCGACATCGTGGTTCATCCGATGAGATCATCGTGGAGCATGTGGGAGCCAACACGGGTATCCAGATCCCGCTGTTGGTTATTGACCGGAGAGTCGTCTCGGTCATGTCTACATGTCTCCCGAACCCGTAGGGTCTACACACTTAAGGTTCGGTGACGCTAGGGTTGTGAAGATATGTATGTGCAGTAACCCTAATGTTGTTCGGAGTCCCGGATGAGATCCCGTACGTCACGAGGAGTTCCGGAATGGTCCGGAGGTAAAGAATTATATATAGGAAGTGGTATTTCGGCCATCGGGACAAGTTTCGGGGTCACCGGTATTGTACCGGGACCACCGGAAAGGTCCCGGGGGTCCACCGGGTGGGGCCACCTATCCCGGAGGGCCCCATGGGCTGAAGTGGGAAGGGACCCAGCCCAAAGTGGGCTGGGGCGCCACTCCCCTAGGGCCCATGCGGCTAGGGTTGAGGGGAAACCCTAGATGGGGCGCCCCCTTGCTTGGGGGGCAAGCGCCCCACCCCTAGGCCGCCCCCCTAGGCACCCCTATATATAGTGGGGGAGAGGAGGGACTTCATACGACAGCCTTTGGTGCATCCCTCTCTCCCCGTTACGTCTCTCTCTCGTAGTATATGCGAAGCCCTGCTACTGTGACGCCCTGCATCCACCACCACGCCGTCGTGCTGCTGGATCATCATCAACCTCTCCTTCCCCCTTGCTGGATCAAGAAGGAGGAGACATCTCCCGACCCGTACGTGTGTTGAACGCGGAGGTGCCGTCCGTTCGGCACTTGGTCATCGGTGATTTGGATCACGTCGTGTTCGACTACATCATCCCCGTTCTTTGAACGCTTCCACTCGCGATCTACAAAGGTATGTAGATGCATCCGATGACTCGTTGCTAGATGAACTCATAGATGGATCTTGGTGAAACGAGTAGGAATTTTTTTTGTTTTCTGTAACGTTCCCCAACAGTGGCATCATGAGCTAGGTCTATGTGTAGTTCTTCTTGCGCGAGTAGAACACAATTTGTTGTGGGCGTAGATTTGTCAACTTTCTTGCCGCTACTAGTCTTTTCTTGCTTCAGCGGTATTGTGGGATGAAGCGGCCCGGACCAACCTTACACGTACGCTTACGTGAGACCGGTTCCACCGACTAACATGCACTAGTTGCATAAGGTGGCTGGCGGGTGTCTATCTCTCCCACTTTAGTTGGAGCGGATTCGATGAACAGGGTCCTTATGAAGGGTAAATAGAAGTTGACAAATCATGTTGTGGCTTTCACGTAGGTAAGAAGACGTTCTTGCTAGAACCCTAATTCAGCCACGTAAAACTTGCAACAACAATTAGAGGACGTCTAACTTGTTTTTGCAGCAAGTGCTTTGTGATATGATATGGCCAAAGTTGTGATGAATGATGAATGATCTATATGTGATGTATGAGATGTTCATGCTATTGTAATAGGAATCACGACTTGCATGTCGATGAGTATGACAACCGGCAGGAGCCATAGGAGTTGTCTTTATGTTTTATATGACCTGCGTGTCATTGAGAAACGCCATGTAAATTACTTTACTTTATTGCTAAACGCGTTAGCCATAGTAGTAGAAGTAATAGTTGGCGAGCAACTTCATGGAGACACGATGATGGAGATCATGGTGTCAAGCCGGTGACAAGATGATCATGGAGCCCCAAGATGGAGATCAAAGGAGCTATGTGATATTGGCCATATCATGTCACGTTTATTATTTGATTGCATGTGATGTTTATCATGTTTATGCATCTTGTTTACTTAGAACGACGGTAGTAAATAAGATGATCCCTCATAACAATTTCAAGAAGTGTTCTCCCCTAACTGTGCACCGTTGCTAAAGTTCGTCGTTTCGAAGCACCACGTGATGATCGGGTGTGATAGATCCTTACGTTCACATACAACGGGTGTAAGACAGTTTTACACATGCAAAACACTTAGGGTTAACTTGACGAGCCTAGCATGTGTATAGACATGGCCTCGGAACACAGAAGACCGAAAGGTCGAGCATGAGTCGTATAGAAGATACGATCAACATGAAGATGTTCACCGACGTTGACTAGTCCGTCTCACGTGATGATCGGACACGGCCTAGTTAACTCGGATCATGTAATACTTAGATGACTAGAGGGATGTCTAATCTAAGTGGGAGTTCATTAATAATTTGATTAGATGAACTTAATTATCATGAACTTAGTCTAAATTTTTTACAATATGTCTTGTAGATCAAATGGCCAACGTAGTCCTCAACTTCAACGCGTTCCTAGAGAAAACCAAGCGGAAAGACGATGGCAGCAACTACACGGACTGGGTCCGGAACCTGAGGATCATCCTCATAGCTGCCAAGAAAGATTATGTCCTACAAGCACCGCTAGGTGACCCTCCCGTCCCACAGAACCAAGACGTTATGAACGCTTGGCAGACACGTGTTGATGACTACTCCCTCGTTCAGTGCGGCATGCTTTACAGCCTAGAGCCGGGGCTCCAAAAGCGTTTTGAGAGACATGGAGCATATATATGAGATGTTCGAAGAGCTGAAAATGGTTTTTCAAGCTCATGCCCGGATCGAGAGATATGAAGTCTTCGATAAGTTCTTCAGCTGTAAGATGGAGGAAAATAGTTCTGTCAGTGAGCACATACTCACTATGTCTGGGTTACATAACCGCTTGTCTCAGCTGGGAGTTAATCTCCCAGATGATGCGGTCATTGACAGAATCCTCCAGTCGCTTCCACCAAGCTACAAGAGCTTTGTGATGAACTTCAACATGCAGGGGATGCAAAAGACCATTCCTGAGTTGTTTTCAATGCTGAAATCAGCGGAGATAGAAGTCAAAAAGGAACATCAAGTGTTGATGGTCAATAAAACCACTAAGTTCAAGAAAGGCAAGGGTAAAAAGAACTTCAAGAAGGACGGCAAGGAAGTTGCCGCGCCCGGCAAGCAAGCTGCTGGGAAGAAGCCAAAGAATGGACCCAAGCCCGAGACTGGGTGCTTTTATTGCAAGGGAAACGGTCACTGGAAGCGGAACTGCCCCAAATACTTAGCAGACAAGAAGGCCGGCAAAACAAAAGGTATATGTGATATACATGTAATTGATGTGTACCTTACCAGTAATCGTAGTAGCTCTTGGGTATTTGATACCGGTGCAGTTGCTCACATTTGTAACTCACAGCAGGAACTACGGAATAAGCGGAGACTGGCGAAGGACGAGGTGACGATGCGCGTCGGGAATGGTTCCAAGGTCGATGTGATCGCCGTCGGCACGCTACCTCTTCATTTACCTATGGGATTAGTTTTGAACCTCAATAATTGTTATTTAGTGCCAGCTTTGAGCATGAACATTGTATCGGGATCTCGTTTAATTCGAGATGGCTACTCATTTAAATCCGAGAATAATGGTTGTTCTATTTATATGAGAGAGATGTTTTATGGTCATGCTCCTATGGTGAATGGTTTATTCTTTATGAATCTCGAACGTAATGCTACACATGTTCATAGTGTGAGTACCAAAAGATGTAAGGTTGATAATGATAGTCCCACATACTTGTGGCACTGCCGCCTTGGTCACATAGGCGTCAAACGCATGAAGAAGCTCCATGCAGATGGACTTTTAGAGTCTCTCGATTATGAATCATTTGACACGTGCGAACCATGCCTTATGGGTAAAATGACCAAGACTCCGTTCTCAGGAACAATGGAGCGAGCAACCAACTTATTGGAAATCATACATACTGATGTGTGCAGTCCAATGAGTGTTGAGGCTAGTGGTGGCTATCGTTATGTTCTCACCCTCACTGATGACTTGAGTAGATATGGGTATGTCTACTTAATGAAACACAAGTCTGAAACCTTTGAAAAGTTCAAGGAATTTCAGAGTGAGGTTGAGAATCAACGTGACAGGAAAATCAAGTTTCTACGATCAGATCGTGGAGGAGAATACTCGAGTCATGAATTTGGCACACACTTAAGAAAATGTGGAATAGTTTCACAACTCACGCCGCCTGGAACACCTCAGCGTAATGGTGTGTCCGAACGTCGTAATCGCACTCTATTAGATATGGTGCGGTCTATGATGTCTCTTACCGATTTACCGCTATCTTTTTGGGGCTATGCTTTAGAGACTGCTGCATTCACTTTAAATAGGGCTCCATCGAAATCCGTTGAGACGACACCGTTTGAATTATGGTTTGGGAAGAAACCTAAGTTGTCGTTTTTGAAAGTTTGGGGATGCGATGCTTATGTCAAGAAACTTCAACCTGAAAAGCTCGAACCCAAGTCGGAAAAATGCGTCTTCATAGGATACCCTAAAGAAACTGTTGGGTATACCTTCTACCTCAGATCCGAAGGCAAGATCTTTGTTGCCAGGAATGGATCCTTTCTGGAGAAAGAGTTTCTCTCGAAAGAAGTAAGTGGGAGGAAAGTAGAACTTGATGAAGTATTACCTCTTGAACCGGAGAATGGCACAACTCAAGAAAATGTTCCTGAGGTGCCTGCACCGACTAGAGAGGAAGTTAATGATAATAATCAAGATACTTCTGATCAAGTTCCTACTGAAATTCGAAGGTCCACAAGGACACGTTCCGCACCAGAGTGGTACGACAACCCTGTCTTGGAAATCATGTTGTTAGACAACGGTGAACCTTCGAACTATGAAGAAGCGATGGCGGGCCCGGATTCCGACAAATGGCTAGAAGCCATGAAATCCGAGATAGGATCCATGTATGAAAACGAAGTATGAACTTTGACTGACTTGCCCGTTGAACGGCGAGCCATAGAAAATAAATGGATCTTTAAGAAGAAGACATACGCGGATGGTAATGTGACCATCTATAAAGCTCGGCTTGTCGCTAAGGGTTATCGACAAGTTCAAGGGGTTGACTACGATGAGACTTTCTCACCGGTAGCGAAGCTAAAGTCCGTCCGAATCATGTTAGCAATTGCCGCGTTTTACGATTATGAAATATGGAAAATGGACGTCAAAACGGCATTCCTTAATGGTTTCCTTAAGGAAGAATTGTATATGATGCAGCCGGAAGGTTTTGTCGATCCTAAGAACGCTAACAAGGTGTGCAAGCTCCAACGCTCGATTTATGGGCTGGTGCAAGCATCTCGGAGTTGGAACATTCGCTTTGATGAGATGATCAAAGCGTTTGGGTTTACGCAGACTTATGGAGAAGCCTGCGTTTACAAGAAAGTGAGTGGGAGCTCTGTAGCATTTCTCATACTATATGTAGATGACATACTTTTGATGGGAAATGATATAGAACTCTTGAACAGCATCAAGGCCTACTTGAATAAGAGTTTTTCAATGAAGGACCTTGGAGAAGCTGCTTATATATTAGGCATCAAGATCTATAGGGATAGATCGAGACGCCTCATAGGTCTTTCACAAAGCACATACCTTGATAAGATATTGAAGAAGTTCAATATGGATCAGTCTAAGAAGGGGTTCTTGCCTGTGCTGCAAGGTGTGAAATTGAGCTTAGCTCAATGTCCGACCACGGCAGAAGATATAGAAGAGATGAGTGTCATTCCCTATGCCTCAGCCATAGGTTCTATTATGTATGCCATGCTGTGTACCAGACCTGATGTAAACCTTGCCGTAAGTTTGGTAGGAAGGTACCAAAGTAATCCCGGCAAGGAACACTGGACAGCGGTCAAGAATATCCTGAAGTACCTGAAAAGGACTAAGGAAATGTTTCTAGTTTATGGAGGTGACGAAGAGCTCGTCGTAAAGGGTTACGTCGACGCTAGCTTCGACACAGATCTGGATGACTCTAAGTCACAAACCGGATACGTGTATATTTTGAATGGTGGGGCAGTAAGCTGGTGCAGTTGCAAGCAGAGCGTCGTGGCGGGATCTACATGTGAAGCGGAGTACATGGCAGCCTCGGAGGCAGCACATGAAGCAATATGGGTGAAGGAGTTCATCACCGACCTAGGAGTCATACCCAATGCGTCGGGGCCAATCAAACTTTTCTGTGACAACACTGGAGCTATTGCACTTGCCAAAGAGCCCAGGTTTCACAAGAAGACAAGGCACATCAAGCGTCGCTTCAACTCCATTCGTGAAAATGTTCAAGATGGAGACATAGATATTTGTAAAGTACATACGGACCTGAATGTAGCAGATCCGTTGACTAAACCTCTCCCTAGAGCAAAGCATGATCAACACCAGAATTCCATGGGTGTTCAATGTAACTAGATTATTGACTCTAGTGCAAGTGGGAGACTGTTGGAAATATGCCCTAGAGGCAATAATAAAAGCATTATTATTATATTTCCTTGTTCATGATAATTGTCTTTATTCATGCTATAATTGTGTTATCCGGAAATCGTAATACATGTGTGAATAACAGACACCAACATGTCCCTAGTAAGCCTCTAGTTGACTAGCTCGTTGATCAATAGATAGTCATGGTTTCCTGACTATGGACATTGGATGTCATTGATAACGAGATCACATCATTAGGAGAATGATGTGATGGACAAGACCCAATCCTAAACATAGCATAAAGATCGTATAGTTCGTTTGCTAGAGTTTTTCCAATGTCAAGTATCTTTTTCTTAGACCATGAGATCGTGTAACTCCCGGATACCGTAGGAGTGCTTTGGGTGTACCAAACGTCACAACGTAACTGGGTGACTATAAAGGTAGACTACGGGTATCTCCGAAAGTGTCTGTTGGGTTGACACGGATCAAGACTGGGATTTGTCACTCCATATGACGGAGAGGTATCACTGGGCCCACTCGGTAATGCATCATCATAATGAGCTCAACGTGACCAAGTGTCTGGTCACGGGATCATGCATTACGTACGAGTAAAGTGACTTGCCGGTGACGAGATTGAACGAGGTATTGGGATACCGACGATCGAATCTCGGGCAAGTAATATATCGATTGACAAAGGGAATTGCATACGGGGTTGATTGAATCCTCGACATCGTGGTTCATCCGATGAGATCATCGTGGAGCATGTGGGAGCCAACATGGGTATCCAGATCCCGCTGTTGGTTATTGACCGGAGAGTCGTCTCGGTCATGTCTACATGTCTCCCGAAGCCGTAGCGTCTACACACTTAAGGTTCGATGACGCTAGGGTTGTGAAGATATGTATATGTAGTAACCCGAATGTTGTTCGGAGTCCCGGATGAGATCCCGGACGTCACGAGGAGTTCCGGAATGGTCCGGAGGTAAACAATTATATATAGGAAGTGTTATTTCGGCTATCGGGACAAGTTTCGGGGTCACCGGTATTGTACCGGGACCACCGGAAGGGTCCCGGGGGTCCACCGGGTGGGGCCACCTATCCCGGAGGGCCCCATGGGCTGAAGTGGGAAGGGACCCAGCCCAAAGTGGGCTGGGGCGCCACTCCCCTAGGGCCCATGCGGCTAGGGTTGAGGGGAAACCCTAGAGGGGGCGCCCCCTTGCTTGGGAGGCAAGCCCCCCACCCCTAGGCCGCCGCCCCCCCTAGGAGATCCCATCTCCTAGGGCCGGCGCCCCCCCTAGGCACCCCTATATATAGTGGGGGAGAGGAGGGACTTCATACGATAGCCTTTGGTGCATCCCTCTCTCCCCGTTACGTCTCTCTCTCGTAGTATAGGCGAAGCCCTGCTACTGTGACGCCCTACATCCACCACCACGCCGTCGTGCTGCTGGATCATCATCAACCTCTCCTTCCCCCTTGCTGGATCAAGAAGGAGGAGACGTCTCCCGACCCGTACGTGTGTTGAACGCGGAGGTGCCGTCCGTTCGGCACTTGGTCATCGGTGATTTGGATCACGTCGTGTTCGACTACATCATCCCCGTTCTTTGAACGCTTCCGCTTGCGATCTACAAAGGTATGTAGATGCATCCGATGACTCGTTGCTAGATGAACCCATAGATGGATCTTGGTGAAACGAGTAGGAATTTTTTTTGTTTTCTGCAACGTTCCCCAACAGGCTTTGCCTACGGGAGCCAGCTCGGGGTAGGTGGCCTCGGAGCCTCCTTCTTCTCCGGTGCCTGTGCGGGTAGCTTCTCCGGTGCTGGGTGGTGAGCGAGGGCAGGTGGCCCTTGGTCGATCTCCACCCACCCAGCCCCGAGTATCGCCAGATGGGCCGCGCCACGCGTCGACTGTGAGTGCTTTGCCTATCTCGGGTGAGTCCGTACAGGTGGATCGGCCTGCTGGTTGGGGAGCGGTAGGAGGCCGGACCCCGGCCGCGATCTCTCGGGAGGAGGTTATCGCTTTTGGAGGGATTCAGGATCCGGTGTCTGAGGAGCGCCGGATGAGTGGACGACTCCAAAGCCAGCCTGACGTGGACGATATTCAGCAGCGATGCGCCATGAGGGCGGCCAAGCTTCGTGACGTCGAGGTCACTACTGGTATTTCGGTTAATATATCTAATTCCATTTTGCATTTTTTCAAATGATGATATTGTTAAGAATGCAAATCAATTAGGTGTTTCGTTGGGTAGTAATGACACTGAAATTTCTAATTCTGTTAATGATCTTTTAGACCTAGAGGCTGAGCGGGCCTTAGAGATGATCCGTAATATTGCGGCTGTCAAACCTATGAGTGATTCTGAGGTTGATGCGCTCGGGGTGAGGGTGTTAGATAACTTTTGTGCGGATCTTATGCAACCTACTACTGATGAGGATGTTCAGGCTGAGTCTACCGAGATAGTGTTGGCTAGCCCGTCTGAGACAGGTTGTGAGGACCAGTTGCAGAATCAAACGATCCCCAAGCGCAAGTGGAAACGGAAGGTCTACCCGGCTTCCGCAGTGCGTAGGAGTGCTAGGATACGTACGGAAAAAAAATTCCATGGTGAAATATGAAAGGAATATTCTGGAATAGCAGAGGTCTAAAGGACTTGGCTAAAAGAAGGTTTCTTGCAGAGGCGTCTGTCGAGCATTGTTTAGATTTCATAGCTCTATCGGAGACGGGTAGAGATAACTTCGCACCTCAATTTCTAAATACTCTTTCGGGAGGTATAGATTTCGATTGGCATTGCTTGCCACCGAGAGGGAGGTCGGGTGGAATCCTTCTCGGAGTTAGGTGTGATGCGCTTGAGGTTCGCGGTGTGGTCATGGGAGACTTTGCTGTCAAGTTTAGTGTGCGCTCGAAGGTTGATGGGTTTAATTGGGCTCTTCTCGCGGTGTATGGTGCTGCACAGCCCGAGCTCAAGCCTGAGTTCTTGGCTGATCTTGTTCGGATTTGTGGCTCCGAGCAGTTGCCCATCCTGGTGGGGGGTGATTTCAATATTATAAGACGGCGTGAGGATAAGAACAATGATAATTTTGATGGACGATGGTCGTTCATGTTTAACACTATCATTGAAAGTCTGGACCTGAGAGAAATTGAGCTATCGGGTAGAAAGTTTACCTGGGCGAACGCGATGCCAAATCCAACGTATGAGAAGTTGGACCGAGTGTTGGCTAGCGTTCATTGGGAACAGAAGTTTCCCCTGGTGATTGTCCAGGCCTTGTCCCGTGGCATCTCTGACCATACGCCTTTACTTGTCGACTCTGGTGAACCCACGCACCTGGGGAACAAAAATGTGTTCTCCTTTGAGATGGCTTGGTTTGAAAGAGATGGCTTCCTGGATCTTGTGGCTAGAGAGTGGGCTAAGGATTCAGGAGGGAGGACCGCGCTTCAGCGCTGGCAAAATAAGATTAGGCATTTGAGAAGTTTCTTACATGGGTGGGCTAAGCATTTGAGCGGGATTTATAAGGCCAAAAAGTAAAAGCTCCTTGTCCTTATACAGTCTCTGGATGTAAAAGCGGAAACCACGATACTGCCGGTTGCGGAGCTTCATGCCAAGCTAGAGGCGGAATTGCGGCTCAAAGAACTTCTTAGAGAAGAAGAGTTGAAGTGGGCGTTGCGGGCCAAGGTCCGGCGTGTTGTCCAGGGGGACGCGAACACACAATTCTTTCACATGATCGCTAACAGTAAGCATCGAAAGAAGAGGATCTTTCAGCTTGAGCAAGATGAGGGTACGATTGTAGGACATGATAACCTAAAATTGTTCATAACCGAATACTATAAGCAGCTGTTTGGCCCTCCAGAAGAGAACTGTGTGTCTCTGGACGAGTCAAGGGTTGAGGATATTCCTCAGCTTACTTCGGTGGAGAATGATATTCTGGCGGCTCCTTTCTCGGAGAATGAGGTGCTCGAGGCTATCTCGCAAATGAAGAATAAAAAGGCGCCGGGACCTGATGGTTTCCCAGTGGAGTTTTATAAGAAGTGCTGGCATATCATTAAAGGGGACTTGTTGCCCATGTTTAATGACTTGTTTGCTGGGAAGCTTCATCTATTTCAGCTAAATTTTGGAACGATTACCCTTTTTCCTAAGAAAACAGAGGCTGTGAGGATTGAGCAATTCAGGCCAATCTGTCTTCTTAATGTCAGTTTTAAAATTTTCACCAAGGTCGGGACCAATAGACTCACATAGATTGCGCATTCTGTTGTGCAGCCTACCCAATCTGCTTTCATGCCAGACAGGAATATCCTTGAGGGTGTAGTGGTCCTTCATGAAACGCTCCATGAAATCCACACGAAAAAACTGGATGGGGTTGTTTTCAAAGTGGATTTCGAAAAAGCGTACGACAAAGTCAAATGGCCATTCCTTCAGCAGGCCTTACGCATGAAGGGTTTTGATGAGGCTTGGCGACGCCAGGTAGAATCCTTTACGCAAAAAGGGAGTGTTGGAATTAAAGTAAATGATGATATTGGGCACTATTTCCAGACACATAAAGGTCCGCGGCAAGGAGATCTAATGTCTCCTGTTTTGTTCAACATTGTGGTTGACATGTTGGCAATCCTAATTGGTCGGGCAAAGGAGGCCGGTCAGGTGGGAGGCTTGGTGCCCAACCTAGTTGATGAGGGGGTGTCCATCTTACAGTACGCTGATGATACTATCATCTTCATGGAGCATGACCTGGCAAAAGCGAGAAATATGAAGCTGGTGCTTTGCTTATTTGAACAATTGTCTGGGTTAAAGATTAACTTTCATAAAAGCGAACTGTTCTGTTTTGGTAGAGCCAAGGACGAACAGGAGGCTTATAGGCATTTGTTCGGATGTGAATTAGGAGCTTTACCTTTCACTTACTTAGGTATACCTATTCACCATCGTAAGCTTACAAACCGAGAGTGGAAATGCGTTGAGGATCGGTTTGAAAAGAAACTGAGTTGCTGGAAGGGCAAACTTATGTCGTATGGAGGCCGGTTAATTCTTATTAATTCGGTACTCACGAGTATGCCGATGTTCCTATTATCTTTCTTTGAGGTTCCAGTTGGGGTTAGGAAACGACCGGACTTCTACCGATCAAGATTTTTTTGGCAGAGTGATGAACTTAAGAGAAAGTATAGACTCGCCAAGTGGGATGTTATTTGTAGACCTAAGGACCAAGGGGGGTTGGGTATTGAAAATCTTGAGGTCAAGAACAAATGCCTGCTTAGTAAGTGGCTGTATAAGCTTTCGGGTCCGACTGATGCAACTTGGGCGCAGATTCTTCGTAACAAGTATCTGCAGTCCAAAACTTTGTCACAGGTGACAGTGAGACCAACTGATTCGCCGTTTTGAAAGGGGCTTATGAGAGTCAAGGTAACCTTCTTTAATAGAACAAAGTTTATTGTCGGTGATGGAAATGGCACACGGTTCTGGGAGGACACCTGGCTGGGTGATACACCTTTAGCAATACAGTACCCAGCCTTGTATCGAATTGTCCAGCGACGTGATGCGCCAGTTGCAATGGTTATGCAGTCCACTCCCCTTAATATTCAGTTTCGGCGGGTGCTTGTTGGTGAGAGATGGGAAGCTTGGCTCCATCTGGTGCGTAGACCGATTGAAGTTCAGCTAGCGCAATAGCCCGATCAGCTAAGTTGGAAGCTTACTAGGAACGGACAATTTATTGTCAAGTCGATGTACACCGATGTCATCAATTCCACAGTCATTCCTAGTACCAGACATGTTTGGAAAGTAAAAGTGCCTTTGAAAATCAAAGTGTTTATGTGGTTTGTCCATAAACAGGTAATCTTAACAAAAGACAACTTGGTCAAGCGCAATTGGACTGGATCTACTAGGTGTAGCTTCTGTGACCAGGACGAGACCATTAAGCATCTCTTCCTTGATTGTCCTTTGGCGAGAATTTTGTGGCGCACTGTGCAAATTGCTTTTAACATTACTCCTCCGAGTACGGTCGGGTCGTTATTTGGAACGTGGCTGGATGGGATAGAGTCCGAAACAGCTAGACATATTCGTGTAGGAGTGTATGCGTTTTTATGGGCAGTTTGGAACTGCAGAAATGATTTGGTCTTTAACAGAATAACTACTATTCATTTTTTGCAGGTTTTATTCCGTGCTACGACGCTGATCCGTATGTGGTTCTTACTCACTCCGACGGAGGCCAGGGAGCATTTGGTTACTGGATCTGTCCGGTAGGAGATGGTAGCGCGGGATATCTTCAATCGGTTTGGTTGGCGGTCATATAATAGGATAGGCTATTAGTGCATCTATCTTTTCTTTTACCAGCCGGTTGTGGCCATTGTGGTTTATCTTGGTTTAGCTGCGATGCTCTTGGTGAGCTCGCATTTATGTTGTTGAAGACTTAACGACTTTGTTGAACCTATTGTTATTTATTGAGGTGGCTGTATGCATCTTTCTGATGCAGAGACCGTGGAGTTCCTCCTTTTTGAAAAAAAAGTCTGGACGTGATTACTCTATAGCACATGTTAGGAGAAGCCAAAATAATATAGCTCATGCTTTAACACAAATGGGTAGATCATCTACTGGCATGGCCGTCTGGCTCCGTCATGGCCCAAATGAAATTGGCACTCTTTGCCAATAGGATTATAATGAACCACCTTGATTGAAATGAAATTAATATTTTTCATGAAAAAATGAAGTTTATTTGTTGCACATGAATGGATGAACAATACTTGGTCTGATCAGGATTAGTTAGTTTACATTTACCCACTACATTCTTTACTATTGACTATTGACTTCTGAATCTGTTTGCTCCGGCTCCTCAAAAGTGACCCTTGTATATGTCTACGAACCGTCTCGCGTTTCCGCAACAGGGTCTGGTCAACCCTCATTTCCACTGCAACCTCGAACATCAAATCTCATATTGTTTTTTATACTACATCATGTAGCATAAAATGAGCTAGTAGTATAGTGTCAAAAACGCTTATGGGACAGAGGGAGAATTAAGTAGCTACAATTTTTCTAGTTCTCCAGACGTTGACGACCTCACTGCCAGCAGTGCCGAGCGGTATCTGTGAGGAAGCAATCCATAGCATTCACACTTATTTAGAAAATTTTAGAGTGTTTGTTAAAGTTGTCTATGATTAATCATAACTCAAGTAGTCATTAACCACAGACACGACTATTTCAATAGGTTTCAACCATGCCGGGGTGTACTTTTACACACATGCTCCATAAATTACCACCTTGGGATGGCGTCCTCAAGAGGATACCGGTGAGGATGTTACCACGATCGTAGACCGGGGAAATCGCCTATCTGAGTGGGAACTCGTGATTGGAAGTTCGGCCGAAGTTTTCAACACGGTCTCAAACGTTGTGTGCGGGGCCCAAGCCTGTCCCGATTGGGCCATTCATCCACTTCGTAGGTCGTGCCACGTCCTACAAACGCTTCAAACTACTACGACTCCTAGACTGAGATCAAGGGAATTTAAAAGTTGAGAGGGTCGTTAGCCGCAATCCGTAGTTCCGGCTCCTCGTCGTACTCCATGTCCGTGAAGACTTCCTCCGGCTCCCACCGCGGAGGATTACTGTGACCTCGAGCTCCGGCCAGATGGAGTCAAGGATGGCCTATTGCTCTGTCGCCTCCTTTGCTTGGGCCAACACGTCATTCATGACGAATCTGGTCAAAGGAAGCGCCAGATTTGCCTCGCCGCCCACCTCCTCCTCTTCATCTGTTTTTCGCGCCCCGTGTTTGCTGCTCCTCCTCCTCCTACTCTAGCGACGCCTTCTCCGCCTCGTCCTACTTCAGAGAGTCCGGACGTAAGCCGGTGACGATGAGAGCGACGCGCCGTGCCTCGATCTTCGCCCACCACTACAGAGTGAGCATCTTGTACGTGGTGATTCGTTGGCGGACCATGGTTGTCGGCAGGCGGTGAGCTTGGAGCGGATTGGAGTGGATGGCAAGCTCGGAGTTCAGGAGTGGTGGTGCGAATGAGAGGGAGGGGATGGAAATGGGAGTGTCTAGGGTTGAGGCTCATCGCCCGGCTTAAATAGCCAGATTTAGCCCCTTGGGAGGCGCACCGGAGCGGCAACATGAATACATCCTCACTAGGTTGATAGGTTTTGACGTGTGTCCACGTGGGTCATCCACGTCAGTCCGAACTCCGAAGTGGCAGGCGCAATTGCTCTTCCTCATATCCACCCCAGATATGGGATGGGTATGAGGAGTGTCGGTCAGTCCAGACGTATAAGGCCCGTTTGAGGAACCCGATTGGGTCATGATTTTGTGACCAGTCACTGATTGAGTCGTCCTCCTGGAAGTATAGGTTGCATTTGAGGAGACCGGCTGTAGATGCTTTATGGGGGCATTTGGCAGGTTGCATTATTCTTGTGTTATTTGCACTTGTGGCTGAGGTGGCCCTGGCTGAGTGAATATAGGCCAAAACCTATGTTTTGTATATAGTTTGGTAGCCCGCATTGCAACACTGAGCAGTTTCATGCCTGATATTTGCGGCAATTATGTGTTATGACTGTCAATGTGCAAACACATGGCGTTTGGTTGTGGTCACTCTTTCTCACTAATAGTGACCTTACCACATATTACACTACATATGCATTACAAAATAAACATCAATAAATTGTAGTACAAATTAACAGCCATACGGCTCAATAGGAGAAAGTTCATTGATGTAGAATAGGGTGAAGTCCATCCTCCTCTACTACTTCTTCTTCTTCAGATCCTTGTGTTACCTTTGTTTGCCTGTATTGCCACAGCCCACTCCAACCTTTTACTTTTCTAAGCTTCATTGTCATATGCCTCCACACAATGACTGGGGTTATCAACATCGTCAGTTGTCACATCTTTCTCCTGCGTTACAAGCTCATTAGAACCCCATTTTAGGATCCAGTTATGGAGAAATGCAACATGCAAGAACAAGTCTAACTTGGGTCAGGAAAGGGTCGGAATGGTTTCTGATCCAGGATCTTATACATATTCTCTCAGAGCTCCAAATGTCCTCTCAACCGTAACTCTAAGGATAGAGTGTATGAGATTGAACAATTCATGTGCGGTCTTAGAATATTTCCTATAAGATAACCCGTTCAGATCGTACCTGGTTTTCCTGAAGGGTGGAAGAACACCAGGCCAACATGCCATGGGAAATCCTGCACGACACGGACACGGGTTGTAGCTGGTATGTGTTCTTGAACGAGGAGGTTTTTGATCAGCATAGAACCCTCATGTTCGATGTAGGGTGTGAAAATTTTCACTGGAAAACATTGATTCAGGCCTAGTCGGTTGGGGAATTTGAGTTCGTCTACCAAGGTGAACATCATGGAGATTACTTTCAAGAATTGTGTCATTTCGTCTGGCCAAATTGTTTAAGTTTTTTATAAGCTCTATGGTTTCACAGCGACATTATTGTGGCCATGGATGGTACGAGGGCGCCGCCTCAGCCTCGCACATCGCTTGGAATGACCAAATCCACCGCACGCCAAGCAGCCCCGTGGCACAGAGCTTACGGTCCTCGGGGTGTGAGGTCGGTGCGGAGGTTGCCGGCGATGAACATAGTGATGGCGTTGGTGCGTGTCCGCATGGCCAAGAAGGTGTCATGGCTCTTCATCATCTCCCTTACCGCGCCTGCCAATGAGGCCACGACCATAGGGAGGTTGCCTATGCGGAGCAGCATGAGCGACCCATGCTGGAGGACAGTGCGAGAGCGCGCCCACAAGGTGGTGCATGACTTCGATCACCACCAGCTACCATGGCCCCGGAGGCAGGTTCGGCGGCGGTGTCGCCTGAGCTTGACGAGGAGGAGAAGGGGGAGCAACAGGATGACGGTCATGGCTCGAGACCAAATCGAGTGTAGTTTATGCTGGAGCTAGTAGCTGCATACTCTAGTTTCTCCCAAAATGGTTAGGTGATGGATGCCATTTGAGTAGATTGTGAGCGATGCTTCTAGCGTCGTTCCAAAATGGATCATATTTTAGAATTACTAGTTCTATCATACGACCAAGCTCAATAAAGTTGAAGAGTGTAACATAAACATATGCATTACTTAGGGCAGCTCTAACCAGCCCCATATCTGTTACAGAGGATATGGTCGAGTGTCTTTAGAGGAGGATACCTATCCTCTAACGAGGGATTGACGTAACCGATCCCCTATATTTAGAGTAGAATATATATTTTTCTTAATTCTTTTTGCCTAGTCACATAGTTTCAAATAATTTTACCTTATATTATCAACCATTCAAATATTTCAAGATAAACATACACAACATATAAACCATGAACACACATAAACATGCACGGATTGAGCAATTCAAATTAAAACACGTGAATAGTTCATCCAAAAGGCATCACATCGACCAAGTTGAATCCAAAATCACCACACCATAGCATGTTTTATGTGGCTAGTCGAGCCCAACCAAAGACATGCAACACGAACTCAAACACCATCCTCACCAAAGAAATCATGACCACCTCCATCATCACCACCATCTCCACAGGCACCCCATCTACATGGCCACCACCACCATCCACACGGCCACTCCCACCATCATCCACACAGACAACACCATCACCATTTCGAAGAGAGACCTTTGTTTGGGTCAAGATCTCTCCCGGAGTGAGCTCCCAAAACTTGTTTTCCATGCCATCCATTGTGGTTGGGTTCATGAACATGATAGCACATTCTCCGGTCTACATTTCGTTTCAAATCCACTCCTACTCGAATGCAAGCCTACGCCCCCCCGCCCGCCTTCAACTTTCTTTCTTCGGGGGCCAACTTTAACCTCCAACTTGAGCTCATTCCATCTCACGCCCTCTCTTCTTTGCGTTCAACCTCCAAGGCTTTCTTGGTCTCAATCATGGACACAAGCTCTTCTTTGTATGTGTTGTCAAATGCTCCTCTCCTCTTCCTCTCTTTTGCAATCTTGTTGCCATCCGATCTCTTAGTGGATCTTCATCCTCCTCGTATCATCCTCAATGTGTATGCTTAACCTTGATATCTTTGATGTGGTCCCGGAGTTTCTTCTAATCCACTTCTCATTGGTGCAAAGTTCTCTGTAGCAATGGTACAATGTGAAGGGCATGTGACCGTGCTTCTTGTTGCATTGCTTGAAAAGGTTTTGGATGATAGGCCCATACCCCGAGACTTGCACACCGCCCGGTGGCACATGTTGACTTAATCAATACAATGGTCTATCATGTTCATGATGTTGCATTGGTCTGTTCCTTTTATTGATCTTGGATGGTACCCCAATGGTGCCCAAGAGAACCTTGGTTGCGGCTCGATGTGACATCCATGATGTTGCTGTAGTACTCGGCAATCCTCCCTCAAAACCATTCCTTTGATTGATCTGTTCAAACCAATGCATCAAGGGAGATGTTCATCCAAGCCTAACACAAAGGTACATCTTCATCTTGAGAATAGTTGTGAGTCTTTGCTCTGGCGGCTTCATGGTTGATTGTGTCTCCATGTGATCGTCAACATCTTCGGCCTTGGCCTCCTCTTTACGCACTTGATGATCAAACACTGAGTCATAGTTGAAATCTTCAAGCCCAAGCATACGCCGTGTTAAATTGTGATCCAAATTCTACCGTATTGGACTAGACATAGTACATACAATGTGGCCCTTTGCGTTGGTACCAACGCGTACGAGTACAACTCGTTTACTTGTGCTCCAAGGACTCTCATGTATTGCCCTCTTATATACCCCATGTAGTCGCACCTAAAGACGGTCTGTCGTCTCATGCTTGTAATACTCCTCATAGTGATTGCGCCTTCGTGCGTCCGTGGTTTTTCTTCCGCAAGGGTTTCCATGTAAAAATCCATGTCTCTCGTGTCTCGTTTATTCTCGTTATTATCTAACAAGTGGTATACAAAGCCAAGTTTCAGATACGATATTTTTGAGACAAGAGATATTAGGGTTGCGGTCTGTTCCGCCGCCGCCGTCCGAAAAAAGAAGCCGAGTCCGGCAGGAAATTGATCTCCGCTGCTGTGCCGCCCTACAAATCCATGCACTATTGGAGCCTTTCTTCCGATCCACCGAGTCGCTGCTGCTTCGTACAGGTTTTCAAGCCGCCAAGTTGCCGCTGCTGATGCTCGTTCAAGTCCCGAGGCTGCTACGCTGCTGTTGTTTCGCATCACGTCAAGCTGAACCAGATCGGTTTTAAGTAGTACTAGTGGCCAATCTAGTATATCACGTGAAGACAAGTACAACAGTATATCTTGGATTTTTTTACTACGTGCAACTTATCTGATCTACTAGTACTACTTGACTACTAGATCAGATTTGTTTTTCATCTTCAAATGCTACGTCCATTGCTCGAAGCTATCAGGTGCTATTGTTTCTTTGCTCTGCATAATTTAAATCTGTCAAGAATTTCTCCATCGGCTTGTACTACTTTGTGTACACAGATTCATCTACTCATGGCTTCCATGAAGTACGATCTTCCGCCGCTGGACTGTGACACAAGGTTTACCCTATGACAAGTCAAGATGCGGGCGTTGTTGGCACAAACTGACTATGATGAAGCACTGGATAGTTTTGGAAAGAATAGAATTGAGGACTGGACTGATGAGGAGAAAAGAATTGATCGTAAGGCTTTGTCAAAAATTCAACTCCATTTGCATAATAATATTTTGCAGGAAGTTTTGAGCGAGAAAACTGCCGACGCTCTATGGTTAAAGCTGGAAGGAATTTGCATGACAAAAGATCTCACCAGTAAGATGCATCTGAAGCAAAAAAATTATTCCTGCACAGGTTACCCGAGGGAGGTAATGTTTTGAATCATATTTCAGAATTTAAAGAGATCATATCTGATCTAGCTGCAATGGAGGTTAAGTATGAAGATGAAGATACTGCTTTAATGTTACTTTGTCCACTGCCAAGTTCTTATACCAATTTTAGAGACACCATATTATACAGTCGTGATACTCTCACGCTTAATGAAGTTTATGAAGTTTTGAACTCTAAGGAGAAGATGAAATTAATGATGCCTCATGATGGTTCGAGTTCATCCCAAGCCGAGGGATTATCTATTCGTGGTAGGACAAAGGAGAAGAACTCTAATAATGAAAACAGAGGCAAAAGTAAAAACGGCCACAGGGGGCGGTCGTCAATCCAGAGACAAGAAATATTATAGATATTGCAAGAGAGACGGCCCCATGTGGCAGTTTTTACTTTTGCCTCTGTCGTTGCTTGAAATATTACAGATATCGCAAGAGAGACGGCCCCCTGTGACAGATATTGCAATCTCAGAGTCTTTCAAGTTGCAAAATAAAGAAAAGAGGAAAGGTAACAAACAAGGTGAAAGTTCTGCTAACGTTGCTTGTGATGATAGTTCTGATGATGCTCTTGTCGTTATTGCTCGATGTGTTGAGACCAATAATGAGTGGGTACTTGACACCACATGCACTTTTCATATGTGTCCACATAGAGATTGGTTTAATACTTTTGATTCCACTTTTGCTACCGGTTCCGTTTTGGGTTTTGATAATTCACCATGCAAGATTGAAGGCATAGGTTCCGTTTGAATCAAGATGTTTGATGGCACAATCAGAACTTTGACAGATGTTCGGTATATTCCGAAGATGAAGAGAAATCTTATCTATGTTAGTTCCCTTGATGCAAAGGGGTACAAGTATTCAGGTGGAGATAGTGTTTTGAAGGTCACCAAAGGATCCCTTGTTGTGATGAAAGGTGATTTAAGTTTGACCAATGGTCTTTATTACCTTCGAGGTTCTACCATTTCAGGTAACGCTACACCAGTTATTTCAAAGAATTCTGATTGTGATGCTGCTAACCTTTGGCATATGCGTCTTGGACATATGTGTGAACTTGGTTTAGCAGAGTTAAATAAGAGAGGTCTTCTTGATAGATATGAACCTGGTAAATTGAAATTTTGTGAGCATTGTATCTTCGGCAAGCACAAGAGGGTGAAGTTCAATACTTTGACTCATACAACCGAATGTATTCTTGATTATGTCCATTCCGATTTATGGGGACCATCTCGCAAGAAGTCACTAGGTGGTGCTAGTTATATGCTGACTATTATTGATGATTATTCGAGAAAAATATGGCCTTGTTTCTTGAAGTACAAATATGAAGCATTCTCAGCATTTAAGGAGTGGAAGGTTATGATTGAAAGACAAAATGAAAATAAGGTAAATATACTTTGCACTGATAATGGTATGGAATTCTGTTCTAAGCAATTTAAGAATTATTGCAAGTCTGAAGGCATTGTCAGACATTACACCGTTCCTTATACTCCTCAACAAAACGGTGTTGTTGAGCGTATGAACAGGACCATTATTTCCAGAGCCCGTTGCATGTTGTCTAATGCAGGTTTGCATAGGTGTTTTTGGGCTGAGGACGCTTCCACTGTTGTTATCTTATTAACCATTCACCATCTATTGCTCTTAATAAGAAAACTCCAATTGAGGTATGGTCTGGTTCACCTGCTGATTATTCACAGTTTAGAGTTTTTGGTTGCACTGCTTATGCTCATGTTGATAATGGAAAATTGGAGCCTAGGGTTGTTAAGTGCATCTTTCTTGGTTATAAGTCTGGTGTTAAATGTTTTAAATTGTGGAATCCTGAAACCCAAAAGGTTGTTATTAGTAGAAATGTTATCTTTAATGAATCTGCTATGTTACATGATGTTTCATCTACTAATGTTCCCATTGAGAGTGAACAACAACCTATTGTTCAGGAGCCTACTGTTCAGGTGGAGCATGTTATTGATTCAAGTGATACATCTGGTAATGAAATTGTTGATGCACATGATGAACTCGTTGTTAATGATGATAATGTCACTCCTACTCCAAATCAGCCTATTGTTCCGCCCAGTTGGAATCTCGCACGTGATAGAGTTCGACGGGGTATTAATAAACCAGACAGGTTAATTGAAGAGTGCAATATTGTTTCTTTTGCTTTATCTGTTGCAGAAGAAATTGAAGGTAATTCTGAGCCTTCTTCATATTCCGAGGCTATTATTTCGGGTGATAGTAATAAGTGGATGACTGCTATGCATGATGAGATGGAATCACTTGAAAAGAATGTCACTTGGGATTTAGTAAGATTACCTAGAGAGAAGAAACCTATTCATTGCAAGTAGGTTTTCAAGAGAAAAGAAGGTGTTTCTCCTAATGATGAGACAAGATATAAAGCAAGGTTAGTTGCTAAAGGTTACAGTCAAATTCCAGGTATTGACTATAACGAAGTCTTTTCTCCTGTTGTGAAGCATAGCTCTATTCATACTTTACTCAGTATTGTTGCCATGCATGATCTTGAGCTTGAACAATTGGATGTTAAAACTGCATTTTACATGGAGAATTAGAAGAGGATGTTTATATGGAACAACCTGAAGGTTTTGTTATTCCTGGAAAAGAAAAGCTTGTCTGTAAGTTAAAGAAATCTCTTTATGAATTGAAGCAACCCCCTAGACAGTGGTACAAGAGATTTGACACCTTTATGCTCTCTCAAGGTTTCAAAAGGTCTAATTATGATAGTTGTGTTTATTTGAAAACTGTCAATGGTTCAACTATTTATTTGCTCATTTATGTTGATGATATGCTAATTGCTGCAAAGAGTATGTCAGAGATTAATGAACTAAAGAAGCAATTGAGTAATGAATTTGAGATGAAGGATTTGGGTGCAGCAAAGAAAATACTTGGCATGGAAATATCGCGAGATAGACCGCCGGGAAAAGTGTATATAAGTCAGAAGGGATATATTGATAAAGTTCTTCGTCGTTTTAATATGCATAATGCCAAGCCAGTAAGTACTCCGTTAGCTGCACACTTCAAATTATCATCAGCTTTATGTCCTAAGTCAGATGCAGATATTGAATACATGTCTAGAGTTCCCTATTCGAGTGCAGTTGGTTCACTTATGTATGCCATGGTTTGTTCTTGTCCGGATTTATCTTATGCATTGAGTGTTGTTAGTAGATACATAGCTAATCCTGGAAAAGAGCATTCGAAAGCAATTCAGTGGATTTTCAGATACATGCATGGTACTTCTAATGCTTATTTACAATTTGGGAAAACTAGAGATGGACTTGTTGG
Source organism: Triticum monococcum (assembly GCA_034509565.1). Taxonomy (NCBI): domain Eukaryota; kingdom Viridiplantae; phylum Streptophyta; class Magnoliopsida; order Poales; family Poaceae; genus Triticum; species Triticum monococcum. The sequence continues at coordinate 671,348,703 of CM067845.1, forward strand.
TTTTGTTGATTCTGATTTTGCTGGTGATTTGGATAAGAGAAGATCACTCACAGGTTATGTTTTCACCATTGGTGGTTGCGCTGTGAGTTGGAGAGCAACTTTGCAGTCTATTGTGGCTTGTTCCACTACTGATGCCGAGTATATGGCTATTTCTGAGGCATGCAAAGAAGCTATCTGGTTGAGAGGTTTGTACATTGAGCTTTGTGGAGATTCATCTTGCCCTACTGATACATCCATTTTGCATCATGATTTTATATCAATATTTATTGCATTATGGGTTGTTATTACACATTATGTCACAATACTTATGCCTATTCTCTCTTATTTTACAAGGTTTACATAAAGAGGGAGAATGCCGGCAGCTGGGATTCTAGGCTAGAAAAGGAGCAAATATTAGAGACCTATTCTGCACAGCTCCAAAAGTCCCAAAACTTCACGGATGATGTTTTCCAAATATATAAAAAATACTGAGTGCAAGAACCTCACCAGGGGGCGACACCCTTCCCACGAGGGTGGGGGGCGCGCCCTACCCCCCAGGGCGCGCCCCCTACCTCGTGGGCCCCCTGATGGCCCTCCGGTGGCCATCTTCTGCTATATGGAGTCTTTTGATGGGAAAAAAATCATAAGCCATCTTCTCAGACGAAACTCCGCTGCCACGAGGCGGAACCTTGGCGGAATCAATCTAGGGCTCTCGCGGAGCTGTTCTGTCGGGGAAACTTCCCTCCCGGAGGGGGAAATCATCGCCATCGTCATCACCAACGCTCCTCTCATCGGGAGAGGGCAATCTCCATCAACATCTTCATCAGCACCATCTCATCTCAAAACCCTAGTTCATCTCTTGTATCGAATTCTTGTCTCCAAGTCCGGGATTGGTGCTAGTAAGTTGCTAGTAGTGTTAATTACTCCTTGTAGTTGATGCTAGTTGGTTTAATTGGTGAAAGATCATATGTTCAGATCCTATATGCATATTAATACCCCTCTGATTATGAACATGTTTATGCTTTGTGAGTAGTTAATTTTTTTTCCCGAGGACACGGGAGAAGTCTTTCTATTAGTAGTCATGTGAATTTGGTATTCGTTCGATATTTTGATGAGATGTATGTTGTCTCTCCTCTAGTGGTGTTATGTGAACGTTGACTACATGACACTTCACCATTATTTGGGCCTAGAGGAAGGCATTGGGAAGTAATAAGTAGATGATGGGTTGCTAGGGTGACAGAAGCTTAAACCCTAGTTTATGCGTTGCTTCGTAAGGGGCAGATTTGGATCCATATGTTTCATGCTATGGTTAGGTTCACCTTAATACTTTTGTTGTATTTGCAGATGCTTGCAATAGAGGTTAATCATAAGTGGGATGCTTGTCCAAGTAAGGGCAGCACCCAAGCACCGGTCCACCCACATACCAAATTATCAAAGTACCGAACGCGAATCATATGAACGTGATGAAAACTAGCTTGGCAATATTCCCATGTGTCCTCGGGAGCGCTTTACACCATATAAGAGTTTGTCCTGGCTTGTCCTTTGCTACAAAAGGATTGGGCCACCTTGATGCACTTTATTTACTTTTGTTACTTGTTGCTCGTTACAAATTATCCTATCAAAAAACTATCTGTTACCACTTATTTCAGTACTTGCAGAGAATACCTTGCTGGAAACCGCTTATCATTTCCTTCTGCTCCTCGTTGGGTTCGACACTCTTACTTATCGAAAGGACTATGATAGATCCCCTATACTTGTGGGTCATCAAGAATCTTTTCTGGCGCCGTTGCCGAGGAGTGAAGCGCCTTTGGTAGGTGGAATTTGGTAAGGAAAAATTTATATAGTGTGCTGAAATTTACTGTCACTTGTTACCATGGAAGGTAATCCTCTGAGGGGCTTGTTCGCGGTATCTTCACCCCAACCAGTAGAGCAAAGAGTTGCTCCTCAACCTACTGAACCTACTGAAAATGAAAATTAAAATGAAAATGCTTGCTTTGAAGTTCCTTCGGGTATGATAGAAAAACTACTAGCTAATCCTTTTCTAAGAGATGGAACAAAACATCCTGATGAAAATCTGATATATGTGGATCAAGTTTGTGAATTATTTAAGCTTGCAGGTGTACCCGGAGATGTTGTTAATAAGAAGGTCTTTCCCTTATCTTTGAGGGGAGATGCGTCGACATGGTATAGGCTATGTGATGATATGAGGTCTTGGAATTACAAACGATTGAAATTGGAATTTCATCATAAGTTTTATCCTATGCATCTTGTTCATCATGATCGCAATTATATATATAATTTTTGGCCTCGCGAAGGAGAAAGCATCGCTCAAGCTTGGGGGAGACTTAAATAAATGTTATATTCATGCCCCAATCATGAGCTCTCAAGAGAAATGATTATTCAAAAATTTTATGCTCGGCTTTCTCGTAACAATCGCACCATGCTTGATACTTCTTGTGCTGGCTCTTTTATGATGAAGACTATTGAATTCAAATGGGATTTATTGGAAAGAATTAAACGCAACTCTGGAGATTGGGACCTCGACAATGGTAAGGAGTCATGTATGACACCTAGTTTTGATTGTGTTAAATCTTTTATGGATACCGATATTTTTCATAAATTTAGCACTAAATATGGACTTGACTCTGAGATAGTAGCTTCTTTCTGTGAATCTTTTGCTACTTATGTTGATCTCCCCAAGGAGAAGTGGTTTAAATATCATCCTCCTATAGAAGTAACAGTAGCTGCACCTATTAAAGTTGAAGAAAAGACTATTACTTATAATGATCCTATTGTTCCTACTTCTTATGCTGAGAAACCACCTTTCCCTGTTAGGATAAAGGATCATGCTGAAGCTTCAACTGTGGTTCGTAAAAGCAATATTAAAACATATACACCTCCTGAGCAAGTTAAAGTTGAACCTAATATTGCTATTGTTAAAGATCTCTTGTCTGATAATATTGATGGGCATGTTATTTATTTCTGTAATGAAACTGCTAGAATTGCTAAACCCCGTGATAAAGATAAACCTAGACATGTAGTAGGCATGCATGTTATTTCTGTTAAAATAGGAGATCATTGTTATCATGGCTTATGTGATATGGGTGCTAGTGCTAGTGCAATACCTTATTCCTTATACAAAGAAGTTATGCATGATATTGCACCTGTTGAGATGGAAGATATTGATGTCACAATTAAACTTGCCATTAGAGATACTATTTCACCAATGGGAATTGCTAGAGATGTTGAAGTCTTGTGTGGGAAAACTAAATATCCTGCTGATTTTCTTGTTCTTGGTTCCCCACAAGATAGCTTTTGTCCCATTATATTTGGTAGACCCTTCTTAAATACTGTTAACGCTACCATATATTGCAAAAGAGATGTTGTTACTGTCGGTTTATATGATATGACTCATGAATTTAATTTTTGTAAATTTAGTAGACAACACCGTGAAGAAGAATTACCTAGTAAGGATGAAATTATTGGTCTTGCTTCTATTGTCGTACCTCCTAGTGATCCTTTAGAACAATATTTGCTAGACCATGAAAACGATATGTTTATGAATGAAAGAAGGGAATTAGATGAAGTATTCTTTAAACAGGAACCTATTCTGGAAAATAATTTACCTGTTGAAATCCTAGGGGATCCTCCTCCACCCAAGGGTGATCCCGTGTTTGAGCTTAAACCGTTACCTGATACCCTTAAATATGCTTATCTTGATGAGAAAAAGATATATCATGTTATTATTAGTGCTAACCTTTCAGAACATGAAGAAGAGAGATTATTGAAAACTCTGAAGAAGCAATGTGCTGCTATTGGGTATACTCTTGATGATCTTAAGGGCATTAGTCCCACTCTATGTCAACATAAAATTAATTTGGAAGAAGATGCTAAACCAGTTCGTGATCATCAATGCCGGTTGAATCCTAAAATGAAAGAAGTGGTAAGAAAGGAGATACTAAAGCTCCTTGAGGCAGGTATAATTTATCCCGTTGCTGATAGTCAGTGGGTAAGCCCTGTCCATTGTGTCCCTAAGAAGAAAGGTATTACTATTGTTCCTAATGATAAAGATGAATTGATTCCTCAAAAAATTATTACAGGTTATAGGATGGTAATTGATTTCCGCAAATTAAATAAGGCTACTAAAAAAGATCATTACCCCTTACCTTTTATCGATCAAATGCTAGAAAGATTATCCAAACATACACATTTTTGCTTTCTAGATGGTTATTCTGGTTTCTCTCAAATACCAGTGTCAGCCAAAGATCAATCAAAGACTACTTTTACATGCCCTTTTGGTACTTTTGCTTATAGACGTATGCCTTTTGGTTTATGTAATGCACCTGCTACCTTTCAAAGATGCATGATGGCTATATTCTCTGACTTTTGTGAAAAGATTTGTGAGGTTTTCATGGACGACTTTTCCGTCTATGGGTCTTGTTTTGATGATTGCTTGAGCAACCTTGATCGAGTTTTGCAGAGATGTGAAAAAACTAATCTTGTCTTGAATTGGGAAAAGTGCCACTTTATGGTTAATTAAGGTATTGTCTTGGGTCATAAAGTTTCCGAAAGAGGTATTGAAGTTGATAAAGCCAAGGTTGATGCTATTGAAAAGATGCCATGTCCCAAGGACATCAAAGGTATAAGAAGTTTCCTTGGTCATGCCGGATTTTATAGGAGGTTCATTAAGGACTTCTCAAAAATCTCTCAGCCTCTGACTAATTTATTACAAAAGGATATACCATTTGTTTTTGATGATGATTGTGTAGAAGCATTTGAAATACTTACGAAAGCATTGATCTCTGCACCTATTATTCAGCCACCTGATTGGAATTTACCCTTTGAAATTATGTGTGATGCTAGTGATTATGCTGTAGGTGCTGTTCTAGGACAAAGAGTTGATAAGAAACTAAATGTTATTCAATATGCTAGTAAAACTCTAGACAATGCTCAAAGGAACTATGCTACTACTGAAAAAGAATTCTTAGCGGTTGTATTTGCTTATGATAAGTTTAGACCTTATATTGTTGATTCTAAAGTAACTATTCACATTGATCATGATGCTATTAAATATCTTATGAAAAATAAAGATGCTAAACCTAGACTTATTAGATGGGTTCTCTTGCTACAAGAATTTGATTTGCATATTGTTGATAGAAAAGGAGCTGAGAACCCCGTTGCAGACAACTTGTCTAGGTTAGAAAATGTGCTTGATGACCCACTACCTATTGATGATAGTTTTCTCGATGAAAAATTAAATGTCATAAATGCTTCTCATACTGCTCCATGGTATGTTGATTATGCTAATTACATTGTTGCTAAGTTTATACCACCTAGTTTCATATGCCAGCAAAAGAAAAAGTTCTTCTATGATTTGAGGCATTACTTTTGGGATGACCCACATCTTTATAAAGAAGGAGTAGATGGTGTTATTAGACGTTGTGTACCTGAGCATGACCAGGAACAGATCCTACGCAAGTGTCACTCCGAAGCTATATGGAGTCTTTCGATGGAAAAAAAATCATAAGCCATCTTCTCGGACGAAACTCCGCCGCCACAAGGCGGAACCTTGGCGGAATCAATCTAGGGCTCTGGCGGAGCTGTTCTGTCGGGGTAACTTTCCTACCGGAGGGGGAAATCATCGCCATCATCATCACCAACGCTCCTCTCATCGGGAGAGGGCAATCTCCATCAACATCTTCATCAGCACCATCTCATCTCAAAACCCCAGTTCATCTCTTGTATCCAATTCTTCTCTCCAAGTCCGGGATTGGTGCTAGTAGGTTGCTAGTAGTGTTAATTACTCCTTGTAGTTGATGCTAGTTGGTTTAATTGGTGGAAGATCATATGTTCAGATCCTATATGCATATTAATACCCCTCTGATTATGAACATGTTTATGCTTTGTGAATAGTTAATTTTGTTCCCGAAGACACGGGAGAAGTCTTGCTATTAGTAGTCATGTGAATTTGGTATTCGTTCGATATTTTGATGAGATTTGTCTCCCCTCTAGTGATGTTATGTGAACGTCGACTACATGACACTTCACCATTATTTGGGGCTAGAGGAAGGCATTGGGAAGTAATAAGTAGATGATGGGTTGCTAGAGTGACAGAAGTTTAAACCCTAGTTTATGCGTTGCTTCGTAAGGGGCAGATTTGGATCCATATGTTTCATGCTATGGTTAGGTTCACCTTAATACTTTTGTTGTATTTGCGGATGCTTGCAATAGAGGTTAATCATAAGTGGGATGCTTGTCCAAGTAAGGGCAACACCCAAGCACCGGTCCACCCACATACCAAATTATCAAAGTACCGAACGCGAATCATATGAACGTGATGAAAACTAGCTTGGCAATATTCCCATGTGTCCTCGGAAGCGCTTTACACCATATAAGAGTTTGTCCTGGCTTGTCCTTTGCTACAAAAGGATTGGGCCACCTTGATGCACTTTATTTACTTTTGTTACTTGTTGCTCGTTACAAATTATCCTATCAGAAAACTATCTGTTATCACTTATTTCAGTACTTGCAGAGAATACCTTGCTGGAAACCGCTTATCATTTCCTTCTGCTCTTCGTTTGGTTCGACACTCTTACTTATCGAAAGGACTACGATGGATCCCCTATACTTGTGGGTCATCACCTACCATATTTTCTGATAGTCAAAGTGCCATATATCTTACAAAGAATCCAATGTATCATGAGAGGACAAAGCACATTGATGTCAAATTTCATTATATTCGAGATGTTGTTGCTGAAGGCAATTTGAAGGTATGCAAGATAAGTACTCATGATAATCTTGCTGATATGATGACAAAGCCAGTTCCAACCAATAAGTTTGAGCTTTGCTCAGGCTTAGTTGGTATTTCTCACTAGCCCTATGGACTTTGACGCACAAGGTGTTTATACTGATTTGGATGGAGTTATATACTTTCTTCGACTGCTGGAGGGAATTTGGCTCAAGGTGGAGGTTGTTAAATTGTGATCCAAATTCTACCGTATTGGACTAGACGTAGTACATACGGTGTGGGTCTTTGCGTTGGTACCGACGCATACGAGTACAACTCGTTTACTTGTGCTCCAAGGACTCTCATGTATTGCCCTCTTATATACCCCATGTAGTCGCACCTAAAGACGGTCTGTCGTCTCATGCTTGTAATGCTCCTCCTCATAGTGATTGCGCCTTCATGCGTCCGTGGTTTTTCTCCCGCAAGGGTTTCCACGTAAAAATCCGTGTCTCTCGTGTCTCGTTTATTCTCGTTATTATCTAACATGCCGCTCCTTAAAAACGACAAGAATTTAGTTGCGTTCATCTCTGCACTACGACAACACCACCACCAGACAATGCATTGGCCGAAATGAAAAGACATTTTATTACCTTGATGGCATTTCATCGACCACTTGGCAGCCACAATCCTTGTTGCCGGCAACGGCGGCCGGACACGTAGGAGGAGTAGCCGTAGCGGTGGCCGGAGACAGGGTCCATGGCACCGGACGAGGACGAGGCACCGAAGGCGCCTTCTTGTTCTTCTTCTTCGCCATGTCATCGACGAGTGCCGACACATTGTCGTCTCCTTCCTTGCCCTCTTGCCGTGGCTGGAGCAGTGGGAGGGCGGCCTGCCGTCACCGGAGACATAGCGGTTCTCTACTTCCTTGCCCGCTTACCGATGGCTAGAGCAGTAGGAGGGCGGTCAACCATCGAAGATGCAACAGCCTTGCCACCGACCTTGCTACCGGCGGTGGTTGCTGGTGAGGTGGCCCTGAGGAGGTTTTGGTGCCCAACCTCTTTTTTGGTGCGGGCGGCAGCGCGGGGTCGTTTTTGGCAGTGAAGCGCCGGTTGCGGTGGCGGAAGGGTCTTGCCTCTCCATCCCATCCGGAATCGGGGGCATTGGTGGTGGCTGCGGCGAGTAGGGGGGGAACCGCGACAGGATAGCCGCTCGGGCGGGAGAAAGGGTAAAAGAAAATTTTACTCCGCCCGGCCTCGGTCGAGTATATTTGAGATACTTGGCCGAAGTTTTCAGGCCGAGGAGGATAATTTATCCTCCACTAACGCTTTGCGAGTTCAGCTAGATGCAGTTAGCCGCCTATTATCCTCCACTAAAGGATCGTAGGGGATCGGTTAGAGATGTAACCGATTTGATCAATAATGTCCAATCTTGAGTAAAAAGAAATCAGTAATCGACTGGATATGTCTTTGTGAACCTTGTTGTTCTGTGCATGCTGTATTGCTCTGTAGCCTTTTCGGTAACATGAACGACCGATCTTTTGTACAAAAGTGAGCAAGAATACAATCATTTTAAGCAATAGAAGGAGATTATTAGGTCCATGAGGAAGCAGGCAAATACATATAATCGCAGAGGTATTACACATAAGGTTTGTGAGAGGCTAACATTCACATCGTCACTTGACGAGCTACTGATACAAACATTGGATGGAGCACACGCGGCAGCTTCGATCGTTTAAGCAGCAACCTCCTTGATCTCGTCCAGGGCGTAGTTGTTGGTCGACACGCCGGCGTAGTTCACCTTGGCGAAACGCACCACCACCGGGTAACGGGTGTTGGGATCCTACACGCGCCATCCATCATCATTTGCTAATCGAGTTCACTAACAGAAGCATTCCATTGCATTTGCAAGAAGTGAAGATTGGAGGGGACAAGCCCGTTGGTTACCTGATCAACCGTGACGACGGATCCGGTCCCGTTGTACCAGTAGGACTCCCTCCTCAGAATCTTCACCTGATCATATTTCATTTCAGGCAAGAGTTGAGCTACGATTGCCTTCACAACGATGCTAGCAAAGTGTGTACTGACGTACCTTGGTGCCCCTCTTGGGTCCCCTCGGCGGCGGCTTGGCTTTGGCGGGCGCTTTGGTGGCCACGGCGCCTTCCGGTTTCTCCTCCGCGGCCGGTGCTGGTTCCGCCGGCGCGGCGGCAGTGGGCTCCTCCTCGGCGCGGGCAACGAGCTTCAAGCCCAGCCGGTTGGACGGGACGAAGCTGACGCGGCTGCTCACCCCGCCGTTGGCGCCGCTGGGGATGCCCGCCGCCAGCATGAATCTGGAGGTGGCCGACGCCATGTTGGTGCTTGCCATCGGGACGGCAGCAAGGGCTGTTTGTCGGTGCTAGCTTAGCTCCTTCCTTGTGGTCGTGTGGCTCCGGCCGGCCAGCAAAAGTATGTGAGTCGATGGCGAGGTGTAAGGCGAAATAAGGTGCAACCGGCCCTGGTCGGGATGGCGAGCGGAGATAGGCGGATTATCTATCTCCAGCCAAGTGGGTGATTTGTGCCGGCCACTGCGGTGCCGCCGCATGGCATATCTTATCCTCCCATGTGGATAACCTCCCATCCATGCGATGCACTTGCTTGCTCGCCCACATACACAGATTGCAATCTTGGTTCATTTCGGCTATCGTTGGTTACCATCGAGTTTTCTTTCTTTTTTTGAACATCATACATTTTATTCCTCAAACAATTGACATATCGTTTACAATGTGGGGAAGAATAAAGTCGAGGATAGTAAAATCATAGAGTTCAGACGAGTTAGAAACACAAGAAAATTTAGCTAAGCTATCAGCAACAACCACATTAGCTTCTCTGCAACAATAACCGTAGTCAAAACTAGCGAAATCCATAGCGGGCTGAATGCATTCTGCTATTACTGCCACATCAGGACCCATATAATCATCTGCGTAAACAAGTAATCGGCGGATTAGAGCGTTTTCAGCACACACTTCCTAACGGTGGATCCCGCTCGTCAGGAGCTGGTTTTGCAAAAAAAAGGCCACATGGACATTTTTTTTCATCCAACCATATGGACACTTTGACTAGTCTTTTCCCCTACTTCTCCTCTCTCTATCTCTAAAATGTCGCCGGCAATCATCCTCTTCGTGCACGGCCGCATGCTCCTGACCTATCTTGTCTTCCACCGGCGCCAAGCCCACGCCCACGACGACGCGCCCGTCGTAGCCTTGTTCTACGCAATGGCGCGATCCTCGCTAGACACATAATGTGCGTGGACGCCGCGGTCTGCGGCTGAGCTCACACACGTGAGCTAGCAACCTTCCCCAAGAGCGCGCCCACTGGCATGGGCAAGACGGTGCACCTCCTTCTAGTGCATTGTGGCGGTTCCTTCTCCAACCGCTCCCCGTCCTTCTCTCCTGCTCCATCCAGCCGCTGAATCCAGAACATCACCTCAACGCCCTAAGGCTAGCACGGGCGTGCCATCCGTCCTCCACCCAGTGCGGCTCCAATGGCGCGTGCCTGCGCGGCGCCAAGCGCTCCGCAATCTCACTGTCAACCTCGCCGAGTAGAGGCAGCACAACAGTGTGGTCCATACGGCAGAGAGCATCTGTTACGCCATGTTCGGCTTGGTCACCGCCATGTGTTTTGATGCGGGACGCTGGTGGAACAATCTTTCACGATACCAAAACAACTCACAACTAGCAACAACTATTTTGAGTTACAAAGCTCAGCAGGAAACACTCTCAAATATATTGCAGCAGATAACTAGATTGCTTTACAAGGATGCAACCCAACCCATGAAATTTTTGTGATTGGAACCTAGGTAGAATCACAAGATAGGACCACAATGACCCTATATGGACTAACGACATGCCCTCTAATCCACACACATGACCTAATACTCAATGGAAAATAGTGCTCACAACACAACACACAAAACCTCACCGATTATTTACAGACTTAAACTCAGGAATCTCATCCCCCTCACATGTAACAGACGGGGAGTACTTAGAGGCACGTACTTGTTAGGTGTGAAAATAACTCAAAATAAAGGATTAATTTGTGAGTCCCAATCAATAGTAGGAGCAAACTTGTTGAGCCCCACTCTGTAATTAATTCCTGAATAATTTGCATGAGAGCTTACATAACTTTTGACTCAAGACCTTGAATGGCACAACATTTGTTTCACATGAAAACTAACATCCAATGCCATCTTATCCAGCCCCTAAAACGAACTAGACCCTTCTAGAAATAATTGTATGGTTGGTGGCATATGTGGTGTGGAGTCTACCTAGAGCAGAACATATTCTGTACCGGGATCGCCCACTTATGCACTTGAAGAGTGGATTAGAGATACAATAGTTCATATTAGTATGATGATTTTGGAACCCTCAAGGATGCTTTACTACTCAAGCACGGTCTCTACTAACTTAGTATCTTTTTCATTCCTGGCTTTACTTTTCTGTTCATAGATTAGTAAAACTCATGTTTAATCTGTTTTCCCTAACAACCGACTATAGTATACTATTTTTAAACTTTGGTTTGGGTCCATACGGAACTGCGCAAGTGACAACAAGTTGCCGGGTTTGTTGTGCCTTCCTATTCCTATCTATGGGATCGATAAACCTTACTGCGAATTTACTACTCCCTCCGTTCCTAAATACTTGTCTTTCTAGGCATTTCAACAAGTGACTACATACGGAGCAAAATGAGTGAATCTACACTTTAAAATATGTCTACATACATCCGTATGTAGTAGTCATTTGAAATGTCTAGAAAGACAAATATTTAGGAACGGAGGGAGTACAAAGCAATGTGCACTCATAGGACATCACCGTGACGAACAACTTTGATTACATCGGCGCATGCAGGAATAGGTAACACCAAGCTTGACAAACCAACGACACAGTGCTGACATGCCTAGGAGCTTTCTAACTGGCTGCCAATGGTACACCAAGGGTGACCGTCGAACCGTACCCGAAAGCAACCACCAGCCACCGGCCTGTCAGTAGCTAACTAGAGATGGCGGACCTAATGGTTCTCATGGGCCCCGTGCTGGCTAGCTCAGGAAATGTTCAAATAGAGCTTGGTTCATTAATTAAAAAAATAATCATGATTTTGGAAAAACTATTCACGAAATCATAAAATATTCACGGATTCGGAAAATGCTAGTGATTTCAAAAAAAATATATGTCTGTGAATCCAAAAAATGTTCATGATTTTGTAAAAATCTTCAGGAATAAAAAAAATCATGAATACAAAAATCTTTGTAATTATGAGAAAAATATTCAGGAATTCAAAAAAATGTTCGTAAATTCAAAAAATGTTCTTGATTCTGGAAAACTATTCGGGAAGTAATAAAATGTTCTTGTAATCAAAAAAATGTTTGTGATAATGGAAAAAGTATTGGCAAATCCAAAAAATATTCATGAATTCAAAAAATGTTCATGGTTTTGGATTAATTGTTCAGGAAATAATTAAATGTTTGCAGTTTCAAAACATGTTTGTGATATTGAAGAAATGTATGTGAATCCAAAAATGTTCGCAAATTCAAACAATGTTCACAATTTTGAAATAATTCGTGAAATTAAAAAATGTTCGTGGATACAAGAGATGACTATGATTATGAAAAAATGTACGTAAATTTCCAAAAAAAAATGTTCTTGATTTCAAAAAATATTCATGATTTTGGGCTAGCAGTTTGGGAAATCAAAAAATGTCCGCGGATGCAAAAAATGTTTCTGATTTTGAAACAATGTTCGTGTATTCAAAAAATGTTCATGAACCACAAAATGTTTGCAAATTCAAAAAATTGTCCTGACTTTTTAAAAATGTTCAGGAAATTAAAATTTGTTCATGGATACAAAAAATGTGTGCTTATTCGAAAAATATCATGAATATCAGAGAATGTTTGCTCAAAAAATGTTCATGATTTTGAAAAAACTGTTTAGGGAATACAAAAATGTTTGTGGATACAAAATATGTATGTGATTATGAGAAAATATTCCTGAATTCAAAACATTGTTCACGAATTTAAAGAATATTCATGATTTTGGAATTTTTTTTAGGAAATTATAAAATATTTTAGGATTATAAATAACTCTGTGATTTTTAAACAATGTTCCCATATTCGAAAAAAGTGTCGTGACTCCAAAAAGTGTCCGCGAATTCAATTTTTTTAATCATTTTCAGAAAATGTTCGAGAAATCAAAAAATGTTTGTAGATATAATTTTTTTGTGATTATGAAATAATGTCCACGTATCTTTTTTTAATTTCACAAAATAAGTGAATTCAATTTATTTTTCTTGATTATGGAAAAACTGTTTGGAAAATCATAAAATGATTGTGGATTCAAAAAATGCTTGTGATTTTGAAAATAATATTCTCGAATTAAAAAAATCATGATTTTGAGAAAAGGCTAGAAATCATTAAGAAAAATTGGATTCAAATAAATATTTGTGGTTTTGAAATTTTTTCTCTAATTAAAAATGTTCACAATTTTGATAAAATGTTTGTGAATACAGAAAATGCTCGGTAGGCCTCCGTTGACGTTCAACTTGGGCTGTATTTTCCGTGGGCCCAAAACCATCTGAGACACACACAGTTCCGAGGTTCCCTCAAGAAGAAGAAAAACACAATGCCAAGGTGCATCGATCTCATATCCGGCTGCCTCCTCCTCCCCCAAATCCCTCACCGACAGGAGTGCGCCCCCCTCTGTCGCGTGTCTTCCTTCCTCCTCCCCTCTAGTCTTGGTCTCTCCGTGCCAGCGCTACTGCAGGACCACTTGGAGCCGAGGTAAGTGAGCAGTGGAGAAGAGTGATACGTCCATTTTGCATCATGTTTTCTTGCTGTTATTTATAATGTTTTTATCCATAATAATGTTTTTGGAGTAATTCTAATGCCTTTTCTCCTATAATTTGCAAGGAACACACCAAGAGGGAGAATTCTGGCAGCTGGAAATCTGGACCTGGGAAAGCTACGCCAGGCCACCTATTCTGCACAACTCCAAATAAGCCGAAACTTCACGGAGATTTTTTATGAATTATTTAAGAAATACTGGAGTCAATAAACGCCAGAGGAGGCCCACCAGGTGGGCACAACCCACCTAGGCGCGCCAGGCCCCCCTGGCGTGCCCTGGTGGGTTGTGGCATCCTTGGCCCACCTCCGGTGCCCATATTTTGGCATATAAGTCATTTTGACCTAGAAAATATCAGAGGAGGACTTTCGGGACGAAGCGCCACCGCCTCGAGGCGGAACTTGGGCAGGAGTAGTTTTGCCCTCCGGCGGAGCGACTCTGCCGGGGGAACTTCCCTCCCAGAGGGGGAAATCATCGTCTTCATCATCAACAACAACTCTCCCATCTTGGGGAGGGCAATCTCCATCAACATCTTCACCAGCACCATGTCATCTCAAACCCTAGTTCATCTCCTGTATTCAATCTTGTTACCGGAACTATAGATTGTTTCTAGGAGGTGACTAGTAGTGTTGATTACATCTTGTAGTTGATTACTATATGGTTTATTTGGTGGAAGATTATATGTTCAGATCCATCATGCATATTAATACCCCTCTGATCATGAGCATGTTCACCGTTTGTGAGTAGTTACTTTTGTTCTTGAGGTTATGGGAGAAATCATGTTGCAAGTAATCATGTGAATTTGATATGTGTTTGATATATTGATAGTGTGTATGTTGCCATTCCCTTAGTGGTGTCATGTGAAAGTCGACTACATGACACTTCACCATATTTGGGCCTAAGGTAATGCATTGTGGAGTAGTAAATAGATGGTGGGTTGCGAGAGTGACAGAAACTTAAACCCCAGTTTATGCACTATTCCATAAGGGACCGATTGGATCCTAGAGTTTAATGCTATGGTTAGAATTTATTCTTAATACTTTTCTCGTAGTTGCGGATTCTTGCGGGAGGGTTAATCATAAGTAGGAGGTTTGTTCAAGTAAGAACAACACCTAAGCACCGGTCCACCCACATATCAAATTATCAAAGTAGCGAACACAAATCAAACCAACATGATGAAAGTGACTAGATGAAATTCCTGTGTACCCTGAAGAACACTTTGCTCATTGTAAGAGACCGTCTTGGCCTGTACTTTGCATCAAAAGGATCGGGCTACCTTGCTGCATACTTGTTACAATTATCGTTACTTGCTCGTTACAAATTATCTTGTGCTATGAAACTGCTCGCTACGTACTTACAATTTCAGCACTTGCAGATATTACCTTACCGAAAGTTACTTGTCATTTCCTTCTGCTCCTCGTTGGGTTCGACACTCTTACTTATCGAAAAGAGCTACAATTGATCCCCTATACTTGTAGGTCATCAAGGCTATTTTCTGGCGCCGTTGCCGGGGAGTGAAGTGATTTTGGTAAGTGGAATTCGATAAGGAAACATTTATATAGTGTGCTGAAATTTATTGTCACTTGTCACTATGGAAAATGATTCTTTGATGGGTTTGTTCGGGGTATCTGCACCTCATCCGGAACCACAATTAATTGCGCCTCAACCTACAGCACCTACTGAAAATATTGAATATGAAATTCCTTCGGTTATGATAGAACAACTTCTAGCTAATCCTTATGCAGGAGATGGAACCGAACATCCCGATATGCACTTGATATATGTGGAACAAATTTGTGGATTGTTTAAGCTTGCAGGTTTACCGGAGATGAGGTGATGAGAAAGGTTTTACCTTTATATTTGAAGGGAAAAGTATTGGCATGGTATAGGCTATGCGATGATATTGGATCATGGAATTGGAATCGTCTGAAATTTGAGTTCCACCAAAAAAATTATCCTATGCATCTAGTTCATCGTGATCGGAATTATATATATAATTTTTGGCCTCGTGAAGGATAAAGTATCGCTCTAGCTTGGGGGAGGCTTAAGTCAATGTTATATTCATGCTCCAATCATGAGCTCTCAAGAGAAATTATTATCCAGAATTTTTATGCTTGGCTTTCTCGTAATAATCAAACCAGGCTTGATACTTCTTGTGCTGGTTCTTTTATGAAGAATACTATTGAATTCTAGTGGGATCTTTTGGAAAGAATTAAACGCAACTCTGAAGATTGGGAACTCGACAAAGGTAAAGAGTCAGGTATTAAACTTAAGTGTGATTGTGTTAAATATTTTATGAATACCGATGCTTTTCAAACGTTTAGCACTAAATATGGACTTGACTCTGAGATAGTAGCCTCCTTTTGTGAATCGTTTGTTACTCATGTTGAACTCCCTAAAGAGAAGTGGCTTAAATATTACCCACCTATTAAAGAAGAAATTAAAGAGCTGGTACCAGTTAAAGAAGAAACTATACTCTATAATGTTGATCCAGTTTTTCGTACTGCTTATATTGAGAAACCCCATTTTCCTATTAGGATAAAGGAACATGCTAAAGTTTCAACTGTGGTTAACAAAAGCTTTGTTAGAACACCTAAACTTGATGAACAAATTAAAGTAGAACCTAGCATTGCTATGGTTCAAGATATCTTGGAAGAAGATATGGATGGGCATGCTATTTAATTCTATGAAGAAGCTGCTAGAATTGCTAAACCAGATGGAAAAGATACACATAAACTTGTTGTTGGCATGCCTGTTATCTTAGTTAAAATAGGAGGTCATTGTTATCATGGTTTATGTGACATGGGCGCTAGTGTGAGTGCTATTCCTTACAAGTTGTCGGTGGGAACGACACCTATGGGATCACAAGAATCCCTACTATGGTTAGCGGGGCGCGGGGTCGTGAGAAGAGCGGATCTAACAGGTAGCACATGGTTCGCTTATCCAGGTTCGGGCCGCGAGGATGCGTAAAACCCTACTCCTGCTTTGGTGGATTGTATATCTGTGTTCTTGCGCTAGCTATGAGGCGTGAGGAGCTCCAAAAAGCCGAATCCTTCCTCTGGTCGCCTCGGGCCTCCTTTTATAGAAAAAGGGGTTGCCACAGTGGCACACAGGAGGTGGAAAGGGTACAGTGATGCGAGGTTATCCCTCGCATTACATGACAAGGCGCATTTAATGCGTCTTGCTTAGGTGTCCTTGCTTTATCGGGGACGGGGGAGAAACATGTCTCGTCCGTCGCCGCTCCTTCTTGTGTCGACACGCGCCCTAGCCAGTGTCGGTGTACTAAAGTAGGGGTACCTTAGTATCCCGAACTTGTGCACGGGCAGTCGCAGCGTCCCGCGGCAAGGCTTGCCGGGTGACCGCCAAGATCCTCCACGATTCCTTTGGAGCCATTCAAGAACAAAGTATCCAAGGAGACAAGGCCCCGGCAAGAGGAGCTTGCCGGGAAGGAGACAAGACCCCGGCAAGAGGAGCTAGCCGGGGAAGCCAATCAAGACATATCAAGGAACTTGCCGCAGCGCACCACGTGTCCCGGCAAGACCCAGTGAGCGACAAGCTCCTGGACGCGGCAAGATAATAACCACGGCAAGGCACTTGCCGCGGCAAGCTTCCATCCTGTACCTGCGCTCCAGCACATCCGCCAACGTGTCGCTCTGGGACCCTTCCAGGTGTACGTGGCGGAAGGCTGTGCAGCTAGAGGTACACGGTGGCAAGCGGCGCTGACAAGATAGCCATCGCGGCAAGCAATGGCGTCCCTAGCGGTCCCTTTCTGCATCGTCTAGGCGACACAGACAGGCATTTAATGCCTTTGTCCCCTGCCGTCAGGGTTAGGTGTGATACAACTGTAGTAAGCGGTGACGCCAACCACCACTTCTTTTACCTTTTTACCCTCATCTCTGTTGCCACCTGTCGGTGACCCCTTTGACATATAAAAGGAGGCCCATGCGCAACAGGGGGGGACGATCATTCTCACGCTCGGTCTCGCTAGCCATTTGAGCATACTGTAGCATTCATCGCTCCCGAGCAAGAACACAAATACAAACCAAAGCAGGAGTAGGGTTTTACGCATCTGTGCGGCCCGAACCTGTGGAAACTGATCGCGTCGCTCGTGCGTTCGCCTCGATCTGCTCTTCGTGCACTCTCCGCCCCCCTGCCGAACCGAAAGGGGCCCCAGTCCGCCGTGGTCCCATAGGTGTCTGTGGGATCAGCACCCCCGACAGCCAGTGACGCCTGCAATGCCACGTAGGTAGGCAGGCAGCTGAGGTGGCGCAGTGGTGGGTCTTCACGAAGATCTGCATGCTGCCACGCAGGTGCCTGCCCAGCTGGTTGGGTCGGCAGCTGCATGCGAACGGCGGTGGAGGTTTAGTCGGCGTGGGCCTGATGGTGGCCCTGCGGGTGTCCTCGATAAGGGCCTTGCCGGGGCCCCGGCAAGGGTCTTGCCGGGGCGCCTGCTGTCATCCCCGGCAAGGCGCTTGCCGGGGGCCTTGTGGTCTTCCTCGGCTGGGATCCCGCCAAGGGTTGTCGTCTCCTTAGTGCGTATCTGATCTTGAATGTCTTCACAAAGATCTGCATGCCGCCACGGGGATGTCTCCTGAATCCTTGCCCTTTGGGGGCAGTGGAATCAAGGGTGGTTTGCTCCGTAGGCGCGGGACAAGTCGCCGCGGCAAGGGTCTTGCCGGGGTTACTAGAACTGTCCCCCGGCAAGGATCTTGTCGGGGGAGTCCGCTTCGTCCCCTTTGCTCTTCGTGGTCTTGGCCTTGGCGTCGTTCTAGTTCTCTTGAGCTTCGGTCTTACCCTGGCTCACCTCCCTTGCCTTGCTTGGTGTGGTGGTGCCCGTGGCTCAGACTGCCCGTGCACAGTTATAGGGGTACAAAAAGTGTACCCCTCTTTTTGTACACCGACAGGAGCCCCCGGACCTGGGCCACACATAAGCGCAACGCGTTGTTGGGCTAGGCCCAAAAATGGTGCGCGGGCAGGCGGGGCGGTTTTTACCGCGGTAAGATTCTTCGCGCGCCGCGCTTCCCACGATCACGCGTGACGTGGGCGGCATGCGTGGGGTTGGTTCCCACGGGCATGCGTCACATCGTTGTAAAGGGGCGATTCGCGGCTTCCCCATAAACGGAGGGAGGCATGGAGGCGCGGCCCATTTACTGAATGGGGCTGAGGCGCGGTCTTTAAGGCGTCCACTCCCCATGATCACGGGATGGGGGGTGGTCGTCTCACCCACCCCCTCGGTTCTGCATGTCCGCCACGTGTCTCCCATGCACCTGGGGTGGCAACGGTGGAGGCGGGAAACCGGGTCGTCGCTGGTTGGGGCGGCGGGTCGGTCCTGGCTCCCTGCGCCTTCCGTATCTTGATTGGCCGAGCGGGGCGGCCGAGCCCCAACACCGATCATTTATAAAGAGCGGGAGGGGGGATGGCATCCCGCATTCTTTCATCTTCTTCTTCCTTCAGCTTCTGCTCCTTCCATCCGTCATGGAGAAAGGGAATCCCGGTCCTTCAACAGTGGCGGCGAGGGTCGCTGCTCGACAACGCGTCCCTCCTTCTCCTGCGCCTGCGGTGGCAGAGCCAGCCGCAAGGGGAAGGGGGAGGGGGCGAGGCCATGGGCGAGGCCGGGGCGCTCGGGGAAGAGGAGGACGGGGTGGCGCGCCGGCCTCGCCTCCACCAGCAGCTCCTCCTCCAATGGAGGGCCATGTTGGGGATGACCCTTGTGAGTTCTTCGTCAAGCTGCGCCGGCCGCCGCGCCGTTGCCTTCGTCTCCCGACTCCATTTACGTGGGAGATGGAGCTGGATCCGCCGGAGTCGTTGCGGCTGCACATGAGGGGCTGCGGGATTAGTGGCACGCGGGTCCGCGTCGACTTCCCCGCCCCTCACGTGATGTATCTTTGTCGGGGATGGAAGACGTTTGCTCATATCCACCGCTTGGTAGAGGGGCTCACTCTCCATTTTAAGCTGATGGAGGGTGGCCTTCTCTCCGTCAAGGTCTTCGGGTGCTTTGGGACCCGTGCAAGGTGCTGCGTGGAGAGCTCTTCCGATAGTGAAGACTCCTCCTCGGGCGGGAGTGATGAGGAGGACAGCGGCAGCGACGACGAGGGTAGTAGGCGGCAGGATGACGGGTTCGATTAGGTGTCGGGTGCCGCTCCGTGCGGCACTGGCGACCCCATCATCCGTGTCGCCGGCTCCTTGAACTTCTCGGGGTCGTCTCCTTGGGCGGCTGGCGTTGGGAGGCTGCGGAAGAGGAAGAGGGTGGGCGGCAAGGCCGTCAAGTCAGAGTACGCGGGGACCGACGCCTTCGACGCGTGCTGGCGTCCTGCCGCCTCGTCTTCGAGCTCTGCTTCCGGCGCCGCCATCACCATCCAGCCTTTGGACGGCCACCAAGATGTTCTCTTGGAGTCTTCTGCCACCCGTAGCTCGCCTAGGCGCTCCTTTTGTCCCTTTCGCCTCCTTGACCTGCCTCCTGAGGAGAGGGACAAGAAAGGGATTACGGGCACCTTATCTCTTTTTAGTTTGTAAGCCTTCGGGCCTTTGTTGAATTTAAAACTTGTAATCCCACCATTCATGTTTTTCATTCCCTATGGACTGTACCCGAGTGGAATATTTTTAATGAAAAAGGGATGCTTGTCGGGTCATTTGTTTGCGGGTGGAACCCACGACAAGGAGTAAATCCTTGATATCTTCAAGATAAACATTTCCTTGCCCGGCAATAGGCCTTGCCGTCTCCCCACTTTGCTCGACCTTCCTCACGCCTTTGGCAGAGGCAAGGATGAGGCGGGTTCAGGATCCTTGTTTCATCCTTTCACTGCCGTGACTACGACCAAACTTGGCCCCAGGAACGAGCCCTAGGGCCTAGAGTTATGGGAGCACGGTAGCTTAGGGGAAAACGAGGTTTCACATACCTCGGTTCATAATGGAATGCATGATAAGGGATGAAGAACTTATCTGAAGCTGCAGTCCCCGGCAACCCTGGTTCGCCATGGGTGAATCTTTGCTCTTGTAGCCCCCGGCAATACTGGCTTGCCGGGGGCTAGATGCTGGTCTGTTCTTTTTTTCCTCCCTAAGTGGTTCGGCACGGATATCCGTGTGTCCTGTGAACCAAAGAAGACAAAAGAAAGACAAAGAGACGCACACTCGACCTCTAAGCTAGGGGTTAGTCGCTGCTAAGCACTATCAACCCTAACCAAGGACGAGACTCGACCTAGCATGCATGCTATAACTTAGGGTGCCAGCGCTTCATTTACTTATGCTCAGGGTCTGCGCCTGGCTTTATACAAAGGGTTACATGCGTCATCGGCAAGGCTCATACAAAAGGTGGCTTGCCGGGGGGTCGGCAAGCCGCGCCTCACGGGTAAAACTTGCGAAGATGCTCAATGTTCCAGGAGTTACTCACTGGAACGGCATCTTCGGTCTCCAGGCGGACTGCGCCGGGCCTGGTGACTCGTATTACCCGATAAGGGCCTTCCCACTTCGGCGTCAACTTGTTGGAATTCTTGGCCGATTGAACGCTTCGAAGAACAAGGTCGCCTTCCTCAAAGCTTCGGGCATGAACCTTGCGGCTATGGTAGCGGTGCAAGGCTTACTGGTAGCGCACTGCCCTCACAGCCGCCCGAAGACGATCTTCCTCAAGGAGCGTTGCGTCATCTTGCCGCAATTGCTCTTTCTCAAGCTCGTCATAAGCGAGTACTCGAGGTGACCCGTATATGAGTTCCGTGGGGAGAACTGCTTCTGCCCCGTATACCAGGGCAAAGGGTGTCTGGCCGGTGGCTCGATTTGGTGTCGTTCTGATTGACCAAAGAACCGCCGGCAATTCATCAATCCAGCGCACGCCTTCCACTCTTGCGCAGTCTGTCAAAGGTCTTTGTCCTTAAGCCTCACAGTACTTCAGGGTTTGCCCTCTCAGCTTGACCATTGCTTCGTGGGTGAGCAACGGAAGCGAAACAGACTTTGCTGCCGAGGTCTTGGGTATATTGCATGAAGGTGCGGCTTGTGAACTGTGTACCGTTGTCGGTGATGACCCTGTTGGGTACACCAAAACGGCACACTAGTCCCTTGAAGAATTTGACGGCTGACTGTGCTGTGACCTTCCTCACTGCTTCCACTTCTGGCCACTTTGTGAACTTGTCGATTGCAACGTACAAGTACTCAAAGCCCCCGACAATGCGGGGGAAAGGGCCCAATATGCCGAGCCCTCGGATCGAGAAAGGCCAGGAGAGAGGAATGGTTTGATGGGCTTGAGCTGGCTGATGAAGCTTCTTTGAATGGAACTGACACGCTTCACACCGGGTGACTAGTGTCGTCGCATCCTGGAGGGCAGTGGGCTAGAAGAAGCCTTGCCGAAATGCCTTGCCGGCAAGGGCTCTTGACCCTATGTGGGATCCACATATGCCTCCATGTATCTCTGCCAACAGCCCCAGCCCTTCCTCTTGAGGGATACACTTCAATTTCACACCATTCGATCTCTT
The DNA here is from genome assembly GCA_034509565.1 of Triticum monococcum. Taxonomy (NCBI): domain Eukaryota; kingdom Viridiplantae; phylum Streptophyta; class Magnoliopsida; order Poales; family Poaceae; genus Triticum; species Triticum monococcum. The sequence goes on from CM067845.1 coordinate 671,370,733, forward strand.
TCTGTACACGACGTCATCGACGAACTGGTACATAGCAGATCGACGGGCTACTTTTTCCGCTTCTTCCTGCTCTTCAGGAAGTTCCCCAGTTTGGAGGAATCGGACGGTATGCTGTGCCCATGCTGGAGCCTGGGGCTCGACGGCGAGGACTAAAGGTGTTTCCTCCGCTACAGGAGCGACTGTCTCGATGGCAAGAGCTCGATGCTCCACCGGAGCTAGCCGTCCCCTGGCGGGCTCAGTATCTCCGGCAACATCCTTGCCGGCGGCTCCGGGGAGCTCGGTGGGAAAGTACTTGCCGGGGCCTGATTTCCTTCTCTTGTTTTGCTCTGTTGATGGGTCAACGAATGGCTGAGTTAACTGAAGCACAAAGGTACCTGGTTCCACAGGTAGCTTGAGGGCAGCGCGTTGAACGTATTCTGCCTGTATACCATCAAAACGCTCTTCCAGCTTTCTCACTTCATCGACGTAGGCCTTCATCAACGGGCTCTGGTAATCCTTGTTGACTTGCTTGACGACAAGTTGCGAGTCGCCTCTGACGACGAGTTTCTTGATTCCGAGGTCCGCCGTGATCCTAAGACCGGCAAGCAGCCCTTCGTACTCAGCCATATTGTTTGTTGACACATCCTTGGGGAAGTGCATCTGGATCACGTACTTGAGGTGCTCTCCGGTGGGCGCAACAAGCAGTACGCCAGCCCCGGCGCCCTGTAAGGAGAAAGCTCCATCAAAGTACATGATCCAGTCGCAACTTGCCTCCTTGCCAGGGAGAGCAGTTTCTTGGGTTTCTTCGTCAGGCGTCGCGGTCCATTCTGCAACGAACTCCGCCAGGACTCGGCTTTGAATCGTCGAGGTACTCTCAAACTTGAGGCCAAAGCTGGACAGTTCCAGTGCCCACTCTACGATCATTCCTATTGCGTCTGGATTGTGCAATATCCGTTGCAGAGGGAGGCGAGTGACGACAGTGATTTCGTGCGCCTGGAAGTAGTGACGCGGCTTCCTCGAGGCCATAAGAAGGCCGAAGAGCAGTTTCTGCACACCGGAGTACCTTGATCTAGCCCCCTGCAGAAGGGAGCTAACAAAGTAGACCGGGTGCTGCATCATCTTCTTCCTTGGCGGCACTCCAACCGGCTGCGTCGTCTCGGCATCGGTGGCATCGGGCTCCGTCGCTGCTATTACCTCATCATCAATTTCTCTCTGCGCCACTAGTGCGGCGCTGACCACCTGGTTCATTGCCGCCAGGTACAGCAGCAACGGTTCCTGTGGCCTAGGTGCAACTAGTATTGGCATGGAGGAGACGTACCTCTTCAAATCTTGCAATGCTGCTTCGGCTTCCGGCGTCCACTCCATCGGGCCTGCCTTTTTCAAAATCTTGAAAAAGGGAAGGGCGCGCTCGGCGGACTTGGAAATGAACCTGCTCATGGCAGCAACGCAACCAGCAAGCCGACGCACATCCTTGACTCGCTTGGGCACTTCAATCTGCTCTATAGCTTTGATCTTGTCCGGATTGGCCTCTATCCCACGCTGTGACACAAAGAACCCGAGAAGCTTGCCAGACGGGACGTCGAAGACGCACTTCTCAGGGTTCAGCTTGAGATTGATCTTGCGTATGTTTGCAAATGTTTCTTGTAAATCTGATATGAGGGTTGCCCTATTCTTGGTTTTGACCACTATATCATCCATATAAGCTTCCATATTTCTATGGAGCTGGGGTTCAAAACCAATCTGGACCACCCTTGCAAACGTTGAACCAGCACTCTTCAACCCGAAAGGCATCCGTATAAAGCAATACGTACCACATGGGGTGATGAATGCCGTTTTCTCTTGATCTTCCCTTGTCATGAAGATCTGGTGGTAGCTGGAGTAGGCATCAAGGAATGACAACAGATCACACCCAGCTGTGGAGTCAACAATCTGATACGAGACAACGGGAAGGGGTCTTTAGGACAAGCCTTATTAATATCTGTGTAATCAATACACAGCCTCCACTTCCCATTTGCCTTGCGCACTACCACCGGATTGGCCAACCACGTTGGATGGAGCACTCCTCTTACCAAACCCGCTGCTTCCAGTTTTCGGATCTCCTCTGTGATGAACTCTTGTCGTTCCAAAGCTTGCTTTCTGACCTTCTGCTTGACGGGCCGCGCATGAGGATAGACAGCAAGGTGGTGCTCAATCACCTCCCTGGGAACGCTGGGGATGTCAGATGCTTGCCATGCAAACACATCGACATTCGCCTGCAGGAAGGTGACGAGTGCGTCTTCCTATTTGTCGTCAAGGGTGGAGCTTATGGTAAAAGCTCCTCCCGTGCCGTCCTCCTTGACAGAAACCTTCTTAGTTCCCGGCGGTGTGGCTCTAGACTTCTTGTTTCTGTTGGCGGAGCTCTCTGGCACGTCCTCGATGGGAGCGCTACACTCCGAAGAGGTGCGCTTGCCGGAGTGGGTGCCTGAGGTCTCACCGGTCTTCTTTCGCCTTCCTGGGGCTCCAGCAGCAGGAGCAAGCGCCTTAGCTGTGGCGGCTGCTGCAACAGCTTGTTGGTAGAGTTGGTCAGCGCAAATTAGCGCATCCTTCTTGTCTGATGGGACGGTGATGATCGTCACAGGCCCCGGGATTAGGCATCCTGTTCTTCACCGCCGCTGCAGGTTCACGACCAAGACAAATTTCATCTTTAGTTAGAACCGCAGCAATGATGTGATGTAATATAACTTTGCAGTACTCTTAATTTCATACACGTTATTTCCCCGTTCAATTCTTCTTTGTATGCGCGCCCTACATCGATTGGGTAGGCTCGCCGGCGCGGAAGCCCCTAGCGGCGTTTTGGGGACGGATCCCCATGGGCCTGCTGGGTACGCGTGCTGCTGGACGAGCCACCTTTCCGTTCTGAACGCGGCCGCTCGAACTGTCGAGCTTGACTCGAGTCAGAATCGAGAGCGTTGTTGATCGCGGAAGGCTACTCTGCCATTCTCGACGCAGCCGCTTGAACTGTTGAGCGGACTCGAAACAGGGCAAGGGCATTGCCGATCGTGGGAGAGCCCCCTGGCGTGCAGGTTTCTCATACAAAGGCGTGACATCTCCAGGGGGAATAACCTCATATAAGAAGGATAGAACAAATAAGGGTTCAGTGCAACTTAGCTTCTGTTTGCAATCGCTCGAGTGCCGATCCTCTGGCCTCCTTTCTTCTCCAAGGGTCACGAAGATGGAGGAGTGCCGGGCTAACTGCTAAAGCCGATTCTCACAATTGCGCCCCCTACCTTGCGTGCCAGAGATGCCGGTGGGAACGACACCTATGGGATCACAAGAATCCCTACTGTGGTTAGCGGGGCGCGGGGTCGTGAGAAGAGCGGATCTAACAGGTAGCACATGGTTCATTTATTCAGGTTCGGGCCGCGAGGATGCGTAAAACCCTACTCCTGCTTTGGTGGATTGTATATCTGTGTTCTTGAGCTAGCTATGGGGCGTGAGGAGCTCCAAAAAGCCGAATCCTTCCTCTGGTCGCCTCGGGTCTCCTTTTATAGAAAAAGGGGTTGCCACAGTGGCACACAGGAGGTGGAAAGGGTACAGTGATGCAAGGTTATCCCTCGCATTACATGACAAGGCGCATTTAATGCGTCTTGCTTAGGTGTCCTTGCAAAAGACTAGTGAGGCATTGTCTTGGGTCATAAAATTTCTGAAAGAGGTATTGAAGTGGACCAAGCTAAGGTTGATGCCATTGAGAGAATTCCATATCCAAAGGACATCAAAGGTATTCGTAGTTTCCTAGGTCATGATGGTTTCTATAGGAGATTTATCAAAGACTTCTCTAAAATTTCTAGGCCTCTCACTAGTCTTTTGCAAAAGGATGTTCCTTTTGTTTTTGATGATGATTGTTTAGAAGCCTTTGAAATACTCAGGAAAGCTTTAATTTCTGCATCTATTGTTCAACCACCTGATTGGAACTTGCCTTTTGAAATTATGTGTGATGCTAGTGATTATGCTGTTGGTGTTGTTCTAGGACAAGGAGTTGATAAGAAATTGAATGTTATTCATTATGCTAGTAAAAATCTAGACATTGCTCAAAGAAATTATGCTACTACTGAAAAACAATTCTTAGCAGTGGTGTTTGCTTGTGATAAGTTTAGACCTTATATTGTTGATTCCAAAGTAACTGTTCACACAGACCATGCTGCTATTAAATATCTTATGAAAAGAAAGATGCTAAACCTAGACTTATTCATTGGGTTATCTTGTTACAAGAATTTGATTTGCATATTATTGATAGAAAAGGAGCTGAGAACCCCATAGCTGATATCCTGTCTAGGCTTGAAAATGTGCTTGATGACCCACTTCCTATTGATGATAGTTTTCCTGATGAGCAGTTAGCTGCAATAAATATTGCTAATAGTACTCCTTGGTATGCTGACTATGCTAATTACATTGTTGCTAAATATTTGCCACCTAGCTTTACATATCAACAAAAGGAAAAAATTCTTCTATGATTTAAGACATTACTTTTGGGATGACCCACATCTTTATAAAGAAGGAGTAGATGGCATTATTAGACGTTGTGTACCTGAGCATGAACAGGGACAAATCCTACGGAAATGTCACTCCGAGGCTTATGGAGGGCATCATGCTGGAGATAGAACTGCCCACAAGGTATTGCAATCTGGCTTTTATTGGTCTACTCTCTTCAAGGATACTCGTAAGTTTGTCTCATCTTGTGATGAATGTCAAAGAATAGGTAATATTGGCAAGCGTCAAGAAATGCCTATGAATTATTCTCTTGCTGTTAAACCATTTGATGTTTGGGGATTTGATTACATGGGACCTTTTCCTTCTTCTAATGGGTATACACATATTTTGGTTGCTGTTGATTATGTTATTAAATGGGTAGAAGCTATTCCAACCAGTAGTGCTGATCACAACACCTCTATTAAAATGCTTAAGGAATTTATTTTCCTAAGGTTTGGAGTCCCTAGATATTTAATAACTGATGGTGGTTCACACTTTATTCATGGTGCTTCCCGTAAAATGCTTGCTAAGTATGATGTTAACCATAGAATTGCATCACCCTATCATCCTCAGTCTAGTGGTCAAGTTGAACTTAGTAATAGAGAAATAAAATTAATTTTGCAAAAGACTGTTAATAGGTCCAGGAAGAATTGGTCTAAGAAATTAGATGATGCACTTTGGGCTTATAGAACAATGTATAAAAAATCCTATGGGTATGTCTCCTTATAAAATGGTTAATGGAAAAGCTTGTCATTTGCCTCTTGAGTTAGAAAATAAAGCATATTGGGCAGTTAAAGAACTCAACTATGATTTCAAACTTGCTGGTGAAAAGAGGTTATTTGATATTAGGTCATTAGATGAATGGAGAACCCAGGCTTATGAAAATGAAAAATTATTCAAAGGAAAAGTTAAAAGGTGGCATGATAAAAGAATTCAAAAACGCGAGTTTAAAGTCGGAGAGTATGTTCTTTTGTACAACTCTCGTTTTAGATTCTTTGTAGGCAAACTCCTCTCGAAATGGGAAGGCCCATATGTCATCGAGGAGGTTTACCGGTCTGGTGCCATCAAAATAAATAATTGAAGGCACTAACCTGAAGGTTGTCAACGGGCAACGAATAAACCATTATATCTCAGGTACGCCTATTAATGTTGAAAGTATTATCATCCAAACTTTGACACCAGAAAGAACACATAAAAGAGTCCTTCCGGAACACTTCAGAATCATCAAAATAAGGAGGTATGTAGTATGGTAAGTAAAGGGACTTCGAAAAAGTCTGCAAAAATATTTTTTATCAGTTTTGGAATATTTTAGAATTTTGGAAATAAATAAACTATCAGGAAGCATCCCCTGGTGGGCATAAGACACCAGGGCGTGCCAGGCATGCCTGGCGCGCCCAGGTGGGTTGTGCCCACCTGGGACACCTTCCGTACTCCATTTTTCTTCTGTATACTTGCCCTGCAAGATAAAAATTCTATTTATACTTCTCGAACCTGTTAACCACCATATCACGAAGGAAATCCTCTGTCCTCTTTTCTTGTTGTTTCTGGTCAGATTTATCAAGCTAGGCATCATGTCTTCCTGCTCCTCCAACAACATGGAAGAAGATGCTTGGCTGATGAAGATCGAGACGAAGAGGGAGGAGTCTATGATTGCTTCATCACCTTCTTCACCGCCAAAAGGAGAACTGAGAATCAGATATGGGCACTCCCCTTGGCTTCCGCCAAGCTTGGGGGAGGTGCCCCCGGTATCGTATCATTCCACTATCTTTTTGCTTTTTACTTATCTTAGTTCGATCCTTTTGCTTTAAATGAAATAAATTTTAGTTCAATATTTTCTTCTTTGAGAATTTGCTTAGTGACCTATCATTATAATCATGCGCAAGTTATAATAAAGTTTAGTTTGAGTTTTTGTTTTCTCTACTCTCATGTTGCAAATAAAGGAAAGAAAAGAAACAAGAAAGAAAATAAATAAATAAAGGATAGAAACAATAAAAAGATTATATACTAATCCTATGGCAGGTGATAGCACCACATAAGGAAAAGTATAAGTAAGAAAATTTTATTAGAGATTGACAAGCATAGCATTAGTCAATGATGCAACTCATGAAATAATTAATAAGGGAAGAGAAGATTCACATATAGATATACTATCCTAGAAATCTTTTGTGATTGTGAGCCCTCATCAAAATATTATATATGCCAAAATTGTTGACGTTGGACAAGGAAGACAACTTAATGGTTTATGTTTGTTTATATTCACATAGTAGTCATATTGTCATAGATCCTTCAACATGTGGTGCTTGCCCCTATCTTTTCTAGCCAAAAATTCCGCACTAAGTAGAGATACTACTTGTGCAGCCAAAAACCCTTAAACCCAAATCTTTTTCAAGTGTCCACCATACCTACCTAGGGATTGAACAAGATCCCTCAAGTAAGTTATCATCGGTGCAAAAAGGCAATAAAAATTGCTTCTAATTATGTAAGATCATTTAGTGTAAGAGAAAATTGAGTGTTGTACGAACTTGGATGACAAAGAATAAAAGCGAAAGACTGCATTTAAGGGGAAATACAACGTGACGTTCTCTTGCACTAAGGGATTGAGCATGCAAACAAATAAGTGCATGGCAACCTCTGCTTCCCTCTGTGAAGGGCTTATCTTTTACTTTTATGTATTTACCTTTATGCAAAGAGTCAAAGTTTTCCCTCTATTCCTTTTTATTTTCTCTTTTGGCAAGCATCATGTGGTGAGGAAAGATCTAGGCTCATATGTCCAGTTGAATATAGATAGCATGAGTTATTATTCTTGACATCACCCTCGAGGTGAGTATGTTGGGAGGCGAAACTAAAAGCCCCTATCTTTCTATGTGTATGATTGAAACGTTTTGTTCATGGGTACTAGGTGAGTGTTAGCAATCATAGAAGACTATATGATAGTTGAGTATGTGGACTTGCTTAAAAGACTCCGACACGTGACTCTTCCTGAAAAGATGATGAATTGTAGTTGCAAAGTTGACTGAGAACATAGTTTGTTGGTTTCTAATAGAGTTTTTGCTTCATACTTCGATTGTGTGATAAACTGTTACTTATTCATGGGAAGTATATGATGCAAGTTCTATGATAAAAGTCCTATGTTAAATTTTGTTGTTGTTATAATAATCAACATGATGCTTCTATGTTTGTATTTTGTTTTTATCGACACCTCTCTCTCAAAGCATGTGGACATGTTTCTCAATTTTGGTTTTCGCTTGAGGACAAGCGAGGTCTAAGCTTGGGGGAGTTGATACGTCCATTTTGCATCATGTTTTCTTGTTGTTATTTATAATGTTTTTATCCATAATAATGCTTTTTGGAGTAATTATAATGCCTTTTCTCTCATAATTTTCAAGGAACACACCAAGAGGGAGAATTCCGGCAACTGGAAATCTGGACCTGGAAAAGCTACGTCATGCCACCTATTCTGCACAACTCCAAATGGGCTGAAACTTCACGGATATTTTTTATGAATTATTTAAGAAATACTGCAGTCAATAAACACTAGAGGGGGCCACCAGGTGGGCACAACCCACCTGGGCATGCCATGCCCCCCTGGCGCGCCCTGGTGGGTTGTGGCCTCCTCGACCCACGTCTGGTGCCCATATTTTGGTATATAAGTCATTTTGACCTAGAAAAAAAATCAGAGGAGGACTTTTGGGACGAAGCGCCGCCGCCTCGAGGCGGAACTTGGGCAGGAGTGCTTTTGCCCTCCGGCGGAGCGATTCTGCTGGGGGAACTTCCCTCCCGGAGGGGGGGGGGAATCATCGTCATTGTAACGCCCTCGATGCGGCTATGTCTCCCACGTGTCGAGGCACGACTTAGAGACATAGGCGCATTGAAAGCAATGTCGCAAGTCGGGAATCATTACACAACCCAAGTACATATATAATATAAAGGGGGGATAAAAATAATAATAGTTGGCTTACACTCGCCACATCACATCAAAGTACATAAATAACATCCATCATACAAACACTCATGGCCCGACTACGGCGCCAAAATAGAAAAGACCCCCAACAAGCGACTAAACCCTGAATCGAACCCCGAATAGGCACCACTACTGATCATCAGGAAAAGATACATAGTATCGCTGAGAGTCCTCGTCGTACTCCCACTTCAGCTCGAACGCGCCATCCGGAGGAGTATCATCGGTCCCTGCATCTGGTGTAATAGTAATCTGTGAGCCACAAAGGACTCAGCAATCTCGCACCCTCGCGATCAAGACCATTTAAGCTAAATAGGTAGGAAAGGGGTAATGTAGGTGGAGCTGCAGCAAGCGACTAGCATATATTGTGGCTAACTTATTCGCAAAGGAGAGCGAGAAGAGAAGGCAAAGCACGAGCGGAAACTACATAGAGCAAACTACGCAAAACATAACTCCAACGCCGTGTCCACTTCCCGGACTCCGCCGAGAAGAGGCCATCACGGCAACACACGCAGTTGATTCATTTTAATTAATTAGGTTCAAGTTATCTACAACCGGACATTAACAAATTCCCAGCTGCCCATAACCGCGGGCACGGCTTTCGAAAGATCAATCCCTGCAGGGGGGTCCCAACTTAGCCCATAACAAGCTCTCACGGTCAACGAAGGAATAGACCTCCACCCAGGACCCACCGATCAGACTCGGTATCCCGGTACAACAAGATGATTCGACAGGTCAAAACTAGTCCAGCAACACCGCCCAAATGCGCCGACAAATCCCGATAGGAGCTGCACATATCTCTTTCTCAGGGCACACTCAGATTGTCCAAACTTCCGGTAGGCCAGCCCAGAGTTGCCCCTGGTGGCCACCGGCGGCTGACGTTCCGGACCAACACTCAGAGGAGCACTGGCCCGTGGGGGGGCTAAAATAAAGATGACCCTCGGGCTCCGGAAACCCAAGGGAAAAAGGGGTAGGTGGCAAATGGTAAAACCAATGTTGGGCATTGCTGGAAAAGCTTTAATCAAGGCGAACTATCAAGGGGTTCCCATTATAGCCCAACCGCGTAAGGGACGCAACAATCCGGGAACATAACACCGATATGACGGAAACTAGGGCGGCAAGAGTGGAACAAAACACTAGGCGAGAGGCCGAGCCTTCCACCCTTTACCAAGTATATAGATGAGTAAAGATAACATAGCAATATAATGATATCCCAACAAGTAAATAAATGTTCCAACAAGGAACGGCTCCAATCTTCACCTGCAACTAACAACGCTATAAGAAGGGCTGAGCAAAGCGGTAACATAGCCAATCAATGGTTTGCTAGGACAAATGTGGGTTAGAGGCTCAATCATGGCAATTGGGAGGCTGACAAGCAAGTGGTAGGCATCGTAGCATTGGCAAAGCAAAAGAGCGAGCAAACTAGCATAGCAAAGATAGTAGTGATTTCAAGGGTGTGATCATCTTGCCTGCACAGTTGTCAGAATTGACTGGATCCTCAAAAGCAAACTCAACGGGCTCCTCGTTAGCGAACTCGTCTCCCGGCTCTACCCAACAACACAAACAAGCAACAAGGATACAATCAACCACGTGCAAAGGCAACCAATAAGATGCAAAGATGATATGCTATGCGGGATGCGATGCGGGATGCAAAATGCAAGATGTAACAGGAAATGCATGAACCTGGCCTCAACTTGGAAATCCAAGTGTGCCACTGGATAGAGGGGAAGAAATCCCCTGAAAACGATATAAAGATCATGGCAATCGGAGCTACGGTTTAGAAATGGCAAGCGTTTTACTAAACGAACCGATCTGCGATTAACAGCAAGTAGGCTCCTAAATGCAACAAAATGAACATGCTACAGCCACCCAACATGAAAACAAATTGCATGGTAGTGATGTACTCATCAAGCTTAACAAATCATCAGGACTGAGGCATAGGCAAATTCATCCATTAAGGGCTTCAAACAAGCATGGCAAAACTGAATAAGCAAAACAGATTTCAGACTTAGCGAAATTAACGCTAGTCTGAAATTTCAGACCACGATGCTCTCTTCGGAGCAGCAAAACAACATGAAGGAAAACCTGAACATGGCAAGTAAGAGCATGCCATGGAGCTACTCAACAAGCTTATCAAAACACCCAAAATTACCTGGGGCCAAAAGGGTTCACAAAATACTCTACCGAGCACACGAACATCGATGAAACACAATCAGTTTTCAGACTTGAAAACTGGGACATGCTGAAATAATAACTCACGGAGGCATGTAAACGAGCTCGATGCTCTCACTACGGTGCAAGTCATGGCAAGGCAAGCATATATCCATTAAGAAGGCACAAAATTCTAGCTAGACATGGCAAGAACAATGGCATAGCATGCATGGAACACTAGCAATCACTCCGGCAAAATCGCAAAAGAGTTCACGATCTGCCCAAAACAGCAACTATCCAAAAGTTGAGCTCGATTGAGTCAACCTATGGTGCTCCAACATAACAAGTAAAGACATGGATGGATTAAGCACAACAAGCATAACAAATCACTCTTACTGATCATCCCCAAAAGAGGCACGGATCACTAGGAAACAAGCCAGACATATAGCATCGTGAACTAAAACGGCCCAGACTTAGTGAAAATCACTAAGTCCCTGAAATCGGTAATCTCAGGCAGCCCTCTTCGCAAGCTTGCACAAGACAACACACACATCCTAAAAATGCATGGAAGGCACCTCTGGAAAGAAGACAACATGCTTAACAATTCATCCCAAAGGGGCACAAGCATATCATGCACCAATTAAACATGGCAAAAATGACAAAAGTGCATGTTGAACTAACGGATCTGCAATTTAACTCATCATGCCTCCTTCCAACAGCATTTTGGGCAACAATATGACCTCAAATGCAAATGATGCAATGGAATGAAATGATGTACTCGTCGAGACGAAGATTTTGACATATCATACGCCCAAAATGGAGCTACGGATGCGTAGATATGAGCGGTCAAAGTATGCACAAAAATCTGAAAACGGAGGAGAAAGTCAACGGGGGGGGGGGGGGGGGCGCTAGGGTTTACTGTAGCGCGACCCGATCCGGATCCGGTGCGGCGGCGGATCCCAGCGGGGTTGACGCCGGCGACGATGGCGGCGGCGGCCGGGGAGGCGAGGAGCGGCCGGGGAGGGAGCGGCGGCCGGGGGCGGCGTGCGGCGCCGGCGGCACGGACGCCGAGGAGACCGCGGGGCGGCGCGGGCGGCGGATCTGAGCGGCTCGGGCGGCCGGCGAGCACTCCGGCGAGCCGCGGTGGCCGGCAATGGCGGGCGCGGTGGCGCGCGGCCTCCGGCGCGGCGGAGCGGGGAGGAAGACGGCGCGGGGCGGCGGCTCGCCCCGATGGGCTTCGGGGGCCGGCTGCGGGCCGGGCGGGCCACGGTGGCGGGGATCCCGCGCGGGACAGGTGTCAGGCGGCGGTTGGCGGCGGGGATCTGTCCGGCGCGGATCTGGACATGTCCGGCGGCGCGCGAGGTGATTTTTTAGGGTTTCGGGGAGGAAGAGAGATCCGAAAACGGGGGGGTGTATATATAGGCATAGAGGGAGCTAGGAGAGTCCAAATGAGGTGCGGTTTTCGCCCACACGATCGTGATCGAACGACCGAGACGATGGAGCTGAGTTTGGTGGGTTTTGGGCCAAAATGGAGGGGTGTTGGGCTGCACACACACGAGGCCTTTTCGGTCCCTCGGTTAACCGTTGGAGTATCAAACGAAGTCCAAATGACCCGAAACTTGACAGGCGGTCTACCGGTAGTAAACCAAGGCCGCATGGCAAGTCTCGGTCCAATCCGAAAATGTTTAATCCCCACACACGAAAGAAAGCTAGAAATGGCCACCGGAGGAGAACGAAGCACCGGAATGCAAAACGGACAACGGGGAAAATGCTCGAATGCATGAGACGAACATGTATGCAAATGCAATGCACGTGATGACATGATATGAGATGCACGAAAAACAAAACAACACACGGAGACAAAGACCCGAACCCGAGAATTAAATATAACTTAATGCCGGAAACGACAAGAGTTGGAGTACAATTAGGGAAGGTTACATATGGGGCGTTACAGTCATCATCATCACCAACAACTCTCCCATCTTGGGGAGGGCAATCTCCATCAACATCTTCACCAGCACCATCTCGTCTCAACTCTAGTTCATCTCTTGTATTCAATCTTGTTACCGGAACTATAGATTGTTGCTAGGGGGTGACTAGTAGTGTTGATTACATCTTGTAGTTCATTACTATATGGTTTATTTGGTGGAAGATTATATGTTTAGATCCATCATGCATATTAATACCCCTCTGATCATGAGCATGTTCACCGTTTGTGAGTAGTTACTTTTGTTCTTGAGGTCACGGGAGAAATCATGTTTCAAGTAATCATGTGAATTTGATATGTGTTCGATATCTTGATAGTGTGTACGTTGTGATTCCCTTAGTGGTGTCATGTGAACGTCGACTACATGACACTTCACCATATTTGGGCCTAAGGGAATGCATTGTGGAGTAGTAAATAGATGGTGGGTTGCGAGAGTGACAGAAACTTAGACCCCAGTTTATGCACTATTCCGTAAGGGATCGATTGGATCCTAATGCTATGGTTAGAATTTATTCTTAATACTTTTCTCGTAGTTGTGGATGCTTGTAGGAGGGTCAATCATAAGTAGGAGGTTTGTTCAAGTAAGAACAACACCTAAGCATCGGTCCACCCACATATCAAATTATCAAAGTAGCGAACACAAATCAAACCAACATGATGAAAGTGACTAGATGAAATTCCTGTGTACCATCAAGAATGCTTTGCTCATTGTAAGAGACCGTCTTGGCCTGTCCTTTTCCTCAAAAGGATTGGGCTACCTTGCTGCATACTTGTTACAATTATTGTTACTTGCTCGTTACAAATTATCTTGTTATCAAACTGCTCGCTACTTACAATTTCAGCACTTGCAGATATTATCTTACTGAAAACCACTTGTAATTTCCTTCTGCTCCTCGTTGGGTTCGACACTCTTACTTATCGAAAAGAGCTACAATTGATCCCCTATACTTGTGGGTCATCAAAGAGTCAGCCGCCGACGACCACCGTGGAGGAGACGGAGCATGGGTCGCGCATCGTGATGCCGCGTCCCTTACCCAGGCAGGCGACACATGTTGTGACGACGGGTGGAAGTGGGACTCGTGGTGGAGCGGGAGCCGACGCTTGTCAGCTGCTATGGGTAAGGCCACTAGTATTGAAGCTCTTTTTAGTCCGGCATTGCCAATTTAGTCGCATTTCCATCTATTTATAAGGTTTTTCCTCTGCCAAGGTATCACCAAGCAGCGGTACATGGAGAGTAGATCAGTAGAGTATGCGTATAGGATATGGTATAGTACGGTAGTGGGTGTACGAGATATGGTTGTAGGGTTACAGGGGTGCAGGCAGAGGGGGCCTATGCCCGGCGGGATAGCTGGGGACGCGGGTAGGGGGAGGTATGCTTGGCCGGAGAGCCAAGGAGGCGGGTGTAGGGCGGTTGGTATGCCTGGCGGGAAAGCCGAGGGGCTCAGCGAGGGTATGATAAGAAATATGGGGTAATTGATTTTATGCCCCTAGTTGGGCCACACTCGGCAGGTTTACCCCTAGTTTCCGAAAACACTTCTTCCTGCCCAAACCACTTTGGTCCTCTTATGCTTTTGCCCTTTGACTGTTTGACCATCACTTTGAAAACTTCATAAAAAATTCATACTAACTCAAAAAATTTCAAATAAGATATCAAAATGTTCAGAAAAACATCACCTATATGTGCATGTCATTTGCATTCATGAAAAAAAGTGTTGGCCAGTCCCCATCTCAGTTTTAGCTCATATGATCTTAGCATGAAGAGTAAAATCTAAAACAATTCTAAAAATTCTAAAAAAATTGGTGGAAAACTTTGACCAATGTTTTGAGTGCTTGCCAAGTTTCATAAGGGAATGACATTCGTGGAAGTCGTGGAAAAAAAACAAAAATCTATGCTCCAAAATATTTGGATAAATATATAACTAGAAGTCTACAATTGCCGACATACATTTCTCAACTAGATTGCAAAAACCTTTCAAGTGATTCAGATCCAAAGACCATGGCCATAGCAAAGTGTGAAAAACACTTGGACTGAACTCAAGCAAAGAGTATAATCTAGTTAGAAATAATCTTGCTCAATAAATGGAAGGTATTCACATAAGCAATACCTACACCAGTTTTTTTTCTGGAAACAGAATTGAGAACAATGAGGTGGTGAAACATAGATCAAGTATTGTAGCACAAGGGTTCACGGAGATACCCAACTATTCTCCAGAGGCGGAATCTCTTTCCGATAACTTACATCATTGACAGTAGAAAATCATCTATGTCTGCAGTTGATAGATGTAGTGATTACATATCCATGTGGATCACTAGATTCAGATATTGATGGTTCCCGATAGAATCTCACTTCTGAATCGAAATGCAAAATGCAACATACATTGTGTAAAATCGATAAGTCACCATATGGCTTATTATTGTCGGTACATTTGGTACAACCAACGTAGTGAGTTCCTTACACATAAGGATTACTCCTACACTGATGATTACCCATACATGTTAAGCATGTGATCATCGAAATGACGGAATTTGAGATGAAGGATTTGGGTAAAACATCGAGCACCTTCTGATACATCTCCGTCGTATCTATAACTTTTGATTGTTTCATGCCAATATTATTCAACTTTCATATACTTTTTGTCAACTTTTTATACTATTTTTGGGACTAACATATTGATCTAGTGCCCAGTGCCAGTTCCTGTTTGTCGCATGTTTTTTTGTTTCGCAGAAAACTCATACCAAACGAGTCTAAACGGAATAAAAACTAACGGAGATTTATTTTGGAATATTTATGAATTTTGGGAAGTGGAATCATCGCGAGACGGTGCCCGAGGGGGGCACGAGGTAGGGGGCGCGCACCAGGGTGTCAGGCGCGCCCCTGACCCTCGTGGCCACCCCGTAAGGCGGTTGAAGCCCTTCTTTCGCCACAATAAAGCTAATTTACGGATAGAGATCGTGTTAAAATTTCAGCCCAATCAGAGTTACGGATCTCCAGGAATATAAGAAACGGTGAAAGGGAAGAATCTGAGAATGCAGAACCAGAGAGAAACAGAGAGATAGATCCAATCTCGGAGGGGCTCTCGCCCCTCCCATGCCATGGAGGCCAAGGACCAGAGGGGAAACCCTTCTCCCATCTAGGGAGGAGGTCAAGGAAGAAGAGGAAGAAGGGGCCCCCTCTCCCCCTCTCCTCCAGTGGCGCCGGAACGCCGCCGTGGCCATCATCATCATCACCGCGATCTTCACCAACACCTCTGCCATCTTCACCAACATATCCACCACCTTCCCCCTCTATCTACAGCGGTCCACTCTCCCGCAACCCGATGTACCCTCTACTTGAACATGGTGCTTTATGCTTCATATTATTATCCAATGATGTGTTGTCATCCTATGATGTTTGAGTAGATTTTCGTTGTCCTGTCGGTGGTTGATGAATTGCTATGATTGATTTAATTTGCTTGTGGTAATGTTGCTGTCCTTTGGTGCCCATCATATGATTGCGCGTGTGGATCACACCATAGGGTTAGTTGTATGTTGATAGGACTATGTATTGGAGGGCAAGAGTGACAGAAGCTTCAACCTAGCATAGAAATTGATGCATACGGGATTGAAGGGAGACCAATTTATCTTAATGCTATGGTTGGGTTTTACCTTAATGAACGTTAGTAGTTGCGGATGCTTGCTAATAGTTCCAATCATAAGTGCATAGAATTCCAAGTCAGGGATGACATGCTAGCAGTGGCCTCTCCCACATAATACTTGCTATCGGTCTAGTAAAGTAGTCAATTGCTTAGGGACAATTTCGCTACTCCTACCACCACTTTTCCACACTCGCTATATTTAGTTTAGTTGCTTCTTTACCTTAACAACCCCTAGTTTTGTTTTCGTGCTCTTTACTTTCTTGCAAGCCTATCCAACAAGACCTTTAGCTCCTCGTTGGGTTCGACATTCTTACTTATCGAAAACTGTTGCGATCCCCTATACTTGTGGGTTATCAAGACCTTTTTCTGGCGCCGTTGCCGGGGAGCAATAGCATGGGGTGAATATTCTCGTGTGTGCTTGTTTGCTTTATCACTAAGTAACTTTTATTTGCTGTTCTTAGTTGTTTTATATCTTTAGTTATGGGTAGGAAATGCAAAATACCAAAAAAATTAGTTGTACCTACTGAACCAATGGTTGAAGAACCACTCAAAATCTATCACACTCCTGAAGCTTTTTACTTGGATCATATTCGATCCCTTTGTGCTCGTGCCGAAACCCCAACTAGCTTAGTTGAGGGCAAATCTTTAGATGAGCATCCTTGTTATGTGCGACACCGTATATCTGAAAATGGGAAATTATTATGGAGTCAAATTCAACGTTTGCAATGCTATGCTTGGAATTTATGTGAATTATATGATTTTACTTGTTGTTCTGAAAACCCTAAGAAACACCTTCCCTACCAATGTGAGTTTATTGATAATGGAATCTTATCTTCTTATGCTAAAGGTGTTTATAGTTACTATGATGTTCAACAAATTGAAGAATTTGTTGCTTTTGAGGGTGCTTATGAAATTGCTTCTTTGATTGAAAAGTATGATGCTACTTTTCACAAATCTGAAAAAATTTCTATACTTAAATATTGCTATGATAATTATGCTTCTAATACCTATGTTAAACAATATATTGAGGAATACTCCGCTGTCCAAGAAGAGACTAATATTTTGCAGGAGTCTATGGAAGAAGAAATTGATGACACTGTGAGCTCATTGGATGAAAAAGATGAGGAGGAGAGCGAAGAACAAAAGGAGGAAGAGCGGATTGATCACCCGTGCCCACCTTCTAATGAGAGTAACTCTTCAAATCATACATTGTTTAATTCCCCTTTGTGCTTACCGAAGGATGATTGCTATGATGACTGTTATGATCCCATTGATTCTCTTGAAATATCCCTTTTTGATGATTCTTGCTATGCTTGTGGCCAAGATGCCAATATGAATTATGCTTGTGGCCAAGATGCCAATATGAATTATGCTTATGGAGACGAACTTGCTATAGTTCCTTATGTTAAACATGAAATTGTTGCTATTGCACCCACACATGATAGTCCTATTATCTTTTTGAATTCTCCCGACTACACTATATCGGAGAAGTTTGCACTTATTAAGGATTATATTGATGGGTTGCCTTTTACCGTTGCACATGATGATTTTGATAGATATAATATGCATGTGCTTGCTGCTCCTACTTGCAATTATTATGAGAGAGTAACTATATCTCCACCTCTCTATGTTTCTAATACGATAAAATTACAAGAAACTGTTTATACTATGCATTGGCCTTTACTAGGTGTGCATGAATTGTTCTTTTATGACATGCCGATGCATAGGAAGAGAGTTAGACTTCATATTGCTTGATATATGTTGCTTTGTGCTCACTACTAAATTACAAATCATTGTTAATTAAAATTGGCTTTGATATACCTTGGGATCCGGGTGGATTCACTACTTGAGCACTATATGCCTAGCTTAATGGCTTTAAAGAAAGCGCTGCCAGGGAGACAACCCGGAAGTTTTAGAGAGTCATTTATTTCTGTTGAGTGCTTTCATATAGTTTAAAAACAACAAAAATAAAGAGGGGAAACCCAAACTTTTTCAAAAAGAAGAGCGAAAGTGAGAAAGACAAGCATTGTTGAAGTGGGAGAGCTCCTTGAACTTTGTTCATGCTCACGGCAACTTTGTGAATCTTGATTACAGAAACTTTTCAACACAAATAATTATCCCCTTGTACAATTCCATTGTATTATAAAAATAATGTGCCAAGGTTTGCCTTTAGGATGTTTACATTTGCTTGATGGTTTGTACGGTGCAGGACAGAAACTTTGCCTGTAGTGCGTGATTTTACATTTTTAGCTGGAACGTCAAATGGTTCTGATTCTTTTTGCATTGTCTTCCTATACAAATTGTTTATTTTTACTAAGTTTAGTAGAATTTTTCAAGTATCAGAAGTATGATGAATGTTCAGATTGCTACAGACTGTTCTGTTTTAGACAAATTCTGTTTTTGATGCATAGTTTGCTTGTTTTGATGAAACTATCAATTTATATCAGTGGATTAAGCCATGAAAAAGTTATACTACAGTAGAAATAATGCAAAAACAAAATATGAGTTGGTTTGCAATAGTACTTATGGTGGTGATTTGCTTTATTATACTAACGGATCTTACCGAGTTTTCTGTTGAAGTTTTGTGTGGATAAAGTGTTCGATGATCGAGAAGTTCTCGATGTGAGAAGAAGGAAGAGAGGCAAGAGCTCAAGCTTGGGGATGCCCGAGGAACCCCAAGTAAATATTCAAGGAGACTCAAGCGTCTAAGCTTGGGGATGCTGGGGAGGCATCCCCTCTTTCTTCAACAAATATCAGTATGTTTTTGGATTCGTTTCGTTCATGCGATATGTGCAAGTCTTGGAGCGTCTTTTGCATTTAGGTTTTTCTTTTTCTTTTTATGCACCATGCTGGTATGAGATAGTCCTTGGTTGATTTATAGAATCTCATTGCACTTCACTTATATCTTTTGAGTATGGCTTTATAGAATGCTTCATGTGCTTCACTTATATCATTTGAAGTTTGGATTGCCTGTTTCTCTTCACTTAGACAACCACCATTTGTAGAATGCTCTTTTGCTTCACTTATATTTGTTAGAGCATGGGCATATCTTTTTTAGAAAGAATTAAACTCTCGTGCTTCACTTATATCTATTTAGAGAGATGACAGGAACTGATCATTCACATGGTTAGTCATAAAATCCTACATAAAACTTGTAGATCACTGAATATGATATGTTTGATTCCTTGCAATAGTTTTGCAATATAAAGATGGTGATATTAGAGTCATGCTAGTGGGTAGTTGTGGATTGTAGAAATACTTGTGTTGAGGTTTGTGATTCCCGTAGCATGCACGTATGGTGAACCGTTATGTAACGAAGTCGGAGCATGATTTATTTATTGATTGTCTTCCTTCTGAGTGGCGGTCGGGGACGAGCGATGGTATTTTCCTACCAATCTACCCCCTAGGAGCATGCGCGTAGTACTTTGTTTCGATGACTAATAGATTTTTGCAATAAGTATGTGAGTTCTTTATGACTAATGTTGAGTCCATGGATTATACGCACTCTCACCCTTCCATCATTGCTAGCCTCTCTAGTACCGCGCAACTTTCGTCGGTACCATAAACCCACCATATACCTTCCTCAAAACAGCCACCATACCTACCTATCATGGCATTTCCATAGCCATTCCGAGATATATTGCCATGCAACTTCCATCATCATCATATACATGACTTGAGCATTTATTGTCATATTGCTTTGCATGATCGTAAGATAGCTAGCATGATGTTTTCATGGCTTGTCCGTTTTTTGATGTCATTGCTACGCTAGATCATTGCACATCCCGGTACACCGCCGAAGGCATCCATATAGAGTCATACTTTGTTCTAGACATTGAGTTGTAATATTGAGTTGTAAGTAAATAAAAGTGTGATGATCATCATTATTAGAGCATTGCCCCAGTGAGGAAAGGATGATGGAGACTATGATTCCCCCATAAGTCGGGATGAGACTCCGGACTTTACAAAAAAATAAAAGAGGCCAAAGAAGCCCAAAAAAAGAGGCCAAAGAAGCCCACCAAAAAAACAAAAAACAAAAAAATGAGAGAAAAAGAGAGAAGGGGCAGTGCTACTATCCTTTTTCCACACTTGTGCTTCAAAGTAGCACCATGTTCTTCATATAGAGAGTCTCTTGATTTATCACTTTCATATACTAGTGGGAATTTTCATTATAGAACTTGGCTTGTATATTCCGATGATGGGCTTCCTCAAATGCCCGAGGTCTTCATGAGCAAGCAAGTTGGATGCACACCCACTTAGTTTCAGTTAGAGATTTCATACACTTATAGCTCTAGTGCATCCGTTGCATGGCAATCCCTACTCACTCACATTGATATCTATTGATGGGCATCTCATAGCCCGTTGATACGCCTAGTTGATGTGGGACTATCTTCTCCTTTTTGTCTTCTCCATCATCATATTCTATTCCACCTATAGTGCTATGCCCATGGCTCACGTCATGTATTGCGTGAAAGTTGAAAAGGTTTGAGAACGTCAAAAGTATGAAACAATTTCTTGGCTTGTCATCGGGGTTGTGCATGATGTGAATATTTTGTGTGGTGAAGATGGAGCATAGCCAGACTATATGATTTTGTAGGGATGAACTTTCTTTGGCTATGTTATTTCAATAAGACATAATTGCTTGGTTGGTATGCTTGAAGTATTATTTTTTTATGTCAAAGGATAGACTATTGCCTTGAATCACTCGTGTCTTAATATTCATGCCATGATTAGATACATGATCAAGATTATGCTAGGTAGCATTCCACATCAAAAATTATCTTTTTTATCATTTACCTACTCGAGGACGAGCAGGAATTAAGCTTGGGGATGCTGATACGTCTCCGTCGTATCTATAATTTTTTATTGTTTCATGCCAATACTATTCAACTTTCATATACTTTTTGTCAACTTTTTATACTATTTTTGGGACTAACATATTGATCCAGTGCCTAGTGCCAGTTCCTGTTTGTTGCATGTTTTTTGTTTCGCAGAAAACCCATACCAAACAGAATAAAACTGACGGAGATTTATTTTGAAATATTTATGAATTTTGGGAAGTGGAATCATCGCGAGACGGTGCCCGAGGGGGGCACGAGGTAGGGGGCGCGCCCCAGGGTGTCAGGCGCGCCCCAGGGTGTCAGGCGCGCCCCTGACCCTCGTGGCCACCCCGTAAGGCGGTTGGAGCCCTTCTTTCGCCACAAGAAAGCTAATTTACGGATAGAGATCGTGTTAAAATTTCAGCCCAATCGGAGTTACAGATCTCCGGGAATATAAGAAATGATGAAAGGGAAGAATCTGAGAACGCAGAACCAGAGAGAAACAGAGAGATAGATCCAATCTCGGAGGGGCTCTCGCCCCTCCCATGCCATGGAGGCCAAGGACCAGAGGGGAAACCCTTCTCCCATCTAGGGAGGAGGTCAAGGAAGAAGAGGAAGAAGGGGGCCCCTCTCCCCCTCTCCTCCGGTGGCGCCGGAACGCCGCCGTGGCCATCATCATCATCACCGCGATCTTCACCAACACCTCCGCCATCTTCACCAACATATCCATCACCTTCCCCCCTCTATCTACAGCGGTCCACTCTCCCGCAACCCGCTGTATCCTCTACTTGAACATGGTGATTTATGCTTCATATTATTATCCAATGATGTGTTGCCATCCTATGATGTGTGAGTAGATTTTCGTTGTCCTATCGGTGGTTGATGAATTGCTATGATTGATTTAATTTGCTTGTGGTTATGTTGCTGTCCTTTGGTGCCCATCATATGATTGCGCGCGTGGATCACACCATAGGGTTAGTTGTATGTTGATAGAACTATGTATTGGAGGGCAATAGTGACAGAAGCTTCAACCTAGCATAGAAATTGATGCATACGGGATTGAAGGGGGACCAATTTATCTTAATGCTATGGTTGGGTTTTACCTTAATGAACGTTAGTAGTTGCGGATGCTTGCTAATAGTTCCAATCATAAGTGCATAGAATTCCAAGTCAGGGATGACATGCTAGCAATGGCCTCTCCCACATAATACTTGCTATCGGTCTAGTAAAGTAGTCAATTGCTTAGGGAAAATTTCGCAACTCCTACCACCACTTTTCCACACTCGCTATATTTACTTTAGTTGCTTCTTTACCTTAACAGCCCCTAGTTTTATTTTCGTGCTCTTTACTTTCTTGCAAGCCTATCCAACAACACCTACAAAGTACTTCTAGTTTCATACTTGTTCTAGGTAAAGTGAACGTCAAGCGTGCGTAGAGTTGTATCGGTGGTCGATAGAACTTGAGGGAATATTTGTTCTACCTTTAGCTCCTCGTTGGGTTCGACACTCTTACTTATCGAATACTGTTGCGATCCCCTATACTTGTGGGTTATCACCTTCCCACATACATTATGGTACACCATGTTGTCTATATCCAGATTATATTGGAGAAATTGATTGTGGACAAGTCATATCCATCCATAATTTCCATGGTTATTTGTTCTCTGGGCGTAGAGGAAGATTCATCTAGACCATGAAGAGATGGAAATAAGATATTGGGACCTAAGGTTCCATATCACAGTGAATGCATTGGATCCACCAAACACAAATGGTTGAGACTAAAGAATATCTTTTGATATCTCCAATGCCTCAAACATCTTGTCCTAACCTTTCATTTCCAGAGAAATATGGATACCAATATCATTGGATACACCGATCAAATCTGTCATGGTAATCTCACGTCAAATGCCAGGGGGTGGCTTATCATGGATGGGGCCAAGAGGACGTCGTCAGGCTCCAGAAGCGGGAGTGAGCACGAGCTCGATCACACACGAGACGTACCCAGGTTCAGGGCTCTCCGGAGAGATAACACCCCTAGTCTTGTTCTGCGGGGTCTCCGCATGATGACTATGATCAAATGGTGGCTACAAGATTGCTCCTTGAGCTATGTTGCTAGAGGAGGAAGAAGGGCAGGGCTGCTGCCTTGCTTCTCCTAGCTATGGTGTGTGTGGGGGGGGGGATGAGGGCTAAACCCTTTGCATGGGTGAGCCCGGGGAGGGGCGGGGTTATAGGCCAACCCCCAGGGGTACAATGGTAATACGATCGGGTGTAGGACCCGGATGTCAGTGTCTAGGGTCGTCGGGTTCTCCAACGGCTGCTGGGGCCTGCCTTTGGAGGGGCCCCATCGGCTGCCGAGAATCCGGCCGACAAGTAGGGCCCGCCGCCTGCGGGGCACGCTGATTGCCTTTTGTTGTAGCTTTGTACTTGATGACGGAGGTCGCGTTGTGGATCGCATGGCTACAGTCCCGCGTATGGCGGGTCTAGTGGCCGCTTGGTTAGCGCACACTATAGGCATGCTTCGTCTTGTCGAGGTTGGTGAGTGTGGACTCCGAGGAGAGGGGTGGGCCGGCTGCTGGAGGTCGGCCCGCCCCATGAGGCCGTCTTCTAGGGAGGCGTCGTCTCTTGGGATCTCACAGACAGGTAGGGCCCGCCGACCTGACCGTCATTTGCTGTAGCATAACCCTCGCTGACCAGGGCTACAGGGCCACCTGCCAAGGGGGTGTCCGCTTGGTCAGCTCACATGGTAGCCACGCTCCTCCGGGATTTGGGGGGGAGGCAGGTGGCCCTGTAGCCATGCCCTGTCTTGTCGCAGTGGTTGAGTGCAGACTCCAAGGGAGAGGACAGGCCGGCCCGCTCCCCGAGCCGTCTTCTAAGGATGCTCCGTCTTCTAGGTATCGGCCGTTTGATCCTGGCTGCCTTCTTAAAGGGGCACCGTCTTATGGAAGCCTGCCGCTTGTCGCTAGGCTCGAGGGGCTGGGCTAGCCCCGATGTCTTAAAATGATAAGGGGTATGGATGAGGCTACCCGTGGTCAATGCCCACGACAAGATCCCTACTTTGTTAGATCGTAGACAAGCTTTGTGTTCCTGTTAGGTGTGGCAGCCATCCCATGAAAGTCTTCGAAATAGACCTCATGGTAACATCCACCAACCATTATCTCAAAGATAATGTTGCTTGTGTTATCCGGATGCAAACAGGTTATGTAATAAGCAATATCTTTATATTGCATATCTTGCAAGTCGAATCATGTGACTGGTTTGTTCACCAAGTCTTTACCAACTTCTACATTCTAGAAATATGTTCATGGAACTGGTATGTGATGGCTCCGGAATTTGCAAGAATCAGGGGGAGTACCTTCCTGAATTGCTCTTGTTCAAAGCATCATATTATACTATTTTTTCCTCCGTGAGTTTACTTTATAGGTTCTCATAAAGGTTTTTAATGAGATAATATCAACACACGACCATATGTCATACTTTCTGTTTTCCCCACCAGGGTTTTTAGGAAAGTATATACGGCATATTTATTGTTCTCTTAATTCTATGGGTTTTCTCATATTGAGTTGAAAGAGACAATAACCAGTATATGTTGCATCTTTTTTCTATTTTCTCATTGGATTTGAAGGAGTTTTAGCAACATATCAAACACATATCTTCTCATATTTTTTTTCCACAGGGTTTTTGAGGAGCTTTTCAAGATGATGATGCTATATGGACAAGTGTAGGTTAGGGGGTTGTTAGAGTTAATTAACATGTGTTAATTATGGGATAAATTTCCCCTTGTTAACTGTCAGGCAGTTAGCACTAATGCTAACCGTCGCATCTGTATGGAACGAACGTATACTCTGGTTGCGTCCCCTAACTTGGATATAAACATCACTATCAATGAAAGAGAGATACCATTCACTATTATTACATCCGGTTGATTGTCTCGTTTACTTCTACTATAACACAAAGAAGAGGCTGCGCAGTGACGACCGACGAGGATGCCATTCAATTGTGGTAACCCCCTAGAAGCTCAAATGGCAGCGATGGAAGAAGGGCTTCGGCTTTCTCTCCACTGGTCGGGCCTACCGTTGTTTGTTGGGACGAATTGCGTCCAGCCGCCGAAGATGGTGCAATCCAAATACGTGGACAGATTGAGGCACGCGTTTCATACAAATGAGATCATAGGCATTATGACTTTAAAAAGGAACATTAGTCCAATTAAAATAAGTACGCATATGAATGTGGTGAGTCATACCCTTGTTTCTATGGAGATAGCTAGCATTGTCGACGCTGAATGCAATACACATGGTTGATTAAGAGCATCTCTAGCAGCTCCTATAAAAGCACATCCCGCCACCCCTGAAAACTAGTTTGCGGTCCTGATACTTCAAACCAATTTTCTTTCTCTTCAGTAAATTCATGATTTTGATTAACATAATCTTAATACAATGGCAATATAAATCAAACTTGTTAATGTTTAAATATCATACAATACAACAATCATCTCATTTGATACAAATGTTCAAATATGAATAATTGAAATAATACGAATGGTCCAAAATGGATAGAATGGTTCAAATCACACGTGAATACAAATAAGGTCAATGAATAAAATGAAAGTCTACCTCTCATACAGTTGTCGCTGGTGCTCAATGAGATCATCACGGAGCTGGGGTGTGTGTGGTATTGTCCTCAATCTTTCCGTAGGTCTCTAGAAATGCAAGGATCCGATCCGGGTTCCTGGCAGGCTTGACATGGCTACCAATATTGTCATAGAAAAACTCATGTTTATATCCTTCTCATCCTCGATAATCTTGTTGTGTAGCATATCACATGCAGTCATGATATTTGAGAGGAATTTTGTATCCCAGAAGCGAGCAGGACCTCGAACAATGGCAACCCGAGCTTGCAACACACCAAATGCCCTCTCAATATCCTTTCAGCATGCTTCTTGTTCTTGGGCAAAAATAGTTTGCTTCTTACCTTTTGACTTACTAATGGTTTTCACAAATTTTGACCACAAAGGATAGATACCGTCGACAACATAATACTCCATGGTATAGTCATGTTCATTGACGATGTAGTTGCATCCCGGAGCATCTCCAGTAGCAAGCCGAGCAAAAAGACGTGACCTGCAATACATTGATTTCATTGAGAGAACCCGACAAACCAAATAAGCAATGTCAAATCCACAAGTCCAGCGAAGCCACGACTTTCAAGCATAATAGTGGGATCACGACGATGGAAGGTGTACTGCTTGTGCTAAGTCATAGGGTTGTTCTTCCACCCATAATGCATGCAATCGATGCTCCCAAGTATGTCCGACCATCCTCTTGCTTCATTCATAACCATCAACTTCTTTGTGTCCTCATTGGGAGCTCGGAGATACTCAGACAAAAACCCGGATCAAAACCTTGGCAAATACCTGCATGCATTTGAGCATGGTATCTTCTCCAATGTGAAGATACTCATCAATGTAGTCAGTCGGAATGTCATATGCTATCAGTCTCATTGTCGTCGATATCTTTTGGTACGAACTAAGCACAACCAAACCGGATGCATTCCTTGGGCGAGTGAAAAAAACAGCAGTTTTGCTCACAAGCTTCCACAATGTGAACAAAAAAAGATC
Source organism: Triticum monococcum (assembly GCA_034509565.1). Classification (NCBI taxonomy): domain Eukaryota; kingdom Viridiplantae; phylum Streptophyta; class Magnoliopsida; order Poales; family Poaceae; genus Triticum; species Triticum monococcum. The sequence goes on from CM067845.1 coordinate 671,397,382, forward strand.
TATGCATTAGATAACGCATATGAAAGAGGTGAGTCAGATAGATCGGTACCTTCGTGAAGTAATCTTTCATGAGCATGAAATGGCCGAGTGCTTGGTTGCGCAGAATACAAAGACGACCAACCGTCGATCCTCGACGTTTTCTCGTCTTGCCTGCCTCCAATTCATCGACGAGATGTAACAAGATGAGGTGCTCGACATTGCCAATTTTTTTCTCTATGTCGGAATCATCGGACTCCGACTCTGATGACGAACTCCAATTATTATCCATCTAAAAAATGAGCGATTTAATCTACATATCGTCCATCTTCTAAAATTAAAACCCACAGAAAGCACTAGAAAAATTACCTTTGGCTGCAAGGACGACACTACTTCTTCTCTACCGACGGCCGGTAGAAAATCCGCCCCACCTACTACCCCATGGACGCGCGGTCCCAAACCCGCGCTGCCGTTAAAGATGACAAAGGAAAATTCATTGTTAGCGGAAACTGGAAGATCGATTGATGTGCTGATGTACTGCCTGTAGAAGCGATGATTCTTAGGTTTGGTTTAGTTCTTGCACAAAAGACAGAATGCAACCGTCTTTTTATTAACTATGATAATATGGAAGTTATTGACACAAAATGGAGGACAATCTGCGAGAGTTGCGGCGGCAGTGTTCGATGATTACTATTTCATGGCATGTGATTTTTCTTTGATTAGATTCGAACATTGGCTCATAAGGCTGCCGACGAACTTGCTAGGCTAGCGAAATTTTCTGTAACTGAGATTGGTTTGAAGAGCCTACAGAACATTGTACCTCTTCTTACATAGGTGTAACCATTATTTCCAATTAATAAAGCAGATGTTTTTTTTCAAAAAAAGAAAACCGCGCTGCTGTCCACACAATCACACAAACCACCACCATATCCACCTCACCTGGCCCCGCCGTCGCCATGCCCGACTCGGCCTCGCCGCCGCCGCAGCGCCAACGATGCTCCCCTCCCTCGCCGCCACGCCGCTTCCCAACACCTCCACTCACCGGAGCCCCTCATCCTCATCCTCCTCCTCCTCCGTCCAGATCCTCCGCTCGCTCGCGCGCTCCCGCCGGGCGGACCTCGCCCACCGCGCGCTCCTCCTCTTCCGCTCCCTCCACGCCTCCCCGTCCCCGCCGCCCCCGCACTTCTCCCTCCCGGCCGCGCTCTCCGCCGCCTCCTTCCTCTCCGCGCTCCCCGAGGGCCGCCAGTTCCACGCGCTAGCGGCCAAGCTCGCGCTCGCCCCAGCCCACACCGTCGTCGCCAACTCCCTCCTCCACCTCTACGCTTCCTGCGGCCTCCCCGACGCCGCGCTCGCGCTCTTCCGGCTCATCCCCGCCAAGTCCCTCGTCTCCTGGAACACCGCTATCGACGCGCTCGCCAGCAACGGCGACCACCTCGGCGCGCTCGACCTCTTCCGGGAGATGCAGCGGGACACGACCCTCGCGCCCGACGCCTACACCGTGCAGAGCGTCCTCGGCGCGTGCGCCGGCGCGGGCGCGCTCTCGCTCGGGGTCTACGCGCACGCGCTGCTGCTGCGCGAGCTCGGGGGCCACGGCGACGTGTCCCGCGACGTGCTCATCAACAACTCGCTCGTCGACCTTTACGGCAAGTGCGGAGCCGTCGAGCTCGCGCGGCAGGTGTTCGACCGGATGCCCGAGCGGGACATCACGTCGTGGAACGTGGCGATCCTCACGCTCGCCAACCACGGATGCGTGCGTGAGTCCGTGGAGCTGTTTGATCGGATGACGCGGGTGGAGAATGTTGTGCCGAACGCAATCACGTTCGTCGCTGTTCTTAGCGCGTGCAACCATGGCGGGATGATGGAGGAAGGCAGAAGATACTTCCAGATGATGGTCAGCGAGTACAGGATCAAGCCGAGGATCGAGCACTACGGGTGCATGGTGGACATATTGGCACGAGCTGGCTTCATCGAAGAGGCCCTGGATGTCGTGTCTGGCATGAACTGCCGGCCCGATGCCATCATCTGGAGGAGCCTTCTAGACGCATGCTCCAGGCAGAACGCCGGGGTAGAGCTTAGCGAGGCCATGGCCAAGCTGGCACTCGATGTTCCGGATGATGCTGTCAGTGGTGTCTACGTCCTGCTCTCGAGGGTCTACGCATTCGCACAGAAGTGGAACGATGTGGGCATGGTCCGGCGGTTGATGAGCGACGAGGGTCTCAAAAAGGAGCCAGGGTTCAGCTCCATTGAAATGGATGGCCTGGTTCATCAGTTTGTCGCAGGCGACACGTCACACCCTCGGTCGGAGGAGATATACGCGAAGCTGGATGAGATCCAGCAGAGGCTTGCGTCCTCTGGATACAAGCCAGACTTATCAGAGGCTCGTATGGTTGCTGGCATGGACCATACCAAGGGCGCCGCCCTCCGGTTGCACAGTGAGCGGCTAGCCATATCGTTTGGTTTGCTCAAGGCGACACCCGGTGCACCTATTCGGATCCTGAAGAACCTGAGGGTGTGCAAAGACTGCCATACTATCAGCAAGCTCATATCAGAGCTCTATGGTGTTGAGATCATTGTTAGGGACCGGATTCGATTTCACCATTTCAAGGATGGAGCATGTTCCTGCAAAGACTACTGGTGATACTTGAGCCAAAGAGACTGCGCTGCTGGCGTTTTGTTGAGAGTGCCCTAGCAAAACGTAAAATGCATCTCTGCAGGCGTTCAAGACACGAAATGAAATAGGGGGTATACTGAAGCATGTATCTTCTTCATTGTTGTAGGTTGTCCAGATCGAAATTAGCTGATTGGTCAGATAAACAGGATGTTATTAGATACATGTTCTACTTCTCAGTTTTCAATTTCACTCAAACACTATTAAGGTAGATACTGTAATGACAGTTACATTGAACTCACGAGAAATACAAGGTCGGCCGGTCCGTTGCTTCTGCACGAATTGAATTTGAGTAATTCTTAAGCCCACTTGTGTTGAGCTGAAGTTCTCACTTCATATATCTCAGACACAAAGTCGATTTTATCAGAGATGAACCTGCTGGAAACTACAAGGGGGTAAGTAATCCCACCATTTCTTTTTACCTGTTGAAAGATTGAGAATATAATGGTAGCTTTGGCTGATGAAACAGAGTGGCGCTCGTCAGTTGTGTCATAAAATGCCGCGCAAGATAAAACATTTGTTGTAAGAATTGCTCTGAGTATGAATTGCGTGAACATGTATTAGCTCTGACTTTGGGAAATATTCTCTAAACTGGCATCTGGTTTCTTTTGTGGGACTTCCTGCCTGACAATATTCTTCTAGAGGGGTTCCTATGTGCTATCAAGATGGCAGATTATAGCTCTATATGAACTTACAGGCATATTTTAAATATAAGAACTACATTCATGGCGTGCCTTTTAAAAGTTTATGTTTCTATGCAATATAGTTTGGTAACCTTATCAATTTCACTCAGATGATTTTTCCCCAGATTTCATTCTCTTTCATATCTTGAACTTATAAATATTTTCGTCCTTTTTTCATGTGCAAAAAGTTTAGTGCACTCTTACTCTGCTTAGTTATGGATACTACAGTAAATCTTGATCCAACTCAATGCACCTCAAAGAGAGTACAAAATGCACCTTCCATCCTTATGATTGTTCTATTATGATAGCACGCGACTCAACTGTTGCCTAAATTGAGCCTCAATTAGTCTTCTCATTTTATAACAGGATGTCAAGAGACATTTCATATTATTTATACGTTCTAGGAGGAAATCTATATTATACACAAAGTAATGGAGGGGGTGACCCCTTCCACTGTATAATTTTCTGACATGAAAATGCTATATGCCATTAATTCAGGAGTATATCTAATAAATGATCTCACAAAATGTGTCAACTTCTATACTGGGTCTAACAGTTCCATCTCACATTTCTCTTTTGAGTTTATTACGGGCTTTCAGCTATAGCTATACACCTTCTTGAGAATAGTAACCTCATGGTACTATGTTTGATTGCTCACACATCTATATTTTTTGCTTCATAAAATAGTTTCCGTTGAATTTTATTATCAAACAGTATTGGTCTGGCCTTTTGAGCATGTCAGGGATGCCAAATATTGATCCAATTCCCTTTTTCTTGAGTACTATCTCACTCCGAAAATTTACTATTGAAAACAATAGAATTTATTATGTCATACTTATGCATCTACGTACAAGTGCTTCATGTTACTTTGCATTTCCAGGGACCCATCTTACAACTATCTGTCAGAAACAACACCTCGCTCTTAATCAACTCCCATGACTTACATTTTTGTTGGTGTCCTTCCTGCTCTGACATTGTTTTTCGAGACTGCAGCAGAGAGCCCCTTGAATCATAAGTATCTCCTTCTGCCGTGTTAGTTTGCCAAGCAACTACACTATGGGTCTGGTAGATAACTCCCGACAGGCTGATGACTCTTTAAGGTATGCCCTTTTTCATGTATACCTTCTATACAACATGACTGTTGTTTTGGTGTTTCATTGAGGCTATTGATGGCAGTAAATATTTCGTCATTTTTGTTTCATGTTTATATGGAGCCCTAACTGAAGGCGGGTTGTATGGTAAGATAAAACAAAAATATACTATGTGGGCAAGCGAAGTATACGCAAAGCATAATTTACACTCATTTCGGAAGTAAATTGAGAATAGTAAAGGCAAAAATTAAAGAAGAAAGGATCCAGCGACATATGTGAAATTATGGTAGCTATTTTGATAGTAAACTATATTGTTCTGGTTTAGAGACAAATGCCAACTTCAGTTCCATGGGATGACTCTTCTCAACAGTCAATCAATGTCAATTATGAGGGGTTTAAAAATCCTTAAACAAGGGTATTAGGAAAGGAAAGGGTTACAGTTGCCTTTTTTTTGTAGTTTGTTGGATGCGTAAACTTGTGCAAGATGGCAGAAAGTCAGAATCTAAAACAACATCTCTAAAATTTAGCACTAATAAAGAAAAATATTACAGTTGCTCACAGTCGAAGCATGGATTGTGGTGGTTACAGATAAGGATCAGAGCAACATTCCGCTAAGGCCCGCTAAAGCGACATGCTAGAACAAATTTGACTAACCCGTGAAACTTAAGGTAGGACTTAATTATCTGAGTTATGAAATACAAAGCGGGCATTAGCTTAAGTTCATGATCTCTGCCTATGTATGCACTAGAACAAGATAGGAAGAGAACCCATTGCTCTACCACTCCCTACAATCTCCGAGTCAAATGATCCTAAAGCTGCCTAATGGGGATTGCTTGAGGCAACCACCAAATAATAAAGCTTGCTGCTCAGAGTTTCAAAGCTTGCCACATGTCAGTCTTCTCCTTCGCACCACATGTCAGTCTTCTCCTTCGCACCGCTTGACCGAATCTCGCGTTAATGGAACTGGTGCGCCGCTTTCTTGTTCCTCCAAATCAAAGCTTGCTGCATTTGCTTCAATGCCTCCTTGCTTGCTGAGAGCTGCTTGCTCTATCCTCTTCCCCCATAGAACATTGTACAGGCCACCAACCATCAGCGCGCCACTTATTACACTGTTCATCAGAAGGGAAATTTCAAGAAGATAAAAATTGGTGTAGGTCTTCTGTCTACCGAGCAAACGTCAAGACAATGCACCTTCCAAGGGTGACTGCTTCTCCGATGAGGAGTGACAGAACGATGGTGATAACAAAAGTTAGGGGCACTGTCATGGCCAGGAATACCGGGCCGGACTTGTCAATCACCCAGATCAGCAGGTAACCTGAAAATGCGGAAACAACTACTCCCTGCAACGTAAAGCAATTTCAGGGGTTAGGATTTTAAACACGGTCTTCCGATCAATCGATTGATGCTTTTGCTTCTGTTGAGGGGATTCTTGTACTTACACAATAGATGATTGCGACAAGACCTACATCCAGCCTCAGCTTCCATCTTGAAAAATCTCGCTCCATCACAAGAGCCATGAAAAAAGATTGAATGGTCGCAAAGACAATTTGCAGGGTCGTGTTAAGCAGCATGGACGGGTACTCCTCCAGCAAAGGGCCCTAGAAAGCAACATGCAAGCTAAATTTAGCATGAATAAATTAGCTTCTAAACACACACACACACACACACACACACATGACACACACACACACACGCATGCACACACACACACACCTGAATGTGCGCACAGGGGGAGATGCATACCTGAAACACTGTCCAAAGAGCAAACAGTAGAGTCGCAAGAGACTGCAGGAGAATTCCCAATATCCAGCTCCTTGAGGCATGAATATCAACTCGCCTTGTGTGATGAAAAAGAGGGTGGTGGATGATGGATTTGAGCTCAGGTCCTTGGTATAGTGCTAGTACGGCAACACCAACGGCACAAAGCACTATACCAGAAACTTTCACAATCCCATGAAAGCTCTTTAGTTTCAATGACTCCATTCTACCATAAGTGGCACGACAAATCACTCACTGATCCACGGAATTTTGATCATAAAAGTTCGCATTGTATGCAAAACAAGTCGAACTTAATTTTCACTCCCACTATCGTTACTACACCAAGTTCATCAAAGCACTCACATCTACACAGAAGTAGGTTTACACAACTGATGGTTCATTAGCAATCTCAAAAACAATCAACAACAGAAAAAATCAACAATTAATGGTTCATGTTAAACAACTGATTTCACGCGAACATAACCAATAGCAATTGATTAGCACTCCCACTCTAAATAAATATAAATCTCTGTAATTATTTTATTGAAGCAAAGTTAATGAGAGAGAAAATTATCACTCAAAGATGTTATCTCCACCCTTTGTCTAAAGTTTGATAGAAGCTGAGTCCAGTCGTCGAAATTAGGCTTAACTAGGCCCCTACAGTTTTCCGGACGGAAATGGTTAGGCAAGCTTTTGGGCCTGGTTTAGGACCGGCTAGGTTGGGTTTGGTAGTAGGGTCTACGATGATCTTGCTATTGATACAACATGTAGAACTGAATTAATTATTATATTTCTTTCTCTGAACAATTGTGTAGTTTCCAAGAGCAAAAGGAATATTTTTCTTTCCTGTGATCTTAACATGAAGAGTTATAAACATCACAATATAACCATTTCGTTAGGCTGCAGAACATCTCTAAATTACAATCTCAACTATGCATGTCACTGAGTCTCATAATCAGACGTTTATGCAAGCTATTCTTGTGTATATAACATATTCGTGTTACTTATGTATGGATATCCTAAATACAAATTTAGTAACATTAGCTTTATGACATGTTTAAAATTTAATTGTCACGAGCGGAAGAAAAAAAATGGCCTAGCCTTCAAGGAAGTAATGCAATCATCATTAAAAACACATACCCCAACAGAAGAGCCAAAAAGAAAGTTAACACTGGTTGGAGATTTTGTACTGCAGTAGCGGAAGTTGCTGAAGCATAATTGAGGCCAACAGATGCTATGTTTAGAGAAGCAGACACCCTGGGGATATGAATTAAAAGAAGATTATTAGTAAAAGATTTGCAAGAATAAGATGAGTAACATGTAAAGAAAACGAAACAGTTAAGATAACTACGAAATACCAAGGGTCAGTTGTAAGCAAAAAAATGGTACGATTTTACACAATAACTATTTACATAATTCTTAGCTTTGCATAACATTTCTGTCGAAAGTAAATCAGTTAACCTAACTAAATAGCTACTTTCCCACAAAGAGGAAATATTGGAAATATAGATTAAATATGATATAACTGAAATTCTTGGTCAGAAAGGCCGGCTTGCAATTGATGAAGGTGATGGGTATACTACACTGAAACCAACACGACCGAGGTATGATCCTAATGAAAATAAAGTAACTTTTTTATATCGCGAGGGTACACATGGATGCACATAAAAGAACTTCCAACATATAAAGTTTGGATAACCAGCATAATGAAACAATTACGGTATTAGATAGATGTCCAACAACTCCAAGTCACAATTCCTCACATGAATACACCCATTCCAATAAAATACAAAATTATGAAAATAATACATCATTGCAAATCCATTTTTTTATCTAGCAATGCCATTTGATAAACAAGATGATTAAGTATAGACAACACTTCTGCATCGTACTTCCTACCCATATAATGCATGCACAAATAGCTTCAGACAGACTTTGTGTGACAGTTGTGGGGCGGTTTTCCTGCAAAAATAAAATCTCAATTCATGCTTCCTAGATGAAATCCAGATCCTGGCAAAGAAGCAGCCAAAAATCTGCATACCTTTCAGTTGCAAAAGCAATGGGCAGTAACACCATTGTAGCTATTACATGCCTGTAGAAGACAAGAACGTATGTACTTGTACCTTGGTTTAAAGCAACTTTGGTGAGTATCTGCATAACCCCATAGATAAACCTTACGAGAAATGAAACAACATAAGGCGATGTCCTCCCCATTACTCTTGTTTGTTAGAATTTCAAAGATGGTTGCTTAAATACTACTGCTTGTCCGTCGGGGCACGTCATCAAACCTTCACTGTCAGGACACCTCATCAAACCTTCGCTCTCATAAGGTTTGGTCAGATATGACTCATAGGTATCCACTTAAGCAAATAATATTTTACTTATGTTTCACTATGTGGAGACCACACTGGTCGCTCGCTTTAATCAAGGTTTGAAAAAGGCAGCAGCAGTTTTTAGGTCTAACCATTTTGTTACAGCATACTTCACAACGGCAAAAATTTACACTCTGCAAGATACAATAATTGAAACAAACTAGGTATTTTATCAGTTCCAAGGTGCTTGTATACTTCTTAAAATGCATGATGCATGCGTCTACACAAAAGCATATTGGCATAGATTTGAAGCATCCAACACTTAAACATCAAATGAAAAGGCATGTGCACTAGCTGTATTACTCATTTCAGGGTTGTTCATCTTCCTACAAAAAAGGAGGTAGGAACCTTGAAGTGCTTCACTTCCCGGCTGTTGACGTATAAATGTATTGGCTAGTCTCTTCTATTAGATCGGTTTTTTTAATTGCATTGGCTAGAGCATGTACTTCTATATGGTATCAAAGTCAAGAGGTCTTGAGTTCAAAACCTAGCTGGCGCAATTAAATTGCAGCCCACTTTCAGTCCATGTTTAGGCGTGAGGGAGAATGTTGACGTATAAATGTATTGCATAGTCTCTTCCATCAGATCGGTCTTTTGATTGCATTGGCTAGAGCATGCACTTCTACACAGGCCAAGGTGTCAAGAATTACATGATTATTTATCGTGTATATTTGACAACATAAAACACGGTCATACTTCAACTATCATTTATCTCAGATAAATGATTTAAAATAGTGTTTTCTATCCTAACCCTAGGCGGCTAGGGCAAACTTTTCACTCCACACTTCACCGGCAAGCCCGTGGGTTCGCCTCTCCTCTGCCCACCACTCCGTTGGCCGGTTGCGGGGAGGAGAATCTTGGCGCATCCGCTCCGGATAGTAGTTTAAATTAGGTTTTTTTAGTCCTCGCGGGCACGACCCTCGAGCGGATGGTGACGCTTCTTCTTCAAGTTTGTTTTCCGGGCTTCGATCCTCCTCGAGTTCGTCTGTTTGGACGTAGTTGATGGAGCTCCGACATAGACTCCTGCCGTCTCCTTGGGGCGGTGAGGTTAAGATTTCTCGTCATGTAGCGAGATTTGATATCAATTGTTTCAGATCTACGCAAGAGTTCAACGGAGGCTATGGCTGGGGCTACATGGTGCTAGTCCTTAGGGGCGCGTGCACGAAGACTTCCCGGTTGTCATTGACAAGGTCAAGCTAGCTCGGCAGGGGAACGACGACAGCAGCACGTCGGCGGTAGTGCTTGTTGGGGGTCTCGGAATTTCAACGTAATTTTTATTATGTTTGAAATGTTTTACTTTTATAACATATTTGATTCTTTCCCGAAAAAAATTAAAATATTGTTTCCGCATATATCAAAGTAACGAGAATCTCGAGGAGTGAATGTTCCCTCGTGTTCCCGGTGCGTGATGACGTGCTCACCATACGATCAGCTAGGCGGCCTAGGCCCTGGCCATGCATAGCATGGATCGGTATGACAACAAGATGATGTGGAATATGCCTCGTGCCGAAAACTAAAGCATATTTATATTTCTACTAAAGAAATAAAAAGGTTTCAATATTTCCAACTTTGTGACTCGGATGCTTTTTGGACATTCTCTACAAAAAATAGTACTCGGTGACTAATGCCCAGTGAGTCAATTCGGACTATATATTTCCGCAGACATTATTCCGTTTGGAAGAGGCCCTTCAGTGACCGCAGTAAACAAATACTACATCTTTATGAAACGGTGGAGGCATACGACGCATGATGTGGAAAAAAGAAAAAGGGCAGTAGTAAACAAATGCATCTTTATGAAGATTATGTAGAGGGATCAATATCAGAAGTGACGCATGATGTGGAGAAGGAGGAAGGGCAGCAACTATGGACCAAGAGTAAAATGATTGTAGGACTAGTTGTATTAGTGTCTATTGCCTTCTAAACAACACTAAATCCAGAATATTGCCTGCATGTTACCCCTTCGTCACAAAATAATTGAAGTTCTGGTTTTGTCCTAAGTTAAACTTGTTTAAGTTTTACCAAACCTATAAAAGAATACATTAATATCTACAACATCAGATATATACATTCTCAGACAATCGAAATGTAGCGCTAAGAGATATCTACCAGGGTCTGAGTTTGCTCGGGGCGCTCTACGGCGCCGTAAGTACATCATGGCATACAAGATTGGTGGTTGTAACCAAAAGGTTACTAATTACTGTAGATCAAGCATGGTAAACCAACCACATTTCAGTGTATGCCTCTATGGCGTGCAAGGTTCATGTGTAATTTTAGCTGTTGTTGTTGCGACACACAGGATGGTGCAGGGGCGGACCCAGCATTGGGCCAAGCCCAGGGCCCATGCTGCTACTGTGCCTCTACAGTGTCGCTACAGTGCGCAATTTGCAACAGTCAACGAAGTAATTCATCATCACGCCCCAGGCCCAGGCCCCCCGGCCTGGGTCCTGGATCGGCCACTGGAATGGTGCACTGCAGGGTATTAAACTAACAATTTGATATATATTTTTCGCGAATACGCAAAGCTTGCGTATCATTTCATTGATAGAAAGATTAGACTGAGTACACAGAGATACAACACATGACACGAACTCAAGCAGGCGTGTACATGATGACCGCAGCAGAGAGACAAGGGATGCTCAGCCCGTAAAGAGGATACAACACAACTAAACCTACCAAACCCGAGCCAAGGGCGGCGATGCCAAGCCAACGAGAACTCCAACATCGTACCGGGGACACCGCGAGCGATCAAGATAGTGCCTTCAAGAAGGAATACGACGCCGAGGCACCGTCACTATCCGGTCCGAGGAGCCCGGACCTAGGGTTCCCCCTGAGCTCGAAGAGGGGCGCAGTTGAAGGCCTTGGTAGTGCCTCCAAGAAGGAAAACGACACCCGCGGGAGCCATCCCTACTAGCAACGGCAAGCCGAGCAGGGATCTCTCCCTGGCCTGAAGTTGAGCGATCCCATAGCCGCCGAGTCCGAAATCAAAGATGGGGAGGCCAACGCTGGTCGGAATCACCATGTTAGGAAGGGGTTGGCGGGGCTGCACCTGCCGTCGGAGGGTGGCATCGCCTCCGAGCCGCGAGCATAGGATCTGGCAAAAGGGAGAGACTTTAAGGCATACAGGGTAGGGCGGGCGACAAGACGAACCCCATGGGGATCTTGGGGCGACGGCGTCGAGCAACACCGGCAAGCAAGGACTGGAGGGACGCAGATCCGAGTTGTCATGGCCTTAGCCGTCGGCACATCGGCGAGCAAGGTAATCTGGAAGGAACCCAGCTACCTAGTTGCTGAGGTCGGAGCTGCCCGGTTGGGGATGCCGGCAGTGAGGGACATCGGGGAGACGCGGGCCCGAGGCCATCGGGGCCGAAACGGCACCGGCAAGGACCACCGCGGGAAGCCCCATGCCAGGCACAACCGCAGAAACATCATCGTCTCGACGCAAGAACCATCACCGAGGCTCGGGGGGTGGAGGGCCGCCAGAGACCGTGGCAGTGGTCAGGATCACCGGATCCGCCACCAACCGGCAGGCTCGAGCAGCAGCTGGTGGTAGGGCGCCCGAAAATCGCCGGGGAGGGTCTCGGGGTTGCGGGCCAAGGGGGCGGAGGCACGTGAGATGGGGGACGCCCGCGGTGGCAGAGGATGGCGGGGGAGGAGCGGCTCGCCGTAGGCGGGGGCAAGGCCGATGGGGGGGGGGGGGGGGGTTGATTCGCCGCCGCGACATGGGGTGAGGCGCGGGGGTGGTCAGGGAGAGGGATTGGGGGCGCAAGGGGCGTAGAGCCGCCCCGCCGCCGCCTTCCTGGGGTCCGGCATGGCTTTGCCGGCCGACCATCCGGCAGTGGTGGAGGCTGTACCGGTGGCGGCAAGGGTACCCCCGTGTCGCCAGAGGAGGGCAACGCGCGCGCGGGGGGGAGGGGGGGGGGGGGGGTGGGCAACGTGGGAGGCACAGTTCGATATATCAATCGCAGTGTCTCAAGACATGTAAGTATTAAACTTCTCAGGTATTGTGTACGTGCTGTGTCATCAAACTTTTTGTCGGGCATGATGGAATCGTCAGCTTTAATAATCGTAATCTGATGACTCCCATTCTTCTGTGTTTCTTTTTCTATTACCATTCAATCCCAAAGTTGGCTTGGAATTGAACATGTGATTGTATGCAAACTAAATTAGTGTCGCCATCCAAGAAAGTGTAAATTAATGTGCAAAATAAATTTAGTCATATTTCTTTCAGTTTCACATGATGAAACCGCCTTACGCCTATTGGGCATAAAATGCAATGAAATTCAAATTCAACTAAATTAGTTATTCAGTAAGCCAAATACAGTACGCTTAAGTTTGACACAGTAGTGTATAACGCTGCCAAGTGCGAAAATACAGTACGCTTAAGTTTGATAAAGTACGCTTAAGTTTGACATGTGCCGACATACGAGAAGTTTGATAGAGTACTCATGGATACCAAATGGGAGCTAAAATTTCTTCTGGTAACCGTGTGAGCCCTAGAGCGTATTGAGGCTTTATCGGATCATGCACCCATCATTCTGGATTCTAATTCTACGAAACCAGCTGTCCGACGCCCTTTCAAATTTGAATTGGGATGGATGCATAGGGATGGATTTGTAGACATGATCAAGAATATTTGGGAGATGCCTGCTGTTGGTCGTACACCTATTCAGAGATGGAACTTTAAAATAAGGGCCATGAGGCAACACCTCTCTGGATGAGCAAAACATACCAACGGAATTTATGAAAAAGAAAAACAACGGCTCTCTACCATTATTGATGACCTCGACAAAATTGCAGAGACGCGCATCTTATCTCAACAAGAGATTGACACTGGTAGAAAAAGGGCCTGTTGTCCCGGTTCGTAAGGGCCTTTTGTCCCGGTTCTGGAACCGGGACTAAAGGGTCGGTACTAATGCCCTGTCCCTTTAGTCCCGGTTCAATCCAGAACTGGGACAGATGGGCCTCCACGTGGCCTGTGCGTGGAGCCCAGGCAGGAGACCCTTTGGTCCCGGTTGGTGGCACCAACCGGGACCAATAGGCATCCACGCGTCAGCATTTCTGTGGCTGGGGTTTTTGTTTTTTTAAAGGGGGGGGTTAATTTAGGTGTTTCATATATTGTGTTAGCTAGCTATAATTAATAGAGAGAAGTGTACTTTCTTATGTCCGTGCTTGGTCGACACTACGTACTATACATACGTATAGAGAGGACTAGACACGCTAGCTAGCTAGTAAGCAAACGAAGGAAACAGAAGATCGTCATGAACATATATGCATACAGAGAGAAGTGATATCGACCACCTCTCCTTCTCCGAGAGATTGGTCGAACAACAAGTTCTCGTATATCTATCCGACACTACCGGCTACATATATACAATAATTATCTCTTACAAATATAATCATACGGACTCAGGGTCCACATAGTATTCTCCGTCTTCAGGGATCACGTGGTCAAGAAAGAAATGCCGCCAATTCCTCTTGAATTGCTCGCATGCGAGCTGGTGCTAGGAGTTCATCCCGCTTCCGAAACATCTAATTTAAAGAAGGGGGTCAATATATATAAATGAATGAATGAAACTCAACACAAATGATGGTAATAAAATAAAATTGTGAATGTTGTTATTTACGTACTTTATATTGTTCGTCAGTGTAGCCCCGCTCACAGGTCGTGTGGCGGATGGACTCGCAAACGTAGTATCCACAAAAATCATTCCCTTGTTCCTGCCACAACCATTTTACAAGAAATAGAGGTCAATCAAACTGATAAGCAAGAATGCCAAATGGTATTGATGAAACTAGCGCTTGAATCACTAGTAGATGCGCGGAACGTGCTACTATAGTACTTACTTTCGGGTGTCTAAATTGCAGCTCCTTTGGCAGTCCCGGAGCTTTTCTGGTGAATTTTCTCCAAACCCTGCCGGACAAAGAAAACAATTACTTGATATATCAGGAAATGAACAAAGTTGCTGATATGGTGGATAATGATCGATTTAACTTACTTCTCGAGTATTTGAGTCATGTCTGCATAGTCCTGGGGATCTTTTCGTCTTGAGTCTAAAACGGTTACTAGTCCCTGCTCAAGCTTAATCTCTAGGAGAATATAGTGGAAACTGCACACGCATGCATAACTCATCAATTACATTACTATAACCTTGACTAATATATAAGGGAAACCGAATACGCACAAGACAGTAACACTCACTTAAAGTTGTAAGGAAAGAGTATTATATCTTTGTTTTCATTTATTACCAACGATCGTAGCAAGTTGGCTTCGGTAGTTGCGGCATGAAATTTAATCTGAGTTGCATCTATGAGACATGTGTTAATGAACCCAATATCACCGACTTGTCTTTTCTTCAATTCGGCGATCTTCAATCTGCATAATATAGTGAGGATGATTATAAATACATGCAATGAAAGAGCTGAGCTATATAGAGAGACTTAATGACAGAAGTAGTACTACTTACAGATAGTAGCAGGCGACCATTGTTTTATCGAGGGCCAATTGATTGAAAAACTGAAAGAACTCCTCAAATGGAACAGGCAACAGTTCAATTCCAACGAGGTCATGCTCGTTTTTAACTTTCACATACAAAGTACTCCTCCCCCCAGAGTCTGCAGATTTTCAAGTACCAATCATGCAATCTTCGCATCATCATTGATAGAGATCTTTCATCTTTGACGAGAGGCTTCCCGTACTCGTATCTTTGTATCTGCACCTCCATGGGTTCATAATGTACATCGTCGGGCAGGTAATCGGCAAGATTGCTATAACCGGGCACCATCCTCGGATCATTAGCGATGTTGTCGCTAGGCACCTTGAGCGGGGGGCACGATTGCTTCGCTTGTTCGCCGAGCTGGGCAATTTGTTTCCCAGCTCGTCGTTCTTTCAACCTTTGATCACTGACAGTACTTCCCGATCGCTCCGCTTCGGCAAATTCTTTTCCAATAATGCACTCATAGTTTCCTTTCGGCGGAGACTTGGGTGGTTTTGTCAGGGCAGCCAGAGTGCGCTTCGCTTTCACCGGATCTACCTTCTCCTCCGGAAGTGGATGTCTCTTTGCTTTCAACCCTTGAAACCAGTCATCCACTTTGGTTCGTGCGATCTCGACGTTCTCCTCCGGGGTCCTCTCATATGGTAACTTCTCTGGAGTCTTCAGAGAAGGACCGAATCTGTATGTCCTCTCGCCTCTGGCTGTACTGCTAGACGCCGGCCGAGCAGACGGAGCGGTTGTCTTTTCTACTTGCTTACGAGGCGGAGGAGAAGGACTACAACGCGCCGGAGCAGCCGGAGCGGCGGCAGGTCTCTTCCGCCCTTGCTGACGAGGCGGAGAAGGAGGAGGCTGGCTGCTCGGGCGCGTCGGCGCAGGCGGAGAAGGAGGCGGAGTGCCGCCACGCGCTGGAGAAGGAGCCGGTCGAGTGCCCTGATCGTCACTCGCCGGAGGAGGAGGCGGTGGAGGAGGCGGAGTGCCCTGACTCGCCGGAGGAGGAGGCGGTGGAGGAGGCGGAGTGCCCTGATTTGCCGGAGGAGGAGGAGGAGGAGGAGGCGGAGGCGTCCAGTTGGGAAGGTTGATGAGCTCCTTCCGCCATAGGCATGGAGTCTTCAGAGCAGACCCCAGCCTAGTCTCCCCTTCACCGGTAGGGTGGTCAAGCTGGAGGTCCTCAAATCCCTCCGTTATTTCATCCACCATCACCCTAGCATATCCTTCTGGAATCAGCCGGCAGTGAAAAGTTGCACCGGGTTCAGTAGGATAAACAGAGCCAACAGCCGCCTTGACCTTCAAATTCATCCATTGTGTCATAAGGTGGCAATTTTGAGACTCTGTGATAGCATCCACGGGATAGCTGGCAGGAGCCGTCAAGGCACGCTCCGGCCGAAGCAGCTCGGTGGAAGCCACGCTGCTTCTCCGCTGAGATGGCGGGGTAGCTTCGGGGGAAGCTTCGGCAGTACGTTTGCTGCAATTTGCTTCTCGTTCCTCTATCGCTTGTACCCTTGCTTGCAGCGGCTGCATTTGGGTCTTCTGCACTTTTTTCCTCCTCTCATGGGATTTGTAACCGCCTGCGTCCGGAAACCCAACCTTCCACGGAATGGATCCTGGCGTGCCTCGTGTCCGTCCAGGGTGCTCAGGATTCCCGAGGGCCATTGTGAGCTCGTCGTTCTCTCTGTCTGGAAAGAACGTCCCTTGCTGCGCTGCTTCGATATAGTGCTGAAGCTTCCTGACTGGTATGTCCATTTGATCGTTCATCCAAATGCACTTCCCTATTACAGGGTCCAAGGTTCCGCCAGCCCCGAAGAACCAAGTCCGGCAACGGTCTGGCCAGTTAATTGTCTCTGGTTCGATCCCTTTATCAACCAGATCATTCTCAGTCTTGGCCCACTTAGGCCGGGTGTAGCGACCAGACCTCAAACAGTCTGATCTCTGTGCTCCGGTGTCATTGGGCACGTAAACACGGTCTTCAAACCATAGGGTGTCGTGCTCATCCTCATGAAATCCCTTAGCTTTTCCTTTGCTCAGGTTCTCCTTTATAGCGGCAATTTCTTTGTCGGTCCTCTGAGCTTCCCTGATTTTATCCATCAATATAGACTGAATCTCCAGTGCTGCTACATAGCCTCTCGGAACTATTTCCAAACATAGTTCACGAAGATTTTCTGCCAACTCCTTGGGTATTTCTCCCGTCATTAACGTATTGACATGACTCTTACGGCTTAATGCATCAGCTACTACATTAGCCTTTCCGGGGTGATAATGCAATTTCATATCATAATCCTTGATAAGCTCCAACCATCTCCTTTGTCTGAGATTCAACTCCTTCTGTGTGAAAATGTACTTCAAACTCTTATGATCCATGTACACCTCACAATGATTTCCAATGAGGAAATGTCTCCATGTTTTCAATGCATGCACTACGGCTACTAACTCCAAATCATGCGTGGCATAATTTAACTCATGAGGCTTCAGTTGTCTTGAGGCATATGAAACAACTCTCCCTTCCTGCATAAGCACTGCTCCAAGTCCTTGACGTGAAGCGTCGCAATACACCTCATAATCCTTGGTCTGGTCTGGCAAAATCAACACTGGTGAGGTAACCAAACGTTTCTTCAACTCCTGGAAACTAGCCTCACATTCCTCTGTCCATATGAACTTGGTATCTTTCTTCAACAACTCGGTCATAGGCTTCGCAATCTTTGAGAAATTCTCAATAAATCTCCGGTAGTATCCTGCGAGTCCAAGAAAACTCCGGATCTCTCCAACTGTTGTTGGGGCTTCCCACTTGGTCACGGTTTCAACTTTAGCGGGATCTACTGCTATACCTTCTCCAAATATAACATGTCCGAGGAATCCTACTTCCTTCAACCAAAACTCACATATGCTGAACTTGGCATATAATTGATATTCTCTGAGCTTTCCAAGTACCAAACGCAAATGCTCCTTATGTTCCTCTTCATTCTTGGAGTAAATCAGGATATCATCAATGAACACTACGACGAACTTATCCAAAAACTCCATAAACACTTTGTTCATCATGTTCATAAAATAGGCAGGTGCGTTAGTCAGACCAAATGACATAACGGTATACTCATACAGCCCATACCTAGTGGTAAAAGTTGTCTTAGGTATATCATGTTCTCGAATCTTCAACTGGTGGTATCCTGATCGCAGATCGATCTTGGAAAATACCTTAGCTCCTTGCAATCGATCAAACAGATCGTTGATCATTGGTAGTGGGTACTTGTTCTTGATCGTTACTTCATTCAATCCTCGATAATCAACAACCATCATTAACGATCCATCCTTCTTCTCCACTAGAAGTACTGGCGATCCCCAAGGCGAAGAACTTGGGCGAATATATCCTTTGTCCAGTAACTCCTTAATCTGCTTCTTAATTTCCACCAAGTCCTTTGTTGGCACCCTATATGGTCTCTTTGATATTGGCCCTGTGCCTGGCAATAGCTCAATCAAAAACTCAATATCTCTATCCGGTGGCATGCCTGGCAGCTCCTCTGGAAATACATCAGGGAAATCCCTTACCACTGGTACTTCCTCCTGCACAACTCCTGTTAGGCAATTTACTTGAGTCATCTTTGGCACATGCCGGGATACATACTTGATCTCCCTTCTGGGGTGGTAAGCAAAATAGACTTACTAGCACATTCAATATTCCCTTCATACTTTGATAACCAATCCATGCCGAATATCACATCCAATCCTTGAGATTCCAATACTATTTGGTCTGAGGGGAAAACATAGTTACCAATCCTTAATAGTAACCGATCACACCATAGACTAGCCACATACTCTGCTCCAGGCGAGGTTACTAACATGGGTGACCTAAGGGATTGGGTTGGTAGGTTATACTTATCCACAAATCCCCTTGAGATGTATGAATGCGATGCGCCAGTATCAAAAAGAACGAGTGCAGTAAATGACTTAACCAAAAACTTACCTATTACTGCATCGGGCTGAGCTTCAACCTCCTCCATGCTAACGTGGTTCACCTGTCCCTTGTTGAAAGGGTTTGGCTTCTTCCCAGAACTTCCATTGCCATTTTGGCCTTCAGGACATTCATTGGCATAATGTCCGGTCTTCGAACACTTAAAGCAAGTGACTTGGCTTAGGTCCTTCTTGGCTGGGGTTGAGGGGTTGGTGCGGTTCTGGCCGTTGCTTCCTCCATTGCCATTACCATTCTTGGTGCCATTGTGATTGTGCGAGCTACCTCCTCCATGAGTATGCTGAAAATGTCCTCCCGGTCTAGGGGTAAAACGTGGCTTCTGCTGAGCTCCTGAATTGTACTTTCCTTATCCATACTTCCTCTTGCGATTCTCAATTTGTTGCTGCTTCCCTTCAATCATAAGAGCACGATCTACCAACTCCTGGTAGTTGTTGAAGGTGGCTACCATCAACTGCATGCTCAACTCATCATTCAGTCCTTCCAGAAACTTCTCCTGCTTAGCTGCATCCGTAGCGACGTCATCTGGGGCATAACGTGCTAGCTTACTAAATTCCTCCACATACTGGCCAACTGTCCTTCCTCCTTGGCGCAAGTTGCGAAACTCACGCTTCTTCATGGCCATAGCTCCTGCTGAAACATGTGCAGTACGAAAAGCCTGCTGAAACTGGTCCCATGTGACAGTGTCTATAGGAAAAGTGGCTGTGAAATTCTCCCACTAGGATGATGCGGGTCCTTCTAGCTGATGTGCGGCAAACTTCACCTTCTCCGCATCTGTGCATCCTGCTGTGGTCAACTCCCTAGCTGTCTTGCGGAGCCAATCATCTTCTACTATCGCTCAGTGCTACTGGAAAACACCGGCGGATTCAGCCTAAGAAAACGCGCTAAGTGGTCAACAGGTGGTGGTGGTGGTGGTGGGTTGTTGTTGTTGTTCCCCTGATTCTGATGCTGAACTAGCAACTGCATCAATGTGTTCTGCTGCTGGATCAACTGGGTGAGCTCCGGTGGAAAGGTAAATCCGGGGTCACGTCTCGGAGGCATCTGAGGGTTTAGAAAATATGAGATATAAGAATAGAGGGGGTCTAAAGAGAAAACACTACCCATAATGCACATGAGGCAAAAGCAAACAATTCACTTCAATCAATCAAACAAGGCATACAATCGATCTAACTATCGCAAAAGTGCTCGGACTACTATATTTACATGGTGGACTACTACTACTGATGAGGTGGTCTACTAGAAATATTCTTCGGTTGTTGACTCCATAATATCTGCTCCAGCTTCATCAACATAGTCATCATCGCTACTATCTTATTCCGAGTCGGTGCCGTCGATGATGATGTAGTCTTCCGGGCTAATCTCCTAGGGTTCTTCGTCTTCATCTACTGGCATAGGGCCTCCCATAAATATTCCAATCTTCTTTGTTAGGTCGGCATTCTTATCCACCAATACTTCAATTTCCTCTTCATAATCTTCACGTGTAGCCTTGAGTTCTTCCTCCAGTTCCTTGATTCTAGTCTTAGCCTTGTTCAGATCTATCATGTCGGCGCACATCTGGTTCTCCTGTCGTCAAATGTGCTGGTTTAACTACTGGATAAAAGCTGCAATTGATCTATCCTTCCTGGTGTTGATCATCTCCCAATGTTCATCTCAGCGCCCAAAAATCTGGTAGATAGTATCTTTGAGATCATTGCGGTAGACTTCTCCAATGCGTCCCATGGCGATGTGAGCTGCCATGCTCTTTCCTAGAATCCAAGTTGGTGCATCAAAAGAAAACTCTATGGGCTCAGTGACTGGCATGAACGTCCTTCCTGGAACTTGAACTTGAATCATCCAGCGCTCTTCTTCAGGTAAAGTGGCGTTGTAGGTTCCCGTGAAGCTTGGTACTCCTATGTTTAGGTATCTAGTGACTTCCTTCAAGTGACGTCCAAAGGGTGTATCTTCATCCAGTTGCGTGAACTTGTTCCTTGCATCCGCCATCCTAAAGAGTAGAAAAGATGAGAAGTCAGAAGAGAAGAGAGTGAATAGTGATCTAGGTCTTTAGCTTAGTGGTCGTGTCCTACAGTCAGCGTGTGCTCTGATACCATCTCTGTAGCGACCAGACCTCAAACAGTCTGATCTCTGTGCTCCGGTGTCATCCCTGGATCAGTAATGCTGACACCACACGGTATTCGGAGGATTTATAGCAGAGTAGCAATCACACACTTATTACATCGAGTGTCTCAAAAGAGAACTTATTACAATAAATATGGCTTAAGGCCATCTAATAACGATAACAGCGGAAGGCTTGGAAGATAAGTGAGTCCATCAACTCCAACGGCATCACAGAGTATAGAACCACGACCTAAAAACTCCTTAATCGTCGTCTGAAAAGTCTGTAACATTAACGTTGCAGCCCAAAAATGGGTCAGCACATGGAATATGCTGGCAAGGTAACACATAGAGAGTAATGGAATGAAACAGCTATACTATATGCATATTTGGCTGGTGGAAAGCTCTATGGTTACAGTTTTGCGTAAAGCCAATTTTTCCCTACTTCAAAGGAATAATTTTATTTAACTATCATGGTGGTTGTTAAACATTGAGAATGGTTGACAGCATTCTCAATCCCAATTAAATATCATCATTAAACATAACCCAACAAAATTAATTTAGACTAACATGTTGAGATTCACATGAAAATCCAAGTACTAGATACTCAAGATGTCCATAACCGGGGACACGGCTAACCATGATTAGTTTATTACACTCTGCAGAGGTTTGTGCATTTTTCCCCACAAGACTCGATCACCTCCGTTTGGTTTCTTGCACTACAGGATGTTTGAGAAGACGGATGACCGAGACAGTCTTTCAGAAGTGCTAGCACCTTACGATCGGGTAGACCGTACCACCTACATCCCCTACATCTGCTAGTCTATCACTGTAAGAGTTCGCACAACTTAGTCAACTATGCTACAACCCATAATAGCTTGTGGCTGCACACGGAAGTTTCTAGTATGAATAGTCTCATGATCCCTTTGAGCCTGGGTGGCGGTCCAAAAGAAAACAGGCAAGTCCCGGAATACCCAGGTGCCTCAATCCACCCGAATGTGTGTTTAAGTTGCCAACTTAGATAAACCATTAATTAACAATCTCACATATGTCATGGATATCACTCACCCAATCCACGTCTACTAGCATAGCATGGCATGATAAGCAAACGTAGAAGTAACTCCCAAAGGTTTGATAATAACAGGTAACAGGTACTACCTCATCTACTTCTCATCCCACAATTTAATTAGATCCTAATCATGCAATGTGTGAGGATTGATCTAATGCAATAAAACAGGGTAGTAAAAAAGGTATGATCAAAGTGTTACTTGCCTTGCTGATGATCCGCCAAACCTAACGATTTGAAGTAACAGGCGGGGCACTCCAGATATTCTATCGCAGACAAACAAGCAAGCATACAATAAGTACTCATCTAATGCACAGGTAAAACTCAAATAAGAGATCTAACCAGAAGGTTCAACTTAAGAACTCCGGTTGGCAAAAAGAATCAAATCGAACGAAGCAACGAAAGTCAAACGGCGAAAGAAAACAACTTCGTTCTAGTAATCTGGATCTAGGGCAAATTTTACAGTAACAAAAACTTGTTTAAGTTGGTTAAACGAATAGAGGGTTTCGAGACGAAACTCTAGGCGCTTGAATCGCCTGATTTCGATAAACGAGCGAAAAGTTATACTAAAACGAAAATTGGCTCAGGAATCGCGATCAAAAAAATCACGGATTTAATCCGAGAAAAAGAAAAACGACGAACGCCGAATATATTTTTTTTCTTTTTTTGGCACGGAAAACGAGGCGCGACGAACCTCGGCGGCGGAATCGTCGGCGGCGGCAGCTCCAGCGGCACGCGCGGATCGAGGCGGGGCTGATGGGCTGGGGCGGCTCAGGGCGGCGCTATTTAAAGGCTGCCCCGGGCGGTGTCCCGCTCGGGTACGGCCTGAAGTCGGTTTGTTTTTTTTAATTATTCTACTCGGAAGAAAAATAAAAAGAAATACTAAACGGACTCCAAAAATTCCGAAATAAATTTCACGGGCTTCTAAAATCAAGCCGCACAAGGTGAACATTTATTTGGGCCCTAGATGTAATTTTGAAAAACGCACTTTTTCCTAAATTCAAATAAAACACCGAAAAAGTCCGAAATAAAATCTAATTTGATTTTTTTATTAAATCCTCAATATTTCTTTATTTTGGGAAAGTCATTTTATTCCCTCTCTCATATTTTTGTAATAGAAATAATTGATGATAAAATAAATAAAATCAAATGATCCTATTCTTAAAATTTGAGAAAACTCAAATATGAAATAACGAAATCCCCAACTCTCTCCGTGGGTCATTGAGTTGCGTAGAATTTCTAGGATCAACCAAAATGCAAAATAAAATATGATATGCAATGATGATCTAATGTATAACATTCCAAATTGAAAATTTGGGATGTTACACCGGGCTACGAGGTAGCCACCTGACCCCGTGCGATGGTGATGCTTCTTCTTCGCAGCATTTTGCTTGTTTGTCGCCGACATCTTCTTACTCTTTTCCGATGTCTTGTGGGCTACAAATGCGGGCCAGTGATCTCTGATCTTCTCATATCTGCCCTTGAATTCTGGTGTCTCATTATTTTCGACAAACTTATTCAGCTCTTTCTTCCACCTCCTGAATAGTTCTGCCATCCTCTTAAGAGCAAAAGACTTGATTAATTGCTCTTTAACTGGCTTCTCTGGATTATCCTCTTGCGGTAGGGTGAAATTTGACTTCAGCTCAGTCCAAAGATCATTTTTCTGCATATCATTGACATAAGACACCTCAGGGTCTTCTGTAGCCGGCTTAAACCATTGTTGGATGCTGATCGGGATCTTGTCCCTAACCAAAACCCCGCACTGAGCAATAAATGCGCTCTTTGTCCGGAGGGGTTCAATCGGTTGGCCGTCGGGCGCGATTGCCATGATCTCAAACTTTTCATCCGAGCTCAATTTTTTCTTCGGGCCTCGTCTCTTTACCGAAGTTGTGCTCGATCCGGAGGGCTAGAAAAAAGAACAAAGACTTAATTAATATGTGTACATACCAAAACAATGAATGCATCAATTAGCTAGTCATCAGAAGCTTAACTAATATATATATAACTGGCCGGACTCGGTTCGGTCACCGGAGACGTCATCACGGTCTCCTTCTTGCACCGGCATTGGGTCACCGGAGCCGTCCTCACGGTCTCCTTCTTGCACCGGCATTAGGTCACCGGAGCCATCATAATCAGCTGCTTCCAGACCATCGGTGTCGTTGAGAAACAACGAGCAGATGGATCACTTCCTCGTGCGATTATGTCCCCCAACAACTCTTCTTGTACTTCGTCTCGGGCGGTGTCCATAGTTTCTACAAATATTGACAACATGGCAATTATTATTCAAACATGACAGATGGATATATTAGTGGCAAAAACGTAGAACTAATATTAATTAGTGGCCTCGACGCTGCTTCTCTAGGGTTTGGGGTGGCCTCGACAACGCTTCAAGGATAAAAAAAGAAGAGGAAGAAGAAAAAAAAGAGGAGAAGAAAGAATAGAGGAGTAAGAACTCCTCTATTCTTTTTTCTCCTCTTTTTTTCTTCTTCTTCCTCTTTTTTTTATCGGGAACGAGGGTCGTCGAGGGTCACCAAGCGATAGAGGAAACCCTAAATAGCAAGTATCGTGGGTGTGAGATACATGTGACCGTCGGTGTCGGACACTACATCCATGTCCCACAAGTGACGTGGGCGTCGAAGCCCGCGCCACTTGTGGGACGTGGATATAGTGTCCGACACCGACGGCCACATGTATCTCACACTGACGATACTTTCTATTTAGGGTTTCCTCTACCGTTCGGCGACCCTGACCCTCGACGACCCTCGTTCTCGATAAAATAAAGAGGAAGAAGAAGAAAAAAAGAAGAAGAAAAAAAAGAGGAGAAGAATTCTTCTTTCCGATAAAATAAAGAGGAAAAAGAAGAAAAAAAGAGAAGAAGATTTTCTTCTTCTTCTCTTTTTTTTCTTCTTCTTCCTCTTTATTTTATCGGAAACGAGGGCCGTCGAGGGTCAGGGTCGCCAAACGGTAGAGGAAACCCTAAATAGCAAGTATCGTGGTTGTGAGATACATGTGGCCGTCGGTGTCGGACACTACATCCACGTCCCACAAGTGACATGGGCGTTGAAGCCCGCGCCACTTGTGGGACGTGGATGTAGTGTCCGACACCGACGGTACATGTATCTCACACCGACGATACTTTCTATTTAGGGTTTCTCCTCTACCGCTCGGCGACCCTCGACGACCCTCGTTCTTGATAAAAAAGAGGAAGAAGAAGAAAAAAAGAGGAGAAGAAAGAATAGAGGAGAAGAACTCCTCTATTCTTTCTTCTCCTCTTTTTTTTCTTCTTCCTCTTCTTTTTTTATCCTCTTCTTCCTCTCATGTTCAAGAGGATCGCCGAGGGGTCGGGAGGTTGCCTAGTGTCAAAGGATTCAACAAAACCATGTCTTCATCATTAGGCGAAAGTAACAGGTGCATGATGGTACGAAGCTCTCCAAAGTTATTTTGGAACGGAGTCCCAGATAAGATAATTCGCTTTTTGGTACAAAGTTCAGCAAAAACCTTCCAAATATCGTTATTTGGAAGGCCTTTGCTGAAATTCATACAAAAAGGCAAATTATCCTATCCGGGACACCATTCCAAAATAACTTTGGAGGACTTCGTCATGCCCTGGTTACTTCCGGCTAATGATGAAGCCATGGATTTCTTCGATACTTTGACACTAGGAAACCTCTCTCGACCCCTCGGCGATCCTCGACCCCTCGAACCCTCGACGACCTTGGAACCCTCGACCCCTAGACGACCCTGGAACCCTCGACCCTCGATCCCTCGACCCTATAGAACCCTCGAAGAAAGGAATAGCTAGAGGGGAAGATCGACGAAAAAAAAGAAGAAAAAGAAGAGGAGAAGAAGAAAGGAATAGCGGAGAAGAAGAGAAAATAGAATATTCTATTTTCTCTTCTTCTCCACTATTCACTTCTTCTTCTCCTCTTCTTTTTCTTCTTTTTCCGTCTTCTTATTTATTTCTCCTTTTCTTCCTCTCCTCTTGTTCTTTCTTTCCTCTTCTTATTTTCTTCTTTCATATCCTTCTTTTCCTTCCTTTCTTAATATCACTTAGCAAATGCACTAACCTAAAATGCAACAAACATAAAATGCACTAAATCGATCAACTAACCTAAAATCAATGATAAAATGCACTAACCTAAAATCGATATCTACTAACAACTTAAAAAAATTAATACATATATGAAAAAAACATCATCATATCATCAACAGAAAAAATAGTATTTTTTTTCTAAAAATCTATCTTTTCAGCACATACATATACTCATACATCATCATATACTCATATATACTCATACATATACATATAATCTACAGGAAAAAACATGATATGTACTGTTTGCAAAAAAAAGGGGGAAGAGGGGGGCGGTGCCGGCCCAGACCACAGCGAGGCAGAGGCGACGGCGGCGCGGGGCAGCTAGGGCGCGGCAAGGCAAAGGCGACGGCGAGGCAGAGGCGGGGCGGCGACGACGTCGGGGCGCGACGGTGTCGGGACGGCGCGGAGAGACCGTGACGGCGCGGGGTGGCGCGCGGCGACGGCGTCGGGGCGGTGCGGGGTGGCAACGGCGTCGGGGCGGCGCGGGACAGCGTCGGAGGCAGGGTGACGACAGTGACGGCGAGGCACAGAGGGGCCGCCTGGCGGCGGCGTCGGGGCGCGATGGAAAAACTGAACGAAATTTTTTCACAAGTCTTGCTTATATAGACGGCGCATTGGTCCCGGTTCGTGTCACATTTTTCTAGTTTTTTTGTTTTGTTTTCTGCATTATTTATTTTCTTTTGTTTTTTGCTTTAATTTTTAATTCTGTTTGCTTTTAGGTTAGCAAAATTATAAACTTTCTGTTAGTGCCATTAGTTTTAGAAAAATTATAAACTTTCTGTTAGTGCCATTAGTTTTCAAATTTGAATAGTTAAAATTTGAATTATTTGAAAACTGTTTGAATCACAAGTTTGTGATTAACTTACTAAAAAATGAGAATAGATGCGCTTATAGAGAAAATTCAACCTAAATTCCTAGTAAATTTCTATGAATTTCAGAGAAATTCACTATGAATTTAGGTTAAACTTTTCTCTATTAGGGCATCTATTTTCACTTTGAGAGGAGCTCAACAAGGCAGAGAGGGAAGGGCTTATAAACCGGTGTGAGCCCCCTTCGGTTGGCGAGGTGGGACTAAATTCTGCCCGCAACGAGGACCAACCCTTTAGTCCCGGTTTGTGGCACAAACCGGGACTAATGGTCATGGGCCAGGTGCGAGGAGCAAAATTATAAACTTTCTGTTAGTGCCATTAGTTTTAGAAAGTTGAAAGTTGGCATGGGCCAGGGACTAATGGTCATGGTATTATAAGGGTCGAACCATAAGACATGAAAGCATTTCAAATGAACTCTGAAAAAGTTGAAAGTTGGCATGGTATCATAATTTCACCCACATAGCATGTGCATGTACAAAACGGACAATGGTAGCATGTTCGTGTGTTACAAAGTTGGCATGGTATCATCATAATAGTTGCGGGAGAAAGTCTTCACTTTTTCTTTGCTTGTGTCATTTGCTTATTGCGCCGTAACCATGGATAATCTTCATTGTTTATCAGGATGCTTGGGTCAGCCTTGAGATTGAAGGGAGGAATTTCATGGAACTTTTCATAATCTTCAGACATGTCTGTCTTGCCGTCCACTCCCAGGATGTCCCTTTTTCCTGAAAGAACTATGTGGCGCTTTGGCTCATCGTATGATGTATTCGCTTCCTTATCTTTTCTTTTTCTCGGTTTGGTAGACATGTCCTTCACATAGATAACCTGTGCCACATCATTGGCTAGGACGAACGGTTCGTCAGTGTACCATTTTTCAGATCCACTGTTGTCATTCCGTACTGTGGGTCTGCCTGTACCCTGCCGCCTAACAGATTGACCCATTTGCACTTAAACAAAGGGACCTTAAAATCAGGTCCGTAGTCAAGTTCCCATATGTCCACTATGTAACCATAATACGTGTCATTTCCGCTCTCGGTTGCTGCATCAAAGCGGACACCGCTGTTTTGGTTGGTGCTCTTTTGATCTTGGGCGATCGTGTAAAATGTATTCCCATTTATCTCGTATCCTTTGTAAGTCAATACAGTCAAAGATGGTCCCCTGGACAACAAGTACAACTCATCACAAACAGTGTTGTCACCTCTGAGACGTGTTTCCAACCAACTGCTGAAAGTCCTGATGTGTTCACATGTAATCCAGTCGTCGCGCTGCTCCGGGTGTTTGGAGCGCAGACTGTTCTTGTGTTCATCGACATACGGGGTCACCAAGGTAGAGTTCTGTAGAACTGTGTAGTTTGCTTGAGACCAAGAATATCCGTCCCTGCATACTATTGAGTCTCTTCCAAGAGTGCCTTTTCCAGTCAGTCTCCCCTCATACCGCGATTTAGGGAGACCTATCTTCTTAAGGCCAGGAATGAAGTCAACACAAAACCCGATAACATTCTCTGTTTGATGGCCCATGGAGATGCTTCCTTCTGGCCTAGCGCGGTTACGGACATATTTCTTTAGGACTCCAATGAACCTCTCAAAGGGGAACATATTGTGTAGAAATACGGGCCCCGGGATGACAATCTCGTCGACTAGATGAACTAGGACGTGTGTCATGATATTGAAGAAGGATGGTGGGAACACCAGCTCGAAACTGACAAGACATTGCGCCACATCACTTCTTAGCCTTGGTACGATTTCTGGATCGATCACCTTCTGAGAGATTGCATTGAGGAATGCACATAGCTTCACAATGGCTAATCGGACGTTTTCCGGTAGAAGCCCCCTCAATGCAACCGGAAGCAGTTGCGTCATAATCACGTGGTAGTCATGAGACTTTAGGTTCTGAAACTTTTTCTCTAGCATATTTATTATTCCCATTATATTCGACGAGAAGCCAGTCGTGACCTTCATACTGAGCAGGCATTCAAAGAAGATTTCTTTCTCTTCTTTCGTAAGAGCGTAGCTGGCAAGACCTTTATACTGCTTCGGAGGCATGCCGTCTTTTTCGTGCAAACGTTGCTGGTCCTCCCGTGCCTCAGGTGTATCTTTTGTCTTCCCATACACGCCCAAGAAGCCTAGCAGGTTCACGCAAAGGTTCTTCGTCACGTGCATCACGTCGATTGAGGAGCGGACCTCTAGGTCTTTCAAGTAGGGTAGGTCCCAAAATATAGATTTCTTCTTCCACATGGGTGCGTGTCCCTCAGCGTCATTCGGAACAGCTAGTCCACCGGGACCCTTTCCAAAGATTACGTAGTGTAAATCATTGACCATAGCAAGCACGTGATCACCGGTGCGCATCACGGGCTTCTTCCGGTGATCTGCCTCGCCTTTGAAATGCTTGCCTTTCTTTCGACATTGATGGTTGGTCGGAAGAAATCGACGATGGCCCAGGTACACATTCTTCCTGCATTTGTCCAGGTATATACTTTCAGTGTCATCTAAACAGTGCGTGCATGCGTGGTATCCTTTGTTTGTCTGTCCTGAAAGGTTACTAAGAACGGGCCAATCATTGATGGTCACGAACAGCAACGCCTTAAGGTTAAATTCCTCCTGTCTGTGCTCATCCCACGTACGTACATCGTTTCCATTCCACAGCTGTAAAAGTTCTTCAACTAATGGCCTTAGGTACACATCAATTTCGTTGCCGGGTTGCTTAGGGCCTTGGATGAGAACTGGCATCATAATGAACTTCTGCTTCATGCACATCCAAGGAGGAAGGTTATACATACATAGAGTCACGGGACAGGTGTTGTGATTGCTGCTCTGCTCCCCGAAAGGATTAATGTCATCCGCGCTTAAAGCAAACCATACATTCCTTGGGTCCTTTGCAAACTCATCCCAGTACTTTCTCTCGATTTTTCTCCACTGCGACCCGTCAGCGGGTGCTCTCAACTTCCCACCTTTCTTTCGGTTCTCACTGTGCCATCGCATCAACTTGGCATGCTCTTCGTTTCTGAACAGACGTTTCAACCGTGGTATTATAGGAGCATACCACATCACCTTCGCAGGAACCCTCTTCCTGGGGGGCTCGCCGTCAACATCACCAGGGTCATCTCGTCTGATCTTATACCGCAATGCACCGCATACCGGGCATGCGTTCAAATCCTTGTATGCACCGCGGTAGAGGATGCAGTCATTAGGGCATGCATGTATCTTCTCCACCTCCAATCCTAGAGGGCATACGAACTTATTTGCTGCGTATGTACTGTCGGGCAATTCGTTATCATTTGGAAGCTTCTTCTTCAATATTTTCAGTAGCTTCTCAAATCCTTTGTACAGCATTCTCTGCCTTCCACTGCAGCAATTCCAATACGGTACCGAGCTTTGTGTTGCCATCTTCGCAATTGGGGTATAACCCTTTTTTGTGATCCTCTAACATGCGATCAAACTTCAGCTTCTCCTTTTGACTTTCGCATTGCGTCCTTGCATCGACATGACCCGGCGGAGATCATCATCATCGGGCACATCGTCTGGTTCCTCTTGATCTTCAGCAGCTTCACCCGTTGCAGCATCATTGGGCACATCGTCTGGTTCCTCTTGATCTTCACCAGCTCCCCCGTTGCAGCATCACCGTATTCAGGGGCACATAGTTGTCATCGTACTCTTCTTCTTCGCCGTCTTCCATCATAACCCCTATTTCTCCGTGCCTCATTCAAACATTATAGTGTGGCATGAAACCCTTGTAAAGCAGGTGGGAGTGAAGGATTTTCCGGTTAGAGTAAGACCTCGTATTCCCACATTCAGTGCATGGACAACACATAAAACCATTTTGCTTGTTTGCCTCAGTCGCATCGAGAAACCCATGCACGCCCTTAATGTACTCGCGGGTGTGTCTGTCACAGTACATCCATTGCCGGTTCATCTGCGTGCATTATATATAATTAAGTGTCCAAATTAATAGAAGTTCATCATCACATTAAAAACAAAGTGCATACATAGTTCTCATCTAACAACATATAGCTCTCCAGAGCATCTAATTAATTAGACCATACATTGAAACTATGTAAAACATTTCAATGCGAAAACAAATGCGATCATAATCACAACCAAGGTAACAATTGATCCAACGGCATAATGATACCAAGCCTCGGTATGAATGGCATATTTTCTAATCTTCAAGCGTATTGCATCCATCTTGATCTTGTGATCATTGATGACATCCGCAACATGCAACTCCAATATCATCTTCTCCTCCTCAATTTTTTTATTTTTTCCTTCAAAAAATTGTTTTCTTCTTCAACTAAATTTAACCTCTCGACAATAGGGTCGGTTGGCATTTCCGATTCACATACATCCTACATAAATAAAATCTATGTCACGTTGGTCGGCATAATTTTCATAAACAATAAATGAACCAATAGTTATAAAGATAATATATATACCACATCTGAATCATAGACAGGACGAGGGCCGACGGGGGCGGATACCAAAACCATCGCACTATATAAGATGCAATAATAAAAGTAAGAAAATAATACAAGTATCTATGTAAACATACAAGTAAGAATATTTTTCCTTTTAGAAAGAAGATAAGAACAAGAGGCTCACCACGGTGGTGCCAGCGATGAGCTCGGCGCGGGTGATCGACGGCAGTGAAGACGGGGATGGGGCGTGACGGGCCGCTAAACCTAGACAAATATTATGGAAAATGAAGCTTGGAGGTCGAGCTTGGAGAGGAGAAAGCTTAAGTAGTGTGGCTCGGGCATTCCATCGAACACCTTGTGTGCATAGGAGGTGAGCTAGAGCACCACCAAGCCCTCTTCCCCTCGGCCAGAGAAAAACAGAGCACTGATGTGCTCTGCTCGCGAGCGAGGGGTATATATAGGCACCTCATTGGTCCCGGTTGGTGACATGAGCCGGGACTAAAGGGGATCCTTTGGTCCCGGTTCAAGCCACCAACCGGGACCAATGGTGGTGGGCCAGGAGCGAGGCTCATTGGTCCCGGTTCATCCCACCAACCGGGACCAAAAGGTCCAGATGAACCGGGACCAATGGCCCACGTGGCCCGGCCGGCCCCCTGGGCTCACGAACCGGGACTAATGCCCACATTGTGTTGGGGAACGGAGTAATTTCGAAAAAATTCCTACGCACACGCAAGATCATGGTGATGCATAGCAACGAGAGGGGAGAGTGTTGTCTACGTACCCTCGTAGACCGAAGCGGAAGCGTTGACGCAACGTAGAGGAAGTAGTCGTACGTCTTCCCGGTCCAACCGATCCAAGCACTGTTACTCCGGCACCTCCGAGTTCTTGGCACACGTTCAGCTCGATGATGCTCCCCGGGCTCCGATCCAGCAAAGCTTCGGGGAGGAGTTCTATCAGCACGACGGCATGGTAACGATCTTGATGTTCAACCGTCGCAGGGCTTCGCCTAAGCACTGCTACAATATGATCGAGGTGTAATATCGTGGAGGGGGGCACCGCACACGGCTAAGGAACGATCACGAAGATCAACTTGTGTGTTCTAGGGTGCCCCCTTGCCCCCGTATATAAAGGAGCCAAGGGGAGGGGGCGGGCGGCCAAGGAGGGGCGCGCCAAGGGGGAGTCCTACTCCCACCGGGAGTAGGACTCCCTTCTTTCCTAGTTGGAGAAGGAGAAGGGGGGAAAGAGGAGGAAGAGGGAAAGGAAAGGGGGGCGCCGCCCCCCTCTCCTTGTCCTATTCGGACTAGGGAGGGGAGGGGCGCGCGGCCACCTCTTGCCTCCTTTCCTCTTCTCCCTTAGGGCCCATGTAGGCCCAATAACCCCCTGGGGGGTTCCGGTAACCCCCCGGTGCTCCGGTAAAATCCCGATTTCACCCGGAACGATTCCGATATCCAAATATAGGCTTCCAATATATCGATCTTTATGTCTCGACCATTTCGAGACTCCTCGTCATGTCCATTATCACATCCGGGACTCCGAACAACCTTTGGTACATCAAAATACATAAACTCATAATGAAACTGTCATCGTAACGTTAAGCGTGCGGACCCTACGGTTCGAGAACAATGTAGACATGACCGAGACATGTCTCCGGTCAATAATCAATAGCGGGACCTGGATGCCCATATTGGTTCCTACATATTCTACGAAGATCTTTTATCGGTCAGACCGCATAACAACATACGTTGTTCCCTTTGTCATTGGTATGTTACTTGCCCGAGATTCGATCGTCGGTATCCAATACCTAGTTCAATCTCGTTACCGGCAAGTCTCTTTACTCGTTCCGTAATACATCATCCCACAACTAACTCATTAGTTGCAATGCTTGCAAGGCTTAAGTGATGTGCATTACCGAGAGGGCCCAGAGATACCTCTCCGACAATCGGAGTGACAAATCCTAATCTCGAAATACGTCAACCCAACATGTACCTTTGGAGACACCTGTAGAGCACCTTTATAATCACCCAGTTACGTTGTGACGTTTGGTAGCACACAAAGTGTTCCTCCGGCACACGGGAGTTACATAATCTCATAGTTATAGGAACATGTATAAGTCATGAAGAAAGCAATAGCAACATACTAAATGATCGGGTGCTAAGCTAATGGAATGGGTCATGTCAATCAGATCATTCAACTAATGATGTGATCCTGTTAATCAAATGACATCTCTTTGTCCATGGTTAGGAAACATAACCATCTTTGATTAACAAGCTAGTCAAGTAGAGGCATACTAGTGACACTCTGTTTGTCTATGTATTCACACATGTATTATGTTTCCGGTTAATACAATTCTAGCATGAATAATAAACTTTTATCATGATATAAGGAAATAAATAATAACTTTATTATTGCCTCTAGGGCATATTTCCTTCACATTGGTCCCGGTTCTGGACTGAACCGGGACTAATGGGCTGACCCGGCCTGGACCAAAGCCCTGTTTTCTACTAGTGTGAATTAAAAAATCAATCTAATGAGAAGATTGCCCGTCTTCTGCGAGAAGAGGAGATTAAATACTACCAAAGATCCAAAGCCGATTTCATTTTGATGGGTGATAGTAATACAAGATACTTCCAATTGGTCGCTAATGGGCAGCATAGGAAGAAATGTATTTATAGTCTCCAACAAGATGAGGGGCGGATCGAAGGTCAAGAGGAGCTCAAAAAGTATATCACCGACTACTACAAATCTCTGTTCGGAGCGCCAACTGAAGGGAATTTTACCCTTGATGAGACCCGAACAGATGGCATTCCACAAGTCACGATAGAAGAAAACGATATCTTGACGGCACCATTCTCGGAAGAGGAGGTGAGAGCTGCAATGTTCCAAATGGAACATAACAAAGCTCCAGGCCCAGATGGTTTCCCCGCAGAATTCTATCAGAATTTCTGGGATATCATCAAGGCTGACCTTATGAAGTTGTTCAATTGTCTTCATGCCGACCGACTTGAGCTATTTATGCTTAATTTTGGCGAGATTGTCTTGTTGCCAAAGATTGAGGCTGAACGGATCCAGCAGTTTAGACCCATATGCCTCCTTAATGTCAGTTTCAAGATTTTCACCAAAGTGGTTACGAATCGGCTTAACTCGGTAGCGGACCATGTTGTCCGGCCATCTCAAACGGCTTTCATGCAAGGAAGGAATATACTTGATGGTGTAGTAATCCTGCATGAGACCGTCCACGAGATGCATCGGAAAAACCTAAGTGGAGTAGTATTCAAAATTGACTTTGAAAAAGCCTATGACAAGATCAAATGGTATTTCCTCCAACAGGCCCTAAGGATGAAAGGTTTCTCTGAAAAATGGTGCCAGTGGATCCAAAATGTTGTAACTGGAAGTAGCCTGGCCATCAAAGTCAATGATAATGTAGGTCATTACTTCCAGACAAAAAAAGGACTACGACAGGGTGACCCCATGTCCCCAATGTTATTTAACATTGTGGCTGACATGTTGGCTATTCTGATTGAGCGCACCAAGCAGGACGGGCAAATTGCTGGGGTAGTGCCACACCTTGGGGATGGTGGCCTCTTTATTCTGCAATATGTTGATGACACAATACTTTTTATGGAACATGACCTGGACAAGGCTCGAAACATGAAACTCCTATTGTCAGCATTTGAGCAAATGTCAGGCCTTAAAATTAACTTCCATAAAAGTGAAGTGTTCTGCTTTGGAGAAGCGTCGAGGTAGCGGCCGATTACGCGGACCTATTTGGTTGCGCACTTGGCCAATTCCCGATCAAATATCTGGGAATACCGATTCATTATCGACGTCTCACCATTGCGGAGTAGAAGCATGTAGAGGAGCGCCTAGAGAAACGGTTGAGCAGTTGGAAATGCAAGTTGCTCTCAGTTGGAGGACGGCTGGTTTTCATAAACTCTGTCCTCACAAATATGGTTCTCTATATGCTTTATTTCTTCCAACTCCCAAAAGGGGTCTTGCAAAGATTGGACTATTTTAGGTCCAGATTCTTTTGGCAAGAAGATGGTGAAAAGAAAAAATACCGGCTGACCAAATGGAGTGTGGTTGGTAGGCCGAAAGACCAAGGTGGCCTTGGAATTCATGACCTGCAGGTCAAGAATGAGGCCCTACTTAGTAAATGGTTGTTCAAACTTC
The DNA here is from genome assembly GCA_034509565.1 of Triticum monococcum. Taxonomy (NCBI): domain Eukaryota; kingdom Viridiplantae; phylum Streptophyta; class Magnoliopsida; order Poales; family Poaceae; genus Triticum; species Triticum monococcum. Next base: position 671,433,079 of record CM067845.1, read on the forward strand.
TTACTGAGGATGGTGTTTGGCAAACCATGCTGCGCAACAAGTATCTAGGCCAAAAGGCGGTGTCTCAGGCATATTGGAAACCTGGCGACTCACACTTTTGGGCTGGCCTAATGGCGGCAAAGAAACAACTCTTTCACTTTGGGTCTTTCGCGATAAAGGATGGGTCGGAGATTCGTTTCTGGGAAGACATCTGGCTAGGCAATGCCAGTCTCCGAGAATAATATCCAGCCTTGTACAACATTGCTCGCGATAAGAACAATACTATTGCGCAGGTGCTCAGCTCATCCCTGCCGAATATTTCGTTCAAGCGGGATTTGATTGGCGCCCGACTTATGTCATGGCATAATCTCTTATCCCGTCTGGATCTGATTAACCTGACGCAAGGCCGTGATGTGTTTCGCTGGAACCTTACTACATCGGGGTCTTTCACGGTAGACTCTATGTATCGTGCGCTCACGCATTCTAAGGTACCGGAGAGCAATAACAAGAAAATCTGGAAGACAAAGATTCCACTAAAAGTTAAAATATTCATGTGGTATCTTCGTAGAGGTGTTGTGCTAACCAAAGACAACCTTGCACGACGCAACTGGCCAGGAAGTAAGAAGTGTTGTTTTTGTACTCATAACGAGACAATCAAACACCTCTTTTTTCAATGCAAGTTTGCACGTTCTACGTGGTCAGTCATCCAAATAGCGTCAAATTTGTATCCGCCCACAAGTGTTGCCAATATTTTTGGTCATTGGTTGGACGGTATTTCAAATAGGTTCAAAACGCTAATAAGGGTGGGAGCGTACGCCTTACTATGGTCGCTTTGGCTATGTAGAAATGATTTGGTTTTTAATGACAAAAATGCTTCTCCTCTGCAGGTTATTTTCCGTTGTACGCACTCACTTCGTATGTGGTCTATGCTACAACGTGCGGAGTACCAACCGCTATTCAAGGCGGTGTGTACGCGATTGGAGCAAGTGGCTATGGAGTTTTTTACCTAACATGGATGGCAGCATAATCTCCGCATCGGTCCACCAACCGTTTCAACATAGGCATAGTGTCGGTCTATAGGACTCTACTGTTGCCGAATTGTCCTTTTTTTCTTGTCAGATTTTTTATGTTTGGCTGTGTGCATCCTAATTATGCAGAGGTCGGATGATACTCTAAATGCTTTGTATCGCTTGATGCTACATTTTGAGATAATAAAAGCGCCCTTTATCGGAAAAAAAGTGCGAAAATAAATAGGTGATATATCATAGATAAGAGTAGACCTGTAAATTAACATAACTGAATTGTTCATAATCGTGTCCGCAATAGTAAAAGAAAAGAAAAGAGATTCGACCATGTGGTGAAAACGCAACTGTCCAACTAGTAATTGCAACCACAAACACCATCGCATTCAATGAATTTTAGACAACTTAGAGCAAAGAAAATAATTTTAGGTAAATCGTGTAAACAAAGAAAGGAATACAGACCCACACTGTCAGTAGATAGGAGTATATCAAAGTGGAATGAACCAACCTCTTCGCCAGGCTTTTGGCGTGATCTGGTATCTTTAGAACCGTGGAGAAACAACACTATGAATAAGACAAAACAAAAAGGATACTAAGTGGGCAACCGAAGTAGACGCAAAGCATAATTTACATTCATTCCTGAAGTAAATTGAGAATAGCAAAGATGAAATTGGGGCCCTGTGCCATCTCATGTGCTGCACACCCATACGCCCTGGCCTGATGCATACATAGGCAGAGCTACAGAGATACATAGACTTAAGCTAATACCCGCTTGATACTCCATACTAAGCTAAATTAGGAGACAAAACATGTTCAAAAATTTTGAAAATAATTACAGACACACATTCATGTTTGGCCTCTTTTGGTTCATAGGATAGGAATAGGAATTTTATAGGAAATGAGATAGCATGTATCTCAAATCCTATGAGTAGGAATAGGAAATGAGATGTCATTTGGTTGACATCAAAGGAATTTTTCCATTGAGTCTAGGCTCATTTTTATTTTCCTATGAAATGTGAAGGGTAGGAACCAATCCTATGTAGGAATAGGAATCTATTCCTATGAACCAAAGGGCTCTAAAGGAAAAAATCCTATAAGAATCCTATCCTTTAAAATTCTTATGAAATTCCTTCAAACCAAAGGAGGCCTAATGTATAGCCTCAAAAAGCTTGCCACATGTCAGTCTTCTCTTTCGCACTGCTTGATCGAATCTCGCGTTAATGGAACTGGTGCGCCGCTTTCTTGTTCCTCCAAATCAAAGCTTGCTGCATTTGCTTCGATGCCTCCTTGCTTGCTGAGAGTTACTTGCTCTATCCTCTTCCCCCATAGAACATTGTACAGGCCACCAACCATCAGCGCGCCGCTTATTACACTGTTCATCAGAAGAGAAATTTCAACAAGATAAAAATTGATGTAGCTCTTCTGTCTAGCGAGCAAACGTTAAGTCGACAATGGACCTTCCAAGGGTGACTGCTTCTCCTATGAGAAGTGACAGAACGATGGTGATGACGAAAGTTAGGGGTACCGTCATGGCCAGGAACACCGGGCCACACTTGTCAATTACCCAGATCAGCAGGTAATTTGAAAATGCGGAAACAACCACGCCCTACAACATAAAAGTATTTTCAGAGGTCAGGATTAAAAAACAGTCTTCTGATCAATCGACATGATTTGCTTCTGTTGAGGGGATTCTTATACTTACAGAATAGACGATCGCGACAAGACCTACATCCAGGCTCAGCTTCCATCTTGAAAAATCTCTCTCCATCACAAGAGCCATGAAAAAAGATTGAACGGTCGCAAAGACAATCTGAAGGGTCATGTTAAGCAGCATGGAAGGGTACTCCTCCAGCAAAGGGCCCTAGAAAGCAACATGCAAGCTAAATTTAGCATGAACAAATTAGCTTCTGAACATGCGCGCGCGCACACACACACACCAACCTGAAACACTGTCCAAAGAGCAAACAGTAGAGTCGCAAGAGACTGCAGGAGAATTCCCAATATCCAGCTCCTTGAGGCATGGATATCAACTCGACTTGTGTGATGAAAAAGAGGGTGGTGGATGATGGATTTGAGCTCAGGTCCTTGGTATAGCGCTAGTACGGCAACACCAGCAGCACAAAGCACTATACCAGAAACTTTCACAATCCCATGGAAGCTCTTTAGTTTCAAGGACTCCATTCTACCATAAGTGGCATGACAAATCACTCACTGATCCACGGAATTTTGATCATAAAAGTTCACATTGTATACAAAACAAGTCGAACTTATTTTTCACTCCCACTTCGTTACTACACCAAGTTCATCAAAGCACTCACATCTACACAGAAGTAGGTTTACACAACTGATGGTTCATTAGCAATCTCAAAAACAATCAACAACTAATGGTTCATGTTAAACAACTGATTTCACGTGAAGATAAGCAATAGCAATTGATTAGCACTCCCACTATAAATAAATATAAATCTCTGTAATTATTTTATTGAAGCGAAGTTAATGAGAGAAAAAGTTATCACTCAAAGGTGTTATCTGCGTTGTTCTGTGTTGAATTTGTTGGATTCTGCCTGTTTGTGGGATTTATTAATTTAAAGCCGGACGCCTCCGACGTCTTTGTTCTAAAAAAAAGGTGTTATCTCCACCCTTTGTCTAAAGTTTGATAGAAGCTGAGTCCAGTCATCGCAATTAGGCTTGACTAGGCCCCTACAGTTTTCCAGCCGAAAAATGGTTAGGCAAGCTTTTGGGACTGGTTTAGGACTGGCTAGGTTCGGTTTGGTAGTAGGGTCTACGATGATCTTGCTATGGATGCAACATGTAGAACTGAATTAATTATTACTCCCTCTGTCCCAAAATGTAAGACGTTTTTTAGGCTTAGCCTATATTTCTTTCTCTGAACAATTGTGTAGTTTCCTAGTGCAAAAGGAATATTTTTGTTTCCTGTGATCTTAACATGAAGAGTTATAAACATCACAATATAAGCATTTCATTAGGCTGCAAAACATCTCTAAATTACAATCTCAACTATGCCCGTCACTGATTCTCATAAGAGTCAGACGTTTATGCAAGCTATTCTTCTGTATATAACATATTCGTGTTGCTTACGTATGGGCATCCTAAATAAAAATTTACTGACATCAGCTTTATGACATGTTTAAAATTTAATTGTCACAAGGGAAAGAAAAAAATGGCCTAGCCTTCAAGGAAGTAATGCAATCATCATTAAAAACACATACCCCAATAGAAGAGCCAAAAAGAAAGTTAACACTGGTTGGAGATTTTGTACTGCAGTAGCAGAAGTGGCTGAAGCATAATTGAGGCCAACGAATGATATGTTTAGAGAAGCAGACACCCTGGAGAAACGAGATAATAGAAGATTATTACTAAAAGATTTGCCAGAATAAGATGTATAACATTTATAAAGAAAACGAAACAGTTAAGATCTACGAAATACCAAGTGTCAGTTGTAAGCAAAAAAAAACTGGTACGATTTTACACAATAACTATTTACATAATTCTTAGCTTTGCATAACATTTCTGTTGAAAGTAAATCAGTTAACCTAACTAAACAGCTACTTTCCCACAAAGAGGAAAAATTGGAAATATAGATTAAATATGATATAACTGAAATTCTCTGTCGGAAAGGCCGGCTTGCAATTGACAAAGGTGATGGGTATACTACACTGCAACAAACAGGGCCGAGGGATGAACCTAATGAAAATAAAGTATTTATTTATATCACGAGGGTACACATGGATGCACATAAAAGAACTCCAAACATATAAAGTTTGGCCATATGCATCTCTCCGATGCAGAGGCCGGGGGATGACCTCCTTTTCTAAAAAAATATAAAGTTTGGATAACCAGCAGAATGAAACAATCACGGTATTAGATAGATGTCTAACAACGCCAAGTCACAATTCCTCACATGAATACACCCATTCCACTAAAATACAAAATTATGAAAATAATACATCATTGCAAATCCATTTTTTATCTAGCAATGCCATTTGATAAACAAGATGATTAAGTATACACAACACTTCTGCATTGTACTTCCTACCCATATAATGCATGCACAAATAGCTTCAGACAGACTTTGTGTGACAGTTGTGGGGCGGTTTTCCTGCAAAAATAAAATCTCAATTCATGCTTCCTAGATGAAATCCAGATCCAGGAAAAGAAGCAGCCAAAAATCTGCATACCTTTCAGTTGCAAAAGCAATGGGCAGTAACAACATTGTAGCTATTACATGCCTGTAGAAAACAAGAACATATGTACTTGTACCTTGGTTAAAAGCAACTTTGGTGAGTATCTGCATAACCCCATAGATAAACCTTACGAGAAATGAAACAGCATAAGGTGATGTCTTCCCCATTGCTCTCGTTTGTTAGAACTTCAAAGACGATTGCTTAAATACGACTACTTGTCCATCGGGGCTCGTCATCAAACCTTCGCTGTCAGGACACCTCATCAAACCTTTCGCTGTCATAAGGTTTGTTCAGATAGGACTCATAGGTATCCACTTAAGGAAATATTATCTTACGTACGTTTCACTATGTGGAGGCCACATTAGTCGCTTGCTTTAATCGAGGTTAAAAAATTGCAGCAACAGTTTTTGGGTCTAACAAGTTAATTGGTTACATCTTACTCCCTCCGTCCCAAAATAAGTGTCTTAACTTTGTACTAGTTTATACTAAAGTTGAGACACTTATTTTGGTACGGAGGGAGTACTTCGCAACACATCAAAATTTTACACTGTGCAAGACACAATAATTGCAACAAACTGGGTATTTTATCAGTTCCAAGGTGCTTGTATGAATGCATGATGCATCTACCCAGCAGCAAATTGGCATAGATTTGAAGCATCCAACACTTAAAATTGTCACTGCACAAATGAAAAGATATGTGCACTGGCAGTATTACTCATTTCAGGGTTGATCTTACTACAGAAAAGGAGGTAGGAACTTCGAAGTGCTTCACTTCCCGGTCAAGGTGTCAAGAATTACATGATAACTTCTCGTGTATATTTAACAACATAAAAAACGGTCATACTTCAACCATCATTTACCTTGGATAAAAGATTCGAAATATTGTACCTCATATTGAAGTAACTGGAATCTTCGGGAGTGAACGTCCCCCGGCGCTCCCAGTGCGTGACGATATGCTCACCATACGATCAGCCAGGCAGCCCTGGGACCTGGCCATGCACAACATGCATGGGTATGACAACAAGATGGCGTGGAATGTGCACTGCGTGGGAAACTAAAGCATATGTATATTTCTAAAGGAAAAAAAACGGTTTCAATATTTCCAACTTGGTGACTCAGATGCTTTCTGGACATTCTCTACATAAAAATAGTACTTGGTGACTAATGCTCAGTGGGTCAATTCGGACTATATATTTCCCTAGACATTATTCCATTTGAAAGAGGCCTTTTAGTGGCCGCAGTTAACAAATGCATCTTTATGGAAGGGTGGAGGGATACGTGGCAAAAGTGACACATGCATGATGTGGAAAAAGAAAAGGGCAGCATAAACAACTTCATCTTTATGAAGGGTAGAGGGATCAATGGCAGAAGTGACACATGATGTGGAGAAGAAAAGGGCAGCAGCTATGGACAAAGAGTAAAATGGTCATAGGATAAGAAGTTGTATTAGTGTATATTGCCCTCTAAACGGCACTAAATCCAGAATAGCGCTTGCATGCATTTCCCTCTGTTCCAAATTAATTAAAGGTTTAGGCAAGTTTATAGAAAAATACATTAATATCTACAACATCAAATATATATAGTATGAAAATATATTTGATGATGAAACTGATTTGGTTTTATGATGAATATTAGCTTGCGCCATAAATCCAAAACCAGTGGGCAATGATTGGTGCTTAAATGGACCTTGCTGCTTACAATCTCACTGATTTCAACAGATCAAGAAAATTAGATGGAGAAAACAACCAATCATCATCCGTCAATTTGGACATGATTTGGAAGCAGTTTATCAATATAACTCAAATCATACAATTATAACTAAACAAAAGAAGGACGTGGAATGTCCTAGCACACTAATGGACACATTTTTTTCTTACTAGTTAATATATTAATGTTATGCTATTAGTAACTCGGGAATATAAAAGATATTAGCAAACAACCAGTAATCACCATAGTTTTTATGTGATATTATGAAATTTCAGGTACATTTATAAGAAGGTATGAGCTACATTTTATTCCCTTAGTGTTCATCTATTTTATCTTATTATTGGTGTTAAAGCCATCTTGATGCGGAGATTCCCTCGAGTTCTTCTTTGTAAAGCTTAGCTCCTAAGTTACTCGGAGCTTATCCGAAGCTCCCCAATTGACAAACAGAAAGAGAATGCTAGAACTTCTTTTGCTATTAAAAATGGAATATGAAAAAAAAATGTGATGTTGCTTTGTGACCGGACAGCCCATACCATTTCGCATCTAGTCATCATCGCCAGCCATAAGCACTCATGTCAATCCAGTAGAATCGCTCATCAACCATGAGCCATCCTTGCCAAAGACTTGACAAGTGACGCCAGAAACCACCTGGTCTCAGCCACCAACTAACCATTGTATTTGTCCATATGCTTGCTCGCACGTTGGAGAGGACTAGCTCTAGATTCTTGTATGTTGTTGTTCGGCTTTAGTGGTTTGCTTTAACATATATAAAATGAGGCGAAAGCCTTTGTCGGTAAAAAGTGTGGTGCCATAGAAAAGGCGTCCACGACTGCATGATGGATGGTCATCAGCCTTTTGGATTGTCCTTATGGCCTGGCTTGCCTCCGTGGATTTGATGGTGCACGTGGTCTTCCACTGAGGTACTCTCGTTGGGATTTCTTTGTGATGTGGCAGTGTGTGGTTGTTGGTCGTGGTTGATCGTGCACTTATAGGGTTGCATGCTCTGTGTGCAGTCCATATATGGTAGGTTTGTATCATTTTTGCCCGGTTTTTCATTAATTAACTGGACAATTCTCTTTTTTTTAATTAATCGACGAGGCAAATCTTTTGCCTCCCTTTCCAAAAAAAAACCCCTCACTTCGAACCACTGAACCTGACACTACTTTGCTACCCACTCCATCAACCCACACACAGGTCAGTTCCTGTAGGCGATTTGAAATTGGCCGATTTCAAGCAACTCGTACCAAATTGAGGTTTATGGGTAGGTCTGCGTCCTTGATGAATTTACGACATCACACTCCTTAGCAGCTTGTTCTTAACGTCTTGATTTTGGTTGTAGTGCTAAGAGATTCCTTCCAGGGTTGAGTTTGATGGGGTGCTCTATGGTGTGGCGAGTACATGGATCACGGTGCGCGAGATTGGTTGCGGTGTTTTCTCTAAACATCGGTTGGCAAGGTTCTTCAACGACGGTCGAAGGAGTGCTGCGGGCAAATATACTCTAGATCAAGCATGATAAACCAACCACATTTCAGTTTATGTCACGCTGGGTTCATGTGTAATTTTAGCCGATGTTGCTGTGACACGCGTGATGGTGGTGCATTGCAGGGCGGCTTTTATGCATTGAAAGCCCGATGTGCAAGAAGAATGGTCTTAGCTGTGACACGCGTGTTGGTGGTGCATTGCAGGGCGGCTTTTATGCATTGAAAGCCCGATGTGCAAGAAGAATGGTCTTAGCGAACCAACTTGTGATTCGATAGTTAGAATGATAGTGGTATCTTCAGCTCATCGGAGTTTAAGCCCTAGACTTAACATTAGTGCTTGCATTTTACTGGATTTATTTCAGACTTTCTGACGATGTGCGTTCAGTGGGAGGAGATATTACCGTCAACTAATAAGGCGTCTGTGACGACTTCGTTAATGTTAAAATGATGTGTCGGTTCGGTCTTTCGGAGGTGCTCATATGGATATAATGTGTGTACGTGTGTTCATAGGGGTGAGGTTTGTGCTCATGTATGAGTGTCTGCGTCTATACATCTATACTGTATTAAAGAAAAGGTCTTATATTACGAGTCCCTTGTTATCTCGCCAAAGGTGGTCTTGATTCCATTTTTTTATGTGGAGTAGACAAAGGTGGTCTTGGTTCCATTTTTTTATGTGGAGTATACAAAGGTGGTTCCATTTCTCCTGGGAATAAACAAAGGTGGTTAAACTGACAATTTGGTATAGCAACCGCACAAAGTGCAGGCTCAAAGACTGAACTTCTCAGGCGTTGTGTACACGTATGTTGTGTCATACATATTCTATGGAACTGTCAGCTCTAGTAACCCTAATCTGGTGAATTCCCATTCTTATGTGTCTCTGTTTCTTTTACCGACCAATCCCAAAAGTTGGCTCAAAATCTCATATTATTTTAGAAAAATCAGGTAGCAAGTTCGGATTGAACATGTGACTGAATGCAAAGAAATAAAATTTATCTTATTTTTTCTTTGGATAACTTGAATCTCACCTTAAAAACAGTTAAATTCAATAACGACATAGATTATAGAAATAAAGTACAAATTAAATTTAGTCATATTTCTTTCAATTTTGCATCATAAAACCCCAATTTGGCATAAAAATGTAACGAAATTCAAATTCAAGTTTGGCTCTAGAGGACCATGGTTAGAAATGAACACCACAAGTTAGACCAACGTTGCTTGCCATTCTTGCAACCAATGTTTTGATAGCAACCTTCTAGGTCATTAATTAAGCCAGCCAAATACAGTAAGCTGAAGCTGGATACAGTGGTACAAAGCTGCCAGGTGCGAAAATAAATAGGCGATACATCATAGATAAGACAACTTGGAGCAAATAAAACAGAGCACCGATTTTAGCCAATTTGGAGCAAAGAAAACAAATCACTGATGATAATTATGCTCCCTCTCTAAACACTCTTTTGTGTGGCACTACTGATCTTCCCAACTCTACGAATGCTCCCTTAAGAAAACTCTACCAATGCTAGCATCAATGTTCAAGCTATCTTGGCTTTTGCCCAGTTTTCCTCTAATTAACCAGGCAAATTCTCTTCTTAATTAATGAAAATGTGTATCTTGCCTGTTTCAAAATAGAAGTTAAAGCTATCACCTATTCTTGCACCTCCTCTTTGCATTTACAGTGCTTGACCCGAGCAGAAAGCCCATAGGTGCTACAATCCAGTGATTGACCATCAAAAACAAACCCAAGGTGCATCTTCGACATGACATGACCACCCAGCATTCCATGTCTATTCCAAGCGTTAAAACCAATCCTTCGGTAAGCGCAATGTTGTATTTGCATGTGTCTGCATAAAACCTTCTAATTCGACATCCCTGCTCGCCTGATGGGGTCTTGGAAGTACTGAAGGGATATGAGAAGTGCCTCCTGAAAAATGCTTGTTTACTCTCTCAGCACAACAAATATCCTGCATAAAGAATAACCTTACAAGCTCTCGAGTGACGCATACCTCTGTCCTTATTGTTCTGCTACCTTGGTTAGGGCATGTATTAAAATAAGATGCGAATACATCATTTGCACCTTTACCCTGTCAGAGGAATATGTCACTTTAATACTACGAACAACAATAGTACAGGCACTAATCGATGACGAATCAGATCACATTATCATCCAATGGAGATAACCTTTTAGTATTTTTATTCAATCATATAAAAAATACATGCTGTGATGATTCCTCTCTATCATATAAGTGATCAGGTTGCACAATATGGTTGGACAATATAGTGAGACATGTCTGACGACAAAGGTAAATATCAGAATAAATACAGGAAACAGTAAAATGCAACCATACATTCAGATTTGGGTCCTCTTCGATACTTTCTTCCAGACCAGCCAGTCCACCAAACGCAATTAAAAGGTGCCTGTGCAATGAATAGCACATTTTTACTAACAGCAGACTCCCGCAATAGAGACTTCATACATGTTGCAGGTTCTAAACATAACTTTTAGGTTTGGAATGTGGAAACCACATGAGTGCAACCAGGGTTTCAGATCATAGGAACCAGAAGAGAAATAATCGGAACCTGGTGAGTTCATTTTAAGTAGGCTACAACCAATTCAGGGCTTGAAGCTTTTGGACTTTGATTGTTTCAGAATTAACATATCATAGAAACAACTATTTATAGACCTGTGCAGTTTAGGGGTGCTTAGATAGTGAACGAGGCCCTCTAAAAAATCGAAGAGGATGACATGGTTCGGTTTACAGGCCAGTATAAAAAGGTTTTACTAACATGTATTAGTTCATCATTCCAAGTGAATGTTCAACAATGCAACACCCTCTCCAACAAGCCAGACTGGCTGCTCTGGAGGTGGACGGCCAACAGCATCTACTCGGCGCAGTCATGGTATGTGGCCACTTTCCAGGGATCAACGCGGTGCCCCTCCTGGAAGTTGGTTTGGAAAAGCTGGTGCCGCCACGGATAAAATTCTTCCACTGGTTGGCCAATCAAGATCGCTGCTGGACGGCAGAAAGGCTTGCTTCACGCAGACTGCAGCATCACCCCAGATGTCTCCTTTGTGACCAGGCTACGGAAACAATCCAACACCTGCTCCTGACCTTCCCCTTCGCTCGCCAAACATGGCATGCCATCCTGGCCTGGTTGCGCATGCCGATCAAGGCACCGGATCAGGAGCCCACTGTCATGGAATGGTGGCTGCGCGCGAAGGAGCACACGCCGCCGACGCATCGGAAGGCCCTCAAGTCCATCGCCTTGCTTGTTCCATGGATGATCTGGAAGCACAGGAACGTGTGCGCCTTCGACAATGCGACGCCCTCGGTAGATTCTAGTTGATAGGATCAAAGACGAGGCCCGATGTTGGGCAAAGGCCAGACATCAGGGGCATAGGGTTGTTCTGCCCACATCCTGGGACGTCCACTGATCGGACTCATGACATTGTAAAACTCACCTCCTAGGAGGCTTGTTCTTCCTTTTCAATGCAATGAAACGCTAAGGTCCTTTGCATTTTCTCGGAAAAAGAATGTTCAAAAATCATCATTGCATTGGTCAAAACATTTTGTCTACTTATGAACCGACCAAGCCAAAAAAAATGTGTTTGTTGTTACCGTGCTCAAAAGGAATCCAGGGTGATTACAAATGGGGGTTGGGACTCCAGGTACAAAAGAGGTGCACAATTTATTTGTTCAGCAAACTGGTGTTTTTGTGTAACTTCTCCCAGATAATCCAATTAAAAACATGAAATTGTGCGCCATTTTATTTCTTGAACTGTTATAGTTTATGTCTGCTCCAGTTATACCTTAAAATTTTAATGAATAAGAAAATAATAAGCTTCATAGATCCTTACACCATATCATCTAGGAAGAAGAAATTTACACATTCAGACAACCAAATCTGTTTTTATTATTATAATTATTCTCAAGAAGGTGGTCAAGATACCTGAATGAAGGTAAGATTAGCTCAGATGAAATAATGGTTTCGCCATGCTCTGAAGTGCCAATGATATGATCATATCCTTCCTAGAAGTGGTGAAAATAGTAAGTAATGATAAAATAAATTTGGCATTTGCATTATAACAGCCTTACAAGCAGTACCTTGTATGGTGAACCATTGATAACACCACTTAAATTTGAAGCATAGCGGACTTTATAGCCCCAATATGATCCCATTTCTTCGCTGGGTGAGGACGGGGGAACGACTTTCCTTACACAAGCTAGATGTGCATACAAACGTTACAATCAAATGGCAAAACGACACAAGTACAGTTCAAGTTACTCAAAAAACAACTAGATGAGAACAGAGAGGTGTACGCCAAAGGTAGACCACAGGTATAATAAAATGGAGTCTAGATTAAATATATTTGGCACTGAAAACCGAAATGGCTGTGGCTCTCCAATATATATGTAAATTGGAATGTGACTGGCCCAAGTGGGTGCAATAAGAACATGTGGTGACCTGAAAATTAATATATGGAAAATTTGTCCAAAGTGTGAACCAATACTAATGGTACTTAAACATGATATCTATATTACATAAAAGATTCCTAAATTCTACAAGTATTACCAAAATTTTACACAGAGCATCAACATAACCATGTGTATTGCCTGGAGTAAATGAAACGGTCATTTACCTGGTGTAAGGTCTCTGTTGGTTCCCATGGCTACAGTTACCCTTTTTCCTTGTTCTAGGATTTGCTCAACAAGAACGTTCTGCAGAATTGTGATAACTAGAATTAATTCCAAATCCATTAGATAAAGATGGTCAGATATTTGTCTAGAGGCAATTTAGGCGTAGAACTGTGGATGGGACGGCATGCATTCTGGCATTTTGTCTAATATGTTAATAATCAATCAAGGGTCGTCGAAAGGAAGACATGCAGACATATTGTTTAGCACATGAAGCAACAGAATCACATGTTCTATCATGGGTCTGCCATGGGCCACGAAGAGAGGGGGATAATCCATATGGGGTAAATCCGTACATGGTGTCCCTTTTACAAGGAAGACTTGATTTGACACCAAAGAACATAATCCAAACTTTTCTAATGGCCCATATCATTATCTTTGTATTTAAGCTTATAACTGGCCTAACCAAATTGATATCCTTACTAACTAAATAACCTGTTATACTTATCTCCTTGATCACGGAACTACTCCTAGCTTGGTGCTGCCCTGTGTCATTGGGCATTGACCCGCCCATGACATCTTCATTTTCCAACATTTCATAGAAAAACAATTTTGTGGGAACACTCTAATTTAAAAACAGTCTTAACACAATAAATTGTGTGTAAACAGTCAGAACAGAGTAAATTATCAAAGAACAATTTTGGGTTCTCACCCTAAAGTTGGATTGGTTACGACTCTGGAATCCCTACCGCGATAGACTCCCTATAGAATTGGTGGCCAAGGAGAGCAGACTTGAGCTCAAAAGGAGGATATTGGCTCCATGGTTGCCCTCACTGTTTGGTCAATGGCAGGAGCATAGCAGCAGGGTGTTCCAGCGGGTGAGCAAGGACTTCTGGTCTGTGGCAAATGATATTAAGACGGAGGCGCAGCGATGGCAGCAGGTTTCCAATTACAGGTTGCACGAACTGCCATGAGTAGTAGCTAGTGTGTAACTGCGTGCGTGTTGCATGTGTTGTGCATTGTATAATATTTGATCCCAGCCCAAGTCTTGAGTATCTAATTACTCTAATTACTTCTCCTTTTAATGAAAGAGTTGGAGACACTTGTTTGCAGGTTATCTAAAAACAATAATTAATCAAAGTAAAACAACATCACCCATAGTGGTGGTGCAGTAAGCTTCTTCTATAGCTTGAGGACAAGTTGACTGCTGTTATAAACCTATAATTTATCTTAAACATAACACAGTTCCTAGAGATGATGGTTTAGAATTGAACAAGTGTTCTTATAATCTCAACATCTCAACCCCTAAAGTAATAAATCAAACCAAATATAGATAATACCACATTGTAGGTAAGCGTAATAGATCCATTTTATATTAGTTTCAACAGCCACAATACATAATATTGGATTCGTCACTGCTTCTATCAATTATCGTTACATGTTTGACCGTTTGTAAATGCAACTTAACTCAGAAACATTAATAATTACACAAAAAATAATGACTCCTGAGAATAAAATAATGACCTAAATGTGCTTGCTTGTAATGACATAAGCTTGCCACACTCGCAGACCGGTTGCTTGTTGGCATGAAGCATTACTCAGGGATGGGCATAACTTTATGCATGTTAGATATATTGTATCCGTCAAATAACTTGTACAGAGTGGGGTATTTACTAGTTTGCCACAATGGTACAAATCGGTTAACTCTGTACATGAATACATCAAGCATAAATCATAATTTAAGTTTCAACAAAACCCTTTTCTCAAACATGTGCAGGAGAACAAAATGAGCATATAAGAGTACCATACACACCTGACTTAACCCAACATCAACAAGTGTACCCTTTGAACGATCCCCGCCCAATGTTACACCTGTCGAAGTTCAGTATACTGTAAGCATCATGTTGAATCATACATGTGGAACATAAGGTGTGATAGAACATCATTCGATATGACATAGCTGATCCTTAACAAAAGTTAGAGATATATAACAGAAGCAGCATTTGCTGAAGCAAATAATTCTACACACATAACCATGTTACCGAGTACCTACCAGAACAAAAGCCAAACAAAGTATTCCCTCAATGACATGACTGATAGAGTTCAAAATACAATAAGTAACAATCGAACACTGGAATAAAGCTATCCAAGTTATGAAAAAAAGGATAAGTGCAAGACTTACATGGCTGCACCCTAATTTATGAAATGCTTAGTTGTGGTCAATTGGCCATATATATCACAGGAGCCACGACAGGTTACCAAATTCATGTTTTACTATCAAAGTGCTCTCTGAATAAACTGAAACTCCATTTCATGTTGTGACCACACACCACAGCAACCAAAACCGAGACCAATGGCAGCACAAGAGAGAGATGTCACCTTCACGAAATTCAGACCACTCATGCTTGCGCACATGGTGCGGCGCGTCCAGCGGCGGAAGCAACCCCTGCATACCAGAAGCGGCACAGCGAAATGAGCAACCTCTAGAAATCCCCACTTATCAGGTAACCACCACCACCTTAAGAAATTCTCACCACATATTTAAAGTTCTTGTGCATTGGGAAGAGACGGCGGCGCAGGTACTGCGGCGTCTCCAGATACTCCAGTATGCGAACGAGGAACCGCGCACCGCTCTCCTCTTCGTCTTCGGCACCGCCGCCGCCGTTCTCCGCAGGTGGGCTGCTGTCGAAGACAACGATCTCGTCGATGCGGAATACGGCCGCCGCGCGGGCTATTTGACCGGCCAGCTGAAACAGGAGAGGCGCGCTCCTATAAGCATCCCTAGTGTAAGAAATGCAAGGTACAGTGAAGGTGATAGGGGACGGGGTTACTGACGAGGGTGGCGAGCTCGAGGGACTGGGCGTTGTCGATGACGGAACCGGCGACGGCGATGCTCACCGTCGGCTTCCCCTTCGGATCCGCCTCCTCCTCCTCCTTCGCGTGCTTCTTCTTCTTCTTCTTCTTCTTGTGGACGGCTTCCTCGTCGGCCGTCGCGGGCTCGCCGCCGAGGTGCTCCGCGGTGTCTTTGCGCTTGTTTTTCTTCTCCTTCTTGTCCTTGTGCCGGGACTTCTTGGCGGCTGCTGCCTCCGCGCATGCCGGATTCATGGCGGTGGGGGTGGCGACGGCGGCGGCGGCGGTCGGCCGGGATGGATTTGTGGGGTTTGGGTCTTTTTTTTTAATGGGAACTGGCTGGGCAAAGGGTTTGGGGAGCGTGGCTTCCTCTCCCGTGCGTGTCGGCCCAAGACCAGACCACCGGGCCCGAGCCGGCGGCGGGCGGCCTATGGGAACTGTTTTCCCTTTTTACATGTGATGACCAGCGAACCGAAATCTCTACTCTCTTTTTTTTTTTGACAGCATAACCGAAATCTCTAGTTAACGTGTGCTCCTTCAGAGCCTCACAACGATCAGCGCCACTTACGCGTTCTCAGCCGTTTGCCACGTGTCGCGCTTCGGGCGCTTTCTCCGGATTTTTTTTACTTTTTCGCATGCGTTTTCAGCTTTTTAAACGAATTTTTTCCGGGTTTTTTCGACGTTTCGATTTTTCATCGGTCTTCCTTAGCTTTTGAATAAAAAAATCACGAAAAAACGTGTTTTCTTTTTTCCTTTCGCGAGAGTCACAGTTTTGCTTTCACGAAAGGCATGGTTTTGTTTTCGCGAGAGTCACAGCAGTGCCTCTCAAAAACGGAAAAAAAACGTGTTTTTTGTTTTTTTTCCTTTGGCGAGAGTCACGGTTTTGCTTCCGCGAAAGGCACCATTGTGCTTTCGCGAGAGTCACAGCTATGCCTCTCAGAAACGAAAAAAATGCGTTTTTTTTCTTTCATGAGAGTCATGATTTTGCTTCTGTGAGGGGCACGGTTGTGCTTTCGCGAGAGTCACGGCCGTGCCTTTCGGAAACGGAAAGAAAAAACGTGTTTTCTATTTTTTCCCTTTCACGAGAGTCGTCGTTTTTGCTTCTGTGAGAGGCACGGTTGTGCTTTCGGGAGAGTCACGGCCTTGTCTTTAGGAAACGAAAAGAAAAACGTGTTTTTTGTTTTTTTTTCTTTCACGAGGGTCACGATTTTGCTTCCGTAAGAGGCATGATTATGCTTTCGTGAGAAGCATGGCCGTGCCTTCTCGAAAACAAAAAAAAACATGTTTTCTTTTTTTTTCACGAGAGTCACGGATTTACTTCCGCGAGAGGCATAGTTATTGAGCCTATTGTGTTTGGTTGCCTCTACATGGTGGCTTCGGGTGAGTCTTGTACTCTTCTTTTATGAATGAATGACATGTGATTTACTTAAAAGAAGTCCTGGAGGGTCATGATGGATGAAGTTGATATACTAAAACAAGGTTTGATAAAAGGGAATATGAACCTTGGAACCCACGAAAGCATGGAATCATAAATGAATTCCTTGGGAGGGGATGATGCACCTGTTGGGGAACGTAGTAATTTCAAAAAATTTCTACGCACACGCAAGATCATGGTGATGCACAGCAACGAGAGGGGAGAGTGTTGTCTACGTACCAACGCAGACCGACTGCGGAAGCGATCACACAACGTAGAGGAAGTAGTCGTACGTCTTCTTCCCAATCCGACCGATCCAAGCACCGTTACTCCGGCACCTCCGAGTTCTTAGCACACGTTCAGCTCGATGACGTTCCTCGGGCTCCGATCCAGCAAAGCGTCGAGGAAGAGTTCCGTCAGCACGACGGCGTGGTGACGATCTTGATGTACTACCGACGCAGGGCTTCGCCTAAGCACTGTAACGGTACAATCGAGGTGGAATTTGGTGGCAGGGGGCACCGCACACGGCTAAGGAACGATCTCAAGGATCAACTTGTGTGTCTTGGGGTGCCCCTGCCCCCGTATATAAAGGTTGGAGGAGGGGGAGCCGGCCGGCCAGGGAGAGGAGGCGCAGGGGAGTCCTACTCCCACCGGGAGTAGGACTCCTCCCTCCAATCCTAATCCAATTAGGACTCTCGGGGAGAAAGGAGAAAGAGGGGGGCCGGCCCCTTCTCCTAGTCCTACTAGGACTTGGGGAAAGGGGGGCGCCGGCCAGCTTGGGCTTGTCCCTTTCTCTTTTTCCACTAAGGCCCAATAGGCCCATTAGTCTCCCGGGGGGTTCCGGTAACCCTCCCGGTATTCCGGTAAAATCCCGATTTCACCCGGAACACTTCCTATGTCCAAACATAGGCTTCCAATATATCAATCTTTACGTCTCGACCATTTCGAGACTCTTCGTCATGTCCGTGATCTCATCCGGGACTCCGAACAACCTTCGGTACATCAAAATGCATAAACTCATAATAATTGTCATCGTAACGTTAAGCGTGCGGACCCTACGGTTCCAGAACAATGTAGACATGACCGAGACACGTCTCCGGTCAATAACCAATAGCGGGACCTGGATGCCCATATTGGCTCCTACATATTCTACGAAGATCTTTATCGGTCAGACCGCATAACAACATACGTTGTTCCCTTTTGTCATCGGTATGTTACTTGCCCGAGATTCGATCGTCGGTATCCAATACCTAGTTCAATCTCGTTACCGGCAAGTCTCTTTACTCGTTCCGTAATACATCATCTCACAACTAACATATTAGTTGCAGTGCTTGCAAGGCTTATGTGATGTGCATTACCGAGAGGGCCCAGAGATACCTCTCCGACAATCGGAGTGACAAACCCTAATCTCGAAATACGCCAACCCAACATCTACCATTGGAGACACCTGTAGTACTCCTTTATAATCACCCAGTTACGTTGTGACGTTTGGTAGTACCCAAAGTGTTCCTCCGGTAAACGGGAGTTGCATAATCTCATAGTTATAGGAACATGTATAAGTCATGAAGAAAGCAATAGCAACATACTAAACGATCGGGTGCTAAGCTAATGGGATGGGTCATGTCAATCAGATCATTCAACTAATGATGTGACCTCGTTAATCAAATAACAACTTCTTTGTTCATGGTTAGGAAACATAACCATCTTTGATTAACGAGCTAGTCTAGTAGAGGCATACTAGTGACACTCTGTTGGTCTATGTATTCACACATGTATTATGTTTCCGGTTAATACAATTCTAGCATGAATAATAAACATTTATCATGATGTAAGGAAATAAATAATAACTTTATTATTGCCTCTAGGGCATATTTCCTACAGTCTCCCACTTGCGCTAGAGTCAATAATCTAGATTATACTGTAATGATTCTAACACCCATGGAGCCTTGGTGTTGATCATGTTTTGCTCGTGGAAGAGGCTTAGTCAACGGGTCTGCAACGTTCAGATCCGTATGTATCTTGCAAATCTCTATGTCTCCCACCTGGACTAAATCCCGGATGGAGTTGAAGCGTCTCTTGATGTGTTTGGTCCTCTTGTGAAATCTGGATTCCTTTGCCAAGGCAATTGCACCAGTATTGTCACAGAAGATTTTCATTGGACCCGATGCACTAGGTATGACACCTAGATCGGATATGAACTCCTTCATCCAGACTCCTTCGTTTGCTGCTTCCGAAGCAGCTATGTACTCCGCTTCACATGTAGATCCCGCTACGATGCTTTGTTTAGAACTGCACCAACTGACAGCTCCACCGTTTAAAGTAAACACGTATCCGGTTTGCGATTTAGAATCGTCCGGATCAGTGTCAAAGCTTGCATCAACGTAACCTCTTACGGTGAGCTCTTTGTCACCTCCATATATGAGAAACATATCCTTAGTCCTTTTCAGGTATTTCAGGATGTTCTTGACCGCTGTCCAGTGATCCATTCCTGGATTACTTTGGTACCTCCCTGCTAAACTTATAGCAAGGCACACATCAGGTCTGGTACACAGCATTGCATACATGATAGAGCCTATGGCTGAAGCATAGGGAACATCTTTCATTTTCTCTCTATCTTCTGTAGTGGTCGGGCATTGAGTCTTACTCAATTTCATACCTTGTAACACAGGCAAGAACCCTTTCTTTGCTTGATCCATTTTGAACTTCTTCAAAATCTTGTCAAGGTATGTGCTTTGTGAAAGTCCAATTAAGCGTCTTGATCTATCTCTATAGATCTTTATGCCTAATATGTAAGCAGCTTCCCCGAGGTCTTTCATCGAAAAACTTTTATTCAAGTATCCCTTTATGCTATCCAGAAATTTTATATCATTTCCAATCAGCAATATGTCATCCACATATAATATTAGAAATGCTACAGAGCTCCCACTCACTTTCTTGTAAATACAGGCTTCTCCAAAAGTCTGTATAAATCCAAATGCTTTGATCACACTATCAAAGCGTTTATTCCAACTCCGAGATGCTTGCACCAGTCCATAAATGGATCGCTGGAGTTTGCATACTTTGTTAGCTCCCTTTGGATCGACAAAACCTTCTGGTTGTATCATATACAATTCTTCTTCCAGAAATCCATTCAGGAATGCAGTTTTGACATCCATCTGCCATATTTCATAATCATAAAATGCGGCAATCGCTAACATAATTCTGACGGACTTAAGCATCGCTACGGGTGAGAAGGTCTCATCGTAGTCAACTCCTTGAACTTGTCGAAAACCTTTTGCGACAAGTCGAGCTTTATAGACAGTAATATTACCGTCAGCGTCAGTCTTTTTCTTGAAGATCCATTTATTCTCAATTTCTTGCCGATCATCGGGCAAGTCAACCAAAGTCCATACTTTGTCTTCATACATGGATCCCATCTCAGATTTCATGGTCTCAAGCCACTTTGCGGAATCTGGGCTCACCATCGCTTCTTCATAGTTCGTAGGTTCATCATGATCTAGCATCATGATTTCCAGAACTGGATTACCGTACCACTCTGGTGCGGATCTTACTCTGGTTGATCTACGTGGTTCACTAGTATCTTGTTCTGAAGCTTCATGATCATCATCATTAGCTTCCTCACTGATTGGTATAGGTGTCGCAGAAACAGTTTTCTGTGATGTACTATTTTCCAATAAGGGAGCAGGTACAGTTACCTCGTCAAGTTCTACTTTCCTCCCACTCACTTCTTTCGAGAGAAACTCCTTCTCTAGAAAGTTTCCGAATTTAGCAACAAAAGTCTTGCCTTCGGATCTGTGATAGAAGGTGTATCCAATAGTTTCCTTTGGATATCCTATGAAGACACACTTCTCCGATTTGGGTTCGAGCTTATCAGGTTGAAGTTTTTTTCACATAAGCATCGCAGCCCCAAACTTTAAGAAACGACAACTTTGGTTTCTTGCCAAACCATAGTTCATAAGGTGTCGTCTCAACGGATTTTGATGGTGCCCTGTTTAACGTGAATGCGGCCGTCTCTAAAGCATAACCCCAAAACGATAGCGGTAAATCAGTAAGAGACATCATAGATCGCACCATATCTAGTAAAGTACGATTACGACGTTCGGACACACCATTACGTTGTGGTGTTCCGGGTGGCGTGAGTTGCGAAACTATTCCACAATTTTTCAAATGTACACCAAACTCGTAACTCAAATATTCTCCTCCACGATCAGATCGTAGAAACTTTATTTTCTTGTTACGATGATTTTCAACTTCACTCTGAAATTCTTTGAACTTTTCAAATGTTTCAGACTTATGTTTCATTAAGTAGATATACCCATATCTGCTTAAATCATCTGTGAAGGTGAGAAAATAACGATATCCGCCACGAGCCTCAATATTCATCGGACCACATACATCGGTATGTATGATTTCCAATAAATCTGTTGCTCTCTCCATAGTACCGGAGAACGGTGTTTTAGTCATCTTGCCTATGAGGCACGGTTCGCAAGTACCAAGTGATTCATAATCAAGTGGTTCCAAAAGCCCATCAGTATGGAGTTTCTTCATGCGCTTTACACCGATATGACCTAAACGGCAGTGCCACAAGTAAGTTGCACTATCATTATTAACTTTGCATCTTTTGGCTTCTACATTATGAATATGTGTATCACTATCTTCGAGATTCAACAAGAATAGACCACTCTTCAAGGGTGCATGACCATAAAAGATATTATTCATATAAATAGAACAACCATTATTCTCTGATTTAAATGAATAACCGTCTTGCATTAAACAAGATCCAGATATAATGTTCATGCTCAACGCTGGCACCAAATAACAATTATTTAGGTCTAATATTAATCCCGAAGGTAGATGTAGAGGTAGCGTGCCGACCGCGATCACATCGACTTTGGAACCGTTTCCCACGCGCATCGTCACCTCGTCCTTTGCTAGTGTCCGCTTATTCTGTAGTCCCTGTTTCGAGTTGCAAATATTAGCAACAGAACCAGTATCAAATACCCAGGTGCTACTGCGAGCTCTAGTAAGGTACACATCAATAACATGTATATCACATATACCTTTGCTCACTTTGCCATCCTTCTTATCCGCCAAATACTTGGGGCAGTTCCGCTTCCAGTGACCAGTCTGCTTGCAGTAGAAGCACTCAGTTTCAGGCTTAGGTCCAGACTTGGGTTTCTTCTCCTGAGCAGCAACTTGCTTGCTGTTCTTCTTGAAGTTTCCCTTCTTCTTGCCTTTGCCCTTTTTCTTGAAACTAGTGGTTTTGCTAACCATCAACACTTGATGCTCCTTCTTGATTTCTACCTCCGCAGCTTTCAGCATTGCGAAGAGCTCGGGAATAGTCTTGTTCATCCCTTGCATATTATAGTTCATCACGAAGCTCTTGTAGCTTGGTGGCAGTGATTGGAGAATTCTGTCAATGACGCAGTCATCTGGAAGATTAACTCCCATCTGAATCAAGTGATTATTATACCCAGACATCTTGAGTATATGCTCACTGACAGAACTGTTCTCCTCCATCTTACAGCTATAGAACTTATTGGAGACTTCATATCTCTCAATTCGGGCATTTGCTTGAAATATTAACTTCAACTCCTGGAACATCTCATATGCTCCATGACGTTCAAAACGTCGTTGAAGTCCCGATTCTAAGCCGTAAAGCATGGCACACTGAACTATTGAGTAGTCATCAGCTTTGCTCTGCCAGACGATCATAACATCTTGCGTTGCTCCAGCAGCAGGCCTGTCACCCAGCGGTGCTTCCAGGACGTAATTCTTCTGTGCAGCAATGAGGATAATCCTCAGGTTACGGACCCAGTCCGTGTAATTGCTACCATCATCTTTCAACTTTGCTTTCTCAAGGAATGCATTAAAATTCAACGGAACAATAGCACGAGCCATCTATCTACAATCAACATAAACAAGCAAGATACTATCAGGTACTAAGTTCATGATAAGTTTAAGTTCAGTTAATCAAATTACTTAGGAACTCCCACTTAGATAGACATCCCTCTAATCTTCTAAGTGATTACGTGATCCAAATCAACTAAACCATAACCGATCATCACGTGAGATGGAGTAGTTTTCAATGGTGAACATTGTTATGTTGATCATATCTACTATATGATTCACGCTCGACCTTTCGGTCTCCGTGTTCCGAGGCCATATCTGTATATGCTTGGCTCGTCAAGTATAACCTGAGTATTCTGCGTGTGCAACTGTTTTGCACCCGTTGTATTTGGACATAGAGCTTATCACACCCGATCATCACGTGGTGTCTGGGCACGACGAACTTTGGCAACGGTGCATACTCAGGGAGAACACTTCTTGATAATTTTAGTGAGAGATCATCTTATAATGCTACCGTCAATCAAAGCAAGATAAGATGCATAAAAGGATAAACATCACATGCAATCAATATAAGTGATATGATATGGCCATCATCATCTTGTGCTTGTGATCTCCATCTCCGAAGCACCGTCATGATCACCATCGTCACCGGCGCGACACCTTGATCTCCATCGTAGCATCGTTGTCGTCTCGCCAATCTTATGCTTCCACGACTATCACTACCGTTTAGTAATAAAGTAAAGCATTACATCGCGATTGCATTGCATACAATAAAGCGACAACCATATGGATCCTGCCAGTTGCCGATAACTCGGTTACAAAACATGATCATCTCATACAATAAAATCAGCATCATGCCTTGACCATATCACATCACAACATACCCTACAAAAACAAGTTAGACGTCCTCTACTTTGTTGTTGCAAGTTTTACGTGGCTGCTACGGGCTTAAGTAAGAACTCATCTCACCTACGCATCAAAACCACAACGATAGTTCGTTAAATAGACTCCGTTTTAACCTTCTCAAGGACCGGGCGTAGTCACACTTGGTTCAACTAAAGTTGGAGAGACAGTCTTCCGCAAGCCATCTGTGTGCAAAGCACGTCGAGGGAACCGGTCTCGCGCAAGAGTACGCGTAAGGTTGGTCCGGATCGTCTCACCCAACAATACCGCCGAACCAAAGTATGACACGCTGGTAGGCAGTATGACTTGTATCGCCCACAACTCACTTGTGTTCTACTCGTGCAAATAACATCAAACCATAAAACCTAGGCTCGGATGCCACTGTTGGGGAACGTAGTAATTTCAAAATTTTCCTACGCACACGCAAGATCATGGTGATGCACAGCAATGAGAGGGGAGAGTGTTGTCTACGTACCAACGCAGACCGACTGCGGAAGCGATCACACAACATAGAGGAAGTAGTCGTACATCTTCTTCCCGATCCGACCGATCCAAGCACCGTTACTCTGGCACCTCCGAGTTCTTAGCACACGTTCAGCTCGATGACGTTCCTCGGGCTCCGATCCAGCAAAGCGTCGAGGAAGAGTTCCGTCAGCACGACGGCGTGGTGACGATCTTGATGTACTACCGACGCAGGGCTTCGCCTAAGCACTGTAACGGTACGATCGAGGTGGAATTTGGTGGCAGGGGGCACCGCACACGGCTAAGGAACGATCTCAAGGATCAACTTGTGTGTCTTGGGGTGTCCCCTGCCCCCGTATATAAAGGTTGGAGGAGGGGGAGCCGGCCGGCCAGGGAGAGGAGGCGACTCTCGGGGAGAAAGGAGAAAGAGGGGGGTCGGCCCCTTCTCCTAGTCCTACTAGGACTTGGGGAAAGGGGGGGCGCCGGCCAACTTGGGCTTGTCCCTTTTCTCTTTTTCCACTAAGGCCCAATAGGCCCATTAGTCTCCCGGGGGGTTCCGGTAACCCTCCCGGTATTCCGGTAAAATCCCGATTTCACCCGGAACACTTCCTATGTCCAAACATAGGCTTCCAATATATCAATCTTTATGTCTCGACCATTTCGAGACTCCTCGTCATGTCCGTGATCTCATCCGGGACTCCGAACAACCTTCGGTACATCAAAATGCATAAACTCATAATAATTGTCATCGTAACGTTAAGCGTGCGGACCCTACGGTTCGAGAACAATGTAGACATGACCGAGACACGTCTCCGGTCAATAACCAATAGCGGGACCTGGATGCCCATATTGGCTCCTACATATTCTACGAAGATCTTTATCGGTCAGACCGCATAACAACATACGTTGTTCCCTTTTGTCATCGGTATGTTACTTGACCGAGATTCGATCGTCGGTATCCAATACCTAGTTCAATCTCGTTACCGGCAAGTCTCTTTACTCGTTCCGTAATACATCATCTCACAACTAACATATTAGTTGCAGTGCTTGCAAGGCTTATGTGATGTGCATTACCGAGAGGGCCCAGAGATACCTCTCCGACAATCGGAGTGACAAACCCTAATCTCGAAATACGCCAACCCAACATCTACCATTGGAGACACCTGTAGTACTCCTTTATAATCACCCAGTTACGTTGTGACGTTTGGTAGTACCCAAAGTGTTCCTCTGGTAAACGGGAGTTGCATAATCTCATAGTTATAGGAACATGTATAAGTCATGAAGAAAGCAATAGCAACATACTAAACGATCGGGTGCTAAGCTAATGGGATGGGTCATGTCAATCAGATCATTCAACTAATGATGTGACCTCGTTAATCAAATAACAACTTCTTTGTTCATGGTTAGGAAACATAACCATCTTTGATTAACGAGCTAGTCTAGTAGAGGCATACTAGTGACACTCTGTTGGTCTATGTATTCACACATGTATTATGTTTCCGGTTAATACAATTCTAGCATGAATAATAAACATTTATCATGATGTAAGGAAATAAATAATAACTTTATTATTGCCTCTAGGGCATATTTCCTACAGCACCTTATGACCCCAATGATGAATAACTTCATTGAGCAAAATCTTTGCATTTGGAATATGGCAGTTAAGCTCCGATGGCTCTTCTTGCCGATGAATGTGGAAGGGGCTGTTTGGTTCCTTTCCTGGACATCCTGCCTGGTAAAAACGGCTGCCTGAATTGAGCCTGGGATGGTGAGCTTTTTCTGCCTAACCAGGCTTGCCTGGGCTCATGTGTTTGGTTCCTTTCTTGGATGATCATTTTGTTATTTAGTGCTTAAAATATTTTACTCAATGAACAATACCGCTCATGGCTGGTCGTTGCTTCCAAGCAGATGGCCAGGCGGAGGAAAAAGTATGCCTCGGCCAGGCTAATCATGTTGCCTGGGCTGAGTATTTTACTTCCTTCTATTTTTTTAGTCTAGCACCAGGCTAATCATATTAATAGGAGTCCAAGGCCAGGCAGACACCTTGTCTCTCAGGATACAATCCAAACAAATACCAGGCAGGTTTCAGGCAAAGCCCAGGCTAGGCATGCAGCGGCCAGGCCACTAACCAAACACGCTCGAAATAATACATAACATACCCTGAGTTCAAGGCAACCGGAGGATTTCTTGGCATGGAGTCATGAAAAAAGGTTGACGGTGTCATACAATTAATGGGGGTGGCTGACCGAGGGGAGCCCGACAGAAGGCCTGCCAGAGGGCCCGCAAGGCCCAACAATGAAGAGAGGCCCGACGAAGAGGATAAGCACCATGCGACCAACTTAACCCCCAAGCCGGTGGCGGCAGCAACCCTAGATCGCATTTCTCCCTCTGTAAAACCCTAGATCGCATCTCTCCACAACCTAGGGAGCTCTCATTTCCATCTACTCCTGTAGAAACAACTCTTGGTAGCAATCTCATTATTATAATCATTATAACCCCTCACACAAGGTATACCTTCACCATGAATAACAAACTAAATTCCCAGTGTGACCTCTGCTCTGAGACTTTTGGCTACGCCAAGACCCCTACTGAAGGATCTGATGGTTCTCTACACTGTCAAAGGTGTTTTTTCGATTTGAATGTCAGATGATTTTGGCCACCAAGCAAGATCGTGACGTGTGACTATATAGCAATGTATCATGCTCAGAACTAAAGAAAGAGGCTTAACAAAGCACCTAAATGGAAGAATTTTGTCCCTGCAAAAATTTAAGTGTTTCTTTGGAGGCTGGCCCGACACTCCCTTCCAACTTATGGTGGCATACAAGATAGGAGCATGCACAATACCTTCTCCATATGTGGCTCTACTAACTCACAGAGGCATGCACACGCTCACCAAAGGCTACATCGAGCTCTTGAGCTCTACCTTGACTTCACGACGCCCGTCCGGGTTCAACCCTCACTAGCAGTGATTCCTCGATAAAGTGCGCTTTTATTTACTTGAATAGTAGCATCGAGCGGATACAAAGCATAAAGAGAAACACCCGCATAGTTAAGATGCACACAACCATCAAACGAACAGTCTGACAAAGAATATAAAAACGACAAAGTGGCAACAGTAAAGACCTATGAGACCGAAACTATGCCTATATCAACGGAGAAGGTGGAGCGATTCGGAGATTATGCAACCACCCATGTTATGTAAAAACCTCTATAGCCACCCGCTCCAACTGCATACACACACTGACTGCACAACATCTCAATGTGTGTGGGCACTCGTCGATCCTGCTATTACGAAACACGTGTAAGGACTAGTGAACCATCAACAAGGAACTGGTGGTTACGATGGTCTACTTGTTATCGAGCCATATAAAGATTTGTGTTGACGCTGATGTAAGAAGAATGGTGACTATGGTGTTGTTGTAGAGGTGGTTGTTGGGGAACATAGTAATTTCAAAAAAAAATCTACGCACACGCAAGATCATGGTGATGCATAGCAACGAGAGGGGAGAGTGTTGTCTACGTACCCTCGTAGACCGGAAGCGGGAGCGTTATGACAACGCGGTTGATGTAGTCGTACGTCTTCACGGCCCGACCGATCAAGCACCGAAACTACGGCACCTCCGAGTTTTAGCACACGTTCAGCTCGATGACGATCCCCGGACTCCGATCCAGCAAAGTGTCGGGGAAGAGTTCCGTCAGCACGACGGCGTGGTGACGATCTTGATGTTCTACCGTCGCAGGGCTTCGCCTAAGCACCGCTACAATATTATCGAGGACTATGGTGGAAGGGGCACCGCACACGGCTAAGAAAACGATCACGAGGATCAACTTGTGTGTCTTTGGGGTGCCTCCCTGCCCCCGTATATAAAGGAGCAAGGGGGGAGGAGGCCGGCCCTAGGAGGGGCGCGCTATGGGAGTAGGATTCCTACTCCTAGTTGGAGTAGGTTTCCTCCTTTCCTAGTCCAACTAGGAGAAGGGGGGAAAGGGAGGAGGAGGGGAAGGAAGGGAGAGAGGGGCCGCGCCCCAAACCCCTTGTCCAATTCGGACTGGGCATGGGAGGGGCGCGCGCCACCTCCTGGTCCTTCCCACTAAGGCACATTAAGGCCCATTGCTTCTTCCTCATATTCCCGTAACTCCCCGGTACCTCCGAAAATACCCGAATCACTCGGAACCTTTCCGATGTCCGAATATAGTCGTCCAATATATCGATCTTTACGTCTCGACCATTTCGAGACTCCTCATCATGTCCTCGATCTCATCCGGGACTCCGAACTCCTTCGGTACATCAAAACTCATAAACTCATAATATAACTGTCATCGAAACCTTAAGCGTGCGGACCCTACGGGTTCGAGAACAATGTAGACATGACCGAGACACGTCTTCAGTCAATAACCAATAGCGGAACCTGGATGCTCATATTGGCTCCCACATATTCTACGAAGATCTTTATCGGTCAGACCGCATAACAACATACGTTGTTCCCTTTGTCATCGGTATGTTACTTGCCCGAGATTCGATCGTCTGTATCTCAATACCTAGTTCAATCTCGTTACCGGCAAGTCTCTTTACTCATTCCGTAATACATCATCTCGCAACTAACTCATTAGTTGCAATGCTTGCAAGGCTTAAGTGATGTGCATTACCGAGAGGGCCCAGAGATACCTCTCCGACAATCGGAGTGACAAATCCTAATCTCGAAATACGCCAACCCAACATGTACCTTTGGAGACACCTGTAGAGCTCCTTTATAATCACCCAGTTACGTTGTGACGTTTGGTAGCACACAAAGTGTTCTCCGGTAAACGGGAGTTGCATAATCTCATAGTCATAGAAACATGTATAAGTCATGAAGAAAGCAATAGCAACATACTAAACGATCGGGTGCTAAGCTAACGGAATGGGTCAAGTCAATCACATCATTCTCCTAATGATTTGATCCCATTAATCAAATGACAACTCATGTCTATGGTTAGGAAACATAACCATCTTTGATTAACGAGCTAGTCAAGTAGAGGCATACTAGTGACACTTTGTGAAACACCCTCGATGCGACTATATCTCCCACGTGTCGAGGCACGACTTAGAGGCATAATCGCATTGAAGGCAATGTCGCAAGTGAGGTAATCTTCGCACAACCCATGTAATATAATAACGAATAAGAGATACATAGTTGGCTTACAATCGCCACTTCACACAATTACATGAATAAAGCATTACATCAACCAATTACACTCATGGTCCGACTACGGAACCAAAATAAAAGAAGAACCCCAAATGCGACAAAGGTCCCCGATCGACCCCAACTGGGCTCCACTACTGATCAACTAGAACGAAACAACACAACGGACAAAGTCTTCATCGAGCTCCTCCTGAGCTTGGTTGCGTCATCTGCACGGACTCAACGGCACCTGCAAGCTGGTTTTGGAAGTAACTGTGAGCCACAGGGACTCAGCAATCTCGCACCCTCGCGATCAAGACTATTTAAGCTTATGGGTAAGGTAAAGGTATGAGGTGGAGCTGCAGCAAGCGACTAGCATATATTTTGGCTAACATACGCAAATGAGAGCGAGAAGAGAAGGCAAAGCACGGTCGATAAAAGTATGATCAAGAAGTGATCCTGGACTACCTACGTCAAGCATAACTCCAACAACCGTGTTCACTTCCCGGACTCCGCCGGAAAGAGACCATCACGGTTACACACGCGGTTGATTCATTTTAATTAAGGTCAAGTTTAGGTTATCTACAACCGGACGTTAACAAATTCCCATCTGCCCATAACCGCGGGCACGGCTTTCGAAAGTTCAAATCCCTGCAGGGGTGTCCCAACTTAGCCCATAACAAGCTCTCACGGTCAACGAAGGAATAGACCTCCACCCGAGACATTCCGATCAGACTCGGTATCCCAGTACAACAAGACATTTCGACAGGATAAAACTAAACCAGCAACACCGCCCGAATGTGCCGACAAATCCCGATAGGAGCTGCACATATCTCTTTCTCAGGGCACACTCAGATTGTCCAAACTTCCGGTAGGCCAGCCCAGAGTTGCCCCTGGTAGCCACCAGCGGCTGACGTTTCGGACCAACACTCAGAGGAGCACTGGCCCGGGGGGGGGGGGTAAAAATAATGATGACCCTTGAGTCTGCAGAACCCAAGGGAAAGAAAAGGCTAGGTGGAAAATGGTAAAACCAATGTTGGGCATTGCTGGAGAAGCTTTACTTAAGGCGAACTGTCAAGGGGTTCCCATTATAGCCCAACCGCGTAAGGGACGCAAAATCCGGGAACATAACACCGATATGACGGAAACTAGGGCGGCAAGAGTGGAACAAAACACCAGGCATAAGGCCGAGCCTTCCACCCTTTACCAAGTATATAGATGCATTAGTTAAATAAGACATATAGTGATATCCCAACAAGTAAATAAATGTCCCAACAAGGAACGGTATCTCCATGTTCCAACAAGGAACAAACTTCAATCTTCACCTGCAACTAACAACTCTATAAGAGGGGCTGAGCAAAGCGGTAACATAGCCAATCAACTGTTTGCTAGGACATAGGAGGGTTAGGGGCTGAACATGGCAATTTGGGAGGCTGACAAGCAAGTGGTAGGCATCGTAGCAATGGCATAGCAAAAGAGCGAGCAATCTAGCATAGCAAGATAGTAGTGATTTCGAGGGTATGATCATCTTGCCTGAAATCCCGCAAGGAAGAAGAACGAGTCCATGAAGAAGACAAACGGACGTAGACGAACGGGTCCTCACAATCACGACGTTACCGGAATCAACCCGAAGAAGCAATCACCGGAAAAGAAGCACACAACATAGTAAACAACCAACACATCAACATGGCATGATGCACAACAAGTATGATGCATGTCCGGTTTAAAGAGGCATGGCATGTCAAGGTGCACAAGCAATCCTACAATTTAAGTGGAGCTCAATATGCAACGAGATGCATATTGGCAAAACACCACATCAATTATTTAGTTCCCTCTCGTTTATGTACCCAACAATATTAAATGTTGATTAACATGGCAAGAGGTGAAGCAAATGAAAACTACCTATCTAGTCAAGTTTAAATGAGGCCGGAAGCAACGAACAACAATTCCGGAAAATCCCCGTAACATAATTTAAGGTTTGGTCCTGATCTGTCCTGAACACCATTTTAGAGTTGTTTAACATGCAAAGTAAGGTCACCACGTTAAACTAGGCAAAATTCTACCCCATTTACATATAAAGTTTATTTAATTCAGAGCTACGGTTATTTAGTTATGAATTAATTCATTTTAGCATGGCATAGGGGCAAATTTAAACAAACAACATTTTTGACATTTTAAACATGGGTGAAAGTGGCATATTATTAATCTACACTTAATTTTAAGCAAGTTTCATATATTAAGTTGTCCCATATGATGCACAGATCATGAGTTATTATATGCATGGAGTATAGGGGGTTTTCTGCAATTCTGTCGTCTCAGGATAAAAGGAAAAACATTCAGGCAGGGAAAAAAATAGAGCTGGGCCGAATCTGGGGCAAGCCCACAGCAGCAAGGGGGAAAAACAGAGGCGGGCGCTGGGGGCTGCTCACCCTGGGCCTGGCCCGGTTCGGTGAGGAGGAGGAGGAGGTAGCAGGCCGGGTGAGGCTGGCGCGATCTGGGAAGCTGGGCCGGTGCGGAGGAAGCTGGGCTGGGCCTTGGGGCGCTGGAGGGAGGCAGCCCACGCGCGGGAGCAGCCGAGGTCAACGCGTGCGTGCACCCGCAGCGAGACGAACCAGGGGTGCGGCCATGGTCGCAGGGCTCGCAGCGGCGCGAGATCCGGCGCGGAGGGCGGCGGAGCACTGCAGGGGAGGTGAGGAACGGGCAGCTCCAGCGATGGGGGTTCCGGATCCGGGCGGAGGTGACCGGCGACGTCGTCCTGCGACGGGCATAGAGAGAGAGACCATGAGAGAGCAGGGAGACGGAGAGGGAGCAAGGGAGAGAGAGGAGAGCAGGGAAGGTGGCCTGGGGTCACCGGTGGCGGCTCCTGGTCGCAGGAGTTCGGCAGCGACGGGGGCAAAAGGGAGGTCGGGCTCCATGGGGTTGTGCAGGCTCGAGGACGGGGCTCCTAGCGCAGGAGGGGCTTGGGCGCCGGCTCGATCTGGTTGGTCGGGCGATGAGATCGAGGGAGATATTTTTGGATCGGGGGTGTTGATGCGGGTTGGTCTGGGAGGGATCTCTAGGGAAAACAGGTGGAGTGGCGGCGCGGTGGGATTGGACCGATGGAAGGATGGGACAGGGTCCCTAAAAACTAGGGTTTGGACTGATTTATATAGCAACAGGATTTTTGGATAGGGGCATTTGGTCCCTCGATTAAAATCGGACGGACGCGGATAAAATAGCTAGGAAGCCCAAATAAGAAAACGGTGACGTTTTGTAGACGTTTGGGGATGTTCCGGACACAGCGGTAACGACTGCTCGAGTCGGGTCCAGGACAACTATCGGGCGCGCGCGAGGAGGGCTGCGGGCTGACGAGAGAGGTGAGGCTGAGAGAAGAGAAGAGAGGGAAGCCCGGCATCTGTTTCCGGAGACCGAAAACGTCCGACGTTAGACCGGCTACTATTGCCGCTATAATTATCCGTTGGGGCGTCAAACGAACTCCGATTGCGATGAAACTTGGCAGGCGGCCTACTAACAACAAAACAACACCGCACGCCAACTTTCATCCCATTCCGAGAACATTTTCCGGCCACTTATAAAATAATATATCGGACATG
Organism: Triticum monococcum; assembly: GCA_034509565.1. Taxonomy (NCBI): domain Eukaryota; kingdom Viridiplantae; phylum Streptophyta; class Magnoliopsida; order Poales; family Poaceae; genus Triticum; species Triticum monococcum. The sequence goes on from CM067845.1 coordinate 671,466,335, forward strand.
CCGCGGGCGCGTGCAAGTGTGTCTGGGCTCAGAACGGACAACGGAGAGCACGAGGAGACCGGGACGGATGCAAGTTTTGAAAACATGATGATGCAATGCACATGATGACATGACAAGATGCAACACGCAAGCAAATGACACGACAACGACAACGAATAACTGGAAGACACCTGGCACATCGGTCTCGGGGCGTTACAACACTCCACCACTACGAGAGGATCTCTTCCCGAGATCTAGAATGGCACCGGGGGGAAAACGGAAGAGAAAGAGAATAGGTAAAATTAAGTTGCTTCTTTGACAAATGAGTAAAACCAAAGAACCTTGAGAGGTTAAACAAATTCGAGAAAAGAATACCACGAAGGTGAACTAGGTCGAAAAACACTCCGTTAGAAACGAGGGACAAAGAGCATTGCGAAACCTTGAGGTTGAAGGGAAGATATATATATAGAAAAACACTCCGGTTAAGGAAGGGGATCAAGGAAAAACCAAAATTCGGGCAGCACTCCGGTTGAAAAGAAAAAGAATTGAATAAGGTCTTGATAAGATGAGAAGATACTTGATGAAATCACAACACACTACCACCGGAACTATTGAATGAATGAAACAAGGGGTAAGAAAGATCTCAGACAGCACTCCGGTTGAGAAGGGAGTCAAAATTGGATAAGATGGGAGAGCTCAAATGAAAACACGACACTCCGGTTGAGAAAAGGATGCAAGACTTGATAAGGCGAAAAGAACTTGAGCAGAATGGCACCACACTCCGGTTAAATGGATAGGCATGAAAAGAACATGATCTTTGACAAACAAGATGATGGTTGAAGAAAGCAACATCACAGTGCCTCCGGAACGAAGGGAAAACAATATCTTGAGAGAGCACGGTTACAACAAATGCTAGAACGGAGTTGTTGAAAACCAACAACGAAAGAATAAGCTTGATATGGTCTTATGGAATACAATTCAAATTAAGAGATGAAAAACCCGCCACTCACGGGAAAAGAATTGGATTAGAATGAACAAGGAGACGAGAACTTATATCACCGAGAGGATAGATGAAGAAACTTGGATCATATATAAGCACCATAATAACAACCATCCTTAGGGAAGGCTTAAGGTGAAATATAACCCAAAATAACTCCAACGACGAGATTGATGGATTTAAAATACCTCATTCATAACAACATGTGAATCATGAAACATGAACCCAAATTATCAAGAATGACATAATACCACCTCCAATAATGTGGTAGAAAGAATTGCACTCCGGATAGCAAGATGAAGAAGGCTTGAGCTCCTTAGAAAAGAATCTCAATTAAAAAGTTGGAGAAGGAATTAAATCCTTGATGGACCATTATGTAGAACCTCCATTAAGAACTCCGGTAACGAAAGGATGATAAAATCAAAAGAAGTTGAAAACACAAGGTGAGACCTTGTAATGATTTAGAAGGAGCTTCGCGACGAGATAATGCAGAAAAGGTAAAAACTCCGGAAAGAAATGATAAGAAGAGCAATTGAGATCAAAATCTTGATGAACCTCCGGAATAGGAAATTAATCACTTGGATGAAACAAGAATAAGAATTATGTTATGCTCGTCCTTCACCAATTTAAATTGATGACAATCAACGGATTTGGCATATTACTTATCCTCGTAGAAAGGATTAAGATAGATATAGCGCAAACTTGAGAAAGTCTTCAACGAACCACCGGTAGGGTAGAAACAACAAATAAATTGATAAGGAAGAGAAATCTTGAGCAAACCACCATAAGAATTAAGCATGAACAAAGAGAAGATAAAGAACACACCGGGAAGAATTAAGCAAATAAACGAAGATGCTTGAGAGACTTTGGATCCCTGAGAACGAAGAGATCACGAACTGATTAAAGATCACTTGAACGAAGCACCGGTAAAATTGAAGAACGAGAGCTGAAAGCTGAGGATAAATAAATCTTAGATGATGGGCTCCGGATAAACAAACTGAACAGACTCTTGAATTACTCCGGATGGTTGAAAAGAATATCTCACAATCGCAAATAATTATGAGAGGATGGCAACGAGCTAGAATCACGAATCTTGAGGAGAATGGAGCAAGATTAAAGCGAAACTCCTCTTCGGTCTTCAAAATATGAGAATGACGATGATAAACACCATCAAGAATTATTTAGACACTCCGGGAGAATCAAAACGAAGAGGTTAAACCAGCTATGAAAAGAATTTGAAAGATCTTGGTGAAAAGCATTTGACTGATGAGAATCATTCTTACGTCAAGCTTCGAAAAGAATTTTAAGGATATCTCCGGGGAAATTAGAAGAGTCAGGTAAGATCCTGGGAATAGACCTGTGGGTTAGGGCCCACTCAAAAGAAACACCGTAGAACGATTACTTGAGAAAGGAGATTGCACCGGTTGAATTAAATGGCTTGAATAAGATAACAACCTCGAAATATATTGAATGAATGCAGAGTGAAAAACATGAATCTTCGAGATATCTTGAGCACTCCGGAACAATTGAATAGCGAGAAGTGAATGATTAAGAATTGCACCGGTAAGAAAAGGTATTGAAACAAGGAAAAATGATATGATCCACAAAGCTTGACTTGGATCCACCGGAGAAGAAAAGAACAAAGAATGATAAACTTGAAGCTCCGTTAGAATATTCATGAGAATCACCGGATAAGAATATTGATAGAAAAGAATCGAGAGACTTCACATCAATAAGAAGGATACTTGAATAAGACATCGGATTCCTTGAAGAAAAACAAAGGGAGGGAGGGTGGGAAAAACAAAGACAACTTGGAGACGGATTAAACAAACACCATTGAGAAGAACTGATAATTGATCTTGCGAATATTGAAGTGATCGGATCCACTTGAAGAGAAGCACACCGGTTAAAAGGATTGACAAAAACAATCTTGATGATCAAGAAGGATTGGTATTCACATCGGAGTATGAGAACACCATTTCGGAAAGGTATGGAATCAACACTTGACATTGAAGCAACTCTAATACCACAACTCAAAACAAATCAAAGGGGTGGCTTGCAGAATAAGCCAGAACAAACATATGATAGAGATTTCGTCCGAAGTTTTCGTGGTGGGACCTACACGGGCTCGATCGTACAGCACCATCATGTACAAGGCAGTGCACATGACATACGAAGCGTCCCCGAGTCAGCATAGCCAAGGACTCTTTAAGACACAACGAGACCACTGTAAAATCGACCGTGAATAGGCGAACCACTAGACGTCGAACCCCAATTTCATATCATACATCTGTTGGAAGGATATCCTAAGAGCTACTTGAATTCCCACCTATGAAACTCCCGAAACTTTCCGGTTATGCAATCAGGTGTTGAGGATACAGGGGAAGCATAATATCTCACCCAAACTAGCAATACCTACATCCAGCTGTATCCATCCTTCAACACATAACCAAGAAACCTTCGGAAACCATCTACCTCAACCTTCGAAAAGCATCCGTTATACAAGTTATGGCAATACTCCCGAACTCCCGCCCCAGTACTGGGTGGCGTCGAGGTTATCTCACCAACGAACTGCATAAAGGAGATTTTCGATGTCGCGCACATATCTCAAGTATACCAGAATTGCAATGATAGAATTATGATGACAACACCTCAGAGCTCAACTCCCCGGGACACTTCCACTAAACCCCTGACAGGAGGCACCAAGACAGTATTCTCATCATAAGCCATCGGAACAAATCCAAGATACTCGCGTGATCCTAAAAAAAAATTTAGTGAAATTTGAGAACAGAAGAGTCAAAACTCTACGTCAGGATGCCTTACCAGAGCGACGAAGGGACTGGGGAGTAAAAAGAATTCCTAAACTCTTCGATATATAATTCCTAATGACTCAAAACATTTTTCTAGACACAACTCGGCCGCTAAAAACGATCAAGCAATCGGGGCTCCTAAGGAAGGGGAAGGCTCTGATTACCAACTTGAAACACCCTCGATGCGACTATATCTCCCACGTGTCGAGGCACGACTTAGAGGCATAATCGCATTGAAGGCAATGTCGCAAGTGAGGTAATCTTCACACAACCCATGTAATATAATAAGGAATAAGAGATACATAGTTGGCTTACAATCGCCACTTCACACAATTACATGAATAAAGCATTACATCAACCAATTACACTCATGGTCCGACTACGGAACCAAAATAAAAGAAGAACCCCAAATGCGACAAAGGTCCCCGATCGACCCCAACTGGGCTCCACTACTGATCAACTAGAACGAAACAACACAACGGACAAAGTCTTCATCGAGCTCCTCCTGAGCTTGGTTGCGTCATCTGCACGGACTCAACAGCACCTGCAAGCTGGTTTTGGAAGTAACTGTGAGCCACAGGGACTCAGCAATCTCGCACCCTCGCGATCAAGACTATTTAAGCTTATGGGTAAGGTAAAGGTATGAGGTGGAGCTGCAACAAGCGGCTAGCATATATGGTGGCTAACATACGCAAATGAGAGCGAGAAGAGAAGGCAAAGCACGGTCGATAAAAGTATGATCAAGAAGTGATCCTGGACTACCTACGTCAAGAATAACTCCAACAACCGTGTTCACTTCCCGGACTCCGCCGGAAAGAGACCATCACGGTTACACACGCGGTTGATTCATTTTAATTAAGGTCAAGTTTAGGTTATCTACAACCGGACGTTAACAAATTCCCATCTGCCCATAACCGCGGGCACGGCTTTCGAAAGTTCAAATCCCTGCAGGGGTGTCCCAACTTAGCCCATAACAAGCTCTCACGGTCAACAAAGGAATAGACCTCCACCCGAGACATTCCGATCAGACTCGGTATCCCAGTACAACAAGACATTTCGACAGGATAAAACTAAACCAGCAACACCGCCCGAATGTGCCGACAAATCCCGATAGGAGCTGCACATATCTCTTTCTCAGGGCACACTCAGATTGTCCAAACTTCCGGTAGGCCAGCCCAGAGTTGCCCCTGGTAGCCACCGGCGGCTGACGTTTCGGACCAACACTCAGAGGAGCACTGGCCCGGGGGGGGGGGTAAAAATAATGATGACCCTTGAGTCTGCAGAACCCAAGGGAAAGAAAAGGCTAGGTGGAAAATGGTAAAACCAATGTTGGGCATTGCTGGAGAAGCTTTACTTAAGGCGAACTGTCAAGGGGTTCCCATTATAGCCCAACCGCGTAAGGGACGCAAAATCCGGGAACATAACACCGATATGACGGAAACTAGGGCGGCAAGAGTGGAACAAAACACCAGGCATAAGGCCGAGCCTTCCACCCTTTACCAAGTATATAGATGCATTAGTTAAATAAGACATATAGTGATATCCCAACAAGTAAATAAATGTCCCAACAAGGAACGGTATCTCCATGTTCCAACAAGGAACAAACTTCAATCTTCACCTGCAACTAACAACTCTATAAGAGGGGCTGAGCAAAGCGGTAACATAGCCAATCAACTGTTTGCTAGGACATAGGAGGGTTAGGGGCTGAACATGGCAATTTGGGAGGCTGACAAGCAAGTGGTAGGCATCGTAGCAATGGCATAGCAAAAGAGCGAGCAATCTAGCATAGCAAGATAGTAGTGATTTCGAGGGTATGATCATCTTGCCTGAAATCCCGCAAGGAAGAAGAACGAGTCCATGAAGAAGACAAACGGACATAGACGAACGGGTTCTCACAATCACGACGTTATCGGAATCAACCCGAAGAAGCAATCACCGGAAAAGAAGCACACAACATAGTAAACAACCAACACATCAACATGGCATGATGCACAACAAGTATGATGCATGTCCGGTTTAAAGAGGCATGGATGGCAAGGTGCACAAGCAATCCTACAATTTAAGTGGAGCTCAATATGCAACGAGATGCATATTGACAAAACACCACATCAATTATTTAGTTCCCTCTCGTTTATGTACCCAACAATATTAAATGTTGATTAACATGGCAAGAGGTGAAGCAAATGAAAACTACCTATCTAGTCAAGTTTAAATGAGGCCGGAAGCAACGAACAACAATTCCGGAAAATCCCCGTAGCATAATTTAAGGTTTGGTCCTGATATGTCCTGAACACCATTTTAGAGTTGTTTAACATGCAAAGTAAGGTCACCACGTTAAACTAGGCAAAATTCTACCCCATTTACACATAAAGTTTATTTAATTCGGAGCTACGGTTATTTAGTTATGAATTAATTCATTTTAGCATGGCATAGGGGCAAATTTAAACAAACAACATTTTTGACATTTTAAACATGGGTGAAAGTGGCATATTATTAATCTACACTTAATTTTAAGCAAGTTTCATATATTAAGTTGTCCCATATGATGCACAGATCATGAGTTATTATATGCATGAAGTATAGGGGGTTTTCTGCAATTCTATCGTCTCAGGATAAAAGGAAAAACATTCAGGCAGGGAAAAAAAATAGAGCTGGGCCGAATCTGGGGCAAGCCCACAGCAGCAAGGGGAAAAAACAGAGGCGGGCGCTGGGGGCTGCTCACCCTGGGCCTGGCCCTGTTCGGTGAGGAGGAGGAGGAGGTAGCAGGCCGGGTGAGGCTGGCGCGATCTGGGCCTGGGAAGCTGGGCCGGTGCAGAGGAAGCTGGGCTAGGCCTTGGGGCGCTGGAGGGAGGCAGCCCACGCGCGGGAGCAGCCGAGGTCAACTCGTGCGTGCACCCGCAGCGAGACGAACCAGGGGTGCGGCCATGGTCGCAGGGCTCGCAGCGGCGCGAGATCCGGCGCGGAGGGCGGTGGAGCACTGCAGGGGAGGTGAGGAACGGGCAGCTCCGGCGATGGGGGTTCCGGATCCGGGCAGAGGTGACCGGCGACGTCGTCCTGCGACGGGCATAGAGAGAGAGACCATGAGAGAGCAGGGAGACGGAGAGGGAGCAAGGGAAAGAGAGGAGAGCAGGGAAGGCGGCCTAGGGTCATCGGCGGCGGCTCCTGGTCGCCGGAGTTCGGCAGCGACGGGGGCGAAAGGGAGGTCGGGCTCCATGGGGTTGTGCAGGCTCGAGGACGGGGCTCGTAGCGCAGGAGGGGCTTGGGCGCCGGCTCGATCTGGTTGGTCGGGCGATGAGATCGAGGGAGATATTTTTGGATCAGGGGTGTTGATGCGGGTTGGTCCGGGAGGGATCTCTAGGGAAAACAGGTGGAGTGGCGGCGCGGTGGGATTGGACCGATGGAAGGATGGGACAGGGTCCCTAAAAACTAGGGTTTGGACTGATTTATATAGCAACAGGATTTTTGGATAGGGGCATTTGGTCCCTCGATTAAAATCGGACGGACGCGAATAAAATAGCTAGGAAGCCCAAATAAGAAAACGGTGACGTTTTGTAGACGTTTGGGGATGTTCCGGACACAGCGGTAACGACTGCTCGAGTCGGGTCCGGGACAACTATTGGCCGCGCGCGAGGAGGGCTGCGGGCTTACGAGAGAGGTGAGGCTGAGAGAAGAGAAGAGAGGGAAGCCCGGCATCTGTTTCCGGAGACCGAAAACGTCCGACGTTAGACCGGCTACTATTGCCGCTATAATTATCCGTTGGGGCGTCAAACGAACTCCGATTGCGATGAAACTTGGCAGGCGGCCTACTAACAACAAAACAACACCGCACGCCAACTTTCATCCCATTCCGAGAACATTTTCCGGCCACTTATAAAATAATATATCGGACATGCCGCGGGCGCGTGCAAGTGTGTCTGGGCTCAGAACGGACAACGGAGAGCACGAGGAGACCGGGACGGATGCAAGTTTTGGAAACATGATGATGCAATGCACATGATGACATGACAAGATGCAACACGCAAGCAAATGACACGACAACGACAACGAATAACTGGAAGACACCTGGCACATCGGTCGCGGGGCGTTACACTTTGTTTGTCTATGTATTCACACAAGTATTATGTTTCCGGTTAATACAATTCTAGCATGAATAATAAACATTTATCATGAAATAAGGAAATAAATAATAACTTTATTATTGCCTCTAGGGCATATTTTCTTCAGTCTCCCACTTGCACTAGAGTCAATAATCTAATTCACATCGCCATGTGATTTAACAGCAATAGTTCACATCACCATGTGATTAACAGCCATAGTTCACATCGATATGTGATCAACACCCAAAGGGTTTACTAGAGTCAGTAATCTAGTTCACATCGCTATGTGATTAACACCCAAAGAGTACTAAGGTGTGATTTTGCTTATGAGATAATTTTAGTCAACGGGTCTGTCACATACAGATCCGTAAGTATTTTGCGAATTCTATGTCTACAATGCTCTGCACGGAGCTACTCTAGCTAATTGCTCCCACTTTCAATACGTATCTAGATCGAGACTTAGAGTCATCCAGATCTGTGTCAAAACTTGCATCGACGTAACTTTTTACGACGAACCTTTTGTCACCTCCATAATTGAGAAATATTTCCTTATTCCACTAAGGATAATTTTGACTGTTGTCTAGTGATCTACTCTTAGATCACTATTGTACTCCCTTGCTTAACACAGTGTAGGGTATACAATAGATCTAGTACACAGCATGGCATACTTTATAGAACCTATGGCTGAGGCATAGGGAATGACTTTCATTCTCTTTCTATCTTCTGCCGTGGTCGGGCTTTGAGTCTTACTCAATTTCACACCTTGTAATTCAGCCAAGAACTCTTTCTTTGACTGTTCCATTTTTTAACTACTTCAAAATATTGTCAAGGTATGTACTCATTGAAAAAACTTATCAAGCATCTTGATCTATCTCTATAGATCTTGATGCTCAATATGTAAGCAGCTTCACCGAGGTCTTTCATTGAAAAACTCTTATTCAAGTATCCCTTTATGCTATCCAGAAATTCTATATCATTTCCGATTAGTAATATGTCATCTACATATAATATCAGAAATGCTACAGAGCTCCCACTCACTTTCTTGTAAATACAGCCTTCTCCAAAAGTCTGTACAAAACCAAATGCTTTGATCACACTATCAAAGCGTTTTATTCCAACTCTGAGATGCTTGCACCAGTCCATAAATTGATCGCTGGAGCTTGCACACTTTGTTAACGCCTTTAGGATTGACAAAACCTTCTGGTTGCATCATATACAATAAATCCATTAAGGAATGCAGTTTTTTTATCCATTTGCCAGATTTCATAAAATGTGTCAATTGCTAACATGATTCGGACAGACTTAAGCATAGATACGAGTGAGAAACTCTCATTGTAGTCAACACCTTGAACTTGTCGAAAACCTTTTGCGACAATTCTAGCTTTGTAGATAGTAACACTACTATCAGCGTCCATCTTCCTCTTGAAGATCCATTTAATCTCAATGGCTTGCCCAACATCGGGCAAGTCAATCAAAGTCCATACTTTGTTCTCATACATGGATCCTATCTCAGATTTCATGGCCTCAAGCCATTTTGCGGAATCTGGGCTCATCATCGCTTCCTCATAGTTCGTAGGTTCGTCATGGTCAAGTAGAATGACCTCCAGAACAAGATTACCGTACCAGTCTGGTGCGGATCTCACTCTGGTTAACCTACGAGATTTGGTAGTAATTTGATCTGAAGTTACATGATCATCATCATTAGCTTCCTCACTAATTGGTGTAGTAGTCACAGGAACAGATTTCTCTGATGAACTACTTTCCAATAAGGGAGAAGGTACAATTACCTTATCAAGTTCTACTTTCCTCCCACTCACTTCTTTCAAGAGAAACTCCTTCTCTAGAAAGGATCCATTCTTAGCAACGAATGTCTTGTCTTCGGATCTGTGATAGAAGGTGTACCCAACAGTCTCCTTTGGGTATCCTAGGAAGACATATTTCTCCGATTTGGGTTTGAGCTTATCAGGATGAAACTTTTTCATATAAGCATCACAATCCCAAACTTTAAGAAACGACAACTTTGGTTTCTTGCCAAACCACAGTTCAGATTGTGTCGTCTCAACGGACTTAAATGGTGCCCCTTTTTAACGTGAATGTAGCTGCCTCTAATGCATGATCCCAAAACAATAGTGGTAAATCGGTAAGAAACATCATAGATTGTACTATATCCAATAAAGTACGGTTATGATGTTTGGACACACCATTACGCTGTGGTGTTCCGGGTGGCGTGAGTTGCGAAACTATTCCGCATTGTTTCAAATGTAGACCAAACTCGTAACTCAAATATTCTCCTCCACGGTCAGATCGTAGAAACTTTATTTTCTTGTTACGATGATTTTCAACTTCACTCTAAAATTCTTTGAACTTTTCAAATGTTTCAGACTTATGTTTCATTAAGTAGATATACCCATATCTGCTTAAATCATCTGTGAAGGTGAGAAAATAATGATATCCGCCACGAGCTTTAACATTCATTGGACCATATACATCTGTATGTATGATTTCCAACAAATCTGTTGCTCTCTCCATAGTACCGGAGAACGGCGTTTTAGTCATCTTGCCCATGAGGCACGGTTCGCAAGTACCAAGTGATTCATAATCAAGTGGTTCCAAAAGTCCATTGGTATGTAGTTTCTTCATGCGCTTTACACCGATATGACCTAAACGGCAATGCCACAAATAAGTCGCACTATCATTATCAACTCTGCATCTTTTGGCTTCAACATTATGAATATGTGTATCACTACTATCGAGATCCAACGAACCATTTTCATTGGGTGTGTAACCATATAAGGTTTTATTCATGTAAACAGAACAACAATTTATTCTCTTACTTAAATGAATAACCGTATTACAATAAACATGATCAAATCATATTCATGCTCAACGCAAACACCAAATAACACTTATTTAGGTTCAACGCTAATCCCGAAAGTATAGGGAGTGTGCGATGATGATCATATCAATCTTGGAACCACTTCCAACACACATCATCACTTCACCCTTAACTAGTCTCTGTTTATTCTGCAACCCCCGTTTCGAGTTACTAATCTTAGCAACTGAACTAGTATCTAATACTAAGGAGTTGCTATAAACACTAGTAAAGTACACATCAATAACATGTATATCAAATATACTTATGTTCACTTTGCCATCCTTCTTATCCGCCAATCACTTGGGGTAGTTCTGCTTCCAGTGACCAGTCCCTTTGTAGTAGAAGCACTTAGTCTCAGGCTTAGGACCAGACTAGGGCTTCTTCACTTGAGCAGCAACTTGCTTGCTGTTTTTCTTGAAGTTCCCCCTTTTCCCTTTGCCCTTTTCTTGAAACTAGTGATCTTGTCAACCATCAACACTTGATGCTCTTTCTTGATTTCTACCTTCGTCGATTTCAGCATTACGAAGAGCTTGGGAATCGTTTCCGTTATCTCTTGCATATCATAGTTCATCATGAAGTTCTACTAACTTGGTGATGGTGACTAGAGAATTCTGTCAATCACTATCTTATCTGGAAGATTAACTCCCACTTGATTCAAGCGATTGTAGTACCCAGACAATCTGAGCACATGCTCACTAGTTGAGCGACTCTACTCCCTCTTTTAGCTATAGAACTTGTTGGAGACTTCATATCTCTCAACTCGGGTATTTGCTTGAAATATTAACTTCAACTTCTGGAACATCTCATATGGTCCATGACGTTCAAAACATTTTTGAAGTCCCGATTCTAAGCCGTTAAGCATGGTGCACCAAACTATCACGTAGTCATCATATTTAGCTAGCCAAACGTTCATAACGTCTGCATCTGCTCCTGCAATAGGTCTGTCACCTAGCGGTGCATCAAGGACATAATTCTTCTGTGCAGCAATGAGGATAAACCTCAGATCACGGATCCAATCCGCATCATTGCTACTAACATCTTTCAACACAATTTTCTCTAGGAACATATCAAAATAAACACAGGGAAGCAACAACGCGAGCTATTGATCTACAACATGATTTGCAAAATACTACCAGGACTAAGTTCATGATAAATTTAAGTTCAATTAATCATATTACTTAAGAATTCCTACTTAGACAGACATCTATCTAGTCATCTAAGTGATCACGTGATCCAAATCAACTAAACCATGTCCGATCATCACGTGAGATGGAGTAGTTTTCAATGGTGAACATCACTATGTTGATCTTATCTACTATATGATTCACGTTCGACCTTTCGGTCTCCGTGTTCCGAGGCCATATCTGTATATGCTAGGCTCGTCAAGTTTAACCTGAGTATTCCGCATGTGTAACTGTTTTGCACCCGTTGTATTTGAACGTAGAGCTTATCACACCCGATCATCATGTGGTGTCTCAGCACGAAGAACTTTCGCAACGGTGCATACTCAGGGAGAACACTTCTTGATAATTAGTGAGAGATCAGCTTAAAATGCTACCGTCAAACTAAGCAAAATAAAATGTATAAAAGATAAACATCATATGCAATCAAAATATGTGACATGATATGTCCATCATCATCTTGCGCCTTTGATTTCCATCTCCAAAGTACTGTCATGATCTCTATCGTCACCGGCATGACACCATGATCTCCATCATCTTGATCTATATCAATGTGTCGTCACGTGGTCGTCTCGCCAACAATTGCTCTTACAACTATTGCTATCGCATAGCGATAAAGTAAAGCAATTATTGAGCGCTTGCATCTTATGCAATAGAGAGACAACCATAAGGATTTTGCCAGTTGCCGATAACTTCAACAAAACATGATCATCTCATACAACAACTTATATCTCATGACGTCTTGACCATATCACATCACAACATGCCCTGCAAAAACAAGTTAGACGTCCTCTACTTTGTTGTTGCAAGTTTTACATGGCTGCTACGGGCTTAGCAAGAACAGTTCTTACCTACGCATAAAAAACCACAACGATAGTTTGTCAAGTTGGTGCTATTTTAACCTTCGCAAGGACCGGGCGTAGCCACACTCGGTTCAACTAAAGTTGGAGAAACTGACACCCGCCAACCACCTGTGTGCAAAGCACGTCGGTAGAACCAGTCTCGCGTAAGCGTACACATAATGTCGGTCCGGGCCGCTTCATCCAACAATACCGCCGAACCAAAGTATGACATGCTGGTAAGCAGTATGACTTATATCGCCCACAACTCACTTGTGTTCTACTCGTGCACAACATCAACATATAAAACCTAGACTCGGATGCCACTGTTGGGGAACGTAGTAATTTCAAAAAAATTCCTACGCACACGCAAGATCATGGTGATGCATAGCAACGAGAGGGGAGAGTGTTGTCTACGTACCCTCGTAGACCGGAAGCGGAAGCGTTATGATAACGCGGTTGATGTAGTCGTACGTCTTCACGGCCCGACCGATCAAGCAGCGAAACTACGGCACCTCCGAGTTTTAGCACACGTTCAGCTCGATGACGATCCCCGGACTCCGATCCAGCAAAGTGTCGGGGAAGAGTTCCGTAGGCATGACGGAGTGGTAATGTAAGTGCATCTAGTGCCACCCCTAATTGGTTTTGGAGTATTGACGACAAACCTAGTTGAGGGACTAATGTGTTTGTGAGAATTGCGGGATAACATAGGTAGAAGTCCCTCATTGATTCGGTTTTACTACCAGAGATGACCCCTAAAAATGTACGAAGACATTGAAGACAATGGTGGTATATGAAGATATTCACATTGAAGACTATGACAAGAGAAGACACCACGTGAAGCCTATGGAACTCGAAGACTTAGATGTTTCATAGTTCTTTTTCATTTGTGTTGAGTCATAGGAACCACCGTACTGTTAAGTGGGGTCCAAGAGAACCAGTCAGAATGACTGAAGTGATGCCTAATTCAAATCCTATGTCTTCGAGCAAAGACTATGAGAGCAAATCTTGTCCAGAGTCGGACAAGTCAGCTTTACTTGTAGCCCAAGTAAAGTTGCCGTGTGAGTTTGAAATGTGACCATTGGAACACGTGTCAGTTCCTTAGTGACCCAGGGTCATTTCGGACAAATCAGGTCGGGTTGCCCAGTGGCTATAAATAGTCCACCCCCTACAACCATAAACGGTTGGCTGCTCAGATTTCAGTGCACGGCTTTTGTCGTTTGAGAGCAACCCACCTCGAAGCCTTTGAGAGAAAATTTCCTAGCGAGGAGAAAAGCCCTAACCACCCAGAGCCAGAGAGAATTGGGCATCACTTAAGTCTTCTTGTCTGAGTGATCTGAAGACTTATTACACTTGAGGACTGTGCATCCTCCAGACGGTTAGGCGTCGCGTTCTGAGCATCCAAGAGACATTGTGGGTTGCCGGTGGACGAAGTCTGTGAAGGTTTGGGAGTCTACCTTGAAGACTTACCAGAGTGATTGGGCGAGGTCTGTGTGACCTTAGCTCAAGGGGAATACGGTGAGGACTGGGTGTCCTGAGCTGCGTGTTCAGGACTGGGTGTCCGGGACTGTGTGTCCTTTGGTTTAAATACCTAGCCGCCCTAACCAGACGTACAGTTGTCACAGCAACTGGAACTGGTCCAACAAATCATTGTCTTCAACGAGTCACTGGTTTCATCTTCACTTCCCTTACTTACTGTTACTCTTTGTGAAGCCATTGCATGCTTGCTCTATCTTTTATCTTCACAACGTAACTGTATGATTTGATTGGCTTCATAACTTCTTCCTACCTGATCCTTATTACACTGCAGCTACTTGTCATTGTGCTTTCACTCTATTGAATAATTGACCATGGCTTGCCTAGTGTAATCTAATTTCCGCTGCATAGTGATAGGCATATCTCTACTGTTCGTCTTCATAACATTCACGTTTTGAAGACTTTCATAAAAATCGCCTATTCACCCCCCTGTAGTCGATATAACGCACTTTCAATTGGTATCAGAGCAAGGTGCTCCCTTGTTCTGTGTGATTCGGTTTAACAACCTGGAGTTTTAGCTATGTCGACTGCAGGGATAATCAAAGTCTCCGCTGTGTGCCCCGTCTTCGATGGAACTGAATATCCCTACTAGAAGAATAAGATGCGCATGCATCTTGAAGCCATTGACGTCGACCTATGCTATGTCGTCGAGAACGGCGTTCCCAAGGCTGGAGAAGGTGTCACTGCTGCTGATGTCAAGAAGTGTTGGAAATATGCCCTAGAGGCAATAATAAATTGGTTATTATTATATTTCCTTGTTCATGATAATCATTTATTATCCATGCTAGAATTGTATTGATAGGAAACTCAGATACATGTGTGGATACATAGACAACACCATGTCCCTAGTAAGCCTCTAGTTGACTAGCTCGTTGATCAATAGATGGTTACGGTTTCCTAACCATGGACATTGGATGTCGTTGATAACGGGATCACATCATTAGGAGAATGATGTGATGGACAAGACCCAATCCTAAGCCTAGCACAAAGATCGTGTAGTTCGTTCGCTAAAGCTTTTGTAATGTCAAGTATCGACCATGAGATTGTGCAACTCCCAGATACCGTAGGAGTGCTTTGGGTGTGCCAAACGTCACAACGTAACTGGGTGGCTATAAAGGTACACTATAGGTATCTCCGAAAGTGTCTGTTTGGTTGGCACGAATCAAGACTGGGATTTGTCACTCCGTGTTAACGGAGAGGTATCTCTGGGCCCACTCGGTAGGACATCATCATAATGTGCACAATGTGATCAAGGAGTTGATCACGGGATGATGTGTTACGGAACGAGTAAAGAGACTTGCCGGTAACGAGATTGAACAAGGTATCGGGATACCGACGATCGAATCTCGGGCAAGTACAATACCGCTTAGACAAAGGGAATTGTAAACGGGATTGATTAAGTCCTTGACATCGTGGTTCATCCGATGAGATCATCGTGGAGCATGTGGGAGCCAACATGGGTATCCAGATCCCGCTGTTGGTTATTGACCAGAGAACGTCTCAGGCATGTCTGCATGGTTCCCGAACCCGTAGGGTCTACACACTTAAGGTTCGATGACGCTAGGGTTATAAAGGAAGTTTGTATGTGGTTACCGAATGTTGTTCGGAGTCCCGGATGAGATCTCGGACGTCACGAGGAGTTCCGGAATGGTCCGGAGGTAAATATTTATATATGGGAAGTCCTGTTTTGGTCACCGAAAAAGTTTCGGGGTTTATCGATAATGTACCGGGACCACCGGGAGGGTCCTGGGGGTCCACCAAGTGGGGCCACCAGCCCCGAGGGCCACATGGGCTGTAGGGGTGTGCGCCTTGGCCTATATGGGCCAAGGGCACCAGCCCCAAGAGGCCCATGCGCCAAGAGATAAGGGAAAGGAAGAGTCCTAAAGGGGGAAGGCACCTCCTAGGTGCCTTGGGGAGGATGGACTCCTCCCTGGCCGCACCCTTCCTTGGAGGAAGGGCCAAGGCTGCGCCCCCCTCTCCCTTGGCCCTATATATAGTGGGGGGAAGGGAGGGCAGCCGCACCAAAGCCCTGGCGCCTCCCTCTCCCTCCCGTGACACATCTCCCTCCTCGTCTCTTGCGGTGCTTGGCGAAGCCCTGCTGGAGTACCACGCTCCTCCACCACCACCACGCCGTCGTGCTGCTGCTGGATGGAGTCTTCCTCAACCTCTCCCTCTCTCCTTGCTGGATCAAGGCATGGGAGACGTCACCGGGCTGTACGTGTGTTGAACACGAAGGTGCCGTCCGTTCGGCACTAGGATCATCGATGATTTGGATCACGACGAGTACGACTCCATCAACCCCGTTCTCTTGAACACTTCCGCTTAGCGATCTACAAGGGTATGTAGATGCACTCTCCTTTCCCTCGTTGCTGGTTTCTCCATAGATAGATCTTGGTGACACGTAGGAAAATTTTGAATTTCTCCTACGTTCCCTAATAGTGGTATCAGAGCTAGGTCTATTGCATAGATTCTATGCACGAGTAGAACACAAAGTAGTTGTGGGCGTTGATTTTGTTTAATATGCTTACCGTTACTAGTCCAATCTTGATTCGGCGGCATTGTGGGATGAAGCGGCCCGGACCGACCTTACACGTACTCTTACGTGAGACCGGTTCCACCGACAAACATGCACTAGTTGCATAAGGTGGCTGGCGGGTGTCTGTCTCTCCCACTTTAGTCGGACCGGATTCGATGAAAAGGGTCCTTATGAAGGGTAAATAGCAATCGGCATATCACGTTGTGGTTTTGCGTGGGTAAGAAACGTTCTTGCTAGAGACCCATAGTAGCCACATAAAACATGCAAACAACAATTAGAGGACATCTAACTTGTTTTTGCAGGGTATGCTATGTGATGTGATATGGCCAAAGGATGTGATGAATGATATATGTGATGTATGAGATGATCATGTTCTTGTAATAGGAATCACGACTTGCATGTCGATGAGTATGACAACCGGCAGGAGCCATAGGAGTTGTCTTTATTTATTTATGACCTGCGTGTCAACATAAACGTCATGTAATTACTTTACTTTATTGCTAATCGTTAGCTGTAGTAGTAGAAGTAATAGTTGGCGAGACAACTTCATGAAGACACGATGATGGAGATCATGATGATGGAGATCATGGTGTCATGCCGGTGACGATGATGATCATGGAGCCCCGAAGATGGAGATCAAAAGGAGCAATATGATATTGGCCATATCATGTCACTATTTGATTGCATGTGATGTTTATCATGTTTATACATCTTATTTGCTTAGAACGACGGTAGTAAATAAGATGATCCCTCATTAAAATATCAAGAAAGTGTTCCCCCTAACTGTGCACCGTTGCGAAAGTTCGTCGTTTCGAAGCACCACGTGATGATCGGGTGTGATAGATTCTTGCGTTCGAATACAACGGGTGTTGACGAGCCTAGCATGTACAGACATGGCCTCGGAACACATGCAAAACACTTAGGTTGACTTGACGAGCCTAGCATGTACATACATGGCCTCGGAACACAAGAGACCGAAAGGTCGAGCATGAGTCGTATGGTAGATACGATCAACATGAAGATGTTCACCGATGTTGACTAGTCCGTCTCACGTGATGATCGGACACGGCCTAGTTGACTCGGATCATGTAATCACTTAGATGACTATAGGGATGTCTATCTGAGTGGGAGTTCATAAGATGAACTTAATTATCCTGAACATAGTCAAAAGGTCTTCGCAAATTATGTCATAGCTCGCGCTTCAGTTCTACTGTTTAGAAATGTTCCTAGAGAAAATTTAGTTGAAAGTTGATAGTAGCAATTATGCGGACTAGGTCCGTAAACTGAGGATTGTCCTCATTGCTTCTTAGAAGGCTTATGTCCTTAATGCATGGCTCAGTGTGTTGAACATCGAACGTCGTCTATGGATGTTGCGAACATCTGACATACACGTTTTGATAACTACGTGATAGTTCAGTTAAACGGTTTAGAGTTGAGGCACCGAAGACGTTTTGAAACGTCGCGAAACATATGAGATGTTTTGAGGGCTGAAATTGGGATTTCAGGCTCGTGCCCACATCAAGAGGTATAAGACCTCCGACGATTTTCTTAGCCTACAAACTAAGGGCGAAAAGCTCAATTGTTGAGCTTGTGCTCAGATTGTCTGAGTACAACAATCATTTGAATCGAGTGGGAGTTGATCTTCCAGATGAGATAGTGATGTTTCTCTGAAGTCATTACCACCAAGCTGCTGGAGCTTCGTGATGAACTATAATATATCGAGGACATATATGATGATCTTTGAGATATTCGCGATGTTTGACACCACAAAAGTAGAAATCAAGAAGGAGCATCAATTGTTGATGGTTGGTGAAACCACTAGTTTCAAGAAGGGCAAGGGCAAGAAGGGATACTTCATGAAACGGCAATTCAGCTGCTGCTCTAGTGAAGAAACCCAAGGTTGAACCCAAACCCGAGACTAAGTGCTTCTGTAATAAGAGGAACAGCCACTGGAGCAGAATTACCCTAGATACTTGGTAGATTAGAAGGCTGGCAAGGTCGATAGAAGTACATTGGATATACATTGTGTTGATGTCTACTTTACTAGTACTCCTAGTAGCACCAGGGTATTAGATACCGGTTCGGTTGCTAAGTGTTAGTAACTCGAAATAAAAGCTACGGAATAAACGGAGACTAGCTAAAAGGCGAGATGACGATATGTGTTGGAAGTATTTCCAAGGTTGATCAAATATCGTACGCTCCCTCTACCATCGAGATTGGTATTAAAACCTAAATAATTGTTATTTGGTGTTTGCGTTGAGCATAGACATGATTGGATTATGTCTATCGCGATATGATTATTCATTTAAGGAGAAGAATGGTTACTCTGTTTATTTGAATACTACCTTCAAAGATCTTGCACCTAAAATGAATGGTTCATTGAATCTCGATCGTAGTGATACACATGTTCATGCCAAAAGATAGTAATGATAAGTACCACCTACTTGTGGCACTGCCACGTAAGTCATATCGGTATAAAACGCATGAAGAAGCTCCATGTTGATGGATCTTTGGGCTCACTCATTTTTAAAAAGTTTGACACATGCGAACCATGTCTATTGGTGTATATGCATGAAGAAACTCCATGCAAATGGACCGTTTGGACTCACTTGATTTTGAATCACTTGATACATGCAAATCATACCACATGGGCAAGATGACTGAAAGCCTCGTTTTCAGTAAAATGGAACTAGAAAGCAACTTGTTGGAAGTAATACATTTTGATGTGTGCAGTCCAATGAGTGCTGAGGCATATAGTGGATATCATTATGTTCTTACTTCACAGATGATTTGAGTAGATGTTGAGTATATTTACTTGATGAATCATGAGTCTGAATTGTTGAAAGGTTCAAGTAATTTCAGGGTGAAGTTGAAAGATCGTCGTGACAAGAGGATAAAATATCTGTGATATGATCATAGAGATGAATATCTGAATTACGAGTTTGGCATAGAATTAAGACATTGTGGAAATTGTTTCACAACTAATACAGCCTGGAACACCATAGTGTGATGGTGTGTCCGAACATCATAACTGCACCCTATTGGATATGATGCATACCATGATGTCTCTTATCGAATTACCATGATAGTTTATGGGTTAGGCATTAGAGACAACCACATTCACTTTAAATAGGGCACCACGTAATTCCGATGAGATGACACCGTATGAACTATGGTTTAGAGAAACCTAAGCTGTCATTTCTTAAAAGTTTGGGGCTGCGACGCTTATGTGAAAAGTTTCAGGTTGATAAGCTCGAACCCAAAGCAGATAAATGCATCTTCATAAGACACCCAAAACAGTTGGGTATACCTCCTGTCTCAGATTCGAAAGCAATAAGGGATTGTTTCTAGAATCGGGTCCTTTCTCGAGGAAAGGTTTGTCTCGAGAATTGAGTGGGAGGATGGTGGAGACTTGATGAGGTTATTGAACCGTCACTACAACTGGTGTGTAGCAGGGCACAGGAAGTTGTTCTTGTGGCACCTACACCAATTGAAGTAGAAGCTTATGATAGTGATCATGAAACTTCAGATCTAGTCACTACCGTACTTCGTAGGGTGACAAGGATGCGTACTGCTTCAGAGTGGTATAGTAATCCTGTCTTGGAAGTCATGTTGCTAGACAACAATGAACCTACGAGCTGTGGAGAAGCGATGGTGGGCCCGGATTCCGATAAATGGCTCGAGGCCATAAAAATCCAAGAGAGGATCCGTGTATGAAAACAAAGTGTAGACTTTGGCAGAACGACTCGATGGTCGTAAGGTTGTTGAGTACAGGTGGATTTTAAAAGGAAGACGGACAATGATGGTAAATGTCACCATTAACAGAGCTCGACTTGTCATTAAGAAGTTTCCTGACAAGTTCAAGGAGTTGACTACGGTGAGACTTTCTCACTCGTAGCGATGCTAAGAGTCTGTTGGAATTATATTAGCGATTACTGCATTATTTATGAAATCTTGCAGGTAGGATGTCAAAACATTGTTTCCTCGACGATTTTCTTGAGGAAAGGTTGTATGTGATACAAACGGAAGGTTTTGTCAATCCTGAAAGATGCTAACAAGTATGCAAAGCTCTAGCAATCCTTCTAAGGACTGGAGTAAGCATCTCGGAGTTGGAATGTATGCTTTGATGAGATAATCAAAGTTTATGGGTTTATACAAAGTTTGTTAGAAACTTGTATTTACAATAAAGTGAGTGGGAGCACTATGACATTTCTGATAAGTATATGTGGATGACATATTGTTGATCCGAAGTGACGTAGAATTTCTGGAAAGCATATAGAGTTATTTGGAAAGTGTTTTTCAATGGAAAGCCTGGATTAAGCTACTTGAATATTGAGCATCAAGATCTATAAGGATAGATCAAAACGCTTAATGGTACTTTCAAATGAGCACATACCTTGACATGATCTTGAAGGTGTTCAAGATGGATCAGTCAAAGAAGGAGTTCTTGCCTGAATTGTAAGGTATGAAGTTAAAACTTAAAGCTCGACCACGGCAGAATGGAGAGAAAGGGCGAAGGTCATCCCCTATGCTTAGACATAGGCTCCATAGTATGCTATGCTGTGTACCGCACCTGATGTGTGCCTTGCTACATGTCTGGCAAGAGGGTACAAAGGTGATCAAGGAGTGGATCACCAGACAGCGGTCAAAATTGTCCTTGGAGAAAATAAGGACATGTTTCTCGATTATGGAGGTGGTAAAAGAGTTCGTCGTAAAGGGTTACGCCGATGCAAACTTTGACATTAATCCAGATTATTCTGAGTAGTAGACTGGATTCACATAGTAGAACAGTTATTTGGAATAGCTCCAAATAGAACGTGGTAGCTGCATCTAGGAGATGACATAGAGATTTGCGAAGTACATACGGATCTGAATGTTGCAGACCCGTTGACTGAAACCTCTCTCACAAGCATAACATGATCAAAACCAGAACTCATTGAGTGTTAATCACATGGTAATGTGAACTAGATTATTGACTCTAGTAAACTCTTTGGGTGTTAGTCACATGGGGATGTGACCTTGAGTGTTAATCACATATCGATGTGAACTGGATTATTGACTCTAGTGCAAGTGGGAGACTGTTGGAAATATGCCCTAGAGGCAATAATAAATTGGTTATTATTATATTTCCTTGTTCATGATAATCGTTTATTATCCATGCTAGAATTGTATTGATAGGAAACTCAGATACATGTGTGGATACATAGACAACACCATGTCCCTAGTAAGCCTCTAGTTGACTAGCTCGTTGATCAATAGATGGTTACGGTTTCCTAACCATGGACATTGGATGTCGTTGATAACGGGATCACATCATTAGGAGAATGATGTGATGG
Source organism: Triticum monococcum (assembly GCA_034509565.1). Taxonomy (NCBI): domain Eukaryota; kingdom Viridiplantae; phylum Streptophyta; class Magnoliopsida; order Poales; family Poaceae; genus Triticum; species Triticum monococcum. Next base: position 671,488,521 of record CM067845.1, read on the forward strand.
ACAAGACCCAATCCTAAGCCTAGCACAAAGATCGTGTAGTTCGTTCGCTAAAGCTTTTGTAATGTCAAGTATCGACCATGAGATTGTGCAACTCCCAGATACCGTAGGAGTGCTTTGGGTGTGCCAAACGTCACAACGTAACTGGGTGGCTATAAAGGTACACTATAGGTATCTCCGAAAGTGTCTGTTTGGTTGGCACGAATCAAGACTGGGATTTGTCACTCCGTGTTAACGGAGAGGTATCTTTGGGCCCACTCGGTAGGACATCATCATAATGTGCACAATGTGATCAAGGAGTTGATCACGGGATGATGTGTTACGGAACGAGTAAAGAGACTTGCCGGTAACGAGATTGAACAAGGTATCGGGATACCGACGATCGAATCTCGGGCAAGTACAATACCGCTTAGACAAAGGGAATTGTATACGGGATTGATTAAGTCCTTGACATCGTGGTTCATCCGATGAGATCATCGTGGACCATGTGGGAGCCAACATGGGTATCCAAATCCCGCTGTTGGTTATTGATCAGAGAACGTCTCGGTCATGTCTGCATGGTTCCCGAACCCGTAGGGTCTACACACTTAAGGTTCGATGACGCTAGGGTTATAAAGGAAGTTTGTATGTGGTTACCGAATGTTGTTCGGAGTCCCGGATGAGATCTCGGACGTCACGAGGAGTTCCGGAATGGTCCGGAGGTAAAGATTTATATATGGGAAGTCCTGTTTTGGTCACCAGAAAAGTTTCGGGGTTTATCGGTGATGTACCGGGACCACCGGGAGGGTCCCGGGGGTCCACCAAGTGGGGCCACCAGCCCCGGGGGCCACATGGGCTGTAGGGGTGTGCGCCTTGGCCTATATGGGCCAAGGGCACCAGCCCCAAGAGGCCCATGCGCCAAGAGATAAGGGAAAGGAAGAGTCCTAAAGGGGGAAGGCACCTCCTAGGTGCCTTGGGGAGGATGGACTCCTCCCTGGCCGCACCCTTCCTTGGAGGAAGGGCCAAGGCTGCGCCCCCCCTCTCCCTTGGCCCTATATATAGTGGGGGGAAGGGAGGGCAGCCACACCAAAGCCCTGGCGCCTCCCTCTCCCTCCCGTGACACATCTCCCTCCTCGTCTCTTGCGGTGCTTAGCGAAGCCCTGCTGGAGTACCACGCTCCTCTACCACCACCACGCCGTCGTGCTGCTGCTGGATGGAGTCTTCCTCAACCTCTCCCTCTCTCCTTGCTGGATCAAGGCATGGGAGACGTCACCGGGCTGTACGTGTGTTGAACACGGAGGTGCCGTCCGTTCGGCACTAGGATCATCGGTGATTTGGATCACGACGAGTACGACTCCATCAACCCCGTTCTCTTGAACGCTTCCGCTTAGCGATCTACAAGGGTATGTAGATGCACTCTCCTTTCCCTCGTTGCTGGTTTCTCCATAGATATATCTTGGTGACACGTAGGAAAATTTTGAATTTCTCCTACGTTCCCCAACAAGAAGTTCACTCAACTGGACTCTACTGCCAAGAATATCATCTGTGGTCATCTGACCAAAGGACAGTATGGCCGTGTGAGTGCCTTGAAGACATCCAAGCTGGTCTGGGACTGGCTCTCCAAGGTCAATGAAGGCATCTCGACTCAGAGAGATCAAAGAATCAGTGTTCTTCGCAACCTCTTCAACCGCTTCAAGCGAAATGAGAATGAGAATGTCCAGCACACATTTGACCGGCTCACTGACATCACAAATGAGCTTCAAGCCCTCGGCGCTACTGAGATCACCAAACATGAAATCGTCAAGACGCTGCTGAGATCACTTGATAGTTCGTTTGACATCCTAGCCCTGATAATTCAAGAACGTCCAGACTTCAAGACACTCAATCCGTCTGACATACTTGAGAGGCTCAACACACATGAGTTTCAGCTTTCTGAGAAAAGAGATATCTATGGTCCAAACTATGGGCGAACTCGTGCCTTGAAGGCAAAAGCTGTGTCCTCATCTGAAGAAGAATCTGACAGCAGTTCTGATGATCCTGAAGACATTGGAAGGGAGCTTGCAATGCTAGTGAAGAAGTTCCAAAAATTCACCAAGAAGAAAGGTTTCAGATAGTCTTCACGATCAAGCTCAAGGAATGATGAAGCTTCTGCTCATGACTACAAGAAGAAAACATGTCACAAGTGCAAGAAAACTGGACACTTCATCTCTGAGTGTCCACAGTGGGACAATGAGAACAGAAAGAAGAAGAAGAGCAAGGAATATGACTCTGACGACAAGAAGAAGAAGAAATACTCAAAGTCTTCTTCCAAGTCTTCCTCAAAGTCTTCATCACACAAGAAGAGCTCAACTGGCAAGGCTCGTGCGTTTGTTGGCAAGGAAATGGATTTAGAGGAGGAGTTCGCTTCTGAGGAGGCAGAGGTGGAGTCTGAGGAGGAATCTGATTCTGGCATTGCGAGTCTGGCTACAGCTTACGTCGCCAAGTCCATCTCCAACACTAAAGACAATGACTTCATCACCAACACCGATGCAAATGACAAGGACGACTCCACTCCTACCTACTGCTCCATGGCACGCGGTGCCAAGGTAAACACACGCACTACTCACTATCAAACATCCAGTGATGATGATTCTGATTGTGATTCAAAACCCAGCTACAAAACACTTGCTAAAATTGCAACTGAACAACAGAAAGCCATGGAACATATTCAAAAACTGTTAGAAAGAAGCGATGACCTGTTGGGTGCTGAAATAACTCAATCTGAATCCTTAATTGAAGACATAAAAAATCTTCATGTTAAGTATCAGGAACTTGAAGATTGTCATGATACTCTGTCAATAACTCATGAAAAGCTCTCCTATGATTATCTTCAAAGGAAGCAAGATCTTGAGAAATTGAGAGCGGCTCATGAAGATCTTCAAAAGGAAAACGAGTCACTTCGCGCCGAACAGATCAGTTCCGCTCAGGAAGGATTTGAACCACCATGCCTTAAATGCATTGAGCATGATAATGCTACTTCTATTGCTGAATGTTCCACTACTACTGCTGTTGCAATATCTTCAACTGTTGAAGTGGTAACTAACCCCTCTGCTGAGGATACCACTGCTATTGCTGATGAGAATGCTAGGTTGAAGACATTGCTTGAAACAGGGATGTACAAAAGTCTCAAAGGACATCAGACATTATGTGATGTCCTCAAGAAGCAAATTCTGAACCGAAACCCTAGGAAAGAGGGTGTTGGGTTCGTGAGGAAAATAAATGCAGATGGCTCTTACTGGAAACCTGAGCAGTACCCCAAAACCACATGGGTTGCTGCAAAGGAATCCTCAGCAGATCCATCCAATCTGTCTGGCTTCACCTGTGCTAACCCAATTGTCATTGATGAATCCTTTGATGCAAACTGTAAGCTGTTTAGAAATCAGAATGGTGAAGTGTTTGCCAGGTACATTGGTACTAACTGCAGGAATGGACCGCCTATGAAGAAGATCTGGGTTCCAAAAACGTGTCTGGAGAATCTTCCTGTGAATGTCCTCATGACACCTCACATGAAGAAGACAAACCTCAGACCAAAGGCTTCATATGGTCCAAAGGCTTCATACAGACAGAGGACTCACCTGAGTCGCACTAACGCAAATATTTTGCAGGGAAACCATACTCAGGCATATGAATATGAGAGTGGTTCTTCAAACCGTCATGTTCATATGACCAAGAACTATTCTGCCTATTCTTATGAGTACTATTGCCCGCCTGCTAGACTATTTGCTAGGGCTCCAAAGCCAAAATTCTCAGATGCTGCACTTAGACTTATTGCTTCTAAGCCACCCTTGAAGATGTGGGTGGTTAAGAAAGCTTAACTCTATTTTGTAGGGAAAGGTCTCCAGCAGAAAACCAAAATCTTCTAACGCTATTGCTGGGGACCTTACAAATCTTGTGGGGTGCAAGATCAAATGCCCGAATGGCATCACTATGTATTTCGTTCCTGCATCGCATGCTACTCTCCCTATTAGTCCTAACCTGGATCTAAGTTTTCATAACCCACTGGTTCGTCAAATGTTTTTGCTTCACAATTCTCTTCGTGAAGCCTATCCCCCTAACTGCACTGTAGGGTACGACACCATCGTCTTCAGAATGGATTATTGACAGTGGGTGTACAAATCACATGACTGGCAAAAGAAGCCTTCTTATGGACTCAACCTTACGTCCATCCGACAAGAGCCACATCACATTTGCTGACACTGGTAAAAGTAAGGTATTGGGTCTAGGTAGAGTTGCAATCTCAAAGGATCAACACATGGACAAAGTCATGCTTGTTGAATCCCTTGGCTTCAACTTAATGTCTGTCTCAATGCTTTGCGATTTGAGCATGGTCGTAATATTTGGAAAATATCGTTGCCTGGTACTAATGGAATCTGACAAGTCTCTAGTGTTTGAAGGGTATCGGAAAGATGATCTGTATGTGGTAGATTTCTCAGCAGGGCCACAGCTTGCAGTATGCCTTCTGGCAAAGGCGTCAGAATGTTGGCTTTGGCATCGGAGGCTTGGGCATGCTGGCATGAGGAACCTCCACACCCTTGCAAAGAAGAAGCATGTCATAGGCATCGAAGGCGTCAAGTTCAAGAAAGATCACTTATGCGGTGCCTGTGAAGCAGGGAAGATGACGAGGGCAAAACATCCCTCGAAGACAATCATGACCACTACTCGACCCTTTGAACTGCTTCACATGGATCTTTTTGGTCCCACTCACTACTCAACTTTTTCAACTACTGCTTGCCTCTATGGCTTTGTCATTGTTGATGATTACTCTAGATATACTTGGGTGCACATAATCCTTTACAAGACTGAAGTGCAGGATGTCTTCAGACGCTTCGCCAATCAAGCTATGAACAATTATGGCGCCAAGATAAAGCACATCAGAAGTGACAATGGCACTGAATTCAAGAATACTGGCCTTGACACATATCTTGATAGCTTGGGCATCACACATGAATTCTCAGCTCCGTACACGCCACAGCAGAATGGCGTCGTCGAACGCAAGAACAGAACACTCATTGAGATGGCCAGAACGATGCTAGATGAGTACAAGACTCCAAGAAAATTCTGGCCTGAAGCCATTGACACTGCATGCCATACAATCAACCGTGTTTATCTTCACAAGCTTCTGAACAAGACATCTTATGAACTCCTAACTGGCAAGAAGCCAAATGTCAGTTACTTCAGAGTATTTGGCACAAGATGCTGGATCAAGGACCCACACCACACCTCAAAATTTGCACCAAAAGCACATGAGGGTTTTATGCTTGGATATGGAAAGGATTCGCACTCCTACAGAGTCTTCAATCTCTTTCACTACAAAGTGGTTGAAACAGTGGATGTGCGGTTCGATGAGACCAATGGTTCACAAAGAGAGCAATTGCCAGATGTGCTAGATGAAGTTCCAGCTAGTGAATCAATCAAGCTAATGGGAACTGGAGAAATTATACCTTCTGAAGCTCATCCTGAAGAAGAACTTATCATCTCAGCACCTGATCCACATGAAGACAATGCTCAGCCTGAAGACATTCCTCCCAACGACAACATAGATCAGCAAGAGCAAAGTCTTTGACCTATACATCCTCGTGTTGCCAATGAAGTGCAAATTGACAGAATAATTGACAGCATCAATGCACCTGGTCCACTGACTCGTTCAAGGGCAACTCAACTGGCAAATTTCTGCGGGCACTTCGCATTCGTTTCAATCACAGAACCCAAGAAAGTTGAAGAAGCTTTCATGGAACCTGAATGGATTCAAGCTATGCAAGAAGAGCTTCAACAGTTTGAGCTGAACAATGTATGGGAACTGGTTAAGCGTCCTGATCCACGGAAGCACAATATAATAGGCACCAAATGGATATACCGCAACAAGCAATATGAGCATGGTCAAGTTGTCAGAAACAAATCTCGTCTCATTGCTCAAGGATATACTCAAGTGGAAGGCATTGACTTCGATGAAACATTTGCTCCTGTGGCCAGACTTGAAGCCATCCGTATACTGATGGCCTATGCAAATCATCATAACATACTTTTATATCAAATGGATGTGAAGAGTGCCTTTCTCAATGGCAAGATTGAAGAAGTGTATGTTGCACAACCACCTGAGTTTGAAGATCCAAAACATCCTGACATGGTTTACAAGCTCAATAAGGCACTATATGGCCTCAAACAAGCCCTTCGGGCCTGGTATGACACACTCAAATACTTCCTAAAGAGCAAAGGCTTCATACCTGGCTCCCTAGATCCCACTCTCTTCACGAAGACATATGATGGTGAACTGTTTGTGTGCCAAATATATGTGGATGTTATCTTCGGCTGCACCAATCAGAAGTACAGTGAGGAGTTTGGATATATGATGCAAGAGCAATATCAGATGTCTATGATGGGGGAGCTGAAGTTCTTCCTCGGTCTTCAGATACGGCAACAACGCAATGGCATCTTCATATCTCAAGAGAAGTATCTCAAAGATTGCCTGAAGAAGTTCGGTATGCAAGATTGCAAAGGCTTCACAACACCAATGCCAGCCAAACATCATCTGGGTCCAGACGACAATGGTAAAGAGTTCGATCAAAAGGTATACCGCTCCATGATTGGTTCTTTGCTTTATTTATGTGCATCTAGGCCGGATATTATGCTTAGTGTTTGCATGTGTGCTCGATTTCAAGCGGCACCAAAGGAGTCGCATCACTTAGCAGTGAAGCGAATTCTTTGATATTTGGCTCACACCCCAACTCTAGGGTTATGGTATCCAAAGGGCTCAGAGTTTGATCTGGTTGGATTCTCGGATGCTGATTATGCTGGTGACAAGGTGGATCGCAAGTCTACATCAGGCACATGTCATTTTCTGGGACGATCACTTGTATGTTGGTCTTCTAAGAAGCAGAACTGTGTATCTCTCTCCACTGCTGAATCTGAATACATTGCTGCTAGATCTTGCTGCGCTCAGCTTCTGTGGATGAAGCAAACTCTCAAGGACTATGGCATTCATCTGAAGCAAGTGCCACTCTACTGCGACAACGAAAGCGCCATCAAGATTGCTAACAACCCAATTCAGCACTCGAAGACAAAGCACATTGAAATTCGTCATCACTTTCTCAGAGATCATGTTGTGAAGGAAGATATTGATATCATACATGTCAACACTGAAGAGCAATTGGCAGATATCTTCACCAAGCCGTTGGATGAGAAGAGATTTTGCAAGTTACGGTGTGAGCTAAATATCTTGGAATCCTCAAATGTCCTATGATCAGGCACACATCCTAACACTTATGCATATTGATGACTTAGATGTGCAACACACGAAGCAATGTATATCTTCAATCAATGAAGACATACATTCTAAGTGTGAATACATCAATGTGGAATTTGACTTCGGAGCGCCACGATAATTGTGCGCCGTGTCTGGGTCTAATACTTCCTATACGGTGGGTAACGCCACCACCAAACGTTCTATTCTAAAGTGTTTCACTCATGGCGTTACCTTGCAATGTCTTCACATTTGGTTTGGCTTACATCTCAACATGTCTTCATGATTATCCTCACTACGTGGATTATATAGATATATATATATATACTAGTGTTCTCTCCTCTACAGCATTCACTTATAGCTATGTCTTCTTGTTTGAATCTTTTGAACTAAGTGAATGTGATCGGACCCTAATCTCTCTATGCTTTCTATCTCAAATTCTATCTCTCCAAGTCATATGCATTCTATTGAAACTGCCGAATGTCTTCTCTGCGTCCTTGTCAGCAGAAGACACAGAGACAAACTTTAAAACCGTTTTTAATGCTCATTCATCCACAAGAAATCCGAAGAAGTAGGAACGACCACCCGACAATCCAGGCGTGCGTGGGATGTGGAACTACCCCCGAGATTCCGCATGATGGCCACGTGTTGTTTAGAGGCGAATCGCCAGGGGCACCTGTGTAATAGCACAGTGCCGCCCCTGTAACTATAAATACACCCTCACCGCGGTCATTATCTCCTTCTTCTTCCCTCACACGAACCCTAGCGCCACCGCTAGCTCTCGACGACGCCGGCGACGAAGCGCTTCACTGCCGCAACCTCTCCGACGCCGTCTTCACGCTGATTGCGGACATCATCCTCTCCGCCGTCGCCGTAGGTGTCTTCCGTCGCCAAGTTAGGGCACGGAGGATCGAACTGCTCGGCCTCATCTCCCACTCCGTCTAGCAGTTCCAAGTGTGGTAATTAAAACCTCTTTTTACAGCCTCTTTTGATCCTATGGTTGTGTCACTTTCTGCCATAAGAAGTTTCTATTCACACAAGTTAGATCCCTCTCAATATGCATCTCATAACATTCCTAGAATATTCACTTATGCTTCATAAAGTAGTTTGATTCCTCACTTGTACTGATCTGTGGGTTCGTACAAATCTGGAACCAACTTCTTATCTATGAGTGAATGTCTTCGCATGATGAGGTCAATGTCTTCTAAACTGATTTATCTTCAAAATCTTCTGAGAATGCATATGACCTCTTCCCCTTCCCTCGCACCTTAATGCTGTCACAGGTACATGTCCGTGGGAGAATCCCTTGGTTCTCATAGTCTGCATTCATTTGCAGAATTCTTACAGCATCATATAAATTCTCCCGAAGCCAGTTCCTGTTTGACCAGCAAGAGAAAGCCTTTGAAGCCTTTGAACGTATTGAAGCCATTCAGTTTAAAGTTCATGGCTGCAGAAAAATCAGCAAGGAAGGGTGGCAGAAAGCGTCGAGGAGAAACATCAAGAGATCTGCCCGATGACCTCTCAGAGCTGTACAAGACAGATCCTGAAGAGGATTACAATCAGCGCAAGACACGAATTCAATGGATTCGACGCTATTGGGCGGAGCAATGGTTCCAATACCGCTTCGTCACCAAGGAGTACGCTGAGAAAAACGCCATCAGGAGACCATGGGGAGACGTACTATACAAAAATCTCGTGCCCAGGTCCAAAGATGAAGCCATTGCTCAAGGCTTCTACCCGTGCATGGTTCGTGGGCCACAGCCAGCTGAAGCACATCCGTCGTCACTACTCTGGTGTCATGATGACAATCTGTTCAAGCGCAACTTCCAGTTTGCCCAGAACTCAGCGAAGCAAAACAAGAAGAAATTGGGCTTAGACTTCAACCCTGGTCCCTCCGCACCAAGGGCAGATGGCACACGCGAGGCAGACCAGAATATCATCGGACCATACGCCAACCTTGAGGGCCTCATCACCCGCATCTTAGTCCAAGGGACTGCAGTGAATGAGCCACCAGCTGACTCTGAATCAGAAGAAGCGCCTGCTGCACCGAAGCCAAAGCAATCGAAGAAGCCCAAAGCTTCAAAGCTGGCCTCTCCACCGAAAATCTCAAGGGCGAAGCCATTGGCAACTGCACCTCCTGAAGCCAGTGTGCAGTCTGAAGACTTATCACGAGTCTCCAAGCCCCAGAAGGCCAAGATGCCTCAGCCACACAGCGGCCAAGAGCTCACAGCTGCTGCCATTCTGCGCAACGACGCCATTGATCTGTCAAGCGATGAAGACCTTGCAGATGACGCTCTTGAGCAACTTATCAAGAGCAAAGAGGAGGCAGAAATCTTCAATAATCTGCCTCTCTTTGATGTCGCCATCATCCACGACTTCATTGACGAGTGGTTTGCTACACCAAACGTCAGCTTTGACGATCTGCAGCTGCCCATTGGCCTCAGTGTTGCCTTCCAAGGAGCCATTGCTTCAGAACTGGCCATCGCCCAGCGCGTTGTTAAGCTGAAGCAGAAAATTGACTATGAAAAGGCTCAGTTCAAGAAGCATATGGCCAAGCTCAGCGTGCAGGAAGTGAAGAACTTCAAAATCATGCTGCACGAGCTAAAGGAAAACTTCCTGAAGAAACGCGCCGAAGCTCAAGGTTCGCGTGAGCAGATGAAGACTCTGGCCGACAGATGTGTGCAAGCCTATAACGAGGCTGAGAAGTGCAAGGCACTTGGGCGTCCCAGCATCGACCCCAGGATGGCCGCGAAGAAGAAGAAGAAGAAGCTTGCTGTGGCTGAACCAGAGGCACCAAGTCAAGAAGCTATTCTGATTGTCTTCCCCACTGCTACGACTAGCTCGAAGCCAAAGAGCCGGTCAACCGCTTCAGAGCTCAAGAAGACACGGACTGCAGAGGCTGAAGCTAGGAAGAGGAAACACTCTGAAGCCTCTCCTTCTGACCCTACCAAGAAGAAGCGCAAGATCAAGAAAGCTCGGGCTGCTCCCACAGAGCCCTTGATGGTTGAACCCCTCTCTGTCATCTATCCTGACGCAGATCGTCAGCTGACAGTTCATGAGCCTGCTCCCACAAAGGCTCCTAAAGCTGAAGACATTCCAGCAGCCGACCCCATCGCTGCTGAAGACATTGGTCACCAAGACAATGTACAAGATGATGCAGCCCTTCCTCAGCTTGAGACAAGTGAACTCATCAGCATTGGTCGTCCTCTGACGCCAATTGCACAAGATGCATCATGGGCGGATCGCCCACAAGTGGAAGAAGAATCTGAGGTCCAGCCCACTCCAACTCCACAGGCGTCATCTGCATACCGCAGGCTTCGCAAAGGACCAAGGCCTCAAGATTCGGCTGAAGACACTCCGGCTGCATCAGCCGAAGAGCATGAAGAAGTACCACAAGCTCCAACTCCCCCGCTCCAACAAGAAGCCGTTCTCCAGGAGAACGTGCCGGAGTCTGTCCCTCCAACTACACAAGTGGAGGCTGAAAATGTTGAGGCTGCCACAACTAACACCGAAGCCAATGTGGCGCCCTCCCCACCCAAAGCTTCTGAAGACAGTGAAGCTACTGATCCAGATACGTCTGTTCCTGAGTCTGCTGCAGGTCCTCAATTTGATTACCATGTTGAGCACAGGCCTCAGGTCCAGACGCCAATCCCTCGACTGCCAAGGTTCCCAGGTCCTGCATTAGCTCCTGGCTCCTTCAACATCACTAGCTTCAAGGCCGACAACATGTTCTTCAACAGCTCCAAGAACCCCTATTCAAGGGAAAGGATTGTATCAGATAGGTTCTGGAGCTATCCTCAGCGCAGCTACTACTCCTGCATCCTCTACAACCAAGGTCGCATCTTCCCACACAAGCGCCTTGATGTTGAAGCCATTGCTGGACTGCCCTATTTGGAGGAAGCTTTGGATTGCTTTAAGCAAGTGGGTCTGCTGCAGTTCGTAACTGATGAAGAGCACTAGAATGAAGAGCTTCTGCTTCAATTCTATGCCACCCTCCATATTAAAGGATACAACAGAGATCCGAAGACTTGGATCCTGGAGTGGATGACCGGCAATGTCCATCACGAAGCCAATGCATTTGATATCATTGAGCTTACCGGCCTACCCACTCCTGGTGAATTCTTCGAGGAAGGCTGTCAACTACATGCTGAAGCTATTGAGAGCATATTCTAGAGGCCTGAACCAAATATGAGTCAGATGCTCTCAATGATGAAGCCATTGCCCCATGATGCACCCTATCCAATTGAGTTCTTCGTTGAAGACCTAGAGTACCTGCCCAGAACCATATATCACATCATCCGGCGGACTCTCTGGCCCATTAAGGGACACTCTCCACATGCCAAGGTTGAGGGTGCAATGAAGACTCTCATATTCTATATCCTTCATGGCAAATGCTTCAACGCACAGGATTTCTTCATCCGGCAACTTGCAGCGTCAGGCTTAGACTTATTTGGTTTGAAGTTCTATGCTCCTTGGGTAATGAGGCTGATCAAGCTTCACTCTGCGATTTCATATCAGCCCTCAGCCCGCAACCATCGGATCTTCTTGCTAGATGTGGACACCTCTGCTGAAGCTGTATATCCTGAGCCTGCCAAGAAACCCTTAAGTCTTCAGAATGCAGAACACCAGAGCTTCACGCAGAACGTTGAAGGTGTTGAAGCCATCTCCAGGGTGTACCCGTTGGCTGGCACTACACGTGCACCTGCATCCACTGAAGCCACTGACAGCACAACTGCTCCATGACCCAAGAAGCGCGCTCGTGCCCTCAATGATCGAGAGCTTCTTGTGGCCCTTCACCAAAAGCAAGATAGGCATCACGACTGGTTGAAGAGATAGATGAAAAGCCTCTTGGTGGATGTCAATGTTGGGGAACGTAGCAGAAATTCAAAATTTTCCTACGTGTCACCAAGATCTATCTATGGAGAAACCAGCAACGAGGGGAAGGAGAGTGCATCTACATACCCTTGTAGATCGCTAAGTGGAAGCGTTCAAGTGAACGGGGTTGATGGAGTCGTACTCGTCGTGATCCAAATCACCGAAGATCCTAGTGCCGAACGGACGGCACCTCCGTGTTCAACACATGTACAGCCCGGTGACGTCTCCTACGCCTTGATCCAGCAAGGGGAGAAGGATAGGTTGAGGAAGACTCCATCCAGCAGCAGCACAACTGCGTGGTGGTGGTGGAGGAGCGTGGCAATCCTGCAGGGCTTCGCCAAGCACCATGGGAGAGGAGAAGGACTTGGGAGAAGGGGAGGGCTGCACCAGAACATTGGTATGGCTGCCCTCCCACCCCCACATATATATAGTGGCAAGGGAGAGGGGGGGAGGCGCAGCCTTGGCCCTTCCTCCAAGGAAGGGTGCGGCTAGGAGGAGTCCCTCCTCCCCAAGGCACCTCGGAGGTGCCTTCCCCCTTTAGGACTCTTCCTTTCCTTATCCTTTGGCGCATGGGCCTCTTGGGGCTGGTGCCCTTGGCCCATATAGGCCAAGGTGCACACCCCTACAGCCCATGTGGCCCCCCGGGGCAGGTGGCCCCACCCGGTGGACCCCCGGGACCCTTCCGGTGGTCCCGGTACAATACCGGTGACCCCGAAACTTGTCCGGTGACCAAAACAGAACTTCCCATATATAAATCTTTACCTCCGGACCATTCCGAAACTCCTAGTGACGTCCGGGATCTCATCTGGGACTCCGAACAACATTCGGTAACCACATACAAACTTCCTTAATAACCCTAGTGTCATCGAATCTTAAGTGTGTAGACCCTACGGGTTCGGGAGACATGCAGACATGACCGGGACATTCTCCGGTCAATAACCAACAGCGGGATCTGGATACCCATGTTGGCTCCCACATGTTCCACGATGATCTCATCGGATGAACCACGATGTCAAGGACTTAATCAATCCCGTATGCAATTCCCTTTGTCTATCGGTACGATACTTGCCCGAGATTCGATCGTCGGTATCCCGATACCTTGTTCAATCTCGTTACCGGCAAGTCTCTTTACTCGTTCCGTAACACATCATCCCGTGATCAACTCCTTGATCACATTGTGCACATTATGATGATGTCCTACCGAGTGGGCCCAGAGATACCTCTCCGTCACACGGAGTGACAAATCCCAGTCTCGATTCGTGCCAACCCAACAGACACTTTTGGAGATACCCGTAGTGCACCTTTATAGTCACCCAGTTACGTTGTGATGTTTGGCACACCCAAAGCACTCCTACGGTATCCGGGAGTTGCACAATCTCATGGTCTAAGGAAATGATACTTGACATTAGGAAAGCTTTAGCATACGAACTACACGATCTAGTGCTATGCTTAGGATTGGGTCTTGTCCATCACATCGTTCTCCTAATGATGTGATCCCGTTATCAACGACATCTAATGTCCATGGTTAGGAAACCGTAACCATCTATTGATCAACGAGCTAGTCAACTAGAGGCTTACTAGGGACATGGTGTTGTCTATGTATCCACACATGTATCTGAGTTTCCTATCAATACAATTCTAGCATGGATAATAAACGATTATCATGAACAAGGAAATATAATAATAACCAATTTATTATTGCCTCTAGGGCATATTTCCAACAGTCTCCCACTTGCACTAGAGTCAATAATCTAGTTCACATCACCATGTGATTAACACTCATAGGTCACATCGCCATGTGACCAACATCCAAAGAGTTTACTAGAGTCAATAATCTAGTTCACATTACTATGTGATTAACACTCAATGAGTTCTGGGTTTGATCATGTTATGCTTGTGAGAGAGGTTTTAGTCAACGGGTCTGCAACATTCAGATCCATATGTACTTCGCAAATCTCTATGTCATCTCCTAGATGCAGCTACCACGCTCTATTTGGAGCTATTCCAAATAACTGTTCTACTTGGAGCTATACTAAATTGTCGCTCCATTATACGTATCCGGTATCTCTACTCAGAGCTATTCGGATAGGTGTTAAGCTTGCATCGACGTAACCCTTTACGTCGAACTCTTTCACCACCTCCATAATCGAGAAAATTCCTCAGTCCACTAGTTACTAAGGATAACTTTGACCGTTGTCCTATGATCCATTCTAGGATCACTCTTGTACCCCTTGACTGACTCATGGCAAGGCACACTTCAGGTGTGGTACACAGCATAGCATACTGTAGAGCTTACATCTTAAGCATAGGGGACGACCTTCGTCCTTTCTCTCTTTTCTGCCGTGGTCGAGCTTTAAGTCTTAACTTCATACCTTACAACTCAGGCAAGAACTCCTTCTTTGACTGATCCATCTTGAACACCTTCAAGATCATGTCAAGGTATGTGCTCATTTGAAAGTACCATTAAGCGTTTTGATCTATCCTTATAGATCTTGATGCTCAATGCTCAAGTAGCTTAATCCAGGCTTTCCATTGAAAAATACTTTCCAAATAACCCTATATGCTTTCCAGAAAATCTACATCATTTCTGATCAACAATATGTCAACAACATATACTCATCAGAAATTCTATAGTGCTCCCACTCACTTCTTTGGAAATACAAGTTTCTCATAAACTTTGTATACACCCAAAATCTTTGATCATCTCATCAAAGCATACATTCCAACTCCGAGATGCTTACTCCAGTCCTAAGAAGGATTGCTGGAGCTTTGCATACTTATTAGCATCTTTTAGGATTGACAAAACCTTCTGGTTGTATCACATACAACCTTTCCTCAAGAAAATCGTCGAGGAAACAATGTTTTGACATCCTATCTGCAAGATTTCATAAATAATGCAGTAATTGCTAATATAATTCCAACAGACTCTTAACATCGCTATGGGTGAGAAAGTCTCATCGTAGTCAACTCCTTGAACTTGTCGGAAAACATCTTAACGACAAGTCGAGCTTTCTTAATGGTGATACTTACCATCATTGTCCGTCTTCCTTTTAAAATCCATATGTACCTAACAGCCTTACGACCATCAAGTAGTTCTTCCAAAGTCTACACTTTGTTTTCATATATGGATCCTCTCTTGGATTATATGGCCTTGAGCCATTTATCGGAATCCGGGCCCACCATCGCTTCTCCATAGCTCGTAGGTTCATTGTTGTCTAGCAACATTACTTCCAAGACAGGATTACGTACCACTCTGAAGTAGTACGCATCCTTGTCATCCCACGAGGTTTGGTAGTGACTTGATCTGAAGCTTCATGATCACTATCATAAGCTTCCACTTCAATTGGTGTAGGTGCCACAGGAACAACTTCCTGTGCCCTTCCACACACTAGTTGAAGAGACGGTTCAATAGCCTCATCAAGTCTCCACCATCCTCCCACTCAATTCTTTTGAGAGAAACTTTTCCTCGAGAAAGGACCCGATTCTAGAAACAATCCCTTATTGCTTTCGAATCTGAGGCAGGAGGTATACCCAACTGTTTTGGGTGTCCTATGAAGATGCATTTATCCGCTTTGGGTTCGAGCTTATCAGCCTGAAACTTTTCCACATAAGCGTCGCAGCCCCAAACTTTTAAGAAATGACAGCTTAGGTTTCTTTAAACCATAGTTCATACGGTGTCATCTCATCAGAATTACGTGGTGCCCCATTTAAAGTGAATGTGGTTGTCTCTAATGCCTAACCCATAAACTATCGTGGTAATTTGATAAGATACATCATGGTATGCATCATATCCAATAGGGTGCAGTTATGATGTTCAGACACACCATCTCACTATGGTGTTCCAGGCTGTATTAGTTGTGAAACAATTTTCACAATGTCTTAATTCTGTGCCAAACTCGTAATTCAGATATTTATCTCTATGATCATATCATAGATCTTTTATCCTCTTGTCACGACGATCTTTCAACTTCACCCTGAAATTACTTGAACTTTTCAATAATTCAGACTCGTGATTCATCAAGTAAATATACTCAACATCTACTCAAATCATCTGTGAAGTAAGAACATAACGATAACCACTACACGCCTCAGCACTCATTGGACTGCACACATCAAAATGTATTACTTCCAACAAGTTGCTTTCTAGTTCCATTTTACTGAAAACGAGGCTTTCGGTCATCTTGCCCATGTGGTATGATTTGCATGCCTCAAGTGATTCAAAATCAAATGAGTCCAAACGATCCATTTGCATGGAGTTTCTTCATGCATATACACCAATAGACATGGTTCGCATGCCTCAAACTTCTCAAAAACGAGTGAGTCCAAAGATCCATCAACATGGAGCTTCTTCATGCGTTTAATACCGATATGACTTAAGTGGCAGTGCCACAAGTAGGTAGTACTATCATTACTATCTTATATCTTTTGGCATGAACATGTGTATCACTACGATCGAGATTCAATAAACCATTCATTTTAGGTGCAAGACCATTAAAGGTATTATTCAAATAAACAGAGTAACCATTATTCTCCTTAAATGAATAACCGTATTGCGATAGACATAATCCAATCATGTCTATGCTCAACGCAAACACCAAATAACAATTATTTAGGTTTAACACCAATCTCGATGGTAGAGGGAGCGTGCGATGCTTGATCATATCAACATTGGAAACACTTCCAACACACATTGTCAGCTCACTTTTAGCTAGTCTCCGTTTATTCCGTAGCTTTTATTTCGAGTTACTAACACTTAGCAACCGAACCGGTATCTAATACCCTGGTGCTACTAGGAGTACTAGTAAAGTACACATCAACACAATGTATATCCAATATACTTCTATCGATCTTGCCAGCCTTCTCATCTACCAAGTATCTAGGGTAATTCTGCTCCAGTGGCTGTTCCCTTTATTACAAAAGCACTTAGTCTCGAGTTTGGGTTCAACCTTGGGTTTCTTCACTAGAGCAGCAGCCGAATTGCCGTTTCATGAAGTATCCCTTCTTGCCCTTGCCCTTCTTGAAACTAGTGGTTTCATCAACCATCAACAATTGATGCTCCTTCTTGTTTTCTACTTTCGTGGTGTCAAACATCATGAATATCTCAAAGATCATCATATATGTCCTCGATATGTTATAGTTCATCACGAAGCTCTAGCAGCTTGGTGGTAATGACTTCGGAGAAACTTCATTATCTCATCTGGAAGATTAACTCCCACTCGATTCAAATGATTGTTGTACTCAGACAATCTGAGCACAAGCTCAACAATTAAGCTTTTCTCCTTAGTTTGCAGGCTAAGAAAAATCGTCGGAGGTCTTATACCTCTTGACATGGGCACGAGCCTAAAATTCCAATTTCAGCCCTCGAAACATCTCATATGTTTCGTGACGTTTCAAAACCGTCTTCGGTGCCTCAACTCTAAACCGTTTAACTAAACTATCACGTAGTTATCAAAACATGTATGTCAGATGTTCGCAACATCCACAGACGATGTTCGAGGTTCAGCACACTGAGTGGTGCATTAAGGACATAAGCCTTCTACGAAGCAATGAGGACAATCCTCAGTTTACGGACCTAGTCCACATAATTGCTACTATCAACTTTCAACTAATTTTTCTCTAGGAACATATCTAAACAGTAGAACTAAAGCGCGAGCTATGACATAATTTGCGAAGACCTTTTGACTATGTTCAGGATAATTAAGTTCATCTTATGAACTCCCACTCAGATAGACATCCCTCTAGTCATCTAAGTGATTACATGATCCGAGTCAACTAGGCCGTGTCCGATCATCACGTGAGACGGACTAGTCAACATCGGTGAACATCTTCATGTTGATCGTATCTACCATACGACTCATGCTCGACCTTTCGGTCTTCTGTGTTCCGAGGCCATGTCTGTACATGCTAGGCTCATCAAGTCAACCTAAGTGTTTGCATGTGTAAATCTGTCTTACACCCGTTGTATGTGAACGTTGGAATCTATCACACCCGATCATCACGTGGTGCTTAGAAACGAACGAACTGTCGCAACGGTGCACAGTTAGGGGGAACACTTTCTTGAAATTTTAACGAGGGATCATCTTATTTACTACCGTCGTTCTAAGCAAATAAGATGTATAAACATGATAAACATCACATGCAATCAAATAGTGACATGATATGGCCAATATCATATTGCTCCTTTTGATCTCCATCTTCAGGGCTCCATGATCATCATCGTCACCGGCATGACACCATGATCTCCATCATCATGATCTCCATCATCGTGTCTTCATGAAGTTGTCTCGCCAACTATTACTTCTACTTCTACAGCTAACGGTTAGCAATAAAGTAAAGTAATTACATGACGTTTAAGTTGACACGCAGGTCATAAATAAATAAAGACAACTCCTATGGCTCCTGCCGGTTGTCATATTCATCGACATGCAAGTCGTGATTCCTATTACAAGAACATGATCAATCTCATACATCACATATATCATTCATCACATCCTTTTGGCCATATCACATCACATCGCATACCCTGCAAAAACAAGTTAGACGTCCTCTAATTGTTGTTTGCATGTTTTACGTGGCTGCTATGGGTTTCTAGCAAGAACTTTTCTTACCTACGCAAAACCACAACGTGATATGCCAATTGCTATTTACCCTTCATAAGGACCCTCTTCATCGAATCCGATCCGACTAAAGTGGGAGAGACAGACACCCGCCAGCCACCTTATGCAACTAGTGCATGTTTGTCGGTGGAACCGGTCTCACGTAAGCGTACATGTAAGGTTGGTCCGGGCCGCTTCATCCCACAATACCGCTGAAGCAAGAAAAGACTAGTAGCGGCAAGAAAGTTGACAAATCCACGCCCACAACAAATTGTGTTCTACTCGCGCAAGAAGAACTACGCATAAACCTGGCTCTGATACCACTGTTGGGGAACGTTGCAGAAAACAAAAATTTCCCTACTCGTTTCACCAAGATCCATCTAGGAGTTCATCTAGTAACGAGTCATGAGATGCATCTACATACCTTTGTAGACCGCGTGCGGAAGCGTTCAACGTACGGGGATGATGTAGTCGAACACGACGTGATCCAAATCACCGATGACCGAGTGCCGGACGGACGGCACATCCGCGTTCAACACACGTACAGGACGGGAGACGTCTCCTCCTTCTTGATCCAGCAAGGGGGAAGGAGAGGTTGATGCTTGCCCCCCAAGGCAAGGGGGCGCCCCCCCCCCCCCTTTAGGGTTTCCCCTAACCCTAGGCGCATGGGCCCCTTAGGGGTGGCGCCCCAGCCCACTAAGGGCTGGGTCCCTTCCCACTTCAGCCCATGGGGCCCTCCGGGATAGGTGGCCCCACCCGGTGGACCCCCGGGACCCTTCCGGTGGTCCCGGTACAATACCGGTAACCCCGAAACTTGTCCCGATGGCCGAAACAGCACTTCCTATATATAATTCTTTACCTCCGGACCATTCCGGAACTCCTCGTGACGTCCGGGATCTCATCCGGGACTCCTTGTAGATCGCGTGCAGAAGCGTTCAAGTGAACGGGGATGATGGAGTCGTACTCGTCGTGATCCAAATCACCGAAGATCCTAGTGCCGAACGGACGGCACCTCCGTGTTCAACACACGTACAGCCCGATGACGTCTCCTACGCCTTGATCCAGCAAGGGGAGAAGGAGAGGTTGAGGAAGACTCCATCCAGCAGCAGCACAACGGCGTGGTGGTGGTGGAGGAGCATGGCAATCCTGCAGGGCTTCGCCAAGCACCACGGGAGAGGAGAAGGACTTGGGAGAAGGGGAGGGCTGCACCAGAACATTGGTATGGCTGCCCTCCCACCCCCCACATATATATAGTGGCAAGGGAGAGGGGGCAGGCGCAGCCTTGGCCCTTCCTCCAAGGAAGGGTGCGGCTAGGAGGAGTCCCTCCTCGGTGCCTTCCCCCTTTAGGACTCTTCCTTTCCTTATCCTTTGGTGCATGGGCCTCTTGGGGCTGGTGCCCTTGGCTCATATAGGCCAAGGTGCACACCCCTACAGACCATGTGGCCCCCCGGGGCAGGTGGCCCCACCCGGTGGACCCCCGGGACCCTTCCGGTGGTCCCGGTACAATACCGGTGACCCCGAAACTTGTCCGGTGACCAAAACAGGACTTCCCATATATAAATCTTTACCTCCGAACCATTCCGGAACTCCTCGTGACGTCCGGGATCTCATCCGGGACTCCAAAAAACATTCGGTAACCACATACAAACTTCCTTAATAACCCTAGCGTCATCGAACCTTAAGTGTGTAGACCCTACGGGTTCGGGAGACATGCAGACATGACCGAGACATTCTTCGGTCAATAACCAACAGCGGGATCTGGATACCCATGTTGGCTCCCACATGTTCCACGATGATCTCATCGGATGAACCACGATGTCAAGGACTTAATCAATCCCGTATACAATTCCCTTTGTCTATCGGTACGATACTTGCCCGAGATTCGATCGTCGGTATCCCGATACCTTGTTCAATCTCGTTACCGGCAAGTCTCTTTACTCATTCCGTAACACATCATCCCGTGATCAACTCCTTGATCACATTGTGCACATTATGATGATGTCCTACCGAGTGGGCCCAGAGATACCTCTCCGTCACACGGAGTGACAAATCCCAGTCTCGATTTGTGCCAACCCAACAGACACTTTCGGAGATACCCGTAGTGCACCTTTATAGTCACCCAGTTACGTTGTGATGTTTGGCACACCCAAAGCACTCCTACGGTATCCGGGAGTTGCACAATCTCATGGTCTAAGGAAATGATACTTGACATTAGAAAAGCTTTAGCATACGAACTACACGATCTAGTGCTATGCTTAGGATTGGGTCTTGTCCATCACATCATTCTCCTAATGATGTGATCCCGTTATCAACGACATCTAATGTCCATGGTTAGGAAACCGTAACCATCTATTGATCAACGAGCTAGTCAACTAGAGGCTTACTAGGGACATGGTGTTGTCTATGTATCCACACATGTATCTGAGTTTCCTATCAATACAATTCTAGCATGGATAATAAATGATTATCATGAACAAGGAAATATAATAATAACCAATTTATTATTGCCTCTAGGGCATATTTCCAATAGTCAATCGCATCAGAAATCTTGCCACCAAGAATGCATTCGTTGCTCATGAAACTTGTCGCCGCACCTGGAAAGGCCTCACAATGCTGTGCCCTGAAGCTGATCTTCATGAGGATGGCTTCAGAGAGAGATTCAAGTTTGACTCCACACCCCCCCAGAAGAGCTGTGCTGCGCGGAACTCCATCACTTGAAGATTCTGAGTTCTCTTCATCTGCTGCCCCGGTGACTGCAAGAATCATCGAGGAAGAAGACGACGCTACATCACCACCACCTCCTTCAGCGCACGTCGACCCTGCACCAAGCTCTTCAGCACCGCCAAACAACTCCAATGACCCTGCTGCGCCTGGGAACGCGTAGAACACTCTATGTCTTCGAACCTTTTTGGTCATCACTAACAAAAGGAGGAGAAGCATATGATGTTGTTAGTCTTCAAGCGGGTCAATATGGGCGGGTGCCTAATATTTTGCTATATTTTGCTTCGTGCTTACAACTCCCGTTCTGCTACATTTGCTTCCTTGAGTTGTAACACTTAAACTTGATGGGCGTCTGCTACTTGTTTGCCACTATGTTTTGCGAAGATAAATTCCGCATGTGTGATGATAAATTCCGCACTTAGATCATTTTGTAGACGTCCATTTTTCATTATGCATGTCATTCTCTTCATATAATTTTACATGCATAGTGGATTGTCATCATAAGTTGAAGTGGATTTCCACAAGTACAACCTGCCATGTGCATTTGCATTCCAGAAGCAAATTACTTATATGCACATCTTCAGGGGGAGCCCTTGCAGCTTATGAAGACAATCCCTTTACAATTTCACAAATTATATTCCCCGTTGAAAACTTCAACTAGTTTGTCATCAATCACCGAAAAAGGGGGAGATTGTAAGTGCATCTAGTGCCACCCCTAATTGGTTTTGGAGTATTGACGACAAACCTAGTTGAGGGACTAATGTGTTTGTGAGAATTGCAGGATAACACAGGTAGAAGTCCCTCATTGATTCGGTTTTACTACTAGAGATGACCCCTAAAAATGTACGAAGACATTGAAGACAATGGTGGTATATGAAGATATTCACATTGAAGACTATGACAAGAGAAGACACCACGTGAAGCCTATGGAACTCGAAGACTTAGATGTTTCATAGTTCTTTTTCATTTGTGTTGAGTCATAGGAACCACCGTACTGTTAAGTGGGGTCCAAGAGAACCAGTCAGAATGACTGAAGTGATGCCTAATTCAAATCCTATGTCTTCGAGCGAAGACTATGAGAGCAAATCTTGTCCAGAGTCGGACAAGTCAGCTTTACTTGTAGCCCAAGTAAAGTTGCCGTGTGAGTTCGAAATCTAACCGTTGGAACATGTGTCAGTTCCTTAGTGACCCAGGGTCATTTCGGACAAATCAGGTCGGGTTGCCCAGTGGCTATAAATAGTCCACCCCCTACAACCATAAACGTTTGGCTGCTCCGATTTCAGTGCACGGCTTTTGTCGTTTGAGAGCAACCCACCTCGAAGCCTTTGAGAGAAAATTTCCTAGCGAGGAGAAAAGCCCTAACCACCCAGAGCCAGAGAGAATTGGGCATCACTTAAGTCTTCTTGTCTGAGTGATCTGAAGACTTATTACACTTGAGGACTGTGCATCCTCCAGACGGTTAGGCGTCGCGTTCTGAGCATCCAAGAGACATTGTGGATTGCCGATGAACGAAGTCTGTGAAGGTTTGGGAGTCTACCTTGAAGACTTACCAGAGTGATTGGGCGAGGTCTGTGTGACCTTAGCTCAAGGGGAATACGATGAGGACTGGGTGTCCTGAGCTGCGTGTTCAGGATTGGGTGTCCGGGACTGTGTGTCCTTTGGTTTAAATACCTAGCCGCCCTAACCAGACGTACAGTTGTTACAGCAACTGGAACTGGTCCAACAAATCATTGTCTTCAACGAGTCACTGGTTTCATCTTCACTTCCCTTACTTACTGTTACTCTTTGTGAAGCCATTCCATGCTTGCTCTATCTTTTGTCTTCACAACGTAACTGTATGATTTGATTGGCTTCATAACTTCTGCCTACCTGATCCTTATTACACTGCAGCTACTTGTCATTGTGCTTTCACTCTATTGAATAATTGACCATGGCTTGCCTAGTGTAATCTAACTTCCGTTGCATAGTGATAGGCATATCTCTACTGTTCGTCTTCATAACCTTCACGTTTTGAAGACTTTCATAAAAATCGCCTATTCACCCCCCCTCTAGTCGATATAACGCACTTTCAGGTAATGATCTTGATGTTCTACCGTCGCAGGGCTTCGCCTAAGCACCGCTACAATATTATCGAGGACTATGGTGGAAGGGGGCACCGCACACGGCTAAGAAAACGATCACGAGGATCAACTTGTGTGTCTTTGGGGTGCCTCCCTGCCCCCGTATATAAAGGAGCAAGGGGGGAGGAGGCCGGCCCTATGAGGGGCACGCCAGGGGAGTAGGATTCCTACTCCTAGTTGGAGTAGGTTTCCTCCTTTCCTAGTCCAACTAGGAGAAGGGGGAAAAGGGGGGAAGAGGGGAAGGAAGGGAGAGAGGGGCCGCGCCCCAAACCCCTTGTCCAATTCGGACTGGGCTTGGGAGGGGCGCGCACCACCTCCTGGTCCTTCCCACTAAGGCCCATTAAGGCCCATTGCTTCTTCCTCGTATTCCCGTAACTCCCCGGTACCTCCGAAAATACCCGAATCACTCGGAACCTTTCCGATGTCCGAATATAGTCGTCCAATATATCGATCTTTACGTCTCGACCATTTCAAGACTCCTCGTCATGTCCCCGATCTCATCCGGGACTCCAAACTCCTTCGGTACATCAAAACTCATAAACTCATAATATAACTGTCATCGAAACCTTAAGCGTGCGGACCCTACGGGTTCAAGAACAATGTAGACATGACCGAGACACGTATCCAGTCAATAACCAATAGCGGAACCTGGATGCTCATATTGGCTCCCACATATTCTACGAAGATCTTTATCGGTCAGACCGCATAACAACATACGTTGTTCCCTTTGTCATCGGTATGTTACTTGCCCGAGATTCGATCGTCTGTATCTCAATACCTAGTTCAATCTCATTACCGGCAAGTCTCTTTACTCGTTCCGTAATACATCATCTCGCAACTAACTCATTAGTTGCAATGCTTGCAAGGCTTAAGTGATGTGCATTACCGAGAGGGCCCAGAGATACCTCTCCGACAATCGGAGTGACAAATCCTAATCTCGAAATACGCCAACCCAACATGTACCTTTGGAGACACCTGTAGAGCTCCTTTATAATCACCCAGTTACGTTGTGACGTTTGGTAGCACACAAAGTGTTCCTCCGGTAAACGGGAGTTGCATAATCTCATAGTCATAGGAACATGTATAAGTCATGAAGAAAGCAATAGCAACATACTGAACGATCGGGGTGCTAAGCTAACAGAATGGGTCAAGTCAATCACATCATTCTCCTAATGATGTGATCCCGTTAATCAAATGACAACTCATGTCTATGGTTAGGAAACATAACCATCTTTGATTAACGAGCTAGTCAAGTAGAGGCATACTAGTGACACTTTGTTTGTCTATGTATTCACACAAGTATTATATTTCCGGTTAATACAATTCTAGCATGAATAATAAACATTTATCATGAAATAAGGAAATAAATAATAACTTTATTATTGCCTCTAGGGCATATTTCCTTCAGTGGTGAGGGATGAAAGAGGGACATGCATTGGTTCATTAGTAATAGTGTACCCGATATGTCTGACCCGTAAGTTTTGGAATCGATATGCTATCATGTAGCCCTATATATGTTTAGTTGGAAACCTGAACCTCTTCAGCATTCACATAGCAAGTGCCTGCAAATTATGACCTTCATGATGTAACTACCCGTCGTCTGTGCTTCTTTCGTCGCCCACGACCGTCGACATTTTAGTCGCCAGCTGGACTGTGTAATAAAGGGCATTAATTCTAAAAATAATAAGGAACCCTCCGTCAACGAATTTACTCAAACCATGTCTATGATAAAAGCGGGGACTAAGAAGTAAGGAGGATGGTCATTGGCATGCCTCCGCAATACTCTCTACATAACTAAATCGAGAAACCTCGTGCGCAACTACATTAGTTTCCTAGACACGATGAAGTATCATCATTTACCGAACATACTCATCATTATTGGCAATCATCCGTTACCATCGTCCAAGAGACATGGTGCTCTGATGAATTCAAAATGGGTTGCACATGGAGTCTCACTCGGTCACAATAGACAAGACCCCCTAAATCTTCCTCAAGTTGTAGCCCCATGAGCAGCACACAAGCTTCCAAGGTGAACTTCTTGAATAGGCATCAAACTGTTATGAAAGCCATGTGTTGAACCGCAGAGTGTTGCTCTCATCAATCCAAACCTAAGTCCTCATGGAAGATTGCGTCCATGTTAAACTTTATACAAAGTTAACACCGGTCTAACCCACCTCTATTGCCTCGCTGGAGCCTTCACCTTCCGCACCATGGCATTAGTGACAAGTCTTCTACGCGCGCACGCGGGGGAGGGGGGCATTTTACTCATCGTGGGGAACCTTCCACAACTCCCACCCAAGTGAACTAGTAGGTCAGCATGACTAGTTCTATATCGTTTGTTCCCTCTATGTAGAACCATTCCTCCTAGAAGATTGTAGCAAAGGAGCTCCTCAATAATCGTTGTACCTAATCTCTCCCACGGTACCGCGGAATCCACATATTCCCTCAGATGAGAAATTCCCAAATCTCTCTTGCTCTGATCACAGAGGAACAACATGTGACATAAAGTCCTCTAGGTTCAAGACCAGTTATGCATAAATGGGCATAAAACTGAAGTCTTTATATGACTATCCATGAGAGTGCACTAGCAAGGGACTATTCCATGTAAAATCCTCAACTACAAAAATGCATCTTGGAATGAACACATCCCGCTCATAGTTTATTCCAAGCCGGGTGTGTTGCCATTCTCCCTTCTCCTTCATTCAATTGAGCTCGAATTCTATATTTCAACCTACACGCAGCATGATGCATCCATATCACAATAAAGATTTTTTGGAGAATCCTCGCAACATCCACCTGTATTTTTTTGCAGCGATATGCCCTCAAAATAACGACTACCTAGGCCCTCGTCAAGGGGTGAGGACGTTCTTCAGAAATTCCCATCTTGAGATATCTCCTCTCGGCATGTTTTGCAACTATTGGTAGGTGAGAATTGTACTGAGATTATACATTGGATGTGTCATTTTATTCTCACTCTTTTGTCTGACACTTATGTGAATTTGATTGAGATTTATTCCATTTGTTTGGTTAGTGATAATTGACCAGGGCTTAGCCAGTGATCATGACCAGTTATGATGAAGGGTTAAGATGTAATCACTAAAAAGTTCCCTCATGATCCCTACCCTCCACTATTAATATATTAACAGAGTGGTGTGCCTAATCTCTTGTTAACCCCCATGTCCTCTAATCATAGGATGGATTTAAAGTCATGTACCCATGTCTCGTCCCCAATTCCAATTACCCCTAACCAAATACACTGTATGGTTCATAATCCCAATTCGGGTAAGTTTGTAACGAGACTCCTAATGCATCACATGCATCTTTAGGGCATGATCCCAAATATGTTTATGTTCCAATTTTGTTCGAAAACAGTCAACAAAGGTCTTCAAGGAAGACAATGTGGGATGACACTCTCCCGACTCATCTCCTTCTCCTCCGTGTAAAAGAATAGCGTCATTCCGGGGGAGGGGGGGGGGTCATTGGGTTAGTATAGGTACATAGTCAGAGGGGTCTATCTTACGTGCGTGTACATATTGGATTCGTGGACAAGTGTCTAGGGACCCGCACCCAATCATGTACTCAGAAGGGATAATGATGTGAGCGACAAGTCAATGATTTGAACATCACATGATTTATTACATTCCCCGTAATCACAAGCTATTCCGACGATCATCTACATCTGCCACTGTAATTGCAGGACCATGGGTGCAACGGTGGTAGGGATGTCCTCGTCGGAGTGCAAAGAAAACACGGGAAGCAGAGGGCAAATGTTCAAAGGAGAAGACTGTCATTGTCGAGAGGACGGGGGGCCTCACTGAAATTCGCCCTACCGGATAGAACCCCGGATAGCCGACGTGGCATAGCGAGGGGGCAACCACCTGCACATCCTCGACCCCTCCCACCGCCAAGTGGGCCCGCCCCCCGCTGCTCTTAGCTATAGTCGACTTCGCCGCGCCGGCCGGGCCACTCAGTGGAGCCGTCACTCTCGCAACCCGACGACCGCCACCGCCCCCTCGCCCTCCCCATCGCTCTCGCTCCCCGGGAGGCTTCCCGCCCGCCGGCGACCGCGCCGTCGCCGCCCATGGGCCCCGTCCGGCTCGCCCTCCTCCTCCTCGCCGCCGCCGCCGCCGTCCTGCTCGGCGGCGGCGAGGCGGTGTACATCCCCTACAACACGTCGGCGGGGGTGGTCAACGGGAAGCTGAACGTGCACGTCGTCCCCCACACCCACGACGACGTCGGCTGGCTCAAGACCGTCGACCAGTACTACGTCGGATCCAACAACTCCATCCAGGTTCGAATTTCGCCGCTTGATTGTCGCCGGACTTCTCCCGGATTTTCCCTCCCCTCTTGCCTCTAGATTTGTTGCCCCTGTTCTCTCTAGATTTACGTTTCCCGTTTCCGTCGGCTTTGGGTTACCTATCGTTGAAGCAGAATTTTGGTCTGTTTGGTCGCAGAATGCCTGCGTTCAGAACGTGCTGGATTCGCTCGTGCCGGCGCTGCTCAAGGACGAGAACCGCAAGTTCATCTACGTCGAGCAGGTAAGGAGATTTTCATGCCCGCCAGCAATCTGAGGAGCTTGGAGCTGTGAAATTGGGAGGTTGCAGAGCAATGTACAGCAGTTACCTGTAACTGCTCTGTTGCTGCACAACAGTTTCACTTTTGTCAGTTGTCAGTATTATAGGAAACTCTGTCCCCTGCTGCCTGTTTCCAGAATTGGAGCTGGACCAACAGTTGTACATCCAAATAGAACGGATGGTGTTACAATGTGGATTTATTTTTGGGTTCGATGCTGTGATTTATCTTCAGTGACCGTCTATGAATGGTTTGGTTGCAGGCGTTTTTCCAGAGATGGTGGAGGCAGCAGAGCGACATGATCAAGGATACAGTGAAGGGGCTCGTCAGCTCCGGGCGGTTGGAGTTCATGTATGCTGGCTCTTTGGACAGCTTTCCTTTTTAGGCTGCACTATGTTCTATAACTGATTGATGGCATATTATTCCTGGTGATGTTGCAGAAATGGGGGTATGTGCATGCATGACGAGGCGACTGTGCACTACATTGACATGATCGATCAGACTACGCTGGGGCACAGGTTCATCAAGGAGGAGTTTGGTCAGATTCCGAGGATTGGTTGGCAGATCGATCCGTTTGGGCACTCTGCAGTTCAGGCTTACCTGCTTGGTGCAGAAGTAATTCACTGTATCCATTTTATTATGTCATGCTTTCAGATTTTGTGTGACTTTTTTTTTCTTATGGTACACTGTTACTTCCGTGTACATCTCATTTGCATGATTAGATGAGTTTCACACTCAGGATGCTTACTTCTGTACCATTATGATAGGCTACCTGTCATCACTGGTTACAGTAATACCTGAACGTTGAGATGTGGTACTGTTGGTTCATAGAGCATGTATAATAGGAATGCCAAGGGCTATGCTCTCAAGAGTGAAGTGATTGACTGCACTTCTTGACCACCTAACATAACTAAATAATTTACACAACTCGGTTACTTCATTGAATTTTCAGCTACGCCTACAGTGTTTTGACAAACATGTCAGACTTGTCAGCGTAGAGATGGCTGCATAAACATTTAGTTGAGAAAGGTGACTCATGTCCTATTAGGACTTGGAGATGTATGACCAGGGATTCCTATAATTTAATCTCTTAGAGACTTTTAGTTTCGTTAGAGGAGAAGTTGGAGAATATGTGTGGGGACAATATATAACCATTAGGTATGGCCATAGACCCATAGTTAGCAATCTGAGGGGTCAAGATCTCATCCAAAGTACGGTTAAGAGTGCAAGAATGGATTAAAGACTAGGTTATTCGTTAGCACTAGATTCTTGTATAGGGCATGGACCCAAGGCAAATTATTTGAAAGGTTGTGAGGGAGTGATAATCCCCTGTACTTGTTCAAGGTTATACTTAAATAATGTGTGGCCATTTCCCCAAATCTTTTCTCTCTTGCCGTGATTGTTTTGTCTCTGCTATTCTTGTTCTCTCTACAAGATCCATCTGTTGCTCTTGACACAATACAACCTTGTCCCCAACCTCACAGCCTTAGATTGGATATATGGCTACTGTGCATAAGAAGTATACTAGTGTAACACATTTTACCGTCTTTCAGGTAGGATTTGATGCTTTATATTTTTTCCGGATTGATTACCAAGATCGTGACACGAGGAATGGGACAAAAGAACTCGAGGTTGTATGGAGGGGCTCCAAGACCTTTGGCTCATCAGCTGATGTAAGTAGTATTTTCCTTTTCCATAATGTAACATACAGTGAATCATTCTGATGATCTAGCGTAGACCTGCAGTGCGACGCACCCATGGGGTCTTAGCAGTATTTCTCGCTGCGAGTGGTCTGCACCGCACTGAGGTGGCATGCTCCAAATAAAAACCATGACCATATATATTTTGTAACAGTTTCTTTATTGTCAATGAGTATGCATCGCTCCTGCCAGTTTTCTCACAGAACAATCACTTTCAAGTTCGTAAAGTTTGGTAAACATGTTTCATATGTAATGGCGGGAAATCTGCTCATTTTCTTTTCAGATTTTTGCTGGCATCTTCCCAAAAAATTATGAACCACCACCTGGTGAGTTTTATTTTGAAGTCGATGATACTTCCCCTGTTGTCCAGGTAAATTGATGAGAACTTCAGATATGTTAATTTAATCAACACCAGGAATAAACCTATTCTTCATTACTTTTGTCTATGTAGGATGATCCCCTTCTTTTTGATTACAATGTTGAACAACGGGTGAATGATTTTGTTGCTGCAGCGCTGGCACAGGTACAGTAGGGTCTCATATATGTCCATACTTTTACGCTGGTGCATAATTTGCCCAGTTATATGCATTGGATGAAAATCCATTGGTCTACTACAAATTTCTTATTTAATTAGAACGGCCATCTGGGTTGCATTCACAAGTTCATACCTAACACTGAAAAATGCGGCTTCAGATTTCTATGTTACTTCGACCTTAGCATTTCATGCTGAAAATTTAAAGGATGCAACAGAAACGTCCCGACAGGTAACACTGTCTGTCCTAAACCCGTGTCTGCCATACCGCTGAGTCGCATGGCTTGTGGAGAGTATGACAGTGAGGCCGATCGGACAGCGCGCACGTGGTTCTACCAATAAGCCAAATACATACCGTTCTACAAATAGATTTCCGTTATCTAAACCGCATCATTTCATACTTAAAGTGTTGTTCTATTTGGTAGTACAGCTGTTCATTGTAATCTATACTCTTTATATCTTTTCTTTTTGTAGGCAAATGTTACAAGGACAAACCATATCATGTTTACAATGGGAACAGACTTCAAATATCAATACGCAGAAAGTTGGTTCAGACAGATGGACAAATTAATTCATTATGTGAACAAGGTAAAGGATGAGCCTAGAATAAGACGAACAATACTAGACCTTCATGACATATATTTTTTAAAGATATAATTATGCTTGTTTGAAACAAAATATTTAAGAGTATGGTCAAAATGGTACTTTGAAGGCCGTAAATGTCCTAAACTACTTGTATTGTGAATCGGTGGGTGTATTTCTTTAGTAACTTCGAAGCTATATCACAAACTTATAATCACAGCACTACTTAATCATACCTCGTGAGCTATCACCATCATGATTGTTTCAGTTATGGATCATGCAATACGTTTGAAATGTTCCAGTCTTCTCACAGTACTATATGGGAACATTTTATGGGATGCATTTGGTTTTTTTCTTGTGTCATATAATTAGATAAGGACATAAATGCTTAAGAAAATGGTCCATGCCTTCCTTTTCTTGTTATTGATACAAGCATTTTAACTTGGTAAATAAGTAAATAGTGCTGAAATTTTATCTAAGATAGCTATTAACACATTATAACTCACCATGCTTGTTCTGTTTGATCATACCACAGGATGGCCGTGTGAATGCTCTGTACTCCACTCCTTCCATTTACACTGATGCAAAATTTTCTACAAATGAGCCATGGCCTCTAAAGACAAATGATTTCTTTCCGTATGTTCTATCTTATATTCATAATTGGTACAATTAACTTCACTTTTGTACTTCTGTTCCTTCTCATTCATATGGCTGTGTTTCTTTGATCAGATATGCAGATAACCCCAATGCATACTGGACAGGTTACTTCACAAGCAGACCTGCCTTAAAACGATATGTCCGCATGATGAGTGGATATTACTTGGTAGTTTTACCTAGTCTTTTAATGTTTCCCTCTAGATGTCCAACACCATATGATATACTGTCTTGGTCACTTGGTGCCGTTCATGCTTAAAGGTTAATATGCTTTCACTTTCAGGCAGCTAGGCAGCTGGAGTTCTTCATTGGGAAAAGCAAGTCAGGTTCCACAACAGATAGCTTAGGAGATGCCCTAGCTCTTGCTCAGCATCATGATGCTGTTACAGGAACAGAGAAGCAACATGTTGCAAATGATTATGCGAAGAGATTATCGATTGGCTATAAGAAAGTAACTTCTCGAGAAAATTGCTGTATTTCATATTTGATGATTTCTTTTGAGATTTGATGGATTGATTTGGTTCGATTCTTTTCCAGGCGGAGGAACTGGTTTCCACTTCTCTCGGTTGCTTGAGTGAGTCAGGCTCAAATTCTCGTTGTTCGTCCCCAACGACAAAGTTTGGGCAGGTCGGGTTTGCAGGTTCTCTAACTAATTTGCCATTTTAGTTAAAAAATGACTTAGTATTTACTGTTTACTAATCTTTTTTCAGTGTCCTCTCCTGAACATTACTTATTGCCCCCCTTCCGAGATGAACTTATCTCAAGGAAAAAGCTTGGTGAGTTGTGTTCTTAGCTCATGCATGGCTCTTTTCAAGATGAAATTTGTATAGGTTTTAATTAATCCATGACACTTTCTTGGAAAGTAAACCCGTGTAACATCTAATATGTTGTTTTCAACTTTTTGTTACAGGTTGTTCTTGTGTACAACTCTCTTGGATGGAAACGAGAGGATGTCCTCCGCATACCAGTATGCAATTTCTGTTCCCTGAAAAACAAGATATTTTGTTGGTCTTTTATTGCTGATTCATACATCCATCCATTCTGTTTATGAACACTATGTGCTTATAAATAGTGCCACTACATGAAACTCCCATACTGTAGAATGAAAACTAAATGTGCCTCTTTGTAAAATTAACAGGTCATGAGTGACTCAATTGTTGTCCATGATTCTGAGGGAAGAGAAATTGAATCGCAACTTCTGCCTATAGCTAATGTCTCATCGCACCTACGGGACAGACATGTCAAGGCTTACTTGGGCACATCGCCTGCTGCAAGTCCTAAGTTTTGGGTTGCTTTTCCTGCTTCGGTACCACCACTTGGTTTTAGCACTTATTTTATCTCGAGTGGAAAGAGATCAGGTGAATTCCATATCTTTCGTCTTGATATACAACAAAATATAAAGGATTGCTCGAAAGTTTGACAATTTCTCTGTTGCGTTATATACATTTTAGCATCTATCTCTTCGACATCCACTCTAAACTCTCAGGGAAGTGAAAGTAGGAATATGCAAGTTGGGCAAGGGCATTTGAAACTTCAATATGATGCAGCTGGAGCATTATCACAGTACTCCGATGGCAAGACTCAGGTAATTTGCTAATTTACCAGTATTATTTTCAATCTGAAACGGTTTTACCTCTTGCCTTGCTTTCATCTTAAATAGTACAGTACAAAAGTTGTACACTAAGATTATCCAGGCTTATCTACCTCATATGTCCATTCTGGTATTGGATATTGAATTTCGCTTTTAGTTTTGCTTGTTATCTGGAATCACCTGTACTCAAGAATCATTACCATATTTCAAGGTTGAAGCAAATTTTGAGCAGAAGTACAAGTATTACATAGGACAAGATGGAGGCGGAGAGGATCCTCAGGTGCACTAGGGATTCTACAAATAGTCTATTTCACCTTAAAATTAGCAAGTATTTACACTGGCATTTGTTTGCTGTTTCCTGGACTGTAGGCCTCTGGAGCGTACATATTTCGCCCTAAGGATGTTGTTCCTATCAAAACTGATGGTCAGGTATGAAGAAGGGATCAAAGTATCTCTAAAATACTGAATGGATCAAAGGGATCTTAAAAATAGGTGCATTATCGATCTGACGAATTTATGTTTCCCACTCCAAGGTTCCTCCGACTATTCTGCGTGGGCCCATATTGGATGAAGTGCATCAGCAGATTAATCCATGGATATATCAGGTTAATCATATGAATACTGCTTGTCTGAACCACCACTCATAAGGATTTACTTGCTTCTTTTTTGTTCCTGATCTTCATGTTCTCAATGAATTTCTGGCACACATCTTTGTTGCTACAGCAACATGACGCTATTTGTTTGGAAATTTGATAGTAACGCTATTCGTTCTGAATTATCATATACCTTAGACTCGGTAGATTTACTATTGTCCATTCAACATCTTCTGTATTACATGTGCGGTTCACCTAAGATTAGATCAGGCAAATACTTGGTGAAATGTATATGTAAAAGAAATGTGAGGTTGATAGTATAAAAAATATGGACTTTATTCTGTTTTTTCATTCCTTGTTAATCGATTAAAAATATTTTTTTGTATTCTTGATAATTGATATAGCTTTTCTTATCTTCGTGCAGATCACTAGAGTTTACAAGGGAAAGGACTATGTGGAAACCGAGTTCATAGTGAGTGCGGTGTCATTGCATCTTGCATTGATTTCTTCTTGAAGGCCTTCACATTTTGCATGACAATACATTCGCCTTTTCTCTTTTCTTCCATTACATATTTCTAACATCTTATGAATAATTGTTTTTATTCGTAGGTTGGACCAATACCAGTCGACGATGAAAATGGAAAAGAACTTTCAACTGAAATTATTACTAGCATGGCAACAAACAAAACATTTTATACTGATTCCAGTGGGCGTGATTTCATCAAAAGGGTATGCTTTCTAATAAATGTAGTGAAAGCAAAAAAATAGCTCACAGACAGTTGCATTAATGATTCCTGTGCTAGTTTTGAAGGGGGGGGGGGGGGGGGGGTGGAAACTAGCGATGCTATAGAGGATAACTGCAACATAAAATAAGTATTGTAATGGTGCAGAATTATGTCACTCTTTCAGGTACGGGATTATCGCTCGGAGTGGAAGATTCAAGTAAACCAACCTGTTGCTGGAAACTATTATCCTGTGAGCTCTTGTTTGCTCTATTATATTTTAAACAAGGAAGCTTAGTAGTATCCTTTAAGAAATGTCTTCTTTCATCCTTTTCCGTCATTGAGTCAACATCCCAAAGTTGTTCGGAATTCACTTGGCACTTCCTCTCAGTTTATACATATTTTGTTTTTGGAGGATTTTTGGTTTAGTTTGTAATTGATATGTTTTTGGTCATTGACTCTACCTGTAGATGGCAAGACATTTAATGACAGCTAAATCAGCT
Organism: Triticum monococcum; assembly: GCA_034509565.1. Taxonomy (NCBI): domain Eukaryota; kingdom Viridiplantae; phylum Streptophyta; class Magnoliopsida; order Poales; family Poaceae; genus Triticum; species Triticum monococcum. Next base: position 671,523,534 of record CM067845.1, read on the forward strand.
CGCTTCTTTACTTATTTAGCACCATAAGAATAAGACATGATCTCTATGTGATCTTGCAGCCCAAAAGGACATAAATTTTGACATTTAGTGATGGATAACCAAAGTCTCTGCATTTGGTGACATACAAGATGGTACATAGGAAGTTGATCTTTTAAAAACAAGTGGTGGCATAGGATAACTTTGGTAGGCAAGAGGCTATTGGTGATTATGGAAGGCCGGTAATTTAAAATGTTCTGAGCCAGGTTATTCATATTTTTGTCAACATTTGAAGAAATTGGCAATTGTGTGAAGTTGAATTGTGGAGGATCCAAAGTTGCAAATTATTCTGTAGTTTTGCTTGTAAATTGTGATGGGGCTGATTTATACACCAGATTGATAGATCTGTATTTATTTTCAGATTAATCTTGGCATTTATGTGGAAGATGGCAGCAAAGAGTTATCTATACTTGTAGACAGGTCTGTTGGAGGTTCGAGCATAAAGGATGGACAAATAGAGCTAATGCTACACAGGTACATGTCACACTCAGAGTTGCACAGTATTTTCTTGCTTCATCCATACTGTTGCAATTTTCTTTTTCTACCTCTGCTTGGTTAAATATTTCCTACTCCTTGTGTAGGAGGCTACTCAATGATGATGGTCGTGGTGTTGCGGAAGCACTAGAGGAAAAAGTCTGTTTGGATGATCAATGTGAAGGACTAGTTGTAAGTAATGAATATCTTTCTGACCATGTGCTTTGGATGGAATTGAAAACCAGATGTTTGCATATACCACAAATCCTGTTGTGCAGATCAATTTGTTCTATTATTTGCAAGCACACAATATGTTGTGCAGAAACATTATCTAAAGCAACTTATTACATTATCGACAGATTGAAGGAAAATACTATCTCAAAATTGACCCACAAGGTGATGGAGCTAGGTGGCGTCGTACATTTGGTCAGGAACTGTACTCACCTCTTCTTCTTGCATTCGCAGAGCAGGTACAGCATAAATTTTGTTGCAGTTGTGATCGATCAAACAGTTATTCTCGCTGTATTGAACATACCCCTACTTGTTTTTCCAGGATGGAGGCAACTGGGCGAATTCACATGTTTCATCATTCTCTGCAATGGATCCAACTTACAACCTTCCTGAAAATGTCGCGTTGCTTACTCTTGAGGTATGTGTATGCCTATGGAGAATGGACCATTGTTATCATATCTCCTTAAAAAGGGAAAAATTAGTATGTACTGGGCAAGAGATTGCTGATCTGATAGGTCCAAGTACCATACCATTTATTTTGAAATGTTGCAAGCTAGTTTTTAATCCTGCTGGTTTGAGAGGTTACAAGTAATACCAGCCAGTTAGCTGCAACAAATGTAATCGACACCACAGAATAGTGATGAAAATGGTATCTGGATCGGTTTGCTGCGCGTGTTAAAAGTACCTATGCGTTGTACAGGAACTTGAAGATGGAAATGTTCTCCTTCGGTTGGCTCACCTATACGAGGTCTCATACTTTGGTCATTCTCATTTACTTTCTCTCGCTCCAATCAGATCCAGTTTTATATCTTTTGTAAAACATTGTGCTGTGCATGTAGGCTGGAGAGCATAAGGATCTCTCGGCCCCGGCAAGTGTCGACCTCAAGAGGGTATTCCCAGATAAAAAGGTAACCTCCATTAAAATCTACACCTTTTTATTTATTTGATTGGATCTTGATGAATATTTTCACTACCTCCCCAATCCTGATGCTCCAGATCGGCAAGATAATCGAAACAAGCCTATCAGCGAACCAAGAGCGTGCCGCCATGGAGAAGAAGAGGCTGAAATGGAAGGTGGCAGGGCCTCCCCCAAAAGAAAATGTGGTGCGTGGAGGACCTGTGGACCCCTCCAAGCTCGTCGTCGAGCTGGCGCCCATGGAGATCCGCACATTCATCATCAGCTTTGAGCACCGACTCGCCGCACATCCGATCTAAGTGCCATGGCGGTGATCGCTGATGTTGTAACTTTTTTGTAATTTCGAATCAGAATGTTGTATTGTTGAAGCTTAACTCCTTTGAGTTGTGAATAGCAATAAGAAATAAAGTGGCCACGGAGGCCTAGAGGGTCATCAGCTTCTTAAATAAGTCTTAAGGTAGTGCAAATAACACCAGAAGTAAAAGTTACATTCAGGTCCGTAGATCACCTACTGACAACTACAAGCACTGAAGCGAGCGAAAGCGTGTCGTCGTCATCGCCCCTCCTTTGTTGGAGTCGGGCGAACATTGTTGTAGCAGACAGTTGGGTATTTGTCGTGCTAAAGACTCATAGGACCAGTGCATAGTAATTGTCGCCGATGAAGAGAAGCATAGATCAAAAGGATTCAACCTATAGACACACATATATATAGACGAATGAAGACCGGATCATCAAAGACAAACGCAGACCGGATCACACAAGATCCACTGGAGGCACATCTCCACACACGCCCTTTGATGACAGAAGATGCACCGCCGGAAGGGGGCTTAGGTGAGGAGAACCTTATTCTATCTTCAAGAAAACGATGCTGCCTCTTCTTCTTGAGCATGACACAAATTCTAAGAAAACTCGAAAAAAATAGCTAAAAATGGATCCCTCCCATTGGCAAGGGCTAGGAATCCACCACGGGAAAGTATCATGTGCTCCCAAGCTTGGTGTACTTCCGGTGCTCCAAATTCAGAAAAATAATTTTTAAATGTTTCAAAAAATTCCCAAAAAAAAATGTGAATGTCCATAAGGAACGTGACTACAACCCCTCAAAATTGCAGATCCAAACTCAAAATGCATATTGAGAAACAAAAAAGTGAAATCTGGATATGAATAGTGTCAATGTTGCTTTTGTCTTTTCCTTTACACTATTCATGCTGGATTTCACATTTTTATTTGTCAATGTGCGTTTCGAGTTTGGACCAGAAATTTTTAAGGGTTGTAGTCACATACTTTGTGAACATTCAGATTTTTTGTTAGATTTTTTGAAACATTTAAGAATGTTTTTTTTTGAATTTGGAGCACTGGGAGTACCCCAAGCTTGGGAGCACCTGATATTTCCCCGATCCACCATGTATCCGTGGCCCAAGGACCATAGGAGATGAGGTGGACAGGCAGCGACGCCAACGAGAGGCGGGGAATAGGGTTGGGGAATATAGTACTGAAGTTGTATACTAAGTAAGCAACAAGTAATATGAATCGGAGGGAGTAATATTTTCAAAGTAAAATTTTTGTAAAATTTGACCAAGTTTATAGAAACATTTATCAACTTACATTACTAAATCAATACGGTTAGATCCATCGTAAAATATATTTTCGTATGTAAATCTCTATATTTTTACCTATAAATTTGGTCAAAGTTTACAAATAAGTTGTCTTTAAAAAATATTATATTGACTATAATTTGGCAAGTAGTGAGTATGTGATGCTATTATAGTGTCTGAGTACCAAATGCGGAAGTTTGGCTCCCCGGCTTGAATTTTTGGAAATCCACATTTTGAAATTTGAAAAAAAAAACATCGCCTCCAACTCCACCGGGCCCAAACTCCCGGCCCGAAGCAAAAAGAAACAGCGCAAGCAAAAAGCCCTAGCCCGCTCTCCCCCGCTCCGCGGCTCCCATGGCGGAGGAGGACCCCTCCTCGCCGGCGCGCGAGAGCCCGGGACCTCAGCCGGCGGAGGGCGCGGCGGGCGACGCCCCGTTGCCGGCGGGGTTCATCTTCAGGTGCGACGGCGCGACCAAGCCCGAGTGCTTCAAGTACAGGGTGCTGGGCCTGCCGCGGGGGAGGCTGGGCGCCGTCTCCCGGATCAGGCGCGGCGCGGCGCTCTTCCTCTTCGACTACGACGCCAAGTACCTCTACGGGCCCTACCGCGCCGACTCGGACGGCGGGCGCGACCTCGAGCCCGCCGCCTTCCAGGGCCGCCTACCTGCCCAGGTACCGTCCCGGCCCCCCTCGCGTTCCATGCCTGGAGTCATGGGTGATTGTGCGTGTATGAATCCTTCCACCATCAAGGAAGGATGCAGTGATGATTTTGCCACTCGACGCGTGACTGAAATGTGGGTCCTGGTGCCACATTTCAAATCTGTATGGTTATCTCCCAAAAGAGTCCTGTCAATTTTATTTTTTCTGAAATTTCAGTTCATCTTGGCTCATATTATGATCTTCAGTTTCCAGTGGCATCCAGCAACCAACTTGATAGATTAGCCGTACATTATTATTTCTCATAATTTGAATGTTCAGTGTTCTTGTATACGCAGGTCAAATTCATGATTGATGGTCAGTTCATGCCTGTCCGAGGGAAAACCGTAAGATACACCATAGAAGAGAATTATCCCGGCAAATTCGTGCCAGAACTTACCTTTCCACAAGTAAGTGGAATCAGTGTTTATTGATGTTTTGTACTTGAGTAGAGGTGAAACGAATTGTGCTGAATCTTCCCTGTAGACAACTCCTGTACAAAATGGTTCGAACTTAAGGCAGTCTGCCAGATGAACACTCATTCTCGCTTATTTATGGTCCTCTGTATACATTAAAGTATCAAACTAGTCAATTCACATCTTGCTGTGCCTAGTTTGAACTACGAATGGAAGGCTATTTTATGAAAACCAGTAATTAGGAGAGCCATGTGCTTCAGAACTTGCTGCTGTGGCGTAAGCATATGTAGAAGCAAGTCGAGATTGAGAGGGACTAGAATGTACTAATATTTAATTCTTTATTGACTATGATTTAACTTTGAGAACTGAAGTTTATCTTTGCAATAATGCCTTTATTTTGCATCTCAGCCATTTATTTTGTAGAACCCAGATATTCTTTAGTATGACAGTACCCATAGTGTTTCTGATTGTATTAAGCTGTTTGGTAATCAAACAGTTTCTTTTTCCTGGGAAAATAGCAACATGGTATAGAGATGAAAAAGGTGGGTGTAATGGGAACACATTCTTCTTTCTATCACTTCTTCTCTCGAATTTTTAGGTGCAATGACTGGTATAGTCATATCAGTGTATCGGCTACTTGGAATAAACAGGAATAGCACATTTATCTCCCATCTTTCTGTTCTGTCTTAATTTTATCAGTGCTTAGCTGTGAAACTATATCATACATTTACCTGCATTAAATTTCCATTGTTTTTGGTATTCTGTTGTAGGTTGAGAAATTGAGAGCATTGTTCCGTCCAATTATTTCACTGCCAGTGCCAGAGGCACCACCCCTGCATTATGTTGACAACAGCCATCCCGCTCCATCTGCTGCTTTTCTGCCTCCTTCGGCTTCATCTTCATACCCAACACAGTCAGCTGCTTATGTGCATCACCCAAGCGCCTATGTTCTCACCCCAGCTGCTCATCTGGCGCCAAATGAACCTTATGCATGCCCAGATTCTCAACTTCCTGCTCGGACCGCTCAATTCGCTGCACCTGCTTACTATGTGACCACAACTGGGCATCTGTATCAGGCAAGTTATCAAGCATATGGTCCATCGCCTGCCACCTACCACTACGCCCAAGCGCCTGCTTTGCAACTTGTCTATTTGCAAGCCCAACACCCTGTGCCAAAACATGTTACAGACCCTGCCTGTTCCTCTGATCCCAACTACAATGCTAATGGGAGTGATCTGTATCGATATGATGCTGTGAAGTCTCATTACCAGGAAACTACTTCTGGGAGGTATGTATGGTAGCCACCAATTGGGCCTAGTACTTCTCTGTTTCTTAATATCTGCTACATGCAAAGCTATTTTTTGCAATCCGATTTGAATATATAGGTCAATGCCGGCTTGTTGACGTCTCAAAACCGTACTGTTCAGCTAGTCTAGATACTTCTGAAATGAACTAGTCGCAGGGACAATGTAGATCGGAAGCCACATCTATTCCCGTGCCTTTTTTTCCTTTGCTACATGCACAAGTAATTGATCGTGCTTTTTTCGTCGTACGTTTTTGTGTTTCAGAGCTGCTGCACCACATGAAGTGGCCGCGACAAACCTCCAACTTGTCATGCACTATGGGTACGCCCCAGGCAGTGAGGGTGCAACCAGAGAAACTACACAGTCCAGTGCTGAAGGAGCTGCATCGGCGATCTACTCCCATGCGGGTGCCCCAGCAACCACTCAGGCTGCGCCATTGGTGTACGCCGTCGCAGCTGCACCACATGAAGTGGCCGGGACGAACCTGCAACTTGTCATGCACTATGGGTACGCCCCAGGCAGCGAGGGTGCAACCGGAGAAACTGCGCAGTCCAGTGCTGAAGGAGCTGCATCACCAATCTACCCCCATGCTGGTGCCCCAGCGACCACTCAGGCTGCGCCATCGGTGTATGCTGTCGCAGCTGCACCAGCTAACCTGTGATTGCCCTGTCACCATTCAGTCTTTCTGGCAACATGGTCAACCCGAACCAAGTGAGCTGTTGCTCTGCCCTGTCGTGTTTCACCATTCTATTCACACGAGGGACTGGAAGTTCAGATCGGCGAAAGATGGCATCGCTCTCCTTTCTGCTGATGTGTTTGGTATGATGTATAGAAGGATACAGCTGCTGCTCTTTAGTTTGTTAGACTGGTGGTACTAACTGGTAGCTGTTGGTGTCGAGATTTGAGTGGTATAAGGTGATGTAACTTGTGAGAGCAACTCTAGCACAGTTTCTGTATGGATTACTTGTATGACACCATATCTCAATAAACCGCCGAAAGGGAGGAAACCTCACTCTGGTTGATTACATGATCACACAAGTTACAAGATTTGTTGATGGCTAAAATCATGAAAATACAAATAGTGGCCAATATACGCGCAGGCAACGTTTGTTTGTATTTTTTTTCATGACACATGAGGTTACTTTCCATGAAAGAAATAATTTTTACCATTTGGTCTTTTCGTACATACACAGAGTAGATTAATTATACTCCCTCCACTCTTATATTATGAGACGGAGGGAGTACTATATAGTTTCTCGCAAAAAAATATATTATATAGTTGGCAGAGTCTTCAGATTTAGGGAGGTTACAAAAATAGATGGCACATATTTGGGAGACAAAGAGAATAGTTGTCTCTCTGCGCACAAATTACAAATTACAATTTAAAATTCTAGATTTCACTTTGCTGTTTTCAAAATTTTAAATAATCTAGGTATGCCACTGTTGAGCATAGACATTTACATTGCTAAAAAATTATATTTTTCTATAGCCGCATCATAATTGAGCAGCTACATATTTTCGTAGAACAGTTGTGGCACATATTTGGGAGACAAAGAGAATAGTTGTCTCTCTGTTCAAATAGAGTTATCTTGTGATATTTTTTCTCCCGTAGCAACATTGTTTGCTAGTTATACATACAAAAAATACGTAGTAAACATTCTAAATAACTAGCTAGGAACTAACATACATTTGAATTCAATTTAAAGTGGTTCCAAATATTCGAAACAACATGAAGTGCATTCAATTATTTCCATTCGAGATCATGACACTTGTAAATCATACCTAAAGGGGGCATCGGTCTTTGCTTTGCTTTTGAACATAATAATATATACACGTGCACAAAATAGATTCAAATGTACCTCCTCCATTCCAAAATAATCATAGTTATAGGATTTTCAAGAGAGGTAAAATTTTAAAAGAAGCCCATAATTTAGTGAGTTTTTTAATAATGTCGGCGGGCGTGTGCAAAACACGCTTGTGACACCTTGGACTGGTGACGTCCTCTCGATGGTTCGTAGATGGGGCACGAAGGTGTGGACCTACACTACTAATGCACGAAATGGACACGATGATTTACCCAGGTTCGGGCCGCACTACTCCTGCTTTTTGTGCGTTTAAGTTGGTAGATTAAGAGCTACAAGTCCTTCTCGGGAGCATGAAGCATTGCGTATCCGTTCTGATGTTCTACTTAGTGTCTAATCTCTCTACTGGAGTTGTCTTTCTCCTGCTCCCCCCTCCTCTTTTGTAACCTGGACCTCCTTTTATATTTCAAGAGAGTACCACAATGGCTTCAATGCAAAGAAAATGGTCTGGGTCCGACTAGGTAGGTGAGCGCATTAAATGTGTAGTGATGTGTCATATTCTTCTATTTTCCGGGAATGAACCTTAGTCTTGTTAGCACCAGACCATGGTGACACCTGCGCGAGGCGCGACATGTCTTAGCACAAGTGTGCACCATGCAGCAGCGTAGGTGAGTAATTCACCCCTTGTGTCTTGTCCATCGTCTGGCGCGCCTGCCCACCGGCCGCGTGGCAGAAGGGTTCTGCGAGCGCAGAACAGTTGCGCCACGCGTAGGTGAGGCGATAGCTTGTTGCCGAAGGCTGGCTGAGTGCGTGCCAACTAAGGATAACCGTTGTCGGGCGAGGTCATTCATGTGTCTTGGCCGGCGATAGCCGTTACTGGACGGCTTGATCTGGATTCATAGGTTATGACAAGTGGGGCCCAAATATTTACAAAAAGCAACTGAGTCCCTATAATTTTCAAAAAAGAGAGCAATCAGGTCCTGTAATTTTCTAAAAAAAGTGATTGGGTCCTTGTAAAGAAAAGAAAAAAGCAATCGGGTCCCTAGGCCGATCCCGCTCGACCTCTCCCTAGAATCGCCGCCCACTTCCCTCCATCCCCTCCCCTGCCGGCGACCTGAGGAGGCTGAGCTCCAGCACATTGGCTAGGGGTGCGCGGTCAGCGTCTCCCCATGGCACGGCGAGCAGCAGGGCCTATGGCGACTCGTGTCCAGCAGCACGCGGCGGCTCCCCATTGGTGCGACCACCAGCACGCGACCTCAGGCGGCTCGTGGCAAGGAGCACACAGGGCTCCCTGCAAAGCCTCATACTTGCACAGCAGGAGTGGTGAGCGGCCGGTGGGCGCAATAGGTGGCAACGACGAGCAGCCACACCAGGGATGGCAAGGAACCGGGGACATCAACACATGGCGGCTCACGAGCACCGACATGCACAGCTCTGTGTGCACACCCTGCCCATCTATAGCAGCCAACTGAGGTCGCCTAACTCAGACAGGATCGCTTCCCTAGATAGGGTCAGTCTGCGCCGGGGGGGGGGGGAGGGGGCTTCCTCCCGTTGGCTGGCCATGGTGACGAGCGTGTGCGTCAACCACGAGATCCTCCATGGTTGCATCAGGGAGCGAGCAACATGAGGAAGAACACGGGGTGAGTAATAAGAGAGACAACAACGTTAACATTTTATGCCACGCCAGCTCCAACGAGTGGGCCATCATTGTCATAATCGTGTTCAATTTTAATGCACTCGGTCATTTGAGTTTTTTGAAATAGCCGACCCCAAAGTTGATAGTTATCAATGAAAAAATAAAATCCAATAGTATTTTGGAACCATAGGCCGAGTTATAGTAGTTTTATACTATTTAGTACTCAAATTAAAGGGAGAAACAGGAGGGGTTTCCATCATATGGATGTACGTTTCTCTTATACCTCACTTATAGCGAGGCAATCTTCCGACTCGCTGAAGTCACACGAGCGTATGGGCCAGCCCAGTGCACGGGAGGCCACTGCCTCTTTTGTTTCTTTTTTCATGTTTTCATGTTTTTCATTTTTCATTTTTTTTACTTTCGTTTATACTTACAAGTATTCTAAATAAATATATTATGAAACATTTTACATAAAACATTAAAAAATGCTAAGCAAGCATTTAAAAAATGTTAAATTTACATAGAGAAAATGTTCCTCATGTATACTAAAAATGTATAAAAAATATAACATGTGTGAAAAAAGTTGATCATGTATTTAAAAAATGTTAATCCAAGCATTTGAGTTTTTTAAATCAAGTATTTAAAAAATGTTACTCAAGCATTTAGAAATTGTTAAATGTGTATAGAAAATTGTTTTTTAACACTAGGAAAATGTAATCATGTATTAAAACAATGTTGACAATGTATTTAAATAAAATGTTAATTCAAGCATTTGTATTTGCATTGTTAATCAAGCATTTGAAAAATGTTGACCATATATTCAAAAATATGAATGAAGCATTTGAAAAAATGATAAAATTTAATAGAAACTATGTTGGCCATGTATTGAAAAAAATGTTAAACTTATATTTCAAATCAAGGATTTAAAAAAATGTAAAATGTGTACAGAAAAAATGTTGACCCTCTAGTAAAAATATTAATCAGGTATTTAAAAAATATTAACTATGTATTGAAAAAATGTTGACCATGTATTCAGTAAATTTTAATAAATAATCTTAATCTTATACTTGAAAAAATATTAAACATGTATATTACAAAAATGCATAAGATATATACCAAAAATGTGTATAGAAAAACAAAAGAAAACCAATGAAAAATGAGAAAAAGAAAAAAAGCGGAGAAAATGAAGAAGAGAAAGAAGCTAGTGAAAAACAAAAAAAGAAACAAAGAAAACTATAGAAAATAAAAAACCAGTAAAATAGAGAAAATAAACATAGAAAAACGGTGAAAAAAGAAAAAGAAAAAGAAAAAAGCCAAAAAACCAGTGAAAACCCAACGCTTTTTCTTTAACAATGTTGTGACCTTTAACTAAACACGAACCCGATGGTGGACAAGTGGCTAGCAGTGCAACGCTACAACGAGGGGAAAACCCTATTCGTCGCATTCTGCGGCAAAGTGTCAACCTCTTGCACACCCATCGATCGTTCACGGGCCGGCCCATGACGGGTGCTTCGAACATAGAAAATCCCTGAAAAACACGAAGAGAGCGAGGAATCTGTTGCCGTCATGGGCACTCTACATAGAAAATCCAGAGAAGGAAAACAAGCGCTCGCTCGACTGGGTGGTTGGGCTGCAAGCCCATGAGGATGGAAGGGAAGCAGTAAAAAATAAAAATAGAAAGTGGTTGGGCTGCGGCCTGGGAAAGAGAAGGAATAATTAAGAAAGAAAATCGCAAAAACCGAACTCTTCACAACCCCAACAAAATTGCAAAAATTGAACGCGTCAATGCCCATGGCCCTATTGCGGCTGTGGCCACGACGCTCACTGCACTTAATCCCTCCCCATCGCCACAACTCCAACATCTTGGGAACCCCTCCCTGACACCGCAAATCACCACCGCGACGACTGCAATTGCGACGCCATGTTGACAAACCCCCGGCTGTAATCCCCCTAACACGCCACAAACCACAGCAATCGAGCGAATCAAAAACTGTTGTCGCCGCCATGTCAACCGCTCAACATCCATCGAACCCCACGGCGGAATGTACCCTATAGAAAACAAAAGAGAGGGGGTGGTGGAGCAGTGTACGCCTTACCCAATGCTAGAGCCGATGAAGAACTTAGACTCCCAGCGGTCGAAGACGCTCGAATCACCAACGAAAACAAAGAAACCATGAACCACATGCGGGGCGGAGCGCGAGATGGGGTAGGAAAAGGTGGGGGAGTGGCATTAGTGGAGCGAGAAAGGGGGGATATAGGGAACGTTCACTCCACCAACAGTTAGCACGAACAATTTCTACGCCTCACATGACGATCGTGGCACCAAGATCCATGCGATGCATCCGAGGGCACAGAGCGCGTTCACACAACATCAGTATAGAACCGACGCAAGTTGAGCACGTTTTGCCTAGCTAGCAGCGCCCAGTTACTTGGGACAAACAACCTGGGACGTTTTTACTTGACAATATACATCCACACCGACAAGTTTTAAAACCAGTAGGATTAATTTAGGAGATGAAACAAATCCGAACAGATAGCACCGCAGCAACATCTAGTGTGCAAAGCACGACTGTCGGTGTCCCTAAGCAAAATGAACAAGGGCAGACTGCATTTTATTTTCTAGTGAAGCCATACACCACCCAGAACAATCGAACATTCGCTTCCCTTTGGTATTATCGTAAGTAAACACTACTGATCTCATACAGCTTGAGAAAGGAATCAGGAAGTTCCTGGGATGCCTAGAATTTTCATAGCAAGGAAGGATGCATTTCAAAGCTTGAATCACATGCTATCACATTATGTAACCACAAAGAAGGTAATGTAAACTGCGTGTAATGCAAACAATACAAAGAAGGTAGGTAATTGCAGCTCCCTCCACATTTTCACATCCGGGCTTGGGACCGGCAAAGGCAGTGTTACACCACAACAATACACACACCAATCATTCAGCAAAGCATACAAGACATGCAAAGCACACAAGACACGCAAAGCATACAAGACACACCATCAAGCAAATGCAATATTCACACACACATAGTCACAGTCACACAAAGAGTCAGCCAAAACAGAGTCACAATCACACACAGAGTCAGCCAACACATAGAGTGACAGTCACACACAGAGTCAGCCAACACACAGTCACAGTCACACACACAGTCACAGTCACACACACACAGTCAGTCAGTCTCTCTCTCTCTCACACACACACAAGACACAGTAACAGTCAGTCACACACACAAGACATAGAACACACACAGTCAGTCACACACACAAAACATACACAGCCAGTCAGTCACACGCACAAGACACAGTAATAGTCAGTCACACACACAAGACATAGAACACACACAGTCAGTCACACACACAAAACATACACAGCCACAGACACACACAGTCAGTCAGTCACACACACAGAGTTAGATGATTATGCCACCTAAGATGTTTTGTATGAATTCAAAAATCAGCTTCATATTAAGAACTGCATCACCTGGATCAAATGTGTCTCCCCCCAATAGCGGCCATAACTTGATTGAAGAATAGAGCAACCGTCTGCAGAAAGAAGAACAAAATAGTTAGATAAAGAGACTCAAGAAATAACAAGTTACTCAAGGCAATTACCTGTTCATTAGCGATTGGAGGAAGTCCACCAAGGTAAACACGCCGAGCATGCCGAGTAGCCTAAGAAAAGAGTGGTCAGACATATGCATTACAGAACAAGAAAAATCTCAAGCACAAAGAAAAAGATCAAGCATACCTGCTGTGTCATGGCAGTGGCTGCATAGCAAGTGGATCGATGCAAAGAGAAGAAAGAATTAGGAAGTAATAACAAAACATTTTGAATAATAAAGAAGTGTGATAGATCAGGTGGGTTCATGCTGCCATCACCAAATAAACTGCAAATCAGAGTGAATCTGGTTGCTTTGTGACGACAGAATGGACCATACACGATTTGACTACTAGCTACACTGAATCATAAAAGGAGCACACTAGTCACCTGTCCTAGGGCGGATAAATTGAACATGTTTGGGAGCATGTTCGGAAACATCCCAGGATCAGCAGCAAGAAGTTCTGGTAGCTGACCTACAATGCATCAACAGAGGGGCAAAATGCATTTCAGCAAACCATATAAAAATAAAACAATCAAAAGAATACCTCTCTCGACATTGCTTGCCTACCTTGCAATGAGATCATTCTGGTGGTCCATAGTTGTTTACAAGGTCAATAATTTTGTCATCTTCCTGTAGAACAATATCATCAATATAACTATAAAATGTGCAAAAGCTTTTTTTCTTGAGCAAAGTCAGAGTGCAATTAAAAACCTCTTGAGTCCAAGGACCTTTGATGCACTGTTAAAAAACCTTCTGCAATGGATGTAAACACTGCATCTCTGTCCTGCCCGAAAATAATTCAGCTGCGAAGGTAGATACTGACACAATATGTGAGCTCACCACACTTGCATATACAGAACAACGTCCAAAGAAGTATGGCGTTACTATATAACTAGCTAAAATGCATAATGTATTACCAGCCGTGAGATAAATATTGTGTACAAAACTGGAAGGGGTTAAATTCGAGAGGGATTACCATACAAACACAGACCAAGTTGATAGGAAATCTACGGCTTCAGTTCAAACACCAGAAGCACACCATCAGAACAACCATATAACAAAACAAATTAGCCATAATGAAAACCTCCATCCACCCCTGGATTCTACACATTCTAAGCACAATACTTGATGCAGGAAAATATAGAGCAATGCATTGAAGAATGTCCAAAGGGCAATGGTACTACCAACTACAAGGTATGTAGGTCAAAAAATGACATGCCCATGACCTTATTATACAGAAATATCCATGCATTATGATGTGCCAATAGGTAATTATGGAGCGCTTGCACAATGACACAGTCACAGTCACAGTCAACACACAAACACACACACACACACAGTCAGTCATAAAATGACACACAGTCACAGTCAACACACAAACACACACACACACAGTCAGTCATAAAATGACACACAGTCACAGTCAACACACAAACACACACACACACACACAGTCAGTCATAAAATGACACACAGTCACAGTCAACACACAAACACACACACACAGTCAGTCATAAAATGACACAGTCACAGTCAACACGCAGACACACACACACAGACACAATGGAGCGCTTGCACACAAGAAACAGACAAAGAAACACATACACATACAGTCAGTCACACACACAAACAGTCAGTCACACAAACAGAGTCATGGTCACACACACAGTCAGACACAATGGAGTGTTTGCACACAAGAAACAGACAAAGATAGGATGAAACTAATCGAAGACATGAGAAAAAGTAAACTGTTTGTTCAAGCTTCCCGTTCAAAAGCTTCAACTCTGCATTATTTTAGTTTATATAGCTTCAATTCCAAATCTCTCTCTGCATTACCCAACTACAAGCCAGGTTATATAAACAAAGACGAGTGTAAGAGAGACCGAGCAAATTAGGAGGTACCTTTTCTTTATCACCAAATTTCAGAGTCTGCACGTACCAATATTGTATTTTGTGTCATAAGATGAACCTAAAGAGCCCACTAGGAAAATAATAAAATCAACAAATCAAATGAATCATGGAGAACATCATGTAGAATAGTATTAGTCCGACAAATCCAAATAAATTCAAGTATATATGTAGATAATCAGAGCTCATGTACATGCAAACCTTTCCCTCCCATAAGGTTATAAATTTGCAAGCTGAAGATCAAATTTGATTACCTTGGTTGGTAAAACAGAAAGCGAAAGGAACCCTGAGCAGTCCTTGGCATACCAGTTTGTATGACTGTAGAGGTGAGCTAAAATTAGAATAATGAGCTGTTCAGATCAAGATGGCCCTCAGAATCAGCTGTCTTCTATTTATGCTTGAAGTCATCATGACCAATTAGTCTTGGAATTGCCAAAATATTTCTGCTGCCATAGACATCTAACTTCTTTCTCAAAGAAATATTCCAATAGAATTATCTGTCCTGGAAAGACATACTATCAGCATGAATACTTGTGAAGTGAACAAGGAAAACATGGCTAAATAAGCATTTTGAGACTACAGACATCAGCATCACAAAATGTAAAAAACATATTCCAATGATTCTTTGTAGAATTATCAGTCCTGGAAAGAGTACCATACTATCAGCATGAATACATAATCTTGTGAAGTGAACAAGGAAAACATGACTAAATAAATGTTTTGGGACTATGGACATCAGCATCACAAAATGTAAAAAACATAAATATACCTCGCTGTAAGCAAACCCAACCCATCAGTGTCCGTAGCAACACAAGGAAGAGCAAATGTGACATGTCTATGTCCTACCTGAAATACTTAGAAAAGCTTATTCCAGTGACTGGACATCAGTAATACAAAAAAAGAATATGATATCCACATAAGACATAACGAAACATATCACAAAAAAAAAAGTATTGCCAAACACCACGGTAAACATGATTATTATGATACAAAAAATAAGGAACAAAAAGGGAAAATGGTGCTATGATGAGTGAGTGAGATAAATAAGATAGGCATGGAATGCATTGGATGCCAAATCGGCCACGCAAAGGAGTGGAAGCCAAGCAAGTGAGTGTTACAAGAGTCAAACATGTCTCTTGATCCCTGCCTGCTTGAAACGGCCTACATGATTTGCATCCCTGAACACATCCCCATATATGAGGAGACATCATTGGAACACAAGCAAAGCATGAAAAAGAAACCAATTGGACAGACCATATAAACACAATCAGAATCACCCATCTAAGCAGTCAAACACACAGTCACACACAAACAATGGAGTGCCTTGCACATATGAAACGGACAAAGAAACATACATAGATAGGGGCACATCACACACAGTCAGACACACACAATGGAGCGCTTGCACACAAGAAACACACAAAAAAACAGACCATGTCATATAAACTCAAGGCAAATCTGTAAGAGATGTGGTTAATAACTTGAATAAAACACATCATAGCTAGTATATACTAACACATAAGTGATCATATCTCATGCAAAATTGAATCAGTGAACCTCAAAAGGGAATAAAGAACAGTAGAAACGTATTGTCGAACACCATGATAAATGATTATGATAAGAAAAATTGACAGCATCAATGTTCATACAGACACAAAATAAATACCACTTACGAACAAAACCTACTTGCATTGAACATAGATTAAACTAAAAAGTTAGCAGATTTACACTATATTAGGTCACAACCAGGTTATAAACAAACATAGCATAAAATCTATATGCAATCCAAATCCTAATCACGCCCAGGCTTCCCAAGTGCATGGCATACATAGCGACAAATACAGAAGTCAGCATTCTCGATATTTCAACCAGTGAGTAAAAAAAATTGCTCCAAGTTGATGCCATAAAATTTAACAGGACAAACAAAAGGGGTGTGGCAAAAGTGAGCAGCATTGATAAAAAACATGTGATGAACGTGCTTTCACAGATAAATAAATTCCGCTCACAACAGAATTATATGCCCAGATGTCAATGGAATAATTCTGGAGCTATGCTATGCAATCTAGAACGAAGTGTAGAGGGGACTAACTAGCAGCACCTCATCTAGTACTCGTATGAAAATGGAAATAGCAACAGGAGGAAACCTTGTCCAACAGTAGCAGCAGCAGGTGTTCAATTAGTCAGGCACTCCTGCCTGCAAGAAATGGCACCCACGGCCTACATGATTTGCACCCCTGAACACACATCACCATGTATGGGAACACAAGCAAAGCATGATAGAAAGTAATAACCAGTTGAAAAGAACAGAAGCAAGCAGTAACACCCATGAGAACAACCGTAACTAATCACCCCTGCGTCTGGGATGAGAGCACACACGCCTGCAGAAAGTGAAACAAGCTAGCACGACGGTGGGCGAACCAAGCTAGTACAATCAGAATCGATAGAGGAACCAGAGTATCAAAGGGCATGTCTCTGACGGACGAACACGAACACGTACAAGCTAGTCGTTGAGATCTGAAAACAACCGACGAGGTGACGGAGCCTAGGAACCCAGCTGAACTAGCAGGACAAACCTCTCTGTCTCCCCATTTCCGGCCGTAACCCAATTTCAAAACCAAGACCCGACCGTTCCTGTAACACTCGCGCTGACACCGAACACGAAACGCAAGCGCACGCAGAAATTTCTCAATCGCAAACCAGACGTAGACCCTCGACGAGACGAACCAAGAACACGCGAGCGCATCGGGGCGACGGCGAGAGGGAGGAAAAACGGACGACGGCGAGGACGAGCAGAACCAAATCAGAAGAAGCGACTCTAGACTGACGAACGGCGGGGACGAGCAAAATCAACTCGGAAGCGATTCTGAACCGACGAACCGAGCACGAGCGAAATCAAATCAGACGCAACTCTAAACGGACGAACGGCGGCGAGAACGAGCAAACTCAAATCAGGTGGGATTCTCTATCTAAACCGGCGACGGCGAGGACGAGCAAAACCAAATCCAGACGCGATTCTAAACGGACGAATCGACCAAGGACGAGCAAGATAAAATGCGACTCGGGGAGGACAGAGGCACGGCCCGGATGAAGAGAGGAGGAGGAGGAGGGGCAAACCGGCGAGAGCGCGGCGAGGAGAAGAAAGGCACGGCCCGGACGAAGAGTGGAGGAGCAGCGGACCGGCCAGAGCGCGGCGACAAGGCGAAGACGCGGCCCGGGCGAAGAGTTGAGGAGCAGCGGACCGGCCAGAGCGCGGCGAGGAGGCGAAGACGCGGCCCGGACGAAGAGTGGAGGAGGCGCAGACCGAGACCGGCCAGAGCGCGGCGAGGAGGCGAAGGCGCGGCCCGGGCGAAGAGAGGAGGAGGAGCGGGCCGGTCAGAGCGCGGCGCGGCGCGGACGAAGAGAGGAGGAGGAGCGGGGCGGCCAAAGGGCGCGCCTTTATAGCCGGGGCAGAGGCGGTGGCGGCAGCCGGAGCCTCGTCCTTGGCTTCGGCGAGCAGGCGTGGCGTGGAGGCGGAAGTAAAGAAGGAAAGTGGAGCGTGGAGGGCGTGGGATCGGGCCGGATCCGGATCGGATGTGGTGGGCAGGCGAGGTCGGCGGCGGTGCTTTCCTTGTCCAACTGTGACTTTCCTTCCTTGTTTCTAGGGCAAATTTGATAATTTACCATCTCTTATCTTCTCCTTTCATAATTTGCCCCCCCCCCCCTTTCTGAGAATGACAGGTGGGGCCCGGGCCTGCCTGTCATTGAGATAATGGGTGGCAAATTGTGAAAAGGGAAAATAAGGGGTGGACTGGACAGGGAAATTTCTACAGTAGCAACGGGAGTGTGGTGATGGCCGTCCGTGCCGTGTCTTTTAGAAATGAAATTTTTTTGGTATGGTACACCAGGACATACTTACCATATTATAGGGCAAACAATAGACTTATAAAACGGACACGGATCAGACATGAACATTGGTGCGAACCAACCTGTGGTTGAGATGGTTAGGTGGACAGTGCTATCCCCAATCCATCAGGGTTCAAATTCTGGTGCTCGCATTATTTCTGGATTTATTTAAACTAATCGGATGAAATATCTGCAAATCCGACAATTTTTATTTAAACCGTACAAAAAACCTTTATATTTTCAACATATTTCATTAAAGAAAAGCGACCGGACCTAAACCTAGTCTAAATCTAAGGCGGCGCGCGTCCTCCGAGTCTTCATTCTTCTCGTGCGTGCCCATGTCGAGCGGTCGTGTCCATATCCAGCGGCCAGTTGAGCCACGGAGTGAAGGTGAGGTCGTCGCTCAAGCAAGAGTAGGGCATGGGACACGGATTGGCTCACAGGACTCGGAGCCTCGCCGCCTCCCACGCGCCCACTCCTCCTTGACGAAGTTTGTAGCATGTTCGTCACCGGTTCGCTTGAGGTCGATGATGAATGTGGATGGACCGACCTCGTCATGGAATCAGCGCCCCCGAAGCGTCATTGGTGGCGCGAAGGATGTGCAGTTGCCAACATCTTGTCCGCGATCGCCTACGCTGCCTCCGCATCTGACAGCGTCGTAACCGCGTTGCAGGCGGTGCGACCGCGCACGGACTTGAACAACACCGTTGCTCGGCGATAAAGTTGGGGTTCTCCACACACATCAAGTAGCATGAATTTTTTTTCTGCCAAAGATCAGAGATAATGTTGAGAAAACAATATGAACACAACCAAGCAGGTGTGGGCCAGGCTCATGTTCATGGAGGTTTTCATTGTTGCTTCCTAATCTTTATGGAAAGAAAGTTTTTTTTCAAAGCATCCTCCACACCCATGCTGCTTGGCTACGATGATTCAAAGATGATTTTGCACTGCTCGAATCGAATACGGAGCCAAGCCTGATCTTGATAGCTTTCTCTCTTCCATAGTTTAGGAAGTCACTTCAGTCTGATCTTATACACTTGTATTACTTTTGCTCCTCCTTTTTGTTCTGGGCTTGGGTCAAAGATCCCCCCTCCTTTTCTTTTGTACATGTTGTAAAGTGTACCATACCCCCCTCTCCTACATACCTCCCAGCTAAAAAACAATTTGAACAAATATATGGCAGATTTTTACATAAAATATGATGAACGTTGAAGCAAGTACCCGAGTTTATTTTCTGAAAGTTCACTACACAAAGTTAAGACATGTAGACGGGGAGCAATTTTAGATGATATCCCTAGTTAGATAGATTGAATTTCTATTGACACCAAATTGTACTTCATGTCAACCATCATAACTAATCAAGTTGTCCTAGAGACAGAGTCGGACTGGTGGAGGACATGGGTGTGATGCTCGTGTGTAGCAAGGTCATCGAGGGGCAGCGTGTACTTAAAAGGAGACTGCCGTGGAGGGGAAATGAGTAGTTTTTCTAGGGGTGGAGGGGAAGGAGTAGTAGGTGGTGGGCATCGCCGCTGGGCAGCATGTTGCCAACTTACACGCAGAGATCATCGCCGAAGGAGACGAGCTACGGGGCGGGGGAGACACCAAGGATGATTAGGTGGTGGTGGTCGATGGGTGGTTGGGCTATTGCGGCAGGGGAGAACACAGGGAGAAGCACGGGAGACGGACGGTGTCGGCGACATACTTTTGGATGTCCGCGTCAGAGGAGACAGGTTAGAGGCGGAGAGATGACGGATGAGGGAGGAGGTGGAGGTGGTGGGCAACTGGGGCCGGGCCGGATCCGGATCGGGTGGGGTGGGCAGGCTGTTGGGGAACGTAGTAATTTCAAAATTTTCCTACGCACACGCAAGATCATGGTGATGCATAGCAACGAGGGAAGAGTATGATCTACGTACCCTAGTAGATCGACAACGGAAGCGTTTGGTTGATGTAGTCGTACGTCTTCACGGCCCGACCGATCAAGCACCGAAACTACGGCACCTCCGAGTTTTAGCACACGTTCAGCTCGATGACGATCCCCGGACTCCGATCCAGCAAAGTGTCGGGGAAGAGTTCCGTCAGCACGACAGCGTGGTGACGATCTTGATGTACTACTGTCGCAGGGCTTCGCCTAAGCACCGCTACAATATTATCGAGGACTATGGTGGCAGGGGGTGCCGCACACGGCTAAGAATAAGATCACGTGGATCAACTTGTGTGTCTATGGGGTGCCCCCTGCCCCTGTGTATAAAGGATAGAGAAGGAGGAGGCCGGCCAAGGCTAGGTGCGGCTAGGATGTGGAGTCCTACTAGGACTCCAAGTCCTAGTAGGAGTCCACCAAGAGGGGAGGAAGGGAGAAGGAAGTGGAGGAGAAGGAAAGGTGGCCGACCCCCTTTTCCCTAGTCCAATTCGGACTAGAGGGGAGGGGAGGCGCAACAGGCCCTTTCTCCTCTTCCCACTAAAGCCCATTAAGGCCCAATACTTCTCCCGGCGAATTCCCGTAACTCTCCGGTACTCCGAAAAATACCCGAATCACTCGGAACCTTTCCGATGTCCGAATATAGTCGTCCAATATATCGATCTTTACGTCTCGACCATTTCGAGACTCCTCGTCATGTCCCCGATCTCATCCGGGACTCCGAACTCCTTCAGTACATCAAAACACATAAACTCATAATATAACTGTCATCGAAACCTTAAGCGTGCGGACCCTACGGGTTCGAGAACAATGTAGACATGACCGAGACACGTCTCCGGTCAATAACCAATAGCGGGACCTGGATGCCCATATTGGCTCCTACATATTCTACGAAGATCTTTATCGGTCAGACCGCATAACAACATACGTTGTTCCCTTTGTCATCGGTATGTTACTTGCCCGGGATTCGATCGTCGGTATCCAATACCTAGTTCAATCTCGTTACCGGCAAGTCTCTTTACTCGTTCTGTAATACATCATCTCGTAACTAACTCATTAGTTGCATTGCTTGCAAGGCTTAAGTGATGTGCATTACCGAGAGGGCCCAGAGATACCTCTTCGATAATTGGAGTGACAAATCCTAATCTCGAAATACGCCAACCCAACATGTACCTTTGGAGACACCTGTGGAGCTCCTTTATAATCACCCAGTTACGTTGTGACGTTTGGTAGCACACAAAGTGTTCCTCTGGCAAACAGGAGTTGCATAATCTCATAGTCATAAGAACATGTATAAGTCATGAAGAAAGCAATAGCAACATACTAAACGATCGGGTGCTAAGCTAATGGAATGGGTCATGTCAATCAGATCATTCATCTAATGATGTGATCCTGTTAATCAAATAACAACTCTTTGTCCATGGTTGGGAAATATAACCATCTTTGATTAACGAGCTAGTCAAGTAGAGGCATACTAGTGACACTTTGTTTGTCTATGTATTCACACATGTATTATATTTCCGGTTAATACAATTCTAGCATGAATAATAAACATCTATCATGATATAAGGAAATAAATAATAACTTTATTATTACCTCTGGGGCATATTTCCTTCAGTCTCCCACTTGCACTAGAGTCAATAATCTAGATCACATCACCATGTGATTAACATCGATAGTTCACATCATCATGTGATTAACACCCATAGTTCACATCGCCATGTGACCAATACCCAAAGGGTTTACTAGATTCAGTAATCTAGTTCACATCGCTATGTGATTAACACCCAAAGAGTACTAAGGTGTGATCATGTTTTGCTTGTGAGAGAATCTTAGTCAACGGGTCTGCCACATTCAGATCCACATGTATTTTGCAAATTTCTATGTCAATAATGCTCTGCATGAAGCTACTCTAGCTAATTGCTCCCACTTTCAATATGTATCTAGACCGAGACTTAGAGTCATCTAGATTAGTGTCAAAACTTGCATCGGCGTAACCCTTTACGACGAACCTTTTGTCACGTCCATAATCGAGAAACATATCCTTATTTCACTAAGGATAATTCTGACCGCTGTCCAGTGATCTACTCCTAGATCACTATTGTACTCCCTTGCCAAATCAATGCAGGGTATACAATAGATCTGGTATACAGCATGACATACTTTATAGAACCTATGGCCAAGGCATAGGGAATGACTTTCATTCTATTTCTATCTTCTGCCGTGGTCGGGCTTTGAGTCTTACTCAACTTCACACCTTGTAATACAGGCAAGAACTCTTTCTTTGATTGCTCCATTTTGAACTACTTCAAAATCTTGTCAAGGTATGTACTCATTGAAAAAACTTATCAAGCGTCTTGATCTATCTCTATAGATCTTGGAGCTCAATATGTAAGAAGCTTCACCGAAGTCTTTCTTTGAAAAACTCCTTTCAAGCACTCCTTTATGCTTTACAGAATAATTCTACATTATTTCCGATCAACAATATGTCATTCACATATACTTATCAGAAATGCTGTAGTGCTCCCACTCACTTTCTTGTAAATACCAGCTTCACCGCAAGTCTGTATAAAACTATATACTTTGATCAACTTATCAAAGCGTGTATTCCAACTCTGAGATGCTTGCACCAATCCATAGATGAATCGCTGGAGCTTGCATATTTTGTTAGCACCTTTAGGATTGAAAAAACCTACTGGTTGCATCATATACAACTCTTTTTTAAGAAATCCATTAAGGAATGCAGTTTTGTTTATCCATTTGCCAGATTTCATAAAATGCGGCAATTGCTTAACATGATTCTGACAGACTTAAGCATAGATACGAGTGAGAAACTCTCATCGTAGTCAACACTTTGAACTTGTCGAAAACCTTTTGCGACAATTCTAGCTTTGTAGATAGTAACACTACTATCAACGTCCGTCTTCCTCTTGAAGATCCATTTATTTTCTATGGCTTGCCGATCATCGGGCAAGTCAATCAAAGTCCATACTTTGTTTTCATACATGAATCCCATCTCAGATTTCATGGCCTCAAGCCATTTTGCGGAATCTGGGCTCATCATCGCTTCCTCATAGTTCGCAAGTTCGTCATGGTCTAGTAACATGACTTCCAGAACAGGATTACTGTACCACTCTGGTGCGGATCTCACTCTGGTTTACCTACGAGATTCGGTAGTAACTTGATCTGAAGTTTTATGATCA
This sequence comes from Triticum monococcum, assembly GCA_034509565.1. NCBI lineage: Eukaryota > Viridiplantae > Streptophyta > Magnoliopsida > Poales > Poaceae > Triticum > Triticum monococcum. The sequence goes on from CM067845.1 coordinate 671,547,150, forward strand.
TCATCATTAGCTTCCTCACTAATTGGTGTAGTAGTCACAGGAACAGATTTCTGTGATGAACTACTTTTCAATAAGGGAGAAGGCACAATTACCTTATCAAGTTCTACTTTCCTCCCACTCACTTCTTTCGAGAGAAACTCCTTCTCTAGAAAGGATCCATTATAAGCAACGAATGTCTTGCCTTAGGATCTGTGATAGAAGGTGTACCCAACAGTCTCTTTTTGGGTATCCTATGAAGACATATTTCTCCGATTTGGTTTTGAGCTTATCAGGATGAAACTTTTTCACATAAGCATCACAACCCCAAACTTTAAGAAACGACAACTTTGGTTTCTTGCTAAACCACAGTTCAGATTGTGTCGTCTCAACGGACTTAGATGGTGCCCCTTTTTTTAACGTGAATGCAGCTGTCTTTAATGCATAACCTCAAAAATGATAATGGTAAATCGGTAAGAAACATCATAGATTTGCACTATATCTAATAAAGTACGGCTATGACGTTCGGACACATCATTATGCTGTGGTGTTCCGGGTGGCACGAATCTGTGAAACTATTCCACATTGTTTTAATTGAAGACCAAACTCGTAACTCAAATATTTTGTCTCCGCGATCAGATCGTAGAAGCCTTATTTTCTTGTTACGATGATTCTCCACTTCAATCTGAAATTCTTTGAACTTTTCAAATGTTTCAGACTTATGTTTCATCAAGTAGATATACTCATATCTGCTCAAATCATCTGTGAAGATCAGAAAATAATGATACCTATCGCGAGCCTCAATATTCATCGGACCACATACATCGGTATGTATGATTTCCAACAAATCTGTCGCTCGCTCCATTGTTCCGAAGAACAGAGTCTTAGTCATCTTGCCCATGAGGCATGGTTCGCAAGCATCAACTGATTCATAATCAAGTGATTCCAAAAGCCCATCAGCATGGAGTTTCTTCATGCGCTTTACACCAATATGACCTAAACGGCAGTGCTACAAATAAGTTGCACTATCATTATTAACTTTGCATCTTTTGGTTTCAATATTATGATTATGTGTATCACTATGATCGAGATCCAACGAACTATTTTCATTGGGTGTGTAACCATATAAGGTTTTATTCATGTAAACAGAACAACAATTTATTCTCTTACTTAAATGAATAACCGTATTATAATAAACATGATCAAATCATATTCATGCTCAACGTAAACACCAAATAACACTTATTTAGGTTCAACACTAATCCCGAATTTATAGGGAGTGTGCGATGATGATCATATCAATCTTGGAACCACTTCCAACACACATCGTCACTTCACCCTTAACTAGTCTCTGTTTATTCTGCAACTCCCGTTTCGAGTTACTAATCTTAGCAACTGAACTAGTATCTAATACTGAGGGTTGCTATAAACACTGGTAAAGTACACATCAATATCATGTATATCAAATATACTTATGTTCACTTTGCCATCCTTCTTATCCGCCAATCACTTGGGGTAGTTCCGCTTCCAGCGACCAGTCCCTTTGCAGTAGAAGCACTTAGTCTCAGGCTTAGGACCAGACTAGGGCTTCTTCACTTGAGCAGCAACTTACTTGCTGTTTTTCTTGAAGTTCCCCCTTTTCCCTTTGCCCTTTTCTTGAAACTAGTGATCTTGTCAACCATCAACACTTGATGCTCTTTCTTGATTTCTACCTTCGTCGATTTCAGCATTACGAAGAGCTTGGGAATCGTTTCCGTTATCCCTTGCATATCATAGTTCATCACGAAGTTCTACTAACTTGGTGATGGTGACTAGAGAATTCTGTCAATCACTATCTTATCTGGAAGATTAACTCCCACTTGATTCAAGCGATTGTAGTACCCAGACAATCTGAGCACATGCTCACTAGTTGAGTGATTCTCCTCCCTCTTTTAGCTATAGAACTTGTTGGAGACTTCATATCTCTCAACTCGGGTATTTGCTTGAAATATTAACTTCAACTCCTGGAACATCTCATATGGTCCATGACGTTCAAAACGTTTTTGAAGTGCCGATTCTAAGCCGTTAAGCATGGTGCACTAAACTATCACGTAGTCATCATATTTAGCTAGCCAAACGTTCATAACGTCTGCATCTGCTCCTGCAATAGGTCTGTCACCTAGCGGTGCATCAATGACATAATTCTTCTGTGCAGCAATGAGGATAAACCTCAGATCACGGATCCAATCCGCATCATTGCTACTAACATCTTTCAACACAATTTTCTCTATGAACATACCAAAATAAACACAGGGAAGCAACAACGCGAGCTATTGATCTACAACATGATTTGCAAAATACTACCAGGACTAAGTTCATGATAAATTTAAGTTCAATTAATCATATTACTTAAGAACTCCTACTTAGACAGACATCTATCTAGGCATCTAAGTGATCACGTGATCCAAATCAACTAAACCATGTCCGATCATCACGTGAGATGAAGTAGTTTTCAATGGTGAACATCATTATGTTGATCATATCTACTATATGATTCACGTTCGACCTTTTGGTCTCCGTGTTCCGAGGCCATATTTGTATATGCTAGGCTCGTCAAGTTTAACCTGAGTATTCCGCGTGTGCAACTGTTTTGCACCCGTTGTATTTGAACGTAGAGCCTATCACACCCGATCATCACGTGGTGTCTCAGCACGAAGAACTTTCGCAACGGTGCATACTCAGGGAGAACACTTCTTGATAATTAGTGAGAGATCATCTTAAAATGCTACCGTCAAACTAAGCAAAATAAGATGTATAAAAGATAAACATCATATGCAATCAAAATATGTGACATGATATGGCCATCATCATCTTGCGCCTTTGATTTCCACCTCTAAAGTACTGTCATGATCTCCATCGTCATCGGCATGACACCATGATCTCCATCATCTTGATCTATATCAATGTGTCGTCACGTGGTCGTCTCGCCAACAATTGCTCTTGCAACTATTGCTATCGCATAGCGATAAAGTAAAGCAATTATTGAGCGCTTTCATCTTATGCAATAGAGAGATAACCATAAGGATTTTGCCAGTTGCCGATAACTTCAACAAAACATGATCATCTCATACAACAACTTATATCTCATCATGTCTTGACCATATCACATCACAACATGCCCTGCAAAAACAAGTTAGACGTCCTCTACTTTGTTGTTGCAAGTTTTACGTGGCTGCTACGGGCTTAGCAAGAACCGTTCTTACCTACGCATAAAAAACCACAACGATAGTTTGTCAAGTTGGTGTTGTTTTAACCTTCGCAAGGACCGGGCGTAGCCACACTCGGTTCAACTAAAGTTGGAGAAACTGACACCCGCCAGCCACCTGTGTGCAAAGCACGTCGGTAGAACCAGTCTCGCGTAAGCGTACGCGTAATGTCGGTGTGGGCCGCTTCATCCAACAATACCGCCGAACCAAAGTATGGCATGCTGGTAAGCAGTATGACTTATATCGCCCACAACTCACTTGTGTTCTACTCGTGCACAACATCAACATATAAAACCTAGGCTCGGATGCCACTGTTGGGGAACGTAGTAATTTCAAAAAAATTCCTACGCACACGCAAGATCATGGTGATGCATAGCAACGAGAGGGGAGAGTGTTGTCTACGTACCCTCGTAGACCGAAAGCGGAAGCGTTATGACAACGCGGTTGATGTAGTCGTACGTCTTCACGGCCCGACCGATCAAGCACCGAAACTACGGCACCTCCGAGTTTTAGCACACGTTCAGCTCGATGATGATCCCCGGACTCCGATCCAGCAAAGTGTCGGGGAAGAGTTCCGTCAGCACGACGGAGTGGTGACGATCTTGATGTTTTAACGTCGCAGGGCTTCGCCTAAGCACCGCTACAATATTATCGAGGACTATGGTGGAAGGAGGCACCGCACACGGCTAAGAAAACGATCACGAGAATCAACTTGTGTGTCTTTGGGGTGCCTCCCAGCACCCGTATATAAAGGAGCAAGGGGGGAGGAGGCCGGCCCTAGGAGGGGCGCGCCAGGGGAGTAGGATTCCTACTCCTAGTTGGAGTAGGTTTCCTTCTTTCCTAGTCCAACTAGGAGAAGGGGGGAAAGGGAGGAAGAGGGGAAGGAAGGGAGAGAGGGGCCGCGCCCCAAACCCCTTGTCCAATTCCGACTGGGCTTGGGAGGGCGCGCGCCACCTCCTGGTCCTTCCCACTAAGGCCCATTAAGGCCCATTGCTTCTTCCTCGTATTCCCGTAACTCCCCGGTACCTCCGAAAATAGCCGAATCACTCGGAACCTTTCCAATGTCCGAATATAGTTGTCCAATATATCAATCTTTACGTCTCGACCATTTCGAGACTCCTCGTCATGTCCCCGATCTCATCCGGGACTCCGAACTCCTTCGGTACATCAAAACTCATAAACTCATAATATAACTGTCATCGAAACCTTAAGCGTGCGGACCGTATGGGTTCGAGAACAATGTAGACATGACCGAGACACGTCTCCAGTCAATAACCAATAGCGGAACCTGGATGCTCATATTGGCTCCCACATATTCTACGAAGATCTCTATCGGTCAGACCGCATAACAACATACGTTGTTCCCTTTGTCATCGGTATGTTACTTGCCCGAGATTCGATCGTCTGTATCTTAATACCTAGTTCAATCTCGTTACCGGCAAGTCTCTTTACTCGTTCCGTAATACATCATCTCGCAACTAACTCATTAGTTGCAATGCTTGCAAGGCTTAAGTGATGTGCATTACCGAGAGGGCCCAGAGATACCTCTCCGACAATCGGAGTGACAAATCCTAATCTCAAAATACGCCAACCCAACATGTACCTTTGGAGACACCTGTAGAGCTCCTTTATAATCACCCAGTTACGTTGTGACGTTTGGTAGCACACAAAGTGTTCCTCCGGTAAACGGGAGTTGCATAATCTCATAGTCATAGGAACATGTATAAGTCATGAAGAAAGCAATAGCAACATACTAAACGATCGGGTGCTAAGCTAACGGAATGGGTCAATTCAATCACATCATTCTTCTAATGATGTGATCCCGTTAATCAAATGAAAACTCATGTCTATGGTTAGGAAACATAACCATCTTTGATTAACGAGCTAGTCAAGTAGAGGCATACTAGTGACACTTTGTTTGTCTATGTATTCACACAAGTATTATGTTTCCGGTTAATACAATTCTAGCATGAATAATAAACATTTATCATGAAATAAGGAAATAAAAAATAACTTTATTATTGCCTCTAGGGCATATTTCCTTTAGTGGTGAGGGATGAAAGAGGGACATGCATTGGTTCATTAGTAATAGTGTACCCGATATGTCTGACCCGTAAGTTTTGGAATCGATAGGCTATCATGTAGCCCTATATATGTTTAGTTGGAAACCTGAACCTCTTCAGCATTCACATAGCAAGTGCCTGCAAATTATGACCTTCATGATGTAACTACCCGTCGTCTGTGCTTCTTTCGCCGCCCATGACCATCGACATTTTAGTCGCCAGCTGGACTGTGTAATAAAGGGCATTAGTTCTAAAAATAATAAGGAACCCTCCGTCAACGAATTTACTCAAACCATGTCTATGATAAAAGCGGGGACTAAGAAGTAAGGAGGATGGTCATTGGCATGCCTCCGCAATACTCTCTACATAACTAAATCGAGAAACCTCGTGCACAACTGCATTAGTTTCCCGGACACGATGAAGTATCATCATTTATCGAACATACTCATCATTATTGGCAATCATCCGTTACCATCGTCCAAGAGACATGGTGCTCCGATGAATTCAAAATGGGTTGCACATGGAGTCTCACTCGGTCACAATAGACAAGACCCCCCTAAATCTTCCTCAAGTTGTAGCCCCATGAGCAGCACACAAGCTTCCAAGGTGAACTTCTTGAATAGGCATCAAACTGTCATGAAAGCCATGTGTTGAACCGCAGAGTGTCGCTCTCATCAATCCAAACCTAAGTCCTCATGGAAGATTGCGTCCATGTTAAACTTTATACATAGTTAACACCGGTCTAACCCACCTCTATTGCCTCGCTGGAGCCTTCATCTTCCGCACCATGGTATTAGTGACAAGTCTTCTACGCACGCACGCGGGAGAGGGGGCATTTTACTCATCGTGGGGAACCTTCCACAACTCCCACCCAAGTGAACTAGTAGGTCAGCATGACTAGTTCTATATCGTTTGTTCCCTCTATGTAGAACCATTCCTCCTAGAAGATTGTGAAGGAAATATGCCCTAGAGGCAATAATAAAGTTATTATTTATTTCCTTATATCATGATAAATGTTTATTATTCATGCTAGAATTGTATTAACCGGAAACATAATACATGTGTGAATACATAGACAAACAAAGTGTCACTAGTATGCCTCTACTTGACTAGCTCATTAATCAAAGATGGTTATGTTTCCTAACCATGAACAAGGAGTTGTTATTTGATTAACGAGGTCACATCATTAGTAGAATGATCTGATTGACATGACCCATTCCATTAGCTTAGCACCCGATCGTTTAGTATGTTGCTATTGCTTTCTTCATGACTTATACATGTTCCTATAACTATGAGATTATGCAACTCCCGTTTACCGGAGGAACACTTTGGGTACTACCAAACGTCACAACGTAACTGGGTGATTATAAAGGAGTACTACAGGTGTCTCCAATGGTAGATGTTGGGTTGGCGTATTTCGAGATTAGGGTTTGTCACTCCGATTGTCGGAGAGGTATCTCTGGGCCCTCTCGGTAATGCACATCACATAAGCCTTGCAAGCACTGCAACTAATAAGTTAGTTGTGAGATGATGTATTACGGAACGAGTAAAGAGACTTGCCGGTAACGAGATTGAACTAGGTATTGGATACCGACGATCGAATCTCGGGCAAGTAACATACCGATGACAAAGGGAACAACGTATGTTGTTATGCGGTCTGACCGATAAAGATCTTCGTAGAATATGTAGGAGCCAATATGGGCATCCAGGTCCCGCTATTGGTTATTGACCGGAGACGTGTCTCGGTCATGTCTACATTGTTCTCGAACCGTAGGTTCCGCACGCTTAACGTTATGATGACAGTCATTATGAGTTTATGCATTTTGATGTACCGAAGGTTGTTCGGAGTCCCAGATGAGATCACGGACATGACGAGGAGTCTCGAAATGGTCGAGACGTAAAGATTGATATATTGGAAGCCTATGTTTGGGCACCGGAAGTGTTCCGGGTGAAATCGGGATTTTACCGGATTACCGGGAGGGTTACCAGAACCCCCCGGGAGGCAAATGGGCCTATTGGGCCTTAGTGGAAAAGAGAGAAGGGGCAGCCCACAGGCTAGCCGGCCGAACCCCCCTTCCCTAGTCCTATTAGGACTAGGGGAAGGGGCCGCCCCCCCCCCTCTCTTCTCTTTCTCCCGAAGAGTCCTATTAGGAATAGGATTTGGGGGAAGGAGTCCTACTCCCGGTAGGAGTGGGACTCCTCCCTGCGCCTCCCTCCTAGCCGGCCGACCCCCTTGCCCCTGGTCCTTTATATACGGGGGCAGGGGGTACCCCATAGACACACAACTTGATCCTTGAGATCGTTCCTTAGCCGTGTGCGGTGCCCCCTGCCACCAAATTCCACCTCGATCGTACCGTTGTAGTGCTTAGGCGAAGCCCTGCGTCGGTAGTACATCAAGATCATCATCACGCCGTCGTGCTAACGGAACTCTTCCTCGATGCTTTGCTGGATCGGAGCCCGAGGAATGTCATCGAGCTGAACGTGTGCTAAGAACTCGGAGGTGCCAGAGTAACGGTGCTTGGATCGGTCGGATCGGGAAGAAGACGTACGACTACTTCCTCTATGTTGTGTGATCGCTTCCGCAGTCGGTCTGCGTTGGTACGTAGACAACACTCTCCCCTCTCGTTGCTGTGCATCACCATGATCTTGCGTGTGCGTAGGAAATTTTTTGAAATTACTGCGTTCCCCAACAGTGGCATCCGAGCCTAGGTTTTATGGTTTGATGTTATATGCACGAGTAGAACACAAGTGAGTTGTGGGCGATACAAGTCATACTGCCTACCAGCATGTCATACTTTGGTTCGGCGGTATTGTTGGGTGAGACGATCCGGACCAACCTTACGCGTACTCTTACGCGAGACCGGTTCCCTCGACGTGCTTTGCACATAGATGGCTTGCGGAAGACTGTCTCTCCAACTTTAGTTGAACCAAGTGTGACTACGCCCGGTCCTTGAGAAGGTTAAAACGGAGTCTATTTGACGAACTATCATTGTGGTTTTGATGCGTAGGTGAGATGAGTTCTTACTTAAAGCCCGTAGCAGCCACGTAAAACTTGCAAAAACAAAGTAGAGGACGTCTAACTTGTTTTTGCAGGGTATGGTTTGATGTGATATGGTCAAGGCATGATGCTGATTTTATTGTATGAGATGATCATGTTTTGTAACTAAGTTATCGGCAACTGGCAGGAGCCATATGGTTGTCGCTTTATTGTATGCAATGCAATCGCGATGTAATGCTTTACTAGACTACTAAACGGTAGTAATAGTCGTGGAAGCATAAGATTGGCGAGACGACAACGTTGCTACGATGGAGATCAAGGTGGCGCGCCGGTGACGATGGTGATCATGACGGTGCTTCGGAGATGGAGATCACAAGCACAAGATGATGATGGCCATATCATATCACTTATATTGATTGCATGTGATGTTTATCCTTTCATGCATCTTATCTTGCTTTGATTGACGGTAGCATTATAAGATGATCTCTCACTAAATTATCAAGAAGTGTTCTCCCTGAGTATGCACCGTTGCCAAAGTTCGTCGTGCCCAGACACCACGTGATGATCGGGTGTGATAAGCTCTACGTCCATCTACAATGGGTGCAATCCAGTTTTGCACACGCAGAATACTCAGGTTAAACTTGACGAGCCTAGCATATGCAGATATGGCCTCGGAACACAGAGACCGAAAGGTCGAGCGTGAATCATATAGTAGATATGATCAACATGACGATGTTCACCATTGAAAACTACTCCATCTCACGTGATGATCGGTTATGGTTTAGTTGATTTGGATCACATGATCACTTAGAGGATTAGAGGGATATCTATCTAAGTGGGAGTTCCTAAGTAATTTGATTAACTGAACTTAAACTTATCATGAACTTAGTACCTGATAGTATCTTGCTTGTTTATGTTGCTTGTAGATAGATGGCTCGTGCTATTGTTCCGTTGAATTTTAATGCGTTCCTTGAGAAAGCAAAGTTGAAAGATGATGGTAGCAATTACACGGACTGGGTCCGTAACCTGAGGATTATCCTCATTGCTGCACAGAAGAATTACGTCCTGGAAGCACCGCTGGGTGACATGCCTGCTGTTGGAGCAACACCAGATGTTATAAACGTCTGGCAGAGCAAAGCTGATGACTACTCGATAGTTCAGTGTGCCATGCTTTACGGCTTAGAATCGGGACTTCAACGACGTTTTGAACGTCATGGACCATATGAGATGTTCCAGGAGTTGAAGTTAATATTTCAAGTAAATACCCGAGTTGAGAGATATGAAGTCTCCAACAAGTTCTATAGCTAAAAGATGGAGGAGAATCGCTCAACTAGTGAGCATGTGCTCAGATTGTCTGGGTACTACAATCGCTTGAATCAAGTGGGAGATAATCTTCAAGATAAGATAGTGATTGACAGAATTCTCTAGTCACCATCACTAAGTTAGTAGAACTTCGTGATGAACTATAATATGCAAGGGATAACGGAGACAACTCCCAAGCTCTTCGTGATGCTGAAATCAACGAAGGTAGAAATCAAAGAAAAACATCAAGTGTTGATGGTTGACAAGACCACTAGTTTCAAGAAAAAGGGCAAAGGAAAGAAGGGGAACTTCAAGAAGAACGGCAAGCAAGTTGCTGCTCAAGTGAAGAAGCCCAAGTCTGATCCTAAGCCTGAGACTAAGTGCTTCTACTGCAAAGGGACTGGTCACTGGAAGCGGAACTACCCCAAGTGATTGGCGGATAAGAAGGATGGCAAAGTGAACATAAGTATATTTGATATACATGTTATTGATGTGTACTTTACTAGTGTTTATAGCAAACCCTTAGTATTTGATGCTAGTTCAGTTGCTAAGAGTAGTAACTCGAAACGGGAGTTGCAGAATGAACAGAGACTAGTTAAGGGTGAAGTGACTATGTGTGTTGGAAGTGGTTCCAAGATTGATATGATCATCATCGCACACTCCCTATACTTTCGGGATTAGTGTTGAACCTAAATAAGTGTTAATTGGTTTTTGCGTTGAGCATGAATATGATTTGATCATGTTTATTGCAACACGGTTATTCATTAAAGTCAGACAATAATTGTTGTTCTGTTTACATGAATAAAACCTTCGATGGTCATACACCCAATGAAACAAGTTCGTTGGATCTCGATCGTAGTGATACACATATCCATAATATTGAAACCAAAAGACGCAAAGTTAATAATGATAGTGCAACTTATTTGTGGCACTGCCGTTTAGGTCATATTGGTATAAAGCGCATGAAGAAACTCCATGCTGATGGGCTTTCGGAATCACTTGATGCTTGCGAACCATGCCTTTTGGGCAAGATGGCTAAAACGCCGTTCTCCGGAACAATGGAGCGAGCAACAGATTTGTTGGAAATCATACATACTGATGTATGTGGTCCGATGAATATTGAGGCTCACGACAGGTATCATTATTTTCTGATCTTCACAGATGATTTGAGCAGATATGAGTATATCTACTTGATGAAACATAAGTCTGAAACATTTGAAAAGTTCAAAGAATTTTAGAGTGAAGTGAAAAATCATCGTGACAAGAAAATAAAGTTTCTACGATCTGATCGCGGAGACAAATATTTGAGTTACGAGTTTGGTCTTCAGTTAAAAACAATGTGAAATAGTTTCACTACTCACGCCATCTGGAACACCACAATGTAATGGTGTGTCCGGACGTCATAACCGTACTTTATTAGATATGGTGTAATCTATGATGTCTCTTGCCGATTTACCACTATCGTTTTGGGGTTATGCATTAGAGACAGCTGCATTCACGTTAAATAGGGCACCATCTAAATCCGTTGAGACGACACTATATGAACTATGGTTTAGCAAGAAACCAAAGTTGTCGTTTCTTAAAAGTTTGGGGTTGTGATGCTTATGTGAAAAAGTTTCATCCTGATAAGCTCAAACTCAAATCGGAGAAGTGCGTCTTCATAGGATATCCAAAGGAAACTATTGGATACACCTTCTATCACAGATCCGAAGGCAAGACTTTTGTTGCTAAAATTCGGAAACTTTCTGGAGAAGGAGTTTCTCTCGAAAGAAGTGAGTGGGAGGAAAGTAGAACTTGACGAGGTAACTGTACCTGCTCCCTTATTGGAAAGTAGTACATCACAGAAAACTGTTCCTGTGACACCTACACCAGTTAGTGAGGAAGCTAATGATGATGATCATGAAACTTCAGAACAAGATACTACTAAACCTCATAGATCAACCAGAGTAAGATCCGCGCCAGAGTGGTACGGTAATCCTTTTCTGGAAGTCATGCTACTAGATCATGATGAACCTATGAACTATGAGGAAGCGATGATGAGTCCAGATTCCGCGAAATGGTTTGAGGCCATGAAATCTGAGATATGATCCATGTATGAGAACAAAGTATGGACTTTGATGGATTTGATCGGCAAACCATAGAAAATAAATGGATCTTCAAGAGGAAGACGGACGCTGATAGTAGTGTTACTATCTACAAAGCTAGAATTGTCGAAAAAGGTTTTCGACAAGTTCAAGGTGTTGACTACGATGAATTTTTTCTCACTCGTATCTATGCTTAAGTCTGTCCGAATCATGTTAGCAATTGCCGCATTTTATGAAATCTGGCAAATGGATAAACAAAACTGCATTCCTTAATGGATTTATTTAAGAAGAGTTGTATGTGATGCAACTAGAAGGTTTTGTCAATCCGAAAGGTGCTAACAAAATGTGCAAGCTCCAGCGATCCATCTGTGGACTGGTGCAAGCATCTCGGAGTTGGAATATACGCTTTGATAAGTTGATCAAAGCATATAGTTTTATACAGACTTGCGGTGAAGCCTGTATTTACGAGAAAGTGAGTGGGAGCACTACAGCATTTCTGATAAGTATATGTGAATGACATATTGTTGATCGGAAATAATGTAGAATTATTCTGTAAAGCATAAAAGGAGTATTTGAAAGGAGTTTTTCAAAGAAAGACTTCGGTAAAGCTGCTTACATATTGAGCTTCAAGATCTATAGAGATAGATCAAGACGCTTGATAAGTTTTTTCAATGAGTACATACCTTGACAAGATTTTGAAGTAGTTCAAAATGGAGCAGTCAAAGAAAGATTTCTTGCCTGTATTACAAGGTGTGAAGTTGAGTAAGACTCAAAGCCCGACCACGGCAAAAGATAGAAAGAGAATGAAAGTCATTCCCTATGCCTTGGCCATAGGTTCTATAAAGTATGTCATGCTGTATACCAGATCTATTGTATACCCTGCATTAATTTGGCAAGGGAGTACAATAGTGATCTAGGAGTAGATCACTAGACAGCGGTCAGAATTATCCTTAGTGAAATAAGGATATGTTTCTCGATTATGGACGTGACAAAAAGGTTCGTCGTAAAGGGTTACGTCGATGCAAGTTTTTGACACTGATCCAGATGAATCTAAAGTCACAATCTGGATACATATTGAAAGTGGGAGCAATTAGCTAGAGTAGTTCCGTGCAGAGCATTATAGACAAAGAATTTTGCAAAATACTTACGGATCTGAATGTGACAGACCCGTTGACTAAAATTATCTCACAAGCAAAAACATGATCACACCTTAGTACTCTTTGGGTGTTAATCACATAGAGATGTGAACTAGATTACTGACTCTAGTAAAACCTTTGAGTGTTGGTCACATGATGATGTGAACTATGGGTGTTAATCACATGGTGATGTGAACTATTGCTACTAAATCACATGGCGATGTGAACTAGATTATTGACTCTAGTGCAAGTGGGAGACTGAAGGAAATATGCCCTAGAGGCAATAATAAAGTTATTATTTATTTCCTTATATCATGATAAATGTTTATTATTCATGCTAGAATTGTATTAACCGGAAACATAATACATGTGTGAATACATAGACAAACAAAGTGTCACTAGTATGCCTCTACTTGACTAGCTCGTTAATCAAAGATGGTTATGTTTCCTAACCATGAACAAGGAGTTGTTATTTGATTAACGAGGTCACATCATTAGTAGAATGATCTGATTGACATGACCCATTCCATTAGCTTAGCACCCGATCGTTTAGTATGTTGCTATTGCTTTCTTCATGACTTATACATGTTCCTATAACTATGAGATTATGCAACTCCCGTTTACCGGAGGAACACTTTGGGTACTACCAAACGTCACAACGTAACTGGGTGATTATAAAGGAGTACTACAGGTGTCTCCAATGGTAGATGTTGGGTTGGCGTATTTCGAGATTAGGGTTTGTCACTCCGATTGTCGGAGAGGTATCTCTGGGCCCTCTCGGTAATGCACATCACATAAGCCTTGCAAGCACTGCAACTAATAAGTTAGTTGTGAGATGATGTATTACGGAATGAGTAAAGAGACTTGCCGGTAACGAGATTGAACTAGGTATTGGATACCGACGATCGAATCTCGGGCAAGTAACATACCGATGACAAAGGGAACAACGTATGTTGTTATGCGGTCTGACCGATAAAGATCTTCGTAGAATATGTAGGAGCCAATATGGGCATCCAGGTCCCGCTATTGGTTATTGACCGGAGACGTGTCTCGGTCATGTCTACATTGTTCTCGAACCGTAGGGTCCGCACGCTTAACGTTACGATGACAGTTATTATGAGTTTATGCATTTTGATGTACCAAAGGTTGTTCGGAGTCCCGGATGAGATCACGGACATGACGAGGAGTCTCGAAATGGTCGAGACGTAAAGATTGATATATTGGAAGCCTATGTTTGGGCACCGGAAGTGTTCCGGGTGAAATCGGGATTTTACCGGATTACCGGGAGGGTTACCGGAACCCCCGGGAGGCAAATGGGCCTATTGGGCCTTAGTGGAAAAGAGAGAAGGGGCAGCCCACAGGCTAGCCGGCCGAACCCCCCTTCCCTAGTCCTATTAGGACTAGGAGAAGGGGCCGGCCCCCCCCTCTCTTCTCTTTCTCCCGAAGAGTCCTATTAGGAATAGGATTTGGGGGAAGGAGTCCTACTCCCGGTAGGAGTGGGACTCCTCCCTGCGCCTCCCTCCTAGCCGGCCGACCCCCTTGCCCCTGGTCCTTTATATACGGGGGCAGGGGGCACCCCATAGACACACAACTTGATCCTTGAGATCGTTCCTTAGCCGTGTGCGGTGCCCCCTGCCACCAAATTCCACCTCGATCGTACCGTTGTAGTGCTTAGGCGAAGCCCTGCGTCGGTAGTACATCAAGATCGTCATCACGCCGTCGTGCTGACGGAACTCTTCCTCGACGCTTTGCTGGATCGGAGCCCGAGGAACGTCATCGAGCTGAACGTGTGCTAAGAACTCGGAGGTGCCAGAGTAACGGTGCTTGGATCGGTCGGATCGGGAAGAAGACGTACGGCTACTTCCTCTACGTTGTGTGATCGCTTCCGCAGTCGGTCTGCGTTGGTACGTAGACAACACTCTCCCCTCTCGTTGCTGTGCATCACCATGATCTTGCGTGTGCGTAGGAATTTTTTTGAAATTACTGCGTTCCCCAACAGATTGTAGCAAAGGAGCTCCTCAATAATCGTTGTACCTAATCTCTCCCAAGGTACCGCGGAATCCACATATTCCCTCAGATGAGAAATTCCCAAATCTCTCTTGCTCCGATCACAGAGGAACAACATGTGACATAAAGTCCTCTAGGTTCAAGACCAGTTATGCATAAATGGGCATAAAATTGAAGTCTTTATATGACTATCCATGAGAGTGCACTAGAAAGGGACTATTCCATGTAAAACCCTCAACTACAAAAATGCATTTTGGAATGAACACATCCCGCTCATAGTTTATTCCAAGCCGGGTGTGTTGCCATTCTCCCTTCTCCTTCATTGAATTGAGCTTGAATTCTATATTTCAACCTACACGCAGCATATCGATCTTTACGTCTCGACCATTTCGAGACTCCTCGTCATGTCCCCGATCTCATCCGGGACTCCGAACTCCTTCAGTACATCAAAACACATAAACTCATAATATAACTGTCATCGAAACCTTAAGCGTGCGGACCCTACGGGTTCGAGAACAATGTAGACATGACCGAGACACGTCTCCGGTCAATAACCAATAGCGGGACCTGGATGCCCATATTGGCTCCTACATATTCTACGAAGATCTTTATCGGTCAGACCGCATAACAACATACGTTGTTCCCTTTGTCATCGGTATGTTACTTGCCCGGGATTCAATCGTCGGTATCCAATACCTAGTTCAATCTCGTTACCGGCAAGTCTCTTTACTCGTTCTGTAATACATCATCTCGTAACTAACTCATTAGTTGCATTGCTTGCAAGGCTTAAGTGATGTGCATTACCGAGAGGGCCCAGAGATACCTCTCCGATAATCGGAGTGACAAATCCTAATCTCGAAATACGCCAACCCAACATGTACCTTTGGAGACACCTGTAGAGCTCCTTTATAATCACCCAGTTACGTTGTGACGTTTGGTAGCACACAAAGTGTTCCTCTGGCAAACAGGAGTTGCATAATCTCATAGTCATAGGAACATGTATAAGTCATGAAGAAAGCAATAGCAACATACTAAACGATCGGGTGCTAAGCTAATGGAATGGGTCATGTCAATCAGATCATTCATCTAATGATGTGATCCTGTTAATCAAATAACAACTCTTTGTCCATGGTTGGGAAATATAACTATCTTTGATTAACGAGCTAGTCAAGTAGAGGCATACTAGTGACACTTTGTTTGTCTATGTATTCACACATGTATTATGTTTCCGGTTAATACAATTCTAGCATGAATAATAAACATTTATCATGATATAAGGAAATAAATAATAACTTTATTATTGCCTCTAGGGCATATTTCCTTCACAGGCGAGGTCGGCGGCAATGCTTTCATTTTCGAACTGGGAGTTTCCTTTTTTCTAGGGTGGACAGGGGAATTTCTAGAGTAGCGACGGGTGTGGATGCGTGGTGATGCCCGTACGTGCCTTGTCTTTTAGAAATGTTCTTTTGGTATGCTATGCCATGATATATTTACCATATTATGGGGCAATCTAAGGCAGTTCTCGGACACGTATCCATTCTTGGACATGAATATTGATACGGGAGTCGGCTATCCAAGTGTACATTTCAAATTGTATTGAAACAAACCGGATAAAATACCTGCAAATCGGACGATTTTTATCTAAAGTACAAAAATCTTTACATTTTCGACATATTTTCGCTAAATAAAAGCGACCGGACCTAAACCTAATATAAAATCTAAGGCGGCACACGTCCTCCGAGTCTTTCTTCTTCTCGTCTGTGCCCATGTCGGGCGGTCGTGTCCATGTCCGGCAGCCAGTTGAGCCACGCGGAGTGAAGGTGAGGTCGTCAGTGAGCAACAGTAGGACATGGGACACAAATCGGCTCATGGGACTCGAGGCCCCGCCGCCTCCCACGCCCCACTCCTCCTTGTCGGAGTTTGTAGCATGTCCGTCACCAGTTCACATGAGGTCGATGATGAATGTGGATGGATTGACCTCGTCATGGAATCAGCGCCTTTGAAGCCTCATTGGCGGTGCGAAGGATGTGTAGATGCCAACATTCTCGTCCGTGATCGCCTACGCCGCCTCCGCATCTGACAGTGTCGTAACCGCATTGCAGGCGGTGCGAGCGCGCGCGGACTTGTACAACACCCGGTGCTCGGCGCGACAAAGTTGGGGTTCTCCACACCCATCAGGTAGCATGAATTTTTTACTGCCAAAGATCAGAGATAATGTTGAGAAAACAATATGAACACAACCAAGCAGGTGTGGGCCAGGCTCATGTTCATGGAGGTTTTCATTGTTGATTCCTAATCTTTATGGAAAGAAAGAAATAATTTATTTTTTTCAAAGGTTCCTCCACACCCATGCTGCTTGGCTATGATGATTCAAAGATGATTTTGCACTGCTCAAATACGGAGCCAAGCCTGATCTTGATAGCTTTATCTCTTCCATAGTTTAGGAAGTCACTTTGAGTCTGATCTTATACACTTTGTATTAGTTTTGCTCCTCCTTTTTGTTCTGGGCTTTGGTCAAAGATCCCCCCTCCTTTTCTTTTGGACTACATGTTGTAAAGTGTGCCATACCCCCCTCTCCTATAGACCTCCCAGCTAAAAAACAATCTGAACAAACATATGGCAGATTTTTACATAAATATGATGAACATTGAAGCAAGCACCCGAGTTTCTTTCGTGAAAGTTCACTACAAAAAGTTAAGACATGTAGACGGGAAGCAATTTTAGATGATATCCCTAGTTAGATAGTTGAATTTCTGTTGACACCAAATTGTATTTCATGTCAACCATCATAATCGATCAAGTTATCCTAGAGACGGAGTCCGACTGGTGGAGGACAGAGTGTGATGCTCGTGTGTAGCAAGGTCATCGAAGAGCGGCGTGTACTTAAAAGGAGACCACCGTGGAGGGGAAAGGAGTAGTTTTCCTAGGGGTGGAGGGGAAGGAGTAGTAGGTGGTGGTGTCGCCGCTGACCAACACGTTGCCAACTTACACGCAGAGATCATCGCCGGAGGAGACGAGCTACGGGGCATGGGAGACACCAAGGATGATGAGGTGGTGGTGGTCGATGGGTGGTTGGGCTGCCGCAGCAGGGGAGAACGCAGGAGAGGCACAGAAGACAGACGGTGTCGGCGACATACTTTTGGATGCCCGCATCAGAGAAGACGGGGTAGAGGCGGAGAGATGACGGAGGAGGGAGGAGGTGGAGGTGGTGGGTTGTTGTGGCAAAAAGTAGGCAGTATAGGCATTGGGGGTGAACGGCGGCCGCCAGCGGAGCTGCAGCGCCACCACCCAGATCGGTTCCATTGCTGATTGGACGATGCGGGGGTGGACGGGGCTAGGCAGAGACTAAGTGGTTGCTTTGCAAATCTGAAGAGGAGTGGCATGCGTTTTTTTGCAAAATTGTCGCACCTTGTCTCGTATGTGTTTTATGCGTTGGATGCAGATCTAATGGTCAAGAGTGGTGGATGACAGGTACACCATCATTACCAACCGAGACTTTTTTTATAGGAGTATAAACCGAGTATTTATGAACAGAGGAAAGTAGGAGTAGTAGAAATAGTGATCCTTTGAAACTCTGAATGCTGCCTCTCGAGTGACGCGCGTCAACCTAGTCAAGCACTTTGACTTGGTTGGCCCCACTCCACTCCCCTCCCTGCTCCCCGGACGAACTCCACCAAAGAAAAAAATCGGCACAGGAGCAAAGCCCTAGGCCGCTTCCCCCCCTGCTCCGCGTCCATGGCGACGGACGCCTCCCCCCCTCCGCTGCGCAAGAGCCCGGGGCCTCAGCCGGCGGCGGACCCCCCTGAAGGCGCCTCGCCGCTGCCGGCGGGGTACATCTTCATGTGCAGCGGCGAGACCAGGCCCGAGTGCTTCAGGTACAGGGTGCTGGGCCTGCCGCGGGGGAGGCTGGACGCCGTCTCCCGGATCAGGCGCGGCGCCGCGCTCTTCCTCTACGACTTCCACGCCAAGCACCTCTACGGGCCCTACCGCGCCGACTCCGACGGCGGCCTCGCCCTCGAGCCCGCCGCCTTCCAGGGCCGCTACCCTGCCCAGGTACCATCCCCTGGCGATTCGTGCTCATAAGGTCTGGAGTTCGGTATTAGTGGGTGGAGTATGCTGGGAATCATGGTTGATTGTGCGCGTATGAATCTTTCCACCCTAAAGAAAGAATGGAGCTTGAGGATTTACGGCTCCATGTGTCACTGAAATGTGGGTCCTGGTGCCACATTTCAGTGGCAAATCACCAGGTCCAACCTTTGTTAGACAGGGTATTAAAGAAAGAGAAGAGTTTTCACTTTTCACCAAGTAATTAAGCCACTATCACAAGTTTATATGATGCGATGATTGATGAAAAGTTGGGAGTCAACTCAAGGACTGATGCTTGTAGCATACAGGGAGAACCTGAAATACATTAGTTAGAACACTAATGTTTCATTCTCCAGCCATACAAGCATTTTGGGTCGCCCGGTGTCGGTCCCTCTTAATCAGTCATAAACTAATTTTGTACTTCCTCTATAAAGAAATATAAGTGCGTTTAGCGTTTAGATCACTAAACGCTCTTATATTTCTTTACAGAGGGAGCAATTTACTACTGGCTTTGGCGATGAACTTTGCTGCATTTTCTTTTACACATGATGAGAACTCATTTCCAGTGCTATTAATGATACGTATTCTGCAAGTCCGCTATCTCCCGAAGGAGTCCTGACGATTTTAATTTTCTGAATTTCGGTTCATCTTGGCTCATATTATGCTCTTTAGTTTCCAGTGACATCCAGCAATCAACTTCATAGGTTAGCTATACATTATTATTATTGTTCATAAACTGAGTGTTCAGTGTTCTTCTGATATGTGCAGGTCAAATTTGTGATTGATGGTGATTTCATGCCTATCCCAGAGAGTAGCATAAGAAATGCCATAAGAGAGAATTATTCCCGTGGGAAATTTTGGCCTGAACTTACCTTTACGCAAGTAAGTGGGAACCAGTGTTTATTTATGTTTTGTACACTTGAGGAGAGGTGAAACGAACTGTGCTGAATCTTTCTTGTATACTTGTAACTCCTGTACAAAGAGGTTCTAACTTCAGGCAGTCTGCCAGATGAACACTCATTTTCGCTTATGTATGGTCTTTTGCATACAGCAAAGTATCAAATTAGTCAATTCACATCTTGCTGTGCCTAGTTTGAACTTTGAACAGTAGTTTCCACCCTTACTTCAGTACTTGCTGTTACGGTGTAAAGTGTAAACACATGTAGAAGCAAGTCGAGATTGATAGGGATTATTATGTAATCTGTATTCACTATGGTTTAACTTTGAAGAACTGAACTTATCTTTGCAATGCGTTTATCCTCCCATCTTTCTGTTCTGTCTTAATTTTATCAGTCCTTAGCTGTGAACTATATCATGCATTTACCTACACTGAATTTTCAATGTTTTTGGTAATTCTGTTGTAGGTTGAGAAACTAAGAGCATTGTTCCGTCCAGTTACTTCACTGCCAGTGCCAGAGGCACCACCCCTGCATTATGTTGACAACAGGCATCCCGCTCAATCTGCTGCTTTTCTGCCTCCTTCAGCTTCATACCCAACACAGCCAACTTCTTACGTGTATCACCCAAGCACTTTTGCTCCTATTCCAGCTGCTCATCTGGTGCCAAATCAACCTTACCCACGCCCAGATTCTCATCTTCCTGTGACTGCTCAATACACCACACCTGCTTACTATGCGACCCCAACTGTGTATCCGTATCAAGCAGGTTATCAAGCATATGGTCCACCTCCTGCCACCTACCACTACGCCCAAGCGCCTCCTTTGCAATATCACTATGCGCAAGCCCAACACCCTGTGCCAGAACATGTTACAGACCCTGCCTATTCCTCTGATCCCTACTATGCTGCTAATCGGAATGATCCATATCGATATGATGCTGTGAAATCTCATTACCAGGAAACTACTTCTGGGAGGTATGTATGGTAGCCACCAATTGGTCCCAGTACTTTCCTCTTTCCTAATATCTGCTACATGCAAAGAAATCATTTTACAAAACAATCTGTATACATCGGTCAATGTCGGTCCGTTGATGTCTCGAAACCGCATTGTTCGGCTAGTCTAGATAGTTCCAAAAAGAAACAACTTGCAGGGACAATGTGGATATAGATACATACTTTGCGTGTTGGAACTGACCATTTATTCATGTGTTTTTCCTTGTGGCTACATGCACAAATAATTGATGGATTTGTACTTTTGCCTCGTACGTTCTTGTGTTTCAGAGCTGCCTATGGTGCACCACCACATGAAGCAGCCGCGACGAACCTGCAACTCGTCAGGCACTATGGGCACGCTCCAGGCAACGAGGGTGCAGCCGGAGGAACCCCACAGCCCAGTGCTGAAGGAGCAGCGCCAGCGACCGATGATGACAACTGGCCGCCCGCCCCAGCGACCACACAGGCTGTGCCATCGGTGCATGGCGTCGCAGCTGCACCAGCTTACCTGTGACCATTCAGTTCTTTTTGCTGGTGTGCTTGACCAAGGGACTGGGATTTCAGACCGGTGAAAGATGGCATCGCTCTCGTTTCTGCTGATGTGTTTGGTATGATGTACAGATGGATTCAGCTGCTGCTCTTTGGTTTGCTAGACTAGTGGTACTAACTGGTAGCCTAGCACGATCCTTGACCGTTTTGCGCAAGTTGTTGAGATGGGTCATTGTGTTTGTGGGTGTTTTTTTTTGACAAAATTGACTCCTTATCGAAAGTTCAGCCAAAAGATAATCCTTTTGCTCAACTGAGTGAAATGAAGTTTCCAGTACAAGATTCTCACCTTTTTTTAAAATCAAATCGAGATAGCAATCGTAATCCAACTCCCTGAAGAGATGGTTTTCCCTCTCAAGGTTGCTGGAAAAAAAATCCAGAGATATTATGATGCTAAATCACCCAGAATTATTACAAGATAAATCACCCATAATTATTACAAGTATTATTGTTATCTTGATGTTCATGATGATAAGCCACACGAGAGTCTTGCATATTTAAAATAGGATCTTGTTGTAGTATCTCAAATAAGTTGAATTTGGAAGAAGGGGAACTAAATTTCATAGACTGAGCCGCGGTGTGTTGCAGCTTACAGTTTGTGGTAGTCACGAAGGTTTTGGCCTAACGATCACCAATGTAGCGCGGCCGTTGGATCCTCTGCGCCGGTCGATCTCAACGGCGGAGGACGCGCCCGACGCGAGCCCCGCAACCCCATTGGAAATGGCGCTGTCGGCGCAGGCCGCCGTCGCCCCGCGTCTCCTCCACCCTCCCTCGCGCCGGCTCACGTCTGCTCCAAGTACGGCGCCTCCTCTCCTGCCCCTCCTCCGCTCCGGCTCCGTCTACCCCCGGTGGACGCGGCGGGCGAGCGTGCGGGTCTGCGCGCGCGCCGGCGGCGGAGGCGGGCGGAGTAGGGAGTCCCCGTACGAGGTGCTGGGCGTGGCGCCGTCGGCGTCGCCCGCGGAGATCAAGCGCGCGTACCGGCGCCTCGCGCTCAAGTACCACCCGGACGTCAACAAGGAGGTGCGGTGCTCCCTCCTCTTCCCATCCAAGCAGCAGGATTCAGCGAGGGAAGTAGCTTCAGTACTGCTACCCCAATGGAGATATGGAGATTTTGCTGACCAACCTCCTGGTTCAATGCAGGCGAATGCTCAGGCCAAGTTCCTGAGGATCAAGCACGCCTACAACACGCTGATGAGCTCGGAGGGCCGGTCCAAGTACGCCGATGCAGAAGAGGAGTTCGATTGGCTCGGTACTGACATCTCCTCTCTTCTCTTCTGCTCCAACAAACCATGTTTTGTTATACTCACTGAGATGGGCATCTCATTGAAGTTTTCTGCCAAGAAACTACTGTACTCGTAGATTTAAGGTTCCATTGCAGTCTTCTTTCTTTGAATCTGCAAGTAAATAAGATACTTATTCAGACGTAAACAAGCGTGATTGATCGAAAAGTGTTCATTTCGCTGACACCGCTCCGGTTCTCATTTTGTAGCGGCTATCATTAAAAGCATGGAAGCATATCAATATCAGGACTCGGATGATGACCTGGATTTAGACTGGAAACCTGAAGGCCTGTGGGAACAAGTGTTTGCGTACTCTCTAATTATATCCATGCTTATCTACGTTCTCACATAATGCACTTAGATATGTTTGTTATATATATATATACTTGGATGTTCTCACACTTTTAAGGATGTGAGAATACACTTGTGTTCCTGGTTGTATATGCACCCTATATGGGATTTTTTTAATATTTTAATAAAAAGTCAAAATAGGTAAGAACTATTTTGACAAAAAACTTGACTTACCTTTGCACTAGTATATAAATTTTCACGAAAAAAATAAAAGTTGACTTCATAGCAAAAAAGTCAAAATTAATTTGCTATTATAGGTCACTATTCACACTATTTTAGCCAAAAATTTGTCTTTTTTGAAAAGAAGTCAAAGGGATATTTTCTTTTTGTGGATTTTTTTCTCTCGGGTACAATAAAAGGTGAAGTTTATTTCAAAAATATTTTCAGGATTTTTTAAATTTTTGTTGAATTACTAATTTTTTTTCCATATAAGGTGTAGATGTCCACATAGACCACAAATCCGCCTCCCATGCTTATCTACCTTCTCACATAATGCACTTAGATATGTTTGTTATATACTTGGATGTTCTCACACTTCTAAGGATGTGTGCATTTGCATTTCTAAAGCAAATCTTAAAAAAAAACACAAATAGGGGGAGCTCAATTTGTATGTCAATCATCTCTTCTTGATGCATTGTTTTCGTAATTATCTCATGCTATACTCAATGGCTTTGTCACCAATCATCAAAAAGCGGAGACTGAAAGTGGACCTCCATTACCCTAGTTGGGAGTGAAATTCACCTACGGTCGCTGGACTCATCCCCAAACTTGACATCGGTCACCGGACTTATGAATACCTTGATAATGGTCATGAACATTACATCAGTGAACAGAGATGGTCACCGCGTACGGTTTGGCTTCGTATTACGCCTTACGTGGCATACAGTTTGACCACTTGACCGACAATGTGACAAAAGTGTGTGTGTGTGTGTGTGTGTGTGTGTGTGTTGGGGGGGGGGGGGGGGTCATAAAAGCTCCCTGTACCTTAGTGTACAATTTTTCGTCAATCTTCCTAGCCTCTCCCTCTCTCATTTCGATCGCGGTTGAGGCGGGAAGATAAGGGGGGAGTAAGTGGTGGACTTGATCAACCACCAGCGGCTTGATTGGCGACGAGATGTTTCGTCTGGAGGAAGGCTCGGGCAATGCCTGCTCGTCAGAGGCAGGTGGGTTGAAGGAGACGCTAGTAACCGATGGCCCCTGTTGTTCGTCGCCCGGAGAATGAACCACCACCCAATGGTAAGTGCCCAATGATCCACCCTTTTCTGCTCGAAATCATGTGGCGTCATCCATGTTTGGTGTCGCATTGCCATAGTCAATCGATTTTGAGCATGTACCATGTCAAAATCGGGGTTCCGTGCTAGGGTTTGGAGTGGGGTTTTGGTAGGATTTAAATATAGGGACATTGAGGTCCAAATCATGTGATGTTGTCGTTCTTTAGTATTGCATTGCTATAATATATTCACTTTGATTTAGCATGACAAAATCTTGATGTTGCGATAGGGTTTGGACTGGTCGGTTAGGGGAGGGTGTAAATTTGGGGCTTTTTGTTTATGATGTTTAATTATGTACTCTGGATGTTGCATTGATGCAATACATTTACGTTGGGATGTTGTATATATGCACATATGAAGATAACCCATATCTGTCTGTTCAGACATGGCAGGGAGAATTTACATGGAGAATGGTAGACATAAGAAGTATGGTGGCTAGAGACTTTGGTATGTTCACATAGACAAGATGACTTGGTGACCATCGGTTGTGGATGATCTAATAGAGGAGACAGGTTATGAGGTGGGAAGGATGAAAATGTATTACCGTATGCCTGGTCTACAAGTAAAAACTAATGGACTTCAAGAAATAAATGATCCTTATGGCAATATAAGGGCCTTTGTGACCTTTAGGCATCACTTCATGGATATATACCTGGTCCATGATGAAACCATTAGGGATCTTGATAATGTTGTGAGTTTTCCAATTATAAAATTACCTCCTATCGTTAGCTCTCTTAAGCTTGGAGCTATGGAAGCATAGTTCAAACCTATAAAAGTGGCTAGGCCTATAGTAGAGGAAGCAAAGTTCATGTGTGCAGCTACAGTACTGAAGAAGAAAGGCAAGAGAGTGGCTGATATGGATGTTGCTAACAGTGCTAAGTATGGTGATGAGACTGGAGATGTGAATGACAATGGAGACGCAACAGAATCATTAGATGATGACAGTGGCATTAACTACAATGCAGAAATTGCAGACAATGACTATGCCATCTCAAAAGGAGATGATGATTTGTATGTCAACGATTTCTTTGATGAAGAAGAGAAAAGGAATGAAGAACATGCAGAGCATTCAAAAGATGATGAGCTACACAGGCCAAAGTCTGATGAAGATGGAGTTAAGATGAAATTCAAAGCATTTAGGGATGATGATATTCTATGTCCTATTCCATCTGGGCAAGTGTTCTAGAGTGTTGAGTTACTTAGGAAGGTTGTCAAAGAATATTCACGCAAGAACAGGGTCAACATCAAGATGACATCTAATGACAAGATGAGGCTGACTGTACGGAAAACCGCCAGCAATCTCGATAGGGTGGTGCGCATGACCGGAAGTACCAGAAGGGATCACACATGGGGGTTTACCTAGGTTTGGACCCTCATCTTGGAGGTAACACCCTACTTCTGCTTTAGTTTTTGATTGATGGGGGGAACGCCTCGTGTGAGGGGGTTACAATATCTATGGAGATGTTGCTATCGAGACTGTGACTTGATGTCAATGCCCTGAACTATCCTAAGGTATCACCTTATAAAGGGGGGCGAGTCCTAGGGTTACTTGGTTTGTTAACTGGCCTGGAGCCCTGATCGGTACGAGGGCTTCTTGACTTGCATGCCAAGATGAAGACACTTCCGGATTGAGGGCTTCTTGTGGGACGAGGGGCTCTGGCCACACCTTGTCTTGTTGGGACCTAAGGCCGGCCCATCGACAAGCCACCCTCGGTTCAGTACACCGTCAGTAGCGCCCGAGCTTGTTTGGAGTTTTGGCCATGCTTTTCCCAAATTTCTTGAGGACGAAATCCGGACAAGTTCCTCCCATATAAAATGATTGAACTAGTTTGGCTTCAACTTACCCGGCCTTAGCTGGTTCGTCTTCTTTTCCAACTTTTACAGGCAAAGATCATTTGACAATGTCATTGTGAGAACTAGCTGGTTCATTTCCTCTTTGCCTTGGATTGTAATTAACTTGCGGTCACATATTCGTAAACCTCAACAAGAGTCAAATACCATTTCTTGTGCTCCCTATGGGATCCATACTCTTACTTCGAAAAAGCTAGAACCGTACTTTGTGCACTTGCAAACCATCAAGGGGACGGTGAGCAGTTATAGCAGACCGGGCATAGGCAAGACAAAAAACAGACCCGAACCTTAGTTTGCGGCAAGAACAAGCGTGAAGAACAGGCACAACCAAAGAACATAGTAGATCCCCGAGTAGCTGGAAATACGAAAAGGAACGACGAGCAAGGACATCAGATCAGGAATAGGCAAAAGCGAAACCAAGTCCGAACTTTAGTCAGTCGGAGAAGCAAACGACACGTTGGCGGACGAAGCAAACAGAGCGCCAACGAGCGGCAAAACCACCATGGAAGCTGGAGGAACCGGGCACGGGATGTAAGAAGCACCTGGCGTGCACAACGTGTGGCATGCAGTGTGGAACGACGAAGATGAAGAAATCTCGACATAAGCGAGAAGAGACATATGAGAGTTGGGGGCTACCCCACGCACAATGCAAACCCATTGCGAGAGACGGGTGCGACAAGAAACATGAGCCACTAACCAGCGGGACCAGAAACAAACATGTGGTTGGATGGTTAGGAGGACAATGGTATCACCAGCCCACTAGAGAGTAATGGTGTTCATATTTTTCTGAATTTATTTCAGATTTTTCGGCGATGCACTTTCAGTGAAAGAAGACGTTCCTGTTGACTACAAGACATCCGTGGTGACTTCGTCAATCTTAAAATAATATGTCGGTTCAGTCTCTCGAAGGTGCTTATAGGAATAACATGTGTGTCTCTGTTTATAAGGACACAATCACGGTCGCGCATACAACATCGATGCGAAGTTGCATGATAAGAGGAGAAAAGGAAGTATCTCAAATAAGCCGAGTACTTATTCAATGATGAATAGATCAAAAAATTTCTTGGAAAAAGAGAGAAAATGTTCATGACGATAATTCACACGCGAGTCTTGCATATTTAAAACAAGGACGGATTTTCTACCATGCACGGGTGCATCTTTCCGACACATACACTGTTGTTGTGTACTATACACAGTATATCTCATTCCACTTCTCTCTTTTCACTCAACTTCTCCATTCTTTTTCATTTGATTTTCATTTTCATATATCTTTTGGGTCAAAAGTGTGAATTTTGATATCTTTGCATATTTGGGTTCTTGGCGACAAGAGCTATTTAATGAGACCATTGTTGAATATATTTCCAGAAAAATGATTTTTGAATCTTAAAACATGATGAGACTTAATGAAACC
The DNA here is from genome assembly GCA_034509565.1 of Triticum monococcum. NCBI lineage: Eukaryota > Viridiplantae > Streptophyta > Magnoliopsida > Poales > Poaceae > Triticum > Triticum monococcum. The sequence goes on from CM067845.1 coordinate 671,574,648, forward strand.
ACACAAAATTATAGACATTTGTCTAGCATAATGTATCGAAATGTTACATAAGAATTTATTGCGTCCCAATGTCAGGGATCTTGGTAGCACTTGGTAAATTTGTTTAAAAAATAATATTACGAGTTTGTATTTAACATGTATTCTTATGAAGTTATAGTAGGGTTTTTCATGTTCTAGAGTGCATCACTTTGTCACATAAAGTTTTACACAAATATTCAAAACATTTATGAACTAGACTCTCAGTTCAAAAGATAAAATGCATTCAAACTTGAAAATAAGATGGAAAAAACATGGGTGGGTAGAACATGGCATAGACCGCACAAAGGTAGCTACAGGAAAAGCTGCCAGCATTGATGGAGGAAGTGGGCACGCATATGCATATAACCAAATCTCCAACTAGATCAAGGGCTGAACCATGCAGGGCTGTTCCTGACATTTTAGGGGCCCGAGGTGAAAGTAAAACCTGGGCCTTTTAATATAAACATAAAAATACTAGTGTATAATTTGGCCTCGGCTTTTGAACATCCTAATACATATGTGTAAATATCTCCTGCAGCTAGCCCATTAATTATCATTAGGTAAATATGAAAGCATAGCTTAGATTCTCCCTCTAATTTGAACTCCAAAGCACGTCATATACAAATTTCTAGGCTACAGATCGGTGATCCATTTTATGAAATGGTAAAAAGAAGCAAATCAGGATATTTAACATGAAGCTATGTCCGTATTTCATGTTGTAATCAAAAACTGATCATACCTGGATATTGACTAGTTCTTGTGAAATAGAAATATGCTAAAAGTCACAAAAACAGTATCCGCTGAACTTTGAAAATACTTGTAAAACAACACCGTTAGGTGATACCTCGGCAACCATTAATCCAAACTGAGCAAACTGGTTTCGATTGAAATACAATCAACGACCATTAGAAAGTTGATTTTTGTGTCATCTCGAGATTAAGCACGGATAGTGCAGTTTTCAGCACACTAACCTTATTCAATGATAGGATTATCAAAAAGCAATTCTCGGCATCGACTTCAATTAACAAAAAGCAAATTCGGGAACCAGGGACTGGGACTACCAGAGGGGTTACCTTTGAGCTGTAGATCATGGATTTAAAAATCAACTGAGATTCTGACGATCTAATCCAATGTAAGCAGACCTTGTTCGCTCTTGTCCTTTGCTCCTGCCTGCTGCTGTGCGGTGACAAGGCGAGGCGAGGGCGCTAGATCAGGCGATGATCAGGAGATGGCAAGGGCGCTCGTCGCGAGGGGAAATTCATCCTTCGCCAGCGTCGTGCATGATACATTGCCCTTCCTTGAGATCTTATCTTTTTTTTTTTAGAAGACCTTGAGATCTTATCTGATTGATCAGGCCATACGGTTTTCTTTCCGAAAAATCATGCATGTATTTTTTAGGCACAAATCGTGCGTGCATGCATGGTTGCCATATCAAGTTGTATACGTACACGCAAAAGGACCGAAGCCATGCTACGATCCAGATTCGTTTTCTTTCCTAGAATTTTTTTTTCAGCCGAAGCCATGGGCTACTTGCAAACCTGAGAGGGGGCCTGCATCTTGGGGGCCCGGGGCGGCTGTCCTCCTGCCTCCCCTCAGGGCTGGCCCTGGCACCATGCATGGGATATCCCGTGCATGATTGATATGTTTTTCTCTATTTAATACAGGATCTTGTATTTTGTGTCCTCAAATAAACAGGATCTGTACTTCGGCGGCTAAAATTACAGTTTGCGTAAAAGTAGTAAGGAAGGTGCTGACACATCGAGAGGTTGCTAATCATCAGCTTATAACAGCGGCCGTTGGATCCTCAGTGCCGGTCGATCTGAACGGCGGAGGACGCGCTCGCCGCGAGCCTCGCAACCCCATTGCAATGGCGCTGTCGGTGCAGGTCTCCGCCGTCGCCGCCCAGCATGTCCTCCCTCTCTCCCGCCGCCTCGCGTCTGCTCCGGGCCCGGCGCCTCCTCTCACTCTCCACCGGTCCGGCTCCAGCTCCGGTCGGTTGGCGCGGCGGGCGAGCGTGCGGGTCCGCGCGGGCGCCAGCGGAGGCAGGCGGAGGAGGGAGTCCCTGTACGAGGTGCTGGGCGTGGCGCCGTTGGCGTCGCCTGCCGAGATCAAGCGCGCGTACCGGCGCCTTGCGCTCAAGTACCACCCGGACGTCAACAAGGAGGTGCGGTGCTCCCCTCCTCTTCCCATCCAAGCAGCAGGATTCAGCGATGGAACTAGCTTCAGTACTGTTTCCTGATGGAGATTTTGCTGACAAGCTCCTCGTTCAATGTAGGCGAATGCTCAGGAGAAGTTTCTGAAGATCAAGCACGCCTACAACACGTTGATGAACTCGGAGAGCCGGCCCAAGTATTCGGGCGGCGGCCATGATGCACAAGAGGAGTTTGATTGGTTCGGTACTGAAATCTCTTCTCTTTTGCTCTAATGTCAAACTATATTTCGTGCCAGTCAGTAAAATGGACGTCTGATCAATGATCAACCACTGATCAGATGTCTTTGTTTTTCCGTACTTACTCAGATATAAGAAGTGTAATTGATCGAAAATGTTCATTTCATTGACACCACTTCGGTTCTCATTTTGCAGCGGCTGTCATTAAAGAGATGGAAACATATCTGAACTCGGAAGATGGCCTGGATTTAGAGTGCAAACCTGAAAGCGTGTGGGAAGCAGTATTTTCGTGTTTTCTAATAATCGCCATGCTTATCTTCGTGCATCAAGAAGACTTGATTGTCCTCATCAAGTTCTTATCATTAGAAGTGCGCATTTTCATCAAAAAGTGTTGTATGACAATCAACTCTTGTATCAGAAAGAGTTGATCGTCAGTGTTTATGTATTCTCTAATGATAACTGGTCTTATCGCCACTCTTATCTTCTATATACTATACCTGACATAAACATGATACTTATTGAGCTTATTTCATGTATAGTATATAATATTACTATCTACACAAAATGTATCTAGTTGTTGTCCTCGTCAAGTTCTTAGTATCACTAGTAGAAAACAGGGCTATGGTCCAGGCCGCATCAGCCCATTAGTCCCGGTTCAGTCTAGAACCGGGACCAATGTGGGCATTGGTCCCGGTTCGTGAGCTCAGGGGGCCGGCCAGGCCACGTGGGCCATTGGTCCCGGTTCATCTGGACCTTTTGGTCCCGGTTGGTGGGATGAACCGTGACCAATGGGCCTCCCTCCTGGCCCACCACCATTGGTCCCGGTTGGTGGCTTGAACCGGGACCAAAGGCTCCCCTTTAAACCCGATTCATGCCACCAACCGGGACCAATGAGGTGCCTATATATACCCCCTCGCGCAAGAGCAGAGCACAATGCTCTGTTTTTTCTGGCCGAGGGGGAGAGGGCTTTGTGGTGCTCTAGCTCACCTCCTATGCACATGAGGTGTTCGATGGAATGCCCGAGCCACACTACTTAAGCTTTCTCCTCTCGAAGCTCGACCTCCAAGCTCCATTTTCCTCGAGATTTGTCTAGATTTAGCGGTCCGTCACGCCCCGTCCCCGTCTTTATCGCCGTCGATCACCCGCGCCGATCTCATCACCGACACCACCGTGGTGAGCCTCTTGTTCTTATCTTCTTTCTGAAAGGAAAAATATTCTTACTTGTATGTTTAGATAGATACTTGTATCATTTTCTTACATTTTTATTGCATCTTATATAGTGCGATGGTTTTGGTATCCGCCCCCGTCGGCCCTCGTCCTGTCTATGATTCGGATTTGGTATATATATTATCTTTATAACTATTAGTTCATTTATTGTTTATGAAAATTATGCCGACCAAAGTGACATAGATTTTATTTATCTAGGATGTATGTGAATCGGAAATGCCAACCGACCTTGTCGAGAGGTTAAATTTAGTTGAAGAAGAAAACAATTTGTTGAAGGAAAAAATAAAAAAAATTGAGGAGGAGAAGATGATATTGGAGTTGCATGTTGCGGATGTCGTCGATGATCACAAGATCAAGATGGATGCAATGCGCTTGAAGATTAGAAAGATTAGAAAATATGCCATTCATACCGAGGCTTGGTGTCATTATGCCGTTGGATCAATTGTTACCTTGGTTGCGATTATGATCGCATTTGTTTTCGCATTGAAATGTTTTACATAGTTTCAATGTATGATTTAATTAATTAGATGCTCTGAAGAGCTATATGTTATTAGATGAGAACTATGTATGCACTTTGGTTTTAATGTGATGATGAACTTCTATTAATTTGGACACTTAATTATATATAATGCACGCAGATGAACCGGCAATGGATGTACGGTGACAGCCACACCCGCGAGTACATTAAGGGCGTGCATGAGTTTCTCGATGCGGCTGAGGCAAACAAGCAGAATGGTTTTATGTGTTGTCCATGCACTGAATGTGGGAATACGAGGTCTTACTCTAACCGGAAAATCCTTCACTCCCACCTGCTTTACAAGGGTTTCATGCCACACTATAATGTTTGGACGAGGCACGGAGAAATATGGGTTATGATGGAAGACGGCGAAGAAGAAGAGTACGATGACAACTATATGCCCCCTGAATACGGTGATGCTGCAACGGGGGGAGCTGGTGAAGATCAAGAGGAACCAGACAATGTGCCCAATGATGCTGCCACGGGTGAAGCTGCTGAAGATCAAGAGGAACCAGACGATGTGCCCGATGATGATGATCTCCGCCGGGTCATTGTTGATGCAAGGACGCAATGCATTAGTCAAAAGGAGAAGCTGAAGTTCGATCGCATGTTAGAGGATCACAAAAAAGGGTTATACCCCAATTGCGAAGATGGCAACATAAAGCTCGGTACCGTACTGGAATTGCTGCAGTGGAAGGCAGAGAATGCTGTGGCTGACAAAGGATTTGAGAAGCTACTGAAAATATTGAAGAAGAAGCTTCCAAAGGATAACGAATTGCCCGACAGTACATACGCAGCAAAGAAGGTCGTATGCCCTCTAGGATTGGAGGTGGAGAAGATACATGCATGCCCTAATGACTGCATCCTCTACCGCGGTGCATACAAGGATCTGAACGCATGCCCGGTATGCGGTGCGTTGCGGTATAAGATCAGACGAGATGACCCCGGTGATGTTGATGGCGAGCCCCTCAGGAAGAGGGTTCCTGCGAAGGTGATGTGGTATGCTCCTATAATACCACGGTTGAAATGTCTGTTCAGAAACGAAGAGCATGCCAAGTTGATGCGATGGCACAGTGAGAACCGAAAGAAAGATGGGAAGTTGAGAGCACCCGCTGACGGGTCGCAGTGGAGAAAAATCGAGAGAAAGTACTGGGATGAGTTTGCAAAGGACCCAAGGAATGTATGGGTTGCTTTAAGCGCGGATGGCATTAATCCTTTCGGGAGCAGAGCAGCAATCACAGCACCTGGCCCATGACTCTATGTATGTATAACCTTCCTCCTTGGATGTGCATGAAGCGGAAGTTCATTATGATGCCAGTTCTCATCCAAGGCCCTAAGCAACCCGGCAACGAAATTGATGTGTACCTAAGGCCATTAGTTGAAGAGCTTTTACAGCTGTGGAATGGAAACGGTGTACGTACGTGGGATAAGCACAGACAGGAGGAATTTAACCTTAAGGCGTTGCTGTTCGTGACCATCAACGATTGGCCCGCTCTTAGTAACCTTTCAGGACAGACAAACAAAGGATACCACGCATGCACGCACTGTTTAGATGACACTGAAAGTATATACCTGGACAAATGCAGGAAGAATGTGTACCTGGGCCATCGTCGATTTCTTCCGACCAACCATCAATGTCGAAAGAAAGGCAAGCATTTCAAAGGCGAGGCAGATCACCGGAAGAAGCCCGCAATGCGCACCGGTGATCACGTGCTTGCTATGGTCAATGATTTACACTACGTAATCTTTGGAAAGGGTCCCGGTGGACTAGCTGTTCTGAACGACGCTGAGGGACACGCACCCATGTGGAAGAAGAAATCTATATTTTGGGACCTACCCTACTGGAAAGACCTAGAGGTCCGCTCCTCAATCGACGTGATGCACGTGACGAAGAACCTTTGCGTGAACCTGCTAAGCTTCTTGGGCGTGTATGGGAAGACAAAAGATACACCTGAGGCACAGGAGGACCTGCAACGTTTGCACGAAAAAGACGGCATGCCTCCAAAGCAGTATAAATGTCCTGCCAGCTACGCCCTTACGAAAGAAGAGAAAGAAATCTTCTTTGAATGCCTGCTCAGTATGAAGGTCACGGCTGGCTTCTCGTCGAATATAAAGGGAATAATAAATATGCCAGAGAAAAAGTTTCAGAACCTAAAGTCTCATGACTGCCACGTGATTATGACGCAACTGCTTCCGGTTGCATTGAGGGGGCTTCTACCGGAAAACGTCCGATTAGCCATTGTGAAGCTATGTGCATTCCTCAATGCAATCTCTTAGAAGGTGATTGATCCAGAAATCGTACCAAAGCTAAGGAGTGATGTGGCGCAATGTCTTGTCAGTTTCGAGCTGGTGTTCCCACCATCCTTCTTCAATATCATGACGCACGTCCTAGTTCATCTAGTCAACGGGATTGTCATCCCGGGGCCCGTATTTCTACACAATATGTTCCCCTTTGAGAGGTTCATGGGAGTCCTAAAGAAATATGTCTGTAACCGCGCTAGGCTAGAAGGAAGCATCTCCATGGGCCATCAAACAGAGGATGTTATCGGGTTTTGTGTTGACTTCATTCCTGGCCTTAACAAGATAGGTCTCCCTAAATCGCGGTATGAGGGGAGACTGACTGGAAAAGGCACTCTTGGAAGAGACTCAATAATATGCAGGGACGAATATTCTTGGTCTCAAGCACACTACACAGTTCTACAGAACTCTACCTTGGTGACCCCGTATGTTGATGAACACAAGAACAGTCTGCGCTCCAAACACCCGGAGCAATGCGACGACTGGATTACATGTGAACACATCAGGACTTTCAGCAGTTGGTTGGAAACACGTCTCAGAGGTGACAACACTGTTTGTGATGAGTTGTACTTGTTGTCCAGGGGACCATCTTTGACTGTATTGACTTACAAAGGATACGAGATAAATGGGAATACATTTTACACGATCGCCCAAGATCAAAAGAGCACCAACCAAAACAGCGGTGTCCGCTTTGATGCAGCAACCGAGAGCGGAAAGGACACATATTATGGTTACATAGTGGACATATGGGAACTTGACTACGGACCTGATTTTAAGGTCCCTTTGTTTAAGTGCAAATGGGTCAATCTGTTAGGCGGCGGGGTACAACAGGTAGACCCACAGTACGGAATGACAACAGTGGATCTGAAAAATCTTGGGTACACTGACGAACCGTTCGTCCTAGCCAATGATGTGGCACAGGTTATCTATGTGAAGGACATGTCTACCAAACCGAGAAAAAGAAAAGATAAGGAAGCGAATACATCATACGATGAGCCAAAGCGCCACATAGTTCTTTCAGGAAAAAGGGACATCCTGGGAGTGGACGGCAAGACAGACATGTCTGAAGATTATGAAAAGTTTCATGAAATTCCTCCCTTCAATGTCAAGGCTGACCCAAGCATCCTGATAAACAATGAAGATTATCCATGGTTACGGTGCAATAAGCAAATGACACAAGCGAAGAAAAAGTGAAGACTTTCTCCCGCAATAAGCAAATGATATGTGGGTGAAATTATGATACCATCCCAACTTTCAACTTTTTTAGAGTTCATTTGAAATGCTTTCATGTCTTATGGTTTGAAACTTTGATACTTCGAAAGTGATTGTCCATTTTGTACACGAAGTGCATCAAGTTTTTGTCGTAACCCTCTCTACTTTTTGGAACATGCTATGTGGGTGAAATGATGATACCATGCCAACTTTCAACCTTTTCAGAGTTCATTTTGAAATGCTTTCCAATTTCAGAGTCATTTAGCTCAAAGAATGAATTAATAGCAAACAGAATGAACTACAAAACTTTTATGAAAATAAAAACAATCAATTAAAATATTATGTTATGATCAACTAAAATAAAACTATAATATTCTTCAATAGCAAAAAGAATATAATTTGTGTGACCTAACATCAAACTATAAGTATTTAATTGTAAGTATAAATAAAAAATAAATAGCAAAGAAGAAGAAAAATTCTAATTTTATAGTAAAGTTATTCATAAACTAGTGATTCACGCAAATTTTTAAAAATTCAAATTTAAACTATTTAAAATTTAAAACTAAGGGCACTAACAGAAAGTTTATAATTTTTGTGACCTAAAAGCAAAAAGAAATCACTAAAAAACTATAAGTATTTAGTTGTAAGTAGAAATAAAAAATAAATATAAAAAATTCTAATTTTATAGTAAAGTTATTCATAAACTAGTGATTCACACAAATTTTTAAAAATTCAAATTTAAACTATTTAAAATTTAAAACTAATGGCACTAACAGAAAGTTTATAATTTTTGTGACCTAAAAGCAAAAAGAAATCACTAAAAAACTGTAAGTATGTAGTTTTAAGTAGAAATAAAAAAATGAAAAACCAAAAAATGTAGAAATAAAAAAGAAAAAACCAAAAAAATGCCACCTACTGGGCCTCCACGGCCTGAATACGACTAGAAACCCTACATGGGCCAGGATTCAGGCCCGCAGAAGGCCCAATAGGCCCATAGGCAAAGCGGTGTCAAATTAGGTCCATAGGCCTGCAGTTCAGAGGAGTTCGAGAGGGAGGAGGCAGCAGAGCTTATAAACTGGTGTTGGGCGCTGTCAACTAGCGAGGTGGGACTAAACTTTTGGGCGCGGGGCAGCACAAGGGCATTGGTCCCGGTTGGTGGCACCAACCGGGACTAAAGGGGGGCAATGGTCACGGTTGGTGCCACGAACCGTGACCATTGCCCCCCTTTAGTCCCGGTTGGTGCCACCAACCGGGACCAATGGCCTTCGCTTCCCGCCCTTTGGGCTGCCGAAAAGAGGCCTTTGGTCCCGGTTGGTGGCACCAACCGGGACTAAAGGGGGCTGCCAAAAAGAGGCCTTTGGTCCCGGTTGGTGGCACCAACCGGGACTAAAGGGGACAATGGTCACGGTTGGTGCCACCAACCGGGACCAATGCTCCGTCTATATAAGCCACACTTGTGGAAATTTTGGTACAGTTTCTTCGATCCCGCCCCGACGTCGCCGCCAGGCTGCCCCTCTGCTCGCCTCGCCGTCGCCGCCGTTGCCCCTACCCCGCCCCCGAGCGCGCCCTGCCTCGCCTTCGTCGCCGACCCCGAGCCGCTCTGCCGTCGCCCTCGCCCTCGAGCTCCGCCGTCCCCGAGCCCCCGAGCTCCTGCCCCGCACGCCCCCGAGCTCCGCCGTCCGCCGCCGCCGAGCGTGCCCCGCCGTCGCCCTCGCCCTCGCCGACCCCGAGCCCGTCCTCGTCGCCGTCGCCCCCGACGCCGGCCGCCCGCGTCTCCTCCCCGATCCCTCTGGGAGAGGTAGCTACCGCCCCATCCTCTCCTTCCTTCCCTGCTCCTTAATTTGCAAAATATTGATATGATGTAGATGTATGTATGTATGTATGAGTTGGGGAGAAAGTTTATAATTTTTGTTCATATATACTGTAGATGTATGTATGATGAATTTTGATATTTTTTTGTTCATATATAATGTAGATGTATATGTATGTATGGAATGATATCGATGGATGTATGTATATAGAACATTCATAGAAAATATGACCAATGTCCCCCTCCGGTTCACTCAGGAACACTAACTATCTCAGAGAAAAAAATGTTATCGGGGAAAAACATGAGAGGAAGAAGAGGATAAAAAAGAAGAGGAAGAAAAAAAAAGAGGAGAAGAAAGAATAGAGGAGCTTCTCCTCTAAGGAGCTTCTCCTCTATTCTTTCTTCTCCTCTTTTTTTTCTTCTTCTTCATCTTTTTTTTATCGGGAGGGGTCGACGGTCGCCTAGGGGTCGAGGGTCGAAAGGGGGTCGACGGTCGCCTAGGGGTCGAGGGTCGAGAGGGGGTCTAGGGTCGCCGAGAGGGGAGAGGAAGACGAGGAGAAATAAATAAGAAGAAGAAAAAAGAAGAAAAAGAAGAGGAGAAGAAGAAAGGAATAGAGGAGAAGAAGAGAAAAATAGAATATATATATATATATTATATTTTTCTCTTTTCTCCTCTATTACTTTCTTCTTCTCCTCTTTTTTTCTTCTTTTTTTTTCTTTGACACGTGGGGGGGGGGGGTCGAGAACGCCGGACATTCATGAGAGAGGCGAGGAAGAAGGGGAAGAAGAGGAGAGGAAGAAGAGGAAGTCTTCTCCTCTATTCTTTCTTCTCTTCTTTTTTCTTCTTCTTCTTCCTCTTTATTTTATCGGGAACGAGGGTCGTCGAGAGGGTCGCCGAGCGGTAGAGGAGAAACCCTAAATAGAAAGTATCATCGGTGTGAGATACATGTACCATCGGTGTCGGACACTACATCCACATCCCACAAGTGGCGCGGGCTTCGACGCCCACGTCACTTGTGGGACGTGGATGTAGTGTCCGACACCGAAGGCCACATGTATCTCACACCCACGATACTTGCTAGCTATTTAGGGTTTCCTTTGACACTACGCAACCTCCCGACCCCTCGGCGATCCTCTCGAACATGAGAGGAAGAAGAGGATCGTCGAGGGGTCAAGGGTTCCAGGGTCGTCAAGGGTTCGAGGGGTCGAGGATCGCCAAGGGGTCGAGAGAGGTTTCCTAGTGTCAAAGTATTGAAGAAATCCATGCCTTCATCATTAGCCGAAAGTAACCAGGGCATGTTGGTACGAAGTTCTGCAAAGTTGTTTTGGAATGGAGTCCCGGATAGAATAATCCGCCTTTTGGTACCAATTCAGCAAAGGCCTTCCAAATAGTGATATTCGGAAGGCTCTTGCTGAACTTTGTACCAAAAAGCGAATTATCCTATCTGGGAGTCCGTTCCAGAACAACTTTGAAGAGCTTCGTACCATCATGCACATGTTACTTTCGCCTAATGATGGAGACATGGTTTTGTTGAATCCTTTGACACTACGCAACCTCCCGACCCCTCGGCGATCCTCTCGAACATGAGAGGAAGAAGAGGATCGTCGAGGGGTCGAGGGTTCCAGGGTCATCAAGGGTTCGAGGGGTCGAGGATCGCCGAGGGGTCGAGAGAGGTTTCCTAGTGTCAAAGTATTGAAGAAATCCATGCCTTCATCATTAGCCGGAAGTAACCAGGGCATGTTGGTACGAAGTTCTGTAAAGTTGTTTTGGAATGGAGTCCCGGATAGAATAATCCGCCTTTTGGTACGAATTCAGCAAAGGCCTTCCAAATAGCGATATTCAGAAGGCTCTTTCTGAACTTTGTACCAAAAAGCGAATTATCCTATCTGGGACTCCGTTCCAGAACAACTTTGAAGAGCTTCGTACCATCATGCACATGTTACTTTCGCCTAATGATGAAGACATGGTTTTGTTGAATCCTTTGACACTAGGCAACCTCCCGACCCCTCGGCGATCCTCTCGAACATGAGAGGAAGAAGAGGGTCGTCTAGGGGTCGAGGGTTCGAGGGTTCTTCTCCTCTATTCTTTCTTCTCCTCTTTTTTTCTTCTTCTTCCTCTTTTTTTTATCGGGAACGAGGGTCGTCGAGGGACATAGATGTAGTGTCGTCGTTGTCGATATATACCCCCTCCCGATAGCTTACTATGATTAGGTAGCTAGTTCTACGTTTGGCACTAATATATCCATCTGTCATGTTTGAATAATAATTGCCATGTTGTAAATATTTGTAGAAACTATGGACACCGCCCTAGACGAAGCAACAAAAGAAGCGTTGTTGAGGGAGATAATCGCAGAAGGAAGTGATGCCGTCTCGTACTATCTCAACGAAACCGATGGTCTGGAAGGAGAGGGTGAACAAGCTGGCTACGGTGACCTAATGCCGGTGCAAGAAGAAGAACATGAGGACGGCTCCGGTGACCCAATGCCGGTGCAAGAAGGAGACCATGATGACGGCTCCGGTGACCGAACCGAGTCCGGACAGGTATATATATTAGTTAAGCCTATGCTGACTAGCTGATTGATGCATTCATTGTTTTGGTATGTACACATATTAATGTTGGGGAACGCAGTAATTTCGAAAATTTTCCTACGCACACGCAAGATCATGGTGATGCACAGCAACGAGAGGGGAGAGTGTTGTCTACGTACCAACGCAGACCGACTACGGAAGCGATCACACAACGTAGAGGAAGTAGTCGTACGTCTGCTTCCCGATCCGACCGATCCAAGCACCGTTACTCCGGCACCTCCGAGTTCTTAGCACACGTTCAGCTCGATGACGATCCCCGGGCTCCGATCCAGCAAAGCTTCGGGGAGGAGTTCCGTCAGCACGACGGTGTGGTGACGGTCTTGATGTACTACCGACGCAGGGCTTCGCCTAAGCACTACAACGGTACGATCGAGGTGGAATTTGGTGGCAGGGGGCACCGCACACGGCTAAGGAACGATCACAAGGATCAAGTTGTGTGTCTATGGGGTGCCCCCTGCCCCCGTATATAAAGGCCAGGGGCAGGGGGTTCGGCCGACTAGGAGGGAGGCGCAGGGAGGAGTCCTACTCCCACCGGGAGTAGGACTCCTCCCCTCCAATCCTATTCCAACTAGGACTCTTGGGGGGGAAAGGAGAAAGAGGGGGCCGGCCCACCTCTCCTAGTCCTACTAGGACTTGGGGAAGGGGGGGGGGGGGCGCCGGCTAGGCTTGTGGGCTGCCTCTTCTCTCTTTTCCACTAAGGCCCAATAGGCCCATTTGCCTCCCGGGGGGTTCCGGTAACCCTCCCGGTAATCCGGTAAAATCCCGATTTCACCCGGAACGCTTCCGGTGCCCAAACATAGGCTTCCAATATATCAATCTTTACGTCTCGACCATTTCGAGACTCCTCGTCATGTCCGTGGTCTCATCCGGGACTCCGAACAACCTTCGGTACATCAAAATGCATAAACTCATAATAACTGTCATCGTAACGTTAAGCGTGCGGACCCTACGGTTCGAGAATAATGTAGACATGACCGAGACACGTTTCCGGTCAATAACCAATAGCGGGACCTGGATGCCCATATTGGCTCCTACATATTCTACGAAGATCTTTATCGGTCAGACCGCATAACAACATACGTTGTTCCCTTTGTCATCGGTATGTTACTTGCCCGAGATTCGATCGTCGGTATCCAATACCTAGTTCAATCTCGTTACCGGCAAGTCTCTTTACTTGTTCCGTAATACATCATCTCACAACTAACATATTAGTTGCAGTGCTTGCAAGGCTTATGTGATGTGCATTACCGAGAGGGCCCAGAGATACCTCTCCGACAATCGGAGTGACAAACTCTAATCTCGAAATACGCCAACCCAACATCTACCATTGGAGACACCTGTAGTACTCCTTTATAATCACCCAGTTACGTTGTGACATTTGGCAGTACCCAAAGTGTTCCTCCGGTAAACGGGAGTTGCATAATCTCATAGTTATAGGAACATGTATAAGTCATGAAGAAAGCAATAGCAACATACTACATGATCGGGTGCTAAGCTAATGGAATGGGTCATGTCAATCAGATCATTCTACTAATGATGTGACCTCGTTAATCAAATAACAACTCCTTGTTCATGGTCAGGAAACATAACCATCTTTGATTAACGAGCTAGTCAAGTAGAGGCATACTAGTGACTCTCTGTTGGTCTATGTATTCACACATGTATTATGTTTCCGGTTAATACAATTCTAGCATGAATAATAAACATTTATCATGATGTAAGGAAATAAATAATAACTTTATTATTGCCTCTAGGGCATATTTCCTTCAGTCTCCCACTTGCACTAGAGTCAATAATCTAGATTACACAGTAATGATTCTAACACCCATGGAGCCTTGGTGCTGATCATGTTCTGCTCGTGGAAGAGGCTTAGTCAACGGGTCTGCAACATTCAGATCCGTATGTATCTTGCAAATCTCTATGTCTCCCACCTGGACTAAATCCCGGATGGAGTTGAAGCGTCTCTTGATGTGTTTGGTTCTTTTGTGAAATCTGGATTCCTTTGCCAAGACAATTGCACCAGTATTGTCACATAAGATTTTCATTGGACCCGATGCACTAGGTATGACACCTAGATCGGATATGAACTCCTTCATCCAGACTCCTTCGTTTGCTGCTTCTGAAGCAGCTATGTACTCCGCTTCACATGTAGATCCCGCTACGACGCTTTGTTTAGAACTGCACCAACTGACAGCTCCACCGTTTAAAGTAAACACGTATCCGGTTTGCGATTTAGAATCGTCCGGATCAGTGTCAAAGCTTGCATCAACGTAACCTCTTACGGTGAGCTCTTTGTCACCTCCATATACGAGAAACATATCCTTAGTCCTTTTCAGGTATTTCAGGATGTTCTTGACCGCTGTCCAGTGATCCACTCCTGGATTACTTTGGTACCTCCCTGCTAAACTTATAGCAAGGCACACATCAGGTCTGGTACACAGCATTGCATACATGATAGAGCCTATGGCTGAAGCATAGGGAACATCTTTCATTTTCTCTCTATCTTCTGCATTGGTCGGGCATTGAGTTTGACTCAACTTCACACCTTGTAACACAGGCAAGAACCCTTTCTTTGCTTGATCCATTTTGAACTTCTTCAAAATCTTGTCAAGGTATGTGCTCTGTGAAAGTCCAATTAAGCGTTTTGATTTATCTCTATAGATCTTTATGCCTAATATGTAAGCAGCTTCCCCGAGGTCTTTCATCGAAAAACTTTTATTCAAGTATCCCTTTATGCTATCCAGAAATTCTATATCATTTCCAATCAGCAATATGTCATCCACATATAATATCAGAAATGCTACAGAGCTCCCACTCACTTTCTTGTAAATACAGGCTTCTCCAAAAGTCTGTATAAAGCCAAATGCTTTGATCACACTGTCAAAGCGTTTATTCCAACTCCGAGATGCTTGCACCAGTCCATAAATGGATCGCTGGAGTTTGCATACTTTGTTAGCTCCTTTTGGATCGACACAACCTTCTGGTTGCATCATATACAACTCTTCTTGCAGAAATCCATTCAGGAATGCAGTTTTGACATCCATCTGCCATATTTCATAATCATAAAATGCGGCAATTGCTAACATATTCTGACGGACTTAAGCATCGCTACGGGTGAGAAAGTCTCATCGTAGTCAACCCCTTGAACTTGTCGAAAACTTTTTGCGACAAGTCGAGCTTTATAGACAGTAACATTACCGTCAGCGTCAGTCTTTTTCTTGAAGATCCATTTATTCTCAATTGCTTGCCGATCATCGGGCAAGTCAACCAAAGTCCATACTTTGTTCTCATACATGGATCCCATCTCAGATTTCATGGCCTCAAGCCACTTTGCGGAATCTGGGCTCACCATCGCTTCTTCATAGTTCGTAGGTTCATCATGATCTAGTAGCATGACTTCCAGAACTGGATTACCGTACCACTCTGGTGCGGATCTTACTCTGGTTGATCTACATGGTTCATTAGAATCTTGCCCTGAAGTTTCATGATCATCATCATTAGCTTCCTCACTGATTGGTATAGGTGTCGCAGAAACAGTTTTCTGTGATGTACTATTTTCCAATAAGGGAGCAGGTACAGTTACCTCGTCAAGTTCTACTTTCCTCCCACTCACTTCTTTCGAGAGAAACTCCTTCTCTAGAAATGATCCATTCTTAGCAACGAATGTCTTGCCTTCGGATCTGTGATAGAAGGTATACCCAACAGTTTCCATTGGGTATCCTATGAAGACACATTTCTCCGCTTTGGGTTCGAGCTTGTCAGGTTGAAGCTTTTTCACATAAGCATCGCAGCCCCAAACTTTAAGAAACGACAACTTTGGTTTCTTGCCAAACCATAGTTCATAAGGCGTCGTCTCAACGGATTTTGATGGTGCCCTATTTAACGTGAATGCGGCCGTCTCTAAAGCATAACCCCAGAATGATAGCGGTAAATCAGTAAGAGACATCATAGATCGCACCATATCTAGTAAAGTACGATTACGACGTTCGGACACACCATTACGCTGTGGTGTTCCGGGTGGCGTGAGTTGCGAAACTATTCCACAATTTTTCAAATGTACACCAAACTCGTAACTCAAATATTCTCCTCCACGATCAGATCGTAGAAACTTTATTTTCTTGTTACGATGATTTTCAACTTCACTCTGAAATTCTTTGAACCTTTCAAATGTTTCAGACTTATGTTTCATTAAGTAGATATACCCATATCTGCTTAAATCATCTGTGAAGGTGAGAAAATAACGATATCCGCCACGAGCCTCAATATTCATCGGACCACATACATCGGTATGTATGATTTCCAATAAATCTGTTGCTCTCTCCATAGTACCGGAGAACGGTGTTTTAGTCATCTTGCCTATGAGGCACGGTTCGCAAGTACCAAGTGATTCATAATCAAGTGATTCCAAAAGCCCATCAGTATGGAGTTTCTTCATGCGCTTTACATCGATATGACCTAAACGGCAGTGCCACAAATAAGTTGCACTATCATTATTAACTTTGCATCTTTTGGCTTCTATATTATGAATATGTGTATCACTATCTTCGAGATTTAACAAGAATAGACCACTCTTCAAAGGTGCATGACCATAAAAGATATTATTCATATAAATAGAACAACCATTATTCTCTGATTTAAATGAATAACCGTCTCGCATTAAACAAGATCCAGATATAATGTTCATGCTCAACGCTGGCACCAAATAACAATTATTTAGGTCTAATATTAATCCCGAAGGTAGATGTAGAGGTAGCGTGCCGACCGCGATCACATCGACTTTGGAACCGTTTCCCACGCGCATCGTCACCTCGTCCTTTGCTAGTGTCCGCTTATTCCGTAGTCCCTGAGTTGCAAATATTAGCAACAGAACCAGTATCAAATACCCAGGTGCTACTGCGAGCTCTAGTAAGGTACACATCAATAACATGTATATCACATATACCTTTGCTCACTTTGCCATCCTTCTTATCCGCCAAATACTTGGGGCAGTTCCGCTTCCAGTGACCAGTCTGCTTGCAGTAGAAGCACTCAGTTTCAGGCTTAGGTCCAGACTTGGGTTTCTTCTCCTGAGCAGCAACTTGCTTGCTGTTCTTCTTGAAGTTCCCCTTCTTCTTCCCTTTGCCCTTTTTCTTGAAACTAGTGGTTTTGTTAACCATCAACACTTGATGCTCCTTCTTGATTTCTACCTCCGCAGCTTTTAGCATTGCGAAGAGCTCGGGAATAGTCTTGTTCATCCCTTGCATATTATAGTTCATCACGAAGCTCTTGTAGCTTGGTGGCAGTGATTGGAGAATTCTGTCAATGAGCAATCATCTGGAAGATTAACTCCCATCTGAATCAAGTGATTATTATACCCAGACATTTTGAGTATATGCTCACTGACAGAACTGTTCTCCTCCATCTTGCAGCTATAGAACTTATTGGAGACTTCATATCTCTCAATTCGGGCATTTGCTTAAAATATTAACTTCAACTCCTGGAACATCTCATATGCTCCATGACGTTCAAAACGTCGTTGAAGTCCCGATTCTAAGCCGTAAAGCATGGCACACTGAACTATCGAGTAGTCATCAGCTTTGCTCTGCCAGACGTTCATAACATCTGGCGTTGCTCCAGCAACAGGCCTGTCACCCAGCGGTGCTTCCAGGACGTAATTCTTCTGTGCAGCAATGAGGATAATCCTCAGGTTACGGACCCAGTCCGTGTAATTGCTACCATCATCTTTCAACTTTGCTTTCTCAAGGAACGCATTAAAATTCAACGGAACAACAGCACGAGCCATCTATCTACAAGCAACATAAACAAGCAAGATACTATCAGGTACTAAGTTCATGATAAGTTTAAGTTCAGTTAATCAAATTACTTAGGAACTCCCACTTAGATAGACATCCCTCTAATCTTCTAAGTGATCACGTGATCCAAATCAACTAAACCATAACCGATCATCACGTGAGATGGAGTAGTTTTCAATGGTGAACATCGTCATGTTGATCATATCTACTATATGATTCACGCTCGACCTTTCGGTCTCTGTGTTCCGAGGCCATATCTGCATATGCTAGGCTCGTCAAGTTTAACCTGAGTATTCTGCGTGTGCAAAACTGGCTTGCACCCGTTGTAGATGGACGTAGAGCTTATCACACCCGATCATCACGTGGTGTCTGGGCACGACGAACTTTGGCAACGGTGCATACTCAGGGAGAACACTTCTTGATAATTTAGTGAGAGATCATCTTATAATGCTACCGTCAATCAAAGCAAGATAAGATGCATAAAAGGATAAACATCACATGCAATCAATATAAGTGATATGATATGGCCATCATCATCTTGTGCTTGTGATCTCCATCTCCAAAGCACCGTCATGATCACCATCATCACCGGCGCGACACCTTGATCTCCATCGTAGCATCGTTGTCGTCTCGCCAATCTTATGCTTCCACGACTATTACTACCGTTTAGTAATCTAGTAAAGCATTACATCGCGATTGCATTGCATACAATAAAGCGACAACCATATGGCTCCTGCCAGTTGCCGATAACTTAGTTACAAAACATGATCATCTCATACAATAAAATCAGCATCATGCCTTGACCATATCACATCACAACATACCCTGCAAAAACAAGTTAGACGTCCTCTACTTTGTTGTTGCAAGTTTTACGTGGCTGCTACGGGCTTAAGTAAGAACTCATCTCACCTACGCATCAAAACCACAACGATAGTTCGTCAAATAGACTCCGTTTTAACCTTCTCAAGGACCGGGCGTAGTCACACTTGGTTCAACTAAAGTTGGAGAGGCAGTCTTCCGCAAGCCATCTATGTGCAAAGCACGTCGAGGGAACCGGTCTCGCGTAAGAGTACGCGTAAGGTTGGTCCGGATCGTCTCAACCAACAATACCGCCGAACCAAAGTATGACATGCTGGTAGGCAGTATGACTTGTATCGCCCACAACTCACTTGTGTTCTACTCGTGCATATAACATCAAACCATAAAACCTAGGCTCTGATGCCACTGTTGGGGAACGCAGTAATTTCGAAAATTTTCCTACGCACACGCAAGATCATGGTGATGCACAGCAACGAGAGGGGAGAGTGTTGTCTACGTACCAACGCAGACCGACTGCGGAAGCGATCACACAATGTAGAGGAAGTAGTCGTACGTCTGCTTCCCGATCCGACCGATCCAAGCACCGTTACTCCGGCACCTCCGAGTTCTTAGCACACGTTCAGCTCGATGACGATCCCCGGGCTCCGATCCAGCAAAGCTTCGGGGAGGAGTTCCGTCAGCACGACAGCGTGGTGACGATCTTGATGTACTACCGACGCAGGGCTTCGCCTAAGCACTACAACGGTACGATCGAGGTGGAATTTGGTGGCAGGGGGCACCGCACACGGCTAAGGAACGATCACAAGGATCAAGTTGTGTGTCTATGGGGTGCCCCTGCCCCCGTATATAAAGGCCAGGGGCAGGGGGTTCGGCCGGCTAGGAGGGAGGCGCAGGGAGGAGTCCTACTCCCACCGGGAGTAGGACTCCTCCCCTCCAATCCTATTCCAACTAGGACTCTTGGGGGGGGAAAGGAGAAAGAGGGGGCCGGCCCACCTCTCATAGTCCTACTAGGACTTGGGGAAGGGGGGGCGCCGGCTAGGCTTGTGGGCTGCCTCTTCTCTCTTTTCCACTAAGGCCCAATAGGCCCATTTGCCTCCCGGGGGGTTCCGGTAACCCTCCCGGTAATCCGGTAAAATCCCGATTTCACTCGGAACGCTTCCGGTGCCCAAACATAGGCTTCCAATATATCAATCTTTATGTCTCGACCATTTCGAGACTCCTCGTCATGTCCGTGATCTCATCCGGGACTCCGAACAACCTTCGGTACATCAAAATGCATAAACTCATAATAACTGTCATCGTAACGTTAAGCGTGCGGACCCTACGGTTCGAGAATAATGTAGACATGACCGAGACACGTTTCTGGTCAATAACCAATAGCGGGACCTGGATGCCCATATTGGCTCCTACATATTCTACGAAGATCTTTATCGGTCAGACCGCATAACAACATACGTTGTTCCCTTTGTCATCGGTATGTTACTTGCCCGAGATTCGATCGTCGGTATCCAATACCTAGTTCAATCTCGTTACCGGCAAGTCTCTTTACTCGTTCCGTAATACATCATCTCACAACTAACATATTAGTTGCAGTGCTTGCAAGGCTTATGTGATGTGCATTACCGAGAGGGCCCAGAGATACCTCTCCGACAATCGGAGTGACAAACCCTAATCTCGAAATACGCCAACCCAACATCTACCATTGGAGACACCTGTAGTACTCCTTTATAATCACCCAGTTACGTTGTGACGTTTGGCAGTACCCAAAGTGTTCCTCCGGTAAACGGGAGTTGCATAATCTCATAGTTATAGGAACATGTATAAGTCATGAAGAAAGCAATAGCAACATACTACATGATCGGGTGCTAAGCTAATGGAATGGGTCATGTCAATCAGATCATTCTACTAATGATGTGACCTCGTTAATCAAATAACAACTCCTTGTTCAAGGTCAGGAAACATAACCATCTTTGATTAACGAGCTAGTCAAGTAGAGGCATACTAGTGACTCTCTGTTGGTCTATGTATTCACACATGTATTATGTTTCCGGTTAATACAATTCTAGCATGAATAATAAACATTTATCATGATGTAAGGAAATAAATAATAACTTTATTATTGCCTCTAGGGCATATTTCCTTCAATTAATTAAGTCTTTGTTCTTTTTTCTAGCCCTCCGGATCGAGCACAACTTCGGTAAAGAGACGAGGCCCGAAGAAAAACTTGAGCTCGGATGAAAAGCTTGAGATCACAGCAATCACGCCGGACGGCCAACCTATTGAACCCCTCCGGACAAAGAGCGCATTTGTTGCTCAGTGCGGGGTTCTGGTTAGGGACAAGATCCCGATAAGCATGCAGCAATGGTTTAAGCTGGCTATAGAAGACCCTGAGGTGTCTTATGTCAATGATATGCAGAAAAATGATCTTTGGACTGAGCTGAAGTCAAATTTCACCCTACCGCCAGAGGATAATCTAGAGAACCCAATTAAAGAGAAATTAATCAAGTCTTTTGCTCTGAAGAGGATGGCAGAACTATTCAGGAGGTGGAAGAAAGAGCTGAATATTAAGTTTGTCGAAAATAATGAGACACCAGAATTCAAGGGCAGATATGAGAAGATCAGAGATCACTGGCCCGCATTTGTGGCCCACAAGACATCGGAAAAGAGTCAGAAGATGTCGGCGACAAACAAGCAAAATGTTGCGAAGAAGAAGCTTCACCATCGCACGGGGTCAGGTGGCTACCTCGTAGCCCGGCCTAAGTGGTCCAAGGTTGAGAATGATCTGGTTCATAAAGGGATCGAACCAGAGACAAATAACTGGCCAGACCGTTGCCGAACTTGGTTCTTCGGGGCTGGCGGAACCTTGGACCCTGAAACAGGGAAGTGCATTTGGACGAACGAACAAATGGACATACCAGTCAGTAAGCTTAAGCAGTATATCGAAGCAGCGCAGGA
This sequence comes from Triticum monococcum, assembly GCA_034509565.1. Taxonomy (NCBI): domain Eukaryota; kingdom Viridiplantae; phylum Streptophyta; class Magnoliopsida; order Poales; family Poaceae; genus Triticum; species Triticum monococcum. The sequence goes on from CM067845.1 coordinate 671,596,274, forward strand.
AGGGACGTTTTTTCCAGACAGAGAGCACGACGAGCTCATAATGGCCCTCGGGAATCCTGAGCACCCTGGATGGACAAGAGGCACGCCAGGCTCCGTTCCGTGGAAGGTTGGGTTTCCGGATGCAGGCGGTTACAAATCCCATGAGAGGAGGAAAAAAGTGCAGCAGACCGAACTGCAGGCGCTGCACGCAAGGGTACAAGCGATAGAGGAACGAGAAGCAAATCGCAGCGTACTGCCGAAGCCTCCCCGAAGCTACCCCGCCATCTCAGCGCAGAAGCAGCGTGGCTTCCACCGAGCTGCTTCAGCCGGAGCATGCCTTGACGGATCCTGCCAGCTATCCTGTGGATGCTATAACGGAGTCTCAAAATTACCACCTTATGACGCAATGGATGAATTTGAAGGTCAAGGCGGCTGTTGGCTCTGTTTATCCTACTGAACCCGGCGCAACTTTTCACTGCCGGCCGATTCCAGAAGGATATGCTAGGGTGATGGTGGATGAGATAACGGAGGGATTTGAGGACCTCCAGCTTGACCACCCTACCGGTGAAGGGGAGACTCGGCTGGGGTCTGCTCTGAAGACTCCATGCCTATGGCGGAAGGAGCTCATCAACCTTCCGAACTAGACGCCTCCGCCTCCTCCTCCTCCTCCGGCGAGTCAGGGCACTCCGCCTCCTCCACCGCCTCCTCCTCCGGTGAGTGACGATCAGGGCCATCGGCCGGCTCCTTCTCCGGCGCGTGGCGGCACTCCGCCTCCGTCTCCGCCTGCGCCGACGCGCCCGAGCAGCCAGCCTCCTCCTTCTCCGCCTCATCAGCAAGGGCGGAAGAGACCTGCCGCCGCTCCAGCTGCTCCGGCGGGTCGTAGTCCTTCTCCTCCGCCTCTTAAGCAAGTAAAGAAGACAACCGCTTCGTCTGCTCGGTCGGCGTCTAGCAGTACAACCAGAGGCGGGAGGACATACAGATTCGGTCCTTCTCTGAAGACTCCAGAGAAGTTACCATACGAGAGGACCCAGGAGGAGAACGCCGAGATCGCGCGAGAAGAAGTGAGGAAATTCTTTGAAGGGGTGAAAGCAAAGAAACATCCACCTCCGGAGGAGAAGGTAGATCGGGTGAAAGTGAAGCGCACTCTGGCTGCCCTGACAAAACCACCGAAGTCTGATCCACTGAAAGGAAACTATGACCGCATTATTGGAAAGGAATTTGCCAAAGCGGAGCGGTCGGGAAGTACTGTCAGTGATCAAAGGCTGAAAGAACGACGAGCTGGGAAAAAAATTGCCCAGCTCGGCAAACAAGCGAAGCAATCATGCCCCCCGCTCAAGGTGCCTAGCCACAACGTCGCTAATGATCCGAGGATGGTGCCCGGTTATAGCAATCTTGCAGATTACCTGCCCGACAAAGTACATTATGAACCCATGGAGATGCAGATACAAAGATACGAGTACGGGAAGCCTCTCGTCAAAGATGAAAGATCTCTATCAACGATGATGCGAAGATTGCATGATTGGTACTTGAAAATCTGCAGAGACTCTAGGGGGAGGAGTACTTTGTATTTGAAAGTTAAAAAGGAGCATGACCTCATTGGAATTGATCTGTTGCCTGTTCCATTTGAGGAGTTCTATCAGTTTTTCAATCAATTGGCCCTCGATAAAACAATGGTCGCCTGCTACTGTCTGTAAGTAGTACTACTTCTGTCATTAAGTATCTCTATATAGCTTAGCTCTTTCATTACATGTATTTATAATCATCCTCACTATATTATGCAGATTGAAGATCATCGAATTGAAGAAAAGACAAGTCGGTGATATTGGGTTCATTAACACATATCTCATAGATGCAACTCAGGTTAAATTTCATGCCACAGAAACCGAGGCCAGCATGCTACAATCTTGATAATAAATCAAAACAAAGATATAATACTCTTTCCTTACAACTTCAAGTGAGTGTCACTGTCTTGTGCGTATTCGGTTTCCCTTATATATTAGTCAAGGTTATAGTAATGTAATTGATGAGTTATGCATGCGTGTGCAGTTTCCACTATATTCTCCTACATATTAAGCTTGAGCAGGTACTAGTAACCGTCTTAGACTCAAGACGAAAAGATCCCAAGGACTATGCAGACATGACTCAAATACTCGAGAAGTAAGTTAAATCGATCATTATCCACCATATCAGCAACTTTGTTCATTTCCTGATATATCAAGTAATTGTTTTCTTTGTCCGACAGGGTTTGGAGAAAATTCACCAGAAAAGCTCCGGGACTGCCGAAGGAGCTGCAATTTAGACACCCGAAAGTAAGTACTAGCTATAGTAGCATTTTAAGCGCATCTACTAGTCATTCAAGCGCTAGTTTCATCAATACCATTTGGCATTCTTGCTTATCAGTTTGATTAACCTCTATTTCTTGTAAAGTGGTTGTGGCAGGAACAAGGGAATGATTTCTGTGGATACTATGTTTGCGAGTCCATCCGCCACACGACCTGTGAGCGGGGCTACACTAACGAACAATATGAAGTACGTAAATAACAACATTCACAATTTTATTTTATTACCATCATTTGTGTTGAGTTTCATTCATTCATATATATATGTATTGACCCCCTTCTTTAAATTAGATGTTTCGGAAGCGGGATGAACTCCTAGCACCAGCTCGCATGCGAGGAATTCAAGAGGAATTGGCGGCATTCTTTCTTGACCACATGATCCCTGAAGACGGAGAATTCTATGTTAAACCTGAGTCCGTATGATTATATTTGTAAGAGATAATTACTGTATACATGTAGCTGGTAGTGTTAGATAGATATATGAGAACTTGTTGTTCGACCAATCTCTCGGAGTAGGAGAGGTGGTCGATATCACTTTTCTCTGTATGCATATATGTTCATGACGATCTTCTATTTCCTTCGTTTGCTTACTAGCTAGCCAGCGTGTCTAGTCCTCTCTATACGTATGTATAGTACGTAGCGTCGACCAAGCACGGACATAAGAGAGGACACTTCTCTCTATTAATTATAGCTAGCTAACACAATATATGAAACACCTAAATTAACCCCCCAAAACCCCCAACCCCCCCCCCCCCCTTCAAAAAAAAACTAAAACCCCAGCCACAGAAATGCTGACGCGTGGATGCCTATTGGTCCCGGTTGGTGCCACCAACCGGGACCAAAGGGTCTCCTGCCTGGGCTCTGCGCACTGCCCACGTGGAGGGCCTTTAGTCCCGGTTCTGGATTGAACCGGGACTAAAGGGGGGAGGTATTAGTACCGACACTTTAGTCCCGGTTCAGGAACTGGGACTAAAGGCCCTTACGAACCGGGACTATAGGCCCTTTTTCTACCAGTGTATGTACTTTCAAGGTTTTTAGTGAATCCAAGATTCACATTGAGTATAGAACAACCATACTATGAAGTGGGGCATAAGCAAATACTATATTTGAACTCCAAGAACAGTTCCTAAGCCAAAATCCTCCAAATTCTACTCCATGGCCATCACTTTGTATGGGTTTCTCTAAGAGCCTTGTACCTCCGAAAATTTATCTTCCTACACTATCAACCCTCTTAGGGTTATTCATATTCAGGGAGGAAATCTAGTTTCAACAATTCGGAGCCACCGCTTATGTTGTTCCAGAACTGCCGAGTCAAATCCTCCTTACACGTCCTTTGTTTGCTATGGCACTTTTGAGCACATCATTTTTCTTCGACACTTCCGAGCCGTGCCGGTTTGCTTCTCTACTGACTACTGGTCACAGTAGAACTTGGGTACCTCTCTTTCTTTTCAAACGGAACTTCCTAGTTGTGACTCAACACTTTCTACGAATTCTCATTCCAACAACTGCTCGGTTTACTACGGTAGCCATTCTCTCTCCGCAAAAAGTGCTACATTTTTTGTTTGGAAATGTCGGTCAACTTTCAGTTGGTACTTCTGAGTACTGTATTTCTTATGGTTCCTGAACATTGCCCTGCTCGTTCAAATTTATTTGAACCGTCTCGATAGTTTTGTTAGTTTACTACCTAAGTACCTATGCTTCTGCCCCTAGTATCTTCTCATACCCTTTCATGGCTACAACAATCTGTTTCATTCATCATTGTTCATCTTTGTGAGCCACTTCCATCCCACTTCACCTCACTCCATCCACCTACCACATAGAGAAAGAGGGATAAGGCAAGAAAGAAGAAAGAAGTGTTGGGTGATTCCATGTGGTAGGTGGATGGAAAGCCAGGAACTCCTCTTTCTTAAATCCCTACACCTCAAATTCATATTTTCATCGCAATCCTACCCTTGTGTCAATATGGCAATGGGGAACCTCTAGCCACAGGCAGGAGTGTTGGAAATATGCCCTAGAGGCAATAATAAAAGCATCATTATTATATTTCCTTGTTCATGATAATTGTCTTTATTCATGCTATAATTGTGTTATCCGGAAATCGTAATACATGTGTGAATAATAGACACCAACATGTCCCTAGTAAACCTCTAGTTGACTAGCTTGTTGATCAATAGATAGTCAAGGTTTCCTGACTATGGACATTGGATGTCATTGATAACGAGATCACATCATTAGGAGAATCATGTGATGGACAAGACCCAATCCTAAACATAGCATAAGATCGTATAGTTCGTTTGCTAGAGTTTTTCCAATGTCAAGTATCCTTTCCTTAGACCATGAGATCGTGTAACTCCCGGATACCGCAGGAGTGCTTTGGGTGTACCAAACGTCACAACGTAACTGGGTGACCATAAAGGTATACTACGGGTATCTTCGAAAGTGTCTGTTGGGTTGACATGGATCAAGACTGGGATTTGTCACTCCATATGACAAAGAGGTATCACTGGGCCCACTCGGTAATGCATCATCATTATGAGCTCAAAGTGACCAAGTGTCTGGTCACGGGATCATGCATTACGGTATGAGTAAAGTGACTTGCCGGTAACGAGATTGAACAAGGTATTGGGATACCGACGATCGAATCTCGGGCAAGTAACATATCGATTGACAAAGGGAATTGTATACGGGGTTGCTTGAATCCTAGACATCGTGGTTCATCCGATGAGATCATCGAGGAGCATGTGGGAGCCAACATGGGTATCCAGATCCTGCTGTTGGTTATTGACCGGAGAGTCGTCTCGGTCATGTCTACATGTCTCCCAAACCCGTAGGGTCTACACACTTAAGGTTCGGTGACGCTAGGGTTGTGAAGATATGTATATGCAGTAACCCGAATGTTGTTCGGAGTCCCGGATGAGATCCCGGACGTCACGAGGAGTTTCGAAATAGTCCGGAGGTAAAGAATTATATATAGGAAGTGTTGTTTCGGCCACCGGGACAAGTTTCGAGGTCACCGATATTGTACCAGGACCACCGAAAGGGTCCCAGGGGTCCACCGGGTGGGGCCACCCATCCCGAAGGGCCCCATGGGCCAAAGTGGGGAGGGGAACCAGCCCATAGTGGGCTGGTGTGCCCCCCTAGGCCCACCCCATGCGCCTAGGGTTGAAACCCTAGGGGTGGGGGGGCGCCCCACCTTGCCTTGGGGGCCACTCCAGCCCTGGCCGCCGCCCCCCCTAGGAGATCTCATCTCCTAGGGCCGGCGCCCCCCTAGGGGATCCTATATATATGAAGGGGAGGGAGGGGGCAGCCACACTTTGAGTCTTGGCGCCTCCCTCTCCCCTGCTACACCTCTTCCTCACGTAGTATACGACGAAGCCCTGCTGCTGTGACGCCCTGCATCCACCACCACGTCGTCGTGCTGCTGGATCTTCATCAACCTCTCCTCCCCCCTTGCTAGATCAAGAAGGAGGTCACGAGGAGTTTCAAGAGAATGGGGATGATGGAGTCGTACTCGCCGTGATCCAAATCACCGATGACCAAGCGCCGAACGGACGGCACCTCCGCGTTCAACACACGTACGGAGCGGATGACGTCTCCTACTTCTTGATCCAGCAAGGGGGAGGAGAGGTTGATGAAGATCCAGCAGCACGACGGCGTGGTGGTGGATGCAGGGCGTCACAGCAGCAGGGCTTCGCCGTATACTACATGAGGAAGAGGTGTAGCAGGGGAGAGGGAGGCGCCAAGACTCAAAGTGTGGCTGCCCCCTCCCTCCCCTTCATATATATAGGCTCCCCTAGGGGGAGCCGGCCCTAGGAGATGAGATCTCCTAGGGGGGGGGGGGGGCGGCGGCCAGGGCTGGAGTGGCCCCCAAGGCAAGGTGGGGCGCCCCCCCCCCACCCCTAGGGTTTCAACCCTAGGCGCATGGGGTGGGCCTAGGGGGGCGCACCAGCCCACTATGGGCTGGTTCCCCTCCCCACTTTGGCCCATGGGGCCCTCCGGGATGGGTGGCCCCACCCGGTGGACCCCCGGGACCCTTTCGGTGGTCCCGGTACAATACCGGTGACCCCGAAACTTGTCCCGATAGCCGAAACAGCACTTCCTATATATAATTCTTTACCTCCGGACTATTCCGAAACTCCTCGTGACGTCCGGGATCTCATCCGGGACTCCGAACAACATTCGGGTTACTGCATATACATATCTTCACAACCCTAGCGTCACCGAACCTTAAGTGTGTAGACCCTACGGGTTCGGGAGACATGTAGACATGACCGAGATGACTCTCCGGTCAATAACCAACAGCGGGATCTGGATACCCATGTTGGCTCCCACATGCTCCTCGATGATCTCATCGGATGAACCACGATGTCGAGGATTCAAGCAACCCCGTATACAATTCCCTTTGTCAATCGATATGTTACTTGCCCGAGATTCGATCGTCGGTATCCCAATACCTTGTTCAATCTCGTTACCGGCAAGTCACTTTACTCGTACCGTAATGCATGATCCCGTGACCAGACACTTGGTCACTTTGAGCTCATAATGATGATGCATTACCGAGTGGGCCCAGTGATACCTCTCCGTCATACGGAGTGACAAATCCCAGTCTTGATCCGTGTCAACCCAACAGACACTTTCGAAGATACCCGTAGTATACCTTTATGGTCACCCAGTTACGTTGTGACGTTTGGTACACCCAAAGCACTCCTACGGTATCCGGGAGTTACACGATCTCATGGTCTAAGGAAAGGATACTTGACATTGGAAAAACTCTAGCAAACGAACTATACGATCTTATGCTATGTTTAGGATTGGGTCTTGTCCATCACATCATTCTCCTAATGATGTGATCTCATTATCAATGACATCCAATGTCCATAGTCAGGAAACCATGACTATCTGTTGATCAACGAGCTAGTCAACTAGAGGCTTACTAGGGACATGTTGGTGTCTATTATTCACACATGTATTACGATTTCCGGATAACACAATTATAGCATGAATAAAGACAATTATCATGAACAAGGAAATATAATAATAATGCTTTTATTATTGCCTCTAGGGCATATTTCCAACAGTCTCCCACTTGCACTAGAGTCAATAATCTAGTTACATTGTGATGAATCGAACACCCATGGAATTCTGGTGTTGATCATGTTTTTCTCTAGGGAGAGGTTTAGTCAACGGATCTGCTACATTCAGGTCCGTATGTACTTTACAAATATCTATGTCTCCATCTTGAACATTTTCACGAATGGAGTTGAAGCGACGCTTGATGTGCCTGGTTTTCTTGTGAAACCTGGGCTCCTTGGCAAGTGCAATAGCTCCAGTGTTGTCATAGAAGAGTTTGATTGGCCCCGACGCATTGGGTATGACTCCGAGGTCGGTGATGAACTCCTTCACCCAAATTGCTTCATGTGCTGCCTCCGAGGCTGACATGTACTCCGCTTCACATGTAGATCCCGCCACGACGCTCTGCTTGCAACTGCACCAGCTTACCGCCCCACCATTCAAAATATACACGTATCCGGTTTGTGACTTAGAGTCATCTAGATCTGTGTCGAAGCTAGCATCAACGTAACCCTTTACGACGAGCTCTTCGTCACCTCCATAAACGAGAAACATTTCCTTAGTCCTTTTCAGGTACTTCAGGATATTTTTGACCGCTGTCCAGTGTTCCTTGCCGGGATTACTTTGGTACCTTCCTACCAAACTTACGGCAAGGTTTACATCAGGTCTGGTACACAGCATGGCATACATAATAGAACCTATGGCTGAGGCATAGGGGATGACACTCATCTCTTCTATATCTTCTGCCGTGGTCGGACATTGAGCTGAGCTCAATTTCACACCTTGCAACACAGGTAAGAACCCCTTCTTAGACTGATCCATATTGAACTTCTTCAATATCTTATCAAGGTATGTGCTTTGTGGAAGACCTATGAGGCGTCTCGATCTATCCCTATAGATCTTGATGCCTAATATATAAGTAGCTTCTCCAAGGTCCTTCATTGAAAAACTCTTATTCAAGTAGGCCTTAATGTTGTCCAAGAGTTCTATATCATTTCCCATCAAAAGTATGTCATCTACATATAATATGAGAAATGCTACAGAGCTCCCACTCACTTTCTTGTAAACGCAGGCTTCTCCATAAGTCTGTGTAAACCCAAACGCTTTGATCATCTCATCAAAGCGAATGTTCCAACTCCGAGATGCTTGCACCAGCCCATAAATCGAGCATTGGAGCTTGCACACCTTGTCAGGATTCTTAGGATCGACAAAACCTTCCGGCTGCATCATATACAATTCTTCCTTAAGGAAACCATTAAGGAATGCCGTTTTGACGTCCATTTGCCATATCTCATAATCATAGTATGTGGCAATTGCTAACATGATTCGGACGGACTTCAGCTTTGCTACGGGAGAGAAAGTCTCATCGTAGTCAACCCCTTGAACTTGTCGATAACCCTTAGCGACAAGCCGAGCTTTATGGATGGTCACATTACCATCCGCGTCTGTCTTCTTCTTAAAGATCCATTTATTTTCTATGGCTCGCCAATCATGGGGCAAGTCAGTCAAAGTCCATACTTTGTTTTCATACACGGATCCTATCTCGGATTTCATGGCTTCTAGCCATTTGTCAGAATCCGGGCTCGCCATCGCTTCTTCATAGTTCGAAGGTTCACCGTTGTCTAACAACATGATTTCCAAGACAGGGTTGCCGTACCACTCTGGTGCGGAACGTGTCCTTGTGGACCTTCGAAGTTCAGTAGAAACTTGATCTGAAGTTTCATGATCATCATCATTAACTTCCTCTCTAGTCGGTGCAGGCACCTCAGGAACATTTTCTTGAGTTGCGCCATTTTCCGGTTCAAGAGGTAACACTTCATCAAGTTCTACTTTCCTCCCACAAACTTCTTTTGAGAGGAACTCTTTCTCTAGAAAGGATCCATTCTTGGCAACAAAGATCTTGCCTTCGGATCTGAGGTAGAAGGTATACCCAATAGTTTCTTTAGGGTATCCTATGAAGACGCATTTTTCCGACTTGGGTTCGAGCTTTTCAAGTTGAAGTTTCTTGACATAAGCATCGCATCCCCAAACTTTTAGAAACGACAGCTTAGGTTTCTTCCCAAACCATAATTCATATGGTGTCGTCTCAACGGATTTCGACGGAGCCCTATTTAAAGTGAATGCGGCAGTCTCTAAAGCATAGCCCCAAAAAGATAGCGGTAAATCGGTAAGAGACATCATAGATCGCACCATATCTAATAGAGTGCGATTACGACGTTCGGACACACCATTACGCTGAGGTGTTCCAGGCGGCGTGAGTTGTGAAATTATTCCACATTTTCTTAAGTGTGTGCCAAATTCGTGACTCAAGTATTCTCCTCCACGATCTGATCATAGAAACTTGATTTTTCTGTCACGTTGATTTTCAACCTCACTCTGAAATTCCTTGAACTTTTCAAAGGTCTCAGACTTGTGTTTCATTAAGTAGATATACCCATATCTAATCAAGTCATCAGTGAGGGTGAGAACATAACGATAGCCACCGCGAGCCTCAACACTCATTGGACCGCACACATCAGTATGTATGATTTCCAACAAGTTGGTTGCTCGCTCCATTGTTCCTGAGAACGGAGTCTTGGTCATTTTACCCATGAGGCATGGTTCGCACGTGTCAAATGATTCATAATCAAGAAACTCTAAAAGTCCATCTGCATGGAGCTTCTTCATGTGTTTGACACCTATGTGACCAAGGCAGTAGTGCCACAAGTATGTGGGACTATCATTATCAACCTTACATCTTTTGGTATTCACACTATGAACATGTGTAGCATTACGCTCGAGATTCATTAAGAATAAACCATTCACCATCGGAGCATGACCATAAAACATATCTCTCATATAAATAGAACAACCATTATTCTCGTATTTAAATGAGTAGCCATCTCGTATTAAACGAGATCCCGATACAATGTTCATGCTCAAAGCTGGCACTAAATAACAATTATTGAGGTTTAAAACTAATCCCATAGGTAAATGTAGAGGTAGCGTGCCGACGGCGATCACATTGACCTTGGAACCATTCCCGACGCGCATCGTCACCTTGTCCTTTGCCAGTCTCCGCTTATTCCGTAGCTCCTGCTTTGAGTTACAAATGTGAGCAACTGCACCGGTATCAAATACCCAAGAGCTACTACGAGTACTGGTAAGGTACACATCAATTACATGTATATCACATATACCTTTCATTTTGCCGGCCTTCTTGTCCGCTAAGTATTTGGGGCAGTTCCGCTTCCAGTGACCACTTCCCTTGCAATAAAAGCACTCAGTTTCGGGCTTGGGTCCATTCTTTGGCTTCTTCCCGGCAGCTTGCTTGCCAGGCGCGGCAACTTCCTTGCCGTCCTTCTTGAAGTTCTTTTTACCCTTGCCCTTCTTGAACTTAGTGGTTTTATTCACCATCAACACTTGATGTTCCTTCTTGACTTCTACCTCCGCTGATTTCAGCATTGAAAATAACTCAGGAATAGTCTTTTCCATCCCCTGCATATTGAAGTTCATCACAAAGCTCTTGTAGCTTGGTGGAAGCGATTGGAGGATTCTGTCAATGACCGCGTCATCCGGGAGATCAACTCCCAGCTGAGTCAAGCGGTTATGTAACCCAGACATAGTGAGTATGTGCTCACTGACAGAACTATTTTCCTCCATCTTACAGCTGAAGAATTTGTTGGAGACTTCATATCTCTCGACCCGGGCATGAGCTTGGAAAACCATTCTCAGCTCTTCGAACATCTCGTATGCTCCGTGTCTCTCAAAACGCTTTTGGAGCCCCGGCTCTAAGCTGTAAAGCATGCCGCACTGAACGAGGGAGTAGTCATCAACACGTGTCTGCCAAGCATTCATAACGTCTTGGTTCTGTGGGATGGGAGCGTCACCTAGCGGTGCTTGTAGGACATATTCTTTCTTGGCAGCTATGAGGATGATCCTCAGGTTCCGGTCCCAGTCCGTATAGTTGCTACCATCGTCTTTCAGCTTGGTTTTCTCTAGGAACGCGTTGAAGTTGAGGACTACGTTGGCCATTTGATCTACAAGACATATTGCAAAGATTTTAAACTAAGTTCATGATAATTAAGTTCATCCAATCAAATTATTCAATGAACTCCCACTTAGATAGACATCCCTCTTCTAGTCATCTAAGTATAACATGATCCGAGTTAACTAGGCCATGTCCGATCATCACGTGAGACGGACTAGTCAACATCGGTGAACATCTTCATGTTGATCGTATCTTCTATACGACTCATGCTCGACCTTTCGGTCTTCTGGGTTCCAAGGCCATGTATGTACATGCTAGGCTCGTCAAGTCAACCTAAGTGTTTGCATGTGTAAATCTGTCTTACACCCGTTGTATGTGAACGTTGGAATCTAACACCCGATCATCACGTGGTGCTTCGAAATAACGAACTGTCGCAATGGTGCACAGTTAGGGGGAACACTTTCTTGAAATTATTATGAGGGATCATCTTATTTACTACCGTCGTTCTAAGTAAACAAGATGTACAAAACATGATAAACATCACATGCAATCAAATAATAATAGTGACATGATATGGCCAATATCACATAGCTCCTTTGATCTCCATCTTGGGGCTCCATGATCATCTTGTCACCGGCTTGACACCATGATCTCCATCATCATGATCTCCATCATCGTGTCTCCATGAAGTTGCTCGCCAACTATTACTTCTACTACTATGGCTAACGCGTTTAGCAATAAAGTAAAGTAATTTACATGGCGTTTCTCAATGACACGCAGGTCATACAAAAATAAAGACAAATCCTATGGCTCCTGGCGGTTGTCATACTCATCGACATGCAAGTCGTGATTCCTATTACAATAGCATGAACATCTCATACATCGCATATATATCATTCATCATTCATCACAACTTTGGCCATATCATATCACAAAGCACTTGCTGCAAAAACAAGTTAGACATCCTCTAATTGTTGTTGCAAGTTTTACGTGGCTGCAATAGGGTTCTAGCAAGAACGTTTTCTTACCTACGTGAAAGCCACAACGTGATTTGTCAACTTCTATTTACCCTTCATAAGGACCCTTTTCATCGAATCCGCTCCAACTAAAGTGGGAGAGACAGACACCCGCCAACCACCTTATGCAACTAGTGCATGTCAGTCGGTGGAACCGGTCTCACGTAAGCGTACGTGTAAGGTTGGTCCGGGCCGCTTCATCCCACAATACCGCTGAAGCAAGATAAGACTAGTAGAGGCAAGAAAGTTGACAACATCTACGCCCACACCAAATTGTGTTCTACTCGCGCAAGAAGAACTACGCACTCTGTTGGAAAAGGCAGTGCCTAGGAGGCGCTTAGGCACGCCTAGGCGCTAGGCAATGGCCAAACGCCTCGCCTAGGGCATAAATGGATGTCTAGGCAGGGCAAGCAAGGAATTCCCTACCCAAGCAAGAAATCATGCCACATACCGCACTGATATGCCAAACGGGTTATATTCCAATGGCAGTAGATGGTAATTAACTTATTTATATGGCATAAACTAATATCAACACCCATATAATAATCACGAATACACTATGAGTAAAAAAATATTACCGCCTAGGCCACGCCTAGGATGCTTAGGCACCGCCTAGGCACTAGGCGAAGGCCAATCGCCTCGCTTACGCCTGCCGCTTTTCTTATTATTTGTTTGTTGCCCAGAAAAACCCTTTGGTTTTGGATGCTCATTACCGCTCGAAAATGATCTTGATTTTACTAAAGAATAAGATTGTACTATGGAAAAATAAGTCTTTTTCTTCCAAATATTTTTACGAATACACTTTTTTGACATTGAAGTACGTTTTTTGGAACTGCCATTCAAAAAGGAAATTACTTTTTTCTAGTTGTATGTGAAAGACATCTATTGCGCCACTGTTGGGGAACGTTGCAGAAAAAAAAAATTCCTACGGTTTCACCAAGATCCATCTATGAGTTCATCTAGCAACGAGTGATCGGATGCATCTACATACCTTTGTAGATCGCGAGCGGAAGCGTTCACTAGAACGTGGATGACGGAGTCGTACTCGTCGTGACTCAAATCACCGATGACCAAGCGCCGAACGGACGGCACCTCCGCGTTCAACACACGTACGGAGCGGATGACGTCTCCTCCTTCTTGATCCAGCAAGGGGGAAGGAGAGGTTGATGAAGATCCAGCAGCACGACGGCGTGGTGGTGGATGCAGGGCGTCACAGCAGCAGGGCTTCGCCGTATACTACGTGAGGAAGAGGTGTAGCAGGGGAGAGGGAGGCGCCAAGACTCAAAGTGTGGCTGCCCCCTCCCTCCCCTTCATATATATAGGCTCCCCTAGGGGGGCGGCCCTAGGAGATGAGATCTCCTAGGGGGGGGCGGCCAGGGCTGGAGTGGCCCCCAAGGCAAGGTGGGGCGCCCCCCCCCCACCCCTAGGGTTTCAACCCTAGGCGCATGGGGTGGGCCTAGGGGGGCGCACCAGCCCACTATGGGCTGGTTCCCCTCCCCACTTTGGCCCATGGGGCCCTCCGGGATGGGTGGACCCCCGGGACCCTTTCGGTGGTCCCGGTACAATACCGGTGACCCCGAAACTTGTCCCGATGGCCGAAACAACACTTCCTATATATAATTCTTTACCTCCGGACTATTCTGAAACTCCTCGTGACATCCGGGATCTCATCCGGGACTCCGAACAACATTCGGGTTACTGCATATACATATCTTCACAACCCTAGCGTCATCGAACCTTAAGTGTGTAGACCCTACGGGTTCGGGAGACATGTAGACATGACCGAGACGACTCTCCGGTCAATAATCAACAGCGGGATCTGGATACCCATGTTGGCTCCCACATGCTCCTCGATGATCTCATCGGATGAACCACGATGTCGAGGATTCAAGCAACCCCGTATACAATTCCCTTTGTCAATCGATATGTTACTTGCCCGAGATTCGATCGTCGGTATCCCAATACCTTGTTCAATCTCGTTACCGGCAAGTCACTTTACTCGTACCGTAATGCATGATCCCGTGACCAGACACTTGGTCACTTTGAGCTCATAATGATGATGCATTACCGAGTGGGCCCAGTGATACCTCTCCGTCATACGGAGTGACAAATCCCAGTCTTGATCCGTGTCAACCCAACAGACACTTTTGGAGATACCCGTAGTATACCTTTATGGTCACCCAGTTACGTTGTGACGTTTGGTACACCCAAAGCACTCCTACGGTATCCGGGAGTTACACGATCTCATGGTCTAAGGAAAGGATACTTGACATTGGAAAAACTCTAGCAAAGGAACTATACGATCTTATGCTATGTTTAGGATTGGGTCTTGTCCATCACATCATTCTCCTAATGATGTGATATCGTTATCAATGACATCCAATGTCCATAGTCAGGAAACCATGACTATCTGTTGATCAACGAGCTAGTCAACTAGAGGCTTACTAGGGACATGTTGGTGTCTATTATTCACACATGTATTACGACTTCCGGATAACACAATTATAGCATGAATAAAGAAAATTATCATGAACAAGGAAATATAATAATAATGCTTTTATTATTGCCTCTAGGGCATATTTCCAACAATTTGTTCACCCACCGTAGTGTTGGGTAACGTAGTAATTTCAAAAAATTTCCTACGCACACGCAAGATCATGGTGATGCATAGCAACGAGGGGGAGAGCATGATCTATGTACCCTAGTAGATCGCAACGGAAGCGTTGACACAACGTAGAGGAAGTAGTCGTACGTCTTCTTCCCGATCCAACCGATCCAAGCACCGTTACTCCGGCACCTCCGAGTTCTTAACACACGTACAACTCGATGACGATCCCCGGGCTCCGATCCAGCAAAGCTTCGGGGAGGAGTTCCGTCAGCACGACGGCGTGGTGACGATCTTGATGTTCTACCGATGCAGGGCTTCACCTAAGCACTACAACGATATGATCGAGGTGGAATATGGTGGCAGGGGGCACCACACATGGCTAAGGAACGATCTCAAAGATCAACTTGTGTGTTGTAGGGTGCCCCCTGCCCCTATATATAAAGGAGCAAGGGGGAGGCCGGCCGGCCCTATGGGGCGCGCCAAGGGGAGGGGGAGTCCTCCTCCTAGTGGGAGTAGGACTCCCCTTTCCTAATCCAATTAGGAAACCCTAAGGGGGAAGGAAAGAGGGGGAGAGGGAGAGGGAAAGAGGGGCCGCGCCCCCCTCCCTAGTCCAATTCGGACTCCCCATGTGGGGGGGGGGCGCCACCTCCTGGGCCGCAGCCCTCTCTCTCCCCTAAGGCCCAATAAGGCCCATTACTTCCCCGGAGGGTTCCGGTAACCCTTCCGGTACTCCGGTTTTTCTCCGAAATCACCCGGAACACTTCCGGTGTCTGAATATAGCCGTCCTATATATCAATCTTTATGTCTCGACCATTTCGAGACTCCTCGTCATGTCCGTGATCACATCCGGGACTCTGAACTAACTTCGGTACATCAAAATGCATAAACTCATAATAACTGTCATCATAACGTTAAGCGTGCGGACCCTACGGTTCGAGAACAATGTAGACATGACCGAGACACGTCTCCGGTCAATAACCAATAGCGGGACCTGGATGTCCATATTGGCTCCTACATATTCAACGAAGATCTTTATCGGTCAGACCGCATAACAACATACGTTGTTCCCTTTGTCATCGGTATGTTACTTGCCCGAGATTCGATCGTCGGTATCCAATACCTAGTTCAATCTCGTTACCGGCAAGTCTCTTTACTCATTCTGTAATACATCATCCCGCAACTAACTCATTAGTTGCAATGCTTGCAAGGCTTATGTGATGTGCATTACCGAGAGGGCCCAGAGATACCTCTCCGACAATCAGAGTGACAAATCCTAATCTCGAAATACGCCAACCCAACATCTACCTTTGGAGACACCTGTAGAGCTCCTTTATAATCACCCAGTTACGTTGTGACGTTTGGTAGCACACAAAGTGTTCCTCCGGTAAACGGGAGTTGCATAATCTCATAATTACAGGAACATGTATAAGTCATGAAGAAAGCAATAGCAACATACTAAACGATCGGGTGCTAAGCTAATGGAATGGTTCATGTCAATCAGATCATTCAACTAATGATGTGACCTCGTTAATCAAATAACAACACTTTGTTTACGGTTAGGAAACATAACCATCTTTGATTAACGAGCTAGTCAAGTAGAGGCATACTAGTGACACTAAGTTTGTCTATGTATTCACACATGTATTATGTTTCCGGTTAATACAATTCTAGCATGAATAATAAACATTTATCATGATATAAGGAAATAAATAATAACTTTATTATTGCCTCTAGGGCATATTTCCTTCAGTCTCCCACTTGCACTAGAGTCAATAATCTAGATTACAAAGTAATGATTCTAACACCCATAGAGCCTTGGTGCTGATCATGTTTTGCTCGTGGAAGAGGCTTAGTCAACGGGTCTGCAACATTCAGATCTGTATGTATCTTGCAAATCTCTATGTCTCCCACCTGGACTAGATCCCGGATGGAATTGAAGCGTCTTTTGATGTGCTTGGTCCTCTTGTGAAATCTGGATTCCTTTGCCAAGGCAATTGCACCAGTATTGTCACAAAAGATTTTCATTGGACCCGATGCACTAGGTATAACACCTAGATCGGATATGAACTCCTTCATCCAGACTCCTTCGTTCGCTGCTTCCGAAGCAGCTATGTAGTCCGCTTCACATGTAGATCCTGCTACGACGCTTTGTTTAGAACTACACCAATTGACAGCTCCACCATTTAATATAAACACGTATCCGGTTTGCGATTTAGAATCGTCCGGATAAGTGTCAAAGCTTGCATCAACGTAACTTCTTACGGTGAGCTCTTTGTCACCTCCATATACGAGAAACATATCCTTAGTCCTTTTCAGGTATTTCAGGATGTTCTTGACCGTTTGTCCAGTGATCCACTCCTGGATTACTTTGGTACCTCCCTGCTAAACTTATAGCAAGGCACACATCAGGTCTGGTACACAGCATTGCATACATGATAGAGCCTATGGCTGAAGCATAGGGAACATCTTTCATTTTCTCTCTATCTTCTGCAGTGGTCGGGCATTGAGTCTGACTCAACTTCACACCTTGTAACACAGGCAAGAACCCTTTCTTTGCTTGATCCATTTTGAACTTCTTCAAAATCTTGTCAAGGTATGTGCTTTGTGAAAGTCCAATTAAGCGTCTTGATCTATCTCTATAGATCTTTATGCCTAATATGTAAGCAGCTTCACTGAGGTCTTTCATTGAAAAAGTCTTATTCAAGTATCCCTTTATGCTATCCAGAAATTCTATGTCATTTCCAATCAGTAATATGTCATCCACATATAATATCAGAAATGCTACAGAGCTCCCACTCACTTTCTTGTAAATACAGGCTTCTCCGAAAATCTGTATAAAACCAAATGCTTTAATCACACTATCAAAGCGTTTATTCCAACTCCGAGAGGCTTGCACCAGTCCATAAATGGATCGCTGGAGCTTGCACACTTTGTTAGCTCCCTTTGGATCGACAAAACCTTCCGGTTGCATCATATACAACTCTTCTTCCAGAAATCCATTCAGGAATGCAGTTTTGACATCCATTTGCCAAATTTCATAATCATAAAACGTGGCAATTGCTAACATGATTCGGACAGACTTAAGCATCGCTACGGGTGAGAAGGTCTCATCGTAGTCAACCCCTTGAACTTGTCGAAAACCTTTTGCGACAAGTCGAGCTTTGTAGACAGTAATATTACCGCCAGCGTCAGTCTTCTTCTTGAAGATCCATTTATTCTCAATTGCTTGCCGATCATCGGGCAAGTCAACCAAAGTCCATACTTTGTTCTCATACATGGATCCCATCTCAGATTTCATGGCTTCAAGCCACTTTGTGGAATCTGGGCTCACCATCGCTTCTTCATAGTTCGTAGGTTCATCATGATCTAGTAGCATTATTTCCAGAACTGGATTACCGTACCACTCTGGTGCAGATCTCACTCTGGTTGATCTACGAGGTTCAGTAGTATCTTGTCCTGAAGTTTCATGATCATCATCATTAGCTTCCTCACTAATTGGTATAGGTGTCGCAGAAACAGTTTTCTGTGATGTACTACTTTCCAATAAGGGAGCAAGTACAGTTACCTCGTCAAGTTCTACTTTCCTCCCACTCACTTCTTTCGAGAGAAACTCCTTCTCTAGAAAGGATCCATTCTTAGCAATGAATGTCTTGCCTTAGGATCTGTGATAGAAGGTGTACCCAACAGTCTCCTTTGGATATCCTATGAAGACACATTTCTCCAATTTGGGTTCGAGCTTATCAGGTTGAAGCTTTTTCACATAAGCATCGCAGCCCCAAACTTTAAGAAACGACAACTTTGGTTTCTTGCCAAACCATAGTTCATAAGGCGTCGTCTCAATGGATTTTGATGGTGCCCTATTTAACGTGAATGCGGTCGTCTCTAAAGCATAACCCCAAAACGATAGCGGTAAATCAGTAAGAGACATCATAGATCGCACCATATCTAGTAAAGTACGATTACGACGTTCGGACACACCATTACGCTGTGGTGTTCCGGGTGGCGTGAGTTGCGAAACTATTCCACAATTTTTCAAATGTACACCAAACTCGTAACTCAAATATTCTCCTCCACGATCAGATCGTAGAAACTTTATTTCCTTGTTACGATGATTTTCAACTTCACTCTGAAATTCTTTAAACTTTTCAAATGTTTCAGACTTATGTTTCATTAAGTAGATATACCCATATCTGCTTAAGTCATCTGTGAAGGTGAGAAAATAACGATATCCGCCACGAGCCTCAATATTCATCGGACCACATACATCAGTATGTATGATTTCCAACAAATCTGTTGTTCTCTCCATAGTACCGGAGAACGGTGTTTTAGTCATCTTGCCCATGAGGCACGGTTCGCAAGTACCAAGTGATTCGTAATCAAGTGGTTCCAAAAGTCCATCAGTATGGAGTTTCTTCATGCGCTTTATACCGATATGACCTAAACGGCAGTGCCACAAATAAGTTGCACGGTCATTATCAACTCTACATCTTTTGGTTTCAACATTATGAATATGTGTGTTACTACTATCGAGATTCATCAAGAATAGACCACTTCTCAAAGGTGCAAGACCATAAAAGATATTACTCATATAAATAGAACAACCATTATTCTCTGATTTAAATGAATAACCGTCTCGCATCAAACAAGATCCAGATATAATGTTCATGCTCAACGCTGGCACCAAATAACATTTATTTAGGTCTAATATTAATCCCGAAGGTAGATGTAGAGGTAGCGTGCCGACCGCGATCACATCGACTTTGGAACCGTTTCCCACGCGCATCATCACCTCGTCCTTTACCGGTGTTTGCTTAATCCATAGTCCCTGTTTCGAGTTGCAAATATTAGCAACAGAACCAGTATCAAATACCCAGGTGCTACTGCGAGCTTTAGTAAGGTACACATCAATAACATGTATATCACATATACCTTTGTTCACTTTGCCATCCTTCTTATCCGCCAAATACTTGGGGCAGTTCCGCTTCCAGTGACCAGTCTGCTTGCAGTAGAAGCACTCAGTTTCAGGCTTAGGTCCAGACTTGGGTTTCTTCTCTTGAGCAGCAACTTGCTTGCCGTTCTTCTTGAATTTCCCCTTCTTCTTCCCTTTGCCCTTTTTCTTGAAACTAGTGGTCTTGCTGACCATCAACACTTGATGCTCCTTTTTGATTTCTACCTTCGCAGCTTTCAGCATTGCGAAGAGCTCGGGAATAGTCTTGTTCATCCCTTGCATATTATAGTTCATCACGAAGCTCTTGAAGCTTGGTGGCAGTGATTGGAGAATTCTGTCAATGACGCAATCATCTGGAAGATTAACTCCCATCTGAATCAAGTGATTATTATACCCAGACATTTTGAGTATATGCTCACTGACAGAACTGTTCTCTTCCATCTTGCAGCTATAGAATTTATTGGAGACTTCATATCTCTCAATCCGGGCATTTGCTTGAAATATTAACTTCAACTCCTGGAACATCTCATATGCCCCATGACGTTCAAAACGTTGTTGAAGTCCCAATTGTAAGCCGTAAAGCATGGCACACTGAACTATCGAGTAGTCATCAGCTTTGCTCTGCTAGACGTTCATAACATCTGGTGTTTCTCCAGCAGCAGGCCTGGCACCCAGCGGTGCTTCCAGGACGTAATTCTTTTGAGCAGCAGTGAGGATAATCCTCAAGTTACGGACCCAGTCCGTGTAATTGCTACCATCATCTTTCAACTTTGCTTTCTCAAGGAACGCATTAAAATTCAACGGAACAATAGCATGAGCCATCTATCTACAATCAACATAAACAAGCAAGATACTATCAGGTACTAAGTTCATGATAAGTTTAAGTTCAATTAATCAAATTACTTAAGAACTCCCACTTAGATAGATATCCCTCTAATCCTCTAAGTGATCACGTGATCCAAATCAACTAAACCATAACCGATCATCACATGAGATGGAGTAGTTTTCAATGGTGAACATCGCTATGTTGATCATATCTACTATATGATTCACGCTCGACCTTTCGGTCTCCGTGTTCCGAGGCCATATCTACATATGCTAGGCTCGTCAAGTTTAACCTGAGTATTCTGCGTGTGCAAAAACTGGCTTGCACCCGTTGTAGATGGACGTAGAGCTTATCACACCTGATCATCACCTGGTGTCTGGGCACGACGAACTTTGGCAATGGTGCATACTCAGGGAGAACACTTCTTGATAATTTAGTGAGAGATCATCTTATAATGCTACCGTCAATCAAAGCAAGATAAGATGCATAAAAAGATAAACATCACATGCAATCAATATAAGTGATATGATATGGCCATCATCATCTTGTGCTTGTGATCTCCATCTCCGAAGCACCGTCATGATCACCATCGTCACCGGCGCGACACCTTGATCTCCATCGTAGCATCGTTGTCGTCTTCGCCAATCTTATGCTTCCACGACTATCGCTACCGCTTAGTGATAAAGTAAAGCATTACATCGCGATTGCATTGCATACAATAAAGCGACAACCATATGGCTCCTGCCAGTTGCCGATAACTCGGTTACAAAACATGATCATCTCATACAATAAAATTTAGCATCATGTCTTGGCCATATCACATCACAACATGCCCTGCAAAAACAAGTTAGACGTCCTCTACTTTGTTGTTGCAAGTTTTACGTGGCTGCTACGGGCTTAAGTAAGAACCAATCTCACCTACGCATCAAAACCACAACGATAGTTCGTCAAATAGACTCCATTTTAACCTTCGCAAGGACCGGGCGTAGCCACACTCGGTTCAACTAAAGTTGGAGAAACTGACACCCGCCAGCCACCTGTGTGCAAAGCACGGCGGTAGAACCAGTCTCGCGTAAGCGTACGCGTAATGTCGGTCCGGGCCGCTTCATCCAACAATACCGCCGAACGAAAGTATGACATGCTGGTAGGAAGTATGACTTATATCGCCCACAACTTACTTGTGTTCTACTCGTGCATATAACATCAAACCATAAAACCTAGGCTCGGATGCCACTGTTGGGTAACGTAGTAATGTCAAAAAAATTCCTACGCACACGCAAGATCATGGTGATGCATAGCAACGAGGGGGAGAGCATGATCTACGTACCCTAGTAGATCGCAACGGAAGTGTTGACACAACGTAGAGGAAGTAGTCGTACGTCTTCTTCCCGATCCAACCGATCCAAGCACCGTTACTCCGGCACCTCCGAGTTCTTAGCACACGTACAGCTCGATGACGATCCCCGGGCTCCGATCCAGCAAAGCTTCGGGGAGGAGTTCCGTCAGCATGACGGCGTGGTGACGATCTTGATGTTCTACCGACGCAGGGCTTCACCTAAGCACTACAACGATATGATCGAGGTGGAATATGGTGGCAGGGGGCACCGCACACGGCTAAGGAACGATCTCAAAGATCAACTTGTGTGTCCTAGGGTGCCCCCTGCCCCTGTATATAAAGGAGCAAGGGGGAGGCCGGCCGGCCCTATGGGGCGCGCCAAGGGGAGGGGGAGTCCTCCTCCTAGTGGGAGTAGGACTCCCCTTTCCTAATCCAATTAGGAAACCCTAAGGGGGAAGGAAAGAGGGGGAGAGGGAGAGGGAAAGAGGGGCCGCGCCCCCCTCCCTAGTCCAATTCGGACTCCCCATGTGGGGGGGGGCGCCACCTCCTAGGCCGCAGCCCTCTCTCTCCCCTAAGGCCCAATAAGGCCCATTACTTCCCCGGAGGGTTCCAGTAACCCTTCCGGTACTCCGGTTTTTCTCCGAAATCACCCGGAACACTTCCGGTGTCCGAATATAGCCGTCCAATATATCAATCTTTATGTCTCGACCATTTCGAGACTCCTCGTCATGTCCGTGATCACATCCGGGACTCCGAACTAACTTTGGTACATCAAAATGCATAAACTCATAATAACTATCATCGTAACGTTAAGCGTGCGGACCCTACGGTTCGAGAACAATGTAGACATGACCGAGACACGTCTCCGGTCAATAACCAATAGCGGGACCTGGATGTCCATATTGGCTCCTACATATTCTACGAAGATCTTTATCAGTCAGACCGCATAACAACATACGTTGTTTCCTTTGTCATCGGTATGTTACTTGCCCGAGATTCGATCGTCGGTATCCAATACCTAGTTCAATCCCGTTACGGGCAAGTCTCTTTACTCGTTCTGTAATACATCATCCCGCAACTAACTCATTAGTTGCAATGCTTGCAAGGCTTATGTGATGTGCATTACCGAGAGGGCCCAGAGATACCTCTCGGACAATCGGAGTGACAAATCCTAATCTCGAAATACGCCAACCCAACATCTACCTTTGGAGACACCTATAGAGCTCCTTTATAATCACCCAGTTACGTTGTGACGTTTGGTAGCACACAAAGTGTTCCTCCGGTAAACGGGAGTTGCATAATCTCATAGTTATAGGAACATGTATAAGTCATGAAGAAAGCAATAGCAACATACTAAACGATCGGGTGCTAAGCTAATGGAATGGGTCATGTCAATCAGATCATTCAACTAATGATGTGACCTCGTTAATCAACTAACAACACTTTGTTTATGGTTAGGAAACATAACCATCTTTGATTAACGAGCTAGTCAAGTAGAGGCATACTAGTGACACTAAGTTTGTCTATGTATTCACACATGTATTATGTTTCCGGTTAATACAATTCTAGCATGAATAATAAACATTTATCATGATATAAGGAAATAAATAATAACTTTATTATTGCCTCCAGGGCATATTTCCTTCACGTAGAATACTTATGCTCTCGAGAGAAGCCACTAGTGAAACCTATGGCCCCCGGGTCTATCTTTATCATATCAATCTCCTACTACTTAGTTATTTACTTTATTATTTACTTTGCCTTTATTTTACTTTGCATCTTTTATCATAAAAATACCAAAAATATTATCTGATCATATCTATCAGATCTCACTCTCGTAAGTGGCCCTACAGGGATTGACAACCCCTATTTGCGTTGGTTGCGAGGATTTATTTGTTTTGTGCAGGTGCGAGGGACTCACGCGTAGCCTCCTACTGGATTGATACCTTGGTTCTCAAAAACTGAGGAAAATACTTACGCGACTTTGCTGCATCATCCCTTCCTCTTCGGGGGAAAACCAACACAGTGCTAAAAGAGGTAGCATTGTCAATGGCAGCAATGGTTCGATCCAGCGATGGAAGGGGTCTCCAGTGGTGCAAAAGGGCGGCGGCAGACCAGATCCAGCGACCGCTGCTGTAGAGGGCCGGGCCCGGATCCATGGCCGAGCAAGGCGGCGGCGTGGGGCTCCTCTTTGCAGCAAAGGCAACGAGCTCCTGGTCGTCCATGGCGATGACCTGCACGGGCAAGGACATGGGAGGGTGAGTCAAACCATAGGGAGAGAGATAAAAAGAAAAACGAGGGAGAGAGGAAGGAGATGGAGGTAGCAGCGGGGTTGGTCGCCGATGGTGAGGAGCTCCGGCGTGGTGGCATGGAGATGCGGGGAAGACCGGCGAGCTGCGGGGCACCGGCGGCCTCTTTTGGCACCATGGAGGAGGAGGCGCGCATGGGTAGGAGGTCCATGTGGGAGCCTAGGGAGATAGAGGGGGAGAGTGGCGGGGGAGAGGAAGGATTTGGGGGAGGAGATAGGGATTTGAGGGCTCTTCAAAAACCATGTACTTAGTAGTAGCGAGCGATATAAACCCGTGCTACTACTATCAACTTAGTAGTAGCGCGGGTTTATACCCCTTGCTACTACTATGGCATGTCCCGGGGGGTGGCACGATAGACACCGCTTAGTAGTAGCGAGGGGTATAAACCCGAGCTACTACTATCAACTTAGTAGTAGCGAGGGGTATAAACCCGCGCTACTAGTAAGCGTCTACCTATAAGCTTTCCCTAGTAGTGGGAGACCAAGTCAAAAACACCCTTGCAATTGTTCAAGGGACTAAGAACTCCAACCCTGCATTGAAGGCCAAGAAGGTGGTTGTGAGTGCTTCAAGAGAGGAAGTTGGAGAATAAAGATGTGTTGAAGATGAAGAAGATAGCACGTGCTCGACAATTGACTTTGAAGAAGACTTGGCCCTCTTGGTCAAGAATTATTCATGCACCATGGGAAACAAGGGGGAGAATCTCAAAGGGAGGTCCTTTGGGAGAAGAAAGTGCTACAATCGTGATTGCTCGTGACACTTTGTTCTGGATTGTACTTCTGAGAGAAGAGAAGACGAATCTGAGAAGCTTGTGCTCAGGACGACGAAATTCTCCAAGTTCACCAAGAGGAGAGATGATAAGGCGTTTGTTCATGAGGATTACATGTCCGGTGACGAAGAAGGCGATGAAGATGAGAATGTGGGTACGACCGCCATTGTTGTGCACTCCACACCCTCCTCCTCCACTGACCTTTTCGACTCCCCCAATGAGAACATGACATGCCAATCACTCATTAATGCTCATGTCTAAAGAGGTAATAAAAGTATGAATCCCCTAAACTGTCTCTTCTCACCCAAAACAATCCTAGTCAGAAGTTGGAGGATGAGTGTGATGATGGTGTGGACGATGCTGAGGATGCCTCATTGACCTTCAGAAAAACTATTCGTGGAGAGGCTCTTGCGCATTTTTGCTATCTCTTGAAGTCACTTGAGACCATATCAACTTCTACGTGAGCGGATCTTAGACGCGGGAATCACTTGAGACCATATCAACTTCTAAGTGAGAAGGACTTGAGTTTGTATGCACCCGGAGATCACCCACTGTGAAGATCTGCCCTTGGTGATGCTTGTAAATGCAAGCCATGATGTAATAGGTTGGTTGTGCTTGGTGGGCTGCTTGGTGGGCACCAGAACTGGGATTTTGGATCCTATAACCTTTTGGTTCGAATCCTCCATCAACGTGGATGTAGGATTGCGCCAACTATCCAAACCATGTGCAAAACCATCGGGTTAACACATTTTTTGCCTACTCTACCCTATTCCCTTACTTTCATTCAAGTTGGTATATTTTCCGATGCTTACTCACTATAATTGCTTGATTGTTTAAGGATCAACTAGCCTCTTTGTGCTTAAAATTGTCAAACTTTAAAAGTGGTAGAAGTTTGTATTATGTTTATTCACCCCCTCTAACCCCCCCCCCCAAAGGTGTGTGTGTGCGTCTATCTTGTAATTGATGTTCCTTAGAAATAGATAATATGCTTGATCGTTATGCACAAGTTGTTGAGACGGGCCATTGTGGTGTTTGTGAGTAATTTTTGACAAACCAACTCCGTTCGAAAGTTCAGACAAAAACTAAATCTAACCCTTTTGCTTAATGTGAGCTTCTCTCGCACTAAAGTTGGCAATGTCCGATCCACATACTTGGAGTTGGAATTCTTTATTGCGTTTTTTGTGAGAGGACAAAATTCTCACTCGTTATTTTCAAATAAGGATACGATAAATCACCAAGAATCATTAGAGGTACTATCTTGTCTGGTTAAGATGTTCATGATGATAACTCACACGGGAGTCTTGCATATTATAGGATCTCAAACAATAGGATCCTAACCAGAGACTGTCAAGATTACCTTATATAAAAGGAAGATCTCAAATAAGTGATAACTTGTCAAATAGTGAATTTAGGGGCAGAGTGGAGATACATGCATTAATGATCCATACGGGGTTGGCTCGTCAGCGTACCGAATTATCAGTTATTAATTATCCAACTTTCTGACCGCCCTATCATGCCTCTCTGGGTCAAGTCCGAATCACTTAGTTGTCATTTTAATTACTGACATTAAGTCTTTAATGGTCAGCAGGAAGTTTGTTCCCTAAAAAATTCATAGGTCTCTAAATAAAGTTGTTGATTGTCTGGCAAAGTATAGTTGCTGTGAGCGACTCATGACTGTATGACTTGACAAAAAAACCCATGTATTAAGCATCTTTTGCCTTTAAATTATAACTCTATCATCTTGGAATAAACTACTCCCTCTATAAAGAAATATAAGAGTGTTTAGATAGCTAGTACTCCCTCTATAAACTAATATAAGAGTGTTTAAACGCTCTTATATTAGTTTACGAAGGGAGTACTATTGATCTCGGACAAAAAAAGCAACTAAATTGCCAGTATGCAGTAAAAAGCAGTCACGATCATCAACTTGTTGCACAGCCGTTGGATCCTCTTGGTCAGCCGATCTGGACGGCGGAGGACACCGCTCGCCGCTCGCCATTCGAAGCGGCCTGGCCGCGAGCCCCGCAACCCAATCCGTCCGCCATGGCGCTGTCGGTGCACGCCGCCGCCGTCGCCGTCGCCGCCCCGCGTCTCCTCCCCCCTACCCCGCCCAACCGCTCTGCTCCCGGTACGGCGCCTCCTCCCCTCCCCCTCCTCCGCGCCTTCGCCTCCCTTCGCTCCGGCCCCAGCTCCTCCCGGTGGACGCGGCGGGCGAGCGTGCGGGTGCGCGCGGGTGCCGGCGGCGGAGGCGGGCGGAGGAGGGAGTCCCCGTACGAGGTGCTCGGCGTGGCGCCGTCCGCCGCGCCCGCGGAGATCAAGCGCGCGTACCGGCGGCTCGCGCTCAAGTACCACCCGGACGTCAACAAGGAGGTGCGGTGCCCCCCTCCTCTTCACATCCAAGCAGCAGGATTCAGCGATGGAACTAGCTTCAGTACTGTTTCCTGACGGAGATTTTGCTGACAAGCTCCTGGTTCAATCTAGGCGAATGCTCAGGAGAAGTTTCTGAGGATCAAGCACGCCTACAACACGCTGATGAACTCGGAGAGCCGATCCAAGTACGCGAGCAGCAGCAGCAGCAGCCCTGATTCTTCGTGGTCTCCCGGGAGCAGAAAGCCAGCTGATCCAGAAGAGGATTTCTATGGGTTCGGTACTGAAATCTCCTCTCTTCTCTTCTGCTCTAGCGAACTGCTATACTATTCTGGGACCAGTGGTTGATCATTGATGCGGTGGTACACTCTGCTAGTGTTAGTGCCATTTCATTGCATTTTTCTGCTACGGGAACTGCCTGTGGATTCAATTTCTATTGCAGTTTTTAATCTGCCGGTAGATAAGATGGTTATGCAGATATAACAAGTTTGACCGATCGGTAAAAAAAATGCGCATTCTGGTGACGCTACTTGGTTTCTGGTTTTGCAGGGGATTTCCTTAAAGACCTGCAAACAGAATTTCAGAACTGGGAGGCTGGCCTGAACTCAGAGCAGAAACCTAAAAGCCTGTGGGAAGAACTGTCAGTAAGTTATGTTTACAGCTTTGTTGCACATTGGAAATTTAACTTTTGGAAAAAGATGGAAAATGACCACTTGCTAGAAGAACACTTGTAATGTAGCAGCTGGTAACTATGGCCTATGGTGTAGCCCATGCAAATTATGCTTATTTCTGCTCATGTAGGCTATTGGCGAGGAGTTTGTTGAGTTCCTGGAGAACGAACTGAACATCGACGGCTCGGGCACCGAGGAAGACGATGGGAACGATCCGTACACGCAGTTTGGAGGGAAAGGCGGAAATGCTCAGGGTGACAAGAAGGGAACAAGCAGCTCCGACGATGGCGTGTTGGACATAGAGTCCGTCCTTGAGCAGCTGAAGAAGGAGCTCGGGCTCAGCTGAACTGTTGCCTGTTGACAACACACAACGATGGCAACTGCAGCCACCGTGATTGGTACCAGCCCGATGTTCATATGGAGGTCCCCTGTTCTCCCGGATCGGTGGCGGTAATGGTAGGTACTACTAGATGCTGTACTTTAGCTGGTATAGCTTTCCGGTGGGACGACGGATCGAGCGTTTTGCAGAATGTTTTTGTTCCTCGTTCGTAGGGCTGCAGTTTGTTCTGGAAAGAGAAGAAGAGAAGGCGTGTGCTTCCTTCTAGTAGTACAGTTTTACTTGAATTTTGGGGTCATTCCTGCGGCTCGATTTCGACGGAATCATGGATGAAGGGACATAATCACACCGAAAGAAGCAGCGGTTCCATTTTTCTTTTTGACCGGGTCAGCGGTTCCATTTCATTTGTGAGAGAATGTACCCTCCGTCTGAAAATACTTGTCCTAGAAATGGATAAAATAAATGTATCTATAATTAAAATAAATTTAGATACAATCATTTCAATGACAAGTGTTTCCGGACGAAGGGAGTAGTGTGTCCGAAGAAAAATGGCGTGCCCAATTACGGGGTGACTGAACTGAAGGAAAGAGGGAAGGATTTTGTTTCTATTTTTGTTGACGAACGAACCGGCCCAATTACGGGGGACTTGCGGCGGCATCGGCCCACCTGGCCCGGTCGGCCGAGCCAGCCAAGCAAGCCAACGCGAGAAGAGAGAGAGAGATTTTATTAACCCTAGCCTAGCCCCTGGACCCCATCGGAACCGAACCGCTCCTCCCCTGGCTGGTTTTCTTCTCCCCACGTCCCGCATCTCGCCCCACCCCGGATTTCTTCCGCCGATTCCGTGGCAGCCGGCCGATTCCCCGACAGACCACAGAGAGACAAATAAACCCGGTGAGTTTTTCTCCCCCCTCCCCATTTGCCTCTCCCTCGGTTGGTTCGCCTGGTTTTAATTCCTCACCGTCTGCCCGGGGATCAGCTCGTCGGGAACCTAGTTTTCGGGGATTGATTCCTCACTGACTGACGATGGCTGATGCAGGGAGGGAGGCAGCGGATGGCGACCCCGGAGGCGGCGGCGGACGCGGTGGCGGTTGCGAGGGACGAGGCGGCGGAGGAGGACGACGACGAGGCGGCCGCGGCGGCGGAGGGGGAAGGAGGGCTGGAGGTGGTGGTGCCGATCGGCGCGCAGAAGCACGATCCGGCGTGGAAGCACTGCCTCATGGTGCGCCTGGCCGGCCGGGACCGCCTCAAGTGCGTCTACTGCGGCAAGCACTTCCTCGGCGGCGGCATCCACCGCTTCAAGGAGCACCTCGCGCGCCGCCCGGGGAACGCCTGCTGCTGCCCCGACGTCCCCGCCGACGTCGAGGCCCTCATGCACCGCAGCCTCGACGAGGTCGCCGCCAAGAAGCTGCGCAAGCGCGCCCTCGCCGCCGCCATGGCCGCCGTCGCCTCCGCCGACCCCTCCCCCGCCGCCTTGCCGCCGGCCTGCTCGCCCTCCCCCTCCCCCTCCGCCTCCAACGGCGACCTGGCCAGCCCCATCCACGTCCTCCCGCTCAACCAGGCCCCCCGCGCCGCGGAGGAGACGCCTCCCATGGGGACGGGGTCGGGGTGGACCGGCGGCGGCGCCACCAAGAGGAGGAAGAAGGCGCTGGCCGTGAGGCGTGCTCCTGCTTCTGCCCCGCAGCACCCTCTCCAGCCTGCCACTCCTGCTCCCCAGACGCAGCCTCCTCACCAGACTATCATGGCGATCGATGCGACGGCAACAGCACCGCTGTCGTCAAGGCATGTCGATCCGGCTGCTGGCTCGGACAAGGAGCAGGTTTGCATGACGGTTGGGAGGTTCCTGTACGACGCCGGTGTGCCACTGGAGGCGGTGAATTCCGTGCATTTCCAGCCGATGGTCGACGCTATTGCCTCCATGGGAGGGAAGCCTGAGGTGTTCTCATACCATGACTTCCGCGGCTGCGTCCTGAAGAAGTCGCTGGACGAAGTGTCGACTCAGTTAGAGTACTACAAGGGGTCATGGACTCGCACGGGGTGCTCAGTGTTGTCCGATGAGTGGACGACTGACAAGGGCAGGACCTTGATGACCTTTTCGGTGTATTGCCCTGAAGGCACCATGTTTCTGAAATCGGTCGACGCAACAGATATCGTCACATCATCAGACGCGCTGTTTGAGCTACTGAAGAGCGTTGTTGAGGAGGTTGGAGAGAAAAATGTCGTCCAAGTGATCACAAACAACTCTGAGATTCATGCAGCCGCAGGTAAAAGGCTAGGTGAAACATTTCCTACACTGTTCTGGTCTCCATGCACTTTCCGGTGCATCGATGGTATGCTTCAAGATTTCAGCAAGGAGACAGCAGTTAGTGAGATCATAAGCAACGCAAAGACCATCACTGGATTTTTGTACAGCAGTGCTGTTGCATTGAGTTTGATGAAGAAGCATCTGCAGGGGAAGGATCTGCTAGTTCCTGCAGAGACCCGTGCTGCTATGAACTTCGTGACGCTGAAAAACATGTACAGTGTGAAGGAGAATTTGCAAACCATGGTCAGTTCAGATGAATGGGTACACTGCCTGCTGCCAAAGATACCCGGAGGGATAGAAGTGAGCAATATTGTTAGCAATTCGCAATTTTGGTCTTCATGTGCCTTGGTTGTTCGTGCCACCGAACCACTTGTGCATCTTCTTAAGCTGGTAGGTAGCAACAAGAGGCCTGCTATGGGGTATGTTTATGCTGGATTATACAAAGCCAAAGCAGCAATCAAGAAAGAGCTGGTGAAGAAGAGCGACTGTATGCCTTACTGGAACATTATTGACCAGAGATGGGACAGGCACACGCAACGACCGCTTCATTCAGCTGGTTTCTTCCTAAATCCACTGTTTTTTGATGGAATTGGAGATAACATATCGAATGAGGTTTTCTCAGGAATGCTAGACTGTGTAGAAAGGCTGGTGTCTGATGTCAAAATCCAAGATAAAATTCAGAAGGAGCTTAACATGTATCGGAGCGAGGCAGCTGGGGATTTTCGTAGGCAAATGGCTATCCGAGCCCGGCGTACTTTACCTCCTGGTTAGTACTATACAGAATTACATATTGTATTGAACTCACTTTTACTTGATTGACTAAATTATAGCATTGTTGTAACCAACCTTCCACGCTCCATCTGTTAAAGCATCAAGTTTGTTTGATGATACTTTGATCTTGACATGTTATATTATCTTGCAGCTGAGTGGTGGTATATGTATGGCGGAGCTTGCCCGAATTTAACACGTTTGGCAGTACGTATCCTCAGTCAAACCTGCAGCGCTAAAGGGTGTGATCGGACACACATTCCTTTCAAACAACTCCATGACCAAAGAATGAATATTTTTGAACGTCAACGAATGCATCATCTCACCTTTGTTCAATGCAACCTGCGGCTACAAAACAGGTAACCAAATCCCCGTTACATAGAATGTTTTAATCGATGATGTGTTATTCTGAAAAAAAAATAGCAAAGCATGGTTGCAACAAGTGATTTGATTTATATAACTGTTCATAGGCAACAATACAAGGCGAAGGCATTTGATCCAATCTCGGTAGACTACATAGACATAGTTGATGACTGGGTGGTGGATAGATCCGCACTGTTCTCGGGACCAGCGGAGCAGCCAAACTGGATGGAGATTAGTCAACCATTCAACTGGACCTCATCGGCAGGACCGGGCGATGATTTCGAGTCCTTCATTGAAGGTACATATCCTCCTTGCTTCCTGTTTGTCCGTGGGTAATGTGGAGGGTTAAACATGAAAATTTTGTTTGCAGGAGTCGATGATGAGATGATCCAAGGCGCTTCCCGAGGAATCCAAGCCGATGATGACGACAAAGATGATTCCAATGATGTAGAGAAAACCCTGCCTGTGGGTGAACAAGTTGGCTCTAACTTGGATAAACCTGTAAACTAATGGAAGTAGAAGAGAACTGCTCGTGGTATATTTCCATGTAGCAGTTATATGGAAGGAAAAAAAAAGTTTTCGAGTAGCAAAAGGATATAGGTGTTTCTTGTGTGATTTAAAATTTAATGCATCTTTCGATGCTTGTGATATATTCGATGGAAAAAAAGGAAGTTTTATGCAAGCAGCATACAAGGGATATAGGTGCTTCTTGTTCTGTGGTTTAGACTTTAATGCATCTTTCAGTGCTTGAGATAGTTTCGTGTCTTTGTGATTGAGGTATTTAGAGTGGATGCTTTTTCTGTCTTTGTCCGGTCATGGATATTCTAAAACCAGAGCTTCTCCTAATATGCTGCATTATGCACCAACTTTGTTTTTGTTTTTGTTTTATATTTTCTGCACAACATAATCAGCATCAGATCTTTTTTTTTATCTGAAGGGCCTCCCATTATCAACAGAAGAAGGTAGTTGGACCAGTAGCCGAGGATATTATAGCAGAACAAAGAACACTAATCTAGAGCTATTTTTCAAATATGTTGTAACAAGTTGCAGTCATTACATAAATAATTTGGTAAATATTTCCAAATTGTGTAGTTTACAAGGTGCAAAACCGGCGAAAACTATTTGGGTGGTACAGGAGCTACAGAATTACACAGCTACATGCCATTTATGAATACTTGTGTCGAAGCTCATGCAAGGCAAAATAATCTCCTTGGACGCCCCTAAAGAAGCCAAATGAGGAGCATGGCAGGGGAAAACGCTACCAGCTCCTGCATTTTGTCCCCTGGGAAGTAGTACATCATAGGCAGGACTACTCATCAGAGAATCACCCACCAATTTCTCGGTTCAAGTAGTCAACAAACATCCTCTTCGCGCTGTCGGCATCTGTTGGTGGGGGTCGCCCGCTCAAGCTGTACTGCCCTGCCAGCTTGATGAACGTGCGTCGGAGGCTCCGTAGCTCGGGCAGGCCAACCGATCTTCGAAGATTAATGTAAAAGTCAGTTAAGGATCTCACCGTACAATGATAATATCAAACGAATGGTGGTTTTCTTCACTTGATTATCTTATGGCAAAGTAATAATATAGAAAGGTGAATCCAATTCTAGATTGAGACCATGCAGACAGAAAACTACTCTACCTCAGAATTTTTAGTCTGCTTGATTGGTGTTTGAAAAGTCATTTGCAAGTTTGAAAAATAACGCATGGCATGTATGATATCATAAGGTTATTCTGAACTAGGAACTTGTGCATGCCTACAGATGCACAA
This sequence comes from Triticum monococcum, assembly GCA_034509565.1. NCBI lineage: Eukaryota > Viridiplantae > Streptophyta > Magnoliopsida > Poales > Poaceae > Triticum > Triticum monococcum. The sequence continues at coordinate 671,630,014 of CM067845.1, forward strand.
AGACGGATATATGTTATTTGCATCTCCTGCAATAATATACTCCCTCTGTAAACTAATATAAGAGCATTTAGATCACTACTTTATAGTATTGTAAACACTCTTATATTAGTTTACGGAGGGAGTATATAAGTCCTTTTAGAGATTTCAATAAGGACTACATATGGATGTATATAGACATATTTTAGAGTGTAGATTCATACATTTTACTCCGTATGTAGTCCACATTGGAATCTCTAAAAAGACTTATATTTAGGAACGAAGGGAGTAATTTGCTAAGAGAATATTGCAAACAGTAAAGGATATAGTTGGCAAGTCAGGCCCAAGAGAAATCTTGTTCATGGCAAGCCCAAGACCACCAGACTGTGCCTCCACAATTGCACTGACCACCTCCTGCAAAGTACAGTTCATATCACAGGTTTGCAGCTCCTTCTAAAAACGTTGCTACATTTCCTGGGACTAGATATCATCAGCCAGGAAAACTGCAGTTACCTGTGTTGCTTTGTCCATCTCGTAGAGCGAATTGCCCTCAGTAGTCCGTACCTAAAATATTATCAAGTCAGGATTTGTTTAAATCTACAGGAAATCCACTATGAATGGAAAAGTACTGCAGGTTGGAAATACACAGTATTTGCACAATATTAGGAAGACTTTAATTGTTTTTGCATTTGCATCATGGAGTATTCAGATTTTGATAGAATTTGTTTGAGATATGGTTCATCTGGATTCCAAGCAAAAAAAAAAACCTAGCCTAGCCCGGCACCATTCTGCATTTGGAGCAAGCAAAATTTCTTTTAGGCACCGTAGCCTGGGATGGATAGAAAATCAGCTGCATGAAGAGACAAACCAGCTCGCTTTCGTGGGCAAGAATCACACGAACAGCACTTCCGTTACTACTTACTACATACTCCCTCCGTCCCATAATATACTACTAGTGTAAAAAACGTTCTTATATTATGGGACGGAGGGAGTAGTTTAGTGCTTGTCTAGGAAAACATAACTAACCTTCAAAAGATTATTCAGATTAGAGGCAACAGCTAAGCCAACACTAGCACATGAAAGACTGGATAGGCCAGCTTAGCAAGAACCAAATTCACCGACAGTGTAACATGGGAAAAAAACATAGGAACTAAACACATTTCCTTAATATGTTCTTGTATTTGGCTGCAATATATAGTACCACACCAATTCATGCAGGCATTAACAGAGTACCAAATAATTATTGTTTATGTATTGGAAGATCATGCAGTCGTAGTCAGTCAATGATGTATACAAAAAATTTCTTTCTTAGAAAAACATTTATACTTACAGACTGAGTAGCTATTGTAGGCTGGAGAACTTTCACATCTCTTGTTTTCGAATCCACTTTCTTAGTCAAATATGATACAGCCTCAGCAATAACAGGGGAAGATTCCACAATTTCCTCTATTGAAAACAGCAAGATCGATCAAATGGGATAATGAGTCAATTAAGGAAGTAAAGAAGTAGAGAGCGAGCACTAGCCAAGTATAGTGAGCATTTCTTGGGTGGTACTAATTCTTGTGTAACCAATATAAAACTGGATAGAAAGGATTGTGAAAAGAAGCCTGGAATTCTGTCTGACAATAAACTAATTAACTAAAATAATTACCAATTCAACCAATCACATGAGCATGAGTTTCTATGAGTGTTCGACAATGACAAGCAATTAATATTGTGGGTTCAACCAATAGGGACTATAGAACAATAGAAGGACAGAGCATCTACTATGGCGAGTAATGCATAAGGTACTAGACATATGTGATACTAATTACAAAGATTACATATACCATGAACATATTAGTACTGATTCAGATCACGCATGCTGTGAAAATAAAATAATTAGACAAAATGAACTACTGTATTTGACTACCTCTAGATGGAAACAATTCAAAAAGAGGGGAATCCCAGCGGCTACGACTATCGGGCCTCTCAAATCTCCTTGCCAGATCTTCAAATCTGTGAAAACAGAAGAAATCATGAGAGAGCAATGGCACCTGCTCGGTAAACTGAAGGAGACAAAGAGTCCATTACTTTCCCCATAAACCCGATACAACAGCAAATCCTTCCATAACCTATCAAATATTTCAGTGATTTGAAATAAAAATGCCAACTATATATACATGAATTCGAAATCAGAGCAAACAAAGTAACTGTGCAGCATATATCTCATTCGTAAGAGGTATTACATTTTGCAAACAGGTCAACAAGAGCCACAAGAGAAATATCTTACATATTGTTATCATATGAGGGTTCTCCTTTCTCCTGACGCTTGACGTTCCAATCCCTACAATGGTCCACTTCTGTATCACAAAAGAACTGAAACATAAAAGATGAAGTATGATGGAAATCACTTACTATTATATCATTTACAATATTAAATGGTGCAAAAGCGCAGTAAACTGGCCAATAGTTTCTACATGCACTCTCTTCAATAGGATACTTTGTGTAGGACATAATCATGGTTTGCAAATCAGGTAAAAAAATACTTTAAGATCACTTTGGTAATGCATCTTATTTATTAAGGTCTGTCCCTCCAATTTCCCATGCTGTACTCCCTCCGATTCATATTACTTGTCGTTCAAATGGATGTATCTAGACATATTTCAATGCTAGATACCGTTTGAGCGACAAGTAATATGGGTCGGAGGGAGAACTCAATTTCTGAACTGACATTTTAATGTCGGCGGTGGTGGGTCTCCACCAAGAACCAGTCATGAATCACATCAATTAGCTCGTGTTAGCTCTATTATTATGTGGCATTTATGATTATCTGGTTGTCTCTTTACTGCCTGACTTCTATTGCCATCTAACCAACAACAATACTTAGAGAACACATGATGCCATCTCATCATGATTTCATTGTGCTATGCTCATATTAGTGTAAACCTGTTATGTGTAAAATGAATGTAAGTCAATAAACAGGACATCAAGTGCCTACCACACAATATCTTATTCCCGAAGCACGCGCAAGACACCACAGCTCATATCGGTACCCCTGCATATTATAGGTAAAAATTATCACGCCTCTAACAGAGTACAGCACAAGTTGCAAAATCCACTTCATATTACAGTTTACGTAGTAACTGCTCAAGAAACAACAACAAAAAACTGAGCTATATTGACATTTTTTACTATGTAAAACGATGGACTTGAGCTTGTAATTCCCAAACTTGAGTGGTTCGGAAAACCATAGCACAGGGAGGGGCCCAGATTTTGTCCCCTGATCACACTGTGCCAAGTACAACAATAACATACATAAAAAGATAACCACACAGTGCTGCTTCTATCTTCTATTACTAATTGAGAATGGAGTAGTGATTGCAAGTTGCAGCAATAGAATTAAGGAGACAGTACTGCCATCACCTTAATATTGTTCAAAGAATCCACGATGATTATGCCATCCCGTGACACAGACCTATCAACTTCTGATCTCAAAACTCCTCTTAAGTTTTTCTCCACAACCATATCTAAGAAATAAAAGCACAGAATCAGTTGGCAGAAATAAGTGGATGGTAAAAGAACAATAAAAATGAATTGAATAGTAGCATAGAGAAAACATGAAGACTAAAAACCGACAATACCTTTGTAGCTTTCATTCCGTCCAAGATGGAGCGATGACTCGTCAATGACGCGGACAGTGACGTCAGGCACGGAGGAGCGAAGAGCGGCAGCTAGACAAGCTGCAGCCTCTGACTTGCCGCTGCACGGCTGCCCGCACATCACCACGAGCGCCATGGAAGATGCAGAAACCTTAGGAGACGGATAGAACAAAAGCATCAGGGCATGGTTCCATCTTCAAATACTCCCTCTGTAAACTAATATAAGAGTGTTTAGATAACTATTTTAGTGATCTAAACGCTCTTATATCAGTTTACGGAGGAAGTACAAGCTAAAAGTCGAGAAAATTCCCCTTTGCAAATGTTTAACCCTAAATCACTCTGTACAGGGATATTGTTGTCTGTGTCAAAACGGCCACTATACATGCCATTTATCAAGGTCGATACAGCATATGAAGTACAAGCTAAAAGTCGAGAAAATTCCCCTTTGCAAATGTTTAACCCTAAATCACTCTGTGCAGGGATATTGTTGTCTGTGACAAAACGGCCACTATACATGCCATTTATCGAGGTCGATACAGCATATGAAGTACGAGGAAATTGATGATTTATATAAGGAAGTTTATATCACATAGCTGGTCAGCCCTTGACAAAATATTCGAAGTTAGTCGTTTGGTTTGGCTACCAATAGGGAATGAAAAAGCACTCCTAATTAAAACCCAGCACGGAGATCTCAAATCAGTATCGCTGATCATATCTCTCTGTACATGGCGAGCTCTCCAGCGAGCAAAGACAGGGTTCCTCGACGAGGTGGTGGCGAGAATTGCCTCCCACTGTAGCGAGGCCGAAATTGGTTAGGGGAATCGATCGCGAGAGCGAGAAGATCACGCGGCCCGGACGAATCGGAAGGGGGCACACCGGGGGCGGCGGACGGGCATGGAGGAGCCTCGGCCGGAGCTGGGAGGGATGGCCGTTGCTGCCCTGGGGTATACGGGGAGAAGGGGAGATGGGGCTCACCTTCCGTCCGCGCTCCGTTGAAGTAGGTGCCGGCCGGCCCTCGCCTGCTGCTGGTCCGGTGGTGCGTGCGCTAAGCGGCGACACGGCGGGACGGAGCTCTAGGGCACAGCGGCGGTGGACTGGCGTACTGCGAGGGGGGGAGATTCCGTTGGGCCGGACTGGAGGAGGAGTTGGGTCCTGGAGAGGAAAGGTCGGGCCGGATTGGAGGAGGAGTTGGGTCCTGGAGAGGAATGAGAAGCAGGCTAGCGCTGGTGGAGAACTTCCGAACGGGCCCGAAAGGTCGGGCCGGGTTCTGACTTTTATCAACATCATCAACAACAACAACAAAAAATCTCCCTTTCAAATAGTGTCGAACTTTCTTTTACTTTCTTTTAGCGGAAATAGTGTCGATTTTTCTACTAGGAATAGATACCAAAGTGCTCAAAAAAAGAAGGTACCAAAGTGTTTTTGCCCTTGCGAGCTCAAATGCACGTGTGATAAACGGTAAAAAAAATTCTCGAATATGCACGAGTGTGCATATCATATATTAAAGAAGAAAAGGCAAAGAGTGCCTCCACCAAAGTTTACATTGTTACCGGTACAAAACTAGTCTTCACCACTCACCCACCTCTCTACCCTACGGAAGAAGGGAGTTACATGCCCTTTTAGTAGCCCAGCCGATATCCAAACTAATCCCTCGCTACGAATCTTGTTTAGCAACTGGAAGACCGACGGTCTCGCACCATCAAACACTATTGCATTCCGATGCTTCCACAACTCCCACCACACAAGAGCGAAGATGGTTCGTAGATCCTTTGTACTCACCTCATCTGATCCGCGCTTGTCAATGGCCCATTGTACCAGCGAATCCTGTGTAGTTGGAATCCAAGCCGGAGAGCCCAGCGCTGCACAAATGGACGCCCAGATTGTTCTAGTGAACACACATGTGAGCATGAGATGGTTGATCGTTTCGTCCTCCTGATCGCAGAAAGGGCATGCGGCTTGATGTGGCAGGCCTCTTCGTGCAAGACGATCCGAGGACCAGCATTGGTCTTTCATGGCCAACCAAATAAAGAACCTACATTGCAAGGGAGCGCGTGACTTCCATGTCAAGTCTGCCGTTGGGATTACTTCTCTTCCCCAGAATGCTGCCGCATACGCTGATTTCACCGAGAATCGGTCGTTTTCCTCCCACGACCACTTAATCACGTCAGGCACATCGTCTTGAGCTGGTTCCCAAGTGCTAACCATCTCCCAAAGTGTGAGGAATTCATGCAAAGTATCGACGCCCAAGTTTGGGGTCAAGTCTATCGCCCAAGATCCGCTCTCCACGGCCGAGCAAACCAACCTCGTCTTTCGTATTCGCGGCGGGACCGAGTCGTACACACGCGGTGCCACCTCCTGCACTCTCCTGCCATCCAACCACCGATCCTCCCAAAAGAGCGTTGTGCGGCCTGACTGCACGGTACTCCTCATAGCTGCCTGGCATAGAAGTCTTGCCTCCTTTGTGACCGGTATTCGAAATTCGCTCCATGGTCTCATCTCATCCGTTCTCTGTAGCCATGGCCAACGAGCCTGCATGGCCACGTTCATCCACCGTAGATTCGGCAGTCCTAGTCCACCAGCCCACTTGGGTGAGCAAACCATGTCCCAAGCAACGGCACAGTTGCCTCCATTAGCCTCCGCTCGCCTACACCACAAGAACCCTCTACAGATTTTGTTCATGGCAGCAACAGTTTTCATCGGGAGGTCTAGCGCCATCATAGCGTGAATGGGCATGGCACATAACACGAACTGAACCAAAGTTAGCCGGCCACTCTTTGGCATTAGAGATGCCTTCCATTTTGGCAGCTTGTTTGCCATATGATCCACCGAGCATTGCAGCTGCGCTGCAGATATCTTCCTTAGCGAAAGCGGTAGCCCAAGATATTTGATAGGGAACACTCCCAACGGGCAGTCAAGCTTGGTGCATGCAATGGATATCTCCTCGTTAGTGCACCTGATAGGTAGGGCCGCAGACTTGTGCAAGTTAATCCTGAGCCCAGCTGCCTCACCGAACATCTCGAACAACAATTTGCAAACACGGAGATCCCGTGGACTGGGTTTGACGAACAGAACCACATCATCTGCGAAGATGGATAGGCGCTTCCTCATCCCTACTCGCGCAAGAGGTGTAAGGACGCCTCGGCTCATAGCCAGCTCAAACATCTTTTGCAGGGGCTCCATAATTAGTATGAAAAGCATCGGTGAGATGGGGTCACCCTGCCGCAATCCTTTACAATTGTAGATCGTGTCGCCTGGGTCGCCATTGACCATGATCTTAGCTGTTGAAGTTGCAAGGATCCCACAAATCCATGCTCTCCATCTCGGCCCAAATCCCATTTGTTCCAACACCTCGAGAAGGAAGGGCCACTTTACCGAGTCAAACGCTTTAGAGATATCGAGCTTGAGCATAATAGAAGAGCTCTTGAGAGCGTGCAGTCTCCGCGCCATGCTTTGCACAAGAATGAAGTTGTTATGCAAAGACCTTCCTTTCACAAACGCGCTTTGGTGGTTGCCAACTAGCATGGGTAGCTCCTCTACCAAACGACAGGCGAGCACTTTCTCAAAAATCTTGATAGCCCCGTGCACAAGGCTTATCGGCCGAAAATCACGCACTTCCAGTGCTCCTTTCTTCTTCGGCAAGAGGGAAACAAGGGCTTTGTTGATGGCGGCTAAACCCCTCATGTCGCCCTTGTAGAAACACTCGAGTGCTTTCATGAAATCGTCTTTATAATGCTCCAACACCCGGCGTAGAACCTGCCAGTAAACCCGTCCGGCCCCGGGGCCTTGTCCAGTGGCATGCTCTTGATTACCTTCTCCACTTCCTTCGCGGTAAACGGCTTCTCGAGATGTGATAGGTCGTGCCGTGGGAGCTCAAGGATACCTAGGTTGATGGTATAGTTTCTAGCTTCCGAGGTGCCAAATGCTGTGCCAAAATATGCATCAACTGCCGACACTACTTCCTCCTGCCCGGTATAGAGGTTGCCGTTGTGCTTCACCACACGCAAGGTGTTCTTCCGCTGCCGGTGGCTAGCCTGTTGGTGAAAGAGCCTAGTATTGCCATCTCCCTCACGCAGATGAAGTAACCGAGACCTTTGCCTAGCAATAGTCCTCTCTAAGGAGCTCAGACCGAGTAGCTTTTTCTTCAGGGACAATCTTAGTTCCCGCTTGGCATCAGAGAGGGTTCTCATTTCCATGGCTGTGTCCAACTGCTTAATAAACTCAAGAGCAATAGCGATTTGTAGTTTCACATTCCCAATCCACCTGGCACTCCACCTTTGGAGGCTCACTGCGGTAGCTTTTAGTTTGTTTTGAAGCGTGAGATAATCATTAGAAGCCACCGGAGTTGAGGTCCAGGCAAGTTTAACTACATCCATGAACCCTTCCGCTCTGGTCCAGAATGATTCAAATTTGAACCGGCTTTTCGAACTGATGCAAGTATTCACGTCCAGCACCAACGGGCAGTGGTCGGAAATAGCCGTACCCAGGGCTGAAAGAAAATAGGTTGGGTACGCCAGATCCCATTCATTCGACACGAAAACATGGTCGATTTTCTCCAAAGTGGCAATTCTCCTTTCGTTCGACCACGTGTATCTTCTTCCATTTAGGTAGATCTCCTTTAGCTCGAGGGAGTTGAGCTTGGAGCGAAACCTTCCCAACATCCGGCGATTGATCAAGGCATTGTTCTTGTCCTCCTCGTTGGCAATGAGATTGAAGTCCCCGACCACAAGCCAAGGCCCCGCGTGCAAGTCTCTAATATCCACCAAATCTTGGAGGAATTCCACCTTGTCGGACTCCTCGTGCGGGCCATAGACACAAGTGAGCCACCATGGTTGCTCATCATCGGGACACTTAGCCAGAGCCGTTAAGGTATGATTGGTACGGTGCGGGTTACAGAGTTGAACCGAAGTGGCATCCCATGCCACCAAGATCCCACCACGCGTACCTAACGCAGGAAGGTAGAAAAAGTTTTCAAATTTAGCCCCGAGGCATTGTCTTACAACATTCACGGATACATCATGAAGTTTAGTCTCTTGGAGACACGCGATGGCCGGGCTGGCCGCCGTGACCACCTGGAAGACAGTGTTTCGCCGGGCCGAAGCGTTTAGCCCGCGAACGTTCCACACTAACATTCTCAATTGTTGAGTATTCATGATAAAGGCCTACCAAACCACCCACGCGGTCCTCAGCACACTGCTGCCTCCTCTAGGGGCACCGGCGGCAACTCCCAACCAAATAGCGCCAGGATTGCGGCAATGTGGGCATCTGAAAGCGGCCGAGAGAACAACTCCACATACATCTTTAGGGCATCCTCCGAAATCACTTCACCTTCGTGCGCCAAACACAATTTGCGGATGAGAACTTGCTGTTGCTTTGATGCACCGTGTTTGGCTAGTCTCGCACTCCTCCTTGGTGTCCCCTCCACTATCCTCTTCTTTCTTTGGTTGCGCGCTTGCACCACGACAGGCCGACTTGATGGTAATGGCAACAGCGGGGAAAGGGAAACACACATGTCAGCCCGCATCCTCTCTATGTCACTAGGTTGCAGTGCGTCCATACCACCGCAGGTCGCTGAGTCCGGCATCAGTTCCACCCCAGAATCAAGGGCTGGCGCGGGCGCAACTTCAGGATCCAGCTGCGCACTATGTACACTGCGTACGTTGCATGTTGCATGGGTGCAACTGCTCTTCGATAGGCACACTTGGAAGGTCTGCAAGGCCTCCACCTGTCTATCCCGTCCAATCCTGCATGTGCTGTCCCCTGGTTCGTGGGGCAAAGATTCCAGCTCTTCCCAGGATGCCGTTGCAAGGCTGCCGTTGTCCCTGTCCACACCGCTTGGTCCAAAAAAGGAGATTTGGCAGGAGCCAATCAGAATGGAGTTTAGGTCTTGACCACTCCCAGCATTCTCCAGTTCCCTAGGCCGGACCCTCGCATGCCCACCATCAGAATTGTCGGCATGCGCCCACCTCATCAGTTGCACCGAGGCGGGGGAGACAGGCTGTATCTCCGTCTGATCAGTTCGAATCATGATCGCAGCGGGCCCTACCTGCTCTGCATGGCCAATGGGCGACCAGGACTGCTCGATGATTGGCTGCCGAAAAGCCGAATCCTCCGTCCCCACATCCTGACCCAAGCGGATCCCCGTGACGGCAGCCATGCGGCTGGTGCTGACCGGCCTGGCGACCGAAACTGGGGCGGCACGAACCTGCCGCCCGGCCGGTGGTGGTGCCGCCGTCGACGTCGACGACCCAACAGAGCTAACCGAAGCATTGCCGACGCCGCCAACGCCCCTCGCGGGTCTGCCCGCGCCTCCACCGGGCGGTGCATCATCACTGCCGGAAGAGGGCGATGGCGATGGCGGTGGCGGTGGAGGGAGGCGAACGCCTGCAGCGCCATCGTCAACCAGCACCGGCTCAGCGAGGACCGAGATATCGATCGGGTACCACAGCGTGTTAGTACACTGACCAGAGACCACCTGCTGACCAGCATCTCCCGCCCAGAGGTTCAGCCTTGGCTCGTCGATGAAGAGTAGCCGACAACGCGCGATCCGGCGAGGCCGGTCAGTACGCAACCAAACTCGGAAATCCGCCATGTCTAGGCGCCGAGCAGTGCTGTCATCCACCCTCACGACATACCCTAGGTCGCGCAAGATCACAGTCGCCGTCCTTTGGTTCCACGCGTGCGCCGGAACTCCGCGCAGGGCGATCGGCACCAGAAAAGGCAACGGTGCCGCCGTGGCCTGCGCCTGCCTGTTCCACGGCCGCAAGTTGAGCTCGAACCATGAAGAACTAGCGCGGCCAGCACGTACCATCCTATCCCGGGTCGCCCCTTCCCTGCAGAGCACAAGGAAGTCGTCGGGGAAGAAGGCCCGGATGGACATGTCCGCCGGACCCAGGTCAAACTCAGCGTGCAGGGCCTCCGCCGCCGACTCCAGATCCACCGCAGGCCGGTGGCCAGTCACCGTGACCAGGACCGCGCGGGCGAGCTCAGCCTCCATCTGCTGGGTGTCTTCGGCCGCCTCAAGGAAGCAGGCCTCCACTGAAGGAAATATGCCCTAGAGGCAATAATAAAGTTATTATTTATTTCCTTACATCATGATAAATGTTTATTATTCATGCTAGAATTGTATTAACCGGAAACATAATACATGTGTGAATACATAGACAAACAGAGTGTCACTAGTATGCCTCTACTTGACTAGCTCGTTAATCAAAGATGGTTATGTTTCCTAACCATAAACAAAGAGTTGTTATTTGATTAATGAGATCACATCATTAGGTGAATGATCTGATTGACATGACCCATTCCATTAGCTTAGCACCCGATCGTTTAGTATGCTGCTATTGCTTTCTTCATGACTTATACATGTTCCTATGACTATGAGATTATGCAACTCCCGTTTGCCGGAGGAACACTTTGTGTGCTACCAAACGTCACAACGTAAATGGGTGATTATAAAGGTGCTCTACAGGTGTCCCCAAAGGTACATGTTGGGTTGGCGTATTTCGAGATTAGGATTTGTCACTCCGATTGTCGGAGAGGTATCTCTGGGCCCTCTCGGTAATGCACATCACATAAGCCTTGCAAGCATTACAACTAATGAGTTAGTTTGCGAGATGATGTATTACGGAACGAGTAAAGAGACTTGCCGGTAACGAGATTGAACTAGGTATTGGATACCGACGATCAAATCTCGGGCAAGTAACATACCGATGACAAAGGGAACAACATATGTTGTTATGCGGTCTGACCGATAAAGATCTTCGTAGAATATGTAGGAGCCAATATGGGCATCCAGGTCCCGCTATTGGTTATTGACCGGAGACGTGTCTCGGTCATGTCTACATTGTTCTCGAACCATAGGGTCCGCACACTTAACATTACGATGACAGTTATTATGAGTTTATGCATTTTGATGTACCGAAGTTAGTTCGGAGTCCCGGATGTGATCACGGACATGACGAGGAGTCTCGAAATGGTCGAGACATAAAGATTGATATATTGGATGACTATATTCGGACACCGGAAGCGTTCCGGAGAAGTTTCGGATAAAACCGGAGCACCGGGGGGTTACCGGAACCCCCCGGGGGGGTTAATGGGCCTCATGGGCCTAAAGTGGAGAAGAGGAAGGGGCTGCCAGGGCAGGCCGCGCGCCCCCTCTTCCCGTAGTCTGAATTGGACTAGGAGGGAGGGGCGGCGCCCCCCTCTTTCCCTCTCTTCTCCCACCTCTCCTAATTGGACAAGGAAGGGGGGGGAGTCCTACTCCCGGTAGGAGTAGGACTCCTCCTGCGCGCCTCCATAGGGCCGGCCGCACCCCCCCTTGGATCCTTTATATACGGAGGCAAGGGGCACCCTAGGACACACAAGTTGATCCTCGTGATCGTTCCTTAGCCGTATGCGGTAAACCTTCCACCTCGATCATATCGTTGTAGTGCTTAGGCGAAGCCTTGCGTCGGTAGAACATCATCATCGTCACCACGCCGTTGTGCTGACGGAACTCATCCCCGAAGCTTTGCTAGATCGGAGCCCGGGGAGCGTCATCGAGCTGTACGTGTGCTAAGAACTCGGAGGTGCCGGAGTAACGGTGCTTGGATCGGTCGGATCGGGAAGACGTACGACTACTTCCTCTACGTTGCGTCAACGCTTCCGCTTCGGTCTACGAGGGTACGTAGACAACACTCTCCCCTCTCGTTGCTATGCATCACCATGATCTTGCGTGTGCGTAGGAATTTTTTTGAAATTACTACGTTACCCAACAGTGGCATCCGAGCCTAGGTTTTATGGTTTGATGTTATATGCACGAGTAGAACACAAGTGAGTTGTGGGCGATATAAGTCATACTGCCTACCAGCATGTCATACTTTGGTTCGGCGGTATTGTTGGATGAAGCGGCCCGGACTGACATTACGTGTACGCTTACGCGAGACCGGTTCTCCCGACGTGCTTTGCACAAAGGTGGCTTGCGGGTGACTGTTTCTCCAACTTTAGTTGAACCGAGTGTGGCTACGCCCGGTCCTTGCGAAGATTAAAACGGCATCAACTTGACAAACTATCGTTGTGGTTTTGATGCGTAGGTAAGATTGGTTCTTGCTTAAGCCCGTAGCAACCACGTAAAACATGCAACAACAAAGTAGAGGACGTCTAACTTGTTTTTGCAGGGCATGTTGTGATGTGATATGGTCAAGACATGATGCTAAATTTTATTGTATGAGATGATCATGTTTTGTAACCAAGTTATCGGCAAATGGCAGGAGCCATATGGTTGTCGCTTTATTGTATGCAATGCAATCGCGCTGTAATGCTTTACTTTATCACTAAGCGGTAGCTATAGTCGTGGAAGCATAAGATTGGAGAGACGACAACGATGCTACGATGGAGATCAAGGTGTCGCGCCGGTGACGATGGTGATCATGACGGTGCTTCGGAGATGGAGATCACAAGCACAAGATGATGATGGCCATATCATATCACTTATATTGATTGCATGTGATGTTTATCCTTTTATGCATCTTATCTTGCTTTGATTGACGGTAGCATTATAAGATGATCTCTCACTAAATTATCAAGAAGTGTTCTCCCTGAGTATGCACCGTTGCCAAAGTTCGTCGTGCCCAGACACCACGTGATGATCGGGTGTGATAAGCTCTACGTCCATCTACAACGGGTGCAAGCCAGTTTTGCACACGCAGAATACTCAGGTTAAACTTGACGAGCCTAGCATATGGAGATATGGCCTCGGAACACGGAGACCGAAAGGTCGAGCGTGAATCATATAGTAGATACGATCAACATAATGATGTTCACCATTGAAAACTAATCCATTTCACGTGATGATCGGTTATGGTTTAGTTGATTTGGATCACGTGATCACTTAGAAGATTAGAGGGATGTCTATCTAAGTGGGAGTTCTTTAAGTAATTTGATTAATTGAACTTAAATTTATCATGAACTTAGTACCTGATAGTATCTTGCTTATGTATGTTTGATTGTAGATAGATGGCCCGTGCTGTTGTTCCGTTGAATTTTAATGCGTTCCTTGAGAAAGCAAAGTTGAAAGATGATGGTAGCAATTACACGGACTGGGTCCGTAACTTGAGGATTATCCTCATTGCTGCACAGAAGAATTACGTCCTAGAAGCACCGCTGGGTGCCAGGCCTGCTGCTGGAGCAACACCAGATGTTATGAATGTCTGGCAGAGCAAAGCTGATGACTACTCGATAGTTCAGTGTGCCATGCTTTACGGCTTAGAATCGGGACTTCAACGACGTTTTGAACGTCATGGAGCATATGAGATGTTCCAGGAGTTGAAGTTAATATTTCAAGCAAATGCCCAGATTGAGAGATATGAAGTCTCCAATAAGTTCTATAGCTGCAAGATGGAGGAGAACAGTTCTGTTAGTGAGCATATACTCAAAATGTTTGGGTATAATAATCACTTGATTCAGATGGGAGTTAATCTTCCAGATGATTGCGTCATTGACAGAATTCTTCAATCACTGCCACCAAGCTACAAGAGCTTCGTGATGAACTATAATATGCAAGGGATGAATAAGACTATTCCCGAGCTCTTCGCAATGCTGAAAGCTGCGGAGGTAGAAATCAAAAAGGAGCATCAAGTGTTGATGGTCAACAAGACCACTAGTTTCAAGAAAAAGGGCAAAGGGAAGAAGAAGGGGAACTTCAAGAAGAACGGCAAGCAAGTTGCTGCTCAGGAGAAGAAACCAAAGTCTGGACCTAAGCCTGAAACTGAGTGCTTCTACTGCAAGCAGACTGGTCACTGGAAGCGGAACTGCCCCAAGTATTTGGCGGATAAGAAGGTGTTGGGGAACGTAGTAATTTCAAAAAAATTCCTACGCACACGCAAGATCATGGTGATGCACAGCAACGAGAGGGGAGAGTGTTGTCTATGTACCCACGCAGACCGACTGCGGAAGCGTTGACACAACGTAGAGGAAGTAGTCGTACATCTTCCCGATCCGACCGATCCAAGCACCGTTACTCCGGCACCTCCGAGTTCTTAGCACACATACAGCTCGATGACGCTCCCCGGGCTCCGATCCAGCAAAGCTTCGGGGATGAGTTCCGTCAGCACAACGGCGTGGTGACGATGATGATGTTCTACCGACGCAGGGCTTCGCCTAAGCACTACAACGATATGATCGAGGTGGAATATGATGGCAGGGGGCACCGCACACGGCTAAGGAACGATCACGTGGATCAACTTGTGTGTCTATGGGGTGCCCCCTGCCCCCGTATATAAAGGAGTGGAGGAGGGGAGGGCCGGCCCTCTCTATGGCGCGCCCTAGGGGAGTCCTACTCCCACCGGGAGTAGGATTCCCCCTTTCCTAGTCCAACTAGGAGTCCTTCCATGTATTAGGAGTAGGAGACAAGGAAGGGGAAGGGAGAAGGGAAGGAAGGAGGGGGCGCGGCCCCTCCCCCCTAGTCCAATTCGGACTAGGCCTTGGGGGGGCGCGCGGCCTGCCCTAGGCAGCCCCTCTCTCTTTCCCGTATGGCCCAATAAGGCCCAATACTTCTCCCGGCGAATTCCCGTAACTCTCCGGTACTCCGAAAAATACCCGAATCACTCGGAACCTTTCCGAAGTCCGAATATAGTCGTCCAATATATCGATCTTTACATCTCGACCATTTCGAGACTCCTCGTCATGTCCCCGATCTCATCCGGGACTCTGAACTCCTTCGGTACATCAAAACTCATAAACTCATAATATAACTGTCACCGAAACCTTAAGCGTGCGGACCCTACGTTTCGAGAACAATGTAGACATGACCGAGACATGTCTCTGGTCAATAACCAATAGCGGGACCTGGATGCCCATATTGGCTTCTACATATTCTACAAAGATCTTTTATCGGTCAGACCGCATAACAACATACGTTGTTCCCTTTGTCATCGGTATGTTACTTGCCCGAGATTCGATCGTCGGTATCCAATACCTAGTTCAATCTCGTCACCGGCAAGTCTCTTTACTCGTTCCGTAATACATCATCCCACAACTAACTCATTAGTTGCAATGCTTGCAAGGCTTAAGTGATGTGCATTACCGAGAGGGCCCAGAGATACCTCTCCGACATTCGGAGTGACAAATCCTAATCTCGAAATACGCCAACCCAACAAGTACCTTTGGAGACACCTTTAGAACACCTTTATAATCACCCAGTTACGTTGTGACGTTTGGTAGCACACAAAGTGTTCCTCCGGTAAACGGGAGTTGCATAATCTCATAGTCATAGGAACATGTATAAGTCATGAAGAAAGCAATAGCAACATACTAAACGATCGGGTGCTAAGCTAACGGAATGGGTCATGTCAATTAGATCATTCAATTAATGATGTGATCCCGTTAATCAAATAACAACTCTTTGTCCGTGGTTAGGAAACATAACCATCTTTGATTAACGAGCTAGTCAAGTAGAGGCATACTAGTGACACTCTGTTTGTCTATGTATTCACACATGTATTATGTTTCCAGTTAATACAATTCTAGCATGAATAATAAACATTTATCATGATATAAGGAAATAAATAATAACTTTATTATTGCCTCTAGGGCATATTTCCTTCAGTCTCCCACTTGCACTAGAGTCAATAATCTGGATCACATCACCATGTGATTAACATCGATAGTTCACATCTTTATGTGATTGGTTCACATCTCCATGTGACTAACACCCAAAGGGTTTACTAGATTCAATAATCTAGTTCACATCGCTATGTGGTTAAGACCCAAAGAGTGATCATGTTTTGCTTGTGAGAGAAGTTTAGTCAATGGGTCTGCCACATTCAGATCCGCATGTATTTTGCAATTTTCTATGTCAACAATGCTCTGCATGGAGCTACTCTAGCTAATTGCTCCCACTTTCAATATGTATTCAGATTGAGACTTAGAGTCATCTGGATCAGTGTCAAAACTTTCATCGACGTAACCCTTTACGACGAACCTTTTGTCACTTCCATAATCGAGAAACATATCCTTATTCCACTAAGGATAATTTTGACCGTTGTCCAGTGATCTACTCCTAGATCACTATTGTACTCCCTTGCCAATATCAGTGTAGGGTATACAATAGATCTGGTACACAACATGGCATACTTTATAGAACCTATGGCCAAGGCATAGGGAATGACTTTCATTCTCTTTCTATCTTCTGCCGTGGTCGGGTTTTGAG
This sequence comes from Triticum monococcum, assembly GCA_034509565.1. Lineage (NCBI taxonomy): Eukaryota > Viridiplantae > Streptophyta > Magnoliopsida > Poales > Poaceae > Triticum > Triticum monococcum. The sequence continues at coordinate 671,646,817 of CM067845.1, forward strand.
TCTTACTCAATTTCACACCTTGTAACACAGGCAAGAAACTCTTTCTTTGACTGTTCCATTTTGAACTACTTCAAAATCTTGTCAAGGTATGTACTCATTGAAAAAACTTATCAAGCGTTTTGATCTATCTCTATAGATCTTGATGCTCAATATGTAAGCAGCTTCACCGAGGTCCTTCTTCGAAAAACTCCTTTCAAATACTCCTTTATGCTTTGCAGAATAATTCTACATTATTTCCGATCAACAATATGTCATTTACATATACTTATCAGAAATGCTGTAGTGCTCCCACTCACTTTCTTGTAAATACATGCTTCACTGCAAGTCTGTATAAAACTATATGCTTTGATCAACTTATCAAAGCGTATATTCCAACTCCGAGATGCTTGCACCAGTCCATAGATGGATCGCTGGAGCTTACACATTTTGTTAGTACCTTTAGGATTGACAAAACCTTCTGGTTGCATCATATACAACTCTTCTTTAATAAATCCATTAAGGAATGCAGTTTTGTTATCCATTTGCCAGATTTCTTAAAATGCGGCAATTGCTAACATGATTCGGACAGACTCAAGCATAGATACGAGTGAGAAACTCTCATCGTAGTCAACACCTTGAACTTGTCGAAAACCTTTTGCGAAAATTCTAGCTTTGTAGATAGTAACACTACTATCAGCGTCCGTCTTCCTCTTGAAGATCCATTTATTTTGTATGGCTTGCCGGTCATCGGGCAAGTCAACCAAAGTCCACACTTTGTTCTCATACATGGATCCCATCTCAGATTTCATGGCCTCAAGCCATTTTGCGGAATCTGGGCTCACCATCGCTTCTTCATAGTTCGTAGGTTCGTCATGGTCAAGTAACATGACCTCCAGAACAGGATTACCGTACCACTCTGGTGCGGATCTCATTCTGGTTGACCTACGAGGTTCAGTAGTAACTTGATCCGAAGTTACATGATCATCATCATTATCTTCCTCACTAATTGGTGTAGTAGTCACAAGAACAGATTTTTGTGATGAACTACTTTCCAATAAGGGAGATGGTACAATTACCTTATCAAGTTTTCTACTTTCCTCCCACTCACTTCTTTCGAGAGAAACTCCTTCTCTAGAAAGGATCCATTCTAAGCAACAAATATCTTGCCTTCGGATCTGTGATAGAAGGTGTACCCAACTGTCTCCTTTGGGTATCCTATGAAGACACATTTCTCCGATTTGGGTTTGAGCTTATCAGGATGAAACTTTTTCACATAAGCATCACAACCCCAAACTTTAAGAAACGACAACTTTAGTTTCTTGCCAAACCACAGTTCATACAGTGTCGTCTCAACGGATTTAGATGGTGCCCTTTTAACGTGAATGCAGTTGTCTCTAATGCATAACCCCAAAACAATAGTGGTAGATCGGTAAGAGACATCATAGATTGCACTATATCCAATAAAGTACGGTTATGATGTTCGGACACACCATTATGCAGTGGTGTTCCAGGTGGCATGAGTTTGTGAAACTATTCCACATTGTTTTAATTGAAGACCAAACTCGTAACTCAAATATTTGTCTCCGCGATCAGATCGTAGAAACTTTATTTTCTTGTCACGATGATTTTCCACTTCACTCTGAAATTCTTTGAACTTTTCAAATGTTTCAGACTTATGTTTTATCAAGTAGATATACCCATATCTGCTCAAATCATCTGTGAAGTTCAGAAAATAACGATACTTGCCGTGAGCCTTAACACTCATCGAACCGCATACATCAGTATGTATTATTTCGAATAAGTCAGTTGCTCGCTCTGGAGAACGGAGTCTTAGTCATCTTGCCCATGAGGCATGGTTCGCGAGCATCAGGTGATTCACAATCAAGTGATTCCAAAATTCCATCAGCATGGAGTTTCTTCATGCGCTTTACACCAATATGACCTAAACTGCAGTGCCACAAATAAGTTGCACTATCACTATTAACTTTGCATCTTTTGGCTTCAATATTATGAATATGTGTATCACTACGATCGAGATCCAACAAACCATTTCGTTGGTGTGTATAAACATAGAAGGTTTTATTCATGTAAACAGAACAACAATTGTTCTCTAACTTAAATGAATAACCGTATTGCAATAAACATGATCAAGTCATATTCATGCTCAACGCAAACACCAAATAACACTTATTTAGGTTCAACACTAATCCCGAAAGTATAGGGAGTGTGCGATGATGATCATATCAATCTTGGAACCACTTCCAACACACATCGTCACTTCACCCTTAACTAGTCTCTGTTTATTCTGCAACTCCCGTTTCGAGTTACTAATCTTAGCAACTGAACCAGTATCAAATACTGAGGGGTTGCTATAAACACTAGTAAAGTACACATCAATAACATGTATATCAAATATACTTATGTTCACTTTGCCATCCTTCTTATCCGCCAATCACTTGGGGCAGTTCCGCTTCCAGTGACCAGTCCCTTTGCAGTAGAAGCACTCAGTCTCAGGCTTAGGACCAGACTTGGGCTTCTTCACTTGAGCATCAACTTGCTTGCCGTTCATCCTGAAGTTCCCCTTCTTCCTTTTGCCCTTTCCTTGAAACTAGTGGTCTTGTCTACCATCAACACTTGATGTTTTTCTTGATTTCTACCTTCATCGATTTTAGCATCACGAAGAGCTTGGGAATTACTTTCGTCATCCCTTGCATATTATAGTTCATCATGAAGTTCTACTAACTTGGTGATGGTGACTAGAGAATTCTGTCAATCACTATTTTATCTGGAAGATTAACTCCCACTTGATTCAAGCGATTGTAGTACCCAGACAATCTGAGCACATGCTCACTAGTTGAGCGATTCTCCTCCATCTTTTAGCTATAGAACTTGTTGGAGACTTCATATCTCTCAACTCGGGTATTTGCTTGAAATATTAAATTCAACTCCTGGAACATCTCATATGGTCCATGACGTTCAAAACGTCTTTGAAGTCCCGATTCTAAGCCGTTAAGCATGGTGCACTAAACTATCAAGTAGGCATCATATTGAGCTAGCCAAACGTTCATAACGTCTGTATCTGCTCCTGCAATAGGTCTGTCACCTAGCGGTGCATCAAGGACATAATTCTTCTGTGCAGCAATGAGGATAAACCTCAGATCACGGATCCAATCCGCATCATTGCTACTAACATCTTTCAACACAATTTTTCTCTAGGAACATATCAAAAATAAACATATGAAAGCAACAACGCGAGCTATTGATCTACAACATAGATATGCTAATACTACCAGGACTAAGTTCATGATAAATTAAAGTTCAATTAATCATATCACATCACAACATGCCCTGCAAAAACAAGTTAGACGTCCTCTACTTTGTTGTTGCAAGTTTTACGTGGCTGCTACGGGCTTAAGCAAGAACCAATCTTACCTACGCATCAAAACCACAACGATAGTTTGTCAAGTTGGTGTTGTTTTAACCTTCGCAAGGACCGGGCGTAGCCACACTCGGTTCAACTAAAGTTGGAGAAACTGACACCCGCCAGCCACCTGTGTGCAAAGCACGGTGGTAGAACCAGTCTCGCGTAAGCGTACGCGTAATGTCGGTCCGGGCCGCTTCATCCAACGATACCGCCGAACCAAAGTATGACATGCTGGTAAGCAATATGACTTATATCGCCCACAACTCACTTGTGTTCTACTCGTGCATATAACATCAAACCATAAAAACCTAGGCTCGGATGCCACTGTTGGGGAACGTAGTAACTTCAAAAAATTTCCTACGCACACGCAAGATCATGGTGATGCACAACAACGAGAGGGGAGAGTGTTGTCTACGTACCCACGTAGACCGACTGTGGAAGCGTTGACACAACGTAGAGGAAGTAGTCGTACGTCTTCCCGATCCGACCGATCCAAGCACCGTTACTCCGGCACCTCCGAGTTCTTAGCACACATACAGCTCGATGACGCTCCCCGGGCTCCGATCCAGCAAAGCTTCGGGGATGAGTTCCGTCAGCACAACGGCGTGGTGACGATGATGATGTTCGACCGACGCAGGGCTTCGCCTAAGCACTACAACGATATGATCGAGGTGGAATATGGTGGCAGGAGGCACCGCACACGGCTAAGGAACGATCACGTGGATCAACTTGTGTGTCTATGGGGTGCCCCCTGCCCCCGTATATAAAGGAGTGGAGGAGGGGAGGGCCGGCCCTCTCTATGGCGCGCCCTAGGGGAGTCCTACTCCCACCGGGAGTAGGATTCCCCCTTTCCTAGTCCAACTAGGAGTCCTTCCATGTATTAGGAGTAGGAGACAAGGAAGGGGAAGGGAGAAGGGAAGGAAGGAGGGGGCGCGGCCCCTCCCCCTAGTCCAATTCGGACTAGGCCTTGGGGCGCGCGCGGCCTGCCCTAGGCAGCCCCTCTCTCTTGTTGGGGAACGCAGTAATTTCAAAAAATTTCCTACGCACACGCAAGATCATGGTGATGCACAGCAACGAGAGGGGAGAGTGTTGTCTACGTACCAACGCAGACCGACTGCAGAAGCGATCACACAACGTAGAGGAAGTAGTCGTACGTCTTCTTCCCGATCCGACCGATCCAAGCACTGTTACTCCGGCACCTCCGAGTTCTTAGCACACGTTCAGCTCGATGACGTTCCTCGGGCTCCGATCCAGCAAAGCGTCGAGAAAGAGTTCCGTCAGCACGACGGCGTGATGACGATCTTGATGTACTACCGACGCAGGGCTTCGCCTAAGCACTACAACGGTATGATCGAGGTGGAATTTGGTGGCAGGGGGCACCGCACACGGCTAAGGAACGATCTCAAGGATCAAGTTGTGTGTCCATGGGGTGCCCCCTGCCCCCGTATATAAAGGACCAGGGGCAAGGGGGTCGGCCGGCTAGGAGGGAGGCGCAGGGAGGAGTCCCACTCCTACCGGGAGTAGGACTCCTTCCCCCAAATCCTATTCCTAATAGGACTCTTCGGGAGAAAGAGAAGAGAGGGGGGCCGGCCCCTTCTCCTAGTCCTAATAGGACTAGGGAAGGGGGGTTCGGCCGGCTAGCCTGTGGGCTGCCCCTTCTCTCTTTTCCACTAAGGCCCAATAGGCCCATTTGCCTCCCGGGGGGTTCCGGTAACCCTCCCGGTAATCCGGTAAAATCCCGATTTCACCCGGAACACTTCCGGTGCCCAAACATAGGCTTCCAATATATCAATCCTTACGTCTCGACCATTTCGAGACTCCTCGTCATGTCCGTGATCTCATCCGGGACTCCGAATAACCTTCGGTACATCAAAATGCATAAACTCATAATAACTGTCATCGTAACGTTAAGCGTGCGGACCCTACGGTTCGAGAACAATGTAGACATGACCGAGACACGTCTCCGGTCAATAACCAATAGCGGGACCTGGATGCCCATATTGGCTCCTACATATTCTACGAAGATCTTTATCGGTCAGACCGCATAACAACATACGTTGTTCCCTTTGTCATCGGTATGTTACTTGCCCGAGATTCGATCGTCGGTATCCAATACCTAGTTCAATCTCGTTACAGGCAAGTCTCTTTACTCGTTCCGTAATACATCATCTCACAACTAACATATTAGTTGCAGTGCTTGCAAGGCTTATGTGATGTGCATTACCGAGAGGGCCCAGAGATACCTCTCCGACAATCGGAGTGACAAACCCTAATCTCGAAATACGCCAACCCAACATCTACCATTGGAGACACCTGTAGTACTCCTTTATAATCACCCAGTTACGTTGTGACGTTTGGTAGTACCCAAAGTGTTCCTCCGGTAAACGGGAGTTGCATAATCTCATAGTTATAGGAACATGTATAAGTTATGAAGAAAACAATAGCAACATACTAAACGATCGGGTGCTATGCTAATGGAATGGGTCATGTCAATCAGATCATTCTACTAATGATGTGACCTCGTTAATCAAATAACAACTCCTTGTTCATGGTTAGGAAACATAACCATCTTTGATTAACGAGCTAGTCAAGTAGAGGCATACTAGTGACATTCTGTTGGTCTATGTATTCACACATGTATTATGTTTCCGGTTAATACAATTCTAGCATGAATAATAAACATTTATCATGATGTAAGGAAATAAATAATAACTTTATTATTGCCTCTAGGGCATATTTCCTTCAGTCTCCCACTTGCACTAGAGTCAATAATCTAGATTACACAGTAATGATTCTAACACCCATGGAGCCTTGGTGCTGATCATGTTTTGCTCGTGGAAGAGGCTTAGTCAACGGGTCTGCAACATTCAGATCCGTATGTATCTTGCAAATCTCTATGTCTCCCACCTGGACTAAATCCCGGATGGAGTTGAAGCGTCTCTTGATGTGTTTGGTCCTCTTGTGAAATCTGGATTCCTTTGCCAAGGCAATTGCACCAGTATTGTCACAGAAGATTTTCATTGGACCCGATGCACTAGGTATGACACCTAGATCGGATATGAACTCCTTCATCCAGACTCCTTCGTTTGCTGCTTCTGAAGCAGCTATGTACTCCGCTTCACATGTAGATCCCGCTACGACGCTTTGTTTAGAACTGCACCAACTGACAGCTCCACCGTTTAAAGTAAACACGTATCCGGTTTGCGATTTAGAATCGTCCGGATCAGTGTCAAAGCTTGCATCAACGTAACCTCTTACGGTGAGCTCTTTGTCACCTCCATATATGAGAAACATATCCTTAGTCCTTTTCAGGTATTTCAGGATGTTCTTGACCGCTGTCCAGTGATCCATTCCAGGATTACTTTGGTACCTCCCTGCTAAACTTATAGCAAGGCACACATCAGGTCTGGTACACAGCATTGCATACATGATAGAGCCTATGGCTGAAGCATAGGGAACATCTTTCATTTTCTCTCTATCTTCTGCAGTGGTCGGGCATTGAGTCTTACTCAATTTCATACCTTGTAACACAGGCAAGAACCCTTTCTTTGCTTGATCCATTTTGAATTTCTTCAAAATCTTGTCCAGGTATGTGCTTTGTGAAAGTCCAATTAAGCGTCTTGATCTATCTCTATAGATCTTTATGCCTAATATGTATGCAGCTTCCCCGAGGTCTTTCATCGAAAAACTTTTATTCAAGTATCCCTTTATGCTATCCAGAAATTCTATATCATTTCCAATTAGCAATATGTCATCCACATATAATATCAGAAATGCTACAGAGCTCCCACTCACTTTCTTGTAAATACAGGCTTCTCCAAAAGTCTGTATAAAGCCAAATGCTTTGATCACACTATCAAAGCGTTTATTCCAACTCCGAGATGCTTGCACCAGTCCATAAATGGATCGCTGGAGTTTGCATACTTTGTTAGCTCCTTTTGGATCGACAAAACCTTCTGGTTGTACCATATACAACTCTTCTTCCAGAAATCCATTCAGGAATGCAGTTTTGACATCCATCTGCCATATTTCATAATCATAAAATGCGGCAATTGCTAACATAATTCTGACGGACTTAAGCATCGCTACGGGTGAGAAAGTCTCATCGTAGTCAACCCCTTGAACTTGTCGAAAACCTTTTGCGACAAGTCGAGCTTTATGGACAGTAACATTACCGTCAGCGTCAGTCTTTTTCTTGAAGATCCATTTATTCTCAATTGCTTGCCGATCATCGGGCAAGTCAACCAAAGTCCATACTTTGTTCTCATACATGGATCCCATCTCAGATTTCATGGCCTCAAGCCACTTTGCGGAATCTGGGCTCACCATCGCTTCTTCATAGTTCGTAGGTTCATCATGATCTAGCATCATGACTTCCAGAACTGGATTACCGTACCACTCTGGTGCGGATCTCACTCTGGTTGATCTACGTGGTTCAGTAGTATCTTGTTCTGAAGCTTCATGATCATCATCATTAGCTTCCTCACTGATTGGCATAGGTGTCGCAGAAACAGTTTTCTGTGATGTACTATTTTCCAATAAGGGAGCAGGTACAGTTACCTTGTCAAGTTCTACTTTCCTCCCACTCACTTCTTTCGAGAGAAACTCCTTCTCTAGAAATGATCCATTCTTAGCAACGAATGTCTTGCCTTCGGATCTGTGATAGAAGGTATACCCAACAGTTTCCTTTGGGTATACTATGAAGACACATTTCTCCGCTTTGGGTTCGAGCTTATCAGGTTGAAGCTTTTTCACATAAGCATCGCAGCCCCAAACTTTAAGAAACGACAACTTTGGTTTCTTGCTAAACCATAGTTCATAAGGCGTCGTCTCAACGGATTTTGATGGTGCCCTATTTAACGTGAATGCGGCCGTCTCTAAAGCATAACCCCAAAACGATAGCGGTAAATCAGTAAGAGACATCATGGATCGCACCATATCTAGTAAAGTGCGATTACGACGTTCGGACACACCATTACGCTGTGGTGTTCCGGGTGGCGTGAGTTGCGAAACTATTCCACAATTTTTCAAATGTACACCAAACTCGTAACTCAAATATTCTCCTCCACGATCAGATCGTAGAAATTTTATTTTCTTGTTACGATGATTTTCAACTTCACTCTGAAATTCCTTGAACTTTTCAAATGTTTCAGACTTATGTTTCATTAAGTAGATATACCCATATCTGCTTAAATCATCTGTGAAGGTGAGAAAATAACGATATCCGCCGCGAGCCCCAATATTCATCGGACCACATACATCGGTATGTATGATTTCCAACAAATCTGTTGCTCTCTCCATAGTACCGGAGAACGGTGTTTTAGTCATCTTGCCTATGAGGCACGGTTCGCAAGTACCAAGTGATTCATAATCAAGTGGTTCCAATAGCCCATCAGTATGGAGTTTCTTCATGCGCTTTACACCGATATGACCTAAACGGCAGTGCCACAAATAAGTTGCACTATCATTATTAACTTTGCATCTTTTGGCTTCTACATTATGAATATGTGTATCACTATCTTCGAGATTCAACAAGAATAGACCACTCTTCAAAGGTGCGTGACCATAAAAGATATTATTCATATAAATAGAACAACCATTATTCTCTGATTTAAATGAATAACCGTCTCGCATTAAACAAGATCCAGATATAATGTTCATGCTCAACGCTGGCACCAAATAACAATTATTTAGGTCTAATATTAATCCCGAAGGTAGATGTAGAGGTAGCGTGCCGACCGCGATCACATCGACTTTGGAACCGTTTCCCACGCGCATCGTCACCTCGTCCTTTGCTAGTGTCCGCTTATTCCGTAGTCCCTGTTTCGAGTTTTAAATATTAGCAACAGAACCAGTATCAAATACCCAGGTGCTACTGCGAGCTCTAGTAAGGTACACATCAATAACATGTATATCACATATACCTTTGCTCACTTTGCCATCCTTCTTATCCGCCAAATACTTGGGGCAGTTCCGCTTCCAGTGACCAGTCTGCTTGCAGTAGAAGCACTCAGTTTCAGGCTTAGGTCCAGACTTGGGTTTCTTCTCCTGAGCAGCAACTTGCTTGCTGTTCTTCTTGAAGTTTCCCTTCTTCTTCCCTGTACCCTTTTTCTTGAAACTAGTGGTCTTGCTAACCATCAACACTTGATGCTCCTTCTTGATTTCTACCTCCGCAGCTTTCAGCATTGCGAAGAGCTCGGGAATAGTCTTGTTCATCCCTTGCATATTATAGTTCATCATGAAGCTCTTGGAGCTTGGTGGCAGTGATTGGAGAATTCTGTCAATGACGCAGTCATCTGGAAGATTAACTCCCATCTGAATCAAGTGATTATTATACCCAGACATCTTGAGTATATGCTCACTGACAGAACTGTTCTCCTCCATCTTACAGCTATAGAACTTATTGGAGACTTCATATCTCGCAATTCAGGCATTTGCTTGAAATATTAACTTCAACTCCTGGAACATCTCATATGCTCCATGACGTTCAAAACGTCGTTGAAGTCCCGATTCTAAGCCGTAAAGCATGGCACACTGAACTATCAAGTAGTCATCAGCTTTGCTCTGCCAGACGTTCATAACATCTGGCGTTGCTCCAGCAGCAGGCCTGTCACCCAGCGGTGCTTCCAGGACGTAATTCTTCTGTGCAGCAATGAGGATAATCCTCAGGTTACGGACCCAGTCCGTGTAATTGCTACCATCATCTTTCAACTTTGCTTTCTCAAGGAACGCATTCAAATTCAACGGAACAATAGCACGAGCCATCTATCTACAAGCAACATAAACAAGCAAGATACTATCAGGTACTAAGTTTATGATAAGTTTAAGTTCAGTTAATCAAATTACTTAGGAACTCCCACTTAGATAGACATCCCTCTAATCCTCTAAGTGATCACGTGATCCAAATCAACTAAACCATAACCGATCATCACGTGAGATGGAGTAGTTTTCAATGGTGAACATCGTCATGTTGATCATATCTACTATATGATTCACGCTCGACCTTTCGGTCTCTGTGTTCCGAGGCTATATCTGCATATGCTAGGCTCGTCAAGTTTAACCTGAGTATTCTGCGTGTGCAAAACTGGCTTGCACCCGTTGTAGATGGACGTAGAGCTTATCACACCCGATCATCACGTGGTGTCTGGGCACGACGAACTTTGGCAACGGTGCATACTCAGGGAGAACACTTCTTGATAATTTAGTGAGAGATCATCTTATAATGCTACCGTCAATCAAAGCAAGATAAGATGCATAAAAGGATAAACATCACATGCAATCAATATAAGTGATATGATATGGCCATCATCATCTTGTGCTTGTGATCTCCATCTCCGAAGCACCGTCATGATCACCATCGTCACCGGCGCGACACCTTGATCTCCATCGTAGCATCGTTGTCGTCTCGCCAATCTTATGCTTCCACGACTATTACTACCGTTTAGTAATCTAGTAAAGCATTACATCGCGATTGCATTGCATACAATAAAGCGACAACCATATGGCTCCTGCCAGTTGCCGATAACTTAGTTACAAAATATGATCATCTCATACAATAAAATCAGCATCATGCCTTGACCATATCACATCACAACATACCCTGCAAAAACAAGTTAGACGTCCTCTACTTTGTTGTTGCAAGTTTTACGTGGCTGCTACGGGCTTAAGTAAGAACTCATCTCACCTACGCATCAAAACCACAACGATAGTTCGTCAAATAGACTCCGTTTTAACCTTCTCAAGGACCGGGCGTAGTCACACTTGGTTCAACTAAAGTTGGAGAGACAGTCTTCCGCAAGCCATCTATGTGCAAAGCACGTCGAGGGAACCGGTCTCGCGTAAGAGTACGCGTAAGGTTGGTCCGGATCGTCTCAACCAACAATACCGCCGAACCAAAGTATGACATGCTGGTAGGCAGTATGACTTGTATCGCCCACAACTCACTTGTGTTCTACTCGTGCATATAACATCAAACCATAAAACCTGGCTCTGATACCACTGTTGGGGAACGCAGTAATTTCAAAAAATTTCCTACGCACACGCAAGATCATGGTGATGCACAGCAACGAGAGGGGAGAGTGTTGTCTACGTACCAACGCAGACCGACTGCGGAAGCGATCACACAACATAGAGGAAGTAGTCGTACGTCTTCTTCCCGATCCGACCGATCCAAGCACTGTTACTCCGGCACCTCCGAGTTCTTAGCACACGTTCAGCTCGATGACGTTCCTCGGGCTCCGATCCAGCAAAGCGTCGAGAAAGAGTTCCGTCAGCACGACGGCGTGATGACGATCTTGATGTACTACCGACGCAGGGCTTCGCCTAAGCACTACAATGGTATGATCGAGGTGGAATTTGGTGGCAGGGGGCACCGCACACGGCTAAGGAACGATCTCAAGGATCAAGTTGTGTGTCCATGGGGTGCCCCCTGCCCCCGTATATAAAGGACCAGGGGCAAGGGGGTCGGCCGGCTAGGAGGGAGGCGCAGGGAGGAGTCCCACTCCTACCGGGAGTAGGACTCCTTCCCCCAAATCCTATTCCTAATAGGACTCTTCGGGAGAAAGAGAAGAGAGGGGGGCCGGCCCCTTCTCCTAGTCCTAATAGGACTAAGGAAGGGGGGTTCGGCCGGCTAGCCTATGGGCTGCCCCTTCTCTCTTTTCCACTAAGGCCCAATAGGCCCATTTGCCTCCCGGGGGGTTCCGGTAACCCTCCCGGTAATCCGGTAAAATCCCGATTTCACCCGGAACACTTCCGGTGCCCAAACATAGGCTTCCAATATATCAATCCTTACGTCTCGACCATTTCGAGACTCCTCGTCATGTCCGTGATCTCATCCGGGACTCCGAACAACCTTCGGTACATCAAAATGCATAAACTCATAATAACTGTCATCGTAACGTTAAGCGTGCGGACCCTATGGTTCGAGAACAATGTAGACATGACCGAGACACGTCTCCGGTCAATAACCAACAGCGGGACCTGGATGCCCATATTGGCTCCTACATATTCTACGAAGATCTTTATCGGTCAGACCGCATAACAACATACGTTGTTCCCTTTGTCATCGGTATGTTACTTGCCCAAGATTCGATCGTCGGTATCCAATACCTAGTTCAATCTCGTTACCGGCAAGTCTCTTTACTCGTTCCGTAATACATCATCTCACAACTAACATATTAGTTGCAGTGCTTGCAAGGCTTATGTGATGTGCATTACCGAGAGGGCCCAGAGATACCTCTCCGACAATCGGAGTGACAAACCCTAATCTCGAAATACGCCAACCCAACATCTACCATTGGAGACACCTGTAGTACTCCTTTATAATCACCCAGTTACGTTGTGACATTTGGTAGTACCCAAAGTGTTCCTCCGGTAAATGGGAGTTGCATAATCTCATAGTTATAGGAACATGTATAAGTTATGAAGAAAACAATAGCAACATACTAAACGATCGGGTGCTATGCTAATGGAATGGGTCATGTCAATCAGATCATTCTACTAATGATGTGACCTCGTTAATCAAATAACAACTCCTTGTTCATGGTTAGGAAACATAACCATCTTTGATTAACGAGCTAGTCAAGTAGAGGCATACTAGTGACATTCTGTTGGTCTATGTATTCACACATGTATTATGTTTCCGGTTAATACAATTCTAGCATGAATAATAAACATTTATCATGATGTAAGGAAATAAATAATAACTTTATTATTGCCTCTAGGGCATATTTCCTTCAGCCTCCCACTTGCACTAGAGTCAATAATCTAGATTACACAGTAATGATTCTAACACCCATGGAGCCTTGGTGCTGATCATGTTTTGCTCGTGGAAGAGGCTTAGTCAAGGGTCTGCAACATTCAGATCCGTATGTATCTTGCAAATCTCTATGTCTCCCACCCGGACTAAATCCCGGATGGAGTTGAAGCGTCTCTTGATGTGTTTGGTCCTCTTGTGAAATCTGGATTCCTTTGCCAAGGCAATTGCACCAGTATTGTCACAAAAGATTTTCATTGGACCCGATGCACTAGGTATGACACCTAGATCGGATATGAACTCCTTCATCCAGACTCCTTCGTTTGCTGCTTCCGAAGCAGCTAACATATTAGTTGCAATGCTTGCAAGGCTTAAGTGATGTGCATTACCGAGAGGGCCCAGAGATACCTCTCCGACATTCGGAGTGACAAATCCTAATCTCGAAATACGCCAACCCAACAAGTACCTTTGGAGACACCTTTAGAACACCTTTATAATCACCCAGTTACGTTGTGACGTTTGGTAGCACACAAAGTGTTCCTCCGGTAAACGGGAGTTGCATAATCTCATAGTCATAGGAACATGTATAAGTCATGAAGAAAGCAATAGCAACATACTAAACGATCGGGTGCTAAGCTAACGGAATGGGTCATGTCAATTAGATCATTCAATTAATGATGTGATCCCGTTAATCAAATAACAACTCTTTGTCCGTGGTTAGGAAACATAACCATCTTTGATTAACGAGCTAGTCAAGTAGAGGCATACTAGTGACATTCTGTTGGTCTATGTATTCACACATGTATTATGTTTCCGGTTAATACAATTCTAGCATGAATAATAAACATTTATCATGATGTAAGGAAATAAATAATAACTTTATTATTGCCTCTAGGGCATATTTCCTTCATCTCTTTCCCGTATGGCCCAATAAGGCCCAATACTTCTCCCGGCGAATTCCCGTAACTCTCCGGTACTCCGAAAAATACCCGAATCACTCGGAACCTTTCCGAAGTCCGAATATAGTCGTCCAATATATCGATCTTTACGTCTCAACCATTTCGAGACTCCTCGTCATGTCCCCGATCTCATCTGGGACTCCGAACTCCTTCGGTACATCAAAACTCATAATATAACTGTCATCGAAACCTTAAGCGTGCGGACCCTATGGTTCGAGAAGAATGTAGACATGACCGAGACATGTCTCCGGTCAATAACCAATAGCGGGACCTGGATGCCCATATTGGCTCCTACATATTCTACGAAGATCTTTTATCGGTCAGACCGCATAACAACATACGTTGTTCCCTTTGTCATCGGTATGTTACTTGCCCGAGATTCGATCGTCGGTATCCAATACCTAGTTCAATCTCGTCACCGGCAAGTCTCTTTACTCATTCCGTAATACATCATCCCGCAACTAACTCATTAGTTGCAATGCTTGCAAGGCTTAAGTGATGTGCATTACCGAGAGGGCCCAGAGATACCTGTCCGACATTCGGAGTGACAAATCATAATCTCAAAATACGCCAACCCAACAAGTACCTTTGGAGACACCTTTAGAGCACCTTTATAATCACCCAGTTACATTGTGGCGTTTGGTAGCACACAAAGTGTTCCTCCGGTAAACGGGAGTTGCATAATCTCATAGTCATAGGAACATGTATAAGTCATGAAGAAAGCAATAGCAACATAGTAAACGATCGGGTGCTAAGCTAACGGAATGGGTCATGTCAATCAGATCATTCAACTAATGATGTGATTCCGTTAATCAAATAACAACTCTTTGTCCATGGTTAGAAAACATAACCATCGTTGATTAACGCGCTAGTCAAGTAGAGGCATACTAGTGACACTCTGTTTGTCTATGTATTCACACATGTATTACGTTTCCGGTTAATACAATTCTAGCATGAATAATAAACATTTATCATGATATAAGGAAATAAATAATAACTTTATTATTGCCTCTAGGGCATATTTCCTTCAGAAGGATGGCAAGGTGAACAAAGGTATATGTGATATACATGTTATTGATGTGTACCTTACTAGAGCTCACAGTAGCACCTGGGTATTTGATACTGGTTCTGTTGCTAATATTTGCAACTCGAAACAGGGACTACGGATTAGGCGAACGCTGGCAAAGGACGAGGTGACGATGCACGTGAGAAACGGTTCCAAAGTCGATGTGATCGCGGTCGGCACGCTACCTCTACATCTACCTTCGGGATTAGTATTAGACCTAAATAATTGTTATTTGGTGCCAGTGTTAAACATGAACATTATATCTGGATCTTGTTTGATGCGAGACGGTTATTCATTTAAATCAGAGAATAATGGTTGTTCTATTTATATGAGTAATATCTTTTATGGTCATGCACCCTTGAAGAGTGGTCTATTTCTGATGAATCTCGACAGTAGTGATACACATATTCATACTGTTGAAACCAAAAGATGCAGAGTTGATAATGATAGTGCAACTTATTTGTGGCACTGCCGTTTAGGTCATATCGGTGTAAAGCGCATGAAGAAACTCCATACTGATGGACTTTTGGAACCACTTGATTATGAATCACTTGGTACTTGCGAACCGTGCCTCATGGGCAAGATGACTAAAACACCGTTCTCCGGTACTATGGAGAGAGCAACAGATTTGTTGGAAATCATACATACCGATGTATGTGGTCCGATGAATATTGAGGCTCGTGGCAGATATCGTTATTTTCTCACCTTCACGGATGATTTAAGCAGATATGGGTATATCTACTTAATGAAACACATGTCTGAAACATTTGAAAAGTTCAAAGAATTTCAGAGTGAAGTTGAAAATCATCGTAACAAGAAAATAAAGTTTCTACGATCTGATCGTGGAGGAGAATATTTGAGTTATGAGTTTGGTGTACATTTGAAACAATGCGGAATAGTTTCGCAACTCACGCCACCCAGAACACCACAGCGTAATGGGGTGTCCGAACGTCGTAATCGTACTTTACTAGATATGGTGCAATCTATGATGTCTCTTACTGATTTACCGCTATCGTTTTGGGGTTATACTTTAGAGATGGCTGCATTCACATTAAATAGGGCACCATCAAAATCCGTTGAGACGACACCTTATGAACTATGGTTTGGCAAGAAACCAAAGTTGTCATTTCTTAAAGTTTGGGGCTGCGATGCTTATGTGAAAAAGCTTCAACCTGATAAGCTCGAACCCAAATCGGAGAAATGTGTCTTCATAGGATACCCAAAGGAGACTATTGGGTACACCTTCTATCACAGATCCGAAGGCAAGACATTCGTTGCTAAGAATGGATCATTTCTAGAGAAGGAGTTTCTCTCGAAAGAAGTGAGTGGGAGGAAAGTAGAACTTGACGAGGTAACTGTACCTACTCCCTTATTGGAAAGTAGTACATCACAGAAATCTGTTTCTGCGACACCTACACCAATTAGTGAGGAAGCTAATGATAATGATCAGGAAACTTCAGAACAAGATACTACTGAACCTCGTAGATCAACCAGAGTGAGATCCGCGCCAGAGTGGTACGGTAATCCTATTCTGGAAATCATGCTACTAGATCATGATGAACCTACGAACTATGAAGAAGCGATGGTGAGCCTAGATTCCGCAAAATGGCTTGAAGCCATGAAATCTGAGATGGGATCCATGTATGAGAACAAAGTATGGACTTTGGTTGACTTGCCCGATGATCGGCAAGCAATTGAGAATAAATGGATTTTCAAGAAGAAGACCAACGCCGACGGCAATATTACTGTCTACAAAGCTCGACTTGTCACAAAAGGTTTTCGACAAGTTCAAGGGGTTGACTACGATGAGACCTTCTCACCCGTAGCGATGCTTAAGTCCGTCCGAATCATGTTAGCAATTGCCGCATTTTATGATTATGAAATTTGGCAGATGGATGTCAAAACTGCATTCCTAAATGGATTTCTAGAAGAAGAGTTGTATATGATGCAACCGGAAGGTTTTGTCGATCCAAAAGGAGCTAACAAAGTGTGCAAGCTCCAGCGATCCATTTATGGAGTAGTGCAAGCCTCACGGAGTTGGAATAAACGCTTTGATAGTGTGATCAAAGCATTTGGTTTTGTACAGACTTTCGGAGAAGCCTGTATTTACAAGAAAGTGAGTGGGAGGTCTGTAGCATTTCTGATATTATATGTGGATGACATATTACTGATTGGAAATGATATAGAATTTCTGGATAGCATAAAGGGATACTTGAATAAGAGTTTTTCAATGAAAGACCTCGGTGAAGCTGCTTACATATTAGGCATAAAGATCTATAGAGATAGATCAAGACGCTTAATTGGACTTTCACAAAGCACATACCTTGACAAGATTTTGAAGAAGTTCAAAATGGATCAAGCAAAGAAAGGGTTCTTGCCTGTGTTACAAGGTGTGAAGTTGAGTCAGACTCAATGCTCGACCACTGCAGAAGATAGAGAGAAAATGAAAGATGTTCCCTATGCTTCAGCCATAGGCTCTATCATGTATGCAATGCTGTGTACCAGACCTGATGTGTGCCTTGCTATAAGTTTAGCAGGGAGGTACCAAAGTAATCCAGGAGTGGATCACTAGACAGCGGTCAAGAACATCCTGAAATACCTGAAAAGGACTAAGGATATGTTTCTCGTATATGGAGGTGACAAAGAGCTTATCGTAAACGGTTACGTTGATGCAAGCTTTGACACTAATCCGGACGATTCTAAATCGCAAACCGGATACGTGTTTACATTAAACGGTGGAGCTGTCAATTGGTGCAGTTCTAAACAAAGCATTGTGGCAGGATCTACATGTGAAGCGGAATACATAGCTGCTTCAGAAGCAGCAAACGAAGGAGTCTGGATGAAGGAGTTCATATCCGATCTAGGTGTCATACCTAGTGCATCGGGTCCAATGAAAATCTTTTGTGACAATACTGGTGCAATTGCCTTGGCAAAGGAATCCAGATTTCACAAGAGAACCAAGCACATCAAGAGACGCTTCAATTCCATCCGGGATCTAGTCCAGGTGGGAGACATAGAGATTTGCAAGATACATACGGATCTGAATGTTGCAGACCCATTGACTAAGCCTCTTCCACGAGCAAAACATGATCAGCACCAAGGCTTCATGGGTGTTAGAATCATTACTGTTTAATCTAGATTATTGACTCTAGTGCAAGTGGGAGACTGAAGGAAATATGCCCTAGAGGCAATAATAAAGTTATTATTTATTTCCTTACATCATGATAAATGTTTATTATTCATGCTAGAATTGTATTAACCGGAAACATAATACATGTGTGAATACATAGACAAACAGAGTGTCACTAGTATGCCTCTACTTGACTAGCTCGTTAATCAAAGATGGTTATGTTTCCTAACCATAAACAAAGAGTTGTTATTTGATTAATGAGATCACATCATTAGGTGAATGATCTGATTGACATGACCCATTCCATTAGCTTAGCACCCGATCGTTTAGTATGTTGCTATTGCTTTCTTCATGACTTATACATGTTCCTATGACTATGAGATTATGCAACTCCCGTTTGCCGGAGGAACACTTTGTGTGCTACCAAACGTCACAACGTAAATGGGTGATTATAAAGGTGCTCTACAGGTGTCTCCAAAGGTACATGTTGGGTTGGCGTATTTCGAGATTAGGATTTGTCACTCCGATTGTCGGAGAGGTATCTCTGGGCCCTCTCGGTAATGCACATCACATAAGCCTTGCAAGCATTACAACTAATGACTTAGTTGCGAGATGATGTATTACGGAACGAGTAAAGAGACTTGCCGGTAACGAGATTGAACTAGGTATTGGATACCGACGATCAAATCTCGGGCAAGTAACATACCGATGACAAAGGGAACAACATATGTTGTTATGCGGTCTGATCGATAAAGATCTTCGTAGAATATGTAGGAGCCAATATGGGCATCCAGGTCCCGCTATTGGTTATTGACCGGAGACGTGTCTCGGTCATGTCTACATTGTTCTCGAACCGTAGGGTCCGCACGCTTAACGTTACGATGACAGTTATTATGAGTTTATGCATTTTGATGTACCGAAGTTAGTTCGCAGTCCCGGATGTGATCACGGACATGACGAGGAGTCTCAAAATGGTCGAGACATAAAGATTGATATATTGGATGACTATATTCGGACACCGGAAGCGTTCCGGAGAAGTTTCGGATAAAACCGGAGCACCGGGGGGTTACCGGAACCCCCCGGGGGGTTAATGGGCCTCATGGGCCTAAAGTGGAGAAGAGGAAGGGGCTGCCAGGGCAGGCCGCGCGCCCCCTCTTCCCCTAGTCCGAATTGGTCTAGGAGGGAGGGGCGGCGCCCCCCTCTTTCCCTCTCTTCTCCCACCTCTCCTAATTGGACAAGGAAAGGGGGGGGGAGTCCTACTCCCGGTAGGAGTAGGACTCCTCCTGCGCGCCTCCATAGGGCCGGGCGCACCCCCCCCTTGGATCCTTTATATACGGAGGCAAGGGGGCACCCTAGGACACACAAGTTGATCCTCGTGATCGTTCCTTAGCCGTGTGCGGTGCCCCCTTCCACCATATTCCACCTCGATCATATCGTTGTAGTGCTTAGGCGAAGCCCTGCGCCGGTAGAACATCATCATCGTCACCACGCCGTTGTGCTGACGGAACTCATCCCCGAAGCTTTGCTGGATCGGAGCCCGGGGAGCGTCATCGAGCTGTACGTGTGCTAAGAACTCGGAGGTGCCGGAGTAACGGTGCTTGGATCGGTCGGATCGGGAAGACGTATGACTAATTCCTCTACGTTGCGTCAACGCTTCCGCTTCGGTCTACGAGGGTACGTAGACAACACTCTCCCCTCTCGTTGCTATGCATCACCATGATCTTGCGTGTGCGTAGGAAATTTTTTGAAATTACTACGTTACCCCAACATCCACCAGATTGTCGCGCTCATCCACCGCCATCGGAACGCCATGGGCCCGCTGGTCGAAAGGCACCGAGAACTCCGGCCCTCCAGCCCCAGGAGCGGCCGGCCGCGAATCAGCACCCAGGCCCGGCACCGCACCCCGAGAAGGCTCACGCACCACATCGGACCAGAGCCGAACAGCGCCAGGAGGAGGGGGGCCAGGCGGCAGCGGTGGCAGAGACAGCGAAGCGTCCGAGTGCCGCGGCGACGAGGGATCCGCCTCCCCCACGTGACGCCGTAGGGCAGGCGGCAGCGCAGGCTGGTCGACCGGGGAGGGGCTACGCAGCCTGGTGCATCCACGCGAGATGTGGCCAACCCCACGACAACGCACGCAGAAGGGCGGGTTGGGGCAATCCACCGAGATGTGACCATCGCTCCCACAGTTGTAGCAGCACCCATGGAGCTTCGCCGGAAGCCGCGAGGAAGGATGAGGACGAGGGGCGGGCAGCGCACGGGCCCGACCGGCCGGAAGGTGACGCCTTTGCCGCCAGGCCCGCCTAGGAGGCGCGCGCGGGAGTCGGCTCACCTTGGTATGCCATGGCTCCTCCACGGGCTGCGACGCAGGGGGACGGGACGGGCCAACCGCCCCACCCTGGACGGTGGGGCCAAAGGCCGTGCCCAGGACGGGCGGCACCACGATGGAGCGGAGGAGGGGGCGAGGCCTTGCCGAGGAGGACGGGGGGGGGGGGGGGATCCTGACGGGGCGGCGGGGGAGGGGAAGGGGAACGCGCCGGCGGAGTAGCGAGGGATGGGGAAGAGAACCCAGATCCGGACGAGAGCGAGCCCGAGAGGGAGACTCGAGAGGCCATGGCTGGAGGAGGAGGAGGGGGCGCCGCCGCCGGAGCGGGGACGGCGCTATGGTGGCCGCCGGTGCGGAGTGCAAGGCAGGGGAGCGGAGCGCTAGGGCAGGGGAGCGCAGAGTGGCCGCGAGCAAACTGACCAAAATAAACATTAAAATCAAATGCACGTGTGATAAACATAATAATATCTGATTTGTTTTGCAATAAACATTGCTGATTTGTTTACATTAGTGCAAATTTTGTCAAGAAAAAACATTCTTAATGTTTTACGACAAAATAAATAAATAAAACTAACGCCCCAAAATGCTTTAAAATAGTTTCTTTGGAGCATCATTTTTTTTCAAGATCATTTAGAAAAAAAGATCATGAATTTCCGTACGTATGTCCATCATCTGTCGTTCATTATCTTTATATTTATCTTTACCTATTAATAAAACACGCATTGCTTCTGTCGGGTTCACTGTTGTGACATTTTTGCAGAAAAGTCTTATAGTTTTTGACAATTGAACCCGCCAGTCCCTATTTTAGTGAATTTGGAAAAACAAGTCGTTTAAAAAAACCCTACATCTATATGAATTCAACCCACGATTCCTTTGTTTCATTTTATTCAAACGCCTGCTGCCTTTCCAGCCACGGCGGAACAGGATAAGGTGAGGGCTGCGCCCTTGCCGGTGGATGGCTACAACCACAACGGTGAGCTGCGGAGGAGTAGAAGAAGCGCTGGGGAGGGGGACGCCCCACGGCGGCAATGCTTGGGGCTCCGACGAATGGAGGCGAGCAGCGATAAGGAGAAGCTCCGCGGCGACACTCTGAAGGCTATCAGCCATGGCGGTTGTGGCTGAGCGCGGCTGGATGGCGCATGAGGCTCGAGGCAAGGGGGAGGACCAAAGCACCTCCGCCGTGGGGCCTACTATAAGAAGGATTTCCTGACCCGGATTTGAGTTGCCTGCTATAAGAAGGAAGTGTCCTCGGCCGGAATCTCCATCAGTTTGCGTCCTTGGACCATAAGCTCCATCAAAGCCCGTCGAAATTGCAATTTTCATCGAAACGTCCAATGTTGCCGCCGAGTTCGCCAGAGGAAGAAGCACCAAGTTCACGGGAATAACAAGAACATCCGTCCAACCGTCCAATGTCACCTGCGGCGGCTACACCAGAGGTATATATCCCCTTGATATTCATTGGATGGAATCCCCTGTTTTAGCTATTGTTTCTGTCCCCTGCCTCTGACTATGCTATCTTTATATTACTGAATGTAGGGGCTTATTTTTTTAGTTATTCAATGATATTGGGCAGGGCATGTGAATGAACCAATTCGTGTTGAAAATAACTTGGGCATCAAGTCCACCAGGTTTGAGATGTTCACAGAAACATGTCAGTTTCATGCAGCTATTTCAGTTGACAATATACTGAATAATTTGGCAGTGAACAAGTACAGAAAATGCTCTTAAGAAGCGGTAGTTTTGAACCTGAATTTATAAAATAAAATGAACCAGTTCGTGTTGAAAATATCTTAGGCATCAAGTCCACCAGGTTTGAGATGTTCATAGAAACATGTCGGTTTCAGGCAGCTATAATTCAGAATTGTTTGCCACACTGTAACGTTTCAGCCATTCAGAAACATTTCCCATGATGTTAATATGTTGACTAGAGGCCTTTTGTAGCTACTTTAATGAAAATTGTAGTAGCACAGCATCCTGCTGCATATATTAAATTGCAAAGTGAAAGTAAAAAAAATCCAAAAGTTTCTGTTCAATTCATAATTTAAATAACTCATGTGTGTTCTTTTATTTAGTTATTATAATTTTACTCCTGTGTGCTCTTTTATTTAGTTGGTGGCACTTCACGCCTATTTGGATTATGAAACACATTATATCCATATATAGGAACGTTTCCTGCTATATGATCGACTTGTTCTGGTAGGGTTTAATGGTGTGATTTTTGTTCTGTACGTTCGAGTTGATGGCACTGTTGGTATTATTTCTGTTACCACTGAAGTGTGGCATCTCTTTTGATGGTTCAGTAGAATTAAGTGTCTGGTGTCACTTGATATTCAGAATTGCCCTACCATACATGCAATAAATAAAAAAAGTGATTTGATCTGGTTTTGATGTCTCTGCTGTGTGTGCGCGTGCAGGTGCCAAAAGCGTCCAATCCAACTCAGGTGGAAGCGAAGGAGGTTCGGCTCTCGGACATTGCACCAATAATACTGTATGATACCGACGTGCAGACTGCAAGTTTCATATATTCACACTAGGACCTTTCTTCCTGTTATTTTGCCATCAAAACTGAAAAAGAGTGAAGCTAATTGGGCAAATGTCGATGTGGTCATCAGCCCGTATGCTCTCAATCTCCTGGCAGAGTATTTTCCCCTTAAATGATGCTACTGTCACATGATGCATATCATGGTTCTCTGACCTTTGATCACTTTATTTTGCATTTACATGATATATTGTTTCTAGCCGATGAAATTTGGTCCACATTTGTGTGCGTATGGATATCCTATACTGAAAACTCATGCCTGCCCATTGTATGATTACATTTTTTTCCAAAAAGGGGATTATCCCCGGGCTCTGCATCAGAACGATGCATACGTCCATAATTATTAATAAGAAAAATGTTCAACACAAGTCCTCAAGTCTCAAACAAAGAAAGAAAAAGGCTCACAAAGAGCTAAAAAAGTACTAGAGAAGCCACAACCGGCCGGCATTAAAGATATGAATACTAATTGCCTATCTTATAACATGACCGACATCCAAACCGGTTTGAAAATAACCCGTGCTACCATCTCCCATCGGGTAGGTCCAGTAACCATACGCTCCCTGGCCTCTGTCGGAGTGAGTAGTGACCACATACAGATCAACGCAGTGGCTCGGAAAATAACCTGCAAAAAATTAATATTTGCTGTTCTGTTAAAGACCAAATCATTTCTGCAGTTTCAGACGGCCCATATAAAGCACATACTCCTACACGAACATGTCTCGATGTTTCAGAGTCTATCCCATCTAACCACGTCCCAAATAATGTGTTGATAGTATTCAGAGGAGTAATATTAAATGCTATGTGAATCGTCCCGTCACAATTTTTTTGCCAAAGGGCAATCAAGAAAGAGGTGTTTGATGGATTCATCATGGTCGCACAAACTACATCTTGTAGATCCTGGTTGCGTTTTGCCAAATTATCCTTGGTTAAAATGACTTGTTTATGCACAAACCACATAAACACTTTGATTTTAAAAGGTACTTTGACTTTTCCAAACATGTTTCGAACGAGGAATAGCGCTAGAGTTGATAACATCCAAATACATGGATTTAACCGAGAACTCTTCATTCTTAGTTAGTTTCCAGCACAACTGATCGGACTGTTGAGACAACTGAACATACATCAAACGTCTCACAAGATGGAGCCAGACGTCCCACCTGTTTCCCGCTAGCGTCCTCCTAAATTGAATATTCAGAGGAGTGGACTGTATTACTGTTGCAACGTAAGCGTCTCTTCACTGAACAATGCTATAACAAGAAGGATATTTGAGTGCGAGGGGCGTCTCCCCTAGGCACGTATCCTCCCAGAATCTCGTAGTGGTACCATTTCCAACTATAAACTTTGTCTTGTTGAAAAAGAGTGATTTAACTCTCATCAGTCCTTTCCAAAAAGGCGAATCAGTCGGTCTCACTGTCACCTGGGACAAGGTTTTAGAGTGAAGGTACTTATTACGCAGAATCTGAGCCCATGTGGCCTCCGTCTCTATAGATAGCTTATACAACCACTTGCTGAGAAGACATCTGTTCTTCACCTCAAGATTTTCAATACCTAGACCCCCTTAGTCTTTCGGCCTACAAATGATATCCCATTTAGCGAGTCTGTATTTTCGTTTTAGTTCATCACTCTGCCAGAAAAAACGTGATCGATAGAAGTCTAGCCTTTTTCGAACTCCAACTAGTACCTTGAAAAAGGGTAAGAGAAACATGTGCATACTCGTGAGAACCGAATTAATGAGAATTAATCGGCCTCCGTATGACATCAGCTTGCCCTTCCAGCAGCCCAGTTTCTTCTCAAATCGATCCTCAATGCATTTTCATTCTCTATTTGTCAGCTTAGGATGGTGGATTGGTATACCCAACACTACTAGCGAAAACCTTATACACAGAATCTTAGCAGCAGCGCGGTCTAAAAACAGACGCTACTACTAATTAGCGGCAACGAGCTTTAGAAAAGAGCGCTGCTAATGACTGAGTAGTAGTAGCGCTCTAGGTGAAAAGAGCGCTACTACTATAATTGCCACGGTGTTGCCTTCAGGCTAGATATAGTAGTAGCGCCCTTCCCGTGGACGCGCTACTGCTAAAGAACTTAGTAGCAGCGGTTTTGCTCAAAACTCGCTGCTGGTAAGTATGACCGCAACTAATTAAGTTTAGTCCCATACTGCTAAGCGAACAAGGTGTTTACCACCTTAAATATGTTGCTTCTCAACCTATCTCGAGCACTCGGTCTTCATTGAACTATATGTGTATGATTTGTGGTTGCAATATGAATCCTCGCCTGTACCTATACAGGTACAGTGAGCATTCATGTTGACTATTTAGATTATACACAAAAAGATCAATGATGACCAATGTATATTTTTGATGTTTTTACTAAACAAAAGAAATAACTGCTTCCATTAGCAGTAGCGGTTTTTCCCAAAACGCGCTATAGATAAGTTAGCTATAGCGTGTTTTCTGTACGTGCGCTACTGCTAGTTCGAGTTAACCACCCCCCGCATCAAAATTTCGCTAAGTCCTCCTTTCCCCCCCACCGGCCTGTTCCCCTACTCCCTGTCGCCGCCGCCCGAGCCCGAGCGCGCCTACGCCCTCACCGCCGCCGCCCGCCCTCAACCTCACCGCCGCCTCTCTCGACCACACTGTCACCGCCCTCGACCTCACCGCCGCCGTCCTCGACCGAGCCCGCCGCCCAGGACCGCCGCCCTCCCAATCCCGAGCCCGCCCCTCGCCGCCCCTCCGTCGCCGAGCACCTCCCCGCCACCGTTTCTCCCTCTGTAAGCCCCCCACCCCTCCCCACCCCCCTCTCTCTTTGCTTAGTTAGTAGATGATTTTAGTAGTAGTAGATGTTAATTTAGGGTTCATAGATAATGATTTTTAGAAGTAGTGGATATTAATTACTAGTAGTGATGGTAAACTAGTTGTATAATTAGCAGTAGTACATGTTAATTAGTAGTAGATGTAGTAGTTAGATGTTAATTAGTAGTAGTAGATGTGCTAGTTTCTTTCTATTTATAGTAAGTTTATATTTAGTAAGAACTAGTTGAATTAATAGAACTAGTTTAGTTTTAGTTGAACTAGTTAAGTTTTAGTTGAACTAGTATAGTAAGTAAATTAATAACTAGTTGAACTACTTCATTTTTAGAAAGAACTAGTTTTTTTCTTTTTATACTAAGTTTATATTTAGTAAGAACTAGTTGAATTAATAGAACTAGTTGAACATGCCATATTTGGTGTTATTTTTTAGTTTAAGCAATTATTTCATGTTTTGGTTACACCTCCGAGTGGCCTATGTTTTGCCGGAGTGTTGATTAATTTCCGTTCCGGCAAATTTCAGGCGCTCGATATGTCCTTTTTTAGCAAAGGTCATGCCGGATTTTTCCGTGAATTCTGGCATGACTTGTGCTAGAATATGTGGGAAATATCGAGTGGCCTGGATTTTCTTTGAAAAATAATGATCTAATTTAGGTTTTTTAGTACATATATTTAATTGTACAAGTTTAATCTTTGAATTATGAATGTAGGAAATGTCGTACTCGGACGACGACAGTCTCCCGGGGGAGTGCAGCTGGTGCCATGACGATCGAGGTATGTGCGACAGGTTCGTTGAGCTGGACGAAGATCGGCGCTTCAGCATTAAGCTCGAGGAGACCTTCGATGTTGAAACGGTACGCAACAACGACAAGTGTTTTTTTCGTAATTAAGCATGACTTCAACTATTTCAACGTCTAATTTTCATCTTTTACAATTCGACTAGCTTATCCCATGCCATGCAAGACGCTATGTCTTGGAGAGGATGGGTTTTGAAGACCATGAAAATTTTCAAACAAAGAAAATACACCTAAGGACCCATCATGATATCGATTTTGAAGTAAATTTGTATAATTCTAGAGCGTAACCCATTTTGGTTGTCAAAATTGGGAAGCACTTTGCAAAATGTATGGTTTTTATGAGGGTATGATTGTCACCATGGATCTTGGTCATCCCGACATCGAGCAAGACAACATGGACATTTGGGTCCTTGTTGATACGCTTTCGATTCTACCGCAATGTGAGTGTCTCAAACATAGTTATTAACTAATTTATATTGTTTATTTCAAAATAGTTGACAGCTTATTTCCATTGATAGCTTATTTTGAATCTTCAAAGAATGTGCAGAAGATGGTAGACAAAACCCACTGCACTGATGGCTCCGAATTAACTTATAAGGAGAAAAATCATCTGATTGCTTATTGTACTTTTTTTGAGAATTACAATACCTATTATCGAACTTCTCCAAATTATGGTGAATACGTGCCACTAGTGCACGTGTTGAACCATGATAACTTCTATGGAGATACCCTGGTAAGATATTTTACTATTATGACATCCGTGCATCTTTTGCATACTTCTAAAACTAGTACATCATTGCTAACTACGAAGTTATTACTATGTTTTTCAACAGAAAATCCCGATGGATTGTGTGCCTCATCTGATGTATTACAATGGTCGCCTTGAAGTTCTGAACCTACAGCCAGGTCATCCTACGGATCTCACCTGTGCATATCGAATTTCTAAAACCGGTGAACACATGCTAATCAAAGAGTGGAAAAAATGTTTGGACATTCGTAAGGAGGTTCTTGGAAGCAACATTAAGCGAAATGCAAGAATTAGAGACAGGATAATCTGCATTCTCCATAATGGAGAGCGAGGGGCTATCTTGTTTTTTGCTATTTTACCTTAGAGAATATAGTAGGTCCTAAGAGAATGTAGTAGGTCCTATGAGGTACAATATGTTTATTATGTGATACAATGTGTTAGAGTTGAAGATGTCAGGAGTACTTGTGATTACGACTAGTGACCAATGATATGATGATGATGATGATAAGTTGTTAATGATATGATGATGATGATGATGATATTTATTATATCATTGGGTGAAAGAACCGCAGATTAGTTTCAAGTGGATGTCCGTCCACTTGAAACTAGTCCACACGGTTCTTTCAACCCGTGATGTAATAACTCATTATGATGTAAAAACAATTTGTAAATTCCTATTGTATGAAAATTTGTGTAAAGGTGTACGAATACAACATGAAATAAAAAATAAATAAAATACGAAATAATAGTAGCAGCGCGGGCAGAGAGAAGCGCTACTACTAATTACCAGCAGCGCTCCTCCTGGAACTCGCTGCTACTAAGTCGATTTAGCCGTAGCGTGGGTGGAGGCACGCTACTGCTATTCGTTAGCTGTAGCGCCTTATCAGTAGCGCAACACCCTGCGCTACTGATAGGTATAAAACCCGCGCTGCTGCTAGCCTTTTCCCTAGTAGTGTAAATATGTGAAAGGTAAAGCCCCCAATTCACACCCGAACAATTGTCTGTACGCATCTTGGTCATCATTAGCTCTTCCAGAACAGAATACTTTGCTTTTGTGGAAGTTAATCTTTAACCCGGTCAATTGTTCGAATAAGCATAACACCAGCTTCATGTTTCTCGCTTTTGCCAAATCATGCTCCATGAAGATCATAGTATCATCAGCGTACTGTAGGATAGATACACCTTCGTCAACTAAGTACGGAACGAGGCCACCTACCTGACCCGCATCCTTAGCCCATCCTGTTAGAATTGTCAACATATCGACCACTATGTTGAACAGAATAGGTGACATCGGATCTCCTTGCCTCAGACCTTTGTGTGTTTGGAAGTAGCGACCTATGTCATCATTCACTTTAATTCCAACACTCCCTTCTTGCGTGAAAGATTCTACCCGGTGTCTCCAGGCCAGATCAAAAACTTTCATACGCAAGGCCTGTTGAAGAAAAGGCCATTCGACCTTATCGTACGCTTTCTCAAAATCCACTTTGAAAACAACTCTGTCTAGTTTTTTCATGTGGATTTCATGGAGCGTTTCATGTAGGACCACAACCCCTTCTAGGATGTTCCTATCCGGCCGCATGAAAGCAGTTTGGGACGGCTGCACCACAGAGTGCGCAATTTGCGTAAGCCTATTAGTCCCAACCTTGGTGAAAATTTTGAAACTTACATTAAGAAGACAGATCGGCCAGAACTGCTCAATTCGTACCGCCTCTGTTTTCTTAGGAGTAAAGTTATTGTTCCAAAATTTAAATGAAACAACTGAAGCTGTCCAGAGAATAAATCATGGAACATCGGTAGCAAATCCCCTTTAACAATATGTCAACACTTTTTATAAAACTCCGCCAGGAAACCATCTGGCCCTGGAGCCTTATTATTCTTCATTTGTGAAATAGCTTCAAACACCTCTTTCTCCGTAAACGGGGCGGTCAAAATATCATTCTCATCCGCAGCAAGTTGAGGGACATCCTCAACCCTAGACTCATCCAAGGATACGAAGTTATCCTTCGTAGGGCCAAACAACTGCTTGTAGTAATTGGTTATATATAATTTTAGGTTTTCCTATCCTAAAATCGTCCCCTCATCCTGCTCAAGTTGAAAGATCCGCTTCTTACAGTGCTTGCCATTCGAAATCATATGAAAAAATTGAGTGTTATCATCCCCTTGGACGATTTTGCGAACTTTAGCTCGCAATGCCCACTTCAATTCCTCCTCTCGAAGTAGTTCTTTCAGTCTCATCTCCGCCTCCATTTTAGTTTCCAACTCCCTGGTATATAAAATGGTGGGCTCGACTTTTAAATCAAGGGATTGAATAAGTACAAGGAGCCTTTTCTTTTCAGCCTTATAAATCCCACTCATATGCTTAGCCCACCCATGAAGGAATATTCGTAGATGCTGATACGTTTCCGTCGTATCTACTTTTCCAAACACTTTTGCCCTTGTTTTGGACTCTAACTTGCATGATTTGAATGGAACTAACCTAGATTGACGTTGTTTTCAGCAGAATTGCCATGGTGTTATTTATGTGCAGAAACAAAAGTTCTCGGAATGACCTGAAACTCCACGGAGCGTCTTTTTGGAAATAATAAAAAATACTGGCAAAAGATCAAGACCAGGGGACCCACACCCTAGCCACAAGGGTGGGGGCGCGCTTGCCCCCCTGGGCGCGCCCCTACCTCGTGGGCCCCCTGGAGCTCCTCTGACCTCAACTCCAACTCTATATATTTGCTTTCGGGAAGAAAAAAAATCAGAGAGAAGGATTCATCGCGTTTTACGATACGGAGCCGCCGCCAAGCCCTAAAAACTCTCGGGAGGGCTGATCTGGAGTCCGTTCGGGGCTCCGGAGAGGGGAATCCGTCGCCATCGTCATCATCAACCTTCCTCCATCACCAATTTCATGATTCTCACCACCGTGCATGAGTAATTCCATCATAGGCTTGCTGGACGGTGATGGGTTGGATGAGATTTATCATGTAATCGAGTTAGTTTTGTTAGGGTTTGATCCCTAGTATCCACTATGTTCTGAGATTGATGTTGCTATGACTTTGCTATGCTTAATGCTTGTCACTAGGGCCCGAGTGCCATGATTTCAGATCTGAACCTATTATGTTTTCATCAATATATGAGAGTTCTTGATCCTATCTTGCAAGTCTATAGTCACCTACTATGTGTTATGATCCGGCAACCCCGAAGTTACAATAATCGGGACCACTCCCGGTGATGACCGTAGTTTGAGGAGTTCATGTATTCGCTATGTGTTAATGCTTTGGTCCAGTACTCTATTAAAAGGAGGCCTCAATATCCCTTAGTTTCCGCTAGGACCCCGCTGCCACGGGAGGGTAGCAAAAGATGTCATGCAAGTGCTTTTCCATAAGCACGTATGACTATATTCGGAATACATGCCTACATTACATTGATGAATTGGAGCTAGTTCTGTGTCACCCTAGGTTATGACTGTTACATGATGAACCGCATCCGGCATAATTCTCTATCACCGATCCATTGCCTACGAGCTTTCCATATATTGTTCTTTGCTTATTTAATTTTCCGTTGCTATTGTTATCATCACTACAAAATACCAAAAACATTACTTTTGCTATCATTACCTTTTGCTACCATTACCACTACTATCATATTACTTTGCTACTGAATACTTTGCTGCAGGTATTAAGTTTCCAGGTGTGGTTGAATTGACAACTCAACTTCTAATACTTGAGAATATTCTTTGGCTCCCCTTGTGTCGAATCAATAAATTTGGGTTGAATACTCTACCCTCGAAAACTGTTGCGATCCCCTATACTTGTGGGTTATCAAGACTATTTTCTGGCGCCGTTGCTGGGGAGCATAGCTCTATTCTTTGAGTCACTTGGGATTTATATCTTCTTATCATTATGAAGAACTTGAGAGATCCAAAAACCAAGATTTATCCCTCCACTACGAGGGGAGGTAAGGAACTGCCATCTAGCTCCGCACTTGATTCACCTTCTGTTTTGATTAAGCTTGCGACACCTAAACCTGCTTCTACTATTCGTTCTGATATGTCGCATGTTATTGATGATGCCACTTCTGCTATGCATGATACTTATGATGAAACTACTTCTATGCTTGATACTACTGTGCCACTGGGTGAATTTCTTGATGAACAACTTGCTAGGGTTAGAGAGAATGAAAATATTGAAACTGATAATATTGATGAAAGTGATGATGAAGACTCTCCCCCTAATAAATATGAATCGTCTGTTATTCCTGAGGGTTATGTTTTTGAAAAGGAAGCTGCTTTAGCTATTTTAGCTTGCAAAGATAGATATGAGCTCAAGAGGTTATTAGCTAAATGGAAGCAGCAATCTCTTAATGCTAGAATGAAACCTGACCCTGCTTTTGCTACTTCACCTATCTGTGTTACTGACAATGATTATGAATTCTCTGTTGATCCTGATATAATTACTTTGGTTGAATCTGATCCTTTTCATGGCTATGGATCTTAAACTGTTGTGGCACATCTTACTAAATTAAATGATATAGCTACCCTGTTCATTAATGATGAGAGAATTCGTTACTTTTATATCCTTAAAATATTTTCGTTCTCATTAAAGGGTGATGCTAAGATATGGTTTAATTCTCTTGATCCTGGTTGTGCGCGTAGTCCCCAGGATATGATTTATTACTTCTCTGCTAAATATTTCCCTGCTCATAAGAAACAAGCTGCTTTGAGGGATATATATAATTTTGTGCAGATTGAAGAAGAGAGTCTCCCACAAGCTTGGGGGAGGCTTCTCAAGTTACTTAATGCTTTGCCTGATCATCCTCTTAAGAAAAATGAAATACTTGATATCTTTTATAATGGACTAACCGATGCTTCTAGAGATTACCTGGATAGTTGTGCTGGTTCTGTTTTTAGAGAAAGAACAACAGATGAAGCTGAAATTCTATTGAATAATATGTTGACTAATGAAAATAATTGGTCACTTCCTGAGCCAGCTCCCGAGCCTATTCCTAAACCAACTTCGAAGAAAAGAGGTGTTCTATTTCTCAGTCCTGAAGATATGTAAGAGGCAAAGAAATCTATGAAAGAAAAAGGTATTAAAGCTGAAGATGTTAAGAATTTACCTCCTATTGAAGAAATACACGGTCTTAATTTACCGCCTGATGAAGAAACATATGATCTTAATCCCTCACCTATTGAAGAAACTCATGGTCTTGATAACCCGACACAGGTAGTAAAGGTAAATTCTCTCTATAGATATGATAAAGCTGAAATCCCATTTACTAAGTTTGCTAGCCCATGCTTAGATGAGTTTGATAATTTTATGGTGAAGCAAGAAGATTTCAGTGCTTATTTTGGTAGACAATTGAAATATAATTTAAATATGCTTGAACACTTGGGTGATTATATGGCTAATGTCAAAGGTGAACTTAAACTTATTAGTAAACATGCTTCTATGGTTACCACTCAAGTAGAACAAGTACTTAAGGCTCAAAATGATTTGCTTAATGAATTGAATAGTAAGAATAATAATTATGCTGTTAGAGTGGCTACTAGAACTGGTAGAATGACTCGGGAACCTCTGTATCCTGAAGGCCACCCTAAGAGAATTGAGCAAGATTCTCAAAGAAATAATATAGATGCACCTAGTCCTTCTAAAAGGAAGAAAAAGAAAAATGATAGAACTCTGCATGCTTCTAGTGAACCTATTGCTGAAACACCTGAGAATCCAAATGATATTTCTTTTTCTGATGCTGAAACACAATCTGGTAATGAACCTGGAACTAGTGATAATGTTAATGATAATGTTCATGTTGATGATCAACCTAGTAATGATAACGATATAGAAATTGAACCTGCTGTTGATTTTGATAACTGAGGGAGTCCTGGATTAAGGGGTCTCCGGACAGCCGGACTATATCCTTTGGCCGGACTATTGGACTATGAAGATACAAGATTGAAGACTTCGTCCCATGTCCGGATGGGACTCTCCTTGGCGTGGAAGGCAAGCTTGGCAATACGGATATGTAGATCTCCTCCCTTGTAACCGATTTGTGTAACCCTAGCCCCCTCCAGTGTCTATATAAACCAGAGGGTTTAGTCTGTAGGACAACAGACAATCATACATAGGCTAGCTTCTAGGGTTTAGCCTCTACGATCTCGTGGTACATCAACTCTTGTAATGCTCATATCATCAAGATCAATCAAGTAGGACGTAGGGTATTACCTCCATTGAGAGGGCCCGAACCTGGGTAAACATCGTGTCCTCCGCCTCCTGTTACCATCCGCCTTAGACGCACAGTTCGGGACCCCTACCCGAGATCCGCCGGTTTTGACACCGACATTGGTTCTTTCATTGAGAGTTCCACTGTGCCGTCACCGTAAGGGTTGATGGCTCCTTCGATCATCGGTAATGATGCGGTCCAGGGTGAGGTTTTCCTTCCCGGACAGATCTTCGTATTCGGCGGCTTCGCACTGCGGGCCAACTCACTTGGCCCTCTGGAGCAGATCGAGAGCTACGCCCCTGGCCATCAGGTCAGGTTCGGAAACTTAAACTACACTGCCGACATCCGCGGAGACTTGATCTTCGACGGATTTGAGCCCATGTCAGGTGCACCACACGATCACGACGAGCATGATTTAGCTCTGCCACCGGACAGTGTTCGGGAGATCACACCTGCAACTACTCCGGCCTTTAATTCGGAGCAAATTGTGCCATCCGAGGACGGGTGGATAGACCCCGCCATGGAGGCCGCACTCTCAGTGGCGATAGAGCCGGAAACTGACTTCACCCCTTATGAGAGCCATGTTGCCGAACCACTGGATTCATCTCCGGCCACGGACTCCGAGCCGCCTGCGTTCATGCCTATCAAGTCCGATTGGGCGCCGATCATGGAGTTGACCTCCGTGGATATCTTTCAGCACTCACCTTTCGGCGATGTGCTAAATTCATTAAGGTCTCTCTCCTTGTCAGGAGAACCTTGGACGAACTATGTCCGGCTAGGATGGGATGCAGACGATGAAGAAATTCGCTCCCTACCCACCACCCAATTAGTAGCCACTGTCGATGATTTAACCGACATGCTCGACTTCGACTCTGAAGACATCGACGGTATGGACAACGATGCAGGAGAGGAACAGGAACCACCGCCCATGGGGCGCTGGACTGCCACCTCATCATATGATATATACATGGTGGACACCCCCAAAGAAGGCAATGGCGACGAGTTAGCGGCACCGCTCTAAGTCCCGCCATAGCAAAAGTAGTGATACCGGCACAAGAGACAATAACACTCTGGATAGTGCCGAAGACGACAACAATCCCCTCCCGCACGATTTAGAGCGGGAGGGTGAACAAGCTAGCCCTCCAGAGCGGGCAGCAGATAGAGAATCGGAGGAGGACAATTACATGCCTCTCTCCGAAGATGAGGTGAGCCTCGACGACGAATAATTTATCGTGCTTGAGGATCCCATCGAGCAGGAGTGCTTCAAGCTCTGGCTTATAGCCACAGCAAATAGCTTGAAGAAAAAGCAACAACAGCTTCGAGCTGATCAAGATTTGCTAGCAGACAGATGGACCGAAGTCCTTGCGGCCGAGGAATACGAACTCGAGCGCCCCTCCAAGAATTACCCAAAGCGCAGGTTGCTACCCTGACTCGAGGAGGAAGAATTGAAACCTACGTCACCAGTGTACGATGCGGCTGACCGGCCACCTCGTGGCCGAGACAGAGAGGCATTTCAGCCTGAAGTCCAGCCCTCACCCCACCGCCACTCAAACAAAAATACCAAGGCCCGGGGCAACACACGGGACCTGTGAGACATATTGGAATGCAGGGAAAAACATGCAAGGTCGATATACGGGTCACGGGGGCGTGCGCCAACGCGGGACGATGACCGTCGCGCCGGATACACTAAAAGTAAATCCGGCCGGGCCGAATACAGCAGACAAGACTCATATGAACTACATCGTGACATAGCTCGGCACAGAGGCGCCGCACACCCCCTATGCTTCACTGATGAAGTTATGGATCACGAATTCCCGGAGGGTTTTAAACCCGTAAATATTGAATCGTATGATGGTACAATAGATCCCGCTGTATGGATTGAGGATTTCCTCCTCCACATCCACATGTCTCACGGTGATGATCTGCATGCCATCAAGTACCTCCCACTAAAACTCAAAGGACCAGCTCAGCATTGGCTGAATAGCTTGCCAGCAGACTGCATCGACAGTTGGGAGGATTTGGAAGCCGCATTCCTTGACAACTTCCAAGGCACTTATGTGCGACCACCGGATGCTGATGACTTGAGCCATATAACTCAGCAGCCAGGGGAATCGGCCAGGCAATTCTGGACATGGTTCCTAACTAAGAAAAACCAAATCATCAACTGTCCGGATGCAGAGGCCTTAGCGGCATTCAAGCATAACATCCATGATGAGTGGCTCGCCCGACACCTCAGCCAGGAGAAGCCAAAGTCTATGGCAGCCCTCACGACACTCATGACCCGCTTTTGCGCGAGCGAGGATAGCTGGCTGGCTCGCAGCAACAACACATCAAGGAATCCCGGCACTTCAGATACCAAAGATGCCAACGGCAGACCACGTCGTAACAGACACAAGCGCCGCAACAACAGCGATAACACCGATGATATGGTAGTCAATGCCGGATTCAGAGGCTCTAGATCCGGTCAGCAGAAAAAGCCATTCAAAAGAAGTACTCCGGGCTCGTCTAGTTTGGATCGCATACTTGATCGCTCATGTCAAATCCACTGCACCCCCGATAAGCCAGCGAATCACACCAATAGAGAATGCTGGGTGTTCAAGCAGGCCGGCAAGTTGAATGCCGAAAACAAGGACAAGGGGCTACATAGTGATGACGAGGAGGAGCCCCGGCCGCCGAACACGGGAGGACAGAAGAGGTTCCCCCCACAAGTGAAGATGATGAACATGATATACGCAACCCACATTCCCAAGAGGGAACGGAAGCATGCACTAAGGGACGTCTATGCGATGGAGCCCGTCGCCCCAAAGTTCAACCCATGGTCCTCTTGTCCGATCACCTTCGATCGCAGGGACCACCCCACTAGTATTCGTCATGGCGGATCCGCCGCATTGGTCCTAGACCCCATCATCGATGGATTTCACCTCACTCGAGTCCTTATGGACGGCGGCAGCAGCCTGAGCCTGCTCTATCAGGATACAATGCGCAAAATGGGTATAGATCCCTCGAGGATCAAACCCACCAAAACCACCTTTAAGGGTGTCATCCCAGGTGTAGAGGCCCATTGCACGGGCTCAATCACAATGGAAGTGGTCTTCGGATCTCCGGACAACTTCCGAAGCGAGGAGTTAATCTTCGATATCGCACCGTTCCGCAGTGGCTATCACACACTGCTCGGGCGAACTGCATTTGCAAAATTCAATGCGGTACCGCATTACGCATACCTCAAGCTCAAGATGCCAGGACCTAGGAGGTCATAACAGTCAATGGAAACACAAACCGCTCGCTTCGCACGGAAGAGCACACTACGGCCCTCGCAGCAGAAGCACAAAGCAGCCTTTTAAGGCAAACCGCCAATTCGGCGATTCAACCCCCGGACACCATCAAGCGAGTCCGGAGTAACCTGCAACAGGATCGCCTGGCACGTTCAGAGATCGCCTAGCAATTCGGCCCCCGTCCCTGTCCCAGTCAAGCAACGAAATCCGTGCCGCGCGTACATAATTACACACTGAAAATACCATGGGCATAGGCGGGGGCACGATCAGGGCACATCCCGCAATGCGGCTTAACCTCCCTAGGGGCTGTATACCTTTATCATTTTTTCTCTTTCAGGACCTTACTCTCTGGAAACCCTTTCCGGCAGTATGATTGCCGGAGACATTAGAGGAAGGAACAACCAAGGAGGCAAGAAGCTAAGACGTACAAGGGAGCCCCCAGGTGGTCTCTAATAACAATCAATATACCCGCTTTTTACTACCCATACGCAGCTTGCCCTTGGATAGGACATGTCAAATAGTCCTATTTTTTTGCTTATTGCACTACTTGTATCAGTATGCTTTGATGTATTATTTAAATAACAATGCATAGCATTAGTCTATTATTGCATTATCCATCCCCTTTTTTCTTATATGCTCATTTACGACAACTTGCACCCGTACATTCTGGTACGGTCAGTATGCCAGGGGCTTTCGTTTACCCCATAATACGACGTGAAAAGTCCGAACACTTCCGAAAGTGCGGCACCCCGAACTTATAGCATTATATGCATCAGCTCCGAATCATGTCTTGGGTCAATAGTTGGGTTTGCCCGGCTCCCATGCTTTGGTAGCTTACGTTCCGCTATATTGGCTAAGGTAGCGCTGGGAGAACTACAGCGATTGTGTCCCGGTTCTTTCGGACGAGCACCTCAGTAGAGAAAGCCGAAAACTGACTGTCATGATAAGGCGAGAGCTGGTCCGTGTTCGAGAGGTCTCAAGTCCTTAAAGACTTTTTCCGCTTCGGGCGAGGAGTCGGCCTTGCCCGAGTTAGGCGTATATAGCGCCCCAAATTCGGCCTTCCGAATACTAGGGGCTTTGCCAAAATTTAAAATCGTAGACTTCTATGGCTAAGTGAGAGTGATAAAGCCTTATAGTCTGACTACCTGGTTCGTTGTGCTGAACACCTCCCTCGAAGGACCCAAAATTGGGATAAAGAGTGCTTAGGTTTATCCCGAACACCCCAGTACTAGTTACATGGGGGCAGAAGCCGACGATTGGCCAACTCTCAGATTTTATAAACAGCTGCACAGAAGGTAATATTTTAAATTCAAAAAGCGTTGCATAGCACAAATGAACTTGTTTCAAATAAACAGGATCACATAAGCATGTTCATTCAAAAATTACATCCCTGGCACATTCATTCGCCACAAGGCGGGAACCCTTCAGGACACTTTCATAATACATTTCGGGGCACTGATGCTCCTTGCCCTCCGGCGACCCCTCCTTCACCAGCTTCACGGCGTCCAGCTTCGCCCAATGCACCTTTGCCCGGGCAAACGCCCTGCGCGCACCCTCGATGCAGACGGACCGCTTTATGACTTCAAGCCGTGGGCAAGCATCCACAAGCTGCCTCACCAGACCGAAGTAGCTGCCGGGCAGGGGCTCGCCAGCCCACATCCGGACTATAAGACCCTTCATGGCCTGTTCGGCCACCTTGTGTAGCTCGACCAATTGCTTCAGCTGGTCGCTCAAGGGCATTGGGTGTTTGGTCCCAAGATACTGAGACCAGAACAACTTTTTTGTCGAGCTCCCCTCCTCAGCTCGGTAAAACTCCGCGGCATCCAGTACACTGCGGGGAAGATCTGCGAACGCTCCTGGAGAGCTCCGAACTCGGGTAAGTAAAAGCAAAGTTTCCTTCACATGCTTGCTTTGCATAATGAATCCCTTACCCGCTGCTATCTTCTTCACAGCATCAATCTCCTGGAGGGCCTTGTGGGCTTCAGCTTTGGCGCTCCGGGCGCTTTCGAGCGCCTTCGCAAGCTCGGACTCTCGCTGTCGGTGTCAAAACCGGCGGATCTCGGGTAGGGGGTCCCGAACTATGCGTCTAGGCCGGATGGTAACATGAGGCAAGGAACACGATGTTTTACCCAGGTTCGGGCCCTCTCGATGGAGGTAAAACCCTACGTCCTGCTTGATTAATATTGATGATATGGGTAGTACAAGAGTAGATCTACCACGAGATCAAGGAGGCTAAACCCTAGAAGCTAGCCTATGGTATGATTGTTGTATGATGAAGTTGGCCTACGGACTAAAACCCTCCGGTTTATATAGACACCGGAGAGGGTTAGGGTTACCCAAAGTTGGTTAAAATGGTAGGAGATCTTGAATATCCGCATCGCCAAGCTTGCCTTCCACGCCAAGGATAGTCCCATCCGGACACGGGACGAAGTCTTCAATCTTGTATCTTCATAGTCCTGGAGTCCGGCTGAAGGTATAGTCCGGCTGAAGGTATAGTCCAGAGTACGGAGTCGAGCTCCTCTACCCAGTGCGTGTTAGATTCCTTGAGGGACCGCACTAATCTGGATTTGATGCCGCTCATGATGAGACCATTTGCACGTTCTACCTGACTGTTAGTTTGTGGGTGATAGACGGAAGCATAATCGAGCTTGATGCCCATGTTTTTGCACCAGAGTTTTACCTCATCGGCCGTAAAGTTCATGCCGTTATCGGTGATGATGCTGTGGGGGACGCCATAATGGTGTACGACCCTGGATATAAAGTCTATCACAGGTCCGGATTCGGCCATCTTAACAGGCTTGGCCTCTATCCATTTGGTGAACTTATCCACCATGACCAGTAAGTATTTTTTCTTGTGGGTTCCGCCTTTAAGGGGTCCCACCATGTCAAGCCCCCATACCGCGAAAGGCCAAGTGATGGGGATAGTTTGGACGGCGGTGGGTGGCATATGGCTTTGGTTTGCAAAAAGCTAGCAACCGACGCATCGTTGGACCAAGTCCTGAGCGTCCGCCCGGGCCGTCGCCCAATAGAAGCCTGTACGGAAAGCCTTGCTTACAAGGGACCGGGCTGCGGCGTGATGGCCACCGAGTCCGGCATGAATTTTAGTCAGCAGGTTCCGCCCTTCCTCTTCGGAGATGCACCTTTGAAGGACTCCGGTAGTGCTTTTCTTATAAAGTTCTCCCTCATGGACTTTATAGGCTTTAGATCGCCGCACTATACAGCGTGCCTCGTTTTGGTCCTTTGGGATATCCAATTGTGACAAAGCTCGGATCTTGGCTGGATTTGCTTCGATTCCTCTACCGGATACAATGAAGCCCAAGAGCTTTCCGGCTGGAACGCCAAAAATGCATTTTTCTGGATTTAGCTTGATGTCATATGCTCGGAGGTTGTCAAATGTAAGCCTCAAGTCGTCTACTAGAGATTCGACATGTCTTGTTTTTACAACCACATCATCCATATATGCCTCTACTGTTTTGCCGATCTGGTTTGCCAGACATGTCGGAATCATGCGTTGATATGTTGCGCCGGCATTTTTGAGCCCGAAAGACGTTGTGTTGAAGCAGAATGGGCCGTATGGGGTGATGACTGCCGTTGCGGCTTGGTCTGACTCGGCCATCTTGATTTGATGGTAACCGGAGTATGTGTCGAGGAAGCACAATGAATCGTATCCTGCAGTGGCGTCGATAATTTGATCGATGCGGGGGAGGGGGAAGGGATCCTTTGGGCAAGCCTTGTTAAGGTCTTTGAAGTCAACGCACAGGCGCCAGGATTTGTCCTTCTTTGGTACCATTAGCAAGTTTGCTAGCCAGTCCGGATGTTTTATGTCTCTGATGAATCCGGCCTCCAATAGTTTGGCTAGCTCCTCTCCCATTACCTGTCTCTTGGGCTCAGAGAAACGCCGAAGGGCTTGTTTGACAGGTTTAAATCCTTTTAGGATATTTAAGCTGTGTTCGGCCAGCCTACGTGGGATTCCTAGCATGTCTGAAGGGTGCCAGGCAAAAATGTCCCAGTTCTCCCGTAGGAATTCTCGTAGTGCGGCGTCTACATCGGGGTTTAATCGTGCCCCGATGGAAGCTGTTTTATTGGGGTCCATTAGATGGACCTGGAATTTGACTATTTCATCCACTGGTTTAAAGGAGGTGGACTTGGATCTTTTGTCGAGTATCACATCGTCCCTGTTTACCATGGAGCGCAGCGTAGTCAGTTCCTCAGCCGCTAGGGCTTCGGACAGTGCCTCAAGGGCCAATGCGGCTGTCTTGTTTTCGGCGCGGAGTGCTATGTCCGGATCACTAGCGAGAGTGATGATTCCGTTCGGCTCGGGCATCTTGAGCTTCATGTACCGTAATGGGGTATTGCTTGGAATATTGTAAATGCTTCCCGCCCCAGTAGAGCGTGGTGTCCGCTACTGAACGGGGCCACTTGGAATGTGACCTCTTCGGACCTATAATTATCCGGCGTGCCGAACACCACATCTAGTGTGATTTTTCCTGTACAGCGCGCTTCCCGACTGGGGATTATTCCTCTAAAGGTTGTGCTGCTTCGGTCAATGCAGTTCCAGTCTATTTCCATTTTTTGAAGGGTTTCCTCATAAATGAGGTTCAATCCGCTGCCTCCATCCATGAGTACCTTGGTGAGGCGAAAGCCGTCCACTATAGGACTGAGTACCAATGCGGCTGGTGCTCGAGCTGTTCGGAATTTAGGTTCATCACTGGCATTAAAAGTAATAGCCGTGTCACTCCATGGGTTTATTGTTGCTACTTGATAGACTTCGGCGAGGTTGCGGAGTGTTCTTTTTCGCATATTATTTGATGCAAAAGTCTCGAAGACTGTTAAGACTGTACTGGAGTCCCTGAGGTGGCTTTCTGCGGCCTCCGGAATTAGGAGATCTTCGCCCCTTTTGGCCACCTGCCAGAGTATCCAACATGCTCTAAGGCTATGAGTTGGTGTGGCGTCCTCTGTACTATGAAT
Source organism: Triticum monococcum (assembly GCA_034509565.1). Lineage (NCBI taxonomy): Eukaryota > Viridiplantae > Streptophyta > Magnoliopsida > Poales > Poaceae > Triticum > Triticum monococcum. The sequence continues at coordinate 671,688,787 of CM067845.1, forward strand.
TTTACAGGGTCCATTAAGCCATCCCTCCAGCATGGTTCCATGCCCTGTAGAGGGTTTTGGTTTTTTGGTTTTTAACCCGGGTGTCTGATGATGATGCACCCTTTTATTTCGGACGAGGTTTCTATTCAGGGCCGGATTGTCCCAAAATTTAGTTTCGGTTTTCTGGGTGCTTTCCATCGCATAGTACTTTTGTACTATGGTCGCCAAGTCAGTGAAGCGTGTAAGATCATGACGACCTGTGCCGTTGAGGATTCCCTTGTCCGTGCAATTACTGCAGAAGATTGAGATTGCGTCTTCCTCGCGACAGTCCTTTATCCTGTTCATAACCAGGAGGAACCTTGCCCAGTAATGATGTACTGTTTCTTTGGGATTTTGCCTGATTTGGGATAGATCGCTTATGTTCGGGTGGGTGGGTGGAATTAAATCCGGAACTTCACCCAATCTAAGACTCAGAGGCCAAGGAGTTTCCGAACTCTGAAGTTTGGATTCTTGGATGTTGTCCAGTGAATCTAGCCCGTTGCCTGATTCTAAGTTCAGGTCCTGAGTTACATCCTCCCCTCCGCGGGTATCCGGCTTGGAGGGATTGGGAATCCGTACATAGCTAGTCCTTAAGATAGATGAAGAGTCGCCGCATTGTGCCTCTACCACGGCAACGTGATGGGTGACTTGGGGGAGAATTAATTTCTCTTAGATCGGGTTTAAGCCCAACCTGGTCATAATCCGTAGTGACCCCCAAGGCGGCGATGCGATCCAAGAGCTTGTTTATGGAAGAGAGCTCCATTGGATCTAACTGCTCAACGAGTTCCGAGCTGACGTGAAGATTGCTTTTGATGACCCGAGAGGTCACCGTCGGCGCAACGGCTGAACAGGCAGTCATGAGAAAACCACCTAGCCGGAGAGTTTGGCCGACAGCCAAGGCTCCCTTAGTAACGGCACCGTCTTTAAAGACGGGAAGAGGCATCCTTCCTGATTGCGATGGCACAGAGGAACTCTCAATGAAAGCACCAATGTCGGTGTCAAAACCGGCGGATCTCGGGTAGGGGGTCCCGAACTGTGCGTCTAGGCCGGGTGGTAACAGGAGGCAAGGAACACGATGTTTTACCCAGGTTCAGGCCCTCTCGATGGAGGTAAAACCCTACGTCCGGCTTGATTAATATTGATGATATGGGTAGTACAAGAGTAGATCTACCACGAGATCAAGGAGGCTAAACCCTAGAAGCTAGCCTATGGTATGATTGTTGTATGATGAAGTTGGCCTATGGACTAAAACCCTCCGGTTTATATAGACACCGGAGAGGGTTAGGGTTACACAAAGTCGGTTACAATGGTAGGAGATCTTGAATATCTGCATCGCCAAGCTTGCCTTCCATGCCAAGGAAAGTCCCATCCAGACACGGGACGAAGTCTTCAATCTTGTATCTTCATAGTCCTGGAGTCCGGCTGAAGGTATAGTCCGGCTACCCGAACACCCCCTAATCCAGGACTCCCTCACCCGCGTCTTAGAGTCAAGCTCCAAGGACTCGTGTTTCTTGGCGAGAGCCTCGAGCTCTAGCTGCACCTTGCCTACTCGGGCTTCTTGCTTTTCCCGCTCAAGGCGCTCCTTGGCCTCTTTGTTTTCGGTCTTAGACAATGCCTTCTTCTGGGTCGCCACCTCGGTTGTGGCCCCTGGCAAATTCATGATGATCCTATTACTTTACAACCGAACTCCTTTTTAAAGCGTAGGCAAGGTATTGCTTACCTTTGCTCTCCTTGAGCTGCCTCTTGGTAAGGCCGAGCTCGTTCTCGGACCGCTCCAGGTCCTGCTTCAGTGCAGAGACCTCCATAGTACGTGCGGCAGCGGCCAATAGTGAAGCCTGCACATACACATAGACATATTCTGATTAGACTCCTGAGTCATCATTTGATCCTCTATTCGGCCTTTCTTCTCGAACGCCGAACAGAGCATCAGGGGTACTGTCTATGTGGTAATATTTTCCTATATTTTGATTGCTTACCTCAAAGCCTATTAGGAGGCTGGCGCAAGCTTCGGTCAGTCCGTTTTTGCCAGACTGAACTTTCTCGATCACCGCACTCATGATAGTGCGGTGCTCTTCGTCGATGGAAGCGCCGCGAAGCGCTTCCAGCAAGTTGTCTGATGCCTCTGGATGGACAGAGGACACCGGCACGGGCGGCTTGCCCCCCTTAGCGGGGGATCGCCTGTCGGAGTCTGGAACCATCAAAGGTTTCGGCGCAGTGTTCGGCTGGGGGCCGAACTTGGAGCCCATGGGAGTCTTGCTCCCTTTGCGCCCAGGGTCCGGAAGGTCGCCTCGAGGCACCCCCAGGACTACCTCCCCTCGGCTCGCTGCCTTTTGAGACAACACCTCGATGTTGTCCGTAGGGCAAGGGGTGGAGGCGGTCGGAAGTGAATCACTATTCATATCCGACGAGTCCAAAGAACCGTCCGACGAAGATACGTCGAGACGGGCTTGGAACGGACTGCATAATCATATTCGGTGTAAGGAGAAGCAGTGCAATAAAACATACCATGAATTACTATGGTATCCAGATACTTACGACTTTGCCAGGGGCTTGTCCCCGGGTAACCACTCATCGTCGCTGTAGGCGGCCGTCGTGGAGCAGTCCGGAAGGAGGGTCCTTCCCTTCTTGGACCCTTCGGCCTCCCCGGTTGGGGCGGCTTTCCTTTTCTTATCTCCCCCGGTTGGGGGGGGGGGGCGAAATTTTCTCTTCCTCCTCCTTGTTTTTGTGGGAGGAGTGCGCTTCGGAGTTATCGGACGATGAGGCCGATATAACCTTGCGCCGGAGACCCTTTCGGGTCCCCGTGGCCTTCTTCTGGGCCTTCTTCACCAGCACCTTGTAAGGCGCCGGAACCAGCATCTCCGTTAGGAGAGCATCTGCAGGATCTTCAGGCAGGGGGGCTGGGCAATTGAGCTGCTCCGCTGTCTCTACCCAGTCCTATTAATGGCATGGAAGCTTAGATCCCGCACAAGATTAAACTGGGCAAATAAAATATCCCGTGGGATATAAAAACTTACCGGATTGGCATGGCGCACAAGTATAGGGGATCTATCGTAGTCCTTTCGATAAGTAAGAGTGTCGAACCCAACGAGGAGCAGAAGGAAATGATAAGCGGTTTCCAGCAAGGTATTCTCTGCAAGTACTGAAACAAGTGGTAACAGATAGTTTTGTGATAGGATAATTTGTAACGAGCAACAAGTAACAAAAGTAAATAAGGTGCATCAAGGTGGCCCAATCCTTTTTGTAGCAAAGGACAAGCTTGGACAAATTCTTATATAGAGAAAAGCGCTCCCGAGGACACATGGGAATATCATCAAGCTAGTTTTCATCACGCTCATATGATTCACATTCGGTACTTTGATAATTTGGTATGTGGGTGGACCGGTGCTTGGGTGCTGCCCTTACTTGGACAAGCATCCCACTTATGATTAACCTCTATTGCAAGCATCCACAACTACAACAAAAGTATTAAGGTAAACCTAACCATAACATGAAACAGATGGATCCAAATCAGCCCCTTACGAAGCAACGCATAAACTAGGATTTAAGCTTCTGTCACTCTAGCAACCCATCATCTACTTATTACTTCCCAATGCCTTCCTCTAGGCCCAAATAATGGTGAAGTGTCATGTAGTCGACGTTCACATAACACCACTAGATGAGAGACAACATACATCTCATAAAAATATCGAACGAATACCAAATTCACATGACTACTAATAGCAATACTTCTCCCATGTCCTCAGGAACAAACACAACTACTCACAAAGCATATTCATGTTCATAATCAGAGGGGTATTAATATGCATATAGGATCTGAACATATGATCTTCCACCAAATAAACCAACTAGCATCAACTACAAGGAGTAATTAACACTACTAGCAACCTACTAGCACCAATCCCGGACCTGGAGACAAGAATTGGATACAAGAGATGAATAGGGTTTTGAGAGGAGATGATGCTGATGAAGATGTTGATGGAGATTTCCCTCTCCCGATGATAGGAGCATTGGTGATGACGATGGCGATGATTTCCCCCTCCGGGAGGGAAGATTCCCCGGCAGAACAGCTCCGCCAGAGCCCTAGATTAGTTTCGGCAAGGTTCCGCCTCGTGGTGGCAGAGTTTCGTCCGAGAAGATGGCTTCTTATTTTTTCCCATCGAAAGACTTCATATAGAAGAAGATGGCCACCGGAGGGCCACCAGGGGGCCCACGAGGTAGGGGGGCGTGCCTAGGGGGGTAGGGCGCGCCCCCACCCTCGTGGGCAGGGTGTGGCCCCCCTGGTGGATCTCTTCCCCTGAGTATTTTTTATATATTCTGAAAATGTCTTCCGTGAAGTTTCAGGACTTTTGGAGCTGTGCAGAATAGGTCTCTAATATTTGCTCCTTTTCCAGCCCAGAATCCCAGCTGCCGGCATTCTCCCTCTTCATGTAAACCTTGTAAAATAAGAGAGAATAGGCATAAGTATTGTGACATAATGTGTAATAACAGCTCATAATGCAATAAATATCGATATAAAAGCATGATGCAAAATGGACGTATCATGCTTGGTCGGGTCGAACTCCCACAAATTGAATGCCCGTCGTTGACACGGGAGGATCCGGCGGAAGAGCATGACCTGGACCATGTTGACGAGCTTGATTTTCTTGCTCATCATGTTCCTGATGCAGGTCTAGAGTCCGGTCAGCTCTACCGGGAACCCCAGGACAGGCCCTTCTCTTTCCAGGAAGTGAGCCGCGTGGGGATTCCGGATCGAAATTCGGGGGCCACCACCCAGTTGGTGTCGCGCGGCTCGGTGATGTAGAACCACCCCGATTGCCACCCCTTTATGGTCTCCACATAGGAGCCTTCGAGCCAGGTGACGTTAGGCATTTTGCCCACCATGGTGCCTCCGCACTCTGCTTGCTGGCGGACCACCACCTTCGGTTTAACATTGAAGGTCTTCAGCCACAGGCCGAAGTGGGGCCTGATGCGGAGGAAGGCCTCGCACACGACGATAAACGCCGAGATGTTGAGGATGAAATTGGGGGCCAGATCATGAAAATCCAGCCCATAGTAGAACATGAGCCCGCGGATAAACGGGTGAAGGGGAAATCCCAGTCCGCGGACAAAGTGGATGAGGAAAACTACCCTCTCATGGGGTTTGGGTGTAGGGATGATCTGCCCCACATCTGGCAGCCGGTGCGCGATGTCCGCGGCGAGATATCCGGCTTCCCGTAGCTTTGTGATGTTCTCCTCCATAACGGAGGAGACCATCCACTTGCCTCCCGCTCCAGACATGCTTGGAGTGGTTTGAGGAGAAGGACACGAACTTGGGTGCTGGAGCTCGAGTGTGCGAGAATGGATAAGCAAGGAGGAAGAAGGCGTGGGTAAAAAGGGTGAATCTTTGTCCCTTTATAAGGGCAGAAGAGGCGATGCACCTCCCCACTTACCTGGTAAAATCGCTTATTCCCCGAACGCCGTAATTGATGGCGCGGTTGGGTTACCCATACCCGTATTGATGAGAATCCCGTGATAAGGGGACACGATCTCTGCTTCGACAAGACGTGTCAAGAAAACCGCCTCGCGATATGTGCAGAGCTGGTTGAGAAAAACGATTCGAATAATGACCGGGCCATGGCATGATGTCATGTTGCTACACATGTTAGCAGATTAGATTTATGGAAATATTATTCTCTCTACGGTGGTATGTGGAACTTGTTTTGTAGAGCCGGACAATGTCCTTGTGTTCAAAATCTTCTATGGAGTATTCATAGGAGGAACCCGCCTTGCAATGCCGAAGACAAATCTGCGTGCCGGACTCATCGTCATTGAAGCCTGGTTCAGGGGCTACTGAGGGAGTCCTGGATTAAGGTGTCTCCGGACAGCCGGACTATATCCTTTGGCCGGACTGTTGGACTATGAAGATACAAGATTGGAGACTTCGTCCTGTGTCCGGATGGGACTCTCCTTGGCGTGGAAGGCAAGCTTGGCAATACGGATATGTAGATCTCCTCCCTTGTAACCGACTTTGTGTAACCCTAGCCCCCTCCAGTGTCTATATAAACCGGAGGGTTTAGTCCGTAGGACAACAGACAATCATACCATAGGCTACCTTCTAGGGTTTAGCCTCTACGATCTCGTGGTAGATCAACTCTTGTAATGCTCATATCATCAAGATCAATCAAGCAGGGCGTAGGGTATTACCTCCATCGAGAGGGCCCGAACCTAGGTAAACATCGTGTCCCCCGCCTCCTGTTACCATCCGCCTTAGACGCATAGTTCGGGACCCCCCTACCCGAGATCCGCCGGTTTTGACACCGACAATAACCCACAATGAAAGAATCAACGTATGATAAGAAAGACTTTGTTGCTAGGAAACACGGTAAGGAAAGAGAGCCTTGGGTTCAAAAACCCATGCCTTTTCCTCCCAAACCATCCAAGAAAAAGGATGATGAGGATTTTGAGCGCTTTGCTAAAATGATTAGACCTATCTTTTTGCGTATGCAATTAACTGATATGCTTAAAATGAATCCTTATGCTAAGTACATGAAAGATATTGTTACAAATAAAAGGAAGATACCGGAAGCTGAAATTTCCACTATGCTTGCTAATTATACTTTTAAAGGTGGAATACCCAAGAAACTTGGAGATCCAGGAGTACCCACTATACCATGCTCCATTAAAAGAAACTATGTTAAAACTGCTTTATGTGATCTTGGAGCCGGTGTTAGTGTTATGGCTCTCTCTTTATATCGTACACTTGATTTGAATAAGTTGACACCTACTGAAATATCTTTGCAAATGGCTGGTAAATCAACTGCCATACCTGTCGGTATTTGTGAGGATGTGCCTGTTGTAGTTGCAAACGTTACTATTTTAACGGACTTTGTTATTCTTGATATTCCGGAGGACGATAGTATGCCTATTATTCTTGGAAGACCCTTTTTGAATACTGCAGGAGCTGTTATTGATTGCAACAAAGGCAATGTCACTTTTCATGTCAATGGTAATGAGCATACGGTACACTTTCCGAGGAAACAACCTCAAGTTCATAGTATCAACTCTATTGGAAAAATTCCATCGATTATATTTGGAGGTTTTGAATTTCCTCTTCCTACTGTCAAGAAGAAATATGATATTCCTATTATTGGATATGTGCATATCCCCGTTGAGGTAACATAGTGTTATTCGAAATTTCTCCGGTTCCATGTTATTCGGAATGAGTTCGTTAACAAGACTGGATCAACCTTGATAGTGGATTCCTTTTGATGAGCATGAGATGGATGAAACTAGATGGCACAACTCTCTGTACCCTCCTTTTACTTTATGTTATTATATTAAATAAAAAAATAAGTATTTTCCGTCTGTTATCTGATTTATCCCTGTAATATAAAAATACCTCGAAAATAAAAGTTCTCCAAATGCCCTGAAATTTAAATATGATTTTTCTGGAATATTTGAGAATATTGGGCACTGAGAACACAGCACGGGGGGCATCCACCTGGCCACGAGGGTGGAGGGCGCGCCCTACCCCCCTGGGCGCCCCTGCCTCGTGGGCCCACGGTGGCCCTCCTCCACTTATTCCTGCACCCACACACACCTTCTTCCTCCCACAAACACGATTATCCAGTTCAAACCCGAGTCCAAGCTCATTTTGCTGCCATTTTTGATCTCCTTGCGCAAAGCACCTCTCACAAAACTGCTTGGGGGATTGTTCCTTGGTATGTGACTCCTCCATTGGTCCAATTAGTTTTTGTTCTAGTGCTTTATTCATTGCAAATTTGTGCTGCCTAGGTGACCCTGTTCTTGAGCTTGCATGTCAAATTTATATGGTCCCAAGTAGTTCTAATGCATGATATAGGCTCTAGGCACTTGTAGGAGTAGTTGCTATCAATATTGTTGAGTTTGGTTCACTCTTATTTTGAAGTTACTAAAAATTTCAGAAATTTTTCAGAGGAAGAAATATGCTTAGGAGAATGTACCAAGGTGGTTCTTCAAGGAAGCAAGGACCCAGGCTTGCAATGCGTGATGCTGATGAAGAGCCACCAAGAGACACTCCAGTGCGTCCTTGTGAATGGCCTTCGGAAAACTTTATGGATCGAGCGGGAATTAAGGAAGAATTTAACGCATATTTGCGTAACGCTGATCTTGTGAGCTCCGAGGAAGAAAAGTGCCGCCAGTACCACTATCTCACTAGTCCCTTTGTGAGGAGGTTTGAATTTTCATCTTCACGTAATTCTCCAACTGTCCTGTTTGATCTTTATGAAAAATCTTATACTATGGACTTAGAGGATTTTACCACTGCTTGCAAACTTCCACAATGGGGTAGTGCTAGTGAACCCCGCAAATCTGAATTTAGAAATTTTCTTGCTAGCATAACTGTGGGGGAATCTAGAGACATAGCACAAGCTACCACAGGGAGCATTCATTTTCCTGCTATACATTATTTTGCTCTCTTCATAGGTAGGTGCATAAATGGTAAAGATGAAGCATGTCATATGTGTGTTCCTGACCTCAGTATTCTTAGGAGTGCTGTGTTAGGAGACAAATCTTATAATTTGGGAGCCATTGTTGCACGTAGGTTGCATAATAATAGATTTAATGGAGATTTCTTTGGTGGAATTTATGCAACCCGCTTAGCTGATTTTCTTGGTGTAACCATACGTAATGATGATATTGAATTGCCTCCTGCTTAGCTAGACTTTAATGCTATGGTTCACCACCAGTTTGTTGTGAGGAATGAATCACCTCTCCAGTATTGCTTAATCTTTGACAGATGCCGTGCTGTCCATATTACTCTCCATGCTCCTGCCTTCTTTGATTATCAGGCAAAAGGAAGATATGTTATTACCAGAGAGGAGGCAGATGAGTACGAGAGGAGGGCGGCGGCCGCTCGTCGCCACGCTGCAGCTCAGGACGCTATAGCCACTGCATCTCAGTATGACCCCAGCTACAACTATGGATATCCGCCAGGCCAACCGTGGCCATAGACCAACTTAGGCCAAAAGCCTAAGCTTGGGGGAGTACGTATTTCTCACCGACATTACATTCATGTTCACACACTCATTGCTAGATGTCGGTGCTCATACTTTTTCATTGTATCATCCATGCTAGTTTATTTTCCTTTTTATACTTTCTTCTTGTGTGTTTAATAAACCTTAAGAAAAACAAAAAAAACAAATCAGTTGTAGCTTTTAGCTAGTTTTAATTTCCATGCTTGTAGCAGTAATTAAAAAGAAAACCCAAAAAGATTTTCATGTTCTTCTTTTTGCTTGTTGGGAGCTTCCCAGTGTATATAGTTTTATTTCTTTTCTTTTCTTTGGGGGTCGATAGGAGAAGATCATGATTAAATTGTTGAAATGGCTCTTACATGCGTTATTGTTGATCTGACAAAAGAGCCCATATTGCCTCGTCTTCTCCTATTTATTGAATGCTTGCAGATTCCAGCTTAGTCCAATGCACGTGCACTATTATTAATATTCACATCATTCGGTCGTGCAAGTGAAAGGAAATTATGACGATATATGATGGACTGACTGAGATGAGAAAAGCTGGTATGAACTCGACCTCTCTTGTTTTTGTAAATATGATTAGTTCATCGTTCCCGATTCAGCCTATTATGAATAAACATGTTTGCAATGACAATGAGAGATCATAGTTTCTTGTGCCATGCTTGATTAGCCAGGAGCTTATAATGGTTTACCTTGCGTGCCAACATGCTATTAAAATGGTTGTGATGTGGTATGATAGGGTGGCATCCTCCTCTGAATGATTTAAGTGACTTGACTTGGCACATGTTCACACATGTAGTTGAAACAAAATCAACATAGCCTTCACGATATTTATGTTCATGGTGGATAATATCCTACTCATGCTTGCATTCGGTGTTGATTAATTTTAATGCATGTTCATGTCTGTTGTCGCTCTCTAGCTGATCGCTTCCCAGTATTTTTCTAGCCTTCACCTGTACTAAGCGGGAATATTGCTTGTGCATCCAACTCCATAAACCCCAAAGTTGTTCCATATGAGTCCACCATACCTACCTATATATGGTATCTACCTGCTGTTCCAAGTAAATTTGTATGTGCCAGGCTCTAAACCTTCAAATAAATATCATGTTTTGTATGCTCGAATAGCTCATGTATCAACTAGGGCTGTCCGTATCTTCCATGTTAGGCGGGTTATTCTCAAGAGGAGTGGACTCCGCTCCTCACTCACGAGAAAATGGCTGGTCACCGGGATGCCCAGTCCCATGCTTTATGCAAATCAAATCAAAATAATTGCAAAAAACTCCCCTGGGACTCTTGTTAGTTAGAGGCACTCGTTGTTTCGAGCAAGCCATGGATTGATGCTTGTTGGTGGAGGGGGAGTATAAACTTTACCATTCTGTTTGGGAACCACCTATAATGTGTGTAGCATGGAAGATATCACCATCTCTTGGTTGTTATGTTGACAATGAAAGTATACCGCTTAAAATATTATTCACCTCTATTTCAAAACCGAGCTCTGGCACCTCAACAAATCCCTGCTTCCCTCTGTGAAGGGCCTATCTATTTACTTTTATGTTGAGTCATCATCCTCTTATTAAAAATCACCAGTTGGAGAGCACCGCTATCATTTGCATTCATTACTATTAGTTTACATTGAGTATGACTTGACTGGATCTCTTTTACCATGAATTACAATGTCTAGTCACTCCTTGATCTTTAAAGGTGCTCTGCATTTATGTTTTGCGGTCTCAGAAAGGGCTAGCGAGATACCATCTTTTTATATCATATTATGATTGTTTTGAGAAAGTGTTGTCATCCGAGATTTATTATTATTGCTCGCTAGTTGATTATGCCATTGATATGAGTAAACATGAGACCTAAGCGTTATTGTGAATATGGTTAGTTCACAATCTTTACTGAAAACTTGAATGCTGGATTTACATATTTACAACAAGAGCAAACAGAGTTTGTAAAAGTTTTTCTTTATCACTTTCAGTTTGTCAACTGGATTGCTTGAGGACAAGCAAAGGTTTAAGCTTGGGGGAGTTGATATGTCTCCGTCGTATCTACTTTTCCAAACACTTTTCCCTTGTTTTGGACTCTAACTTGCATGATTTGAATGGAACTAACCCGGACTGACGGTGTTTTCAGCAGAATTGCCATGGTGTTATTTATGTGCAGAAACAAAAGTTCTCGGAATGACCTGAAACTCCACGGAGCATCTTTTTGGAAATAATAAAAAATACTGGGAAAAGATCAAGACCAGGGGGCTCACACCCTAGCCACGAGGGTGGGGGGCGTGCCTGCCCCCTGGGCGCGCCCCCTACGTCATGGGCCCCCTGGAGCTCCTCCGACCTCAACTCCAACTCTATATATTTGCTTTAACGGAGAAGAAAAATCAGAGAGAAGGATTCATCACGTTTTACGATACGGAGCCGCCGCCAAGCCCTAAAACCTCTTGGGAGGGCTGATCTGGAGTCTGTTCGGGGCTCCGGAGAGGGGAATCCGTCGCCATCGTCATCATCAACCTTCCTCCATCACCAATTTCAAGATGCTCACCGCCGTGTGTGAGTAATTCCATCGTAGGCTTGCTGGACGGTGATGGGTTGGATGAGATTTATCATGTAATCGAGTTAGTTTTGTTAGGGTTTGACCCCTAGTATCCACTATGTTCTGAGGTTGATGTTGCTATGACTTTGCTATGCTTAATGCTTGTCACTAGGGCCCGAGTGCCATGATTTCAGATCTGAACCTATTATGTTTTCATCAATATATGAGAGTTCTTGATCCTATCTTGCAAGTCTATAGTCACCTACTATGTGTTACGATCCGGCAACCCCGAAGTGAAAATAATTGGGACCACTCCCGGTGATGACCGTAGTTTGAGGAGTTCATGTATTCACTATGTGTTAATGCTTTGGTCCGGTACTCTATTAAAAGGAGGCCTTAATATCCCTTAGTTTCCGCTAGGACCCCGCTGCCACGAGAGGGTAGGACAAAAGATGTCATGCAAGTTCTTTTCCATAAGCACGTATGACTATATTCGGAATACATGCCTACATTACATTTATGAATTGGAGCTAGTTCTGTGTCACCCTAGGTTATGACTGTTACATGATGAACCGCATCCGGCATAATTCTCTATCACCGATCCATTGCCTACGAGCTTTCCATATATTGTTCTTTGCTTATTTACTTTTCCGTTGCTATTGTTATCATCACTACAAAATACCAAAAACATTACTTTTGCTATCATTACCTTTTGCTACCGTTACCACCACTATCATATTACTTTGCTACTGAATACTTTGCTACAGATATTAAGTTTCCAGGTGTGGTTGAATTGACAACTCAACTGCTAATATTTGAGAATATTCTTTGGATCCCCTTGTGTCGAATCAATAAATTTGGGTTGAATACTATACCCTCAAAAACTGTTGCGATCCCCTATACTTGTGGGTTATGAGATGCCTTATCTTATTCTGCCATCTTTCAATAGGGACCTCCCTCCTGCATCTTTAACCCATTCCCTTGGTATCAAATCCAGGAACCCTTCTCTTTCGAACCATGCTAATTCGAACGAAAAAGTGTTTTTGTTCCCCACATGGGTTGCCTCGCCAGAGTCAACGAGCAACGGGGTGTGGTGCGAGATCGAGCGCGATAGTGCTTGCACTATTACCAGGGGAAATTTCCGCTCCCATTCGACGCTAGCGAGGACACGATCCAGCTTCTCAAATGTCCGGTTTGGCAAAGAATTAGCCCAAGTGAATTTTCTACCAGAAAGCTCTATCTCTCTGAGATCCAAGTTTTCGATTATGGTATTAAACATAAATGACCATCTGCCGTCAAAATTATCATTATTCTTTTTTCCCTCCTTTGAATAATGTTAAAATCACCAAAAAATCTACAGATACGGACAAGATCAGCCAAAAAAAAATCAGATTTGAGTTCTAGCTGCGCGACACCATACACCGCCACTAATGCCCAATTAAACCCATCGGCCTTTGATCTGACCCGAAACTTCATTGCAAAATCTCCCATGACCACACTCCGAACTTCCAACGAATCGCACTTAACCCCAAGTAAGATCGCACCGGACCTTCCTCTTGGAGGTAGGCAATGCGAGTCGAAATCGACACCTCCCGATAAAGTGCTAAGGAACCGGGGAGTGAAATTGTCCCTTCTAGTTTCGGAGAGGGCGATAAAATCCAACTAGTGTTCGATAGATGCATCCGCTAGAAACCTTCTTTTAGCCAAGTCTTTAAGACCTCTGTTATTCCAAAAAATTCCTCTCATATTTCATCATGAATTTTTTTAGAGGTACGGATCCTAGCACTTCTTCGCACAGCCGAAGCTGGATAAGTCTTTCGTTTCCACTTCCGCTTAGGCTTATTTTGATCCTCCAGCTGGTCTTCACAACCAGGCTCCATGGACCTAACCTCCGAAACACCTACATGGGTAGAATCCCTAGGGGAACTGTATCCTTCATCCTCCTCTGTCTCAGGAAGTGAAGGGGCAAGATCCGCATACAAACTGTCCAAAACCCTGACTCCCAACGCATCTATGTCGGAGTCACTCATGAGATTAATGGCTGCTAAGTTACGAATCATTTCTATAGCGCGCTCTGCTTCAAGATCTAGGATATCATTAACCGATCTAGAGATTTCACTGCCATTACTACCAAGTGAAGCTCCTAACTGGTTTGCATTATGAAATATCTCATCATTGGAAAATGCAGAATAGAATTGGACGTATTAACCGACATACCAGTAGTGACCTCAATGTCACGAAGCTTGGCCGCTCGCATAGCACACCGTAGCTGCATAGCATCAACATCCGGCTGATCGTCGAGGCGACAACTCATCCGTCGGCCTTCAGCGACCGGATTTGGGATCCCTCCAAAAGTAATGATCTCCTCACGCGTGGCTGTTGGGGAACGCAGTAATCTCAAAATATTTTCCTATGCACGCAAGATCCATCTAGGTGATGCATAGCAACGAGAGGGGAGAATGTTGTCCATGTACCCTTGTAGACCGTAAGTGGAAGCGTTATGACAATGCGGTTGATGTAGTCGTATGTCTTCACGATCCAACCGATCCTAGTACCGAAGATACGACACCTCCGCGATCTGCACATGTTCAGCTCGATGACGTCCCACGAACTCTAGATCTAGCTGAGTGTCGGGGGAGAGCTTCGTTAGCACGACGGTGTGATGACGGTGATGATGAAGTTACCGACGCAGGGCTTCGCCTAAGCACTCCAACGATATGACCGAGGTGGAAATCTGTGGAGGGGGCACCGCACACGGCTAAGAGATCAACTTGTGTGTCTATGGGGTGCCCCTCCCCCGTATATAAAGGAGTGGAGGAGGGGAGGGCCGACCCTCTCTATGGCACACCCTAGGGGGAGTCCTACTCCCACCGGGAGTAGGATTCCCGAAGGAAATATGCCCTAGAGGCAATAATAAAGTTATTATTTATTTCCTTATATCATGATAAATGTTTATTATTCATGCTAGAATTGTATTAACCAGAAACTTAGTACATGTGTGAATACATAGACAAATAGAGTGTCACTAGTTTGCCTCTACTTGACTAGCTCGTTGAATCAATGATGGTTATGTTTCCTAACCATAGACATGAGTTGTCATTTGATTAACGGGATCACATCATTAGAGAATGATGTGATTGTTGACTTGACCCATCCGTTAGCTTAGCACGATGATCGTTTAGTTTATTGCTATTGCTTTCTCCATAACTTATACATGTTCCTATGACCATGAGATCATGCAACTCCTGAATGCCGGAGGAACACTTTGTGTGCTACCAAACGTCACAACGTAACTGGGTGATTATAAAGGTGCTCTACAGGTGTCTCCAATGGTGTTTGTTGAGTTGGCATAGATCGAGATTAAGATTTGTCACTCCAAGTATCGGAGATGTATCTCTGGGCCCTCTTAGTAATGCACATCACTATAAGCCTTGCAAGCATTGTGACTAATGAGTTAGTTGGAGGATGATGCATTACGGAACGAGTAAAGAGACTTGCCGGTAACGAGATTGAACTAGGTATTGAGATACAGATGATCGAATCTCGGGCAAGTAACATACCGATGACAAAGGGAACAACATATGTTGTTATGAGGTTTGACCGATAAAGATCTTCGTAGAATATGTAGGAACCAATATGAGCTTCTAGGTTCCGCTATTGGTTATTAAGTGGAAGTGAGTCTCGGTCATGTCTACATAGTTCTCGAACCCGTAGGGTCCGCACGCTTAACGTTCGGTGACGATCGATATTATGAGTTCATGTGTTTTGATGAACCGAAGGTTGTTCGGAGTCCCAGATGTGATCACGGGCATGACGAGGAGTCTCGAAATGGTCGAGACATAAAGATCGATATATTGGAAGCCTATGTTTGGACATCAGAATGGTTCCGAGTGGTTTGGGCATTTTTCTGGAGTACCGAGAGGTTACCGGAACCCCCCAGGAGAAGTTATGGGCCTTATGGGCCATAAGAAGGAAGCACACCAGCCCTCAAGGGGCTGGTGTAGTGCCCCCCTTGGGCAGGAGGCCGAATTGGAATAGGTTTGGGGGGGGGGGCTTTCCTTCTCTCCTACTCCTCCTTCCCTTCCTCTCCTACTCCAACTAGGGAAGGGGGGAATCCTACTCCCGGTGGGAGTAGGACTCCCCTAGGGCGCGCCATAGAGAAGGCCGGCCCCTCCCCTCCTCCACTCCTTTATATACGGGGGAGGGGGGCACCCCATAGACACACAAGTTTATCATTGATCTTTTAGCCGTGTGCGGTGCCCCCCTCCACCATAATCCACCTCGGTCATATCATAGCGGTGCTTAGGCGAAGCCCTGTTCCGGTAGCATCATCATCACCATCATCACGCCGTCGTGTTGACGAAGCTCTCCCTTGACACTCTACTGGATCATGAGTTTGTGGGACGTCACCAAGCCAAACGTGTGCAGACCGCGGAGGTGCCGAACCTTCGGTGCTAGGATCGGTCGATCGTGAAGACATACGACTACATCAACCGCGTTGTCATAACGCTTCCGCTTACGATCTACGAGGGTACATAGACAACACTCTTCCCTCGCGTTGCTATGCGTCACCATGATCTTACGTGTGCGTAGGAATTTTTTTCAAAATTACCGCGTTCCCCAACAATTCCCCCATTTCCCTAGTTGGAGTAGGAGAGGAAGGAAGGAAGAAAGAGGGAGAAGGAAAGGGGGGCGCCCCCCTTCCCTAGTCCAATTCAGACCCAAGGGGGAGGGGGCGCGTGGCCTGCCCTGGCTTCCCCTCTATCTTTCCACTAAGGTCCAATAAGGCCCATATACTCCCTGGGGGGTTCCGGTAACCCCCCGGTACTCCGGTAAATGCCCGTACTCACCCCAGAACTATTCCGATGTCCAAACATATGCTTCCAATATATCGATCTTTATGTCTCGACCATTTCGAGACTCCTCGCCATGCCCGTGATCACATTCGGGACTCCGAACAACCTTCGGTACATCAAAACACATAAACTCATAATACCGATCGTCACCGAACGTTAAGCGTGCGGACCCTACGGGTTTGAGAACTATGTAGACATGATCGAGACTCATCTCCGGTCAATAAGCAATAGTAGAACCTGGATGCTCATATTGGTTTCTACATATTCTACGAAGATCTTTATCGGTCAAACCGCATAACAATATACGTTGTTCCCTTTGTGATCGGTATGTTACTTGCCCGAGATTCGATCGTCGGTATCTCAATACCTACTTCAATCTCATTATCGGCAGTCTCTTTACTCGTTCCGTAATGCAACATCCCGTAACTAACTCATTAGTCACATTGCTTGCAAGGCTTATAGTGATGTGCATTACCGAGAGGGCCCAAAGATAGCTCTCCGATACACGGAGTGACAAATCCTAATCTCGATCTATGCCAACTCAATAAACACCATCGGAGACACCTGTAGAGTATCTTTATAGTCACCCAATTACGTTGCGACATTTTATAGCACACTAAGTGTTCCTCCGGTATTTGGGAGTTGCATAATCTCATAGTCATAGGAACATGTATAAGTTATGGAGAAAGCAATATCAATAAACTAAACGATCAAAGTGCTAAGCTAACGGATGGGTCAAGTCAATCACATCATTCTCTAATGATGTGATCCCATTCATCAAATGACAACTCTGTCCATGGCTAGGAAACTTAACCATCTTTGATTAACGAGCTAGTCAAGTAGAGGCATACTAGTGACACTCTATTTGTCTATGTATTCACACATGTACTAAGTTTCAGGTTAATACAATTCTAGCATGAATAATAAACATTTATCATGATATAAGGAAATATAAATACCAACTTTATTATTGCCCCTACAACATATTTCCTTTAGTCTCCCACTTGCATTAGAGTCAATAATCTAGATTACATTGTGATGACTCTAACACCCATGGAGTCTTGGTGCTGGTCATGTTTTGCTCGTGAGAGAGGCTTAGTTAACAGGTCTGCAACATTTATATCCGTATGTATCTTGCAAATCTCTATGTCTCCCTCCTTGTCTTGACCGCGGATGGAATTGAAGCATCTCTTGATGTGCTTGGTTCTCTTGTGAAATCTAGATTCCTTTGCCAAGGCAATTGCACCATATTGTCATAAAAGATTTTCATTGGACCCAATGCAGTTGGTATGCCACCTAGATCAGATATGAACTCCTTCATTTGCTGCTTCCGAAGCAGCTATGTACTCCGCTTCAGACGTAGATCCTGCCACGACGCTCTGCTTGGTACTGCACCAACTGACAGCTCCACCATTAAATAAAAATATGTATCCGGTTTGTGACTTAGAGTCATCGGGATCAGTGTCAAAGCTTGCATCTACGTAACCATTTACAATGAGCTCTTTGTCACCTCCATAAGCGAGAAACATTTCCTTAGTCCGTTTCATGTATTTCAAGATGTTCCTGACCGTTGTCCAGTGATCCACTCCTGGATTAATTTGGTACCTCCCTGCTAAACTAATAGCAAGGCACACATCAGGTCTGGTACACAACATTGCATACATGATAGAACCTATGGCTGAAGCATAGGGAATGACTTCCATTTTCTCTCTATCTTCTACAGTGGTCGGGCATTGAGTCTGACTCAACTTCACACCTTGTAACACAGGCAAGAACCCTTTCTTTGCTTGATCCATTTTGAACTTCTTCAAAACTTTATCAAGGTATGTGCTTTGTGAAAGTCCAATTCAGCGCCTTGATCTATTTCTATAGATCTTGATGCCCAATATATAAGCAGCTTCACCGAGGTCTTTCATTGAAAAATTCTTATTCAAGTATCCTTTTATGCTATTCAGAAATTCAGTATCATTTCCGATCAGCAATATGTCATCTACATATAATATCAGAAATGCTACAGAGCTCCCACTCACTTTCTTGTAAATACAGACTTCTCCAAAAGTCTGTATAAAACCATATGCTTTGATCACACTACCAAAGCGTATATTCCAACTCCGAGAGGCTTGCACCAGTTCATAAATGGATCGCTGGAGCTTGCACACTTTGTTAGCACCTTTTGGATTGACAAAACCTTCTGGTTGCATCATATACAACTCTTCTTTAAGATATCCATTAAGGAATGCAATTTTGACATCCATTTGCTAAATTTCATAATCATAAAATGCGGCAATTGCTAACATGATTCAGACGGACTTAAGCATTGCTACGGGTGAGAAGGTCTCATCGTAGTCAACTCCTTGAACTTGTTGAAAACCTTTTGTAACAAGTAAAGCTTTGTAGACAGTAACATTACCGTCAGCATCAGTCTTCTTCTTGAAGACCCATTTATTCTCTATGGCCTGCCGATCATCGGGCAAGTCAACCAAAGTCCATACTTTGTTCTCATACATGGATCCCATCTCAGATTTCATGGCCTCAAGCCATTTTGCGGAATCTGGGCTCATCATCGCTTCCTCATAGTTCGTAGGTTCGCCATGGTCAAGTAACATGACCTCCAGAACAGTATTACCATACCACTCTGGTGCGGATCTTACTCTAGTTGACCTACGAGGTTCGGTAGAAACTTGATCAGAAGTTTCATGATCATCATCATTAGCTTCCTCACTTACTGATGTAGGAATCACTGGAACTGATTTCTGTGATGAACTACTTTCCAATAAGGGAGTAGGTACAATTACCTCATCAAGTTCTACTTTCCTCCCACTCATTTCTTTCGAGAGAAACTCCTTCTCTAGAAAGGATCCATTCTTAGCAATGAATATCTTGCCTTCGGATCTTTGATAGAAGGTGTACCCAACAGTCTCTTTTGGGTATCCTATGAAGACACATTTCTCCGATTTGGGTTCGAGCTTATCAGGTTGAAGCCTTTTCACATAAGCATCGCAGACCCAAACTTTAAGAAATGACAACTTGTGTTTCTTGCCAAACCACAGTTCATAAGGTGTCATCTCAACGGATTTCGATGGTGCCCTATTTAACGTGAATGTAGCCGTCTCTAAAGCATATCCACAAAACGTAGTGGTAAATCAGTGAGATATATCATAGATCGCACCATATCTAAAAAAGAGCAGTTACGACATTCTGACACACCATTATGCCGTGGTGTTCCAGGTGGTATGAGTTGCGAAACTATTCCGCATTGCTTCAAATGAAGACGAAGCTCGTAACTCAAATATTCTCCTCTACGATCAGATCGTAGAAACTTAATTTCTTGTTACGATGATTTTCCACTTCACTCTGAAATTCTTTGAACTTTTCAAATGTTTCAGACTTATGTTTCATCAAGTAGATATATCCATATCTGCTCAAATCATCTGCGAAGGTAAGAAAATAACGATACCCACCGCGAGCATCAACACTCATCGGACCGTATACATCAGTATGTATTATTTACAACAAGTCTGTTGCTTGCTCCATTGTTCCAGAGAACAGAGTCTTAGTCATCTTGCCCATGAGGCATGGTTCGCAAGCATCAAGTGATTCATAATCAAGTGATTCCAAAAGTCCATCAGCATGGAGTTTCTTCATGCGCTTTACACCAATATGACCTAAATGGCAGTGCCACAAATAAGTTGCACTATCATTATTAAACTTATATCTTTTGGTTTCAATACTATGAACATGTGTATCACTACTATCAAGATTTAGTAAAAATAGACCACTCATCAAGGGTGCATGACCATAAAAGATATTACTCATATAAATAGAACACCAATTATTCTCTGATTTAAATGAATAACCGTCTTGCATTAAACAAGATCCAGACATAATGTTCATGCTCAACGCTGGCACCAAATAACAATTAATTAGGTCTAAAACTAATCCCGAAGGTAGATGTAGAGGTAGCATGCCGACGGCGATCACATCGAGTTTGGAACCATTTCCCACGCGCATCGTCACCTCGTCCTTAGCCAATCTTTGCTTAATCCGTAGCCCCTGTTTCGAGTTGCATATATTAGCAACATAACCAGTATCAAATACCCAGGCGCTACTACGAGCATTAGGAAGGTACACATCAATAACATGTATATCAAATATACCTTTCACTTTGCCATCCTTCTTCTCCGCCAAATACTTGGGGCAGTTCCGCTTCCAGTGACCAGTCCTTTCACAGTAGAAGCACTCAGTCTCAGGCTTGGGTCTAGACTTGGGCTTCTTCACTTGAGCAGCAACTTGCTTGCCGTTCTTCTTGAAGTTCCCTTTCTTCCCTTTACCCTTTTTCTTGAAACTGGTGGTCTTGTTGACCATCTACACTTGATGCTCCTTCTTGATTTCTACCTCCGCAACCTTTACCATTGCAAAGAGCTCGAGAATTGTCTTATCCATCCCTTGCATATTATAGTTCATCACGAAGCTCTTGTAGCTTGGTGGCAGTGATTGAAGAACTCTGTCAATGACACTATCATCAGGAAGATTAACTCCCAGTTGAGTCAAGTGGTTGTGGTACCCAGACATTCTGAGTATATGTTCACTGACAGAACTATTCTCCTCCATTTTGCAGCTGTAGAGCTTATTGGAGACTTCATATCTCTCAATCCGGGCATTTGCTTGAAATATTAACTTCAACTCCTGGAACATCTCATATGCTCCATGGTGTTCAAAATGTCGTTGAAGTCCTGGTTCTAAGCCGTAAAGCATGGCACACTGAACTATCGAGTAGTCATCGGCTTTGCTCTGCCAGACATTCATAACATCTGGTGTTGCTCCTCAGCGGGGTTGTCACCTAGCGGTGCTTCCATGACATAATTCTTCTGTGCAGCAATGAGGATAATCCTCAAGTTACGGACTCAGTCCGTGTAGTTGCTACCATCATCTTTCAACTTAGCTTTCTCTAGGAACGCAGTAAAATTCAACAGGACAACAACACGGGCCATCTATCTACAACAACATAGACATGCAAAATACTATCAGGTACTAAGTTCATGATAAATTAAAGTTCAATTAATCAAATTGCTTAAGAACTCCCACTTAGATAGACATCTCTCTAATCATCTAAGTGATCACGTGATCCATATCAACTAAACCATGTCCGGTCATCACGTGAGATGGAGTAGTTTTCAATAGTGAACATCACTATGTTGATCATATCTACTATATGATTCACGCTCGACCTTACGGTCTCAGTGTTCCGAGGCCATATCTGTATATTCTAGGCTCGTCAAGTTTAACCCGAGTATTCCACGTGTGCAAAACTGGCTTGCACCCGTTGTATGTGAATGTAGAGCTTATCACACCCGATCATCACGTGGTGTCTCGGCACGACGAACTGTAGCAATGGTGCATACTCAGGGAGAACACTTATACCTTGAAATTTAGTGAGAGATCATCTTAAAATGCTACCGCCGAACTAAGCAAAATAAGATGCATAAAGGATAAACATTACATGTAATCAATATAAGTGATATGATATGGCCATCATCATCTTGTGTCTTTGATCTCCATCTCCAAAGCACCGTCATGATCACCATCGTCACCGGCTTGACACCTTGATCTCCATCGAAGCATCATTGTCGTCTCACCAACTATTGCTTCTACGACTATCGCTACCGCTTAGTGATAAGGTAAAGCAATTACATGACGATTGCATTTCATACAATAAAGCGACAACAATATGGCTCCTGCCAGTTGCCGATAACTCTGTTACAAAACATGATCATCTCATACAATTAAATTTAGCATCATGTCTTGACCATATCACATCACAATATGCCCTGCAAAAACAAGTTAGACATCTTCTACTTTGTTGTTGGAAGTTTTACGTGGCTGCTAGGGGCTGAGCAAGAACCGTTCTTACCTACGCATCAAAAACCACAAGGCGGTATAGTGATTGCTTTTTGATCTTTAGAAAGAACCCTATTCATTGAATCCGATTCAACTAAAGTTGGAGAAACTGACACCACCAGCCACCTATGTGCGAAGCACGTTGGTAGAACAGTCTCGCGTAAGCGTACACGTAATGTCCATCTAGGCCGCTTCATCCAACAATACCGCTGAATCAAGAATCGACTAGTGACGGCAAGCAATATGTATATACCCACGCCCATAACTCTTGTGTGTTCTACTTATGCATATAACATCTACGCATAGACCTGGCTCAGATGCCACTGTTGGGGAACGCAGTAATTTCAAAATATTTTCCTACGCACACACAAGATCCATCTAGGTGATGCATAGCAACGAGAGGAGAGAGTGTTGCCCACGTACCCTTGTAGACCGTAAGCGGAAGCTTTATGACAATGTGGTTGATGTAGTCATACATTTTACGATCCAACCGATCCTAGTACCGAAGATACGGCACCTCCGCGATCTACACACGTTCAGCTCGGCGACGTCCCACGAACTCTAGATCCAGCTGAGTGTCGGGGGAGAGCTTCATCAGCACAACGGTGTGATGACGGTGATGATGAAGTTACCGACGCAGGGCTTCGCATAAGCACTACAACAATATGACCGAGGTGGAAATCTATGGAGGGGGGCACCGCACACGGCTAAGAGATCAACTTGTGTGTGTATGGGGTGCCCCCTCCCCCGTATATAAAGGAGTGGAGGAGGGGAGGGCCGACCCTATCTATGGAGCGCCCTAGGTGGAGTCCTACTCCCACCGAGAGGAGGATTCCCCCCTTTCCCTAGTTGGAGTAGGAGAGGAAGGAAGGAAGAAAGAGGGTGAAGGAAAGGGGGGCGCCGCCCCCCTTCCCTAGTCAAATTCGGACCCAAGGGGGAGGGGGCGTGCGGCCTGCCCTGGCTTCCCCTCTCTCTTTCCACTAAGGCCAAATAAGGCCCATATACTCATCGGGGGGGGGGGGGGGGGTTCCGGTAACCCCCCAGTACTCCGGTAAATGCCCGGCTCACCCGGAACTATTATGATGTCCAAACATATGCTTCCAATATATCGATCTTTATGTCTCGACCATTTTGAGACTCCTCGTCATGCCCGTGATCACATCCGGGACTCCGAACAACCTTTGGTACATCAAAACACATAAACTCATAATACCGAGTCACCGAACGTTAAGCGTGCGGACCCTACGGGTTCAAGAACTATGTAGACATGACTGAGACTCATCTCTGGTCAATAACCAATAGCGGAACCTGGATGCTCATATTGGTTCCTACATATACTACGAAGATCTTTATCGGTCAAAACGCATAACAATATACGTTGTTCCGTTTGTCATCGGTATGTTACTTGCCCGAGATTCTATCGTTGGTATCTCAATACCTAGTTCAATCTCGTTACCAGCAAGTCTCTTTACTCGTTCCGTAATGCAACATGCCGTAACTAACTCATTAGTCACATTGCTTGCAAGGCTTATAGTGATGTGCATTACCAAGAGGGCCCAGAGATACCTCTCCGATACACGGAGTGACAAATCCTAATCTCGATCTATGCCAACTCAACAAACACCATCGGAGACACCTGTAGAGCATCTTTATAGTCACCCAGTTATGTTGTGATGTTTGATAGCACACTAAGTGTTCCTCCGATATTCGGGAGTTGCATAATCTCATAGTCATAGGAACATGTATAAGTTATGGAGAAAGCAATAACAATGAACTAAACGATCAAAGTGCTAAGCTAACGGATGGGTCAAGTCAATCACATCATTCTCTAATGATGTGATCCCATTCATCAAATGACAACTCTTTGTCCATGGCTAGCAAACTTAACCATCTTTGATTAACGAGCTAGTCAAGTAGAGGCATACTAGTGACACTCTGTTTGTCTATGTATTCACACATGTACTAAGTTTCCGGTTAATACAATTCTAGCATGAATAATAAACATTTATCATGATATAAGGAAATATAAATAGCAACTTTATTATTGCCTCTAGGGCATATTTCCTTCAGTGGCCCCGTTTGGGGTGGGGCCTCCTGCCCAACCCCCAACAGGGCTTGTCACCTGCTGCAAGGCAACACTCCGAGAGGGTGTCGAGAGCCCGAGTCCAGAAGACGCCGCGGACACCGCCACAGCCGTATGCGCCATAGGAGAGGCAGGGGCGGAGGCCTCCTGCCCGCGCCCCCTCCTGGTCCGGCCACCATAGCCGTGTGCGCCATGGGAGAGGCCGGGGCAGAGGCCTCCTGCCCACGCCCCGCTCCCAGTTCGGCTGCACTGCTGGCTTGCGGCACGGCCATCGCCATGCGCACCATAGGAGAGGCAGGGTGGAGGCCTCCTGCCCGCGCCTCCTCCCGATCTGGCCGCACCGCTAGCCCGCGGCACGACCACTGCCGTACCAATCGTCGCCGGACTCCTCGTCGGTGTGGACGCGCCAGTCAGAGAGGAGGATTGAAGGGCCGCCTGCCCAAGATCATCCCTACCATCGAAGCACAACCGAGTGCCCAAACCGATCACTCCCGGTGAAGTCGGTGTACTCTCCACCAAGGTTATCGCAACAACAAACTCATCGGAACCACCACCCCTAGTGCGTCAGCAGTAGCAAAATCCAGGGGCAGAACCGTTCGCTCATGCAAATCATCACACTCCACCAGATCGCTCCACAATCTAGGAGGAGCAGAGGCAGGCTCAAACGAACTAAATCTCAACATGGTCATGTGTGCAGCAGTCAAGGGTGTAGTCCCTTTCCCGGGCACTGGCGCGTCGGAACCCGGGATGTTAGACACATCACGCCCACGGTCATCCTCTCGCACCTCCTTATTACCCTAACCATCATCCTTATCAAGCATATCAACATCATTCCCTGCCAAGGCCTCTAAGTAAAGCTCGGTGTCCTCAAACTCAATCTCGAGGTTGTAAATCAAGCCTCTATGAGTCCACTTAACCACATCTGGTACATACTCGATATCCAGGATACTGACAAGCAATCTGGCCACCCTATTTGCTCGGGTAAAGGCCATATCTACCCTCTCGGTTTTCCCAACCAGTGTCCCCAAGCTAGCCGCAACTCGAACATCATTTAGCGGCTTCGAAGGTGCCCTCGAGAATCGGAGCCAAACCTGAGTGAGAGGCTTGCCCTTCGGCTCAACCTTCTTACACTCATGAAACTCGAGGATACGCTCAGTGCCAGGAACTCTGCACAACCCAAAACTCAGTAGCCGCTGCAAGTCCTCAGCCGAGGGAAAATCAACCTTATACATGTTAGCCTTGAGCCGAATAAGCTCCCACTGAAGGTTACCTGGAGCCAGCTCATTAAGCCTGTGCATGATCTGTGCTTCAGACAAGTCACCCTTGGTCACTTTCACCACCCCCGTGGTCGCACTCTAAGGCGCATTTGGGATCTCCATAGCACTAGGAGACTCAAAAAACATCGACTCAATGCAGCACACACCATAAATTGTAACACCGGGCATTGGTTCACGCAATAGCGGGCACTCCCCCGTAGCATGCACCGGTTTGTAGCAAGTATCACACAGTTCAGCAGTACATTCAATAATGAAGTGCCCCTGCTCACCATAGCGATAGAAAATCATTTTCTCTTCCTTACGGGCCCACTTGCTAGCTCTCTCACCATCTGGTTTGTCAGAAACACCACCAACACCCGCCACTGTCGGCTCACTCGCGCGCACTGCCGCATTAGCCAGGGCCGAAACCGCCACCATGACCTGCCCAGACAACGCCTGCGTCTGCATAACAAGCACCTCTGAGGACACCATCGGCTCAGCGATGTCGGAAGCGGTAGTAGCGGGCGGCGGAGGCTGACGGTTGCAGTTCTTGCCACCGCGGCCAGCACGAACACCTCTGTAACCACCTCTCCGTCGGTAGTCCGGGCCAGATGCCCCCTCAACAAAACCTCCCGGAGGACCGTAAAATGGATGCTCCATCGTTCCATCGCTCTGTTAAGCATAACCGCGACGTCTGCCTGATGATGAAGAACCGCGATGCTGCCCCTCGCCATATGCGTCATATCCGTCATCCCCCCATTGAGCCCAGGGTGGACCTTGACCAGCATGGCTAGCTTCTCTGCCTCGGTAAGCTGGGTAGTGATAAAAACCCGCGCCACCGCCGCCGCCACCTCGATGCACTGGCGGCCCTAGCTGCGGCGGGAGGGTGTCCCGCTAATGTCGCTTGCGCCGGCTCCGCCCGGCTCGGCTGAGGCTGCGCGACCACATCCGGTGGAGGAGCGCCCTTGGGCTGCTGCACCGACACCGGCGCCTGCGAAGCTCCCCCCGCGTGAAGCTGCGGCTGTTGAGCAGCCCCCGCACGGGGCGGTGGCAACTGTGCGCGCAAAGGCGCCCGAGGCGTCGCAGCGGCCGGCATTGGAGCCGAGAGTCTAGGCCCCGATGGACCACCACCTCCGTGCCCCGCCATGGTGATACGTCTCCATCGTATCTACTTTTCCAAACACTTTTGCCCTTGTTTTGGACTCTAAATTGCATGATTTGAATGGAACTAACCCAGACTGACGCTGTTTTCAGCAGAATTGCCATGGTGTTATTTATGTGCAGAAACAAAAGTTCTCGGAATGACCTGAAACTTCACGAAAGGTCTTTTTGGAAATAATAAAAAATCCTTGCAAAAGATGAAGACCAGGGGGCCCACACCCTAGCCATGAGGGTGGGGGCACGCCCATACCTCGTGGGCCCCCTGGAGCTCCTCCGACGTCAACTCCAACTCTATATATTTGCTTTCGGGGAGAAAAAATAGAAGAGAAGGATTCATCGCGTTTTACGATACGGAGCCGCCGCCAAGCCCTAAAACCTCTCGGGAGGGCTGATCTAGAGTCTGTTCGGGGCTCCAAAGAGGGGTGTGACGCCCCCGATTTGACCGTACACTAATCATACACGCAAACGTGTACGACCAAGATCAGGGACTCACGGGAAGATATCACAACACAACTCTACAAATAAAAATAAGTCATACAAGCATCATATTACAAGCCAGGGGCCTCGAGGGCTCGAATGCAAGAGCTCGATCATAGACGAGTCAGCGGAAGCAACAATATCTGAGTACAGACATAAGTTAAACAAGTTTGCCTTAAGAAGGCTAGCACAAACTGGGATACAGATCGAAAGAGGCGCAGGCCTCCTGCCTGGGATCCTCCTAAACTACTCCTGGTCGTCGTCAGCGGGCAGCACGTAGTAGTAGGCACCTCCGGTGTAGCAAGAGGCGTCGTCGACGGTGGCGTCTGGCTCCTGGGCTCCAACATCTGGTTGCGACAACCAGAAAGAAAGGCAAAGGGGGAAAAGGGGGGAGAAAGCAACCGTGAGTACTCATCCAAAGTACTCGCAAGCAAGGAGCTACACTACATATGCATGGGTATCAAATGGAGTAAGGATTTCATATGTGGACTGAACTGCAGAAAGCCAGAATAAGAGGGGGATAACTAATCCTTTCGAAGACTACGCTTCTGGCAGCCTCCGTCTTGCAACATGTAGAAGAGAGTAGACTGAAGTCCTCCAAGTAGCATCGCATAGCATAATCCTAACCGATGATCCTCTCCTCGTCGCCCTGTGAGAGAGCGATCACCGATTGTATCTGGCACTTGGAAGGGTGTGTTTTATTAAGTATCCGGTTCTAGTTGTCATAAGGTCAAGGTACAACTCCGGGTCGTCCTTTTACCGAGGGACACGGCTATTCGAATAGATAAACTTCCCTGCAGGGGTGCACCACATACCCCAACACGCTCGATCCCATTTGGCCGGACACACTTTTCTGGGTCATGCCCGGCCTCGGAAGATCAACACGTCGCAGCCCTACCTAGGCACAACAGAGAGGTCAGCACGCCGGTCTAAATCCTATGGCGCAGGGGTCTGGGCCCATCGCCCTTTGCACACCTGCACGTTGCGTACGCGGCCGGAAGCAGACCTAGCCTAGTGGCTTTCCAGTCCAATCCGGCGCGCGCCACTCAGTCGCTGACGTCACGAAGGCTTCGGCTGATACCACGACGTCGGGATACCCATAACTGCTCCCACGTAGATGGTTAGTGCGTATAGACCAAATGGCCAGACTCAGATCAAATACCCAGATCTCGTTAAGCGTGTTAAGTATCCGCGAACACCGACCAGGGCCAGGCCCACCTCTCTCCTAGGTGGTCGGAACCTGCCCTGTCGCTCCGCCTCAAAGATCCACTCGCGGGTGCTCCTACGAGCCGTCCCGTCTTTAGTCACCACATGTATCATGTATAAAGTATATAGTATATACCCGTGATCACCTCCCGAGTGATCACGGCCCAATAGTATAGCATGGCAGACAGACAAGAATGTAGGGCCACTGATGATAAACTAGCATCCTATACTAAGCAGTAGGATAGCAGGTAAAGGTATCAACAGTAGTAGCAAGGACAGGCTATGCATCAGTATAGGATTAACGAGAAGCAGTAACATGCTACACTACTCTAATGCAAGCAGTATAGAGAAGAGTAGGCGATATCTGGTGATCAAAGGGGGGGCTTGCCTGGTTGCTCTGGCAAGAAAGAGGGGTCGTCAACACCGTAGTCGAACTGGGTAGCAGCAGCGTCGGTCTCGGTGTCTATCGAGAGAAGAGGGGGGAAACAATAAATATAATGCAAGCATATGCTTAGTGAAGCATGACATGACAAGTAACGATGCTAGGCGTGCCCTAACGTGGTATGAGGTGGTACCGGTTAAGGGGGAATACATCCGGGAAAGTATTCCCGGTGTTTCGTGATTTCGGACAGAGGAGCCGGAGGGGGGGAAAGTTGCGGGTTCGATAGGTTAGGGGTGTGTGGCGGACGAACGGACTGCGTATCCGGATTCGTCTCATCGTTCTGAACAACTTTCATGTAGAAAGTATTTTGATCCGAGCTACGGTTTATTACGTATTAATTTTGAAAGATTTAAATCAATTTAGAATTTATTTAATTATAGCTGGGCACTATTCATTCACTGAAATCGGTCTAAAAGTTCCATGTCCATATAGCTATGGGCATCTGACAGGAATACGGAGGACGTATTCGTGTTCGTATCGAAATCCTAAGCAAGTTTCATGTATAAAATATTTTCATCGGAGTTACGGATTAAAAGATATGGTTTTCTAAAGATTATATTAATTTCTGGAATATAATTAATTATTTAATTTAATTCGAAAATGCTATTATGACGTCAGCATGATGTCACGGTGATGTCATCAGTCAACTCTGATCGTTGACCTAGTCAAACTGGCATGTGGGTCCAGTGGGACCCACATGTCATTCTCTGTTTAGTTAGCAGGTTAATTAACATAGTTAATTAGGTTAATTAACTAATTAGTTTAATTAAACAGGATTAATTAAGTTAATTAATTCACTAATTAATTAATTAATTAATAATTTATTTTATTTATTCAATTTATTTTTATTTACTTTTTCTTTTTCTTTTTGTTATGGGAGCGGGGCCCTCCTGTCATTGGCCCTAGGGGGCATAATGGGTCCGGGCGTTAGCGGGCGTCGGGCGCAACCCGAAATGGTGCCGCGGGCGCCCGTCCGCTGCCTCAGGCGCGACCAACGGGGGAGGGGGGGACGGCGAGCCGGGGCGCACGCTCGCCGGCGGGCGGCGACGACGCAGACCGGTGCGGGACTGCGTTCGCAGGGCGGCGCGTGGCGGAGTGGGAGCAGGGGCGACAGAAGCGAGGCCCGGGCGGCGCGACCAGGGGAGGTCGATGGCACGCGACGCGTGCAGCGGGCGTGCGAGGCAGGCCGCAACGGGGAAGCGGGCGGCACGCGAGGGAGGCACGGCGTACGGGCGTGGGCGGGGCGCGTGCGCGGTGCAGCGCGTGCGGCGATGCGGGAGCAGAAGCAGGGGAGAGGAGGCCGGGGGCCTCACCGGCGATGGAGGGAAGAGGCGGCGGCGTGGCTCGAGGTGGTCCGGCGAGGGAGGCGGCGCCTTGTCCAGCGGCGGGGCGCGCTGGCGACGCGTCGTGGCGACGGTGCGGCGTCGGGGCGCCACGGGCGCAGGGGGGCAAGGCGGGGAGGCGACGATGATGAGGCTTGGCGCGTCCTGGCCGTGAGAGGGGGACGACGCGGGCGTCGCGGCAGTGGGGGAGTCCGGCGACGGGGCCGGGGCGGCATCGGCGAGGGGCGCAAGGGCGAGGCGGCACCGACGATGGCGGGTGGCGGGGCGTCTCCGGTGGGGATTCCGGGCGACGGCGGCGAACGCCCCCGATCCGATCTGGATCGGGGAGGGGGGACAGAGGAGGAGTGGAGCGAGTGGGGGAGGTGGGGCGACTAGGGTTTGGTCGCCCCAGGGGGACTATAGGCGCCGGCTGGGCCGGCCTGGTTGGCCCAGAGGCCAGCTGGGCTGTGGCCCAGTGGAGGGGGGTGGCGCTTTCTCTTTTTTTCTTTTGTTTTCCCCTTTTGTATTTTCTTTTATGTTTTAATTTCTTTTAGTCTTTGTTTTATTAAATATAAATACAACTCCTAAATTAATGTTATAACTTATTCTACTGCCCCAAAAAGTTTGACACCTAAATAAAATAGTTTGCATTATTATAATTTTTAAAAGGCAATTAATCAATTGTCATAGCTACTGTTTTAATTACTTTAGAGCCTTTAAACATTTTATAATAGTGTAGTTCCACTGCCATAATTACTTATGCATTATTTGGTTCATCCTGAACATTATAGTTTTAATTTTCGAAAACTTTTGTTGTTTGCCTGATTTTTAAATCGAATTCAAATCGGTTTCGAACTAATGCGAGATTAGCCACCGTGATCGAGGTGACGTGGCATCATTAATGGAGGATTACTGTAGCTTAATTATCCGGACGTCACAATTCTCCTCCACTACAAGAAATCTCGTCCCGAGATTCAAGAGGGGAGTAAGGGGGAAAGTTCTGGTTACGATATTCTAACGGATCTTCTCGAAGAAGTTAATCCCTTTCGTTGATGTCTTCAATTCTTTATTCTGAAGCATCATGATGAAGTTGTCGTCCTTTCTTGGGGGAACTCCACCGTACTTACGAATAGGTAAGGGGCAGCTCTACAATGATAGGATGTTATAAGGGAAATTCATCTGGGGGTATCCCAAGAATGAACATATGAGTATCTCTCGAGTTTGAACAAATGACACACATAGAGAGCCAAGTAAGACGGTGCGATAAGAAGTTTCAAGCGGATAGGCAATCTTTCGAGGCCTAATCCGAAGGTGAAAGGGTTTCAGGGCAACGAGAATAGGTATTGCGCCACATACCAGAATAGATCACTAGACAGGTGGTCCGTGAATTACATACGGAGTCAAGCGCGAGGAACAACCTTGGGGACAGGTGGTGTACAGGAGTGTCAGGTTTCGATCCTGTGTAACTGTGGGTTATGGGCCCACCATGTGGTTAAAAGTAGGTAAAGGGTTGATATCTTGCACGGTCGTGATAGCAAGACATGTCAGAGGGTAGCCTATCATTTATGTTGGCAACAATGTCGGTACCAAGGGCGAGGGACGAAGAGAACCATTTTCCTGCTCGTTGAAACGAGGCGGACAAATAGGCAAAGTTCTCGTTCATCGGTGGTTACCGGAATGTCAACAACAATAGTAACAGGGTCTTACTGACAGAGTTGTACGCCGAGGTGCTTATAAAAGCAGTGACGTATTACTACTTAGATCATATAAACCTCAAGAAGGTTAAACAGAACAATGGAAAGGAAAATATGATTATCAGATTTAACAAAAGAATGGAAAGGAAAATGTGTTTAAACACACATTTCAGGGGTATATCCTTCCCAAGGACAAACAGAGCATGATATCCGTGGCAGGATATCATGTAGAAAACCCTTTAAGTAAGGGGAGAGAAATTTCATGACAGTACCCATACAACGGTGTTTGGATAATGGTTAAAGAAAACTTAGCATTGCGCTTTCAATGCTCTTATTGAAAATCGGAGTACCACAAACATGCTCCAAGAAGCATTGACATGGTATTCAAGCAAAGGTCAGATTTTGGAAACACAAAGGATCCATCAGGAATAACTTGTGAAATAAGTCTTACAATTCCCTCATGGAAGAATGGCTAAACTTGCTAAAAAGGATACTACAACAATAGGTCCTCCGGCCAGGTGTGTTAGGCCTGACATAACCTTACCGGGTCATATATAAAGACCAACATTATAACTCTTGGAAATAAGTTCCAACCATCATATCTGACTGAGATTCAGATCTGATTGGTGTCACGATACCTCAGACTTAGGATGCCTGAGAAGAAAAGGTGCGGCACAATTTGACGAGATGACATTGTAAGATTCTCGGGAAATGAACTATGGAAGCGAGTTCCGAAACAAGAGTTCATCAGTAACCCAAGGAGAGGATGAGGAGGTGGATGATAGGCTCAGCAACAATTCATCGCGATTTCCAAAGGATTGATTTCCACAATTATGTGAACAAGGAAATATCATTTGTCGGATCAAATGTCATAATGGTGTATGCTCGAGGGAAACATACACAACTGAACAATGATAGAAGGGTGCAACCAGGAATCTGGACTAGGTAGCACGATCAATGTTTGAATGATGATTCAATAATCAGTAGACTTAGAATGAAACTGTAGACCAATAACTTCAAGCAATCGGGTTGCTAGAAGTTTAGAATTTACACATCACAGACCATTAGTCGGTATTCCGGTTAGAAACAATACGGAGACCAAGAAATGAACGCAAAAGGCGAGAGATATTACTATATCAAGAATTCTCAAGAGGTGGTAAAATTACCACGACATTCTTGACATAAAAGGTGGTAACATTCCAAGGTAAAGAAGAACAAATGCTGTATAGCAAGGATCTCAAGGTATAACTCAAAACACGAATAAGTTTGTGTTGGAGGGAAGGCAATAAAGTGGCCGATGATAATACAATTCATCGGGGGCAATGATGGTATTTCTCATCATGAATTCAATTGATATCCAAGAAGACCTCATAAGGTTGATGGTCTTCACGGCACATTGGTCGAGAGATTTCAAGACGTAATCAATCAGTGACAACATCAAATCAAAGGAATGATGAAGCGGAAGGTTATTGGAACCATGGGTAGGGCACAAACTTGAAATCAAGCTTGTTGTTCAAGGTGAATTGATATGACGAGGAAGATCGACGTAAGCTTAGCTCATCATCGAAAGTTGTGCTCCGGGATTAAGGACCAGGTAGCATAGTTAAAATTTAGCATGATAATGATATAGCCGATCAGGCTAGGAATGACATGATCGAGTACAAACTCGAACTTAAAGAAGATTATCAAGAGTTGCTGAACCATAGGGCAGACTCGGTTCAGTTATCGGTGTCTTTGAGTGTTTAATAACTCAGAGCCCATGAAAACTGTAATCAGTGAGAATGTAGTACTTGATGAAGAACTCATAAGAAGTTATGCAGTTCCGTGATAATCTCGAGATACCAGGGGGGTAATACTCGAAGACGGATCAAAGTAGAGGTTGGACCGAGGTATTGATCCACATGAGACAAGTGCTTACACTTGCATCAAAAATGGTATTTAAAGGAGAACATGGTCGGAACCACGATTGTAAAAGGCCGGATCCCAGATATAAGATGAACTTATACCAAGGGAACTAATATCATTTACAAGAAGCTTCGATGATAGTTTCACATCGGGTCCATGGGCATGAACGCAAAGGCTCAAGGTCGACTCCCAATTCTTCCATGCAAATCCTTTCATTTTACTTCTCGCTTTTGACGAAGCTGTAGTATAGAAATTTTATCTAGCAAAATACCAGAAGAGTATGACTCGTGAAAACTTTCGAGTTCACACAGTTTAGAGAAGGCATATGTTCAACCCATCAGGGCATCTTAGGAGTATATACCACAAATTTCAAGAATAAATAACACCAGCTCGATAGTAGAGCATGTTTGAGAAAGCAGAGGATACAACTTACCAAAGGTATTATGTATCCGAGCAAAGGCTCACAGACTTATTGTATATGAAGGACGTTGTCGGATAAAATCCGCAAATGATCTGGTGGTCCTCAAGGGATCTGGTGTGAGCATCGGTACTCAACCAGAGGGAGAAACAATGCGAGGAGATCAGACTTTAGAAACAACTGACTAATTCAAGGCTCAAATGCAA
Source organism: Triticum monococcum (assembly GCA_034509565.1). Taxonomy (NCBI): domain Eukaryota; kingdom Viridiplantae; phylum Streptophyta; class Magnoliopsida; order Poales; family Poaceae; genus Triticum; species Triticum monococcum. The sequence goes on from CM067845.1 coordinate 671,723,248, forward strand.
AGAATTATCAATTCCAAGACAAGGGATCAGAAGCAATGCTCTGATCAGGGATGGATAAGTTGAATAGCCTTAAGGGTACAATTGACAGTAATTTGATTGGTCGAGATCCAGCTCATGTTTTAAAATAACGTCTGAGCCGGAAAGATAATTTAAAAGGATCAACTGATGATTGTGTGCATTCGCACTCATGTCGAATCAATAGGATCAAAAAGACGATGCCTAAGGATACTAACGAATATCGCCAGACATATGGAAAGCATCCATAATGCAAGCAGGCAAGTATCGCAGAGCAATAAGCTACTAAGGATTTTTGGAGGATCGAATAGTATTTCGAAGACCATTGTGAAACACATGAACAACTGGGGATGAGTGGATACTCGACAAGTGCGAGGATTTAATTGAAGGGGTATTCATGTGGCAAGGAACTGCTAGGCAGTAGGCACAAAGTATTCTCGGAACAATAGAGAAGACTTCGGGGTATCTTGTAATAACAAGATCAATGGGGGATGATCGTATGAATGGCAAGTGTAAGTAGTTATCCATAAGGATTTATCGGTGGTCGGGAATAGCAAAAGTGATGGGCACAAAGTCTCGAGAGGAATAGCAAAGAGTATCTTCGGAATCTTCCGGTGAAGCAGGCCATCATCTGGAATGAAGGGGCTCTCCGGGAGAAAGTATTTACGAGATCCTAGAGTTAGAGTTAGCAGAACCATTTAACCCGAATAGAAGAGAGATCAGAGTCCCAGAGTAAGGATCGAGGAGTAAAAGATCCTAATACCACCCAAATGGCGATGTGGGCCCGTAAGCTGCACAGCCATGTTAGTAAAAGTTTTGTAATGTCTAGACTCAACTTCGGCCAAGGAGTTTGGAAGGGGGATTCCTACAGGCAGTTGGCTCTGATACCAACTTGTGACGCCCCCGATTTGACCGTACACTAATCATACACGCAAACGTGTATGACCAAGATCAGGGACTCACGGGAAGATATCACAACACAACTCTACAAATAAAAATAAGTCATACAAGCATCATATTACAAGCCAGGGGCCTCGAGGGCTCGAATGCAAGAGCTCGATCATAGACGAGTCAGCGGAAGCAACAATATCTGAGTACAGACATAAGTTAAACAAGTTTGCCTTAAGAAGGCTAGCACAAACTGGGATACAGATCGAAAGAGGCGCAGGCCTCCTGCCTGGGATCCTCCTAAACTACTCCTGGTCGTCGTCAGCGGGCAGCACGTAGTAGTAGGCACCTCCGGTGTAGCAAGAGGCGTCGTCGACGGTGGCGTCTGGCTCCTGGGCTCCAACATCTGGTTGCGACAACCAGAAAGAAAGGCAAAGGGGGAAAAGGGGGGAGAAAGCAACCGTGAGTACTCATCCAAAGTACTCGCAAGCAAGGAGCTACACTACATATGCATGGGTATCAAATGGAGTAAGGATTTCATATGTGGACTGAACTGCAGAAAGCCAGAATAAGAGGGGGATAACTAATCCTTTCGAAGACTACGCTTCTGGCAGCCTCCGTCTTGCAACATGTAGAAGAGAGTAGACTGAAGTCCTCCAAGTAGCATCGCATAGCATAATCCTAACCGATGATCCTCTCCTCGTCGCCCTGTGAGAGAGCGATCACCGATTGTATCTGGCACTTGGAAGGGTGTGTTTTATTAAGTATCCGGTTCTAGTTGTCATAAGGTCAAGGTACAACTCCGGGTCGTCCTTTTACCGAGGGACACGGCTATTCGAATAGATAAACTTCCCTGCAGGGGTGCACCACATACCCCAACACGCTCGATCCCATTTGGCCGGACACACTTTTCTGGGTCATGCCCGGCCTCGGAAGATCAACACGTCGCAGCCCTACCTAGGCACAACAGAGAGGTCAGCACGCCGGTCTAAATCCTATGGCGCAGGGGTCTGGGCCCATCGCCCTTTGCACACCTGCACGTTGCGTACGCGGCCGGAAGCAGACCTAGCCTAGTGGCTTTCCAGTCCAATCCGGCGCGCGCCACTCAGTCGCTGACGTCACAAAGGCTTCGGCTGATACCACGACGTCGGGATACCCATAACTGCTCCCACGTAGATGGTTAGTGCGTATAGACCAAATGGCCAGACTCAGATCAAATACCCAGATCTCGTTAAGCGTGTCAAGTATCCGCGAACACCGACCAGGGCCAGGCCCACCTCTCTCCTAGGTGGTCGGAACCTGCCCTGTCGCTCCGCCTCAAAGATCCACTCGCGGGTGCTCCTACGAGCCGTCCCGTCTTTAGTCACCACATGTATCATGTATAAAGTATATAGTATATACCCGTGATCACCTCCCGAGTGATCACGGCCCAATAGTATAGCATGGCAGACAGACAAGAATGTAGGGCCACTGATGATAAACTAGCATCCTATACTAAGCAGTAGGATAGCAGGTAAAGGTATCAACAGTAGTAGCAAGGACAGGCTATGCATCAGTATAGGATTAACGAGAAGCAGTAACATGCTACACTACTCTAATGCAAGCAGTATAGAGAAGAGTAGGCGATATCTGGTGATCAAAGGGGGGGCTTGCCTGGTTGCTCTGGCAAGAAAGAGGGGTCGTCAACACCGTAGTCGAACTGGGTAGCAGCAGCGTCGGTCTCGGTGTCTATCGAGAGAAGAGGGGGGAAACAATAAATATAATGCAAGCATATGCTTAGTGAAGCATGACATGACAAGTAACGATGCTAGGCGTGCCCTAACGTGGTATGAGGTGGTACCGGTTAAGGGGGAATACATCCGGGAAAGTATTCCCGGTGTTTCGTGATTTCGGACAGAGGAGCCGGAGGGGGGGAAAGTTGCGGGTTCGATAGGTTAGGGGTGTGTGGCGGACGAACGGACTGCGTATCCGGATTCGTCTCGTCGTTCTGAACAACTTTCATGTAGAAAGTATTTTGATCCGAGCTACGGTTTATTATGTATTAATTTTGAAAGATTTAAATCAATTTAGAATTTATTTAATTATAGCTGGGCACTATTCATTCACTGAAATCGGTCTAAAAGTTCCATGTCCATATAGCTATGGGCATCTGACAGGAATACGGAGGACGTATTCGTGTTCGTATCGAAATCCTAAGCAAGTTTCATGTATAAAATATTTTCATCGGAGTTACGGATTAAAAGATATGGTTTTCTAAAGATTATATTAATTTCTGGAATATAATTAATTATTTAATTTAATTCGAAAATGCTATTATGACGTCAGCATGATGTCACGGTGATGTCATCAGTCAACTCTGATCGTTGACCTAGTCAAACTGGCATGTGGGTCCAGTGGGACCCACATGTCATTCTCTGTTTAGTTAGCAGGTTAATTAACATAGTTAATTAGGTTAATTAACTAATTAGTTTAATTAAACAGGATTAATTAAGTTAATTAATTCACTAATTAATTAATTAATTAATAATTTATTTTATTTATTCAATTTATTTTTATTTACTTTTTCTTTTTCTTTTTGTTATGGGAGCGGGGCCCTCCTGTCATTGGCCCTAGGGGGCATAATGGGTCCGGGCGTTAGCGGGCGTCGGGCGCAACCCGAAATGGTGCCGCGGGCGCCCGTCCGCTGCCTCAGGCGCGACCAACGGGGGAGGGGGGGACGGCGAGCCGGGGCGCACGCTCGCCGGCGGGCGGCGACGACGCAGACCGGTGCGGGACTGCGTTCGCAGGGCGGCGCGTGGCGGAGTGGGAGCAGGGGCGACGGAAGCGAGGCCCGGGCGGCGCGACCAGGGGAGGTCGATGGCATGCGACGCGTGCAGCGGGCGTGCGAGGCAGGCCGCAACGGGGAAGCGGGCGGCACGCGAGGGAGGCACGGCGTACGGGCGTGGGCGGGGCGCGTGCGCGGTGCAGCGCGTGCGGCGATGCGGGAGCAGAAGCAGGGGAGAGGAGGCCGGGGGCCTCACCGGCGATGGAGGGAAGAGGCGGCGGCGTGGCTCGAGGTGGTCCGGCGAGGGAGGCGGCGCCTTGTCCAGCGGCGGGGCGCGCTGGCGACGCGTCGTGGCGACGGTGCGGCGTCGGGGCGCCACGGGCGCAGGGGGGCGAGGCGGGGAGGCGACGATGATGAGGCTTGGCGCGTCCGGGCCGTGAGAGGGGGACGACGCGGGCGTCGCGGCAGTGGGGGAGTCCGGCGACGGGGCCGGGGCGGCATCGGCGAGGGGCGCAAGGGCGAGGCGGCACCGACGATGGCGGGTGGCGGGGCGTCTCCGGTGGGGATTCCGGGCGACGGCGGCGAACGCCCCCGATCCGATCTGGATCGGGGAGGGGGGACAGAGGAGGAGTGGAGCGAGTGGGGGAGGTGGGGCGACTAGGGTTTGGTCGCCCCAGGGGGACTATAGGCGCCGGCTGGGCCGGCCTGGTTGGCCCAGAGGCCAGCTGGGCTGTGGCCCAGTGGAGGGGGGTGGCGCTTTCTCTTTTTTTTTCTTTTGTTTTCCCCTTTTGTATTTTCTTTTATGTTTTAATTTCTTTTAGTCTTTGTTTTATTAAATATAAATACAACTCCTAAATTAATGTTATAACTTATTCTACTGCCCCAAAAAGTTTGACACCTAAATAAAATAGTTTGCATTATTATAATTTTTAAAAGGCAATTAATCAATTGTCATAGCTACTGTTTTAATTACTTTAGAGCCTTTAAACATTTTATAATAGTGTAGTTCCACTGCCATAATTACTTATGCATTATTTGGTTCATCCTGAACATTATAGTTTTAATTTTCGAAAACTTTTGTTGTTTGCCTGATTTTTAAATCGAATTCAAATCGGTTTCGAACTAATGCGAGATTAGCCACCGTGATCGAGGTGACGTGGCATCATTAATGGAGGATTACTGTAGCTTAATTATCCGGACGTCACAATTCTCCTCCACTACAAGAAATCTCGTCCCGAGATTCAAGAGGGGAGTAAGGGGGAAAGTTCTGGTTACGATATTCTAACGGATCTTCTCGAAGAAGTTAATCCCTTTCGTTGATGTCTTCAATTCTTTATTCTGAAGCATCATGATGAAGTTGTCGTCCTTTCTTGGGGGAACTCCACCGTACTTACGAATAGGTAAGGGGCAGCTCTACAATGATAGGATGTTATAAGGGAAATTCATCTGGGGGTATCCCAAGAATGAACATATGAGTATCTCTCGAGTTTGAACAAATGACACACATAGAGAGCCAAGTAAGACGGTGCGATAAGAAGTTTCAAGCGGATAGGCAATCTTTCGAGGCCTAATCCGAAGGTGAAAGGGTTTCAGGGCAACGAGAATAGGTATTGCGCCACATACCAGAATAGATCACTAGACAGGTGGTCCGTGAATTACATACGGAGTCAAGCGCGAGGAACAACCTTGGGGACAGGTGGTGTACAGGAGTGTCAGGTTTCGATCCTGTGTAACTGTGGGTTATGGGCCCACCATGTGGTTAAAAGTAGGTAAAGGGTTGATATCTTGCACGGTCGTGATAGCAAGACATGTCAGAGGGTAGCCTATCATTTATGTCATAGCTACTGTTTTAATTACTTTAGAGCCTTTAAACATTTTATAATAGTGTAGTTCCACTGCCATAATTACTTATGCATTATTTGGTTCATCCTGAACATTATAGTTTTAATTTTCGAAAACTTTTGTTGTTTGCCTGATTTTTAAATCGAATTCAAATCGGTTTCGAACTAATGCGAGATTAGCCACCGTGATCGAGGTGACGTGGCATCATTAATGGAGGATTACTGTAGCTTAATTATCCGGACGTCACAAGGGGAATCCGTCGCCATCGTCATCATCAACCTTCCTCCATCACCAATTTCATGATGCTCACCACCGTGCGTGAGTAATTCCATCGTAGGCTTGCTAGACGGTGATGGGTTGGATGAGATTTATCATGTAATCGAGGTAGTTTTGTTCGGGTTTGATCCCTAGTATCCACTATGTTCTGAGATTGATGTTGCTATGACTTTGCTATGCTTAATGCTTGTCACCAGGGCCTGAGTGCCATGATTTCAGATCTGAACTTATTATGTTTTCATGAATATATGTGAGTTCTTGATCCTATCTTGGAAGTCTATAGTCACCTACTATATGTTATGATCCAGCAATCCTGAAGTGACAATAATCGGGACCACTCCCAGTGGTGACCGTAGTTTGAGGAGTTTGTGTATTCACTATGTGTTAATGCTTTGGTCCGATACTCTATTAAAAGGAGGCCTTAATATCCCTTAGTTTCCGCTAGGACCCCGCTGCCACGGGAGGGTAGGACAAAAGATGTCATGCAAGTTCTTTTCCATAAGCACGTATGACTATATTCGGAATACATGCCTACATTACATTGATGAATTGGAGCTAGTTCTGTGTCACCCTAGGTTATGACTGTTACATGATGAACCGCATCCGACATAATTCTCTATCACCGATCCATTGCCTACGAGCTTTCCACATATTGTTCTTCGCTTATTTACTTTTCCGTTGCTATTGTTACAATCATTACAAAATACCAAAACATTACTTTCGCTATCATTACCTTTTGCTACCGTTACCACTACTATCATATTACTTTGCTACTAAATACTTTGTTGCAGATATTAAGTTTCCAGGTGTGGTTGAATTGACAACTCAGCTGCTAATACTTGAGAATATTCTTTGGCTCCCCTTGTGTCGAATCAATAAATTTGGGTTGAATACTCTACCCTCGAAAACTGTTGCGATCCCCTATACTTGTGGGTTATCAAGACTATTTTTTGGCGCCGTTGCCGGGGAGCATAGCTCTATTCTTTGAGTCACTTGGGATTTATATATTCTTATCATTATGAAGAACTTGAGAGATCCAAAAACCAAGATTTATCCCTCAACTACGAGGGGAGGTAAGGAACTGCCATCTAGCTCTACACTTGATTCACCTTCTATTTTGAGTAAGCTTGCGACACCTAAACGTGCTTCTGCTATTGATTCTGATATGTCGCATGTTATTGATGATGCCACTTCTGCTATGCATGATACTTATGATGAAACTGCTTCTATGCTTGATACTACTATGCCACTTGCTGAATTTCTTGATGAACAACTTGCTAGGGTTAGAGAGAATGAAATTACTGAAACTGATAATATTGATGAAAGTGATGATGAAGACTCTCCCCCTAATAAATATGAATTGCCTGTTGTTCCTGAGGGTTATGTTCTGGATGAAGAATCTGCTAGAGCTATTTTAGCTTGCAATGATAGATATGATCTAAAGAGGTTATTAGCTAAATGGAAGCAGCAATCCCTTAATGCTAGAATGAAACCTGACCATGCTTTTGCTACTTCACCTATTTGTGTTACTGATAAGGATTATGAATTCTCTGTTGATCCTGATATAATTACTTTGGTTGAATCTGATCCTTTTTATGGCTATGAATCTGAAACTGTTGTGGCACATCTTACTAAATTAAATGATATAGCCACCCTATTCACTAATGATGAGAGAACACGTTACTTTTAAAAATATTTTCGTTCTCATTAAAGGGTGATGCTAAGATATGGTTTAATTCTCTTGATCCTGGTTGTGTGCGTAGTCCCCAGGATATGACTTTTCACTTCTCTGCTAAATATTTCCCTGCTCATAAGAAACAAGCTGCTTTAAGGGATATATATAATTTTGTGCAAATTGAAGAAGAGAGTCTCCCACAAGCTTGGGGGAGGCTTCTCCAATTACTTAATGCTTTGCCTGATCATCCTCTTAAGAAAAATGAAATACTTGATATCTTTTATAATGGACTAACCGATGTTTCCAGAGATTACCTGGATAGTTGTGCTGGTTCTGTTTTCAGGGAAAGAACACCGGATGAAGCTGAAATTCTATTAAATAATATGTTGACTAATGCAAATAATTGGACACTTCCTGAGCCTATTCCTAAACCAACTCCGAAGAAGAGAGGTGTTATATTTCTTAGTCCTGAAGATATGCAAGAGGCAAAGAAATCCATGAAAGAAAAGGGTATTAAAGTTGAAGATGTTAAGAATTTACCTCCTATTGAATAAATACATGGTCTTAATTTACCGCCTGTCAAAGAAATGCATAATTTTAATCCATCTCCTGTTGAAGAAATACATGGTCTTGATAACCCGACACAGGTAGTAAAGGTAAATTCTCTCTATAGATATGATAAAGCTGAAATCCCATTTACTAAGTTTGCTAGCCCATGCTTAGATGAGTTTGATAAATTTATGGTTAAGCAAGAAGACTTCAATGCTTATTTTGGTAGAGAATTAAAACGCAGTGCTGATATGCTTGAACACTTGGGTGATTATATGGCTAATGTCAAAGGTGAACTTAAAATTATTAGTAAACATGCTTCTACGGTCACCACTCAAGTAGAACAAGTACTTAAAGCTCAAAATAATTTGCTCAATGAATTGAATAGTAAGAATAATGATTATGCTGCTAGAGTGGCTACTAGAACTGGTAGAATGACTCAGGAACCTTTGTATCCTGAAGGCCACCCTAAGAGAATTGAGCAAGATTCTTAGAGAAATAATATAGATGCACCTAGTCCTTCTAAAAGGAAGAAAAAGAAAAATGATAGGACTTTGCATGCTTCTTGTGAACCTATTACTGAAACACCTGAGAATCCAAATGATATTTCTATTTGTGATGCTGAAACACAATCTGGTAATGAACCTGAAACTAGTGATAATGTTAATGATAATGTTCATGTTGATGCTCAACCTAGCAATGATAATGATATAGAAATTGAACCTGCTGTTGATCTTGATAACCCACAATCAAAGAATCAACGTTATGATAAGAAAGACTTTGTTGCTAGGAAACATGGTAAAGAAAGAGAACCATGGGTTCAGAAACCCATGCCTTTTCCTCCCAAACCATCCAAGAAAAAGGATGATGAGGATTTTGAGCGCTTTGCTGAAATGATTAGACCTATCTTTTTGCGTATGCAATTAATTGATATGCTTAAAATGAATCCTTATGCTAAGTACATGAAAGAAATTGTTACTAATAAAAGACAGATACCGGAAGCTGAAATTTCCACCATGCTTGCTAATTATACTTTTAAGGGTGGAATACCAAAGAAACTTGAAGATCCAGGAGTACCCACTATACCATGCTCCATTAAAAGAAACTATGTTAAAACTGCGTTATGTGATCTTGGAGCCGGTGTTAGTGTTATGCCTCTGTCGTTATATCGTAGACTTGATTTGAATAAGTTGGCACCTACTGAAATATCTTTGCAAATGGCTGATAAATCAACTGCTATACCTGTCGGTATTTGTGAGGATGTGCCTTTTGTGGTTGCAAACGTTACTATTTTAACGGACTTTGCCATTCTTGATATTCCTGAGGACGATAGTATGTCCATTATTCTTGGAAGACCCTTTTTGAATACTGCAGGGGCTGTTATTGATTGCAACAAAGGCAATATCACTTTTCATGTTAATGGTAATGAGCATACAGTACACTTTCCGAGGAAACAACCTCAAGTCCACAATATTAATTCTATTGGAAAAATTCCATCGATTATTTTTGGAGGTTTTAAATTTCCTCTTCCAACTGTCAAGAAATATGATATTCTTATTGTTGGGGATGTGCATATCCCCGTTGAGGTAACCTAGCGTTATTAGAAAATTCTCCGGTTCCATGTTATTCGGAATGAGTTTGTTAACATGACCTGATCAACCTTGTTAGTGGATTCCTTTTGATGATCATGAGATGGATGAATTTAGAAAACACAACTGTCTGTACCCTCCTTTTACTTTCTGTTATTTAAATTAAATTAAATAAAAATAGTATTTTCTGTCTGTTATCTGAATTATCCGTGCAATATAAAAATACCCCGAAAATAAAAGTTCTCCAAATGCCCTGAAATTTAAATATGATTTTTTCTGGAATATTTGGCACTAAGAACACAGCAGGGGGGCATCTACCTAGCCACGAGGGTGGAGGGCGGGCCCTACCCCTAGGCGCGCCCCCCTACCTCGTGGGCCGACGGTGGCCCTCCTCCACTTATTCTTGCACCCACACACTCCTTCTTCCTCGCACAAACACCATTATCCAGCTCAAGCACGAGTTCTAGCTCATTTTGCTGCGATTTTCGTTCTCCTTGCTCAAAGCACCTCTCACAAAACTGCTTTGGGGGATTGTTCCTTGGTATGTGACTCCTTCATTGGTCCAATTAGTTTTTGTTCTAGTGCTTTATTCATTGCAAATTGGTGCTTCCTAGGTGACCCCGTTCTTGAGCTTGCATGTCAAATTTATATGGTTCCAAGTAGTTTTGATGCATGATATAGGCTCTAGGCACTTGTAGGAGTAGTTGCTATCAATATTGTTGAGTTTGGTTTACTTTTATTTTAAGTTACTAAAAATTTCAGAAATTTTTCAGAGGAAGAAATATGTTTAGGAAAGTGTACCAAGGTGGCTCTTCAAGGAAACAAGAACCCAGGCTTGCAATGCGTGATGCTGATGATGAGCCACCAAGGGACGCCCCAGTGCGGCCCTATGAATGGCCTTCAGAGGACTTTATGGATCGAGCGGAAATCAAGGAAGAATTTAACGCATATTTGTGTAACGCTGATCTTGTGAGCTTCGAGGAGGAAAAGTGCCGCTAGTACCACTATCTCACTAGTTCCTTTGTGAGGAGGTTTGAATTTTCATCTTCACGCAATTCTCCAACTGTCCTGTTTGATCTTTTTGAAAAATCTTATACGATGGACTTAGAGGATTTTACCACTACTTGCAAACTTCCACAATGGGGTAGTGTCAGGGAACCTCGCAAATATGAATTTAGAGATTTTCTTGCTAGTATAACTATGGGGGAATCTAGAGATATAACATAAGCTACCATAGGGAGCATTCACTTTCCTGCTATACATTATTTTGCTCTCTTCATAGGTAGATGCATTAATGGTAAAGATGAGGCATGTCACATGTGTGTCCCTGACCTCAGTATTCTTAGGAGTGCTGTGTTAGGAGATAAATCTTATAATTTGGGAGCCATTGTTGCACGCAGGTTGCATCTTAATAGATTTAATGGAGATTTCTTTGGTGGAATTTATGCAACCCGCATAGCTAATTTTCTTGGTATAACCATACGTGAAGATGATATTGAGTTGCCCCCTGCTTATTTGGATTATGAGGCCATGGTTCATCATCAGTTTGTTGAGAGGAACGATCAGTTCCTCTAGTATCGACTAATCTTTGACAGACGACGCACCTATCACGTCGCGCTCCCTGCTCCTGCTTTCTTTGACTTTCAGGCAAAAGGGAGATATGTTATAACCAGGGAGGAGGCGGACGTGTATAAGAGGAGGATGGAGACGACCCATCTCTAAGCGGAAGCTCATGAGGCAATAGCTGCTGCATCGCAGTACGACCCCGGTTACAACTTTGGATATCCGCCAGGCTAGCCGTGGCCATATACCAACCTAGGCCAAAAGCCTAAGCTTGGGGGATTACATATTTCTCACCGACATTACATTTATGTTCACACACTCATTGCTAGATGTCGGTGCTCATACTTTTTCATTGTATCATCCATGCTAGTTTATTTCCTTTTTATCCTTTCTTCTTGTGTGTTTAATAAACCTTAAGAAAAAAATAGTTGTAGCTTTTAGCTAGTTTTAATTTCCATGCTTGTAGTAGTAATTAAAAAGAAAACCCAAAAAGATTTATTGTTCTTCTTTTTGCTTGTTGGGAGCTTTCCCGTGTAAATAGTTTTATTTCTTTTCTTTTCTTTGGGGGTCGATAGGAGAAGACCATAATTAAATTGTTGAAGTGGCTCTTATATGCATTATTGTTGATCTGACAAAGAGCCCATATTGCCTTGTCTTCTCCTGTTTATTGAATGCTTACAGATTCCAGCTTAGTCCAATGCACGTGCACTATTATTATTACCCACATCGTTCGGTCGTGCAAGTGAAAGGCAATAATGATGATTATATGATGAACTTATTGAGATGAGAAAAGCTGGTATGAACTCGACCTCTCTTGTTTTTGTAAATATGATTAGTTCATCGTTCCTGATTCAGCCTATTATGAATAAACATGTTTGCAATGACAATTAGAGATCATAGTTTCTTGTGACATGCTTAATTAGCTAGGAGCTTATAATGGTTTACCTTGCGTGCCAACATGCTATTAAAATGGTTGTGATGTTGTATGATAGGGTGGTATCCTCCTCTGAATGATTTAAGTGACTTGACTCGACACGTGTTCATGCATGTAGTTGAAACAAAATCAACATAGCCTTCACGATATTTATGTTCATGGTGGATTATATCCTACTCATGCTTGCATTCGGTGTTGATTAATTTTAATGCATGTTCATGACTGTTGTTGCTCTCTAGCTGGTCACTTCCCAGTCTTTAGCTAGCCTTCACTTGTACTAAGCGGGAATACTGCTTGTGCATCCAATTCCGTAAACCCCAAAGTTGTTCCATATGAGTCCACCATACCTACCTATATATGGTATCTACCTGCCGTTCCAAGTAAATTTGTATGTGCCAAACTCTAAACCTTCAAATAAATATCTTGTTTTGTATGCTCGAATAGCTCATGTATCAACTAGGGCTGTCCATATCTTCCATGTTAGGTGGGTTATTCTCAAGAGGAGTGGACTCCGTTCCTCACTCACGAGAAAGTGGCTGGTCACCGGGATGCCCAGTCCCATGCTTTATGCAAACTAAATCAAAATAATTGCAAACAAAACTCCCCCTGGGACTCTTGTTAGTTGGAGGAACTCGTTGTTTCGAGCAAGCCATGGATTGATGCTTGTTGGTGGAGGGGGAGTATAAACTTTACCATTCTGTTTGGGAGCCGCCTATAATGTGTGTAGCATGGAAGATATCGCCATCTCTTGGTTGTTATGTTGGCAATGAAAGTATAACGCTCAAAATATTATTCACCTCTATTTCAAAACCGAGCTCTAGCACCTCTACAAATCTCTGCTTCCCTCTACGAAGGGCCTATCTATTTACTTTCACGTTGAGTCATCATCCTCTTATTAAAGAGAACCAGTTGGAGAGCACAGTTGTCATTTGCATTCATTATTGTTAGTTTACATTGAGTATGACTTGACTGGATCTCTTTTACCATGAATTACAATGTCTAGTCACTCCTTGATCTTTAAAGGTGCTCTGCATTTATGTTTTGCGGTCTCAGAAAGGGCTAGCGAGATACCATCTTGTTATATCATATTATGATTGTTTTGAGAAAGTGTTGTCATCCGAGATTTATTATTATTGCTCGCTAGTTGATTATGCCATTGATATGAGTAAACATGAGACTTAAGCGTTATTGTGAATATGGTTAGTTTATAATCTTTGCTGAAAACTTGAATGCTGGCTTTACATATTTACAACAACAAGAGCAAACAGAGTTTGTAAAAGTTTTTCTTTATCACTGTAAGTTTGTCAACTGAATTGCTTGAGGACAAGCAAAGGTTTAAGCTTGGGGGAGTTGATACGTCTCCGTCGTATCTACTTTTCCAAACACTTTTGCCCTTGTTTTGGACTCTAACTAGCATGATTTGAATGGAACTAACCCGGACTAACGCTATTTTCAGCAGAATTGCCATGGTGTTATTTATGTGCAGAAACAAAAGTTCTTGGAATGACCTGAAACTTCACGGAACATCTTTTTGGAAATAATAAAAAATCCTTGCAAAAGATGAAGACCAGGGGGCCCACACCCTAGCCACGAGGGTGGGGGGCGCGCCCCTACCTCGTGGGCCCCTTGGAGCTCCTCCGACCTCAACTCCAACTCTATATATTTGCTTTCGTGGAGAAAAAAATAGAAGAGAAGGATTCATCGCGTTTTACGATACGGAGCTGCCGCCAAGCCCTAAAACCTCTCGGAAGGACTGATCTTGAGTCCGTTCGGGCTGCGGAGAGGGGAATCCATCGCCATCGTCATTATCAACCTTCCTCCATCACCAATTTCATGATGTTCACCGCCGTGCGTGAGTAATTCCATCATACGCTTGCTGGACAGTGATGGGTTGGATGAGATTTATCATGTAATCGAGTTAGTTTTTTAGGGTTTGATCCCTAGTGTCCACTATGTTCTGAGATTGATGTTGCTATGACTTTGCTATGCCTAATGCTTGTCACTAGGGCCCGAGTGCCATGATTTCAGATCTGAACCTATTATGTTTTCACGAATATATATGTGTGTTCTTGATCCTATGTTGCAAGTCTATAGTCACCTACTATGTGTTATGATCCGGCAACCCCGAAGTGACAATAATTGGGACCACTCCCGGTGATGACCGTAGTTTGAGGATTTCGTGTATTCACTATGTGTTAATGCTTTGGTCCGGTACTCTATTAAAAGGAGGCCTTCATATCCCTTAGTTTCCGCTAGGACTCTGCTGCCACGGGAGGGTAGGACAAAAGATGTCATGCAAGTTCTTTTTCCATAAGCATGTATGACTATATTCGGAATACATGCCTACATTACATTAATGAATTGGAGCTAGTTCCGTGTCACCCTAGGTTATGACTATTACATGATGAACCGCATCTGGCATAATTCTCTATCACCGATCCATTGCCTACGAGCTTTCCATATATTGTTCTTCGCTTATTTACTTTTCCGTTGCTATTGTTACAATCATTATAAAATACCAAAAACATTACTTTCGCTATCATTACCTTTTGCTACCGTTACCACTACTATCATATTACTTTGGTACTAAATACTTTGCTGCAGATATTAAGTTTCTAGGTGTGGTTTAATTGACAACTCAGCTGCTAATACTTGAGAATATTCTTTGGCTCCCCTTGCGTCGAATCAATAAATTTGGGTTGAATACTCTACCCTCGAAAACTGTTGCGATCTCCTATAATTGTGGGTTATCACATGGCCGCCGTGAGGGGAGGAATGCACGCAGCTCGGCCCGGCTTGAACGCAGGGAACCTGGGCACGGCGCGGCGTGGACGAACCCTAGACGGTGGCGGAACAGGGCTATGATCATGACGATAGGATGAAACCGTGCATGCGGCCATGTGATCGCCCTTAGTTGTGTCTGGTTTTGCCTGGGCCTCATACCCAGCTAATTCCGGCCCGATCCGCCGAGATACGTCGACGTCGATCGGTGCTAAAGGTATCACATCTGATGGGCCCAACGACTCACAAATCGCATGCTGGGCCACATACCCAATCATGCATGATCCCACGTCGGCCCCATCAGCCTCAGGCCCAGTTTGGCCCAATAGTTGATTCAAACAAGACGCCCTAGCCGCCTGGATCTCGGCCACCGTGATGGCCACCGGCGCCGGCGGTGCCGCCACCGGCCGAACCATCCTCTTCTTCTTTCTAGTTACTGTAGTCCAAGAATCTGACAAAAATAAATCTGACAACGTAATTGGCTTGATACATACCTTGGGTATAGGACCTTTCCATGGCCGGATCGCGGAGGCCGCTGATACGGTCATTTTGGATCATGCTTTTATATCGATATTTGTTGCATTATGGGCTGTTATTACACATTATGTCAAAATACTTATGCCTATTCTCTCTTATTTTACAAGGTTTACCTAAAGAGGGAGAATGCCGACAGTTGGGATTCTGGGCTGGAAAGGGAGAAAATATTACAGACCTATTCTGCACAGCTCCAAAAGTCATGAAACTTCACGAAGCCATTTTCAGAATATATAAAAAATACTGAGCGCAAGAAGTTCACCAAGGGGGCCACACCCTGCCCACGAGGGTGGGGGGCGCGCCCTACCCCCTGGGCGCGCCCCCTACCTCGTGGGCCCCCTGGTGGCCCTCCGATGCCCATTTTCTGCTATATGGAGTCTTTCGATGAGGAAAAAAATCAGAAGCCATCTTTCCGGAATAGACTCCGCCGCCACGAGGCAGAACCTTGGCGGAACCAATCTAGGGCTCTGGCGGAGCTGTTCTGCCGGGGAAACTTCCCTCCGGGAGGGGGAAATCATCGCCATCATCATCACCAATGATCCTCTCATCAGGAGGGGGTCAATCTCCATCAACATCTTCACCAACACCATCTCCTCTCAAACCCTAGTTCATCTCTTGTATCCAATTCTTGTCTCTAAGTCCGGGATTGGTACCTGTGGGTTGATAGAAGTGTTACTTACTCCTTGTAGTTTATGCTAGTTGGTTTACTTGGTGGAAGATCATATGTTCAGATCCTATATGCATATTAATACACCTCTCATTATGAACATGAATATCCTTTGTGAGTAGTTACGTTTGTTCCTGAGGACATGGGAGAAGTCTTGCTATTAGTAGTCATGTGAATTTGGTATTCGCTCGATATTTTGATGAGATGTATGTTGTCTATCCTCTAGTGGTGTTATGTGAACATCGACTACATGACACTTCACCATTATTTGGGCCTATAGGAAGGCATTGGGAAGTAATAAGTAGATGATGGGTTGCTAGAGTGAAAGAAGCTTAAACCCTAGTTTATGCGTTGCTTCGTAAGGGGCTGATTTGGATCCACATGTTTCATGCTATGGTTAGGTTTACCTTAATACTTTTGTTTTAGTTGCGGATGCTTGCAATAGAGGTTAATCATAAGTGGGATGCTTGTCCAAGTAAGGACAACACCCAAGCACCAGTCCACCCACATACCAAATTATCAAAGTACCGAACGCGAATCATATGAACGTGATGAAAACTAGCTTGACGATATTCCCATGTGTCCTCGGGAGCGCTTTTCTCTATATAAGAGTTTGTCTAGGCTTGTCCTTTGCTACAAAAAGGATTGGGCCACCTTGCTGCACTTTATTTACTTTTGTTACTTGTTGCTCGTTACCAATTATCTTATCACAAAACTATCTGTTACCTATAATTTCAGTGCTTGCAGAGAATACCTTGCTGAAAACCGCTTATCATTTCCTTCTGCTCCTCGTTGGGTTCGACACTCTTACTTATCAAAAGGACTACGATAGATCCCCTATACTTGTGGGTCATCAAGACTCTTTTCTGGCGCCGTTGCCGGGGAGTGAAGTGCCTTTGGTAGGTGGAATTTGGTAAGGAAAAATTTATATAGTGTGCTGAAATTTACTGTCACTTGTTACTATGGAAAGTAATCCTCTGAGGGGCTTGTTCGGGGTATCTTCACCCCGACCAGTAGAGCAAAGAGTTTCTCCTCAACCTATTGAACCTACTAAAAATGAAAATGTCTGCTTTGAAATTCCTTCGGGTATGATAGAAAAACTGCTAGCTAATACTTTTGCAGGAGATGGAACAAAGCATCCTGATGAGCACCTAATATATGTGGATGAAGTTTGTGGATTATTTAAGCTTGTAGGTGTGCCCAGAGATGTTATTAACAAGAAGGCATTCCCTTTATCTTTGAAGGGAGATGCATTGACATGATATAGGCTATGTGATGATATGGGGTCATGGAACTACAAACGATTGAAATTGGAATTTCATCAGAAGTTTTATCCTATGCATCTTGTTCATCGTGATCGCAATTATATATATAATTTCTGGCCTATCGAAGGAGAAAGCATCGCTCAAGCTTGGGGGAGGCTTAAATTAATGTTATATTCATGCCCCAATCATGAGCTCTCAAGAGAAATGATTATCCAAACTTTTTATGCTCGTCTTTCTGATAACAATCGCACCATGCTCGATACTTCTTGTGCTGGCTCTTTTATGATGAATACTATTGAATTCAAATGGGATTTATTGGAAAGAATTAAACGCAACTCTAAAGATTGGCACCTCGACAAAGGTAAGGAGTCAGGTATGACACCTAAGTATGATTGTGTTAAATCTTTTATAGATACCGATGTTTTCCGTAAATTTAGCACTAAATATGGATTTGACTCCGAGATAGTAGCCTCTTTTTGTGAATCTTTTGCTGCCCATATCGATCTCCCTAAGGAGAAGGGGTTTAAATATCATCCTCCCATGGAAGTAAAAGTAGCTGCACCTATTAAAGTTGAAGAAAAGACTGTCACTTATAATGATCCTATTGTTCCTACTGCTTATGTTGAGAAACCACCTTTTCCTGTTAGGATAAAAGATCATGCTAAAGCTTCAACTGTGGTTCGTAAAAGCAATATTAGAACTTATACACCTCCTGAGCAAGTTAAAGTTGAAACTAATATTTCTATTGTTAAAGATCTCTTGTATGATAATACTGATGGGCATGTTATTTATTTCTGTGATGAAACTGCTAGAATTGCTAAACCTTGTGCTAAAGATAAACCTAGACCTGTGGTAGGCATGCCTGTTATTTCTGTTAAAATAGGAGATCATTGTTATCATGGCCTGTGTGATATGGGTGCTAGTGCTAGTGCAATACCTATTGACTTATACAGAGAAATTATGCATGATATTGCACCTGCTGAGTTAGAAGATATTGATGTCACAATTAAACATTCCAATAGAGATACTATTTCACCAATGGGAATTGTTAGAGATGTTGAAGTCTTGCGTGGGAAAACTAAATATCCTGCTGATTTTCTTGTTCTTGGTTCCCCACAAGATAGCTGTTGTCCCATTATATTTGGTAGACCCTTCTTGAACACAGTTAATGCTAAGATAGATTGCAAAAAGGATGTTGTTACTATTGGTTTGGGTAATATGTCTCATGAATTTAATTTCTCTAAATTTCGTAGATAACACCGTGAAGAGGAATTGCCTAGTAAAGATGAAATTATTGGTCTTGCTTCTATTGCCGTGCCTCCTAGTGATCCTTTAGAACAATACTTTCTAGACCATGAAAATGATATGTTTATGAATGAAAGAAGGGAAATAGATGAAGTATTCTTTAAACAGGAACCCATCCTGAAACACAATTTGCCTGTTGAAATCCTAGGGGATCCTTGATACGTCTCCAATGTATCTATAATTTTTGATTGCTCCATGCTATATTATCTACTGTTTTGGACTATATTGGGCTTTATTTTCCACTTTTATATTTTTTTGGGACTAACCTATTAACCGGAGGCCCATCCCAGAATTGCTGTTTTTTGCCTATTTCAGTATTTCAGAGAAACAGAATATCAAATGGAGTCCAAACGGAATAAAACCTTTGGGAACGTGATTTTCTCACCGAACGTGATCCAGAAGACTTGGATCCTACTCCAAGAAGTCAAAGGGGCGGTCACGAGGGTGGGGGGCACGCCCACCCCCTAGGGCGTGCCCCCTGCCTCGTGGGCCCCTCGGTGCTCCACCGACGTACTCCTTCCTCCTATATATACCTATGTACCCCAAACAATCGGAAAAGGAGCCAAAAACCTAATTCCACCGCCGCAACTTTCTATATCCACGAGATCCCATCTTGGAGCCTGTTCCAGAGCTCCGCCGGAGAGGGCCGTCATCACGGAGAGCTTCTACATCATCATAGCCTCTCCGATGAAGTGTGAGTACTTTACCTCAGACCTTCGGTTCCATAGTTAGTAGCTAGATGGCTTCTTCTCCCTTTTTGGATCTCAATACAAAGTTCTCCCCCTCTCTTGTGGAGATCTATTCGATGTAATCTTCTTTTTGCGGTGTGTTTGTTGAGAACGATGAATTGTGGGTTTATGATCAAGTCTATCTATGAATAATATTTGAATCTTCTCTGAATTATTTTATGTATGATTGGTTATATTTGCAAGTCTCTTAGAATTATCCGTTTGGTTTGGCCAACTAGATTGGTAGTTCTTGCCATGGGAGAAGTCCTTAGCTTTGGGTTCGATCTTGCGGTGTCCTTTCCCAGTGACAGAAGGGGCAGCAAGGCACGTATTGCATCGTTGCCATCGAGGATAACAAGATGGGGTTTATTTCATATTGCATGAATTTATCTCTCTACATCATGTCATCTTGCTTAAAGCGTTACTCTGTTTTAACTTAATACTCTAGATACATGCTGGATAGCAGTCGATGAGTGGAGTAATAGTAGTAGATGCAGAATCGTTTTGGTCTACTTGTCACAGACGTGATTCCTATATACATGATCATGCCTAGATATTCTCATAACTACGCTCAATTCTGTCAATTGCTCAACAGTAATTTGTTCACCCACCATAGAATACTTATGCTCTTGAGAGAAGCCACTAGTGAAACCTATGGCCCCCGGGTCTATTCCCATCATATCAATCTCCATCACTTTAATATTGCTTTGCTTTTTTACTTTGCCTTTTACTTTTTACTTTGCATATCTATACCAAAAATATTATATCTATTAGATCTCACTCTCGTAAGTGACCGTGAAGGGATTGACAACCCCTAATCACGTTGGTTGCGAGTAGCTATCGTTTTGTGCAGGTACGAGGGACTTGAGCGTGTCCTCCTACTAGATTGATACCTTGGTTCTCAAAAACTGAGGGAAATACTTACGCTACTCTGCTGCATCATCCCTTCCTCTTCGGGGAAATCCAACGCAAGCTCAAGAGGTAGCAAGAAGAATTTCTGGCACCGTTGCCGGGGAGTCTACGCAAAAAGTCAACATACCAAGTACCCATCACAATCCCTATCTCCCGCATTACATTATTTGCCATTTGCCTCTCATTTTCCTCTCCCCCACTTCACCCTTGCCGTTTTATTCGCCCTCTCTCTCTATCCTTCCTCTTTTTTGCCCGCTTGCCTTTTGTTTGCTCGTGTGTTGGATTGCTTGTTTGTCGCGATGGCTCAAGATACTACCAAATTGTGTGACTTCACCAATACCAATAATAATGATTTCCTTAGCACTCCGATTGCTCCTATTGCCAATACTGAATCTTGTGAAATCAATACTGCTTTGTTGAATCTTGTTATGAAAGATCAATTCGCCGGCCTTCCTAGTGAAGATGCCGCTACTCATCTGAATAGCTTCGTTGATTTATGTGATATGCAAAAGAAAAAAGATGTCGATAATGATGTCGTTAAATTGAAGCTATTTCCTTCTTCGCTTAGAGATCGTGCTAAAGCTTGGTTTTCGTCTTTGCCTAAAAATAGTATTGATTCTTGGAACAAGTGCAAAGATGCTTTTATCTCTAAGTATTTCCCTCCCGCTAAGATCATCTCTCTTAGAAATGATATTATGAACTTTAAGCAACTTGATCATGAACATGTTGCACAAGCTTGGGAGAGAATGAAATTAATGATACATAATTGCCCTACTCATGGTTTGAATTTGTGGATGATTATACAAATTTTTTATGCCGGATTGAATTTTTCTTCTAGAAATCTTTTAGATTCGGCCGCGGGAGGCACTTTTATGGAAATCACTTTAGGAGATGCTACTAAACTCCTAGATAATATTATGGTTAATTATTCTCAATGGCATAATGAAAGATCTTCTAATAAAAAAGTGCATGCGAGAGAAGAAATCAATGTTTTGAGTGGAAAGATGGATGAACTTACGAAATTATTTGCTACTAAGAGTGTTTCTTCTGATCCTAATGATATGCCTCTGTCTACTTTGATTGAGAATAATAATGAATCTATGGATGTGAATTTTGTTGGTAGGAATAATTTTGGTAACAACGCTTATAGAGGGAATTTTAATCCTAGGCCATATCCTAGTAATACTTCTAATAATTATGGGAATTCCTACAACAACTCTTATGGAAATTATAATAAGATGCCCTCTGAATTTGAGAATAGTGTTAAAGAGTTTATGAATTCACAAAAGAATTTTAATGCTTTGCTTGAAGAGAAATTGCTTAAAGTTGATGATTTGGCTAGGAACGTTGATAGAATTTCTCTTGAGGTTGATTCTTTAAAGCTTAGATCTATTCCTCCTAAGCATGATATCAATGAGTCTCTTAAATCCATGAGAATTTCCATTGATGAGTGCAAGGAAAGAACCGCTAGGATGCGTGCTTCCAAACACGCCTTTATTAAAGCGTGTTCTTCCAATTCCTATGAAAATCAAGATGAAGATCTAAAAGTTATTGATGTGTCTCCAATTAAATCTTTGTTTTGCAATATGAATCTTGATGAAACTGAATATGATCTTCCTTTACCTAGATGGCGTTCTAAAAATTCAGAGTATTTAGATACTTATGATGAAACTGATGAAAGTGGGATTGAAAGAAATAAAAATCTAGATGTTGCTAAACCCACTATATTGGATTTCAAGGAATTTAATTATGAAAGTTGCTCTTTAATTGATTGTATTTCCTTGTTGCAATCCGTGCTAAATTCTCCACATGCTTATAGTCAAAAGAAAGCCTTCACCGAACATATTGTTGATGCCTTGATGCAATCTTATGAAGAAAAACTTGAGTTGAAAGTTTCTATCCCTAGAAAACTCTATGTTGAGTGGGAACCAACTATTAAAATTAAAATTAAAGATCATGAGTTTTATGCTTTGTGTGATTTGGGTGCTAGTGTTTCCACTATCCCCAAAACTTTGTGTGATTTGCTAGATTTCCGCGATTTTGATGATTGCTCTCTAAACTTGCATCTTGCGGATTCTACTATTAAGAAACCTATGGGAAGGATTAATGATGTTCTTATTGTTGAAAATATAAATTATGTGCCCGTAGATTTCATTTTTCTTGATATAGACTACAATCCTTCTTGCCCTATTATTCTTGGTAGACCTTTCCTTAGAACGGTTGGTGCGATTATTGATATGAAGGAAGGGAATATTAGATTTCAATTTCCATTAAAAAGGGCATGGAACACTTTCCAAGAAAGAAAATAAAATTTCCATATGAAACTATCATGAGAGCCACTTATGGATTGCCCACCAAAGATGGCAATACCTAGATCTATCCTCGCTTTTATGCCTAGCTAGGGGCGTTAAACGATAGCGCTTGTTGGGAGGTGTCACACCCTAGCTAGTTCAAGCATTAGAGTGTGCATCATGTTTAATTTCCTTTTAAGTTTGAAATGGGGAAGACAGAACCCCCAGCACCCCCTGGAAACAACTAGGGTTTACTAAAATTATTTTCAATGAACCTGAAATGCACTTCTAAAAAGTTCACCCTCTTTGTCTTGGGTTAGAACCTCTCGCAAAATTGGTGAACAATTTTCTAGGTCAATAGAAGGTCATTGAATTAAATCATAGGTATTTGATTTTGGGCATTTAAATGCTCAAATAATTCTGGAAATAAATGTTTGCTGTTGGAAATATTCTAAACAGAGCCCACAATTATTTTCAGGATTTTTGGAAACGTTTTAGTATTTTTAATAATGCCCAACAGTTGTAGTTAAATAGAAAAACAGAAACAAATCAAAAAAAATAGAGAGAGGGAAGCCCACCTGGGCCTTACCTGTGCTGGCCCAGCCCACCTGGCTCGGCCCAGCTGACTGGCCTTGCCAGTCGTTGTCCACCTCCCGCCAGGAGGACGAGGAGCGCATGGCCGGCGCCCGCGGCCACACGCCGGCCACCTCCTACTTCTGCCGACGCCCTGGAGACGTCCAGGGATGCCACGCCGACCCTCACGTCCCCCTCTCATCCTCCCTCACTCTCCACCTCGTCTCCCTCACCCTCTCCCGTGATGGCCGAGCGCGATCCTCGCCGCCGTCCGCCGTAGTTGCCACCAGAGCCACCCCCTCGCCTCCCCGACGTGCCCGTTAGCTCCGCACTGCCGCCCTGGACCTCTCCGCTGACCCACGCGACTCCAAACACCGCCGAACGCCGTCTTAACCCTCGTCTTCAACCTTGGGCACCTGAGCCATCTCCGGTCGATTCGGCGCCGCCACGACCTCCCCGAGCTCGCTGACCCCCTCTCCGACTCCGCTGTGAGCTCCTCTTCCTTTCCCCCTAGCTCCCGTGCTTGTTTGGCCTCTGTAGTCGCCACTTCCACCGCACCCGAAAACTCCCCGCCGCCGGCCATGGCACTGTCATGGCTAGAGCCACAGTGGCTCGAAGCCAAGCTCACCGTTGTGCTCAGCGCAACACCAGGAGCCTGTAGCCACCACCAGCTCCTTCTCCCGTGCCCCGTAGCGTCGGGTTCATCCACGCCCGAGCTCCGGCGACCGCCAAGGTCATCGCCGGAGTCGATTCCGGCCTCCCCGATACCCACTTCCTCCACCAAACGATGCGGCTCGCTCCCCGCTGTCGTTTTGGTCGCCGGAAACGCAAACCCTCAGCCCTCCGCCACGTCTGGCCTCGCCGGCGGCTAAACGCCGGCGAGTTTGACCCAGTTTGACCCCTGTGTGGGCCTAGGTAGACCCCCCTGAGTCTATGACAGGTGGGGCCGGTCTGCTAATTAATTTAGGATTAGTTTAAACTAAATTTAATTAATTCAGTCACTGACATGTGGGCCCAGGCCCCACTGCCAGCTAATTAGTGTTAATCTAATCCTGTTAACTAGTTGTGTCACTGATAGAGAGGGCCCACCAGTCAGGTTTGACCTGGGCTGGCGCCTTTGACCCGCTGACGTCACAGTGATGCAGTACTGACGCATTAATTCAATTTCTGGATTTATTCTTTAATAGGAAATTCCAGAAAATAATCAAAACTTCTAAAAATCATAGAAAATCAACCATAGCTCCAAATGCAAAGATTTATATATGAAAAATGATCAGAAAAATTCAATCTATCCATAAGTAATGGTTTCATGCATGACAAAACAAGTTTACCTTGGTGTTTAAGCAGAATAAGGTAATGCACTAATAAGGCCATGTTTAATGAGCTAATATTTGAATCTTTGATTCAAATGAGTTCATTCCCTTCTATTTTAGCTTGCATTAGGACAAGATACTTTCATCTTGCCATGTCATAGCATGCATCATATTGTTGCATATTGCCATGTGTTGATTATGTTCAGTGTGTCTTTCGTGGTAGGTTCTGCCTCCGAGGATAACCCCGAGTATCCGTCTGAAGGGCAATACCCTACTACCTCTACAACAGGCAAGCAACCCATTGATCATCCCGATACAAACCCATGTTCTCGCTTCTGCTCTTGTTTACTACATTAAGACAACGCGATTCAAACTGCTGTGTGTTACGGTAGTTGAACCCTTATCCTCTACATGACCTGTCATTGCCACAGTAACTAGATGAAACCCACTAGCATGTGTAGGAGTTGATTGAGCCATGTATGTGATTCCTACCTTGCTATGCCTGCTATGCTTAGAGTTGTGTCGGGTCTGGTTCATCTGGGTGATGGGCTAGAGTGAAATGCTTATGTCGGTAATGTGAGAGATGTGTTGAACATGTTTTGGTAAAGGTAGCGATGAGAGGCCATGTAGGACTACATGGTGGGTTGTTTCATTGAGGCCGTCCATAAGAACTGAGATCTGTATGCGTGATTTAAGATTCAGTTACTACCACACATTGGGCCCTGAAATATGACCCCGCTCGACTTACCGACACTTCTCGTCCTCTGTCCAGGAGTTGCAACTTGTTTCTGGTGTTTGTAGGTTATGTGTTGGCGGCCGTGCGTAGCGCTGACCCTAGGGGTGGGCTATGATGCGGTAGATACACCGTGGCACGGTGTACCGAGTCGCCCGTTTGGTGTCTCGGGAACCCTGTACACATTGTTTGGGGCTGTTGAGGACACCCCGACCGGATTTCCTTGCGGATGGAACCTGAATAGGCGATAAACCTGGACTAGAGACTTGTGAGGTTAGTCAGGTCGTGGTCTACACCCACGTCCGTTTTCACTTGAAGTCTGCCGAGCACATGTCGTGTGCAGACGCTAAGTGGTGGAAACATGTGTGACGAAGTACACCCCTGCAGGGTATAAAACTATTCGAATAGCCGCGTCCGCGGTAAAGGACTACTTGGTTGCCTATACAGTTCATAGACAAGTTAATGGATACTACTAAAAGACTCAAGATAAGTGTGAGTACCGAGGATGGCCCTCTCGTAGGATGACGAGGGAGGATCCCTGGTGGAGTATTGTGTTGGTGAGTAGTGGACTCGTGTGCCAAAACTATTTTACTAGTGGAGTTCCGTAGGATAGCTTAGCCAATAGTCAAAGCTGGCTTGCTGCAATAAGTCCACCACCTTCTTGAGAATAAGCATGTATAGTAGGTTCTGTTGTAAGACTTGCTGGGTACCCTTGTACTCATGTTTGCTTAATTACTGTTTTCAGACGACAACACCGCCACCTCCGATGGGTTCTACATAGACCTTGACGTCGACGAGTGACTAGCCACCCAGGTGGTGATCCTGGCCATGAAGGGCCCTATGTAGATAATCAGGCTTCGAGAAGCCTTCTGTCTTTCTAGTGTCTGTACTCAGACTAGTTGCTTCCGCTTGTGCTTGTATGAGTGTATGACTTGAGTGTCGGATCATGTGACCCCTATCTGTATGAACATGTTATGTATGGCTCTCTAGAGCCTTTAAATAAAGTACTTTAGTTGTAGAGTTTTGTTGTGATGCCATGTTGTATGTACTCATATCGGGCATATTGTGTGTATGATTGAAATGCTTGGTATGAGTGGGATCCGACAATGTAGTTGTTTATCCTTGGCAGCCTTTCTTATGGGGAAATGTAGTCTAGTGTTCCTCGAGCCATAGTAGTCCGCTACAGCCCGGTTCACCGGAGTCCTGCTAGCCCAGCACTACTGTTCAGGACACTTGACTGGCCGACATGTGTTTCACTTCGTTCCTATGTCTGTCCCTTCGGGGAAATGTCACGCGGTGACTTCCAGAGTCCTGCCTAGCCTGCTACAGCCCGGGTTCCCTGGAGTCCTGTCAGCCCAGTGCTACAACCCGGAATCACTCGCTGATGACCGACATGCTCGATGTGATTCATGTATGCCTGTCTCCATAGGTCTGTGCCGCTTTGGGTTCACGACTAGCCATGTCGGCCTGGGTTCTCTGTCATATGGATGCTAGCGACACTATCATATATGTGAGCCAAAAGGCGCAAACGGTCCCAGGCCATGGTAAGGCGACACCCGTGGGAT
The DNA here is from genome assembly GCA_034509565.1 of Triticum monococcum. Classification (NCBI taxonomy): domain Eukaryota; kingdom Viridiplantae; phylum Streptophyta; class Magnoliopsida; order Poales; family Poaceae; genus Triticum; species Triticum monococcum. Next base: position 671,750,010 of record CM067845.1, read on the forward strand.
ACCGTGCGTGAGGCCGCAATGTGATATGAGGTGTTACCAGCTAGATCGATGTGGCTTGGAATCGGGGTCCTGACAGCGTTGGCATCAGAGCCGGACTGCCTGTAGGTTCGTTGAGCCAAACTGGTCGATGTCGAGTCTAGAAATTCTTTAGTTATATGTAGGAGAATTGATTGTGGGAGGGAACGTAAGGCTCTTTTACTCCTTTACCCTATGCCTCTGATCTGAGTCATTCTCTTCTCATTCAACGTGGGTTAAGGACTAGGCTCTCTTCTTCTATTAGGTTCACGTGTTACTAATACATAGTAGCTTATAGGATTATTGTTACAAGCCCCAGTTCAGTTTCTACTATTTTAGTATGTTGCTAATTGGATCAGAACCTTGATATGATGTTGTTGAGTGGTATTGCGAACTGTTGTGGATGTCTCAAATCTTTTTGTGAGCATTTACAGCTGTTATGCTGTCCAATTTTCCCTAGAAATTCTAATGTCTTTGCATTGTGGTTGTGCTTTCAGATGGCCAACCGTGCTCAAAACCAAGTGGTTCGCCTGACCCGGTGCCTCGATGTGCCCGGTCATACTGCTATGTTAGTCCGGGTAATGATTGAGACAGGTTACCGTTGGTATCCCGAATACACCGTCGAAGAGCAATTCCGAGATTTTAATCAAAGCCAATATTTCTGCACCGTCAGGATATTTCCTTCTTATCCTGGATCTACCGAGCCCCTTCACTGTTCCTATGGACTCGGGGTTACTGTTGAGATGGCTGTGTAGGATGCTGCCTATTCCATGATGACCATCATGCGAGTCCGGACTGGCCTGCTTCGGAACACCGACTTCTGTTACATGCCAGCTTCACATCCTGGAGTGCAAGGGTATCTTCAGGCTATCTATGCTGAATCCACTCAGGAGGACTCATTAACTCGTACCACTGCCAAGATGCTCGAAGATAAGGACCGAGAGAATCGGGCCTTGCGGCTGGAGGTTTTCAATACCCGTGCTGATCATTGGGCTACATTGACTTGGTTTGCACCTGCGGTGCAAGCTGGATGTATGGATACAAGGGATCTGTATCCTGTGAGATCTGCTCTGCCAGACATGGTGGATTGGTGTGATGTGGGAGGCATCACCCCACCCCGTGGTCCCCGCAGGCCACCGTTTGTTGGTCCAAGACCTCATCCTAGCCCCTATGGTCCACAGGCTCCTCAGGACCGTCTGTTCCCAGATGGTCACGTTGAACTTCCAGGCTATGGAGGTGACTTCTATGAGGACTACTACGGAGCTGTCTGAGTTAGTAGTAGTACCACTAGTATTGTAGTAGTTGTATCTCCACTGTCCTGCGTGACTTGTGGAATATGACTTTGTGTGTAATCAATTCCAGAGGTGTAGACAAATAATGTATAGGAGCTTGGAATGCCTCCGATGAGATGCAACGTCTTTCATCATAGTTGTATTGTAGCCTGGGCTTGTACTAAACTATGTATGATGTGTATGACCGTTGGTATATATATGGCAGTTTTATATTACCATGACATACGGATGAACATCTCTGCATTCCGTGTTATCCATTACATTCTGCACTTCCTTGCTAAGCTTGAGCCATCCTTATCTAAACCGTTGTCTTGTTTTCTCCTAGGATGGTCAACACCCGCAGCAACCCTGCTGCCTCGGAGCAGGGGGAAGCCAGTGCAGCTAGGGGTGAAAATCTGCCTCACCCGCCTTCTCTGGCCGAAGTAATGCTGGAGGCGGAAAGAAAGAAGCATGAGACTAACCGCCTGCTGGAGCGGATTGAGCAGAACACTGCACGCCACCTGCGAAATGACTTGGTTTCAATCAATGACTTTATCAAGTTGTACCCGCCAAAGTTTAACCATTCCGTCGAGCCCCTCGACGTGGATGACTGGCTTCGCAGCATCACCCACAAGCTACGTTCTGCCAACGTAGCCGAAGCCGACAAGGTTACTTATGCTGCCTATCACCTCGAAGGCCCTGCTAGCCTTTGGTGGGAAAACTTCGAAGCTATGCGCCCGGTCGGCCAAATCACTACTTGGGCTGGATTCAGTGAGGCTTTCCGTGAGCATCACATTCCGGAAGGTCTCATGGATCGCAAGAGGGAGGAGTTCTGCAACTTCACCCAAGGAAGACTGACTGTGGATGCTTATAGTCGTGAATTTGGAAATCTGGCACGTTATGCCCCTGAAGAGGTATCTACTGACGCTAAGAAACAGGCAAGGTTCCGCAAGGGACTTAGCCCTGAGCTTCGCCGCGATCTTCGTCTGCACGAGTGCACCTCCTTTCAGAAGTTGGTCAATAAGGCCATCAGTGCTGAGACAGGCCAGACTAATTATGACGCTTCACGCAAGCACTCACGTGATTTTGGCTCTTCATCCGGCTCTGGAGCTCAGAAGCGCCGGGTGTGGATCCCAAGCACGGCACTGCCACCCAGGTTCATTCCGAGGCCATCCTTTGAGGCGCCTCGTCCCAACCAGCAATTTGCACCGCCCAAGCCCTATGGTGGCCCCGATGCTAACGCTGCTCCACGCCCCAATGTGGTGACATGCTTTAAGTGTGGAGAGCCGGGTCACTATAGCCGAGAGTGTCCCCAGAACAACAACCCCAATCAAACTGGAAAGTCCGTTGGCCGTGGTAAGCCCGCGGGAAAGACATTCTACGCCAAGCCGGCCACCACTGCCCGTGGCCATGTCAACTATGTTTTAGCAGAGGAGGCTCATGAGGATCCTAACATCGTCCTTGGTACGCTCCTTGTTAACTGCCATCTGGCATCTGTTCTTTTCGATACTGGAGCATCTCATTCATTCATATCCGAGAACTATGCTCGAATGCATAACACGACATTCTGTGACATGCCCACTTCCATGGTAATTCAAACTCCGGGCTCCAAATGGCAAACCTCTAGAGTAAGCCATGGGAACGAGATTCTTGTCGATAGACTTGTCTTCCTTGCATCCTTTATAGCTCTCAAGTCCTCGGACATAAACATCATCTTGGGTATGGACTGGATGTCAGCTCATTATGCTAAGATTGATTGTGCCACTAGAACCGTTCAACTTACTCACCCATCGGGCAAGACAGTCAATGTCTTAACTCGAGTGGCCAAGCGCCAGCTCTACTCCCTAAATGCCAACCCCCTTCCAGACCTTGAGGATGTTCCGATAGTCCGAGACTTTCCGGATGTCTTTCTAGAAGAACTGCCAGGTGTTCCACCTGCCAGGGATGTTGAGTTTGTGATAGACCTTGTTCCAGGAACCATTCCAATTTCTAGCAGACCGTACAAGATGGCACCCTTAGAACTAGCCGAGCTTAAGAACCAACTCGATGAGTCCTTGAAAAAGGGTTTCATCCGTCCTAGTTCCTCTCCTTGGGCTTGCCCCGTCCTCTTCGTCAAGAAGAAGGATGGAACGGATCGAATGGTTGTGGATTACTGACCTGTCAATTTGGTCACCATCAAGAACAAATATCCGCTTCCCAGGATCAATGATCTGTATGATCAGCTCGCTGGATCCTCAGTCTTTTCCAAGATGGATTTGAGGTTGGGCTACCATCAAATCAAAATCAGAAACGGGGACATTCCCAAAACGGCCTTTGTTACCCGTTATGGCCAATACGAGTACACCGTTATGTCCTTCGGTTTAACCAATGCCCCAGCTACCTTCTCTCGGTTAATGAACTCGGTCTTCATGGAGTACTTGGATAAATTTGTCGTAGTATACCTCGATGACATACTCATCTACTCCAAGAATGAAGAGGAACATGCCGAACATCTAAGGCTGGTATTGATGAAACTTCGAGAGCATCGCCTTTATGCCAAATTCTCCAAGTGTGAATTTTGGTTGCCAGAAGTGACCTATCTAGGCCATGTAATCTCTGGTAAGGGTATTGCTGTCAATCCCGAGCGAGTTCAAGCCGTCCTTGATTGGACTCCACCTGAGACGGTTAAGCAAGTTCGGAGCTTCCTTGGCTTAGCGAGCTATTGCCGCCGCTTCGTCGAGAATTTCTCCAAGGTTGCTAAACCTCTGACTGAACTCCTCAAGAAAGATAAAAGGTTCGAGTGGACTCCACAGTGCGAGTTCAGCTTTCAGGAACTGAAAAGACGCCTGACATCTGCTCCCGTACTGGTACCACCAGATTTCTCCAAGGACTTTATTATCTATTGCGACGCCTCGCGACAAGGACTAGGTTGCATACTCATGCAAGATCGTCAGGTAATTGCCTATGCTTCATGGCAATTACACCCACATGAGGAAAATTATCCCACACATGATCTAGAGCTTGCAGCTGTAGTCCATGCACTTAAAACTTGGCGACATTACCTCCTCGGTAATCGTTGCGAGGTCTTCACCAATCACCAAAGTTTGAAATATATCTTCACCCAACCAGATTTGAATCTCAGGCAAAGACGTTGGGTCGAGTTGATCTCGGATTACGACTTAGGAATAACTTACACCCCGGGCAAAGCCAATGTCATGGCTGATGCACTAAGTCGTAAATCCTATTGTAACAACCTGATGTTACAACAAAGTCAACCACTTCTCCATGAGGAATTCCGTAAGCTTAATCTTCACATTGTTCCTCGAGGATTCCTATCCACTCTGGTGGCGAAACCTACCCTTATGGATCAAATAATAGCTGCCCAGAAGCGTGATAAGGGCATATCCCGGATTAAGGAAAACATTGCTAGTGGAGTTGCTAAATGTTTTTCCATGGATAAGCGGGGTGCTGTCTTCTTCGAGAACCGTTTGGTGGTTCCCAAGAAACAACATCTACACCAGTTGATCCTTAAGGAAGCTCATGAATCCCCTCTCACCATTCATCCTGGTAGTACTAAAATGTATCAAGACCTACGCCAGAGGTTTTGGTGGACTAGGATGAAGAGATAAATCGCTCAATACATTGCTAATTGTGACGTTTGCCGTCGTGTTAAAGCAGAGCATTAATGGCCTGCTGGCACCCTTCAACCTTTGGCTATTCCTGAATGGAAATGGGATAAAATCAGTATGGATTTCATCACTGGGTTTCCCAGGACCAAGAGAGGGAATAATGCCATCTTCGTCGTGATCGACCGTCTTTCCAAAGTAGCCCATTTCCTACCTGTTCGTGAGAGTATCACCGCTAGCCAGCTAGCCGATTAATACATGTCCCGAATAGTGTCTCTTCATGGTGTTCCATTGGAAATTAACTCAGACCGTGGAAGTCTCTTCACCTCTCGATTTTGGGAAAGTTTCCAAAATGCTATGGGGACTCATCTCTCCTTTAGCACCGCCTTCCATTCTCAATCAAGTGGTCAAGTAGAGCGAGTCAATCAAATTCTGGAAGATATGCTCCGAGCCTCTGTCATCTCGTTCGGAATGGGTTGGGAGAATTGCCTCCCATTCGCGGAGTTTGCTTATAACAACAGTTATCAAGCTAGTTTGGGCAAAGCTGCTTTCGAAGTTCTCCATGGACAAAAATGTCGAACGCCTCTTAACTGGTCAGAAACCGGGGAAAGACAACTCTTTGGCCCGGATATGATTCAGGAAGCACAAGAGCAGGTTCGCGTTATTCGTGAGAAATTGAAAACAGCCCAATCTCGTCAAAAGAGTCAATATGATCGTAAACATAAGCCTATGACTTATGAAGTCGACGAGAAGGCTTACCTTCAGGTTACTCCGTTAAAGGGAACCCATCGTTTCGGTATCAAAGGCAAATTGGCTCCTCGTTACATTGGACCCTTTCGCATTCTTGCCAAACGAGGAGAAGTTGCCTACCAGTTGGAACTACCTTCGCATCTTTCCAGAGTTCACGATGTCTTCCACGTTTCACAACTCAGGCGTTGCTTCGTGGATCCTATCCGTGGAGTGGACCACGAAACGCTTGATCTACAAGATAACCTCTCCTATCGGGAATATCTCGTTCGTATCCTTGATCAAGCCGAGCGTACCACTCGATGTCGTAATATCAAGTTTCTCAAGGTTCAATGGTCACACCATTCCGAGAAAGAAGCCACTTGGGAAGGGAGGATCGCCTTCGACTCGAGTACCCTACCTTCTTCCCGGAGGATCCTAAATCTCGGGACGAGATTCTTTTGAGTGGGGGTGAGTTGTCACACCCTAGCTAGTTCAAGCATTAGAGTGTGCATCATGTTTAATTTCCTTTTTAAGTTTGAAATGGGGAAGACAGAACCCCCAGCACCCCCTGGAAACAACTAGGGTTTACTAAAATTATTTTCAATGAACCTGAAATGCCCTTCTAAAAAGTTCACCCTCTTTGTCTTGGGTTAGAACCTCTCGCAAAATTGGTGCAAAATTTTCTAGGTCAATAGAAGGTCATTGAATTAAATCATAGGTATTTGATTTTGGGCATTTAAATCCTATAAAATAATTTAAATGCTCAAATAATTCTGGAAATAAATGTTTGCTATTGGAAATATTCTAAACAGAGCCCACAATTATTTTCAGGATTTTTGGAAACGTTTTAGTATTTTTAATAAAGCCCAACAGTTGCAGTTAAATAGAAAAACAGAAACAAACCAAAAAAAGAGAGAGAGGGAAGCCCACCTGGGCCTTACCTGTGCTGGCCTAGCCCACCTGGCTCGGCCAAGCCGACTGGCCTTGCCAGTCGTTGTCCACCTCCCGCCAGGAGGACGAGGAGCGCGTGGCCGGCGCCCGCGGCCACACGCCGGCCACCTCCTGCTTCTGCCGACGCCCTGGAGACGTCCAGGGATGCCACGCCGACCCCCACATCCCCCTCTCATCCTCCCTCACTCTCCACCTCGTCTCCCTTACCCTCTCCCGCGATGGCCGAGTGCGATCCTCGCCGCCGTTCGCCGTAGTTGCCACCAGAGCCACCCCCTCGCCTCCCCGACGTGCCCGTTAGCTCCGCGCTGCCGCCCTGGACCTCTCCGCTGACCCACGCGACTCCAAACGCCGCCGAATGCCGTCTTCGCCCTCGTCTTCAACCTCGGGCACCCGAGCCATCTCCGGTCGATTCGGCGCCGCCAGGACCTCCCCGAGCTCGCTGACCCCCTCTTCGACTCCGCTGTGAGCTCCTCTTCCTTTCCCCCTAGCTCCCGTGCTCGTTTGGCCTCTGTAGTCGCCACTTCCACCGCACCCCAAAGATCCCCGCCGCCGGCCATGGCGCCGTCGTGGCTAGAGCCACAGTGGCTCAAAGCCAAGCTCACCGTTGTGCTCAGCGCAGCACCAGGAGCCCGTAGCCACCACCAGCTCCTTCTCCCGTGCCCCGTAGCGTCGGGTTCATCCACGCCCGAGCTCCGGCGACCGCCAAGGTCGTCGCCGGCGTCGATTCCGGCCTCCCCGAGCCCCACTTCCTCCACCAAACGATGCGGCTCGCTCCCCGCGTCACGTAGTTGCTCTCCGCTGTCGTTTTGGTCGCCGGAAACGCAAACCCGCAGCCCTCCGCCGCGTCTGGCCTCGCCGGCAGCTAAACGCCGGCAAGTTTGACCCAGTTTGACCCCTGTGTGGGCCTAGGTAGACCCCCCTGAGTCTATGACAGGTGGGGCCGGTCTGCTAATTAATTTAGGATTAGTTTAAACTAAATTTAATTAATTCAGTCACTGACATGTGGGCCCAGGCCCCACTGCGAGCTAATTAGTGTTAATCTAATCTTGTTAACTAGTTATGTCATTGACAAAGAGGGCCCACCAGTCAGGTTTGACCTGGGCTGGCGCCTTTGACCCGCTGACGTCACAGTGATGCAGTGCTGACACATTAATTCAATTTCTGGATTTATTCTTTAATAGGAAATTCCAGAAAATAATCAAAACTTCTAAAAATCATAGAAAATCAACCATAGCTCCAAATGCAAAGATTTATATATGAAAAATGATCAGAAAAATTCAATCTATCCATCTGTAATGGTTTCATGCATGACAAAACAAGTTTACCTTGGTGTTTAAGCAGAATAAGGTAATGCACTAATAAGGCCATGTTTAATGAGCTAATATTTGAATCTTTGATTCAAATGAGTTCATTCCCTTCTGTTTTAGCTTGCATTAGGACAAGACACTTTCATCTTGCCATGTCATAGCATGCATCATATTGTTGCATATTGCCATGTGTTGATTATGTTCAGTGTGTCTTTCGTGGTAGGTTCTGCCTCCGAGGATAACCCCGAGTATCCGTCTGAAGGGCAGTACCCTACTACCTCTACAACAGGCAAGCAACCCATTGATCATCCCGATACAAACCCATGTTCTCGCTTCTGCTCTTGTTTACTGCATTAAGACAACACGATTCAAACTGCTGTATGTTACGGTAGTTGAACCCTTATCCTCTGCATGGCCTATCATTGCCACAGTAACTAGATGAAACCCACTAGCATGTGTAGGAGTTGATTGAGCCATGTATGTGATTCCTACCTTGCTATGCCTGCTATGCTTAGAGTTGTGTCGGGTCTGGTTCATCTGGGTGATGGGCTAGAGTGAAATGCTTATGTCGGTAATGTGAGAGATGTGTTGAACATGTTTTGGTAAAGGTAGCGATGAGAGGCCATGTAGGAGTACATGGTGGGTTGTTTCATTGAGGCCGTCCATAAGAACTGAGATCTGTATGCGTGATTTAAGATTCAGTTACTACCACACATTGGGCCCTGAAATATGACCCTGCTCGACTTACTGACCCTTCTCGTCCTCTGTCCAAGAGTTGCAACTAGTTTCTGGTGTTTGTAGGTTATGTGTTGGCGGCCGTGCGTAGCGCTGACCCTAGGGGTGGGCTATGATGCGGTAGATACACCGTGGCACGGTGTACCGAGTCGCCCGTTTGGTGTCTCGGGAACCCTGTACACATCGTTTGGGGCCGTTGAGGACACCCCGGCCGGATTTCCTTGCGGATGGAACCTGAATAGGCGATAAACCTGGACTAGAGACTTGTGAGGTTAGTCAGGTCGTGGTCTACACCCACGTCCGTTTTTGCTTGAAGTCTGCCGAGCACATGTCGTGTGCAGACGCTAAGTGGTGGAAACATGTGTGACGAAGTACACCCCTGCAGGGTATAAAACTATTCGAATAGCCGCGTCCGCGGTAAAGGACTACTTGGTTGCCTATGCAGTTCATAGACAAGTTAATGGATACTACTAAAAGACTGAAGATAAGTGTGAGTACCGAGGATGGCCCTCTCGTAGGATGACGAGGGAGGATCCCCGATGGAGTATTGTGTTGGTGAGTAGTGGACTCGTGTGCGAAAACTATTTTACTAGTGGAGTTCCGTAGGATAGCTTAGCCAAGAGTCAAAGCTGGCTTGCTGCAATAACCCCACCACCTTCTTGAGAATAAGCATGTATAGTAGGTTCTGTTGTAAGACTTGCTGAGTACCCTTGTACTCATGTTAGCTTAATTACTGTTTTCAGACGACAACACCGCCCCCTTCGATGGGTTCTACGTAGACCTTGACGTCGACGAGTGACTAGCCACCCAGGTGGTGATCCTGGCCATGAAGGGCCCTATGTAGATAATCAGGCTTCGAGAAGCCTTCTTTCTTTCTAGTGTCTGTACTCAGACTAGTTGCTTCCGCTTGTGCTTGTATGAGTGTATGACTTGAGTGTCGGGTCATGTGACCCCTATCTGTATGAACATGTTATGTATGGCTCTCTGGAGCCTTTAAATAAAGTACTTTAGTTGTAGAGTTTTGTTGTGATGCCATGTTGTATGTACTCATATCGGGCATATTGTGTGTATGATTGAAATGCTTGGTATGAGTGGCATCCGACAATCTAGTTGTTTATCCTTGGCAGCCTTTCTTATGGGGAAATGTAGTCTAGTGTTGCTCGAGCCATAGTAGTCCGCTACAGCCCGGTTCACCGGAGTCCTGCTAGCCCAGCGCTACTGTTCAGGACACTTGACTGGCCGGCATGTGTTTCACTTCGTTCCTATGTCTGTCCCTTCGGGGAAATGTCACGCGGTGACTTCCGGAGTCCTGCCTAGCCTGCTACAGCCCGGGTTCCCCGGAGTCCTATCAGCCCAGTGCTACAGCCCGGAATCACTCGCTGATGACCGACATGCTCAATGTGATTCATGTATGCCTGTCTCCATAGGTCTGTGCCGCTTTGGGTTCACGACTAGCCATGTCGGCCCGGGTTCTCTGTCATATGGATGCTAGCGACACTATCATATACGTGAGCCGAAAGGCGCAAACGGTCCCGGGCCATGGTAAGGCGACACCCGTGGGATACCGTGCGTGAGGCCGCAAAGTGATATGAGGTGTTACCAGCTAGATCGATGTGGCTTGGAATCGGGGTCCTGACAGGTGGCAACCCAATTTTATTTTTATTCCTTGCTTTTTGCTCCTGTTTAGTAATAAATAAATTATTTAGCCTATGTTTTGGTTGTGTTTTTTGTGTTTAATTAGTGTTTGTTCCAAGTAGAACCGTTGGGAAGACATGGGGAAAGTCTTGTTGAACTTGCTGTAAAAAACAGAAACTTTAGCGCTCACGAGAACTGCTGTAATTTTTATTTGGAGAGTGCTATTTAGTTAATTATTTTTGCAGATGATTAATAGATAAATTACTCACGTCCAGAAATTTGTTTTATAATTTTTGGGGTTCCATATCTTGCGCTAGCTACAGATTCTACAGACTATTCTGTTTTTGACAGATTCTGTTTTTCGTGTGTTGTTTGCTTATTTTGATGAATCTATGGTTAGTAAAATAGTTTATAATCCATAGAGAAGTTGGAATACAGTAGGTTTAACACCAATATAAATAAATAATGAGTTCATTACAGTACCTTGAAGTGGTCTTTTGTTTTCTTTCGCTAACGGAGCTCACGAGTTTTCTACTTTAAGTTTTGTGTTGTGAAGTTTTCAAGTTTTGGGTGAATTCTTTTGATGGATTATGGAACAAGGAGTGGCAAGAGACTAACCTTGGGGATTCCCATGGCACCCCCAAGATAATCCAAGGACACTAAAAAGTCAAAGCTTGGGGATGCCTCGGAAGGCATCCCCTCTTTCGTCCACTTCCATCGGTAATTTACTTGGAGCTATATTTTTATTCACCAACATGATATGTGTTTTGCTTGGAGCGTCTTGTATTATTTGTGTCTTTGTGTTTTAGTGTGCCACAATCATCCTTGCTGTACACACCTTTTGAGAGAGCCATACATGAATTAGAATTTGATAGAATACTCTATGTGCTTCACTTATATCTTTTGAGCGCTATAATTTTGTTCTATGTGCTTCACTTAGATTTTTGAGAGCACGGTGGTGGATTTGTTTTAAAGAAACTATTGATCTCTCATGCTTCACTTAAATTATTTTGGGAGTCTCTTAATAGCATGGTAATTTTCTTAATAATAATATGCTTGGTATTCAAGATTTGTGAAACTTTCTTTTGAGTGTGTTGAATACTAAGAAAAGATTGAAGCATGATAATTGTTTTGAGATATGGAGGTGATAATGTTAGAGTCATGCTAGTTGAATAGTTGTGAATTTAAAGAATACTTGTGTTAGAGTTTGTGATTCCCGTAGCATGCACGTATGGTGAACTGTTCTGTGATGAAGTCGGAGCATGATTTATTTATTGATTGTCTTCCTTATGAGTGGTGGTCGGGGACAAGCGATGGTCTTTTCCTACCAATCTATCCCCCTAGGAGCAAGCGCGTAATACTTTGCTTTGATAACTTCTAGATTTTTGCAATAAGTGTATGAGTTCTTTATGACTAATGTTGATCAAGGAAATATGCCCTAGAGGCAATAATAAAGTTATTATTTATTTCCTTATATCATGATAAAAGTTTATTATTCATGCTAGAATTGTATTAACCGGAAACATAATACATGTGTGAATACATAGACAAACAGAGTGTCACTAGTATGCCTCTACTTGACTAGCTCGTTAATCAAAGATGGTTATGTTTCCTAACCATGGACAAAGAGTTGTCATTTGATTAACGGGATCACATCATTAGTTGAATGATCTGATTGACATGACCCATTCCATTAGCTTAGCACCCGATCGTTTAGTATGTTGCTATTGCTTTCTTCATGACTTATACATGTTCCTATGACTATGAGATTATGCAACTCCCATTTGCCGGAGGAACACTTTGTGTGCTACCAAACATCACAACGTATCTGGGTGATTATAAAGGAGCTCTACAGGTGTCTCCAAAGGTACATGTTGGGTTGGCGTATTTCGAGATTAGGATTTGTCACTCCGATCGTCGGAGAGGTATCTCTGGGCCCTCTCGGTAATGCACATCACTTAAGCCTTGCAAGCATTGCAACTAATGAGTTAGTTGCGGGATGATGTATTACGGAACGAGTAAAGAGACTTGCCGGTGACGAGATTGAACTAGGTATTGTATACCGATGATCGAATCTCGGGCAAGTAACATACCGATGACAAAGGGAACAACGTATGTTGTTATGCGGTCTGACTGATAAAGATCTTCGTAGAATATGTAGGAGCCATTATGGGCATCTAGGTCCCGCTATTGGTTATTGACCGGAGACGTGTCTCGGTCATGTCTACATTGTTCTCGAACCATAGGGTCCGCACGCTTAACGTTACGATGACAGTTATTATGAGTTTATGCATTTTGATGTACCAAAGTTAGTTCGGAGTCCCGGATGTGATCACGGACATGACGAGGAGTCTCGGAATGGTCGAGACATAAAGATTGATATATTGGACAGCTATATTCAGATACCGGAAGTGTTCCGGGTGATTTCGGAGAAAACCGGAGTACTGGATGGGTTACCGGAACCCTCTGGGGAAGTAATGGGCCTTATTGGGCCTTAGGGGAGAGAGAGGGCTGCGGCCTAGGAGGTGGCGCCCCCCCCCCACATGGGGAGTCCGAATTGGACTAGGGAGGGGGGCGCGGCCCCTCTTTCCCTCTCCCTCTCCCCCTCTTTCTTTCTCCCTTAGGGTTTCGTAATTGGATTAGGAAAGGGGAGTCCTACTCCCACTAGGAGGAGGACTCCCCCTCCCCTTGGCGCGCCCCATAGGGCCGGCCGGCCTCCCCCTTGCTCCTTTATATACGGGGGCAAGGGGGCACCCTAGGACACACAAGTTGATCTTTGAGATCATTCCTTAGCCGTGTGCGGTGCCCCCTGCCACCATATTCCACCTCGATCATATCGTTGTAGTGCTTAGGCGAAGCCCTGCGTCGGTAGAACATCAAGATCGTCACCACGCCGTCGTGCTGACGGAACTCCTCCCCGAAGCTTTGCTGAATCGGAGCCCGGGGATCGTCATCGAGCTGTACGTGTGCTAAGAACTCGGAGGTGCTGGAGTAACGGTGCTTGGATCGGTCGGACCGGGAAGAAGACGTACGACTACTTCCTCTATGTTGTGTCAACGCTTCCGTTGGGATCTACAAGGGTACGTAGATCATGCTCTCCCCTCGTTGCTATGCATCACCATGATCTTGCGTGTGTGTAGGAAATTTTTTGAAATTACTACGTTCCCCAACAGTGGCATCCGAGCCTAGGTTTTATGGTTTGATGTTATTTGCACGAATAGAACACAAGTGAGTTGTGGGCGATATAAGTCATACTGCCTACCAGCATGTCATACTTTGGTTTGGCGGTATTGTTGGATGAAGTGGCCCGGACCGACATTACGCGTACGCTTACGCGAGACTGGTTCTACCGCCGTGCTTTGCACACAGGTGGCTGGCGGGTGTCAGTTGAACCGAGTGTGGCTATGCCCGGTCCTTGCGAAGGTTAAAACAGAGTCTATTTGACAAACTATCGTTGTGGTTTTGATGCGTAGGTGAGATTGGTTCTTACTTAAGCCCGTAGCAGCCACGTAAAACTTGCAACAACAAAGTAGAGGACGTCTAACTTGTTTTTGCAGGGCATGTTGTGATGTGATATGGCCAAGACATGATGCTAAATTTTATTGTATGAGATGATCATGTTTTATAACCGAGTTATCGGCAACTGGCAGGAGCCATATGGTTGTCGCTTTATTGTATGCAATGCAATCGTGCTGTAATGCTTTACTTTATCACTAAGTGGTAGCGATAGTCGTGGAAGCATAAAAGTGGCAAGATGACAATGATGCTGCGATGGAGATCAAGGTGTCGCGCCGGTGACTATGGTGATCATGACGGTGCTTCGGAGATGGAGATCACAAGCACAAGATGATGATGGCCATATCATATCACTTATATTGATTGCATGTGATGTTTATCTTTTTATGCATCTTATCTTGCTTTGATTGACGGTAGCATTATAAGATGATCTCTCACTAAATTATCAAGAAGTGTTCTCCCTGAGTATGCACCGTTGCCAAAGTTCGTCGTGCCCAGACACCACGTGATGATCGGGTGTGATAAGCTCTACGTCCATCTACAACGGGTGCAAGCCAGTTTTTGCACACGCAGAATACTCAGGTTAAACTTGACGAGCCTAGCATATGCAGATATGGCCTCAGAACACGGAGACCGAAAGGTCGAGCGTGAATCATATAGTAGATATGATCAACATAGTGATGTTCACCATTGAAACTACTCCATCTCACGTGATGATCGGACATGGTTTAGTTGATTTGGATCACGTGATCACTTAGAGAATTAGAGGGATGTCTATCTAAGTGGGAGTTCTTAAGTAATATGATTAAATTGAACTTAAATTTATCATGAACTTAGTCCTGGTAGTATTTTGCAAATTATGTTGTAGATCAATAGCTCGTGTTGTTGATTCCCTGTGTTTATTTTGATTTGTTCTTAGAGAAAATTGTGTTGAAAGATGTTAGTAGCAATGATGCGGATTGGATCCGTGATCTAAGGTTTATCCTCATTGCTGCACAGAGGAATTATGTCCTTGATGCACCGCTAGGTGACAGACCTATTGCAGGAGCAGATGCTGACGTTATGAACGTTTGGCTAGCTAAATATGATGACTACTTGATAGTTTAGTGCACCATGCTTAACGGCTTAGAATCGGGACTTCAAAGACATTTTGAATGTCATGGACCATATGAGATGTTCCAGGAGTTGAAGTTAATATTTCAAGCAAATACCCAAGTTGAGAGATATGAAGTCTCCAACAAGTTCTATAGCTAAAAGATGGAGGAGAATCGCTCAACTAGTGAGCATGTGCTCAGATTGTCTGGGTACTACAATCGCTTGAATCAAGTGGGAGTTAATCTTCCAGATAAGATAGTGATGGACAGAATTCTCTAGTCACCATCACCAAGTTAGTAGAACTTCGTGATGAACTATAGTATGCAAGGGATGACAAAAACGAATCCCGAGCTTTTCATGATGATGAAATCGATGAAGGTAGAAATCAAGAAAGAGCATCAAGTGTTGATGGTTCACAAGATCACTAGTTTCAAGAAAAGGGCAAAGGAAAAAAGGGGAACTTCAAGAAAAACAGCAAGCAAGTTGCTGCTCATGTGAAGAAGCCCAAGTCTGGTCCTAAGCCTGAGACTAAAGTGCTTCTACTGCAAAGGGACTGGTCACTGGAAGCGGAACTACCCCAAGTGATTGGCGGATAAGAAGGATGGCAAAGTGAACAAAAGTATATTTGATATACATGTTATTAATGTGTACTTTACTAGTGTTTATAGCAACCCCTCAGTATTTGATACTGGATCAGTTGCTAAGAGTAGTAACTCGAAACAGGAGTTGCAGAATAAACAGAGACTAGTTAAGGGTGAAGTGACGATGTGTGTTGGAAGTAGTTCCAAGATTGATATAATCATCATCGCACACTCCCCTATACTTTCGGGATTAGTGTTGAACCTAAATAAGTGTTATTTGGTTTTTGCGTTGAGCATGAATATGATTTGATCATGTTTATTGCAATATGGTTATTCATTAAAATAAGAGAATAATTCTTGTTCTGTTTACATGAATAAAACCTTCGATGGTCATACACCCAATGAAACAAGTTCGTTGGATCTCAGTCGTAGTAATACACATATTCATAATATTGAAACCAAAGGATGCAAAGTTAATAATGATAGTGCAACTTATTTGTGGCACTGCAGTTTAAGTCATATTGGTGTAAAGCGCATGAAGAAACTCCATGCAGATGGTCTTTTGGAATCACTTGATTATGAATCACTTGATGCTTGCGAACCATGCCTTATGGGCAAGATGACTAAAACGCCGTTCTCCGGAACAATGAAGCAAGAAACAGATTTGTTGGAAATCATACATACTGATGTATGTGGTCCGATGAATATTAAGGCTTGCAGAAGGTATCATTATTTTCTGACCTTCACAGATGATTTGAGCAGATATGGGGATATCTACTTGATGAAACATAAGTCTGAAACATTTGAACAGTTCAAAGAATTTCAGAGTGAAGTGGAAAATCATCGTGACAAGAAAATAAAAGTTTCTATGATATGATCACAGAGGTAAAATATTTGAGTTACGAGTTTGGCCTTCAATTAAAACAATGTGAAATAGTTTCACTACTCACGCCACCTGGAACACCATAGTGTAATGGTGTGTCCGAACGTCATAACCGTACTTTGTTAGATATAGTGCGATCTATGATGTCTCTTACCGATCTACCACTATTGTTTTAGGGTTATGCATTAGAGACAACTGCATTCACGTTAAATAGGGCACCATCTAAATCCGTTGAGACGACACCGTGTGAACTATGGTTTGGCAAGAAACCTAAGCTGTCATTTCTTAAAAAGTTTGAGGTTGCAATGCTTATGTGAAAAAGTTTCAACCTGATAAGCTCAAACCCAAATCGGAGAAGTGCGTCTTCGTAGGATACCCAAAGGAAACTGTTGGGTACACCTTCTATCACAGATCCGAAGGCAAGACATTCATAGCTAAGAATGGATCCTTTCCAGAGAAGGAGTTTCTCTCGAAAGAAGTGAGTGGGAGGAAAGTAGAAAACTTCATAAGGTAATTGTACCTTATCCCTTATTGGAAAGTAGTTCATCACAAAAATCTGTTCTTGTGACTACTACACCAATTAGTGAGGAAGCTAATGATGATGATCATGTAACTTCAGATCAAGTTACTACCGAATCTCGTAGGTAAACCAGAGTGAGATCCGCACCAGAGTGGTACGGTAATCCTGTTCTGGAAGTCATGTTACTAGACCATGACGAACTTGCGAACTATGAGGAAGCGATGACAAGCCCAGATTCCGCGAAATGGTTTGAGGCCATGAAATCTGAGATATGATCCATGTATGAGAACAAAGTTTGAACTTTGGTTGACTTGCCCGATGATCAGCAAGCAATTGAGAATAAATGGATCTTCAAGAGGAAGACGGACGCTGATAGTAGTGTTACTATCTACAAAGCTAGAATTGTCGCAAAAGGTTTTCGACAAGTTCAAGGTGTTGACTACGATGAGAGTTTCTCACTCGTATCTATGCTAGAGTCTGTCCGAATCATGTTAGTAATTGCCGCATTTTATGAAATCTGGCAAATGGATAAACAAAACTGCATTCCTTAATGGATTTATTAAAGAAGAGTTGTATATGATGCAACCAGAAGGTTTTGTCAATCCGAAAGGTACTAACAAAATGTGCATGCTCCAGTGATCCATCTGTGGACTGGTGCAAGCATCTCGGAGTTGGAATATACACTTTGATGAGTTGATCAAAGCATATAGTTTTATACAGACTTGCGGTGAAGCCTGTATTTACAAGAAAGTGAGTGGGAGCACTACAGCATTTCTGATAAGTATATGTGAATGACATATTGTTGATCGGAAATAATGTAGAATTATTCTGTAAAGCATAAAGGAGTGTTTGAAAGGAGTTTTTCAAAGAAAGACTTCGGTGAAGCTGCTTACACATTGAGCTTCAAGATCTATAGAGATAGATCAAGACGCTTGATAAGTTTTTTCAATGAGTACATACCTTGACAAGATTTTGAAGTAGTTCAAAATGGAGCAGTCAAAGAAAGAGTCCTTGCCTGTATTACAAGGTGTGAAGTTGAGTAAGACTCAAAGCCCGACCACGGCAGAAGATAGAAAGAGAATGAAAGTCATTCCCTATGCCTTGGCCATAGGTTCTATAAAGTATGTCATGCTGTGTACCAGATCTATTGTATACCCTGCACTGATTTGGCAAGGGAGTACAATAGTGATCTAGGAGTAGATCACTGGACAGCGGTCAGAATTATCCTTAGTGAAATAAGGATATGTTTCTCGATTATAGACGTGACAAAAAGGTTTGTCGTAAAGGGTTACGCTGATGCAAGTTTTTGACACTGATCCAGATGATTCTAAGTCTCAATCTGGATACATATTGAAAGTGGGATCAATTAGCTAGAGTAGCTCCGTGCAGAGCATTGTAAACATAGAATTTTGCAAAATACATACAGATCTGAATATGGCAGGCCCGTTGACTAAATTTCTCTCACAAGCAAAACATGATCACTCTTTGGGTGTTAATCACATAGCGATGTGAACTAGATTATTGAATCTGGTAAACCCTTTGGGTGTTAGTCACATGGAGATGTGAACCAATCACATAAAGATGTGAACTATTGGTGTTAATCACATAGCAATGTGAACTAGATTATTGACTCTAGTGCAAGTGGGAGACTGAAGGAAATATGCCCTAGAGGCAATAATAAAGTTATTATTTATTTCCTTATATCATGATAAAAGTTTATTATTCATGCTAGAATTGTATTAGCCGGAAACATGATTATGCAACTCCCGTTTGCCGGAGGAACACTTTGTGTGCTACCAAATGTCACAACGTAACTGGGTGATTATAAAGGAGCTCTACAGGTGTCTCCAAAGGTACATGTTGGGTTGGCGTATTTCGAGATTAGGATTTGTCACTCCGATCGTCGGAGAGGTATCTCTGGGCCCTATCGGTAATGCACATCACTTAAGCCTGGCAAGCATTGCAACTAATGAGTTAGTTGCGGGATGATGTATTACGGAACGAGTAAAGAGACTTGCCGGTGACGAGATTGAACTAGGTATTGGATACCGACAATCGAATCTCGGGCAAGTAACATACCGATGACAAAGGGAACAACGTATGTTGTTATGCGGTCTGACCGATAAAGATCTTCGTAGAATATGTAGGAGCCAATATGGGCATCCAGGTCCCGCTATTGGTTATTGACCGGAGACGTGTCTCGGTCATGTCTACATTGTTCTCGAACCGTAGGGTCCGCACGCTTAACGTTACGATGACAGTTATTATGAGTTTATGCATTTTGATGTACCGAAGTTAGTTCGGGGTCCCGGATGTGATCACGGACATGACGAGGAGTCTCGGAATGGTCGAGACATAAAGATTGATATATTGGACGGCTATATTCAGACACCGGAAGTGTTCCGGGTGATTTCGGAGAAAACCGGAGTACCGGAAGGGTTACCGGAACCCTCTGGGGAAGTAATGGGCCTTATTGGGCCTTAGGGGAGAGAGAGGGCTGCGGCCTAGGAGGTGGCGCCCCCCCCCCCACATGGGGAGTCCGAATTGGACTAGGGAGGGGGGCGCGGCCCCTTCTTTCCCTCTCCCTCTCCCCCTCTTTCCTTCCCCCTTAGGGTTTCCTAATTGGATTAGGAAAGGGGAGTCCTACTCCCACTAGGAGGAGGACTCCCCCTCCCCTTGGCGCGCCCCATAGGGCCGGCCGGCCTCCTCCTTGCTCCTTTATATATGGGGGCAAGGGGGCACCCTAGGACACACAAGTTGATCTTTGAGATCGTTCCTTAGCCGTGTGCGGTGCCCCCTGCCACCATATTCCGCCTCGATCATATCGTTGTAGTGCTTAGGCGAAGCCCTGCGTCGGTAGAACATCAAGATCGTCACCACGCCGTCGTGCTGACGGAACTCCTCCCCGAAGCTTTGCTGGATTGGAGCCCGGGGATCGTCATCGAGCTGTACGTGTGCTAAGAACTCGGAGGTGCCGGAGTAACGGTGCTTGGATCGGTCGGATCGGGAAGAAGATGTACGACTACTTCCTCTACGTTGTGTCAACGCTTCCGTTGCGATCTACAAGGGTACGTAGATCATGCTCTCCCCTCGTTGCTATGCATCACCATGATCTTGCGTGTGCGTAGGAAATTTTTTGAAATTACTACGTTCCCCAACAGTTGAGTCCATGGATTATATGCACCTTTTCCCATCCTTCCACCTTTGCTAGCCTCTCTAATACCGCACACCCTTCGCCGGTATCATACACCTACCATATACCTTCCTCAAAACAGCCACCATACCTACCTATTATGGCATTTCCATAGCCATTCCGAGATATATTGCCATGCAACTTTCCACCGTTCCGTTTATTATGACACACTCCATCATTGTCATATTGCATATCCCGGTACACCGCCGGAGGCATTCATATAGAGTCATATTTTGTTCTAAGTATCGAGTTGTAATTGTTGAGTTGTAAGAAAAATAAAATTGTGATGATCATCATTATTAGAGCATTGTCCCAGTGAGGAAAGGATGATCGAGACTATGATTCCCCCACAAGTCGGGATGAGACTCCGGACGAAAAATAAATAAAAGAGGCCAAAGAAGCCCCAAAAAAAGAGAAAGAAAAGAGGCCATAAAAAAAGAGAAAATGCCCAAATAAAAAATGAGAGAAAAAGAGAGAAGGGACAATGTTACTATCCTTTTACCACACTTGTGCTTCAAAGTAGCACCAAGATCTTCATGATAGAGAGTCTCTCGTTATGTCACTTTCATGTACTAGTGGGAATCTTTCATTATAGAACTTGGCTTGTATATTCCAATGACGGGCTTCCTCAAATTGCCCTAGCTCTTCATGAGCAAGCAAGTTGGATGCACACCCACTTAGTTTCTTTTTGAGCTTTCATATACTTATAGCTCTAGTGCATCCGTTGCATGGCAATCCCTACTCACTCACATTGATATCTATTGGTGGGCATCTCCATAGCCCGTTGATACGCCTAGTTGATGTGAGACTATCTTCTCCTTTTTGTCTTCTCCACAACCACCATTTTATTCCACCTATAGTGCTATATCCATGGCTCACGCTCATGTATTGCATGAAGATTAAAAAAGTTTTGAAAAAGTTAGAGTATGAAACAATTGCTTGGCTTGTCATCGGGGTTGTGCATGATTTAAATACTTTGTGTGGTGAAGATAGAGCATAGCCAGACTATAGGATTTTGTAGGGATAACTTTCTTTGGCCATGTTATTTTGAGAAGACATAATTGCTTTGTTAGTATGCTTGAAGCATTATTATTTTTATGTCAATATAAACTTTTGTCTTGAATCTTTCGAATCTGAATATTCATTTCACAATTAAGAAGATTTGCATTGAAATTATGCCAAGTAGCACTCCGCATCAAAAATTCTCTTTTTATCATTTACCTACTCGAGGACGAGCAGGAATTAAGCTTGGGGATGCCTTATACGTCTCCAACGTATCTATAATTTTTGATTGCTCCATGCTATATTATCTACTGTTTTGGACTATATTGGGCTTTATTTTCCACTTTTATATTATTTTTGGGACTAACCTATTAACCGGAGGCCCAGCCCAGAATTACTGTTTTTGCCTATTTCAGTATTTCAGAGAAACTGAATATCAAACGGAGTCCAAACGGAATAAAACCTTCGGGAACGTGATTTTCTCACCGAACGTGATCCAGGAGACTTGGACCCTACTCCACGGAGTCAAAGAGGCGGTCACGAGGGTGGGGGGCGCGCCCACCCCCCTAGGGCGCGCCCCTTGCCTCGTGGGCCCCTCGGTGCTCCACCGACGTACTCCTTCCTCCTATATATACCTACGTACCCCCAAACGATCAGAAAAGGAGCCAAAAACCTAATTCCACCGCCGCAACTTTCTGTATCCACGAGATCCCATCTTGGGGCCTGTTCCGGAGCTCCGCCGGAGAGGGCCATCATCACGGAGGGCTTCTACATCATCATAGCCTCTCCGATGAAGTGTGAGTACTTTACCTCAGACCTTCGGGTCCATAGTTAGTAGCTAGATGGCTTCTTCTCTCTTTTTGGATCTCAATACAAAGTTCTCCCCCTCTCTTGTGGAGATCTATTCGATGTAATCTTCTTTTTGCGGTGTGTTTGTTGAGACCGATGAATTGTGGGTTTATGATCAAGTCTATCTATGAATAATATTTGAATCTTCTCTGAATTCTTTTATGTATGATTGGTTATGTTTGCAAGTCTCTTCGAATTATCCATTTGGTTTGGCCAACTAGATTGGTAGTTCTTGCCATGGGAGAAGTGCTTAGCTTTGGGTTCGATCTTGCGGTGTCATTTCCCAGTGACAGAAGGGGCAGCAAGGCACGTATTGCATCGTTGCCATCGAGGATAACAAGATGGGGTTTATTTCATATTGCATGAATTTATCTCTCTACATCATGTCATCTTGCTTAAAGCGTTATTCTGTTTTTAACTTAATACTCTAGATGCATGCTGGATAGCGGTCGATGAGTGGAGTAATATTAGTAGATGCAGAATCGTTTCGGTCTACTTGTCACGGACGTGATGCCTATATACAAGATCATGACTAGATAATCTCATAACTATGCTCAATTCTGTCAATTGCTCAATAGTAATTTGTTCACCCACCGTAGAATACTTATGCTCTTGAGAGAAGCCACTAGTGAAACCTATGGCCCCCGGGTCTATTCTCATCATATCAATCTCCATCACTTTAATCTTGCTTTGCTTTTTTTACTTTGCCTTTTACTTTTTACTTTGCATCTCTATACCAAAAATACTAAAAATATTATATCTATCAGATCTCACTCTCGTAAGTGACCGTGAAGGGATTGATAACCCCTAATCGCGTTGGTTGCGAGTAGCTATCGTTTTGTGCAGGTACGAGGGACTTGAGCGTGGCCTCCTACTGGATTGATACCTTGGTTCTCATAAACTGAGGGAAATACTTATGCTACTCTGCTGCATCATCCCTTCCTCTTCGGGGAAATACAACACAAGCTCAAGAGGTAGCAATCCTCCTCCACCCAAGGGTGATCCCGTGTTTGAGCTTAAATCGTTACCTGATACTCTTAAATATGCTTATCTTGATGAGAGAAAGATATATCCTGTTATTATTAGTGCTAACCTTTCAGAGCATGAAGAAGAGAGATTATTGAAAACTCTGAAGAAGCACTGTGCTGCTATTGGATATACTCTTGATGATCTTAAGGGAATTAGTCCCACTCTGTGTCAACACAAAATAAATTTGGAGGAAGATACCAAACCAGTTCATGATCATCAACGACGGACGAATCCTAATATGAAGGAAGTGGTAAGAAAAGAACTACTAAAGCTTCTTGAGGTAGGTATAATTTATCCCGTTGCTGATAGTCAGTGGGTAAGTCCTGTCCATTGCGTCCCTAAGAAGGGAGGTATTACTGTCGTTCCTAATGATAAAGATGAGTTGATCCCTAAAAGAATTATTACAGGTTATAGGATGGTAATTGATTTCCGCAAATTAAATAAAGCTACTAAAAAAGATCATTACCCCTTACCTTTTATCGATCAAATGCTAGAAATATTATCCAAACATACACATTTTTGCTTTCTAGATGGTTATTCTGGTTTCTCTCAAATACCTGAGTCAGCCAATGATCAATGAAAGACTACTTTTACTTGCCCTTTTGGTACTTTTGCTTATAGACGTATGCCTTTTGGTTTATGTAATGCACCTGCTACCTTTCAAAGATGCATGACGGCTATATTCTATGACTTTTGTGAAAAGATTTGTGAGGTTTTCATGGACAATTTTTCTGTGTATGGATCCTCTTTTGATGATTGTTAAGCAACCTTGACCGAGTTTTGCAGAGATGTGAAGAAACTAATCTTGTCTTGAATTGGGAAAAGTGCCACTTTATGGTTAATGAAGGTATTTTCTTGGGGCATAAAGTTTCTGAAAGAGGTATTGAGGTTGATAAAGCCAAGGTTGATGCTATTGAAAAGATGTCATGTCCCAAGGACATCAAAGGTATAAGAAGTTTCCTTGGTCATGCTAGTTTTTATAGGAGGTTCATTAAGGACTTCTCAAAAATTTCTCGGCCTCTGACTAATTTATTACAAAAAGATATACCATTTGTCTTTAATGATGATTGTGTTGAAGCATTTGAAATACTCAAGAAAGCATTGATCTCTGCACCGATTGTTCAGCCACCTGATTGGAATATACCCTTTGAAATTATGTGTGATGCTAGTGATTATGTTGTAGGTGCTGTTCTAGGGCAAAGAGTTGATAAGAAATTAAATGTTATTCAATATGCTAGTAAAGCTCTAGACAATGCTTAGAGAAATTATGCTACTACTGAAAAGGAATTCCTAGCAGTTGTATTTGCTTGTGATAAGTTTAGACCATATATTGTTGATTCTAAAGTAACTATTCTCACGGATCATGCTGCTATTAAATATCTGATGGAAAAGAAAGATGCTAAACCAAGACTTATTAGATGGGTTCTCTTGCTACAAGAATTTGATTTACATATTGTTGATAGAAAGGGAGCTGAGAACCCCGTTGCAGACAACTTGTCTAGGTTAGAAAATGTGCTTGATGACCCACTACCTATTGATGATAGCTTTCCTAATGAGCAATTAAATGTCATAAATGCTTCTCATATTGCTCCATGGTATGCCGATTATGCTAATTACATTGTTGCCAAATTCATACCACCTAGTTTCACATACCAGCAAAAGAAAAAGTTCTTCTATGATTTGAGACATTACTTTTGGGATGACCCACATCTTTATAAAGAAGGAGTAGATGGTGTTATTATACGTTGTGTACCTGAGCATGAACAGGAACAGATCCTACGCAAGTGTCACTCTGAAACTTATGGAGGACACCATGCAGGAGATAGAACTGCACACAAGGTATTGCAATCCGGTTTTTATTGGCCTACTGTCTTCAAAGATGCCCGTAAGTTTGTCTTATCTTGTGATGAATGTCAAAGAATTGGTAATATTAGTAGACGTCAAGAAATGCCTATGAACTATTCACTCGTTATTGAACCATTTGATCTTTGGGGCTTTGACTATATGGGACCTTTTCCTGCCTCTAATGGATATACACATATTTTAGTTGCCGTTGATTACGTTACTAAGTGGGTAGAAGCTATTCCAACTAGTAGTGCTGATCATAACACTTCTATTAAAATGCTTAAAGAAGTTATTTTAATGACTGATGGTGGTTCACATTTTATTCATGGTGCTTTCCGTAAAATGCTTGCTAAGTATGATGTTAATCATAGAATTGCATATCCTTATCACCCTCACTCTAGTGGTCAAGTAGAATTGAGTAATAGAGAGCTCAAATTAAATTTGCAAAAGTCTGTCAATAGGTCTAGAAAGAATTGGTCCAAGAAACTTGATGATGCATTATGGGCCTATAGAACTGCATATAAAAATCCTATGGGTATGTCTTCGTATAAAATGGTTTATGGAAAAGAATGCCACTTACCTCTCGAACTAGAACACAAGGAATATTGGGCTATTAAAGAGCTCGATTATGATTTTAAACTTGCCGGTGAGAAGAGGTTATTTGATATTAGCTCACTCGATGAATGGAGAACCCAAGCCTATGAAAATGCCAAGTTGTTTAAAGAAACAGTTAAAAGATGGCATGATAAAAGGATACAAAAGCGTGAGTTTAATGTAGGTGATTATGTATTGCTATACAACTCTCGTTTAAGATTTTTTGCAGGAAAACTTCTGTCTAAATGGGAAGGTCCTTACGTTATCGAGGAGGTCTATCGTTCCAGTGCCATAAAAATTAACAATTTTGAAGGCACAAATCCAAAGGTGGTGAACGGTCAAAGAATTAAACATTATATCTTAGGTAATCCTATAAATGTTGAAACCAATGTTATTGAAACCGTAACCCCGGAGGAATACATAAG
Organism: Triticum monococcum; assembly: GCA_034509565.1. Lineage (NCBI taxonomy): Eukaryota > Viridiplantae > Streptophyta > Magnoliopsida > Poales > Poaceae > Triticum > Triticum monococcum. Next base: position 671,775,790 of record CM067845.1, read on the forward strand.
GGACACATTCCAGAACATTTTAGACTCCGAAAAGGAATAGGTATGTGGTACGGTAAGTGTCGTGGAATTGTCACGGCAGATGTCCTAGAGCAAGGACTTAGTCGTACGTCCATCTCACTAGGAAGCTTAAAGGGGTTAATCGGGACAAAGGACACGAGAGGGTTTTATACTAGTTCGGCCCCTTGCGATGAAGGTAAAAGCCTACGTCTAGTTGGGATTGGTCTTGCTGGGGTTTCGATCACCAAGAGGCTCAACTCGCCGGCTTGGTTATCGACTTGTTGTTTCTTTCCCTAAGCCGCCACCGGGTCGTCCCCTTATATACATGGGTTGACGCCTGGTGGCATACAGAGTCCCGGCTGGCTCATAATCGTGTCCGGCTCAGTGGCTTCCTTTACATGCCTTTCTTTACAAGTTTTTCCTTACATACGGCGGTTTACAATATCGGGCCTTAAGCCGCCTCCAGGCCCTTGGGCCTTCTATAAGGTTTAATAAACTATCGCCTTGAATGTTTACTGGGCTTCTTACGTAACCCTCCATTGGGGCTGACCCGGCCCCTCCTGGGCGGGTCATGACTGATAGTAATATCCAAAACATTAGGCCCCATGTTGACTTTGAATTTCATTCTTTGTCAATCTTCAATACTTATACAAAAATCCATCTTCTTATCTTCGTTGAAGTTTTCGTAACCCGCCATGACGTCATCTCTTGAAAACGCAAAGAACTTTCATGACGTCATCTCCCAACGGATCTTTTATCTTTAATGCTTCCCGAGAATCGAGGCGTCTGTGTAGCTAGATAACCATTATTCGGCTCTCCTTGATTTTCGCGCCCGTCTGTTCACATCTTTCCTTATAAATAGGCACGCCTTGGCCTTCTCATTCTCCTCTCTTGCTCCGTCTTCTTCCTCTCGCGCACCCCCTGCTGCTCGAGCTTCATCGCCGCCGCGCTTCACCTCCGTCTCCATCGACGTTGGCCGCTGCATCAACCTGAACCGATCCAGAGAACAGCGCCGCCCTCCGCAGAAGACCTGTGACTGTAAGTTCTCTTCTTTTCCCTTCTTAGATCCGCACTTAGGGTTTCCAGATTCTTTCGTGTTCTTCCGAGTTCACCGCAGTCCCTTGTAGTTTTTCCACTATAGGCCTCTTCTTGATCCAAAAATATATATATGCTCGTGCGGTAGTGTTCTTGTGCCTTTTCTTGATCCACAGATCCCTTTCTCTGTTTCAAAGGCTGCATTAGAACTTACATACTTTTCTGCGCTGAACTTTTTTAGGTCTAGAATTTTTTTCATTTTGAATAGCCATTTGATCTGGAATAATACCAAACAATTTAGGAAACTTGTTTGTCTCAATACTTAGATGAAATTGCCTTCTTCAAATATCTGTAGTCATGGCGGCTTATCATGCCGGCTTAATTTTCCTTATATGTCATTAGCCCTTAACTAAGCCGCCATTACTTGTTTGCATCTTCATCACTTAACTGTCAATCTCACCATTAAACTGAACCGGCATGTTGCTTTTCTTTTCAGTTCTTCTTTGCCCATCATGCCGTCCAAAGCACCAACCATATGTAACTGGGTTCCCTCAACCGTAACTGAGGAACGTTTGAAAGAGTTCTTCACCATAGGATTTCTGCCAGCGAAAACCGTCATGTCTTACCGTGCCCCTGACTCTGAAGAAGAACGGCCCAATCCAAGATACGACGAAGTGATCATTTTCGCTGACCATATGAACCGTGGCTTCTCACCGCCCGGCTCAAAGTTCTTCCGGGAGGTCCTCCACTTTTTCAAGCTCCATCCTCAAGATATCGGGCCTTATTCTACATCTAACATCTGTAACTTCCAAGTACTCTGTGAAGTATATCTTCAACAAGAGCCGACTGTGGAGTTGTTTAGAGAATACTTTTATCTGAACCGGCAGAACGAGTGCACCAACGGCCTTAGCTTAGAGCTTGGAGGCATATCAATTCAGCGCCGGCAGGGTGCCGTCTTCCCCCCGATTGTCTTACCAAGTCACCCAAAGGACTGGAACCAGACTTGGTTCTATTGCCAGGACACTTCACCAGCAAACGAGAAGCCACTGTCGGGTTACCGCCCCGATCGTCGACTCCAAGTTCGCGCTTCCTGATAAGCTTACCGTCGCTAAATGCAAGAGGCTGATACCATCCATCAAAAGGATCAATGCTCTATTGGGGAACGGGTTAACTGGAGTTGATCTGACCCGTTGCTCGATCTCATGGCGGGTCATCCCTTTGAGCCGCTGGTCAAAGCTGATGTATGAGTATGGTGGAGGCCCGGATGACTCTCTTCATCACAGCCCCGTTCAATTGACAGAAGAAGATATTGTCTCAATGTCAACTCTTCTGGTGAACAAGAAATACGAAGATTTCAGTGTCGTTGGGTTAAACGCCTTCTGCCAGCTTAACCCGGTGCCGGAAGTAAGGATGTCGTTATTTCTCTCCTTTGTATTTTCCCAGTCGTATTCTTTTAATACCTGCCTGACTCTTTATCTTGTTTTTAACTGTCTACAGGCCAACTCTGACTTCTAGAAAGTTAAGTATGACCACGAGGCTGCCAATAAAGCGAAAGCCGCCTCCATAAACGCCAAGAAAATGACCCGGAGGTCGAAAAAGAAGAAAAAGAGCACTGCTGAAGATTTGATGAAGCTTGATGATACATCTGATTCAGAGGTAGCCCTTGATTCCCTTGGCCAATTTTTTAAGAATCTTATTGACACTGATCATTACTAGGATGACACTGGGGCCAGTCAGGCTATGGAAGCAGAGGTAACTATCATTTCCTCCGACCTAGAGCCCTTGCCAAGGCAAAAATTCGACGAGTGATCCGTAAAGTAAGGTTTTCTAACCCTTTAGCTCACTTGGATCCCACCTTTTGTTTGAAACAGCAGCAACATGAAAGGCGTCGTCAGGCTTGGACTGAAGATGAGCCGGCTGTCATTCTTCAACAAACTCCTCAGAAGCGCCCGAATGAGGTTCACTTCTTTCTGTCTTTAACTCTGTTTAATGGATCCTTTCCCCTGCCTTACTTTAACTTTGTTTTATCTTTTCAGGAGGTGTCTTGCTCTTCTGGCGATCCATCGCAGACGCAATTTCCGTCCTTCAAGACTGCCCCTGGGTAATGAAAAATCCTCCTTTTCCGGTTTGTTCAAATTGTATCTTTATACTAACAATCCTGCAACATTTCTCTTAGTGGCCAAGCTAAATCTAAGAAGGCAAAGGCAGCTAAAACGGCAGAAGACCCGCCGGTGCTTGCATCTGACCCGACCAGGCCATCTTCTCCATTAACGGACGCTCCAGAAGACCCGCCTATTGATGCAGAAGCAAATCCTCCTGAGCCGTCGTTTGATAAGACCACTGTAAACCCTTCCGCAACTAGACCATCAAGTTCAGCCAACCCGCCATCACCGTCTGCCCAAGACGTTCAGATCACCGGGAGCTGTTTTATTGAGCCGGGGAATCCAACCATGCTGGCTCGGTGTACTGCGAAACAAGAGGCATTGGAGAGGCAAAAAGTGTGCTTTGACGTTGCCAATTACAACCATCTAAATGCCAATGATATTTTATCCGGTTATCTCAGCCATGTGCACTCCAGTCGCGACTCTGAGATCGAAATGGTCAAACAGTTGCAGTTGAAATATGAGGTATGTTCTTCTGGCTTATCTATATATTCCACCAGCCCCCAAGTTTTCAGATTGTGAGAGAACCGGAATGATCTGTAGACTTGATAATATAGGCCAACACTTTTTCCTTGGAAATCTTTCTTAAGTTCAATAAAATAGAATAGAGCTTCACCTGTAGTCCCCAAGGGCTGGTTCATTTTGATCATAAATGAGCCGGTACTTTAAATTGTTTTGTACCGTATTCAAAGGACTGAATACTCCCTCTTAACCTTGAGAAACTTGCTGAACTGTATACATTAGCCCCCAAGTGCCAAGTGCTGTTACTTTGTAAAGTACTCGGGACTTAAAGTATGTCTTTAGAATCATAAAAATACACATTAGCCCCCAAGTGTCAAGTGGTTTTTTTTAAGTACTTGAGACTTGAATCTTGATTTTTGAACTTGAAGCAAAATCTTGACTCATCTGAATGTTTTGCAGAATGCCTTATCTGAATTGAACTCGCAATTGGCTGATGCGAAGACCCGCCTAGCGAGTCAGGAGGCAGAAATCAAATTTGCTAACTCCAAACTGCATATAAGTCTCTCTGAGACGGAAAATTTAAAGACCAGCTTCGCTGCCAAGAAGAAAACCTGGGAAGAGGAAAAAAACGCTTCTGACCCAATGCGCTGAGAAGGCCGAAACAACCCTTGAAGAGATTTCAATAGAGCTGAACGGTTTAAAGGGCTGGGTGTCTCAAATGGTGGCTGGCATCTTTGGTAAGCCGTCCGACTTTAATTTTGTGTGCTTTTTGCTGATCCGGAGTATAAGCCGCCAGCTGACTTTGTGTATAAAATATGTGCAGGCCCACGAAGCAAAAATCTGAGCCAAGATCCTTTGATTAAACTGAAGGCAATGTATTCTTTGGTAGAACAACTGTATATCGGCGCACAACGGGCACTTGCTGCCATCTCTCCTGCCAATCAAGGACCCAACCGGCTCAACGACGTCCTGAAGAAACTGTCAATCCTGCCTGCTAGATTTCAAGAAGTGAAATGCTCCTGTGCGCGAGCCGGGGCTTTGACTGCCCTGAGCCGCTCCAAAGCATGGGTGCCAGACCTAGAGCAGGCGGACATGGCCAGAGGCTATCCCACCGTGAAGGAAGACGGATCTCCCTTTGAGCAGGATGACTTCATGGCTTGTGTGCGCGGAGTCTGGCCTCAGGCAACTACCCTTGGAGATGATACCAATATTGACAAATATCAGCCGGGTTTTGATGCTGAAAATAAGAAGATGGCGACTCCCTCGTACAAGGTGACGGACTTGATCCCGCCTGTAAGAGAAAATACATTTGCCCCGGAAGTTGACCCGGCAGGCCTGATCGACGATGAAGCAGAATTCGTCGCCGCGAATGGTTTTGACTGGTCAAAACCCAACTTCCAGCCAACAGAGGGCGGTGAACCGGCGAGGAAGGAATAATAACCATCTTCATTGGCTTATGAAAAGCTGTGTAATAGGTTAGCAGTGAAAACACTAAATGCCTTGCTTATGCCATCATGCATAAAACACTGTATGTGACTCCGTGTTTCCTGATGGCAATATATGCATTATATTTGATGATTGTTTCTGCAACACTTTAAATCTGTACCCTGTAGAGACAAGAAAAGACTGGCTTGGCGGCTTAGAACCGAACGGGTTAGAACACCCAGCTTATATCCAATATGTTTATCATAATAAAAAACATATATAAATAAAGGACAAGGGCTGAAACTAACTCTTTAGTTAATGCAGCAGACAATTATATATAAATAATAGCCATACTTGTACCTTTGATCCTTAGACCACTGGCTTAAGTAACCCGGGTAATGAAGCCGATAACTCAATCTTTTTGAGAAATCAATACCTTTGAATACTTCAATGATCGTCATACCTTGGTAGCCATGTTGTCAAATAGACAAACCGGCGAAGAAGATCATGATAATTATTTGCAACAAGAAACTCAAAGGCAAATAATAGTTAGCAAGTATGATTTAACCTTATATTTAAAGGTTGGTGGCTTCTAATTCAAACACGATCAGTAAACCAGACCAAAGGGGTTAAACTAAGGTTCAAATACGACCATATAGCCCCCAGTGGCTGTGGCATTGCACCGATCAAGAGGGTACCGACAGCTATGTTCTCTTTGGTTCAAATACGACCTATGTTTGAACAGGAAGCCCCCAAATGACCTTGAGGGGTTTTTAATGACCCTGATTCGAATACGATCCAAGTCGGACCCAAAAGGGGTTAAGCTATGATTTGAATATGATCAAGAAGCCCCCTAGTGAGTTTGGCCTTGAGTCGATCAAGAGGGTTACGATAGCTATGTTCTCTTTGGTTCGAATATGACCTATGTTTGAACAGGAAGCCCCCAAGTGACCATGATAATTGCAGCTAGATTCGAATACGATCATAAGCCGGACCAAAAAAGGTTAGACTTGATTCAAATATGATCAGCTCCTTAATAGTCATTTGAGAATAAGAAATAACAAAGATGCATAATCTTTGAAAAGAAAAGAGACCGATGGTCTTACTTTATTACTTATCATGGTATATACAATGTTAAAGTATGTACATGATGAGAGCCGGTAGCTCAGGTGCAGTATGGCCGAAGTTGAGCAATGTTCCATGGCCGGTGGGTCTCCTCCTCCGACTTACGTGAATCTTTGTGTTCTCGAACATCAATGAGGTAATATGACCCGTTGTTTAAGTTCTTGCTGACCACAAAGGGTCCTTCCTAAGGTGGGGATAGCTTGTGCGCATCTGACAGATCCTGGATGAGCCGGAGCACCAGGTCGCCTTCCTAAAAAGTCCTAGATTTGACCCGACGGCTGTGATAGCGGCGCAGGTCCTGTTGATAAATTGCTGACCAAGCCGCTGCTAAGTCTATTTCTTCATCCAACAAGTCAAGTGCATCATGTCTGGCTTGTTCATTATTAGCTTCAACATAAGCCGCCACACGGGGCGAGTCATGACGGATGTCACTAGGCAACACTGCTTCTGCTCCATAAACCATGAAGAAAGGTGTGTAACCTATAGAACTGTTAGGCGTGGTGTTGATACTCCACAACACCGAGGGTAATTCCTTTACCCAACAACCCATTGTTCGCTGTAAGGGAACCATAAGACGGGGTTTGAGACCTTTTAAAATTTCCTGATTTGCTTTCTCAGCTTGACCATTGGATTGAGGATGAGCTACAGAAGAAACATCAAGCCCGATGTGCTCACGTTGACAAAACTCCTCCATAGCCCCTTGGGACAGATTAGTGCCATTGTTAGTGATGATGCTGTGTGGAAAACCAAAACGGAAGATCACCTTTTGATGAACTGAACCGCCGTCGCCGCGTCACACTTACTCATTGGCTCCGCCTCAACCCACTTAGTGAATTTATCAACTGCCACTAAGAGATGTGTCTTTTTATCCTTAGACCTTTTGAAAGGTCCCACCATGTCAAGCCCCCAAACCGCAAACGGCCCAGTGGTTGGAATCATCCGGAGCTCTTGAGCCGGCACATGCGCTCGTCGTGCAAACTTTTGACATCCATCACATCTGCTGACCAGATCCTCTGCATCAGCATGAGCCGTCAACAAGTAAAAACCGTGACGAAAAGCCTTGGCCACTAGAGATTTTGACCCGGCGTGATGACCACAATCGCCTTCATGGATCTCACGAAGTATTTCTTGACCTTCTTCGGGGGAAACACACCGCTGAAACACTCCGGAGACGCTGCGATGGTATAATTCTCCTTCCGAAATCGTCATTGACTTAGATCACCGGGTTATCTGTCGAGCCAGGGTCTCATCCGCTGGCAACTCTCCCCGGGTCATGTAAGCCAAGAACGACACTGTCCAATCTGGGATGACATGAAGAGCCGCCACCAACTGCGCCTCTGGGTCAGGAACAGCTAAATCTTCTTCTGTGGGCAACTTGACAGACGGGTTATGCAAAACATCCAAAAAGGTGTTAGGTGGTACCGGCTTACGCTGAGACCCCAACCGTCTTAAAGCATCAGCCGCTTTGTTCTTTTTACGGTCGATGTGCTCCACCTGATAACCTTTAAAATGCCCTGCAACAGCATCAACCTCCCGGCGATAAGCCGCCATGAGAGGGTCCCTGGAATCCCACTTGCCTGATACCAGTTGATCCACTAGATCTGAGTCGCAAAGACATCTAACCCGGCTCAAACTCATCTCTTTTGCCACTCGAAGACCATGGAGCAAGGCTTCATACTCTGCTACGTTGTTAGTGCAAGGAAACATCAACCGTAACACATAACAAAATTTGTCACCTCGCGGAGAGGTTAACACAACTCCAGCCCCCGAGCCTTCCAACTGTCTCGACCCATCAAAATGAATAGTCCAATATGTGTTGTCTGGTTTTTCTTCTGGCATCTGCATCTCTGTCCAATCATTAATGAAGTCAACCAGTGCTTGAGATTTGATCGCGGTACGTGGCACATACTTAAACCCATGAGACCCAAGCTCAATCGCCCACTTGGCGACTCATCCAGTGGCTTCCCTGTTTTGAATGATGTCTCCCAAAGGAGCAGAGCTAACCACGGTGATTGGATGTCCCTGAAAATAATGCTTAAGCTTCCGGCGTGCCATGAACACCCCATATACGAGCTTATGCCAATGTGGATATCGTTGCTTGGATTCAATTAGTACCTCATTGACGTAGTAAACGGGCCATTGAACCGGATGCTCCTTGCCAGCCTCCTTGCGCTCCACCACAATAGCCACACTAACAGGTCGTGAGTTGGCGGCCACGTATAACAGCAGTGGCTCTTTCTCAACTGGAGCAGCCAGGACCGGCGGCTCAGCAAGCTGTGTCTTCAAATCTTCAAAAGCAGAGTTTGCAGCATCGCTCCAAACAAAATCATCTGTTTTCTTCATCATCTGATACAGAGGGCATTGCCTTCTCCCCTAACCGGCTTATGAACCGGCTCAAAGCAGCAACACGGCCCGCCAATCGTTGAACGTCATTGATGCATGTTGGTTTGGCCAGGGATGTAATTGCCTTGATTTTCTCCAGGTTAGCCTCAATACCTCGGTTAGACACCAAAAAACCGAAGAGCTTGCCGGCTGGGACTCCAAAAACACACTTGATCGGGTTAAGCATCATTTTGTAGACCCGGAGATTATCGAAAGTCTCTTTCAGATCTGTGACCAAGGTTTCCTCTTTCCTGGATTTTACCACTATATCATCCACATAAGCATGAACATTACGCCCAATTTGACAGTGAAGACAATTCCGCACACACCGTTGGTAAGTCGCCTGGGCACTCTTAAGCCCAAAAGGCATAGACACATAGCAGAAAGCTCCAAAAGGAGTGATAAAAGCCGTCTTCTCCTGATCATTGACTGCCATCTTGATCTGATGATAACCGGAATAAGCATCCAAGAAACTCAATCGTGCGCAACCCGTCGTAGCATCAATGATCTGATCAATACGGGGGAGAGCAAAAGGATCAGCCGGACAAGCCTTGTTCAAATTGGTGTAATCCACACACATACGCCACATGCCATTCTTTTTTAGTACAAGCACCGGGTTGGCTAACCACTCTGGGTGAAAGACTTCTACAATGAACCCAGCTGCCAAAAGCCGGGCCACCTCTTCTCCAATGGCCTTACGCCTTTCTTCATTGAACCGTCGGAGAAATTGTCTGACAGGTTTAAACTTTGGATCAATATTGAGAGTGTGCTTAGCGAGTTCCCTCGGGACACCCGGCATGTCTGAAGGTTTCCATGCGAAGATGTCCCGGTTCTCATGGATGAACTCGATGAGCGCGCTTTCCTATTTTGGATCCAAGTTAGCACTGATGATGAACTACTTGGATGACTCGCCAGGCACAAAGTGAACCATCTTGGTGTCATCAGCTGATTTGAACTTCAACACCGGCTCATGCTCTGTTGTTGGTTTCTTTAATGACGTCATGTCTGCCGGGTCAACATGATCTTTGTAAAAATTTAACTCTGTTGCACAAAAAGATTCAGCATAGGCAGCATCACCTTCTTCACACTCCAAAGCTATTTTCCGGCTCCCGTGTACTGTAATGGTGCCCTTATAACCCGGCATCTTAAGCTGCAAATACACATAACACGACCGAGCCATGAATTTGGCATAAGCCGGCCGTCCAAACAGAGCATGATACGGGCTTTTGATCTTAACCACCTCAAAGGTTAATTTTTCTGCTCTGGAGTCATACTCATCCCCAAAGGCTACTTCCAGTTCAATCTTACCCACTGGGTATGCCGACTTGCCAGGAACCACACCGTGAAAAACAGTGTTGGATTCTTTAAGACTCTTATCAGTCAATCCCATCCGGCGGAACATCTCATAGTAGAGGATGTTGATGCTGTTGCCTCCATCCATGAGTACCTTAGTGAATTTGTATCCACCAACCTGAGGCGCCACCACCAAAGCCAAGTGACCTGGATTATCGACCTGGGGTGGGTGATCCTCTCTGCTCCACACAATAGGCTGCCCTGACCAACTTAAGTAACGTGGAATCGCTGGCTCAACGGCATTGACGTCCCTCTTGTGAACTTTCTGGTCTCTCTTACATAAGCTAGTGGTGAATACATGGTATTGCCCACTATTCAGCTGCTTCAGGTTGCTCTGATATCCGGACTGCTGCTGCTGATTACCTTGGCCGGGTTGCGGATTATACCCTCCTTGGTTACCAGGATGGCCCTGACCGTGGAATCCTCCTCCACCTAAGCCGGTGCCCGGGCCTTGGAAACCGCCTCCACCTGAGCCGCCACCTGGGCCGTGACCTCCATCAAACGCGCTTGAATTTTTAAACGCCTTCATGATCGTACAATATTTCCACAGGTGGGTGGCTTCTCCCGGGTGCCGTGCTTTGGACAAGGCTCATTCAATAATTGCTCAAGGGTGGGACCTGACCCGCCCGACCGAGGGGGCTGTCAGCCCTTGCACCGTTGATTTACACCCTATGCATTGGTGTTAGGAACAAACTCATCAGCCTTACATTTATTACCTCCTTGATTCGCCGGGTTATGCTGGTGACCCTTGCCGTTGCCGTTCTTCTTTCCCTTCGTTGCCTTTTCTTTGTCAGACACCGGGTCCTTGGTAGTATCAGAATCAGCATACTTGATGAGAGCCGCCATCAACGTTCCCATGTCATTACAGTCATGCTTGAGCCGCCCCAGCTTTTGCTTCAGAGGTTCGAAACGACAATTTTTCTCCAACATTAAGACTGTTGAGCCGGCATCCATCTTATCAGATGAATGTATTATCTCTTTGACCCGGTGCACCCAATGGGTTGTGGATTCACCATCCTCTTGCTTGCAATTGGTCAGGTCCACAATCGACATAGGCTGCTTACACGTGTCTTTAAATTTCTGGATGAACCGGGCCTTCAACTCCGCCCATGAGCCGATAGAATTGGGTGGCAATCCCTTCAACCAAGTACGAGCTGTTCCATCTAACATCATAGTGAAATACTTGGCCATTGCTGCATCGCTGACCTCCAATAACTCCATAGCCATCTCATAACTCTCAATCCAAGCCCCGGGCTGTAAGTTAGATGTGTAATTAGGCACCTTACAAGGCCCCTTAAAGTCCTTTGGCAAACGCTCATTACGTATGGCCGGCACCAAGCAAGGAACGCATCCGGTTCTTGTGGCCACTCCTGCCTCGACCGAGGTTGCTGGATAAGCCGGAAAAGTTTGATGAGCCGCCTGATCTGCTGCCATTTGAACTGCTCGTTCCGCCTCTTGACGAATTCTCTCCTGATCCGCCAAGTTGCTAGTAGTGTTAATTACTCCTTGTAGTTGATGCTAGTTGGTTTACCTGGTGGAAGATCATATGTTCAGATCCTGTATGCATATTAATACCCCTCTTATTATGAACATGAATATGCTTTGTGAGTAGTTATGTTTGTTCCTGAGGACATGAGAGAAGTCTTGCTATTAGTAGTCATGTGAATTTGGTATTCGTTCGATATTTTGATGAGATGTATGTTTGTCTATCCTCTAGTGGTGTTATGTGAACATCGACTACATGACACGTCACCATTATTTGGGCCTAGAGGAAGGCATTGGGAAGTAATAAGTAGATGATGGGTTGCTAGAGTGACAGAAGCTTAAACCCTAGTTTATGCGTTGCTTCGTAAGGGGCTGATTTGGATCCATATGTTTCATGCTATGGTTAGGTTTACCTTAATACTTTTGTTGCAGTTGCGGATGCTTGCAATAGAGGTTAATCATAAGTGGGATGCTTGTCCAAGTAGGGGTAGTACCCAAGCACCGGTCCACCCACATACCAAATTATCAAAGTACCGAACGCGAATCATATGAACGTGATGAAAACTAGCTTGACGATATTCCCATGTTTCCTCAGGAGCGCTTATCTCTATATAAGAGTTTGTCCAGGCTTGTCCTTTGCTACAAAAGGGATTGGGCCACCTTGCTGCACTTTATTTACTTTTGTTACTTGTTGCTCGTTACAAACTATCCTATCACAAAACTATCTGTTAGCACTTATTTCAGTACTTGCAGAGAATACCTTGCTGGAAACCGCTTATCATTTCCTTCTACTCCTCATTGGGTTCGACACTCTTACTTATCGAAAGGACTGCGATAGATCCCCTATACTTGTGGGTCATCAATTCATACTTGAAATTGTGATTTAATTGTTACTCTAGCATAAGAGATCATATGACAAGAATTATATAAGTTGTTGTTCTAAGAATGATCATGATGCCCTCATGTCCGTATTTTATTTTTATCGACACCTCTATCTCTAAACATGTGGACATATTTTTCGATTTCGGCTTTCGCTTGAGGACAAGCGAGGTCTAAGCTTGGGGGAGTTGATACGTCCATTTTGCATCATGCTTTTATATCGATATTTATTGCATTATGGGCTGTTATTACACATTATGTCGCAATACTTATGCCTATTCTCTCTTCTTTTACAAGGTTTACATAAAGAAGGAGAATGCCGGCAGCTGGGATTCTGGGCTGGAAAAGGAGCAAATATTAGAGACCTATTCTACATAGCTCCAAAAGTCCTGAAACTTCATGGAAGTCATTTTCAGAATATATAAAAAATACTGAGCGCAAGAAGTTCACCAGGGGGCCACACCCTGCCCATGAGGGTGGGGGCGCGCCCTACCCCCTGGGCGCGCCCCCCTACCTCGTGGGCCCCCTGGTGGCCCTCCGATGCCCATCTTCTGCTTGGAGTCTTTCGATGAGGAAAAAAATCAGAAGCCATCTTTTCGGACGAGAATCCGCCGCCACGAGGCGGAACTTTGGCAGAACCAATCTAGGGATCTGGCGGAGCTGTTTTGCCGGGGAAACTTCCCTCCGGGAGGGGGAAATCATTGCCATCGTTATCACCAATGATCCTCTCATCGGGAGGGGGTCAATCTCCATCAACATCTTCACCAGCACCATCTCCTCTCAAACCCTAGTTCATTTCTTGTATTCAATTGTTGTCTCTAAGTCCGGGATTGGTACCTGTGGGTTGCTAGTAGTGTTAATTACTCCTTGTAGTTGATGCTAGTTGGTTTACCTGGTGGAAGATCATATGTTCAGATCCTATATGCATATTAATACCCCTCTTATTATGAACATGAATATGCTTTGCGAGTAGTTACGTTTGTTCCTGAGGACATGAGAGAAGTCTTGCTATTAGTAGTCATGTGAATTTGGTATTCGTTCGATATTTTGATGAGATGTATGTTGTCTATCCTCTAGTGGTGTTATGTGAACGTCGACTACATGACACGTCACCATTATTTGGGCCTAGAGGAAGGCATTGCGAAGTAATAAGTAGATGATGGGTTGCTAGAGTGACAGAAGCTTAAACCCTAGTTTATGCGTTGCTTCGTAAGGGGCTGGTTTGGATCTACATGTTTCATGCCATGGTTAGGTTTACCTTAATACTTTTGTTGTAGTTGTGGATGCTTGCAATAGAGGTTAATCATAAGTGAGATGCTTGTCCAAGTAAGGACAATACCCAAGCACCGGTCCACCCACATACCAAATTATCAAAGTACCGAACGTGAATCATATGGACGTGATGAAAACTAGCTTGACGATATTCCCATGTGTCCTCGGGAGCGCTTTTCTTTATATAAGAGTTTGTCCAGGCTTGTCCTTTTCTACAAAAATGATTGGGCCACCTTGCTGCACTTTATTTACTTTTGTTACTTGTTGCTCGTTACCAATTATCTTATCACAAAACTATCTGTTACCTATAATTTCAGTGCTTGCAGAGAATACCTTGCTGAAAACCGCTTATCATTTCCTTCTGCTCCTCATTGGGTTCGACACTCTTACTTATCGAAAGGACTACGATAGATCCCCTATACTTGTGGGTCATCAGCCGCCGTCCTCCGGTGAACTATCCGATGAACCAAGTCCACCTTGTCCTTAGGGTGCAATCCTTGCCGAGCCGGATCGTCGAGCAGCACGACGTCATCTACAATCGTAGCCACTTCCTCCTCCGAATACTCGGGATTGAAGGCCTCACAGATCACATCCAAAGGCGTTGGCGAGTACAACTCCGACGAGTCTCCAGTGAAGTACCCGCATCGTTGTTGTCCTCTTCGTCTGTCTCCGCGAGTTCCCAAAACTTGCCGCCGCCGTGCTCTAGTCCAGGGGCGACGGAGGCTGGCGACTGGATCGCGGCGATCGTCGCGGGCGTCGCCCGTGTCGCCCGCATAGCTCACCGTACAAACATGGTGTTCACGCTTTTGTTTCCTTAAAAATGGGGGAGCAATAATAAACTTGGTGTATGATTATATTAGGAGTAGACAATTGCAAATGTCCACGGTAATAAACTTGTGGTCACAGGACTGCTAGAGTTTTTTAGATTATGTAAATGAGTTATTTTGTTGTCTACTCTTATAAGATGGTGCTCTTGCTTTCTAAAACACATACAAACTACCATCTACACTAAACAATGGGGCTTCATGTATAAACTGGAGCAATAATATTAGGCTGATGAATGTATATCAAGCAAATCCCAATACAGCCGCCGCCTCCAACATAGCCAGCCGCCGCCTCCCCAAAACTAGGGTTCTTTGCCTCCCATTGGCGCTGGCACCGGTCCGTCCCGTCTCCAGTGGCCTTAGGGCCATGAAGGCGGAGTGGATCTCGGCCCTTGCCGGTGGGAGGGCTCCGTTTTCATATCCTTTTCCGAGCTTTGTTAGTGTTTGTGTCCTGCTCAGGAAGGCGAGACAGCGGCGGCTCCCTGAAGATAGAATAAAGGTCTCCCTGTCTAGTCCCCGTTCCGGTGACGCGTGTAGCATCATCAGTGGGTGTGTGGAGGTGTGTCTCTGGCAGATTTGTCTTTGGTGGATTTGTTCGGATATGTTCGTCGTTCGTCTTCGTTCGTGTGTCTTCAGGTTGGATCCTTTTGATCTACACTCTTCATCCGCGACGGTTGCTGTTCTGGTGTGTTGGTTCTATGGGACCTTAGCACGACGACTTCTCGACTGTCTACTACAACAAGGTTTGCTCGGCCCCGGTGAAGGAGGGGCGATGACAGCGACGCGCCTTCGGCTCGCTCCAGTGTTTGTAGTCGTTGCTAGATGGTCTACGGATCTGGATGTCATTTTTTTTGGGGCTTGCTTCGGTAGACCCCCCCCCCCCAACAAAACGTAGAAGGGCAGAATGGGCATACGGAAGAAACGTATACCCACCTCGTATTGTACGGCTCTGCCGGGCATACGTATACACGCGGTTGAAAAAAACTACCCATCTGGTCGCCCGCCCGCAAAAACTACCCACGATCTAGGCCCGCCCGCATCTTCTCGCCCGCCCATCTGGTCGCCCTTCCGCCGATCACGGTAGTTCGAAAGTGGCCGATCGCCGCCGCCGCGGATCGCCGCCGTCCGAACCCCGTCCAAGGCCACCCTCGCCATCCCAACGTCGCCCGTCGCCGCCCTCGCCGTCCCAAAGTCTGACACCGCCCTCGCCGCCCGAACCCCGTCCGACACCGCCCTCGCCGTCGCAACGTCGTCCGTCGCTGCATCTCACCGTCGTCGTCCTACGCCGGGGACGTGAAGGGCCCGACGTCTCACGCCGCCTCCACAGCACTGTCATCGAACGCTGGCGACGTCTACACCGCGGGCCAAGGTTTGTCATCTAAACCTAGCGGGCATGGGGCGGGCATGATGGATAGAAGTGAGGGCTAGTTCATGCATGTACTGATTTAGGGTTTAGGGCTCATCAAAACCTGCCGCCGCAGCGCCTCCTCTACGGACTAGGGCATGATTTACAGAACTAGCATTGCTTTGGGCATGATGCATTGTACTAAACCTAACACACGATGTTTGCAGTTCTGTGAGTTTGGCGTGTTGACATGGACGAAGAATCCGCATTGGGGAGGGACGAGAATGGTACTGATAAGGTGACTAAGACCGATAACGATAATTTGAATGAAGATGATGACAGCAGCGACAACGATTCCGTCTCATCATATGATATCTTACCTCCGGAGGATTTTGATAATAATGAACATGGCGCAAATAGCGACAACGTAAGTGGCGTATATTTTATTTTTATTTTTGAATTTGCAAAGTATGGCATGGCTAACTATATATCTTTGTGTACAAATTTACAGGAAGATGTGGATGTTGACAATGTGCAACATAGTTGGCAGGAATCATTTGCAGATAACTTGAGCCAGGTTAGTTGTTAGATGTTGTACGTCGATCAATAGTATGATTTAAATGATAGTAATTGACATATATATTTTCAAATGAATGTTGTAGGAGGAGTCAGATGGTCTTGTACTTGATCACGATGAGGGAGAGATTGATATTGAGGAGGCTCAAAGGGAGCAGAAGATGATTGAGACACATTGGAAGGTCATGGCTATGACCTTTCGGTCGCAAGGGGATGCATACATATTCTACAACAATCACGCCAGAGAGCACGGGTTTAGTATCAGAAAACAGAAGGTGAAACGAGGTGCTTCGGGAATGATACGGTACCGGCGGTTTCTTTGCTCCAGGGCAGGGAGAAGGCAGAGCAAGTTCGTAACCATGGAGGGCCGCAAGCGCAGGCTTAGACCGGAGACTCGTTGCGACTGCGGTGCACATATGGTGGTGAAGCTGGACAGAGAACGTGGCGTTTGGTTCGTCGCATCATTCGTGGATGATCACAACCACGCGATGGCTCGGCCCGACGAGGTTTGTTTTTTGTGGTCACACAGACGGATTGGAGATGCCAGAGGGCAGAGATATTGGCGATGGAAGCGGCCGGGATAAGAAAGCATATTATAATGGACAACTTCATCAGCAGATACGGTTCGTATGATAAGTGCGGGCTTATCAGGAGGGACATTTACAATCTTTGTTGCAGAGAAAAAACGAAGCTCATTGCAAAGGGAGATGCAGAGACGGCAGTTGGCATTATGAGGAGCAGGAAGGAGAAGGACCCTGAGTTTTTTTTGAGTATGTGCGTGACAAGGAAGGGCGATTGAAGAGTATGTTCTGGTGCGATGCACAGTCGCGGAGGGACTATCAGGACTACGGAGATGTGGTCGTGTTTGATAGCACGTATAAGATGAACAGACACGGTATGCCGTTCGTCCCCTTTGTCGGAGTTAACAACCACCGTTGCACCACAGTGTTTGGTTGTGCCATCATTGCTGACGAGACGGAAGCGACATACGTGTGGCTGCTGCAGACATTTATGAAGGCAAACTATCAGGTGAAGCCAAAGTCAATAATCACAGACGGTGACGCTGCAATGATCCGGGCTATTCGGACTGTCCTTTCAGATGTTTTCCATCGTCTTTGCTCCTGGCATATCGAGAAAAATATGCAAAGGCACCTGCATTACAAGTCACTAGATGAGTTCAGATCGCTCCTGTACTATGCCACCTCTCAAGTGAACTTTGAGCAGAGTTGGAAAGCTTTCTATGATAAGTGGAAGACGGATAGAACCAAAGAGTGGCTTGACAGGATGTACAGGAAGAGGAGACTTTGGGCAGCTTCATATCTTTCCGATGGTTTTTTCCTTGGTATGCGAAGTAACCAGAGGAGTGAAAGCCTCAACTCCTGCCTTCACCTTCACCTGGACTACGGTATGACAATTGTTGATTTGGTGGTGCATTATGAGAACTGTATAGTTCGCCTGCGTGAGAACGAGGCGTACGATGACTGCGAGGCATTCCAGAAGGAACCACCGTCGGTTACTGAATATAAGGCCCTTGAGGAGCATGCCGCCAAAGTATTCACACCTGCTAATTTCTACATCCTGCAAGATGATTTGCATAAGATGGGTCAGCTGGAGATATTTGAGACGCTCGTGGGAATTGGGCGTCAAACATTCATGGTGACATGGAAGGATAACCACAAGTTCAGGTACAATGTTGTTTATGAACCAGGTAACTCAGAACAAACTATTACATGCAGTTGTCTTAGGATGGTTCGGAAAGGGCTGCCATGCAAACACATTCTGTTTGTTCTCCATCATCTAAATTTAACTGAAATACCAAAGTGTTGTGTCATGCATCGGTTGTCCAAACATGCGAGAGATGGGTTGCCTGTGCAGCGGAAGAGTGATATGTTTGGATGGGGTTGGTCAGGGCCATTGGAGAGAGAACGGTATAGTGCAATAACCATTAAAACCGCAAAAGCTGCTCATGTTGCAGCAAATGATCCCTTCTTGTACGACGAGTTGATGAAGTGTCTGGACAACATAATAGCGCAGAAAAAGATTTCAGAGGAGGAACTTATAGGAAGTAGAAGGTATGCTATGCTGAAGAAGGAGGCAAGTCAGGCGCAACAAGTTGAGCCTGGTATTGGTGATCCTCAGAAAGTTTCGACGAAGGGTGCACCTAAGAAGGAGCGATCGAAGGGGGGGCCCGACGTTACAAAGAATGGTAGGCCAAAAGATTTTACAGAGAAGAAAAGTGGTCCTTTGTGTAGTCTGTGTGGTCTCCCAGGTCATAACAAGGCTACATGCAGTAAGAACGAGAAGTGAGTTGCAACCTTTTTATTTTTGTTATGTTGCTACTTTGATTTTACCAACTATATTTGCTCACCCATTTCTTTATGTTTTGTTCAGGAACTGGGCGTAGAGACGCAGCTTGGTTTGTAGGAAGAATAAAAGTGATCACACAAACCTATGTTGTTTTTTATTCGTACGTGTGTGCAAGAAAACTTGATAAGTTATTTGTTTGGGGGTATTTGTTTATGTTTTGTCAAAAGATTTATGTAATAAATTTGGAGATGACATTGCATATGTTATACTACCTGCGCATGATGATGATTTTGTTTGCTGTTTACTACCTGGGCATATATGTTGTACTACCTGGGCATGATGATGATTTTCTTTGCTGTTTGCTGTTGTTTCCGACCGCTCCTTTCTGTCAAAAAAAGTGAGATAGTGAAGTTACAAAAAAATTGCCCAACCACCGCTGCTGGGCCCATAGTAGCTTACAGAACGTACCCAAATCAAGCCCAAAGGCGACTCGGGCGGCTGATCGAGCCCACTAGTGGGCCCAACAATGGGATACAACGGGGCACAGGAGAGTAGAGATGCAGCTAGTAACAGAGGAGTTCGAATCAGGGGGCGGCGGCAGCTATTTAAGCTGCTCCTTGCGCCCCCCCCCCCCCCCCCCCCCCCCCCGCTTCCGAGGTGGGACTAAACGGCGATCCTGCCCCGCGCGGCGAGAGGAGGGGGTGTGGGCCGGGGGAGGAGCCCCGCGCGGGCGAGGGGAGGGGGATGGGCCGGGGGAGGACGCTGGGCGTGGGCCGTGGGAGGGGGCGAGTGGCGCCCTGCCTCTATGGGCCGAACTGGGCCGGCTGGTGACAGCGCCGAAAACGGCCTCATGAGCCCTGCGGCGGCCGCGTGCAGTGTGGGGCGCGATGGGGACGCCATTTTAGTCCCACCTCGGAAGCTGGGGGGCGCGAGGAGCGGCTTAAATAGCTGCCTCCGCCCCCTCCACCGAGCTCCTCTCTTATACATGCCCGGTGCCCCGTTGGACCCCGTTGCCGGGCCCATTAGTGGGCTCTATCAGCCGCCCGAGTCGCCCCCTTGGGCTTGATTTGGGTATGATCTGTTCCTCACTATGGGCCCGGCTGCGGTGGTTGGGCATTTTTTTTCTCACTATTTTTAAAAACTATTATTTTACTTTTACGTAAACAGCACACAAAATACAAAACAATATAAAAAAACAGCGCTAGGCCGGGCACGCCGGCGTAAACATCACATTATATAACAAGTTCAAATATCATCACCCATAATGATGCAAATAAGAGTGTCACCGACAATGATGCAAATAAAAGTGACATTGAAAAATAGATATTGTAGCAAATACCGACCACGGCACATTTATTTAGTTGCGGAACATGCTAAACCATGCCACATTACAATATAGATATGATGTCTTAATATGAAAATTGTATCAAGTACCGACAACGGCACGTTTATTTAGTGGAGATAATAGCCAACACCCCATCCTCCGACTCATTTCTTCTCCATGATCTTGAGGATCTTCTCTTTCACTGCTTCCTTCGTGTTGCATTCTGAAAAAAGTATTTCAGCTAGAATGCGTCCCCTTGAAGCATTAACCTCATCTTGATCGAACTCAAATGTCCAATCATCTCCGTCCCAGTTTTGAACGCATTTCACCACGAAAAGACCACAAGAGACTCTGCAAGAAATCACAAGTCAATTATTGATGGATCATACAAGTACATACTAATTCAACATTTGCAACATACCCGTCTGTTTGTGACGGCATATCGTACTCCCTTATTGGCCAGGAAGATACATCAGGATGTTCCGTTCCAATAAGAGCATTCACCTCGTTTGTATCATTAGCTATTTCTGCCCTCTGAAATAAAAATGAAAAATCCATATGAAGTACGTTTCGAATAACTATATATTGTTTTATGTATCGTTGTAAGCTTACCAGCTTAGCAATCTTTGCAAGAACTCTTTTGTTGCATTTACCAGTAGAGTTTAAAACTTGAAACTCTTTTTTCTTGTTGTGCATAAGAACTGTTATCCAATGACTTTCGTCCACATGAAAAGGAAAGTATGCCTACAACAAAGTTTATTCATGTTGGTGTACACCCAGATGTACTACGAATGATCATACTAAACTGAAGTACCTTATCTTTGATGAAATACTCTTCAGTAACTCTAGACACCATTTTAGTTTGGTTTGTGAAATGATCCATAAAATGCCTCTTAGAGTTGTTAACCTTTCCATCAGCACGAAGAATAATCCAGTGGGACACCCAAGATGATAATATGTGACGGTCAGCACGAGGATTATGGGTCTGCATATGGTTGCAATAACTATTGATGACCTACAAAATAACATAACAGCAATACGCCTATTAGATAATTTATGTGAATGACATGTACAACTTAATAACTTAGTGCTAATACTTACACCGCCATGCAACCACTTTTTTGAAATGATGGCTTGAAGCATATCAGGTGTACATGTTTCCCCACCAATTCCCGTCATGTGCACAACAGTTTTTCTGCAAAGCTTCTCCGACTCTGCCAGTGTCCGGATATAAACCTTCGCGGCCTCTATATGATCCTCATTAATGTAATCAATACTAATCATAGCAGCTCTTATACCAAATAGACCTAAAATAGTAAGAAACAATGAGTTAATAAAGTGTGCATGCAAGGATAGAAGTATGTTGCAAGAATAAATTACCTAGCACTTACTTTTCTTTGCACGTTTACGTCCACCGTTCTGAAGAAAAGGTGAAAGACAATATTTTGACCGTTTCCTCTTGCGTTTCCCATCATTCTCCTTCCCATCATTCTCCTTTTCATCATTCTCCTTTTCATCATTCTCCTTCCCATCATTCTCCTTAGTGCCATTTTCTTTCACATTTTTAATACGGGTGTTCAGACTATCCATACTAAATTCCTCAGATTTATCGGCGCTAGACCCGTCTGACACTTCATTCATATTCTTGGGGGTTGAAGTAATAGTTGGAAAGTCATTCGTGTCTACCGTCGCAAGAGATGGGTTGGGAGAATTACCATTATCCTCAATGACGAAGGGGTCGCCTTCATCTCCTGTACCAGGTGTGTTGTGATGCGCACCTTTCTGGCGCGCCAATTTATTCCCGTTTCCAGTGGTGAAGGATGCGTCCGCCCTGTTGTCCATATCTTCTTTTGCAGGAGTTGATTGTACATCTGGCCAATATTTTGATGGACCATACTTCCCCACCCAGTCTTCACTATGCTCCACATACTCAATGTCATCATCAGACCCCTTGTTTGGCTTGAAGACAAGACCTTTCTTCTCCAGCTTCTCCACTACTATCTGCAATGACACATTAATTGCATTAACTACATGCATAAATTATCAATAATCCAATGTAAACTGAAGTACACATCACTCATATTACCTCAGCACATTTTTGAGGGAGAAGTCTAATTTCTTTTTGCATATCTTTGATGCATTTCATCACCTGATCTAATGTACTATCCCTGCTCGATGAAGCCTCATCTCTATTATCTTTCTTTTTTTGGGCACGATCTTCCTGCTCTAATTCTTGTTGTAATTCTTCCTCGGCCTTTCTTCCTTGTTGAGCAATTAATGTCTGCATGTACTTCTCACTTATCACGTCATCAATCTGTAACAGGTAAAATCAATTAAAATTTCTCAACATATAAATAGTAACTTAAGTGCATGTAGTACGAAATAGTAACACATGAATAGTAACTTACCGTCCCATTACCACGGCCGTATGCCGTGTCGTACGCGTCACGCTTCTTAGCCTCATCTTCTGACCAATTAAGCATCAATGGATACTCATTAGCTAATGGATCAAATTCCTCATCATCCAGTGGCTGCAGTTTCTCCCAAAACATGTACTGCATGAACATGAAGTATATTAGCAAAAAAATCAGAAACTATAGTTCGACAGAAACAAATATAACATAAGATTTACCTGTAGGAGCGCAAGGTTTCCGATCGGCCAAGTAAATTTTGTAAGATCTGATAAGGTCTTTGTGATGCCTTCCACGCAAACGCGTAACGTAAACGCATTCCAATTATATGCTTTGATGGCCTCCACATCGTGCACTAACTTGTAATAAGCATTAGGAACTTCTATCGTGGACTGCGGTGCAAGAACCGTGCCTAGAAGAACCAGAACAATTCTACGGAGGAAATCATCATCGTATGTGCCACTGGCAACGATGTTCTCAATCAGGTCGTCTATCATCATTTCCCTCGTATTGCAATCTAAAAAGCGACTAGGCACCTTCACCTTCGCCTTTAACCCCGCTTTTCCTAGCGCTTTCATGGCATCTTTGCCCTTGTTCTGTAGCCCGAAAATGTCAAACACATCTTCGGTGCGCAATGATATCGCACCATTTTTTGATGGCATGATGAACCTTTTTCTGTCCAACGAATACGATTTAATAATGAACTTGAGCAAACATTTGCGCATGAGCACACTAGGTATCATCAGCATTTTTCCAAGACTAGTGCTTGCAAAACGCTTTTTCTGCCTAGAGTTTAGTTTGTTGACCAACAGACACCACTTCTCAACCGAACAAAAAATCTCTCCGTACTCCACCGTCGCTAAGAATAGGAGCAAAAATAATGTTAGCTACTTTATATGGGCACATGATAAACATGATGAATGCATAGTACCTCGTGCCATGGGATCAGGGCCGGCCCTGGGGGACGACGGCGCGGTGGCGTTGGTGGCAGATGGCGTCGGCGTGACTTGGCGTCGGGGGCGGTGGCGGCCGCAGATGGCGTCGGGGGAGGCGATCGTGGAGGCGGCGTGAGGCGGCGTCGGGGGCGGCGTCGGCCGCAGATGACGTCGGGGAAGGCGATCGTGGAGGCGGTGTGAGGTGGCGTCGGGGGCGGCGTTTGCCCTAGATGGCGTCGGGAGAGGCGATCGTGGAGGCGGCGTGGACTGAGAGATCGTGGAGGCGGCTTTGACCCCCGATGGATATGCATGCACGCGGGCTTATTCATTTTTTTTCTAATAACCCATTCATTAGTTTTTTTTCCAATCATTAGTTGCGTCTGTTTTTTAAAATAATCATTATCGAAAATACATTGATTCATAGATAATTTTTTTGTCTCCGCCAAATGGCACGAAACTTTTTCCACACATTGCCATCACCATCAAACGTCACGACACTTTTTCCACACGTTGCCATCACCATCCACATCACACACGCCAATTCTCGTATTTTTCCGGCGCTCGGCGCATTTTCTAGGGTTTTCCAGGTCGAAAATCGCAAAAACACTGCCCGGACGTGACGCAACGTCCGTTTTGTGTCCGTTTTTGTTCCAACCTTGCATGGGGGCCTACGTTGGCCGTGCCCGCATGTACGGACACTTTGGTGCAATTGCATGCATGCGATCACGTAGCCCCAGTGCAACCAGCTACTTCTCGGTCTGCCGGGGAGGGGGTTCCCAACTACGGTTTTTTTTCTACTCCGTCAAACGTCACGACACTTTTTCCACACGTTGCCATCACCATCCACATCACACACGCCAATTCTCGTATTTTTCCAGCGCTCGGCGCATTTTCTAGGGTTTTCCAGGTCGAAAATCGCAAAAACACTGCCCGGACGTGACGCAACGTCCGTTTTGTGTCCGTTTTTGTTCCAACCTTGCATGGGGGCCTACGTTGGCCGTGCCCGCATGTACGGACACTTTGGTGCAATTGCATGCATGCGATCACGTAGCCCCAGTGCAACCAGCTACTTCTCGGTCTGCCGGGGAGGGGGTTCCCAACTACGGTTTTTTTTCTACTCCGTCAAACGTCACGACACTTTTTCCACACGTTGCCATCACCATCCACATCACACACGCCAATTCTCGTATTTTTCCAGCGCTCGGCGCATTTTCTAGGGTTTTCCAGGTCGAAAATCGCAAAAACACTGCCCGGACGTGACGCAACATCCGTTTTGTGTCCGTTTTTGTTCCAACCTTGCGTGGGGGCCTACGTTGGTCGTGCCCGCATGTACGGACACTTTGGTGCAATTGCATGCATGCGATCACGTAGCCCCAGTGCAACCAGCTACTTCTCGGTCTGCCGGGGAGGGGGTTCCCAACTATGTTTTTTTTTCTACTCCGTCAAACATCACGACACTTTTTCCACACGTTGCCATCACCATCCATATCACACACGCCAATTCTCGTATTTTTCCGGCGCTCGGCGCATTTTCTAGGGTTTTCCAGGTCGAAAATCGCAAAAACACTGCCCGAACGTGACGCAACGTCCGTTTTGTGTCCGTTTTTGTTCCAACCTTGCATGGGGGCCTACGTTGGCCGTGCCCACATGTACGGACACTTTGGTGCAATTGCATGCATGCGATCACGTAGCCCTAGTGCAACCAGCTACTTCTCGGTCTGCCGAGGAGGGGTTCCCAACTACGGTTTTTTTCTACTTCGTCAAACGTCACGACACTTTTTCCACACGTTGCCATCACCATCCACATCACACACGCCAATTCTCGTATTTTTCCGGCGCTCGGCGCATTTTCTAGGGTTTTCCAGGTCGAAAATCGCAAAAACACTGCCCGGACGTGACGCAACGTCCGTTTTGTGTCCGTTTTTGTTCCAACCTTGCGTGGGGGCCTACGTTGGCCGTGCCCGCATGTACGGACACTTTGGTGCAATTGCATGCATGCGATCACGTAGCCCCAGTGCAACCAGCTACTTCTCGGTCTGCCGGGGAGGGGGTTCCCAACTACGGTTTTTTTTCTACTCCGTCAAACATCACGACACTTTTTCCACACGTTGCCATCACCATCCACATCACACACGCCAATTCTCGTATTTTTCCAGCGCTCGGCGCATTTTCTAGGGTTTTCCAGGTCGAAAATCGCAAAAACACTGCCCGGACGTGACGCAACGTCCGTTTTGTGTCCGTTTTTGTTCCAACCTTGCATGGGGGCCTACGTTGGCCGTGCCCGCATGTACGGACACTTTGGTGCAATTGCATGCATGCGATCACGTAGCCCCAGTGCAACCAGCTACTTCTCGGTCTGCCGGGGAGGGGGTTCCCAACTACGGTTTTTTTTCTACTCCGTCAAACGTCACGACACTTTTTCCACACGTTGCCATCACCATCCACATCACACACGCCAATTCTCGTATTTTTCCAGCGCTCGGCGCATTTTCTAGGGTTTTCCAGGTCGAAAATCGCAAAAACACTGCCCGGACGTGACGCAACGTCCGTTTTGTGTCCGTTTTTGTTCCAACCTTGCGTGGGGGCCTACGTTGGTCGTGCCCGCATGTACGGACACTTTGGTGCAATTGCATGCATGCGATCACGTAGCCCCAGTGCAACCAGCTACTTCTCGGTCTGCCGGGGAGGGGGTTCCCAACTATGTTTTTTTTTTCTACTCCGTCAAACATCACGACACTTTTTCCACACGTTGCCATCACCATCCATATCACACACGCCAATTCTCGTATTTTTCCGGCGCTCGGCGCATTTTCTAGGGTTTTCCAGGTCGAAAATCGCAAAAACACTGCCCGGACGTGACGCAACGTCCGTTTTGTGTCCGTTTTTGTTCCAACCTTGCGTGGGGGCCTACGTTGGCCGTGCCCACATGTACGGACACTTTGGTGCAATTGCATGCATGCGATCACGTAGCCCTAGTGCAACCAGCTACTTCTCGGTCTGCCGAGGAGGGGGTTCCCAACTACGGTTTTTTTCTACTTCGTCAAACGTCACGACACTTTTTCCACACGTTGCCATCACCATCCACATCACACACGCCAATTCTCGTATTTTTCCGGCGCTCGGCGCATTTTCTAGGGTTTTCCAGGTCGAAAATCGCAAAAACACTGCCCGGACGTGACGCAACGTCCGTTTTGTGTCCGTTTTTGTTCCAACCTTGCGTGGGGGCCTACGTTGGCCGTGCCCGCATGTACGGACACTTTGGTGCAATTGCATGCATGCGATCACGTAGCCCCAGTGCAACCAGCTACTTCTCGGTCTGCCGGGGAGGGGGTTCCCAACTACGGTTTTTTTTCTACTCCGTCAAACATCACGACACTTTTTCCACACGTTGCCATCACCATCCACATCGCACACGCCAATTCTCGTATTTTTCCGGCGCTCGGCGCATTTTCTAGGGTTTTCCAGGTCAAAAATCGCAAAAACACTGCCCGGACGTGACGCAACGTCCGTTTTGTGTCCGTTTTTGTTCCAACCTTGCGTGGGGGCCTACGTTGGCTGTGCCCGCATGTACGGACACTTTGGTGCAATTGCATGCATGCGATCACGTAGCCCCAGTGCAACCAGCTACTTCTCGGTCTGCCGGGGAGGGGGTTCCCAACTACGGTTTTTTTTCTACTCCGTCAAACGTCACGACACTTTTTTCACACGTTGCCATCACCATCCACATCACGCACGCCAATTCTCGTATTTTTCCGGCGCTCGGCGCATTTTCTAGGGTTTTCCAGGTCGAAAATCGCAAAAACACTGCCCGGACGTGACGCAACGTCCGTCTTGTGTCCGCTTTTGTTCCAACCTTGCGTGGGGGCCTACGTTGGCCGTGCCCACATGTACGCACACTTTGATGCAATTGCATGCATGCGATCACGTAGCCCCAGTGCAACCAGCTACTTCTCGGTTTGCCGGGGAGGGGGTTCCCAACTACGGTTTTTTTACTACTCCGTCAAACATCACGACACTTTTTCCACACGTTGCCATCACCATCCATAGCACACACGCCAATTCTCGCAATTTCTTAACCCTCGACGCATTTTCTAGGGTTTCCTAGGCTAAAGTACCCTACACCAATGTCCGGACACACACTGAGCTACGTGTGTTTCCTGTCTGATTTCGTTCATATCGTGCGTGTAGGACTACATTTGGGATGCACACACACTCGCAAAATTTTGTTCTGTTACATGCATGCAATCACGTACTTTAGCGTCCTTACTATTTTATTATGTTTTACCATATTTTCGTGTACAAATTCATCATCAAATCAAAACTCTCGAATGAAAAGGACAAAAGAAATTTCACTTAAATTTCATTCAACATAGATAAAATATTTTACATAGTCGAGCGAACTTGATGATTACAAGTTCATACATAAAGTCTACTACTTAGGCTTACAACGACATAACCAAATTAAATAAAAAACACAGTAAAAAAACTACTCGTTGTCGCTATCAACGAGATCAATCACAGCCGGGCCGTCGCCGCCGTCATCGTCGCTGCTGGACCGGTTGGCGAGGTCGTCCCAGTCCACCGGATCGTCGTCGGAATCCTCCTCCTCCGCCGGCGCCTGCTGCCACTCCGCCGGCGCCTGCTCCCACTCCTGCTGCCACTCCGGCGGCACCTGCTGCCACTCCGATGCCGCCATCGCCGCCTGCTGCGCCGCGTCGGCCGCCTGGATTGCAGCCGCAATCTCGGCGGCCTCCATCGCCTCCGCCGCCGCCGCTGCAGCCTCCGACGCCCGTACGGCCACGTGGTACCCCGGCGTGTCATCCGGGTCGCCGTCCTCGCGGAGGATGACCTGCTCCGGCGGCAAGTCTATCCCCGGCGGCGAGGGAGGGGCGGCCGGCGCGGGCGCCGGTGCCGGGTGCACACCGTGGCCGCCGCCACGTCTGTGGCGATCGTGCTGTGGAGGCGGTGCGTGAAGACGGCCGCTGCGGCCCGTCAGGTCGGGGGTCTGGCCGGCCGCCGCAAGGCGGAAGGCGGCCATGACCTCCCAATAGTCTTTCCCGCACCAAAACCGCTTCCGGCCTTCGATATTGTGCCGGCCGCCGCTGTGGTTGCGGAGCTCCTCCTCCGTCGCGTCGGGACCCGGCGTCGCGTAGCCGTCCGCGTCGATCTTCCAGTTGCGTGGAAGACGGCAGCCCGGCAGCACAACGAGGCGGGGGCGGGGGAGGAGGCGGGCAGGCGACAGCACGGTGGGACGGGCATGGGCGGGGCGTCGCTGTTTTATAGCGGGGCGGGGCGGGGCGGGGGAGGAGGCGGGCGGGCGGCAGCGCGGCTACTAACGCCGGCGCGTTAATGACCGCGCGGCAGGCGAGGCGACGCTTTGACCAGGGGGCAGCCCAGGCGGCGGGCCGGTCGGGTGGCAGCCCAGGCGACAGCGACAGCGGCGGCGCAGGCCAGGAGCCGACAACGATGGCAGGCGGCAGCGGTGGCGTCCGGCAGGCGCGGGGGCAGGCGGCAGTGGAGGCGCGGCATGCGAGGAGACGACAGCGGCGGCAGCGGTGGCGTCTGGCAGGCGCGGCGGCGTCTGGCAGGCGCGGGGGTAGGCGGCAGTGGAGGCGCGGCATGCGAGGAGACGACAGCGGCGGCAGCGGTGGCGTCCGGCAGGCGCGGCGGCAGGCGGCAGTGGAGGCGCGGCATGCGAGGAGACGACAGCGGCGGCAGCGGTGGCGTCCGGCAGGCGGCACGCGCGTGCAACCGCCTACGTGCATGCGCGCCTCGGGCGCCGTGCTTGGCGGACGGGTGCGGGCTGGCGTGCGGTCGGGGGACGTGGGCGGGTGGGGCCGCGACGGGTGCGGCGCGACGCGTTGACTGCGGGGACTGCCGCCGTGATCGCGGGCGGGCATGTCTGCATGCCTGCCACGTCACCAGGCGCGTGCGGCCGGCCGGTTTAATTTTTTTCCCTCCCGGGCGGGCCGGCTGTATTCATATACGTATTGCTTCGCCTGTTTTTTTTTTGCGGGCGGTCGGGCCGGCGGGGGAAGCTTTTTCAAAATATGCCCATCCTGCCCTCTGTTATGAAGGGGTATTGATCAATCTCGGCCGTCCTTGTGTTTACAGGGGGTCTACCGAAGCGGGAGTGTTTTTTATTATTTTTAATGTTCGTTGTACTATCATGATTGAAGATGAATAGATTGAAAGTTTTTTCGAAAAAAATATTATTAGGCCGATGGAACCGACATTAGCAGCAATAATAATATAAATATGTTTTCGCACGCATTGTCACTCCCCTGACGGCATCCCGATACTTCAGCCCGAGATTAATTAGTTGCAGCATCATCATAGATTGCCCTCCTGTAGAGTTATAGGTAGGTGTGATCTCGGTTTGATTTGGCAGGCTCCAGGCCAATGAGTTCAGTACTGCAGATTGCCCATTTCTAGCAAAGTTATGTATCTTTTGGTGGGTAGTAACCAGCACCAGATTTTCTGCTTGTGAGCAATTGGTAAGACTTCGATGTATTTTTTCTGTGGAGGTCATCTTGTATCCTGCTGATACTATGCTAAAATGACAAGTAATGTGATGTGTACGAATAAAAGATAATTTTGTTTTCCAAGTCAAGAAATAATTGTTCTTCTATGCCGAGCATTTCTTTTCGGAAGGGTTGTCGATTGTCAACAGAAGATCTATGCTTACGAAACCATCATGTAGTACTATTGATTGTGGGCATAGCTAATTTGAAGGTACCTTTCGCTGTCGCCGTCACTCTCTACTGCACCGCCTTAAATCAGACTTTTATTATCGACATGTTTTGT
This sequence comes from Triticum monococcum, assembly GCA_034509565.1. Classification (NCBI taxonomy): domain Eukaryota; kingdom Viridiplantae; phylum Streptophyta; class Magnoliopsida; order Poales; family Poaceae; genus Triticum; species Triticum monococcum. Next base: position 671,805,896 of record CM067845.1, read on the forward strand.
AATTTAATAAATATCAATACATGGAGATGCTCTAGAACACTTTCATTATGTTCTCCCATTTTATTGCGAAAAAGTGTGCTGCATCAAGAAATACTATGTGAGAATAATATTAATCTTGTACTACTTAGTTTTAGTTTTTTTTTTTGGTGCACGGTCCTGCACTCAGTGAAGGGTTCATGTGAAATTATGGTACGGAAATGTCCATTGAGTGCATGGGTGAAGGGATGATGTGTATGGGTGTCCCTATTCCCAGGTTGACAAGATGAGAAAATTATGAAAAGACGGGGAACTGAGAAGGGAATTGTGAAAAAAGGAAAAGAGAGATTGGTTGGTGGAGGAGAAACCTTGGTCGGCGACCAGCGCCGGGGCGGGGGTGAGGAGGGATCGGAAGTGGGTTCGAGAGATGGCCAGAAAAGAGAAGAAATCAGTAGTGGTCGGAGATGGGGAGATGGAGAGGAAGGGGAAGGGGTGCACTCACCTCGAATCATGCATGGCAGACAGGACGGGGACGGGGCGGATTGAAAGCAACTCCAATGCGCTGACCATAATGGACGAAGATTTTGTTCGTTTTTTATTTATTTGGATCGGCCGTTTATTCGGTATTCGTTCAGTTTTTTTTTTGTGTCGCTCGTGCACCCAACACAAGCGATTCATTTCATGTCCGTGTACAAAATTAAAAGGCCCACTATCATAGATCATGCCAGCGGCCAGTGGCACAAAACTTGTTTTACTTTTATTGGATCACTTCGAAATGGACACCCACTCGCGCGTGCTTTACATTTGGTATGGCGCAAACTTTTTGTGCTCATGGTACTCACGGTGGACACGAATCCAAAAGGTTGTTGCCTTTTGTTCGGCGCCGACCTTGGGGTCTTGCCTAATGTCCCTCCAACATTCACAAAGGAGCTTGCCCTCGACCGCCGTGTATGCCTTCCTCCGCTTGCTCTTGCGCTTCGACTTCATCCCAGCGGCTTGGTTGGCGAGCTCGTCCTCGAACAAAGGCTCCCCGTCGATGTCCAATTCATCCTCTGCCTTGAGCCCGTAGTCCTTCGGAAACTCGTGGTCCAGCGGGAAGCCGTCCAGATCCAGGCCGACCTGATCTTGCATGAAGGCGTCTTGCATGCCAGCTTGATCATAGGTCGCCGGCGTGAACGGCCATCGGCCGTCCTGGCTTTGGGTCTCATCAAGAACGTAGCCAGTCGCGATGGCACCGCGAGCGGCTGCCGCACCACCCTCGAAGGCGATGCTCTCCATGTAACCGCCGCCCAAGAATTGGACAGATGACAGGAGTTGGTGTTAAGTTCAGCGCTTGCCTTTGTTGGCGAGGCCGGCGCCAGCGTCATCGAAGGTGTCGTCCATGGCGAGCGGCTGGGAGCGCGCGGACGGGAGAGTTTTGTATCCGCCGCGACCTAAATGGACGCGTGGGGACGAAATGGATCGGCGCGTTGGAGCTGTTCTGAAGTCGCCGCGGCGCCTCTCCTCGTTTCTATCGCTTGGCTCCGACAGCCGCCGTTGTTTGAGCGAAACTGCAGGGTTCGGACCTTATTTTGAAGAGCAAAAAGTGCACGGGTGCAGCGGCCTACTAGCCCAGCGCCCACCTATCAGCTTTGCCGAGTCCCGAATTCAAAGGCCACGTATGCAAAATAAAAAAAATTAATACGTGTGATTTCATTCTCAAAGCAAAATGGATGGAATATGGAGGGTTGTCTAAAAAAAAGTTGAGAAAAAAGGACGACAAAGTAGTCAACTAATGTTCTTTTCCTCTCGGGCTCGCGACTAGAAACCCTAGCCGCAGCCAGGAGAGTCCCTCCGCCTCGTTCCTTCGGCGGCTCCCCTCCGCCGGCGACTTCAGTCGTCGGTGGTGGAGGGAGTCGCCGGATCTACGTGTGTGGATCGTGTAGCTTTAGGTTTGGTTCTAATAGTTTTGGGTTTTCGGCCATTCATTGTCTTCAATTTGGAGGCGGCGACGGCGACGCTGAATAAAGAAGGTTCAGATCTGTCTCTAACGAGGAAATCGGTTCTATGGTTAGGGATGGATTTAAAAATCAGTCTGTTCAAGTAAGGAAGGTGTGGCGACGGTATCATCCCCGGGCTCCGTTGTTGTGACGACATTTGCTCCAACACCGGTGTGGAGCTTGGGAGGTAGTCCAGAAGCGGATGCAGAGTGTGGTCTGCATCGACGATTCTGAAAGACGGAACGTGTGCTGGATTCGTGGTTGATGATGGCAGGTATGGTTTCCTCCTTCGACGTCTTAGTCGTGCCGTGGGGTGCCAGATCTGGAGTTCGACGGCGTGTCCGGGGTGTTGGCCCGGTCTGATTCGTTCAACGGTAATGACTTTACTTTTGGTGAGCCACCTTGGAGGTCCACAAAGCTGCTTATCAGCGATGGAGCCACGTCAAGCTCGGGTGAGGAGGTGATCCGTCATTTTTTTCCTTTGGTGGCTGTTGCGGTGGTGTCGGAGGCAGATGACGGGAGTTGGTGTTAAGTTCAGCGATGTTCTGCTATCTTTTTAGTTTTGTCATGTCGGTTTTTACGTGAATTGTACCTTATTTTTCATGATATGAATGAGACACGTATTACCATGCAAAAAAGTAGTCAACTAATTTGTATTTATCTGCTCATTTAGTTTGAAGAACACAACAATTTGGATGCTGCACCTAATGCAATATATCATTTAAGTGATTGTGAAAACTCTAGCCCCCCCCCCCCCCCCCCCCGCCATCTTCCCCTCTCGCCGTCGCTAGGGTGCGTCATCGGGCAAAGCCCGCACGGCGCTGGCAGCGTGGAGGTTGGGTTCAAGGGCGGCTTGTTCGGGGAGTGTTGGAGGTCTTGGAGAGCTACTGCGGTTGGAGAAGGAGATGAGGGCTTGGTTGAAGATCTTTGTATGGCGGTGCTCAGCGGTGCGTTTGTTGAAGCGGGCAGCGGCCAGAAGAATCTAGTGCAGTGTGCTTCTATGAAGGTTGGGCTTGGCTGGGCCATCGGAGAAGATGGCGTCGGCGCAAGGCCTTTGACGACGACGAGTTCAACATGGGAAATTTTTCACAGTTCAATTTTAGAGATTCTTCATGTCTGACTTGGGACAACATGCCGGCAACACTTTCCTAGATAGGAATAATGTCTTCCTGGCCCTATCCCCATTTTGTTGGTGTGCTTATCACTGCAGAGGCCGTGTGATTTTATGTCTCACGGTCACACCGCCACCGCGGCCTGAGTTCTACCTCTCGCACGTAGGCACATCGTCACTGTTTCTTTTCCTAGGTGCCCACGGGGTGAGATGGAGGGGTCAGCAGGCGCCTTGCGTCTAGGGGTGGAAACGGATCGAATGCGGATTGGATAGTGCTCTTACCACTTTCATTTTCATATTTTCAAAATGAATACGAATTCGAATACGGATGTTATCGGATACAGATGCGGCTCGGATGTTATTCGAATATGGATACGTATCGGATGTTTTCTTGATTCGGAACAGATACGAATAATATCGACATATTGCTTAAGTAGATTAGTCAATAGCTATGTAATATGAAATAATCAACTTGTCACACGCAATAAGTCAATGATAAATAGGTTTATGAATAAATACTATTGTAATGCATAATAATTTCTAAGTTTAATCATACAAAGAGTAAAATTTGACCACTTATTTGGCTTTTATGTTGGGTAATTGGAATATTGGGCCTAGAATTTTGAGAAAACCGTTTTGCTAAAGTACATCTAGATGTGCCATAAGTATTGCATATCTAAGTCCTATATCATTGATCTTACGTTGAGATTCGTGTGGATATTTTTCTTCTTTTTCCTCTTCTCCTCTTTATGCTTGATTCACTCACTTAGATGTGTAATAACTAAAGCACATCTAGATGTGCCCTAGACACACCCTTTTGAAAAATACCTCCCATAATCTTATCCGGATACGGATATATCCACTTCTATATCCATATTTGTGTCAAAATGTCCTACCATATTTTATTTTTTATTTTTTTAATAAATTCGGAAACGGATAATTTCTATTTTCATTTTGGTTCTGATGCGGATGTTTTAGATACGAATAGGCATTTTCTCGGATACGAATATCGGATATTTCGGATTATCCGCTACCACTTTCCACCCCTACTTGCGTCTCCCACATATTGACATGTCAATTGACTTTTAGCCTAAAAAAATGCCGAATCTAGCTGCATAGCATGCATATAAATTAGAAAGAAAAAATATTTAGTATTAAAATGAGATGAGAAGTATGCCCAAAAGGATAAAAAATAATTGATGGCAGTCTAATGTGCATTGCACGTGAATGGTTATCCGCTGGCCTTAGGGCCATGGCCGGGCGGTGGATCCCGGCCCTTGCTGGTGGGAGGGCTCCATTTTTAGATGTTTCTTCAAGTTTTGTTAGGCTTTGTGTCCTACTCAAGAAGACAAGACGACGGCGGCTCCCTGAAGATGGAATAAGGTCTTCCCCGCCTAGCCCCCGTTCTGGTGGTGTGTCTAGCATTGTCGGTGGGCTTGTGGAGGTGTGTCTCCGGCAGATCTATCCTTGATGGATTTGCTTGGATCTTGTCGTAGTTCGTCTACATTTGTGTTTTTTCAGGTTGGATCCCTCCGATCTAACCTACTCTTCATCGGCGGCGGTTGCTGTTCTGCTGCGCTGGTCCTATGGGGTCTTAGCACGATGACTTCCCGACTGTCTACTACAACAAGTTTTGCCTGGCTCTGACGAGGGAGGGGCGATGACGGCGGCGCACCTTCGGCTCGCTTCAGTGCTTGTAGTCGTCGCTAGGTGGTCTACGGGCCTGGATGTAATTTTTATTATTTCCGGCATTCGTTGTATTGCCATGATTGAAGATGAATAGATTGAAAGTTTTCTTGCAAAAAGAAAAGGCTACTAGTGGATGCAAAGGAGAAAGGAAAGAAAAGGTAAGAAGAGATCTCCAACTAACAAACGGTGCAAGTGTGCCCGTGATTTGGTTGGATCTTGTAGAATGATAAGATGGGATTTGTACATCTTGTATCTTGTATGGCAAGTTACCGTATGTTACAATCATGGAATTAAACTTTTGGCAAAAAAATGGACTGGACCTTAATTTGGGTAAATGTCTTTTTTGAATTTTGTTTTTCAGAAAAAATAGTTTTTTCTTTGGAGTTAGAAAAAAGAGAGTTAAAATAAAGTGAATTATGAAATTAAACAAGCATCATGCGACCGCCAAGAGGAATAAATTCATTACTAATGATGAAAACTTAAGAGCAAGAAATCGTTGCATCTGAATAGAAAACCAGTCAAGCCAGCAGAACGAGATTTTATGCTGAGTATATAAAATTGAGCATCATCAGAAGAGAAAACCACATATAAACTCAAGCCAGCAGCACGGCATTTTCTTTTTTCGGACACACGTCCATTCATTCAAGGCTTTGATAAATTTTTGGGTGAAGGCTACAACAATCAGTAGTCAATTATGTAGTTTACAACGCCTGATGCGGCCACCAAGAGAAATAAAATCATTAGTGATAGTGAAAACTTAGAGCAAGAGATAAGTACCATTGCGCATTAGACAAGAAAAGCACATTGCGAATCAGCAAAGACTTAGTATTAAGAGGAGATCACAAGTATGCCCAAAAGGATAAAAATTAATTGATGGCAGTCTAATGTACATTGCACGTGAATGCAAAAGAGAAAGAGAAAAAAAGGTAAGAAGAGATCTCAACAAACAAACTATGAAATATCATTTCTTTGGTGCCAAGGCACGTGCCCGTGATTTGGTTGGATCTTGTAGAATGCTCAGATGGGATTTGTACATTTTGTATAGCAAGTTAACTTGCCGTTACACCGTATGATTAGGATCAAAACGGAGGAAACAAAGTTGCTGTGGTCGTAGGGCAAGTCTGATGCTCGACGGTAAGCCTGATGCGGCCGCCAAGAGCAATATACTGATGATGAAAACTTAGAGCGAGAGATAAGTTAACGTTGCATCTGAATAGAAAACAACTCAAGCAAGTAGAACGAGATTTTATGATAAGTATATAAAATTGCGCATCATCAAAAGAGAAAATCACATATAAACTCAAGCCAGCAGCACGGTATTTTTCTTTTTCCGAACACACGTACGTCCGTTCATTCAAGGTTCTGATAATATTTCGGTTTTGCCTAAAGTTTTGGGTGAAGGGTACAACAATCAGTAGCCTCCTTAATTACACAAGATTGCCACCAAATAGAAGCAACCAAAATCATCACAGATGCTTGCGTTTTATTAAGATAATACTGACACACGAACTAAACTTAACTCATCCCTAATAATATAAAAACGGAGCTAAACTCCCCTAAGATTCAACCCGGACGGCGCGACACCGAGACGAGCTAGTTGGTGCCCTTGCTGATGAGCTCGAGGGCGGTGGCAGTGGTGGGCAGCGCCGGGATGGCTCCCTTCTTGGTGGTGCAGATGGCCCCGCAAGCGTTGGAGAACTGGAGCACCTCCCTCAGCTTGGCCTCATTCTGAACAATCAAAAAGAAGACAACATCATTAGCAACTACTCACAAGTCATAATGGAATTGAATTCATCAATCAGCTGATTAATAATTACGTAGTTGCTGCTTACGTAGAAGATGGAGTCGTCCTTTGCGACGTTGATCAGGAGGGATCCAACAAAGGCATCGCCGGCGCCGGTGGTGTCGACGGTGTTAACGGAGTACCCCGGCAGGGAGCCCTTGAAGTCCTTGGTGAAGTACCTACAACCCTTCTCACCGTCGGTGACGACAAGCAGCTTTAGGCCCTCGAACCAGAGGGAGAGGACGTTCTTCTCGTCGTGGGCGTCACCCTGGGTGAGGAAGGCCACCTCCTCGTCGCTCACCTTGATGAAGTCGGCCTCCTTCCAGATGCTCATGATGCCATCGCGGGCAGCCTGGTCAGAGGGCCAGAGCGGGAGGCGCACGTTGGGGTCGTACGAGCATAGAATGCCGGCCGACTTGGCGGCACGCATGGCGGCGACATGGGCGGAGCGGCAGGGCTCGGTGATGAGCGAGATGGAGCCGTAGTGTAAGATGCGAGCTCGGCGGATGAGGTCCAGGTTGAGCTCGGCTTCGGTGAGGAGCATGTCGGCCGACGGGTTGCGGTAGAACATGAACTCACGCTCGCCGTTGGACTTGAGGGTGACAAAGGCCAGGGCCGTGCGCGCGTGCTGGTCGAAGAGGCAGCCCTCCACGTTCACGCTGTTCTGCTTCAGGATGTCCACCAGCATGTGTCCGAACTCGTCGTCGCCAAACTGAAAAGAAAAACATCATCATCCGATTACAATTCATATGCGATAAGGGTGTGTATTATTGATTGCACCGACCATATATGAATATAAACAAATCTAGATGCGAAATAACTACTGCAGGTCTCAATTAACTTGTATTATTGATTGCACCGACCATATGAATATATAAATCTTTACAAAATAATGAATTGTTCTTTGAAAAAATAAGGTAAAAAGGTTTGCTCTTGTGTTAAGAGTGGATTAGTGTTAGATTTGGACTGATCAATGACCTGAGATGAAGGTAATAATAGTCTAAGAGACTAAGTATTCAAGACCGAAAAGAACGTTGTAGAGCATGCAATGATATAACTGAGTGACGAAATCGATCAGCGATTTGACACTACTAACGAAGAAGAATCAGTAATCCTAAGCAAGTCAACACCCGATTCTCATCGTCTAATAAGGATCGGACGGACAGCGGCGGCCCACCTATGGCGACACCAGCCTTCGGCATGATCCCACGTGTGGAGACACCAGTCTTCGGCATGATCAGATCAGAGCCAACCAAACAACGGATCTAATGCGCGCGGCTGTATGCATGGCAATAAACGCAAGGACCGGGAGAATCATCATGCGCTATCACGGACGGCGATTGATCCATGCGTACCTTGCCAACGAAGGCGGAGGAGCCGCCGAGCTTGGAGACGGCACATGCGACGTTGGCGGGAGCACCTCCGGGCGCCTTGACGAAGCCTCCCGACTCAGCGAGCGAGACGCCGGCCACGTCCGGCACAAAATCGATCAGCATCTCGCCGAAGGAGACGACGAGGCCTGGCGCCGCTGCGGCAATCACAGGAGCATCACCGAGAGGCGCCATTAAAACTTGCTAAACAAACTGAACACGAGAGGTGCAGAAGAAATCGATCGAGCCGGGAGGATATGTGCTGTTTGTTGGATTGGAAGTTGGGAGCCGAGAGGGGCCACTTATAAAGGGGCTGCGGGAGGTTTGGCTTGGCCGAAGGGCCGATTACCTTGTTGGTAAAGAGTTATCATCGTACTACTAGAGTTATCGATCTTATCCTACCCCTGTTACAATCCGCTAGTAATCAGTTCTGGCTTGGATAACTCCTCTCTCTCTCTTTTTTTTTTTGCGTGAGGAAGGGCAGCCATGAGTAATTGTTCGGTTCCTGATGGATTTTGCTTGACTTGCCGACCAATATGATATTACCTTCTCATCTGACGGTTGAATACAATCTTTATGGAGGTCCTCGGTGAGTCTGTTCTTGAGCACAACATTTTTATGTTCACATGTATCTTGCATTCTTGCAATTCAGCACATGTTTTGAAGCTTAGAGCATCACCAATAGGTGCCCCAAAGTAGGACTCAAAAAATGACGTGATGTAAAATATACATCACCAAATACGTGTTTTTTAGGGCACCGAAAGTGTCCAACTCCAATAGGTGATGTAAAATTGGGCACCATATAGGGCACGAGTTCTCCAACAGCTGCCCTGCCTCAAGTGATGTATATTTTTGTTCTACAAAAATCGGCGCCGCTGCGTAAATGGATTGACCGCGGCTCAATTAGCGCTCCGGCGGACGTCGAGAAGGCTAGGGGTAACGGTATGGTCGACCTGATGTCAAGGGAGGAACAGGTGGAGGCGGCGGAGGGCCGGGAAAGAGCGGCTTCTCAGACCATCGACGGCCAAATTGAAGCGACAGGGCCCTCCAGCGGCCGTCGTGATGGCCGGGGCGGCGATGGCTGGGAACGACGAGCTCGAGCCGACGGAGAGGCACCCGCGCCGACGGAAAGCTGGTAGATCGGGGTGAACCGGCGGCCACCGGTAGTGCGCAGGGTGGTGGCGGGGTGACGACGGGGTCCGGGAAGGTCTGGGTACCGGCAGCATAGTGGCGGTGGCGATGGCGAAGATGGCTTCCGGCCGCAGGCCGGAAGGTATGGGGCAATTGTTACCTGCGCGCGCGGGCGTGTGGCTTTTACATCACCATCCCAGGTGATTTATGTTTGCATCACCGGAGGCAAATTTTACATCGTGCCCTACAATTTTTTTGGCCAAATTTACATCACGGGCAGTTGTTGGAGAGACTTTGTTGGCATCCGGTGATGTAAAAGTTATGTGATTATTGGTTTGCATCACCTATTGGAGATGCTCTTACTTTTGTAGTTCATTACCTAAGAATCTAACAACATTTTCTCGTCGAAATATGTTGCAAACTTTCTTGTTGGACAAGCTGAATATGTAAAAGTTAGGTAATTATTGGTTTGCATCACCTGCTGGAGATGCTCTTACTTCTGTAGTTCATTACCTAAGAATCTAGCAACATTTTCTCGTCGAAATATGTTGCAAACTTTCTTGTTGGACAAGCTGAACCTGAAGTACATATCCCTAATTAAATTTGAATTTCAAGCAGATATGGTAGTTGAAATATTTCCTCAAGAATTATAATACTGGTATGGGCTTCTCCCAAGGTCAATTTTTTGCCTTGGTTGGCCACCCAAAATAGGATTCGAACCGCTGACAGATTGGCCAAGCGTGGTTGTCCTAATTGTGGTATTTGCCCTCTATGCAAACTGGTGCATGAATCCGGCCCTGACCTTTTCCACAAAATGCCGCTTCACCATTCGCCAGTAGAATTTGGTGAATGATTGGCTACACTTGCTGAGCTTTGACACTTCTGACTGGTACCTTGAGAGACCGTCAATGACTGGTGGGTCAAGAGGACCAACAACAACACACCCAACATGAAGGCAATGTCATCTCTTACCATGCTCATGCTCATGAGTTGTAACAAGCGGAATGCCCGCGTCTTCCATCACAAAAGTGCACCAACGTCGGTCTTGCTCAACAACATCAATACCGAGGCCAAGCTTTGGATTGTCGCGGGCGCGAAAAAAATGGGAACCATTGTAGCGGGAGAGGATTCACTTTGTACTGGGGTCTTCTAACACATTATTCTATTCTCTTCTTAATTAATATATGAGGAAATCTTTTACCTCTGTTTCAAAAATAAAATAAAAATATTGGTCTTTCTGTAACCCGTAAAGTGAAATGTTGTGGCTAACACACTTATTGGAAGACATATTGTTATATCATCTTGTTTCGACAAGAATAGCCACTACACGGCATGGATATTGTCCATCTTATTCTAGAAATTGTTCTATATGGACTCTTCATGTTTCCGTCACTAGTGCAAAAATGCCTACTAGTGGCATTTGAAAAATGTTGTTAGTGGTGCAAATCCATCATGCCACTAATATCACGCCAACGATAACATGTACTAGTGGCGTGGGTTACTAGTAGTGTGCCTTAGGTTCAGCACGCCACTAGTATGTTACTGAGGAAATATTTCAACCATCATATCGGCCTAAAAATAGAAGTGGAAACAAGCTAGACTTGAAGACTCAACAAGGGAGCAAGTTCTACATTATTCAAACCAATCTAATTGTGGATTGTCTCCTAGAAGCACTTAATGCATTTGAGCTAGACATAATTATTTGAAGATGTTCACCAGCAAACTTGGATCATAATTATTGTTAGGTACAATAGTGAGCATCAAAGAGAATACACATTTAAATCTAACCCACCTCATATGCATAGGAATTTTATATGCAAATATTTCACCGAAGCAAGTAGAAACTAACATACAAAGGCAAAACAAGTGCAACTTTAAAAAAATCATCATGAAGAGAAGAAAATAGATACTATTGAGATATCTATAACCATTCGTCCCTCTCTCATAATAATTTTCATTAGAATCATGAACAAAATCTATAATATGTCTATCACATAAATCATTCTTTTCAATCCACATGTATAAATCTTGCTACTCTCCACATAAGTAAAAGCCTTCTCATTGATAATAGTGGGAGAAATTCAAAAACATAACTATCATGTGACACTTTAACTTTATAAACCATTTGCACATTAGAAGTGTAGTATTCGCTGGGAAGTACTTCTCTTCATAACTATGACAAGTTTCATAAGGATGATTATCACTATACTTTACAAAAATAGGTGTCATCATAATAATCATCATATTTAGCAACTTTATTCTGGCTAAAAGACCAAAAGTCCATTTATGTGCATGTATTTATCTTTACATACAAAGATGTATATTGATAAACTTCGTACAGATATACTACACATCTATTATACATGTAAAAAATTAATTAAAAATGTGTCATAAAAATTAACATTTTCAAACTTGAAAAAAGTGGGCTCGTAGTGCTGGTGCTCCAAAGCGACGCTCCACTATAGATACATGTTCTATTCTCTTATAATTGTTGAGATAGCTTAGCCATGCTATTTGATATGGTTAGGACATTTCCAAGGGGAAAGCTCAAATAGTGAAACCCCCCCTCTATTTGTCCGTCCACGGATACCCGACCGACACCCGATCACCTAATGTGACCACCTATTTGCGTGCCCTCCCCTCCCCCTCTTTTTCCGTCAAGTCAAATTTCATCAGTTTCATCATGAAAAATCCATGGTCTGCCATTCATCACTCACTCCTAGTTCCTAGGGAACTCTAACTAGACAGAGAACAAAATATCCTCAATAGCGCGAAAATCCACTTCCTATGCAAGATTCGAGGAATCCATGCCAATCACATAAAGGTCCATGACTAAAGGTCCTCTCTGTGTGCAACCTAGCGAGTGCCGTGAATTGGGCGTCCTCCTGCAACTCATCAAAATCTTCTTCCAATATGATATCCCCTCCTCGTCATTTCGAAGGCTAAGTAATCTCAGCTTGTCCTTCATCCCATTTGTCTTGGTCTTGCTTTCCTCATCACTTTATGCCATCTTCTCCGCATGTTCGTGTTGGCTACCTCGAGTCGCTTATCCATCAACTATTGGTCCCCTCATAGATCCCTTTCTGAGCACCAATCACGTAGCAGTTCGTGATTGGAAAAAATTATATATGAACAATTGAACTTTGCATCTACATGTATGTATACATATTTATACATGGTCATGTGGCATATCTCTATATATAAGAGTGAAAAACAAAAAGCAACTGAGGTTACAGAATCGGGTACAGAGGATGATTCAGTCGTCGAGCGGGAGAAGAAAAAGAAGAGACCTGCTCCGAAAAATTCTAGTACTACAGTAGTGGCTATGAGTTAGCCCTGCCAGAGCCATAGAATGCTATGAGTTGGAACTATTGAGGGTTTGGGAACTCAATGACAGTTCGAGAGCTTCGCAAGATTGTGAAGCAAGAAGGCCCGGCCCTTCTCTTTGTCGTGGAAACAAAGATTAGGGGGGGGGAGAGTTGAAAGTTTGCAAGCTCAGTTGGGCTTTGCATGTAGTTTTGCTGTTGATAGTGATGGCATCAATCGAGGAATTGCTTTGTTCTGGAGTGATGAAATACATGTGGAACTCAAGAACTATAGCCAAGCACAGATTGATGTCACGATCAGGAGGAAGCACTATGACCAGCCTCCTTGGCGGTTTATTAGTTTTTACGGGGAACCAAGAGCAGAGAACAGACACCATACCTGGGAATTCCTTCATATTCTGTTTGCAAAAAGGCATGATGGGTGGCTATGTATGGGTGATTTCAATGAGACCCTGTTTGCAGAAGAACATTTCAGCATGCACACAAGACCGGCATGGCAGATGCACGCTTTCCGTGACACTATCGACCTTTGCTCTCTTCAAGATCTAGGTTGGAGAGGAGTTCTGTTTACCTAGGATAACAAGCAACAAGGCAAAGCAAATGTAAAAACTCGACTTGATCGAGCACTAGCAAGCCATCTTTTCTTGGAGTTCTTTGAATTTTCCAGTGTAAAACATATTAGTTCTACAGCCTCGGATCACTGTTATGTTTTGGCTGAATTAAGAACTGTTGCATCAACTGCTTGGCCTCGCGTCCAAAGATCGTTTCGTTATGAGAACGTGTGGCAGACTCATCCCGATTATGACACGGTGGTCAAAAACATGTGGTAGAGCGGGTATGGTCGGATGGGTCTCGAGGGTGTTACGTTTGCTCTGGAAATAATGCAGAAAAATCTCGGTTCATGGGGTTAACGCAAGTTCGGCAACATGACAAAGAAGGTCAGTAAATTGCTAGCCATATTAGAAATATCATGTGTAGCATCAGTTGGGTGTGGCCCGACGGATGAGAAACTTTTTGTCTCCGCTCAATTACAGGAGGCACTTAGGCAAGAGGAAATATGGATGAAGCAACGCTCTTGAGTGCTTTGGCTGCAGGCGGGTGATTGGAATACGTTCTTTTTTCAAGCACAAGCAACGATGCAGTGGCAATGGGACAACAGGATTACCTCCCTTTAGCTAGATGATGGTACAACCAGTACAAACCCTGACGAACTGAAAGCGGAAGTACTTGATTTTGACCACAACTTGTATTAGTCACAAGGTTTCAATGAGATGCAGGAACTGTTGCAGTATGTCCACCGTCGAGTTTCTCACGCCATGAATGACACTTTGGCAACAGACTGCTCGATGGAGGAGATAAAAATAACCCTGTTCCAGGCGGCGCCCTCCAAGGCTCCAGGAGTCAACGGTTTCACCACGAGTTTTTTCGAACGACACTGGGAAACCATGGGAGAGGATATTACATCAGCCATTTTGGATTTTTCTCGGTGGAGGTGAACTACCTGCTGGTTTGAATGATATATATGTTGGGGAACGTAGCATGCAATTTCAAAAAATCTTCTACGATCACGCAAGATCTATCTAGGAGATGCATAACAATGAGAAGGGGAGTGTGTGTCCACGTACCCTCATAGACCAAAAGCGGAAGCGTTTGTTAATGCGGTTGATGTAGTCGAACTTCTTCTCGTTCTGACCGATCAAGCACCGAACGTATGGCACCTCCGAGTTCTGCACACGTTCAGCTCGATGACGTCCCTCGGACTCTTGATCCAACAAAGTGTTGAGGGAGAGTTTCGTCAGCACGACAGCGTGGTGACGGTGATGGTGAAGTGATCCACGCAGGGCTTCGCCTAAGCACTTGTAGCGACCAGACCGCAAACGGTCCAATCTCTGTGCTCCGGTGTCATCCCTGGTTCAGTAATGCTGACACCACACAATACTTGAAGGATTTATAACAGAGTAGCAATCACACACTTATTACATCGAGTGTCTCAAAAGAGAACTTAGTACAATAAATATGGCTTAAGGCCATCTAATAACGAAAACAGCGGAAGGCTTGGAAGATAAGTGAGTCCATCAACTCCAACGGCATCACTGAGTATAGAACCACGACCTAAAAGCACCTTACTCGTCGTCTAAAAAGTCTGCAACATGAACGTTGCAGCCCGAAAATGGGTCAGCACATGGAATATGCTGGCAATGTAACACATAGAGAGCAATGAAGGAATAAGACTATACTACATGCATATTTGGCTGGTGGAAAGCTCTATGGTTACAGTTTTGTGTAAAGCTAATTTTTCCCTACTCCAAAGGAATAAATTTATTTAACTATCATGGTGGTTGTTAAATATTGAGAGTGTAGACACCCTCTCAATCCCAATTAAACATCATCATTAAAAACCCAACAAATTAATTAGAGTAACATGATGAGATTCACATGATAATCCAAGTACTAGATACTCAAGTTGTCCATAACCGGGGACACGGCTAACCATGATTAGTTTATACACTCTGCAGAGGTTTGCGCACTTTTCCCCACAAGACTCGATCTCCTCCGTTGGGATTCTCGCACTACAAGATGTTTGAGAAATGGATAACCAAGACATAGTCTTTCAGAAGCGCTAGCACCTTACGAACAGGTAGACCGTACCAACCTACATCCCCTACATCTACTAGTCTACCACTGTAAGAGTTCGCACGACTTAGTCAACTATGCTAGAGCTCATAGTAGTTTGTGGCTGCACACGGAAGTTTCTAGTATGAATAGTCTCATGATCCATTTAAGCCTGGGTGGCGGTCCAAAAGAAAAACAGGCAATCGCTGGAATACCCAGGTGCCTCAATCCACCCAGATGTGTATTTAAGTTTCCACCTTAAATAAACCATTAATTTAACAAACTCACATCTGTCATGGATTTCACTCACCCAATCCACGTCTACTAGCATAGCATGGCAATAAGCAAACGTAGAAGTAACCAAAGGTTTGATAATAAAACAGGTAATAGGTACTACCTCATCTACTTCCCAAACCCACAATTTAATTAGATCCTAATCATGCAATGTGTGAGGATTGATCTAATGCAATAAAAACTGGGTAAAAGGAAGTATGATAAAAGTGTTACTTGCCTTGCTGATGGTCCCCAAAACCTAGCGATTCGAAGTAGCAAGCGGTGCTCTCCGGGTACTCTTTCGCAAACAAACAAGTATACAATAAATACTCAACTAATGCACAGGTAAAACTCAAATAAGAGAACTAACCAAAACGTTCAACTTAAGAACTCCGGTTGGCAAAAAGAATCAAATCGAACGAAGCAACGAAAAACAAACGGCAAAAGAAACAAACTTCGTTTTCTAATCTGGATCTAGGTCAAATTTTACATAGGCAAAAACTTGTTTGAGTTGGTTAAACGAAAAGAGGGTTTCGATACGAAACTCTAGACGCTTGAATTGCCTGATTCCGATAAACGAGCGAAAAGTTATACTAGAACAAAAATCGGATCAGGAATCGCGATCAGAAAAATCGTGGATTTAATCCGAGAAAAAGAAAAACGACAAACAGATTAATGAACGAACGTTCGTTATCTGGACCTAAATGATGAACGCGTTCGTTAAGACGAACGAACAAGCGAACGCTCGCTAAATAAATAAACCGGAAAAACCGATCTATTTAAAAAAACGAAAACTAGGGCTTTTTTAAAAAAAAACCAGATCGGTTTTTCTCTGAAAACCGGGCGGCGGCGGCTACCTCGGCTCGGGCTCCGGCAAGGTCCGGCGGGGTTCCGGGCGGCGTCGGGTGGCGGGGCGACGGCTCCTGGCGGCGGCGGCGGGGCGTGCGGCGGCGTGGGCGGTGTCGGTGCGGCGGTGGTGGCTCGGGGCTCTAAGGGGGGCCCCGGGGTGGTATTTAAGGAGGGGGGAGGCTGACTTGGGAGGGGGTCGGCGGCGGTGAGGCGGCTCCGGCTCGGTCTCCCTCCCGAGTCCGGCGGTTGCACGGCGAGGAGGCGGCGGCTTGGGCCGGCCTGGCTCGGCTGGGCCCTTGGGCCAGTCGGGCGCGGGTTTAAAAAAAAATAATTCGCCGAAACTAAGAAAAATTCTAGAAAAATAAATAAAAATGTAAAATTGCCAAAAACAAAATTTCACCGTCTAAATAAAATATTTAGGACTGGATGAACATTTTCTTGACCCTAAATGCAATTTTTGAAAACGTCCAATTTTCCCTAAATTCAAATAAAATAGCAAATAAAACCAAAATAAAAATCTTATTTGATTTTTTATTAAATCATCAATATTTCTTTATTTTGGGAAAGTCATTTTATTCCCTCTCTCATATTTGGATGATAGAAATAATTGAAGATAAAATAAAGAAAATCAAATGATCCTTTTTTCAAAATTTGAGAAAACTCAAATATGAAAATAACGAAATCCCCAACTCTCTCCGAGGTCCTTGAGTTGCGTAGAATTTCTAGGATCAACCAAAATGCAAATAAATATGATATGCAATGATGATCTAGTGTATAACATTCGAAATTGAAAATTTGGGATGTTACAAACCTACCCCCCTTAAGATGAATCTCACCCTCGAGATTCGGGTTGGCTAGAAAATCGGTGAGGGTGGTCCTTCAACAGATCTTCCTCTTGTTCCCAGGTGGCTTCATCCTCCGTGTGGTGGCTTCATCCTCCGTGTGGTGGCTCCACTGAACTTTGCAAAACTTGATAACCTTGCTGCGGGTGACTCGACTGGCATACTCAAGAATCTTAACTGGTTTCTCCTCATAGGTCAAATCACTGTCCAACTGAATCGCTTCCAGCGGCACTGTATCTCTCAGCGGTATATCAGCCATCTCTGCGTGGCACTTCTTCAACTGGGAAACGTGGAACACGTCGTGAACTCCTGACAATCCTTCGGGCAATTCCAAGTTGTAGGCTACTTCTCCCATACGCTCCAAAACTTTGTATGGTCCTACAAAATGTGGCGCTAACTTTCCCTTAACTCCAAAACGTTAACTCCTCGAAGTGGAGATACTCGAAGAAAAAACTCGGTCTCCGACTTCGTAAACTGTCTCCTTGCGTTTAGAATCTGCGTAGCTCTTCTGCCTGGATTGGGCTACCTTGAGCCTATCGCGAATCAATTTTACTTTGTATTCAGACTCCTTAATCAAATCTGGTCCAAACAGCTGGCGCTCTCCAACTTCATCCCATGACAATGGGGTCCTGCACCTCCTTCCGTACAAGGCTTCGAAAGGGGCCATCTTCAAACTGGATTGACAATTGTTGTTGTAAGAGAACTCTGCGTATGGCAAATTCTCGTCCCAACTAGATCCGTAATCTAGCGCACAAGCTCTCAGCATATCCTCCAAAATCTGATTGACTCTCTTGGTCTGTCCATCTGTCTGCGGATGGAAAGCTATACTGAACTCTAGCCTGGTACCCAAGGTTTCGTGCAACTGATTCCAGAACTTTGAGGTAAACTGGGTTCCTCTATCTGATACAATGCTCCTTGGACCTCCATGCAGACATACGATCCTGGTCATGTATATCTTTGCTAACTTGGCACTGGTATAGGTAGTCTTCACTAGAATGAAATGAGCTACCTTTGTCAAACGATCGACTACAACCCAAATCGAGTCATAGCCTGAATGAGTTCTGGGCAATCCTGTAATAAAATCCATGCCTAGCTTATCCCACTTCCATTCGGGTATTGGCAATGGTTGTAGCAATCCGGCTGGCTTCTGATGCTCTGCCTTTACTCTCTGACATACATCACAAACTTCTACATACTCCGCAATATCCTTCTTCATTCTGGTCCACCAGAAAATATCCTTCAAATCCAAATACATCTTGGCATTTCCTGGGTGAATCGAATATGGTGAATCATGGGCCTCTTGCAAAATCAACTTCCTGATCTCCGGGTCTTTAGGCACATAAACACGGTCTTCAAACCATAAGGTATCGTGCTCATCCTCACGAAATCCTTTAGCTTTTCCTTTGCTCATGTTCTCCTTAATAGAAGCAATCTCCTTGTCAGTCTTTTGAGATTCTATGATCTTATCCATCAAAATAGACTGAATCTCCAAGGCTGCTACATAGCCTCTCGGAACTATCTCTAAACATAGCTCATGAAGATTTTCGGCTAACTCCCTTGGTAAATCTCCCGTCATTAAAATGTTGACATGGCTTTTACGGCTCAACACGTCAGCTACTACGTTAGCCTTTCCGGGGTGGTAATGTAATCTCATATCATAATTCTTGATGAGCTCCAACCATCTCCTTTGCCTGAGATTCAACTCCTTCTGCGTGAAGATATACTTCAAACTCTTGTGATTCGTGTACACCTCACAATGGTTTCCAATGAGAAAATGTCTCCAAGTCTTCAATGCATGCACTACGGCTGCTAACTCCAAATCATGCGTAGCATAATTCCACTCATGAGGCTTAAGTTGTCGTGAGGCATAGGAAACAACCCTTCCTTCCTGCATAAGCACTGCTCCAAGTCCTTGACGTGAAGCGTCGCAATACACCTCATAATCCTTGGTCTGATCTGGCAAAATCAACACTGGTGATGTAACCAAACGTTTCTTCAACTCCTGGAAACTGGACTCACATTCCTCGATCCATATGAACTTGGTATCCTTCTTCAATAACTCCGTCATAGGCTTTGCAATCTTTGAGAAATTTTCAATAAACCTCCGGTAGTATCTTGCGAGTCCAAGAAAACTCCGGATCTCTCCAACTATTGTTTGCGCTTCCCAATTTGTCACAGTGTCAACCTTGGTGGGATCTACTGCTATACCTTCTCCGGATATAACGTGTCCGAGAAATCCAACTTCCTTCAACCAAAACTCACATTTGCTAAACTTGGCATACAACTGATGTTCTCTGAGCTTACCAAGTACCAAACGCAAATGCTCCTTATGCTCCTCTTCATTCTTCGAGTAAACCAGGATATCATCAATGAACACTATGATGAACTTATCCAAAAACTCTATAAACACCTTGTTCATCATGTTCATAAAATAGGCAGGTGCGTTAGTCAGACCAAATGACATAACCGTATACTCGTACAGCCCATACCTGGTGGTAAAAGCTGTCTTAGGTATATCCTGTTCTCGAATCTTCAACTGATGGTATCCTGATCGCAGATCGATCTTGGAAAATACCATAGCTCCTTGCAATCGATCAAACAGATCATTGATCATTGGTAGTGGGTACTTGTTCTTGATGGTTACTTCATTCAATCCTCGATAATCAACAACCATCCTTAACGATCCATCCTTCTTCTCCACTAGAAGTACTGGCGATCCCCAAGGTGAAGAACTTGGGCGAATATAACCTTTATCCAGTAACTCCTTAATCTGCTTCTTAATCTCCTCCAAATCCTTTGCGGGCATCCTGTATGGTCTTTTAGATATTGGCCCTGTGCCTAGCAAAATCTCAATCAAAAACTCAATATCTCTATCTGGTGGCATGCCTGGTAACTCCTATGGAAATACATCAGGGAAATCCTTTACTACTGGTACTTCCTCCTGCACAACTCCTGTTAATGAATTTACTTGAGTCCTTTTTGGCACATGCCGGGATACATACTTGATCCTTCTCCCTTCTGGGGTGGTAAGCAAAATTGACTTACTGGCACATTCAATGTTCCCTTCATACTTCGATAACCAATCCATGCCTAATATCACATCCAATCCTTGAGATTCCAATATTATTAGGTCCGAGGGAAATACATAGTTACCAATCCTTAATGGTAACCGATCACACCATAGACTAGCCACGTACTCTGCTCCAGGCGAGGTTACTAACATGGGTGACCTAAGGGCTTGGGTTGGCAGTTTATAATTATCCACAAATCCCCTTGATATGTATGAACGCGATGCACCAGTATCAAAAAGAACGATTGCAATAAAAGACTTAACCAAAAACTTACCTATTACTACATCGGGCTGGGCTTCAACCTCCTCCACATTTACATGGTTCACCTGTCCCCTGTTGAAAGGGTTCGGCTTTTTCCCAGAGCTTCCATTGCCATTTCCATTCTGGGATTTAGGACATTCATTGGCATAATGTCCAGTCTTCTGGCACTTAAAGCAAGTGACTTGGCTCAGGTCTCTCTTGGCGGGGGTTGATGGGTTGGTACGATTCTGGCCGTTGCTTCCTCCATTCCCATTACCATGCTTGGGGCCATTATGATTGTGCGAGCTACCTCCTCCATGGGTATGCTGAAAATGTCCTCCCGTTCTAGAGGTAAAACATGGCTTCTGTTGAGCTCCAGAATTGTACTTCCCTTGTCCATACTTCCTCTTACGGTTCTCAATTTTCTGCTGCTTCCCTTCAATCATGAGAGCATGATCTAACAACTCCTGGTAGTTGTTGAAGGTTGCTACCATCAACTGCATGCTAACCTCATCATTTAGTCCTTCCAAGAACTTCTCCTGCTTATCTGCATCCGTAGCAACGTCATCTGGAGCATAACGTGCTAGCTTACTAAAGTGCTCCACATACTGGCCAATTGTCCGTCCTCCTTGGCGCAAGTTGTGAAACTCACGCTTCTTCATGGCCATACCTCCTGCTGAAACATGGGCAGTACGGAAAGCCTGCTGGAACTGGTCCCATGTGACAGTGTCGATAGGGAAAGTGGCGATGAAATTCTCCCACCATGATGCTGCGGGTCCTTCAAGTTGATGTGCGGCAAACTTCACCTTTTCCGCATCTGTGCATCCTGCCATGGTCAACTCCCTTGCTGTCTTGCAGAGCCAATCATCTGCTACTATCGGCTCGGTGCTACTGGAAAACACCAGCGGATTTAGCCTAAGAAAATGGGCTAAGTGATCAACAGGTGGTGGTGGTGGTCGGTTGTTGTTTCCCTGATTCTGATTCTGGACTAGCAACTGCATCAATGTGTTCTGCTGCTGTGTAACGCCCTCGATGCGGCTATATCTCCCACGTGTCGAGGCACGACTTAGAGGCATAACCACATTGAAAGCAATGTCGCAAGTTAGGAAATCATCACACCTCCCATGTAACATAATATAAAAGGGGAGGTACAATAGTTGGCTTACACTCGCCACGTCACATCAAAGTACATAAATAACATACATCATCCAAACACTCATGGCCCGACTACGGCGCCAAAATAAAAGACAACCCAACAAGCGACATAGGTCCCGATCACCCCAACTAGGCACCACTACTGATCATCAGGAAAAGACACATAGTAACACTGAGAATCCTCGTCGTACTCCCACTTGAGCTCAAGCGCACCATCTGGAGCTGTATCATCTGTCCCTGCATCTGGTGTCATAGTAATCTGTGAGCCACAGGGACTCAGCAATCTCGCACCCTCGCGATCAAAACTATTTAAGCTTAATAGGAAGGATGGGGGTAAATGTAAGTGGAGCTGCAGCAAGCGACTAGCATATATGGTGGCTAACTTATTCGCAAAAGAGAGCGAGAAGAGGAGGCAAAGCACGAGCGAGGAACTAGAGAGCAACCTGCGCAAACATAACTCCAACACCGTGTCCGCTTCCCGGACTCCGCCGAGAAGAGGCCATCACGGTAACACACTCAGTTGATTCATTTTAATTAATTAAGGTTCAAGTTATCTACAACCGGACATTAACAAATTCCCATCTGCCCATAACCGCGGGCACGGCTTTCGAAAGATCAATCCCTGCAGGGGGGGGTCCCAACTTAGCCCATAACGAGCTCTCACGGTCAACGAAGGAATAGACCTCCACCCAAGACACACCGATCAGACTCGGTATCTCGGTACAACAAGACGATTCGACAGGTTAAAACAAGTCCAGCAACACTGCCCGAATGTGCCGACAAATCCCGATAGGAGCTGCACATATCTCTTTGTTGGGGAACGTAGTAATTTCAAAAATTTCCTACGCACACGCAAGATCATGGTGATGCACAGCAACGAGGGGGAGAGTATGATCTACGTACCCTGGTAGATCACAACGGAAGCGTTGACACAACATAGAGGAAGTAGTCGTACGTCTTCTTCCCGATCCGACGGATCCAAGCACCGTTACTCCGGCACCTCCGAGTTCTTAGCACACGTACAGCTCGATGACGATCCCCGGACTCCAATCCAGCAAAGTGTCGGGGAAGAGTTCCGTCAGCACGACGGCGTGGTGACGATCTTGATGTTCTACCGACGTAGGGCTTCGCCTAAGCACTGCAACGATATGACCGAGGTGGAATATGGTGGAGGGGGGCACCGCACACGGCTAAGGAACGATCACGAAGATCAACTTGTGTGTCTATGGGGTGCCCCCTGCCTCAGTATATAAAGGATGGAGGAGGAGACCGGCCAAGGCTATTGGTGCGGCCAGGATGGGAGTCCTACTAGGACTCAGGAGTCCATCAAGAGGGGAGGAAGGGAGAAGGAAGTGGAGGAGTGGGAAAGGTGGCCGGCCCCCTTTTGCCTAGTCCAATTCGGACTAGAGGGGAGGGGGGCGCAGCAGCCTTTTTCCTCTTCCCACGAAAGCCCATCAAGGCCCATTACTTCTCCCGTAACTCCCCGGTACTCCGAAAAATACCCGAATCACTCGGAACCTTTCCGATGTCCGAATATAGTCGTCCAATATATCGATCTTTACGTCTCGACCATTTCGAGACTCCTCGTCATGTCCCCGATCTCATCCGGGACTCCGAACTCCTTTCGTACATCAAAACTCATAAACTCATAATATAACTGTCATCGAAACCTTAAGCATGCGGACCCTACGGTTCAAGAACAATGTAGACATGACCGAGACACGTCTCCGGTCAATAACCAATAGCGGGACCTGGATGCCCATATTGGCTCCTACATATTCTACGAAGATCTTTATCGGTCAGACCGCATAACAACATACGTTGTTTCCTTTGTCATCGGTATGTTACTTGCCCGAGATTCGATCGTCGGTATCCAATACCTAGTTCAATCTCATTACTGGCAAGTCTCTTTACTCGTTCCGTAATACATCATCCCGCAACTAACTCATTAGTTGCAATGCTTGCAAGGCTTATGTGATGTGCATTACCGAGAGGGCCCAGAGATACCTCTCCGACAATCGGAGTGACAAATCCTAATCTCGAAATACGCCAACCCAACATGTACCTTTGGAGACACCTGTAATGCTCCTTTATAATCACCCAGTTACGTTGTGACGTTTGGTAGCACCCAAAGTGTTCCTCCGGTAAACGGGAGTTGCATAATTTCATAGTCATAGGAACATGTATAAGTCATGAAGAAAGCAATAGCAACATACTAAACGATCGGATGCTAAGCTAATGGAATGGGTCATGTCAATTAGATCATTCAACTAATGATGTGACCTCGTTAATCAAATAACAACTCTTTGTTCATGATTAGGAAACATAACCATCTTTGATTAACGAGCTAGTCAAGTAGAGGCATACTAGTGACACTATGTTTGTCTATGTATTCACACATGTATTATGTTTCCGGTTAATATAATTCTAGCATGAATAATAAACATTTATCATGATATAAGGAAATAAACAATAACTTTATTATTTCCTCTAGGGCATATTTCCTTCAGTCTCCCACTTTCACTAGAGTCAATAATCTAGATCACATCACCATGTGATTAACATCGATAGTTCACATCATCATGTGATTAACACCCATAGTTCACATCGTCATGTGACCAACACTCAAAGGGTTTACTAGAGTCAGTAATCTAGTTCACATATCTATGTGATTAACACCCAAAGAGTACTAAGGTGTGATCATGTTTTGCTTGTGAGATAATTTTAGTCAACGGGTCTGTCACATTCAGATCCGTAAGTATTTTGCAAGTTCTATGTCTACAATGCTCTACACGGAGCTACTCTAGCTAATTGCTCCCACTTTCAATATGTATCCTGATTGAGACTTTAGATTCATCTGGATCAGTGTCAAAAACTTGCATCGACGTAACCCTTTACGACGAACCTTTTTTGTCACGTCCATAATCGAGAAACATATCCTTATTTCACAAAGATAATTCTGACCGCTGTCCAGTGATCTACTCCTAGATCATTATTGTACTCCCTTGCCAAATCACTGCAAGGTATACAATAGATCTGGTATACAGTATGACATACTTTATAGAACCTATGGCCAAGGCATAGGGAATGACTTTCATTCTCTTTCTATCTTTTGCCGTGGTCAGGATTTGAGTCTTACTCAACTTCACACCTTGTAATACAGGCAAGAACTCTTTCTTTGACTGCTCCATTTTGAACTACTTCAAAATCTTGTCAAGGTATGTACTCATTGAAAAAACTTATCAAGCGTCTTGATCTATCTCTATAGATCTTGAAGCTCAATATGTAAGCAGCTTCGGCGAAGTCTTTCTTTGAAAAAACTCCTTTCAAATACTCCTTTATGCTTTACAGAATAATTCTACATTATTTCGGATCAACAATATGTCATTCACATATACTTATCAGAAATGTTGTAGTGCTCCCACTCACTTTCTTGTAAATACAGGCTTCACCGCAAGTCTGTATAAAACTATATGCTTTGATCAACTCATCAAAGCGTATATCCCAACTCCGAGATGCTTGCACCAGTCCACAGATGGATCGCTGGAGCTTGCACATTTTGTTAGCACCTTTCGGATTGACAAAACCTTCTGTTGCATCATATACAACTCTTCTTTAATAAATCCATTAAGGAATGCAGTTTTGTTTATCCATTTGCCAGATTTCATAAAATGCGGCAATTACTAACATGATTCGGACAGACTCAAGCATAGATACGAGTGAGAAACTCTCATCGTAGTCAACACCTTGAACTTGTCGAAAACCTTTTGCAACAATTCTAGCTTTGTAGATAGTAACACTACTATCAGCATCCGTCTTCCTCTTGAAGATCCATTTATTCTCAATTGCTTGCCGATCATCGGGCAAGCCAACCAAAGTCCAAACTTTGTTCTCATACATGGATCATATCTCAGATTTCATGGCCTCAAACCATTTCGCGGAATCTGGGCTCATCATCGCTTCCTCATAGTTCGTAGGTTCGTCATGGTCAAGTAACATGACCTCCAGAACAGGATTACCGTACCACTCTGGAGCGGATCTCACTCTGGTTTACCTACGAGATTCGGTAGTAACTTGATCTGAAGTTACATGATCATCATCATTAGCTTCCTCACTAATTGGTGTAGTAGTCACAGGAACAGATTTTTGTGATGAACTATTTTTCCAATAAGGGAGAAGGTACAATTACCTTATCAAGTTTTCTACTTTCCTCCCACTCACTTCTTTCGAGAGAAACTCCTTCTCCAGAAAGTTTCCGAATTTAGCAACAAAAGTCTTGCCTTTGGATCTGTGATAGAAGGTGTACCCAACTGTCTCCTTTGGGTATCCTATGAAGACATATTTCTCCGATTTGAGTTTGAGCTTATCGAGATGAAACTTTTTCACATAAGCATCGCAACTCCAAACTTTAAGAAACGACAGCTTAGGTTTCTTGCCAAACCATAGTTCACACGGTGTCATCTCAACGGATTTAGATGCTGCCCTATTTAACATGAATGCAGCTGTCTCTAATGCATAACCCCAAAACAATAGTGGTAGATCGGTAAGAAACATCATAGATCGCACTATATCTAACAAAGTACGGTTATGACGTTCAGACACACCATTACACTATGGTGTTCCAGGTGGCGTGAGTAGTGAAACTATTTCACATTGTTTTAACTGAAGGCCAAACTCGTAACTCAAATATTTTACCTATGCGATCATATCATAGAAACTTTTATTTTCTTGTCACGATGATTTTCCACTTCACTCTGAAATTCTTTGAACTGTTCAAATGTTTCAGACTTATGTTTCATCAAGTAGATATCCCCATATCTGCTCAAATCATCTGTGAAGGTCAGAAAATAATGATACCTGCTGCAAGCCTTAATATTCATCGGACCACATACATCAGTATGTATGATTTCCAACAAATCTGTTGCTTGCTTCATTATTCCGGAGAACGGCGTTTTAGTCATCTTGCCCATAAGGCATGGTTCGCAAGCATCAAGTGATTCATAATCAAGTGATTCCAAAAGCCCATCAGCATGGAGTTTCTTCATGTGCTTTACACCAATATGACCTAAACGGCAGTGCCACAAATAAGTTGCACTATCATTATTAACTTCGCATCTTTTGGTTTCGATATTATGAATATGTGTATCACTAAGATCGAGATCCAATGAACTATTTTCATTGGGTGTGTAACCATATAAGGTTTTATTCATGTAAACAGAACAACAATTTATTCTTTTACTTAAATGAATAACCGTATTACAATAAACATGATCAAATCATATTCATGCTCAACGCAAAAACCAAATAACACTTATTTAGGTTCAACACTAATCCCGAAAGTATAGGGAGTGTGCGATGATGATCATATCAATCTTGGAACTACTTCCAACACACATCGTCACTTCACCCTTAACTAGTCTCTGTTTATTCTGCAACTCCTGTTTCGAGTTACTACTCTTAGCAACTGAACCAATATCAAATACTGAGGGGTTGCTATAAACACTAGTAAAGCACACATCAATAACATGTATATCAAATATACTTTTGTTCACTTTGCCATCCTTCTTATCCGCCAAATACTTGGGGCAGTTCCGCTTCCAGTGACCAGTCCCTTTGCAGTAGAAGCACTTAGTCTCAGGCTTAGGACCAGACTTGGGCTTCTTCACTTGAGCAGCAACTTGCTTGCCGTTCTTCTTGAAGTTCCCCTTCTTCCCTTTTGCCCTTTTCTTCAAACTAGTGGTGTTGTCAACCATCAACACTTGATGTTTTTCTTGATTTCTACCTTCATCGATTTTAGCATCACGAAGAGCTTGGGAATCGTTTCCGTTATCCCTTGCATATCATAGTTCATCACGAAGTTCTACTAACTTGGTGATGGTGACTAGAGAATTCTGTCAATCACTATCTTATCTGGAAGATTAACTCCCACTTGATTCAAGCGATTGTAGTACCCAGACAATCTGAGCACATGCTCACTAGTTGAGCGATTCTCCTCCATCTTTTAGCTACAGAACTTGTTGGAGACTTCATATCTCTCAACTCGGGTATTTTCTTGAAATATTAACTTCAACTCCTGGAACATCTCATATGGTCCATGACGTTCAAAACGTCTTTGAAGTCCCGATTCTAAGCCATTAAGCATGGTACACTAAACTATCAAGTAGTCATCATATTGAGCTAGCCAAACGTTCATAACGTTTGCATCTGCTCCTGCAATAGGTCTATCACCTAGCGGTGCATCAAGGACATAATTCTTCTGTGCAGCAATGAGGATAAACCTCAGATCACGGATCCAATCCGCATCATTGCTTCTAACATCTTTCAACACAATTTTCTCTAGGAACATATCAAAATAAACACAGGGAAGCAACAACGCGAGCTATTGATCTACAACATAATTTGCAAAATACTACCAGGACTAAGTTCATGATAAATTAAAGTTCAATTAATCATATTACTTAAGAACTCCCACTTAGATAGACATCCCTCTAATCCTCTAAGTGATCACGTGATCCAAATCAACTAAACCATAACCGATCATCACGTGAGATGGAGTAGTTTTCAATGGTGAACATCATCATGTTGATCATATCTACTATATGATTCACGCTCGACCTTTCGGTCTCTGTGTTCCGAGGCCATATCTGCATATGCTAGGCTCGTCAAGTTTAACCTGAGTATTCTGCGTGTGCAAAACTGGCTTGCACCCGTTGTAGATGGACGTAGAGCTTATCACACCCGATCATCACATGGTGTTTGGGCACGACGAACTTTGGCAACGGTGCATACTCAGGAAGAACACTTATTGATAATTTAGTGAGAGATCATCTTATAATGCTACCGTCAATCAAAGCAAGATAAGATGTATAAAAGATAAACATCACATGCAATCAATATAAGTGATATGATATGGCCATCATCATCTTGTGCTTGTGATCTCCATCTCCGAAGCACCGTCATTATCACCATCGTCACCGGCGCGACACCTTGATCTCCATCGTAGCATCGTTGTCGTCTCGCCAATCTTATGCTTCCACGACTATCACTACCGCTTAGTAATAAAGTAAAGCATTACATCGCGATTGCATTGCATACAATAAAGCGACAACCATATGGCTCCTGCCAGTTGCCGATAACTTGGTTACAAAACATGATCATCTCATACAATAAAATCAGCATCATGCCTTGACCATATCACATCACAACATGCCCTGCAAAAACAAGTTAGACGTCCTCTAATTTGTTGTTGCAAATTTTACGTGACTGCTACGGGCTTAAGCAAGAACCAATCTCACCTACGCATCAAAACCACAACGATAGTTTGTCAAATAGACTCCGTTTTAACCTTCGCAAGGACCGGGCGTAGCCACACTTGGTTCAACTAAAGTTGGAGAAACAGTCACCCGCAAGTCACCTATGTGCAAAGCACGTCGGGGAAACCGGTCTCGCGTAAGCGTATGCGTAATGTCAGTCCGGGCCGCTTCATCCAACAATACCGCCGAACCAAAGTATGACATGCTGGTAGGCAGTATGACTTATATCGCCCACAACTCACTTGTGTTCTATTCGTGCAAATAACATCAAACCATAAAACCTAGGCTCGGATGCCACTGTTGGGGAACGTAGTAATTTCAAAAATTTCCAACGCACACGCAAGATCATGGTGATGCACAGCAACGAGGGGGAGAGTATGATCTACGTACCCTGGTAGATCGCAACGGAAGCGTTGACACAACATAGAGGAAGTAGTCGTACGTCTTCTTCCCGATCCGACCGATCCAAGCACCGTTACTCCGGCACCTCCGAGTTCTTAGCACATGTACAGCTCGATGACGATCCCCGGACTCTGATCCAGCAAAGTGTCAGGGAAGAGTTCCGTCAGCACGACGGCGTGGTGACGATCTTGATGTTCTACCGACGCAGGGCTTCGCCTAAGCACTGCAACGATATGACCGAGGTGGAATATGGTGGAGGGGGGCACCGCACACGGCTAAGGAACGATCACGAAGATCAACTTGTGTGTCTATGGGGTGCCCCCTGCCTCAGTATATAAAGGATGGAGGAGGAGGAGACCGGCCAAGGCTATTGGTGCGGCCAGGATGGGAGTCCTACTAGGACTCGGGAGTCCATCAAGAGGGGAGGAAGGGAGAAGGAAGTGGAGGAGTAGGAAAGGTGGCCGGCCCCCTTTTGCCTAGTCCAATTCGGACTAGAGGGGAGGGGGGCGCAGCAGCCTTTTTCCTCTTCCCACTAAAACCCATCAAGGCCCATTACTTCTCCCGTAACTCCCTGGTACTCCGAAAAATACCCGAATCACTCGGAACCTTTCCGATGCCCGAATATAGTCGTCCAATATATCGATCTTTACGTCTCGACCATTTCGAGACTCCTCGTCATGTCCCCGATCTCATCCGGGACTCCGAACTCCTTCCGTACATCAAAACTCATAAACTCATAATATAACTGTCATCGAAACCTTAAGCGTGCGGACCCTACGGTTCGAGAACAATGTATACATGACTGAGACACGTCTCCGGTCAATAACCAATAGCGGGACCTGGATGCCCATATTGGCTCCTACATATTCTACGAAGATCTTTATCGGTCAGACCGCATAACAACATACGTTGTTCCCTTTGTCATCGGTATGTTACTTGCCCGAGATTCGATCGTCGGTATCCAATACCTAGTTCAATCTCGTTACTGGCAAGTCTCTTTACTCGTTCCGTAATGCATCATCCCGCAACTAACTCATTAGTTGCAATGCTTGCAAGGCTTATGTGATGTGCATTACCGAGAGGGCCCAGAGATACCTCTCCGACAATCGGAGTGACAAATCCTAATCTCGAAATACGCCAACCCAACATGTACCTTTGGAGACACCTGTAATGCTCCTTTATAATCACCCAGTTACGTTGTGACGTTTGGTAGCACCCAAAGTGTTCCTCCGGTAAACGGGAGTTGCATAATCTCATAGTCATAGGAACATGTATAAGTCATGAAGAAAGCAATAGCAACATACTAAACGATCGGATGCTAAGCTAATGGAATGGGTCATGTCAATCAGATCATTCAACTAATGATGTGACCTTGTTAATCAAATAACAACTCTTTGTTCATGGTTAGGAAACATAACCATCTTTGATTAACGAGCTAGTCAAGTAGAGGCATACTAGTGACACTATGTTTGTCTATGTATTCACACATGTATTATGTTTCCGGTTAATATAATTCTAGCATGAATAATAAACATTTATCATGATATAAGGAAATAAATAATAACTTTATTATTGCCTCTAGGGCATATTTCCTTCACTCTTTCTCAGGGCACACTCAGATGAGACTAGCTACGAGTAAAACCAACCCTCAAGTTTCCCCGAGGTGGCCCCGCAGGCAACTCATTTCGGACCAACACTCAGAGGAGCACTGGCCCGGGGGGGTTAAAATACGATGACCCTCTGGCTCCGAAAACCCAAGGGAAAAATAGGCTAGGTGGCAAATGGTAAAACCAATGTTGGGCATTGCTGGAAAAGCTTTAATCAAGGCGAACTATCAAGGGGTTCCCATTATAGCCCAACCGCGTAAGGGACGCAACAATCCGGGAACATAACACCGATATGACGGAAACTAGGGCGGCAAGAGTGGAACAAAACACTAGGCGAGAGGCCGAGCCTTCCACCCTTTACCAAGTATATAGATGCATTAAGATAACATGGCAATATAATGATATCCCAACAAGTAAATAAATGTCCCAACAAGGAACGGCTCCAATCGTCACCTGCAACTAACAACGCTATAAGAGGGGCTGAGCAAAGCGGTAACATAGCCAAACAACGGTTTGCTAGGACAATGGGGGGTTAGAGGCTTAACATGGCAATTGGGAGGCTGACAAGCAAGTGGTAGGCATCGTAGCATTGGCAAATCAAAAGAGCGAGCAAACTAGCATAGCAAAGATAGTAGTGATTTCGAGGGTATGATCATCTTGCCTGCACAGTTGTCAGAGTTGACTGGATCCTCACAAGCAAACTCAACGGGCTCCTCGTTAGCGAACTCGTCTGCCGGCTCTACCCAACAACACGGATACAATCAACCACGTGCAAGGATAAACAATAAGATGCAAAGATGGTATGCTATGCGGGATGCGATGCGGGATGCCAAATGCAAGATGTGACAGGAAATGCATGAACCTGGCCTCAACTTGGAAAACCAAGTGTGCCACTGGATAGAGGGGATGAAATCCCTTGAAAACGGTATACAGATCATTGGAATCGGAGCTACGGTTTGGAAATGGCAAGCGTTTTACGAAATGAACCGGTCTGCGATTTACAGCAAGTAGACACCTAAATGCAACGAAATGAACATGCTACAGCCACCAAACATGACAACAAAAGACATGGCAGGGATGTACACAAGATGCTTATCAAAACACTAGCACTGAGCCACGGCCAAAATCATCCATTATGAGGTTCAAACAAGCATGGCAAAAATGCAAATGCAAAACAGATTTCAGACTTAGTGAAATTAACACTAGTCTGAAATTTCAGACCACGATGCTCTCTTCGGAGCAGCAAAACAACATGATACATAACCTGAACATGACAAGTAAGAACATGGCATGGAGCTACTCAACAAGCTTAACAAAACACCCAAAGTGACCTGGGGCCAAAAGGGTTCACAAAATACTCTAACGAGCACACGAACATAGCTCACGCACAATCAGTTTTCAGACTTGGTGAAAACTGAGACATGCTGAAATTTAACTCACGAAGGCATGTAAACGAGCTCGATGCACTCACTACGGTGCAAGTCATGGAAAGGCAAGCATATATCCATAAAGAATACACAAAATGCTAGCTAGACATGGCAAGAACAAAGGCATAGCATGCACGGATCACTAGCAATAGCATCGGCAAAATCGCAAACAAGTTGACGATCTGCCCAGATTTACCACGAAGCAAAAGTAGAGCTCGATTGACTCAAGCTAGAGCACTCCACATATGCAAACAAAGACATGGATGGATAGAGAATAACATGATTAAAAAAACTCCCTTACTGATCATCCTCAAAAGAGGCACGGATCACTAGGAAACAAGCTGAACATATGGCATCATGAACTAAAATATCCCAGACTTAGTGAAATCCACTAAGTCCCTGAAAACAGAACTACCAAGTGCCTCACTTTGCAAGCTTGCACAAGTCACCACACACACCCTAAAAATGCATGGGTTGCACCTCTGGAAAGAAGACAAAATGCTTAACAATTCATCCCAAAGACTCACAGGCATATCATGCACACAATAATCATGGCAAAAATGACAAAAGTCTATGATGAACTAATGGATCTGCAATTTAACTCACGAAGCCACCTTCTAGCAGCATTTCGGGCATCAAGATGAACTCAAATGAAAATGATGCTATGGGATGAAATGATGTACATGTCGAGACGAAGATTTTGATATATTATATGCCCAAAACGGAGCTATGGATGCGGAGATATGATCAGTCAAAGTTAGCACAAAAAAATACGAGGGAGAGGGAAGAAAGTCAACCCAGATCTAGGGTTCGTCCGGTTACTGTTCACGGCACTGTAGCAGCGGCGGCCGGATCTTCGCCGGAATGGCGCACGGTGGCCGGAGACGATGAGGAGGCCGGCGGAGCTCGCCGGACGGCGAGGTTGATGGGGGGGATGGAGGCGGCGGCCACCAGGCGCGGCGCTCGTGGGCGAGGAGGCCGGCTCGGGCAGCGCGCGGGCGGGGGCGAGCCACGGCTTTGCCGGAGACGCGATCGCCGGCGATGGCGATGCGGCGGCCGGAGCTGCCGCGAGGCGCCGGCGCGGAGGAAGGGGAGCACCGGGCGGCGGTGGGTGCGAGTGGGCCGCGGGGGCCCCTCCTGGGCCTCGGCGGGCCGGTGCGGCGAAGTGGGCACGCGGTGGGAGCGACCCGCGCGATGACACGTTGCGGCGGCGGGCGGACGGACACGTCCGACCTGCGGAAAATTGTCCGGCGGCGGCGGATGGGAATGGATCTAGGGTTTCAGGGGAAGGGGATGATCCGAAAATGGAGGGGGCTATATATAGAGGTAGAGGGAGCTAGGAGTGTCCAAATGAGGTGCGGTTTTCGGCCACGTGATTGTGATCGAACGCTCTAGGACATGGAGCAGAGTTTGGTGGGTTTTGGGCCAAATTGGAGGGGTGTTGGGCTACAACACACACGAGGCCTTTTCGGTCCCTCGGTTAACCGTTGGAGTATCAAACGAAGTCCAAATGGTACGAAACTTGACAGGCGGTCTACCGGTAGTAAACCAAGGCCGCATGGCAAGTCTCGGTCCAATCCGGAAATGTTTAATCCCCACACACGAAAGAAAGCTAGAATTGACCACCGGAGGAGAAGGAAGTGCCGGAATGCAAAACGGACAACGGGGAAAATGCTCGAATGCATGAGATGAACATGTATGCAAATGCAATGCACGTGATGACATGATATGAGATGCATGAAAAAGAAAACAACACACGGAGACAAAGACCCGAACCCGAGAAATAAATATAACTTAATGCCGGAAACGGCAAGAGTTGGAGTACAAATTGGGAAAGTTATATCTGGGGCGTTACAACACTCCACCACTACGAAAAGATCTCGTCCCGAGATCTAGGACTGAAAGAACTCCGGGTACTCAGAACGGAGGTGATCCTCGCGTTCCCAGGTAGCTTCACGGTCGGAATGGTGTGACCACTTGACTTTGAGGAATTTGATTGACTTGTTGCGAGTCCTGCGTTCAGTCTCTTCAAGGATTGCAACTGGGTGCTCACGATAGGAGAGATCTTCTTGG
Source organism: Triticum monococcum (assembly GCA_034509565.1). Taxonomy (NCBI): domain Eukaryota; kingdom Viridiplantae; phylum Streptophyta; class Magnoliopsida; order Poales; family Poaceae; genus Triticum; species Triticum monococcum. The sequence continues at coordinate 671,840,126 of CM067845.1, forward strand.
AGCTCAATGTCCTCGTAGTTGACGGTGCGCTCAGGCGTCTTGAAGCACTTTCGGAGTTGGGAGACATGGAACACATCATGAACATTTGCAAAGTTTGAAGGAAGCTCGAGTTGATAGGCGAGGTCGCCTCTCTTGCTGACAATCTTGAAAGGTCCGACGTATCTAGGGGCAAGCTTCCCTTTGATACCGAAGCGACGAGTCCCTTTCATAGGAGAGACGCGGAGGTAAACATGATCTCCGATCTCGAAAGCCAAATCACGGTGCTTACTATCATAGTAGCTCTTCTGGCGGGATTGGGCTGCTTTGAGGTTATCACGAATGACCTTGCACATTTCTTCTGCCTCTGTGATTAAGTCATTACCCAGCAGCTGAAGTTCACCGGTTTCAGACCAGTTGAGAGGGGTACGGCATTTCCTGCCATACAGAATTTCAAATGGGGCCTTGCCAGAACTTGCTTGGAAACTATTGTTGTATGAGAATTCAGCATAAGGAAGACAATCCTCCCACTTCATGCCGAAGGAGATAACACAAGCCCTGAGCATATCTTCAAGAATCTGGTTGACACGCTCGACTTGACCACTTGTTTGAGGATGGAAAGCAGTGCTGAAGCGAATGTTGGTGCCCATGGCCTTCTGAAAAGAATCCCAAAACTTGGAGGTAAAGATGCTGCCACGGTCTGAAGATATCACTTGAGGAATACCGTGTAGAGAGACAATTCGAGAGGTGTAGAGTTCTGCCAATTGAGCTGCAGTGATTGACTCTTTGATAGGTAGAAAGTGAGCCACTTTAGTGAGCTTGTCGATGACAACGAATATAGCATCATTGCCACGCTTGGACTTTGGAAAACTAGTCACGAAGTCCATTTCAATGTGGTCAAACTTCCATTCTGGAATGGCAAGAGGTTGGAGGAGACCTGCTGGCCTTTGGTGTTCTACCTTCACTCTTCTGCAGACATCACATTCATTCACGAATTGAGCGATCTCGCGCTTCATTCGAGTCCACCAATAAGTTTGCTTAAGATCCTGATACATCTTCGTACTCCCAGGGTGGATGGAGAGGAGAGAATTGTGCGCCTCGTTCATGATCACTTTACGAAGTTCACCTTTGGGTACCACAATTCGATCCTCAAAGAAGAGAGTATCCTTGTCATCAAGGCGGTAGCACTTGTACTTGGACTGATTCTTGGCAATCCCAATCTTCACCTTTTTCACCATAGCATCAAGAAGCTGGGCTTGGCGAATCTGGTCTTCCAAGGTAGGAGAGACTTGAAGGTTGGCGAGGAAACCTTGAGGAACAATTTGCAGATTAAGTTTGCGGAAAGCTTCACAAAGCTCGGGTTAATAAGGCTTCAGAATCAGACTGTTGCAATATGCTTTCCTGCTCAAAGCGTCAGCAATCACATTGGCCTTACCTGGAGTATACTCGATACTCGAATTGTACTCCTGAATCATTTCGACCCATCGAGTTTGCCTGAGGTTGAGATTAGGCTGAGTGAAGATGTACTTGAGACTCTTGTGATCAGTGAAAATATCCACTTTTCTTCCTAATAGAAGATGTCTCCAAGTCAACAAAGCATGCACAACTGCCACCAACTCGAGATCATGAGTGGGGTAGTTCTTCTCATTAGGCTTCAACTGGCGAGAGGTATAAGCAACAACTTTCTTCTCTTGCATCAGTACAGCACCGAGACCTTGGAGAGAGGCATCACAAAAAACCTCATACGGCTTGGATTCATCAGGCGGAGTCAGAACTGGAGCAGTGATCAACTTCTCTTTCAAAGTGTTGAAAGCAATATCACACTCCGGAGACCAAACGTACTTGACGTGCTTCTGGAGAAGATTTGAGAGAGGCTTCGCGATCTTAGAAAAGTTTTCAACGAATCTTCGGCAGTAGCTTGTGAGACCGAGGAAGCTACGGAGTTGCTTCACGTTCTGAGGAGGTTCCCAATTAACAATTGCAGACACCTTCTCAGGATTCACGGCAATGCCCTTGGCAGAGATGATATGACCAAGATAAAGCACCTCATCGAGCCAAAATTCACACTTGGAGAACTTGGCGTAGAACTGATGTTCCCTGAGCTTGTCAAGAACCAAACGCAAGTGCTTGGCATGATCTTCCTTGTTCTTGGAGAAAACCAGAATGTCGTCGAGATAGACCAAAATGAAGTCATTGGTGTAGGGGTTGAAGATGAAGTTCATCATGCGAGAGAACGCCGGAGGAGCGTTGGCGAGGCCAAAAGACATGACAGTGTATTCATATGACCCATAGCTTGTCCTGAAAGCCGTCTTGGGAATATCTTGCTCACGGATTCGAATCTGATGATAACCCATACGGAGATCAAGCTTGGAGAATACTTGGGCACCCTTGAGTTGTTCGAACAGCTCATTGATGTTGGGAAGTGGGTATTTGTTCTTGATGGTCTTCTTGTTCAATGGACGATAATCAACACAAAGTCAGTCCGTTCCATCCTTCTTCTTCACAAAAAGAACACCACAACCCCACGGAGAAGAACTAGGCCGAATGAGACCCATTCTTTCTTGAACATCGAGTTGTTTCTTCAACTCCTTCAACTCTTCAGGGCCGAGCTTGTAGGGACGTTTGCACACAGGTTCCGTACCGGGCTCAAGTTCAATAACAAATTCAACGGGCCGGTGCGGAGGCATTCCTGGGAGCTCTTCTGGGAAGACGTCTTGATACTCACAAACGACTGGGATCTACGAAATAGCATCCAATTCACCCTTCTCATTGAGAGAAAACAACCGGATTGTATTATCCCAAGCGGCAAAGACAATGACATCCTCAGACGAATGAGTTAGTTGAATCTGCCTGGCTGCACAATCAAGCTGAGCTTTGTGCTTAGAGAGCCAGTCCATCTCGAGAATAAGATCGATATCTGAATTACCAAGAACCATAGGAGAAGCCAGGAACTTAAAATCACCCATCATGATAGAAATATCCGGGACTATTGAAGTAGCCCTCATAGACTTAGCCGGAGAAACCACTCCCATAGGTTTACCCAACATTTTTGAAACGAAGTCATGCTTGGAAACAAAAGATCTTGACATGAAACAATGCGATGCACCAGTGTCAAAAAGAACTCTTGCGGGAATAGAGTTAACTGGAAAGTTACCCATGATCACATCTGGCGAGTCCTCTGCCTGAGCTGCGTTCACCATATTGACCTTGGCATGCTTGGGGTTATGCTTGACCACTGCTGTACTTGCCGATCTGACAGGAGGAGGAGGAGGAAGACGCCTCTGGTTGAAACACTTGTTGGCATAGTGACCCTTCTATTGGCACTTGTTGCACATGACCTCCGAAAGCGGACGGTGGTATGGAGCACTTGATCTTGGAGCTTGAGACGAAGTCTTGTTCTGAAAGCCTGGGTTGGGTGGGTGGGAAGAACCACTGCCACCTTTGCTCTTCTGCTGATATGACTGACGGAATGGAGGAGGAGGAAGCCAATACTTCTGCTGCTTGGCCACTTGAGTAGAGGAAGAAGGTGTAGTGTCTCTGACTTGCTTTCTGGAAGCATCACACCTCAACTGAGCAGCCTCTTGCTTCAGTGCCATGTTGTAGAACTCATCGTACCTCAACGGCTCAAAGAGGACAAGAGCGAGCTGAATTTCTTCTCTGAGACCACCCCTGAACTGGTATATCATGCTCTTCTCATCAGGAACATCCTGCTTGGCAAAACGGGCGAGCTTCTGGAACAACTTGTTGTAGTCATAGACAGACAAAGAGCCTTGCTTCAGATTGCGGAACTCCTCACGTTTGCTTTCAGCCACACTCCGAGGGATGTGATGAGCTCGGAAATCTCGACGGAAATCATCCCAAGTGATCAAACATCCACCTCTGGAATCCTTGTACTGCTGGAACCACTCTGCAGCCTGATCTTTGAGCTGGAAAGAAGCGAACTTGACGAAATCTTCAGGCCTGACATTGCTGCATTCAAAATGCTTGCCCAGATCCACTAGCCAATCGTCAGCATCGGTAGCCTCAACACAATTGCTGAACGTCTTTGGACCATTTGCGAGGAACTGGTTCAGAGTAGCAAAATGGTTCTGATTGTTTCCTTGATTCCCTTGACTGCCTTGATTGCGCTCTTGGAGGATTTGCATGATCAACTGTGTATTTGCATTGGTTGCGGCCATCACAGCTTGCCAAGCCTCCGGAGGAGGTGGAGGTGGTGGCGGATTAGGATTCAGAGTCGTGCGCGTTGGAGGAGCCATCCTGAAGAGGTTGACTACCATTAGCACATAGACAAAATATTGAAGGTGAATCCAACGGAATGAAAATTGCAACATAAAGTCTTCACATCCGAACAAAATGAACGAATGCACTTCTCTTGAAGTGGTCACATATTCCTAAATTGCGAAGCCACGTAGAATTAGGTAGAAGAGGTAATCAACAAGGGGTGGAATCAACATATGACTTCGAAGCAACTCGAATACCACAACTCAAAATAAAACCAAGGATTGGCTTGCGAAATAAGCCGGAACAAACATATGATAGAGATTTCGTCCGAAGTTTTCGTGGTGGGACCTACACGGGCTAGATCGTACAGCACCATCATGTACAAGGCAGTGCACATGACATACGAGGCGTCCCCGAGTCAGCATAGCCAAGGACTCTTTAAGACGCAACGAGACCACTGTAAAATCGACCGTGAATAGGCGAACCACTAGACGTCGAACCCCAACTTCATATCATACATTTGTCGGAAGGATATCCTAAGAGCTACTAGAATTCCCACCTATGAAACTCCCGAAACTTTCCGGTTATGCAATCAGGTGTTGGGGATACAGGGGAAGCATAATATCTCACCCAAACTAGCAAATCCTACATCCAGCTGTATCCATCCTTCAACACATAACCAAGAAACCTTCGGAAACCATCCACCTCAACCTTCGAAAAGCATCCATTATACGAGTTATGGCGATACTCCCGAACTCCCGCCCCAGTACTAGGTGGCGTCGAGGTTATCTCACCAATGAACTGCATAAAGGAGATTTTCGATGTCGACGAACATATCTCAAGTATTCTAGAATTGCAATGATAAAATTATGATGACAACACCTCAGAGCTCAACTCCCCGGGACACTTCCACTAAACCCCTGACAGGAGGCACCAAGACAGTGTTCTCATCATAAGCCATCGGAACAAATCCAAGATACTCGCGTGATCCTAAAAACAATTTTAGTGAAATTTGAGAAGAGAAGAGACAAAACTCTACGCCAGGATGCCTTACGAGAGCGATGAGGAGACTGGGAAGTAAAAAGAATTCCTAAGCTCTCCGATATATAATTCCTAAATGACTCAAAACATTTTTCTAGACACAACTCGGCTGCTAAAAACGATCAAGCAATGGGGGCTCCTAAGGTCGGGGAAGGCTCTGATTACCAACTTGTAACGCCCTCGATGCGGCTATATCTCCCACGTGTCGAGGCACGACTTAGAGGCATAACCGCATTGAAAGCAATGTCGCAAGTTAGGAAATCATCACACCTCCCATGTAACATAATATAAAAGGGGAGGTACAATAGTTGGTTTACACTCGCCACGTCACATCAAAGTACATAAATAACATACATCATCCAAACACTCATGGCCCGACTACGGCGCCAAAATAAAAGACAACCCAACAAGCGACATAGGTCCCGATCACCCCAACTGGGCACCACTACTGATCATCAGGAAAAGACACATAGTAACATTGAGAATCCTCGTCGTACTCCCACTTGAGCTCAAGCGCGCCATCTGGAGTTGTATCATCTGTCCCTGCATCTGGTGTCATAGTAATCTGTGAGCCATAGGGACTCAGCAATCTCGCACCCTCGCGATCAAAACTATTTAAGCTTAATAGGAAGGATGGGGGTAAATGTAAGTGGAGCTGCAGCAAGCGACTAGCATATATGGTGGCTAACTTATTCGCAAAAGAGAGAGAGAAGAGGAGGCAAAGCACAAGCGAGGAACTAGAGAGCAACCTGCGCAAACATAACTCCAACACCGTGTCCGCTTCCCGGACTCCACCGAGAAGAGGCCATCACGGTAACACACTCAGTTGATTCATTTTAATTAATTAAGGTTCAAGTTATCTACAACCGGACATTAACAAATTCCCATCTGCCCATAACCGCGGGCACGGCTTTCGAAAGATCAATCCCTGCAGTGGGGGTCCCAACTTAGCCCATAACAAGCTCTCATGGTCAACGAAGGAATAGACCTCCACCCAAGACACACCAATCAGACTCGGTATCTCGGTACAACAAGACGATTCGACAGGTTAAAACAAGTCCAGCAACACTGCCCGAATGTGCCGACAAATCCCGATAGGAGCTGCACATATCTCTTTCTTAGGGCACACTCAGATGAGACTAGCTACGAGTAAAACCAACCCTCAAGTTTCCCCGAGGTGGCCCCGCAGGCAGCTCATTTCGGACCAACACTCAGAGGAGCACTGGCCCGGGGGGGTTAAAATACGATGACCCTCGGGCTCTGGAAACCCAAGGGAAAAAGAGGCTAGGTGGCAAATGGTAAAACCAATGTTGGGCATTGCTGGAAAAGCTTTAATCAAGGCGAACTATCAAGGGGTTCCCATTATAGCCCAACCGCATAAGGGACGCAACAATCCGGGAACATAACACCGATATGACGGAAACTAGGGCGGCAAGAGTGGAACAAAACACTAGGCGAGAGGCCGAGCCTTCCACCCTTTACCAAGTATATAGATGCATTAAGATAACATGGCAATATAATGATATACCAACAAGTAAATAAATGTCCCAACAAGGAACGGCTCCAATCGTCACCTGCAACTAACAACGCTATAAGAGGGGCTGAGCAAAGCGGTAACATAGCCAAACAATGGTTTGCTAGGACAATGGGGGGTTAGAGGCTCAACATGGCAATTGGGAGGCTGACAAGCAAGTGGTAGGCATCGTAGCATTGGCAAAGCAAAAGAGCGAGCAAACTAGCATAGCAAAGATAGTAGTGATTTCGAGGGTATGATCATCTTGCCTGCACAGTTGTCAGAGTTGACTGGATCCTCACAACCAAACTCAACGGGCTTCTCATTAGCGAACTCGTCTCCCGGCTCTACCCAACAACACAAACAAGCAACAAGGATACAATCAACCACGTGCAAGGACAAACAATAAGATGCAAAGATGGTATGCTATGCGGGATGCGATGCGGGATGCCAAATGCAAGACGTGACAGGAAATGCATGAACCTGGCCTCAACTTGGAAAACCAAGTGTGCCACTGGATAGAGGGGATGAAATCACTTGAAAACGATATACAGATCATTGGAATCGGAGCTACGGTTTGGAAATGGCAAGCGTTTTAGGAAATGAACCGGTCTGCGATTTACAGCAAGTAGGCACCTAAATGCAACGAAATGAACATGCTACAGCCACCAAACATGACAACAAAAGACATGGCAGGGATGTACACAAGATGCTTATCAAAACACTAGCACTGAGCCACAGCCAAAATCATCCATTATGAGGTTCAAACAAGCATGGCAAAAATGCAAATGCAAAACAGATTTCAGACTTAGTGAAATTAACACTAGTCTGAAATTTCAGACCACGATGCTCTCTTCGGAGCAGGAAAACAACATGATACATAACCTGAACATGACAAGTAAGAACATGGCATGGAGCTACTCAACAAGCTTAACAAAACACCCAAAGTGACCTGGGGCCAAAAGGGTTCACAAAATACTCTAACGAGCACACGAACATAGCTCACGCACAATCAGTTTTCAGACTTAGTGAAAACTGAGACATGCTGAAATTTAACTCACGAAGGCATGTAAACGAGCTCGATGCACTCACTACGGTGCAAGTCATGGCAAGGCAAGCATATATCCATAAAGAAGACACAAAATGCTAGCTATACATGGCAAGAACAAAGGCATAGCATACACGGATCACTAGCAATAGCATCAGCAAAATCGCAAACAAGTTGACGATCTGCCCAGATTTACCACGAAGCAAAAGTAGAGCTCGATTGACTCAAGCTAGAGCACTCCACATATGCAAACAAAGACATGGATGGATAGAGCATAACATGATTAACAAAACTCCCTTACTGATCATCCTCAAAAGAGGCACGGATCACTAGGAAACAAGCTGAACATATGGCATCATGAACTAAAATATCCCAGACTTAGTGAAATCCACTAAGTCACTGAAAACAGAACTACCAAGTGCCTCACTTTGCAAGCTTGCACAAGTCACCACACACACCCTAAAAATGCATGGGTTGCACCTCTGGAAAGAAGACAAAATGCTTAACAATTCATCCCAAAGACTCACAGGCATATCATGCACACAATAATCATGGCAAAAATAACAAAAGTCTATGATGAACTAACGGATCTGCAATTTAACTCACGAAGCCACCTTCTAGCAGCATTTCAGGCATCAAGATGAACTCAAATGAAAATGATGCAATGGGATGAAATGATGTACATGTCGAGACGAAGATTTTGATATATTATATGCCCAAAGCGGAGCTACGTATGCGGAGATATGATCAGTCAAAGTTAGCACAAAAAATACGGGGGAGAGGGAAGAAAGTCAACCCAGATCTAGGGTTCGTCCGGTTACTGTTCACGGCACTGTAGCAGCGGTGGCCGGATCTTCGCCGGAATGGCGCACGGTGGCCGGAGACGACGAGGAGGCCGGTGGAGCTCGCCGGACGGCGAGGTTGATGGCGGGGATGGAGGCGGCGGCCACCGGGCGCGGCGCTCATGGGCGATGAGGCCCGCTCGGGCAGCGCGCGGGCGAGGGCGAGCCACGGCTTTGCCGGAGACGCGGTCGCCAGCGATGGCGATGCGACGGCCGGAGCTGCCCCGAGGTGCCGGCGCGGAGGAAGGGGAGCACCGGGCGGCGGCGGGTGCGAGTGGGCCGCGGGGGCCCCTCCTGGGCCCCGGCAGGCCGGTGCGGCGAAGTGGGCACGTGGCGGGAGCGAACCGCGTGGTGACACGTGGCAGCGGCGGGCGGACGGACACGTCCGACCTGCGGAAAATTGTCCGGCGGCGGCGGATGGGAATGGATCTAGGTTTTCGGGGGAAGGGGATGATCCAAAAATGGAGGGGGCTATATATAGAGGTAGAGGGAGCTAGGAGTGTCCAAATGAGGTGCGGTTTTCAGCCACGCGATCGTGATCGAACGCTCTAGGACATGGAGCAGAGTTTGGTGGGTTTTGGGCCATATTGGAGGGGTGTTGGGCTGCAACACACACGAGGCCTTTTCGGTCCCTCGGTTAACCGTTGGAGTATCAAACGAAGTCCAAATGGTACGAAACTTGACAGGCGGTCTACCGGTAGTAAACCAAGGCCGCATGGCAAGTCTCGGTCCAATCCGGAAATGTTTAATCCCCACACACGAAAGAAAGCTAGAATTGACCACCGGAGAAGAAGGAAGTGCCGGAATGCAAAACGGACAACGGGGAAAATGCTCGAATGCATGAGATGAACATGTATGCAAATGCAATGCACGTGATGACATGATATGAGATGCATGAAAAAGAAAACAACACACGGAGAAAAAGACCCGAAACCGAGAAATAAATATAACTTAATGCCGGAAACGGCAAGAGTTGGAGTACAAATTGGGAAAGTTATATCTGGGCGTTACATGCTGGATCAACTAGGTGAGCTCCGGTGGGAAGGTAAATCCGGGGTCATGTCTCGGAGGCATCTGAGGGTTTAGAAAAAATGAGATTTAAGAATAGAGAGGGGTCTAAAGAGAAAACACTACCCATATGCACATGAGGCAAAAGCAAACAATTCAATTCATTCAATCAAACAAGGGCATACAATCGATCTAACTATTGCAAAAGTGTTGGGACTACTATATTTACATGGTGGACTACTACTACTGATGGGGTGGTCTACTAGAAATATTCTTCGGTTGCAGACTCCATGATATCTACTCCAGCTTCATCAACATAGTCATCATCTCTATCATCTGGATCCGAGTCGGTGTCATCGATGATGATGTAGTCTTTCGGGCGAATCTCCTTGGGTTCTTCGTCTTCCTCTACTGGTGCAGGGCCTCCCATAAATATTCCAATCTTCTTGATCAGATCGTCATTCTTCTCCACTAATACTTCGATTTCCTCTTCATAATCTTCATGTGTAGCCTTGAGTTCTTCCTCCAATTCCTTGATTCTAGTCCTTGCCTTTGTCAGATCTATCATGTCGGCGCACATCTGGTTCTCCTGATGTCGAATGTGCTGGTTTAACTCCTAGATAAAAGCTGCAATTGATCTATCCTTCCTGGTGCTGATCATCTCCCAGTGCTCATCTCGGTGCCCACAAATCTGGTAGATAGTATCCTTGATATCATTGCGGTAAACTTCTCCAATGCATCCCATGGCGATGTGAGATGCCATGCTCTTTCCTAGACTCCAGGTTGGTGCATCAAAGGAAAACTCTATGGGCTCAGTGACTGGCATGAACGTCCTTCCTGGAACTTGAACTTGAATCATCTAGCGCTCTTCTTCAAGTAAAGTGGCGTTGTAGGTTCTGGTGAAGCTTGGTACTCCTATGTTCAGATATCTAGTGACTTCCTTCAAGTGACGTTCAAAGGGTGTATCTTCATCTGGTTGCGTGAACTTGTTCCTTGCATCCGCCATCCTAAAAGAGTAGAATAGATGAGGAGTCAGAATGAGAAGAGGGGGTAGTGATCTAGGGCTTTAGCTTAGTGGTCGTGTCCTACAGTCAGCGTGTGCGCTGATACCATCTTGTAGCGACCACACCTCAAATGGTCCAATTTCTGTGCTCCGTTGTCATCCCTGGATCAGTAATGCTGACACCACACAGTACTTGAAGGATTTATAACAGAGTAGCAATCACACACATATTACATCGAGTGTCTCAAAAGAGAACTTATTACAATAAATATAGCTTAAGGCCATCTAATAACGAAAACAGTGGAAGGCTTGGAAGATAAGTGAGTCCATCAACTCCAACGGCATCACTGAGTATAGAACCACGACCTAAAAGCACCTTACTCGTTGTCTAAAAAGTCTGCAACATGAACGTTGCAGCCCGAAAATGGGTCAGCACATGGAATATGCTGGCAATGTAACACATAGAGAGCAATGAAGGAATAAGACTATACTACATGCATATTTGGCTGGTGGAAATCTCTATGGTTACAGTTTTGCGTAAAGCTTATTTTTCCCTACTCCAAAGGAATAAATTTATTTAACTATCATGGTGGTTGTTAAACATTGAGTGTAGACACCCTCTCAATCCCAATTAAACATCATCATTAAAAACCCAACAAATTAATTAGAGTAACATGATGAGATTTGCATGATAATCCAAGTACTAGATAATCAAGTTGTCCATAATCCGGGACACGGCTAACCATGATTAGTTTATACACTCTGCAGAGGTTTGCGCACTTTTCCCCACAAGACTCGATCTCCTTCGTTGGGATTCTCGCACTACAAGATGTTTGAGAAACGGATGACCGAGACAAAGTCTTTCAGAAGCGCTAGCACCTTACGAATGGGTAGACCGTACCAACCTACATCCCCTACATTTACTAGTCTACCACTGTAAGAGTTCGCACAACTTAGTCAACTATGCTAGAGCCCATAGTAGCTTGTGGCTGCACACGGAAGTTTCTAGTATGAATAATCTCATGATCCCTTTGAGCCTGGGCGGTGGTCCAAAAGAAAACAGGCAATCGCTGGAATACCCAGGTGCCTCAATCCACCCAGATGTGTATTTAAGTTGCCACCTTAGATAAACTATTAATTTAACAAACTCACATCTGTCATGGATTTCATTCACCCAATCCACGTCTACTAGCATAGCATGGCAATAAGAAAATGTAGAAGTAACTCCCAAAGGTTTGATAATAAAACAGGTAATAGGTACTACCTCATCTACTTCCCAAACCCACAATTTAATTAGATCCTAATCATGCAATGTGTGAGGATTGATCTAATGCAATAAAAACTGGGTAAAAGGAAGTATGATCAAAGTGTTACTTGCCTTGCTGATGATCCGCAAAACCTAGCGATTCGAAGTAGCAAGCGGCGCACTCCAGGTACTCGATCGCAAACAAACAAGCATACAATAAGTACTCAACTAATGCACAGGTAAAACTCAAATAAGAGAACTAACCAGAAAGTTCAACTTAAGAACTCCGGTTGGCAAAAAGAATCAAATCGAACGAAGCAACGAAAAACAAACCGCAAAACAAACAAACTTCGTTTTCTAATATGGATCTAGGTCAAATTTTACAGAGGCAAAAACTTGTTTGAGTTGGTTAAACAAAAAGAGGGTTTCGAGACGAAACTCCAGACGCTTGAATCGCCTGATTCTAATAAACAAGCGAAAAGTTATACTAGAATGAAAATCGGATCAGGAATCGCGATTAGAAAAATCGCAGATTTAATCCAAGAAAAAAAACGACGAACAGATTAACGAACGAATGTTCGTTATCAGGACCTAAATGATGAACGCGTTCGTTAAGACGAACGAACGAGCGAACGCTCGCTAAATAAATAAACCGGAAAAACTGATCTATTTAAAAAAACGAAAACTAGGGTTTTTAAAAAAACGGATCAGTTTTTGTCAGAAAACCGGGCGGCGGCTACCTCGGCTCGGGCTCAGGTGAGGTCCGGCGGGGTTCCGGGCGGCATGGGGTTGCGGGGCGGCGGCTCCTGGCGGCGGCGCAAGGCGGCGGGGCGTGTGGCGGCTTGCGGCGGCGCGGGCGGCGTGGGTGCGGCGGCGGTGGTCGGGGCTTCAGGGGGGCCCCGGGGTGGTATTTAAGGAGGGGGAGGCTGACTTGGGGAGGGGGTCGGGCGGCGGCGAGGCGGCTCCGGCTCGGTCTCCCTCCCGAGTCCGGCGGTCGCACGGCGAGGAGGCGGCGGCTTGGGCCGGCCTGGCTCGGCTGGGCTCTTGGCCCAGTCGGGCGCGGGTTTTTTTTAATAATTCGCCGAAACTAAGAAAAATTCTAGAAAAATAAATGAAAATCTAAAATTGCGAAAACAAATTTTCACCATCTAAATAAAAAATTTAGGACTGGATGAACATTTTCTTGACCCTAAATGGAATTTTTGAAAACGTGCAATTTTCCCTAAATTCAAATAAAATAGCAAATAAAACCAAAATAAAAATCTTATTTGATTTTTTTATTAAATCCTCAATATTTCTTTATTTTGGGAAAGTCATTTTATTCCCTGTCTCATATTTGGATGATAGAAATAATTGAAGATAAAATAAATAAAATGAAATGATCCTATTTTCAAAATTTGAGAAAACTATATGAAAATAACGAAATCCCCAACTCTCTCCGAGGTCCTTGAGTTGCGTAGAATTTCTAGGATCAACCAAAATGCAAATAAATATGATATGCAATGATGATCTAGTGTATAACATTCCAAATTGAAAATTTGGGATGTTGCAGCACTACGTGAATATGACCAGAGGCATAAACTGTGGAGGGGGGCGCTGCATACGGCTTGAAACAATTGATGTGTGTTGTAGGCGCCCCCCCCCCCCCACGTATATAAAGGAGGGAGGGGGAGGAGGCCGGCCCTAGGCATGCCCAAGTAGGAAGAATCCTACTTGGGCTCTTAGTAGGATTCCCCCCCCCCCCCAATTTCCTTTTATCGGAGGGGGAAAGGGGGAAAGAGAGAGAGGGGGAGAAGGAAAGGGGGACGGCACCCCTTCTCCTAGTTCAATTCAGCCTTCTTCCCTGTGGGGGGCGCACCACCCCATTGTGGGATGGTGTGCCTCCCTCCTATGGCCCATATGGCCCATATCTTCCCCGGGGGGTTCTGGTAACCCCCCTCCAGTACTCCGATATGTACCCGATACATTCCGGAACACTTCAGGTGTCCAAATACTATCATCCAATATATCAATCTTTGACTCCTCATGATGTCTTTGATCTCATCTGGGACTCTGAACAACATTCGGTCACCAAATCACATAACTCATATAATACAAATTGCCATTGAACATTAAGCATGCAGACCCTACGGGTTCAAGAACTATGTATACATGACCGAGACACCTATCCAGTCAATAACCAATAGCGGAACCTGGATGCTCATATTGGTTCCCACAAATTCTACAAAGATCTTTATCGGTCATTGGTATTGGTATGTTAACAATGGCTCGAGATTATTCCCTTTGTCATTGGAACCTGGATGCAACATACATTATTCCCTTTGTCATTGGTATGTTACTTGCCCGAGATTCGAGCGTCGGTATCTTCATACCTAGTTCAATCTCGTTACCGGCAAGTCTCTTTACTTGTTCCGTAATGTATCATCCCGTAACTAAGTCATTAGTCACATTACTTGCAAGGCCTATCATGATGTGCATTACCGAGAGGGCCCAGAGATACCTCACCGATACTCGGAGTGACAAATCCTAATCTCGATCTATGCCAACCAGCAAACACCTTCGGAGATACCTGTAGAGCATCTTTATAATCACCCAATTATGTAGTGATGTTTGATAGCACACAAGTTATTCCTCTGGTATCCGGGATTTGCATAATCTCATAGTCAAAGGAATATGTACAAGTCATGAAGAAAGGAATAGCAATAAAACTTAATAATCATTATGCAAAGCTAACGGATGGGTCTTGTCCATCACATCATTCTCCTAATAATGTGATCTCGTTAATCAAATGACAACACGTGTCTATGGTTAGGAAACTTAACCATCTTTGATCAATGAGCTAGTCGTGTAGAGGCTTACTAGGGACACGGTGTTTAGTCTATGTATCCACACATGTATCAAGTTTCCGGTTAATACAATTCTAGCATGAATAATAAACATTTCTCAATATATAATGAAATATAAATGACAACTTTATTATTGCCTCTAGGGCATATTTCCTTTAGTCTCCCACTTGCACTAGAGTCAATAATATAGATTACATTGTAATGATTCTAACACCCATAGAGTCTTGGTGTTGATCATGTTTAGCTCGTGGAAGAGGCTTAGTCAACGGGTCTGCCACATTCAGATCCGTATGTATTTTGCAAATCTCTATGTATCCCTCCTTGACTTGATCACGGATGGAGTTGAAGAGTCTCTTGATGTGTTTGGTTCTTTTGTGAAATCTGGATTCCTTCACCAAGGCAATTGCTCCAGTATTGTCACAAAAGATTTTCATTGGACCCGATGCACTAGGTATTACACCTAGGTCGGATATGAACTCCTTCATCCAGACTCCTTCCTTTGCTGCTTCCAAAGCAGCTATGTACTCTGCTTCACACGTAGATCCCGCCACGACGCTTTGCTTGGAACTGCACCAACTGACAGCTCCACCATTCAATATAAATATGTATCCAGTTTGAGAAATAGAATCATCCGGATCAGTGTCAAAGCTGGCATCGACATAACCATTTATGAAGAGCTCTTTGTCACCTCCATAAATGAGAAACATATCCCTAGTCCTTTTCAGGTACTTCGGGATGTTCTTGACCGCTGTCTAGAGATCCACTCCTGGATTACTTTGGTACCTCCCTGCTAGACTTATAGCAAGGCACACATCAGCTCTGGTACACAACATTGCATACATGATAGAACCTATGGCTGGGGCATAGGGAATGACTTTCACTTTCTCTCTATCTTCTGCAGTGATCGGGGATTGAGTCTAACTCAACTTCACACCTTGTAACACAGGCAAGAACCCTTTCTTTGACCGGTCCATTTTGAACTTCTTCAAAACTTTATCAAGGTATGTGCTTTGTGAAAGTCTAATTAAGTGTCTTTATCTATCTCTATAGATCTTGATGCCCAATATATAAGCAGCTTCTCCAAGGTCTTTCATTGAAAAACTCTTATTCAAGTATCTTTTTATGCTATCCGGAAATTATATATCATTTTCAATCAACAATATGTCATTGATACGTCCATTTTGCACCATGTTTTCCTACTATTATTTATGATGTTTTTATCCATAATAATGCCTTTTGGAGTAATTCAAATTCATTTTCTCTCATAATATGCAAGGTATACACAAAGAGGGAGAATTCCGGCAGCTGGAAATCTGGACCCGGAAAAGCTACGTCAGGCTACCTAATCTGCACGACTCCAAACAAGCTGAAACTTCACGTAGAATTTTTATGGAATATATGAAGAATATTGGAGCAAATAAGTACCAGAGGGGGCCCACCAGGTGGGCACAACCCACCTGGTCGCGCCAGGGAGCCCAGGCGCGCCCTGGTGGGTTGTGCTCACATAGGCCCACCTCCAGTGCCCATCTTCTGGTATATAAGTCATTTTGACCTAGAAAAAATCAGGAGAGGACTTTCGGGACGGAGCGCCGCCGTCTCGCGGAACTTGGGCAGGAGCACTTTCGCCCTCCGGTGGAGAGATTCCGCCGGGGAAACTTCCCTACCGAAGGGGGAAATCATCGTCCTCATCATCACCAACAACTCTCCCATCTTGGGGAGGGCAATCTCCATCAACATCTTCAACAGCACCATCTCATCTCAAACCCTAGTTCATCTCTTGTGTTCAATCTTGTTACCAGAACTATAGATTGGTGCATGTGGGTGACTAGTAGTCTTGATTACATCTTGTAGTTGATTACTATATGGTTTATTTGGTGGAAGATTATATGTTCAGATCCAATATGCTATTTAATATCCCTCTTCTCTTGAGCATGATTATCATTTGTGAGTAGTTACTTTTATTCTTGAGGTCACGGGGTACATGATGTTGCAAGTAATCATGTGAACTTGATATGTGTTTGATATTTTGATAGTATGTATGTTGTGATTCCCTTAGTGGTGTCATGTGAACGTCGACTACATGACACTTCACCATATTTGGGCCTAGGGGAATGCATTGTGGAGTAGCAATTAGATGATGGGTTGCGAGAGTGACAGAAGCTTAAACCCCAGTTTATGCGCTATTCTGTAAGGGACCGATTGGATCCAAAAGTTTAATGCTAGGTTAGAATTTATTCTTAATACTTTTCTCGTAGTTGTCGATGCTTGAAGGATGGTTAATCATAAGTAGGAGGTTTGTTAAAGTAAGAACAGCACCTAAGCACCGGTCCACCCACATATCAAATTATCAAAGTACCGAACACGAATCGAACCAACATGGTGAAAGTGACTAGATGAAAATCCCGTGTACCCTCAAGAACGCTTTGCTTATCATAAGAGACCGTTTTGGCATGTCCTTTGGCTCAAAAGGATTGGGATACCTTGCTGCACCTTTGCTACTATTATTGTTACTTGCTCGTTACAAATTATCTTGCTATCAAACTAATCTGCTACTTATAATTTCAGCACTTGCACACATTACCTTGCTGAAAACCACTTGTCATTTCCTTCTGCTCCTCGGTGGGTTCGACACTCTTACTTATTCAAAAGATCTACAATTGATCCCCTATACTTTTGGGTCATCAAGGCTATTTTATGGCGCCATTGCCGGGGAGTGAAGCGCCTTTGGTAAGTGGAATTTGGTAAGAAAACATTTATATAGTGTGCTGAAATTTACTGTCACTTGTTACTATGGAAAACAATCCTTTGAAGGGTTTGTTCGGGGTATCTTCACATCGACTGGAACCACAATTAGCTACCCCTCAACCTACTGCACCTACTGAAAATATTGAATATGAAATTCCTTTGTGTATGATAGAACAACTGCTAGCTAATACTTATGCAAGAGACGGAACCAAACATCTTGATATGCACTTGATATATGTAGAACAAATTTTTGGATTGTTCAAGCTTGTAGGTTTACCCAAAGATGAAGTTATGGAGAAGGTTTTCCCTTTACCATTGAAGGGAAAAGCATTGGCATGGTATAGGCTATGCGATGATATTGGATCCTAGAATTGGAATCGGTTGAAATTCGAGTTCCATCAAAAAATTATCATATGCATCTAGTTCATCGTGATAGGAATTATATATATAATTTTTGACCTCGTGAAGGAGAAATTATCGCTCTAGGTTGGGGGAGGCTGAAGTCAACCGTATATTCATGCCCCAATCATGAGCTCTCAAGAGAAATTATTATCTAGAATTTTTATGCTCGGCTTTCTCATAATGATCGATCCATCCTTGATACTTCTTGTGTTGGTTCTTTTATGAAGAAGACTATTGAATTCCGATGGGATATTTTGGAAAGAATTAAATGCAACTCTGACTATTGGGAAATCGACGAAGGTAAAGAGTCGGGTATTAAACTTATGTATGATTGTGTTAAATCTTTTATGAATACCGATGCTTTTCAAAAATTTAGCACTAACTATGGACTTGACTCTGACATAGTAGCCTCCTTTTGTGAATCATTTGCTACTCATGTTGATCTCCCTAAAGAGAAGTGGTTTATATATCACCCACCTATCAAAGAAGAAATTAGAGAACCGGTACCAGTTAAAGAAGAAATTATACTTTATAATGTTGATCCAGTTGTTCCTACTGCTTGCATTGAGAAACCACCTTTTTCTGTTAGGATAAAGGAACATGCTAGAGTTGCAACTGTGGTCAACAAAACTTACATTAGAACACCTAAACCTGATGAACAAATTAAAGTAGAACCTAGTATTGCTATGGTTAAGGATCTCTTGGAAGAAAATGTAGATGGTCATGTTATTCACTTCTGCGAAGAAGCTGCTAGAATTGCCAAACCTGATAAAAAGGATAAACATAGACCTGTTGTTGGCATGCCCGTTGTCTCAGTTAAAATAGAAGACCACTGTTATCATGGTTTATGTGACATAGGTGCTAGCGTGAGTGCTATTCCTTATTCCTTATATCAAGAAATTGTGAATGACATAGCACCCGCAGAGATAGAAGACATAGATGTTACTATAAAACTTGCTAATAGAGACAATATATCACCAATTGGGATTGTTAGAGATGTTGAAGTCTTGTGTGGGAAAATAAAATACGCTACTAATTTTCTTGTTCTTGGTTCCCCACAAGATGACTTTTGTCCCATTATCTTTGGTAGACCTTTCTTGAACATCGTTAATGATAGAATAGACTGTGAGAAACAAACTGTTGGTGTTAGTTTTGGTGATGAATCTCATGATTTTCATTTTTCCAAGTTTAGTAGAAATCTTCATGAAAAAGAATTGCCTAATGAGGATGAAATAATTGGTCTTGCTTCTATTGTTGTGCCACCTCAATGTCACCTCAATAGACATAGATGTTGCTTCTATTGTTGCACTAAAATAACACCAAAGCAAATTCATATTCATAACACTCAATCAACCACAAAGAACTTCAGAGAGTGCCCCAAGATTTCTACCGGAGAAACAAATACAAGAACGTGCACCAACCCCTATGCATAGATTACCCCAATGTCACCTCGGGAATCCGCGAGTTGAGTGCCAAAACATATATCAAGTGAATCAATACGATACCTGATACGTCTTCAACATATCTATAATTTTTTATTGCTCCATGCTATATTATCTACTGTTTTGAATGTTTATGGGCTTTATTATACACTTTTATATCATTTTTGGGACTAACCTATTAACCCAGAGCCCAGTGCCAGTTTCTGTTTTTACCCTGTTTTAGGGTTTCGAAGAAAAGGAAAATCAAACGGAGTCCAATTGACCTGAAACTTCACGGAACTCATTTTTGGAAGGAAAGAAGCCCAGAAGAATTGGAGTGCACATCGGGGGATCTGCGAGGAGGTCACGAGGCAGGGGGCGCGCCCACCCCCCCTGGGCGTGCCCTCCACCCTCGTGAGCCCCTCGTGCCCCCCCTGACGTACTTCTTCCACCTATATATCTCCATATATCCTAAAAACGTCTGTGAGCACAATAGATCAGGAGTTCCGCTGCCAGAAGCCTCCGTAGCCACCGAAAGCCAATGTAGACCCGTTCCGGCACCCTGCCGGAGGGGGAATCCCTCTCCGGTGGCCATCTTCATCATCCCGGTGCTCTCCATGACGAGGAGGGAGTAGTTCTCCCTCGGGGCCGAGGGTATGTACCAGTAGCTATGTGTTTGATCTCTCTCTCTCTCTCGTGTTCTTGAGATGATACGATCTTGATGTATCGCGATCTTTGCTATTATAGTTGGATCTTATGTTTCTTCCCCCCTCTTCTCTCTTGTCATGAATTGAGTTTTCCCCTTTGAAGTAATCTTATCGGATTGAGTCTTTAAAGATTTGAGAACACTTGATGTATGTCTTGCCATGTGTATCTGTGGTGACAATGGGATACCACATGATTCACTTGATGTATGTTTTGGTGATCAACTTGCGGGTTCTGCCCATGAACCGATGCATAGGGGTTGGCACACGTTTTCATCGTGATTCTCCTGTAGAACTTTGGGGCACTCTTTGAGGTCCTTTGTGTTGGTTGAATAGATGAATCTGAGATTGTGTGATGCATATCGTATAATCATACCCACGGATACTTGAGGTGACATTGGAGTATCTAGGTAACATTAGGGTTTTGGTTGATTTGTGTCTTAAGGTGTTATTCTAGTACGAACTCTAGGGCTATTTGTGAGACTTATAGGAATAGCCCAACGGATTGATTGGAAAGAATAACTTTGAGGTGGTTTCGTACCCTAGCATAATCTCTTCGTTCGTTCTCTGCTATTAGTGACTTTGGAGTGACTCTTTGTTGCATGTTGAGGGATAGTTTTATGATCCAATTATGTTAGTATTGTTGAGGGAACTTACACTAGCGAAAGTATGAACCCTAGGCCTTGTTTCCTAGCATTGCAATACCGTTTACGCTCACTTTTATCATTAGTTACCTTGCTGTATTTATAATTTCAGATTACAAATACCTTTATCTACTATCCATATACCACTTGTATCACCATCTCTTCACCGAACTAGTGCACGTATACAATTTACCATTGTATTGGGTGTGTTGGGGACACAAGAGACTCTTTGTTATTTGGTTGCAGGGTTGCTTGAGAGAGACCATCTTCATCCTATGCCTCCTATGGATTGGTAAACCTTAGGTCATCCACTTGAGGGAAATTTGCTACTGTCCTACAAACCTCTGCACTTGGAGGCCCAACAACGTCTATAAGAAGAAGGTTGTGTAGTAGACATCAATAACCCATTGTCACCACAAGTATTCAATTGCAAGACATATATCAAGTGTTCTCAAATCCATAAACGTATTCAATCCGATAACAATGAAACCTCAAAGGGAAAAACTCAATTCATCACAACAAGATAGAGAGGGGAAGACACCATATGATCCTACTATATTAACAAAGCCCGCGGTACATCAAAATCATGACATCTCAAGAACACAAGAGAGAGAGAGAGACATTAAACACATAGCTACTGGTACAAACCCTCAGCCCCGAGTGTGGATGCTACCTCTTGAGCACTGTGTTGGTTTTCCCTTGAAGAGGAAAGGGTGATGCAGTTAAGTAGCGTAAGTATTTCCCTCAATTTTTGAGAACCAAGGTATCAATCCAGTAGGAGATCATGCTCGAGTCCCATGCACCTACAAACACAAATAAGAACGTCGCAACCAACGCAATAAAGTGGTTGTCAATCCATTCACGGTCACTCACGAGAGTGAGATCTGATAGATATGATAAGTTAATATTTTTGGTATTTTTATGATCAAGAGAAATAAAAATGCAAAGTAAAATAAATGACAATAGAAATAGCTAAGTGTTGGAAGATTAATATGATGGAAGATAGACCCGGGGGCCATAGGTTTCACTAGTGGCTTCTCTCAAGAGCATAAGTATTACAGTGGGTAAACGAATTACTGTCGAGCAATTGATAGAATTGAGCAAAGTTATGAGAATATCGAGGTATGATCATGTATATTGGCATCACGTCTGTGACAAGTAGACCGAAACAATTTTGCATCTACTACTATTACTCCACACATCGACCGCTATCCAGCATGCATCTAGAGTATTAAGTTCATAAGAACAGAGTAATGCTTTAAGTAAGATGACATGATATAGAGGGATAAACTCATGCAATATGATATAAACCCCATCTTTTTATCCTCGATGGCAACAATACAATACGTGCTTTGCTGCCCCTGCTGTCACTGGGAAAGGACACCGCAAGATTGAACCCAAAGCTAAGCACTTCTCCCATTGCAAGAAAGATCAATCTAGTAGGCCAAACCAAACTGATAATTCGAAGAGACTTGCAAAGATAACCAATCATACATAAAAGAATTCAGAGAAGATTCAAATATTGTTCATAGATAAACTTGATCATAAACCCACAATTCATCGGATTTCGACAAACACACCGCAAAAGAAGATTACATCGAATAGATCTCCAAGAGAATCGAGGAGAACTTTGTATTAAGATCCAAAGAGAGAGAAGAAGCCATCTAGCTACTAGCTATGGACCCGAAGGTCTGAAGTAAACTACTCACACATCATTGGAGAGGCCATCTAGTTGATGTAGAGGCCCTCCGTGATCAATGCCCCCTCCGGCGGAGCTCCGGAAAAGGCCCCAAGATGGGATCTCTCGGGTACAGAAGGTTGCGGCGGTGAAATTAGGTTTTCGTGGTGCTCCTGGATGTTTGCAGGGTACGTAGACTTATATAGGAGGAAGAAGTAGGTCAATGGAGCAACGAGGGTCCCACGAGGGTGGAGGGCGCGCCCAGGGGGGTAGGCACGCCCCCTGCCTCATGGCCTCCTCAATTGTTTCTTGACACCCACTCCAAGTCTCCTGGATCACGTTTGTTGAGAAAATCACGTTCCCGAAGGTTTCATTTCGTTTGGACTTCATTTGATATTCCTTTTCTGCGAAACAATGAAATAGGCAAAAAAACAATTTGGGTTGGGCCTTCGGTTAATAGTTTAGTCCCAAAAATAATATAAAAGTGTATAATAAAGCCCATTAAACATCCAAAGCAAAATATAATATAGCATGGAACAATAAAAAATTATAGATACATTGGGGACGTATCAAGCATCCCCAAGCTCAATTTCTGCTCGTCCTCGAGTAGGTAAATGATAAAAATAGAATTTTTGATGTGGAATGCTACTTAGCATAATTCTCAATCTAATTCTCTTATTTGTGGTATGAATATTCTGATCCGAAAGATTCAAGACAAAAGTTTAACATTGACATAAAAATAATAATACTTCTAGCATACTAACTAAGCAATTATGTCTTCTCAAAATAACATGGCCAAAGAAAGTTGTCCCTACAAAATCATATAGTCTGGCTATGCCCTATCTTCATCACACAAATTATTTAAATCATGCACAACCCTGATGACAAGCCAAGCAATTGTTTCGTAGTTTTGATGTTCTCAAACTTTTTCAATCTTCACGCAATACATGAGCATGAGCCATGGACATAGCACTATATGTGGAATAGAATGGTGGTTGTGGAGAAGATAAAAAAGGAGAAGATAGTCTCACATCAACTAGGCGTATCAACGGGCTATGGAGATGCCCATCAATAGATATCAATGTGAGTGAGTAGGGATTGCCATGCAACGGATGCACTAGAGCTATAAGTATATGAAAGCTCAACAAAAGAAACTAAGTGGGTGTGCATCCAACTCGCTTGCTCATGAAGACCTAGGGCATTTTGAGGAAGCCCATCATTGGAATATACAAGCCAAGTTCTATAATGAAAAATTCCCACTAGTATATGAAAGTGATATCATAGGATACTCTCTATCATGAAGATCATGGTGCTATTTTGGAGCACAAGTGTGGAAAAAGGATAGTAGCATTGTCCCTTCTCTCTTTTTCTCTCATTTTTTCGGCCTTCTCCTTTTATTTATGGCCTTTCTTTTTTTCGTCCGGAGTCTCATCCCGACTTGTGGGGGAATCATAGTCTCCATCATCCTTTTCTCACTTGGGACAATGCTCTAATAATGATGATCATCACACTTTATTTACTTACAACTCAATACTTAGAACATAATATGACTATGTGAATGCCTCCGGTGGTGTACCGAGATATACAATGAATCAAGAGTGACATGTATGAAAGAATTATGAACGGTGGCTTTGCCACAAATACAATGTCAACTACATGATCATGCAAGCAATATGACAATGATGAAGCGTGTCATAATAACGGAACGGTGGAAAGTTGCATGACAATATGTCTCGGAATGGCTATGGAAATGCCATAATAGGTAGGTATGGTGGTTGTTTTGTGGAAGGTATATGGTGGGTGTATGATACCGGCGAAAAGTGCGCTGTATTAGAGAGGCTAGCAATGGTGGAAGGATGAGAGTGCGTATAATACATGGACTTAACATTAGTCATAAAGAACTCATATACTTGTTGCAAAAATATAAAAGTTATCAAAGCAAAGTATTGCGCGCATGCTCCTAGGGGGTAGATTGGTAGGAAAAGACCATCGCTCGTCCCCGACCGCCACTCATAAGACAATCAATAAATAAATCATGCTCCGACTTCATCATATAACGGTTCACCATATGTGCATGCTATGGGAATCACAAACTTTAACACAAGTATTTCTCAAACTTATAACCACTCAACTAGCATCACTCTAATATCACCATCTTCATATCTCAAAACAATTATCAAGCATCAAACTTCTCATAGTATTCAACACACTCAGAAAAAAATTACTAATCTTGGATGCCTATCACTTTAGGACTAATTTTTATGATTAAATCAAATTACCATGCTGTTTTGTAGGACTCTCAAAATAATATAAGTGAAGCATGAGAGAACAATAGTTTCTATAAAACAAATCCACCACCGTGCTCTAAAATATATAAGTGAAGCACATAGAGTATTCTAATAAATTCCGAATCATGCGTGTCTCTCTCAAAAGGTGTGTACAGCAAGGATGATTGTGGTAAACTAAAAAGCAAAGACTAAAATCATACAACAGCTCCAAGCAAAACACATATCATGTGGTGAATAAAAATATAGCTCCAAGTAAAGTTACCGATGGACGAAGACGAAAGAGGGGGTGCCTTCCGGGGCACCCCCAAGATTTGGCTTTTTGGTGTCCTTAGATTACCTTGGGTGGCATGGGCATCCCCAATCTTAGGCTCTTGCCACTCCTTGTTCCATAATCCATCAAATCTTTACCCAAAACTTGAAAACTTCAGAACACAAAACTCAACAGAAAATCACGTGAGCTCCGTTAGCGAAAGAAAACAAAACACCACTTCAAGGTACTGTATTGAACTCATTATTTATTTATATTGGTGTTAAACCTACTGTATTCCAACTTCTCTATGGTTTATATGTTGGGGAACGTAGTAATTTCAAAATTTTCCTACGCACACACAAGATCATGGTGATGCATAGCAACGAGGGGGAGAGTCTGATCTACGTACCCTTGTAGATCGCAACGGAAGCGTTGACACAACGTAGAGGAAGTAGTCGTACGTCTTCTTCCCGGTCCGACCGATCCAAGCACCGTTACTCCGGCACCTCCGAGTTCTTAGCACACGTACAGCTCGATGACGATCCCCGGGCTCCGATCCAGCAAAGCTTCGGGGAGGAGTTCCGTCAGCACGACGGCGTGGTGACGATCTTGATGTTCTACCGACGTAGGGCTTCGCCTAAGCACTGCAACAATATGATCGAGGTGGAATTTGGTGGCAGGGGCACCGCACACGGCTAAGGAACGATCACCAAGGATCAACTTGTGTGTCTATGGGGTGCCCCCTGCCCCTGTATATAAAGGATGAAGGAGGAGGAGGCCGGCCAAGGCATAAGGTGCGGCCAGGATGGGAGTCCTACTAGGACTCCAAGTCCTAGTAGGAGTCCATCAAGAGGGGAGGAAGGGAGAAGGAAGTGGAGGAGAAGGAGAGGTGGCCGGCCCCCTTTTCCCTAGTCCAATTCAGACCAAAGGGGAGGGGGGGCGCAGCAGCCTTTTCCTCTTCCCACTAAAGCCCATCAAGGCCCATTACTTCTCCCGTAACTACCCGGTACTCCGAAAAATACCCGAATCACTCGGAACCTTTCCGATGTCCGAATATAGTCGTCCAATATATTGATCTTTACGTCTCGACTATTTCGAGACTCCTCGTCATGTCCCCGATCTCATCCGGGACTCCGAACTCCTTCGGTACATCAAAACTCATAAACTCATAATATAACTGTCATCGAAACCTTAAGCGTGCGGACCCTACGGTCGAGAACAATGTAGACATGACCGAGACACGTCTCCGGTCAATAACCAATAGCGGGACCTGGATGCCCATATTGGCTCCTACGTATTCTACGAAGATCTTTATCGGTCAGACCGCATAACAACATACGTTGTTCCCTTTGTCATCGGTATGTTACTTGCCCGGGATTCGATCATCGGTATCCAATACCTAGTTCAATCTCGTTACTGGCAAGTCTCTTTACTCGTTCCGTAATACATCATCTAACAACTAACATATTAGTTGCAGTGCTTGCAAGGCTTATGTGATGTGCATTACCGAGAGGGCCCAGAGATACCTCTCCGACAATCGGAGTGACAAATCCTAATCTCGAAATACGCCAACCCAACATCTACCTTTGGAGCCACCTGTAATACTCCTTTATAATCACCCAGTTACGTTGTGACGTTTGGTAGTACCCAAAGTGTTCCTCCGGTAAACGGGAGTTGCATAATCTCATAGTTATAGGAACATGTATAAGTCATGAAGAAAGCAATAGCAACATACTAAACGATCGGGTGCTAAGCTAATGGAATGGGTCATGTCAATTAGATCATTCAACTAATGATGTGACCTCGTTAATCAAATAACAACTCTTTGTTCATGGTTAGGAAACATAACCATCTTTGATTAACGAGCTAGTCAAGTAGAGGCATACTAGTGACACTCTGTTTGTCTATGTATTCACACATGTATTATGTTTCCGGTTAATACAATTCTAGCATGAATAATAAACATTTATCATGATATAAGGAAATAAATAATAACTTTATTATTGCCTCTAGGGCATATTTCCTTCAGTCTCCCACTTGCACTAGAGTCAATAATCTAGATTACACAGTAATGATTCTAACACCCATGGGGCCTTGGTGCTGATCATGTTTTGCTCGTGGAAGAGGCTTAGTCAACGGGTCTGCAACATTCAGATCCGTATGTATCTTGCAAATCTCTATGTCTCCCACCTGGACTAGATCCCGGATGGAATTGAAGCGTCTCTTGATGTGTTTGGTCCTTTTGTGAAATCTGGATTCCTTTGCCAAAGCAATTGCACCAGTATTGTCACAAAAGATTTTCATTGGACCCGATGCACTAGGTATGACACCTAGATCGGATATGAACTCCTTCATCCAGACTCCTTCGTTCGCTGCTTCCGAAGCAGCTATGTATTCCGCTTCACATGTAGATCCCGCTATGACGCTTTGTTTAGAACTGCACCAACTGACAGCTCCACCGTTTAAAGTAAACACGTATCCGGTTTGCGATTTAGAATCGTCCGGATCAGTGTCAAAGCTTGTATCAACGTAACCTCTTACGGTGAGCTCTTTGTCACCTCCATATACGAGAAACATATCCATAGTCCTTTTCAGGTATTTCAGGATGTTCTTGACCGCTGTCCAGTGATCCACTCCTGGATTACTTTGGTACCTCCCTGCTAAACTTATAGCAAGGCACACATCAGGTCTGGTACACAGCATTGCATACATGATAGAGCCTATGGCTGAAGCATAGGGAACATCTTTCATTTGCTCTCTATCTTTTGCAGTGGTCGGACATTGAGTCTGACTCAACTTCACACCTTGTAGTACAGGCAAGAACCCTTTCTTTGCTTGATCCATTTTGAACTTCTTCAAAATCTTGTCGAGGTATGTGCTTTGTGAAAGTCCAATTAAGCGTCTTGATCTATCTCTATAGATCTTAATGCCCAATATGTAAGCAGCTTCACCGAGGTCTTTCATTGAAAAACTCTTATTCAAGTATCCCTTTATGCTATCCAGAAATTCTACATCATTTCCAATCAGCAATATGTCATCCACATATAATATTAGAAATGCTACAGAGCTCTCACTCACTTTCTTGTAAATACAGGCTTCTCCAAAAGTCTGTATAAAGCCAAATGCTTTGATCACACTATCAAAGCGTTTATTCCAACTCCGAGATGCTTGCACCAGTCCATAAATGGATCGTTGGAGTTTGCACACTTTGTTAGCTCCCTTTGGATCGACAAAACCTTCCGGTTGCATCATATACAACTCTTCTTCCAGAAATCCATTCAGGAATGCAGTTTTGACATCCATCTGCCAAATTTCATAATCATAAAATGCGGCAATTGCTAACATGATTCTGACAGACTTAAGCATCTCTACGGGTGAGAATGTCTCATCGTAGTCAACCCCTTGAACTTGTCGAAAACCTTTTGCAACAAGTCGAGCTTTATAGACAGTAACAATACCGTCAGTGTCAGTCTTTTTCTTGAAGATCCATTTATTCTCAATTGCTTGCCGATCATCAGGCAAGTCAACCAAAGTCCATACTTTGTTCTCATACATGGATCCCATCTCAGATTTCATGGCCTCAAGCCACTTTGCGGAATCTGGGCTCACCATCGCTTCTTCATAGTTCGTAGGTTCATCATGATCTAGTAGCATGACTTCCAGAACTGGATTACCGTACCACTCTGGCGCGGATCTTGCTCTGGTTGATCTATGAGGTTCAGTAGTATCTTGTTCTGAAGTTTCATGATCATTATCATCAACTTCCTCACTTATTGGTGTAGGTGTCGCAGAAACAGTTTTCTGTGATGTACTACTTTCTAATAAGGGAGCGGGTACAGTTACCTCGTCAAGTTCTACTTTCCTCCCACTCACTTCTTTCGAGAGAAACTCCTTCTCGAGAAAGTTTCCGAATTTAGCAACAAAAGTCTTGCCTTCGGATCTGTGATAGAAGGTGTATCCAATAGTTTCCTTTGGATATCCTATGAAGACACATTTTTCCGATTTGGGTTCGAGCTTATCAGGTTGAAGCTTTTTCACATAAGCATCGCAACCCCAAACTTTAAGAAACGACAACTTTGGTTTCTTGCCAAACCACAGTTCATAAGGCGTCGTCTCAACGGATTTTGATGGTGCCCTATTTAACGTGAATGCGGCCGTCTCTAAAGCGTATCCCCAAAATGATAGCGGTAAATCAGTAAGAGACATCATAGATCGTACCATATCTAGTAAAGTACGATTACGATGTTCGGACACACCATTACGCTGTGGTGTTCCGGGTGGCGTGAGTTGCGGAACTATTCCACAATTTTTCAAATGTACACCAAACTCGTAACTCAAATATTCTCCTCCACGATCAGATCGTAGAAACTTTATTTTCTTGTTACGATGATTTTCAACTTCACTCTGAAATTCCTTGAACTTTTCAAATGTTTGAGACTTGTGTTTCATCAAGTAGATATACCCATATCTGCTTAAATCATCTGTGAAGGTGAGAAAATAACGATATCCGCCACGAGCCTCAATATTCATCGGACCACATACATCGGTATGTATGATTTCCAATAAATCTGTTGCTCTCTCCATAGTACCGGAGAACGGTGTTTTAGTCATCTTGCCCATGAGGCACGGTTCGCAAGTACCAAGTGATTCATAATCAAGTGGTTCCAAAAGTCCATCAGTATGGAGTTTCTTCATGCGCTTTATACCGATATGACCTAAACGGCAGTGCCACAAATAAGTTGCACTATTATTATCAACTCTGCATCTTTTGGCTTCTACATTATGAATATGTGTATCACTACTATCGAGATTTAACAAGAATAGACCACTCTTCAAGGGTGCATGACCATAAAAGATATTACTCATATAAATAGAACAACTATTATTCTCCGATTTAAATGAATAACCGTCTCGCATTAAACAAGATCCAGATATAATGTTCATGTTCAACGCTGGCACCAAATAACAATTATTTAGGTCTAATATTAATCCCGAAGGTAGATGTAGAGGTAGCGTGCCGACCGCGATCACATCGACTTTGGAACCGTTTCCCACGCGCATCATCACCTCGTCCTTAGCTAATCTTCGCTTAATCCGTAGTCCCTGTTTCGAGTTGCAAATATTAGCAATAGAACCAGTATCAAATACCCAGGTGCTACTGTGAGTATCAGTAAGGTACACATCAATAACATGTATATCACATATACCTTTGTTCACCTTGCATCCTTCTTATCCGCCAAATACTTGGGGCAGTTCCGCTTCCAGTGACCAGTCTGCTTGCAGTAGAAGCACTCAGTTTCAGGCTTAGGTCCAGATTTGGGTTTCTTCTCCTGAGCAGCAACTTGCTTGCCGTTCTTCTTGAAGTTCCCCTTCTTCTTCCCTTTGCCCTTTTTCTTGAAACTAGTGGTTTTGTTAACCATCAACACTTGATGCTCCTTCTTGATTTCTACCTCCGCAGCTTTCAACATTGCGAAGAGCTCGGGAATAGTCTTGTTCATCCCTTGCATATTATAGTTCATCACGAAGCTCTTGTAGCTTGGTGGCAGTGATTGGAGAATTCTGTCAATGTCGCAATCATCTGGAAGATTAACTCCCATCTGAATCAAGTGATTGTTATACCCAGACATTTTGAGTATATGCTCACTGACAGAACTGTTCTCCTCCATCTTGCAGCTATAGAACTTATTGGAGACTTCATATCTCTCAATCCGGGCATTTGCTTGAAATATTAACTTCAACTCCTGGAACATCTCATATGCTCCATGACGTTCAAAACGTCGTTGAAGTCCCGATTCTAAGCCGTAAAGCATGGCACACTGAACTATCAAGTAGTCATCAGCTTTGCTCTGCCAGACGTTCATAACATCTGGTGTTGCTCCAGCAGCAGGCCTGGCACCCAGCGGTGCTTCCAGGACGTAATTCTTCTGTGCAGCAATGAGGATAATCCTCAAGTTACGGACTCAGTCCATGTAATTGCTACCATCATCTTTCAATTTTGCTTTCTCAAGGAACGCATTAAAATTCAACGGAACAACAGCATGAGCCATCTATCTACAATCAACATAAACAAGCAAGATACTATCAGGTACTAAGTTCATGATAAATTTAAGTTCAATTAATCATATTACTTAAGAACTCCCACTTAGATAGACATCCCTCTAATCCTCTAAGTGATCACGTGATCCAAATCAACTAAACCATGTCCGATCATCACGTGAGATGGAGTAGTTTCATCGGTGAACATCATTATGTTGATCATATCTACTATATGATTCACGCTCGACCTTTCGGTCTCCGTGTTCCGAGGCCATATCTGTATATGCTTGGCTCGTCAAGTATAACCTGAGTATTCTGCGTGTGCAACTGTTTTGCACCCGTTGTATTTGAACGTAGAGCCTATCACACCTGATCATCACGTGGTGTCTCAGCACGAAGAACTTTTGCAACGGTGCATACTCAGGGAGAACACTTCTTGATAATTTAGTGAGAGATCATCTTATAATGCTACCGTCAATCAAAGCAAGATAAGATGCATAAAAGATAAACATCACATGCAATCAATATAAGTGATATGATATGGCCATCATCATCTTGTGCTTGTGATCTCCATCTCCGAAGCACCGTCATGATCACCATCGTCACCGGCGCGACACCTTGATCTCCATCGTAGCATCGTTGTCGTCTCGCCAATCTTATGCTTCCACGACTATCACTACCGCTTAGCAATAAAGTAAAGCATTACATCGCGATTGCATTGCATACAATAAAGCGACAACCATATGGCTCCTGCCAGTTGCCGATAACTTGGTTACAAAACATGATCATCTCATACAATAAAATCAGCATCATGCCTTGACCATATCACATCACAACATGCCCTGCAAAAACAAGTTAGACGTCCTCTACTTTGTTGTTGCAAGTTTTACGTGGCTGCAATGGGCTTAAGCAAGAACTCATCTCACCTACGCATCAAAACCACAACGATAGTTTGTCAAATAGACTCCGTTTTAACCTTCTCAAGGACCGGGCGTAGCCACACTCGGTTCAACTAAAATTGGAGAGACAGTCGCCCGCAAGCCATCTATGTGCAAAGCACATCGAGGGAACCGGTCTCGCGTAAGCGTACGCGTAAGGTTGGTCCGGGTCGTCTCGTCCAACAATACCGCCGAACCAAAGTATGACATGCTGGTAGGCAGTATGACTTGTATTGCCCACAACTCACTTGTGTTCTACTCGTGCAAATAACATCAAACCATAAAACCTAGGCTCGGATGCCACTGTTGGGGAACGTAGTAATTTCAAAATTTTCCTACGCACACACAAGATCATGGTGATGCATAGCAACGAGGGGGAGAGTCTGATCTACGTACCCTTGTAGATCGCAACGGAAGCGTTGACACAACGTAGAGGAAGTAGTCGTACGTCTTCTTCCCGGTCCGACCGATCCAAGCACTGTTACTCCGGCACCTCCGAGTTCTTAGCACACGTACAGCTCGATGACGATCCCCAGGCTCCGATCCAGCAAAGCTTCGGGGAGGAGTTCCGTCAGCACGACGGTGTGGTGACGATCTTGATGTTCTACCGACGCAGGGCTTCGCCTAAGCACTGCAACAATATGATCGAGGTGGAATTTGGTGGCAGGGGGCACCGCACACGGCTAAGGAACGATCACCAAGGATCAACTTGTGTGTCTATGGGGTGCCCCCTGCCCCTGTATATAAAGGATGAAGGAGGAGGAGGCCGGCCAAGGCATAAGGTGCGGCCAGGATGGGAGTCCTACTAGGACTCCAAGTCCTAGTAGGAGTCCATCAAGAGGGGAGGAAGGGAGAAGGAAGTGGAGGAGAAGGAGAGGTGGCCGGCCCCCTTTTCCCTAGTCCAATTCGGACCAAAGGGGAGGGGGGGCGCAGCAGCCTTTTCCTCTTCCCACTAAAGCCCATCAAGGCCCATTACTTCTCCCGTAACTACCCGGTACTCCGAAAAATACCCGAATCACTCGGAACCTTTCCGATGTCCGAATATAGTCATCCAATATATCGATCTTTACGTCTCGACCATTTCGAGACTCCTCGTCATGTCCCCGATCTCATCCGGGACTCCGAACTCCTTCGGTACATCAAAACTCATAAACTCATAATATAACTGTCATCAAAACCTTAAGCGTGCGGACCCTACGGTTCAAGAACAATGTAGACATGACCGAGACACGTCTCCGGTCAATAACCAATAGCGGGACCTAGATGCCCATATTGGCTCCTACATATTCTATGAAGATCTTTATCGGTCAGACCGCATAACAACATACGTTGTTCCCTTTGTCATCGGTATGTTACTTGCCCGGGATTCGATCATCGGTATCCAATACCTAGTTCAATCTCGTTACTGGCAAGTCTCTTTACTCGTTCCGTAATACATCATCTAACAACTAACATATTAGTTGCAGTGCTTGCAAGGCTTATGTGATGTTCATTACCGAGAGGGCCCAGAGATACCTCTCCGACAATCGGAGTGACAAATCCTAATCTCGAAATACGCCAACCCAACATCTACCATTGGAGCCACCTGTAATACTCCTTTATAATCACCCAGTTACGTTGTGACGTTTGGTAGTACCCAAAGTGTTCCTGCGGTAAACGGGAGTTGCATAATCTCATAGTTATAGGAACATGTATAAGTCATGAAGAAAGCAATAGCAACATACTAAACGATCGGGTACTAAGCTAATGGAATGGGTCATGTCAATCAGATCATTCAACTAATGATATGACCTCGTTAATCAAATAACAACTCTTCGTTTATGGTTAGGAAACATAACCATCTTTGATTAGCGAGCTAGTCAAGTAGTGGCATACTAGTGACATTCTGTTTGTCTATGTATTCACACATGTATTATGTTTCCGGTTAATACAATTCTAGCATGAATAATAAACATTTATCATGATATAAGGAAATAAATAATAACTTTATTATTGCTTCTAGGGCATATTTCCTTCATTATAAACTCTTTTACTAGCCATATATTCATCAAAATAAGCAAACAACACACGAAAAATAGAATCTGTCAAAAACAGAACAGTCTGTAGTTATCTGTAACTAACGCAAACTTCTAGAACCCCCAAAAACTCTAAAAGAAATTTATGGACGTGAGTAATTTACCTTTTAATCATATTCAAAAAGAATTAACTAAATAGGACTCTCCAAATAAAAATGGCAGCAATTCTTGTGAGCGCTAAAGTTTCTGTTTTTTACAGCAAGATCAAAAAGACTTTCCCCAGGTCTTCCCAATGGTTCTACTTGGCACAAACACTAATTAAACACAAAAAACACAACCAAAACAGAGGCTAGATAAATTATTTATTACTAAACATTAGCAAAAAGCAAGGAATAAAAATAAAATTGGGTTGCCTTCCAACAAGCGCTATCGTTTAACGCCCCTATCTAGGCATAAAAGCAAGGATAGATCTAGGTATTGCCATCTTTGGTGGGCAATTCTTCAATAATACACCTATAACCCCTAGAAGTTTCTTTATTTTTATTAATTATCAAACTCCTAGGCACAAAATTAAGAAAATCATTTGTAGCAAACAGTTCCTTAATGATAGCAAAAAGATTGGGATGAAGACTTATTGATTTTAAATCCGCAGTTTCCTTACTAGAGGATTCACCCTTATTTTTAGGAACATAAACAAGCTTGGCAATTTTGGTAGGAGGATTTGGAGTATTTTTAACGGAAGAAAAAGAGGACCCCGAGTTGGTGATAATTCCCTCAAGTTTATCGATTCTAGTAGAATCTTGATCTATTCTTTCATTAACTATGGGTTCTCTTTCCTTAAAACTTTTCAGAGTAACTCTCACCTTAGATCCATATTGGGTAATTTGGTTGTGGATCTTTTTATCCAAATTCTCAATCAACTCTACACTAGCAACTTTATTCTCAATAATTTCAAGCCTTGGTATCACATGTTCCAAAGTTAAAATAGTTCCATTAACCAAAAGAGGTGGTGAGCCAAACAAATCAATCATAGCATTATAAGAATCAAAAGTATGGCTACCCAAGAAATTCCCTCCGGTAATGGTATCAAGAATATATCTGTACCAAGGAGTAGTGCCTACATAAAAATTGCGGAGAAGAACGGAAGTAGATTGCTTCCTGGTAGATCTATTTTGAGCATTGCAAATTCTATACCAAGCGTCTTTTAGATTTTCTCCCTCCCTTTGCTTAAAATTAAGAACTTCATTCTCGGGAGACAACGGAGAAGATAGATGAATAGCCATAATGACAAGGCAAGCAAGAAAGCGACGAATGGAAAAGAGAGGGCGAATAAAACGGCAAGGCTGAAGTGGAGGAGAGGAAAACGAGAGGCAAATGGCAAATAATGTAATGCGAGGGATAAGAGTTTGTGATGGGAACTTAGTATGTATTGACTTGTGCGTAGACTCCCCAGCAACGGCGCCAGAAATGGCTCGTTGTCGGGAGTCAAATCTTGACTTGACTTGCCGCGAATCTCCCCGGCAACGGCGCCAGAAATCCTTCTTGCTACCTCTTGAGCACTGCGTTGGTTTTCCCTTGAAGAGGAAAGGGTGATGCAGTAAACTAGCGTAAGTATTTCCCTCAGTTTTTTAGAACCAAGGTATCAATCCAGTAGGAGATCATGCTCGAGTCCCACGCACCTACACAAACAAATAAGAACCTCGCAACCAACGCGATAAAGGGGTTGTCAATCCCTTCACGGTCACTTACGAGAGTGAGATCTAATAGATATGATAAAATAATATTTTTGGTTTTTTTATGATAAAGAGAAATAAAGATGCAAAATCAAATAAACGGCAATAGAAATAGCTAAGTGTTGGAAGATTAATATGATGGAAGATAGACCCGGGGCCATAGCTTTCACTAGTGGCTTCTCTCAAGAGCATAAGTATTACGGTGGGTAAATGAATTATTGTCGAGCAATTGATTGAATTGAGCATAGTTATGAGAATATCTAGGTATGATTATGTATATAGGCATCACGTCTGTGACAAGTAGACCAAAATGATTCTGCATCTACTACTATTACTCCACACATTGACCGCTATCCAGCATGCATCTAGAGTATTAAGTTCATAAGAACAGAGTAATGCTTTAAGTAAGATGACATGATGTAGAGGGATAAACTCATGCAATATGATATAAACCCCATCTTTTTATCCTCGATGGCAACAATACAATACGTGCCTTGCTGCCCCTGCTATCACTGGGAAAGGACACCCATTGCAAGAAAGATCAATCTAGTAGGCCAAACCAAACTAATAATTCGAAGAGACTTGCAAAGATAACCAATCATACATAAAAGAATTCATAGGAGATTCAAATATTGTTCATAGATAAACTTGATCATAAACCCACAATTCATTGGATCTCGACAAACACACCGCAAAAGAAGATTACATCGAATAGATCTCCAAGAAAATCAAGGTGAACTTTGTATTGAGATCCAAAGAGAGAGAAGAAGCCATCTAGCTACTAGCTATGGACCCGAAGGTCTGAAGTAAACTACTCACACATCACCGAAGAGGCCATGGAGTTGATGTAGAGGCCCTCCGTGATCAATGCCCCCTCCGGCGGAGCTCCGAAAAAGGCCCCAAGATGGGATCTCTCAGGTACAGAAGGTTGCGGCGGTGGAATTGGGTTTTCCTGGTGCTCCTATATGTTTGCGGGGTACGTGGACTTATATAGGAGGAGGAAGTAGGTCGGTGGAGCAACGAGGGGCCCACGAGGGTGGAGGGCGCGCCCAGGGGGTAGGCGCGCCCCCTGCCTCGTGGCCCCCTTGATTGTTTCTTGACGCCCACTCCAAGTCTCCTGGATCATGTTTGTTGAGAAAATCACGTTCTCAAAGGTTTCATTCCGTTTGGACTTCATTTGATATTCCTTTTCCGCGAAACACTGAAATAGGCAAAAAAAACAGCAATTTGGGTTGGGCCTCCGGTTAATAGGTTAGTCCCAAAAATAATATAAAAGTCAATATAAAGCCCATTAAACATCCAAAACAGAATATAATATAGCATGGAACAATCAAAAATTATAGATACGTTGGAGACGTATCAGTGGACTACTCCCTCCTCATCATGGTGGCCGCCGAGATGATGAAGATGGCCACCGGTGATGATTCCCCCCTTCGGCAGGGTGCCGAAACAGGGTCTAGATTGGTTTTCGGTGGCTACAGAGCCTTGCAGCTGCCGAACGTCTGATCTAGGTTAACCCTGAGGGTTTCTGGAATTTTTGGGAACTTATAGGGTAAAGAAGGGGTGCGGGAGGCCACCGAGGTGGGCACAACCCACCTGGGCGCGCCTGGGCCCCCAGGCGCACCCTCGTGGGTTGTACCCCACTCGGGGCACCCCCCAGGTGCTGCTCTGGCCCATCCTGGGTGTTCTGGTCCATCAAAAATCCACAAAAAGTTTCGCGGTGTTTGGACTCCGTTTGATATTGATTTCCTGCGATGTAAAAAACAAGAAAAAAACAGCAGCTGGCGCTGGGCACTGGGTTAATAGGTTAGTCCCAAAAAATGATATAAGGTTGCTATAAAATGATTGTAAAACATCCAAGAATGATAATAAAACAGCATGAATACTTCATAAATTATAGATACGTTGGAGACGTATCAGCATCCCCAAGCTTAATTCCTACTCGTCCTCGAGTAGGTAAATGATAAAAGAAATAATTTATGAAGTGTGAATGCTAGCAAAGTGCATAAGTTTGATCAATGTTAATTTCAATCATTTTTCCTAGCTTCATAACAGCAATTCTTTCTTATAAAACTTCTCATGTTATAGTAGCAACCAATTCACATGTTAAGGTTCAAACAATGAATTCTCTTGAAACTCAACAACCTATGTTCTCAATCACCAAGCAATTGTAGTTCAACTTATTCAACAGAGTCTAAGTTAGAGCTCCACATACTCAACCATCATATAGTCTTCTATGATTGCTAACACTCGCCGCATACACATGAGCAAAATGTTTCAACCGGACACATAGAAAGATAGGGGCTTATAATTTCGCCTCCCAGCGTATTCACCTCAAGGGTGATGTCAACAATAATAACTCATGCTACCCATATCCAACTAGATATATGTTCCTAGATCTTTCCTCGCCACATGATGCTTGCCAAAAAAGAAAAAGAAAAAGGAATAGAGAGAAGAACTTTGACTCTTTGCATAAAAGTAAAAGATAGGCCCTTCGCAGAGGGAAGCAGAGGTTGCCATGCGCTTATTTGTTTGTATTGTCAACCCCTTAGTGCAAAAGAACGTCACATTGTATTGCCCCTTGTGATGACAACATTTATTATGCAGTCTGTCACTTTTATTCTTCACCATCACAAGTTCATACAACTCTCAATTTTCTCTTACACTAAATGATCTCACACTTTTAGAAGCAATTTTTATTGCCTTATTGCACCGATGAAAACTTAATTGAAGGGTCTTGCTCAATCCTTAGGTAGGTATGGTGGACTCTTGAACATAAGATTTGGGTTTAAGGGTTTTTGGATGCACAAGTAGTATCTCTACTTGGTGCGGAATTTTTGGCTAGCAAGGATGGGGGGCAAGCACCACATGTTGAAGGATCTATGACAAGATAACTTCTATGTGAATATGAACAAACATAAACCATTACGTTGTCTTCCTTGTCCAACGTCAACAATTTCGGCATATAATATTTTGATGGGGGCTCACAATCACAAAAGATTTCCATGATAGTGCATTTGCATGTGAAAGTTCTCTTCCTTATACTAATTATTCATGAATTGCTTGTATGGCCAATATTGTGATTGTCAGTCCTCAAAAGATTCATTTTCTAAACCCAATGTGAAGCTACCACTAGGCATGATATAATTTCAACTTCATGATATTCAATTCATTCAACGATTTACTCATAGGATATAAGTGAAGCACAAGAGTAAATGATGAGCTACTCCGAAAAAGATATAAGTGAAGATCAAGCGAGTACTTAAGTAAATAGGAAGGTATTTGAGGACTCTCTATTATTAGAAAACTTTAAGATCTAAGCATTTTATTAAAATAGCAATCAAAATAAAATAAAATGCCATTCCAAGAATAGCACACATCATGTGAAGAAGCAAAAACTTAGGCTCAACCGATACTAACCAATAATTGTTGAAGAAGAAAGGTGGGATGCCTACCGGGGCATCCCCAAGCTTAGATGCTTGAGACTTATTGAAATATTATCTTGGGATGCCTTGGGCATCCCCAAGCTTGAGATTTTTTGTCTCCTTAATTCTTCTCATATCACAGTTTTCCTAAATCTCAAAAGCTTCATCCACACAAAACTCAACAAGGACTCGTGAGATAAGTTAGTATAAACCAATGCAAAAACCTTATCATTCTCTACTGTAGAAAATCACTAAAATTATTATTCAACATTGCATACTAAATGCCTCTGCATATTTAATACTCCTATCCGCAAATAGAATCATTAAACAAGCAAACATATGCAAACAATGCAAACATAACAGCAATCTGCCAAACCAGTACAGTCCGTAAAGAATGCAAAAGTATCGATACTTCCCTAACCCCAGAAGTTACGAAAATTTTCCACACTGTACAAAATTTATCAGAGCTTATTTTTCAAAAAGTTTCAACATTTTATCACATTCTGACTTTTCTAGGGAATTTTTGCAACAGCGGTAAACTTTCTGTTTTCAAACAGCAACATGTATACTTGCAAAATAAGCATGGAAAAGGATATCATTGCCACTTTTATTGAAATAAAAGATGCAAAACATTATTATAAATAACAGCAAGAAATTCTTAACAAAATAAAATGACTCTCCAAGCAAAACACATATCATGTGACGAATGAAAACATAGCTCCAAGTGAGGTTACCGACAATGTTGGAGACGAAAGAGGGGATGCCTTCCGGGGTATCCCCAAGATTAGTTGCTTCGATCTTCCTTGAATATTACCTTGGGGTACCTTGGGAAAGCTTAGGGTATTTTCACTCCTTATTCTCCTCATATCAACATCTCACCCAAAATTTGAAAACTTCAATCACACAAAACTTAACGGAACTTTGTGAGATGGGTTAGTATGATAAAGAGCAAACCATTTCACTTTTGGTACTGTCAAAGAAAAGATTCATAATTGTTCTCACACAATTCCTACTGTAGCATACCATTTCCACAATTTATATTGAGAAATATAAGCCATGCAAACTAGAAAACAAGCAAACTATGCATTGAAAACAGAACCTGTCAAAAACAGAACAGTCTGTAGTAATCTGTACTCCAACCATACTTCTGTGACTCGAAAAATCCTGAACAAATAGAAAAACCTGGGAAAATTGTCTATTAATCTTCTGGAAAAAGAATCAGCATTTTATTGCGCTTCTGTTAAAAAATAGAATTGTTTTCCTGAGTGCAGAAGTTTCTGTTTTTCAGCAAGATCAAATCATCTATCACCGTAAGCCATCCCAAAGGTCTTACTTGGCACTTTATTGAAACAAAAGCAATAAAACATGATTACTACAGTAGCCTAATCATGTGAACACACAAAACAGTAGGTAAAAGTGTTGGGTTGTCTCCCAACAAGCGCTTTTCTTTAATGCCTTTTAAGCTAGGCATGAAGATTTCAATTATGCTCGCATAAAAGATAAGGATTGAAACATAACAAGAGCATCATGAATCACAAGTTCCTCTCTCATGATAATTTTCAGTAGCACCATGAATAAATTCAACAATATAACCATCACATTAAGCATTCTTTTCATGACACAAAAGCATAGAAAACTTATTACTCTCCACATAAGCAAATTTCTTCTCATCAATAGTAGTGGGAGCAAACTCAACAAAAATAACTATCATGAGAGTGAAAATTAAGATCATGATGACAAGTTTCATGGTTATCATTATTATTTATAGCGTACATGTCATCACCA
Organism: Triticum monococcum; assembly: GCA_034509565.1. Taxonomy (NCBI): domain Eukaryota; kingdom Viridiplantae; phylum Streptophyta; class Magnoliopsida; order Poales; family Poaceae; genus Triticum; species Triticum monococcum. The sequence continues at coordinate 671,880,934 of CM067845.1, forward strand.
TGCTCATCATAGATAGCAACTTTGTTATCATAGTCAATTGAAGCCTCATCCAAAATGGTGGATTCATCACTAAATAAAGTCATGACCTCTCCAAATCCACTTTCATCATTATAATCATCATAAATAGGAGGCATGCAATCATTATAACAAATTTGCACATCAAATCTTGGGGGACTAAAAAGATCATCTTCATCAAACATAGCATCCCCAAGCTTATGGCTTTGCATATCATTAGTGAGGGAGTCCTGGATTAGGGGGTATCCGGACAGCCGGATTATATCCTTTGGCCGGATTGTTGGACTATGAAGATACAAGATTGAAGACTTCGTCCCATGTCCGGATGGGACTCTCCTTGGCATGGAAGGCAAGCTTGGCAATACGGATATGTAGATCTCCTTCCATGTAACTGACTCTGTGTAACCCTAGCCCCCTCCAGTGTCTATATAAACCGGAGGGTTTTAGTCCGTAGGACAACAACAATCATACCATAGGCTAGCTTCTAGGGTTTAGCCTCTCTGATCTCGTGGTAGATCAACTCTTGTACTACTCATATCATCAAGAACAATCAAGCAGGATGCAGGGTTTTACCTCCATCAAGAGGGCCCAAACCTGGGTGTAACGCCCTCGATGCGGCTATATCTCCGACGTGTCGAAGCACGACTTAGAGGCATAACCGCATTGAAAGCAATGTTGCAAGTGAGGTAATCTTCACACAACCCATGTAATACATAAGGGAAAGAGATACATAGTTGGCTTACAATCGCCACTTCACACAATCACATGAGTAAAGCATTACATCAACCAAATACAATCAAGGCCTGACTACGGAGCCAAAATAAAAGAAGACTGCCCCAAAAGCTACACAGATCCTCGATCGACCCCAGCTGGGCTCCACTACTGATCAACTGGAAACGGAACAACATAAAGGACAAGATCCTCATCGAGCTCCTCCTGAGCTTGGTTGCGTCACCTTTACGATATCATCGGCACCTGCAAACTGGTTTTGGAAGTATCTGTGAGTCACGGGGACTCAGCAATCTTACACCCTCGCGATCAAGACTATTTAAGCTTATGGGTAAGGTAAAGGTATGAGGTGGAGCTGCAGCAAGCGACTAGCATATATGGTGGCTAACATACGCAAATGAGAGCGAGAAGAGAAGGCAAAGGCACGGTCGAACAACTATGATCAAGAACTGATCCTAGAACAACCCACGTCAAATATAACTCCAACACCGTGTTCACTTCCCGGACCCCGCCGGAAAGAGACCATCACGGTTACACACGCGGTTGATGCATTTTAATTAAGGTCAACTTCAGGTTTTCTACAACCGGACATTAACAAGTTCCCATCTGCCCATAACTGCGGGCACGGCTTTCGAAAGTTCAAATCCCTTCAGGGGTGTCCCAACTTAGCCCATCACAAGCTCTCACGGTCAACGAAGGATATTCCTTCTCCCAAGACATTCCGATCAGACTCGACATCCAGGTTACAAGACATCCTCAACAATGGTAAAACAAGTCCAGCAACACCGCCCGAATGTGCCGACAAATCCCGATAGGAGCTGCACATATCTCATTCTCAGGGCACACTCAGATGAGACATCCTACGAGTAAAACCAACCCTCAAGTTGCCCCGAGGTGGCCCCGCAGTCTACTCGGTCGGACCAACACTCAGAGGAGCACTGGCCCAGGGGGGTTAAAATAAAGATGACCCTTGGGCAGGCCTATCCATGGGAAAGAAAGGCTAGGTGGCGAATGGTAAAACCAATGTTGGGCATTGCTGGAGGAGTTTTATTCAAGGCGAACCGTCAAGGGGTTCCCATTATAACCCAATCGCGTAAGGAACGCAAAATCCGGGAACATAACACCGATATGACGGAAACTAGGGCGTCAAGAGTGTAACAAAACACCAGGCATAAGGCTGAGCCTTCCACCCTTTACCAAGTATATAGATACATTAATTAAGTAAGAGATATTGTGATATCCAACAAAACAGCCACGATCCAAACAAGGAACAAGCTCCAATCTTCACCTGCAACTAACAACGCTATAAGAGGGGCTAAGCAAAGAGGTAACATAGCCAAACAACGGTTTGCTAGGACATGGTGGGTTAGAGGCTTGGCTTAACAATATGGGAGGCATGATAAGCAAGTGGTAGGTATCGCAGCATAGGCATAGCAAAAGAGCGAGCAACTAGCAAGCAAAGATAGAAGTGATTTCGAGGGTATGGTCATCTTGCCTGAAATCCCGCAAGGAAGAAGAACGAGTCCATGAAGAAGACAAACGGACGTAGTTGAACGACTCCTCAGAAACGCGACGTTATCGGAACCAACCCGAAAAAGCAACACCGGAAAAGAAACACACAACATAGTAAACAACCATCACATAAGCATGGCATGATGCACAACCAAGTATGTTGCATGTCCGGTTTAAATATGCATGACATGGCAAAGTGCAACAGCCAAAACTACAAATTAAGTGGAGCTCAATATGCAACGGGTTGCATATTGATGGAACACCACATCAATTATTTAGTTCTCTCTCGATTATGTACTCACCAATATTAAATGTTGTTAAGCATGTCAAGAGATGATACATAACAAAACTATACCAACTAAACAATTTAAATGGGCCGGGTATAATAAACAACAAACCCGGTAAATCCCCATATACATTAGTAATTTAATGCAAACAACAATGTTAACCAATCTTGAAGTTGTTATCATGATGCGGATGACATGTGCAAGTTTATGCAAGTTTTAAGGAAAAGTTGACATGATAAGATATGAGGCACTTGTCGCCATGCCGGAAGGAAAAGCGGTGCCGCGGCGGCGAAACGGAAATGTTACCATGGCAACATTCCAATGATCCGGCAACTCAAATGAGATGCTAGTGCAAAGGAACAAGTGTGGGTGCGCGAAACGTGCAAGAGTGACGGGGAGTGATCCCAGATACCGGGTGTCCCACATGTCGGTGGCAAGGCAAAAGAGTGGCAACGTGCATCGACAGTTCGGGCTCGAGGCGAACAAGGGTGCATCTCATACAACATGCATTTATTCGTTCATGGGCGTCGTCTCGGGGTTATACCTTCGAAGCGTGCGTTATCGGAGCGGTTCGGGTCAAGCGGTGTAGTCGTTCACGATCGTCGTGGGATGTAGTGGTACTTGGCAATGGTAGAGGAAGTGGTTGTTCACGGTTCGTCGTGGGAAGTAGTCGTTCTTGTGGCGACGGTTGTCGTCCATGTTCTTAGTCTCATAAGTTTCCGTAGATGTTCAGGGGCACGGCGAGAAACTTGACGTCCACGGAGTCTTCGAGGGTCGATGGTAGTTGTTCTCATATCGTCGTGGTACTTGGCGATTTCGGAGACAGCGGAAGACGAACTTGGCGGTTCTTGTTGACCTAGTACTTGGCGTTATCTCCGGTTCGGTGATCGTTTTAGGCATCGGACGTCGAGGTCTCCGGCTGTAGTGGTACTTGGTGAAATCCGAAACGGTCTTGGCGTCTTCGTGCGTAGGGGTACTTGGCGTTTTCGTGTGGTACTTGTCAAGCAAGAAGCGAAGTCATGGTACTTGGCGCATCATCATGGTACTTGCCAAAATTATTGGAGAAAAGCTTGAGGGTCCAGGTACGGTTTTTGGTGTCTCATCCTTGCTGATCCAAAACAAATGCGAGACAAAAGGGCCCTGGTGGGCAGCAGCAAGGCAGGGTGGCGCGCGAGCAGCGAAGGAAATGGGCACGGGCCTCGATCACGACAGTGTTGCCGGGATGCGGCTGTCATAGCCACATGAACATGAGCAATATGATGGACACAAACAAGGCAGGAGGAGGCCAACGAGGTGTTGTGCGGTGGTGGCCTCAGGAGGGCCATGGCGTGGTGCAGACATGAGGAGGGAGCAGCTGCCCGTTCGCGCGCGAGGAAGGAGCGCACACAGCGGAGAGGAAGAAGGCACTACGGCTACCGGAGGCAGAGACGAGGCGTGATGGCTGGAGGCCGGGGATGGCGGACGAAGCAGTAGCGGACAACGGTGGGCATGGGAGGCGCCCTCGTGTCCACCCACGGCGCTGAAGAAACGAGGCGGTGGAGCTGGGACTCCGGCGACGAGCAGGGTGAGGCAGAGGTCCTGCGGGCGTCTGGGAGACCGGATCCGGCCACGGCTCCACGGTTCAGGTCGGCCGGCGGCGAGGCTTGACCGAAGCGGCGGCCTGGTTCCATGGCATTGGAGCAAGGAGGGAGAGGCCGACGCGGGAGGAAGGAGGCGCGTTGGGGAGGAGCCGCGGTGCCTGGGCGACGCTGGTGGCCTTCTGTGGCACCGGATCGAAGGCGGAGGAGCACGTGGGATGCCGGATCGGGAGGCGGCAGTTGCGTTCGTCTCTGGCGGCGCGAGCAGGGAACGAGAGAGAGGGCGAGGGAGGAGATGAACGAGGGAAGCAGAGGCTGTGAGGGAGAGATGGGAACTAGGGTTAGGTAGGCAGGTTGGGCCTTAGAGGCCGGCCCAGTAGAGGGGCTACGCCTAGGGGGAGGGCGCCGGCTGGGCCTAGAAGGAGAATGGGCCTGCTGCTCTCTCTCACTCCTCTCTAATCTTCTTTTAAGAGAAAAGAATTAGAGATAGAAAAGAAAAGGAGGGTTAAGGAAAGGATTTGTGCAAGGGGGCTATTTTCCTGGTCTCACAAAAATGAGTTTGACCTAGGAAAAATAGAAGTGGTCAAGACCGAAAGTTTAAATTCAAACTCATTTGATTTAAGTTCAAATGATTTGAATAGGTAGTGTGGGTTGGGAAGGTCCAAAAATGTTCGGATTTTTGGTGGAGCTTCGGAAAACGACGAAAGAATTTACGGACAAGGTTCGAGGTCAAGAAGCGAGATAAAAAAGGCATGGGGAAAATTTGCAACTGTGTTTGCGGTAAATCCAAAAAGTTGGAATATTTACTATAGCTATCTAAATATCGAGAGGATATGTTGTAAAGAGAAACACCATGTCAATTCCCTCGGTTTAAATGGATCAAAGGTCCATGCCATTTATTTAGTTGAGTTGCAAAAGATTTATGAGATGATGGCATGATGACATGATGTAATGCACATGATGCAAAGATGAAATGCAACGGACCAAACAAATCACACGACGAAACCCGGAAACCCTGGAAGGCATCTGAAGCTCCGGTCTTGGGGCGTTATACTGGGTAAACATCGTGTCCCCTGCCTCCTATTACCATCCACCTAGACGCACAGTTCGGGACCCTCTACCCGAGATCCGCCGGTTTTGACACCGACATTTGTGCTTTCATTGAGAGTTTCTTTGTGTCGTAAGCGTTAGGCTGGATGGCTCCTTCAATCATCGATAGTGATGCAGTCCGGGGTGAGACTTTTCTCCTCGGACAGATCTTTGTATCCGGCGGCTCCGCACTGCGGGCCAACTCGTTTGGCCATCTGGAGCAAATCGAGAGTTACGCCCCTGGCCACCAGGTCAGGTTTGGAAGCTTAAACTACACGACCGACATCCGCGGAGACTTGATCTTCGACGGATTTGAGCCCCTGCCAAGTGCGCCGCACGATCACGATGAGCATGATTTAGCTCTGCCATCGGACAGTGTTCGGGAGATCGCACCGGCGACCGCTCTGACCCTCAATTCGGAGCCAGTTGCGCCATCCAAGGACGGGTGGATAGACCCCGCCAGGGAGGCCGCATCTTCAGTGGCGATCGAGCCTAATACCGACCTTACCCTTTGCGAGAGTCGTGTCGCCGAACTGCCGGATCTTTCCCTGGCCACGGACTCCGAACCGCCGGCGCCCGTGCCTGTCGAATCCGACTGGGCGCCGATCATGGAGTTCACCACCGCGGATATCTTTCAGCACTCGCCCTTCGGTGACATACTGAATTCATTAATGTCTCTCTCCTTGTCAGGAGAGTCCTGGCCGAACTATGTCCGGCAGGATTGGGGTGCGGATGACGAAGAAATTCGCCGCCCACCCACCACCCACTTAGTAGCCACTGTCGATGATTTGACTGACTTGCTCAACTTCAACTCTGAAGACATCGACGGTATGGACGACGATGCAGGAGACAAACAGGAGCCACTGCCCACAGGGCACTGGACGCCCACTTCATCATATGATGTATACATGGTGGACACACCCAAAGAAAACGACGACGAGGAACGGAAGGACGCAGTGAAGGATCGTTCCCTCGAGAAGCAGACAAAGCGGCGGCGTAAGCGCCGCTCCAAATCCCGCCTCGGCAGAAAAAGTGATCATATAGACCCAGCGATAGAGCAGGGTGAGCCAGCGGACGACAAACACGGCATTGAACCACCGTCCGACCACGGCAACATGGAGAATCAAACCGAACAACCCGACTCCGGCGAAGATAACAGTCCAGATGACATCACACCGGACAGGCACCCGGAGCAACAGAATACCCATCAAAGGCTGGTTGCCAATGCGAGGAGTCTGAAAAAGCAGAAGCAAAGGCTCAGGACTGCACAAGACACACTCAGAATTAGATGGAGTGAAGTATTCAACACTGCAGCAAAATACGGCGGTAGTCGCACACAAAGAGCTACCCGAAACAAAAGCTGCTACCTGAATTCGATGAGGAGGCCTTAGATTCCCCGCAATAAAAAAACAAAACAGCCATCCGGTCGGATAGACGACCTCGTGGCCAACATAGAGCAGCAAACGACGCCGCACACAAGCCAGTACGCGATCCACGTGAGGGCTCGCATCAAAAGGACGGCGCAACCAGATCCATCTACGGGCCAAGCAAGCGCGCTCCAGCACGCAATGCAACACAACAAATATCTGAACACCACGGTACACCCAAATACAGGGGTGCCGCACACCTCCTATGTTTCACCGATGAGGTGCTGGACCATGAATTTCCAGAGGGATTCAAACCCATAAACATACAGGCGTACGACGGAACGACTGACCCTGGGATCTGGATTGAGGACTACATCCTCCATATCCACATGGCTCGAGGAGACGATCTCCATGCCATCAAGTACTTACCCCTCAAGCTCAAAGGGCCAGCTCGGCACTGGCTTAAAAGCCTCCCCGAAAACTCCATTGGAAGCTGGGAAGAGCTCGAAGACGCTTTTCGAGCAAATTTTCAAGGGACCTATGTCTGACCACCGGATGCAGACGATTTAAGTCATATAACTCAACAGCTCGGAGAGTCGGCCCGAAAGCTTTGGAGCAGGTTTCTCGCTAAAAAGAACCAAATAGTCGACTGTCCAGACGCCGAAGCCTTAGCAGCTTTCAAGCACAGCGTTCGAGACGAATGGCTTGCCAGACACCTCGGCCAAGAAAAGCCGAGAACAATGGCAGAATTAACAAGTCTCATGACCCACTTTTGCACGGGCGAGGATAGCTAGTTAGCCCGATGCAGCACCAGCGACCCAAGTACATCCGAAGTCAGAGACGGAAATGAGAAACCACGATGCAACAAAAACAAGCGCCGGAATAAAGAAGACAGCCCGAAGAGCACGGCGGTAAATGCCGGATTCAGAAGCTCTCGGCCAGGTCAGCAAAAGCTGCCCTCCAAAGGCAACAGAGACGAACTGTCCAGCCTAAACAAGATTCAAAATATGCCAGAACCACAGCACCCCCGATAAACCTGCAAATCATACCCATAGAGAATGTTGGGTCTTCAAGCAGTCCGGCAAGCTCAACGCCGAACACAAGGGGCAGGATACACCAAGCGAAGACGAGGACGAGCCTCGCAAGCAAATCACTGGGGAACAGAAGAAATTCCCACCAGAAGTCAAAACAGTAAATGTGTTACACGTGACAAAGGGGAGAAACAAAGCGGCACTCCTAGAGACACATGCCCCAGGGCCTATCACCGCGGAGTTCTGCCACTGGTCGTCCCAACCGATCACCTTTGAACATTGGGATTACTCGGCAAGTATCCAGCATGTAGGATGGGCTGCCTTGGTGTTAGACCCGATAATTGACGGATACCACTTCACACGAGTCCTGATGGACGGCGGCAGTAGTTTAAACCTGATATATCAGGACACAGTCCGCAAAATGGGGATAGACCCAACAAAAATCAGCCATAGCAATACTACCTTTAAATGAGTAACGCCAGGCCCAGAAGTCCATTGCACGGGCTCCCTGCTACTAGAGGTTATATTCGGCTTTCCCGATAACTTCCGCAGCGAAAATTTAACCTTTCACATCGCTCCGTTCCAAAGTGGCTATCAAGCACTACTCGATCGTGAAGCTTTCGCTCACTTTAACGCAATACCGCATTACGCTTCTCTCATGCTCAAGATGCCCGGTCCACGTGGCATCATTACAGTAAATGGAAATATTACGCGCTACTTGCGTGCGGAAGACCGTGCGGCCGCCTTGGCAGCCGCACACTAGACGGCCTCACCAACTAGAGCATCTCACAGGTCGTTAAGACCACGGACACGGTTAGATGAGTCCGGTGCACCTATATCTATACCTACTAATAAAGCAAGGTGCATTTCTCCAATTTTTTCATCCATTCACCACAAAAATATTTTTCTATATCCAAGGTGGTACCAAATTATTTTGAGAGTTTTGTCCAGAATTTCGTACATGGGCCGCACGCGTTAAGGCCTAGAAAAGCTACACATTTATATCATGCGCATGCAGCTGGGAAACCTTATTTGTCGCACGAAGCGGCATATAGTTCAAGCTTGCCATCCGTCGCCCAATATTGGACCGACCCATTTTTATTTTTTTCTGTTGTTCTTTTCTATTTTTTTCCCTTCAAAGTTATTTTTCCCCTTACCCATAAATTTATGTTTTTAATTGTCCTAAATTTATATTTTGTACTAATTTTCGTTAAATCTTAGAATTTTAAAAATTGTTCATATTTTCAAAAATATTTGCAACTTTTATTTTTTATTTTCGTTCAAACTTTGTTTGAAATTATAAAAATGTTCACATTTTCTCCAACAGAATTCAAATACTGATCGGGATTTGTAAAATAAATTTCATTGTAAAAATAATTGAAATTCGAAAATAAATAAATTGTGTAGTCCATCTGCTAGAAGAGAACAAATTTTTTTTTTCAAGAATTTCGGCCGTGGGCCAAACGCGCTAAGGCCCAGAATAGCCACCCATTTATATCCTGCGCACGTAGCTGGGAACCTTAATTATCGCACATAGCGGCATATAATTGGAGCCTCTTATCGGTCGCCCAATATTGAGCGGGCCTGTTTCCACCTTTTTTTCCTTTTATATTTTTTTCCTTTTTCCATAAATTTTTTTTTTTATTTTCCAAATTTTTGTTCATTTTACTAATTTTCGTTAAATCTTAGAATTGCACAATTTCTTTCCATTTTCAAAAATATTGCGACCTTTAAATTTTTTATTTTCTTCCAACATTTGTTTGACATTCAAAAAATGTTTGCATTTTTTCAAAAGGAATTCCAAAGAATAAATTTCATTTTAGAAATAATAGAAATTCAAAAAATATTATTTTTATAGAAATGACCACAAATTGAAAATAATGCTCGTGATTAAAAAGACATTTTAAAAAAAATTGAATGTTCAGAATAAGTTTCCATTTTCAAAAATTCTTCAAAATTTCGAATAATGTTCGTTTCTCCCACCTTAGAAATGGTCATGTTTTCAAAAAATGTTTATAAATTTTAAAAATCTTCCTATTTCAAGTTTTGTTTGCATTTTTCTAGAAATTAATGATTTTTTGTTTGCCTTTTTCTACAAGGAGGCAGACCTGAAGGAAAAAAAGGCATGAGTTGAGTAGTGGCCGCCACTCCGACCAACTCCACTACTACAAAGATCTTGCGGGCCAAACACGACCCATGAGAACACCACAGCTCTCCACTCTATCGCCCGACTATTGTGGGGACCGTTTTGATGGACACGTCGATTATCTATCCTGATGTTGCTCGCAAAAAAATCTCTCCCGTTGCAACGCACGGGCATATGTGCTAGTATAATTAATACAGATTTGATGGCTATACCCCTGTAACAATACAAGGGGCTCAACGCGTGTAAACAAGTGACAATTAGGCTCAACTTTACTCATCTTGAACTGTACATGGTTTATTTAGTATAACCTACCTTTTTGCACGACAACTTTTCAACTAAGTTCCTCTCTTTTACAGATGACCATCGTGCTACAGCCGTCCAGGATACGGCACAACAGAGACACACGCGCAGACATGCAGCAGGGACCCGTTCCAAGGATTCTTTTTAGATTAAGACCCTGCGTAAACCTTTTTTACTGTCTCTTGTTGATACACATACCCCGGATTCTCAATACAGTTGAGAAGGATGTTGACGCATTGGCTTGTGGCCACGTCAGAATATTGCACGTACCTGGACACCAGGGGCTTATTACACAGGGCACCGTTTAGCCCGGTTCCCATCATAAAGACCGAATAACTTAGGGAGTGTTCGGCATCGCGAGTTTGGGCTTATATGCATCAGCTCCGAATCATGTCTTTGGTCAAATGTTGGGTTTACCCGGCTCTTGTGTTTTGCTGCCTTACGTTCCGCTCTATCAGCTAAGGCGGCACCAGGAGAACTACTCGATTGTGCCCTAGTTCATCCGGACGAGCACCTGAGTAGAGAAAGCCGAAAACTGACTGTCATGATATAGTGTGAGACTGGTCAACCACTCGATGACCTAACGGAATCTTTGGGATTCCTCCGCCTTAACGAAGGGCCGTTTCCCGGCCAGGCATGTAGGCACCCCGAATTCGGATGAGCGCGGAGCCACCAGGGGCTATATAGTAGCCCCACTGTCAAACTCCTCTGGCTAAGTGAAAGTGTTAAAGCATTATAGTCCGATTGCCTAGTCCGCTGCGCTATCACCTCCTTAATGGACCAAGACGTTGGATCAACTGTGAACATGCGTCTTCTGCGAACACCCCCGCATTATATGCATGGGGGCTGAAGCCGACGACTGCCATCTTTCAGGTTATATACATATATACATAAACGGCCGCACAGGAGGCATCATAGTATGGCAAAAGTATAGATACAACCTTGATAAACTCAATAAAACATTGTTTTTACAATGGGAATACATGTCACTTAAACATAATATTCTTCGAGCACTGAGCCTCTATCAAACGAGCGCCTTCAAGAACTTCTTCAAAGTAGTGCTCGGCAGCCACTCGGCCTACGGCCGAACCCTGTGCCGCAATAGTGGTGGCATCCATCTCCGCCCAGTATGTTTTGACACGGGCAAGGGCCATCCGCGAGCCTTCTATGCACGCCGACCTCTTTACAGCATCGATGCGTGGCACATCACCAAGGAATTGTTGCACTAAGCTAAAGTAGTTATTCAGCCTTGGCCCTCCTGGCCACAGATGATCCACAACGGACCTCATGGCAAGTCCGGATAATCTATGGAGCTCGGCCCAACCGGTCAATCGCTCATTCAGCAACAACGGATGGACTGGAGCGTGAAACTGTGACCAGAACAGCTTCTCCACTTCAGGACCTTTTTGATCCTTGAAGTACTCAGCCGCATCAGCAGCACTTGCAGCCAAATCCATGTACTTGTCCGCAGAACTCCATAGCCGGTCCAGAGGAGCATATTTCGGATCCCCGAACTTAGTCCGCAACAAGAAGGGCTTCCCAGATACAATATCCGCAGCTTGATGCAGCTCCTCCTTCGTCACTCTAATTTTGAAGCGGGCTTCCTTGGCAGCCACCCGGGCCTTTTCCAGGTCCGTCGCCTTCGCCCGGTTTTCTTCTTCAAGAAGCTGGTAACAGTCAGCAGCATCTTTTAACTCTATAGCCATCTTGGCTATTTTTTCTTTGCTCTCGCAATGCGCGGCCTGTCCGGCCCTTAACTCTTCGGCCGCCTTTAAAGCGGCCGCATTGCTATTCCTTGCTTGCTCCTTGGCTCCGGCAAGCTCCGCCCGAAGGGTCTCCACGATGGAAGCTCCATCTGCATTCACAACATATTAAAGATACTGGCATCATGCTGCTCTTATTATGTGACAATCACCAGAAAAATCACTAACCCTATGCCTCGTCAAGCTGCTTGTTGACAAGCACGATGTCGGCATCTGCCGCATCCAGCTGCCGCTTTAGTTCGGCAAACCCATCGGTCCGGCTAGTCACCGGAGCTTCAACCACCTGCGCATAAAGGCGGTCTGATTATTACCTGGGACTATGATCCTCTATTTCCCACCATTTTCGACGACAACCAGAGTCTCAGGGGCTACTATCTATACAGGGCACATCTAAAAATGTGCGGTACTGTAAAAAATGCACATCATTTCACGTACCTCAAAACCTGTCAGTAGACTCATAAAGGCTTCATGCAACCCGCTTTTGGCGGATGAAATCCTTTCAATCACCGTACCCATCAATGTGTGGTGCTCTTATGAGATAGCCGCTTGCCCCAGCAGATCCCTCAGTACGTCCGACCGCACACCAGACGGTGCCGGACTCTTTTAGTTGCTCTCTTTGATAGACGGATACTGAGAACTTCGGGTGGCCATAGGATTACCTTCTGGCCTTGCCGGATCAGGAGAAACCCTCTGCGACGACACCTCGGGGTCGCCCGCCTCGTGAGGCGGTGTGGCAGGGGGAGGCGTTTCGCTCTCCATCATCTCTGGAAGAAGATCCCCTAAAGACGAGCTCTGCTGAGAAGGGCTAAGATCCGAACTGCAAGATAAATGCCTCGGTTATTTTCCTCAGAGGTAAAGCGAGATATTTTCATTTACCCTTTTACTTATAGCTCGGTGGAGGGTTGATCCCCTCGAGGGCATAGTGCGGCCAGGGTATCCCCCAGGGAAGGACCATCCGGCGGAGATTTCTTCCCCCATTTGGAGACCGTTGTCTCCAGGTCCTCAGAGGCGGTTCTCTTCTGTCCCTGGGAGAGGAAGTTTCAGTTCCTCCCCCCCGGCTAACCTCCTTCACGGAGGCGCTAGCCTCCTTGTTCCCCCCTTTTTCTTCTCCTGAGGGCCCTTGATAAGGCGCGATCTCCAGCATCCTGGTTAGCACGGGATTTGGCGAGGTCTCAGGGAGGGGGGCCGAACACCTGATCAACTTTGCCTTCGCTATCCAATCCTGGGTCAAAGAGCGGCTTTTTTAGGGTTGTGATAAATAAACAGACAGTGTGTTCGGATGCGGGGCTACTTACTTGGGTATCCGGGTGATTGCAGCTCAGACCTGCATCCTCAGTGATGTCCGGACACATTATTTGTGGTCCGAAGAACAATTTGTACATCTCTTCGTGTGTCATGCCGAGGAAATGTTGAATAGCTCGCAGTCCTTCCGGGTTGAATTCCCACATGCGAAGGGACCGACATTTGCAAGGCTAGACTTGACGAACTAGCATCACTTGCACTACCATAACCAGACTGAAATCTCTCTCAAAGAGATCTCAGATATGGCTTTGCAGTATTGGCACGTCCTTGGCTGGACCCCAGCTCAGCCCCCTGCTGATCCATGACATCAGTTGTGGTGGGGGGCCTGAGCGAAAGGTGGGGGCAGCTACCCACTTGGCACTTCGGGGAGCTGTGATGTAGAACCACTCCCGCTGCCACAATCCGGACACCTCTGGGAAGTAACCCTCAGGCCATGGAGCGTCAGCAATTTTGCTTATTGAAGCGCCTCCGCACGCTGCGTGCTACCCCTCGATCATTTTCGGCTTCACATCGAAGGTCTTGAGCCACAGGCCGAAGTGAGGTGTAATGCGAAGGAAGGCCTCACATACGACAATAAATGTCGAGATGTGAAGAAGGGAATCCGGGGCTAGATCGTGAAAATCTAGGCCATAATAGAACATAAGACCCCTAACAAAGGGATCCAGAGCGAGGCCTAGTCCTCAGAGGAAGTGGGAGATGAACACGACGCTCTTGTTGGGTTCAGGAGTAGGGACGACTTGCCCTCAGGCAGGCAGCCAATGCGAAATTTCGGCGGTCAGATATCTGGCCTCTCTCAACTTCTTGATGTTCTCCTCCGTGACGGAGGAGGGCATCCACCGACCTTGAAGGTTGGAACCGGACATAGTTGAAGGTCCGAAGTGCCTAAACTGAGCTTTGGGTGCTGGAACTCGAGGCGAGAGGCGGATTCGATTAAGATCGAGAGGAAAAGGCCTTGTCCCCTTTATAAAGAGGGTGAATATCAAGCGTCCTCCTCGTGGCCATTTGGGACTTGCCTAAGATCTAGGAGTCCTACCAATAGGCACGGTTGGGTTACCACGTCCGTATTGATGAGAATCCCATAATAAAGGGGACACGATCTCTGCTTCGACAAGACGTGCCAAGGAAACTGCCTCGTGAAACACGCTGAGATTGGTTATGAAAAATGATTTGAATAAAGACCTGGCTGTGGTGTGATGTCACACTATGGGGTACGTCAGCAGATTAGATTTATGGAAATATTATTCTCTCTACGGTGGTATGTGGAACTTGTTTTGCAGAGCCCGACACGATCCTCTTGTTCAAAATCTTCTATGAAGTATTCGGAGGAGGAACCCGCCTTGCAATGCCGAAGACAATCTGTGCGCCGAACTCATCGTTATTGAAGCCTGGTTTAGGGGCTACTGAGGGAGTCCTAGATTAGGGGGTATCCAGACAGCCAGATTATATCCTTTGGCCGGATTGTTGGACTATGAAGATACAAGATTGAATACTTCGTGCTGTGTCTGGATGGGACTCTCCTTGCCGTGGAAGGCAAGCTTGGCAATATGGATATGTAGATCTCCTTCCTTGTAACCAACTCTGTGTAACCCTATCCCCCTCCGGTGTCTATATAAACCGGAGGGTTTTAGTCCGTAGGACAACAACAATCATACCATAGGCTAGCTTCTAGGGTTTAGCCTCTCTGATCTCGTGGTAGATCAACTCTTGCACTACTCATATCATCAAGAACAATCAAGCAGGAAGTAGGGTTTTACCTCCATCAAGAGGTCCCAAACCTGGGTAAACATCGTGTCCCCTGCCTCCTATTACCATCCGCCTAGACGCACAGTTCGAGACCCCCTACCTGAGATCCGCCGGTTTTGACACCGACAATTAGCATCATGGATATTCAAAGCATTCATACTAACAACATTGCAATCATGCTCCTCATTTATACCAAACATTCTATTGAATTCTTCTTCTATCAATTGAGCACAATTTTCCTTTCCATCATTTTCACGAAATACAATATAAATGTGAATAATATGATGCAACCTCAATTCCATTTTTGTAGTTTTATTTTTATAAAGCAAACTAGTGATAAAACAAGAAACTAAAAGATTCGATTGCAAGATCTAAAGATATACCTTCAAGCACTCACCTCCCCAGCAACGGCGCCAGAAAAGAGCTTCGTTGACGATATGTGAGTGCCGCTTACCTAACCTCCCCGGAAACGGCGCCAGAAAAGAGCTTGATGTCTACTACGCAACTTTATTCTTGTAGACACATGTTGGGCCTCCAAGCGCAGAGTTTTGTAGGACAATAGCAATTTTCCCTCAAGTGCATGACCTAAGGTTTATCAATCCATGGGAGGCTTAGGGTGAAGATGGTCTCTCTCAAACAACCCTGCAACCAAATACAAGAAATCTCTTGTGTCCCCAACACACCTAATACAATGGAAAATTGTATAGGTGCACTAGTTCGGCGAAGAGATGGTGATAAAAGTGAAATATTGATGGTAGAAATATATTTTTATAATCTGAATAAATAAAAACAGCAAGGTAGCAAATAGTAAACGGGCACAAAAACGGTATTGCGATGCTTGAAAATGAGGCCTAGGGTCCATACTTTCGCTAGTGCAATCTCTCAGCAATGCTAATATAATTGGATCATATAACCACCCCTCAAAGTGCGATGAAGAATCACTCCAAGGTTCCTATCTAGCGGAGAACATAAGAATAAATTGTTTGTAGGGTACGAAACCACCTCAAAGTTATTCTTTCTGTTTGTATATTCAAGAGTTCGTACTAAAATAACACAAAGCTATTCTTTCCGTTTGATCTATCCTAGAGTTCGTACTAAAATAACACCAAAGCAAATTCATATTCATAATACTCAATCCAACACAAAGAACTTCAAAGAGTGCCCCAAGATTTCTACCGGAGAAACAAAGACAAGAACGTGCATCAACCCCTATGCATAGATTACCCCAATGTCACCTTGGGAATCCGCGAGTTGAGTTCCAAAACATATATCAAGTGAATCAATACGATACCCCATTGTCACCACGAGTATTAAATTGTAAAACATATATCAAGTGCTCTCAAATCCATAAAAGTATTCAATCTGATAACAACAAAATCTCAAAGGTAAAAACTCAATTCATCACAACAAGATAGAGAGGGGAAAACACAATATGACCCGACTATATTAACAAAGCCCATGATACAGCAAGATCGTGACATCTCAAGAACACGAGAGAGAGAGAGAGAGAGAGAGATTAAACACATACCTACTAGGACAAACCCTCAGCCCCGAGGGTGGACTACTCCCTCCTCATCATGGTGGTCACCGGGATAATGAAGATGGCCACTGGTGATTATTCCCCCCTTCGGCAGGGTGCCAGAACGGGGCTAGACTAGTTTTCAGTGGCTACAGAGACTTGTGGCAGTGGAACTTTTGATCTAGGTTAACCCTGAGGGTTTCTGGGTTTTTTGGGAATTTATAGGGTAAAGAGGCGGCGCGGGAGACCACCGAGGTGGGCACAACCCACCTGGGCACACCTGGGCCCCCAGGCGCGCCCTGGTGGGTTGTGCCCTCCCTCGGGGCACCCCCAGGTGCTGCTCTGGCCCATCCTGGGTGTTCTGGTCCATAAAAAATCCACAAAATTTTTCGCAGTGTTTGAACTTCGTTTGATATTGATTTCATGCGATGTAAAAATCAAGCAAAAAACAGCAACTCGCACTGGGCACTGGATCAATAGGTTAGTCCTAAAAAATGATATAAAGTTGCTATAAAATGGTTGTAAAACATACAAGAATGATAATAAAATAGCATGAATACTTCATAAATTATAGATACGTTGGAGACGTATCACTAACCTTTCAGAACACGAAGAAGAAAGATTATTGAAAGTTCTAAGGAAGCACCGAGCTGCTATTGGATATACTCTTGATGATTTAAAGGGCATTAGTCCCACTCTATGTCAGCACAAAATTAATATGGAACCTGATGCTAAACCTGTTGTTGATCACCAACGTCGGTTAAATCCGAAGATGAAAGAAGTGGTAAGAATGGAAATATTAAAACTTCTGGAAGCAGGTATAATCTATCCCATAGCTGATAGTAGATGGGTAAGTCCTGTTCATTGTGTCCCTAAGAATGGAGGTATTATTGTTATTCCTAATGATAAGAATGAACTTATTTCACAAAGAATTGTTACAGGCTATAGAATGGTAATTGATTTTAGAAAATTAAAAAAGCAACTAGAAAAGATCATTACCCTTTGGCTTTTATTGATCAAATGCTAGAAAGATTATCTAAGCACACACATTTTTGCTCCCTTGATGGATATTCTGGGTTTTCACAAATACCTGTTTCTCAACCTGATCAAGAAAAGACCACTTTTACTTGTCCCTTTGGAACTTATGATTATAGACATATGCATTTTGGTTTACGCAATTCACCTGCTACCTTTCAAAGATGTATGACTGCTATATTCTCTGACTTTTGTGAAAAGATTATTGAGGTTTTCATGGATGATTTCTCTGTTTATGGGAAGTCTTTTGATGATTGTTTAAGGCATCTTGACCGAGTTTTGCAGAGATGCGAACAAACAAATCTTGTCTTGAATTGGGAAAAGTGCCACTTTATGTTTAATGAAGGTATTGTCTTGGGCCATAAATTTTTTGAAAGAGGTATTGAGGTGGACAAAGCTAAGGTTGATGCAATTGAGAAAATGACATGTCCTAAAGATATCAAAGGTATTCACAGTTTCTTACGTCGTGCTGGTTTCTATAGGAGATTTATCAAAGAATTTTCTTAAATCTCTAGGCCAATTACGAATATTTTGCAAAAGGATATTCCTTTTGTTTTTGATGATGATTGTTTAGAAGCCTTTGATGCACTCAAGAAAGCCTTAATTTCTGCACCTATTGTTTAACCACCTGATTGGAACTTGCCTTTTGAAATTATGTGTGATGCTAGTGATTATGTTGTTGGTGCTGTTCTAGGACAAAGAGTTGATAAGAAACTGAATGTTATTCATTATGCTAGTAAAACTCTAGACAGTGCTCAACGAAACTATGCTACTACTAAAAAAGAATTCTTAGCAGTGGTGTTTGCTTGTGATAAATTTAGATATTATATTGTTGATGCAAAAGTAGTTGTTCACACCAATCATGCTGCTATTAAATATCTTATGGAAAAGAAAGATGCTAAACCTAGACTTATTCGATGGGTTCTCTTGCTAGAAGAATTTGATTTACATATCACTGATAGAAAAGGAGCTGAGAACCCCGTAGCTGATAACTTGTCTAGGCTTGAAAATGTGCTTGATGACCCACTACCTATTGATGATAGTTTTCCTGATGAGCAGTTAGCTGCAATAAATGGTGCTCATAACACTCCTTGGTATGCTGACTATGCTAATTACATTGTTGCTAAATATTTACCACCTAGCTGTACGTGCCAACAAAAGAAAAAATTCTTCTATGATTTAAGACATTACTTTTGGGATGACCCACATCTTTATAAAGGAGTAGATGTTATTATTAGACATTGTGTACCTGAGCATGAACAGGGACAAATCCTACGGAAATGTCACTCCAAAGCTTATGGAGGGCATCATGCTGGAGATAGAACTGCTCACAAGGTATTGCAATCTGAATTTTATTGGCCTACTCTCTTCAAGGATGCTCGTAAGTTTGTCTTATATTGTGATGAATGCCAAAGAATAGGTAATATCGGTAAGCATCAAGAAATGCCTATGAATTATTCACTTGCTGTTGAACCATTTGATGGTTGGGGATTTGATTACATGGGACCTTTTCCTTCCTCTAATGGGTATACACATACTTTGGTTGTTGTTGATTATGTTACTAAATGGGTAGAAGCTATTCCAACCAGTAGTGTTGATCACAACACCTCTATTAAAATGCCTAAGGAAGTTATTTTCCCAAGGTTTGGAGTCCCTAGATACTTAATGACTGATGGTGGTTCACACTTTATTCATGGTGCTTTCTGTAAAATGCTTGCCAAATATGATGTTAACCATAGAATTGCATCATCATCCTGAGTCTAGTGGTCAAGTTGAACTTAGCAATAGAGAAATAAAGTTAATTTTGCAAAAGACTGTCAATAGGTCCAAGAAGAATTGGTCTAAGAAATTAGATGATGCACTTTGGGCTTATAGAACATCATACAACAATCCTATGTGTATGTCTCCTTATAAAATGGTTTATGGAAAATCTTGTCATTTGCCTCTAGAGTTAGAACATAAAGCATATTGGGTAATCAAAGAGCTCAACTATGATTTCAAACTTACTGGTGAAAAGAGGTTATTTGATATTAGCTCATTAGATGAATGGAGAACCCAAGCTTATGAAAATGCCAAGTTGTTTAAAGAAAAAGTCAAAAGATGACATGATAAGAGAATCCAAAAGCGTGAGTTTAAAGTAGGAGAATATGTTCTTTTGTACAACTCTCGTTTCAGATTCTTTGCAGGAAAACTCCTCCCAAAATGGGAAGGCCCTTATGTCATCGAGGAGGTTTATCGTTCTGGAGCCATCAAAATAAATAATGCCGAAGGTACTAACCTGAAGGTTGTTAGCGGGCAATGAATAAAACATTGTATCTCAGGTATGCCCATTAATGTTGAAAGTAATATTATACAAACTTTGACACCAGGAGAACATATAAAAGAGTCCTCCCGGAATACTCCAGAATCATGAAAATACGGAGGTACGTGATACAGTAAGTAAACAGACTCCAAAAAATCCGCAAAAATATTTTTTGTCAATTTTGGAACATTTAGAAAAATGGGAAAATAAGAAACTTCCAGGAAGCATACCCTGTGGGCACAAGACACCAGGGCACGCCTGGCTTGCCAGGCGCGCCCAGGTGGGTTGTGCCCACTTGGGGTACCTTCCGGACTCCGTTTTTCTACAGCTTGCTTGTTTCCCATGATAAAAAATCTTTATATACCCCCCGAACATGTTAACCACCATATCACAGAGAAATCTTCTGTTTTCTTTTCTTTCCTTTTTCTATCAGATCCCATCTATCATGGCCGCTTCAAGCTCCTCCAAGGACAAGTTCTTCAAGAACGTCATCAACCCATATTTGCGGGAGGTGGTGCAGCACCCTCAAGTCATCTAGATGCATGAGGGGGTGCTTCACCTCCACGATGTGCCTAGTCCTAAGGGGACGGGAACCATGGAGGCCAGGCTTGAAGCTATGGAACAAGATGTCTTCCACTGCAAGGGGATGGTGGAGCGTGGACTCCATGCCAATGACCTCATGATCGTGGACCTTTCCCATGATCTCAAGGTGGATGGCAAGCCCATGAAGAACATCGTCTTCACCCTCAACGAGCAAATCAACTTCCTCTAAAGCCAAATTTATGTTCTCCAAAACCAAGTCTTTGAATATGAGGCAAGGTTTAAAGGTATGAGTTTGGCTGCCGGTTTGCAGGACCCGTGAGACTCACTCTTCCTCTTATGACGGTGGACCTCTGCCATGGAAACCCAGGGACAAGATCCCTTCTTCATCACCACCACCTCCTTCTTCATCACCAAAAGAGAATTGAGTATCGGGTATGGGCACTCCCCTTGGCTTCCGCCAAGCTTGGGGGAGGTGCCCCGGTATCGCATCATCCCCACTATATTTTGCCTTTACTTATTTTAGTTTGATCTTTTGCTTTAGATGAATAAAAGTTTAGTTCAATCCCTTCTTTTCGAGAGTTTGCTTAGTGATTTATCCTTGTAATCATGTGCGAAATATATAATGAAGTTTAGTTTGAGTTTTTGCTTTCTTTACTTTCATGTTGCAATTAAAAGAAAGGAAATAATTGAAAAAGATCATATGTTAATCTTATGGTAGGTGATGACATCACATAAGGAAAAGTATAAGTAGAAAATTTTGTTAGAGATTGATAAACATAGCATTAGTCAATGATGCAACTCATGAAAGAAATAATAAGGGAAGAGAAGATTCACATATAAACACTACAAAAAAAGACACATCCGTGACATTTTGGGCCGAACGAAAAAAATTTCTATCATACATATGACACTTCTATGACGATAATTGTGACAAAACCCGGTATCATCATAGATGTGGTGGGCTCCTACTTCTATAACAAAAAATCATGACAGAAAATGGGCTTTTCGTCCTGGGCGGAATGGAGACGCAGCTGCATGACATTCTTTGGGCCGTCCATGACGGAAAAAACCGTGGTAGAAGTGAGGGCGAGGAAAATTTTGGGGAGTTCCCGGTTACGGTGGGAGGTCGGGGGACGAGCGATGCGCGGTTCTCTCATACACGTACGTGTGTGTGTGCGAGGCGTTGGCTCTAACTGAACCCGAGCGAGGCATTGGGATCTAACTGAACCCGAGCGATTGCACTGCAGGCTACGCGTTACTGAACCAGAGCGATCGTTCGGTGGCTGTTAACTGAACCCGATCAAGCAATTCCTTCGCTACTGCTGCTAACTAAAGCCGATCGATGCTACCTCTGGATGAACAATGAGCGTTGCGGGGGGGGGGGGGGGAGGGGTTGGATGAACAGTTCTCGGTGGGGGTGGATGAACAGGACCCCGTGGTGTTGCCTCTGGATGAACAGGACCCAGATCGATCGAGCCGGTTGGGGCTGGATGAACAGGACCCCGTGGAGGGCTGGATGAACAGGACCACCCCATGGAGGGCAGGATGAATAGTAGACGGTGGAGGGCAGGATGAACAGTAGCCCGTGGAGGGGTGGTTGTGTAAGTGCATCTAGTGCCACCCCTAGTTGGTTTTGGAGTATTGACGACAAACCTAGTTGAGGGACTAATGTGTTTGTGAGAATTGCAGGATAACACAGGTAGAAGTCCCTCATTGATTCGGTTTAGCTACCAGAGATGACCCCCAAAAATGTACGAAGACATTGAAGACAATGGTGGTTCATGAAGACATTCATGTCGAAGACAATGACATATGAAGACTCCCCATGAAGCCTATGAAACTCGAAGACTTAGATCCTTCGTAGTTTTACTTCATTCATGTTGTGTCATAGGAACCACCGTATTGTTAAGTTGGGTCCAAGAGAACCAGTCTGGATGACTGAAGTGATGCCTAATTCAAATCCTATGTCTTCGAGTGAAGACAATGAGAGAAAATCTTGTCCAGAGTCAGACAAGTCAGCTTTACTTGCAGCCCAAGTAAAGTTGCCGTGAGAGTTTGAAATCCGACCGTTAGTACATGTGTC
This sequence comes from Triticum monococcum, assembly GCA_034509565.1. Taxonomy (NCBI): domain Eukaryota; kingdom Viridiplantae; phylum Streptophyta; class Magnoliopsida; order Poales; family Poaceae; genus Triticum; species Triticum monococcum. Next base: position 671,903,277 of record CM067845.1, read on the forward strand.
AGTTCCTTAGTGACCCAGGGTCATTTCGGACAAATCAGGTCAGGGTTGCGAAGTGGCTATAAATAGCCCACCCCTACAACCATAAACAGTTGGCTGCTCAGATTTCAGTGCACGACTTTTGTCGTTTGAGAGCAACCCACCTCGAAGCCTTTGAGAGAAAATCCCTAGCGAGGAGAAAAGCCCTAACCACCCAGAGCCAGAGTAATTGGGCATCACTTAAGTCTTCTTGTCTGAGTGATCTGAAGACTTATTACACTTGAGGACTGTGCATCCTCCAGACGATTAGGCGTCGCGTTCTGAGCATCCAAGAGAAATTGTGGATTGCCGGTGAACGAAGTCTGTGAAGGTTTGGGAGTCTACCTTGAAGACTTACCAGAGTGATTGGGCAAGGTCTGTGTGACCTTAGCTCAAGGAGAAAACAGTGAGGACTGGGTGTCCTGAGCTGCGTGTTCAGGACTGGGTGTCCGGGACTGTGTGTCCTTTGGTTTAAATACCTAGCCGCTCCAACCAGACGTACAGTTGTCACAGCAACTGGAACTGGTCCAACATATCATTGTCTTCAACGTGTCACTGGTTTCATCTTCACCTCCCTTTACTTACCAGTACACATTGTGAAGCTATTGCATGCTTGCTTTATCTTCTGTCTTCACAACTTGACTATATGATCTGTTTGGCTTCATAACTTCTTCCAACCTGATCCTCATTACACTGAAGCTGTGTAATCTAACTTCCCCTGCATAGTGATAGGCTTGTCCACTCTGTTTGTCTTCATAACTTCCACGTTTTGAAGACTTTCATAAAAATAGCCTATTCACCCCCGCTCTAGTCGATATAACGCACTTTCAATTGGTATCAGAGCAAGGTGCTCCCTTGTTCTGTGTGATTCAGTTTAACCACCTGGAGTTTTAGCTAGGTCGACTGCAGGGATAATTAAAGTCTCCGCTGCGTGCCTCGTCTTCGATGGAACTGAATATCCCTACTGGAAGAATAAGATGCGCATGCATCTTGAAGCCATTGACGTCGACCTATGGTATGTCGTTGAAAACGGCGTTCCCAAGGCTGGAGAAGGTGTCACTGCTGCTGATGTCAAGAAGTTCACTCAACTGGACTCCACTGCCAAGAATATTATCTGTGGTCATCTGACCAAGGGACAGTACGGCCGTGTGAGTGCCTTGAAGACATCCAAGCTGGTTTGGGACTGGCTCTCCAAGGTCAATGAAGGCATCTCAACCCAGAGAGATCAGAGAATCAGTGTTCTTCGCAACCTCTTCAACCGCTTCAAACGAAATGACAATGAGAATGTCCAGCACACATTTGACCGACTCACTGACATCACAAATGAGCTTCAAGCCCTCGGCGCCACTGAGATCACCAAGCATGAAATCGTCAAGACGCTGCTGAGATCACTTGACAGTTCATTTGACATCCTAGCCCTGATGATTCAAGAACATCCAGACTTCAAGACACTCGATCCGTCTGACATACTTGAGAGGCTCAACACACATGAGTTTCAGCTTTCTGAGAAAAGAGATATCTACGGTCCAAACTATGGGCGAACTCGTGCCTTGAAGGCAAAAGTTGTGTCCTCATCTGAAGAATAATCTGATAGCAGTTCTGATGATCCTGAAGACATTGGAAGGGAACTTGCAATGCTAGTGAAGAAGTTCCAGAAATTCACCAAGAAGAAAGGCTTCAAAAAGTCTTCACGATCAAGCTCAAGGAGTGATGAAGCTTCTGCTCATGACTACAAGAAGAAAACATGTCACAAGTGCAAGAAAACTGGACACTTCATCTCTAAGTGTCCACAGTGGGACAATGAGAACAGAAAGAAGAAGAAGAGCAAGGAATATGACTCTGACGATAAGAAGACGAAGAAATACTCAAAGTCTTCGTCCAAGTCTTCCTCAAAGTCTTCATCACACAAGAAGAGTTCATCTGGCAAGGCTCGTGCGTTTGTTGGCAAGGAAATGGATTCAGAGGAGGAGTCCGCTTCTGAGGAGGCAGAGGTGGAGTCTGAGGAGGAGTCTGATTCAGGCATTGCGAGTCTGGCTACAGCCTACGTCGCCAAGTCCATCTTCAACACTGAAGACAATGACTCCATCACCAACACCTATGCAAATGACAAGGACGACTCTACTCCTACCTACTGCTTCATGGCACGTGGTGCCAAGGTAAACCCACGCACTACTCACTATCAAACATCCAGTGACGATGACTCTGATTGTGATTCAAAACCCAGCTACAAAACACTTGCTAAAATTGCAACTGAACAACAAAAGGCCATGGAACATATTCAAAAACTATTAGACAGAAGCGATGATCTGTTGGGTGCTGAAATGACTCGTTCTGAATCCTTAATTGAAGACATAAAAAATCTTCATGTTAAGTATCAGGAACTCGAAGATCGTCTTGAGACTCTCTCAACTACTCATGAAAAGCTTTCCTATGATTATCTTCAAAAGAAGCAAGATCTTGAGAAGTTGAGAGCGGATCATGAAGATCTTCAAAAGGAAAACGAGTCACTTCGAGCCGAACAGATCAGTTCTGCTCAGGAAGGATTTGAACCACCATGCCTTAAATGCATTGAGCGTGATAATGCTACTTCTGTTGCTGAATGTTCCACTGCTACTACTGTTGCAATATCTTCAACTATTGAAGTGGTAACTAACCCCTCTGCTGAGGATACCACTGCTATTGCTGATGAGAATGCTAGGTTGAAGACATTGCTTGAAACAGGGATGTACAAAAGTCTCAAAGGACATCAGACATTATGTGATGTCCTCAAGAAGCAGATTCTGAACCGAAACCCTAGGAAAGAGGGTATTGGGTTCGTGAGGAAAATTAATGCAGATGGCTCTTACTGGAAACCTGAGCAGTACCCCAAAACCACATGGGTTGCTGCAAAGGAATCCTCAGCAGATCCATCCAATCTATCTGGCTTCACTTGTGCTAATCCTATTATCATTGGTGAATCCTTTGATGCAAACTATAAGCTGTTTAAGAATCAGAATGGTGAAGTATTTGCCAGGTACATTGGTACTAACTGCAGGAATGGACCGCCTATGAAGAAGATCTGGGTTCCAAAAACGTGTCTTGAGAATCTTCCTGTGAATGTCTTCATGACACCTCACATGAAGAAGACAAACCTCAGACCAAAGGCTTCATATGGTCCAGAGGCTTCATACAGGCAGAGGACTCACTTGAGTCGCACTAACACAAATGTTTTGCAGGGAAACCATGCTCAGGCATATGAGAGCGGTTCTTCAAACCGTCATTCTCATATGACCAAGAACTATTCTGCCTATTCTTATGAGTACTATTGCCCACCTGCTAGACTGTTTGCTAGGGCTCCAAAGCCAAAATTCTCAGATGCTGCACTTAGACTTATTGCTTCTAAGCCACCCTTGAAGATGTGGGTGGTTAAGAAAGCTTAACTCTCTTTTGCAGGGAAAGGTCTCCAGCAGAAAACCAAAATCTTCTGACGCTATTGCTGGGGACCTTAAAAATCTTGTGGGGCGCAAGATCAAATGCCCGAATGGCATCACTATGTATTTCATACCTGAATCCCATGCTACTCTCCCTACTTACCCTAACCTGGATTTAAGTTTTCATAACCCACTGGTTTGTCAAATGTTTTTGCTTCACAATACTCTTGGTGAAGCCTATCCCCCTAACTGCACTGTAGGGTACGACACCAGCGACTTCAGAGTCTTCAGAATGGATTATTGACAGTGGGTGTACAAATCACATGACTGGCAAAAGAAGTCTCTTTATGGACTCAACCTTACGTCCATCTGACAAGAGCCACATCACATTCGCTGACACTGGTAAAAGTAAGGTACTGGGTTTAGGTAGAGTTGCAATCTCAAAGGATCAACACATGGACAAAGTCATGTTTGTTGAATCCCTTGGCTTCAACTTAATGTCTGTCTCAATGCTTTGCGATTTGAACATGATAGTAATCTTTGGAAAATATCATTGCCTGGTACTAATGGAATCTAACAAGTCTCTAGTGTTTGAAGGGTATCGGAAAGATGATTTGTACGTGGTAGATTTCTCAGCAGGGCCACAGCTTGCAGTATGTCTTCTCGCAAAGGCTTCAGAATGCTGGCTTTGGCATCGAAGACTTGGGCATGCTGGCATGAGGAACCTCCACACCCTTGCAAAGAAGAAGCATGTCATAGGCATCGAGGGCGTCAAGTTCAAGAAAGATCACTTATGCGGTGCCTGTGAAGCTGGGAAGATGACAAGGGCAAAACATCCTTCGAAGACAATCATGACCACTACTCAACCCTTCGAACTGCTTCACATGGATCTCTTTGGTCCCACTCACTACTCGACTTTTTCAACTACTGCTTGCCTCTATGGCTTCGTCATTGTTGATGATTACTCTAGATATACTTGGGTGCACATAATCCTTTACAAGACTGAAGTGCAGGATGTCTTCAGACGCTTCGCAAATCAGGCTATGAACAATTATGGCGCCAAGATAAAGCACATGAGGGCTTCATGCTTGGATATGGAAAGGATTCGCACTCCTATAGAGTCTTCAATCTCTTTCACTACAAAGTGGTTGAAACAGTGGATGTGCGGTTCGATGAGACCAATGGGTCACAAAGAGAGCAACTGCCAGATGTGCTAGATGAAGTTCCAGCCAGTGAATCAATCAAGCTAATGGGAACTGGAGAAATTATACCTTCTGAAGCTCATCCTGAAGAAGAACTTATCATCTCAGCACCTGATCCACATGAAGACAATGCTCAGCCTGAAGACATTCCTCCCCATGACAACGTAGATCAGCAAGAGCAAAGTCTTCGACCCCTACATCCTCGTGTTGCCAATGAAGTGTAGATTGACAGAATAATTGATAGCATCAATGCACCTGGTCCTCTGACTCGTTCAAGGGAAACTCAACTGGCAAATTTCTGCGGACACTTCGCATTCGTTTCAATCACTGAACCCAAGAAAATTGATGAAGCCTTTATGGAACCTGAATGGATTCAAGCTATGCAGGAAGAGCTTCAACAGTTTGAGCTGAACAATGTATGGGAGTTGGTTAAGTGTCCTGATCCACGGAAGCATAACATAATAGGCACCAAATGGATATACCGCAACAAGCAAGATGAACATGGCCAAGTCGTCCGAAACAAGGCTCGTCTTGTTGCTCAAGGATATACTCAAGTGGAAGGCATTGACTTCGATGAAACATTTGCTCCTGTTGCCAGACTTGAAGCCATCCGTATACTGCTGGCCTATGCAAATCATCACAACATCATTCTGTATCAAATGGATGTAAAGAGTGCCTTCCTCAATGGAAAAATTGAAGAAGAAGTGTATGTTGCACAACCACCTGGGTTTGAGGATCCAAAACATCCTGACATGGTTTACAAGCTCAATAAGGCACTATATGGCCTCAAACAAGCCCCTCGGGCCTGGTATGATACACTCAAATACTTCCTGAAGAGCAAAGGCTTCATACCTGGTTCCCTAGATCCCACTCTCTTCACGAAGACATATGATGGTGAACTGTTTGTGTGCCAAATATATGTGGATGACATCATCTTCGGCTGCACCAATCAGAAGTACAGTGAGGAGTTCGGATATATGATGCAAGAGCAATATCAGATGTCTATGATGGGGGAGCTGAAATTCTTCCTCGGTCTTCAGATACGGCAACAACGCAATGGCATCTTCATATCTCAAGAGAAATATCTCAAAGATTGCCTGAAGAAGTTCGGTATGCAAGACTGCAAAGGCTTCACAATACCAGTGCCAGCCAAACATCATCTGGGTCCTGACGACAATGGTAAAGAGTTCGATCAAAAGGTATACCGCTCCATGATTGGTTCTTTGCTTTATTTATGTGCATCTAGGCCAGATATTATGCTTAGTGTTTGCATGTGTGCTCGGTTCCAAGCGGCACCAAAGGAGTCGCATCACTTAGCTGTGAAGCGAATTCTTCGATATTTGGCTCACACCCCAACTCTAGGATTATGGTATCCAAAGGGCTCAGAGTTTGATCTGGTTGGATTTTCGGATGCTGATTACGCTGGTGACAAGGTTGATCGGAAGTCCACATCAGGCACATGTCACTTTCTGGGCCGATCACTTGTCTGTTGGTCTTCAAAGAAGCAGAACTGTGTATCTCTCTCCACTACTGAATCTGGATACATTGCTGCTGGATCATGCTGCGCTCAGCTTCTATGGATGAAGCAAACCCTCAAGGATTATGGCATTCATCTAAAGCAAGTGCCACTCTACTGCGACAACAAAAGCACCATCAAGATCGCCAACAACCCAGTTCAGCACTCGAAGACAAAGCACATTGAAATTCGTCATCATTTTCTCAGAGATCATGTTGCAAAGGAAGACATTGATATCATACACGTCAACACTGAAGAGCAATTGGCAGATATCTTCACCAAGCCCTTGGATGAGAAGAGATTTTGCAAGTTACGGTGTGAGCTAAATATCTTGGAATCCTCAAATGTCCTGTGATCAGGCACACATCCTAACACTTATGCATGATGATGACTTGGATGTGCAACACACGAAGTAACGTATATCTTCAATCAATGAAGACATACGTTCTAAGTGTGAATACATTAACGTGGAATTTGACTTCGGAGCGCCACGATAATTGTGCGCCGTGTCTGGGTCTAATACTTCCTATACGGTGGGTAGCGCCACCACCAAAATTTTCTGCTTGAAGTGTTTCACTCATGGCATTACATTTGCTATGTCTTCACATTTGGTTTGGCTTCAATCTCAACATGTCTTCATGATTATCTTCACTATGTTGATTGTATATGTACTGGTGTTCTGTCCTCTACAACATTCACTTATAGCTATGTCTTCTTGTTTGAATCTTTTGAACTAAGTGAATGTGATCGGACCCTAACCTCTCCATGCTTCCTACCTCAAACTCTATCTCTCCAAGTCATATGCATTCTATTGAAACTGTCGAATGTCTTCACTGCATCCTTGTCAGAAGAAGACACAGAGACAAACTTTAAAACAGCTTTCAATGTTTTTCCATCAACAAGAAATCCGGAGAAGTAGGAACGGCTCCCGACAAACAAGGCGTGCGTGGGGTGAAACTGCCCCCACAATTCCGCATGCTGGCCACGTACTGATCAGATGCGAATCGCCAGGGGCACCTGAGTAATAGCGCAGTGCCGCCCATATCCCTATAAATACACGTTTCACTGCGGTCATTATCTCTTCTTCCACCCTCGCACGAACCCTAGCGCCACCGCTAACTCTCAACGACGCCGGCGACGAAGTGCTTCACTGCCGCAACCTCTCCGACGCCGTTCTCACGCTGACAGCGGACATCAGTCTCTCCGCCGTCGCCGTAGGTGTCTTCCATCGCCAAGTTAGGGCACGGAGGATCGAACTGCTCGGCCTCAACTCTCACCTCGTCTAGTAGTTCCAAGTCTGGTAAATAACAAGTCTTTTTACAGCCTCTTTTGATCCTATAGCTCCATCACTTTCTGCCAAAAGAGGTTTCCATTCACACAAGTTTCATCCCTCTCATCTGCATCTCATCACTTGCCTAGTATATTCACTTGTTCTTCATGAAGTAGTTAGATTCCTCACTGGAACCAACTTCTTTTCTATAAAGTGAATGTCTTCGCATGATGAGGTCAATATCTTCTAAACTGATTTATCTTCAAAATCTTCTGAGAATGCATATGACCTCTTCCCCTTCCCTCGCACCTTAATGCTGTCACAGGTACATGTCCGTGGGAGAATCTTTTGGTTCTCATAGTCTGCATTCATTTGCAGAGTTCCTACAGCGTCACATCAATTCACCCGAAGCAAGTTCCTGTTGGTCAAGCAAAAGGAAGCCTTTGAAGACTTTGAATCTCTTGAAGCCTTCCAAGTTAAGCTTCATGGCATTAGAAAAACCAGCAAGGAAGGGAGGCAGACAGAGACGTGGTGAAACATCTAAAGATCTGCCTGAAGATTTGGCAGAAATGTACCAAACTGATCCTGAAGAGAGCTATGGTCAGCGCAAGACACGAATCCAATGGATTCGAAGATATTGGGCAGAGCAGTGGTTCCAATACCGCTTTGTCACCAAGGAATATGCAGAGAAGTGTGCCATCAAGAGGCCATGGGGAGATGTCTTGTACAAAAATCTCGTACCCCGGTCCAAAGACGAAGCCATTGCTCAAGGCTTCTATCCATGCATGGTCAGAGGACCACAGCCAGCTGAAGCACATCCGTCATCACTTCTCTGGTGTCGCGATGAAAATCTCTTCAAGCGCAACTTCCAATTTGCTCAGAACTCTGCGAAGCAAAACAAGAAGGAGTTTGGACTGGATTTCAACCCTGGTCCCTCTAAGCCAAGGGCGGATGGCACACGCAACACAAATCCCAATGTCATCGGGCTGTATGACAATCTCGAAGGCCTCATCACTCGCATTCTAGTCCAAGGGACTGCCGTGAACGACCCTCCAGCAGACACTGAGTCTGATGACGCTCCTGCTGCCCCGGAGCCGAAGCAGATGAAGAAGAAGCCAAAAGCTTCCAAGCCAGCCGCTTCTCCCAAGATCTCCAGAGCGAAACCATTGGCCACTGCACCTCCTGAAGCAAGTGTGCAGTCTGAAGACTTATCACGAGTCTCCAAGCCCCAAGAAGCCAAGAAGCCTCAGCCACATACTGGCAAAGAGCTCACTGCCGCTGCCGTTCTGCGCTGCGAGGCCATTGATCTGTCAAGTGACGACGATCTTGCCGATGACGCTCTTGAACAGCTAATCAAGAGCAAGGAGGAGGCTGAAATCTTCAACAATCTGCCTCTGTTCGATGCAGCAATCATCCACAACTTCATTGATGAGTGGTTTGATACACCCAACATCAGCTTCGATGATCTGCAGCTGCCCATTGGCCTCAGCGTAGCCTTCCAAGGAGCTATTGCTTCAGAACTCGCAATTGCCCAGCGCATAGTGGAACTGAAGCAGAAGATAGATTTTGAAAAGGCTCAGTTCAAGCAGAACATGGCCACGCTCAGCGTCCAAGAAGTCAAAGACTTCAAAGTCATGCTGCACGAGTTGAAGGAAAACTTTATGCAGAAACGTGCAGAGGCTCAGGGTTCACGTGAGCGCATGAAGAATTTGGCTGATCTCTGTGTGCAGGCCTACAATGAGGCCGAGAAGCGAAAGGCACTTGGGCGTCCCGGCATCGACCCCAGGATGGCCGCGAAGAAAAAGAAGAAGCCCACTGTGGCTGAACAAGAGGCCCCACGGCAAGAAGCTGTTCCAATTGTCTTCCCCACTGCCAAGCCTGGCTCGAAGCCAAAGCACCGCTCAACCGCTTCAGAGCTTAAGAAGACAAGGACAACCGAAGCTGAAGCAAGGAAGAGGAAACACCCTGAAGCCTCTCCTTCAGACCCCACCATCAAGAAGCGTAAGACCAAGAAGTCTCGGGCTGCTCCCACAGAGCCCTTGATAGTCGAACCCCTCTCCATTCGCTTTCCTCACGAAGATCGTCAGCTGACCGTGCATGAGCCTGCTTTCACAGAGGCTCCGCACGCTGAAGACATTCCAGCAGCCGACCCCAACGCTGCTGAAGACATTGGTCTCCAAGACAATGTGCAAGGTGATGCAGTCCTTCCTCAGCTCGAAACGAGCGAAATGATCAGCATTGGTCGTCCCTTAACGCCAATCACCAAAGATGCATCATGGGCAGATCGCCCGCAGGAGGAAGAGGATGAGCCCCAGCCCACTGCAACTCCACCGGCGTCGCCTGCATTCCGTAGGCTTCGCAAAGGGCCAAGGGCTCAGACTGCTGACGACATTCCGGCTGCATCAGCCGAAGACCATGAAGAAGAGCATGAAGAACCTCAAGCTCCATCTCCCCCACACCAACAAGAAGAAGTTCTCAAGGAGAACGTACCTGAATCCATCCCTCTCACTACACGTGATGAGGCTGACACCATTGCGGCTGCCACACCCAATACTGAAGCATTTGTGGAGCCCGACCAACCAACAACTTGAAGAGATACTGAAGCTACTGCCTCTGACCCTTCTGTGCCTGAGTCTGCTGCCGGTCCACAGTTCAACTATCATGTTGCGCACAGGCCCCAGGTCCAGAAGCCAATCCCACAACTGCCAAGGTTCCCAGGTCCTGCAACAGCTCCTGGCACCTTCAATGTCAATAGCTTCAAGGCAGACAACACTTTCTTCAACCGCTCCAAGAACCCTTATTCAAGGGAACGAATCGTATCAGATAGGTTCTGGAGCTACCCACAGCGCAGCTACTACTCCTGCGTCCTCTACAACCAAGGCCGTATCTTTCCACACCAGCGCCTTGAGGTTGAAGCTATTGCTGGTCTGCCTGGTCTGGAAGAAGCACTGGACTGCTTCAAGCAAGTTGGCCTGCTGCCGTTTGTCACGGATGAAGAGCACTGGAATGAAGAGCTTCTGCTCCAGTTCTATGCCACACTGCACATCAAGGGCTACAAAAGAGATCCGAAGACTTGGGTCCTGGAGTGGATGACCGGCAACGTCCATCATGAAGCCAATGCATTTGATATCATTGAGCTCACCGGCCTACCCACTCCAGGCGAACTCTTCGAAGAATGCTGCCAACTCCATGCTGAAGCAGTTGAGAGCATATTTCAGCGACCTGAGCCAAATATGAGTCAGATGCTCTCAATGACGAAGCCATTGCTTCCTGACGCACCTTACCCAACCGAGTTCTTCGTTGAAGACTTAGAGTACCTGCCCAGAACAATCTATCACATCATCAGGCGGACTCTATGGCCCATTAAGGGGCACTCTCGATATGCCAAGGTTGAAGGTGCCATGAAGACTCTCATCTTCTGCATCCTGCATGGCAAATGCTTCAATGCCCAGGATCTCTTTATACGCCAACTTGCAACGTTTGGCTCAGATCTCTTTGGTCTGAAGATTTATGCTCCATGGGTTATGAGGCTCATAAAGCTCCACTCTGCAATATCCTATCAACCCTCTGCCCGCAACCACAGAATCTTCTTACCTGATGTGGAAACCTCTGCTGAAGCGATTTATCCTGAGCCTGCCAAGCAGCCATTAAGTCTTCAAAATGCAGAACACCAGAGCTTCACTCAGCATGATGAAGGTGTTGAAGCCATTTCCAGAGTCTATCCAATGGCTGGCACCACACGTGCCCCTGCATCAACTGAAGCCACTGACAGCACAGCTGCACCGAGACCCAAGAAACGCGCTCGTACACTCACTGACCGTGAACTTCTTGTGGCTCTGCACCAAAAGCAAGATAGGCATCATGACTGGCTCAAAAGGCAGATGCGCAGTATCATGCAAGACGTCAATCGCATCAGGAATCTGGCCACCAAGAATGCCTTTGTCGCACATGAAACCTGTCGCCACACTTGGAAAGGCCTCACAATGATGTGCACTGAAGCTGAACTGCAAGAGGATGGCTTCAAAGAGAGATTCAAGTTTGACTCCACACCCCCCAGAAGAGCTGTGTTGCGTGGAACTCCGTCGCTTGAAGAATCAGAGTTCTCTTCCTCTGCTGCCACAGTGACTGGAAAAATCATTGAGGAAGAAGACGATGCTACATCACCACCACCTTCTTCAGCGCGCGTCGTCACTGCACCAAGCTCGCCAGCTCCACCAAACGCCTCCACCGACCCTGCTGCGCCTGGGAACGCGTTGAAAACTCTATGTCTTCAAACCTTTTTGGTCATCACTGACAAAAGGGGGAGAAGCATATGATGTTTATAGTCTTCAAGCGGGTCAATAATAAGGGCGGGTGTTTTATTATATTTTGCTTCGTGCTTACAACTCTCGTTTTGCTACATTTTGTTCTTTGAGTTGTAACACTTAAACTTGATGGTCGTCTGCTACTATGTTTGCCACTGTGTTTTTGCGAGGATAAATTCCGCATGTACGACGATAATTTCCGCACTTATATCATTTCGCAGACGTCCATTTTTCATTATGCATATCATTATCTTCATATATCTTTACATGCATGATGGATTGTCATCATAAGTTGAAGTGGATTCCCACAAATACAACCTGCTATGTGCATTCGCGTTCCAGAAGCAAATCACTTATATGCACATCTTCAGGGGGAGCCCTTGCAGCTTATGAAGACAATTCCTTTACAATTTCACAAATTATATTCCCCGTTGAAAACTTTAACTAGTTTGTCATCAATCACCAAAAAGGGGGAGATTGTAAGTGCATCTAGTGCCACCCCTAGTTGGTTTTGGAGTATTGACGACAAACCTAGTTGAGGGACTAATGTGTTTGTGAGAATTGCAGGATAACACAGGTAGAAGTCCCTCATTGATTCGGTTTAGCTACCAGAGATGACCCCCAAAAATGTACGAAGACATTGAAGACAATGGTGGTTCATGAAGACATTCATGTCGAAGACAATGACATATGAAGACTCCCCATGAAGCCTATGGAACTCGAAGACTTAGATCCTTCGTAGTTTTACTTCATTCATGTTGTGTCATAGGAACCACCGTACTGTTAAGTGGGGTCTAAGAGAACTAGTCTGGATGACTGAAGTGATGCCTAATTCAAATCCTATGTCTTCGAGTGAAGACAATGAGAGAAAATCTTGTCCAGAGTCAGACAAGTCAGCTTTACTTGCAGCCCAAGTAAAGTTGCCGTGAGAGTTCGAAATCTGACCGTTAGTACACGTGTCAGTTCCTTAGTGACCCAGGGTCATTTCGGACAAATCAGGTCAGGGTTGCCAAGTGGCTATAAATAGTCCACCCCTACAACCATAAACGGTTGGCTGCTCAGATTTCAGTGCACGGCTTTTGTCGTTTGAGAGCAACCCACCTCGAAGCCTTTGAGAGAAAATCCCTAGCGAGGAGAAAAGCCCTAACCACCCAGAGCCAGAGTAATTGGGCATCACTTAAGTCTTCTTGTCTGAGTGATCTGAAGACTTATTACACTTGAGGACTGTGCATCCTCCAGACGGTTAGGCGTCGCGTTCTGAGCATCCAAGAGAAATTGTGGTTTGCCGGTGAACGAAGTCTGTGAAGGTTTGGGAGTCTACCTTGAAGACTTACCAGAGTGATTGGGCAAGGTCTGTGTGACCTTAGCTCAAGGAGAAAACGGTGAGGACTGGGTGTCCTGAGCTGCGTGTTCAGGACTGGGTGTCCGGGACTGTGTGTCCTTTGGTTTAAATACCTAGCCGCTCCAACCAGACGTACAGTTGTCACAGCAACTGGAACTGGTCCAACATATCATTGTATTCAACGTGTCACTGGTTTCATCTTCACCTCCCTTTACTTACCAGTACACATTGTGAAGCTATTGCTTGCTTGCTTTATCTTCTGTCTTCACAACTTGACTATATGATCTGTTTGGCTTCATAACTTCTTCCAACCTGATCCTCATTACACTGAAGCTGTGTAATCTAACTTCCGCTGCATAGTGATAGGCTTGTCCACTCTGTTTGTCTTCATAACTTCCACGTTTTGAAGACTTTCATAAAAATTGCCTATTCACCCCCCCTCTAGTCGATATAACGCACTTTCAGGTTGAACAGGATCCCATGGAGAGGGCTGGTTGAACAGTAGCTGGTGGAGTAGCGCGCGGTGGAGGCTGGATGAACAGGAGCCCGTGGATGAACAGTCGCAGGTGGAGGCTGGAGGAGGTCGACGGTGGATGAACAGTAGCTCGTGGAGGCTGGAGGGGGTCGACGGTGGAGATGAACAGTATCCCATGGAGTCCCGTTTTGCGGTACGCCACACCCCTCCCGATGAACAAGACTTCCGTTTCGACCGTAGCGCTCCAACACAAGTCCATTTCCTCCGTTTTGCGGTACGCCACACCCCTCCCGATGAACAGGACCCCCGTTTCAACCGTAGGAGGTCCGTTTCGTCCGTTTTGCAGTACGCCACACCCCTCCCGATGAACAGGACCACTGTTTCGACCATAGGAGCTCCGTTTCCTCCGTTTTGCTGTACGCCAGACACCTCCCGATGAACAGGATCCCGTTTCGAACGTGGCCGGTCGAACACAAGGCAGTTTCCTCCGTTCTGCGGGGCCTCGTTTCCATCGCCTGTTCCGTCCAAGCCCTCCCGATGAACACGACGCATTCCGTTGCCTCCCCATGAACACGACACATTCTGTTGCCTCCCGATGAACACGACGCATTCCGTTGCCTCCCCATGAACACGACGACGATGCTGTTTCTCCGTTCCAACCCAGCCATGTACACGAGCCTTGGCCGTACGTATGCATGAGTAGGCGTTCGAGACCCCGCCCGTATATACACATACATGGCCGTATTTTTTTCTTGCAGCCTGGCCGCTGTACGTACGTGTACAGGCTACGTGCGCGCCTCTACTACGACACGTGCGCGCCTCTACTACGACATGTGCGCGCCTCTACATCGACCTGTATGTACGTACACGTTCGTGACCAGAATGACAACGCTACATACGCTTCGACCAGGGTGGGTCCCGACTGTCAGGCTCTTCCTTGCCTGCGAAGATGTAGCTGGTGGGTCCCAGCAGTCAGGGGGCGAATCATTTTTTTCCCGGACGTACTTCCTTGCGTGCGAAGATGTAGCTGGTGGGTCCCAGCAGTCAGGGGGAACTTTTTTTCGCGAAATACAGTGGCCCATCCGGTGGGTCCCAGCTGTCAGGTGGAGGAATCATTATTTTCTGTGTAATAAGGAGGCACTTCCTTACTGCGGCCGTGGACCCAGCTGTTAGCCTCTCCACGTACAGTCCACGTCCGATGGAAGTCGTTCCTTGACCATGTTGACCACGCCGCGCCGAGAGCACCAGGGCGGTGGACGACGGCGAGGCCTAGGAAGGGGACAACACGGAGGCAAAGAAGACTCGGCAGTTGTTTCCCACGCGGAGGGGAGTACGACTGTACGAGGGTTTACTGGTTCGTCTGCCATCGCCGGAGAATAACAGCAGGTGTGGGCGAGTAGAGGGATGGCTAGGCCAACGATGGGAGTACGGTCGGGCGGTGAGGCCTATGCGGCAGCACAGCCGGCCGCGAGGAGGAGGGAGCAGGCAGTCCCGTCGGCGCTTGTTTGAGCGGCTGGTGCAGGAAGAGCAGAGATTGAAGAAGCACGACGACCGTTGGATGGACATCCAGCAGTTAGTGCTTGTGCATCCACTTTTTTTTAGGAAAGCCTCAAATCTGTGGAAAACAGCATACATCCCATCTGCCATTATTTTTAATAATTCACAGCCCGTTTGCTAATTCTTAAGGGTATTTTGGAGACCATATTATTTTTGTTAGCATTACAGCCCATATTGTGGCAACGGTTAAAAAATTATACAAAATTTTGCATATTTCAGTGCGGTCCGAACTGTTTTTAATCCCAAAATTTCGACCCACATTCAAACTGATTTTAAAAATAAATGTATATCAATATAAAATCCAACAAATTCTCCACGCATAAAAATTAATGTATTTTAAAATCTTGAAATAATAAAAAAAGATATTTGAAACTAATTGCCGGTTTGATGTCTTTTAAAAATGTACAACCCATTTCTCATTACTGATGGGCCATTTTCTCGGCCAGCCGAATGAAAGCTCTCCTCGTCTTGAAAGATTTGCAGCCCAACAGGCCTGACAAAGCGACTTACTTGGCAAATCACAAAAAAACTGGGTTGTGGCCGTGGACCCAGCTGTCATCCTCTCCACATACAGTACTCTTCCGATGGAAGTCGTTCCTTGACCATGTTGACCACGCCGCGTGGTGAGCACCACGGCGGTGGACGACGGCGAGGCCTAGGAAGGGGACGACGCGGCAGTGGAAGCCCGCGTGGAGAGGACTACGAGGGTTCACTGGATCGGCTGCGGTGTGAGGCTGCCGTCGCCGCAGGGCCTGGCCAGCGGTGGGAATAGTAGGGGGCGGTGAGGCCTCTGTGGCAGCACAACCGACCACGGGAGGCAGGAGCATGCGGCATGACCGGCGTTGCTTTGGGCGGCTGGAGCAAGAAGACCAGCGGTTGAAGAAGCACTACGGCCGTTGGATGGACATCGTACGGTCACTGGAGCTAGAATCGTCCATATTGACTAAGTTGACAAAGCCCTTCATCCCCGTCAACTTAGTAGGCCCACAAGTCAGCCTCCTAGCAAGGTGGGTCCCAGCTACCCGGGGGAGTATTCATTTTTTTGTGCGTAATAAGGAGGCACTTCCGGTGGGTCCGAGATGACAGCGGGGGGAACGTTTTTTTCGCGAAATACGTTGGCCTGTCCGGTGGGTCCCAGCAGTCAGGGGGAAATGATTTTTTCGCAAAATACTGGTGGCCCGTCTAGTGGGTCCCCGCTGTCAGGTGGAGGAATAATTATTTTCCGCGTAATAAGGAGGCACTTCCTTGCGGCTGCCATGGACCCAGCTGTTAGCATCTCCATGTACAGTACTCTTGCGATGGAAGTCGGTCGTTGACCACATTGACCACGCCGCGCCGAGAGCACCACGGCGGTGGACGATGGCGAGGCCTAGGAAGGGGATGACGCGGAGCCGTGCAAGACGCGGCAGTGGATGCCCATGCGGAGAGGAGTACGAGTGTTCGCTGGTTCGGCTGCGGTGTGAGGCTGCCGTCACCGCAGAATAACAGGGGGTGTGGGTGAGTGGAGGGATGGCCTGGCCAGTGGTGGGAGTAGTATGGGGGCGGTGAGGTCTCCGCGGTAGCACAGCCGGCCATGGGAGGCAGGAGCAAGCGGCACGACCGACGCTGCTTTGGGCTGCTGGAGCAAGAAGACCAGAGGTCGAAGAAGCACTATGGCCGTTGGATGGACATCATACGGTCACTGGAGTATTGACTAAGTTGACAAAGCTCTCCGTCCCTGTCAACTTAGTAGGCCCACAAGTCAGCCCAACAATATGGTGGGTCCCAGCTAGCAGGGGGTATTCATTTTTTTGGGCGTAATAAGGAGGCACTTCCTTGCGTGCAAAGATATAGCTGGTGGGACCAACCTGTCAGCGGGGGGAACATTTTTTCGTGAAATACAGAGGCCCTTCCTGTGGGTCCTAGCTGTCAGGTGGAGGAATCATTATTTTGCGCGTAATAAGGAGGCATTTCCTTGCGTGTGGCCGTGGACCTAGCTGTCAGCCTCTCCATGTACAGTCCACTTCTGATGGATAGCGTTCATTGACCATGTTGACCAGGCCGTGCCGAGAGAACGAGGGCGGTGGACCATGGTGAGGCCTAGGAAGGGAACGACATGGAGCCAGGGAATACTCGGCAATTGTTTCCCACGCAGAGGAGTACGAGGGTTTACTAGTTCGTCTGCTGTCACCGGAGAATAACAACATGTGTGGGTGAGTAGAGGGATGGCTAGGCCAGCGATGGGAGTACGGTGGGGCCGTGAGGCCTGCGCGGCAGCATAGCCGGCCGCGGGAGGAGGAAGCGGGTAGTCCCGCCGGCGCTTGTTTGAGCGGCTTGAGCGTGAAGAGCAGAGATTGAAGAAGCACGACAGCCGTTGGATGGACATCCAACAGTCACTGCTCTCGTGTGTTGACTAAGTTGACAGGGCGTTGCGTGTGCGTCAACCTTTTTTTTATGAAAGCATACGCGTCAACCTATAGTAGGCGCACAAGTCAGCCTCAAATCTGTGGAAAACAACATACAGCCCATCTGCCATTATTTCTAATAATGTACAACCCATTTGCTAATTCTTAAGAATTTTTTTGGAGCCCATCTTCTTTTTGTTAGCATCACACCCCATATTGTGGCCACAGTTAAAAAGTATATGAAATTTTGCATATTTCGGTGTGGTCAACTGTTTTTAATCTAGAAATATCGATTCACATTCAAACTATTTTGAAAAATAATTTATATAAATATAAAATCCAAATAATTGTCCACGCATAAAAATCAATTGAAACTAATTCCCGGTTTGATGTGTTTTAAAAATGTACAGCCCATTTCTAGGCAAACCGAATGAAACTCTCCTCGTCTTGAAAGATTTGCAGCCCAGCAGGGCCGATAAAGCAAGTAGACCTTGTTTGGGTATTTCTTTTAAAAAAAATAGAACTGGGCTAGCCATTTTTAGCAAGAAAAAACACAACTGGGCTCATGATGTGGTAAACATAAATAAAACCCTGACTAGACGGGCCACAGCCCCCGCACAGCCCCGTTGTTACCCTGATCTGTCGCTAAAACTAGTATAAATAACAACTGCTTGTTCCTCAAAAAAACTGCGCGACTTGCTGGGTCCCTGGTGTCAGCCGCTCGTAGTGTAATTCTCTCATTTATTGACTATGTTAACAATGGCGTGAGCCCCAGATGTCCAACCATTAGGAGGAACCATATTTTTGGGCTTGTACTATAGAGGCACTTGCTTGTGTACTGCCATGACGCTAGTGGGTCCCTACTGTCATCCTCTCCACGTACAGTCATCTCCTTGTTCCTCTCGGTTGTTGACGATGTTGACAACGCAAGAGGGCGGTGCACCACGCACGGCGAGCGAACCAAGGCCGCAAGGCGGAGGACGACGGCGAGGCCTCGGACGGAACGAACAGGAGTCATTGAAGATGTGTCGGTCCAGTCGTAGGCGGAGGGGAGTACAAGGGTTGACTGGTTCGGGCACGGGTGCATATTGGGGCTGACATCGCCGGAGAATAACAGGACGTGTGGGGGAATAGAGGGAGAGACTGGACAACGTTGGAGGGTACGTACAGTAGGGCGGCGGAGGCGCAGCCAGCCATGGGAGGCGGGAGCAGGCGGAGCCGACGGGGTGGTTTGGTTTGGGCGATTGGAGGAAGAAGAAGACAAGAGATAGAACATACACGATAGATGTTGGATGTCAATCCAATGGCTGGTAGGCAGAATCGTTTGTTGACTGGCTAGTAAGTCAACACCACCTTGGATAGGCTATTTCCTCGCGGGTCCCAAATGTCGGAATCCAAATCTGTCACGGTCATGCAGCCTTTCCTATGAAAATTTACAGCCCATTTGATGTGCTAGTTCGAAATAAGTTTGTGGGTGCTAGTGGGGGCTAATCACTTGGCTTCTGTAATGCACAGTGAGCTCAACCAGCCGACGAGAGCGATGTTATTTCCCTTGTTTTGGATTTGTTACAATATTTCACTCTAAATTAAACGAATGGCAAGCCATTTGCCTTGTTTCAAAGAAAATATGACAGTCAAAGCCGAGTTGAAAAGGGCAGGAACATCTAACTCCAGCTTACAAACTGTACAAAAGCACGAGGGTTAATTGTTCATCAGGTTTACAAAAAACCAGCTTGAAAAGGCAACAACATCTAACTCCAGCATTGTTTTCGGTAGTCACAGTCAAATGGATCGGTCAGGTCCATAGAATGAACATCCTGGGTCATAAAATTTATTGGATTATGACCACAATATGTTGTAAATAGAAGCCCGACATGTTCAGAAGCTCTTTTGCCCACTTGAAACTCCTTTTTTTGCTCTTCGACATACCCATCTGTCAAAACCATGCTGCTGATAAACTTAAGCCTGATGGACAATAGTAACCTCGCATTCAGCAGCAAGAATGTGACAAATCTTGTGTTTGCACGGTTGGCTACATATCGTTCTAGCGTTATTGTCTTCAATCGAATCTCATGAAAAGTGAGAAAATCCCGATGCTTACGAATCCACCAATTGGTTATAACTTTCTTACCCCGTCCTGTTGCCTAAATAGACATGAAGATCGAAAATAGTTAAGGTCTAAAAGAAGAGTGTCGAAAGAGTAACAAATGAACGGTTAATTCTAGTACACTATATGCGGGCTTCCAATGTGCGTGAAATTATCGCCTTTATATACAACTTCTCCAGACATGGAAAGCATTGCAGCAAGCCAATAATCTTGTTCAGATCAAAACTATTCATTTGGATATATAAGATCTTGACAGAATCCAGCACCATTGATAGGCCATCCATGGAGAAACTCTTCATTGAGCATAGAACATAATATTAGTACAAAATGTGTACTCCAAGATGATATGTAAATTATGTGCAGAAATTTAAAATGCAGCTTATGGTTACAAGTGTAGATGATAATATAAAGTACCTGAAGAACTGTGGAGCCAAACACCATATTGAAATGAGCACAGAGATCATGTATTACACCCAAGGTCTCCAGTTTAGGCGCAGAGAGGATGGTTATTTGCAATGGTGAATAACTACAATCAAGGATCAACCTTTGAAGTGAAGGGGCATCTTGGATGATGAGCTGCCTTCCATCAAAAGAAATTCCAATTCTTACAAGGTTAGGTGACTTTATTTGGAGACAACCGATTCTAACTGTGAAAACAAGCACCAAGCACTCCAGCGCAGGGCAACTGGAGTGGATGATGCTGTGCAATGAGGCCTCCGATATACGAACCCGCACAAGTGAAAGTTTCTTAACAAATGGGAGTCGAAGGTTTAGTACCAGATTGTCGGGTAGGTAGCACTTCGCAAAGGTGGCGGTGTGGAGAGAGGACGAAAACCCTGAGATGGACATCGGTGCTGAGGGCACAAGTTCATGGCGTTCGGTATGTGGTATGTGATTTCTAGGGGAATAGTAGAACTCAAGCAGCTGTAGTTCTGTGAATTCAGGGGATTCCAGCTAGGCGTCCACCGTGCAGGGCATGGTATGCTTGCTCAGGTAGCATGACGGGATGCAGTGGCTTTGAACGGAGCCCTGGTGGGAGGAGATGATGGCTCTAGGGATTTCAAAATCATTGAAGAGAGGTAGCTGACGACAGTCGAGATTAAGGGGAAAAACGCGGCATAGAGGGCGCCACCGAATTGAGAGGACTTGGGTGCGGCAGCAATCCTTGGTGGGGAGAAGCGAGATGATCTCCCCAAGGATGGCGTCCAGGAGATCGCTGATGCGGTCCACCCGAGATTCTACGGGTTCCTGGGATCCGGTGGGGGCGGGGAGCCGCTTCTCCCCGCGCTGCCGGGTGTGGGATCTACAACAGGCGTCGCCGCTGGCGGGAGTCTCATCTTCTTGGCGCTGGGGTCAGCCGACTCCATTTTCCTCGAGGGCGTCACATCGCGCTCACGGATTTGAGCAGAGTAACGAATGACGAGCCTAGTTGTAGTGCGAGCGAAGAAGAAGGGGAGCTGGGGGTTTTCTGTAGGAGTGAGGAAGAAGGGGAGCTGGGTTTTTTTGTAGGAGTGAGGTGAGGAATTTGGGGGTATGAGTGGAGCGAGCTAACGTGAGGTGGGTAGGAGCGAGGAGGAAGAAGAGCACCCAGGTTTTTGAATTGATCTTACTATTTATTAGTGTGGATGGGTTGTTTTGTCTTGGGACCCAAGAAACAATTACTACTATTAAAGTGGAGACACTCTACAGCTACCCAAAAAAACAATTACTACTAGTACAGTGGAGACACTCTACCGCTTCTGGCTCCTCCTAGGTCATTGAAATGTCTCCCTCTACTGAATGCCGTTATACTTTTGTTCACCGACATGCGGGCCATGCAGCGCGCGGGCCCAAATGCCATCCACCAAATTAGAAGGCAGTATGCAGGTGGAGAGTCACCCCGGTCGTAGCGCGGCAGTAACGAGCCGTCGTATCACAAAACCCCACCTCCTCGCAGTCTAAGTTTGACGGACAAAGCAACCATCATTTCACTCTTCGCTGAATCCCCTTCTCCCTCATCATCTTCAAGAAAGGCAACACTTGCATCTGCCACTGTTCTTCTCTCCGAATGAAGGGAAGGTAAGCGGATCCGTGATGTTGGTATATTTTCGTTCAGAGGAAAAAAAGAACTTTTGCAAAGTAGTAACCAATCCTCACTCTCTTTTTTGTTTCATTGTCATTGAGATTGTGTTTTCCTTTGAGTGGACCCCTAGTATTCGTCAGTTTCATGATGGACCAAGGAGAACCAGGCAAAGATCTGCCGATATTGGAGCAGACGCGAGGGGGCTAATCCCCACGAGACAGACAACTCTAAGAAGATGGAGGCAACCACCGAGATGACCCCAGATACTGAGATGGTCAACGCCCCGTTTGAGGTTATAGCCCCCGTGGCACTGCAGGAGCAGTTTTCCCCCTTCGAGGATGTGCCCCCCCCCCCCCCCGCTGAGCTGCCCAAGGTAATTTCCTTCTTTGTCGATCTCGGTCGTGGTTTTTCATCTAAGTATGTGGTGATTTTTTTAGAAAAGGAAGTATGTGGTGATTAATAATGCAAAATTTTATTAGCTTCGATGCCATGGTATACGTAGTGGTTTAAATAACTTGTGTTTCTTATACTAAAAAGTAATTCAGAATTTGTTTCTGTTTCAATTAGAGCCCCGATGCAGACAAGGATTGTGTGGTTGTACATGTCACTCGCTATGAGGCGGACGACCTGAATATACGCACTTGGAAAACAGAGTTCTTAGGCTGTTGGATCCTGGAAGCCATTTGCGGTTATACCAATGAAGAGTTGTATTCCAGCCTCACTGTTGTCAGGCGTGTTGTCCAGGGTGTACTGAAGCACAACAAGTTCAAAGCTACTCCTTCGTTTATGAGGAATATTGTTCTTGTCAAGCTTACGCAGGAAGATGACGTGGCATGCCTCCACAAACAAGTTTATCAGTGGCAAGGCCACAAGGTTGTCTTCATGAAGGTTCACAGGATTGAGCTGATGCGGGACGTCCTCGATGATGTTCATGGCAAGGTTCGTCTTGTGTCCAGCCCAAATTAGATCGAGGCATGAAATAGTTGCCCCGGCTAGTGTTTAATAGTAGTTTGGATTGTGTCTAATTATCTGAATCTTGCCTGTTATCGACCCCTCTGGGGCTAGTACTCTGTTTGAATCCGTCTATGGGAACTGCTGCTACTTTTGTGTGCCCGTGAATCATGTGAGAACCATCGTAATTGTTGCTAAAACAGATGTGTCCTCACTAGTTTTTTTCATGAATATGGCATGGTAAGACATAAGTTGTCACGGTTTATCATACGACCAGTGTGTGTTTTGATGAAATAGAGCACTCGTTCGAGAACCGTGCGCCGACGTATACATAAGTACATGTAAACACTGTTGGTGCTACCCCACTTGTAAGCAGTTGTGCAAAACACGGCACATTGGCTCAGCTCGCTTTAACACTAGGCTATCGACCAGCTAACAATCAACAATCTGATGTCAGACATATAAGCAACTATATATCTTGTTACAGTGGTTCATGAAGTTAATTGAGGCCACAATGTAATAAATTCCAAACGTTCACACGCTAGTCCAGCGCTCATGTGGAACACTCACATTAAACTCATCTTCATAAAAAAACTTGAAAAGCATAAGTTAAGCAATTTTATACATCTCAATGATTCATAGAACATAACAAACATATACTAGTTCACAACAAAAGACAAAGTTGTGAGAAGGTTTACAAATCAGGAAAAAACAAGCAAGGCTTCTCTCTGAGCAAAGGGCCTCCCGGCAGGCTTAAATTTCCTGGAGTTCACTCTGGTTTTTTCTTGTTGCCACCATTCAGGGTTAGGTTCTCTCATTCCAGAATAACCAATTATAATTGTGGTCTCAGCTAGAATGCTGAACTGAACCATGCAGTGTACTGACCAGCTGAAATGCTTGTGCATTCCACTAAATTTAAGCACCGCTATTTGCATAAATAAGCAGACCACAATGCCTCTTGTCCGCGCACCTGTCCAAAAAACCGCCGTGCAGCCGTGCCAGCTAGTACTTGGTCCATGGATGAACTGCTAGAAAGTGCATTCCGGACTAGGATGTAGTTGTTTTCGCTCGTCCCTGCACTGCAATCAGGTAGTAAAACGTATGAATCAGCTTCTTTTAGATTGCGTTGGTCATTCTACCTTAGTTACTACCAATGTAGGGATACCTTGAAGACGGGAGGTTAGATGACGGTAGCGACGAATAGCCATCTCATTTTGCATAGTTGTACTAAAACTGAGGTGTGTGCTTTTGATTGTGCGGATAGAAACGATACGGAGATAGACATCCCGAAATGATATGGAGGCAGACATCCCTGTTTGCGCAAATAAGAAATATGGTTATTTAAATAGTGACAGATATTACTACTTTCCCCCGTTTCCTCTTAGAACCAAGTCCTAGATTCATGCTATAGCTTTCCCACTTTCTTCCCTATTTGAACCAACGCTTTGAGTCGACTGTATGAAATAGCTTTACTTCTAAACTACTACTACTATAATGCAGCAGTTTTGAAATTGGATTTACCACTCCATCTTCGGTTCTCCCGCCCAAACAAGCATTGGCTCAAAATCCACTATTCATTTCCCCTCTCATGCATATCACTGCCGTCCATCAAACAAAGGATGACATGATCTGATGGCTAAGAGCTGCCGGATTCGCTCCCTCTCCTTGTGCACATGGTCGACTCTGCTCTCCAAGTAAACAAATAAAGAAGTCCCCGTTGAATCTGGATTGCACCTACTGAAGTTGAGAAATGTCTAGAAACTGCTGCCACCTCCTCACATGCAAGTACGACAAGTTGGCAAATAGCTAGCACATTTTGGTTCCCCGTTGTCACTTGGGAAATAAACACTCTACTACTAACTTATTTTTTTAGATTACTATAAAAATGGGTTTTTTAGATGCCGCTATACTGCAAAGTTTACACTGTTCACATAACATAACATTGCATGGCTGATGCTAGCTAAAGTCTTATTCTGCTTCATCGAGAAATGTAATATTTTTATTATTCACAGAAAAAGTGTCATATTTTATTTCAGTCATACATAAGCTATACCTCAAGCTAATACAGGACATGAGTGTCTGTCAGACCTAAATGACTTATTTAGTTGCACAAAGTAGTCCATAAACATGCATGCAAACCGTCAAACAACTCTGGAACTATACATCAGTGGAACCCAGGAAACAACATATAATAAAACTACAACTTTTATCTTGTAATCAAATTCTTACTTGGAACTCAGTTTGATTTGTGCAAGTGATTTGCTTCTTATTTCAGAATAGTCCTTAGATCATGCAAACAAACACACTATGATATCTACTCAAGATACGAGTACCCATTTCTCTCTCTAAAAAGAAGGTATATGAGTATCTATCATACAGAACATACGTGAAAAGCACGTGCCTTAGTAGAAGTCTAGGTGGCTTTGGAACAGCGAACGGAAGTAGAAAAGGATCCACATGAAGGGAGCTGGGGCAGTAGAGCAAGGCAGGTTTCGAAGGAATATATACCTGAGGGTCGTCGGCATGTCGCAAAGACGGCGTCGGGAGGCCGCATCTTGGCCACAATACCGCAGGGAGGAAGAAGGGGTCGGAGGCCCTCCCGAGTCGGCGCTCTCTCGGAGAGAACGACACGGCCGCCGATCGGGACGCACGGGCAGCCGTTGGTCTCCTCCCTCGCCGCTGATGACAGCGTGAACTATGCACCTACACCCCTGCTCCGGTCGAGGTTGTCCGGCCGGATTTGTGACCAGCCGTGAGATGAGAGAGAGTGTGGCCACCTATGTGTTGCTTAGATCTGGAGAGCATGAGAGAGTGAACAAGAGGAACCCTAGTAAAGCAAGTGCTAAGGCTCCTGCTTTTATATATAGTGGAGTGATTTTGTTGTACCATCTTCAAAAAAATGCGCTCCTACGTGTACCCACGAGTGGGTGTGAGAGAACTAGTGCGTGCGTGCACCGCTTCTCTTCGTGAGAGTACAATATACTATGCCCAAAGAACGTTCGCCGCAAGAGTAATAGTACAAGTGTGTGACGTGTGAGCTAAAATAAAATGTGCATGCCGTCTTTTGTTTTTTAGAAGTTCTGAGGGTAGGGTGTGAAGAGCACATATGTGCGTGACGTCTACCTGCAGATAGACGGTGGGTGCGACGTGCGAGTCTGCGAGAGGACTCGGGAGAGTCGTGACTTGTGAGGGTGCGTGTGCGTGAGAGAGAGGGGGGCACGTATCAATGCAATGCATGTGTCCGTAAATCATTATCCGACAAACGTTCACCACAAGCCTTTTCCCGACGAACACCGTAAGGACTATTAGATCGGCATCTGGCAGTGTCAGTTTTGCCATGTCATTTAATAGAATAGACACTCCTCCTACACACAAATCTTCCACGTGAGTGTTAGCAACTGCCGTATGCTCCCTCCGTTCCGAAATGCAGTGCATATAGCTTTATTGAAAATTCGAACCTCGCAAACTTTTACCGAGTTTTCGTGTACCAAATTGCACATGTAGAATACCATGTATATATCATTTCATTCATCTTCGAGAGGTAACTATAAAGTTTGGTGAGGAGTTTACAAAGAAAGACCATCGTATCACCCGCAGCAATTTCAAGCATCCTTTAGTGTCGAGGAATATCATAGGAACTCTATATGATATGATTTTTATAGGATTTTTTTTCCTTTAGGGCCAATTGGTTCATAGGAATAGATTCATATACTCCACATTTCAAAGGAAATAAACATGATATCATTTCTATAGCTTTAGAGCCACTTGGTTCGTATGAATGGATTCCTATACTCCCTTAATTTCAAAGGAAATAAACATTAGCGTATATTCAATAGAAAAGTTTCTATGAGATGAAACAAAATTTCATCTCTTTTCTAATCCCTCCTCATAGGAATTGAGAAACATGTCATCTCTAGATTCAATAGGAAAGTTCCTATGATGTGAACCAAATGACATCTCTTTTCCAATCCCTACTCATAGGAATTGAGATGCTCCATGTCATCTCTTTCCCTACAACTTCCATGTATACATCTTCTATTCCTAAATAGATAGTACAACCCACTAGTAGCTTTTTTTCCAAAACATGCAACTATGGCACAAGAACTATATAGTGTGCCAATAACTTTGAAAGATGGTCGCTGGATGAAGCTAACCCGACAGTGCAGAGATAGGCAAATCCGAGCACTACTAGCCGTTGTATATCATCAACATTCCACCAGATCTGCCACATGTACAATTTAGAAGACTCCATGGTTGAACTTAAGCATAATGCACAAACCTCAAAATACAAGCACTTCTCCTTTGTTCTAGAATATTCTGTATCATAATTGATTATTTTTTCTAAATGAATTGCCATTATTTGTTTTTTACTTTATGATTTACTCCCTCCGTTCCAAAATAGATGACCCAACTTTGCACTAACTTTGTACAATGCACAACCTCATGAATCTTAACATTTTTATAAAACTTATTGATTTTGAATGAGATGAACTATAAGAACTAAATGAACATCTACATCATGCATATATGACTCAAAGCTTTACATGCTATAGTGTGTACTTATTCATAATTTGGATTCGAAATCTCATGCGTTCAATACATGTGTACCTTACTAGTTTTGAGTAGAGTAGCAAATTTCACGTGGCCCCGGGTACATCAAAATGCAGGGCCCATGCATCATTGCCTTTCGGTCGAACCTACGTCCACAATTTTTTGTACGTACTATATCTCCACTGGTCCCCGAACCCAAAATGTTGCCTCGTTCCCGTAAAACCAAGCGGCCCACACATATTTAAGGCGTCGGCTCGAACCCATTTACTACGACGTGGCCCCGCACGCCGTAGTACTCCTACAAACCCTACCGCCGCACTCATCATCGGTTTTCTTCAAGAGGACGAGGGAGAAGCCGATTTGTAGTGGAGGCGCTTTAAAAAAAAGGATCTGTAGTGGAGACCCCTACCCTAGGGTGCCCTAGGTAGCTGCTGCATGCATCATTGTTTTCTCTTTTCTTTATGCTCTTGCGCCCTAGAGTGAAATGATGGTTGCTTCGTCCGTCCAGCTTAATGCAGGAAAGGTGGGGCTTTGTGATTTGACCCCTCGTCGCTCATTTTCTACTACTGCGGCGCTACGACCGGGATGCCTCCAATTCCAACCGCTGCTCCGAACTGTAATTTGGTGCATCGCACGTGGAACAAGACGGTGGATGAGCCACATGTCAGCCAAAGGGGTCCTGCTAAGTGTGTCGCCATTTCGTGTGTGGACTGACCCTGCTTGAGTTGCTACGCCAACACGACAGGAGCAGCCTACCACTTGGTTTTGCTCCTTGGTGAATCCTGACTATATTGATCTAAAAAGATACGTGCTAAACTACCCTCTCTGTCTCAATTTTTTATTTTTAGGCGTCTCAATTTATAGGGCCTGCACGTAGTTCTAGGTCATCCATTTGACTAACTAAATATGAGTTACTATGTCACAAAAAGTATATCATTGGATTCTTAAGCGGATGTAGTTGTATTTAAAAGTCGAGGGCGGGGCTTTTCGTGCATGGTAGGCGGCGGGGCAGTTCCGCCTAGTCGGTTCGACAGAGACGCGAGAAGACAAGGGAGTAGGCTGCTGCAAATGTAGGGCTGTGTGATTTGACAGCGAGTTACTGCTGGACAGGTGGGGGCCCGTGATTTGACTTGCCATTACCATTTTAACTGCGGCGCTACGACCGGCGTGAGTCTCCCAGATTCCTGACCACCTCCATGCAGGTGCCTCTCGCAATGCTCCACCATGTAGTAGAGGCTGGCTCTTGCATGAGAGCCCACTTCTCCACTTTTTCCTTGCCTCGCTTTCCTCCACATATGCAAAAATGCCATGTAAAGCACACTATTGTACTTACTTTTACTAGCTCCTACAGGTGCTTAAGCTTGCCACATAGGCATAAAGTCTGATGTGGCAAGTTAATCAAGAAGAGAGAGACTAGTTTGGTGACCCAAGGAAGAAATGGTGCTAAGCGCGTGTACCTAGGTGAAAAGACAATTTTGAGTCTATAGCTAATTAAATGAAGCAACCTTAGCAACACCATTTCATTGGAAGAGGTCACTCCTTGGCAAATGCAATAAATACACGCGCTTAGCACCGTTTCTTCCTTGAGTACGAAGAAAGAGATAGAGGGGAGTAAAAAATACACTTAGAGCCAACCTTGTTGTAGTATGAGTGAGTAAGTGATGACTATGTATGACATGCCAACATCAGATAGCCTAACGCATCGTGTTAAATCTCCAAGGGCACGACCGCGCGAGCGACGCGACGGTCGTGGTAGGCGCGACCATGATACGGGATGCTGGCAGCCCTTAGATCTGAGATCAAACGGTCGCATGCTAAGTTGCTGAAAATTTGCAGAATAACCCTCCAGGATAGGATATTCACCCATAGGTCGAGAATCACGCCATGCAACCGTTCGATCTCAGATCCAAGGGCTCTCGGAAGCCTGTATCATGGGAGAATGGAAAGCCACTACCCTGCCATTCGCACGATGGCAGTTCGCTCCTACTCGTCCCCACACGTCCTTCAATACTACAGCGGTTCGCTCCTAGTCGTCCCGTCCATTCACATTACGGCAGTTCCACTAATCCTAACCCTCCTCCCAAATCCATGGCGTCCCAAATCTCCATGATCGGCGGTGAGTACAAGGTTAGAACCATCATCGGCGATGAGTTCGACGTCATCTACACCCGTTCTTCCGCGACGGTGAAAGGATGCCTTTCTCGCTTCAGGCGCATGTTCGAAAACTCAGATGATGAGTGGGTCGCTGGGCTAGATGTTGAGTACACCACAGTGCTGGGATGAGAGAAGGATCTAAAGGACGAAGAGAGGAAGAAGCCCGTCGTGATCCAGGTTTGCATACATAACGTTTGCTTGGTCTACCACATATGCCATGCCGATGTTGAGTGCCAGGATTTTAAGAACTTCCTCAAGGACAAAACAGTGAGATTCGTTACTGTAGACTTTACGAACGACGAAGAAGTCCTGGGTCGGATAGGCCTCGTTGTAGGCAACCCCTTCGACCTCCAGAAGAATCGGATGGTGCCCTCTCGTTAGCCTTCAATGCTGACCCTGGCAGGAGCCATGGTTCATCCTTCGTACGGTAAACTGGAGAAACCTCCATACACGTTTCATCATCATGCATGGTAGCGGAATGTACTAGATATAGACCACATCCACTACGCTGCAATGGATGGCTACTTTTGTTTCAATATCTACAAGGGTTGGATGAAGAGCAATAGCCAAGTGTGCAGTTCAAGAAAATAAGTATCGGCCAAGAGGAATAGGGACAAGGACGAAGTCGAGGACGTGGACGAGGACTCCGAGTAAGGTGGCAGTGTCGTTGCTCATGGTGGGTCTAAACTTCTAATGCAGTGTCTACCGGATTAGTTGCATAGTTTAATTTCAGGTGTGCTTAGTTTAATTTGAGGGGTGTGTTATGCTGAGCCCCCAGCAGAACTATGTTATGTTTCTTCTCGTTACTTTAACTCTTCAGTATGTACATACTACTAGTATTACTTTAATAGAATTTAGCACCCCAATTAAGCATGTACTAGCTTTTTTAATAGTACTATATGCATAATTTGGCGACGAGCGCTCTCTATATGTACCACCTTTTTTTAATTTCAATTTTTGCTCCATGGCGCAATCCATCGATAGTACTACTGTACAAAAGTATACATTTTTTTAAAAGGCTAGAGTACTGTTCATCACATATATAGCCAATTAAATTCTCAACCTAGAACGACGTGCATGCCATGTAGTAAACCGATACGGAGGAAGTATAGTAAAATGAGGTGATTTTACCGAGCGATCGGCGGGGGAGCATGGCCTGTCATGCAGTCCCACGTGTCATGATGTACCAAGGCGATGCGCGTGTCCCTCTTGATGTAGAAGCAAGACTAGTACGTGGTTTGAGATGATGGCGAACCGAAGTGTGAAATAATGGTTGCTTCGTCCGTCTGGGAAAGTGCGGCATTGTGATTTGACGTCTCATTGCTCATTACTACTACTGGGCCGGTACGAGTGGGGTGCATCCCCCCTGCTGTTCTGCACTGTTATTTGGTGCTTGACATGTCGACCCGGTTGCTATATGTCCCACATGTCGGCGACAGGAAGTACAGAATTCATGAAAGGGAGCGTCGACGGAGGAGTATACTACAGAATTCATGAAAGGGAGCGACTTAGTTTTGGAAAAATCCGTTTTAACGAAGTACGTACCCACTAGGGTTTATAGGGCTCATCTAAAAAACATTCATTTTTCCGTTTGACAAGTCTCAATTCTACTATACTAGTAGTAGTACCATTGCATGTTGGATTTCGAGGTGCGTTAGATCACCCGACGCAAGCAGTGTCAAGAGGAAACTAACCAATGCATGTACAAGTTCATGGAAATTTAGTGGTCATTCATGTATTCGTTCTAATTAATGCCTCAGTAAACATAACTTCTTGAGAAAAACGAGCGTACTAATTACTTGTGCAAACTACGAAATTAATTCGACCACTCACCGTCTACCTTGGTTGGAGAGATTTTGAAATTGAGGCATAAACTGGAAAGGAGAGAGTAGTAACTTTTGTCTCGATTACTATTTGTGGCCTTGTATAGATGCAAAATGTATTTTTTATAGTGGCCTTGTATAAGTAAATGG
Organism: Triticum monococcum; assembly: GCA_034509565.1. NCBI lineage: Eukaryota > Viridiplantae > Streptophyta > Magnoliopsida > Poales > Poaceae > Triticum > Triticum monococcum. The sequence continues at coordinate 671,934,550 of CM067845.1, forward strand.
AGGGAGTACTAACCAAAGTACGTAGTAGGGACGATGAGTAAACGGAGGGAGTAGTAAAATTTTCTCCTCGTGCTGCGAGCCACCGCGCGCGTGGGCGAGGGAGCGGGCGTAAGGCATAGTAAGCAAGCTTCACCTCATCACGTGAGCCACCGCGCCCATGGGCGGGGGAGACGGCGTACTAAGCAAGCTTCTCCTCGTTCTGCGAGTTGACGGGACACATCAAAAGTACTCCAGTGTATAGAGCCTTGCCCTAAGGTAGGCCCCATATGGTTTGCCTCTTTTTTAATTTAACATAACGCGTCAAGTCGCAATTTGTTTGTTCACATGTGGTAGACGATCCTCCCTCCACCAAGTGGACAACCAGTACACGTGCCAAATTATCACGTGGGCTGCCTTTTTCGTACAGAAATGAGCTCCACCGTGTACCCGCGCGGGTGTGGTTGGGAAAGAGACGGGAGTACGTGCGCCATGCGTGCACCTCTTCTCTTCGTGTACGTCCCCCACCTACGTGGGTGTGTGTGAGAGAGATACAAACCTAGACATAATGCGCCGTCCATCCCCATGCCTCCGCCCAGTCTGATCACAAGTCACCACCACGCCCCACTCCTCCTCACCTTATCTCTCATCTTTCTCCCTCCATTTTTATATACAAGGGGCCACTATCAAAATTACAATTTGCAGATATACAAGGCCACTAACACTAATCGATGCAATATTAATGGTGTTTGCCTCGTGGTACTAGTAAAGGAGGACATTAATTATCCCTTGCATGCATGCGGGAGTTTGTTAAAAAAATGCATCTTGATGTTCCGTGCAATGCACGGGCATCTTGCTAGTCCATGAAAACAACACATGGCAAAATTCCATGACGAACGAAGGATTTGAATCTATTGGGAGGGGCTGTTTGGATCTTGCCCGGGGTAGCCAAAATATTGGCGACCCTTTTGTCCACCGGTGCCTTTGCCACCGATGAGCGAGGAATGGCTCGGGTGCTCATGCTGTCATGCATCCTCCAGCGCGCACGTTGGAGACGAGCTCGCACGAGCTATGTTTTTTTGTCCCACAATGCCGCCCGCAGACCGACCGGCGACCCGCAAATTACGCCATCCAACCGTAGCCGCACACATTATGACAGCAACTCAACCAACCGGACAAAATTCATGCAAACACGTAGACAAACTTATATTTCATATAAACAAGGACGGAAATCATATAAAATACCGGATTTTCATACAAACATGACGGATTTCATTACATTCAAATGAACTACACGGTGCTAGTTCTGGATAGCACAAGTATATAATACTTGGCCTAAATGGTCGCCCGCCGATCGATTTGTGTTCCTCATGTCTGGCAGCACGATCACCGGACTGCCGGGAGCCCCGGAGGTATATGCTTCAGCGCAAAGGACGGCTTGCTTCCCCACTGCCCAACTGATATCATTGGCTGGTGCCGAAGATGATGGTGGCCGGCACCGGTTTGAGTTCATCATCGGCCACTACTTCGCCATGACCGGCACCGGCTCGAGTTCATCCTAACATTCCCCTCTTCCGTGGAGCCCATGCGGGGTTGACGAAGGTCCTCGCAAAAAAGGATTCGGCAAGACACTTGCTGTGAACGCCGGCGTCGCCTCTGCGGTGGCCTTCATGGGACCCAAGCAGCGGCGGCCTCCCGTGTTCTACTTCTCCTCGATGATGGCGGCGGACGCGGAGGCACTGGCCACCGACTCATCGCTCTCCGCGCACCCGGCTTCTGTCGCTGCTTTCATGGCGCGGCCGCCGGCATGGGAGTCTCGGACATAGAAACGGGAGACGCGGTATGAGGCAGCAACGTGGACGGCAGCAACGACGCCCGTGCGCCGCTCCTCGTCGAGCTGGCCTGGAGCGGCGAGTTGCTGAACCGCGCGCCGGCTTGGGGCGGCAACTAGCTCCGTCGGGCGAGGGGAGGGAGGTGGATCAGCGAGCTGCATAGCTCGTATCCAGCGGGCTACCCAGCCGACTTGGATGCGGAATAACTATTCTTCGTAAGCCATTGTAAGAGTGGACAAAATGGTGGAGGAGATAGGGGAGCGGCGGAGGTGTGCGATTCTTGGCCGGCGTTTGGCCTCGTTTAAATAGGAGATTAAATAGATGGCGGACGGGAGGAGCTCGGCCGGCATTGCGTTTAACGTCGGCCCGGTCATGAACGGACGTGTGTCCAGAGTGGGCTTCTCGGCTTTCACACACGCGGGTTTCATGGAGGCGTTTGAATGCGGCACGGAGGCGTGTTCAGCCAGGCGTGCCGCGAGTGGCGCCCTCGACTCTGACCTAGGACACCGCGCCATTCTTCCACTGACATGTGGGCTCTTTGGGTGCATGGCATGCATGTCAGTGACCCAACGCAGGCAGCGCACAACAGAGGAACCTTTGGTGGGCCAGGGCGGTCAGAAGTGGGCATTTCATAAACCGATGATTGTTCATTGAGTGTGACGTCATCTTTTTCATGTAGATAAGCCTACTATGATGATAGCCCGTTCGATATGTTGTGATTCATAAAGACCGCTGCAAACATCAATGTTCTGCTTATCACAGATAAGATTGATTAATACCCGTAACAATCCGTGTCCTTAACAAAGGGTGCATGCACGTATAGCTTGAACGTGTGTCTTGCATCGTGTGCTGTGTGCATGCAGGCGTGCGAGTGTTGCGTGCGTGCAAGGGTACGTTTCAGTGCTGCATGCATGGGTGCGTACGTGCGTGTGTTTGTGAGTGCATGTCTACGTGTCAGTGTTGCACGCCAGCATGCGTGCGTGTGTACGTGTTAGTGTTGCATGCCTACATGTGTGCGTGTCTTGCGTGCGTGCATGTGTACGTGCGGGGTGACGCTACACATCAGTCGACTGACTTTTTCATCTCTGGTCATTAGATTTTCCAGCCGTTGGATACGAAATCAAGGGCCTCCAGTTTATCATTAAACTCCAGCCCCCCCCTGAGCCGCCAGCCACCACCGGTCGAACCGCCAGCCCCCGCCGCCCGCAGCCAGCCCACCCTCCCCGAAACCACTCCCCATCGCCGGTCCGCCGCCGCACCGGCCATCCCTCTAGCCCCCCCCCCCCCCCCGCCGAGCTTTTTCTCCAGGGATCCCCACCCGACCGCCCGAAGAACGCCCCCCAACCGCCGGTGACTGCCAACCAGAGGTCTCACGACTTCGAATACCCATCGACCACTAATTTATTACCATTTCTGTCCTTCATATACGCGCTGATGGGTGGGCCCTATTGTAATGTGCGCTGCTGAATGTGGACCGTTTGACTGGTCAATTGATCATGTTATCAACAAATTACGGAGCTGTATGGTGAGCCAGTGACCGTATGATCACCCTAAAATGTACTCCTATTTATTAACACAGTACAGACTCAAACTACCATTTCTTTGTTTCATATATGGGCTGACAGATGGGCCCCACGGTTACGCGCCCCGATGGTGCAACACTAGTTGCGCCGCGTGGAACGTTTGACTGGTCAATTGATTGTGTCATCAACAAAATACAGAGTTGTACGGGTGAGCCAGTGATCGTATAATCATGATATGTATTTGTTTAACACGATACAGACGCAAGGGCTCATATATACGCGCAAGCACTCACCGCTATAAGCGCACACATGCGAACCCTACCCCTATGAGCACCTTCGAGAGAGTGGGCCAGCATATATGATCTTGAGATTTTACGAAGTCACCATAGGTGCCTCGTAGTCGAGTGGAATGTCTCCTCCCACTGAACGTACGTCGCCGGAAAAATATTGAAATTAACACAAGATAAATGCGAGCACCAGGACTTTAACCTTGGTGGGCTCGAGAAACCATTGTCTGCTAACCGTCCAACCACATGTTGGTTAGCACGACAAAATGTATGTGGTGATCGTGATGAGCTTATTCTGAAGTCCAGTGACCATATCGTGCTTTCGCTTCAAATACAATGACCGTAAGTGTCGTCAACAAAATACGGATCACGCATCAAATGCAAAGTCCGCCAGTGTCATCAACAAAATATGGAGACGTATCCTGAGCTAGATACCATTGTAATATTGTATATGCTTATTTTCTTAGTGGCCGATTGCGTGTGTGGTGTGGTGGGCACATCATTTCTAGTTGTGGTGGGTCAACATGAAGACTCATGGGTCGGTTCCATCCTGCGCCACATATAGGTTGGACCGAGACGTGTTATACGAAGACCCATGTGAAGGACTCGGCGTACAACACGAAGCTACCAGAGTCGCGGAGGACTCTATCCCCACTAGTGATAAGCCAACTATATATGATTTGTAACCCTAGGCCCTTAGTATGTTATACAAGCTTGGGGGCTAGTTCGTTGATAGTATACACACACGCACAATGCCTGGTATTCACGTGTACTTTGTACACACCCCTATCACTAATATACAGTACCAGGAGTAGGCTCTTTCTTCAACTGCAATTGAATTCTAGCATGTGCATGTGTTTATTTCATATTATCGATCCATAGAGTGAGAGCGGCTTGAAATACAGGCAATGGATGCTTTTGCAATTCATATATAAACATTAATTAGTGCACTCCATGTTGTTAGTGTGAAGCACTTTATACATTTGTCACTTGCATGGATACATTCCAAATTGCTAGCTATGAAATAGAATACATGTCGAATTCAACATAAAGGGGGTTTCGAAGATTCGAATTCATAGGAAGTGCATTCATCTATTTGAACCCGATATAATGGCATTTGTAAATCAGATGTAAAATGGGGCATCAATCTTTGTTGTGAGTTTGAAAATGCTATATATATTCATACGCATATCTAACTTTTTTTTGCAACCAAGGAGATTATATCTGGAACCATGCATGAACTGAGGTAAGTTGCATATTTTTTAATATATACTCGTGTACAATGTATATTCAAATGTACCCCCTCCATTCCAAAATAATCGTAGCTTTAGGATTTTCAAGAGTAAAGATTTGTGAAGTTTGACAAATCTTGAAAGTTCAATTCAAGAGAACCGAAAACGTTAATGCTTCTGCTCCCAAATATTGAACGAAGCGCCAAATAGGCCTCTGGTCACCCAAAACTGCGCGAGACTAATGTTTTGGTGGTAGGAAATTACTGTCCTGACTCTGGCCCATGTAGCCTATCGGCCCGATGTCCAAAGGTCAAAACCAGGGTAGGTTTGTAACTTCACCAAGACGCTAGAGAAGCATTCATACGCCGTGGGCGCCTACCCATGCGCTCGGCCGAAATCTATCCCGCCCACATTTGGGACACCTGACATGACTGTCCTACCCCCAACCCGCAATATGTCCGAAATTTTAGATGGGGGGAAAGTTTGTAACTTTCCCCAAATTTCAAACAAGCGCGTCTCAAACCAAAACATTGTTCCCCCTTAGTTCCCCGCTGATGAAGTCATGTACCTATGGTAGGGACACGGACCCGTCCTAAAGAGCCCTACCATAGGGCATCCCTAGAGGAAGTCACCTTTCAATCGACTTGTAGATATCCCACTCGACGGGTTGAAGACACTCGACCAAGAAGCTGTCACTCGACCAAGAAGCCAACCACTCGACTGCCAGAAGACCTCAAGTCACTCCGCAGGCAAACGGTCGGCTATTAAGTAGTCTTTATGATTATTATGACACTTTATTAGGGACGTTATCAGTAACGCCCCACCTTAAATGTACCTTCAACCCCGCATTACTAAGGGCAGGAGAGGGCTGGCGAACTCTATATAAGCCATCCCCCTCCTCAGGATCAGGGGTTCGCACCCCTGTCAATTTACACACGCATAATACAGTCGACCGCCTCCGAGCACCGAGACGTAGGGCTGTTACTTCCTCCGAGAAGGGCCTGAACTCGTAAACCTTGCGTGCTTACAACTTCCCAATAGCTAAGGTCTAGCCTCCTCATACACACCCCCCTACCTCACTGTCAGACTTAGAACCACGACAGTTGGCGCCCACCTTGGGGCCTTAGTCTTAGCGCCTAATTGGAGAAGTTGCGATTTTTCCGATCCACTTGATCATGTTTTCCTGCGGAGCTTTGGCAGAGGGCCGCGAGATCCGTCTCGGCGGACTCACTTTCATCGCCGACGACTCCGCCTGGCTCCAGGAGGCGCTGCTTGACGTCGACGCGCTCCCCGTCCGCGGTGCGACACACTTCCGCGCGTGCGTCCGCGGCGTCCTCCTGCGGCAGCCGTCGGCCCCATATCGGTCGACTCCAGTGTCATCTCCCCGTCCTGTCTCCTGCCAGCGCAAGCGCTCAGGTCGGTCGAGACTCCAGCGGTGGATGAAGCACGCCGCGGCCCGCCAGTCGGCAGCCCCGCAAGTCGCGGCAATCGAGCCCGACGAATCCCTCTGCGGCCTGTTCGATCTGTCGACTGGCTCCACGGAGACCGCATCCGAGTGCGATAGCAGCGACCCTTTGGCGGAGGTTCTGGCGGTCGAGGGGACACGCAGTCCTCCTGGATTCCATCGCGCTGATAGTGGTGCAGATAGAGGCGATCCGTCGCATCCTCACAACGAATACCTCCCCGAACCTCTTACGTCATTACAGCGGGAGGAGCTTCGTCGCCGGAACATGGACGCGCTCTACACCCCTATTGTTGGAGAAACCCCCGAGGCCCAGGCCTTGGAGGACGCGCGCTTGGCTAATCTAGCCGAGCGCACTCGACTGGAGAATCTACAGCGAGCTCTCGACGAGCGAGCGCGTCAGCGGGCTCCCGAGTCCAGTCGACGCCAGCAGGCTCCCGAGTCCAGTCGACGCCAGCAAGCTCCCGAATCCAGTCGACGTCAGCTCTTCCCACCGCCGCAGGTATACCGAACTCCGGTTCAGAACCTGGCTGCCGCGGCCCGCATAGCAGAGTCAATCCAGCCCTCTCAGTCAGAGGCTGGCAGAGGATTGCTGCAGATCAGAGCATTGCTCCGAGCGGCGGGAAATCAGAATTCCGCCGTCTCTCAGTCGCGGGACAGGATCCACAGTCGATCCGTTGCAACAGAAACCGTCCAAACGGCCCACAACCCGAGATCGCCCCCGAGGCGTGAGGGACGTGGAGACCGGCACGATCAGTATAGGAGAAATGAACAATATGATCACCGACCCGACCATGATGATAGACGTCGAGTGCCGTCCCCTCCCCCGAGGAGTGGATCGTATGCACCTCGACATCGAGATGACAGGCGCCCCCATAACGTTGGGCAGAGGATCCCAGTCGACCCCATAGACCCAGGCTTTGACGCGAGATCCATCCTCGTTCAAGGTCTGGTGGGCAGGAAGAGGGCTCATCGAGAGGGCCACAATAGAGATACGCCCACCAGCAGCAGAGCACATGCCTCGGGGCCTGAATGTTTCAGTCGAGCCATCAGAGCCGCGGTGATCCCTCCCAATTTCAGGCTGGCGACTGGAGTCAGCAAGTTCACTGGTGAATCCAAGCCCGACACGTGGCTCGAAGATTATCGAGTGGCTGTGCAGATTGGTGGCGGCAATGATGAGGTGGCCATGAAGCATTTACCCCTCATGTTGGAAGGCTCAGCTAGGGCGTGGCTGAATCAGTTGGCGCCCAGCAGCATTTACACTTGGGAGGATCTTTCCCGAGTGTTTATCACAACCTTCGAAGGGACATGCAAGCGCCCTGCAGGCCTTACGGAGCTGCGGTCTTGTGTACAGAAGCCAAATGAAACTCTGAGAGAATACATCCAAAGGTGGATCACACTGCACCACTCGGTCGAGAACGTGCCAGACCATCAAGCAGTTTGCGCTTTCAAGGAAGGTGTCAAGTACAGAGAGTTGAATCTGAAGTTTGGCCGAACTGGAGAGATGTCCCTGAATCGGATGATGGAGATTGCCACCAAGTACGCTAATGGAGAAGACGAGGACCGACTCCGAAGTGGCAAACTCAAATCAGTCGCCCAAGAAACCGGAGGAAACTCCAGTCGGAAGCAGAAGCGGAAGGCCGAGCCAGCCGCCCCTGGGGAGGCCCTGGCTGTGGCCCAGGGAAATTTCAAGGGAAAACCCAAGGGCACATGGAAACCCAAGAAGGTTAAAGATCGGGATGGGAATGATGTTTTGGACCTGCCATGTCACATCCACACCAAGAAAGATGAAGAAGGAAATTTTATTTTCCCGAAGCATACCACTCGACAGTGTCGGCTTCTGATTCAGCAGTTCCAGGGCAAGCAGCCCAAGGATAAGGAAAAAGAACCGGACAGAGTTGAGGACAAGGAAGATAGTGACGATGGATACCCCCAAGTCAATTCAACCTTGATGATTTTTGCTGATGTCGAAAGTAAAAGTCAACTAAAAGTCATTAATCGTGAGGTGAACATGGTTGCCCCGGCGACGCCCAGTTACCTAAAGTGGTCTCAGACTGCCATCACATTCGACCAGTCCGATCACCCGACGCACATTGCCACCCCTGGGAGGCAAGCTTTGGTGGTCGACCCAATTGTCGAAGGCACTCGACTGACCAAAGTCCTGATGGACGGAGGCAGTGGCCTGAACATACTGTACGCTGAAACTTTGAAAGGAATGGGCATTCCGATGTCCAGACTCAGCACCTGTAACATGAGCTTCCACGGAGTCATTCCTGGGAAGAAAGCCGAGTCACTCGGCCAGATTGCTCTTGATGTGGTTTTTGGTGATTCAAAGAATTACCGCAAGGAAAAGTTGACGTTTGAAGTTGTGGACTTCCAGAGTGCTTATCACGCCATCTTGGGCAGGCCAGCTTACGCACGCTTTATGGCTCGACCATGTTATGTGTATCTTAAATTAAAGATGCCTGGCCCCAAAGGTGTGATCACTGTTACGGGCAACCGGAAGAAAGCAGAAGAATGTTTTCAGAAGGGATCAAAGATAGCTGATGCTCAGATGGCAGTGGTCCAGCTGAAAGAGTACCAAAAGGCTGCCGACCCGAGTGAATTGCTGCGAGCTAAGAAGCCTGCCTCCGAGTCAGCTTTTCAGTCGGCTGGCGAAACAAAGACAGTCCACATTCACCCGACCGATCCCGACGCTGCTCCGACTCACATCTCGATGGCGCTCGACTCCAAATAGGAAGAAGCGCTCATCCAGCTCCTCCGTGAGAACTGGGACATCTTCGCATGGAAACCCTTTGACATGCCTAGAGTTCCCAGGGGGCTGGCTGAGCACTGTCTGCGAGTCGACCCAAAGTTCAAACCCGTGAAGGAACATCTTCGATGGTCCGCCGTCCAGAAAAAACAAGCCATTGGCGAGGAAGTGGCTCGGCTCTTAGCAGCTGAGTTCATCCGAGAGATTTACCACTACGAGTGGCTCGCCAATGTCGTCATGGTCCCCAAGAAGGACAAGTCACTCCGTATGTGCATTGATTTCAAGCATATCAATCGGGCCTGCCCGAAAGATCATTTTCCTCTCCCTCGCATCGACCAGATTGTCGACTCAACTGCGGGATGCGAGAGATTGTCTTTTCTAGATGCCTACTCCGGGTACCATCAGATCCGTCTGTATGGGCCCGACGAGATCAAAACAGCTTTCATCACTCCATTCAGATGCTTCTGTTATGTCACCATGCCATTCGGCCTCAAGAACGCCGGAGCCACATTCATGAGAATGATCCAGAAGTGCTTACTCACTCAAATCAGTCGGAATGTGGAGGCGTACATGGACGATATTGTGGTCAAGTCCCGGAAAGGTTCCGACCTGTGGGCTGACCTTGCTGAAATCTTTGCCAACCTCAGGAGGTACGATATCAAGCTCAATCCTTCAAAATGCACTTTCGGAGTTCCAGGTGGAAAGCTACTCGGTTTTCTCGTTTCCGAACGGGGAATCGACGCCAATCCTGAAAAAATTGGCACCATACTCCGGATGAAGCGTCCTGTACGTGTGCATGATGTTCAAAAGCTTACAGGCTGCTTGGCCGCCTTAAGTCGATTCATTTCTCGACTCGGTGAAAAAGCGTTGCCTCTTTACCGACTGATGAAGAAGTCTGACAAGTTCGAGTGGACTCCAGAAGCTGATGCAGCGTTTGCAGAGCTCAAAGCTCTGCTCTCCACCCAGCCGGTGTTAGCTGCCCCAATCAGCAAAGAGCCTCTGTTGCTTTACATTGCAGCCACGGGACAAGTTGTCAGTACAGTACTTACGGTCGAGCGGGAAGAGGAAGGGAAGGCCTTCAAAGTTCAACGCCCTGTATATTATGTGTCTGAAGTTTTGACCCCTTCAAAACAAAGATACCCCCACTACCAGAAGCTTGTATATGGGATTTATATGACCACGAAGAAAGTTGCACATTATTTCTCTGACCACTCCATTACAGTCGTCAGCGACGCCCCATTATCAGAGATCCTGCATAACAGAGACGCAACTGGTCGAGTGGACAAGTGAGCGATTGAACTCCTTCCTTTAGATATCAAGTTTGAAGCAAAGAAAGCCATCAAGTCCCAAGCAATCACGGATTTCATCACCGAGTGGATTGAACAGCAACTTCCGACTCAAGTTCACTAAGAACACTAGACTATGTTCTTCGATGGATCCAAGATGCTGAATGGTTCGGGCGCGGGGGTAGTTTTGGTCTCCCCCCGAGGAGATAAGCTCAGATACGTTCTCCAGATTCACTTTGATTCCTCCAATAAGGAAGCAGAGTATGAAGCACTTTGTATGGGTTGCGCATGGCCATTTCACTCGGCGTCCGTCGCCTCATGGTCTATGGCGACTCAGATCTAGTGGTTAATCAAGTGATGAAGGAGTGGGATGTCAGGAGTCCGGCAATGACTGGATATTGCAATGCAGTGTGAAAGCTAGGGAAGAAGTTCGAGGGGTTAGAACTCCACCACATCCCCCGACTGAAAAACCAGGCAGCCGACGACTTGGCAAAGATAGGCTCCTAGAGAGAAGCCATTCCAAGCAACGTGTTCTTGGAACACATTCACTCACCGTCAGTCCAAGAAGAACCTTTCACAGAAGAAGCCCCGCAGCCGAAAAGTGCCACAGATCCGACTGAAGTTGAAGTGCCTGCAGTGGTCGACCTAATCATGGAAGTCTTGGCAATCACCCCTAACTGGACAATACCGTACATCGCATATATCCTAAGGAAAGAACTTCCGGAGGACGAGGAGGAGGCTCGACAGATCGTCCGCTGATCTAAGGCCTTCACAGTCATAAGGGGACAGCTGTACAGAGAGAGTGCGACCAGAGTCGGCCAGAAATGCATAACGCCAGAAGAGGGTCAAATAATCCTTAATGATATCCACTCAGGGACCTGCGGTCACCATGCGTCCTCTCGGACTATTGTGGCTAAAGCATACCGAGCTGGATTTTACTGGCCAAGGGCAAATGAGATGGCAAAAGAGATAGTCAACAAGTGCGAAGGGTGCCAGTTCTACTCCAACATGTCGCACAAGCCCGCATCAGCCCTGAAAACCATTCCGCTCGTCTGGCCCTTTGCCGTCTGGGGATTGGACATGGTTGGCCCCCTAAGAACAGGCAGGAGTGGATTCACTCATGTACTTGTAGCAGTCGACAAATTTACCAAATGGATCGAAGCTAAGCCCATAAAGAGCCTCGATGCTGGCACCGCTATCAGTTTCATCAGAGGGTTAACATTCAGATATGGAGTCCCGCATAGCATCATCACTGATAATGGGTCAAACTTTGATTCGGACGAGTTCAGAGCATTTTGCGCTTCTCAAGGCACACGAGTCGACTACGCTTCAGTCGCTCATCCCCAGTCGAATGGACAGGCTGAGAGAGCAAATGGTCTGATTCTCAAAGGACTAAAACCTCGGCTAATGCGCGATCTCAAGCATGCGGTAGGCGCTTGGGTCGACGAGCTTCCGTCAGTTCTGTGGGGATTAAGGACCACCCCTAACCGGTCGACTGGAAGGACTCCATTCTTTCTGGTTTATGGAGCCGAAGCTGTCCTGCCAAGTGATCTTCTTCATAACGCACCCCGAGTCGAACTTTACACCGAAGATGAAGCAGAGCAGGCCCGGCAAGACGCAGTCGACCTCCTGGAAGAAGAAAGGGAGATGGCCATGATCAGATCGACCATTTATCAACAAGACTTGCGCCGTTTTCACGCCCGAAATGTGAAAAGTCGAGCCTTCCAAGAAGGAGATCTGGTCCTCCGAGTGGATCAACAGAAGCCACACAAACTTGCTCCTACTTGGGAAGGCCCCTTCATAGTCACCAGAGTCCTCCACAATGGAGCATACCACCTCTACAACGTCGATCGCCAGATCAACGAGCCACGAGCTTGGAACGCGGAATGGCTCCGCCCCTTTTACACCTGAGTTCCCCTTGTAATGAGAAGAATAATTTCTACAGTCCATTTTTATCAAAGACAAGAGTGTTCCAATAATAGCTGTCACTTTGTTTGCATACAAAACCCCCAGTGGGTGACTTGGCTGCGAATCCGTTTTGCCTAAATTTTAAAGAAAAAAGAAAAATCCTACTGAGTGGAGAGCAATCCTCCCACTCGGGGGCTTAGCTGCAGTCCAGTACTCGCCTAAGTTCTCCCACTCGGAAACTTAGCTGCAGTCAAGCACTCGCCTAAGTTTGAAAAAATCCTACCGAGTGGAGAGCGATCCTCCCACTCGGGGGCTTAGCTGCAGTCCAGTACTCGCCTAAGTTCTCCCACTCGGAAACTTAGCTGCAGTCAAGCACTCGCCTAAGTTTGAAAAATCCTACCGAGTGGAGAGCAGTCCTCCCACTCGGGGGCTTAGCTGCAGTCCAGTACTTGCCTAAGTTCTCCCACTCGGAAACTTAGCTGCAGTCAAGCACTCGCCTAAGTTTGAAAAAATCCTACCGAGTGGAGAGCAATCCTCCCACTCGGGGGCTTAGCTGCAGTCCGGTACTCGCCTAAGTTCTCCCGCTCGGAAACTTAGCTGCAGTCAAGCACTCGCCTAAGTTTGAAAAAATCCTACCGAGTGGAGAGAAATCCTCCCACTCGGGGGCTTAGCTGCAGTCCGGTACTCGCCTAAGTTCTCCCGCTCGGAAACTTAGCCGCAGTCAAGCACTCGCCTAAGTTTGAAAAAATCCTACCGAGTGGAGAGCAATCCTCCCACTCAGAGGCTTAGCTGCAGTCCGGTACTTGCCTAAGTTCTCCCACTCGGAAACTTAGCTGCAGTCAAGCACTCGCCTAAGTTTGAAAAAATCCTACCGAGTGGAGAGCAATCCTCCCACTCGGGGGCTTAGCTGCAGTCCGGTGCTCACCTAAGTTCTCCCGCTCGGAAACTTAGCTGCAGTCAAGCACTCGCCTAAGTTTGAAAAAATCCTACCGAGTGGAGAGCAATCCTCCCACTCGGGGGCTTAGCTGCAGTCCGGTACTCGCCTAAGTTCTCCCACTCGGAAACTTAGCTGCAGTCAAGCACTCGCCTAAGTTTGAAAAAATCCCACCGAGTGGAGAGCAATCCTCCCACTCGGGGGCTTAGCTGCAGTCCGGTACTCGCCTAAGTCCTCCCACTCGGAAACTTAGCTGCAGTCAAGCACTCGCTTAAGTTTGGAAAAACCCTATCGAGTGGAGAGCCAACCTCACACTCGGGGACTTAGCTGCAGTCCAGCTCTTGTATGAATACAAGACCAAAGTCCCACACGACAATTCAAAACCACGAAGACATTCAGCAAGAAATTAAGTTTGGATAAAGCTTAAAAGGCTCTAGGCCCCGAATCAAAGTACTCGAGCCCTCAGCTCGGCAGAGTTTAAACGACTACAAGTCCACTCGGCATTTCGAGGCAAATTTAAGGAAAGGCATAAAAGTTTTCTCATTCCTCAGGAGGAGGACTGGCAGGAGCGACGAACTCATCCAGGTCGATTCCGTCCGCAATACGAGTGGCGGCAGCAATGAAGGTCTCCATGAAATCTTGAAAGCTGTGCCTCTTGGTATTGGCGACTTGGATGGCGGCCAACTTTTCTTCTCGCGCCTCCTTGCAATGGACGCGGACTAAAGATAGAGCCACATCAGTGCCGCACCGAGCAGAAGACTTCTTCCACTCCTGCACTCGATCGGGGATTTTGTCAAGTCGAGCCATAAGAGACTCAAGATCGTTCTGGAGCGTAGACTCTGGCCAAAGTGTCGAGTCGATCCGCGACATGGCAACCTTCAGCCGAGCCAAGTAATCCACGGCGCCGTCGATTCGAGATTCCAGTCGAAGCAGGTTCATGGCAGTATCATCTTTCTGGAGGAAATATGCCCTAGAGGCAATAATAAAGTTATTATTTATTTCCTTATATCATGATAAATGTTTATTATTCATGCTAGAATTGTATTAACCGGAAACATAATACATGTGTGAATACATAGACAAATAGAGTGTCACTAGTATGCCTCTACTTGACTAGCTCGTTAATCAAAGATGGTTATGTTTCCTAACCATGAACAAAGAGTTGTTATTTGATTAACGAGGTCACATCATTAGTTGAATGATCTGATTGACATGACCCATTCCATTAGCTTAGCACCCGATCGTTTAGTATGTTGTTATTGCTTTCTTCATGACTTATACATGTTCCTATAACTATGAGATTATGCAACTCCCGTTTACCGGAGGAACACTTTGGGTACTACCAAATGTCACAACGTAACTGGGTGATTATAAAGGAGTATTACAGGTGGCTCCAAAGGTAGATGTTGGGTTGGCGTATTTCGAGATTAGGATTTGTCACTCCGATTGTCGGAGAGGTATCTCTGGGCCCTCTCGGTAATGCACATCACATAAGCCTTGCAAGCACTGCAACTAATATGTTAGTTGTTAGATGATGTATTACGGAACGAGTAAAGAGACTTGCCAGTAACGAGATTGAACTAGGTATTGGATACCGACGATCGAATCCCGGGCAAGTAACATACCGATGACAAAGGGAACAACGTATGTTGTTATGCGGTCTGACCGATAAAGATCTTCGTAGAATATGTAGGAGCCAATATGGGCATCCAGGTCCCGCTATTGGTTATTGACCGGAGACGTGTCTCGGTCATGTCTACATTGTTCTCGAACCGTAGGGTCCGCACGCTTAACATTACGATGACAGTTATTATGAGTTTATGCATTTTGATGTACCGAAGTTAGTTCGGAGTCCCGGATGTGATCACGGACATGACGACGAGTCTCGAAATGGTCGAGACATAAAGATTGATATATTGGAAGCCTATATTTGGACATCGGAATTGTTTCGGGTGAAATCGGCATTTTACCGGAGTACCGGGGGGGGGGGGGGGGGGGGGGTTACCGGAACCCCCGGGGGGTTATTGGGCCAACATGGGCCTTAAGGGAGAAGAGGAGAGGAGGCAAGAGGTGGCCGCGCGCCCCTCCCCTTCCTAGTCCGAATAGGACAAGGGAAGGGGGCCGGCGCCCCCCCCCCCCCCTTTCCTTCCTCTCTTCCTCCTATTCTCCCCCTTCTCTCCTAGTCCAACTAGGAGTCCTACTCCCGGTGGGAGTAGGACTCCCCTTGGCGCGCCACACCTTGGCCGGCCGCCTCCTCCCCTTGCTCCTTTATATACGGGGGCAGGGGGCACCCCAACACACACAAGTTGATCCTTGAGATCGTTCCTTAGCCGTGTGCGGTGCCCCCTGCCACCATATTCCACCTCGATCATATCGTTGTAGTGCTTAGGCGAAGCCCTGCATCGGTAGAACATCAAGATCGTCACCACGCCGTCGTGCTGACGGAACACCTCCCCGAAGCTTTGCTGGATCGGAGCCCGGGGATCGTCATCAAGCTGTACGTGTGCTAAGAACTCGGAGGTGCCGGAGTAACGGTGCTTGGATCGGTCGGACCGGGAAGAAGACGTACGACTACTTCCTCTATGTTGTGTCAACGCTTCCGTTGCGATCTACAAGGGTACATAGATCAGACTCTCCCCCTCGTTGCTATGCATCACCATGATCTTGTGTGTGCGTAGGAATTTTTTTGAAATTACTACGTTCCCCAACAGTGGCATCAGAGCCTAGGTTTTATGGTTTGATGTTATTTGCACGAGTAGAACACAAGTGAGTTGTGGGCGATACAAGTCATACTGCCTACCAGCATGTCATACTTTGGTTCGGCGGTATTGTTGGACGAGACGACCCGGACCAACCTTACGCGTACGCTTACGCGAGACCGGTTCCCTCGATGTGCTTTGCACATAGATGGCTTGCGGGCGACTGCCTCTCCAACTTTAATTGAACCGAGTGTGGCTACGCCCGGTCCTTGAGAAGGTTAAAACGGAGTCTATTTGACAAACTATCGTTGTGGTTTTGATGCGTAGGTGAGATGAGTTCTTGCTTAAGCCCGTAGCAGCCACGTAAAACTTGCAACAACAAAGTAGAGGACGTATAACTTGTTTTTGCAGGGCATCTTGTGATGTGATATGGTCAAGGCATGATGCTGATTTTATTGTATGAGATGATCATGTTTTGTAACCAAGTTATCGGCAACTGGCAGGAGCCATATGGTTGTCGCTTTATTGTATGCAATGCAATTGCGATGTAATGCTTTACTTTATTGCTAAGCGGTAGTGATAGTCGTGGAAGCATAAGATTGGCGAGACGACAACGATGCTACGATGGAGATCAAGGTGTCGCGCCGGTGACGATGGTGATCATGACGGTGCTTCGGAGATGGAGATCACAAGCACAAGATGATGATGGCCATATCATATCACTTATATTGATTGCATGTGATGTTTATCTTTTATGCATCTTATCTTGCTTTGATTGGCGGTAGCATTATAAGATGATCTCTCACTAAATTATCAAGAAGTGTTCTCCCTGAGTATGCACCGTCGCGAAAGTTCTTCGTCCTGAGACACCACGTGATGATCGGGTGTGATAGGCTTTACGTTCAAATACAACGGGTGCAAAACAGTTGCACACGCGGAATACTCAGGTTATACTTGACGAGCCAAGCATATACAGATATGGCCTCGGAACACGGAGACCGAAAGGTCGAGCGTGAATCATATAGTAGATATGATCAACATAATGATGTTCACTGATGAAACTACTCCATCTCACGTGATGATCGGACATGGTTTAGTTGATTTGGATCACGTGATCACTTAGAGGATTAGAGGGATGTCTATCTAAGTGGGAGTTCTCAAGTAATATGATTAATTGAACTTAAATTTATCATGAACTTAGTACCTGATAGTATCTTGCTTGTTTATGTTGATTGTAGATAGATGGCTCGTGCTGTTGTTCCGTTGAATTTTAATGCGTTCCTTGAGAAAGCAAAGTTGAAAGATGATGGTAGCAATTACACGGACTGGGTCCGTAACTTGAGGATTATCCTCATTGTTGCACAAAAGAATTACGTCCTGGAAGCACCGCTGGGTGCCAGGCCTGCTACTGGAGCAACACCAGATGTTATGAACGTCTGGCAGAGCAAAGCTGATGACTACTCGATAGTTCAGTGTGCCATGCTTTACGGCTTAGAATCGGGACTTCAACGACGTTTTGAACGTCATGGAGCATATGAGATGTTCCAGGAGTTGAAGTTAATATTTCAAGCAAATGCCCGGATTGAGAGATATGAAGTCTCCAATAAGTTCTATAGCTGCAAGATGGAGGAGAACAGTTCTGTCAGTGAGCATATACTCAAAATGTCTGGGTATAACAATCACTTGATTCAGATGGGAGTTAATCTTCCATATGATTGCGTCATTGACAGAATTCTCCAATCACTGCCACCAAGCTACAAGAGCTTTGTGATGAACTATAATATGCAAGGGATGAACAAGACTATTCCTGAGATCTTCGCAATGCTGAAAGCTGCGGAGGTAGAAATCAAGAAGGAGCATCAAGTGTTGATGGTTAACGAAACCACTAGTTTCAAGAAAAAGGGCAAAGGGAAGAAGAAGGGGAACTTCAAGAAGAACGGCAAGCAAGTTGCTGCTCAGGAGAAGAAACCCAAATCTGGAACTAAGCCTGAAACTGAGTGCTTCTACTGCAAGCAGACTGGTCACTGGAAGCGGAACTGCCCCAAGTATTTGGCGGATAAGAAGGATGGCAAGGTGAACAAAGGTATATGTGATATACATGTTATTGATGTGTACCTTACTAATGCTCGCAGTAGCACCTGGGTATTTGATACTGGTTCTGTTGCTAATATTTGCAACTCGAAACAGGGACTACGGATTAAGCGAAGATTAGCTAAGGACGAGGTGACGATGCGCGTGGGAAACGGTTCCAAAGTCGATGTGATCGCGGCCGGCACGCTACCTCTACATCTACCTTCGGGATTAATATTAGACCTAAATAATTGTTATTTGGTGCCAGCGTTGAGCATGAACATTATATCTGGATCTTGTTTAATGCGAGACGGTTATTCATTTAAATCGGAGAACAATGGTTGTTCTATTTATATGAGTAATATCTTTTATGGTCATGCACCCTTGAAGAGTGGTCTATTCTTGTTAAATCTCGATAGTAGTGATACACATATTCATAATGTAGAAGCCAAAAGATGCAAAGTTGATAATGATAGTGCAACTTATTTGTGGCACTGCCGTTTAGGTCATATCGGTATAAAGCGCATGAAGAAACTCCATACTGATGGACTTTTGGAACCATTTGATTATGAATCACTTGGTACTTGCGAACCGTGCCTCATGGGCAAGATGACTAAAACACCATTCTCCGGTACTATGGAGAGAGCAACAAATTTATTGGAAATCATACATACCGATGTATGTGGTCCGATGAATATTGAGGCTCGTGGCGGATATCGTTATTTTCTCACCTTCACAGATGATTTAAGCAGATATGGGTATATCTACTTGATGAAACACAAGTCTGAAACATTTGAAAAGTTCAAGGAATTTTAGAGTGAAGTTGAAAATCATCGTAACAAGAAAATAAAGTTTCTATGATCTGATCATGGAGGAGAATATTTGAGTTATGAGTTTGGTGTACATTTGAAAAATTGTGGAATAGTTCCGCAACTCACGCCACCCGGAACACCACAGCGTAATGGTGTGTCCGAACGTCGTAATCGTACTTTACTAGATATGGTACGATCTATGATGTCTCTTACTGATTTACCGCTATCATTTTGGGGATACGCTTTAGAGACGGCCGCATTCACGTTAAATAGGGCACCATCAAAATCCGTTGAGACGACGCCTTATGAACTGTGGTTTGGCAAGAAACCAAAGTTGTCGTTTCTTAAAGTTTGGGGTTGCGATGCTTATGTGAAAAAGCTTCAACCTGATAAGCTCGAACCCAAATCGGAAAAATGTGTCTTCATAGGATATCCAAAGGAAACTATTGGATACACCTTCTATCACAGATCCGAAGGCAAGACTTTTGTTGCTAAATTCGGAAACTTTCTCGAGAAGGAGTTTCTCTCGAAAGAAGTGAGTGGGAGGTAAGTAGAACTTGACGAGGTAATTGTACCCGCTCCCTTATTAGAAAGTAGTACATCACAAAAAACTGTTTCTGCGACACCTACACCAATAAGTGAGGAAGTTGATGATAATGATCATGAAACTTCAGAACAAGATACTACTGAACCTCGTAGATCAACCAGAGCAAGATCCGCGCCAGAGTGGTACGGTAATCCAGTTCTGGAAGTCATGCTACTAGATCATGATGAACCTACGAACTATGAAGAAGCGATGGTGAGCCCAGATTCCACAAAGTGGCTTGAGGCCATGAAATCTGAGATGGGATCCATGTATGAGAACAAAGTATGGACTTTGGTTGACTTGCCTGATGATCAGCAAGCAATTGAGAATAAATGGATCTTCAAGAAAAAGACTGACGCTGACGGTAATGTTACTGTCTATAAAGCTCGACTTGTTGCAAAAGGTTTTCGACAAGTTCAAGGGGTTGACTACGATGAGACATTCTCACCCGTAGCAATGCTTAAGTCTGTCAAAATCATGTTAGCAATTGCCGCATTTTATGATTATGAAATTTGGCAGATGGATGTCAAAACTGCATTCCTGAATGGATTTCTGGAAGAAGAGTTGTATATGATGCAACCGGAAGGTTTTGTCGATCCAAAGGGAGCTAACAAAGTGTGCAAACTCTAGCGATCCATTTATGGACTGGTGCAAGCATCTCGGAGTTGGAATAAACGCTTTGATAGTGTGATCAAAGCATTTGGCTTTATACAGACTTTTGGAGAAGCCTGTATTTACAAGAAAGTGAGTGGGAGCTCTGTAGCATTTCTAATATTATATGTGGATGACATATTGCTGATTGGAAATGATGTAGAATTTCTGGATAGCATAAAGGGATACTTGAATAAGAGTTTTTCAATGAAAGACCTCGGTGAAGCTGCTTACATATTAGGCATAAAGATCTATTGAGATAGATCAAGACGCTTAATTGGACTTTCACAAAGCACATACCTTGACAAGATTTTGAAGAAGTTCAAAATGGATCAAGCAAAGAAAGGGTTCTTGCCTGTACTACAAGGTGTGAAGTTGAGTCAGACTCAATGCCCGACCATTGCAGAAGATAGAGAGAAAATGAAAGATGTTCCCTATGCTTCAGCCATAGGCTCTATCATGTATGCAATGTTGTGTACCAGACCTGATGTGTGCCTTGCTATAAGTTTAGCAGGGAGGTACCAAAGTAATCCAGGAGTGGATCACTGGACAGCAGTCAAGAACATCCTGAAATACCTGAAAAGGACTAAGGATATGTTTCTCGTATATGGAGGTGACAAAGAGCTCACCGTAAGAGGTTATGTTGATGCAAGCTTTGACACTGATCCGGACGATTCTAAATCGCAAACCGGATACGTGTTTACTTTAAACGGTGGAGCTGTCAGTTGGTGCAGTTCTAAACAAAGCGTCGTAGCGGGATCTACATGTGAAGCGGAATACATAGCTGCTTCGGAAGCAGCGAACGAAGGAGTCTGGATGAAGGAGTTCATATCCGATCTAGGTGTCATACCTAGTGCATCGGGTCCAATGAAAATCTTTTGTGACAATACTGGTGCAATTGCTTTGGCAAAGGAATCCAGATTTCACAAAAGGACCAACCACATCAAGAGACGCTTCAATTCCATCTGGGATCTAGTCCAAGTGGGGGACATAGAGATTTGCAAGATCCATACGGATCTAAATGTTGCAGATCCGTTGACTAAGCCTCTTCCACGAGCAAAACATGATCAGCACCAAGACTCCATGGGTGTTAGAATCATTACTGTGTAATCTAGATTATTGACTCTAGTGCAAGTGGGAGACTGAAGGAAATATGCCCTAGAGGCAATAATAAAGTTATTATTTATTTCCTTATATCATGATAAATGTTTATTATTCATGCTAGAATTGTATTAACCGGAAACATAATACATGTGTGAATACATAGACAAACAAAGTGTCACTAGTATGCCTCTACTTGACTAGCTCGTTAATCAAAGATGGTTATGTTTCCTAACCATGAACAAAGAGTTGTTATTTGATTAACGAGGTCACATCATTAGTTGAATGATCTGATTGACATGACCCATTCCATTAGCTTAGCACCCGATCGTTTAGTATGTTATTATTGCTTTCTTCATGACTTATACATGTTCCTATAACTATGAGATTATGCAACTCCCGTTTACCGGAGAAACACTTTGGGTACTACCAAACGTCACAACGTAACTGGGTGATTATAAAGGAGTATTACAGGTGGCTCCAAAGGTAGATGTTGGGTTGGCGTATTTCGAGATTAGGATTTGTCACTCCGATTGTCGGAGAGGTATCTCTGGGCCCTCTCAGTAATGCACATCACATAAGCCTTGCAAGCACTGCAACTAATATGTTAGTTGTTAGATGATGTATTACGGAATGAGTAAAGAGACTTGCCAGTAACGAGATTGAACTAGGTATTGGATACCGACGATCGAATCCCGGGCAAGTAACATACCGATGACAAAGGGAACAACGTATGTTGTTATGCGGTCTGACCGATAAAGATCTTTGTAGAATATGTAGGAGCGAATATGGGCATCCAGGTCCCGCTATTGGTTATTGACCGGAGACGTGTCTCGGTCATGTCTACATTGTTCTCGAACCGTAGGGTCCGCACGCTTAACGTTACGATGACAGTTATTATGAGTTTATGCATTTTGATGTACCGAAGTTAGTTCGGAGTCCCGGATGTGATCACGGACATGACGAGGAGTCTCGAAATGGTCGAGACATAAAGATTGATATATTGGAAGCCTATATTTGGACATCGGAATTGTTCCGGGTGAAATCGGCATTTTACCGGAGTACCGGGGGGTTACCGGACCCCCCGGGGGGTTATTGGGCCAACATGGGCCTTAAGGGAGAAGAGGAGAGGAGGCAAGAGGTGGCCGTGCTCCCCTCCCCTTCCTAGTCCGAATAGGACAAGGGAAGGGGGCCGGCGCCCCCCCCCCTTTCCTTCCTCTCTTCCTCCTATTCTCCCCCTTCTCTCCTAGTCCAACTAGGAGTCCTACTCCCGGTGGGAGTAGGACTCCCCTTGGCGCGCCACACCTTGGCCGGCCGCCTCCTCCCCTTGCTCCTTTATATACGGGGGCAGGGGGCACCCCAACACACACAAGTTGATCCTTGAGATCGTTCCTTAGCCGTGTGCGATGCCCCCTGCCACCATATTCCACCTCGATCATATCGTTGCAGTGCTTAGGCTAAGCCCTGCGTCGGTAGAACATCAAGATCGTCACCACGCCCGGAACTCCTCCCCGAAGCTTTGCTGGATTGGAGCCCGGGGATCGTCATCGAGCTGTACGTGTGCTAAGAACTCTGAGGTGCCGGAGTAACGGTGCTTGGATCGGTCGGACCGGGAAGAAGACGTACGACTACTTCCTCTATGTTGTGTCAACGCTTCCGTTGCGATCTACAAGGGTACGTAGATCAGACTCTCCCCCTCATTGCTATGCATCACCATGATCTTGTGTGTGCGTAGGAAATTTTTTGAAATTACTACGTTCCCCAACACTTTCACCGGAGAATTGATTGGGTCCAAACCCGTTTCAATCCGCCCGGTCTCCTCTTTGAAGTTCTGACAAAATTCTGCATACAAGACCCAAAGATAAGCCAACAATCGCAAACTGAGTCGACACAAAATAAAACCAGTCGGAATTGAACGCACACCTTCGAGCTTGATATACAGCGTCTTGGCGAGACTCCTCGGGTAGCTCTCCAGGTCGTCCCTCCTGCGAGCGACGCCTTCCATCTGCTCGCCCAGAGTGAGGTGCTTCTTCTTCCAATGCGAGCACTCCCTGTTGGCTTCGTTCAGAGCGGCCTTCAGCTTGGTGTTCTCATCTTCTATCTGGCTGACCGAAGTCAGCTTCTGTTCAGCCAGTGCGATCTTGTCATCAGCCTCCTTGTGGGCAGCAGCCAAGTCCCGATCCTTCTTCGCCAGGGCCTCGCTCAGTTCTCCTGCAAAAGAAACGATGATTGGTTCAGAAACAGCAAAAGATACCCAAGCCTAAAAAAACCAGTCGACAAGGCCATCTTACCAGCAACGCCATCTCTGACCTTCTGCAGCTCCGTTCTGGCCAGCTCCAGATCGAGAGACAGTTGAATCCGCTGCTTCTCCAACTCAGCATAGCGAGACGCAAGTTCACAAGATTTCTGCAAAAGGGAAATTCAGTCGACAGACATACAAGATAAGTTGCTTCTGAGTAACTAAGGGAAAAAGGTGACATTTCTAAGACTACAGCCGAATCGAAAACATTCGATAGTAGTCTCGGGGACTACACCCAGTGGGTGCACTCAGCGTGCCCCCACAGGTCCTGACAAAAAAAAGTCGAGTGTCCGCAGTTGACCAGACACGGATCCATTCGACATGACTCGACCAGATCAAGAAAGGAATACAGATTCAGAAATGCAATATAAAGACTACAGTCGACTGCCAGCAGTCCACCGTAGTCTCGGGGACTACACCCAGTGGGTGCACTCAGCGTGCCCCCACTAGTCCAAGAAAGAGAAAACACACCCAGTGGGTGTACAGATACAGATACAAAGATCTTCAAAAAAAGAAAGAGGGAGAAAGACTCTTCAAATAATCAAGTATCAAGTCGACTGACCTGGACGTTGCTCTGAAGCGCCGAACTTGCGTCGTAAGCTGCCTGGCTGGCCTCCCGAGCCTTCTTCACCTGTTCCATCATGACCCCCGCCTGGTGTATAGCCTCCTTCGCAGCGGCCACTTCGTCTTTAGGGACAGAGTACGCGACAAAGAGCGAAGTCGGATTGGCAGTCGACGCCGAGGGCTGCGCACTCGACAGGGGATTGGCAAAGGACACAGAAGCCCGAGGGACATCGCCGCCATCCCGAGCCACGGTCTCAGGCGCCGGAGCAGGCTGGGGAGTCCTGTCAGCCGACGGCCTCTTGGTCCTCCCTATCCTCAGCGGCTCGTTGTCGTCGTCATCCGGGAGGTCGATAACATGAGGAGGGGCTGCAGGAAGAACTTTCAATCGACCAGAATTGCAAGAAACGACCAAGTCAACCCAAAAAAAACAGAACGTCAGTAATTGTACCAGGGTTGGAGGTAGCAGCGTCCCCCATCTCTTGGTCGTCGTCTTTGGCAGAGACCTCGGAGGTAGCAGCACTGCAAATTTCAAAGAATCAGCCAGTTAAGCGTAACGAGTCGACCGAGGATCCGTCCTCCAATCAACGAAGGAAGACAAGCTTTGTTACCCGGAGATAACAGGGACAGTTATCTTCATCTTGGGCAGAGTCTTGGGCGGCTTGGATAGCGTCGTGCGTGGTTTCTTGGGGACCTTCCCAGTCGGTGTTGGAGAAGAAGTCCGAGGGCGTTTCGACGATGGCCCGACGGAGGCAGTCGCCTGGCCACGTCCCTGCGCCGGGTCATGTGCGAGCTTGGATCGCCTTTCCAGGCGGGGAGGTTCGGTCTCCTCCTCCTCCTCTTCGCTGGAGAAGATGTCATCGCCTCCCTCTCCTTCGCCATCTGACTCCCACTCGCCCTGGTCGTCCCCGCTCTCGCCTCCGCTCCCTTCTCCTTCCTTAGTCGACCCCTGTGCCCCATTGGGCGTCGAATACATCTCAGTGGTCGCCTGAAAGACAGCAGACAAAACAAAAAGTCAGTCGACCTGCTTGAAAGAAGACCAATGCAGAAAACGAAGATTTCAGTCAGAAGCATAAAAAACGCACCTGGTCGACCTCATACGAGTTGTCGAGTGGAATGACCCTCCTAGCTCCTCGGGGGTTGTCCTTGTTCCCCGTAATGCTTGACAGCCACCCCTCCAACATCTCGTCAGCGACCTCCTCCGGGTGGATCCGAGTGGTGTCCTCGAGGCCAGAGTACAGCCACATCGGGTGGTCCCGAACCTGGAGTGGTTGGATTCGCCTCTTGAGGAAGACCTCCAGCTGATCCATCCCCGTCACGCCCTCACGGACAAGTTCAACCACTCGACCCGCCAGTATCTTGACCTGGGCCTTTTCTTCGGGCGTCACCTTCAGAGAAGCAGGCTTTTCAGCTCGGTCGAGGGTGAAGGGTGGGAGTCCAGTCGACTGCCCTGGAGTCACCTGATCCTGGCAGTAGAACCAAGTCGCCTGCCAGCCTCGAACCGACTCCGGGAAGGTAATGGAGGGAAAACAGCTTTTTCCCCTCGTCTGGATCGCCAAGCCCCCACACAGCTGGATCACTTGTGTCCTCTCGTCACTCGACTTGGCCTTCTTAACCGACTGAGAGCGACAGGTGAAGATGTGCTTGAAAAGCCCCCAGTGTGGGCGGCACCCCAGGAACGCCTCACACATAGAAATAAAGGCGGCGAGATAGACTATGGAGTTCGGAGTAAAGTGATGGAGCTGTGCTTCGAAGAAGTTCAAGAAGTTGCGGAAGAAAGAGTGGGGCGGCAGAGAAAACCCTCGGTCGATATGAGTCGCCAGGAGCACGCACTCACCGTCGCGAGGTTGGGGCTCGATTTCTCCCCCGGAAGACGCGCAGCCTTGTGGGGAATGGCTCCTCCCTCGACCAGGTCGTCAAGATCCTCCTAGCGGAGCATCGAGGGCATCCAGTCGCCCTGGATCCACCCTTTGGGCAGGGCCGTCCGAGAAGAAGATCCACCGCGCGCAGACTTCTTCCCCTTCCCCGCCACCGCCGCCTTCTTCGCGCGCTCCAGAGCAGTCGTCTTGCCCTTCACCATCGTCGCCGGCGAGATCTCGAGCTGGTTTGCGGTGGATGGGCGAGAGCGAAGGAAGCGGGAGGCGACAGAGAAAGAGAGAAAGAAGGGGAAGAGATGAGCACGCGCACGGTCGGAGGGCTCCGAGCCAGCTACTTATAAGGTGCCTCTTCCGAGTGGCTGACAGGTAGGCCCGAGCTATCCAGTCAAATCCCGTGGCAGGCGCGCGCATAGTACGTGGCGAAAAAGGCGGCACGGAGATCGAGGAGCCTTCGCACTGTCTCTCCCAATTACTGCGGCCGCCCCTGTTCCGCGCGCTTCCCAAAAAATCCGAATCCCGCGATCTCCGCTGACTGCAGAACAACTTGACAAAACGGAAATCCCGCGCACACCGGTGCTCGAGGCCTCACAGGTAAAGAAATCCATTCGACGAAAGGCCTGGAACGGATCAAGGCGACTGAAAGAGGTTAATGACGTCATCCGTGACAGTCGACCCAGAACGAAGCACCCATAATAACCTGAAGAATCAGTCGGAAAGGTCCCTAACCCCTTTTCTCACTCTAGCCTCGATCCGTTGGGGGGCTAATGATGAAGTCATGTACCTACGGTAGGGACACGGACCCGTCCTAAAGAGCCCTACCATAGGGCATCCCTAAAGGAAGTCACCTTTCAATCGACTTGTAGATATCCCACTCGACGGGTTGAAGACACTCGACCAAGAAGCTGTCACTCGACCAAGAAGCCAACCACTCGACTGCCAGAAGACCTCAAGTCACTCCGCGGGCAAACGGTCGGCTATTAAGTAGTCTTTATGATTATTATGACACTTTATTAGGGACGTTATCAGTAACGCCCCACTTTAAATGTACCTTAAACCCCGCATTACTGAGGGCAGGAGAGGGCTGGCGAACTCTATATAAGCCATCCCCCTCCTCAGGATCAGGGGTTCGCACCCCTGTCAATTTACACACGCATAATACAGTCGACCGCCTCCGGGCACCGAGACGTAGGGCTGTTACTTCCTCCGAGAAGGGCCTGAACTCGTAAACCTTGCGTGCTTACAACTTCCCAATAGCTAAGATCTAGCCTCCTCATACACACCCCCCTACCTCACTGTCGGACTTAGAACCACGACACCCGCCTCCCTCCGTTTCCCCATTCATACTCCATGGGCGTGAAAATGCCCTCTCCACCAGCCGCGAAACCCCAGCCTCCTCCGTCCTCCACCCCATAGCGGCCAATCCACCGCCGCCCTCCTCCATCATGCTGGAGCCAGTACCCCGACATCGTCGTCCAACGCAACCACAACCGCAACGCCCTCAAGGACTTAGCAGCTGAAGCCGAGGTAGAGCTGCCTCCACGACGCCGACACCGACGTGCGCCATACCAGAACCACTCCGACGATGCCATCCTACGCCTCACTGCTGCGGCTCCACTATCGCAACCGTCCACCGCACCGGAGCTGTTCCCGCTACACCGTCGTTCGCCGCCTTGGATCTGCTTCCCCGCTGCCGACAGATGGCCATCGCACCACACTCAACAACTTGGCCATGGGTTCATCCAAGGCTGCACCGTCCTCCACAACTTTTGGTTTCCAGCGAACAACAAGAAGATCGTTGGAGAAACAGAAGGAGGACACAGCACTGCCAGCAGAAAGAGGTACTCTTCTTCCCTTATTCGTGCAAATGTTACGTCTCCGCTCACACCGTATTCATCCCATGAAAGAAATTAGTTGAGCGCTTCTTACTGCATCTTCTTCGTGATACTAAATGCACAAGGTTTCCTCCATTTTACTATTTCACCTTTGCTAGAGGTCAGTAGCCCACCTGGATTTCAATTCAGGGTCAGTCGAACCGCAATTAAAAGAACCAGCACCCGCTTAGGCGCGCGGAACACCTAGTCCGCCTGTTCCCCGGGGAAGCGGCGCATCGGTGTCTATCATAGGGGTGTGGGGCGCAGGAGCTGCTTGCGCCCGATATGGAGGTCGGCGGGGCTTGAATGGATGGTCGGTGGGCGGTGCCAAGCACGGCGGTGCGGTGAGGTCGAGGGGAGGGTGTAGGCAGGGGAGGAATACTGGGCCGGTGGTTGCTGGCATTTTGAGGAAGATCGTCAACACTGACTCGCTGGAGGTAGATGAAGGTGATCTTCCCGTTCTTTGTACATCGGACGGTGCAGAAAAAATGGACTGACCTATTTGCTTTCAGTCGACTGTTATTTTCATAGAATCCTGTAGTAATTTAGTGTGCCATGCATGTTGTAGAGCTATCATATGTCTCCCGTCATTTATTTCTCACCGACCTGCTATCTGCTACCTTTACACTGTACTAATTGTGCACACACTTCACCCATACTCACACTATTGTTTTTTTATGCATGGGTATTTCAGACTCTGACGCAGTGTTGATGAATGCAGAAAAGAAAAGACAGAAGTCGCTCCAGTGTAATTCGAAGATAAGCACTAAGCGTTCCAGCGCTCTAATGGGTGCAGTGTCAGCAGTTGGAGACAGTAAACGTAGCTCTGCAGTTGATGATCTCAATTGCCACACACAACCATCCCAGGTGCTTGCTTTAACTTCGCGCTGTCAAATGTGGTTGCATGTTGCATATGGTGTCTAGCTTGTATTGCTTCCAATTTGGTTAAATTGCATCTTCTTACTTTACACATTATACCTTTGATAATGACATGCCTTCATGTTTTTGATACATACTACATATGTCTATTAACCATGTTCATACATCAAACTAATGCTCTTTTGTATCCCTCGTCAATCACTTATGATGAGACAGTTACCCGGGTAGGTTTCTGTGAGACGCCATACTCGTTTAAAGAGTGCAGTGTCATCCTCCCCACATGATTCTCAAGAAACAGCAAGGCTAAATGAAGATAGTCAACATAGCTCTCTAGTTGATCACCGCAATTCCCCCACACCACCATCGCAGGTGCTTGCTCTTACTTGGCAGTGTGATATGTAGTGTTCGTCTTCCATGAAAGTAGTGTTCGTCAGTATCATGCATCAATGAGTTTTGAAGAGCAAATTTTATTCCTTTTTCTTGTGGGTTTAACTTGACAAGGCAAAATCAAGAAAGATGAAGGAAAAGAGTAAGGAAGGCGATGATGGTGGTCCTCTGCAGCAACGTAAATGGAGCATCTGTACCGATTCTCCTTGTACTGATAGTGCATTACAAGGTCCAAGTCTCCGCTCCCCTACTCCACCATTGAAGGTGCTTGCTCTAACTTGGCAGTGTGATATCTGGTTGCATGTTGCATATGGTGTCTAGCTCGTATTGCTCCTAATCAGTGTAAACTACATCTGCTTAGCTTACATATGATACATGTGAATGTGACACGCTTTCTTGTTTTTGGTACATACTATATCTTATGATATGGCACCTTTAAGTCGCCACTGTGATATTGGTTGTGTCTTGCATATGATTTCTAGCATGTACTGCTTCTAATTTGTTGAAACGCCATACAGTTTGAACTTGGCAAAGTGATATTGGTTGCATCTTTCATATGGTGTCTGGCTTGCAGTGCTTCTAATTTGTTGAAATGCCTTCTGCTTAGTTACCACATCATAGGTGTGAATATGTCACACCATCCTGGTTTTCATACCTATTCCATCCTCGCATCATGTGTTTTCCTTTCATCCGAGTAGTGTTCGTCAGTATCATGCATGAATGAGTTCTGAAGAGCGAATTTAATTCCTTTTTCTTATCGGTTTGACTTCACAATGCAAAATCATTACAGCTAATTAGTCCGGCAGTGGATGATGGTGGTCCTTCGGGGCAACTCAAACAGGGGGTCTCTACAGATTCTACTCCGCCATCATCCCAACAAGATTCGCAAGACAACACAAGGCTGGACAGTCAACGTAGCTATGTAGATGATGAGCACATCTCCCCTACTCCGCCATCACAGGTGCTTGCTCTAACTTGACACTATTATATGTGGTTGCATGTTGCGTATGATGTCTAGCTTGTATTGCTTCTAACTTGAATTGCATCTGCTTACTTTACACATAATGCCTGTGAATATGACACGTGTTCCTGTTTCTAGAACATACGTGTACATGATGAGCACATCTCCCCTACTCCCCCATCACAGGTGCTTGCTCGATCTTACTTGGAACTGTTATACGTGGTTGTGTTTTCCGAATGATGTCTAGTTTGTATTGCTTCTGATTATGTTGAATTGCATCTGCGTAGCTTACAACTTATACCTGCAATGATCACATACCCATAAGACACATTTAACTTGGGACTCTGATGTAGGTTGCATCTTGCATTGTCTTCTAGCTTGTGCTGCTTCTAATTTCTTGAAATGGCACTTACGATGAGACACTTTTTACCTGATAGAGTGATATTGGTTGCATGTTCATATGGTGCCTAGCTTTCATTTCTTCTAATTTTGTTGAAATGCCTTCCGCTTACTGTTTTTTCATACATATTCCATCCTCCTATCGTACGTGTGAATATGAAACGCTGTCTTTTTTTGTATATATTCCATCCTCCTATCCTGCGCTTGCCTTACATCAAAGTAGTGTTCGTCTGTATCATGCATCAACCAGTTATGCAGAGTTAATTTTATTCATCTTCTTGTGGTTTTGACTTCATAAGGCAATATCAGAAAATAGGAAGGAAAAGAGTAAGTTAGGGGATGTTGGTGGTCCTCCGCACCGACGCAAACAGAGACTCTCTAGATTTGCCACTGCTACTGCTAATGAAGTTGAAGTCCCAAGTCTACATGATGAGTTCATCTCCCGTACTCCACCATCGCAGGTGCTTGCTCTAAGTTGATAGTGTGATAATTGGTTTCATGTTCCATATGTTGTCTAGCCTATATTTCTTCTATTTTGATTAAATTGCACAT
This sequence comes from Triticum monococcum, assembly GCA_034509565.1. NCBI lineage: Eukaryota > Viridiplantae > Streptophyta > Magnoliopsida > Poales > Poaceae > Triticum > Triticum monococcum. Next base: position 671,965,447 of record CM067845.1, read on the forward strand.
GCTGAGTTTATACGTTGTACATGTGCATATGACATGGCTTTCTGTGTCTAGAATACACTGCATCTATCTATCATACCATGTTCTTACATCAAAGTACTGCTGTTGTGTATCCCGCATCAGTCACTCATGATTGGACGCTTTTAACATGGCAGTTTGATAGTGGTTGCATCTTGCATTGATTTCTATGTTGTACTGCTTCTAATTTTTCGAATTGCCACTTATGACAAGACACTTTTAACTTGGCAGAGTAATATTGGTTGCATCTTTCATATGGTGTCTAGCTTGCATTACTTCTATTTTCTTGAAAATCCTTCTGCTTAGTTTGCACATCGTAGCTGTGAATATGTCATGATGTCCTGTTTTTCTTACATATTCCATCCTCATACGGTTGTCTTACATCAAAGTATTGCTTGTCTGTATCATGCATCAATGAGTTCTGAAGAGTGATTTTATTCTTTTGTGTTGTGGGTACAACTTGACATGGCAAAGTCAAAAAAGAGCAAGGAAAATAATATAGTAGGGAGTGCTGTTACTCGTCGGGTGAAACGGAAAAGGTTCTGTCGTCGAGATTCTGCTGGTACTTATAATGCAATAGAAGGTCCAAGTCCACCGGCTAAATCTACAAACACAGTATCACCTGCTCCACCAGCTGCAGTATCCGCTTCAACTGTACCAGCATCTCAACCAGTTACTCGTTCGTTTGCTCCGGAACTGGCCAGTTCCCAAGCTGCCTTCACACCTAACACTACTTCCAAAGCACTGCTGACACAACAGGACTTGGCAAGATCAGATGAACATCATGAGCATCAACACCAAGACGGTACCTGACTGAGTCAAGTTGCAGTTGCATGCTCCTTTATATGTACTCTCACAGTTTGATGTACACTAACACTTTCCATATTCGTTGTTGAACTAGCACCACGGCACAAGCGGAAACAGACATCAGGGATAATGCTTGACAGATTAACAAACTCTAAAGGAGGAAGAATGGAGATCCATTTTGAGGCAGGTTTAAAAAGGCCACGTGATGCTACAGAGTCAGCCAAGTTAGTATCAGTGGCAGCCGTTACCGTTAGGTGTCATGCACGTATCCTCCCAATGTGGATCCAGTACAGGCATGAGAAAGACAATACCCAGTTTAACACCTTCCTTGACCATTTATCTGTAAGTAATGTTATTCATCGCAATTAGTAATATTGTCTTGCTCTATCCCATACTTTCTAGCTTCCTCCTAATAAGACTCACATTCTTTTTAAAACAGATGAGGTTCAAGTTGGATCCGAAAGATGATGCAACTAGACAAGCATGCACTCATGTTTTTCAGTCTGCTCTACGACAGTATCGGTACCACCTTAGAAAATCTCTCTTTGAAGGCAAGGCTAACAATGAAATCGCCCAAACATCTCCAGTGGAATATATTACAAATGAAGACTGGACGGCCCTCATTAAACACTGGTCTGATCCAAAGTATCAGGTACAGTATATGTATTTGATCAGACCACATATTGAACTTGTATTTATGTATGTGCATTACAAGTGTATCTTCTTCTAGGCTAACTGTTTGAAGAACAAAACCAACCGTTCTAAAGTGAAATTCCAATAGACCACAGGATCTCGTAGCTATATTGCACACCGCGAGGCTCTTGTAAATAGCTGCTACTTCCTTCTTTTTTGTGCCATATTATCGTATCTATATTGACTTGTTCCAAATACAGAGGAAATCCCGTGCGGACCAAAAAGAACCTGAACCGAATGTAGTGCAAACCTTCAAGTATTTCCACACCAGCAAGATGAAGGGCATGAGCACACCAGTTCAAGCCGCTATTGTAAGTCCTTACTCCTCCTGCCTTGAACTGATTGGTACTATGATGTGTTCATTTAACTACTTGGTTTGCAGCCAATGTCAGTTACTCTATTCACTTTTATTCACAGTTGTCTTAACGTATCATTTCACCTTACATGGTTTAAAAGAGATGAAGGATATTCTTTTGGTCTTGATCTGTAATCTAGTTGTTATGTTCACGTGCGCACACAATGATAAAATAGCCTGTTTCTTTAATATCTGTTTGCCCATGATATGAATGATTTCATACTATGTTCATCCTACTTTAAACAATGTCTCTTTATCCGTAGATGTCAACGAATGTGAGGAAATAGACAATACAGTAGGCATGCTACATGGACATATGTTTCGAAAGTGATTTTATTGTGTAGTTGGCACTACAATACATGCTAATGTATTACAATAGTTCACCAAAATAAGTTATGTATAAACGTTTAGGCCCTGTTTGATAGCAAAATATTTTCTAAGTATTTTAAGAATACTACAGTTTTTGAGATTACCACGGTTTTATTTACAATGAGCTGTTTGGTTGCCCCTAACAACTGTGTTTTTAATACTGTAGTATTGGACAAACTGCAGTTTTTTCTCTGCATAAAAAAAAGAACCCGAAACCTCTTTTTTTAAAACAGAGTTGCTGAGTGCTTAAACACAATGGCTAAACAGCAAAATTTACAGCGTTATGCGGCAACAACCAAACATGTTTTATGTATTGTGAATACTGCAAAATACTCTGTTTTGATAAAACTATGGTATCTCACACCTATAAGTAAAATTATTGTAGTTTATGATACTTTGGTTTATATAATACTTTGCTATCAAACACAGCCTTAACCTACTTTGTTTGTTTTTATCTCATTAGTAACTTATCTGGTACACTAATCTACAAGTTCAAACTTTCAGGAAGCTATGGAACAAATGATTGAACAGCCACAACCACAGGCACAATGTCACCTCTTGCTGAAGTGCGTCAGTATCTCACCACTAATAGTGCAAAAAGCACCTTCCTGCGTAATTCTGGGTTGGTTGTCAAGGTAACCTCGTCCAAATCGCCTACTGAACAAAACCTTCCTGCTAGACAGAGTGATATATCTGTGCTCCAGACACAAGTCCAATCCCTAATGGACGTTGTTTCGGAAACAAGAATAGTGGTTGAGAAATGTCGTCAAGATATGAATGGTTTTGAAACCAGACTATCAGACATTCGCTTCATTGTTCAAGAGCAATGGCAGAAAAAAGGTGGAGATCGTGCTGCTTCATCAGATTCTACAGCCTGAAACATTAGTACTCAAGTCAAATGATCTGTGCTTCTATACATCTGATGGTGCTTTTATCTGGAAGGACTGTAAACTTTATGCCAACAGGCCTTTTGTTGTATGGTTGGAATTTATTTTGTTGTGATACAACATTTATGATGCTCCCTCAGGCTGTAGTAATTACGATGCTATTTTTGTATAGTGTAGGTTTATCTTAGTAATGTATTTGGCCGAAAGCTTCGTAGGAGCCCAACATGCCAACATTCGTTGGGCCCGTTCCAATTGGGCTAAAAATGATTATAGGCCAAAATTAGCATGTAGCCCACTAAAAATATCTGGGCCTAAATCAGCATAAGCTTTCATATTTTTCTGGTAGGCCTATGCCCATAGTGGGCCTTTAACAGGCCTAAACATAATTTGGGCCCTCGGTAAAAATAGGCCGTTTACAGGTGTAAATATCTCGAGCCCATAAAATACATGTGCCTTTAATAGACCGAAAGTGAGATTGGGCCCTAATTGTGCCAAATAACCCACTGGACTTTAACAGGCCAAAATTTGGACGAGCCGTAAATGCGCTGACCTAACACACGGGCCTTTAACAGGCTGGAACTTCAGTCGGGCTAGATTATCGTCATTTTTATATGGGCCGTTAATGGGCCCGATATGATGTTGGGCCACATATGGCCCATGGTTTACGTCTGGTGTTAACAGGCCGAAAATGACAACGGGCCGAAAGTGGCCCAAAGCTATAGTGGGCCTCTAACAGGCCGAATGTCAAACATGGCCGAATATGACCCAAATCCTTCACGGTCATTTATGGGCCGAAAGTTTTGATGGCCTGTAAATGGGCCCAAATGAAGTCGGACGTTTAACATGCCGGAAATACACCAGGCCGTAATTCGGCCCAGTTACTTAGCAGACTGTTAACAGGCCAGAAGTGACCATGGGCCGCGTTAATGACAAGTTTAGGACAGGCCGTTGACGGGCCGATTTGACAGAGAATTTTGGGCCTTTTAGCTGGGCCGGCCCATTATGGTCGGCAGAATCTTGTGGGCCTTTAGCTGGGCCGGCCCATTGTGGTCCGCAAAATCTTGTGGGCCTTTAGCTGGGCTGGCCCATTATGGTCTGCAAAATCGTGTGGGCCTTTAGCTAGGCCAGCCCATTATGGTCCGCTAAATTTTATGGGCCTTTAGCTGGGTCGGCCCATTGTGGTCCGCTAAATCTTATGGGCCTTCGGTTGGGCTGGCCCATTTAATCTTTGTGGGCCACTTTTGGGCCGGTCCACGTGTCAACATATCATAGGCCCATCTCGACCGTTGGATGAGTGACACCTGTGCCAACGCGGAGCTGACGCGTGGATCCGTCAGCCAATGAGAATTTTACATGTGGAAAATCGGCATTGGTCGTGGCTGTTAATGGGTTATCGGATCCAAAATCCGACCCAATAGCTTAACGGCGTTCCGTTACAGTGGATGCCATGTGTCGGTCACCCTTCACGAAAGCACTTCTCTGACGCGCGATTTATCGTCATGGAAGTGGACACTTCTGTGATGATAATTTTGGCAATGTGAAAGTGCAACTATCCCTAGGTGGTTTTGGTAATTCATAACAACATATAGCTCATTGAGCTAATGCTATTTCAAGATGATTATTTCAGGAAAGCTCAATGATTGGCATGGCATGGATGTGAAAGTGGAACCCTCAAAATGCTAAGGACAAAGAATTGGCTCAAGCTCAAAAGTTCAAGACTCTTCATTTTATATTTTAGTGATCCAAGATCACATTGAGTCTTTAGGAAAAGCCAATACTATCAAGGAGGGATGAGGTGTTTCTTAATGAGCCTCTTGCTTTATGTGCTTGGTGATATGCTCCAAAATCATCAACCACTTTTCCATAGCCACAAATGACCTAAACCCTAAGCCAAACTCGGTCATACCGATTCTTTCAATCCGGCACCACCGAGTTTCACTTGTCATTTGCCACTGCCAAACCCTAGCAATTCGGTCCTACCGATAAGGATCTCGGTCTCACCGAGATGGGCTTGCAAACTCTCTGTTTCCCTTTCGTAACTTTTCGGTCTCACCGAAAGAGCGAATCGGTCCCACCGAGAATGCAAGGTAAACTCTATGTTTCCTTCTTGTAACTTTTCGGTCTCACCGAAAGAGCGAGTCAGTCCCACCGAGTTTGCCTGACCAACTCTCTGGTTAGCTTATTGCCAAACTCAGTCTCACCGAGTTTGTGCAATCGGTCTCACCAAGATTACGTTATGCCCAAACCCTAACCGAATCGGTCCTACCGAGTTGCATGTTAGTCCCACCGAAATTCCTAACGGTCACTAGGTTTACTATTTTGGTCCGACCGAGTTTTCTAATTCGGTCCCACCGAGATTGGTAAATTGTGTGTAACGGTTGGATTTTGTGTGGAGGCTATAAATACCCCTCCACCTCCTCTTCACTCGCGGAGAGAGCCATCAGAACACATACACCATTCCAACTCATATGTTCTGAGAGAGAACCACCTACTCATGTGTTGAGACCAAGATATTCCATTCAAACCATCTGAATCTTGATCTCTAGCCTTCCCCAAGTTGCTTTCCACTCAAATCTTCTTTCCACCAGATCCAAATCCTATGAGAGAGAGTTGAGTGTCGGGGAGACTATCATTTGAAGCACAAGAGCAAGGAGTTCATCATCAACACACCATTTGTTACTTCTTGGAGAGTGGTGTCTCCTAGATTGGCTAGGTGTCACTTGGGAGCCTCCGACAAGATTGTGGAGTTGAACCAAGGAGTTTGTAAGGGCAAGGAGATCGCCTACTTCGTGAAGATCTACCGCTAGTGAGGCAAGTCCTTCGTGGGCGATGGCCATGGTGGGATAGACAAGGTTGCTTCTTCGTGGACCCTTCGTGGGTGGAGCCCTCCGTGGACTCGCGCAACCGTTACCCTTCGTGGGTTGAAGTCTCCATCAACGTGGATGTAGGATAGCACCACCTATCCGAACCACGGGAAAAACATCCGTGTCTCCAATAGCGTTTGAATTCTCCAAACCCTTCCCTTTATATTCTTGCAAGTTGCATGCTTTACTTTCCGCTGCCAATATACTCTTTGCATGCTTGCTTGAATTGTGTAATGATTGCTTGACTTGTCCTAAGATAGCTAAAAACTACCAAGAACTAAAATTGGGAAAAGGTTAAGTATTTATTTAGTCAAGTAGTCCAATCACCCCCCCCTCTAGACATACTTTTGATCCTACAAGTGGTATCAGAGCTTTGGTCTCCATTTGCCTTGATCTCCATAGCTTTTGGTGGTCATAGCCTTGGTTTCACAACCTAGGAGAGTATGGCGTCTAGCAAGGGAAATTATCACCATAGAGGTCCTTACTTTGATGGTACTAATTTTGCTAGTTGGAAGCATAAAATGAAAATGCATATTCTTGGACATAACCCCGCCGTATGGGCTATTGTTTGTGTTGGCTTGCAAGGTGAGTTCTTTGATGGGAGGGAACCAAACCGTGAAGCTACCGCGGATGAGTTGAAGATGTTGCAATACAATGCTCAAGCTTGTGATATTCTCTTCAACGGATTGTGCCCCGAAGAATTCAACAAAATCAGCCGCCTTGAGAATGCAAAGGAAATTTGGGACACTTTGATTGATATGCACGAAGGTACCGACTCCGTCAAGGAATCCACGTTGGATGTGCTCCAAAGTCAACTTGACAAGTTCAAGATGAAGGATGGTGAAGGTGTCCCCGAAATGTACTCTAGGCTTGCTCTCATCACAAATGAGATTGCCGGCTTACGAAGTGAAGAGATGACCGATAGATTCATCATCAAGAAGATCCTAAGAGCCTTGGATGGAAAATATGATACCGTGTGCACATTGATTCAAATGATGCCCAATTACAAAGATCTCAAGCCAATGAAAGTGATTGGAAGGATTGTTGCTCATGAGATGTCACTCAAGGATAAAGAGGAACTTCACAACAAATCAAGTGGTGCCTACAAAGCCTCATGTGAAGTCCCCACATCATCAAGTGAGAAACAAACCTTCAATGAAGAATTGAGCTTAATGCTGAAGAACTTCAACAAGTTCTACAAGAGTAGAAGCAAAGATAGAAGCTTCAAGTCAAGGTCATACGATGACAAAAGATCTTCTAGCCGAGAGCAAAACTGCTATAATTGTGGAAGACCCGGACACTATTCCAATGAGTGTACGGCTCCCTATAAGAGAAGAGAAGATTCTCCAAAAAAGAAGAAGCAAAGAATCACCACCAAGAGAGAGAAGGAGTAGAGATGATCGTTATGAACGGAGATACTCACGGAGAAGCAAGGATTCGGAAAGGAAGGAAAAATCATCAAGGAGCTACACAAAACGAAGACATCAAGCTCATGTTGGTGAATGGGTATCCGGCTCCGACTCCGACAGCCACTCCGAGAGAAGTTATCACTCCAACTCCGAAGATACTCAAGATGAAGGTGTTGCCGGTCTAGCACTTGTGTCAACCAACTCCTACGACATATTTGACTCACCAAATGAAGGAATTGGAAGATGCTTCATGGCCAAAGGTCCTAAGGTAACACACCCCAAGTATGTTGATTTTAATAGTGATGAAGATGACTTGTTAGGTGATGATGAGTTGCTTGTTGACAACTCTAGTGATGAGTACTATGATGAAACATCAATTAATCATGCTAAAACGAATGACAATGATAAGGAGAAGATTGAGGCTCTAACTAAAGAACTAAACACTCTTAAGTTAGCTCATGAAACTATCTTCGAAGAACATCGAGAACTTTTAAGAGCTCATGAGAAATTACGCTTTGAAAAGCTCAATCTTGAGCAAGAGCATGAGTTCTTAAAAGCAATCAATGATGATCTCCGCAAGAAAAGTTCTTCTTACATTGCCAAGCATTTACTATTATCCACTTACATACCTCAAGTCAAGTCTAGTAACAAGAACAAGAAAGATTCTTCCTCTAGTAGTAACAATGATCATGCTAAATCCAATATTGTTGCTTCTAGTAGTTCTCTTGATTCCACTAATGATTCTCTTAGCCAAGTTACACTTGAGCAAGAAAATAGCTTATTGAAGGGGATTATAGAGAAAGGAGTGTACAAAAGCCTTGCCAGGAGTAAGCAATTTGAGGAAATTGTGCGCAAGCAAGGAATGCACCGGAAGAATCAAGGTGTTGGTTTTGAACGAAAGTTCAATGCCAATGGAGTTGAATGGGAAGAAGATCAATACCCCAAGACAAAGTTTGTTCCTCAGCAAGAGAAGTATGACACCTCTTTCAAGGGGATACAAGCTCAAGATGATCTTCCACCACAAGACTACAAGCAAAAAGGCAAGGACAAGCTTCAAGAGGAGATTGATGCATTTGAAGAAGCTCCTAAGACCTTAGTCAAGTGGATTCCCAAGACCACGTCAAGTTCCACTTCATCAAGTACGACTACAACTCCAAGGATTCCCATCAAGATGGTGTGGATCCAAAAGAAGAAGAACTAGAGAGTTCTTGAGGGTGACTCCACCAACATATTGTACTCTCATCATTTTGGAAAGAACAAGTGCAATCAACTTCCACATCATGCACTAGTTCAAGGAGTCACAAACCCTCTTGTTGGTAAGACAAGGGACAAGGTAACCTAAAGTTTTCATGGACATCATATTGTGTATGCATCACTCTATGTCTATGGATATCCTTGTTTGTTCCTTGTGGGACTAACCCATGTAGGTATTGAAAGTGCAATTCACTCAAATGGATAGCTCCAAGTGATCTACATAAACATTGAGCATCCACATCTTCAACATCTACATGAAGTCATCATCGACAAAACCCAAGGTTAGTTCATCCCTCTTAGGGGGGATATCACATCTAGGGGGAGCTTTACTCTAAGACTTGAGCTAAAGCAACTCTAAAGATGTGAATACAACAATGCTTTATGTAAAAGTGGTAACCCCACTTGAGCTTAAACGATGAGTATGACCTACGATCAAGTGTTCTCACTTGACTCCTAAGTCAATATACTCATATATATATGACCTAGTCATCGCAAATTGCTTGATAGATGCTAGAATTGTTTGTGCATGCTTTGCCACATATTTCAGTTGCCATCTTACTGTGTGAGCATGTTGGTTGCATATTTTACTCATTCGAGGACATCCACTTGTTGTTTTGATTGTTTGGCTTTATCTTCTTTTGCCAAGTGGATGGACAAGAATGCCTAAGAACCTCCTCTAGCTATCTATGCTTTTCTCGTCTCAAACTCTATTCATGCTGCATCACAAAACTTGATCAAGTCAGATTCGAACCACTCTATGTGAGGAGCGCTTGGAGTCCCCGATTCGTCATAGACTTAAACTTCCAAAACCTCTTTGTGATTCTCGGTCTGACCGATACCATACTTTCGGTCCTACTGAGATCATTAAGTTGATCTAGGTTTTCGATCTCGGTGCAATCGATTTGAACCACTTGGTCACACCGAGTTGCAACAACTGTATACAGTTTTGCATCTCGGTGCCACCGAGTTGTTCCACTCGGTCACACCGATAGGGTCGGGCTATATATAGTGACGGGCAGAATTTTGGAAATTTCTTCGAAACCTCTTCGCCCGTGCATAGCTCGCTCTGCCTCCTGGGTCTCCGGATCGTCCTCCTCGCCGCCAGCAGCCTCCAGTCGCTGGTCTCCGTCGCCGTCAACGGGATTTCTGCCCCGCCGTTGCCGCCGTAGCGAGTCTCCGCCGAACTAGGGTATGGACTCGATCTTTGTGCCATTCTCCAATCCGATTCCTGGCACATTGTGATCATCATGATTCTTGCCACGTTTGATAAACTCCTATCTAGTCAATGAACTCGTAGATTAGGTTTAATTCGAAAATTTTAGGGTTAGGTTTCCGCCGAAACCATCTCGGACCCACCGAGTTGAAAAACTCGGTCCCACCGATTTGGCTTATGCCATTGCACAAGTAAAACTCAGTCTGACCGAGAATTACTTATCGGTGTGACCGATTTTGGAACTCTGTGAAACCCTAGCAGTCTCGATGCCACCGAACTATGACTCGGTCTGACCGAGTTCACTAGTTCTGGTGCCAAAACTGCTTCGGTGGCACCGAGTTTGAAAATCGGTAGATCCGAGATGATTTCAGTGGGAAACTAAAACTAAGTTTTTGAATTGTTCTTTTGCAAAAAATCTCTGCATTTTGTGATGCTCATCCACTCTATCTCATCTATAACCTATTCACAGGGTCAGCAGTCAGAATTTGCATCATGTCAGACCAGAGTGACAGCCAGAACTTGTCAGAGCAGCAAGTGCAGTTGAGTGAGGGCACTAGCCCCTCAAGTTCCTCAGATGATGGCAGCAGGAGCACACCCAACAACCTGCCTAAAGCTACCACTAGACAAAGGAAGAAGAGGACTTCTGATTCTGAAGATGAAGACTATGTGGCAGAGGAAGAGGCCACATCAAAGAGAGTTGAGCCAGCTCAAGGCACAAAGCCAGGCCTGAAAATCAAAAGGCCAGCAGGCAGGCAGCCCATGTCAAAGGCTAGAGCTTCAACTATGAAGCCTGCTCCCATTGAGCCCGTTGCTGCTGAGGGCAAAAAGAGAAAAGAAAGAGTGAAGAAGACTGTAGCCAAAGTGCTTGGGAGGGCCTCCATCATGGAAGATGAGGAGGAAGAAGAAGAGGTTGCCGCACCAGCACCCAAGGCTCCCAAGCTAATGGGAGATGCCATAAAATCAGGGGGAGCTGCTTCCAAGGCCAAGTCAGCTCCAAAGCCAAAGCCGAAGAGAAACACAAGAAGCATCCCAGCCACTGAAAAGAACAAGGCCCCAGTGCCTGAAGCTGCAGAGGAAGAGGAAGAGAATGTCCTTAGGAAGCTCAAGCCCAAGATCCCAGACCACAACGATGTTCATCCTGTGGCTGAGGATATGAAGCTCAGGAGAGATTCAGGGCTGAGGAAGTGGAGAGAAGCAGATCCGTATGCTTCTAGGAGAAGGACTGCAGTGGACTACAGGTTTCATACCAAGGAGCAATAGGATTTCTATGAGACAGTTTTGCTTGACAAGAAGCCAATTGTATGTGACATGAGATGGGTCGACTGGACCTACATGAAGGAAAATGAGGAACACTACCCTGGAGTATATGACAGCTTTAGTGTGTGTGGAGTGGCAGACTTTGTTGGGCAGAAGCTCACAAAGTGGAATGAGGAGCTTATCATGCAATTCTACTCCACAGCACACTTCTATCCGGATGGCAGGATCACTTGGATGTCAGAGGGTACAAGGTACCAATCAACTGTTGAGGAATGGGCGAAGTTGATCAATGCCCCAAAGGAGCAAGCAGATGACTTGGACATTTATGCCAAGAAGAAGATGGACCACAACACTATGTCCAACATGTACAAGGAGATTCCGAATGAAGCACTTGACACGTTCAAGTTTGGCTCAGTGCACCATCTTCTATCAGGACTGCCCACTATCAATTGGATATTGAGGCACACCCTGTTGCCCAAGTCTGGAGATCACAAGATGATCAGAGGTCACGTGATCAATTTTCTTCATGTCTTTGACGTGCCTCAAAAATTCAAAGTCATGAGTCTCATAGTGGAAACAATCAAGAGGACAGCAGCAGACTAGAAGAGGAGCTGTGGATATGCCCCACAGATTCAGGAGCTCATCAACTCCAAGATGGGCACGAGCATATACCTCTTGGATAAGGAACACCTGCCCATCCGCCCAGATTTTGAAGATAACCAAGTGGTCATGACTGAGAATGAGCCATCATCTGTCCATGCACAAGCTCAGAAGGAGAAGGCAAAGAAGGAGAAAGCTGCCAGGATGCCTACTCAAGCGGAGGCATCTGATTACTTCCTGAAAACCAAACAAGAGCAGCTTGGTTACCTGATTGCGTCCACCCTGCGGATTGAGCAAGGACTTGCCACCCTGAATCAGAACCAGGCAAGCTTAGAGAGGATCATGGAACAGAGGTTCTATGACTTGGACATCAAGGTGACAGAGATACAGACTGCCGTGGAGCAGCTCCAGGAGGACATGAATGAGAGGAGAGGCAGGACCACGACTGATGCTTTTGCTAGGGTGCCACGAGGTCCGAGGTCGTCTGCACTGCCAGTTGCTGACACTAGAGCTACAACGTCTGTGCCAGCCACAGCCTCAGTTCCACCAGCTCCAGCATCCACTTCAGCCTCAACTCCGACCACGTCTACCGAAGGCTTCGTCCTTGGAGTGCTCCGGACTCCACCACCACCTGAAGATCAAGCCTGAGCGTCGACTTAGCACTATGCATTTTCTAGGAACTTTTTGGTAACTTGTTGCCAAAGGGGGAGAAAATGTATAGATCATAGGCTTCGAGAGAGAGTGTTGCTTTTATTCTCTCTTGTTTTATTTGGTGGTTTTTCAAACTTTGTTTTCTTGTGTGTGAGATACTACGTCCTTATCTGTGTGAGACATCGATGATCATGTGTTTGATCATAAGCTACACTTAATGTTTGCTTAATGGTTGCTATTATTATTCTTTCTATCTTTTGTGATCATTCACTATTCTTGGTGATGAGTGCATGTATTTCAATCTTATCATTTTTGAGCGCTCCACCAAGATGTATGTGACATGGAAGAGTAACCCATGATTCTAACTCCTTGTGCATTTGCAATCCAAAGCAAATTTTAAATATGCACAAATTTAGGGTGAGCTCTTATTTGTCACATACTTCTCAAAGCGACGATATATTTCATGCTTATTATCATTTGTCGAAGCTTTGATCTATATGTTGTCATCAATTACCAAAAAGGGGGAGATTGAAAGTGCAACTATCCCTAGGTGGTTTTGGTAATTCATAACAACATATAGCTCATTGAGCTAATGCTATTTCAAGATGATTATTTCAGGAAAGCTCAATGATTGGCATGGCATGGATGTGAAAGTGGAACCCTCAAAATGCTAAGGACAAAGAATTGGCTCAAGCTCAAAAGTTCAAGACTCTTCATTTTATATTTTAGTGATCCAAGATCACATTGAGTCTTTAGGAAAAGCCAATACTATCAAGGAGGGATGAGGTGTTGCTTAATGAGCCTCTTGCTTTATGTGCTTGGTGATATGCTCCAAAATCCTCAACCACTTTTCCATAGCCACAAATTACCTAAACCCTAAGCCAAACTCGGTCATACCGATTCTTTCAATCCGGCGCCACCGAGTTTCACTTGTCATTTGCCACTGCCAAACCCTAGCAATTCGGTCCTACCGATAAGGATCTCGGTCTCACCGAGATGGGATTGCAAACTCTCTATTTCCCTTTCGTAACTTTTCGGTCTCACCGAAAGAGCGAATCGGTCCCACCGAGAATGCAAGGTAAACTCTATGTTTCCTTCTTGTAACTTTTCGGTCTCACCGAAAGAGCAAGTCAGTCCCACCGAGTTTGCCTGACCAACTCTCTGGTTAGCTTATTGCCAAACTCGGTCTCACCGAGTTTGTGCAATCGGTCTCACCAAGATTACGTTATGCCCAAACCCTAACCGAATCGGTCCTACCGAGTTGCATGTTAGTCCCACCGAAATTCCTAACGGTCACTAGGTTTACTATTTTGGTCCGACCGAGTTTTCTAATTCGGTCCCACCGAGATTGGTAAATTGTGTGTAACGGTTGGATTTTGTGTGGAGGCTATAAATACCCCTCCACCTCCTCTTCACTCGCGGAGAGAGCCATCAGAACACATACACCATTCCAACTCATATGTTCTGAGAGAGAACCACCTACTCATGTGTTGAGACCAAGATATTCCATTCAAACCATCTGAATCTTGATCTCTAGCCTTCCCCAAGTTGCTTTCCACTCAAATCTTCTTTCCACCAGATCCAAATCCTATGAGAGAGAGTTGAGTGTCGGGGAGACTATCATTTGAAGCACAAGAGCAAGGAGTTCATCATCAACACACCATTTGTTACTTCTTGGAGAGTGGTGTCTCCTAGATTGGCTAGGTGTCACTTGGGAGCCTCCGACAAGATTGTGGAGTTGAACCAAGGAGTTTGTAAGGGCAAGGAGATCGCCTACTTCGTGAAGATCTACCGCTAGTGAGGCAAGTCCTTCGTGGGCGATGGCCATGGTGGGATAGACAAGGTTGCTTCTTCGTGGACCCTTCGTGGGTGGAGCCCTCCGTGGACTCGCGCAACCGTTACCCTTCGTGGGTTGAAGTCTCCATCAACGTGGATGTAGGATAGCACCACCTATCCGAACCACGGGAAAAACATCCGTGTCTCCAATAGCGTTTGAATTCTCCAAACCCTTCCCTTTATATTCTTGCAAGTTGCATGCTTTACTTTCCGCTGCCAATATACTCTTTGCATGCTTGCTTGAATTGTGTAATGATTGCTTGACTTGTCCTAAGATAGCTAAAAACTACCAAGAACTAAAATTGGGAAAAGGTTAAGTATTTATTTGGTCAAGTAGTCCAATCACCCCCCCCCCCTCTAGACATACTTTCGATCCTACACAATGTCATGGGACACTTCTACGACAGCACAGGTATGCCTATCTTGATTCTGTCATAAATTTGTCATGGATGTACATGCATGATAGAAAACGCGACCTACTGTGACAAACACGTATCGTCACGGAAGTGTATTTTTTTGTAGTGAAATATAGTATCCTAGAAATCTTTTGTGATTGTGAGCCCTCATCAAAATATTATATGCCAAAATTGTTGACGTTGGACAACGAATACAACCTAATGGTTTATGTTTGTTTATATTCACATAGAAGTCACTAGCAAAAGAGCCCGTGCGTTGCAACGGGAGAGAAAACATAACACACACACTTAACTCAACAACCATTACTCAAGACCACAATAGGTCCATCTCCTTTATTTTCGCAAGGCATCATATTTGTGTTGCCGCTTATCCTCCTTCTCGCCCTCGCCGGCGATGGCCTCGGTGTTCACACAAAACAACAAAAAACATGTGTTGAATATGGTTAATCCTAAGGCGTCTCTCTCTCCCTCTCTCCTCCCTCTCCCTCTCTCTCTCCCTTTGTCTCTCTTTCTCGCTTGTTTTCTCTCACTCTCGCGATGAGAAATCTGTTGTTTTCCTCTGCGACATTTTTCAGAGGTATGCATGTGTAGTTATTGATGTTTTCTTTTCCGTATATATATGGTTATAGTGGGGTGTTTATTTGCAATCCGGATCGCCGCCGGTATGAAAAAACGAATCTTGCGCTATAAACTATAAGTTTGCTTCCATAACAATATTTTAAAAATATTTAACAAGTAAAATTAACATCATATTTAGATTCAACACATTTTTCTAATAAAATTTCATATATAATACATTAAAATTGAAGTTATGGTTTAAAAGATACAGATAATTTAGAAAATCATTTGGTTTGACTCAAATATATTCCAAAATAATATTTAAAAATACTTAACAGGTAAAAATAATCTCATATTCATATTCTACATATTTTTCTAATCAAATTTCATATATAACATGTTCAAACTGGAGTTACGGTTTAAAAGATATGGATGATTTTAAAAAGCATTTGTTTGACTTAAATATGATTCGCGGATGAATTACCTAAAACATAAGGGTTTTTTCAAAAAAAAATGTAAAATAACGGTTCGGGTGTGACTTAAATCTGGATGTCGGGTTGATTTCAAAAAAGACAGGGACTTTTGTGTAAAATACGAAAATAACGATTCGTTTTAACTTAAAACGGAACTGCGGGTTGAATTTTCTGAAATAGAGGGACTTTTCTGAAAAATGCCATGACGGACGAAAGAAACCCAATTTGCTTTATTATTAGGTAAAGATATTGTCATGGATCCTTTAACATGTGCTGCTTGCCCCTATCTTTGCTAGCCAAAAATTCCTCACTAAGTAGAGATACTACTTGTGCATCCAAAAACTCTTAAACCCAAATCTTATTTTCAAGAGTCCACCATACCCACCTAGGGATTGAGCAAGATCCCTCAAGTAAGTTGTCATCAGCGCAAAAAGTCAATAAAAATTGCTTCTAAAAGTGTGAGATCATTTAGTGTAAGAGAAAATTGAGCGTTGTACGAACTTGTGATGGTAAAGAATAAAAGCGACAGACTGCATAATAAAGGTTGCTATCACAAGGGGCAATACAACTTGACGTTCTTTTGCACTAAGGGGTTGAGCATACAAACAAATAAGCGCATGGTAACCTCTGCTTCCCTCTACGAAGGGCCTATCTTTTACTTTTATATATTTACTTTTATGCAAAGAGTCAAAAGTTTTCTCTCTATTCCTTTTTTATTTTTCTCCTTTGGCAAGCATCATGTGGTGAGAAAAGAGTTGGGGAACACGGTAATTTCAAAACAAATCCTACGCACACGCAAGATCATGGTGATGCATAGCAACGAGAGGGGAGAGTGTTGTCTATGTACCCTTGTAGACCGTAAGCGGAAGCATTATGACAACGCGGTTGATGTAGTCATACATCTTTACGATCGACCGATCCTAGTACCGAAAGTACGGGACCGCCGTGATCTGCACATGTTTGATGACCCACAAGTGTAGGGGATGTATCGTAGCCTTTTCAACAAGTAAGAGTGTCGAACCCAACAAGGAGCAGAAGTAAATGATAAGCAGTTTTCAGTAAGGTATTCTCTGCAAGCACTGAAATTATCGGTAACAGATAGTTTTGTGATAAGGTAATTTGTAACGAGTAGCAAGTAATAAAGGTAAATAAGGTGCAGCAAGATGGCCCAATCCTTTTTGTAGCAAAGGACAAGCCTGGACAAATTCTTATATAAAGTAAAGCGCTCCCGAGGACACATGGGAATTATTGTCAAGCTAGTTTTCATCACGTTCATATGATTCGCGTTCGGTACTTTGATAATTTGATATGTGGGTGGACCGGTGCTTGGGTACTGCCCTTACTTGGACAAGCATCCCACTTATGATTAACCCCTATTGCAAGCATCTGCAACTACAACAGAAGTATTAAGGTAAACCTAACCATAGAATGAAACATATGGATCCAAATCCGCCCCTTACTAAGCAACGCATAAACTAGGGTTTATGCTTCTGCCACTCTAGCAACCCATAATCTACTTATTACTTCCCAATGCCTCCCTCTAGGCCCCAATAATGGTGAAGTGTCATGTAGTCGACGTTCACATGACACCACTAGAGGGATGACAACATACATCTCATCAAAATATCAAACAAATACCAAATTCACATGACTACTTATAGCAAGACTTCTCCCATGTCCTCAGGAACAAATGTAACTACTCACAAAGCATATTCATGTTCATAATCAGAGGGGTATTAATATGCATAATGGATTTGAACATATGATCTTCCACCAAGTAAACCAACTAGCATCAACTACAAGGAGTAATCAACACTACTAGCAACCCACAGGTACCAATATGAGGTTTGGATACAAAGATTGGATACAAGAGATGAACTAGAGTTTGAGATGAGATGGTGATGGTGAAGATGTTGATGGAGATTGACTCCCTCCCGATGAGATGATCGTTGGTGATGATGATGGTAATGATTTCCCCCTCCCGGAGGGAAGTTTCCCCGGTAGAACAGCTCCGCCGGAGCCCTAGATTGGTTCCGCCAAGGTTCCGCCTCGTGGCGGCGAAGTTTCGTCCCGTGAGCTAGCTTATTATTTTTTTCCTCGACGAAAGACTCCATATAGCCGAAGATGGGCATCAGAGGGCCACCAGGGGGCCCACGAGGCAGGGGGCGCGCCCCCACCCTCGTGGACGGTGGGTGGGCCCCCTCTGGTACTTCTTTCGCCCAATATTTTTTATATATTCTGAAAATAATTCCCGTGGAGTTTTAGGACTTTTGGAGATGTGCAGAATAGGTCTCTAATATTTGCTCATTTTCCAGCCCAGAATTCTAGCTGTCGGCATTCCCCCTCTTCATGTAAACCTTGTAAAATAAGAGAGAATATGCATAAGTATTGTGACATAATGTGTAATAACAGCCCATAATACAATAAATATCGATATGAAAGCATGAAGCAAAATGGACGTATCAACTCCCCCGAGCTTAGTCCTCTCTTGTCCTCAAGCAAAAGCCGAAATCGAAAAATATGTCCACATGTTTAGAGATAGAGGTGTTGATAAAATAAAATACGGACATGAGGGCATCATGATCATTCTTAGAACAGCAACATATATATATATATATATATTGTCATATGATCTCTTATTCTAAAGTAACAATTCATTCACATACTCAAGTATGAATCAGAAACTTCATTGAAAACTAACAAACTATAATCTCAGTCACTGAAGCAATTGCAATTTATCATAACATACGAAAGAGTCAATATAAGAGCTTCTCAGCAAGTCCACAAACTCAACCATCATTTGGTCTTTCACAATTGCTAACACTCACACAATATTTATGGTTATAAAGTTTTAATCGGACACAGAGAAAGATAGGGTCTCATAGTTTTGCCTCCCAACTTTTTACCTCAAGCGTAATGTCAACAATAATAGTTCATGCAAACCCACATCAAATTAGCCATATATATCAGGATCTTTCCAACACATTGTGCTTGCCAAAGAATAAAATGTAAAAAGGAAAGGTGAAGATCACCGTGACTCTTATATGAAGTAATAGACAAGAATAAAAGATAGGCCCTTCGCAGAGGGAAGTAGAGGTTGTCATGTGCTTTTATGGTTGGATGCACGAAATCTTAATGCAAAAGAACGTCACTTTATATTGCCACTTGTGATATGGACCTTTATTATGCAGTCCGTCGCTTTTATTTCTTCCACATCACAAGATTGTATAAAGATTATTTTCTCCACACTAATAAATCATACATATTTAGAGAGCAATTCTTATTGCTTGCAACGATGACAACTTACTTGAGGGATCTTACTCAATCCATAGGTAGATATGGTGGACTCTCTTGGCAAAACTGGGTTTAGGGATATTTGGAAGCACAAGTAGTATCTCTACTTGGTGTGAAGAAATTGTCTAGCAAGAGAGGGAAAGGCAAGTTCAACATGTTGGATGATCCATGACAATATAATTTATCTTAGATGTAAGAAAACATAACCCATTACGTTGTCTTCCTTGTCCAATGTCAACTCTTTAGCATATCATACTTTAATGAGTGCTCACAATTATAAAAGATGTCCAAGATAGTATATTTATATGTGAAAACCTCTCTTTCTTTATTACTTCCTATTAATTGCAATGATGACCAAGACTATGTTTGTCAACTCTAAACAACTTTTATTCATCATACTCTTTATATGTGAGATCATTACTCTCCATAAGATCCACATGATCCCTTTATTTCTTTTTATTTCTTCTCTTTTATTCTATTCCCTCAAGATCTTAGCAAAATAATCAAGCCCTTGACTCAACACTAATCTTTATTATATATAGCTCACAGACTCGATTACATCGAAGGATCATAAAGCTAAACTCACAACTAGATCATACTAAAACTTTATTCTACTAGATCAAGATATTATCAAAAGGATCGGACTAAGAAAAACGGTAAAGATAAAAGTGATGGTGATACGATACCGGGGCACTCCCCCAAGCTTGGCAGTTGCCAAGGGGAGTGCCCATACCCATCTGTTTACGTTTCCTTCCTCAGAGGTGGTGATGAAGGAGTTGTTGATGGCGTGCGCTTCTTCCTTAATTTGCGCTTGAGGACAGAATTCTGCTCCTTTAGGTCCTCGATTTCCTGCTCAAGGCTTAGTACCTTTTTGCATAGTTCTTGTTTGTTCTCCTACAAGAGACGAAAAGGGATAAACTCAATCTTAGGTTTCTTTGCTCTATTGGGGAGGCTTGACTTATTGAACTCCACATGCATGTCCCCAGGTTGAGGTAATGGGACCTCATCTTCATCTGAGCTCGTCTCTACTACCTCTTGAGCACTGCGTTGGTTTTCCCTTGAAGAGGAAAGGGTGATGAAGTAAAGCAGCATAAGTATTTCCCCCAGTTTTTGAGAACCAAGGTATCAATCCAGTAGGAGACCACACGTGAGTCACCTCGTACCTACACAAACAAATAAGAACCTTGCAACCAATGTGATAAATGGGTTGTCAATCCCTTCACGGCCACTTGCAAGAGTGAGATCTGATAGAGATGATAATAATAAGATAAATATTTTTGGTATTTTTATGATATAGATTTGAAAGTAAAGATTGCAAAATAAAATAGTTTGGAAACTTGTATGATGGAAAATAGACCCGGGGCCATAGGTTTCACTAGTGGCTTCTCTCAAGATAGCATAAGTATTACGGTGGGTGAACAAATTACTATCGAGCAATTGATAGAAAAGAGAATAATTATGAGAATATCTAGGCATGATCATGAATATAGGCATCATGTCCGAGACAAGTAGACCGAAACGATTCTGCATCTACTACTATTACTCCACACATTGACCGCTATCCAGCATGCATCTAGAGTATTAAGTTCATAAGAACAGAGTAACGCCTTAAGCAAGATGACATGATGTAGAGGGATAAATTCATGCAATATGATATAAACCCCATCTTTTTATCCTTGATGGCAACAATACAATACGTGTCGGTTCCCTTTCTGTCACTGGGATCGAGCACCGCAAGATTGAACCCAAAGCTAAACACTTCTCCCATTGCAAGAAAGATCAATCTAGTAGGCCAAACCAAACTGATAATTCGAAGAGACTTGCAAAGATAAACCAATCATACATAAAATAATTCAGAGAAGATTCAAATATTGTACATAGATAAACTTGATCATAAACCCACAATTCATCGGATCTCGACAAACACGCCGCAAAAGAAGATTACATCGAATAGATCTCCAAGAGAATCAAGGAGAACTTTGTATTGAGATCCAAAGAGAGAGAAGAAGCCATCTAGCTACTAGCTATGGACCCGAAGGTCTGAGGTAAACTACTCACACATCATCGGAGGGGCCATGGAGTTGATGTAGAGGCCCTCCGTGATCAATGCCCCCTCCGGCGGAGCTCCGGAAAAGGCCCCAAGATGGGATCTCTTGGGTACAAAAGGTTGCGGCGGTGGAAATAGGGTTTCGTGGTGCTCATGGATGTTTTCGGGGTATGTCAATATATATAGGAGGAAGAAGTAGGTCGGTGGAGCAACGAGGGGCCCACGAGGGTGGAGGGCGCACCCAGGGGGTGGGCACGCCCCCTGCCTCATGGTCGTCTCGTTGATTGCTTGACGTCCACTCCAAGTCCCCTGGATCATGTTTGTTCCAAAAATCACGCTCCCGAATGTTTCATTCCTTTCGGACTCCGTTTGATATTCCTTTTCGGCGAAACTCTAAAATAGGCACAAAACAACAATTTGGGCTGGGCCTCCGGTTAATAGGTTAGTCCCAAAAATAATATAAAAGTATAAAAATAAGCCCATTAACATCCAAAATAGATAATATCATAGCATGGAGCAATCAAAAATTATAGATACGTTGGAGATGTATCAAGCATCCCCAAGCTTAATTCCTGCTCGTCCTCGAGTAGGTAAATGATAAAAACAGAATTTTTGATGTGGAATGCTTCCTAACATATTTCTCAATGTATTTTTTCTTTATTGCGGCATGAATGTTCAGATCTGAAAGATTCAAGATAAAAGTTTAATATTGACATAAAAATAATAATACTTCAAGCATACTAACTAAGCAATTATGCCTTCTCAAAATAACATGGCCAAAGAAAGTTCATCCCTACATAATCATAAGTTTGGCCATGCTCCATTTTCGTCACACAAGAATGCTCTCATCATGCACAACCCCGATGGCAAGCCAAGCAATTGTTTCGCACTTTAGTAATCTCAAACTTTTTTCAACTTTCACGCAATACATGAGCGTGAGCCATGGATATAACACTATGGGTGGAATAGAATATAATGAAGGGGGTTATGTGGAGAAGACAAAAAAGGATAAAGTCTCACATTGACGCGGCTAATCAATGGGCCGGGGAGATGCCCATCAATTGATGTCAATGCAAGGAGTAGGGATTGCCATGCAACGGATGCACTAGAGCTATAAATGTATGAAATCTGAACAAAAGAAACTAAGTGGGTATGCATCCAACTTGCTTGCTCACGAAGACCTAGGGCACTTGAGGAGGCCCATTGCTGGAATATACAAGCCAAGTTCTATAATGAAAAATTCCCACTAGTATATGAAAATGACAAAACAAGAGACTCTCTATTATAAAGATCATGGTGCTACTTTGAAGCACAAGTGTGGAAACAAAAGGATAGTAGCATTGCCCCTTTTTATTTTTTTTTATTTTTTGGGCCTTCTTTTTTTATTTGTCATTTCTCTTTTTTTATTGGGACAATGCTCTATTAATGATGATCATCACACTTATATTTATTTACAACTCGATACTAGAACAAGATATGACTCTATATGAATGCCTCCGGCGGTGTACTGGGATGTGCA
Organism: Triticum monococcum; assembly: GCA_034509565.1. Taxonomy (NCBI): domain Eukaryota; kingdom Viridiplantae; phylum Streptophyta; class Magnoliopsida; order Poales; family Poaceae; genus Triticum; species Triticum monococcum. The sequence goes on from CM067845.1 coordinate 671,987,964, forward strand.
ATGACTCATGAGTGACATGTATGAAACAATTATGAACGGTGGCTTTGCCACAAATACGATGTCAACTACATGATCATGCAAGGCAATATGACAATGATGATGCGTGTCATAATAAACGGAACGGTGGAAAGTTGCATGGCAATATATCTCGGAATGGCTATGGAAATGCCATAATAGGTAGGTATGGTGGCTTTTTGAGAAAGATATAAGGAGGTTTATGTGTGATAGAGTGTATCGTATCACAGGGTTTGGATGCACTGGCGAAGTTTGCACCAACTCTCAAGGTGAGAAAGGGCAATGCACGGTACCGAAGAGGCTAGCAATGATGGAAGGGTGAGACTGCATATAATCCATGGACTCAACATTATTCATAAAGAACTCACATACTTATTGCAAAAATCTACAAGTCATCAAAAGTCAAGTATTACGCGCATGCTCCTAGGGGGATAGATTGGTAGGAAAAGACCACCGCTCGTCCCCGACCGCCACTCATAAGGAAGACAATCAAATAACACCTCATGTTTCAAATTTGTTACACAACGTTTACCATATGTGAATGCTACGGGACTTGCAAACTTCAACACAAGTATTTCTCAAATTCACAACTACTCAACTAGCACAACTTTGATATCACTATCTCCATATCTCAAAACAATCATCAAGTATCAAACTTCTCGTAGTATTCAATGCACTTATATGAAAGCTTCTTATTATGCCTAAAAGCAAATTTCTATGTTGTTCTAAAGGACTCTCAAAATAATATAAGTGAAGCATGAGAGATCAATTATTTCTATAAAATAAAACCACCACCGAGATCTAAAAGATATAAGTGAAGCACTAGAGCAAAAACTATATAGCTCAAAAGATATAAGTGAAGCACATAGGGTATTCTAATAAGTTCCCATTCATGTGTGTCTCTCTCAAAAGGTGTGTACAGCAAGGATGATTGTGGTAAACTAAAAAGCAAATACTAAAATCATACAAGACGCTCCAAGCAAAACACATATCATGTGGCGAATAAAAATATAGCTCCAAGTAAAGTTACCGATGAACGAAGACAAAAGAGGGGATGCCTTCCGGGGCATCCCCAAGCTTAGGATTTTTGGTGTCCTTATATTTTACCTTGGGCTGCCTTGGGCATCACCAATCTTAGGCTCTTTCCACTCCTTGTTCCATAATCCATCAAATCTTTACTCAAAACTTGAAAACTTCACAACACAAAACTTAACAGAAAATCTCGTGAGCTCCGTTAGCGAAAGAAAGAAAAACACCACTTCAAGGTACCATAATGAACTAATTATTTGTTTATATTGGTGTTAAACCTACTGTATTCCAACTTCTCTATGATTTATAAACTCTTTTACTAGCCATATATTCATCAAAATAAGCAAACAACACACGGAAAACAGAATCTGTCAAAAACAGAACAGTCTGTAGTAATCTGTAACTAACGCAAACTTCTGCAACCCCAAAAATTATAAAATAAATTTCTGGACGTGAGGAATTTATATATTAATCATCTGCAAAAATAATTAACTAAATATCACTCTCCAACAAAAAATGGCAGCAATTCTCGTGAGCGCTAAAGTTTCTGTTTTTTACAGCAAGATCAAAAAGACTTTCCCCAAGTCTTCCCAACGGTTCTACTTGGCACAAACACTAATTAAACACAAAAACACAACCAAAACAAAGGCTAGATAAATTTTTTATTACTAAACAGGATCAAAAAGCAAGTAATAAAAATAAAATTGGGTTGCCTCCCAACAAGCGCTATCGTTTAACGCCCCTAGCTAGGCATAAAAGCGAAGATAGATCTAGGTATTGCCATGATAATGATAAGGTAAATCGCGAAAGCTCATCTCATACTCCCTACGTTCAGCAGCAAGATTTCTTTGTGGCAAGCAAAAGTAATCAGAAGGGCTAAATTTAATGGGACAAAAGTCCCCAAGATCAAGCTCGGGAGGTGTTGGTTCCTCCTTTGGCCCCTCATATTGCACAATCAGTTCATCATTATAAGCATTCTTTTGGCAAAAAGTAATGAGCCTTTGCTCAAGGGAAAAACCTAGCCCATTGTTCTGGATGGCAAAATTATCATTAAGTTCAGAGATCCTATTAACAAGAGCATCGGTAGGAACCTTTTTTCTAAGGTTTTCATTAAAAGCAACGTGATCTAAAGATCGTAAACACATAATATCTATGGGAGGACGGCCAGCATCCACCCTGTAATGCGCAAAAATTTCATTGGCTTCTTTTATTATAAATCTGAACTCATGAGCTAAAAAGATGGTTGATGCTCGCTTAACAGAAGAATGCTCAATATTAGAAAATTCCAGGAAAATCCTTTGTATGGAAGGATGCATATGTAAAAATTGTCTTTCGAGTTCAACTATGAGCAAAGATATAGCATCTGCGAGACTACTAGTTTTATGAAGGATGGATCCACTCATGGTGGGCAAAGCACCGGCACGAGTAAAGAAATCTTGAATAACTCCCTTCCCAATAATATTACCGCTACCAATCCAAAACTTCTTAGTGTGTAAAATAGTAGGATTTTCAAGAGGATCATCAATAGCATAAAAGTTTTCCATATTATTATCATTATCAACGATAACCTCCCTAGTTTCAGACATGATGGCAACAGATTGCAAAAATAACGAGCACACAGAAGGCAGGAGGGAAGAAAAGGCGAATGGAAAAGAGGATGAATAAAACGGCAAGGGTGAAGTGGGGGAGAGGAAAACGAGAGGCAAATGGAAAATAATGTAAGGCGAAGGATAAGAGTTGTGATGGGTACTTGGTATGTCTTGACTTGGCGTAGATCTCCCCGGCAACGGCTCCAGAAATCCTTCTTGTTACCTCTTGAGCACTGCGTTGGTTTTCCCTTGAAGAGGAAAGGGTGATGCAGTAAAGCAGCGTAAGTATTTCCCTCAGTTTTTGAGAACCAAGGTATCAATCCAGTAGGAGACCACGCGCGAGTCACCTCGTACCTACACAAACAAATAAGAACCTCGCAACCAACGCGATAAAGGGCTTGTCAATCCCTTCACGGACACTTGCAAGAGTGAGATCTGATAGAGATGATAATAATAAGATAAATATTTTTGGTATTTTTATGATATAGATTGAAAGTAAAGATTGCAAAATAAAATAGATTGGAAACTTGTATGATGGAAAATAGACCTGGGGGCCATAGGTTTCACTACTGGCTTCTCTCAAGATAGCATAAGTATTACGGTGGGTGAAAAAATTACTGCCGAGCAATTGATAGAAAAGCGAATAATTATGAGAATATCTAGGCATGACCATGTATATAGGCATCACGTCCGAGACAAGTAGACCGAAACGATTCTGCTTCTATTACTGTTACTCTACACATCGACCGCTATCCAGCATGCTTCTAGAGTATTAAGTTCATAAGAACAGAGTAACGCCTTAAGCAAGATGACATGATGTAGAGGGATAAATTCATGCAATATGATATAAAACCCATCTTTTTATCCTCGATGGCAACAATACAATACGTGTCGGTTCCCTTTCTGTCACTGGGATCGAGCACCGCAAGATTGAACCCAATGCTAAGCACTTCTCCCATTGCAAGAAAGATCAATCTAGTAGGCCAAACCAAATTGATAATTCGAAGAGACTTGCAAAGATAAACCAATCATACATAAAAGAATTTAGGGAAGATTCAAATATTGTTCATAGATAAACTTGATCATAAACCCACAATTCATTGGATCTCGACAAACACACCGCAAAAGAAGATTACATCGACTAGATCTCCAAGAGAATCCAGGAGAACTTTGTATTGAGATCCAAAGAGAGAGAAGAAGCCATCTAGCTACTAGCTATGCACCCGAAGGTCTGAGGTAAACTACTCACACATCATCGGATGGGGCCATGGAATTGATGTAGAGGCCCTCCTTGATCAATGCCCCCTCCGGCGGAGGTCTGGAAAAGGCCCCAAGATGGGATCTCTTGGGTACAGAAGGTTGCGGCAGTGGAAATAGGGTTTCGTGGTGCTCCTGGATGTTTTTGGGGTATGTTAATATATATAGGATGAATAAGTAGGTTGGTGGAGCAATGAGGGGCTCACGAGGGTGGAGGGCGCGCCCCCCCTGCCTCGTGGCCGCCTCGTTGATTGCTTGACGTCCACTCCAAGTCCCCTGGATCACGTTTGTTCCAAAAATCACGCTCCCGAAGGTTTCATTCCATTTGGACTCCGTTTGATATTCCTTTTCGGCGAAACTCTAAAATAGGCAAAAAAACAGGAATTTGGGCTGGGCCTCTAGTTAATAGGTTAGTCCCAAAAATAATATAAAAGTGTAAAAATAAGCCCATTAACATCCAAAATAGATAATATAATAGCATGGAGCAATCAAAAATTATAGATACGTTGGAGTCGTATCAGTCTCCTCCTTTCCCTTAGGCTCATAGTCTTCTTCTTCCTCCGTGGTCCAACCACAATGCTCCAAGTCCCCGCAGACCTTATGATCTGCAAGGAAATCAGCCACATAGTTTTCTCCCTCTGACTCTTGGGATGACATATTGCTCTAATCTGTAGCAGAAACAGCTCGAAACAAAAACAGAGGATATTTGCGTGATACGGTGGTCAAATCCTTCGGGAGATTATATAATGATTTTTTATCGACCAAAAGAAGTATCCTGCAAGAAAATGGAGTCCAGAGAACACACGAGGTGCCCAAGAGGCAGGGGAGCGCCCAGGGGGTAGGGCGCGCCCTCCACCCTCGTGGAAGCCTCGTGTCCTTTCCGGTCTACTTCTTATTTTACTATTTTCTTAAATATTCCAAAACGGAGAAAATTTGCCATTAGAACTGTTTTGGAGTCGGTTTACTTACCGTACCACGTACCTATTCCTTTTCGGAGTCTGAAACATTCTGGAAAGTGTCCCTTATATATTCCTCTGGGGTTGCGGTTTCAATAACATTAGTTTCAACATTTATAGGATCACCTGAGATATAATGTTTGATTCTTTGACTGTTCACCACCCTCAGATTTGTGCCTTCGAAGTTGTTGATTTCTATGGCACCAGAATGATAGACATCCTCCATGATGTAAGGACCTTCCCATTTAGAGAGGAGTTCTCCTGCAAAAAATCTTAAACGAGAGTTGTATAACAATACTCACGTTTTTGTATCCTTTTGTCATGCCATCTTTTAACGTTTCCTTTAAATAGTTTGGCATTCTCATAGCCTGGGTTCTCCATTCATCAAGTGAGCTAATGTCAAAAAGCCTCTTCTCACCGGCAAGTTTGAAGTCATAGTTGAGCTCTTTAATAGCCCAATATGCCTTATGTTCTAGTTCAAGAGGTAAGTGACATGCTTTACCATAAATCATTTTATATGGACACATACCCATAGGATTTTTATATGCAGTTCTATAAGCCCATAATGCATCATCAAGTTTCTTGGACCAATTCTTTCTAGATCTATTGATAGTCTTCTGCAAAATTAATTTAAGCTCTTTATTGCTAAGTTCTACTTGACCACTAGACTGTGGATGATATGGAGATGCAATTCTATGATTAACATCATACTTAGCAAGCATTTTACGGAAAGCACCATGAATAAAATGTGAACCACCATCAGTCATTAAATATCTAGGGACTCCAAACCTCAGAAATATAACTTCTTTAAGCATCTTAATAGAGGTGTTATGATCAGCACTACTAGTTGGAATAGCTTCTACCCACTTAGTAACATAATCAACAGCAACTAAAATATGAGTATACCCATTAGAGGAAGGAAAAGGTCCCATATAATCAAAGCCCCAAACATCAAACGGTTCAATAACAAGTGAATAGTTCATAGGCATTTCTTGACGTCTACTAATATTACCAATTCTTTGACATTCATCACAAGACAAGAAAAACTTACGGGCATCCTTGAAGGGAGTAGGCCAATAAAAACCGGATTACAATACCTTGTGTGCAGTTCTATCTCCAGCGTGGTGTCCTCCATAAGCCTCGGAGTGACACTTGCGTAGGATCTGTTCCTGTTCATGCTCAGGTACACAACATCTAATAACACCATCTACTCCTTCTTTATAAAGATGTGGGTCATCCCAGAAGTAATGTCTTAAATCATAGAAGAACTTTTTCTTTTGTTGGTATGTGAAACTAGGTCGTATAAATTTAGCAACAATATAATTAGCATAATCAGCATACCATGGAGCAATACGAGAAGCATTTATGACAACTAATTGTTCATCAGGAAAGCTATCATCAATAGGTAGTGGGTCGTCAAGAACATTCTCTAACCTAGATAAGTTGTCTGTAACGGGGTTCTCAGCTCCCTTTCTATCAACAATATGCAAATCAAATTCTTTTAGCAAGAGAACCCATCTAATAAGTCTAGGTTTAGCATCTTTCTTATCCATAAGATATTTAATAGCAGCATGTTCAGTGTGAACAGTTACTTTAGAGTCAACAATATAAGGTCTGAACTTATCACAAGCAAATACAACTGCTAAAAATTCTTTTTCAGTAGTAGCATAATTTCTTTGGGCACTGTCTAGAGTTTTACTAACATATTGGATAACATTTAATTTCTTATCAACTCTTTGTCCTAGGACAGCCCCTCCAGCATAATCACTAGCATCACACATAATTTCAAAAGGTAGATTCCAATCAGGAGATTGAACAATAGGTGCAGAAACCAAAGCTTTCTTAAGTATTTCAAATGCTTCTACACAATCATCATCAAAGACAAAAGGAACATCTTTTTGTAAGAGATTAGTCAGAGGCCGAGAAATTTTAGGAAACTCCTTAATGAACCTCCTATAAAAACCGGCTTGACCAAGGAAACTTCTTATACCTTTAATTTCCCTTGGACACGGCATCTTTTCAATAGCATCAACCTTAGCTTTATCAACTTCAATACCTCTTTCAAAAAATTTATGCCCCGAGACAATACCTTCATTAACCATAAAGTGGCACTTCTCCCAATTCAAGACAAGATTAGTTTCTTCACATCTCTGCAAAACTCGATCAAGGTTGCTTAAGCAATCATCAAAAGAAGTCCCATAAACAGAGAAATCATCCATGAATACCTCAACAATCTTTCCACAAAAGTCAGAGAATATAGCAGTCATACATCTTTGAAAGGTGGCAGGTGCATTACATAAACCAAAAGGCATACGTCCATAACCAAAGGTACCGAAAGGGAAAGTAAAATTTGTCTTTTCTTGATCCTCTTTTTACACAAGTATTTGAGAGAAACCAGAATAACCATCTAGAAAGCAAAAATTTGTATGCTTGGATAATATTTCTAGCATTTGATCAATAAAAGGTAAAGGGTAATGATCCTTTTTAGTAGCTTTATTTAATTTGCGGAAATCAATTACCATTCTATAACCTATAACAATTCTTTGTGGGATCAATTCATCTTTATCATTAGGAACAACAGTAATACCTCCCTTCTTAGGGACACAATGGACAGGACTTACCCACTGACTATCAGCAACGGGATAAATTATACCTGCCTCCAGGAGTTTTAGTATTTCTTTTCTTACCACTTATTTCATCTTAGTATTTAACCGTCATTGGTGACCAACAACTGGTTTAGCGTCTTTCTCCAGCTTTATTTTGTGTTGGCATAGAGTGGGACTAATGCCCTTAAGATCATCAAGAGTATATCCAATAGCAGCACGGTGCTTCTTCAGAGTTTTCAATAATTTCTTTTCTTCATGCTCTGAAAGGTTAGCACTAATAATAACAGGATGTATCTCTTTCTCATCAAGATAAGCATATTTGAGAGTATCAGGTAAAGGTTTAAGTTCAAACACAGGATCACCCTTAGGTGGAGGGGGATCCCCTGGGATTTCAATAGGCAAGTTGTGTTTCAAGATAGGTCCCTGTTTAAAGAATACTTCATCTATTTCCCTTCTTTCATTCATAAACATATCATTTTCATGGTCTAGCAAATATTGTTCTAAAGGATCAGTAGGAGGCACGGCAATAGAAGCAAGGAAATAATTTCATCTTTACTAGGCAATTCTTTATCATGGGGTTGTCCACGAAATTTAGCAAAATTAAACTCATGAGACATATCCCCTAAACCAACAGAAACAATATCCTTATTGTAGTCTATCTTAGCATTAACAGTATTCAAGAAGGGTCTACCAAATATAATGGGACAAAAGTCATCTTGTGGGGAACCGAGAACTAGAAAATCAGCAGGATATTTAACTTTCCCACACAAGACTTCAACATCTCTAACAATCCCAACTGGTGAAATAGTATCTCTATTGGCAAGCTTAGTTGTAACATCTATCTCTTCTATCTCAGCAGGTGCAATATCATGCATAATTTCTTTGTATAAGGAATGAGGTATTTGTTGGAAATATGCCCTAGAGGCAATAATAAAATGGTTATTATTATATTTCCTTGTTCATGATAATTGTCTATTGTTCATGCTATAATTGTGTTATCCAAAAATCATAATACATGTGTGAATATATAGACCACAACATGTCCCTAGTGAGCCTCTAGTTGACTAGCTCGTTGATCAACAGATAGTCATGGTTTCCTGACTATGGACATTAGATGTCATTGATAACGGGATCACATCATTAGAAGAATGATGTGATGGACAAGACCCAATCTTAAGCATAGCACAAGATCATGTAGTTTGTCTGCTAGAGCTTTTCTAATGTCAAGTATCTTTTCCTTAGACCATGAGATTGTGCAACTCCAGGATACTGTAGGAATACTTTGGGTGTGCCAAACGTTACAACGTAACTGGGTGACTATAAAGGTGCACTACGGGTATCTCCAAAAGTGTCTGTTGGGTTGGCACGAATCGAGACTGGGATTTGTCACTCCGCATGACGGAGAGGTATCTCTGGGCCCACTCGGTAAAACATCGTCATAATGAGCTCAATGTGACTAAGGGTTGGTCACGGGATGATGTGTTACAGAATGAGTAAAGTGACTTGCCGGTAACGAGATTGAACGAGGTATTGGAATGCCGACGATCGAATCTCGGGCAAGTAACGTACCGATTGACAAAGTGAATTGAATACGGGATTGATTGAATCCTCGACATCGTGGTTCATATGATGAGATCATCGTGGAATATGTGGGATCCAACATGGGTATCCAGATCCCGCTGTTGGTTATTGGCCGGAGAGTTGTCTCGGTCATGTCTGCATGGTTCCCGAACCCATAGGGTCTACACACTGAAGGTTCGGTGACACTAGGGCTGTAGACATATTAGTATGCGGTAACCCGAAAGTTGTTCGGAGTCCCGAATGAGATCCCGGACGTCACGAGGAGTTCCGGAATGGTCCGGAGGTAAAGATTTATATATAGGAAGTCCATTTTTGGCCACCGGGAAAGTTTTGGGGGTCACCGGTATTGTACTGGGACCACCGGAAGGGTCCCGGGGGTCCACCTATCCCGGAGGACCTCATGGGCTGAAGTGGGAAGGTAACCAGCCCCTGGTGGGTTGGTGCGCCCCCCTTGGGCCTCCCTTGCACCTAGGGTTGGAAACCCTAAGGGGGTGGGGCGCCTCCACCTGCCTTGGAGGGCAAGCCACCCCTAGGCCGCCGCCCCTCCCCTTAGATGGGATCTGTAGGGGCCGGAGCCCCCCCCCCCAAGCCCCCTATATATAGTGGATGGGAGGGAGGTCAGCCGCACCCAAGTCCCTGGCGCCTCCCTCCCTCCCGTGACACCTTCTCCTCCCCGCTTGCGCTTGGCGAAGCCCTGCCGGGATCTCGCTACTTCCACCACCACGCCGTTGTGCTGCTGGATCTCCATCAACCTCTCCTTCCCTTGTTGGATCAAGAAGGAGGAGACATCTCTCCCAACCGTACGTGTGTTGAACGCGGAGGTGTCGTCCGTTCGGCGCTCGGTCATCGGTGATTTGGATCACGACGAGTACGACACCATCAACCCCGTTCTCTTGAACGCTTCCGCTCGCGATCTACAAGGGTATGTAGATGCACTCCCCTCTCCCTCGTTGCTAGATGACTCCATAGATTGATCTTGGTGGTGCGTAGAAAATTTTAAAATTCTGCTACGTTCCCCAACAGTGGCATCATGAGCTAGGTCTATGCGTAGTTTCTATGCACGAGTAGAACACAAGTTGTTGTGGGCATTGATTTTGTCAATTTACTTGTCGTTACTAGTCTTATCTTGATTCAGCGGCATCGTGGGATGAAGCGGCCCGGACCGACCTTACACGTACGCTTACGTGAGACAGGTTCCACCGACTGACATGCACAAGTTGCATAAGGTGGCTAGCGGGTGTTTGTCTCTCCCACTTTAGTCAGATCAGATTCGATGAAAAGGGTCCTTATGAAGGGTAAATATAAATTGGCATATCACGTTGTGGTTTTAGCGTAGGTAAGAAACGTTCTTGCTAGAAACCTATAGCAGCCACGTAAAAAAACTTGCAACAACAATTAGAGGACGTCTAACTTGTTTTTGTAGCATGTGCCGTGTGATGTGATATGACAAAAAGGATGTGATGAATGATATATGTGATGTATGAGATTGATCATGTTCTTGTAATAGGAATCACGACTTGCATGTCGATGAGTATGACAACCGGCAGGAGCCATAGGAGTTGTCTTAATTTAATTATGACCTGTGTGTCAACATAAACGTCATGTAATTACTTTACTTTATCGCTAACCGTTAGCTATAGTAGTAGAAGTAATGATTGACGAGACAACTTCATGAAGACACGATGATGGAGATCATGATGATGGAGATCATGGTGTCATGCCGGTGATGACGATGATCATGGCGCCCCGAAGATGGAGATCAAAAGGAGCAAAATGATATTGGCCATATCATGTCACTATTTGATTGCATCTGATGTTTATCATGTTTTACATCTTATTTTCTTAGAACGACGGCAGCATAAATAAGATGATCCCTCGCAATAATTTCAAGAAAGTGTTCCCCCTAACTGTAGACCTTTGCTAAGGTCCATTGTTCCGAAGCACCACGTGATGATTGGGTGTGATAGGTTCTAACATTCGCATACAACGGGAGTAAGCCAGATTTACACACGCAATACACTTAGGTTGACTTGACGAGCCTAGCATGTACAGACATGGCCTTGGAACACGGAAGACCGAAAGGTCGAACATGAGTCGTATAGAAGATACGATCAACATGAAAATGTTCACCGATGATGACCACGTGATGATCGGACACGGCCTAGTTGACTCGGATCATGTATCACTTAGATGACTAGAGGGATGTCTATCTGAGTGGGAGCTCATTAATAATTTGATTAGATGAACTTAATTATCATGAACATAGTCTAAAATCTTTGCAATATGTCTTGTAGATAAAATGGCCCACGCAAATGTTGCCCTCAACTTCAACGCGTTCCTAGAGAAAACCAAGCTGAAAGACGATGGCAGCAACTACATGGACTGGGTCCGTAACCTAAGGATTATCCTCATAGCTGCCAGGAAAGCATGTGTCCTTGATGCACCGCTAGGTGAAGCACCTGTTTTCCCTGCAAAACAAGACGTTATGAATGCTTGGAAGACACGTAGTGATGATTACTCCCTGGTTAAGTGTGGCATGCTTTACAGCTTAGAACCGGGCCTCCAAAAGCGTTTTGAGCAACACGGAGCATATGAGATGCTCCAAGAGCTGAAAATGGTTTTCCAAGATCATGCCCGGGTCGAGAGATATGAAGTCTCCGACAAGTTCTACAGTTGTAAGATGGAGGAGAACAGTTCTGTCAGCGATCACATACTCAAAATGTCTGGGCTGCATAACCGCTTGTCTCAGCTGGGAGTTAATCTCCCGGATGATGCGGTCGTTGACAAAATCCTTCAATCGCTCCCACCTAGCTACAAGAGCTTTGTGATGAACTTCAATATGCAGGGGATGGAAAAGACCATTCCCGAGGTATATTCAATGCTGAAATCAGCGGAGGTGGAAATCAAAAAGGAACATCAAGTGTTGATGGTGAATAAAACCACTAAGTTCAAGAAAGGCAAGGGTAAAAAGAACTTCAAGAAGGACGGCAAGGGAGTTGCTGCGCCCGGTAAGCAAGCTGCCGGGAAGAAGTCAAAGAATGGACCCAAGCCTGAGACTGAGTGCTTTTATTGCAAGGGAAACGGTCACTGGAAGCGGAACTTCCCCAAGTACTTGCGGAAAAGAAGGCCGGCAACACTAAAGGTATATGTGATATACATGTTATTTATGTGTACCTTGCCAGCGCTCGTAGTAGCTCCTGGGTATTTGATACCGATGTAGTTGCTCATATTTGTAACTCAAAACAAGAACTGCGGAATAAATGGAGACTGGCGAAGGACGAGGTGACGATGTGCGTCGGGAATGGTTCCAAGATCGATGTGATCGTCGTCAGCACGCTACCTCTGCATTTACCTACGGGATTAGTTTTAAACCTCAATAATTGTTATTTAGTACCAGCTTTGAGCATGAACATTGTATCTGGATCTCGTTTAATGCGAGATGGCTACTCATTGAAATCTGAGAATAATGGTTGTTCTATTTATATGAGAGACATGTTTTATGGTCATGCCCCGCTGGTTAATGGTTTATTCTTATTTAATCTCGAACGTGATGTTACACACATTCATAGTGTGAATGCCAAAAGATGTAAGGTTGATAATGATAGTCCCACATACTTGTGGCACTGCCGCCTTGGTCACATTGGTGTCAAACGCATGAAGAAACTCCATGCGGATGGACTTTTGGAGTCTCTTGATTATGAATCATTTGACACGTGCGAACCATGCCTCATGGGTAAAATGACCAAGACTGCGTTCTCCGGAACAATGGAGCGAGCAACCAACTTATTGGAAATCATACATACTGATGTGTGCGGTCCAATGAGCGTTGAGGCTTAAGGTGGCTATCGTTATGTCCTCACCCTCACTAATGACTTAAGTAGATATGGGTATGTCTACTTAATGAAACACAAGTCTGAGACCTTTGAAAAGTTCGAGGAATTTCAGAGTGAGGTTGAGAATCAACGTGACAGGAAAATCAAGTTCTTATGATCAGATCGTGGGGGAGAATATTTGAGTCACGAATTTGGCACGCACTTAAGGAAATGTGGAATAGTTTCACAACTCACGCCGCCTGGAACACCACAGCGTAATGGTGTGTCTGAACGTCGTAATCGCACCCTATTGGATATGGTACGATCTATGATGTCTCTTATCGATCTACCGCTATCATTTTGGGGTTATGCTATAGAGACTGCCGCATTCACTTTAAATAGGGCTCCGTCGAAATCTGTTGAGACGACACTGTATGAATTGTGGTTTGGCAAGAAACCTAATCTGTCGTTTCTGAAAGTTTGGGGATGTGATGCTTATGTCAAGAAACTTCAACCTGAAAAGCTCGAACCCAAATCGAAAAAATGCGTCTTCATAGGATACCCTAAAGAAAATTCTATTTTAGATCCAAAGGCAACACCTTTGTTGCCAAGAATGGATCCTTTCTAGAAAAAGAGTTTCTCTCGAAAGAAGTAAGTGGGAGGAAAGTAGAACTTGATGAAGTATTGCCTCTTGAACCGGAGAGTGGCGCATCTCAAGAAATTGTTCCTGAGGTGTCTGCACCGACTAGGGAGGAAGTTAATGATGATGATCATGAAACTTCAGATCAATTTGCTACTGAACTTCAAAGGTCCACAAGGACACGTTCCGCAACAGAGTGGTACGGCAACCCTGTCCTGGAAATCATGTTGTTAGACAATGGTGAACCTTCGAACTATGAAGAAGCGATGGCGGGCCTAGATTTCGACAAATGGCTGGAAGCCATGAAATCCGAGATAGGATCCATGTATGAAAACGAAGTATGGACATTGACTGACTTGCCCGATGATCGGCGAGCCATAGAAAATAAATGGATCTTTAAGAAGAAGACAGACGCGGATGGTAATGTGACCATCTATAAGGCTCGGCTTGTCGCTAAGGGTTATCCACAAGTTCAAGGGGTTGACTACGATGAGACTTTCTCACCCGTAGCAAAGCTGAAATCCGTCCGAATCATGTTAGCAATTGCCGCATTCTATGATTATGAGATATGGCAAATGAACGTCAAAACGGCATTCCTTAATGGTTTCCTTAAGGAAGAATTGTATATGATGCAGCCGGAAGGTTTTGTCGATCCTAAGAATGCTGACAAGGTGTGCAAGCTCCAACACTCAATCTATGGGCTGGTGCAAGCATCTCAGAGTTGGAACATTCGTTTTGATGAGATGATCAAAGTGTTTGGGTTTACGCAAACTTATGGAGAAGCCTGCGTTTACAAGAAAGTGAGTGGGAGCTCTGTAGCATTTCTCATATTGTATGTGGATGACATACTATTGATGGGAAATGATATAGAATTCTTGGAAAGCATAAAGGCCTACTTGAACAAGTGTTTTTCAATGAAGGACCTTGGAGAAGCTGCTTATATATTAGGCATCAAGATCTATAGAGATAGATCGAGATGCCTCATTGGTCCTTCGTAAAGTTCGTACCTTGACAAGATATTGAAGTAGTTCAATATGGATCAGTCCAAGAAGGGGTACTTGCCTATATTGCAAGGTATGAGATTGAGCATGGCTCAATGCCCAACCACGGCAGAAGATAGAGAAAAGATGAGTGTCGTCCCCTATGCCTCGGCCATAGGGTCTATCATGTATGCCATGCTGTGTACCAGACCTGATGTAAACCTTGCCGTAAGTTTGGTAGGAAGGTACCAAAGTAATCCCGTCATGGAACACTCGACAGCGGTCAAGAATATCCTAAAGTACCTGAAAAGGACTAAGGATATGTTTCTCGTCTATGGAGGTGATGGAGAGCTCGTCGTAAAGGGTTACGTCGATGCTAGCTTCGACACAGATCTAGACGACTTTAAGTCACAAACCGGATACATGTATATTTTGAATGGTGGGGCAGTCAGCTGGTGCAGTTGCAAGCAAAGCGTCGTGGCGGGATCTACGTGTGAAGCGGAGTACATGGCAGCCTCGGAGGCAGCACAAGAAGCAATCTGGGTGAAGGAGTTCATTACTGACCTAGGAGTTATTCCCAATGCGTCGGGCCCGATGACTCTCTTCTATGACAACACTGGAGCTATTGCCCTTGCCAATGAGCCTAGGTTTCACAAGAAGACCAGGCATATCAAGCGTCGCTTCAACTCCATTCGTGAAAATGTTCAAAATGGAGACATAGATATTTGTAAAGTGCATACGGACCTGAATGTCGCAGATCCGTTGACTAAACCTCTTCCTCAAGCAAAACATGATCAACACCAGAACTCTATGGGTGTTCGATTCATCACAATGTAACTAGATTATTGACTCTAGTGCAAGTGGGAAACTGTTGGAAATATGCCCTAGAGGCAATAATAAAATGGTTATTATTATATTTCCTTGTTCATGATAATTGTCTATTGTTCATGCTATAATTGTGTTATCCGGAAATCGTAATACATGTGTGAATATATAGACCACAACATGTCCCTAGTGAGCCTCTAGTTGACTAGCTCTTTGATCAACAGATAGTCATGGTTTCCTGACTATGGACATTAGATGTCATTGATAACGGAATCACATCATTAGAAGAATGATGTGATGGACAAGACCCAATCTTAAGCACATCACAAGATCGTGTAGTTCGTCTGCTAGAGCTTTTCTAATGTAAAGTATCTTTTCCATAGACCATGAGATTGTGCAACTCCCGGATACTGTAGGAATACTTTGGGTGTGCCAAACGTCACAACGTAACTGGGTGACTATAAAGGTGTACTACGGGTATCTACGAAAGTGTCTATTGGGTTGGCACGAATCGAGACTGGGATTGTCACTCCGCATGACGGAGAGGTATCTCTGGGCCCACTCGGTAAAACATCATCGTAATGAGCTCAATGTGACTAAGGTTTGGTCACGGGATGATGTGTTACGGAACGAGTAAAGTGACTTGCCAGTAATGAGATTGAGCGAGGTATTGGAATACCAACGATCGAATCTCGGGCAAGTAACGTACCAATTGACAAAGGGAATTGAATACGGGATTGATTGAATCCTCGACATCGTGGTTCATCCGATGAGATCATCGTGGAATATGTGGGAGCCAACATGGGTATCCAGATCCTGCTGTTGGTTATTGGCCGGAGAGTTGTCTCTGTCATGTCTGCATGGTTCCCGAACCCGTAGGGTCTACACACTTAAGGTTCGGTGACGCTAGGGTTGTAGTGAAGGAAATATGCCCTAGAGGCAATAATATTGTTATTAATTTATTTCCTTATATCATGATAAATGTTTATTATTCATGCTAGAATTGTATTATCCGGAAAAATAATACTTGTGTGAATACATAGACAAACCAAACGTCACTAGTATGCCTCTACTTGACTAGCTTGTTAATCGAAGATGGTTATGTTTCCTAACCATAGACATGTGTTGTCATTTGATTAATGGGATCACATCATTAGGAGAATGATGTGATTGACATGACCCATTCCATTAGCTTAGCACCCGATCGTTTAGTATGTTGCTATTGCTTTCTTCATGACTTATACATGTTCCTATGACTATGAGATTATGCAACTCCCGTTTACCGGAGGAACACTTTGTGTGCTACCAAACGTCACAACGTAACTGGGTGATTATAAAGGAGCTCTACAGGTGTCTCCAAAGGTACATGTTGGGTTGGCGTATTTCAAGATTAGGATTTGTCACTCCGATTGTCAGAGAGGTATCTCTGGGCCCTCTCGGTAATGCACATCACATAAGCCGTGCAAGCATTGCAACTAATGAGTTAGTTGTGAGATGATGTATTACGAAACGAGTAAAGAGACTTGCCGGTAACGAGATTGACCTAGGTATTGAGATACCGACGATCGAATCTCGGGCAAGTAACATACCGATGACAAAGGGAACAACGTATGTTGTTATGCGGTCTGACCGAAAAAGATCTTCGTAGAATATGTAGGAGCCAATATGAGCATCCAGGTTCCACTATTGGTTATTGACTGGAGACGTGTCTCGGTCATGTCTACATTGTTCTCGAACCCGTAGGGTCCGCACGCTTAAGGTTTCGATGACAGTTATATTATGAGTTTATGCATTTTGATGTACCGAAGTTTGTTCGGAGTCCCAGATGTGATCACGGACATGATGAGGAGTCTTGGAATGGTCGAGACATAAAGATTGATATATTGGAAGCCTATATTTGGATATCGGAAGTGTTCCGGATGAAATCGGGATTTTACCGGAGTACCGGGAGGTTACCGGAACCCCCCGGGAGGTATATGCGCCTTAGTGGGCTTTAGTGGAAGAGAGGAGAGGTGGCCAGGGCTGGGCCGTGCGCCCCTCCCCCCTAGTCCGAATAGGACAAGGAGAGGGGGACGCCGCCCCCACTTCCTTCTCTCTCTCTCCTCTTTTCCCCTCCCGAATCCTATTCCAACTAGGAAAGGGGGAATCCTACTCCCGGTGGGAGTAGGACTCCTCCTGGCGCGCCCTCTTCCTGGCCGGCCGCACCCCCCCCCCCCCCTTGATCCTTTATATACGGGGGCAGGGGGCACCTCTTGAACACACAAGTTGATCCACGTGATCATATTCTTAGCCGTGTGCGGTGCCCCCTTCCACCATAATCCTCGGTAATATTGTAGCGGTGCTTAGGTGAAGCCTGCGACGGTAGTACATCAAGATCGTCACCACGCCGTCGTGCTGACGGAACTCTTCCCCGACACTTTGCTGGATCGGAGTCCGGGGATCGTCATCGAGCTGAACGTGTGCTAGAACTCAGAGGTGCCGTAGTTTCAGTGCTTGATCGGTCGAGCCGTGAAGACGTACGACTACATCAACCGCGTTGTGCTAATGCTTCCGCTGTCGGTCTACAAGGGTACGTAGATCACACTCTCCCCTCTCGTTGCTATGAATCACCATGATCTTGCGTGTGCGTAGGAAATTTTTTGAAATTACTACGTTCCCCAACAGTGGTATCGGAGCCAGGTTTTATGTGTTGATGTTATATGCACGAGTAGAACACAAGTGAGTTGTGGGCGATATAAGTCATACTGCTTACCAGCATGTCATACTTTGGTTCGACGGTATTGTTGGATGAAGCGGCCCGGACCAACATTACGCGTACGCTTACGCGAGACCGGTTCTCCCGACGTGCTTTGCACAAAGGTGGCTAGCGGGTGACAGTTTCTCCAACTTTAGTTGAACCGAGTGTGGCTACGCCCGGTCCTTGCGAAGGTTAAAAAAGCACCAACTTGACAAACTATCGTTGTGGTTTTGATTCGTAGGTAAGATTGGTTCTTGCTTAAGCCCGTAGCAGCCACGTAAAACTTGCAACAACAAAGTAGAGGACGTCTAACTTGTTTTTGTAGGGTATGTTGTGATGTGATATGGTCATGACATGATGCTAAATTTTATTGTATGAGATGATCATGTTTTGTAACCGAGTTATCAGCAACTGGCAGTAGCCATATGGTTGTCGCTTTATTGTATGCAATGCAATCGCACTGTAATGCTTTACTTTATCACTAAGCAGTGGCGATAGTCGTGGAAGCATAAGATTGGCAAGACGACAACGATGCTACGATGGAGATCAAGGTGTCGCGCCGGTGACGATGGTGATCATGACGGTGCTTCGAAGATGGAGATCACAAGCACAAGATGATGATGGCCATATCATATCACTTATATTGATTGCATGTGATGTTTATCTTTTATGCATCTTATCTTTCTTTGATTGACGGTAGCGTTATAAGATGATCTCTCACTAATTATCAAGAAGTGTTCTCCCTGAGTATGCACCGTTGCGAAAGTTCTTCGTGCTGAGACACCACGTGATGATCGGGTGTGATAGGCTCTACGTTCAAATACAACGGGTGCAAAACAGTTGCACACGTGGAATACTCAGGTTATACTTGACGAGCCAAGCATATACAGATATGGCCTCGGAACACGGAGACCGAAAGGTCGAGCGTGAATCATATGGTAGATATGATCAACATAGTGATGTTCACCAATGAAACTAATCCATCTCACGTGATGATCGGACATGGTTTAGTTGATTTGGATCACGTAATCACTTAGAGGATTAAAGGGATGTCTATCTAAGTGGGAGTTCTTAAGTAATATGATTAATTGAACCTAAATTTATCATGAACTTAGTACCTGATAGTATCTTGCTTGTTTATGTTTGATTGTAGATAGATGGCCCGTGTTGTTGTTCCGTTGAATTTTAATGCATTCCTTGAGAAAGCAAAGTTGAAATATGATGGTAGCAATTACACGGACTGGGTCCGTAACTTGAGGATTATCCTCATTGCTGCACAGAAGAATTATGTCCTGGAAGCACCACTGGGTGCCAGGCCTGCTGCTGGAGCAACACCAGATGTTATGAACATCTGGCAGAGCAAAGCTGATGATTACTCGATAGTTCAGTGTCCCATGCTTTACGACTTAGAATCGGGACTTCAACGCCGTTTTGAACGTCATGGAGCATATGAGATGTTCCAGGAGTTGAAGTTGATATTTCAAACAAATGCCCGGATTGAGAGATATGAAGTCTCCAATAAGTTCTATAGCTGCAAGATGGAGGAGAACAGTTCTGTCAGTGAGCATATACTCAAAATGTCTGGGTATAATAATCACTTGATTCAGTTGGGAGTTAATCTTCCAGATGATTGCGTCATTGACAGAATTCTCCAATCACTACCACCAAGCTATAAGAGCTTCGTGATGAACTATAATATGCAAGGGATGAATAAGACTATTCCCGAGCTCTTCACAATGCTGAAAGCTGCGGAGGTAGAAATCAAGAAGGAGCATCAAGTGTTGATGGTCAACAAGACCACTAGTTTCAAGAAAAAGGGCAAAGGGAAGAAGAAGGGGAACTTCAAAAAGAACAGCAAGCAAGTTGCTACTCAAGAGAAGAAACCCAAACCTGGACCTAAGCCTGAAACTAAGTGCTTCTACTGCAAGCAGACCGGTCACTGGAAGTGGAACTGCCCCAAGTATTTGGCGGATAAGAAGGATGGCAAGGTGAACAAAGGTATATGTGATATACATGTTATTGATGTGTACCTTACTAATGCTCGCAGTAGCACCTGGGTATTTGATATTGGTTCTGTTGCTAATATTTGCAACTCGAAACAGGGACTACGGATTAAGCGAAGATTGGCTAAGGACGAGGTGACGATGCGCGTGGGAAATGGTTCCAAAGTCGATGTGATCGCAGTCGGCACGCTACCTCTACATTTACCTTCGGGATTAGTATTAGACCTAAATAATTGTTATTTGGTGCCAGCGTTAAGCATGAACATTATACCTGGATCTTGTTTCATGCTAGACGGTTATTCATTTAAATCAGAGAATAATGGTTGTTCTATTTATATGAGTAATATCTTTTATGGTCATGCACCCTTAAAGAGTGGTCTATTCTTATTGAATCTCGGTAGTAGTGACACACATATTCATAGTGTTGAAGCCAAAAGATGCAGAGTTGATAATGATAGTGCAACTTATTTGTGGCACTGCCGTTTGGGTCATATCGATATAAAGCGCATGAAGAAACTCCATACTGATGGGCTTTTGGAACCACTTGATTATGAATCACTTGGTACTTGCGAACCGTGCCTTATGGGTAAGATGACAAAAACACCGTCCTCCAGTACTATGGAGAGAGCAACAGATTTATTGGAAATCATACATACAGATGTATGTGGTCCGATGAATGTTGAGGCTCGTGGCGGATATCGTTATTTTCTCACCTTCACAGATGACTTAAGCAGATATGGGTATATATACTTAATGAAACATAAGTCTGAAATGTTTGAAAAGTTCAAAGAATTTCAGAGTGAAGTTGAAAATCATCATAACAAGAAAATAAAATTCCTACGATCTGATCGTGGAGGAGAATATTTGAGTTACGAGTTTGGTGTACATTTGAAACAATGTGGAATAGTTTCGCAACTCACGCCACCCGGAACACCACAGCGTAATGGTGTGTCCGAACGTCGTAATCGTACTTTACTAGATATGGTGTGATCTATGATGTCTCTTACTGATTTACCGCTATCATTTTGGGGTTATGCTCTAGAGACGGACGCATTCACGTTAAATAGGGCACCATCAAAATCCATCGAAATGACGCCTTATGAACTATGGTTTGGCAATAAACCAAAGTTGTCGTTTCTGAAAGTTTGGGGCTGCGATGCTTATGTGAAAAAACTTCAACCTGATAAGCTCGAACCCAAATCGGAGAAATGTGTCTTCATAGGATATCCAAAGGAAACTATTGCATACACCTTCTATCACAAATCCGAAGGCAAGACTTTTGTTGCTAAATTCGGAAACTTTCTAGAGAAGGAATTTCTCTCAAAAGAAGTGAGTGGGAGGAAAGTAGAACTTGACGAGGTAATTGTACCTACTCCCTTATTGGAAAGTAGTACATCACAGAAACATGTTTCTGTGACACCTACACCAATTAGTGAGGAAGCTAATGATAATGATCATGAAACTTCAGAACAAGATACTACTGAACCTCGTAGATCAACCAGAGTAAGATCCGCGCCAGAGTGGTACGGTAATCCTGTTCTGGAAGTCATGCTACTAGATCATGACGAACCTACGAACTATGAAGAAGCGATGGTGAGCCCATATTCCGCAAAATGGCTTGAAGCCATGAAATCTGAGATGGGATCCATGTATGAGAACAAAGTATGGACTTTGGTTGACTTGCCCAATGATCAGCAAGCAATTGAGAATAAATGGATTTTCAAGAAGAAGACTGACGCTGACGCTAATGTTACTATCTACAAAGCTCGACTTGTCGCAAAAGTTTTTCGGCAAGTTCAAGGGATTGACTACGATGAGACCTTCTCACCCATAGCGATGCTTAAGTCTGTCCGAATCATGTTAGCAATTGCCGCATTTTATGATTATGAAATTTGGCAAATGGATGTCAAAACTGCTTTCCTGAATGGATTTCTGCAAGAAGAGTTGTATATGATGCAGCCGGAAGGTTTTGTCGATCCAAAGGGAGCTAACAAAGTGTGCAAGCTCCAGCGATCCATTTATGGACTAGTGTAAGCCTCTCGGAGTTGGAATAAATGCTTTGATAGTGTGATCAAAGCATTTGGTTTTGTACAGACTTTTGGAGAAGCCTGTATTTACAAGAAAGTGAGTGGGAGCTCTGTAGCATTTTTTATATTATATGTAGATGACATATTGCTAATCGGAAATGATATAGAATTTCTGGATAGCATAAAAGGATACTTGAATAAGAGTTTTTCAATGAAAGACCTCTGTGAAGCTACTTACATATTGGGCATTAAGATCTATAGAGATAGATCAAGACGCTTAATTGGACTTTCACAAAGCACATACCTTGACAAAGTTTTGAAAAAGTTCAAAATGGATCAAGCAAAGAAAGGATTCTTGCCTGTATTACAAGGTGTGAAATTGAGTAAGACTCAATCCCCGACCAATGCATAAGATAGAGAGAAAATGAAAGATGTTCCCTATGCTTCAGCCATAGGCTCTATCATGTATGCAATGTTGTGTACCAGACCTGATGTGTGTCTTGCTATAAGTCTAGCAGGGAGGTACCAAAGTAATCCAGGAGTGGATCACTGGACAGCGGTCAGGAACATCCTGAAATACCTGAAAAGGACTAAGGATATGTTTCTCATATATGGAGGTGACAAAGAGCTCATCGTAAATGGTTACGTTGATGCAAGCTTTGACACTGATCCGGACGATTCTAAATCGCAAACCGGATACGTGTTTACATTAAACGGTGGAGCTATCAGTTGGTGCAGTTCTAAACAAAGCATTGTGGCAGGATCTACATGTGAAGCGGAGTACATAGCTGCTTCGGAAGCAGCAAATGAAGGAGTTCATATCCGATCTAGGTGTCATACCTAGTGCATCGGGTCCAATGAGAATCTTTTGTGACAATACTGGTGCAATTGCCTTGGCAAAGGAATCCAGATTTCACAAGAGAACCAAGCACATCAAGAGACGCTTCAATTCCATCCGGGATCTAGTCCAGGTGGGAGACATAGAGATTTGCAAGATACATACGGATCTGAACATAGCAGACCCGTTGACTAAGCCTCTTCCACGAGAAAAACATGATCAGCACCAAAGCTCCATGGGTGTTAGAATCATTACTGTGTAATCTAGATTATTGACTCTAGTGCAAGTGGGAGACTGAAGGAAATATGCCCTAGAGGCAATAATATTGTTATTATTTTATTTCCTTATATCATGATAAATGTTTGTTATTCATGCTAGAATTGTATTATCCGAAAACATAATACTTGTGTGAATACATAGACAAACCAAACGTCACTAGTATGCCTCTACTTGACTAGCTCGTTAATCGAAGATGGTTATGTTTCCTAACCATAGACATGTGTTGTCATTTGATTAATGGGATCACATCATTAGGAGAATGATGTGATTGACATGACCCATTCCATTAGCTTAGCACCCGATCGTTTAGTATGTTGCTATTGCTTTCTTCATGACTTATACATGTTCCTATGACTATGAGATTATGAAACTCCCATTTACCGGAGGAACACTTTGTGTGCTACCAAACGTCACAACGTAACTGGGTGATTATAAAGGAGCTCTACAGGTGTCTCCAAAGGTACATGTTGGGTTGGCGTATTTCGAGATTAGGATTTGTCACTCCGATTGTCGGAGAGGTATCTCTGGGCCCTCTCGGTAATGCACATCACATAAGCCTTGCAAGCATTGCAACTAATGAGTTAGTTGTGAGATGATGTATTACGAAACGAGTAAAGATACTTGCCGGTAACGAGATTGAACTAGGTATTGAGATACCGACGATCGAATCTCGGGCAAGTAACATACCGATGACAAAGGGAACAACGTATGTTGTTATGCGGTCTGACCGATAAAGATCTTCGTAGAATATGTAGGAGCCAATATGAGCATCTAGGTTCCGCTATTTGTTATTGACCGGAGACGTGTCTCGGTCATGTCTACATTGTTCTCGAACCCGTAGGGTCCGCACGCTTAAGGTTTCGATGACAATTATATTATGAGTTTATGCATTTTGATGTACCAAAGTTTGTTCGGAGTCCCGGATGTGATCACGGACATGACGAGGAGTCTCGGAATGGTCGAGACATAAAGATTGATATATTGGAAGCCTATATTTGGATATCAGAAGTGTTCCGGATGAAATCGGGATTTTACCGGAGTACCGGGAGGTTACCGGAACCCCCCGGGAGGTATATGGGCCTTTGTGGTCTTTAGTGGAAGAGAGGAGAGGTGGCCAGGGCTGGGCCGCGCGCCCCTCCCCCCCCTAGTCCGAATAGGACAAGAATAAGGGGCGGCGCCCCCCCTTCCTTCTCTCTCTCCTCTTTTCCCTTCCCGAATCCTATTCCAACTAGGAAAGGGGGGGAATCCTACTCCCGGTGGGAGTAGGACTCCTCCTGGCGCGCCCTCTTCCTGGCCGGCCGCACCCCCCCCCCCCTTGATCCTTTATATACGGGGGCAGGGGGCACCTCTTGAACACACAAGTTGATCCACGTGATCATATTCTTAGCCGTGTGTGGTGCCCCCTTCCACCATAATCCTTGATAATATTGTAGCGGTGCTTAGCCGAAGCCCTGCGACGGTAGTACATCAAGATCGTCACCACGCCGTCGTGCTGACGGAACTCTTCCCCGACACTTTGTTGGATCGGAGTCCGGGGATCGTCATCGAGCTGAACGTGTGCTAGAACTCGGAGGTGCCGTAGTTTCGGTGCTTGATCGGTCGGGCCGTGAAGACGTACGACTACATCAACCGCGTTTTGCTAATGCTTCCGCTGTCGGTCTACAAGGGTACGTAGATCACACTCTCCCCTCTCGTTGCTATGCATCACCATGATCTTGCGTGTGTGTAGGAATTTTTTTGAAATTACTACGTTCCCCAACATGTAGAGATATTAGTATGCGGTAACCCGAAAGTTGTTCGGAGTCCCGGATGAGATCCCGGACATCACGAGGAGTTCCGGAATGGTCCGTAGGTAAATATTTATATATAGGAAGTCCAGTTTTGGCCATCGGGAAAGTTTCGGGGGTCACCGGTATTGTACCGGGACCACAGGAAGGGTCCCGTGGGTCCACCGGGTGGGGCCACCTATCCCGGAGGGCCTCATGGGCTGAAGTGGTAAGGGAACCAACCCCTGGTGGGCTAGTGCACCCCCCTTGGGCCTCCCTTGCGCCTAGGGTTGGAAACCCTAAGGGGGTGGGGGCGGCTCCACCTGCCTTGGGGGCCAAGCCACCCCTAGGCCGCCGCCCCCTCCCCTTAGATGGGATCTGTAGGGGTCGGCACCCCCCCAGGCCCCCTATATATAGTGGAGGGGAGGGAGGGCAGCCACACCCAAGTCCCTGGCGCCTCCCTCCCTCCCGTGACACCTCCTCCTCCCCGCTTGCGCATGGCGAAGCCCTGCCGGGATCCCGCTACTTCCACCACCCCACCACGCCGTCGTGCTGCTGGATCTCCATCAACCTCTCCTTCCCTTGCTGGATCAAGAAAGAGGAGACGTCTCTCCCAACCGTACGTGTGTTGAATGCGGAGGTGTCGTCCTTTCGGCGCTCGGTCATCGGTGATTTGGATCACGACGAGTACGACTCCATCAACCCCGTTCTCTTGAACGCTTCTGCTCGCGATCTACAATGGTATGTAGATGCACTCCCCTCTCCCTCATTGCTAGATGACTCCATAGATTGATCTTGGTGATGCGTAGAAAATTTTAAGATTCTGCTACGTTCCCCAACAGTATTGCACTTGCACTAGCACCCATATCACATAAGCCATGATAGCAATGATCTCCTATTTTAACAAAAATAACAGGCATGCCTACAATAGGTCTATGTTTATTTTTAGTATCAGGTCTGGCAATTCTAGCAGATTCATTGCAGAAGTAAACAACATGCCCATCAATATTATCGACCAAGAGATCTTTAACCATAGCAACACTAGGTTCAACTTTAATTTGCTTAGGGGGTTTAGGTGTTTTAATATTTCTTTTGTTAACCACGGTTGAAGCTTTAGCATGATCCTTTATTCTAACAGGGAAATGTGGTTTCTCAATATAAGTAGTAGGAACAACAGGCTCATTATAGGTGATAGTCTTTTCTTCAACTTTAATAGGTGTAACTACTTTTACTTAATGGTTGGATTATATTTAAACCACTTCTCCTTAGGGAGATCAACATGAGTAGCAAAGGATTCACTGAAAGAAGCTACTATCTAAGAGTCAAGTCCATATTTAGTGCTAAATTCACGGAAAGCATCGGTATCCATAAAAGATTTAACACAATCAAATTTAGGTGTTATACCTGACTCCTTACCTTCGTCGAGGTCCCAATCTTCAGAGTTGCGTTTAATTATTTCCAACAAATCCCATTTGAATTCAATAGTCTTCATCATAAAAGATCCAGTACAAGAAGTATCAAGCATGGAGCAATTACTGAGAGAAAGTCAAGCATAAAGATTTTGAATAGTCATTTCTTTTGAGAGCTCATAATTGGGGCGTGGATATAACATTGACTTAAGCCTCCCCCAAGCTTGAGCGATGCTTTCTCCTTCGCGAGGCCAAAAATTATATATATAATTACGATCATAATGAACAAGATGCATAGGATAAAACTTCTGATGAAATTCCAATTTGAATCGTTGGTAGTTCCATGATCCAACATCATCACATAGCCTCAACCATGTCAATGCATCTCCCTTCTAAGATAAAGGGAAGACCTTCTTCTTGATAACATCCTCGGGCATACCTGCAAGCTTAAATAATCCACAAACTTCATCCACATAGATTAGGTGCAAATCGGGATGTAATGTTCCATCACCTGTGAAAGGATTAGCTAGCAGTTTCTCTATCATACCTGATGGAATTTCGAAGTAAACATTTTCAGTAGTTCAGTAGGTTGAGGAGCAACTCTTTGCTCTACTGGTCGGGGTGAAGATACCCCGAACAAGCCCCTCAAAGGACTATGTTCCATAGTAACAAGTGATAGTAAATTTCCGCACACTATATAAATTTTTCCTTACCAAATTCCACCTACGAAAGGCGCTTCACTCCCCGGCAACGGCACCAGAAAAGAGTCTTAATGACCCACAAGTATGGGATCTATCGTAGCCTTTTCGGTAAGTAAGAGTGTCGAACCCGACGAGGAGCAGAAGGAAATGATAAGCAGTTTTCAGTAAGGTATTCTCTGCAAGCACTGAAATTATCGGTAACAGATAGTTTTGTGATAAGGTAATTTGTAACGAGTAGCAAGTAATAAAGGTAAATAAGGTGCAGCAAGATGGCCCAATCCTTTTTGTAGCAAAGGACAAGCCTGGACAAACTCTTATATAAAGTAAAGTGCTCCCGAGGACACGTGGGAATTATCATCAAGCTAGTTTTCATCACGTTCATATGATTCACGTTCGGTACTTTGATAATTTGATATGTGGGTGGACCAGTGCTTGGGTACTGCCCTTACTTGGACAAGCATCCCACTTATGATTAACCCCTATTGCAAGCATCTGCAACTACAACAGAAGTATTAAGGTAAACCTAACCATAGCATGAAACATATGGATCCAAATCAGCCCCTTACGAAGCAACGCATAAACTAGGGTTTAAGCTTCTGTCACTCTAGCAACCCATCATCTACTTATTACCTCCCAATGCCTCCCTCTAGGCCCAAATAATGGTGAAGTGTCATGTAGTAGACGTTGACATGACACTACTAGAGGGATCACAACATACATCTCATCAAAATATCGAATGAATACCAAATTCACATGACTAATTATAGCAAGACTTCTCCCATGTCCTCAGGAACAAACGTAACTACTCACAAAGCATATTCATGTTCATAATCAGAGGGGTATTAATATGCATAATGGATCTGAACATATGATCTTCCACCAAGTAAACCAACTAGCATCAACTACAAGGAGTAATCAACACGACTAGCAACCCACAGGTACCAATCTGAGGTTTGGATACAAAGATTGGATACAAGAGATGAACTAGGGTTTGAGATGAGATGGTGCTGGTGAAGATGTTGATGGAGATTAACCCCCTCCCGATGAGAGGAGTGTTGGTGATGATGATGGTGATGATTTCCCCCTCCCGGAGGGAAGTTTCCCCGGCACAACAGCTCCGCTAGAGCACTAGATTGGTTCTGCCAAGGTTCCGCCTCGTGGCGGCAGAGTTTCGTCCCATGAGCTAGCTTATTATTTTTTCCTCGACGAAAGACTCCATATAGCCAAAGATGGGCATTAGAGGGCTACCAGGGGGCCCATGAGGCAGGGGGCACGCCCAGGGGATAGGGTGTGCCCCCCACCCTCGTGGACGGTGGGTGGCCCCCCTCTGGTACTTCTTTCGCCCAATATTTTTTATATATTCTGAAAATAATTCCCGTGGAGTTTCAGGACTTTTGGAGATGTGCAGAATAGGTCTCTAATATTTTCTCCTTTTCCAGCCTAGAATTCCAGCTGCCGGCATTCCCCCTCTTCATGTAAACCTTGTAAAATAAGAGAGAACAGGCATAAGTATTGTGACATAATGTGTAATAACAGCCCATAATGCAATAAATATCGATATAAAAGCATGATGCAAAATGGATGTATCAACGTTCGTCTCGGTGACATCCCACGAACTCACGATCCAGCAGAGTGTCGAGGGAGAGCTTCGTCAGCACGACGGCGTGATGACGGTGATGATGATGCTACCAGAACAGGGCTTTGCCTAA
This sequence comes from Triticum monococcum, assembly GCA_034509565.1. Lineage (NCBI taxonomy): Eukaryota > Viridiplantae > Streptophyta > Magnoliopsida > Poales > Poaceae > Triticum > Triticum monococcum. The sequence continues at coordinate 672,016,723 of CM067845.1, forward strand.
GCACCGCTACGATATGACCGAGGTGGATTATGGTGGAGGGGGGCACCGCACATGGCTAAGAGATCAATGATCAACTTGTGTGTCTATGGGGTGCCCCCTCCCCCGTATATAAAGGAGTGGAGGAGGGGGAGGGCCGGCCTTTCTGTGGCGCACCCTATGGGAGTCCTACTCCCACCGGGAGTAGGATTCCCCCTTCCAAGTAGTAGGAGTAGGAGAGAACGAAGGGGAGGAGAGGGGAAAGGAAAGGGGGGCCGGCCCCACCCAATTAGGATTGGGCTAGGGGGGCGCACCTCCCACCTTTTCCCTTCCTCTCCTCTATTCCACTAAGGCCCAATAAGGCCCATATACTCCTCGGGGGGTTCTGGTAACCTCCCGGTACTCCGAAAAATACCCAAACTCATCTGGGACCATTCCAATGTCCAAACATAGGCTTCCAATATATCGATATTTATGTCTCGGCCATTTCGAGACTCCTCGTCATGTCTGTGATCATATCCGGGACTCCGAACTACCTTCGGTACATCAAAACACATAAACTCATAATACCGATCGTCACCGAATGTTAAGCGTGCGGACCCTATGGGTTCGAGAACTATGTAGACATGACCGAGACACGTCTCTGGTCAATAACCAATAGCGGAACCTGGATGTTCATATTGGCTCCCACATATTCTATGAAGATCTTTATCGGTCAAACTGCATAACAACATACGTTGTTCCCTTTGTCATCGGTATGTTACTTGCCCGAGATTCGATCGCCGGTATCTCAATACCTAGTTCAATCTCGTTACCGGCAAGTCTCTTTACTCGTTCTGTAATGCATCATGCCGCAACTAAATAATTAGTCACATTGCTTGCAAGGCTTATAGTGATGTGTATTACCGAGAGGGCCCAAAGATACCTCTCCGACAATCGGAGTGACAAATCCTAATCTCAATCTATGCCAACTCAACAAACACCATCGAAGACACCTGTAGAGCACCTTTATAATCACCCAGTTACGTTGTGATGTTTGGTAGCACACAAAGTGTTCCTCCGGTATTCGGGAGTTGCATGATCTCATAGTCATAGGAACATGTATAAGTTATGGAGAAAGCAATAGCAACAGACTAAACGATCATCGTGCTAAGCTAACGGATGGGTCAAGTCAATCACATCATTCTCTAATGATGTGATCTCGTTAATCAAATGACAACTCTTGTCCATGGCTAGGAAACTTAACCATCTTTGATTAATGAGCTAGTCAAGTAGAGGCATACTAGTTACACTCAGTTTGTCTATGTATTCACACAAGTACTAAGTTTCCGGTTAATACAATTCTAGCATAAATAATAAACATTTATCATGATATAAGGAAATAAATAATAACTTTATTATTGCCTCTAGGGCCTATTTCCTTCAGAAAGATCTAGGCACATATGCCCAGTTGAATATACATAGCATGAGTTATTATGTTTGACATCACCCTTGAGGTGAATACGTTGGGAGGCGAAACTACAGGCCCCTATCTTTCTATGTCTCCGGTTGAAACGTTTTGCTCATGTGTACGGGGTGAGTGTTAGCAATCATGGAAGACTATATGATGGTTGAGTATGTGGACTTGCCTAAGGCTCCGATACGTGACCCTTCCTGAAAAGATGATGAATTGTAGTTGCAAAGTTGATTGAGAACATAGTTTGTTAGTTTCTAATAGAGTTATTGCTTTATACTTCAATAGTGTGATGATTTGTCACTTGTTCATGAGAAGTCTATGATAAAAGTTCTATGATAAGAGTCTTATGTTTAAGTTTGTTGATGTTATAATAATCAACATGATGCTTCTATGTCCGTATTTTCACTACTAGGAAAAGGGCTACTAATGGCGCACCGGATTTGCCTACTAATGGCGCATCACTGGTGCGCCATTAGTATCACGCCACTAGTATTTTTTACTAATGGTGCACCACTGGTGCGCCATTAGTATCTGGTATACTAATGGCGCACCACTGGTGCGCCATTAGTATAGGCCACGGTGCGCCATTAGTATAGGCCACTGGTGCGCCATTAGTATAGGCCACGGTGCGCCATTAGTATTTTTGAATTTTGAAGGCGGGAAAATAGTAGTGGCGCACCGTCTAACCCCCACCGTGCGCCATTGCTATTTTTGAATTTTGATTGTGATTTTTTTGCCCATTTTTTGCTCGTTTTTTGGCACGATATTATTTTAAATTTTGTTCCTATTTTTGGATCTTGTACGTTCTTTTGCCGTGTTCTTTTGCCGGAGAGGATTTCGCCGGAGAGGAGGAGGAGGAGGTCACCGGAGAGGCGCTCGCCTACATCGCCGGAGAGGAGGAGGAGGTCACCGGAGAGGCGCTCGCCTACATCGCCGGAGAGGAGGAGGAGGTCGCCGGAGAGGAGTTCACCGAATCATCGGAGAGGAGGAAGGAGAAACCATGAGGGAATGGGAGGAGAGGAGGGAGGAGGAGCTCGCCGGAGAGGAGGGAGGAGAAACCGTGAGGGGAGGGGAGGGAGGAGAGGAGGGAGGAGGAGGTCACCGGAGAGGAGGAGGAGGTCGCCGGAGAGGAGGAGCAGGAGGTCGCCGGAGAGGAGGAGGGTAGTATGGTGGAGGAGAGAAGGGAAGATGGAGTGGAGGAGAGGAGGAGATGGAGTGGAGGAGAGGTGGAGTGGAGGAGAAGAATGAAGAGCTAAGGAGGAGAGGACCACGCCCAGCCATATATACGGCATAGTAATGGCGCACCGTGGGTAGGTGCGCCATTACTAACTTTTTTTATTTTTTGATTTATTTTGAATTTTGAAGGCGGGAAGATACTAATGGCGCACCATGGGCAGGTGCGCCATTAGTAACTTTTTTATTTTTATTTTTTGACTTATTTTGAATTTTGAAGGCGGGAAGATACTAATGGCGCACCATGGGCAGGTGCGCCATTAGTAACTTTTTTTATTTTTTTGACTTATTTTGAATTTTGAAGGCGGGAAAATACTAATGGCGCACCATGGGTAGGTGCGCCATTAGTAAGTTTGAAATTTTTTTTTGAATTTTTTTGCCTCTCTAGATCTTAAAAGCCTCGTATTTTTTTCTGTTAGGTTTTTGAGGATTTGGAAAATGTTTAATGGGGTTCCCCGCATTAAATTTGGATGTAACTTTTCGAGTAGATGGTTTTTCATATAAATTTTTTTCATCCGAGTTCGTACGCAAAAGTTATGCCCATTTTTACAAATTCTCGAGAGATTTTGCAAAAAAGTCGAAAATTCATGTTTGTAAATTTTGCTAACAACTAGACCATATATCACATGGGAATCTTATTTTCTTTTATTTTTTTGACATTTCTATCATTTTCTTTTATTTTTCTGAAACTGAAAAGGCGGTCCACAGGGGGGTGCATTCGGGCGAATGTTTGGGCCAAGTTACTAATGGCGCACCGTGGCATGGTGCGCCATTACTAGTTGAACTAGTAATGGCGCACCACTCCCACGGTGCGCCATTAGCAGTTTTGATTGAAATTAAAAAAAATTACTAATGGCGCACCGTGGATGTGGTGCACCATTACTAGTTCAACTAGTAATGGCGCACCACTCCCATGGTGCGCCATTAGTAGTTTTGAAAAAATTAAAAAAAATTACTAATGGCGCACCGTGGATGTGGTGCGCCATTAGTATTTGCACACTAATGGCGCACCAACACATGGTGCGCCATTAGTATATAGTAATGGCGCAGCACATGTCTGGTGCGCCATTAGTGTCAATTCCATCTATAGCCCTTTTCATAGTAGTGTTTATTTTTATCGACACCTCTCCCTCTAAACATGTGGACATGTTTTTCGATTTCGGTTTTCGCTTGAGGACAAGTGAGGTCTAAGCTTGGGGGAGTTGATACGTCCATTTTGCATCATGTTTTCCTACTATTATTTATGATGTTTTTATCCATAATAATGCTTTCTGGAGTAATTCTAATGCCTTTTCTCTCATAATATGCAAGGTATACACAAAGAGGGAGAATTCCGGCAGCTGGAAATCTGGACCTGGAAAAGCTACGTTAGGCTACCTATTATGCACAACTCCAAACAAGCTGAAGCTTCACAGAGAATATTTATGGAATATATGAAGAATATTGGAGCAAATAAGTACCAGAGGGGGCCCAGCAGGTGGGCACAACCCACCTGGGCGCGCCCTGGTGGGTTGTGCTCACAAAGGCCCACCTCCGGTGCCCATCTTCTAGTATATAAGTTATTTTGACCTAGAAAAAATCAAAAATCAAGAGAGGACTTTCGGGACGGAGCGTTGCCATCTCGAGGCGGAACTTGGATAGGAGCACTTTTGCCCTCCGGCGGAGCGATTCCGCCGGGGGAACTTCCCTCCCGTAGGGGGAAATCATCATCCTTATCATCACCAACAACTCTCCCATCTTGGGGAGGGCAATCTCCATCAACATCTTCAATAGCACCATCTCATCTCAAACCCTAGTTCATCTCTTGTGTTCAATCTTGTTACCGGAATATAGATTGGTGCTTGTGGGTGACTAGTAGTGTTGATTACATCTTGTAGTTGATTACTATATGGTTTATTTGGTGGAAGATTATATGTTCAGATCCAATATGCTATTTAATACCCCTCTGATCTTCAGCATGATTATCATTTGTGAGTAGTTACTTTTGTTCTTGAGGTCACAGGAGAAATCATGTTGCAAGTAATCATGTGAACTTCATATGTGTTCGATATTTTGATAGTATGCATGTTGTGATTCCCTTAGTGGTGTCATGTGAACGTCGAGTACATGACACTTCACCATATTTTGGCCTAAGGGAATGCATTGTGCAGTAGCAATTAGATGATGGGTTGCGAGAGTGATAGAAGCTCAAACCCAGTTTATGCGCTAATCCGTAAGGGACCGATTGGATCCAAAAGTTTAATGCTAGGTTAGAATTTATTCTTGATACTTTTCTCGTAGTTGCGGATGCTTGCGGGAGGGTTAATCATAAGTAGGAGGTTTGTTCAAGTAAGAACAGCACCTAAGCACCGGTCCACCCACATATCAAATTATCAAAGTATCGAACATGAATCGAACCAACATGGTGAAAGTGACTAGATGAAAATCCCGTGTACCCTCAAGAACGCTTTGCTTATCATAAGAGACCGTTTTGGCATGTCCTTTGCCTCAAAAGGATTGGGCTACCTTGCTGCGCCTTTGCTACTATTATTGTTACTTGCTCGTTACAAATTATCTTGCTATCAAACTACCCTGTTACTTACAATTTCAGCACTTGCAGACATTACCTTGCTAAAAACCACTTGTCATTTCCTTCTACTCCTCGTTGGGTTCGACACTCTTACTTATCGAAAAGAGCTACAATTGATCCCCTATACTTATGGGTCATCAGCCATCCACATATAATATTAGGAATGCTACAGAGCTCACACTCACTTTCTTGTAAATACAAGCTTCTCCGAAAGTCTGTATAAAACCATATGCTTTGATCACACTATCAAAGCGTATATTCCAACTCCGAGATGCTTGCACCAGTCCATAAATGGATCGCTGGAGCTTGCACACTTTGTTAGCACCTTTAGGATCGACAAAACCTTCTGGTTGCATCATATATAACTCTTCTCTAAGAAATCCATTAAGGAATGCAGTTTTGACATCCATTTGCTAGATTTCATAATCATAAAATGCGGCAATTGCTAACATGATTCGGATAGACTTAAGCATTGCTATGAGTGAGAAGGTCTCATCATAGTCAACTCCTTGAACTTGTCAAAAACCTTTCGCAACAAGTCAAGCTTTGTAGACAGTAACATTACCATCAACGTCAGTCTTCTTCTTGAAGATCCATTTATTCTCTATGGCTTGCTGATCATCGGGCAAGTCAACCAAAGTCCATACTTTGTTCTCATACATGGATCCCATCTCACATTTCATGGCCTCCAGCCATTTCGCGGAATCAGGGCTCACCATCGCTTCCTCATAGTTAGTAGGTTCATCATGGTCTAGTAACATGACTTCCAGAACAAGAATACCATACTAATCTGGTGCGGAACGTGCTCTGGTTTACCTACGAGGTTCGGTAGCAACTTGATATGAAGTTTCATGATCATTATCATTAGTTTCCTCACTAGTTGGTGTAGGCATCATGGGAACTGTTTTCTGTGATGAGCTACTTTCTAATTCGAGAGAAGGTACAATTACCTCATCAAGTTCTACTTTCCTCCCACTCACTTCTTTCAAGAGAAACTCCTTCTCTAGAAAGGATCGATTCTTAGCAAAAAAAAATATTGCCTTCGGATCTATGATAGAAGGTGTAACCAACAGTTTCTTTTGGGTATCCTATGAAGACGCACTTCTCCGATTTGGGTTCGAGCTTATCTGGCTGAAGCTTTTTCACATAAGCATCATAACCCCAAACTTTAAGAAACGACATCTTAGGTTTCTTGCCAAACCACAGTTCATACGGTATCGTCTCAACGGATTTAGATGGTGCCCTATTTAATGTGAATGCAACTGTCTCTAATGCATAACCCCAAAACAATAGCGGTAAATCGGCAAGAGACATTATAGATCGCACCATATCCAATAAAGTATGGTTACGACATTTGGACACACCCATTACGTTGTGGTGTTCCAGGTGGCGTGAGTTGTGAAACTATTCCACATTGTTTTAAATGAAGGCTAAACTCATAACTCAAATATTCGCCTCCGCGATCAGATCGTAGAAACTTTATTTTCTTGTTACAATGATTCTTCACTTCACTCTAAAATTCTTTAAACTTCTCAAATGTTTCAGACTTGTGTTTCATTAAATAGATATACACATATATGCTCAAATCATTGGTGAAGGTTAGAAAATAACGATACCCGCCGCGAGCCTCTACACTCATCGGACCGCATACATCGGTATGTATTATTTCCAATAAGTCAGTGGCTCGCTCCATTGTTCCGAAGAACGGAGTCTTAGTCATCTTGCCCATGAAGCATGGTTCGCAAGCATCAAATGATTCATAATCAAGTGATTCAAAAAGTCCATCCGCATGGAGTTTCTTCATGCGCTTTACACCAATATGACCTAAACGGCAGTGCCACAAATATATTGCACTATCATTATCAACTTTGCATCTTTTGGCATCAATATTATGAATATGTGTATCACCACGATCGAGATTCAACAAAAATAGACCACTCTTCAAGGGTGCATGACCATAAAAGATATTACTCATATAAATAGAACAACCATTATTCTCTGATTTAAATGAATAACCGTCTCGCATCAAACAAGATCCAGATATAATGTTCATGCTCAACGCTGGCACCAAATAACAATTATTCAGGTCTAAAAATAATCCTAAAGGTAGATGTAGAGGTAGCGTGCCGACGGTGATCACATCGACCTTGGAACCATTCCCGACGCGCATCGTCACCTCGTCCTTAGCCAATCTTCCTTTAATTCGTAGCCCCTGTTTTGATTTGCAAATATGAGTAATAGAACCAATATCAAATACCCAGGCGCTACTACGAGCATTAGTAAGGTACACATCAATAACATGTATATCAAATATACCTTTGTTCACTTTGCCATACTTCTTATCCGCCAAATACTTGGGGCAGTTCTGCTTCCAGTGACCAATCCCTTTGCAGTAGAAGCACTCCGTTTCAGGCTTGGGTCTAGACTCGGGCTTCTTCCCGGGAGTGACAACTTGCTTTCCATTCTTCTTGAAGTTCCCCTTCTTTCCCTTACCCTTTTTCTTGAAACTAGTGGTCTTGTTAACCATCAGCACTTGATGCTCTTTCTTGATTTCTACCTCCGCAGCTTTGAGCATAGCGAAGAGCTTGGGAATTGTCTTATCCATCCCTTGCATATTATAGTTCATCATGAATCCTTTATAGCTTGGTGGTAGTGATTGAAGAACTCTGTCAATAACACTATCATCCGGAAGATTAACTCCCAGGTGAGTCAAGTGGTTATGATACCCAGACATTCTGAGTATGTGTTCACTAACAGAACTGTTCTCCTCCATCTTGCAGCTATAGAACTTGTTGGATACTTCATATCTCTCAACTCGGGCATTTGCTTGAAATATTAACGTCAACTCCTGGAACATCTCATATGGTCCATGACGTTCAAAATGTCTTTGAAGTCCCAATTCTAAGCCGTAGAGCATGACACACTGAACTATAGAGTAGTCATCAGACCGTGGCCATGCATGTACATGCTAGGCTCATCAAGTTTAACCCGATTATTCGGCATGTGCAAAACTGTCTTGCACCTGTTGCATGTGAACATAGAGCTTATCACACCGGATCATCACATGGTGTCTCGGCACGATGAACTGTCGCAATGATGCATACTCAGGGAGAACACTTATACCTTGAAATTTTAGTGAGGGGTCATCTTATAATGCTACCGCCGTACTAAGCAAAATAAGATGCATAAAAGATAAACATCACATGCAATCAAAATATGTGACATGATATGGCCATCATCATCTTGTTCCTTTGATCTCCATCTCCAAAGCACCGTCATGATCTCCATCGTCACCGGCTTGACACCTTGATCTCCATCTTAGTGTCATGGTCGTCTCACCAACTATTTATTCTACAACTATCGCTAACGCATGGTGATATAGTAAAGCAATTACATGGCGTTTGCATTTCATACAATAAAGCGACAACCATAAGGCTCCTGCCAGTTGCCGATAACTTTTACAAAACATGATCATCTCATACAATAATGTATATCACATCACGTCTTAACCATATCACATCACAACATGCCCTACAAAAACAAGTTAGACGTCCTTTACTTTGTTGTTGCAAGTTTTACGTGGCTGCTACGGGCTTCTAGTAAGAACCGTTCTTACCTACGCATCAAAAACACAACGGTGATTTATCTACTTTGTTGTTTTAACCTTCAACAAGGACCGACCGCAGTCAAATCTGATTCAACTAAAAAGTTGGAGAAACAGACACCCGCCAGCCACCTTTATGCAAAACTAGTTGCATGTCTGTCGGTGGAACCGGTCTCATGAATGTGGTCATGTAAGGTTGGTCCGGGCCGCTTCATCCAACAATACCACCGAATCAAAATAAGACATTGGTGGTAAGCAGTATGATGATCACCGCCCACAACACTTTGTGTTCTACTCGTGCGTATCATCTACCCATAGACCTGGCTCGGATGCCACCGTTGAGGAACGTAGCATGCAATTTCAAAAATTTCCCTACAATCATGCAAGCTCTATCTAGCAGATGCATAGCAATGAGAAGGGGAGAGTGTGTCCACGTACCCTCATAGACCGAAAGCGGAAGCGTTTGTTAACGTGGTTGATGTAGTCAAACTTCTTCTTGTTCCGACCGATCAAGCACCGAACGTACGGCACCTCCGAGTTTTGCACACGTTCAGCTCGATGACGTCCCTTGAACTCTTGATCCAGCAAATGTCGAGTGAGAGTTTCGTCAGCACGACGGCGTGGTGACGGTGATGGTGAAGTGATCTGCGCAGGGCTTTGCCTAAGCACTACGTGAATATGACCGGAGGCATAAATTGTGGAGGGGGAGCCGCGCATGGCTTGGAACAATTGATGTGTGTTGTAGGCGCCCCCACGTATATAAAGGAGGGAGGGGGAGGAGGCTGGCCCTAGGCGCGCCCAAGTAGGAGGAATCGTACTTGGGCTCCTAGTAGGATTCCCCCTCCCCTCCTTTCCTTTTACCGGAGGGGGAAAAGGGGGAAAGAGAGAGAGGGGATAAGGAAAGGGGGGCGCCGCCCCTTCTCCTAGTCTAATTCGGCCTCCTTCCTTGTGGGGGGCGGGCCACCCCTTTGTGGGCTGGTGTGCCTCCCTCCTATTGCCCATATCTTCCCCCTGGGGGTTCCGGTAACCCACCCCCCCCCCTCCCGTACTCTGATATGTACCCGATACATTCCGGAACACTTCCGGTGTCCGAATACTATCATCCAATATATCAATCTTTACCTCTCGGCCATTTCGAGACTCCTTGTCATGTCTGTGATCTCATCTCGGACTCCGAACAACATTCAGTCACCAAATCACATAACTCATATAATACAAATCGTCATCGAACGTTAAGCGTGCGGACCCTACGGGTTCGAGAACTATGTAGACATGACTGAGACACCTCTCCGGTCAATAACCAACAGCGGAACCTGGATGCTCATATTGGTTCCCACATATTCTACGAAGATCTTTATCGATCGTACCGTAATGACAACATACGTTATTCCCTTTGTCATCGGTATGTTACTTGCCTGAGATTCGATCGTCGGTATCTTCATACCTAGTTCAATCTCGTTACCGGCAAGTCTCTTTACTTGTTCCGTAATGTATCATACCGTAACTAACTCATTAGTCACATTGCTTGCAAGGCTTATCATGATGTGCATTACCGAGAGGGCCCGGAGATACCTCTCCGATACTCGGAGTGACAAATCCTAATCTCGATCTATGCCAACCCAACAAACACCTTCGGAGATACCTGTAGAGAATCTTTATAATCACCCAGTTACATTGTGATGTTTGATAGCACACAAGGTATTCCTCCGGTATCCAGGAGTTAAATAATCTCATAGTCAAAGGAATATGTATAAGTCATGAAGAAAGCAATAGCAATAAAACTTAACGATCATTATGCTAAGCTAACGGATGGGTTTTGTCCATCACATCATTTTCCTAATGATGTGATCCCGTTAATCAAATGACAACACATGTCTATGGTTAGAAAACTTAACCATCTTTGATCAACGAGCTAGTCTAGTAGAGGCTTACTAGGGACACGGTGTTTTGTCTATGTCTCCACACATGTATCAAGTTTCCAGTTAATACAATTCTAGCATGAATAATAAACATTTATCATGATATAAGGAAATATAAATAACAACTTTATTATTGCCTCTAGGGCATATTTCCTTCATTATACGACCATTACATTAATCCGCAAGGTATGGAATTCCCCCAAAAAATCTCAATACAGACATATTGCTCTTTGTCCAGTTCTTTACAAGATCGTGTCGAAAGCTGGCACTAATGAGTAATGAATAAGAGGTATGATGGTGAAATCATTGGTCTGGAACATAGTGCGTTTGTGCCAGGACGACTAATTACCAACAATGTCTTGGTTGCATATGAAAGTATCAGTTTTTTTTGAAAAGGATATGAAAGTATTCATGCCCCGAGGAAATGGAAGAGATGTAAAAAATGCATCATGTGCGGTGAAATTGGATATGCTCAAGGCATACGACAGAGTGAAATGGCACTATTTGGAGGCCATGATGATCAAGTTGGATTTTTGTGACAAATTTGTTCGTTTGATCATAAAATGTGTATCATCAGCCCGTTTTGCTGTGAAGGTGAATGGCGGGATACTTCCATATTTCACACCATTCATAGGATTAAGGCAAGGGGGCCAAGGTCCACGTTCCTGTTTCTGTTATGCGTCGAGGGGTTTACATCTTTGATGAATCATTTCGATGGCAACTTCATTGATTGAGGCATACGAGTAAGTGTACAATCTCTCTGGGTCAATCACTATTTGTCGATGATAGTTTGATCTTCCTGAATGCTCAAGTGCAAAGTGCGTTTGAATGAGGTCATGCGAATTTACGCTGAGTGTTCGGGGCAAGCGGTGAATAGAGAAAAAAGTTCTATTTGTTTCAGTCCAAATGCCTCACATCCTGTCAGAGATGCAATGAAACATACACTAGGCATTCATATCGAAGCATTCACTAAAAGATACCTCGGTCTCCCCACAGTGATCAAACGAATCACTAGTGGCACCTTCGATCACATTTGTGAGAGAAGTCGTAGGAAGATGCAAGGTTGGTCCAAGCGTAATTTTGCTTGTGCGGGAAGATAAGTCTATCTAAAATCAATCATTCAGGACATTCCGCTCTATAGTATGATGAGTTGTTTTCAATTGACAAAACAAGTTTGCAAACAATTGACGTCGTAAATGGCCAAATACTGGTGGAGTAGCTCCATCGACAAGCACTCCTTACATTGGATATCATTGGACAAATTAGCTACTCCGAAAATTAAGGGGAGCATGGGGTTCCGTGATTTCAAGATGTTCGATCAGACTCTTCTCGAAAAGCAAGGATGGCGCTTGATCACCCATCTAGAATCACTATGCCCGCGTGTTATTAAAGGGAAGTATTTCCCATATTGTGATTTTATGCATGCCACAACTCCTGGTTCATCATTAGAAACATGGAAGGCGATAATCGTTGGACGTACAACATTGCATACGGGCCTCTCAAGAGAGTTGGTGGTGGCTCCTCCATAGCCATTTGGGAAGATCAGTGGATTCCTGATACAACAACAGCCCATAGGGAGAATTGGCAGTGAGCCTCTATCCTATGTCTCGGACCTCATTAATAGAAACGGGCAGTGGGATGTAGAGGTAGTAAGGAGGAATTTCTTCACACCTGATGCAGCTGCTATTTTGAATATCCTATTGCAGGCATCCGGTGGATAAGAGTCTTTGTGTTGGGCATTGGAAAGATTAGGTGAATATTCTGTCAAAACGGCATACTGCGCTCTTGTGAGTCGGAACAAGCATCACACTCTAGAGGAAGGGGCGGCAACAGGAACTTCAATGCTAGACATTCAACTTTGGTATGCTCTTTGGAAGCTCAAAGTTACACCAAGAGTACGGGTGTTCTGATGGAGAGTTCTCTGAGGAATTTTACCCGACTATGACACACTCAAGCATCGCTACATTAGGCGTATAGCTCGATGTGATCTTTGTGAAGCAATGGATGAAAATCTGATGTATGCTCTTGTGTTCTGTTCCCATGTTAGGAACTATTGGCTGGTGGCTCAAGAGGTTCTAGATGTCAAGCTACCACAATCCAGAAACTTAGGAAAATGACATATTGCTTGACAAAATGTTTGTTGATGTGGATAGATCTAAGATCATTTCAGTGATGCACGCACAATAGACGTGCACATGGTGAGGTCACCTTTGATCCAGTCCATGCGGTCAACAGAGAACGTGATGATTTATCAGTGCTGGACATGCCTACGGGCGGTCGTCGTACCTCAGAGAGTCAGTGCTGGAGGCCGCCAGAACCAGGATGGGTGAAGATCAATACGGACGGGGCTATAGATATTGATTCTCCTAACGAGGGTGAAGGAGGTGTTGCTAGATCACACATTTCTTTCCAAGGAGCTTGGAGCAGCCGCTTCCAAGGGTTTCCAATCCCTTCATATAGGAGCTTCTAGTAGTGCGAGAAGCTGTGATGTTTGCCCAACTGAGGGGTTTCTCGCATGTGATTATGAAAACGGATTGTTTAGAGGTTGTCAACCTTCTGGTCTTCACGACACAATGCTTAAGCAATTGTGGCGCCTATCTTAGATGAAATAGGGGAGAGATCTTCTTCTTGATTCGTCATGTCATGAGGGAAGCTAACGCTCCGGCCGATTTATGTGCCAAATATGCTACTAGTCTTAGTAATACCGATGGATTGATGAAAGCTTGGGGTTCCTTGTTAGGACCCTTGTGGGCGATTGTAACCGAATTTTCATTATTAAGCAATAAAGATCCCCAAGTTTCCGAGTCAAAAAAAGAAAAAGCTTTCCTCCAACCGGCTGATCCAACCAATGCATCCGCCTAGCGCACAACCGTCGGGTCGTACGTGGATCGAATGGTCTTGTGCTCCTCTTGTTCCACCTATCTCTAGAAATATCCAGCTCCAACTAGAGCATCCCTATCATTTTGTGAGTCAACGTCCACCACTTATCCATCCACAATTCTCCACCGCTTCTCCCTCGAGCACTCAGTCATGACGCTGCGATTATGTAGCCTCGCCACCGTGCCTGTTGCTTTACCGTACCTTGCTGCCGCTCTACATTTCTACGGGGCAAGCTGCCGCTACTGCAGGCCAGCCATCGTCTCTCTCTCCCTCTCTCTCTCTCAACTGTGGTCATGGCTGCGCACATCGACCCTTTTAGCACCCCATGCGGGATGTCAGGTGCCGCGAGCTTTCGCACGAAACGGCGGCCACGGCGGTGTTGCAAAACAACGGCCGCGGCGGTATTTCCATAACATCGTCTCCGTTGCAAAAAGATTCTGCCAAAACAATCTATGTTACACAAATTTTCTGCAACTTGATCTCCGTTGCATAATTTTTTTGCAACACAATCTGTATTGCAAAAGTTTCTGCAACATGATCTCTGTTGTAAAGGTTTCTACAGCATGATTGCCTTATATTGGCGGATCACACGCGAGCATCCGTCGGCTTGTTCGTACGACGCGTGTCTTGGCAGGGCAATTTATTTTCTTTCTTTCAATCAACTTGGCCGCTGCTCGCTGCTCACTGTCCACTACAATGAGTTTCCGCATCATAGACTCGATTGCAGCAAAAATGCAACAAGACCTCTGTTTCAGAAAAAATAAATTTCCAGCAAGACCTGCAAAAAATTAAATTGCAACAAGACCTTTGTTACAATTTTTTTTGAAACAAGACCTTTGTTACAAAAGAAATATCTTGCAAAAAATTCTATAATATGACCTATGTTGCAGAAATTTCCCCGCAACACGACCTGTATTGCAATGATAAAAGGTGACGCTCTCTCAATTCGTTGGATTCAATGGCTCGTGAGACGGCCGACGCGTAGCAGCCGAATTATCACCTAGGGTTCTTTTTGCAACACATGTTGGGTTGCAATGAGGCAGGATCTATGTTGCAAAAAAGTTGTGTAAAAAAATTCAAAAAAAAATTCCGCAAGAGGACCTCTGTTGCAAAAATTTCTGCAACATGAGCTTTGTTGCAAAAGTTTCCGTAACATGACATATGTTGCGAAAGTTTCCGCAACACCATTGTTGTTGCAATTGTAAAAACGTGTCTGGATCATAGGTTGACACTAGATCTAACGGCTGCCAAGCCGGTGGATATTTAAAAAAATATCGACGCCTAGCGTCCCCCGTCAAAAAAAGACCCAAAAACTAAGAATTCCCTGGTACTATATACTACTCCAGCGTGTTTAGCAAAAAATGGGAAGGGGAATGGGAGTTTAATGTAGGGAGTTATATTGAGATTAGACATGGGATGAGTCGTTTTATTCCCAACCCTCTGTTTGGCGCATGATGAAAATTATGTGTGAGAGTTTGATGAGAAATTGTATTCCCGTATTTGGTTCGTGGGAATTGACAAGGAAATAGACAAGGGAAATTAACGTAAGTTATGATGAAGGGCTAAGATTGACTCACTAAAACAATTCCCTTCCAACTCCCACCCCCTCCCTTGTTAATAAAACGGTGAGAGTTGGAGTCTCAAGTCCCATGACTATTCCCTTATCAATTCCCAATCCCCCTAACCAAATAATAGATTTGAAGTCTCGTACCCCTTCGATTCCCATTCCCTAGCTCTAACTACCCCCAACCAAACATGTTGCTCGTTATATAGAAAATGGGAGATCAGAACCAATTCATCTCAGCCGTTTCTTCACGCCTGATTTAATCCAAGCCGTCCATGTCTGCCCTTAACTGAAGCTGTTGGGGACGAAGAGCTCAGACTCCCGACACGCGCGAAGGGCCCGGCGGCGCCTCGCCTGATGCGGCCACGCGGCGGCGGTCGCCCGCGACGGACGAGCGGCGAGCGGTCCTCCTCTGGTCCATGGCGTCGCCGGGGCGCTGGAGCTGGACGGCGGCGCGGCAGAGGGGGCAGGTCGGCGAGGCGGGCGAGCTGCGGACCCACTCGTCGATGCAGGTCATGTGGAACCTGTGCCTGCACGCCAGCTGGGCCTCGGCCCTGGGGACGATGGCGCAGAGGCAGACGATGCAGTCGGCGGCCGCGAGCAGCGCGGGCGCCCGGCGGGCTGGGGCCGGCCCCGAGCGCGCGAGCGGGAGCGGCGCCGCGCCGAACGCGGAGAGCGGGAGCGCGGCCGCGGAGGCTCGGCGGCGGTTGGCGCGGCGGCGGAGGAGGCGGTTGATGACGATCGACGCGGCGGCGATGAGGGAGATGACGCCGAGGATGATGAGCGCCGACCGGGCGATGGCGTGCGAGGCGGAGGCGGGCGGAGCCGGCGTCGGCGGCAGGGCGACGACGAGCACGGCGTACGGCGGCGCGGGTGGCGCGAGGGATGAGGCCATGGCGGAGGAGGAGGAAGAGGGGTGGCGCTTGGATTTCGAATTTCGGAAGCAGGAGGCTGGAGCTCGAGGTAGGCACGCGTGTGGGTTGTGGCGGTCGGGGTCGGGCTCGTGCGTTTGCTTGTATATATGGATGGATCATTGATCGGAGGCAGGGGCTCGATCGGAGGTCGATCGTCTGCTCTATCTGCCGTTCAGCGTAGAGGCAAGCCAGTCTGGCACTCAAATCTTTGATTGACTGCAACGAGCTGCACTTCCCATCCAAATGGGCAGCAGTGCTGAGCAGCAAATGCTTTTCATTCCCTGATCGTCTTCTGAATTCCCAGGTAGAGTACTGAAATCTGAAGTCTGCAGCCTGAACCTGAAGAGGAGGGAATGCAAGCTAGTAATATGTATGCGTGAAATGCTCCTACCAACCAACTGCATTCCTGCTCATCCAATCTACTGCGGTGTTTCATCAATGGATGGATGAATGGTTACATTCAAGTGGACAGTTTTTTTTTGTTTCAGGATGCCTTGCATGGTAGCCCGCGCCGGCCTTTCGGTTTGTCTGTCCGTCGATGCTTTCGCAACCGATCATCGAGTACGTCTGCCACCGTCAGTCGAGTACGTCTGCCAGCGTCAGTGAAGCCCCAGCCATGTGTGCGTATGTGCTGCATTTGGTTGGTTAACTTAAAGAGGGCCATGTTGCTGCTCACTGAACTCAAGGTGGGGATGCAGAAATGGGACAGAGTAACAGACAGACCATAATCAGTTGCCATACCAAATCATTTGGCTGTTGCAAGTGCTTCAGTTTTTTTTTTTGATGATTGTAAGGCAAGAGGACGTGGTATATATGGCTAGCAATTGATCTCTTTCTCGCACGAGCGTGAAGTTGCCAAGTCTTTTTGTTTTGATTGGTTTTTGTTCTCAGTTTGAAGATGAAGTAGAGTTATTTCGCCTACCGTTGATGTCCAAGTGTAGGGGTTGAGTGCCAGCCAACAATTCAGAACTAGAGCTTTTGCCTCTAGTTATTGCCTGTTCAGCAACTGTGTAACCAAGTGAGCTCGCCCCACTTCATTTCACTTACTAGTTATGCTTAGTAAGCCACATATGCAGAAAAAAGTAGAAACAAGTTGCAATCTTACACATTCCCTACCGGGGTTTTGACACGATGCAATCTTGTAGTACAATGTAAGCAGAAAAATATTGACATCCAAAATATCAAACTTAATAAAAAATTGGGCATTTCTTCCATTTTTCTCTTGCAAGGCTTGTTGTCAAAGTTAGAGTTGTCCGATCGTCACCGCCGGATGGGTGGCCGTGTGTTTGTATAGGCCCATATGAGTTCCAGCGTTTGTTTCAGTGAGGGTTCTATTGACGGTTGTCAATGGTGAAGTCGGAGCCGTTGCCTCGCGGAGAAGTGACAACGGTGACATTTCATGACAATCTCAACGAAACACCGATGTTCTCTTCTTGGCGACGTGTATCTCTTTACGTGGGTAGTCAGATCGGCCAGTGTTGCCCTATGAATTGCCGTGACGGTTTTCACTTGTTTTTTTTTTCACTAACTTTTTAGGTGATTTTTTCACTAACTAAAACGGGCAATTATAGAGACGAGGCAAATGATTCAAAGGAAGTGGTTACACTCCTCTCGTCAACCCGCTGACTTGCTGGGCGCAGTGGATCCCGTCGATCGCTTGCCCGATTGATCCACTCCAGATTCCCGACGCGCGCGGCGGCGGGCCCACCGACGGCGACGGAATTACCAAAGAAGACAGAATCCAGCCGGCTCACCAATCAAAATCCATCGCGAGTTCGCGACGACCTCTCTCTCTCTCTCTCTCCCCCCACTCCGCTCTGGTCCCTCCTCCGCCGGCTTCCCTCAGACCCCGGCGCGGCCGCGCGCCGAGCCCTCCCTCCCGCCGGCGCCGGGAAGCCCGTCCCGGTGGAACAAGCGGCGCGGCCTCCCCCGCTGGTCCGGCGCTTTCGCGGGCCGCCGGCGACCCGCCCGCCCAGGTTCAGGCTGACCTCCCACGCTACTGCTTAATTCGATTGTTCCGTGCCATGCTATTCTTCCCGGCGAAGCAATCAAATCCATACCTCTGTTGTATTAGGCATTCCAATCCATCCAGACACCCAGCTGGTGCTGGGAGTTTTGGTTCCGCTGTTCTGAATTTTCGGCCTGCAGCTCGTTTCCCAGAGGTTTTGAGAGGTTCAGCTCTGAATCTGCTCCCGTGGTGAGAGATGAAGCTGGTGCCGAGGGAGGCGGAGAAGCTGGCGCTGCACGGCGCCGGCTTCTTGGCGCAGAAGCGCCTCGCCCGCGGCCTCCGCCTCAACTACACGGAGGCCATCGCCCTCATCGCCGCGCAGGTCAGGAACTGAGGATGCGATGCTCTCCGATGCTGTTTCCACAAGCCAACTCATTGGTTGAATAATGCCTTGTTCTGCTTCCTGATACATACAGATTCTCGAATTTGTTCGGGATGGAGACAAAACTGTAACAGACTTGATGGACTTGGGGAAACAGATGTTGGGCAGGTTCGTCTGTACATTCAGTTCAGTAACCAACCTTTTGACCCCCTCTCCAGAAACTCCGCATCTCAGTATTATGCTTATCTCGAGGAAAAAGAAGAAGAAGGAATGTACACATTTTGAACTGCCTAGACAGATAAAAGAAAAGCATGATGTTGATGTTGGCTTCAGTGTCTCGTGACCAATTCTCTGGCCGAATTAGTGGAATCTGACTTTACCGAATATGCACTAGTTTATAATAGACACAACAGAATGCTAGCAAGCCTTCTCCTTATTTCTCATTTCACATGCATAAGCTACGCAAAAGCTGCTGCCACTTGCTCACATCTTGCTTGAACTTAGCTTAGTTCAAAACTGTGACACTTATTTTTGATCAGAGGGAGTAGAAGATTCTCTGTTAGCCTTTGACAGATTTGTTACTTCATAAATTATATCCGCTATCTAAGACTTTTCTAATGTGTGGGGAGCATTGTTTAAGATTTTCCTGTCACATTGTTTAAGATCATTGATTAAGTTGCTGGACATGATGCCTTTGCTGTTCTGTAACCTTATGCTCTGAGACTTTTACCTTTTTCTTGCCTATCAGGAGACAAGTTCTTCCGGCTGTTCCATACCTTTTGGACACTGTACAGGTTATTTCCTTGCTCGTGCTATATGTTATCGATCAATTTCCTCTGTCCTAGAACCTTGGTTTGTAATGATACGTGAAATAGTTATATTTATGATGCTAAGATTACAACTAGCCCTGTTCAGAAACAGGTTGGGGAAACCCCGTCAAACCCCTCCAGTTCAAAAATGCCACCTGAAACTATGGCTTTCTCGTGTACTACTCAAGTGCGTAGACGGTTGAACAGACGGTCAGATAACTGCCCTCTGTTTGAACAGGCAGCCCAAAAAAAAGTAGATGGCTCTTTTGATGAGATGCATACCAAAATAAATACACTTCACGGGTCCAACTTGCCTACAGAATGTCTGTGATACAATCAAACACCCTAGGAGGTACCTTGAACTCTTGTTGACCCAAGATAAGTTCTCTTTGGATCTTCATGCCAAGTATCCTGGATTATGCAGATTAGAATGTCTGCCTCTAATCAGCCATCCTTTATTTATAGTACTAAGGTTACAACTAGGCCATAATACGGGCTCTGGTTGGACCCAGATACTAACTTTACAACAGTATGCTTGACAATTATACTTGTTACCATAATCTTTCAAAATAAACTCAATTATAACATTTTTTCTAGGTTGAAGGAACTTTTATGGATGGAACAAAACTAATTACTGTACATGACCCTATTTGTTCTGATGATGGAAATTTGGAGCTAGCTCTGCATGGTTCTTATCTCCCAGGTTGTCAACGCTGACCAACTCACTTGGTTTACTAATAGAAGTTTGTATTTTAAGTTGCATGCTTGTACAAATCTTAAAATACTGTACTTGTGGTAATCTGGCTCTTCTAGAAAGTTTTATTGAGTTATCAGTTTGAGAAACATTAAGAAGCAAAAAGGGTAACTGTACATAAATTATTAAATTGTTGCAGTACCTTCACTTGAAAAGTTTTCTGGGAGTGATGTTGAGGACTATCCTGGTGAAGTGCATTTCTGCTCTGGACGCATAATCCTCAACCTTCATCGCAGGGCTTTAACTCTGAAGGTTGTTAACAAGGCAGACAGGCCTATTCAGGTAAGCACATATGGATGTTTTTGTTTGGTGTCCTGACTGCAAATTTACAAATAACTTCTTATTCTATGTCATTTTCATTTGATGGATCTTTGCCCCCGACTTATTTTCATAATTGGACTTATGCTTTAATGCCACTCCTTGTGGTACAACTGTGTAAGTGCTATTCATTTAACAAGATCACTCCTACAGTCCTGCCACCCCTTGGAAATATCATAGCACTTTATCCACATGTAGCATAACATGGTGCTGAACCGGCAGCCGTGTAACAATGTTGTTACTTGTAACACTGCTAAAGGCAGTGAACAGCCGTCCTCTACAGTCCACACCACATTAGGTTGAACATGTAAATGTGTTAAAGAGCTAACAGCTTAATTAGGTGATGGAGTTAGCTGAATGGCTCTAGATACTAGGGAGACAATCGGGCCAACCCACTGGCTCAACCCACTTACTTGGTGGTTCACTTCCACTTACTTGGGTTTTCACTTTGTACACATGCTATTTACATTATTGATCAAGCAAAAGAACTAAAATGGATCAATAGGTCGTCCTGATCCAAACTTGTATCCCTAGCTCTATCTAACACTGACTTATCCTCCTAAAGTTCTTTTTGGGAAATTAATTTCAGGTACATTCTTTATTTAATTATGTTGCTCAAATTCATGCATTAGTATAGCCATGTTGATCTTAACGGGTGCAAGCTGTTACTCTTGTTAAAACGGCTGTTGCATGCTGTGGTTCCTTTTCTTGAGTTTCCATCAATATTTTATTGCTCTTTTTCAGGTTAAAGTTACATTTTCTCCCTTTTACATACTGTTGTTACGATCCAATTGCCTTTTCTTTCCACATACTTTTCATAATACATTCATTTTGCATCGCATTCAACAATCTCACGATTTTTATGGGGCTATACCGCCCTTTCAGATTCTGATGCTACTATAAGTTGTAGTTCATGAGAAAAAATAAATCCAAATTGTGTTTTGCAGATCGGGAGCCATTACCACTTTATAGAGGCCAATCCGTACCTGGTTTTTGATAGACACAGAGCCTATGGCATGAGACTGAATATACCTGCTGGAACAGCCGTTCGGTTTGAGGTTCTTTTATTCGATCCATCCTTTGGCATTTCCTGCTCTGTAGAGCCTAAAAATACATTTCAAGTACTAGGGATCCTACTTATTCTCACATATATTCCGCACATCCTACTTCTAAAATCCTCTAGAATCTGATTTCTTATTTATTTGTTTCAGCCAGGGGATGCAAAAGGTGTTACACTTGTAAGCATTGGTGGCCATAAAGTAATTAGAGGTGGAAATGGCATTGCTGATGGTGCTGTTGACAGTTCTCAGCTTAATGAGGTAATGCAGAAGATTACTGAGAATGGTTTTGGACATGAAGATTATCCGGATGCAAGGTTGTTTCCTTCACATTTAACTAATGGTAGAGGATAAATCCAACTTGTTGAATTTATTATGGCTTAGATGTTTACCTTTGAAACTTTGGTTGCAGAGAAGGTCTTATTGGTGACAGTACATTCGACTGCAGTGTTGATCATGAGAAATACTCTAGCATGTATGGACCTACAACTGGTGATAAGATTAGGCTTGGTGATACCGATCTTTTTGCGGAGATTGAAAAGGACTTTGCTGTTTATGGTGATGAGTGCATATTTGGAGGGGGGAAAGTTCTGCGTGATGGAATGGGACAATCCGCAGGGTATCCAGCATCTGCCTCCCTGGATACAGTTATAACAAATGCTGTTGTGATTGACTATACAGGAATATACAAGGCTGATATTGGTATAAAAGATGGGCTTATTATTGCCATTGGGAAAGCTGGAAACCCTGATGTCATGGATGGTGTGCACAGCAACATGATTGTTGGGGTAACAACATACCTGCACCTTTTAGATTGATTTAATAAATAAGAGGAGTACATTTTAAATAGATTTCATGCTTGAAATCGTTTCCAGGTGAATACAGAAGTTATTGCTGCTCAAGGCATGATTGTAACTGCTGGTGGTATAGATTGCCATGTTCACTTCATATGCCCTCAGCTGGTAAATGAGGCAATTGCAAGTGGTAAAGTTCCTTAGTCTTTGCACCTATTAGTTGTTACTGAGGGAAATAAAATATCGATTTTAAAAGAAAAAGAATCCAGACACATCCAACGAAAACAATTTTTCAAAGTTGACTTTTATGGAGGAAAAGAAAAGAACAGGATGGGAGATTCAAGCCGAGCCCTGCATGATACCAGATCTAAGACCACAACAGATGTGCTTCTCTATCATAGTTTTAAATATAGTAATCATTCTATTTGAATGTTGTGCCTGAAGTCAAAGCGGGGTAATCTTTTTTGCCGGACTTGTGCTTTTCTTGGGATGACCTGAGAATCCCCGAAATGTATTCCCTGCTAGTTGCTACAGACCTGCTAGTTACTAAAGACAAGGGACAGAGAATCACATCCCTTTGAGTTTGTACTATCTTGAAATTTTCATAGCATTTTCTAAAAATATGGGTACTGACACTGACAAACATTCTGGCAGGACTCGCATTTTCTATAACTATACTTTATGGTTGAATATAATTAATTACACATACAAAAAGGTTTTCTATTCAATATTCAAATGCATGTTTGGAGTAACTACTGATAAATGATGAGGTCATTAAATCATCTCCACATTTATTTGTAGGCATAACAACATTGGTGGGAGGTGGAACAGGACCAGCACATGGAACTTGTGCCACAACTTGCACCCCTGCACCGTCTCAAATGAAACTAATGTTGCAGTCCACCGACGAATTTCCAATCAACGTGGGATTCACAGGAAAGGTATATATGTTATGAACACTAACTAAAGGTTCAATACAAATGCTAAATCTGTTTAGCCTTATACTAATCTTCTTTAGTTGTGAAATAAAATGATGGTTTCTAGGGTGGAATACAGCTAACAAAATATACATCAAGATTTCAGTCCCTACCATTTCAGAGCTTCATAGTTAGTGTTTCCTACATGTTATTTTTATGGTATGTGGAGAAAACATTGGAGACTGTTATCCAAGTGTCTTGCAACCAGAAAGGCAAGAAACCAACATATGGCATTGGATAGGATGGACTGCTTGCACTAATATCTTAGTTGACTGCTTCTTATATAGATCATGGGAACTCGAATTTGTTAATTAGAATGTATCCAAATGTAGGCCTAAGTCTGGGTAGTGAATACAGCAAAGTGATGATATCGTTGCTCAAAATCTAAGCATTTATCCCTGTCGATATACTGTGCAGGGAAATACTGCAAAACCCGAAGGATTATCTGAGATCATTATGGCAGGAGCAATGGGTTTGAAGCTGCATGAAGATTGGGGAAGCACCCCAGCTGTGATAGATAACTGTTTATCTGTTGCAGAAGCTTTTGATATCCAAGTATGATGTCTTGTATTATCATCCTATCATGCCGGTATACCTGCATATTTTTTATTCTGGTGATGCTCATCGAAATTCTACAGGTTAATATCCACACGGATACCTTAAATGAAGCAGGTTGTGTGGAGCATACAATTGCAGCTTTTAAAGATAGGTCCATACACACATATCACAGGTATGGAGCATGCTGTATTCAGGTGTTACATTTTTTCTACGTCACTTCTATATGGGTTGTATGTGGAGATAAGTTCTATTTTCTGTGATGCCGTAGAAACTACCCTGTCAATTGTTGAGAAATCTGGTAACTGAAAATGCTGGCCAAAATGAAGATGGAAAATGAGTCGACATTTTAATGATTATAACTCACAGCCCCCCTTCCAAAATATTCTTTTGTCATGTTGTAGAATTCAAATTGTTGGGTATATCGGGCAATTTTTAATGGTGCTTATGTTCTTATTGTCTTGTAAACAGTGAAGGTGCAGGTGGTGGTCATGCCCCAGACATCATTAAAGTATGTGGGGTGAAAAATGTGTTGCCTTCTTCAACAAACCCAACCCGGCCTTTTACTTCTAACACTGTTGATGAGCACCTTGATATGCTGGTAAACAATTGTCTCATGCTGATGCTATGAGTATTACTCTCTCCGTAAAAAGATCACTTTAGTGATCTAAACGCTCTTATATTTCTTTACGGAGGGAGTACTTGAGAATTTGGTCGTCATATATTGTGGTTCTCCTGTAGATGGTTTGCCACCACCTTGATAAAAACATCCCGGAAGATGTAGCATTTGCTGAATCAAGAATTCGAGCAGAAACAATTGCGGCTGAGGACATCTTGCACGACATGGGGGCAATCAGTATCATATCATCTGATTCACAGGCCATGGGTCGCATTGGAGAGGTCTGTTACATACCCTTATCCTTTTTTTCATTGTGATGAACAGTTTTCACATCTCATGTTACTTTGGTTGGTGGCAAGATTGGTTAGTTTAGTTCTGATGATCTTCATAACTTGTATTCAAAGCCTTGATTTGCATCCTCCATTTGTGCCAATACAAACCATAAATTAGTTAAACAGTGAAGTAGAAACGACAGCTGCACTGGTATGTGATTGGCTCATAATGTTGTGTTTGTTGAATTGATTGTCTTTACCATCAATCAACATGTGTACCCTTGACAATCTCTCAGGTGAATACAGTGATCAACTAGGTTAATGCACAAGAGTTGGCACTATAGCCTATGGTGTATGTCTAGTTCATGATGAACATGGGACGAATTAGATGACCCATTTACCAAAGTTTTTTTAATCTTGAAGATGAAAATTAATGGTGTCGATTTATAACAAATATCAGTCCAGTGGGTGACACTGACAGGCACGGATGGGCAAAAATCATTTTTTTTCCCAATCTCAGAGTTACATGAATCCAATTAACCTGATTCCTGGTACATCACCTTGTGGCACTAATAGATGGCCCGGTCTCAACTTCTATCACACGTGAGAGACCAGCTAAAGGTTTTGCCTGTGTCAACTCAACAGTTATAAGGAAAAATAACAATTTGATGGAGCCAGAGTTTTGGAAGTGCAGACTACTTACGGTGCTTAACTAAATGGTTGGATAGTATCATGGGTGGCAATATTATTGGTGAATATCTCAGCGTTAACCTTAAGCAGGGCAAGGCAGAATGATTGTTGCCTTGCTTGTATCTGTACTGTCAGATCTGTGTAACAGTCGATGCATTTCTCGTGTCACATGGAAGTGAACTGCTTTAATGCATCTTAGGGTTGATGCTAGTTTCTGAATTTCTACTATTCATAATAACCAAGTGCAGATTCAAATACTACTTGCAGGTTACAAATCATCATTTCCTTGTGTTTTGAGTTTAAGTAAATTATTTTATGTCAGTCCTCTTATTCTGTACACCAGATTGTATTATTCATTTTATGTGCTAATTCATCAGAATGTAACTAGGCAATGTAGTAATTTCTGTATTATCGTAAACTTTAGGGAAATGGCGTGTAAATAACTTCAAGAGGAAATAATACCAGTTTATTTTCAAATCTAGTGTCAATGCAAACCAAACAAATCAATTCATTGGAGCAACTATCAGCTTATGAGTATCATAAATTAATCGTTCTAATGAAGTACGTCTTTTGGCTTTCTCGGATAAGCCGTGATGGAAAAAGTAGTTATTTGAGAGACTTGAACTGATATACTTATAAGTCTGGATTGACGTCTGAGCTCTAGTAACCAGCAGCTGATTTCAAACTTGATTTATTTATATGCATTTATTGAAACAATTACTTTTCAGGTGATTATCCGAACATGGCAAACTGCAAACAAGATGAAAGTCCAAAGAGGTAGGTTACATGGGCCTGGTGACTCTGATCCTGCCAAGGATAATGACAACTTCCGTATAAGAAGATACATAGCAAAATATACCATAAATCCTGCTATAGTAAGCGGCTTCTCAGATTTTGTTGGTTCTGTGGAGGTATGTCTCTTGACCACTTTCAGATTTTCTTCCATTAAATGCTTCATATTCAGTAGACAACATAAGGTAGGCAATGCTGTCCACACACTGTGAAATTAGGCATCTAAAGGAAAAGGGTTATGTGCTTTGTTTAATATGCTTGATATAATTTCAGGGTAATATAATGTAATAGCAACTTAGCAAGTCTAGCAACATATGTAATTTCACTGTAGCTCCTGAAAAATGTTGTGTATCAAGGCAACTCAGAATATTTTGTTGATTGGTATCACACCCACCTGCATTCTGGCTAAGGATTTCCTTTTCTGAATATGTCAATTCAAAAGCTAACTGATCCTTACTTTTGAATTGTTTTTCCATTTTAATATTTATCTCTACGTGCTTTTGGCAGGCGGGAAAGTTAGCTGATCTAGTTCTTTGGAAACCTGCTTTCTTTGGTGCAAAACCAGAATTAATTATAAAAGGTGGTGCAATTGCGTGGGCCAATATGGGTGATCCGAATGCTAGCATTCCAACACCTGAACCTGTATGGACTCCTTTCTCTGAGATCCTTTGAATAAGAAAGTCTTGCATTAATCCTGTCATGATGTTTCCATTTAGCTTACATGAAAATAGCTAGCTTGTCAGTTATGACCTAGTTGACATTAACAGCCAAGTTTGACCAGCGCATCACTGATGTTGGTGCAAGAAAAATCTTGCCCCATGTGCAATTGAAATTGATAAAACATGCTCTTTTTATAATCTAGCTCTTCTGCTGTAGTTACCCACTTGTTTTGTCAAGGATGCACAAAAGATCAGCTGTGCCTTTTCATTAATAGAAGATAAAAGGTTTACAAAACTAGGAGGGCGAACTTGGTGGCCTAAAATATCAAGAAACACACTCTGCATACCAAGGAGCACACACCCTACCTTGGCCCTGTGAGCTATTACAAATTAGACTATAGGATTGATTCACAACCTGAAGACCCAAACAACCCAGGGACCTAGGTCAGCAAGCTTCACAGACACAACTCCTGTCAGGTCACTCGTGCTTCCTCTTGACCTTGGTGATGATCGCGACGACATCTGGTTTGTCGTTGTTAAATTATGATGGTATATGTGGTAAACTACAAAAAAAAAATCTATGTTAGATGAAGAAACTACAAAGTGCGGATGAATCAGCATGTTTCTCAAAAAAGAATCAACATTTTGCTCTTTTGTCGATGTCTCCACATTCCACAATCTTGTAGTTGAAAAACTTACAGCACAGAATGGTGTATTCTTGATGCAGGTTATGATGCGACCTATGTTTGGTGCATATGGAAAGGCCGGGAGTTCTCACTCGATTGCATTTGTGAGCAAGGTTAGCCTATTGAACTCTTGTAACGAATTTAGGATGATTTGTAATGTTCGATACCATACCTCACTACTAACGTTTTTTTTTTACAAAATAATGCCGTGAAAGAAACT
The DNA here is from genome assembly GCA_034509565.1 of Triticum monococcum. NCBI lineage: Eukaryota > Viridiplantae > Streptophyta > Magnoliopsida > Poales > Poaceae > Triticum > Triticum monococcum. The sequence goes on from CM067845.1 coordinate 672,044,371, forward strand.
TTTGCAAGCTTAATATAGATATATGTATAGCGATATCTTTGGTGAAAGAAATATATCCACCTACTGATATGGTCTTGAGGAATGGCAATGACTGCTGTTTAATGTCTGAAATGATCACAGGCTGCCAAAGAAGCTGGTGTTGCATCAGAGTACAAACTAGCAAAGAGGGTGGAAGCTGTTGGTGGAGTCCGCCATTTATCGAAGCTGGACATGAAGCTCAACGATGCGCTTCCGAAAATCGAGGTCGACCCCGAGACCTACACGGTTACTGCTGATGGAGAGGTCCTGACTTGCCAGCCAGCAGCCACGGTGCCATTATCTCGGAATTACTTTCTTTTCTAGGCCACCATTGCTCGAGTAATTCTTGAAGGTCAATAATTCATGAAACTAGCTTCGACGGGATGTGCTGCTGTCTCAAAATAAACAATTATACATTTACGTGAAAAAAAATCACACGTATACATATTGCAATACTTCAGTTTCTTGCAAAGCTTGGCGTAAATACATTTATTCTTGAGTCATGTGCAAAAAGAAAGGTGCACAATAGGTTCTTATAGTCAATAATTATAGTATTTTGATTGTGGAAACACACAAAAATAGCTCGCTTGGGCCTTTATAAACAAATCTGATAGATGTTCTTCTCAGTTCAGATGTTTACACAAGTTAAAATTTTCACAACGTACTGCTTGCGGCTGTATTTGCTAATCTAGCTTGAATGGAAGTCACTACGAGGACGGCTGCCGTTTGAGTATTGCTGGGTCGTGGCGGTGGTGACCTCGGACGTCGACGGGAACGACATTCCGACGAACTCGTCGAAAGCCTCATGGTGCTCGAACTGCTTCATGCTCTCGCTGATAACCTCCGGCGACATCGCTGGCGGGGGCACGGCGTGTTCCAGCATCTGCACTACCTGCCTCATGCCCGGCCGGCGCTCTGGGTCGGGGTGCGAGCAGAGCAGCCCCAGCTTGAGGACCAGCTCCAGGTCGTCCTCGTCGCACTCGCTGATCCTCGGGTCCCTCGCCTCCGTGATCTTCCCGGCCTTCCAGCGCTGGAGGACGAACTCGACGATCCCCGCCGGCGACGGCGAGTCGCCGTTGGCGTCCACGGTGAACACCACGGGCCTCCGGCCGCACGCCACCTCGAGCAGGAAGGCTCCGAAGGCGAAGACGTCGGAGCTCGTGGTGGCCATGCCGGTCTTGCTCATCTCCGGCGCGATGTACCCGAGCGTGCCGACCACGTGCGTCGCGTGCGGGTCGCCGCCGTGGTCGTAGAGCCGCGCGAAGCCGAAGTCGCTGAGCTTGCCGTTCATGTCGGCGTCGAGCAGCACGTTGCCGGCCTTGATGTCCCGGTGCACCACCACCTGCTCCCACCCCTCGTGCAGGTACAGCAACCCGGCGGCGACGCCCCGGACGATCTTCCCGCGCTGCTCCCAGCTCAGCCCCGGCGCGGCGCGGCCGAACAGGTGGTGGTCCAGGCTGCCGTTGGGCATGTAGTCGTAGACGAGCACCAGCTCGTCGCGCCGCCGGCAGTACCCGAGGAGCTGCACCAGGTTGCGGTGGCGCAGCCGGCTCATGCTCGTGATCTCTGACAGGAACTCCTGCAACCCCTGCTGCGACCCGTGGGACACCTTCTTGACGGCAACCTCGACGCCGGACCTCGGGAGCACGCCGTGGTACACGCGGCCGAAACCACCGACGCCGATGACGTCGCGGAAGCCATTGGTGGCGTCGTGCAGATCCTTGTAGCTGATCCTGTGTGGGCTGTAGTCTATCATCTCCCATCCTTCCTCATCCTCCTCGGCGAACTGCCAGCGTTGCTGGCGCCGCCGCATGACGAGCACCCCGATGGCCGCCGACACCAGGAGCAGGACCACGACGGCTAGGAGGAGCAGTGCCAGGAGGAGAAGAAGTGGCATCCTCCTCTTGGGTGATCGCGGCGACGGGGGGCTCGGGAGCTTGGAGAGGTCGAGGTCCGGCGCGCGGCCTCCGCCGAGGCGAAAACTCCAGCCAAGGACGTAATGCGAGCTCATGGCGGCGCCGTTCGCCGCCGAGAAGCCGACGTAGGTGTCGTCGGCGACGGCCGACGAGAGGTTGACGTGGCACGACAAGAGCGGGAGGGCTGGCCTGGGCTCGCCCGCCGGCGACAGCGTCACCTCGAGGCGCGCGCTGTCGCCATCGTACTCGATCCACACCTGCACAGGCGCGTTGCTGCCGCCGGTCAGGCTGATGTTGTCGAATCTCCTCCCACCGGAGCCATCATCGTGCCAGTACCCGGCGGTGGCCGAGTTGACGGAGTGGAGGCTGTTGACGTCGACGCCGACATGGTTGTCGTCGGCGTCCTGGAACTCCATGTCCATGACCGTGTCGAGCTCGACGGCCACGATATGGCTCGTGCCGTTGCCCAGGCTGTTTGACGTGTTGAACAGCCCGAGGTACTTGCCGGCAACGGCGCCTGAGACGTTGACTGACGGCGCGAGTGCGAAGGCGATGCCGTGGCCGTGCGCGTCCGGGTACCGCGGCGCGATGGCGAGCACGAAGGTGGTGGAGAAGGAGACGGGCGCGCCCGTGAACGCGTCCCGGAAGCGGAGGGGCGCCGGGTGGAAGCCGTGGCCGAGGGTCTCCTTGGTGTCGTTGGTGAGCTGGAGGATGCCGGAGGGGGTGACCACGGCCGTGCCGGCGGTCGCCACGCTGCCGGCGGCGAAGCCGGCGTACACGAACTCTTGGGCGCCGGCGACGTCCCGAGAGAACAGGAGGAGCAAGATTACCGCGGCCAGCCGCCGCAGAAGCATGGCGACGATCGGCGCGAGCAATGGAAGCGAGTGAGGGTGGCGTCAGGGTAGGGACGTGGACGGCGTCGGCTGCCGGCGAGCCGAGGTTGCCGTCGCCGTTGCCTTCGATGAGCCGACAAGGGGACGGGGGTCATGTGTGGGAGGATCCGGCAACGAACAGCCAACGAATTTGTTTTCTAGTGAGTGATTGAGTACTCAATGACAAAAATCTTTTATATTTATATATCGATGATCTTGACTCGTCTAGTGGAAAAATTGTGCATCAACGCATTCAATTCAGTACAGTTAGTTGGTTGCACATTGATGCTCCTCACGTTAAAAAACATATACTACTACTGTACTGTACAGTATATTCCATCTAACTTGGTCTTCCTATTTTACTTCCAATTACATGTATCATCTTCTTGAAATTTATTCGACTTCACCCGTAAGAAAAAACTTATTCGACTTAGTAGCATTTCTCACTCGTTTTAGAAATAGTAACGAAGGTTTTCCCTTTTTTGTCTTGAGCATGTCTTGCCTCTCTTCGACGTTCTTACAAAATTCATGTCAAGTACACAAAAATCCAACGTGATGACATCTGAATCACACGTTTTGTGACATTTAGAATCACGCGGGATATAAAAGTTTTTGATTGCACAGCTAAAAACATGAGGGTCACTCCAAGTGGTTTGAGTTAAGGGTTTTTCCTTTTATGATAGCGCAAAAGACATTGTAACATAGGATGTATCAAATAAAGTCATATGGATAAAAAAATCATAAAGAAAAATTGTAGAGACCCTAAACATACAGTAAGGGTGCCACCGGTATTCTCATAGCATTCGTCGAGCTGCTAATAACTTGGCTCTCGAGCTACATGGAGCCCTATGTTCTCAACAAAATGCGAAATGCATGTTTAGAAGTTTCAGAAAGTTCTAAACTTTTTTTCTGATATAGTAACTCATACAACCTCTACTGAATGTTGTAGTTGTGGAGTCTATGATTGATGATGTCATCACACATGCCTTATTATCAATGAAAATGCCCCCTCCCAGTGATGGAATAATAATCCGCCTTAATGAGATACATATGATGTCAAACTTAATGTCTGGTCTCAAGTTTGCTATGAGATACATCCATCTTTCCAATCATCCAATCACATGTTGACTTTCAACTTGCTACATCATAATTTTAAGATTGGACCTGCTCATCAAACATTATTAACTCTGGCTGTTAGTAACCCAAAAACTTACCAATAACGGTATTGCAAGCTTTTACGTGAAGGGCTTTATGATCATGGTCAAGAACAAACTAACGTGAAAGATCGTGATGATATCTTAAATGCCTGGCTTGCAAGTATGTTGGACAAAGCGTTAGAAGTGTGACCTCCGAATCTATGCCATGCCTACTTTGTGGTCGAACAACCAAACAGATGTAGCCTACAATTTTTAAAAACAAGGCCGAGGCCCGGCTTTAAATCAATGACGCCCTTGCACACACAAGAGCAACAAAATAGAGACATAAAAACAGCAAAAGGATACATGAAACTATAGAACCAGGTAGCAAGCCATCGTATAGAAAAAAAAAACCCAGAAGCTTGAACAAACGATGCCTTCGGTCGACGCCGTGATCTTGTCAATGAGGAGACGAAGCCAGGGAGGTGATTTGCCGCCGGAGGAAACTCGTGTGTCATCAAATCCCCGAGGCCACACCGGCATCACACCATCCGTCTCCACCGCCAAAGAAGGCACCACCTGCCCTCTCGCGTTGGCTCGTAGGGCGCCGCATCGTCGGCATGGCGGAGTTGCTCCCCCCTGAGCATGCATGGATATCAAACAACCAGAGGCCCAAGGTAGGACGACAAACACTACCACCTCACTTCAGGAAACACCTCATCCATTGCGATGCTCGCCTTTGAAGCCCACCACAGCGCATGACCCAGCCGCCGGACGAAAGCACCACCGAAGACGCAGTGAGAAGAAATGCATGACGCCGTGGGGAAACCGGAGCTCCAGCAGGAACCTGATCTGCCACTGAGCACCGCACCAATGAAGAACACACCGACCGCAAACAGCGGCCGATTGCCTACGGTAGAGCATTGCCTTCCCTCCCATTGTCCAAAGGCGACACATTCAAGAAGGTGAACGACGCGGGAGGGCCGCCACCACCCAATCAAAAGGATTTTGGTTTTCACCAAGCACAAAAATGGGAGGGAAGGGGAGGGGAGCAAACCTCGATGACGTCTACAGGTAGGAAGAAGGAGCCCGGAGCACCGTCGACATCGTGGTCGTCTCCGCCAGCCAAAGATTTCCCCTGACCCTTGTCCCCAGCCCCAAGCCCGCTGCCGAACCAGAGGTCGTCGGGATCCCGGGATGGCATGGCTGGCAAAGCTGCACGCCAAGCAACCACTGTCTTAAGAGCCTGTGGAGACGACCCCCGCGTAAACTATCTACCCAGACCAAGGGAAGAAGGTATCGGATCTTCAGTTTAACCGTCTACTAAAACAAAGAAACTTATCACGTACTCTCTCCATTTCTAAATATTTATCTTTCTAGAGATTTCAACAAATGACTACATACCGAGCAAAATGAGTGAATCTACATTCTAAAATATGTCTATATACATCCATATGTAATAGTCCATTTGAAATCTTTAAAAGGACAAATATTTAGGAATGAAGGGAGTATTTACTATCTGCACCGAAGCCATGTATCTACCTGACCGGGCCCTGCCTGTAATAGAAGGTTGAAGGTTTCACTCGTTATAGAACTTGACCAAACATCTCACGGCACGAGTTGGCGACAGGCGTGCAACACCTGAATGAAAGTCGGCACCATCCGGTTAAGGACATGTTTTGGCTTTCATATGTCAAAGGCCGGCAAGGTTTTACGCGTTAAGGACATGTTTTGTCCACAAAAATGATGTGTTTCATGGACAGAGCGTTCAGCGAGACTCGGACCAAAGGTAAGCTACACGTAAACTTCCCCTTTCCTTAACCGATCAAACTACGGACTGCCTTGTGCGCTTGTCATCTACACAGAATGCAACCACACGGCCGGTGCGGACAATAGTCTCCGGTCAGTGAGTCAGCCTGCCGGAACCAACCGGAAGACGCCTTGAATACCTGCCGCCTGCTTAGTCAGCACACAGTACGGCAAACGGTCCCCCGTGGGTCCATCGTCGACCGACGCGACGCCCACACCGGCCGCTGGTCAAGCGTCGTACGTGCATACTATACGTGTGTGAATGTAGCAGACCTGGCAACAGTCTTACCGTCGCATTCCAAGCAGGACCTCTCTGCAGCTGCACGGAGGGAGTAGGAAGAGAGGGACCTCACTGCTGTAGCTGTACTAGCCCTTAACCAGCAGCTCAGCTCAGTTCGGCTAAATTTCGTGTTTTGACCCTTTTCTGAAACCTATTCAAGATTTGACCCTAGTTTGAAAAAAAATTCAAGATCTGACTCTTTTGCTATCGCCAAGAACCTTGGTAGTAGGGTATAACAGCTTACCGCCAAGGTCCCTGACGGTAGGGTTGCATGCCCTACCGTCAAAAACCTCTTAAGTATTGACCACATTCACTAGTAGAAAAAGGGGCTATGGTCCAGGCCGCCTCAGCCCATTAGTCCCGGTTCAGTCTTGAACCGGGACCAATATGGGCATTGGTCCCGGTTCGTGAGCCCAGGGGGCCGGCCGGGTCACGTGGGCCATTGGTCCCCGTTCGTATGGACCTTTTGGTCCTGGTTGGTGGGATGAACCGGGACCAAAGGGCCTCCCTCCTGGCCCACCACCATTGGTCCCGGTTGGTGGCATGAACCGGGACCAAAGACTCCCCTTTAGTCCCGGTTCATGCCACAAACCGGGACCAATGAATTGCCTATATATACCCCCTCGCGCAAGAGCAGAGCACAGTGCTCTGTTTTTTCTGGCCGAGGGGGAGAGGCCTTTGTGGTGCTCTAGCTCACCTCCTATGCACATGAGGTGTTCCATGGAATGCCCGAGCCACACTACTTAAGCTTTCTCCTCTCGAAGCTCGACCTCCAAGCTTCATTTTCCTCGAGATTTGTCTAGATTTAGCGGTCCGTCACGCCCCGTCCCCGTCTTCACCGCCGTCGATCACCCGCGCCGATCTCATCACCGACACCACCGTGGTGAGCCTCTTGTTCTTATCTTCTTTCTGAAAGGAAAAATATTCTTACTTGTATGTTTAGATAGATACTTGTATCATTTTCTTACATTTATTATTGCATCTTATATAGTGCGATGGTTTTGGTATCCGCCCCCGTCGGCCCTCGTCCTGTCTATGATTCGGATGTGGTATGTATATTATCTTTATAACTATTGGTTCATTTATTGTTTATGAAAATTATGCCGACCAACGTGACATAGATTTTATTTATCTAGGATGTATGTGAATCGGAAATGCCAATCGACCCTATTGTTGAGAGGTTAAATTTAGTTGAAGAAGAAAACAATTTGTTGAAGGAAAAAATAAAAAAAATTGAGGAGGAGAAGATGATATTGGAGTTGCATGTTGCGGATGTCGTCGATGATCACAAGATCAAGATGGATGCAATGCGCTTGAAGATTAGAAAGATTAGAAAATATGCCATTCATACCGAGGCTTGGTATCATTATGCCGTTGGATCAATTGTTACCTTGGTTGCGATTATGATCGCATTTGTTTTCGCATTGAAATGTTTTACATAGTTTCAATGTATGGTTTAATTAATTAGATGCTCTGGAGAGCTATATGTTGTTAGATGAGAACTATGTATGTACTTTGGTTTTAATGTGATGATGAACTTCTATTAATTTGGACACTTAATTATATATAATGCACGCAGATGAAACGGCAATGGATGTACGATGACAGACACACCCGCGAGTACATTAAGGGCGTGCATGAGTTTCTCGATGAGGCTGAGGCAAACAAGCAGAATGGTTTTATGTGTTGTCCATGCACTGAATGTGGGAATACGAGGTCTTACTCTAACCGGAAAATCCTTCACTCCCACCTGCTTTACAAGGGTTTCATGCCACACTATAATGTTTGGACGAGGCACGGAGAAATAGGGGTTATGATGGAAGACGGCGAAGAAGAAGAGTACGATGACAACTATGTGCCCCCTGAATACGGTGATGCTGCAACGGGGGGAGCTGGTGAAGATCAAGAGGAACCAGACGATGTGCCCAATGATGCTGCCACGGGTGAAGCTACTGAAGATCAAGAGGAACCAGACGATGTGCCCGATGATGATGATCTCCGCCGGGTCATTGTCGATGCAAGGACGCAATGCATTAGTCAAAAGGAGAAGCTGAAGTTCGATCGCATGTTAGAGGATCACAAAAAAGGGTTATACCCCAATTGCGAAGATGGCAACACAAAGCTCGGTACCGTACTGGAATTGCTGCAGTGGAAGGCAGAGAATGCTGTGGCTGACAAAGGATTTGAGAAGCTACTGAAAATATTGAAGAAGAAGCTTCCAAAGGATAACGAATTGCCCGACAGTACATACGCAGCAAAGAAGGTCGTATGCCCTCTAGGATTGGAGGTGGAGAAGATACATGCATGCCCTAATGACTGCATCCTCTACCGCGGTGCATACAAGGATCTGAACGCATGCCCGGTATGCGGTGCGTTGCGGTATAAGATCAGACGAGATGACCCCGGTGATGTTGACGGCGAGCCCCTCAGGAAGAGGGTCCCTGCAAAGGTGATGTGGTATGCTCCTATAATACCACGGTTGAAACGTCTGTTCAGAAACGAAGAGCATGCCAAGTTGATGCGATGGCATAGTGAGAACCGAAAGAAAGATGGGAAGTTGAGAGCACCCGCTGACGGGTCGCAGTGGAGAAAAATCGAGAGAAAGTACTGGGATGAGTTTGCAAAGGACCCAAGGAATGTATGGTTTGCTTTAAGCGCGGATGGCATTAATCCTTTCGGGGAGCAGAGCAGTAATCACAGCACCTGGCCCGTGACTCTATGTATGTATAACCTTCCTCCTTGGATGTGCATGAAGCGGAAGTTCATTATGATGCCAGTTCTCATCCAAGGCCCTAAGCAACCCGGCAACGAAATTGATGTGTACCTAAGGCCATTAGTTGAAGAACTTTTACAGCCGTGGAATGGAAACGGTGTACGTACGTGGGATGAGCACAGACAGGAGGAATTTAACCTTAAGGCGTTGCTGTTCGTGACCATCAACGATTGGCCCGCTCTCAGTAACCTTTCAGGACAGACAAACAAAGGATACCACGCATGCACGCACTGTTTAGATGACACTGAAAGTATATACCTGGACAAATGCAGGAAGAATGTGTACCTGGGCCATCGTCGATTTCTTCCGACCAACCATCAATGTCGAAAGAAAGGCAAGCATTTCAAAGGCGAGGCAGATCACCGGAAGAAGCCCGTCATGCGCACCGGTGATCACGTGCTTGCTATGGTCAATGATTTACCCTACGTCATCTTTGGAAAGGGTCCCGGTGGACTAGCTGTTCCGAATGACGCTGAGGGACACGCACCCATGTGGAAGAAGAAATCTATATTTTGGGACCTACCCTACTGGAAAGACCTAGAGGTCCGCTCCTCAATCGACGTGATGCACGTGACGAAGAACCTTTGCGTGAACCTGCTAGGCTTCTTGGGCGTGTATGGGAAGACAAAAGATACGCCGGAGGCACGGGAGGACCTGCAACGTTTGCACGAAAAAGACGACATGCCTCCGAAGCAGTATAAAGGTCCTGCCAGCTACGCTCTTACGAAAGAAGAGAAAGAAATCTTCTTTGAATGCCTGCTTAGTATGAAGGTCACGACTGGCTTCTCATCGAATATAAAGGGAATAATAAATATGTCAGAGAAAAAGTTTCAGAACCTAAAGTCTCATGACTGCCACGTGATTATGACACAACTGCTTCCGGTTGCATTGAGGGGGCTTTTACCGGAAAACGTCCGATTAGCCATTGTGAAGCTATGTGCATTCCTCAATGCAATCTCTCAGAAGGTGATCGATCCAGAAATGGTACCAAGGCTAAGGAGTGATGTGGCGCAATGTCTTGTCAGTTTCGAGCTGGTGTTCCCACCATCCTTCTTCAATATCATGACGCACGTCCTAGTTCATCTAGTCGACGAGATTGTCATCCTGGGGCCCGTATTTCTACACAATATGTTCCCCTTTGAGAGGTTCATGGGAGTCCTAAAGAAATATGTCCGTAACCGCGCTAGGCCAGAAGGAAGCATCTCCATGGGCCATCAAACAGAGGATGTTATCGGGTTTTGTGTTGACTTCATTCCTGGCCTTAACAAGATAGGTCTCCCTAAATCGCGGTATGAGGGGAGACTGACTGGAAAAGGCACTCTTGGAAGAGACTCAATAATATGCAGGGACGGATATTCTTGGTCTCAAGCACACTACACAGTTCTACAGAACTCTACCTTGGTGACCCCGTATGTCGATGAACACAAGAACAGTCTGCGCTCCAAACACCCGGAGCAATGCGACGACTGGATTACATGTGAACACATCAGGACTTTCAGCAGTTGGTTGGAAACACGTCTCAGAGGTGACAACACTGTTTGTGATGAGTTGTACTTGTTGTCCAGGGGACCATCTTTGACTGTATTGACTTACAAAGGATACGAGATAAATGGGAATACATTTTACACGATCGCCCAAGATCAAAAGAGCACCAACCAAAACAGCGATGTCCGCTTTGATGCAGCAACCGAGAGCGGAAAGGACACATATTATGGTTACATAGTGGACATATGGGAACTTGACTACGGACCTGATTTTAAGGTCCCTTTGTTTAAGTGCAAATGGGTCATTCTGTTTGGCGGCGGGGTACAAGTAGACCCACAGTACCGAATGACAACAGTGGATCTCAAAAATCTTGGGTACACTGACGAACCGTTCGTCCTAGCCAATGATGTGGCGCAGGTTATCTATGTGAAGGACATGTCTACTAAACCGAGAAAAAGAAAAGATAAGGAAGCGAATACATCATACGATGAGCCAAAGCGCCACATAGTTCTTTCAGGAAAAAGGGACATCCTGGGAGTGGATGGCAAGACAGACATGTCTGAAGATTATGAAAAGTTTCATGAAATTCCTCCCTTCAATGTCAAGGCTGACCCAAGCATCCTAATAAACAATGAAGATTATCCATGGTTACGGTGCAATAAGCAAATGACACAAGCGAAGAAAAAGTGAAGACTTTCTCCCGCAATAAGAAAATGCTATGTGGGTGAAATTATGATACCATGCATCCCAACTTTCAACTTTTTCAGAGTTCATTTGAAATGCTTTCATGTCTTATGGTTTGAAACTTTGATACTTCGAAAGTGATTGTCCATTTTGTACACGAAGTGCATCAAGTTTTTGTCGCAACCCTCTCTACCTTTTGGAACATGCTATGTGGGTGAAATGATGATACCATGCCAACTTTCAACCTTTTCAGAGTTCATTTTGAAATGCTTTCCAATTTCAGAGTCATTTAGCTCAAAGAATGAATTAATAGCAAACAGAATGAACTACAAAAATTTTATGAAAATAAAAACAATCAATTAAAATATTATGTTATGATCAACTAAAATAAAACTATAATATTCTTCAATAGCAAAAAAATTATAATTTGTGTGACCTAAAAGCAAACTATAAGTATTTAATTGTAAGTATAAATAAAAAATAAATAGCAAAGAAGAAAAAAATTCATAAACTAGTGATTCACACAAATTTTTAAAAATTCAAATTTAAACTATTTAAAATTTAAAACTAATGGCACTAACAGAAAGTTTATAATTTTTGTGACCTAAAAGCAAAAAGAAATCACTAAAAAACTGTAAGTATTTAGTTGTAAGTAGAAATAAAAAATAAATAGAAAAAAATTCTAATTTTATAGTAAAGTTATTCATAAACTAGTGATTCACACAAATTTTTAAAAATTCAAATTTAAACTATTAAAAATTTAAAACTAATGGCACTAATAGAAAGTTTATAATTTTTGTGACCTAAAAGCAAAAAGAAATCACTAAAAAACTGTAAGTATTTAGTTGTAAGTAGAAATAAAAAAATAAAAAACCAAAAAAATTTAGAAACAAAAAAGAAAAAACCAAAAAAAAATGCCTCCTACTGGGTCTCCACGGCCTGAATACGACTAGAAACCCTACATGGGCCAGGATTCAGGCCCGCAGAGGCCCAATAGGCCCACAGGCAGTAGCAGTTTAGGCCCGAAAGCCTGCATTTGAGAGGAGCTCGAAAGGGGAGGCAGAGCAGCGCTTATAAACCAGTATCGGCGCCCTTCAGCTAGCGATGTGGGACTAAACTTCTGGGCGCGGGGCGCACAAGGGCATTGGTCCCGGTTGGTGGCAACAACCGGGACTAAAGGGGGCATTGGTCACGGTTCGTGGCACCAACCGTGACCATTACCCCCCTTTAGTCCCGGTTGGTGCCACCAACCGGCACCAAAGGCCGCCGCTTCCCGCCCTTTGGGCTGCTGAAAATTGGCCTTTGGTCCCGGTTCATGGCACCAACCGGGACTAAAGGGAGCATTAGTCACGGGTCGTGCCACGAACCGGGACCATTGCTATGCCTATATATACATCACTTGTGAAATTTTTGGCAACTGCTCCATTCCCCATCGCCGACGCCGCCAGGCTGCTCGTCCTCCTCGTCGCCGTCGCCGCGCCCCTGCCCCGTGCTCGCCGTCGCCGTCGCCCCGCGCCCCTGCCCCCGCGCGCCGGCGCCCTCGCCGCCCCCGCCGTCCTCGTCGCGCCCTGCTCGCCGTCGCCGCCCCGTGCTCGCCGTCCCTGCCCCGTCGCCGTCGCCCTCCCGCGCGCCGCCCCGCCGTCGCCGTCGCCGTCGCCCGCCCGCCCCCATCGTCGCCGTCGCGGTCCTCCTCTGGTCCGGCCGCTGCGGCCTTTTTTCTGTTATATGCTTTTTTTTCTGCTATATGCTTTTTTTCATGTATATATGCAAAAAATATATATGTATATATATGCTTGTTTTTTCATAGATATTTTTCTGTTCATAGATATTTTTTCATAGCTATATTAGGATTTGTTTTCTGTTCATAGATATTTTTTCATATATATGCTTGCTTTTTATATATATGTGTATATATGTTCTCTGTGTATATATCTATGTTCATGTATATATGCAAAAAATAGTTCTTTAGAAAAATTAGGATTTTTTTGGTGATATTAATTATTGTAAATATGAAATTGTTTTTATATTCATATGAACAAATGAATTAGAAGAGGGAGAAGAAGAGGGGGTCGAGAGGGGGTCTAGGGTCGCCGAGGGGTCGAGGGTCGTCGAACATGAGAGGAGGAAGAGGATAAAAAAAGAGGAAGAAGAAGAAAAAAAAGAGGAGAAGAAAGAATACTTCTCCTCTATTCTTTCTTCTCCTCTTTTTTTTCTTCTTCTTCCTCTTTTTTTATCGGGAACGAGGGTCGTCGAGGGTCGCCGAGCGGTAGAGGAAGAAGAGGATAAAATAGAAGAGGAAGAAAAAAAAGAGGGGTCGACGGTCGCCTAGGGGTCAAGGGTCGAGAGGGGGTCTAGGGTCGCCGAGAGGGGAGAGGAAGACGAGGAGAAATAAATAAGAAGAAGAAAAAAGAAGAAAAAAAGAGGAGAAGAAGAAAGGAATAGAGGAGAAAAGAGAAAAATAGAATATATTCTATTTTTCTCTTTTCTCCTCTATTCCTTTCTTCTTCTCCTCTTTTTTTTCTTCTTTTTTTTCTTCGACACGTGGGGAGGGGGGGGGGGTCGAGAACGCCGGACATTCATGAGAGAGGCGAGGAAAGAATAGAGGAGACTTCTCCTCTATTCTTTCTTCTCTTATTTTTTCTTCTTCTTCTTCCTCTTTATTTTATCGGGAACGAGGGTCTTCGAGAGGGCCGCCGAGTGGTAGAGGAGAAACCCTAAATAGAAAGTATCGTCGGTGTGAGATACATGTACCGTCGGTGTCGGACATTACATCCACATCCCACAAGTGGCGCGGGCTTCGACGCCCACGTCACTTGTGGGACGTGGATGTAGTGTCTGACACCGAAGGCCACATGTATCTCACACCCATGATACTTGCTAGCTATTTAGGGTTTCCTTTGACACTAGGCAACCTCCCGACCCCTCGGCGATCCTCTCGAACATGAGAGGAAGAAGAGGGTCGTCTAGGGTTCGAGGGTTCGAGGGTTCTTCTCCTCTATTCTTTCTTCTCTTTTTTTTCTTCTTCTTCCTCTTTTTTTTATCGGGAACGAGGGTCGTCGAGAGGGCCGCCGAGTGGTAGAGGAGAAACCCTAAATAGAAAGTATCGTCGGTGTGAGATACATGTACCGTCGGTGTCAGACACTACATCCACATCCCACAAGTGGCGCAGGTTTCGACGCCCACGTCACTTGTGGGACGTGGATGTAGTGTCCGACACCGAAGGCCACATGTATCTCACACCCACGATACTTGCTAGCTATTTAGGGTTTCCTCTACCGAAAAGAAGAGGAGAAATAAATAAGAAGAAGAAAACAGAAGAAAAAGAAGAGGAGAAGAAGAAAGGAATAGTGGAGAAGAAGAGAAAATAGAATATATTATATTTTCTCTTCTTCTCCACTATTCCTTTCTTCTTCTCCTCTTTTGTTTCTTCTTTTTTTTCTTCGATCTTCTCCTCTAGCTATTCCTTTCTTCTTCTCCTCTATTGGTCGAGGGTCGGGAACTAGGGTAGAGGGTCGAGGGTCGTTAAGGGGTCAAGGGTCGAGGGTTTCAGGGTCGTTGAGGGTTCGAGGGGTCAAGAATCGCCGAGGGGTCGAGAGAGGTTTTCTAGTGTCAAAGTATTGAAGAAATCCATGCCTTCATCATTAGCCGGAAGTAACCAGGGCATGTTGGTACGAAGTTCTGCAAAGTTGTTCTGGAATGGAGTCCCGGATAGAATAATCCGCCTTTTGGTACAAATTTAGCAAAGGCCTTCCAAATAGCGATATTCGGAAGGCTCTTGCTGAACTTTGTACCAAAAAGCGAATTATCCTATCTGGGACTCCGTTCCAGAACAACTTTGAAGAGCTTCCTACCATCATGCACATGTTACTTTCGCCTAATGATGAAGACATGGTTTTGTTGAATCCTTTGACACTAGGCAACCTCCCGACCCCAAGGCGATCCTCTCGAACATGAGAGGAAGAAGAGGATAAAAAAAGAAGAGGAAGAAGAAGAAAAAAGAGGAGAAGAAATAATAGAGGAGTTCTTCTCCTCTATTCTTTCTTCTCCTCTTTTTTTCTTCTTCTTCCTCTTTTTTATCGGGAACGAGGGTCATCGAGGGACATATATAGATGTAGTGTCGTCGTTGTCGATATATACCCCCTCCCGATAGCTTACTATGATTAGGTAGCTAGTTCTACGTTTGGCACTAATATATCCATCTGTCATGTTTGAATAATAATTGCCATGTTGTAAATATTTGTAGAAACTATGGACACCGCCCTAGACGAAGCAACAAAAGAAGCGTTGTTGAGGGAGATAATCGCACAAGGAAGTGATGCCGTCTCGTACTATCTCAACGATATCATCGATGGTCCGGAAGGAGAGGGTGAACAAGCTGGCTACGGTGACCTAATGCCAGTGCAAGAAGAAGAACATGAGGACGGCGCTGGTGACCCAATGCCGGTGCAAGAAGGAGACCATGATGATGGCTCCGGTGACCGAACCGAGTCCGGCCAGGTATATATATTAGTTAAGCCTATGCTGACTAGCTGATTGATGCATTCATTGTTTTGGTATGTACACATATTAATTAAGTCTTTGTTCTTTTTTCTAGCCCTCCGGATCGAGCACAACTTCGGTAAAGAGACGAGGCCCGAAGAAAAAGTTGAGCTTGGATGAAAAGCTTGAGATCACAGCAATCGCGCCCGACGGCCAACCTATTGAACCCCTTCGGACAAAGAGGGCATTTGTTGCTCAGTGCGGGGTTCTGGTTAGGGACAAGATCCCGATAAGCATCCAACAATGGTTTAAGCCGGCTACAGAAGACCCTGAGGTGTCTTATGTCAATGATATGCAGAAAAATGATCTTTGGACTAAGCTGAAGTCAAATTTCACCCTACCGCCAGAGGATAATCCAGAGAACCCAATTAAAGAGAAATTAATCAAGTCTTTTGCTCTGAAGAGGATGGCAGATCTATTCAGGAGGTGGAAGAAAGAGCTGAATAGGTTTGTCGATAAAAAAGAGACACCAGAATTCAAGGGCAGATATGAGAAGATCAGAGATCACTGGCCCGCATTTGTGGCCTACAAGACATCGGAAAAGAGTAAGAAGATGTCGGCGACAAACAAGCTGAATGCCGCGAAGAAGAAGCTTCACCATCGCACGGGGTCAGGTGGCTACCTCGTAGCCCGGCCTAAGTGGTCCAAGGTTGAGAATGATCTGGTTCATAAAGGGATCAGACCAGAGACAAATAACTGGCCAGACCGTTGCCGGACTTGGTTCTTCGGGGCTGGCGGAACCTTGGACCCTGAAACAGGGGAATGCATTTGGACGAACGAACAAATGGACATACCAGTCAGTAAGCTTAAGCACTATATCGACGCAGCGCAGGAAGGGACGTTCTTTCCAGACAGAGAGCACGACGAGCTCACAATGGCCCTCGGGAATCCTGAGCACCCTGGACGGACACGAGGCACGCCAGGCTCCGTTCCGTGGAAGGTTGGGTTTCCGGACGCACGCGGTTACAAATCCCATGAGAGGAGGAAAAAAGTGCAGCAGACCGAACTGCAGGCGCTGCACGCAAGGGTACAAGCGATAGAGGAACGAGAAGCAAATCGCAGCAAACGTACTGCCGAAGCCTCCCCCGAAGCTACCCCGCCATCTCAGCGCAGAAGCAGCGTGGCTTCCACCGAGCAGCTTCAGCTGCAGCATGCCTTGACGGCTCCTGCCAGCTATCCTGTGGATGCTATAACGGAGTCTCAAAATTGCCACCATATGACGCAATGGATGAATTTGAAGGTCAAGGCGGCTGTTGGCTCTGTTTATCTTACTGAACCCGGCGCAACTTTTCACTGCATGCCGATTCCAGAAGGATATGCTAGGGTGATGGTTGATGAGATAACGGAGGGATTTGAGGACCTCCAGCTTGACCACCCTACCGGTGAAGGGGAGACTCGGCTGGGGTCTGCTCTGAAGACTCCATGCCTATGGCGGAAGGACCTCATCAACCTTCCGAACTGGACGCCTCCGCCTCCTCCTCCTCCTCCGGCGAGTCAGGGCACTCCGCCTCCTCCACCGCCTCCTCCTCCGGCGAGTGACGATCAGGGCCCTCGGCCGGCTCCTTCTCCGGCGCGTGGCGGCACTCCGCCTCCGTCTCCGCCTGCTCCGACGCGCCCGAGCAGCCAACCTCCTCCTTCTCCGCCTCGTCAGCAAGGGCAGAAGAGACCTGCCACCGCTCCAGCTGCTCCGGCGGGTCGTAGTCCTTCTCCTCCGCCTCTTAAGCAAGTAAAGAAGACAACCGCTTCGTCTGCTCGGTCGGCGTCTAGCAGTACAACCAGAGGCGGGAGGACATACAGATTCGGTCCTTCTCTGAAGACTCCAGAGAAGTTACCATACGAGAGGACCCAGGAGGAGAACGCCGAGATCGCGCGAGAAGAAGTGAGGAAATTCTTTGAAGGGGTGAAAGCAAAGAAACATCCACCTCCGGAGGAGAAGGTAGATGGGGTGAAAGTGAAGCGCACTCTGGCTGCCCTGACAAAACCACCAAAGTCTGATCCGCCGAAAGGAAACTATGACCGCATTATTGGAAAGGAATTTGCCGAAGCGGAGCGGTCGGGAACTACTGTCAGTGATGAAAGGCTGAAAAAATGACGAGCTGGGAAACAAATTGCCCAACTCGGCAAACAAGTGAAGCAATCATGCCCCCCGCTCAAGGTGCCTAGCCACAACGTCGCTAATGATCGGAGGATGGTGCCCGGTTATAATAATCTTGCAGATTACCTGCCCAACGAAGTACATTATGAACCCATGGACATGCAGATGCAAAGATACGAGTACGGGAAGCCTCTCGTCAAAGATGAAAGATCTCTATCAATGATGATGCGAAGATTGCATGATTGGTACTTGAAAATCTGCAGAGACTCTGGGGGAGGAGTACTTTGTATGTGAGAGTTAAAAAGGAGCATGACCTCGTTGGAATTGATCTGTTGCCTGTTCCATTTGAGGAGTTCTATCAGTTTTTCTATCAATTGGCCCTCGATAAAACAACGGTCGCCTGCTACTGTCTGTAAGTAGTACTACTTCTGTCATTAAGTTTCTCTATATAGCTTAGCTCTTTCATTGCATGTATTTATAATCATCCTCACTATATTATGCAGATTGAAGATCGTCGAATTGAAGAAAAGACAAGTCGGTGATATTGGGTTCATTAACACATATCTCATAGATGCAATTCAGGTTAAACTTCATGTCGCAGCTACCGAGGCCAACTTGCTACAATCGTTCGTAATAAATCAAAACAAAGATATAATACTCTTTCCTTACAACTTCAAGTGAGTGTTACTGTCTTGTGCGTATTCGGTTTCCCTTATATATTACTCAAGGTTATAGTAATGTAATTCATGAGTTATGCATGCGTGTGCAGTTTCCACTATATTCTCCTAGAGATTAAGCTTGAGCAGGGACTAGTAACCGTCTTAGACTCAAAACGAAAAGATCCCCAGGACTATGCAGACATGACTGAAATCCTCAAGAAGTAAGTTAAATCGATCATTATCCACCATATCAGCAACTTTGTTCATTTCCTGATATCAAGTAATTGTTTTCTTTGTCCGGCAGGGTTTGGAGAAAATTCACCAAAAAAGTTCCGGGACTGCCGAAGGAGCTGGAATTTAGACACCCAAAAGTAAGTACTATAGTAGCATGTTCCGCGCATCTCCTAGTGATTCAAGCGCTAGTTTCATCAATACCATTTAGCATTCTTGCTTATCAGTTTGATTGACCTCTATTTCTTGTAAAGTGGTTGTGGCAGGAACAAGGGAATGATTTCTGTGGATACTACATCTGCGAGTCCATCCGCCACACAACGTGTGAGCGGGGCGGGTACTCTAACGAACAATATGAAGTACGTAAATAACAATATTCACAATTTTATTTTATTACCATCATTTGTGTTGAGTTTCATTCATTCATATATATATATATATATATGTATTGACCCCCTTCTTCAAATTAGATGTTTCGGAAGCGGGATGAACTCCTAGCACCAGCTCGCATGCGAGCAATTCAAGAGGAATTGGCGGCATTCTTTCTTGACCACGTGATCCCTGAAGACGGAGAATTCTATGTTAAATCTGAGTCCGTATGATTATATTTGTAAGAGATAATTACTGTATATATGTAGCTGGTACTGTCAGATAGATATACGAGAACTTGTTGTTCGACCAATCTCTCGGAGAAGGAGAGGTGGTCGATATCACTTCTCTCTGTATGCATATATGTTCATGACGATCTTCTGTTTCCTTCGTTTGCCTAGCTAGCCAGCGTGTCTAGTCCTCTCTATACGTATGTATAGTACGTAGCGTCGACCAAGCACGGACATAAGAGAGGACACTTCTCTATATTAATTATAGCTAGCTAACACAATATATGAAACACCTAAATTAACCCCCCAAAACCCCCAACCCCCCTCCCCTTTCAAAAAAAAAAAACAAAAACCCTAGCCACAGAAATGCTGACGCGTGGATGCCTATTGGTCCCGGTTGGTGCCACCAACCGGGACCAAAGGGTCTCCTGACTGGGCTCTGCACACTGCCCACGTGGATGGGCTTTAGTCCCGGTTCTGGATTGAACCGGGACTAAAGGTGGGAGGTATTAGTACCGACACTTTAGTCCCGGTTTAGGAACCGGGACTAAAGGCCCTTACGAACCGGGACTATAGGCCCTTTTTCTACCAGTGATTGCGTGCTCGTGCCTACGCCAAGCACCTTGGCGGTAGGGTTGTGCAGGCTACCGCCAGCCCGGTTGACGGTAGCGATATTTCCTACCGCTAAAGTCCTTGGCGGTAGGCTGTTAGACCCTACCGCCATGGACTCTGACGATAGCAAAAAAGTCAGATCTCGAATTTTTTTCAAACTAAGGTCAAATCTCGAATAAATTTTAAAAAAGAGTCAAAACACGAAATTTTGCCACTCAACTCGTCACGGCCAGGATGGGGTCAAGTCCTCCAGTGGTCACGCACGTAGTACTAGGCAGGGGCAGGTGAGGAGATGATGGGAGTGAAGTTTTCTCAACATGGCTCCATATTGCTGCAAGGAATCAGCGGGCCTCGATCGTGTTGGGCCATTGTCGATTCACGTAGTATAGCAAGTCAACTGGTAAGGGGAAGGAGAATGGAGTTAGTTGCGCCTAGAGGTGACCCCGTGCGGCCCGACGCCACCCAGTCTTCCCTCGATCCCTGCGCATCCCCCTTCCTCCGCCGCCGTTGGTAACGTCGCCCAACGTCGGCCCTCTGGCGCGATGGCGGCGGAATTCCTTTGGCGTCCAGGGATCTCAGTCGGCGGCAGCGACCAGATCTTCACCCTCTTGCGACGTGGATGCCGGACAGCGGTGGCCGGGACGCGTCAAGGGGCCCTGCTGCAGACGGCTGTATTGCCATAAGGTGGCGCCGTAGTAGGTGGGCTCGATCTAGGGCTGCTATTGTTACGTCCTCTTCTGCTGCCTCTCGTTAGCTCGTAGAGGTACTCCGGGTCTACCACACATCACGATGACTATGGCGGTGGTGGCCATCTCCTCCATCGGAGGTGGCCGACCTGAGGCTGAGTGGTCGGATCTTGAGATCCGTCATCTAGTCTCGGTTGCGAGTCGGGGAGACATTGTTTCCGGTGAAAACCGAGCCGATGGCAGTGTTCTGCGCCGTTACCTTGATGAAGGCATCATCGTGTAACTACTGTGGACCCACTCGTGCTGCTTCGAGAGAAACCCTAGGTTCTGGTCTTCCAGATCGCCTGATGGCAGTACTATGGTGGCGTTTCTCTCTTGGGAGCATCATTTTGTGAAGCAGTGCTGGAAGACAAAGGTAGGACATCAAGCCGCTTCGTCTTGCACGGAGTTTCGGTGAAGATGTCAAGTCATGCCTGGCCGACAGGTGTTACGCTGTCTCATGCTTAGTCGGCAGGTGTTACGCACGACAGATCTTTCAGAGTCTCCGCGTCTGGATAGACGAGCGCAGGCCAGTGGCGCCGTTGTGCACCGTGGTGGCATCGACAGATGGCCGGATTGGCAAGGATGATGCGGATCTTTCTCCTGAAGATGGGTGAGCGGTCCGATGATGATGACGGCTTCTAAAATATGTGCATGTGATGTACGCTTTAGGTCTGCTGGACCGGCTGTTGGCTCCGATACTTTATGTGGATGGATCAGCGATGACACCGGTTTTAAATATAAGAAGTGAGAGCACTCCATATTATTGAGTTTATAGGTATGAGTGATGGTTTCGGATGGTTTGATATATGTTCTTGTCAGATATTTATTGAATAATTAATAAAAATGATTGTATGCATCGATTCATGCCGGTGTTTTAACCTTCTTCTCTATAAAAAGAAAACATCTTTGATCTCTCCGTGTAGCGAGGCAAGCAATGAAGTGCAGTGCACTAGTCCCCGTACTTTCCCCGGCGATCGACGACCTGCACGAAGCAGTAATTGTTTTAAACCACAAACTAACTTCCTGTACAATTACCTAGAATACAAATCCAAAAATAAAGTTACGTAACTTGGCTTAAAACAGCGTATGAGTATGAGTTATTGTACGCACATATACGCTTACCAAAAAAAATGCATGCTTATGTTTCGGGACCTCCTATGTGCAGCGTTATGCGGCATATTGTCGAGCAAACGCAAAAAAGGAAAATTCGCGCCAGATCGGAATAGAACCCTGGACCTAACGCGGTGGTGAGTGCCACGATAGCCAACAGACCAAACGAGCTTTCTCGACATTAAAGCAGCGCATAAGTTTAAGAACTATCATCTCGTACAGACATGCTGCAGGTGAGTAAAATAATACTGTAGCAGTACTGTATCAAATGTATTTTATTTAAAAATGTACATATTTCAAATTTCGAAAATATTTTATGAAAGCACAAACACTTTTGAAAAACATATGAAAATGTTTCGAAAACTTAATGCTTTTCCAATAACACGAACAGTTTTCAAAATTGTGAGCTTTTTTTGAACATTTTTGTCGAATTATTGAACATTTTAAAAAATTGCAAACATTATTTTGAAAGCGTGAATTCTTTTGGAAGTAAGAATTTTTTTCCAAATTGGGAATATTATCTTGAAAAACATGAACATTTTCTGAAATTTACGACCTTTTTTTTAAAACACAAACATTTTTTGAAAAGCTGACAATTTTCAACTTTACAAACATTTTGAAAGTGATACATTTTTTAAATTTTGAGAACATCTTTTGAAAATGTGTGAACATTTTTTGAAAATACAATTTTTTTTAAAGTTTTGTGAATTTTTTTGAAACATGAACATTTTAATGAAAACCCCGAACTTATTTTCAAATTTGCAAACAATTTTGAATTCTAAACATTATCTAAAATTTTGAATTTTTGAAAAAAGAAACAGAAAAAGGAAAGAAAAGAAAAAGAAACAGAAAAGATAAAAACGAAAATTAAAAAAAGAAACAGAAAGGAAAAAATGAAAGAGAAAAGGCCTAAAAGAAAACAAGCCAGAAAAGACAACAGGAAAAAAGAAAAACTGATTCGGGGAAGGTTCCCAAAACCGGGAGAAGACCACCCGTCCGTAATAGCTATGCTAACCGCTAACGGGCCGGCCCAGATCGCTTCGCTCGCAGCCTGTGTGAAGCCTCAACAGCTTGACGCAACGTGCGTCATATAAGATTTCCCTTATGTTTCTACTCGTCTTCTATATACATCAATGTGTTTACGTTCTTTTTTGGGCCAAAAGTATGATTTTTCATAAAGTTCGGTTATTGGGTTCATATACACCCATTTGGAGATTTGAATTTCTCCGCGTGAGGCACATGGGCGTTAAATCAACTTTTGTTATTATTGTTTTTCTTTCGGGTATGGTTTTTAGAACATGGTTCCACGCACATCGATCATTAATAGTAAAAATGAAAAAAAGCTAGAAAATCAAACAGTTCTGGTATTTTTTTTGTAACATAGATGGTTGAGTGTTCTAGTCATCATGCGATGTTTCATGGAGAAATGACATCCTAGGAAAAAAAATAGTGCCATCGAAAAAGACCGTGTTTGAAGTAATTTGGAGGTCGGTTTTCTTTTCTTTGCTAATCATTTCTTCACGAGACTTCACAAATGAGTATAACATTTTTATATTTTACTATTCATAATGGGTGCGTGTGTGCACCATTGTATTTTCTCTCCCCTCCCCAGAAGGAAATATACCTTTTTTTTATCAGTGAACATAGTCCTCGAAGTATACTACAAAAAATCTTACAATCATGAAAAACACCATTTATGCAATGTTTGTGAGAAACGTGTAATTGTTGACGTTTGTTCTCAACCGTGTGAGTTCATGTGTCTATACATGTATGTGTGTAGTTGTACTCTATTTATTGATTAATATAATGTTTGTGGTTAAAAAAATGGTGGCAGGCCAAAGTTTATCCTAGGCACGGGCGATGTGGTAAGAGGCATTTGGACGATAGTGCTCCGGGTCCAAGTGTGTCGCATATTGTGCTAGGTACACAAACGTATTTTCATCTTTAACAATTTACCTACAAAAGGGTCATGCGCGATGGTTCAGATAAAAAAAGAATTGTGCAGATGCCCGCTTGGTGCTTGAGAATTCATAGATCTTTAACATGAGCATGAGATGATCCTGCCACAATCGATAACCAGAGATTGAGAATTACTAGAAGCATATGTGCGCCTTGCTGCGTCGTTCTACTTTTCTATCATTTATTTGTTTGATTATTAATTCATGAATAGATTCCTTGCTGCTCTATTGACGGGTTGGGGGTTGTTGTTCATTTCATGAGCCTTCTGTGTTTTGGCTTCCATAATTTTAGGGTGAGAACACCCTTTATTGCATTATAGGATATGCTCAGATGCTATTTTTCAATGACGGCGGCTGCTATTTTGGTGCGCTGGTCTTATGGGCTTAGCAAGATGACTTCCCGACTGTTTACTACAATAAGGTTTGCCTGACTCCAGCGAATGAGGGGGGATGACGGGGGCGCACTTTTAGCTCGCTTCGGTGTTTGTAGTCTTCGTTAGGTGGTGTAAGGATCTGGATGTAATTTTTATCATTTCTAGTGTTTATTGTATTACCATGATTGAAGATGAATATATTGGAAATTTTTCGCAAAAAAAATATGTCTAGATGCTACGACACATCATCATTTACTTGGTAGGATATTACTTAGTTTCTTTTACAAATACTATTCTTCAAAATATTGATACACTAGCGCACTGCCTGATAATATTCATCTGCAAAAATAATTCAAAACTATGATATAGGTAAATGGGGCTTCTGATTGTAGTATATATTCATCTACTACAATCATACAGCTCTATGATTTGACCAACCAATATTTCATAACTTACCTTGACCATATACAAATAATACAAAACACCAACAATAATGGTCTGCAATAATATGGCACCCCGGCTCAGAGAAACAGGAACACCCCGTATTCCAGCCTAGAGATCGAGGAGAAGTTTTCTAGAATACGACACTGCTTAGCATAAAACAAATAAGCTCTTTATTACCAGCTATATGGATACAAGGGGATTACATCGGCAAGGCGACACTACGCTTGCCATAGTTGCTCCATGCAAGCAACAGAACAACACGAAGCAGCGGAATAACTCTAGTAGCGGAACAACGACGACGGTGATGAACTCAACTCCGCAGAGACTCTGGCTGGAACGCTTATCCTAGCTCATAAACAAGGAATCCACGGCAAATAAGCATCAAATCCGTCATGACCTGCAAACTGGCATGACACGCCAGGTCAGTACATTGAATATACTTGCAAACTCACAACAACCAAGAGCAATCAAGGCAGACAATAGCATGACAATTACAGGTTAACAAGGATTAACAGGATATTAACAGATCAATCATAGCATGAAAAAGATGGACATGATACAGCTAGAACAATATGGGCATGACATGAACATATGAACATGATGATACTACCATGCAACATGATAACACTACCATGCACCAACTTACTCTGCTCGGGTTACCTCATAACCATCACATGCATAAGCTTACCATCACGGACATCACACGATCATCTCAGGATCCAATCAAACTTGGTATTACAATATTGTAGTAATCATTAATGACCACAAGGAGCTTGACCTTTACCCTTGACTCTCGCATAACACCACAAATGTCCAACAACTCGGTATCCTCGATAACACGATGATCATCTCACGATCACAATCAACCTCTTTCTCATCATCGAACCAGGGTTGTTATTAAGCACATTGTTATTATTATTATTATTATTATTATTATTATTATTATTATTATTATTATTACTGTTGACCCATAGTGTGACCAACTACGAACTGGGCTCATATCCGCGGGCGCGTCTATCAATAGATTTAACACACACTCTACAGAGGTTAGCACACTATACCCACACCACGGAACCCATGGCCTCGCACTCTCATTCGGGTGGACCAATGGCGTTCACAAAACTGATCTACTGCCATCGCACTCTCCCAGCCACTCCGACTAACTCTCCCAGCCACTCTCTGACCAAAGGCATCAACGACCACCATCATGGCAAAACATAAACGGTTCCAAACGGGGACAAGGATCCTTACAACAACAACGGGCACACAAGGCTTATGTCGTCCTACCCAGCCAAGGTAGAGCCCATGCATAACCTTCCCTCGTTGGAGGCACTGGCGAGAGGCATGACAATATACCCAGTTAGGACCTCCCCCCTAAAAGGAAAATGTGGTTGCACTGGTCAGCTCGATTTGGTGGCACCATGACTTGGCCAACAATTGTTCAAGTTCATTTAAGTCCCGTTAAACTTGAATACAAATGATGCTGAGTCATACAATATAACATGATGGAACTATCAGGCATGATATCAACATAAGCATGGGGGGTGCAACATAATCATCAAGCATATCAACAACAATAAAGCATATATCCGAATGAGCATGGTATACTGACTAGCATGAACATCACGTGTATAACATGATACGTCCATTTTTGCATCATGCTTTTATATCGATATTTATTGCATTATGGGCTGTTATTACACATTATGTCACAATACTTATGCCTATTCTCTCTTATTTACAAGGTTTACATAAAGAGGGAGAATGCTGGCAGCTGGGATTCTGGGCTGGAAAAGGAGCAAATATTAGAGACCTATTCTGCACAGCTCCAAAAGTCCTGAAACTTCACGGAAGTCATTTTCAGAATATAATAAAAATACTGAGTGCAAGAAGTTTCAGAGGGGGGCCACACCCTGGCCACGAGGGTGGGGGCGCGCCCTACCCCCCTGGGCACGCCCCCTGCCTCGTGGGCCCCTAGTGGCCCTCCGATGCCCATGTTCTGCTATATGGAGTCTTTCGATGATAAAAAATCATAAGCAAGCTTTCGGGACAAGACTCCGCCGTCACGAGGCGGAACCTTGGCGAAACCAATCTAGGGCTCTCACGGAGCTGTTCTGCCAGGGAAACTTCCCTCCGGGAGGGGGAAATCATCGCCATCGTCATCACCAACGATCCTCTCATCGGGAGGGGGTCAATCTCCATCAACATCTTCACCAGCACCATCTCCTCTCAAACCCTAGTTCATCTCTTTTATCCAATTCTTGTCTCTAAGTCTGGGATTGGTACCTGTGGGTTGCTAGTAGTGTTGATTACTCCTTGTAGTTGATGCTAGTTGGTTTATTTGGTGGAAGATCATATGTTAAGATCCTATATGCATATTAATACCCCTCTGATTATGAACATGAATATGCTTTGTGAGTAGTTACGTTTGTTCCTGAGGACATGGGAGAAGTCTTGCTATTAGTAGTCATGTGAATTTGGTATTCGTTCGATATTTTGATGAGATGTATGTTTTCTCTCCTCTAGTGGTGTTATGTGAACGTCGACTACATGACACTTCACCATTATTTGGGCCTAGAGGAAGGCATTGTGTAGGATCGAAAGTATGTCTAGAGGGGGGGGGGGGTGATTAGACTACTTGACCAAATAAAAATCTAGCATTTTCCCAATTTTAGTTCTTGGCAGATTTTAGCAACTTTGGACAAGTCAAGCAATCTTATCACAATTCAAGCAAGCATGCAAAGTGTATATGAGCAGCGGAAAGTAAAGCATGCAACTTGCAAGAATGTAAAGGGAAGGGTTTGGAGGATTCAAACGCAATTGGAGACACGGATGTTTTTGTTGTGGTTCCGATAGGTGGTGCTATTGTACATCCACGTTGATGGAGACTTCAACCCACGAAGGGTAACAGTTGCGCGAGTCCACGGAGGGCTCCACCCACGAAGGGTCCACGAAGAAGCAACCTTGTCTATCCCACCATGCCATCGCCCACGAAGGACTTGCCTCACTAGCGGTAGGTCTTCACGAAGTAGGCGATCTCCATGCCCTTACAAAATCCTTGGTTCAACTCCACAATCTTGTCGGAGGCTCCCAAGTGACACCTAGCCAATCTAGGAGACACCACTCTCCAAGAAGTAACAAATGGTGTGTTGATGATGAACTCCTTGCTCTTGTGCTTCAAATGATAGTCTCCCCAACATTCAACTCTCTCTCACAAGATTTGGATTTGGTGGAAAGAAGATTTGAGTGGAAAGCAACTTGGGGAAGGCTAGAGATCAAGATTCATATGGTAGGAATGGAATATCTTGGTCTCAACACAATTGTAGGTGGTTCTCTCTCAGAAAAAGTGAGTTGGAAGTGTAGGTTCGTTCTGATGGCTCTCTCTACGAATGAAGAGGTGGTGGAGGGGTATATATAGCCTCCACACAAAATCTAACTGTTACACACAACTTCCCAAACTCGGTGGGACCGAATGGTTAAACTCGGTCAGACCGATTCAGCAAAGCTAGTGACCGTTAGGGTTTTCGGTGGGACCGACATGCAACTCGGTAGGACCGATATGATTAGGGTTAGGGCGTAACGTAATCTTGGTGAGACCGATTACACAAACTCGGTGGGACCGATCGGTTATTTCGGTGAGACCGAAACATTACGAAGGGAAAACAAAGAGTTTACATTGCAATCTTGGTGGGACCGATCGCTCATCTCGGTGAGACCGAAATGTTACAAAGGGAAACAGAGAGATTACTACCCCATCTCGGTGAGACCGAGATCCCTATCGGTGAGACCGATTTGCCTAGGGTTTGTGGCAGCGGCTATGACATTTGAAACTCGGTGGCGCCGGATAGGAAGAATCGGTGGGGCCGAGTTTGACTTTTGGTTTAGGTCATATGTGGATGTGAGAAAGTAGTTAAGGGCTTTGGAGCATATCACTAAGCATTTGAGCAAGAACCTCATTAAGCAACACCTCATCCCTCCTTGATAGTATTGGCTTTTCCTATAGACTCAATGTGATCTTGGATCACTAAAATGGAAAATGTAGAGTCTTGAGCTTTGAGCTTGAGCCAATCCTTTGTCCTTAGCATTTTGAGGGGTCCACTTTTCTCATCCATGCCATGCCAATCATTGAGCTTTCCTGAGATATTAATCTTGAAATAGCATTAGCTCAATGAGCTATATGTTGTTCGGAATTACCAAAACCACCTAGGGATAGTTGCACTTTCAATCTCCCCCTTTTTGGTAATTGATGACAACATATAGATCAAGGCTTCGACAAATGATAATAAGAGTGAAAAACATTGTCGCTTTGAGAAGTATGTGAAAAGCAAGAGCTCCCCCTAAATTTGTGCATAGTTTAAGATTTGCTTTGGACTGCAAATGCACAAAGAGTTAGGATCATGGGTTACTCTTCCATGTCACATACATCTTGGTGGAGCGCTCAAAATGATAATAATTAAAATACATGCACTCATCACCAAGCAAAGTGAGTGATCATATGGAATATAAAAGGATAATGTCATCCAACAAGCATTAAGGTAGCATATGATCAAACACATGATCATCCAAGTATCTCACACAAGCATAAAGTATAAAGTATCTCAACCAAGCAAATAAACGAAGTTCGACCACCAAGGAGAAACGCGAGAGAGAACAAAAGCAACACTCTCTCTCGAAGCCTATGATCTATACATTTTCTCCCCCTTTGGCAATAAGTTACCAAAAAGTTCATAAAAATGCATAGTGCTAAATCGTCACTCAGGCTTGGTCTTCAGGTGGTGGTGTAGACAGAAATCCAAGGACGAAGGCGTCAGTCGATGTAGATGGAGCTGGTGGAGTAGGTGTTGGAGCTGGTGGCACTGAAGCTTTAGCTGGTGCAGATGAAGTTGCTCTGGTGTCTGCAACAGGCACTGCAGCAGATCTGTGTCCTCTGGGCACTCTAGCAAAAGCATCAGTGGTAGACTTGCCCTTCTTCTCCTGCACTTCATCCTGAAGTTGTTCAACGACTGACTGGATCTCACTAACCTTCACACTTAAGTCATAGAACTTCTGCTCCACGATCCTCTCCAAGCTCTCCTGGTTTTGAGTCAGGGTGGCCAGTCCCTTCTCAATCCTTAGAGTGGAGGCAATCAAGTAGTCAAGCTGATCTTGCTTGCTCTTCAGAAGATACTGAGATGCCTCTTCAGTGGTTGGCATCTTTGCAGCCTTTTCAGCCCTTGCCTTCTCCTTCTTGGCTTGTGTGTGCACAGAAGATGGTTCATTTTCATCCATCACCACAGTGTTGTCCTTAAAGTCTAGGTAGATGGGCAGGTGCTCCTTGTCCAGCAGATATGTGCCAGTGCCCATCTTGGAGTTGATTAGCTCCTGGATCTGTGGGGCATACCCACAACTCCTCTTCTGATCTGCAGCTGTCCTCTTTATGGTTTCCACAATTAGGCTCATGACCTTGAACTTATGTGGAACATCAAAAATGTGCAGCAAGTTGATGGAGTGACCTCTGATCATCTTGTGATCACCTGACTTTGGGAAAAGAGTGTGCCTGAGGATCCAGTTGATTGTTGGCAAGCCTGACAGAAGGTAATGTACTGATCCAAACTTGTGTGTCGCAAGAGCAGCATCTGGGATCTCTTTGTACATGTGTGCCATGGTGTTGTGATCCTTCTTCTTATTGGCATAGACATCCAAGTCATCTTCTTGTTCTTTTGGGGCATTGATCAACTGAGCCCATTCTTCAACTATTGACTGGTACCTAGTGCCTTCAGACATCCAGACAATCCTTCCATCTCGGTAGAAATGAGCTGTGGAGTAGAACTGCATGATGGGCTCATCATTCCACTTTGTGAGCTTCTGAGCCACAAACTCATCAACTCCACAAGCCTTGAAGCTGTCATATACACCAGGGAAGTGATCCTCATTTTCCTTAATGAATGTCCAATCGACCCATCTCATGTCACACACTATTGGCTTCTTGTCAAGTAAGATAGTCTCATAGAAGTCCTGTTGTTCCTTGGTATGGAACCTGTAGTCCACAACAGTTCTCCTTCTGGTGGCATATGGATCTGACTCTCTCCATAGCCTCAATCCTGAATCCTTCCTTATCTTCATGTTCTCAGCTACTGGATGAGCATCATTGTGATCTGGAATTTTTGGCTTCAACTTCCTCAAGACATGTGACTCATCATCTTCTTCTTCCATTGCAGCTTCAGGCACTGGGGCCTTGTTCTTCTCTACTGCTGGGATGTTCCTGGTGCTCCTCTTGGGTGCAGGTTTGGGTTTTGGAGCAGCTGGAGCAACAGTCTTAGGAGCAGTCTTAGGCTTAGATGGAACAACCCTTGCCCTTATAGCATCTCCCATAAGCTTTTGAGCTTTGGGTGCTGGTGCTGCATCCTCTTCCTCTTCTTCAGAGTCTTTCATTATTGAAGATCTCCCAAGCACTCTGGCAGTGGTCTTCTTGACCCTTTCCTTTCTTTTCTTTTCTGCCACAACCTGCTCTTTGGGTGCAGATCCCAAAGTTTCTTAAGTGGATGTTCTGGCTTTTGACATGGGAGCTCTCTTGGCAGGAACCTTTTGCTTCATCCCTGGCTTAGTGGCAGCAGCTGTGCCATATTCCTTTTTCAGGACTTTCCTCTTTGAGGTGGCCTCTTCCTCAGCAGCCACATAGTCCTCATCCTCTGGATCTGAGGTTTTCTTCTTTCTGGTCCTCGTGGCTGCCTTAGGCAAGTTACTGGGTGTGCTCCTGCTTCCATCATCTGAGTTACTGGAGGGACTAGTGCCCTCACTCAAGTTCACTTGCTCCTCAGACTTGTTCTGACTATCACTCTGATCTGACATGATGCAAACACTGACAGGAGACCCTGTGAATA
Organism: Triticum monococcum; assembly: GCA_034509565.1. NCBI lineage: Eukaryota > Viridiplantae > Streptophyta > Magnoliopsida > Poales > Poaceae > Triticum > Triticum monococcum. Next base: position 672,075,553 of record CM067845.1, read on the forward strand.
GATTATAGATGAGGTAGAGTGGATGAGTATCACAAAGTGTAGAGGTTTTTGCAAAAGAATGAATCAAAAATTTAGTTTTAGTTTTCCACAGAAAGCATTTCGGATCTACCGATTTGAAATCTCGGTGATACCGAAGCAGTCGTTGGAACCTAAACTTGTGAACTCGGTCAGACCGAGTCACAGTTCGGTGGCACCGAGACTGCTAGGGTTTCACAAAGACTCGAACTCGGTCACACCGATTTGCAATTCTCGGTCAGACCGAGAATCACATGTGCAATGGCGTGAGCCAAATCGGTCGAACCGATTCCAAGAACTCGGTCGGTCCGAGATGGTTTCGGCGGAAACCTAACCCTAAATTTTCAATCCACAGCTAAACTACGGAGTGTTTTCATTGGATAGAGTGATCTCAATCATGGCAAGATACATGGCAAAATAATGTGCTGGGGAATCAGAGTGAGAATCAGCACAAAGATCAAGTCCATACACTAGTTCGGCGATGGACTTGCTACGGCGGCAACGGCAGAGATGATCCCGTTGATGGCGGCGGAGACCAGCGACTGGAGGCGGCTGGCGACGAGGAGGACGATCCGGAGACCCAGGGAGGCAGAGCAGGCTGAGCGCGGGTGAAGAGGTTCGGAAAGTTTTCCAAATTTTGGCCTGTGGGTATATATAGCCTGACCCTGTCGGTGTGACCAAGTGGAACAACTCGGTGGCACCGAGATGCATAACTGCAAGCAGTTACTACAACTCGGTGTGACCAAAAAGTTCAAATTGGTTGCACCGAGATTAAAAACCTAGGTCGACTTAGTGATCTCAGTATGACCGAAATGGATGAATCGGCCAGACCGAATGCACAAAGAAGTTTTGGAAGTTTAAGTCTATGATAAATCGGGGACTCCGAGTGCTCCTCAGACAGAGTGGTTCGAATCTGACTTGATCAAACTTTGTGATGTAACATGAATAGAGTTTGAGACGAGAAGAGCATAGATAGATAGAGAAGGTTCTTAGGCATTCTTGTCCATCCACTTGGCAAGAGAAAAAGAAACCAACCAATCAAAACAACAAGTGGATGTCCTCGAATGAGTAAATTATGCAACCAACATGCTCACACAATAAAATGACAAATGAAATATGTGGCAAAGCATGCATAAACAATTCTAGCATCTATCAAGCAATTGGCGATGACTAGGTCATCTATATATGAGTATATTGACTTAGGAGTCAAATGAGAACATTTGATCATAGGTCATACTCATCGTTTAAGCACAAGTGGGGTTGCCACTTTTATATAAAGTGTTGTTGTGTTCACACCATTAGAGTTGCTTTAGCTCAATTCTTAGAGTAAAGCTCCCCCTAGATGTGAGATCCCCCTAAGAGGGATGAACTAACCTTGGGTTTTGTCGATGATGACTTCATGTAGGTGTTGAAGATGTGGATGCTCTAAGTTGATGTAGATCATTCGGAGCTATCCTTTGGAGTGAGTTGCACTTTCAATACCTACACGGGTTAGTCCCACAAGGAACAGACAGGGATATCCATAGACATAGAGTGATGCACACACAAGATGATGTCTATGAGAGCATTAGGTTACCTTGTCCCTTGTCTTACCAACAAGAGGGTTTGTGACTCCTTGAACTAGTGCAAGATGTGGAAGTTGATTGCACTTGTTCTTGCCAAAATGATAAGAGTGAAGTATGTTGGCGAAGTCACCCTCAAGAACTCTCTAGTTCTTCTTCTTTGGGATCCACATCATCTTGATGGGAATCCTTGGAGTTGTAGTTGTACTTGATGAAGTGGAACTTGATGTAGTCTTGGGAACCCACTTGACCAAGGCCTTAGGAGCTTCTTCAAATGCATCAATTTCCTCTTGAAGCTTGTCCTTGCCTTTTTCCTTGTGGTCTTGTGATGGAAGATCATCTTGAGCTTGTGTCCCTTTGAAAGAAGTAGGATCATACTTCTCTTGTTGAGGAACAAACTTCGTCTTGGGGTATTGATCTTCTTCCCACTCAACTCCATTGGCATTGAACTTTCGTTCAAAACCAATACCTTGATTCTTCCGGTGCCTTCCTTGCTTGCATACAATTTGCTTGAATTGCTTACTCCCGGCAAGGCTCTTGTAAACACCTTTCTCTATGATTCCCTTCAATAAGCTATTTTCTTGCTCAAGTGTAACTTGGCTAAGAGAATCATTAGTGGAATCAAGAGAACTACTAGAAGCAACAACATTGGATTTAGCATGATTATTGTTACTACTAGAGGAAGAATCCTTCTTGTTCTTGTTACTAGACTTGACTTGAGGCATGTAAGTGGATAAGAGTAAACGCTTGGCAATGTAAGAAGAACTTTTCTTGCGAAGATCATCATTGATTGCCTTTAAGAACTCATGCTCTTGCTCAAGATCGAGCTTCTCAAAACGTAATTTCTCATGAGTCCTTAAAAGTTCTCGATGATCTCCTAAGATAGTTTCATGAGCTAACCTAAGAGTGTTTAGTTCTTTAGTTAGAGATTCAATCTTCTCCTTATCATTGTCATTCGTTTCATCTTGATTAGCATGATTAATTGATGTTTCATCATAATATTCATCACTAGAGTTGTCAACAAGTAAATCATCATCACCTAACAAGTCATCTTCATCACTATTGAAATCAACATACTCGGGGTGTGATACCTTTGAACCTTTGGCCATGAAGCATATTCCAATTCCTTCATTTGGTGAATCAAATATGTCATAGGAGTTGGTTGACACAAGTGCTAGACCGGCAACACCTTCATCTTGAGTATATTCAGGGTCGGAGTGATAGCTTCTCTTGGAGTGATTGTCGGAGTCGGAGCCGGATACCCATTCACCAACATGAGCTTGATGTCTTCGTTTTGTGTAGCTCCTTGATGACTTGTCCTTCCTTTCTGAATCCTTGCTTCTCCGAGATGTTCTTCGTTCATAACGATCATCCCTACTCCTTCTCTCCCTGGATGGTGATTCTTCTCTTCTACTTCTTCTTTTGGGAGAATCTTCTCTTCTCTTGTAGGGGGCCGTACACTCATTTGAGTAGTGTACGGGTCTTCCACAATTGTAGCAATTTCGCTCTCGACTAGAAGATCTTTTGTCATTGTAGGACCTTGACTTGGAACTTCTCTCTTTGCTTCTACTCTTGTAGAACTTGTTGAAGTTCTTCACCATTAGGCTCAATTCTTCATTGAAGGTTTGTTTCTCACTTGATGATGTGGGAGCTTCACATGAGGCTTTGTAAGCACCACTTGACTGGTTATGGAGCTCCTCCTTATCCTTGAGTGACATCTCATGAGCAACAATTCTTCCAATGACTTCCATTGGCTTGAGATCTTTGTAATTTGGCATCATTTGGATCAATGTGCACACGGTATCATATTTTCCATCCAAGGCTCTTAGGATCTTTTTGATGATGAATTTGTCCGTCATCTCCTCACTTCCTAAGCCGGCAATCTCATTTGTGATAAAAGCAAGCCTAGAGTACATTTCAGCGACACCTTCACCATCCTTAATTTTGAACTTGTCAAGTTGACTTTGAAGCACATCCAACTTGGATTCCTTGACGGAGTCGGTACCTTCGTGCATATCAATCAAAGTATCCCAAATTTCCTTTGCATTCTCAAGACGGCTGATTTTGTTGAATTCTTCGGGGCACAATCCGTTGAAGAGGATATCACAAGCTTGAGCATTCTATTGTAGCATCTTCAACTCTTCCGCGGTAGCTTCACGGTTCGGTTCTCTCCCATCAAAGAATTCACCTTGCAAGCCAATACACACAATAGCCCAAACGGCCGGGTTATGTCCAAGAATATGCATTTTCATCTTATGCTTCCAACTAGCAAAATTAGTACCATCAAAGTAAGGATCTCTACGATGGTAATTTCCCTCGCTAGACGCCATACTCTCCTAGGTTGTGAAACCAAGGCTATGACCACCAAAATATATGGAAATCAAAGCAAATGGAGACCAAAGCTCTGATACCACTTGTAGGATCGAAAGTATGTCTAGAGGGGGGGGGTGATTAGACTACTTGACCAAATAAAAATCTAACATTTTTCCAATTTTAGTTCTTGGCAGATTTTAGCAACTTTGGACAAGTCAAGCAATCTTAGCACAATTCAAGCAAGTATGCAAAGAGTATATGAGCAGCGGAAAGTAAAGCATGTAACTTGCAAGAATGTAAAGGGAAGGGTTTGGAGGATTCAAACGCAATTGGAGACACGGATGTTTTTGTCGTGGTTCCGATAGGTGGTGCTATCATACATCCACGTTGATGGAGACTTCAACCCATGAAGGGTAACGGTTGCGCGAGTCCATGGAGGGCTCCACCCACGAAGGGTCCATGAAGAAGCAACCTTGTCTATCCGACCATGGCCGTCGCCCACGAAGGACTTGCCTCACTAGTGGTAGATCTTCACGAAGTAGGCGATCTCCTTGCCCTTACAAACTCCTTAGTTCAACTCCACAATCTTGTCAGAGGCTCCCAAGTGACACCTAGCCAATCTAGGAGACACCACTCTCCAAGAAGTAACAAATGGTGTGTTGATAATGAACTCCTTGCTCTTGTGCTTCAAATGATAGTCTCCCCAACACTCAACTCTCTCTCACAGGATTTGGATTTGGTGGAAAGAAGATTTGAGTGGAAAGCAACTTGGGGAAGGATAGAGATCAAGATTCATATGGTAGGAATGGAATATCTTGGTCTCAACACAAGTGTAGGTGGTTCTCTCTCAGAAAAAGTGAGTTGGAAGTGTAGGTTAGTTCTGATGGCTCTCTCTACGAATGAAGAGGTGGTTGAGGGGTATATATAGCCTCCACACGAAATCTAACCGTTACACACAACTTCCCAAACTCGGTAGGACCGAATGGTTAAACTCGGTCGGACCGATTCAGCAAAGCTAGTGACCGTTAGGGTTTTCGGTGGGACTGACATGCAACTCGGTAGGACCGATATGATTAGGGTTAGGTCATAACGTGATCTCGGTGAGACCGATTACACAAACTCGGTTGGACCAATTTTGGTAATAAGCTAACCAAAGAGTTTGTCAGGTAAACTCGTTGGGACTGATCGCTCATTTAGGTGAGCCCAAAACATTACGAAGGGAAAACAGAGAGTTTACATTGCAATCTCGGTGGGACCGATTGCTCATCTCGGTGAGACCGAAATGTTACGAAGGGAAACAGAGAGATTATAACTGCATCTTAGCGAGACCGAGATCCCTATCGGTGAGACTGATTTGCCTAGGGTTTGTGGCAGTGGCTATGACATTTGAAACTCGGTGGCGCCGGATAGGAAGAATCGGTGGGGCCGAGTTTGACTTTTGGTTTAGGTCATATGTGGATGTGAGAAAGTAGTTGAGGGCTTTGGAGCATATCACTAAGCATTTGAGCAAGAACCTCATTAAGCAACACCTCATCCCTCCTTGATAGTATTGGCTTTTCCTATAGACTCAATGTGATCTTGGATTACTAAAATGGAAAATGTAGAGTCTTGAGCTTTGAGCTTGAGCCAATCCTTTGTCCTTAGCATTTTGAGGGGTCCACTTTTCTCATCCATGCCATGCCAATCATTGAGCTTTCCCGAGATATTAATCTTGAAATAGCATTAGCTCAATGAGCTATATGTTGTTAGGAATTACCAAAACCACCTAGGGATAGTTGCACTTTCACATTGGGAAGTAATAAGTAGATGATGGGTTGCTAGAGTGACAGAAGCTTAAACCCTAGTTTATGTGTTGCTTCGTAAGGGGCTGTGGATCCATATGTTTCATGCTATGGTTAGGTTTACCTTAATACTTTTGTTGTAGTTGTGTATGCTTGCAATAGAGGTTAACCATATGTGGGATGCTTGTCCAAGTAAGGACATCACCCAAGCACCGGTCCACCCACATATCAGATTATCAAAGTACCAAACGCGAATCATATGGTCGTGATGAAACCTAGCTTGGCGATAATTCCCATGTGTCCTCGGGAGCACTTTTCTCTATATAAGAATTTGTCCAGGCTTGTCCTTTGCTACAAAAAGGATTGGGACACCTTTCTGCACTTTATTTACTTTTGTTACTTGTTGCTCGTTACAAATTATCTTATAAAAAAACTATCTATTACCTATAATTCCAGTGCTTGCAGAGAATACCTTGCTGAAAACTGTTTATCATTTCCTTCTGCTCCTCGTTGGGTTTGACACTCTTACTTATCGAAAGGACTACGATAGATCCCCTATACTTGTGGGTCATCAAGACTCTTTTCTGGCGCCGTTGCCGAGGAGTGAAGCGTCTTTGGTAGGTGGAATTTTGCAAGAAAAAAATTTATATAGTGTGCTGAAATTTACTGTCACTTGTTACTATGGAAAGTAATCCTTTGAGGGCTTGTTCGGGGTATCTTCACCCCGACTAGTAGAGCATAGAGTTGCTCCTCAACCTATTGAACCTACTGAAAATGAAAATGTCTGCTTTGAAATTCCTTCGGGTATGATAGAAAAACTGCTAGCTAATCCTTTTGCAGGAGATGGAACATTACATCCTGATGAGCACCTAATATATGTGGATGAAGTTTGTGGATTATTTAAGCTTGCAGGTATGCCCGATGATGTTATCAAGAAGAATGTCTTCCCTTTATCTCTGGAGGGAGACGCATTGACATGGTATATGCTATGTGACGATATGGGATCATGGAACTACAAATGATTGAAATTGGAATTTCATCAGAAGTTTTATCCTATGCATCTTGTTCATCGTGATCGTAACTATATATATAATTTTTGGCCTCGCGAAGGAGAAAGCATCGCTCAAGCTTGGGGGAGGCTTAATTCAATGTTATATTGATGCCCCAATCATGAGCTCTCAAGAGAAATGATTATTCAAAAAATTTATGCTCGGCTTTCTGATAACAATCGCACCATGCTCGATACTTCTTGTGCTGGCTCTTTTATGATGAAGACTATTGAATTCAAATGGGATTTATTGGAAAGAATTAAATGCAACTCTGAAGATTGGGATCTCGACGAAGTTAAGGAGTCAGGTATGACACCTAAGTTTGATTGTGTTAAATCTTTTATGGATACCGATGTTTTCTGTAAATTTAGCACTAAATATGGACTTGACTCTGAAATAGTAGCTTCTTTCTGTGAATCTTTTGCTACTCATATTGATCTCCCTAAAGAGAAGTGGTTTAAATATCATCCTCCCATATAAGTAAAAGTAGCTGCACCTATTAAAGTTGAAGAAAAGAGTGTCACTTATAATGATCCTATTATTCCTACTGCTTATCTTGAGAAACCACCTTTTCCTGATAGGATAAAAGATCATGCTAAAGCTTCAACTATGGTTCGCAAAAGCAATATTAGAACCTATACACCTCTTGAGAAAGTTAAAGTTGAACCTAATATTGCTATTGTTAAGGATCTCTTGGCTGATAATATTGATGGACATGTTATTTATTTCTGTGATGAAACTGCTAGAATTGCTAAACCTTGTGCTAAATATAAACATAGACCTGTGGTAGGCATGCCTGTTATTTCTGTTAAAATAGGAGATCATTGTTATCATGGCTTGTGTGATATGGGTGCTAGTGCTAGTGCAATACCTATTGACTTGTACAACGAGATTATGCATGATATTGCACCTGCTGAGTTAGAAGATATTGGTGTCACAATTAAACTTGCCAATAGAGATACTATTTCATCAATTGGGATTGTTAGAGATGTTGAAGTCTTGTGTGGGAAAACTAAATATCCTGCTGATTTTCTTGTTCTTGGTTCCCCACAAGATAGCTTTTGTCCCATTATATTTGGTAGACCCTTCTTAAACACTGTTAATGCTAGGATAGACTGCAAAAAGGATGTTATTACTATTGGTTTAGGTGATATGTCTCATGAGTTCAACTTTTCTTAATTTCGTAGACAACACCGTGAAGAAGAATTGCCTAGTAAAGATGAAATTATTGGTCTTGCTTCTATTGCCGTACCTCCTAGTGATCCTTTAGAACAATATTTGCTAGACCATGAAAATGATATGTATGTGAATGAAAGAAGGGAAATAGATGAAGTGTTCTCTAAACAGGGACCTATTCTGAAACACAACTTGCCTGTTGAAATCTTAGGGGATCCTTCTCCACCCAAGGGTGATCCCGTGTTTGAGCTTAAACCATTGCCTCATACTCTTAAATATGCTTATCTTGATGAAAAGAAGATATATCCTGTTATTATTAGTGCTTAACTTTCAGAGAAGGAGGAAGAAAGATTATTGAAAACTCTGAAGAAGCACCGTGCTGCTATTGGATATACTCTTGATGATCTTAAGGGCATTAGTCCCACTCTATGTCAACACAAAATAAATTTGGAAAAAGATGCCAAACCAGTTATTGATCACCAACGACGACTAAATCCTAAGATGAAAGAAGTGGTAAGAAAAGAAATACTAAAGCTCCTTGAGGCAGGTATAATTTATCCCGTTGCTGATAGTCAATGGGTAAGCCCTGTCCATTGTGTTCCTAAGAAGGGAGGTATTATTGTAGTTCCTAATGATAAAGATGAATTGATTCCGCAAAGAATTATTACAGGTTATAGGATGGTAATTGATTTCCGCAAATTAAATAAGGCTACTAAAAAGGATCATTACCCCTTACCTTTTATTGATCAAATGCTAGAAAGATTATCCAAACATACAAATTTTTGCTTTCTAGATGGTTATTCTGGTTTCTCCCAAATACCTGTGTCAGCTGATTATCAATCTAAGACCACTTTTACTTGCCCTTTCGATACTTTTGCTTATAGACGTATGCCTTTTGGTTTATGTAATGCACCTGCTACCTTTCAAAGATGCATGATGGCTATATTTTCTGATTTTTGTGAAAAGATATGTGAGGTATTCATGGATGATTTCTCCGTTTATGGATCCTCTTTTGATGATTGCTTAAGCAACCTTGATCGAGTTTTGCAGAGATGTGAAGAAACTAACCTTGTCTTGAAATGGGAGAAATGCCACTTTATGGTTAATGAAGGTATTGTCTTGGGGCACAAAATTTCTGAAAGAGGCATTGAAGTTGATAAAGCTAAAGTTGATGCTATTGAAAATATGCCGTGTCCCAAGGACATCAAAGGTATAAGAAGTTTCCTCGGTCATGCCGGTGTTTATAGGAGGTTCATCAAGGACTTCTCAGAAATTTCTCGGCCTCTGACTAATTTATTACAAAGAGATATAACATTCGTCTTTGATGATGATTGTGTAGAAGCCTTTGAAATACTTAAGAAAGCATTAATCTCTGCACCTATTGTTCAGCCACCTGATTGGAATTTACCTTTTGAAATTATGTGTGATGCTAGTGATTATGCTGTAGGTGCTATTCTAGGGCAAAGAGTTGATAAGAAATTAAATGTTATTCAATATGCTAGTAAAACTCTAGACAATGCCCAGAGAAATTATGCTACAACCGAAAAATAATTCATAGCAGTTGTATTTGCTTGTGATAAGTTCAGACCTTATATTGTTGATTCTAAAGTAACTATTCACACGAATCATGCTTCTATTAAATATCTTATGGAAAAGAAAGATGCTAAACCTAGACTTATTATATGGGTTCTCTTGTTACAAGAATTTGAATTGCATATTATTGATAGAAATGGAGCTGAGAACCCCGTTGCAGACAACTTGTCTAGGTTAGAAAATTTCTTGATGACCCACTACCTATTGATGATAGCTTTCTTGATGAACAATTAAATGTCATAAATGCTTCTCATACTGCTCCATGGTATGCTGATTATGCTAATTACATTGTTGCTAAATTTATACCACCTAGTTTCACATACCAGCAAAAGAAAAAGTTTTTCTATGATTTAAGACATTACTTTTGGGATGACCCACATCTCTATAAAGAAGGAGTAGATGGTGTTATTAGACATTGTGTACCTGAGCATGAACAGGAACAGATCCTACGCAAGGGTCACTCCGAAGCTTATGGAGGACACCACGCTAGAGATAGAACTTCACATAAGGTATTGCAATCCGGTTTTTATTGGCCTACTCTCTTCAAGGATGGCCGTAAGTTTGTCTTATCTTGTGATGAATGTCAAAGAATTGGTAATATTAGTAGACGTCAAGAAATTCCTATGAATTATTCACTTGTTATTGAACCATTTGATGTTTGGGGCTTTGATTATATGGGACCTTTTCCTGCCTCTAATGGATATACACATATTTTAGTTGCTGTTGATTACGTTACTAGGTGGGTAGAAGCTATTCCAACTAGTAGTGCTGATCATAACACCTCTATGAAGATGCTTAAAGAAGTTATTTTTCCGAGGTTTGGAGTCCCTAGATATTTAATGACTGATGGTGGTTCACATTTTATTCATGGTGCTTTCCGTAAAATGCTTGCTAAGTATGACGTTAATCATAGAATTGCATCTCCTTATCACCCATAGTCTAGTGGTCAAGTAGAATTGAGTAATAGAGAACTCAAATTAATTTGCAAAAGACTGTTAATAGATCTAGAAAGAATTGGTCCAAGAAACTTGATGATGCATTATGGGCCTATAGAACTGCATATAAAAATCCTATGGGTATGTCTCCGTATAAAATGGTTTATGGAAAAGCATGTCACTTACCTCTCGAACTAGAACATAAGGCTTATTGGGCTATTAAAGAGCTCAATTATGATTTCAAACTTGCCGGTGAGAAAAGGTTATTTGACATTAGCTCACTTGATGAATGGAGAACCCAAGCCTATGAGAATGCCAAATTGTTTAAAGAAAAAGTTAAAAGATGGCATGACAAAAGAATACAAAAGCGTGAGTTTAATGTAGGTGATTATGTATTGCTATACAACTCTCGTTTAAGATTTTTTGTAGGAAAGCTTCTCTCTAAATGGGAAGGTCCTTACGTTATCGAGGAGGTCTATCATTCCGATGCATAAAAATCAACAACTTCGAAGGCACAAACCCGAAGTTGGTGAATGGTCAAAGAATCAAACATTATATCTCAGGTAATCCTACAAATGTTGAAACCAATGTTATTGAAACTGTAACCCCAGAGGAATACATAAGGGACACTTTCCGGAACGTTTCATACTCCGAATAGGAATAGGTATGTGATACGGTAAGTAAACCGACTCCAAAACAGTTCTAATGGCAATTTTTCTCCGTTTTGGAATATTTAGGAAAATAGAAAAATAAAAGCAGTCCGGGAAGGACACGAGGGCTCCACGAGGGTGGAGGGCGCGCCCTACCCCCCTGGGCGCGCCCCTGCCTCATGGGCACCTCATGTGCTCTCTAGACTCCGTTTTCTTGCACGATACTTCTTTTGGTCGGTAAAAATTCATTATATAATCTCCCGAAGGTTTTGACTCCCGTATCACACAAAAATCTCCTGTTCTTGTGTCGAGCTGTTTTTTGCCAAGGTTGTCAAAGCCAAGCATCATGTCGTCTCCCTCCTCCTCCAACAATGAGAGCAATGATGCTTGGCTAATGAAGATAGAGCTGAAGAGAGAAGAACCCATGGAGATCAACAAGGATAAAGGGATCAAGAAGACCACGGAGGACCAAGTTCCGGCAACAGAAGACATCCTTCAACTTGATCACAATCTTCTTACCCCAACTGAGATAGAAGCTTTCTAGATGATTGAGTTAGCTCGTATACAAAATAAGTATCTCACTGAAGGAAATATGTCCTAGAGGCAATAATAAAGTTATTATTTATTTCCTTATATCATGATAAATGTTTATTATTCATGCTAGAATTGTATTAACCGGAAACATAATACATGTGTGAATACATAGACAAACAGAGTGTCACTAGTATGCCTCTACTAGCTCGTTAATCAAAGATGGTTATGTTTCCTAACCATGGACTGTCGGGTGGTAGGATCGACATATGCCAACGGATGGCTTATTATTGCGAGGGCCAAAAGAACGTCGCCGGTGCCTGGAAACGGGATGAGGCGTAGACATGCACGCCGGCGAATCTTACCCAGCTTCGGGGCTCTCCGGGGAGATAACACCCCTACTGCTGCTCTGCGGGGTCTCCGCATGGTTACTAAGTTCACAGGTGGCTACAATGCTCCTTGAGCTGTTTGGGATGGAAGGAAGAAGAAGGGCTTAGCACAGCCTGCCTCTTCTCCTTGTAAGTGTCTATGTCTGGAAAAAGAGTTCAACCCTTTGCATGGGTGCACCGGGGGGTTTATATAGGCCTACCCCCCGGGGGTACAATGGTAATCCGAATGGGCGCGGGGCCCAGCCGTCTGTGACCATGCTCGCCGGCCTCTCCGCCGGCTTCTGGGGCCCGCCGACTGCCGGCTCCTGGGACGACAGGCCGGCCCCACCGGCCAGGGCCTTGTCGGCGGCCGGTTACTGTTGCTCCGTGTTTATTGGCGCAGGCTTGGTCGGGGTGAGCGTGGCTACAGTAACGCCGCCCTGGCGGGCGATTACTGTAGCCCCGTCGCACCTCGTCTCCTTAATGGGCGTCTCCTTCGGGGAAGGCGGCAGGCCGGCTACGCGAAGCCGGCCCTCTGCCTTGCCGGCTTGACAGGAGGTGTGGCCGCCTTCGGCATCTCTCTGCCCGAAGGGGCCCACCGCCTCGGGGGCCACGCTGGCGGCCCGTCGTGGACGGCGCCAGAGCCGCCGAGGCCACAGTACCGCGCCGGGCGGGCCGCAGTTGCCCGCACGACGCGCTGTACCAGGCGTGCTCCGGGTTTTGGGGGTGGCAGGCTCCACTGTAGCCACGCCCCGCTTCATCATCGCAGAGTGGACGCGTACATCGCGGGTACGGCGTTGACTGCTTTATCGGAGCCGGCCTTGCGATAGCCGGCCGTGCCGTAGCCGGCCTTGTCATAGCCGGCCCTGCCGCAGCCGGCCATGTCGTAGCCGGCCCTCCATAGTTTTCTTCGTGGGGGTAGAAAGAGCGGGCCGCCCCCCAAGCCGGCTAGGAAGGTAGCCGGCTAGGGGGGAGCCGGCCTAGGTCTTGAGTCTTCTTACGAGCCGGACGGGCTCACAATTTTTTCTGAGGGGCCAGGGGAAGCCGGCTGGGCTACCCGTGGCTATTTACCCCGACAGTAGTCCCCGAAGGCGGGCGAGCTTCACGGCAGACCGAAGGACGGGAAGCTAGGCCGGCTTCATACCGTGAGGAGCCGACTGCGTCGTTGTAGCCGACTTCAGAACGCTTTTCTTTATTAGGGCGACCGTGGTTGACCCGCGGGCCGGCCGCGGGCCCCACGACGAGCCATGTGGCGGGGAAGTCCTGCCGTCGCACGCGCGCGACGGGACGCCGCCGCAGGCCCGGGCCCGCCACTCCCTGGCCTCGGCCCGGGCGCAGATCTTCTGTGGCCCGAGGGGGCTGCTCGCCTCCCCGCGGCCGTTACCCCGCGTCATCAAGGCGCGTAATTAACGCGAGCGTGGGGGAGATGGGCACGATCGATCCCCACGATCCCCCACGCCGCGCCTCCTCGTCTCCGGAGCACGCGCCTACAAGTAGAAGGGGAGGGGGAGAGGCACGGGCCTGTTCGCTCCCCCGCTCCCCATCCCCCCTACTCTTCTTCTTCCTGCTCTTCTTCTCGCTCGACGCAGCTTCGCGCCGTAGCCCACCCACGCCGCCATGTCGCTGGCCTTGTCGAGCTCGTGGGACGGGTCCAACGTCCACGTCGAGCACATCGAGTTCCTCCGCCAGACCCGGCGTCTGCCCGCCGCCGACCTCGTGCAGGTGCGCCTGGCGCCCGCGAAGGAGGTCTCGCCGGCGCCGGAGGAAGGCGAGCGCGTCGTCTTCCGCACGCACTTCCTCCGGGGCTTCGGCTTCCCGGCGAGCAGTTTTATGCGGTCATTTCTCGAGTTCTACAATCTTCAACCGCACCACGTCACGCCCAACGCGGTGCTCCAACTTTCGGCCTTCGTCACGCTCTGCGAAGGGTACTTGGGGGTGCTGCCGACGCTGGAGCTCTGGGCGGAACTGTTCCAGAACAAGCTCGGCACCGTCTCCGCCGGCGTGCCGGCTCCCTGCGGCGCCTTCATCGCGATGAAGAGGGCCTGCGACGACAACCCCTTCCCCCACATTCCTCTGATCCAGTCGGTCAAGCTGTGGCAGAAGTCTTACTTCTACGTCAAGAACGTCGCCCGGCATGGCGACTACGTCAACCTGCCGGCTTACGTAGCCGGCCCGCCGACTGGGAAGCGGCGGACCTAGGGCTACCGGTCGAAGTCCCTGTCTCCAGCGGGGAACGCTTCCATCTCCCGGCTTCGGGTGATGATCCAGTCGGAGGGTCTGCTTGCGTCCGACTTGGTAACCGCCTTCGTCGAGCGCCGGATCTTGCCTCTCCAAAGCCGGCCGCACATGATGTGCCAGATGAGCGGCCGGTTTGATCCCTGCTGGCTGAGTACCTGGGAGATGCCGCATGCTGAGGTGGCTCTGATGGCGAACTACGTCGCCAAGTTGAAGCTCACCGACGAGTGGCAATTCGGCAAGGCGCCGTACTCCCGCGCCCAGCCTCCGCCTGTGGTAAGCTTTTCCTCTCGTCGTCTGCCGGCTTCGGTTAGCCGGCCTCTGACCAGGCGACCATTTTTCTCTTTTTCCTTCATCAGAATCCTCTCCTCCTGCTGCCAGCCGGGGCAGCCGGAGTCGACCGAGAGTACGCCCCGGACCGCACGGTGGATGACCCCGACGACCCGGATCTCTCCACCGTCGCCATGGAGGACGCCGCCATGGGGGGTGCCGCCGAGCTCGGCGGCACCGGGCTTTCGGCCAGTTTCAACGACTGGCCGGACGACTTTGAAGCCGGAGAACTCCCGCGCCGCCAGCCGGCAACCGACTGCCGCGGCGCGAGCTCGTCCGCCGCGCCGACTGCCGGTGGCGGGAAGGGAAAACGCCGGGCCACGCTCCCGCTCTTCGGAAGCCGGCCGAAGAAACCGAAGGCCTCCGCCGTGGCCACAAAGCGTGAGGAGGCGGCGGCGAAGGCAGCCCGCTTTCGGAAGGCGGTGAAGAAGCCCCCTTCAGTTTCCGCGTAAGTCTAGTAGCCGCCTGCATGCTTGTTATTCTGAAGTTTTCTTTCCTTGAATGTTTTCTGATTTCCTGAGCAGGGCGCCGCTCTCCCTCGAGAGAGGCCCAGCCGGCTCCGTGGTCGGGCCGAGCGCCGGCTCTTCAGGGTCCCGCCGAGTAGACCCCCGCGCCGAACTTGACGCAGCCACGCAGCGCAACGCGCGCGAGGCGCGCCGAGAGAGGGAGGCGGCCGAGCGGGCGACGGCGGAGCGAGAGGCCGCCCAAACGGCGCCAGGGCGAGCGAGCGCGGCGGCCGAGGCTCCATCGGAGCGGGCGGCCGTGGAGGCGGAGGTGGAAGGCGCGCGCAGCCAGTCTCCGCTGCTCGCCATCCCCCTCCAGACCTTGGATCCGGACGTCCCTCTACCCACGGCGGAGGAGATTATCCCCGAGCAGCCGCCGGTGCAGAGGGGCGAGGTCGTCGAGGGATCCGCTGAGAGGATGCCGCCAGCAGTGCCAGCCGGAGCAGGCGAAGGTAGCCGATCGTTGGCGGTGCCGGAGGAGCCGGCTCGGGCTGCACCCGAGGCCGGAGCCGGCCTTGAGATCGAACCGGCGGCGGGCCGGCCCGCCGGAGGGGGCACGGCCCTGCCGGACACGCGCCGAGCCGCGGGAGCCGAGCGGACGGCAGACGCCTTGGAGGCAGCCAGCTCCGCCACGTCCGGGTGGACTCCCAGCGGAGGGAGCGGCGAGCTGAACGTCGCGGCCCAAGAGGTTCGGAGCCGGCTGCAGGCACATGCCGGCCTCCTGAGGCAATTCACTCAGGAGTTTCTGACGACGCGGTCTGCAATCTGGGTAAGTCTTCACTCCTTGACCGCTCTGGTCCTTTGAATTTTTTCCGTGGGGGCGCGCTAGCGCACCCACTGGGTGTAGTCCCCGAGATCCGGGCCGACTGCGGCGCAGTCGGGTCGGATCTTACAAGACGATTATGTTGACTGTTTTTTCTGATCTTCAGGATTATCACAACTCTCGCGCGGCCGCCTTCAACTCCCAGGCTCGGGAGCTAAGCCGGAGGACCGAAGACCTCGCCAGCAGCCGGCGTAAGTGTTTTGTCATTGTTAACTTCTCGTGGGGGCACGACAGCGCACCCACTGGGTGTAGTCCCCGAGATCCGAGCCGACTGCAGCGCAGTCGGGTCGGATCTTACTTGACGACTTTCCCTTTGCTGATTTTTCTCTTTATTTCTTGCTCGTGCAGAGGCCAACGCCGACTTGCGGAGGGAACTCGGCGTGGTGCAGGCCGCTCTTCGTGCCAAGGACGCCGAGTACGCTGAACTGGCTCAAGAGCGCGACCGCCTGGCGACGAAACTAGCCGACCAGGAGGAGAGCCACAAGGCGGCCCTGCAAAAGGCGCAGGACGACGAGGCTACCCTGAGGGCGGAGTTCGGGGCCAGGGAGGCGAGCTGGGCCGAGACGCGCCGGGCGCTGGAAGAAGGCTTCGGCCGGGTCGAGGATCTTATTGACGGTAGGCTGTCTTTCTTGCTCTTCTTCCAATCGCCGGCCGCCTATGGTTTTGTTTTGACTTGTGTTTGCTGTCTTGCGCAGAGTACTTCCCCGGCCAGTCTGTCCTTGCCGCCCAAGCCATCGAAGCCTACCGCGAGGAGCACCGTCAAGCCGGGGTCGTGATTCTGCCGGATGCGAACCGGACATTGTCGGAGCAGCTTATTGCCGCCCAGGCGCGGCTGCAGCCGGCCCACCGGTTGCTCCGCCGGCTCCAACGCGCCGGGGCGACGATGCTGGCCGCGCTCTGGCCCGGCCAGGCAATTCCCCGGACCCCAAGCCGGACGGCCGACTGGCTCGAGGTCGCAGTCGGCGGCTTCGAGGCCTGGAAGGCGTCCGCGGCCCGTCTTGGAGCCGGGCGCGCGCTGGAGTTCGTCCGCGCGTGGTACCCAGGGCTAAGCCTGGACCAGCTGCCGACGTGGCGGTCGGAAGCCGACGCCGAGCTGGAGGAGGTGCGGCCGGCGATCGCGCAGCGCGCCTCGACGATCGCCGAGTGCACCGACACCAGCGTCTTCGCGCCAGAGCTCAACGACGATGGCGCCGCCCAGCCGGAGGAATGGTTCGGGCTGGACCCGGCGGACGGCGAGGACTCGGCGAAGGAGATCGCCTCCAGCGACGAGGGCGAGGACGACGAGGAAGAGGACAGCGAAGATGCCGAGCCGACTGGTGGGGCGGCCGACCGTCCCCCAGCCGATCGTGCCTCTAGCAACAAGCCACGCAGGAGCGCGCCCTCTGCCGGAGACGACGATCAAGCCGAGGTTCGCCAGTCGGCCGCTCCTTCAGCCGGCGCGACTACCTCCATCGCCTTATCCAGCTCGTCTGCGGCCCCGCCGGCTTGAACTGCCTTTCGTTTCGTCCCTGTCTTTCTTTTTGGACAAATTTAAGTTTCTGCAATTCCACCCACTGGGGGTTTATCGAACAATGCTGAATGTCGACCTCTCTGGAGGCTTTTTGTGTAATATATTAATATATGCATGTGTTGGCGTTCATCCGAGTGTACTTTTTGTCCTTAGGCTCTTTCCTTTGCCGCCTTCCCTCTTTGGGAAGGCAAGTACTTGAGTTTTCTTGGATTTGAAGTAGACTGAATGTAAGCCGGCCGACCGGCTACTCTGGTAGTCGGTCAGCGGGAGGCAGCAAGCCGGCTTTTGTTATATATGCGAGCCTGTTTGGTCCCTAGCCGTTTTTCATGTGCGCACCCTTTCCGGCTGGTGGCTCTTGCCAGCCGGGCAGTCGGTTCTTCGAGCTGCGATTTCGGCAAGAGCCAAGCCTGGGTGTCGACACATTACTTGTCTGACTGCGGGTAGGGCTCTTAATATAACTCTAGTCGGCCAGTCCCCGGGCCGACTCGTCGGACCCGGTACCGGACAAAATAAATGAGAAGATAATATCATACGCATGATAACTTTCATTCATAAAACAACGGGTGGCAGTCCCCGAGTCTCTCTCGGGGAGCCTACTGTATCATACTAAATACAAAAGTGGGCGTGACACATACTGCGCTTTAACTGTAAAACTTGCGAAGGAGATTTGCGTTCCACGGTCGCTCCGACTCCTTGCCGGAGTCGTCTCTCTTGCGTGCCTTCGGCTTCTGCGCGTCGATGAGGTAGTAGGCGTCGTTGCCCAAGGCTCTGCTGATGATGAAGGGACCTTCCCAGGGAGCTGCGAGCTTGTGCTGGTCGGCTGTCCGCTGGATCAGCCGGAGCACAAGGTCGCCCTCCTGGAAGGATCTTGGGCAGACCCTCCGGCTATGGTAGCGGCGCAGACCCTGCTGGTAGATAGCGGATCGGCTGAGGGCTAACAGCCGGGCCTCTTCCAGCAGGTCGACGCCATCTTCTTGTGCTTCTTGTGCTTCCGCTTCCGTGTACATGGTTACCCGAGGCGAGTCGAACTCGATGTCTGTTGGGATGACCGCCTCGGCACCATATACAAGGAAGAAGGGAGTGAAGCCGGTTGATCTGTTGGGAGTAGTTCGCAGACTCCATAGGACAGCCGGCAGCTCATCGAGCCAGCAGCCGGCTGAATGCTCCAGGGGTACGACCAGTCGAGGCTTGATACCGGACAGAATGAGGCCATTTGATCGCTCCACTTGGCCGTTTGACTGCGGGTGGGCGACTGACGCAAGGTCTAGCCGGATACCTTGCACAGCGCAGAACCGTGCCAGGGCACCTTCGGCAAAGTTCGTGCCGTTGTCGGTGATGATGCTGTGCGGTACGCCGTACCGGGTTGTTATATCTGCAATGAATGTCACTGCAGTCGGCCCATTCAGCTTCTTGATCGGCTTCACCTCGATCCACTTGGTGAACTTGTCAACGGCGACGAGCAAATGTGTCATGCCGCCGCGCGCCATCTTGAATGGGCCCACCATATCCAACCCCCAGACGGCAAAGGGCCAGGTGATGGGAATGGTCTTGAGTGCCGAACCCGGCATGTGTTGCTGCGAGCTGAAAAGCTGGCAGCCTTTGTAGTGTTTGACTAGCTCTTTGGCGTCGTCCAAAGCTGTCGGCCAGAAGAAACCATGGCGGAAGGCTTTGGCGACCAATGATCTTGATGCGGCGTGGTGGCCGCATTCTCCTTGGTGTATATCCCTGAGGATCGCGATGCCTCTCTCCTGCTCGACGCATCGCTGCAAGACTCCGATAGCGCTGCACTTGACAAGCTCTCTGTTGATGATTGTGTATGCTCCAGCCCGGCGCTGAACTTGTCTTGCTTCGTTTTTGTCAGCCGACAGGTCATGGTTCACCAGAAAGTTGCGGATGGCTTGGGCCCATGATGGGGCGGCGACCTCCTCAGCCACCAATGTGGCCAGAGCCACCAGGGTGGGTGGGTTGGGCAGTGCAGCGCTGGAGTCGGCCGTCGCTTCCTATGCTGAAGAAGTCCCCGGGCCGGCTACTGCAGCCCCCGGGCCGGCCGCTGCAGTTCCCGGGCCAGGTGCGGCAGTTCCCGAGCCGAATATTGAAGTCCCTGGGCCGGCTGCTTGATTCTTTGAGCCGGACCCGGCCCCCTCGGGGTTAGGCGGCACGAAAATGGAGTCGGACTCCGGAGACGGCTTGATTGAAGGCTTGAGGAGGCGCCGCAGGGCGACGCCGGCTGGTATTGCCTGCCGCGTGGAACCTATTCGGGCCAGGGCGTCAGCTGGCTCGTTGTCGGCCCGCGGCACGTGAAGGAACTCACATCCGTCGAAGTATCCGCTGATTTGCTGTACTAGGAAACGGTAGCTCGCCATGTTTGCGTCCTTGGCGTCCCAGTCGCCAGAAGACTGCTGCACCACCAAATCCGAGTCGCCATAGCACAGGATCCGGCAAATACCAAGCTCCTTGGCCAGTCGGAGCCCGTGTATGAGCGCCTCGTACTCGGCTACATTGTTGGAGGCGGCGAAGTGGATTTGCAGCGTGTATTTGAGCTTGTCGCCCTTTGGAGAAGTAAGGACGACGCCGGCTCCCAAGCCGGTGCGCATCTTTGATCCGTCAAAGTGCATGCGCCAATGGGTGGAGTCGGGCGCCCGCGGTAAGTACTGGGTCTCGGCCCAGTCGACGAGGAAGTCGGCCAGCGCTTGCGTCTTGATGGCGGTGCAGGGTTGGTAGAAGATGGTGTAGGGGGCCAGCTCGATGGCCCATTTGGCCACCCGGCCGGATGCATCCCGGCTGCCTATGATGTCGGCAAGCGGGGCAGTGCATACGACCGTGATGGGATGCTCTTGAAAGTACGGCTTCAGCTTCTTGGCGGCGAAGTACACGCCATAGCACATCTTCTGATAGTGCGGGTAATTTTGTTTCGAGGTGGACAGCACCTCGCTCAGGTAATAAACCGGTCTCTGGACCGGCTGGGCTCGGCCTTCTTCGGGGCGTTCGACCACAATGACGGTGCTGACCACCCGGCTAGTGGCGGCAATATATAGGAGCATGGGCTCCTCAGTTGGTGCCGCCAAGACAGGCGGCGTGGACAGCATTTTCTTCAGCTCGTGGAAAGCTTGGTCGGCCTGGTCGTTCCACTCAAAGTGAGTGCTCTTCTTCATGAGGCGGTAGAGGGGGAGAGCCTTTTCTCCGAGCCGGCTGATGAAGCGGTTAAGAGAGGCCAGGCACCCGGTGAACTTCTGAATCTCTCTGAGCTTGGTTGGGACCGCCATCCTCTCGATGGCTTTGATCTTCACAGGGTTGCACTCTATGCCACGTTCAGAGACCAGGAAGCCTAGGAGCTGGCCGGCTGGCACTCCGAACACGCATTTCTCTGGGTTGAGCTTGATTCGGAATCGGCGCAGGTTCTCGAATGTCTCCTTCAAGTCTTCCAGCAGAGTGCCATGCTTCTCCGTCTTCACCACAACATCATCCACGTAAACGTGGGCATTCTTGCCGAGCTGCGTGAGGAGGCACTTCTGCATGCAACGCTGAAATGTAGCGCCGGCATTCCTCAAGCCGAACGTCATGGTCAAGTAGCAGAAGGCCCCAAACGGCATGATGAAGGCGGTCTTCAGTTGGTCATCCGGGTTCAGCTTGATTTGGTGGTATCCCGAGTAGGCATCCAAAAAGCTCAACAGCTCGCATCCGGCTGTGGAGTCTATTACTTGATCGATCCTGGGCAGAGCGAAGGGATCTTTTGGGCAGGCTTTGTTGAGGCTCGTGTAATCTATACACATGCGCCACTTGTTATTCTTCTTCAGCACGAGAACCGGGTTCGCGAGCCATTCAGGGAAGAAAACTTCCATGATGAAGCCGGCTGCAAGGAGCCGGGCTATCTCCTCCCCTACGATCCTTCTCTTCTCTTCTGACAGTCGGCGGAGGGGCTGCTTGACTGGTTTAGCATCCTCCCGCACGTGCAATTTGTGCTCGGCGAAATCCTTCGGAACACCCGGCATGTCCTTGGGGGACCATGCAAAGATATCCTGATTCTCACGGAGGAAATCGGCGAGCTCGCCTTCCTATTTGCTATCCAGGCTCGCCCCAATGACGGCGAACCTCTCGGGGTGCTCGGGGTCGAGCTGTATCTTCTTGGTCTCCTTGGCCGGCTAGAAAGATCCTTGGGCATCATACTCCTGGGAGTCGGCGGGTTGGTTTAGCTGCTTGCTGGCCAGGGCTACGACCCGGTCCAGCGTCTTCCTCTCGGCCGCGATCACGAGGGATTCGGCCAGCCGGCTGCTGGCCGCGGCGCAGTCGGCGGACTTCTTGTAGTCGCCGGTGATGGTGATGACACCCTTGGAGCTTGGTATCTTCATCTTGAGGTAAGCATAGTGGGGGACCGCCATGAACTTGGCCAAGGCGGGTCGGCCAAGCAAGGCATGATAAGGGCTATCCAGGTCCACCACCTCGAACCAGATTGCTTCCCGGCGGAAATGATCCTTGCCCCCAAAGAGTACATCGATCTTGAGCTTGCCGATGGGGGCGCAGGACAGTCCGGGTACGATGCCGTGGAACACTGTTCGAGTCGGCGCGAGTTGCTTGGCCTTGACGCCCAGCTTCTCCATGGTGTCGCGGTACAGGATGTTGATGCTGCTTCCACCGTCGATCAGCACGCGGGAGAAGCGTGCGGCGCGCGTATCCGTTGCGAGGGTGGCCTCCAGGACCAATGCGTAGGAGCCGGGGGAGGGCATCACCTCTGGGTGGTCGGCCCGGCTCCAGCTGATGGGTTTCTCCGACCAATGCATGTGGCCGGCTGGGCTGGTAGCGGCCATGTTGACCTCCTGTTGCTCTCGGCGCTTGCTGCGTCGGTCTTCGGGCTGGCTCGTGAAGATGACATAAGACGCTTGTTCGTCGGGGAACTCGTCCTGCACGGCGTCGACCGCGGGCCGGGCGGCTTTGGGCGGCGGAGCCGGCGGCGGCGGGCCGGCAGGCGGAGTCGGCGTGAGCCCTTCGCCCTTCGAGATTCGGGCGAGCCAGTTGCATTTGCGGGTCGTGTGGTTGGACGGCTTCGCGCCGCTATGGAATTTGCACGGGTCATCAAGGGTTTGCTCGTAGGAGAAGGCCGGCTGCCAAGCCGGCCGACCGCCCTTAGGCTTCTTGGGCGCGGGCGGCCCTTCAGGCGGCGCATCTTCGACCGTGGCCACCTGCCGACCGGCGGGAGGCGGTGCAGGGCCCTTGCGTTTTTGATCGTTCTGGTGTTGGCGTCGGCCGCCGTCTCCAGCCGGCGCTTTGGGCGCCGGATTGAGTACCTTTTCGGATGCATCCACCCGGAGCTCGGTCTTCATCGAGGAGTCGGCGGTGGCGTACTTGTCGGCGATGTTT
Source organism: Triticum monococcum (assembly GCA_034509565.1). Taxonomy (NCBI): domain Eukaryota; kingdom Viridiplantae; phylum Streptophyta; class Magnoliopsida; order Poales; family Poaceae; genus Triticum; species Triticum monococcum. Next base: position 672,098,279 of record CM067845.1, read on the forward strand.
AGGAGCTCGTCGAGGGTAGTCGGCTCATCGCAGAGAAGCTTGTGCTTGAGGAGGGTGCCCTCTCGGCACCCGGCTGTGAAGTATTCGATGGCCTACACCTCGTGCACCCCCTCACAGGAGTTGCGGAGCTCGGCCCAACATGTCAGGTAGTCGCGAGTGGACTCGGCTGGGCCCTGTACACACAGGGAGAGCTGTCTGGGCTTGGGAGCCCGCTTGTAGGTGCTGGTGAAGTTGCGAACGAAGGCTTCAGTGAAGTCCACCCAGCTGTTGATGCTGAGCGGCTTAAGGCTGTTAAGCCAAGTCCGCGCCGTGCCCTGCAGCATGAGGGGCACGTACTTTACGGCAACGCGCCGGTTGCCATTGGCGATGCTGACGGCTGTGGAGTAGTCGGTCAGCCAGTCTTCCGGCTTCACCGAGCCGTTGTACTTAGGCGTGTCTCTTGGAAGCGAGAACCCTTTGGGGAAGGGCTCGTCGCGGATGCGGGGGCCGAAGAAAGGCGGGCCGACATCGTCTTCTTCTTCTAGCGCCAGAGATCGGGCCAGGCAGTCGATCCGGTGGCGGGCGTCGTTTTCGCCGATTCCCTCCCGGCGACCAAGCCGGCCGCTGAGAGTCGGGTGAGCCACGGGAGGCGGGGTAGGATATCTTTCTCCGCGAGCTCGAGGCGGAGGCGGGGTGCCCCGCCATTCCATGGCTCGGGGGCGGCCGTCCGCGTCTCGCTCGATGGAGACTTGGGTCCGGCTTCGGCTGGAAGCCGGCTCTTTCTCGCGCCGCGCGCGGGTGTAGCTGGTAGTCGGCGACCGGGAGGTCGCGCCGTGCTCGCGGCGCGGAGGAGGGCTTCCCGCGCAGGCGTCGGCCTCGTGCCGTCGTGCGGCCGCATCGATTAGCTGCTGGATGCGCCGCGTCATATGGGGGAGATCTTCGGCTTCCAAGCCGTCTAGCTCGTCTCCGGTCGCCTGGGCGGCGCGCAGGTTCTCGAGCGGGGTGGCGTAGACCGGGCGATCCACGCCGAGTGTGTCGGCGATGACGGCGCCGCGTTGCCTGACAGCGCCGGCCCGGCTAGGGCCAGCCGGAGCCGGCGTGCCGAAGGCGGCGCGATCAGCTTCGCGCTGGTAGGCCTCAGTGAGGCGTCTTACGGAGGCCAGCCGCCGGCCCTCCGCGAGGAGGGCGAGGCGGCGTGCCTCCAGAACTTCGTCGCTGGCGTCAGCCGGAAGGGGGACGGACAAGTCTTGGGCTGCCGCGCGCGGGGAGTCGCGGGCGCCCTCGTCGGTCGGGCCATCAAGGCCGATAACCATCACCTCGGGGGTGTCGGAATCGCAATCGCCAGCCGGAGGGAGCGGATCGTTGTAGACCGTAACGTTGGTGGGGAAGGTGTCGTAGGATGCCGCGTCGGAGTCGACGGGCATCGGGTCGGTGGAGCCAACCGACTCCGAGTCCGCAGCGGGCTCGCTGGAGACGTGGAGCTGGCTGAGGAGGTTGGGGAGGTAATTTGTGCCCGCATCGGAGGCGAGCTCGTCGGAGATGCGGGCCTTGTCGAAGAGGCTGGCGAGGCCGCTAGCCGCGCAGGCGTCAGCGACGCCATGCAGCGCGTCGCGGCAAGCGCCATCGGGCGAGCCAGGCTGGCTGCGCCCGCGAGGAAGGAAAAGGGTTCCCGTCCAGAACAGGTCTCCGGACGACGGTGCACCTGGCCCCACGGTGGGCGCCAAATGTCGGGTGGTAGGATCGACATATGCCAACGGATGGCTTATTATTGCGGGGGCCAAAAGAACGTCGCCGGTGCCTGGAAACGGGATGAGGCGTAGACATGCACGCCGGCGAATCTTACCCAGCTTCGGGGCTCTCCGGGGAGATAACAGCCCTACTACTGCTCTGCGGGGTCTCCGCATGGTTACTAAGTTCACAGGTGGCTACAATGCTCCTTGAGCTATTTGGGATGGAAGGAAGAAGAAGGGCTTAGCACAGCCTGCCTCTTCTCCTTGTAAGTGTCTATGTCTGGAAAAAGAGTTCAACCCTTTGCATGGGTGCACCGGGGGGTTTATATAGGCCTACCCCCCGGGGGTACAATGGTAATCCGACTGGGCGCGGGGCCCAGCCGTCTGTGACCATGCTCGCCGGCCTCTCCGCCGGCTTCTGGGGCCCGCCGACTGCCGGCTCCTGGGACGACAGGCCGGCCCCACCGGCCAGGGCCTTGTTGGCGGCCGGTTACTGTTGCTCCGTGTTTGTTGGCGCAGGCTTGGTCGGGGTGAGCGTGGCTACAGTAACGCCGCCCTGGCGGGCGATTACTGTAGCCCCGCCGCACCTCGTCTCCTTAATGGGCGTCTCCTTCGAGGAAGGCGGCAGGCCGGCTACGCGAAGCCGGCCCTCTGCCTTGCCGGCTTGAGAGGAGGTGTGGCCGCCTTCGGCATCTCTCTGCCCGAAGGGGCCCACCGCCTCGGGGGCCACGCTGGCGGCCCGTCGTGGACGGCGCCAGAGCCGCCGAGGCCACAGTACCGCGCCGGGCGGGCCGCAGTTGCCTGCACGACGCGCTGTACCAGGCGTGCTCCGGGTTTTAGGGGTGGCAGGCTCCACTGTAGCCATGCCCCGCTTCATCATTGCAGAGTGGACGCGTACATCGCGGGTACGGCATTGACTGCTTTATCGGAGCCGGCCTTGCGATAGCCGGCCATGCCATAGCCGGCCTTGTCATAGCCGGCCCTGCCGCAGCCAGCCATGTCGTAGCCGGCCCTCCATAGTTTTCTTCGTGGGGGTAGAAAGAGCGGGCCGCCCCCCAAGCCGGCTAGGAAGGTAGCCGGCTAGGGGGGAGCCGGCCTAGGTCTTGAGTCTTCTTACGAGCCGGACGGGCTCACAATTTTTTCTGAGGGGCTAGGGGAAGCTGGCTGGGCTACCCGTGGCTATTTACCCCGACATGGACAAAGAGTTGTTATTTGATTAACGGGATCACATCATTAGTTGAATGATCTGATTGACATGACCCATTCCATTAGCTTAGCACCCGATCATTTAGTATGTTGCTATTGCTTTCTTCATGACTTATACATGTTCCTATGACTATGAGATTATGCAACTCCCGTTTGCCGGAGGAACACTTTGTGTGCTACCAAACGTCACAACGTAACTGGGTGATTATAAAGGAGCTCTACAGGTGTCTCCAAAGGTACATGTTGGGTTGGCGTATTTCGAGATTAGGATTTGTCACTCCGAATGTCGGAGAGGTATCTCTGGGCCCTCTCGGTAATGCACATCACTTAAGCCTTGCAAGCATTGCAACTAATGAGTTAGTTGCGGGATGATGTATTACAGAACGAGTAAAGAGACTTACCGGTAACGAGATTGAACTAGGTATTGGATACCGATGATCGAATCTCGGGCAAGTAACATACCGATGACAAAGGGAACAACGTATGTTGTTATGCGGTCTGACCGATAAAAGATCTTCGTAGAATATGTAGGAACCAATATGGGCATCCAGGTCCCGCTATTGGTTATTGACCGGAGACGTGTCTCGGTCATGTCTACATTGTTCTCGAACCCGTAGGGTCCGCACGGTTAAGGTTACGATGACAATTATATTATGAGTTTATGCATTTTGATGTACCGAAGGTTGTTCGGAGTCCCGGATGAGATCACGGACATGACGAGGAGTCTCCAAATGGTCGAGACATAAAGATTGATATATTGATAGCCTATGTTTGGATATCGGAAGTGTTCCGGGTGAAATCGGGATTTTACCGGAGTACCGGGAGGTTATCGGAACCCCCCGGGAGCTATATGGGCCTTAGTGGGCCTTAGTGGAATAAGAAGAGAGGCGGCCAGGGCTGGGCCGCGCGCCCCTCCCCCCTAGTACGAATAGGAAAAGGAGAGAGGGGGCCGGCGCCCCCTCCCTCTCTCTCCCTCTTTTCCCACCTCGCGAATCCTATTCCAACTAGGATTGGGGGGGGGGGAAGTCCTACTCCCGGAGGGAGTAGGACTCCTCCTGGCGCGCCCTATGATGGCCGGCTGGCCTCCCCCTCTTGAACCTTTATATACGGAGGCAGGGTCACCCTAGAGACACAAGTTGATCCACGTGATCATATTCTTAGCCGTGTGCGGAGCCCCCTTCCACCATAGTCCTCGATAATATTGTAGCGGTGCTTAGGCGAAGCCCTGCGACAGTAGTACATCAAGATCGTCACCACGCCATCGTGCTGACGGAACTCGTCCCCGACACTTTGCTGGATTGGAGTCCGGGGATCGTCATCGAGCTGAACGTGTGCTAGAACTCGGAGGTGCCATAGTTTCGGTGCTTGATCGGTCGGGCCGTGGAGACGTACGACTACATCAACCAAACACTTCCGTTGTCGATCTACAAGGGTACGTAGATCACACTCTCCCCTCTCGTTGCTATGCATCACCATGATCTTGCGTGTGCGTAGGATTTTTTTTTGAAATTACTACGTTCCCCAACAGTGGCATCCGAGCCTAGTTTTTATGTGTTGATGTTATATGCACGAGTAGAACACACGTGAGTTGTGGGCGATATAAGTCATACTGCTTACCAGCATGTCATACTTTGGTTCGGCGGTATTGTTGGACGAAGCGGCCCGGACCGACATTACGCGTACGCTTACGCAAGACCGGTTCTCCCGACGTGCTTTGCACATAGGTGGCTTGCGGGTGATAGTTTCTCCAACTTTAGTTGAACCAAGTGTGGCTACGTCCGGTCCTTGCGAAGGTTAAAACAGCACCAACTTGACAAACTATCGTTGTGGTTTTGATGTGTAGGTAAGATTGGTTCTTGCTTAAGCCTGTAGCAGCCACGTAAAACTTGCAACAACAAAGTAGAGGATGTCTAACTTGTTTTTGTAGGGCATGTTGTGATGTGATATGGTCAAGACATGATGCTAAATTTTATTGTATGAGATGATCATGTTTTGTAACCGAGTTATCGGCAACTGGCAGGAGCCATATGGTTGTCCCTTTATTGTATGCAATGGAATCACGCTGTAATGCTTTACTTTATCACTAAGCGGCAGCGATAGTCGTGGAAGCATAAGATTGGCGAGACGACAATGATGCTACAATGGAGATCAAGGTGTCGCGCCGGTGATGATGGTGATCATGACGGTGCTTCGGAGATGGAGATCACATGCACAAGATGATGATGGCCATATCATATCACTTATATTGATTTCATGTGATGTTTATCTTTTATGCATCTTATCTTGCTTTGATTGACGGTAGCATTATAAGATGATCTCTCACTAAATTATCAAGATAAAAGTGTTCTCCCTGAGTATGCACCATTGCCAAAGTTCGTCGTGCCCAGACACCACGTGATGATCAGGTGTGATAAGCTCTACGTCCATCTACAACGGGTGCAAGCCAGTTTTGCACACGCAGAATACTCAAGTTAAACTTGACGAGCCTAGCATATGCAGATATGGCCTCGGAACACTGAGACCGAAAGGTCGAGCGTGAATCATATAGTAGATATGATCAACATAGTGATGTTCACCATTGAAAGCTACTCCATTTCACGTGATGATCGGTTATGGTTTAGTTGATTTGGATCACGTGATCACTTAGAGGATTAGAGGGATGTCTATCTAAGTGGGAGTTCTTAAGTAATATGATTAATTGAACTTTAATTTATCATGAACTTAGTCCTGGTAGTATTAGCATATCTATGTTGTAGATCAATAGGTCGCGTTGTTGCTTTCATATGTTTATTTTGATATGTTCCTAGAGAAAAATTGTGTTGAAAGATGTTAGTAGCAATGATGCGGATTGGATCTGTGATCTGAGGTTTATCCTCATTGCTGCACAGAAAAATTATGTCCTTGATGCACCCCTAGGTGACAGACCTATTGCAGGAGCAGATGCAGACATTATGAACGTTTGGCTAGCTCAATATGATGACTACTTGATAGTTTAGTGCACCATGCTTAACGACTTAGAATCGGGACTTCAAAGACGTTTTGAACGTCATGGACCATATGAGATGTTCCAGGAGTTAAAGTTAATATTTCAAGCAAATACCTGAGTTGAGAAATATGAAGTCTCCAACAAGTTCTATAGCTAAAAGATGGAGGAGAATAGCTCAAGCAGTGAGCATGTGCTCAGATTGTCTGGGTACTACAATCACTTGAATCAAGTGGGAGTTAATCTTCCAGATAAAATAGTGATTGACAGAATTCTCTAGTCACCATCACCAAGTTAGTAGAACTTCATGATGAACTATAATATGCAAGGGATAACGGAAACAATTCCCAAGCTCTTCGTGATGCTGAAATCGACGAAGGTAGAAATCAAGAAAAACATCAAGTGTTGATGGTTAACAGACCACTAGTTTCAAGAAAAGGGCAAAGGGAAGAAGGGGAACTTCAAGAAGAACAGCAAGCAAGTTGCTGCTCAAGTGAAGAAGCCCAAGTCTGGTCCTAAGCCTGAGACTAAGTGCTTCTACTGCAAAGGGACTGGTCACTGGAAGCAGAACTGCCCCAAGTATTTGGCGGATAAGAAGGATGGCAAAGTGAACAAAAGTATATTTGATATACATGTTATTGATGTGTACTTTACTAGTGTTTATAGCAACCCCTCAGTATTTGATATTGGATCAGTTGCTAAGAGTAGTAACTCGAAACAGGAGTTGCAGAATAAATAGAGACTAGTTAAGGGTGAAGTGACGATGTGTGTTGGAAGTAGTTCCAAGATTGATATGATCATCATCGCACACTCCCCTATACTTTCGGGATTAGTGTTGAACCTAAATAAGTATTATTTGGTTTTTGCGTTGAGCATGAATATGATTTGATCATGTTTATTGCAATACAGTTATTCATTAAAGTCGGAGAATAATTGTTGTTCTGTTTACATGAATAAAACCTTCGATGGTCATACACCCAATGAAACAAGTTCGTTGGATCTCGATCGTAGTGATACACATATTCATAATATTGAAACCAAAAGATGCAAAGTTAATAATGATAGTGCAACTTATTTGTGGCACTGCCGTTTAAGTCATATTGGTGTAAAGCGCATGAAGAAACTCCATGCTGATGGGCTTTTGGAATCACTTGATTATGAATCACTTGATGGTTGCGAACCATGCCTTATGGGCAAGATGACTAAAACGCCGTTCTCCGGAACAATGAAGCAAGCAACAGATTTGTTGGAAATCATACATACTGATGTATGTGGTCCGATGAATATTAAGGCTTGCATCAGGTATCATTATTTTCTGACCTTCATAGATGATTTGAGCAGATATGGGGATATCTACTTGATGAAACATAAGTCTGAAACATTTGAACAGTTCAAAGAATTTCAGAGTGAAGTGGAAAATCATCATGACAAGAAAATAAAAGTTTCTACGATATGATCGCAGAGGTAAAATATTTGAGTTACGAGTTTGGCCTTCAATTAAAACAATGTGAAATAGTTTCACTACTCACGCCACCTGGAACACCATAGTGTAATGGTGTGTCCGAACGTCATAACCGTACTTTATTAGATATAGTGCGATCTATGATGTCTCTTACCGATCTACCACTATCGTTTTGGGGTTATGCATTAGAGACAGCTGCATTCACGTTAAATAGGGCACCATCTAAATCCGTTGAGATGACACCGTGTGAACTATGGTTTGGCAAGAAACCTAGGATGTCGTTTCTTAAAGTTTGGAGTTGTGATGCTTATGTGAAAAAGTTTCATCTCGATAAGCTCAAACTCAAATTGGAGAAATATTTCTTCATAGGATACCCAAAGGAGACAGTTGGGTACACCTTCTATCACAGATCCAAAGGCAAGACATTCGTTGCTAAGGATGAATCCTTTCTAGAGAAGGAGTTTCTCTCAAAAGAAGTGAGTGGGAGGAAAGTAGAAAACTTGATAAGGTAATTGTACCTTCTCCCTTTTTGGAAAATAGTTCATCACAGAAATCTGTTCCTGTGACTACTACACCAATTAGTGAGGAAGCTAATGATGATGATCATGTAACTTCAGATCAAGTTACTACCGAATCTCGTAGGTAAACCAGAGTGAGATCCACACCAGAGTGGTACGGTAATCCTATTCTGGAGGTCATGTTACTTGACCATGACAAACCTACGAACTATGAGGAAGCGATGATGAGCCCAGATTCCAATAAATGGCTTGAGGCCATGAAATCTGAGATAGCATCCATGCATGAGAACAAAGTGTGGACTTTGGTGGACTTGCCCGAGGATCGGCAAGCCATTGATAATAAATGGATCTTCAAGAGGAAGACAGACACGGATAGTAGTGTTACTATCTACAAAGCTAGAATTGTTGCAAAAGGTTTTTGACAAGTTCAAGGTGTTGACTACGATGAGAGTTTCTCACTCGTATCTATGCTTAAGTCTGTCCGAATCATGTTAGCAATTGCTGCATTTTATGAAATCTGGCAAATGGATAAACAAAACTGCATTCCTTAATGGATTTATTAAAGAAGAGTTGTATGTGATGCAACAAGATGGTTTTGTCAATCCTAAAGGTGCTAACAAAATATGCAAGCTCCAGCGATCCATTTATGGACTGGTGCAAGCATCTCGGAGTTGGAATATACGCTTTGATAAGTTGATCAAAGCATATAGTTTTATACAGACTTGCGATGAAGCCTGTATTTACAAGAAAGTGAGTGGGAGCACTACAACATTTCTGATAAGTATATGTTAATGACATATTGTTGATCGGAAATAATGTAGAATTATTCTGCAAAGCATAAAGGAGTGTTTGAAAGGAGTTTTTCAAAGAAAGACCTCAGTGAAGCTGCTTACATATTGAGTATCAAGATCTATAGAGATAGATCAAGACGCTTGATAAGTTTTTTCAATAAGTACAAACCTTGACAAGATTTTGAAGTAGCTCAAAATGGAACAGTCAAAGAAAAAGTTTCTTGCCTGTGTTACAAGGTGTGAAGTTGAGTAAGACTCAAAGCCCGACCACGGTAGAATATAGAAAGAGAATGAAAGTCATTCCCTATGCCTCAGCCATAGGTTCTATAAAGTATGCCGTGCTGTGTACCAGATCTATTGTATACCATACACTATGTTAAGAGAAGGAGTACAATAGTGATCTAGGAGTAGATCAATGGACAACGGTCAAAATTATCCTTACTGGAATAAGGATATATTTCTCGATTACGGAGGTGACAAAAGGTTCGTCGTAAAGGGTTACGTCGATGCAAGTTTTGACACTGATCGAGATGACTCTAAGTCTCAATCTGGATACATATTGAAAGTGGGAGCAATTAGCTAGAGTAGCTCCATGCAGAGCATTGTTGACATAGAAATTTGCGAAATACATGCGGATCTGAATGTGGTAGACCCGTTGACTAAACTTCTCTCACAAGCAAAACATGATCACTTTTTGGGTCTTAATCACATAGTGATGTGAACTAGATTATTGAATCTAGTAAACCCTTTGGGTGTTAGTCACATGGACATGTGAACCAATCACATAAAGATGTGAACTATTGATGTTAAATCACATGGCGATATGATCTAGATTATTGACTCTAGTGCAAGTGGGAGATTGAAGGAAATATGCCCTAGAGGCAATATTAAAGTTATTATTTATTTCCTTATATCATGATAAATGTTTATTATTCATGCTAGAATTGTATTAACCGGAAACATAATACATGTGTGAATACATAGACAAACAGAGTGTCACTAGTATGCCTCTACTTGACTAGCTCGTTAATCAAAGATGGTTATGTTTCCTAACCATGGACAAAGAGTTGTTATTTGATTAACGGGATCACATCATTAGTTGAATGATCTGATTGACATGACCCATTCCATTAGCTTAGCACCCGATCGTTTAGTATGTTGCTATTGCTTTCTTCATGACTTATACATGTTCCTATGACTATGAGATTATGCAACTCCTGTTTGCCGGAGGAACACTTTGTGTGCTACCAAACGTCACAACGTAACTGGGTGATTATAAAGGTGCTCTACAGGTGTCTCTGAAGGTACTTGTTGGGTTGGCATATTTCGAGATTAGGATCTGTCACTCCTATTGTCGGAGAGGTATCTCTAGGCCCACTCGGTAATGCACATCAGTTAAGCCTTGCAAGCATTGCAACTAATGAGTTAGTTGCGGAATGATGTATTACGGAACAAGTAAAGAGACTTGCCGGTAACGAGATTGAACTAGGTATTGGATACCGACGATCGAATCTCGGGCAAGTAACATACCGATGACAAAGGGAACAACGTATGTTTTTATGCGGTCTGACCGATAAAAGATCTTCGTATAATATGTAGGAACTAATATGGGCATCCAGGTCCCGCTATTGGTTATTGACCGGAGACGTGTCTCGGTCATGTCTACATTGTTCTCGAACCCGTAGGGTCCGCACGGTTAAGGTTACGATGACAGTTATATTATGAGTTTATGCATTTTGATGTACCGAAGGTTGTTTGGAGTCCCAGATGAGATCACGGACAAGACGAGGAGTCTCGAAATGGTCGAGACATAAAGATTGATATATTGGAAGCCTATGTTTGGATATCGGAAGTGTTCCGGGTGAAATCAGGATTTTACCGGAGTACCGGGAGGTTACCGGAACCCCCCGGGAGCTATATGGGCCTTAGTGGGCCTTAGTGGAAGAAGAGGAGAGGCGGCCAGGGCTGGGCCGTGCCCCCTGCCCCCTAGTCCGAATAGGACAAGGAGAGAGGGGGCCGGTGCCCCCCTCCTTCTCTCTCCCTCTTTTCCCACCTCGCGAATCCTATTCCAACTAGGATTGGGGGGGGGGGAAGTCCTACTCCCGGAGGGAGTAGGACTCCTCTTGGCGCGCCCTATGATGGACGGCCGGTCTCCCCCTCTTGAACCTTTATATACGGAGGCAGGGGCACCCCTAGAGACACAAGTTGATCCACGTGATCATATTCTTAGCCGTGTGCGGCGCCCCCTTCCACCATAGTCCTCGATAATATTGTAGCGGTGCTTAGGAGAAGCCCTGCGACAGTAGTACATCAAGATCGTCACCACGCCGTCGTGCTGACGGAACTCTTCCCCGACACTTTGCTGGATCGGAGTCCAGGGATCGTCATCGAGCTGAACATGTGCTAGAACTCGGAGGTGCCCTAGTTTCGGTGCTTGATCGGTCGGGCCGTGGAGACGTACGACTACATCAACCAAACGCTTCCATTGTCGATCTACAAGGGTACGTAGATCACACTCTCCCCTCTCGTTGCTATGAATCACCATGATCTTGCGTGTGCGTAGGATTTTTTTTGAAATTACTACGTTCCCCAACACTCACATGTGAAAATATTTTGTTGAAGGAGCATATCATCGCACTCAAAGGCATTATCCGCAAGTTAGAAGACCTCCTACACTCGTTGTGTGACTATCCATCATCACCACCATCTTCTTCACCAACAAAAGAGATATAATCACAAGGGTATGGGCACTCCCCTTGGCAACTGCCAAGCTTGGGGGAGTGCCCCGGTATCATATCACCATCACTTCTATCTTTACCGTTTTTCTTAGTTCGATCCTTTTGGTAATATCTTGATCTAGTAGCATAAAGTTTTAGTATGATTTAGTTGTGAGTTTTGCTTTATGATCCTTGTATGTAATCGAGTCCGTGAGCTATATATAATAAAGATTAGTGTTGAGTCAAGGGCTTGATTATTTTGCCATAATCTTGAGTGAATAAAACAAAAGAGAATAGAATAAAAAGAAATAAAAGAGATCATAAGGATCTTATGGAGAGTAATGAGCTCACATATAAAGAGTATTATGAATAAAAGTTGTTGAGAATTGACAAACATAGTTTTGGTCATCGTTGCAATTAATAGGAAGTAATAAAGAAAGAGAGGTCTTCACATATAAAAATACTATCTTGGACATCTTTTATGATTGTGAGCACTCATTAAAATATGACATGCTAAAGAGTTGACGTTGGACAAGGAAGACAACGTAATGGGTTATGTTTTCTTACATCTGAGATAAATTATATTGTCATGGATCATCCAACATGATTGAGCTTGCCTTTCCCCTTCATGCTAGCCAAATTCTTTGCACCAAGTATAGATACTACTTGTGCTTCCAAACACCCTTAAACCAGTTTTGCCATGAGAGTCCACCATACCAACCTATGGATTGAGTAAGATCCCTCAAGTAAGTTGTCATCGATGCAAGCAATAAAAATTTCCCTCTAAATATGTATGACTTATTAGTGTGGGAGAACATAAGCTTCATAGGATCGTGTGATACGGAAGAAATAAAAGCGACAGACTGCATAATAAAGGTCCATATCACAAGTGGCAATATAAAGTGACGTTCTTTCGCATTAAGATTTTGTGCATCCAACCATAAAAGCGCATGACAACCTCTGCTTCCCTCTGCGAAGGGCCTATCTTTTACTTTTATCTCCTACCTTGCATAAGAGTCATGGTGATCTTCACCCTTCCTTTTTACATTTTATCTTTTGGAAAGCACAACATATTGGAAAGATCCTGGTATATATGGCTAATTGGATGTGAGTTTTCATGAACTATTATTGTTGACATTACCCTTGAGTTAAAACGTTGGGAGGCAAAACTATAAGCCCCTATCTTTCTCTGTGTCCGATTAAAACTCCATACCCATAAGTATTGCGTGAGTGTTAGCAATTGTGAAAGACTATATGATAGTTGAGTATGTGGACTTGCTGAAAAGCTCTTATATTGACTCTTTCCTATGTTATGATAAATAGCAATTGCTTCAATGACTGAGATTATAGTTTGTTAGTTTTCAATGAAGTTTATGATTCATACTTGCAATTGTGATTGAATTGTTACTCTAGCATAAGAGATCATATGACAATAATTATATAAGTTGTTGTTCTAAGAATGATCATGATGCCCTCATGTCCGTATTTTATTTCTATCGACACCTCTATCTCTAAACATGTGGACATATTTTTCGATTTCGGCTTTCGCTTGAGGACAAGCGAGGTCTAAGCTTGGGGGAGTTGATACGTCCATTTTGCATCATGCTTTTATATCGATATTTATTGCATTATGGGCTGTTATTACACATTATGTCACAACATTATGCCTCTTCTCTCTTATTTTACAAGGTTTACATAAAGAGGAAGAATGCCAACAGCTGGGATTCTGGGCTGGAAAAGGAGCAAATATTAGATACCTATTCTGCACAGCTCCAAAAGTCCTGAAACTTCACGAAAGTCATTTTCAGAATATATAAAAAGTACTAAGCGCAAGAAGTTCCAGAGGGGGGCCACACCCTGGCCACGAGGGTGGGGGGCGCGCCCCCTGCCTCGTGGGCCCCTTGGTGGCCCTCCGATGCCCATCTTCTGCTATATGGAGTCTTTCGATGAGAAAAAAATCATAAGCAAGCTTTCGGGACGAGACTTCGCTGCCACGAGGCGGAACCTTGGCGGAACCATCTAGGGCTCTGGCGGAGCTGTTCTGCCGGGGAAACTTCCCTCCGGGAGTGGGAAATCATCGCCATCGTCATCACCAACGATCCTCTCATCGGGAGGGGGTCAATCTCCATCAACATCTTCACCAGCACCATCTCCTCTCAAACCCTAGTTCATCTCTTGTATCCAATTCTTGTCTCTAAGTCTGGGATTGGTACATGTGGGTTGCTAGTAGTGTTGATTACTCCTTGTAGTTGATACTAGTTGGTTTATTTGGTGGAAGATCATATGTTCAGATCCTATATGCATATTAATACCCCTCTGATTATGAACATGAATATGCTTTGTGAGTAGTTACGTTTGTTCCCGAGGACATGGGAGAAGTCTTGCTATTAGTAGTCATGTGAATTTGGTATTCGTTTGATATTTTGATGAGATGTATGTTGTCTCTCCTCTAGTGGTGTTATGTGAACGTCGACTACATGACACTTCACCGTTATTTGGGCCTAGGGGAAGGCATTGGGAATTAATAAGTAGATGATGGGTTGCTAGAGTGACAGAAGCTTAAACCCTAGTTTATGTGTTGCTTCGTAAGGGGCTGATTTGGATCCATATGTTTCATGCTATGGTTAGGTTTACCTTAATACTTTTTTTGTAGTTGCAGATGCTTGCAATAGAGGTTAATCATAAGTGGGATGCTTGTCCAAGTAAGGACAACACCCAAGCACCGGTCCACCCACATATCAGATTATCAAATTACCAAACACGAATCATATGACCGTGATGAAACCTAGCTTGACGATAATTCCCATGTGTCCTAGGGAGCGCTTTTCTCTATATAAGAATTTGTCCAGGTTTTTCCTTTTCCACAAAAAGGATTGGGCCACCTTGCTGCATTTTATTTACTTTTGTTACTTGTTACTCGTTACAAATTATCTTATCACAAAACTATCTATTACCTATAATTTCAGTGCTTGCAGAGAATACCTTGCTGAAAACCGCTTATCATTTCCTTCTGCTCCTTGTTGGGTTCGACACTCTTACTTATCGAAAGGACTACGATAGATCCCCTATACTTGTGGGTCATCATAACACTACTCATAGCATAACATGACTGTCGGTGTACTAAAGTAGGGGTACCTTAGTATCCCGAACTTGTGTACGGGCAGTCGCAGCACCCCGCGGCAAGGCTTGCCGGGCGACCGCCAAGATTCTCCACGGCTCCTTTGAAGCCATTCAAGAACAAAGTATCCAAGAGCAAGACAAGACCCCGGCAAGAGAAGCTTGTCGGGAAGGAGACAAGACCCCGGCAAGAGGAGCTTGCCGGGAAGGAGACAAGACTCCGGCAAGAGGAGCTCGCCGGGAAGACCAACCAAGGCATCTCGAGAAGCTTGCTGCGACGCGCTGCGCATCCCGGCGAGACCCGGTGAGCGACGAGCTCCCGGACGCGACAAGACAACATCCGCGGCAAGGCGCTTGCCGCGGCAAGCTACTACTCCGCAGCCCGCGCTCCAGCTCACCCACCAACGTGTCGCTCTGGGACCGTTCCTGGCGTACGTGGCGGGAGGCTGTGCAGCCAGGGGCATGCGGTGGCAAGCAGGCACTGACAAGATAGCCATCGTGGCAAACGGTGGCGTCCCTGGCGGTCCCTTTCTGTACCGTCTAGGCGACAAGACAGGCATTTAATGCCTTTGTCCCCTGCCGTCAGGGTTAGGTATGATACAACTGTAGTGGGCGGTGGCGCCAACCACCACCTCTTTTACCTTTTTACCCTCATCTCTGTTGCCACCTGTCGGTGACCCATTTGACATATAAAAGGAGGCCCATGCGCAACAGGTAAGAGGACGGCCATTCTCACGCTCGGCCTCGCTAGCTCCTTGAGTGTACTGTAGCACTCATCGCTCCCGAGCAAGAACTCAATACAACCACAAAGCAGGAGTAGGGTTTTACGCATCCGTGCGGCCCGAACCTGGGTAAACTAATCGCGTGTGCTCGTGCGCCTCGTCTCGATCTGCTCTTTGCGCGCTCTCCGCCACCTGCCGAACCGAAAGGGGCCCCGGTCCGCCGCGGTCCCATAGCTGTCCGAGGGATCAGCCGCCCTCGACATCTTTGGTGTTGGGGAACGTAGTAATTTCAAAAAATTTCCTACATACACGCAAGATCATGGTGATGCATAGCAACGAGGGGGAGAGTCTGATCTACGTACCCTTGTAGATCGCAAGCGGAAGCGTTATATCAACGCGGTTGATGTAGTCGAACGTCTTCACGATCCGACCGATCCAAGTACCGAAAGCACGGCACCTCCGAGTTTTGCACACGTACGGCTCGGTGACGTCCTCGCCTTCTCGATCCAGCAAGAGGGGCAAAGTAGTAGATGAGTTCCGGCAGCACGACGGCGTGGTGACGGTGTTGGTGAAGAACAATCTCCACAGGGCTTCGCCTAAACACTACGAAAACTATGACGGAGGATAAACTAGAGGGAACAGGGTTGCCGGCACACGGCTTGGTGTTTCTTGATGTGTCTTTGGTGCTAGTCAAGTAGAGGCATACTAGTGACACTAAGTTTGTCTATGTATTCACACATGTATTATGTTTCCGGTTAATACAATTCTAGCATGAATAATAAACATTTATCATGATGTAAGGAAATAAATAATAACTTTATTATTGCCTCTATGGAATATTTCCTTCAGTCTCCCACTTGCACTAGAGTCAATAATCTAGATTACACAGTAATGATTCTAACACCCATGGAGCCTTGGTGCTGATCATGTTTTGCTCGTGGAAGAGGCTTAGTCAACGGGTCTGCAACATTCAGATCCGTATGTATCTTGCAAATCTCTATGTCTCCCACCTGGACTAGATCCCGGATGGAATTGAAGCATCTCTTGATGTGCTTGGTCCTCTTGTGAAATCTGGATTCCTTTGCCAAGGCAATTGCACCAGTATTGTCACAAAAGATTTTCATTGGACCCGATGCACTAGGTATGACACCTAGATCGGATATGAACTCCTTCATCCAGACTCCTTCGTTTGCTGCTTCCGAAGCAGCTATGTATTCCGCTTCACATGTAGATCCCGCTATGACGTTTTGTTTAGAACTGCACCAACTGACAGCTCCACCGTTTAATGTAAACACGTATCCGGTTTGCGATTTAGAATCGTCCGGATCAGTGTCAAAGCTTGCATCAACGTAACCTCTTACGGTGAGCTCTTTGTCACCTCCATATATGAGAAACATATCCTTAGTCCTTTTCAGGTATTTCAGGATGTTCTTGACCGCTGTCCAGTGGTCCACTCCTGGATTACTTTGGTACCTCCCTGTTCTTGACCGCTGTCCAGTGATCCACTCCTGGATTACTTTGGTACCTCCCTGCTAAACTTATAGCAAGGCACACATCAGGTCTGGTACACAGCATTGCATACATGATAGAGCCTATGGCTGAAGCATAGGGAACGTCTTTCATTTTCTCTCTATCTTCTGCAGTGGTCGGGTATTGAGTCTGACTCAACTTCACACCTTGTAACACAGGCAAGAACCCTTTCTTTGCTTGATCCATTTTGAACTTCTTCAAAATCTTGTCAAGGTATGTGCTTTGTGAAAGTCCAATTAAGCGTCTTGATCTATCTCTATAGATCTTTATGCCTAATATGTAAGCAACTTCACCGAGGTCTTTCATTGAAAAACTCTTATTCAAGTATCCCTTTATGCTATCCAGAAATTCTATATCATTTCCAATCAGCAATATGTCATCCACATATAATATCAGAAATGCTACAGAGCTCCCACTCACTTTCTTGTAAATACAGGCTTCACCGAAAGTCTGTATAAAACCAAATGCTTTGATCACACTATCAAAGCGTTTATTCCAACTCCGAGAGGCTTGCACCAGTCCATAAATGGATCGCTGGAGCTTGCACAGTTTGTTAGCTCCCTTTGGATCGACAAAACCTTCCGGTTGCATCATATACAACTCTTCTTCCAGAAATCCATTCAGGAATGCAGTTTTGACATCCATCTGCCAAATTTCATAATCATAAAATGCGGCAATTGCTAACATGATCCTGACAGACTTAAGCATCGCTACGGGTGAGAAGGTCTCATCGTAGTCAACCCCTTGAACTTGTCGAAAACCTTTTGCGACAAGTCGAGCTTTATAGACAGTAACATTACTGTCAGCGTCAGTTTTTTTCTTGAAGATCCATTTATTCTCAATTGCTTGCCGATCATCGGGCAAGTGAACCAAAGTCCATACTTTGTTCTCATACATGGATCCCATCTCAGATTTCATGGCTTCAAGCCACTTTGCGGAATCTGGGCTCACCATCGCTTCTTCATAGTTCGTAGGTTCATCATGATCTAGTAGCATGACTTCCAGAACTGGATTACCGTACCACTCTGGCGTGGATCTCACTCTGGTTGATCTACGAGGTTCAGTAGTGTCTTGTTCTGAAGTTTCATGATCACTATCATTAACTTCCTCACTTATTGGTGTAGGTGTCGCAGAAACAGTTTTCTGTGATGTACTACTTTCTAATAAGGGATCGGGTATAGTTACCTCGTCAAGTTCTACTTTCCTCCCACTCACTTCTTTCGAGAGAAACTCCTCCTCAAGAAAGTTTCCGAATTTAGCAACAAAAGTCTTGCCTTCGGATCTGTGATAGAAGGTGTATCCAATAGTTTCCTTTGGATATCCTATGAAGACACATTTCTCCGATTTGGGTTCGAGCTTATCAGGTTGAAGCTTTTTCACATAAGCATCGCAGCCCCAAACTTTCAGAAATGACAACTTTGGTTTCTTGCCAAACCATAGTTCATAAGGCATCGTCTCAACGGATTTTGATGGTGCCCTATTTAACGTGAATGTGGCCGTCTCTAGAGCGTATCCCCAAAACGATAGTGGTAAATTAGTAAGAGACATCATAGATCGCACCATATCTAGTAAAGTATGATTACGACGTTCGGACACACCATTACGCTGTGGTGTTCCGGGTGGCGTGAGTTGCGAAACTATTCCACAATTTTTCAAATGTACACCAAACTCGTAACTCAAATATTCTCCTCCACGATCAGATTGTAGAAACTTTATTTTCTTGTTACGATGATTTTCTACTTCACTCTGAAATTCTTTGAACTTTTCAAATGTTTCAGACTTATGTTTCATTAAGTAGATATACCCATATCTGCTTAAATCATCTGTGAAAGTGAGAAAATAACGATATCCGCCACGAGCCTCAATATTCATCGGACCGCATACATCTGTATGTATGATTTCCAACAAATCTGTTGCTCTCTCCATAGTACCGGAGAACGGTGTTTTAGTCATCTTGCCCATGAGGCATGGTTTGCAAGTACCAAGTGATTCATAATCAAGTGGTTCAAAAAGTCCATCAGTATGGAGTTTCTTCATGCGCTTTATACCGATATGACCTAAACGGCAGTGCCACAAATAAGTTGCACTATCATTATCAACTCTGCATCTTTTGGCTTCTACATTATGAATATGTGTATCACTACTATCGAGATTTAACAAGAATAGACCACTCTTCAAGGGTGCATGACCATAAAAGATATTACTCATATAAATAGAACAACCATTATTCTCTGATTTAAATGAATAACCGTCTCGCATTAAACAAGATCCAGATATAATGTTCATGCTCAATGCTGGCACCAAATAACAATTATTTAGGTCTAATATTAATCCCGAAGGTAGATGTAGAGGTAGCGTGCCGACCGCGATCACATCGACTTTGGAACCGTTTCCCACGCGCATCGTCACCTCGTCCTTAGCCAATCTTCGCTTAATCCGTAGTCCCTGTTTCGAGTTGCAAATATTAGCAACAGAACCAGTATCAAATACCCAGGTGCTACGGCGAGCATTGGTAAGGTACACATCAATAACATGTGTATCACATATACCTTTGTTCACTTTGCCATCCTTCTTATCCGCCAAATACTTGGGGCAGTTCCGCTTCCAGTGACCAGTCTGCTTGCAGTAGAAGCACTCAGTTTCAGGCTTAGGTCCAGCACTTGGGATTCTTTTCCTGAGCAGCAACTTGCTTGCCGTTCTTCTTGAAGTTCCCCTTCTTCTTCCCTTTGCCCTTTTTCTTGAAACTAGTGGTCTTGTTAACCATCAACACTTGATGCTCCTTCTTGATTTCTACCTCCACAGCTTTTAGCATTGCGAAGAGCTCGGGAATAGTCTTGTTCATCCCTTGCATATTATAGTTCATCACGAAGCTCTTGTAGCTTGGTGGCAGTGATTGGAGAATTCTGTCAATGACGCAATCATCTGGAAGATTAACTCCCATCTGAATCAAGTGATTGTTATACCCAGACATTCTGAGTATATGCTCACTGACAGAACTGTTCTCCTCCATCCTGCAGCTATAGAACTTATTGGAGACTTCATATCTCTCAATCCGGGCATTTGCTTGAAATATTAACTTCAACTCCTAGAACATCTCATATGCTCCATGACGTTCAAAATGTCGTTGAAGTCCCGATTCTAAGCCGTAAAGCATGGCACACTGAACTATCGAGTAGTCATCAGCTTTGCTCTGCCAGACGTTCATAACATCTGGTGTTGCTCCAGCAGCAGGCCTGGCACCCAGCGGTGCTTCCAGGACGTAATTCTTCTGTGCAACAATGAGGATAATCCTCAAGTTACGGACCCAGTCCGTGTAATTGCTACCATCATCTTTCAACTTTGCTTTCTCAAGGAACGCATTAAAATTCAACGGAACACTAGCACGAGCCATCTATCTACAATCAACATAAACAAGCAAGATACTATCAGGTACTAAGTTCATGATAAATTTAAGTTCAATTAATCATATTACTTAAGAACTCCCACTTAGATAGATATCCCTCTAATCCTCTAAGTGATCACGTGATCCAAATCAACTAAACCATGTCCGATCATCACGTGAGATGGAGTAGTTTCATCGGTGAACATCATTATGTTGATCATATCTACTATATGATTCACGCTCGACCTTTCGGTCTCCGTGTTCCGAGGCCATATCAGTATATGCTTGGCTCGTCAAGTATAACCTGAGTATTCCGCGTGTGCAACTATTTTGCACCCGTTGTATTTGAACATAGAGCCTATGACACCCGATCATCACGTGGTGTCTCAGCACGAAGAACTTTTGCAACGGTGCATACTCAGGGAGAACACTTATTGATAATTTAGTGAGAGATCATCTTATAATGCTACCGTCAATCAAAGCAAGATAAGATGCATAAAAGATAAACATCACATGCAATCAATATAAGTGATATGATATGGCCATCATCATCTTGTGCTTGTGATCTCCATCTCTGAAGCACCGTCATGATCACCATCGTCACCGGCGCGACACCTTGATCTCCATCGTAGCATCGTTGTCGTCTCGCCAATCTCATGCTTCCACGACTATCGCTACCGTTTAGTGATAAAGTAAAGCATTACATCGCGATTGCATTGCATACAATAAAGCGACAACCATATGGCTCCTGCCAGTTGCCGATAACTCGGTTACAAAACATGATCATCTCATACAATAAAATTTAGCATCATGTCTTGACCACATCACATCACAACATGCCCTGCAAAAACAAGTTAGACGTCCTCTACTTTGTTGTTGCAAGTTTTATGTGGCTGCTACGGGCTTTAAGTAAGAACCAATCTCACCTACGCATCAAAACCACAACGATAGTTTGTCAAATAGACTCCGTTTTAACCTTCTCAAGGACCGGGCGTAGCCACACTCGGTTCAACTAAAGTTCGAGAGACAGTCGCCCGCAAGCCATCTATGTGCAAAGCACGTTGAGGGAACCGGTCTCGCGTAAGCGTACGCGTAAGGTTGGTATGGGTCGTCTCGTCCAACAATACCGCCGAACCAAAGTATGACATGCTGGTAGGCAGTATGACTTATATCGTCCACAACTCACTTGTGTTCTACTCGTGCACATAACATCAAACCATAAAACCTAGGCTCTGATACCACTATTGGGGAACGTAGTAATTTCAAAAAAATTCCTACACACACGCAAGATCATGGTGATGCATAGCAACGAGGGGGAGAGTCTGATCTACGTACCCATGTAGATCGCAAGCGGAAGCGTTATATCAACGCGGTTGATGTAGTCGAACGTCTTCACGATCCGACCGATCCAAGTACCGAAAGCACGGCACCTCCGAGTTTTGCACACGTACGGCTCGGTGACGTCCTCGCCTTCTCGATCCAGCAAGAGGGGCAAAGTAGTAGATGAGTTCCGGCAGCACGACGGCGTGGTGACGGTGTTGGTGAAGAACAATCTCCACAGGGCTTCGCCTAAACACTACGAAAACTATGACGGAGGATAAACTAGAGGGAACAGGGTTGCCGGCACACGGCTTGGTGTTTCTTGATGTGTCTTTGGTGCTAGCCCTGCCTCTCTATTTATATGTTGAGCCCTGGGGTCGAAACTTGGAGTAAAAGCCTCCACAAAGTCGGTTTCACCCGAAAGGCAAGAGTCCTTCTCGGACTCCAGGGCCAGACGCCAGGGTTCCCGGCGTCTGGACCCAGACACCAGGGACCCTGGCGTCTGGCCCCTGGACTCCGCAAAACTTCCTTTTGCGCTTTCCAAAAACCTTGTGGGCTTTCCCCTTTGGCCCAAATAAAGTGTTCTCGTACCCAAACATTTTGGGAAACATCCGGAACCCCTTCCGGTGACCAAACACTATTATCCCATATATCAAACTTTGTCTCCGGACCATTCCGGAGTTCCTCGTCATATCCGTGATCTCATCCCGGACTCCGAACAACATTCGGTCACCAACATTCATAACTCACATAGTACTATATCGTCAACGAACGTTAAGCGTGCGGACCCTACGGGTTCGAGAACTATGTAGACATGACCGAGACACCTCTCTGGTCAATAACCAATAGCGGGACCTGGATGCCCATATTGGCTCCTACATATTCTACGAAGATCTTTATCGGTCAGACCGCATAACAACATACGTTGTTCCCTTTGTCATCGGTATGTTACTTGCCCGAGATTCGATCGTCGGTATCCAATACCTAGTTCAATCTCGTTACCGTCAAGTCTCTTTACTCGTTCCGTAATACATCATCTTGCAACTAACTCATTAGTTGTAATGCTTGCAAGGCTTATGTGATGTGCATTACCAAGAGGGCCCAGAGATACCTCTCCGACAACCGGAGTGACAAATCCTAATCTCGAAATACGCCAACCCAACATCTACCTTTGGAGACACCTGTAATGCTCCTTTATAATCACCCAGTTATGTTGTGACGTTTGGTAGCACCCAAAGTGTTCCTCCGGCAAACGGGAGTTGCATAATCTCATAGTCATAGGAACATGTATAAGTCATGAAGAAAGCAATAGCAACATACTAAATGACCGGGTGCTAAGCTAATGGAATGGGTCATGTCAATCAGATCATTCAACCAATGATGTGACCTCGTTAATCAAATAACAACACCTTGTTCATGGTTAGGAAACATAACCATCTTTGATTAACGAGCTAGTCAAGTAGAGGCATACTAGTGACACTAAGTTTGTTTATGTATTCACACATGTATTATGTTTCCGGTTAATACAATTCTAGCATGAATAATAAACATTTATCATGATGTAAGGAAATAAATAATAACTTTATTATTGCCTCTAGGGCATATTTCCTTCATTTGGCGCGCCAGGTAGGGGGACGTCGAGGCTGTGTGAACCTGATCCGGCATTCGCACGAGCTGAATCTTCATCATCTTCATCAACATGCCGCCGAAGAAGAAGGCTTCGGAGGCAGCTGCTCCGTCTGCGCCAAACCCACCATCGCCAGGGCGAACGGCTGGTGGGGTAGACGCCGGCGGAAGAACGGGCGCCGACGAGGGGGCTCATGGTGCTGCCAGGTCCAAGGACAAGTCAGCCAGGCGCGAGCTGGTGGCGACAAGACCGGGGAGGGTGCAACCACTGTGCACTCCCCGCCTCGAAGGCCAAGATTGCCGATTCGCCGGATCCGCCACGACAGCGAATCCACCGCGTCGTTAGATCCGCGAGCTCATCGCGATCAGCGCCAAGTTCTCTATGAACGACAACAAGAAGACGCTCGTACCCGCATCGAGCGCCGAAGAGAAGCGCGGAGTCAATCAGACATGCGCGCTGGGCCCTCTGTTGATATACATGCACCAGGGGAACCAGGCGACTTGCCGTACGCGGTAGGTTGCCCTGCATTTACCCGTGAGCTGCGGCAAGTCCAGTGGCCCAGCCAGAAGAACTTCAAGCCAGACGTACCGGAGAAGTACGACGGCAAGTCGCACCCGTCGGAGTTCCTCAGCATCTACACCATCGCGGTGCAAGCTGCCGGGGGGCGAGACGACAAGGTCCTTGCCAACTACTTCCCGCTGGTGCTCAAGCCCGAAGTCAGGTCCTGGCTCATGCACTTGCCGGACAACTCCGTATCCTCTTGGGCAGACTTGTGCCACCAGTTTGTCGGCGCCTTTACAGGCGGCCACAAACCCCATGGCCAAGAGAGTGATCTCCACCTGCTTGCCCAGAAGGAAGGAGAGCCCCTGCGCAAGTATATCCAGAGATTCAGCCGTGTGCAGCGCAACATCCTAGACATCCACCCTGCCGCGGTTATCAGCGTGTTCCATCAGAACGTGCGTAACCGCAGGATGCGGGAGGAGATGGCGATGAGCAGGATCAGAGACGTCAGCGAGCTGTACGCCCTGGCCGACAGGTGTGCACGCGCTGAAGAAGGAAGGAAACTCCCCAGAGAGAATACTGGGGCAGGAGGATCTAACAGCGAAGATGCTGCCCCGGCAAAGAGAAACCGGAGGCGCAACAGGAGGAAGAAAGGCGAAGAGGTACTGGGCATTGAGCAGTCCGGCAACGAAGGTGGCGCCAAGCAAGCCAAAGTTGGTGGCTCCGGGAAGGAGGTTGCCGCATGCACCAACTGCCAAGCTGTGGCGGCCACCGACAAGCAGGACGGCTCTGACAAGCAGTACTGCAAGATCCACCGCACCAAGGGCCATGACCTCCAGAGCTGCAAGAAAGTCGAGCAGCTTGTCCAGCAACAAAAAGTGAGTATGAGCGGTGCGACAAGGAGAGAGCCCGAGGAGGCGGTGGAGAGGCCGGCAAGGAGCGCGCTGGCCAGGGAGGACGCCGCAGCAAGGACAAGCAGCGGCAAGCAGACAGACCACCCCGCGGCCGCGACAAGGATGAAGATGACGACGACGAAGATATGGATGATGTAGAGACCAGTGAGCAGGAGTTCCAGAAAGCCACAGAAGTTTTGTGCGTTGACGGTGGTGCTTCTCTGCATACTTCTCACCGCCAACTCAAACAGTGGGCGCGTGAAGTTAATGCGGCAGAACCACCTATCGAATCGCGCAAGCTTCTAAAGTGGTCCAGCACGCCTATCATCTTTGATATTGAGGACCACCCTGATCACACAACTGCGGTCGGGTGCTTGCCGTTGTTGGTTTCGCCAACAATACGCAACCTCAAAGTCACTAAGATGTTAGTTGACGGCGGGGCCGGCTTGAACCTGATCTCCTCCGCCGTGCTCCAGAAACTCCAGCTGACAGCGAGCTCGAAGATACCGGCACGTTCCAAGGAATCAACCCGGGAAGGAGCAAGCCAAAGGGGAAAGTCACATTGCCGGTAACATTCGGCAGCGAAATGAACTTCAGGACTGAGAGGGTCACTTTTGACGTTGCCGATTTCCCATTGCCCTACAATGGCATACTTGGCCGTCCAGCACTGGCCAAGTTCATGGCAGCCTCTCACTATGCATACAACTTGCTCAAGATGCTAGGCCCGATAAGCGTCATCTCTGTTCCTGGAGACAAGAAGGATGCCCTTATCTGCGCCGACAAGATCTACCGGGAAGCAACAGCTGCAACAGATCACAACACACTTGCCGCTGAAGCTCCCGGGGGGAAGAAGAAGACTAAGTCTGGCAAGAGCTCTGATGCCCACTCCGGCTAGCGCGCCTCTTTGGAATGCTGCGCTGCCGTCGAGGACGCACCATCGAGCTCCACCGGCAAGTGGACTAAGTCCGCCAAGAGCTCTGATGCCCACTCCGGCAAGCGCGCCTCTTTGGAATGCTGCGCTGCCGTCGAGGACGCACCATCGAGCTCCACCGGCAAGTGGACTAAGTCCGGCAAGAGCTCTGATGCCCACTCCGGCAAGCACACCTCCTCGGAGTGCTGCGCTGCCGTCGAGGACGCACCATCGAGCTCCACCGGCAAGTGTAAGAAGGCCATGGCGGCTCCACCACATACCAAGAAGGTGTCCGCCAAGGAGGACGGCACTGGTGGTACCTTCACCGTCAGTGCCACGCTTGACCCTAAATAGGAAAGCGCGCTCGTTACTTTCCTGCGGGCGAATGTCGACGTGTTTGCATGGCAACCGTCTGATATCCCTGGTGTTCCCAGGAAAGTAATTGAGCACCATCTTGCCGTCTGTCCTCATGCGCGGCCCGTCAAGCAGAAAGTCAGGAAGCAAGCAGTGGAGCACCAAGAGTTCATAGCAGAAGAAATCAAGAAGTTGGAAGCAGCAAGCCTTGTCAGAGGAGTGCTCCATCCCACGTGGTTGGCCAATCCTGTTGTAGTGCGCAAGGCAAACGGGAAGTGGAGGCTTTGTATTGACTTTACGGATGTTAATAAAGCCTGTCCCAAAGATCCATTCCCCTTGCCGCGCGTTGACCAGATTGTTGACTCCACGGCCGGATGTGATTTGCTTTAATTTCTTGACGCATACTCAGGATACCATCAGATCTTCATGGCAGAAGAAGATGAGGAGAAAACCGCATTCATTACTCCATGTGGCACGTACTATTTCGTACGGATGCCTTTCGGATTAAAGAATGCTGGTTCAACATTTGCAAGAGTAGTCCATATCGCCTTGAAGCCACAGATACACAGAAATGTAAAAGCTTACATGGATGATATAGTGGTCAAGAGCAGGGACAGGGCAACTCTGTTCCAAGATTTAGATGAGACTTTTTCAAATCTGCGCAAGATCAACCTCAAGCTCAACCCCGAGAAGTGTGTGTTTGGAGTCCCTTCCGGCAAGCTTCTCGGGTTCTTTGTGTCTCAGCGGGGGATCGAAGCCAATCCCGACAAGATCAAGGCCATCGAGCAGATCGAAGCACCAAAGCGCGTCAAGGATGTACGGAAGCTTGCCGGTTGCGTGGCTGCTCTCAGCAGGTTTATTTCTCGGTCTGCTGAGCGCGCCCTGCCATTTTTCAAAATTTTGAAAAAGGCAGGTCTAATGAAATGGACTCCGGAAGCGGAGGCTGCGCTGCAGGACTTGAAGAGATACCTGTCCTCCACTCCAACACTTGTCGCACCTAAGCCACAAGAGAAGTTGCTGCTGTACATAGCGGCAACCAATCAAGTGGTTAGTGCTACGTTAGTAGCGGAGAGGGAGGCAGGTGACGAGCCAGCAACCGCGGCAAGCACACCCAGCGGCAAGCAGGGGGCTTCCCCGACAAGCTCTGGTCCCGACAAGCATGGATCTGCGCAGATGCAAGAGGAGATACAGAAGAAGATGGTGCAGCGCCCAATTTACTTTGTCAGTTCCCTTTTGCAGGGGACTAGGTCAAGGTACTCTGGTGTGCAGAAGTTGCTTTTCGGCCTTCTCATGGCCTCGAGAAAGCTGCGCCACTATTTCCAAGCACATGAGATCATAGTTGTCACTCGCTTTCCGCTGAAGAGGATATTACAAAATCCAGAAGCAACAGGCAGGATTGTCGAGTGGGCACTGGAACTGTCAAGCTTTGGCCTCAAATTTGAGAGTACATCAACAATCCAGAGCAGAGCATTGGAAGAGTTCATAGCAGAATGGACGCCAACTCCAGACGAAGAAATTCCGGAGACAAGCATCCCCGCCAAGGAGACAAGCAAAGAGCGGCTCATGTACTTTGACGGTGCCTTCTCGCTGCAAGGCGCCGGTGCTGGCGTGCTGCTTATCGCACCCACCGGAGAGCACCTCAAGTACATAGTCCAGATGCACTTTCCCAAGGAGCAAGCGACAAACAACACTGCAGAGTACGAGGGCTTGCTTGTCGGTCTCAGGATCGCGGCAGACCTTGGGATTAAGAATCTTATTGTCAGGGGTGACTCGCAGCTTGTCGTCCGTCAAGTGAACAAGGTTTACCAGAGTCCGTTGATGGAAGCTTACGTTGATGAAGTGAGGAAGCTAGAAGTGCGCTTTGACGGCCTGCAAATGGAACATGTTCCAAGAGCTGAGAACGACATTGCCGATGGCCTGTCAAAGTGCGCAGCACTTAAGTTACCTGCGGAACCAGGGATCTTTGTGCTCAAGCTGACTCAGCCATCCGTAACACCATCAACTGAACAGAGCAAGAAGAGGAAGTTGATTTCTGTTGACTATCTTCCGGCAGAGCTCCCCGAAGCCGCCGCCAAGAAGGTCCCCAAGATCGACGCCAAGAGTGCTGAGGAGCAGCCTGCTCCGGCAAACCCCAGGGTTTGTTCCATTGAAGCAGGCACTCCCGACAAGTTTTGCTCCGACAAGCTTGTCGGGGAACATCAAGCTCCGGCAGAGCCACAGGCTCTTGCCGTAGAAGCGGACGTTCCCGCAGCAGCAGATGTGCCTTTAGTCCTTGTTGTCGAGCCACAGGCTCCAACATGGGCACAACAGATTGTCCGTTTCCTTCAGATAGGAGAACTTCCCGAAGAGCCAGAAGAAGCGGAAAGAGTAGCCCGGCA
This sequence comes from Triticum monococcum, assembly GCA_034509565.1. Classification (NCBI taxonomy): domain Eukaryota; kingdom Viridiplantae; phylum Streptophyta; class Magnoliopsida; order Poales; family Poaceae; genus Triticum; species Triticum monococcum. The sequence goes on from CM067845.1 coordinate 672,126,399, forward strand.
GTCGAGTATGTACCAGTTTGTCGACAGCACAGTGTACAGAAGAAGACTCAACGGTGTGAAATTGAAGTGTATTCCCCGGGAAGATGGACAAAAGCTGTTGGCAGAGATACATGGAGGCATATGTGGTCACCACATTGGTGCAAGAGCACTTGTCGGCAAAGCATTCCGGCAAGGATTCTTTTGGCCGACAGCCCTCCAGGATGCAACTGCACAAGTCACCAAGTGTGAAGCGTGCCAGTTCCATTCCAAGCAGATACACCAGCCAGCTCAAGCTCTCCAGACGATCCCTTTATCCTGGCCATTTTCGGTCTGGGGGCTCGACATCCTCGGCCCCTTCCCCCGAGCTATTGGGGGCTTTGAGTACTTGTACATTGCAATCGACAAGTTCACAAAGTGGCCGGAAGTGGAATCAGTGAGGAAGGTGACAACACAGTCCGCGGTCAAGTTCTTCAGGTCGATTGTTTGCCGTTTCGGAATCCCTAACAGGATAATTACCGACAACGGTACGCAATTCACGACCCGCACCTTCATGCAGTACATCCAAGATCTTGGCGCCAAGGTCTGCTTCGCTTCTGTTGCTCACCCGAGAAGCAACGGTCAAGCGGAGAGGGCAAATGCTGAAGTGCTGCATGGGCTCAAGACCAGGACTTTCGACAGGCTGCACAAGTACGGACGCAACTGGATCGAGGAGCTGCCGGTGGTTCTTTGGTCGATCAGGACGACGCCAAATCGAGCCACTGGCCAGACACCCTTCGCTCTACTCTATGGAGCGGAGGCAGTTATCCCCACGGAACTCGTATATGGGTCACCTCGAGTGCTCGCTTATGATGAGCTTGAGCAAGAGCGGCTGCATGAAGATGACGCACTGCTCCTTGAGGAAGATCGTCTTCAGGCTGCTGTACGAGCTGCTCGCTACCAGCAAGCTTTGCACCGCTACCATAGCCGCAAAGTTAAAGCCAGAAGCTTCGAGGAAGGCGACCTTGTTCTTCAGCACGTTCAGTCCGCCAAGAATTCCAACAAGTTGACGCCGAAGTGGGAAGGCCCTTACCGGGTGAAACGAGTCACTAGGCCTGGCGCTGTCCGCCTTGAGACCGAAGATGGCACTCCGGTGAGCAACTCCTCGAATATCGAGCATCTTCGTAAGTTTTACCCGTAAGGCGCGATTGTCGGACCCTGTCCGGCAACCACCCTTTTGTACAAGTCTTGCCGCTGTTGCATCTAATCCTTTGTACAAAGCCAGGTGCAGACCCTGAGCACAAGTAAATGAAGCGCTGGCGCCCTGAGTTATAGCATGCATGCTAGGTCGAGTCTCGTCCTTGGTTAGGGTTGATAGTGCTTAACAGCGGCTAACCCCTAGCTTAGAGGTCGAGTGTGCGTCCCTTTGCCTTTCTTTTGTTTCCCTTGGTTCGCAGGGCTCGCATATCCTAGCCGGACCGCTTGAGGACGAAAAGGAGAAGAAGGACGTACCGACATCTGGACCCCGGCAAGCTAGTGTTGCCGGGGGCTGCAAGTACACCCCGGCAAGCTAGTGTTGCCGGGGGCTGCAAGTACCAAGATTCACCCGCGGCAAGCCAGAGTTGCCGGGGGCTGCAATCTCAGATAAGTCTTTCATCCCTCATCATGCATTCTCTTATGGACTGGGGAATACGAAACCTCATTTCTTCCTGAAAACTACCGTGCTCCCTTAACTTTAGGCCCTGGGCTCGTTCCCGGGGCCAAGTTTGGTCGTAGTCGCGGCAGCAAAGGGATGAAACAAGGGGCCGCACCCGCCTCGTCCCTGCCTCCATCAAAAGCGTGAGAAAGGTCGAGCGACGTGGGAAGACGGCAGGGCCTGCTGCCGGGAGAAGAAGTGTCTATCTGAAAGATACCAAGGATTTGCTCCTTGGCATGGGTTCTACCTGCGAGACAAATGACCCGGCAAGCATCCCCTTTTCATTAAAAAACATTCCACTCAGGTACAGTCCATAGAGGATGAAAAACATGAAAGAGAGGATTACAAGTTTTAAATGCAACTAAGGCCCGAAGGCTTACAAATTAAAAAGATAAGATGCCCGTAATCCCTTTCTTGTCCCTCTCTTCAGGAGGTAGGTCAAGGAGGCGAAAAGGGGAAAAGGGGTGCCTAGGCGAGCTACGGGTGCCAGAAGACACTAAGAGAACATCCGGGGGCCGTCAAAGGTTGGACGGTGATGGCGGCGCCGGAAGCGGGGCTCGAAGACGAGGCGGCAGGACGTCAGCACGCTGTCGAGGGCACCACGCCCTCGTACTCCGACCTGACGGCCTTGCCGCCAGCCCTCTTCCTCTTCCGCAGCCTCCCTGCGCCAGCAGCCCAAGGAGACGACCCGGGGAGTTCAAGGAGCCGGCGACACGGATGATGGGGTCGCCGGTGCCGCATGGACCGGCGTCCGACACCTAGTCGGACCCGTCATCCTGCCGCCCGCCACCCTCGTCGTTGCTACCGCTCTCCTCCTCGTCACTCTCGCTCGAGGAGGAGTCTTCGCTATCGGAGGAGCTGTCCACGCAGCACTTCGCCCGAGTGCCGAAGCACCCGAAGACCTTGACGGAGAGGAGATCGCCCTCCATCAACTTAAAATGGAGGGTGAGCCCCCCCGTCAAGCTGTGGATACGGGCGAACGTCTTCCACCCTCGACCAAGATACATCACATTAGGGGCTGGGAATTCAACGCGGACTCGCGTGCCGCTGATCCCACAGCCCCTCATGTGCAATCTCAGTGTCTCGGGCGGGTCCAACTCCATCGCGCTCGCTAACGGAGCTGGGAGTCGGAGGCGATGACGAGGCGCCCGGCGCAGCCTGACAAAGAACTCGCAAGGGTCGTCCCCAACATGGGCCGCCGTGGGGAGGGGAACCGCCGGCGGAGGCGAAGCCGGCGCGCCGCCCCGTCCGCCTCTTCCCCGAGCGCCTCGACCTCGTCCTCGACCTCGTCCACGACCTCGCCCCCTCCCTCTTCCCCTTACGGCTGGCTCTGCTGCCATGGGTGCGGGAGAGGGAGGGATGCGCTATCTAGCAGCGGCCCTCGCCGCCACCGATGAAGGACCAGGGTTCCCTTTCTCCATGGCGAATGAGAGAAAGGGGAGCAGAAGCTGAAGGAAGGAGGAGATGAGAGAATGCGGGCTTCCTTCCTCCCCTCCCGCTGCATATAAAGGAGCGAGGTGGGGTCTCGGCCGCCCCGCTCAGCGAATCAAGGCACGGGAAGAGCAGGGAGCTGGGGCCGACCCGCTGCCTCGACCCGCGACGGCCCAGTTCCCCGCCTCCACCGTCCGTGATCCCAAACGCATGGGAGCCATGTGGCAGGCGTGCAGAACCGAGACAACAAATGAGGCGACCTCTCCCCGCCCCGTGATCGTGGGGAGTGGACGCCTCGAAAACCACGCATGCCACCCACGATCTCGCCCACGACGCCGCGTTTGACGCGTGCCATTCGGGGAGGGCGCGGTGGGTGCGGAGTAAGAAACGGCGCGACCCGGGCCGCGCGTGCCCGTGCACTGTTTTGGGCCTGGCCCAACAGCGCTCGGCACCTTGTATGGCCCTGGCCCGGGGGCTCCTGTCGGTGTACTAAAGTAGGGGTACCTTAGTATCCCGAACTTGTGCACGGGCAGTCGCAGCACCCCGCGGCAAGGCTTGCCGGGCGACCGCCAAGATTCTCCATGGCTCCTTTGAAGCCATTCAAGAACAAAGTATCCAAGAGCAAGACAAGACCCCGGCAAGAGGAGCTTGCCGGGAAGGAGACAAGACCCCGGCAAGAGGAGCTTGTCGGGAAGGAGACAAGACCCTGGCAAGAGGAGCTCGCCGGGAAGACCAACCAAGGCATCTCGAGAAGCTTGCTGCGACGCGCTGCGCGTCCCGACGAGACCCGGTGAGCGACGAGCTCCCGACGCGACAAGACAACATCCGCGGCAAGGCGCTTGCCGCGGCAAGCTACTACTCCGCAGCCCGCGCTCCATCTCACCCACCAACGTGTCGCTCTGGGACCGTTCCTGGCGTACGTGGCGGGAGGCTGTGCAGCCAGGGGCATGCGGTGGCAAGCAGGCACTGACAAGATAGCCATCGTGGCAAACGGTGGTGTCCCTGGCGGTCCCTTTCTGTACTGTCTAGGCGACACTGACAGGCATTTAATGCCTTTGTCCCCTGTCGTCAGGGTTAGGTATGATACAACTGTAGTGGGCGGTGGCGCCAACCACCACCTCTTTTACCTTTTTACCCTCATATCTGTTGCCACCTGTCGGTGACCCCTTTGACATATAAAAGGAGGCCCATGCGCAACAGGTAAGAGGATGGCCATTCTCACGCTTGGCCTCGCTAGCTGCTTGAGTGTACTGTAGCACTCATCGCTCCCGAGCAAGAACTCAATACAACCACAAAGCAGGAGTAGGGTTTTACGCATCCGTGCGGCCCGAACCTGGGTAAACCGATCGCGTGTGCTCGTGCGCCTCGCCTCGACCTGCTCTTTGCGCGCTCTCCGCCCCCTGCCGAACCGAAAGGGGCCCCAGTCTGCCGCGGTCCCATAGGTGTCCGAGGGATCAGCCGCCCCCGACAATGACCACTAGCATCAACAATAAATGCTAAGCAAGAACATATCAAGAATACTACCAAGTAAGCATATAACCAGCTAGATGCAAAGGAACATGCATAATCATGGTACTCGGCAGCAGACGATAGTCATGCTCCGAAGAACCTGACCAACACCAACATGTACTACTACCAAGCATGCCATACGATATAAATACTAGCAACTAGTATATGATAACCAGGTGCATCAAAACATGGCATGAAAGTGAACACAATTCCATAAGTACCACCGAAACAACGATAACCGTATTAAAACAAGCAGACATTTATTAAATATTCAAGTTGAAAACCATGGCTACTGCATGGCCATCATGCAAGTGGGTGTTGTGGCTTGCTTGGGGATGAAAGAAATCACTGGGAAGATGTGCGACTGCCAGGTGGGGTCACACGGGAGGTGGGGCCCGCCGGCTGGCTCCTTCTTCCTCCTTTAGCGATCCTGCGTGGACAGAGGGGCAGCGCCGGCCCCGGCGAGCTTTGTCAGAGACATAGGCCGCCTCCCGCGGTGCTCGACACACCAGCGTGCTCGGGGGACCGAGACGCAGTGGATGGGCTGAATCACGGGCGCCGGAGATGACAGAGATGAGCAGGACCTCGACCGCGGTGGTCGGCTGCTTCGGTTGATGATGGCTCCAGTGATGCGGTGGTGGAACGGAGGGGTTGAGGGTCGGGGCGGTCTTGCGGGGGTCGAGGAGGAGCTTTAGGGTGGCAAGGAAGAGGGTAGGATCTCCACACACCGTGAATTTAGGAGGAGTCCGGCGATGGGCACAACGGCCATGGGAGGGATAGAGAGCCTCTCCGGCTCGGGCTAGTGGCTAGGCGGAACCAGAGGAGGGTGGGCAGGCTGGTGGTGTGCTCGGATGAGGTCGGGAGGGGATATTTATAGCTAGGCAAGGGAGGCCGTGGCCGGGTGCCACCGTGCATGTCCGGCTGAGGCTCTGCCGGCCGCAGAGGTCATGCGGAGGCTCGAGAAGATGACAAGGGGGAAGAGGACGAGTGGCAGATGCTCACGGAGACGAGTGGAGATCGGGCACACAAGGAGGAAGAGGACACGATCGAGGAAGACGACGCGGTCACAGGCCGGAATTGTGCGGCGAGGGTGACAGCTCACCGGGGAAATAAACGGAGAGGGCAAGAGCTCCAGAGAGATGACGTAGGCATGGGGAAGGCACTAGACATGGCTAGGCGATGAGGGGACGAGTGCGCAGACGGGAAGGAGGAGACAGAGGCGCCAGAGCGCGCGATTTAGCTGGCATGACCCATGGTCACTGCGCGATCTGGCACATGCAGGGCACATTGATCGGCCAAATCATGTCTGGGGGACAAGGGAAGCAGATAAGAATGCCAAGGAGGAAGAAACCACGCATAGTGGCCATTTATGTGATCACAGGTAGCAAGAAACCAAACTAACAACAAGGTGTTTGATGCCATCTGCAGAAGATTGGTCAGGAGGATTAGACTGAAATTTGACTGGGGTTGATCACTCACTAAGGTCATTAGGATGGCAGGGTTTCAGCTCATACAGAGGGGTTTAGCTAGTATTTGTAGTGCAAAGTGCCATACTGACCAGAATAGCAAAATAAGAAGGGGCACTCACATACTAGCTTGGATTGGGCTGAAAATGGTCAAGGCCCGATGATATGGTCATATGAGGGTGCCATAAAATTTTCAAGCCATTTGCCCAAGCCAAAATGGTACTTCCTTCATACAGCACCTCTTTGGACAGAATCTTAGGAAAATTCCTAAGGGAAAGTGGCTAAATTAAGTGAGCCCAAATCTTGTGGATATAGTTTATATGGGTAGGAGTAGGTCCTGGAAATTTTTTAGCAGTAATGGAGCAAGATAAAATATACTTTCTTCACTAACTGAAAATTTGGGCAGAAACAAAGAATTGATGCTCAGCTCACATGGATACATTTCATGAGCTCAAATCTTCAGGAGTGCTTTGATATGATGATATCAAGGACCATGCAAAATTTCAACTCAATTGGGTTAACCTAGCTAGTACTTCCTTCACAATGAATTCCCTTAGATAGGGACTTTGAAAAATTGCTCAGGAATATTTACTAGGAACATTAAGTTGAATTTTGGCATGAGGCAATTATTTGGACATGAAAAGGTTTCCAAAGTGTTTGGGGTAAATTGGGCAAAGGTAAATGGCACTTGCTTCACAATCTGCCATTCAGGACAGAATAGGAAAGGAATTAATTGAGCATGATGAGGAACATGGAAAATGAAATATTTTGACATATTTGAGGAAGATATCACCAAAACAATTTATGAGAATTATTTGGGAATTTTAGGAGTGATCGAAATATTGGTTGCTTCGCAACCTAGGGCAAATTGGGTTATTCCTTTAATAGAAAAAGGAATATTCCCAAGGAAAAGAATATTGGGGTTGGTCCAAGATGGAAATGGCAAGGTCTAGGGATAGATATGAGGATGACAAGCCACTCTGGAAAGAAAGAATAGATCATCTCCTCTAGTTTCCAGACCACATAGCCACGAAAAAATAAAACTCAAGCAAAACTCTCAGAAAATCAAAAGAAAAGGAAAGGGTCAAAAATCAGGGTGTGACAAACCTTCCCCCCTTAAATAAATCTCGTCCTCGAGATTCGGTTGCTCGGGGAACAAGTATGAATATACTTGACTTAAGGAAACTGTTTCCAACTCGGGTATCCTTTTTTCCTTTATTGATTGTTCCCACTGAATTTCATATGATGAGACTGACTGGCTCTCGGGTGGTTTGCTTCACTGTATCCACATTCTGACAAATCTTACCTTACCTGTTCATGCTTATACTGGCTCCAATTCTTTTCATATATGCTGACTTAGCTGAGTGTGATAGATTATCATGACTGAAACATATGTCCGTCTCACAAGTCCAAGCATGATTTCTGATGGATGTGTCATCCAGCACTGACAACCTTCCATGAAGTCAAGAACGGATCCTTCTGGTGGACACTCAATCTTTTTCTCCTTGCATCGGGTTCCTCAATTAAATACGGGTTCTCCGGGTTCAAAAAATTGAGGTGATGCATAACCGTTCGGCTGATGGATTCTGACTTCTTGCAGGGCTTTCTGAATCATCTTGATTGGCTCCACTGTCTTGAGTGTCAGCTTTGTACCAAATATTTGACTGTCTCTTGTCGTGGCCAGCATAAAGGGGTATGGCCTTATATGACAGTATCCCCAGTCTTGGCTGACGATGGTGCTGGCAGAAGAATTTTTGTTCATGACAGGATATCCTTTGATGATTCTCATAAGTGAGGACACATGTCTCAAGACTGTTATTCACCATCCTGATTATTCATTTGTCGGCATATCCATGGGGATAGTAGGATGTGTGATGCTTTACCCTGGTTGCCGGGGTCAAACTGTTGAATGGCCCCTTGGGCTGGTTCGGCAGACCCAGATATCCGATACTGCCAAATCTAAGAAGAGATTGTTGACTGAGTGGGTTGTCTGGATATGAGGTTGATACGTCTCCAACGTATCTACTTTTCCAAACACTTTTGCCCTTGTTTTGGACTCTAACTTGTATGATTTGGATGGAACTAACCCAGACTGATGCTGTTTTCAGCAGAATTGCCATGATGTTGTTTTATGTGCAGAAAACAAAAGTTCTCGGAATGACCTGAAACTCCACGGAATATCTTACAATAATTAATAAAAAATTCTCGCCAAAAATGAAGACTAGGGGGCCCACACCCTTCTCACGAGGGTGGGGGGCGCACCCCCTACCTCGTGGGCCCCCTGGAGACCCCCCGACTCCAACTCCAACTCTATATAACTGCTTTCGGGGAGAAAAAATAGCAGAGAAGAAATCATTGCGTTTTACGATATGGAGCTGCCGCCAAGCCCTAAAACCTCTCGGGAGGGCTGATCTGGAGTCCGTTCGGGGCTCCGGAGAGGGGGATTCATCGCCGTCGTCATCATCAACCATCCTCCATCACCAATTTCATGATGCTCACCGCCGTGCGTGAGTAATTCCATCATAGGCTTCTTGGATGGTGATGGGTTGGATGAGATTCACCATGTAATCGAGTTAGTTTTGTTAGGGTTTGATCCCTAGTATCCACTATGTTCTGAGATTGATGTTGCTATGACTTTGCTATGCTTAATGCTTGTCACTAGGGCCCGAGTGCCATGATTTCAGATCTGAACCTATTATGTTTTCATCAATATATGAGAGTTCTAGATCCTATCTTGCAAGTCTATAGTCACCTATTATGTGTTATGATCTGTTAACCCCGAAGTGACAATAATCGGGATACTTACCGGTGATGACCGTAGTTTGAGGAGTTCACCTATTCATTATGTGCTAATGCTTTGTTCCGGTTCTCTATGAAAAGGAGGCCTTAATATCCCTTAGTTTCCATTAGGACCCCGCTGCCACGGGAGGGTAGGACAAAAGATGGCATGCAAGTTCTTTTCCATAAGCACGTATGACTATATTCGGAATACATGCCTACATTACATTGACGAACTGGAGCTAGTTCTGTGTCACCCTATGTTATGATTGTTACATGATGAACCGCATCCGGCATAATTATCCATCATTGATCCAATGCCTACGAGCTTTGCATATACTGGTTTATGCTTATTTACTTTCTCGTTGCTATTGTTAAAATCACTACAAAATACCAAAAACATTACTTTGCTTTCATTACTCTTTTGTTACCGTTACCATCACTATCATATTACTTTGCTACTAAACACTTTGCTGTAGATACTAAGTTTCCAGGTGTGGTTGAATTGACAACTCAGCTGCTAATACTTGAGAATATTCTTTGGCTCCCGTTGTGTCAAATCAATAAATTTGGGTTGAATACTCTATCCTCGAAAGCTGTTGCGATCCCCTATACTTGTGGGTTATCAAAACTAATTTCTGGCGCCATTGCCGGGGAGCATAGCTCTATTCTCTGAGTCACTTGGGATTTATATCTGCTGGACACTATGAAGAACTTGAGAGATCCAAAAACCAAGATCTATCCCTCAACTACGAGGGGAGGTAAGGACCTGCCATCTAGATCTACACTTGATTCACCTTCTGTTATGAGTAAGCTTGCGACACCTAAACCTGCTTCTGCTATTCATTTTGATATGTCGCATGTTATTGATGATGCTACTTCTGCTATACATGATACTTATGATGAAACTACCTCTATGCCTGATGCTACTATGCCACTTAGTGATTTTCTCGAGGAACGACTTGGTAAGGCTAGAGAGATTGAAAATATTGAATCTGATTATGAAGATGAACGTGATGATGAAGAATCACTTGTTATTCCTGAGGGTTATTTATTTGATCAAGATGCTTCTTTAGCTATTTTAGCTTGCAAAGATAGATATGGACTCAAAAGGTTATTTGCTAAATGGAATAAGCAATCTCTAAATGCTAGGATGAGGCCTGACCCTGCTTTTGCTACTTCACCTATCTGCGTTGCTGATAAGGATTATGAATTCTCTGTTGATCCTGATATAATTACTTTGGTTGAATCTGATCCTTTTCATGGTTATGAATATGAAACTGTTGTGGCACATCTTACTAAATTAAATGATATAGCTACCCTGTTCACTAATGATGAGAGATCTCGCTACTTTTATATCCTTAAAATATTTCCGTTCTCATTAAAGGGTGATGCTAAGATATGGTTTAATTCTCTCGATCCTGGTTGTGTGCGTAGTCCCCAGGATATGATTTACTACTTCTCTGCCAAATATTTCCCTGCTCATAAGAAACAAGCTGCTTTAAAGGAAATATACAACTTTGTGCAAATTAAAGAAGAGAGTCTCCCACAAGCTTGGGGGAGGCTTCTCAAGTTACTTAATGCTTTGCCTGATCACCCTCTTAAGAAAAATGAAATACTTGATATCTTTTATAATAGACTAACCGATGCTTCCAGAGATTACCTGGATAGTTGTGCTGGTTCTCTTTTCAGGGAAAGAACACCAGATGAAGCTGAAATCTTATTGAATAATATGTTGACGAATGAAAATAATTGGGCACTCCCGAGCCAGCTCCTGCTCCAATTAATGATCCTATTCCTAAACCAACTCCGAAGAAGAGAGGTGTTCTATTTCTCAGTCCCGAAGATATGCAAGAGGCAAAGAAATCTATGAAAGAAAAAGGTATTAAAGCTGAAGATGTTAAGAATTTACCTCCTATTGAAGAAATACATGGTCTTAATTTACCGCCTATTGAAGAAACATATGATCTTAATCCTTTATTTATTGAAGAACCTCCAGACCTCGATAACCAGACACAGGTAGTAAAGGTAAATTCTCTCTATAGATATGATAAAGCTGAAATCCCTCCTACTAAAATTGCTAGTCAATGCTTGGATGAGTTTGATAATTTTATGTTTAATCAAGAAGACTTCAATGCTTATTTTGGTAGACAATTAAAACAAGATGCTGATATGATTAAATACTTGGGTGATTATATGGCTAATATTAGAGGTGAACTTAAACTTGTTAGCAAACATGCTTCTATGGTTACCACTCAAGTAGAACAAGTACTTAAAGCTCAAAAAGAATTGCTCAATGAGATGAATAGTAAGAAAAATAATTATGTTGTTAAAGTGGCTACTATAACTGGTAGAATGACTCAGGAACCTTTGTATCCTGAAGGCCACCCTAAGAGAATTGAGCAAGATTCTTAGAGAAATAAAATTGATGCACCTAGTTCTTCTAAAAACAAGAAAAAGAAAAACGATAGAACTGTGCAAAGTTCTAGTGAACCTATTGCTGAACCACCTAATAATCCAAATGATATTTCTATTTCTGATGCTGAAACACAATCTGGTAATGAACATGAACCTAATGAAAATGTTAATGATGATGTTCATAATAATGCTCAACCTAGTAATGATAATGATGTAGAAATTGAACCTGCTGTTGATCTTGATAACCCACAATCAAAGAATCAACGTTATGATAAGAAAGACTTTGTTGCTAGGAAACATGGTAAAGAAAGAGAACCTTGGCTTCAGAAACCCATGCCTTTTCCTTCCAAACCATCCAAGAAAAAGGATGATGAGGATTTTGAGCATTTGCTGAAATGATTAGACCTATCTTTTTGCGTATGCGATTAACTGATATACTCAAAACCAATCCTTATGCTAAGTACATGAAATATATTATTACAAATAAAAGAAAGATACTGGAAGCTGAAATTTCCACCATGCTTGCTAATTATACTTTTAAGGGTGGAATACCTAAGAAACTAGGAGATCCAGGAGTACCAACTATACCATGCTCCATTAGAAGAAACTATGTTAGAACTGCTTTATGTGATCTTGGAGTCGGTGTTAGTGTTATGCCTCTCTCTTTATATCGTAGACTTGATTTGAATAAGTTGACACCTACTGAAGTATCTTTGCAAATGGATGATAAATCAACTGCTATACATGTCGGTATTTGTGAGGATGTGCCTGTTGTGGTTGCAAACGTTACTATTTTAACGGACTTTGTTATTCTTGATATTCGCAAGGACGATAGTATGTCTATTATTCTTGGAAGACCTTTTCTTAATACTGCAGGGGCTTTTATTGATTGCAACAAAGGCAATGTCACTTTTCATGTTAATGGTAATGAGCATACGGTACACTTTCTGAGGAAACAACCTCAAGTTCATAGTACCAATTCTATCGGAAAAATTTCATCGATTATATATGGAGGTTTTGAATTTCCTCTACCTACTGTCAAGAAGAAATATGATATACTTATTATTGGGGATGTGCATATACCCGTTGAGGTAACCTAGTGTTATTCGAAATTTCTCCGGTTTCATGTTAATCAGAATGAGTTTGTTAATAAGACTTGATCAACCTTGTTAGTGGATTCCTTTTGACGAGCATGAGATGGATGAAACTAGAAGCACAACCTTCTGTACCCCACTTTTACTTTCTGTTATTTATTTTAAATAAAGTGAAAATAAATAATTTTCTGCCTGTTATCTGATTATCTGTGCAATATAAAAATACCTCGAAAATAAAAGTTCTCCAAATGCCCTAAAAATTAAATATGTTTTTTTATAGAATATTTGAGGATTTATGGAACAAAATACACACCTGGGGGCCAACCACCTTGCCACGAGGGTGGAGGGCGCGCCTCTGCCTTGTGGGCCCATGGTGGCCCTCCTCCACTCATTCTTTTAGCCACACACTTCATCTTCCTCCCCCAAACACGAAAAACCAGCTCAAACCCGAGTCCAAGCTCGTTTTGCTGCCATTTTCGATCTCCTTGCTCAAAGCACCTCTCACAAAACTGCATGGGGAGATTGTTCCTTGGTATGTGACTCCTCCATTGGTCCAATTAGTTTTTGTTCTAGTGCTTTATTCATTGCAAATTTTTGCTGCTTAGGTGACCCTGTTCTTGAGCTTGCATGTCAAATTTATATGGTCAAAAGTAGTTTTGATGTATGGTATAGGCCCTAGGCACTTGTAGGAGTAGTTGCTATCAATATTATTGAGTTTGGTTTACTTTTATTTTGAAGTTACTAAAAATTTCAGAATTTTTCAGAAAATGATGAGGAGATTATTGAGGGGCTCATCGAGCCAAAGCTCAAAGGAAAAGGCACCGAAGCCTAAGTATAATTTGCTGCGCACCGCGGAGGTTCGGGCGTGTGAATGGCCTTTCAAGGATTTCTTGAGAGCAGCCAGGATTTATGAAGATTTTCATGAATTGGCTCATAATGCAGGCCTCACCGCTTTCCTCCACGACCAATGCGATCAGTATCTCTTACTCACAAATACCTTTGTGCAAAACTTTCATTTTCATTCTAGGAACTCACCACCTACGGTGGAGTTTCATTTATATGATGAGCATAAGGAGATGTCACTTTATGATTTCTGTCGAATTTGTTCAGTCCCTTTTGGGGGCAAGACAGAAGAACCACATCATGATGATGTGGAGGGATTTATTAATACTATCACTGTAGGGTAAACTAGGAAGGTTTCCGATGCACGAATCACTAGCATACATTTTCCTATTTTATGTTACTTTGCATTATTTGCTAGTCGTTGCTTAATTGGACGCGGAAACTGTTGAAACCTTAGTATCCCTGATATAATTATTCTGCTCCAAGGTTTATACAGTGATAACACTTTTAGTATGGGCGGCATTATTGCTAGACGGTTAAGTATGAACCGTACTAAGGGTCCCATCTTTGGAGGCATTTATGCTACACGCCTAGCTGCAGATTTTAACATACCTATTAGGAATTCTAAGAAGGAAGAAAAAGTGTTGCCTCATGTTTATTTAGATTATAAAAGTATGGTGGCACATGATTTTATTGTTAAGAATAGGGCAGGAGAGCTTAAATATCTTGTTCTTTAATAAACATCATCCTGAGACTATTACCTTGCCTGCTCCTTCTTTGTTTGATTTGACTGTAGGCAAGTACCTTGTTCCTTTGACGGCTATCCACGCCTACCGGAACCCTGCACCAGCCGAGGAGCCAGAACTGGAACCACAATTTGATCCTTCACGACAGTCTAACTATCAGTGGGATCCGGAGATGATTGCCAGTCAGTGGCAATCGGAGCCTTCTTCTTCCTCATCGCAGTACGACCCCAACTATTATTATGGATATCCGCCAGGCCAGCCGTGGCCATAGACCAACTTAGGTCAAAAGCCTAAGCTTGGGGGAGTATGTATTTCTCACCGACATTACATTTATGTTCACACACACTCATTGCTAGATGTCGGTGCTCATACTTTTCATTGTATCATCTATGCTAGTTTATTTTCCTTTTTATGCTTTCTTCTTGTGTGTTTAATAAACCTTAAGAAAAACCAAAAAATTAGTTGTAGCTTTTAATCAGTTTACTTTCCATGCTGTAGTAGTAATTAAAAAGAAAACCCAAAAATATTTCATGTTCTTCTTTTGCTTGTTGGGAGCTTTCCCGTGTAAATAGTTTTATTTCTTTTATTTCTTTGGGGGTCAGTAGGAGAAGACCATGATTAAATTATTGAAATGACTCTTATATGCATTATTGTTTACCTGAAAAAATAGCCCATATTGCTTTGTCTTCTCCTGTTTATTGAATGCTCGCAGATTCCAGCTTAGTCCAATGCACGTGCACTCTTATTATTATTCACATCGTTCGGTCATGCAAGTGAAAGGCAATTATGATGATATATGATGGACTGACTGAGATGATAAAAGCTGGTATGAACTCGACCTCTTTTGTTTTTGTAAATATGATGAGTTCATCGTTCTTGATTCAGCTTGTTATGAATAAACATGTTTGCAATGACAATTAGAGATCATAGTTGCTTGTGCCATGCTTGATTAGCTATGAGTTATAATGGTTTACCTTGCGTGCCAACATGCTATTAAAATGGTTATGATGTGGTATGATAGGGTGGTATCCTCCTCTGAATGATTTAAGTTACTTGACTTGGCACATGTTCACGCATGTAGTTGAAACAAATCAACATAGCCTTCATGATATTTATGTTCATGGTGGATTATATCCTACTCATGCTTGCATCCAATGTTTATTAATTTCAATGCATGTACATGACTATTGTCGCTCTCTAGCTGGTCGCTTCTCAGTCTTTTGCTAGCCTTCACCTGTACTAAGCGGGAATACGCTTGTGCATCCAATCCCTTAAAACCCCAAAGTTATTCCAGATGAGTCCACTATACCTTCCTATATGCGATATCTACCTGCCATTCCAAGTAAATTTGTATGTGCCAAACTCTAAACCTTCAAATTAATATCCGGTTTAGTATGCTCGAATAGCTCATGTATCAACTAGGGCTGTCTACATCTTCCATGTTAGGCGGGTTATTCTCAAGAGGAGTGGACTCCGCTCCTCACTCACGAGATAAATGGCTGGTCACCAGGATGCCTAGTCCCATGCTTTATGCAAACTAAATCAAAATAATTTCAAACAAAACTCCCCTGGGACCTGATGTATGTTGGAGGCACTCGTTGTTTCGAGCAAGCCATGGATTGATGTTTGTTGGTGGAGGAGGAGTATAAACTTTACCATTCTGTTTGGGAACCGCCTATAATGTGTGTAGCATGGAAGATATCGCCATCTCTTGGTTGTTATGTTGACAATGAAAGTATACGACTCAAAATGTTATTTAGCTCTATTTCAAAACCGAGATCTTGCACCTCTACAAATCCCTGGTTCCCTCTGCGAAGGGCCTATCTATTTACTTTTATGTTGAGTCATCACCCTCTTATTAAAAAGCACCAGTTGGAGAGCACCGCTATCATTTGCATTCATTACTGTTAATTTATATTGGGTGTGACTATGATTGGATCTCTTTTACCATGAATTACAATGTCTAGTCAATCCTTGATCTTTAAAGGTGCTCTACATTTATGTTTTGCGGTCTCAGAAAGGGCTAGCGAGATACCATCTTGTTATATCATATTATGATTGTTTTGAGAAAGTGTTGTCATCCGAGTTTTATTATTATGGCTTGCTAGTTGATTATGCTATTGATATGAGTAGACATGAGACCTGAGAATTATTGCAAATGTGGTTAGTTATAATCTTTGCTGAAAACTTGAATGCTAGCTTGACATATTTACAACAACAAGAGCAAACATAGTTTGTAAAAGTTTTTCTTTATTTCTTTCAGTTTGTCAACTGAATTGCTTGAGGACAAGCAAGGGTTTAAGCTTGGGGGAGTTGTTACGTCTCCAACGTATCTACTTTTCCAAACACTTTTGCCCTTGTTTTGGACTCTAACTTTTATGATTTGAATGGAACTAACCCGGACTGACGCTGTTTTCAGCAGAATTGCCATGATGTTGTTTTATGTTCAGAAAACAAAAGTTCTCGGAATGACCTAAAACTCCACGGAATATCTTACAAGAAATAATAAAAAATCCTCGCCAAAGATGAAGACCAGGGGCCCACACCCTTCTCACGAGGGTGGGGGGCGCGCCCCCCTAGGGCGCAAACCCTACCTCGTGGCCCCCCTGGAGACCCCCCGACTCCAACTCCAACTCTATATAACTGCTTTCGGGGAGAAAAAATAGGAGAGAATAAATCATCACGTTTTACGATATGGAGCCGCCGCCAAGCCCTAAAAACTCTCGGGAGGGCTAATCTAGAGTCCGTTCGGGGCTCCGGAGAGGGGGATTCGTCGCCGTGATCATCATCAACAATCCTCCATCACCAATTTCATGATGTTCACTGCCGTGCGTGAGTAATTCCATCATAGGCTTGCTGGACGGTCATGGGTTGGATGAGATTCACCATGTAATCGAGTTAGTTTTGTTAGGGTTTGATCCCTAGTATCCACTATGTTCTGAGATTGATGTTGCTATGACTTTTCTATGCTTAATGCTTGTCACTAGGGCCCGAGTGCCATGATTTCAGATCTGAACCTATTATGTTTTCATAAATATATGAGAGTTCTAGATCCTATGTGCAAGTCTATAGTCACCTAGTATGTGTTATGATCCATTAACCCCGAAGTGACAATAATCGCGATACTTACCGGTGATGACCGTAGTTTGAGGAGTTCATGTATTCACTATGTGCTAATGCTTTGTTCTGGTTCTCTATTAAAAGGAGGCCTTAATATCCCTTAGTTTCCATTAGGACCCCGCTGCCATGGGAGGGTAGGACAAAATATGTCATGCAAGTTCTTTTCCATAAGCATGTATGACTATATTCGGAATACATGTCTACATTACATTGATGAACTGGAGCTAGTTCTGTGTCACCCTATGTTATGATTGTTACATGATGAACCGCATCCGGCATAATTATCCATCATTGATCCAATGCCTACGAGCTTTCCATATACTGGTTTACGCTTATTTACTTTCCCGTTGTTATTGTTACAATCACTACAAAATACCAAAAACATTACTTTGCTTTCATTACTCTTTTGTTACCGTTACCATCACTATCATATTACTTTGCTACTAAACACTTTGCTGCAGATACTAAGTTTCCAGGCGTGTTTGGATTGATAACTCAGCTGCTAATACTTGAGAATATTCTTTGGCTCCTGTTGTGTTGAATCAATAAATTTGGGTTGAATACTCTACCCTCGAAAGCAGTTGCGATCCCCTATACTTATGGGTTATCAGAGGTCCTTACCAAAATTGCGCAGACCCCTTAGGTGAATATTCATGGTGATCAATGCTGACTCAGACTGTCCGGGGTATCTGCACCATGTGGGTCATGCAACAATTATCAGTCTTGCTCCTTCATTATTGTTTTCTTTGTCTGGATCCTTGGCTGAAAGAGCTTGGTCATATTGCTTCTTCGTGTGACTATACATACTGTCGGGTGTAATGTACTTTTATCCTCATCTCCTGACATGATAGCATCATTCATATTGCAGGTTCATTGTCTCTCAAGTTTTAACCATAGAGAAATGATCATCCGAACCCTTGCAAGAAATCGGCAAATAAATCAGTAGCCACCAAAACAACATTTACAACTCAGATCTGGGACATCCCTGAAATAACACAACCACGGCTCAAGACGGACAAAAAGAAGCTCGGAGCATGAGACCGTGTTGATAAGAAGAACGTGGCAGTTCCCTAAGACGGCCGAAAAGCAGCTCAGATCAAAGGGCCACTGTCCCAAAAAGAAACTAAATAGCTATACGAGACAGCCGGAAAGTAGCTCAAAACTCGCGACAGTTGTTGAATAGAGAAATATAAAGTTGGCATCCACCCCGGTCGTCCAAAAACAGCTCATAACCAGGCGTGGTGTCGTTACTGGAGAAAAGTAGACAAGGGCACATCAAGATCATATTCCAGGTTCATAGGTACTTGTACTGAGCTCACTGTTGTCGTCAATCTTCATAGTCCTTTGTCACACTACGGTGTATAACTGACTTCCTTCTTTTAACAATCCTCATGTGGTTGTCAGATCCTCGTTCAAGTGACTTGCAAGATATTGGTAACATGCTTCAAAATATATATATATATATATATATATATATATATATATATATATGAGAATTTGATTTCTGAGGCAGACTGGTGTTCTTGCTTCTGACCAACTGTTGCGGATCTGATTCTTGGGATGCACTGCCATAAGTTGTTAATTCACAGTGTGATTTCTTGCACCAACGCCGTATCGAGGACGATTGGATGGCTTAGGCTAGAAGCCATCGAGAGTATCTTGCTGAGGAAGACTGGGTATCGTGCTTCAGAAGCTTCCCCCCTTAAAGACTTGTTGGGGAAGGACCCGGAACCGTATGCTGGAAGCTTCTGCGGTTGCTTACTGAAGAAGACAGAGTACCTTGCACGAGAAGTCATCCATGTATCGTACTAAAGAATATAGAGGAACCTTGCATTGGAAGCTTCTCTAGTAGCTTGCAAGGGAAGACTGGATTGCTTTACACCAGAAGCTTCTCATTGTGATAGGCAGACCGACTACCACATATACATACCATCTTAATATTTCTGCTGTTGATTACTGTTATGCAACGGGGTTTGCTGGACTATCCTCCTTTCTGAGCATTGAATACATGACACATTCTTGCTTTCTTCTAGGTATATCATGTTCCAAAATCATCCTCATAGCAGAATCAAACCTCGCATATGAATCATACCTTTGACTAATAATATACTGTCGATGGTGCACACCATATTTCTTCTTGCTGATTTCATCATTACTGCTTGAAGAGTGCACACTGAGGTAGACTTGATTATCCTTACTGTTGTGAGGAGTGCACACTAATGCAAACTTTACTATCAGCATCAAGATCAGATATTCCCCATTTCACTGCAGTCGGCTGAGAATTTCATTCTATTTAGTTGAGCTTCCAAATACTTGAACTGCTTGCTGATTCTTCATGTCCGGTGTCGGTTGATGAGCAACTTTAATAAGGGGAAGATATGGCAACACCGAAGGCCCAAAGAAAGAAGCAAAAGAAACGACGAGAACAAAATCACACAAAGCCTACAATTAATAAATAATCAAGTAACATCACATATTACTGCTACTCACAACAATAATATGCATGCACACCTAAGCACACAAATCTCGCAGAAACTCTAGTATTACGGTCTAATATGTTGTGGCGGTGTGCACGAAAGTGAATCCACGTGTGGAAGGAGTCGGCGTAACCAAGGCTACACCAAGCACTGGCTGAACACCGGTTGCACTGGATGGATAAACAGGAGAGGACGGACTTGGTGATCATGTATCGAGACACAAGGTCACGATCACATCATCATCTAGCGTACAAAAGGGAACCGTACGCATCCAAAGAATGGGATGTCAGGGTAGGGTAGTGGTGGAAAGCTGGACTTGCTGTCATTGCCCTTTTCTGATGACAAGGATCGATAAGGGTTGCCAAAGGGACGAGATGAAGGGCACGATTCGGGATAGAAGCAAGTCTACCACCGTAATGATAAGGGTGGATGAGGGAAAGATATCGACACGATATCCAAGCATAACTCCTGCAAATGGTGTCTAGAACACTCGGTACCAGGGCATCACTCTGTTGGGACAGAAGTGACGCCAAACACCTAAGAGCGGGTATGCAAAGAGGAAGGGTGCATGTAGTGGCTTAAAACCGGTACCACCTACACACGCAAGATTACTATCAGTGACTAGATAAAATCTATATGCATGCTATGCAATCAAACAAATGCAGCAATCAAGTGCAACACACCAACAGGGCTCAATACTACCGCTTTCTAACGTTTGCGCGGGCTAGGGCATCCTACAGCCAGAACGACTCTGATACCAAGCCCGTGGCACCCCGGCTCAGAGAAACCAGAACGCCCCGTATTCTAGCCCAGAGATCGAGGAGAAGTCTTCTGGAATACGGCACTGCTTAGTATAGAACAAATCAGCTCTTTATTACTAGCTATATGGATACAAGGGGATTACATCGGCAAGGCGACACTACGACTGCCACGGTTTCTCCATGCAAGCAGCAGAACAACACAAAGCAGCGGAATAACTCTAGCAGTGGAACAACGATGGCGGTGATGAACTCCACTCCTCAGGGACTTTGGCTAGAACGCTTATCCTAGCTCGCAAACAAGGGATCCATGACAAATAAGCAATCAAATCCGGCAGGACCTGCAAACTGGCATGACACACCAGGTCAATACATTGAGTGTACTTGCAAGCTCACAGCAACCAAGAGCAATCAAGGCAGACAATAGCATGACAATTACAGGTTATCAAGGATTAAAAAGATATTAACAGATCAATCATAGCATGACACAAGATGGACATGATACAGCTAGAACAATATGGGCATGGCATGAACATATGAACATGATGATACTAGCATGCAACATGATAACACTATCATGCACCAACTTACTATGCTCGGGTTACCTCATAACCATCACATGCATAAGCTTACCATCATAGACATCACACGATCATCTCAAGATCCAATCAAGCTTGGTATTACAATACCGTAGTAATCATTAATGACCACAAGGAGCTTGACCTCTACCCTTGAGTCTCGCATAACACCACAAATATCCAACAACTTGGTATCCTCGATACCACAGTGATCATCTCACGATCACAATCAACCTCTTTCTCATCATCGAACCAGGGTTGTTATTAATCACATTATTATTATTATTATTATTATTATTATTATTATTATTACTGTTGACCCATAGTGTGACCAACTACGAATTGGGCCCATATCCACGGGCGTGACTATCGATAGATTTAGCACACACTCTGCAGAGGTTAGCACACTGTACGCACACCACGGAACCAATGGCCTCGCACTCCTATTCGGGTGGACCAAACACTAGTACGCGTCGGTGATATACAAATGGTTTTAACCCCTTTCTGCGATGGCATTTGGAACCGTCGCCTAGTGAGTGATGGTGATAGGGGGTCCTTCCCACACGACCCAGAAACCGTCGGGGATAGGGTCTATAGTACTCCTACTCGTTTCTGCTCACATTGCCATTGCAGTCGGTATTCTGTGGTGCTACGTTTACGATGCGCGGCCCATCACAAACGGTTCACTATTATAGAACGTGTATGATGTGCGTCCCATCACAAATGGTTCACTATTAATAAGATTAGCTAATAGTCGTATGAGTGTCGGACAGGATTACGAAACGTCGGACCATCGTAACATCGTCGTACACGACAACTATCGCACACGCTATTCTGTGGTGCAACGTTTACGATGCATACTTCATCAGAAATAGTTCATGGTTGCGAATCATGGATGATAAGGCATATAACACAAACGTTTAGTTTGGCCGCACCATTTGTGATATTGTCTGACATCGCACACGATTTGCAAATGGCAACTGTGTGGATGCATTCACACGTTTCCTCTCTGTGAACCATCCCAGATTATGTTGTATATCGCAAACGTTTATGTTTTACCAACCGTCTGTGCCGTAACGACCTAGAGGGCATAATTTCGCCATAATTTAATTGCTGCTATTTCAAATTGTACCAGAGTTGAATTTGAATGTATGCTACAACCTTATTCATATCCATCAGGTTGAAACAACCAATCATTATTTGATTCATAGGTACATATGTTCAAGAATTATATAAGAACCAAATAAATAATGATGAACAACGGTTGTATACTTGTACTATTAAAGACGGTAAAGAAAGAGGTGAAATACATTCTGGTTGCTGAACAAGGTGAAGCGGAATGCCCATATTGTGCCCTCCTCCATGCAGAAGGCACGCACGACTCTAGTTCAACCCCTTGTGATGGCCGACCGCCCATCCTTTCACGGTCTTCATGAAAACATCTAGATAATCATCGTGTTCTGGTAGAAATAGTTTAACCTCTGCATGCCCGCCAATCATGTAGTTTGAGAGGTAATCTTGAGTAAACTACTTTGGCAACCACTACAAAGGAAAAAGATTCAGACATTGTCTTCTAACACAACTCATTATGGGCAGTAAAAAGAAGGCTGCAAAGTTCTTACTTACCATCCTGCAGTTCGGTGTTGTCTTGGATAAAGTGTAAACAAATAGTTTAATTTCCATCTTTGGACCCATTTTACTAACAGTCTTTATCAGCTTCCTCACTTGATGCTGGTTCATCAATATCTCATTGCCCCATACGCAGAAAGGGTCGAAGCGCGGATCTTTACCAATGACATATCTACCTAAAAGCACCAAGTTAATATTAGAAGCTAAACAAAAAGTGCACAATGATGTAGTACAACACTCTTTTATAATACTTCCTCTGTTCCTAAATATTTGTCTTTCTAGCGATTTCAATAAGTGACTACATACAAAGCAAAATGAGTGAATCTACACTCTAAAATATGTCTATATACATCTATATGTGGTAGTCCATTTGAAATCTCTAAAAAGACAAATATTTAGGAACATAGGCAGTATCTTATAACATCCAATATACTCACATATTAGATGAATTAACATCGTATATTATGGGCCGGAAGGAGTTTAGTGCATTCTTACAAATTATCGACTGATTAACTGTTGTATCCATGGGTTACAGTTAGTTTGAGCTAGTTCGAGCTCAAATAGCCCTAAAGTATATCTAAACATGAGGACTAGTTTGAGCTAGTTGCATCTATAACCCCCACCCAAAAAACTATCCAACTCAAGAGGTGCTAATTGGAGCTAGTTCTCCTAGTGCATTTATTGTCAATCTAACCCTGCCATCCAAACAACTCTTTGGATGGAGTTAGTTCAGGGTTAGTCATGAGCTAGAAACTAACTCTAACCTCTAGCTAAGTTGAGTATCCAAATAGGGTTGTGTTGTTGTTGTTGCTGCTGCTCTTCTATGTATATCTAGACATCATTAGAACATTAATGTAACACTCTTCCTTGTTGCTATGTAGCCTAGGATTGCATATTTAGACATTAAGTACAGTGCATGTTGCTATGTAGCCTCAGATATATTACATATGACCCTAGTTAACCTAATGATAAAAGGGTTGCTGATATATTCAGTTAAAAGTCTGATTCACCGATTAGTCCCTTATCAGCCCCCGGCCTATATGGTACCAGCTACCGATATCCTGAACAATGAGCAGATATAAGCCATGGGATGAAACTAACCTCGATGGAAAACAACAATCATTCCCAAAATTTTCCTATGTAGGTACATCGAGAAGCATGTTAAGCACAACAGGCTAAACATCAACCAAAATTATCCATGGAAGACAAAATAATCTCCAAAAGATAGCTTCAGTGTGCAGGTTTAAGCACGCTACTAAAGCAAAACAAGTGGAAAGGTGTGTTAACTGCAATAGGCCTAACATTTAACAACAAGCAAACATATTCATTCAAACTGGTATTGTGCCGGTCTAAGTACACTGGTTATTGTTACATAAAAATGGAAAGGCATGTTAACTACAAGATGCAGCAACCAAATGTAGTCATTCATAGTGGTATTGTTGAAACTGGTACTGATGAAATTAAACTGCACGGTTCATACTTGCACATATAGAACATCACGTTGTGAATAACTGGAATAAACAAGGCATGCTATGAACAACCAAAGATAGCATTTGAAACTGGACATGTGTTAACTACAAACAAGCGAACAATCAAAAAACTTTAAAACAGGCATATTCTAGCTATAACAGGCTCAACAGCATGCAAATATATGCATTCCTATCAGTATGCTTAAAACTGGATTGATGAAATGTACTGCATAGTAAATAATTGCACATATAGAGCAACACATTGTGAACAACTGAAATAAACAAGGCATACTGCAAACAACCAGATATATCAATTAAAACTGGACATATTCTCACTACACTGCAAAAGGGACTCGACAAAACAAATCATGGGTTTCCCCCTATGAAGAGGCACGTAAAAACAAATCATGGGTTTCCTCACTTGTCACGGATGGGCTCATTCCTATGGGAAGAGCACAGACCCTGGATGCACTCCATGTTGTCGCAGATGGGCTCCTTCCCCTTGGAAGAGCACGGCTGTAGGGTGCCCTCCTTGATGTCGCAGACGGGCGCTTTCCCCTTGGAAGAGCATATGGGCTCTTTCCCCTTGGAAGAGCCGGAGAGGGTGCCCTCCTCGTGGTCGCCATCGATGAGGTCTAACTTGGAAGCTGTGGATCCCAAGCCAGCGTCGCAGAACGTGTCCTTCAGAAATGACAAAAGGGGCTCGATGGTGATGTAGGATGGCAAATTGTTGATAGCGAGCCAGAGGAGATCAGCGGCGGGCCCATGGATGAGATCGTTGGCGGTTGAACCCAAGGGGTTGGGGGTGGGCCACTTAACCTGTGACATAGCCTGACTTAGGCCGTCACTGTCGATGACCTCGATGTCGTAGCCGGCGGCCGAGACATGCCCGCATACTCTAGCCCGCTGCTTGAGTGCCCGCCGCCAGTAATGGTCGTCAGCTTCCTCGGCGACGTCGGGCGAAGAGACCACGATACACCTCTTTTGGGCCAGTCGCTCCTCGAGCTCCATGGGAAGCGTAGTCGGGCTTAGGCTGCAACGCTCTGGAGTGGGGTACGGGGATGGGGATCTGTGGGAAAGGGGGCATTTGGTAGGCATCATCTAAGAAACTTAGGGCGGCCTGGGTATGGAGATCGATGGTAAGCTGCACGGGCAAACCGGCAGATGTTGACAATGGAGGCCTTGCGACGACGGCAGCGGCGGCGGGGACCTTGCTAGGGCTTCGAGTGAGGGAGGGTGTGTCTGTGTGCGTGCATGCCCGAGGAGGTTTTGGTGTGTGTGTGTGTGTGTGTGTGTGTGGAGGGGGTGTTTGAGGAAATGACGCGGGTACTGAAAATTTTACTACGCGGGAGTCAAACGCGGGAGTGAAATGCCAAGGCTATTGAAAATTTTGATGATAGTGCATCGCACACCGTCCGAAGATAACAACCGTGTGTCATGAAACAGAAAAACCCTCGAGGTGGGCAGATACTTTCTAGGGATGCAAGCGGGATTGGGAACAAGAAACAACGCACACGGTCCGGAGATAACAACCATGTGTTATGAAATAGAAAAACCCTCAAGGCAGGCATATATTTTTGAGAGGGGGAGCCTCGTGGAGCTCAATGTACTGTGCGGATGTGTGCGTGACAGGGGCACCGTCATGGCACACGGTTAGTTTGAGTGAACCGTGTCTGTTGCGTCATCCGACTTGTCTAATGTTCATAAATTTGGCAAAAATGATGCAGGAGAGGGTCAGAACACGAACACACTTGCATGTGGACCAAATTTATGTATGAAAAGGGTGGTTTGATTTTCAAATACCAAATGCAACTTAGATGTGGCACCTATCTCGCAAAGCGCATGGTATTGCTTGCCCCCACCCCCCTCGTGTCGGCATGAAGGGAATCCGAAGCTATGAATGCATGCCCTCCCCCAACCGAGGTTCACCTACCAAAGTGTGAAGTAGCTAGCAGCCCCCTCCTCCCTCGTGTCGGCTCGAAGGGAATCCTAAGCTATGAATGCATGCCCCCCAACCGACGTTCACCTAGCAAAGTGGAAAGTAGCTAGCAGCAACCCTCCCTCATGTCGGCATGAAGGGAACCCTAAGCTATGAATGCATGCCCCCCAACCGAGGTTCACCCTAGCAAAGTGCGAAGTAGCTAGCAGCCCCCTCCCTCGTGTCGCCATGAAGGGAATCCTAAGCTATGAATGCATGCCCCCCAACCGAGGTTCACCTAGCAAAGTGCAAAGTAGCTAGCAGCCCCCCTCCCTCATGTCGGCATGAAGGGAATCCTAAGCTATGAATGCATGCCCCCAACCAAGGTTCACCTAGCAAAGTGCGAAGTAGCAACCCCCCCCCCCCCCCCCACACACACACTTTCAGTCGACGGGCCAGAGAGGCATATCTCACCAAGATGGATCATAAAACAGACCAAGAATAATCCAACTTGGTCGTACAACCTCTCTCTTGTTGTTTGTCAAAGTGATGGCCATCCATGCGACCCCGAAGATGGGCTAGCTCGCCAATAATCACGCAAGTAGCTAGTCCCCGAAGACAACCACTGCATGCGTGTGGCCCAAACATATGTATGGAGAGGTGTGTTTTTGAGTAACAATGGAACAACTTTGATGTGGCACCGTGATTTCGAACTAGAAATCCCCACACTGAGTGAGGGTTAGGTTGATGATGCATATGTATGTTACACCACACTTCAAGCCAACGACGGGGATTCATACATGCATGTGTGCATAGTATATGCGCTCAAACTTAAGGTCTAAATCTCACTATGACCTATACTATGATAACACGAACCAAATGAAGAATCCACCATGGTAACCTATCTTGTTTTTGGTCAATGTGATCATGGATGTCCATGCGGGCCCATGAATATATAGGCTTGACGCCGATAACCACGCGGGGGAGTGTACTGTTCAAAGGCAACCACTACATGCATATGTATGGAGGTGATGCGTGCATGCATTTTTGAATACCATTTCACAACATTGATGTGGTGCGTGCATCAAAAATCGTACACTAGCTCCCCACACAGAGCGAGATCGGTTCTTGACGTGTTGTTGTACTAGCCACTTCGACTCGATGGGAGGGATTCATGCGTACACATGCATGTGTGTGTGCTCAAACTATATCATGCATGTCATCCTAGAGCATGACCTATATATATAGCATATTACAAGCAACAATAATAATCCCCTCCCAAGTCAAATTAACCTCTCTTGTTGTCAGGCAAAAAGTAGTGATGGACCAAGCGGGCCCACAAATGGAAAGCATCAATATTGTTGATAACCGCTTAAGTGGGTGCGAGAGGACAACCACCACCTCTTTGCATGTGAGCCAAACATATATATGTCGAATACCCAAAATGCACAGCTTTGATGGGCCACATGCCTCAAAAACCGTAAAGCATGCACCCACACAGAGCGAGGTTCATGAAGCGTACTACATATGATGGTCCCCTTCCCCCCTCTTCACTGCATACTATGCATTGGAGCATGTGCTTGTAGTTCAAATTTGAATTATGCACATAAAATGCCTAGAAACCCCAGTTAATGTATAAAAAGGCCAAACGAACCCCGAAAAATTCCAAGATTGAACACAGCACTCCTGTTGTTCTATGTTAACACTAGAAATTTTTTGAAAGCAGTAAGAGGCAACGGATATCGTCCCGTCACCAAAGGTGGTATGTTCCCTATCGAAACCATCATGCTTGTTGTGAGAAGCTTATACCCGAACCTGCCCCAAATGTGACAAAATTTTCACCACGACATGTTGATGCCGCTCCATGATAGCATGCCAAGTTTCATGAATTTCAGACGAGTTTTGGATTTACTAGAATTTTAAAACCAGGCATCTCAACGTTTTGCCGGCAATCAACAGTGCCATGGTGTTTGAATTTCATTCCCATCTCTTGCATGGGGCCTAGAAATTCATCCAAGGACACACATGTGATTTTTCAACCAACTTTAGTGCATTGGAGCATGTGCTTGTTGTTCAAATTTGAATTATGCACATAAAATGCCTAGAAAACTTAATGTATAAAAAAGGCCAGACGCCAAAAAATTCCAAGATTGAACACAACACTCCTGTTGTTCTATGTTCACTATAATTTTTGAAAGCAATAAGAGGCAACGGATATCGTCCCGTCCCCAAAGGTGGTATGTTCCCTATCGAAACGCTCATGCTTGTTGTGAGAAGCTTATACCCAAACCTGCTCCAAATGGGACAAAATTTTCACCACGGCATGTTGATGCCGCTCCATGATAGCATGCCAAGTTTCATGAATTTCAGACGAATTTTGGATTTACTAGAATTTAAAAACCAGGTATGTCAACATTTTGCCGGCAATCAACAGTGCCATGGTGTTTGAAATTCATTCCCATCTCTTGCATGGGACCTAAAAATTCACCCAAGGACACACATGTGATTTTTCAACCAATTTTAGTGCATTTGAGCATGTGCTTGTAGTTCAAATTTGAATTATGCACATAAAATGCCTAGAAAACCCAGTTAATGTATAAAAAGGCCAAACGAACCCCGAAAAATTCATTCCCATTTCTTCCATGGGACCTAAGCATGCGCTGAAGCACACAGATTTGATTTTTCAACCAATTTGTATGCACCGGAGCATGTGCATGTAGTTTATTTTTGAATTGTGCACCTGAAATGGCTAGAAAACTAGTTTAATGTATGAAATGTCCAAACGAACCCTGAATAATTTCAATTCTTTTACGACACACATACAGTTGCATGTTCACTGCAGATAAAAGGTCTAGCAATTCAAACACCGTCCATTGCCGCTGTGGCCCCATTTTGTAATTCAAATCAAGTAGATCCCACACAGTTTATTCTCACCAACCGTGTGAGATGTAGTACAAAATATCTTGGAACACCGTCGGTGTATAGTACACCTATGGCTTACACGAGAAGGTGCGTCGGCTACAGTCCACAGCTGGCGTGTCAAGCACACTAGCTCGCTCCCCCAAAGCTCCCGCCTCTGCATCCCTCGCAATCTCGAAAATATCTACCGCCTAGAAGGTTTTAATGTTTGATAGCACACGATTAGTATGTGCGGACCGTGTGCGATGTCTATTACTCCCGCTCTGCTTTAGTCCCTTGATTCAAATTTTCAGTAGCCCCGGCATTTTACTCCCGCCTCTGCATCCCTCGCAATCTCAAAAATATCTGCTCGCCCTTGATCCAAATTTTTAGTACCCCCGCCTTGTTACTCCCGCCTGGTAAAATTTTTAGTTGCCGCAGTATGTCCTCAAACACAACCTCTGCTCACACAGACACACACAACCCTCGAAACCATTGGTAAGTCGTCGCCATCGCCGGCGCCTCCATCCTCAACCTCTGCCTGTGTGCCGGAGAGCTCGAGTAGCCAATGGCCAAAAAGAGGTTTATCGCGGCCTTTTCTCCCGAGGTCGGCGAGGTGGCCACCGAGGTGTCCCCGTCGTCCTCCGTGGGCCCGATCCGCCATCGCCGGTCCCCCGATCCTCCCGCCACCGCGCCCCTACGCCGGTTCGAGGACTTCCCCGTCCTCCCCTGGACCCGGCAGCTGATGAAGTCCTACCTCGGGGTCCGATAGCAGCGGTGGGGGATGTGGGTTGCCGAGATGACAGATCGAGAGACCCACACCCGCCGGTGGCTCGGTAGCTTCCACACGGCCGCGCTCGCGGCCATGGAGTACGACCGCTGGCAGGTCCGCTACCATGACATGGTGGCTAGGCTCAATTTCCCCTTCGGCACACGTCCGGTCCAGCTCGTTCCGCCGGAGCTAGGGGTGGTGAGCTCGGCTATGGCGTGGGAGGACCACGAGGCGTGGGAGCGTCTTGAGGCCAAGGCCGCCGACGAGGCCTACATGCAAGAGCTCTGCTGGCAACACCCCAAGCTCGTGGAGGTGGAGCGGGTGCTCTTTGCCGGCGCGGAGGGCGGTGAGGTTATCGCACTCTCCTCTGATGATGAGGTCGAAGGCAGCGAGGACAGCGGCGCGGAGGGCGGTGAGGTTATCACGCTCTCCTCTGATGATGAGATTGAAGGCGGCGGCGCGGAGGACGTTGAGGTGGGCCCCCAGGTGTCGATGTCAAAACCGGCAGATCTCGGGTAGGGGATCCTGAACTATGCGTCTAAGGCAGATGGTAACAGGAGGCGGGGGACACGATGTTTACCCAGGTTCGGGCCCTCTTGATGGAGGTAATACCCTACGTCCTGCTTGATTGATCTTGATGATATGAGTATTACAAGAGTTGATCTACCACGAGATCATAGAGACTAAACCCTAGAAGCTAGCCTATGCTATGATTGTTGTTGTCCTACAGACTAAACCCTCCGGTTTATATAGACACCGGAGGGGGTAGGGTTACACAGAGTCGGTTACAAGGGAGGAGATCTACATATCCGTATTGCCAAGCTTGCCTTCCACGCCAAGGAGAGTTCCATCCAGACACGGGACAAAGTCTTCAATCTTGTATCTTCATAGTCCAATAGTCTGGCCAAAGGATATAGTCCGGCTGTCCGGAGACCCCCTAATCCAGGACTCCCTCAGTAGCCCCCGAACCAGGCTTCAATGACGATGAGTCCGGTGCACAGATTGTCTTCGGCATTGCAAGGCGGGTTCTTCTCCAAATTCTAAATATCTGTTGAGTAGTGTACGGCTCCCCATAAGTGTTGCACTTCTTGGCTTCCATGCCCAATAAGGGCTATCTTCCATGTGTCGAGCGAATGCGAGGAGCCAGGGAATTTTTACATTTTCCACCCTAGTCATGTAAGTAAACTGTCTATTAAAGAGACGGGGATTCTTAGATCCAGACCACACCATCCTCCCATGGCGAGTATCCATCGGAGCGCTCTCGGAAAAATCCATTCCAACATGGCCGACCATCGCAGCTCCTCCTCCCTCTCCCGTAGCCCTAAGCCCGGTGATTGGGAGAAGTGTTCCGTCCCGCACAGCCAATTAGTAGAGTTACAAACCCAGGGATTTCTCCCCCAGCGTATATGGTCCCTGTTCAAGTCGGGCTCGCCACCTATAATGGCGGGGAGCAAGCGGAGAACTTCCCCAATTCCTCCAAGGGGGAGCGGGTATGCCTCGTCCCTTATTTACTAAGGGAACTTGGATTTCCAATCCATCCGTTCCTCCGCGGGCTTATGGAGTTTTATGGCCTCTAGTTGCATAATTTCACTACTGCTTCCATATTACACTTCGCTGGTTATGTTGCCCTTTGTGAGCTGTTTCTGGGCTGCAAAGCTCATTTCAAGCTATGGAAGAGGCTATTCTGCCTTGTGCCCCGTACACAGAAGGGGTCAATATATCAAGTGGGCGGAGACGAAATATGGCGCATCGCCGGGACCGGATACCTATCCGGTACCCCGAAGAAGACGTCCGAAGACAGGCCTCTGGAGTGGTTTTACATGGAGGACGTTCCCCTTCCAGATCCTATTCGGGCGGGTCTTCCTGAGTTCGACAATGCCCCTTTGAAGAAACGCCAAAGCTGGCGCCCACGGAGCCCTCAGAGGAAGATAATGGAGAAGTCCTTTACCTGATGGGCCGGATAAAAGTGTTG
This sequence comes from Triticum monococcum, assembly GCA_034509565.1. NCBI lineage: Eukaryota > Viridiplantae > Streptophyta > Magnoliopsida > Poales > Poaceae > Triticum > Triticum monococcum. Next base: position 672,157,926 of record CM067845.1, read on the forward strand.
GCTCAATCAGGACTGACAATAATCGAGGTTATGTCAATATGTATAATGCGGGGGGTGCCGCCACTTCAATATCGAGGGCACCCCATGTGGCGCTTTAATGGGGAAGATGATGCCACCCGTTGCGGGTGTAAGGAACCGGACTCAGCTGCCGCTCTGGCAAAAATTCTGTCCAACTTGTTAGAGGAAGAGGAGTTCATCCGTATTAAGCCACGAGATGGATTCTCCATGTACAACCCTCCAAGCTGGGTGAGGTGTCACTTTTTACTCCCAACCTTCCCGCATTCTTCGTCATAAATACTCACCTTGCCGTTTCATGGCAGGAACTACGAAAAGCTATAAGGGAGGTCAACAGCCCACCTCCACAACCGGAGGACCCTGACCGGGCCCTCGATCCCGGACTCGAAGAGGATCCAGACATATTTGTGGAGCTGATCGACAGGACATTCTATCAATTGAGCTGCGATGATGCCATGGTGGCCATCATAGCCGACTATCCTGGGCTACTCCCTGCATCACATGTAAGAAAAACCGGAGTCCCAACTTCTGAGAAGGATCCCCTTTTATGCACTTCACCTCCGTACACATATGGTGTTTTAAATGGAAGGCCCTCGGGACGCCATGCCGAACCCGCAGTGACTCGCCAACAAGGGACGCCGAAGCCGGGTAGGCTAAAAAGGAAGGTGGTCAGGACTAAGACGCCGACGTAGAGGTATGATACAGAACCTCGCTCCGTGGTTGTTGTCTTGTTTTAAATATAACGACGTCCATGTTTCCTAGTAGGAAAAATGCTCGCCGGACTATATCGAGGTTGCCGATCACTCCTCCACCAGTCGGGCTCCAGGGCCGGACATAGAGGCAGAAGCTAACACAGGACGAACGCCAGATGCTCCTCCTACAGAGGATGCAGATAGACTATCCGCTACAAATTCTGAAGTGGAGAGCGCCATGAATCACAGGCGTCGCCGGGCCGTACTCCGTGACGCTTGTTTCTCCCAAGAGGCGTTTGATGCCTTCAACTCAGGAGACGCGTACATCCGTGCTGCTCAAAACGGTCTTTTCAGAGCCACGGACCAGTATGTAAAGGATATACGGGTAACAAAATCTGATGATTATATATATATCAGTAGCCCCTAAGACTTGAAACAGTTGACACAACTGATTTAAGGATCATTAATTGTGCAGGTTCTTACAAAGAAGAATACCCAATTGTCTCAAGAGCTGGAAGAGTGCAAAGCCCAGCTACGGGCCGCGGTTGCCGCATTGAAGGAGTCCGAGAAGGCCCCCTCTAGTAACAGTTGTTTCCATTGCAAAGAGTGACAGGTACTAGATAGTATGCGGCAGGCATGCAAATCTAACAATAGATGTTGCAGATGACTCCGGAGTGAATCCGGAGGCCGTGCCGGAGATTATGCAACGTGCTAGTCGACAGCTAAATGCTGGCGAGCGCGTGGTTATGCGGGTCAGGCAGGAGAAAAATAATCTCCAGGACGCCAATATCTAGCTGGACGTGGAACTGAAAGATGTCCGAGCCCAGCTTGCGGACTCCGTGAAGGAGAATAAGCGGCTTCAACGCGGCATTTTCAGTAAGTGCTTGAACGAACTTTTGAAAGAGTTCGGCGAAGAAGCCGGCTAACAGAGTTATGTCTGCAGGTATGCTGACGGGTCATCCCGCGGAGGAGATGCTCGGGTCTACGGGTGATCTTCTACCAGAGCTCTCACAACTGCATGAACAAGTTCAGCAGGTGATGCAGGGTATTGCCCAAGCCTTGTGGCCATCCGCCTCCCCGCCAGGAGGCATGGGGGAGCTTATAGAGAAGCTCAAGGGAGCGTGGCGGTGCTTCCGATTATGGAAGATATCAGCCTGCCGACAAGGTGCAAGGGAAGCCTGGGCCATGGTGAAGACGCGATATACCAAAGCTGACCCAAACCACATGGCCGAGGTCGGACCTATGGGGCCCGATGGGAAAGAGATCCCCGTCAGTTTAGTGTATGACCAAGTAGAATTAGCCGCAAAGTATTCCCAACAGTATTGTAGGCTAGACAGCCTATTGGATGGTATAGAAGAAGAATTTAGTCAGTCTTAGTGACTGTGTACTTTAAGTGACATATATAATGTCCCTAGCCGGATTGTAAATCATTTGTCATGGCGGACCTTTTCGCTTCAACCTCTGGACCCGATAGTCCAGAGTGTATCCGAATACCCGCTCGGTTATGTAAAAACCGGGGTATGCGTGGAAACCAGACGTAGGGGTCATAAGTGCTTGAACCGACAAGTACCCAACTAGCTATGTTATATTACATGGATAGTAAGAAACATCTTCCAGGGAGAATAGTTCCGTTAAGGGTTCTTTTCCCTTGGTACGCATGCCCTAATGTGCATGTCCGAACTACGAAAAGAGACGCGGGCTATAAACATCTAGGGGCATGTATCAAAATAAATAAAAGTCATCTTTTGTTCACCGGTCGAATATTCCCCTAAGAACGCTAGCTTTCGGCTTCACCCAGTCTGAGGTACACATCCAGCTGACCCGGCAGTAACAATCGCAGAGGTGCTCCCCTTATGCCCTAGCCGAATTAACGGGAACGTAGGGCATAAATACAAGAGCCAGGCAACCCAGCTTGGCCAAAACTTAAGTCATATCGATGCATATAATGGCGAAAAAAGGTACATGTGGAAGAATAACACATGTGTGGGGCATAAAGCCCAGAAAAATAGTTATATTAAGCTTATGTATAAGAAGCCCCCAGGTATAATGAGCGCGGTTAGCGCGTCAAGATTGTGTAGTCAAGACACAAGTTAGCCTTTTTAAGGCCTTGAGGAGAAGAAAAAAGATGAGAGAAAGAGAGAAAAGACAGATAACGGATATGCAAAAAATTGACGGGGGTAAGGAGACAAACATAGAGTCCGGCACTAGGCTTAGAATCTTCGGAGTCTGGCTGTGTTCCATGGGTTTGGCTCGAGTCGATTGTCCGATGCATCCCGCAGACGGTATGCTCCACCGATCAGAACCTGGTCAATAATGAAGGGACCTTCCCATTTGGGCTTGAGCTTGTTCTTTTTCTTCTCCGGCAGGCGTTGAACTAGTTCACCAATGTTATAGGTTTTGGCCCGTACTTCTCTGCTTTGATACCTTCGAGCCTGTTGCTGATAGAACGCGGAACGGGCTTTTGCCACGTCGCGCTCCTCCTCCAGGGCGTCCAAACTGTCTTGCCCATCGAGCTTGGCCTCTTTTTCTTCGTACATGCGCACTCGAGGTGAGTCATGAATTATGTCGCAAGGCAGAACCGCCTCTGCGCCATACACCATAAAAATGGTGTGTATCCGGTAGTGTGATTCGGCGTGGTCCGCAGCGCCCATAGTACGGAGTCGAGCTCCTCTACCCAGTGAGTGTTTGATTCCTTTAAGGACTGCACTAATCTGGGTTTGATGCCGCTCATGATAAGACCATTTGCTCGCTCGACTTGACCATTAGTTTGCGGGGTGATAGACAGAAGCATAATCGAGCTTGATGCCCATGTTGCTGCACCAAAGTTTTACCTCGTCGGCTGTAAAGTTCGTGCCGTTGTCAGTGATGATGCTGTGGGGGATGCCATAACGGTGTACAACCCCAAATATGAAGTCTATCACCTGTCCGGATTCAGCCGTTTTAATGGGTTTGGCTTCTATACATTTGGTGAATTTAGCCACCATGACCAGTAAGTATTTTTTCTTATGGGTTCCCCCTTTGAGAGGTCCGACCATATCAAGCCCCCCAAACCGCAAAGGGCCAAGTAATGGGGATTGTTTGGAGAGCGGTAGGCGGCATATAGCTTTGGTTTGCAAAAAGCTGGCAACCGATGCAACGTTGGACCAGATCCTGTGCATCTGCTCGGGCCGTCAGCCAATAGAAACCTGTACGGAAGGGCTTGCTTACAAGGGCCCGGGCTGCAGCGTGGTGGCCGCCGAGTCTAGCATGGATTTCTGCCAAAATCTTACACCCTTCCTCTTCAGAGATGCACCTTTGAAGGACTCCGGTAGTGCTTTTCTTATAAAGCTCTCCCTCGTGGACCTTGTAGGCTTTAGATCGCCGCACTATGCAGCGTGCCTCATTTTTGTCCTCGGGTAGTTCCTGCCTGGTTAGGTAGGCCAGGAATGGTTCTGTCCACGGGGCGATGACGGCCATTATTACGTGGGCTGAAGGTGTTATTTTGATGGCAGAGCCTCCGATTGTGTCAGAGTGTTCGGTATCTGGTGTTGTGTCCGGGTCCGGACTATTGTTACCGGTGTCCCCTTCCCATACCACGGATGGCTTAAACAGCTTTTCCAAGAAGATGTTAGGTGGGACAGGGTCACGCTTAGCGCTGATACAGGCAAGGATATACGCCGCCTGATTGTTTTCCCAAGCCACATGGTGGAATTCAAGCCCCTCGAACCGAGATGACATTTTGAGGATGGCGTTGCGATATGCCGCCATTTTCGGATCCTTGGCATCGAAGTCTCCATTTATTTGAGATATTGCGAGGTTCGAGTCCCCACGCACCTCCAGGCGTTGAATTCCCATGGAAACTACCATCCGGAGACCATGTAATAGGGCCTCATATTCTGCTATGTTGTTGGAGTCTGTGTATAGTATTTGGAGTACGTATTGGATTGTATCTCCGGTGGGGGACGTCATGACGACGCCAGCCCCCAGACCAGCCAGCATTTTATAGCCGTCAAAGTGCATGATCCAATTGGAGTACGCACCATACTCTTTAGGGAGTTCGACTTCTGTCCACTCGGTGATGAAATCGGCCAGTACTTGCGACTTAATGGCTTGTCGTGGTCTATATGTTATGTCGAATGGGAGGAGTTCGATAGCCCATTTGGCAATCCGGCCCATGGCATCGTGGTTGTTTATTATGTCGTTGAGTGGTACCATAAATACCGCGTATGCTATCTTTTGATAATGTGGGTACCATGATTTGCATGGAGTGAGGACAGTGGATACATAATATACCGGCTTTTGAAGTGGGAATTTATGCCCGTCCGTCTCTCGTTCGACGACGAGCACTGCGCTTACAACTTGGTGAGTTGCCGCTATATATAACAACATTGGTTCACCGATATTTGGAGCGGCCAAGATTGGGTTAGTGGCCGGGATGGCTTTTATTTCTTCCAATCCGGCCGTGGCTGCGTCCGTCCACTCGATGTGTTTGGTGCGCCGAAGAAGGCGATAAAGGGGGAGTGCCTTTTCTCCTAATCGGGAGATAAAGCGACTTAAGGCCGCCACACGTCCAGTTAACTTCTGGATTTGCTTGGGGTCAGTTGGGATAGTCAACTGCGACAAAGCTAGGATTTTAGCCAGATTTGCTTCAATTCCTCTACTGGAGACGATGAAGCCCAGGAGCTTTCCGGCGGGCACGCCGAAAATGCATTTTTCCGGATTGAGCTTAATGTCGTATGTTCGGAGATTGTTGAACGTGAGCCTCAAGTCGTCTATTAAGGAGTCGACGTGTCTGGTTTTAATGACCACATCGTCTACGTATGCCTCCACTGTTTTGGCGATCTGCTTTTCCAGACATGTCTGAATCATGCGTTGATACGTTGTGCCGGCGTTTTTGAGCATGAAGGGCAATGTGTTAAAACAGAAGGGGCCGTATGGAGTAATAAATGCCATTGCGGCATGATCCGACTCCGCCATCTTAATTTGGTGGTAACCAGAGTATGCGTCGAGGAAGCACAATGAGTCGTGTCCTGCGGTAGCGTCGATAATTTGATTGATGCGAGGGAGGGGGAAGGGATCCTTTGGGCAAGCCTTATTAAGGTCCTTGAATCGAAGTCGATGCATAGGCGACATGATTTGTCCTTCTTTGGTACCATCACCAGGTTTGCTAGCTAGTCCGGATGTTTTATTTCTCTAATGAATCTGGCCTCCAGTAACTTGGCTAGCTCCTCTCACATGGCTTGTCGCTTAGGTTCAGAGAAACACCGAAGAGTCTGCTTGACCGGCTTGAATCCTTTTAGAATGTTAAGGCTATGCTCGGCCAACCTGCGTGGGATTCCTGGCATGTCTGAAGGATGCCAAGCGAATATGTCCCAATTCTCACACAGGAACTCCCGTAGTGCGGCGTCTACAGTAGGGTTTAACTGTGCCCCGATGGATGATGTTTTTGTGGGGTCCGTTGGATGGACTTGGAATTTGACTATTTCATCTACTGGTTTAAAAGAGGTGAACTTGGATCTTTTGTCGAGTATTACATCGTCCCTGTCCACTATGGAGCGCAGCATAGTTAATTCCTCCGCCGCAAGGGCTTCGGATAATGCCTCGAGGGCCAGTGCGGCTGTTTGTTTTCGGCGCGGAGTGCTATGTCCGGATCATTGGCTAGAGTGATGATTCCATTGGGCCCGGGCATTTTGAGCTTCATGTACACATAATGGGATATGGCTTGGAAGATCGTGAATGCCTCTCGCCCAAGAAGGGTGTGGTATCCGCTACTGAACGGGGCCACTTGGAATGTAATTTCTTCAGACATGTAGTTCTCCAGAGTGCCGAATACCACATCTAGTGTGATTTTCCCAGCACAACGTGCCTCCCGACTGGGGATGATTCCTCAGAAGGTCGTGCTACTTTGCTCAATATCGTTTCTGTCTATTTCCATTTTTGAAGAGTCTCCTCATAAAGGAGGTTTAATCCGCTACCACCGTCCATGAGCACTTTAGTAAGCTGAAAGCCGTCCACAATTGGACTGAGGACCAAGGCGGCTGGTGCTCGGTCTGTTCGGAATTTAGGTTCGTCACTAGCATTGAAGGTGATAGCCATGTCGCTCCATGGATTTATTGCTGCCACGTGGCAGACTTCGGCAAGGCTGCGGAGTGCTCGCTTATGCCTATTATTTGAGGCGAAGGTCTCAAAGACTGTCAATACTGTATTGTTATCCACGGGATAGTGCTCTGTGGTGTTTTTAATGAGGAGATCCTCACCGCTCTTGGCCACCTACTGGAGTACCCAACATGCTCTAAGGCTGTGTGTTGGTATGGTATCCGCTGTACTATGAATTTTGCAGGGCCCGTTAAGCCATCCCTCCAATACAGTTCCACGCCCTGTAGTGGGCTTTTGCTTCTTTGTAATTCAGTCTGGCGACTTATGAGAGTGCACCCTTTTAGTTCGGACTGGGGTTTTGTCAAAGCCGGATTATCCCAAAATTTTGTTTGGGTTTGCCAGGCGCTTTCGTCGCACAGTACTTCTACACTATGGTCGCCAAGTCAGCGAAATGTGCTATGTCACGGCATCTTATGGTGTTGAGGATTCCCTTGTCCGTGCAATTGTTGCAAAAGAACGAGATTGCGTCTTCCTCGCAACAGTCCTTGACCTTGTTCATTACAAGGAGGAATCTGGCCCAATAGTGATGTACTATCTCTTGGGGGTCTTGCCTAATGTTGGAAAGATTGTTTATATCTGGGTGGGTGGGTGGATTTAAGTCCAGACCTTGACCCAATATGAGACCCAGGGGCGGGGGAGTCTCCGATCTTGGAAGTTCGGGCTCTGGGATGTTGCCCCGCAGGTACGGTATCCTGCCTGATTCTAGGTTTAGGGTTAGGGCGATGTCCTCCCATGGACGGGTATCCGGCTCGGAGAGCTCGGGAATCCAGACATAGTTCATCCTCAGGATAGAGGAAGAATCGCCGCATTGCTCCTCCACTACCGCTATCTGATGGGTGACCGGTGGAGAGTTAATCTCCCTTTGGTCGGGTTTAAGCCCGATCCGATCATAGTCCGTAGCGGCTCCCAGAGCGGTGATGCGATCCAAGAGCACGTTCAAAGAGGAAAGCTCCATTGGATCCATCTGCTCGGTGAATTTCGAGCCGATGTGGAGGCTATTTTCGATGACCCGAGAAGTCATCGTCGACGCAGCGGCCGAGCGGGCGGTCATGATGAAGCCGCCTACTCGGAGAGTTTGGCCTACAGCCAGGGCTCCCCTAGAGGTGATGTTGTTCTTGACAACGAGACGAGCCATCCCTCCTTATGATGACGACACAGTGGAACTCTCAGTGAAAGCACCAATGTCGGTGTCAAAACCGGCGGATCTCGGGTAGGGGGTCCCGAACTGTGCGTCTAAGGCGGATGGTAACAGGAGGCGAGGGACACGATGCTTATCCAGGTTTGGGCCCTCTTGATGGAGGTAATACCCTACGTCCTACTTGATTGATCTTGATGATATGAGTATTACAAGAGTTGATCTACCACGAGATCGTAGAGGCTAAACCCTAGAAGCTAGCCTATGGTATGATTGTTGTTCTCCTATGGACTAAACCCTCCGGTTTATATAGACACCGGAGGGGGCTAGGGTTACACAGAGTTGGTCACAAGGGAGGAGATCTACATATCCGTATTGCCAATCTTGCCTTCCACGCCAAGGAGAGTCCCATCCGGACACGGGACGAAGTCTTTAATCTTGTATCTTCATAGTCAAACAGTCTGACCAAAGGATATAGTCCGGCTGTCCGGAGACCCCCTAATCCAGGACTCCCTCACCAGGACGAGGAGATCGACGTCGACAAGTGGAGGAGTGCCTTCCCCAATGACCCCGACGACGGTACTGGCCCAGACCCGGCTCGCGACACACCGTACATGACGAGGAAGGATTGGCTCAACCTCTATTTTGACCGAAAGTAGTTTAGCTTAGTTTAAATTTATGTTTTATGTTCAGTTATGCAAAACTATCTATGTTTATGTTTGAATGCATGCTACTTTCAGTTGAACCTGCTTTGAACTTGATGAAATTGATGTTTACAACCTTAAGTTTAGGGGATCGGCTAGAAAATGCCAAAAATTGCTGGAGTATATATATATCCACTAAGGGTTTTAGTCCTTTAGCTTTTTAAGGATCGCCTAGAGATGTCCTTATGACTTGTTTATTTTAGTTCTTCATAGTGTGATGCTCTATATGTGCAACTATTTGCAGTGCAGTTCAATTTCATCAATAACAGTTTCAACAATACCACTATGAATTATGATATTTGGTTGCTGTTAAGGATATTGCAGTTAACATGCCTTTTCGTTTTTCAATTGTTGTTTAGCAACATGCATTGTACTGAATGACTAAATATGCAACCCCAGGCTACATAGCAACAAGGAAGAGTGTTACCTTAATGTTCTGATGATGTCTAGATATACATGTAATAAAATCTTATATAATGGGATGGATGGAGTGTTGTACTATATCATTTTTCAATTGTTGTTTAGCTTCTAATATTAACTTGGTGCTTTTAGGTACATATATCATTGCCAAAGATCCACACTTTGACCCTTTCTGTGTATGGGGCAATGAGATATTCATGAACCAGCATCAAGTAAGGAAACTGATAAAGATTGTTACTCAAATGGGTCAAAAGATGTCAATCGAACTAGTTGTTTACACTTTATGCAAGACAACAGTGAACTGCAGGATGCTAAGTAAGAACCCTGTAGCTTTCTTTTCACTGCCCGTAATGAGTTGTGTTATATGACAATATCTGAATCTTTTTTGTTTTGCAGTGGATCCTGAAGCAGTTAGTCAAGATTACCTCTCAAACTACATGATTGGCGGTTGGCCATCACAAGGGGTTGGGCTAGAGTCGTGCATGCCTTCTGCATCCAGGAGAGCACAATAGGGCCATTCCGCTTCACCTTGTTCAACAAATGGAATGTCTGTCGCCTCTTTCTTTACCATCTGTAATAGTAAAAGTATAGAACCCCGGTACATCATTCTTTATTTGGTGCTTCTGTAATTCTTAAACACATGTACCCGTGAATCGAATAATGCATTTGTTATTTGAAACTGATGGATATGAATAAAGCTATAGCCTACTTTCAAGTTTAAATTAGGTACAATTTTAAATAGCAGCAATTAAATTAGGGCGAAATTACGTTGTGCAGGTCATTACGACACACATGGTTGGTAAAACACAAATGTTTGCGATATACACCATAATCTGAGATGGTTCACAGAGAGGAAACGTGTGCAAGCATGCACACAGTTGCCGTTTGCAAAGTGATAACCCACAAGTATAGGGGATCGCAACAATTTTCGAGGGTAGAATATTCAACCCAAATTTATTGATTCGACACAAGGGGAGCCAAAGAATATTCTCAAGTATTAGCAGCTGAGTTGTCAATTCAACCACACCTGGAAACTTAATATCTGCAGCAAAGTATTTAGTAGCAAAGTAATATGATAGTAGTGGTAACGGTAGCAAAAGGTAATGATAAAAAAAGTAATGTTTTTGGTATTTTGTAGTGATTGTAACAATAGCAACGGAAAAGTAAATAAGCGAAGAACAATATATGGAAAGCTCATAGGCAATGGATCAGTGATAGAGAATTATGCCGGATGTGGTTCATCATGTAACAGTCATAACCTAGGGTGACACAGAACTAGCTCCAATTCATCAATGTAATGTAGGCATGTATTCCGAATATAGTCATACGTGCTTATGGAAAAGAACTTGCATGACATCTTTTGTCCTACCCTCCCGTGGCAGCGGGGTCCTAGCGGAAACTAAGGGATATTAAGGCCTCCTTTTAATAGCGAACCGGGCCAAAGCATTAACACATAGTGAATACATGAACTCCTCAAACTACGGTCATCACCGGGAGTGGTCCCAATTATTGTCACTTTGGGGTTGCTGGATCATAACACATAGTAGGTGACTATAGACTTGCAAGATAGGATCAAGAACTCACATATATTCATGAAAACATAATAGGTTCAGATCTGAAATCATGGCACTTGGGCCCTAGTGACAAGCATTAAGCATAGCAAAGTCATAGCAACATCAATCTCATAACATAGTGGATACTAGGGATCAAACCCTAACAAAACTAACTCGATTACATGATAAATCTCAGCCAACCCATCACCGTCCAGCAAGCCTATGATGGAATTACTAACGCATGGCGGTGAGCATCATGAAATTGGTGGTGGAGGATGGTTGATGATGACGACGACGACGGATTCCCCTCTCCGGAGCCCCGAACGGACTCCAGATCAGCCCTCCCGAGAGGTTTTAGGGGTTGGCGGCGGCTCCGTATTATAAAACATGATGAATCCTTCTCTCTTTTTTTTCTCTCCCCGAAAGTGAATATATAGAGTTGGAGTTGAGGTCGGAGGAGCTCCAGGGGGGCCACGAGGTAGGGGGCGCACCCCCACCCTCATGGCTAGGGTGTGGGCCCCCTGGCCTTGATATTTTGCCAGTATTATTTATTATTTCCAAAAATATGCTCCGTGGAGTTTCAGGCCATTCTGAGAACTTTTGTTTCTGCACATAAATAACACCATGGCAATTCTGCTGAAAACAGCGTCAGTCCGGGTTAGTTCCATTCAAATCATGCAAGTTAGAGTCCAACACAAGGGCAAAAGTGTTTGTGAAAGTAGATACGAATGAGACATATCAACTCCCCCAAGCTTAAACCTTTGCTTGTCCTCAAGCAATTCAGTTGATAAACTGAAAGTGATAAAGAAAAACTTTTACAAACTCTATTTGCTCTTTTTGTTGTAAATATGTAAAGCCAGCATTCAAGTTTCCAGCAAAGATTATGAACTAACCATATTCACAATAACATTTAGGTCTCATGTTTACTCATATCAATGGCATAATCAACTAGCGAGCAATAATAATAAATCTCGGATGACAACACTTTCTCAAAACAATCATGATATGATATAACAGGATGGTATCTCACTAGCCCTTTCTGAGACCACAAAACATAAATGCAGAGCACCTTTAAAGATGAAGGACTGACTAGACATTGTAATTCATGGTAAAAGAGATCCAGTCAAGTCATACTCAATGTAAACTAACAGTAATGAATGCAAATGACAGTGGTGCTCTCTAGCTGGTGCTTTTTAATAAGAGGATGATGACTCAACATAAAAGTAAATAGATAGGCCCTTCGCAGAGGGAAGCAGGGATTTGTAGAGGTGCCAGAGCTCGGTTTTGAAATAGATATGAATAATATTTTGAGCGCTATACTTTCATTGTCAACATAACAACCAAGAGATGGAGATATCTTCCATGCTACACACATTATAGGCGGTTCCCAAACAGAATGGTAAAGTTTATACTCCCCCTCCACCAACAAGCATTAATCCATGGCTTGCTCAAAACAACGAGTGCATCCAACTTACAAGTTTCCCAGGGGGAGTTTTGTTTGCAATTATTTTGATTTAGTTTGCATAAAGCATGGGACTGGGCATCCTGGTAACCAGCCATTTTTGCGTGAGTGAGGAGCGAAGTCCACTCCTCTTGAGAATAACCCACCTAACATGGAAGATACGGACAACCCTAGTTGATACATGAGTTCTTCAAGCATACAAAACATAATGTTTATTTGAAGGTTTAGAGTTTGGCATATACAAATTTACTTGGAACGGCAGGTAGATACCGTATATAGGTAGGTATGGTGGACTCATATGGAATAACTTTGGGGTTTATGGAGTTGGATGCACAAGCAGTATTCCCGCTTAGTACAGGTGAAGGCTAGAAAAAGAATGGGAAGCGACCAGCTAGAGAGCGACAACAGTCATGAACATGCATTAAAATTAATCAACACTGGATGCAAGCATGAGTAGGATATAATGCACCATGAACATAAATATTGTAGAGGCTATGTTGATTTTGTTTCAACTACATGCGTGAACATGTGCCAAGTCAAGCCACTCGAATCGTTCAAAAGAGGATACCACCCTATCATACCACATCACAACCATTTTAATAGCATGTTGGCACGCAAGGTAAACCATTATAAGCTCCTAGCTAATTAAGCATGGCATAAGAAACTATGATATCTAATTGTCATCGCAAACATGTTTATTCATAATAGGCTGAATCAGGAATGATGAACTAATCATATTTACAAAAACAAGAGAGGTTGAGTTCATACCAGCTTCTCCCATCTCAATCAGTTCATCATATATCGTCATAATTGCCTTTCACTTGCACGACCGAACGATGTGGATAATAATAATAATCCACGTGCATTGGACTAAGCTGGAATCTGCAAGCATTCAATAAACAGGAGAAGACAAGGCAATATGGGCTCTTTTGTCAGATCAACAATAATGCATATAAGAGCCACTTCAACAATTTAATTATGGTCTTCTCCTATCGACCCCCAAAGAAAAGAAAAGAAAAGAAAAGAAATAAAACTATTTACACGGGAAAGCTCCCAACAAGCAAAAGAAGAACAGGAAATCTTTTTGGGTTTTCTTTTTAATTACTACTACAAGCTACAACTAATTTTTTTGTTTTTCTTAAGGTTTATTAAACACATAAGAAGAAAGCATAAAAAGGAAATAAACTAGCATGGATATTACAATGAAAAAGTATGAGCACCGACATCTAGTAATAAGTGTGTGAACATAAATGTAATGTCGGTGAGAAATACATACTCCCCCAAGCTTAGGCTTTTGGCCGAAGTTGGTCTAATGCCACGGATGGCCTGGCAGATATCCAAAGTTGTAGTTGGAGTCGTACTATGATGCAGTAGTCATTACATCGTGGGCTGCAGCTTGGAGGCGAGCTATCTCAGCTCTCCTCTTATACTCTTCCGCCTCCTCTCTGGTTATAAAATATCTCCCTTTTGCCTGAAAGTCAAAGAAAGTAGAAGCAGGGAGAGCGACATGATAGGTGTGTCGTCTGTCAAAGATTAGTCGGTACTAGAGGAACTGATCGTTCCTCTCAACAAACTGATGATGAACCATAGCCTCATAATCCAAATAAGCAGGAGGCAACACAATATCATCCTCACGTATGGTTATACTAAGAAAATTAGCTATGCGGGTTGCATAAATTCCACCAAAGAAATCTCCATTAAATCTATTAAGATGCAACCTACGTGCAACAATGGCTCCCAAATTATAAGATTTATCTCCTAACACAACACTCCTAAGAATACTGAGGTCAGGGACACACATGAGACATGCTTCATCTTTATCGTTAATGCATCTACCTATGAAGAGAGCAAAATAATGTATAGCAGGAAAGTGAATGCTCCCTATGGTAGCTTGTGCTATATCTCTAGATTCCCCCATAGTTATATTAGCAAGAAAATCTCTAAATTCAGATTTGCGAGGTTCACTAGCACTACCCCATTGTGGAAATTTTCAAGCAGTGGTAAAGTCCTCTAAGTCCATAGTGTAAGAATTTTCATAAAGATCAAACAGGACAGTTTGAGAATCACGTGAAGATGAAAATTCAAACCTCCTCACAAAGGAACTAGTGAGATAGTGGTACTGGTGACATTTTTCTTCCTTGAAGCTCACAAGATCAGCATTACGCAAATATGAGTTAAATTCTTCCTTAATTCCTGCTCGATCCATGAAGTCCTCTGAAGGCCATTCACAAGGCCGCACCGGAGCGTCCCTTGGTGGCTCATCATCAGCATCACGCATTGCAAGCCTGGGTTCTTGCTTCCTTGAAGAACCACCTTGGTACATTTTCCTAGACATATTTCTTCCTCTAAAAAATTTCTGAAATTTTTAGTAACTTCAAATAAAAGTAAACCAAACTCAACAAAATTGATAGTGGCTACTCCTACAAGTGCCTAGAGCCCATATCATGCATTAGAACTACTTGGAACCATATAAATTTGACATGCAAGGTCAAGAACATGGTCACCTAGGCAACACAAATTTGCAATGAATAAAGCACTAGAACAAAAACTAATTGGACCAATGGAGGAGTCACATACCAAGGAACAACCCCCCAAAGCAGTTTTGTGAGAGGTGCTTTGAGCAAGGAGATCGAAAATGGCAGCAAAATGAGCTTGGACTCGGGTTTGAGTTGGATAATGGTGTTTGTGGGAGGAAGGAGTGTGTGGGTGCAGGAATAAGTGGAGGAGGGCCACCATGGGCCCATGAGGCAGGGGGCGCGCCCTCCACCCTCGTGGCCAGGTGGATGCCCCCTGCTATGTTCTCAGTGCCAAATATTCTCAAATATTCCAGAAAAAATCATATTTAAATTTCATGTCATTTGGAGAACTTTTATTTTTGGGATATTTTTATATTGCACGGATAATTCAGATAACAGACAGAAAATACTATTTTTATTTTATTTAATATAAATAACAGAAAGTAAAAGGAGGGTACAGAGAGATGTGTTGTCTAAATTCATCCATCTTGTGATCATCAAAAGGAATCCATTAAAAAGGTTGATCAAGTCTTGTTAACAAGCTCATTCCGAATAACATGGAGACAGAGAATTTTCGAATAACACTAGGTTACCTCAACGGGGATATGCACATCCCCAACAATAAGAATTCCCAATAGAATTAATACTGTGGACTTGAGGTTGTTTCCTCGGAAAGTGTACCGTATGCTCGTTACCATTAACATGAAAAGTGACATTGCCTTTGTTGCAATCAATAACAGCCCCAGCAGTATTCAAAAAGGGTCTTCCAAGAATAATAGACATACTATCGTCCTCGGGAATGTCAAGAATAACAAAGTCCGTTAATATAGTAATGTTTGCAACCACAACAGGCACATCCTCACAAATACCGACAGGTATAGCAGTTGATTTATCAGCCATTTGCAAAGATATTTCAGTAGGTGTCAACTTATTCAAATCAAGTCTACGATATAAAGAGAGAGGCATAACACTAACACCGGCTCCAAGATCACATAAAGCAGTTTTAACATAGTTTCTTTTAATGGAGCATGGTATAGTGGGTACTCCTGGATCTCCAAGTTTCTTTGGTATTCCACCCTTAAAAGTATAATTAGCAAGCATGGTGGAAATTTCAGCTTTCGGTATCTTTCTTTTATTAGTAACAATTTCTTTCATGTACTTAGCATAAGGATTCATTTTAAGTATATCAGTTAATCGCATACGCAAAAAGATAGGTCTAATCATTTCAGCAAAGCGCTCAAAATCCTCATCATCCTTTTTCTTGGATGGTTTGGGAGGAAAAGGCATGGGTTTCTGAACCCATGGTTCTCTTTCTTTACCATGTTTCCTAGCAACAAAGTCTCTCTTATCATAACGTTGATTCCTTGATTGTGGGTTATCAAGATCAACAGCAGGTTCAATTTCTATATCATTATCATTGCTAGGTTGAGCATCATCATGAACATTATCATTAACATTATCACTAGTTTCAGGTTCATTACCAGATTGTGTTTCAGCATCAGAAATAGAAATATCATTTGGATTCTCAGGTGTTTCAGTAATAGGTTCACTAGAAGCATGCAAAGTCCTATCATTTTTCTTTTTCTTCCTTTTAGAAGGACTAGGTGCCTCTATATTATTTCTCTGGGAATCTTGCTCAATTCTCTTAGGGTGGCCTTCAAGATACAAAGGTTCCTGAGTCATCTTACCAGTTCTAGTAGCCACTCTAACAGCATAATCATTATTCTTACTATTCAATTCATTGAGCAACTCATTTTGACCTTTAAGTACTTGTTCTACTTGAGTGGTAACCATAGAAGCATGTTTACTAATAAGTTTTAGTTCACCTTTGACATTAGCCATATAATCACCCAAGTGTTCAAGCATATCAGCACTGCGTTTTAATTCTCTACCAAAATAAGCATTGAAGTCTTCTTGCTTAACAATAAATTTATCAAACTCATCTAAGCATGGGCTAGCAAACTTAGTAAATGGGATTTCAGCTTTATCATATCTATAGAGATAATTTACCTTTACTACCTGTGTCGGGTTATCAAGACCATGTGTTTCTTCAATAGGTGATGGATTAAAACCATATATTTCTTCAACAGGCGGTAAATTAAGACCATATATTTCTTCAATAGGAGGTAAATTCTTAACATCTTCAGCTTTAATACCCTTTTCTTTCATGGATTTCTTTGCCTCTTGCATATCTTCAGGACTGAGAAATAGAATACCTCTTTTCTTCGGAGTTGGTTTAGGAATAGGCTCAGAAGTTGGCTCAGGAACTAGCTCAGGAAGTGTCCAATTATTTTCATTTGTCAACATATTATTCAATAGAATTTCAGCTTCATCCGGTGTTCTTTCCCTGAAAACAGAACCAGCACAACTATCTAGGTAATCTCTGATAGCATCGGTTATCCCATTATAAAAGATATCAAGTATTTCATTTTTCTTAAGAGGATGATCAAGCAAAACATTAAGAACTAGCTCCAATTCATCAATGTAATGTAGGCATGTATTCCGAATATAGTCATACGTGCTTATGGAAAAGAACATGCATGACATCTTTTGTCCTACCCTTCCATGGCAGCGGGGTCCTAGCGGAAACTAAGGGATATTAAGGCCTCCTTTTAATAGAGTACCGGACCAAAGCATTAACACATAGTGAATACATGAACTCCTCAAACTACGGTCATCACCGGGAGTGGTCCCGATTATTGTTACTTCGGGGTTGCCGGATCATAACACATAGTAGGTGACTATAGACTTGCAAGATAGGATCAAGAACTCACATGTATTCATGAAAATATAATAGGTTCAGATCTGAAATCATGGCACTCGGGCTCTAGTGACAAGCATTAAGCATAGCAACATCAATCTCGGAACATAGTGGATACTAGGGATCAAACCCTAACAAAACTAACTCGATTACATGATAAATCTCATCCAACCCATCACTGTCCAGCAAGCCTACGATGGAATTACTCACGCACGGCCGTGAGCATCATGAAATTGGTGATGGAGGATGGTTGATGATGACGATGGCGACGGATTCCCCTCTCCGGAGCCTCGAACAGACTCCAGATCAGCCCTCCCGAGAGATTTTAGGGCTTGGTGGCGGCTTCTAATTGTAGAACACGATGAATCCTTCTCTCTTATTTTTTTCTACCTGAAAGTGAATATATAGAGTTGGAGTTGAGTTCTGAGGAGCTCCAGGGGCCCACGAGGTAGGGGGCGCGCCCCCCACCCTCGTGGCTAGGGTGTGGCCCCCCTAGCCTTGATCTTTCGCCAGTATTTTTTATTTTCCAAAAATGCGTTCCATGGAGTTTCAGGTCATTCCGAGAACTTTTGTTTCTGCACATAAATAACACCATGGCAATTCTGCCAAAAACAGCGTCAGTCTGGGTTAGTTCCATTCAAATCATGCAAGTTAGAGTCCAAAACAAGGGCAAAAGTGTTTGGAAAAGTAGGTACGACGGAGACGTATCACAAAGCGTGTGTGATGACAGACACTATCACATACGGTGCGGGAAAACTAAATGTGTGTGATTGTCTACCTATCATACACGGTTTATAATTATGAACTGTTTGTGATGTGGTAGGCATCGTAAAACTCTCGTGCCTAGAATCTGCCTAGAAAACTCCCGTGCCTGGAATCTGCCTGGTTTTAGGCAAAACCACAAAATTCCGACTGTGATGGCAATGCGAGCACAAATGAGTGGCAAGGATGAAGCTTTCGGGATATTCGAGATATCGGAAATGGTTATATAGGGACAACTGTATGCATCAAGGCTCCCTATCCTCGATGGTTTCTGGGTCGTGTGCTCGCCCACACTCACTTGGAGACGGTTCCATATGCCATCGTGGAAAGGGGTTAAAAACCGTTTGTTTAGGACCGACGTGCACCAGTGACACTACAGGGTTAAGGTCAGAAGTGCTGATGAGGTATCACCCTCGGCACTTGATAGAACTCTACAGAGTCGTATAACTAAGGGGGTGATGTGGGGTGTTAGGGTCTAGACATCGATCACATTTATCGAGTCATCAAACATAAAGTAGGGCAACTGGGACAAGGTGGGGGTCACTGATGGATCTTTAACCAACCTATACTAAGTAGTTTAGAATAAGCAGGTAAGGTATGAAAGCAGGTACAAAAGCAGGCTATGCATCAGAATAGGAGCAATCAATTATAGTAGCAAAATCTAATGCAAGCATAAGAGAATAGAATGGGCGATATCGGAATGATCAAAGGGGGGGCTTGCTTTCCTGGAAGCTCTGCTGAAAAGGAAGAAGTGTCATCGACGTAGTCGATCACAGGGGCAACATCGGTCTCGGGGTCTACCGGAGAGAAGAGGGGGAAGAAACAATAAATATAAAGCAAACAAAGCATCATAAAGCATTGCATGGTAATAGGTGGTGTTAGGGGAGAAACTAATGCAGTGCTAGACGTTGCAGTCGGAGAGGGAAAACATCCGGGGGGGTTTTTCTGGCGTCTGACATTTTTCGGACGGATGAAAAGAGAGGGGATAGTTCCATGCTTAGCATGCTAGGGGCATGTGATGGATGAACGGACTCCATATTCGAATTCATTGGATTTTTCTGAGCAACTTTCATGTAGAAAACATTTTCATCTGAGTTACGAATTATTTTATAATAATTTTCTAAGTTTTATACTTTTTTTTAAATTATTCTTAAATAAATAGAAAAATGTCATCAGCATGACGTCAGCAGTCAACAGGACGTTGACTGTTCAAAACTGACATGGGGGACCCACCTGTCATTGACTCACTATTAACATTGTCTTTAATTGTTTTAGTTAACTTATTAGTTAGGAGGGGGCCCATCTATAAGTGTCACCTTTTAATAAAACTGTAGCAACCAGACCTCAAACGGCCCAATCTCTGTGCTTCGGTGTCATCCCTGGATCAGTAATGCTGACACCACACAATACTTGAAGGATTTATAACAGAGTAGCAATCACACACTTATTACACCGAGTATCTCAAAAGAGAACTTATTACAATAAATATGGCTTAAGGCCATCTAATGATGATAATAGTGGAAGGCTTGGAAGATAAGTGAGTCCATCAACTCCAACGGCATCACTAAGTATAGAACCACGACCTAAGGCACCTTAATCGTCGTCTGAAAAGTCTGCAACATTAACTTTGCAGCCCGAAACGGGTCAGCACATGGAATATGCTGGCAAAGTAACACATAGAGAGTAATACAAGAATATGGCTATTCTATATGCATATATGGCTGGTGGAAAGCTCTATGGTTACAGTTTTGCGTAAAGCCAATTTTTCCCTACTGCAAAGGAATAATTTTTGTTTAACTATCATGGTAGTTGTTAAACATTGAGAATGGTTGACAGCATTCTCAATCCCATTTAAGCATCATCATTAAAACCCAACAATTAACTTTAGAGTAACATGATGAGATTCACATGATAATCCAGGTACTAGATAATCAAGATGTCCATAACCGGGGACACAGCTAATCATGATTAGTTTATACACTCTGCAGAGGTTTGCGCACTTTTCCCCACAAGACTCGATCTCCTCCGTTGGTTTTCTCGCACTGCATGGTGTTTGAAAAACGGATGACCGAGACATAGTCTTTCAGAAGCGCTAGCACCTTACGAACGGGTAGACCGTACCAACCTACATCCCCTACATCTGCTAGTCTACCACTGTAAGAGTTCGCATGACTTAGTCAACTATGCTAGAGCCCATAGTAGCTTGTGGCTGCACACGGAAGTTTCTAGCATGAATAATCTCATGATCCCTTTGAGCCTGGGTGGCGGTCCAAAAGAAAACAGGCAATCGCTGGAATACCCAGGTGCCTCAATCCACCCAGATGTGTGTTTAGGCTGCCACCTTAAATAAACCATTAAGTAACAATCTCACATCTGTCATGGAATACACTCACCCAATCCAAGTCTACTAGCATAGCATAGCAATAATAAGCAAACGTAGAGTAACTCCTAAAGGTTTGATAATAAACAGGTAATAGGTTCTACCTCAACTACTCCCCAAACCCACAATTTAATTAGATCCTAATCATGCAATGTGTGAGGATTGATCTAATGCAATAAAACTGGGTACTAGGAGGTATGATGAAAGTGTTACTTGCCTTGCTGATGATCCGGGAAACCTAGCGATTCGAAGTAGCAAGTGGCGCACTCCGGGTAATCTATCGCAAACAAACAAGCACACACTAAGTACTCAACTAATGCAGAGGTAAAACTCGAACAAAAGATCTAACCAGAAAGTTCAACTTAAGAACTCCGGTTGGCAAAAAGAATCAAAACGAACGAAGCAACGAAAGACAAACGGCAAAAGAAACAAGCTTCATTTACTATTCTGGATCTAGGGCAATTCTTAATGTGGCAAAAACTTGTTTGAGTTGGTTAAACGAAAAGAGGGTTTCGAGACGAAACTCCAGGTGCTTGAATCGCCTGATTCCGATAAACGAGCGGAAAGATAAACTAGAACGAACATCGGATCAGAGATCGCAATCAGAAAAACCGCAGATTTAATCCGAGAAAAAGAAAAATGGCGAACAGTTAACGAACGAACGTTCATTAACAGAAACTAAACGAAAAACGTGTTCGTTAAAACGAACGGGCGCTCGCTAAATAAATAAACCAAAGAAAACCGATCTATTTATTTAAAAAAACGGAAACTAGGATTTTCAAAAAAAAAACCGAATTGGATCTCAAAAACCGGCCGGCGGCTACCTCGGTGGTGGTTGTGGCTCTCCGGCGGGGCTCTGGCAGGCCGGCGGGTGGCGCGAGGCGGCGGGGCGGCGGCTCCGTGCGGCACGAGGCGCGGCAAGCGGTGCGGCGGCGACACAGGCGGCGGGGCGGCGGTGTGGGGTTGCAGGGGGGTGGCGGCGGTTATAAAGGGGGCGGGGGAGGTCGACTTGGGGGAGGGGTCGTCCTCGGGAGGCGTGTCCTCCCCGGACACGGCGGCGACGGCGATCGGGACTCTGGTCCCGATCCGGCTGGAGGCGGCGGCGGCTGGCTGGGCCGGCCTACTCGGCAGGGCCCTCGGCCCAGTTGGGCGCGGGGTTTTTTTTAAACAACTTCGCTACGCCTAAAAAATCTAGAAAAATAAATAAAAATCTAAAAATGCCAAAACAAAATTTCCCCATCTAAATAAAATATTTAGAACAGGAAGAATATTTTTTTGGCTCTAAATGCAATTTTTGAAAACGTGCAATTTTTCCTAAATTCAAATAAATAACAAATAAAACCAAAATAAAATCTTATTTGATTTTTTTATTAAATACTCAATATTTCTTTATTTTGGGAAAGTCATTTTATTCCCTCTCTCATATTTTGATAACAGAAATAAATGAAGATAAAATAAATCAAATCAAATGATCCCTATTTCAAAATTTGAGAAAACTCAAATATGAAAGTAACAAAATCCCCAACTCTCTCCGAGTGTCCTTGAGTTGCATAGAATTTGTAGGATCAACCAGAAAAGCAATAAAATATGATATGTAATGATGATCTAATGTATAACATTCCAAATTGAAAATTTGGGATGTTACAAACCTACCCCTCTTAAGATGAATCTCGCCCTCAAGATTCGGGTTGGCTAGAAAATAGGTGAGGGTGGTCCTTCAGCAATTCTTCCTCTCGCTCCCAGGTGGTTTCATCCTCCGTGTGGTGGCTCCATTGAACTTTGCAAAACTTGATAACCTTGCTGCGGGTGACTCGACTGGCATACTCTAGAATCTTGATTGGTTTCTCCTCATAGGTCAAATCACTGTCCAACTGAATTGCTTCCAGCGGCACTATATCTCTCAGCGGTATATCAGCCATCTCTGCGTGGCATGTCTTCAACTAGGAAACGTGGAACACGTCATGAACTCCTGATAATCCTTCAGGTAATTCCAACTTGTAGGCTACTTCTCCCATATGCTCCAAAACTTTGTATGGTCCTACAAAACGTGGCGCTAACTTTCCCTTAACTCCAAAGCGCTTAACTCCTAGAAGTGGTGATACTCGAAGATAAACTCGGTCTCCGACTTCGTAAACTGTCTCCTTGCATTTAGAATCTGCGTAGCTCTTCTGCCTGGACTGGGCTACCTGGAGCCTGTCGCGAATCAATTTCACTTTCTGTTCAGACTCCTTAATCAGATCCAGTCCAAACAACTCATGGTCTCCAACTTCATCCCAAGACAATGGGGTCCTGCACCTCCTTCCGTACAAGGCTTCGAAAGGGGACATCTTCAAACTGGATTGATAACTGTTGTTGTAAAAGAACTCTGCATATGGCAAATTCTCGTCCCAACTAGATCCGTAATCTAGCGCATAAGCTCTCAGCATATCCTCCAAAATCTGATTGACTCTCTTGGTCTGTCCATCTGTCTGCGGATGGAAAGCTGTACTAAACTCTAGTTTGGTACCCAAAGTTTCATGCAACTGATTGCAGAACTTTGAGGTAAATTGGGTTCCTCTATCTGATACAATGCTCTTTGGAATGAAATGGGCTACCTTTGTCAAACGATCGACTACAACCCATATTGAGTCATAGCCTGAACGAGTTCTGGGCAAACCCGTAATAAAATCCATGCCTAACTTATCCCACTTCCATTCGGGTATCGGCAATGGCTGTAGCAATCCTGCTGGCTTCTGATGCTCTGCCTTTACTCTCTGACATACATCACAAACTGCTAATACTCCGCAATATCCTTCTTCATTCTGGTCCACCAGAAAGTATCCTTCAAATCCAAATACATCTTGGTATTTCCTGGGTGAATCGAATATGGTGAATCATGTGCCTCTTGCAGAATTAACTTCATGATCTCTGAATCATTAGGCACATAAACACGGTCTTCAAACCATAGGGTATCGTGCTCATCTTCACGAAATCCTTTAGCTTTTCCTTTGCTTATTTTCTCCTTTATAGAGGCAATCTCCTTGTCAGTCCTTTGAGCTTCTCTGATCTTATCCATCAAAGTAGACTGGATCTCCAATGCTGCTACATAGCCTCTCGGAACTATCTCCAAATATAGCTCACGAACATTTTCATCTAACTCCCTTGGTAAATCTCCCATCATTAAGGTGTTGACATGGCTTTTACGGCTCAACGCGTCAGCTACTACATTAGCCTTTCCAGGGTGATAATGCAATCTCATATCATAATCCTTGATGAGTTCCAACCATCTCCTTTGCCTGAGATTCAACTCTTTCTGCATGAAAATATACTTCAAACTCTTGTGATCTGTGTACACCTCACAATGATTTCCAATGAGAAAGTGTCTCCAGGTTTTCAACGCATGCACTATGGCTGCTAACTCCAAATCATGTGTAGCGTAATTCAACTCATGAGGCTTAAGCTGTCGTGAGGCATATGAAACAACTCTTCCTTCCTGCATAAGCACTGCTCCAAGTCCTCGACGTGAAGCATCGCAATACACCTCATAATCCTTGGTCTGATTTGGCAAAATCAACACAGGTGATGTAACCAAATGTTTCTTCAATTCCTGGAAACTGGCCTCACATTCCTCAGTCCATATGAACTTGGTATCCTTTTTCAACAACTCCGTCATAGGCTTCGCAATCTTTGAGAAATTCTCAATGAATCTCCGTTAGTATCCCGTGAGTGCAAGAAAACTCTGGATCTCTCCAACTATTGTTGGCGCTTCCCAATTGGTCACCGTATCAACTTTAGTGGGATCTACTGCTATACCTTCTCCGGATATAACATGTCCGAGAAATCCGACTTCCTTCAACCAAAACTCATATTTGCTAAACTTGGCATATAATTGATGTTCTCTGAGTTTACCAAGCACCAAACGCAAATGCTCCTTATCCTACTCTTCATTCTTTAGGTAAACCAGGATATCATCAATGAACACTACCACGAATTTATCTAGAAACTCCATAAACACCTTATTCATCATGTTCATGAAATATGCTGGTGCGTTAGTCAGACCAAATGACATAATGGTATACTTGTATAGCCCATACCTGGTGGTAAAACCCGTCTTAGGTATATCTTGTTCTCGAATCTTCAACTGGTGGTATCCTGATTGCAGGTCGATCTTGGAAAATACCTTAGCTCCTTGCAATCGATCAAACAGATCATTGATCATTGGTAGTGGGTACTTGTTCTTGATGGTTACTTCATTCAATCCTCGATAATCAACAACCATCCTTAACGATTCATCCTTCTTTTCTACTAGAAGTACTGGTGATCCCCAAGGTGAAGAACTTGGGTGAATATAACCCTTATCCAGTAACTCCTTAATCTTCTTCTTAATCTCCACCAAATCCTTTGTGGGCATCCTATATGGTCTCTTTGATATTGGCCCTGTGCCTGGCAAAAGCTCAATCAAAAACTCAATATCTCTATCTGGTGGCATGCCCGGCAATTCCTTGGGAAATACATCAGGGAAATCCTTCACTATTGGTACTTCCTCCTGCACAACTCCTGTTAGGCAATTTATTTCAGTCCTTTTTGGCACATGCCGTGATACATACGTGATCCTTCATCCTTCTGGGGTGGTAAGAAAAATTGATTTACTAGCACATTCAATATTCCCTTCATACTTTGACAACCAATCCATGCCTAATATCACATCCAATCCTTGAGATTCCAACACTATTAGGTCTGAGGGAAATACGTAGTTACCAATCCTTAATGGTAACCGATCACACCATTGGCTAGCCATATACTCTGCTCCAGGCGAGGTTACTAACATGGGTAACCTAAGGGCTTGGGTTGGTAGTTTATATTTATCCACAAATCCCCTTGATATGTATGAATGCGATGCACCAGTATCAAAAAGAACGAGTGCAGTAAATGACTTAACCAAAAACTTACCGATTACTGCATCCGGCTGCTCTTCAACCTCCTCCACGTTAACGTGGTTCACCTGTCCCCTGTTGAAAGGGTTCGGCTTCTTCCCAGAGCTTCCATTGCCATTTCCATTCTATGATTCAGGACATTCGTTGGCACAATGTCCGGTCTTCTGGCACTTAAAACAAGTGACTTGGCTCAGGTCTTTCTTGGCTGGGGTTGATGGGTTGGTGCGGTTCTGGACGTTGCTTCCTCCATTCCCATTACCAGTCTTGGGGCCATTGTGATTGTGCGAGCTACCTCCTCCATGGCTATGCTGGAAATGTCCTCCTGGTCTAGGGGTAAAACGTGGCTTCTGCTGAGCTCCAGAATTGTACTTCCCTTGTCCATACTTCCTCTTGCGGTTCTCGATCTGCTACTGCTTCCCTTCAATCATGAGAGCACGATCTACCAACTCCTGGTAGTTGTTGAAGGTTGCTACCATCAACTACATGCTCAACTCATCATTCAGTCCTTACAGAAACTTCTCCTGCTTAGCTGCATCAGTAGCAACGTCATCTGGGGCATAATGTGCTAGCTTACTAAAGTCCTCCACATACTGGCCAACTGTCCGTCCTCCTTGGCGCAAGTTGCAAAACTCTCGCTTCTTCATGGCCATAGCTCCTGCTGAAACATGGGCAGTATGAAAAGCTTGCTGAAACTGGTCCCACGTGACAGTGTCGACAGGGAAAGTGGCTGTGAAATTCTCCCACCATGATGCTACGGTTCCTTCCAGCTGATGTGCGGCAAACTTCACTTTTTCCGCATCTGTGCATCCTGCCGTGGTCAACTCTCTTGCTGTCTTTCGGAACCAATCATCTGCTACTATCGGCTCATTGCTACTGGAAAACACCGGCGGATTCAGCCTAAGAAAATGGGCTAAGTGATCAACAGGTGGTGGTGGTGGTGGGTTGTTGTTGTTGTTCCCCTGATTCTGATTCTGGACTAGTAACTGCATCAGTGTGTTCTGCTGCTGGATCAACTGAGTGAGCTCCGGTGGGAAGGTAAATTTGGGGTCATGTCTCGAAGGCATCTGAGGGTTTAGAAAAGATGAGATTTAAGAATAGAGGGGGTTTAAAGAGAAAAAACTACCCATATGCACATAAGGCAAAAGCAAACAATTCAATTTATTCAATCAATCAAACAAGGGCATACAATCGATCTAACTATCGCAAAAGTGCTCGGACTACTATATTTACAAGGTGGACTACTACTACTGTTGGGGTGATCTACTAGAAATATTCTTCGGTTGCAGACTCCATGATATCTGCTCCAGCTTCATCAACATAGTCATCATCGCTATCATCTGGATCCGAGTCGGTGTTGTCGATGATGATGTAGTCTTCCAGGCAAATCTCCTTGGGTTCTTCGTCTTCTTCTCCTGGTGTAGGGTCTCCCATGAATATTCCAATCTTCTTGATCAGATCGTCATTCGTTTCCACTAATACTTTGATTTCCTCTTCATAATCTTCACGTGTAGCCTTGAGTTCTTCCTCCAGATCCTTGATTCTTGACCTCGCCTTCTTCAAATCTATCATGTCTGCGCACATCTGGTTCTCCTGACGTCGAATGTGCTGGTTTAACTCCTGGATGAAAGCTGCAATTGATCTATCCTTCCTGGTGCTGATCATCTCCTAGTGCTCATCTCGGCGCCCACAAATCTGGTAGATAGTATCCTTGAGATCATTGCGGTAAACTTCTCCAATGCGCCCCAGGGCGATGCGAGCTGCCATGCTCTTTCCTAGACTCCAAGTTGGTGCATCAAAAGAAAACTCTACGGGCTCAGTGACTGGCATGAACGTCCTTCCTGGAACTTGAACTTGAATCATCCAGCGCTCTTCTTCGGGAAATGTGGCGTTGTAGGTTCCGGTGAAGCTTGGTACTCCTATGTTCAGGTATCTAGTGACTTCCTTCAAGTGACGTCCAAAGGGTGTATCTTCATCCGGTTGTATGAACTTGTTCCTTGCATCCGCCATCCTAAAAGAGTAGAAAAGATGAGAGGTCAGAAGGAGAAGAGTAAGTAGTGATCTAGGGCTTTAGCTTAGTGGTCGTGTCCTACAGTCAGTGTGTGCTCTGATACCATCTTGTAGCGACCAGACCTCAAATGGCCCAATCTCTGTGCTCCGGTGTCATCCCTGGATCAGTAATGCTGACACCACACAGTACTTGAAGGATTTATAACAGAGTAGCAATCACACATTTATTACACCGAGTGTCTCAAAAGAGAACTTATTACAATAAATATGGCTTAAGGCCATCTAATAACGATAACAATGGAAGGCTTGGAAGATAAGTGAGTCCATCAACTCCAACGGCATCACTGAGTATAGAACCACGACCTAAGGCACCTTAATCGTCGTCTGAAAAGTCTGCAACATTAACGTTGCAGCCCGAAACGGGTCAGCACATGGAATATGCTAGCAAAGTAACACATAGAGAGTAATACAAGAATATGGCTATTCTATATGCATATATGGCTGGTGGAAAGCTCTATGGTTACAGTTTTGCGTAAAGCCAATTTTTCCCTACTACAAAGGAATAATTTTTGTTTAACTATCATGGTAGTTGTTAAACACTGAGAATGGTTGACAGCATTCTCAATCCCATTTAAGCATCATCATTAAAACCCAACAATTAACTTTAGAGTAACATGATGAGATTCACATGATAATCCAGGTACTAGATACTCAAGATGTCCATAACCGGGGACACGGCTAATCATGATTAGTTTATACACTCTGCAGAGGTTTGAGCACTTTTCCCCACAAGACTCGATCTCCTCCGTTGGTTTTCTCGCACAACATGGTCTTTGAGAAACCGATGACCGAGACATAGTCTTTCAGAAGTGCTAGCACCTTACGAACGGGTAGACCGTACCAACC
This sequence comes from Triticum monococcum, assembly GCA_034509565.1. NCBI lineage: Eukaryota > Viridiplantae > Streptophyta > Magnoliopsida > Poales > Poaceae > Triticum > Triticum monococcum. The sequence continues at coordinate 672,186,287 of CM067845.1, forward strand.
TACATCCCCTACATCTGCTAGTCTACCACTGTAAGAGTTCGCACGACTTAGTCAACTATGCTAGAGCCCATAGTAGCTTGTGGCTGCACACAGAAGTTTCTAGCATATATAATCTCGTGATCCCTTTGAGCCTGGGTGGCGGTCCAAAAGAAAACAGGCAATCGCTGGAATACCCAGGTGCCTCAATCCACCCAGATGTGTGCTTAGGTTACCACCTTAAATAAACCATTAATTAACAATCTCACATCTGTCATGGAATACATTCACCCAATCCACGTCTACTAGCATAGCATAGCAATAATAAGCAAACATAGAGTAACTCCCAAAGGTTTGATAATAGACAGGTAATAGGTTCTACCTTAACTACTCCCCAAACTCACAATTTAATTAGATCCTAATCAAGCAATGTGTGAGGATTGATCAAATGCAATAAAACTGGGTAGTAGGAGGTATGATCAAAGTGTTACTTGCCTTGCAGATGATCCAGGAAACATAGCGATTCGAAGTAGCAAGCGGCGCACTCCGGGTACTCTATCGCAAAAAAAACAAGCACACAATAAGTACTCAACTAATGCACAGGTAAAACTCGAACAAAAGATCTAACCAGAAAGTTCAACTTAAGAACTCCGGTTGGCAAAAAGAATCAAAACGAACGAAGCAACGAAAGACAAACGGCAAAAGAAACAAGCTTTGTTTACTATTCTGGATCTAGGGCAATTTTTTACAACGGCAAAAACTTGTTTGAGTTGGTTAAACGGAAAGAGGGTTTCGAGACGAAACTCCAGGCGCTTGAATCACCTGATTCCGATAAACGAGCGAAAAGATAAACTAGAACGAACATCGGATCAGAGATCGCGATCAGAAAAACCGCGGATTTAATTCGAGAAAAAGAAAAACGATGAACAGTTAACGAACGAACGTTTGTTAACAGAAACTAAACGAAAAACGCGTTCGTTAAAACGAATAGACGAACGGGCGCTCGCTAAATAAATCAATCGAAAAAATCTATCTATTAATTTAAAACACGGAAACTAGGATTTTCAAGAAAACTGAATCGGTTTTTTCTCAAAAACAGGCCGGCGGCTACCTCGGTGGCTGCGGCGGCTCTCCGGCGGGGCTCCGGCAGGGCGACAGGTGGCGCGAGGCGGTGGGGCGGTGGCTCCGGGCGGCGCGGGGCGGCGGCAAGCGGCGCGGCGGCGGCTCCGGGCGGCGTGGGGCGCGGCAAGCGGCGTGGCGACGTAGGCGGCGGGGCGGCGGTGTGGGGTTGCAGGGGGTGGCGGCGGTTATAAAGGGGGCGGGGTAGGTCAACTTGGGGAAGGGGTCGGCCTCGGGAGGCGTGTCCTCCCTGGACACGGCGGCGGCGGCGATCGGGACTCCGGTCCTGATCCGGCTGGAGGCGGTGGCGGCTAGCTGGGCCGGCCTGCTCGGCTGGGCCCTTGGCGCAGTCGGGCGCGGGGTTTTTTTAAACAATTTCGCTACGCCTAAAAAAATCTAGAAAAATAAATAAAAATCTAAAAATGCCAAAACAAATTTTCCCCGTCTAAATAAAATATTTAGAACAGGAAGATCATTTTTTTGGCGCTAAATGCAATTTTTGAAAACGTGCAATTTTTCCTAAATTCAAATAAATAGCTAATAAAACCAAAATAAAAAATGTTATTTGATTTTTTATTAAATCCTCAATATTTCTTTATTTTGGGAAAGTCATTTTATTCCCTCTCTCATATTTTGATAGCAGGGCCGAAGCCACGCGCAGGCGGGCGTGAGTTGCGGCGGCGAGCCACGGTATAGAAACAGTAGCAGGAGGCATCGGCAAGGGTGAGGGCCAAGGCGCACGGGATGTCGACGACAGCAGGCGCGACACGGCGGACGCGGTGTGGAACCAGTGGGCAGCAGGAGCGAGGCAAGGAGGAGGCTGCGGCAGCAGGAGAGGGCACGGCTGATGTCTACTACACAACCTTCTTCTTGTAGACGTTGTTGGGCCTCCAAGTGCAGAGGTTTGTAGGACAGTAGAAAATTTCCCTCAAGTGGATGACCTAAGGTTTATCAATCTGTAGGAGGCGTAGGATGAAGATGGTCTCTCTCAAGGAACCCTGCAACCAAATAACAAAGAGTCTCTTGTGTCCCCAACACACCCAATACAATGGTAAATTGTATAGGTGCACTAGTTCGGCAAATAGATGGTGATACAAGTGGTATATGGATAGTAGATATAGGTATTTGTAATCTGAAATAAAAAAAACAGCAAGGTAACAAGTGATAAAAGTGAGCGTAAACGGTATTGCAATATGTTGAAACAAGGCCCAGGGTTCATACTTTCACTAGTGTAAGTCCTCTCAACAATACTATCATAATTGGATCATAAAACTATCCCTCAACATGCACCAAAGAGTCACCCCAAAGTCACTAATAGCGGAGAACGAACGAAGAGATTATGGTAGGGTACGAAACCACCTCAAAGTTATTCTTTCCAATCAATCCGTTGGGCTATTCCTAGAGTTTGTACTAGAATAACACCTTAAGACACAAATCAACCAAAAACCTAATGTCACCTAGATACTCCATTGTCACCTCAAGTATCCGTGGGCATGATTATACGATATGCATCACACAATCTTAGATTCATCTATTCAACCAACACAAAGGATCTCAAAGAGTGCCCCAAAGTTTCTACCGAAGAATCACGACGAAAACATGTTCCAACCCCTATGCATAGGTTCCCAATGTCACGAAACCCGCAAGTTGGTCACCAAAACATACATCAAGTGGCACGTGGTATCCCATTGTCACCACAGATATCCACGGCAAGACATACATCAAGTGTTCTCAAGTGTTTAAAGACTCAATCCGATTAGATTACTTCAAAGGGGAAACTCAATTCATTACAAGAGAGAAGAGGGGGAGGAGAAACATAAGATCCAACTATAATAGCAAACCTCACGATACATCAAGATCGTGCCAAATCAAGAACACGAGAGAGAGAGAGAGAGAGATCAAACACATAGCTACTGGTACATACCCTCAGCCCCGAGGGAGAACTACTCCCTCCTCGTCATGGAGAGCACTGGGATTATGAAGATGGCCGCCGGAGAAGGATTGCCCCTCCGGCAGGGTGCCGGAACGGGTCTAGATTAGTTTTCGGTGGCTACGGAGGCTTCTAGCGGCGGAACTCCCGATCTATTGTGCGTTCTGGAAGTTTTAGGTCACGTAGATATATATGGGTGCAGGAGGTACGTCAGGGGAGCCACGAGGGCCCCACGAGACAGGGGGCGCGCCCTAGGGGGGGGCGCGCCCCCCACCCTCGTGAGCTCCTCGTTCCTTCCTTGACGTGGGGTCCAAGTCCATCAGGTGTGTTTCCTTCCAAAAATAACTTCTCCAATTGACTTCGTTCCGTTTCGACTCCATCTGATATTCCTTTTCTTCAAAACACTGAAATAGGCATAAAACAGCAAATCTGGGCTGGGCCTCCGGTTAGTAGGTTAGTCCCAAAAGTAATATAAAAGTGGATAATAAAGCCCAATATTGCCTAAAACAGTAGATAATATAGCATGGAGCAATCAAAAATTATAGATACGTTGGAGACGTATCAAGCATCCCCAAGCTTAATTCCTGCTCGTCCTCGAGTAGGTAAATGATAAAAAGATAATTTTTGATGCGGAATGCTAGTTGGCATAATTTCAATGTAATTCTTCTTACTTGCGATATGAATATTCAGATCCATAAGATTCAAGACAAAAGTTCATATTGACATAGAAAATAATAATACTTCAAGCATACTAACTAAGCAATTATGTCTTCTCAAAATAACATGGCCGAAGAAAGCTATCCCTACAAAATCATATAGTCTGGCTATGCTCCATCTTCACCACACAAAATATTTAAATCATGCACAACCCCGATGACAATCCAAGCAATTGTTTCATACTTTTGATGTTCTCAAACTTTTTCAATCTTCACGCAATACATGAGTGTGAGCCATGGACATAGCACTATAGGTGGAATAGAATGGTGGTTGTGGAAAAGACAAACAGGGAGAAGATAGTCTCACATCGACTAGGCGTATCAACAGGCTATGGAGATGCCCATCAATAGATATCAATTTGAGTGAGTAGGGATTGCCATGCAACGGATGCACTAGAGCTATAAGTATATGAAAGCTCAACAAAAGAAACTAAGTGGGTGTGCATCCAACTTGCTTGCTCACGAAGACCTAGGGCATTTTGAGGAAGACCATCATTGGAATATACAAGCCAAGTTCTATAATGAAAGATTCCCACTAGTATATGAAAGTGACAACATAGGAGACTCTCTCTATCATGAAGATCATGGTGCTACTTTGAAGCACAAGTGTGGTAAAAGGATAGTAGCATTGTCCCTTTTTTATTTTTATTTTTTATTTGGCCTTTCTTTTTTTGTATTTTTTATTTGGCCTTCCTTTTTTGGGACAATGCTCTATTGAATGATGATCATCACACTTCTATTTATTTACAACTCAATGATTACAACTCGATTCTAAAACAAAGTATGACTCTATATGGATGCCTCCGGCGGTGTACCGGGATATGCAATGAATCAAGAGTGACAAGTATGAAGAAATTATGAACGGTGGCTTTGCCACAAATACTATGTCAACTACATGATCATGCTAAGCAATATGACAATGATGAAGCATGTCATAATAAATGAAATGGTGGAGAGTTGCATGGCAATGTATCTCGGAATGGCTATGGAAATGCCATAATAGGTAGGTATGGTGGCTGTTTTGAGGAAGGTATATGGTGGGTTTATGGTACCGGCGAAAGTTGCACGGTACTAGAGAGGCTAGCAAAGGTGGAAGGGTGAGAGTGCGTATAATCCATGGACTCAACATTAGTCATAAAGAACTCACATACTTATTGCAAAAATCTATTAGTTATCGAAACAAAGTACTACACGCATGCTCCTAGGGGGATAGATTGGTAGGAAAAGACAATCGCTCGTCCCCGACCGCCACTCATAAGGAAGGCAATCAATAAATAAATCATGCTCCGACTTCATCACATAATGGTTCACCATGCGTGCATGCTACGGGAATCACAAACTTCAACACAAGTATTTCTCAAATTCATAACCACTCAACTAGCATGACTCTAATATCACCATCTCCATATCTCAAAACAATTATCAAGTATCAAACTTCTCATAGTATTCAACACACTCATAAGAGAATTTTATTATTCTTGAATACCTAGCATATTAGGATTTTAATCAAATTACCATGCTATTTAAGACTCTCAAAATAATCTAAGTAAAGCATGAGATTTCATCTATTTCTTCAAAATAAAACTACCACCATGCTCTAAAAGATATAAGTGAAGCACTAGAGCAAATGACAAACTACTCCGAAAGATATAAGTGAAGATCAATGAGTAGTCGAATAATTATGCAACTATGTGAAGACTCTCTAACATTTAATAATTTCAGATCTTGGTATTCTATTCAAACAGCAAGCAAAGCAAAATAAAGTGACATTCTAAGAATGGCAAACATCATGTGAAGAAGCAAAAACTTAGGATCAACCGATACTAACCGATAGTTGTTGAAGAAGAAAGGTGGGATGCCAACCGGGGCATCCCCAAGCTTAGATGCTTGAGACTTCTTGAAATATTATCTTGGGGTGCCTTGGGAGTCCCCAATCTTGAGCTTTTGTGTCTCCTTAATTCCTCTCATATCACGGTCTCCCTAAATCTCAAAAGCTTCCTCCACACAAAACTCAACAAGGACTCGTGAGATAAGTTAGTATAAACCATTGCCAAAACCTTATCATACTCTACTGTAGCAAATCACTAAAATTATTATTCAACATTGCATACTAAATGCCACTGCATATTTAATAGTCCTATCCTCAAATAGAATCATTAAGAAGCAAACATATGCAAACAATGCAAACATAACAACAATCTGCCTAAATAGGATAGTCTGTAAAGAATGCAGCAACATCCATACTTCCCTAGCTCCAAAAATTATGAAAGAAAATTCCCACTGTAGTAAATTTATCAGAGCTTAATATGCAAAAGGTTTCAACATTTATCACATTCTGACTTTTCTAGGGAATTATTGCAACAGCGGTAAACTTTCTGTTTTCAAACAGCAACATGTATACTTGTAACATAGGCATAGTAAAGGCTATCTATGCCACTTTTATTGAAATAAAAGATGCAAAACATTATTATAAATAACAGAAAGCAAATCCTAACAAAATAAATTGACGATCCAAGCAAAACACATATCATGTGGCGAATAAAAATATAGCTCCAAGTAAAGTTACCGATGAACGAAGACGAAAGAGGGGATGCCTTCCGGGGCATCCCCAAGCTTAGGCTCTTGGCTATCCTTGAATATTACCTTGGGGTCCCTTGGGCATCCCCAAGCTTAGGCTCTTGCCACTCCTTATTCCATAGTCCATCGAATCTTTACCCAAAACTTGAAAACTTCACAACACAAAACTTAAAGTAGAAAACTCGTGAGCTCCGTTAGTATAAGAAAATAAATCACCACTTCAAGGTACTGTACTGAACTCATTATTTATTTATATTGGTGTTAAACCTACTGTATTCCAACTTCTATATGTTTTATAAACTATTTTACTAGCCATAGATTCATCAAAATAAGCAAACAACACATCGAAAACAGAATCTGTCAAAAACAGAACAGTCTGTAGTAATCTGAATCAAACGTATACTTCTGGAACACATAAAATTTTCAAATAAATTTCTGGACCTGAGGAATTTATCTATTAATCATATTCAAAAAGAATTAACTAAATAGAACTCTCCAAATAAAAATGGCAGCAGTTCTTGTGAGCGCTAAAATTTCTGTTTTTGACAGCATGATCAACAAGACTTTCCCCAAGTCTTCACAAAGGTTCTACTTGCCACAAACACTAATTAAACAACTAAAACCACATCTAAACAGAGGCTATATGAATTATTTATTACTAAACAGAAACAAAAAGTAAGGAACAAAAATAAAATTGGGTTGCCTCCCAACAAGCGCTATCGTTTAACGCCCCTAGCTAGGCATGATGATTTCAATGATGCTCACATAAAGGATAAGAATTGAAACATAAAGAGAGCATCATGAAGAATATGACTAGGACATTTAAGTCTAACATGCTTCCTATGCATAGGGATTTTTTGAGCAAATAACTTATGGGAACAATAATCAATTAGCATAGGAAGGTAAAACAAGCATTACTTCAAAACTTTAAGCACATAGAGAGGAAACTTGATATTATTGCAATTCTTACAAGCATATATTCCTCCCTAATAATAATGTTCAGTAGCATCATGAATGAATTTAACAATATGACCAGTACCTAAAGCATTCTTCTCATGATCTACAAGCATAGAAAATTTATTACTCTCCACATATGCAAAATTCTTCTCATGAATAATAGTGGGAGCAAACTCAACAAGATAGTTATCATGTGACGCATAATCCAATTGAAAACTAAAATCATGACGACAAGTTTCATGGATATCATTATTCTTTATAGCATGCAAGTCATCACAATAATCATCATAGATAGCAACTTTTTTCTCATAATCAATTGGAACCTCTTCCGAAATAGTGGAATCATTACTAAATAAAGTCATGACCTCTCCAATTCCACTTTCATCAATATAATCATCATAAATAGGAGGCATGCTTTGATCATAATAAATTTGCTCATCAAAACATGGGGGACAAAAAATATCATCTTCATCAAACATAGCTTCCCCAAGCTTGTGGCTTTGCATATCATTAGCATCATGGATATTCAAGGAATTCATACTAACAACATTGCAATCATGCTCAACATTCAAATATTTAGTGTCAAACATTTTATAGATTTCTTCTTCTAGCACTTGAGCACAATTATCCTTTCCATCATACTCACGAAAGATATTAAAAAGGTGAAGTGTATGAGACAAACTTAATTCCATTTTTTGTAATTTTCTTTTATAGACTAAACTAGTGATAAAAAAAGAAACTAAAAGACTCGATTGCAAGATCTAAAGGTATACCTTCAAGCACTCACCTCCCCGGCAACGGCGCCAGAAAATAGCTTGATGTCTACTACACAACCTTCTTCTTGTAGACGTTGTTGGGCCTCCAAGTGCAGAGGTTCGTAGGACAGTAGCAAATTTCCCTCAAGTGGATGACCTAAGGTTTATCAATCCGTAGGAGGCGTAGGATGAAGATGGTCTCTCTCAAGCAACCCTGCAACCAAATAACAAAGAGTCTCTTGTGTCCCCAACACACCCAATACAATGGTAAATTGTATAGGTGCACTAGTCCGGCGAAGAGATGGTGATACAAGTGGTATATGGATAGTAGATATAGGTATTTGTAATCTGAAATAATAAAAACAGCAAGGTAACAAGTGATAAAAGTGAGCGTAAATGGTATTGCAATGTGTTGAAACAAGGCCTAGGGTTCATACTTTCACTAGTGTAAGTCCTCTCAACAATACTATCATAGTTGGATCATAAAACTATCCCTCAACATGCAACAAAGAGTCACTCCAAAGTCACTAATAGCGGAGAATGAACGAAGAGATTATGGTAGGGTACGAAACCACCTCAAAGTTATTCTTTCCAATCAATCCGTTGGGCTATTCCTATAAGTGTCACAAACAGCCCTAGAGTTCGTACTAGAATAACACCTTAAGACACAAATCAACCAAAACCCTAATGTCACCTAGATACTCCATTGTCACCTCAAGTATCCGTGGGCATGATTATACGATATGCATCACACAATCTCAGATTCATCTATTCAACCAACACAAAGGACCTCAAAGAGTGCCCCAAAGTTTCTACCGGAGATTCACGACGAAAACGTGTGCCAACCCCTATGCATAGGTTCCCAATGTCATGAAACCCGCAAGTTGGTCACCAAAACATACATCAAGTGGCACGTGGTATCCCATTGTCACCACAGATATCCACGACAAGAAATACATCAAGTGTTCTCAAGTCTTTAAAGACTCAATCCGATAAGATTACTTCAAAGGGGAAATCAATTCATTACAAGAGAGAAGAGGGGGAGGAGAAACATAAGATCCAACTATAATAGCAAACCTCGCGATACATCAAGATCGTGCCAAATCAAGAACACGAGAGAGAGAGAGAGAGCGATCAAACACATAGCTACTGGTACATACCCTCAGCCCCAAGGGAAAACTACTCCCTCCTCGTCATGGAGAGCAACGGGATGATGAAGATGGCCGCCTGAGAAGGATTGCCCCTCCGGCAGGGTGCCGGAACGGGTCTAGATGGGTTTTCAGTGGCTACAGAGGCTTCTGGCGGTGGAACTTCCGATCTATTGTGTGTTCTGGAAGTTTTAGGTCACGTAGGTGTATATGGGTGCAGGAGGTATGTCAGGGGAGCCACGAGGGCCCCACGAGACAGGGGGCACGCCCTAGGGGGGGCGCACCCCCCACCCCTGTGAGCACCTCATTCCTTCCTTGACGTGGGGTCCAAGTCCATCAGGTGTGTTTCCTTCCAAAAATAACTTCTCTAGTTGATTTCGTTCTGTTTCGACTCCGTCTGATATTCCTTTTCTTCGAAACACTGAAATAGGCATAAAACAACAAATCTGGGCTGGGCCTCCGGTTAATAGGTTAGTCCCAAAAGTAATATAAAAGTGGATAATAAAGCCCAATATTGCCTAAAACAGTAGATAATATAGCATGGAGCAATCAAAAATTATAGATACGTTGGGGACGTATCAATGGCCCGGGCGAGAAGCATCTCCGGCGGGCCCGAGCAGAGGAGCGAGGGCGCGCGCAGCGGGAGGCCGGGGAGCTAGCATAGCGCGGCAGTAGCGCGAGAGCCGCAACCGCTGGAGTATGTAGTAGCGGCAGCAGCGGTTTCAAGCAGAGCAAGCATTGGCGGCAGAAGCCAAAGCAGCGGCAGTAGCTAGCAGCTGCAAGCGGCAAGAGTAGCAAGAGGAATGGCAAGCAACAGTGGCATGCGCAAAGTGCAGCAGAAAGCAGCGGCGGGAGCGGCGCGTGTTGGGGAACGTAGTAATTTCAAAAAAATTCCTACACACACGCAAGATCATGGTGATGCATAGCAACAAGAGGGGAGAGTGATGTCTAAGTACCCTCGTAAACCAGCAACAGAAGCGTTGACACAACATAGAGGAAGTAGTCGTACGTCTTCCCGATCTGACCGATCCAAGTACCGAACGTACGGCACCTCTGAGTTCTGCACACGTTCAACTCAGTGACGTCCCTTGAGCTCTAATCCAGCCGAGTGTTGAGGGAGAGTTTCGTCAGCACGACGGCGTGATGACGGTGATGATGTTCTACCGATGCAGGTCTTCGCCTAAGCACCGCTACGATATGACCGAGGTAGAATATGGTGGAAGGGGGCACCGCACACGGCTAAGGAACGATCACGAAGATCAACTTGTGTGTAATGGGGTGCCCCCTGCCCCCGTATATAAAGGAGGGAGGGGGAGGTGCGGCCGGCCCCTAGCGGTGCGCCTGGAGGAGTCCTACTCCCACCGGGAGTAGGACTCCCCCCTCTTGCCTTGTTGGAGAAGGAAAGGGGAAGGGGGAAAGAGGAAAGGGGGGCACCGCCTCCCCTTCCTTGTCCTATTCAGACTAGGGGGCAGGGGGCGCACAGCCTGCCCTGGCCAGCCCTCCTCTTCTCCCTTAGGGCCCATGTAGGCCCATTAACCCCCGGGGGGTTCCGGTAACCCCCTGGTACTCTGGTAAAATCCCTATTTCACCCGGAACGATTCCGATATCCAAATATAGGCTTCCAATATATCAATCTTTATGTATCGACCATTTCGAGACTCCTCGTCATGTCCGTGATCACATCCGGGACTCCGAACAACCTTCGGTACATCAAAACACAAAAACCCTGATTACTATCGTCACCGAACTTTAATCATGCGGACCCTACGGGTTCGAGAACTATGTAGACATGACCGATACACGTCTCCGGTTAATAACCAATAGTAGAACCTGGATGCTCGTATTGGTTCCTTCATATTCTACGAAGATCTTTATCAGTCAAACCGCATAACAACATACGTTGTTCCCTTTGTCATCGGTATGTTACTTGCCCGAGATTCGATCGTCGGTATTCCAATACCTAGTTCAATCTCGTTACCGGCAAGTCTCATTCCGCAACTAACTCATTAGTTGCAATGCTTGCAAGGCTTAAGTGATGTGCATTACCGAGTGGGCCTAGAGATACCTCTCCGACAATCGGAGTGACAAATCCTAATCTCGAAATGCGCCAACCCAACAAGTACCTTCGGAGACACCTGTAGAGCACCTTTATAATCACCCAGTTATGTTGTGACGTTTGGTGGCACACAAAGTGTTCCTCCAGTAAACGGGAGTTGCATAATCTCATAGTCATAGGAATATGTATAAGTTATGAGGAAAGCAATAGCAACAAACTAAATGATCAAGTGCTAAGCTAACGGAATGGGTCAAGTCAATCACATCATTCTCCTAATGATGTGATCTCGTTAATCAAATGACAACTCATGTCTATGGTTAGGAAACATAACCATCTTCGATCAACGAGCTAGTAAAGTAGAGGCATACTAGTGACACTCTGTTTGTCTATGTATTCACACATGTATTATGTTTCCGGTTAATACAATTCTAGCATGAATAATAAACATTTATCATGATATAAGGAAATAAATAATAACTTTATCATTGCCTCTAGGGCATATTTCCTTCAGTCTCCCACTTGCACTAGAGTCAATGATCTAGATTACACAGTAATGATTCTAACACCCATGGAGCCTTGGTGTTGATCATGTTTTGCTCGTGGAAGAGGCTTAGTCAGCAGGTCTGCAACATTCAGATCCGTATGTATCTTGCAAATTTCTATGTCTCCCACTTGGACTAAATCCCGAATGGAATTGAAGCGTCTCTTGATGTGCTTGGTTCTCTTGTGAAATCTGGATTCCTTCGCCAAGGCAATTGCACCAGTATTGTCACAAAAGATTTTCATTAGAACCGATGCACTAGGTATGACACCTAGATCGGATATGAACTCCTTCATCCAGACTCCTTCATTTGCTGCTTCCGAAGCAGCTATGTACTCCACTTCACATGTAGATCCCGCCACGACGCTTTGTTTAGAACTGCACCAACTGACAGCTCCACCGTTCAGTATAAAAACGTATCCGGTTTGCGATTTAGAATCATCCGGAACAGTGTCAAAGCTTGCATCAACGTAACCATTTACGATGAGCTCTTTTTCACCTCCATATACGAGAAACATATCCTTAGTCCTTTTCAGGTACTTCAGGATGTTCTTGACCACTGTTCAGTGATCCACTCCTGGATTACTTTGGTACCTCCCTGCTAGACTTATAGCAAGGCCCACATCAGGTCTGGTACACATCATTGCATACATGATAGAGCCTATGGTTGAAGCATAGGGAACATCTTTCATTTTCTCTCTATCTTCTGCGGTGGTCGGACATTGAGTCTTACTCAACTTCACACCTTGTAACACAGGCAAGAACCCTTTATTTGCTTGATCCATTTTGAACTTCTTCAAAACTTTGTCAAGGTATGTGCTTTGTGAAAGTCCAATTAAGCGTCTTGATCTATCTCTATAGATCTTAATGCCCAATATGTAAGCAGCTTCACCGAGGTCTTTCATTGAAAAACTCTTATTCAAGTATCCCTTTATGCTATCCAGAAATTCTATATCATTTCCAATCAGTAATATGTCATCCACATATAATATTAGAAATGCTACAGAGCTCCCACTCACTTTATTGTAAATACAGGCTTCTCCAAAAGTCTGTACAAAACCAAATGCTTTGATCACACTATCAAAGCGTTTATTCCAACTCCGAGAGGCTTGCACCAGTCGATAAATGGATCGCTGGAGCTTGCACACTTTGTTAGCTCCCTTTGGATCGACAAAACCTTCTGGTTGCATCATATACAACTCTTCTTCCAGAAATCCATTCAGGAATGCAGTTTTGACATCCATCTGCCAAATTTCATAATCATAAAATGCGGCAATCGCTAACATGATCCGGACAGACTTAAGCATCACTATGGGTGAGAAGGTCTCATCGTAGTCAATCCCTTGAACTTGTCGAAAACCTTTCGCAACAAGTCGAGCTTTGTAGACAATAACATTACCGTCAGCGTCAGTCTTCTTCTTGAAGATCAATTTATTCTCAATTGCTTGCCGATCAACGGGCAAGTCAACCAAAGTCCACACTTTGTTCTCATACATCGATCCCATCTCAGATTTCATGGCTTCTAGCCATTTTGCGGAATCTGGGCTCACCATCGCTTCTTCATAGTTCGTAGGTTCATCATGATCTAGTAGCATGACTTCCAGAACAGGATTACCGTACCACTCTAGTGCGGATCTTACTCTGGTTGGTCTACGAGGTTCGGTAGTAACTTGATCTAAAGTTTCATGATCATTATCATTAGCTTCCTCACTAATTGGTATAGGTGTCACAGAAACCGGTTTCTGTGATGTACTACTTTCTAATAAGGGAGTAGGTACAGTTACTGTTGGGGAACGTAGCAGAAATTCAAAATTTTCCTACGTATCACCAAGATCTATCTATGGAGAAACCAGCAACGAGGGGAAGGAGAGTTGCATCTACATACCCTTGTAGATCGCTAAGTGGAAGCGTTCAAGTGAACGGGGTTGATGGACTTGTACTCATCGTGATTCAAATCACCGAAGATCCTAGTGCCGAACGGACAGCACCTCCGCGTTCAACACACGTACAGCCCGACGATGTCTCCCACGCCTTGATCCAGCAAGGAGAGAGGGAGAGGTTGAGGAAGACTCCATCCAGCAGCAGCACAACGGCATGGTGGTGGTGGAGGAGCGTGGCAATCCTGCAGGGCTTCGCCAAGCACCACGGGAGAGGAGAAGAACTTGGGAGAGAGGGAGGGGCTGCACCAAAGGCAAAAGTTGTGTCTCAAGAGGCCCTCCTACCCCCACTATATATACGGAGCCCAAGGGGGGTGCGCCAGCCCTAGGAGATCCAATCTCCTAGGGGGGCGGCGGCCAGGGAGGTTTCCCTCCCCCCCCCAAGGCACCTAGGAGGTGCCTTAACCCCTTGGGACTCTTCCTTAGGGTTCCCCCACCACCCTAGGCGCATGGGCCCTAGGGGAAGTGGCGCCCCAGCCCACTTTGGGCTGGAGCCCTTCCCACTTCAGCCCATGGGACCCTCCGGGATAGGTGGCCCCACCCGGTGGGCCCCCGGAACCCTTCCGGTGGTCCTGGTACAATACCGATGACCCCGAAACTTGTCCCGATGGCCGAAACAGGACTTCCTATATATAAATATTTACCTCCAGACCATTCCGGAACTCCTCGTGATGTCCGGGATCTCATCCAGGACTCCGAACAACATTCGGTAACCACATACTAGCTTCCTTTATAACCCTAGCGTCATCGAACCTTAAGTGTGTAGACCCTACGGGTTCGGGAGACATGCAGACATGACCGAGACGTTCTCTGGTCAATAACCAACAGCGGGATCTGGATACCCATGTTGGCTCCCACATGTTCCACGATGATCTCATCGGATGAACCACGATGTCAAGGACTTAATCAATCCCGTATACAATTCCCTTTGTCTAGCGGTACGATACTTGCCCGAGATTCGATCGTCGGTATCCCGATACCTTGTTCAATCTCGTGACCGGCAAGTCTCTTTACTCGTTCCGTAACACATCATCCCGTGATCAACTCCTTGATCATATTATGCACATTATGATGATGTCCTACCGAGTGGGCCCAGAGATACCTCTCCGCTTACACGGAGTAACAAATCCCAGTCTCGATTCGTGCCAACCCAACAGACACTTTCGGAGATACCTGTAGTGCACCTTTATAGTCACCCAGTTACGTTGTGACGTTTGATACACCCAAAGCATTCCTACGGTATCCGGGAGTTGCACAATCTCATGGTCTAAGGAAATGATACTTGACATTAGAAAAGCTTTAGCATACGAACTACACGATCTTGTGCTAGGCTTAGGATTGGGTCTTGTCCATCACATCATTCTCCTAATGATGTGATCCCGTTATCAACGACATCCAATGTCCATGGTTAGGAAACCGTAACCATCTATTGATCAACGAGCTAGTCAACTAGAGGCTTACTAGGGACATGGTGTTGTCTATGTATCCACACATGTATCTGAGTTTCCTATCAATACAATTATAGCATGGATAATAAATGATTATCATGAACAAGGAAATATAATAATAACTAATTTATTATTGCCTCTAGGGCATATTTCCAACAGTCTCCCACTTGCACTAGAGTCAATAATCTAGTTCACATCGCCATGTGATTAACACTCACAGGTCACATCGCCATGTGACTAACATCCAATGAGTTTACTAGAGTCAATAATCTAGTTCACATCACTATGTGATTAACACTCAAAGAGTTCTGGGTTTGATCATGTTGCTTGTGAGAGAGGTTTTAGTCAACGGGTCTGAACCTTTCAGATCCGTGTGTGCTTTACAAATCTCTATGTCATCTCCTAGATGCAGCTACCACGCTCTATTTGGAGCCATTTCAAATAACTGTTCTACTTGGAGCTATTCTAAATTGTTGCTCCATTATACGTATCCGGTATCTCTACTCAAAGCTATCCGGATAGGTGTTAAGCTTGCATCGACGTAACCCTTTACGATGAACTCTTTTACCACCTCCATAATCGAGAAAATTCCTTAGTCCACTAGTTACTAAGGATAACTTTGACCGCTGTCCTGCGATCCATTCTTGGATCACTCTTGTACCCCTTGACTGACTCATGGCAAGGCACACTTCAGGTGCGGTACACGACATAGCATACTGTAGAGCCTACGTCTTAAGCATAGGGGACGACCTTCATCCTTTCTCTCTATTCTGTCGTGGTCGAGCTTTAAGTCTTAACTTCATACCTTACAACTCAGGCAAGAACCCCTTCTTTGACTGATCCATCTTGAACACCTTCAAGATCATGTCAAGGAATGTGCTCATTTGAAAGTACCATTAAGCGTTTTGATCTATCCTTATAGATCTTGATGCTCAATGTTCAAGTAGCTTAATCCAGGCTTTCCATTGAAAAAAAACACTTTTTCAAATAACCCTATATGCTTTCTTAGAAATTCTACATCATTTCTGATCAACAATATGTCAACAACATATACTCATCAGAAATTCTATAGTGCTCCCACTCACTTCTTTGGAAATACAAGTTTCTCATAAACTTTGTATAAACCAAAATCTTTGATCATCTCATCAAAGCATACATTCCAACTCCGAGATGCTTACTCCAGTCCTTAGAAGGATTGCTGGAGCTTTGCATACTTATTAGCATATTTCAGGATTGACAAAACCTTCCGGTTGTATCACATACAACCTTTCCTCAAAATCATCGAGGAAACAATGTTTTGACATCCTATCTGCAAGATTTCATAAATGATGTAGTAATTGCTAATATAATTCCAACAGACTCTTAGCATCACTACGAGTGAGAAAGTCTCACCATAGTCAACTCCTTGAACTTGTCGGAAAACATCTTAACGACAATTCGAGCTTTCTTAATGGTGACACTTACCATCATTGTCTGTCTTCCTTTTGAAATCCATCTGTACTCAGCAGCCCTACGACCATCGAGCCATTCTTCCAAAGTCTACACTTTGTTTTCATACATGGATCCTCTCTCGGATTGTATGGCCTCGAGCCATATATCGGAATCCGGGCCCACCATCGCTTCTCCATAGCTCGTAGGTTCATTGTTGTCTAGCAACATGACTTCCAAGACATGATTACGTACCACTCTGAAGTAGTACGCATCCTTGTCATCCCACGAGGTTTGGTAGTGACTTGATCTGAAGTTTCATGATCACTATCATAAGCTTCCACTTCAATTGGTGTAGGTGCCACAGGAACAACTCTTTGTGCCCTGCTATACACTAGTTGAAGTGATGGTTCAATAACCTCATCAAGTATCCCCCATCCTCCCACTCAATTCTTTCGAAAGAAATTTTTCCTCGAGAAAGGCCCCGATCCTAGAAACAATCCCTTATTGCTTTCGGATCTAAGACAGGAGGTATACCCAACTATTTTGGGCGTCCTATGAAGATACATTTATCCACTTTGGGTTCGAGCTTATCAGCCTGAAACTTTTTCACATAAGCGTCGCAGCCCCAAACCTTTAAGAAATGACAACTTAGGTTTCTCTAAACCATAGTTCATACGGTGTCATCTCACCGGAATTACGTGGTGCCCCTTTTAAAGTGAATGTGGTTGTCTCTAATGCCTAACCCATAAACTATCGTGGTAATTCGATAAGAGACATCATGGTATGCATCATATCCAATAGGGTGCATTTATGATGCTCGGACACACCATCACACTATGGTGTTCCAGGCTGTATCAGTTGTGAAACAATTTCCACAATGTCTTAATTCTGTGCCAAACTCGTAATTCAGATATTCATCTCTATGATCATATCATAGATCTTTTATCCTCTTGTCACGACGATCTTTTAACTTCACACTGAAATTACTTGAACCTTTCAATAATTCAGACTCGTGATTCATCAAGTAAATATACTCAACATCTACTCAAATCATCTGTGAAGTAAGAACATAACGATATCCACTACATGCCTCAGCACTCATTGGACCGCACACATCAAAATGTATTACTTCCAACAAGTTGCTTTCCAGTTCCATTTTACTGAAACCGAGGCTTTCAGTCATCTTGCCCATGTGGTATGATTTGCATGTCTCAAGTGATTCAAAATCAAGTGAGTACAAAACAGTCCATTTGCATGGAGTTTCTTCATGCATATATACCAACAGACATGGTTCGCATGTCTCAAACTTTTCAAAAACGAGTGAGCCCAAAGATCCATCAACATGGAGCTTCTTCATGCGTTTTACACCGATATGACTTACGTGGTAGAGCCACAAGTGGGTGGTACTATCATTACTATCTTTTGGCATGAACATGTGTATCACTACGATCGAGATTCAATGAACCATTCATTTTAGGCGTAAGACCATTGAAGGTATTATTCAAATAAACAGAGTAACCATTATTCTCCTTAAACGAATAACCGTATTGCGATAGACATAATCCAATCATGTCTATGCTCAACGCAAACACCAATCTCGATGGTAGAGGGAGCGTACGATATTTGATCATATCAACATTGGAAACACTTCCAACACATATCGTCAGCTCACCTTTAGCTAGTCTCCGTTTATTCCGTAGCTTTTATTTCGAGTTACTAACACTTAGCAACCGAACCGGTATCTAATACCCTGGTGCTACTAGGAGTACTTGTAAAGTACACATCAACACAATGTATATCCAATATACTTTTATCGACCTTACCAGCCTTCTAATCTACCAAGTATCTAGGGTAATTCTGCTCCAGTGGTTGTTCCCCTTATTACAGAAGCACTTAGTCTCGGGTTTGGGTTCAACCTTGGGTCTTTTCACTAGAGCAGCGGCTGAATTGCCGTTTCATGAAGTATCCCTTCTTGCCCTTGCCCTTCTTGAAACTAGTGGTTTCACCAACCATCAACAATTGATGCTCCTTCTTGATTTCTACTTTGTGGTGTCAAACATTACGAATATCTCAAGGGTCATCATATATGTCCCTGATATATTATAGTTCACCACGAAGCTCTAGCAGCTTGGTGGTAATGACTTCGGAGAAACATCACTATTTCATTTGGAAGATCAACTCCCACTTGATTCAAATGATTGTTGTACTCAGACAATCTGAGCACAAGCTCAACAATTGAGCTTCTCTCCTTAGTTTGCAGGTTAAGAAAATCGTCGGAGGTCTCATACCTCTTGACGTGGGCACAAGCCTGAAATCCCAATTTCAGCCCTCGAAACATCTCATATGTCTCGTGACGTTTCAAGACGTCTTTGGTGCCTCAACTCTAAACCGTTTAACTGAACTATCACGTAGTTATCAAAATGTGTATGTCAGATGTTCGCAACATCCACAGACAACGTTCGAGGTTCAGCACACTGAGCGGTGCATTAAGGACATAAGCCTTCTATGAAGCAATAAGGACAATCCTCAGTTTACGGACCTAGTCTGCATAATTGCTACTATCAACTTTCAACTAATTTTTCTCTAGGAACATATCTAAACAGTAGAACTATAGCGTGAGCTACGACATAATTTGCAAAATCCTTTTGACTATGTTCAGGATAATTAAGTTCATCTTATGAACTCCCACTCAGATAGACATCCCTCTAGTCATCTAAGTGATTACATGATCCGAATCAACTAGGCCGTGTCCGATCATCACGTGAGACGGACTAGTCATCATCGGTGAACATCTTCATGTTGATCGTATCTTCTATATGACTCATGCTCGACCTTTCGGTCTTCTATGTTCCGAGGCCATGTCTATACACATGCTAGGCTCGTCAAGTTAACCCTAAGTGTTTTGCATGTGTAAAATTGTCTTACACCCGTTGTATGTGAACGTTGGAATCAAACACCCGATCATCACGTGGTGCTTTGAATCAACGAACAGTCGCAACGGTGCACAGTTAGGGGAGAACACTTCTTGAAATTTTAATGAGGGATCATCTTATTTACTACTGTCGTTCTAAGCAAATAAGATGTATAAATATGATAAACATCACATGCAATCAAATAGTGACATGATATGGCCAATATCATATTGCTCCTTTTGATCTCCATCTTCGGGGCTCCATGATCATCTTGTCACCGGCATGACACCATGATCTCCATCATCATGATCTCCATCATCGTGTCTTCTTGAAGTTGTCACGTCATCTATTACTTCTACTACTACAGCTAACGGTTAGCAATAAAGTAAAGTAATTACATGACGTTTATGTTGACACGCCGGTTGTCATACTCATCGACATGCAAGTCGTGATTCCTATTACAAGAACATGATCAATCTCATACATCACATATATCATTCATCACATCCTTTGGGCCATATCACATCACATAGCATACCCTGCAAAAACAAGTTAGACGTCCTCTAATTGTTGTTTGCATGTTTTACGTGGCTGCTATGGGTTTCTAGCAAGAACGGTTCTTACCTACGCAAAGACCACAACGTGATATGCCAATTGCTATTTACCCTTCATAAGAACCCTTTTCATCGAATCCGATCTGACTAAAGTGGGAGAGACAGACACCCGCCAGCCACCTTATGCAACTAGTGCATGTTTGTCGGTGGAACCGGTCTCACGTAAGCGTACGTGTAAGGTTGGTCCGGGCCGCTTCATCCCACAATGCCGCCGAATCAAGATTGGACTAGTAACGGTAAGCATATTGAACAAAATCAACGCCCACAACTACTTTGTGTTCTACTCGTGCATAGAATCTACGCAATAGACCTAGCTCATGATGCCACTGTTGGGGAACGTAGCAGAAATTCAAAATTTTCCTACGTATCACCAAGATCTATCTATGGAGAAACCAGCAACGAGGGGAAGGAGAGTTGCATCTACATACCCTTGTAGATCGCTAAGCAGAAGCGTTCAAGTGAACAGGGTTGATGGACTTGTACTCGTCATGATTCAAATCACCGAAGATCCTAGTGCCGAACGGACAGCACCTCCGCGTTCAACACACGTACAGCTCGACGATGTCTCCCACGCCTTGATCCAGCAAGGAGAGAGGGAGAGGTTGAGGAAGACTCCATCCAGCAGCAGCACAACAGCGTGGTGGTGGTGGAGGAGCGTGGCAATCCTGCAGGGCTTCGCCAAGCACCACGGGAGAGGAGAAGAACTTGGGAAAGAGGGAGGGGCTGCACCAAAGGCAAAAGTTGTGTCTCAAGAGGCCCTCCTACCCCCACTATATATAGGGAGCCCAAGGAGGGGGGTGCGTCAGCCCTAGGAGATCCAATCTCCTAGGGGGGCGGCGGCCAGGGAGGTTTCCCTCCCCCCAAGGCACCTAGGAGGTGCCTTAACCCCTTGGGACTCTTCCTTAGGGTTCCCCCACCACCCTAGGCGCATGGGCCCTAGGGGAAGTGGCGCCCCAGCCCACTTTGGGCTGGATCCCTTCCCACTTCAGCCCATGGGACCCTCCGGGATAGGTGGCCCCACCCGGTGGGCCCCCGGGACCCTTCCGGTGGTCCCGGTACAATACCGATGACCCCGAAACTTGTCCCGATGGCCGAAACAGGACTTCCTATATATAAAATCTTTACCTCCGGACCATTCCGGAACTCCTCGTGACGTCCGGGATCTCATCCGGGACTCCGAACAACATTCGGTAACCACATACTAGCTTCCTTTATAACCCTAGCGTCATCGAACCTTAAGTGTGTAGACCCTACGGGTTCGGGAGACATGCAGACATGACCAAGACGTTCTCTGGTCAATAACCAACAGCGGGATCTGGATACCCATGTTGGCTCCCACATGTTCCACGATGATCTCATCGGATGAACCACGATGTCAAGGACTTAATCAATCCCGTATACAATTCCCTTTGTCTAGCGGTACGATACTTGCCCGAGATTCGATCGTCGGTATCCCGATACCTTGTTCAATCTCGTGACCGGCAAGTCTCTTTACTCATTCCGTAACAAATCATCCCGTGATCAACTCCTTGATCATATTGTGCACATTATGATGATGTCCTACCGAGTGGGCCCAGAGATACCTCTTCGCTTACACGGAGTGACAAATCCCAGTCTCAATTCGTGCCAACCCAACAGACACTTTCGGAGATACCTGTAGTGCACCTTTATAGTCACCCAGTTACGTTGTGACATTTGATACACCCAAAGCATTCCTACGGTATCCGGGAGTTGCACAATCTCATGGTCTAAGGAAATGATACTTGACATTAGAAAAGCTTTAGCATACGAACTACACGATCTTGTGCTAGGCTTAGGATTGGGTCTTGTCCATCACATCATTCTCCTAATGATGTGATACCGTTATCAACGACATCCAATGTCCATGGTTAGGAAACCGTAACCATCTATTGATCAACGAGCTAGTTAACTAGAGGCTTACTAGGGACATGGTGTTGTCTATGTATCCACACATGTATCTGAGTTTCCTATCAATACAATTATAGCATGGATAATAAATGATTATCATGAACAAGGAAATATAATAATAACTAATTTATTATTGCCTCTAGGGCATATTTCCAACAGTTACCTCATCAAGTTCTACTTTCCTCCCACTCACTTCTTTCGAGAGAAACTCCTTCTCTAGAAAGGATCCATTCTTAGCAACGAATGTCTTGCCTTCAGATATGTGATAGAAGGTGTACCCAACAGTCTCCTTTGGGTATCCTATGAAGACACATTTCTCCGATTTGGGTTTGAGCTTATCAGGTTGAAGCTTTTTCACATAAGCATCGCAGCCCCAAACTTTTAGAAATGACAACTTTGGTTTCTTGCCAAACCACAGTTCATAAGGCGTCGTTTCAACGGATTTTGATGGTGCCCTATTTAACATGAATGCAGCCGTCTCTAAAACATAACCCCAAAACGGTAGCGGTAAATCAGCAAGAGACATCATAGATCGCACCATATCTAATAAAGTACGATTACGACGTTCGAACACACCATTACGCTGTGGTGTTCCGGGTGGCGTGAGTTGAGAAACTATTCCGCATTGTTTCAAATGTAGACCAAACTTGTGACTCAAATATTCTCCTCCACGATCAGATCGTAGAAACTTTATTTTCTTGTTCCGATGATTTTCAACTTCACTCTAAAATTCTTTGAACTTTTCAAATGTTTCAGACTTATCCTATTCGGACTAGGGGGGAGGGGGCGCGCGGCCTGCCCTGGTCGGCCCTCCTCTTCTCCCTTAGGGCCCATGTAGGCCCATTAACCCCCCGGGGGGGTTCCGGTAACCCCCCGGTACTCCGGTAAAATCCCGATTTCACCCGGAATGATTCCGATATCCAAATATAGGCTTTCAATATATCAATCTTTATGTCTCGACCATTTCGAGACTCCTCGTCATGTCCGTGATCACATCCGGGACTCCGAACAACCTTCGGTACATCAAAACACAAAAACCCTAATTACGATCGTCACCGAACTTTAAGCATGCGGACCCTACGGGTTCGAGAACTATGTAGACATGACCGAGGCACGTCTCCAGTCAATAACCAATAGCGGAACCTGGATGCTCATATTGGTTCCTACATATTCTACGAAGATCTTTATCGGTCAAACCGCATAACAACATACGTTGTTCCCTTTGTCATCAGTGTGTTACTTGCCCAAGATTCGATCGTCGGTATTCCAATACCTAGTTCAATCTCGTTACCGGCAAGTCTCTTTACTCGTTCCGTAATACATCATTCCGCAACTAACTCATTAGTTGCAATGCTTGCAAGGCTTAAGTGATGTGCATTAGCGAGTGGGCCCAAAGATACCTCTCCGACAATCGGAGTGACAAATCCTAATCTCGAAATACGCCAACCCAACAAGTACCTTCGGAGACACCTGTAGAGCACCTTTATAATCACCCAGTTACGTTGTGACGTTTGGTGGCACACAAAGTGTTCCTCCGGTAAACAGGAGTTGCATAATCTCATAGTCATAGGAATATGTATAAGTTATGAAGAAAGCAATAGCAACAAACTAAATGATCAAGTGCTAAGCTAACGGAATGGGTCAAGTCAATCACATCATTCTCCTAATGATGTGATCCCGTTAATCAAATGACAACTCATGTCTATGGTTAGGAAACATAACCATCTTCGATCAACGAGCTAGTCAAGTAGAGACATACTAGTGACACTCTGTTTGACTATGTATTCACACATACTAGATGCGGCCAGGGCACAACGGGGAGTGAGCGAGTACGCACGGGAATGGAGCTCCGGAGATCCGACCATGGCGGCGACACGCGTGTGCGGTTCTACGGCATCGAATCGAAGAGAGGGAATGGGGGAAGGAAGAAATGCTCACTGGGAGCACGAAGGCGAGGTCGGGGAGGCCGGGGAAGGCCACGAGGAGTAGCGCGACGGCGAGGTAGTGGTGAGGCCGATGGTGTGGTCGAGCTGGATGGTGAGGATTCGGAGCGGCTCTAGTCGAGCGAGTGCCTGTAGTCGACATAGTCGACGACGGGGAAGCCGGTGAGCACCACGAGGAGGTGCGGGAGGCTTAGTGGTCGCGGGATCGATGACGACAAGGCCACGATGGGGTCGTGCAACATGGGAGGGAGAGGGAACAACACGGGGGAAGGAGGGAGACGAAGCTAGGTTCGGGGAAGGGGCACTCGGCGACGTCTTATCCTCCCAGAAAGCTGTGGGGTTGTCGGCACGTCACCCAGGGGCGCGGCCATGGAGTGGATGCCCGCCACGACCTCCCCTGCTCCTGTAGCAAGATTGAAGGAGAGGTGGAAGTGGGCTGGGCATCCACTTTGCACTAAGGTCTGGCTGCACTGTGGCCTTTTCCTTTTATACTTTCTAACTTCTATTTTACTTTTTCTTCAATGTTTTGCATTTAAATTTCATACCAAATAAATTTAGTTGACCATGAAACTTGTCACATAAATATTAGTTATTATTTTGGAGAGGCCCAGAAAGTTTCAAGTCAATTGGAACTACATAAACATTTGTTTATTTCGTAATGGTTGTTTTTGTTGCTATCGGACCACTTTATATTTACATAGGGATTAATTGGTGAGTCAAATGATGTTGGTTTCAACACGACAAATGATCAGGGGAATTTGTAGAATAATGCGAACATTTTATTTTGCATATGTCAGAAGTTTGAATTTTGACTTTAATTTGAATTTAAAATTTGGACTCGATTCGAATCAAAGTGATATTAGCAACGGTAACAATGATGACAACGCATCATTAGAAGGGGATTACTGTAGCTGAACTACCGGGGTGTTACACACCAGTCCATAAATGGATCGCTGGAGCTTGCACACTTTGTTAGCACCTTTTGGATCGACAAAACCTTCTAGTTGCATCATATACAACTCTTCTTTAAGATATCCATTAAGGAATGCAGTTTTGACATCCATTTGCCAAATTTTATAATCATAAAATGCGGCAATTGCTAACATGATTGGGACAAACTTAAGCATCGCTATGAGTGAGAAGGTATCATCATAGTCAACTCCTTGAACTTGTCGAAAACCTTTCGCAACAAGTCAAGCTTTGTAGACAGTAACATTACCGTCAGCGTCAGTCTTCTTCTTGAAGATCCATTTATTCTCTATGGCTTGCCAATCATCGGGAAAGTCAACCAAAGTCCACACTTTGTTCTCATACATGGATCCCATCTCAGATTTCATGGCCTCGAGCCATTTTGCGGAATCTGGGCTCATCATTGCTTCCTCATAGTCCGTAGGTTCGTCATGGTCAAGTAACAGACCTCCAGAACAGGATTACTGTACCACTCTGGTGCGGATCATACTCTGGTTGACCTACGAGGTTGGATAGTAACTTGATCAAAAGTTTCATGATCATCATCATTAACTTCCTCACTGATTGGTGTAGGAATCACTGGAACTAATTTCTGTGATGAACTACTTTCCAATAAGGGAGAAGGTACAATTACCTCATAAAGTTCTACTTTTCTCCCACTCACTTCTTTCGAGAGAAACTCCTTCTCTAGAGAGGATCCATTCTTAGCAACGAATATCTTGCCTTCGGATTTGTGATAGAAGGTGTACCCAACAGTTTCCTTTGGGTATCCTATGAATACACATTTCTCTGATTTGGGTTCGAGCTTATCAGCTTGAAGCTTTTTCACATAAGCATCGCAGCCCCAAACTTTAAGAAACGACAGCTTAGGTTTCTTGCCAAACCACAGTTCATATGGTGTCGTCTCAATGGATTTAGATGGTGCCCTATTTAACGTGAATGCATCTGTCTCTAAAGCATAACCCCAAAATGATAGTGGTAAATCAGTAAGAGACATCATAGATTGCACCATTTCTAATAAAGTACGGTTACAATGTTCAGACACACCATTACGCTATGGTGTTCCAGGTGGCGTGAGTTGTGAAACTATTCCACATTGTTTCAAATGATGACCAAACTCGTAACTCAAATATTCACCTCCATGATCAGATCATAGAAACTTTGTTTTCTTGTTACGATGATTTTCCACTTCACTCTGAAATTCTTTGAACTTTTCAAATGTTTCAGACTTATGTTTCATCAAGTAGATATACCCATATCTGCTCAAATCATCTGTGAAGGTCAGAAAATAATGATACCCGCCGCGAGCCTCAACACTCATCAGACCGCACACATCAGTATATATTATTTTCAATAAGTCAGTTGCTCGCTCCATTGTTGCGGAGAACGGAGTCTTAGTCATCTTGCCCATGAGGCATGGTTCACAAGCATCAAGTGATCCATAATCAAGTGATTCCAAAAGCCCATCAGCATGGAGTTTCTTCATGCACTTTACACCAATATGACCTAAAAGGTAGTGCCACAAATAAGTTGCACTATCATTATTAACCCTGCATCTTTTGGCTTCAATATTATGTATATGTGTATCACTAAAATCGAGATTCACAAAAATAGACCACTCTTCAAGGGTGCATGACCATAAAAGATATTACTCATATAAATAGAACAACCATTATTCTCCGATTTAAATGAATAACCGTCTCGCATCAAACAAGATCCAGATATAATGTTCATGCTCAACGCTGGCACCAAATAATAATTATTTAAGTCTAAACAAATCCCGATGGTAGATGTAGAGGTAGCACGCCGACGGCGATCACATCGACTTTGGAACCATTTCCCACGTGCATCGTCACCTCGTCCTTAGCCAATCTTCATTTAATCTGTAGCCCCTGTTTCAAGTTGCAAATATGAGCAACAGAACCAGTATCAAATACCCAGGAGCTACTATGAGCATTAGTAAGGTACACATCAATAACATGTATATCAAATATACCTTTCACTTTTCCATCCTTCTTATCCGCCAAATACTTGGGGCAGTTCTGCTTCCAGTGACCAGTCCCTTTGCAGTAGAAGCACTCAGTCTTAGGCTTAGGTCCAGACTTGGGATTCTTCACTTGAGCAGCAACTTGCTTGCCATTCTTCTTGAAGCTCCCCTTCTTCCCTTTGCCCTTTTTCTTGAAACTAGTGGTCTTGTTAACCATCAACACTTGATGCTCCTTCTTCATTTCTACCTCCGTGGCCTTTAGCATCGCGAAGAGCTCGGGAATTGTCTTATCCATCCCTTGCATATTATAGTTCACCATGAAGCTTTTGTAGCTTGGTGGCAATGATTGAAGAACTCTATCAATGACACTATCATCAGGAAGATTAACTCCCAGTTGAGTCAAGTGGTTGTGGTACCCAGACATTCTGAGTATATGTTCACTGACAGAACTATTCTCCTCCATCTTGCAGCCATAGACCTTATTGGAGACTTCATATCTCTCAATTTGGGCATTTGCTTGAAATATTAACTTCAACTCCTGGAACATCTCATATGTTCCATGATGTTCAAAATGTCTTTGAAGTCCCGATTCTAATCTGTAAAGCATGGCACACAGAACTATCGAGTAGTCGTCAGCTTTGCTCTGCCAGACGTTCATAACATCTGGAGTTGCTCCTGCAGCGGGTTTTGCACCTAGCGGTGCTTACAGGACATAATTCTTTTGTGCAGCAATGAGGACAATCCTCAAGTTATGAACCCAGTCCATGTAATTGCTACCATCATCTTTCAACTTAGCTTTCTCTAGGAACACATTAAAATTCAAGGAACGATGGCACGGGCCATTGATCTACAACAACATAGGCATGCAAATACTAGCAGGTACTAAGTTCATGATAAATTAAAGTTCAATTAATCATATTACTTAAGAACTCCCACTTAGATAAACATCCCTCTAGTCATCTAAATGATCATGTGATCCATATCAACTAAACCACGTCCGATCATCATGTGATATGGAGTAGTTTTCAATGGTGAACATCACTATGTTGATCATATCTACTGTAAGATTTACGTTCGACCTATCGGTCTCAGTGTTCCGAGGCCATATCTGCATATGCTAGGCTCGTAAAGTTTAACCCGAGTATTCTACACGTGTAAAACTGGCTTGCACCTGTTGTATGTGAACGTAGAGCTTATCACACCCGATCATCACGTGGTGTCTCAACACGATGAACTGTAGCAATGGTGCATACTCAGGGAGAACACTTATACCTTGAAATTTAGTGAGGGATCATCTTATAAACGCTACCGCCGTACTAAGCAAAATAAGATGCATAAAGGATAAACATCACATGCAATCAAAAAAAGTAATATGATATGGCCATCATCATCTTGTGCCTTTGATCTCCATCTCCAAAGCACCGTCATGATCATCATCATCACCGGCTTGACACCTTGATCTCCATCGTAGCGTCATTGTCGTCTCGCCAACTATTGCTTCTACGACTATCGCTACCACTTAGTGATAAAGTAAAGAAATTTCATGGCGATTGCATTTCATACAATAAAGTGACAACCATAAGGCTCCTACCAGTTGCCAATAACTTTTAAAAAACATGACCATCTCATACAACAATTTATATCTCATCACATCTTGACCATATCACATCACAACATGCCCTGCAAAAACAAGTTAGACGTCCTCTACTTTGTTGTTGCAAGTTTTACGTGGCTACTACGGCCTTCTAGCAAGAACCGTTTTTACCTACGCATCAAAACCACAATGATTTTTTGTTGCCGAATCAAAGGAAGACGTTGATGATAAGCAGTATGACTATTATCGCCCACAACTCTTTGTGTTCTACTCGTGCATATAACATCTACTCATAGACCTGGCTCGGATGCCACTATTGGGGAACACAGTATTTCAAAAAATTTACCTACAATCACGCAAGATCTATCTAGGAGATGCATAGCAACGGGCGGGGAGAGTGTGTCCACATACCCTCGTAGACCGAAAGCGGAAGCTTTTAGTAACGCGGTTGATGTAGTCGAACGTCTTTGCGATTCAACCTGTCCTAGCACCGAACGTACAGCACCTCTGTGTTCAGCACACGTTTAGCATGATGACGTCCCTCGAGCTCTTGATCCAGTTGAGGAGGAGGGAGAGTTCCGTTAGCACGATGGCATGGCGACGGTGATGATGAAGTTATTGGCGTAGGGCTTCACCTAAGCACTAGGACGATATGACCGAGGTGTGTAACTGTGGAGGGGGCACCGCACATGTCTAAGAGAAGTGTAACGCCCCATGACCGATGTGCCAGGTATCCTCCGCTTATTCGCTGTTGTTGCCTTGTCTTTGCTTGCGTGTCATGCATTGCATATCATGTCATCATGTGCATTTCTTTTGCATACATGTTCGTCTCATGCATCCGAGCATTTTCCCCGTTGTCCGTTTTGCATTACGGCGCTCCGTTCTCCTCCGGTGGTCATTTCTACCTTCCTTTTGTGCGCGGATGTTAAACATTTCCGGATTGGACCGAGACTTGCCAAGCGGCCTTGGTTTACTACCGGTAGACCGCCTGTCAAGTTCCGTACCATTTGGACTTCGTTTGATACTCCAACAGTTAACCGAGGGACCGAAAAGGCCTCGTGTGTGTTGCAGCCCAACAACCCTCCAAAGTGGCCCAAAACCCACCTAAACCTCCTCCATCATCTCGGTCGTTCGATCACAATCATGTGGCCGCAAACCGCACCTCATTTGGAGCTTCCTAGCTCCCTCTACCTATAAATATGTGATCCCCTTCCCAAAATTCGCGGCTGAAACCCTAACTTCGTCCTCCTCGCGCCGCCGGACATTTTCCCACCGCGCCCGGACATGTCCAACTGCCACCGCCGGCGAATCCCAGCCTGACACGTCATCCACCGCTGCCCTCTCTCTCCTCCAGTACCGCCGCTGCCCACGGAGCCCATCTGGGGCCCGCGCGGGTCCGAAGCCACGCCGCCGCCCAAGTGCGCCACCGCCCGCGCGTGTCTCGCCGGAGTGCCCCGCCGCCGTCCGCTGGAGCCTCTGCTCCTCCCACCTCCTCGCGCCAGCCGGTGACCCAACATCACCGCGAAAGACCGCGTCCGGCTAGGCCAGACCCGCGCCTCGCCCCTTCTCCCTCCTGCTACCTTTTGTCCCTCACCGGAGCTCTCTCTCTCATAACAGGATCCGCCGCCGCCATGGAAGACCTCGCCGCCGGCCTCATCGTCCTCAAATCTCGCCGGATCCGGAGCCCTCAGGCTCGGATCTACCCATTCCCGCCGATCCCTGCCGTGCCCGCTTCGCCGGAGACCCTCACCAGCCGCCGTTGACCGCGCCACGACCTCCTGCCTCGTGCAGTCGGACGAAGGAGACGACGAGGGGAGCGTCGCCCCTGGGCCCGACCTCATCCAAGGCCCAGCAACCGGCCTGCCCCGAACGGCCCAGCTCCACGTGGGCCGCCACAACACCCAAGGCCTGGATCTGCCTCCACCGGTCTCCTCTTCATGGCC
This sequence comes from Triticum monococcum, assembly GCA_034509565.1. Classification (NCBI taxonomy): domain Eukaryota; kingdom Viridiplantae; phylum Streptophyta; class Magnoliopsida; order Poales; family Poaceae; genus Triticum; species Triticum monococcum. The sequence goes on from CM067845.1 coordinate 672,216,769, forward strand.
CAGCCGCAAGCCGGCCTGCCTGTGTCCCTCACCACCGACCGGGCCGAGGCCCCTGGGTGAGCCGCCCCCCTCTCCTTTTGCACTGTGGACCCATGTGCAGTTTTGGCCCATATCCATTTTTTTCCCAGATCTGCGATTTAATGTTTTTTCCAGAGACTGCCAGTTTTGCAGAAACACCCTTGCACTTCATGCATATAATAACTAATTAACCGTGCATCGGATTAAAACAAACTTTATATGTAAAATGTTTAGAATTTAATCTAGTTTCATAATATGTCATTTTCACCCATGTTTAAAATGTTTAAATGCTGTTTTGTTAAATTTGCTCCTATGCCATGCTAAAATGGTTTAATTTCATAACTTAATAACCATAGCTCCGATTTTAATAATCTTTATATGTAAATGGGGTAGAAAAATGCCTAGTTTAACATGGTGGCCTTATTTTGCATGCTTAACAACTCTAAAATTGTGTTTAGGGCAGAACAATACCATAACCAAAAAACATGCATATGAGGAGTTTCCGGACTTGTGGTTTGTTGTTCCGGCCTCATTTAAACTTGCCTAGATTAGATAGTTTCATCATGTTTCACCTCTTGCCATGCTAACAACATTTAATCTTGTTGGGTACATAAACGAGAGAGAGCTAAATAAGTCACATGGTGTTCCGTCAATATGCAACTCGTTGCATATTGTGCTCCACTTAATTTGTAGGGTTGCTTGTGCACTTTGCCATGCCATGCTTCTTTAAACCGGTCATGCATCATACTTGATTGTGCATCATGCCATGTTGATGTGTTGGTTGTTTACTATGTTGTGTGCTTCTTTCTGGTGTTTGCTTTTTCAAGTTGGTTCCGGTAACGTCGCGTTTGTAAGGATTCGTTCGTCTACGTCCGTTTGCCTTCTTCATGGACTCGTTCTTCTTCCTTGCGGGATTTCAGGCAAGATGATCATTCCCTCGAAATCACTTCTATCTTTGCTTGCTTAGTTTCTCGCTCTTTTGCTATGCCTATGCTGCGATACCTACCACTTGCTTATCATGCCTCCCATATTGTTGAACCAAGCCTCTAACCCACCTTGTCCTAGCAAACCGTTGTTTGGCTATGTTACCGCTTCGCTCAGCCCCTCTTATAGCGTTGTTAGTTGTAGGTGAAGATTGAAGTGTGTTCCTTGTTGGAACATGTTTACTTGTTGGGATATCACAATATACCTTATTTAACTAATGCATCTATATACTTGGTAAAGGGTGGAAGGCTCGGCCTTATGCCTGGTGTTTTGTTCCACTCTTGCCGCCCTAGTTTCCGTCATATCGGTGTTATGTTCCCGGATTTTTGCGTTCCTTACGCGGTTGGGCTATTATGGGATCCCCTTGACAGTTCGCCTTAAGTAAAGCTCTTCCAGCAATGCCCAACATTGGTTTTACCATTCGCCACCTACCCTCTTTTTCCCTTGGGTTTCGCGGACTCAAGGGTCATCTTTATTTTACCCCCCACGGGCCAGTGCTCCTCTGAGTGTTGGTCCAACCTGTCAGCTGCCGGTGGCCACCAGGGGCAACTCTGGGCTGGCTTACCCGTACCTAGGACAATCTGAGTGTGCCCTGAGAAAGAGATATGTGCAGCTCCTATCGGGATTTGTCGGCACATTCGGGCGGTGTTGCTGGTTTAGTTTTACCCTGTCGAAATGTCTTGTTGTACCGGGATACCGAGTCTGATCGGAATGTCTTGGGAGGAGGTCTATTCCTTCGTTGACCGTGAGAGCTTGTGATGGGCTAAGTTGGGACACCCCTGCAGGGATTTGAACTTTCGAAAGCCGTGCCCGCGGTTATGGGCAGATGGGAATTTGTTAATGTCCGGTTGTAGAAAACCTGAAGTTGACCTTAATTAAAATGCATCAACCGCGTGTGTAACCGTGATGGTCTCTTTCCGGCGGAGTCCGGGAAGTGAACACGGTGTTGGAGTTATGCTTGACGTAGGTTGTTTTAGGATCACTTCTTGATCATACTTTTATCGACCGTGCTTTGCCTTCTCTTCTCGCTCTCATTTGCGTATGTTAGCCACCATATATGCTAGTCGCTTGCTGCAGCTCCACCTCATACCTTTTACCTCACCTATAAGCTTAAATAGTCTTGATCGCGAGGGTGCGAGATTGCTGAGTCCCCGTGGCTCACAGATACTTCCAAAACCAGTTTGCAGGTGCCGTTGAACCGAGCAGGTGAGCAACCAAGCTCAGGAGGAGCTCGATGAAAATCTTGTCCTTTGTGATGTTTCGTTCTAGTTGATCAGTAGTGGAGCCCAGTTGGGGTCGATCGGGGACCTTTGTCGCATTTGGGGTTCTTCTTTTATTTTGATTCCGTAGTCGGACCTTGATTGTATATGGATGATGTATTGCTTTATTCATGTAATTGTGTGAAGTGGCGATTGTAAGCCAACTATGTATCTTTTTCCCTATTGTATTACATGGGTTGTGTAAAGATTACCTCACTTGCGACATTGCTTTCAATGCGGTTATGCCTCTAAGTCGTGCTTCGACACGTGGGAGATATAGCCGCATCGAGGGCGTTACAAGAAGGCTTGGTGTGCCCCTTCCCATGTATATAAAGGAGGGGGAAGAGGAGGCCGGCCCAATGGGGGTGCACCAAAGGGGGCCCGGTCCAAGTAGGATTCGGCCCCCCTTTCCGATTCCAACTAGGAGAAGGAGGGAAGGAGGAAGAGGGGATAAGGAAAGAGGAGGGCGCCGCCCCCTCCTAGTCCAATTCGGACCAGCCATGGGGGGGGCGGCCACCCCTTGAGGCCCTTCTTTCCTTTCCCCTAAAGCCCATTAAGGCCCACTACTTCCCCGGGTGGTTCCGGTAACCTCCCGGTACTCCAGAAAATACCCGAAACACTAACCATTCCGGTGTCCGAATATAACCTTCCAATATATCGCTCTTTATCTCTCGACCATTTAGAGACTCCTCGTCATGTCCGTGATCTCATCTGGGATTCCGAACAAACTTCAGTCATCAAATCACATAACTCATAATACAAATCATCATTGAACGTTAAGCGTGCGGACCCTATGGGTTTGAGAACAATGTAGACATGACCGAGACACATCTCCGGTCAATAACCAATAGCGGAACCTGGATGCTCATATTGGTTCCTACATATTCTACGAAGATCTTTATTGGTCAAACCGCATACCAACATATGTTGTTCCCTTTGTCATCGGTATGTTACTTGCCCGAGATTCGATCGTGGTATCATCATACCTAGTTCAATCTCGTCACCGGCAAGTCTTTTTACTCATTCCGTAATGCATCATCCTATAACTATCTCATTAGTCACATTGCTTGCAAGGCTCATAGTGATGTGCATTACCAAGAGGGCCCAGAGATACCTCTCCGATACATGGAGTGACAAATCCTAATCTCGATCTATGCCAACTCAACAAACACCATCGAAGACACCTGTAGAGCATCTTTATAATCACCCAGTTATGTTGTGATGTTTGATAGCACACAAGGTGTTCCTCTGTTATTCGGGAGTTGGATAATCTCATAGTTAGAGGAACATGTATAAGTCATGAAGAAAGCAATATCAATAAAACTAAACGATTATTATGCTAAGCTATTGGATGGTTCTTATCCATCACATCATTCTCTAATGATGTGATCCCCTTCATCAAATGACAAAACATGTCTATGGTTAGGAAACTTAACCATCTTTGATTAACGAGCTAGTCAAGTAGAGGCATACTAGGGACATTTTGTTTGTCTATGTATTCACACATGTACTAAGTTTCCGGTTAATATAATTCTAGTATGAATAATAAACATTTATCATGATATAAGGAAATATAAACAACAACATTATTATTGCCTCTAGGGCATATTTCCTTCATGTCCATCACATCATTCTCCTAATGATGTGATCCCGTTATCAAATGACAACTCATGTCCATGGTTAGGAAACCTTAACCATCTTTGATCAACGAGCTAGTCAAGTAGAGGCTCACTAGGGATATAGTGTTTGTCTATGTATTCACACATGTATTAAGGTTTCCGATCAATACAATTCTAGCATGAATAATAAACTTTTATCATGAATAAGGAAATATAAAATAACAACTTTATTATTGCCTCTAGGGCATATTTCCTTCACGACATCTATATCGTTTCCAACAAACAAGCAAACAAAATGTTCAGTTAAAATACAAACATACCGAACTGCCTATGATATAGAAGATCACAAATGCACACACAATTCAAGATTACCTAGCAGATAAGTTTTGCCGGTGATAGTGCCAGCTATATCCTTAAGAGAACGTAGCTTATACACGTAGATCGGAAACTCGTAAGGTACATGATCTACCCTCTTGACCGTGGTCCGTGCAGTGAACCTCATCTCAAACCTATGTGACGTTGTCATGTACTGCTTCATTGCAGGAGAAATCTCAAGATACTGCAGATAGTACACATTACCTTTCACAACAAGCTTCTGAAACATAGCTATCGAACCCTTTGGAATAATAGCATGGATACCACCCCCTGCAATTAAAAAATTACAAGTGAATTGGGAAGACACTTATCTAGGAAACAAATATCCACCAACCACAAACCCAGGCCAAGTCAGAGCTAACCGTTTCAGTAGACTCACCAACCAAATCCTAAAGGGTAAAATCATGCAACACATGGAAGAAAAATAGCAAGAGAAGAAACAATATATAACATCAAGTAACAACAAACATTCTCGTCTCCTAGAACCATATGCAGCCAAAGGACCTCATCATCCCCGCTCTCATCACGATGTTCTCAAAGCCATCAAACTCTCACATGGATACTATTGCTACTTTTAGCGAACCAAGACTTTACTATCTCATTTATCTTTTGTCTTGGTTGTTGCCTTCTTTTTGGTAGAGTTTATTTCCTGCCGATCTCTAGCTTTGTAAACAATCACGAGGGGTTGATTCGAGACATGAAGGAGATTCGATGGTCTCGGCTCCTCGGTGGCCACCAGAACTCCGGCTTGCCGGTGACAAACCGAATTATGTTCAGCAGAGGCATCCTTCGATGGCTACGTAGGTGCTCACGTAGTACGCAGATGCAATCTACATTGTGTGACTTGACACGCATCCCACCCTTCGTAGGTGGACTGGTCGTGTGTCCCCGTTCACCTCTCTTGTAAAAAAATCCCTTTCTTATCGGTTGTATCTGCAAATGGGGCATGTGTGCCTACCCTTGTATACTAATGTGTGGTTCAGCATGGGGTTGTTTTCAAAAAGAGAACTACCCAAGGACCAAACCGCCCTGAGGGTTTACAAATAAATAGCCGTCAAACCTTTTCCCCTTTTCCATCCCGCACCCTGCACCCGTTTCTTCTCCACGCCCTCGAGAGTTAGCGGAATTGCCACGCGAGTCCTCCAAGTTTCTCCCGAGTCCCGCCGCGATGGAACCACCCGGTTCAGGAGCGGAACCGGTCGAGGACGACCACATCCAAGAACCGGCCCGTGGGCGCTCCAAGTCCAACGCCTCCTCCAATGGGGCCCCGAGCGCTGCTGTGCCGCCACCTCCCCGCGCGACGCCCCTCCACCTCGACCGACCCCGCCGCGAGCACGCCGGAGGCGGCGCCGATGGGTCGAGCTCCGTCGCGGCGGGGGGCGACCGGAAGGGCAAGGGGACGCTGCCGCCCAAGGTCATTCCTTCTCCTCCGAGCTCTGCGGGCAGCAGCAGCTCCTCCATCCGCTCCCTCGACTACGCCGCCGCATTGAGAGGCGGGGCCCTCGGAGGCGGGGAGTCGAGCTCCGCGGCAGGCGGCAGCAAGGCGCGGGTGACCAGGAGCGACCCCGGCGCGGCGGAGACGAGGGGGGTGCCCGACGCGGCGGCGCATCCGTTCGACCCCAAGCTGGTGTCCAGCCAGCGGCTGGCAGCCGTCGACAAGGAGAACAGGCGATGGGAACATCAGGTGATGGCCTCTGCGACGCGCTGTTGTTGTTTCTTGGAGTTCTTGGAGTCTCTGGAATGCGTTCTTGAGCGTTTCTTGGTTTCCTCTTGAGCAGTTCAACTCGTTGCGCGCGGAAGAGGCGATGCAGAGGAAGGAGCAGGTATGGCATTAATCTGATCTTCTTGCTTTCTCGGAATGTGGAATTGTGATCTCTAAATCTGTGAAAATCTTGGCGTTGGGGATGATTTGGTAGTAGAAACAGAGTCTCGGGCTCTCGGCCAAATGCTGGGAGCAGTTTGATGATTAGGCATTTCCTGAAAATTACTCGAGTTCTTCTTGTGGTGCGTTATCAAATTTAGAGGCAGGAAAGGATCTTGTTGTGATTATTTGAAACTATTCAAGACTTAGGTGTCCAGGCTTGTGCTAATTGATTCTTGTACTGTATTTGGTATGATAGCATGTTTTGCACTTTTGCTGCAAGTGAAAAATTTGTTGGTTCCAAATTTGTTTGGTGAAAGACTAGTATTACTCGAGTAGAACAGTCCTGGAACATTGTACCAGTTCTGAGTCGCCATAGTTGTCAGTATAATAAGACGTTTCAAAGTTACAAACTGTTAAAATCTTGGGGTACTTGGGGATTATTTAGTAGTAGAAACGGAATCTCACGCAGTTGTTGGGGGCAGTTTGACGATTAGGCATTTCCTGATAATTACTTGAGTTCTTCTTGCGGTGCGTTTCAAATTTAGAGGCAGGCAAGGATCTTGTTGTGATTATTCGAAATTGTTCAAGATTTAGGTGTCCTGGCTTGTGCTAATTGATTCTTGTACTGTATTTGGTATGATAGCATGTTTTGCACTTTTGCTGCAAGTGAAAAAATTGTTGGTTCCAAATTTGTTTGGTGAAAGACTAGTATTACTCGAGTAGAACAGTCCTGGAACATTGTACTAGTTCTGAGTTGCCATAGTTGTCAGTATAATAAGACGTTTCAAAGTTACAAACTGTTAAAATCTTGGGGTACTTGGGGATTATTTAGTAGTAGAAACGGAATCTCACGCAGTTGTTGGGGGCAGTTTTGACGACTAGGCATTTCCTGATAATTACTCGAGTTCTTCTTGCGGTGTGTTATCAAATTTAGAGGCAGGCAAGGATCTTGTTGTGATTATTCGAAACTGTTCAAGATTTAGGTGTCCTGGCTTGTGCTAATTGATTCTTCTACTGTAGTTGGTATGATAGCATGTTTCGCACTTTTGCTGCAAGTGAAAAATTTGTAGGTTCATGCCAGTGGAAAATATTTTGTGCTATTTCAGGAAAATGTTTATTTCCTTTGGTTAAGAATTAAAAGAATTCAGGTGAATGTTCCGTTTAATGCAAGTCCAGAACATCATGTATTCATGTTTAACAGTCACATTCAATTAAACTAACTGAACCCTTACTGCCGGATAATCTGTCCTTTTGTCGATTGTTTGTATAGAAGCCATGATCAATTAAAATAATCTACTTTTTCTGAAATATTCTCGTGGTTTAGATTGACCCAGTAACCATATTTTTTCCTCTGATTGCAGTCTCTTGATCAATCATACAGGCAGTGGTTCGATTCAGAGAAAAAAAGAGGCTACTCCAATGGATCGAGCTCCTCCGCGACGGGGGTCAACCGGAAGGGAAAGGGGATGCTGCCCCTCAAGGCCATTCCTTCTCCCCCGAGCTCCGCAGGCAGCAGTAGCTCCTCCACCCATTCCCTCGACTACACCGCCGCATTGAGAGCTGGGGCCTTCGGAGGCTGGGAGTTGAGCTCCGCGGCGGGCGGCAGCAAGGCCCGGGTGACGTGGGGCGACCCCTTGGCGGCGGAGATGAGGGAGGTGACCAACGCGGCGGCGCATCCGTTCGACCCCAAGCTGGTGTCCAGGCAGCGGTGGCTGGTGAAAGAGCAGGCGGCCGTCGACAAGGAGAAGAGCCGACGAGAACAGCAGGTGATGGCCTCTGCGACGTGCTGTTGTTGTTTCTTGGAGTCTCTGGAGTGCATTCTTGAGCGTTTCTTGGTTTCCTCTTGAGCAGTTCAACTCGTTGCGCGCGGAAGAGGCAATGCATAGGAAGGAGCAGGTATGGCGTGAATGATGAATCTGGTCTTCTTACTTTCTCGGAATGTGGAATTTTGGTCTCTAAGTCTGTTAAAATCTTGGGGTTGGGGATGATTTAGTAGTAGAAATGGAATCTCGGGCAAATGCTAGGGACAGTTTGACAATTTAGTTGTTTTTCCTTATAATTACTCGAGTTCTTCTTGCGGTGGGTTATCAAATTTAGTGGCACGCAAGGATCTTGTTGTGATTATTCGAAACTGTTCAAGATTTAGGTGTCCAGGCTTGCGCTAATTGATTCTTCTATTTGGTATGATAGCATGTTTTGCACTTTTGCTGCAAGTGAATAATTTGTAGGCTCATGCCAGTGGAAAATATCTTGTGCTATTTCGGTCAGGTTTATTGCTTTTGGTTAAGAATTACAATAATTTGGGTGAATGTTCTGTTTAGTGCAAGTCCAGAACATAAGTATGCATGTTTAGCAATCACATTCAATCAAATTAACTGAACCTTTACTGCTCTTACATCATTTTTGACAGTTCCATGAAATCAAATTTATTGGTCTATCTTTACCTCTTTAGCAATAATAATTAGATAATTATGCTGGTGTTGTTAGCTTCTGGATACTGACGATCTCTCACCATTGCTTCATGTTACACTAAATGATCAGTAGATTACCCTTGATTTTGTGCTGCATGTTTCAACTTTGTTCTTCATAACTGATGTTCTGCCCAAAAGGCAAAAATTGCATTGTGATATTGTTAAACTGTTTAAATAGCATGCATATTTCCCTTGTGCCAAAACTGTAAATCATAAAACTGCAGCAGTTTTGTACGGTTGTATCTTTATATTAATTAGTAGTTACTGGCGCATTATGACATATTGTTTCTGAAGAGTAGAAACTTGGGACCAGAAAGCAAAGAACTTTTATCTTGTTCTCATATGTTTCTGTTTATGCCATGTATCTTGTTTCATCATTTCTTTCCAATAATAATATTTTCTCCTATTGCTTAATTACACTGAAACAGACACAAATGCTTACATTCACGTTCTAACTTTAAGTTGTATTATGTAGTTAGCAGCACTCCTGCCCCATAAATCTGTCCTTTTGTCAATCATTAGTATAGTAGCCATGATCAATTAAAATAAACTATTTGTTCTGAAATTCTCCCATGGTTTGACTGACCCAGTAACCATATTTTCCTTCCTTGATTGCAGTGGTTCGATTCACCGAAAAATGGACCTCGTTCCAATGAGGTTCCAGTAAAGTGGTCTTATAATAATGATGATGTAAGTATACCCAAGTACTATTGAGTAATCTTCTCTGACTAGACTAGATAGTGTTCAAAGAAAAGTATGAGGTTGACCCATGAGTGGCAAACTTGCAATGCAACTTACTAAGAGCTATTTGTTTGATCAAAACCCCTGTAGGAAATTCCGTACCCTTTATACGCTGAATTTTGTGGAGATTATTCCTCCTTGTCCCCAAGAAGAGAGTGGAGCGATGTCAGGAGACTCCGAGGGTTGCGTTGGCAAGAGAGGGTCGCTGCTCGTACTCACTTCAGAGAGCTACGTGATAGTTGGATAGCTGCTAGACGCAAACCTAGTTCTTTATTCATGTCAGCAATGGACCAAGTTAGGGACGGGAAGGCTAAGGAGTACAGCGGCGGTTGCGCAATTCCCGGATATCTTACATGTCCGTTGTCTGGGAAGCTCATGATAGATCCCGTGACAATTGCTACAGGGAAGGTAAGCATTGTGGTTGAACTTTTATTTGCATGTAGTTTCTTTTGAGCAGTGAAACTAACTATGCGATATAAATTATCGTGTTTTTAGACATTCGAGCGACACTTCCTGAAGGGCTGGTTCGAGAAGAAGGGACACATTTGTCCTCTGACCAACGAGACCGTGTCAAGCACCATCATCCGGAATGACCGCATCCGAGGATACTTAAAGGAGTGGAATGAAGTGATGGAAGAAGAGTAGTGCTGATATGTGTGTTTGTCGAATTACATTTACAGTGCTGCTACTTTTCTCCTAGTTGGAAAAGATTAAAAAATCATTAGTACAATTTTGCTTGCGACTTGCTAAGTAATTTCACAATCATCATTGGAGTAGATGTTTGCTATCCTATACTGCTATACGCCAATTTGTTGACTCTAGACACAAGTTGATGAGCCAAAGTGAGTGGTGCCTCGGCTGAGTGGTGCAAACGTGTACTTGATGCCCCAGAGACGACGGTCTTGGCTCTGTCGTCGAGTTCCTTCTCCAAGCGGCGCCACATCAGCGCGACGGTGGCCTTGCCCACCTCCTTGTCCAGGTCGGGGTTTAGGGTTTAGGAGTGGAATGAAGTGATGGAAGAAGAGTAATGCTGATATGTGTGCTTGTCGAATTACATTTACAGTGCTGCTACTTTTCAACTTGTTGGAAAAGATTAAAAAATCATTAGTACAATTCTGCTTGTGACTTGCTACTAATTTCACAATCCCATATGCATAGAATAGATGTTTGCTATCCTATACGCAAATTTGTTGACTCTAGGCACAAGTTGATGAGCCAAGCGATTGGTGCCTCGGCTTGAGAGGTGCAAACGTGTACTTGAATGCGCCAGAGACGACGGTCTCGGCTCTGTCGTCGAGCTCCTTCGCCAGGCGGCGCCACAGCCGCGCGACGGTGGCCCTGCGCGCCTCGTTGTCCAGGTCGGGGTCGTAGTGCACCCGCACGATCTCGTGGAACTCTTTCAAGCGACGGTCCACATCGCTGGCTTTGGCGTACATGTCTCTGAACTCCCTCAGTGCGGTGGTCTCCTCCTCCTCCTCCTCCTTGGCATCGGCGACTCTGAACTCCTCATCATCATCATCATCCTCCTCCTTGGCCTCGGCGACACCGGCGTCGTCCGACTCTCTATCTCTAGTCGACGTCCGGCGGGCCGCCAGCCTGCGCCGCAGCCTGTCGCACTCGCCGTCGTGATCGCGGAGGAGGGACCTGTAGATGTCGATGTCCTTCTTCAGGTCCAGCTTGAGCGTCTGGATCTGGTGCGCCACGATGAGCCGCATCGACAGATCGTACTGCAAGCTGCGGATCAAGAGCTCCTCCTCGTCGTCCTCATCGTTCTCCAGGTCCAGGGAGACGTTGGCCGGCGGCGACTGCAGCTCTTGGGTGCCGTCGCTCTTCATGCCCTCGGGTGCTGATGTGATTGCGAGAGCTGTCGCCTTGACGACTTCCCCAGTTTGCGCGGCTGCCATTGGTCGCTTCTTCCGTCTCTGTTGATCCAACACGATCAAAAACGAACAAGGATCAAGTCGACCCTAGCTAGGAGTCAAGCGTTCGTGGGAGGTGCTGCAGTGCGATGCATTGGCATATACATATATATAAGTTCGAACGAGGCAAGGGCCAGGCCGACTCGGCCGGGTGATTGTACGTGGTTGAGCTGGTGTCGGACACGTACCTACGGCACTGCGACTCATGAACGGAACATCGTTCTTGACTTGTTGTCCTGATTGGTCAGCAGCACTTTGGTTTCTCCTTCTCACGGATTCACAGCTGCTTGACTTCTCCATCCCCAACTTCCCTAGAGCTTGTAATAAGGGCATTTGTAACTGCAGATTGTCAAAAAAAGGCATCTCCAACTGCGTACTTTAAATCTAACACACTAAACATCCGCAGACGCATTTGAACACGGATACAAAAGCCAACCATTCAACTATACGTGCACGTATGTCTGAAGCACTCAAAAGAATTACAGAAAAAACATAATTCAGCCATAAATAGCAAGCAAACATTCTAGTGCAATAATAGTTTAATATACGTATATATTATTCCAATAACCGTTTAACAAGTTGTAGGGCATGAAGTGTTGTTCATCTACACTGTTCCTTTTGAGCTTCACCCAACAATGCATCAACGTGAATGGCATACCCTCCGTTGTTTGATACAGTGCATCCGGGATATACAGTAAGGGCGTGTGGTTGCCCGCATCCAGCCAAACCAAGCCCACGCGGGAAGGGAGATGCCTGTTTGGTTGCCTGGTTTTTCTGTTGGGCCTACATCGCACACTTCTCAAAGCAGCCCAGAGCCTGGCTCACTGGAAACGCTCGGATCGGCAGTTTCTCGCGAGCCAGGCTGAGTGCGGCGCAATGCGAGCGTGAGGGGGGATGGCGGGAGATGGAAATCTGGCGCGCCGTCCCGGCGCCAAATCTAGCCTCACCCCCCTTTCACTCGCTTACCCATAGCCACTACCCCCTTTCTTCCCTACTGCCTCACCACCGGCGGCGGCATGATGACCCACAAGTATAGGGGATTGCAACAGCTTTCGAGGGTAGTATTCAACCCAAATTTATTGATTCGACACAAGGGGAGCCAAAGAATATTCTCAAGTATTAGCAGCTGAGTTGTCAATTCAACCACACCTGAAAACTTAATATCTACAGCAAAGTGTTTAGTAGCAAAGTAATATGATAGTGGCGGTAGCGGCAACAAAAGTAAAGACAGCAAAAGTAATGTTTTTGGTATTTTGTAGTGATTGTAACAGTAACAACGGAAAAGTAAATAATCGAGAACCAATATATGGAAAACTCATAGGCACCGGATCAGTGATGGATAATTATGCCGGATGCGGTTCATCATGTAACAGTCATAACATAGGGTGACACAGAACTAGCTCCAATTCATCAATGTAATGTAGGCATGTATTCCGTATATAGTCATACGTGCTTATGGAAAAGAACTTGCATGACATCTTTTGTCCTACCCTCCCATGGCAGTGGGGTCCTATTGGAAACTTAGGGATATTAAGGCCTCCTTTTAATAGAGAACCGGAACAAAGCATTAGCACATAGTGAATACACGAACTCCTCAAACTACGGTCATCACCGGGAGTGGTCCCGATTATTGTCACTTCGGGGTTGCCGGATCATGACACATAGTAGGTGACTATAGACTTGCAAGATAGGATCAAGAACTTACATATATTCATGAAAACATAATAGGTTCAGATCTGAAATCATGGCACTCGGGCCCTAGTGACAAGCATTAAGCATGGCAAAGTCATAGCAACATCAATCTCAGAACATAATGGATACTAGGGATCAAACCCTAACAAAACTAACTCGATTACATGATAAATCTCATACAACCCATCACCGTCCCGCAAGCCTACGATGGAATTACTCATGCACGGCGGTGAGCATCATGAAATTGGTGATGGAGGATGGTTGATGATGACGACGGCAACGAATCCCCCTCTCCGGAGCCCCGAACGGACTCCAGATCAGCCCTCCCGAGAGGTTTTAGGGCTTGGCGGCGGCTCCGTATCGTAAAACGCGATGATTTCTTCTCTCTTATTTTTTTATCTCCAAAAGCGAATATATAGAGTTGGAGTTGGCATCGGAGGGTTTTCAGGGGGCCCACGAGGTAGGGTGGTGCGCCCTAGGGGGGCGCCCCCACCCTCGTGGAAAGGGTGTGGGCCCTCTGGTCTTCATCTTTGGCGAGGATTCTTTATTGTTTTTTCTAAGATGTTCCGTGGAGTTTCAGGTCATTCCGAGAATATATTTTTTCTGCACATAAAACAACATCATGGCAATTCTGCTGAAAACAGCGTCGGTCCGGGTTAGTTCCATTCAAATCATACAAGTTAGAGTCCAAAACAAGGGCAAAAATGTTTGGCAAAGTAGATACGACGGAGACGTATCAACTCCCCCAAGCTTAAACCCTTGCTTGTCCTCAAGCAATTCAGTTGGCAAACTGAAAGAAAGAAAGAAAAACTTACAAACTCTGTTTGCTCTTGTTGTTGTTACTATGTCAAGACAGCATTCAAGTTTCCAGCATAGATCATAACTAACCACATTTGCAATAATTCTCAGGTCTCATAATTACTCATATCAATAGCATAATCAACTAGCAAGTCATAATAATAAATCTCGAATGACAACACTTTCTCAAAACAATCATAATATGATATAACAAGATGGTATCTCGCTAGCCCTTTCTAAGACCGCAAAACATAAATGCAGAGCACCTTTAAAGATCAAGGACTGACTAGACATTGTAATTCATGGTAAAAGAGATCCAATCATAGTCATACCCAATATAAATTAACAGTGATGAATGCAAATGACAGCTGTGCTCTCCAGCTAGTGCTTTTTTATAAGAGGGTGATGACTCAACATAAAAGTAAATGGATAGGCCCTTCGCAGAGGGAAGCAGGGATTTGTAGAGGTGCCAGAGCTCGGTTTTGCAATAGAGACAAATTGTATTTTGAGCGGTATACTTTCATTGTCAATGTAACAACTAAGAGATGGCGATATCTTCCATGCTAAACACATTACAGGCGGTTCCCAAACAGAATGGTAAAGTTTATACTCCCCCTCCACCAACGAACATCAATACATGGCTTGCTCGAAAGAACGAGTGCCTCCAACATACATCAGGTCGCAGGGGGAGTTTTGTGCAGTTAATTTTGATTTAGTTTGCATAAAGCATGGGACTGGGCATCCTGGTGACCAGCCATTTTCTCGTGACTGAGGAGCAGAGTCCACTCCTCTTGAGAATAACCCGCCTAACACGGAAGATAAGGACAGCCTTGGTTGATACATGGGCTATTCGAGCATACAAAACAGAATGTTTATTTGAAGGTCTAGAGTTTGGCACATACAAATTTACTTGGAACGGTAGGTAGATACCGCATATAGGAAGGTATAGTGGACTCATCTGGAATAACTTTGGGGTTTAAGGGATTGGATGCACAAGCAGTATTCCCGCTTAGTACAAGTGAAGGCTAGCAAAAGACTGGGAAGCGACCAACTAGAGAGCGACAACAGCCATGTATATGCATTAAAATTAATAAACATTGGATGCAAGTATGAGTAGGATATAATCCACCATGAACATAAATATCGTGAAGGCTATGTTGATTTGTTTCAACTACATGCGTGAACATGTGCCTAGTCAAGTCACTTAAATTATTTAAAGGAGGATACTACCCCATCATATCACATCATAACCATCTTAATAGCATGTTGGCACACAAGGTAAATCATTATAACTCATAGTTAATCAAGCATGGCACAAGCACTACGATCTCTAATTGTCATTGCAAACATGTTTATTCATAATAAGCTGAATCAAGAACGAGGGACTCATCATATTTACAAAAACAAAAGAGGTCGAGTTCGTACCAGCTTTTCTCATCTCACTCAGTCCATCATATATCATCATAATTGCCTTTCACTTGCACGACCAAACGGTGTGAATAATAATAAGAGTGTGCGTGCATTGGACTAAGCTGGAATCTGCGAGCATTCAATAAACAGGAGAAGACAAGGCAATATGGGCTCTTTGGTTAATTCAACAATAATGCATATAAGAGCCATTTCAACAATTCAATTATGGTCTTCTTCTACTGACCCCCCAAGAAAAGAAAGGAAATAAAAACTATTTACACGGGAAAGCTTCCAACAAGCAAAAGAAGAACAGGAAATATTTTTGGGTTTTCTTTTTAATTATTACTACATGCATGGGAAGTAAATTAATTAAAAGCTACAACTATTTTTTTTGTTTTTCTTAAGGTTTATTAAACACACAATAAGAAAGCATAAAAGGAAATTAAACTAGCATGGATGATACAATGAAAAATATGAGCAGCGACATCTGTCAATGAGTGTGTGTGAACATAAATGTAATGTCGGTGAGAAATACGTACTCTCCCAAGCTTAGGCTTTTGACCTAATTTGGTCTATGGCCACGGCTGGCCTGGCGGATATCCATAATAATAGTTGTTGGGGTCGTACTGTGATGAGGAAGAAGAAGGCTCTGATTGCCACTAGCTGGCAATCATCTCCGGATCCCACTGATAGTTAGACTATCGTGAAGGATTAAATT
Source organism: Triticum monococcum (assembly GCA_034509565.1). Classification (NCBI taxonomy): domain Eukaryota; kingdom Viridiplantae; phylum Streptophyta; class Magnoliopsida; order Poales; family Poaceae; genus Triticum; species Triticum monococcum. Next base: position 672,232,637 of record CM067845.1, read on the forward strand.
GTGGTTCAGGTTCTGGCTCCTCAGCTGGTGCAGGGTTCCGGTAGGCATGAATAGCTGCCAACGGAACAAAGTAGTGCCTACAGTCAAATCAAAAAAAGAAGGAGCAGGCAAGGTAATAGTCTCAGGATGATGTTTATTAAAGAACAATTGATATTTAAGCTCTCCTGCCCTATTCTTAACAATAAACCATGTGCCACCATACTTTTATGATCTAGATAAACACGGGGCAACACCTTTTCTTCCTTCTCAGCATGCCTAATAGGTATGTTAAAATGTGCGGCTAGGCGTGTAGCATAAATGCCTCCAAAGATGGGGCCCTTAGTACGGTTCATATTTAACCGTCTAGCAATAATACCGCCCATACTAAAGGTGTTATCACTGTATAAACCTTGGAGTAGAATAATTAAATCAGGGATACTAAGGTTTTCACAATTTCCGCGTCCAATTAAACAACGACTAGCAAATAATGCAAAGTAACGTAAAACAGGAAAATGTATGCTAGTGATTCGTGCATCGGAAACCTTCCTGGTTTCTCCTACAGTGATATTATTAATAAATCCCTCCACATCATCATGATGTGGTTCTTTTGTCTTGCCCTCAAAAGGGACTAAACAAATACGACAGAAATCATAAAGTGACATCTCCTTAGGCTCATCATATAAATGAAATTCCACCGTAGGTGGTGAGTTCCTAGGATGAAAATAAAAGTTTTGCACAAAGGTATTTGTGAGTAAGAGATACTGATCGCATTGGTCGTGGAGGAAAGCGGTGAGGCCTGCATTGTGAGCCAATTTATGAAAATCCTCATAGATACCGTCAGCTCTCAAGAAATCATCAGAAGGCCATTCACATACCCGAATCTCCGCGGTGCACGGCAAATTATACTTAGGCTTCGGTGCCTTTTCCTTTGAGCTTTGGCTCGATGAGCCCCTCAATAATCTCCTCATTATTTTCAAGGAACAATCTCCCCAAGCAGTTTGGCGAGAGGTGCTTTGAGCAAGGAGATCGAAAATCACAGCAAAAGTGGCTGGAACTCGTGCTTGAGTTGGTTTTCGGGTTTGTGTGAGGCAGAGGAAGAAGATTGGTGCTGGGATAAGTGGAGGAGGGCCACCATGGGCCCACGAGGCAGGGGGCGCGCCCTATAGGGGGGGCGCCCACCACCCTCGTGGCCAGGTGGCCACTCCTCCCGCGGTAATTTTTACACAGTAAATCCTCAAATATTTCCGAAAAAATCATATTAAATTGGCATGGCATTCTGAGGACTTTTATTTTCGGGATATTTTTATATTGCATGGATAAGTCAGGAAATAGATAGAAAAATACTATTTTTACTTTATTTCTACTAAATAACAGAAAATATAGAGAGGGTACAGAAGTTGGTGCTTCTAGTTTCATCCATCTCATGCTCATCAAAAAGAATCCACTAACAAGGTTGATCAAGTCTTGTTAACAAGCTCATTCCAATAATCATGAAACCGGAGAAATTTTGAATAACACTAAGTTACCTCAACGGGGATACGCACATCCCCTATAATAAGTATATCATATTTCTTCTTGACAGTAGGAAGAGGAAATTAAAAACCTCCAAATATAATCGATGGAATTTTTCCAATGGAATTGATACTATGAACTTGAGGTTGTTTCCTCGGAAAGTGTACCGTATGCTCATTACCATTAACATGAAAAGTGACATTGCCTTTGTTGCAATCAATAACAGCCCCTGCAATATTAAGAAAAGGTCTTCCAAGAATAATAGACATACTATCATCCTCGGGAATATCAAGAATAACAAAGTCTGTTAAAATAGTAACGTTTGCAACCACAACAGGCACATCCTCACAAATACTGACAGGTATAACAGTTGATTTATCAGCCATTTGCAAAGATATTTCGGTAGGTGTCAGCTTATTCAAGTCAAGTCTACGATATAAAGAGAGAGGCATAACACTAACACCGGCTCCAAGATCACATAAAGCAGTTTTAATATAATTTCTTTTAATGGAGCAAGGTATAGTAGGTACTCCAGGATCTCCAAGTTTCTTTGGTATTCCACCCTTAAAAGTATAATTAGCAAGCATGGTAGAAATCTCAGCTTCTGGCATCTTTCTTTTATTAGTAATGATATCCTTCATATATTTAGCATAAGGATTTGTTTTGAGCACACCAGTTAATCTCATACGCAAAAAGATAGGCCTAATCATTTCAGCAAAGCGCTCAAAATCCTCATCATCCTTTTTCTTGGATGGTTTTGGAGGAAAAGGCATGGGTTTCTGAACCCAAGGTTCCCTTTCTTTACCATGTTTCCCAGGAATAAAGTCTTTTTTATCATAACGTTGATTCTTTGATTGTGGGTTATCAAGATCAACAGCAGGTTCAATTTCTACATCATTGTCATTACTAGGTTGAGCATCATCATGAACATCAGCATTAATATTTTCATTAGGTTCATGTTCATTCATGATTGTGTTTCAGCATCCACTGGTAGAAAAAGGGCATGTTATCCCGATTCATAAGGGCCTTTTGTCCCGGTTCCTGAAGCGGGACTAAAGGGTCGGTACTAATGCTCTATCCCTTTAGTCCTGGTTCAATCCAGAACCGGGACTGATGGGCCTCCACGTGGCCTATGCGCGGAGCCCAGGCAGGAGACCCTTTGGTCCCGGTTGGTGGCACCAACCGGGACCAATAGGCATCCACGCGTCGGCATTTCTGTGGCTGGGGTTTTTGTTTTTCTAAGGGGGGGGGGGGTGGGGGTTTTGGAGGGTTAATTTAGGTGTTTCATATATTGTGTTAGCTAGCAATAATTAATAGAGAGAAGTGTCCTCTCTTATGTCCGTGCTTGGTCGACGCTACGTACTATACATACGTATAGAGAGGACTAGACACTCTAGCTAGTTAGTAAGCAAACGAAGGAAACAGAAGATGATCATGAACATCTATGCATACAGAGAGAAGTGATATCGACCACCTCTCCTTCTCCGAGAGATTGGTCGAACAACAAGTTCTCGTATATCTATCCGACACTACCGGCTACATATATACAATAATTATCTCTTACGAATATAATCATACGGACTCATGGTCCACATAGTATTCTCCGTCTTCAGCGATCATGTGGTCAAGAAAGAATGTCGCCAAATCCTCTTGAATTGCTCGCATGCGAGCTGGTGCTAGGAGTTCATCCCGCTTCCGAAACATCTAATTTGAAGAAGGGGGTCAATCAATCAATATATATATATATATATATATGAATGAATGAAACTCAACACAAATGATGGTAATAAAATAAAATTGTGAATGTTGTTATTTACGTACTTCATATTGTTCGTCAGTGTGGCGGATGGACTCGCAAACGTAGTATCCACAGAAATCATTCCCTTGTTCCTGCCACAACCACTTTACAAGAAATAGCGGTCAATCAAACTGATAAGAAAGAATGCCAAATCAATAGGAGATGCGCGGAACATGCTACTATAGTAATTACTTTCGGGTGTGTAAATTGCAGCTTCTTCGGGAGTCCTGAAGCTTTTTTGGAGAATTTTTTCCAAACCCTGCCAGACAAAGAAAACAATTACTTGATATATCAGGAAATGAACAAAGTTGCTGATATGGTGGATAATGATCGATTTAACTTACTTCTCGAGCATTTGATTCATGTCCGCATAGTCCTGGGGATCTTTTCGTCTTGAGTCTAAGACGGTTACTAGTCCCTGCTCAAGCTTAATCTCTAGGAGAATATAGTGGTAACTGCACACGCATGCATAACTCATCAATTACATTACTATAACCTTGACTAATATATAAGGGAAACCGAATACGCACAAGACAGTAACACTCACTTGAAGTTGTAAGGAAAGAGTATTATGTCTTTGTTTTCATTTATTACCAACGATCGTAGCAAGTTGGCCTCGGTAGCTGCGACATGAAATTTAACCTGAGTTGCATCTATGAGATATGAGTTAATGAACCCAATATCACCGACTTGTCTTTTCTTCAATTCGGCGATCTTCAATCTGCATAATATAGTGAGGATGATTATAAATACATGCAATGAAAGAGCTGAGCTATATAGAGAGACTTAATGACAGAAGTAGTACTACTTACAGACAGTAGCAGGTGACCGTTGTTTTATCGAGGGCCAATTGATTGAAAAACTAAAAGAACTCCTCAAATGGAATAGGCAACAGTTCAATTCCAACGAGGTCATGCTCCTTTTTAACTTTCACATACAAAGTACTCCTCCCCCCAGAGTCTCTACAGATTTTCAAGTACCAATCATGCAATCTTCGCATCATCGTTGATAGAGATCTTTCATCTTTGACGAGAGGCTTCCCGTACTTGTATCTTTGTATCTGCACCTCCATGAAATCATAATGTACATCGTCGAGCAGGTAATCGCCAAGATTGCTATAACCGGGCACCATCCTCGGATAATTAGCGACGTTGTCGCTAGGCACCTTGAGCGGGGGGCACGATTGCTTCGCTTGTTCGCCGAGCTGTGCAATTTGTTTCCCAGCTCGTCGTTCTTTCAGCCTTTGATCACTGACAGTACTTCCCGACCGCTCCGCTTTAGCAAATTCCTTTCCAATAATGCGCTCATAGTTTCCTTTCGGCGGAGACTTGGGTGGTTTTGTCAGGGCAGCCAGAGTGCGCTTCGCTTTCACCGGATCTACCTTCTCCTCTGGAGGTGGATGTTTCTTTGCTTTCACCCCTTCAAAGTAGTTCCTCACTTCTTCTCGTGCGATCTCGGCGTTCACCTCCGGGGTCCTCTCGTATGGTAACTTCTCTGGAGTCTTCAGAGAAGGACCGAATCTGTATTTCCTCCCACCTCTGGCTGTACTGCTAGACGTCGGCAGAGCAGACGGAACGGTTGTCTTCTTTACTTGCTTACGAGACGGAGGAGAAGGACTATGACGCGCCGGAGCAGCCGGAGCGGCGGCAGGTCTCTTCCGCCCTTGTTGACGAGGCGAAGAAGGAGGAGGCTGGCTGCTCGGGCGCGTCGGCGCAGGCGGAGAAGGAGGCGGAGTGCCGCCACGCACCAAAGAAGGAGCCGGTCGAGTGCCCTGATCGTCACTCGCTAGAGGAGGAGGCGGTGGAGGAGGCAGGGTGCCCTGACTCGCCGGAGGAGGAGGCGGTGGAGGAGGCGGAGTGCCCTGACTTGCTGGAGGAGGAGGAGGAGGCGGAGGCGTCCAGTTTGGAAGGTTGATGAGCTCCTTCTGCCATAGGCATGGAGTCTTTAGAGCAGACCCCAGCCTAGTCTCCCCTTCACCGGTAGGGTGGTCAAGCTAGAGGTCCTCAAATCCCTCCGTTCTTTCATCCACCATCACCCTAGCATATCCTTCTGGAATCGGCCGACAGGGAAAAGTTGCGCCGGGTTCAGTAGGATAAACAGAGCCAACAGCCGCCTTGACCTTCAAATTCATCCATTGCATCATAAGGTGGCAATTTTGAGACTCCGTGATAGCATCCACGGGATAGCTGGCAGGAGCCATCAAGGCATGCTCCGGCTGAAGCAGCTCGGTGGAAGCCATGCTGCTTCTCCGCTGAGATGGTGGGGTAGCTTCGGGGGAAGCTTCGGCAGTACGTTTGCTGCGATTTGCTTCTCGTTCCTCTATCGCTTGTACCCTTGCTTGCAGCGCCTGCATTTGGGTCTGCTGCAATTTTTTCCTCCTCCCCTGGGATTTTTAACCGCCTGCGTCCGGAAACCCAACCTTCCACGGAATGGAGCCTGGCGTGCCTCATGTCCATCCAGGGTGCTCAGGATTCCCGAGGGCCATTGTGAGCTCGTCGTTCTCTCTATCTGGAAAGAACGTCCCTTGCTGCGCTGCTTCGATATACTGCTGAAGCATCCTGACTGGTATGTCCATTTGATCGTTCGTCCAAATGCACTTCCCTGTTACAGGGTCCAAGGTTCCGCCAGCCCCGAAGATCCAAGTCCGGCAACGGTCTGGCCAGTTAATTGTCTCTGGTTCGATCCCTTTATCAACCAGATCATTCCCAGTCTTGGCCCACTTAGGCCGGGCTACGAGGTAGCCACCTGACCCCGTGCGATGGTGATGCTTCTTCTTCGTAGAATTTTGCTTGTTTGTCGCGACATCTTCTTACTCTTTTCCGATGTCTTGTGTGCCACAAATGCGGGCCAGTGATCTCTGATCTTCTCATATCTGCCCTTGAATTCTGGTGTCTCTTTATTTTCGACAAACTTATTCAGCTCTTTCTTCCACCTCCTGAATAGTTCTGCCATCCTCTTAAGAGCAAAAGACTTGATTAATTGCTCTTTAACTGGCTTCTCTGGATCATCCTCTGGCGGTAGGGTGAAATTTGACTTTAGCTCAGTCCAAAGATCATTTTTCTGCATATCATTGACATAAGACACCTCAGGGTCTTCTGTAGCCGGCTTTAACCATTGCTGGATGCTGATCGGGATCTTGTCCCTAACCAAAACCCCACACTGAGCAACAAATGCGCTCTTTGTCCGGAGGGGTTCAATTGGTTGGCCGTCGGGCGCGATTGCTATGATCTCAAACTTTTCATTCGAGCTCAACTTTTTCTTCGGGCCTTGTCTCTTTACCGAAGTTGTGCTCGATCCGGAGGGCTAGAGAAAAGAACAAAGACTTAATTAATATGTGTACATACCAAAACAATGAATGCATCAATTAGCTAGTCAGCAGAAGCTTAACTAATATATATACCTGGCCGGACTCGGTTCGGTCACCGGATACGTCATCACGGTCTCCTTCTTGCACCGGCATTGGGTCACTGCAGCCGTCCTCACGGTCTCCTTCTTGCACCAGCATTAGGTCATCGGAGCCATCATAATCATAGCCAGCTGCTTCTAGACCATCGGTGTCGTTGAGAAACAACGAGACGACAGCATCACTTCCTCGTGCGATTATGTCCCCCAACAACTCTTCTTGTACTTCGTCTCGAGCGGTGTCCATAGTTTCTACAACTATTGACAACATGGCAATTATTATTCAAACATGATAGATGGATATATTAGTGGCAAACTTAGAACTAATATTAATTAGTGGCCTCGACGCTGCTTCTCTAGGGTTTGGGGTGGCCTCGACAACATTTCAAGGATAAAAAAAGAAGAGGAAGAAGAAAACAAAAGAGGAGAAGAAAGAATAGAGGAGTTCTTACTCCTCTATTCTTTCTTCTCCTCTTTTTTTTCTTCTTCTTCCTCTTTTTTTTATCGGGAACGAGGGTCGTCGAGGGTCACCGAGCGGTAGAGGAAACCCTAAATAGCAAGTATCGTGGGTGTGAGATACATGTGGCCGTCGGTGTCGGACACTACATCCATGTCCCACAAGTGACGTGGGCGTCGAAGCCCGCGCCACTTGTGGGACGTGGATGTAGTGTCCGACACCGACGGCCACATGTATCTCACATCGACGATACTTTCTATTTAGGGTTTCCTCTACCGCTCTTCTTCTCTTTTTTTTTTCTTCTTCTTCCTCTTCTTCTCTTTTTTTTTCTTCTTCTTCCTCTTTATTTTATCGGGAACGAGGGTCGTCGAGGGTCAGGGACGCCGAGCGGTAGAGGAAACCCTAAATAGCAAGTATCGTGGGTGTGAGATACATGTGGCCGTCGGTGTTGGACACTGCATCCACATCCCACAAGTGACATGGGCGTCGAAGCCCACGCCACTTGTGGGACGTGGATGTAGTGTCCGACACCGACGGCCACATGTATCTCACACCGACGATACTTTCTATTTAGGGTTTCTTCTTCTTCTTCCTCTTCTTCTCTTTTTTTCTTCTTCTTCTTCATCTTTATTTTATCGAGAACGAGGGTCGTTGAGGGTCAGGGTCGCCGAACGGTAGAGGAAACCCTAAATAGGAAGTATCGTCGGTGTGAGATACATGTGGCCGTCGGTGTCGGACACTACATCCACGTCCCACAAGTGACGTGGGCGTCAAAGCCCGCGTCACTTGTGGGACGTGGATGTAGTGTCCCCCACCGACGATACTTGCTATTTAGGGTTTCCTCTACCGCTCGGCGACCCTCGACGACCCTCGTTCCCAATAAAAAAAGAGGAAGAAGAAGAAGAAAAAAAGAGGAGAAGAAAGAATAGAGAATAGAGGAGTTTTCTCCTCTATTCTTTCTTCTCCTCTTTTTTTCTTCTTCCTCTTCTTTTTTATCCTCTTCTTCCTCTCATGTTTGACGACCCCCGACCCCTCGGCGACCCTAGACCCCCTCTCGACCCCCACATGTCGAAGTTATCGGGTAGGGGGTATATCGACAACGACATACCCGATACATACATACATACATATCACATGCATTCATACATATATGAACAAAATTAATATCTACTAACTAACAACCTAAATAAAAAAAACTAATACATATAGGAAGAAGAAGAAAAAAGAAGAGAAGAAAGAATAGAGGAGAAGAGTTCCTCTTCTTCCTCTCCTCTTCTTCTCCCTCTTCTTCCCCTTCTTCCCTCGACCCCCTAAACTAGTTCTCAACCCTCGACCCCCTAAACTAGTTCTCAACCATCGACCCCCTAAACTAGTTCTCGACCCCCCTCCTCATGTCGAAGTTATCAGGGAGGGGGTATATCGACCCCCCCTCATGTCGAAGTTATCGGGGAGGGTTATATCGACCCCCTCCTGTCGAAGTTAACGGGGAGGGGGTATATCGACAATGACATGCATAAATGGAAAAAATGCTATCCATCTATACATACATAGCCACATACATATATACATGGAAATAATGCTATGAACAAAAATATGAACAAAAAAATAATACACATAAACAAAAAAATACATATATGAACAAAAAATGCTCTGAACAAAAAAAATACACATATATGAACATCTATACATACATATAGCCACATACATATATACATTATATATACGAACAAAAAAATGCTATGAACAAAAAAATTAATACACATAAACAAAAAAATACATATATGAACAAAAAATGCTCAGAACAAAAAAAATAATACACATATATGAACATCTAGACATACATATAGCCACATACATATATACATTATATATATGAAAAAAAATGAAAAAATGATAAACAGGTGGCGGCGGCTCACAGCAGCGAGGTTGACCGGCGAGGGCGACGGCGGGGGCGGCGAGGGCGTCGGCGAGGGCGGCGACGAGGGCGTCAGCGAGGGCGGCGGATGGCTCGAGGAGGAGAGCGGCGAGGGCGGCATGGGCTCGGGGGCGACGGCGAGATCGGGGGCGGCGCGGGCTTGGGGACGACGGCGAGCTCGAGGGGCGGCGTGAGCTCGGGGAGGAGAGCTCGGGGACGACGGCGAGCTCCGGGGCGGCGCGGGCTCGAGGGCGGCGCGGGCTCAGGGGCAGTGCGGGCTCGAGGAGCGGGCGGCGGCGGCGACGAGGAGCGGGCGGTGATGGCGACGGCGAGCACGGGCAGCCTGGCGGCGTCGTCGGGGCGGGATCGAAACTGAACGAAAATTTTCACAAGTGTGGCTTATATAGACAGAGCATTGGTCACGGTTCGTGGCACAAACCATGACCAATGCCCCCCTTTAGTCCCGGTTGGTGCCACCAACCGAGACCAAAGGCCTTGTGCGGCTGCTGCGTCGAAAGTTTAGTCCCACCTCGCTAGTTGAGAGGGGTCCGCAGTGGTTTATAAGCCCCACTGCCGCACCCCTCTCGAGCTCCTCTCCATTGCAGGCTTACGGGCCTAATTGTCACTGCTATGCCTGTGGGCCTACTAGGCCTCTTGCGGGCCTGAATCCTGGCCCTTGGATGGGTTTCTAGTCATATTCTGGCCGTGGGGGGCCCAGTAGGTGGCATTTTTTTGTTGCTTTATTTATTTTCTTTTGTTTTTTGCTTTATTTTTTAATTCTTTATGCTTTTAGTTTTAGAAAAATTATAAACTTTTTGTTAATGCCATTAGTTTTCAAATTTGAAAACACTTTTTTGTTTTTTTTGTTTTCTTTGTTGCCTTATTTATTTTATTTTGTTTCTACTTACAACAAAATACTTATTGTTGCTATTTTTTCTAGTTTTTTGTTTTGTTTTCTGCATTATTTATTTTCTTTTGTTTTTTGCTTTATTTTTTTTATTCTTTTTGCTTTTAGTTTTAGAAAAATTATAAACTTTCTGTTAGTGCCATTAGTTTTCAAATTTGAAAACACTTTTTTAGTTTTTTTGTTTTCTTTGTTGCTTTATTTATTTTATTTTGTGATTAACTTTACTATAAAAATAGTTTTTTCCTGTTTTTTTGCATTATTTATTTTCTTTAGTTTTTTTTCTTTAATTTTTAATTCTGTTTGCTTTTAGGTTAGCAAAATTATAAACTTTCTATTAGTGCCATTAGTTTTAGAAAAAATATAAACTTTCTGTTAGTGCCATTAGTTTTCAAATTTGAATAATTAAAATTTGAATTCTTTGAAATTTGTGTGAATCACAAGTTTGTGATTAACTTACTAAAAATGAGAATAGATGCGCTTATAGAGAAAATTCAACCTAAATTCATAGTAAATTTCTATGAATTTCAGAGAAATTCACTATGAATTTAGGTTAAATTTTTCTCTATTAGGGCATCTATTTTCACTTTGAGAGGAGCTCAACAAGGCAGAGAGGGAAGGGCTTATAAACCGGTGTGAGCCCCCTTCGGTTGATGAGGTGGGACTAAACTCTGCCCGCAACGAGGACCAACCCTTTAGTCCCGGTTTGTGGCACAAACCGGGACTAACGGTCATGGGCCAAGGATGAGGAGCAAAATTATAAACTTTCTGTTAGTGCCATTAGTTTTAGAAAGTTGAAAGTTGGAAGTTGGCATGGGCCAGGGACTAATGGTCATGGTATTACGAGGGCCGAACCATAAGACATTAAAGCATTTTAAATGAACTCTGAAAAAGTTGAAAGTTGGCATGGTATCATAATTTCACCCACATAGCATGTGCATGTACAAAACGGACAATGGTAGCATGTTCGTGTGTTACAAAGTAGGCATGGTATCATCATAATAGTTGCGGGAGAAAGTCTTCACTTTTTCTTCGCTTGTGTCATTTGCTTATTGCACCGTAACCATGGATAATCTTCATTGTTTATCAGGATGCTTGGGTCAGCCTTGACATTGAAGGGAGGAATTTCATGGAACTTTTCATAATCTTCAGACATGGTTGTCTTGCCATCCACTCCCAGGATGTCCCTTTTTCCTGAAAGAACTATGTGGCGCTTTGGCTCATCGTATGATGTATTCGCTTCCTTATCTTTTCTTTTTCTCGATTTGATAGACATGTCCTTCACATAGATAACCTGTGCCACATCATTGGCTAGGACGAACAGTTCGTCAGTGTACCCAAGATTTTCAGATCCATTGTTGTCATTCCGTACTGTGGGTCTACCTGTACCCCGCCGCCTGACAGATTGACCCATTTGGACTTAAACAAAGTGACCTTAAAATCAGGTCCGTAGTCAAGTTCCCATATGTCCACTACGTAACCATAATATGTGTCCTTTCCGCTCTCGGTTGCTGCATCAAAGCGGACACCGCTGTTTTGGTTGGTGCTCTTTTGATCTTGGGCGATCGTGTACAATGTATTCCCATTTATCTCGTATCCTTTGTAAGTCAATATAGTCAAAGATGGTCCCCTGGACAACAAGTACAACTCATCACAAACAGTGTTGTCACCTCTGAGACGTGTTTCCAACCAACTGCTGAAAGTCCTGATGTGTTCACATGTAATCCAGTCATCGCACTGCTCCGGGTGTTTGGAGCGCAGACTGTTCTTGTGTTCATCGACATACGGGGTCACCAAGGTAGAGTTCTGTAGAACTGTGTAGTGTGCTTGAGACCAAGAATATCTGTCCCTGCATATTATTGAGTCTCTTCCAAGAGTGCCTTTTCCAGTCAGTCTCCCCTCATACCGCGATTTAGGGAGACCTATCTTCTTAAGGCCAGGAATGAAGTCAACACAAAACCCGATAACATCCTCTGTTTGATGGCCCATGGAGATGCTTCCTTCTGGCCTAGCATGGTTACGGGCATATTTCTTTAGGACTCCCATGAAACTCTCAAAGGGGAACATATTGTGTAGAAATACGGGCCCCAGGATGACAATCTCGTCGACTAGATGAACTAGGACGTGCGTCATGATATTGAAGAAGGATGGTGGGAACACCAGCTCGAAACTGACAAGACATTGCGCCACATCACTCCTTAGCCTTGGTACGATTTCTGGATCGATCACCTTCTGAGAGATTGCATTGTGGAATGCACATAGCTTCACAATAGCTAATCGGACGTTTTCTGGTAGAAGCCCCCTCAATGCAACCGGAAGCAGTTGCGTCATAATCACGTGGCAGTCATGAGACTTTAGGTTCTGAAACTTTTTCTCTGGCATATTTATTATTCCCTTTATATTCGACGAGAAGCCAGTCGTGACCTTCATACTGAGCAGGCATTCAAAGAAGATTTCTTTCTCTTCTTTCGTAAGAGCGTAGCTGGCATGACCTTTATACTGCTTCGGAGGCATGCCGTGTTTTTCGTGCAAACGTTGCAGGTCCTCTCGTGCCTCAGGTGTATCTTTTGTCTTCCCATACACGCCCAACAAGCCTAGCAGGTTCACGCAAAGGTTCTTCATCACGTGCATCACGTCGATTGAAGAGCGGATCTCTAGGTCTTTCCAGTAGGGTAGGTCCCAAAATATAGATTTCTTCTTCTACATGGGTGTGTGTCCCTCAGCGTCATTCGGAACAGCTAGTCCACCGGGACCCTTTCCAAAGACTACGTAGTGTAAATCATTGACCATAGCAAGTACGTGATCACCGGTACGCATGGCGGGCTTCTTCCGGTGATCTGCCTCACCTTTGAAATGCTTGCCTTTCTTTCGACATTGATGGTTGGTCGGAAGAAATCGACGATGGCCCAGGTACACATTCTTCCTGCATTTGTCCAGGTATATACTTTCAGTTTTATCTAAACAGTGCGTGTATGCATGGTATCCTTTGTTTGTCTATCCTGAAAGGTTACTGAGAGCGGGCCAATCGTTGATGGTCACGAACAACAACGCCTTAAGGTTAAATTCCTCCTGTGTGTGCTCATCCCACGTACGTACACCGTTTCCATTCCACAGCTGTAAAAGTTCTTCAACCAATGACCTTAGGTACACATCAATGTCGTTGCCGGGTTGCTTAGGGCCTTGGATGAGAACTGGCATCATAATGAACTTCCGCTTCATGCACATCCAAGGAGGAAGGTTATACATACATAGAGTCACGGGCCAGGTGCTGTGATTGCTGCTCTGCTCCCCGAAAGGATTAATGCCATCTGCGCTTAAAGCAAACCATACATTCCTTGGGTCCTCTGCAAACTCATCCCAGTACTTTCTCTCAATTTTTCTCCACTGCGACCCATCAGCAGGTGCTCTCAACTTCCCATCTTTCTTTCGGTTCTCACTGTGCCATCGCATCAACTTGGCATGCTCTTCGTTTCTGAACAAACGATTCAACCGTGGTATTATAGGAGCATACAACATCACCTTCGCAGGAACCCTCTTCCTGGGGGGCTCACCGTAAACATCACCAGGGTCATCTCGTCTGATCTTATACCGCAGTGCACTGCATACCAGGCATGCGTTCAGATCCTTGTATGCACCGCGGTAGAGGATGCAGTCCTTAGGGCATGCATGTATCTTCTCCACCTCCAATCCTAGAGGGCATAAGACCTTCTTTGCTGCGTATGTACTATCGGGCAATTCGTTATCCTTTGGGAGCTTCTTCTTCAATATTTTTAGTAGCTTCTCAAATCCTTTGTCAACCACAGCATTCTCTGCCTTCCACTGCAGCAATTCCAGTACGGTACCGAGCTTTGTGTTGCCATCCTCACAATTGGGGTATAACCCTTTTTTGTGATCCTCTAACATGCGATCGAACTTCAGCTTCTCCTTTTGACTTTCGCATTGCGTCCTTGCATCGACAATGACCCGGCGGAGATCATCATCATCGGGCACATCGTGTGGTTCCTCTTGATCTTCAGCAGCTTCACCCGTTGCAGCATCAGTGGGCACATCGTCTGGTCCTCTTGATCTTCACCAGCTCCCCCCGTTGTAGCATCATCGTATTCAGGGGGCACATAGTTGTCATCGTACTCTTCTTCTTCGCCGTCTTCCATCATAACCCCTATTTCTCCGTGCCTCGTCCAAACATTATAGTGTGGCATGAAACCCTTGTAAAGCAGGTGGAAGTGAAGTATTTTCCGGTTAGAGTAAGACCTCGTATTCCCACATTCAGTGCATGGACAACACATAAAACCATTCTGCTTGTTTGCCTCAGCCGCATCGAGAAACTCATGCACGCCCTTAATGTACTCGCAGGTGTGTCTGTCACCATACATCCATTGTCGGTTCATCTGCATGCATTATATATAATTAAGTGTCCAAATTAATAGAAGTTCATCATCACATTAAAACCAAAGTGCATACATAGTTCTCATCTAACAACATATAGCTCTCCAGAGAATCTAATTAATTAAACCATACATTGAAACTATGTAAAACATTTCAATGCGAAAACAAATGCGATCATAATCGCAACCAAGGTAACAATTGATCCAACGGCATAATGATACCAAGCCTCGGTATGAATGGCATATTTTCTAATCTTTCTAATCTTCAAGCGCATTGCATCCATCTTGATCTTGTGATCATCGACGATATCCGCAACATGCAACTCCAATATCATCTTCTCCTCCTCAATTTTTTTTATTTTTTCCTTCAACAAATTGTTTTGTTCTTCAACTAAATTTAACCTCTCGACAATAGAGTCGGTTGGCATTTCCGATTCACATACATCCTACATAAATAAAATCTATGTCACGTTGGTCGGCATAATTTTCATAAACAATAAATGAACCAATAGTTATAAAGATAATATATATACCACATCCGAATTATAGACAGGACGAGGGCCGACGGGGGCGGATACCAAAACCATCGCACTATATAAGATGCAATAATAAAAGTAAGAAAATAATACAAGTATCTATGTAAACATACAAGTAAGAATATTTTTCCTTTCAAAAAGAAGATAAGAACAAGAGGCTCACCACAGTGGTGTCGGCGATGAGCTCGGCGCGGGTGATTGACGGCGGCGAAGACGGAGACGGGGCGTGACGGACCGCTAAACCTAGACAAATATTATGGAAAATGGAGCTTGGAGGTCGAGCTTGGAGAGGAGAAAGCTTAAGTAGTGTGGCTCGGGCATTCCATCGAACACCTTGTGTGCATAGGAGGTGAGCTAGAGCACCACCAAGCCCTCTCCCCCTCGGCCAGAGAAAACAGAGCACTGGGGTGCTCTGCTCGCGAGCGAGGGGTATATATAGGCACCTCATTGGTCCCGGTTGGTGACATGAACCGGGACTAAAGGGGAGCCTTTAGTCCCGGTTCAAGCCACCAGCCGGGACCAATGGTGGTGGGCCAGGAGCGAGGCCCATTGGTCCCAATTCATCCCACCAACTGGGACCGAAAGGTCTAGATGAACCGGGACCAATGGCCCACGTGGCCCGGCCGCCCCCCTGGGCTCACGAACCGGGACCAATGCCCCCATTGGTCCCGGTTCTGGACTGAACCGGGACTAATGGGCTGACCCGGCCTGGACCAAAGCCCTGTTTTCTACTAGTGATCAGGCATAGATATATCATTTGGATTATCAGGTGGTTCAGCAATAGGTTCACTAGAAGTTTGCACAGTTCTATCATTTTTCTTTTTCTTCTTTTTAGAAGAACTAGGAACATCAATATTATTTCTTTGAGAATCTTGCCCGATTCTCTTAGGGTGGCCTTCAGTATACAAAGGTTCCTGAGTCATTCTACCAGTTCTAGTAGCCACTCTAATAGCATAATCATTTTTCTTACTATTCATTTCATCAAGCGCTTCTTTTTGAGCTTTAAGTACTTGTTCTACTTGAGTGGTAACCATAGAAGCATGTTTGCTAACAAGTTTAAGTTCACCTTTAATATCAACCATGTAATCACCCAAGCGTCTAATCATATAAGCATTTTCTTTTAATTGTCTACCAAAATAAGCATTGAAGTCGTATTGCTTATACATAAAGTTATCAAACTCGTCCAGGCACTGACTAGCAATTTTAGTAGGAGGAACTTCAGCTTTATCATATCTATAGAGAGAATTTACCTTTACTACCTGTATCAGGATATCGGGGTCAGGAGGTTCTTCAATAAATAAAGAATTGAGATCATAAGTTTCTTCAATAGACGGTGAATTAAGACCATGTATTTCTTCAATAGGAGGTAAATTCTTAACGTCTTCAGCTTTAATACCTTTTTCTTTCATAGATTTCTTTGCCTCTTGCATATCTTCGGGACTGAGAAATAGAACACCTCTCTTCTTCGGAGTTGGTTTAGTAATAGACTCAGCAATTGGAGCAGGAGTTGGCTCAGGAGCTGGCTCAGGACGTGCCCATTATTTTCATTTGTCAACATATTATTCAAAAGAATTTCAGCTTCATCCGGTGTTCTTTCCCTGAAAAGAGAACCAGCACAACTATCCAGGTAATCTCTGGAAGCATCGGTTAGTCCATTATAAAAGATATCAAGTATTTCGGGTGTCTTAAGAGGATGATCAGGCAAAGCATTAAGTAACTTGAGAAGCCTCCCCCAAGCTTGTGGGAGAGTCTCTTCTTTAATTTGCACAAAGTAGTATATTTCCCTCAAAGCAGCTTGTTTCTTATGAGCAGGGAAATATTTAGTAGAGAAGTAATAAATCATATCCTGGGGACTACTCACACAACCAGGATCAAGAGAATTAAACCATATCTTAGCATCACCCTTTAATGAGAATGGAAATATTTTGAGTATATAAAAGTAACGCGATCTCTCATCATTAGTAAATAGGGCAGCTAATCATTTAACTTACTAAGATGTGCCACAACAGTTTCAGATTCATAGCCATAAAACAGATCAGATTCAACCAAAGTAATTATATAAGGATCAACAAAGAATTCATAATCCTTATCAGGAACACATATAGGTGAAGTAGCAAAAGCAGGGTCGGGTCTCATTTTATCTCTAAGTGATTCTTTGCTCCATTTAATTAATAACATCTTAAGCTCATATCTATCTTTGCAAGCAAAAATAGCGGCAGAAGATTCCTTATCAAAAAGATAGCCCTCAGGAATAACAAGCATATTTTCATCATCACTATCATCATCGTATTTAGATTCAATAATTTCTTTTTCTCTAGCCCTAGCAATTTGTTCATCAAGAAATTCACCAAGGGGCACAGTAGTATCAGGCATAGAAGCAGTTTCATCATAAGTTGTGATAGCCTGGCTTAATAGGGATGATAGACTACTCATATCAATAAGGAATTCCTTCTTTTCCGAGAGCCCATTCGGACAGAACTCCAAAGTTAAGCATGCTCAGCTTGGAGTAGTGTCAGGATGGGTGACCGACCCGGAAGTTGCTTCTGGGTGCGCATGAGTGCGGAAAAAGTGCGCAGAAAAGACTAGTATTGATCTGTGGGGCCAGTCTAGATCCCGCCAGGAGTAATGACCACCGGTGGGTGTGTCCGGGGCGTTACAAGTTGGTATCAGAGCCGACCCTCGCGGTCACACGGATGGTTGCGGACAGGTGCGCGGTCATGTTGTTCATGACGTTTGTGACCCGTCGTGGCACCCGGCATGGCACATGTACTGGACTGGATGCACAGACGGTTGTGCCAAGAGGGAACGTTCCTGTGGCCCGACGAGGACGTCGGTTCCTCTGAGTGGGGGCGTATGTGATAGCCTGGCTTAATAGGGATGATAGACTACTCATATCAATAAGGAATTCCTTCTTTTCCGGGAGCCCATTCAGACAGAACTCCAAAGTTAAGCGTGCTCAGCTTGGAGTAGTGTCAGGATGGGTGACCGACCGGGAAGTTGCTTCCGGGTGCGCACGAGTGAGGACAAAGTGCACAGAAAAGACTAGTATTGATCTGTGGGGCCAGTCTAGATCCCGCCAGGAGTAACGACCACCGGCGGGTGTGTCCGGGGCGTTACATAAGTATCATGCATAGCAGAAGTGGCATCATCAATAACATGCGACATATCAGAACGAATAGCAGAAGCAAGTGTAGGTGTCGCTAGCTTACTCATAACAGAAGCTGAATCAAGTGCCGAGCTAGATGGCAGTTCCTTACCTCCCCTCATAGTTGAGGGATAGATCTTGGTTTTTAGATCTCTCAAGTTCTTCATAATGATAAGAAGATATAAATCCCAAGTGACTCAAAGAATAGAGCTATGCTCCCCGGCAACGGCGCCGGAAATTAGTCTTGACGACCCACAAGTATAGGGGATTGCAACAGCTTTCGTGGGTAGTATTCAACCCAAATTTATTGATTCGACACATGGGGAGCCAAAGAATATTCTCAAGTATTAGCAGCTGAGTTGTCAATTCAACCACACCTGGAAACTTAATATCTACAGCAAAGTGTTTAGTAGCAAAGTAATATGATAGTGGCGGTAGCGGCAACAAAAGTAAGGACAGCAAAAGTAATGTTTTTGGTATATTGTAGTGATTGTAACAGTAGCAGTGGAAAAGTAAATAAGCGAGAACCAGTATATGGAAAACTCGTAGGCACTGGATCAGTGATGGATAATTATGCTGGATGCGGTTCATCATGTAACAGTCATAACATAGGGTGACACAAAACTAGCTCCAATTCATCAATGTAATGTAGGCATGTATTCCGTATATAGTCATACGTGCTTATGGAAAAGAACTTGCATGACATCTTTTGTCCTACCCTCCCGTGGCAGCGGGGTCCTATTGGAAACTTAGGGATATTAAGGCCTCCTTTTAATAGAGAACCGGAACAAAGCATTAGCACATAGTGAATACATGAACTCCTCAAACTACGGTCATCACCGGGAGTGGTCCCGATTATTGTCACTTCGGGGTTGCCGGATCATGACACATAGTAGGTGACTATAGACTTGCAAGATAGGATCAAGAACTCACATATATTCATGAAAACATAATACGTTCATATCTGAAATCATGGCACTCGGGCCCTAGTGACAAGCATTAAGCATGGCAAAGTCATAGCAACATCAATCTCAGAACATAATGGATACTAGGGATCAAACCCTAACAAAACTAACTCGATTACATGATAAATCTCATCCAACCCATCACCGTCCAGCTAGCCTACGTTGGAATTGCTCACGCACGGCGGTGAGCATCATGAAATTGGTGATGGAGGATGGTTGATGATGACGACGGCGATGAATCCCCCTCTCCGGAGCCCCGAACGGACTCCAGATCAGCCCTCCCGAGATGTTTTAGGGCTTGGCGGTGGCTCTGTATCGTAAAACGTGATGATTTCTTCTCCTTATTTTTTTATCTCCGAAAGCGAATATATAGAGTTGGAGTTGGCGTCGGAGGGTTTCCAGGGGGCCCACGAGGTAGGGGGCGCGCCCTAGGGGGGGGCCCACCCTCGTGGAAAGGGTGTGGGCCCCTTAGTCTTCATCTTTGGCGAGGATTTTTTATTGTTTTTTCTAAGATGTTCCGTGGAGTTTCAGGTCATTCCGAGAATATTTGTTTTCTGCACATAAAACAACATCATGGCAATTCTGCTGAAAACATCGTCAGTCTGGGTTAGTACCATTCAAATCATACAAGTTAGAGTCCAAAACAAGGGCAAAAGTGTTTTGAAAAGTAGATATGACAGAGACGTATCATGGCGTTGGCTGCGATTTCAGATCTACGCTAGAGGCGGCAGCGGAGGAAGAGGCGGCAGCGTTTGTGGTGGATCTGTTGCTCCCCTTGCTGTTGGCCACCGTCTGATCGACCTTGTCTGTGCCATGGCTCCCTGATGTCTACTACACAACCTTCTTCTTGTAGACGTTGTTGGGCCTCCAAGTGCAGAGGTTTGTAGTACAGTAGAAAATTTCCCTCAAGTGGATGACCTAAGGTTTATCAATCCGTAGGAGGCATAGGATGAAGATGGTCTCTCTCAAGCAACCCTGCAACCAAATAACAGAGAGTGTCTTGTGTCCCCAACACACCCAATACGATGGTAAATTGTATAGGTGCACTAGTTCGGCGAAGAGATGGTGATACAAGTGCAATATGGATGGTAGATAAAGGTATTTGTAATCTGAAAATATAAAAACAGCAAGGTAACTAATGGTAAAAGTGAGCGTAAACGGTATTGCAATGCGTTGAAACAAGGCCTGGGGTTCATACTTTCACTAGTGAAAGTCCTCTCAACAATACTAACATAATTGGATCACATACCTATCCCTCAACATGCAATAAAGAGTCACTCCAAAGTCACTAATAGCGGAGAACAAACAAAAAGATTATGGTAGGGTACGAAGCCACCTCAAAGTTATTCTTTCCAATCAATCTGTTGGGCTATTCCTATAAGTGTCACAAACAGCCCTAGATTTCGTACTAGAATAACACCTTAAGACACAAATCAACCAAAACCCTAATGTCACCTAGATACTCCAATGTCACCTCAAGTATCCGTGGGTATGATTATATGATATGCATCACACAATCTCATATTCATCTATTCAATCAACACATAGAACCTCAAAGAGTGCCCCAAAGTTTCTACCGGAGAATCACGACGAAAACGTGTGCCAACCCCTATGCATAGGTTCATGGGCGGAACCCGCAAGTTGATCACCAAAACATACATCAAGTGAATCATGTGGTATCCCATTGTCACCGCAGATACGCACGGCAAGACATACATCAAGTGTTCTCAAATCTTTAAAGACTCAATCCGATAAGATTAGTTCAAAGGGGGAACTCAATTCATTACAAGAGAGAAGAGGGGGAGGAGAAACATAGGATCCAACTATAATAGCAAAGCTCGCGATACATCAAGATCGTGCCAAATCAAGAACACGAGAGAGAGAGAGATCAAACACATAGCTACTGGTACATACCCTCAGCCCTGAGGGAGAACTACTCCCTCCTCGTCATAGAGAGCACCGGGATGATGAAGATGGCCACCAGAGAGGGATTGCCCCCTCCGGCAGGGTGCCGGAACAGGTCTAGATTGGTTTTCGGTGGCTACGGAGGCTTCTGGCGGTGGAACTCCCGATCTATTGTGCTCACGGATGTTTTTAGGGTATATGGAGATATATAGGTGGAAGAAGTATGTCGGGGAGGCCACGAGGGGCCCACGAGGGTGGAGGGCGCGCCCCCTACCTCATGTCCTCCTCGAAGCTTCCCTTACGTCGACTCCAAGTCTTCTGGGCTTCTTCTGATCCAAAAAAAGGTTCCGTGAAGTTTCAGGTCATTTGGACTCCGTTTGATTTTCTTTTTCTTCAAAACCCTAAAACAAGGTAAAAACATAAACTCACACTGGGCTCTGGGTTAATAGGTTAGTCCAAAAAATGATATAAAAGTGTATAATAAAGCCCAGAAACATCCAAAACAGTAGATAATATGGCATTTAGCAATCAAAAATTATAGATACGTTGGAGACGTATCAGCATCCCCAAGCTTAATTCCTGCTTGTCCTCGAGTAGGTAAATGATAAAAACAGAATTTTTGATGCGGAGTTCTACTTGGCATAATTTCAATGTGATTCTTCTTAATTGTGGTATGAATATTCAGATCCATAAGATTCAAGACAGAAGTTCATATTGACATAGAAATAATAATACTTCAAGCATACTAACCAAGCAATCATGTCTTCTCAAAATAACATGGCCAAAGAAAGCTATCCCTACAAAATCATATAGTCTGGCTATGCTCTATCTTCACCACACAAAATATTTAAATCATGCACAACCCCGATGACAAGCCAAGCAATTGTTTCATACTTTTGATG
Source organism: Triticum monococcum (assembly GCA_034509565.1). Taxonomy (NCBI): domain Eukaryota; kingdom Viridiplantae; phylum Streptophyta; class Magnoliopsida; order Poales; family Poaceae; genus Triticum; species Triticum monococcum. The sequence continues at coordinate 672,254,442 of CM067845.1, forward strand.
TTCTCAAACTTTTTCAATCTTCACGCAATACATGAGCGTGAGCCATGGATATAGCACTATAGGTGGAATAGAGTGGTGGTTGTGGAGGAGACAAAAAGGAGAAGATAGTCTCACATCAACTAGGCGTATCAACGGGCTATGGAGATGCCCATCAATAGATATCAATGTGAGTGAGTAGGGATTGCCATGCAACGGATGCACTAGAGCTATAAGTATATGAAAGCTCAAAAAGAAACTAAGTGGGTGTGCATCCAACTCGCTTGCTCACGAAGACCTAGGGCATTTTGAGGAAGCCCATCATTGGAATATACAAGCCAAGTTCTATAATGAAAGATTCCCACTAGTATATGAAAGTGACAACATAGGAGACTCTATATCCTGAAGATCATGGTGCTACTTTGAAGCACAAGTGTGGTAAAAGGATAATAGCATTGCCCCTTCTCTCTTTTTCTCTCATTTTTTTGTTTTTTTATTTGGGCCTTCTCTTTTTTATGGCCTCTTTTCTCTTTTTTTATTTGGGCTTCTTTGGCCTCTTTTATTTATTTATTTTCGTCCGGAGTCTCATCCCGACTTGTGGGGGAATCATAGTCTCCATCATCCTTTCCTCACTGGGACAATGCTCTAATAATGATGATCATCATACTTTTATTTTTCTTACAACTCAAGAATTACAACTCGATACTTAGGACAAGATATGACTCTATATGAATGCCACCGGCGGTGTACTGAGATGTGCAATGATGCATGAGTGACATGTATTAAAGAATTATGAAGGGTGGCCTTGCCACAAATACGATGTCAACTACATGATCATGCAAAGCAATATGACAATGATGAAGCGTGTCATAATAACAGAATAGTGGAAAGTTGCATTGCAATATATCTCGGAATGGCTATCGAAATGCCATAATAGGTAGGTATGGTGGCTGTTTTGAGGAAGGTATATGGTGGGTTTATGGCACCGGCGAAAGTTGCGCGGTACTAGAGAGGCTAGCAATGGTGGAAGGGTGAGAGTGCTTATAATCCATGGACTCAACATTAGTCATAAAGAACTCACATACTTATTGCAAAAATCTATTAGTTATCGAAACAAAGTACAATGCGCATGCTCCTAGGGGGATAGATTGGTAGGAAAAGACCATCGCTCGTCCCCGACCGCCACTCATAAGGAAGACAATCAATAAATAAATCATGCTCCGACTTCATCACATAACGGTTCACCATACGTGCATGCTACGAGACTTGCAAACTTCAACACAAGCATTTCTCAATTTCAAAACTACTCAACTAGCATGACTTTGATATTATTACCCCCATATCTCAAAACAATCATCAAGCATCAAACTTCTCTTAGTATTCAACACACTCATAAGAGAATTTTATTATTAATCTTGTATACCTAGCATATTAGGATTTTAAGCAAATTACCATGTTATTAAGACTCTCAAAATAATCTAAGTGAAGCATGAGAGTTCATATATTTCTTCAAAATAAAACTACCACCATGCTCTAAAAGATATAAGTGAAGCACTAGAGCAAATGACAAACTACTCCGAAAGATATAAGTGAAGATCAATGAGTAGTTGAATAATTATGCAACTATGTGAAGACTCTCTAACATTTAATAATTTCAGATCTTGGTACTTTATTCAAACAGCAAGAAAAACAAAATAAAATGACATCTAAGAATAGAAAACATCATGTGAAGAAGCAAAAACTTAAGATCAACCGATAATAACCGATAGTTGTTGAAGAAGAAAGGTGGGATGCCAACCGGGGCATCCCCAAGCTTAGATGCTTGAGACTTATTGAAATATTATCTTGGGGTGCCTTGGTCATCCCCAATCTTGCGATTTTGCGTCTCCTTAATTCCTCTCATGTCGCGGTCTCCCTAAATCTCAAAAGCTTCATCCACACAAAACTCGACAAGGACTCGTGAGATAAGTTAGTATAAACCATTGCAAAAACCTTATCATACTCTACTGTAGCAAATCACTAAAATTATTATTCAACATTTAATACTAAATTCCTCTGCATATTTAATAGTCCTATCCTAAAATAGAATCATTAAAGAAGGAAACATATGCAAACAATGCAAACATAACAGCAATCTGCCTAAACAGGATAGTCTGTAAAGAATGCTGCAACATCCATACTTACCTAGCTCCAAAAATTATGAAAGAAAATTCACACTGTATTAAATTTATCAGAGCTTAATATGCAAAAGGTTCCAACATTTTATCACATTCTGACTTTTCTAGGGAATTATTGCAACAGCGGTAAACTTTCTGTTTTCAAACAGCAACATGTGGACTTCTAAAATAGGCATAGTAAAGGCTATCAATGCCACTTTTATTGAAATAAAAGATGCAAAACATTGTTCTAAATAACAGCAAGAAAATCCTAACAAAATAAATTGACACTCCAAGAAAAACACATATCATGTGGTGAATAAAAATATAGCTCCAAGTAAAGTTATCGATGAACGAAGACGAAAGAGGGGATGCCTTCTGGGGCGTCCCCAAGCTTAGGCTCTTGGCTATCCTTGAATATTAACTTGGGGTGCCTTGGGAATCCCCAATCTTAGTCTCTTGTCACTCCTTATTCCATAGTCCATCGAATCTTTACCCAAAACTTGAAAACTTCACAACACAAAACTTAACAGAAAACTCGTAAGCTCCGTTAGTATAAGAAAATAAATCACCACTTCATGGTAATGTAATGAACTCATTATTTATTTATATTTGTGTTAAACCTACTGTATTCCAACTTATCTATGGTTTATAAACTATTTTACTAGCCATAGATTCATCAAAATAAGTAAACAACACATGAAAAACAGAATCTGTCAAAAAAAGAACAGTCTGTAGTAATCTGGATCAAACGTATACTTCTGGAACTCATAAAATTCTCAAATAAATTGCTGGACCTGAGGAATTTATCTGTTAATCATATTCAAAAATAATTAACTAAATATCACTCTCCAATATAAAATGGCAGAAATTATCATGAGCGCTAAAGTTTCTGTTTTTTACAGCAAGATATCAAGACTTTCCCCCAAGTCTTCCCATAGGTTCTACTTGGCACAAACACTAATTAAAACATAAAACAACATATAAGCTGAGTCTAGATGAATTATTAATTACTAAACAGGAGCAAAAAGCAAGGAACAAAAATAAAATTGGGTTGCCTCCCAATAAGCGCTATCATTTAACGCCCCTAGCTAGGCATGATGATTTCAACGATGCTCACATAAAAGATAAGAATTGTAACATAAAGAGAGAATCTTGAAGAAGATGACTAGCACATTTAAGTCTAACCCACTTCCTATGCATAGGGATTTTTTGAGCAAACAACTTATGGGAACAATAATCAACTAGCATAGGAAGGCAAAACAAGCATAACTTCAAGATTTTAAACACATAAAGAGGAAACTTGATATTATTGCAATTCCTACAAGCATATATTCCTCCCTCATAATAATTTTCACTAGAATCATGAATGAATTCAACAATATAAACAGCACCTAAAGCATTCTTTTCATGATCTACATGCATAGAATTTTTATTACTCTCCACATATGCAAAATTCTTCTCACGAATGCTAGTGGGAGCAAACTCAACAAAATAATTATCATGTGATTGAAAATTAAGATCAAGATGAAAAGTTTCATGGTTATCATTATTCTTTAAAGCATACGTGTCATCACAATAATCATCGTAGATAGGAGGCATGCTTTCATCATAATAAATTTGCTCATCAAAACTTGGGGGACAAAAAATATCATCTTCATCAAACATAGCTTCCCCAAGCTTGTGGCGTTGCATATCATTAGCATCATGGATATTCAAGGAATTCATACTAACAATATTGCAATCATGCTCATCATTCAAATATTTAGTGCCAAACATTTTATAGATTTCTTCTTCTAGCACTTGAGCACAATTATCCTTTCCATCATACTCACGAAAGATATTAAAAAGGTGAAGCGTATGAGACAAACTCAATTCTATTTTTATAGTTTTCTTTTATGAACTAAACTAGTGATAAAACAAGAAATTAAAAGACTCGATTGCAAGATCTAAAGATATACCTTCAAGCACTCACCTCCCTGGCAACGGCGCTAGAAAAGAGCTTAGTTGACGGGGTGTTAGTGCCGCTTTCCTTGCCTCCCCGGCAACGGCGCCAGAAAAGAGCTTGATGTCTACTACACAACCTTCTTCTTGTAGACGTTGTTGGGCCTCGAAGCGCAGAGGTTTGTAGGACAGTAGAAAATTTCCCTGAAGTGGATGACCTAAGGTTTAGCAATCCGTAGGAGGCGTAGGATGAAGATGGTCTCTCTCAAGAAACCCTACAACCAAATAACAAAGAGTCTCTTGTGTCCCCAACACAACCAATACAAATGGTAAATTGTATAGGTGCACTAGTTCGGCGAAGAGATGGTGATACAAGTGCAATATGGATGGTAGATAAAGGTATGTAATCTGAAAATATAAAAACAGCAAGGTAACTAATGATAAAAGTGAGCGTAAATGATATTGCAATGCGTTGAAACAAGGCCTAGGGTTCATACTTTCACTAGTGCAAGTCCTCTCAACAATACTAACATAATTGGATCACATAACTATCCCTTAACATGCAACAAAGAGTCACTCCAAAGTCACTAATAGCGGAGAACAAACAAAGAGATTATGGTAGGGTACGAAACCACCTCAAAGTTATTCTTTCCAATCAATCCGTTGGGCTATTCCTATAAGTGTCACAAACATCCCTAGAGTTCATAGTAGAATAACACCTTAAGACACAAATCAACCAAAAGCCTAATGTCACCTAGATACTCCAATGTCACCTCAAGTATCCGTGGGTATGATTATACGATATGCATCACACAATCTCATATTCATCTATTCAACCAACACATAGAACCTCAAAGAGTGCCCCAAAGTTTCTACCAGAGAATCACGACGAAAATGTGTGCCAACCCCTATGCATAGGTTCATGGGCGGAACTCGCAAGTTGATCACCAAAACATACATCAAGTGAATCATGTGGTATCCCATTGTCACCACAGATACGCACGACAAGACATACATCAAGTGTTCTCAAATCTTTAAAGACTCAATCCGATAAGATTACTTCAAAGGGGAAACTCAATTCATTACAAGAGAGAAGAGGGGGAGGAGAAACATAGGATCCAACTATAATAGCAAAGCTCGCGATACATCAAGATCGTGCCAAATCAAGAACACGAGAGAGATAGATCAAACACATAGCTACTGGTACATACCCTCAGCCCTGAGGGAGAAATACTCCCTCCTCATCATAGAGAGCACCGGGGTGATGAAGATGGCCACCGGAGAGGGATTGCCCCCTCCGGCAGGGTGCCAGAACGGGTCTAGATTGGTTTTCGGTGGCTACGGAGGCTTCTGGCGGCGGAACTCCCGATCTATTGTGATCACGGATGTTTTTAGGGTATATGGAGATATATAGGTGGGAGAAGTACGTCGGGGGGGCCACGAGGGGCCCACGAGGGTGGTGGGCGTGCCCCCTAACTCGTGGCCTCCTCGAAGCTTCCCTTACATAGACTCCAAGTCTTCTGGGCTTCTTCTGATCCAAAAATAGGTTCCGTGAAGTTTTAGGTCATTTGGACTCCATTTGATTTTCCTTTTCTTCGAAACGCTAAAACAAGGTAAAAACAGAAACTGGCACTAGGATCTGGGTTAATAGGTTAGTCCCAAAAATGATATAAAAGTGTATAATAAAGCCCATAAACATCCAAAACAGTAGATAATAATTATAGATACATTGGAGACGTATCACTCCCCCTACACGGTCCTCGTCTCCGATGATGGTAAGCAGCACCCCTCCCCCTTTGTTAGCTCGATGGTTAGGCCGTTAGGCTAGGTGTAGGATCGATTTCCCACTGAATGAACCGTCGATGTCGACTAGGTTATGGACACATGAATGAGGCTGATAATCCAGGCAGCAACACTGATTAGTGTGATTCAGGCATGGGTCATGTTCATGCACTATAGAGTTGTTCGTCGTGCTGGGAGACCTTTGATCTGCTATGGTCCATTGTTTTTCCGGGAACAGGAGAGGATCCAAAATCTGAAATACATCTAAAACTGCAATGACATCGAGGCTCTGTGGATGCTTCGAATGAAAAGAGCACCATTTGCCAGGCTTGTCGAGACCTTCAGGAGCAGGGGGCTGCTACAAGATAGCATCAACACTAGTGTTGAAGAGCAAGTGGTCATGTTCCTCCATGCTGTTGGCCATAACCAGAGGTTCAGGGTCATTCACAACACGTTCAGGAGATCAATGGGGACCATCTCTAGGTACTTCAAGCAGGTGCTTTTTGCTATTGGGGAGCTTAGAGGAGAGATGATCAGGAGACCATCTGGTCAGACTCCACCCAAGATTCGCGGAAGCCCAAGGTGGTATCCATACTTCGAGGTGAGCATTGAAAATATACATTTTTCATGGCTTGATATGCTTGTATTGTTCAAGTTGAGCACTAACACATGCTTGTGATGCCATTTTCAGGATTGCATTGGGGTAATAGATGGTACTCATGTCACTGCCAGAGTTCCTAGGTCACAGTCTGCAGCATACAGGGGGAGGAAGCACTACACAAGCCAGAATGTGCTTGTTGTTGTTGACTTTGATCTTAAGTTCACATATGTGCTGGCTGGCTGGGAGGGGTCAGCGCATGATTCTAACATTCTCAGTGACAGCATGAGTCGACCTGATGGGATCAACATCCCCGATGGCAAGTTCTACCTTGGAGATGCTGGCTATGCATGTCGGCCGGGTATTCTTCCATCCTTCAGGAAAACCAGGTACCATCTCAATGAGTTCTTTGGTAGGAACTATCCTAGGACTGCACAAGAGTTGTTTAATCTCAGACACTCAGCCTTAGAGTAACTGTTGAGAGGGCATTCGGAGCTCTGAAGAATAGGTTTAAGATCCTGGATAAAGAAGCCATTCCACCCACACTCCACTCAGGTTAAGTTAGTTCTTGCTTGTTGCATTCTGCATAACTGGATCCTTCAGTCGGGCTTTGATGAACACGTGCCTGAGGAGGAAGAGGTCGAGCCTGACGATGTTGTTAGCTCCGGCCATGGTGTGGAGGCATTTGACAATGACGCTTGGAAGAACAAAAGGTTGGAGTGGGCAGAGGCAATGTGGCTTAACAGAGGTCAGTGCAGGATTTGAAGAAGATGGAAGAAGAAGAAGAAGAAGAAGAAGAAGAAGAAGAAGAATAAGAATAAGAAGAAGAAGAAGAAGAAGAAGAAGAAGAAGAAGAAGAAGAAGAAGAAGAAGAAGAAGAAGCAGTAGCAGCAGTAGCAGAAGCAGAAGCAGAAGCATAAGAAGAAGAAGAAGCATAAGAAGAAGAAGAAGAAGAAGAAGAAGAAGAAGAAGAAGAAGAAGAAGAAGAAGAAGAAGAAGAAGAAGAAGAAGAAGAAGAAGAAGAAGCAGTAGCAGCAGTAGCAGAAGCAGAAGCATAAGAAGAAGAAGAAGCATAAGAAGAAGAAGAAGAAGAAGAAGAAGAAGAAGAAGAAGAAGAAGAAGAATGTCGGGACCCTGATCCTAGGTCACACCGATCTAGCATGTAACACATCATATCACTTTGTGGCCTCACGCACGGTATTCCCATGGGTGCCACCTTACCTGGCCCGGGACCGTTTGCGCCTTTTGGCTCACGTATATGATAGTGTCGCTAGCATCCATATGACAAAGAACCCGGGCCGACATGGCTAGTCGTGAACCCAAAGCGGCACAGACCTATGGAGACAGGCATACATGAATCACATCGAACATGTCGGTCATCAACGAGTGATTCCGGGCTGTAGCACTGGGCTAACAGGACTCCGGGGATCCCGGGCTGTAGCAGGCTAGACAGGACTCCGGAAATCACCGCGTGACATTTCCCCGAAGGGACAGACATAGGGACGAAGTGAAACACATGCCGGCCAGTCAGGTGTCCTGAACAGTAGTGCTGGGCTAGCAGGACTCCGGTGATCCGGGCTGTAGCGGACTACTATCGCTCAGAAGCACTAGACTACATTTCCCCATATGATAGGCTGCCAAGGATAAACAACTAGATAGTCGGATCCCACACATACCAAGCATTTCAATCATACACACAATATGCTCGATATGTGTGAATACAACATGGCATCACAACATAACTCTACAACTCAAGTATTAATTCATTAGGCTCCGAGGAGCGAGATATTACAAACATGGGTCTCATGACCCAACAATCATAGCATACAATGCAAAGCACATGCGGAAGCTTAACATGTCTGAGTACAGACATCTATAAATGAAAAAGGCTAAGAAGCCTGACTATCTACCAAATCCTGCCGAGGGCACAAGATCGTAGCTGAGGTATCAAGCTAAACGTCGAAGTCCATGCGGAACTACTAGCGAGACTGAAGTCTCTCTGCAAAACATAAATTAAGCAAACGTGAGTACAAAGGTACTCAGCAAGACTTACATCAGATCTAAACTACATATGCATCGGTATCAACAAGGGGGTGGTGGAGTTTAACTGCAGCAAGCCAGCTTTGACTCAGTGGCTAACCTGAACTACGATTACAAGCAACTCTTTTGAGGTGGCGCACACGAGTCCACATATTCACCAATCAATACACCACTATGGATCCGCTCTCGTCTCCCTACGAGAAGGCCATCCATAGTACTCACGCTTATCTTGCGAGTTTTAGGGTATCCACTTTCACTTGTCTATGAACTATGCAAGGGGTCCAAGTTTCCATATCCGAGGAATTCGGCTATTCGAATAGATAATGATAACCCTGCAGGGGTGTACTTCTTCACACACGCTCTCACCACTTATAGCCCTATACACGTCATGTACCTCGGCAACCTTCAAGCAGAAACCGGGCGAGGGTGTCGGCCATGGCCTACCTAAACACTTAAGTCTCTAGTCCAGGTTTATCGCCTATTCGGGTTCCATCCGCGAGGAGATCCGGCCGGAGTTTCGCTCACAGCCCCAAACGATGTGTGCAGGGTTCCCGAGACACCAAACGGGTGCCCGGTACACCGTGCCACAGTGTATCTACCGCAACATAGCCCACCCCTAGGGTCAGCGCTACGCACGGCCGCCAACACATATCCTACAAACACCAGAAACTAGTTGCAACTCCTGGACAGAGTACTAGGGTGATTAAGAAGCCGAGAGGGGCCATTGGTTTCGGGCCCAATGCGTGGTAGTAACTGTTCATGGATCACAGACACAGAACTCAGTTCCTGAGGACGGCTGCAATGAGACAACCCACCATGTACTCCTACATGGCCTCTCACCGCTACCTTTACCAAATCGTGTTCACACACTTAGCTCTCAACAGTAGTACATGTTTACACACCTCCGATTCATCCCCGATGAATCGGACCTGACTCAACTCTAAGCAGTAGCAGGCATGAAAAACAAGCATGAATGAGTAGGCACATCAGGCTTCAAACAATTCCTACTCATGCTAGTGGGTTTCATCTATTTACTGTGGCAATGACAGGTCATGCAGAGGATAAGGGGTTCAACTACCGCGGAAAGTAACAGATAAATCGTTGTTGTCCTAATGCAGTAAAAGAGAGCAGGAGCGAGAGAGTGGGCTTGTATCAGAATGAACAAGGGGGTTGTGCTTGCCTGGCACTTCTGAAGATAACATTGAGTCTTCATCACTGTCATCGATCACGGCGTCGGTACATCGTCTATCGAGAGGGGACAAATACCGGCAACAAAGAAAGAAATACAATCAATGCAATGCACAGTATGATGCATGATCATGACATGTCAATATGCTGTGGTTTGAGCTAATGCAACTAGCTATGTTTTAAATGAAGTTGGTTTGAGTACAAGATTCAAATTCCAACCCCATATATGATTATTTAAATGCCCTTTATTTGTTTTGTCCAAAACAGAGGATAAATACTGTTCAAACATGCATGAAAATGGTACAGATGGATTCCTTGAATTTTTCTGATAATTTTACATATATAATTTATCTTATTTGGAGTTACGGTTGAATTTCTATGATTTTTAGAAGTTTTGGGTAATTTCTGGAATTTCCTGAATTGTTTTTAATCTAGAAAATGATTTACTGCGTCAGCCCGACGTCAGGGTGACGTCAGCTGGTCAATTGAGTGCCTCCAGGTCAAACCTGACCAGTGGGGTCCACTGGTCAGTGACCCAGTGCTGGGTAGGGTCGCTGACGTGTGGGCCCGGTCAACTACCTCGTCAGCAAAGTCAACCTGACATGTGGGCCCGGTGGGTTAGTCTAAGTTAAACAGGGAATAAATCCGGGGTTAAGTAGCGCGTGGGGCCCATGTGCCAGTGACACAGGGGGTTGGTTAGGGGGGGTGATTAGTCGCTAACTAATCTCCTGAGCGGCGGGGGCCATCGATTAGCGGCTCAGGCGACGACTCGTCGCCGGTGACCACTGGCCGCGGCGGTGCCCGCTTCGGGTTTGCTCTACGGGCCACGGTTCGACGCGCGGAAGGGCGCGTTTGAAAGAGGGGAGAGAGACGTAGCCGTGGGTGGCCGTGGTTCGAGCGGGGATGGACGGGGTCAGCGACGGCGACCAAAACGGCGGCGGCCGGAGCACGGGCTCGACGGACTCGTCGCTACGGTGCATCAGGGAGCAAATGGAGAGGCTGGGCAGCATCGGCTAGACATGGGGAGCACTAAGAGCAGCACGGTGAGGCCAGGGGAGCATGGAGGCTACGCGTGCAGCAGCAATGGCGGACGGCGGCTCCGGTGCTCGTGGGGAATGGCGCTACGGCGTGAAAATGGAACAACGGAGAGGGGGGTTCGAGGGAGAGGCTTACGGCGGTTGCAGCGGTGCGAACAGCAACCTCGGAGGAGGCCAGGAGCGGTCGGGGCGGCGAGATGGATCTTCGGTGACCGAGGAGGAAGAAGGGGTCGGGGACGGTGAAGCGAGGCACGTCCGCTCGCGCGGCTTGGCGGAAACGATGTAGCGGTCGACGGAGGAGCTCCTTGGTGCGTCGGGGAGGCGAGGCGGTGGCTGTGGCCGCGGCGAACGGCGTCGGTGGCGACGGGCGCGTTCGGTGGCGTCGTAGGGAGAGAGCAGAGGAGGGAGAGAGATCCAGGGAGAGCCAGAGAGGGTCGAGGGGGCCGCGGGCGTCTCCGTGGCGCGGCTAGGAGGCCAGGGGGGCTGCCACCGTGAAGCAGGAGGTGGAGACCTCCGGTGTGCGCTGCTGCTGGCATGCAGCTGCTTCGGGGCGAGGGGAGGAAGACGACGGGCGAGGTGCTGGTGGGCTGGGCCGCTGGTGGCCTGGCGATGGGCCAGGTAGGACCAGGTAAGTGGCCCAGTGGCCTACTCTTTCTCTCTCTTTTCTAATTTTATTCTGTTTTCTAATTTGCAGGTTTGTTTTGAATTTGGTTTTGAAGCCAAATCAATTTTGTTGCTTCTGGAAATATTTTTAGAAGCTAAAGGAATTAAACCAAAGCTCCACAAAAATATTTCAGAATTATTGGACCTATATTTATTTAATAGTAAATATAAATCCAATTCAAATAGCTATTGATTTAGTTCAAATGCCCAGAATAAATATTTCTGTGAATCCAAAAATATTGGTTTGAATTTTACCTCTTGCCAATATTTTTAGAAAAAACAGGAACATTTTCCTGGACTTATTTGAAGCAATTTTATCTTGATCATTTTTAAAGGGATTCTGAGGCTTGAAAAATTCCTCAATTCAAATTTCATTTGAATTTAAACATGATGCAACCACCAAGCTAGACCAAGTCCAAAGTAGGGCTAGGGATGTGACAAAGAAGAAGAAGAAGCAGTAGCAGCAGTAGCAGAAGCAGAAGCAGAAGCATAAGAAGAAGAAGAAGAAGAAGAAGAAGAAGAAGAAGAAGAAGAAGAAGAAGAAGAAGAAGAAGAAGAATAAGAAGAAGAAGAAGAAGAAGAAGAAGAAGAGGAGGAAGAGGAAAAGGAAGATCTTATAGCAGCAACACCGATGAACTATCCCCTATTTAGCCAATGGCTCTTAATAATTTCAACTGTTATTTGATAGTAGTTAGGATGAACTGTCATTTGTTTAAGTAGCTGGCGCTACATGTTCAGATTGTGTGTGGTAAGCTCACCACTAGTTAGAAGTGGTGACAACACCTTATGCAGGTTGCAACCAAACACCATGTGATATGTGCGCCTAATGCAATGCAGGCAACCAAACGCCGAGTCAAAAATGGTTGTCTCATGCAACTAGGGGCATGCAGACAACTAAACTATGTGCATCTCAGGTTTTTTGGCCTGCATCCCCTCATACCGGCTCACTAGAGCCAGGCTCGTCGGTCTAGGCTAGATTGGCAATGTAACCAAACATGCCCTAAGGTGATCATCAACATGAATGGCCTGCCCTCCGTTGAGTAAATCAATAAATTGAGCTACATGTTGAGCAACAAGAAAAAAACTTACGATCTCCATGATTGACTCGTCGGTGGCCACCCTCTTTCCACCCATGCGACCGCACGGCAGTACTTCATGACGGAGTTTGAGATGGTGTTCATGAATCGTATGAAAGTTGTAGGGCAGTGGATGTCCGGCAAGGCTTGGTCGGTCGATGGATGTCCCCTTGATTCATGCCTACAAAGTACGCACTTTTGGCCAAAGTGCTTTTTGTCATGGATGTCCGGCAAGGCCTGGTCGGTGGATGTATCAATGAACATAATCTGAACTTTTGCAAACAAGGCGGGTGGTTGATGTCTGACAAGGCCTGGTCGACGGCCGAAGTGGTAGAGCGGTGGCGTCAGATCGGGAGAGTGCGAATACAGAGCAAGGGGGAGTGAGGGAAAAGTGCTCCAAAAGAGAGGATTTGGGTGTATATTATGTCGACTTTGGTTGTGCCATACGTAATACCGACACTAGCCAATTTTCATTTGGGTAGTGCAACATGAAGGAAATATGCCCTAGAGGCAATAATAAAGTTATTATTTATTTCCTTATATCATGATAAATGTTTATTATTCATGCTAGAATTGTATTAACCGGAAACATAATACATGTGTGAATGCATAGACAAACAGAGTGTCACTAGTATGCCTCTACTTGACTAGCTCGTTAATCAAAGATGGTTATGTTTCCTAACCATGGACAAAGAGTTGTCATTTGATTAACGGGATCACATCATTAGTTGAATGATCTGATTGACATGACCCATTTCATTAGCTTAGCACCCGATCGTTTAGTATGTTGCTATTGCTTTCTTCATGACTTATACATGTTCCTATGACTATGAGATTATGCAACTCCCGTGTGCCGGAGGAACACTTTGTGTGCTACCAAACGTCATAACGTAACTGGGTGATTATAAAGGTGCTCTACAGGTGTCTCCAAAGGTACATGTTGGGTTGGCGTATTTTGAGATTAGGATTTGCCACTCCGATCGTCAGAGAGGTATCTCTGGGCCCTCTCGGTAATGCACATCACTTAAGCCTTGCAAGCATTGCAACTAATGAGTTAGTTGCGGGATGATGTATTACGGAACGAGTAAAGAGACTTGCCGGTAATTAGATTGAACTAGGTATTGGATACCGACGATCGAATCTCGGGCAAGTAACATACCGATGACAAAGGGAACAACGTATGTTGTTATGCGGTCTGACCGATAAAGATCTTCGTAGAATATGTAGGAGCCAATATGAGCATCCAGGTTCCGCTATTGGTTATTGACCGGAGACGAGTCTCGGTCATGTCTACATTGTTCTCGAACCCGTAGGGTCCGCACGCTTAAGGTTTCGATGACAGTTATATTATGAGTTTAAGAGTTTTGATGTACCGAAGGAGTTCAGAATCCCGGATGTGATGACGGACATGACGAGGAGTCTCGAAATGGTCGAGACATAAAGATTGATATATTGGAAGCCTATGTTTGGATATCGGAAGTGTTCCGGGTGAAATCGGGATTTTACCGGAGTACCGGGAGGTTACCGGAACCCCCCGGGAGGTATATGGGCCTTAGTGGGCCTTAGTGGAAGAGAGGAGAGGTGGCCAGAGATGGGCCGCGCGCCTCTCCCCCCCTTGGTCCGAATAGGACAAGGATAGGGGGCCGACCCCCTACCTCCGCTCTCTCCTCTTTCCCCCTCCACGAATCCTATTCCAACTAGGAAAGGGGGGAGTCCTACTCCCAGAGGGGGTAGGACTCCTCCTGGCGCTCCTCCTCTTGGCTGGCCGCCCCCCCCCCCTTTGAGCCTTTATATACGGAGGCAGGGGCACTCCCTAGAGACACAAGTTGATCCACGTGATCATATTCTTAGCCGTGTGCGGTGCCCCCTTCCACCATAGTCCATGATAATATTGTAGCAGTGCTTAAGCGAAGCCCTGCGACATTAGTACATCAAGATCGTCACCATGCTGTCGTGCTGACGGAACTCTTCCCCGACACTTTGCTGGATCGGAGTCCGGGGATCGTCATCGAGCTGAACGTGTGCTAGAACTCGGAGGTGCCGTAGTTTCGGTGCTTGATCGGTCGGGCCGTGAAGACGTATGACTACATCAACCGCGTTGTCTTAATGCTTCCGCTATCGGTCTACGAGGGTACGTAGACAACACTCTCCCCTCTCGTTGCTATGCATCACCATGATCTTGCGTGTGCGTAGGAATTTTTTTGAAATTACTACGTTCCACAACAATGGTATCAGAGCCTGGGTTTTATGTGTTGATGTTATATGCACGAGTAGAACACAAGTGAGTTGTGGGCGATATAAGTCATACTACTTACCAGAGAGTCGGCGGTATTGTTGGACGAAGCGGCCCGGACCGACACTACGCGTACGCTTACGCGAGACCGGTTCTCCCGACGTGCTTTGCACATAGGTGGCTTGCGGGTGACAGTTTCTCCAACTTTAGTTGAACTGAGTGTGGCTACGCCCGGTCCTTGCGAAGGTTAAAACAACACCAACTTGACAAACTATCGTTGTGGTTTTGATGCCTAGGTAAGATTGGTTCTTGCTTAAGCCCATAGCAGCCACGTAAAAACTTGCAACAACAAAGTAGAGGGCGTCTAACTTGTTTTTGCAGGGCATGTTGTGATGTGATATGGTCAAGACATGATGCTAAATTTTATTGTATGAGATGATCATGTTTTGTAACCAAGTTATCGGCAACTGGCAGGAGCCATATGGTTGTCGCTTTATTGTATGCAATGCAATCGTGCTGTAATGCTTTACTTTATCAGTAAGCGGTAGCGATAGTCGTGGAAGCATAAGATTGGCGAGACGACAACGCTACTACGATGGAGATCAAGGTGTCGCGTCGGTGATGATGGCGATCACGACGGTGCTTCAGAGATGGAGATCACAAGCACAAGATGATGATGGCCATATCATATCACTTATATTGATTGCATGTGATGTTTATCTTTTATGCATCTTATCTTGCTTTGATTGACGGTAGCATTATAAGATGATCTCTCACTAAATTATCAAGAAGTGTTCTCCCTGAGTATGCATCGTTGCAAAAGTCCTTCGTGCTGAGACACCACGTGATGATCGGGTGTGATAGGCTCTACGTTGAAATACAGCAGGTGCAAAACAGTTGCACACGCGGAATACTCAGGTTATACTTGACGAGCTAAGCATATACAGATATGGCCTCGGAACACGGAGACCGAAAGGTTGAGCATGAATCATATAGTAGATATGATCAACATAGTGATGTTCACCAATGAAACTACTCCATCTCACGTGATGATCGGACATGGTTTAGTTAATTTGGACCACGTAATCACTTAGAGGATTAGAGGGATATCTATCTAAGTGGGAGTTCTTAAGTAATATGATTAATTGAACCTAAATTTATCATGAACTTAGTACCTGATAAGTATCTTGCTTATGTATGTTTGATTGTAGATAGATGGCCCATGCTGTTGTTCTGTTGAATTTTAATGCGTTCCTTGAGAAAGCAAAGTTGAAAGATGATGGTAGCAATTACACGGACTGGGTTCGTAACTTGAGGATTATCCACATTGCTGCACAGAAGAATTACGTCCTGGAAGCACCGCTGGGTGCCAGGCCTGCTGCTGGAGCAACACCAGATGTTATGAACGTCTGGCAGAGCAAAGCTAATGACTACTCGATAGTTCAATGTGCCATGCTTTACGGCTTAGAACCGGGACTTCAATGATGTTTTGAACGTCATGGGGCATATGAGATGTTCCAGGAGTTGAAGTTAATATTTCAAGCAAATGCCCGGATTGAGAGATATGAAGTCTCCAATAACTTCTATAGCTGCAAGATGGAGGAGAACAGTTCTGTCAGTGAGCATATACTCAAGATGTCTGGGTATTGCAATCACTTGATTCAACTAGGATTTAATCTTCCGGATGATAGCGTCATTGACAGAATTCTCCAATCACCTCCGCCAAGCTACAAGAGCTTCGTGATGAACTATAATATGCAAGGGATGAATAAGACTATTCCCGAGCTCTTCGCGATGCTGAAAGCTGCGGAGGTAGAAATCAAGAAGGAGCATCAAGTGTTGATGGTCAACAAGACCGCTAGTTTCAAGAAAAAGGGTAAAGGGAAGAAGAAGGGGAACTTCAAGAAGAACAGCAAGCAAGTTGCTGCTCAAGAGAAGAAACCCAAGTCTGGACCTAAGCCTGAAACTGAGTGCTTCTACTGCAAGCAGACTGGTCACTCGAAGCGGAACTGCCCCAAGTATTTGGCGGATAAGAAGGATGGCAAGGTGAACAAAGGTATATGTGATATACATGTTATTGATGTGTACCTTACTAATGCTCGCAGTAGCACCTGGGTATTTGATACTGGTTCTGTTGCTAATATTTGCAACTCGAAACAGGGACTACAGATTAAGCGAAGATTGGCTAAGGACGAGGTGACGATGCGCGTGGGAAATGGTTCCAAAGTCGATGTGATCGCGGTCGGCACGCTACCTCTACATCTACCTTCGGGATTAATATTAGACCTAAATAATTGTTATTTGGTGCCAGCGTTAAGCATGACCATTATATCGGGATCTTGTTTGATGCGAGATGATTATTCATTTAAATCAGAGAATAATGGTTGTTCTATTTATATGAGTAATATCTTTTATGGTCATGCACCCTTGAAGAATGGTCTATTCTTATTGAATCTCGATAGTAGTGACACACATATTCATAATGTTGAAGCCAAAAGATGCAGAGTTGATAATGATAGTGCAACTTATTTGTGGCACTGCCATTTAGGTCATATCGGTGTAGAGCGCATGAAGAAACTCCATACTGATGGACTTTTGGAACCACTTGATTATGAATCACTTGGTACTTGCGAACCGTGCCTTATGGGCAAGATGACTAAAACGCCGTTCTCCGGTACTATGGAGAGAGCAACAGATTTGTTGGAAATCATACATACAGATGTATGTGGTCCGATGAATATTGAGGCTCGTGGCGGATATCGTTATTTTCTTACCTTCACAGATGACTTAAGCAGATATGGGTATATCTACTTAATGAAACACAAGTCTGAAACATTTGAAAAGTTCAAAGAATTTCAGAGTGAAGTTGAAAATCATCGTAACAAGAAAATAAAGTTTCTACGATCTGATCGTGGAGGAGAATATTTGAGTTACGAGTTTGGTGTACATTTGAAACAATGCGGAATAGTTTCGCAACTCACGCCACCCGGAACACCATAGTGTAATGGTGTGTCCAAACGTCGTAATTGTACTTTACTAGATATGGTACAATCTATGATGTCTCTTACTGATTTACCGCTATCATTTTGGGGTTATGCTTTAGAGACGGCCGCATTCACGTTAAATAGGGCACCATCAAAATCTGTTGAGACGACGCCTTATGAACTATGGTTTGGCAAGAAACCAAAGTTGTCGTTTCTGAAAGTTTAGACCTGCGATGCTTATGTGAAAAAGCTTCAACCTGATAAGCTCGAACCCAAATCGGAGAAATGTGTCTTCATAGGATATCCAAAGGAGACTATTGGATACACCTTCTATCACAGATCCGAAGGCAAGACTTTTGTTGCTCAGTTCGGAAACTTTCTGGAGAAGGAGTTTCTCTCGAAAGAAGTGAGTGGGAGGAAAGTAGAACTTGACGAGGTAACTGTACCTGCTCCCTTGTTGGAGAGTAATGCATCACAGAAACCTGTTTCTGTGACACCTACACCAATAAGTGAGGAAGCTAATGATAATGATCATGAAACTTCAGAACAAGATACAACTGAACCACGTAGATCAACCAGAGTGAGATCCGCACCAGAGTGGTACAGAATCCTATTCTGGAAGTCATGCTACTAGATCATGATGAACCTACAAACTATGAAGAAGCGATGGTGAGCCCAGATTCCGCAAAATAGCTTGAAGCCGTGAAATCTGAGATGGGATCCATGTATGAGAACAAAGTGTGGACTTTGGTTGACTTGCCCGATGATCGGCAAGCGATTGAGAATAAATGGATCTTCAAGAAGAAGACTGACGCTGACGGTAATATTACTGTCTACAAAGCTCGACTTTTCGCAAAAGGGTTTTGGCAATTTCAAGGAATTGACTACGATGAGACCTTCTCACCCGTAGCGATGCTTAAGTCTGTCCGAATCATGTTAGCAATTGCCGCATTTTATGATTATGAAATTTGGCAGATGCATGTCAAAACTGCATTCCTGAATGGGTTTCTGGAAGAAGAGTTGTATATGATGCAACCAGAAGGTTTTGTCGATCCAAAGGGAGCTAACAAAGTGTGCAAGCTCCAGCGATCCATCTATGGACTGGTGCAAGCCTCTCGGAGTTGGAATAAACGCTTTGATAGTGTGATCAAAGCATTTGGTTTTATACAGACTTTCGGAGAAGCCTGTATTTACAAGAAAGTGAGTGGGAGCTCTGTAGCATTTCTGATATTATATGTGGATGACATATTGCTGATTGGAAATGATATAGAATTTCTGGATAGCATAAAGGAATACCTGAATAAGAGTTTTTCAATGAAAGACCTCGGTGAAGCTGCTTACATATTAGGCATTAAGATCTATGGAGATAGATCAAGATGCTTAATTGGACTTTCACAAAGCACATACCTTGACAAGATTTTGAAGAAGTTCAAAATGGATCAAGCAAAGAAAGGGTTCTTGCCTGTGCTACAAGGTGTGAAATTGAGTCAGACTCAATGCCCGACCACCGTAGAAGATAGAGAGAAAATGAAAGATGTTCCCTATGCTTCAGCCATAGGCTCTATCATGTATGCGATGCTGTGTACCAGACCTGATGTGTGCCTTGCTATAAGTCTAGCAGGGAGGTACCAAAGTAATCCAGGAGTGGATCACTGGACAGCGGTCAAGAACATCCTGAAGTACCTGAAAAGGACTAAGGATATGTTTCTTGTATATGGAGGTGACAAAGAGCTCATCGTAAACTGTTACGTTGATGCAAGCTTTGACACTGATCCGGACGATTCTAAATCGCAAACCGAATACGTGTTTACATTAAACGGTGGAGCTGTCAGTTGGTGCAGTTCTAAACAAAGCGTCGTGGCGGGATCTACATGTGAAGCGGAATACATACTGCTTCGGAAGCAGCAAACGAAGGAGTCTGGATGAAGGAGTTCATATCCGATCTAGGTGTCATACCTAGTGCATCGGGTCCAATGAAAATCTTTTGTGACAATACTGGTGCAATTGCCTTGGCGAAGGAATCCAGATTTCACAAGAGAACCAAGCACATCAAAAGACGCTTCAATTCCATCCGGGATCTAGTCCAGGTGGGAGACATAGAGATTTGCAAGATACATACGGATCTGAATGTAGCAGACCCGTTGACTAAGCCTCTTCCACGAGCAAAACATGATCAGCACCAAGGCTCCATGGGTGTTAGAATCATTACTGTGTAATCTAGATTATTGACTCTAGTGAAAGTGGGAGACTGAACGAAATATGCCCTAGAGGCAATAATAAAGTTATTATTTATTTCCTTATATCATGATAAAAGTTTATTATTCATGCTAGAATTGTATCAACCGGAAACATAATACATGTGTGAATACATAGACAAACAGAGTGTCACTAGTATGCCTCTACTTGACTAGCTCGTTAATCAAAGATGGTTATGTTTCCTAACCATGGACAAAGAGTTGTCATTTGATTAACGGGATCACATCATTAGTTGAATGATCTGATTGACATGACCCATTTCATTATCTTAGCATCCGATCGTTTAGTATGTTGCTATTGCTTTCTTCATGACTTATACATGTTCCTATGACTATGAGATTATGCAACTCCCGTGTGCCGGAGGAACAATTTGTGTGCTACCAAACATCACAACGTAACTGGGTGATTATAAAGGTGCTCTACAGGTGTCTCCAAAGGTACATGTTGGGTTGGCGTATTTTGAGATTAGGATTTGTCACTCCGATCGTCGGAGAGGTATCTCTGGGCCCTCTCAGTAATGCACATCACTTAAGCCTTGCAAGCATTGCAACTAATGAGTTAGTTGCGGGATGATGTATTACGAAACGAGTAAAGAGACTTGCTGGTAACGAGATTGAACTAGGTATTGGATACCGACGATCGAATCTCGGGCAAGTAACATACCGATGACAAAGGGAACAACGTATGTTGTTATGCGGTCTGACCGATAAAGATCTTCGTAGAATATGTAGGAGCCAATATGAGCATCCAGGTTCCGCTATTGGTTATTGACCGGAGGCGAGTCTCGGTCATGTCTACATTGTTCTCGAACCCGTAGGGTCCGCACGCTTAAGGTTTCGATGACAGTTATATTATGAGTTTATGAGTTTTGATGTACCGAAGGAGTTCGGAGTCCCGGATGTGACCACGGACATGACGAGGAGTCTCGAAATGGTCGAGACATATAGATTGATATATTGGAAGCCTATGTTTGGATATCGGATGTGTTCCGGGTGAAATCGGGATTTTACCGGAGTACCGGGAGGTTACCGGACCCCCCCGGGAGGTATATGGGCCTTAGTGGGCCTTAGTGGAAGAGAGGAGAGGTGGCCAGAGATGGGCCGCGCGCCTCTCCCCCCCTTGGTCCGAATAGGACAAGGAGAGGGGCCGACCCCCTTCCTCCTCTCTCTCATCTTTCCCCCCTCCACGAATCCTATTCCACCTAGGAAAGGGGGGGAGTCCTACTCCCGGAGGGAGTAGGACTCCTCCTGGCGCGCCTCCTCTTGGCCGGCCGCCCCCCCCCCCTTGAGCCTTTATATACGGAGGCAGGGGCACTCCCTAGAGACACAAGTTGATCCACGTGATCATATTCTTAGCCGTGTGCGGTGCCCCCTTCCACCATAGTCCTCGATAATATTGTAGCAGTGCTTAGGCGAAGCCCTGCGACATTAGTACATCAAGATCGTCACCATGCCGTCATGCTGACGGAGCTCTTCCCCGACACTTTGCTGGATCGGAGTCCGGGGGTCGTCATCGAGCTGAACGTGTGCTAGAACTCGGAGGTGCCGTAGTTTTGGTGCTTGATCGGTCGGGCCGTGAAGACGTACGACTACATCAACCGTGTTGTCATAACGCTTCCGCTATCGGTCTACGAGGGTACGTAGACAACACGCTCCCCTCTCGTTGCTATGCAATACCATGATCTTGCGTGTGCGTAGGAATTTTTTTGAAATTACTACATTCCACAACACAACAACCATCAGGTAAGGACATATATGTGTGTTGTTGGCGGGCTACGCACTATGGAGAAATCACATAGCAGTTATAGGCAGTTCGCAACATGGAGTCGTTGCGCCTAGAGGTCTACCAACGTTACATTTTTCTACAATGTATGCTTTTGTTTCTATACTTGTCGTCTATATGCACCAGTGTTATTACGTTCGTTTTCTAGCCTAGAGGTATGATTTTTCGTAAAGTTCGGTTATTTGGTTCATATAGGGTGATCCCTATTTGGCGCATAGGTCACAACAAGGGACCTACCATGCAACCCCTCCAACGCCCAAATCCAATTTTTGGGTCGGGTCCAGGTCCAGGGAGATGCTTCCATGACACTGCCTTCTACCCTGAGTGCGGTGCATGTCCCCTTGCTTTTTTGTCAATAGTTTTTCGAAATACATGAACATTTTCTAAACGGATGAAGCTTTTTCACTTATCAGAAACAATTATTTAAATTCACAAACATTTTTTTCATTTTTATCAACTTTTCTAAACAAATCATGAACATTATATGAATTCCGGAAAAAAATTCTAATTCATAAACAATTCTGATTATACAAACTTTTTTAGAGATTGTAAACATTTTTTGAATATGTGAACATTTTTTGAAATCATGAACATTTTTAATGTCCGAACAATTTTTTCTCAAACAATTTTTCAAAATCATGAACAAAAACATCTGAATTCATGATCACTTTATGATTTCTTGAACATTCTTATGTAGAATCAAAAATTATTTGAAATCTGGAGATATCTCAAAAGGGAAAAAAGGACAAATAGGAAATAAAAAACGAAAAAATAGGGGGCGTCCCGCCCTGCAGATGGGCCGGCCCAATAGGGCGTGTGGGGCACGTTTCCTCTTCATCGGGCGCACAGGTCGCCATATTGAGGCTCCCTTCATATAGACCCATAGTTTAGATATGCATTTATCCGTGTCAGGCCCATGGGGCATAATGTTTAGGCATCCTTATTATTTTTGTTTTTTTCGGACACGGGCTTTTTGAACATGGTTCCACACGCACCTACTTTGAATAGTTTGTCTCACAAAAAACTACTTTGAATAGTAAAATTAAAAAATGCCAGAAAATCATCAGTTCTTAATATTTTTTGTAACATATACATGGTTGACTGTTCTACTCACGTGTGAAGTTTCACGGAGGACTGACATCCATGGTCTTCTCGGCAAAAATCAAAAACAAATTCCATGGTATAAAAGTGACTGTGTTAGGAAGTAAGGAGGTCGATTTTATTGTCTTTGCTAAGAATGCCACATGTATTATTTCTTCACGAAACTTCACATATGAGTACAATAGTCGACTAAGTTTGATACCCTAAGAAATTGGAATTTCTTGATTTTTTTGCTATTTTTATATTCCACAATTCATTATGGTGTTCTGGAACCATGTGCACAACAGTATTTTATCCCCCCCTCCCCACACACCCACACACACACACCCCATAAGGAAATAGTTTTTTATTTATGGATGAGCATAGTCTTCGAAGAATATATCGAGCGCTTATAAAAATGTTACAATCCTGACAACCACCATTTATGCAATGTTTGCAAGCAACTTCATGTGTCTATATATGTATGTGTGTGATTGTACTATGTTTTATTGACTAATAAAATGTGTGTGGTTTAAAAACAAGGTGGCAGGTTCAAAGGTTATCCTAGGCAGAGGACAGTGTGGTTAGGAGGATTTGGACGATAGTGTTCCTGGTCCAGGTGTGTCCTGCTTGTGCCGGGTACACCAACTTATTTTAACCTTTAACAATTTACATACGAAAGGGCCATGCATTATGGTTTGCATCCAAAATGAATTTTGTGGATGTGCCCGAGAATTCACAGACCTTTAACATGAGCATGAGAAGATGGCCTCTCCTCGCTCCAACGCATGGGAATTGAACTCGTCCTCAACATTCTCTCATTGGTTGTCACCGTGATCGTGGGACCCCCGCTTGAACGAGGATACCGAACTCGAACTAAGTGTGTTTTGGATAATTCCACGGCTTGTGTTGTAGGGCGCAGACGACACGTTTGTCTATGTAGGCAAGTTGGAGTTCTTCATTCACAAGGTGTCGAACGCAAGTTGGATTATATGATACAAATGATGATTATAACATGCATGCACTCCAACATAAACAAATAATTAATAAATATAGTGTGGTGACATGTGGGGGGAGGGGCTAGTTGAAGGAAATATGCCCTAGAGGCAATAATAAAGTTATTATTTATTTCCTTATATCATGATAAATGTTTATTATTCATGCTAGAATTGTATTAACCGGAAACATAATACATGTGTGAATACATAGACAAACAGAGTGTCACTAGTATGCCTCTACTTGACTAGCTCGTCGATCGAAGATGGTTACTTGTTTCCTAACCATAGACATGAGTTGTCATTTGATTAACGGGATCACATCATTAGGAGAATGATGTGATTGACTTGACCCATTCCGTTAGCTTAGCACTTGATCGTTTAGTTTGTTGCTATTGCTTTCTTCATAACTTATACATGTTCCTATGACTATGAGATTATGCAACTCCCGTTTACCGGAGGAACACTTTGTGTGCTACCAAACATCACAACGTAATTGGGTCATTATAAAGGTGCTCTACAAGTGTCTCCGAAGGTACTTGTTGGGTTGGCGTACTTCGAGATTAGGATTTGTCACTCCGATTGTCGGAGAGGTATCTCTAGGCCCTCTCGGTAATGCACATCACTTAAGCCTTGCAACCATTGCAACTAATGAGTTAGTTGCGGAATGATGTATTACAGAATGAGTAAAGAGACTTGCCGGTAACGAGATTGAACTAGGTATTGGAATACCGACAATCGAATCTCGGGCAGGTAACATACCGATGACAAAGGGAACAACGTATGTTGTTATGCGGCTTGACCGATAAAGATCTTCATAGAATATGTAGGAACCAATATGAGCATCCAGGTTCTGCTATTGGTTATTGACCGGAGACGTGTCTCGATCATGTCTACATAGTTCTCGAACCCGTAGGGTCCGCACGCTTAAAGTTCGGTGACGATCGTAATTAGGTTTTTTGTGTGTTTTGATGTACTGAAGGTTGTTCTGAGTCCCGGATGTGATCACAGACATGACGAGGAGTCTCTAAATGGTCGAGACATAAAGATTGATATATTGGAAGCCTATATTTGGATATCGGAAACGTTCCGGGTGAAATCGGGATTTTACCGGAGTACCGGGGGCTTACCGGAACCCCCCCCCCTCCGGGGGAGGGGGGGGGGTTAATGGGCCTACATGGGCACAAAGGGAGAAAAGGAGGGCCGTCCAGGGCAGGCCGCGCGCCCCCTCCCCCCTAGTCCGAATAGGACAAGGGAGGGGGGTGGCGCCCCCCTTTCCTCTTTCCCCCTTCCCCTTTCCTTCTCCAACAAGGCAAGAGGGGGGAGTCCTACTCCCGGTGGGAGTAGGACTCCTCCACGCGCACCCCTAGGGGCCGGCCGCACCTCCCCCCACCCTCCATTATATATGGGGGCAAGGGGCACCCCATGACACACAAGTTGATCTTCGTGATCATTCCTTAGCCGTGTGCGGTGCCCCCTTCCACCATATTCCACCTCGATCATATCGTAGCGGTGCTTAGGCGAATCCCAGCGTCAGTAGAACATCATCACGCCGTCGTGCTGACGAAACTCTCCCTCAACACTCGGCTGGATCGGAGCTCGAGGGACGTCACCGAGTTGAACGTGTGCAGAACTCGGAGGTGCCGTACGTTCGGTACTTGGATCGGTCGGATCAGGAAGACGTACGACTACTTCCTCTACGTTGTGTCAACGCTTCCGTTGCCGGTCCACGAGGGTACGTAGACAACACTCTCCCCTCTTGTAGCTATGCATCACCATGATCTTGCGTGTGCGTACGAATTTTTTTGAAATTACTATGTTCCCCAACAGTGCCATCTGAGCCAGGTTTTATGAGTTGATGTTATTTGCACGAGTAGAACACAAGTGAGTTGTGGGCGATATAAGTCATACTGCTTACCAGCATGTCATACTTTGGTTAGGCGGTATTGTTGGATGAAGCGGCCCGGACCAACACTACGCGTACGCTTACGCGAGACTGGTTCTACCGACATGCTTTGCACATAGGTGGCTGGCGGGTGTCAGTTTCTCCAACTTTAGTTGAACCAAGTGTGGCTACGCCCGGTCCTTGCGAAGGTTAAAACAGCACCAACTTGGCAAACTATCGTTGTGGTTTTGATGCGTAGGTAAGAACGGTTCTTGCTAAGCCCGTAGCAACCACGTAGAACTTGCAACAACAAAGTAGAGGATGTCTAACTTGTTTTTGCAGGGCATGTTGTGATGTGATATGGTCAAAACGTGATGCTATATTTTATTGTATGAGATGATCATGTTTTGTAACCGAGTTATCGGCAACTGGCAGGAGCCATATGGTTGTTGCTTTATTGTATGCAATGCAATCGCGCTGTAATGCTTTACTTTATCACTAAGTGGTAGCGATAGTCGTGGAAGCATAATTGGCGAGACGACAACGATGCTACGATGGAGATCAAGGTGTCGCGCCGGTGACGATGGTGATCATGACGGTACTTCGGAGATGGAGATCACAAGTACAAGATGATGATGGCCATATCATATCACTTATATTGATTGCATGTGATGTTTATCTTTTATGCATCTTATCTTGCTTTGATTGACGGTAGCATTATAAGATGATCTCTCACTAAATTTCAAGATAAAAGTGTTATCCTTGAGTATGCACCGTTGCCAAAGTTCGTCGTGCCCAGACACCACGTGATGATCGGGTGTGATAAGCTCTACGTCCATCTACAACGGGTGCAAGCCAGTTTTGCACACGCAGAATACTCAGGTTAAACTTGACGAGCCTAGCATATGCAGATATGGCCTCAGAACACTGAGACCGAAAGGTCGAGCGTGAATCATATAGTAGATATGATCAACATATTGATGTTCACCATTGAAAGCTACTCCATTTCACGTGATGATCGGTTATGGTTTAGTTGATCTGGATCACGTGATCACTTAGAAGATTAGAGGGATGTCTTTCTAAGTGGGAGTTCTTAAGTAATATGATTAATTGAACTTTAATTTATCATGAACTTAGTCCTGATAGTATTTGCATATCTATGTTGTAGATCAATAGCTCGCGTTATTGCTTCCCTATGTTTTATATGTGTTCCTAGAGAAAACTAAGTTGAAAGATGATAGTAGCAATGATGCGGACTGGGTCCATGATCTGAGGTTTATCCTCATTGCTGCACAGAAGAATTATGTCCTTAATGCACCGCTAGGTGACAGACCTATTGCAGGAGCAGATGCAGATGTCATGAATGTTTGGCTAGCTCAATATGATGACTACTTGATAGTTTAGTGCACCATGCTTAACAGCTTAGAATCGGGACTTCAAAGACGTTTTGAACGTCATGGATCATATGGATGTTCCAGGAGTTGAAGTTAATATTTCAAGCAAATACCCGAGTTGAGAGATATGAAGTCTCCAACAAGTTCTATAGCTAAAAGATGGAGGAGAATAGCTCAAGCAGTGAGCATGTGTTCAGATTTTCTGGGTACTACAATCGCTTGAATCAAGTGGGAGTTAATCTTCCAGATAAAATAGTAATTGACAGAATTCTCTAGTCACCATCACCAAGTTAGTAGAACTTCGTGATGAACTATAGTATGCAAGGGATGATGAAAACGATTCCCGAGCTTTTCATGATGATGAAATCGATGAAGGTAGAAATCAAGAAAGAACATCAAGTGTTGATGATTAACAAGACCACTAGTTTCAAGAAAAGGGCAAAGGGAAACAAAGGGAACTTCAAGAAGAACGGCAAGCAAGTTGTTGCTCAAGTGAAGATGCCGAAGTCTGGTCCTAAGCCTAAGACTAAGTGTTTCTACTGCAAAGGGACTGGTCACTCGAAGCATAACTGCCCCAAGTATTTGGCGGATAAGAAGGATGGCAGAGTGAACAAAGGTATATTTGATATACATATTATTGATGTGTATTTTACTAGTGTTCGTAGCAACCCCTCGGTATTTGATACTGGTTCAGTTACTAAGAGTAGTAACTCGAAACGTGAGTTGTAGAATGAACAGAGACTAGTTAAGGGTGAAGTGACGATGTGTGTTGGAAGTGGTTCCAAGGTTGATATGATCATCATCGCACACTCCCTATACTTTCAGGATTAGTGTTGAACCTAAATAAGTGTTATTTGGTGTTTGCATTGAGCATGAATATGATTTGATCATGTTTATTGCAATACGGTTATTCATTTAAGTAAGAGAATAAATTGTTGTTCTATTTACATGAATAAAATCTTATATGGTTACACACCCAATGAAAATGGTTCATTGGATCTCGATTGTAGTGATACACATATTCATAATATTGAAACCAAAAGATGCAAAGTTAATAATGATAGTGCAACTTATTTGTGGCACTGCCGTTTAAGTCATATTGGTGTAAAGCACATGAAGAAAATTTATGCTGACGGGCTTTTGGAATCACTTGATTATGAACCAGTTGATGCTTGCGAACCATGCCTCATGGGCAAGATAACTAAGACTCCGTTCTCCGGAACAATGGAGCGAGCAACAGATTTGTTGGAAATCATACATATTGATGTATGTGGTCCGATGAATATTGAGGCTTGCGGCAGGTATCATTATTTTCTGATCTTCACAGATGATTTGAGCAGATATGAGTATATCTACTTGATGAAACACAAGTCTGAAATATTTGAAAAGTTCAAAGAATTTCATAGTGGAGTGGAGAAACATCGTAACAAAAATAAAAGTTTCTACGATATGATCGCAGAAGTAAAATATTTGAGTTACGAGTTTGGCCTTCAGTTAAAACAATGTGAAATAGTTTCACTACTCATGCCACCTGGAACACCACAGTGTAATGGTATGTCTGAACGTCGTAACCGTGCTTTATTAGATATGGTGCGATCTATGATGTCTCTTACAGATTACCACTATCGTTTTGGGGTTATGCAGTAGAGACAGCTACATTCACGTTAAATAGGGCACCATCGAAATCTGTTGAGATGACGCCTTATGAACTATGGTTTGGCAAGAAACCAAAGTTGTCATTTCTGAAAGTTTGGGGCTGCGATGCTTATGTGAAAAAGCTTCAACCTGATAAGCTCGAACCCAAATCGGAGAAATGTGTCTTCATAGGATACCCAAAGGAGACTATTGGGTACACCTTCTATCACAGATCCGAAGGCAAGACATTCGTTGCTAAGAATGTATCCTTTCTAGAGAAGGAGTTTCTCTCGAAAGAAGTGAGTGGGAGGAAAGTAGAACTTGATGAGGTAACTGTACATGCTCCCTTATTGGAAAGTAGTACATCACAGAAACCGGTTTCTGTGACACCAATACCAATTAGTGAGGAAGCTAATGATAATGATCATGAAACTTCAGATCAAGTTACTACCGAACCTCATAGATCAACCAGAGTAAGATCCGCACCAGAGTGGTACGGTAATCCTGTTCTGGAAGTCATGCTACTAGATCATGATGAACCTACGAACTATGAAGAAGCGATGGTGAGCCCAGATTCCGCAAAATGGCTAGAAACCATGAAATCTGAGATGGGGTCCATGTATGAGAACAAAGTATGGACTTTGGTTGACTTGCCCATTGATCGGCAAGCAATTGAGAATAAATTGATCTTCAAGAAGAAGACTGACACTGATGGTAATGTTACTATCTACAAAGCTCGACTTGTTGCGAAATGTTTTCGACAAGTTCAAGGGATTGACTACGATGAGACGTTCTCACCCGTAGCGATGCTTAAGTCTGTCCGAATCATGTTAGCGATTGCCGCATTTTATGATTATGAAATTTGGCAAATGGATGTCAAAACTACATTCCAATGGATTTGTGGAAGAAGAGTTGTATATGATGCAACTGGAAGGTTTTGTCGATCCAAAGGGAGCTAACAAAGTGTGCAAGCTCCAGCGATCCATTTATGGACTGGTGCAAGCCTCTCGGAGTTGGAATAAACGCTTTGATAGTGTGATCAAAGCATTTGGTTTTGGACAGACTTTTGGAGAAGCCTGTATTTACAAGAAAGTGAGTGGGAGCTCTGTAGCATTTCTGATATTATATGTGGATGACATATTACTGATTGGAAATGATATAGAATTTCTGGATAGCATAAAGGGATACTTGAATAAGAGTTTTTCAATGAAAGACCTCGGTGAAGCTCCTTACATATTGAGCATCAAGATCTATAGAGATAGATCAAGAAGCTTGATAAGTTTTTCAATGAGTACATACCTTGACAAGATTTTGAAGTAGTTCAAAATGGAATAGTCAAAGAAGGAGTTCTTGCCTGTGTTACAAAGGTGAGAAGTTGAGTAAGACTCAAAACCCGACCATGGCAGAAGATAGAGAGAGAATGAAAGTCATTCCCTATGCCTCAGCCATAGGTTCTATAAAGTATGCCATGCTGTGTACCAGACCTATTGTATACCCTGCCCTGAGTTTGGCAAGGGAGTACAATAGTGATCTACAAGTAGATCACTGGACATTGGTAAAAATTATCCTTAGTGGAATAAGGATATGTTTCTCGATTATGGAGGTGACAAAAGGTTCGTCGTAAAGGGTTACGTCAATGCAAGTTTTGACACTGATCCACCTGACTAAACTTCTCTCACAAGGAAAACATGATCACACCTTAGTACTCTTTGGGCGTTAATCACATAGCGATGTGAACTAGATTATTGAATCTAGTAAACCCTTTGGGTGTTGGTCACATGACTATGTGAACTATGGCTGTTAATCACATGGTGATGTGAACTATTGATGTTAAATCACATGGCGATGTGAACTAGATTATTGACTCTAGTGCAAGTGGGAGACTGAAAGAAATATGCCCTAGAGGCAATAATAAAGTTATTATTTATTTCCTTATATCATGATAAATGTTTATTATTCATGCTAGAATTGTATTAACCGGAAACATAATACATGTGTGAATACATAGACAAACAGAGTGTCACTAGTATGCCTCTACTTGACTAGCTCATTGATCGAAGATGGTTATGTTTCCTAACCATAGACATGAGTTGTCATTTGATTAATGGGATCACATCATTAGGAGAATGATGTGATTGACTTGACCCATTCCGTTAGCTTAGCACTTGATCGTTTAGTTTGTTGCTATTGCTTTCTTCATAACTTATACATGTTCCTATGACTAAGAGATTATGCAACTCCCGTTTACCGGAGGAACACTTTGTGTGCTACCAAATGTCACAACGTAACTGGGTCATTATAAAGGTGCTCTATAGGTGTCTCCGAAGGTACTTGTTGGGTTGGCGTATTTCGAGATTAGGATTTGTCACTTAGATTTTCGGAGAGGTATCTTTGGGCCCTCTCGGTAATGCACATCACTTAAGCCTTGCAAGCATTGCAACTAATGAGTTAGTTGCGGAATGATGTATTACGGAACGAGTAAAGAGACTTGCCGGTAACGAGATTGAACTAGGTATTGGAATACCGACGATCGAATCTCGGGCAGGTAACATACCGATGACAAAGGGAACAACGTACTTTGTTATGCGGTTTGACCGATAAAGATCTTCGTCGAATATGTAGGAACCAATATGAGCATCCAGGTTCCGCTATTGGTTATTGACCGGAGACGTGTCTCGGTCATGTCTACATAGTTCTCGAACCCGTAGGGTCCGCACGCTTAAAGTTTAGTGACGATCGTAATTAGGTTTTTTTTGTGTTTTGATGTACCGAAGGTTGTTCGGAGTCCCGGATGTGATCACGGACATGACGAGGAGTCTCGAAATGGTCGAGACATAAAGATTGATATATTGGAAGCCTATATTTGGATATCAGAAACGTTCCGGTGAAATCGGGATTTTACCGGAGTACCGGGGTGTTACCGGAACCCCCCGGGGGTTAATGGGCCTACATGGGCCCTAAGGGAGAAGAGGAGGGCCGGCCAGGGCAGGCCGTGCGCCCCCTCCCCCCTAGTCCGAATAGGACAAGGAAGGGGGGGCGGCGCCCCCCTTTCCTCTTCCCCCCTTCCCCTTTCCTTCTCCAACAAGGCAAGAGGGGGGAGTCCTACTCCTGTTGGGAGTTGGACTCCTCCAGGCGCACCCCTAGGGACCGGCAGCACCTCCCCCCTCCCTCCTTTATATACGGGGGCAAGGGGGCACCCCATGACACACAAGTTGATCTTCGTGATCGTTCCTTAGCCGTGTGCGGTGCCCCCTGCCACCATATTCCACCTCGGTCATATCGTAGCGGTGCTTAGGCGAAGCCCTGCGTCGGTAGAACATCATCATCGTCATCACGCCGTCATGCTGACGAAACTCTCCCTCAACACTCGGCTGGATCGGAGCTCGAGGGACGTCACCGAGTTGAACGTGTGTAGAACTCAAAGGTGCCGTACGTTCGGTACTTGGATCGGTCGGATCGGGAAGACGTACGACTACTTCCTCTATGTTGTGTCAACACTTCTGTTGCCGGTCTACGAGGGTACGTAGACAACACTCTCCCCTCTCGTTGCTATACATCACCATGATCTTGCGTGTGCGTAGGAATTTTTTTGAAATTACTATTTTCCCCAACACTAGTGTCCCCCCTCTAGTTAGGTGTTCATTGTTTCAGTCTAACACGTTACCATGTTCTTACAAGCTTTACTAATGTGTGTCAGTGGCTCGACAAAGCCACCATCGTGGTTGGCAACCCCTGCATTAGCATCGACTTTCATGGAGGTGGAAGATGCGACACTTCTGGTGAGGCTCTTTCCCTTCTGGCTCCTTTTTGGACATATGGCCAGAAGACTACTTTCTACATCCTGTCAATAGGCTACTCGAACATGGATGTCAACTCCATATTTGAGATGCACTCTTTTTACATACCCAGTTTTGTCCACGTCTCGATAGTTCACGTCAGTTTCTGAAAGAACAAGTGCTCCCTAGGTGATTTTGGTAATTAATGTCAACATATCTCTTGTTGAACTAATGGTTTTATCTAGCATGTTTCAGGAAAGTCCAACAGTGGCATGGCAAGGACAAGAGGATGTGCAATCCCTTCAATATGCTAAGGAAGGAAGAATGGCATAATCTCAAGACTCTTCTTATATATTTTAGTGATCCAAGATCACATTGAATCCATAGGAAAGCCAATACTATTAAAAAGGGGATGATGTGTTGATTAATGAGCTGGTTGTTAAAGTACTTAGTGATATTGCTCCAAAGCCCTCGGCCACTTTCTCCATCCAAATATGTCCAAACCTTAAACTCCAACTCGGCCCCACCGATTCTTTCTACCCGGAGCCACCGAGTTCAATTGACATAGCCCCTGCCTAAAACACTAATGATCCGGTCACACCGATATGGATATAAATCTCACCGAGATGGACTTGCAAACTCTCTGAGTAATGTTGTGACTACTTCGGTCTCACCGAGTTGTTGCAATCGGTCTCACCGAATTTTCTTGAAAGATTCTCTATGTGCTCATTGACGAGGACATGTATTGGGGGTAGGGTAACAGGCCTGACCTAAAGACCCTACCCATAGACACCGTACACTTTGTACTGGGTGTTGGGGAACGTAGTAATTTCAAAAAATTTCCTACGCACACGCAAGATCATGGTGATGCATAGCAACGAGAGGGGAGAGTGTTGTCTACGTACCAACGCAGACCGACTGCAGAAGCGATCACACAACGTAGAGGAAGTAGTCGTACGTCTTCTTCCCGATCCGACCGATCCAAGCACCGTTACTCCGGCACCTCCGAGTTCTTAGCACACGTTCAGCTCGATGACGATCCTCGGGCTTCGATCCAGCAAAGCGTCGAGGAAGAGTTCCGTCAGCACGACGGCGTGGTGATGATCTTGATGTACTACCGACGTAGGGCTTCGCCTAAGCACTACAACGATATGATCGAGGTGGAATTTGGTGGCAGGGGGCACCGCACACGGCTAAGGAACGATCTCAAGGATCAACTTGTGTGTCTATGGGGTGCCCCCCTGCCCCTGTATATAAAGGATGGAGGAGGAGGAGGCCGGCCAAGGCAAAGGTGCGGCCAGGATAGGGAGTCCTACTAGGACTCCAAGTCCTAGTAGGAGTCCACCAAAAGGGGAGGAAGGGAGAAGGAATAGAAGGAGAAGGAGAGGTGGCCGGCCCCCTTTTCCCTAGTCCAATTCGGACCAAAGGGGAGGGGGGGCGCAGCAGCCTTTTCCTCTTCCCACTAAAGCCCATCAATGCCCATTACTTCTCCCGTAACTACCCGGTACTCCGAAAAATACCCGAATCACTCGGAACCTTTCTGATGTCCGAATATAGTCGTCCAATATATCGATCTTTATGTCTCGACCATTTCGAGACTCCTCGTCATGTCCCCGATCTCATCCGGGACTCCGAACTCCTTCGGTACATCAATACTCATAAACTCATAATATAACTGTCATCGAAACCTTAAGCGTGCGGACCCTACGGTTCGAGAACAATGTAGACATGACCGAGACACGTCTCCGGTCAATAACCAATAGCGGGACCTGGATGCCCATATTGGCTCCTACATATTCTACGAAGATCTTTATCGGTCAGACCGCATAACAACATACGTTGTTCCCTTTGTCATCGGTATGTTACTTGCCCGAGATTCGATCGTCGGTATCCAATACCTAGTTCAATCTCGTTACCGGCAAGTCTCTTTACTCGTTCCGTAATACATCATCCCGCAACTAACTCATTAGTTGCAATGCTTGCAAGGCTTTAAGTGATGTGCATTACCGAGAGGGCCCAGAGATACCTCTCCGACAATCGGAGTGACAAATCCCAATCTCGAAATACGCCAACCCAACATCTACCTTTGGAGACACCTGTAATGCTCCTTTATAATCACCCATTTACGTTGTGATGTTTGGTAGCACCCAAAGTGTTCCTCCGGCAAACGGGAGTTGCATAATCTCATAGTCATAGGAACATGTATAAGTCATGAAGAAAGCAATAGCAACATACTAAACAATCGTGTGCTAAGCTAATGGAATGGGTCATGTCAATCAGATCATTCAACTAATGATGTGACCTCGTTAATCAAATAACAACTCTTTTGTCCATGGTTAGGAAACATAACCATCTTTGATTAACGAGCTAGTCAAGTAGAGGCATACTAGTGACACTCTGTTTGTCTATGTATTCACACATGTATTATGTTTCCGGTTAATACAATTCTAGCATGAATAATAAAAATTTATCATGATATAAGGAAATAAATAATAACTTTATTATTGCCTCTAGGGCATATTTCCTTCAGTCTCCCACTTGCACTAGAGTCAATAATCTAGTTCACATCGCCATGTGATTTAGTAGCAATAGTTCACATCACCATGTGATTAACACCCATAGTTCACATCGTCATGTGACCAACACTCAAAGGGTTTACTAGAGTCAGTAATCTAGTTCACATATCTATGTGATTAACACCCAAAGAGTACTAAGGTGTGATCATGTTTTGCTTGTGAGATAATTTTAGTCAACGGGTCTGTCACATTCAGATCCGTAAGTATTTTGCAAAATTCTATGTCTATAATGCTCTGCATGGAGCTACTCTAGCTAATTGCTCCCACTTTCAATATGTATCCAGATTGAGACTTTAGATTCATCTGGATCAGTGTCAAAAACTTGCATCGACGTAACCCTTTACGACGAACCTTTTTGTCACGTCCATAATCGAGAAACATATCCTTATTTCACTAAGGATAATTCTGACTGCTGTCCAGTGATCTACTCCTAGATCACTATTGTACTCCCTTGCCAAATCAGTGCATGGTATACAATAGATCTGGTGCACAGCATGGCATACTTTTATAGAACCCATGAATGAGGCATAGGGAATGACTTTCATTCTCTTTCTATCTTCTGCCGTGGTCGGGCTTTGAGTCTTTACTCAACTTCACACCTTGTAACACAGGCAAGAAACTTTTTCTTTGACTGTTCCATTTTGAACTACTTCAAAATCTTGTCAAGGTATGTACTTATTGAAAAGCTTATCAAGCGTCTTGATCTATCTCTATAGATCTTGAAGCTCAATATGTAAGCAGCTTTACCGAAGTCTTTCTTTGAAAAACTCCTTTCAAACACTCCTTTTATGCTTTACAGAATAATTCTACATTATTTCCGATCAACAATATGTCATTCACATATACTTATCAGAAATGCTGTAGTGCTCCCACTCACTTTCTCGTAAATACAGGCTTCACCGTAAGTCTGTATAAAACAATATGCTTTGATCAACTCATCAAAGCGTATATTCCAACTCCGAGATGTTTGCACCAGTCCACAGATAGATCGCTGGAGCTTGCATATTTTAGTTAACACCTTTAGGATCGACAAAACCTTCTAGTTGCATCGTATACAACTCTTCTTTAGCAAATCCATTAAGGAATGCAGTTTTGTTTATCCATTTGCCAGATTTCATAAAATGCGGCAACTGCTAACATGATTCGGACAGACTTAAGCATAGATACGAGTGAGAAAATCTCATCATAGTCAACACCTTGAACTTGTCGAAAACCTTTTGCGACAATTCTAGCTTTGTAGATAGTAACACTACTATCAGCGTCCGTCTTCCTCTTGAAGATCCATTTATTCTCAATTGCTTGCCGATCATCGGGCAAGTCAACCAAAGTCCAAACTTTGTTCTCATACATGGATCATATCTCAGATTTCATGGCCTCAAACCATTTCGCGGAATCCGGGCTCATCATCGCTTCCTCATAGTTCGTAGGTTCATCATGATCTAGTAGCATGACTTCCAGAACAGGATTACCGTACCACTCTGGTGCGGATCTCACTCTGGTTTACCTACGAGATTCGGTAGTAACTTGATCTGAAGTTTCATGATCATTATCATTAGCTTCCTCACTAATTGGTGTAGGAGTCACAAGAACAGATTTCTGTGATGAACTACTTTCCAATAAGGGAGAAGGTACAATTACCTTATCAAGTTTTCTACTTTCCTCCCACTCACTTCTTTCGAGAGAAACTCCTTCTCTAGAAAGTATCCATTATAAGCAACGAATGTCTTGCCTTAGGATCTGTGATAGAAGGTGTACCCAACAGTTTCCTTTGGGTATCCTATGAAGACGCACTTCTCCGATTTGGGTTTGAGCTTATCAGGATGAAACTTTTTCTCATAAGCATTGCAACCCCAAACTTCAAGAAACGACAACTTTGGTTTCTTGCCAAACCATAGTTCATAAGGCATCGTCTCAACGGATTTAGATGGTGCCCCTTTTTTTAACGTGAATGCAGCTGTCTCTAATGCATGACCCCAAAAACGATAGTGGTAAATCGGTAAGAAACATCATAGATTGCACTATATCCAATAAAGTACGGTTATGACGTTCGGACATACCATTATGCTGTGGTGTTTCAGGTGGCGTGAGTAGTGAAACTATTTCACATTGTTTTAACTGAAGACCAAACTCGTAACTCAAATACTCTTTTCTACGATCAGATCGTAGAAACTTTATTTTCTTGTTACGATGATTTTCCACTTCACTCTGAAATTCTTTGAACTTTTCAAATGTTTCAGACTTATGTTTCATCAAGTAGATATACTCATATCTGCTCAAATCATCTGTGAAGATCAGAAAATAATGATACCTGTCGCGAGTCTCAATATTCATCGGACCACATACATCAGTATGTATGATTTCCAACAAATCTTTTGCTCGCTCCATTGTTCTGAAGAACAGAGTCTTAGTCATCTTGCCCAAAAGGCATGGTTCGCAAGCATCAAGTGATTCTAAAAGCCCATCAGCATGGAGTTTCTTCATGCGCTTTACACCAATATGACCTAAACGGCAGTGCTACAAATAAGTTGCACTATCATTATTAACTTTGCATCTTTTGGTTTCAATATTATGATTATGTGTATCACTACGATCGAGATCCAACGAACTATTTTCATTGGGTGTGTAACCATATAAGGTTTTATTCATGTAAACAGAACAACAATTTATTCTCTTACTTAAATGAATAACCGTATTACAATAAACATGATCAAATCATATTCATGCTCAACGCAAACACCAAATAACACTTATTTAGGTTCAACACTAATCCCGAAATTATAGGGAGTGTGCGATGATGATCATATCAATCTTGGAACTACTTCCAACACACATCGTCAATTCACCCTTAACTAGTCTCTGTTTATTCTGCAACACCCGTTTCGAGTTACTAATCTTAGCAACTGAACTAGTATCAAATACTGAGGGTTTGCTATAAACACTAGTAAAGTACACATCAACAACATGTATATCAAATATACTTATGTTCACTTTGCCATCCTTATCCGCCAATTACTTGGGGTAGTTCCGCTTCCAGTGACCAGTCCCTTTGCAGTAGAAGCACTCAGTCTCAGGCTTAGGTCCAGACTTGGGCTTCTTCACTTTAGCAGCAACTTGCTTGCCGTTCTTCTTGAAGTTCCCCTTCTTCCGTCTGCCCTTTTCTTGAAACTAGTGGTCTTGTCAACCATCAACACTTGATGTTTTTCTTGATTTCTACCTTCGTTGATTTCAGCATCACGAAGAGCTTGGGAGTTGTTTCCGTTATCCCTTGCATATTATAGTTCATCACGAAGTTCTACTAACTTGGTGATGGTGCCTAGAGAATTCTGTTAATCACTATCTTATCTGGAAGATTAACTCCCACTTGATTCAAGCGATTGTAGCACTCAGACAATCTGGGCACATGCTCACTAGTTGAGCGATTCTCCTCCATCTTTTAGCTATAGAACTTGTTGGAGACTTCATATCTCTCAACTCGGGTATTTGCTTGAAATATTAACTTCAACTCCTGGAACATCTCATATGTTCCATGACGTTCAAAACGTCTTTGAAGTCCCGATTCTAAGCTATTAAGCATGGTGCACTAAACTATCAAGTAGTCATCATATTGAGCTAGCCAAACGTTCATAACGTCTGCATCTGCTCCTGCAATAGGTCTGTCACCTAGCGGTGCATCAAGGACATAATTCTTCTGTGCAGCAATGAGGATAAACCTCAGATCACGGATCCAATCCGCATCATTGCTACTAACATCTTTCAACATAATTATCTCTAGGAACATATCAAAATAAACATAGGGAAGCAACAACGCGAGCTATTGATCTACAACATAATTTGCAAAATACTACCAGGACTAAGTTCATGATAAGTTTAAGTTCAGTTAATCAAATTACTTAAGAACTCCCACTTAGATGGACATCCCTCTAATCCTCTAAGTGATCATGTGATCCAAATCAACTAAACCATAACCGATCATCACGTGAGATGGAGTAGTTTTCAATGGTGAACATCGTTATGTTGATCATATCTACTATATGATTCACGCTCGACCTTTCGGTCTCCGTGTTCCGAGGCCATATCTGTATATGCTTGGCTCGTCAAGTATAACCTGAGTATTCCGCGTGTGCAACTGTTTTGCACCCGTTGTATTTGAACGTAGAACCTATCACACCCGATCATCACGTGGTGTCTCAGCACGAAGAACTTTCGCAACGGTGCATACTCAGGGAGAACACTTCTTGATAATTTAGTGAGAGATCATCTTATAATGCTACCGTCAATCAAAGCAAGATAAGATGCATAAAAGATCAACATCACATGCAATCAATATAAGTGATATGATATGGCCATCATCATCTTGTGCTTGTGATCTCCATCTCCGAAGTACCGTCATGATTTCTATCATCACTGGCATGAAACCATGATCTCCATCATCTTGATCTATATCAATGTGTCGTCACATGGTCGTCTCGCCAACTATTGCTCTTGCAACTATTGCTATCGCATAGCGATAAAGTAAAGCAATTATTGGGCGCTTGCATCTTATGCAATAGACAGACAACCATAAGGCTTTTGCCAGTTGCCGATAACTTCAACAAAACATGATCATCTCATACAACAACTTATATCTTATCACGTCTTGACCATATCACATCACAACATGCCCTGCAAAAACAAGTTAGACGTCCTCTACTTTGTTGTTGCAAGTTTTACGTGGCTGCTACGGGCTTAAGCAAGAACTCATCTTACCTACGCATTAAAACCACAACGATAGTTTGTCAAATAGACTCCGTTTTAACCTTCTCAAGGACCGGGCGTAGTCACACACGGTTCAACTAAAGTTGGAGAAACAGTCACCCGCAAGTCACCTTTGTGCAAAGCACGTCGGGGAAACCGGTCTCGCGTAAGCGTATGCGTAATGTCGGTCCGGGCCGCTTCATCCAACAATACCGCCGAACCAAGGTATGACATGCTGGTAGGCAGTATGACTTATATCGCCCACAACTCACTTGTGTTCTACTCGTGCAACTAACATCAAACCATAAAACCTAGGCTCGAATGCCACTGTTGGGGAACGTAGTAATTTCAAAAAAAATCCTACGCACACGCAAGATCATGGTGATGCATAGCAACGAGAGGGGAGAGTGTTGTCTACGTACCAACGCAGACCGACTGCGGAAGCGATCACACAACGTAGAGGAAGTAGTCGTACGTCTTCTTCCCGATCCGACCGATCCAAGCACCGTTACTCCGGCACCTCTGAGTTCTTAGCACACGTTCAGCTCGATGACAATCCTCGGGCTCCGATCCAGCAAAGCGTCAAGGAAGAGTTCCGTCAGCACGACGGCGTGGTGACGATCTTGATGTACTACCGATGTAGGGCTTCGCCTAAGCACTACAAAGATATGATCGAGGTGGAATTTGGTGGCAGGGGGCACCGCACACGGCTAAGGAACGATCTCAAGGATCAACTTGTGTGTCTATGGGGTGCCCCCCTGCCCCTGTATATAAAGGATGGAGGAGGAGGAGGCCGGCCAAGGCAAAGGTGCGGCCAGGATAGGGAGTCCTACTAGGACTCCAAGTCCTAGTAGGAGTCCACCAAAAGGGGAGGAAGGGAGAAGGAATAGGAGGAGAAGGAGAGGTGGCCGGCCCCCTTTTCCCTAGTCCAATTCGGACCAAAGGGGAGGGGGGGCGCAGCAGCCTTTTCCTCTTCCCACTAAAGCCCATCAAGGCCCATTACTTCTCCCGTAACTACCCGGTACTCCGAAAAATACCCGAATCACTCGGAACCTTTCCGATGTCCGAATATAGTCGTCCAATATATCGATCTTTATGTCTCGACCATTTCGAGACTCCTCGCCATGTCCCCGATCTCATCCGGGACTCCGAACTCCTTCGGTACATCAATACTCATAAACTCATAATATAATTATCATCGAAACCTTAAGCGTGCGGACCCTACGGTTCGAGAACAATGTAGACATGACCGAGACACGTCTCCGGTCAATAACCAATAGCGGGACCTGGATACCCATATTGGCTCCTACATATTCTACGAAGATCTTTATCGGTCAGACCGCATAACAACATACATTGTTCCCTTTGTCATCGGTATGTTACTTGCCCGAGATTCGATCGTCGGTATCCAATACCTAGTTCAATCTCGTTACCGGCAAGTCTCTTTACTCGTTCCGTAATACATCATCCCGCAACTAACTCATTAGTTGCAATGCTTGCAAGGCTTTAAGTGATGTGCATTACCGAGAGGGCCCAGAGATACCTCTCCGACAATCGGAGTGACAAATCCTAATCTCGAAATACGCCAACCCAACATCTACCTTTGGAGACACTTGTAATGCTCCTTTATAATCACCAATTTACGTTGTGATGTTTGGTAGCACCCAAACTGTTCCTCCGGCAAACGGGAGTTGCATAATCTCATAGTCATAGGAACATGTATAAGTCATGAAGAAAGCAATAGCAACATACTAAACGATCGTGTGCTAAGCTAATGGAATGGGTCATGTCAATCAGATCATTCAACTAATGATGTGACCTCGTTAATCAAATAACAACTCTTTTGTCCATGGTTAGGAAACATAACCATCTTTGATTAACGAGCTAGTCAAGTAGAGGCATACTAGTGACACTCTGTTTGTCTATGTATTCACACATGTATTATGTTTCCGGTTAATACAATTCTAGCATGAATAATAAACATTTATCATGATATAAGGAAATAAATAATAACTTTATTATTGCCTCTAGGGCATATTTCCTTCACTGGGCCCCTGGGCCAGATCGCCGTCAGATGCACCGCAACTTGAAAGTCACTCGGACGGCAACAACCACTCAGACAAGCAGCATACTATCCACTCGGACAGGCAACATACCATGCACTCGGATGACAGTTCTCCACTCGACCGTACGACTCACTCAGGCATACGAAGACCAGCAGGCAGCAAAGTAGTCAAAGCATCATTCTCATAGTGAAGGCTTGGAAGTGATCTAGCATTATGGCATTCATGCCCCACTTTGTAACATAAGAGGTGAGGGGGTGGCGCACTCTATATGAGCCACCCCCACCACTAGACTTGGGGGGCTTTTCTTCTTTCATCTCTCTTTTCCTCACCATTAGTCTTAGGACTATGGGGATTGAAGGAAATATGCCCTAGAGGCAATAATAAAGTTATTATTTATTTCCTTATATCATGATAAATGTTTATTATTCATGCTAGAATTGTATTAACCGGAAACATAATACATGTGTGAATACATAGACAAACTTAGTGTCACTAGTATGCATCTACTTGACTAGCTCGTTAATCAAAGATGGTCATGTTTCCTAACCATGAACAAAGTGTTGTTATTTGATTAACGAGGTCACATCATTGGTTGAATGATCTGATTGACATGACCCATTCCATTAGCTTAGCACCCAATCGTTTAGTATGTTGCTATTGCTTTCTTCATGACTTATACATGTTCCTATGACTATGAGATTATGCAACTCCCGTTTGCTGGAGGAACACTTTGGGTGCTACCAAACGTCACAACGTAACTGGGTGATGATAAAGGAGCATTACAGGTGTCTCCAAAGGTAGATGTTGGGTTGGCGTATTTCGAGATTAGGATTTGTCACTCCGATTGTCGGAGAGGTATCTCTGGGCCCTCTCGGTAATGCACATCACATAAGCCTTGCAAGCATTACAACTAATGAGTTAGTTGCGAGATGATGTATTATGGAACGAGTAA
Organism: Triticum monococcum; assembly: GCA_034509565.1. Classification (NCBI taxonomy): domain Eukaryota; kingdom Viridiplantae; phylum Streptophyta; class Magnoliopsida; order Poales; family Poaceae; genus Triticum; species Triticum monococcum. The sequence continues at coordinate 672,297,250 of CM067845.1, forward strand.
AGAGACTTGCCGGTAACGAGATTGAACTAGGTATTGGATACCGACGATCGAATCTCGGGCAAGTAACATACCGATGACAAAGGGAACAACGTATGTTGTTATGCGGTCTAGCCGATAAAGATCTTCGTAGAATATGTAGGAACCAATATGGGCATCCAGGTCCCGCTATTGGTTATTGACCGGAGATGTGTCTCGGTCATGTCTACATTGTTCTCGAACCGTACGGTCCGCACGCTTAAAGTTACGATGAGAGTTATCATGAGTTTATGCATTTTGATGTAACGAAGTTAGTTCGGAGTCCCGGATGTGATCACGGACATGATGAGGAGTCTCGAAATGGTCGAGACATAAAGATTGATATATTGGACGGCTATATTCGGACACCGGAAGTGTTCCGGATGATTTCGGATAAAACCGGAGTGCCGGAGGGGTTACCGGAACCCCCCGGGGAAGTAATGGGCCTTATTGGGCCTGAGGGGAGAGAGAGGGCAGCAGCCCAAGAGGTGGCGCGCCCCCCTCAAGGGGAGTCTGAATTGGACTAGGAGGGGGGCGCGGCTGTTGTGGAACGCAGTAATTTTGAAAATTTTCCTACGCACACGCAAGATCATGGTGATGCACAGCAACGAGAGGGGAGAGTGTTGTCAACGTACCAATGCAGACCGACTGCGGAAGCGATCACACAACGTAGAGGAAGTAGTCGTACGTCTTCTTCCCGATCCGACCGATCCAAGCACCGTTACTCCGACACCTCCGAGTTCTTAGCACACGTTCAGCTCGATGACGTTCCTCGGGCTCCGATCCAGCAAAGCATCGAGGAAGAGTTCCGTCAGCACGACGGCGTGATGACGATCTTGATGTACTACCGACGCAGGGCTTCGCCTAAGCACTACAACGGTACGATCGAGGTGGAATTTGGTGGCAGGGGGCACCGCACACGGCTAAGGAACGATCTCAAGGATCAACTTGTGTGTCTTGGGGTGTCCCCTGCCCCCGTATATAAAGGTTGGAGGAAGGGGGGCCGGCCGGCCAGGGAGAGGGAGGCGCAGGGGAGTCCTACTCCCACCGGGAGTAGGACTCCCCCCTCCAATCCTAATCCAATTAGGACTCTCGGGGGGAAAGGAGAGAGAGGGGGGGCCGGCCCCTTCTCCTAGTCCTACTAGGACTTGGGGAAAGGGGGGGGGGGCGCCGGCCAGCTATGGGCTGCCCCTTTTCTCTTTTTCCACTAAGGCCCAATAGGCCCATTAGTCTCCCGGGGGGTTCCGGTAACCCTCCCGGTATTCCGGTAAAATCCCGATTTCACCCGGAACACTTCCTATGTCCAAACATAGGCTTCCAATATATCAATCTTTACGTCTCGACCATTTCGAGACTCCTCGTCATGTCCGTGATCTCATCCGGGACTCCGAACAACCTTCGGTACATCAAAATGCATAAAATCATAATAACTGTCATCGTAACGTTAAGCGTGCGGACCCTACGGTTCGAGAACGATGTAGACATGACCGAGACACGTCTCCGGTCAATAACCAATAGCGGGACCTGGATGCCCATATTGGCTCCTACATATTCTACGAAGATCTTTATCGGTCAGGCCGCATAACAACATACGTTGTTCCCTTTGTCATCGGTATGTTACTTGCCCGAGATTCGATCGTCGGTATCCAATACCTAGTTCAATCTCGTTACCGGCAAGTCTCTTTACTCGTTCCGTAATACATCATCTCACAACTAACATATTAGTTGCAGTTCTTGCAAGGCTTATGTGATGTGCATTACCGAGAGGGCCCAGAGATACCTCTCCGACAATCGGAGTGACAAACCCTAATATCGAAATACGCCAACCCAACATCTACCATTGGAGACACCTGTAGTACTCCTTTATAATCACCCAGTTACGTTGTGACGTTTGGTAGTACCCAAAGTGTTCCTCCGGTAAACGGGAGTTGCATAATCTCATAGTTATAGGAACATGTATAAGTCATGAAGAAAGCAATAGCAACATACTAAACGATCGGGTGCTAAGCTAATGGAATGGGTCATGTCAATCAGATCATTCTACTAATGATGTGACCTCGTTAATCAAATAACAACTCTTTGTTCATGGTTAGGAAACATAACCATCTTTGATTAACGAGCTAGTCAAGTAGAGGCATACTAGTGACACTCTGTTGGTCTATGTATTAACACATGTATTATGTTTCCGGTTAATACAATTCTAGCATGAATAATAAACATTTATCATGATATAAGGAAATAAATAATAACTTTATTATTGCCTCTAGGGCATATTTCCTTCAGCGGCCCCCCTTTCCCTCTCCCTCTCCCTCTCTTTCCTTCCCCCTCAAGTCTCCTAGTTGGACTAGGAGAGGGGAGTCCTACTCCTATTAGGAGGAGGACTCCTCCTCCCCTTGGCGCGCCCCATAGGCCGGCCGGCCTCCCCCTTGCTCCTTTATATACGGGGGCAGGGGGCACCCTAGTACACACAAGTTGATCTTTGAGATCGTTCCTTAGCCGTGTGCGGTGCCCCCTGCCACCATATTCCACCTCGATCATATCATTGTCGTGCTTAGGCGAAGCCCTGCGTCGATAGAACATCAAGATCGCCACCACGCCGTCGTGCTGACAGAACTCCTCCCCGAAGCTTTGCTGGATCGGAGCCCGGGGATCGTCATCGAGCTGTACGTGTGCTAAGAACTCGGAGGTGCCGGAGTAACGGCGCTTTGATCGGTCAGATCGGGAAGAAGACGTACGACTACTTCCTCTACGTTGTGTCAACGCTTCCGTTGCAATCTACAAGGGTACGTAGATCAGACTCTCTCCCTCGTTGCTATGCATCACCATGATCTTGCGTGTGCGTAGGAAATTTTTTGAAATTACTACGTTCCCCAACAGGGATCCGTTCCCCTCTCATTGTAATCTCCGGATACATACTAAGATAAAACAAAGCCTCTCCGGAGCACGAGACGTAGGGTTGTTATCTCCACCGTGAGAGGCCCGAACTCGCTAAAGCTACCGTGTCACCCATATGCATTTTGATAGATCATTCTCCTTTATCCTACCCCTCTCTTACTGTCGGAATCGTTACCACGACAGTTGGCGCCCACCGTGGGGCATGGCGTTTATCGAACCATGATGCAAATGGTTTTCTTTCTTCAATGTTCGTCCGCCGATCAACAATCATCAATGGAAGATCTGATCCAAGATGTTTCGGACATCACTCCATTCACAGGGAGTCATGATACTCTTCGTACACCGGGATCATGAAGTCCCATTCCATATTATTTTATTCTTTACAATCGATCATCGACAATCTAACAAATCTGTTGGTTTTCTTCCTGTATGAACAATCATCTGGGATCTTGTTTTTGCTATTGTATAGATCAAACAAAAGGAAAAAAAAGGAGCACGGATGCTGGCCACGAGCCCAACCACAACAGCTCTTTTCTCCAATTGATCTTTCAATAGCGACCTGCGCGGTGAAGGCAACAGCTCGACGATGGCCTTCGCGGTACACGCCTGGAGTCAACTGCGCGACGGCGAACCCTGCAGTGGACGCACGGCCCCGACGCGGCGTCGACGTCTGGACTGGCCACGTCCCGGACCACAACGCTCCTCCGAGCGGTCGACTGCAGGACGCAGTCACCAGATCGATTCAGCCCGTCTCAAGCTCTGCCTGTGCAACCCCGTAGGAGAACCCCGTCGACTCGCACTCGGATTCACCGCGGCCGCCTCACCTCGCGATGGATCCGCGCAAAAATTGCCGCCGCCATGGCCGATCAGGGAGTTCTGCGCCCCGCCTTCCGCTTTCCTTTCTTAATTCCTTCCCATTTATGTCCTGCATGCAGGAGATAAATGGCCGTGAAAACGTTCATTACATGCACGAATTGCTTTAACTCTCGCTTAATTAACACCTCTTGCATGCAGACTGGACGTTGGCAATTGACTACATGCCATCTCCACCAGCCAGTGGACCTCCCATGACGTGGCAATAAACCGCATGCAGGAGATAAACGACCGAAACTTCCATCGCATGCAATACCGGCCTTAATTCTTGCTTAATTACTGCTAATTAAGTTTTTTACATGCGTGTACAGGTTTTGGACGTGGGCAACCCCATCAATGCATTGTAACGTCAGGCGTTGGATAATCCTATGACCAATGGCCTCTGGCACGACGCCTCGGGGGTTCCTCGGTCCGACGTACGGCAAGCACTCGCTGATAACATGTACGATGGAGTCAATAGCACACTGCAGCATCGTCCACTCGGCAGCAACTCCCACCAGTCGACATGGTCACTCGGATGGGACAAGCTCACTCGCACCAAACCGGATCATATGCGCTCGGCCGCCCGTGCGTCATCACTCGGCTGGACATGACCTCATCACTCGACCGCCCTGCACGCGGTGACGAAGCTGTTCGCATCACCATCAACTTGTCCGACGCACCCGGACGCCCCGCGCGTCGCCGTCTACTTTACTCAGACGCCCCGACCATCGCCACTCCGCGGGACGCATCTACATCATCCGGACGCCCCGCGCATCATCAGTCCGCGGGACGCACCTACTTCACTCGGACGCCCCGCGCATCGTCAGTACGTGGGACGCACCTACTTCACTCGGGCGCCCCGCGCATCGTCAGTACGTGGGACACACCTACTTCACTCAGGCGCCCCGCGCATCATTAGTCCACAGGACGCGTCTACTTCATTCGGCCGCCCCGCGCGTCGCCACTCGGTTGGTCACCTCATAACCACTCGGCCGCCCCGCGCGTCGCCACTCGGTTGGTCACCTCATAACCATTCGGCCGCCCCGCGCGTCGCCACTCGGTTGGTCACCTCATAACCACTCGGCCGCCCCACGCGTCGCCATCGGTTGGTCACCTCATAACCACTCGGCCGCCCCGCGCGTCGCCACTCGGTTGGTCACCTCATAACCACTCGGCCGTCCCGCGCGTCGCCACTTGGTTGGTCACCTCATAACCACTTGGCCGCCTCGCGCGTCGCCATCGGTTGGTCACCTGATCACCACTCGGCCGCCCCGCACGTCGCCGTCACCAAAATCCCCCAGTGGGTGACTTAGCTGCGAATCTGTTTCGCCTAAGTTCAAGAAATCCTATCGGGTGGAGAGCAAACCTCCCACTTGGGGGCTTAGCTGCAGTCCAGTACTCGCCTAAGTTTGAAAAAAAAATCCTACCGAGTGGAGAGAAAACCTCTCACTCGGGGGCTTAGCTGCAGTTCAGTACTCGCCTTAGTAAAAAAGAAATCCTACCGAGTGGAGAGCAAACCTCCCACTTGGGGGCTTAGCTGCAGTCCAGTACTCGCCTAAGTTTGAAAAAAAATCCTACCGAGTGGAGAGCAAACCTCCAACCCGGGGGCTTAGCTGCAGTCCAGTACTCGCCTAAGTAAAAAAAATCCTACCGAGTGGAGAGCAAACCTCCCACTTGGGGGCTTAGCTGCAGTCCAGTACTCGCCTAAGTTTGAAAAAAATCCTACCGAGTGGAGAGCAAACCTCCCACTCGGGGGCTTAGCTGCAGTCCAGTACTCGCCTAAGTTTTAAAAAAATCCTACCGAGTGGAGAGCAAACCTCCCACTCAGGGGCTTAGCTGCAGTCCAGTACTCGCCTAAGTTTGAAAAAAATCCTACCGAGTGGAGAGCAAACCTCCCACTCGGGGGCTTAGCTACAGTCCAGTACTCGCCTAAGTTTTAAAAAAATCCTACCGAGTGGAGAGCAAACCTCCCACTCGGGGGCTTAGCTGCAGTCCAGTACTCGCCTAAGTTTGAAAAAAATCCTACCGAGTGGAGAGCAAACCTCCCACTCGGGGGCTTAGCTGCAGTCCAGTACTCGCCTAAGTGTTTGAAATCCTACCAAGTGGAGAGCAAGCCTCCCACTCGGAGGCTTAGCTGCAGTCCAAGGACTCGCCTAAGTAGCCAAAATCCGACTGAGACCAAGAGCAAACCTCTAATTCAAGGAGCTGCATCACAAGTATAATGTGCGCTCCATCCCTATCCGCAAGGACACCGAGACGAAGGTCGACTGTTACCATCGCCTCGTCACCACTCGGCCGCCCCGCGCGTCGCCGCTCGGTTGGTCGCCTCATCACCACTCGGCCACTCGCGCGCCTTCAGACAGCTAAGTCATTTTACATTCTGTTATTTCCGTCTTCCCGAGTATCCCGTAATTCACACATCACGTCCACTCGGAGGCCACGCCATCGAGTGTACCTCTACGCTCGGCTGTTTATTTTCACATACTTGCTTAGTACCGGTAATGTGACTCACGAGTCCAGCTTCCATTTTTCGCATACATCATTCACGAACACCATGTGTCGTTCTTCATTTCGAGTTTGCATCGGTCCTCCGGGGCTGCAACTCAGTCGAAACACTACACTTCCACTTTATTTGAGCCAGTATTCCAATGAGTTCAGTCGGATCCGTCGCTTCGACAAGTTCGAACGGATCATTCGCTCTTTCAGACTCTTGCGGTTAACCAGCAAGTCTCTTGCACTCCCAGCGGGTGTCTATGGGTGTTATAAACACAAATCATTTCAGCACACGTCAAATTACCTCGAGAAATTATTTCGTTGGCTTGTGCCATTTTTACACAAGTTATGCGATCACTCGACGGCCCTATGCGCCAACTTCATCGCTGCTCAGACTCGGTCACCCTACCGGTCCTAGCGCACCACAACACCGACCTTGTCACCTGTTGGCTTCAAACACATTCAGCCAACCCCTCAGAGGAATCCTCTTCATCATATCAATGACATAGACCTCGTCAGGCATGAGACTGATAAGTCCCTTTTATAATTAAATTGCACATTTCACTCTTTTGCGAGTTTGCCTCTTTCGAGCATCACTCGGAAATTTCTCCTCATCCTTACCCGAGTCCGACTCGATGGATTGCAAATTATCCATTCAACACTATATTTCCCGTATTTCGACATGTCCGTTGTTGAAGCCTGTAGTACGCTCGGGAGCTACACCACACTCAGGGGCTGCAACTCTTTTGGAATGACACTCTCCTGAGTGGTCGAGTGCTTCATCACCAGTTAGATCCTTCACTTCAACAAGTGCATTCGACCCACCACTTTGACAAGTTTTATAATCACCCAGACGCTCTGCGCGCCATCTTCATTCCTACTCAGACTCAGTTGTCACGCCGGTCTTGTTGCGTCGCAACCACACTACATCATCCTCGTCGCTACATTAACTTCGAAAGCATCTGGCTAACTCCTTCGAAGACAATTTCATCCACTTGGCTGGACACGTAGTCCTTCACTCGGCCACCTCACGTATCTTCACTCAGCCGTCCCGCATGTCACCACTCGGTTGCGCACGTCTTCACCGCTTTGTCGCTCCGCGCGTCGCCACTTGGTTATGCACGTCTTCACCACTCGGCCGCCCCGCGAGTCGCCACTCGGATCTGCATGTCTTCACCACTCGACCGCCCCGCGCGTCGTCACTCGGTTGTACACATCATCGCCCCTTAACCACCTCGCGCGTCACCATCAGTTGGACATGTCTTTACCTCTACACCCCCAACACGGGAAGGACTAAGTTACTCATATGATCAAACCTCATATCACATTCTGTAGCAAGCTTGCCTCTTTCGAGCATCACTCGGGGCTACGCACAGCCGTCGGCCATGCCGCCCTCAGGGGTTACGCCCATTCAATCAACCCATCGATCACATCAGGAATATCTTTCTGACCATACTTGCCCGGTCTACCGAAAATCTATAAGGGCAGTACTGTCCACTCGGACGATCGCCCAAATCATTACCTAAAGTCATCTTCAAGACTGCAAAAGGGTGAAAACAACGCTCCTCTACGGATAACTTGGCCCTATCCTAGGTTCCAAGGCGCCAGTTTCACAAACTTGGACTCAGAGATGGCACGTGCTGGTGTTCCCCCGGGATAATGAGTGGCCTCTCCCCAGAGAGTTAGCCTACACACTAGCCTCGTCACTCGGGTTTCATGGCACGTCCATGTCAGACCACTAGTCTATCTCCTCCGGGAGACATACGAGTGCCACTAAGTCTTTCCTTGCAGTCAACATACCTCGATCAGTCGGGAAGCACGTCCACTTGGACAAATACCCCTTTCATGCAAGAGGGTGAAAATGAAGCTCCTCTGCGGATACAATGTACTCTTACAAATCCCCCTTTCATGCAAAATCTAACGGTAGAAGTACTAATGGAAAGATTGTTCCCTGGAGTGTCCAGCTTTTTTCTACAGTCGGCAGTTTCAAAGCCGAATTCATTCACCGTGCCGAGAGCACGAAGATTCACCTGCTTGACCGAGTTCCAGGCTGAATTTATTCCGTGCCGAGTGCACGATGATCATTCCGACTGACTCAGCTCCAGGCTGAGCTTATTTACCATGTCAAGCACCTGAAGATGCATCCGATTGACTCAATTTCAGACTAAAAGATATTTACCGTGTCGACTGCGTGGAGGTTTACCAGGAGACTTAAACCCTCTGTCCGACTCATCTAGTCCGACAGAGGCTCGGGGACTACACCCAGCGGGTGCACTCAGCGTGCCCCCACTGGAAGAGAACTCGGAAAGAAACATTTTGCTCGATGCAAAACCAGCTCCAGAATTACTCAACCTCCGAGTCGGAGAAGAACAAGTTCGATCAGTATCATCTAAGAAGAGTTTTAGTTCTCTTAGACCCCCGCCGACTGCCCGCAGTCAACGGCGGTCTCGGGGACTACACCCAGTGGGTGCACTCAGCGTGCCCCCACTGGAGTAATCTCCACTCGGTACGGCCTGACCAGTCCGAGTGATGAACAACAACAAAAAAGACAGGTTGTAAGACTCCCGCCGACTGAGCGTGCCCCCACTGGAATGGTATCCACTCGGAACGGTTCGCCCGGTCCGAGCGACGGCCAAACAAAAAAAAAGACATGTTCTAAGCATGAAGAAATTCCGAGTAATCATTTACTCGATGCAGGACCAGCTCCAAACTCAGCGCGCCCCCACTGGAATGGTATCCACTCGGAACGGTCCGCCCGGTCTGAGTGACGGCCAAACAACAAAAAAAGACACGTTCCAGGCGTGAAGAAATTCCGAGTAATCAGTTAATCGATGCAGGACCAGCTCCAAATCACTCCAAACAATTGCTATAAGGCGAGTTTAACGCTCCTCCACGGACCCGTTAGAGCTCATTTCACTCGGACACCATGCAGTCTGGAATCCGTCAAGGCAACACGCGGAGATAAGAACGTCGGGTGACCAAAGGAGTTCATAAGTGCCTCCGTAGCACTCGACTCATCTGGGAATTCACCTCGGCTCGACCCGCTCAACCTCGACCGATTCGGGGGCTAATGACGAGGACATGTATTGGGGGTAGGGTAACAGGCCTGACCTAAAGACCCTACCCATAGACACCGTACACTTTGTACTAGGCCCCTGGGCCAGATCGCCGTCAGATGTACCGCAACTTGAAAGTCACTCGGACGGCAACAACCACTCAGACAAGCAGCATGCTATCCACTCGGACAGGCAACATACCATCCACTCGGATGACAGTTCTCCACTCGACCGTATGACTCACTCGGGCATACGAAGACCAGCAGGCAGCAAAGCAGTCAAAGCATCATTCTCATAGTGAAGGCTTGGTAGTGAGCTGGCATTATGGCATTCATGCCCCACTTTGTAACATAAGAGGTGAGGGGGTGGCGCACTCTATATGAGCCACCTCCCACCACTAGACTTGGGGGGCTTTTCTTCTTTCATCTCTCTTTTCCTCACCATTAGTCTCAGGACTACGGGGATCTGTTCCCCTCTCATTGTAATCTCCGGATACATACTAAGATAAAACAAAGCCTCTCCGGAGCACAAGACGTAGGGTTGTTATCTCCACCGTGAGAGGCCCGAACTCACTAAAACTACCGTGTCACCCATATGCATCTCGATAGATCATGCTCCTTTATCCTACCCCTCTCTTACTGTCGGAATCGTTACCACGACACTCATTTTTCACTTTGATCTCACCAAGGTGATTCAGTCGGTCCCACTAAGACGATGTTTTCCCTAAGCCCTAGCACATCGGTCCCACCGAGTTCTTCCAGTCGGTCCCACAGAGATTCCTAACGTTCACATTTTATAGCTAATCGGTCTCATCGAGTTTCATGATTCGGTCCCACCGAGGTTGGTAAAATGTGTGTAACGGTTGGATTTTTGTGTGGAGGCTATATATACCCCTCCACCCCCTCTCATTCAGATAGAGAGCCATCAAAACGTTCCTACACTTCCACCATTCATTTTCTGAAAGAGAACCACCTACTCACCTGTTGAGATCAAGACATTCCAATCCTACCACAAGAATCTTAATTTCTAGCCTTCCCCAAGCTACTTTCCACTCCATTATTCTTCCACCATATCCAAATCTATGAGAAGGAGTTGAGTGTTGGGGAGATTATCATTTGAAGCACAAGAGCAAGAAGTTCATCATCAACACACCGTCTATTACCTTTTGGAGAGTGGTGTCTCCTAGATTGGTTAGGTGTCGCTTGGGAGCCTCCGACATATTGTGGAGTTGAACCAAGGAGTTTGTAAGGGCAAGGAGATCTTCTACTTCGTGAAGATCTACCCGAGTGAGGCAAGTCATTCGTGGATGATGGCCATGGTGAGATAGACAAAGTTACTTCTTTGTTGACGCTCCATGGATGGAGCCCTTCGTGGACTCGCGCGGACGTTACCCTTCGTGGGTTGAATGTCTCCATCAACGTGGACGTACGATAGCACCACCTATCGGAACCACGCCAAAAACTACGCGTCTCCATTGCGTTTGCATACTCCAATCCCCTCCCTTTACTTTCTTGCAAATTGCATGCTTTATATTTTTCCGCTGCCTATACTCTTGTCATGCATGCTTGAAATGTATTGTGAATGCTTTAACACGTGGTAATCACTACCTTAACTTGTAGAAATTAAAATCTGCCAACTTTGCTTGTTAAGGGTCTAATCACCCCCTCCACCCCTCTAGACCCATATTCTCGATCCTTTCAATTGGTATCTGATGACCCACAAGTATAGGGGGTCGCAATAGTTTTCGAGGGCAGAGTATTATTCAACCCAAATTTATTGATTCAACACAAGGGGAGCCAAAGAATAGTCTCAAGTATTAGCAGCTGAGTTGTCAATTCAACCACACCTGAAAGACTTAATATCTGTAACAAAGTATTTAGTAGCAAAGTAGTATGGAAGTAATGGTAATAATGGCAAAAGTAACAGTAGCAATTTTGTAGCAATGGTGACAGTAGCAGTGACGAAAGTAACGGAGCAAGGATCAATATTAAACTAACTCATAGGCAATGGATCGGTAATGATAGGTGTCGGATAATAAATCATATCAGCAGTGGTTTAATTCATAATTGGCTTAAACATTAATGCAACTTACTAAGAACAATTCTTTTGATGAAAACCACCGCGCAGGGAGTTCCGTACCCTTCGCGCGTTGAATTTTGTAGAGATTCTTACTCATCACGAAGAAGGGAATGGACTGATGTAAGAATTGTGAGAAGACTGCAAGGGTTGCGTTAGGGATGAAAATGGAGTGAAAACTTACCGCTTTTCTGGAGGAATAATGAAAACGGAAACGGAAATTTGCAAAACGGAAGTGGAAGTGGATTTTTTTATATGGAAACGAAAACAAAAACGAAACGGTGTTTTCCGGTGGAACAAGCGTGGAAATGGAACTTTCCATTTCCGTGAATATGGAATTTCCATTTTTACTATAGACATATGGCTACTTTGTAGTTCAACCACTAAACAACACACAATTATACAGTGAGTAGAATGGATCATTTTAGCCCAACTTTTACTACTACACATGTACTCAGCTTGACCCTATACGTAATTGTCCAGTACTATTACAATACTACGCTAAGTTGCTAACGTAATGTTATTTTTTGTAGCCATGTTAACAGTTCATTAAATTTGCTTGTGTTTTGTGTGTATTTCTCTAAGGTTCAAGGGTTCTCTTAGGTTCCGGTCAAATGCCCTCTTCTGTTTCCTTGTCCGCTTTGTATTCGCTTCGTGTTCGTTTTCAGTAGTATCTGTTTTCGTATTCATTTTTGGGGTTTATGTATTCATTTCCACTTCTGCAAAAATATATGAAAACAAATATGGTAGCACTCAGATCCGTCCGTTTTCGCTCCGTTTTCATCCCTAAATCGCGTCACCAAGAGAGGCTTGCTGCTCGTAATCATTTCAGAGCGATGTGTGATAGTCAGCGAGCGGGTGGAAGCAAGCCTACCCCCCTATTCAGGCTTGCAATGGATAACCTAAGGGATGCGGAGCTTGTAGAGGAGTGTATCAGGGATTGTGATACTCCAGAATATCTTACTTGTCCATTGTTGGGCGAGCTTATGATTGACCCGGTGACAATTGCCACGGGGAAGGTAATTCTCTTAGTGTGTGCTCAAAGTTTTAGCTGCACGTAATTTTTTTTTAGTAGTGAGAACTAATGATGGATACGTTTTAATTTGTTTTAGACATTTTACCGACAGTACCTCAAGGATTGGTTTGAGAAGAACGGGCATATCTGTCCTGTGACCGGCCAGCCTGTTTCAGGTGCCATTGTCGGAAACGAGCGTATCCGAGGGTATTTGTACGAGTGGGAAGAATCCAAGATGGAGCGGATCACCAAGGTCTCAAAAGAACATGAAGTGAACTCACGTAGTAGTAGGAATGACAGTATAGTTCGTCATATATATATATATATATATATATATATATATATATATGTCTTGTGTGCTTCCCGAATTACACTGCTGCTACTTTTTATCTTTTACTGGAAATATAAACAGATCATTGCAGTCTCTTGTGCCTAATTTCACAATCTTTAGTGCGTAAGATGATAGCTAATAGCCTAGTATATGCCATGCGAATTTGTTGACTGTACGAAGATGTTGATCAGCGAAGCGATTGGTGCCTCGGCGTGGGCGGTGCAAACGAGTAGTTGAACGCGCCGGAGACGACGGCGTCTGCTCGGTCGTCGAGCTCCTTCTCCAGGCGGCGCCACAGCCGCGCCACGGTGGCCTTGCGCGTTTCGTTGTCCTCCAGGTCGGGGTCGTAGTGCGCCCACATGATCCCGTCGAACTCCTCGAAGCGACGGTCCACGTCGCTGGCTCTGGCGTACAGGTCCCTAAACTCCCTCAGGGCGACGGACTGGTGCTCCTCCTCGGACCCGTCGACGTCTGCCTCTGCAGTGCAGTCGTCGTCGTCGTCGTCGTCGGACTCCGACTCTCTGGCAGCCAGACTGGCCAGCACACTGCGCCGCAGCCTGTCGCTCTCGCCGCCGTTGTCGCTGAGGAGGGAGCTGTAGATGTAGATGTCCTTCTTCATGTCCAGCTTGAGCTTCTGGATGTGGTGCGCCACGATGAGCCGCATCCACAGGTCGTACTGCAAGCTGCGGATCAAGAGCTCCTCCTCCTCCAGGTCCAGGGAGACGTTTGCCGGCGACGACTGTAGCTCTTGGGTGCCGTCGCTCTTCATGTCGTTGGCTGGTGATGTGATTGCGAGAGCTGTCGCCTTGACGACTTCCCCACTTTCCACGGCTGCCATGATCGCTTCTTCTGGCTCTGTCGATCAATCAACGCGATTGAAAACGGACAGGGATCAACTCCACCCTACATATATACTCCGTGGTTCCAACGAGGCAAGGGCCAGGCCGACTCGGCCGGCTGATCGTAAGTGGTTGAGTCGGTGTCGGACACGTACGGCACTGCGACTCGTGAACGGGAATATCGTCCTTGTCTTTTTTTTTGTCAGCAATTTGGTTCCTCCTTCTCACGGATTCACAGTTGATTGACGTTTGCATCTTTTAATGGGAGGAGTATTTCCTTTTGCCCTAGAGGTTGTAATAAGGACATCTCCAATTGCATATTTTAAATCGAACCCACTAAATTTTCACGGACGTGTCTAGACGTGGATACGGGAGCCATCCAACTTTGTGCACCAATGGTCCCGCCCTAATTTTCCACTTTTGTCCGGAGCATTCAAAAGAATTACAGAAAAAGCATAATTCAGCCATAAATAGCATCAAACACTCTAGTGCAACAATAGTTTGAATATAAATACTACATTCAAAATAACCGGATGTTCAACAAGTTGTAGGGCACTAAGTGTTGTTCATCCGCACACTGTGGTCCTTGAGCTTCATCCAACAATGCATCAACATGAATGGCATGCCCTCTATTATTTGATACAGCGCAACCGTGCATTCGGGCTATACAATAAGGTTATCATCAACATGAATGGCCTGCCCTCTGTTGTTTGATACAGCGTGACCGCGCATCCGGGCTATACAATAAGGTGATCGTCAACATGAATGGTCTGCCCTCCGTTGAGTGAATCAACAAATTGACCAACATGTAGAGCCGGAAAAAAAAACTTGCGATCTCCATGATTGACGCGTCGGTGGCCACCTTCTTTCCACCCATGCGATCACACCGCAGTACTTCATGATGAAATTTGAGATGGTGTACTGCAGATGGGCTAGCAACTTCACATTGTGTTCATGGATCTTGTGCAAGTTGTAGGGCGCAAAATGCTTTTGGTCTTGAGCCAAGAATACATATATTGCCAAAACTTCGTGCCTTGCTTCATGCCTACAGAGTACGCACTTCTGGCCAACCAGGCATCGTACAACAACTCATTCTCCATCATCGAGTATGCGGCCATCGTGCTTGCTTCAAAGTAAACAACGGTAAATTCTCATTGGCATTTGGCCAAATAATTGCCGGGTGTGGTGTCTGGCACAGACATCGTCGGATGGGGGCGGAGAATACCTGGCCGCGAGGGATCTAGGGTGACTGTGGTGTACTCCAAGACGGGCACCCGGGAAAGCTAGGTGGTGGATGTCTGGCAAGGCCTACTCAGTGGTCGGAGTGGTAGAGTGGTGGCGTCGAATCAGGAGAATGCAAATACGAAGCAAGGGGGCATGGGGAAAAAGTGCTCCAAAAGAGGGTATTTGTGTGTATATTATGTCGATGCCATGTGTAATACCGACACTGGTCAATTTTCGTCTGCCTAGTGCAACAACCATCAGGTAAGGACATGTATGCGTGTTGTTGGCAGGCTACACACGATTGAGAAATCAAATAGCAGTTATAGGCAGTTCGCAGCATGGAGTTGTTGCGCCAGAGGTCTACGACAGACAACGATACAAGATGGTTAGGTGGACAGTGGTATCCCCAACCCATCAGGGTTCAAATCCTGGTGCTCGCATTATTCCTGGATTTATTTCAGGATTTCTGGCGATGCGCTTTCAGTGGGAGGAGACGTTCCCGTCGATGACGAGGTGCCTACGGTGACTTCGTAAATCTCAAGATGATGTGCCGGCTCAGTCTTTCGGAGGTGCTCATAGGGGTAGGGCACTGGTAGAAAAAGAGGCTTCCGTCCAGCCCCATTAGTCGCGAAACTGTAGGAACCGCGACTAATGAAGTCTTTAGTCGCGGTTCGGCAGACGAACCGCGACCAAAATGCCTGGGCCCAGGGCGCTCGGTGGCCAGCTGGTGCACGTGAGGGGCTTTAGTCGCGGTTGGCCAGGCCAACCGCGACTAAAGGTGCCCAAAGGCCTTTAGTCGCGGTTGGCCAGGCCAACCGCGACTAAAGCTCCTCCCCTATATATACCAGTTCAGCACACTCACTTAGCCATTTGGTGCCACTTCTCTTCGCAAGCTTCACAAGGGGGTGTAGGTTTGCTTTTGGTTCCTCTTATGCACACAAGGTGTTTGATGAAATGCCCCAAGAGCGTGAAACAAACATGATATGAAGTGTTGGAGCCACACTTGAGGTTCCTCATTTATTTTTTCCTCCTCGATCGCGGTTAGCAACTTGAACCTTTCATGCATGTGTGTCATTGATAAAATATGCATGTGTGTTGTTCATTGTTTAATTTCTATTGTTTATAGCTAGTTAGTTTAACAAATGCATGATGGTTAATTATATATTTTATATTATAATAATGCAGATGAATCGGCAATGGATGTACGGTAACCGACTCTCCCGCGAGTTCACTACGGGTTTGAAAGATTTCCTCGTAGTGGCTAATGCGAACAAGCAGAAGGGTTTTGTTATCTGTCCATGTGTTGACTGTAAGAATCAGAAGGGTTACTCTTCCTCAAGAGAAGTTCACCTGCACCTGCTTCGGCACGGTTTCATGCCAAGCTATAATTGTTGGACCAAGCATGGAGAAAGAGGGGTTATAATGGAAGAAGATGAAGAAGGGGATGATTTCATCGATGAAAGCTATCTTGCTCATTTCGGTGATACTTTCATGGAGGATGCTGAAGGTGAAGGGGAAGGTGAAGGTGAAGAAGAGGCACGTGATGAGACCGTTGATGATCTTGGTCGGACCATTGCTGATGCACGGAGACGTTGCGAAACTGAAAAGGAGAGGGAGAATTTGGATCGCATGTTAGAGGATCACAGAAAGTCGTTGTACCCCGGATGCGATGATGGTCTGAAAAAGCTGGGCTGCACACTGGATTTGCTGAAATGGAAGGCACGGGCAGGTGTAGCTGACTCGTCATTTGAAAACTTGCTGAAAATGTTGAAGAATATGTTTCCAAAGAATAACGAGTTGTCCGCCAGTACGTACGAAGCAAAGAAGGTTGTCTGCCCTCTAGGTTTAGAGGTTCTGAAGATACATGCATGCATCAACGACTGCATCCTCTACCGCGGTGAATACGAGAATTTGAATGAATGCCCGGTATGCACTGCATTGCGTTATAAGATCAGAGGCGATGACCCTGGTGACGATGTTGAGGGCGAGAAACCCAGGAAGAGGGTTCCCGCGAAGGTGATGTGGTATGCTCCTATAATACCACGGTTGAAACGTCTGTTCAGGAACAAAGAGGATGCCAAGTTGTTGCGATGGCACAAAGAGGACCGTAAGTCGGACGGGGAGTTGAGACACACTGCAGATGGAACGCAATGGAGAAAGATCGACAGAGAGTTCAAAGATTTTGCAGCTGACGCAAGGAACATAAGATTTGGTCTAAGTACAGATGGCATGAATCCTTTTGGCGAGCAGAGCTCCAGCCATAGCACCTGGCCCGTGACTCTATGCATCTACAACCTTCCTCCTTGGTTGTGCATGAAGCGAAAGTTCATTATGATGCCAGTGCTCATCCAAGGTCTGAAGCAACCCGGCAATGACATCGATGTGTACCTAAGGCCATTAGTTGATGAACTTTTACAGCTGTGGGGCAGACCTGGTGTCCGTGTGTGGGATGAGCACAAAGAAGAGGAATTTGACCTACGAGCGTTGCTTTTCGTAACCATCAACGATTGGCCTGCTCTTAGTAACCTTTCGGGACTGTCAAATAAGGGATACAATGCATGCACGCACTGCTTACATGAGACTGAAAGTGTACATTTGCCAAATTGTAAGAAGAACGTGTACCTTGGGCATCATCGATTTCTTCCGAAAATTCATCCAGTAAGAAAGAAAGGCAAGCATTACAACGGCAAGGCAGATCACCGGCCGAAGCCTGCGGAACGCACTGGTGCTGAGGTATTTGATATGGTCAAGGATTTGAAAGTCATCTTTGGAAAGGGTCCTGGCGGACAATCAGTTCCGAAGGGAGCTGACGGGCACGCAGCCATGTGGAAGAAGAAATCTATATTCTGGGAGCTAGAATATTGGAAAGTCCTAGAAGTCCGCTCTGCAATCGACGTGATGCACGTTACGAAGAATATTTGCGTGAACCTCCTAAGCTTCTTGGGAGTGTATGGGAAGACAAATGATACAAAGGAAGCACGGCAGGACCAGCAACGTTTGAAAGACCCTGATGACCGGCATCCGGAATGGTTTCAAGGTCGTGCCAGCTACGCTCTGACCAAAGAAGAGAAGGTCATCTTTTTTGAATGCCTGAGCAATATGAAGGTCCCGTCTGGATTCTCGTCCAATATAAAGGGAATAATAAACATGGCGGAGAAAAAGTTCCAAAACCTGAAGTCTCACGACTGCCACGTGATTATGACGCAATTGCTTCCGATTGCTTTGAGGGGGCTCCTGCCGGAAAATGTTCGAGTAGCCATTGTGAAGCTATGTGCATTCCTCAATGCAATCTCTCAGAAGGTAATCAATCCAGAAGTTCTACCACGGTTACAGAACGATGTGATCCAATGTCTTGTCAGTTTCGAGTTGGTGTTCCCGCCATCCTTCTTCAATATTATGACGCACCTCCTGGTTCACCTAGTCGAAGAGATTTTAATTCTCGGTCCTGTATTTCTACACAATATGTTCCCCTTCGAGAGGTTCATGGGAGTATTAAAGAAATATGTTCGTAACCGTGCTAGGCCAGAAGGAAGCATCGCCAAGGGCTATGGAAATGAGGAGGTAATTGAGTTTTGTGTTGACTTTGTTCCTGACCTTAAGCCGATTGGTCTTCCTCGATCGCGGCACGAGGGGAGACTAAGTGGAAAAGGCACGATCGGAAGGAAATCAACGATATGTATGGACGGCCATTCTCTGACTGAAGCACACCACACTGTACTGACCAATTCCAGCTTGGTGGCTCCATACTTTGAGAAACACAAGAATATTTTACGCTCGGACAACCCGGGGAAGCCTGAATCCTGGATTAGGAAGGCCCACATGGAGACTTTCGGCAGTTGGTTGAGAAAACATTTAATGAATGACAATGATGTTGTAGATCAGCTGTACATGTTGGCCAAGACACCATCTTCGACTATAACGACTTTCCAAGGGTACCAGATAAATGGGAATACATTTTACACGATCGCCCAAGATAAAAAGAGCACCAACCAAAACAGTGGTGTCCGCTTTGATGCAGCAACCGAGAATGGGCAAAAGGTCACATATTATGGTTACATAGAGGAGATATGGGAACTTGACTATAGACCCTCCTTTAAGGTCCCTTTGTTCCGGTGCAAATGGTTCAAGCTAACAGGAGGTGGGGTAAAGGTGGACCAGCAATACGGAATGACAATGGTGGATTTCAACAATCTTGGTTACCTTGACGAACCATTCATCCTAGCGAAAGATGTCGCTCAGGTTTTCTATGTGAAGGACATGAGTAGCAAACCGAGGAAACGGAAAGATAAGAAAACGATCAGTACATCATGCGATGATCCAAAGCGCCACATTGTTCTTTCAGGGAAAAGAAACATCGTGGGAGTGGAGGACAAGACAGACATGTCAGAAGATTATAATATGTTTGCTGAAATTCCGCCCTTCAAAGTGAACACCGACCCAAGCATTAAGTTAAATGATGAGGATGCTCCATGGATACGGCACAATCGTAAGCAAGCAGGGACACAAGGGAAGAAATGATGTGTAATAATTTATTGTACCAAACTTTGTTGAATGGATCATGTGAATTATATTACCCGTGATGTGTTTGGTGTCCATTTTCGAATGATTCGAGATACCACTGATGATACATGAAATTTGGAGTGATTTAGTCATACTCCTGCCTAGGCGTATAATATGCATACTCGTAGTCTTCATAGCCGCCGTCGTCGTCGCTGCTGTCGTCGCCTTCTAAGTTGCCGCCGTCGTCGTCGCTGCTGTCGTCGCTGTCGTCGGGCGGCGCTCATGGCTCGAACTGAGGGTAGCGCAGGCGGGGGATATCGCCGGCCGTGATGTAGTCCATGATGCTCTGCAGAGTCCGGCCGTACCACCATAGCCGACGGCCGGCCTCGTGGAAGTTCCCAAGAGGCAGACCGTCCTCCTCATACCTGGCGAGCGCCCTCTCACGCCGATTGATGAAGAAGGCGTCCCAAGTATGCTGGTTATTGGGATGCCAGTGGGGATTCATCCGCTGCTTCGGCGTGAGGTCGAGGTAGTAGTGGTTCGTGATGGCCGCCCGGCGCGCAGTACCCTGAGGGACGGGAGGGACCGGCACGCCGCCGGCGCTTAGGCTCCAGCCGGTGGGGACGCGGTAGCCCGGTGGACAAGGGTAGTTCGAGGCGCAAAGCTCCTCCACCTGCTGGTAGGTTAGAGTGGGTGCGGTGGAAGCCATGAGAGAGTGATGAGAGATTGTAGAGATGTGATAATGCTGGCCAAGCCGGGCTACATATATGTAATGAGAAATGGCGGGAAAAATGGGAGCGGGAAGACAGGAGGCGGGAAGAAAGTGGCGGGAAGAAAGAGGCGGGAAGACAGGGAAGAAATGGCGGGAAGAAGAGGAATCCAGAGCTGGTCATCTAACCTTTAGTCCCGGCTGGTTGGTGCAACCGGGACTAAATGTGGTTTTTGTGTCATCTAAGAAAACTGTCGGTGGGATAAGGACGTTTGGGTAAGCTTTAGTCCCGGCTGGAGGGTGCAACCGTGACTAAAGCTGTCGGCAGGATAAGGACGCATGGGTAGCGCACGACGCCCTGTCGGAGGAACAAGACAAAGCAGAAGCGGCGCCGTGCCTATAAAAGGAGCATCGATACGCGGGAAGATAGAGGCGTGAAGAAATGGCGGGAAGACATAGGCGGGAAAGAACTGGCGGGAAGACTGGCCGGGAAGAACTTGTGGGAAGACAGAGGCGGCCGGGAAGAACTTCTCTGAATTTTTTGATATATTATTTGCATTTTTAGAACTTTGAAATGAATTAGTTCTATTTTTCTTAATTTTTTGATATATTATTTGTATTTTTAACATATTGAATTGAATTAGTTTTATTTTTCTTAATTTTTTGATATATTATTTGTATTTTTAAGATTTTGAATTGAATTAGTTTTATTTTTCTTAATTTTTTGATATATTATTTGTATTTTTAACATTTTGAATTGAATTAGTTTTATTTTTCTTAATTTTTTGATATATTATTTATATTTTTAGAATTTTGAATTGAATTAGTTTTATTTTTCTGAATTTTTTGATATAATATTTGTGTTTTTAACATATTGAATTGAATTAGTTCTATTTTTCTGAATTTTTTGATATATTATTTGTATTTTTTAAATATTGAATTGAATTAGTTTTATTTTTCTTAATTTTTTGATATATTATTTGTATTTTTAAGATTTTGAATTGAATTAGTTTTATTTTTCTGAATTTTTTGATATATTATTTGTATTTTTAACATTTTGAATTGAATTAGTTTTATTTTCTTAATTTTTTGATATATTATTTGTATTTTTAACATATTGAATTGAATAAGTTTTATTTTTCTGAATTTTTTGATATAATATTTGTGTTTTTAACATATTGAATTGAATTAGTTTTATTTTTCTGAATTTTTTGATATATTATTTGTATTTTTAAGATTTTGAAAAAGAAAAAGTATTTTGAAAAATACCTTTAGTCGCGGTTGGCCTGGCCAACCGCGACTAAAGGTCGTTCCGCGCGGGAACGCAAAAACCCGCCAAAAATACCTTTAGTCGCGGTTGGCCAGGCCAACCGCGACTAAAGGTCGTTGCGCGCGGGAAAAAAAACCCTTTAGTCACGGTTGGTCTGGCCAACCGCGACTAAAGGGACCTTTAGTCGCGGGTCGCCTCCCCAACCGCGACTAAAGGGGGGGGGGGCTATAAATACAACTGCCGCGCCGCGCCTCCATTTCTCGTCTTCTCCGACTGCCGCGCCGAAGGCCTGCCGCCGTCGCCCTCGTCCTCGACGCCGCCCGCCGTCGCCCTCGCCCTCGACGCCGCCCGCCGTCACCCTCGCCCTCGACGCCGCCCGCCGCACTGCAGTCAGGCGACGACTTCGGCGCCTCGGCCGGGTAAGGCGCCGTCTCCTCCAGGCCCGTGCCGCGCGGCCCATGACGGGGCACGAGAGCAGCAGCACGGCCAAGAGAAGAAGCGCGGTGCAGCGGGCCTTCTCCGGTGAAGTGCCGCCACGGGAGAGGCTCACCGGAGCTTTCTCCGGCACCCGCCTACGGGTCCCATCTGTCATACACATGAACACACTGCTGGGTGCACTTCCGTGTACCCATAGCAGTTTCTGTATTTAATAATTTGAATTAAATTAAATCAGGATATTAGAAAATGAACCAAAACTTTGAAAATTAATAGAAAATAAACCGTAACTCGAATGGTAAAACTCTGTACATGAAAGTTGCTCAGAACGACGAGACGAATCCGGATACGCAGCCCGTTCGTCCATCACGCATCCCTAGCATAGCGAACACGCAACTTTCCCCCTCCGACCCATCTGTCTGAAAACGCGAAACACCGGGAATACTTTCCCGGATGTTTCCCCCCTTCACCGGTACCACCTCGTACCGCGTTATGGTACACCTAGCAAATAAAAAACTTGCCATGATGAATTACTAAAATTTGCCATGATCTATCAAATAATTTTGACATGATTCATAAGTAAAAAAAGAAATATGTCATCAGTTATTTTAACAATGCATGGTCACTGGCTCAAATTTGGCATGAACTATAAACTAAAACTATCATGGTGAATTACTTAAATTTGCCATGATACATGTACCAAAATTTGCCATGGTTCATACAAAAATGTGTAAACCCTCTCCCACCCCTTCCTCGCCCCCTCCTTTTGCCACCGCCCTTTCGCCACCGCCACTGCCACCGCCACCGCCCCCCTTCTTCACTTAATTAATTTGTTTTTACTACATGTTTTCAGGACTGACATAATGGCGGACGATAGAGCTGACCCGATTATGGACAACTATGATCCGGACGGTGAAGCACATATGTTCGGCATCATAAACGGCGATATTCTATATGTGCCGACCGGACAAGAAGAAGATGATATCTCTTCTTATCTGAACCTTGACGGTGAAGATGAAGGGCGCCGTCAGCAAGATGATGCCGAACAAACGTCGATAAACGACGATCTTCAAATGGAAGTAGCAAACACCTCCGGCGCCGAGTTATATATATACATTGAGCCTCTGGTGATACAAACTAACTGATTTGAATAAATATGTGTGTACTAACGCGCGCGACTCTCTTTCTTATTTTAGCCCTCGGCCGGATCGTCGAAACAATCGAGTACGTCGTCAAAGCGTGGCGCAACCAAGACGATGAAACAAGGAGAAACATGCACCATCGAGGTTGTCGACAGTGCAACCGGCAGGCCGCTGGAGCCCCGCAAGAACGCCACCAAGTTTGTCAACCAATGCGGAGCCGTTGTTAGAGACAACGTCTCGATCACCGTCCAGGAGTGGAATAAGCCAAAGAAGGCACGAATTGCTGGTTTCACTTTTGTCGATAAGAGAACAAAAAAAGATTGCTTCAAGAAGCTTATGGAACATTTCGTTCTACCTCCGGAATACAACAAATTCGATGAGGAGGGTAACAAGATTGAGGAAAACAAGGAGAGGAGGAGGCTAGTCAAACAGTTCGCTCTTCATAAGATGGCCGACGCATTCCGGAAATTCAAGCAAAATCTAGCCCGTGACTTTGTCAAGCAGAACAAGACTCCGGATTTCAAAGGACAATATGAGAAACTGAAACATGATTGGCCAGAATTTGTGAAGCAAAAGAAATCGGAGCAGTTCATTGAAATATCAAAAAAAGGAAAATGCGGCTAAGAAGGAGTACAATCATATTATGGGGCCAGGAGGGTATCGCCTTTGGGTGCCTAGGTTGGAGAAGATGGAGAACGAGCTGAGGGCGCGAGGAATCCGTCCAGGTACGGAGGGATGGGACCCAAGGGCCAAAAGCTGGTGGTACGGGCATGGGGGAACGCTGAACCCGGAGACAGGGGAGTGTGTTTACCGGGGCAAAATAATTAAACCCACCCAAGCCCTTATTGACGCAATGAGGGATGCTCAAGAGGGGAAGATCAAGTTCAACAGAGAGAACGACGCGCTGACAAAAGCCCTCGGGAATCCTGAACACGGAGGACGTGTACGAGGCATGGGGCACATTTCGTGGAAAATAGGGTTCCCCCAGAACGATGACCCGTACGGTTACAGAAGCCGTAAGAGAAAGATGGATCGGGAAGCAGATGTTGTGGCGCGGTTGGCATCGGAAATGGATGTGATGAAGAAAACCGTGAGTGTACTAGTAGCCGAAAGAGATGCAGCTCGGGCGCAGCATGAAGATCATCCAGCGGATCTCGGAAGCCAGCAGCGGAGAAGCAGCGTGGCTTCCACGGAGGCCCCACCGGCTGGTGCAGATGCACCGACGATCGAAATTACTGCACCGGAGCCTCTGGTGGTCGAAATTACTGCACCGGAGCCTCCTCGCTACCCCGTGGACGATATAAAGGAGATGAAAGAATGTCATCTGTATTATCCTATCGGGAACATGTCCATGAAGGTAGCCATCGGCAGTGCTTTACCATGTTTACCTGGAGCACTCCACCACAACAACCCCATTCAAGATGGCTATGCTCGTGTCACGGTGGAGGACATAGTCCAAGGGTTTGAGGACCTGGAGATTGACATTGCTACACCTGAAGGGGAGAAAAGCTTGGAGATGTCAAGCGCCATTTCATTCTATGGCAAAAGAAGTTTATCAAGTTTCCAGGCGAGGCGCCAAGGACAACAAGTCCACCCCCCTACGGTGGTGGTGGTGGCGGTGGTGGTGGTCGTGGTGGTGGCGGTTCACCTACACCTCCGTCACGTCAGCCGACGCCCCTCAGTCCACAACGTCCGGCGGGTGATCAGACGCCGCCCCCCAGTCCTCGTCCGGCGGGTGATCAGACGCCGCCCCCCAGTCCTCGTCCGGCGGGTGATCAGCCGACGCCCCCCAGTCCACAATGTCCGGCGGGTGATCAGACGCCGCCCCCCAGTCCTCGTCCGGCGGGTGAACAAACGCTGCCCCCAATCCACCTCCGGCAAAGAAGCAGAAGCAGTCCTGGATTATTAACCCGGACCCTTATGTACCTAAGACCACAAAGGTACCGGAGCCATCACTGAAGCCTCTCCCCACAAGGCCTTGGGAACGTAGTGCCGAGGAAACTGCCGCGGCCGCGGCTGCTGATCATGACAAATGGAAGGCGGACTGCAAGAAGAAAAGAGAACCCGAGCCCAAGCCAGTATTTTCTGATGAGCAAAAGAAGTGGGCTAAGTCATTTTTGAGCACACCGTCCCAAGCCGCGAAGAATCTGCCTGACGACTATGCACGTGAACTTCGTAGGCAGGCACTCATGTTGAAGGAGAAGAAAGAGCGGGCGGAGAACCAGGAGAACAAAGCCTTGGAGGAGGCCGAGAAAACGGAATTAGAAAGTAAAAAAAGCGGGAAACGAGTTGCCCAGCTCGGGGAACAAAGTAAACAATCGATTGCCCCGCTTATAGTGAAAGCCGCCGGTCCGGATGACCCCGATATCATAGCAGCTGCGGCAGCACATGGATTGACTGTAACGAGTGCCAGAGAACAAGCGGCCAACTTAGGTATTACTCTTCGTGAACTGTTAGGCCTTGATGAGGCGCCAGTGAAGGAGGTAGTAATTACATATGTGAAGAATGGGCCTCTCGTCGAGCCTGCGCAGGAAAAGGATCTACCTCCACAAATGAAAGGTCTGCTGAAATGGTACAAGGGTTACATAAAAAATAAAAACGCCAAAGAATATGTTTATGCGGAAGTTAGATATGAGCATCACTTCAAACATTACTATGTACAAATTCATCTGAGTGAATTGTTCCAGCTTTTCAATCTGCACGAGCTCGACAAATCTATCATCAGTTGCTACGTTCTGTAAGTGATTTATTTCTACCCCATCTCGTTCATATTGCCTGCACTATATATATGTCCTAACTATATTGTTGTGTCCGCTATTATACATGCAGAATGAAGATTAAGGAATGCAGAGTAAGGAACATCCATGATGTTGGGTTCATTGACCCACACATCGTTAATGGATATGTGTTGGAGCATCACCCCGCCGACATGGAGGCAGACCTGTGGCAGTTTCTTACAAAGCAGGAACTCAAAAGTGATATTCTATTTCCTTACCATTTTGGATGAGTGTTTCTGTCTTGAGCACATTCTCTTTTGTTTACTCCATGCATGGTATGTGGCCGGCTAATCGATGAGTTATGCATGACGTACTGTGCATGTATCGTGTCCGCAGGTTCCACTGGATTCTGCTAGTAATTAAAGTTGACACCTCAGAATGTCTCGTCCACGACTCTCTGAATATGGATCCAAAGCTTTGGGGCGGCATGAGAAGAATGCTGCAGAAGTAATTATTTTCATTCATTTGCGCTCTATATCGATCGGCCTATTTCGTTCATTTCCTAATATCAAGTAACTAATAACTCTCTTGTTCATTTAATTTTCTTTGCCTCGTAGGGTTTGGAGACGGTTCGTAGATACAAAGGTCGGTGAATTCAAAAAAGAGCTAGAATTCAAAAGGTCAAAGGCTAAGAATGCTGGGGATATTCAGCCAGCGGGGACCAATCTATGTGGATACTATGTCTGTGAGATGATCCGGAGATACACCTCTGAGCGGGTTCCGAGTGATACCAATGCTCAGAGGAATAACCTCCGGATGATGCTTAGTCCAGAAGCTCGCTTCCGACCACTTCAAGAGGAACTAGCTGGATGGTTCAGCAGGGAAGTCCTCCATTCTAAAGGAGAACACCATTACGAGGACGTAGAACTTTATATGCATTAAATTATGTATGGAAACTTGTTCAAAATTGTATATGGTCATCCGATGATATTGAATATATATTGTATATTCCTCTTGAATTCTTTTTGGTTCTAATTTCAAATTTGTTTGAAATTGTACATTCATATGCATGTATGTAGTACCGTAGAATATGTGAAACTCCTTCAAAATTAAAATAAAGCACAAAAGAAATAAAACAATACAAATTAAACAGAAAACATATTTAGGGAGGGGGGGCTAAAACCCTAAACCTGTGGCGGCCTTTAGTCGCGGTTGGCCAGAAGAACCGCGAGTAAAGGTCCTCCGCCCCGACGGCCGCCTGGCGCCCATGTGGACGGGCCTTTAGTCGCGGTTCTTAAACAACCGCGACTAAAGTGGGGGTCCTTTAGTCGCGCCTATTTGGTCGCGGTTGCGCAACCGCGACTAATGGCAGTTGCGAACCGCGACCAAAGGCCCTTTTTCCACCAGTGAGGTGTGCGTGTGTGCGTTCATAGGGATGAGTGTATGCGTGTGTATATAAGCGCTTGTGTTTGTACTGATGCTCAAAAAAAAACATCTTTGATCTCCCCGCCCCCCACCCCAGCAGGGCAAGCAAAGCAGTAATCGGACATTTCCTGGCAATAACTGAGCGATGATTTTTATAGATGTATCTTTGTCATCTAAGTTGCGGTGTACAATCAGAATTATATTCATGCTAGCTTGTGCATCCCTTCCAACATTCTTTTTGAGGGGCATTCCTACGAACATAATGCTGTAAACTTAACAAAAAAAAGGTTGTTCGATCCAAAAAAATTATAAAAAATATCAGATATGCCGAGGACAGACAGTCACACATACATGTGAATTTTGGTGTAAATTTTGTAATAATCCACGAGCCAGTTTTAATCACAAACTAAGTTCTTGTACAATCACCTCCAACTTAAGTCACGTAACTTGGCTTAAAACAGTGTATGAGTTATTGTACGCACATACGCTTATAGAGAAAAGTATGCTCATGTTTCTACTTGTCTTGTAAACTATGCACATACGTTCTTTTTTAGCCTAGAGGTATGATTTTTTGTAAAGTTCGGTTATTGGGTTCATATAGGCAGTCCCCATTTGGAGCATAGGTCACCACCGAGCGACCTAGCATGCAATCCCTCCAACTCCCGATCCAGTTTTTGGGCCAGCCTCTTTCTTTTTCTTCAACATTTTCGTTTCCTTTTTGGTTTTTATTTTTTATTTTCGTTTTCATTTTCATTTTCATTCCTCTTTTTTTATTTCTTTATTTATTTTTGCAATGCATCTATCAAATTTGTGAATGTTTTTTTTTGAAATTGTCACCATTTTCTGAAATCCTGAACTTTTTTTGAATTCGGGAACATTTTTCTCAAATCATGAACATTTTTTTAAAGTTTGTAATTTTTTATAAAACTATGAACGTTTTTCGAATTCATAAACATTTTTCGCAAATTTTTTATCATTTATCTAGCCTGTGAACGTTTTTTGTATAGGCAAACAGTTTTTGAATTTTAGAAACAATTTCTGAATTTCACAAACATTTCTTTGTTTTGCGAACAGTTTTTTAAAATGCATGAACATTTTTTGCAATCAGCAAAATATTTTGGAACTGATAAAGTTTTTTGAATTTTGGGGAACAATTATTGAAGTTCATTTTTTTCGTTAACTTTTGAAAAAATATCATGAACATTATATGAATTCAGGAAAAACACTCTAATTCATGCACATTTCTCGAATATACGTATAGTTTTAAAAATTGTGAACATGTTTTGAAATCATGAATATTTTTTAATAAGCAAACATTTTGTGATTTCTCAAACAGTTTTTCGAAATCATGAACTTTTTTTTTCTGAATTCATGATCACTTTATGATTTCTTGAACATTATTTTTAAAATCCATAATTATTTAGAAATTCGTAACTTTTTTGAAATCCCAAATTATTTTTAAAGGGAAAACAGAAAGACAGATAATAGAAAAATAAAAAATAACGAAAATAATAGTGGGAGTCCTGTAGATGGGCCAGCCCAACAGGGCGCTGGGGGCGCAGGGGTGCGCGTTTCCGCTTCATCGGGCGCAGAGGTCACCATATAGGGGAAAAGAATTCTATGAGATCAGGTCTCACGCGAGACCCATCCTGATGGATGACACGTGGCATTCACAAATCACAAAGCATCTATCCCATCCCCACTTGAAATCAGGGGGGAGAGATTAAATGCTTTGTGATTTGTGGATGATATATGTCATTCATCAGGGTGGGTCTCACCTGCTAACCGTGAGACCTGGTCTCATATAATTTTTGAATGGCCCCATGTTTAGAAATGCAAATATCCGTGTCAGGCCCACTAGCCACATGTGTTAAGTCTTCATTATTATTCTTGTTTTTTTCTTTCAGGACACGGACTTTTGGAACATGGTTCAACATGCACCTACTTTGAATAGTAAAATTAAAAAATGCTAGAAAATCAATCAGTTCTGGATATTTTTTATAACATACATGGTTGAGTGTTCTACTCACGTGTGAAGTTTCATAGAGAAATGACATCCATTGTATTCTCGGCGAAAACCAAAAACAAATTCACTGGTATGAAAAAGACCGTGTTAGAAAATAATTTGGAGGTCGAATTTATTTTCTTTGCTAAGAATATCACATATGTCATTTCTTCACGAAACTTCACGTATGAGTAGAATATTCGACTAAGTTTGATAACCTAAAAAATTGGTATGATAACTTGCACTTCCTGCTATTTCTAGCAGTTTGAATTGCCATAGTTGTACTCAGATTTGTAGGTTAAAGACAGCTTGTGATATTCTTTGATTGTGTTCATCATCTTGGTGATATGTAAACTTTTAATTATACTAGGTATGAGGCTTGACCCATGAGTGGCTTAAAGTTGCAATGCAACTTACTAAGAACATCTTCTTTTCTTTGACATCACAACTTACTAAGAGCTATTTGTTTGATCAAAACCCGTGTAGGAAATTCCGTACCCATTATACACTGAATTTTGTGGGGATAATTCCTCCTCCACCCCAAAAAGAGAGTGAAGTGATGTAAGAATTGTCAAGAGACTACAGGGGTTGCGTGAGCAAGAGAAGCTTGCTGCTCGTAACCATTTCAGAGCGGTGCATGATAGTCGGCGAGCGGGCTGGCGCACGCCTACCCTTTATTCGTGCTTGCAATGGATAAGCTAAGGGTTGTGAAGCTTGCAGAGGAGTGTACCAGGAATTGTGATATTCCAGAATATCTTACTTGTCCATTGTCCGGCAAACTTATGATTGACCTGGTGACAATTGCCACCGGGAAGGTAACTCTGTGTGCTCGAAGTTTTAGCTGCATATAATTGTTTTTAGTAGTGCAATAATTATGGGTGTGTTTTAATTTGTTTTAGACATTTGACCAATGGTTCCTCAAGGATTGGTTTGAGAAGAATGGACATATCTGTCCTCTGAGCATCCAAAGTGTGTCCGGTGTCACTGTCCGGAACGAGCTTGTTAGAGGGTACTTGTAGGAGTGGGAAGAGTCTAAGATGGAGCGGATATTGATGATGACATTGTTTGGAAGCACTCTACTAGTGGCCTCTACATGGCGGAGTCCGGCTACAAAGCGCAGTTTCTTGGCCTTATTCACTTCCCCTTGGAGCATGCACCGAGGAAAATCTAGGCTCCACCCAAGGTCAAGTTCTTTACTTGGCTGGCCATCCAAAATAGAGTTTGAACCATGCCTAGATTGGCCAAGCGCGGTTGGCCAAACTATGGCTCGTGTCTCTTATGCATGCATGAGAATAAACCGGTTGATCATCTCTTCTTCAAATGTCGGTTCACCATTCGACTATGGAGCTTGATCAAGGCATGGCTACAACTCATTCATGTTGATGCTGAAGAAAATATGCCCTAGAGACAATAATAAAGTTATTGTTTATTTCCTTATATCATGATAAATGTTTATTATTCATGCTAGAATTGTATTAAATAGAAACATAATACATGTGTGAATACATAGACAAAGAGAGTGTCACTAGTATGCCTCTACTTGACTAGCTCGTTGATCAAAGATGGTTATGTTTCCTAGCCATAGACATGAGTTGTCATTTCATTAACGGGATCACATCATTAGGAGAATGATGTGATTGACTTGAACCATTCCGTTAGCTTAGCACTTGATCGTTTAGTTTGTTGCTATTGCTTTCTCCATAACTTATACATGTTCCTATGACTATGATATTATGCAACTCCCGTTTACCAGAGGAACACTTTGTGTGCTACCAAACGTCACAACGTAATTGGGTCATTATAAAGGTGCTCTACAGGTGTCTCCGAAGGTACTTGTTGGGTTGGCGTATTTCGAGATTAGGATTTGTCACTCCGATTGTCAGAGAGGTATCTCTGGGCCCTCTCGGTAATGCACATCACTTAAGCCTTGCAAGCATTGCAACTAATGAGTTAGTTGCGGAATGATGTATTATGGAATGAGTAAAAAGACTTGCCGGTAACGAGATTGAACTAGGTATTGGAATACCAACGATCGAATCTCAGGCAAGTAACATACCGATGACAAAGGGAACAACGTATGTTGTTATGCGGTTTGACCGATAAAGATCTTCGTAGAATATGTAGGAACCAATATGAGCATCCAGGTTCCGCTATTGGTTATTGACCGGAGACCTGTCTCGGTCATGTCTACATAGTTCTCGAACCCGTAGGGTCCGCACGCTTAAAATTCGGTGACGATCGTAATTAGGCTTTTTGTGTTTTGATGTACCGAAGGTTGTTCGGAGTCCCGGATGTAATCACGGACATGACGAGGAGTCTCGAAATGGTCGAGACATGATGATTGATATATTGGAAGCCTATATTTGGATATCGGAATCGTTCCGGGTGAAATCGGGGTTTTACCGGAGTACCGGGGGGTTACCGGAACCCCCCGGGGGTTAATGGGCCTACATGGGCCCTAAGGGAGAAGAGGAGGGACGGCCAGGGCAGCCCGCGCGCCCCATCCCCCCTAGTCCGAATAGGACAAGGAAGGGGGGTGCCCCCCTTTCCTCTTTTCCCCTTTCCCTTTCCTTCTCCAACAAGGCAAGAGGGGGGAGTCCTACTCCCGGTGGGAGTAGGACTCCTCCAGGCACACCCCTAGGGGCCGGCCGCACCTCCCCCCTCCCTCCTTTATATACGGGAGCAGGGGGCACCCCATGACACACAAGTTGATCTTCGTGATCGTTCCTTAGCCGTGTGCGGTGCCCCCTTCCACCATATTCCACCTCGGTCATATCGTAGCGGTGCTTAGGCGACGCCCTGCGTCGGTAGAACATCATCACCGTCATCATGCCGTCGTGCTGACGAAACTCCCCCTCAACACTCGGCTGGATCGGAGCTCGAGGGACGTCACCGAGTTGAACGTGTGCAGAACTCGGAGGTGCCGTGCCTTCGGTACTTGGATCGGTCGGATCGGGAAGACGTACGACTACTTCCTCTATGTTGTGTGAACGCTTCCGTTGCCGGTCTACGAGGGTACGTAGACAACACTCTCCCCTCTCGTTGCTATGCATCACCATGATCTTACGTTCCCCAACCGATGCGACTATGGAGCTTGATCAAGGTGTGGCTGCAACTCATTCATGTTGATGCCTCCACTTCGCCCCTGAGGCATTCCACCTTAGATTGGTGGCTTGGGTTGACCGATGCTTCCATCCCCAACCGGAAGGCCATGGCCTCACTCACCATGCTCACCAAGGGGACGATCTGAAACGAGAGAAACGCCTGCATCTTCCACAACAAGGGCACCCTGCCTACGGTCATTCTCAACAACATCAAAAGGGAGGCATCATTTTGGGTTGCCGCCGAAGCTAAGAAACTAGGGTCCATCATGCGGGAGAGTGATTCTTCCTTGAAATTTTAAGGGGTGTTTGTAACACAAACTCTATTATCTCTTAATTAATATATATGGCAAATCTTTTGCGCATATTCAAAAAATAAAGTAAAATAAGATGGAGCGGATCACAAAGGTCCGGAAGAACATGAAGTGAACTCACGTAGTAGTAGTAGGAATGGCAATGGGTGGCTCATGTCAAAGTTTCTGCCTCCCTTTGTCTCTCCTCCAAGAAAAGGCGGCTAGGGTTTCTGCCTCCCGTCGGCGGCGGCGTTGATCTGCCACATTTCATGTGGCCTTAGGACCAAGGGTGCGTGGTGGATCCTGGTCCTTGCCAGCAGGAGGGCTCCATTTTCATATGCTTCCTCAAGTTTTTTTAGGGTTCTCCCCGTCTAGCCCTGTCCTGATGGTGTGTCTAGCATCTTCGGAGGGCGTGTGGAGGTGTGTCTCCGGCGGATCTTGCGAAATTCGGTTGGTGGTTGTCTTTGGTGGATCCTCTCGGATCCGGTCTTTGCTCGTCTTTGTTCGTCTTTGTTAATGTGTCTTCAGGTTGGATCGTTCCGATCTAAGCTTCTCTTCATCGGCGGCGGTTGCTGTTCTGGTGCGTTGGTCCTACGGGGCCTTAGCACGACGACTTCCCGACTGTCTACTACAATAAGTTATGCCTGGCTCCGCCGAGGGAGAGGCGATGACGGCGGCACACCTTCGGGTCGCTTCAGTGCTTGTAGTCGTCATTAGGTGGTCTCTGAATTTGGACGTAATTTTCATTATTTCTGATGTTCATTGTACTGCCATGATTGAAGATGAATAAATCGACAGTTTCTCGCAAAAAAAAGTAGTAGGAATGGGAGTATAGTTCTGGTCATATTTCACTGCCTATATGTGTTGTGTGCATCCCGAATTACACTGCTGCTACTTTTTTCTTTCTTTTATTGGAAATATAAACAGATCATTACAAGTCTCTTGTGACCAGTCTTTAGTGCGCAAGATACTTAGAGGATACTTAGAGGAGTGGAATGAAGTGATGAAAGAAGAGTAGTGCTGCTTGTGGTATTGCAATTACAGTGCTGCTACTTTTCCCCTTGTTGGAAAAGATTAAAAAATCATTACAAATCTGCTTGTGACTTGCTACTAATTTCACAATCCCATATGCATAGGTTAGATGTTTGCTATCCCATACGCAAATTTGTTGACTCTAGGCACAAGTTGATGAGCCAAGCGATTGGTGCCTCGGCTTGAGAGGTGCAAACGTGTACTTGAATGCCCCAGAGACGACGGTCTCGGCTCTGTCGTCGAGCTCCTTCGCCAGGCGGCGCCACAGCCGCGCGACGGTGGCCCTGCGCGCCTCGTTGTCCAGGTCGGGGTCGTAGTGCACCCGCACGATCTCGTCGAACTCTTCCAAGCGACGGTCCACATCGCTGGCTTTGGCGTACATGTCTCTGAACTCCCTCAGTGCGGTGGTCTCCTCCTCCTTCTCCTCCTTGGCATCGGCGACTCTGAACTCCTCCTCATCATCATCCTCCTCCTCCTTGGCCTCGGCGACACCGGCGTCGTCCGACTCTCTATCTCTGGTCGACGTCCGGCGGGCCGCCAGCCTGCGCCGCAGCCTGTCGCACTCGCTGTCGTGATCGCGGAGGAGGGACCTGTAGATGTCGATGTCCTTCTTCAGGTCCAGCTTGAGCGTCTGGATCTGGTGCGCCACGATGAGCCGCATCGACAGATCGTACTGCAAGCTGCGGATCAAGAGCTCCTCCTTGTCGTCCTCATCGTCCTCCAGGTCCAGGGAGACGTTGGCCGGCGGCGACTGCAGCTCTTGGGTGCCGTCGCTCTTCATGTCGTCGGGTGCTGATGTGATTGCGAGAGCTGTCGCCTTGACGACTTCCCCAGTTTCAACGGCTGCCATGATCGCTTCTTCTGGCTCTGTCGATCAATCAAACGATCAAAATCAGGGATCAACTCGACCCTAGCTAGGCAGTCAAGCGTGCGTGGGAGGCGCTGCAGTGCGATGCATTGGCATACATGATACATACTATATATAAGTTCGAACGAGGCAAGGGCCAGGCCGACTCGGCCGGGTGATCGTACGTGGTTGAGCCGGTGTCGGACACGTACGTACGGCACTGCGACTCATGAACGGAACATCGTTCTTGTCCTGATTGGTCAGCAGCACTTTGGTTTCTCCTCACGGATTCACAGCTGCTTGACTTTTCCATCCCCAACTTCCCTAGAGCTTGTAATAAGGGCATCTGCAACTGCGGATTGTCAAAAGAAAAAAAAAGGCATCTTCAACTGTGTACTTTAAATCTGACATACTAAGGGGCCCTTCGAAAACTCTCCGCTCCTAACTCCACTGCGGGAGCGGAGCGACATCTAGTGTAATTTGGACGAGCAGCCAAATGGGCGCTCCGCCGACTCCGCTCCCCGGTGAAGGAGCGGAGTATTACTGAACACGGCTTACACATCCGCGGACGCGCCCGAGCACGGATACAAAAGCCAACCATCCAACTATATGTGCACCTATGTCTGAAGCACTCAAAAGAATTACAGAAAAAGCATAATTCAGCCATAAATAGCAAGCAAACATTCTAGTGCAATAATAGTTTAATATAGATATTACATTCCAATAACCGTTTATCAAGTTGCAGGGCATGAAGTGTTGTTCATCCGCACACTGTGCCCCTTGAGCTTCACCCAACAATGCATCACCGTGAATGGCATACCCTCCGTTGTTTGATACAGCGAGGTAGCGCATTCGGGATATACAGTAAGGTGATCATCAACATGAATGGCCTGCCCTCCGTTGAGTAAATCAATAAATTAGCCAACATGTAGAGCAACAAGAAAAAAACTTACGATCTCCATGATTGACTCGTCGGTGGCCACCCTCTTTCCACCCATGCGATCGCACTGCGGTACTTCACGACGGAGTTTGAGATGGTGTACTACAAATGGGCTAGCGAGTAGCGACTTCACATTATGTTCATGGATCGTATGCAAGTTGTAGGGCGCATAGTGCTTTTGGTCGTGAAACCAGGAATGCATATTTTGCAAAAGCACCGCGTCCCATTGCTTCATGCCTACAAAGTACGCACTTCTGGCCAACCAGGCATCGTACAAGGAGAAGCATGTATGTGGAGGCGAGTAAGAGGCGATGTATAGGGACAAGCATGTATGGCATGAATCTGATCTTCTTGCTTGCTCGGAATGTTGAATTTTGTGATCTCTAAATCTGTGAAGATCTTGGGGTTGGGGATGATTTGGTAGTAGAAACAGAATCTCGTGCTTTCGGCCAAATGTTGGGGGCAGTTTGATGATTAGGCATTTCCTGAAAATTACTCGAGTTCTTGTGGTGCGTTATCAAATTTAGAGGCAGGCAAGGATCTTGTTGTGATTATTTAAAACTGTTCAAGATTTAGGTGTCCAGGCTTGTGTTAATTGATTTTTCTAGTGTATTTGGTATGCTAGCATGTTTTGCACTTTTGTTGCAAGTGAAAAAGTTGTTGGCTCCAAATTTGTTTCGTGAAAGGCTAGTATTACTCGAGTTAGAACAGTCTTGAAACCATTGTAGCAGGTCGAGTCACCATATTTATCAGTATAAAAAGACGTTTCATCATTTCAAACTATTAAAATATCACTTCTGCTTTGGTACAACCCCCCTAAACACATCAACAGTTGTGATTATCACATACCCCTTCATAACGATGGGCATGATGGTCTTTTTTGAAAGTACGGTATTTTTTTAGACAATGAAAGTACACCGAGACCTTCATTACCCGGCGCACAACTGGGCCAGCCCAGCAGACGCTAGGCTTGCTATTCCTCCGGATAACACAGCTTTGCCACTCCAGTACAATGGCCTTTGGTCTATTAGGGAAGCTCTAGCGCTGGCGAATGATTTATATGTTCAAAGCATTCACGTGGCTTCCGATTGCAAGACGGTGGTGGAAGACGTAAAGAGCGGGACTTCGGCTGAATATGGTGCAGTGATACATGAAATCATGGAACATTCTTCTGGTTTTCAACTTTGTAAAATAGTTCATGAATTTAGGAGCTCAAACTTTGAGGCTCACAACTTAACGAAGCATGCCTTATCTCGGGGGTGGCCGCCATGTTTGGTTAGGTCATCCTGAAGATCTTTCTTTCGTCCCTGTAAACATTATGACGGATTAATAAAAAGCTTCGCGAGGTTGTCTAAAAAAAACTACGACGGCCTTTGGTGACAGAAACAGCAGAGAGTTTGTAAGAACATAGTAGAACGATGTGCAAGACCAGACCGTCGGCCCATCATTCTGGACCTCCCAAGAAAAAAATATGTGTTTTATTCGCACTTCTCAGGGCTCGATCTAGCGACCTCTCGAATAATAAAGCTTGTCAAAATAATTGGGCGACCAGCTAGATGGTAGTTTATGGTTAGAGGAAGGGAAATAACCTTTATGACTTCAACTTTTCATAAGTATATAAAATTATCAGTTGAAGGATTCCTGCCATTTGTGGAGATATTTTCTAAACGCCTCCATTCACTTGAGACATGTGAGGAAATACCTTTGCTTTTTCAAGGTGTTTCATCAAAATGCCTACAAAAAATATATATTAAGGAAATTAAAAAGACACCTCAAAATACTTTTTATGCACGCAGCCTGCTATAGATGACAACTGGATCCGATCAGACATTTTTCTCTAACAAGATAGGGCCAACTTAGATTTTGACACAGGGACCTCAGTTTTGATGGACCGGCTCTGGAACAAACGAATACCCCCAGCTCCAAGGAGGAACAACGTTCGCGAAAATGAAAACCGCTCATCAATTGGAATAAAAGTTTACGAATTTGACAAAACTGAAAAAATTCATCGATTTGAAAACAAGTTCACAAATTAAATACTTTATTCACAGGAGGCTGCCTACTCGGCCGGTTCACTATCGTGCGAAAACAGGAAAAAATTATATTTTTAAGTACCTATTTAAATTATAATTTGAACATGTACTCAAAATTGTTATTTTGAGTTTTTAACATTTTTTGACACCGTATGTAAATTGCGACATGTCCGGCCATTTATCACCCTTATTGACCGAGAAAACTCCAGAAGATGCAAAAATTGTAGAAAACCAAAACAACTTGGCATGGTGCATTGAGATGGTCATAAAAGTAAATTAAAAAATTAGGATCATTTGACGGATATCGAGAAACAACGTGCTCTTAAACGGAGTTTTCTGGCCTACCCGGACTTGAACATGGTGTTTTTTTAACATTCTTGAAATGGTCCCTTTTTTTTCCAAGCCGATGGGCAATACCCATGGTAGGACCGGCCCAAGAGCTCGCCGATTTGGAAAAGGTTCGTCATTTTCTAAAATTATTTCATGGATCAGAGAAATTTTGCAAAGATCAAAAGAAAATCACTAAAAAAAGGCTGCAAAAAAGCGTCCCTGTTTTGGGAACATCGGCTTCCCAGCCATTATCCCGGTTTTGGGAACCTTCTCGAAGGTCGTGAACCACATTTTTTCTTTTTATATTCTCTCCTGTTTTATTTTTTCTGATTCTTTTTTCCTTTTTCGTATTCTTTGACGTTTCGTTCTTTCCTGTTTATTTTTTCTGTTTCTCATATATTCAAAATTTTCAGAATTCAAATTATGTTCGTATTTTTCTATTTTTTTGTGGAATTCAATTTTTTTACTGTTTTTAAAAACTATCCGCATTCAAAATCTTGTTCTATGTTTTCAAATAATGTTCGTGTTTTGACATTCTGAGCAAGTTTGAGAGATATGAATTTTTTTTAAAATTTATGTACAATTTTTTAAAATATTAATATTTCTATTTTATGAACAAAAAAGGAACAATAAAACCCAGAGCGAAAACCGTGCATAAAAAAGGGAAAGAGAAACCAAAGAGTGAAGGTGATGTGTGTTTTTCTTAGCGTTATTTATCTCGCACAAGAAATATAAAACAAGCTTAAGAAGCACATTCAATTAGCTATCTTTGATGGTTGTGCGCTCACGAATAGTTCATGAGGTCTGCAATTCAAATCCCATGTTGTACATCCATTTTTTGAAGTTTAAAACTTAAAAAGGAAACTAAACGGGCTGGGCCTATAAGGGAGGGGTGTGTGTCACGAATTGTACGAACCTACGGCATACACGTTCTCATGGATACCATTTGTAAAAATATCCATACTACCCTTTATACGTTTTTGTGAGGGGGTTGTACCCAGGCGGGTCTCATAAAATATTGAGTTACTTGGAGATGATTTAGTAGTAGAAACGGAATCCCGGGCAGTTGTTGGGGACAGTTTGACGATTAGGCATTTTCTGATAATTACTCAAGTTCTTGCGGTGCGTTATCAAATTTAGTGTCAGGACCCCGATTCCAAGTCACATCGATCTAGCCGATAACACCTCATATCACTTTGCGGCCTCATGCACGGTATTCCCACGGGTGTCGCCTTACCATGGCCCGGGACCGTTTGCGCCTTTTGGCTCATGTATATGACAGTGTCGCCAGCATCCATATGACAGAGAACCAGGGCCGACATGGCTAGTCGTGAACCCAAAGCTGCACCAACCTATGGGGACAGGCATACATGAATCACATCGAGCATGTCGGTCAGCAGCGTGTGAATCCGAACTGTAGCACTGGGCTAACAGGACTCCGGGAACCCGGGCTGTAGTAGGCTAGGCAGGACTCCGGATGTCACCGCGTGACATTTCCCCGAAGGGACAGACACATGAACGAAGTGAAACACATGCCGGCCAGTCAAGTGTCCTGAGCAGTAGTGCTGGGCTAGCAGGACTCCGGTGAACCGGGCTGTAGCGGACTACTATGGCTCATGGAAGCACTAGACTACATTTCCCCATAAGAGAGGCTGCCAAGGATAAACAACTAGATTGTCGGATCCCACACATACCAAGCATTTCAATCATACACACAATATGCTCGATATGTGTAAATACAACATGGCATCACAACATAACTCTACGACTCAAGCATTTATTCATTAGGCTCCGAGGAGCGAGATATTACAAACATGGATCTCATGACCCAACAATCATAGCATACAAATCAAGCACATGCGGAAGCTTAACATGTCTGAGTACAGACATCTACAAATGAAAAAGGCTAAGAAGCCTGACTATCTACCAGATCCTGCCGAGGGCACAAGATCATAGCTCAGGTATCAAGCTAAACGTCGAAGTCCACACGGAACTACTAGCGAGACTGAAGTCTCTCTGCAAAACATAAATTAAGCAAACGTGAGTACAAATGTACCCAGCAAGACTTACATCAGAACTAACTACATATGCATCAGTATCAAGAAAGGGGTAGTGGAGTTTAACTGCAACAAGCCAGCTTTGACTCGGTGGCTATCCTGAACTACGACTGCAAGTAACTCTTTTGAGGTGGCGCACATGAGTCCACATATTCACCATATCAATACACCACTATGGATCCGCTCCCGTCTCCCTACGAGAACGCCATCCATAGCACTCACGCTTATCTTGCGCATTTTAGAGTATCCACTTTCACTTGTCTATGAACTATGCAAGGGGTCCAAGTTTCCATATCCGAGGAATCTGGCTATTCGAATAGATAATGAAAACCCTGCAAGGATGTACTTCTTCACACACGCTCCCACCACTTCCCGTCGTTTACATGACATGTACTCGGCAACCTTCAAGCGAAAGCCCAACGAGGGTGTCGGCCACAGCCTACCTAAACACTCAAGTCTCTAGTCTAGGTTTATGTCCTATCCAGGTTCCATCCGCAGGGAGTCCAGCCGAGGTCTCCACATACGGCCCCGAACGATGTGAACAGGATTCCCGAGACACCAAACGGGCGCCCGGTACACCATGCCACAGTGTATCTACCGCATCATAGCCCACCCCTAGGGTCAGCGCTACGCACGGCCGCCAACACATAACCTACAAACACCAGAAACTAGTTGCAACTCCTGGACAGAGTACTAGGGTGATTAAGAAGCCGAGAGGGTCAATTAAGGATCCCAATGAGTGGTAGTAGCTGTTCATGGATCACAGACACAGAACTTAGTTCCTAAGAACGGTTTCAATGAGACAACCCACCATGTACTCCTACATGGCCTCTCACCGCTACCTTTACCAAATCATGTTCACACACTTAGCTCACACACAGTAGGACATGTTCATCACCATTCCAATTCATTCCCGACGAATCAGACCCGACACAACTCTATGCAATAGCAGGCATGACAAACAAGCATGAATGAGTAGGCACATCAGGGCTCAAACAACTCCTACTCATGCTAGTGGGTTTCATCTATTTACTGTGGCAATGACAGGTCATGCAGATGAAAGGGGTTCAACTACCGCAGCATGTAACAGTTGAATCGTTGTTGTCCTAATGCAGTAAAAGAGAGCAGGAGCGAGAGAGTGGGATTGTATCGGAATGAACAAGGGGGTTTTGTTTGCCTGGCACTTCTGAAGATATTATAGCTCTTCATCGGTGTCATCGAACTCATCGTCGGAAGCACGTCTATCGAGAGGGGACAAATACCGGCAACAGAGAAGGAGAACACAATCAATGCAATGCACAATATGATGCATGATCATGACATGTCAATATGCTATGTTTTGAGCTAATGCAACTAGCAACATGTTAAATGGAGTTGGTTTGAACCCTAGGTTCAAATTCAAACTCCATATGTGAGGGTTTAAATGCCATTTATATGATTTGGCCTAAACAGCAGCCATAAATTGTTCTAACATGCATGAAAATATTATAGATGGATAGATTGGATTTTTATGATCATTTTTCATATATAAATCTTTGCATTTGGAGTTACAGATTAATTTCTATGAATTTTTTAAGTTTATACTATTTCCTGGAATTTTCTGAATTATTTTAAACCCAGAAAATTAGTAACTGCGTCAGCATTGCGTCACTGTGACGTCAGCAGGTCAACTGTGGCTGACCAGGTCAAACCTGACCAGTGG
The DNA here is from genome assembly GCA_034509565.1 of Triticum monococcum. Taxonomy (NCBI): domain Eukaryota; kingdom Viridiplantae; phylum Streptophyta; class Magnoliopsida; order Poales; family Poaceae; genus Triticum; species Triticum monococcum. The sequence goes on from CM067845.1 coordinate 672,338,587, forward strand.
GGTCCACTGGTCAGTCACACTGTGCTATCTGGGTCACCGACAGGTGGGGTCAGGTCAACAGCCACGTCAGCAAGTCAGCACTGACGTGTGGGGTCGGTCAACGTGTGACGTGGCCGGGTCAAACTGGCCTATGGGGCCCGTGTGGTTAGTTTAATCAAAACAAAAACTAAACCAGAGTTAATTAGGCAGCGGGGCCCACATGTCTGTGAGTCTGTGGGTCATTAGCTTAGTGCTAATTAGTTGTTAGGCCAGTGTTTAGCCGCCGGCGACGAGCAAACGCGGCGGCGAGGCTTGGGTTTTGCCCACGGGCGACCAAACCCGTGGCGGAGGGCATCTACGCATTGCTCGTGCTCGTCCACATCGAGCAGTGCAAGCGACAGTGGCTAGGGCGGCCCGTAGTGACGGCAACGGCGACAAGTGCGGTGGCCGGAGCTCGGTGGTGCACGAGCGTAGGGCTACGGCTCTCCCTCGAGGGAACCAGGTAGCTAGGCCGCATCTAGGGGGGCCTAGGAGCATGGTGGACGGCACAGCTGGGCCTGGTAAGCTCAGAGGTGAGCACGAGGTCGGCCATGGCGGACGGCGGCCTCGGGAGGTCATGGGGCGGCGGCTAGAGGAAGCTAGCGAGAGGGGGAGGTGAGGGGAAAAGCTCAGGGGCTCACGGCGAGTGCAGGGGAGCAAACGGCGAGCTCAGGGAGGCACGGACGACGATGGGGCATATCCGGTGATCTGGGGAGGCAGAAAGTTGAAGACGACGGCGTCGGCGGCGTTTGGCGGCGTCCGGCGTTGCTTGACTCAGCGGAGAGGGTGTTGGCGACGAGGCGATGGTCGTGGACACGTCGGCGAGGCAAGGGGGAGGCGGTGGCTGCGGCAGCAGCGAGCGGTGGCGATGGCTGCGCTCGGTGGAGAGAGCAGAGGAGGGGGAGACCGTTCAGGGAAGAGAGAGAGAGGTCCAGGGCGGTGAGGTGGGGTCTTCGCGGCGTCGCGCTGGCCTCGACGAAGGCAGGCAGGCAGGTGGCGTGGCGGCACGGCCGTGCGCACGCGTCGGCCACACGCCTGTTGGGGAATGTAGTAATTTCAAAAATTTCCTACGCACACGCAAGATCATGGTGATGCATAGCAACGAGAGGGGAGAGTGTTGTCTACGTACCCTCGTAGACCGATAGCGGAAGCGTTATGACAACGCGGTTGATGTAGTTGTACGTCTTCACGGACGACCGATCAAGCACCGAAACTACAGCACCTCCAAGTTCTAGCACACGTTCAGCTCGATGACGATCCCCGGACTCCGATCCAGCAAAGTGTCGGGGAAGAGTTCCGTCAGCACGACGGCGTGGTGACGATCTTGATGTACTACTGTCGCAGGGCTTCGCTTAAGCACCGCTACAATATTATCGAGGACTATGGTGGAAGGGGGCACCGCACACGGCTAAGAATATGATCACGTGGATCAACTTGTATCTCTCTGGGGTGCCCCTACCTCCGTATATAAAGGTTCAAGAGGGGGAGGCCGGCCGGCCATCATAGGGCGCGCCAGGAGGAGTCCTACTCCCTCCGGGAGTAGGACTTCTCCCCCAATCCTAGTTGGAATAGGATTCGCGAGGTGGGAAAAGAGGGAGAGAGAAGGAGGGGGGCGCCGGCCCCCTCCCTCCTTGTCCTATTCGGACTAGGGGGGAGGGGCGCGCGGCCGCGCCCTGGCCGCCTCTCCTCTTCTTCCACTAAGGCCCACTAAGGCCCATATAGCTCCCGGGGGGGGTTCCGGTAACCTCCCGGTACTCCGGTAAAATCCCGATTTCACCCGGAACACTTCCAATATCCAAACATAGGCTTCCAATATATCAATCTTTATGTCTCGACCATTTCGAGACTCCTCGTCATGTCCGTAATCTCATCCGGGACTCCGAACAACCTTCGGTACATCAAAACGTATAAACTCATAACATAATTGTCATCGAAACCTTAAGAGTGCGGACCCTACGGGTTCGAGAACAATGTAGGCATGACCGAGACACGTCTCCGGTCAATAACCAATAGCAGAACCTGGATGCTCATATTGGTTCCTACATATTCTACGAAGATCTTTTATCGGCCAGACCGCATAACATCATACGTTGTTCCCTTTGCCATCGATATGTTACTTGCCCGAGATTCGATCATCGGTATCCAATACCTAGTTCAATCTCGTTACCGGCAAGTATCTTTACTCGTTCCGTAATACATCATCCCGCAACTAACTCATTAGTTGCAATGCTTGCAAGGCTTAAGTGATGTGCATTACCGAGAGGGCCCAGAGATACCTCTTCGACATTCGGAGTGACAAATCCTAATCTCGAAATATGCCAACCCAACATGTACCTTTGGAGACACCTGTAGAGATCCTTTATAATCACCCAGTTACGTTGTGACGTTTGGTAGCACACAAAGTGTTCCTCCGGCAAATGGGAGTTGCATAATCTCATAGTGATAGGAACATGTATAAGTCATGAAGAAAGCAATAGCAACATACTAAATGATCGGATGCTAAGCTAATGGAATGGGTGTGACGCCCCCGATTTAATCGTACACTAATCATACACGCAAACGTGTACGATCAAGATCAGGGACTCACGGGAAGATATCACAACACAACTCTACAAATAAAAATAAGTCATACAAGCATCATATTACAAGCCAGGGGCCTCGAGGGCTCGAATACAAGAGCTCGATCATAGACGAGTCAGCGGAAGCAACAATATCTGAGTACAGACATAAGTTAAACAAGTTTGCCTTAAGAAGGCTAGCACAAACTGGGATACAGATCGAAAGAGGCGCAGGCCTCCTGCCTGGGATCCTCCTAAACTACTCCTGGTCGTCGTCAGCGGGCAGCACGTAGTAGTAGGCACCTCCGGTGTAGTAGGAGTCGTCGTCGACGGTGGCGTCTGGCTCCTGGGCTCCAACATCTGGTTGCGACAACCAGGTAGAAGGGATAGAGGGAAAAGAAGGAGAAAGCAACCGTGAGTACTCATCCAAAGTACTCGCAAGCAAGGAGCTACACTACATATGTATGCAATGGTATCAACTGGGATAAGGCTATTATAAGTGGACTGAACTGCAGAAAGCCGGAATAAGAGGGGGATAGCTAGTCCTTTCGAAGACTACGCTTCTGGGAGCCTTCGTCTTGCAGCATGTAGAAGAGAGTAGACTGAAGTCCTCCAAGTAGCATCGCATAGCATAATCCTAACCGATGATCCTCCCCTCGTCGCCCTGTGAGAGAGAGATCACCGGTTGTATCTGGCACTTGGAAGGGTGTGTTTTATTAAGTATCCGGTTCTAGTTGTCATAAGGTCAAGATACAACTCCGGGTCGTCCTTTTACCGAGGGACACGGCTATTCGAATAGATAAACTTCCCTGCAGGGGTGCACCACATACCCCAACACGCTCGATCCCATTTGGCCGGACACACTTTTCTGGGTCATGCCCGGCCTCGGAAGATCAACACGTCGCAGCCCTACCTAGGCACAACAGAGAGGTCAGCACGCCGGTCTAAATCCTATGGCACAGGGGTCTGGGCCCATCGCCCTTTGCACACCTGCACGTTGCGTACGCGGCCGGAAGCAGACCTAGCCTAGTGGCTTTCCAGTCCAATCCGGCGCGCGCCACTCAGTCGCTGACGTCACGAAGGCTTCGGCTGATACCACGACGTCGGGATACCCATAACTGCTCCCACGTAGATGGTTAGTGCGTATAGACCAAATGGCCAGACTCAGATCAAATACCCAGATCTCGTTAAGCGTGTTAAGTATCCGCGAACACCGACCAGGGCCAGGCCCACCTCTCTCCTAGGTGGTCGGAACCTGCCCTGTCGCTCCGCCTCAAAGATCCACTCGCGGGTGCTCCTACGAGCCGTCCCGTCTTTAGTCACCACATGTATCATGTATAAAGTATATAGTATATACCCGTGATCACCTCCCGAGTGATCACGGCCCGATAGTATAGCATGGCAGACGGACAAGAATGTAGGGCCACTGATGATAAACTAGCATCCTATACTAAGTATTAGGATTGCAGGTAAAGGTAACAATAGTAGTAGCAAGGACAGGCTATGCATCAGTATAGGATTAACGGGAAGCAGTAACAGGCTACGCTACTCTAATGCAAGCAGTATAGAGAAGAGTAGGCGATATCTGGTGATCAAAGGGGGGGCTTGCCTGGTTGCTCTGGCAAGAGAGAGGGGTCGTCAACTCCGTAGTCGTACTGGGTAGCAGCGGCGTCGATCTCGGTGTCTATCGAGAGAAGAGGGGGGAGAAACAATAAATATTTAAGCAAGCATATGCATAGTGATGCATGACATGACAAGTAACGGCGTTAGAGGTGCCCTAACGCGGTAGTAGGTGATACCGGTGAAGGGGGATGACATCCGGGAAAGTATCCCCGGTGTTTTGCGTTTTCGGGCAGAGGACCGGAGGGGGAAAGTTGCGGGTTCGATAGGTTAGGGGTGTGTGGCGGACGAACGGACTGCGTATCCGGATTCGTCTCGTCGTTCTGAGCAACTTTCATGTACAAAGTTTTTTCATCTGAGCTACGGTTTATTTTATATTAATTTCTAAAGATTTAAATCATTTTTAGGACTAACAGAATTAATTAATTTAGGAAATACAATTATGACATCAGCATGATGTCAGCGGTCAACTCTGACCATTGACCAGTCAACTGGTGGGTGGGGCCCGTCGGTCATTGGCTGTTATCTCATTATCAGAATTAATTAGCCTAATTAGGTTTAGGTTAACTAAATAGAATTAATTAAATTAATTAATTATCCTAATTAATTAATTAATTATTATAATTTTCTAATTTCTTTTTTTTGGGGCATGGGGCCCATATGTCATAGGCTCATAGTAATTAAATAGGGCTAATTAGCTTTAGCTAAATGATTAGGTTAATATAATCCGATTTAATTAATTTTCTAATTAATTAATTAACATTTTAATTATTATATTTATTATATTTTTTTTGTTAAAAACGTTCTGGTCGCTGGGGCGTGGGGCCCCCATGTCATAGGCCCCTGGGGCCTTAGTGGGTTAGCAGGCTATGCGGTTACGGGCGTGCAGCGCCAGGCGCCCGATGGGGCGGACCCGGGCACGCGGGCGACGGTCGCCGTGGCGCGATGGGGGTGCCGGAGTTGGTCGCCGGTGCTGCGGTGGCCTGCGGGACTGGAGAGAGAGAGGCGTGCGGGCGGAGCGGGGCGAAGGCGAAGCGATGCACGGGCGGGTGCCGCACGGAGCAGCAGCAGGGGCCGAGGCACGCGCGAGGCCACGGTGAGCGCGGGCCGCCGGAGTGGGCGCGGCCACGGCGCGTGCGGAGGCACGCCGGTCACGGAGAGGCCGCGGTGAGCAGAGGCGCGAGAGAGAGGAGCGCGGCAGCGAGCTCACATTGGGGCGTAGGGAAACGGGGCAGTGGGGGTTGGGGAGGACGACGGCGACGACGTGCGTGGCGGAGATGCGGGCTCCGGGCGCGGCGTCCTGGCGCGGGACGGCGAGGTCGTCGCGGCGACGGGCGACGGGGTCGGGGGCATCGGTTGCCGCCGATCCAGATCCACTCGGGGCGAGGCCGGCGGGACCTTGCCGACGAGGTCCGGTGGCCGGACGGGCCGGCAGGCGCGAGGACGAAGCGGAGGTGCGGAGGAAGAGGAGCCGCGATGAGGAGGCCGTGGAGTGGGGTGGCCTTCGGCGCCAGCGGTTGGCGGCCCCGACGGAGCAGGGAAGACGGCGATGGGCGGAGGGGAAACTCGCGGTGGCGGCGATGCTCTACGGCAGGAGAACCAGAGGAAGACACGGCGGAGGCGTCGTGGTTGACGAGGGGATCGGGCGCGGGGAGTTTCTCTCCCAGGCACGATGCGTGCGTGCGAGTGCGTGCGGCGCGAGGTGGGGGAAAACGAGGGGAGAGATGGGGATCGGGGGGAAGTGGTGTAGTGCGGTCGGGCTAGGGTTTGACCGGGGTGGGGTTATGGTGGAGTGAGGGGGCGGCCTGGGCCGGTTTGGGCCGGCCTGGCTAGCAGCTGGGCTGACTGGCCCAGTGGGGGGGGGGGTCCTTTTTGTTTTTTTTTTGTTTTTTTTCTTTTCTTTTTATTTATCCCTTTTCTACTTTTCAAAAATGTTTAGCACCTAATTGATTATTATAAAATACAGGAGCTAGCTCATAAATTGCAGTGCATTAGACCCTAGCACCAAAAACTAGTCTGGGTGAAATACCATTTCACATTAGATTATAATTAATTAAAAGTTTATTAAATAATGTATTCAGCCACTGTTTGAGGTTGTTTAAATGACTTATCACATTTTAATAATGTTGTTTACAATTTTATCCTAGCCTCTGTTTTATCTACTATTTATTGAACATTTTAGTTTTAATATTGGAAAACATTACCGTTTGACTTGATTTGGAATTTTTGAATTCGAACGGGATTGAATCATCGTGAGATTTACAACAGTAAGAGTGGTGACGTGACATCATTAGCAGAGGTTACTGTAGCTTGATTATCCGGGCGTCACAATGGGTCATGTCAATCAGATCATTCAACTAATGATGTGATCCCATTTAATCAAATGACAACTCTTTGTCCATGGTTAGGAAACATAACCATCTTTGATTAATGAGCTAGTCAAGTAGAGGCATACTAGTGACACTCTGTTTGTCTATGTATTCACACATGTATTATGTTTCCGGTTAATACAATTCTAGCATGAATAATAAACTTTTATCATGATATAAGGAAATAAATAATAACTTTATTATTGCCTCTAGGGCATATTTCCTTCAGTCTCCCACTTGCACTAGAGTCAATAATCTAGATTACACAGTAATGATTTTAACACCCATGGAGCTTTGGTGCTGATCATGTTTTGCTCGTGGAAGAGGCTTAGTCAATGGGTCTGCTATATTAAGCTCCGTATGTATCTTGCAAATCTCTATGTCTCCTACCTGGACTAGATCCCGGATGGAATTGAAGCGTCTTTTGATGTGCTTGGTTCTTTTGTGAAATCTGGATTCCTTCGCCAAGGCAATTTCACCAGTATTGTCACAAAAGATTTTCATTGGACCCGATGCACTAGGTATGACACCTAGATCGGATATGAACTCCTTCATCCAAACTCCTTCGTTTGCTGCTTCCGAAGTAGCTATGTACTCCGCTTCACATGTAGATCCCGCCATGACGCTTTGTTTAGAACTGCACCAACTGACAGCTCCACCGTTTAATGTAAACACGTATACGGTTTGCGATTTAGAATCGTCCGGATCAGTGTCAAAGCTTGCATCAACATAACCGTTTACGATGAGCTCTTTGTCACCTCCATATACGAGAAACATATCCTTAGTCCTTTTCAGGTATTTCAGGATGTTCTTGACCACTTTCCAGTGATCCACTCCTGGATTACTTTGGTACCTCCCTGCTAAACTTATAGCAAGGCACACATCAGGTCTGGTACACAACATTGCATACATGATAGAGCCTATGGCTGAAGCATAGGGAACATCTTTCATTTTCTCTCTATCCTCTGCAGTGGTCGGGCATTGAGTCTGACTCAACTTCACACCTTGTAACACAGGCAAGAACCCTTTCTTTGCTTGATCCATTTTGAACTTCTTCAAAATCTTGTCAAGGTATGTGCTTTGTGAAAGTCCAATTAAGCGTCTTGATCTATCTCTATAGATCTTTATGCCTAATATGTAAGCAGCTTCACCAAGGTCTTTCATTGAAAAACTCTTATTCAAGTATCCCTTTATGCTATCCAGAAATTCTATATGATTTCCAATCAGTAATATGTCATCCACATATAATATCAGAATGCTACGGAGCTCCCACTCACTTTCTTGTAAATACAGGCTTCTCCGAAAGTCTGTATAAAACCAAATGCTTTGATCACACTATCAAAGCGTTTATTCCAACTCCGAGAGGCTTGCACCAGTCCATAAATGGATCGTTGGAGCTTGCACACTTTGTTAGCTCCCTTTGGATCGACAAAACCTTCCGGTTGCATCATATACAACTCTTCTTCCAGAAATCCATTCAGGAATGCAGTCTTGACATCCATCTGCCAAATTTCATAATCATAAAATGCGGCAATTGCTAACATGATTCGGACAGACTTAGGCATCGCTACGGGTGAGAAGGTCTCATCGTAGTCAACCCCTTGAACTTGTCGAAAACCTTTTGCGACAAGTCGAGCTTTGTAGACAGTAACATTACCGTCAGCGTCAGTCTTCTTCTTAAAGATCCATTTATTCTCAATTGCTTGCCGATCAACGGGCAAGTCAACCAAAGTCCATACTTTGTTCTCATACATGGATCCCATCTCAGATTTCATGGCTTCAAGCCATTTTGCGGAATCTGGGCTCACCATCGCTTCTTTATAGTTCGTAGGTTCATCATGATCTAGTAGCATGATTTCCAGAATAGGATTACCATACCACTCTGGTGCGGATCTCACTCTGGTTGATCTACGAGGTTCAGTAGTATCTTGTCCTGAAGTTTCATGATCATTATCATCATCTTCCTCACTAATTGGTGTAGGTGTCGCAGAAACAGGTTTCTGTGATGTACTACTTTACAATAAGGGAGCAGGTACAGTTACCTCGTCAATTTCTACTTTCCTCCCACTCACTTCTTTCGAGAGAAGCTCCTTCTCTAGAAAGGATCCATTCTTAGCAACGAATGTCTTGCCTTTGGATCTGTGATAGAAGGTGTACCCAACAGTCTCCTTTGGGTATCCTATGAAGACACATTTCTCCGATTTGGGTTCGAGCTTATCAGGTTGAAGCTTTTTCACATAAGCATCGCAGCCCCAAACTTTAAAAAACGACAACTTTGGTTTCTTGCCAAACCATAGTTCATAAGGTGTCATCTCAACGGATTTTGATGGTGCCCTATTTAACGTGAATGCGGCCGTCTCTAAAGCATAACCCCAAAACGATAGCGGTAAATCAGTAAGAGACATCATAGTGTTGGAAATATGCCCTAGAGGCAATAATAAAAGCATTATTATTATATTTCCTTGTTCATGGTAATTGTCTTTATTCATGCTATAATTGTGTTATCCGGAAATCGTAATACATGTGTGAATAACAGACACCAACATGTCCCTAGTAAGCCTCTAGTTGACTAGCCCGTTGATCAACAGATAGTCATGGTTTCCTGACTATGGACATTGGATGTCATTGATAACGAGATCACATCATTAGGAGAATGATGTGATGGACAAGACCCAATCCTAAACATAGCTTAAAGATCGTATAGTTCGTTTGCTAGAGTTTTGCAATGTCAAGTATCTTTTCCTTAGACCATGAGATTGTGTAACTCCCGGATACCGTAGGAGTGCTTTGGGTATACCAAACGTCACAATGTAACTGGGTGACTATAAAGGTAGACTACGGGTATCTCCGAAAGTATCTGTTGGGTTGACACGGATCAAGACTGGGATTTGTCACTCCGTATGACGGAGAGATATCACTGGGCCCACTCGGTAATGCATCATCATAATGAGCTCAAAGTGACCAAGTGTCTGGTCACGGGATCATGCATTACGGTACGAGTAAAGTGACTTGCCGGTAACGAGATTGAACGAGGTATTGGGATACCGACGATCGAATCTCGGGCAAGTAATATATCGACTGACAAAGGGAATTGCATACGGGGTTGATTGAATCCTCGACATCGTGGTTCATCCGATGAAATCATCGTGGAGCATGTGGGAGCCAACATGGGTATCCAGATCCCGCTGTTGGTTATTGACCGGAGAGTCGTCTCGGTCATGTCTGCTTGTCTCCCGAACCCGTAGGGTCTACACACTTAAGGTTCGGTGACGCTAGGGTTGTGAAGATAAGTATATGCAGTAACCCGAATGTTGTTCGGGGTCCCGGATGAGATCCCGGACGTCACGAGGAGTTCCGGAATGGTCCGGAGGTAAAGAATTATATATAGGATGTGCAGTTTCGGCCATCGGGACAAGTTTCGGGGTACCCGGTATTGTACCGGGACCACCGGAAGGGTCCCGGGGGTCCACCGGGTGGGGCCACCTATCCCGGAGGGCCCCTTGGGCTGAAATAGGAGGGAACCCAGCCCATAGTGGGCTGGGGCGCCAGCCCCCCCCAAGGCCCATGCGCCTAGGGTTGGTGGGGGGGGAACCCTAAGGGGGGCGCCCCCTTGCTTGGGGGGCAAGCCCCCCACCCCTTGGCCGCCGCCCCCCCTGGTAGATCCCATCTACCAGGGCCGGCGCCCCCCTGGCACCCCTATATATAGTGGGGGAGAGGAGGGACTTCACCCCACGCCTTTGGTGCTTCCCTCTCTCCCTGTTACACCTCTCTCCCTCGTATTACACAGCGAAGCCCTGCTGTCGTGACGCCCTGCATGCACCACCACGCCGTCGTGCTGCTGGATCTTCGTCAACCTCTCCTTCCCCCTTGCTGGATCAAGAAGGAGGAGACGTCTCCCGTCCCGTACGTGTGTTGAACGCGGAGGTGCCGTCCGTTCGGCGCTGGTCATCGGTGATTTGGATCACGTCGTGTTCGACAACATCAACCTCGTTCTAACGAACGCTTCCGCTTGCGATCTACAAAGGTATGTAGATGCATCTCATGACTCGTTGCTAGATGAACTCCTAGATGATCTTGGTGAAACGAGTAGGAAATTTTTTGCTTTCTGCAACGTTCCCCAACAGTGGCATCATGAGCTAGGTCTATGCGTAGTTCTTCTTGCGCGAGTAGAACACAATTTGTTGTGGGCGTGGATTTGTCAACTTTCTTGCCGCTACTAGTCTTTTCTTGCTTCAGCGGTATTGTGGGATGAAGCGGCCCGGACCAACCTTACACGTACGCTTACGTGAGACCGGTTCCACCGACTAACATGCACTAGTTGCATAAGGTGGCTGGCGGGTGTCTGTCTCTCCCACTTTAGCTGGAGCGGATTCGATGAACAGGGTCCTTATGAAGGGTAAATAGAAGTTGACAAATCACGTTGTGGCTTTCACGTAGGTAAGAAAACGTTCTTGCTAGAACCCTAATTCAGCCACGTAAAACTTGCAACAACAATTAGAGGACGTCTAACTTGTTTTTGCAGCAAGTGGTTTGTGATATGATATGGCCAAAGTTGTGATGAATGATGAATGATCTATATGTGATGCATGAGATGTTCATGCTATTGTAATAGGAATCACGACTTGCATGTCGATGAGTATGACAACCGGCAGGAGCCATAGGAGTTGTCTTTATTCTTTTATATGACCTGCGTGTCATCAAGAAACGCCATGTAAATTACTTTACTTTATTGCTAAACGCGTTAGCCGTAGTAGTAGAAGTAATAGTTGGCGAGCAACTTCATGGAGGCACAATGATGGAGATCATGATGATGGAGATCATGGTGTCATGCCGGTGACAGGATGATCATGGAGCCCCAAGATGGAGATCAAAGGAGCTATGTGATAATGGCCATATCATGTCACGTTTATTATTTGATTGCATGTGATGTTTATCATGTTTTGCATCTTGTTTACTTAGAATGACGGTAGTAAATAAGATGATCCCTCATAACAATTTCAAGAAGTGTTCTCCCCTAACTGTGCACCATTGCTAAAGTTCGTCGTTTCGAAGCACCACGTGATGATCGGGTGTGATAGATTCTTACGTTCACATACAACGGGTGTAAGACAGTTTTACACATGCAAAACACTTAGGGTTAACTTGACGAGCCTAGCATGTACAGACATGGCCTCGGAACACAGAAGACCGAAAGGTCGAGCATGAGTCGTATAGAAGATGCGATCAACATGAAGATGTTCACCGACGTTGACTAGTCCGTCTCACGTGATGATCGGACACGGCCTAGTTAACTCGGATCATGTAATACTTAGATGACTAGAGGGATGTCTAATCTAAGTGGGAGTTCATTATATAATTTGATTAAGATGAACTTTATTATCATGAACATTAGTCTAAAACATTTTACAATATGTCTTGTAGATCAAATGGCCCACGTAGTCCTCAACTTCAACGCGTTCCTAGAGAAAACCAAGCTGAAAGACGATGGCAGCAACTATACGGACTGGGTCCGGAACCTGAGGATCATCCTCATAGCTGCCAAGAAAGATTACGTCCTACAAGCACCGCTAGGTGAAGCTCCCGTCCCACAGAACCTAGACGTTATGAACGCTTGGCAGACACGTGTTGACGACTACTCCCTCGTTAAGTGCGGCATGCTTTACAGTTTAGAACCGGGGCTCCAAAAGCGTTTTGAGAGACATGGAGCATATGAGATGTTCGAAGAGCTGAAAATGGTTTTCCAAGCTCATGCCCGGATCGAGAGATATGAAGTCTCCGATAAGTTCTTCAGCTGTAAGATGGAGGAAAATAGTTCTGTCAGTGAGCACATACTCACTATGTCTGGATTACATAACCGCTTGTCTCAGCTGGGAGTCAATCTCCCGGACGATGCGGTCATTGACAGAATCCTCCAGTCGCTTCCACCAAGCTACAAGAGCTTTGTGATGAACTTCAACATGCAAGGGATGCAAAAGACCATTCCTGAGGTGTTTGCAATGCTGAAATCAGCAGAGGTAGAAGTCAAGAAGGAACATCAAGTGTTGATGGTCAATAAAACCACTAAGTTCAAGAAGGGCAAGGGTAAGAAAGCCTTCAAGAAGGACGGCAAGGAAGTTGCCGCGCCCGGCAAGCAAGCTGCCGGGAAGAAGCCAAAGAATGGACCCAAGCCCGAGACTGAGTGCTTTTATTGCAAGGGAAGCGGACACTTGAAGCGGAACTGCCCCAAATACTTAGCAGACAAGAAGGCCGGCAAAACAAAAGATGTGATATACATGTAATTGATGTGTACCTTACCAGTAATCGTAGTAGCTCTTGGGTATTTGATACCGGTGCAGTTGCTCACATATGTAACTCACAGCAGGAACTACGGAATAGGCGGAGACTGGCGAAGGACGAGGTGACGATGCGCGTCGGGAATGGTTCCAAAGTCGATGTGATCGCCGTCGGCACGCTACCTCTTCATTTACCTACGGGATTAGTTTTAAACCTCAATAATTGTTATTTAGTACCAGCTTTGAGCATGAACATTGTATCAGGATCTCGTTTAATTCGAGATGGCTACTCATTTAAATCCGAGAATAATGGTTGTTCTATTTATATGAGAGATATGTTTTATGGTCATGCTCCTATGGTGAATGGTTTATTCTTTATGAATCTCGAACGTAATGATACACATGTTCATAGTGTGAGTACCAAAAGATGTAAGGTTGATAACGATAGTCCCACATACTTGTGGCATTGCCGCCTTGGTCACATAGGTGTCAAACGCATGAAGAAGCTCCATACAGATGGACTTTTAGACTCTCTTGATTATGAATCATTTGACACGTGCGAACCATGCCTTATGGGTAAAATGACCAAGACTCCGTTCTCAGGAACAATGGAGCGAGCAACCAACTTATTGGAAATCATACATACTGATGTGTGCGGTCCAATGAGTGTTGAAGCTCGCGGTGGCTATCGTTATGTTCTCACTCTCACTGATGATTTGAGTAGATATGGATATATTTACTTAATGAAACACAAATCTGAAACCTTTGAAAAGTTCAAGGAATTCCAGAGTGAGGTTGAGAATCAACGTGACAGGAAAATCAAGTTTCTACGATCAGATCGTGGAGGAGAATACTTGAGTCACGAGTTTGGCACACACTTAAGAAAATGTGGAATAGTTTCACAGCTCACGCCGCCTGGAACACCTCAGCGTAACGGTGTATCCGAACGTCGTAATCGCACTCTATTAGATATGGTGCGGTCTATGATGTCTCTTACCGATCTGCCGCTATCCTTTTGGGGCTATGCTTTAGAGACTGCCGCATTCACTTTAAATAGGGCTCCGTCGAAATCCGTTGAGACGACACCGTATGAATTATGGTTTGGAAAGAAACCTAAGCTGTCATTTCTAAAAGTTTGGGGATGCGATGCTTATGTCAAGAAACTTCAACCTGAAAAGCTCGAACCCAAGTCGGAAAAATGCGTCTTCATAGGATACCCAAAAGAAACTATTGGGTATACCTTCTACCTCAGATCCGAAGGCAAGATCTTTGTTGCCAAGAATGGATCCTTTCTAGAGAAAGAGTTTCTCTCGAAAGAAGTAAGTGGGAGGAAAGTAGAACTTGATGAAGTATTACCTCTTGAACCGGAAAATGGCGCAACTCAAGAAAATGTTCTTGAGGTGCCAGCACCGACTAGAGAGGAAGTTAATGATAATGATCAAGATACTTCTGATCAAGCTCCTACTGAAATTCGAAGGTCCACAAGGACACGTTCCGCACCAGAGTGGTACGGCAACCCTGTCTTGGAGATCATGTTGTTAGACAATGGTGAACCTTCAAACTATGAAGAAGCGATGACGGGCCCAGATTCCGACAAATGGCTAGAAGCCATGAAATCCGAGATAGGATCCATGTATGAAAACGAAGTATGGACTTTGACTGACTTGCCCGTTGAACGGCGAGCCATAGAAAATAAATGGATCTTTAAGAAAAAGACAGACGCGGATGGTAATGTGACCATCTATAAAGCTCGGCTTGTCGCTAAGGGTTATCGACAAGTTCAAGGGGTTGACTACGATGAGACTTTCTCACCGGTAGCGAAGCTAAAGTCCGTCCGAATCATGTTAGCAATTGCCGCATTTTACGATTATGAAATATGGCAAATGGACGTCAAAACGGCTTTCCTTAATGGTTTCCTTAAGGAAGAATTGTATATGATGCAGCCGGAGGGTTTTGTCGATCCCAAGAATGCTGACAAAGTGTGCAAACTCCAACGCTCGATTTATGGGCTGGTGCAAGCATCTCGGAGTTGGAACATTCGCTTTGATGAGATGATCAAAGCGTTTGGGTTTGCGCAGACTTATGGAGAAGCCTGCGTTTACAAGAAAGTGAGTGGGAGCTCTGTAGCATTTCTCATATTAAATGTAGATGACATACTTTTGATGGGAAATGATATAGAACTCTTGGACAGCATTAAGGCCTACTTGAATAAGAGTTTTTCAATGAAGGACCTTGGAGAAGCTGCTTATATATTAGGCATCAAAATCTATAGAGATAGATCGAGACGCCTCATAGGTCTTTCACAAAGTACATACCTTGATAAGATATTGAAGAAGTTCAATATGGATCAGTCTAAGAAGGGGTTCTTGCCTGTGTTACAAGGTATGAAATTGAGCTCAGCTCAAAGTCCGACCACGGCAGAAGAAATAGAAGAGATGAGTGTCATCCCCTATGCCTCAGCCATAGGTTCTATTATGTATGCCATGCTGTGTACCAGACCTGATGTAAACCTTGCCGTAAGTTTGGTAGGAAGATACCAAAGTAATCCCGGCAAGGAACACTGGACAGCGGTCAAGAATATCCTGAAGTACCTGAAAAGGACTAAGGAGATGTTTCTCGTTTATGGAGGTGACGAAGAGCTCGTCGTAAAGGGTTACGTCGACGCTAGCTTCGACACAGATCTGGATGACTCGAAGTCACAAACCGGATACGTGTATATTTTGAATGGTGGGGCAGTAAGCTGGTGCAGTTGCAAGCAAAGCGTCGTGGCGGGATCTACGTGTGAAGCAGAGTACATGGCAGCCTCGGAGGCAGCACATGAAGCAATTTGGGTGAAGGAGTTCATCACCGACCTCGGAGTCATACCCAATGCGTCGGGGCCGATCAAGCTCTTCTGTGACAACACTAGAGCTATTGCACTTGCCAAGGAGCCCAGGTTTCACAAGAAGACAAGGCACATCAAGCGTCGCTTCAACTCCATTCGTGAAAATGTTCAAGATGGAGACATAGAAATTTGTAAAGTACATACGGACCTGAATGTAGCAGATCCGTTGACTAAACCTCTCCCTAGGGCAAAACATGATCAACACCAGAATTCCATGGGTGTTCGATTCATCACAATGTAACTAGATTATTGACTCTAGTGCAAGTGGGAGACTGTTGGAAATATGCCCTAGAGGCAATAATAAAAGCATTATTATTATATTTCCTTGTTCATGGTAATTGTCTTTATTCATGCTATAATTGTGTTATCCGGAAATCGTAATACATGTGTGAATAACAGACACCAACATGTGCCTAGTAAGCCTCTAGTTGACTAGCCCGTTGATCAACAGATAGTCATGGTTTCCTGACTATGGACATTGGATGTCATTGATAACGAGATCACATCATTAGGAGAATGATGTGATGGACAAGACCCAATCCTAAACATAGCTTAAAGATCGTATAGTTCGTTTGCTAGAGTTTTGCAATGTCAAGTATCTTTTCCTTAGACCATGAGATTGTGTAACTCCCGGATACCGTAGGAGTGCTTTGGGTATACCAAACGTCACAACGTAACTGGGTGACTATAAAGGTAGACTACGGGTATCTCCGAAAGTATCTGTTGGGTTGACACGGATCAAGACTGGGATTTGTCACTCCGTATGACGGAGAGATATCACTGGGCCCACTCGGTAATGCATCATCATAATGAGCTCAAAGTGACCAAGTGTCTGGTCACGGGATCATGCATTACGGTACGAGTAAAGTGACTTGCCGGTAATGAGATTGAACGAGGTATTGGGATACCGACGATCGAATCTCGGGCAAGTAATATATCGACTGACAAAGGGAATTGCATACGGGGTTGATTGAATCCTCGACATCGTGGTTCATCCGATGAAATCATCGTGGAGCATGTGGGAGCCAACATGGGTATCCAGATCCCGCTGTTGGTTATTGACCGGAGAGTCGTCTCGGTCATGTCTGCTTGTCTCCCGAACCCGTAGGGTCTACACACTTAAGGTTCGGTGACGCTAGGGTTGTGAAGATAAGTATATGCAGTAACCCGAATGTTGTTCGGGGTCCCGGATGAGATCCCGGACGTCACGAGGAGTTCCGGAATGGTCCGGAGGTAAAGAATTATATATAGGATGTGCAGTTTCGGCCATCGGGACAAGTTTCGGGGTACCCGGTATTGTACCGGGACCACCGGAAGGGTCCCGGGGGTCCACCGGGTGGGGCCACCTATCCCGGAGGGCCCCTTGGGCTGAAATAGGAGGGAACCCAGCCCATAGTGGGCTGGGGCGCCAGCCCCCCCAAGGCCCATGCGCCTAGGGTTGGTGGGGGGGGGGGGGGAACCCTAAGGGGGGCGCCCCCTTGCTTGGGGGGCAAGCCCCCCCACCCCTTGGCCGCCGCCCCCCTGGTAGATCCCATCTACCAGGGCCGGCGCCCCCCCTGGCACCCCTATATATAGTGGGGGAGAGGAGGGACTTCACCCCACGCCTTTGGTGCTTCCCTCTCTCCCTGTTACACCTCTCTCTCTCGTATTACACAGCGAAGCCCTGCTGTCGTGACGCCCTGCATCCACCACCACGCCGTCGTGCTGCTGGATCTTCGTCAACCTCTCCTTCCCCCTTGCTGGATCAAGAAGGAGGAGACGTCTCCCGTCCCGTACGTGTGTTGAACGCGGAGGTGCCGTCCGTTCGGCGCTGGTCATCGGTGATTTGGATCACGTCGTGTTCGACAACATCAACCTCGTTCTAACGAACGCTTCCGCTTGCGATCTACAAAGGTATGTAGATGCATCTCGTGACTCGTTGCTAGATGAACTCCTAGATGATCTTGGTGAAACGAGTAGGAAATTTTTTGTTTTCTGCAACGTTCCCCAACACATAGATCGCACCATATCTAGTAAAGTACGATTACGACGTTCGGACACACCATTATGCTGTGGTGTTCCGGGTGGCGTGAGTTGAGAAACTATTCTGCATTGTTTCAAATGTATACCAAACTCGTAACTCAAATATTCTCCTCCACGATCAGATCGTAGAAACTTTATTTTCTTGTTACGATGATTTTCAACTTCACTCTAAAATTCTTTGAACTTTTCAAATGTTTCAGACTTATGTTTCATTAAGTAGATATACCCATATCTACTTAAGTCATCTGTGAAGGTGAGAAAATAACGATATCCGCCACGAGCCTCAATATTCATCGGACCACATACATCTGTATGTATGATTTCCAAAAAATCTGTTGCTCTCTCCATAGTACCGGAGCACGGTGTTTTAGTCGTCTTGCCCATGAGGCACGGTTCACAAGTACCAAGTGATTCATAATCAAGTGGTTCCAAAAGTCCATCAGTATGGAGTTTCTTCATGCGCTTTATACCGATATGACCTAAATGGCAGTGCCACAAATAAGTTGCACTATCATTATCAATTCTGCATCTTTTGGCTTCAACATTATGAATATGTGTGTTACTACTATCGAGATTCATCAAAAATAGACCACTCTTCAAAGGTGCATGACCATAAAAGATATTACTCATATAAATAGAACAACCATTATTCTCTGATTTAAATGAATAACCGTCTCGCATTAAACAAGATCCAGATATAATGTTCATGCTCAACACTGGCATCAAATAACAATTATTTAGGTCTAATACTAATCCCGAAGGTAGATGTAGAGGTAGCGTGCCGACCGCGATCACATCGACTTTGGAACCATTTCCCACGCGTATCGCCACCTTGTCCTTTGCCAGTGTTCGCTTAATCTGTAGTCCCTGTTTCGAGTTGCAAATATTAGCAACAGAACCAGTATCAAATACCCAGGTGCTACTGCGAGCTCTAGTAATGTACACATCAATAACATGTATATCACATATACCTTTGTTCACCTTGCCATCCTTCTTATCCGCCAAATATTTGGGGCAATTCCGCTTCCAGTGACCAGTCTGCTTGCAGTAGAAGCACTCAGTTTCAGGCTTAGGTCCAGACTTGGGTTTCTTCTCTTGAGTAGCAACTTGCTTGCTGTTCTTCTTGAAGTTCCGCTTCTTCTTCCCTTTGCCCTTTTTCTTGAAACTAGTGGTCTTGTTGACCATCAACACTTGATGCTCCTTTTTGATTTCTACCTCCGCAGCTTTCAGCATTGCGAAGAGCTCGGGAATAGTCTTATTCATCCCTTGCATATTATAGTTCATCACGAAGCTCTTGTAGCTTGGTGGAAGTGATTGGAGAATTCTGTCAATGATGCAATCATCTGGAAGATTAAATCCCATCTGAATCTAGTGATTATTATACCCAGACATTTTGAGTATATGCTCACTGACAGAATTGTTCTCCTCCATCTTGCAGCTATAGAACTTATTGGAGACTTCATATCTCTCAATCTGGGCATTTGCTTGAAATATTAACTTCAACTCCTGGAACATCTCATATGCTCCATGACGTTCAAAACGTCATTGAAGTCCCGATTCTAAGCCGTAAAGCATGGCACACTGAACTATCGAGTAGTCATCAGCTTTGCTCTGCCAGTCGTTCATAACATCTGGTGTTGCTCCAGCAGCAGGCCTGGCACCCGGCGGTTCTTCCAGGACGTAATTCTTCTGTGCATCAATGAGGATAATCCTCAAGTTACGGACCCAGTCCGTGTAATTGCTACCATCATCTTTCAACTTTGCTTTCTCAAGGAACGCATTAAAATTCAACGGAACAACAGCACGGGCCATCTATCTACAATCAAACATACATAAGCAAGATACTATCAGGTACTAAGTTCATAATAAATTTAAGTTCAATTAATCAAATTACTTAAAGAACTCCCACTTAGATAGACATCCCTCTAATCCTCTAAGTGATCACGTGATCCAAATCAACTAAACCATAATCGATCATCACGTGAAATGGAGTAGCTTTCAATGGTGAACATTGCTATGTTGATCATATCTACTATATGATTCACGCTCGATCTTTCGATCTCAGTGTTCCGAGGCCATATCTGCATATGCTAGGCTCGTCAAGTTTAACCTGAGTATTCTGTGTGTGCAAAACTGGCTTGCACCCATTGTAGATGGACGTAGAGCTTATCACACCCGATCATCATGTGGTGTCTGGGCACGATGAACTTTGGCAATGGTGCATAATCAGGGAGAACACTTTTATCTTGATAATTTAGTGAGAGATCATCTTATAATGCTACCGTCAATCAAAGCAAGATAAGATGCATAAAGGATAAACATCACATGCAATCAATATAAGTGATATGATATGGCCATCATCATCTTGTGCCTGTGATCTCCATC
The DNA here is from genome assembly GCA_034509565.1 of Triticum monococcum. Classification (NCBI taxonomy): domain Eukaryota; kingdom Viridiplantae; phylum Streptophyta; class Magnoliopsida; order Poales; family Poaceae; genus Triticum; species Triticum monococcum. Next base: position 672,358,715 of record CM067845.1, read on the forward strand.
TCCGAAGCACCGTCATGATCACCATCGTCACCGGTGCGACACCTTGATCTCCATCGTAGCATCGTTGTCGTCTCGCCAATCTTATGCTTCCACGACTATCGCTACCGCTTAGTGATAAAGTAAAGCATTACAGCACGATTGCATTGCATACAATAAAGCGACAACCATATGGCTCCTGCCAGTTGCCGATAACTCGGTTACAAAACATGATCATCTCATACAATAAAATTTAGCATCATGTCTTGACCATATCACATCACAACATGCCCTGCAAAACAAGTTAGACGTCCTCTACTTTGTTGTTGCAAGTTTTACGTGGCTGCTACGGGCTTAAGCAAGAACCAATCTTACCTACGCATCAAAACCACAACGATAGGTTGTCAAGTTAGTGCTGTTTTAACCTTCGCAAGGACCGGGCGTAGCCACACTCGGTTCAACTAAAGTTGGAGAAACTGTCACCTGTAAGCCACCTATGTGCAAAGCACGTTGGGAGAACCGGTCTCGCGTAAGCGTACGCGTAATGTCGGTCCGGGCTGCTTCGTCCAACAATACCGCCGAACCAAAGTATGACATGCTGGTAAGCAGTATGACTTATATCGCCCACAACTCACTTGTGTTCTACTCGTGCATATAACATCAACACATAAAACCTGGCTCTGATACCACTGTTGGGGAACATAGTAATTTCAAAAATTTCCTACGCACACGCAAGATCATGGTGATGCATAGCAACGAGAGGGGAGAGTGTTGTCTACGTACCCTCGTAGACCGATAGCGGAAGCGTTATGACAACGCGGTTGATGTAGTCATACGTCTTCACGGCCCGACCGATCAAGCACCGAAACTATGGCACCTCCGAGTTCTAGCACACGTTCAGCTCGATGACGATCCCCGGACTCCGATCCAGCAAAGTGTCAGGGAAGAGTTCCGTCAGCACGACGGCGTGGTGACTATCTTGATGTACTACTGTCGCAGGCCTTCGCTTAAGCACTGCTACAATATCATCGAGGACTATGGTGGAAGGGGGCACCGCACACGGCTAAGAATATGATCACGTGGATCAACTTGTATCTCTCTGGGGTGCCCCTGCCTCTGTATATAAAGGTTCAAGAGGGGGAGGCCAGCCGGCCATCATAGGGCGCGCCAGGAGGAGTCCTACTCCCTCCGGGAGTAGGACTTCTCCCCCAATCCTAGTTGGAATAGGATTCACGAGGTGGGAAAAGAGGGAGAGAGAAGGAGGGTGGCGCCGGCCCCCTCTCTCCTTGTCCTATTCGGACTAGGGGGGAGGGGCGCGCGGCCCAGCCCTGGCCGCCTCTCCTCTTCTTCCACTAAGGCCCATATAGCTCCCGAGGGGGTTCCGGTAACCTCCCGATACTCCGGTAAAATCCCGAAATCACCCGGAACACTTCCGATATCCAAACATAGGCTTCCAATATATCAATCTTTATGTCTCGACCATTTCGAGACTCCTCGTCATGTCCGTAATCTCATCCGGGACTCCGAACAACCTTCAGTACATCAAAACGTATAAACTAATAACATAATTGTCATCGAAACCTTAAGCGTGCGGACCCTACGGGTTCGAGAACAATGTAGACATGACCGAGACACGTCTCCGGTCAATAACCAATAGCGGAACCTGGATGCTCATATTGGTTCCTACATATTCTACGAAGATCTTTTAATTATCGGTCAGACCGCATAACAACATACGTTGTTCCCTTTGCCATCGGTATGTTACTTGCCCGAGATTCGATCGTCGGTATCCAATACCTAGTTCAATCTCGTTACCGGCAAGTCTCTTTACTCGTTCCGTAATACATCATCCCGCAACTAACTCATTAGTCGCAATGCTTGCAAGGCTTAAGTGATGTGCATTACCGAGAGGGCCCAGAGATACCTCTCTGACATTTGGAGTGACAAATCCTAATCTCAAAATACGCCAACCCAACATGTACCTTTGGAGACACCTGTAGAGCTCCTTTATAATCACCTAGTTACGTTGTGACATTTGGTAGCACACAAAGTGTTCCTCCGGCAAACGGGAGTTGCATAATGTCATAGTCATAGGAACATGTATAAGTCATGAAGAAAGCAATAGCAACATACTAAACGATCGGGTGCTAAGCTAATGGAATGGGTCATGTCAATCAGATCATTCAACTAATGATGTGATCCCGTTTAATCAAATGACAACTCTTTGTACATGGTTAGGAAACATAACCATCTTTGATTAACGAGCTAGTCAAGTAGAGGCATACTAGTGACACTCTGTTTGTCTATGTATTCACAGATGTATTATGTTTCCGGTTAATACAATTCTAGCATGAATAATAAACTTTTATCATGATATAAGGAAATAAATAATAACTTTATTATTTCCTCTAGGGCACATTTCCTTCAACGCCCTTAGTCCTTTTCATTTATTTCCTTATATCATGATAAAAGTTTATTATTCATGCTAGAATCGTATTAACCAGAAACATAATACATGTGTGAATACATGGACAAACAGAGTGTCACTAGTATGCCTCTACTTGACTAGCTCGTCAATCAAAGATGGTTATGTTTCCTAACCATGGAAAAAGAGTTGTCATTTGATTAACGGGATCACATCATTAGTTGAATGATCTGATTGACATGACCCATTTCATTAGCTTAGCACCCGATCGTTTAGTATGTTGCTATTGCTTTCTTCATGACTTATACATGTTCCTATGACTATGAGATTATGCAACTCCCGTGTGCCGGAGGAACACTTTGTGTGCTACCAAATGTCACAACGTAACTGGGTGATTATAAAGGTGCTCTACAGGTGTCTCCAAAGGTACATGTTGGGTTGGCGTATTTCGAGATTAGGATTTGTCACTCCGATCGTCAGAGAGGTATCTCTGGGCCCACTCGGTAATGCACATCACTTAAGCCTTGCAAGCATTGCAACTAATGAGTTAGTTGCGGGATGATGTATTACGGAATGAGTAAAGAGACTTGCCGGTAACGATATTGAACTAGGTATTGGATACCGACGATCGAATCTCGGGCAAGTAACATACCGATGACAAAGGGAACAACGTATGTTGTTATGCGGTCTGACCGATAGAGATCTTCATAGAATATGTAGGAGCCAATATGAGCATCCAGGTTCTGCTATTGTTTATTGACCGGAGACGAGTCTCGGTCATGTCTACATTGTTCTCGAACCCGTAGGGTCCGCACGCTTAAGGTTTCGATGACAGTTACATTATGAGTTTGTGAGTTTTGATGTACTGAAGGAGTTCGGAATCCCGGATGTGATGACGGACATGACGAGGAGTCTCGAAATGGTCGAGACATAAAGATTGATATATTGGAAGCCTATGTTTGGATATCGGACGTGTTCCGGGTTAAATCGGGATTTTACCGGAGTACCGGGAGGTTACCGGAACCCCCCGGGAGGTATATGGGCCTTAGTGGGCCTTAGTGGAAGAGAGGAGAGGTGGCCAGAGATGGGCCGCGCGCCTCTCCCCCCTTGGTCTGAATAGGACAAGGAGAGGGGGCCGACCCCCTTCCTCCTCTCTCTCCTCTTTCCCCCCCTCCACGAATCCTATTCCAACTAGGAAAGGGGGGGAGTCCTACTCCCGGAGGGAGTAGGACTCCTCCTGGCGCGCCTCCTCTTGGCCGGCCGCCCCCCCTTTGAGCCTTTATATACGGAGGCAGGGGCACTCCCTAGAGACACAAGTTGATCCACGTGATCATATTCTTAGCCGTGTGCGGTGCCCCCTTCCACCATAGTCCTCGATAATATTGTAGCAGTGCTTAGGCGAAGCCCTGCGACATTAGTACATCAATATCGTCACCACGCCGTCGTGCTGACGGAACTCTTCCCCGACACTTTGCTGGATCGGAGTCCGGCGATCGTCATCGAGCTGAACGTGTGCTAGAACTCGAAGGTGCCGTAGTTTCGGTGCTTGATCGGTCGGGCCGTGAAGACGTACGACTACATCAACCGCGTTGTCATAACGCTTCCGCTATCGGTCTACGAGGGTACGTAGACAACACTCTCCCCTCTCGTTGCTATGCATCACCATGATCTTGCGTGTGCGTAGGAATTTTTTTGAAATTACTACGTTCCACAACACGACAACCATCAGGTAGACATATATGTGTGTTGTTGGCGGGCTACGCACTGTGGAGAAATCACATAGCAGTTATAGGCAGTTTGCAACATGGAGTCGTTGCGCCTAGAGGTCTACCAACGTTACATTTTTCTACAATGTATGCTTTTGTTTCTATACTTGTCGTCTATATGCACCAGTGTTATTATGTTCGTTTTCTAGCCTAGAGGTATGATTTTTCGTAAAGTTCGGTTATTTGGTTCATATAGGGTGATCCCTATTTGGCGCATAGGTCACAACAAGGGACCTACCATGCAACCCCTCCAACGCCCAAATCCAATTTTTGGGTCGGGTCCAGGTCCAGGGAGATGCTTCCATGACACTGTCTTCTACCCTGAGTGCGGTGCATGTCCCCTTGCTTTTTGGTCAATAGTTTTTCGAAATACATGAACATTTTCTAAACGGATGAAGCTTTTTCACTTATCAGAAACAATTATTTAAATTCACAAACATTTTTTTCATTTTTTATCAACTTTTCTAAAAAATCATGAACATTATATGAATTCCGAAAAACAATTCTAATTCATAAACAATTCTGATTATACAAACTTTTTTAGAGATTGTAAACATTTTTTGAATATGTGAACATTTTTTGAAATCATGAACATTTTTAATGTCAGAACATTTTTTTTTCTCAAACAATTTTTCAAAATCATGAACAAAAACATCTGAATTCATGATCACTTTATGATTTCTTGAACATTCTTATGCAGAATCAAAAATTATTTGAAATCTGGAGATATTTCGAAAGGGAAAAAAGGACAAATAGGAAATAAAAACGAAAAAATAGGGGGCGTCCCGCCCTGCAGATGGGCCGGCCCAATAGGGCATGTGGGGCACGTTTCCTCTTCATCGGGCGCACAGGTCGCCATATAGAGGCTCCCTTCATTTAGACCCATAGTTTAGATATGCATTTATCCGTGTCAGGCCCATGGGCCATAAATGTTTAGGCTTCCTTATTATTCTTGTTTTTTTCGGACACGGGCTTTTGGAACATGGTTGCACACGCACCTACTTTGAATAGTTTGTCTCACAAAAAACTACTGTGAATAGTAAAATTAAAAATGCCAGAAAATCATCAGTTCTTAATATTTTTTGTAACATATACATGGTTGAGTGTTCTACTCACGTGTGAAGTTTCACGGAGGACTGACATCCATGGTCTTCTCGGCAAAAATCAAAAACAAATTCCATGGTATAAAAGTGACTGTGTTAGGAAGTAAGGAGGTCGATTTTATTGTCTTTGCTAAGAATACCACATGTATTATTTCTTCACGAAACTTCACATATGAGTACAATAGTCGACTAAGTTTGATACCCTTAGAAATTGGAATTGCTTGCTTTTTTTTGCTATTTTTATATTCCACAATTCATTATGGTGTGTCTGGAACCATGTGCACAACGGTATTTTATCCCCTCCTCCCCACACACACACCCCATAAGGAAATAGTTTTTTATTTATGGATGAGCATAGTCTTCGAAGAATATATCGAGCGCTTATAAAAATGTTACAATCCTGACAACCACCATTTATGCAATGTTTGCAAGCAACTTCATGTGTCTATATATGTATGTGTGTGATTGTACTATGTTTTATTGACTAATAAAATGTGTGTGGTTTAAAAACAAGGTGGCAGGTTCAAAGGTTATCCTAGGCAGAGGACAATGTGGTTAGGAGGATTTGGACGATAGTGTTCCTAGTCCAGGTGTGTCCTGCTTGTGCCGGGTACACCAACTTATTTTAACCTTCAACAATTTACATACGAAAGGGCCATGCGTGATGGTTTGGGTCCAAAATGAATTTTGTGTATGTGCCCGAGAATTCACAGATCTTTAACGTGAGCATGAGACGATGACCTCTCCTCGCTCCAACGCATGGGAATTGAACTCGTCCTCAACATTCTCTCATTGGTTGTCGCCGTGATCGTGGGACCCCCGCTTGAACGAGGATACCGAACTCGAACTAAGTGTGTTTTGGATAATTCCACGGCTTGTGTTGTAGGGCGCAGACGACACGTTTGTCTATGTAGGCAAGTTGGAGTTCTTCATTCACAAGGTGTCGAACGCAAGTTGGATTATATGATACAAATGATGATTATAACATGCATGCACTCCAACATAAACAAATAACTAATAAATATAGTGTGGTGACATGTGGGGGGAGGGGGCTAGTTGAAGGAAATATGCCCTAGAGGCAATAATAAAGTTATTATTTATTTCCTTATATCATGATAAATGTTTATTATTCATGCTAGAATTGTATTAATCGGAAACATAATACATGTGTGAATACATAGACAAACAGAGTGTCACTAGTATGCCTCTACTTGACTAGCTCGTTGATCGAAGATGGTTACTTGTTTCCTAACCATAGACATGAGTTGTCATTTGATTAACGGGATCACATCATTAGGAGAATGATGTGATTGACTTGACCCATTCCGTTAGCTTAGCACTTGATTGTTTAGTTTGTTGCTATTGCTTTCTTCATAACTTATACATGTTCCTATGACTATGAGATTATGCAACTCCCGTTTACCGGAGGAACACTTTGTGTGCTACCAAACGTCACAACGTAACTGGGTCATTATAAAGGTGCTCTATAGGTGTCTCCGAAGGTACTTGTTGGGTTGGCGTATTTCGAGATTAGGATTTGTCACTCCGATTGTCGGAGAGGTATCTCTGGGCCCTCTCGGTAATGCACATCACTTAAGCCTTGCAAGCATTGCAACTAATGAGTTAGTTGCGGAATGATGTATTACGGAACGAGCAAAGAGACTTGCCGGTAACGAGATTGAACTAGGTATTGGAATACCGACGATCGAATCTCGGGCAGGTAACATACCGATGACAAAGGGAACAACGTATGTTATTATGCAGTTTGACCGATAAAGATCTTCATAGAATATGTAGGAACCAATATGAGCATCCAGGTTCCGCTATTGGTTATTGACCGAAGACGTGTCTCGGTCATGTCTACATAGTTCTCGAACCCGTAGGGTCCGCACGCTTAAAGTTCGGTGACGACCGTAATTAGGTTTTTTTTGTGTTTTGATGTACTGAAGGTTGTTCGGAGTTCCGGATGTGATCACAGACATGACGAGGAGTCTCTAAATGGTCGAGACATAAAGATTGATATATTGGAAGCCTATATTTGGATATCAGAAACGTTCCGGGTGAAATCAGGATTTTACCGGAGTACCGGGGGCTCACCGGAACCCCCCCCCTCCCCGGGGGGGGGGGGGGGGGGTTAATGGGCCTACATGGGCCCAAAGGGAGAAGAGGAGGGCCGGCCAGGGCAGGCCGCGCGCCCCCTCCCCCCTAGCCCGAATAGGACAAGGAAGGGGGGGCGACGCCCCCCTTTCCTCTTTCCGCCTTCCCCTTTCCTTCTCCAACAAGGCAAGAAGGGGGAGTCCTACTCCCGGTGGGAGTAGGACTCCTCCACGCGCACCCCTAGGGGCCGGCCGCACCTCCCCCCTCCCTCCATTATATACGGGGGCAAGGGGGCACCCCATGACACACAAGTTGATCTTCGTGATCGTTCCTTAGCCGTGTGCGGTGCCCCCTTCCACCATATTCCACCTTGGTCATATCATAGCGGTGCTTAGGCGAAGCCCAGCATCGGTAGAACATCATCACCGTCATCACGCCGTCGTGCTGACGAAACTCTCCCTCAACACTCGGCTGGATCGGAGCTCGAGGGACGTCACTGAGTTGAACGTGTGTAGAACTCAGAGGTGCCGTACGTTCGGTACTTGGATCGGTCGGATCAGGAAGACATACGACTACTTCCTCTACGTTGTGTCAACGCTTCCGTTGCCGGTCTACGAGGGTACATAGACAACACTCTCCCCTCTCGTAGCTATGCATCACCATGATCTTGCGTGTGCGTAGGAATTTTTTTTGAAATTACTACGTTCCCCAACAGTGGCATCCGAGCCAGGTTTTACGAGTTGATGTTATTTGCACGAGTAGAACACAAGTGAGTTGTGGGCGATATAAGTCATACTTGAAGGAAATATGCCCTAGAGGCAACAATAAAGTTATTGTTTATTTCCTTATATCATGATAAATGTTTATTGTTCATGCTAGAATTGTATTAACCGGAAACATAATACATGTGTGAATACATAGACAAACAGAGTGTCACTAGTATGCCTCTACTTGACTAGCTCGTTAATCAAAGATGGTTATGTTTCCTAACCATGGACAAAGAGTTGTTATTTGATTAACGGGATCACATCATTAGATGAATGATCTGATTGACATGACCCATTCCATTAGCTTAGCACCCGATCGTTTAGTATGTTGCTATTGCTTTCTTCATGACTTATACATGTTCCTATGACTATGAGATTATGCAACTCCCGTTTGCCAGAGGAACACTTTGGGTGCTACCAAACGTCACAACGTAACTGGGTGATTATAAAGGAGTACTACAGGTGTCTCCAAAGGTACATGTTGGGTTGGCGTATTTCGAGATTAGGATTTGTCACTCCGATTGTCGGAGAGGTATCTCTGGGTCCTCTCGGTAATGCACATCACTTAAGCCTTGCAAGCATTGCAACTAATGAGTTAGTTGCGGGATGATGTATTACAGAACAAGTAAAGAGACTTGCCGGTAACGAGATTGAACTAGGTATTGGATACCGACGATCGAATCTCGGGCAAGTAACATACCGATGACAAAGGGAACAACGTATGTTGTTATGCGGTCTGACCGATAAAGATCTTCGTAGAATATGTAGGAGCCAATATGGGCATCCAGGTCCCGCTATTGGTTATTGACCGGAGACGTGTCTCGGTCATGTCTACATTGTTCTCGAACCGTAGGGTGCGCACGCTTAAGGTTTCGATGACAGTTATATTATGAGTTTATGAGTTTTGTTGTACCGAAGGAGTTAGGAGTCCCAGATGAGATCGGGGACATGACGAGGAGTCTCGAAATGGTCGAGACGTAAAGACCGATATATTGGACGACTATATTAGGACATCGGAAAGGTTCCGTGTGATTCGGGTATTTTTCGGAGTACCGGGTAGTTACGGGAGAAGTAATGGGCCTTGATGGGCTTTAGTGGGAAGAGGAAAAAGGCTGTTGCGCCCCCCTCCCCTCTAGTCCTAATTGGACTAGGGAAAAGGGGGCCGGCCACCTTTCCTACTCCTCCACTTCCTTCTCCCTTCCTCCCCTCTTGGTGGACTCCTACTAGGACTTGGAGTCCTAGTAGGACTCCACACCTGGCGCGCCTCTCCTAGGGCCGGCCTCCTCCCCCTTGCTCCTTTATATACGGGGGTAGGGGGGCACCTCTAGACACACAAGTTGATCATTGAGATCGTTCCTTAGCCGTGTGCGGTGCTCCCTGCCACCATATTCCACCTCGATCATATCGTTGTAGTGCTTAGGCGAAGCTCTGCGTCGGTAGAACATCAAGATCGTCACCACGCCGTCGTGCTGACGGAACTCCTCCCCGAAGCTTTGCTGGATCGGAGCCCGGGGATCGTCATCGAGCTGTACGTGTGCTAAGAACTCGGAGGTGCCGGAGTAACGGTGCTTGGATCGGTCGGATCAGGAAGAAGACGTACGACTACTTCCTCTATGTTGTGTCAACGCTTCTGTTACGATCTACAAGGGTACGTAGATCATACTCTCCCCCTCGTTGCTATGCATCACCATGATCTTGCATGTGCGTAGGAAATTTTTGAAATTACTATGTTCTCCAACAGTGGTATCAGAGCCTAGGTTTTATGGTTTGATGTTATATGCACGAGTAGAACACAAGTGAGTTGTGGGCGATATAAGTCATACTGCCTACCAGCATGTCATACTTTGGTTCGGCGGTATTGTTGGATGAAGCGGCCCGTACCGACATTACGCGTACGCTTACACGAGACCGGTTCTCCCGACGTGCTTTGCACAAAGGTGGCTTGCGGGTGACTGTTTCTCCAACTTTAGTTGAACCGAGTGTGGCTATGCCCGATCCTTGCGAAGGTTAAAACGGAGTCAAATTGACAAACTATCGTTGTGGTTTTTGATGCGTAGGTAAGAACGGTTCTTGCTCAGCCTATAGCAGCCACGTAAAACTTGCAACAATAAAGTAGAGGACGTCTAACTTGTTTTTGCAGGGCATGTTGTGATGTGATATGGTCAAGACGTGATGAGATATAAGTTGTTGTATGAGATGATCATGTTTTGTTGAAGTTATCGGCAACTGGCAAAACCCTTATGGTTGTCTCTTTATTGCATAAGATGCAAGCGCCAAATAATTGCTTTACTTTATCGCTATGCGATAGAAATAGTTGCAAGAGCAATTGTTGGCGAGACGACACATTGATATAGATAAAGATGATGGAGATCATGGTGTCATGCCGGTGACGATGGTGATCATGACGGTGCTTCGGAGATGGATATCACAGGCACAAGATGATGATGGCCATATCATATCGCTTATATTGATTGCATGTGATGTTTATCTTTTATGCATCTTATCTTGCTTTGATTGACGGTAGCATTATAAGATGATCTCTCACTAATTATCAAGAAGTGTTCTCCCTGAGTATGCACCGTTGTGAAAGTTCTTCGTGCTGAGACACCACGTGATGATCGGGTGTGATAGGCTCTACGTTCAAATACAACGGGCGCAAAACAGTTGCACACGCGGAATACTCAGGTTATACTTGACGAGCCAAGCATATACAGATATGGCCTCGGAACACGGAGACCGAAAGGTCGAGCGTGAATCATATAGTAGATATGATCAACATAGTGATGTTCACCATTGAAACTACTCCATCTCACGTGATGATCGGACATGGTTTAGTTGATTTGGATCACGTGATCACTTAGAGGATTAGAGGGATGTCTATCTAAGTGGGAGTTCTTAAGTAATATGATTAATTGAACTTAAATTTATCATGAACTTAGTCCTGGTAGTATTTTGTAAATCATGTTGTAGATCAATAGCTCGCGTTGTTGCTTCCCTGTGTTTACTTTGATATGTTCCTAGAGAAAATTGTATTGAAAGATGTTAGTAGCAATGATGCGGATTGGATCCGTGATCTAAGGTTTATCCTCATTGCTGCACAGAAGAATTATGTCCTTGATGCACCGCTAGGTGACAGACCTATTACAGGAGCAAATGCAGAGGTTATGAACGTTTGGCTAGCTCAATATGATGACTACTTGATAGTTTAGTGCACCATGCTTAATGGCTTAGAATCGGGACTTCAAAGACGTTTTGAACGTCATGGACCATATGAGATGTTCTAGGAGTTGAAGATAATATTTCAAGCAAATACCCTAGTTGAGAGATATGAAGTCTCCAACAAGTTCTATAGCTAAAAGATGGAGGAGAATCGCTCAACTAGTGAGCATGTGCTCATATTGTCTGGGTACTACAATCGCTTGAATCAAGTGGGAGTTAATCTTCCAGATAAGATAGTGATTGACAGAATTTTCTAGTCACCATGACCAAGTTAGTAGAACTTCGTGATGAACTATAGTATGCAAGGGATGACGAAAACGACTCCCGAGCTTTTCATGATGATGAAATCGATGAAGGTAGAAATCAAGAAAAACATCAAGTGTTGATGGTAGACAAGACCACTAGTTTCAAGAAAAGGGCAGAGGGAAGAAGGGGAACTTCAAAAAGAACAGCAAGCAAGTTGCTGCTCAAGTGAAGAAGCCCAAGTCTGGACCTAAGCCTAAGACTGAGTGCTTCTACTGCAAAGGGACTGGTCACTGGAAGCGGAACTACCCCAAGTGATTGGCGGATAAGAAGGATGGCAAAGTGAACATAAGTATATTTGATATACATGTTATTGATGTGTACTTTACTAGTGTTTATAGCAAACCCTCAGTATTTGATACTAGTTCAGTTGCTAAGATTAGTAACTCGAAACGGGAGTTGCAGAATAAACAGAGACTAGTTAAGGGTGAAGTGACGATGTGTGTTGGAGGTGGTTCCAAGATTGATATGATCATCATCGCACACTCCCTATAATTTCGGGATTAGTGTTGAACCTAAATAAGTGTTATTTGGTGTTTGCGTTGAGCATGAATATGATTTGATCATGTTTATTGTAATACGGTTATTCATTTAAGTAAGAGAATAAATTGTTGTTCTGTTTACATGAATAAAACCTTATATGGTTACACACCCAATGAAAATAGTTCGTTGGATCTCGATCATAGTGATACACATAATCATAATATTGAAACCAAAAGATGCAAAGTTAATAATGATAGTGCAACTTATTTGTAGCACTGCCGTTTAGGTCATATTGGTGTAAAGCGCATGAAGAAACTCCATGCTGATGGGCTTTTGGAATCACTTGATTATGAATCAGTTGATGCTTGCGAACCATGCCTCATGGGCAAGATGACTAAGACTCTGTTCTTCGGACCAATGGAGCGAGCAACAGATTTGTTGGAAACCATACATACTGATGTATGTGGTCCGATGAATATTGAGGCTCGTGACAAGGGTCATTATTTTCTGATCTTCACAGATGATTTGAGCAGATATGAGTATATCTACTTGATGAAACATAAGTCTGAAACATTTGAAAAGTTCAAAGAATTTCAGAGTGAAGTGAAAAATCATCGTAACAAGAAAATAAAGTTTCTACGATCTGATCGTAGAGAAGAGTATTTGAGTTACGAGTTTGGCCTTCAGTTAAAAACAATGTGAAATAGTTTCACTACTGACGCCACATGGAACACCATAGTGTAATGGTGTGTCCGAACGTCATAACCATACTTTATTAGATATGGTGCGATCTATGATGTCTCTTACCGATCTACCACTATCGTTTTGGGGTTATGCATTAGAGACAGTTGCATTCACGTTAAATAGGGCACCATCAACATCCGTTGAGATGACGCCTTATGAACTGTGGTTTGGCAACAAACCAAAGTTGTCGTTTCTTAAAGTTTGGGATTGTGATGCTTATGTGAAAAAGTTTCATCCTGATAAGCTCAAACCCAAATCGGAAAAGTGCGTCTTCATAGGATACCCTAAAGAATATGTTGGGTACACCTTCTATCACAGATCCGAAGGCAAGATATTCGTTGCTGAGAATGGATCCTTTCCAGAGAAGGAGTTTTCTCTCGAAAGAAGTGAGTGGGAGGAAAGTAGAAAACTTGATAAGGTAATTGTACCTTCTCCCTTATTGGAAAGTAGTTCATCACAAAAAATCTGTTCTTGTGACTACTACACCAATTAGTGAGGAAGCTAATGATGATGATCATGTAACTTCAGATCAAGTTACTACCGAATCTCGTAGGTAAACCAGAGTGAGAACCGCACCAGAGTGGTACGGTAATCCTGTTCTGGAGGTCATATTACTTGACCATGACGAGCCTACGAACTATGAGGAAGCGATGATGAGCCCAGATTCCGCGAAATGGTTTGAGGCCATGAAATCTGAGATATGATCCATGTATGAGAACAAAGTTTGGACTTAGGTTGACTTGCCCGTTGATCGGCATGCAATTGAGAATAAATGGATCTTTAAGAGGAAGACGGACGCTGATAGTAGTGTTACTATCTACAAAGCTAGAATTGTCGCAAAAGGTTTTCGACAAGTTCAAGGTGTTGACTACGATGAGAGCTTCTCACTCGTATCTATGCTTGAGTCTGTCCGAATCATGTTAGTAATTGCCGCATTTTATGAAATCTGGCAAATGGATAAACAAAACTGCATTCCTTAATGGATTTATTAAAGAAGAGTTGTATATGATGCAACCAGAAGGTTTTGTCAATCCGAAAGATGCTAACAAAAATGTGCAAGCTCCAGCGATCCATCTGTGAACTGGTGCAAGCATCTCGGAGTTGGAATGTACGCTTTGATGAGTTGATCAAAGCATATAGTTTTATACAGACTTGCGGTGAAGCCTGTATTTACAAGAAAGTGAGTGGGAGCACTACAACATTTCTGATAAGTATATGTGAATGACATATTGTTGATCGGAAATAATGTAGAATTATTCTGTAAAGCATAAAGGAGTGCTTGAAAGGAGTTTTTCAAAGAAAGACCTCGGTGAAGCTACTTACATATTGAGCATCAAGATCTATAGAGATAGATCAAGACGCTTGATAAGTATTTCCATGAGTACATACCTTGACAAGATTTTGAAGTAGTTCAAAATGGAACAGTCAAAGAAGGAGGTCTTGCCTGTGTTACAAGGTGTGAAATTGAGTAAGACTCAAAGCCCGACCACGGCAGAAGATAGAAAGAGAATGAAAGTCATTCCCTATGCCTTGGCCATAGGTTCTATAAAGTATGTCATGCTGTATACCAGATCTATTGTATACCCTGCACTGATTTGGCAAGGGAGTACAATAGTGATCTAGGAGTAGATCACTGGACAGCGGTCAGAATTATCCTTAGTGAAATAAGGATATGTTTCTCGATTATGGACGTGACAAAAGGCTTGTCGTAAAGGGTTACGCCGATACAAGTTTTGACACTAATCTAGATGACTCTAAGTCTCGGTCTAGATACATATTCAAAGTGGGAGCAATTAGCTAGAGTAGCTCCATTCAGAGCATTGTTGACATAGAAATTTGCAAAATACATGTGGATCTGAATGTGGCAGACCCGTTGACTAAGATTCTCTCACAAGCAAAACATGATCACACCTTAGTACTCTTTGGGTGTTAATCACATAGCGATGTGAACTAGATTACTGAATCTAGTAAACCCTTTGGGTATTGGTCACATGGCGATGTGAACTATGGGTGTTAATCACATGATGATGTGAACTATCGATGTTAATCACATGGTGATGTGATCTAGATTATTGACTCTAGTGCAAGTGGGAGACTGAAGGAAATATGCCCTAGAGGCAATAATAAAGTTATTATTTATTTCCTTATATCATGATAAATGTTTATTATTCATGCTAGAATTGTATTAACCGGAAACATAATACATGTGTGAATACATAGACAAACAGAGTGTCACTAGTATGCCTCTACTTGACTAGCTCCTTAATCAAAGATGGTTATGTTTCCTAACCATGGACAAAGAGTTGTTATTTGATTAACGGGATCACATCATTAGATGAATGATCTGATTGACATGACTCATTCCATTAGCTTAGCACCCGATCGTTTAGTATGTTGCTATTGCTTTCTTCATGACTTATACATGTTCCTATGACTATGAGATTATGCAAGTCCCGTTTGCCGGAGGAACACTTTGGGTGCTACCAAACGTCACAACGTAACTGGGTGATTATAAAGGAGTACTACAGGTGTCTCCAAAGGTACATGTTGGGTTGGCGTATTTCGAGATTAGGATTTGTCACTCCGATTGTCGGAGAGGTATCTCTGGGCCCTCTCGGTAATGCACATCACTTAAGCCTTGCAAGCATTGCAACTAATGAGTTAGTTGCAGGATGATGTATTACAGAACAAGTAAAGAGACTTGCCGGTAACGAGATTGAACTAGGTATTGGATACCGACGATCGAATCTCGGGCAAGTAACATATCGATGACAAAGGGAACAACGTATGTTGTTATGCGGTCTGACCGATAAAGATCTTCGTAGAATATGTAGGAGCCAATATGGGCATCCAGGTCCCGCTATTGGTTATTGACCGGAGACGTGTCTCGGTCATGTCTACATTGTTCTCGAACCGTAGGGTCCGCACGCTTAAGGTTTCGATGACAGTTATATTATGAGTTTATGAGTTTTGATGTATCGAAGGAGTTCGGAGCCCCGGATGAGATCGGGGACATGACGAGGAGTCTCGAAATGGTCGAGATGTAAAGATTGATATATTGGACGACTATATTCGGACATCGGAAAAGTTCCGAGTGATTCGGGTATTTTTTGGAGTACCGGGTAGTTACGGGAGAAGTAATGGGCCTTGATGGGCTTTAGTGGGAAGAGGAAAAAGGCTGCTGCGCCCCCCTCCCCTCTAGTCCGAATTGGACTAGGGAAAAGGGGGCCGGCCACCTTTCCTACTCCTCCACTTCCTTCTCCCTTCCTCCCCTCTTGGTGGACTCCTACTAGGACTTGGAGTCCTAGTAGGACTCCACACCTGGCGCGCCTCTCCTAGGGCCGGCCTCCTCCCCTTGCTCCTTTATATACGGGGGCAGGGGGGCACCTCTAGACATACAAGTTGATCATTGAGATCGTTCCTTAGCCGTGTGCGGTGCCCCTTGCCACCATATTCCACCTCGATCATATCGTTGTAGTGCTTAGGCGAAGCTCTGTGTCAGTAGAACATCAAGATCGTCACCACGCCGTCGTGCTGACGGAACTCCTCCCTGAAGCTTTGCTGGATCGGAGCCCGGGGATCGTCATCGAGCTGTACGTGTGTTAAGAACTCGGAGGTGCTAGAGTAACGGTGCTTGGATCAGTCGGATCGGGAAGAAGACGTACGACTACTTCCTCTACGTTGTGTCAACGCTTCCGTTACGATCTACAAGGGTACGTAGATCATACTCTCCCCCTCGTTGCTATGCATCACCATGATCTTGCATGTGCGTAGGAAATTTTTGAAATTACTACGTTCTCCAACAATACTGCTTACCAGCATGTCATACTTTGGTTCGGCGGTATTGTTGGATGAAGCGGCTCGGACCAACATTACGCGTACGCTTACGTGAGACTGGTTCTTCCGACGTGCTTTCCACACAGGTGGCTGGCGGGTGTCAGTTTCTCCAATTAGTTGAACCGAGTGTGGCTACGCCCGGTCCTTGCGAAGGTTAAAATAGCACCAACTTGACAAACTATCGTTGTGGTTTTGATGCGTAGGTAAGAACGGTTCTTGCTAAGCCCGTAGCAACCACGTAAAACTTGCAACAACAAAGTAGAGGACGTCTAACTTGTTTTTGCAGGGCATGTTGTGATGTGATATGGTCAAAACGTGATGCTATATTTTTTTGTATGAGATGATCATGTTTTGTAACCGAGTTATCGGCAACTGGCAGGAGCCATATGGTTGTCGCTTTATTGTATGCAATGCAATCGCGCTGTAATGCTTTACTTTATCACTAAGCGGTAGCGATAGTGGTGGAAGCATAATTGGCGAGACGACAACGATGCTACGATGGAGATCAAGGTGTCGCGCCGGTGACGATGGTGATCATGACGGTACTTCGGAGATGGAGATCACAAGTACAAGATGATGATGGCCATATCATATCACTTATATTGCTTGCATGTGATGTTTATCTTTTATGCATCTTATCTTGCTTTGATTGACGGTAGCATTATAAGATGATCTCTCACTAAATTTCAAGATAAAAGTTCTCTCCCTGAGTATGCACCGTTGCCAAAGTTCGTCGTGCCCAGACACCAGGTGATGATCGGGTGTGATAAGCTCTACGTCCATCTACAACGGGT
Organism: Triticum monococcum; assembly: GCA_034509565.1. Taxonomy (NCBI): domain Eukaryota; kingdom Viridiplantae; phylum Streptophyta; class Magnoliopsida; order Poales; family Poaceae; genus Triticum; species Triticum monococcum. The sequence continues at coordinate 672,376,229 of CM067845.1, forward strand.
GCAAGCCAGTTTTGCACATGCAGAATACTCAGGTTAAACTTGACGAGCCTAGCATATGCAGATATGGCCTCAGAACACTGAGACCGAAAGGTCGAGCGTGAATCATATAGTAGATATGATCAACATATTGATGTTCACCATTGAAAGCTACTCCATTTCACGTGATGATCGGTTATGGTTTAGTTGATTTGGATCACGTGATCACTTAGAAGATTAGAGGGATGTCTTTCTAAGTGGGAGTTCTTAAGTAATATGATTAATTGAACTTTAATTTATCATGAACTTAGTCCTGATAGTATTTGCATATCTATGTTGTAGATCAATAGCTCGCCTTATTGCTTCCCTATGTTTTATATGTGTTCCTAGAGAAAACTAAGTTGAAAGATGATAGTAGCAATGATGCGGACTGGGTCCGTGATCTGAGGTTTATCCTCATTGATGCACAGAAGAATTATGTCCTTAATGCACCGCTAGGTGACAGACCTATTGCAGGAGCAGATGCAGACGTCATGAATGTTTGGCTAGCTCAATATGATGACTACTTGATAGTTTAGTGCACCATGCTTAACAGCTTAGAATCGGGACTTCAAAGACGTTTTGAACGTCATGGATCATATGGATGTTCCAGGAGTTGAAGTTAATATTTCAAGCAAATACCCGAGTTGAGAGATATGAAGTCTCCAACAAGTTCTATAGCTAAAAGATGGAGGAGAATAGCTCAAGCAGTGAGCATGTGTTCAGATTGTCTGGGTACTACAATCGCTTGAATCAAGTGGGAGTTAATCTTCCAGATAAAATAGTGATTGACAGAATTCACTAGTCACCATCACCAAGTTAGTAGAACTTCATGATGAACTATAGTATGCAAGGGATGATGAAAACGATTCCCGAGCTTTTCATGATGATGAAATCGATGAAGGTAGAAATCAAGAAAGAACATCAAGTGTTGATGATTAACAAGACCACTAGTTTCAAGAAAAGGGCAAAGGGAAACAAAGGGAACTTCAAGAAGAATGGCAAGCAAGTTGCTGCTCAAGTGAAGAAGCCGAAGTCTGGTCCTAAGCCTAAGACTAAGTGTTTCTACTGCAAAGGGACTGGTCACTCGAAGCGTAACTGCCCCAAGTATTTGGCGGATAAGAAGGATGGCAAAGTGAACAAAGGTATATTTGATATACAGATTATTGATGTGTATTTTACTAGTGTTCGTAGCAACCCCTCGGTATTTGATATTGGTTCAGTTACTAAGAGTAGTAACTCGAAACGTGAGTTGGAGAATGAACAGAGACTAGTTAAGGGTGAAGTGATGATGTGTGTTGGAAGTGGTTCCAAGGTTGATATGATCATCATCGCACACTCCCTATACTTTCGGGATTAGTGTCGAACCTAAATAAGTGTTATTTGGTGTTTGCATTGAGCATGAATATGATTTGATCATGTTTATTGCAATACGGTTATTCATTTAAGTAAGAGAATAAATTCTTGTTCTATTTACATGAATAAAACCTTATATGGTTACACACCCAATGAAAATGGTTCGTTGGATCTCGATTGTAGTGATACACATATTCATAATATTGAAACCAAAAGATGCAAAGTTAATAATGATAGTGCAACTTATTTGTGGCACTGCCGTTTAAGTCATATTGGTGTAAAGCACATGAATAAAATCCATGCTGATGGGCTTTTGGAATCACTTGATTATGAACCATTTGATGCTTGCGAACCATGCCTCATGGGAAAGATGACTAAGACTCCGTTCTCCGAAACAATGGAGCGAGCAACAGATTTGTTGGAAATCATACATATTGATGTATGTGGTCCGATGAATATTGAGGCTCGCGGCAGGTATCATTATTTTCTGATCTTCACAGATGATTTGAGCAGATATGAGTATATCTACTTGATGAAACACAAGTCTAAAATATTTGAAAATTTCAAAGAATTTCATAGTGAAGTGGAGAATCATCGTAACAAAAATAAAAGTTTCTAAGATATGATCGCAAAAGTAAAATATTTGAGTTACGAATTTGGCCTTCAGTTAAAACAATGTGAAATAGTTTCACTACTCACGCCACCTGGAACACCACAGTGTAATGGTGTGTCTGAACGTCGTAACCGTGCTTTATTAGATATGGTGCGATCTATGATGTCTCTTACCGATTACCACTATCATTTTGGGGTTATGCATTGGAGACAGCTACATTCATGTTAAATAGGGCACCATCAAAATCCGTTGAGATGACGCCTTATGAACTATGGTTTGGCAAGAAACCAAAGTTGTCGTTTCTGAAAGTTTGGGGCTGCAATGCTTATGTGAAAAAGCTTCAACCTGATAAGCTCGAGCCCAAATCGGAGAAATGTGTCTTCATAGGGTACCCAAAGGAGACTATTGGGTACATCTTCTATCACATATCCGAAGGCAAGACATTCGTTGCTAAGAATGGATCCTTTCTAGAGAAGGAGTTTCTCTCGAAAGAAGTGAGTGGGAGGAAAGTAGAACTTGATGAGGTAACTGTACATGCTCCCTTATTGGAAAGTAGTACATCACAGAAACCAGTTTCTGTGACACCTATACCAATTAGTGAGGAAGCTAATGATAATGATCATGAAACTTCAGATCAAGTTACTACCGAACCTCATAGATCAACTAGAGTAAGATCTGCACCAGAGTGGTACGGTAATCCTGTTCTGGAAGTCATGCTACTAGATCATGATGAACCTACGAACTATGAAGAAGCGATGGTGAGCCTAGATTCCGCAAAATGGCTAGAAGCCATGAAATCTGAGATGGGATCCATGTATGAGAACAAAGTATGGACTTTGGTTGACTTGCCCGTTGATCGGCAAGCAATTGAGAATAAATTGATCTTCAAGAAGAAGACTGACACTGACGGTAATGTTACTATCTACAAAGCTCGACTTGTTGCGAAAGGTTTTCGACAAGTTCAAGGGATTGACTACGATGAGACCTTCTCACCCGTAGCAATGCTTAAGTCTGTCCGAATCATGTTAGTGATTGCCGCATTTTATGATTATGAAATTTGGCAGATGGATGTCAAAACTGCATTCCTGAATGGATTTGTGGAAGAAGAGTTGTATATGATGCAACCGGAAGGTTTTGTCGATCCAAAGGTAGCTAACAAAGTGTGCAAGCTCTAGCGATCCATTTATGGACTGGTGCAAGCCTCTCGGAGTTGGAATAAACGCTTTGATAGTGTGATCAAAGCATTTGGTTTTGGACAGACTTTTGGAGAAGCCTGTATTTACAAGAAAGTGAGTGGGAGCTCTGTAGCATTTCTGATATTATATATGGATGACATATTACTGATTGGAAATGATATAGAATTTCTGGATAGCATAAAGGGATACTTGAATAAGAGTTTTTCAATGAAAGACCTCGGTGAAGCTCCTTACATATTGAGCATCAAGATCTATAGAGATAGATAAAGACGCTTGATAAGTTTTTCAATGAGTACATACCTTGACAAGATTTTGAAGTAGTTCAAAATGGAACAGTCAAAGAAGGAGTTCTTGCCTGTGTTACAAAGGTGAGAAGTTGAGTAAGACTCAAAACCCGACCATGGCAGAAGATAGAGAGAGAATGAAAGTCATTCCCTATGCCTCAGCCATAGGTTCTATAAAGTATGCCATGCTGTGTACCAGACCTATTGTATACCCTGCCCTGAGTTTGGCAAGGGAGTACAATACTGATCTACGAGTAGATCACTGGACATTGGTCAAAATTATCCTTAGTGGAATAAGGATATATTTCTCGATTATGGAGGTGACAAAAGGTTCGTCGTAAAGGGTTACGTCAATGCAAGTTTTGACACTAATCCACCTGACTAAACTTCTCTCACAAGGAAAACATGATCACACCTTAGTACTCTTTGGGCGTTAATCACATAGCGATGTGAACTAGATTATTGAATCTAGTAAACCCTTTGGGTGTTGGTCACATGACTATGTGAACTATGGCTGTTAATCACATGGTGATGTGAACTATTGATGTTAAATCACATGGCGGTGTGAACTAGATTATTGACTCTAGTGCAAGTGGGAGACTGAAAGAAATATGCCCTAGAGGCAATAATAAAGTTATTATTTATTTCCTTATATCATGATAAATGTTTATTATTCATGCTAGAATTGTATTAACCGGAAACATAATACATGTGTGAATACATAGACAAACAGAGTGTCACTAGTATGCCTCTACTTGACTAGCTCGTTAATCAAAGATGGTTATGTTTCCTAACCATGGACAAAGAGTTGTTATTTGATTAACGGGATCACATCATTAGATGAATGATCTGATTAACATGACCCATTCCATTAGCTTAGCACCCGATCGTTTAGTATGTTGCTATTGCTTTCTTCATGACTTATACATGTTCCTATGACTATGAGATTATGCAACTCCCGTTTACCGGAGGAACACTTTGTGTGCTACCAAATGTCACAACGTAACTGGGTCATTATAAAGGTGCTCTACAGGTGTCTCCGAAGGTACTTGTTGGGTTGGCGTATTTCGAGATTAGGATTTGTCACTCCGATTGTCGGAGAGGTATCTTTGGGCCCTCTCGGTAATGCACATCACTTAAGCCTTGCAAGCATTGCAACTAATGAGTTAGTTGCGGAATGATGTATTACGGAACGAGTAAAGAGACTTGCTGGTAACGAGATTGAACTAGGTATTGGAATACCGACGATCGTATCCCGGGCTGGTAACATACCGATGACAAAGGGAACAACGTATGTTGTTATGCGGTTTGACCGATAAAGATCTTCGTAGAATATGTAGGAGCCAATATGGGCATCCAGGTCCCGCTATTGGTTATTGACCGGAGACGTGTCTCGGTCAGGTCTACATTGTTCTCGAACCGTAGGGTCCGCACGCTGAAGGTTTCAATGACAGTTATATTATGAGTTTATGAGTTTTGATGTACCGAAGGAGTTCGGAGCCCCGGATGAGATCGGGGACATGACGAGGAGTCTCGAAATGGTCGAGACGTAAAGATCGATATATTGGACGACTATATTCAGACATCGGAAAAGTTCCGAGTGATTCGGGTATTTTTCGGAGTACCGGGTAGTTACGGAAGAAGTAATGGGCCTTGATGGGCTTTAGTGGGAAGAGGAAAAAGGCTGCTGCGCCCCCCTCCCCTCTAGTCTGAATTGGACTAGGGAAAAGGGGGCCGGCCACCTTTCCTACTCCTCCACTTCCTTCTCCCTTCCTCCCCTCTTGGTGGACTCCTACTAGGACTTGGAGTCCTAGTAGGACTCCACACCTGGCGCGCCTCTCCTAGGGCCGGCCTCCTCCCCCTTGCTCCTTTATATATGGGGGCAGGGGGCACCTCTAGACATACAAGTTGATCATTGAGATCATTCCTTAGCCGTGTGCGGTGCCCCTTGCCACCATATTCCACCTCGATCATATCGTTGTAGTGCTTAGGCGAAGCTCTGTGTCAGTAGAACATCAAGATCGTCACCACGCCGTCGTGCTGACGGAACTCCTCCCCGAAGCTTTGCTGGATCGGAGCCCGGGGATCGTCATCGAGCTGTACGTGTGTTAAGAACTCGGAGGTGCTAGAGTAACGGTGCTTGGATCGGTCGGATCGGGAAGAAGACGTACGACTACTTCCTCTACGTTGTGTCAACGCTTCCGTTACGATCTACAAGGGTACGTAGATCATACTCTCCCCCTCGTTGCTATGCATCACCATGATCTTGCATGTGCGTAGGAAATTTTTGAAATTACTATGTTCTCCAACAATACTGCTTACCAGCATGTCATACTTTGGTTCGGCGGTATTGTTGGATGAAGCGGCTCGGACCAACATTACGCGGACGCTTACGCGAGACTGGTTCTTCCGACGTGCTTTCCACACAGGTGGCTGGCGGGTGTCAGTTTCTCCAATTAGTTGAACCGAGTGTGGCTACGCCCGGTCCTTGCGAAGGTTAAAACAGCACCAACTTGACAAACTATCGTTGTGGTTTTGATGCGTAGGTAAGAACGGTTCTTGCTAAGCCCGTAGCAACCACGTAAAACTTGCAACAACAAAGTAGAGGACGTCTAACTTGTTTTTGCAGGGCATGTTGTGATGTGATATGGTCAAAACGTGATGCTATATTTTATTGTATGAGATGATCATGTTTTGTAACCGAGTTATCGGCAACTGGCAGGAGCCATATGGTTGTCGCTTTATTGTATGCAATGCAATCGCGCTGTAATGCTTTACTTTATCACTAAGCGGTAGCGATAGTGGTGGAAGCATAATTGGCGAGACGACAACGATGCTACGATGGAGATCAAGGTGTCGCGCCGGTGACGATGGTGATCATGACGGTACTTCGGAGATGGAGATCACAAGTACAAGATGATGATGGCCATATCATATCACTTATATTGCTTGCATGTGATGTTTATCTTTTATGCATCTTATCTTGCTTTGATTGACGGTAGCATTATAAGATGATCTCTCACTAAATTTCAAGATAAAAGTTTTCTCCCTGAGTATGCACCGTTGCCAAAGTTCGTCGTGCCCAGACACCACGTGATGATCGGGTGTGATAAGCTCTACGTCCATCTACAACGGGTGCAAGCCAGTTTTGCACACGCAGAATACTCAGGTTAAACTTGACGAGCCTAGCATATGCAGATATGGCCTCAGAACACTGAGACCGAAAGGTCGAGCGTGAATCATATAGTAGATATGATCAACATATTGATGTTCACCATTGAAAGCTACTCCATTTCACGTGATGATCGGTTATGGTTTAGTTGATTTGGATCACGTGATCACTTAGAAGATTAGAGGGATGTCTTTCTAAGTGGGAGTTCTTAAGTAATATGATTAATTGAACTTTAATTTATCATGAACTTAGTCCTGATAGTATTTGCATATCTATGTTGTAGATCAATAGCTCGCCTTATTGCTTCCCTATGTTTTATATGTGTTCCTAGAGAAAACTAAGTTGAAAGATGATAGTAGCAATGATGCGGACTGGGTCCGTGATCTGAGGTTTATCCTCATTGATGCACAGAAGAATTATGTCCTTAATGCACCGCTAGGTGACAGACCTATTGCAGGAGCAGATGCAGACGTCATGAATGTTTGGCTAGCTCAATATGATGACTACTTGATAGTTTAGTGCACCATGCTTAACAGCTTAGAATCGGGACTTCAAAGACGTTTTGAACGTCATGGATCATATGGATGTTCCAGGAGTTGAAGTTAATATTTCAAGCAAATACCCGAGTTGAGAGATATGAAGTCTCCAACAAGTTCTATAGCTAAAAGATGGAGGAGAATAGCTCAAGCAGTGAGCATGTGTTCAGATTGTCTGGGTACTACAATCGCTTGAATCAAGTGGGAGTTAATCTTCCAGATAAAATAGTGATTGACAGAATTCTTTAGTCACCATCACCAAGTTAGTAGAACTTCGTGATGAACTATAGTATGCAAGGGATGATGAAAACGATTCCCGAGCTTTTCATGATGATGAAATCGATGAAGGTAGAAATCAAGAAAGAACATCAAGTGTTGATGATTAACAAGACCACTAGTTTCAAGAAAAGGGGAAAGGGAAACAAAGGGAACTTCAAGAAGAACGGCAAGCAAGTTGCTGCTCAAGTGAAGAAGCCGAAGTCTGGTCCTAAGCCTAAGACTAAGTGTTTCTACTGCAAAGGGACTGGTCACTCGAAGCGTAACTGCCCCAAGTATTTGGCGGATAAGAAGGATGGCAAAGTGAACAAAGGTATATTTGATATACAGATTATTGATGTGTATTTTACTAGTGTTCGTAGCAACCCCTCGGTATTTGATATTGGTTCAGTTACTAAGAGTAGTAACTCGAAACGTGAGTTGTAGAATGAACAGAGACTAGTTAAGGGTGAAGTGACGATGTGTGTTGGAAGTGGTTCCAAGGTTGATATGATCATCATCGCACACTCCCTATACTTTCGGGATTAGTGTTGAACCTAAATAAGTGTTATTTGGTGTTTGCATTGAGCATGAATATGATTTGATCATGTTTATTGCAATACGGTTATTCATTTAAGTAAGAGAATAAATTGTTGTTCTATTTACATGAATAAAACCTTATATGGTTAGACACCCAATGAAAATGGTTCGTTGGATCTCGATTGTAGTGATACACATATTCATAATATTGAAACCAAAAGATGCAAAGTTAATAATGATAGTGCAACTTATTTGTGGCACTGCCGTTTAAGTCATATTGGTGTAAAGCACATGAAGAAAATCCATGCTGATGGGCTTTTGGAATCACTTGATTATGAACCATTTGATGCTTGCGAACCATGCCTCATGGGAAAGATGACTAAGACTCCGTTCTCCGAAACAATGGAGCGAGCAACAGATTTGTTGGAAATCATACATATTGATGTATGTGGTCCGATGAATATTGAGGCTCGCGGCAGGTATCATTATTTTCTGATCTTCACAGATGATTTGAGCAGATATGAGTATATCTACTTGATGAAACACAAGTCTAAAATATTTGAAAAGTTCAAAGAATTTCATAGTGAAGTGGAGAATCATCGTAACAAAAATAAAAGTTTCTACGATATGATCACAGAAGTAAAATATTTGAGTTACGAATTTGGCCTTCAGTTAAAACAATGTGAAATAGTTTCACTACTCACGCCACCTGGAACACCACAGTGTAATGGTGTGTCTGAACGTCGTAACCGTGCTTTATTAGATATGGTGCGATCTATGATGTCTCTTACCGATTACCACTATCATTTTGGGGTTATGCATTAGAGACAGCTACATTCACGTTAAATAGGGCACCATCGAAATCCGTTGAGATGACGCCTTATGAACTATGGTTTGGCAAGAAACCAAAGTTGTCATTTCTGAAAGTTTGGGGCTGCGATGCTTATGTGAAAAAGCTTCAACCTGATAAGCTCGAGCCCAAATCGGAGAAATGTGTCTGCATAGGGTACCCAAAGGAGACTATTGGGTACATCTTCTATCACATATCCGAAGGCAAGACATTCGTTGCTAAGAATGGATCCTTTCTAGAGAAGGAGTTTCTCTCGAAAGAAGTGAGTGGGAGGAAAGTAGAACTTGATGAGGTAACTGTACATGCTCCCTTATTGGAAAGTAGTACATCACAGAAACCGGTTTCTGTGACACCTATACCAATTAGTGAGGAAGCTAATGATAATGATCATGAAACTTCAGATCAAGTTACTACCGAACCTCATAGATCAACCAGAGTAAGATCTGCACCAGAGTGGTACGGTAATCCTGTTCTGGAAGTCATGCTACTAGATCATGATGAACCTACGAACTATGAAGAAGCGATGGTGAGCCTAGATTCCGCAAAATGGCTAGAAGCCATGAAATCTGAGATGGGATCCATGTATGAGAACAAAGTATGGACTTTGGTTGACTTGCCCGTTGATCGGCAAGCAATTGAGAATAAATTGATCTTCAAGAAGAAGACTGACGCTGACGGTAATGCTACTATCTACAAAGCTCGACTTGTTGCGAAAGGTTTTCGACAAGTTCAAGGGATTGACTACGATGAGACCTTCTCACTCGTAGCGATGCTTAAGTCTGTCCGAATCATGTTAGTGATTGCCGCATTTTATGATTATGAAATTTGGCAGATGGATGTCAAAACTGCATTCCTGAATGGATTTTTGGAAGAAGAGTTGTATATGATGCAACCGGAAGGTTTTGTCGATCCAAAGGGAGCTAACAAAGTGTGCAAGCTCCAGCGATCCATTTATGGACTGGTGCAAGCCTCTCGGAGTTGGAATAAACGCTTTGATAGTGTGATCAAAGCATTTGGTTTTGCACCGACTTTTGGAGAAGCCTGTATTTACAAGAAAGTGAGTGGGAGCTCTGTAGCATTTCTGATATTATATGTGGATGACATATTACTGATTGGAAATGATATAGAATTTCTGGATAGCATAAAGGGATACTTGAATAAGAGTTTTTCAATGAAAGACCTCGGTGAAGCTCCTTACATATTGAGCATCAAGATCTATAGAGATAGATAAAGACGCTTGATAAGTTTTTCAATGAGTACATACCTTGACAAGATTTTGAAGTAGTTCAAAATGGAACAGTCAAAGAAGGAGTTCTTGCCTGTGTTACAAAGGTGAGAAGTTGAGTAAGACTCAAAACCCGACCATGGCAGAAGATAGAGAGAGAATGAAAGTCATTCCCTATGCCTCAGCCATAGGTTCTATAAAGTATGCCATGCTGTGTACCAGACCTATTGTATACACTGCCCTGAGTTTGGCAAGGGAGTACAATACTGATCTACGAGTAGATCACTGGACATTGGTCAAAATTATCCTTAGTGGAATAAGGATATGTTTCTCGATTATGGAGGTGACAAAAGGTTCGTCGTAAAGGGTTATGTCAATGCAAGTTTTGACACTAATCCACCTGACTAAACTTCTCTCACAAGGAAAACATGATCACACCGTAGTACTCTTTGGGCGTTAATCACATAGCGATGTGAACTAGATTATTGAATCTAGTAAACCCTTTGGGTGTTGGTCACATGACTATGTGAACTATGGCTGTTAATCACATGGTGATGTGAACTATTGATGTTAAATCACATGGCGATGTGAACTAGCTTATTGACTCTAGTGCAAGTGGGAGACTGAAAGAAATATGCCCTAGAGGCAATAATAAAGTTATTATTTATTTCCTTATATCATGATAAATGTTTATTATTCATGCTAGAATTGTATTAACCGGAAACATAATACATGTGTGAATACATAGACAAACAGAGTGTCACTAGTATGCCTCTACTTGACTAGCTCGTTGATCGAAGATGGTTATGTTTCCTAACCATAGACATGAGTTGTCATTTGATTAACGGGATCACATCATTAGGAGAATGATGTGATTGACTTGACCCATTCCGTTAGCTTAGCACTTGATCGTTTAGTTTGTTGCTATTGCTTTCTTCATAACTTATACATGTTCCTATGACTATGAGATTATGCAACTCCCGTTTACCGGAGGAACACTTTGTGTGCTACCAAATGTCACAACGTAACTGGGTCATTATAAAGGTGCTCTACAGGTGTCTCCGAAGGTACTTGTTGGGTTGGCGTATTTCGAGATTAGGATTTGTCACTCCGATTGTCGGAGAGGTATCTTTGGGCCCTCTCGGTAATGCACATCACTTAAGCCTTGCAAACATTGCAACTAATGAGTTAGTTGCGGAATGATGTATTACGGAACTAGTAAAGAGACTTGCTGGTAACGAGATTGAACTAGGTATTGGAATACCGACGATCGTATCTCGGGCAGGTAACATACCGATGACAAAGGGAACAACGTATGTTGTTATGCGGTTTGACCGATAAAGATCTTCGTAGAATATGTAGGAACCAATATGAGCATCCAGGTTCCGCTATTGGTTATTGACCGGAGACGTGTCTCGGTCATGTCTACATAGTTCTCGAACCCGTAGGGTCCGCACGCTTAAAGTTCAGTGACGATCATAATTAGGTTTTTTTGTGTTTTGATGTACCGAAGGTTGTTCGGAGTCCCGGATGTGATCACGGACATGACGAGGAGTCTCGAAATGGTCGAGACATAAAGATTGATATATTGGAAGCCTATATTTGGATATCAGAAACGTTCCGGTGAAATCAGGATTTTACCGAAGTACCGGGGGGTTACCGGAATCCCCCGGGGGTTAATGGGCCTACATGGGCCCTAAGGGAGAAGAGGAGGGCAGGCCGCGCGCCCCCTCCCCTCTAGTCCGAATAGGACAAGGAAGGGGGGCGGCGCCCCCCTTTCCTCTTCCCCCCTTCCCCTTTCCTTCTCCAACAAGGCAAGAGGGGGGGTCCTACTCCTGTTGGGAGTTGGACTCCTCCAGGTGCACCCCTAGGGACCGGCCGCACCTCCGCCTCCCTCCTTTATATACGGGGGCAAGGGGGCACCCCATGACACACAAGTTGATCTTCGTGATCGTTCCTTAGCCGTGTGCGGTGCCCCCTTCCACCATATTCCACCTCGGTCAAATCGTAGCGGTGCTTAGGCGAAGCCCTGCGTCGGTAGAACATCATCACCGTCATCACACCATCATGCTGACGAAACTCTCCCTCAACACTCGGCTGGATCGGATCTCGAGGGACGTCACCGAGTTGAACGTGTGCAGAACTCGGAGGTGCCGTACGTTCGGTACTTGGATCGGTCGGATCGGGAAGACGTACGACTACTTCCTCTACGTTGTGTCAACGCTTCCATTGCCGGTCTATGAGGGTACGTAGACAACACTCTCCCCTCTCGTTGCTATACATCACCATGATCTTGCGTGTGCGTAGGAATTTTTTTGAAATTACTACGTTCCCCAACACTAGTGTCCCCCCTCTAGTTAGGTGTTCATTGTTTCAGTCTAACACGTTACCATGTTGTTACAAGCTTTACTAATGTGTGTCAGTGGCTCGACAAAGCCACCATCGTGGTTGGCAACCCCTTCATTAGCATCGACTGTCATGGAGGTGGAAGATGCGACACTTCTGGTGAGGCTCTTTCCCTTCTGGCTCCTTTTTGGACATATGGCCAGAAGACTACTTTCTACATCCTGTCAATAGGCTACTCGAACTTGGATGTCAACTCCATATTTGAGATGCACTCTTTTTACATACCCAGTTTTGTCCACGTCTCGATAGTTCACGTTAGTTTCTGAAAGAACAAGTGCTCCCTAGGTGATTTTGGTAATTAATGTCAACATATCTCTTGTTGAACTAATGGTTTTATCTAGCATGTTCCAGGAAAGTCCAACAGTGGCATGGCAAGGACAAGAGGATGTGCAATCCCTTCAATATGCTAAGGAAGGAAGAATGGCATAATCTCAAGACTCTTCTTATATATTTTAGTGATCCAAGATCACATTGAATCCATAGGAAAGCCAATACTATTAAAAAGGGGATGATGTGTTGATTAATGAGCTGGTTGTTAAAGTGCTTAGTGATATTGCTCCAAAGCCCTCGGACACTTTCTCCATCCAAATATGTCCAAACCTTAAACTCCAACTCGGCCCCACCGATTCTTTCTACCCGGAGCCACCGAGTTCAGTTGACATAGCCCCTGCCTAAAACCCTGATGATCCGGTCACACCGATATGGATATCGATCTCACCGAATGGACTTGCAAACTCTCTGAGTAATGTTATGACTACTTCGGTCTCACCGAGTTGTTGCAATCGGTCTCACCGAATTTTCTTGAAAGATTCTCTGTGTGCTCATTTTTCACTTTGATCTCACCAAGGTGATTTAGTCGGTCCCACTAAGACTATGTTTTCCCTAAGCCCTAGCACATCGGTCCCACCGAGTTCTTCCAGTCGGTCCCATGGAGATTCCTAACGTTCACATTTTATAGCTAATCGGTCTCATCGGGTTTCATGATTCGGTCCCACCGAGGTTGGTAAAATGTGTGTAACGGTTGGATTTTTGTGTGGAGGCTATATATACCCCTCCATCCCCTCTCATTCAGATAGAGAGCCATCAAAACGTTCCTACACTTCCACCATTCATTTTCTGAAAGAGAACCACCTACTCATCTGTTGAGATCAAGACATTCCAATCCTACCACAAGAATCTTAATTTCTAGCCTTCCCCAAGCTGCTTTCCACTCCATTATTCTTCCACCATATCCAAATCTATGAGAAGGAGTTGAGTGTTGGGGAGATTATCATTTGAAGCACAAGAGCAAGAAGTTCATCATCAACACACCGTCTATTACCTTTTGGAGAGTGGTGTCTTCTAGATTGGTTAGGTGTCGCTTGAGAGCCTCCGACATATTGTGGATTTGAACCAAAACGTTTGTAAGGGCAAGGAGATCTTCTACTTCGTGAAGATCTACCCGAGTGAGGCAAGTCCTTCGTGGATGATGGCCATGGTGAGATAGACAAGGTTACTTCTTTGTTGACCCTTCATGGATGGAGCCCTTCGTGGACTCGCGCGGACGTTACCCTTCGTGGGTTGAATGTCTCCATCAACGTGGACGTACGATAGCACCACCTATCGGAACCACGCCAAAAACTCCGCGTCTCCATTGCGTTTGCATACTCCAATCCCCTCCCTTTACTTTCTTGCAAATTGCATGCTTTATATTTTTCCGCTGCCTATACTCTTGTCATGCATGCTTGAAATGTATTGTGAATGCTTTAACACGTGGTAATCACTACCTTAACTTGTAGAAATTAAAATCTGCCAACTTTGCTTGTTAAGGGTCTAATCAACCCTCCACCCCTCTAGACCCATATTCTCGATCCTTTCAATTGGTATCTGATAACCCACAAGTATAGGGGGTCGCAACAGTTTTCGAGGGCAGAGTATTATTCAACCCAAATTTATTGATTCAACACAAGGGGAGCCAAAGAATAGTCTCAAGTATTAGCAGCTGAGTTGTCAATTCAACCACACCTGAAAGACTTAATATCTGTAACAAAGTATTTAGTAGCAAAGTAGTATGGAAGTAATGGTAATAGTGGCAAAAGTAACAATAGCAGTTTTGTAGCAATGGTGACAGTAGCAGTAACGAAAGTAACGGAGCAAGGATCAATATTAAACTAACTCATAGGCAATGGATCGGTAATGATAGGTGTCGGATAATAAATCATATCAGCAGTGGTTTAATTCATAATTGGCTTAAACATTAATGCAACTTACTAAGAACAATTCTTTTGATGAAAACCACCGCGCAGGGATTTCCGTACCCTTCGCGCGTTGAATTTTGTGGAGATTCTTACTCATCACGAAGAAGGGAATGGACTGATGTAAGAATTGTGAGAAGACTGCAAGGGTTGCGTTAGGGATGAAAATGGATTGAAAACTTACCGCTTTTCTGGAGGAATAATGAAAACGGAGAGGAAATATGAAAACGGAAACGGAAATTTGTAAAACGAAAGTGGAAGTGATATTTTTTATGTGGAAACGGAAACAAAAACGAAACGGTGTTTTCCGGTGGAACAAGCGTGGAAATGGAACTTTCCATTTCCGTGAATATGGAATTTCCATTTTTACTATAGACATATGGGTACTTTGTAGTTCAACCACTAAACAACACAATTGAGTAGAATGGATCATTTTAGCCCAACTTTTACTACTACACATGTACTCAGCTTGACCCTATACGTAATTGTTCAGTACTACTACAATACTACGCTAAGTTGCTAACATAATAATATTTTTTGTAGCCATGTTAACAGTTCATTAAATTTGCTTGTGTTTTGTGTGTATTTCTCTAAGGTTCAAGGGTTCTCTTAGGTTCCGGTCAAATGCCCTCTTCTGTTTCCTTGTCCGCTTTGTATTCGCTCCGTGTTCGTTTTCAGTAGTATCTATTTTCGTATTCATTTTTGGGGTTTATGTATTTATTTCCACTTCTGCAAAAATATATGAAAACAAATATGGTAGCACTCAGTTCCGTCCGTTTTCGCTCCGTTTTCATCCCTAAATCGCGTCACCTAGAGAGGCTTGCTGCTCGTAATCATTTCAGAGCGATGCGTGATAGTCAGCGAGCGGGCGGAAGCAAGCCTACCCCCCTATTCAGGCTTGCAATGGATAACCTAAGGGATGCGGAGCTTGTAGAGGAGTGTATCAGGGATTGTGATACTCCAGAATATCTTACTTGTCCATTGTTGGGCGAGCTTATGATTGACCCGGTGACAATTGCCACGGGGAAGGTAATTCTCTTAGTGTGTGCTCAAAGTTTTAGCTGCACGTAATTGTTTTTTAGTAGTGAGAACTAATGATGGGTATGTTTTAATTTGTTTTAGACATTTTACCGACAGCACGTCAAGGATTGGTTTGAGAAGAACGGGCATATCTGTCCTGTGACCGGCCAGCCTGTTTCAGGTGCCATTGTCCGAAACGAGCGTATCCGAGGGTATTTGTACGAGTGGGAAGAATCCAAGATGGAGCGGATCACCAAGGTCTCAAAAGAATATGAAGTGAACTCACGCAGTAGTAGGAATGACAGTATAGTTCGTCATATTTCACTGCCTGTATATATATATATATGTCTTGTGTGCTTCCCGAATTACACTGCTGCTACTTTTTATCTTTTACTGGAAATATAAACAGATCATTACAGTCTCTTGTGCCTAATTTCACAATCTTTAGTGCGTAAGATGATAGCTAATAGCCTAGTATATGCCATGCGAATTTGTTGACTGTACGAAGATGTTGATCAGCCAAGCGATTGGTGCCTCGGCGTGGGCGGTGCAAACGAGTAGTTGAACGCGCCGGAGACGACGGCGTCTGCTCGGTCGTCGAGCTCCTTCTCCAGGCGGCGCCACAGCCGCGCCACGGTGGCCTTGCGCGTCTCGTTGTCCTCCAGGTCAGGGTCGTAGTGCGCCCACATGATCCCGTCGAACTCCTCAAAGCGACGGTCCACGTCGCTGGCTCTGGCGTACAGGTCCCTAAACTCCCTCAGGGCGACGGACTGGTGCTCCTCCTCGGACCCGTCGACGTCTGCCTCTGCAGTGCAGTCGTCGTCATCGTCGTCGTCGGACTCCGACTCTCTGGCAGCCAGACTGGCCAGCACACTGCGCCGCAGCCTGTCGCTCTCGCCGCCGTTGTCGCTGAGGAGGGAGCTGTAGATGTAGATGTCCTTCTTCATGTCCAGCTTGAGCTTCTGGATGTGGTGCGCCACGATGAGCCGCATCCACAGGTCGTACTGCAAGCTGCGGATCAAGAGCTCCTCCTCCTCCAGGTCCAGGGAGACGTTTGCCGGCGACGACTGTAGCTCTTGGGTGCCGTCGCTCTTCATGTCGTTGGCTGGTGATGTGATTGCGAGAGCTGTCGCCTTGACGACTTCCCCACTTTCCACGGCTGCCATGATCGCTTCTTCTGGCTCTGTCGATCAATCAAACGATCAAAATCAGGGATCAACTCGACCCTAGCTAGGCAGTCAAGCGTGCGTGGGAGGTGCTGCAGTGCGATGCATTGGCATACATGATACATACTATATATAAGTTCGAACGAGGCAAGGGCCAGGACGACTCGGCCGGGTGATCGTACGTGGTTGAGCCGGTGTCGGACACGTACGTACGGCATTGCGACTCATGAACGGAACATCGTTCTTGTCCTGATTGGTCAGCAGCACTTTGGTTTCTCCTCACGGATTCACAGCTGCTTGACTTTTCCATCCCCAACTTCCCTAGAGCTTGTAATAAGGGCATCTGCAACTGCAGATTGTCAAAAGAAAAAAAAAGGCATCTTCAACTGCGTACTTTAAATCTGACATACTAAGGGGCCCTTCGAAAACTCTCCGCTCCTAACTCCGCTGCGGGAGCGGAGCGACATCTAGTGTAATTTGGACGAGCAGCCAAATGGGCGCTCCGCCGACTCCGCTCCCCGGTGAAGGAGCGGAGTATTACTGAACACGGCTTACACATCCGCGGACGCGCCCGAGCACGGATACAAAAGCCAACCATCCAACTATATGTGCACCTATGTCTGAAGCACTCAAAAGAATTACAGAAAAAGCATAATTCAGCCATAAATAGCAAGCAAACATTCTAGTGCAATAATAGTTTAATATAGATATTACATTCCAATAACCATTTATCAAGTTGCAGGGCATGAAATGTTGTTCATCCGCACACTGTGCCCCTTGAGCTTCACCCAACAATGCATCACCGTGAATGGCATACCCTCCGTTGTTTGATACAGCGAGGTAGCGCATTCGGGATATACAGTAAGGTGATCATCAACATGAATGGCCTGCCCTCCGTTGAGTAAATCAATAAATTAGCCAACATGTAGAGCAACAAGAAAAAAACTTACGATCTCCATGATTGACTCGTCGGTGGCCACCCTCTTTCCACCCATGCGATCGCACTGCGGTACTTCACGACGGAGTTTGAGATGGTGTACTACAAATGGGCTAGCGAGTAGCGACTTCACATTATGTTCATGGATCGTATGCAAGTTGTAGGGCGCATAGTGCTTTTGGTCGTGAAACCAGGAATGCATATTTTGCAAAAGCATCGTGTCCCATTGCTTCATGCCTACAAAGTACGCACTTCTGGCCAACCAGGCATGGTACAAGGAGAAGCATGTATGTGGAGGCGAGTAAGAGGCGATGTATAGGGACAAGCATGTATGGCATGAATCTGATCTTCTTGCTTGCTCGGAATGTTGAATTTTGTGATCTCTAAATCTGTGAAGATCTTGGGGTTGGGGATGATTTGGTAGTAGAAACAGAATCTCGTGCTTTCGGCCAAATGTTGGGGGCAGTTTGATGATTAGGCATTTCCTGAAAATTACTCGAGTTCTTGTGGTGCGTTATCAAATTTAGAGGCAGGCAAGGATCTTGTTGTGATTATTTGAAACTGTTCAAGATTTAGGTGTCCAGGCTTGTGTTAATTGATTTTTCTAGTGTATTTGGTATGCTAGCATGTTTTGCACTTTTGCTGCAAGTGAAAAAGTTGTTGGCTCCAAATTTGTTTCGTGAAAGGCTAGTATTACTCGAGTTAGAACAGTCTTGAAACCATTGTAGCAGGTCGAGTCACCATATTTTTCAGTATAAAAAGACGTTTCATCATTTCAAACTATTAAAATATCACTTCTGCTTTGGTACAACCCCCCTAAACACATCAACGGTTGTGATTATCACATACCCCTTCATAACGATGGGCATGATGGTCTTTTTTGAAAGTACGGTATTTTTTTAGACAATGAAAGTACACCGAGACCTTCATTACCCGGCGCACAACTGGGCCAGCCCAGCAGACGCTAGGCTTGCTATTCCTCCGGATAACACAGCTTTGCCACTCCACTACAATGGCCTTTGGTCTATTAGGGAAGCTCTAGCGCTGGCGAATGATTTATATGTTCAAAGCATTCACGTGGCTTCCGATTGCAAGACGGTGGTGGAAGACGTAAAGAGCGGGACTTCGGCTGAATATGGTGCAGTGATACATGAAATCATGGAACATTCTTCTGGTTTTCAACTTTGTAAAATAGTTCATGAATTTAGGAGCTCAAACTTTGAGGCTCACAAATTAACGAAGCATGCCTTATCTCGGGGGTGGCCACCATGTTTGGTTAGGTCATCCTGAAGATCTTTCTTTCGTCCCTGTAAACATTATGACGGATTAATAAAAAGCTTCGCGAGGTTGTCTAAAAAAAAACTACGACGGCCTTTGGTGACAGAAACAGCAGAGAGTTTGTAAGAACATAGTAGAACGATGTGCAAGACCAGACCGTCGGCCCATCATTCTGGACCTCCCAAGAAAAAAATATGTGTTTTATTCGCACTTCTCAGGGCTCGATCTAGCGACCTCTCGAATAATAAAGCTTGTCAAAATAATTGGGCGACCAGCTAGATGGTAGTTTATGGTTAGAGGAAGGGAAATAACCTTTATGACTTCAACTTTTCATAAGTATATAAAATTATCAGTTGAAGGATTCCTGCCATTTGTGGAGATATTTTCTAAACGCCTCCATTCACTTGAGACATGTGAGGAAATACCTTTGCTTTTTCAAGGTGTTTCATCAAAATGCCTACAAAAAATATATATTAAGGAAATTAAAAAGACACCTCGAAATACTTTTTATGCACGCAGCCTGCTATAGATGACAACTGGATCGGATCAGACATTTTTCTCTAACAAGATAGGGCCAACTTAGATTTTGACACAGGGACCTCAGTTTTGATGGACCGGCTCTGGAACAAACGAATACCCCCAGCTCCAAGGAGGAACAACGTTCGCGAAAATGAAAACCGCTCATCAATTGGAATAAAAGTTTACGAATTTGACAAAACTGAAAAAATTCATCGATTTGAAAACAAGTTCACAAATTAAATACTTTATTCACAGGAGGCTGCCTACTCGGCCGGTTCACTATCGTGCGAAAACAGGAAAAAATTATATTTTTAAGTACCTATTTAAATTATAATTTGAACATGTACTTAAAATTTTTATTTTGAGTTTTTAACATTTTTCGACACCGTATGTAAATTGCGACATGTCCGGCCATTTATCACCCTTATTGAGCGAGAAAATTCCAGAAGATGCAAAAATTGTAGAAAACCAAAACAACTTGGCATGGTGCATTGAGATGGTCATAAAAGTAAATTAAAAAATTAGGATCATTTGACGGATATCGAGAAACAACGTGCTCTTAAACGGAGTTTTCTGGCCTACCCGGACATGAACATGGTGTTTTTTTAACATTCTTGAAATGGTCCCTTTTTTTTCAAAGCCGATGGGCAATACCCATGGTAGGACCGGCCCAAGAGCTCGCCGATTTGGAAAAGGTTCGTCATTTTCTAAAATTATTTCATGGATCAGAGAAATTTTGCAAAGATCAAAAGAAAATCACTAAAAAAAAGGCTGCAAAAAAGCGTCCCTGTTTTGGGAACATCGGCTTCCCAGCCATTATCCCGGTTTTGGGAACCTTCTCGAAGGTCGTGAACCACATTTTTTCTTTTTATATTCTCTCCTGTTTTATTTTTTCTGATTCTTTTTTCCTTTTTCGTATTCTTTGACGTTTCGTTCTTTCCTGTTTATTTTTTCTGTTTCTCATATATTCAAAATTTTCAGAATTCAAATTATGTTCGTATTTTTCTATTTTTTGTGGAATTCAATTTTTTTTACTGTTTTTAAAAACTATCCGCATTCAAAATCTTGTTCGATGTTTTCAAATAATGTTCGTGTTTTGACATTCTGAGCAAGTTTGAGAGATATGAATTTTTTTTAAATTTATGTACAATTTTTTAAAATATTAATATTTCTATTTTATGAAATAGTTCATGAGGTCTGCAATTCAAATCCCATGTTGTACATCCATTTTTTGAAGTTTAAAACTTAAAAAAGAAACTAAACGGGCTGGGCCTATAAGGGAGGGGTGTGTGTCACGAATTGTACGAACCTACGGCATACACGTTCTCATGGATACCATTTGTAAAAATATCCATACTACCCTTTATACGTTTTTGTGAGGGGGTTGTACCCAAGCGGGTCTCATAAAATATTGAGTTACTTGGAGATGATTTAGTAGTAGAAACGGAATCCCGGGCAGTTGTTGGGGACAGTTTGACGATTAGGCATTTTCTGATAATTACTCAAGTTCTTGCGGTGCGTTATCAAATTTAGTGTCAGGATCCCGATTCCAAGTCACATCGATCTAGCCGATAACACCTCATATCACTTTGCGGCCTCATGCACGGTATTCCCACGGGTGTCGCCTTACCATGGCCCGGGACCGTTTGTGCATTTTGGCTCATGTATATGACAGTGTCGCCAGCATCCATATGACAGAGAACCCGGGCCGACATGGCTAGTCGTGAACCCAAAGCTGCACCAACCTATGGGGACAGGCATACATGAATCACATCGAGCATGTCGGTCAGCAGCGTGTGAATCCGGACTGTAGCACTGGGCTAACAGGACTCCGGGAACCCGGGCTGTAGTAGGCTAGGTAGGACTCCGGATGTCACCGCGTGACATTTCCCCGAAGGGACAGACGCATGAACGAAGTGAAACACATGCCGGCCAGTCAAGTGTCCTGAGCAGTAGTGCTGGGCTAGCAGGACTCCGGTGAACCGGGCTGTAGCGGACTACTATGGCTCATGGAAGCACTAGACTACATTTCCCCATAAGAGAGGCTGCCAAGGATAAACAACTAGATTGTCGGATCCCACACATACCAAGCATTTCAATCATACACACAATATGGTCGATATGTGTAAATACAACATGGCATCACAACATAACTCTACGACTCAAGCATTTATTCATTAGGCTCCGAGGAGCGAGATATTACAAACATGGATCTCATGACCCAACAATCATAGCATACACATCAAGCACATGCGGAAGCTTAACATGTCTGAGTACAGACATCTACAAATGAAAAAGGCTAAGAAGCCTGACTATCTACCAGATCCTGCCGAGGGCACAAGATCGTAGCTCAGGTATCAAGCTAAACGTCGAAGTCCACACGGAACTACTAGCGAGACTGAAGTCTCTCTGCAAAACATAAATTAAGCAAACGTGAGTACAAATGTACCCAGCAAGACTTACATCAGAACTAACTACATATGCATCAGTATCAAGAAAGGGGTAGTGGAGTTTAACTGCAACAAGCCAGCTTTGACTCGGTGGCTATCCTGAACTACGACTGCAAGTAACTCTTTTGAGGTGGCGCACATGAGTCCACATATTCACCATATCAATACACCACTATGGATCCGCTCCCGTCTCCCTACGAGAACGCCATCCATAGCACTCACGCTTATCTTGCGCATTTTAGAGTATCCACTTTCACTTGTCTATGAACTATGCAAGGGGTCCAAGTTTCCATATCCGAGGAATCTGGCTATTCGAATAGATAATGAAAACCCTGCAAGGGTGTACTTCTTCACACACGCTCCCACCACTTACCGTCGTTTACATGACATGTACTCGGCAACCTTCAAGCGGAAGCCCAACGAGGGTGTCGGCCACAGCCTACCTAAACACTCAAGTCTCTAGTCTAGGTTTATGTCCTATCCAGGTTCCATCCGCAGGGAGTCCGGCCGAGGTCTCCACATACGGCCCCGGACGATGTGAACAGGGTTCCCGAGACACCAAACGGGCGCCCGGTACACCGTGCCACAGTGTATCTACCGCATCATAGCCCACCCCTAGGGTCAGCGCTACGCACGGCCGCCAACACATAACCTACAAACACCGGAAACTAGTTGCAACTCCTGGACAGAGTACTAGGGTGATTAAGAAGCCGAGAGGGTCAATTAAGGATCCCAATGAGTGGTAGTAGCTGTTCATGGATCACAGACACAGAACTCAGTTCCTAAGCACGGTTTCAATGAGACAACCCACCATGTACTCCTACATGGCCTCTCACCGCTACCTTTACCAAATCATGTTCACACACTTAGCTCACACACAGTAGGACATGTTCATCACCATTCCAATTCATTCCCGACGAATCAGACCCGACACAACTCTATGCAATAGCAGGCATGACAAACAAGCATGAATGAGTAGGCACATCAGGGCTCAAACAACTCCTACTCATGCTAGTGGGTTTCATCTATTTACTGTGGCAATGACAGGTCATGCAGATGAAAGGGGTTCAACTACCGCAGCATGTAACAGTTGAATCGTTGTTGTCCTAATGTAGTAAAAGAGAGCAGGAGCAAGAGAGTGGGATTGTATCGGAATGAACAAGGGGGTTTTGTTTGCCTGGCACTTCTGAAGATATTATAGCTCTTCATCGGTGTCATCGAACTCATCGTCGGAAGCACGTCTATCGAGAGGGGACAAATACCGGCAACAGAGAAGGAGAACACAATCAATGCAATGCACAATATGATGCATGATCATGACATGTCAATATGCTATGTTTTGAGCTAATGCAACTAGCAACATGTTAAATGGAGTTGGTTTGAACCCTAGGTTCAAATTCAAACTCCATATGTGAGGGTTTAAATGCCATTTATATGATTTGGCCTAAACAGCAGCCATAAATTGTTCTAACATGCATGAAAATATTATAGATGGATAGATTGGAATTTTCTGATCATTTTTCATATATAAATCTTTGCATTTGGAGTTACAGATTAATTTCTATGAATTTTTTAAGTTTATACTATTTCCTGGAATTTTCTGAATTATTTTAAACCCAGAAAATTAGTAACTGCGTCAGCATTGCGTCACTGTGACGTCAGCAGGTCAACTATGGCTGACTAGGTCAAACCTGACCAGTGGGGTCCACTGGTCAGTCACATTGTGCTGTCTGGGTCACCGACAGGTGGGGTCAGGTCAACAGCCACGTCACCAAGTCAGCACTGACGTGTGGGGTCGGTCAACGTGTGACGTGGCCGGGTCAAACTGGCCTATGGGGCCCGTGTGGTTAGTTTAATCAAAACAAAAACTAAACCAGAGTTAATTAGGCAGCGGGGCCCACATGTTTGTGAGTCTGTGGGTCATTAGCTTAGTGCTAATTAGTTGTTAGGCCAGTGTTTAGCCGCCGGCGACGAGCAAACGCGGCGGCGAGGCTTGGGTTTTGCCCACAGGCGACCAAACCCGCGGCGGAGGGCATCTACGCATTGCTCGTGCTCGTCCACATCGAGCAGTGCAAGCGGCAGTGAATAGGGCGGCCCGTAGCGATGGCAACGGCGACAAGTGCGGTGGCCGGAGCTCGGTGGTGCACGAGCGTAGGGCTACGGCTCTCCCTCGAGGGAACCAGGTAGCTAGGCCGCATCTAGGGGGCCTAGGAGCATGGTGGACGGCACGGCTGGGCCTGGTAAGCTCAGAGGTGAGCACGAGGTCGGCCATGGCGGACGGCGGCCTCGGGAGCTCATGGGGCGGCGGCTAGAGGAAGCTAGCGAGAGGGGGAGGTGAGGGGAAAAGCTCAGGGGCTCACGGCGAGTGCAGGGGAGCAAACGGCGAGCTCAGGGAGGCACGGACAACGACGGGGCATATCCGGTGATCTGGGGAGGCAGAAAGTTGAAGACGACGGCGTCGGTGGCGTTTGGCGGCGTCCGGCGTTGCTTGACTCAGCGGAGAGGGTGTTGGCGACGAGGCGATGGCCGTGGACACGTCGGCGAGGCAAGGGGGAGGCGGTGGCTGCGGCAGCAGCGAGCGGTGGCGATGGCTGCGCTCGGTGGAGAGAGCAGAGGAGGGGGAGACCGTTCAGGGAAGAGAGAGAGAGGTCCAGGGCGGTGAGGTGGGGTCTTCGCGGCGTCGCGCTGGCCTCGACGGAGGCAGGCAGGCAGGTGGCGTGGCGGCACGGCCGTGCGCACGCGTCGGCCACACGCCTGTTGGGGAATGTAGTAATTTCAAAAATTTCCTACGCACACGCAAGATCATGGTGATGCATAGCAATGAGAGGGGAGAGTGTTGTCTACGTACCCTCGTAGACCGATAGCGGAAGCGTTATGACAACGCGGTTGATGTAGTTTTACGTCTTCACGGCCCGACCGATCAAGCACCGAAACTACGGCACCTCCAAGTTCTAGCACACGTTCAGCTCGATGACGATCCCCGGACTCCGATCCAGCAAAGTGTCGGGGAAGAGTTCCGTCAGCACGACGGCGTGGTGACGATCTTGATGTACTACTGTCGCAGGGCTTCGCTTAAGCACCGCTACAATATTATCGAGGACTATGGTGGAAGGGGGCACCGCACACGGCTAAGAATATGATCACGTGGATCAACTTGTATCTCTCTGGGGTGCCCCTACCTCCGTATATAAAGGTTCAAGAGGGGGAGGCCGGCCGGCCATCATAGGGCGCGCCAGGAGGAGTCCTACTCCCTCCGGGAGTAGGACTTCTCCCCCAATCCTAGTTGGAATAGGATTCGCGAGGTGGGAAAAGAGGGAGAGAGAAGGAGGGGGGCGCCGGCCCCCTCCCTCCTTGTCCTATTCGGACTAGGGGGGAGGGGCGCGCAGCCCAGCCCTGGCCGCCTCTCCTCTTCTTCCACTAAGGCCCACTAAGGCCCATATAGCTCCCGGGGGGGTTTCGGTAACCTCCCAGTACTCCGGTAAAATCCCGATTTCACCCGGAACACTTCCAATATCCAAACATAGGCTTCCAATATATCAATCTTTATGTCTCGACCATTTCGAGACTCCTCGCCATGTAAGTAATCTCATCCGGGACTCCGAACAACCTTCGATACATCAAAACGTATAAACTCATAACATAATTGTCATCGAAACCTTAAGAGTGCGGACCCTATGGGTTCGAGAACAATGTAGACATGACCGAGACACGTCTCCGGTCAATAACCAATAGCGGAACCTGGATGCTCATATTGGTTCCTACATATTCTACGAAGATCTTTTATCGACCAGACCGCATAACAACATACGTTGTTCCCTTTGCCATCGATATGTTACTTGCCCGAGATTCGATCGTCGGTATCCAATACCTAGTTCAATTTCGTTACCGGCAAGTATCTTTACTCGTTCCGTAATACATCATCCCGCAACTAACTCATTAGTTGCAATGCTTGCAAGGCTTAAGTGATGTGCATTACCGAGAGGGCCCAGAGATACCTCTTCGACATTCGGAGTGACAAATCCTAATCTCGAAATATGCCAACCCAACATGTACCTTTGGAGACACCTGTAGAGCTCCTTTATAATCACCCAGTTACGTTGTGACGTTTGGTAGCACACAAAGTGTTCCTCCGGCAAATGGGAGTTGCATAATCTCATAGTCATAGGAACATGTATAAGTCATGAAGAAAGCAATAGCAACATACTAAATGATCGGATGCTAAGCTAATGGAATGGGTCATGTCAATCAGATCATTCAACTAATGATGTGATCCCGTTTAATCAAATGACAACTCTTTGTCCATGGTTAGGAAACATAACCATCTTTGATTAATGAGCTAGTCAAGTAGAGGCATACTAGTGACACTCTGTTTGTCTATGTATTCACACATGTATTATGTTTCCGGTTAATACAATTCTAGCATGAATAATAAACTTTTATCATGATATAAGGAAATAAATAATAACTTTATTATTGCCTCTAGGGCATATTTCCTTCAGTCTCCCACTTGCACTAGAGTCAATAATCTAGATTACACATTAATGATTTTAACACCCATGGAGCTTTGGTGCTGATCATGTTTTGCTCGTGGAAGAGGCTTAGTCAACGGGTCTGCTATATTAAGCTCCGTATGTATCTTGCAAATCTCTATGTCTCCTACCTGGACTAGATCCCGGATGGAATTGAAGCGTCTTTTGATGTGCTTGGTTCTTTTGTGAAATCTGGATTCCTTCGCCAAGGCAATTGCACCAGTATTGTCACAAAAGATTTTCATTGGACCCGATGCACTAGGTATGACACCTAGATCGGATATGAACTCCTTCATCTAGACTCCTTCGTTTGCTGCTTCCGAAGTAGCTATGTACTCCGCTTCACATGTAGATCCCGCCATGACGCTCTGTTTAGAACTGCACCAACTGACAGCTCCACCGTTTAATGTAAACACATATCCGGTTTGCGATTTAGAATCGTCCGGATCAGTGTCAAAGCTTGCATCAACATAACCGTTTACGATGAGCTCTTTGTCACCTCCATATACGAGAAACATATCCTTAGTCCTTTTCAGGTATTTCAGGATGTTCTTGACCACTGTCCAGTGATCCACTCCTGGATTACTTTGGTACCTCCCTCCTAAACTTATAGCAAGGCACACATCAGGTCTGGTACACAGCATTGCATACATGATAGAGCCTATGGCTGAAGCATAGGGAACATCTTTCATTTTCTCTCTATCTTCTGCAGTGGTCGGGCATTGAGTCTGACTCAACTTCACACCTTGTAACACAGGCAAGAACCCTTTCTTTGCTTGATCCATTTTGAACTTCTTCAAAATCTTGTCAAGGTATGTGCTTTGTGAAAGTCCAATTAAGCGTCTTGATCTATCTCTCTAGATCTTTATGCCTAATATGTAAGCAGCTTCACCAAGGTCTTTCATTGAAAAACTCTTATTCAAGTATCCCTTTATGCTATCCAGAAATTCTATATGATTTCCAATCAGTAATATGTCATCCACATATAATATCAGAATGCTACAGAGCTCCCACTCACTTTCTTGTAAATACAGGCTTCTCCGAAAGTCTGTATAAAACCAAATGCTTTGATCACACTATCAAAGCGTTTATTCCAACTCCGAGAGGCTTGCACCAGTCCATAAATGGATCGCTGGAGCTTGCACACTTTGTTAGCTCCCTTTGGATCGACAAAACCTTCCGGTTGCATCATATACAACTCTTCTTCCAGAAATCCATTCAGGAATGCAGTCTTGACATCCATCTGCCAAATTTCATAATCATAAAATGCGGCAATTGCTAACATGATTCGGACAGACTTAGGCATCGCTACGGGTGAGAAGGTCTCATCGTAGTCAACCCCTTGAACTTGTCGAAAACCTTTTGCGACAAGTCGAGCTTTGTAGACAGTAACATTACCGTCAGCGTCAGTCTTCTTCTTAAAGATCCATTTATTCTCAATTGCTTGCCGATCAACGGGCAAGTCAACCAAAGTCCATACTTTGTTCTCATACATGGATCCCATCTCAGATTTCATGGCTTCAAGCCATTTTGCGGAATCTGGGCTCACCATCGCTTCTTCATAGTTCGTAGGTTCATCATGATCTAGTAGCATGATTTCCAGAATAGGATTACCATACCACTCTGGTGCGGATCTCACTCTGGTTGATCTACGAGGTTCAGTAGTATCTTGTCCTGAAGTTTCATGATCATTATCATCATCTTCCTCACTAATTGGTGTAGGTGTCGCAGAAACAGGTTTCTGTGATGTACTACTTTACAATAAGGGAGCAGGTACAGTTACCTCGTCAATTTCTACTTTCCTCCCACTCACTTCTTTCGAGAGAAACTCCTTCTCTAGAAAGGATCCATTCTTAGCAACGAATGTCTTGCCTTTGGATCTGTGATAGAAGGTGTACCCAACAGTCTCCTTTGGGTATCCTATGAAGACACATTTCTCCGATTTGGGTTCGAGCTTATCAGGTTGAAGCTTTTTCACATAAGCATCGCAGCCCCAAACTTTAAAAAACGACAACTTTGGTTTCTTGCCAAACCATAGTTCATAAGGTGTCATCTCAACGGATTTTGATGGTGCCCTATTTAACGTGAATGCGGCCGTCTCTAAAGCATTACCCCAAAACGATAGCGGTAAATCAGTAAGAGACATCATAGATCGCACCATATCTAGTAAAGTACGATTACGACGTTCGGACACACCATTATGCTGTGGTGTTCCGGGTGGCGTGAGTTGCGAAACTATTCTGCATTGTTTCAAATGTATACCAAACTCGTAACTCAAATATTCTCCTCCACGATCAGATCGTAGAAACTTTATTTTCTTGTTACGATGATTTTCAACTTCACTCTAAAATTCTTTGAACTTTTCAAATATTTCAGACTTATGTTTCATTAAGTAGATATACCCATATCTACTTAAGTCATCTGTGAAGGTGAGAAAATAACGATATCCGCCACGAGCCTCAATATTCATCGGACCACATACATCTGTATGTATGATTTCCAAAAAATCTGTTGCTCTCTCCATAGTACCGGAGCACGGTGTTTTAGTCGTCTTGCCCATGAGGCACGGTTCACAAGTACCAAGTGATTCATAATCAAGTGGTTCCAAAAGTCCATCAGTATGGAGTTTCTTCATGCGCTTTATACCGATATGACCTAAATGGCAGTTCCACAAATAAGTTGCACTATCATTATCAATTCTGCATCTTTTGGCTTCAACATTATGAATATGTGTGTTACTACTATCGAGATTCATCAAAAATAGACCACTCTTCAAAGGTGCATGACCATAAAAGATAAATAGAACAACCATTATTCTCTGATTTAAATGAATAACCGTCTCGCATTAAACAAGATCCAGATATAATGTTCATGCTCAACACTGGCACCAAATAACAATTATTTAGGTCTAATACTAATCCCGAAGGTAGATGTAGAGGTAGCGTGCCGACCGCGATCACATCGACTTTGGAACCATTTCCCACGCGTATCGCCACCTTGTCCTTTGCCAGTGTTCGCTTAATCTGTAGTCCCTGTTTCGAGTTGCAAATATTAGCAACAGGACCAGTATCAAATACCCAGGTGCTACTGCGAGCTCTAGTAACGTACACATCAATAACATGTATATCACATATACCTTTGTTCACCTTGCCATCCTTCTTATCTGCCAAATATTTGGGGCAATTCCGCTTCCAGTGACCAGTCTGCTTGCAGTAGAAGCACTCAGTTTCAGGCTTAGGTCCAGACTTGGGTTTCTTCTCTTGAGTAGCAACTTGCTTGTTGTTCTTCTTGAAGTTCCGCTTCTTCTTCCCTTTGCCCTTTTTCTTGAAACTAGTGGTCTTGTTGACCATCAACACTTGATGCTCCTTTTTGATTTCTACCTCCGCAGCTTTCAGCATTGCGAAGAGCTCGGGAATAGCTTATTCATCCCTTGCATATTATAGTTCATCATGAAGCTCTTGTAGCTTGGTGGAAGTGATTGGAGAATTCTGTCAATGACGCAATCATCTGGAAGATTAAGTCCCATCTGAATCAAGTGATTATTATACCCAGACATTTTGAGTATATGCTCACTGACAGAATTGTTCTCCTCCATCTTGCAGCTATAGAACTTATTGGAGACTTCATATCTCTCAATCTGGGCATTTGCTTGAAATATTAACTTCAACTCCTGGAACATCTCATATGCTCCATGACGTTCAAAACGTCATTGAAGTCCCGATTCTAAGCCGTAAAGCATGGCACACTGAACTATCGAGTAGTCATCAGCTTTGCTCTGCCAGACGTTCATAACATCTGGTGTTGCTCCAGTAGCAGGCCTGGCACCCGGCGGTGCTTCCAGGACGTAATTCTTCTGTGCATCAATGAGGATAATCCTCAAGTTACGGACCCACTCCGTGTAATTGCTACCATCATGTTTCAACTTTGCTTTCTCAAGGAACGCATTAAAATTCAACGGAACAACAGCACGGGCCATCTATCTACAATCAAACATACATAAGCAAGATACTATCAGGTACTAAGTTCATAATAAATTTAAGTTCAATTAATCAAATTACTTAAAGAACTCCCACTTAGATAGACATCCCTCTAATCCTCTAAGTGATCACGTGATCCAAATCAACTAAACCATAACCGATCATCACGTGAAATGGAGTAGCTTTCAATGGTGAACATTGCTATGTTGATCATATCTACTATATGATTCACGCTCGATCTTTCGATCTCAGTGTTCCGAGGCCATATCTGCATATACTAGGCTCGTCAAGTTTAACCTGAGTATTCTGCGTGTGCAAAACTGGCTTGCACCCGTTGTCGATGGACGTAGAGCTTATCACACCCGATCATCATGTGGTGTCTGGGCACGATGAACTTTGGCAATGGTGCATAATCAGGGAGAACACTTTTATCTTGATAATTTAGTGAGAGATCATCTTATAATGCTACCGTCAATCAAAGCAAGATAAGATGCATAAAGGATAAACATCACATGCAATCAATATAAGTGATATGATATGGCCATCATCATCTTGTGCCTGTGATCTCCATCTTCGAAGCACCGTCATGACCACCATCGTCACCGGTGCGACACCTTGATCTCCATCGTAGCATCGTTGTCGTCTCGCCAATCTTATGCTTCCACGACTATCGCTACCGCTTAGTGATAAAGTAAAGCATTACAGCACGATTGCATTGCATACAATAAAGCGACAACCATATGGCTCCTGCCAGTTGCCGATAACTCGGTTACAAAACATGATCATCTCATACAATAAAATTTAGCATCATGTCTTGACCATATCACATCACAATATGCCCTGCAAAAACAAGTTAGACGTCCTCTACTTTGTTGTTGCAAGTTTTACGTGGCTGCTACGGGCTTAAGCAAGAACCAATCTTACCTACGCATCAAAACCACAACGATAGTTTGTCAAGTTGGTGTTGTTTTAACCTTCGCAAGGACCGGGCGTAGCCACACTCGGTTCAACTAAAGTTGGAGAAACTGTCACCCGTAAGCCACCTATGTGCAAAGCACGTTGGGAGAACCGGTCTCGCGTAAGCGTACGCGTAATGTCGGTCCGGGCCGCTTCGTCCAACAATACCGCCGAACCAAAGTATGACATGCTGGTAAGCAGTATGACTTATATCGCCCACAACTCACTTGTGTTCTACTCGTGCATATAACATCAACACATAAAACCTGGCACTGATACCACTGTTGGGGAACATAGTAATTTCAAAAATTTCCTACGCACACACAAGATCATGGTGATGCATAGCAATGAGAGGGGAGAGTGTTGTCTACGTACCCTCGTAGACCGATAGCGGAAGCGTTATGACAACGCGGTTGATGTAGTCATACGTCTTCACGGCCCGACCGATCAAGCACCGAAACTACGGCACCTCCGAGTTCTAGCACACGTTCAGCTCGATGACGATCCCCGGACTCCGATCCAGCAAAGTGACAGGGAAGAGTTCCGTCAGCACGACGGTGTGGTGACGATCTGGATGTACTACTATCGCAGGCCTTCGCTTAAGCACTGCTACAATATCATCGAGGACTATGGTGGAAGGGGGCACCGCACACGGCTAAGAATATGATCACGTGGATCAACTTGTATCTCTCTGGGTGCCCCTGCCTCCGTATATAAAGGTTCAAGAGGGGAAGGCCAGCCGGCCATCATAGGGCGCGCCAGGAGGAGTCCTACTCCCTCCGGGAGTAGGACTTCTCCCCCAATCCTAGTTGGAATAGGATTCATGAGGTGGGAAAAGAGAGAGAGAGAGAAGGAGGGGGGCGCCGGCCCCCTCTCTCCTTGTCCTATTCGGACTAGGGGGGAGGGGCGCGCGGCCCAGCCCTGGCCGCCTCTCCTCTTCTTCCACTAAGGCCCATATAGCTCCCGAGGGGGTTCCGGTAACCTCCCGATACTCCGGTAAAATCCCGATTTCACCCGGAACACTTCCGATATCCAAACATAGGCTTCCAATATATCAATCTTTATGTCTCGACCATTTCGAGACTCCTCGTCATGTCCGTAATCTCATCCGGGACTCCGAACAACCTTCGGTACATCAAAACGTATAAACTCATAACATAATTGTCATCAAAACCTTAAGCGTGCGGACCCTACGGGTTCGAGAACAATGTAGACATGACCGAGACACGTCTCCGGTCAATAACCAATAGCGGAACCTGGATGCTCATATTGGTTCCTACATATTCTACGAAGATCTTTTAATTATCGGTCAGACCGCATAACAACATACGTTGTTCCCTTTGCCATCGGTATGTTACTTGCCCGAGATTCGATCGTCGGTATCCAATACCTAGTTCAATCTCGTTACCGGCAAGTCTCTTTACTCGTTCCGTAATACATCATCCCGCAACTAACTCATTAGTTGCAATGCTTGCAAGGCTTAAGTGATGTGCATTACCGAGAGGGCCCAGAGATACCTCTCCGACATTTGGAGTGACAAATCCTAATCTCAAAATACGCCAACCCAACATGTACCTTTGGAGACACCTGTAGAGCTCCTTTATAATCACCTAGTTACGTTGTGACATTTGGTAGCACACAAAGTGTTCCTCCGGCAAACGGGAGTTGCATAATGTCATAGTCATAGGAACATGTATAAGTCATGAAGAAAGCAATTGCAACATACTAAACGATCGGATGCTAAGCTAATGGAATGGGTCATGTCAATCAGATCATTCAACTAATGATGTGATCCCGTTTAATCAAATGACAACTCTTTGTCCATGGTTAGGAAACATAACCATCTTTGATTAACGAGCTAGTCAAGTAGAGGCATACTAGTGACACTCTGTTTGTCTATGTATTCACAGATGTATTATGTTTCCGGTTAATACAATTCTAGCATTAATAATAAACTTTTATCATGATATAAGGAAATAAATAATAACTTTATTATTGCCTCTAGGGCATATTTCCTTCAACGCCCTTAGTCCTTTTCATTTATTTCCTTATATCATGATAAAAGTTTATTATTCATTCTAGAATCGTATTAACCAGAAACATAATACATGTGTGAATACATAGACAAACAGAGTGTCACTAGTATGCCTCTACTTGACTAGCTCGTCAATCAAAGATGGTTATGTTTCCTAACCATGGACAAAGAGTTGTCATTTGATTAACGGGATCACATCATTAGTTGAATGATCTGATTGACATGACCCATTTCATTAGCTTAGCACCCGATCGTTTAGTATGTTGCTATTGCTTTCTTCATGACTTATACATGTTCCTATGACTATGAGATTATGCAACTCCCGTGTGCCGGAGGAACACTTTGTGTGCTACCAAATGTCACAACGTAACTGGGTGATTATAAAGGTGCTCTACAGGTGTCTCCAAAGGTACATGTTGGGTTGGCGTATTTCGAGATTAGGATTTGTCACTCCGATCGTCAGAGAGGTATCTCTGGGTCCTCTCGGTAATGCACATCACTTAAGCCTTGCAAGCATTGCAACTAATGAGTTAGTTGCGGGATGATGTATTACGGAATAAGTAAAGAGACTTGCCGGTAACGAGATTGAACTAGGTATTGGATACCGACGATCGAATCTCGGGCAAGTAACATACCGATGACAAAGGGAACAACGTATGTTGTTATGCGGTCTGACCGATAAAGATCTTCGTAGAATATGTAGGAGCCAATATGAGCATCCAGGTTCCGCTATTGGTTATTGACCGGAGACGAGTCTCGGTCATGTCTACATTGTTCTCGAACCCGTAGGGTCCGCACGCTTAAGGTTTTGATGACAGTTATATTATGAGTTTATGAGTTTTGATGTACCGAAGGAGTTCGAAGTCCCGGATGTGATGACGGACATGACGAGGAGTCTCGAAATGGTCGAGACATAAAGATTGATATATTGGAAGCCTATGTTTGGATATCGGACGTGTTCCGGGTGAAATCGGGATTTTACCGGAGTACCGGGAGGTTACCGGAACCCCCCGGGAGGTATATGGGCCTTAGTGGAAGAGAGGAGAGGTGGCCAGAGATGGGCCGCGCGCCTCTCCCCCGTTGGTCCGAATAGGACAAGGTGAGGGGGCCGACCCCCTTCCTCCTCTCTCTCCTCTTTCCCCGCCTCCACGAATCCTATTCCAACTAGGAAAGGGGGGAGTCCTACTCCCGGAGGGAGTAGGACTCCTCCTGGCGCGCCTCCTCTTGGCCGTCCTCCCCCCCTTTGAGCCTTTATATACGGAGGCAGGGGCACTCCCTAGAGACACAAGTTGATCCACGTGATCATATTCTTAGCCGTGTGCGGTGCCCCCTTCCACCATAGTCCTCGATAATATTGTAGCAGTGCTTAGGCGAAGCCCTGCGACATTAGTACATCAAGATCGTCACCACGCCGTCGTGCTGACGGAACTCTTCCCCGACACTTTGCTGGATCGGAGTCCGGGGATCGTCATCGAGCTGAACGTGTGCTAGAACTCGAAGGTGCCATAGTTTCGGTGCTTGATCGGTCGGGCCGTGAAGACGTACGACTACATCAACCGCGTTGTCATAACGCTTCCGCTATCGGTCTACGAGGGTACGTAGACAACACTCTCCCCTCTCGTTGCTATGCATCACCATGATCTTGCGTGTGCGTAGGAATTTTTTTGAAATTACTACGTTCCACAACACGACAACCATCAGGTAGACATATATGTGTGTTGTTGGCGGGCTACGCACTGTGGAGAAATCACATAGCAGTTATAGGCAGTTCGCAACATGGAGTCGTTGCGCCTAGAGGTCTACCAACGTTACATTTTTCTACAATGTATGCTTTTGTTTCTATACTTGTCGTCTATATGCACCAGTGTTATTATGTTCGTTTTCTAGCCTAGAGGTATGATTTTTCGTAAAGTTCGGTTATTTGGTTCATATAGGGTGATCCCTATTTGGCGCATAGGTCACAACAAGGGACGTACCATGCAACCCCTCCAACGCCCAAATCCAATTTTTGGGTCGGGTCCAGCCAGGGAGATGCTTCCATGACACTGTCTTCTACCCTGAGTGCGGTGCATGTCCCCTTGCTTTTTGGTCAATAGTTTTTCGAAATACATGAACATTTTCTAAACGGATGAAGCTTTTTCACTTATCAGAAACAATCATTTAAATTCACAAACATTTTTTTCATTTTTTATCAACTTTTCTAAAAAATCATGAACATTATATGAATTCCGAAAAACAATTCTAATTCATAAACAATTCTGATTATACAAACTTTTTTAGAGATTGTAAACATTTTTTGAATATGTGAACATTTTTTGAAATCATGAACATTTTTAATGTCAGAACATTTTTTTTCTCAAACAATTTTTCAAAATCATGAACAAAAACATCTGAATTCATGATCACTTTATGATTTCTTGAACATTCTTATGCAGAATCAAAAATTATTTGAAATCTGGAGATATTTCGAAAGGGAAAAAAGGACAAATAGGAAATAAAAACGAAAAAATAGGGGGCGTCCCGCCCTGCAGATGGGCCGGCCCAATAGGGCATGTGGGGCACGTTTCCTCTTCATCGGGCGCACAGGTCGCCATATAGAGGCTCCCTTCATTTAGACCCATAGTTTAGATATGCATTTATCCGTGTCAGGCCCATGGGCCATAAATGTTTAGGCTTCCTTATTATTCTTGTTTTTTTCGGACACGGGCTTTTGGAACATGGTTCCACACGCACCTACTTTGAATAGTTTGTCTCACAAAAAACTACTTTGAATAGTAAAATTAAAAATGCCAGAAAATCATCAGTTCTTAATATTTTTTGTAACATATACATGGTTGAGTGTTCTACTCACGTGTGAAGTTTCACGGAGGACTGACATCCATGGTCTTCTCGGCAAAAATCAAAAACAAATTCCATGGTATAAAAGTGACTGTGTTAGGAAGTAAGGAGGTCGATTTTATTGTCTTTGCTAAGAATACCACATGTATTATTTCTTCACGAAACTTCACATATGAGTACAATAGTCGACTAAGTTTGATACCCTTAGAAATTGGAATTGCTTGCTTTTTTTTGCTATTTTTATATTCCACAATTCATTATGGTGTGTCTGGAACCATGTGCACAACGGTATTTTATCCCCTCCTCCCCACACACACACCCCATAAGGAAATAGTTTTTTATTTATGGATGAGCATAGTCTTCGAAGAATATATCGAGCGCTTATAAAAATGTTACAATCCTGACAACCACCATTTATGCAATGTTTGCAAGCAACTTCATGTGTCTATATATGTATGTGTGTGATTGTACTATGTTTTATTGACTAATAAAATGTGTGTGGTTTAAAAACAAGGTGGCAGGTTCAAAGGTTATCCTAGGCAGAGGACAATGTGGTTAGGAGGATTTGGACGATAGTGTTCCTAGTCCAGGTGTGTCCTGCTTGTGCCGGGTACACCAACTTATTTTAACCTTCAACAATTTACATACGAAAGGGCCATGCGTGATGGTTTGGGTCCAAAATGAATTTTGTGGATGTGCCCGAGAATTCACAGATCTTTAACGTGAGCATGAGACGATGGCCTCTCCTCGCTCCAACGCATGGGAATTGAACTCGTCCTCAACATTCTCTCATTGGTTGTCGCCGTGATCGTGGGACCCCCGCTTGAACGAGGATACCGAACTCGAACTAAGTGTGTTTTGGATAATTCCACGGCTTGTGTTGTAGGGCGCAGACGACACGTTTGTCTATGTAGGCAAGTTGGAGTTCTTCATTCACAAGGTGTCGAACGCAAGTTGGATTATATGATACAAATGATGATTATAACATGCATGCACTCCAACATAAACAAATAACTAATAAATGTAGTGTGGTGACATGTGGGGGGAGGGGGCTAGTTGAAGGAAATATGCCCTAGAGGCAATAATAAAGTTATTATTTATTTCCTTATATCATGATAAATGTTTATTATTCATGCTAGAATTGTATTAATCGGAAACATAATACATGTGTGAATACATAGACAAACAGAGTGTCACTAGTATGCGTCTACTTGACTAGCTCGTTGATCGAAGATGGTTACTTGTTTCCTAAGCATAGACATGAGTTTTCATTTGATTAACGGGATCACATCATTAGGAGAATGATGTGATTGACTTGACC
Organism: Triticum monococcum; assembly: GCA_034509565.1. Lineage (NCBI taxonomy): Eukaryota > Viridiplantae > Streptophyta > Magnoliopsida > Poales > Poaceae > Triticum > Triticum monococcum. Next base: position 672,413,938 of record CM067845.1, read on the forward strand.
CATTCCGTTAGCTTAGCACTTGATCGTTTAGTTTGTTGCTATTGCTTTCTTCATAACTTATACATGTTCCTATGACTATGAGATTATGCAACTCCCGTTTACCGGAGGAACACTTTGTGTGCTACCAAACGTCACAACGTAACTGGGTCATTATAAAGGTGCTCTATAGGTGTCTCCGAAGGTACTTGTTGGGTTGGCGTATTTCGAGATTAGGATTTGTCACTCCGATTGTCGGAGAAGTATCTCTGGGCCCTCTCGGTAATGCACATCACTAAAGCCTTGCAAGCATTGCAACTAATGAGTTAGTTGCGGAATGATGTATTACGGAACGAGCAAAGAGACTTGCCGGTAACGAGATTGAACTAGGTATTGGAATACCGACGATCGAATCTCGGGCAGGTAACATACCGATGACAAAGGGAACAACGTATGTTATTATGCAGTTTGACCGATAAAGATCTTCATAGAATATGTAGGAACCAATATGAGCATCCAGGTTCCGCTATTGGTTATTGACCGAAGACGTGTCTCAGTCATGTCTACATAGTTCTCGAACCCGTAGGGTCCGCACGCTTAAAGTTCGGTGACGACCGTAATTAGGTTTTTTTTGTGTTTTGATGTACTGAAGGTTGTTCGGAGTTCCGGATGTGATCGCAGACATGACGGGGAGTCTCTAAATGGTCGAGACATAAAGATTGATATATTGGAAGCCTATATTTGGATATCAGAAACGTTCCGGGTGAAATCGGGATTTTACCGGAGTATCGGGGGCTCACCGGAACCCCCCCCCCCTCCCTGGGGGGGGGGGGGTTAATGGGCCTACATGGGCCCAAAGGGAGAAGAGGAGGGCCGGCCAGGGCAGGCCGCACGCCCCCTTCCCCCTAGTCCGAATAGGACAAGGAAGGGGGGGCGGCGCCCCCCTTTCCTCTTTCCGCCTTCCCCTTTCCTTCTCCAACAAGGCAAGAGGGGGGAGTCCTACTCCCGGTGGGAGTAGGACTCCTCCACGCGCACCCCTAGGGGCCGGCCGCACCTCCCCCCTCCCTCCATTATATACGGGGGCAAGGGGGCACCCCATGACACACAAGTTGATCTTCGTGATCGTTCCTTAGCCGTGTGCGGTGCCCCCTTCCACCATATTCCACCTTGGTCATATCATAGCGGTGCTTAGGCGAAGCCCAGCGTCGGTAGAACATCATCACCGTCATCACGCCGTCGTGCTGAAGAAACTCTCCCTCAACACTCGGCTGGATCGGAGCTCGAGGGACGTCACTGAGTTGAACGTGTGTAGAACTTGGAGGTGTCGTACGTTCGGTACTTGGATCGGTCGGATCAGGAAGACGTACGACTACTTCCTCTATGTTGTGTCAACGCTTCCATTGCCGGTCTACGAGGGTACGTAGACAACACTCTCCCCTCTCGTAGCTATGCATCACCATGATCTTGCGTGTGCGTAGGAATTTTTTTGAAATTACTACGTTCCCCAACAGTGGCATCCGAGCCAGGTTTTATGAGTTGATGTTATTTGCACGAGTAGAACACAAGTGAGTTGTGGGCGATATAAGTCATACTTGAAGGAAATATTCCCTAGAGGCAATAATAAAGTTATTATTTATTTCCTTATATCATGATAAATGTTTATTGTTCATGCTAGAATTGTATTAACCGGAAACATAATACATGTGTGAATACATAGACAAACAGAGTGTCACTAGTATGCCTCTACTTGACTAGCTCGTTAATCAAAGATGGTTATGTTTCCTAACCATGGACAAAGAGTTGTTATTTGATTAACGGGATCACATCATTAGATGAATGATCTGATTGACATGACCCATTCCATTAGCTTAGCACCCGATCGTTTAGTATGTTGCTATTGCTTTCTTCATGACTTATACATGTTCCTATGACTATGAGATTATGCAAGTCCCGTTTGCCGGAGGAACACTTTGGGTGCTACCAAACGTCACAACGTAACTGGGTGATTATAAAGGAGTACTACAGGTGTCTCCAAAGGTACATGTTGGGTTGGCGTATTTCGAGATTAGGATTTGTCACTCCGATTGTCGGAGAGGTATCTCTGGGCCCTCTCGGTAATGCACATCACTTAAGCCTTGCAAGCATTGCAACTAATGAGTTAGTTGCGGGATGATGTATTACAGAACAAGTAAAGAGACTTGCCGGTAACGAGATTGAACTAGGTATTGGATACCGACGATCGAATCTCGGGCAAGTAACATACCGATGACAAAGGGAACAACGTATGTTGTTATGCGGTCTGACCGATAAAGATCTTCGTAGAATATGTAGGAGCCAATATGGGCATCCAGGTCCCGCTATTGGTTATTGACCGGAGACGTGTCTCGGTTATGTCTACATTGTTCTTGAACCGTAGGGTCCGCACGCTTAAGGTTTCGATGACAGTTATATTATGAGTTTATGAGTTTTGATGTACCGAAGGAGTTCGGAGCCCCGGATGAGATCGGGGACATGAAGAGGAGTCTCGAAATGGTCGAGACGTAAAGATCGATATATTGGACGACTATATTCAGACATCGGAAAAGTTCCGAGTGATTCGGGTATTTTTCGGAGTACCGGGTAGTTACGGGAGAAGTAATGGGCCTTGATGGGCTTTAGTGGGAAGAGGAAAAAGGCTGCTGCGCCCCCCCCCCCCCTCCCCTCTAGTCTGAATTGGACTAGGGAAAAGGGGGCCGGCCACCTTTCCTACTCCTCCACTTCCTTCTCCCTTCCTCCCCTCTTGGTGGACTCCTACTAGGACTTGGAGTCCTAGTAGGACTCCACACCTGGCGCGCCTCTCCTAGGGCCGGCCTCCTCCCCCTTGCTCCTTTATATACGGGGGCAGGGGGGCACCTCTAGACATACAAGTTGATCATTGAGAAGTTCCTTAGCCGCGTGCGGTGCCCCTTGCCACCATATTCCACCTCGATCATATCGTTGTAGTGCTTAGGCGAAGCTCTGTGTCAGTAGAACATCAAGATCGTCACCACGCCATCGTGCTGAAGGAACTCCTCCCCGAAGCTTTCCTGGCTTGGAGCCCGGGGATCGTCATCGAGCTGTACGTGTGTTAAGAACTCAGAGGTGCTAGAGTAACGGTGCTTGGATCGGTCGGATCGGGAAGAAGACGTACGACTACTTCCTCTACGTTGTGTCAACGCTTCCGTTACGATCTACAAGGGTACGTAGATCATACTCTCCCCCTCGTTGCTATGCATCACCATGATCTTGCATGTGCGTAGGAAATTTTTGAAATTACTACGTTCTCCAACAATACTGCTTACCAGCATGTCATACTTTGGTTCGGCGGTATTGTTGGATGAAGCGGCTCGGACCAACATTACGCGTACGCTTACGCGAGACTAGTTCTTCCGACGTGCTTTCCACACAGGTGGCTGGCGGGTGTCAGTTTCTCCAATTAGTTGAACCGAGTGTGGCTACGCCCGGTCCTTGCGAAGGTTAAAACAGCACCAACTTGACAAACTATCGTTGTGGTTTTGATGCGTAGGTAAGAACGGTTCTTGCTAAGCCCGTAGCAACCACGTAAAACTTGCAACAACAAAGTAGACGACGTCTAACTTGTTTTTGCAGGGCATGTTGTGATGTGATATGGTCAAAACGTGATGCTATATTTTATTGTATGAGATGATCATGTTTTGTAACCGAGTTATCGGCAACTGGCAGGAGCCATATGGTTGTCGCTTTATTGTATGCAATGCAATCGCGCTGTAATGCTTTACTTTATCACTAAGCGGTAGCGATAGTGGTGGAAGCATAATTGGCGAGACGACAATGATGCTACGATGGAGATCAAGGTGTCGCGCCAGTGACGATGGTGATCATGACGGTACTTCGGAGATGGAGATCACAAGTACAAGATGATGATGGCCATATCATATCACTTATATTGCTTGCATGTGATGTTTATCTTTTATGCATCTTATCTTGCTTTGATTGACGGTAGCATTATAAGATGATCTCTCACTAAATTTCAAGATAAAAGTTTTCTCCCTGAGTATGCACCGTTGCCAAAGTTCGTCGTGCCCAGACACCACGTGATGATCGGGTGTGATAAGCTCTACGTCCATCTACAACGGGTGCAAGCCAGTTTTGCACACGCAGAATACTCAGGTTAAACTTGACGAGCCTAGCATATGCAGATATGGCCTCAGAACACTGAGACCGAAAGGTCGAGCGTGAATCATATAGTAGATATGATCAACATATTGATGTTCACCATTGAAAGCTACTCCATTTCACGTGATGATCGGTTATGGTTTAGTTGATTTGGATCACGTGATCACTTAGAAGATTAGAGGGATGTCTTTCTAAGTGGGAGTTCTTAAGTAATATGATTAATTGAACTTTAATTTATCATGAACTTAGTCCTGATAGTATTTGCATATCTATGTTGTAGATCAATAGCTCGCCTTATTGCTTCCCTATGTTTTATATGTGTTCCTAGAGAAAACTAAGTTGAAAGATGATAGTAGCAATGATGCGGACTGGGTCCGTGATCTGAGGTTTATCCTCATTGATGCACAGAAGAATTATGTCCTTAATGCACTGCTAGGTGACAGACCTATTGCAGGAGCAGATGCAGACGTCATAAATGTTTGGCTAGCTCAATATGATGACTACTTGATAGTTTAGTGCACCATGCTTAACAGCTTAGAATCGGGACTTCAAAGACGTTTTGAATGTCATGGATCATATGGATGTTCCAGGAGTTGAAGTTAATATTTCAAGCAAATACCCGAGTTGAGAGATATGAAGTCTCCAACAAGTTCTATAGCTAAAAGATGGAGGAGAATAGCTCAAGCAGTGAGCATGTGTTCAGATTGTCTGGGTACTACAATCGCTTGAATCAAGTGGGAGTTAATCTTCCAGATAAAATAGTGATTGACAGAATTCTCTAGTCACCATCACCAAGTTAGTAGAACTTCGTGATGAACTATAGTATGCAAGGGATGATGAAAACGATTCCCAAGCTTTTCATGATGATGAAATCGATGAAGGTAGAAATCAAGAAAGAACATCAAGTGTTGATGATTAACAAGACCACTAGTTTCAAGAAAAGGGCAAAGGGAAACAAAGGGAACTTCAAGAAGAACGGCAAGCAAGTTGCTGCTCAAGTGAAGAAGCCGAAGTCTGGTCCTAAGCCTATGACTAAGTGTTTCTACTGCAAAGGGACTGGTCACTCGAAGCGTAACTGCCCCAAGTATTTGGCGGATAAGAAGGATGGCAAAGTGAACAAAGGTATATTTGATATACAGATTATTGATGTGTATTTTACTAGTGTTCGTAGCAACCCCTCGGTATTTGATATTGGTTCAGTTACTAAGAGTAGTAACTCGAAACGTGAGTTGTAGAATGAACAGAGACTAGTTAAGGGTGAAGTGACGATGTGTGTTGGAAGTGGTTCCAAGGTTGATATGATCATCATCGCACACTCCCTATACTTTCGGGATTAGTGTTGAACCTAAATAAGTGTTATTTGGTGTTTGCATTGAGCATGAATATGATTTGATCATGTTTATTGCAATACGGTTATTCATTTAAGTAAGAGAATAAATTGTTGTTCTATTTACATGAATAAAACCTTATATGGTTACACACCCAATGAAAATGGTTCGTTGGATCTCGATTGTAGTGATACACATATTCATAATATTGAAACCAAAAGATGCAAAGTTAATAATGATAGTGCAACTTATTTGTGGCACTGCCGTTTAAGTCATATTGGTGTAAAGCACATGAAGAAAATCCATGCTGATGGGCTTTTGGAATCACTTGATTATGAACCATTTGATGCTTGCGAACCATGCCTCATGGGAAAGATGACTAAGACTCCGTTCTCCGAAACAATGGAGCGAGCAACAGATTTGTTGGAAATCATACATATTGATGTATGTGGTCCGATGAATATTGAGGCTCGCGGCAGGTATCATTATTTTCTGATCTTCACAGATGATTTGAGCAGATATGAGTATATCTACTTGATGAAACACAAGCCTAAAATATTTGAAAAGTTCAAAGAATTTCATAGTGAAGTGGAGAATCATCGTAACAAAAATAAAAGTTTCTACGATATGATCGCAGAAGTAAAATATTTGAGTTACGAATTTGGCCTTCAGTTAAAACAATGTGAAATAGTTTCACTACTCACGCCACCTGGAACACCACAGTGTAATGGTGTGTCTGAACGTCGTAACCGTGCTTTATTAGATATGGTGCGATCTATGATGTCTCTTACCGATTACCACTATCATTTTGGGGTTATGCATTAGAGACAGCTACATTCACGTTAAATAGGGCACCATCAAAATCCGTTGAGATGACGCCTTATGAACTATGGTTTGGCAAGAAACCAAAGTTGTCGTTTCTGAAAGTTTGGGGCTGCGATGCTTATGTGAAAAAGCTTCAACCTGATAAGCTCGAGCCCAAATCGGAGAAATGTGTCTTCATAGGGTACCCAAAGGAGACTATTGGGTACATCTTCTATCACATATCCGAAGGCAAGACATTCGTTGCTAAGAATGGATCCTTTCTAGAGAAGGAGTTTCTCTCGAAAGAAGTGAGTGAAAGGAAAGTAGAACTTGATGAGGTAACTGTACATGCTCCCTTATTGGAAAGTAGTACATCACAGAAACCGGTTTCTGTGACACCTATACCAATTAGTGAGGAAGCTAATGATAATGATCATGAAACTTCAGATCAAGTTACTACCGAACCTCATAGCTCAACCAGAGTAAGATCTGCACCAGAGTGGTACGGTAATCCTGTTCTGGAAGTCATGCTACTAGATCATGATGAACCTACAAACTATGAAGAAGCGATGGTGAGCCTAGATTCCGCAAAATGGCTAGAAGCCATGAAATCTGAGATGGGATCCATGTATGAGAACAAAGTATGGACTTTGGTTGACTTGCCCGTTGATCGGCAAGCAATTGAGAATAAATTGATCTTCAAGAAGAAGACTGACGCTGACGGTAATGCTACTATCTACAAAGCTCGACTTGTTGCGAAAGGTTTTCGACAAGTTCAAGGGATTGACTACGATGAGACCTTCTCACTCGTAGCGATGCTTAAGTCTGTCCGAATCATGTTAGTGATTGCCGCATTTTATGATTATGAAATTTGGCAGATGGATGTCAAAACTGCATTCCTGAATGGATTTGTGGAAGAAGAGTTGTATATGATGCAACCGGAAGGTTTTGTCGATCCAAAGGGAGCTAACAAAGTGTGCAAGCTCCAGCGATCCATTTATGGACTGGTGCAAGCATCTCGGAGTTGGAATAAACGCTTTTATAATGTGATCAAAGCATTTGGTTTTGCACAGACTTTTGGAGAAGCCTGTATTTACAAGAAAGTGAGTGGGAGCTCTGTAGCATTTCTGATATTATATGTGGATGACATATTACTGATTGGAAATGATATAGAATTTCTGGATAGCATAAAGGGATACTTGAATAAGAGTTTTTCAATGAAAGACCTCGGTGAAGCTCCTTACATATTGAGCATCAAGATCTATAGAGATAGATAAAGACGCTTGATAAGTTTTTCAATGAGTACATACCTTGACAAGATTTTGAAGTAGTTCAAAATGGAACAGTCAAAGAAGGAGTTCTTGCCTGTGTTACAAAGGTGAGAAGTTGAGTAAGACTCAAAACCCGACCATGGCAGAAGATAGAGAGAGAATGAAAGTCATTCCCTATGCCTCAGCCATAGGTTCTATAAAGTATGCCATGCTGTGTACCAGACCTATTGTATACCCTGCCCTGAGTTTGGCAAGGGAGTACAATACTGATCTACGAGTAGATCACTGGACATTGGTCAAATTATTCTTAGTGGAATAAGGATATGTTTCTCGATTATGGAGGTGACAAAAGGTTCGTCGTAAAGGGTTACGTCAATGCAAGTTTTGACACTAATCCACCTGACTAAACATCTCTCACAAGGAAAACATGATCACACCTTAGTACTCTTTGGGCGTTAATCACATAGCGATGTGAACTAGATTATTGAATCTAGTAAACCCTTTGGGTGTTGGTCACATTACTATGTGAACTATGGCTGTTAATCACATGGTGATGTGAACTATTGATGTTAAATCACATGGCGATGTGAACTAGATTATTGACTCTAGTGCAAGTGGGAGACTGAAAGAAATATGCCCTAGAGGCAATAATAAAGTTATTATTTATTTCCTTATATCACGATAAATGTTTATTATTCATGCTAGAATTGTATTAACCGGAAACATAATACATGTGTGAATACATAGACAAACAGAGTGTCACTAGTATGCCTCTACTTGACTAGCTCGTTGATCGAAGATGGTTATGTTTCCTAACCATAGACATGAGTTGTCATTTGATTAACGGGATCACATCATTAGGAGAATGATGTGATTGACTTGACCCATTCCGTTAGCTTAGCACTTGATCATTCAGTTTGTTGCTATTGCTTTCTTCATAATTTATACATGTTCCTATGACTATGAGATTATGCAACTCCCGTTTACCGGAGGAACACTTTGTGTGCTACCAAATGTCACAACGTAACTGGGTCATTATAAAGGTGCTCTACAGGTGTCTCCGAAGGTACTTGTTGGGTTGGCGTATTTCGAGATTAGGATTTGTCACTCCGATTGTCGGAGAGGTATCTTTGGGCCCTCTCGGTAATGCACATCACTTAAGCCTTGCAAGCATTGCAACTAATGAGTTAGTTGCGGAATGATGTATTACGGAACGAGTAAAGAGACTTGCTGGTAACGAGATTGAACTAGGTATTGGAATACCGACGATCGTATCTCGGGCAGGTAACATACCGATGACAAAGGGAACAACGTATGTTGTTATGCGGTTTGACCGATAAAGATCTTCGTAGAATATGTAGGAACCAATATGAGCATCCAGGTTCCGCTATTGGTTATTGACCGGAGACGTGTCTCGGTCATGTCTACATAGTTCTCGAACCCGTAGGGTCCGCACGCTTAAAGTTCAGTGACGATCATAATTAGGTTTTTTTGTGTTTTGATGTACCGAAGGTTGTTCGGAGTCCCGGATGTGATCACGGACATGACGAGGAGTCTCGAAATGGTTGAGACATAAAGATTGATATATTGGAAGCCTATATTTGGATATCAGAAACGTTCCGGTGAAATCAGGATTTTACCGAAGTACCGGGGGGTTACCGGAATCCCCCGGGGGTTAATGGGCCTACATGGGCCCTAAGGGAGAAGAGGAGGGCAGGCCGCGCGCCCCCTCCCCCCTAGTCCGAATAGGACAAGGAAGGGGGGCGGCGCCCCCCTTTCCTCTTCCCCCCTTCCCCTTTCCTTCTCCAACAAGGCAAGAGGGGGGGTCCTACTCCTGTTGGGAGTTGGACTCCTCCAGGCGCACCCCTAGGGACCGGCCGCACCTCCGCCTCCCTCCTTTATATACGGGGGCAAGGGGGCACCCCATGACACACAAGTTGATCTTCGTGATCGTTCCTTAGCCGTGTGCGGTGCCCCCTTCCACCATATTCCACCTCGGTCAAATCGTAGCGGTGCTTAGGCGAAGCCCTGCGTCGGTAGAACATCATCACCGTCATCACACCATCATGCTGACGAAACTCTCCCTCAACACTCGGCTGGATCGGAGCTCGAGGGACGTCACCGAGTTGAACGTGTGCAGAACTCGGAGGTGTCGTACGTTCGGTACTTGGATCGGTCGGATCGGGAAGACGTACGACTACTTCCTCTACGTTGTGTCAACGCTTCCGTTGCCGGTCTACGAGGGTACGTAGACAACACTCTCCCCTCTCGTTGCTATACATCACCATGATCTTGCGTGTGCGTAGGAATTTTTTTGAAATTACTACGTTCCCCAACACTAGTGTCCCCCCTCTAGTTAGGTGTTCATTGTTTCAGTCTAACACGTTACCATGTTGTTACAAGCTTTACTAATGTGTGTCAGTGGCTCGACAAAGCCACCATCGTGGTTGGCAACCCCTGCATTAGCATCGACTGTCATGGAGGTGGAAGATGCGACACTTCTGGTGAGGCTCTTTCCCTTCTGGCTCCTTTTTGGACATATGGCCAGAAGACTACTTTCTACATCCTGTCAATAGGCTACTTGAACTTGGATGTCAACTCCATATTTGAGATGCACTCTTTTTACATACCCAGTTTGTCCACGTCTCGATAGTTCACGTTAGTTTCTGAAAGAACAAGTGCTCCCTAGGTGATTTTGGTAATTAATGTCAACATATCTCTTGTTGAACTAATGGTTTTATCTAGCATGTTCCAGGAAAGTCCAACAGTGGCATGGCAAGGACAAGAGGATGTGCAATCCCTTCAATATGCTAAGGAAGGAAGAATGGCATAATCTCAAGACTCTTCTTATATATTTTAGTGATCCAAGATCACATTGAATCCATAGGAAAGCCAATACTATTAAAAAGGGGATGATGTGTTGATTAATGAGCTGGTTGTTAAAGTGCTTAGTGATATTGCTCCAAAGCCCTCGGGCACTTTCTCCATCCAAATATGTCCAAACCTTAAACTCCAACTCGGCCCCACCGATTCTTTCTACCCGGAGCCACCGAGTTCAGTTGACATAGCCCCTGCCTAAAACCCTGATGATCCGGTCACACCGATATGGATATCGATCTCACCGAATGGACTTGCAAACTCTCTGAGTAATGTTGTGACTACTTCGGTCTCACCGAGTTGTTGCAATCGGTCTCACCGAATTTTCTTGAAAGATTCTCTGTGTGCTCATTTTTCACTTTGATCCCACCAAGGTGATTCAGTCGGTCCCACTAAGACGATGTTTTCCCTAAGCCCTAGCACATCGGTCCCACCGAGTTCTTCCAGTCGGTCCCATGGAGATTCCTAACGTTCACATTTTATAGCTAATCGATCTCATCGGGTTTCATGATTCGGTCCCACCGAGGTTGGTAAAATGTGTGTAACGGTTGGATTTTTGTGTGGAGGCTATATATACCCCTCCATCCCCTCTCATTCAGATAGAGAGCCATCAAAACGTTCCTACACTTCCACCATTCATTTTCTGAAAGAGAACCACCTACTCATCTGTTGAGATCAAGACATTCCAATCCTACCACAAGAATCTTAATTTCTAGCCTTGCCCAAGCTGCTTTCCACTCCATTATTCTTCCACCATATCCAAATCTATGAGAAGGAGTTGAGTGTTGGGGAGATTATCATTTGAAGCACAAGAGCAAGAAGTTCATCATCAACACACCGTCTATTACCTTTTGGAGAGTGGTGTCTTCTAGATTGGTTAGGTGTCGCTTGAGAGCCTCCGACATATTGTGGAGTTGAACCAAGAAGTTTGTAAGGGCAAGGAGATCTTCTACTTCGTGAAGATCTACCCGAGTGAGGCAAGTCCTTCGTGGATGATGGCCATGGTGAGATAGACAAGGTTACTTCTTTGTTGACCCTCCATGGATGGAGCCCTTCATGGACTCGCGCGGACGTTACCCTTCGTGGATTGAATGTCTCCATCAACGTGGACGTAAAATAGCACCACCTATCGGAACCACGCCAAAAACTCCGCGTCTCCATTGCGTTTGCATACTCCAATCCCCTCCCTTTACTTTCTTGCAAATTGCATGCTTTATATTTTTCCGCTGCCTATACTCTTGTCATGCATGCTTGAAATGTATTGTGAATGCTTTAACACGTGGTAGTCACTACCTTAACTTGTAGAAATTAAAATCTGCCAACTTTGTTTGTTAAGGGTCTAATCACCCCTCCACCCCTCTAGACCCATATTCTCGATCCTTTCAATTGGTATCTGATAACCCACAAGTATAGGGGGGTCGCAACAGTTTTCGAGGGCAGAGTATTATTCAACCCAAATTTATTGATTCAACACAAGGGGAGCCAAAGAATAGTCTCAAGTATTAGCAGCTGAGTTGTCAATTCAACCACACCTGAAAGACTTAATATCTGTAACAAAGTATTTAGTAGCAAAGTAGTATGGAAGTAATGGTAATAGTGGCAAAAGTAACAATAGCAGTTTTGTAGCAATGGTGACAGTAGCAGTAACGAAAGTAACGGAGCAAGGATCAATATTAAACTAACTCATAGGCAATGGATCGGTAATGATAGGTGTCGGATAATAAATCATATCAGCAGTGGTTTAATTCATAATTGGCTTAAACATTAATGCAACTTACTAAGAACAATTCTTTTGATGAAAACCACCGCGCAGGGATTTCCGTACCCTTCGCGCGTTGAATTTTGTGGAGATTCTTACTCATCACGAAGAAGGGAATGGACTGATGTAAGAATTGTGAGAAGACTGCAAGGGTTGCGTTAGGGATGAAAATGGATTGAAAACTTACCGCTTTTCTGGAGGAATAATGAAAACGGAGAGGAAATATGAAAACGGAAACGGAAATTTGTAAAACGAAAGTGGAAGTGGTATTTTTTATGTGGAAACGGAAACAAAAACGAAACGGTGTTTTCCGGTGGAACAAGCGTGGAAATGGAACTTTCCATTTCCGTGAATATGGAATTTCCATTTTTACTATAGACATATGGGTACTTTGTAGTTCAACCACTAAACAACACAATTATACAGTGAGTAGAATGGATCATTTTAGCCCAACTTTTACTACTACACATGTACTCAGCTTGACCCTATACGTAATTGTCCAGTACTACTACAATACTACGCTAAGTTGCTAACATAATAATATTTTTTGTAGCCATGTTAACAGTTCATTAAATTTGCTTGTGTTTTGTGTGTATTTCTCTAAGGTTCAAGGGTTCTCTTAGGTTCCGGTCAAATGCCCTCTTCTGTTTCCTTGTCCACTTTGTATTCGCTCCGTGTTCGTTTTCAGTAGTATCTATTTTCGTATTCATTTTTGGGGTTTATGTATTTATTTCCACTTCTGCAAAAATATATGAAAACAAATATGGTAGCACTCAGTTCCGTCCGTTTTCGCTCCGTTTTCATCCCTAGATCGCGTCACCTAGAGAGGCTTGCTGCTCGTAATCATTTCAGAGCGATGCGTGATAGTCAGCGAGCGGGCGGGAGCAAGCCTACCCCCCTATTCAGGCTTGCAATGGATAACCTAAGGGATGCGGAGCTTGTAGAGGAGTGTATCAGAGATTGTGCTACTCCAGAATATCTTACTTGTCCATTGTTGGGCGAGCTTATGATTGACCCGGTGACAATTGCCACGGGGAAGGTAATTCTCTTAGTGTGTGCTCAAAGTTTTAGCTGCACGTAATTGTTTTTTAGTAGTGAGAACTAATGATGGGTATGTTTTAATTTGTTTTAGACATTTTACCGACAGCACGTCAAGGATTGGTTTGAGAAGAACGGGCATATCTGTCCTGTGACCGGCCAGCCTGTTTCAGGTGCCATTGTCCGAAACGAGCGTATCCGAGGGTATTTGTACGAGTGGGAAGAATCCAAGATGGAGCGGATCACCAAGGTCTCAAAAGAATATGAAGTGAACTCACGTAGTAGTAGGAATGACAGTATAGTTCGTCATATTTCACTGCCTATATATATATATATATATATATATATATATATATATATATATATGTCTTGTGTGCTTCCCGAATTACACTGCTGCTACTTTTTATCTTTTACTGGAAATATAAACAGATCATTACAGTCTCTTGTGCCTAATTTCACAATCTTTAGTGCGTAAGATGATAGCTAATAGCCTAGTATATGCCATGCGAATTTGTTGACTGTACGAAGATGTTGATCAGCCAAGCGATTGGTGCCTCGGCGTGGGCGGTGCAAACGAGTAGTTGAACGCGCCGGAGACGACGGCGTCTGCTCGGTCATCGAGCTCCTTCTCCAGGCGGCGCCACAGCCGCGCCACGGTGGCCTTGCGCGTCTCGTTGTCCTCCAGGTCGGGGTCGTAGTGCGCCCACATGATCCCGTCGAACTCCTCGAAGCGACGGTCCACGTCGCTGGCTCTGGCGTACAGGTCCCTAAACTCCCTCAGGGCGACGGACTGGTGCTCCTCCTCGGACCCGTCGACGTCTGCCTCTGCAGTGCAGTCGTCGTCATCGTCGTCGTCGGACTCCGACTCTCTGGCAGCCAGACTGGCCAGCACACTGCGCCGCAGCCTGTCGCTCTCGCCGCCGTTGTCGCTGAGGAGGGAGCTGTAGATGTAGATGTCCTTCTTCATGTCCAGCTTGAGCTTCTGGATGTGGTGCGCCACGATGAGCCGCATCCACAGGTCGTACTGCAAGCTGCGGATCAAGAGCTCCTCCTCCTCCAGGTCCAGGGAGACGTTTGCCGGCGACGACTGTAGCTCTTGGGTGCCGTCGCTCTTCATGTCGTTGGCTGGTGATGTGATTGCGAGAGCTGTCGCCTTGACGACTTCCCCACTTTCCACGGCTGCCATGATCGCTTCTTCTGGCTCTGTCGATCAATCAAACGATCAAAATCAGGGATCAACTCGACCCTAGCTAGGCAGTCAAGCGTGCGTGGGAGGTGCTGCAGTGCGATGCATTGGCATACATGATACATACTATATATAAGTTCGAACGAGGCAAGGGCCAGGACGACTCGGCCGGGTGATCGTACGTGGTTGAGCCGGTGTCGGACACGTACGTACGGCATTGCGACTCATGAACGGAACATCGTTCTTGTCCTGATTGGTCAGCAGCACTTTGGTTTCTCCTCACGGATTCACAGCTGCTTGACTTTTCCATCCCCAACTTCCCTAGAGCTTGTAATAAGGGCATCTGCAACTGCGGATTGTTAAAAGAAAAAAAAAGGCATCTTCAACTGCGTATTTTAAATCTGACATACTAAGGGGCCCTTCGAAAACTCTCCGCTCCTAACTCCGCTGCGGGAGCGGAGCGACATCTAGTGTAATTTGGACGAGCAGCCAAATGGACGCTCCGCCGACTCCGCTCCCCGGTGAAGGAGCGGAGTATTACTGAACACGGCTTACACATCCGCGGACGCGCCCGAGCACGGATACAAAGGCCAACCATCCAACTATATGTGCACCTATGTCTGAAGCACTCAAAAGAATTACAGAAAAAGCATAATTCAGCCATAAATAGCAAGCAAACATTCTAGTGCAATAATAGTTTAATATAGATATTACATTCCAATAACCGTTTATCAAGTTGCAGGGCATGAAGTGTTGTTCATCCGCACACTGTGCCCCTTGAGCTTCACCCAACAATGCATCACCGTGAATGGCATACCCTCCGTTGTTTGATACAGCGAGGTAGCGCATTCGGGATATACAGTAAGGTGATCATCAACATGAATGGCCTGCCCTCCGTTGAGTAAATCAATAAATTAGCCAACATGTAGAGCAACAAGAAAAAAACTTACGATCTCCATGATTGACTCGTCGGTGGCCACCCTCTTTCCACCCATGCGATCGCATTGCGGTACTTCACGACGGAGTTTGAGATGGTGTACTACAAATGGGCTAGCGAGTAGCGACTTCACATTATGTTCATGGATCGTATGCAAGTTGTAGGGCGCATAGTGCTTTTGGTCGTGAAACCAGGAATGCATATTTTGCAAAAGCATCGTGTCCCATTGCTTCATGCCTACAAAGTACGCACTTCTGGCCAACCAGGCATGGTACAAGGAGAAGCATGTATGTGGAGGCGAGTAAGAGGCGATGTATAGGGACAAGCATGTATGGCATGAATCTGATCTTCTTGCTTGCTCGGAATGTTGAATCTTGTGATCTCTAAATCTGTGAAGATCTTGGGGTTGGGGATGATTTGGTAGTAGAAACAGAATCTCGTGCTTTCGGCCAAATGTTGGGGGCAGTTTGATGATTAGGCTATTTCCTGAAAATTACTCGAGTTCTTGTGGTGCGTTATCAAATTTAGAGGCAGGCAAGGATCTTGTTGTGATTATTTGAAACTGTTCAAGATTTAGGTGTCCAGGCTTGTGTTAATTGATTTTTCTAGTGTATTTGGTATGCTAGCATGTTTTGCACTTTTGCTGCAAGTGAAAAAGTTGTTGGCTCCAAATTTGTTTCGTGAAAGGCTAGTATTACTCGAGTTAGAACAGTCTTGAAACCATTGTAGCAGGTCGAGTCACCATATTTATCAGTATAAAAAGACGTTTCATCATTTCAAACTATTAAAATATCATTTTTCTTTGGTACAACCCCCTAAACACATCAACGGTTGTGATTATCACATACCCCTTCATAACGATGGGCATGATGGTCTTTTTTGAAAGTACGGTATTTTTTTAGATATTGAAAGTACACCGAGACCTTTATTACCTGGCGCACAACTGGGCCTGCCCAGCAGACGCTAGGCTTGCTATTCCTCCGGATAACACAGCTTTGCCACTCCACTACGATGGCCTTTGGTCTATTAGGGAAGCTCTAACGCTGGCGAATGATTTATATGTTCAAAGCATTCACGTGGCTTCCGATTGCAAGACGGTGGAGGAAGACGTAAAGAGCGGGACTTCGGCTGAATATGGTGCGGTGATACATGAAATCATGGAACATTCTTCTGGTTTTCAACTTTGTAAAATAGTTCATGAATTTAGGAGCTCAAACTTTGAGGCTCACAACTTAGCGAAGCATGCCTTATCTCGGGGGTGGCCGCCATGTTTGGTTAGGTCATCCTGAAGATCTTTCTTTCGTCCCTGTAAACATTATGACGGGTTAATAAAAAGCTTCGTGAGGTTGTCTCAAAAAAAAACTACGATGGCCTTTGGTGACAGAAACAGCAAAGAGTTTGTAAGAACATACTAGAACGATGTGCAAGACCAGACCGTCGGCCCATCATTCTGGACCTCCCAAGAAAAAAATATGTGTTTTATTCGCACTTCTCAGGGCTCGATCTAGCGACCTCTCGAATAATAAAGCTTGTCAAAATAATTGGGCGACAAACTAGATGGTAGTTTATGGTTAGAGGAAGGGAAATAACCTTTATGACTTCAACTTTTCATAAGTATATAAAATTATCAGTTGAAGGATTCCTGCCATTTGTGGAGATATTTTCTAAACGCCTCCATTCACTTGAGACATGTGAGGAAATACCTTTGCTTTTTCAAGGTGTTTCATCAAAATGCCTACAAACAATATATATTAAGGAAATTAAAAAGACACCTCAAAATACTTTTTATGCACGCAGCCTGCTATAGATGACAACTGGATCCGATCAGACATTTTTCTCTAACAAGATAGGGCCAACTTAGATTTTGACACAGGGACCTCAGTTTTGATGGACCGGCTCTGGAACAAACGAATACCCCCAGCTCCAAGGAGGAACAACGTTCGCGAAAATGAAAACTGCTCATCAATTGGAATAAAAGTTTACGAATTTGACAAAACTGAAAAAATTCATCGATTTGAAAACAAGTTCACAAATTAAATACTTTATTCACAGGAGACTGCCTACTCGGCCGGTTCACTATCGTGCGAAAACAGGAAAAAATTATATTTTGAAGTACCTATTTAAATTATAATTTGAACATGTACTCAAAATTGTTATTTTGAGTTTTTAACATTTTTCGACACCGTATGTAAATTGCGACATGTCCGGCCATTTATCACCCTTATTGACCGAGAAAACTCCAGAAGATGCAAAAATTGTAGAAAACCAAAACAACTTGGCATGGTGCATTGAGATGGTCATAAAAGTAAATTAAAAAATTAGAATCATTTGACGGATATCGAGAAACAACGTGCTCTTAAACGGAGTTTTCTGGCCTACCCGGACTTGAACATGGTGTTTTTTTAACATTCTTGAAATGGTCCCTTTTTTTTCCAAGCCGATGGGCAATACCCATGGTAGGACCGGCCCAAGAGCTCGCCGATTTGGAAAAGGTTCGTCATTTTCTAAAATTATTTCATGGATCAGAGAAATTTTGCAAAGATCAAAAGAAAATCACTAAAAAAAGGCTGCAAAAAAGCGTCCCTGTTTTGGGAACATCGGCTTCCCAGCCATTATCCCGGTTTTGGGAACCTTCTCGAAGGTCGTGAACCACATTTTTTTCTTTGTATATTCTCTCCTGTTTTATTTTTTCTGATTCTTTTTTCCTTTTTCGTATTCTTTGACGTTTCGTTCTTTCTTGTTTATTTTTTCTGTTTCTCATATATTCAAAATTTTCAGAATTCAAATTATGTTCGTATTTTTCTTTTTTTTGTGGAATTCAATTTTTTTACTGTTTTTAAAAACTATCTGCATTCAAAATCTTGTTCGATGTTTTCAAATAATGTTCGTGTTTTGACATTCTGAGCAAGTTTGAGAGATATGAATTTTTTTTTAAATTTATGTACAATTTTTTAAAATATTAATATTTCTATTTTATGAACAAAAAAGGAACAATAAAACCCAGAGCGAAAACCGTGCATAAAAAAGGGAAAGAGAAACCAAAGAGTGAAGGTGATGTGTGTTTTTCTTAGCGTTATTTATCTCGCACAAGAAATATAAAACAAGCTTAAGAAGCACATTCAATTAGCTATCTCTGATGGTTGTGCGCTCACGAATAGTTCATGAGGTCTGCAATTCAAATCCCATGTTGTACATCCATTTTTTGAAGTTTAAAACTTAAAAAAGAAACTAAACGGGCTGGGCCTATAAGGGAGGGGTGTGTGTCACGAATTGTACGAACCTACGGCATACACGTTCTCATGGATACCATTTGTAAAAATATCCATACTACCCTTTATACGTTTTTGTGAGGGGGTTGTACCCAGGCGGGTCTCACAAAATATTGAGTTACTTGGAGATGATTTAGTAGTAGAAACGGAATCCCGGGCAGTTGTTGGGGACAGTTTGACGATTAGGCATTTTCTGATAATTACTCAAGTTCTTGCGGTGCGTTATCAAATTTAGTGTCAGGACCCCGATTCCAAGTCACATCGATCTAGCCAATAACACCTCATATCACTTTGCGGCCTCATGCACGGTATTCCCACGGGTGTCACCTTACCATGGCCCGGGACCGTTTGCGCCTTTTGGCTCATGTATATGACAGTGTCGCCAGCATCCATATCACAGAGAACCCGGGCCGACATGGCTAGTCGTGAACCCAAAGCTGCACCAACCTATGGGGACAGGCATACATGAATCACATCAAGCATGTCGGTCAGCAGCGTGTGAATCCGGACTGTAGCACTGGGCTAACAGGACTCCGGGAACCCGGACTTTAGTAGGCTAGGCAGGACTCCGGATGTCACCGCGTGACATTTCCCCGAAGGGACAGACGCATGAACGAAGTGAAACACATGCCGGCCAGTCAAGTGTCCTGAGCAGTAGTGCTGGGCTAGCAGGACTCCGGTGAACCGGGCTGTAGCGGACTACTATGGCTCATGGAAGCACTAGACTACATTTCCCCATAAGAGAGGCTGCCAAGGATAAACAACTAGATTGTCGGATCCCACACATACCAAGCATTTCAATCATACACACAATATGGTCGATATGTGTAAATACAACTTGGCATCACAACATAACTCTACGACTCAAGCATTTATTCATTAGGCTCCGAGGAGCGAGATATTACAAACATGGATCTCATGACCCAACAATCATAGCATACAAATCAAGCACATGCGGAAGCTTAACATGTCTGAGTACAGACATCTACAAATGAAAAAGGCTAAGAAGCCTGACTATCTACCAGATCCTGCCGAGGGCACAAGATCGTAGCTCAGGTATCAAGCTAAACGTCGAAGTCCACACGGAACTACTAGCGAGACTGAAGTCTCTCTGCAAAACATAAATTAAGCAAACGTGAGTACAAATGTACCCAGCAAGACTTACATCAGAACTAACTACATATGCATCAGTATCAAGAAAGGGGTAGTGGAGTTTAACTGCAACAAGCCAGCTTTAACTCGGTGGCTATCCTGAACTACGACTGCAAGTAACTCTTTTGAGGTGGCGCACATGAGTCCACATATTCACCATATCAATACACCACTATGGATCCGCTCCCGTCTCCCTACGAGAACGCCATCCATAGCACTCACGCTTATCTTGCGCATTTTAGAGTATCCACTTTCACTTGTCTATGAACTATGCAAGGGGTCCAAGTTTCCATATCCGAGGAATCTAGCTATTCGAATAGATAATGAAAACCCTGCAAGGGTGTACTTCTTCACACACGCTCCCACCACTTACCGTCGTTTACATGACATGTACTCGGCAACCTTCAAGCGGAAGCCCAACGAGGGTGTCGGCCACAGCCTACCTAAACACTCAAGTCTCTAGTCTAGGTTTATGTCCTATCCAGGTTCCATCCGCAGGGAGTCCGGCCGAGGTCTCCACATACGGCCCCGAACGATGTGAACAGGGTTCCCGAGACACCAAACGGGCGCCCGGTACACCGTGCCACAGTGTATCTACCGCATCATAGCCCACCCCTAGGGTCAGCGCTACGCATGGCCACCAACACATAACCTACAAACACCAGAAACTAGTTGCAACTCCTGGACAGAGTACTAGGGTGATTAAGAAGCCGAGAGGGTCAATTAAGGATCCCAATGAGTGGTAGTAGCTGTTCATGGATCACAGACACAGAACTCAGTTCCTAAGAATGGTTTCAATGAGACAACCCACCATGTACTCCTACATGGTCTCTCACCGCTACCTTTACCAAATCATGTTCACACACTTAGCTCACACACAGTAGGACATGTTCATCACCATTCCAATTCATTCCCGACGAATCAGACCCGACACAACTCTATGCAATAGCAGGCATGACAAACAAGCATGAATGAGTAGGCACATCAGGGCTCAAACAACTCCTACTCATGCTAGTGGGTTTCATCTATTTACTGTGGCAATGACAGGTCATGCAGATGAAAGGGGTTCAACTACCGCAGCATGTAACAGTTGAATCGTTGTTGTCCTAATGCAGTAAAAGAGAGCAGGAGCGAGAGAGTGGGACTGTATCGGAATGAACAAGGGGGTTTTGTTTGCCTGGCACTTCTGAAGATATTATAGCTCTTCATCGGTGTCATCGAACTCATCGTCGGAAGCACGTCTATCGAGAAGGGACAAATACCGGCAACAGAGAAGGAGAACACAATCAATGCAATGCATAATATGATGCATGATCATGACATGTCAATATGCTATGTTTTGAGCTAATGCAACTAGCAACATGTTAAATGGAGTTGGTTTGAACCCTAGGTTCAAATTCAAACTCCATATGTGAGGGTTTAAATGCCATTTATATGATTTGGCCTAAACAGCAGCCATAAATTGTTCTAACATGCATGAAAATATTATAGATGGATAGATTGGATTTTTCTGATCATTTTTCATATATAAATCTTTGCATTTGGAGTTACAGATTAATTTCTATGAATTTTTTAAGTTTATACTATTTCCTGGAATTTTCTGAATTATTTTAAACCCAGAAAATTAGTAACTGCGTCAGCATTGCGTCACTGTGACGTCAGCAGGTCAACTGTGGCTGACCAGGTCAAACCTGACCAGTGGGGTCCACTGGTCAGTCACACTGTGCTGTCTGGGTCACCAATAGGTGGGGTCAGGTCAACAGCCACGTCAGCAAGTCAGCACTGACGTGTGGGGTCGGTCAACGTGTGACGTGGCCGGGTCAAACTGGCCTATGGGGCCCGTGTGGTTAGTTTAATCGAAACAAAAACTAAACCAGAGCTAATTAGGCAGCGGGGCCCACATGTCTGTGAGTCTGTGGGTCATTAGCTTAGTGCTAATTAGTTGTTAGGCCAGTGTTTAGCCGCCGGCGACGAGCAAACACGGCGGCGAGGCTTGGGTTTTGCCCACAGGCGACCAAACCCGCGGCGGAGGGCATCTACGCATTGCTCGTGCTCGTCCACATCGAGCAGTGCAAGCGGCAGTGGCTAGGGCGGCCCGTAGCGACGGCAACGGCGACAAGTGCGGTGGCCGGAGCTTGGTGGTGCACGAGCGTAGGGCTACAGCTCTCCCTCGAGGGAACCAGGTAGCTAGGCCGCATCTAGGGGGGCCTAGGAGCATGGTGGACGGCACGGCTGGGCCTGGTAAGCTCAGAGGTGAGCACGAGGTCGGCCATGGCGGACGGCGGCCTCGGGAGCTCATGGGGCGGCGGCTAGAGGAAGCTAGCAAGAGGGGGAGGTGAGGGGAAAAGCTCAGGGGCTCACGGCGAGTGCAGGGGAGCAAACGGCGAGCTCAGGGAGGCACGGACAACGACGGGGCATATCCGGTGATCTGGGGAGGCAGAAAGTTGAAGACGACGGCGTCAGCGGCGTTTGGCAGCGTCCGGCGTTGCTTGACTCAGCGGAGAGGGTGTTGGCGACGAGGCGATGGCCGTGGACACGTCGGCGAGGCAAGGGGGAGGCGGTGGCTGCGGCAGCAGCGAGCGGTGGCGATGGCTGCGCTCGGTGGAGAGAGCAGAGGAGGGGGAGACCGTTCAGGGAAGAGAGAGAGAGGTCCAGGGCGGTGAGGTGGGGTCTTCGCGGCGTCGCGCTGGCCTCGACGGAGGCAGGCAGGCAGGTGGCACGGCGGCACGGCCATGCACACGCGTCGGCCACACGCCTGTTGGGGAATGTAGTAATTTCAAAAATTTCCTACGCACACGCAAGATCATGGTGATGCATAGCAACGAGAGGGGAGAGTGTTGTCTACGTACCCTCGTAGACCGATAGCGGAAGCGTTATGACAACACGGTTGATGTAGTTGTACGTCTTCACGGCCCGGCCGATCAAGCACCGAAACTACGGCACCTCCAAGTTCTAGCACACGTTCAGCTCGATGACGATCCCCGGACTCCGATCCAGCAAAGTGTCGGGGAAGAGTTCCGTCAGCACGACGGCGTGGTGACGATCTTGATGTACTACTGTCGCAGGGCTTCGCTTAAGCACCGCTACAATATTATCGAGGACTATGGTGGAAGGGGGCACCGCACACGGCTAAGAATATGATCACGTGGATCAACTTGTATCTCTCTGGGGTGCCCCTACCTCCGTATATAAAGGTTCAAGAGGGGGAGGCCGGCCGGCCATCATAGGGCGCGCCAGGAGGAGTCCTACTCCCTCCGGGAGTAGGACTTCTCCCCCAATCCTAGTTGGAATAGGATTCGCGAGGTGGGAAAAGAGGGAGAGAGAAGGAGGGGGGCGCCGGCCCCCTCCCTCCTTGTCCTATTCGGACTAGGGGGGAGGGGCGCGCAGCCCCGCCCTGGCCGCCTCTCCTCTTCTTCCACTAAGGCCCACTAAGGCCCATATAGCTCCCGGGGGGTTCCGGTAACCTCCCGGTACTCCGGTAAAATCCCGATTTCACCCAGAACACTTCCAATATCCAAACATAGGCTTCCAATATATCAATCTTTATGTCTCGACCATTTCGAGACTCCTCTTCATGTCTGTAATCTCATCCGGGACTCCGAACAACCTTCGGTACATCAAAACGTATAAACTCATAACATAATTGTCATCGAAACCTTAAGAGTGCGGACCCTACGGGTTCGAGAACAATGTAGACATGACCGAGACACGTCTCCGGTCAATAACCAATAGCGGAACCTGGATGCTCATATTGGTTCCTACATATTCTACGAAGATCTTTTATCGGCCAGACCGCATAACAACATACGTTGTTCCCTTTGCCATCGATATGTTATTTGCCCGAGATTCGATCGTCGGTATCCAATACCTAGTTCAATCTCGTTACCGGCAAGTATCTTTACTCGTTCCGTAATACATCATCCTGCAACTAACTCATTAGTTGCAATGCTTTCAAGGCTTAAGTGATGTGCATTACCGAGAGGGCCCAGAGATACCTCTTCGACATTCGGAGTGACAAATCCTAATCTCGAAATATGCCAACCCAACATGTACCTTTGGAGACACCTGTAGAGCTCCTTTATAATCACCCAGTTACGTTGTCACGTTTGGTAGCACACAAAGTGTTCCTCCGGCAAATGGGAGTTGCATAATCTCATAGTCATAGGAACATGTATAAGTCATGAAGAAAGCAATAGCAACATACTAAATGATCGGATGCTAAGCTAATGGAATGGGTCATGTCAATCAGATCATTCAGCTAATGATGTGATCCCGTTTAATCAAATGACAACTCTTTGTTCATGGTTAGGAAACATAACCATTTTTGATTAATGAGCTAGTCAAGTAGAGGCATACTAGTGACACTCTGTTTGTCTATGTATCCACACATGTATTATGTTTCCGGTTAATACAATTCTAGCATGAATAATAAACTTTTATCATGATATAAGGAAATAAATAATAACTTTATTATTGCCTCTAGGGCATATTTCCTTCAGTCTCCCACTTGCACTAGAGTCAATAATCTAGATTACACAGTAATGATTTTAACACCCATGGAGCTTTGGTGCTGATCATGTTTTGCTCGTGGAAGAGGCTTAGTCAACGGGTCTGCTATATTAAGCTCCGTATGTATCTTGCAAATCTCTATGTCTCCTACCTGGACTAGATCCCGGATGGAATTGAAGCGTCTTTTGATGTGCTTGGTTCTTTTGTGAAATCTGGATTCCTTCGCCAAGGCAATTGCACCAGTATTGTCACAAAAGATTTTCATTGGACCCGATGCACTAGGTATGACACCTAGATCGGATATGAACTACTTCATCCAGACTCCTTCGTTTGCTGCTTCCGAAGTAGCTATGTACTCCGCTTCACATGTAGATCCCGCCATGACGCTTTGTTTAGAACTGCACCAACTGACAGCTCCACCGTTTAATGTAAACACGTATCCGGTTTGCGATTTAGAATCGTCCGGATTAGTGTCAAAGCTTGCATCAACATAACCGTTTACGATGAGCTCTTTGTCACCTCCATATACGAGAAACATATCCTTAGTCCTTTTCAGGTATTTCAAGATGTTCTTGACCACTGTCCAGTGATCCACTCCTGGATTACTTTGGTACCTCCCTGCTAAACTTATAGCAAGGCACACATCAGGTCTGGTACACAGCATTGCATACATGATAGAGCCTATGGCTGAAGCATAGGGAACATCTTTCATTTTCTCTCTATCTTCTGCAGTGGTCGGGCATTGAGTCTGACTCAACTTCCCACCTTGTAACACAGACAAGAACCCTTTCTTTGCTTGATCCATTTTGAACTTCTTCAAAATCTTGTCAAGGTATGTGCTTTGTGAAAGTCCAATTAAGCGTCTTGATCTATCTCTATAGATCTTTATGCCTAATATGTAAGAAGCTTCACCAAGGTCTTTCATTGAAAAACTCTTATTCAAGTATCCCTTTATGCTATCCAGAAATTCTATATGATTTCCAATCAGTAATATGTCATCCACATATAATATCAGAATGCTACAGAGCTCCCACTCACTTTCTTGTAAATACAGGCTTCTCCGGAAGTCTGTATAAAACCAAATGCTTTGATCACACTATCAAAGCGTTTATTCCGACTCTGAGAGGCTTGCACCAGTCCATAAATGGATCGCTGGAGCTTGCACACTTTGTTAGCTCCCTTTGGATCGACAAAACCTTCCGGTTGCATCATATACAACCCCTCTTCCAGAAATCCATTCAGGAATGCAGTCTTGACATCCATCTGCCAAATTTCATAATCATAAAATGCGGCAATTGCTAACATGATTCGGACAGACTTAGGCATCGCTACGGGTGATAAGGTCTCATCGTAGTCAACCCCTTGAACTTGTCGAAAACCTTTTGCGACAAGTCGAGCTTTGTAGACAGTAACATTACCGTCAGCGTCAGTCTTCTTCTTAAAGATCCATTTACTCTCAATTGCTTGCCGATCAACGGGCAAGTCAACCAAAGTCCATACTTTGTTCTCATACATGGATCCCATCTCAGATTTCATGGCTTCAAGCCATTTTGCGGAATCTGGGCTCACCATCGCTTCTTCATAGTTCGTAGGTTCATCATGATCTAGTAGCATGATTTCCAGAATAGGATTACCATACCACTCTGGTGCGGATCTCACTCTGGTTGATCTACGAGGTTCAGTAGTATCTTGTCCTGAAGTTTCATGATCATTATCATCATCTTCCTCACTAATTGGTGTAGGTGTCGCAGAAACAGGTTTCTGTGATGTACTACTTTACAATAAGGGAGCAGGTACAGTTATCTCGTCAAGTTCTACTTTCCTCCCACTCACTTCTTTCGAGAGAAACTCCTTCTCTAGAAAGGATCCATTCTTAGCAACGAATGTCTTGCCTTTGGATCTGTGATAGAAGGTGTACCCAACAGTCTCCTTTGGGTATCCTATGAAGACACATTTCTCCGATTTGGGTTCGAGCTTATCAGGTTGAAGCTTTTTCACATAAGCATCGCAGCCCCAAACTTTAAAAAATGACAACTTTGGTTTCTTGCCAAACCATAGTTCATAAGGTGTCATCTCAACGGATTTTGATGGTGCCCTATTTAACGTGAATGCGGCCGTCTCTAAAGCATAACCCCAAAACGATAGCGGTAAATCAGTAAGAGACATCATAGATCGCACCATATCTAGTAAAGTACGATTACGACGTTCGGACACACCATTATGCTGTGGTGTTCCGGGTGGCGTGAGTTGCGAAACTATTCTGCATTGTTTCAAATGTATACCGAACTCGTAACTCAAATATTCTCCTCCGCGATCAGATCGTAGAAACTTTATTTTCTTGTTACGATGATTTTCAACTTCACTCTAAAATTCTTTGAACTTTTCAAATGTTTCAGACTTATGTTTCATTAAGTAGATATACCCATATCTACTTAAGTCATCTATGAAGATGAGAAAATAACGATATCCGCCACGAGCCTCAATATTCATCGGACCACATACATCTGTATGTATGATTTCCAAAAAATCTGTTGCTCTCTCCATAGTACCGGAGCACGGTGTTTTAGTCGTCTTGCCCATGAGGCACGGTTCACAAGTACCAAGTGATTCATAATCAAGTGGTTCCAAAAGTCCATCAGTATGGAGTTTCTTCATGCGCTTTATACCGATATGACCTAAATGGCAGTGCCACAAATAAGTTGCACTATCATTATCAATTCTGCATCTTTTGGCTTCAACATTATGAATATGTGTGTTACTACTATCGAGATTCATGCTCAACACTGGCACCAAATAACAATTATTTAGGTCTAATACTAATCCCGAAGGTAGATGTAGAGGTAGCGTGCCGACCGCGATCACATCGACTTTGGAACCATTTCCCACGCGTATCGCCACCTTGTCCTTTGCTAGTGTTCGCTTAATCTGTAGTCCCTGTTTCGAGTTGCAAATATTAGCAACAGAACCAGTATCAAATACCCAGGTGCTACTGCGAGCTCTAGTAACGTACACATCAATAACATGTATATCACATATACCTTTGTTCACCTTGCCATCCTTCTTATCCGCCAAATATTTGGGGCAATTCCGCTTCCAGTGACCAGTCTGCTTGCAGTAGAAGCACTCAGTTTCAGGCTTAGGTCCAGACTTGGGTTTCTTCTCTTGAGTAGCAACTTGCTTGTTGTTCTTCTTGAAGTTCCGCTTCTTCTTCCCTTTGCCCTTTTTCTTGAAACTAGTGGTCTTGTTGACCATCAACACTTGATGCTCCTTTTTGATTTCTACCTCCGCAGCTTTCAGCATTGCGAAGAGCTCGGGAATAGTCTTATTCATCCCTTGCATATTATAGTTCATCACGAAGCTCTTGTAGCTTGGTGGAAGTGATTGGAGAATTCTGTCAATGACGCAATCATCTGGAAGATTAACTCCCATCTGAATCAAGTGATTATTATACCCAGACATTTTGAGTATATGCTCACTGACAGAATTGTTCTCCTCCATCTTGCAGCTATAGAACTTATTGGAGACTTCATATCTCTCAATCTGGGCATTTGCTTGAAATATTAACTTCAACTCCTGGAACATCTCATATGCTCCATGACGTTCAAAACGTCATTGAAGTCCCGATTCTAAGCCGTAAAGCATGGCACACTGAACTATCGAGTAGTCATCAGCTTTGCTCTGCCAGACGTTCATAACATCTGGTGTTGCTCCAGTAGCAGGCCTGGCACCCGGCGGTGCTTCCAGGACGTAATTCTTCTGTGCATCAATGAGGATAATCCTCAAGTTACGGACCCACTCCGTGTAATTGCTACCATCATCTTTCAACTTTGCTTTCTCAAGGAACGCATTAAAATTCAACGGAACAACAGCACGGGCCATCTATCTACAATCAAACATACATAAGCAAGATACTATCAGGTACTAAGTTCATAATAAATTTAAGTTCAATTAATCAAATTACTTAAAGAACTCCCACTTAGATAGACATCCCTCTAATCCTCTAAGTGATCACGTGATCCAAATCAACTAAACCATAACCGATCATCACGTGAAATGGAGTAGCTTTCAATGGTGAACATTGCTATGTTGATCATATCTACTATATGATTCATGCTCGATCTTTCGATCTCAGTGTTCCGAGGCCATATCTACATATGCTAGGCTCGTCAAGTTTAACCTGAGTATTCTGCGTGTGCAAAACTGGCTTGCACCCGTTGTAGATGGACGTAGAGCTTATCACACCCGATCATCATGTGGTGTCTGGGCACGATGACCTTAGGCAATGGTGCATAATCAGGGAGAACACTTTTATCTTGATAATTTAGTGAGAGATCATCTTATAATGCTACCGTCAATCAAAGCAAGATAAGATGCATAAAGGATAAACATCACATGCAATCAATATAAGTGATATGATATGGCCATCATCATCTTGTGCCTGTGATCTCCATCTCCGAAGCACCGTCATGATCACCATCGTCACCGGTGCGACACCTTGATCTCCATCGTAGCATCGTTGTCGTCTCGCCAATCTTATGCTTCCACGACTATCGCTACCGCTTAGTGATAAAGTAAAGCATTACAGCACGATTGCATTGCATACAATAAAGCGACAACCATATGGCTCCTGCCAGTTGCCGATAACTCGGTTACAAAACATGATCATCTCATACAATAAAATTTAGCATCATGTCTTGACCATATCACATCACAACATGCCCTGCAAAAACAAGTTAGACGTCCTCTACTTTGTTGTTGCAAGTTTTACGTGGCTGCTACGGGCTTAAGCAAGAACCAATCTTACCTACGCATCAAAACCACAACGATAGTTTGTCAAGTTGGTGCTGTTTTAACCTTCGCAAGGACCGGACGTAGCCACACTCGGTTCAACTAAAGTTGGAGAAACTGTCACCCGTAAGCCACCTATGTGCAAAGCACGTTGGGAGAACCGGTCTCGCGTAAGCGTACGCGTAATGTCGGTCCGGGCCGCTTCGTCCAACAATACCGTCGAACCAAAGTATGACATGCTGGTAAGCAGTATGACTTATATCGCCCATAACTCACTTGTGTTCTACTCGTGCATATAACATCAACACATAAAACCTGGCACTGATACCACTGTTGGGGAACATAGTAATTTCAAAAATTTCCTACGCACACGCAAGATCATGGTGATGCATAGCAATGAGAGGGGAGAGTGTTGTCTACGTACCCTCGTAGACCGATAGCGGAAGCGTTATGACAACGCGGTTGATGTAGTCATACGTCTTCACGGCCCGACCGATCAAGCACCGAAACTACGGCACCTCCGAGTTCTAGCACACGTTCAGCTCGATGACGATCCCCGGACTCCGATCCAGCAAAGTGTCAGGGAAGAGTTCCGTCAGCATGACGGCGTGGTGACAATCTTGATGTACTACTGTCGCAGGCCTTCGCTTAAGCACTACTACAATATCATCGAGGACTATGGTGGAAGGGGGCACCGCACACGGCTAAGAATATGATCACGTGGATCAACTTGTATTTCTCTGGGGTGCCCCTGCCTCCGTATATAAAGGTTCAAGAGGGGGAGGCCAGCCGGCGATCATAGGGCGCGCCAGGAGGAGTCCTACTCCCTCCGGGAGTAGGACTTCTCCCCCAATCCTAGTTGGAATAGGATTCACGAGGTGGGAAAAGAGAGAGAGAAGGAGGGGGGCACCGGCCCCCTCTCTCCTTGTACTATTCGGACTAGGGGGGAGGGGCGCGCGGCCCAGCCCTGGCCGCCTCTCCTCTTCTTCCACTAAGGCCCATATAGCTCCCGAGGGGGTTCCGGTAACCTCCCGATACTCCGGTAAAATCCCGATTTCACCCGGAACACTTCCGATATCCAAACATAGGCTTCCAATATATCAATCTTTATGTCTCGACCATTTCGAGACTCCTCGTCATGTCCGTAATCTCATCCGGGACTCCGAACAACCTTCGGTACATCAAAACGTATAAACTCATAACATAATTGTCATCGAAACCTTAAGCGTGCGGACCCTACGGGTTCGAGAACAATGTAGACATGACCGAGACACGTCTCCGGTCAATAACCAATAGCGGAACCTGGATGCTCATATTGGTTCCTACATATTCTACGAAGATCTTTTAATTATCGGTGAGACCGCATAACAACATACGTTGTTCCCTTTGCCATCGGTATGTTACTTGCCCGAGATTCGATCGTCGGTATCCAATACCTAGTTCAATCTCGTTACCGGCAAGTCTCTTTACTCGTTCCGTAATACATCATCCCGCAACTAACTCATTAGTTGCAATGCTTGCAAGGCTTAAGTGATGTGCATTACCGAGAGGGCCCAGAGATACCTCTCCAACATTTGGAGTGACAAATCCTAATCTCAAAATACGCCAACCCAACATGTATCTTTGAAGACACCTGTAGAGCTCCTTTATAATCACCTAGTTACATTGTGACATTTGGTAGCACAATAAGTGTTCCTCCGGCAAACGGGAGTTGCATAATGTCATAGTCATAGGAACATGTATAAGTCATGAAGAAAGCAATAGCAACACACTAAACGATCGGATGCTAAGCTAATGGAATGGGTCATGTCAATCAGATCATTCAACTAATGATGTGAACCCGTTTAATCAAATGACAACTCTTTGTCCATGGTTAGGAAACATAACCATCTTTGATTAATGAGCTACTCAAGTAGAGGCATACTAGTGACACTCTGTTTGTCTATGTATTCACAGATGTATTATGTTTCGGGTTAATACAATTCTAGCATGAATAATAAACTTTTATCATGATATAAGGAAATAAATAATAACTTTATTATTGCCTCTAGGGAATATTTCCTTCAACGCCCTTAGTCCTTTTCATTTATTTCCTTATATCATGATAAAAGTTTATTATTCATGCTAGAATCGTATTAACCAGAAACATAATACATGTGTGAATACATAGACAAACAGAGTGTCACTAGTATGCCTCTACTTGACTAGCTCGTCAATCAAAGATGGTTATGTTTCCTAACCATGGACAAAGAGTTGTCATTTGATTAACGGGATCACATCATTAGTTGAATGATCTGATTGACATGACCCATTTCATTAGCTTAGCACCCGATCGTTTAGTATGTTGCTATTGCTTTCTTCATGACTTATACATGTTCCTATGACTATGAGATTATGCAACTCCCGTGTGCCGGAGGAACACTTTGTGTGCTACCAAATGTCACAACGTAACTGGGTGATTATAAAGGTGCTCTACAGGTATCTCCAAAGGTACATGTTGGGTTGGCGTATTTCGAGATTAGGATTTGTCACTCCGATCGTCAGAGAGGTATCTCTGGGCCCTCTCGGTAATGCACATCACTTAAGCCTTGCAAGCATTGCAACTAATGAGTTAGTTGCGGGATGATGTATTACGGAATGAGTAAAGAGACTTGCCGGTAACGAGATTGAACTAGGTATTGGATACAGACGATCGAATCTCGGGCAAGTAACATACCGATGACAAAGGGAACAACGTATGTTGTTATGCGGTCTGACCGATAAAGATCTTCGTAGAATATGTAGGAGCCAATATGAGCATCCAGGTTCCGCTATTGGTTATTGACCGGAGATGAGTCTCGGTCATGTCTACATTGTTCTCGAACCCGTAGGGTCCGCACGCTTAAGGTTTCGATGACAGTTATATTATGAGTTTATGAGTTTTGATGTACCGAAGGAGTTCGGAGTCCCGGATGTGATGACGGACATGACGAGGAGTCTCGAAATGGTCGAGACATAAAGATTGATATATTGGAAGCCTATGTTTGGATATCGGACGTGTTCCGGGTGAAATCGGGATTTTACCGGAGTACCGGGAGGTTACCGGAACCCCCCGGGAGGTATATGGGCCTTAGTGGGCCTTAGTGGAAGAGAGGAGAGGTGGCCAGAGATGGGCCGCGCGCCTCTCCCCCCTTGGTCCGAATAGGACAAGGAGAGGGGGCCGACCCCCTTCCTCCTCTCTCTCCTCTTCCCCCCTCCCCCCCTCCACGAATCCTATTCCAACTAGGAAAGGGGGGGAGTCCTACTCCCGGAGGGAGTAGGACACCTCCTGGCGCGCCTCCTCTTGGCCGGCCGCCCCCCCTTTGAGCCTTTATATACGGAGGCAGGGGCACTCCCTAGAGACACAAGTTGATCCACGTGATCATATTCTTAGCCGTGTGCGGTGCCCCCTTCCACCATAGTCCTCGATAATATTGTAGCAGTGCTTAGGCGAAGCCCTGCGACATTAGTACATCAAGATCGTCACCACGCCGTCGTGCTGAAGGAACTCTTCCCCGACACTTTGCTGGATCGGAGTCCGGGGATCGTCATCGAGCTGAACGTGTGCTAGAACTCGAAGGTGTCGTAGTTTCGATGCTTGATCGGTCGGGCCGTGAAGACGTACGACTACATCAACCGCGTTGTCATAACGCTTCCGCTATCGGTCTACGAGGGTACGTAGACAACACTCTCCCCTCTCGTTGCTATGCATCACCATGATCTTGCGTGTGCGTAGGAATTTTTTTGAAATTACTACGTTCCACAACACGACAACCATCAGGTAGACATATATGTGTGTTGTTGGCGGGCTACGCACTGTGGAGAAATCACATAGCAGTTATAGGCAGTTCGCAACATGGAGTCGTTGCGCCTAGAGGTCTACCAACGTTACATTTTTCTACAATGTATGCTTTTGTTTCTATACTTGTCGTCTATATGCACCAGTGTTATTATGTTCGTTTTCTAGCCTAGAGGTATGATTTTTCGTAAAGTTCGGTTATTTGGTTCATATAGGGTGATCCCTATTTGGCGCATAGGTCACAACAAGGGACCTACCATGCAACCCCTCCAACGCCCAAATCCAATTTTTGGGTCGGGTCCAGGTCCAGGGAGATGCTTCCATGACACTGTCTTCTACCCTGAGTGCGGTGCATGTCCCCTTGCTTTTTGGTCAATAGTTTTTCGAAATACATGAACATTTTCTAAACGGATGAAGCTTTTTCACTTATCAGAAACAATTATTTAAATTCACAAACATTTTTTTCATTTTTATCAACTTTTCTAAAAAATCATGAACATTATATGAATTCCGAAAAACAATTCTAATTCATAAACAATTCTGATTATACAAACTTTTTTAGAGATTGTAAACATTTTTTGAATATGTGAACATTTTTTGAAATCATGAACATTTTTAATGTCAGAACATTTTTTTTCTCAAACAATTTTTCAAAATCATGAACAAAAACATCTGAATTCATGATCACTTTATGATTTCTTGAACATTCTTATGCAGAATCAAAAATTATTTGAAATCTGGAGATATTTCGAAAGGGAAAAAAGGACAAATAGGAAATAAAAACGAAAAAATAGGGGGCGTCCCGCCCTGCAGATGGGCCGGCCCAATAGGGCATGTGGGGCACGTTTCCTCTTCATCGGGCGCACAGGTCGCCATATAGAGGCTCCCTTCATTTAGACCCATAGTTTAGATATGCATTTATCCGTGTCAGGCCCATGGGCCATAAATGTTTAGGCTTCCTTATTATTCTTGTTTTTTTCGGACACGGGCTTTTGGAACATGGTTCCACACGCACCTACTTTGAATAGTTTGTCTCACAAAAAACTACTTTGAATAGTAAAATTAAAAATGCCAGAAAATCATCAGTTCTTAATATTTTTTGTAACATATACATGGTTGAGTGTTCTACTCACGTGTGAAGTTTCACGGAGGACTGACATCCATGGTCTTCTCGGCAAAAATCAAAAACAAATTCCATGGTATAAAAGTGACTATGTTAGGAAGTAAGGAGGTCGATTTTATTGTCTTTGCTAAGAATACCACATGTATTATTTCTTCACAAAACTTCACATATGAGTACAATAGTCGACTAAGTTTGATACCCTTAGAAATTGGAATTGCTTGCTTTTTTTGCTATTTTTATATTCCACAATTCATTATGGTGTGTCTGGAACCATGTGCACAACGGTATTTTATCCCCTCCTCCCCACACACACACCCCATAAGGAAATAGTTTTTTATTTATGGATGAGCATAGTCTTCGAAGAATATATCGAGCGCTTATAAAAATGTTACAATCCTGACAACCACCATTTATGCAATGTTTGCAAGCAACTTCATGTGTCTATATATGTATGTGTGTGATTGTACTATGTTTTATTGACTAATAAAATGTGTGTGGTTTAAAAACAAGGTGGCAGGTTCAAAGGTTATCCTAGGCAGAGGACAATGTGGTTAGGAGGATTTGGACGATAGTGTTACTAGTCCAGGTGTGTCCTGCTTGTGCCGGGTACACCAACTTATTTTAACCTTCAACAATTTACATACGAAAGGGCCATGCGTGATGGTTTGGGTCCAAAATGAATTTTGTGGATGTGCCCGAGAATTCACAGATCTTTAACGTGAGCATGAGACGATGGCCTCTCCTCGCTCCAACGCATGGGAATTGAACTCGTCCTCAACATTCTCTCATTGGTTGTCGCCGTGATCGTGGGACCCCCGCTTGAACGAGGATACCGAACTCGAACTAAGTGTGTTTTGGATAATTCCACGGCTTGTGTTGTAGGGCGCAGACGACACGTTTGTCTATGTAGGCAAGTTGGAGTTCTTCATTCACAAGGTGTCGAACGCAAGTTGGATTATATGATACAAATGATGATTATAACATGCATGCACTCCAACATAAACAAATAACTAATAAATATAGTGTGGTGACATGTGGGGGGAGGGGGCTAGTTGAAGGAAATATGCCCTAGAGGCAATAATAAAGTTATTATTTATTTCCTTGTATCATGATAAATGTTTATTATTCATGCTAGAATTGTATTAATCGGAAACATAATACATGTGTGAATACATAGACAAACAGAGTGCCACTAGTATGCCTCTACTTGACTAGCTCGTTGATCGAAGATGGTTACTTGTTTCCTAACCATAGACATGAGTTTTCATTTGATTAACAGGATCACATCATTAGGAGAATGATGTGATTGACTTGACCCATTCCGTTAGCTTAGCACTTGATCGTTTAGTTTGTTGCTATTGCTTTCTTCATAACTTATACATGTTCCTATGACTATGAGATTATGCAACTCCCGTTTACCGGAGGAACACTTTGTGTGCTACCAAACGTCACAACGTAACTGGGTCATTATAAAGGTGCTCTATAGGTGTCTCCGAAGGTACTTGTTGGGTTGGCGTATTTCGACATTAGGATTTGTCACTCCGATTGTCGGAGAGGTATCTCTGGGCCCTCTCGGTAATGCACATCACTTAAGCCTTGCAAGCATTGCAACTAATGAGTTAGTTGCGGAATGATGTATTACGGAACGAGCAAAGAGACTTGCCGGTAACGAGATTGAACTAGGTATTGGAATACCGACGATCGAATCTCGGGCAGGTAACATAGCGATGACAAAGGGAACAACATATGTTATTATGCAGTTTGACCGATAAAGATCTTCATAGAATATGTAGGAACCAATATGAGCATCCAAGTTCCGCTATTGGTTATTGACCGAAGACGTGTCTCGGTCATGTCTACATAGTTCTCGAACCCGTAGGGTCCGCACGCTTAAAGTTCGGTGACGACCGTAATTAGGTTTTTTTTGTGTTTTGATGTACTGAAGGATGTTCGGAGTTCTGGATGTGATCACAGACATGACGAGGAGTCTCTAAATGGTCGAGACATAAAGATTGATATATTGGAAGCCTATATTTGGATATCAGAAACGTTCCGGGTGAAATCGGGATTTTACCGGAGTACCGGGGGCTCACCGGAACCCCCCCCCTCCCCGGGGGGGGGAGGGGGGGTTAATGGGCCTACATGGGCCCAAAGGGAGAAGAGGAGGGCCGGCCAGGGCAGGCCGCATGCCCCCTCCCCCCTAGTCCGAATAGGACAAGGAAGGGGGGGCGGCGCCCCCCTTTCCTCTTTCCGCCTTCCCCTTTCCTTCTCCAACAAGGCAAGAGGGGGGAGTCCTACTCCCGGTGGGAGTAGGACTCCTCCACGCGCACCCCTAGGGGCCGGCCGCACCTCCCCCCTCCCTCCATTATATACGGGGGCAAGGGGGCACCCCATGACACACAAGTTGATCTTCGTGATCGTTCCTTAGCCGTGTGCGGTGCCCCCTTCCACCATATTCCACCTTGGTCATATCATAGCGGTGCTTAGGCGAAGCCCAGCGTCGGTAGAACATCATCACCGTCATCACGCCGTCGTGCTGACGAAACTCTCCTCAACACTCGGCTGGATCGGAGCTCGAGGGACGTCACTGAGTTGAACGTGTGTAGAACTCGGAGGTGCCGTACGTTCGGTACTTGGATCGGTCGGATCAGGAAGACGTACGACTACTTCCTCTACGTTGTGTCAACGCTTCCGTTGCCGGTCTACGAGGGTACGTAGACAACACTCTCCCCTCTCGTAGCTATGCATCACCATGATCTTGCGTGTGCGTAGGAATTTTTTTGAAATTACTACGTTCCCCAACAGTGGCATCCGAGCTAGGTTTTATGAGTTGATGTTATTTGCACGAGTAAAACACAAGTGAGTTGTGGGCGATATAAGTCATACCTGAAGGAAATATGCCCTAGAGGCAATAATAAAGTTATTATTTATTTCCTTATATCATGATAAATGTTTATTGTTCATGCTAGAATTGTATTAACCGGAAACATAATACATGTGTGAATACATAGACAAACAGAGTGTCACTAGTATGCCTCTACTTGACTAGCTCGTTAATCAAAGATGGTTATGTTTCCTAACCATGGACAAAGAGTTGTTATTTGATTAACGGGATCACATCATTAGATGAATGATCTGATTGGCATGACCCATTCCATTAGCTTAGCACCCGATCGTTTAGTATGTTGCTATTGCTTTCTTCATGACTTATACATGTTCCTATGACTATGAGATTATGCAAGTCCCGTTTGCCGGAGGAACACTTTGGGTGCTACCAAACGTCACAACGTAACTGGGTGATTATAAAGGAGTACTACAGGTGTCTCCAAAGGTACATGTTGGGTTGGCGTATTTCGAGATTAGGATTTGTCACTCCGATTGTCGGAGAGGTATGTCTGGGCCCTCTCGGTAATGCACATCACTTAAGCCTTGCAAGCATTGCAACTAATGAGTTAGTTGCGGGATGATGTATTACAGAACAAGTAAAGAGACTTGCCGGTAACGAGATTGAACTAGGTATTGGATACCGACGATCGAATCTCGGGCAAGTAACATACCGATGACAAAGGGAACAACATATGTTGTTATGCGGTCTGACCGATAAAGATCTTCGTAGAATATGTAGGAGCCAATATGGGCATCCAGGTCCCGCTATTGGTTATTGACCGGAGACGTGTCTCGGTCAGGTCTACATTGTTCTCGAACCGTAGGGTCCGCACGCTGAAGGTTTCAATGACAGTTATATTATGAGTTTATGAGTTTTGATGTACCGAAGGAGTTCGGAGCCCCGGATGAGATCGGGGACATGACGAGGAGTCTCGAAATGGTCGAGACGTAAAGATCGATATATTGGACGACTATATTCAGACATCGGAAAAGTTCCGAGTGATTCGGGTATTTTTCGGAGTACCGGGTAGTTACGGAAGAAGTAATGGGCCTTGATGGGCTTTAGTGGGAAGAGGAAAAAGGCTGCTGCGCCCCCCTCCCCTCTAGTCCGAATTGGACTAGGGAAAAGGGGGCCGGCCACCTTTCCTACTCCTCCACTTCCTTCTCCCTTCCTCCCCTCTTGGTGGACTCCTACTAGGACTTGGAGTCCTAGTAGGACTCCACACCTGGCGCGCCTCTCCTAGGGCCGGCCTCCTCCCCCTTGCTCCTTTATATATGGGGGCAGGGGGCACCTCTAGACATACAAGTTGATCATTGAGATCGTTCCTTAGCCGTGTGCGGTGCCCCTTGCCACCATATTCCACCTCGATCATATCGTTGTAGTGCTTAGGCGAAGCTCTGTGTCAGTAGAACATCAAGATCGTCACCACGCCGTCGTGCTGACGGAACTCCTCCCCGAAGCTTTGCTGGATCGGAGCCCGGGGATCGTCATCGAGCTGTACGTGTGTTAAGAACTCGGAGGTGCTAGAGTAACGGTGCTTGGATCGGTCGGATCGGGAAGAAGACGTACGACTACTTCCTCTACGTTGTGTCAACGCTTCCGTTACGATCTACAAGGGTACGTAGATCATACTCTCCCCCTCGTTGCTATGCATCACCATGATCTTGCATGTGCGTAGGAAATTTTTGAAATTACTATGTTCTCCAACAATACTGCTTACCAGCATGTCATACTTTGGTTCGGCGGTATTGTTGGATGAAGCGGCTCGGACCAACATTACGCGGACGCTTACGCGAGACTGGTTCTTCCGACGTGCTTTCCACACAGGTGGCTGGCGGGTGTCAGTTTCTCCAATTAGTTGAACCGAGTGTGGCTACGCCCGGTCCTTGCGAAGGTTAAAACAGCACCAACTTGACAAACTATCGTTGTGGTTTTGATGCGTAGGTAAGAACGGTTCTTGCTAAGCCCGTAGCAACCACGTAAAACTTGCAACAACAAAGTAGAGGACGTCTAACTTGTTTTTGCAGGGCATGTTGTGATGTGATATGGTCAAAACGTGATGCTATATTTTATTGTATGAGATGATCATGTTTTGTAACCGAGTTATCGGCAACTGGCAGGAGCCATATGGTTGTCGCTTTATTGTATGCAATGCAATCACGCTGTAATGCTTTACTTTATCACTAAGCGGTAGCGATAGTGGTGGAAGCATAATTGGCGAGACGACAACGATGCTACGATGGAGATCAAGGTGTCGCGCCGGTGACGATGGTGATCATGACGGTACTTCGGAGATGGAGATCACAAGTACAAGATGATGATGGCCATATCATATCACTTATATTGCTTGCATGTGATGTTTATCTTTTATGCATCTTATCTTGCTTTGATTGACGGTAGCATTATAAGATGATCTCTCACTAAATTTCAAGATAAAAGTTTTCTCCCTGAGTATGCACCGTTGTCAAAGTTCGTCGTGCCCAGACACCACGTGATGATCGGGTGTGATAAGCTCTACGTCCATCTACAACGGGTGCAAGCCAGTTTTGCACACGCAGAATACTCAGGTTAAACTTGACGAGCCTAGCATATGCAGATATGGCCTCAGAACACTGAGACCGAAAGGTCGAGCGTGAATCATATAGTAGATATGATCAACATATTGATGTTCACCATTGAAAGCTACTCCATTTCACGTGATGATCGGTTATGGTTTAGTTGATTTGGATCACGTGATCACTTAGAAGATTAGAGGGATGTCTTTCTAAGTGGGAGTTCTTAAGTAATATGATTAATTGAACTTTAATTTATCATGAACTTAGTCCTGATAGTATTTGCATATCTATGTTGTAGATCAATAGCTCGCCTTATTGCTTCCCTATGTTTTATATGTGTTCCTAGAGAAAACTAAGTTGAAAGATGATAGTAGCAATGATGCGGACTGGGTCCGTGATCTGAGGTTTATCCTCATTGATGCACAGAAGAATTATGTCCTTAATGCACCGCTAGGTGACAGACCTATTGCAGGAGCAGATGCAGACGTCATAAATGTTTGGCTAGCTCAATATGATGACTACTTGATAGTTTAGTGCACCATGCTTAACAGCTTAGAATCGGGACTTCAAAGACGTTTTGAACGTCATGGATCATATGGATGTTCCAGGAGTTGAAGTTAATATTTCAAGCAAATACCCGAGTTGAGAGATATGAAGTCTCCAACAAGTTCTATAGCTAAAAGATGGAGGAGAATAGCTCAAGCAGTGAGCATGTGTTCAGATTGTCTAGGTACTACAATCGCTTGAATCAAGTGGGAGTTAATCTTCCAGATAAAATAGTGATTGACAGAATTCTTTAGTCACCATCACCAAGTTAGTAGAACTTCGTGATGAACTATAGTATGCAAGGGATGATGAAAACGATTCCCGAGCTTTTCATGATGATGAAATCGATGAAGGTAGAAATCAAGAAAGAACATCAAGTGTTGATGATTAACAAGACCACTAGTTTCAAGAAAAGGGGAAAGGGAAACAAAGGGAACTTCAAGAAGAACGGCAAGCAAGTTGCTGCTCAAGTGAAGAAGCCGAAGTCTGGTCCTAAGCCTAAGACTAAGTGTTTCTACTGCAAAGGGACTGGTCACTCGAAGCGTAACTGCCCCAAGTATTTGGCGGATAAGAAGGATGGCAAAGTGAACAAAGGTATATTTGATATATAGATTATTGATGTGTATTTTACTAGTGTTCGTAGCAACCCCTCGGTATTTGATATTGGTTCAGTTACTAAGAGTAGTAACTCGAAACGTGAGTTGTAGAATGAACAGAGACTAGTTAAGGGTGAAGTGACGATGTGTGTTGGAAGTGGTTCCAAGGTTGATATGATCATCATCGCACACTCCCTATACTTTCGGGATTAGTGTTGAACCTAAATAAGTGTTATTTGGTGTTTGCATTGAGCATGAATATGATTTGATCATGTTTATTGCAATACGGTTATTCATTTAAGTAAGAGAATAAATTGTTGTTCTATTTACATGAATAAAACCTTATATGGTTAGACACCCAATGAAAATGGTTCGTTGGATCTCGATTGTAGTGATACACATATTCATAATATTGAAACCAAAAGATGCAAAGTTAATAATGATAGTGCAACTTATTTGTGGCACTGCCGTTTAAGTCATATTGGTGTAAAGCACATGAAGAAAATCCATGCTGATGGGCTTTTGGAATCACTTGATTATGAACCATTTGATGCTTGCGAACCATGCCTCATGGGAAAGATGACTAAGACTCCGTTCTCCGAAACAATGGAGCGAGCAACAGATTTGTTGGAAATCATACATATTGATGTATGTGGTCCGATGAATATTGAGGCTCGCGGCAGGTATCATTATTTTCTGATCTTCACAGATGATTTGAGCAGATATGAGTATATCTACTTGATGAAACACAAGTCTAAAATATTTGAAAAGTTCAAAGAATTTCATAGTGAAGTGGAGAATCATCGTAACAAAAATAAAAGTTTCTACGATATGATCACAGAAGTAAAATATTTGAGTTACGAATTTGGCCTTCAGTTAAAACAATGTGAAATAGTTTCACTACTCACGCCACCTGGAACACCACAGTGTAATGGTGTGTCTGAACGTCGTAACCGTGCTTTATTAGATATGGTGCGATCTATGATGTCTCTTACCGATTACCACTATCATTTTGGGGTTATGCATTAGAGACAGCTACATTCACGTTAAATAGGGCACCATCGAAATCCGTTGAGATGACGCCTTATGAACTATGGTTTGGCAAGAAACCAAAGTTGTCATTTCTGAAAGTTTGGGGCTGCGATGCTTATGTGAAAAAGCTTCAACCTGATAAGCTCGAGCCCAAATCGGAGAAATGTGTCTTCATAGGGTACCCAAAGGAGACTATTGGGTACATCTTCTATCACATATCCGAAGGCAAGACATTCGTTGCTAAGAATGGATCCTTTCTAGAGAAGGAGTTTCTCTCGAAAGAAGTGAGTGGGAGGAAAGTAGAACTTGATGAGGTAACTGTACATGCTCCCTTATTGGAAAGTAGTACATCACAGAAACCGGTTTCTGTGACACCTATACCAATTAGTGAGGAAGCTAATGATAATGATCATGAAACTTCAGATCAAGTTACTACCGAACCTCATAGATCAACCAGAGTAAGATCTGCACCAGAGTGGTACGGTAATCC
The DNA here is from genome assembly GCA_034509565.1 of Triticum monococcum. Lineage (NCBI taxonomy): Eukaryota > Viridiplantae > Streptophyta > Magnoliopsida > Poales > Poaceae > Triticum > Triticum monococcum. Next base: position 672,456,051 of record CM067845.1, read on the forward strand.
TGTTCTGGAAGTCATGCTACTAGATCATGATGAACCTACGAACTATGAAGAAGCGATGGTGAGCCTAGATTCCGCAAAATGGCTAGAAGCCATGAAATCTGAGATGGGATCCATGTATGAGAACAAAGTATGGACTTTGGTTGACTTGCCCGTTGATCGGCAAGCAATTGAGAATAAATTGATCTTCAAGAAGAAGACTGACGCTGACGGTAATGCTACTATCTACAAAGCTCGACTTGTTGCGAAAGGTTTTCGACAAGTTCAAGGGATTGACTACGATGAGACCTTCTCACTCGTAGCGATGCTTAAGTCTGTCCGAATCATGTTAGTGATTGCCGCATTTTATGATTATGAAATTTGGCAGATGGATGTCAAAACTGCATTCCTGAATGGATTTTTGGAAGAAGAGTTGTATATGATGCAACCGGAAGGTTTTGTCGATCCAAAGGGAGCTAACAAAGTGTGCAAGCTCCAGCGATCCATTTATGGACTGGTGCAAGCCTCTCGGAGTTGGAATAAACGCTTTGATAGTGTGATCAAAGCATTTGGTTTTGCACAGACTTTTGGAGAAGCCTGTATTTACAAGAAAGTGAGTGGGAGCTCTGTAGCATTTCTGATATTATATGTGGATGACATATTACTGATTGGAAATGATATAGAATTTCTGGATAGCATAAAGGGATACTTGAATAAGAGTTTTTCAATGAAAGACCTCGGTGAAGCTCCTTACATATTGAGCATCAAGATCTATAGAGATAGATAAAGATGCTTGATAAGTTTTTCAATGAGTACATACCTTGACAAGATTTTGAAGTAGTTCAAAATGGAACAGTCAAAGAAGGAGTTCTTGCCTGTGTTACAAAGGTGAGAAGTTGAGTAAGACTCAAAACCCGACCATGGCAGAAGATAGAGAGAGAATGAAAGTCATTCCCTATGCCTCAGCCATAGGTTCTATAAAGTATGCCATGCTGTGTACCAGACCTATTGTATACACTGCCCTGAGTTTGGCAAGGGAGTACAATACTGATCTACGAGTAGATCACTGGACATTGGTCAAAATTATCCTTAGTGGAATAAGGATATGTTTCTCGATTATGGAGGTGACAAAAGGTTCGTCGTAAAGGGTTACGTCAATGCAAGTTTTGACACTAATCCACCTGACTAAACTTCTCTCACAAGGAAAACATGATCACACCGTAGTACTCTTTGGGCGTTAATCACATAGCGATGTGAACTAGATTATTGAATCTAGTAAACCCTTTGGGTGTTGGTCACATGACTATGTGAACTATGGCTGTTAATCACATGGTGATGTGAACTATTGATGTTAAATCACATGGCGATGTGAACTAGCTTATTGACTCTAGTGCAAGTGGGAGACTGAAAGAAATATGCCCTAGAGGCAATAATAAAGTTATTATTTATTTCCTTATATCATGATAAATGTTTATTATTCATGCTAGAATTGTATTAACCGGAAACATAATACATGTGTGAATACATAGACAAACAGAGTGTCACTAGTATGCCTCTACTTGACTAGCTCGTTGATCGAAGATGGTTATGTTTCCTAACCATAGACATGAGTTGTCATTTGATTAACGGGATCACATCATTAGGAGAATGATGTGATTGACTTGACCCATTCCGTTAGCTTAGCACTTGATCGTTTAGTTTGTTGCTATTGCTTTCTTCATAACTTATACATGTTCCTATGACTATGAGATTATGCAACTCCCGTTTACCGGAGGAACACTTTGTGTGCTACCAAATGTCACAACGTAACTGGGTCATTATAAAGGTGCTCTACAGGTGTCTCCGAAGGTACTTGTTGGGTTGGCGTATTTCGAGATTAGGATTTGTCACTCCGATTGTCGGAGAGGTATCTTTGGGCCCTCTCGGTAATGCACATCACTTAAGCCTTGCAAACATTGCAACTAATGAGTTAGTTGCGGAATGATGTATTACGGAACTAGTAAAGAGACTTGCTGGTAACGAGATTGAACTAGGTATTGGAATACCGACGATCGTATCTCGGGCAGGTAACATACCGATGACAAAGGGAACAACGTATGTTGTTATGCGGTTTGACCGATAAAGATCTTCGTAGAATATGTAGGAACCAATATGAGCATCCAGGTTCCGCTATTGGTTATTGACCGGAGACGTGTCTCGGTCATGTCTACATAGTTCTCGAACCCGTAGGGTCCGCACGCTTAAAGTTCAGTGACGATCATAATTAGGTTTTTTTGTGTTTTGATGTACCGAAGGTTGTTCGGAGTCCCGGATGTGATCACGGACATGACGAGGAGTCTCGAAATGGTCGAGACATAAAGATTGATATATTGGAAGCCTATATTTGGATATCAGAAACGTTCCGGTGAAATCAGGATTTTACCGAAGTACCGGGGGGTTACCGGAATCCCCCGGGGGTTAATGGGCCTACATGGGCCCTAAGGGAGAAGAGGAGGGCAGGCCGCGCGCCCCCTCCCCTCTAGTCCGAATAGGACAAGGAAGGGGGCGGCGCCCCCCTTTCCTCTTCCCCCCTTCCCCTTTCCTTCTCCAACAAGGCAAGAGGGGGGGTCCTACTCCTGTTGGGAGTTGGACTCCTCCAGGTGCACCCCTAGGGACCGGCCGCACCTCCGCCTCCCTCCTTTATATACGGGGGCAAGGGGGCACCCCATGACACACAAGTTGATCTTCGTGATCGTTCCTTAGCCGTGTGCGGTGCCCCCTTCCACCATATTCCACCTCGGTCAAATCGTAGCGGTGCTTAGGCGAAGCCCTGCGTCGGTAGAACATCATCACCGTCATCACACCATCATGCTGACGAAACTCTCCCTCAACACTCGGCTGGATCGGATCTCGAGGGACGTCATCGAGTTGAACGTGTGCAGAACTCGGAGGTGCCGTACGTTCGGTACTTGGATCGGTCGGATCGGGAAGACGTACGACTACTTCCTCTATGTTGTGTCAACGCTTCCGTTGCCGGTCTACGAGGGTACGTAGACAACACTCTCCCCTCTCGTTGCTATACATCACCATGATCTTGCGTGTGCGTAGGAATTTTTTTGAAATTACTACGTTCCCCAACACTAGTGTCCCCCCTCTAGTTAGGTGTTCATTGTTTCAGTCTAACACGTTACCATGTTGTTACAAGCTTTACTAATGTGTGTCAGTGGCTCGACAAAGCCACCATCGTGGTTGGCAACCCCTTCATTAGCATCGACTGTCATGGAGGTGGAAGATGCGACACTTCTGGTGAGGCTCTTTCCCTTCTGGCTCCTTTTTGGACATATGGCCAGAAGACTACTTTCTACATCCTGTCAATAGGCTACTCGAACTTGGATGTCAACTCCATATTTGAGATGCACTCTTTTTACATACCCAGTTTTGTCCACGTCTCGATAGTTCACGTTAGTTTCTGAAAGAACAAGTGCTCCCTAGGTGATTTTGGTAATTAATGTCAACATATCTCTTGTTGAACTAATGGTTTTATCTAGCATGTTCCAGGAAAGTCCAACAGTGGCATGGCAAGGACAAGAGGATGTGCAATCCCTTCAATATGCTAAGGAAGGAAGAATGGCATAATCTCAAGACTCTTCTTATATATTTTAGTGATCCAAGATCACATTAAATCCATAGGAAAGCCAATACTATTAAAAAGGGGATGATGTGTTGATTAATGAGCTGGTTGTTAAAGTGCTTAGTGATATTGCTCCAAAGCCCTCGGACACTTTCTCCATCCAAATATGTCCAAACCTTAAACTCCAACTCGGCCCCACCGATTCTTTCTACCCGGAGCCACCGAGTTCAGTTGACATAGCCCCTGCCTAAAACCCTGATGATCCGGTCACACCGATATGGATATCGATCTCACCGAATGGACTTGCAAACTCTCTGAGTAATGTTATGACTACTTCGGTCTCACCGAGTTGTTGCAATCGGTCTCACCGAATTTTCTTGAAAGATTCTCTGTGTGCTCATTTTTCACTTTGATCTCACCAAGGTGATTCAGTCGGTCCCACTAAGACTATGTTTTCCCTAAGCCCTAGCACATCGGTCCCACCGAGTTCTTCCAGTCGGTCCCATGGAGATTCCTAACGTTCACATTTTATAGCTAATCGGTCTCATCGGGTTTCATGATTCGGTCCCACCGAGGTTGGTAAAATGTGTGTAACGGTTGGATTTTTGTGTGGAGGCTATATATACCCCTCCATCCCCTCTCATTCAGATAGAGAGCCATCAAAACGTTCCTACACTTCCACCATTCATTTTCTGAAAGAGAACCACCTACTCATCTGTTGAGATCAAGACATTCCAATCCTACCACAAGAATCTTAATTTCTAGCCTTCCCCAAGCTGCTTTCCACTCCATTATTCTTCCACCATATCCAAATCTATGAGAAGGAGTTGAGTGTTGGGGAGATTATCATTTGAAGCACAAGAGCAAGAAGTTCATCATCAACACACCGTCTATTACCTTTTGGAGAGTGGTGTCTTCTAGATTGGTTAGGTGTCGCTTGAGAGCCTCCGACATATTGTGGATTTGAACCAAAACGTTTGTAAGGGCAAGGAGATCTTCTACTTCGTGAAGATCTACCCGAGTGAGGCAAGTCCTTCGTGGATGATGGTCATGGTGAGATAGACAAGGTTACTTCTTTGTTGACCCTTCATGGATGGAGCCCTTCGTGGACTCGCGCGGACGTTACCCTTCGTGGGTTGAATGTCTCCATCAACGTGGACGTACGATAGCACCACCTATCGGAACCACGCCAAAAACTCCGCGTCTCCATTGCGTTTGCATACTCCAATCCCCTCCCTTTACTTTCTTGCAAATTGCATGCTTTATATTTTTCCGCTGCCTATACTCTTGTCATGCATGCTTGAAATGTATTGTGAATGCTTTAACACGTGGTAATCACTACCTTAACTTGTAGAAATTAAAATCTGCCAACTTTGCTTGTTAAGGGTCTAATCAACCCTCCACCCCTCTAGACCCATATTCTCGATCCTTTCAATTGGTATCTGATAACCCACAAGTATAGGGGGTCGCAACAGTTTTCGAGGGCAGAGTATTATTCAACCCAAATTTATTGATTCAACACAAGGGGAGCCAAAGAATAGTCTCAAGTATTAGCAGCTGAGTTGTCAATTCAACCACACCTGAAAGACTTAATATCTGTAACAAAGTATTTAGTAGCAAAGTAGTATGGAAGTAATGGTAATAGTGGCAAAAGTAACAATAGCAGTTTTGTAGCAATGGTGACAGTAGCAGTAACGAAAGTAACGGAGCAAGGATCAATATTAAACTAACTCATAGGCAATGGATCGGTAATGATAGGTGTCGGATAATAAATCATATCAGCAGTGGTTTAATTCATAATTGGCTTAAACATTAATGCAACTTACTAAGAACAATTCTTTTGATGAAAACCACCGCGCAGGGATTTCCGTACCCTTCGCGCGTTGAATTTTGTGGAGATTCTTACTCATCACGAAGAAGGGAATGGACTGATGTAAGAATTGTGAGAAGACTGCAAGGGTTGCGTTAGGGATGAAAATGGATTGAAAACTTACCGCTTTTCTGGAGGAATAATGAAAACGGAGAGGAAATATGAAAACGGAAACGGAAATTTGTAAAACGAAAGTGGAAGTGATATTTTTTATGTGGAAACGGAAACAAAAACGAAACGGTGTTTTCCGGTGGAACAAGCGTGGAAATGGAACTTTCCATTTCCGTGAATATGGAATTTCCATTTTTACTATAGACATATGGGTACTTTGTAGTTCAACCACTAAACAACACAATTGAGTAGAATGGATCATTTTAGCCCAACTTTTACTACTACACATGTACTCAGCTTGACCCTATACGTAATTGTTCAGTACTACTACAATACTACGCTAAGTTGCTAACATAATAATATTTTTTGTAGCCATGTTAACAGTTCATTAAATTTGCTTGTGTTTTGTGTGTATTTCTCTAAGGTTCAAGGGTTCTCTTAGGTTCCGGTCAAATGCCCTCTTCTGTTTCCTTGTCCGCTTTGTATTCGCTCCGTGTTCGTTTTCAGTAGTATCTATTTTCGTATTCATTTTTGGGGTTTATGTATTTATTTCCACTTCTGCAAAAATATATGAAAACAAATATGGTAGCACTCAGTTCCGTCCGTTTTCGCTCCGTTTTCATCCCTAAATCGCGTCACCTAGAGAGGCTTGCTGCTCGTAATCATTTCAGAGCGATGCGTGATAGTCAGCGAGCGGGCGGAAGCAAGCCTACCCCCCTATTCAGGCTTGCAATGGATAACCTAAGGGATGCGGAGCTTGTAGAGGAGTGTATCAGGGATTGTGATACTCCAGAATATCTTACTTGTCCATTGTTGGGCGAGCTTATGATTGACCCGGTGACAATTGCCACGGGGAAGGTAATTCTCTTAGTGTGTGCTCAAAGTTTTAGCTGCACGTAATTGTTTTTTAGTAGTGAGAACTAATGATGGGTATGTTTTAATTTGTTTTAGACATTTTACCGACAGCACGTCAAGGATTGGTTTGAGAAGAACGGGCATATCTGTCCTGTGACCGGCCAGCCTGTTTCAGGTGCCATTGTCCGAAACGAGCGTATCCGAGGGTATTTGTACGAGTGGGAAGAATCCAAGATGGAGCGGATCACCAAGGTCTCAAAAGAATATGAAGTGAACTCACGCAGTAGTAGGAATGACAGTATAGTTCGTCATATTTCACTGCCTGTATATATATATATATGTCTTGTGTGCTTCCCGAATTACACTGCTGCTACTTTTTATCTTTTACTGGAAATATAAACAGATCATTACAGTCTCTTGTGCCTAATTTCACAATCTTTAGTGCGTAAGATGATAGCTAATAGCCTAGTATATGCCATGCGAATTTGTTGACTGTACGAAGATGTTGATCAGCCAAGCGATTGGTGCCTCGGCGTGGGCGGTGCAAACGAGTAGTTGAACGCGCCGGAGACGACGGCGTCTGCTCGGTCATCGAGCTCCTTCTCCAGGCGGCGCCACAGCCGCGCCACGGTGGCCTTGCGCGTCTCGTTGTCCTCCAGGTCGGGGTCGTAGTGCGCCCACATGATCCCGTCGAACTCCTCGAAGCGACGGTCCACGTCGCTGGCTCTGGCGTACAGGTCCCTAAACTCCCTCAGGGCGACGGACTGGTGCTCCTCCTCGGACCCGTCGACGTCTGCCTCTGCAGTGCAGTCGTCGTCATCGTCGTCGTCGGACTCCGACTCTCTGGCAGCCAGACTGGCCAGCACACTGCGCCGCAGCCTGTCGCTCTCGCCGCCGTTGTCGCTGAGGAGGGAGCTGTAGATGTAGATGTCCTTCTTCATGTCCAGCTTGAGCTTCTGGATGTGGTGCGCCACGATGAGCCGCATCCACAGGTCGTACTGCAAGCTGCGGATCAAGAGCTCCTCCTCCTCCAGGTCCAGGGAGACGTTTGCCGGCGACGACTGTAGCTCTTGGGTGCCGTCGCTCTTCATGTCGTTGGCTGGTGATGTGATTGCGAGAGCTGTCGCCTTGACGACTTCCCCACTTTCCACGGCTGCCATGATCGCTTCTTCTGGCTCTGTCGATCAATCAACGCGATTGAAAACGGACAGGGATCAACTCCACCCTACATATATACTCCGTGGTTCCAACGAGGCAAGGGCCAGGCCGACTCGGCCGGCTGATCGTAAGTGGTTGAGTCGGTGTCGGACACGTACGGCACTGCGACTCGTGAACGGGAATATCGTCCTTGTCTTTTTTTTTGTCAGCAATTTGGTTCCTCCTTCTCACGGATTCACAGTTGATTGACGTTTGCATCTTTTAATGGGAGGAGTATTTCCTTTTGCCCTAGAGGTTGTAATAAGGACATCTTCAATTGCATACTTTAAATCGAACCCACTAAATTTTCACGGACGTGTCTAGACATGGATACAGGAGCCAGCCATCCAACTTTGTGCACCAATGGTCCCGCCCTAATTTTCCACTTTTGTCTGGAGCATTCAAAAGAATTACAGAAAAAGCATAATTCAGCCATAAATAGCATCAAACACTCTAGTGCAACAATAGTTTGAATATAAATACTACATTCAAAATAATCGGATGTTCAACAAGTTGTAGGGCACTAAGTGTTGTTCATCCGCACACTGTGGTCCTTGAGCTTCATCCAACAATGCATCAACATGAATGGCATGCCCTCTATTATTTGATACAGCGCAACCGTGCATTCGGGCTATACAATAAGGTTATCATCAACATGAATGGCCTGCCCTCTGTTGTTTGATACAGCATGACCGCGCATCCGGGCTATACAATAAGGTGATCGTCAACATGAATGGTCTGCCCTCCGTTAAGTGAATCAACAAATTGACCAACATGTAGAGCTGGAAAAAAAACTTGCGATCTCCATGATTGACGCGTCGGTGGCCACCTTCTTTCCACCCATGCGATCGCACTGCAGTACTTCATGATGAAATTTGAGATGGTGTACTGCAGATGGGCTAGCAACTTCACATTGTGTTCATGGATCATGTGCAAGTTGTAGGGCGCAAAATGCTTTTGGTCTTGAGCCAAGAAGACATATATTGCCAAAACTTCGTGCCTTGCTTCATGCCTACAGAGTACGCACTTCTGGCCAACCAGGCATCGTACAACAACTCATTTCCATCATCGAGTATGCGGCCATCGTGCTTACTTCAAAGTAAACAACGGTAAATTCTCATTGGCATTTGGCCAAATAATTGCCGGGTGTGGTGTCTGGCACAGACATCGTCGGAAGGGGGCGGAGAATACCTGGCCGCGAGGGATCTAGGGTGACTGTGGTGTACTCCAAGACGGGCATCCGAGAAGGCTAGGTGGTGGATGTCTGGCAAGGCCTACTCAGTGGTCGGAGTGGTAGAGTGGTGGCGTCGAATCAGGAGAATGCAAATACGGAGCAAGGGGCATGGGGAAAAAGTGCTCCAAAAGAGGGTATTTGTGTGTATATTATGTCGATGCCATGCGTAATACCGACACTGGCCAATTTTCGTCTGCCTAGTGCAACAACCATCAGGTAAGGACATGTATGCGTGTTGTTGGCAGGCTACACACAATTGAGAAATCAAATAGCAGTTATAGGCAGTTCGCAGCATGGAGTCGTTGCGCCAGAGGTCTACGACAGACAACGATAGCAAAAAAAAAACATCTTTGATCTCCCCGCCCCCCCCCCCCCCACCCCAGCAGGGCAAGCAAAGCAGTAATCGGACATTTCCTGGCAATAACTGAGCGATGATTTTTATAGATGTATCTTTGTCATCTAAGTTGCGGTGTACAATCAGAATTATATTCATGCTAGCTTGTGCATCCCTTCCAACATTCTTTTTGAGGGGCATTCCTACGAACATAATGCTGTAAACTTAACAAGAAAAAAAGTTGTTCGATCCAAAAAAATTATAAAAAATATCAGATATGCCGAGGACAGACAGTCACACATACATGTGAATTTTGGTGTAAATTTTGTAATAATCCACGAGCCAGTTTTAATCACAAACTAAGTTCTTGTACAATCACCTCCAACTTAAGTCACGTAACTTGGCTTAAAACAGTGTATGAGTTATTGTACGCACATACGCTTATAGAGAAAAGTATGCTCATGTTTCTACTTGTCTTGTAAACTACGCACATACGTTCTTTTTTAGCCTAGAGGTATGATTTTTTGTAAAGTTCGGTTATTGGGTTCATATAGGCAATCCCCATTTGGAGCATAGGTTACCACCGAGCGACCTAGCATGCAATCCCTCCAACTCCCGATCCAGTTTTTGGGCCAGCCTCTTTCTTTTTCTTCAACATTTTCGTTTCCTTTTTGGTTTTTATTTTTTATTTTCGTTTTCATTTTCATTTTCATTCCTCTTTTTTTTCTTTATTTATTTTTGCAAAGCGTCTATCAAATTTGTGAATGTTTTTTTTAAAATTGTCACCATTTTCTGAAATCCTGAACTTTTTTTGAATTCGGGAATGTTTTTCTCAAAACATGAACATTTTTTTAAAGTTTGTAATTTTTTATAAAACTATGAACTTTTTTCGAATTCATAAACATTTTTCACAAATTTGTTATCATTTATCTAGCCTGTGAACGTTTTTTGTATAGGCAAACAGTTTTTGAATTTTAGAAACAATTTTTGAATTTCACAAACATTTCTTTGTTTTGCGAACAGTTTTTTAAAATGCATGAACATTTTTTGCAATCAGCAAAATATTTTGGAACTGATAAAGTTTTTTGAATTTTGGGGAACAATTATTGAAGTTCATTTTTTTCGTTATCTTTTGAAAAAATATCATGAACATTATATGAATTCAGGAAGAACACTCTAATTCATGCACATTTCTCGAATATACGTATAGTTTTAAAAATTGTGAACATGTTTTGAAATCATGAATATTTTTTAATAAGCAAACATTTTGTGATTTCTCAAACAGTTTTTTGAAATCACGAACTTTTTTTCTGAATTCATGATCATTTTATGATTTCTTGAACATTATTTTTAAAATCCACAATTATTTAGAAATTCGTAACTTTTTTGAAATCCCGAATTATTTTTAAAGGGAAAACAGAAAGACAGATAATAGAAAAATAAAAAATAACGAAAATAATAGTGGGAGTCCTGTAGATGGGCCAGCCCAACAGGGCGCTGGGGGTCAAGATGGCAATGGGGTCCCGAAACCCGCGTCCCCGCGGGTTTTTACCCTATTAGGGGACGGGGATGGGCGACTTTCTATCCCCGCGGGGCTGCTCGTGGGTACATTATTAAACCCGGCATGTTTCACGGGTTTAAACCCGTTTGAGTACTACCCGAACCCGAAACCCGACAAAACCCGTCAAAATACATTATTTAGCACGCACCGATCCATCTTGACTCAAGTGGCCCAAAGCCACAGTGCCCGAGGAGCCGAGCCCCACAGCATCGAGGCCCTGGAGTACAAACCAACCCCTCACTCGGTCGCTGAAGTGTTGCTCGCTCTTTAGGACTCTCTCTCGCGCACAACACGACACCTAAACCTAAACCTAGGTCCCACAGCCATCGCCTGCTGTTGTAATATGCTCCTGTTTTTCTTCCAAATGTTGTTGTTTTCATTGACTGCTTGTGGGGACGGGTTCCCCGTGGGTTTTGAAAACCCGATGGGTTTAGGGGACGGGCAAAAATTTAACCCTGCGCATGTTGATGGGGACGGGGACGGGTTTACGATTTTGTCGTGGGATGGGTTTGGGCAAGTAAAACCCGGTGGGTTTCGTCCCCGTTGCCATCTTGAGCTGGGGGCGCAGGGGTGCGCGTTTCCGCTTCATCGGGCGCAGAGGTCACCATATAGGGGAAAAGAATTCTATGATATCAGGTCTCACGCGAGACCCATCCTGATGGATGACACGTGGCATTCACAAATCACAAAGCATCTATCCCATCCTCACTTGAAATCAGGGGGGAGAGATTAAATGCTTTGTGATTTGTGAATGATACGTGTCATTCATCAGGGCGGGTCTCACCTGCTAACCGTGAGACCTGGTCTCATATAATTTTTGAATGGCCCCATGTTTAGAAATGCAAATATCTGTGTCAGGCCCACTAGCCACATGTGTTAAGTCTTCATTATTATTCTTGTTTTTTTCTTTCAGGACACGGACTTTTGGAACATGGTTCAACATGCACCTACTTTGAATAGCAAAATTAAAAAATGCTAGAAAATCAATCAGTTCTGGATATTTTTTATAACATACATGGTTGAGTGTTCTACTCACGTGTGAAGTTTCATAGAGAAATGACATCCATTGTATTCTCGGCGAAAACCAAAAACAAATTCACTGGTATGAAAAAGACCGTGTTAGAAAATAATTTGGAGGTCGAATTTATTTTCTTTGCTAAGAATATCACATATGTCATTTCTTCACGAAACTTCACGTATGAGTAGAATATTCGACTAAGTTTGATAACCTAAAAAATTGGTATGATAACTTGCACTTCCTGCTATTTCTAGCAGTTTGAATTGCCATAGTTGTACTCAGATTTGTAGGTTAAAGACAGCTTGTGATATTCTTTGATTGTGTTCATCATCTTGGTGATATGTAAACTTTTAATTATACTAGGTATGAGGCTTGACCCATGAGTGTCTTAAAGTTGCAATGCAACTTACTAAGAACATCTTCTTTTCTTTGACATCAGAACTTACTAAGAGCTATTTGTTTGATCAAAACCCGTGTAGGAAATTCCATACCCATTATACGCTGAATTTTGTGGGGATAATTCCTCCTCCACCCCAAAAAGAGAGTGAAGTGATGTAAGAATTGTCAAGAGACTACAGGGGTTGCGTGAGCAAGAGAAGCTTGCTGCTCGTAACCATTTCAGAGCGGTGCATGATAGTCGGCGAGCGGGCGGGCGCACGCCTACCCTTTATTCGTGCTTGCAATGGATAAGCTAAGGGTTGTGAAGCTTGCAGAGGAGTGTACCAGGGATTGTGATATTCCAGAATATCTTACTTGTCCATTGTCCGGCGAACTTATGATTGACCTAGTGACAATTGCCACCGGGAAGGTAACTCTGTGTGCTCGAAGTTTTAGCTGCATATAATTGTTTTTAGTAGTGCAATAATTATGGGTGTGTTTTAATTTGTTTTAGACATTTGACCAATGGTTCCTCAAGGATTGGTTTGAGAAGAATGGACATATCTGTCCTCTGAGCATCCAAAGTGTGTCCGGTGTCACTGTCCGGAACGAGCTTGTTAGAGGGTACTTGTAGGAGTGGGAAGAGTCTAAGATGGAGCGGATATTGATGATGACATTGTTTAGAAGCACTCTACTAGTGGCCTCTACATGGCGGAGTCCGGCTACAAAGCGCAGTTTCTTGGCCTTATTCACTTCCCCTTGGAGCATGCACCGAGGAAAATCTAGGCTCCACCCAAGGTCAAGTTCTTTACTTGGCTGGCCATCCAAAATAGAGTTTGAACCGTGCCTAGATTGGCCAAGTGCGGTTGGCCAAACTATGGCTCGTGTCTCTTATGCATGCATGAGAATAAACCGGTTGATCATCTCTTCTTCAAATGTCGGTTCACCATTCGACTATGGAGCTTGATCAAGGCATGGCTACAACTCATTCATGTTGATGCTGAAGGAAATATGCCCTAGAGACAATAAGAAAGTTATTGTTTATTTCCTTATATCATGATAAATGTTTATTATTCATGCTAGAATTATATTAAATAGAAACCTAATACATGTGTGAATACATAGACAAAGAGAGTGTCACTAGTATGCCTCTACTTGACTAGCTCGTTGATCAAAGATGGTTATGTTTCCTAGCCATAGACATGAGTTGTCATTTCATTAACGGGATCACATCATTAGGAGAATGATGTGATTGACTTGACCTATTCCGTTTGCTTAGCACTTTATCGCTTAGTTTGTTGCTATTGCTTTCTCCATAACTTATACATGTTCCTATGACTATGAGATTATGCAACTCCCGTTTACCAGAGGAACACTTTGTGTGCTACCAAACGTCACAACGTAACTGGGTCATTATAAAGGTGCTCTACAGGTGTCTCCGAAGGTACTTGTTGGATTGGCGTATTTCGAGATTAGGATTTGTCACTCCGATTGTCGGAGAGGTATCTCTGGGCCCTCTCGGTAATGCACATCACTTAAGCCTTGCAATCATTGCAACTAATGAGTTAGTTGCAGAATGATGTATTACGGAAAGAGTAAAGAGACTTGCCGGTAACGAGATTGAACTAGGTATTGGAATACCAACGATCGAATCTCAGGCAAGTAACATACCGATGACAAAGGGGACAACGTATGTTGTTATGCGGTTTGACCGATAAAGATCTTCGTAGAATATGTAGGAACCAATATGAGCATCCAGGTTCCGCTATTGGTTATTGACCGGAGAAGTGTCTCGGTCATGTCTACATAGTTCTCGAACCCGTAGGGTCCGCACGCTTAAAGTTCGGTGACGATCGTAATTAGGGTTTTTGTGTTTTGATGTACCGAAGGTTGTTCGGAGTCCCGGATGTGATCACGGACATGACGAGGAGTCTCGAAATGGTCGAGACATGAAGATTGATATATTGGAAGCCTATATTTGGATATCGGAATCGTTCCGGTTGAAATCGGGATTTTACCAGAGTACCGGGGGGTTACCGGAACCCCCCCCCCCCCCCCGGGGGGGGGGGGGGGGGGTTAATGGGCCTACATGGGCCCTAAGGGAGAAGAGGAGGGACGGCCAGGGCAGGCCGCGCGCCCCATCCCCCCTAGTCCGAATAGGACAAGGAAGGGGGGGGGGGCGCCCCCCTTTCCTCTTTTCCCCTTTCCCTTTCCTTCTCCAACAAGGCAAGAGGGGGGAGTCCTACTCCCGGTGGGAATAGGACTCCTCCAGGCGCACCCCTAGGGGCCGGCCACACCTCCCCCCTCCCTCCTTTATATACGGGGGCAGGGGGGCACCCCATGACACACAAGTTGATCTTCGTGATCGTTCCTTAGCCGTGTGCGGTGCCCCCTTCCACCATATTCCACCTCGGTCATATCGTAGCGGTGCTTAGGCGAAGCCCTGCGTCGGTAGAACATCATCACCGTCATCATGCCGTCGTGCTGACGAAACTCCCCCTCAACACTCGGCTGGATCAGAGCTCGAGGGACGTCACCGAGTTGAACGTGTGCAGAACTCGGAGGTGCCGTGCGTTCGGTACTTGGATCGGTCGGATCGGGAAGACGTACGACTACTTCCTCTACGTTGTGTGAACGCTTCCGTTGCCGGTCTACAAGGGTACGTAGACAACACTCTCCCCTCTCGTTGCTATGCATCACCATGATCTTGCGTGTGCGTAGGAATTTTTTTTGAAATTACTACGTTCCCCAACAGATGCGACTATGGAGCTTGATCAAGGTGTGGCTGCAACTCATTCATGTTGATGCCTCCACTTCGCCCCTGAGGCATTCCACCTTAGATTGGTGGCTTGGGTTGACCGATGCTTCCATCCCCAACCGGAAGGCCATGGCCTCACTCACCATGCTCACCAAGGGGACGATCTGAAACGAGAGAAATGCCCGCATCTTCCACAACAAGGGCACCCTGCCTACGGTCATTCTCAACAACATCAAACGGGAGGCATCATTTTGGGTCGCCGCCGAAGCTAAGAAACTAGGGTCCATCATGCGGGAGAGTGATTCTTCCTTGAAATTTTAAGGGGTGTTTGTAACACAAACTCTATTATCTCTTAATTAATATATATGGCAAATCTTTTGTGCGTATTCAAAAAATAAAGTAAAATAAGATGGAGCGGATCACAAAGGTCCGGAAGAACATGAAGTGAACTCACGTAGTAGTAGTAGTAGGAATGGCAATGGGTGGCTCATGTCAAAGTTTCTGCCTCCCTTTGTCTCTCCTCCAAGAAAAGGCGGCTAGGGTTTCTGCCTCCCGTCGGCGGCGGCGTTGATCTCCCACATCTCATGTGGCCTTAGGGCCATGGGTGCGTGGTGGATCCCAGTACTTGCCGGCAGGAGGGCTCCGTTTTCAGATGCTTCCTCAAGTTTTGTTAGGATTCTCCCCGTCTAGCCCTGTCCCGATGGTGTGTCTAGCATCTTCGGAGGGCGTGTGGAGGTGTGTCTCTGGCGGATCTTGCGGAATTCGGTTAGTGGTTGTCTTTGGTGGATCCTCTCGGATCCAGTCTTTGCTCGTCTTTGTTCGTCTTTGTTAATGTGTCTTCAGGTTGGATCGTTCCGATCTAAGCTTCTTTTCATCGGCGGCGGTTGTTGTTCTGGTGCGTTGGTCCTACGGGGCCTTAGCACGACGACTTCCCGACTGTCTACTACAACAATTTATGCCCGGCTCCGCCGAGGGAGAGGCGATGACGGCGGCACACCTTCGGATCGCTTCAGTGTTTGTAGTCGTCATTAGGTGGTCTCTGAATTTGGGCGTAATTTTTATTATTTCTGATGTTCATTGTACTGCCATGATTGAAGATGAATAAATCGACAGTTTCTCGCAAAAAAAAAGTAGTAGGAATGGGAGTATAGTTCTGGTCATATTTCACTGCCTATATCTGTTGTGTGCATCCCGAATTACACTGCTGCTACTTTTTTCTTTCTTTTATTGGAAATATAAACAGATCATTACAAGTCTCTTGTGACCAGTCTTTAGTGCGCAAGATACTTAGAGGATACTTAGAGGAGTGGAATGAAGTGATGAAAGAAGAGTAGTGCTGCTTGTGGTATTGCAATTACAGTGCTGCTACTTTTCCCCTTGTTGGAAAAGATTAAAAAATCATTACAAATCTGCTTGTGACTTGCTACTAATTTCACAATCCCATATGCATAGGTTAGATGTTTGCTATCCTATACGCAAATTTGTTGACTCTAGGCACAAGTTGATGAGCCAAGCGATTGGTGCCTCGGCTTGAGAGGTGCAAACGTGTACTTGAATGCCCCAGAGACTACGGTCTCGGCTCTGTCGTCGAGCTCCTTCGCCAGGCGGCGCCACAGCCGCGCGACGGTGGCCCTGCGCGCCTCGTTGTCCAGGTCGGGGTCGTAGTGCACCCGCACGATCTCGTGGAACTCTTTCAAGCGACGGTCCACATCGCTGGCTTTGGCGTACATGTCTCTGAACTCCCTCAGTGCGGTGGTCTCCTCCTCCTCCTCCTTGGCATCGGCGACTCTGAACTCCTCATCATCATCCTCCTCCTCCTCCTTGGCCTCGGCGACACCGGCGTCGTCCGACTCTCTATCTCTGGTCAACGTCCGGCGGGCCGCCAGCCTGCGCCGCAGCCTGTCGCACTCGCCGTCGTGATCGCGGAGGAGGGACCTGTAGATGTCGATTTCCTTCTTCAGGTCCAGCTTGAGCGTCTGGATCTGGTGCGCCACGATGAGCCGCATCGACAGATCGTACTGCAAGCTGCGGATCAAGAGCTCCTCCTCGTCGTCCTCATCGTCCTCCAGGTCCAGGGAGACGTTGGCCGGCGGCGACTGCAGCTCTTGGGTGCCGTCGCTCTTCATGTCGTCGGGTGCTGATGTGATTGCGAGAGCTGTCGCCTTGACGACTTCCCCAGTTTCAACGGCTGCCATTGGTCGCTTCTTCTGGCTCTGTCGATCAATCAAACGATCAAAATCAGGGATCAACTCGACCCTAGCTAGGCAGTCAAGCGTGCGTGGGAGGTGCTGCAGTGCGATGCATTGGCATACATGATACATACTATATATAAGTTCGAACGAGGCAAGGGCCAGGCCGACTCGGCCGGGTGATCGTACGTGGTTGAGCCGGTGTCGGACACGTACGTACGGCACTGCGACTCATGAACGGAACATCGTTCTTGTCCTGATTGGTCAGCAGCACTTTGGTTTCTCCTCACGGATTCACAGCTGCTTGACTTTTCCGTCCCCAACTTCCCTAGAGCTTGTAATAAGGGCATCTGCAACTGCGGATTGTCAAAAGAAAAAAAAGGCATCTTCAACTGCGTTCTTTAAATCTAACATACTAAGGGGCCCTTCGAAAACTCTCCGCTCATAACTCCGCTGCGGGAGCGGAGCGGCATCTAGTGTAATTTGGGCGAGCAGCCAAATGGACGCTCTGCCGGCTACGCTCCCTGGCGAAGGAGCGGAGTATTACTGAACACGGCTTACACATCCGCGGACGCGCCCGAGCACGGATACAAAAGCCGAACTACAGAAAAAGCATAATTCAGCCATAAATAGCAAGCAAACATTCTAGTGCAATAATAGTTTAATATAGATATTACATTCCAATAACCGTTTATCAAGTTGCAGGGCATGAAGTGTTGTTCATCCGCACACTGTGCCCCTTGAGCTTCACCCAACAATGCATCACCGTGAATGGCATACCCTCCGTTGTTTGATACAGCGAGGCAGCGCATCCGGGATATACAGTAAGGTGATCGTCAACATGAATGGCCTGCCCTCCGTTGAGTAAATCAATAAATTAGCCAACATGTAAAGCAACAAGAAAAAAACTTACGATCTCCATGATTAACTCGTCGGTGGCCACCCTCTTTCCACCCATGCGATCGCACTGCGGTACTTCACGACGGAGTTTGAGATGGTGTACTACAAATGGGCTAGCGAGTAGCGACTTCACATTATGTTCATGGATCGTATGCAAGTTGTAGGGCGCAAAGTGCTTTTGGTCGTGAAACCAGGAATGCATATTTTGCAAAAGCATCGTGTCCCATTGCTTCGTGCCTACAAAGTACGCACTTCTGGCCAACCAGGCATCGTACAAGGAGAAGCATGTATGGGGAGGCCAGTAAGAGGCGATGTATAGGGACAAGCATGTATGGCATGAATCTGATCTTCTTGCTTGCTCGGAATGTTGAATTGTGATCTCTAAATCTGTGAAGATCTTGGGGTTGGGGATGATTTGGTAGTAGAAACAGAATCTCGTGCTCTCGGCCAAATGTTGGGGGCAGTTTGATGATTAGGCATTTCCTGAAAATTACTCGAGTTCTTGTGGTGCGTTATCAAATTTAGAGGCAGGCAAGGATCTTGTTGTGATTATTCGAAACTGTTCAAGATTTAGGTGTCCAGGCTTGTGTTAATTGATTTTTCTAGTGTATTTGGTATGCTAGCATGTTTTGCACTTTTGCTGCAAGTGAAAAAGTTGTTGGCTCCAAATTTGTTTCGTGAAAGGCTAGTATTACTCGAGTTAGAACAGTCTTGAAACCATTGTAGCAGGTCGAGTCACCATATTTATCAGTATAAAAAGACGTTTCATCATTTCAAACTATTAAAATATCATTTTTGCTTTGGTACAACCCCTAAACACATCAACGGTTGTGATTATCACATACCCCTTCATAACGATGGACATGATGGTCTTTTTTGAAAGTATGGTATTTTTTTAGACAATGAAAGTACACCGAGACCTTTATTACCCGGCGCACAACTGGGCCTGCCCAGCAGACGCTAGGCTTGCTATTCCTCCGGATAACACAGCTTTGCCACTCCACTACGATGGCCTTTGGTCTATTAGGGAAGCTCTAATGCTGGCGAATGATTTATATGTTCAAAGCATTCACGTGGCTTCCGATTGCAAGACGGTGGTGGAAGACGTAAAGAGCGGGACTTCGGCTGAATATGGTGCGGTGATACATGAAATCATGGAACATTCTTCTGGTTTTCAACTTTGTAAAATAGTTCATGAATTTAGGAGCTCAAACTTTGAGGCTCACAACTTAGCGAAGCATGCCTTATCTCGGGGGTGGCCGCCATGTTTGGTTAGGTCATCCTGAAGATCTTTCTTTCGTCCCTGTAAACATTATGACGGGTTAATAAAAAGCTTCGTGAGGTTGTCTCAAAAAAAAAACTACGATGGCCTTTGGTGACAGAAACAGCAAAGAGTTTGTAAGAACATACTAGAACGATGTGCAAGACCAGACCGTCGGCCCATCATTTTGGACCTCCCAAGAAAAAAAATATGTGTTTTATTCGCACTTCTCAGGGCTCGATCTAGCGACCTCTCGAATAATAAAACTTGTCAAAGTAATTGGGCGACCAGCTAGATGGTAGTTTATGGTTAGAGGAAGGGAAATAACCTTTATGACTTCAACTTTTCATAAGTATATAAAATTATCAGTTGAAGGATTCCTGCCATTTGTGGAGATATTTTCTAAACGCCTCCATTCACTTGATACATGTGAGGAAATACCTTTGCTTTTTCGAGGTGTTTCATCAAAATGCCTACAAAAAATATATATTAAGGAAATTAAAAAGGCACCTCAAAATACTTTTTATGCATGCAGCCTGCTATAGATGACAACTGGATCCGATCAGACATTTTTCTCTAACAAGATAGGGCCAACTTAGATTTTGACACAGGGACCTCAGTTTTGATGGACCGGCTCTGGAACACACGAATACCCCCAGCTCCAAGGAGGAACAACGTTCGCGAAAATGAAAAACGCTCATCGATTGGAATAAAAGTTTACGAATTTGACAAAACTGAAAAAAATTCATCGATTTGAAAACAAGTTCACAAATTAAATACTTTATTCACAGGAGGCCGCCTACTCGGCCGGTTCACTATCGTGCGAAAACAGGAAAAAAATTATATTTTTAAGTACCTATTTAAATTATAATTTGAACATGTACTCAAAATTGTTATTTTGAGTTTTTAACATTTTTCGACACCGTATGTAAATTGCGACATGTCCCGCCATTTATCACCCTTGTTGACCGAGAAAACTCCAGAAGATGCAAAAATTGTAGAAAACCAAAACAACTTGGCATGGTGCATCGAGATGGTCATAAAAGTAAATTAAAAAATTAGGATCATTTGACGGATATCAAGAAACAACGTGCTCTTAAATGGAGTTTTCTGGCCTACCCGGACTTGAACAAGGTGTTTTTTTAACATTCTTGAAATGGTCCCTTCTTTTCCAAGCCGATGGGCAATACCCATGGTAGGACCGGCGCAAGAGCTCGCCGATTTGGAAAAGGTTCGTCATTTTCTAAAATTATTTCATGGATCAGAGAAATTTTGCAAAGATCAAAAGAAAATCACTAAAAAAAGGCTGCAAAAAAGCGTCCCTGTTTTGGGAACATCGGCTTCCCAGCCATTATCCCGGTTTTGGGAACCTTCTCGAAGGTCGTGAACCACATTTTTCTTTTTATATTCTCTCCTGTTTTATTTTTTCTGATTCTTTTTTCCTTTTTCGTATTCTTTGACGTTTCGTTCTTTCCTGTTTATTTTTTCTGTTTCTCATATATTCAAAATTTTCAGAATTCAAATTATGTTCATATTTTTCTTTTTTTTGTGGAATTCAATTTTTTTACTGTTTTTAAAAACTATCCGCATTCAAAATCTTGTTCGATGTTTTCAAATAATGTTCGTGTTTTGACATTCTGAGCAAGTTTGAGAGATATGAATTTTTTTAAAAAATTTATGTACAATTTTTTAAAATATTAATATTTCTATTTTATGAACAAAAAAGGAACAATAAACCTAGAGCGAAAACCGTGCATAAAAAAGGGAAAGAAAAACCAAAGAGTGAAGGTGATGTGTGTTTTTCTTAGCGTTATTTATCTCGCACAAGAAATATAAAACAAGCTTCAGAAGCAGATTCAATTAGCTATCTCTGATGGTTGTGCGCTTACGAATAGTTCATGAGGTCTTCAATTCAAATCCCATGTTGTACTTCCATTTTTTGAAGTTTAAAACTTAAAAAAGAAACTAAACGGGCTGGGCCTATAAGGGAGGGGTGTGTGTCACGAATTGTACGAACTTACGGCATACACGTTCTCATGGATACCATTTGTAAAAATGTCCATACTATCCTTTATATGTTTTGTGAGGGGGTTGTACCCAAGCGGGTCTCATAAAATATTGAGTTACTTGGAGATGATTTAGTAGTAGAAACGGAATCCCGGGCAGTTGTTGGGGACAGTTTGACGATTAGGCATTTTCTGATAATTACTCAAGTTCTTCTTGCGGTGCGTTATTAAATTTAGTGTCAGGACCCTGATTCCAAGTCACATCGATCTAGCCGATAACACCTCATATCACTTTGCGGCCTTACGCACGGTGTTCCCACGGGTGTCGCCTTACCATGGCCCAGGACCGTTTGCGCCTTTTGGCTCACGTATATGATAGTGTCGCTAGCATCCATATGACAGAGAACCCGGGCCGACATGGCTAGTCGTGAACCCAAAGCGGCACCAACCTATGGGGACATGCATACATGAATCACATCGAGCATGTCGGTCAGCAGCGTGTGAATCCGGACTGTAGCACTAGGCTAACAGGACTCCGGGAACCCGGGCTGTAGTAGGCTAGGCAGGACTCCAGATGTCACCGCGTGACATTTCCCCGAAGGGACAGACACAGGAACGAAGTGAAACACATGCCGGCCAGTCAAGTGTCCTGAGCAGTAGTGCTGGGCTAGCAGGACTCCGGTGAACCGGGCTGTAGCGGACTACTATGGCTCATGGAAGCACTAGACTACATTTCCCCATAAGAGAGGCTGCCAAGGATGAACAACTAGATTGTCGGATCCCACACATACCAAGCATTTCAATCATACACACAATATGCTCGATATGTGTAAATACAACATGTCATCACAACATAACTCTACGACTCAAGCATTTATTCATTAGGCTCCGAGGAGCGAGATATTACAAACATGGATCTCATGACCCAACAATCATAGCATACAAATCAAGCACATGCGGAAGCTTAACATGTCTGAGTACAGACATCTACAAATGAAAAAGGCTGAGAAGCCTGACTATCTACCAGATCCTGCCGAGGGCACAAGATCGCAGCTGAGGTATCAAGCTAAACATCGAAGTCCACACGGAACTAGTAGCGAGACTGAAGTCTCTCTGCAAAACATAAATTAAGCAAACGTGAGTACAAATGTACCCAGCAAGACTTACATCAGAACTAACTACATATGCATCAGTATCAAGAAAGGGGTAGTGGAGTTTAACTGCAACAAGCCAGCTTTGACTCGGTGGCTATCCTGAACTATGACTGCAAGTAACTCTTTTGAGGTGGCGCACACGAGTCCACATATTCACCATATCAATACACTACTATGGATCCGCTCCCGTCTCCCTACGAGAATGCCATCCATAGCACTCACGCTTATCTTGCGCATTTTAGAGTATCCACTTTCACTTGTCTATGAACTATGCAAGGGGTTCAAGTTTCCATATCCGAGGAATCCGGCTATTCGAATAGATAATGAAAACCCTGCAGGGGTGTACTTCTTCACACACGCTCCCACCACTTACCGTCGTTTACACGACATGTACTCGGCAACCTTCAATCGGAAGCCCAACGAGGGTGTCGGCCACAGCCTACCTAAACACTCAAGTCTCTAGTCCAGGTTTATCTCCTATCCAGGTTCCATCCGCAGGGAGTCCGGCCGAGGTTTCCACATACGGCCCTGAACGATGTGAACAGGGTTCCCGAGACACCAAACAGGCGCCCGGTACACCGTGCCACAGTGTATCTACCGCATCATAGCCCACCCCTAGGGTCAGCGCTACGCACGGCCGCCAACACATAACCTACAAACACCAGAAACTAGTTGCAACTCCTGGACAGAGTACTAGGGTGATTAAGAAGCCGAGAGGGTCAATTAAGGATCCCAATGAGTGGTAGTAGCTGTTCATGGATCACAGACACAGAACTCAGTTCCTAAGAACGGTTTCAATGAGACAACCCACCATGTACTCCTACATGGCCTCTCACCGCTACCTTTACCAAATCGTGTTCACACACTTAGCTCACACACAGTAGGACATGTTCATCACCATTCCAATTCATTCCCGATGAATCAGACCCGACACAACTCTATGCAATAGCAGGCATGACAAACAAGCATGAATGAGTAGGCACATCAGGGCTCAAACAACTCCTACTCATGCTAGTGGGTTTCATCTATTTACTGTGGCAATGACAGGTCATGCAGAGGAAAGGGGTTCAACTACCGCAGCATGTAACAGTTGAATCGTTATTGTCCTAATGCAGTAAAAGAGAGCAGGAGCGAGAGAGTGGGAGTGTATCGGAATGAACAAGGGGGTTTTGCTTGCCTGGCACTTCTGAAGATATTATAGCTCTTCATCGGTGTCATCGAACTCATCGTTGGAAGCACGTCTATCGAGAGGGGACAAATACCGGCAACAGAGAAGGAGAACACAATCAATGCAATGCACAATATGATGCATGATCATGACATGTCAATATGCTATGTTTTGAGCTAATGCAACTAGCAACATGTTAAATGGAGTTGGTTTGAACCCTAGGTTCAAATTCAAACTCCATATGTGAGGGTTTAAATGCCATTTATATGATTTGGCCTAAACAGCAGCCATAAGTTGTTCTAACATGCATGAAAATGGTACAGATGGATAGATTGGATTTTTCTGATCATTTTTCATATATAAATCTTTGCATTTGGAGTTATGGATTAATTTCTATGAATTTTTTAAGTTTATACTATTTCCTGGAATTTTCTAATTATTTTAAACCCAAGAAAATTAGTAACTGCGTCAGCATTGCATCACTGTGATGTCAGCAGGTCAACTGTGGCTGACCAGGTCAAACCTGACCAGTGGGGTCCACTGGTCAGTCACACTGTGCTGTCTGGGTCACCGACAGGTGGGGTCAGGTCAACAGCCACGTCAGCAAGTCAGCACTGACGTGTGGGGTCGGTCAACGTGTGACATGGCCGGGTCAAACTGACCTGTGGGGCCCGTGTGGTTAGTTTAATCTAAACAAAAACTAAACCAGAGTTAATTAGGCAGCAGGGCCCACATGTCTATGAGTCTGTGGGTCATTAGCTTAGTGCTAATTAGTTGTTAGGCCGGTGTTTAGCCGCCGGCGACGAGCAAACGCGGCGGCGAGGCTCGGGTTTCGCCCACAGGCGACCAAACCCGCGGCGGAGGGCATCTACGCGTTGCTCGTGCTCGTCCGCATCGAGCAGTGCAAGCGGCAGTGGCTAGGGAGGCCCGTAGCGACGGCAACGACGACAAGTGCGGTGGCCGGAGCTCGGTGGTGCACGAGCGTAGGGCTACGGCTCTCCCTCGAGGGAACCAGGTAGCTAGGCCGCATCTAGGGGGGCCTAGGAGCATGGTGGACGGCACAGCTGGGCCTGGTAAGCTCAGAGGTGAGCAGGAGGTCGGCCATGGCGGACGGCGGCCTCGGGAGCTCATGGGGCGGCGGCTAGAGGAAGCTAGCGAGAGGGGGAGGTGAGGGGAAAAGCTCAGGGGCTCACGGCGAGTGCAGGGGAGCAAACGGCGAGCTCAGGGAGGCACGGACGACGACGGGGCATCTCCGGTGATCTGGGGAGGCAGAAAGTTGAAGACGACGGCGTCGGCGGCGTTTGGCGGCGTCCGGCGTTGCTTGACTCAGCGGAGAGGGTGTTGGCGATGAGGCGATGGACGTGGACACGTCGGTGAGGCAAGGGGGAGGCGGTGGCTGCGGCAGCAGCGAGCGGTGACGACGGCTGCGCTCGGTGGAGAGAGCAGAGGAGGGGGAGACCGTTCAGGGAAGAGAGAGAGAGGTCCAGGGCGGTGAGGTGGGCTCTTCGCGGCGTCCCGCTGGCCTCGACGGAGGCAGGCAGGCAGGTGGCGTGGCGGCACGACCGTGCGCACGCGTCGGCCACACGCCTGTTGGGGAACGTAGTAATTTCAAAAATTTCCTACGCACACGCAAGATCATGGTGATGCATAGCAACGAGAGGGGAGAGTGTTGTCTACGTACCCTCGTAGACCGATAGCGGAAGCGTTATGACAACGCGGTTGATGTAGTCGTACGTCTTCACGGCCCGACCGATCAAGCACCGAAACTACGATACCTTCGAGTTCTAGCACACGTTCAGCTCGATGACGATCCCCGGACTCTGATCCAGCAAAGTGTCGGGGAAGAGTTCCGTCCGCACGACGGCGTGGTGACGATCTTGATGTACTACTGTCGCAGGGCTTCGCTTAAGCACCGCTACAATATTATCGAGGACTATGGTGGAAGGGGGCACCGCACACGGCTAAGAATATGATCACGTGGATCAACTTGTATCTCTCTGGGGTGCCGCTGCCTCCGTATATAAAGGTTCAAGAGGGGGAGGCCGGCCGGCCATCATAGGGTGCGCCAGGAGGAGTCCTACTCCCTTTGGGAGTAGGACTTCTCCCCCAATCCTAGTTGGAATTGGATTCGCGAGGTGGGAAAAGAGGGAGAGAGAAGGAGGGGGGCGCCGGCCCCCTCTCTCCTTGTCCTATTCGGACTAGGGGGGAGGGGCGCGTGGCCCAGCCCTGGCCGCCTCTCCTCTTCTTCCACTAAGGCCCACTAAGGCCCATATAGCTCCCGGGGGGTTCCGGTAACCTCCCGGTACTCCGGTAAAATCCCGATTTCACCCGGAACACTTCCGATATCCAAACATAGGCTTCCAATATATCAATCTTTATGTCTCGACCATTTCTAGACTCTTCGTCATGTCCGTAATCTCATCCGGGACTCCGAACAACCTTCGGTACATCAAAACGTATGAACTCATAACATAATTGTCATCGAAACCTTAAGCGTGCGGACCCTACGGGTTCGAGAACAATGTAGACATAACCGAGACACGTCTGCGGTCAATAACCAATAGCGGAACCTGGATGCTCATATTGGTTCCTACATATTCTATGAAGATCTTTTATCGGTCAGACCACATAACAACATACGTTGTTCCCTTTGCCATCGGTATGTCACTTGCCCGAGATTCGATCGTCGGTATCCAATACCTAGTTCAATCTCGTTACCAGCAAGTCTCTTTACTCGTTTCATAATACATCATCCCGCAACTAACTCATTAGTTGCAATGCTAGCAAGGCTTAAGTGATGTGCATTACCGAGAGGGCCCAGAGATACCTCTCCGACATTCGGAGTGACAAATCCTAATCTCGAAATACGCCAACCCAACATGTACCTTTGGAGACACCTGTAGAGCTCCTTTATAATCACCCAGTTACATTGTAACGTTTGGTAGCACACAAAGTGTTCCTCCGGCAAATGGGAGTTGCATAATCTCATAGTCATAGGAACATGTATAAGTCATGAAGAAAGCAATAGCAACATACTAAATGATCGGATGCTAAGCTAATGGTGTTGGGGAACGTAGTAATTTCAAAAAAGTTCCTACGCACACGCAAGATCATGGTGATGCACAGCAACGAGGGGAGAGTATGATCTAGGTACCCTTGTAGATCGCAACGGAAGTGTTGACACAACGTAGAGGAAGTAGTCGCACGTCTTCTTCCCGATCCGACCAATCCAAGCGCCGTTACTCCGGCACCTCCGAGTTCTTAGCACACGTACAGCTCGATGACGATCCCCGGGCTCCAATCCAGCAAAGCTTCGGGGAGGAGTTCCGTCAGCACGACGGCGTGGTAACGATCTTGATGTTATACCGACGTAGGGCTTCGCCTAAGCACTACAACGATATGATCGAGGTGGAATATGGTGGCAGGGGGCACCGCACACGGCTAAGGAACGATCTCAATGATCAACTTGTGTGTCTAGAGGTGCCCCCTGCCTCCCTATATAAAGGAGCCAAGGGGGAGGGGGCCGCCGGCCAGGAGGAGGGCGCAGGAGGAGTCCTACTCCTACCGGGAGTAGGACTCCCCCCCCCCCAATCCTAGTTGGACTAGGATTCCCCGAGGGGGAAAGAGAGAGAGGGGGGCCGGCCACCTCTCCTAGTCCTAATAGGACTAGGGGAGGGGGGAGGCGCGCAGCCACCTTGGGCTACCCCTTTCTCCTTTCCACTAAAGCCCATTAAGGCCCATATGGCTCCCGGGGGGTTCCGGTAACCTCCCGGTACTTCGGTAAAATCCCGATTTCACCCGGAACACTTTCGATATCCAAATATAGGCTTCCAATATATCAATCTTTATGTCTCGACCATTTCAAGGCTCCTCGTCATGTCCGTGATCACATCCGGGACTCCGAACTAACTTCGGTACATCAAAATGCATAAACTCATAATAACTGTCATCGTAACGTTAAGCGTGCGGACCCTACGGTTCGAGAACAATGTAGACATGACTGAGACACATCTCCGGTCAATAACCAATAGCGGGACCTGGATGCCCATATTGGCTCCTACATATTCTACGATGATCTTTATCGGTCAGACCGCATAACAACATACATTGTTCCCTTTGTCATCGGTATGTTACTTGCCCGAGATTCGATCATCGGTATCCAATACCTAGTTCAATCTCGTTACCGGCAAGTCTCTTTACTCGTTCCGTAATACATCATCTCGTAACTAACTCATTAGTCGCAATGCTTGCAAGGCTTATGTGATGTGCATTACCGAGAGGGCCCAGAGATACCTCTCCGACAATCGGAGTGACAAATCCTAATCTCGAAATACGCCAACCCAACATCTACCTTTGGAGACACTTGTAGAGCTCCTTTATAATCACCCAGTTACGTTGTGACGTTTGGTAGCACACAAAGTGTTCCTCCGGTAAACGGGAGTTGCATAATCTCATAGTCATAGGAACATGTATAAGTCATGAAGAAAGCAATAGCAACATACTAAACGATCGGGTGCTAAGCTAATGGAATGGGTCATGTCAATCAGATCATTCTACTAATGATGTGACCTCGTTAATCAAATAACAGCACCTTGTTCATGGTTAGGAAACATAACCATCTTTGATTAATGAGCTAGCCAAGTAGAGGCATACTAGTGACACTAAGTTTGTCTATGTATTCACACATGTATTATGTTTCCGGTTAATACAATTCTAGCATGAATAATAAACATTTATCATGATATAAGGAAATAAATTATAACTTTATTATTGCCTCTAGGGCATATTTCCTTCAGTCTCCCACTTGCACTATAGTCAATAATCTAGATTACACGGTAATGATTCTAACACCCATGGAGCCTTGGTGCTGATTATGTTTTGCTCGTGGAAGAGGCTTAGTCAACGGGTCTGCAACATTCAGATCCGTATGTATCTTGCAAATCTCTATGTCTCCCACCTGGACTAGATCCCGGATGGAATTGAAGCGTCTCTTGATGTGCTTGGTCCTCTTGTGAAATCTGGATTCCTTTGCCAAGGCAATTGCACCAGTATTGTCACAAAAGATTTTCATTGGACCCGATGCACTAGGTATGACACCTAGGTCGGATATGAACTCCTTCATCCAGACTCCTTTGTTCGCTGCTTCCGAAGCAGCTATGTATTCCGCTTCACATGTAGATCCCGCTACGATGCTTTGTTTAGAACTGCACCAACTGACAGCTCCACCGTTTAATGTAAACACGTATCCGGTTTGCGATTTAGAATCATCGGGATCAGTGTCAAAGCTTGCATCAATGTAACCTTTTACGGTGAGCTCTTTGTCACCTCCATATACGAGAAACATATCCTTAGTCCTTTTCAGGTATTTCAGGATGTTCTTGACCGCTGTCCAGTGATCCACTCCTGGATTACTTTGGTACCTCCCTGCTAAACTTATAGCAAGGCACACATCAGGTCTGGTACACAGCATTGCATACATGATAGAGCCTGTGGCTGAAGCATAGGCAACATCTTTCATTTTCTCTCTATCTTCTGAAGTGGTCAGGCATTGAGTCTGACTCAACTTCACACCTTGTAACATAGGCAAGAACCCTTTCTTTGCTTGATCCATTTTGAACTTTTTCAAAATCTTGTCAAGGTATGTGCTTTGTGAAAGTCCAATTAAGCGTCTTGATCTATCTCTATAGATCTTTATGCCTAATATGTAAGCAGCTTCACCGAGGTCTTTCATCGAAAAACTCTTATTCAAGTATCCCTTTATGCTATCCAGAAATTCTATATCATTTCCAATCAGCAATATGTCATCCACATATAATATCAGAAATCCTACAGAGCTCCCACTCACTTTCTTGTAAATACAGGCTTCTCCGAAAGTCTGTATAAAACCAAATGCTTTGATCACACTATCAAAGCGTTTATTCCAACTCTGAGAGGCTTGCACCAGTCCATAAATGGATCGCTAGAGCTTGCACACTTTGTTAGCTCCCTTTGGATCGACAAAACCTTCCGGTTGCATCATATACAACTCTTCTTCCAGAAATCCATTCAGGAATGCAGTTTTGACATCCATCTGCCAAATTTCATAATCATAAAATGCGGCAATTGCTAACATGATTCGGACAGACTTAAGCATCGCTACGGGTGAGAAGGTCTCATCGTAGTCAACCCCTTGAACTTGTCGAAAACCTTTTGCGACAAGTCGAGCTTTATAGACAGTAACATTACCGTTAGCGTCAGTCTTTTTCTTGAAGATCCATTTATTCTCAATTGCTTGCCGATCATCGGGCAAGCCAACCAAAGTCCATACTTTGTTCTCATACATGGATCCCATCTCAGATTTCATGGCTTCAAGCCATTTTGCGGAATCTGGGCTCACCATCACTTCTTCATAGTTCGTAGGTTCATCATGATCTAGTAGCATGACTTCCAGAACAGGATTACCGTACCACTCTGGTGCAGATCTCACTCTGGTTGATCTATGAGGTTCAGTAGTATCTTGACCTAAAGTTTCATGATCATCATCATTAGCTTCCTCACTTATTGGTGTAGGTGTCGCAGAAACAGTTTTCTGTGATGTACTACTTTCCAATAAGGGAGTAGGAACAGTTACCTCGTCAAGTTCTACTTTCCTCCCACTTACTTCTTTCGAGAGAAACTCCTTCTCCAGAAAGTTTCCGAATTTAGCAACAAAAGTCTTGCCTTCGGATCTGTGATAGAAGGTGTATCCAATAGTTTCCTTTGGATATCCTATGAAGACACATTTCTCCGATTTTGGTTCGAGCTTATGAGGTTGAAGCTTTTTCACATAAGCATCGCAGCCCCAAACTTTCAGAAATGACAACTTTGGTTTCTTGCCAAACCACAGTTCATAAGGCGTCGTCTCAACGGATTTTGATGGTGCCCTATTTAACGTGAATGCGGCCGTCTCTAGAGCGTATCCCCAAAACGATAGCGGTAAATCAGTAAGAGACATCATAGATCGCACCATATCTAGTAAAGTACGATTACGACGTTCACACACACCATTACGCTGTGGTGTTCCGGGTGGCGTGAGTTGCGAAACTATTCCACAATTTTTCAAATGTACACCAAACTCGTAACTCAAATATTCTCCTCCACGATCAGATCGTAGAAACTTTATTTTCTTGTTACGATGATTTTCTACTTCACTCTGAAACTCTTTGAACTTTTCAAATGTTTCAGACTTATGTTTCATTAAGTAGATATACCCATATCTGCTTAAATCATCTGTGAAGGTGAGAAAATAACGATATCCGCCACGA
Source organism: Triticum monococcum (assembly GCA_034509565.1). NCBI lineage: Eukaryota > Viridiplantae > Streptophyta > Magnoliopsida > Poales > Poaceae > Triticum > Triticum monococcum. The sequence goes on from CM067845.1 coordinate 672,486,914, forward strand.
GCCTCAATATTCATCGGACCGCATACATTTGTATGTATGATTTCCAACAAATCTGTTGCTCTCTCCGTAGTACCGGACAACGCTGTTTTAGTCATCTTGCCCATGAGGCACGGTTCGCAAGTACCAAGTGATTCATAATCAAGTGGTTCCAAAAGTCCATCAGTATGGAGTTTCTTCATGCGCTTTACACTGATATGACCTAAACGGCAGTGCCACAAATAAGTTGCACTATCATTATCAACTCTGCATCTTTTGGCTTCTACGTTATGAATATGTGTATCACTACTGTCGAGATTCAACAAGAATAGACCACTCTTCAAGGGTGCATGACCATAAAAGATATTACTCATATAAATAGAACAACCATTATTCTCTGATTTAAATGAATAACCGTCTCGCATTAAACAAGATCCAGATATAATGTTCATGCTCAACGCTGGCACCAAATAATAATTATTTAGGTCTAATACTAATCCCGAAGGTAGATGTAGAGGTAGCATGCCGACTGCGATCACATCGACTTTGGAACCGTTTCCCACGCGCATCGTCATCTCGTCCTTAGCCAATCTTCGCTTAATCCGTAGTCCCTGTTTCGAGTTGCAAATATTAGCAACAGAACCAGTATCAAATACCCAGGTGCTACTGCGAGCATTAGTAAGGTACACATCAATAACATGTATATCACATATACCTTTGTTCACCTTGCCATCCTTCTTATCCGCCAAATACTTGGGGCAGTTCCGCTTCATGTGACCAGTCTGCTTGCAGTAGAAGCACTCAGTTTCAGGCTTAGGTCCAGACTTGGGTTTCTTCTCTTGATCAACAACTTGCTTGCCGTTCTTCTTGAAGTTCCCCTTCTTCTTCCCTTTGCCCTTTTTCTTGAAACTAGTGGTTTTGTTAACCATCAACACTTGATGCTCCTTCTTGATTTCTACCTCCGCAGCTTTCAGCATTGCGAAGAGCTCGGGAATAGTCTTGTTCATCCCTTGCATATTATAGTTCATCACGAAGCTCTTGTAGCTTGGTGGCAGTGATTGGAGAATTCTGTCAATGACGCAATCATCTCGAAGATTAACTCCCAATTGAATCAAGTGATTATTATACCCAGACATTTTGAGTATATGCTCACTGACATAACTGTTCTCTTCCATCTTGCAGCTATAGAACTTATTGGAGACTTCATATCTCTCAATCCGGGCATTTGCTTGAAATATTAACTTCAACTCCTGGAACATCTCATATGCTCCATGACGTTCAAAACGTCGTTGAAGTCCCGATTCTAAGACGTAAAGCATGGCACACTGAACTATCGAGTAGTCATCAGCTTTGCTCTGCCAGACGTTCATAACATCTGGTGTTGCTCCAGTAGCAGGCCTAGCACCCAGCGGTGCTTCCAGGACGTAATTCTTCTGTGCAGCAATGAGGATAACCCTCAAGTTACGGACCCAGTCCGTGTAATTGCTACCATCATCTTTCAACTTTGCTTTCTCAAGGAACGCCATAAAATTCAACGGAACAACAACACGAGCCATCTATCTACAATCAACATAAACAAGCAAGATACTATCAGGTACTAAGTTCATGATAAATTTAAGTTCAATTAATCGTATTACTTAAGAACTCCCACTTAGATAGACATCCCTCTAATCCTCTAAGTGATTACGTGATCCAAATCAACTAAACCATGTCCAATCATCACGTGAGATGGAGTAGTTTCATCGGTGAACATCATTATGTTGATCATATCTACTATATGATTCACGCTCGACCTTTCGGTCTCCGTGTTCCGAGGCCATATCTGTATATGCTTGGCTCGTCAAGTATAACCTGAGTATTCCGCGTGTGCAACTGTTTTGCACCCGTTGTATTTGAACGTAGAGCCTATCACACCCGATCATCACGTGGTGTCTCAGCACGAAGAACTTTCGCAACGGTGCATACTCAGGGAGAACACTTCTTGATAATTTAGCGAGAGATCATCTTATAATGCTACCGTCAATCAAAGAAAGATAAGATGCATAAAAGATAAACATCACATGCAATCAATATAAGTGATATGATATGGCCATCATCATCTTGTGCTTGTGATCTCCATCTCCGAAGCACCGTCATGATCACCATCGTCACCGGCGCGACACCTTGATCTCCATCGTAGCATCGTTGTCGTCTTGCCAATCTTATGCTTCCACGACTATCGCTACCGCTTAGTGATGAAGTAAAGAATTACATCACGATTGCATTGCATACAATAAAGCGACAACCATATGGCTCCTGCCAGTTGCCGATAACTCGGTTACAAAACATGATCATCTCATACAATAAAATTTAGCATCATGTCTTGACCATATCACATCACAACATGCCCTGCAAAAACAAGTTAGACGTCCTCTACTTTGTTGTTGCAAGTTTTACGTGGCTGCTACGGGCTTAAGCAAGAACCAATCTCACCTACGCATCAAAACCACAACGATAGTTTGTCAAATAGACTCCGTTTTAACCTTCGCAAGGACCGGGCGCAGCCACACTCGGTTCAACTAAAGTTGGAGAGACAGTCGCCCGCAAGCCACCTGTCTGCAAAGCACGTCGGGGGAACCGGTCTCGCGTAAGCGTACGCGTAATGTTGGTCCGGGTCGTCCCGTCCAACAATACCGCTGAACCAAAGTATGACATGCTGGTATGCAGTATGACTTATATCGGCCACAACTCACTTGTGTTCTACTCGTGCAAATAACATCAAACCATAAAACCTAGGCTCGGATGCCACTGTTGGGGAACGTAGTAATTTCAAAAAATTTCCTACGCACACGCAAGATCATGGTGATGCACAGCAACAAGAGGAGAGTATGATCTACGTACCCTTGTAGATTGCAACGGAAATGTTGACACAACGTAGAGGAAGTAGTAGTACGTCTTCTTCCCGATCCGACCGATCCAAGCACCGTTACTCCGGCACCTCCGAGTTCTTAGCACACGTACAGCTTGATGACGATCCCCGGGCTCCGATCTAGCAAATCTTCGGGGAGGAGTTCCGTCAGCACGACGGCGTGGTGACGATCTTGATGTTCTACCGACGCAGGGCTTCTCCTAAGCACTACAACGATATGATCGAGGTGGAATATGGTGGCAGGGGGCACCGCACACGGCTAAGGAACGATCTCAATGATCAACTTGTGTGTCTAGAGGTGCCCCCTGCCTCCGTATATAAAGGAGCCAAGGGGGAGGGGGCCGCCGGCCAGGAGGAGCGCGCAGGAGGAGTCCTACTCCTACCGGGAGTAGGACTCCCCCCCCCCCAATCCTAGTTGGACTAGGATTCCCCGAGGGGGAAAGAGAGAGAGGGGGGCCGGCCACCTCTCCTAGTCCTAATAGGACTAGGGGAGGGGGAGGCACGCGGCCACCTTGGGCTACCCCTTTCTCCTTTCCACTAAAGCCCATTAAGGCCCATATGGCTCCCGGGGGGTTCCGGTAACCTCCCGGTACTCCGGTAAAATCCCGATTTCACCCGGAACACTTCCAATTTCCAAATATAGGCTTCCAATATATCAATCTTTATGTCTCGACCATTTCGAGACTCCTCGTTATGTCCGTGATCACATCCGGGACTCCGAACTAACTTCGGTACATCAAAATGCATAAACTCATAATAACTGTCATCGTAACGTTAAGCGTGCGGACCCTACGGTTCGAGAACAATGTAGACATGACTGAGACACATCTCCGGTCAATAACCAATAGCGGGACCTGGATGCCCATATTGGCTCCTACATATTCTACGATGATCTTTATCGGTCAGACCGCATAACAACATACGTTGTTCCCTTTGTCATCGGTATGTTACTTGCCCGAGATTCGATCGTCGGTATCCAATACCTAGTTCAATCTCGTTACCGGCAAGTCTCTTTACTCGTTCCGTAATACATCATCTCGCAACTAACTCATTAGTCGCAATGCTTGCAAGGCTTATGTGATGTGCATTACCGCGAGGGCCCAGAGATACCTCTCCGACAATCGGAGTGACAAATCCTAATCTCGAAATACGCCAACCCAACATCTACCTTTGGAGACACCTGTAGAGCTCCTTTATAATCACCCAGTTACGTTGTGACGTTTGGTAGCACACAAAGTGTTCCTCCGGTAGACGGGAGTTGCATAATCTCATAGTCATAGGAACATGTATAAGTCATGAAGAAAGCAATAGCAACATACTAAACGATCGGGTGCTAAGCTAATGGAATGGGTCATGTCAATCAGATCATTCTACTAATGATGTGGACCTCGTTAATCAAATAACAACACCTTGTTCATGGTTAGGAAACATAACCATCTTTGATTAACGAGCTAGTCAAGTAGAGGTATACTAGTGACACTAAGTTTGTCTATGTATTCACACATGTATTATGTTTCCGGTTAATACAATTCTAGCATGAATAATAAACATTTATCATGATATAAGGAAATAAATAATAACTTTATTATTGCCTCTAGGGCATATTTCCTTCAAATGGAATGGGTCATGTCAATCAGATCATTCAACTAATGATGTGATCCCGTTTAATCAAATGACAACTCTTTGTCCATGGTTAGGAAACATAACCATCTTTGATTAATGAGCTAGTCAAGTAGAGGCATACTAGTGACACTCTATTTGTCTATGTATTCACACATGTATTATGTTTCCGGTTAATACAATTCTAGCATGAATAATAAACTTTTATCATGATATAAGGAAATAAATAATAACTTTATTATTGCCTCTAGGGCATATTTCCTTCAGTCTCCCACTTGCACTAGAGTCAATAATCTAGATTACACAGTAATGATTTTAACACCCATGGAGCTTTGGTGCTGATCATGTTTTGCTCGTGGAAGAGGCTTAGTCAACGGGTCTGCTATATTCAGCTCTGTATGTATCTTGCAAATCTCTATGTCTCCCACCTGGACTAGATCCCGGATGGAATTGAAGCATCTTTTGATGTGCTTGGTTCTTTTGTGAAATCTGGATTCCTTCGCCAAGGCAATTGCACTAGTATTGTCACAAAAGATTTTCATTGGACCCGATGCACTAGGTATGACACCTAGATCGGATATGAACTCCTTCATCCAGACTCCTTCGTTTGTTGTTTCCGAAGCAGCTATGTACTCCGCTTCACATGTCGATCCCGCCATGACGCTTTGTTTAGAACTGCACCAACTGACAGCTCCACCGTTTAATGTAAACACGTATCCGGTTTGCGATTTAGAATCGTCCGGATCAGTGTCAAAGCTTGCATCAACGTAACCGTTTACGAGAGCTCTTTGTCACCTCCATATACGAGAAACATATCCTTAGTCCTTTTCGGGTATTTCAGGATGTTCTTGACCGCTGTCCAGTGATCCACTCCTGGATTACTTTGGTACCTCCCTGCTAAACTTATAGCAAGGGACACATCAGGTCTGGTACACAGCATAGCATACATGATAGAGCCTATGGCTGAAGCATAGGGAACATCTTTCATTTTCTCTCTATCTTCTGCAGTGGTCGGGCATTGAGTCTGACTCAACTTCACACCTTGTAACACAGGCAAGAACCCTTTCTTTGCTTGATCCATTTTGAACTTCTTCAAAATCTTGTCAAGGTATGTGCTTTGTGAAAGTCCAATTAAGCATCTTGATCTATCTCTATAGATCTTTATGCCTAATATGTAAGCAGCTTCACCGAGGTCTTTCATTGAAAAACTCTTATTCAAGTATCCCTTTATGCTATCCAGAAATTCTATATCATTTCCAATCAGTAATATGTCATCCACATATAATATCAGAAATGCTACAGAGCTCCCACTCACTTTCTTGTAAATACGGGCTTCTCTGAACGTCTGTATAAAACCAAATGCTTTGATCACACTATCAAAGCGTTTATTCCAACTCCGAGAGGCTTGCACCAGTCCATAGATGGATCACTGGAGCTTGCACACTTTGTTAGCTCCCTTTGGATCGACAAAACCTTCTGGTTGCATCATATACAACTCTTCTTCCAGAAATCCATTCGGGAATGCAGTCTTGACATCCATCTGCCAAATTTCATAATCATAAAATGCGGCAATTGCTAACATGATTCGGACAGACTTAGGCATCACTACGGGTGAGAAGGTCTCATCGTAGTCAACCCCTTGAACTTGTCGAAAACCTTTTGCGACAAGTCGAGCTTTGTAGACAGTAACATTACCGTCAGCGTCAGTCTTCTTCTTAAAGATCCATTTATTCTCAATTGCTTGCCGATCAACGGGCAAGTCAACCAAAGTCCATACTTTGTTCTCATACATGGATCCCATCTCAGATTTCATGGCTTCAAGCCATTTTGCGGAATCTGGGCTCACCATCGCTTCTTCATAGTTCGTAGGTTCATCATGATCTAGTAGCATGATTTCCATAACAGGATTACCGTACCACTCTGGCACGGATCTCACTCTGGTTGATCTACGAGGTTCAGTAGTATCTTGTCCTGAAGTTTCATGATCATTATCATCAGCTTCCTCACTAATTGGTGTAGGTGTCGCAGAAATAGGTTTCTGTGATGTACTACTTTCCAATAAGGGAGCACGTACGGTTACCTCGTCAAGTTCTACTTTCCTCCCACTCACTTCTTTCGAGAGAAACTCCTTCTCTAGAAAGGATCCATTCTTATCAATGAATGTCTTGCCTTTGGATCTGTGATAGAAGGTGTACCCAACAGTCTCCTTTGGGTATCCTATGAAGACACATTTCTCCGATTTGGGTTCGATCTTATCAGGTTGAAGCTTTTTCACATAAGCATCGCAGCCCCAAACTTTAGAAAATGACAACTTTGGTTTCTTGCCAAACCATAGTTCATAAGGTGTCGTCTCAACGGATTTTGATGGTGCCCTATTTAACGTGAATGCGGCTGTCCCTAAAGCATAACCCCAAAACGATAGCGGTAAATCGGTAAGAGACATCATAGATCGCACCATATCTAGTAAAGTACGATTACAACGTTCGGACACACCATTACGCTGTGGTGTTCCGGGTGGCGTGAGTTGCGAAACTATTCCACAATTTTTCAAATGTACACCAAACTCGTAACTCAAATATTCTCCTCCACGATCAGATCGTAGAAACTTTATTTTCTTGTTACGATGATTTTCTACTTCACTCTGAAATTCTTTGAACTTTTCAAATGTTTCAGACTTATGTTTCATTAAGTAGATATACCCATATCTGCTTAAATCATCTGTGAAGGTGAGAAAATAACGATATCCGCCACGAGCCTCAATATTCATCGGACCACATACATCTGTATGTATGATTTCCAACAAATCTGTTGCTCTCTCCATAGTACCGGAGCACGGTGTTTTAGTCGTCTTGCCCATGAGGCATGGTTCGCAAGTACCAAGTGATTCATAATCAAGTGGTTCCAAAAGTCCATCAGTATGGAGTTTCTTCATGCGCTTTATACCGATATGACCTAAACGGCAGTGCCACAAATAAGTGGCACTATCATTATCAACTCTGCATCTTTTGGCTTCAACATTATGAATATGTGTGTTACTACTATCGAGATTCATCAAAAATAGACCACTCTTCAAAGGTGCATGACCATAAAAGATATTACACATATAAATAGAACAACCATTATTCTCTGATTTAAATGAATAACCGTCTCGCATCAAACAAGATCCAGATATAATGTTCATGCTCAACGCTGGCACCAAATAACAATTGTTTAGGTATAATACTAATCCTGAAGGTAGATGTAGAGGTAGCGTGCCGACCGCGATCACATCGACTTTGGAACCATTTCCCACGCGCATCGCCACCTTGTCCTTTGCTAGTGTTCGCTTAATCCATAGTCCCTGTTTCGAGTTGCAAATATTAGCAACAGAACTAGTATCAAAAACCCAGGTGCTACTGCAGGTTCTAGTAAGGTACACATCAATAACATGTATATCACATATACCTTTGTTCACCTTGCCATCCTTCTTATCCGCCAAATATTTGGGGCAGTTCCGCTTCTAGTGACCAGTCTGCTTGCAGTAGAAGCACTCAGTTTCAGGCCTAGGTCCAGACTTGGGTTTCTTCTCTTGAGCAGCAACTTGCTTGCTGTTCTTCTTGAAGTTCCCCTTCTTCTTCCCTTTGCCCTTTTTCTTGAAACTAGTGGTCTTGTTGACCATCAACACTTGATGCTCCTTTTTGATTTCTACCTCCGCAGCTTTCAGCATTGCGAAGAGCTCGGGAATAGTCTTATTCATCCCTTGCATATTATAGTTCATCACGAAGCTCTTGTAGCTTGGTGGCAGTGATTGGAGAATTCTGTCAATGACGCAATCATCTGGAAGATTAACTCCCATCTGAATCAAGTGATTATTATACCCAGACATTTTGAGTATATGCTCACTGACAGAACGGTTCTCCTCCATCTTGCAGCTATAGAACTTATTGGAGACTTCATATCTCTCAATCCGGGCATTTGCTTGAAATATTAACTTGAACTCCTGGAACATCTCATATGCTCCATGACGTTCAAAACGTCATTGAAGTCCCGATTCTAAGCCGTAAAGCATGGCACACTGAACTATCGAGTAGTCATCAGCTTTGCTCTGCCAGACGTTCATAATATCTGGTGTTGCTCCAGCAGCAGGCCTGGCACCCGGCGGTGCTTCCAGGACGTAATTCTTCTGTGCAGCAATGAGGATAATCCTCAAGTTACGGACCCAGTCCGTGTAATTGCTACCATCATCTTTCAACTTTGCTTTCTCAAGGAACGCATTAAAATTCAATGGAACAACAGCACGGGCCATCTATCTACAATCAAACATACATAAGCAAGATACTATCAGGTACTAAGTTCATGATAAATTTTAGTTCAATTAATCAAATTACTTAAAGAACTCCCACTTAGATAGACATCCCTCTAATCCTCTAAGTGATCACGTGATCCAAATCAACTAAACCATAACCGATCATCACGTGAAATGGAGTAGCTTTCAATGGTGAACATCGCTATGTTGATCATATCTACTATATTATTCACGCTCGATCTTTCGATCTCAGTGTTCCGAGGCCATATCTGCATATGCTAGGCTTGTCAAGTTTAACCTGAGTATTCTGCGTGTGCAAAACTGGCTTGCACCCGTTGTAGATGGACGTAGAGCTTATCACACCCGATCATCATGTGGTGTCTGGGCACGACGAACTTTGGCAACGGTGCATACTCAGGGAGAACGCTTTTATCTTGATAATTTAGTGAGAGATCATCTTATAATGCTACCGTCAATCGAAGAAAGATAAGATGCATAAAAGATAAACATCACATGCAATCAATATAAGTGATATGATATGGCCATCATCATCTTGTGCCTGTGATCTCCATCTCCGAAGCACCATCATGATCACCATTGTCACCGGTGCGACACCTTGATCTCCATCGTAGCATCGTTGTCGTCTCGCCAATCTTATGCTTCCACGACTATCGCTACCGCTTAGTGATAAAGTAAAGCATTACAGCGCGATTGCATTGCATACAATAAAGTGACAACCATATGGCTCCTGCCAGTTGCCGATAACTCGGTTACAAAACATGATCATCTCATACAATAAAATTTAGCATCATGTCTTGACCATATCACATCACAACATGCCCTGCAAAAACAAGTTAGACATCCTCTACTTTGTTGTTGCAAGTTTTACGTGGCTGCTACGGGCTTAAGGAAGAACCAATCTTACCTACGCATCAAAACCACAACGATAGTTTGTCAAGTTGGTGCTGTTTTAACCTTCGCAAGGACCGGGCGTAGCCACACTCGGTTCAACTAAAGTTGGAGAAACTGTCACCCGCAAGCCACCTATGTGCAAAGCACGTTGGGAGAACCAGTCTCGCGTAAGCGTACGCGTAATGTCGGTCCGGGCCGCTTCGTCCAACAATACCGCGGAACCAAAGTATGACATGCTGGTAAGCAGTATGACTTATATCGCCCACAACTCACTTATGATCTACTCGTGCATATAACATCAACACATAAAACCTGGCTCTGATACCACTGTTGGGGAACGTAGTAATTTCAAAAATTTCCTACGCACACGCAAGATCATGGTGATGCATAGCAACGAGAGGGGAGAGTGTTGTCTACGTACCCTCGTAGACCGATAGCGGAAGCGTTATGACAACGCGGTTGATGTAGTCGTACGTCTTCATGGCCCGACCGATCAAGCACCGAAACTACGGCACCTCCGATTTCTAGCACACGTTCAGCTCGATGACGATCCCTGGACTCCGATCCAGCAAAGTGTCGGGGAAGAGTTCCGTCAGCACGACGGCATGGTGACGATCTTGATGTACTACTGTCGCAGGGCTTCGCTTAAGCACCGCTACAATATTATCGAGGACTATGGTGGAAGGGGGCACCGCACACGGCTAAGAATATGATCACGTGGATTAACTTGTATCTCTCTGGGTGCCCCTGCCTCCGTATATAAAGGTTCAAGAGGGGGAGGCCGGCCGGCCATCATAGGGCGCGCCAGGAGGAGTCCTACTCCCTCCGGGAGTAGGACTTCTCCCCCAATCCTAGTTGGAATAGGATTCGCGAGGTGGGAAAAGAGGGAGAGAGAAGGAGGGGGCGCCGGCCCCCTCTCTCCTTGTCCTATTCGGACTAGGGGGGAGGGCCGCGTGGCCCAGCCCTGGCCGCCTCTCCTCTTCTTCCACTAAGGCCCACTAAGGCCCATATAGCTCCCGGTACTCCGGTAAAATCCCGATTTCACCCGGAACACTTCCGATATCCAAACATAGGCTTCCAATATATCAATCTTTATGTCTCGACCATTTCAAGACTCCTCGTTATGTCCGTAATCTCATCCGGGACTCCGAACAACCTTCGGTACATCAAAACGTATAAACTCATAACATAATTGTCATCGAAACCTTAAGCGTGCGGACCCTACGGGTTCGAGAACAATGTAGACATGACCGAGACACGTCTCCGGTCAATAACCAATAGCGGAAACTGGATGCTCATATTGGTTCCTACATATTCTACGAAGATCTTTTATCGGTCAGACCGCATAACAACAAACGTTGTTCCCTTTGCCATCGGTATGTTACTTGCCCGAGATTCGATCGTTGGTATCCAATACCTAGTTCAATCTCGTTACCAGCAAGTCTCTTTACTCGTTCCGTAATACATCATCCCGCAACTAACTCATTAGTTGCAATGCTTGCAAGGCTTAAGTGATGTGCATTACCGAGAGGGCCCAGAGATACCTCTCCGACATTCGGAGTGACAAATCCTAATCTCAAAATATGCCAACCCAACATGTACCTTTGGAGACACCTATAGAGCTCCTTTATAATCACCTAGTTACGTTGTGATGTTTGGTAGCACACAAAGTGTTCCTCCGGCAAACGGGAGCTGCATAATCTCATAGTCATTGGAACATGTATAAGTCATGAAGAAAGCAATAGCAACATACTAAACGATCGGATGCTAAGCTAATGGAATGGGTCATGTCAATCAGATCATTCAACTAATGATGTGATCCCGTTTAATCAAATGACAACTCTTTGTCCATGGTTAGGAAACATAACCATCTTTGATTAACGAGCTAGTCAAGTAGAGGCATACTAGTGACACTCTGTTTGTCTATGTATTCACACATGTATTATGTTTCCGGTTAATACAATTCTAGCATGAATAATAAACTTTTATCATGATATAAGGAAATAAATAATAAGTTTATTATTGCCTCTAGGGCATATTTCCTTCAACGCCCACGTCCTCTTGGCGCGGTGGAGAAGATGACTGGCCTGTGGGCTAGTGGGCTGCACAATGCTGGGCCGGCTGGGCGCGAGGTAAGCCTAGGTGAGGTGTCTCTCGTCTCTGCCTTTCCTGATTTTGTTTTTATTTGTTTCTGTTCTGTGTTTTGAAATAGTAGAAATACTATTCCATTTAGGAAAAACCTGAAAATATTCAGAGGCACATTTGAAAATATTCTCAACAGCCTAAAAATACCTTCAAGATTATTTGGGCATTTTAAAATATTTATAGGGTTTAAATTGCCCAAATGCAAATACTTATGGCTTGGTGCAAAAATCCAGAATAGCCTCCAAAAATATGAAACCATTTTTGGCAGAGGGTTTAGCCAGGACCAAAGATGGTGAACATTTATGAAGGGCATTTTGGGTTCATTGAAAAGTTTTAAGTTTGAACCTAGTTGAATTCAGTTGGTGCTAGGGTTTCAACATCCCCATTTCAAGTTTCTTAGGAATTTAAACATGATAATATGATGAGCAAGCAAAGTCAAGCAAGGGCTGATCTGGGGCTGTGACATTTAGATGCAGGCAAGGATCTTGTTGTGATCGTTCCAAACTGTTCAAGAGTTAGGATCGATTTGAGAAGAAACTGAGCTGATTTAGTAGTAGATACGGAATCTCGGGCAGTTGTTGGGGACAGTTTGACAATTAGTCATTTCCTGATAATTACTCGAGTTCTTCTTGCAGTGCGTTATCAAAGTTAGATGCAGGCAAGGATCTTGTTGTGATCGTTCCAAACTGTTCAAGAGTTAGGATCAATTTGAGAAGAAACTGAGCTGCTGGAAGGGCAAGCTGATGTCATACGAAGGCTGATTAATTCTCATGAATTCGGTTCTCATGAGTATGCCCATGTTTATCTTATCCTTTTTCGAGGTACCAGTTGGAGTTCGGAAAAGGCTAGACTTCTATCGATCACGTTTTTTCTGGCAGAGTGATGAACTCAAACGAAAATAAAGGCTCGCTAAATGGGATATCATTTGTAGGCCGAAAGACCAAGGGGGTCTAGGTATTGAAAATCTTGAGGTGAAGAACATATGTCTTCTCAGCAAGTGGCTGTATAAGCTATCTGTAGAGACGGAGGCCACATGGGCTCAGATTCTGCGTAATAAGTATCTTCACTCTAGAACTTTGTCCCAGGTGACAGTGAGGACAACTGATTCGCCTTTTTGGAAAGGAATGGTGGGAGTTAAATCACTCTTCTTCAACAGGACAAAGTTTATAGTTGGAAATGGTACCACTACGAGATTCCGGGAGGATACATGGCTAGGGAAGACGCCCCTCGCACTCTAATATCCTTCTCTTTATAGCATTGTTCAGCGAAGAAATGCTTACGTTGCAACAGTACTACAGTCCAGTCCTCTCAATATTCAATTTAGGAGGACGCTAGCGGGAAACAGGTGGGACGCCTGGCTCCATCTTGTGAGACGTTTGATGGATGTTCAGTTGTCTCAACAGTCCAATCAGTTGTGCTGGAAACTAACTAAGAATAGAGAGTTCTCGGTTAAATCCATGTATTTGGATGTTATTGTTGGGGAACGTAGTAATTTCAAAAATTTCCTACGCACACGCAAGATCATGGTGATTCATAGCAATGAGAGGGGAGAGTGTTGTCCACGTACCCTCGTAGACCAAAAGTGGAAGCGTTAGCATAATACGGTTTATGTAGTCGTACGTCCTCACGATCCGACCGATCAAGTACCGAATGCACGGCACCTCCAAGTTCAGCACACGTTCAACCCAATGACGTCCCTCGAACTCTGATCCAGCCGAGTATTGAGGGAGAGTTTTGTTAGCACGACAGCATGGTGACGATGATGATGTTCTACCGACGTAGGGCTTCACCTAAGCACCGCTGCAGTATTATCGAGGTGTCTCTAGGGTGCCCCCTTGCCCCCGTATATAAAGGAGCAAGGGGGAGAGGCGGCTGGCCAGGAGGGGCGAGCCAGGAGGAGTCCTACTCCCACCGGGAGAGAGAGGGTAGGAGAGGAGAGGGTAGGAGAGAGAGGGGGAAAGGAAAGGGGGGCGCCGCCCTCCCTCCTTGTCCAATTTGGACTTGGGGGGAGGGGTGCCCGGCTGCCCCTTGGCTGCCTCTCCTCTTCCACCAATTGGGCCATGAGGCCCAATAACCTCCGGGGGGGTTCCGGTAACCCCCGGTACTCCGGTATATATCTGTAAACCCCCGGAACCATTCCGGTGTCAGAATATAGTTGTCCAATATATCAATCTTTATGTCTCGACCATTTCAAGACTCCTCGTTGATAACCCACAAGTATAGGGGATCGCAACAGTTTTCGAGGGTAAAGTATTCGACACAAGGGGAGCCAAAGAATATTCTCAAGTATTAGCAGCTGAGTTGTCAATTCAACCACACTTGGAAACTTAATATCTGCAGCAAAGTTTTTAGTAGCAAGGTAATATGATAGTAGTGGTAATGGTAGCAAAAGGCAACAATAGTAAAAGTAATGTTTTTGGTATTCTGTAGTGATGATAGCAATAGCAACGGGAAAGTAAATAAGCGAAGAATAGTATATGGAAAACTCGTAGGCAATGGATCAGTGATGGAGAATTATGCCGGATGCGGTTCATCATGTAACAGTCATAACCTAGGGTGACACAGAACTAGCTCCAATTCGTCAATGTAATGTAGCGATGTATTCCGAATATAGTCATACGTGCTTATGGAAAAGAACTTGCATGACATCTTTTGTCCTACCCTCCCGTGGCAGCGGGGTCCTTACGGAAACTAAGGGATATTAAGGCCTCCTTTTAATAGAAAACCAGAACAAAGCATTAACACATAGCAAATACATGAACTCCTCAAACTACAGTCATCACCGGTAAGTATCCCGATTATTGTCACTTCGGGGTTAACGGATCATAACACATAATAGGTGACTATAGACTTGCAAGATAGGATCAAGAACTCTCATATATTGATGAAAACATAATAGGTTTCAGATCTAAAATCATGGCACTCGAGCCCTACTGACAAGCATTAAGCATAGCAAAGTCATAGCAACATCAATCTCAGAACATAGTGGATACTAGGGATCAAACCCTAACAAAACTAACTCGATTACATGATAAATCTCATCCAACCCATCACCGTCTAGCAAGCCTACGATGGAATTACTTACGCACGGCGGTGAGCATCATGAAATTGGTGATGGAGGATGGTTGATGGTGATGATGGCGACGGATTCCCCTCTCCGGAGCCCCGAACGGACTCCAGATCAGCCCTCCCGAGAGGTTTTAGGGCTTGGCGGCGGCTCCGTATCGTAAAACGCGATGATTTCTTCTCTCTATTTTTTTTCTCCCCAAAACACAATATATAGAGTTGGAGTTGGAGTAGGAGAGGCACTAGGGGGCCCACGAGGTAGGGGGCGTGCCCTAGGAGGGCAGGCGCACCCCCCACCCTCGTGGACAGGTGGTGGGCCCCTGGCCTTCATCTTTTGCAGGTATTTTTTATATTTTCCAAAAAGTGGCTCCGTGAAGTTTCAGGTCATTCCGAGAATGTTTGTTCCTGCACATAAATAACACCATGGTAATTCTGCTGAAAACAGCGTGAGTTCGGGTTAGTTCCATTCAAATCATGCAAGTTAGAGTCCAAAACAAGGGCAAAAGTGTTTGGAAAAGTAGATACGACGGAGACATATCAACTCCCGCAAGCTTAAACCTTTGCTTGTCCTCAAGCAATTCAGTTGATAAACTGAAAGTGATAAATAAAACATTTTACAAACTCTGTTTTCTCTTTTTGTTGTAAATATGTAAAGCCAGCATTCAAGTTTTCAGCAAAGATTATAACTAACCACATTCACAATAACGCATAGGTCTCAAGTTTACTCATATCAATGGCATAATCGACTAACGAGCCATAATAATAAATCTCGGATGACAACACTTTCTCAAAACAATCATAATATGATATAACAAGATGGTATCTCGCTAGCCCTTTCTGAGACCGCAAAACATAAATGCAGAGCACGTTTAAAGATCAAGGACTGACTAGACATTGTAATTCATGGTAAAAGAGATCCAGTCAAGTCATACTCAATGTAAACTAACAATAATGAATGCAAATGACAGCGGTGCTCTCCAACTGGTGCTTTTTAATAAGAGGAGGATGACTCAACATAAAAGTAAATAGATGGGCCCTTCACAGAGGGAAGCATGGATTTGTAGAGGTGCCAGAGCTCGTTTTGAAATAGAGGTGAATAATATTTTGAGCGGTATACTTTCATTGTCAACATAACAGCCAAGAGATGGTGATATCTTCCATGCTACACACATTATAGGCGGTTCCCAAATAGAACGGTAAAGTTTATACTCCCCCTCCACCAACAACCATCAATCCATGGCTTGCTCGAAACAACGAGTGCCTCCAACTAACAACAGTCCCAGGGGGAGTTTTGTTTTGCAATTATTTTGATTTAGTTTGCATAAAGCATGGGACTGGGCATCCCAGTGACTAGCCATTTATCTCGTGAGTGAGGAGCGGAGTCCACTCCTCTTGAGAATAACCCGCCTAACATGGAAGATACGGACAACCCTAGTTGATACATGAGCTATTCGAGCATACAAAACAGGATATTTATTTGAAGGTTTAGAGTATGGCACATACAAATTTACTTGGAATGGCAGGTAGATACCGTATATGGGTAGGTATGGTGGACTCATTTGGAATAACTTTGGGGTTTATGGAGTTGGATGCACAAGCAGTATTCCCGCTTAGTATAGGTGAAGGCTAGCAAAAGACTAGGAAGCGACCAGCTAGAGAGCGACAACAGTCATGAACATGCATTAAAATTAATCAACATCAAATGCAAGCATGAGTAGGATATAATCCACCATGAACATAAATATCGTGAAGGCTGTGTTGATTTTGTTTCAACTACATGCGTGAACATGTGCCAAGTCAAGTCACTTAAATCATTCAGAGGAGGATACCACCCTATCATACCACATCATAACTTTTAATAGCATGTTGGCACGCAAGGTAAACCATTATAACTCATAGCTAATCAAGCATGGCACAAGAAACTATGATCTCTAGTTGTCATTGCAAATATGTTTATCCATAATAGGCTGAATCAAGAACGATGAACTAATCATATTTACAAAAACAAAAGAGGTCGAGTTCATACCAGTTTTTCTTATCTCAGTCAGTCCATCATATAACATCATAATTGACTTTCACTTGCACGACCGAACGATGTGAATAATAATAATAATAGTGCATGTGCATTGGACTAAGCTGGAATCTGCAAGCATGCAATAAATAGGAGAAGACAAGGAAATATGTGCTCTTTTGTCAGATCAATAATAATGCATATAAGAGCTACTTCAATAATTTAATTATGGTCTTATCCTATCGACCCCCAAAGAAAAGAAAATAAATAAAACTATTTACACGGGAAAGCTCCCAACAAGCAAAAGGAGAACAGAAAATCTTTTTGGGTTTTCTTTTTAATTGGTGCTACAAGCATGGAAAGTGAATTAATTAAAAGCTAGAACTAATTTTTTTTCTTAAGGTTAATTAAACACACAAAAAGAAAGCATAAAAGGGAAATAAACTAGCATGGATGATACAATTAAAAAGTATGAGCACCGACATCTAGCAATGAGTGTGTGAACATAAATGTAATGTTGGTGGGAAATACGTACTCCCCCAAGCTTAGGCTTTTGGCCTAAGTTGGTCTATGGCCACGGCTGGCCTGGCTGATATCCATAGTAATAGTTGGGGTCATACTGTGATGAAGAAGGCTCCGATTGCCACTGGTTGGCAATCATCTCCAGATCCCACAGGTAATTAGACTGTCGCGGAGGATCAACTTGTGGTTCCGCCTCTGGCTCTGTGGCTGATGTAGGGTTCCGGTAGGCGTGAATGTCCTTCGGCGAGACGAGGTACTTGCCTGAAGATAAATTAAACAAGGAAGGAGTAGGCAAGGTGATAGTCTCAGGGTGATGTTTATCAAAGAACAGTTTGTATTTCAGCTCCCCTTCCCTATTCTTTATAACAAAGTCATGTGCTACCATACTCTTATAATCTAAATAAACATGAGGCAGCAATTTTTCTTATTTTTCATAGTGCCTAATGGGTATATTATAATGTGCAGCAAGGTGTGAAGCATAAATACCACCAAAGATGGGTCCTTTGGTACGGTTAAGACTTAACCGTTTAGCAATAATACCACCCATACTAATAGAGTTGTCAGCATATAAACCGTGGAACAGAATAAAAATATTAGGGACACTAAGGTTTCCACAGGGTCCGCGACCAATTAAGCAACGACTAGCAAATATTGCAAAGTAGCGTAAAATAGAAAAATGTATGCTAGTGATTCGTGCATCAAAAACCTTCCTAGTTTCCCCTACAGTGATAGTATCAATAAAACCTTCCACATCCTTGCGATGTAGTTCCTCTAGACTACCCTCAAAAGGGATCAAATAAACCTGACAAAAATCATAAAGTGACATCTTCTTAACCACATCATATAAATGAAACTCTACTGAAGGAGGTGATTCCCTAGGATAATAGTAGAAGTTTTGCACAAAAGTATTGGTGAGTAAGAGATACTGTTCGCGTTGGTCGTGGAGGAAGTCGGTGAGGCCTGCATTCTTTGCCAATTCATAAAAATCCTCATAAATCCCGGTTGCTCTCAAGAATTCATCGGAGTGCCATTCACATGGCCTAACCTCCGCGATGCGAGGCAAATTATATTTAGGCTTCTGTGCCTCTTCGGTCCTGTTCGGAGGCTCCCCAGCTTCTCAAAACTCCAGAAAACCAGCTTCTACTCCTCGCTTCTCCTCGCTTCAAGCTTCAGCTAGCGATCCCGGGAGCG
Source organism: Triticum monococcum (assembly GCA_034509565.1). Lineage (NCBI taxonomy): Eukaryota > Viridiplantae > Streptophyta > Magnoliopsida > Poales > Poaceae > Triticum > Triticum monococcum. Next base: position 672,505,550 of record CM067845.1, read on the forward strand.
TTCGGCTCGATCTGCAGCTTCTCCCGTTGCTGCAGCCCAATTGGGAGGAGATGTGGCCTGTTACGCGTACGTTGGGCCGGCTGGACGCAGCCCAATTAGCCAGGTATCGGTTCGAGCGAGGCTAGCGTAACGCTTCGATCGATCCTTTTCTATTTGACGAGGGGATGCAGCGAAGCGTTTTCTTTAGCGGTGGAAGTTCGCTATAAATTGAGGGAACTTCAAGCTTCACCTTTTGATGGAGCTGGGCCGGATGTGCTTCTCATTTTTACACTACGGGAACGAGCAGCTTCGTGAATTCAGCTTCTCGAGCTTCAATCGTTCTGGACAAATTCATCTGTGAAGTTTTGAAAGCGTGGAGCTGGAGGACATCAGAACAGGCCCTTCATTTTGCTTTTCCCTTAAGCTTCGACTCGATGAGCCCCTCAAAAATCTCTTTATCATTTTCTGAAAAGTTCTAAAATTTTTAGTAACTTCAAAATAAAAGTAAATCAAACTCAATAATATTGATAGCAACTACTCATACAAGTGCCTAGAGCCTATATCATGCATCAAACCTACTTTTGACCATATAAATTTGACATGCAAGCTCAAGAACAGGGTCACCTAAGCAGCAAAATTTTGCAATGAATAAAGCACTAGAACAAAAACTAATTGGACCAATGGAGGAGTCACATACCAAGGAACAATCTTCCAAAGCAGTTTTGTGAGAGGTGCTTTGAGCAAGGAGATTGAAAATGGCAGCAAAATGAGCTAGAACTCGTGCTTGAGCTGGATATTCGTGTTTGTGGGAGGAATAAGAAGTGTATGGGTGAAAGGATAGGTGGAGGAGGGCCACCGTGGGCCCACGAGGCAGGGGGCATGCCCAGGGAGGTAGGGCGCGCCCTCCACCCTCGTGGGCAGGTGGTTGACCCCCCTGCTGTGTTCTCGGTGCCAAATATTCTCAAATATTCTAGAAAAAATCATATTCAAATTTCAGGGCATATGGAGAACTATTATTTTTGGGGTATTTTTGTAATGCATGGATAATCAAGTAACAGACAGAAAATGCTATTTTTATTTTATTTAATATAAATAACATAAAGTAAAAGTGGGGTACAGAAGGTTGTACCTTCTAGTTTCCTCCATCTCATGATCAGCAAAAGGAATCCACTAACAAGGTTGATCAAGTCTTGTTAACGAACTCATTCCGAATAACATGGAACCGGAGAAATTTCGAATAACACTATGTTACCTCAACGGGGATATGCACATCCCCAATAATAAGAATATCATATTTCTTCTTGACAGTAGGAAGAGGAAACTGAAAACCTCCAAATATAATCGATGGAATTTTTTCAATAGAGTTGATACTATGAACTTGAGGTTGTTTCCTCAGAAAGTGTACCGTATGCTCACTACCATTAACATGAAAAGTGGCATTGCCTTTAGTGCAATCAATAACAACCCCTGCAGTATTCAAAAAGGGTCTTCCAAGAATAATAGACATACTATCGTCCTCGGGAATATCAAGAATAACAAAGTCCGTTAAAATAGTAATGTTTGAAACTACAACAGGCACATCCTCACAAATACCGACAGGTATAGCAGTTGATTTATCAGCCATTTGCAAAGATATTTCAGTAGGTGTCAACTTATTCAAATCAAGTCTACGGTATAAAGAGAGAGGCATAACACTAACACCGGCTCCAAGATCACATAAAGCAGTTTTAACATAGTTTCTTTCAATGGAGCATGGTATAGTGGGTACTCCTGGATCTCCAAGTTTCTTTGGTATTCCACCTTTAAAAGTATAATTAGCAAGCATGGTGAAAATTTCAGCTTCCGGTATCTTTCTTTTATTTGTAATAATATCTTTCATGTACTTAGCATAACGATTTGTTTTGAGCATATCAGTTAATCGCATATGCAAAAAGATAGGTCTAATCATTTCAGCAAAGCGCTTGAAATCCTCATCATCCTTTTTCTTGGATGGTTTGGGAGGAAAAGGCATGGGTTTTTGAACCCAAGGCTCTCTTTCTTTACCATGTTTCCTAGCAACAAAATCTTTTTTTATCATAATGTTGATTCTTTGATTGTGGGTTATCAAGATCAACAGCAGGTTTGATTTCTGTATCATTATCATTACTATGTTGAGCATCATCAATAACATTATCATTAACATTATCACTATATTCAGGTTCATTACCAGATTGTGTTTCAACATCAGAAATAGAAATATCATTTGGATTCTCAGGTGTTTCAGTAATAGGTTCACTAGAAGCATCCAAAGTCCTATCATTTTTCTTTTTCTTCTTTTTAGAAGAACTAGGTGCATCTATATTATTTCTCTGAGAATCTTGCGCAATTCTTTTAGGATGGCCTTCAGGATACAAAGGTTCCTAAGTCATTCTACCACCTCTAGTCAAAACTCTAACAACATTGTCATTTTTCTTACTATTCAATTCATTGAGCAAATCATTTTCAGCCTTAAGTGCTTGTTCTACTTGAGTGGTAACCATGGAAGCATGTTTACTAATAAGTTTAAGTTCACCTTTAACATTAGCCACATAATCACCCAAGTGTTCAAGCATATTTGAATTGTATTTTAATTGTTTACCAAAATAAGCATTAAAATCTTCTTGCTTAGCCATAAATTTATCAAACTCATCTAAGCATGGGCTAGCAAACTTAGTAAATGGGATTTCAGCTTTATCATATCTATAAGAGAATTTACCTTTACTACCTGTGCCGGGTTATCAAGACCATGAGTTTCTTCAATAGGTAAAGGATTAAGATCATATATTTCTTCAACACGCGGTAAAATTAAGATCATGTATTTCTTCAATAGGAGGTAAATTCTTAACATCTTCAGCTTTAATACATTTTTCTTTCATAGATTTCTTTGCCTCTTGCATATCTTCAGGACTGAGAAATAGAATACCCCTCTTCTTCAGAGTTGGTTTAGGAATAGGCTCAGGAACTGGCTCCGGAGGTGTCCAATTATTTTCATTTGCCAACATATTATTCAATAGAATTTCAGCTTCATCCGGTGTTCTTTCCCTGAAAACAGAACCAGCACAACTATCCAGGTAATCTCTGGAGGCATCGGTTAGTCCATTATAAAAGATATCAAGTATTTCATTTTTCTTAAGAGGATGATCAGGCAGAGCATTAAGTAATTGGAGAAGCCTCCCCCAAGCTTGTGGGAGACTCTCTTCTTCAATTTGCACAAAATTATATATATCCCTTAAAGCAGCTTGTTTCTTATGAGCAGGGAAATATTTAGCAGAGAAATAATAAATCATATCCTGGGGACTACGCACACAACCAGGATCAAGAGAATTAAACCATATATTAGCATCACCCTTTAATGAGAACGGAAATATTTTAAGGATGTAAAAGTAACGAGTTCTCTCATCTTTAGCGAACAGGGTGGCTATATCATTTAATTTAGTAAGATGTGCCACAACAGTTTCAGATTCATAACCATGAAAAGGATCAGATTCAACCAAAGTAATTATATCAGGATCAACAGAGAATTCATAATCCTTATCAGTAACACAGATAGGTGAAGTAGCAAAAGCAGGATCAGGTTTCATTCTAGCATTTAGAGATTTCTTATTCCATTTAGCTAATAACCTTTTGAGTTCATAAATATCTTTGCAATCTAAAATAGCTAAAGAAGCTTCTTGATCAAAAACAGAACCCTTAGGAATAACAAGTGATTCTTCATCATCACTTTCATCAATATTATCAGATTCAATATTTTCAATCTCTCTAGCCCTAGCAATTTGTTCATCAAGAAAATCACTAAGTGGCACAGTAGTATCAGGCATAGAAGTAGTTTCATCATAAGTATCATGCATAGCAGAAGTGGCATCATCAATAACATGCGACATATCAGAACGAATAGCAGAAGCAGGTGTAGGTGTCGCAAGCTTACTCAAAACAAAAGGTGAATCAAGTGCAGAGCTAGATGGCAGTTCCTTACCTCCCCTCATAGTTGAGGGATAGATCTTGGTTTTTGGATCTCTCAAGTTCTTCATAATGATAAGCAGATATATATCCCAAGTGACTCAAAGAATAGAGCTACGCTCCCAGGCAACGGCACCAGAAAATAGTCTTGATAACCCACAAGTTTAGGGGATCGCAACAGTTTTCGAGGGCAAAGTATTCAACCCAAATTTATTGATTCGACACAAGGGGAGCCAAAGAATCTTCTCAAGTATTAGCAGCTGAGTTGTCAATTCAACCACACCTGGAAACTTAATATCTGCAGCAAAGTGTTTAGTAGTAAGGTAATATGATAGTAGTGGTAACGGTAGCAAAAGGTAACAGTAGTAAAAGTAATGTTTTTGGTATTTTGTAGTGATGATAGCAATAGCAACGGGAAAGTAAATAAGCGAAGAAAAGTATATGGAAAACTCGTAGGCAATGGATCGGTGATGGAGAATTATGCCGGATGCGATTCATCATGTAACAGTCATAACCTAGGGTGACACAGAACTAGCTCCAGTTCATAAATGTAATGTAGGCATGTATTCCGAATATAGTCATACGTGCTTATGGAAAAGAACTTGCATGACATCTTTTGTCCTACCCTCTCGTGGCAGCGGGGTCCTTACGGAAACTAAGGGATATTAAGGCCTCCTTTTAATAGAGAACCGGAACAAAGCATTAACACATAGTGAATACATGAAGTCCTCAAACTACGGTCATCACCGGTAAGTATCCCGATTATTGTCACTTCGGGGTTAACGGATCATAACACATAATAGGTGACTATAGACTTGCAAGATAGGATCAAAAACTCTCATATATTGATGAAAACATAATAGGTTCAGATCTGAAATCATGGCACTCGGGCCCTAGTGACAAGCATTAAGCATAGCAAAGTCATAGCAACATCAATCTCAGAACATAGTGGATACTAGGGACCAAACCCTAACAAAACTAACTCGATTACATGATAAATCTCATCCAACCCATCATCGTCCAGCAAGCCTACGATGGAATTACTCACGCACGGCGGTGAGCATCATGAAATTGGTGATGGAGGATGGTTGATGATGACGATGGCGACGGATTCCCCTCTCCGGAGCCCGGAACGGACTCCAGATCAGCCCTATCGAGAGGTTTTAGGGCTTGGCGGCGGCTCCGTATCGTAAAACGCGATGATTTCTTCTCTCTGATTTTTTTCTCCCCGAAACACAATATATAGAGTTGGAGTTGGAGTCGGAGAGGCACCAGGGGGCCCACGAGGTAGGGGGCGTGCCCTAGGAGGGCAGGCGCGCCCCCCACCCTCATGGACAGGTGGTGGGGCCCTGGCCTTCCTCTTTTGCAGGTATTTTTTATATTTTCCAAAAAGTGGCTCTGTGAAGTTTTAGGTCATTCCGAGAACGTTTGTTTCTGCACATAAATAACACCATAGTAATTTTGCTGAAAACAGCGTCAGTCCGGGTTAGTTCCATTCAAATCATGCAAGTTAGAGTCCAAAACAAGCGCAAAAGTGTTTGGAAAAGTAGATATGATGGAGACGTATCACTCGTTATGTCCGTGATCACATCGGGGACTCCGAACAACCTTCAGTACATCAAAACATATAAACTCATAATATAACCATCATCAAAACTTTAAGCGTGCGGACCCTACGGGTTCGACAACTATGTAGACATGATCGAGACACGTCTCCGGTCAATAACCAATAGCGGAACCTGGATGCTCATATTGGCTCCCACATATTCTACGAAGATCTTTATCGGTCAAACCGCATAACAACATACGTTGTTCCCTTTGTCATCGGTATGTTACTTGCCCGAGATTCGATCGTCGGTATCTCAATGCCTAGTTCAATCTCATTACCGGCAAGTCTTTTTACTCGTTCCGTAATACATCATCCCGCAACTAACTCATTAGTTGAAATGCTTGCAAGGCTTAAGTGATGTGAATTACCGAGTGGGCCCAGAGATACCTCTTCGACAATCGGAGTGATAAATCATAATCTCGAAATACGCCAACCCAACAAGTACCTTTAGAGACACCTGTAGAGCACCTTTATAATCACCCAGTTACGTTATGACGTTTGGTAGCACACAAAGTGTTCCTCCGGTAAACGGGAGTTGCATAATCTCATAGTCATAGGGACATGTATAAGTCATGAAGAAAGCAATAGCAGAATACTAAACGATCGTGTGCTAAGCTGACGGAATGGGTCAAGTCAATCACATCATTCTCCTAATGATGTGATCTCGTTAATCAAATGACAACTCATGTCAATGGCTAGGAAACATAACCATCTTTGGTCAACGAGCTAGTCAAGTAGAGGCATACTAGTGACACTCTGTTTGTCTATGTATTCACACAAGTATTATGTTTCCGGTTAATACAATTCTAGCATGAATAATAAACATTTATCATGATATAAGGAAATAAATAATAACTTTACTATTGCCTCTAGGGCATATCTCCTTCAGTCTCCCACTTGCACTAGAGTCAATAATCTAGATTACACAGTAATGATTCTAACACCCATGGAGCCTTGGTGTTGATCATGTTTTGCTCGTGGAAGAGGCTTAGTCAACGGGTCTGCAACATTCAGATCCGTATGTATCTTGCAAATTTCTATGTCTCCCACCTGGACTTGATCCCGGATGGAATTGAAGCGTCTCTTGATGTGCTTGGTTTTTTTGTGAAATCTGGATTCTTTTGCCAAGGCAATTGTACCAGTATTGTTACAAAAGATTTTCATTGGACCCGATGCACTAGGTATGACACCTAGATCGGATATGAACTCCTTCATCCAGACTCCTTCATTTTAACCAAGGATAATTTGGCAAAACACAACTAGACATAATCTACAAGATGTAGTTTCTGCGACCATGATGAATCCATCAAACACCTCTTTCTTGATTGCCTTTGGCAAAAAAATTATGGCGGACGGTTCACATAGCATTTAATATTACTCCTCCGAATACTATCAACACGTTATTTGGAACGTGGTTAGATGGGACGGACTCTGAAACATCGAGACATATTCGTGTAGGAGTATGTGCTTTATTATGGGCAGTCTGAAACTGCAGAAATGATTTGGTCTTTAACAGAACAACAAATATTCAATTTTTGCAGGTTATTTTCTAAGCCACTGCGTTGATCCGTATATGGTTGCTACTCACTCTGGCGGAGGCCAGGGTGCGTATGGTCACTGGATCTACCCGATGAGAGATGGTAACACGGGTTATTTCCAACCGGTTTGGATGGCGGTCATGTAATAGGATAGGTAATTAGTTTTCCTATCTTTTAATGCCGGCCAGTTGTGGCTTCTCTATTACTTTTTTAGCTCCTTGTGAGCCTTTTTCGTTCTTTGCTTGAGACATGAAGACTTGTGTTGAACATTTTGCTTATTAATAATTATGGCCGTATACATCGTTCTGGTGCAGAGGCCGGGGATAACCCCCTTTTCAAAAAAGGTGTCCAGGCTTGTGCTAATTGATTCTTCTACTGTATTTGGTATGATAGCATGTTTCGCACTTTTGCTGCAAGTGAAAAATTTGTAGGTTCGTGCCAGTGGAAAATATTTTGTACTATTTCAGTAAAACGTTTATTGCCTTTGGTTAAGAATTAAAAGAATTAGGGTATGTTCCGTTTAGTGCAAATCCAGAACATCAGTGTTCATTGTTAACAGTCCCATTCAATCAAATTAACTGAACCTTTACTGCTACTTCATCGTTTATGGCAGTTCCTTTGAACCTTTACTGCTCTTTCATCATTTTTTACAGATCCATGGAATCAAATGTAGGTCTATCTTTAACTCTTTAGCAGTACTAATTAGATAATTATGCTGGTGTTGTTAGCTTCTTTACCTCTTTATAGCAGTACTAATTAGATAATTATGCTGGTGTTGTTAGCTTCTGGGTATGTAACTGACAATCTCGCACAATTGCTTGATGTTACTAAATGAGCAGCGCAGATTGCCCTTGATTTTCTGCACATGTTTCAACTTTGTTCTTCATAACTAATGTTCTGCCCAAAAGGCGAAAATTGCATTGTGATACTGTTAAACTGTTAAATAGCATACATAGTTGCTTGTGCCAAAACTGTAAATCATAAAACTGCAGTAGTATTTTTGCAGGGTTGTATCTTTATATTACTTAGTAGTTGCTGGCGCACTATGACGTATTGTTTCTCAAGAGTAGAAACTTGGGATAAGGAAACAAAGAACTTTTATCTTATTTTTATATGCTTCTATTTATGCCATGTATCTTGTTTCACCATTTCTTTCCAAGAATAATACTTTCACCCAGTAAGCATAGTTTGCTCCTTTGATTGCAGTCTCTAAATCAATCATACAAGCAGTGGCTCAATAACGAGGTTGCGGTAAAATGGTCTGACAATGATGATGATGTAAGTTCATACTCAAGCCACTTTAAGTTTATGATTTACATTTCGTATTTAGTTTCATCATATGAAATAGTTGTTTGTGTTCTAAAATAATCAAATAGACTGGAGTGTCAAAACTGTTTCTGGAGTGTAATTTGTAGATTTAGACATACTGTTTCTGAAGTGTCAAAACATGTGATTTCCAATCCGATGATTATATTCTGGAATTCTCCTACTGTTTGCCATTGATACAATACTCATATAATTGGCTTAAACATTAATGCAACTTACTAAGAACAATTCGTTTGATGAAAACCACCGCGCAGGGAGTTCCGTACCCTCTGCACGTTGAATTTTGTGGAGATTCTTACTCGTCACCAAAAAGGGAATGGACTGATGTAAGAATTGTGAGAAACTGTGAGCGTTGCGTTACCAAGAGAGGCTTGCTGCTTGTAATCATTTCAGAGCGCTGCGTGATAGACAGCGAGCGGGCGGGCGCAAGCCTACCCCCCTATTCAGGCTTGCAATGGATAACCTAAGGGATGCGGAGCTTGTAGAGAAGTGTACGAGGGATTGTGATACTCCAGAATATCATACTTGTCCATTGTCGGGCGAGCTTATGATTGACCCGGTGACAATTGCCACGGGGAAGGTAATTCTCTTAGTGTGTGCTCAAAGTTTTAGCTGCATATAATTGTTTTTTAGTAGTGAGAACTAATGATTGATTTGACAGACAGTACCTCAAGGATTGGTTTGAGAAGAACGGGCATATCTGTCCTGTGACCGGCGAGCCTGTTTCAAGTGCCATTGTCCGGAACGAGCGTATCCGAGGGTACTTGCACGAGTGGGAAGAATCCAAGATGGAGTGGATCACGAAGGTCTCAAAGAACATGAAGTGAACTCACGTAGTAGTAGGAATGACAGTATAGTTCGTCATATGAAACAAAGATACAGGCAGTGAGATATACAGGCAGTAGGAATGAGCGTATAGTCAACTGTTTCAGGTGCCTGTTTGTTGAAATATGGAGTACATGACAGTAGGAATGACAGTATAGTTTGCACCACTCACGCCGAGCCTGCCTGTATATTTCATTGTCTTGTGTGCTTCCCGAATTACACTGCTGCTACTTTTTATCTTTTACTGGAAATATAAACAGATCATTACAGTATCTTGTGACCTAATTTCACAATCTTTAGTGCGTAAGAATAGCTAATAGCCTAGTATATGCCATGCGAATTTGTTGACTGTACGAAGATGTTGATCAGCCAAGCGATTGGTGCCTCGGCGTGGGCGGTGCAAACGAGTAGTTGAACGCGCCGGAGACGACGGCGTCTGCTCGGTCGTCGAGCTCCTTCTCCAGGCGGCGCCACAGCCGCGCCACGGTGGCCTTGCGCGTCTCGTTGTCCTCCAGGTCGGGGTCGTAGTGCGCCCACATGATCCCGTCGAACTCCTCGAAGCGACGGTCCACGTCGCTAGCTCTGGCGTACAGGTCCCTAAACTCCCTCAGGGCGACGGACTGGTGCTCCTCCTCGTCTTCGGACCCGTCGACGTCTGCCTCTGCGGTGCCGTCGTCGTCGACGTCCGACTCCGACTCTCTGGCCGCCAGACTGGCGAACACACTGCGCCGCAGCCTGTCGCTCTCGCCGGCGTTGTCGCGGAGGAGGGACCTGTGGATGTCGATGTCCTTCTTCATGTCCAGCTTGAGCTTCTGGATGTAGTGCGCCACGATGAGCCGCATCCACAGGTCGTACTGCAAGCTGCGGATCAAGAGCTCCTCCTCCTCCAGGTCCAGGGAGACGTTTGCCGGCGACGACTGCAGCTCTTGGGTGGCGTCGCTCTTCATGTCGTCGGTCGCCTTGACGACTTCCCCAGTTTCCACGGCTGCCATTGATCGCTCAGGAGATCAAGACGATCAAAAACGGACAGGGATCAACTCCACCCTAGCTAGGTACGTAGTTAAGCGTGCTGCAGTGCGATGCATTGGCTGATCGTACGTGGTTGACCCGGTGTCGGACACGTACGGCACTGCGACTTGTGAACGCAACATCGTTCTTGTTTGTTTGTTTTTTTTGTCAGCACTTTGGTTCCTCCTTCTCACGGATTCACAGTTGCTTGACTTTTGCATCTTTTAATATTCGGTTTTGCTGAAACTCATTCAGCTGAGAATTTGTTTGGTCTCATTCACTTTTTCTACCGTCGGATCAAATCACTCTGCGATTCGTATTTTTGTCGAGGTGGAGAGCTTCCTAGCGAACAAGGCGTAGCCTATCTGTTGTTCGGCTCGCAGCCCTTTTCTTTTTTGTGTCGCACCATTTTTCTTGCCCCACGCTAGGTTTTAGCCCGCTCGGCATGTGTGGGCTTGTGACCTGGGTCCGGTGTCCTAGGCTACACGGAACGTTTTTTTTTCTGCATTGTGTTTTTCGTTGTTGTTTTATTTTTTATCCATTATTCCTATTTAACTTTCAATTTTGCCTGCCTTTTTCTATTTTTTTTACTTTTTTGTTTTCATTTTTTTGTTGGGAGAGAACATGTAAAGATTTTTTTAAACTTATTTATACAAAAATGAGATTGGGTTAATTTCTGAAATGTACTAGAAAATAAATTTTAATACTTTTATTTTGTATTCTTGGTTTTTTCTCTCTCATTTGTGTTTTCTTTTTTATGCTTGTCATTATTCATATTTTAGACCCACAAAGAGGATGACAGCTAGATCCATTCTAGAATCGAAGAGAGCGTGAATGAAAGTAGCGGTTCCATCGATTTTCTTTATCTCCTCCAATTGCATTACAAGGGGAGGAGTAGTGGTTCTAGAATTTTTTTTTCCTGTTTTTCATTGAAAATATTGGCTTTTTTTGTTGTTCTAATTTTTTGCAAGTTCATTTTATTTGTGCTTCCCTTTCTCATTTTATTTTTTATTTCCATTTGTCATTTTTTGCTGCTTTTTCTTCTTCGTCTATTAAAAAGTACTTTTATTTCCTACTATATGTCGAGGGTCCCCAATTGCATGTCGACAATTGACTCGCAACTAGGGTGTGTGTGTGTGTGTGTGTGTGTGTGTGTGTGTATGTGTGTGTCAAGGCCCCCGGTTGCATGCTGACCATCGACTCGCAACTAGTGTGTGTGTGTGTGTGTGTGTGTGTGTGTGTGTCGAGGGTCCCAGTTGCATGTCAACCATCGACTCGCAACTAGGGGAGTGTGTGTTTGTCGAGGGTCCCCAGTTGCATGCCGACCATCGATTCGCAACTAGGGGTGTGTGTGTTTTGTCGTAGCCCCCAGTTTCATGTGAACCATCGACTCACAACTAGGGAAGTGTGTGTTTGTCGAGGGTCCCCAATTGCATGCCGACCATCGACTCGCAACTAGGGGTGTGTGTGTGTTTTGTCGTAGCCCCCAGTTTCATGTGAACCATCAACTCACAACTAGGGGAGTGTGTGTTTGTCGAGGGTCCCCACTTGCATGTCGACCATCAAGTCGCAAATAGTGTGTGTGTGTGTGTGTGTGTGTGTGTGTGTGTGTGTGTGTGTTTTGTCGTGGCCCCCAGTTGCATGTAAACCATCGACTCGCAACTAGGTGTGTGGGGGGTGTGGGTGTGTTGTCGTGGCCCCAGTTGCAACCCGATGGACTCACAACTAGGGGGGGGGGGGTTTGTCGAGGCCTTCCATGCCGACCACCGGCTCACAACTAGGGGGGTGTGTGTGTGTGTTTTATCGAGGGTCCCCAGTTGCAAGCCGACCATCGACTCGCAACTAGCTGTGTGTGTGCATGTTTTGTCGTGGTCCCTAGTTGCAACCCGACCATCGACTTGCAACTAGGTGAGTGTGTGTGTGTGTGTGTGTGTGTGTGTGTGTGCATGTTTTGTCATGGTCCCTAGTTGCAACCCGACCATCGACTTGCAACTAGGTGTGTGTGTGCGTGTGCGCGCACGCGTTTGTCGATGCCGCCAGTGGCAATCTGACCATTGGCTCGTAACTTGTGTGTGTGTGTGTGTGTGTGTGTGTGTGTGTGTGTGTGGAGGGTCCCCAATTGCAAGCCGAACATCGACTCGCAACTAGGGGGTGTGTGTGTGTGTGTTTGTCGAAGGTCCCCAGTTGCATGTCGACCAACGACTCGCAACTAGGGGAGTGTGTGTTTGTCAAGGGTCCCCAGTTGCATGTCAACCATCGACTCGCAACTAGGCTGTGTGTTTGTGTGTGTGTGTGTGTGTGTGTGCTTTGTCGATGGTCCCCAATTGCATGATGAACATGGACTCGCAACTAGGATGTATGTGTGTTTTTAGAGGCCCCCAGATGCATGCTGAACATCGACTCACAACTAGGGTGTGTGTGTGTGTGTGTGTGTGTGTGTGTGTGTGTGTGTGTGTTTGTCGAGGGTTCCCAATTGCATGCCGACCATCGACTCGCAAGTAGGGGGTGTGTGTGTTTGTCGAGGGTCCCCAATTTCAAGCCGAACATCGACTCACAACTAAGGGGTGTGTGTGTTTGTCGAAGGTTCCTAGTTGCATGTCAACCATCCACTCGCAACTAGGGGCAGTGTGTGTTTGTCGAGGGTCTCTAGTTGCATGTCGACCATCGACTCGCAAGTAGGGTGTGTGCGTGTTGAGGCCCCCCAATTGCATGCCGACCATCGACTCGCAACTAGGGGTGTTCGTGTGTTTTGTCATGGCCCCCAGTTGCAACCCGACCATCGACTTGCAACTAGGGGGTGTGTTTGTTTGTCGAGGCCCCCAGTTGCATGCGGACCATCGACTCGTAACTCAAGGTTTGTGTGTTTGTCGAGGGTCCTCAGTTTCATGTCAACCATCGACTTAAAACTAGGGTGTGTGTGTTTTTCAAGGGACCCCGGTTGCATGTCGACCATCGACTTGTGTGTGTTTGTGTGTGTGTGTGTGTGTTTGTCGAGGCCCCCAATTGCATGCCGACCATCGACTCGCAACTAGGGATGTGTGTGTGTGTGTTTTGTCGTGGCCCCCCAGTTGCAACCCGTCCATCGACTTGCAACTAGGGTGTGTGTGTGTTTGTCGAGGCCCCCAATTGCCACCCGACCATCGACTTGCAACTAGGGGTGTGTGTGTTTGTCGAGGCCCCCAGTGGGGGCGCGGGGGTGCACATTTCCGCTTCATCGGGCGCACAGGTCGCCATATTATAGAAGCTCCCTTCGTATAGACCCATGTTTAGTTATGCATCAGGTCCATGGACCATATATGTTTAGGCTTCCTTATTATTCTCGTTTTTCTTTCGGACATGGATTTTTGGAATATGGTTTCACGCACACCTACTTTTAATAGTAAAATTAAAAAATGCCAGAAAATCAATCAGTTCTGAATATTTTTTGTAAGATACATGGTTGAGTGTTCTACTCACGTGTGAAGTTTCAGAAAGAGATGACATTCATGGTATTCTCGGCAAAAATCAAAAACAAATTCAATGGTATAAAAATGACCATGTTAGAGAGTAATTTGGAGGTCGATTTTATTTTCTTTGCCGAGAATACCACATGTGTTATTTCTTCACGGAACTTCACATATGAGTACAATAGTAAACTAAGTTTGATAACCTAAGAAATTGGAATTGCTTGATTTTTTTTTGGTATTTTTATATTTTACAATTCATTATGGTGTGAGTGGAACCATGTGCACAAGAGTATCCCCCCCCCCCTCCCCCCACCATAGAAGGAAATAGTTTTTTTATTTATCGATGAGCATAGTCTTCGAAGAATATATCGAGCACTTACAAAAATGTTGCAATCCCGACAACCACCATTTATGCAATGTTTGTAAGCAAGTTCATGTGTCTATATATGTATGCGTGTAGTTGTACTCTGTTTTATTGATTAATAAACGGAAACACTAACGCCCACACGTGTGGGCATTTGCATCTCGCCCACACGTGTGGATCCGCGTTCTTTTATGATTGTATGAATTTTAACATGTTTGTGGTGTCACGTAGGACTGGGCTGGTGTGTGGGCATTCATCCCGTCGTCCACATGGCCGTTTTCACCACACGGAGGAACCGGTGTGTGGGCGTTTAGCAGTTCGCCCACACGTCAGTTTTCACTCACGCACAGGGGCTGGTGTGAGGGCATTTATCAGTTCGCCCACACACTCGTCTCCTCTTCCACACCCAAAGCTGTCAATTGCCATGTGTTTTGCAGGGTACATGGCAACTGCCCTAGTGTGCTTATAAGCAGATGGCAACTCTCTCTTTTATCCGAACATGTCAGTTGCCATGTGTTTTGCAGGGTACATGGCAACTGCCCTAGTGTGCTTGTAAGCAGATGACAACTCTCTCTTTACCCGAATATGCTATTTTGCCAATGTCTCTTTATAGCGCTATATGGCAACTGTCTAGTTTTAGTAGGTGGCAACCCCTAAAGTTTTCAAATCATGGCAACTGTAGTAAAACATACTATACATGGCAACTGAAGGAAATATGCCCTAGAGGCAATAATAAAGTTGTTATTTATATTTCCTTATATCATGATAAATGTTTATTATTCATGCTAGAATTGTATTAACCGGAAACTTAGTACATGTGTGAATACATAGACAAACAGAGTGTCACTAGTTTGCCTCTACTTGACTAGCTCGTTGAATCAATGATGGTTATGTTTCCTAACCATAGACATGAGTTCTCATTTGATTAACGGGATCACATCATTAGAGAATGATGTGATTGACTTGACCCATCCGTTAGCTTAGCACGATGATCGATTAGTTTGTTGCTATTGCTTTCTCCATAACTATACATGTTCCTATGACTATGAGATCATGCAACTCCCGAATACCGGAGGAACACTTTGTGTGCTACCAAACATCACAACGTAACTGGATGATTATAAAGGTGATCTACAGGTGTCTCCGATGGTGTTTGTTGAGTTGGCATGGATCAAGATCGGGATTTGTCACTCCGATTGTCAGAGAGGTATCTCTGGGCCTTCTCGGTAATGTACATCACTATAAGTGTTGGGGAACGTAGTAATTTCGAAAAATTTCCTACGCACACGCAAGATCATGGTGATGCACAGCAACGAGAGGGGAGAGTGTTGTCTACGTACCAACGCAGACCGACTGCGGAAGCGATCACACAACGTAGAGGAAGTAGTCGTACGTCTTTTTCCCGATCCGACCGATCCAAGCACCGTTACTCCGGCACCTCCGAGTTCTTAGCACACGTTCAGCTCGATGACGTTCCTCGGGCTCCGATCCAGCAAAGCGTTGAGGAAGAGTTCCGTCAGCACGACGGCGTGGTGACGATCTTGATGTACTACCGACGCAGGGCTTCGCCTAAGCACTGTAACGGTATGATCGAGGTGGAATTTGGTGGCAGGGGGCACCGCACACGGCTAAGGAACGATCTCAAGGATCAACTTGTGTCTTGGGGTGTCCCCTGCCCCCGTATATAAAGGTTGGAGGGGAGGGAGCTGGCCGGCCAAAGGAGGGAGGCGCAGGAGGAGTCCTACTCCTACCGGGAGTAGGACTCCCCCCTCCAATCCTAGTCCAACTAGGAATCCTTAAAGGGGAGAGAGAGAGAGAGAGGTGGCCGGCCCCTCTCCTAGTCCTAATAGGACTAGGGAGAGGGGGGAGGCGCAGCCCTATGTGGGCTGCCCTCTCACCTTTCCACTAAGGCCCATGTTGGCCCATTTGGCTCCCGGGGGGTTCCGGTAACCCTCCCGGTAATCCGGTAAAATCCTGATTTCACCTGGAACACTTCCGATGTCCAAACATAGGCTTCCAATATATCAATCTTTACGTCTCGATCATTTCGAGACTCCTCGTCATGTCCGTGATCTCATCCGGGAATCCGAAAAACCTTCGGTACATCAAAATGCATAAACTCATAATAACTGTCATCGTAACGTTAAGCGTGCGGACCCTACGGTTCGAGAACAATGTAGACATGACCGAGACACGTCTCCGGTCAATAACCAATAGCGGGACCTGGATGCCCATATTGGCTCCTACATATTCTACGAAGATCTTTATCGGTCAGACCGCATAACAACATACGTTGTTCCCTTTGTCATCGGTATGTTACTTGCCCGAGATTCGATCGTCGGTATCCAATACCTAGTTCAATCTCGTTACTGGCAAGTCTCTTTACTCGTTCCGTAATACATCATCTCATAACTAACATCTTAGTTATTATGCTTGCAAGGCTTATTTGATGTATATTACCGAGAGGGCCCAGAGATACCTCTCCGACAATCGGAGTGACAAACCCTAATCTCGAAATACGCCAACCCAACATCTACCATTGGAGACACCTGTAGTACTCCTTTATAATCACCCAGTTACGTTGTGACGTTTGGTAGTACCCAAAGTGTTCCTCCGGTAAACGGGAGTTGCATAATCTCATAGTTATAGGAACATGTATAAGTCATGAAGAAAGCAATAGCAACATACTAAACGATCGTGTGCTAAGCTAATGGAATGGGTCATGTCAATCAGATCATTCTACTAATGATGTGACCTCGTTAATCAAATAACAACTCTTTGTTCATGGTTAGGAAACATAACCATCTTTGATTAACGAGCTAGTCAAGTAGAGGCATACTAGTGACACTCTGTTGGTCTATGTATTCACACATGTATTATGTTTCCGGTTAATACAATTCTAGCATGAATAGTAAACATTTATCATGATATAAGGAAGTAAATAATAACTTTATTATTGCCTCTTGGGCATATTTCCTTCAGTCTCCCACTTGCACTAGAGTCAATAATCTAGTTCACATCGCCATGTGATTTAGCAGCAATAGTTCACATCACCATGTGATTAACACCCATAGTTCACATCGTCATGTGACCAACACTCAAAGGGTTTACTAGAGTCAGTAATCTAGTTCACATCTCTATGTGATTAACACCCAAAGAGTACTAAGGTGTGATCATGTTTTGCTTGTGAGATAATTTTAGTCAACGGGTCTGTCACATTCAGATCCGTAAGTATTTTGCAAAATTCTTTGTCTATAATGCTCTTCAAGGAGCTACTCTAGCTAATTGCTCCCACTTTCAATATGTATCCAGATTGAGACTTTTAGATACATCTAGATCAGTGTCAAAAACTTGCATCGACGTAACCCTTTACGACGAACCTTTTTGTCACGTCCATAATCGAGAAACATATCCTTATTTCACTAAGGATAATTCTGACCGCTGTCCAGTGATCTACTCCTAGATCACTATTGTACTCCCTTGCCAAATCAGTGCAGGGTATACAATAGATCTGGTATACAGCATGACATACTTTATAGAACCTATGGCCAAGGCATAGGGAATGACTTTCATTCTCTTTCTATCTTCTGCCGTGGTCGGGCTTTGAGTCTTACTCAACTTCACACCTTATAATACAGGCAAGAACTCTTTCTTTGACTGCTTCATTTTGAACTACTTCAAAATCTTGTCAAGGTATGTACTTATTGAAAAAACTTATCAAGCGTCTTGATCTATCTCTATAGATCTTGAAGCTCAATATGTAAGCAGCTTTTACCAAAGTCTTTCTTTGAAAAACTCCTTTCAAACACTCATTTTATGCTTTACAGAATAATTCTACATTATTTCCGATCAACAATATGTCATTCACATATACTTATCAGAAATGCTGTAGTGCTCCCACTCACTTTCTCGTAAATACAGGCTTCACCGCAAGTCTGTATAAAACTATATGCTTTGATCAACTTATCAAAGCGTATATTCCAACTCCGAGATGCTTGCACCAGTCCACAGATGGATCGCTGGAGCTTGCACATTTTGTTAGCACTTTTCGGATTCACAAAACCTTCTAGTTGCATCGTATACAACTCTTCTTTAGCAAATCCATTAAGGAATGCAGTTTTGTTTATCCATTTGCCAGATTTCATAAAATGCGGCAATTGCTAACATGATTCGGACAGACTTTAAGCATAGATACGAGTGAGAAAATCTCATCATAGTCAACACCTTGAACTTGTCGAAAACCTTTTGCGACAATTCTAGCTTTGTAGATAGTAACCCTACTATCAACGTCCGTCTTCCTCTTGAAGATCCATTTATTCTCAATTGCTTGCCGATCATCAGGCAAGTCAACCAAAGTCCATACTTTGTTCTCATACATGGATCATATCTCAGATTTCATGGCTTCAAGCCACTTTGCGGAATCTGGGCTCACCATCGCTTCTTCATAGTTCGTAGGTTCATCATGATCTAGTAGCATGACTTCCAGAAAAGGATTACCGTACCACTCTGGCGCGGATCTTACTCTGGTTGATCTATGAGGTTCAGTAGTATCTTGTTCTGAAGTTTCATGATCATCATCATTAGCTTCCTCACTAACTAGTGTAGGTGTCACAGAAACAGTTTTCTGTGATGTGCTACTTTCCAACAAGGGAGCAGGTACAGTTACCTCGTCAAGTTCTACTTTCCTCCTACTCACTTCTTTCGAGAGAAACTCCTTCTCCAGAAAGTTTCCGAATTTTAGCAACAAAAGTCTTGCCTTCGGATCTGTGATAGAAGGTGTATCCAATAGTTTCTTTTGGATATCCTATGAAGACGCACTTCTCCGATTTGAGTTTGAGCTTATCAGGATGAAACCTTTTCATATAAGCATCGCAACCCCAAACTTTAAGAAACGACAGCTTAGGTTTCTTGCCAAACCATAGTTCACACGGTGTCGTCTCAACGGATTTATATGGTGCCCTATTTAACGTGAATGCAGCTGTCTCTAATGCATGACCCCAAAAACGATAGTGGTAAATCGATAAGAAACATCATATATTGCACTATATCCAATAAAGTACGGTTATGACGTTTGGACACACCATTATGCTGTGGTGTTCCAGGTGGCGTGAGTAGTGAAACTATTTCACATTGTTTTTAACTGAAGACCAAACTCGTAACTCAAATACTCTTCTCTATGATCAGATCATAGAAACTTTACTTTCTTGTTACGATGATTTTTCACTTCACTCTGAAATTCTTTGAACTTTTCAAATGTTTCAGACTTATGTTTCATCAAGTAGATATACTCATATCTGCTCAAATCATCTGTGAAGATCAGAAAATAATAATACCTGTCGCGAGCCTCAATATTCATCGGACCACATACATCAGTATGTATGATTTCCAACAAATCTTTTGCTTGCTCCATTGTTCCGGAGAACGGCGTTTTAGTCATCTTGCCCAAAAGGCATGGTTTACAAGCATCAAGTGATTCCTAATCAAGTGATTCCGAAAGCCCATTAGTATGGAGTTTCTTCATGCGCTTTACACCAATATGACCTAAACGGTAGTGCCACAAATAAGTTGCACTATCATTATTAACTTTGCATCTTTTGGTTTCAATATTATGAATATGTGTATTATTAAGATTGAGATCCAATGAACTGTTTTCATTGGGTGTTTAACCATATTAGGTTTTATTCATGTAAACAGAACAACAATTTATTCTCTTACTTAAATGAATAACCGTATTACAATAAACATGATCAAATCATATTCATGTTCAACGCAAACACCAAATAACACTTATTTAGGTTCAACACTAATCCCGAAATTATAGGGAGTGTGCGATGATGATCATATCAATCTTGGAACCACTTCCAGCACACATCTTCACTTCACCCTTAACTAGTCTCTGTTTATTCTGCAACTCCCGTTTCGAGTTACTAATCTTAGCAACTGAACTAGTATCAAATACTGAGGGGTTGCTATAAACACTAGTAAAGTACACATCAATAACATATATATCAAATATACTTATGTTCACTTTGCCATCCTTCTTATCCGCCAATCACTTGGGGCAGTTCCGCTTCCAGTGACCAGTCCCTTTGCAGTAGAATCACTTAGTCTCAGGCTTAGGATCAGACTTGGGCTTCTTCACATGAGTAGCAACTTGCTTGCCGTTCTTTTGAAGTTCCCCTTCTTTCCTTTGCCCTTTTCTTGAAACTAGTGATCTTGTCAACCATCAACACTTGATGTTTTTCTTGATTTCTACCTTCGTTGATTTCAGCATCACGAAGAGCTTGGGAGTTGTTTTCGTTATCCCTTGCATATTATAGTTCATCACGAAGTTCTACTAACTTGGTGATGGTGACTAGAGAATTCTGTCAATCACTATTTTATCTGGAAGATTAACTCCCACTTGATTCAAGCGATTGTAGTACTCAGACAATCTGGGCACATGCTCACTAGTTGAGCGATTCTCCTCCATCTTTCAGCTATAGAACTTGTTGGAGACTTCATATCTCTCAACTCGGGTATTTACTTGAAATATTAACTTCAACTCCTGGAACATCTCATATGGTCCATGACGTTCAAAACGTCTTTGAAGTCCCGATTCTAAGCCATTAAGCATGGTGCACTAAACTATCAAGTAGTCATCATGTTGAGCTAGCCAAACGTTCATAACGTCTGCATCTGCTCCTGCAATAGGTCTGTCACCTAGCGGTGCATCAAGGACATAATTTTTCTGTGCAGCAATGAGGATAAACCTCAGATCACGGATCCAATCCGCATCATTGCTACTAACATCTTTCAACACAATTTTCTCTAAGAACATATCAAAATAAACACAGGGAAGCAACAACGCGAGCTATTGATCTACAACATGATTTGCAAAATACTACCAGGACTAACTTCATGATAATTTTTAAGTTTAGTTAATCATTTTTACTTAAGAACTCCCACTTAGATAGACATCCCTCTAATCCTCTAAGTGATCACGTGATCCAAATCAACTAAACCATAACCGATCATCACGTGAGATGGAGTAGTTTTCAATGGTGAACATCGATATGTTGATCATATCTACTATATGATTCACGCTCGACCTTTCGGTCTTCGTGTTCCGAGGCCATATCTGTATATGCTTGGCTCGTCAAGTATAACCTGAGTATTCTGCGTGTGCAACTGTTTTGCACCCGTTGTATTTGGACGTAGAGCTTATCACACCCGATCATCACGTGGTGTCTGGGCACGACAAACTTTGGCAACGGTGCATACTCAGGGAGAACACTTCTTGATAATTTAGTGAGAGATCATCTTATAATGCTACCGTCAATCAAAGCAAGATAAGATGCATAAAAGGATAAACATCACATGCAATCAATATAAGTGATATGATATGGCCATCATCATCTTGTGCTTGTGATCTCCATCTCCGAAGCACCGTCATGATCACCATCGTCACCGGCGCGACACCTTGATCTCCATCGTAGCATCGTTGTCGTCTCGCCAATCTTATGCTTCCACGACTATCACTACCGCTTAGTAATAAAGTAAAGCATTACATCGCGATTGCATTGCATACAATAAAGCGACAACCATATGGCTCCTGCCAGTTGCCGATAACTCGGTTACAAAACATGATCATCTCATACAATAAAATCAGCATCATGCCTTGACCATATCACATCACAACATGCCCTGCAAAAACAAGTTAGACGTCCTCTACTTTGTTGTTGCAAGTTTTACGTGGCTGCTACGGGCTTAAGTAAGAACTCATCTCACCTACGCATCAAAACCACAACGATAGTTCATCAAATAGACTCCGTTTTAACCTTCTCAAGGACCGGGCATAGTCACACTTGGTTCAACTAAAGTTGGAGAGACAGTCTTCCGCAAGCCATCTATGTGCAAAGCACGTCGAGGGAACCGGTCTCGCGTAAGAGTACGCGTAAGGTTGGTCCGGATCGTCTCACCCAACAATACCGCCGAACCAAAGTATGACATGCTGGTAGGCAGTATGACTTGTATCGCCCACAACTCACTTGTGTTCTACTCGTGCAAATAACATCAAACCATAAAACCTAGGCTCTGATGCCACTGTTGGGGAACGTAGTAATTTCGAAAATTTTCCTACGCACACGCAAGATCATGGTGATGCACAGCAACGAGAGGGGAGAGTGTTGTCTACGTACCAACGCAGACCGACTGCGGAAGCGATCACACAACGTAGAGGAAGTAGTCGTACGTCTTCTTCCCGATCCGACCGATCCAAGCACCGTTACTCCGGCACCTCCGAGTTCTTAGCACACGTTCAGCTCGATGATGTTCCTCGGGCTCCGATCCAGCAAAGCATCGAGGAAGAGTTCCGTCAGCATGATGGCATGGTGACAATCTTGATGTACTACCGACGCAGGGCTTCGCCTAAGCACTGTAACGGTATGATCGAGGTGGAATTTGGTGGCAGGGGGCACCGCACACGGCTAAGGAACGATCTCAAGGATCAACTTGTGTCTTGGGGTGTCCCCTGCCCCCGTATATAAAGGTTGGAGGGGAGGGAGCTGGCCTGCCAAAGGAGGGAGGCGCAGGAGGAGTCCTACTCCTACCGGGAGTAGGACTCCCCCCTCCAATCCTAGTCCAATTAGGAATCCTTAAAGGGGAGAGAGAGAGAGAGAGAGAGAGGTGGCCGGCCCCTCTCCTAGTCCTAATAGGACTAGGGAGAGGGGGGAGGCGCAGCCCTATGTGGGCTGCCCTCTCACCTTTCCACTAAGGCTCATGTTGGCCCATTTGGCTCCCGGGGGGTTCCGGTAACCCTCCCGGTAATCCGGTAAAATCCCGATTTCACCCGGAACACTTCCGATGTCCAAACATAGGCTTCCAATATATCAATCTTTACGTCTCGATCATTTCGAGACTCCTCGTCATGTCCATGATCTCATCCGAGAATCCGAACAACCTTCGGTACATCAAAATGCATAAACTCATAATAACTGTCATCGTAACGTTAAGCGTGCGGACCCTACGGTTCGAGAACAATGTAGACATGACCGAGACACGTCTCCGGTCAATAACCAATAGCGGGACCTGGATGCCCATATTGGCTCCTACATATTCTACGAAGATCTTTATCGGTCAGACCGCATAACAACATACGTTGTTCCCTTTGTCATCGGTATGTTACTTGCCCGAGATTCGATCGTCGGTATCCAATACCTAGTTCAATCTCGTTACTGGCAAGTCTCTTTACTCGTTCCGTAATACATCATCTCATAACTAACATCTTAGTTATTATGCTTGCAAGGCTTATGTGATGTATATTACCGAGAGGGCCCAGAGATACCTCTCCGACAATCGGAGTGACAAACCCTAATCTCGAAATACGCCAACCCAACATCTACCATTGGAGACACCTGTAGTACTCCTTTATAATCACCCAGTTACGTTGTGACGTTTGGTAGTACCCAAAGTGTTCCTCCGGTAAACGGGAGTTGCATAATCTCATAGTTATAGGAACATGTATAAGTCATGAAGAAAGCAATAGCAACATACTAAACGATCGTGTGCTAAGCTAATGGAATGGGTCATGTCAATCAGATCATTCAACTAATGATGTGACCTCGTTAATCAAATAACAACTCTTTGTTCATGGTTAGGAAACATAACCATCTTTGATTAACGAGCTAGTCAACTAGAGGCATACTAGTGACACTCTGTTTGTCTATGTATTCACACATGTATTATGTTTCCGGTTAATACAATTCTAGCATGAATAGTAAACATTTATCATGATATAAGGAAATAAATAATAACTTTATTATTGCCTCTAGGGCATATTTCCTTCAATAAGCCTTGCAAGCAATGTAGCTAATGAGTTAGTTACGGGATGTAGCATTACGGAATGAGTAAAGAGACTTGCCGGTAACGAGATTGAACTAGGTATTGAGATACCGACGATCAAATCTCGGGCAAGTAACATACCGATGACAAAGGGAACAACGTATATTGTTATGCGGTTTGATCGGTAAAGATCTTCATAGAATATGTAGGAACCAATATGAGAATCCAGGTTCCGCTATTGGTTATTGACCGGAGACATGTCTTGGTCATGTCTACATAGTTCTCGAACTCATAGGGTCCGCACGCTTAACGTTTGTTGACGATCGGTTTTATGAGTTTTTGTGTTTTGATGTACCGAAGGTAGTTCGGAGTCCCGGATTTGATCACGGACATGACGAGGAGTCTCGAAATGGTCGAGACATAAAGATCGATATATTGGACGACAATGTTTGGACATTGGAAGGGTTCCGAGTGAAATTCAGGCATATACCGGAGTACCGGGGGGTTACCGGAACCCCCGGGGAGTTTAATTGGGCCTTATGGGCCTTAGTGGAAAGAGAGGAGGGGCTGCCGGGGCAGGCCGCGCGCCCCCTCTCCCTCTGGTCCGAATTGGACTAAGAAGGGGGGCTCCCCCCTTTCCTTCTCCCTCTTTCCTCCTTCCTTCTCCTACTCCTACTACATGGAAAGGGGGGAATCCTACTCCCGGTAGGAGTAGGACTCCCCATGGGGCGCACCGTAGGAGGGCCGGCCCTCCCCCTCCTCCACTCCTTTATATACGAGGGAGGGGGCACTAAGGGAGTCCTGGACTAAGGGGTCCTCGGGCGTCCGGCCTGTTATCCTTTGGGCCGGACTGATGGGCTGTGAAGACATGAAGGCCGAAGACTGCACCGTGTCCGGATTGGACTCTACTTGGCGTGGAAGGCAAGCTTGGCGACCAAAGATTCCTTCTTATGTAACCGACTCCATGTAAACCCTAGATCCCCTCGGTGTCTATATGTAACACCCACGATGCGGCTATATCTCCCACGTGTCGGAGCACGACTTAGAGGCATAACCACATAGTAGGCATGTCGCAAGAGGGATAATCTTTACACATCCCATGTACTGAATAAGAAAGGGATAACGAGTTGTCTTACAATCGCCACTTGACACAATACATAAATATAGCATTACATCATCCAGAATACAATCAAGGTCCAACTACGGAACCAAATAAAGAAAGACAACCCCAAATGCTAGATCCCCGATCGCCCCAACTAGGCTCCTCTACTGATCGTCCGGAAAAGACACATAGCGACGTCACGAATCCTCGTCGAACTCCCACTTGAGTTCGATCGCATCCCCTGCACTGGCATTATCGGCACCTGCATCTATTTTTGGAAGTAATATGTGAGTCACGGGGACTCAGCAATCTCACACCCTCGCGATCAAGACTATTTAAGCTTATGGGTAGAAAAAAGTAGTGAGGTGGAGCTGTAGCAAGCACTAGCATATGTGGTGGCTAACTTACGCAAAAGAGAGTGAGAAGAGAAGCAATGCACGGTCGAGAAGCTAAAAAATGATCAAGAAGTGATCCTGAAACTACTTATGTTCAAGCATAACACCAAAACCGTGTTCTCTTCCCGGACTCCGCCGAAAAGAGACCATCACGGCTACACACGCGGTTGATTCATTTTAATTAGATTAAGTGTCAAGTTCTCTACAACCGGATATTAACAAATTCCCATTTGCCCATAACCGCGGGCACGGCTTTCGAAAGTTCAAAACCCTGCAGTGGTGTCCCAACTGTTGGGGAACGTAGTAATTTCGAAAATTTTCCTACGCACACGCAAGATCATGGTGATGCATAGCAACGAGAGGGGAGAGTGTTGTCTACGTACCAACGCAGACCGACTGCGGAAGCGATCACACAACGTAGAGGAAGTAGTCGTACGTCTTCTTCCCGATCCGACCGATCCAAGCACCGTTACTCCGGCACCTCCGAGTTCTTAGCACACGTTCAGCTCGATGACGTTCCTCGGGCTCCGATCCAGCAAAGCGTCAAGGAAGAGTTCCGTCAGCACGACGGCGTGGTGACGATCTTGATGTACTACCGACGCAGGGCTTCACCTAAGCACTGTAACGGTATGATCGAGGTGGAATTTGGTGGCAGGGGGCACGGCACATGGCTAAGGAACAATCTCAAGGATCAACTTGTGTGTCTTGGGGTGTCCCCTGCCCCCGTATATAAAGGTTGGAGGAAGGGGGGCCGGCCGGCCAGGGAGAGGGAGGCGCAGGCGGAGTCCTACTCCTACCGGGAGTAGGACTCCCCCCTCCAATCCTAATCCAATTAGGACTCTCGGGGGAAAAGGAGAGAGAGGGGGGGCCGGCCCCTTCTCCTAGTCCTACTAGGACTTGGGGAAAGGGGGGGCGCCGGCCAGCTATGGGCTGCCCCTTTTCTCTTTTTCCACTAAGGCCCAATAGGCCCATTAGTCTCCCGGGGGGTTCCGGTAACCCTCCCGGTATTCCGGTAAAATCCCGATTTCACCCGGAAAACTTCCTATGTCCAAACATAGTCTTCCAATATATCAATCTTTACGTCTCGACCATTTCGAGACTCCTCGTCATGTCCGTGATCTCATCCGGGACTCCGAACAACCTTCGGTACATCAAAATGCATAAACTCATAATAACTGTCATCGTAACGTTAAGCGTGCGGACCCTACGGTTCGAGAACAATGTAGACATGACCGAGACACGTCTCTGGTCAATAACCAATAGCGGGACCTGGATGCCCATATTGGCTCCTACATATTCTACGAAGATCTTTATCGGTCAGACCGCATAACAACATACGTTGTTCCCTTTGTCATCGGTATGTTACTTGCCCGAGATTCGATCGTCGGTATCCAATACCTAGTTCAATCTCGTTACCGGCAAGTCTCTTTACTCGTTCCGTAATACATCATCTCATAACTAACATATTAGTTGTAGTGCTTGCAAGGCTTATGTGATGTGCATTACCGAGAGGGCCCAGAGATACCTCTCCGACAATCGGAGTGACAAACCCTAATCTCGAAATACGCCAACCCAACATCTACCATTGGAGACACCTGTAGTACTCCTTTATAATCACCCAGTTACGTTGTGACGTTTGGTAGTACCCAAAGTGTTCCTCCGGTAAACGGGAGTTGCATAATCTCATAATTATAGGAACATGTATAAGTCATGAAGAAAGCAATAGCAACATACTAAACGATCGGGTGCTAAGCTAATGGAATGGGTCATGTCAATCAGATCATTCTACTAATGATGTGACCTCGTTAATCAAATAAAAACTCTTTGTTCATGGTTAGGAAACATAACCATCTTTGATTAACGAGCTAGTCAAGTAGAGGCATACTAGTGACACTCTGTTGGTCTATGTATTCACACATGTATTATGTTTCCGGTTAATACAATTCTAGCATGAATAATAAACATTTATCATGATATAAGGAAATAAATAATAACTTTATTATTGCCTTTAGGGCATATTTCCTTCAGTCTCCCACTTGCACTAGAGTGAATTATCTAGATTACACAGTAATGATTCTAACACCCATGGAGCCTTGGTGCTGATCATGTTTTGCTCGTGGAAGAGGCTTAGTCAACGGGTCTGCAACATTCAGATCCGTATGTATCTTGCAAATCTCTATGTCTCCCACCTGGACTAAATCCTGGATGGAGTTGAAGCGTCTCTTGATGTGTTTGGTTCTTTTGTGAAATCTGGATTCCTTTGCCAAGGCAATTGCACCAGTATTGTCACAGAAGATTTTCATTGGACCCGATGCACTAGGTATGACACCTAGATCGGATATGAACTCCTTCATCCAGACTCCTTCGTTTGCTGCTTCCGAAGCAGCTATGTACTCCGCTTCACATGTAGATCCCGCTACGACGCTTTGTTTAGAACTGCACCAACTGACAGCTCCACCGTTTAAAGTGAACACGTATCCGGTTTGCGATTTAGAATCGTCCGGATCAGTGTCAAAGCTTGCATCAACGTAACCTCTTACGGTGAGCTCTTTGTCACCTCCATATACGAGAAACATATCCTTAGTCCTTTTCAGGTATTTCAGGATATTCTTGACCGCTGTCCAGTGATCCATTCCTGGATTACTTTGGTACCTCCCTGCTAAACTTATAGCAAGGCACACATCAGGTCTGGTACACAGCATTGCATACATGATAGAGCCTATGGCTGAAGCATAGGGAACATCTTTCATTTTCTCTCTATCTTCTGCAGTGGTCGGGCATTGAGTCTGACTCAACTTCACACCTTGTAACACAGGCAAGAACCCTTTCTTTGCTTGATCCATTTTGAACTTCTTCAAAATCTTGTCAAGGCATGTGCTCTGTGAAAGTCCAATTAAGCGTTTGGATCTATCTCTATAGATCTTTATGCCTAATATGTAAGCAGCTTCCCCGAGGTCTTTCATCAAAAAACTTTTATTCAAGTATCCCTTTATGCTATCCAGAAATTCTATATCATTTCCAATCAGCAATATGTCATCCACATATAATATCAGAAATGCTACAGAGCTTCCACTCACTTTCTTGTAAATACAGGCTTCTCCAAAAGTCTGTATAAAGCCAAAGGCTTTGATCACACTATCAAAGCGTTTATTCCAACTCCGAGATGCTTGCACCAGTCCATAAATGGATCGCTGGAGTTTGCATACTTTGTTAGCTCCTTTTGGATCGACAAAACCTTCTGGTTGTATCATATACAACTCTTCTTCCAGAAATCCATTCAGGAATGCAGTTTTGACATCCATCTGCCATATTTCATAATCATAAAATGCGGCAATTGCTAACATAATTCTGACGGACTTAAGCATTGCTACGGGTGAGAAGGTCTCATCGTAGTCAACCCCTTGAACTTGTCGAAAACCTTTCGCGACAAGTCGAGCTTTATAGACAGTAACATTACCGTCAGCGTCGGTCTTTTTCTTGAAGATCCATTTATTCTCAATTGCTTGCCGATCATCGGGCAAGTCAACCAAAGTCCATACTTTGTTTTCATACATGGATCCCATCTCAGATTTCATGGCGTCAAGCCACTTTGCGGAATCTGGGCTCACCATCGCTTCTTCATAGTTCGTAGGTTCATCATGATCTAGTAGCATGACTTCCAGAACTAGATTACCGTACCACTCTGGTGCGGATCTCACTCTGGTTGATCTACGTGGTTCGGTAGTATCTTGTCCTGAAGTTTCATGATCATCATCATTAGCTTCCTCACTGATTGGTATAGGTGTCGCAGAAACAGTTTTCTGTGATGTACTATTGTCCAATAAGGGAGCAGGTACAGTTACCTCGTCAAGTTCTACTTTCCTCCCACTCACTTCTTTCGAGAGAAAACTCCTTCTCTAGAAAGTTTCCGAATTTAGCAACAAAAGTCTTGCCTTCGGATCTGTGATAGAAGGTGTATCCAATAGTTTCCTTTGGATATCCTATGAAGACACATTTCTCCGATTTGGGTTCGAGCTTATCAGGTTAAAGCTTTTTCACATAAGCATCGCAGCCCCAAACTTTAAGAAACGACAACTTTGGTTTATTGCCAAACCATAGTTCATAAGGTGTCGTCTCAACGGATTTTGATGGTGCCCTATTTAACGTGAATGCGGCCGTCTCTAAAGCATAACCCCAAAACGATAGCGGTAAATCAGTAAGAGACATCATAGATCGCACCATATCTAGTAAAGTACGATTATGACGTTCGGACACACCATTACGCTGTGGTGTTCCGGGTGGCGTGAGTTGCGAAACTATTCCACAATTTTTCAAATGTACACCAAACTCGTAACTCAAATATTCTCCTCCACGATCAGATCGTAGAAACTTTATTTTCTTGTTACGATGATTTTCAACCTCACTCTGAAATTCTTTGAACTTTTCAAATGTTTCAGACTTATGTTTCATTAAGTAGATATACCCATATCTGCTTAAATCATCTGTGAAAGTGAGAAAATAACGATATCCGCCACGAGCCTCAATATTCATCGGACCACATACATCGGTACGTATGATTTCCAATAAATCTGTTGCTCTCTCCATAGTACCGGAGAACGGTGTTTTAGTCATCTTGCCTATGAGGCACGGTTCGCAAGTACCAAGTGATTCATAATCAAGTGGTTCCAAAAGTCCATCAGTATGGAGTTTCTTCATGCGCTTTACACTGATATGACCCAAACGGCAGTGCCACAAATAAGTTGCACTATCATTATTAACTTTGCATCTTTTGGCTTCTACATTATGAATATGTGTATCACTATCATCGAGATTCAACAAGAATAGACCACTCTTCAAAGGTGCATGACCATAAAAGATATTACTCATATAAATAGAACAACCATTATTCTCTGATTTAAATGAATAACCGTCTCGCATCAAACAAGATCCAGATATAATGTTCATGCTCAACGCTGGCACCAAATAACAATTATTTAGGTCTAATATTAATCCCGAAGGTAGATGAAGAGGTAGCGTGCCGACCGCGATCACATCGACTTTGGAACCGTTTCCCACGCGCATCGTCACCTCGTCCTTTGCTAGCGTCCGCTTATTCCGTAGTCCCTGTTTCGAGTTGCAAATATTAGCAACAGAACCAGTATCAAATACCCAGGTGCTACTGCGAGCTCTAGTAAGGTACACATCAATAACATGTATATCACATATACCTTTGCTCACTTTGCCATCCTACTTATCCGCCAAATACTTGGGGCAGTTCCGCTTCCAGTGACCAGTCTGCTTGCAGTAGAAGCACTCAGTTTCAGGCTTAGGTCCAGACTTGGGTTTCTTCTCCTGAGCAGCAACTTGCTTGCTGTTCTTCTTGAAGTTTCCCTTCTTCTTCCCTTTGCCCTTTTTCTTGAAACTAGTGGTTTTGCTAACCATCAACACTTGATGCTCCTTCTTGATTTCTACCTCCGCAGCTTTCAGCATTGCGAAGAGCTCGGGAATAGTCTTGTTCATCCCTTGCATATTATAGTTCATCACGAAGCTCTTGTAGCTTGGTGGCAGTGATTGGAGAATTCTGTCAATGATGCAGTCATCTGGAAGATTAACTCCCATCTGAATCAAGTGATTATTATACCCAGACATTTTGAGTATATGCTCACTGACAGAACTGTTCTCCTCCATCTTGCAGCTATAGAACTTATTGGAGACTTCATATCTCTCAATTCGGGCATTTGCTTGAAATATTAACTTCAACTCCTGGAACATCTCATATGCACCATGACGTTCAAAACGTCGTTGAAGTCCCGATTCTAAGACGTAAAGCATGGCACACTGAACTATCGAGTAGTCATCAGCTTTGCTCTGCCAGACGTTCATAACATCTGGCGTTGCTCCAGCAGCAGGCCTGTCACCCAGCGGTGCTTCCAGGACGTAATTCTTCTGTGCAGCAATGAGGATAATCCTCAGGTTACGGACCCAGTCCGTGTAATTGCTACCATCATATTTCAACTTTGCTTTCTCAAGTTGAACGCATTAAAATTCAACGGAACAATAGCACGAGCCATCTATCTACAATCAACATAAACAAGCAAGATACTATCAGGTACTAAGTTCATGATAAGTTTAAGTTCAGTTAATCAAATTACTTAGGAACTCCCACTTAGATAGACATCCCTCTAATCTTCTAAGTGATCACGTGATCCAAATCAACTAAACCATAACCGATCATCACGTGAGATGGAGTAGTTTTCAATGGTGAACATCGTTATGTTGATCATATCTACTATATGATTCACGCTCGACCTTTCGGTCTCCGTGTTCCGAGGCCATATCTGTATATGCTTGGCTTGTCAAGTATAACCTGAGTATTCTGCGTGTGCAACTGTTTTGCACCCGTTGTATTTGGACGTAGAGCTTATCACACCCGATCATCACGTGGTGTCTGGGCACGACAAACTTTGGCAACGGTGCATACTCAGGGAGAACACTTCTTGATAATTTTAGTGAGAGATCATCTTATAATGCTACCGTCAATCAAAGCAAGATAAGATGCATAAAAGGGATAAACATCACATGCAATCAATATAAGTGATATGATATGCCCATCATCATCTTGTGCTTGTGATCTCCATCTCCGAAGCACCGTCATGATCACCATCGTCACCGGCGCGACACCTTGATCTCCATCGTAGCATTGTTGTCGTCTCGCCAATCTTATGCTTCCACGACTATCACTACCGTTTAGTAATAAAGTAAAGCATTACATCGTGATTGCATTGCATACAATAAAGCGACAACCATATGGCTCCTGCCAGTTGCCGATAACTTGGTTACAAAACATGATCATCTCATACAATAAAATCAGCATCATGCCTTGACCATATCACATCACAACATACCCTGCAAAAACAAGTTAGACGTCCTCTACTTTGTTGTTGCAAGTTTTACGTGGCTGCTACGGGCTTAAGTAAGAACTCATCTCACCTACGCATCAAAACCACAACGATAGTTCGTCAAATAGACTCCGTTTTAACCTTCTCAAGGACCGGGCGTAGTCACACTTGGTTCAACTAAAGTTGGAGAGACAGTCTTCCGCAAGCCATCTATGTGCAAAGCACGTCGAGGGAACCGGTCTCGCGTAAGAGTACGCGTAAGGTTGGTCCGGATCGTCTCACCCAACAATACCGCCGAACCAAAGTATGACATGCTGGTAGGCAGTATGACTTGTATCGCCCACAACTCACTTGTGTTCTACTCGTGCAAATAACATCAAACCATAAAACCTAGGCTCGGATGCCACTGTTGGGGAACGTAGTAATTTCGAAAATTTTCCTACGCACACGCAAGATCATGGTGATGCATAGCAACGAGAGGGGAGAGTGTTGTCTACGTACCAACGCAGACCGACTGCGGAAGCGATCACACAACATAGAGGAAGTAGTCGTACGTCTTCTTCCCGATCCGACCGATCCAAGCACCGTTACTCCGGCACCTCCGAGTTCTTAGCACACGTTCAGCTCGATGGCGTTCCTCGGGCTCCGATCCAGCAAAGCGTCGAGGAAGAGTTCCGTCGGCACGACGGCGTGGTGACGATCTTGATGTACTACCGACGCAGGGCTTCGCCTAAGCACTGTAACGGTATGATCGAGGTGGAATTTGGTGGCAGGGGGCACCGCACACGGCTAAGGAACGATCTCAAGGATCAACTTGTGTGTCTTGGGGTGTCCCCTGCCCCCGTGTATAAAGGTTGGAGGAAGGGGGGCCGGCCGGCCAGGGAGAGGGAGGCGCATGGGGAGTCCTACTCCTACCGGGAGTAGGACTCCCCCCTCCAATCCTAATCCAATTAGGACTCTCGGGGGAAAAGGAGAGAGAGGGGGGGGCGGCCCCTTCTCCTAGTCCTACTAGGACTTGGGGAAAGGGGGGGCGCCGGCCAGCTATGGGCTGCCCCTTTTCTCTTTTTCCACTAAGGCCCAATAGGCCCATTAGTCTCCCGGGGGGTTCCGGTAACCCTCCCGGTATTCCGGTAAAATCCCGATTTCACCCGGAAAACTTCCTATGTCCAAACATAGTCTTCCAATATATCAATCTTTACGTCTCGACCATTTCGAGACTCCTCGTCATGTCCGTGATCTCATCCGGGACTCCGAACAACCTTCGGTACATCAAAATGCATAAACTCATAATAACTGTCATCGTAACGTTAAGCGTGCGGACCCTACGGTTCGAGAACAATGTAGACATGACCGAGACACGTCTCTGGTCAATAACCAATAGCGGGACCTGGATGCCCATATTGGCTCCTACATATTCTACGAAGATCTTTATCGGTCAGACCGCATAACAACATACGTTGTTCCCTTTGTCATCGGTATGTTACTTGCCCGAGATTCGATCGTCGGTATCCAATACCTAGTTCAATCTCGTTACCGGCAAGTCTCTTTACTCGTTCCGTAATACATCATCTCATAACTAACATATTAGTTGTAGTGCTTGCAAGGCTTATGTGATGTGCATTACCGAGAGGGCCCAGAGATACCTCTCCGACAATCGGAGTGACAAACCCTAATCTCGAAATACGCCAACCCAACATCTACCATTGGAGACACCTGTAGTACTCCTTTATAATCACCCAGTTACGTTGTGACGTTTGGTAGTACCCAAAGTGTTCCTCCGGTAAACGGGAGTTGCATAATCTCATAATTATAGGAACATGTATAAGTCATGAAGAAAGCAATAGCAACATACTAAACGATCGGGTGCTAAGCTAATGGAATGGGTCATGTCAATCAGATCATTCTACTAATGATGTGACCTCGTTAATCAAATAAAAACTCTTTGTTCATGGTTAGGAAACATAACCATCTTTGATTAACGAGCTAGTCAAGTAGAGGCATACTAGTGACACTCTGTTGGTCTATGTATTCACACATGTATTATGTTTCCGGTTAATACAATTCTAGCATGAATAATAAACATTTATCATGATATAAGGAAATAAATAATAACTTTATTATTGCCTCTAGGGCATATTTCCTTCAGTCTCCCACTTGCACTAGAGTCAATTATCTAGATTACACAGTAATGATTCTAACACCCATGGAGCCTTGGTGCTGATCATGTTTTGCTCGTGGAAGAGGCTTAGTCAACGGGTCTGCAACATTCAGATCCGTATGTATCTTGCAAATCTCTATGTCTCCCACCTGGACTAAATCCCGGATGGAGTTGAAGCGTCTCTTGATGTGTTTGGTTCTTTTGTGAAATCTGGATTCCTTTGCCAAGGCAATTGCACCAGTATTGTCACAGAAGATTTTCATTGGACCCGATGCACTAGGTATGACACCTAGATCGGATATGAACTCCTTCATCCAGACTCCTTCGTTTGCTGCTTCCGAAGCAGCTATGTACTCCGCTTCACATGTAGATCCCGCTACGACGCTTTGTTTAGAACTGCACCAACTGACAGCTCCACCGTTTAAAGTGAACACGTATCCGGTTTGCGATTTAGAATCGTCCGGATCAGTGTCAAAGCTTGCATCAACGTAACCTCTTACGGTGAGCTCTTTGTCACCTCCATATACGAGAAACATATCCTTAGTCCTTTTCAGGTATTTCAGGATATTCTTGACCGCTGTCCAGTGATCCATTCCTGGATTACTTTGGTACCTCCCTGCTAAACTTATAGCAAGGCACACATCAGGTCTGGTACACAGCATTGCATACATGATAGAGCCTATGGCTGAAGCATAGGGAACATCTTTCATTTTCTCTCTATCTTCTGCAGTGGTCGGGCATTGAGTCTGACTCAACTTCACACCTTGTAACACAGGCAAGAACCCTTTCTTTGCTTGATCCATTTTGAACTTCTTCAAAATCTTGTCAAGGCATGTGCTCTGTGAAAGTCCAATTAAGCGTTTTGATCTATCTCTATAGATCTTTATGCCTAATATGTAAGCAGCTTCCCCGAGGTCTTTCATCGAAAAACTTTTATTCAAGTATCCCTTTATGCTATCCAGAAATTCTATATCATTTCCAATCAGCAATATGTCATCCACATATAATATCAGAAATGCTACAGAGCTCCCACTCACTTTCTTGTAAATACAGGCTTCTCCAAAAGTCTGTATAAAGCCAAAGGCTTTGATCACACTATCAAAGCGTTTATTCCAACTCCGAGATGCTTGCACCAGTCCATAAATGGATCGCTGGAGTTTGCATACTTTGTTAGCTCCTTTTGGATCGACAAAACCTTCTGGTTGTATCATATACAACTCTTCTTCCAGAAATCCATTCAGGAATGCAGTTTTGACATCCATCTGCCATATTTCATAATCATAAAATGCGGCAATTGCTAACATAATTCTGACGGACTTAAGCATTGCTACGGGTGAGAAGGTCTCATCGTAGTCAACCCCTTGAACTTGTCGAAAACCTTTCGCGACAAGTCGAGCTTTATAGACAGTAACATTACCGTCAGCGTCAGTCTTTTTCTTGAAGATCCATTTATTCTCAATTGCTTGCCGATCATCGGGCAAGTCAACCAAAGTCCATACTTTGTTTTCATACATGGATCCCATCTCAGATTTCATGGCGTCAAGCCACTTTGCGGAATCTGGGCTCACCATCGCTTCTTCATAGTTCGTAGGTTCATCATGATCTAGTAGCATGACTTCCAGAACTGGATTACCGTACCACTCTGGTGCGGATCTCACTCTGGTTGATCTACGTGGTTCGGTAGTATCTTGTCCTGAAGTTTCATGATCATCATCATTAGCTTCCTCACTGATTGGTATAGGTGTCGCAGAAACAGTTTTCTGTGATGTACTATTTTCCAATAAGGGAGCAGGTACAGTTACCTCGTCAAGTTCTACTTTCCTCCCACTCACTTCTTTCGAGAGAAAACTCCTTCTCTAGAAAGTTTCCGAATTTAGCAACAAAAGTCTTGCCTTCGGATCTGTGATAGAAGGTGTATCCAATAGTTTCCTTTGGATATCCTATGAAGACACATTTCTCCGATTTGGGTTCGAGCTTATCAGGTTGAAGCTTTTTCACATAAGCATCGCAGCCCCAAACTTTAAGAAACGACAACTTTGGTTTCTTGCCAAACCATAGTTCATAAGGTGTCGTCTCAACGGATTTTGATGGTGCCCTATTTAACGTGAATGCGGCCGTCTCTAAAGCATAACCCCAAAACGATAGCGGTAAATCAGTAAGAGACATCATAGATCGCACCATATCTAGTAAAGTACGATTACGACGTTCGGACACACCATTACGCTGTGGTGTTCCGGGTGGCGTGAGTTGCGAAACTATTCCACAATTTTTCAAATGTACACCAAACTCGTAACTCAAATATTCTCCTCCACGATCAGATCGTAGAAACTTTATTTTCTTGTTACGATGATTTTCAACCTCACTCTGAAATTCTTTGAACTTTTCAAATGTTTCAGACTTATGTTTCATTAAGTAGATATACCCATATCTGCTTAAATCATCTGTGAAGGTGAGAAAATAACGATATCCGCCACGAGCCTCAATATTCATCGGACCACATACATCGGTACGTATGATTTCCAATAAATCTGTTGCTCTCTCCATAGTACCGGAGAACGGTGTTTTAGTCATCTTGCCTATGAGGCACGGTTCGCAAGTACCAAGTGATTCATAATCAAGTGGTTCCAAAAGTCCATCAGTATGGAGTTTCTTCATGCGCTTTACACTGATATGACCCAAACGGCAGTGCCACAAATAAGTTGCACTATCATTATTAACTTTGCATCTTTTGGCTTCTACATTATGAATATGTGTATCACTATCATCGAGATTCAACAAGAATAGACCACTCTTCAAAGGTGCATGACCATAAAAGATATTACTCATATAAATAGAACAACCATTATTCTCTGATTTAAATGAATAACCGTCTCGCATCAAACAAGATCCAGATATAATGTTCATGCTCAACGCTGGCACCAAATAACAATTATTTAGGTCTAATATTAATCCCGAAGGTAGATGTAGAGGTAGCGTGCCGACCGCGATCACATCGACTTTGGAACCGTTTCCCACGCGCATCGTCACCTCGTCCTTTGCTAGCGTTCGCTTATTCCGTAGTCCCTGTTTCGAGTTGCAAATATTAGCAACAGAACCAGTATCAAATACCCAGGTGCTACTGCGAGCTCTAGTAAGGTACACATCAATAACATGTATATCACATATACCTTTGCTCACTTTGCCATCCTACTTATCCGCCAAATACTTGGGGCAGTTCCGCTTCCAGTGACCAGTCTGCTTGCAGTAGAAGCACTCAGTTTCAGGCTTAGGTCCAGACTTGGGTTTCTTCTCCTGAGCAGCAACTTGCTTGCTGTTCTTCTTGAAGTTTCCCTTCTTCTTCCCTTTGCCCTTTTTCTTGAAACTAGTGGTTTTGCTAACCATCAACACTTGATGCTCCTTCTTGATTTCTACCTCCGCAGCTTTCAGCATTGCGAAGAGCTCGGGAATAGTCTTGTTCATCCCTTGCATATTATAGTTCATCACGAAGCTCTTGTAGCTTGGTGGCAGTGATTGGAGAATTCTGTCAATGATGCAGTCATCTGGAAGATTAACTCCCATCTGAATCAAGTGATTATTATACCCAGACATTTTGAGTATATGCTCTCTGACAGAACTGTTCTCCTCCATCTTGCAGCTATAGAACTTATTGGAGACTTCATATCTCTCAATTCGGGCATTTGCTTGAAATATTAACTTCAACTCCTGGAACATCTCATATGCACCATGACGTTCAAAACGTCGTTGAAGTCCCGATTTTAAGCCGTAAAGCATGGCACACTGAACTATCGAGTAGTCATCAGCTTTGCTCTGCCAGACGTTCATAACATCTGGCGTTGCTCCAGCAGCAGGCCTGTCACCCAGCGGTGCTTCCAGGACGTAATTCTTCTGTGCAGCAATGAGGATAATCCTCAGGTTATGGACCCAGTCCGTGTAATTGCTACCATCATATTTCAACTTTGCTTTCTCAAGTTGAACGCATTAAAATTCAACGGAACAATAGCACGAGCCATCTATCTACAATCAACATAAACAAGCAAGATACTATCAGGTACTAAGTTCATGATAAGTTTAAGTTCAGTTAATCAAATTACTTAGGAACTCCCACTTAGATAGACATCCCTCTAATCTTCTAAGTGATCACGTGATCCAAATCAACTAAACCATAACCGATCATCACGTGAGATGGAGTAGTTTTCAATGGTGAACATCGTTATGTTGATCATATCTACTATATGATTCACGCTCGACCTTTCGGTCTCCGTGTTCCGAGGCCATATCTGTATATGCTTGGCTCGTCAAGTATAACCTGAGTATTCTGCGTGTGCAACTGTTTTGCACCCGTTGTATTTGGACGTAGAGCTTATCACACCCGATCATCACGTGGTGTCTGGGCACGACAAACTTTGGCAACGGTGCATACTCAGGGAGAACACTTCTTGATAATTTTAGTGAGAGATCATCTTATAATGCTACCGTCAATCAAAGCAAGATAAGATGCATAAAAGGGATAAACATCACATGCAATCAATATAAGTGATATGATATGCCCATCATCATCTTGTGCTTGTGATCTCCATCTCCGAAGCACCGTCATGATCACCATCGTCACCGGCGCGACACCTTGATCTCCATCGTAGCATCGTTGTCGTCTCGCCAATCTTATGCTTCCACGACTATCACTACCGTTTAGTAATAAAGTAAAGCATTACATCGTGATTGCATTGCATACAATAAAGCGACAACCATATGGCTCCTGCCAGTTGCCGATAACTTGGTTACAAAACATGATCATCTCATACAATAAAATCAGCATCATGCCTTGACCATATCACATCACAACATACCCTGCAAAAACAAGTTAGACGTCCTCTACTTTGTTGTTGCAAGTTTTACGTGGCTGCTACGGGCTTAAGTAAGAACTCATCTCACCTACGCATCAAAACCACAACGATAGTTCGTCAAATAGACTCCGTTTTAACCTTCTCAAGGACCGGGCGTAGTCACACTTGGTTCAACTAAAGTTGGAGAGACAGTCTTCCGCAAGCCATCTATGTGCAAAGCACGTCGAGGGAACCGGTCTCGCGTAAGAGTACGCGTAAGGTTGGTCCGGATCGTCTCACCCAACAATACCGCCGAACCAAAGTATGACATGCTGGTAGGCAGTATGACTTGTATCGCCCACAACTCACTTGTGTTCTACTCGTGCAAATAACATCAAACCATAAAACCTAGGCTCGGATGCCACTGTTGGGGAACGTAGTAATTTCGAAAATTTTCCTACGCACACGCAAGATCATGGTGATGCATAGCAACGAGAGGGGAGAGTGTTGTCTACGTACCAACGCAGACCGACTGCGGAAGCGATCACACAACATAGAGGAAGTAGTCGTACGTCTTCTTCCCGATCCGACCGATCCAAGCACCGTTACTCCGGCACCTCCGAGTTCTTAGCACACGTTCAGCTCGATGGCGTTCCTCGGGCTCCGATCCAGCAAAGCGTCGAGGAAGAGTTCCGTCGGCACGACGGCGTGGTGACGATCTTGATGTACTACCGACGCAGGGCTTCGCCTAAGCACTGTAACGGTATGATCGAGGTGGAATTTGGTGGCAGGGGGCACCGCACACGGCTAAGGAACGATCTCAAGGATCAACTTGTGTGTCTTGGGGTGTCCCCTGCCCCCGTATATAAAGGTTGGAGGAAGGGGGGCCGGCCGGCCAGGGAGAGGGAGGCGCAGGGGGAGTCCTACTCCTACCGGGAGTAGGACTCCCCCCTCCAATCCTAATCCAATTAGGACTCTCGGGGGAAAAGGAGAGAGAGGGGGGGCCGGCCCCTTCTCCTAGTCCTACTAGGACTTGGGGAAAGGGGGGGCGCCGGCCAGCTATGGGCTGCCCCTTTTCTCTTTTTCCACTAAGGCCCAATAGGCCCATTAGTCTCCCGGGGGGTTCCGGTAACCCTCCCGGTATTCCGGTAAAATCCCGATTTCACCCGGAAAACTTCCTATGTCCAAACATAGTCTTCCAATATATCAATCTTTACGTCTCGACCATTTCGAGACTCCTCGTCATGTCCGTGATCTCATCCGGGACTCCGAACAACCTTCGGTACA
The DNA here is from genome assembly GCA_034509565.1 of Triticum monococcum. NCBI lineage: Eukaryota > Viridiplantae > Streptophyta > Magnoliopsida > Poales > Poaceae > Triticum > Triticum monococcum. Next base: position 672,546,082 of record CM067845.1, read on the forward strand.
TCAAAATGCATAAACTCATAATAACTGTCATCGTAACGTTAAGCGTGCGGACCCTATGGTTCGAGAACAATGTAGACATGACCGAGACACGTCTCTGGTCAATAACCAATAGCGGGACCTGGATGCCCATATTGGCTCCTACATATTCTACGAAGATCTTTATCGGTCAGACCGCATAACAACATACGTTGTTCCCTTTGTCATCGGTATGTTACTTGCCCGAGATTCGATCGTCGGTATCCAATACCTAGTTCAATCTCGTTACCGGCAAGTCTCTTTACTCGTTCCGTAATACATCATCTCATAACTAACATATTAGTTGTAGTGCTTGCAAGGCTTATGTGATGTGCATTACCGAGAGGGCCCAGAGATACCTCTCCGACAATCGGAGTGACAAACCCTAATCTCGAAATACGCCAACCCAACATCTACCATTGGAGACACCTGTAGTACTCCTTTATAATCACCCAGTTACGTTGTGACGTTTGGTAGTACCCAAAGTGTTCCTCCGGTAAACGGGAGTTGCATAATCTCATAGTTATAGGAACATGTATAAGTCATGAAGAAAGCAATAGCAACATACTAAACGATCGGGTGCTAAGCTAATGGAATGGGTCATGTCAATCAGATCATTCTACTAATGATGTGACCTCGTTAATCAAATAACAACTCTTTGTTCATGGTTAGGAAACATAACCATCTTTGATTAACGAGCTAGTCAAGTAGTGGCATACTAGTGACACTCTGTTGGTCTATGTATTCACACATGTATTATGTTTCCGGTTAATACAATTCTAGCATGAATAATAAACATTTATCATGATATAAGGAAATAAATAATAACTTTATTATTGCCTCTAGGGCATATTTCCTTCACCAACTTAGCCCATCACAAGCTCTCATGGCCAACGAAGGATATTCCTTCTCCTAGGAAGACCCGATCAGACTCAGAATCCCGGTTACAAGACATTTTGACAACGGTAAAACAAGACCAGCAAAGCTGCCCGATGTGCCGAAATCCTGATAGGAGCTGCACATATCTCGTTCTCAGGGAAACATCGGATGAGAAATCCATACAACTAAAACCAGCCCTCAAGTTTCCCCGAGGTGGCGCTGCAAGGGGCTCTAGTTCGGACCAACACTTAGACAAGCACTGGCCCGGGGGGTTAAAATAAAGATGACCGTTGAGTCTGCAGAACCCAAGGAAAGGTGATAGGTTGTTAGGCAAATGTAAAACCAAGGTTGGGCCTTGCTGGAGGAGTTTTATTCAAAGCGAACTGTCAAGGGGTTCCCATAACACCCAACCGCATAAGGGACGCAAAATCAAGGAACATAACACTGGTATGACGGAAACTAGGGCGGCAAGAGTGGAACAAAACACCAGGAATAAGGCCGAGCCTTCCACCCTTTGCCAAGTATATAGATGCATTAAAGTAAACAAGATATAATAATGATATCCCAACAATAACCATGTTCCAACAAGGAACAAACTCCATCTTCACCTGCAACTAGCAACGCTATAAGAGGGGCTGAGCAAAGCGGTAAGATAGCCAAGCAACGGTTTGCTAGGAAAGGTGGGTTAGAGGCTTGTCATGGCAATATGGGAGGCGTGATATAGGAAGTGGTAGGTATCGCGGCATAGCAAAAGAGCGAACAACTAGCAAGCAAAGATAGAAGTGATTTTGAGGGTATGGTCATCTTGCCTGAAAGTTCTCCGAGTTAACGAAAACTTGATCCTTGTAAGAGTACTCAACGGGTTCCTCGATCATGAACTCGTCTCCCGGCTCTACCCAAGGCTAGAACACAAGCAAAGGAAACCACAATCAACCACGATGCAATGCGCAAGCAACATGATGCAAAACATGACATGACATGCGGGATGTGATATGCAATGCATATGCATGCTTCGGAAGGGAAAGATTGAACCAGGCCTTAACTTGGCAAACCAAGTGTGCCTCTCGAAAGATGAGTTGATTTCGGTTGAAATCGATATAAAGATCACCGGAATCGGATGCACGGTTTGCAAATGGCAAGCAAAACAAGAATGGCACAATTCTGCGATTAACAGCATGATGCCATCTAGAATGCAACAAGAAACTAAGCTACTGCACCCCAACATAGCAACAAAGCACGTGGCAGTGATCTACTCAAGATGCTTGACAAAACATGAACACTGAGCTACGTCTAAATTGAAGGAAATATGCCCTAGAGGCAATAATAAAGTTATTATTTATTTCCTTATATCATGATAAATGTTTATTATTCATGCTAGAATTGTATTAACCGGAAACATAATACATGTGTGAATACAAAGACAAACTTAGTGTCCCTAGTATGCCTCTACTTGACTAGCTCGTTAATCAAAGATGGTTATGTTTCCTAACCATGAACAAAGTGTTGTTATTTGATTAACGAGGTCACATCATTAGTAGAATGATCTGATTGACATGACCCATTCCATTAGCTTAGCACCCGATCGTTTAGTATGTTGCTATTGCTTTCTTCATGACTTATACATGTTCCTATGCCTATGAGATTATGCAACTCCCGTTTACCGGAGGAACACTTTGTGTTCTACCAAATGTCACAACGTAACTGGGTGATTATAAAGGAGCTCTACAGGTGTCTCCAAAGGTAGATGTTGGGTTGGCATATTTCGAGATTAGAATTTGTCACTCCGATTGTCGGAGAGGTATCTCTGGGCCCTCTCGGTAATGCACATCACATAAGCCTTGCAAGCATTGCAACTAATGAGTTAGTTGCGGAATGATGTATTACAGAACAAGTAAAGAGACTTGCCGGTAACGAGATTGAACTAGGTATTGGATACCGACGATCGAATCTCGGGCAAGTAACATACCGATGACAAATGGAACAACGTATGTTGTTATGCGGTCTGACCGATAAAGATCTTCGTAGAATATGTAGGAGCCAATATGGGCATCCAGGTCCCGCTATTGGTTATTGGCCAGAGATTTGTCTCAGTCATGTCTACATTGTTCTCGAACCGTAGGGTCCGCACGCTTAACGTTACGATGACAGTTATTATGAGTTTATGCATTTTGATGTACCGAAGTTAGTTCGGAGTCCCGGATGTGATCACGGACATAACGAGGAGTCTCGAAATGGTCGAGACATAAATATTAATATATTGGAAGCCTATATTTGGACATCGGAATTGTTCCGGGTGAAATTGGCATTATACCGGAGTACCGGGAGGTTACCGGAACCCCCCCCCCAGGGTTGTTGGGCCTACATGGGCCTTAAGGGAGAAGAGGAGAGGAGGCAAGAGGTGGCCGCGCGCCCCTCCCCTTCCTAGTCCGAATAGGACAAGGGAAGGGGGCGGTGCCCCCCCCCCCTTTTCCTTCCTCTCTTCCTCCTATTTCCCCCCTCTCTCTCCTAGTCCAACTAGGAGTACTACTCCCACCGGGAGTAGGACTCAATTGGCGCGCCACACCCTGGCCGGCCGCCTCCTCCCCTTGCTCCTTTATATACGGGGGCAAGGGGGCACCTCTAGACACACAAGTTGATCCACGTGATCGTTCCTTAGCCGTGTGCGGTGCCCCCTGCCACCATATTCCACCTCGATCATATCGTTGTAGTGCTTAGGCGAAGCCCTGCGTCGGTAGAACATCATCATCGTCACCACGCCGTTGTGCTGACGGAACTCATCCCCGAAGCTTTGCTGGATCGGAGCCCGGGGAGCGTCATTGAGCTGTACGTGTAATAAGAACTCGGAGGTGCCAGAGTAACGGTGCTTGGATCGGTCGGATCGGGAAGACGTACGACTACTTCCTCTATGTTGTGTCAACGCTTCCGCAGTCGGTCTGCGTGGGTACGTAGACAACACTCTCCCCTCTCGTTGCTGTGCATCACCATGATCTTGCGTGTGCGTAGGAAAATTTTTGAAATTACTACATTCCCCAACATAAATCCCACTAGAACAGGTTCGAACAAGCATGGCTAAAGTGCAAAAGATATCAGCTTGACAGACTTAGTAAAAATACTAACATGCCAGGAATTAACATCAGGAAGCAATGTTTAGAGCAAGCAAACAACATGCTACAGGAAAAGAACATAGCAATACAAGGCATGGCATGAATCTACTCAAAGCATAGAACAAAAGTCCCTTACTGACCATAAGCTAAAAAGGATCAGAAGATATGATGGCAACCATGTAAACATAGCAAGTTTCGTTAACAGAATCAGACTTAGCAGAAAACAGAGCATGGCATAAACAGAGTTATGAAGGCCTCTTTGCGAGCTCGATTCACTCACCACAAGGCATTGCATGACAAACTAAGCATATTACCAGCAAGAAGACATGATAATGAAGCTAACCAAAGCAAGAACAAGTTTATAGCATGCTTGGATCAACTACAACATCAATGGCAAAATTGATTAACATGTAAACAATCTGCCAAGAACATTTTATAGCAAAAGTAGATCAAGATTAAGACATGCTAAGACACTCCATAAATGCAAACATGTGCATGGATGGATAGAGCACAACCATATGTCCAAATCATCCTTATTGAACATACTCAAAAGAAGCATGGATCTCACTGTAGCAACATGAATACATGGCATAAAAATAACAGCAGAGCAATGACTTAGTGAAATTCTAAGTCTCTGAAATCAGTAATATCACGAGAGCTACTTTGCATGCTTGTGCTAGTCACCACATTGATCACAAAAATACATGGCATACACCCCTGTAAAGATGGCATGGCATAGCCCAAAACACCTGTAGAGATCATGTTCATATGAAGCACACAACAAATGTAGCAAAAATGACGAATGCACATACTCTGCTAAGAATCAGCACCTAGCATTTTAGAGCACTCTTGCATCAATGATTAGGGCATCAAGATGGACTCAAACAAGCATGACACAATGGGACAAAATGAAGAGCACATCACGATGAACATTTCGATATATCATGCATGCAAAACGGATCTACGGATAATAAGTTATGGCATGATGAACAGGGGCTTAAAATATGTGCAGAGATGAGGACTTAGTGGATTTTTACCCCGTGAAAACTGGACGAGGAGGTGTGGGATGGAGTGGATCCTGGACGGGCGCGGGCGTTTGGTTCGGTGGCCTGGTGGATCTGGTCCACCTCTAGATCCGGCGACGGAGGAGGACGCTGGCGAGGCGCCGGTGTCCGGCGACGGCGAAGCGGGGCGGCGCGGAGAGAGGCAGCGGCGCACGAGGCAGAGAGGAGGCGGCGGCGCAGGCGCAACAGGGCGGCGCGGGCAGCTGGGCGGCGGTGGTGTGCGTGGCCCGCGGCGGCGGGGAAGGCGAGGACGGGCTCCGGCGAGGCTCCGGTAGCCGGAGCTGGGACATGCGGCGGCGAGTCAGGCGAACGCGGGCGGCGGCGCTAGGGCAGAGCGGCCACGCGGCTGCGGGCGCACAAGGGCGGGGCGAACGGGCCCGGTCGCCGCCCGAGGTGGGCCGGCCTCGGGCCCCGGCGGGCCTGGCGGCAGGTAGGCACGGCGATGGACAGGTGGCGGTCCCTGAGTGGGCGCGGGAGGCGGTGGAGGTGATGTGGCAGCCTCGGATTGGACGGAGTGAGGTGGCCGGCGGTGGTGGACGAGTCCGACGGCGGACAGACATGTCTGGTGGCGCGGTGGAGGAGAGATCTAGGGTTTGGACTGCGTGAAAATTCGGAGGGGATCACATATTTATAGGTAGAGGTAGTTAGGGATGTCCAAATGAGGTGTAGTTTTCGCCCACGCGATCGTGTTCCGACAGCGGAGGACATGGGAGTGGTTTGGAAGGGTTACTGGGCCGTTTTAGAGGGGTGTTGGGTGATACGTCTCCAACGTATCTATAATTTTTGATAGTTACATGCTATTATATTATCAACTTTGGATGTTTATATGCTATTTTATATGATTTTTTGGACTAACCTATTAACCCAAAGCCCAGTGCCAGTTTCTGTTTTTTCCTTGTTTTAGAATATCGCAGAAAAGGAACATCAAACGGAGTACAATTGACCTGAAACTTCACGAACTTATTTTTGGATCAGAAGAAGCCCAGAAGACTTGGAGTCCACGTAAGGGAAGCTTCGAGGAGGCCATGAGGTAGGGGCGCGCCCACCCCCCTTGGGCGAGCCCTCCACCCTCGTGGGCCCCTCGTGGCTCCCCTGACGTACTTCTTCCGCCTATATATCTCCATATACCCTAAAACGATCGGGTAGCATAATAGATCGGGAGTTCCACCGCACGAAGCCTCCGTAGCCACCGAAAGCCAATCTAGACCCGTTCCAGCACCCTGCCGGAGGGGGGAATCCCTCTCCGGTGGCCATCTTCATCATCCCGGTGCTCTCCATGACAAGGAGGGAGTAGTTCTCCCTCGGGGCTTAGGGTGTGTACCAGTAGCTATGTGTTTGATCTCTCTCTCTCTCTCTCGTGTTCTTGAGGTGATACGATCTTGATGTATCGCGAGCTTTGCTATTATAGTTGGATCCAATGATGTTTCTCCCCCTCTACTCTCTTGTAATGAAATAAGTTTCCCCTTTGAAGTTATCTCATCAGGTTGAGTCTTTAAAGATTTGAGAACATTTGATGTATGTTTTGTCGTGTGTATCTGTGGTGACAATGGGATACCACGTGATTCACTTGATGTATGTTTTGGTGATCAACTTGCGGGTTCTGCCCATGAACCTATGCATAGGGGTTGGCACATGTTTTTGTCGTGGTTCTCCGGTAGAAACTTTGGGGCACTCTTTGAGGTTCTATGTGTTGGTTGAATAGATGGATCTGAGATTGTGTGATGCATATCATATAATCATACCCACGGATACTTGAGGTGACATTGGAGTATCTAGGTGACATTAAGGTTTCAGTTTATGTGTTTTTTAAGGTGTTATTCTAGTACGAACTCTAGGGTTGTTTGTGACACTTATAGGAATAGCCCAACTGATTGATTGGAAAGAATAACTTTGAGGTGGTTTCGTACCCGACCATAATCTCTTCAGTTGTTCTCCGCTATTAGTGACTTTAGAGTGACTCTTTGTTGCATGTTGAGGGATAGTTATGTGATCCAATTATGTTATTATTGTTGAGAGAACTTGCACTAGTGAAAGTATGAACCCTAGGCCTTGTTTCAACACATTGCAATACCGTTTACGCTCACTTTTATCACTTGTTACCTTGCTGTTTTTATATTTTCATATTATAAAAACTATTATCTACCATCCATATACCACTTGTATCACCATCTCTTCGCCGAACTAGTGCACCTATACAATTTACCATTGTATTGGGTTTGTTGGGGACACAAGAGACTCTTTGTTATTTGGTTGTAGGGTTGCTTGAGAGAGACCATCTTCATCCTACGCCTCCTACGGATTGATAAACCTTAGGTCATCCACTTGAGGGAAATTTGCTAATGTCCTACAAACCTCTGCACTTGGAGGCCCAACAACGTCTACAAGAAGAAGGTTGTGTAGTAGATATGAAGCTCTATTCTGGCATCGTTGCCGGGGAGGTGAGTGCTTGAAGGTATATCTTTAGATCTTGCAATCGAGTCTTTTAGTTTCTTGTTTTATCACTAGTTTAGTTTACAAAAGAAAACTATAAAAAATGGAATTGAGTTTGCCTCATACGCTTCATCTTTTTAAAATCTTTCGTGAGTATGATGGAAAGGAAAATTGTGCTCAAGTTCTAGAAGAAGAATGCATTAAAATGTTTGGCACTAAATCTTTGAATGATGAGCATGATTGTAATGTTGTTAGTACGAACTCCTTGAATATCCATAGTACTAATGATGATTGCACTAGTTATGATGAAAATGTCTCCTATAAACATGTCAAATTTTTGTGGAGTGCATTGGGTTTGTAAGTACACACCAAATACGTAAGATAAATATTGCAAGAGGCATAAGTACTTAGAAACTAAACTGTTGCAACAAAGGTTAGATGATTGTGCTGAAGATTTAAATTTTCTTGGCCGTACTTGTATACTTTGCAATGAACAGGGTCATTTAGCTATCCGATGCAAATTGTTTCATGATCTAATCGTGTCCAAAAATTGGGATGACTTGATTTCCCTTGCACATTATAATGAACTTAGTTTGCTTATGGCCTACGAAGAAATGAAACGTATAACTAACTATCTTCCAGAATTTTCCCGTTATAAACTTCTTGGTTTTGATCTAGAGGAAATTTATATGTATTGTGCGGTGAATTGTATTGAAAATCTCTATTTTGCCAACTATATAAAGAAAAGGAAACAAATAGAAGATGAAGAGAATACTAATGAAAGGGAAGAGACTTCCCAATACCCTCCTATTATTTCTTATGATGAATCAGGTAACGAGGAAGAGCCTCCTATTCAACCAATCTCATTAATAAGGAGCTCCAAAAAGAGGATTGAACCCACACATGATGTGGTGAAGAAGAAGAAGAAAATAAAAAGGAAGAGAGGTAAAAAGATATCTCTCCCAAATAATGCTTCTCCTATTACTATTGTGCCTCTAGAAAATATAATTGTGGAAGATAATGATACTTCTTATGATCTTGAAAATCTTTTTGGCACTTGCTTGGAAGAATATGATAATTGCTATATTATTGGTGCTATCCATAATATTAATGATGACAGTGATTATGCTTATGATATGAAAAGGCCCAAGCTTGGGGATGCTATGTTTGATGAAGATGATGTTTTTGAGAATATATTTGCTGCAATTAATGTTTGTCCCAAGCTTGGTGATGCTACATTTAATGAAGATGATATTTTTAGTCTCCCAAGTTTTGCTATGCAAATTTATAATGATGATAGCATGCCTCCTACCTATGATGATTATTGTGATGATACTTATGCTAGAAAAAGTAGTGATTATATTTATAAAACTTGTCATGATTATGATTACTCCTTTTCTGAACATTACTCTTTTAATGTGGAAACAATTTATAGTATTCGAGTCTCTTATGATACTCCCACTATTCCGAATGACAAGAATGAGTTCACAATAGTACCTAAGTGGTGATTTATTTTCTTATACTAATGGAGCTTACGAGTTTTCTGTTAAGGTTTGTGTTGTTAAGTTTTCAAGTTTTGGGTAAAGATTCGATGGACTATTTAATAAGGAGTGGCAAGAGCCTAAGCTTGGGGATGCCCAAGGAACCCCAAGGTAATATTCAAGTGCAACCAAGAGCCTAAGCTTGGGGATGCCCCGGAAGGCATCCCCTCTTTCGTCTTCATTCATCGGTAACTTTACTTGGAGCTATATTTTTATTTACCACATGATATATGTTTTGCTTGGAGCATCATTTTATTTTATTTTGTTTTGCTTGCTGTTTGAATAAAATACCAAGATCTGAAATTATTAAATGTTAGAGAGTCTTCACACAATTGCATAATTGTTCGACTACTCATTGATCTTCGCTTATATCTTTCGGAGTAGTTTGTTGTTTGCTCTAGTACTTCACTTATATCTTTTAGAGCACGGTGGTGGTTTTATTCTATAGAAATAGATGAACTCTCGTGCTTCACTTATATTATTTTGAGAGTCTTTAGAATAGCATGGTAGTTTGCTTTGGTTATGAATCTAGTCCTAATATGATAGGCATCCAAGATGGGTATAATAAAAACTTTCATATAGAGTGCATTGAATACTAAGAGAAGTTTGATACTTGATGATTGTTTTGAGATATGAAGGTGGTAATATTAGAGTATGCTAGTTGAGTAGTTGTGAATTTGATAAATACTTGTTCTAAAGTTTGATTCCCGTAGCATCACGTATGGTGAACCGTTGTGTGATGAAGTCGGAGCATGACTAATTTATTGATTGTCCTCCTTATGTGTGGCGGTCGGGGACGAGCGATGGTCTTTTCCTACCAATCTATCCCCCTAGGAGCATGCGCGTAGTACTTTGTTTCGATAACTAATAATTGTTTGCAATAAGTATGTGAGTTCTTTATGACTAATGTTGAGTCCATGGATTATACGCACTCTCACCCTTCCACCATTGCTAGCCTCTCTAAATACCGCGCAACTTTTGCCGATACCATAAACCCACCATATATCTTCCTCAAAACAGCCACCATACCTACCTATTATGGCATTTCCATAGCCATTCCGAGATATATTGCCATGCAACTTTCCACTGTTCCGTTTACTATGACACGCTCCATCATTGTCATATTGCTTTGCATGATCATGTAGTTGACATTGTGGCAAAGCCACCGTTCATAATTCTTCCATACATGTCACTCTTGAGTCATTGCACATCCCGGTACACCGCCGGAGGCATTCATATAGAGTCATATCTTGTTCTAAGTATCGAGTTGTAATTCTTGAGTTGTAAGTAAATAAAAGTGTGATGATCATCATTATTAGAGCATTGTCCCAGTGAGGAAAGGATGATGGAGACCATGATTCCCCACAAGTCGGGATGAGACTCCGGACGAAAATAAATAAATAAATAAATAAAAGAGTCCAAAGAAGCCCAAATAAAAAAAAGAGAAAGAAAGAGGCCATAAAAAAGGAGAAAGGCCCAAATAAAAAAATGAGAGAAAAGGAGAGAAGGGACAATGCTACTATCCTTTTACCACACTTGTGCTTCAAAGTAGCACCATGATCTTCATGATAGAGAGTCTCCTGTGTTGTCACTTTCATATACTAGTGGGAGTCTTTCATTATAGAACTTGGCTTGTATATTCCAATGATGGGCTTCCTCAAAATGCCCTAGGTCTTCGTGAGCAAGTGAGTTGGATGCACACCCACTAGTTTCTTTTGTTGAGCTTTCATACATTTATAGCTCTAGTGCATCCGTTGCATGGCAATCCCTGCTCACTCACATTGATATCTATTGATGGGCATCTCCATAACCTGTTGATATGCCTAGTTGATGTGAGACTATCTTCTCCTTTTTGTCTTCTCCACAACCACCATTCTATTCCACCTATAGTGCTATGTCCATGGCTCACACTCATGTATTGCGTGAAGATTGAAAAAGTTTGAGAACATCAAAAGTATGAAACAATTGCTTGGCTTGTCATCGGGGTTGTCCAAGATTTAAATATTTTGTGTGGTGAAGATGGAGCATAGCCAGACTATATGATTTTGTAGGGATAGCTTTCTTTGGCCATGTTATTTTGAGAAGACATGATTGCTTAGTTAGTATGCTTGAAGTATTATTATTTTCATGTCAATATTAAACTTTTGTCTTGAATCTTATGGATCTGAACATTTATGCCAAAATAAAGAAGAATTACTTAGAGAAATATGTTAGGTAGCATTCCACATCAAAAATTCTGTCTTTATCATTTACGTACTCGAGGACGAGCAGGAATTAAGCTTGGGGATGTTGATACGTCTCCAACGTATCTATAATTTTTGATTTGTTCCATGCTATTATATTATCAACCTTGGATGTTTTATATGCATTTATATGCTATTTATATGATTTTTGGGACTAACCTATTAACCCAGAGCCCAGTGCCAGTTTCTGTTTTTTCCTTAATTTAGAATATCGCAGAAAAGGAAAATCAAACGGAGTCCAATTGACCTGAAACTTCACAGAACTTATTTTTGGATCAGAAGAAGCCGAGAAGACTTGGAGTCCATGTAAGGGAAGCTTCGAGGAGACCATGATGTAGGGGGGGCGCCCACCCACCCCCCCCCCCCTGGGCGCGCCCTCCACCCTCGTGGGCCCCTCGTGGCTCCCCTGATGTACTTATTCCGCCTATATATCTCCATATACCCTAAAACGATCGGGGAGCACAATAGATCAGGAGTTCTGCCGCCAGAAGCCTCCGTAGCCACCGAAAGCCAATCTAGACCCATTCCGGCACCCTGCCAGAGAAGGGAATCCCTCTTCGGTGGCCATCTTCATCATCCCGATGCTCTCCATGACGAGGAGGGAGTAGTTCTCCCTCAGGGCTGAGGGTATGTACCAGTAGCTATGTGTTTGATCTCTCTCTCTCTCTCGTGTTCTTGAGGTGATACGATCTTGATGTATCGCGAGCTTTGCTATTATAGTTGGATCCTATGATGTTTCTCCCCCTCTACTCTCTTGTAATGAATTGAGTGTCCCCTTTGAAGTTATCTTATCAGATTGAGTCTTTAAAGATTTGAGAACACTTGATGTATGTCTTATCGTGCGTATCTGTGGTGACAATAGGATACCACATGATTCACTTGATGTATGTTTTGGTGATCAACTTACGGGTTCCGCCCATGAACCTATGCATAGGGGTTGGCACATGTTTTCGTCGTGATTCTTCGGTAGAAACTTTGGGGCACTCTTTGAGGTTCTATGTGTTGGTTGAATAGATGAATCAGAGATTGTGTGATGCATATCGTATAATCATACCCACGGATACTTGAGGTGACATTGGAGTATCTAGGTGACATTAGGGTTTTGGTTGATGTGTGTCTTAAGGTGTTATTCTAGTACGAACTCTAGGGCTGTTTGTGACACTTATAGGAATAGCCCAACGGATTGATTGGAAAGAATAACTTTGAGGTGGTTTCGTACCCTACCATAATCTCTTTGTTTGTTCTCCGCTATTAGTGACTTTGGAGTGACTCTTTGTTGCATGTTGAGGGATAGTTATGTGATCCAATTATGTTATTATTGTTGAGAGAAGTTGCACTAGTGAAAGTATGAACCCTAGGCCTTGTTTCAACACATTGCAATACCGTTTACGCTCACTTTTATCATTCGTTACCTTGCTGTTTTTATATTTTCAGATTACAAAAACTATTATCTACCATCCATATACCACTTGTATCACCATCTCTTCGCCGAACTAGTGCACCTATACAATTTACCATTATATTGGGTGTGTTGGGGACACAAGAGACTCTTTGTTATTTGGTTGCGGGGTTGCTTGAGAGAGACCATATTCATCCTACGCCTCCTACGGATTGATAAACCTTAGGTCATCCACTTGAGGGAAATTTGCTACTGTCCTACAAACCTCTGTACTTGGAGGCCCAACAACGTCTACAAGAAGAAGGTTGTGTAGTAGATATCAAGCTCTTTTTTGGCGTTGTTGCCGGGGAGGTGAGTGCTTGAAGGTATATCTTTAGATCTTGCAATCGAGTCTTTTAGTTTCTTGTTTTATCACTAGTTTAGTTTATAAAAGAAAACTATAAAAAATGGAATTGAGTTTGCCTCATACGCTTCATCTTTTTAATATCTTTCGTGAGTATGATGGAAAGGAAAATTGTGCTCAAGTGCTAGAAGAAGAATGCATTAAAATGTTTGGCACTAAATCTTTGAATGATGAGCATGATTGCAATGTTGTTAGTATGAACTCCTTGAATATCCATAGTACTAATGATGATTGCACTAGTTATGATGAAAATGTCTCCTATAAATATATCAATTTTTGTGGAGTGCATTGGGTTTGTAAGTACACACCAAATAGGGAAGATAGATATTGCAAGAGGCAAGTACTTAGAAACTAAATTGTTGCAAGAAAGGCTAGATGATTGTGCTGAAGATTTAAATTTTCTTGGCCGTACTTGTATACTTTGCAATGAATAGGGTCATTTAGCTATCCGATGCAAATTGTTTCATGGTCTAATCGTGTCCAAAAATTGTGATGACTTGATTTCCCTTGCACATTATAATGAACTTAGTTTTCTTATGGGCTGCAAAGAAATGAAACGTATAACTAACTATCTTCCAGAATTTTCCCGTTATAAATTTCTTGGTTTTGATCTAGAGGAAATTTATATGTATTGTGCGGTGAATTGTATTGAAAATCCTTATATTGCCAACTACATAAAGAAAAGGAAACAAATAGAAGATGAAGAGAATACTAATGAAAGGGAAGAGACTTCCCAATACCCTCCTATTATTTCTTATGATGAATCAGGTAACGAGGAAGAGCCTCCTATTCAACCAATCTCATTAATAAGGAGCTCCAAAAAGAGGATTGAACCCACACATGATGTGGTGAAGAAGAAGAAAAGAAAGAGGAAGAGAGGTAAAAATATATCTCTCCCAAATAATGCTGCTCCTATTACTATTGTGCCTCTAGAAAATATAATTGTGGAAGATAATGATACTTCTTATGATCTTGAAAATCTTTTTGGCACTTGCTTGGAAGAATATGATAATTGATATACTATTGGTGCTATCCATACTATTAACGATGAGAGTGATTATGCTTATGATATGAAAAGGCCCAAGCATGGGGATGCTATGTTTGATGAAGATGATGTTTTTGAGAATATATTTGCTGCAATTAATGTTTGTCCCAAGCTTGGGGATGCTACATTTAATGAAGATGATATTTTTAGTCTCCCAAGTTTTGATATGCAAATTTATAATGATGATAGCATGCCTCCTACCTATGATTATTATTGTGATGATACTTATGCTATAAAAAGTAGTGATTATATTTATAAAACTTGTCATGATTATGATGACCCCTTTTCTGAACATTAGTCTTTTAATGTGGAAACAATTTATAGTATTCGAGTCTCATATGATAATCTCACTATTCCGAATGAGAAGAATATTGCTTATGTGGAGAGTAATAAAAATTCTATGCTTATGCATCATGAAAATAATGCTTTAGGTTCTGCTTATATTGTTGAATTCATTCATGATGCTACTGAAAATTATTATGAGGGAGGAATATATGCTTGTAGGAATTGCAATAATTTCAAGTTTCCTCTCTATGTGCTGAAAGTTTTGAAGTTGTTTTACCTTCCTATGCAAGTTGATTCTTATTTCCATAAGTTGTTTGCTCACAAAATCCCTATGCATAGGAAGTGGGTTAGACTTAAATGTGCTTGTCATATTCTTCATGAAGCTCTCTTTATGTTTCAATTCTTATCCTTTATGTGAGAATCATTGAAATCATCATGCCTAGCTAGAGGCATTAAACGATAGCGCTTGTTGGGAGGCAACCCAACTTTATTTTTGTTCCTTGCCTTTTGTTCCTGTTTAGTAATAAATAATTCATCTAGCCTCTGTTTAGATGTGGTTTTATGATTTTAATTAGTGTTTGTGCCAAGTAGAACCGTTGGGAAGACTTGGGGAAAGTCTTGTTAAGCTTGCTGTAAAAAACAGAAATTTTAGCGCTCACGAGAACTACTGCCATTTTTATTTGGAGAGTGCTATTTAGCTAATTTTTTGCAGATGTTTAATAGATAAATTCCTCACGTCCAGAAATTTATTTTAGAATTTTATGAGTTCCAGAACTATACGTTTGATCCATATTACTACAGACTGTTCTATTTTTGACAGATTCTGTTTTCGATGTATTGTTTGCTTATTTTGATGAATCTATGAATAGTATCGGAGGGTATGAACCATAGATAAGTTGGAATACACTAGATATTATACCAATATGAATTTATAATGAGTTCACAACAGTACCTAAGTGGTGATCTATTTTCTTATACTAACGGAGCTTATGGGTTTTTTGTTAAGTTTCATGTTCTGAAGTTTTCAAGTTTTGGGTAAAGATTCGATGGACTATGAAATAAGGAGTGGTAAGAGCCTAAGCTTGGGGATGCCCAAGGCACCCCAAGGTAATATTCAAGGACAACCAAGAGCCTAAGCTTGGGGATGCCCCGGAAGGCATACCCTCTTTCGTCTTCATTCATCGATAACTTTACTTGGAGCTATATTTTTATTTACCACATGATATGTGTTTTGCTTGGAGCGTCATTTTATTTTATTTTGTTTTGCTTGCTGTTTGAATAAAATACCAAGATCTGAAATTATTAAGTGTCAGAGAGTCTTCACACATTTGCATAATTGTTCGACTACTCATTGATCTTCATTTATATTTTTCGGAGTAGTTTGTTGTTTGCTCTAGTACTTCACTTATATCTTTTAGAGCACGGTGGTGGTTTTATTTTATAGAAATAGATGAACTCTCGTGCTTCGCTTATATTATTTTGAGAGTCTTTATATGTAACATCCCAAATTTTCAATTTGAAATGTTATACATTAGATCATCATGCATATCATATTTTATTTTGCTTTTGGTTTTGATCCTATAAAATCCTAAGCAACTCAAGGACCCACGGAGAGAGTTGGGGATTTTGTTATTTACATATTTGAGTTTTCTCAAATTTTGTAAACAGGATCATTTGATTTTATTTATTTTATCGTCAATTATTTCTATTACAAAGATATGAGAGAGGGAATAAAATTATTTTCCCAAAATATAGAAATATTGAGGATTTAATAAAAAAGTCAAATAAGTTTTATTTTGGAGTTTTTCGGTATTTTTAATTGAATTTAGGAAAAATACGCGTTTTCCAAAGTTGTATTTTGGGCCCAAATAAATGTTCACTTTATCGGGCTTGATTTTAGAAACCCGGGAAAATTTATTTCATGATTTTTGGAGTCCGTTTAGTATTTCTTTTTAATTTTTTTTCCGAGCGTAATTATTTAAAAAAACGAAACCGACTATGGGCCGTACCCGAGCGGGACTCCGCCCGGGGGCGCCTTTATATAGCGCCGCACCTGAGCCTCAGCCCACACCAGCCCCGCGCCCGAGGTTTGCCGCCGCCGCCGCCGGAGCAGCGCGTTGCCCGAGGTTTGCCGCCGCCTCGACTTCCGTGCTGAAATTTTTTTTTTTAAAATAATATTTTTTTCGTCGGCTTTATTTTCGATTTTTTTATTATTTTAATTATTTTCGGATTAGGTTAATTAATGATTAATCTGTTCGTCGTTTTTTCTTTTTGTCAGATTTTTCACGGTTATTTTCTGATCGTGACTTCTGATCCGATTTTCGTTTTAGTATAACTTTTTGCTCGTTTATCGGAATCAGGCGATTCAAGCGCCTGGAGTTTCGTCTCGAAACCCTCTTTCCGAATAATCAACTTAAAAAAGTTTTTGCTACTGTAAAATTTGATTTAGATCCAGATTACTAGAACGAAGTTGATTTTTTTCGCCGTTTGATTTCTTTTGCTTCGTTCGATTTGATTCTTTTTGCAAACCAGGGTTCTTAAGTTGAACTTTCTGGTTAGATCTTCTATTTAAGTTTTACATGTGCATTAGATGAGTACTTATTGTATACTTGTTTATTTGTCTACGATAGAATACCCGGAGTGCGCCGCCTGTTACTTCGAATCGTTAGGTTTTGCGGATCATCAGCAAGGCAAGTTCACATTTTGATCATACCTTTTCTACAACCCAGTTTTATTGCATTAGATCAATCCTCACACGTTGCATGATTAGGATCTAATTAAATTGTGGATGGGAAGTAGATGAGGTACTACCTATTACCTGTTCATTATCAAACCCTTGGGAGTTACTATTACATTAGGCTTATACTGCCATGCTATGCTCGTAGACGTGGATTGGGTTTGAGAGTATTTCATGACAAATGTGAGATTGTTAATTAATGGTTTACTTAAGGTGGCAACTTAAACACACATCTGGGTGGATTGAGGCACCTGGGTATTCTAGGACTTGCCTGTCTAGGCACCTGGGTATTCCAGGACTTGCCTGTTTTTCTTTTAGACCGCCACCCAGGCCCAAAGGGATCATAAGATTATTCATACTAGAAATTTCCGTGTGCAGCCACAAGCCACTATGGGCTCTGGCATAGTTGATTAAGTCGTGTGAACTCTTACAGGGTAGACTAGCAGATGTAGGGGAAAGTAGGTGTACCGGTCTATCCAACGTAAGGTGCTAGCGCTTCTGAAAGACTATGTCTCGGTCATCCGTTTCTCAAACATCCTGTAGTGCGAGAAATCCAACGGAGGCGATCGAGTCTTGTGGGAAAAAGTGCGCAAACCTCTGCAGAGTGTATAAACTAATCATGATTAGCCGTGTCCCTGGTTATGGACATCTTGAGTATCTAGTTCTTGGATTATCCTATTGATCTCATCATGTTACTTCTAAATTAATATTGTTGGGTTATTGATGACTATTTTTAATTGGGATTGAGAATGCTGTCAACCATTCTCAATGTTTAACAACCACCATGATAGTTAAATAAAATTTATTCCTTTGCAGTAGGGAAAAATTGGCTTTTCGCAAAAACATTATAACCATAGAGCTTTTCCACCAACCATATATGCATGTAGTGATAGCTATTGTTCATCATTTTTCTCTATGGTGTGAATTTGCCAGTACATTTAATGTACTGACCCGTTTCGGGCTGCAGCGTCTCATGTTGCAGGTCTCTTACGACGAGTAAGTGATACGTTAGGGTTACGATTTCTACACTCAACTTTGCCGTTGGTGTTTATGGGAATCCACAACCTTGTTGCTTCCGCTATATGGATTGAGGTAATAGTATTTACGTTACTTTATACATGTGATTTACCTCTGTTATAAATCCTTCGAGTACTGTGTGTGTCAGCATACCGATCCAGGGATGACACTTAAGCACAGAGACTTGATCCATTCGGGTCGGGTCACTACATTATAAGAGCATGGTAGTTTGCTTTGGTTATGAATCTATTCCTAATATGATAGGCATCCAGGATGGGTATAATAAAAACTTTCATATAGAGTGCATTGAATACTAAGAGAAGTTTGATACTTGATGATTGTTTTGAGATATGAAGGTGGTAATATTAGAGTATGCTAGTTGAGTACTTGTGAATTTGATAAATACATGTTCTAAAGTTTGTGATTCCCGTAGCATGCACGTATGTTGAACCGTTACGTGATGAAGTCGGAGCATGACTTATTTATTGATCGTCCTCCTTATGAGTGGCGGTCGGGGACGAGCGATGGTCTTTTCCTGCCAATATATCCCCCTAGGAGCATGCGCGTAGTACTTTGTTTCGATAACTAATAAATTTTTGCGATAAGTATGTGAGTTGTTTATGACTAATGTTGAGTCCATGGATTATACGCACTCTCACCCTTCCACCATTGCTAGCCTCTCTAAATACCGTGCAACTTTCGCCGGTACCATAAACCCACCATATATCTTCCTCAAAATAGCCACCATACCTACCTATTATGGCATTTCCATAGCCATTCCGAGATATATTACCATGCAACTTTCCACTGTTCCGTTTACTATGACACGCTCCATCATTGTCATATTGCTTTGCATGATCATATAGTTGACATCGTATTTGTGGCAAAGCCACCGTTCATAATTCTCCCGTACATGTCACTCTTGAGTCATTGCACATCCCGGTACACCGCCGGAGGAATTCATATAGAGTCATATCTTGTTCTAAGTATCAAGTTGTAATTCTTGAGTTGTAAGTAAATAAAAGTGTGATGATCATCATTATTAGAGCATTGTCCCAGTGAGGAAGGGATGATGGAGACCATGATTCCCCCACAAGTCGGGATGAGACTCCGGACGAAAATAAATAAATAAAAGAGGCCAAAGAAGCCCAAATAAAAAAAGAGAAAAAAGAGGCCATAAAAAGGGAGAAAGGCCCAAATAAAAAAATAAAATAAAAAATGAGAGAAAAAGAGAGAAGGTACAATGCTACTATCCTTTTACCACACTTGTGCTTCAAAGTAGCACCATGATCTTCATGATAGAGAGTCTCCTATGTTGTCACTTTCATATACTAGTGGGAATCTTTCATTATAGAATCTGGCTTGTATATTCCAATGACGGGCTTCCTCAAAATGCCCTAGGTCTTCGTGAGCAAGCGAGTTGGATGCACAGCCACTAGTTTCTTTTGTTGAGCTTTCATACATTTACAGCTCTAGTGCATCCGTTGCATGGCAATCCCTACTCACTCACATTGATTCTATTGATGGGCATCTCCATAACCCATTGATACGCCGAGTTGATGTGAGACTATCTTCTCCTTTGTGTCTTCTCCACAACCACCATTCTATTCCACCTATAGTGCTATGTCCATGGCTCACGCTCATGTATTGCGTGAAGATTGAAAAAGTTTGAGAACATCAAAAGTATGAAACAATTGCTTGGCTTGTCATCGGGGTTGTGCATGATTTAAATATTTTGTGTGGTGAAGATGGAGCATAGCCAGACTATATGATTTTATAGGGATGGCTTTCTTTGGCCATGTTATTTTCAGAAGACATGATTGCTTAGTTAGTATGCTTGAAGTATTATTATTTTCATGTCAATATTAAAATTTTGTCTTGAATCTTATGGATCTCAACATTTATGCCAAAATAAAGAAGAATTACTTAGAGAAATATGTTAGGTAGCATTCCACATCAAAAATTCTGTTTTTATCATTTACCTACTCGAGGACGAGCAGGAATTAAGCTTGGGGATGCTGATACGTCTCCAACATATCTATAATTTTTTATTGTTCCATGCTATTACATTATCAACCTTCAATGTTTTATATGCATTTATATGCTATTTTATATGATTTTTGGGACTAACCTATTAACCCAGAGCCCAGTGTCAGTTTCTGTTTTTTCCTTGTTTTAGAATATCGCAAAAATAGTAAAATCAAACGGAGTCCAATTGACCTGAAACTTCACGGAACTTATTTTTGGATCAGAAGAAGCTCAGAAGACTTGGAGTCCATGTAAGGGAAGCTTCGTGGAGGCCATGAGGTAGGGGGCGTGCCCACCCCCCTGGGCGCGCCCTCCACCCTCGTGGGCCCCTCGTGGCTCCCCTGACGTACTTATTCTGCCTATATATCTCCATATACCCTAAAACTATCGGGGAGCACAATAGATCGGGAGTTCCGCCGCCAAAAGCCTCTGTAGCCACCGAAAGCCAATCTAGACCCGTTCCGGCACCCTTCCGGAGGGGGGAATCCCTCTCCGGTGGCCATCTTCATCATCCCGGTGCTCTCCATGACGAGGAGGGAGTAGTTCTCCCTCGGGGCTGAGGGTATGTACCAGTAGCTATGTGTTTGATCTCTCTCTCTCTGTCGTGTTCGTTAGGTGATACGATCTTGATGTATCGCGAGCTTTGCTATTATAGTTGGATCCTATGGTGTTTCTCCCCCTCTACTCTCTTGTAATGAATTGAGTTTCCCCTTTGAAGTTATCTTATCGGATTGAGTCTTTAAAGATTTGAGAACACTTGATGTATGGCTTGACGTGCGTATCTGTGGTGACAATGGGATACCACGTGATTCACTTGATGTATGTTTTGGTGATCAACTTGCGGGTTCCGCCCATGAACCTATGCATAGGGGTTGCCACACGTTTTCATCGTGATTCTCCGGTAGAAACTTTGGGGCACTCTTTGAGGTTCTATGTGTTGGTTGAATAGATGAATCTGAGATTGTGTGATGCATATCGTATAATCATACCCACGGATACTTGAGGTGACATTGGAGTATCTAGGTGAGATTAGGGTTTTGGTTGATGTGTGTCTTAAGGTGTTATTCTAGTACGAACTCTAGGGCTGTTTGTGACATCTCTTCGTTTGTTCTCCGCTATTAGTGACTTTGGAGTGACTCTTTTTTGCATGTTGAGGGATAGTTATGTGATCCAATTATGTTATTATTGTTGAGAGAACTTGCACTAGTGAAAGTATGAACCCTAGGCCTTGTTTCAACGCATTGCAATACCGTTTACGCTCACTTTTATCATTCGTTACCTTTCTAGTTTTATATTTTCAGATTACAAAAACTATTATCTACCATCCATATACCACTTGTATCACCATCTCTTCGCCGAACTAGTGCACATATACAATTTACCATTGTATTGGGTGTGTTGGGGACACAAGAGACTCTTTGTTATTTGGTTGTAGGGTTGCTTGAGAGAGACCATCTTCATCCTACGCCTCCTACGGATTGAAAAACCTTAGGTCATCCACTTGAGGGAAATTTGCTACTGCCCTACAAACCTCTGCACTTGGAGGCCCAACAACGTCTACATGAAGAAGGTTGTGTAGTAGATATCATTGGGCTACAACACACACGAGGCCTTTGCGGTTCCCCGGTTAACCGTTGGAGTATCAAACGGACTCCAAATGACACGAAACTTGACAGGCGGTCTACTGGTGGTGTACCAAGGCCGCTCAGCAAATCTCGTTCCATTCCGAGAAAGTTTAACACCCGCTCACGAAAAGAGGCAAAAGGGGACGCCGGAGGACGTAGGAGTGTTGGATTGCAAAACGGACAATGGGGAAAATGCTCAGATGCATGAGACGAACACGTATGCAAATGAGATGCACATGATGATATGATATGATATGCAAGACACGAACAAAATGCAAAACAAAAACAAAAGCCAACCACGAAGGGAAACTCATATCACATCTCCGGAAAAGGCAAGAGTCGGAGTTACGAATATGGAAAGTTGTATCTGGGGTGTTACACTATATAAACCGAAGGGGATAGTCTGGAAAGGACACCACATATACTCATTACCATATTCATAGGCTAGACTTCTAGGGTTTAGCCATTACGATCTCGTGGTAGATCAACTCTTGTAATACTCATATTCATCAAGATCAATCAAGAAGGAAGTAGGGTATTACCTCCATAGAGAGGGCCCGAACCTGGGTAAACATCGTGTCCCCCGTCTCCTGTTACCATCGATCCTAGACGCACAGTTCGGGACCCCTTACCCGAGATCCACCGGTTTTGACACCGACAGGCACCCCATAGACACACAAGTTAATCATTGATCTTTAGCCGTGTGGGGTGCCCCCCTCCACTATAATCCACCTCGGTAATATCGTAGCGGTGCTTAGGAGAAGCCCTGTTCCGGTAGCAACGTCATCACGCCGTCGTGCTAACGAAGCTCTCCCTCGAAGTTCTACTGGATCGTGAGTTCGTGGGACGTCACCGAGCCAAATGTGTGCAGATCACGGAGGTGCCGTATCTTCGGTACTAGATCGATCGATCGTGAAGACGTGCGACTACATCAACCGCGTTGTCATAAAGCTTCCGCTTACAGTCTACGAGGGTACGTAGACGATACTCTCCCCTCTCGTTGCTATGCAACACCATGATCGTGCCTGTGCGTAGGAATTTTTTTGAAATTACTACATTCCCCAACAACAATTGCCTAGTGTTAGTAGGTGAAAACCCCTAAAGTTTGCAAATCATGGCAACTATAGTAAACCAGATCATACATGGCAACAGCTGCAGTTGTCCAAAAATGGCATCTGACACTTGACCTGAGATGGCAACTGCAGTTGAGCAACCATGGAACTGTAGTTGTCCGACGTGGCAACTGTAGTTCAGTGACATGGCAACTGCAGTTAAACAAACATGGAAGAGGGTCTGAACCATGGCAACTGCGGGACGCATGGTGACTGTCATGCGGGGCGTACGGGACCATGGGGTAGGACGCTTGACGTACGAGCGTGTGGGCGTTATCTATTTTGCTCACACGTAGGCGTGTGAGATAGACCGGGAGAAAAAAAGTGGCATGTGGGCATTACTTGTTTTGTCCACACGTAGGCGTGTGGGCTGATCCCCTTAGAGACCACACAAAATGTGTGGGCAGACCCCTTAACGCCCACACGTGTGGGCGTTATCGGCGTCCTTAATAAAAGGACAACGATAACGCCCACACGTGGGATGGGAGTGAAATCTGGCCACGCGCCTTGTAACACACAGATTGCGTCATGTCACCACATGCATGCATGTGGAAATTTTTTTGGACTTTCAGTTCTTAAAATGTTTTATCTTTTAAATAAAAAATCCGATTGAAGATCCGTTTTCACCATTAAATCCCTCACGATGAAATCTTCGAAACTAGATCGCATACCAATATATTTTGACGAATTTTTTTGGGTTAAAAGTTGCCATGTCTATTGCACATGAATTGCCATGATGTTAACACTGAAGTTGCCATGGTATGTTTCAGCTATTTTCTTCTATATTTAAAAGTAAATTTTTACATTTATAAAACGGGGAATTAAGAAATTAGACTTGCCATGAACCATAAACTAAAATTGCCATGATACATGCACTTAAAATTGCCATGGTTCATACAAAAAATAATTTTCATGGTCAAAGTACTCGAATTGCCATCATCAAAATACTAAAATTGCCATGCTCTACAAACTGAAATTGCCACATGGCAACTTTAGTTTAAGCACTATGGTAACTACAGTGTAAACATCATGGCAACTTTTGGGCAAAAAAGAATTTCGTCGAAACATGTCAACATAGGGTCTAGTTGTGAAGATCTCGTCGAGACGGATTTAATGGTGAAAACGGATTTTTAATTCGATTTTTAATTAGGAGATAAAACATTTTTAAGCCGAAAACCAAAAAGATTCTTGCTGATGTCATCTATTCACATGTGGCAAGATGAGTGGTAAAGGAAGCGTGTGGGCGATGTGTAAGACGCCACACGTGTGGGCGTTAGTTTTTCCTTAATAAAATGTGCGGGTTCAAAAAAAGAAGAAGAAGGTGGCAAGTTCAAAGGTTATCCTAGGCGCAGGACAATGTGGTAAGGGGGATTTGGACGATAGTGTTCCGGATCCAGGAGTGTCGTACATTGTGTCGGGTACACCAACTTATTTTAACCTTTAACAATTTACATACGAAAGGGACATGTGTGATGGTATGGGTCAAAACTGAATTGTGTGGATGTGCATGAGAATTCATAGACCTTTAACGTGAGCATGAGAATATGGCCTCTTCTCGCTCCAACGCATGGGAATTGGACTCATCCTCAACATTCTCTCAATGGTTGTCACCGTAATCGTGGGACTCCCGCGTGAACGAGGATACCGAACTCAAGCCAGCTGTGTTTTTGCTAGTTCCACAACTTGTGGTGCATAGCAGAGTGCAGACGACACATTTGCCTACACAGGCAAGTTGGAGTTCTTCATTCACAAGCTGTCGAACGCAAGACTGGACCCGCCATTTGGAGGCCCTAGTACTAATTGGGTGGACCTAACTATAATCAAGGTAGTACGTACACTGGTATATATTACATATCACAAAAGTCATTATAAAGGCATAAATATCCAAAATGTAATTTTAATTATAAAATTATGTCATAATACATCATTTATATGTGATTATATGACACAAATGATGATTATAACATGGATGCTCTCCAACACAAAAATAATAATTAATAAATATAGTGTGGTGAGACGTGGGGGGAGGGGGCCAGTGCCCCCCCAATCCGCACGGAGTTATCATGTTCTTACAAGCTTTACTAATGTGTTGGAGATAGAAGTGATTTCGAGGGTATGGTCATCTTGCGTGCAAAGTTCTCCAAGTTGACGAAAACTTGATCCTCGTAAGCGTACTCAATGGGTTCCTCGATCACGAACTCGTCTTCCGGAACTACCCAAGGCAAGAACACAAGCAAAGGAAACCACAATCAACCACGGTGAAATGCGCAAGCAACATGATGCAAAACATGACATGACATGCGGGATGTGATATGCAGTGCATATGCATGCTTCAGAAGGAAAAGATTGAACCAGGCCTTAACTTGGCAAACCAAGTGTGTCGCTGGAAAGATGAGTTGATTTCGGTCGAAATCGATACAAAGATCACCAAAATCGGATGCACGGTTTGCAAATGGCAAGCAAAACAAGAATGGCACAATTCTGCGATTAACAGCACGATGCCATCTAGAATGCAACAAGAAACTAAGCTATTGCACCCCAACATAGCAACAAAGCACATGGCAGTGATCTACTCAAGATGCTTGACAAAACATGAACACTGAGCTACGTCTAAATCACACTAGAACAGGTTCAAACAAGCATGGCAAAAGTGCAAAAGATATCACCTTCATAGACTTAGTAAAAATACTAACATGCCAGGAATTAACATCAGGAAGCAATCTTTAGAGCAAGCAAACAACATGCTACAGGAACAGAGCATAGCAATACAAGGCATGGCGTGAATCTACGCAAAGCATAGAACAAAAGTCCCTTACTGACTATAAGCCAAAAGGATCATAAGATATGATGGCACCCATGTAAACATAGCAAGTTTCGTTAACAGAATCAGACTTAGCAGAAAACAGAGCACCGCATAAACAGAGTTATGAAGGCCTCTTTGCGAGCTCGATTCACTCACCACAAGGCATTGCATGACAAACTAAGCATACTACCAGCAAGAAGACATGATAATGAAGCTA
Organism: Triticum monococcum; assembly: GCA_034509565.1. Lineage (NCBI taxonomy): Eukaryota > Viridiplantae > Streptophyta > Magnoliopsida > Poales > Poaceae > Triticum > Triticum monococcum. Next base: position 672,572,029 of record CM067845.1, read on the forward strand.
ACCAAAGCAAGAACAAGTTTATAGCATGCTTGGATCAACTACAACATCAATGGCAAAATTGATTAACATGTAAACAATCTGCCAGGAACATTTTATAGCAAAAGTAGAGCAAGATTAAGACATGCTAGGGCACTCCATAAATGCAAACAGGGGCATGGATGGATAGAGCACAACCATATGTCCAAATCATCCTTACTGAACATACTCAAAAGAAGCATGGATCTCACTGTAGCAACATGAATACATGGCAAAAAAATAACGGCAGAGTAATGACTTAGTGAAATTCTAAGTCTCTGAAATCAGCAATATCATGAGAGCTACTTTGCATGCTTTTGCTAGTCACCACAATGATCACAAAAATACATGGCATACACCCCTGTAAAGATGGCATGGCATAGCCCAAAACACCTGTAGAGATCATGTTCATATGAAGCACACAACAAATGTAGAAAAAATGACAAATGCACATACTCTGCTAAGAATCAGCACCTAACATTTCATAGCACTCTTGCATCAATGATTAGGGCATCAAGATGGACACAAACAAGCATGACACAATGGAACAAAATGAAGAGCACATCACGACGAACATCTCGATATGTCATGCATGCAAAACAGATCTATGGATAAGAAGTTATGGCATGATGAACAGGGGATTAAAATATGTGCAGAGATGAGGACTTAGTGGACTTTTACCCCGTGAAAACTGGACGAGGAGGTTGTTGGGGAACGTAGTAATTTCGAAAATTTTCCTACGCACACGCAAGATCATGGTGATGCATAGCAACGAGAGGGGAGAGTGTTGTCTACGTACCAACGCAGACCGACTGCGGAAGCGATCACACAACGTAGAGGAAGTAGTCGTACGTCTTCTTCCCGATCCGACCGATCCAAGCACCGTTACTCCGGCACGTCCGAGTTCTTAGCACACGTTCAGCTCGATGACGTTCCTCGGGCTCCGATCCAGCAAAGCGTCGAGGAAGAGTTCCGTCAGCACGACGGCGTGATGACGATCTTGATGTACTACCGACGCAGGGCTTCGCCTAAGCACTGTAACGGTACGATCGAGGTGGAATTTGGTGGCAGGGGGCACCGCACACGGCTAAGGAACGATCTCAAGGATCAACTTGTGTGTCTTGGGGTGTCCCCTGCCCCCGTATATAAAGGTTGGAGTAAGGGGGGCCGGCCGGCCAGGGAGAGGGAGGCGCAGGGGGAGTCCTACTCCCACCGGGAGTAGGACTCCCCCCTCCAATCCTAATCCAATTAGGACTCTCGGGGGGAAAGGAGAGAGAGGGGGGCGGCCCCTTCTCCTAGTCCTACTAGGACTTGGGGAAAGGGGGGGCGCCGGCCAGCTATGGGCTGCCCCTTTTCTCTTTTTCCACTAAGGCCCAATAGGCCCATTAGTCTCCCGGGGGCTTCCGGTAACCCTCCCGGTATTCCGGTAAAATCCCGATTTCACCCGGAACACTTCCTATGTCCAAACATAGGCTTCCAATATATCAATCTTTACGTCTCGACCATTTCGAGACTCCTCGTCATGTCCGTGATCTCATCCGGGACTCCGAATAACCTTCGGTACATCAAAATGCATAAACTCATAATAACTGTCATCGTAACGTTAAGCGTGCGGACCCTACGGTTCGAGAACAATGTAGACATGACCGAGACACGTCTCCGGTCAATAACCAATAGCGGGACCTGGATGCCCATATTGGCTCCTACATATTCTACGAAGATCTTTATCGGTCAGACCGCATAACAACATACGTTGTTCCCTTTGTCATCGGTATGTTACTTGCCCGAGATTCGATCGTCGGTATCCAATACCTAGTTCAATCTCGTTACCGGCAAGTCTCTTTACTCGTTTCGTAATACATCATCTCATAACTAACATATTAGTTGTAGTGCTTGCAAGGCTTATGTGATGTGCATTACCGAGAGGGCCCAGAGATACCTCTCCGACAATCGGAGTGACAAACCCTAATCTCGAAATACGCCAACCCAACATCTACCATTGGATACACCTGTAGTACTCCTTTATAATCACCCAGTTACATTGTGACGTTTGGTAGTACCCAAAGTGTTCCTCCGGTAAACGGGAGTTGCATAATCTCATAGTTATAGGAACATGTATAAGTCATGAAGAAAGCAATAGCAACATACTAAACGATCGGGTGCTAAGCTAATGGAATGGGTCATGTCAATCAGATCATTCTACTAATGATGTGACCTCGTTAATCAAATAACAACTCTTTGTTCATGGTTAGGAAACATAACCATCTTTGATTAACGAGCTAGTCAAGTAGAGGCATACTAGTGACACTCTGTTGGTCTATGTATTCACACATGTATTATGTTTCCGGTAAATACAATTCTAGCATGAATAATAAACATTTATCATGATATAAGGAAATAAATAATAACTTTATTATTGCCTCTAGGGCATATTTCCTTCAGTCTCCCACTTGCACTAGAGTCAATAATCTAGATCACATCACCATGTGATTAACATCGATAGTTCACATCATCATGTGATTAACACCCATAGTTCACATCGTCATGTGACCAACACCCAAAGGGTTTACTAGATTCAGTAGTCTAGTTCACATCGTTATGTGATTAACACCCAAAGAGTAATAAGGTGTGATCATGTTTTGCTTGTGAGATAATTTTAGTCAACGGGTCTGTCACATTCAGATCTGTAAGTATTTTGCAAGTTCTATGTCTACAATGCTCTACACGGAGCTACTCTAGCTAATTGCTCCCACTTTCAATATGTATCCAGATTGAGACTTAGAATCATCTGGATCAGTGTCAAAAACTTGCATCGACGTAACCCTTTACGACGAACCTTTTTGTCACGTCCATAATCGAGAAACATATCCTTATTTCACTAAGGATAATTCTGACCGCTGTCCAGTGATCTACTCCTAGATCACTATTGTACTCCCTTGCCAAATCAATGCAGGGTATACAATAGATTTGGTATACAGCATGACATACTTTATAGAACCTATGGCCAAGGCATAGGGAATGACTTTCATTCTCTTTCTATCTTCTGCCGTGGTCGGGCTTTGAGTCTTACTCAACTTCACACCTTGTAATACAGGCAAGAACTCTTTCTTTGACTGCTCCATTTTGAACTACTTCAAAATCTTGTCAAGGTATGTACTTATTGGAAAAACTTATCAAGCGTCTTGATCTATCTCTATAGATCTTGAAGCTCAATATGTAAGCAGCTTTACCGAAGTCTTTCTTTGAAAAACTCCTTTCAAAAACTCCTTTATGCTTTACAGAATGATTCTACATTATTTCCGATCAACAATATGTCATTCACATATACTTATCAGAAATGCTGTAGTGCTCCCACTCACTTTCTCGTAAATACAGGCTTCACCGCAAGTCTGTATAAAACTATATGCTTTGATCAACTTATCAAAGCGTATATTCCAACTCCGAGATGCTTGCACCAGTCCACAGATGGATCGCTGGTGCTTGCACATTTTGTTAGCACCTTTTGGATTGACAAAACCTTCTAGTTGCATCACATACAACTCTTCTTTAATAAATCCATTAAGGAATGCAGTTTTGTTTATCCATTTGCCAGATTTCATAAAATGCGGCAATTGCTAACATGATTCGGACAGACTTAAGCATAGATACGAGTGAGAAAAACTCATCGTAGTCAACACCTTGAACTTGTCGAAAACTTTTGCGACAATTCTAGCTTTGTAGATAGTAACACTACTATCAGCGTCCGTCTTCCTCTTGAAGACCCATTTATTTTCTATGGCTTGCCGATCATCGGGCAAATCCATCAAAGTCCATACTTTGTTCTCATACATGGATCATATCTCAGATTTCATGGCCTCAAACCATTTCACGGAATCTGGGCTCATCATCGCTTCCTCATAGTTCGTAGGTTCATCATGATCTAGTAGCATGACTTCCAGAATTGGATTACCGTACCACTCTGGTGCGGATCTCACTCTGGTTGATCTACGTGGTTCAGTAGTGTCTTGTTCTGAAGTTTCATGATCATCTTCATTAGCTTCCTCACTAACTGGTGTAGGTGACACAGAAACATTTTTCTGTGATGTACTACTTTCCAATAAGGGAGCAGGTACAGTTACCTCGTCAAGTTCTACTTTCCTCCCACTCACTTCTTTCGAGAGAAACTCCTTCTCCAGAAAGTTTCCGAATTTTAGCAACAAAAGTCTTGCCTTCGGATCTGTGATAGAAGGTGTATCCAATAGTTTCCTTTGGATATCCTATGAAGACGCACTTCTTCGATTTGAGTTTGAGCTTATCAGGATGAAACCTTTTCATATAAGCATCGCAACCCCAAATTTTAAGAAACGACAGCTTAGGTTTCTTGCCAAACCATAGTTCACACGGTGTCGTCTCAACGGATTTAGATGGTGCCCTATTTAACGTGAATGCAGCTGTCTCTAATGCATAACCCCAAAACGATAGTGGTAGATCGGTAAGATACATCATAGATTGCACTATATCCAATAAAGTACGTTTATGATGTTAGGACACACCATTATGCTGTGGTGTTCCATGTGGCATGATTTAGTGAAACTATTCCATATTGTTTTAATTGAAGACCAAACTCGTAACTCAAATATTTTACCTCTGCGATCATATCGTAGAAACTTTTATTTTCTTGTCACGATGATTTTCCACTTCACGCTGAAATTCTTTGAACTTTTCAAATGTTTCAGACTTATGTTTCATCAAGTAGATATACTCATATCTGCTCAAATCATCTGTGAAGATCAGAAAATAATGATACCTGTCGCGAGCCTCAATATTCATCGGACCACATACATCAGTATGTATGATTTCCAACAAATCTGTTGCTCCATTGTTCCGAAGAACGGCGTTTTAGTCATCTTGCCCAAAAGGCACGGTTCGCAAGCATCAAGTGATTCATAATCAAGTGATTCCAAAATCCCATCAGCATGGAGTTTCTTCATGCGCTTTACACCTATATGACCTAAACGGCAGTGCTACAAATAAGTTGCACTATCATTATTAACTTTGCATCTTTTGGTTTCAATATTATGATTATGTGTATCACCATGATCGAGATCCAACAAACTTGTTTCATTGGGTGTATGACCATCGAAGGTTTTATTCATGTAAACAGAACAACAATTATTCTCTGACTTTAATGAATAACCGTATTGCAATAAACATGATCAAATCATATTCACGCTCAACGCAAAAACCAAATAACACTTATTTAAGTTCAACACTAATCCCGAAAGTATAGGGGAGTGTGCGATGATGATCATATCAATCTTGGAACTACTTCCAACACACATCGTCACTTCACCCTTAACTAGTCTCTGTTTATTCTGCAACTCCCGTTTCGAGTTACTAAACTTAGCAACTGAACTAGCATCAAATACTGAGGGGTTGCTATAAACACTAGTATAGTACACATCAATAACATGTATATCAAATATACTTATGTTCACTTTGCCATCCTACTTACCCGCCAATCACTTGGGATAGTTCCGCTTCCAGTGACCAGTCCCTTTGCAGTAGAATCACTTAGTCTCAGGCTTAGGATCAGACTTGGGCTTCTTCACTTGAGCAGCAACTTGCTTGCCGTTCTTCTTGAAGTTCCCCTTCTTCCCTTTGCCCTTTTCTTGAAACTAGTGGTCTTGTCAACCATCAACACTTGATGTTTTTCTTGATTTCTACCTTCGTTGATTTCAGCATCACGAAGAGCTTGGGAGTTGTTTCCGTTATCCCTTGCATATTATAGTTCATCACGAAGTTCTACTAACTTAGTGATGATGACCAGAGAATTCTGTCAATCACTATCTTATCTGGAAGATTAACTCCCACTTGATTCAAGCGATTGTAGTACCCAGACAATCTGAGCACATGCTCACTAGTTGAGCGATTCTCCTCCATCTTTTAGCTATAGAACTTGCTGGAGACTTCATGTCTCTCAACTCGGGTATTTGCTTGAAATATTAACTTCAACTCCTGGAACATCTCATATGGTCCATGACGTTCAAAACGTCTTTGAAGTCCCGATTCTAAGCCATTAAGCATGGTGCACTAAACTATCAAGTAGTCATCATGTTGAGCTAGCCAAACGTTCATAACGTCTGCATCTGCTCCTGCAATAGGTCTGTCACCTAGCGGTGCATCAAGGACATAATTTTTCTGTGCAGCAATGAGGATAAACCTCAGATCACGGATCCAATCCGCATCATTGCTACTAACATCTTTCAACACAATTTTCTCTAAGAACATATCAAAATAAACACAGGGAAGCAACAACGTGAGCTATTGATCTACAACATGATTTGCAAAATACTACCAGGACTAAGTTCATGATAAATTTAAGTTCAATTTAATCATATTACTTAAGAACTCCCACTTAGATAGACATCCCTCTAATCCTCTAAGTGATCACGTGATCCAAATCAACTAAACCATAACCGATCATCACGTGAGATGGAGTAGTTTTCAATGGTGAACATCGTTATGTTGATCATATCTACTATATGATTCACGCTCGACCTTTCGGTCTCCGTGTTCCGAGGCCATATCTGTATATGCTTGGCTCGTCAAGAATAACCTGAGTATTCTGCGTGTGCAACTGTTTTGCACCCGTTGTATTTGAACGTAGAGCTTATCACACCCGATCATCACGTGGTGTCTGAGCACGAAGAACTTTGGCAACGGTGTATACTCAGGGAGAACACTTCTTGATAATTTAGTGAGAGATCATCTTATAATGCTACCGTCAATCAAAGCAAGATAAGATGCATAAAAGGATAAACATCACATGCAATCAATATAAGTGATATGATATGGCCATCATCATCTTGTGCTTGTGATCTCCATCTCCGAAGCACCATCATGATCTCCATCGTCACCGGCGCGACACCTTGATCTCCATCGTAGCATCGTTGTCGTCTCGCCAATCTTATGCTTCCACGACTATCACTACCGCTTAGTAATAAAGTAAAGCATTACATCGCGATTGCATTGCATACAATAAAGCGACAACCATATGGCTCCTGCCAGTTGCCGATAACTCGGTTACAAAACATGATCATCTCATACAATAAAATCAGCATCATGCCTTGACCATATCACATCACAACATACCCTGCAAAAACAAGTTAGACGTCCTCTACTTTGTTGTTGCAAGTTTTACGTGGCTGCTACGGGCTTAAGTAAGAACTCATCTCACCTACGCATCAAAACCACAACGATAGTTCGTCAAATAGACTCCGTTTTAACCTTCTCAAGGACCGGGCGTAGTCACACTTGGTTCAACTAAAGTTGGAGAGACTGTCTTCCGCAAGCCATCTATGTGCAAAGCACGTCGAGGGAACCGGTCTCGCGTAAGAGTGCGCGTAAGGTTGGTCCAGATCATCTCACCCAACAATACCGCCGAACCAAAGTATGACATGCTGGTAGGCAGTATGACTTGTATCGCCCACAACTCACTTGTGTTCTACTCGTGCAAATAACATCAAACCATAAAACCTAGGCTCGGATGCCACTGTTGGGGAACGTAGTAATTTCGAAAATTTTCCTACGCACACGCAAGATCATGGTGATGCATAGCAACGAGAGGGGAGAGTGTTGTCTACGTACCAACGCAGACCGACTGCGGAAGCGATCACACAACGTAGAGGAAGTAGTCGTACGTCTTCTTCCCAATCCGACCGATCCAAGCACCGTTACTCCGGCACCTCCGAGTTCTTAGCACACGTTCAGCTTGATGACGTTCCTCGGGCTCCGATCCAGCAAAGCGTCGAGGAAGAGTTCCGTCAGCACGACGGCGTGATGACGATCTTGATGTACTACCGACGCAGGGCTTCGCCTAAGCACTGTAACGGTACGATCGAGGTGGAATTTGGTGGCAGGGGGCACCGCACACGGCTAAGGAACGATCTCAAGGATCAACTTGTGTGTCTTGGGGTGTCCCCTGCCCCCGTATATAAAGGTTGGAGGAAGGGGGGCCGGACGGCCAGGGAGAGGGAGGCGCAGGGGGAGTCCTACTCCCACCGGGAGTAGGACTCCCCCCTCCAATCCTAATCCAATTAGGACTCTCGGGGGGAAAGGAGAGAGAGGGGGGGCCGGCCCCTTCTCCTAGTCCTACTAGGACTTGGGGAAAGGGGGGGGCGCCGGCCAGCTATGGGCTGCCCCTTTTCTCTTTTTCCACTAAGGCCCAATAGGCCCATTAGTCTCCCGGGGGGTTCCGGTAACCCTCCCGGTATTCCGGTAAAATCCCGATTTCACCCGGAACACTTCCTATGTCCAAACATAGGCTTCCAATATATCAATCTTTACGTCTCGACCATTTCGAGACTCCTCGTCATGTCCGTGATCTCATCCGGGACTCCGAACAACCTTCGGTACATCAAAATGCATAAACTCATAATAACTGTCATCGTAACGTTAAGCGTGCGGACCCTACGGTTCGAGAACAATGTAGACATGACCGAGACACGTCTCCGGTCAATAACCAATAGCGGGACCTGGATGCCCATATTGGCTCCTACATATTCTACGAAGATCTTTATCGGTCAGACCGCATAACAACATATGTTGTTCCCTTTGTCATCGGTATGTTACTTGCCCGAGATTCGATCGTCGGTATCCAATACCTAGTTCAATCTCGTTACCGGCAAGTCTCTTTACTCGTTCCGTAATACATCATCTCACAACTAACATATTAGTTGCAGTGCTTGCAAGGCTTATGTGATGTGCATTACCGAGAGGGCCCAGAGATACCTCTCCGACAATCGGAGTGACAAACCCTAATCTCGAAATACGCCAACCCAACATCTACCATTGGAGACACCTGTAGTACTCCTTTATAATCACCCAGTTACGTTGTGACGTTTGGTAGTACCCAAAGTGTTCCTCCGGTAAACGGGAGTTGCATAATCTCGTAGTTATAGGAACATGTATAAGTCATGAAGAAAGCAATAGCAACATACTAAACGATCGGGTGCTAAGCTAATGGAATGGGTCATGTCAATCAGATCATTCTACTAATGATGTGACCTCGTTAATCAAATAAAAACTCTTTGTTCATGGTTAGGAAACATAACCATCTTTGATTAACGAGCTAGTCAAGTAGAGGCATACTAGTGACACTCTGTTGGTCTATGTATTCACACATGTATTATGTTTCCGGTTAATACAATTCTAGCATGAATAATAAACATTTATCATGATATAAGGAAATAAATAATAACTTTATTATTGCCTCTAGGGCATATTTCCTTCAGAGGTGCGGGATGGAGTGGATCCGGGACGGGCGCAGGCGTTTGGTTCGGTGGCCTGGTGGATCTGGTCCACCTGTAGATCCGGCGACGGAGGAGGACACCAGCGAGGCGCCGGTGACCGGCGACGGCGAAGCGGGGCGGCGCGGAGGGAGGCAGCAGCGCGCGGGGCAGAGAGGAGGCGGCGGCGCAGGCGCAACAGGGCGGCGCGGGAAGCCGGGTGGCGGCGGTGCGCATGGCGCGCGGCGGCGGGGAAGGCGAGGACGGGCTCCGGCGAGCCTCCGGTGGCCGGAGCTGCGACGTGCGGTGGCAGGTCAGGTGAACGCGGGCAGCGGCGCTAGGGCAGAGCGGCCACGCGGCTGCGGGCGCGCGAGGGCGGCACGGACGGGCCCGGTCGTGACCCGGGGCGGGCCGGCCTCGGGCCCCGGTGGGCCTGGCAGCGGGGAGGCACGGCGATGGACAGGTGGCGGTCCCTGAGTGGGCCGGGAGGCGGCGGAGGTGATGTGCCAGCCTCGGATTGGACGGAGTGAGGTGGCCGGCGGCGGTGGACGCATCCGACGGCGGACGGACATGTCCGGTGGCTGGGTGGAGGGGAGATCTAGGGTTTGGACTACGTGAAAATTCGGAGGGGATCACATATTTATAGGTAGAGGGAGTTAGGGATGTCCAAATGTTGGGGAACGTAGCAAAAATTCAAAATTTTCCTACGGTTTCACCAAGATCTATCTATGAGTTCATCTAGCAACGAGTCATCGGATGCATCTACATACCTTTGTAGATCGCGAGCGGAAGCGTTCAAAGAACGTGGATGAAGTAGCCGTACACGACGTGATCCAAATCACCGAAGATCCTAGCGCCGAACGGACGGCACCTCCGCGTTCAACACACGTACGGTCAGCGTAACGTCTCCTTCTTCTTGATCCAGCAAGAGGGAAGAAGAGGTTGAGGAAGATGGCTCCAGCAGCAGCACGACGGCGTGGTGATGGTGGAGCTGCAGAACTCCGTCAGGGCTTCGCCAAGCACTATGGAGGAAGAGGAGGTGTTGGAGAGGGAGAAGGAGGCAACCAAAGGCGTGGATCAAACAGCCCTCCTTCCCCCACTATATATAGGAGGGCCTAGGGGGGTGCCGGCCCTAGGAGATCCAATCTCCTAGGGGAGGCGGCGGCCAAGGGAGGTTTCCCTCCCCCCCAAGGCACCTAGGGGGTGCCTTCCACTAGTAGGACTCCTCCCCTTTGGAAACCCTAGGCGCATGGGCCCCTTGGGGCTGGTGCCCTTGGCCCATGTAGGCCAAGGCGCACCCCCTACAGCCCATGTGGCCCCCCAGGGCAGGTGGCCCCACCCGGTGGGCCCCCGGGACCCTTCCGGTGGTCCCGGTACAATACCGATAACCCCGAAACTTGTCCTGGTGGCCGAAACAGCACTTCCTATATATAATTCTTTACCTCCGGACCATTCCGGAACCCCTCGTGACGTCCGGGATCTCATCCGGGACTCCGAACAACATTCGGGTTACTGCATATACATATCCCTACAACCCTAGTGTCACCGAACCTTAAGTGTGTAGACCCTACGGGTTCGGGAGACATGTAGACATGACCGAGACGACTCTCCGGTCAATAACCAACAGCGGGATCTGGATACCCATGTTGGCTCCCACATACTCCATGATGATCTCATCGGATGAACCACGATGTCGAGGATTCAAGTAACCCCGTATACAATTCCCTTTGCCAATCGGTATGTTACTTGCCCGAGATTCGATCGTCGGTATCCCAATACCTCGTTCAATCTCGTTACCGGCAAGTCACTTTACTCGTACCGTAATGCATGATCCCGTGACCAAACACTTGGTCACTTTGAGCTCATTATGATGATCCATTACCGAGTGGGCCCAGTGATACCTCTCCATCATACGGAGTGACAAATCCCAGTCTTGATCCGTGTCAACCCAACAGACACTTTCGGAGATACCCGTAGTATACCTTTATAGTCACCCAGTTATGTTGTGACGTTTGGTATACCCAAAGCACTCCTACGGTATCCGGGAGTTACACGATCTCATGGTCTAAGGAAAAGATACTTGACATTGGAAAAACTCTAGCAAACGAACTATACGATCTTTATGCTATGTTTAGGATTGGGTCTTGTCCATCACATCATTCTCCTAATGATGTGATCTCGTTATCAATGACATCCAATGTCCATAGTCAGGAAACCATGACTATCTGTTGATCAACGAGCTAGTCAACTAGAGGCTTACTAGGGACATGTTGGTGTCTGTTATTCACACATGTATTACGATTTCCGGATAACACAATTATAGCATGAATAAAGACAATTATCATGAACAAGGAAATATAATAATAATGCTTTTATTATTGCCTCTAGGGCATATTTCCAACAGTCTCCCACTTGCACTAGAGTCAATAATCTAGTTACATTGTGATGAATCGAACACCCATGGAATTCTGGTGTTGATCATGTTTTGCTCTAGGGAGAGGTTTAGTCAACGGATCTGCTACATTCAGGTCCGTATGTACTTTACAAATATCTATGTCTCCATCTTGAACATTTTCACGAATGGAGTTGAAGCGACGCTTGATGTGCCTTGTCTTCTTGTGAAACCTGGGCTTCTTGGCAAGTGCAATAGCTCCAGTGTTGTCACAGAAGACCTTGATCGGCCCCGACGCATTGGGTATGACTCCTAGGTCAGTGATGAACTCCTTCACCCAAATTGCTTCATGTGCTGCCTCCGAGGCTGCCATGTACTCCGCTTCACATGTAGATCCCGCCACGACGCTCTGCTTCCAACTGCACCAGCTTACTACCCCACCATTCAAAATATACACGTATCCGGTCTGTGACTTAGAGTCATCCAGATCTGTGTCGAAGCTAGCATCGACATAACCCTTTACGACGAGCTCTTCGTCACCTCCATAAACGAGAAACATTTCCTTAGTCCTTTTCAGGTACTTTAGGATATTCTTGACCGTTGTCCAGTGTTCCTTGCCGGGATTACTTTGGTGCCTTCCTACCAAACTTACGGCAAGGTTTACATCAGGTCTGGTACACAGCATGGCATACATAATAGAACCTATGGCTGAGGCATAGGGGATGACACTCATCTCTTCTATATCTTCTGTCGTGGTCGGACATTGAGCTGAGCTCAATTTCATACCTTGTAACACAGGCAAGAAGCCCTTCTTAGATTGATCCATATTGAACTTCTTCAATATCTTCTCAAGGTATGTGCTTTGTGAAAGACCTATGAGGCGTCTTGATCTATCTCTATAGATCTTGATGCCTAATATATAAGTAGCTTCTCCAAGGTCCTTCATTGAAAAACTCTTATTCAAGTAGGCCTTGATGCTGTCCAAGAGTTCTATATCATTTCCCATCAAAAGTATGTCATCTACATATAATATGAGAAATGCTACAGAGCTCCCACTCACTTTCTTGTAAACGCAGGCTTCTCCATAAGTCTGCGTAAACCCAAATGCTTTGATCATCTCATCAAAGCGAATGTTCCAACTCCGAGATGCTTGCACCAGCCCATAAATCGAGCGTTGGAGCTTGCACACCTTGTCAGCATTCTTAGGATCGCCAAAACCTTCCGGCTGCATCATATACAATTCTTCCTTAAGGAAACCATTAAGGAATGCCGTTTTGACGTCCATTTGCCATATCTCATAATCGTAGAATGCGGCAATTGCTAACATGATTCGGACGGACTTCAGCTTCGTTACCGGTGAGAAAGTCTCATCGTAGTCAACCCCTTGAACTTGTCGATAACCCTTAGCGACAAGCCGAGCTTTATAGATGGTCACATTACCATCCATGTATGTCTTCTTCTTAAAGATCCATTTATTTTCTATGGCTCGCCGTTCAACGGGCAAGTCAGTCAAAGTCCATACTTCGTTTTCATACATGGATCCTATCTCGGATTTCATGGCTTCTAGCCATTTGTCAGAATCCGGGCCCGCCATCGCTTCTTCATAGTTCGAAGGTTCACCGTTGTCTAACAACATGATTTCCAAGACAGGGTTGCTGTACCACTCTGGTGCGGAACGTGTCCTTGTGGACCTTCGAAGTTCAGTAGCAACTTGATCAGAAGTTTCATGATCATCATCATTAACTTCCTCTCTAGTCGGTGTAGGCACCTCAGGAACATTTTCTTGAGTTGCGCCATTTTCCGGTTCAAGAGGTAACACTTCATCAAGTTCTACTTTCCTCCCACTTACTTCTTTCGAGAGAAACTCCTTCTCTAGAAAGCATCCATTCCTGGCAACAAAGATCTTGCCTTCGGATCTGAGGTAGAAGGTATACCCAACAGTTTCTTTAGGGTATCCTATGAAGACGCATTTTTCTGACTTGGGTTCGAGCTTTTCAGGTTGAAGTTTCTTGACATAAGCATTGCATCCCCAAACTTTTAGAAACGACAGCTTAGGTTTCTTCCCAAACCGTAATTCAAACGGTGTCGTCTCAACGGATTTCGACGGAGCCCTATTTAAAGTGAATGCGGCAGTCTCTAAAGCATAGCCCCAAAAAGATAGCGGTAAATCGGTAAGAGACATCATAGATCGTACCATATCTAATAGAGTGTGATTACGACGTTTGGACACACCATTACGCTGAGGTGTTCCAAGCGGCGTGAGTTGTGAAACTATTCCACATTTTCTTAAGTGTGTGCCAAATTCGTGACTCAAGTATTCTCCTCCACGATCTGATCGTAGAAACTTGATTTTCCTGTCACGTTGATTCTCAACCTCACTCTGAAATTCCTTGAACTTTTCAAAGGTTTCAGACTTGTGTTTCATTAAGTAGACATACCCATATCTACTCAAATCATCAGTGAGGGTGAGAACATAACGATAGCCACCGCGAGCCTCAACGCTCATTGGACCGCACACATCAGTATGTATGATTTCCAATAGGTTGGTTGCTCGCTCCATTGTTCCTGAGAATGGAGTCTTGGTCATTTTACCCATGAGGCATGGTTCGCACGTGTCAAATGATTCATAATCAAGAAACTCTAAAGGTCCATCTGCATGGAGCTTCTTCATGCGTTTGACACCTATGTGACCAAGGCGGCAGTGCCACAAGTATGTGGGACTATCATTATCAACCTTACATCTTTTGGTACTCACACTATGAATATGTGTAGCATTACGCTCGAGATTCATTAAGAATAAACCATTCACCATAGGAGCATGACCATAAAACATATCTCTCATATAAATAGAACAACCATTATTCTCGGATTTAAATGAGTAGCCATCTCGAATTAAACGAGATCCCGATACAATGTTCATGCTCAAAGCTGGTACTAAATAACAATTATTGAGGTTTAAAACTAATCCCGTAGGTAAATGAAGAGGCAGCGTGCCGACGGCGATCACATCGACCTTGGAACCATTCCCGACGCGCATCGTCACCTCGTCCTTCGCCAGTCTCCGCTTATTCCACAGCTCCTGCTTTGAGTTACAAATGTGAGCAACTGCACCAGTATCAAATACCCAAGAGCTACTACGAGTACTGGTAAGGTACACATCAATTACATGTATATCACATATACCTTTTGTTTTGCCGGCCTTCTTGTCCGCTAAGTATTTGGGGCAATTCCGCTTCCAGTGACTGCTTCCCTTGCAATAAAAGCACTCAGTCTCGGGCTTGGGTCCATTCTTTGGCTTCTTCCCGGCAGCTTGCTTGCCGGGCGCGGCAACTCCCTTGCCGTCCTTCTTGAAGTTCTTTTTACCCTTGCCCTTCTTGAACTTAGTGGTTTTATTGACCATCAACACTTGATGTTCCTTCTTGACTTCTACCTCTGCTGATTTCAGCATTGCAAATACCTCAGGAATGGTCTTTTCCATCCCCTGCATATTGAAGTTCATCATAAAGCTCTTGTAGCTTGGTGGAAGCGACTAGAGAATTCTGTCAATGACCGCATCATCCGGGAGATTAACTCCCAGCTGAGTCAAGCGGTTATGTAACCCAGACATAGTGAGTATGTGCTCACTGACAGAACTATTTTCCTCCATCTTACAGCTAAAGAATTTGTCGGAGACTTCATATCTCTCGACCCAGGCATGAGCTTGAAAAACCATTTTCAGCTCTTCGAACATCTCATATGCTCCATGTCTCTCAAAACGCTTTTGGAGCCCCGGCTCTAAACTGTAAAGCATGCCGCACTGAACGAGGGAGTAGTCATCAGCACGTGTCTGCCAAGCGTTCATAACATCTTGGTTCTGTGGGACGGGAGCTTCACCTAGCGGTGCTTGTAGGACATAATCTTTCTTGGCAGCTATGAGGATGATCCTCAGGTTCCGTACCCAGTCCGTGTAGTTGCTGCCATCGTCTTTCAGCTTGGTTTTCTCTAGGAACGCGTTGAAGTTGAGGACTACGTTGGCCATTTGATCTACAAGACATATTGTAAAGATTTTAGACTAAGTTCATGATAATTAAGTTCATCTAATCAATGAACTCCCACTTAGATAGACATCCCTCTTCTAGTCATCTAAGTATAACATGATCCGAGTCAACTAGGCCGTGTCCGATCATCACGTGAGACGGACTAGTCAACGTCGGTGAACATCTTCATGTTGATCGTATCTTCTATACGATTCATGCTCGACCTTTCGGTCTTCTGTGTTCCGAGGCCATGTCTATACACATGCTAGGTTCGTCAAGTCAACCGAAGTGTTTGCATGTGTAAATCTGTCTTACACCCGTTGTATGTGAACGTTAGAATCTATCACACCTGATCATCACGTGGTGCTTCAAAACAACAAACTGTCGCAACGGTGCACAGTTAGGGGGAACACTTTCTTGAAATTATTATGAGGGATCATCTTATTTACTACCGTCGTTCTAAGTAAACAAGATGCAAAACATGATAAACATCACATGCAATCAAATAATAATAGTGACATGATATGGCCAATATCACATAGCTCCTTTGATCTCCATCTTGGGGCTCCATGATCATCTTGTCACCGGCTTGACACCATGATCTCCATCATCGTGTCTCCATGAAGTTGCTCACCAACTATTACTTCTACTACTATGGCTAACGTGTTTAGCAATAAAGTAAAGTAATTTACATGGCGTTTCTCAATGACACGCAGGTTATACAAAAATAAAGACAACTCCTATGGCTCCTGCCGGTTGTCATACTCATCGACATGCAAGTCATGATTCCTATTACAATAGCATGAACATCTCATACATCACATATATGTCATTCATCATTCATCACAACTTTGGCCATATCATATCACAAAGCACTTGCTGCAAAAACAAGTTAGACGTCCTCTAATTGTTGTTGCAAGTTTTACGTGGCTGAAGTAGGGTTCTAGCAAGAACGTTTTCTTACCTACGTGAAAGCCACAACGTGATTTGTCAACTTCTATTTACCCTTCATAAGTACCCTTTTCATCGAATCCGCTCCAACTAAAGTAGGAGAGACAGACACCCGCCAGCCACCTTATGCAACTAGTGCATGTTAGTCGGTGGAACCGGTCTCACGTAAGCATACATATAAGGTTGGTCTGGGCCGCTTCATCCCACAATACCGTCGAAGCAAGATAAGACTAGTAGCGGCAAGAAAGTTGACAACATCTATGCCCACAACAAATTGTGTTCTACTCGCGCAAGAAGAACTACGCATAGACCTAGCTCATGATGCCACTGTTGGGGAACGCAGCAGAAATTCAAAATTTTCCTACGGTTTCACCAAGATCTATCTATGAGTTCATCTAGCAACGAGTCATCGGATGCATCTACATACCTTTGTAGATCGCGAGCGGAAGCGTTCAAAGAACGTGGATGAAGTAGTCGTACATGACGTGATCCAAATCACCGGAGATCCTAGCGCCGAACGGATGGCACCTCCGTGTTCAACACACGTACGGTCAGCGTAACGTCTCCTTCTTCTTGATCCAGCAAGAGGGAAGAAGAGGTTGAGGAAGATGGCTCCAGCAGTAGCACGACGGCATGGTGATGGTGGAGCTGCAGAACTCCGTCAGGGCTTCGCCAAGCACTATGGAGGAAGAGGAGGTGTTGGAGAGGGAGAAGGAGGCAACCAAAGGTGTGGATCAAACAGCCCTCCTTCCCCCACTATATATAGGAGGTCCTAGGGGGGCGCCGGCCCTAGGAGATCCAATCTCCTAGGGTGGCGGCAGCCAAGGGAGGTTTCCCTCCCCCCCAAGGCACCTAGGGGGTACCTTCCACTAGTAGGACTCCTCCCCTTTGGAAACCCTAGGCGCATGGGCCCCTTGCGGCTGGTGCCCTTGGCCCATGTAGGCCAAGGTGCACCCCCTACAGCCCATGTGGCCCCCCGGGGCAGGTGGCCCCACCCGGTGGGCCCCGGGACCCTTCTGGTGGTCCCGGTACAATACCGATAACCCCGAAACTTGTCCTGATGGCCGAAACAGCACTTCCTATATATAATTCTTTACCTCCGGACCATTCCGGAACTCCTCGTGACGTCCGGGATCTCATCCGGGACTCCGAACAACATTCGGGTTACTGCATATACATATCCCTACAACCCTAGCGTCACCGAACCTTAAGTGTGTAGACCCTACGGGTTCGGGAGACATGTAGACATACCGAGACGACTCTCCGGTCAATAACCAACAACGGGATCTGGATACCCATGTTGGCTCCCACATACTCCACGATGATCTCATCGGATGAACCACGATGTCGAGGACTCAAGTAACCCCGTATACAATTCCCTTCGCCAATCGGTATGTTACTTGCCCGAGATTCGATCGTCGGTATCCCAATACCTTGTTCAATCTCGTTACCGGCAAGTCACTTTACTCGTACCGTAATGCATGATCCCGTGACCAAACACTTGGTCACTTTGAGCTCATTATGATGATGCATTACCGAGTGGGCCCAGTGATACCTCTCCGTCATACGGAGTGACAAATCCCAGTCTTGATCCGTGTCAACCCAACAGACACTTTCGAAGATACCCGTAGTATACCTTTATAGTCACCCAGTTACGTTGTGACGTTTGGTATACCCAAAGCACTCCTACGGTATCCGGGAGTTACACAATCTCATGGTCTAAGGAAAAGATACTTGACATTGGAAAAACTCTAGCAAACAAACTATACGATCTTTATGCTATGTTTAGGATTGGGTCTTGTCCATCACATCATTCTCCTAATGATGTGATCTCGTTATCAATGACATCCAATGTCCATAGTCAGGAAACCATGGCTATCTGTTGATCAACGAGCTAGTCAACTAGAGGCTTACTAGGGACATGTTGGTGTCTGTTATTCACACATGTATTACGATTTCCGGATAACACAATTATAGCATGAATAAAGACAATTATCATGAACAAGGAAATATAACAATAATGCTTTTATTATTGCCTCTAGGGCATATTTCCAACACCAAATGAGGTGTAGTTTTCGCTCACGCAATTGTGATCCGACGGCGGAGGACATGGGAGTGGTTTGGAAGGGTTACTGGGCCGTTTCGGAGGGGTGTTGGACTGCAACACATACGAGGCCTTTGCGGTTCCCCGGTTAACCGTTGGAGTATCAAACGGACTCCAAATGACACGAAACTTGACAAGTGGTCTACCGGTGGTGTACCAAGGCCGCTTGGCAAATCTCGGCCCATTCCGAGAAAGTTTAACACCCGCTCACGAAAAGAGGCAAAAGGGGACGCCGGAGGACGTAGGAGTGTCGGATTGCAAAACGGACAACGGGGAAAATGCTCGGATGCATGAGACGAACACGTATGCAAATGAGATGCACATGACGACATGATATGAAATGCAAGACACGAACAAAATGCAAAACGAAAACAAAACCCAACCACGAAGGGAAACTCATATCGCATCTCCGGAAAAGGCAAGAGTCGGAGTTACGAATATGGAAAGTTGTATCCGGGGTGTTACACTATATAAACTGAAGGGGATAGTCCGGAAAGGACACCACATATACTCATTACCATATTCATAGGCTAGACTTCTAGGGTTTAGCCATGACGATCTCGTGGTAGATCAACTCTTGTAATACACATATTCATCAAGATCAATCAAGCATGGAGTAGGGTATTACCTCCATAGACAGGGCCTGAACCTGGGTAAACATCGTGTCCCCCATCTCCTGTTACCATCGATCCTAGACGCACAGTTCGGGACCCCCTACCCGAGATCCGCCTGTTTTGACACCAGCATTGGTGCTTTCATTGAGAGTTCCATTGTGCCGTCGATAAAATGTTCGATGGCCCCTTCAATCGTCAATAATGACGTTGTCCAAAGAGGAACCTTCCTCCCCAGACAGATCTTCGTATTCAGCGGCTTCGTACTACGGGCCAACTCGCTTGGCCATCTGGAGCAGATCGACAGCTACGCCCCTGGCCATCGGGTCAGATTCGGAAGCTTGAATTACGTCGCGGACATCCGTGAAGATTTGATCTTTGACGGATTCAAGACTGCGGCAACCGCTTCCCATCGCATCGATGAACATGGCTTAAACCTGTCATCGGGCCGCATCCAGGAGATAGCTCCTGTAGAAGCTATGGCCTTAAACCCGGAGCAGATCAAGTCGCCCGAAGATGGGAAGCTCGACTCCATCACAGGGGCTACCGATTCCGTGGCGCTGGAGCCACACGCAGATTCCACTTCATACGGTATCTGCATCAACGGTACCTCAAACTCGCCTCCGATGTCGAACTCCGAACCCTGCGAGCCTGCGTATACCGAACTCGATCGGTTATCGATCTTCAAGTTCGGCGCGGCGGATGTCTTCCAACACTCGCCCATGGGTGACATACTAAAGTCGCTAAAAAACCTATCCCTGCCAGACGACCCGTCGCCGAACTATGTTCGGTTCGAACTTTCGGCGGACGATGGAGGATTTTGTTACCCACCCGCCACCCACTTTGTAGCCACTGTTATAGACCTACCAACATGCCCGACCCCCCGCTCCGAAGACATCGACGGTGTGGACGACGATGAGGAGCAAGGCCAGAGCTTACTACCTGCTCGACCCGGGATGACCACTTCCTGGTATGACGTGTGTATGATAGACACACCTTACGGCGCTCGCGACAATGACAAGGAGGATCCGGTCGAGAATAAACCGCCTGGTACACAGCCTGGACACCGGCGCCCTAGGTCACATCGCCCAAGAGAAAACACTGCCAGCACCAAAGAAGACGATACTCCGGACAACAAAAACCCTGTTGAGGTAGAATCCGAGCAGGAGGAACAGGAAGGCGGGCAAGACAGCTCTGATGAGCAGACCACATATGGGGACTCGGAGGACAGCATTTATCTCCCATTCTCCGAGGAAGAGGAGATCCTCGGCAACGAGGATTTTATCATGCCCAAGGAACCTCTCGAGCAAGAGCGCTTTAAACGCCGGCTTATAGCCACTGCAAGGAGCCTAAGAAAGAAGCAGTTGCAGCTTCAAGCAAGCCAAGATTTGCTCAGTGATAGATGGACCGAGGTCTTGGCCACCGAGGAATACGGCCTCAGCAGCCCGGTAAAAAGCCACCCCAAGAATAGGTGGCTCCGTCAATATGATGGCAGGGCGATGGAACCCATACCACCATCAAACAATGCGGCGGGCCAACCACAATTCGGTCCAGACAAAGCAGCAGCCCAAGCAGAGCACCATACCAACCCATTCGGCCGTCAAAAAAATAGCTCGGGGGAATACCCGTGATATCAACCAAGACACGGAGGGTAGAACAGGACGCACAAGATCGATGTACAGATCATGAAGATATACCCCGACCGACGATGATGGTCGCCTATTCGGACGCTATAAAGCCAACCGTGCCCGGTCCGAACACCGTAAACGGAGCCCGCCGGAGGTGCTTCATAGTGTGGCCCAACATAGAGGAGCCGCACACCCTCTCCGCTTCACTAACAAAGTAATGAAGCACGAATTTCCAGATGGGTTTAAACCCATTAACATCGAAACATACGATGGAACAACAGATCTCGCGGTATGGATCGAGGATTACCTCCTCCATATTCACATGGCCTGCGAAGACGACCTCCACGCCATTAAATACCTACCTCTCAAACTTAAAGGGACAGCTTGGTACTGGCTAAACAGTTTGCCAGAAAATTCCATTGGCAACTAGGAAGATTTGGAAGACGCCTTTCGAGACAACTTCCAGGGAACATATGTCCGGCCATTATACGCCGATGACTTAAGTCACATTGTCCAGGAGCCCGGCGAGTCAGCTAGGGAGCTCTGGACTAGGTTCTTAGTAAAAAAGAACCAAATTGTCGACTATCCAGACGCAGAAGCCCTTGCGGCCTTCAAACATAGCGTCCGGGATGAATGGCTAGCGCGTCACCTTGGCCAGGAAGGACCCAAATCAATGGCAGCCCTTACCGCTCTAATGACCCGCTTCTACACGGGAGAAGACAACTGGCTTGCTCGTAAAAGCAACGACGCCAGCGGCCCGGGCACTTCCGAAATCCGAGATGGCAACGGCAAGCCACAACGAACCGAACACAACAGTCGCAATAATATACGCGACACAGCGGTGAATGCCGGATTTCACAATCTGAAGCCCGGTCAACTGAAGAAGCCACTAAAGGCAAACCAGGATGGACCATCCACCCTTGACAGGATATTGGACTGACCTTGTCAGATTCATGGTCACCCTGATATGCCAGCTAATCATACCAACCGAAACGGTTGGGTCTTCAAGCAAGCAGGCAAGCTCAACGCTGATCACAAGGGGAGGAGGCCACCAGGCGATAAAGACGACGGATCGGCTCGCCAGCAGAACGCCGGGGGCCACAAACAGTTTCCCTCCGACGTTCGATCACTCCGGGAACGCGAATAGCAGTTCGTCTTCCGCCACCCACATACTGCACTGGCAAAATTTGCACCACGCGCGCATCACTATGCACTCAAGATACCATGGGCATCGGTGGAAGCACAATACGGACAACCCTACAAGCATTCATGTAACGTTTTTTATCTGTTCACCTTATTTTTCTGTATCATCCATAAAGAACAGGTGACCAGCTGGACAGCATCTACAACGGACTCTATCGGAGTTCGGATCTGTATGCTCACCTAAGGGGCTACTTCCGTTAAGGATTCCCCTCCCCGAGGACGGGCGATGCAGACGTCCGACAGGAGGTCCAAAATAACTTTTTGTGGACCACACTCTCTATTCTGAGCCTGTACTATTCCCTCTTTCCCCTGATCCCGACCCCGAGCATGTCAAATAGCCGGGTTCACGGTTTCTTTCTTTATATATATACATAAATTTATCAATGGCACATCGCTCCGTTCTCAGTAAGTCTCATCCGAACCGATCTTTCGTACTCTTTCAAACAATAAGTACGCCCTTAACGGCTGCTCTACAGATACACCTCGGCATACCTGCCAGGGGATCGGCATGGGAACGAATGAGCTGCCAGTAAAAGTTTGAACAGCTCTATAGCATACTTTGGCGTCGCAAGTTTGGCCTTATATGCATTAGCTCCGAATCATTGTCTCGGGTCAATAGTTGGGTTGTCCGGCTGCTGTGTTTGCTACCCTACGTTCCGCTCTATCGGCTAGGGTAATAAAGGGAGAACTACTGTGATTATGCCCTGGCCTAGACCGGATGAGCACCTCAGTAGAGAAAGCCGAAAACTGACTGTCATGATGCGGCGAGAGCTGGTCAACCACTTGTGGACTTATTGGAATCTTTAGTGATTCTCCGTGTAACACGAGGGATCTTTTTCAGATCAGATATGTAAGGCACCACACGCCGCATACACACCAGGGGCTATGTCGTAGCCCCACCATAAAACTCCTATGGTTAAGTGAAAGTGTTAACGCCTTATAGTCTGATTGCCTAGTTCGCCGCATTTATCACCTCCTTCATGGACCAAGACGTTGGATAAAGAGTGATTAAATGCTTTTCCGAACACCCCCGTACTTCCTACGAGGGGGCTAAAGCTGACGACTGGAAAACTTTCAGATTATATTAAAACGACCGCATAGGAGGAATTCAAGATTTTCGAGCAAAACATAAATAGACTAACTATAATGTTGTCTTTTACAATCATCATACACCTCACTCGAACATTATGTTTTTTGAGCATTGACCCTCTATCAAGTGGGCGGCCTCCAGGACGTATTCAAAATAACTCTCCGGTTCCGGATGGTCCCTGCCTTCAGGCGGACCCTTTGTGATGGCCTTCATCTTTCCCCAGAATGTCTTGACTCGGGCAAGGGCCATCCGTGCACCTTCAATGCACGCTGATCGCTTCGCAGCATTGATTCGCGGCACCACGTCGACAAGCTTCTACACCAAACCGAAATAGCTACTCGGCGCAGGCTCGGTTGCCCACAGCCGGATTATAACATCCTTCATGGCAGCGCCAGATACCCTATGAAGTTCGGCCCATTGGGACATCTGTTCATTGAGCAGCAGCGGGCGCTTCGACGCACTGAACTATGACCAAAAAAGCTTCTCCCTTGCATATCCAGCTCGCGCTTGGTAATACCGCGCTGCATCGGAAGAACTCTTCGGCAAGTCCAAATACTCGTCCGGAGAACTCCACACTTGGTTCAGCTGAGCATAGTCCGGGTCGTCCAACTTAGTCTGCGGCAGAAAAGGCTTTCCAGCCACTATCTCTTTCACCAGCCGAACCTCCTCACAGAGTGCTCTGGACTCTGATCGCGCTTCTCTTGCCTCCTGTCGGGCCTTGTCCAGTTCAGCCGATAAGGCTTTATTCTCCTTCTCAAGAAATTCGCAGTGGGCAGTAGCATTCTCCAAAGCGAGTGTCATCATAGATTCCTTCCCCTCGCCCTGGCATCGCACAGCTTGTTCGGCCTTCAGTTCAACCGATGCCCCTTCAGCAGCAGCATCACTAAGCCAGGCCTGCTCCTTGGCCCAGACTAGCTCCGCCCGGAGAGCCTCCACGGCGGCAGCACCATCTGCATTTCATATAAAGCACTTTCCTGTGTCAAGCACACTGGTGTAAAGAATGCTCGAAATACATACCTTGCGAGTCTTCAAGACGCCTGTTGATCAATGCCATGTCATCCTCCGCAATATCCAGCTCTCGCTGCAGTTCGGCCACTTCCGTATTCCGGAAGCCATAGGAGGGCAAGCAGCTTGTATTTCAAATCAAACCAAGGTTAATACCTGAGCATATCTCTTTGATCCTTCGATCGCTTCCGTCGGAAGACAATCCGAGTCTCAGGGGCTACTGCATATACAATAGGTGCATTCTGTCAATAAAATTAAATTGACAAAAACTACATCACAAACCTCAAAACCTCTTAGAAGGCTCGTGAAGGCCTCGTTCAATCCACTCTTCGCGGATAGAACCCTTTTGACCACGTAGCCATCAAGGTACGGTGCTCTTCTGAAATGGATGCTTGTCGTAGCAAGCTCGTTAGCATGTCCGGCGCTCCTGGGTCTTCGAAAACAGCCGCCGGAGTATGGCATTCCTGTGAAGGAACCCGCTTACTTGCCTCCAGAATCGTCTCCGGCTGTAAACCGGACGGTTCGGGGATGCCAGTCTTGATCTTGGAACCCCGAGTGACAAAGGCACTGCCTTCGGGTAACACCTTCTTCGCTTCCTGTACTAGTTGGTGTTCAGGAGGAGCCCTTCGGGACGATACCTCGGTATCATCTCCCCTATTGGGTGACGTGGCCGGAGAAGGCGTGTCACTCTCCATCATCTCCGAAAGAAGATCTCCCGAGGAGGAGGACGATTGAGAAGCACCAGGCGTTAACCTGCGTGGATGAACATATATCAGATGATTACTTCACTAATAAGAAAAGAATGAGGTGCGTTTAAAGTACCCCAGCCTCGCTTACGGTCTGCCTCGAGGTTTGTCCTCATCATCAAACTCTACGGTAGCCTCGCTCGCCCGGTCCAGGCCGCTCGACGACGGCGTTTTACCTCTCTTGGAAGGCTTCCCCTCCTGATCTTCGGAGGCGACCCTCTTCTTCCCCTGGAGGGCTCCCTCTGCACTCTTGCCCTTGGGTAAAAGGGTTTCAGTTTCCCCAAACGCAGCCACCTGGTACGGTGTCAGAATCGGCATTCTCGTCAACAGGTCGGTCGTAGGGCCTTCGGGAAGAGGCGTCGGAAACCAGATTAACACTCCTTCTTTATCCAGTCCTGTACAGGGACGGATTGTTCAGTATCTTGTTAAGAGATGCCTGAATGGAAGGTGCTCGGATATCGAGTACTTTCCGAAGTGTCCGGGTGATTGCAGTCAAGGCCAACGTCTTCGGTGGTGTCCGGCCATTGCTCTCGTTCCCCGAAATATAATTTCCACATTCCTTCATGCGTAGTGCCGAAGAAGTGATGTAGAGTCCGCCACCCTTCTGGGTTAAACTCCCACATACGAAGAGGCCGCCGCTGACATGGCAGGATCCGACGGACTAGCATTACTTGAACAAGATCGATGCCCTTCTCGGTAAGGCTTCGGATGCGACTTTGCAGAGTCTACACTTCATTGACGAATCCCCGGTCCAATCCCTTGTTGACACATGAAGCGAGCTGAATTGGAGGGTCGGGTCAGAACGCAGGTGTGGCCGCCCACTTGGGGCCCCGCGGCTCGTTGATATAAAACCACCCTTGCTGCCATAGGTCGGAAGATTTGGCGAAAGATCCTTCGGGCCAAACCGCGCCGGCCAGCTTGCCTATTATGACGCTGCCGCACTCTGCCTGCTCCTCCTCTGCCACCTGCGGCCTCACATCAAAGGTCTTGAGCCACAAACCAAAGTGCGGCAGAGTCCAGAGTAAGGCCTCACACCTGACAATAAATGTCGAGATGAGGAGAATAGAGTCCGGGGCCAGATTGTGAAAATCTAGTCCATAGTAGAACATGAGCCCCAGGACGAAGGGGTTAAGCGCGAACCCTAGCCCATGAAGAAAGTGGGATACAAATACTACCCTCTCGCCAGATCTAGGGGTCGGTATGACTTGCCCTTATGCCGGAAGCCGATGAAAGATTTCAGAGGTCAGATACCTCGCTACGCGGAGCTTCGCAATATCCTCCTCGGTGACAGAAGAAGCCACCCACTGGCCCTGATGGTTGGATCCGGACATGACTAGGGCTGGTGGCGATTGGAACCCGAGGGTTGGAACTTGGGGTGGCTGGGGTTGAGAAGAAGCAAGCGCAAGGGAAGAAAATGAGATTGTGTCTCTATATAAAGGCCCCGAATATTGGGCATCTCCCCCGGGGTCTCTAAACTTACCTATCACCAAGGAGTTGTACCCAGGGGACGGTTGGGTTACCCATGCCTGCATTAATGAAAAAACCATAAATAAAGGGACACGATCTCTGCCTTGACGAGACGTGCCAGTAAAACCGCACCCCGAGACATGGGGCGGCTCGCTAGCCGACGGTTGGAAATAGTAACCGGGCAGGCATGATATGATATCATGAACAGTTATCAACAAGTTGGGCTCGTGGGGTATTATATTCTATGCCATTATATACACAGGTCTGGATATACTTACTTCGTCCAAAGACTATTCTGGAGTTCGGAAGGAGGGAACCCGCCTTGCAATGCCGAAGACAAATCTGCGCGCTAGACTCCTCGTCATTGAAGCCAGGTTCAGGGGCTACTGAGGGAGTCCTAGACTAAGGGGTCCTCGGGCGTCCGGCCTGTTATCCTTTGGGCCGGACTGATGGGCTATGAAGACATGAAGGCCGAAGACTGCACCGTGTCTGGATTGGACTCTACTTGGCATGGAAGGCAAGCTTGGCAACCAAATATTCCTTCTTATGTAACCGACTCCATGTAAACCCTAGATCCCCTCGGTGTCTATATAAACCGAAGGGGATAGTCCGAAAAGGATACCACATATACTCATTACCATATTCATAGGCTATACTTCTAGGGTTTAGCCATTACGATCTCATGGTAGATCAACACTTGTAATACTCATATTCATCAAGATCAATCAAGCAGGAAGTAGGGTATTACCTCCATAGAGAGGGCCTGAACCTGGGTAAACATCGTGTCCCCCGTCTCCTGTTACCATCGATCCTAGACGCACAGTTCGGGACCCCTTACCCGAGATCCACCGGTTTTGACACCAACAGGCACCCCATAGACACACAAGTTAATCATTGATCTTTAGCCGTGTGCGGTGCCCCCCCCCCCCTCCACTATAATCCACCTCGGTAATATCGTAGCGGTGCTTAGGAGAAGCCCTATTCCAGTAGCAACATCATCACTGTCATCACGCCGTCGTGCTGATGAAGCTCTCCCTCGAAGCTCTACTGGATCATGAGTTCGTGAGACGTCACCGAGCCGAATGTGTGCAGATCGCGGAGGTGCCGTATCTTCGGTACTAGATCGGTCGATCGTGAAGACGTATGACTACATCAACCACGTTGTCATAAAGCTTCCACTTACGGTCTACGAGGGTATGTAGACGATACTCTCCCCTCTCGTTGCTATGCATCACCATGATCTTGCGTGTGCGTAGGAATTTTTTTGAAATTACTATGTTCCCCAACAGCAATTGCCTAGTGTTAGTAGGTGACAACCCCTAAAGTTTTCAAATCATGGCAACTATAGTAAACCAGACCATACATGGCAACAGCTGCAGTTGTCCAAAAATGGCATCTGACACTTGACCTGAGATGGCAACTGCAGTTCAGCAACCATGGCAACTGTAGTTGTCCGACGTGGCAACTGTAGTTCAGCGACATGGCAACTGCAGTTAAACAAACATGGAAGAGGGTCTGAACCATGGCAACTGCGGGACGCATGGTGACTGTCACGCGGGGCGTATGGGACCATGGGGTAGGACGGCTGACGTACGAGCGTGTGGGTGTTATCTATTTTGCTCACATGTAAGCGTGTGAGAGAGACCGGAAGAAAAAAAGTGGCGTGTGGGCATTACTTGTTTTGTCCACACGTAGGCGTGTGGGCTGATCCCCTTAGAGACCACACAAAATGGGTGGGCAGACCCCTTAACACCCACACGTGTGGGCGTTATTGGCGTCCTTAATAAAAGGACAACGCTAACGCCCACACGTGGGATGGGAGCAAAATCTGCCCACGCGCCTTATAACACACAGATTGCGTCATGTCACCACATGCATGCATGTGGAAATTTTTTTGGACTTTCAGTTCTTAAAATGTTTTATCTTTTAAATAAAAAATCCGATTGAAGATCCGTTTTCACCATTAAATCCCTCACGACGAAATCTTCGAAACTAGATCTCATATCAATATATTTTGACGAATTTTTTTGGGTTAAAAGTTGCCATGTCTATTGCACATGAATTGCCATGATGTTAACACTGAAGTTGCCATGGTATGTTTCAGCTATTTTCTTCTATATTTAAAAGTAAATTTTTACATCTATAAAACGGGGAATTAAGAAATTAGACTTGCCATGAACAATAAACTAAAATTTCCATGATACATGCACTTAAAATTGCCATGGTTCATACAAAAAATAATTTTCATGGTCAAAGTACTCGAATTGCCATCATCAAAATACTAAAATTGTCATGCTCTACAAACTGAAATTGCCACATGGCAACTTTAGTTTAAGCACTATGGTAACTACAGTGTAAACATCATGGCAACTTTTGGGCAAAAAAGAATTTCGTCGAAACATGTCAACATAGGGTCTAGTTTTGAAGATCTCGTCGAGACGGATTTAATGGTGAAAACGGAATTTTAATTCGGTTTTTTAATTAGGAGATAAAACATTTTTAAGCCGAAAACCAAAAAGATTCCTGATGATGGCATCTATTCACATGTGGCAAAATGAGTGGTAAAGGAAGCGTGTGGGCGATGTGCAAGATGCCACGCGTGTGAGCGTTAGTTTTTCCTTAATAAAATATGTGGGTTCAAAAAAAGAAGAAGAAGGTGGCAGGTTCAAAGGTTATCCTAGGCGCGGGACAATGTGGTAAGGGGGATTTGGACGATAGTGTTCCGGATCCAGGTGTGTCGTACATTGTGTCGGGTACACCAACTTATTTTAACCTTTAACAATTTACATACTAAAGGGCCATGCGTGATGGTATGGGTCAAAACTGAATTGTATGGATGTGCGTGAGAATTCACAGACCTTTAACGTGAGCATGAGAATATGGCCTCTTCTTGCTCCAACGCATGGGAATTGGACTCATCCTCAACATTCTCTCAATAGTTGTCACCGTAATCGTGGGACTCCCGCGTGAACGAGGATACCGAACTCAAGCCAACTGTGTTTTGCTAGTTCCACGGCTTGTGGTGCATTGCAGAGTGCAGACGACACATTTGCCTACACAGGCAAGTTGGAGTTCTTCATTCACAAGCTGTCGAACGCAAGACTGGACCCGCCATTTGGAGGCCCTAGTACTAATTGGGCCTAACTATAGTCAAGGAAGTACGTACACTGGTATATATTACATATCACAAAAGTCATTATAAAGGCATAAACATCCCAAATGTAATTTTAATTATAAAATTATGTCATAATACATCATTTATATGTGATTACATGATACAAATGATGATTATAACATGGATGCTCTCCAACACAAAAATAATAATTAATAAATATAGTGTGGTGGGACGTGGGGGGGGGGGGGGGGCTAGCCCCCCCCCCCCCCCCCCCCCTCCAACCCGAGCAGAGTTATCATGTTCTTACAAGCCTTACAAATGTGTGCCGATGGCTCGACAAAGCCACCATTGTGGTTGACACCCCTGCATTTGCATTGATTGTTATGGAGGTGGAAGGAACAAAACTTCTGGTGAGGCTCTTGCCCTTCTGGCTACTTTTTGGACGTATGGCCAAAAAACCACTTTTGTCATCCTGCCGATAGGCTACTCGAACCTGGATGTCAACTCCATCTTTGAGATGCACTCTTTTTACATACCTAGTTTTGCCACGTCTCAATAGTTCACGTCAGTTTCATGTACAAGTACATTGTTGTGTCGCTGGTCGGGCTTATCAAGAAGAACTCGTGTGGCCTTTCCTCGCTCAACGTAGGGGCATTGGACTCGCTCTCAACATCCTCTCAATGGATGTCGCCGCGCTCATAGAGAAGAAGTGTCACATGGATGAGGATGCCGACTTCAAGTCAATTATGTGCTTTCTAGTTTCATAGCTTGTGTTGCAGGGCATGGGTGACACGTTTGCCAATATTGGCGAGGACTTCTTCATTCACAAAGGTGCCGAGCCCAAGGCCGACCTTGGCATTTCGTAGGTGTAGGCCCTAGTGTGAACTAGGTACATGGAGCTAATTAGAGTCAAAGTCTCAGAGAAGTACTTATACCGGTATATAATGCATATCAAAGTAACTATAAAGACAAATACCAAAAAATGTAATTTATATTATAAATAATGTTTTAATACATCATGGGAAAAAACGTAAATCTTATAAAATCTCTTTTGCATATGATTGTGAAATCCATGATCCTCAATATTTGCTTGTTGTTGTGGGGATTCAGGGATGAACATGCAGTAGAAAAATAATGGTAGCATGCAACACAATATTTTAAGTTCACATCATCCTCACCGGCACTTCAAAAAAAAAAAATCACGACTCTCTCATACTAGTGTTTTGCTTGAACCGGGCGCCATGTTGAGGTCGTCCTGCAGCAGGAATCTGGTCAAAGCAACCGAGCTACCAAAGCAGAGGAACACCTGAAAATCAGTAAAGTAAAGAGTGCGCGTTTGATCAAAGCTGAACATGAAGAGGAGCTAAACATGAAGTGGACCACAAAAGAGAGGTGTACCAGCTCAAACCGAAAGGAAAAAAGAACAAGACTTAAACTCTACCTTGCCAGTACCCGAGAAGAAGGAGGTAGCGGCGGCAGCACAGCAGGGAGGGATCGATTCATATCTGTATTGAAGAGATATAAATCCAGGCCCTTGGATAAAGATCTAAAGGTCTAGAAAAATCCTAGCTTCATCCATTTAGAAAACCGTTTTGCTGCTATCTGTCAGTCAAAATGAAGCCATGGACAAAGATCTAACTGGAGCAGGACGTGTTTGGCCTTTTTTTTTTTGAGCATCAGTACAGACACAAGCGCTCATATACACGCGCATACACTCATCCTTATGAACGCACACACGCAGAGACTGAGCCGGCATGTTCTCCCACTAAAAGCGTATCGCCGGAAATCCTGAAATAAATCCAGGAATAATGCGAGCATCAGGATTTAAACCCTGGTGGGTTGGGGATACCACTGTCCACCTAACCAACTCAACCACAGGTTGATTCGCGACGCGTTTGGCCCTAGACTTGATTAACTTGACCTAGACAATATCACATATACGGAAATGACTCCATACATACACTATATACTGTATAATACTATTACAAGTCAATGAAGTCGTCTAAGTGAAAACGAGACATGCATATACATAGGCGCCACAATTATTGCCGTCAATCAACGTTTAAAATAAGCAGGTGTGTCGTTGCAGTATTTGGCGCTTGTACCTGTTCCCGTCGAGACGATCCATCCGATGTACCTAGCCCGTATTTCGTCCGCGTACGTGTGGTGTATCAGGGCTGATTGCACCTGGCCTGGGAGATCCACGGCGATTCCACAATGCTTTTTTTTGCAGGTAACTCCACAATGCTAACTGCCAGAGAAGAAGAAAAAGACTTTTTTGGCCACACAGTGGTGTGCACTAACCAGCACACTAGTTTAAACACTTCAAAAAAAAAAGAGGCAATGCATGAATATATCTCTATGTCATCGATTTGACCAACGAAATGCCAATTATATATCATAAGTTCCCGAAGAAAATATCATAAGAATATACTACTACTCCATTAGAACTAGAATCGAATAAAAATTCAATGGAATAAATTTATTAGCATATAACTCAAAATTTGTTGGCCAAATTGATAACAGAAGAGAGATAGTAGTCTGTGTAGGGTGTGCACCACGTATAGTTAGTTTTTTTTAGCATCAGTACAGACACAAGCGCTCATATACACGCGCATACACTCACCCCTATGAACGCACGCACGCACATCCTACCCCTATGAGCACCTCCGAGAGACTGAGCCGGCATATCATCTTGAGATTTACGAAGCCACCGTAGGCGCCTCGTCGTCGACGGGAACGTCTCCTCCCACTGAAAGCGCATCGCCGGAAATCCTGAAATAAATCCAGGAATAATGCGAGCACCAGGATTTGAACCACGTAAATCCAGAAATAATGCGAGCACCAGGATTTGAACCACGTAAATCCAGAAATAATGCGAGCACCACGTATAGTTAGTTGCTGACTCTCCGCTCTGTTCCCATGATCTAGAGACTGTACAAAAATAGTTTGGACAATAAATCGTTAGTAACTAATTTTGATGCAAATATGTTCCTCCAATAAAAATAGTCACACCATAAAAATGACTCCCCCCCCCCCCCCCATCACTTACTACGTCGAATAATGTCATGAAATACATGGTAATCAATGTAGG
The DNA here is from genome assembly GCA_034509565.1 of Triticum monococcum. Classification (NCBI taxonomy): domain Eukaryota; kingdom Viridiplantae; phylum Streptophyta; class Magnoliopsida; order Poales; family Poaceae; genus Triticum; species Triticum monococcum. The sequence goes on from CM067845.1 coordinate 672,604,735, forward strand.
GAAAATTTCAAGTAGACTGGGCACTTAGTTTTAGTGCTCCTATATGTAGTATTGAATGTGTAACTTATGAGAATTTAATTTGAGAATTGTAATGTTAAAGAATGTCCATATGTTGGTCGTTTGGTGCATAGGTCATTACATAAACCAGATGATAACCCGCACGTTGTTGCAGGAATCGGTTGCAGTATATTTAGATGATATTTGATTGTGTGGAATATAAATATTTGGATTAGTAACATGTGAACCAAAATAAAAAAAATGTATACAACTTAGTATATTTTATTAGGTACAATTGTAAATATTTGTTGAATGTAAGTAGAATAATAGAATGAATTTTTTTTCCATGCATGGTTGCATGTGGTGGTTGGTTTTTTCCCATGCATGGTTGCATGATGATGTGGGTCTTATCCCATTCATAATTGTATGGTGATGTGGCATGCTTGCATGTTGAGATAAATAAGTTAGTGGGGATGAATCTCTTAGGTATATAGGATTCAGCATGGCCTTTCTTAGTTACAAGGGTTTTCGCTATCTCGAAGAAAAATCCCATTGATTGAAACCTCTTGAATTGATCTCTTGAAATGCTTTTCTTCTCGGTCAAAACAAAATTAGATTCTTCCACAAAAGAAAATAGATTGTTGATTCGTTTGTTGGCAGCGCCTCCAACCTTGATCTCCATCTCCCTCGTCTTTGTCAGCTTGCGGAGCAACCTCACCTCGAATGTTGTCCACTTCCCTTGGCGAATACTTCCGAACTTTTTATGTTTGGAGATGTAATAGCAGCCAGATGACTCGTCACATTTTTATGTTTACTTTTTTTATAGAAAAACATTTTGACATAGTTTCTGAATTTAATGTTCATCCCGGGAGAGAAAGAGAGTGTGCCTCCAAGAGTTCGCTGCTCTTGGAAATACAACCCAATTTGAAAGCGAAAAAGGTGTGTCTGATGGATACTTCTCGGGGATAACACGCGATTTGTGTCTTTGCTTTTATGGGATAGGGCATAGGTCATTTCAAGCAATCTTCTGCCTTTCCCCTGGCTTTCTAATACTTCCCATTTTTATAGATTTAGAATCCGCTTCTAACAGCTCTCTTTGGTCATTATTGTCTTTTAGATCCAACTCTGTGTGAGTGACACCAATTCAAAGCATTATCATAGGAAATTTGAGGATAGTAATACTAACTAATTTTTGTAAGTTGGTTGTTCGACCCACATGATCGACATGCGGCAACTTGTTAGGCGTTGTCTTTCAACATTTTTGAACCTTTTCTTTTTAGGGTTCTTTTTTCATTTTGCATGTTATTTTCTGATAGTGGATGCAAAGTTTAAAATCATGGGAGGAACAATCGGCGGCGGCCTCTCCCAACATCTATAGCGGCCGTCGTAGCGGGCAATGGCAGCAAATAGCGGCAACTTTTCACGTGGTAGAGATGATTTCTAGAGATTTTTACTGATTTTGGAGCTGTTTAGAGGGACTTGTGGAGGATTTCGTGGTGGCAGCCATAGCGTAGCGGCGAGGCTCCCAAACACTATAGTGCAGCTATTGCGGCTATTTTGCGGGAGATTCAATTTTATGGAGGAACCCAATCCAATTTGAACCGAATGAGAAAAAATACTCTCTCCGTTTAATAATGTAGTGTATATAATTTTTTCGAAAATCCAACATCACAAATTCTGACTGAGTTTGTACAGAAAAATATTTACATCTAGAATGTCAAACATATATCACTTGTTTCATCATAAGATATAGTTTTATATTTATTATATTTGGTATTTTAGATATAAACAATTTTCTATACAAACTTGGCCAAAGTTTGCAAACTTTTTTTGTAATCTATATGGAACGGAGGGAGTATATAGGAGTAACTTTTGTTAGTTACAAGGTATTTTGACACAACCTCTTGGATTGATTTCAACGTTTCTCTACACTACACTGCATTCATTTAAAAAAATCGATCGTTGGTTCTTTCGTTGCCAAAACACCTCCGGCGGGCCTCCATCTCCATCTTCCCCGTCCTTGTCAGCTCGGCGGAGGCAACCTTGACCTCGCGCTCCCCTCCAATGCCGTCCACTTCCCCGACGACTACTTCCCCACCATACCCCACCGCGACGGAGCGCGCACGCTCAATTGCTCCCATTGCTCGCGCCGGTCGTCGCCGGGATGATTGCGCTGGCCGCGTTAACCTCGCTCCTCCTCCTCCTCCTCCAGGCTCAGGACGCCGCCGGCGCCAACGAGTTCGTGTACGCCGGCTTCGCCGTAGGCAGCGTGGCGACCACCGGAGCGGCCGCCGTGCTCGCCTCCTCCGGCCTCCTGCGGCTCACCAACGACACCAAGGAGGCGTTCGGCCACGGCTTCCACCCGGCGCCCCTCCGTTTCCGGGACGTCGCCACCGGCGCGCCCATCTCCTTCTCCACCACCTTCGTGGTCGCCATCGCACCGCGGTACCCGGACGCGCACGGCCACGGCATCGCCTTCGCGCTCGCGCCGTCGATTGCTGTCCCTGGCGCCGTCGCCGGCAAGTACCTCGGCCTGTTCAACACGTCGGACAGCCTGGGCAACGGCACCAGCCTGATCGTCGCCGTCGAGCTGGATACCGCCATGGACGCGGAGTTCGACGACGCCGACGAAAACCACGTCGGCATCGACGTCAACGGCCTCCGCTCTGTTAACTCGACCCCGGCCGGGTATTGGCACGACGACGGATTCGGTGGAACGAAGTTCGACAACATCAGCCTGACTGGCGGTGGCGACGCTCCTCTGCAGGTGTGGATCGAGTACGACGGCGAAAGCTCGCGCCTCGAGGTGACGGTGTCCCCGGCCGGCGCGCCCAGACCGGCCGTTCCGCTCGTGTCATGCAACGTCAACCTCTCGAGGGCCGTGGCTGATGACACCTATGTCGGCTTCTCGGCGGCCAACGGCGCGGCTGCGAGCTCGCACTACGTCCTCGGCTGGAGCTTTCGCCTGGGTGGCGGCCGCGCGCAGGACCTCGATCTCTCCAAACTCCCGAGGCTCCCGTCGTCAGGATCATCACCATCATCCAAGAGAACGATGCCGCCGCTGCTACTCCCGATGACGCTGCTCGTCCTGGTCGTCGTGATCCTGCTCCTGGCCTCCGCGGCCGTCGCGGCGCTCGTGGTGCGGCGGCGCCGGCAGTTCGCCGAGGAGGAAGAAGACTGGGAGGTAGAATACGGCCCTCACAGGATCAGCTATAAAGACCTGCACGACGCCACGAATGGTTTCCGCGACCTCATCGGCGCCGGAGGCTTCGGCCGCGTGTACCACGGTGTGCTCCCGAGGTCCGGCGCCGAGGTCGCCGTCAAGGTGGTGTCGCACGGGTCGCGCCAGGGGCTGCAGGAGTTCGTGTCGGAGATCGTGAGCATGAGCCGGCTGCGCCACCGCAACCTGGTGCAGCTCCTTCACTACTGCCGGCGGCGCGGGGAGCTGTTGCTCGTCTACGACTACATGCCCAACGGCAGCCTGGACCAACACCTGTTCGGCCATCCATCGTCGGAGCTGAGCTGGGAGCAGCGCGCCAAGATCGTCCGGGGGGTCGCGGCCGGGCTGCTGTACCTGCACGAGGGGTGGGAGCAGGTGGTGGTGCACCGTGACATCAAGTCCGGCAACGTGCTCCTCGACGCCGACATGAACGGCAAGCTCAGCGACTTCGGGCTCGCGCGGCTCTACGACCACGGCGGCGACCCGCAGACGACGCGCGTCGTGGGCACGCTCGGGTACATCGCGCCGGAGATGAGCAAGACCGGCAAGGCCACCACGAGCTCCGACGTCTTCGCCTTCGGAGCCTTCCTGCTCGAGGTGGCGTGCGGCCGGAGGCCCGTGGTATTCAGCAACAACGATTCCGAAGACTCGCCGCCGTCGCCGGGGCTCGTGGAGCTCGTCCTGGGGCACTGGAAGGCCGGGAAGATCACGGAGGCGAGGGACCCGAGGATGGGCAAGTGCGACGAGGACGATCTCGAGCTGGTCCTCAAGCTCGGGCTGCTCTGCTCGCACCCCGACCCGCCGCGCAGGCCGAGCATGAGGCAGGTGGTGCAGATGCTGGAAGGCGCTGCACCGGCGCCGGAGACTTCGCCGGAGGATCTTGGAAACAGCATGACGCTGTTCGAGCACAGCGAGGCGTTCGACGGGTTCGTCGGAGTGTCGTTCCCGTCGACGTCAGGGTTCACCACCGCCACGATGCGGACGTCGGCGTCAAACTCCCCTGACGAGAAACGGCAGCTCCTCTTCAGCTGAAAGTTCTTTCCAATGTGGCAGCTAGTTTGCAACCGGGCTTTCCCATAGATACACACACATACACTGTTAACAGTAACATCAGAATTGAGGCATCGACAGAAAATGACAGCTGATTCAGAAAAGAGGCCGTGAAAGCGTGGTCATGAGCGTCAGTACAACTACAGATCGATGCATGTACAGCTATATCAACTACACAGGCAAAATCGGCAGGAGGAGCTTTACATGGAGACGCGCTAACGGTGTCGTGGCGCGCTCCGATCCGATCCGCGGAGCGGACAGGGAAGAGGCTAGAGGATGAATATCAGCAGGCATTTCCATTCACTTCTTCAGGATCTTGGATTCGATTTCCTCCAGGCTCAGCCCTTTGGTCTCTGGGACGTTGAGGATGACAAACAAGAGGGCGAGCAGCGATATAGCTGCGAAAAGAAGGAAGACATTGGCCGGTCCGAGGTATCCCTGAAGACATGAAAAATAACTGTGTGGTTAAATTGGTTGGCGCCACTGTTCAGTCTGCTCATACATCTGCCAAATGGTTGTTCTATTGTCTCATATAAGAGTTAAGCGTTATCCAGTCGAATAGGCTGGAACTTCAAGAGATACTTAAACAAGCAGATAACAATTCCAGTATCATTACCTGCAAGGGTGAGAATGCGAATGTCACTAACGCATTCGATCCAAAATTTGTGAGTACCGCAAGGCTGATTCCCCGTCCCCTTGTTCGGAGTGGGAAGATCTCAGAGACCATTAGCCAGCTTATCGGACCAAACGAAAGCTGAAACACAAGGCATGTTAATTTCTCGTACCACTCGGTACTCATTAAATACCCCATATACACAAGTAAAGCACCAACCTGGTAACATCCAACATAAAGAAGTAAAGCACCGACAGCAACATAAGGGAAGCCACTGAGAACCTTGTAGTAAGCTGCTAGCAGGAAGAGTGCAACGGTCTGCATTTCCAGGTTGAAGAAGAAAACAAAAGGATTACTCTTTCAGAACCTAGTTATATCAATATAATACAACATGTACAGCTGTTTAGATGCCTGATGAAAATTACTAAAGTTGCAAAGGTTTTTTAAGCCTCTAATCATAATTAGAGATTTCCCTTTATAATACTATCGCTTATATCATTAGCATATATGCCTAGTTGCCTGGTACAACTATCAATTCAAATAGGTGGCGAGGAATGAGGGTCACACTTTCGGTAGCAAACATATAACTTAAATAAGTTGTAGGAAAGGGTAAAGTTACTCACAATTCCACTAACACCTCCTATCATTAACGGCCGTCTTCCAAGATCGTCGACTTTAAGCACCGCGACACCTGTCATCACAAACTGCAAAAAGATTGAACTATTACACTTTATACCCAGCAGAGTACAGTAGTGATCTAGCTCCATGGTATTACCTTGAACAGCCCGATCAGAATTGACACTTTTGCAGCATCAGATGCAGTTGTAAACCCAGCAGTCTACAGAAGACGGACATAAACAAATTATATTGTATGCAGCAATATGAAAAGATGTATTGACTTCCATCTGTTCTCATTTCTAAATCAAACGAACCAATTAAACAGCTCGAAGCAAAACTGAGGTACCTGCAGAATGGAGGTTGCATAGTATAGAACACTTGGCTGGCCTGTTATCTGACAAATAAAAAAGTTTAGCACTTTAGCTGACTTGATAACTACTAAAAAAGTGTCCAAATTAGGATGAAATGAATTAATAAATAATGCTGGAAATTTTTCAATATGGATTCAACTTCCCAAGCCAAAAATAATACTATATAATATAAATAGTTTAGAATAGAAAGTACTCCCTTCGTAAAGAAATATAAGAGCGTTTAGACCACTACAGTAGTGATCTAAACGCTCTTATATTTCTTTACAGAGGGAGTACATGCAAAGGACATTTGAATTTTAACTTAACCGGGCAAAGAATTTCAAATCTAAAAGGATGGTGGAAAGGGTGGTAAGATTTTAAATTCAGTTAAGCTGCGTATTAGTGGGACTGAAGAGGATAAAAACCTGCTGGAAGAGAACCAGTCCTCCTCCAATAGTGAAGGCTTTCAAGCTTGCTCCCTCGAATACTTGAAAAATGCTTCCTTCAGCTTGATCTGCGTAAGCAGCCTTAATTGAGGAAAGATTATTTTCAATCTCATCTGTCAAAACCTTGTCACTTGCTGAAGGACCCTTCAGTCTTCTCAGGGCATTCATTGCCTTCTTTTTGTTATCTTCCACAGGGCCTTTTCCCTGCACTGCCCTGAGAAGTAGCCATCTAGGTGAAGGTGGTAGACTCCACATACCAACAGCCATTATAGCGGCCAGTGGAGCACTAAACCCAAACATGTACCGCCATCCTCCTACAACATCGATTTCGTAGCTCCCTACGAGGTATCCAAACTGTAAATTGTTAAAATAATAAATGGTCAGCCGGCATCAGATCATGCATTTTATTGTATGAGAATATAGTGTGTTTACTTTAGGCAAATACTATATGACAAGATAGTTACCAGTATTCCTCCTACAATAAACAGCTCCTTAAAAGATATCAATGTTCCACGTATTTGTGAAGGACAAGTCTCTGCAATATAAAGGGGAGCACCATGCATTGCCTGGAACAGAGCATCATGGTAGTTCAGTGGCATGACTGAAAGTTAGAGAACACAAACAGAAACTTCTATCCATTCAAGCCTTTAGTTGATCATAAATATGTTCCTTTGACTCGTGTTCCTCCCAGTTTCCCCTTTTTGGGAGTTTTGGGGTGGTAAAAAGGGTGTTTGATAGAAATACTTGTGCTTGCAGCTACTCACCAAACCAATGCCAACGCCATAAAGGAGACGACCTATGATCAGGACTACAAAATTAGGAGCTAATCCAGTGGTCAAAGCACCAGAAATATATAATGCAGCTGCTGTCATCAACTCTATTCTTCTTCCTACAACAAGATGGGTAGTAGCAGTTATTTCACTTCATCTTCAAAGAATACATAATAAGGAATACTGAAGCACACTGTCGTTTCAAATCACCTAGAAAATCTGCAATGCGGTATGCAAGAATGGACCCACCAAGAGCACCATAAAGTGAACCACTGGCCTAAATAACATGACAATAAAGCTCATTAAAGCACAACAGTTTTCCTGACTACTCCATGGTAAAAACAATGTTCTTGATTAATGATTAGGAATGTGGGGCGTAAGCTTATAAAACACAGGGATCTCCCAAAAGGCTTACCACAAGCCCTAGCTGCAGAGAAGAGAGGTTGAACCAGGTGGTGCCACTGAGCTCAGCAGACTGAAGAATGAGGAAGAAACCATGTGAGGGCAAACATCAACTATAGGAAATGGTGGAACAATCAAATTGGGACTTACGTGCACAGATATGGTCGCTCCAGAAGTTGCGCCGATGTCATAACCGAAAAGGAGGCCACCCAATGCAGGGAACACGAACCTAGGTTCCAAACATTGGCTCATTAGTACTAAAAAAGCTCGACATACTTTCGTGCCGACCCTATATATATTGTATCTTCCAATTGATAAACCAAACAGAATTGTAACGACAAGCAACACTGGACCAAACCCAGATGCAACAATTGTCTGCAGTCGAACCGGTATGCAAATCTAACATATCCTTAACTATACGACTCATTTGTATGACCACTTTAAACGCAACTACGCAAGGATCACGGTTTGGCATGAACAAAATTCCTGACAGTCTAGTATCTAGGCAGCATAACATAGCATAAGACAATGTTAAATCAGGTTGCACATTTCTTACAGTGCACTACATCATTGCTAATTCCACGCTAAGCTGCAGCCCTAACTCAACACGGCGGACAAAGCAAAACTACTAAGCAATGTATCCATGATGCGCAGAAGCAGTAGGTTCGATTCTTCCCCAAATGGTTGATTTGCACGATCTGGGACGCTTGATTCGAGCTAGAAATGCACTTATCCCCAAATGCCACTGAAGGATGGGGGGCGAGGGATTATAAGCTCACGGGAGGATGACGGCCACCAGCGAGTAGTCCGCCCCGGACGCCCCGCCATCGCCGGCGTCCTTCGCCGACTCGTCGGCGCCCTGCGCGTGCGTCCGCACCTGCACATCACCGCCCATGTCGTCAAAAGACCGCCGCGCCCGGATTCCGCCCAAGAATAGAAGGCACGGGGATTCGCTATATTTGGGGCGGCGAGGACTGGGGTCGTGCGCCGTACGCGGAGCCGACGGTGCGCAGTGGCGGCGGCGGCGGCCGACACGGGGCGGAGGAGCGGCTCCGCGTCCCGCGAGGACACGTGGAGGGCGTCCATCCCCGCGGCGCCGCCGCCGAGACGGTGGGGTCTGCGCTGTGGGCGAGGTAGGCGGCGGGGGCGGGCGGGGAGAGAGATGGAGGCGCGCGCGCCGGTTGCTAGTGGCCGGGGGAGGCAGACACTCGTCGCCATGGCCATGCTTCCAGGCTTAGCTTGGCACGTTGAGCCTAGCGCATATATTATAAAATATAAAATAAATGACAGATTTTACAATAGTGCTGATATTTTCTTAGCCATTTGTGAATTTTAAAATAAAGAGACACAAGATGTAATATGCAATATGGCCCAGGTTACAAATTCCAGCGCATTGCTGGACAGGCCAGGGACTAGAACGAAAATTCAACGCAGGACGCCGTGACCTGTATGAGAGCGGGCGAGGGACCAAAATTTAATTTTAAAGAATTGGCAGGGGCCGCGCGAACGCGTACCCCCTCTACCACAAATTATGACGTTCACTCTCCCACTTGAGGAGATGATAGGCCAGCGCACCCACCAAGTGCAATGTGGGCCACTAACCTAGGCCACGAGCCTTCTTGATCGCTCGTCGACCCCGTCCAGGTAAGTATGGAGCAAGGTAGCACCACGCGCTCATTATATAGCGAGGTCTCCCGCCCGACGCTTCTCGCTAGGCGAGGTGGTACTAAAAACTGAGAGCGCAGCGGCAGCGGGGGCGTGACCGAGCGCTGTCGTCGGACGTTGGTTCAGTGGGCTGACGTTTGCTGTATCTGGGCCTCAGCAAAGGATAGACGGACTTGGGCTTTGAGAGCCGTACAGCAGCTTTGTGCTGGTTGTTCACTCAAATCCCTGTTCCCGAAAGAAAAAAAAGTCCACTGCTTTTCAAGAAAAAATGGGGTACCACTCAAACTGCACTCAGGAAAGAAAAGGTACTACCCGAACCCATGGCAAAAATTTCATTCCTTGAAAGAAGAGACGGAATCACAGCAACATACATGTACATGTATCGATAATCCCATTTTGGAAGAGTATCATGAATTGGATGCCACCTTTCCTCGAGATGTTGCAATATAGATTAGCAAATCACTCTTGCTCTGTTCAAAACTGATCTGATTCTTCTCATTCAAGATAGACGTTGTAGAAAATATGTCATTATGTTTCTCCATTATACTATATTGCACACTCCCTGTGTTGAGCCATCTCTGATTTTTCCTATTCTTCAACTTATGTTTTTAATTTCTCAGATTGTGCTACGGATCGTATGGTGCTCGGCATTTTGCTCCATAGGCCTCTTGCTGCTCGGATTGGCTTCATTGCTTCATATGTCTCTTTATACTCACATTGGTACGGAAGTTGTCATCTTTAAATCTTAAATATTTACACCATTGTCATGGAGAATGGTTTCATACAATATGCAGCATCATTGATAAAAGATCTATTGTTCATCACAACCTCTACTTGGTAGTTAAATACCAAGCTCAAGTAGAGCAAAGGTCAATCATATGGTTTGTACAAAAATATTTTCAAGTATATGAAAAAAGGATGTGATTGTGCTAGATCTTGAATATAGTCTAATGATGGAACATATGATACATAAAGTGAAATAATCAGTCAAATAGATAATGATCTAGAATGTCGCTATATTACACCAAATGAGGTTGCTTGGCGCTCGCTAGACTATGATCTTCATGATGCATGCCCTTCCATGGGAAGACTCAATGCTATATTTGGTTTCTCAGTCGACAATGAACAAAATGTTGCCCTAAAAAAGGTTAGGAAATATCACTCAGAAAGTATCTTCTTGGGCCTAATTTTAACCATATTTTCCTAGAAAAAAGAATATCTTGAGCTATGAAATATTTGTGTCCAATGTGGGCCAGTCCGTGTCCCATGTCTTATTCTTCCTCGCCGGCGACCCACAACTTCACTTCTCGGTGCTCACGGTCGTCGAGGACACCAGACATGGAAACAACGAGGACTTGAAGGACAGCCGCCACCGAAGATTTATACTAGGTTAACTTCTGGACGCTTTTGTTTAATGGATTATGTTGAAAATGTAATGAGTGTGTTTCAATTTAAATGAAAATCATCCGGTCAATTTGTTCAGATTCTGTTTGAAATATATGCAGACATGGTTGGACGGCCAGCTCCCATATAACTGTCCACGGACGGATACATTGGCCTTTTTAGGAGTCCGTGTTGAAGATGCCCTTATGCTGCAAACTCTCATGGATGATATAATTATGGTTTGATGCCAATAAAACTACCTATGATGGTATGTCGAATTCATGTCAAAAAAAATTGAGCAAACGGCACAAGCTTTACCTTTTCATATAGAAGAAGATAATTGACCAGTTTATCTATAAAATTAGTCAAAACCCGGTACATAGCCAATTGCGCTGGCCTCGAGCCTGCAATCCATGTGAGACAGTGACTCTGTCGCACAAGCCACCAGACGACACTCCACCACATGATCCGGAGTCGTTGCTCCGGCACACACACACCGGCCCCGAGGCGCGTACTGGGCGAGTAGACAACTCCGCCGCCCAAGCAGCCAGAGACGACACTCCATAACATGACCCAGAGCCGCCGCTTCGCCATACAACCTAAAACGATTTCCCTATTCCCCCATCTCTTTGAAAGATTTTGCCCTCCCTCCTTTGTGAGGAAGATTTGTTTACCTTTTTAGCTGCCAATGGTGGTTTTTGGCGGTCTAGGTGTGCGTGTTGGTGCATTTTTTTCATAGCTAGCTCAAAGTGATTCATTTCGGGATAATGTACATATATGACGTGTTTGGTTGTCTGCGCCATTTTTTGCCCCTTTGCACATTCGTCTCAGGTCAGCATGATTGAGCTAATGTAGGCAAATGACCAACATATACATATTGATTGATTGCCTGCATCCCCTCTAGTCTGCATGTGACAGAATGGAAGGCAAGCTGTTTGGTCTCAGGCTTGCTTTGGAAGAAACACAAGTCCGGTTGTTTGGTTACATGCAACACAATTGTCTGGTAACCTCCTCGATGAGTTGGTGAGGTTACCAGAGACACACGTAGATAGCATAAGATGAAACTAGAGCAGGTAGAACAAACCAGAGACACACATAACCAGCATAAGAACAAGTTTAACATAATATGAGCCATTTTAAACCAAATCAACAACACATAATAAGTCTTAAAACCAAACCAGGCAAAATGACCTCTCTAGACGCTCACAGCGAGGACGTCACCGTGCTTCTTGCACTTGGTGACCACCTCCATGCCATCGTCATTGAAGACGATCACCTTCAGGGTGTCGGGGGTCAGCAGCTTGAAGGTGGCCGTGTAGCCGACCTAATTTGGTGGACAGCGGTGAAGGGGGGCAAACCCTCATCAAGTGTGACCCTCCCATTGATAACCCAGACCGAGACCCTTCACGTGCAGCCAGTGTTCATTTTCAGCTAGAACTCATGAGGGACGGGGGACGTGCTTCGTGAAGTCTAAATGACGGTATCCTGGACTAGGGAGTGCCAACCTAGTCGGCCCATAGTCCTCGAGTAGGCATGTAGGCCTTCGTTCTCAATCAGGTGGACTCCGGAAGCTACACGCCTGGACGTGATCAAGATCGCATCTACCAAAGACTTGGTGTATACTCCAAGATATCTCATGCCGCCTCCATGCGTACCCCTGGATACCGACCATGTAACCCTAGATGTCCTACCCAGCGTGTATATAAACCAGATGGTTTAGCCCATAGAGGGGACCCTTATCGCAATCACATCCATCTAGCCCTAGAGTAAGGTCTCTCATCACGATCTCGAGGTAGATCAAGCTTGTACCCAATACATCATCATCATCAGTACAATCAAATCAAGACGTAGAGTATTACCTCTTCGATAGGGCCCGAACATAGGTAAACATTGTCTCCTTCATCCGGTTACTATCGATCCAAGGTCCATAGCTCAAGACCGCCTGCTCCGAGGTCTGTCATTTTTACCACCGACACTAGGGGTATAGACAGGCACTCCAACTTCAGGGCAATGATCACCTTACAAAGTGGGCTGGCCTTGCCTCCTTGGGATAGTGGTCGTAGTCCCCCCCCCCCTTGCCGCTAGGGTGCTCCTACACCACCATGTCGTCCTCCAAGGGCGACACCACCTCCTTGCCCCTGGTCTAAGGGCGACACAACCTCCTTGCCCCTGTCCAAGGGCGACACCACCTCCTTGCCCTTCTCTCTAGGCGCCACCACCTTCATGTTGAATTGCATTATGAACATCACGAAGTTTAGAGATCAGCATTCATGCCTATCGTCCAGAGCTCCTATATTTACACACCCTACTGTTGGGGAACGTAGTAGTTTCAAAATTTCCTACGCACATGCAAGATCATGGTGATGCATAGCAACGAGAGGGAAGAGTGTGTCCACGTACCCTCGTAGACCAAAAACGGAAGCGTTAGCACAACTCGGTTGATGTAGTCGTACGTCTTCACGATCCGATTGATCAAGTACCGAACGCACGGCACCTCCGAGTTCAGCACACGTTCAGCCCGATGACGTCCCTCGAACTCCGATCTAGCCGAGTATTGAGGGAGAGTTTCGTTAGCACGACGGCGTGGTGACGATGATGATGTTCTACCGACGCAGGGCTTTGCCTAAGCACCGCTAGAGTATTATCGAGGTGGACTATGGTGGAGGGGGCACCGCACACGGCTAAAAGATCAAACGATCAATTGTTGTGTCTCTAGGGTGCCCCCTGCCCCTATATATAAAGGAGCAAGGGGGGAGATGCGGCCGGCCTAGAGGGGGCGCGCCAGGAGGAGTCCTACTCCTACCGGGAGTAGGACTCCCTCCCTTTTCCTTGTTGGACTAGGAGTGGAGGGGGAAAGAGGAGGGAGAGAGGAAGGAAAGGGGGGGGCGCGGCCCCCCTCTCCTTGTCCTATTCAGACTAGGGGGGAGGGGCGCGTGGTCCTGCCCTGGCCGCCTCTCCTCTTCTCCACAAGGCCCACTATGGCCCATTAAGCTCCCGGGGGGTTCCGGTAACCTCCCGGTACTCCGGTAAAATCCCGATTTCACCCGGAACACTTCTAATATCCAAACATAGGCTTCCAATATATCAATCTTCATGTCTCGACCATTTCGGGACTCCTCGTCATGTCCATGATCTCATCCGGGACTCCGAAAAACCTTCGGTACATCAAACATATAGACCCATAATATAACTGTCATCGAAACGTTAAGCGTGCGGACCCTACGGGTTCGAGAACTATGTAGACATGGCCAAGACACGTCTCTGGTCAATAACCAATAGCGGAACCTGGATGCTCATATTGGCTCCCACATATTCTACGAAGATCTTTCGGTCAGACCGCATAACAACATACGTTGTTCCCTTTGTCATTGGTATGTTACTTGCCCGAGGTTCGATCGTCTGTATCTCAATACCTAGTTCAATCTCGTTACCGGCAAGTCTCTTTACTCGTTCCGTAATACATCATCCCTTGCAAGGCTTAAGTGATGTGCATTACCGAGAGGGCCCAGAGATACCTCTCCCATAATCGGAGTGACAAATCCTAATCTCGAAATACGCCAACCCAACAAGTACCTTCGGAGACACATGTAGAGCACCTTTATAATCACCCAGTTACATTGTGACATTTGGTAGCACACAAAGTGTTCCTCCAGTAAACGGGAGTTGCATAATCTCATAGTCATAGGAACATGTATAAGTCATGAAGAAAGCAATATCAACAAACTAAACGATCAAGTGCTAAGCTAACGGAATGGGTCAAGTCAATCACATCACTCTCCTAATGATGTGATCCCGTTAATCAAATGACAACTCATGTCTATGGTTTAGGAAACATAACCATCTTTAATCAACGAGCTAGTCAAGTAGAGGCATACTAGTGACACTCCGTTTGTCTATGTATTCACACATGTATTATGTTTCCGGTTAATACAATTCTAGTATGAATAATAAACATTTATCATGATATAAGGAAATAAATAATAACTTTATTATTGCCTCTAGGGCATATTTCCTTCAGTCTCCCACTTGCACTAGAGTCAATAATCTAGTTCACATCGCCATGTGATTTAATACCAATAGTTCACATCACCATGTGATTAACACCCATAGTTCACATCGACATGTGACCAACACCAAAGGTTTTACTAGAGTCAATAATCTAGTTCACATCTCTATGTGATTAACACCCAAAGAGTACTAAGGTGTGATTATGTTTTGCTTGCAAGAGAAGTTTAGTCAACGGATCTGCCACATTCAGATCCGTAAGTATTTTGCAAATTTTTATGTCAACAATGCTCTGCACGGAGCTACTCTAGCTAATTGCTCCCACTTCCAATATGTATCCAGATTGAGATTTAGAGTCATCTGGATTAGTGTAAAAATTTGCATCGACGTAACCCTTTACGACGAACCTTTTTGTCACCTCCATAATCGAGAAACATATCCTTATTCCACTAAGGATAATTTTGACCGTTGTCCAGTGATCTACTCCTAGATCACTATTGTACTCCCTTGCCAAAATCAGTGTAGGGTATACAATAGATCTGATACACAGCATGGCATATTTTATAGAACCTATGGCCAAGGCATAGGGAATGACTTTCATTCTCTTTCTATCTTCTGCCGTGGTCGGGCTTTGAGTCTTGCTCAGTTTCACACCTTGTAACACAGGCAAGAACTCTTTCTTTGACTGTTCCATTTTGAACTACTTCAAAATCTTGTCAAGGTATGTACTCACTGAAAAACTTATCAAGCATCTTGATCTATCTCTATAGATCTTGATGTTTAATATGTAAGCAGCTTCACTGAGGTCTTTCTTTGAAAAACTCCTTTCAAACACTCCTTTATGATTTGCAGAATAATTCTACATTATCTCCGATCAACAATACGCCATTCACATATACTTATCAGAAATGTTGTAGTGCTCCCACTCACTTTCTTATAAATACATGCTTCACCGCAAGTCTGTATAAAACTATATGCTTTGATCAACTTATCAAAGCGTATATTTCAACTCCGAGATGCTTGCACCAGTCCATAGATGGATCGCTGGAGCTTGCATATTTTGTTAGCACATTTAGGATTGACAAAACTTTCTTGTTGCATCATATACAACTCTTCTTTAATAAATCCATTAAGGAATGAAGTTTTGTTTATCCATTTGCCAGATTTCATAAAATGCGGCAATTGCTAACATGATTCGGACAGACTTAAGCATAGATACGAGTGAGAAACTCTCATCGTAGTCAATACCTTGAACTTGTCTAAAACCTTTTGCGACAATTCTAGCTTTGTAGATAGTAACACTACTATCAGCGTTCGTCTTCCTCTTGAAGATCCATTTAATCTCAATGGCTCGTCGATCATTGGGCAAGTCAATCAAAGTCCATACTTTGTTCTCATACATGGATCTCATCTTAGATTTCATGGTCTCAAGCCATTTCGCGGAATCTGGGCTCATCATCGCTTCCTCATAGTTCGTAGGTTCATCATGGTCAATGTCGGTGTCAAAACCGGCGGATCTCGGGTAGGGGGTCCCGAACTGTGCGTCTAGGCCGGATGGTAACAGGAGGCAAGGAACACGATGTTTTACCCAGGTTCGGGCCCTCTTGATGGAGGTAAAACCCTACATCCTGCTTGATTAATATTGATGATATGGGTAGTACAAGAGTAGATCTACCACGAGATCAAGGAGGCTAAACCCTAGAAGCTAGCCTATGGTATGATTGTTGTATGATGAAGTTGTCCTACGGACTAAAACCCTTCGGTTTATATAGACACCGGAGAGGGTTAGGGTTACACAAAGTCGGTTACAATGGTAGGAGATCTTGAATATCCGCATCGCCAAGCTTGCCTTCCACGCCAAGGAAAGTCCCATCCGGACGCGGGACGAAGTCTTCAATCTTGTATCTTCATAGTCCTGGAGTCCGGCTGAAGGTATAGTACGGCTACCCGAACATCCCCTAACCCAGGACTCCCTCAGTAGCCCCTGAACCAGGCTTCAATGACGACGAGTCCGGCGCGTAGATTGTCTTCGGCATTGCAAGGCAGGTTCCTCCTCCAAATTCTTCATAAAAGTTTGTAAACACCAAGAGTAGTGTCCGGCTCTGCAAAATAAGTTTCCATGCATTGCCACAGAGAGAATAATACTAACACAAATCTAATCTGCTGATGTATTCCGCAGCGTGTCATCACACTACGGCCAAGCCTTTATTCGAATCTTTTTCACTTTTCCACCTCAGTGTGTTTTGCGAGGCGGTTTCCTTGGCACGTCTTGTCAAAGCAGAGATCGTGTCCCCCATTTACGGGATTCTCATCAATACGGACGTGGGTAACCCAACCGCGCCATTTATCACGGCGCTTGGGAGGCAAGCGAGTTTTACTAGGCCGGTGGGGATGCATAGTCGCATCCGCCCATATAAGGGGATAAGGATCCACCTTTTTACCTACGCCTTCTTCCTCCTTTGCCAATCCATCTTCTGTGCACCCGAGCTCCAGCGCCCAAGCCCGCACTTCCTACCTCAACCTTCTCCAACAATGTCCGGAGCGGGAGGCAAGTGGATGGTCTCCTCCGTCACGGAGGGCCATGTCAAAAAGCTAAGGAAGGCCGGATACCTGTCCAAAGACATCGCGCACCGGCTTCCTAAGGAGGGGCAGCTTCTCCCCACCCCAAGGCCCCATGAGAGGGTAGTATTTCTTCCCCACTTCATCCGCGGACTGGGTTTTCCTCTCCACCCATTTGTCCGCGGGCTCATGTTCTACTATGGCCTAGATTTCCACGATCTGGCCCCGAACTTCATCCTCAATATCTCGGCGTTTATCGTCGTGTGCGAGGCTTTCCTCTGCATCCGCCCCCATTTCGGCCTTTGGCTCAAGACCTTCAACGTCAAGCCAAAGGTGGTGCGCGGCAACCAGGCGGAGTGCGGAGGTGCCATGGCGGGCAAAATAGCCAACGTCCTATGGCTCGAGGGCTCCTTTGTGGAGACCTTGAAGGGGTGGCAGTCAGGGTGGTTTTACATCACCGAGCCACGCGATCTGAAGTGGATCGCAGCCCCTGAATTCCGATCCGGACCCCCTACGCGGCTCACGTCCTGGAAGGAGACGGGCTTGTCGTGGGGCGACGAAGAAGAGGTGACCGGACTGCAAAAATGCATCCAGTCCCTGGTGAACAAGCAGCTCAAGCTTGTCAACGTAGTCCAGGTCATGCTCGTCCGCCGGATCCTTCCGTGTCAAGGACGGGACTTCAATCTGTGGGAGTTCAACCCGGCGCGGCACCGAACTCCGAGCAGGCTCTTCGACACGACGTACGAAGATGTCTGGAAGGGGCTAACCAAAGGCGCCGAGGCTCCCACATCCGCCTCCGAAGACTGCGGATTCAGCTCGCAGTGTCCTGCTGGTGAGGTAAAATATTTTCATCTTTTACAGGATGTTAAGTTTTCTTCATAGTTTGACTCTATGCGGGATCTAAACTCCCTCACCTTTGACAGGATTAGCAGGCGAAGTCTGGACTGATTAACTGTCCGGCTACCTTGCCCGAAGACCCAGCCCCTGCTCTCCTAGTGAAGTTGCTGGTTCTGGCACCTTATGTGGTGCCGGAGAAGAAGGCCAAGAAGAAGAAGGCCACGGGGACTCGAAAGAGTTCCTGGCATATGGTGGTGTCGAACTCGTCGTCCGACGAGTCCGAGACGCACTCCTCCCGTGACGACGACGAGGAGGAAGAAGAGACCTCTCCCCCTCCAGCGGGGGGAGGAAAGAAGAGGAGGGTCGCCCCAGTAGGGGAGGCCGAAGGGTCCAAGAAGAGGAAAACCCCTCCGCCGGACTACGCCCCCGACGCTGACGAGGACGAAGAGGAGTGGCCGGACAGGGCCAAGCATCCGGCGAAATCATAAGTGTTCGGATACCAGAGTAACTCATGATATTCCTTTTGTCGCGCAGCTTTCCCTAATGTCGAATATAATCATGCAGCCCGCCCAAGGACGGGCTCGACGAGTCGTCGAGCGGCTCCCTGGATTCATCGGGCGTGAATTCAGTTCCGCCCGCTGCCTCCCCCTATGCTGCGGATGACGCCGAAGTGGCGTCACGACAATCTCCGGGGCAAGAGGAGGTGGTCCAGGAGGAACCGCGAGGCGACCTCCCGGACTCCAGGAGTAAAGGGGACCAGACCCCCCAGGGCTCCAAGTCCGGCTTTAAGCCGGACACCGCGCCAGAATCATCAACGGTTCCAGACCGCGGCAGGTGAACTCCTGCCAAGAGGAGCAAGCGTATTGAGCCGGCGTCCTCCGTCCGACCGGAGGCGCCGGACAATCTGCTGGAGGTGCTTAAGGGCGCCCCCATCGATGAGGAGCACCGTACCATCATGAGTACGGTGGTCCAGAAGGTTCGGTCCGCCAAAAGCGGACTGACTGAAGCTTGTGCTAGCCTTCTAACAGGCTTCGAGGTAAGTAAAAAAAATATGTAAAAATATTACCGCATAGACAATAGCCCCTGATGCTCTGTTTGGCGTTCGGAAAGAAAAGCCGAATAGAGGATCTATTAAATATCACAGGAGTCTAACTAAAAAGGAGTCAATATACGTATGCAGGCTTCGTTGCTGGCCACCGCCGCACTGACTGCGGAGGTGGGTGCCCTGAAGCAGGGCCTTGAGCGGACCGAGCAAGAGCTTGGCCTTGCCAAACGGCAGCTCGAGGAGAAAGAAGGTAAGAGATACCTTATAGAAAAAATGCCTATAAGAAGACGCAATTGCAAAAAATGACAGGAATACACTGCTTATTGTAGGGGCCACAACTGAGGTGGCGACCCTCAAGCAGGCGCTGCCCGAGGCCGAGAAGAAAGCGGCCACGGAGCGCACCGAGCGGGAGAAATTTGAGGCGCAGGTCGGCGAGGTGCAGCAAGAGCTTCAGGCTCTCATGAAAAACATGAGAGTTTGGAGCTCGACTCGAAGACGCGAGCGTCCGAGCTTGCTGCGGCCCTTAAAACTGCCGAATCTGCCAAGGCCGAAGCCCAGAAGGCCCTCCAGGAATTGGATGCGGTGAAAAAGATAGCGGCGGGTAAGGCATTCTCTATGCAAAGCAGACATATAAAAGTAACCTACTTGTTACTTACCCGAATCCGGAGCTCTCCAGGGGCATTCACAGATCTTCCCTGCAGCGTATCTGATGCCGCCGCATTCTACCGAGCCGAGGAAGGCAGCTCGACGGAGAAGGTGTTCTGGTCTTAGTACGCTGAGGCCGGACACCCTGTGCCCTTGAGCGACCAGCTGAAGCAGCTGGTCGAGCTCCACAAGGCGGCCGAACAAGCCCTGAAGGGCTTCATAGTTCGGCTGTGGCCTAGAGAGGCCCTGTCTGGGAGCTACTTCGGACTGCTGTGGCGGCTGGTGGAGGCTTGTCCAAGGCTCGAGGTCATCAAACGCTCCGTCTGCATCGAAGGTGCCCGTAGGGCCCTTGCCCGTGCAAAGGTGCACTGGGGTAAGCTGGACAGTGAGAAGCTTGTGAGGGACGGGCCGCCGCCGGGGAAGGAGCATCGCAAGCCCGAGAACTATTACAAGGATGTTCTGGCTGGTGCCTGCCTTATGGCGGATGAATGTACCAAGGATGTAATTTTTGAATGAACTCGCTCGTGTTATCCTGTGCGCTGAAAACTTGTTCATATGTGCTAAGCAATGCTTGTTGAATTTAAAATATTACTTTCTGTGTGGCCGTTTATCAAAAAATTGAGAGATGGCCAGTCGTCGGCTTCTGCCCCCATGCCACTAGTGCTGGGGTGTTCGGGATAAACCTGAGCATTCTTTTTCCCATGATTGGGTCTGTCGAGGGAGGCGCTTAGCACAACGAACAAGGCAATCGGACTATAATGCTTGAACACTCTCACTTAGCCATAGAACTCTATAATTTTAAATATCGGCGAAGCCCCTAGTATTCGGAAGACCGAGTTCGGGGCGCTATCCACGCCTTGGCCGGACAAAGCCGGTTCCTCGCTCGAAGCGGCATAAGTCTTTAAGGACTCGAAAAACCTCTCGAATAGTGACCGGTCTCTCGCCTCATCATGACAGTCAGTTTTAGCTTTCTCTACTGAGGTGCTCAGCCCAGCTTAACTGGGGCACAATCGCAGTAGTTCTCCTAGTGCTACCTTAGCCGATATAACGGAACGTAAGGCACCAAAACATAGAAGCCGGGCAAACCCAACTATTGACCCAAATCATGATTCAGAGCCGATGCATATAGTGCTATAAGTTCGTGGTGCCGCACTTGTGAAAGTGTACGGACTTCTCACGCCATATTGATGGGTACTGAAGCCCCTGGCGTATTTTTGTCGTACCACATTGTACGGATGCAACATGTTATTAATAAACATATATATAAAAAGAGGATAATGCAAAAATAGACAAAAAGCTATGCATTGTTTATAGAAAGGCTGCTATGAAAGTGGAACGATACAAATAGTGCGATAAGCCAAAGAAATTGGACTATTTAACATGTCCTGGCCAGGGGCAGGCCGCGGAATTGTATTAAAAAACAGGTATACTGCTCGCAATAGAGACCACCTGGGAGTTCCATAATGCTGTTGGAAATATGCCCTAGAGGCAATAATAAATTGATTATTATTATATTTCCTTGTTCATGATAATTGTTTATTATCCATGCTAGAATTGTATTGATAGGAAACTCAGATACATGTGTGGATACATAGACAACACCATGTCCCTAGTAAGCCTCTAGTTGACTAGCTCGTTGATCAATAGATGGTTACAGTTTCCTGACCATGGACATTGGATGTCATTGATAACGGGATCACATCATTAGGAGAATGATGTGATGGACAAGACCCAATCCTAAGCCTAGCACAAGATCATGTAGTTCGTATGCTAAAGCTTTTCTAATGTCAAGTATCATTTCCTTAGACCATGAGATTGTGCAACTCCCGGATACCGTAGGAGTGCTTTGGGTGTGCCAAACGTCAAAACGTAACTGGGTGGCTATAAAGGTACACTACAGGTATCTCTGAAAGTGTCTGTTGGGTTGGCACGAATCAAGACTGGGATTTGTCACTCCGTGTAAATGGAGGGGTATCTCTGGGCCCACTCGGTAGGACATCATCATAATGTGCACAATGTGACCAAGGAGTTGATCACGGGATGATGTGTTACGGAACGAGTAAAGAGACTTGCCGGTAACGAGATTGAACAAGGTATCGGGATACCGACGATCGAATTTCGGGCAAGTATCGTACCGATAGACAAAGGGAATTGTGTACGGGATTGATTAAGTCCTTGACATCGTGGTTCATCCGATGAGATCATCGTGGAGCATGTGGGAGCCAACATGGGTATCCAGATCCCGCTGTTGGTTATTGACTAGAGAATGTCTCGGTCATGTCTACATATCTTCCGAACCCGTAGGGTCTACACACTTAAGGTTCGATGACGCTAGGGTTATAAAGGAAGTTTGTATGTGGTTACCGAATGTTGTTCGGAGTCCCGGATGAGATCCCAGACGTCACGAGGAGTTCTAGAATGGTCCGGAGGTAAAGATTGATATATAGGAAGTATGGTTTTGGCCACCGGAAGTGTTCCGGGCATCACCGATAGTGTACCAGGACCACCGGAGGGGTCCGGGGGTCCACCAGGTGGGGCCACCAGCCCCGGAGGCTTACATGGGCCAATAGTGGGAAGGGACCAGCCCCTAGGTGGGCTAGGGCGCCTCCCACCAAGGCCCAAGGCGCCTCCAATAGGGGAAAGGGGCAAACCCTAGGGCAGATGGGCCCTAAGGCCCACCCTAGGTGTGCCTCCCCCTCTTCCCCTTGTGGCCACCACCCTAGATGGGATCTAGGGCTGCCGCACCCCTTGGTGTGGGAACCCTAGGTGGGGGCATAGCCCTCCCTCTCCCCCTATATATAGTGGAGGCAAAGGGGCAGCCCAACACACGATTCAATCTCCCTGTTGGCGCAGCCCTACCCCTCTTCCTCCTCGTCTCTCGTAGTGCTTGGCGAAGCCCTGCTGGAGTCCCGCGCTCCTCCACCACCACCACGCCGTTGTGCTGCTGCTGGATGGAGTCTTCCTCAACCTCTCCCTCTCTCCTTGCTAGATCAAGGCATGGGAGACGTCACCGGGTTGTACGTGTGTTGAACGCGGAGGTGCCGTCCGTTCGGCACTAGAATCATCGGTGATTTGGATCACGACGAGTACGACTCCATCAACCCCGTTCACTTGAACGCTTCCGCTCAGCGATCTACAAGGGTATGTAGATGCACTCTCCTTCCCCTCGTTGCTGGTTTCTCCATAGATAGATCTTGGTGAGACGTAGGAAAATTTTGAATTTCTGCTACGTTCCCCAACAGTTGTATCAGAGCTAGGTCTATTGCGTAGATTCTATGCAGGAGTAGAACACAAAGTAGTTGTGGGTGTTGATTTTGTTCAATATGCTTACCGTTACTAGTCCAATCTTGATTCGGAGGCATTGTGGGATGAAGCGGCCCGGACCGACCTTACACGTACTCTTACGTGAGACTGGTTCCACCGACTAACATGCACTAGTTGCATAAGGTGGCTAGCGGGTGTCTGTCTCTCCCACTTTAGTCGGATCGATTCGATGAAAAGGGTCCTTATGAAGGGTAAATAGCAATTGGCATATCACGTTGTGGTTTTTGCATAGGTAAGAAACGTTCTTGCTAGAAACCCATAGCAGCCACGTAAAACATGCAAACAACAATTAGAGGACGTCTAACTTGTTTTTGCAGGGTATGCTATGTGATGTGATATGGCCAAGAAGAATGTGATGAATGATATGTGATGTATGAGATTGATCATGTTCTTGTAATAGGAATCACGACTTGCATGTCGATGAGTATGACAACCGGCAGGAGCCATAGGAGTTGTCTTAATTTATTTATGACCTGCGTGTCAACATAAACGTCATGTAATTACTTTACTTTATTGCTAACCGTTAGCTGTAGTAGTAGAAGTAATAGTTGGCGAGACAACTTCATGAAGACACGATGATGGAGATCATGATGATGGAGATCATGGTGTCATGCCGGTGACGATGATGATCATGGAGCCCCGAAGATGGAGATCAAAAGGAGCAATATGATATTGGCTATATCATGTCACTATTTGATTGCATGTGATGTTTATCATGTTTATACATCTTATTTGCTTAGAACGACGGTAGTAAATAAGATGATCCCTCATTAAAATTTCAAGAAAGTGTTCCCCCTAACTGTGCACCATTGTGAAAGTTCGTCGTTTCGAAGCACCACGTGATGATCGGGTGTGATAGATTCTTACGTTCACATACAACGGGTGTAAGCCAGATTTACACACACAAAACACTTAGGTTGACTTGACGAGCCTAGCATGTACAGACATGGCCTCGGAACACAAGAGACCGAAAGGTCGAGCATGAGTCGTATAGAAGATACGATCAACATGAAGATGTTCACCGATGTTGACTAGTCCGTCTCACGTGATGATCGGACACGGCCTAGTTGACTCGGATCATGTAATCACTTAGATGACTAGAGGGATGTCTATCTGAGTGGGAGTTCATAAGATGAACTTGTTTATCCTGAACATAGTCAAAAGGTCTTCGCAAATTATGTCGTAGCTCGCACTTCAGTTCTACTGTTTAGATATGTTCCTAGAGAAAATTTAGTTGAAAGATGATAGTAGCAATTATGCGGACTAGGTCCATAAACTGAGGATTGTCCTCATTGCTTCATAGAAGGCTTATGTCCTTAATGCACCGCTCAGTGTGCTGAACCTCGAATGTCATCTGTGGATGTTGCGAACATCTGACATACACATTTTGATAACTACGTGATAGTTCTGTTAAACGGTTTAGAGTTGAGGTACCGAAGACATTTTGAAATGTCGCGAAACATATGAGATGTTTCGAGGGCTGAAATTGGAATTTCAGGCTCGTGCCCACGTCAAGAGGTATAAGACCTCCGACGATTTTCTTAGCCTGCAAACTAAGGGAGAAAAGCTCAATTGTTGAGCTTGTGCTCAGATTGTCTGAGTACAACAATCATTTGAATCGAGTGGGAGTTGATCTTCCAGATGAGATAGTGATGTTTCTCTGAAGTCATTACCACCAAGCTGCTAGAGCTTCGTGATGAACTATAATATATCAGGGACATATATGATGATCCTTGAGATATTCGCGATGTTTGACACCACAAAAGTAGAAATCAAGAAGGAGCATCAATTGTTGATGGTTGGTGAAACCACTAGTTTCAAGAAGGGCAAGGGCAAGAAGGGATACTTCATGAAACGGCAAATCAGCTGCTGCTCTAGTGAAGAAACCCAAGGTTGAACCCAAACCCGAGACTAAGTGCTTCTGTAATAAGAGGAACAACCACTGGAGCAGAATTACCCTAGATACTTGGTAGATGAGAAGGCTGGCAAGGTCGATAGAAGTATATTGGATATACATTGTGTTAATGTGTACTTTACTAGTACTCCTAGTAGCACCATGGTATTAGATACCGGTTCGGTTGCTAAGTGTTAGTAAACTCGAAATAAATGGCTGCGGAGTAAATGGAGACTAGCTAAAGGTGAGCTGGCGATATGTGTTGGAAGTTTTTCCCAAGCTTATTGTGATCAAGCATCGCATGCTCCCTCTACCATCGAGATTGGTGTTTGCGTTGAGCATAGACATGATTGGATTATGTCTATCGCAATACGGTTATTCATTTAAGGAGAATAATGGTTACTCTGTTTATTTGAATAATACCTTCAATGGTCTTGCACCTAAAATGAATGGTTTATTGAATCTCGATCGTAATGATACACATGTTCATGCCAAAAGATATAAGATAGTAATGATAGTACCACCTACTTGTGGCACTGCCACATAAGTCATATCGGTATAAAACGCATGAAGAAGCTCCATGTTGATGGATCTTTGGGCTCACTCGTTTTTGAAAAGTTTGAGACATGCGAACCATGTCTATTGGTGTATATGCATGAAGAAACTCCATGCAAATGGACCGTTTGGACTCACTTGATTTTGAATCACTTGAGACATGCAAATCATACCACATGGGCAAGATGACTGAAAGCCTCGTTTTCAGTAAAATGAAACTAGAAAGCAACTTGTTGGAAGTAATACATTTTGATGTGTGCAGTCCAATGAGTGCTGAGGCATGTAGTGGATATCGTTATGTTCTTACTTCACAGATGATTTGAGTAGATGTTGAGTATATTTACTTGATGAATCACGAGTCTAAATTATTGAAAGGTTCAAGTAATTTCAGGGTGAAGTTGAAAGATCGTCGTGACAAGAGGATAAAATATCTATGATATGATCATAGAGATGAATATCTGAATTACGAGTTTGGCACAGAATTAAGACATTGTGGAAATTGTTTCACAACTAATACAGCCTGGAACACCATAGTGTGATGGTGTGTCCGAACATCATAACTGCACCCTATTGGATATGATGCATACCATGATGTCTCTTATCAAATTACCACGATAGTTTATGGGTTAGGCATTAGAGACAATCACATTCACTTTAAATAGGGCACCACGTAATTCCGATGAGATGACACCGTATGAACTACGGTTTAGAGAAACCTAAGCTGTCATTTCTTGAAAGTTTGGGGCTGCGACGCTTATGTGAAAAAGTTTCAGGCTGATAAGCTCGAACCCAAAGCGGATAAATGCATCTTCATAGGACACCCAAAACAGTTGGGTATACCTCCTGTCTCAGATTCGAAAGCAATAAGGGATTGTTTCTGGAATCGGGTCCTTTCTCGAGGAAAAGTTTCTCTCGAAAGAATTGAGTGGGAGGATGGTGGAGACTTGATGAGGTTATTGAACCGTCTCTTCAACTAGTGTGTGGCAGGGCATAGGAAGTTGTTCCTGTGGCACCTACACCAATTGAAGTGGAAGCTTATGATAGTGATCATGAAACTTCAGATCAAGTCACTACCAAACCTCGTAGGATGACAAGGATTCATACTACTTCAGAGTGGTACGTAATCCTGTCTTGGAAGTCATGTTGCTAGACAACAATGAACCTACGAGCTATGGAGAAGCAATGGTGGGCCTGGATTCCAAAATGGCTCGAGGCCATATAATCCGAGAGAGGATCCATATATGAAAACAAAGTGTAGACTTTGGAAGAACTACTTGATGGTCATAAGGCTGTTAGGTACATATGGATTTTAAAAGGAAGATGGACAATGATGGTAAGTATCACCATTAAGAAAGCTCGACTTGTTGTTAAGATGTTTTCCGACAACTTCAAGGAGTTGACTACGATGAGACTTTCTCACTCATAGCGATGCTAAGAGTCTGTTGGAATTATATTAGCGATTACTGCATTATTTATGAAATCTTGCAGATAGGATATCAAAACATTGTTTCCTCGACGTTTTTTGAGGAAAGGTTGTATGTGATACAACCAGAAGGTTTTGTCAATCCTGAAAGATGCTAACAAGTATGCAAAGCTCCAGCAATCCTTCTAAGGACTGGAGTAAGCATCTCGGAGTTGGAATGTATGCTTTGATGAGATGATCAAAGTTTTGGGTGCATACAAAGTTTATGAGAAACTTGTATTTCCAAAGAAGTGAGTGGGAGCACTATAGAATTTCTGATGAGTATATGTTGTTGACATATTGTTGATCGGAAATGATGTAGAATTTCTGGAAAGCATGCAGAGTTATTTGAAAAGTGTTTTTCAATGGAAAGCCTGGATTAAGCTACTTGAACATTGAGCATCAAGATCTATAAGGTTAGATCAAAACGCTTAATGGTACTTTCAAATGAGCACATACCTTGACATGATCTTGAAGGTGTTCAAGATGTATCAGTCAAAGAAGGAGTTCTTGCCTGAGTTGTAAGGTATGAAGTTAAGACTTAAAGCTCGACCACGACAGAAGAAAGAGGAAGGACGAAGGTCGTCCCCTATGCTTTTGTCATAGGCTCTCTACAGTATGCTATGCTGTGTGCCGCACCTAAAGTGTGCCTTGCCATGAGTCAGTCAAGGGGTACAAGAGTGATCCAAGAATGGATCACAGGACAGCGGTCAAAGTTATCCTTAGTAACTAGTGGACTAAGAAATTTTCTCGATTATGGAGGTGGTAAAAGAGTTCGTCGTAAAGGGTTACGCCGATGCAAACTTTGACACTAATCCAGATTATTCTGAGTAGTAGACTGGATTCGTATAGTAGAACAGTTATTTGGAATAGCTCCAAATAGAACGTGGTAGCTGCATCTAGGAGATGACATAGAGATTTGTAAAGCACACACGAATCTGAAAGATTCAGACCCGTTGACTATAACATCTCTCACAAGCATAACATGATCAAACCCAGAACTCATCGAGTGTTAATCACATGGTAATGTGAACTAGGTTATTGACTCTAGTAAACTCTTTGGGTGTTAGTCACATCGGGATGTGACCTTGAGTGTTAATCACATATCGATGTGAACTGGATTATTGACTCTAGTGCAAGTGGGAGACTGTTGGAAATATGCCCTAGAGGCAATAATAAATTGATTATTATTATATTTCCTTGTTCATGATAATCGTTTATTATCCATGCTAGAATTGTATTGATAGGAAACTCAGATACATGTGTGGATACATAGACAACACCATGTCCCTAGTAAGCCTCTAGTTGACTAGCTCGTTGATCAATAGATGGTTACAGTTTCCTGACCATGGACATTGGATGTCATTGATAACGGGATCACATCATTAGGAGAATGATGTGATGGACAAGACCCAATCCTAAGCCTAGCACAAGATCATGTAGTTCGTATGCTAAAGCTTTTCTAATGTCAAGTATCATTTCCTTAGACCATGAGATTGTGCAACTCCCGGATACCGTAGGAGTGCTTTGGGTGTGCCAAACGTCACAACGTAACTGGGTGGCTATAAAGGTACACTACAGGTATCTCCGAAAGTGTCTGTTGGGTTGGCACGAATCGAGACTGGGATTTGTCACTCCGTGTAAATGGAGAGGTATCTCTGGGCCCACTCGGTAGGACATCATCATAATATGCACAATGTGACCAAGGAGTTGATCACGGGATGATGTGTTACGGAACGAGTAAAGAGACTTGCCGGTAACGAGATTGAACAAGGTATCGGGATACCGACGATCGAATCTCGGGCAAGTATCGTACCGATAGAGAAAGGGAATTGTATACGGGATTGATTAAGTCCTTGACATCATGGTTCATCCGATGAGATCATCGTGGAGCATGTGGGAGCCAACATGGGTATCCAGATCCCGCTGTTGGTTATTGACCGGAGAACGTCTTGGTCATGTGCATGTCTCCCGAACCCGTAGGGTCTACACACTTAAGGTTTGATGACGCTAGGGTTATAAAGGAAGTTTGTATGTGGTTACCGAATGTTGTTCGGAGTCCCGGATGAGATCCCGGACGTCACAAGGAGTTCTGGAATGGTCCGGAGGTAAAGATTGATATATAGGAAGTATGGTTTTGGCCACCGGAAGTGTTCCGGGCATCACCGGTAGTGTACCGGGACCACCGGAGGGGTCCGGGGGTCCACCAGGTGGGGCCACCAGCCCCGGAGGCCTACATGGGCCAATAGTGGGAAGGGACCAGCCCCTAGGTGGGCTAGGGCGCCTCCCACCAAGGCCCAAGGCGCCTCCAATAGGGGAAAGGGGCAAACCCTAGGGCAGATGGGCCCTAAGGCCCACCCTAGGTGTGCCTCCCCCTCTCCCCCTTGTGGCCGCCACCCTAGATGGGATCTAGGGCTGCCGCACCCCTTGGGGTGGGAACCCTAGGTGGGGGCGTAGCCCTCCCTCTCCCCCTATATATAGTGGAGGCAAAGGGGCAGCCCAACACACGATTCAATCTCCCTGTTGGCGCAGCCCTACCCCTCTTCCTCCTCGTCTCTCGTAGTGCTTGGCGAAGCCCTGCTGGAGTCCCGCGCTCCTCCACCACCACCACACCGTTGTGCTGCTGCTGGATGGAGTCTTCCTCAACCTCTCCCTCTCTCCTTGCTGGATCAAGGCATGGGAGACGTCACCGGGCTGTACGTGTGTTGAACACGGAGGTGCCGTCCGTTCGGCACTAGAATCATCGGTGATTTGGATCACGACGAGTACGACTCCATCAACCCCGTTCACTTGAACGCTTCCGCTCAGTGATCTACAAGTGTATGTAGATGCACTCTCCTTCCCCTCGTTGCTGGTTTCTCCATAGATAGATCTTGGTGACACATAGGAAAATTTTGAATTTCTGCTACGTTCCCCAACAAATGCGGCGTGGCTTGTCTGCTTTCCTGGATCTTGCATCATTTGTGCGGCAGTTGAACTGCCGAACGGGTCATCCGAAGTATGGAGTCCTGAGAGTAAGAGAAAAAAAAGAAAAAAGGAATCCGGCAGCCCCTGGTGCGGTTTAAGCCGTATTTCGGGCATGCCGTGATAGTGCCCCTTCCCCTGTGCCCATGGTATTTCAAGAGCGTAGTTATGTACGCAAAGCACTGGTTTCACTATATCGCGAGGGCTAGGGTTGGGGCCGCATTGCTACGCTAGCTCAGAACGTGCCAGGCGGTCTTGTTGTAGGGTACTCCGGGCGCGCTTGACAGTGTCCGGCTTTTTGAAGGCTGAGCTAAAGAACTGCCTGGAGAGGCTGCTTTGTACTTCTGCTGGGAGCGCTGCTGTGTGCTCCTCCGTTCGGAGGGAGCGTTCAGTGTTCCCATTGACCGTGATTACTCCTCTAGGGCCTGGCATCTTGAGCTTGAGGTATGCATAGTGCGGTACCGCGTTGAATTTTGCGAATGCGGTTCGTCTGAGCAGTGCGTGATAGCCACTACGGAACGGGACTATGTCGAAGATTAACTCCTCGCTTCGGAAGTTATCCGGAGATCCGAAGACCACTTCCAGTGTGACTGAGCCTGTACAGTTGGCTTCTACACCTGGTATGACGCATTTAAAGGTCGTTTTGGTGGGCTTGATCCTCGAGGGATCTATGCCCATTTTTCGCACTGTATCCTGGTAAAGCAGGTTCAGGCTGCTGCCGCCATCCATGAGGACTCTTGTGAGATGAAATCCGTCAATGATTGGGTCTAGAACTAGTGCGGTGAAGCCGCCGTGACGGATGCTAGTGGGGTGGTCCCTTCGATCAAAGGTGATCGGGCAGGAGGACCATGGGTTGAACTTTGGGGCGACTGGCTCCATCGCATATACGTCCCGTAACGCACGCTTCCGCTCCCTCTTGGGGATGTGGGTTGCGTATATCATGTTCACTGTCCGCACTTGCGGGGGAAATCCTTTTTGTCCAGTGTTGTTTGGTGGCCTGGGCTCCTCCTCGTTGTCGCTATGCAGCCCCTTGTCTTTGTTTTCGGCTCTTAACTTGCCTGCCTGCTTGAACACCCAACAATCCCTGTTGGTGTGATTGGCTGGCTTTTCGGGGGTGCCATGTATCTGGCACAAGCAGTCGAGTATTCGGTCCAAACTGGACGGGCCCTGAGTATTTCTTTTGAATGGCTTTTTCCGTTGACCGGATTTATAGCCTCGGAATCCGGCATTAACTGTCGTATCCTTGTTGTTGTCGCTGTTAATGCAGCGCTTTTGTTTGTTCTGACGCGACCTGTCGCTTTTGTCCTTGGTATTCGAATTACCAGGGTTCTTGGTTAAATTGTTGCTGCGAGCTAGCCAGCTGTCTTCTCCCGCGCAAAAGCGGGTCATGAGTGTCGTGAGGGCTGCCATAGATTTCGGCTTTTCCTGTCCCAGGTGCCGGGCAATCCACTCGTCACGGATATTATGCTTGAAGGCCGCTAAGGCCTCTGCGTCCGGACAGTCGACTATCTGGTTTTTCTTTGTTAGGAACCGTGTCCAGAATTGCCTGGCTGATTCCTCTGGCTGCTGAATTATGTGGCTTAGGTCATCGGCGTCCGGTGGTCGCACATAAGTGCCCTGGAAGTTATCAAGGCATGCGGCTTCCAGGTCCTCCCAAGAACCGATTGAGTCTGCTGGCAAGCTGTTAAGCCAATGCCGGGCCGGTCCCTTAAGTTTGAGTGGGAGGTATTTGATGGCGTGTAGATCATCACCGCGGGCCATGTGGATATGAAGGAGATAATCCTCGATCCATACCGCAGGATCTGTTGTGCCATCGTACGATTCGATGTTTACGGGTTTGAAGCCCTCAGGGATTTTATGATCCATTACTTCATCTGTGAAGCATAGTGGGTGTGCGGCGCCTCTGTATTGGGCTATATCACGACGCAGCTCGAAGGAGCTTTGTCTGTTGAGTTCAGCCCGTCCGGATTTATTGCATCCGGAGTGACGATCACCGTCATGTGCCGTGGGGCGCCTGCGCGATCCGTAGATCGATCTTGTTTGCCTTGCCTTGTCCTCCAGTATGTCGCGCAGGTCGGGCGCATTTTCCCGTGCCTTAGTATGCTTGATGCGGCGTCAAGGCTGAAGGAAATATGCCCTAGAGGCAATAATAAAGTTATTATTTATTTCCTTATATCATGATAAAAGTTTATTATTCATGCTAGAATTGCATTAACCGGAAACATAATACATGTGTGAATACATAGACAAACAGAGTGTCACTAGTATGCCTCTACTTGACTAGCTCGTTAATCAAAGATGGTTATGTTTCCTAACCATGGACAAAGAGTTGTCATTTGATTAACGGGATCACATCATTAGTTGAATGATCTGATTGACATGACCCATTTCATTAGCTTAGCACCCGATCGCTTAGTATGTTGCTATTGCTTTCTTCATGACTTATACATGTTCTTATGACTATGAGATTATGCAACTCCCGTGTGCCGGAGGAACACTTTGTGTGCTACCAAACGTCACAACGTAACTGGGTGATTATAAAGGTGCTCTACAGGTGTCTCCAAAGGTACATGTTGGGTTGGCGTATTTCAAGATTAAGATTTGTCACTCCGATCGTCGGAGAGGTATCTCTAGGCCCTCTCGGTAATGCACATCACTTAAGCCTTGCAAGCATTGCAACTAATGATTTAGTTGCGGGATGATGTATTACGGAACGAGTAAAGAGACTTGCCAGTAACGAGATTGAACTAGGTATTGGATACCGACGATCGAATCTCGGGCAAGTAACATACCGATGACAAAGGGAATAACGTATGTTGTTATGCAGACTGACCGATAAAGATCTTCGTAGAATATGTAGGAGCCAATATGAGCATCCAGGTTCCGCTATTGGTTATTGACCGGAGATGACTCTCGGTCATGTCTACATTGTTCTCGAACCCGTAGGGTCCGCACGCTTAAGGTTTCGATGACAGTTATATTATGAGTTTATGAGTTTTGATGTACCGAAGGAGTTCGGAGTCCCGGATGTGATCACGGACATGACGAGGAGTCTCGAAATGGTCGAGACATAAATATTGATATATTGGAAGCATATGTTTGGATATCGGAAGTGTTCCGGGTGAAATCGGGATTTTACCGGAGTACCGGGAGGTTACCGGAACCCCCCGGGAGGTATATGGGCCTTAGTGGGCCTTAGTGGAAGAGAGGAGAGGTGGCCAGAGATGGGCCGCGCGCCTCTCCCCCCTTGGTCCGAATAGGACAAGGAGAGGGGGCCGCCCCCCCTTCCTCCTCTCTCTCCTCTTTCCCCCCTCCACGAATCCTATTCCAACTAGGAAAGGGGGGGAGTCCTACTCCCGGAGGGAGTAGGACTCCTCCTGGCGCGCCTCCTCTTGGCCGGCCGCCCCCCCCCTTTGAGCCTTTATATATGGAGGCAGGGGCACCCCCTAGAGACACAAGTTGATCCACGTGATCATATTCTTAGCCGTGTGCGGTGCACCCTTCCACCATAATCCTCGATAATATTGTAGCGGTGCTTAGGCGAAGCCCTGCGACGGTAGAACATCAAGGTCGTCACCATGCCATCGTGCTGACGGAACTCTTCCCCGACACTTTGCTGGATCGGAGTCCGGGGATCGTCATCGAGCTGAACGTGTGCTAGAACTCGGAGGTGCCATAGTTTCGGTGCTTGATCGGTCGGGCCGTGAAGACATACGACTACATCAATCGCGTTGTCATAACGCTTCCGCTATCAGTCTCTGAGGGTACGTAGACAACACTCTCCCCTCTCGTTGCTATGCATCACCATGATCTTGCGTGTGCGTAGGAATTTTTTTGAAATTACTACATTCCCCAACAGTGGTATCAGAGCCTAGGTTTTATATGTTGATGTTATATGCACGAGTAGAACACAAGTGAGTTGTGGGCGATATAAGTCATACTGCTTACCAGCATGTCATACTTTGGTTCGGCGGTATTGTTGGACGAAGCGGCCCGGACCGACATTACGCGTACGCTTACGCGAGCCCGGTTCTCCCGACGTGCTTTGCACATAGGTGGCTTGCGGGTGACAGTTTCTCCAACTTTAGTTGAACTGAGTGTGGCTGCGCCCGGTCCTTGCGAAGGTTAAAACAGCACCAACTTGACAAACTATCGTTGTGGTTTTGATGCGTAGGTAAGATTGGTTCTTGCTTAAGCCCGTAGCAGCCACGTAAAAACTTGCAACAACAAAGTAGAGGACGTCTAACTTGTTTTTGCAGGGCATGTTGTGATGTGATATGGTCAAGACATGATGCTAAATTTTATTGTATGAGATGATCATGTTTTGTAACCAAGTTATCGGCAACTGGCATAAGCCATATGGTTGTCGCTTTATTGTATGCAATGCAATCGCGCTGTAATGCTTTACTTTATCATTAAGCGGTAGCGATAGTCGTGGAAGCATAAGATTGGCAAGACGACAACGATACTACGATGGAGATCAAGGTGTCGCGCCGGTGACGATGGTGATCACGACGGTGCTTCGGAGATGGAGATCACAAGCACAAGATGATGATGCCCATATCATATCACTTATATTGATTGCATGTGATGTTTATCTTTTATGCATCTTATCTTGCTTTGATTGACGGTAGCATTATAAGATGATCTCTCACTAAATTATCAAGAAGTGTTCTCCCTGAGTATGCACCGTTGCAAAAGTTCTTCGTGCCGAGACACCACGTGATGATCGGGTGTGATAGGCTCTACGTTCAAATACAACGGGTGCAAACAAGTTGCACACGCGGAATACTCAGGCTATACTTGATGAGCCAAGCATATACAGATATGGCCTCGGAACACGAAGACCGAAAGCGTGAATCATATAGTAGATATGATCAACATAGTGATGTTCACCAATGAAACTACTCCATCTCACGTGATGATCGGACATGGTTTAGTTAATTTGGATCACGTAATCACTTAGAGGATTAGAGGGATGTCTATCTAAGTGGGAGTTCTTAAGTAATATGATTAATTGAACCTAAATTTATCATGAACTTAGTACCTGATAAGTATCTTGCTTATGTATGCTTGATTGTAGATAGATGGCCCGTGCTGTTGTTCTGTTGAATTTTAATGCGTTCCTTGAGAAAGCAAAGTTGAAAGATGATGGTAGAAATTACACGGACTGGGTCCATAACTTGAGGATTATCCTCATTGCTGCACAGAAGAATTACGTCCTGGAAGCACCGCTGGGTGCCAGGCCTGCTGCTGGAGCAACACCAGATGTTATGAACGTCTGGCAGAGCAAAGCTGATGACTACTCAATAGTTCAATGTGCCATGCTTTACGGCTTAGAACCAGGACTTCAACGACGTTTTGAACGTCATGGGGCATATGAGATGTTCTAGGAGTTGAAGTTAATATTTCAAGCAAATGCGGGGATTGAGAGATATGAAGTCTCCAATAAGTTCTATAGCTGCAAGATGGAGGAGAACAGTTCTGTCAGTGAGCATATACTCAAGATGTCTGGGTATTGTAATCACTTGATTCAACTGGGAGTTAATCTTCTGGATGATAGCGTCATTGGCAGAATTCTCCAATCACTTCCACCAAGCTACAAGAGCTTCGTGATGAACTATAATATGCAAGGGATGAATAAGACTATTCCCGAGCTCTTCGCGATGTTGAAAGCTGCGGAGGTAGAAATCAAGAAGGAGCATCAAGTGTTGATGGTCAACAAGACCACTAGTTTCAAGAAAAAGTGCAAAGGGAAGAAGAAAGGGAACTTCAAGAAGAACAGCAAGCAAGTTGCTTCTCAAGAGAAGAAACCCAAGTCTGGACCTAAGCCTGAAACTGAGTGCTTCTACTGCAAGCAGACTGGTCACTGGAAGCGGAACTGCCCCAAGTATTTGGCGGATAAGAAGGATGGCAAGGTGAACAAAGGTATATGTGATATACATGTTATTGATGTGTACCTTACTAATGCTCGCAGTAGCACCTGGGTATTTGATACTGGTTCTGTTGCTAATATTTGCAACTCGAAACAGGGACTACAGATTAAGCGAAGATTGGCTAAGGACGAGGTGACGATGCGTGTGGGAAATGGTTCCAAAGTCGATGTGATCGCGGTCGGCACGCTACCTCTACATCTACCTTCGGGATTAATATTAGACCTAAATAGTTATTATTTGGTGCCAGCGTTAAGCATGAACATTATATCTGGATCTTGTTTGATGCGAGACGGATATTCATTTAAATCAGAGAATAATGGTTGTTCTATTTATATGAGTAATATCTTTTATGGTCATGTACCATTGAAGAATGGTCTATTCTTATTGAATCTCGATAGTAGTGACACACATATTCATAATGTTGAAGCCAAAAGATGCAGAGTTGATAATGATAGTGCAACTTATTTGTGGCACTGCCGTTTAGGTCATATCGGTGTAAAGCGCATGAAGAAACTCCATACTGATGGACTTTTGGAACCACTTGATTATGAATCACTTGGTACTTGCGAACCATGCCTTATGGGCAAGATGACTAAAACGCCGTTCTCTGGTACTATGGAGAGAGCAACAGATTTGTTGGAAATCATACATACAGATGTATGTGGTCCGATGAATATTGAGGCTCGTGGCGGATATCGTTATTTTCTTACCGTCACAGATGACTTAAGCAAATATGGGTATATCTACTTAATGAAACACAAGTCTGAAACATTTGAAAAGTTCAAAGAATTTCATAGTGAAGTTGAAAATCATCGTAACAAGAAAATAAAGTTTCTACGATCTGATTGTGGAGGAGAATATTTGAGTTACGAGTTTGGTGTACATTTGAAACAATGCGGAATAGTTTCACAACCCACGCCACCCGGAACACCACAGCGTAATGGTGTGTCTGAACGTCGTAATCGTACTTTACTAGATATGGTATGATCTATGATGTCTCTTACTGATTTACCGCTATCGTTTTGGGGTTATGCTTTAGAGACGGCCGCATTCACGTTAAATAGGGCACCATCAAAATCCGTTGAGACGACGCCTTATGAACTATGGTTTGGCAAGAAACCAAAGTTGTCGTTTCTGAAAGTTTGGGGCTGCGATGCTTATGTGAAAAAACTTCAACCTGATAAGCTCGAACCCAAATCGGAGAAATGTGTCTTCATAGGATATCCAAAGGAGACTATTGGATACACCTTCTATCACAGATCCGAAGGCAAGACTTTTGTTGCTAAGTTCGGAAACTTTCTGTAGAAGGAGTTTCTCTCGAAAGAAGTGAGTGGGAGGAAAGTAGAACTTGACGAGGTAACTGTACCTGCTCCCTTGTTGGAGAGTAATGCATCACAGAAACCTGTTTCTGTGACACCTACACCAATAAGTGAGGAAGCTAATGGTAATGATCATGAAACTTCAGAATAAGATACTACTGAACCTCGTAGATCAACCAGAGTGAGATCCGCACCAGAGTGGTACGGTAATCCTGTTTTGGAAGTCATGCTACTAGATCATGATGAACCTACAAACTATGAAGAAGCGATGGTGAGCCCAGATTCCGCAAAATGGCTTGAAGCCATGAAATCTGAGATGGGATCCATGTATGAGAACAAAGTGTGGACTTTGGTTGACTTGCTCGATGATTGGCAAGCGATTGAGAATAAATGGATCCTCAAGAAGAAGACTGACGCTGACGGTAATATTACTGTCTACAAAGCTCGACTTGTCGCAAAAGGGTTTCGGCAAGTTCAAGGGATTGACTACGATGAGACCTTCTCACCCGTAGCGATGCTTAAGTCTGTCCGAATTATGTTTGCAATTGCCGCATTTTATGATTATGAAATTTGGCAGATGGATGTCAAAACTGCATTCCTGAATGGGTTTCTGGAAGAAGAGTTGTAGATGATGCAACCAGAAGGTTTTGTCGATCCAAAGGGAACTAACAAAGTGTGCAAGCTCCAGCGATCCATCTATGGACTAGTGCAAGCCTCTCGGAGTTGGAATAAACGCTTTGATAATGTGATCAAAGCATTTGGTTTTATACAGACTTTCGGAGAAGCCTGTATTTACAAGAAAGTGAGTGGGAGCTCTATAGCATTTCTGATATTATATGTGGATGACATATTACTGATTGGAAATGATATAGAATTTTTGGATAGCATAAAGGGATACCTGAATAAGAGTTTTTCAATGAAAGACCTCGGTGAAGCTGCTTACATATTAGGCATTAAGATCTATAGAGATAGATCAAAATGCTTAATTGGACTTTCACAAAGCACATACCTTGACAAGATTTTGAAGAAGTTCAAAATGGATCAAGCAAAGAAAGGGTTCTTGCCTGTGCTACAAGGTGTGAAATTGAGTCAGACTCAATGCCCGACCACTGCAGAAGATAGAGAGAAAATGAAAGATGTTCCCTATGCTTCAGCCATAGGCTCTATCATGTATGCGATGCCAGACCTGATGTGTGCCTTGCTATAAGTTTAGTAGGGAGGTACCAAAGTAATCCAGGAGTGGATCACTGGACAACGGTCAAGAACATCCTGAAATACCTGAAAAGGACTAAGGATATGTTTCTCGTATATGGAGGTGACAAAGAGCTCATCGTAAACGGTTACGTTGATGCAAGCTTTGACACTGATCCGGACGATTCTAAATCGCAAACCGGATACGTGTTTACATTAAACGGTGGAGCTGTCAGTTGGTGCAGTTCTAAACAAAGCGTCGTGGCAGGATCTACATGTGAAGCGGAGTACATAGCTGCTTCGGAAGCAGCAAACGAAGGAGTCTGGATGAAGGAGTTCATATCCGATCTAGGTGTCATACCTAGTGCATCGGGTCCAATGAAAATCTTTTGTGACAATACTGGTGCAATTGCCTTGGCGAAGGAATCCAGATTTCACAAGAGAACCAACCACATCAAAAGACGCTTCAATTCCATCCGGGATCTAGTCCAGGTGGGAGACATAGAGATTTGCAAGATACATACGGATCTAAATGTAGCAGACCCGTTGACTAAGCCTCTTCCACGAGCAAAACATGATCAACACCAAGGCTCCATGGGTGTTAGAATCATTACTGTGTAATCTAGATTATTGACACTAGTGCAAGTGGGAGACTGAAGGAAATATGCCCTAGAGGCAATAATAAAGTTATTATTTATTTCCTTATATCATGATAAAAGTTTATTATTCATGCTAGAATTGTATTAACCGGAAACATAATACATGTGTGAATACATAGACAAACAGAGTGTCACTAGTATGCCTCTACTTGACTAGCTCGTTAATCAAAGATGGTTATGTTTCCTAACCATGGACAAAGAGTTGTCATTTGATTAATGGGATCACATCATTAGTTGAATGATCTGATTGACATGACCCATTTCATTAGCTTAGCACCCGATCGTTTAGTATGTTGCTATTGCTTTCTTCATGACTTATACATGTTCCTATGACTATGAGATTATGCAACTCCCGTGTGCCGGAGGAACACTTTGTGTGCTACCAAACGTCACAACGTAACTGGGTGATTATAAAAGTGCTCTACAGGTGTCTCCAAAGGTACATGTTGGGTTGGCGTATTTCGAGATTAGGATTTGTCACTCCGATTGTCGGAGAGGTATCTCTGGGCCCTCTCGATAATGCACATCACTTAAGCCTTGCAAGCATTGCAACTAATGAGTTAGTTGCGGGATGATGGATTACGGAACAAGTAAAGAGACTTGCCGGTAACGAGATTGAACTAGGTATTGGATACCGACGGTCGAATCTCGGGCAAGTAACATACCGATGACAAAGGGAACAACGTATGTTGTTATGCGGTCTGACCGATAAAGATCTTCGTAGAATATGTAGGAGCCAATATGAGCATCCAGGTTCCGCTATTGGTTATTGACCGGAGACGAGTCTCGGTCATGTCTACATTGTTCTCAAACCCGTAGGGTCCGCACGCTTAAGGTTTCGATGATAGTTATATTATGAGTTTATGAGTTTTGATGTACCGAAGGAGTTCGGAGTCCCGAATGTGATCACGGACATGACGAGGAGTCTCGAAATGGTCGAGACATAAAGATTGATATATTGGAAGCATATGTTTGGATATCGGAATTGTTCCGGGTGAAATCGGGATTTTACCGGAGTACCGGGAGGTTACCGGAACCCCCCGGGAGGTATATGGGCCTTAGTGGGCCTTAGTGGAAGAGAGGAGAGGTGGCCAGAGATGGGCCGCGCGCCTCTCCCCCCTTGGTCCGAATAGGACAAGGAGAGGGGGCCGGCCCCCCTTCCTCCTCTCTCTCCTCTTTCCCCCCTCCACGAATCCTATTCCAACTAGGAAAGGGGGGGAGTCCTACTCCCGGAGGGAGTAGGACTCCTCCTGGCGCGCCTCCTCTTGGCCGGCCGCCCCCCCCCCTTGAGCCTTTATATACGGAGGCAGGGGCACCCCCTAGAGACACAAGTTGATCCACGTGATCATATTCTTAGCCGTGTGCGGTGCACCCTTCCACCATAATCCTCGATAATATTGTAGCGGTGCTTAGGCGAAGCCCTGCGACGGTAGAACATCAAGATCGTCACCACGCCGACGTGCTGACGGAACTCTTCCCCGACACTTTGCTGGATCGGAGTCCGGGGATCGTCATCGAGCTGAACGTGTGCTACAACTCGGAGGTGCCGTAGTTTCGGTGCTTGATCGGTCGGGCCGTGAAGACGTACGACTACATCAACTGCGTTGTCATAATGCTTCCGCTATTGGTCTACGAGGGTACGTAGACAACACTCTCCCCTCTCATTGCTATGCATCACCATGATCGTGCGTGTGCGTAGGAAATTTTTTGAAATTACTACGTTCCCCAACAGGGGCATGGCTTGAGTGGAGGGCCAAGAGGCCTCTCTGTCGCGGCCACGAGGTGGCCGGTCGGCCATGTCATGCGCTGGTGATGTAGGTGCTTCCTCCTCTAGTCGGGGTAGTAGCCTGCGCTTTGGGTAACTCTTGGAGGGCCGTTCGAGTTCATACTCTTCGGCCGCAAGGACTTTAGTCCATCTGTCAGCTAGCAAATCCTGATCAGCTTTAAGTTGTTGCTGCTTTTTCTTGAGGCTGCTTGCCGTGGCCATAAGCCTGCGTTTATTACGCTCTTGTTCGGCGAGATCCTCAAGCACGACGAACTCGTCGTCATCGAGGCTTGCCTCGTCTTCGGAGGGAGGCGTATGATTATCGTCCTCAACCTCTTGGTCCGCCGCCCTGTCGTGAGGGCTGGCTTCTCTGTCCTCCTATGCTGAACCTTGCTGGAGGGGTGTTCTTTGGCGCTATCTGGAGTAGTATTATCTCCCGTGCCGGAATCACCGTTTTTGCTTTGGCGGGATTTAGAGCGGCGCCGCTGACGCCAGTGCTTGGGCTGTTTCTTAGAGGTATCGTCCCCTGCTGTTCCATCGCCATCTCCATCCTTTGGAGTGTCCACCATATATATGTCATATGACGAGGTGGCCTTCCAGCGCCCTACAGGTGCTGGTTGTTGTTCGTATCCTGCATCGTCGTCCATGCCGTCGATGTCTTCGGAGTCGAAGTCAAGCATATCGGTTAAGTCGTCGACAGTGGCTACGAAGTGGGTGGTGGGTGGGTTTTGAATTTCCTCATCATCCGTATCCCAACCTTGCTGACCGTAGTTCGGCCAGGGCTCTCCTGATAAAGAGAGAGACTTTAGAGAATTCAGGATGTCGCCAAAGGGCGAGTGCTGAAAGATGTCCGCGGCGGTGAACTCCATTATCGGCGCCCAATCGGATTCGATCGGCAGGGGCGCGGGGGGCTCGGAGTTCGGAGAGGAATCCGGCTCCTCGGAGTCATGGGCCATGCGGAGTGTGGGGCTGGAGTTCGGCTCGATCGCCTCTGAGATCGTAGCCCCTGAGGCAGCGTCCAACCGCTGATCCTCGATCGGCGCCGTAGGCTCCGAATCAATGGTCGGAACCGATGCATGCACGGCCTCCAAGGCGCTGTTCGGCGGCAGAGCTATATCGTGCCCATCGAGACAGTGCGGCGCGCTTGGCTGTGGCTTGAATCCGTCGAAGATCAAGTCCCCCGGATGTCAGCCGTGTAGTTTAGGCTTCCAAACCTGACCTGATGGCCAGGGGCATAGCTTTCGATCTGCTCTAGGTGGCCAAGCGAATTGGCCCGCAGTGCGAAGCCGCCGAAGACGAAGATCTGTCCGGGGAGAAAAGTCTCACCCTGGACTGCATCGTTGTTGATGATCGAAGGAGCCATCGGGCCTAAAAGTGACGACACAGAGGAACTCCCAATGAAAGCACCAATGTCGGTGTCAAAACCGGCGGATCTCGGGTAGGGGGTCCTGAACTGTGCGCCTAGGCCGGATGGTAACAGGAGGCAAGGAACACGACGTTTTACCCAGGTTCGGGCCCTCTTGATGGAGGTAAAACCCTACGTCCTGCTTGATTAATATTGATGATATGGGTAGTACAAGAGTAGATCTACCACGAGATCAAGGAGGCTAAACCCTAGAAGCTAGCCTATGGTATGATTGTTGTATGATGAAGTTGTCCTACAGACTAAAACCCTCCAGTTTATATAGACACCGGAGATGGTTAGGGTTACACAAAGTCGGTTACAATGGTAGGAGATCTTGAATATCTGCATCGCCAAGCTTGCCTTCCATGCCAAGGAAAGTCCCATCCGGACGCGGGACGAAGTCTTTAATCTTGTATCTTCATAGTCCTGGAGTCCGGCTGAAGGTATAGTCCGGCTACCCAAACACCCCCTAATCCAGGACTCCCTCAGTCAAGTAACATGACCTCCAGAACAGGATTACCGTACCACTCTGGTGCGGATCTCACTCTGGTTTACCTACAAGGTTCGGTAGTAACTTGATCTGAAGTTACATGATCATCATCATTAGCTTCCTCACTAATTGGTGTAGTAGTCACAGGAACAGATTTCTGTGATGAACTACTTTCCAATAAGGGAGCAGGTACAGTTACCTCATCAAGTTCTACTTTCCTCCCACTCACTTCTTTCGAGAGAAACTCCTTCTCTAGAAAGGATCCATTCTTAGCAATGAATATCTTGCCTTTGGATCTGTGATAGAAGGTGTACCCAACATTTTCTTTTTGGGTATCCTATGAAGACGCACTTCTCCGATTTGGGTTTGAGCTTATCAGGTTGAAACTTTTTCACATAAGCATTGCAACCTCAAACTTTAAGAAACGACAGCTTAGGTTTCTTGCCAAACCATAGTTCATACGGTGTCTTCTCAACGGATTTAGATGGTGCCCTATTTAACGTGAATGTAGCGGTCTCTAATGCATAACCCCAAAATGATAGTGGTAAATCGGTAAGAGACATCATACATCGCACCATATCTAATAAAGTACGGTTACGACGTTTGGACACACCATTACACTGTGGTGTTCCAGGTGGCGTGAGTAGTGAAACTATTTCACATTGTTTTAACTGAAGGCCAAACTCGTAACTCAAATATTTTACTTCTGCGATCATATCGTAGAAACTTTTATTTTTGTTATGATGATTCTCCACTTCACTCTAAAATTCTTTGAACTTTTCAAATGTTTCAGACTTGTGTTTCATCAAGTAGATATACTCATATATGCTCAAATCATCTGTGAAGATCAGAAAATAATGATACCTACCGCGAGCCTCAATATTCATCAGACCACATACATCAGTATGTATGATTTCCAACAAATCTGTTGCTCGCTCCATTGTTTCGGAGAACAGAGTCTTAGTCATCTTGCCCATGAGGCATGGTTCGCAAGCATCAACTGATTCATAACCAAGTGATTCCAAAAGCCCATCAACATGGATTTTCTTCATGCGCTTTACACCAATATGACCTAAACGGCAATGCCACAAATAAGTTGCACTATCATTATAAACTTTGCATATTTTGGCTTCAAGGAAAATGTGTATCACCACGATCGAGATCCAACAAACCATTTTCATTGGGTGTATAACCATAGAAGGTTTTATTCATGTAAATAGAAGAACAATTATTCTCTAACTTACATGAATAACCGTATTGCAATAAACATGATCCAATCATATTCATGCTCAACGCAAACACTAAATAATATTTATTTTAGGTTTAACACTAATCCCGAAAGTATAGGGAGTGTGCGATGATGATCATATCAATCTTGGAACCATTTCCAATACATACCGTCACTTCACCCTTAACTAGTCTCTGTTCATTCTGCAACTCCCGTTTCGAGTTACTATTTTTAGCAACTGAACTAGTATCAAATACTGAGGGGTTGCTATAAACACTAGTAAAGTACACATCAATAACATGTATATCAAATATACCCATGTTCACTTTGCCATCCTTCTTATCCGCCAATTACTTGGGGTAGTTCCGCTTCCAGTGACCAGTCCCTTTGCAGTAGAAGCACTAGTTTCAGGCTTAGGTCCAGACTTGGGTTTTTTCACTTGAGTAGTAACTTGCTTGTTGTTCTTCTTGAAGTTCCCCTTTCTTCCCTTTGTCCCTTTACTTGAAACTAGTGGTTTTGTTTACCATCAACACTTGATGCTTTTCTTGATTTCTACCTTCGTCGATTTCAGCATCACGAAGAGCTTGGGAATCGTTTCCGTTATCCCTTGCATATTATAGTTTATCACGAAGTGCTACTAACTTGGTGATGGTGACTAGAGAATTCTGTCAATCACTATTTTATCTGGAAGATTAACTCCCACTTGATTCAAGCGATTGTAGTACCCAGACAATCTGAGCACATGCTCACTGCTTGAGCGATTCTCCTC
Source organism: Triticum monococcum (assembly GCA_034509565.1). NCBI lineage: Eukaryota > Viridiplantae > Streptophyta > Magnoliopsida > Poales > Poaceae > Triticum > Triticum monococcum. Next base: position 672,649,301 of record CM067845.1, read on the forward strand.
CATCTTGTAGCTATAGAACTTGTTGGAGACTTCATATCTCTCAACTCGGGTATTTGCTTGAAATATTAACTTCAACTCCTGGAACATCTCATATGGTCCATGACGTTCAAAACATCTTTGAAGTCCCGATTCTAAGCCGTTTAAGCATGGTGCACTAAACTATCAAGTAGTCATCATATTGAGCTAGCCAAACGTTCATAACATCTGCATCTGCTCCTGCAATAGGTTTGTCACCTAGCGGTGCATCAAGGACATAATTCTTCTGTGCAGCAATGATGATAAACCTTAGATCACGGATCCAATCCGCATCATTGCTACTAACATCTTTCAACTTAGTTTTCTCTAGGAACATATCAAAAATAAAACAGGGGAGCTAAACGCGAGCTATTGATCTACAACATAGATATGCTAATACTACCATGACTAAGTTCATGATAAATTTAAGTTCAATTAATCATATTACTTAAGAACTCCCACTTAGATAGACATCCCTCTAATCCTCTAAGTGATCACGTGATCCATATCAACTAAACCATGTCCGATCATCACGTGAGATGGAGTAGTTTCAACGGTGAACATCACTATGTTGATCATATCTACTATATGATTCATGCTCGACCTTTCGGTCTCCGTGTTCCGACGCCATATCTGTTATATGCTAGGCTCGTCAAGTTTAACCTGAGTATTTCGTGTGTGCAACTGTTTTGCACCCATTGTATTTGAACGTAGACCCTATCACACTCGATCATCACGTGGTGTCTCAGCATGAAGAACTTTCACAACGATGCATACTCAGGGAGAACACTTATACTTTGATAATTTAGTGAGGGATTATCTTATAATGCTACCGTCAATCAAAGCAAGATAAGATGCATAAAATATAAACATCACATGCAATCAATATAAGTGATATGATATGGCCATCGTCATCTTGTGCTTGTGATCTCCATCTCCGAAGCACCGTCATGATCACCATCGTCACCGGCGCGACACCTTGATCTTCATCGTAGCATCATTGTCGTCTCGCCAATCTTATGCTTCTACGACTATCGCTACCGCTTAGTGATAAAGTAAAGCATTACAGGGCGATTGCATTGCATACAATAAAGCGACAACCATATGGCTCCTGCCAGTTGCCGATAACTCGGTTACAAAACATGATCATCTCATACAATAAAATTTAGCATCATGTCTTGACCATATCACATCACAACATGCCCTGCAAAAACAAGTTAGACGTCCTCTACTTTGTTGTTGCAAATTTTACGTGGCTGCTACAGGCTTAAGCAAGAACCAATCTTACCTACGCATCAAAACCACAACGATAGTTTGTCAAGTTGGTGTTGTTTTAACCTTCGCAAGGACCGGCGTAGCCACACTTGGTTCAACTAAAGTTGGAGAAACTGACACCCCCCAGCCACCTGTGTGCAAAGCACGTCGGTAGAACCAGTCTCGCGTAAGCGTACGCGTAATGTCGTTCCGGGTCGCTTCATCCAACAATACCGCGAACCAAAGTATGACATGCTGGTAAGCAGTATGACTTATATCACCCACAACTCACTTGTGTTCTACTCGTGCATATGACATCTACGCATAAAACCTGGCTCGGATGCCAGTGTTGGGGAACGTAGTAATTTCAAGATTTCCTACGCACACGCAAGATCATGGTGATGCATAGCAATGAGAGGGAAGAGTGTGTCCACGTACCTTCGTAGACCAAAAATGGAAGCGTTAGCACAACGCAGTTGATGTAGTCGTACGTCTTCACGATCCTACCGATCAAGTACCGAACGCACGGCACCTCCGAGTTCAGCACACGTTCAGCCCGATGACGTCCCTCGAACTCTGATCCAGCCGAGTGTTGAGGGAGAGTTTCGTTAGCACGACGACATGGTGACGATGATGATGTTCTACCGACGCAGGGCTTTGCCTAAGCACCGCTACAGTATTATCGAGGTGGACTATTGTGGAGGGGGCACCGCACACGGCTAAAAGATCAAACGATCAATTGTTGTGTCTCTAGGGTGCCCCCTGCCCCTGTATATAAAGGAGCAAGGGGGAAGGTGCGGCCGGCCTAGAGGGGCGCGCCAGGAGGAGTCCTACTCCTACTGGGAGTAGGACTCCCTCCCTTTTCCTTGTTGGACTAGGAGTGGAGGGGGAAAGAGGAGGGGGAGAGGAAGGAAAGGGGGGGTGCCCCCCTCTCCTTGTCCTATTCGGACTAGGGGGGAGGGGCGTGCGGCCCTGCCCTGGCCGCCTCTCCTCTTCTCCACAAGGCCCACTATGGCCCATTAAGCTCCCGGGGGGTTCCGGTAACCTCCCGGTACTCCGGTAAAATGCCGATTTCACCCGGAACACCTCCGATATCCAAACTGAAGGAAATATGCCCTAGAGGCAATAATAAAGTTATTATTTATTTCCTTATATCATGATAAATGTTTATTATTCATGCTAGAATTGTATTAACCGGAAACATAATACATGTGTGAATACATAGACCAACAAAGTGTCACTAGTATGCCTCTACTTGACTAGCTCGTTAATCAAAGATGGTTATGTTTCCTAACCATGAACAAAGAGTTGTTATTTGATTAACGAGGTCACATCATTAGTAGAATGATCTGATTGACATGACCCATTCCATTAGCATAGCACCCGATCGTTTAGTATGTTGCTATTGCTTTCTTCATGACTTATACATGTTCCTATAACTATGAGATTATGCAACTCCCGTTTACCGGAGGAACACTTTGGGTACTACCAAACGTCACAACGTAACTGGGTGATTATAAAGGAGTGCTACAGGTGTCTCCAATGGTAGATGTTGGGTTGGCGTATTTCGAGATTAGGGTTTGTCACTCCGATTGTCGGAGAGGTATCTTTGGGCCCTCTCGGTAATGCACATCACATAAGCCTTGCAAGCACTGCAACTAATATGTTAGTTGTGAGATGATGTATTACGGAACGAGTAAAGAGACTTGCCGGTAACGAGATTGAACTAGGTATTGGATACCGACGATCGAATCTCGGGCAAGTAACATACCGATGACAAAGGGAACAACGTATGTTGTTATGCGGTCTGACCGATAAAGATCTTCGTAGAATATGTAGGAGCCAATATGGGCATCCAGGTCCCGCTATTGGTTATTGACCGGAGACGTGTCTCGGTCATGTCTACATTGTTCTCGAACCGTAGGGTCCGCACGCTTAATGTTACGATGACAGTTATTATGAGTTTATGCATTTTGATGTACCGAAGGTTGTTCGGAGTCCCGGATGAGATCACGGACATGACGAGGAGTCTCGAAATGGTCGAGACGTAAAGATTGATATATTGGAAGCCTATGTTTGGACATCGGAAGTGTTCCGGGTGAAATCGGGATTTTACCGGAATACCGGGAGGGTTACCGGAACCCCCCGGGAGACTAATGGGCCTATTGGGCCTTAGTGGAAAAGGAGAAAAAGGGAAAGCCCACAAGCTGGCCGGCGCCCCCCTTCCCAAAGTCCTAGTAGGACTAGGATAGGGGCCGGCCCCCCTTCTCTCTCCTTTTCCCCCCGGGAGTCCTAATAGGATTAGGATTGGGGGGAGGAGTCCTACTCCCGGTGGGAGTAGGACTCCCCTGCGCCTCCTCCCCCTGGCCGGCCGGCTCCCCCTCCTCCAACCTTTATATACGGGGGCAGGGGGCACCCCAAGACACACAAGTTGATCCTTGAGATCGTTCCTTAGCCGTGTGCGGTGCCCCCTGCCACCAAATTCCACCTCGGTCATATCGTTGTAGAGCTTAGGCGAAGCCCTGCGTCGGTAGTACATCAAGATCGTCACCACGCCGTCGTGCTGACGGAACTCTTCCTCGATGCTTTGCTGGATCGGAGCCCGAGGATCGTCATCGAGCTGAACGTGTGCTAAGAACTCGGAGGTGCCGGAGTAACGGTGCTTGGATCGGTCGGATCGGGAAGAAGACGTACGACTACTTCCTCTACGTTGTGTGATCGCTTCCGCAGTCGGTCTGCGTTGGTACGTAGACAACACTCTCCCCCTCGTTGCTATGCATCACCATGATCTTGCGTGTGCGTAGGAAATTTTTTGAAATTACTACGTTCCCCAATAGTGGCATCCGAGCCTAGGTTTTATGGTTTGATGTTATTTGCACGAGTAGAACACAAGTGAGTTGTGGGCGATACAAGTCATACTGCCTACCAGCATGTCATACTTTGGTTCGGCGGTATTGTTGGTTGAGACGATCCGGACCAACCTTGCGCGTACTCTTACGCGAGACTGGTTCCCTCGACGTGCTTTGCACATAGATGGCTTGCGGAAGACTGTCTCTCCAACTTTAGTTGAACCAAGTGTGACTACGCCCGGTCCTTGAGAAGGTTAAAATGGAGTCTATTTGACGAACTATCGTTGTGGTTTTGATGCGTAGGTGAGATGAGTTCTTACTTAAGCCCGTAGCAGCCACGTAAAACTTGCAACAACAAAGTAGAGGACGTCTAACTTGTTTTTGCAGGGTATGTTGTGATGTGATATGGTCAAGGCATGATGCTAATTTTATTGTATGAGATGATCATGTTTTGTAACCGAGTTATCGGCAACTGGCAGGAGCCATATGGTTGTCGCTTTATTGTATGCAATGCAATCGCGATGTAATGCTTTACTAGATTACTAAACGGTAGTAATAATCGTGGAAGCATAAGATTGGCGAGACGACAACGATGCTACGATGGAGATCAAGGTGTCGCGCCGGTGACGATGGTGATCATGACGGTGCTTCGGAGATGGAGATCACAAGCACAAGATGATGATGGCCATATCATATCACTTATATTGATTGCATGTGATGTTTATCCTTTTATGCATCTTATCTTGCTTTGATTGACGGTAGCATTATAAGATGATCTCTCACTAAATTATCAAGAAGTGTTCTCCCTGAGTATGCACCATTGCCAAAGTTCGTCGTGCCCAGACACCACGTGATGATCGGGTGTGATAAGCTCTACGTCCATCTACAACGGGTGCAAGCCAGTTTTGCACACGCAGAATACTCAGGTTAAACTTGACGAGCCTAGCATATGCAGATATGGCCTCGGAACACAGAGACCGAAAGGTCGAGCGTGAATCATATAGTAGATATGATCAACATGACGATGTTCACCATTGAAAACTACTCCATCTCACGTGATGATCGGTTATGGTTTAGTTGATTTGGATCACGTGATCACTTAGAGGATTAGAGGGATGTCTATCTAAGTGGGAGTTCCTAAGTAATTTGATTAACTGAACTTAAACTTATCATGAACTTAGTACCTGATAGTATCTTGCTTGTTTATGTTGATTGTAGATAGATGGCTCGTGCTGTTGTTCCGTTGAATTTTAATGCGTTCCTTGAGAAAGCGAAGTTGAAAGATGATGGTAGCAATTACACGGACTGGGTCCGTAACCTGAGGATTATCCTCATTGCTGCACAGAAGAATTACGTCCTGGAAGCACCGCTGGGTGCCAGGCCTGCTGCTGGAGCAACGCCAGATGTTATGAACATCTGGCAGAGCAAAGCTGATGACTACTCGATAGTTCAGTGTGCCATGCTTTACGGCTTAGAATCGGGACTTCAACGACGTTTTGAACGTCATGGAGCATATGAGATGTTCCAGGAGTTGAAGTTAATATTTCAAGCAAATGCCCGAATTGAGAGATATGAAGTCTCCAATAAGTTCTATAGCTGTAAGATGGAGGAGAATAGTTCTGTCAGTGAGCATATACTCAAGATGTCTGGGTATAACAATCACTTGATTCAGATGGGAGTTAATCTTCCAGATGACTGCGTCATTGACAGAATTCTCCAATCACTGCCACCAAGCTACAAGAGCTTCGTGATGAACTATAATATGCAAGGGATGAACAAGACTATTCCCGAGCTCTTCGCAATGCTGAAAGCTGCGGAGGTAGAAATCAAGAAGGAGCATCAAGTGTTGATGGTCAACAAGACCACTAGTTTCAAGAAAAAGTGCAAAGGGAAGAAGAAAGGGAACTTCAAGAAGAACAGCAAGCAAGTTGCTTCTCAAGAGAAGAAACCCAAGTCTGGACCTAAGCCTGAAACTGAGTGCTTCTACTGCAAGCAGACTGGTCACTGGAAGCGGAACTGCCCCAAGTATTTGGCGGATAAGAAGGATGGCAAGGTGAGCAAAGGTATATGTGATATACATGTTATTGATGTGTACCTTACTAGAGCTCGCAGTAGCACCTGGGTATTTGATACTGGTTCTGTTGCTAATATTTGCAACTCGAAACAGGGACTACAGATTAAGCGAAGATTGGCTAAGGACGAGGTGACGATGCGCGTGGGAAACGGTTCCAAAGTCGATGTGATCGCGGTCGGCACGCTACCTCTACATCTACCTTCGGGATTAATATTGGACCTAAATAATTGTGATTTGGTGCCAGCGTTGAGCATGAACATTATATCTGGATCTTGTTTAATGCGAGATGGTTATTCATTTAAATCAGAGAATAATGGTTGTTCTATTTATATGAATAATATCTTTTATGGTCATGCACCTTTGAAGAGTGGTCTATTCTTGTTGAATCTCGAAGATAGTAATACACATATTCATAATGTAGAAGCCAAAAGATGCAAAGTTAATAATGATAGTGCAACTTATTTGTGGCACTGCCGTTTAGGTCATATCGGTGTAAAGCGCATGAAGAAACTCCATACTGATGGGCTTTTGGAACCACTTGATTATGAATCACTTGGTACTTGCGAACCGTGCCTCATAGGCAAGATGACTAAAACACCGTTCTCCGGTACTATGGAGAGAGCAACAGATTTGTTGGAAATCATACATACCGATGTATGTGGTCCGATGAATATTGAGGCTCGTGGCGGATATCGTTATTTTCTCACCTTCACAGATGATTTAAGCAGATATGGGTATATCTACTTAATGAAACATAAGTCTGAAACATTTGAAAAGTTCAAGGAATTTCAGAGTGAAGTTGAAAATCATCGTAACAAGAAAATAAAATTTCTACGATCTGATCGTGGAGGAGAATATTTGAGTTACGAGTTTGGTATACATTTGAAAAATTGTGGAATAGTTTCGCAACTCACGCCACCCGGAACACCACAACGTAATGGTGTGTCCGAACGTCGTAATCGTACTTTACTAGATATGGTGCGATCTATGATGTCTCTTACTGATTTACCGCTATCGTTTTGGGGTTATGCTTTAGAGACGGCCGCATTCACGTTAAATAGGGCACCATCAAAATCCGTTGAGACGACGCCTTATGAACTATGGTTTGGCAAGAAACCAAAGTTGTCGTTTCTTAAAGTTTGGGGCTGCGATGCTTATGTGAAAAAGCTTCAACCTGATAAGCTCGAACCCAAAGCGGAGAAATGTGTCTTCATAGGATACCCAAAAGAAACTGTTGGGTATACCTTCTATCACAGATCCGAAGGCAAGACATTCGTTGCTAAGAATGGATCATTTCTAGAGAAGGAGTTTCTCTCGAAAGAAGTGAGTGGGAGGAAAGTAGAACTTGACGAGGTAACTGTACCTGCTCCCTTATTGGAAAATAGTACATCACAGAAAACTGTTTCTGCGACACCTATACCAATCAGTGAGGAAGCTAATGATGATGATCATGAAACTTCAGGGCAAGATGCTACTGAACCACGTAGATCAACCAGAGTGAGATCCACACCAGAGTGGTACGGTAATCCAGTTCTGGAAGTCATGCTACTAGATCATGATGAACCTACGAACTATGAAGAAGCGATGGTGAGCCCAGATTCCGCAAAGTGGCTTGAGGCCATGAAATCTGAGATGGGATCCATGTATGAGAACAAAGTATGGACTTTAGTTGACTTGCCCGATGATCGGCAAGCAATTGAGAATAAATGGATCTTCAAGAAAAAGACTGACGCTGACGGTAATGTTACTGTCTATAAAGCTCGACTTGTCGCAAAAGGTTTTCGACAAGTTCAAGGGGTTGACTACGATGAGACTTTCTCACCCGTAGCGATGCTTAAGTCCGTTAGAATTATGTTAGCAATTGCCGCATTTTATGATTATGAAATATGGCAGATGGATGTCAAAACTGCATTCCTGATTGGATTTCTGGAAGAAGAGTTGTATATGATACAACCAGAAGGTTTTGTCGATCCAAAAGGAGCTAACAAAGTATGCAAACTCCAGCGATCCATTTATGGACTGGTGCAAGCATCTCGGAGTTGGAATAAACGCTTTGATAGTGTGATCAAAGCATTTGGCTTTATACAGACTTTTGGAGAAGCCTGTATTTACAAGAAAGTGAGTGGGAGCTCTGTAGCATTTCTGATATTATATGTGGATGACATATTGCTGATTGGAAATGATATAGAATTTCTGGATAGCATAAAGGGATACTTGAATAAAAGTTTTTCGATGAAAGACCTCGGGGAAGCTGCTTACATATTAGGCATAAAGATCTATAGAGATAGATCGAAACGCTTAATTGGACTTTCACAGAGCACATACCTTGACAAGATTTTGAAGAAGTTCAAAATGGATCAAGCAAAGAAAGGGTTCTTGCCTGTGTTACAAGGTGTGAAGTTGAGTCAAACTCAATGCCCGACCACTGCAGAAGATAGAGAGAAAATGAAAGATGTTCCATATGCTTCAGCCATAGGCTCTATCATGTATGCAATGTTGTGTACCAGACCTGATGTGTGCCTTGCTATAAGTTTAGCAGGGAGGTACCAAAATAATCCAGGAGTGGATCACTGGACAGCGGTCAAGAATATCCTAAAATACCTGAAAAGGACTAAGGATATGTTTCTCGTATATGGAGGTGACAAAGAGCTCACCGTAAGAGGTTACGTTGATGCAAGCTTTGACACTGATCCGGACGATTCTAAATCGCAAACCGGATACGTGTTTACTTTAAACGGTGGAGCTGTCAGTTGGTGCAGTTCTAAACAAAGCATCGTAGCGGGATCTACATGTGAAGCGGAGTACATAGCTGCTTCGGAAGCAGCAAACGAAGGAGTCTGGATGAAGGAGTTCATATCCGATCTAGGTGTCATACCTAGTGCATCAGGTCCAATGAAAATCTTCTGTGACAATACTGGTGCAATTGCCTTGGCAAAGGAATCCAGATTTCACAAAAGAACCAAACACATCAAGAGACGCTTCAACTCCATCCGGGATTTAGTCCAGGTGGGAGACATAGAGATTTGCAAGATACATACGGATCTGAATGTTGCAGACCCGTTGACTAAGCCTCTTCCACGAGCAAAACATGATCAGCACCGAGGCTCCATGGGTGTTAGAATCATTACTGTGTAATCTAGATTATTGACTCTAGTGCACGTGGGAGACTGAAGGAAATATGCCCTAGAGGCAATAATAAAGTTATTATTTATTTCCTTATATCATGATAAATGTTTATTATTCATGCTAGAATTGTATTAACCGGAAACATAATACATGTGTGAATACATAGACCAACAAAGTGTCACTAGTATGCCTCTACTTGACTAGCTCGTTAATCAAAGATGGTTATGTTTCCTAACCATGAACAAAGAGTTGTTATTTGATTAACGAGGTCACATCATTAGTAGAATGATCCGATTGACATGACCCATTCCATTAGCATAGCACCCGATCGTTTAGTATGTTGCTATTGCTTTCTTCATGACTTATACATGTTCCTATAACTATGAGATTATGCAACTCCCGTTTACCGGAGGAACACTTTGGGTACTACCAAACGTCACAACGTAACTGGGTGATTATAAAGGAGTGCTACAGGTGTCTCCAATGGTAGATGTTGGGTTGGCGTATTTCGAGATTAGGGTTTGTCACTCCGATTGTCGGAGAGGTATCTTTGGGCCCTCTCGGTAATGCACATCACATAAGCCTTGCAAGCACTGCAACTAATATGTTGGTTGTGAGATGATGTATTACGGAACGAGTAAAGAGACTTGCCGGTAACGAGATTGAACTAGGTATTGGATACCGACGATCGAATCTCGGGCAAGTAACATACCGATGACAAAGGAAACAACGTATGTTGTTATGCGGTCTGACCGATAAAGATCTTCGTAGAATATGTAGGAGCCAATATGGGCATCCAGGTCCCGCTATTGGTTATTGACCGGAGACGTGTCTCGGTCATGTCTACATTGTTCTCGAACCGTAGGGTCCGCACGCTTAACGTTACGATGACAGTTATTATGAGTTTATGCATTTTGATGTACCGAAGGTTGTTCGGAGTCCCGGATGAGATCACGGACATGACGAGGAGTCTCGAAATGGTCGAGACGTAAAGATTGATATATTGGAAGCCTATGTTTGGACATCGGAAGTGTTCCGGGTGAAATCGGGATTTTACCGGAATACCGGGAGGGTTACCGGAACCCCCCGGGAGACTAATGGGCCTATTGGGCCTTAGTGGAAAAGGAGAAAAAGGGAAAGCCCACAAGCTGGCCGGCGCCCCCCTTCCCAAAGTCCTAGTAGGACTAGGATAGGGGCCGGCCCCCCTTCTCTCTCCTTTTCTCCCCGGGAGTCCTAATAGGATTAGGATTGGGGGGAGGAGTCCTACTCCCGGTGGGAGTAGGACTCCCCTGCGCCTCCTCTCCCTGGCCTGCCGGCTCCCCCTCCTCCAACCTTTATATACGGGGGCAGGGGGCACCCCAAGACACACAAGTTGATCCTTGAGATCGTTCCTTAGCCGTGTGCGGTGCCCCCTGCCACCAAATTCCACCTCGGTCATATCGTTGTAGAGCTTAGGCGAAGCCCTGCGTCGGTAGTACATCAAGATCGTCACCACGCCGTCGTGCTGACGGAACTCTTCCTTGACGCTTTGCTGGATCGGAGCCCGAGGATCGTCATCGAGCTGAACGTGTGCTAAGAACTCGGAGGTGCCGGAGTAACGGTGCTTGGATCGGTCGGATCGGGAAGAAGACGTACGACTACTTCCTCTACGTTGTGTGATCGCTTCCGCAGTCGGTCTGCGTTGGTACGTAGACAACACTCTCCCCCTCGTTGCTATGCATCACCATGATCTTGCGTGTGCGTAGGAATTTTTTTGAAATTACTACGTTCCCCAACACAAACATAGGCTTCCAATATATCAATCTTCATGTCTCGAACATTTCGAGACTCCTCGTCATGTCCGTGATCTCATCCGGGACTCCGAACAACCTTCGGTACATCAGAACATATAAACTCATAATATAACTGTCATCGAAACGTTAAGCGTGCGGACCCTACGGGTTCGAGAACTATGTAGACATGACCGAGACACGTCTGTGGTCAATAACCAATAGCGGAACCTGGATGCTCATATTTGTTGGAAATATGCCCTAGAGGCAATAATAAATAAGTTATTATTATATTTCCTTGTTCATGATAATTGTTTATTATCCATGCTATAATTGTATTGATAGGAAACTCAGATACATGTGTGGATACATAGACAACACCATGTCCCTAGTAAGCCTCTAGTTGACTAGCTCGTTGATCAATAGATGGTCACGGTTTCCTGACCATGGACATTAGATGTCATTGATGACGGGATCACATCATTAGGAGAATGATGTGATGGACAAGACCCAATCCTAGGCATAGCACAAGATCGTGTAGTTCGCATGCTAAAGCTTTTCTAATGTCAAGTATCATTTCCTTAGACCATGAGATTGTGTACCTCCCAGATACTGTAGGAGTGCTTTGGGTGTGCCAAACGTCACAACGTAACTGGGTGGCTATAAAGGTACACTACAGGTATCTCCGAAAGTGTCTGTTGGGTTGGCACGAATCGAGACTGGGATTTGTCACTCCGTGTAAGCGGAGAGGTATCTCTGGGCCCACTCGGTAGGACATCATCATAATGTGCACAATGTGATCAAGGAGTTGATCACGGGATGATGTGTTACGGAACGAGTAAAGAGACTTGCCGGTAACGAGATTGAACAAGGTATCGGAATACCGACGATCGAATCTCGGGCAAGTATCGTACCAATAGACAAAGGGAATTGTATACGTGATTGATTAAGTCCTTGACATCGTGGTTCATCCGATGAGATCATCGTGGAACATGTGGGAGCCAACATGGGTATCCAGATCCCGCTGTTGGTTATTGACCGGAGAACGTCTCGGTCATGTCTGCATGCTTCCCGAACCCGTAGGGTCTACACACTTAAGGTTCGATGATGCTAGGGTTATAAAGGAAGTTAGTATGTGGTTACCGAATGTTGTTCGGAGTCCCGGATGAGATCCCGGACGTCACGAGGAGTTCCGAAATAGTCCGGAGGTAAAGATTTATATATGGGAAGTCCTGTTTTGGTCACCGGAAAAGTTTCGGGGTTTATCGGTAACGTACCGGGACCACCGGGAGGGTCCCGGGGGTCCACCAAGTGGGGCCACCAACCCCGGAAGCTTGCGTGGGCTAAGTGTGGGAGGGGACCAGCCCCAGGTGGGCTGGTGCGCCCCCCCCCCCACAAGGGCCCAAGGCACATGGGAGAGTGGGAGGGGGCAAACCCTAGGTCCAGATGGGCCTTAAGGCCCGCCCTAGGGGGCGCCTCCCCTCTCCCCCTCTTGGCCGCCCCCCTTTCCCATCTAGGGCTGCCACCCCTCCTAGGGGTGGGAACCCTAGAGGGGGCGCACCCTCCTCCCTCTCCCCTATATGTAGTGAGGCCTAGGGCTACCCATAACACGCGATCTGATCTCTGCCTGTTGGTGCAGCCCTCCCTCTCTTTCTCCTCATATCCCGTGGTGCTTGGCGAAGCCCTGCTGGATCACCACGCTCCTCCACCACCACCACGCCGTTGTGCTGCTGCTGGATGGAGTCTTCCTCAACCTCTCCCTCTCTCCTTGCTGGATCAAGGCATGGGAGACGTCGTCGGGCTGTACGTGTGTTGAACGCGGAGGTGCCGTCCGTTCGGCACTAGGATCTCCGGTGTTTTGGATCACGACGAGTACGACTCCTTCAACCCCGTTCTCTTGAACGCTTCCGCTTAGCGATCTACAAGGGTATGTAGATGCACTCTCCTTCCCCTCGTTGCTAGTCTCTCCATAGATAGATCTTGGTGACACGTAGGAAAATTTTGAATTTCTGCTACGTTCCCCAACAATATTGGCTCCCACATATTCTACGAAGATCTTTATTGGTCAGACCGCATAACAACATACATTGTTCCCTTTGTCATCGGTATGTTACTTTCCCGAGATTCGATCGTCGGTATCTCAATACCTAGTTCAATCTCGTTACCGGCAAGTCTCTTTACTCGTTACGTAATACATCATCCTGCAATTAACTCATTAGTTGCAATGCTTGCATGGCTTAAGTGATGCGCATTACCGAGAGGGCCCAGAGATACCTCTCCGACAATCGGAGTGACAAATCCTAATCTCGAAATACGCCAACCTAACAAGTACCTTCGGAGACACCTGTAGAGCACCTTTATAATCACCCAGTTATGTTGTGACGTTTGCTTGCACACAAAGTGTTCCTCCGGTAAACGGGAGTTGCATAATCTCATAGTCATAGGAACATGTATAAGTCATGAAGAAAGCAATAGCAACAAACTAAACGATCAAGTGCTAAGCTAATGAAATGGGTCAAGTCAATCACATCATTCTCCTAATGATGTGATCCCGTTAATCAAATGACAACTCATGTCTATGGTTTAGGAAACATAACCATCTTTGATCAACGAGCTAGTCAAGTAGAGGCATACTAGTGACACTCTGTTTGTCTATGTATTCACACATGTATTATGTTTTCGATTAATACAATTCTGGCATGAATAAGAAACATTTATCATGATATAAGAAAATAATAATAACTTTATTATTGCCTATAGGGCATATTTCGTTCACCTATTTACCACACCACCACACTCAAACCCTCTATGTTTCTCTGTCACTCATCTTCCACCTCTCTTTTTCAACACCTCTCCATCGCCATGAACCACATCCCCAACTCATTCCACCGGGGCATTGGATGGAGGGCTTTCTTCCTCGGGTGCTCTATGGGTGACCGCACCAAGTTTGAAAACACCATGGAAGTGTGCTCGAACTTCACTGGCATCTAGGACACGCACAAGGAGGCTGACGCTACGGTAAAGAAGGTGACAGTGGAGGAGTTGAAAACGTTGATTCCTGATCCAGTGAAGGGTGCCATGTCAGTCGACATCTTGCATTGGGTCATGAATCAGGACGACTCCCGCGATGCTGGTCAGATAGCAAGATGGGCCAAATACAGGGGGTACGTACATTGCTCCTCAAAACCTGCATGCCATAACGTTCTGGACTAGGACGTTAGTAGCGCAGGAGGATGACCATGATGTAGTGCCGACGGTGGTCAAGGGACCGGCGGTATGCGACCATGCAAGACCCATCATTTTGGACGAAGACGATGAGGAGAGATTACATATGATGCGGTGTAGGCGGTGGTGGAAGACAAGAAGAAGGCTACGGCCCCCCGTCGCTCTAAGCGCCTCCAAGGTCGCCGCGACTAGGATAGGCAAATTTACCCCATTCATACGAACATGTTTCCCTAACCCCTTGTACTAAAAAAAGGTTTTATGAACCCAAGAATCTATCGTCGCTATGACGAATCGGGTGCGCAAATCTAATCCCCCAACACTCTTTGTATTTAGTCCCCTCCACAACGCTCGAATCATGTTCGGAAATCCAATCTACCGCGAATCAAATGTAGTGGAGAGAGAGAGAGAGAGAGAGAGAGAGAGTAAGGGCTTACCGTCATTGCTGATGTCTTGCCGGTGCGCTAAAGAATCTGGTGCTTGCCGGCACCTAGGATTGCCTTGCAGTCCGTCGATCCGATGCTCGCTGCCGGCGATGTGAGAGTGGGAAGAAGGGAGAGAGAGCGATGAGGGTAATTTATGTCGCGGCTTCAAGAAACAACGCAACGCCTCGAGGTCGCCTCCACGTGTGCAACCGCCCACACCCATGTGCCCCAGGTTGCATCGCTCGGGCTGACTGTGCAAACACGGCCGATTCCCCTTCCAGACCCAAAGATGTTTCAAGGTTCGTCAAGCCAGCTCTTGGATGCGACTCAATCAATTAAACGGATCAATTTCTTCCTACGCGGACTGCGTGAGCCCATTGCGAGCAAGCAAAAGCAAAAGCAAATGCATCCATGGTATATCTTCCTGGGAGCGCATATTCCCCTTTCCCGGCGTCGTGAGATATGTACGTGTTGCTCAACTGGCATGCAAAGTAAAGTAACGTGTCCAATGTCCATCAGCTTAGCTCCTTGCCCTCCCCTGGAGCAGGACGTCGATGCCCGACCACGTCCAGGTTCATTTTCCGGTCCGGTGACCGGTGGTGTGCTGCGTCAGATGCAAGAGCAGTAGGAGCGTATGAATATTTGTTATTCAGTCACCCCTCCAATACTGAACTTATAATTACCAACAACTCTGTCTCGAGAGATAAACAAGGTGCGGAGGACGAGACTCGGAGTCGCTCAAACAAACCCAAGCCCAGCTTGTTTATACTCCACTTTACACAAGAAGCCATGCGTGTTACAGAGTCAAGTCAACAGGACAAGCCGCGCCTAATTAACAACAAAAAAGGTGGCTGGCTGGCTGGCATCTCTGGCCGTGACGCCATCAAGATTCGTCCGTCGCCGGTGGCGGTAGGTGGGGTGGGGCGGTTGGTCAGCTGGTCGGTTGCCCCGGCCGGTCACGGTCAGTGGGCGGCGATGGCGCTGCAGCGCCGCTGGCAGAAGTTTGGGACGCGGTCCATGCACTGGTACACGGCCGGGTGCACGGCGAGGGGGGACCTGACGCAGTCCCGGCACGCCGGGTGGCACCCGACGGGCGCCGCGTCCATGCACCGGCACTGCGGCGTGTCCGACTTGGTGCACCCGCCGCAGCTGTCGCAGCACGGCCACGCGCTCCCCCTCGCCTTCGCCGCCGCCGCAGCCGCCGAGGACGACTGCTCTCCCTCTCCTCCGTGCCCTGCAATCAAGAGATAATTCCATCCCCAATCAGTCACAAGCTCATTTCCCAGACTATTCCGTGCACTCCTACTAGGAAGGAGCAAAAAGATCTTTGCTCGTACCTCTGCTTTGGACGCGGGAGTGATGGCCATGGCCGTGGTGGTGGTGGTGGCTGCTGCTGGATTCGGCGAGCGGAGGAAGAGCTGCGAGGACGACGGCGAGGACGCCAAAGATCACCAGCAGCGGCAGCGCCGGGCTTCTCCTTCTTCCCATCTCTGTCTCTCTCTGCTTCTCTGCCTCTTCGATTTCTTTCCTCTCTTGCAAGAACTGCTCTGTTTGCTGGGTCTCTCTGGCTATGCCTCTTATCTTGTATCTGTACGCGGCAAACAGAAGCCTCGGGTCATCTTATAGGAGACGGGGCCCCGGACAGTGAGAAGCAAACCTGCGTGCGCATGCCCACTGAGACGCCGGCAACGGGCAGAGGATTGGATAAACTTTGATGGGAGCGTCGTGTTTTTTTCTTTTCTTTTTGGACTTGATGGGAGGGTCGTGCTGGTGATAGGATTGCAGGTTTATCACAAGTGTTCTCCTTTTGCAGGGCAGTCCGTGCTTTTTCTAAAAAGTGCAGATAAGTACAGAACATTTGCCGTTTAGTAGAGATTCCCTTTTTCTTTTAGAGATCATGGAGCCAAGACTCCATGTAAAGCCCACCGCTGACCCATGAACTTGCCAGGGATGTGAATACTCACAAATTTGGGAAAATGTGGCAAAAATCGGCCACGAACTTAATAGATTGTGAAAGTGTAGCAAAAATGGGCCACGAGCTTAATAGATTGTGCGCGCCAGATCGTTTTGTCACAATGTGTGTTAGTTTGCACATGATGTGAACCATTTTCTTGTGAAATAGTACCTCCGTTCTGAAATACTTGTTGAAGAAAGGAGTAAAAATGGATGTATCTTGAATTAAAATACGTCTAGATAACTCCATTTCCCCGACAAGTACTTCTAGGCGGAGGGAGTACCACGTATAGTTTGTTTTTTTTCAATTGTTTCTCTTGTGTAGTCTGAGTGCATATGCCGACAACCGCTTCATTGTAGCCAAATGAAGTGTGTGGTCTAGATCCTCAACATCCGCATTATAGATGTTGTTGACGATGTTGATGACGATGCAATACATGACGGTGCTCTTCCTTCATCCGGTCCATAGTCGTGTGAACAAACTCCATCTTGGTGACCTTGACGCCCACGGCTATGCATGTCATGCTCCACCGCAAAATCAAGCATCAACTGATAGTCGCACACAAAAAAGAGCGTTGTGTGGATAGATTTCATTATTGCTCACCATTTTCATGTTCATCCGAGGGCGATGATTAATTATTGATTGGTTTGATTTGTTGTTTTTTAGTTTGAATGCAGTGTGATTCAAAATGTAGATAGTCTTAGCTGGCATGAAATGGGAAACCATGCAGACATATTGCACGGTAGAAATACTCAATCATAAAATGCCAAAAACCCACAAACGGTAGCACTCGGACGCTAATTCGCCTTTTAAAAGCCCATAACATATGGTTCTTTTCTGCGATGAAGATGTGGTTTCGCTTTGGTGTTGGACGATGTGTACAACACCTAAATAATATTAGTAAATAGAAAGACGATGTTTATCTTTGTTAACATTATTTTCCAATGGTGAAGGAAAAAAATCTCCAATAAGATTTTTATAGGATATAGGAGTATTTTTCATAGGCGAGTTTGTTGACATTATCTACTATATCTAAATAGCTAGCCCTCATTACATGAAATTCTCTCGATTATTCTTGAACCACATCACCCAAAAAAAATTAGCCTTTAGATATACTAGATCAAACAACAATATCTGTCCGAGTGCATGAATTGTTGTACCCACCATAATTTAGCCTTTAGATATACTAGATCAAAACAATTTAGCCACACTGTGACTTGTTGTACCCACCATATATAGTAACTGATGCATGCATGCATGCAGTAACTGCTGCTTATGAGTGTTTCAATCAAGAAAAAAAATTGATGTATGCATGCAGCTCATAGCTTCATGCTCGAGTGCTCTATATGAAAGAAGAGTGAGTCATGCATATTTTATTTTGTTTTCTTCCAACTTTGAACTTATAGATAGATATATGTGTTTATTTATAAAATACTGATAAACAAATTATCATACTATAGGAGAAACTGTAAAGACAATAGCCACTATGATTAGTTTGGTGCAATTTTTATTCGTACAAAACCCTGCCGCAACTCGCGGGACATCGTCCAGTTTTCCAAAAAGACGAGCTTGGATAACACGAGGTGGTATCAGCAAAATCGTCCCCCAAAGAGATAACGGGCGAGTTGGAGACTTGGAGCTGTCGCGTCCATTCCCATGGTGAACCGAGTCACGAGATAAGATCGACAAACCCACCACCACATGGCCCACGTGGAATCGCTGTAGCGTGACTCACCAGGATCCCCTGTGCCGTCTCCACACGCATAGCCTCGTAGCTGAGCTTCGTGGATGATCTAAACCGGCAGCATCGCCGCGGACAGGGCGGGGCTACACGACCGGGCCGCACGGGAGATCACCGGACGGTGGGCGTGGAATGGGACCGCGGCGACGCGGGGGTGCTGAAAGGCGAAAGGGACGTGGCCGTATTCCGGCGACTGATACGTTTCGTTCGTGGCTTATCTCTCGGCCTTTTCTTACTTTTCCGGAATAAAATAGACCGGCTACTTGACCTGCTAGTCCGCCACTGCCACCCGCAGGTAAAAATATCAGGCATGTCCGCGAGGATATTCGTGGCACGATCCGAGGGTACGGTATCATCCCGTGTGCCGTGAGTGACCATGCGATGCGCACACACACATCGACACGTGGGTGACTGGGCGAGTACGTGTACACTATCTCAATACGCGGCCGCATGCATGTAGCCAGCACAGTAAAATGACATAGGCAGGCTGTAAGACTTTAATAAAGTGTTCGGAGTCCCTCCGCTCCAGACTCAGCTAGCTAGCGGAGCTGTAGGCTAAAATAATGGAGCTGGAAGATAGGTGCTCCGCAGATTCTATAGTTCTACGGAGCTGGTGGACAGCCGAACAGGTCTTAATATTATATTTTTGATGAGATGAAGAAGACGGTAGCCAGTTGTAGCACGCGCTGCTAAACACTTTGTGAGAGTGAAATATGAACCATGTATTAATAAAGTAGTACATATTTGTATATAACTATTGTATATATCGACTATAAACTTGATTATAGATGATGTGGTAAGATCATATAGCCAGCTGTTGGCTATACTTAACCATGCTCTTAGAGCATCTATGCCCCTCAAACTTTCATGAACGTGCCGGCCATGTCTATTGCATTGACCGGACATTCCTCATTGGCCGACGCGTACGTAGATTTTATTTTACATGCTTTGTAAGTAGACAATGTGTTTGTTCAGATTGATTCGAATTTCATGGACACTAATGCGAAAACCAGCCATCCAACTATGTTCCCTATCAAAGTATGCCTTTGTTTTTTCTCTTTAAGTCTGGAGCACTCAAAATAGTAACATGTCAAACCTTCAATCAGTGAAAATATAGTTTTAATTATAATATTACCATCCAATTAAATTTAAAAAATAAAATACTTCAAATTTGAATCCAACATGCACGTAAATGCTCAATCAAATCTTCCTTGAACCGTTCATGAGTTGCTTGATCATGAATTTGCTGATACATTTGGACAAACTCCTCAAATGTGGCTAGATTCTGATGTGGGAGTTGGATAGGTCACCCATGTTCTCAAATTTCAGACCTCCGGCGATATCTTCACCCTTATCCTCCAGCACCATATTATGCATGATCACACACACATGTCATCATCTATCACAAGGTCTCCGAAACCCGCTGTTTTGCAGGTCCAAGAACAACTGCAAAATGGGTAGGAAGCATTCCAAATGCACTCTCCACATCCTTTCTAACTCCTTGTTGTCTTTCGATAAAGTGAGCTTTTTTTGGCCAACTGGTTCAGAGATGGTCTTGAGTCGCCCATAGAGGATAAATATCGTCAATCAGATAGTAGCCCTTGTCGTACTCATGACCATCGATAGTTTGCCTTGATGATGAGTCTTATATCGTTCATTATGTTGCAAAACTTGATTATTTTTAATACTGTAATTATTTATTTTACTCAACCTTCATGTACCTTATATAAATGCATCTCTATTTCTATTTTCCGAGATGTCACCTCCTCAATTTAGGCGCAATGTCACTACCTCATGGTAAAGAGGCGACCCCAACAATTTCTACATCCTCATTCCTTCAACCACAAAGTTTCACCCTAAACTTGAAACCTATATTATTTTTTCCTATACTTTTATAACGAAAATTGCTTTTGGAGGCTGAGCTCCATGGAGGCCTTCAAATGAAAAATTCATGAAAATTCATATTTTTCACATTTTAATATTTTTTGGAAACAATACAGATATAGATAAAGGCATAATGCACAAGTGTGTAAATTTTCAGGATGAAATACATTGAAATGGGGGTTGTGCAAAGAAAAAACCCGGCCTTTTTAATACATGATACTATTCATTCTTCCAGACCATGTACTTTTCTTTTTGTACAGGTCGCATTTCAACATATTCCATCCTGAAATTTTACACACATACACCTCACATCCTTGTTTACTTGTACATATATTTTAGATTTTTTTGAAACCAAAAATTTTGAATTTTGAATTTTAAAAAATTTGGCCTCCATGGAAGCCGATATCCAAAACACCCCTCTCCTTTTATAACCATATCTTAATTTTGTCTGACTTGCTTTGCTTCTTCAGTCATGTTAAACAACAATGTCAATGTGAGTGATTTTACTCGCATAAACATAGACAAATGAATTCAGGTTACACGTACATTTCTTTGGTTACAACTTTTGATATTGGATAGATAATGTAATTATGTTCCACTTTCTTATGGCTACATCTTGAAATGAAATCCAGACTGCTGCAGGGAGTTATTTGTCCATTGATTACCCCACAATGCTAAGAAAACCCAATGCCGCAACAAGGCATGCTTTTCCTTCTAGTTCTAGTATAGTGTGTGCGTGCATGCACACACACACACCTACGGCAAAATCATATTCTCTACAATCACTGGACCTAGTCGTAATAGGACATTTGGAACCAATTCAAGAATTGGGCGGTCCATTTGAAGCAGGGATTTACCGAGTCATATACTGGAAGCGGTCGAATTGGCCGCATACACGAATTTTCATTAGTAATGACACTAAAGGAAATTTAGGATCCTTGGTATTCCTAATTGTACTTTTGAGATAGCTCGGCATGTGGTAGAAAATGTCAGTACTCTTTCTAATTGGACGGAACGGGATACCCATAATTTTTTTGAATTCTTGTTTTTCTTTATCTAACATTTCTGCCCAACTTATGTTTTTCTTGTTCTTGTGCCAAAACCTTAGTCAAGACGTTATCGTGTAACTCTAACTCCTGGTCTGGGAATGATCCCAAACTGTGCCTACCAAACATCCTGTATAGTGTGTGCGTGCATGCATTCATCTTGCTTGTCTAGTTTGAGTCAGGTTCCAATGTCCTAATTGACACACGATCATGCCTTTTGATCTAACCCGTGTCATTGTAGAAATAAGATCACTCCTTGCAAATGCATTTAAATGGGCAAAGTCTAATGCGTATTTTTAGGCTGAATTTGAAATGCCTATTAAGTGCATTGTAGAGAAGAAACCCATGATTAACATTGGGGCAACATTTTTTAGGGTAACATTGAGACCACACATATACTACAAAAGAGAGGAACGCCTATGTCTCGCTTATAGCGAGACGTAGGGCAGCCTCACCTGAAGGTAAGCTTGAGATGGGTCGGCCCAGACACGTAGGAGGCCACAATCCCACAAGCCACAACCTCATTTTTTTCTTTTCTTTTTCACAATTTTCTTTTTCTTTTTTATTTTCCCCACTTTTTTATACTTACAAATATTCTAAATATATGTATTACAAAAAACACTTTGCATACTACATTTAAAAATGTTAAATGTTTATAGAGAAAATGTTTCTCATGTATACGAAAAACGTATACAATGTGCATGAATATATATATATATAATTAGTCAAGTATTTGAAAAAATTTAATCACGCATTTTAAAAATGTTAAATCCATATATAAAAGAATACTCCTCATGCATAAAAAATATACAATGTATATGAAAAAATGTTAATCATATATTTTAAAAATGTTAAACATGTATAAAAAAATGTCCCTGACGAGTACAAAAAATGTACAATGTACATTAAATAAAAGTAGGTATCAAAAAACATATATTAGAAAATTTAAATATACATTTAAAAAATATGTAACATGCATATAAAAATGTTCCTAATGTATACGAAAAATTTATATTATGTGTGAATTTTTTTATTCTTATTAGAAATTTTTCACTGTGTATTTGAAAAATATTGACCATGTATTCAAAAGGGTATTCATAACTTGTACTGAAGAAAAAAGTATACATCATGTATTTGGAAAACAGTGAAAACTGAGAAAGAAACAAAGAAAAATAAATGAAAAAGGAGAAATAAACAAAGAAGGCCAAAGGAAAAAAATAAAATGAGAAAAAAGGGGAAATCAGTGAAAGTCGACAAATAAACTAAAAGAAAGGCGAAGAAGACAAAGAAACCGAGAAAGAAACGAAGAAAACCAACATACAAAGAAGAAAATGGGAAAAATAACAGAAACCGGTGAAAAAACAAGTATAACGAAGAAGAAAAAGAAATACGAAAGAAAACCGGTGAAGTAGTGAAAAAACCCATGAGAAAACAAGAAACCTCGACCCCAAACAGTGAAAACCGAACAAAACTACTCCCTCCGTTTCAAATTAGATGACTCAATTTTATGGTACAAGACAAGAAAGAATCAACTCAAACAATGAAAAACACAAACAAAAAACATAGAGGAAAAAAATGGACACGCAAGTACCGTGAAAGGCGGCCTGACTGTGCCACACTTCACTCTAGAGGAGCTATCATCTCGCTAGAAGCGAGATATTGCTCCGGCGACAAAAGAGCAGGATGTGCCCCTAGCCCAATTAGCCTTTTTTTAAGAAACACATGTCATTTTATTCATACTCATAACAATTATTAGTACTCTGATTTGGATGTAAGATAAAAGAAATAAAAAGTAACCCTATGACTAAGAATTACAATAAAAATTTTTGGAGACATCTTCTTCGTGGTATCAATCTCTGCTAGAAGAAAAACTCCCAAGACTTCGGTAAAGAACTTGCAATTGAACTGGAGCAACGATATTATCACGCTTTCACTAGTATGAACATTACCAATAAAGGTTTTGAAAGCGTCTTAAGTCGCTCATTCAAAAGATGAGAAGTCTTTATCGATGAACGTATTTAGGCTAGGCATGACCTCCTAGAAATGCAGGTCGTCGAATCACAATATCGTCATCATAGTGTCAATCAAAGATTTCACCTCCACAAAAAATTAAACCCACAAAAAAAGCTTGACATACAAACATAAACTCATGAGACCCAAATAATCGGACCTGCGAGGACGTACATCTCTCCAATTTCATGACACCGCCAAGAAATGAGAGTAATTTTATTCTCACATAAATATAATGATCACTAACGTTGACAAAAAACATAAAGCTTTTGAAAATCTAAGGTTCCCACCTCTTATTGCCAAGATGGTAACTGAAGACGAGGGGATCAAAATTTCTGTGGCAGTGGCGGCTGAGGTTGAATTAGAACCCTCACACCACGGTTCGGAGGAGGCAACCTACATATTCTTCGTGGGAAATCACTAATTAAGGAGTACTTGTTGCAAAGATCACCCAAATTCCCCTAGTTGCGACAAGTGGCGCACATGCACCATGCCACTTGTCGCAACCTGAGAGTTTTCTTTTTTTTGTAGATCCGTTTATTCAAAATGTTTTATCTCTCAAATCGTGCGTCCAAATCTCGAATCGCTTTCATCGTTGGATTCCTCACGTCGAGATA
The DNA here is from genome assembly GCA_034509565.1 of Triticum monococcum. Taxonomy (NCBI): domain Eukaryota; kingdom Viridiplantae; phylum Streptophyta; class Magnoliopsida; order Poales; family Poaceae; genus Triticum; species Triticum monococcum. Next base: position 672,673,287 of record CM067845.1, read on the forward strand.
TTCAAAACTAGATCCCATATTGATAGGTTTTGACAAACTTTTTTTTCACGAAAAAACCAGACGAAAAAACAGAACCGGGAGCACGGATTTTTTCCCTTTCCGAAAGAGGCACGCCCGTGCCTTTCACGAAATCACAACCGTGCCTCTCGCAGGAGCAAAACCGTGACTCTCGCGAAAAAAAGAAAAAACACATTTTTTTTTCGTTTCCGAGAAGGCACGGCCGTGACTCTCGCGAAAGCACAACCGTGACACTTGCGGAAGCAAAACCGTGACTCTCGCAAAAGGAAAAAAAACAGAAAACGCGTTTTGTCCTTTTCCGAGAGGCACAGCCGTGACTCTCACGAAATCACAACCATACTTCTCGCGGAAGCAAATCCGTGACTCTCGCGAAAAAAAAACAGAAAACACGTTTTTTTTCGTTTCCTAAAGACACGGCCGTGACTCTCGAGAAAGCACACCCGTGCCTCTCGCGGAAGCAAAACCGCGACTCTCACGAAAGAAAAAAAAACAGATTTTTTTTTCGTTTTCGAGAGGCATGGCCATGACTCTCGCGAAAGCAAAACCGTGCCTTTCGCGGAAGCAAAACCGTGACTCTCATGAAAGAAAAAAAACGCGTTTTTTCGCGCAAAATAATTGTTTTCCCACTTTTTTGATTGAAAAGTTAAGGAAGACCGATGGAAAACCAAAACGTCGAAAAACACCAAAGAAAAAACGTTTAAAAAGCCAAAAACACGCGCGAAAAAATAAATAAAAAATCCTGAGGGAGCGCCCAGAACGCGACACGTGCCGAATGGCTGAGAGCGCGCCAAATAGCGCTGATCGTTGCGAAGCTCCCGAAGAAGCGGTCGCTAACTAGTTGCTCCCTTCGTGGGATCCTTCCTATGCCTGCAACATTCATCTATTGGGCTCGGTGGCCTCGGGCCGTTACAATATGTAGCTTGAATTTTATTTTCTGGTTTCTTTTCTAGTAGATGCTTAGGGAGATGCTTAAAAAAATAAACTAGACTTTTCTGAAGCAACAGTGTCTATTTCTACAAAAGAGACGTCTAATTAAGCGTCTATGCTCTATAAGTAAGCACCGCTGCTTAAAAAAAGAATGTTTTATTTTCTAAGCACCTTCCCTAAGTGTCTTGCATTGTATAAGGCCTAAGAGCATCTACAGCCGGGTACCCCAAACCTATGTCAAACGCCCGGACGGACGACCCGGTCAGAAAAAACCGACCCAGACGGACGTCTTAAACAGGCCTCTGGCACCCCTCATATTTAGCACAAATATGGGGCAACCCGGACTCATCCGCCGACCCCGCCGCAGGTCATACTGGTCCCACCCGCAGCCACCGAAGTTCATTCCTCTCTCATCAGTGCACCCGAATTTTAGTCCTACATCGTTGCGCATGGCGGACGCCGACCGGCTTAAATAGCCGCGCAGGTGGATTGCGGCAAGCTTCTCTGTTGTTGCAATAGGTCAATCAATTCTCGTTGTGTGAACGAGATAGCTTGACACTAGATTGCATTTCAGAAACTAATGATTGTTCATCAAGTATCAAGTTTGTCTCCTTCATATACGTTGATAGCCCTATTACAATGAGTAGATTTTTATTTGTTCATCGAGTTTTGTAGCGTTATGATTCAAAAAACCAATATTGACGCTTATGTTTCCTTTGTCAAGGAGATAGACCCTAACTACGAATCTTCTATGTGATAAGCTTAGAAGATTCATAGTTACCATCTATCTTCTTAACAAAGGATGCAATCATATCAGAAGCTTATTGCTTCTAGACGAGTTATTTACCGAAAACCATCATATTATGGGCTAGGGTAACAACTTGATACCATATTTAGACCAGGTCACAAAAAACCATCAGTTTTGCGCCTAATGCGTAACGCGGAGCACTGATACTCGAATTTAGTCGAGAAAACGGTGAAACCGACAGGTGGGGCCCGTCTGTCAGGATGGCGTGGCAAATACCAAGCACACAAAAAACCTTTGACTAGCTGAGGTGGCAGATGAGCCGCGGGCCCCGCCTGTCATTGACTACATGGTCATCTTCATCCCATCTCTATTTCTATGGAGCATTGTGTCGAGCAGCTTGTGTGCGGCGAGCCATCTCTGCCGATGCAAGTCGAGAGCTCCATGGCCATGGCAGCCAAGGCCCTACCCGACGTCCAGATCCTCCTCTCCCTTTTCCTCTTCGTCTGGGGCTCGCTCCCGTCCTCCAGCCCTCTCCCCGCTGTTGTTCGAGAGCTAGCCGTCGACGCCGCTCCGCGCTAGCGTGGCCACCGCCATAGTTTTGCCGACAAATAATGTCCTAGAGCTTTGCCTCCTCGCGCTGGTCATCCTCAACAATGAACAAGAGCCTAGACGCCGCAGAACGACAGAATCGATTGCGTCTTCAACCTCGGAGCCGCCGGCGGCGAATTCGCCACCTTCAGAGCACCCCCGGCCTCGTCGGCCTGCTCATATGAATCACCATGATCCCCTCTCTGTCTACCCCTTTCCCCCATTGTCAATTCGTCCCATAACTAGTTCGTCCGCCATGCTCGAGAGCTCCCGCTGACGTGCCTTTCCAGTCTCCACCGCCGTCGTTTGAGCACGAATTGGTCGCGTCTGAGCACCGTACCGAGATGCTAGAGCTCGCAGGAGGCCATCTGGACTATCCGGCCGCTCAGTTGCAAGCTGTAACCCGGCGCTCGCGCAAGCCGGAGCTCCGCCGCCGCCCAGCTCGCCGCCGTCAACTCCGCCGGCCAACCTAGCACTTTCCACCACCACCAGTCGATGCGCACGGTCACCAACATCCTATAAAACGCAGCCTAGCGTTGAATGGTTGCCGGAATCGTCACGACTAGCGGTGGCTGCAGCCTGCAGGAGTGCTCCTGGTCTCGCCTGCGGTGGCGGCGAGGGCGGCTGCGGTCCTGCGTGCGTGCCACGGCCAGGGGCGGCTACAAGTGCGCGTGCGTGCCAGGACCAGGAGAGATGGCAGGTGTGCGTGGGTGCGTACGCGCAACCGAGGTCAGCCATGGCCGACGGGAATGGCGAGAAGAGAGGAGAGAGAGGAGAAAGAGACTAGTCAACCTGCCCACCTGGAAATTTTTTTCCACGTCAGCCCGACAGGAGGGACCTACCTGTCGGATTTGCTGTTTTCTGGGCTAAAACGAAGAATCAGTGCTCCGCGTTACAGATTAGCCCCATTATTGATGGTTTTTTGTGCCCTGCCTCAAATATGGTACCGATTTGTTACCCTAGCCCATAATGTAGTGGTTTTGGGTAAATAACTCCTAGACGGCCTGGCTATTTAAGCCGGTCAACTAGCTCGTCACGTGGCAAGGTGGAACTAATACATAAGTGAAAATCTTAAGTATGAGCAATTTTCTATGTGTTTTCACAGCCCCGCCGGCCCAAGATAGACATGATAATTGACGTGCATGACCTTGCATGTAATAGTTGTTTTGAAGATAAGGTATGTGATTGTAAATGGGAGCTCAGTCTAGGAACGTTTAAGGGCCCAAATTTGACAATGAACTCTTCCTACGGCCTTTGCTGTACGTTGCATTGAGCGGCTAGAATGACCAGGACGTGACAGCCCTGCTGCCTGCCACTTTTGTTATGTGTTGTTAGGTGGATGTTCCCGGCTATCAACTCCACGATCTCCCTAGCTATCGTCCATCCATCTATCGGTTGGGTGATCGTACGTGCGATCGTCGACCAGGTCGACCTCGTGGAAAAACTACACGGTACTCCGTACTACTCTTTTATGCCGCACTCAGATTTTAAATCATTCAGAAGAACTTAGATATGCCCGTTGTTGTTCCATGCATAGATCATGATGCGACGGCGAAGAAATACAAATTGCAATAATTAATTCCAAAATTTGAACTAGTACATTTTATTCTCCCGTTACATGAGACATAAGCAGAAAAATCAAGCAGCTACGTAATTTCTTCCACGTAGGCACGTATGGCACGTAATTTCCATCATGTGCCGACGGTGCACCCTGTCGGCTGCGTGAACTTGAGCGACGCGACGGCGCGGCTGGCGGTACCGTTGAGGCCAGCGCCCCCGGTCGGCATGCCACCAGGGCCGGCGGCGAGCACGGCGGGACAGCTGACGAAGAGGTGGTAGCTGCCGGAGACCCAGCTGCCGACCTTCCACCTCACGCGGCCGTCCACCTTGACCTGCAGCGCCACGTACCCGGCGGCGATGTCCTGCTTCATGGCGTCGGCGACGAACCCGGCCACGGGCACGGACTCCCCGGACAGCACGGGGGACCAGATGGTGACGTCCCGGTGGCCCTGGTACGCGGGCGGCAGCGAGACCGGCACCGTCACGGGTTCGTCGCGATAGGTGACGAAGACGTCGAGGCGCCGGTAGAGGACGCCGACGCGGTCGTTGGGGTTGCGGGAGGCGAGCGTGACCTGCGCGGTGGCGGACAGGGACGGGTCCCCGAGGCTGACGGAGCGGAGCTGCAGGTCCTGCAGGTAGAAGGAGGGCTTGGCGGGGCGGAGCACGAGGTAGACGACGAGCGCGGTGACGGCGACGGCGACGACCAGGAACAGGAGGCACGCCGCGAGGCCGCCGCAGCAGCGCCGCAGGTGGTGCTCGTGCCTGTCCTTGCTCATGGCTCCGCAGCCGCTCCGCTCTCTGTACTGTGCTTGGTACGGCTGTGTGGTGGGTGTGTGGCTTAGCTAGTGGAGTGGAGTAGCTCCCTTCAGTGAGTGAGTGAGTGAGCGAGCGATCGGGCGCTTTGAAATCAAGCAACGGTAGGTAGGAGATGGTGGCCAACGATTACAGTGCATCTGGGTTGGATCTTGGGATGGGCCGATGGGGGAGGTGGACAGGGAAAGCAACGTCTCAACCGAAGAAGATTCTTCTGCCAACTCGATCGGCGCGTACCTCCGTTAGGCTCTTGCGGCATGCGCTTTGAGATTCGTGTTTTCTGTTTGACCATGTGCTGGTGAGCCTTTTACGTACTGTAGCCTCAATTAGCAAAACTGTCTTGTGCGTTGCAACGGAAGAAAAAAATCATAATCTTCAATGGCCATGACCACATTTTGCTACATCACCTAGATACACAACCACTCTCATTTTCATGAAATTGTGAACAATTTTTGGAAATCATGAATATTTTTTAAACTCGTGAACATATCTGAAATCATGAGCATTTGTCAAATTTGTGAACCTTTTTACAGATTTTCGAATATTTTCTAAAATCATGAACATTTATACTATTTGCAGACATTTTTAAAAATTGCGAACATCTTTAAATCATTTTTCTTGAATAGGCGAATATTTCTTGGTTTGAAAATCATTTTTTGGAAATTCACAAACATTTTTTTTGGTTTAACAAAAAAAATTTGATCCAACAAACATTTTTTGAAATGCATGATCATTTTTTGAATCAAAAAATTATTTTGTTAGTCACAAACAGTTTTTGAATTTTTAGGATATTTTCAATTCATGAACATTTTCTGAATTGGTGAATTGTTTTTCAATTTCATTAACGTTGTTTAATAGATGAACTTTTTAAAAACATCATGAACATTTTTTGATTTCGCGAACATTTGTTCTCAAAATTGCGAATATTTTTTGAATATGCAAACATTTTTTTAAATCATGAACATTTTCTGAATCCACAAATATTTATGAATTATTCAAAAATTTATTTTAGAATTCTCTCTTTTTAAAATTTTCGAAACTTGTTTGAAGTCCCAAATTATTTAAAGTAGAAAAAAAGAAGATGGAAAACGAAAATAAAAAACAAAATGTAAAACCAGGCCGCTCGGACATGGGCTGACCCAAACAGGCACGCTGTGTCTTCTCCCAGCGTGTTGAGCGCAGTATAGAAGGTTCCTACTGGATGGGCCGGTCCAGGCGAGATTCCCCTGTGTTAAACGTTTTTTATAAGTTATAAGTGGCATCGGTGGGTAATATTTTGCAGGGGTATGCGTAGCGTGTGTGTCGTGCATCTGATTGGGTTCTATAGCTTTGTAGCTGTATAATCTATACCTAATAATAAATGGGTTATTGCTTCTGGCTGTCGAGTAGCAATTCCCTCTTGAAGGTGTTGTCATCAAGTGTTGTAGATGATGGGTCTCGGCGCATATCGGGCTGTGCCAACATGTATTTTCCATGGCAGTAGGTTTGTGGCATTGTAGATGATGTTGAATGTAGTCATTAATGCCAGAGATGAAGCTTTTTTTCTCGAATACGCACGAGTGTGCGTATCATGCATTAAAGAAAAAGAGGGGAAAGCTCCCCAGACTCACAACCATTACATCATCTGTACAAACGGGCGATCCGCATCCACCTCACATGTGTAGGCTAACTACTCCCTCGCTGCCCACTCCAAGTTCCCCAACTCGAAACCTCTAATTGTGCCTTTGAGCAGTCCTGCCTTTGCCCACAAGATTCCTTCCTCTGTCATGTGTTGCGTGAGCCTTGCCAACGATGGTGTCGCGCCGTTGAAGACGATGTCATTCCGATGTTTCCAGATGAGCCACATGCCAAGGAGGCTCAACGCCCGAATGTTCCTCGTGTCCTGCCTGCTCCGGTCCTGCCTGGTGCACCAAGCCTGTAGGCTCTCTTCATGCCTTGGTTCGAAAGCATCTCTACCAGTTCTGACACTCACCCATCTCCAAACCTGTCTTGCGAAAACGCAACCTACTAGAAGGTGCCGAATTGTCTCGTTGTGTTGGTCACAGAACGGGCAGGTATCCTGGTGCGGTAGCCCTCGTCGTGCCAGTCTGTCCGGGGTCCACACCCGTCCCTTTAGGGCAAGCCAAGCGAAGAAGCGACATTTGAGCGGGGCTCCCGACTTCCACGTGAATGCTGCGGTGGAAGAAACTTCTCTTCCCATGAATCTCGCCTCGTACGCAGACTTGGCCGAGAACTGCCCGTCCAAAGACCAGGACCAAGTAAAGGTGTCTTGTATGTTTGGCGCCAGCTCCGTGCCCGACACCCTTTGCCATAGCGTAAGGAACTGCTCAATGGCCTCAACTGATAGATCCGACCCAATGTCTTCTGCCCATGTTGCGGCGAGAAGCGCTTCCTCCATAGTCCTCCTCTTCCTGATCCGGCTCGGTATGCGCCGGTAAATCTCCGGCGCTAGGTCACATATTCGGTATCCATCTATCCATTTATCCTCCCAAAAGAGTGTTGATTTGCCGTTCCCCACAGTGGCTCTAGTCGCCGCTCGGTATAACTCCATGGATTCCGCCGGGACTGATATGGAGAACTCGCTCCAAGGTCTATTGCGATCGGTCTGTTGCAGCCATGGCCATCTTGCCTGTAATGCCTTGTTCATCCAGCGCAGGTTTGGGATCACCAAGCCGCCAGCCCACCTCGGTGTACACACAGTCTCCCAGGCCACCGCACATTTGCCTCCTAGCGCTTCATCTTTCCCACACCATAAAAACCCTCGGCAGATCTTCGCCATCGCAGACACAATCTTCGGCGGGACTTCAAGTGCTAGCATGGAATGAACGGGGATGGCACATAGCACATATGAGATGAGGAGGGCACACCCGCTCTTGGGCATCATCGACACATTCCAGTGCGGTAGGTGGCTTCTTACACAATCCACGAGTCTCTGGAATTGAGCTGTCGTTTCTTTCCTGATCGTCATGGGCAGCCCCAGGTATGTGCAAGGAAACGCTGATGCCTCACATCCAAGCAAAGTGTTTTTGGGGAACGTAGTAATTTCAAAAAATTTCCTACGCACACGCAAGATCATGGTGATGCATAGAAACGAGAGGGGAGAGTGTGTCCACGTACCCTCGTAGACCGAAAGCGGAAGCGCTAGCACAACGCGGTTGATGTAGTCGTACGTCTTCACGATCCGACCGATCAAGTACCGAACGCACGGCACCTCCGAGTTCTGCACACGTTCAACTCGATGATGTCCCTCGAACTCCGATCCAGCCGAGTGTTGAGGGAGAGTTTCGTTAGCACGATGGTGTGGTGATGATGATGATGTTCTACCGATGCAGGGCTTCGCCTAAGCACCGGTACGATATAATCGAGGTGCATTATGGTGGAGGGGGGCAGCGCGCACGGCTAAGAGATCAAGAGATCAATTGGTGTGTCTATGGGGTGCCCCCCTCCTCCGTATATAAAGGGGGGTGGAGGAGAGGGCTGGCCAAGGGGGTGGCGCGCCCTAGGAGGGGGAAATCTACTCCAAGTAGGTTTGCCCCTCCCTTTCCTAGTCCAAGAAGGAGGGGGAAGGAAGGAGTGGGAGAGGGGAAAGCCAAGGGGGGCGCCGCCCCCCTTTCCTTGTCCTATTCGAACTCAAGGGGAGGGGGGCGCCTCTTGCCCTAGCCGGCCCCTCTCTCTCTCCACTAAGGCCCAATAAGGCCCATTAGTTCTAGGGGGGGGGGGGTGTTCCGGTAACCCCCGGTACTCCGATAAATGTACGAAACCTTCCGAAACCTTTCCGGTGTCCAAACATAGTCGTCCAATATATCGATCTTTACGTCTCGACCATTTCGAGACTCCTCGTCATGTCTGTGATCACATCCGGGACTCCGAACTACCTTCGGTACATCAAAACATATAAACTCATAATATAACCATCATCTAACTTTAAGCGTGCGGACCCTACGGGTTCGAGAACTATGTAGACATGACAGAGACTCGTCTCCGGTCAATAACCAATAGCGGAACCTGGATGCTCATATTGGCTCCTACATATTCTACGAAGATCTTTATCGATCAAACCGCATAACAACATACGTTGTTCCCTTTGTAATCGGTATGTTACTTGCCCGAGATTCGATCATCGGTATCTCAATACCTAGTTTAATCTCGTTACCGGCAAGTCTCTTTACTCGTACTGTAATACATCATCCCTCAACTAACTCATTAGTTGCATTGCTTGCAAGGCTTATAGTGATGTGCATTACCGAGTGGGTCCGGAGATACCTCTCCGACAATCGGAGTGACAAATCCTAATCTCGAAATACGCCAACCCAACAAATACCTTCGGAGACACCTGTAGAGCACCTTTATAATCACCCAGTTACGTTGTGACGTTTGATAGCACACTAAGTGTTCCTCCGGTATTCGGGAGTTGCATAATCTCATAGTCATAGGAACATGCATAAGTTATGAAGAAAGCAATAGCAATAAACTAAACGATCATAGTGCTAAGCTAACGAATGTGTCAAGTCAATCACATCATTCTCTAATGATGTGATCCCGTTCATCAAATGACAACTCATGTCTATGGCTAGGAAACTTAACCATCTTTGATTAACGAGCTAGTCAAGTAGAGGCATACTAGTGACACTCTGTTTCTCTATGTATTCACACATGTATCATGTTTCCGGTTAATACAATTCTAGCATGAATAATAAACATTTATCATGATATAAGGAAATATAAATAACAACTTTATTATTGCCTCTAGGGCATATTTCCTTCAGTCTCCCACTTGCACTAGAGTCAATAATCTAGATTACATTGTAATGATTCTAACACCCATGGAGTCTTGGTGCTGATCATGTTTTGCTTGTGAGAGAGGCTTAGTCAACGGGTCTGCAACATTCAGATCCGTATGTATTTTGCAAATCTCTATGTCTCCCTCCTTGACTTGATCGCAGATGGAATTGAAGCGTCTCTTGATGTGCTTGGTTCTCTTGTAAAATCTAGATTCCTTTGCCAATGCAATTGCACCAGTATTGTCATAAAAGATTTTCATCAGATCCGATGCACTAGGTATGACACCTAGATCGGATATGAACTCCTTCATCCAGACTCCTTCATTTGCTGCTTCTGAAGCAGCTATGTACTCGTCTTCACACGTAAATCCCGCCACGACGCTCTGCTTGGAACTGCACCAACTGACAGCTCCACCATTCAATAAAAATACAATTCTAGCATGAATAATAAACATTTATCATGATATAAGGAAATAAATAATAACTTTATTATTGCCTCTAGGACATATTTCCTTCAGTCTCTCACTTGCACTAGAGTCAATAATCTAGATTGCACAGTAATGATTCTAACACCCATGGAGTGTTGGTGCTGATCATGTTTTGCTCGCGGAAGAGGCTTAGTCAACGGTCTGCAACATTCAGATCCGTATGTATCTTGCAAATCTCTATGTCTCTCACCTGGACTTGATCCCAGATGGAGTTGAAGCGTCTCTTGATGTGCTTGGTTCTCTTGTGAAATCTAAATTCCTTTGCCAAGGCAATTGCACCAGTATTGTCACAAAAGATTTTCATTGGACCTAATGCACTAGGTATGACACCTAGATCAGATATGAACTCCTTCATCAAGACTCCTTCATTTGCTGCTTCCGAAGCAGCTATATACTCCGCTTCACACGTAGATCCCACCACAATGCTTTGTTTGGAACTGCACTAACTGACAGCTCCACCGTTCAATGTAAACACGTATCTGGTTTGTGATTTAGAATCGTCCGGATCAGTGTCAAAGCTTGCATCGACGTACCATTTATGACTAGATCGTTGTCACCTCCATAAACGAGAAACATATCCTTAGTCCTTTTCAGGTATTTCAGGATGTTCTTGACCACTGTCCAGTGATCCACTCCTGGATTACTTTGGTACATCCCTGCTAAACTTATAGCAAGGCACACATCAGGTCTGGTACACAGCATTGCATACATGATAGAGCCTATGGCTGAAGCATAGGGAACATCTTTCATCTTCTCTCTATCTTCTGCAGTGGTCAGGCATTGAGTCTTACTCAACTTTAGACCTTGTAACACAGGCAAGAACCCTTTCTTTTCTTGATCCATTTTGAACTTCTTCAAAACTTTATCAAGGTATGTGCTTTGTGAAAGTCCAATTAATCGTCTTGATCTATCTCTATAGATCTTGATGCCCAATATATAAGCAGCTTCACCAAAGTCCTTCATTGAAAAACTCTTATTCAAATATCCTTTTGTGCTATCCAGAAATTATATATCATTTCCAATCAACAAGATGTCATCCACATATAATATTAGGAATGCTATAGAGCTCCCACTCACTTTCTTGTAAATACAGGCTTCTCCAAAAGTCTGTATAAAACCATATGCTTTGATCACACTATCAAAGCGTCTATTCCAACTCCGAGAGGCTTGCACCAGTCTATAAATGGATCGCTGGAGCTTGCACACTTTGTTAGATCCCTCGACAAAACCTTCCGGTTGCATCATATACAATTCTTCTTCCAGAAATCCATTCAGGAATGCAGTTTTGGCATCCATTTGCCAAATTTCATAATTATAAAATGTGGAAATTGCTAACATGATTCGGACAGACTTAAGCATCGCTAGGGGTGAGAAAGTCTCATCGCAGTCAATCCCTTGAACTTGTCGAAAACCTTTTGCAACAAGTCGAGCTTTATAGACAGTAACATTACCGTCAGCATCAGTCTTCTTCTTGAAGATCCATTTATTTTCAATGGCTTGCCGATCAACGGGCAAGTCAACCAAAGTCCACACTTTATTCTCATACATGGATCCCACCTTAGATTTCATGGCCTCAAGCCATTTTGCGGAATCTGGGCTCACAATCGCTTCTTCATAGTTCGTAGGTTCGTCATGGTCTAGTAACATAACCTCCAGAAAGGATTACCGTACCACTCTGGTGCGGATCTTACTCTGGTTGACCTACGAGGTTCAGTAACAACTTGATCTGAAGTTTCATGATCATCATTATTAACTTCCTCACTAATTGGTGTAGGTGTCACAGGAACCGGTTTCTGTGATGAACTACTTTCCAATAAGGGAGCAGGTACAATTACCTCATCAAGTTCTACTTTCCTCCCACTCACTTCTTTCGAGAGAAACTCCTTCTCTAGAAAGATTCCAAATTTAGGAACAAAAGTCTTGCCTTCAGATCTGTGATAGAAGGTGTACCCAACAGCCTCTTTTGGGTATCCTATGAAAACACATTTCTCCAATTTGGGTTCGAGCTTATCAGGTTGAAGCTTTTTCACATAAGCATCGCAGCCCCAAACTTTAAGAAACGACAACTTTGGTTTCTTGCCAAACCATAGTTCATAAGGCGTCATCTCAACGGATTTAGATGGTGCCCTATTTAACGTGAATGCAGCTGTCTCTAGAGGATAACCCCAAAATGATAGTGGTAAATCAGTAAGAGACATCATAGATCGTACCATATCCAGTAAAGTACGATTACGACATTCGGACACACCATTACGCTGTGGTGTTCCGGGTGGCGTGAGTTGCGAAACTATTCCGCATTGTTTCAAATGAAGACCAAACTCGTAACTCAAATATTCTCCTCCACGATCAAATCATAGAAACTTTATTTTCTTGTTACGATGATTTTCAACTTCACTCTGAATTTCTTTGAACTTTTCAAATGTTTCAGACTTATGTTTCATTAAGTAGATATACCATATCTGCTTAAATCATCTGTGAAGGTGAGAAAATAACGATACCCGTCGCGAGACTCAATATTCATCGGACCACACACATCTGTATGTATGATTTCCAACAAATCTGTTGCTCGCTCCATAGTTCCGGAGAACGGCGTTTTAGTCATCTTGCCCATGAGGCACGGTTCGCAAGTACCAAGTGATTCATAATCAAGTGGTTCCAAAAGTCCATCAGAATGGAGTTTCTTCATGCGCTTTACACCGATATGACCTAAACGGCAGGGCCACAAATAAGTTGCACTATCATTATCAACTCTACATCTTTTGGCTTCAACATTATGAATATGCTTATCACTACTATCGAGATTTAACAAAAATAGACCACTCTTCAAGGGTGCATGACCATAAAAGATATTACTCATATAAATAGAACAACCATTATTCTCTGATTTAAATGAATAACCGTCTCACATCAAACAAGATCCAAATATAATGTTCATGCTCAACGCTGGCACCAAATAACAATTATTCAGGTCTAAAACTAATCCCGAAGGTAGATGTAGAGGTAGCGTGCCGACCGCGATCACATCGACCTTGGAACCATTTCCCACGTGCATCGTCACCTCATCCTTAGCCAATCTTCGCTTAATCCGTAGCCCCTGTTCCGCGATCACATCCACCTTGGAACCATTTCCCACACGCATCGTCACCTCATCCTTAGCCAATCTTCGCTTAATCCGTAGCCCCTGTTTCGAGTTGCAAATATTAGCAACAAAACCAATATCAAATACCCAGGTGCTACTGAGAGCATTAGTAAGGTACACATCAATAACATGTATATCACATACCTTTGTTCACCTTGCCATCCTTCTTATCCGCCAAATACTTGGGGCAGTTCCGCTTCCAGTGACCAGCCTGCTTGCAGTAGAAGCACTCATTCTCAGGCTTAGGTCCAGACTTGGGTTTCTTCTCTTGAGCAGCATCTTGTTTGCCATTCTTCTTGAAGTTTCCTTCTTCTTCCCTTTGCCCTTTTTCTTGAAACTGGTGGTCTTATTGACCATCAACACTTGATGCTCCTTCTTGATTTCTACCTCCGCAGCCTTTAGCATTGCGAAGAGCTTGGGAATCATCTTATCCATCCCTTGCATGTTATAGTTCATCACGAAGCTTTTGTAGCTTCGTGGCAGTGATTGAAGAATTCTGTCAATGACGCTTGTTGGGGAACGTAGTAATTTCAAAATTTTCCTACGCACACGCAAGATCATGGTGATGCATAGCAACGAGGGGAGAGTGTGATCTACGTACCCTTGTAGATCGACAACGGAAGCGTTTGGTTGATGTAGTCGTACGTCTTCATGGCCCGACCGATCAAGCACCGAAACTACGACACCTCCGAGTTTTAGCACACGTTTAGCTCGACGACGATCCCCGGACTCCGATCCAGCAAAGTGTCGGGGAAGAGTTCCGTCAGTACGTCGGCGTGGTGACGATCTTGATGTACTACTCTCGCAGGGCTTCGCCTAAGCACCGCTACAATATTATCGAGGACTATGGTGGCAGGGGGCGTCGCACACGGCTAAGAATAAGATCACGTGGATCAACTTGTGTGTATCTGGGGTTCCCCTGCCTCCGTATATAAATGATCAAGGGGGGGGGGTGCGGCCGGCCAAGGAGAGGCGCGCCAGGAGGAGTCCTACTCCCTCTGGGAGTAGGATCCCCCCCCCAATCCTAGTTGGAATAGGATTCACGGAGGGGGGAAAAGAGAGAGGGGGCCGCCCCCCTCTCCTTGTCCTATTCGGACCAAGGGAGGGGAGGGGCGCGCGGCCCATCTTGGGCTGCCCCTTCTCTTTTCCACTAAGGCCCACTAAGGCCCATATAGCTCCCGGGGGGTTCCGGTAACCTTCCGGTACTCCGGTAAAATCCCGATTTCACCCGGAACACTTCCGATATCCAAACATAGGCTTCCAATATATCAATCTTTATGTCTCGACCATTTCGATACTCCCCGTCATGTCCGTGATCACATCCGGGACTCCGAACAACCTTCGGTACATCAAAATGTATAAACTCATAATATAACTGTCATCAAAACCTTAAGCGTGCGGACCCTACGGGTTCGAGAACAATGTAGACATGACCGAGACACGTCTCCGATCAATAACCAATAGAGGGACCTAGATGCCCATATTGGCTCCTACATATTCTACGAAGATCTTTATCGGTCAGACCGCATAACAACATACGTTGTTCCCTTTGTCATCGGTATGTTACTTGCCCGAGATTCGATCGTCGGTATCCAATACCTAGTTCAATCTCGTTACCGGCAAGTCTCTTTACTCGTTCCGTAATACATCATCTCGCAACTAACTCATTAGTTGCATTGCTTGCAAGGCTTAAGTGATGTGCATTACCGAGAGGGCCCAGAGATACCTCTCCGACGATCGGAGTGACAAATCCTAATCTCGAAATACGTCAACCCAACATGTACCTTTGGAGACACCTGTAGAGCACCTTTATAATCACCCAGTTACGTTGTGACGTTTGGTAGCACACAAAGTGTTCCTCCGGCACACGGGAGTTGAAGGAAATATGCCCTAGAGGCAATAATAAAGTTATTATTTATTTCCTTATATCATGATAAATGTTTATTATTCATGCTAGAATTGTATTAACTGGAAACATAATACATGTGTGAATACATAGACAAACAGAGTGTCACTAGTACGCCTCTACTAGACTAGCTCGTTAATCAAAGATGGTTATGTTTCCTAACCATGAACAAAGAGTTGTTATTTGATTAACGAGGTCACATCATTAGTTGAATGATCTGATTGACATGACCCATTCCATTAGCTTAGCACCCGATCGTTTAGTATGTTGCTATTGCTTTTCTTCATGACTTATACATGTTCCTATGACTATGAGATTATGCAACTCCCGTTTACCGGAGGAACACTTTGGGTACTACCAAACGTCACAACGTAACTGGGTGATTATAAAGGAGTACTACAGGTGTCTCCAATGGTAGATGTTGGGTTGGCGTATTTCGAGAATAGGATTTGTCACTCCGATTGTCGGAGAGGTATCTCTGGGCCCTCTCGGTAATGCACATCACTTAAAGCCTTGCAAGCATTGCAACTAATGAGTTAGTTGCGGGATGTTGTATTACGGAACGAGTAAAGAGACTTGCCGGTAACGAGATTGAACTAGGTATTGGATACCGACGATCGAATCTCGGGCAAGTAACATACCGATGACAAAGGGAACAACGTATGTTGTTATGCGGTCTGACCGATAAAGATCTTCGTAGAATATGTAGGAGCCAATATGGGCATCCAGGTCCCGCTATTGGTTATTGACCGGAGACGTGTCTCGGTCATGTCTACATTGTTCTCGAACCGTAGGGTCCGCACGCTTAAGGTTTCGATGAAAGTTATATTATGAGTTTATGAGTATTGATGTACCGAAGGAGTTCGGAGTCCCGGATGAGATCGGGGACATGACGAGGAGTCTTGAAATGGTCGAGACGTAAAGATCGACATATTGGACGACTATATTCGGACATCGGAAAGGTTCCGAGTGATTCGGGTATTTTTCGGAGTACCGGGTAGTTACGGGAGAAGTAATGGGCCTTGATGGGCTTTAGTGGGAAGAGAAAAAGGCTGCTGCGCCCCCCCTTCCCTTTGGTCCGAATTGGACTAGGGAAGAGGGGGCCGGCCACCTCTCCTTCTCCTCCTATTCCTTCTCCCTTCCTCCCCTCTTGATGGACTCCTACTAGGACTTGGAGTCCTAGTAGGACTCCCACCCTGGCCGCACCAATAGGCTTGGCCGGCCTCCTCCTCCTCCATCCTTTATATACAGGGGCAGGGGCACCCCATAGACACACAAGTTGATCATTGTTGATCGTTCCTTAGCCGTGTGCGGTGCCCCCTGCCACCAAATTCCACCTCGGTCATATCGTTGTAGAGTTTAGGCGAAGCCCTGCGTCGGTAGTACATCGAGATCGTCACCACGCCGTTGTGCTGACGGAACTCTTCCTCGACGCTTTGCTGGATCGGAGCCCGAGGATCGTCATCGAGCTGAACGTGTGCTAAGAACTCGGAGGTGCCGGAGTAACGGTGCTTGGATCGGTCGGATCGGGAAGAAGACGTACGACTACTTCCTCTACGTTGTGAGATCGCTTCCGCAGTCGGTCTGCGTTGGTACATAGACAATACTCTCCCCCTCGTTGCTATGCATCACCATGATCTTGCGTGTGCGTAGGAAAATTTTCGAAATTACTACGTTCCCCAATAGTGGTATCAGAGCCTAGGTTTTATGGTTTGATGTTATTTGCACGAGTAGAACACAAGTGAGTTGTGGGCGATATAAGTCATACTGCCTACCAGCATGTCATACTTTGGTTCGGCGGTATTGTTGGACGAGACGATCCGGACCAACCTTACGCGTACTCTTACGCGAGACCGGTTCCCCCAACGTGCTTTGCACATAGATGGCTTGCGGAAGACTGTCTCTCCAACTTTAGTTTAACCAAGTGTGGCTACGCCCGGTCCTTGAGAAGGTTAAAACGGAGTCTATTTGACAAACTATCGTTGTGGTTTTGATGCGTAGGTGAGATGAGTTCTTACTTAAGCCCGTAGCAGCCACGTAAAACTTGCAACAACAAAGTAGAGGACGTCTAACTTGTTTTTACAGGGCATGTTGTGATGTGATATGGTCAAGGCATGATGCTAATTTTATTGTATGAGATGATCATGTTTTGTAACCAAGTTATCGGCAACTGGCAGGAGCCATATGGTTGTCGCTTTATTGTATGCAATGCAATCGCGATGTAATGCTTTACTTTATTACTAAGCGGTAGTGATAGTCGTGGAAGCATAAGATTGGCGAGACGACAATGATGCTACGATGGAGATCAAGGTGTCGCGCCAGTGATGATGGTGATCATGACGGTGCTTCGGAGATGGAGATCACAAGCACAAGATGATGATGGCCATATCATATCACTTATATTGATTGCATGTGATGTTTATCCTTTTATGCATCTTATCTTGCTTTGATTGACGGTAGCATTATAAGATGATCTCTCACTAAATTATCAAGAAGTGTTCTCCCTGAGTATGCACCGTTGCCAAAGTTCGTCGTGCCCAGACACCACGTGATGATCGGGTGTGATAAGCTCTACGTCCATCTACAACGGGTGCAAGCCAGTTTTGCACGCGCAGAATACTCAGGTTAAACTTGACGAGCCTAGCATATGCAGATATGGCCTCGGAACACAGAGACCGAAAGGTCGAGCGTGAATCATATAGTAGATATGATCAACATGACGATGTTCACCATTGAAAACTACTCCATCTCACGTGATGATCGGTTATGGTTTAGTTGATTTGGATCACGTGATCACTTAGAGGATTAGAGGGATGTCTATCTAAGTGGGAGTTCCTAAGTAATTTGATTAACTAAACTTAAACTTATCATGAACTTAGTCCTGGTAGTATTTTGCAAATTATGTTGTAGATCAATAGCTCGCGTTGTTGCTTCCCTGTGTTTATTTTGATATGTTCCTAGAGAAAATTGTGTTGAAAAATGTTAGTAGCAATGATGCGAATTGGATCCGTGATCTGAGGTTTATCCTTATTGCTGCACAGAAAAATTATGTCCTTGATGCACCGCTGGGTGACAGACCTATTGCAGGAGCAGATGCAGACGTTATGAACGTTTGGTTAGCTCAATATGATGACTACTTGATAGTTTAGTGCACCATGCTTAATGGCTTAGAATCGGGACTTCAAAGACGTTTTGAACATCATGGACCATATGAGATGTTCCAGGAGTTGAAGTTAATATTTCAAGCAAATACCCGAGTTGAGAGATATGAAATCTCCAACAAGTTCTATAGCTAAAAGATGGAGGAGAATCGCTCAACTAGTGAGCATGTGCTCAGATTGTCTGGGTACTACAATCGCTTGAATCAAGTGGGAGTTAATCTTCCAGATAAGATAGTGATTGACAGAATTCTCTAGTCATCATCACTAAGTTAGTAGAACTTCGTGATGAACTATAATATGCAAGGGATAACAGAAACAACTCCCAAGCTCTTCGTGATGCTGAAATCAACGAAGGTAGAAATCAATAAAAACATCAAGTGTTGATGGTTGACAAGACCACTAGTTTCAAGAAAAGGGCAAAGGGAAGAAGGGGAACTTCAAGAAGAACGGCAAGCAAGTTGCTGCTCAAGTGAAGAAGCCCAAGTCTGATCCTAAGCCTGAGACTAAGTGCTTCTACTGCAAAGGGACTGGTCATTGGAAGCAGAACTACCCCAAGTGATTGGCGGATAAGAAGGATGGCAAAGTGAACATAAGTATATTTGATATACATGTTATTGATGTGTACTTTACTAGTGTTTATAGCAAACCCTCAGTATTTGATACTAGTTCAGTTGCTAAGATTAGTAACTCGAAATGGGAGTTGCAGAATAAACAGAGACTAGTTAAGGGTGAAGTGACGATGTGTGTTGGAAGTGGTTCCAAGATTGATATGATCATCATCGCACACTCCCTATACTTTCGGGATTAGTGTTGAACCTAAATAAGTGTTATTTGGTGTTTGCGTTAAGCATGAATATGATTTGATCATGTTTATTGTAATACGGTTATTCATTTAAGTAAAAGAATAAATTGTTGTTCTGTTTACATGAATAAAACCTTATATGGTTACACACCCAATGAAAATAGTTCATTGGATCTCGATCTTAGTGATACACATATTCATAATATTGAAACCAAAAGATGCGAAGTTAATAATGATAGTGCAACTTATTTGTGGCACTGCCGTTTAGGTCATATTGGTGTAAAGCGCATGAAGAAACTCCATGCTGATGGGATTTTGGAATCACTTGATTATGAATCACTTGATACTTGCGAACCATGCCTTATGGGCAAGATGACTAAAACGCCGTTCTCCGGAACAATGAAGCAAGCAACAGATTTGTTGGAAATCATACATACTGATGTATGTGGTCCGATGAATATTAAGGCTTGCAGCAGGTATCATTATTTTCTGACCTTCACAGATGATTTGAGCAGATATGGGGATATCTACTTGATGAAACATAAGTCTGAAACATTTGAACAGTTCAAAGAATTTCAGAGTGAAGTGGAAAATCATCGTAACAAGAAAATAAAGTTTCTATGATCTGATCGTGGAAAAGAGTATTTGAGTTACGAGTTTGGTCTTCAGTTAAACCAATGTGAAATAGTTTCACTACTCACGCCACCTGGAACACCACAGCAGAATGGTGTGTCCGAACGTCATAACCGTACTTTATTGGATATAGTGCAATCTATGATGTTTCTTACTGATTTACCACTATCGTTTTTGGGGTCATGCATTAGAGACAGCTGCATTCATGTTAAATAGGGCACCATCTAAATCCGTTGAGACGACACCGTGTGAACTATGGTTTGGCAAGAAACCTAAGCTGTCGTTTCTTAAAGTTTGGAGTTGCGATGCTTATGTGAAAAAGTTTCATCTCGATAAGCTCAAACTCAAATCGGAGAAATATGTCTTCATAGGATACCCAAAGGAGACAGTTGGGTACACCTTCTATCACAGATCCGAAGGCAAGACTTTTGTTGCTAAATTCGGAAACTTTCTAGAGATGGAGTTTCTCTCGAAAGAAGTGAGTAGGAGGAAAGTAGAACTTGATGAGGTAACTGTACCTGCTCCCTTATTGGAAAGTAG
This sequence comes from Triticum monococcum, assembly GCA_034509565.1. NCBI lineage: Eukaryota > Viridiplantae > Streptophyta > Magnoliopsida > Poales > Poaceae > Triticum > Triticum monococcum. Next base: position 672,693,391 of record CM067845.1, read on the forward strand.
TTCATCACAGAAATCTGTTCCTGTGACTACTACACCAATTAGTGAGGAAGCTAATGATGATGATCATGTAACTTCAGATCAAGTTACTACCAAATCTCGTAGGTAAACCAGAGTGAGATCCGCACCAGAGTGGTACGGTAATCCTGTTCTGGAAGTTATGTTACTAGACCATGACGAACTTACGAACTATGAGGAAGCGATGATGAGCCCAGATTCCACGAAATGGTTTGAGGCCATGAAATCTGAGATATGATCCATGTATGAGAACAAAGTTTGGACTTTGGTTGACTTGCCCGATGATCGGCAAGCAATTGAGAATAAATGGATCTTCAAGAGGAAGACGGACGCTGATAGTAGTGTTACTATCTACAAAGCTAGAATTGTCGCAAAAGTTTTCGACAAGTTCAAGGTGTTGACTATGATGAGTTTTTCTCACTCGTATCTATGCTTAAGTCTGTTCGAATCATGTTAGCAATTGCCGCATTTTATGAAATCTGGCAAATGGATAAACAAAACTGCATTCCTTAATGGATTTATTAAAGAAGAGTTGTATGTGATGCAACTAGAAGGTTTTGTCAATCCAAAAGGTGCTAACAAAATTGTGCAAGCACCAGCGATCCATCTGTGGACTGGTGCAAGCATCTCGGAGTTGGAATATACGCTTTGATAAGTTGATCAAAGCATATAGTTTTATACAGACTTGCGGAGAAGCCTGTATTTACAAGAAAGTGAGTGGGAGCACTACAACATTTCTGATAAGTATATGTGAATGACATATTGTTGATCGGAAATAATGTAGAATTATTCTGTAAAGCATAAAGGAGTGTTTCAAAGGAGTTTTTTCAAAGAAAGACTTTGGTGAAGCTGCTTACATATTGAGCTTCAAGATCTATAGAGATAGATCAAGACGCTTGATAAGTTCTTTCAATGAGTACATACCTTGACAAAGATTTTGAAGTAGTTCAAAATAGAGCAGTCAAAGAAAGAGTTCTTGCCTATATTATAAGGTGTGAAGTTGAGTAAGACTCAAAGCCCGACCACGGCAAAAGATAGAAAGAGAATGAAAGTCATTCCCTATGCCTTGGCCATAGGTTCTATAAAATATGTCATGCTGTATACCAGATCTATTGTATAACCTGCACTGATTTGGCAAGGGAGTACAATAGTGAACTAGGAGTAGATCACTGGACAGCGGTCAGAATTATCCTTAGTGAAATAAGGATATGTTTCTCGATTATGGACGTGATAAAAAGGTTCGTCGTAAAGGGTTACGCCGATGCAAGTTTTGACACTAATCTAGATGACTCTAAGTCTCGGTCTAGATACATATTGAAAGTGGGAGCAATTAGCTAGAGTAGCTCCGTACAGAGCATTATAGACAAAGAATTTTGCAAAATACTTACGGATCTGAATGTGACAGACCCGTTGACTAAAAATTATCTCACAAGCAAAACATGATCACACCTTAGTACTCTTTGGGTATTAATCACATAGAGATGTGAACTAGATTACTGACTCTAGTAAACCCTTTGAGTGTTGGTCACATAACGACGTGAACTATGGGTGTTAATCACATGGTGATGTGAACTATTGCTGCTAAATCACATGGCGATGTGAAACAAGATTATTGACTCTAGTGCAAGTGGGAGACTGAAGGAAATATGCCCTAGAGGCAATAATAAAGTTATTATTTATTTCCTTATATCATGATAAATGTTTATTATTCATGCTAGAATTGTATTAACCGGAAACATAATACATGTGTGAATACATAGACAAACAGAGTGTCACTAGTACGCCTCTACTAGACTAGCTCGTTAATCAAAGATGGTTATGTTTCCTAACCATGAACAAAGAGTTGTTATTTGATTAACGAGGTCACATCATTAGTTGAATGATCTGATTGACATGACCCATTCCATTAGCTTAGCACCCGATCGTTTAGTATGTTACTATTGCTTTCTTCATGACTTATACATGTTCCTATGACTATGAGATTATGCAACTCCCGTTTACCGGAGGAACACTTTGGGTACTACCAAACGTCACAACGTAACTGGGTGATTATAAAGGAGTACTACAGGTGTCTCCAATGGTAGATGTTGGGTTGGCGTATTTCGAGAATAGGATTTGTCACTCCGATTGTCGGAGAGGTATCTCTGGGCCCTCTCGGTAATGCACATCACTTAAAGCCTTGCAAGCATTGCAACTAATGAGTTAGCTGCGGGATGTTGTATTACGGAACGAGTAAAGAGACTTGCCGGTAACGAGATTGAACTAGGTATTGGATACCGACGATCGAATCTCGGGCAAGTAACATACCGATGACAAAGGGAACAACGTATGTTGTTATGCGGTCTGACCGATAAAGATCTTCGTAGAATATGTAGGAGCCAATATGGGCATCCAGGTCCCGCTATTGGTTATTGACCGGAGACGTGTCTCGGTCATGTCTACATTGTTCTCGAACCGTAGGGTCCGCACGCTTAAGGTTTCGATGAAAGTTATATTATGAGTTTATGAGTATTGATGTACCGAAGGAGTTCGGAGTCCCGGATGAGATCGGGGACATGACGAGGAGTCTCGAAATGGTCGAGACATAAAGATCGACATATTGGACGACTATATTCGGACATCGGAAAGGTTCCGAGTGATTCGGGTATTTTTCGGAGTACCGGGTAGTTACGGGAGAAGTAATGGGCCTTGATGGGCTTTAGTGGGAAGAGAAAAAGGCTGCTGCGCCCCCCCTCCCCTTTGGTCCGAATTGGACTAGGGAAGAGGGGGCCGGCCACCTCTCCTTCTCCTCCTATTCCTTCTCCCTTCATCCCCTCTTGATGGACTCCTACTAGGACTTGGAGTCCTAGTAGGACTCCCACCCTGGCCGCACCAATAGGCTTGGCCGGCCTCCTCCTCCTCCATCCTTTATATACAGGGGCAGGGGCACCCCATAGACACACAAGTTGATCATTGTTGATTGTTCCTTAGCCGTGTGCGGTGCCCCCTGCCACCAAATTCCACCTCGGTCATATCGTTGTAGAGCTTAGGCGAAGCCCTGCGTCGGTAGTACATCAAGATCGTCACCACGCCGTTGTGCTGACGGAACTCTTCCTCGACGCTTTGCTGGATCGGAGCCCGAGGATCGTCATCGAGCTGAACGTGTGCTAAGAACTCGGAGGTGCCGGAGTAACGGTGCTTGGATCGGTCGGATCGGGAAGAAGACGTACGACTACTTCCTCTACGTTGTGAGATCGCTTCCGCAGTCGGTCTGCGTTGGTACGTAGACAATACTCTCCCCCTCGTTGCTATGCATCACCATGATCTTGCGTGTGCGTAGGAAAATTTTCGAAATTACTACGTTCCCCAACAGGACTTACATAATCTCATAGTCATAGGAACATGTATAAGTCATGAAGAAAGCAATAGCAACATACTAAACGATCGGGTGCTAAGCTAATGGAATGGGTCATGTCAATCAGATCATTCAACTAATGATGTGATCCCGTTAATCAAATGACAACTCTTTGTCCATGGTTAGGAAACATAACCATCTTTGATTAACGAGCTAGTCAAGTAGAGGCATTCTAGTGACACTCTGTTTGTCTATGTATTCACACATGTATTATGTTTCCGGTTAATACAATTCTAGCATGAATAATAAACCTTTATCATGATATAAGGAAATAAATAATAACTTTATTATTGCCTCTAGGGCATATTTCCTTCAGTCTCCCACTTGCACTAGAGTCAATAATCTAGATTTCACAGTAATGATTCTAACACCCATGGAGCTTTGGTGCTGATCATGTTTTGCTTGTGGAAGAGGCTTAGTCAACGGGTCTGCTACATTTAGCTCTGTATGTATCTTGCAAATCTCTATGTCTCCCACCTAGACTAGATCCCGGATGGAATTGAAGCGTCTCTTGATGTGTTTGGTCTTCTTGTGAAATCTGGATTCCTTTGCCAAGGCAATTGCACCAGTATTGTCACAAAAGATTTTCATTGGACCCGATGCACTAGGTATGACACCTAGATCGGATATGAACTCCTTCATCCAGACTCCTTCGTTTGCTGCTTCCGAAGCAGCTATGTACTCCGCTTCACATGTAGATCCCGCCACGACGCTTTGTTTAGAACTGCACCAACTGACAGCTCCACCGTTTAATGTAAATACGTATCCGGTTTGCGATTTAGAATCGTCCGGATCAGTGTCGAAGCTTGCATCAACATAACCGTTTACGATGAGCTCTTTGTCACCTCCATATACGAGAAACATATCCTTAGTCCTTTTCAGGTATTTCAGGATGTTCTTGACCGCTGTCCAGTGATCCACTCCTGGATTACTTTGGTACCTCCCTGCTAAACTTATAGCAAGGCACACATCAGGTCTGGTACACAACATTGCATACATGATAGAGCCTATGGCTGAAGCATAGGGAACATCTTTCATTTTCTCTCTATCTTCTGCAGTGGTCGGGCATTGAGTCTGACTCAACTTTACACCTTGTAACACAGGCAAGAACCCTTTCTTTGCTTGATCCATTTTGAACTTCTGCAAAATCTTGTCAAGGTATGTGCTTTGTGAAAGTCCAATTAAGCGTCTTGATCTATCTCTATAGATCTTTATGCCTAATATGTAAGCAGCTTCACCGAGGTCTTTCATTGAAAAACTCTTATTCAAGTATCCCTTTATGCTGTCCAGAAATTCTATATTATTTCCAATCAGTAATATGTTATCCACATATAATATCAGAAATGCTACAGAGCTCCCACTCACTTTCTTGTAAATACAGGCTTCTCCAAAAGTCTGTATTAAACCAAATGCTTTGATCACACTATCAAAGCGTTTATTCCAACTCCGAGAGGCTTGCACCAGTCCATAAATGGATCGCTGGAGCTTGCACACTTTATTAGCTCCCTTTGGATCGACAAAACCTTCCGGTTGCATCATATACAACTCTTCTTCCAGAAATCCATTCAGGAATGCAGTTTTGACATCCATCTGCCAAATTTCATAATCATAAAATGCGGCAATTGCTAACATGATTCGGACAGACTTAAGCATCGCTACGGGTGAGAAGGTCTCATCGTAGTCAACTCCTTGAACTTGTCGAAAACCTTTTGCGACAAGTCGAGCTTTGTAGACAGCAATATTACCGTCAGCGTCAGTCTTCTTCTTGAAGATCCATTTATTCTCAATTGCTTGCCGATCATCGGGCAAGTCAACCGAAGTCCATACTTTGTTCTCAGACATGGATCCCATCTCAGATTTCATGGCTTCAAGCCATTTTGCGGAATCTGGGCTCACCATCGCTTCTTCATAGTTCGTAGGTTCATCATGATCTAGCAGCATAATTTCCAGAACAGGATTACCATACCACTCTGGCGCGGATCTCACTCTGGTTGATCTACGAGGTTCAGTAGTATCTTGTCCTGAAGTTTCATGATCAGTATCATTAGCTTCCTCACTAATTGGGGTAGGTGTCGTAGAAACAGTTTTCTGTGATGTACTACTTTCCAACAAGGGAGTAGGTACAGTTACCTCATCAAGTTCTACTTTCCTCCCACTCACATCTTTCGAGAGAAACTCCTTCTCCAGAAAGTTTCCGAATTTAGCAACAAAAGTCTTGCCTTCAGATCAGTGATAGAAGGTGTATCCAATAGTTTCCTTTGGATATCCTATGAAGACACATTTTTCCGATTTGGGTTCGAGCTTATCGGGTTGAAGCTTTTTCACATAAGCATCGCAGCCCCAAACTTTCAGAAACGACAACTTTGGTTTCTTGCCAAACCATAGTTCATAAGGCGTCGTCTCAACGGATTTTGATGGTGCCCTATTTAACGTGAATGCGGCCGTCTCTAAAGCATAACCCCAAAATGATAGCGGTAAATCAGTAAGAGACATCATTGATTGCACCATATCTAGTAAAGTACGATTACGACGTTCGGACACACCATTACGCTGTGGTGTTTCGGGCGGCGTGAGTTGCGAAACTATTCCGCATTGTTTCAAATGTACACCAAACTCGTAACTCAAATATTCTCCTCCACGATCAGATCGTAGAAACTTTATTTTCTTATTACGATGATTTTCAACTTCACTCTGAAATTCTTTGAACTTTTCAAATGTTTCAGACTTATGTTTCGTTAAGTAGATATACCCATATCTGCTTAAGTCATCTGTGAAGGTGAGAAAATAACGATATCCGCCACGAGCCTCAATATTCATTGGACCACATACATCTGTATGTATGATTTCCAACAAATCTGTTGCTCTCTCCATAGTACCGGAGAACGGTGTTTTAGTCATCTTGCCCATGAGGCACGGTTCGCAAGTACCAAGTGATTCATAATCAAGTGGTTCCAAAAGTCCATCAGTATGGAGTTTCTTCATGCGCTTTACACCGATATGACCTAAACAACAGTGCCACAAATAAGTTGCACCATCATTATCAACTCTGCATCTTTTGGCTTCAACATTATGAATATGTGTGTCACTACTATCGAGATTAAATAAAAATAGACCACTCTTCAAGGGTGCATGACCATAAAAGATATTACTCATATAAATAGAACAACCATTATTCTCTGATTTAAATGAATAACCGTTTCGCATCAAACAAGATCCAGATATAATGTTCATGCTCAACGCTGGCACCAAATAACAATTATTTAGGTCTAATACTAATCTCGAAGGTAGATGTAGAGGTAGCATGCCGACCGCGATCACATCGACTTTGTAACCGTTTCCCACGCGCATCGTCACCTCGTCCTTAGCCAATCTTCGCTTAATCCGTAGTCCCTGTTTCGAGTTGCAAATATTAGCAACCGAACTAGTATCAAATACCCAGGTGCTACTGCGAGTATTAGTAAGGTACACATCAATAACATGTATATCACGTATACCTTTGTTCACCTTGCCATCCTCCTTATTTGCCAAATACTTGGGGCAGTTCCGCTTCCAGTGACCAGTCTGCTTGCAGTAGAAGCACTCAGTTTCAGGCTTAGTTCTAGACTTGGGTTTCTTCTCTTGAGCAGCGACTTGCTTGCTGTTCTTCTTGAAGTTCCCCTTCTTCTTCCCTTTGCCCTTTTTCTTGAAACTAGTGGTCTTGTTGACCATCAATACTTGATGCTCCTTTTTGATTCCTCCGCAGCTTTCAGCATTGCGAAGAGCTCGGGAATAGTCTTATTCATCCCTTGCATAGTATAGTTCATCACGAAGCTCTTGTAGCTTGGTGGCAGTGATTGGAGAATTCTGTCAATGACGCAATCATCTGGAAGATTAACTCCCATCTGAATCAAGTGATTATTATACCCAGACATTTTGAGTATATGCTCACTGACAGAACTGTTCTCCTCCATCTTGCAGCTATAGAACTTATTGGAGACTTCATATCTCTCAATCCGGGCATTTGCTTGAAATATTAACTTCAATTCCTGGAACATCTCATATGCTCCATGACGTTCAAAACGTCGTTGAAGTCCCGATTCTAAGCCGTAAAGCATGGCACACTGAACTATCGAGTAGTCATCAGCTTTGCTCCGCCAGACGTTCATAACATCTGGTGTTGCTCCAGCAGCAGGCCTGGCACCCAACGGTGCTTCTAGGACGTAATTCTTCTGTGCAGCAATGAGGATAATCCTCAAGTTACGGACCCAGTCCGTGTAATTGCTACCATCATCTTTCAACTTTGCTTTCTCAAGGAACGCATTAAAATTCAACGGAACAACAACACGGGCCATCTATCTACAATCAAACATACATGAGCAAGATACTATCAGGTACTAAGTTCATGATAAATTTAAGTTCAATTAGTCAAATTACTTAAAGAACTCCCACTTAGATAGACATCCCTCTAATCCTCTAAGTGATCACGTGATCCAAATCAACTAAACCATGTCCGATCATCACGTGAGATGGAGTAGTTTCATTGGTGAACATCACTATGTTGATCATATCTACTATATGATTCGCGCTCGACCTTTCGGTCTCCGTGTTCCGAGGCCATATCTGTATATGCTTGGCTCGTCAAGTATAACCTGAGTATTCTGCGTGTGCAATTGTTTTGCACCCGTTGTATTTGAACGTAGAGCCTATCACACCCGATCATCACGTGGTGTCTCGGCACGAAGAACTTTCGCAACGGTGCATACTCAGGGAGAACACTTCTTGATAATTTAGTGAGAGATCATCTTATAATGCTACCGTCAATCAAAGCAAGATAAGATGCATAAAAGATAAACATCACATGCAATCAATATAAGTGATATGATATGGCCATCATCATCTTGTGCCTGTGATCTCCATCTCCGAAGCACCGTCATGATCACCATCGTCACCGGGGCGACACCTTGATCTCCATCGCAGCATCGTTGTCCTCTCGCCACTTTTATGCTTCCACGACTATCGCTACCGCTTAGTGATAAAGTAAAGCATTACAGCGCGATTGCATTGCATACAATAAAGCGAAAACTATATGGCTCCTGCCAGTTGCCGATAATTCGGTTACAAAACATGATCATCTCATACAATAAAATTTATCATCATGTCTTGACCATATCACATCACAACATGCCCTGCAAAAACAAGTTAGACGTCCTCTACTTTGTTTGTTGCAAGTTTTACGTGGCTGCTACGGGCTTAAGCAAGAACCAATCTTACCTACGCATCAAAACCACAACGATAGTTTGTCAAGTTGATGCCGTTTTAACCTTCGCAAGGACCGGGCGTAGCCACACTCGGTTCAACTAAAGTTGGAGAAACAGTCACCCGCAAGCCACCTATGTGCAAAGCACGTCGGGAGAACCGGTCTCGCGTAAGCGTACGCGTAATGTCGGTCCGAGCCGCTTCATCCAACAATACTGCCGAACCAAAGTATGACATGCTGGTAGGCAGTATGACTTATATCGCCCACAACTCACTTGTGTTCTACTCGTGCACATAACATCAAACCATAAAACCTAGGCTCGGATGCCACTGTTGGGGAACGTAGTAATTTCAAAATTTTCCTACGCACACGCAAGATCATGGTGATGCATAGCAACAAGGGGAGAGTGTGATCTATGTACCCTTGTAGATCGAAACCGGAAGCGTTTGGTTGATGTAGTCGTACGTCTTCACGGCCCGATCGATCAAGCACCGAAACTACGGCACCTCCGAGTTTTAGCACACGTTTAGCTCGATGACGATCCCCGGACTCCGATCCAGCAAAGTGTCGGGGAAGAGTTCCGTCAGCACGACGGAGTGGTGACGATCTTGATGTACTACTCTCGCAGGGCTTCGCCTAAGCACTGCTACAATATTATCGAGGACTATGGTGGCAGGGGGCGCCACACACGGCTAAGAATAAGATCACGTGGATAAACTTGTGTGTATCTGGGGTTCCCCTGCCTCCGTATATAAAGGATCAAGGGGGGGGGGTGCGGCCGGTCAAGGAGAGGCGCGCCAGGAGGAGTCCTACTCCCTCTGGGAGTAGGATTCCCCCCCCCCAATCCTAGTTGGAATAGGATTCGCGGAGGGGGGAAAAGAGAGAGGGGGGCCGGCCCCCTCTCCTTGTCCTATTCGGACCAAGGGAGGGGAGGGGCGCGCGGCCCATCTTGGGCTGCCCCTTCTCTTTTCCACTAAGGCCCACTAAGGCCCATATAGCTCCTGGGGGGTTTCGGTAACCTCTCGGTACTCCGGTAAAATCCCGATTTCACCCGGAACACTTCCGATATCCAAACATAGGCTTCCAATATATCAATCTTTATGTCTCGACCATTTTGAGACTCCTCGTCATGTCCGTGATCACATCCGGGACTCCGAACAACCTTCGGTACATCAAAACGTATAAACTCACAATATAACTGTCATCAAAACCTTAAGCGTGCGGACCCTACGGGTTCGAGAACAATGTAGACATGACCGAGACACCTCTCCGATCAATAACCAATAGCGGGACCTGGATGCCCATATTGGCTCCTACATATTCTACGAAGATCTTTATCGGTCAGACCGCATAACAACAACGTTGTTCCCTTTGTCATCGGTATGTTACTTGCCCGAGATTTGATCGTCGGTATCCAATACCTAGTTCAATCTCGTTACCGGCAAGTCTCTTTACTCGTTCCGTAATACATCATATTGCAACTAACTCATTAGTTGCATTGCTTGCAAGGCTTAAGTGATGTGCATTACCGAGAGGGCCCAGAGATACCTCTCCGACGATCGGAGTGACAAATCCTAATCTCGAAATACGTCAACCCAACATGTACCTTTGGAGACACCTGTAGAGCACCTTTATAATCACCCAGTTACGTTGTGACGTTTGGTAGCACACAAAGTGTTCCTCTGGCACACGGGAGTTACATAATCTCATAGTCATAGGAACATGTATAAGTCATGAAGAAAGCAATAGCAACATACTAAACGATCGGGTGCTAAGCTAATGGAATGGGTCATGTCAATCAGATCATTCAACTAATGATGTGATCCCGTTAATCAAATGACAACTCTTTGTCCATGGCTAGGAAACATAACCATCTTTGATTAACGAGCTAGTCAAGTAGAGGCATACTAGTGACACTCTGTTTGTCTATGTATTCACACATGTATTATGTTTCCGGTTAATACAATTCTAGCATGAATAATAAACCTTTATCATGATATAAGGAAATAAATAATAACTTTATTATTGCCTCTAGGGCATATTTCCTTCAACGCTATCATCCAGAAGATTAACTCCTAGTTGAATCAAGTGATTGCAGTACCCAGACATTCTGAGTATATGCTCACTGACAGAACTATTCTCCTCCATCTTGCAGTTGTAGAACTTATTAGAGACTTCATATCTCTCAATCCGGGCATTTTCTTGAAATATTAACTTCAACTCCCGGAACATCTCATATGCTCCATGACATTCAAAACATCGTTGAAGTCCCGGTTCTAAGCCGTAAAGCATGGCACACTAAACTATCGAGTATTCATCAACACGCGACTGCCAGGCATTCACAATGTCTGAAGTTGCTGGCGCAGGTGGTACACCTAGCGGTGCTTCCAGGACGTAATTCTTCTGTGCAGCAATGAGGATAATCCTCAAGTTACAGACCCAGTCCGTGTAATTGCTACCATCATCTTTCAACTTTGCTTTCTCAAGGAATGCAGTAAAATTCAACGGAACAACAACACGGGCCATCTATCTACAATCCAGATAGACAAGCAAGATACTATCAGGTACTAAGTTCATGATAAATTTAAGTTCACTTAATCATATTACTTAAGAACTCCCACTTAGATAGACATCCCTCTAATCCTCTAAGTGATCAAGTGATCCATATCAACTAAACCATGTCCGGTCATCACGTGAGATGGAGTAGTTTCAATGGTGAATATCACTATGTTGATCATATCTACTATATGATTCACGCTCGACCTTTCGGTCTCTGTGTTCCGAGGCCATATTTGTTATATGCTAGGCTCGTCAAGTTTAACCTGAGTATTCCACGTGTGCAACTGTTTTGCACCCGTTGTATTTGAACGTAGAGCCTATCACACCCGATCATCACATGGTGTCTCAGCACGAAGAACTTTCGCAATGGTGCATACTCAGGGAGAACACTTATACCTTCATAAATTAGTGAGAGATCATCTTATAATGCTACCGTCAATCAAAGTAAGATAAGATGCATAAAAGATAAACATCACATACAATCAATATAAGTGATATGATATGGCCATCATCATCTTGTGCTTGTGATCTCCATCTCCAAAGCACCGTCATGGTCACCATCGTCACCGGCGCGACACCTTGATCTCCATCATAGCATCGTTGTCGTCTCGCCAACTTATGCTTCTACGATTACCGCTACCGCTTAGTGATAAAGTAAAGCATTGCTGGGCGATTGCATTGCATACAATAAAGCGACAACCATATGGCCCCTGCCAGTTGCCGATAACTCGGTTACAAAACATGATCATCTCATACAATAAAATATAGCATCATGCCTTGACCATATCACATCACAACATGCCCTGCAAAAACAAGTTAGACGTCCTCTACTTTGTTGTTGCAAGTTTTACGTGGCTGCTACAGGCTGAGCAAGAACCGTTCTTACCTACGCATCAAAACCACAACGATAGTTCATCAAGTTAGTGTTGTTTTGACCTTCTCAAGGACCGGACGTAGCCACACTCGGTTCAACTAAAGTTGGAGAAACTGACACCCGCCAGCCACCTGTGTGCAAAGCACGTCGGTAGAACCAGTCTCGCGTAAGCGTACGCGTAATGTCGGTCCGGGCCGCTTCATCCAACAATACCGCCGAACCAAAGTATGACATGCTGGTAAGCAATATGACTTGTATCGCCCACAACTCACTTGTGTTCTACTCTTGCATATGACATCTACGCATAAAACCTGGCTCTGATACCACTGCTGGGGAACGTAGTAATTTCAAAAAAATTCCTACGCACATGCAAGATCATGGTGATGCATAGTAACGAGAGGGGAGAGTGTGTCCACATACCCTCGTAGACCGGAAGCGGAAGAGTTAGCACAACACGGTTGATGTAGTCGTACGTCTTCACGATCCGACCGATCAAGTACCGAACGAACGGCACCTCCGAGTTCTGTACACGTTCAACTCGATGACGTCCCTCGAACTCCGATCCAGCCGAGTGTTGAGGGAGAGTTTTGTCAGCACGACGGCGTGGTGACGATGATGATGTTCTACCGATGAAGGGTTTCGCCTAAGCACCGCTACGATATGATCGAGGTGGATTATGGTGTAGGGGGGCACCGCACATGGCTAAGAGGTCAAGATATCAATTGTTGTGTCTATGGGGTGCCCCCTCCTCCATATATAAAGGGTGGGAGGAGGAGAGGGTCGGCCAAGGGGGTGGCGCGCCCTAGAGGGGGAAACCTACTCCAAGTAGGTTTGCCCCTCCCTTTCCTAGTCCAAGAAGGAGGGGGAAGGAAGGAGTGGGAGAGGGGAAAGGCAAGGGGGCGCCGCCCCCCCTTTCCTTGTCCTATTCGGACTCAAGGGAAGGGGGCGCGCCTCTTGCCCTGGCCGGCCCCTCTCTCTCTCCACTAATGCACAATAAGGCACATTAGTTCCGGGGGGGGGGGGGGTGGGTCCGGTAACCCCTGGTACTCCGATAAATGTCCGAAACCCTCCGGAACCTTTTCGGTGTCCAAACATAGTCGTCCAATATATCGATCTTTACGCCTCGACCATTTCGAGACTTCTCGTCATGTCCATGATCACATCCGGGACTCCGAACTACCTTCAGTGCATCAAAACATATAGACTCATAATATAACCGTCATCTAACTTTAAGCGTGCGGACCCTACGGGTTCGAGAACTATGTAGACATGACCGAGACTCGTCTCCGGTCAATAACCAATAGCGAAACTTGGATGCTCATATTGGCTCCTACATATTCTACGAAGATCTTTATCGGTCAAACCGCATAACAACATACAGGGTGCAGAATAAATTATTCTTCACCCGAGGTAATCTTACGATTGCTTCCTAAATAAATTACGTTTACAATATAAATAGTTACATGCATATTGATTCAATATGTAAAATTTGGTAAAAAAAATAAAAAAATAGGTTATAAGACCAGAAAAAAATCACATTTTATGTATGTTTTACACTATGTTCTTACATTCGTAATTTTATGTAACATAAAATATTTTTTACGGTGAAGACATATTTTATTACGTTTTCTTTTTATGTATGAAATAAGACAAAATTTACGAAACGTAAAAATACGTTGCACTGATGTTAAAATAGAGAGGGGGTGAAGAATAACTATTCCTCACCCAGGATGATGAATAGCGCGAATATATGGTGAACTTTTCAAAATATACACTGAATTGTTTTCATAATTGTTGAACTTTTTGAATACAGTGGATATTTTCTGTAATATACGATTAGCATTTTTAACATAATGAACATTTTTTAATATATGTTGAACATATTTTAAATACACAATGAATTTTTTGGTAATATATGGTGAACATTTCTGTAATACGCAGTGAACTTTTTCATAATATACGGTGAACAATTTTGAAATACACATTGAACTTTTTTGTAATACCTGGTGAACATTTTTGCAATACGCGATGAACTCTTTCACAATACATGGTGAACATTTTTGTAATATATGATGAACATTTTCATAATACGCAGTGAACATTTTGTATAACACAAAGAAAAATAACCAAAAAGGAACAGGAAAATATAAAACCGAAACAAAACTCAAAAAGCAAAAATGGAACCAAAATAGAAAAATGGAAAACCAAACAAACCCGAAAGAAAAACAAATAGGAGAAAAACCAAAACGTGGAAGAAGAAGTAAAACAGCAGTGAACGAAGTGTTGGAAAATGTAGTATTTCAAAAAAAAAATCTTAGGATCACGCAAGATCTATCTAGGGATGCATACGACCGAGAGTGGGGAGTGTGTCCACGTACCCTTGTAGACCGAAAGCAGAAGTGTTAAGTAACGCGGTTGATGTAGTCGAACGTCTTTGCGATCCAACCGATCAAGTACTGAACGCACGGCACCTCCACGATCTGCGCACGTGCGGCTCGGTGATGTCCTTTGAAGTCTAGATCCAGCTGAGGCCGAGGGAGAGTTTTGTAAGCACGACGGCTTGTTGACGGTGATGATGAAGTTACCGACGCAGGGCTTCACCTAAGCACTACAACGATATGACCGATGTGGAAATCTGTGGAGGGGGGCACCGCATATGGTTAAGAGATCAACTTGTGTGTCTATGGGGTGCCCCCCTCCCCGTATATAATGGAGTGGAGGAGGGGAGGGCCGGCCTCCTATGGCGCGCCCCAAGGGGGGGGGGATTCCTACTCCTAGTAGGAGTAGGTTTCCCCCCTTCCCTAGTTGGAGTAGGAGAAGAAGGAAGAGGGAGAGGGAAGAAGGAAAGGGGGGCCGACCCCCCTCCCAATTCGGATTGGGCTTGGGGGTGCGTGCTTCCCACTTGGCTGCCTCCTCCTCTCTCCCACCATGGCCCATTAAGGCCCATTAATTCTTTGGGGGGTTCTGGTATGTTGGGGAACGTAGTAATTTCAAAAAAATTCCTACGCACACGCAAGATCATGGTGATGCATAGCAACGAGAGGGGAGAGTGTGATCTACGTAGCCTTGTAGATCGACAACGGAAGCGTTTGGTTGATGTAGTCCTACGTCTCCACGGCCCGACCGATCAAGCACCGAAACTACGGCACCTCCGAGTTCTAGCACACGTTCAGCTCGATGACGATCCCCGGACTCCGATCCAGCAAAGTGTCGGGGAAGAGTTCCGTCAGCACGACGGCATGGTGACGATCTTGATGTACTACCATCGCAGGGCTTCGCCTAAGCACTGCTACAATATTATCGAGGACTATCGTGGAAGGGGGCTCCGCACACGGCTAAGAATATGATCACGTGGATCAACTTGTGTGTATCTGGGGTGCCCCTGCCTCCGTATATAAAGGTTCAAGGGGGGGAGGCCAGCCGGCCATCATAGGGCGCGCCAGGAGGAGTCCTACTCCCTCCGCGAGTAGGACTTCTCCCCTAATCCTAGTTGGAATAGGATTCGCGAGGTGGAAAAGAGAGAGAGAGAAAGGAGGGGGGCGCCGGCCCCCTCTCTCCTTGTCCTATTCGGACTAGGGGTGAGGGGCGCGCGGCCCAGCCCTGGCCGCCTCTCCTCTTCTTCTACTAAGGCCCACTAAGGCCCATATAGCTCCTAGGGGGTTCCGGTAACCTCCCGGTACTCCGGTAAAATCCCGATTTCACCCGGAACACTTCCGATATCCAAACATAGGCTTCCAATATATCAATCTTTATGTCTCGACCATTTCGAGACTCCTCGTCATGTCCGTGATCTCATCTGGTACTCCGAACAACCTTCGGTACATCAAAACGTATAAACTCATAATATAACTATCATCGAAACCTTAAGCGTGCGGACCCTACGTGTTCGAGAACAATGTAGACATGACCGAGATACATCTCCGGTCAATAACCAATAGCGGGACCTGGATGCCCATATTGGCTCCTACATATTCTACGAAGATCTTTATCGGTCAGACCGCATAACAACATATGTTGTTCCCTTTGTCATCGGTATGTTACTTGCCCGAGATTCGATCGTCGGTATCCAATACCTAGTTCAATCTTGTTACCGGCAAGTCTCTTTACTCGTTCCTTAATACATCATCCCGCAACTAACTCATTAGTTGCAATGCTTGCAAGGCTTAAGTGATGTGCATTATCGAGAGGGCCCTGAGATACCTCTCCGACGATCGGAGTGACAAATCCTAATCTCGAAATACGACAACCCAACATGTACCTTTGGAGACACCTGTAGAGCACCTTTATAATCACCCAGTTACATTGTGACGTTTGGTTGCACAAAAAGTGTTCCTCCGACACACGGGAGTTACATAATCTCACAGTCATAGGAACATGTATAAGTCATGAAGAAAGCAATAGCAACATACTAAACGATCGGGTGCTAAGCTAATGGAATGGGTCATGTCAATCAGATCATTCAACTAATGATGTGATCCCGTTAATCAATGACAACTCTTTGTCCATGGTTAGGAAACATAACCATCTTTGATTAACGAGCTAGTCAAGTAGAGGCATACTAGTGACACTCTGTTTGTCTATGTATTCACACATGTATTATGTTTCCGGTTAATACAATTCTAGCATGAATAATAAACTTTTATCATGATATAAGGAAATAAATAATAACTTTATTATTGCCTCTAGGGCATATTTCCTTCATGATAACCCCCCGGTACTCCGTAAAATGCCCGAAACCTTTCCGGTGTCCAAACATAGCCTTCCGATATATCAATATTTATGTCTCGACCATTTCGAGACTCCTCGTCATGTCCATGATCACATCCGGGACTCTGAAATATCTTCGATACATCAAATCACATAACTCATAATACATATCATCATCGAACGTTAAGCGTGCGGAGCCTACGGGTTCGAGAACTATGTAGACATGACCGAGACTCATCTCTGGTCAATAACCAATAGCGGAACCTGGATGCTCATATTGGTTCCTAAATATTATACGAAGATCTTTATCGGTCAAACCGCATAACAACATACGTTGTTACCTTTGTCATCGGTATGTTACTTGCCCGAGATTCGATCGTCGGTATCATCATACCTAGTTCAATCTCGTTACCGGCAAGTCTCTTTACTCGTTCCGTAATGTAGCATCTCACAACTAACTCATTAGTCACATTGCTTGCAAGGCTTATAGTGATGTGCATTACTGAGAGGGCCCAGAGATACCTCTGCGACAATCGGAGTGACAAATCCTAATCTCGATATATGCCAACTCAACAAACACCATTGGAGACACCTGTAGAGCATCTTTATAATCACCCAGTTACGTTGTGACGTTTGATAGCACACTAAGTGTTCCTCCGGTATTCGGGAGTTGCATAATCTCATAGTCATAGGAACATGCATAAGTTATGAAGAAAGCAATAGCAATAAACTAAACGATCATAGTGCTAAGCTAACGAATGTGTCAAGTCAATCACATCATTCTCTAATGATGTGATCCCGTTCATCAAATGACAACTCATGTTTATGGCTAGGAAATTTAACCATCTTTGATTAACGAGCTAGTCAAGTAGAGGCATACTAGTGACACTCTATTTGTCTATGTATTCACACATGTATCACGTTTCCGATTAATACAATTCTAGCATGAATAATAAACATTTATCATGATATAAGGAAATATAAATAACAACTTTATTATTGCCTCTAGGGCATATTTCCTTCAGTCTCCCACTTGCACTAGAGTCAATAATCTAGATTACATTGTAATGATTCTAACACCCATGGAGTCTTGGTGCTGATCATGTTTTGCTCGTGAGAGAGGCTTAGTCAATGGGTCTGTAACATTCAGATTCGTATGTATTTTGCAAATCTCTATGTCTCCCTCCTTGACTTGATCGCAGATGGAATTGAAGCGCCTCTTGATGTGCTTGGTTCTCTTGTGAAATCTAGATTCCTTTGCCAATGCAATTGCACCAGTATTGTCATAAAAGATTTTCATCGGACCCGATGCACTAGGTATGACACCTAGATCGGATATGAACTCCTTCATCCAGACTCCTCCATTTGCTGCTTCCGAAGCAGCTATGTACTCCTCTTCACACGTAAATCCTTCCACGACGCTCTGCTTGGAACTGCACCAACTGACAGCTCCACCATTCAATAAAAATACGTATCCGGTTTGTGACTTAGAGTCATCCAGATCAGTGTCAAAGCTTGCATCTACGTAACCATTTACGACGAGCTCTTTGTCACCTCCATAAACGAGAAACATATCCTTAGTACTTTTCAGGTATTTTAGGATGTTCTTGACCGCACCTCCCTGCTAAACTAATAGCAAGGCACGCATCAGGTCTGGTACACAGCATTGCATACATGATAGAACCTATGGCTGAAGCATAGGGAATGACTTTCATTTTCTCTCTATCTTCTGCAGTGGTCGGGCATTGAGTCTGACTCAACTTCACACCTTGTAACACAGGCTAGAACCCTTTCTTTGCTTGATCCATTTTAAACTTCTTTATAACTTTATCAAGGTATGTGCTTTATGAAAGTCCAATTAAGCGTCTTGATCTATCTCTATAGATCTTGATGCCCAATATATAAGTAGCTTCACCGAGGTATTATTTCCGAAATTCAGTATCCTTTTATGCTATTCAGAAATTCAGTATTATTTCCGATCAACAATATGTCATCCATATATAATATCAGAAATGCTACAGAGCTCCCACTCACTTTCTTGTAAATACAGGTTTCTCCAAAAGTTTGTATAAAATCATATGCTTTGATCACACTATCAAAGCGTATATTCCAACTCCGAGAGGCTTGCACCTATTGGATCGACAAAACCTTCTGGTTGCATCATATACAACTCTTCTTTAAGCTGTCCATTAAGGAATGCAGTTTTGACATCCATTTGCCAAATTTCATAATTATAAAATGCGGCAATTGCTAACATGATTTGGACAGACTTAAGCATCGCTACGGGTGAGAAGGTCTCATCGTAGTCAACTCCTTGAACTTGTCGAAAACCTTTCGCAACAAGTCGAGCTTTGTAGACAGTAACATTATCGTCAGCGTCAGTCTTTTCTTAAAGATCCATTTATTCTCTATGGCTTGCTGGTCAATGGGAAAGACAACCAAAGTCCACACTTTGTTCTCATACATGGATCCCATCTTAGATTTCATGGTCTCAAGCCATTTCACGGAATCTGGGCTCATCATCGCTTCCTCATAGTCCATGGGTTCGTCATGATCAAGTAACATGACTTCCAGAACAGGATTACCGTACCACTCTGGTTGACCTACGAGGTTCGGTAGTAACTTGATCAGAAGTTTCATGATCATCATCATTAGCTTCCTCACTAATTGGTGTAGGAATCACTGGAACTGATTTATGTGATGAACTACTTTCCAATTCGGGAGAAGGTAGAATTACCTCATCAAGTTATACTTTCCTCCCACTCACTTCTTTCGAGAGAAACTCCTTCTCTAGAAAGGATCTATACTTAGCAACGAATATCTTGCCTTCGGATCTATGATAGAAGGTGTACCCAACAGTCTCCTTTGGGTATCCTATGAAGACACATTTCTTCGATTTGGGTTCGAGCTTATCAGGTTGAAACTTTTTCACATAAGCATCGCAACCCCAAACTTTAAGAAACGACAACTTGGGTGTTTGCCAAACCATAGTTCATAAGGTGTCGTCTCAACGGATTTAGATGGTGCCCTATTTAATGTGAATGCAGCCGTCTCTAAAGCATAACCTCAAAACGATAGCGGTAAATCAGTAAGAGACATCATAGATCGCACCATATCTAATAAAGTACGATTACGACATTCGGACAGACCATTACGCTGTGGTGTTCCAGGTGGCGTGAGTTGCGAAACTATTCTGCATTATTTCAAATGAAGACCAAACTCGTAACTCAAATATTCTCCTCCACGATCAGATCGTAGAAACTTTCTTATCTTGTTACGATGATTTTCCACTTCACTCTGAAATTCTTTGAACTTTTCAAATGTTTCAGACTTATGTTTCATCAAGTAGATATATCCATATCTGCTCAAATCATCTGTGAAGGTCAGAAAATAACGATACCCACCGCGAGCATCAGTACTCATCAGACCGCATACATCAGTATGTATTATTTCCAATAAGTCTGTTGCTCGCTCCATTGTTCCGGAGAACAGAGTCTTAGTCATCTTGCCCATGAGACATGGTTCACAAGAATCAAGTGATTCCAAAAGCACATCAACATGGAGTTTCTTCATGCGCTTTACACCAATATGACCTAAACGGCAGTGCCACGAATAAGTTGCACTATAATTATTAAACTTATATCTTTTGGCTTCAATACTATGAATATGTGTATCACTACTATCAAGATTTAGTAAAAATAGACCACTCATCAAGGGTGCATGACCATAAAAGATATTACTCATATAAGTAGAACAACCATTATTCTGTGATTTAAATGAATAACCGTCTCGCATCAACCAAGCTCCAGATATAATGTTCATGCTTAACGCTGGCACCAAATAACAATTATTCAGGTCTAAAACTAATCCCGAAGGTAGATGTAGTGGTAGCGTGCCGACGACAATCACATCGACTTTGGAACCATTTCCCACGCGCATCATCACCTCGTCCTTAGCCAATCTTCGCTTAATCCGTAGCCCCTGTTTCGAGTTGCAAATAATAGCAACAGAATCAGTATTAAATACCCAGGCGCTACTGCAAGCATTAGTAAGGTACACATCAATAACATGTACATCAAATATACCTTTTACTTTGCCATCCTTCTTTTCCGCCAAATACTTGGAGCCGTTCCGCTTCCAGTGACCAGTTCCTTTGCAGTAGAAGCACTCAGTCTCAGGCGGTCCAGACTTGGGCTTCTTCACTTGAGAAGCAACTTGCTTGCCGTTCTTTTTGAAGTTCCCCTTCTTCCCTTTGCCCTTCTTCTTGAAAGTGGTGGTCTTGTTGACCATCAACACTTGATGCTCCTTCTTGATTTCTACCTCCACATCCTTTAGCATTGCGAAGAGCTCGGGAATTGTCTTATCCATCCTTTGCATATTATAGTTCATCACGAAGCTTTTGTAGCTTGGTGGCAGTGATTGAAGAACTCTGTTAATGACACTATCATCTAGAAGATTAACTCTCAGCCGAGTCAAGTGATTGCGATACCCAGACATTCTGAGTATATGCTCACTGACAGAACTATTCTCCTCCATTTTGCAGCTATAGAACTTATTAGAGACTTCATATCTCTCAATCCGAGCATTTGCTTGAAATATTAACTTCAACTCCTGGAACATCTCATATGCTCCATGATGTTCAAAACATCGTTGAAGTCCCGGTTCTAAGCCGTAAAGCATGGCACACTGAATTATCGAGTAGTCATCAGCTTTGCTCTGGCAGGTGCTCATAACATCTGGTGTTGCTCCTGTAGCGGGTTTGGCGGCTAGCAGTGCTTCCAGGACGTAATTCTTCTGTGCAGCAATGAGGATAATCCTCAAGTTACGGACCCAGTCCGTGTAGTTACTACCATCATCTTTCAACTTAGCTTTCTCTAGGAACGCATTAAAAATTCAACGGAACAACAACACGGGCCATTTATCTACAACATCATAGACATGCAAAATACTATCAGGTACTAAGTTCATGATAAATAGAAGTTCAATTAATCATATTACTTAAGAATCCCACTTAGATAGACATCCCTCTAATCATCTAAGTGATCACGTGATCCATATCAACTAAACCATGTCCGATCATCACGTGAGATGGAGTAGTTTTCAATGGTGAACATCACTATGTTGATCATATCTACTATATGATTCACACTCGACCTTTCGGTCTTAGTGTTCCGACGCCATATCTGCATATGCTAGGCTCGTCAAGTTTAACGCGAGTATTCTGCATGTGCAAAACTGGCTTGCACCCGTTGTATGTGAACGTAGAGCTTATGACACGCGATCATCACGTGGTGTCTCGGCTCGACAAACTGTAGCAACAGTGCATACTCAGGGAGAACACTTGTACCTTGAAATTTAGTAAGAGATCATCTTATAATGCCACCGTCGTACTAAGCAAAATAAGATGCATAAAGGATAAACATCACATGCAATCAATATAAGATATATGATATGGCCATCATCATGTTGTGCCTTTGATCTCCACCTCCAAAGCACCGTCATGATCACAATCGTCACTGGCGTGACACATTGATCTTCATCGAAGCATCATTGTCGTCTCGCCAACTATTGCTTCCATGACTATCGCTACCACTTAGTGATAAAGTAAAGCAATTACATGGCGATTGCATTTCATACAATAAAGCGACAACCATATGGCTCCTGCCAGTTGTCGATAACTGTGTTACAAAACATGATCATCTCATACAACAATTTATATAATGACGTCTTGACCATATCACATCACAACATGCCCTGCAAAACAAGTTAGACATCCTCTACTTTGTTGTTGCAAGTTTTACATGGCTGCTACGGGCTTAGCAAGAACCGTTCTTACCTACGCATCAAAAACCACAACGATTTTTCGTCAAGTTTCCTTTTTTAACCTTCAATAAGGACCAGGCGTAGCCACACTCGATTCAACTAAAGTTAGAGAAACAGACAACCACTAGCCACCTGTGTGTGAAGCACGGCTGTAGAACCAGTCTCATGATCGCGGTCATGTAATGTCGGTCTGGGCCGCTTCATCCAACAATACCGCCGAATCAAAGTATGACATGCTGGTAAGCAGTATGACTATTATCGCCCACAAATTTTTGTGTTCTACTCATGCATATAAAATCTATGCATAGACCTGGCTCGGATGCCACTATTGGGGAACGTAGTATTTCAAAATAAAATCCTATGATCACGCAAGATCTATCTAGGGATGCATAGCAACGAGAGGGGAGAGTGTGTCCATGTACCCTCATAGACCGAAAGCGAAAGCGTTAAGTAACGCGGTTGATGTAGTCGAACGTCTTCGCGATCCAATCGATCAAGTACCGAACGCACGGCACCTCCGCGATCTGCACACGTTCAGCTCGGTGATGTCCCTCAAACTCTACATCCAGCTGAGGCCGAGGGAGAGTTTCGTCAGCACGACGGCATGTTGACGGTGATGATGAAGTTACCGATGCAGGGCTTCGCCTAAGCACTACAACGATATGACCGAGATGGAAATCTGTGGAGGGGGGCACCGCACACGGTTAAGAGATTCACTTGTGTGTCTATGCCCCCCTCCCGCATATATAAAGGAGTGGAGGAGGGGAGGGCCGGCCTCCTATGGTGTGCCCCAAGGGGGGGGGGGGATTCCTACTCCTAGTAGGAGTAGGTTTCCCTCCTTCCCTAGTTGGAGTAGGAGAAGAAGCAAGAGGAAGAGGGAAGAAGGAAAGGGGGGCCGCCCCCTCCCAATTCGGACTGGGCTTGGGCGGAGCGCGCCTCCCACTTGGCCGCCTCCTCCTCTCTCCCACTATGGCCCATTAAGGCCCATTAACTCCCCGGAGGGTTCTGGTAGCCCCCATGTTCTCCGAAAAATGCCCGAACCTATCCGAAACCTTTCCGGTGTCCAAACATAGCCTTCCAATATATCAATCTTTATGTCTCGACCATTCCGAGATTGCTCATCATGTCCATGATCACATCCGGGACTCCGAACTATCTTTGGTACATCAAATCACATAACTCATAATACATATCATCATCGAACGTTAAGCGTGCGGACCCTACGGGTTCGAGACCTATGTAGACATGACCGAGACTCATCTCTGGTCAATAACCTTAGCGGAACCTAGATGCTCATATTGGTTCCTACATATTCTATGAAGATCTTTATTGTTTAAACCGCATAACAACATACGTTGTTCCCTTTGTCATCGGTATGCTACTTGCCCGAGATTCGATCGTCGGTATCATCATACCTAGTTCAATATCGTTACCGGCAAGTCTATTTACTCATTTCATAATGTAACATTCCGCAACTAACTCATTAGTCAAATTGCTTGCAAGGCTTATAGTGATGTGCATTACCAAGAGGGCCCAGAGATACCTCTGCGACAATCGGAGTGACAAATCCTAATCTTGATCTATGCCAACTCAACAAACACCATTGGAGACACCTGTAGACCATCTTTATAATCACCCAGTTACGTTGTGATCTTTGATAGCACACTAAGTGTTCCTTCAGTATTCGGGAGTTGCATAATCTCATAGTCATAGGAACATGTATAAGTTATGAAGACAGCAATAGCAATAAACTAAACGATCATAGTGCTAAGCTAACGGATGGGTCAAGTAAATCACATCATTCTCTAATGATGTGATCCCGTTCATCAAATGACAACTCGTGTCTATGGCTAGGAAACTTAACCATCTTTGATTAACGAGCTAGTCAAGTAGAGGCATACTAGTGACACTTTGTTTGTCTATGTATTCAGACATGTACTAAGTTTCCAGTTAATACAATTCTAGCATGAATAATAAACATTTATCATGATATAAGGAAATATAAATAACAACTTTATTATTGCCTCTAGGGCATATTTCCTTCACGAAGCAATCACCCAAACCCCGTAGTGGGCCAGCCCAACTGGCTCCGCTGCGGGCTGTTTGCTCGACAGCTTGCCGCTCGCGGACTCGGGGTGACTTATGACCAGGGCAATTTGGGCTACACGGAGGAAGGCAATTCATGAAGATATCTTTCAGTCTCCACACGCTACATCCGCATTCATTAATAAGTTTTTGTTAGTGTTGGAGATAATCAACAAAAGGGAGATGCAAGCGGTACCACAGAGAGCTATGTGGAGTGCAACCTGGTTACCGCCAAACCAAGATTGTGTTAAGATCATTGTCGACGGTCCAGTGGCCGTGAGGAGGAAGCATGATGCAGTGGGTGTGGTCTGTAGAGACCAACATGGCACTTTTCTGGGGGGGGGGGGGGGGCTCAGCGATCGTTTTCAAGCACATCACAGATCCTCAAACGCTTGAAGCCCTAGCTATAAGAGAAGCTCTCTCTTTAGCAGATGATCTATATGCACGACATATACAGGTTGCCTCTGACTGCAAGGTGGTGGTTGATGATCTGCATCATGGCAAGCTAGCTACTTATGGAGCTGTTCTTCGTGAGATATCGGACCGCTCGTCTAGTTTTTTGTCACGTAATATAGGTCATGAATTTAGGAGCTCAAACTATGAAGCTCACAATCTAGCGAAACATTCTCTCTCCCTCGTGATTGGCCGTCATGTTTGGTTAGGCCAGCCAAGAGATCTTTCTTTCATCCTTGTAAACATTGTGACGGGTTAATAAAGTTTCGCGAGATTGTCTCAAAGAAAACAAAGCACTACCAAAACTTTGTTGTTCCTAAAAAAACCCAAAACTTTGTTGTTATTTCTAAAAAACAAAACTTTGTTTTCCCTAAAAAAAACTAGCAGAGTGGTGGAATCATGGAGTATGGCTCCATCCACATTCACAGGGGTTTATGCTCCTGTGCTTACGTTTAAAGCCATGAGATTGTGCGGTGCATTACGAGCAAACAGAATCATTCTACGCCTGGATGATGATGTTCGACAGTCCCGCAAAAAAAAAAGAAAAAGAAAGAGATGATGATCAACAGGTACTAGTACAGTAGAAGCCCCTGCATTGTTGCAAGACTCCACAACAGCTACACCAGACCAGACCAGACATCGACTTGAATGAATACGCAACACAACGATCGATCACAAAGCACAACACAAATCCTAATAATCCCTTGATGCTAGTACTAGATTTCAGCCAACGAACGAAATTCTTCCCTGCCTATACTACTAATTGGTTATGCGGCGACGGCGGTGGCGCACTCGACGTCGCTGGCGCTCACCCTCTTGGCCTTGACGGTCTGCTTGTACGAGTAGCGGGCGGCGACGAGCACGTAGAAGCCCAGATTCACGGCGGAGATGGCGGCCAGCAGCCAGTAGAAGAGGTCCAGCCTGCTCCGGCTCAGGTCCTTGCCGAACCACCCGCCCCGCCGCCCGCCGTGCGAGCTCACGTGGTCCGCCGCCGCGATCACCAAGCTGCTCAGGAAGCTCCCGGCGCCGATCACGCTCAGGTACAGCCCGATGCCCAGGCTGCGCATGCTGTCCGGCACCTGGTCGTAGAAGTACTCCTGCAGGCCCACCAGCGCGAACCCGTCGGCCACGCCCATCAGCGCGAACTGCGGCACCAGCCAGAACACCGACATGGTGGCGGTGGAGTGCAGCCGGCGACGCTCGACGACCGCGGCCACGGCCATGGCCACCACGGCGAGCGCCATGCCCACGCCGATGCGCCGAAGGACGCTGAGCCCGCGCTCCGTCCCAGTCACGCGGCGCAGGCACGGCTCCAGCACCTTGTCGTAGAGCGCCACGGTGGCGATCATGGCGACGGCGGCCAGCGCGAAGATGGACGCCGGCGGGAGCACGAAGTGGGCGCCCATGCGCCGGTCCATCACGCTGCCCTGCTTGACGAAGAAGGTGGACACCTGCGCCGTCGTGATGCCGAACGGGAGCGTGGCCACCCAGATCGGCACCATCGACACCACCAGCTTCGTCTCCTCCACCTGCGTCAACGTGGCCAGCCGCCACGCCCCGCGCCGCCCCTCGCCATCGTGCTCAACGATTGCCGCCTTGTCGAGACACCGGAGCTGGTCGGTGTGGCAGAGCAGCCTCTTCTTGCCGCCGTCCTCCTCGTGCAGCTCGCCGACGTCGGTTGGCAGCCGAAGGCGCCGCTTCCTGACGGCGGCCACGACGACCCGCAGCATCGGCGTGAGCGGGCTGCCCTGCGGCACCCTGTACCGGTACGTCCGCCACCCGGCGAGGTACACCACGAGGGAGCACCCCATGACGGCGGCGAGCAGCACCGTGGCGGCGCCCCATCCGACACGCTCCTGGACATACACGACGACGGTGACCCCGAGCAGGACCCCGGAGCAGAGCGCGCAGTTCCACCAGTTAAAATAAGACATCTTCTGCAGGCGCTCCCCGGCGTGGCCGTCGTCGAACTGGTCACCGCCGAAGCTCTCGAGCGCCGGCTTGTGGCCGCCGGTGCCGACGGACACGAGGTAGATCCCGACGAAGAAGAGCGTCTCGTGGATCCGCGGCACCGAGCCGCCGCCCGGCCTGAGGCCCGGCGTCAGCTGCGCCACGGCCAACAGGACGAGGCCAAGGAGGTAGACGACGGTGGAGTAGAGGACGGTGCGGAAGCGGCCGAGGTATGAGTCGGCGAGGAATCCCCCGAGGAGCGGCATGAGGGTGGTGACGCTCATCCAGTAGTTGGAGTTCTCGGCGGCGACCTTCATGTCCTGGTGCAGCACCTTGGTGAGGTAGATCATGAGGCTGGTGGCGATGCCGAAGTAGCTCAGCCGCTCGCTGAACTCAATCACTGCCAAAACAAAAAGTCAAGAACGTTCACACACTACGATCAACCAAAGGAACCGAGACGGGGAGATCTGAGGCAGAGTCTGAGGAGGGATCTTACGGATGATGAACATGGCGGCCTTCCAGGAGCCGGTGGCGGCGCGGAGGGGCGGGCGGCCGCGGTGGTCGACGGAGGAGTCGTCCACCCACCGCTCCTCCTCGGCGCCATGGCGGAAGCTTAAACCCAGGTGCTGGTGGTGCTTGGTCATCGCCGAATCAATGCGTTTCCTGACGACAGAGTCGCGGCCGGCGGGTTTTCTTTCTAATTCCAGCACGTAGTCGACTGGTGTGTGGTCGCTGGCGGTGTGAGGCTGGGAAGAAAAGGTGGCGCTATATAGGCGCGCGCGCGCGTGTGGGGTAGCACAGGAAGCGCGGCCGCTAGTGCGGCATGGCCCGAGCGAAGCAGGCAACAGAAACTGCGGGACGAAAGGGAGGGAGCATCGCCATCGCCTGTGTGTGTGTGTGTGTGTGTGTGTGTCTGTGTGCGCACGCGTGGATCGAATCCGCGAAAGGAGGGCTTGCTCCTCAAGTTCTCTTCTTTGTGAGACCACGGACGGCCAACGAATCGGCTGGAGGAGGATTGTTTTTCGTTTCGTGGTTTTTTGTGCGTGTCTATTTGCAGAAGTCTCACACCTGCACTGGCAGCCAGTAAGTGTAATCGCAGCAAATTAGGCAGTAAGTAAATGCTCTGGCCCCGGAGCAATTTACACACGTTTTACACAATGGCGTTACTTTGACCTGTTATTAATACGGCAGTTGCAAGGCGAAAATGCATGATGGCAAACCCATCTCATTCATCATGGCCAAACCTCTCTATACATTGATATAGCAGTTAATTAAAACATACTAAAATGTAGATATGCACCTGCAGGTTTGTGGAAAGTTCTGAAATCCCACGCTAAATAGACGAAATCTGGATAAATCTGACGGCATTAATGTTGGAAAATTAATTTTGACTGTGCACTTTCCAGAAGGTGTGATGCACTGGGACTGGGTATTTACGAGCCGAGGCGGTGCGTGTACGCTAGCGGTCCGAGACAGCTGACCCTGCATCAGTCGTCGGGTGTCCGCTGAATGGGGAAGAAACGGACATGCATTGCCAGGAGGAACGTCAGTGTTGACTTGCATGTGACAGCAGGAGTAGGAGCGTACGTCTATGTATGTATTCCAGAAATATAGCAGTAATTTATATACATTCACTCTTCTCATTTAGCACCAGCACAGCACACGCCAGCCACCGTATTCGTTCATATATTTAGAGGGAGTATCAATGTATAATACGCCAGTACAGCACACACCAGGAGTATTGCGCTGGCTCTGACTTTTGCATGCGCGGCGCGGCACGAAAAGCACGTGTTCCATGCATGCGTTTCTTCTGCGGGCGGGCCCGGACGCCGCATCGGACGGCCGGTGATGCGTGGAGGGCGTGGCAGTGACGCCTCCGAGCGCCGTCGGCCGTCCGATGAACGGTGTGTCCTCTCCTCTTTGCAGATGCTCCATCCATCCACTTGGTCATGTGGTGTCGTCGATGGAGCTGCGTGTGATGCGATTCAGATGGATGGCTGGCTGCATATGTACAGTTGGCGGTTCGCGGCGAATGCATGGTCCGGGGTTTGCTTCAATCTCTGACGAGCTAGATAGATAGCACAGCGTTTCATAAAAAAAAATCTGAGATTTTTTTTTTTTGAGAAATACAGACCGCTTCATATATTTCTTGGGTCTTCATCTGCAATGGGCCTGTAGGACGGTATGACGGCCCAAAGCACAAACCGACTTAGGGGGCCACGGGCCGGCCTGCGTGGTCCAAAACGAGCCCGTCAAAACTAATTTACTCGAAATCACTAGTTAAGGTCACCTCTTGCACAAGTCATCTCACCTTCTTAGGTATTGACAAGTGTGCATGTGCGCCACATGTTGCAACCTGTGAGTTTTCCCTCTTTCCCGAAGATTTGTTTTTTGTTTTATCTCTTGAACCATGCGTCTAAATACCGAACCATTTTCACCGCTGGACCTCTCGCGTAGGAATCTTCAAAACTAGATTCCATGTTTGTATGTTTTGACAAACTTTTTTTCATAAAAAAAGAAAACAACCAAAAAAAAGAATACAAAAAACAATCAAAAATTGAAAAAACGATAACAAAAAACTGAATACCAAAGAAGGAAGAAAAATGGGAGCCCAAAAGCGCGGCTGCGGTTTTTACCTTTTTGAAGCACACATTGTGATTTTACCTTTTCAAGTAGAAGCACCTCACATGGAAATAATTTTTTGCTTCTCGTGGTAGCAAATTTGTGCTTCTGCGCGAAATATTTTTTTTCCAAGAAGCACATATGCGCTTCGAAAAAAATTCAATAATTTTATCCAAAACCTAGGAAAAATCAAAAAAGGCAAAAGGCATCTCAAACCCAAAAATGCGTGCGGAAAATAACAATCCAAAGGAAGCACCCAACACGCGACATGTGGTAGTTGTTGGATGCACCACTTGGCGCATTCCCAAACCATAAAAGTGACCCTTGTGAGAGCCCCCGAGGGGGGTAATCGTTGATTACACGCGCTTCGCCACACCGTTCTTCACTCGTGAAATTAACTTTATTTAATCTATAGATTATTGTGATTAGTTATTTTGTTTTGATCTTATCTGGGTTGGTTTTGTATTTTATTTTTTATTGGTGGTGTTTTTTTGTTCGTATATCATGTTGGGTTGCTGTTGAAGTTTTCTTTTCAAGAGAAGAGAGGAGTTATTTGGTGTGTGGTCATGAATTCTTTGCACACATTGGCCTTGGTGTAAGCCCGATGGTGATTGTTTGAGCCTCTTAGGAGTTCTTATTTCACGCTAAACCCATAGAATTGCTAGTGTGACGCTCACATGGTTTAGCACACGAAGCTCTTGCTCGCTTAGCTTGGCTCCCTACTCCTCTTGCTCATTTAGTTTTTTTTCTGCTCACCCGACTACGAACTCAGAAAAATCACAATTCTTTTTTTATTTGAGAAGGCTAGGTAAATTAAATGATGTTTAATGAAAATTAAAAATATCATGTCATGGTTTCAAAAATTAAATGATGTTTAATACCATGAATTTTAGAAACCTTCATGAATTTTAAATGTATTCATGGTTTAAAAAATGTTCGCAAAACAAAAAGTTTTCAACTTTAAAAATGTTCACAAAATTTATATGACCGTGAACTTTCAAAATATCTACAAATTTAATCAATATTAGTGAATTTGAAGAATTTTAAAATAAGATAATATTTTAAAGTACACAAATTTTAATAAGCGCTCATGAATTAGAACATGAAAAGAATTAAAAATAAAAAAGAGAAAACGAAATAAAACTAAGAGACTTTAACATTTATGCCCCTAACTTGAACCCACTAATCAGATTTGCCTCTAATTTCATTGCATACTCAAATTTGCCACTCTGTTGTTAGGTGCCCTTATAGAAATGCTTTGACCGTTTTCCGTCCGGTCAAAGTGCTTTGACCATTTTCCTGATGTTTGCCGGACATTTTTGCCCCTCTATGCACATGCGACTTACAGGTGGTACCTAACTAGGAAAAAAACTCGCTCATAATCTCTCTCTCTCTCCCTGACATGTGAGTCATTGGACCCACTGTCAGGGTCAATGCCTGTCCACACATGGTCATGGCGAGGCCTCCAATAAGAATATGCACACTAGGTATGTGCCCGTTTATTGCAACGAGGGTTAACACAATAAGAATATCATACCAAAAAAATCTTGATGGAAAGCAAATATATAAAATAAGATTACATTTGGTTATAAAGTATAGATTTCTGAGCTATTTTTAACTGATAAACTAGGTATATGCCCATGATTAATCTTCTTTATTAGGTTACCAAATATAAGAGATTAATTTATATACCTTTTGCTTCTCCATTCCATAATGTAGTACATGTAGATTTTTTAAGAAGTCAAACATCACAAACTTTTGATCAAGTTTGTGAAGAAAAATAGTTACATCTAGAATGTCATACATATATTATTAGATTCACCGTAAGATATATATATATATATATATAATATTGTAGATATAAATAGTTTTCTTCATAAACTTAGTCAAAGTTTACAAAGTTTGACTTTTCAAAAAATCTATACGCACTACATTCTAAAACGGAGGAAGTACTATTTATTTGGTTACCAAATATGTGTGGCTGTGAATTTACATTGCTATAACATACGAAGGGGGTGAAAATCATAAAAAATGATGAAGGGTGGATTGTTGAACCAAGGGGTGGTGTGGGGAAGTGAAATATGAAACCTTACTTTCTTTTTTAAGTACTCCCACCGATGTCGTTGAAAAGGATGTATTTAGATACATTTCAGTGCTAGATACACCATTTAAGCGACAATTAGTATGATTCAGAAGGAGTAGTAAATATAGAGATAGATTTTATTTGTAAAGTTCCTGAAAAATTGACTTTTTATGTTAAATTATTTACTGCTCCTTTTTTGGAAAAAGTTCCCATATTTTGGTTAGTTTTTTTTTGCAAGGATATTTTTGTTAGTTTCTAATGTATCCGGGGAAGAAAATTTTCTTTTTCTTTTTTTTTGCGAAAAAATCAGATTTATTGTTAAAGTTCACCGAAAGTAAAAAAATACATCGAGATTCTGAAAAGAGACCATCGAACGACCACTACCGCTGCTAGAACGAGTCGTCGATGCGCCGTTTTCACCGTTTCCCTACCAGAGCCGGCTTGACCTTGTCGATATCAGCCGGGAAGTCTTCGTGCACATGCCCCTAAGGGTCAGCGCCCTGGACTCGCAGTCGTCTCCGTTGAACCCTTGCATAGATCTGAAACACCCGTCACCAAAACTCGCCACATGACGAGAAACCCTAACCTCATCGCCCCATAAAGACAACAGGAATCTACGCCAGAGCTACGTCGACTACATCCAGACGGACAAACTCGAGGAGGGTCGGAGGCTCGGAGCCCGAAGACGAAATCAAAGAAGAAGCACCACCACCCATTCGAGCGCTGCACATGCGAAGACTAAAAAACCCTAACCTAAACGACTATGTTTATACATTCTATATGAATTCCTCGATTTTTGAAAGTTTTTTCGGTGTCAACAAGCTTGTTCGATATAAAATCAATGTGTATATGAGGAAGTGCTACACACACAAATTTGTATTCAAAAGATGACAGTACACTCTCAGGTGCCACAATAAAATTTGTGCACAAAATTGAATAGTAAAGTCTAATTTTAAACCCATATAGATTTTTGAACTGAACCCAAACTGCTAATCGCTGAAGTTGGGACCCCGAAGTCATCAATCACGGTCGTTAGCGGCTACCACGAGGATGCATAATTCTGAGCCCGAGCTCAAATGAGTTCAGATGAACAGTGAATTGGAAAAAAATCTGAAATTATTTTGTGACAAACATTGACAAAAAAATTTCAGATTTATTTAAGGTTTTTCGATTTTTACTGTTCACCAAGCTCAAATATTTGAGCTGGGGAGCAGAAGGACACTTTCGCTACCACGAGCGGTATTTCTCCCCCACTGGGTAAGATAGAGTGAAAATCAAGGGAAGTTCCATTTGTCAGTGACACAAACCGACGGTGCTGGAAAACAGCGGAAGCAGTTCCCGAAGCGAGCCACGCCTGCACGAGCTCGTCAAAACTACTCTACTCTTCTGTCTTCGAAATGATCGTCACGTCTAGCGGACCTCAGGCAGTCAACCGTGATGAATATGTCACAGGAACAAACTTTTAAAACGTATCTCGTTGAGAGTTTAGACTACTGTAATGCTTCACCGTAGAGGAGAATGAGGAGCTGTTCGGGAAACCTCCAGCTCTGCCAAATCCAAGGATCCGAGGAGCACATGTTTCCCCGCTCTATAAATCTGAACTGCAGCTCCGGCTGCCTCGGGAGCAGAGTCACGGAGCGGGAGGGAATCCGAACAGGCCCTGAAACACCAAAAATATGCATTTTTTCTTCACAAAATGTCGAACGGTAAAATTCAGATTCCGACGATGCTGTTATGACTTCATTAAGTACCCCCTTCTTTCCAAAACAATCAAGGTGCCCAGGCACCTAGGTGCCCCAAACAATTTACCTATATATATATATATATATATATATATATATATATATATATATATATATATTGAACATGTATAAATGATGTCGCCGTATTTGTCTTATAAAATAATTTTATTTCATACATTTGTATATTAATTTTATAGACATATAATACGTTTTTTTAGAGAACGCCAATGGCATACCATATTTTTATAGAAAATAGATCATATTTACAAGAAGTGTAGCCCACATGCATACACACGGATGTCCACATAACACCAACACCGATCCTAAACTTCTAAGCTAACTTCTCACAAAACGTTGTAAACCTCCAACACCACCCATTGTCTGTCGCCAATCTGCAATCTCGCTTAGAACGTTTACAACAAGCTCCATGGGTCGCTTATGTTGCTCCACCCCGTGGAAGACTCGCGCATTCCTATGCTTCCACAAGGCCCAAATTACTGCTATTACTAGGGTGTCGAAGCCCCTCCTGTTCGCCTTGTGATAGTTCTTTCGTTCCCTCAACCACCAATCCAAGGTCGAGTCCGTGGGCAGGGCATTGTGTACCTGGATCCGTAATGCACTCTAAGTGGTGTGCCATACTGATAACCCACAAGTATAGGGGATTAATTGTAGCCTCTTTCGATAAGTAAGAGTGTCGAACCCAACGAGGAGTTAAAGGTAGAACAAATATTCCCTCAAGTTTTATCGACCACCGATACAACTCTACACACGCTTGACGTTCGCTTTACCTAGAACAAGTATAAAACTAGAAGTACTTTGTAGGTGTATCTCTACTCCTAATGGACGACTTGGTGAATAGTCTGCGCGGTTTAATTTTGTTGGTTTTTTGTAATCCTCCCACCTCCGGTTTTTTCGTCATCCTCCCACATCCGTTAACTCGCAACCCTCTCGTGAAAAAAAACCTAGCGATTCCCCGCCGTTCCTCTTGACCTAGCAATTCCTCCAGATCCCTCAAAAAAAGCCCCCGACCTCCTCCCCGGCGGCCGCCCCATCTCCTCCCCGGATCCTGGCTCGCCCCGCCCCCACCTTCTCCCTCACTCCCAGCGCCGCCCGACCCCCAACCTCCCTGGATCCCGGCGCCGCCCCGCCCCCACCTCCTCCCTCGCTCCCGGCCGCCCATGCCCTTCCCGCCTCCTCCCGATGCACATGCCACCACCCCTGCTCCTCCCTCCTCCAGGAGGGAGCACCACCGCCCCTGTTCTTCATTCCCCTGCCGGCATGCGCGTCGCCGCCCCTTTGGCCGTCGTTGGCATCCTGCTTGAGCCCGTGGGCCCGAGAAAGATGGAGACGATGGATGATGGGAAGGAGCAGCGGCTGCCTCATGATGTCCTCGTGGGAGCAGACGATGACAAAGACGATCAACGAGGCTGCTACTGGTATGTGCTTGATTTACAAATTGTGAGGAATTGAGGTTGAATACCAATACACACACATACAGTAGCAATGGTTGATGATAACAACGGCCTTGTAGCTTCAGGTATGAGATTAAGAAGACTCACATTTTTTGCCTAATTGTAGTTTAATGCCGAAGGGTTCATTAGCTGTGTGGAGACCTTTTATTATGGTGATGATGACAAACAAGATCAAGTTGTCAATTTTGAATTAAAGAAGGATCATTTGCAAAGAAGCTTGCGAGGAGTTGTCAAATTTTTGATTATAATGCAGGTATGCATTCTGATTTTGCGAAGTCTAATTTATTCAATATATATTCAGAATTTATGCAATACATTGTTAACTTGATTATGTGCTTTAATTCATAGCATCTTGGTGGAGGCTCTATGGAACTGAAGCACCAGCTCTATAAAGGATGGCTGTGAGAATCCTCTCATTGACATCAATTTCTTCAGTCTGTGAAAGGAATTGGAGTACCTTCGAAAATGTTAGTCTCCTGACTCTCTAATCTCACATCTAGCTTGATTAGTCCGTCACATGTCAAAACATTCCCTGTTCTTAATCCTTATGTTTTTTCCTGTTGTAGATACATACGAAGAAAAGAAATAGGCTAACTACAGAACGTCTAAACTCTCTTGTGTTCATACAATTCAACTCGAGAATGATGGCCAAGAAACAAATGATCAAGGAGAAGAAGATCGCTGATGTCCTCTTATCCGCTGAAACTACTGAAGCTCAAGGTTTTCTTTTTGAGGGTGGAGATGATTATGTAGAAGTCATCTATATGGATAAAGATGAGGAGGAGATGAATAGTACAGGGATGCCAGGGAGTGGCATTGGAGAAGCAATGGGTGGCGATGAACTGCTCGAGCCACGTAGAAGTGCGAGACCAAGACAACTTTATGAAGAAGAAGAATTTGATTCTGAAGAAGAGGAGTTTGATGAGGAGGAGGAGATGCATTTAGATGAGGAGAATGGCTATTGATAATTGAGGAGACCCAAACGAACAGGTGTCTTTTCTTAAGTAATTTTTATATATTATATCTTTATGTCATTGAGTCGAACCGTTTGTGTGTGTGTGTGTGTCCATGTGGAATTTCCCTTTTTGACTTGTGAGAGAAGTCTTCCCAATAAGATTCTGGGAATTAAAGAACTTCATTTTGATGTGTGAACTGTTGAACTCATAATTTATAATGCTATGCCAATTGGGTTTGTGTGATGTTTGCCTCTAATCTATTTGAATATTTGATATTTCTATGGGCGTGCTGCCCCATTGAATAGACTATATTTAGTTCTTCACATTGCCTGATGTATGTTATTTTTATCACCACATTGTCTTTCTAACCTACTATGGTACAAAGTCTATCCTTTTTATCACCACATTGTCTTTCTAACTTGCCATGGTACAAAATCTACCCAAATAATTATCCTCCTAACCTACTACCATACGAAACGCCTTGGGCCGCCTAGGCTACGCCTAGGCAGGCAAGGCGCTAGTAAGAGGGTCACCGCCCGCCTACCGCCTAGCG
Organism: Triticum monococcum; assembly: GCA_034509565.1. Lineage (NCBI taxonomy): Eukaryota > Viridiplantae > Streptophyta > Magnoliopsida > Poales > Poaceae > Triticum > Triticum monococcum. The sequence continues at coordinate 672,729,915 of CM067845.1, forward strand.
CTTTTTCCAACCTTGGTTTATGGTACCCCCTTTTCTTATGTTCACGTGTACAAGCAACTTCACAACAAAATTTATATGTGTGGTTTGTTTTTCCTTCTTTGATTTTGCTAAGGAGTGGAGCATGGAGGAGGGCTCTGGGTGACGGCGGCGCATGACAAAGGGCTCTGGATTGTGGCGGGGAAGGAGCGGAGGAACTGTGCATCCGGGAATGTCGTGACCACCGATCCTATCTATTTTTTTCCAGAATTATGTTATCTATCTTGCGCCAAATTAACTACTTCTTTCTGAACTGTAGAGTCCACTATGGTTAATTTTATTATCATAGAAAAAGAAATCCATTTTAATCATGATATCATGACCATGTGAACTAGGTATGCAAGGTTATTTCTCTGACTACTATGCTATCAAACAGGAAGCTACACCGATTGTTTCTTTGGCAATTACAAATCAGCATCCATCATCTACAGACACCAGAGGAATATGTTGTTGGAGAAGGTGCATCATTGCGGTGAGCAGCAAGTTGTGTCGTCGTGGTGGTCACCCTCGGCTACGATGGTGTGCTGTCCTTGGCATCGGGAATCGGCCTGGGATGTCGTGGAGGGGAGAGGAGGGGGCGTGGCGCTGAGAGCAAGGTGCGAGCTTAATGACGTGGCGTCGAGGTGAAAGTGCAACTATCCCTAGGTGGTTTTGGTAATTCATAACAACATATAGCTCACTGAGCTAATGCTATTCCAAGATGATTATTTCAGGAAAGCTCAATGATTGGCATGGCATGGATGTGAAAGTGGAACCCTCAAAATGCGAAGGACAAAGAATTGGCTCAAGCTCAAAAGTTCAAGACTCCTCATTTTTTATTTTAGTGATCCAAGATCACATCGAGTCTTTAGGAAAAGCCAATACTATCAAGGAGGGATGAGGTGTTGCTTAATGAGCCTCTTGCTTTATGTGCTTAGTGATATGCTCCAAAATCCTCAACCACCCTTTCCATATCCACAAATGACCTAAACCCTAAGCCAAACTCGGTCATACCGATTCTGTCAACCCGGCGCCACCGAGTTTCACTTGTCATTTGCCACTGCCAAACCCTAGCAATTCGGTCCTACCGATAAGGTTCTCGGTCTCACCGAGATGGGCTTGCAAACTCTCTGTTTCCCTTTCGTAACTTTTCGGTCTCACCGAAAGAGCGAATCGGTCCCACCGAGAATGCAAGGTAAACTCCATGTTTCCTTCTTATAACGTTTCGGTCACACCGAAAGAGCAAGTCGGTCCCACCGAGTTTGCCTGACCAACTCTCTGGTTAGCTAATTGCCGAACTCGGTCTCACCGAGTTTGTGCGATCGGTCTCACCGAGATTACGTTATGCCCAAACCCTAACCAAATCGGTCCTACCGAGTTGCATCTCAGTCCCACCGAAATTCCTAACGGTCACTAGGTTTACCATTTCGGTCCGACCGAGTTTTCTGATTCGGTCCCACCGAGATTGGTAGATTGTGTGTAACGGTTGGATTTTGTGTGGAGGCTATATATACCCCTCCACCACCTCTTCATTCGAAGAGAGAGCAATCAGAACACATACATCATTCCTACTCATATGTTCTGAGAAAGAACCACCTACTCATGTGTTGAGACCAAGATATCCCATCCCTACCATATGAATCTTGATCTCTAGCCTTCCCCAAGTTGCTTTCCACTCAAATCTTCTTTCCACCAGATCTAAATCCTATGAGAGAGAGTTGAGTGTTGGGGAGACTATCATTTGAAGCACAAGAGCAAGGAGTTCATCATCAACACACCATTTGTTACTTCTTGGAGAGTGGTGTCTCCTAGATTGGCTAGGTGTCACTTGGGAGCCTCCGACAAGATTGTGGAGTTGAACCAAGGAGTTTGTAAGGGCAAGGAGATCGCCTACTTCGTGAAGATCTACCGCTAGTGAGGCAAGTCCTTCGTGGGCGATGGCCATGGTGGAATAGACAAGGTTGCTTCTTCGTGGACCCTTCGTGGGTGGAGCCCTCCGTGGACTCGCGCAACCGTTACCCTCCGTGGGTTGAAGTCTCCATCAACGTGGATGTAGGATAGCACCACCTATCCGAACCACGGGAAAACATCCATGTCTCCAATTGCGTTTGAATCCTCCAAACCCTTCCCTTTACATTCTTGCAAGTTGCATGCTTTACTTTCCGCTGACAATAAACTCTTTGCATGCTTGCTTGAATTGTGTGATGATTGCTTGACTTGCTCTAAGATAGCTAAAATCTGCCAAGAACTAAAATTGGGAAAAGGCTAAGTTTTTATTTGGTCAAGTAGTCTAATCACCCCCCCTCTAGACATACTTTCGATCCTACAAGTGGTATCAGAGTGTAACACCCTCGATGCGACTATATCTCCCACGTGTCGAGGCACGACTTAGAGGCATAATCGCATTGAAGGCATAAGTCGCAAGTGAGGCAATCTTCGCACAACCCATGTACATATAAATATAAAGGGGGAATAATAATAATAGTCGGCTTACACTCGCCACGTCACATCAAGGTACATAAATAGCATCCATCATACAAACACTCATGGCCCGACTACGGCGCCAAAATAGAAAAGACCCCCCAACATGCGACTAAACCCTGAATCGAACCCCGAGCAGGCACCACTACTGATCATCAGGAAAAGAAACATAATATCGCCGAGAGTCCTCGTCGTACTCCCACTTCAGCTCGTATGCGCCATCTGGAGGAGTATCATCGGTCCCTGCATCTGGTATAATAGTAATCTGTGAGCCACAAGGACTCAGCAATCTCGCACCCTCGCGATCAAGACTATTTAAGCTTAATAGGTAAGGAAGGGGGTAATGTGAGTGGAGCTGCAGCAAGCGACTAGCATATATGGTGGCTAACTTATTCGCAAAAGAGAGCGAGAAGAGAAGGCAAAGCACGAGCGGTAACTAAGTAGAGTAGACTACGCAAGCATAACTCCAACGCCGTGTCCACTTCCCGGACTCCGCCGAGAAGAGGCCATCACGGCAACACACGCAGTTGATTCTTTTTAATTAATTAAGTTCAAGTTATCTACAACCGGACATTAACAAATTCCCATCTGCCCATAACCGCGGGCACGGCTTTCGAAAGATCAATCCCTGCAGGGGGGTCCCAACTTAGCCCATAACAAGCTCTCACGGTCAACGAAGGAATAGACCTCCACCCAGGACCCACCGATCAGACTCGGTATCCCGGTACAACAAGATGATTCGACAGGTCAAAACTAGTCCAGCAACACCGCCCGAATGCGCCGACAAATCCCGATAGGAGCTGCACATATCTCTTTCTCAGGGCACACTCAGATTGTCTTAGGTACGGGTAGGCCAGCCCAGAGTTGCCCCTGGTGGCCACCGGCAGCTGACAGTTGGACCAACACTCAGAGGAGCACTGGCCCGGGGGGGGGGGGTTTAAATAAGATGACCCTCGGGCTCCGGAAACCCAAGGGAAAGAAAAGGGTAGGTGGCAAATGGTAAAACCAATGTTGGGCATTGCTGGAAAAGCTTTAATCAAGGCGAACTATCAAGGGGTTCCCATTATAGCCCAACCGCGTAAGGGACGCAACAATCCGGGAACATAACACCGATATGACGGAAACTAGGGCGGCAAGAGTGGAACAAAACACTAGGCGAGAGGCCGAGCCTTCCACCCTTTACCAAGTATATAGATGAGTAAAGATAACATAGCAATATAGTGATATCCCAACAAGTAAATAAATGTTCCAACAAGGAACGGCTCCAATCTTCTCCTGCAACTAACAACGCTATAAGAAGGGCTGAGCAAAGCGGTAACATAGCCAATCAATGGTTTGCTAGGACAAAGGTGGGTTAGGGGCTCAATCATGGCAATTGGGAGGCTGACAAGCAAGTGGTAGGCATCGTAGCATTGGCAAAGCAAAAGAGCGAGCAAACTAGCATAGCAAAGATAATAGTGATTTCAAGGGTGTGATCATCTTGCCTGCACAGATGTCAGAATTGACTGGATCCTCAAAAGCAAACTCAACGGGCTCCTCGTTAGCGAACTCGTCTCCCGGCTCTACCCAACAACACAAACAAGCAACAAGGATACAATCAACCACGTGCAAGGGCAACCAATAGGATGCAAAGATGATATGCTATGCGGGATGCGATGCGGGATGCAAGAATGCAACATGTGACAGGAAATGCATGAACCTGGCCTCAACTTGGAAATCCAAGAGTGCCACTGGATAGAGGGGAAGAAATCCCCTGAAAACGATATAAAGATCATGGCAATCGGAGCTACGGTTAAGAAATGGCAAGCGTTTTACTAAACGAACCGATCTGCAATTTACAGCAACATGCCTCCTAAATGCAACAAAATGAACATGCTACAGCCACCCAACATGAAAACAAATTACATGGCAGTGATGTACTCATCAAGATTAACAAATCATCATGACTGAGGCATGGGCAAATTCATCCATTAAGGGCTTCAAACAAGCATGGCAAAACTGAATAAGCAAAACAGATTTCAGACTTAGCGAAATTAACGCTAGTCTGAAATTTCAGACCACGATGCTCTCTTCGGAGCAGCAAAACAACATGAAGGAGAACCTGAACATGGCAAGTAAGAGCATGGCATGGAGCTACTCAACAAGCTTAACAAAACACCCAACATGACCTGGGGCCAAAAGGGTTCACAAAATACTCTACCGAGCACACGAACATCGATGAAACACAATCAGTTTTCAGACTTAGTGAAAACTGGGACATGCTGAAATAGTAACTCACGGAGGCATATAAACGAGCTCGATGCTCTCGCTACGGTGCAGGTCATGGCAAGGCAAGCATATATACATTAAGAAGGCACAAAATGCTAGCTAGACATGGCAAGAACAATGGCATAGCATGCATGGATCACTAGCAATCTCTCCGGCAAAATCGCAAAAGAGCTAACGATCTGCCCAAAACAGCAACTATCCAAAAGTTGAGCTCGATTGAGTCAATCTAGGGTGCTCCAACATAACAAGTAAAGACATGGATGGATTAAGCACAACAAGCATAACAAATTACTCTTACTGATCATCCTCAAAAGAGGCACGAATCACTAGGAAACAAGCCGGACATATGGCATCGTGAACTAAAACGGCTCAGACTTAGTGAAAATCACTAAGTCCCTGAAATCTGAAATCTCAGGTAGCCTTCTTCGCAAGCTTGCCCAAGACAACACACACCTCCTAAAAATACATGGAAGACACCTCTGGAAATAAGGTAACATGCTTAACAATTCATCCCAAAGGGGCACAGGCATATCATGCACGGATTAAATATGGCAAAAATGACAAAAGTGCATGTTGGATTAACGGATCTGCAATTTAACTCAACATGCCTCCTTCCAACAGCCTTTTGGGCAACAAGATGACCTCAAATGCAAATGATGCAATGGAATGAAATGATGTACTCGTCGAGACGAAGAATTTGACATATTATACGCCCAAATCGGAGCTACGGATGCAAAGTTATGGCAGGTCAAACATGAGCACTTGAATCTGAGAAAAACTGGAACTTAGAAAAAAAAACTACCACCTAGGGTTACTGTAGCACCGATCCGGATCTGGATCGGGCGGCACTGTTCACCGGGCCGGCGCCGGAGCTCGCCGGCGACGAGGGAGGAGGCGGCCGGAGCGGAGGTCGGCGGGGCCGGCTGGATCCGGCGAGGACGGCGGAGGAGGAGGAGGTCGGCGGGGCCGGGGTCGGCGGCGGCCGGTGGCGGCGCGGGCGGCCGCGGGCGGAGACGGGCGGCGCGGCCCGCCGGAGCGGCGAGCGGTGGCGGGGCGCGGCGGCGCCGGCGGCCGGCCGCGGGGAAGAGGCGGCGAGGCGACGCGAAGGCGGCGGCGGGGCGACGCGGGCTCGCGGGGGCCCCTCCTGGGCCTCCCGGGCCGGGACGGCGGCGGCGGCGGCGGTGCCCACGTGGCAGCCCGAGAGTGGCGGGGGGCGCGGCGGACGTTGTCCGGCTCCGCCCGGACACGTCCGTCGGCGGCGGATCTCGTTTTTTTTAGAATTAGGGTTGGACGGGGAGGAGAACGAGAGGGGGGGCTATATATAGGCATAGAGGGAGCTAGGAGAGTCCAAATGGGGTGCGGTTTTCGCCCACACGATCGTGATCGAACGACCGAGACGATGGAGCTGAGTTTGGTGGGTTTTGGGCCAAAAAGGAGGGGTGTTGGGCTGCACACACACGAGGCCTTTTCGGTCCCTCGGTTAACCGTTGGAGTATCAAACGACGTCCAAATGACCCGAAACTTGACAGGCGGTCTACCGGCAGTAAACCAAGGCCGCATGGCAAGTCTCGGCCCAATCCGGAAATGTTTAATCCCCACACATGAAAGAAAGCTAGAAATGGCCACCGGAGGAGAACGAAGCGCCGGAATGCAAAACGGACAACGGGGAAAATGCTCGAATGCATGAGATGAACATGTATGCGAATGCAATGCACGTGACGACATGATATGAGATGCACGAAAAACGAAACAACACACGGAGACAAGGACGCGAACCCGAGAATTAAATATAACTTAATGCCGGAAACGGCATGAGTCGGAGTACATATGGGGAAGGTTACATGTGGGGCGTTACAACACTCCACCACTACGAAAAGATCTCGTCCCGAGATCTAGGACTGAAAGAACTCCGGGTACTCGGAACGGAGGTGATCCTCGCGTTCCCAGGTAGCTTCACGGTCGGAATGGTGTGACCACTTGATTTTGAGAAACTTGATTGACTTGTTGCGAGTTTTGCGTTCAGTCTCTTCAAGGATTGCAACTGGGTGCTCACGGTAGGAGAGATCTTCTTGGAGCTCAATGTCCTCGAAGTTGACGGTGCGCTCAGGCGTCTTGAAGCACTTTCGGAGTTGCGAGACGTGGAACACATCATGAACATTGGCGAAGGTTGCAGGAAGCTCGAGTTGATAGGCGAGGTCGCCTCTCTTGCTGACGATCTTGAAAGGCCCGACGTATCTGGGGGCAAGCTTCCCTTTGATACCGAAGCGACGAGTCCCTTTCATAGGAGAGACGCGGAGGTAGACATGATCTCCGATCTCGAAGGCCAAATCACGGTGCTTGCTGTCGTAATAGCTCTTCTGACGAGACTGGGCTGCTTTGAGGTTATCACGAATGACCTTGCACATTTCTTCTGCTTCTGTGATCAGGTCATTACCCAGCAGCTGACGTTCACCGGTTTCAGACCAGTTGAGAGGTGTACGACACTTCCTACCATACAGAATTTCAAACGGGGCCTTGCCGGAACTTGCTTGGAAACTGTTGTTGTACGAGAATTCAGCATAAGGAAGGCAATCCTCCCACTTCATGCCGAAGGAGATAACACAAGCCCTGAGCATATCTTCAAGAATTTGGTTGACACGCTCGACTTGACCGCTTGTTTGAGGATGGAAAGCAGTGCTGAAACGAATGCTGGTGCCCATGGCCTTCTGAAAAGAATCCCAAAACTTGGAGGTAAAGATGCTGCCACGGTCTGAAGATATCACTTGAGGAATACCGTGCAGAGAGACAATGCGAGAGGTGTAGAGCTCCGCCAATTGAGCTGCAGTTATTGACTCTTTGATAGGCAAGAAATGAGCCACTTTGGTCAGCTTGTCGATGACAACGAATATAGCATCATTGCCACGCTTGGACTTAGGAAACCCAGTCACGAAGTCCATTTCAATATGGTCAAACTTCCATTCTGGAATGGCGAGAGGTTGGAGGAGGCCTGCTGGCCTTTGGTGTTCTGCTTTCACTCTTCTGCAGACATCACATTCATTCACGAATTGAGCGATTTCGCGCTTCATTCGAGTCCACCAATAAGTTTGCTTCAGGTCTTGATACATCTTCGTGCTCCCAGGGTGGATGGAGAGAAGAGAGTTGTGAGCCTCATTCATGATCACTTTACGAAGTTCACCTTTGGGCACAACAATTCGATCCTCGAAGAAGAGAGTGTCCTTGTCATCAAGTCGGTAGCACTTGTACTTGGACTGACTCTTTGCAATACCAATCTTCACCTTTTTCACCATAGCATCAAGAAGCTGGGCTTGGCGAATCTGGTCTTCCAAGGTAGGAGAAACTTGAAGGTTGGCAAGGAAACCTTGAGGAACAACTTGCAGATTAAGTTTGCGGAAGGCTTCACAAAGCTCGGGTTGATAAGGCTTGAGAATCAGACTGTTGCAATATGCTTTTCTGCTCAAAGCGTCAGCAATCACATTAGCCTTGCCTGGAGTATACTCGATACTCGGATTGTACTCTTGAATCATTTCGACCCATCGAGTCTGCCTGAGGTTGAGATTAGGCTGAGTGAAGATGTACTTGAGACTCTTGTGATCAGTGAAAATGTCCACTTTCCTTCCCAAGAGAAGATGTCTCCAAGTCAACAATGCGTGCACAACTGCCGCCAACTCGAGATCATGAGTGGGGTAGTTCTTCTCATTTGGCTTCAACTGGCGAGAGGTATAAGCAACAACTTTCTTCTCTTGCATCAGTACTGCACCGAGACCTTGGAGAGAGGCATCACAAAAGACCTCGTACGGCTTGGTTTCATCAGGCGGAGTTAGAACTGGAGCAGTGATTAATTTCTCTTTCAAAGTGTTGAAAGCAACATCACACTCCGGAGACCAAACGTACTTGACGTGCTTCTGAAGAAGATTTGAGAGAGGCTTCGCGATCTTGGAGAAGTTTTCAACGAATCTTCGACAATAACTTGCAAGACCGAGGAAGCTACGGAGTTGCTTCACATTCTGAGGAGGTTCCCAATTAACGATTGCAGACACCTTCTCAGGATCGACGGAAATACCCTTGGCAGAGATAATATGACCAAGATAAAGAACCTCATCGAGCCAAAACTCACACTTAGAGAACTTGGCATAGAATTGATGTTCCCTTAGCTTGTCAAGAACCAAACGCAAGTGTTTGGCATGATCTTCCTTGTTCTTCGAGAAAACCAGGATATCATCGAGATAGACCAAAACAAAGTCGTTGGTGTAGGGGTTGAAGATGAAGTTCATCATGCGAGAGAACGTCGGAGGGGCATTGGCGAGGCCAAAAGACATAACTGTGTATTCATATGACCCATAGCTTGTTCTGAACACCGTCTTCGGAATATCTTGTTCACGAATGCGAATTTGATGATAACCCATACGGAGATCAAGCTTGGAGAATACTTGGGCACCCTTGAGTTGTTCGAATAGCTCATTAATGTTGGGAAGTGGATATTTGTTCTTGATGGTCTTCTTGTTCAATGGACGATAATCAACACAAAGTCGGTCCGTTCCATCCTTCTTCTTCACAAAAAGAACACCACAACCCCACGGAGAAGTACTAGGCCGAATGAGACCCATTCTTTCTTGCACATCGAGCTGTTTCTTCAACTCCTTCAACTCTTCGGGGCCGAGCTTGTAAGGCCGCTTGCACACCGGTTCCGTACCGGGCTCAAGTTCAATAACGAATTCAACAGGCCGGTTTGGAGGCATGCCTGGGAGTTCTTCAGGGAAGACATCTTGATACTCACAAACAACCGGAATCTGCGAAATAGCATCCAATTCACCCTTTTCATTGAGAGAGAATAACCGGATGGTATTATCCCGAGCAGCAAAGACAATCACTTCCTCAGACGAATGAGTCAGTTGAATCTGCTTGGCTGCGCAATCCAGCTGAGCTTTATGTTTAGAGAGCCAGTCCATCCCAAGAATGAGGTCGATATCAGAATTGCCAAGAACCGTTGGAGAAGCCAAGAACTTGAAGTCACCCAACTTGATTGAAATATCCGGAGCAATGGAGTTAGCCTGCATGCGTTTACCAGGAGAGACGACTGCTAATGGACTAGGCAGAATTTGCTGAGCCAAACCATGCCTAGATGTAAAAGGCCTTGAAATGAAACAATGCGATGCACCTGTGTCAAAAAGAACTTTTGCAGGAATATCATTAACAGGAAGGTTACCCATGATCACATCTGACGAATCCTCTGCCTGAGCTGCGTTCATCAAGTTGACCTTGGCGGACTTGGAATTATGCTTGACCACAGCTGTACTTGCCGATCTGACAGGAGGAGGAGGAGGAAGACGCCTCTGGTTGAAACACTTGTTAGCGTAGTGACCCTTCTGTTGGCACTTGTTGCACGTGACCTCTGAGAGCGGACGGTGGTACGGAGCACTCGATCTTGGAGCTTGAGACGAAGTCTTGTTCTGAAAGCCTGGGTTGGGTGGGTGGGAAGAACCACTGCCACCTTTGCTCTTCTGCTGATACGGCTGACGGAACGGAGGAGGAGGAAGCCAATACTTCTGCTGCTTGGTCACTTGAGTAGAGGACGAAGACGAAGTGTCTCTGACTCGCTTCCTGGAAGCATCACACCTGAGCTGAGCAGCCTCTTGCTTCAGTGCCATGTTGTAGAACTCATCGTATCTCAGCGGCTCGAAGAGGACAAGAGCGAGCTGAATTTCTTCACGAAGACCACCCCTGAACTGATAGATCATGCTCTTCTCATCAGGAACATCCTGCTTGGCAAAACGGGCGAGCTTCTGGAACAACTTGTTGTAGTCATAGACAGACAAAGAGCCTTGCTTCAGATTGCGGAATTCTTCACATTTGCTTTCAGTCACACTTTGAGGAATGTGATGAGCGCGGAAATCACGACGAAAATCATACCAAGTGATCAAACGTCCACCTCTGGAATCCCGGTACTGCTGAAACCACTCTGCGGCCTGATCCTTGAGCTGGAAAGACGCGAACTTGACGAAATCTTCAGGTCTGACGTTGCTACATTCAAAATGCTTGCCCAGATCGATTAACCAATCATCGGCATCGGTAGCTTCAACGCAGTTACTGAACGTTTTTGGACCATTAGCGAGGAACTGATGCAGAGTTGCAAACTGGTTCTGGTTGCTGCCTTGGTTCGCTTGACTGTTTTGATTCCGCTCTTGGATGATTTGCATGATCAGCTGAGTATTTGCATTAGTAGCAGCCATCACAGCCTGCCATGCTTCCGGAGGAGGCGGAGGTGGCGGAGGATCTGGGTTCGGAGTCGTGCGCGTTGGAGGAGCCATCCTGAAGAGGTTGACCACCATTAGCACACAAGTAGAGAAATATAGAAGGTGAATCCAACGGAATGAAAATTGCAACATAAGTCTTCACATCTGAACAAAATGAACGAATGCACTTCTCTTGAAGTGGTCACATATTCCTAAATTGCGAAGCCACGAAGAATCAAGTAGAAGAGGTACATCAACGGGGAATGGAATCAACATATGACGTCGGGGAAGAACGAATACCACAACTCAAAATAAACCAAGGGTTGGCTTGCGGAATAAGCCGGAACAAACACATGATAGAAATTTCGTCCGAAGTGTTCGTGGTAGGACCTACACGGGCTCGACCGTACAGCACCATCATGTACAAGGCAGTGCACATGACATACGAAGCGTCCCCGAGTCAGCATAGCCAAGGACTCTTTAAGACACAACGAGGCCACTGTAAAATCGACCGTGAATAGGCGAACCACTAGACGTCGAACCCCAATTTCATATCACACATCTGTTGGAAAGATATCCTAAGGCTACTAGAATTCCCACCTATGAAATTCCCGAAACTTTCCGGTTATGCAATCAGGTGTTGAGGATACAGGGGAAGCATAATATCTCACCCAAGCTAGCAAATCCTACATCCAGCTGCATCCATCCTTCAACACATAACCAAGAAACCTTCGGAAACCATCTATCTCAACCTTCGAAAAGCATCCGTTATACAAGTTATGGCGATACTCCCGAACTCCCGCCCCAGTACTGGGTGGCGTCGAGGTTATCTCACCAACGAACTGCATAAAGGAGATTTCCGATGTCGCGCACATATCTCAAGTATGCCAGAATTGCAACGATAGAATTATGATGACAACACCTCAGAGCTCAACTCCCCGGGACACTTCCACTAAACCCCTGACAGGAGGCACCAAGACAGTATTCTCATCATAAGCCATCGGAACAAAACTAAGATACTCGCGTGATCCTAAATTTTTTTTAGTGAAATTTGAGAAGAGAAGAGACAAAACTCTACGTCAGGATGCCTTACCAGAGCGATGAGGAGACTGGGAAGTAAAAAGAATTCCTAAGCTCTCCGATATATAATTCCTAAGGACTCAAAACATTTTTCTAGACACAACTCGGCTGCTAAAAACGATCAAGCAATGGGGCTCCTAAGGTCGGGGAAGGCTCTGATTACCAACTTGTAACACCCTCGATGCGACTATATCTCCCACGTGTCGAGGCACGACTTAGAGGCATAATCGCATTGAAGGCATAAGTCGCAAGTGAGGCAATCTTCGCACAACCCATGTACATATAAATATAAAGGGGGAATAATAATAATAGTCGGCTTACACTCGCCACGTCACATCAAGGTACATAAATAGCATCCATCATACAAACACTCATGGCCCGACTACGGCGCCAAAATAGAAAAGACCCCCCAACATGCGACTAAACCCTGAATCGAACCCCGAGCAGGCACCACTACTGATCATCAGGAAAAGAAACATAATATCGCTGAGAGTCCTCGTCGTACTCCCACTTCAGCTCGTATGCGCCATCTGGAGGAGTATCATCGGTCCCTGCATCTGGTATAATAGTAATCTGTGAGCCACAAGGACTCAGCAATCTCGCACCCTCGCGATCAAGACTATTTAAGCTTAATAGGTAAGGAAGGGGGTAATGTGAGTGGAGCTGCAGCAAGCGACTAGCATATATGGTGGCTAACTTATTCGCAAAAGAGAGCGAGAAGAGAAGGCAAAGCACGAGCGGTAACTAAGTAGAGCAGACTACGCAAGCATAACTCCAACGCCGTGTCCACTTCCCGGACTCCGCCGAGAAGAGGCCATCACGGCAACACACGCAGTTGATTCTTTTTAATTAATTAAGTTCAAGTTATCTACAACCGGACATTAACAAATTCCCATCTGCCCATAACCGCGGGCACGGCTTTCGAAAGATCAATCCCTGCAGGGGGGTCCCAACTTAGCCCATAACAAGCTCTCACGGTCAACGAAGGAATAGACCTCCACCCAGGACCCACCGATCAGACTCGGTATCCCGGTACAACAAGATGATTCGACAGGTCAAAACTAGTCCAGCAACACCGCCCGAATGCGCCGACAAATCCCGATAGGAGCTGCACATATCTCTTTCTCAGGGCACACTCAGATTGTCTTAGGTACGGGTAGGCCAGCCCAGAGTTGCCCCTGGTGGCCACCGGCAGCTGACAGTTGGACCAACACTCAGAGGAGCACTGGCCCGGGGGGGGGGGGGTTTAAATAAGATGACCCTCGGGCTCCGGAAACCCAAGGGAAAGAAAAGGGTAGGTGGCAAATGGTAAAACCAATGTTGGGCATTGCTGGAAAAGCTTTAATCAAGGCGAACTATCAAGGGGTTCCCATTATAGCCCAACCGCGTAAGGGACGCAACAATCCGGGAACATAACACCGATATGACGGAAACTAGGGCGGCAAGAGTGGAACAAAACACTAGGCGAGAGGCCGAGCCTTCCACCCTTTACCGAGTATATAGATGAGTAAAGATAACATAGCAATATAGTGATATCCCAACAAGTAAATAAATGTTCCAACAAGGAACGGCTCCAATCTTCTCCTGCAACTAACAACGCTATAAGAAGGGCTGAGCAAAGCGGTAACATAGCCAATCAATGGTTTGCTAGGACAAAGGTGGGTTAGGGGCTCAATCATGGCAATTGGGAGGCTGACAAGCAAGTGGTAGGCATCGTAGCATTGGCAAAGCAAAAGAGCGAGCAAACTAGCATAGCAAAGATAGTAGTGATTTCAAGGGTGTGATCATCTTGCCTGCACAGATGTCAGAATTGACTGGATCCTCAAAAGCAAACTCAACGGGCTCCTCGTTAGCGAACTCGTCTCCCGGCTCTACCCAACAACACAAACAAGCAACAAGGATACAATCAACCACGTGCAAGGGCAACCAATAGGATGCAAAGATGATATGCTATGCGGGATGCGATGCGGGATGCAAGAATGCAACATGTGACAGGAAATGCATGAACCTGGCCTCAACTTGGAAATCCAAGAGTGCCACTGGATAGAGGGGAAGAAATCCCCTGAAAACGATATAAAGATCATGGCAATCGGAGCTACGGTTAAGAAATGGCAAGCGTTTTACTAAACGAACCGATCTGCAATTTACAGCAACATGCCTCCTAAATGCAACAAAATGAACATGCTACAGCCACCCAACATGAAAACAAATTACATGGCAGTGATGTACTCATCAAGCTTAACAAATCATCATGACTGAGGCATGGGCAAATTCATCCATTAAGGGCTTCAAACAAGCATGGCAAAACTGAATAAGCAAAACAGATTTCAGACTTAGCGAAATTAACGCTAGTCTGAAATTTCAGACCACGATGCTCTCTTCGGAGCAGCAAAACAACATGAAGGAGAACCTGAACATGGCAAGTAAGAGCATGGCATGGAGCTACTCAACAAGCTTAACAAAACACCCAACATGACCTGGGGCCAAAAGGGTTCACAAAATACTCTACCGAGCACACGAACATCGATGAAACACAATCAGTTTTCAGACTTAGTGAAAACTGGGACATGCTGAAATAGTAACTCACGGAGGCATATAAACGAGCTCGATGCTCTCGCTACGGTGCAGGTCATGGCAAGGCAAGCATATATCCATTAATAAGGCACAAAATTCTAGCTAGACATGGCAAGAACAATGGCATAGCATGCATGGATCACTAGCAATCTCTCCGGCAAAATCGCAAAAGAGCTAACGATCTGCCCAAAACAGCAACTATCCAAAAGTTGAGCTCGATTGAGTCAATCTAGGGTGCTCCAACATAACAAGTAAAGACATGGATGGATTAAGCACAACAAGCATAACAAATTACTCTTACAGATCATCCTCAAAAGAGGCACGGATCACTAGGAAACAAGCCGGACATATGGCATCGTGAACTAAAACGGCTCAGACTTAGTGAAAATCACTAAGTCCCTGAAATCTGAAATCTGAGGTAGCCTTCTTCGCAAGCTTGCACAAGACAACACACACCTCCTAAAAATACATGGAAGACACCTCTGGAAATAAGGTAACATGCTTAACAATTCATCCCAAAGGGGCACAGGCATATCATGCACGGATTAAATATGGCAAAAATGACAAAAGTGCATGTTGGATTAACGGATCTGCAATTTAACTCAACATGCCTCCTTCCAACAGCCTTTTGGGCAACAAGATGACCTCAAATGCAAATGATGCAATGGAATGAAATGATGTACTCGTCGAGACGAAGAATTTGACATATTATACGCCCAAATCGGAGCTACGGATGCAAAGTTATGGCAGGTCAAACATGAGCACTTGAATCTGAGAAAAACTGGAACTTAGAAAAAAAACTACCACCTAGGGTTACTGTAGCACCGATCCGGATCTGGATCGGGCGGCACTGTTCACCGGGCCGGCGACGGAGCTCGCCGGCGACGAGGGAGGAGGCGGCCGGAGCGGAGGTCGGCGGGGCCGGCCGGATCCGGCGAGGACGGCGGAGGAGGAGGAGGTCGGCGGGGCCGGGGTCGGCGGCGGCCGGTGGCGGCGCGGGCGGCCGCGGGCGGAGACGGGCGGCGCGGCCCGCCGGAGCGGCGAGCGGTGGCGGGGCGCGGCGGCGCCGGCGGCCGGCCGCGGGGAAGAGGCGGCGAGACGACGCGAAGGCGGCGGCGGGGCGACGCGGGCTCGGGGGGGCCCCTCCTGGGCCTCCCGGGCCGGGACGGCGGCGGCGGCGGCGGTGCCCACGTGGCAGCCCGAGAGTGGCGGGGGGGCGCGGCGAACGTTGTCCGGCTCCGCCCGGACACGTCCGTCGGCGGCGGATCTCGTTTTTTTTAGAATTAGGGTTGGACGGGGAGGAGAACGAGAATTTCGGAGGGGGGGGGGGGTTATATATAGGCATAGAGGGAGCTAGGAGAGTCCAAATGGGGTGCGGTTTTCGCCCACACGATCGTGATCGAACGACCGAGACGATGGAGCTGAGTTTGGTGGGTTTTGGGCCAAAAAGGAGGGGTGTTGGGCTGCACACACACGAGGCCTTTTCGGTCCCTCGGTTAACCGTTGGAGTATCAAACGACGTCCAAATGACCCGAAACTTGACAGGCGGTCTACCGGCAGTAAACCAAGGCCGCATGGCAAGTCTCGGCCCAATCCGGAAATGTTTAATCCCCACACATGAAAGAAAGCTAGAAATGGCCACCGGAGGAGAACGAAGCGCCGGAATGCAAAACGGACAACGGGGAAAATGCTCGAATGCATGAGATGAACATGTATGCGAATGCAATGCACGTGACGACATGATATGAGATGCACGAAAAACGAAACAACACACGGAGACAAGGATGCGAACACGAGAATTAAATATAACTTAATGCCGGAAACGGCATGAGTCGGAGTACATATGGGGAAGGTTACATGTGGGGCGTTACACAGAGCTTTGGTCTCCATTTGCCTTGATCTCCATAGCTTTTGGTGGTCATAGCCTTGGTTTCACAACCTAGGAGAGTATGGCGTCTAGCGAGGGAAATTATCACCGTAGAGGTCCTTACTTTGATGGCACTAATTTTGCGAGTTGGAAGCATAAAATGAAAATGCATATTCTTGGACATAACCCCGCCGTATGGGCTATTGTTTGTGTTGGCTTGCAAGGTGAGTTCTTCGATGAGAGGGAACCAAACCGTGAAGCTACCGCGGATGAGTTGAAGATGTTGCAATACAATGCTCAAGCTTGTGATATTCTCTTCAACGGATTGTGCCCCGAAGAATTCAACAAAATCAGCCGCCTTGAGAATGCAAAGGAAATTTGGGATACTTTGATTGATATGCACGAAGGTACCGACTCCGTCAAGGAATCCAAGTTGGATGTGCTCCAAAGTCAACTTGACAAGTTCAAGATGAAGGATGGTGAAGGTGTCGCTGAAATGTACTCTAGGCTTGCTCTCATCACAAATGAGATTGCCGGCTTAGGAAGTGAAGAGATGACCGATAGATTCATCATCAAGAAGATCCTAAGAGCCTTGGATGGGAAATATGATACCGTGTGCACATTAATCCAAATGATGCCCAACTACAAAGATCTCAAGCCAACGGAAGTAATTGGAAGGATTGTTGCTCATGAGATGTCACTCAAGGATAAAGAGGAACTTCACAATAAATCAAGTGGTGCCTACAAAGCGTCATGTGAAGCCCCCGCATCATCAAGTGAGAAACAAAACTTCAATGAAGAATTGAGCTTAATGGTGAAGAACTTCAACAAGTTCTACAAGAGTAGAAGCAAAGATAGAAGCTTCAAGTCAAGGTCCTACAATGACAAAAGATCTTCTAGTCGAGAGCGAAACTGCTACAATTGTGGAAGACCCGGACACTATTCCAATGAGTGTACGGCTCCCTACAAGAGAAGAGAAGATTCTCCAAAAAGAAGAAGCAAAGAATCTCCACCAAGAGAGAGAAGGAGTAGAGATGATCGTTATGAACGAAGATACTCACGGAGAAGCAAGGACTCGGAAAGGAAGGAAAAATCATCAAGGAGCTATACAAAACGAAGACATCAAGCTCATGTTGGTGAATGGGTATCCGGCTCCGACTCCGACAGCCACTCCGAGAGAAGTTATCACTCCGACTCCGAAGATACTCAAGATGAAGGTGTTGCCGGTCTAGCACTTGTGTCAACCAACTCCTACGACATATTTGACTCCCCAAATGAAGGAATTGGAAGATGCTTCATGGCCAAAGGTCCTAAGGTAACACACCCCGAGTACGTTGATTTTAATAGTGATGAAGATGACTTGTTAGGTGATGATGATTTGCTTGTTGACAACTCTAGTGATGAGTACTATGATGAAACATCAATTAATCATGCTAAAACGAATGATAATGATAAGGAGAAGATTGAGGCTCTAACTAAAGAACTAAACACTCTTAAGTTAGCTCATGAAACTATCTTCGAAGATCATCAAGAACTTTTAAGAGCTCATGAGAAATTACGCTTTGAAAAGCTCAATCTTGAGCAAGAGCATGAGTTCTTAAAAGCAATCAACGATGATCTCCGCAAGAATAGTTCTTCTTACATTGCCAAGCGTTTACTATTATCCACTTACATGCCTCAAGTCAAGACTAGTAACAAGAATAAGAAAGATTCTTCCTCTAGTAGTAACAATGATCATGCTAAATCCAATATTGTTGCTTCTAGTAGTTCTCTTGATTCCACTAATGATTCTCTTAGCCAAGTTACACTTGAGCAAGAAAATAGCTTATTGAAGGGAATTATAGAGAAAGGTGTTTACAAGAGCCTTGCCGGAAGTAAGCAATTCGAGGAAATTGTGCGCAAGCATGGAATGCACCGGAAGAATCAAGGTGTTGGTTTTGAACGAAAGTTCAATGCCAATGGAGTTGAATGGGAAGAAGATCAATACCCCAAGACAAAGTTTGTTCCTCAACAAGAGAAGTATGACACTTCTTTCAAGGGAACACAAGCTGAAGATGATCTTCCACCACAAGACTACAAGCAAAAAGGCAAGGACAAGCTTCAAGAGGAGATTGATGCATTTGAAGAAGCTCCCAAGATCTTAGTCAAGTGGATTCCCAAGACTACTTCAAGTTCCACTACATCAAGTACGACTACAACTCCAAGGATTCCCATCAAGATGGTGTGGATCCAAAAGAAGAAGAACTAGAGAGTTCTTGAGGGTGACTCCGCCAACATACTTCACTCTTATCATTTTGGCAAGAACAAGTGCAATCAACTTCCACATCTTGCACTAGTTCAAGGAGTCACAAACCCTCTTGTTGGTAAGACAAGGGACAAGGTAACCTAAAGTTTTCATGGACATCATCTTGTGTGTGCATCACTCTATGTCTATGGATATCCGTGTTTGTTCCTTGTGGGACTAACCCATGTAGGTATTGAAAGTGCAATTCACTCAAATGGATAGCTCCAAGTGATCTACATCAACATTGAGCATCCACATCTTCAACATCTACATGAAGTCATCATCGACAAAACCCAAGGTTAGTTCATCCCTCTTAGGGGGGATATCACATCTAGGGGGAGCTTTACTCTAAGACTTGAGCTAAAGCAACTCTAAAGATGTGAATACAACAATGCTTTATGTAAAAGTGGTAACCCCACTTGAGCTTAAACGATGGGTATGACCTACGATCAAGTGTTCTCACTTGACTCCTAAGTCAAATATACTCATATATAGATGACCTAGTCATCGCAAATTGCTTGATAGATGCTAGAATTGGTTGTGCATGCTTTGCCACATATTTCATTTGCCATCTTATTGTGTGAGCATGTTGGTTGCATATTTTACTCATTCGAGGACATCCACTTGTTGTTTTGATTGTTTGGCTTTCTTCTTTTGCCAAGTGGATGGACAAGAATGCCTAAGAACCTCCTCTAGCTATCTATGCTTTTCTCGTCTCAAACTCTATTCATGCTGCATCACAAAACTTGATCAAGTCAGATTCGAACCACTCTGTGTGAGGAGCACTCGGAGTCCCCGATTTGTCATAGACTTAAACTTCCAAAACCTCTTTATGAAGCTCGGTCTGACCGATACTCCATTTTCGGTCCTACCGAGTTCATTAAGTTGATCTAGGTTTTCGATCTTGGTGCAACCGATTTGAACTTTTCGGTCACACCAAGTTGCAATAACTGCACACAGTTTTGCATCTCGGTGCCACCGAGTTGTTCCACTCGGTCACACCGACAGGGTCGGGCTATATATAGTGACGGGCAAAATTTTGGAAATTTCTCCGAAACCTCTTCGCCCGCGTGATAGCCTGCTCTGCCTTCATGGTCTCCGGATCGTCTTCTCGTCGCCAGCAGCCTCCAGTCGCTGGTCTCCGCCGCCGTCAACGGAATTCTGCCCCGCCGTTGCCGCCGTAGCGAGTCTCCGCCGAACTAGGGTATGGACTCGATCTTTGTGCTATTCTCCACTCTGATTCCTAGCACATTGTGATCATTATGATTCTTGCCACGATTGAAACACTCCTATCCAGTCAATGATCTCGTAGAATAGGTTTAATTCGAAAATTTTAGGGTTAGGTTTCCGCCGAAACCATCTCGGACCCACCGAGTTGAAAAACTCGGTCCCACTGATCTGGCTTTTGCCATTGCACAAGTGAAACTCGGTCTGACCGAGAATAACTTATCGGTGCGACCGATTTTTGAATTCTGTGAAACCCTAGCAGTCTCGGTGCCACCGAACTGTGACTCGATCTGACCGAGTTCACCAGTTCTGGTGCCAAAACTGCTTCGGTGTCACCGAGTTTGAAAATCGGTAGATCCGAGATGCTTTTTGTGGAAAACTAAAACTAAGTTTTTGAATTAATCTTTTGCAAAAATCTCTGCTTTTTGTGATGCTCATCCACTCTATCTTATCCATAATCTATTCACAGGGTCAGCAGTCGGTGTGCAACATGTCTGATCAAAGTGACAGCCAGAATGTGTCTGAGCAGCAAGTTGTGATGAGTGAGGGCACTAGCCCCTCAAGTTCTTCTGATGATGGCAGCAGGAGCACCCCTAGCAACCTGCCTAAGGCTGCCACACGTCAAAGGAAGAAGAGAACGTCTGATTCTGAGGATGAAGACTATGTGGTAGAGGAAGAGGCCACATCAAAGAGAGCTGAACCAGCTCAAGGAACCAAGCCAGGGCTGAAGATCAAAAGGCCAGCTGGCAGGCAGCCCATGTCAAAGGCTAGGGCTTCAACTGTGAAGCCTGCTCCCACTGAGCCCATTGCTGCTGAGGGCAAGAAAAGGAAAGAGAGGGTGAAAAATACTGTAGCCAAAGTGCTTGGGAAGGCCTCCATCATGGTCGATGAGGAGGAAGAAGAAGAAGAGGTTGCTGCACCAGCACCCAAGGCAGCCAAACTCATGGGAGATGCTATAAGGTCAGGAACAGCTGCATCCAAGCCCAAGGAAGCACCTAAGGCTGCATCTAAGCCTAAGAGTGCACCCAAGAGAAACACACGAAGCATCCCAGCTGCAGAAAAGAACAAGGCCCCAATGCCTGAAGCAATCGAAGAAGAGGAAGAGAGTGTCCTTAGGAAGCTCAAGCCCAAGATCCCAGACCACAACGATGCTCATCCTGTGGCTGAGGATATGAAGCTCAGGAGAGATTCAGGGCTGAGGAAATGGAGAGAAGCAGATCCGTATGCTTCTAGGAGAAGGACTACCGTGGATTACAGATTTCACACCAAGGAGCAGCAAGATTTCTATGAGACTGTTTTGCTTGACAAGAAGCCGATCGTTTGTGACATGAGATGGGCCGACTGGACCTACATCAAGGATAATGAAGAGCACTACCCCGGTGTATTTGACAGCTTTAGAGCATGTGGAGTTGCAGACTTTGTCGGGCAGAAGCTCACAAAGTGGAACGAGGAGCTGATCATGCAATTCTACTCCACAACACACTTTTATCCGGATGGCAGGATCACATGGATGTCTGAGGGTACAAGGTACCAATCCACTGTGGAAGAATGGGCGAAGTTGATCAATGCCCCAGAGGAGCAAGCGGATGACTTGGACATCTATGCCAAGAAAAAGATGGATCACAACTCCATGTCCAACATGTACAAGGAGATCCCGAATGAAGCGCTTGACACGTTCAAGTTTGGCTCCGTGCACTATCTGCTCTCAGGATTGCCTACGATCAATTAGATCCTTAGGCACACCCTTCTGCCCAAATCAAGAGATCACAAGATGATCAGAGGTCACGCGATCAACTTGCTTCATGTATTTGACGTGCCTCAGAAATTCAAGGTCACGAGTCTAATTGTGGAAACAATCAAGAGGACAGCTGCAGACCAGAAGAGGAGTTCTGGGTATGCCCCACAGATTCAGGAGCTCATCAACTCCAAGATGGGCACGGGCGTGTATTTATTGGATAAGGAACACCTGCCCATCCGCCCAGATTTTGAGGATAACCAAGTGGTTATGACTGAGAATGAACCCTCTTCTGCCCATGCACAAGCTCAGAAGGAGAAGGCGAGGAAGGAAAAAGCTGCCAGGATGCCTACTCAAGCAAAGGCATCTGATTACTTCTTGAAGACCAAACAGGAGCAGCTCGGTTACCTGATAGCGTCCACCCTGCGTATTGAGCAAGGACTTGCCACCCTGACTCAGAACCAGGCGAGCCTAGAAAGGATCATGGAATAGAGTGTCGGAGTAAATAGCCATGGGTAGCCTAGCCGGCTTCCCCTGGCCCATCTGAAAAAATTACGAGACCGTCCGGCTCTCGAGAGGACTCAAGACCTGGGGCCGCCTCCCCCTGCCGGCTATCTTCTAGGCAGGCTTCGGGGGCGGCCCGCCCTTTACCCTCAAGAAGAAAGTTGTGGGAGGGCCGACTGCGAGAAGCCGGCTGCAAAGATGCCGACTCCAAGAAGCCGGCTCCCATAAAACGGTCAAGGCCGTACCCGCAAAGTACGCGTCCACCCCGCAATGATGACGCGGGGCGTGGCTACAGTGGAGCCTGCCACCCCCAAAACCCGGAGCACGCCTGGTACAGTGCGCTGTATGGGTGACCACGACTCATCTGGCGCGGCACTGTTGTCACGGCGGCCCCGACGCCATCCACGACGGGCCACCAGCGTGGCCCCCGAGGCGGTGGGCCCCTTCGGGCAGAGAGATACCGAAGGCGGCCGCACCTCCTCCCAAGTCGGCCTGATGGAGAGCCGGCCCCCCACAGCCGGCTCGCCATCATCCTGGAAGGAGACGCCCATTAAGGAGACAAGATACGGCGGGGCTACAGTAATCGCCCGCCAGGGCGGCGGTACTGTAGCCACGCTTACCCCGACCAAGCCTGCGTCAACAGCACGGAGCAACAGTAACCAGCCACCGACCAGGCCCTGGCCAGTGGGGCCTGCCTGTCGACCAAGGAGCCGGTAGCCGGCGGGACCCACTAGTCGGTGGGCCCCAGCAGCCGGCGCAGAAGCCGGCAAGCACAGTCACAAACAGCTGGGCCCCGCGCCCAGCTGGATTACCTTTGTACCCCCGGGGGGTAGGCCTATATAAACCCCCCGGTGCACCCATGCAAAGGGAGAGACTCTCAAGTTAGACCTAGACACCATACAAGGAGAGGAAGCAAGCTAGCTGTGCCCTTCTTCCTCCTTCCACCCAAAACAGCTCGAGGAGCATTGTGTAGCTACTTGTTCATTTAGTAACCATGCGGAGACCCTGCAGAGCAGCAGTAGGGGTGTTATCTCCCTGGAGAGCCCTGAAGCTGGGTAAGATTCGCCGGCGTGCATGTCTTCGCCTTATCCCGTTTCCAGGCACCGGCGATGTTTTATTGGCTCCCACAATGATAAGCCACCCGTTGGCATATGTCGCACCTACCACCCGACATTTGGCGCCCACCGTGGGGCCAGGTGCACCGTCGTCCGGAGACCTGTTCTGGACGGGAACCCTCTTCCTCCCTCGCAAGCGTAGCGAGCCCGGCTCGCCCGATGGCGCTTGCCACGACGCGCTGCAAGGCGTCACCGACATCTGCGCGGCGAGCGGCCTCGCCGATCTCTTCGACAAGGCCCGCATCTCCGACGAACTCGTCTCCGATGCGGGCACCGACCACCTCGCCAACCTCCTCGGCCAGCTCCACGTCTCCAGCGAGCCTGCTGCAGATTTGGAGTCGGTTGGCTCCACCGACCCGATGCCTGTCGACTCCGACACGGCATCCTATGACACCTTCCCCACCAACGTCGCGATCTACAACGACCTGCTCCCTCCGGCCGGCGATTGCGATACTGTCACCACTGAGGTGATGGTTATCGGCCATGACGGCCCGACCGACGAGGGCGCCCACGACGCCCCGCGCGCGGCGGCCCACGACTTGTCCGTCCCCCTTCCGGCTGACGCCAACGACGAAGTACTGGAGGCGCGCCGCCTCGCCCTCCTCGCGGAGGGCCGGCGGCTGGCCTCCATAAGACGCCTCACCGAGGCCTACCAGCGCGAAGCTGACCACGCCGCCTTCGGCACGCCGGCTCCGGCTGGCCCAAGCCGGGCTGGTGCTGTCAGGCAACGCGGCGCCGTCATCGCCGACACGCTTAGAGTCGATCGCCCGGTCTACGCCACTCCGCTCAAGAACCTGCGCGCCGCCCAGGCGGCCGTAGACGAGCTGGACGGCTTGGAAGCCGAAGACCTCCCCCTCATGACGCGGCGCATACAACAACTGATTGACGCGGCCGCTCAGCGGCACAAAGCCGACTCCGGCGCGGGGAGCCCTCCCCCGCACCGCGATCACGGCGCGACTTCCCGGTCGCCGACTACGAGCAACACCCGCGCGCGGCGCGAGAAAGAGCCGGCTTCCAGCCGAAGCCGGACCCGAATCTCCATCGAGCGAGACGCTGACGGCCGTCCCCGAGCCATGGAATGGCGGGGCACCCCGCCTCCGCCTCGAGCTCGTGGAGAGAGATACCCCACCCCGCCTCTAGTGGCGCACTCGACTCTCAGCGGCCAGCTAGGTCGCCGCGAAGGAGTCGGCGAGAACGACGCCCGCCACCGGATCGATCGCCTAGCCAGATCCCTGGCGCTAGAAGAAGAAGACGATGTCGGCCCGCCCTGCTTTGGCCCCCGCATCTGCGACGAGCCCTTCCCCAAAGGGTTCTCGCTCCCGAGAGACACGTCCAAGTACAATGGTTCGGTGAAGCCGGAAGACTGGCTGACCGACTACTCCACAGCCGTCAGCATCGCCAACGGCAACCGGCGCGTTGCCGTGAAGTACGTGCCCCTCATGCTGCAAGGCACGGCACGGACTTGGCTCAACAGCCTCAAGCCTCTCAGCATCAACAGCTGGGTAGATTTCACTGAAGCCTTCGTTCGCAACTTCACTAGCACCTACAAGCGGGCTCCCGAGCCCAGATAGCTCTCCCTGCCGAGAAGGCACCCTCCTCAAGCACAAGCTCCTTTGCGACGAGCCGACTACTCTCGACGAGCTCCTGAACATCGCCGACAAGTACGCCACCGCCAACTCTTCGATGAAGACCGAGCTCCGGGTGGACGCGTCCGGGAAAGTGCTCAATCCGGCGCCCCAAACGCCGGCGGGAGATTCCGGCCGACGCCAACACCAGAATGACCAGAAGCGCAAAGGCCCTGTGCCGCCTCCCGCTAGCCGGCAGGTGGCCATGGTCGAAGACGCGCCGCCTGAGGGGCGGCCCGCGCCCAAGAAGCCCAAGGGCGGCCGGCCGGCTTAGCAGGCGGCTTTCTCCTACGAACAAACTCTTGACGCCCCGTGCAAGTTCCATAGCGGCGCGAAGCCGTCCAACCATACAACCCGAAAGTGTAACTGGCTCGCCCGAATCTCCAAGGGCGAAGGGCTCACGCCGACTCCGCCTGCTGGCCCGCCGCCTCCGGCTCCGCCGCCCAAGGCTGCTCGGCCCGCGGTCGACGCTGTGCAGGATGAGTTCCTCGATGAGCAAGCATCTTACATCGTCTTTACGAGCCAGCCCGAAGACCGGCGCAGCAAGCGCCGAGAGCATCAAGAAGTCAATATGGCCGCCGCCAACCCAGCCGGCCACATGCATTGGTCAGAGAAATCCATCAGCTGGAGCCGGGCTGACCATCCAGAGGTGATGCCGTCCCCCGGCTCCTACGCTTTGGTCCTGGAGGCCACCCTCGCGACGGACACGCGCACCGCCCGCTTCTCCCGCGTACTGATCGACGGCGGAAGCAGCATCAACATCCTGTACCGCGACACCCTGGAGAAATTGGGTGTCAAGACAAAACAGCTTGTGCCGACTCGGACGGTGTTTCACGGCATCGTACCCGGTTTGTCCTGCGCCCCCATTGGCAAGATCAAGATCGACGTACTCTTTGGGGGCAAGGATCATTTCCGCCGGGAAGCCATCTGGTTCGAGGTGGTGGACCTGGAGAGCCCTTACCATGCCTTGCTTGGCCGACCCGCCTTGGCCAAGTTCATGGCGGTCCCCCACTACGCATACCTCAAGATGAAGATACCAAGCTCCAAGGGCATCATCACCATCACCGGCGACTACAAGAAGTCCGCCGACTGCGCCGCGGCCAGCAGCCGGCTGGCCGAATCCCTCATGATTGCCGAAGAAAAGAAAACGCTGGACCGGGTCGTGGCCCTGGCCAGCAAGCAGCTGAGCCAGCCCGTCGACTCCAAGGAGTATGATGCCCAAGGATCTTTCCAGCCGGCCAAGGAGACCAAGAAGATACAGCTCGACCCCGAGCACCCCGAAAGGTTTGCCGTCATTGGGGCAAGCCTAAACAGCAAATAGGAAGGTGAGCTCGTCGATTTCCTCCGTGAGAATCGGGATATCTTTGCATGGTCCCCCAAGGACATGCCGGGTGTTCCGAAGGATTTCGCCGAGCACAAATTACATGTGCGGGAGGACGCAAAACCAGTCAAGCAGCCTCTCCGCCGACTGTCAGAGGAGAAGAGAAGGATCATAGGGGAGGAGATAGCCCGGCTTCTTGCAGCCGGCTTCATCATGGAAGTTTCCTTCCTAGAGTGGCTCGCGAACCCGGTTCTCGTGCTGAAAAAGAATAACAAGTGGCGCATGTGTATAGATTACACAAGCCTCAACAAAGCCTGCCCCAAAGATCCCTTCGCCCTGCCCAGAATTGACCAAGTGATAGACTCCATAGCTGGATGCGAGCTGTTGAGATTTTTGGATGCTTATTCAGGATACCACCAGATAAAACTGAACCCGGATGACCACCTGAAGACTGCCTTCATCACGCCATTTGGAGCCTTCTGCTACCTGACTATGACATTCGGCTTGAGGAATGCCGGTGCCACTTTTCAGCGTTGCATGCAGAAGTGCCTCCTCACGCAACTCGGCAAAAATGCCCACGTCTACGTGGATGATATCGTGGTGAAGACGGAGAAGCGCGGCACTTTGCTGGAAGACCTGAGAGAAACATTCGAGAACCTACGCCGGTTCCGAATCAAGCTCAACCCCGAGAAATGCATGTTCGGAGTGCCAGCCGGCCAGCTCCTAGGCTTTCTGGTCTCCGAACGCGGCATCGAGTGTAACCCAGTAAAGATCAAGGCCATCGAGAGGATGGCGGTCCCAACCAAGCTTCGAGAGATCCAGAAGTTCACCGGGTGCCTGGCCTCTTTGAACCGCTTCATCAGCCGGCTTGGAGAGAAAGCTCTCCCTCTCTACCGCCTCATGAAGAAGAGCACTCACTTCGAGTGGAATGACCAGGCCGACCAGGCTTTCCACGAGCTGAAGAAAATGCTGGCCACGCTGCCTGTCCTGGCGGCGCCGACTGAGAAAGAGCCCATGCTCCTTTATATTGCCGCTACTAGCCGGGTGGTCAGCACCGTCATTGTAGTCCAACGCCCCGAAGAAGGCCGAGCCCAGCCGGTCCAGAGGCCGGTTTATTACCTGAGCGAGGTGCTGTCCGCCTCAAAACAGAACTACCTGCACTACCAGAAGATGTGCTACGGCGTGTACTTCACCGCCAAGAAGCTGAAGCCATACTTTCAAGAACATCCCATCACGGTCGTATGCACTGCCCCGCTGGCCGAGATCATAGGCAGCCGGGATGCATCCGGCTGGGTGGCTAAGTGGGCCATCGAGCTGGCCCCTTACACGATCTTCTACCAACCCCGCACCGCCATCAAGTCACAAGCACTGGCCGACTTCCTCGTCAACTGGGCCGAGACCTAGTACTTACCGCCAGCTCCCGACTCCACCCATTGGCGCATGCACTTTGACGGATCCAAGATGAGCACCGGCTTGGGAGCCGGCGTCGTCCTTACCTCTCCTAAGGGCGACAAGCTCAGATACACGCTGCAGATCCACTTCACCGCCTCCAACAACGTAGCCGAGTATGAGGCGCTCATACATGGGCTCCGGCTTGCCAAGGAACTCGGCATCCGCCGGATCCTGTGTTATGGCGACTCGGATTTGGTGGTTCAGCAATCATCTGGCGACTAGGACGCCAAGGATGCAAACATGGCAAGCTACCGCTTCCTAGTGCAGCAAATTAGTGGGTACTTCGACGGATGCGAATTCCTCCACGTACCGCGAGCCGACAACGAGCCAGCAGACGCCCTGGCCCGAATAGGCTCCATGCGGCAAGCAATACCAACCGGCGTCGCCCTACAACGCCTCCTCAAGCCGTCCATCAAGCCGTCTCCGGAATCCGACTCCATCTTCGTGCCGCCTAACCCCGACGGGGCCGGGTCCGGCTTGAAGAACCAAGCAGTCGGCCCGGGGACTTCAGTACTCGGGTCGGGGACCGCAGTAGCCGGCTCGGGGACTGCCGCACCCGGCTCGGGGACTGCCGCACCTGGCTCGGGGACTGCGGTAGCCGGCCCGGGGACTGCGGTAGCCGGCCCGGGGACTTCTTCAGCACAGCAAGTGGCGGCCGACTCCAGCACTTCATCACCCAGCCCGCCCACCCTGGTGGCTGTAGCCACATTGGCGGCAGGGGAGGTTGTAGCTCCATCATGGGCTCAATCCATCCTCAACTTTTTAGTGAACCAAGATCTGCCGGCTGATGAAACAGAAGCGAGACAAGTCCAACGTCGAGCCGGAGCATACACAATCGTCAATAGAGAACTTGTCAAGCGCAGTGTCACCGGAGTCCTACAGCGATGCGTCGAGCAGGAGAAGGGCATTGCAATCCTTAGAGATATACACCAGGGAGAGTGCGGCCACCACGCCGCCTCAAGATCACTTGTCGCCAAAGCCTTCCGCCACGGTTTCTTCTGGCCGTCTGCTTTGGACGACGCCAAAGAGCTAGTCAAACACTGCAAAGGCTGTCAGCTTTTCAGCTCCAAGCCACACATGCCGGCTTCGGCACTCAAGACCATTCCCCTCACCTGGCCCTTCGCCGTTTGGGGACTGGACATGGTGGGCCCATTCAAGACGGTGCGCGGCGGCATGACGCATTTGCTCGTCGCCGTGGACAAATTCACCAAGTGGATCGAGGCGAAGCCGATCAAGAAGCTGAATGGGCCGACTGCGGTGACTTTCATCGCAGATATAACAACCCGGTACGGCGTGCCGCACAGCATCATCACCGACAACGGCACGAATTTTGCCAAAGGAGCCTTGGCACGATTCTGCGCTACACAAGGTATCCGGCTGGACCTTGCGTCCGTCGCCCACCCGCAGTCAAACGGCCAGGTCGAGCGAGCAAACGGCCTCATCCTCTCCGGCATCAAGCCCCGACTGGTCGTACCTCTGGAGCGTTCAGCCGGCTGTTGGCTCGACGAGCTGCCGGCTGTCCTATGGAGTCTGCGTACTACCCCAAACAGATCAACCGGCTTCACTCCTTTCTTCCTCATGTACGGTGCTGAGGCAGTCATCCCAACAGACATCGAGTTCGACTCGCCTCAGGTAACCATGTACACGGAGGCGGAGGCCAAAGAAGCACGAGAAGACGGCGTCGACCTGCTGGAAGAAGGCCGGCTGTTAGCCCTCAGCCGGTCTGCCATCTACCAGCAGGGTTTGCGCCGCTACCACAGCCGGAAGGTCAGGCCAAGATCCTTCCAGGAGGGCGACCTTGTGCTCCGGCTGATCCAGCGAACAGCCGGCCAACACAAGCTCGCAGCCCCCTGGGAAGGCCCCTTCGTCGCCAGCAGAGCTCTAGGCAATGATTCCTACTACCTCATCAACGCGCAGAAGCCAAAGGCACGCAAGAGAGACGACTCCGGCAAGGAGTCGGAACGACCATGGGATGCCAATCTCCTTCGAAAATTTTACAGTTGAAATGCAGTATGTATCACGTCCACTTTTGTATTAAGTACGAGACAATAGGCTCCCCGAGGAGGACTCGGGGACTGCCATCTTTTATTTTATGAATGAAAGTTATCACGTGTATGATATCGCCTTTTCATTTATTTATTTCGTCCAGCACCGGGTTCGACGAGTCGGCCCGGGGACTAGCCAACTGGAGTTATATTAGGAGTCCCACCCGCGGTCAGACAAGTAATGTGCCGACACCCAGGCTTGGCTCTTGCCAAAATCGCAGTTCGAAGAACCGGCTGCCCGGCTGGCAAGAGTCATAAGCTGGATAGGGTGTGCACACGGCGACTACAAGAAGTCCGCCGACTGCGCCGCGGCCAGCAGCCGGCTGGCCGAATCCCTCATGATTGCCGAAGAAAAGAAAACGCTGGACCGGGTCATGGCCCTGGCCAGCAAGCAGCTGAGCCAGCCCGTCGACTCCAAGGAGTATGATGCCCAAGGATCTTTCCAGCCGGCCAAGGAGACCAAGAAGATACAGCTCGACCCCGAGCACCCCGAAAGGTTTGCCGTCATTGGGGCAAGCCTAAACAGCAAATAGGAAGGTGAGCTCGTCGATTTCCTCCGTGAGAATCGGGATATCTTTGCATGGTCCCCCAAGGACATGCCGGGTGTTCCGAAGGATTTCGCCGAGCACAAATTACATGTGCGGGAGGACGCAAAACCAGTCAAGCAGCCTCTCCGCCGACTGTCAGAGGAGAAGAGAAGGATCATAGGGGAGGAGATAGCCCGGCTTCTTGCAGCCGGCTTCATCATGGAAGTTTCCTTCCTAGAGTGGCTCGCGAACCCGGTTCTCGTGCTGAAAAAGAATAACAAGTGGCGCATGTGTATAGATTACACAAGCCTCAACAAAGCCTGCCCCAAAGATCCCTTCGCCCTGCCCAGAATTGACCAAGTGATAGACTCCATAGCTGGATGCGAGCTGTTGAGATTTTTGGATGCTTATTCAGGATACCACCAGATAAAACTGAACCCGGATGACCACCTGAAGACTGCCTTCATCACGCCATTTGGAGCCTTCTGCTACCTGACTATGACATTCGGCTTGAGGAATGCCGGTGCCACTTTTCAGCGTTGCATGCAGAAGTGCCTCCTCACGCAACTCGGCAAAAATGCCCACGTCTACGTGGATGATATCGTGGTGAAGACGGAGAAGCGCGGCACTTTGCTGGAAGACCTGAGAGAAACATTCGAGAACCTACGCCGGTTCACGAATCAAGCTCAACCCCGAGAAATGCGTGTTCGGAGTGCCAGCCGGCCAGCTCCTAGGCTTTCTGGTCTCCGAACGCGGCATCGAGTGTAACCCAGTAAAGATCAAGGCCATCGAGAGGATGGCGGTCCCAACCAAGCTTCGAGAGATCCAGAAGTTCACCGGGTGCCTGGCCTCTTTGAACCGCTTCATCAGCCGGCTTGGAGAGAAAGCTCTCCCTCTCTACCGCCTCATGAAGAAGAGCACTCACTTCGAGTGGAATGACCAGGCCGACCAGGCTTTCCACGAGCTGAAGAAAATGCTGGCCACGCTGCCTGTCCTGGCGGCGCCGACTGAGAAAGAGCCCATGCTCCTTTATATTGCCGCTACTAGCCGGGTGGTCAGCACCGTCATTGTAGTCCAACGCCCCGAAGAAGGCCGAGCCCAGCCGGTCCAGAGGCCGGTTTATTACCTGAGCGAGGTGCTGTCCGCCTCAAAACAGAACTACCTGCACTACCAGAAGATGTGCTACGGCGTGTACTTCACCGCCAAGAAGCTGAAGCCATACTTTCAAGAACATCCCATCACGGTCGTATGCACTGCCCCGCTGGCCGAGATCATAGGCAGCCGGGATGCATCCGGCTGGGTGGCTAAGTGGGCCATCGAGCTGGCCCCTTACACGATCTTCTACCAACCCCGCACCGCCATCAAGTCACAAGCACTGGCCGACTTCCTCGTCAACTGGGCCGAGACCTAGTACTTACCGCCAGCTCCTGACTCCACCCATTGGCGCATGCACTTTGACGGATCCAAGATGAGCACCGGCTTGGGAGCCGGCGTCGTCCTTACCTCTCCTAAGGGCGACAAGCTCAGATACACGCTGCAGATCCACTTCACCGCCTCCAACAACGTAGCCGAGTATGAGGCGCTCATACATGGGCTCCGGCTTGCCAAGGAACTCGGCATCCGCCGGATCCTGTGTTATGGCGACTCGGATTTGGTGGTTCAGCAATCATCTGGCGACTGGGACGCCAAGGATGCAAACATGGCAAGCTACCGCTTCCTAGTGCAGCAAATTAGTGGGTACTTCGACGGATGCGAATTCCTCCACGTACCGCGAGCCGACAACGAGCCAGCAGACGCCCTGGCCCGAATAGGCTCCATGCGGCAAGCAATACCAACCGGCGTCGCCCTACAACGCCTCCTCAAGCCGTCCATCAAGCCGTCTCCGGAATCCGACTCCATCTTCGTGCCGCCTAACCCCGACGGGGCCGGGTCCGGCTCGAAGAACCAAGCAGTCGGCCCGGGGACTTCAGTACTCGGGTCGGGGACCGCAGTAGCCGGCTCGGGGACTGCCGCACCCGGCTCGGGGACTGCCGCACCTGGCTCGGGGACTGCGGTAGCCGGCCCGGGGACTGCGGTAGCCGGCCCGGGGACTTCTTCAGCACAGCAAGTGGCGGCCGACTCCAGCACTTCATCACCCAGCCCGCCCACCCTGGTGGCTGTAGCCACATTGGCGGCAGGGGAGGTTGCAGCTCCATCATGGGCTCAATCCATCCTCAACTTTTTAGTGAACCAAGATCTGCCGGCTGATGAAACAGAAGCGAGACAAGTCCAACGTCGAGCCGGAGCATACACAATCGTCAATAGAGAACTTGTCAAGCGCAGTGTCACCGGAGTCCTACAGCGATGCGTCGAGCAGGAGAAGGGCATTGCAATCCTTAGAGATATACACCAGGGAGAGTGCGGCCACCACGCCGCCTCAAGATCACTTGTCGCCAAAGCCTTCCGCCACGGTTTCTTCTGGCCGTCTGCTTTGGACGACGCCAAAGAGCTAGTCAAACACTGCAAAGGCTGTCAGCTTTTCAGCTCCAAGCCACACATGCCGGCTTCGGCACTCAAGACCATTCCCCTCACCTGGCCCTTCGCCGTTTGGGGACTGGACATGGTGGGCCCATTCAAGACGGTGCGCGGCGACATGACGCATTTGCTCGTCGCCGTGGACAAATTCACCAAGTGGATCGAGGCGAAGCCGATCAAGAAGCTGAATGGGCCGACTGCGGTGACTTTCATCGCAGATATAACAACCCGGTACGGCGTGCCGCACAGCATCATCACCGACAACGGCACGAATTTTGCCAAAGGAGCCTTGGCACGATTCTGCGCTACACAAGGTATCCGGCTGGACCTTGCGTCCGTCGCCCACCCGCAGTCAAACGGCCAGGTCGAGCGAGCAAACGGCCTCATCCTCTCCGGCATCAAGCCCCGACTGGTCGTACCTCTGGAGCGTTCAGCCGGCTGTTGGCTCGACGAGCTGCCGGCTGTCCTATGGAGTCTGCGTACTACCCCAAACAGATCAACCGGCTTCACTCCTTTCTTCCTCATGTACGGTGCTGAGGCAGTCATCCCAACAGACATCGAGTTCGACTCGCCTCAGGTAACCATGTACACGGAGGCGGAGGCCAAAGAAGCACGAGAAGACGGCGTCGACCTGCTGGAAGAAGGCCGGCTGTTAGCCCTCAGCCGGTCTGCCATCTACCAGCAGGGTTTGTGCCGCTACCACAGCCGGAAGGTCAGGCCAAGATCCTTCCAGGAGGGCGACCTTGTGCTCCGGCTGATCCAGCGAACAGCCGGCCAACACAAGCTCGCAGCCCCCTGGGAAGGCCCCTTCGTCGCCAGCAGAGCTCTAGGCAATGATTCCTACTACCTCATCAACGCGCAGAAGCCAAAGGCACGCAAGAGAGACGACTCCGGCAAGGAGTCGGAACGACCATGGGATGCCAATCTCCTTCGAAAATTTTACAGTTGAAATGCAGTATGTATCACGTCCACTTTTGTATTAAGTACGAGACAATAGGCTCCCCGAGGAGGACTCGGGGACTGCCATCTTTTATTTTATGAATGAAAGTTATCACGTGTATGATATCGCCTTTTCATTTATTTATTTCGTCCAGCACCGGGTTCGACGAGTCGGCCCGGGGACTAGCCAACTGGAGTTATATTAGGAGTCCCACCCGCGGTCAGACAAGTAATGTGCCGACACCCAGGCTTGGCTCTTGCCAAAATCGCAGTTCGAAGAACCGGCTGCCCGGCTGGCAAGAGTCATAAGCTGGATAGGGGGATACTCGGCGTCCCTGGCGCGAAGAGCGGTCTGCGCCTCGCCGAGCTCCCTCCGCAAGTCGGCATTGGCCCCTACATGAGCAAGAGACAAAGAGAAAAAGTCAATAAGGGAAAGGTCGTGAAGAAAGATCCGACCCGACTGCGCTGCAGTCGGCCCGAATCTCGGGGACTACACCCAATGGGTGCGCTGTCGCGCCCCCACGAGAGACAGATAAGAGCAAAATACTTACGTCGGCTGCTGGCCAGGTCTTCGGTCTTCCGGCTCAGCTCCCGAGCCTGGGAGTTGAAGGCGGCAGCACGAGAGTTGTGATAATCCTAAGGATCAGACAGAAGACAGGGTTAAGATAGTCGTCAAGAAATATCCGACCCGACTGCGCTGCAGTCGGCCCGGATCTCGGGGACTACACCCAGTGGGTGCGCTGGCGCGCCCCCACGGAAGAAACCAGAGGACCAGATCGGTCGACAAGTGAAAAACTTACCCGGATAGAAGACCGCGTCAACAAGAACTCCTGAGTATATTGCTGCAGGAGGGCGGCCTGAGCCTGCAGCCGGCTCCGAACCCCTTGGGCCGCCATGTTCAGCTCGCCACTCCCTCCGCTGGGAGTCCACCCGGACGTGGCGGAACTGGCCGCCTCCAAGGCTTCTGCCGACTGATTGGCACCCGCGGCTTGGCGCGTGTCCAGCGGGGCCGTGTTCCCTCCGGCGCGCTGGCTCGCCGCCAGCTGAATCTCAAGACCGGCTCCGGCCTTGGGTGTGCCCCGGGCCGGCTCCTCTGGCACCGCCGACGACTGGCCGCCTTTGCCCGCTCCGGCTGGCGCTGCCGGCGGCGTCCTCTTCGCGAAGACCTCGAAAAGCTCCTCCCTTTGCACCGGCGGCTAATCTGGGGTGATCTCCTCCGCCGTGGGCAGCGGGATGTCCGGGTCCACGGTGCAGAGGGGGATGGCGAGCAGCGGAGGCCGGCTACGCGTGCCCTCCGCCTCCGTTTCCGCAGTCGCCCGCTCCGATGGAGTCTCGGCTGCTGCATCAGCCCGCTCCTTCGCCGCCCGGGCGGCCTCCCGCTCCGCTGCCTCCCTCTCCTCTCGCGCCTCGCGGGCGTTCCGCTCCGTAGCTTCCGCAAGGTCGGCGCGGGGGTCCACGCGGCGGGGCCCTAAAGATCCAGCACCCGGCCCAACCACGGAGCCGCCTGGGCCCCGCTCAAGGGAAAGCGGCGCCCTGCTCGGAAATTGGTGAAAGGTTAGAACAAAAGAAGACAACAAAGAACAGGCACGCAAGCGGCCAAAAGACTTACGATGAAACCGCCGGAGGTTGCTTCACCGCCCTCCGGAAGCGGGCCGCCTTCGCCGCCGCCTCGTCTCGCTTCGTTGCCGCGGCGGAGGCTCTCGTCTTCTTCGGCCGACTGCCGAAGAGAGGAAGCGCGGCCCGGCGCTTCGACGTTCCACCACCGGCAGCCGGTGCGGCAGACGAGCCCGCGCTGTGACGATCGGCTGGTGGCTGGCGGCGCGGGATTTCTTCGGCGTCGGTGTCGTCCGGCCAGTCGTCAAAACTGGCCGAGAGCCCCGTGCCTCCGGGCTCGGCGACGTCCCCCGTGGCGGCGTCCTCCATGGCGGCCGCCCCCAAATCCGGGTCGTCAATATCATCTACCGCACGGTCAGGGGCATACCGGCGTTCGACTCCTACCGCCCCGGCTGGCGGCGGAAGAAGAGGGTTCTGATAAAAAGAAACCGCCTGGTCAGAAGCCGGCCGGCATGAAGCTGGCTGATGACGGAAAGAAGGTAGAAGGAAAGACTTACCACGAGCGGTGGATGGGCGCGAGAGTATGGCGCCTTGCCGTATTGCCAGTCGTCGGCGAGCTTCAGGTTGGCGATGTAGTTGACCATAAGCGCCACCTCGGCATGGGGCATTTCCCATGTGCTCAGCCGGCATGGGTCGCGGAGGCCGCTCATCTGGCACATCATGTGGGGCCGACTTTGAAGGGGAAGGATCCGGCGCTCCACGAAGGCGGCCACCAAGTCGGCTCCGCGCAGGCCTTCCGACTGGATCATTACCCGAAGTCGGGCGATGGCGGCGTTCCCAGCCGGAGATAAGGACTTGGATCTGAAGCCCCAGGACGGCTGCCTCCCAGCCGGTGGGCCGGCTACTTAGGCCGGCAGGTTGACGTGGTCTCCTTGCGGGGTGATGTTCTTCACGTAGAAGTACGATTTTTGCCAGAGCTTGACCGATTGGATTAAAGGGATGTGCGGGAAGGGATTGTTCTCGCCTGACCTCTTCATAGCGATGAAGGCCCCGCAGGGGGCGGGCACGCCGGCGATGACGGTGCCGAGCTTGTTCTGGAAGAGCTCCGCCCAAAGCTCCAGCGTGGGCAGCACTCCCAAGAAGCCTTTGCAGAGGGAGACGAAGGCCGACAGCAACATCACAGCGTTGGGCGTGAGGTGATGCGGCTGGAGGCGGTAGAAGTCGAGGAAGGAACGCATGAACCCACTCGCCGGGAGGCCGAAGCCGCGCAGATAATGCGTGCGGAAGACGACCCGCTCGCCTTCCTCCGGCGCCGGCGAGATTTCCGTCTCTGGCGCCAGGCGAACCTGCACGAGGTTGGCGGTGGGCAGGCGCCGGGTCCGGTGGAGAAACTCTATGTGATCTTCATGGACGTTGGAGCCGTCCCACGAGCTCGACAGCGCCATGGACATGGAGGCGTGGGGAAGCTGCGACGGGAAGTTGCGTTGGGCGCGAGAGGAAGAAGAAGAGAAAAGAGAACGAGAAGGGACGGGGAGCGAGCGAGCCTCTGCCTCTCCCCCTCCCCCTCCTACTTGTAGGCTCGTGTGCCGGAGCCAAGGAGGCGCGGCGTGGGGGGTCGTGGGGATCGATCGTGCCCACTTCCCCCACGCCCCGCATTTATTGCGCACTAAAAAGAATGAAGAAACTGCCACAGGAAGGCGAGCAGTCCCCTCGGGCCACAGAAGATCTACGCTCGGGCCGAGGCCAGGGAGTGGCGGGCCCGGGCCTGCGGCGACGTCCCGTCGCGCGTGTGCGACGGCAGGACTTCTTCGCCATGTGGCCCGTCGTGGGGCCCGCGGGCGGCCTGCGGGTCAACCACGGTCATGTTGATAAAACAAAGAAGTTCTCCGAAGTCGGCCTACGACGGCGAGGTCGGCTTCTCAGAGTATGAAGCTGACCAAGCTTCTCGTCCCTCTGTCAGCCGCGAAGCTCGCTCAGCTTCGGGGACTACTATCGGAGTAAATAGCCATGGGTAGCCTAGCCGGCTTCCCCTGGCCCATCTGAAAAAATTACGAGACCGTCCGGCTCTCGAGAGGACTCAAGACCTGGGGCCGCCTCCCCCCTGCCGGCTATCTTCTAGGCCGGCTTCGGGGGCGGCCCGCCCTTTACCCTCAAGAAGAAAGTGGTGGGAGGGACGACTGCGAGAAGCCGGCTGCAAAGATGCCGACTCCAAGAAGCCGGCTCCCATAAAATGGTCAAGGCCGTACCCGCAAAGTACGCGTCCACCCCGCGATGATGACACGGGGCGTGGCTACAATGGAGCCTGCCACCCCCAAAACCTGGAGCACGCCTGGTACAGTGCGCCGTACGGGTGGCCACGACCCGTCCGGCGCGGCACTGTTGTCACGGCGGCCCCGACGCCGTCCACGACGGGCCACCAACGTGGGTTGTTTTGAGGAAGATATAAGGAGGCCTATGTCTGATAGAGCATATCATATCACGGGGTTTGGATGCACCGGCGAAATTTGCACCGACTCTCAAGGTGAGAAAGGGCAATGCACGGTACCGAAGAGGCTAGCAATGATGGAAGGGTGAGAGTGCGTATAATCCATGGACTCAACATTAGTCATAAAGAACTCACATACTTATTGCAAAAATCTATTAGTCATCGAAACAAAGTACTACGTGCATGCTCCTAGGGGGGGGGGGGTAGATTGGTAGGAAAATACCATCGCTCGTCCCCGACCGCCACTCATAAGGAAGGCAATCAATAAATACCTCATGCTCCAACTTCGTTACATAACGGTTCACCATATGTGCATGCTACGGGAATCACAAACTTCAACACAAGTATTTCTACAATCCATAACTACCCACTAGCATGACTCAAATATCACCATCTTTATATCGCAAAACTATTGCAAGGAATCAAACATATCATATTCAGTGCTCTACAAGTTTTATGTAGGATTTAATGACTAACCATGTGAATGACCAATTCCTGTCATCTCTCTAAATAGATATAAGTGAAACAAGAGAGTTTTATTCTTTCTACAAAATATATGCCCACGCTCTAACAAATATAAGTGGAGCAAAAGAGAATTCTACAAATGGCGGTTTTCTAAGTGAAGAGAAACAGGCAATCCAAACTTCAAATGATATAAGTGAAGCACATGAAGCATTCTATAAAGCCATACTCAAAAAATATAAGTGAAGTGCAATGAGCATTCTATAAATCAACTAAGGACTATCTCATACCAGAATGGTTCTTAAAAGAAAAGTGAAAACTAAATGTAAAAGACGCTCCAAGATTTGCACATATCACATGAACCAAACGAATCCGAAAACATACCAATACTTGTTGAAGAAAGATGGGATGCCTTCTGGGGCACCCCCAAACTTAGATGCTTGAGTCTCCTTAAATATTTACTTGGGGTGCCTTGGGCATCCCCAAGCTTGAGCTCTTGCCTCTCCTCCTTCTACTCATATCGAGACCTCCTCGATCTTTGATCACTTCATCCACACAAAACACAACAGAAAGCTCGGTAAGATCCGTTAGTATAATAAAGCAAATCACTACTCTAAGTACTATTGCAAACCAATTGATATTTTGTTTTTGCATTGTAGCTACTGTAATATAACTTTTCCATGGCTTAATCCACTGATAGAAATCGATAGTTTCACAAACAAGCAAACAATGCATCAAAACAAAATATGTCTTAAACAGGATAGTCTGTAGTAATCTGAACATTCACCATACTTATGGTACTCCAAAAATTCTGAAAAAATTAGGAAAAATAAAAAATTTGTATATAAATACACTGCAAAACGTTTCAGAACTGTTTGATGATCCAGTAAAAAAATGTAAAATCGCGCACTACAGCCAAAGTTTCTATTTTGCACCGTACAAACCAACAAGCAATGTAAACATCCTAAAGGCAAATCTTGGCACATTATTTTTATGTTTAAACTTTATAAAAGCACAAAAAAGAAATAAATGACTCTCTAAAACTTCCGGGTTGTCTCCCTGGCAACGCATTCTTTAAAGCCATTAAGCTAGGCATATAATGCTCAAGTAATGGATCCACCCGGATCTCAAGGCATATCAAAGCCAATTTAATTAACAATGATTTGTGATTTAATAGTGAGCACAAAGTAACATATATCATGCAACAACGAAGTCTAACTCTCTTCGTATGCATCGGCATGTTATAAAAGAACAATTCATGCACGCATAGTAAAGGCCAATGCATAGTATAAACATTTTCTTGCAATTTTATCTTATTGGAAGCATGGAGAGGCGGAGATGTAGGTCCTCTCTCATAATAATTGCAAGTAGGATCAGAAAGCACATGCATATTATATCTATTAAAATCATCATGTGTAGTAGTAAAACGCAACCCATCAATATAATCCTTAATAAGGGCAAACTTCTCCGATATAGTGTAGTCGGGAGAATTGAAAAAGATAATAGGACTATCATGCGTGGGTGCAATAGCAAAAATTTCATGTTTAACATAAGGAACTATAGCAAGTTCATATCCATAAGCATAATTCATATTGGCATCTTGTCCACAAGCATGGCAAGCATCATCAAAAAGGGATATTTCAAAAGAATCAACGAGATCATAACAATCATCATAGTAATCATCCTTCGGTAAGCATGAAGGGACATTAAACAATGTATGAGTTGAAGAGTTACTCTCATTAGAATGTGGGCACGGGTAGCTAATCTGCTCTTCCTCCTTTTGTTCTTCCCTCTCCTCATCATCTTTTTCATCCAATGAGCCCCAAGTTTCATCTATTCCTTCTTCCATAGACTCCTGCAAAATATTAGTCCCTTCTTGGACAGGGGAGGAGTCCTCAATATATGGTTTAACATAGGCATTAGAAGCATAATTATCATAACAATATTTAAGTATGTCAAAATTTTCAGATTTGTAAAGAGTAGCATCATACTTTCCAATCAAAGAAGCAATTTCATAAGCACCCTTAAAAGCAACAAATTCTTCAATTTGTTGAACATCATAGTAATTATAAACACCATTAGCATACGAAGATACGATTCCATTATCACTAAACTCACATTGGTAGGTAAGGTGTTTCTTAGGGTCTTCAGAACAACAAGTAAAATCATATATTTCACATAAATTCCAAGCATAGCATTGCAAACGATGAATTTGATCCAGTAAAAGTTTCCCTTTTTGAGATAAGCGGTGTCGCACATAACAAGCATGCTCATCTAAAGATTTTCCCTCAACTAAGGTAGTTGGGGTTTCAGCATGAGCACAAAGGGATCGAAGATGATCCAAGTAAAAAGCTTCAGGAGTGTGATAGATTTTGAGTGGTTCTTCAACCATTGGCGTAGTAGGTACTGATAAAGCTATGTACCTAGGGTACGGTCATAGGCCTGACCTAGACACCCTCCCCTAGGACATCATCCTAAAGTCAGAAGTATTCAAGGGATACCATCACCCACTCGACCAGAAACGTTCCACTCGGATGACTCAATGTCACTCGACCATGGCAATGATCACTCGACAGACAGAAGATCGAAAGCCACTCTGAATAGCAACGGTCGGGCATTTATTCTGTAGACTTAGTGGTCATTTATGTCACTTTATTACTAGCGTTACCAGAAATGCCCCATCTTTATGTACCTTAAACCCTTTGTAACTGAGGGCGGGAGGGGTCTCGCGAACTCTATATAAGCCACCCCCCTCCTCAGGGACAAGGGTTCTCACCCCCTGTAACACCACACACATATAATCCAGTCGACCGCCTCTGGGCACCAAGACGTAGGGCTATTACTTCCACCGTGAAGGGCCTGAACTCATAAATCTTGTGTGTACAACTTCACCATAGCTGAGATCTTGCCTCCTCATACCTAGCCCCATTCTACTACTAGTCTTAGAACCACGACAGTTGGCGCCCACCTTGGGGCAGGTGTCTTAGTGATTGTTTGGTGAAGTTGCGATTTTTCTGATTCACATCATCATGGTTTCCGCCAGAGGATTGGCTGAGGGCCGCGAGATCCGTCTTGGCGCGCTCATCTTCGTTGTCGACGACTCCACCTGGCTTCAGGAAGCTCCCCTTGACGTCGAGGCGCTCCCTGTCCGCGGGGCGACAAACTTTCGTGCGTGCACTCGCGGCGTCCTTCTCCGGCAGCCGTCGACCCAGTATCGGTCGGCTCCCGTGGTGTCTTCGCTCCCCGCTGTTCGCCGGCGCAAGCGATCCGGTCGGTCGCGGCTTCAGCGGTGGGTGAAACACGCGGTGGCCTGCCAGTCGGCCACCCCACAAGTCACGAAAATCGAGCCCAACGAAACTCTCTACGGCCTGTTCGACCTATCGACTGGTTCCGTCGAGACTGCATCCGAATGCGACAGCAGTGATCCTGCAGCTGAAGTGTTCATGGTCGACGGACCACATAGTCCTCCTGGCTTCCGCCGCGATGACGGCGGTGATGGTGGCGGCAATCTGTGACGCGCTCACGAGGAATACCGCCCCGAGCCT
Organism: Triticum monococcum; assembly: GCA_034509565.1. NCBI lineage: Eukaryota > Viridiplantae > Streptophyta > Magnoliopsida > Poales > Poaceae > Triticum > Triticum monococcum. Next base: position 672,771,764 of record CM067845.1, read on the forward strand.
CTTTCTTCGTAGCAGAGGGAAGAGCTTCGCCGCCACAACATGGATGCACTTCACACACCCATCGCTGGGGAAACCTCCGAGGCCCGGGCCTTGGAGGAGGCGCGCCTGGCCAACTTGGCTGAGCGCACTCGACTGGAGAACCTTCAGCGCGCTCTCAATGAGCGTGCATGACAACGGATCCCTGAGTCCATTCGACGACAACTTTTTCCACCTCAACCTCAGGTATACCGCACTTCGATTCAAAATCTCGCAGCTGCAGCCCGTATAGCCGAGTCAATCCAGCCTTCCCAGTCGGAGGCTGGCAGGGGTTTGATGTAGATCTGGGCCTTACTCCGAGCAGCAGGAGAGCAGAACACAGGAGTGTCTCAGTCGCGGAATAGGATTCATAGCAGATCTATGATGGAAGATATAGTTCAGTCGGCCCACAGCTCAAGATCGCCCCTGCGGCATGAGGGACGTGGATACCGGCAAGATCAGTACAGAAACCATGAGCAGTATGATCACCAACTCGGTCGTGATGACCGTCGTCGAGTGCCTACACCTCCTCCGAGGAGTGGATCATATGTGCCTCGGCAATATGATGCCAGACTCCCTCGCAGTGGTGAGAGAAGAATACCAGCCGACCCAAGGGAGCCAGGCTTTGCTGCAAGATCTATTCTTGTTCAAGGTCGAGTTGACAGGAACAGAGCACACAGGGAGGGCTTTGACAGAGATCACCCGACTGGCAGCAGAGTTCATGTTTCAGGCCTAGAGTGTTTCAGCAGAGCCATCAGAACAACAATGATTCCTCCCAACTTCAGGTTGGCGATTGAAGTCAGCAAGTTCACTGGCGAGTCTAAGCCTGACACTTGGCTTGAAGATTACCAAGTGGCTGTATAGATCGGTGGCGGCAATGATGAAGTGGCCATGAAGCATCTTCCTCTGATGTTAGAAGGTTCAGCTAGAGCATGGTTGGCTCAATTAGGGCCAGGCAGTATATTCAGTTGGGAAGAACTTGCCCGAGTGTTTGTTAAAATTTTTGAGGGTACTTGCAAGAGGCCAGCAGGGTTAACGGAATTGCAGCATTGCGTGCAAAAACCGAGTGAGACTCTGAGAGATTACATTCATAGGTGGAACACTTTGCATCACACAGTGGAAAATATATCCCACCATCAAGCAGTTTGCGCCTTCAAAGAAGGTGTTAAAAATCAAGAGCTGGTCCTGAAATTCGATCGGACAGGGAATATGTCTCTGACTCGGATGATGGAAATAGCCACTCGGTATGCTAACAGAGAAGAGGAGGATCGACTCCGCAGTGGGAAGAGCAAACCAGTCGGTCAAGACGCCGGTGGAGGCAATTCCAATCGGAAACAAAAGCGTAAAGCTGAACCTGCAGGACCTGGTGAAACTACGGCAGTGATTCAAGGTAAGTTTAAAGGGAAACCTAAGGGGCCTTGGACCCCTAAGAAAGTAAAGGATGCAGCTGGTAACGATGTGATGGATTTTCCATGTCACATTCACACCAAGAAGGATGAAGAAGGCAATCTTATTTATCCTAAGCATACCACTCGATAGTGTCGGGTTCTGATCGAGCAATTTCGAGAGAAACAACCTAATTAGAAGTGATACGTCTCCAAAGTATCTGAGGGAGTCCTGGATTAGGGGGTCTCCGGACAGCCGGACTATAACCTTTGGCCGAACTGTTCGACTATGAAGATACAAGATTGAAGACTTCGTCCCGTGTCCGGATGGGACTCTACTTGGCGTGGAAGGCAAGCTAGGCAATACGGATATACATGTCTCCTCCTTTGTAACCGACCTTGTGTAACCCTACCCTCCTCCGGTGTCTATATAAACCGGAGGGTTTAAGTCCGTAGGACAACATACAATCATACCATAGGCTAGCTTCTAGGGTTTAGCCTCTCTGATCTCGTGGTAGATCAACTCTTGTACTACTCATATTATCAAGAATAATCAAGCAGGACGTAGGGTTTTACCTCCATCAAGAGGGCCCGAACCTGGGTAAAACATCGTGTCCCCTGCCTCCTGTTACCATCCGCCTTAGATGCACAGTTCGGGACCCCCTACCCGAGATCCGCCGGTTTTGACACCGACATTGGTGCTTTCATTGAGAGTTCCTCTGTGTCGTCACCGTTAGGCTTGATGGCTCCTTCAATCATCGATAGCGATGCAGTCCAGGGTGAGACTTTTCTCCCTGGACAGATCTCTGAATTTGGCGGCTCCGCACTGCGGGCCAACTCGCTTGGCCATCCGGAGTAGATCGAGAGCTACGCCCTTGGCTATCAGGTCAGATTTGGAAACTTAAACTACACAGCCGACATCCACGGAGACTTGATCTTCGACGGATTCGAGCCCTTGTCGAGTGTGCCGCACGGTCACGATGAGCATGATTTAGCTCTACCATCGGACAGTGTTCGGGAGATCGCACCGGCGACTGCTCCGACCCTCAAATCGGAGCCAATTGCGCCATCCAGTGACGGGTGGATAGACCCCGCCACTGAGGCCGCACTCTCATCGGCGATCGAGCAGAGTATCGACCTTACCCTTCATGAGAGCCGTGATGCCAAACTGCCGGATTCTTCCCCGGCCATGGACTCTGAACCGCCTGCGCCCATGCCTATCGAATCCGACTGGGCACCGATCATGGAGTTCACCTCCGCGGATATCTTTCAGCACTCTCCCTTCGGCGACATACTAAACTCATTAAGGTCTCTCTCCCTGTCAAGAGAGTCCTGACCAAACTATTCGGCATGATGGGGATGCGGGTGACGAAGGAATTCACCGTCCACCCACCACCCACTTAGTAGCCACTGTCGACGATCTGACTGACATGCTCGACTTCGACTCTGAAGACATCGACAGTATGGACGATGATGCAGGAGACGAACAGGAACCACTGCCCACAGGGCACTGGACGCCCACTTCATCATATGATGTATACATGGTGGACACACCCAAAGAAAACGACGACGAGGAACGGAAGGACGCAACGAAGGGTTGTTCCCTCAAGAAGTAGTAAAAGCGGCGGCGTAAGCGCCGCTCCAAATCCCGCCTCGGTAGAAATAGCGATCATATAGACCCAGCGATAGAGCAGGGTGAACCATCGCCCGACCACGGCAACACGGAGAATCAAATCGAACAACCCGACCCCGTCGAAGATAACAGTCCAGACGACATCACACCGGACAGGCACCCGAAGCAACAGAATGCCCATCAAAGGCTGGTTGCCACTGCAAGGAGTCTGAAAAAGCAGAAGCAAAGGCTCAGGACTGCAGAAGACACACTCAAAATCAGATAGAGTGAAGTACTCAACACTACAGCGAAGTACGGCGGTAATCGCCACACCAAAAGCTACCCGAAGCGAAAGTTGCTACCTGAATTCGATGAGGAGGCCTTAGATCCCCCGCAACCAAAAATCAAAACGGCCATCCGGTCGAATAGACGGCCTCGTGGCTAACATAGAGCGGCAAACGACGCCGCACATAAGCCAGTACGCGATCCGCATGAAGGCTCGCATCAAAAGGACGGCGCAACCAGATCCATCTATGGGCCACGCAAGCGCGCTCCAGCATGCAATGCAACACAACAAACATCCCAAGACCACGGTACACCCAAATACAGGGGTGCCACACACCCCCTATGTTTCATCGATGAGGTGCTGGACCATGAATTTCCAGAGGGATTCAAGCCCGTAAACATAGAGGCGTACGATGGAACGACAGACCCTGGGGTCTGGATTGAGGACTACATCCTCCATATCCATATGGCTCGAGGAGATGATCTCCACGCCATTAAGTACTTACCCCTCAAGCTCAAAGGGCCAGCTCGGCACTGGCTTAAAAGCCTCCCCGAAAACTCCATTGGAGGCTGGGAAGAGCTCGAAGACGCCTTTCGGGGAAATTTTCAAGGGACCTATATCCGACCACCGGATGCAGACGATTTAAGTCATATAACTCAACAGCCCGGAGAGTCAGCCCGAAAGCTTTGGAACAGGTTCCTCACTAAAAAGAACCAAATAGTCGACTATCCGGACGCCGAAGCCTTAGCAGCTTTCAAGCACAGCGTTCAAGACGAATGGCTTGCCAGACACCTCGGCCAAGAAAAGCCGAGAACAATGGCAGCATTAACAAGACTCATGACCCGCTTTTGCACAGGCGAGGACAGCTAGTTAGCCCGATGCATCACCAGCGACCCAAGTACATCCGAAGTCAGGGACGGAAACGGGAAATCACGACGCAGCAAAAACAAGCACCGGGATAAAGAAGACAGCCCCAAGAGCACGACGGTAAACGCTGGATTCAGAAGCTCTCGGCCAGGTCAGCAAAAGCTGCCCTTCAAAGGCAACAGAGACGAACTGTCCAGCCTAAACAAGATTCTGGACCAAATATGTCAGATCCACAGCACCCTCGATAAGCCTGCAAATCATACCCATAGAGAATGTTGGGTCTTCAAGCAGTCCGACAAGCTCAACGCCGAACATAAGGGGAAGGATACACCAAGCGAAGACGAGGACGAGCCTCATAAGCAAAGCACGGGGGAACAGAAGAAATTCCCACCAGAAGTCAAAACAGTAAACGTGTTACATGTGACAAAGGGGAGAAACAAAGCGGCACTCCTAGAGACACATGCCCCAGGGCCTATCACCGTGGAGTTCTGCCACTGGTCGTCCCAACCGATCACCTTCGACCATCGGGATTACTCGGCAAGTATTCGGCGTGCAGGATGGGCTGCCTTGGTATTAGACCCAATAATTGACGGATACCACTTCACACGAGTCCTGATGGACGGCGGCAGCAGTCTAAACCTGATATATCAGGGCACAGTCCGCAAAATGGGGATAGACCCAACAAAAATTAGCCGCAGCAATACTCCTTTAAAGGAGTAATGCCAGGCCCAGAGGCCCATTGCATGGGCTCCCTACTACTAGAGGTTATATTCGGCTTTCCCGATAACTTCCGCAGCGAAAATTTAACGTTCCATATCACTCCATTCCAAAGTGGCTATCAAGCACTACTCGGACGCGAAGCTTTCGCTCGCTTTAACGCAATACCGCATTATGCTTCTCTCATGGTTAAGATGCCCGGTCCACGTGGCATCATTTCAGTAAATGGAAATATTGAGCGCTCCTTGTGCGCGGAAGACCGTGCGGCTGCCTTGGCAGCCGCACACTAAACGGCCTCACCAACTAATGCATCTTCTAGGTCGTTAAGACCACGGACGCGGTTAGACGAGTCCAGCGCAGCTATATGTACTTGATACAGGTTTGATGGCTATACCGCTATTACAATACAAGGGGCTCAACGCGCACAAACAAGTGCCAATTAGGCTCAACTTTACTCATCTTGAACTGTATATAGTTTATTTAGTATAACCTACCTTCTTGCACGACAACTTTTCAACTAAGTTCCTCTCTTTTACAGATGACCATCGTGCTACACCCGTCCAGGACACGGCACAATGGAGACACAGGTGCAGACGTGCAGCAGGGACCCGTTCCAAGGATTCTTTTTAGATTAAAACCCTGCGTAAACCTTTTTTACTGTCTCTTGTTGATACACATCCCTCGGATTCTTAGTAAAATTGAGAAGGATGCTGACGTATTGGCATGTGGCCACGTCAGAATATTGCACATACCTGGACACCGGGGGCTTATTACAAATGGCACTGTTTAGGCCCGGTTTACATCATAAAGACCGAATACCTTAGGGAGTGTTCGGCGTCACGAATTTGGCCTTATATGCATCAGCTCCGAATAATGTGTTTGGTCAAATGTTGGGTTTGCCCGGCTCCTGTGTTTTGCTGCCTTACGTTCCACTCTATTGGCTAAGGCGGCACTAGGAGAACTACTGCAATTGTGCCCTGGTTCATCCGGACAAGCACCTCAGTAGAGAAAGCCGAAAACTGACTGTCATGATATAGCGTGAGACTGGTCAACCACTCGATGACCTAGCAGAATCTTCGGGATTCCTCCCCCTTAACGAAGGGCCGTTTCCTGGCCAGGCATGTACGCGCCCTAATCCGGATGAGCGCGGAGCCACCAGGGGCTATATACTAGCCCCACTGTCAAACTCCTTTGGCTAAGTGAAAGTGTTAAAGCCTTATAGTCCGGTTGCCTAGTTCGTTGCGCTATCACCTCCTTAATGGACCAAGACGTTGGATCAAGTGTGAACATGCGTCTTCTGCGAACACCCTCGCATTATATGTGTGGGGGCTGAAGCCGACGACTGCCATCTTTCAGGTTATATACATATATACATAAACGGCCGCACAGGAGGCATCACAACACTTTCGGGCAAAAGTATAAATACAACCTTGATAAATTCAATAAAACATTGTTTTTACAATGGGAATACATGTCACTCAAACATAATATTCTTCGAGCACTGAGCCTCTATCGAATGAGAGCCTTCAAGAACTTCTTCAAAGTAGTGCTCGACAGCCACTCGGCCTATAGCCGAACCCTGTGCTGCAATAGTGGTGGCATCCATCTCCGCCCAGTATGTTTTGACACGGGCAAGGGCCATCCGCGAGCCTTCTATGCATGCTGACCTCTTTACAACATCGATGTGTGGCACAGCACCAAGGAATTGTTGCACTAAGCTAAAGTAGCTATTCGGCCTTGGCCCTCTAGGCCACAGATGATCCACAACGGACCTCATGGCAAGTCCGGATAATCTATGGAGCTCAGCCCACTCGGCCATTTGCTCATTCAACAGCAGCGGACGGGCTGGAGCATGAAACTGTGACCAAAACAGTTTTTCCACTTCATGATCTTTCTGATCCTTGAAGTATTCGGCCGCATCAGCCGCACTTGCAGCCAAATCCACGTAGGCGTCCGCAGAACTCCATAGCCGGTCCAGAGGTGCATACTTCGGGTCCCCGAACTTAGTCCGCAACAAGAAGGGCTTCCCAGATACAATATCTGCAGCTTGATGCAGCTCCTTCGTCGCTCTGATTTGGGAGCGGGCTTCCTTGGCAGCCACCCAGGCCTTTTCCAGGTCCGTCGCCTTCGCCCGGTTTTCTTCTTCAAGAAGCTGGTAATGGTTAGCAGGATCTTTTAACTCTACAGCCATCTTGGCTATTTTTTCCTTGCTCTCGCAATGCATGGCCTGTTCGGCCCTTAACTCTCCGGCCGCCTTCAAAGCGGCCGCATTGCTACTCCTTGCTTGCTCCTTGGCTTGGGCAAGCTCCGCCCGAAGGGTCTCCACGGTGGCAGCTCCATCTGCAGTCACAACATATTAAAGATAATGGCATCATGCTGCTCTTATTACGTGACAATCACCAGACAAATCACCTACCCTATGCCTCGTCAAGCCGCTTGTTGACAAGCACGATGTCGGCATCTACCGCATCTAGCTGCCGCTTTAGTTCAGCAAACCCATTAGTCCGGCTAGCCACCAGAGCTATAACCACCTGCACATAAAGGCGGTCTGGTTATTACCTGGGACTATGATCCTCTGTTTGCCGCCGTTCTCGACGACAACCATAGTCTCAGGGGCTACTATCTGCATGGGCATACCTAACGTATGCGGTACTATTAAAAGGCATACATTATTTTATGTACCTCGAAGCCTTTAGACAGACTCATAAAAGCTCCATGCAAACCGCTTTCGGTGGATGAAATCCTTTCAATTACCGTACCCATTAGTGTACGATGCGCTTCCGAGACGACAGCTTTCTCCAGAAGATCCTTCAGCGCGTCCGACCGCACACAGTACGGACCCTTGCTGTCGCTCGACTCAGGAGCCGGATATTGGGGATGCCGGGCAGCCAAAGGGTTATCCTCTGGCGATATTGGACCCGGCGATACCCTTCGCAACGACACTTCAAGGTCGCTCGCTTCTTGAGCTGGGGAGTCCGGGGAGGCGTTTCGCTCTCCATCATCTCCGGAAGAAGATCCCCCGAAGATGAACTCTGTCGAGAAGGGCTGCGATCCGGACTACAATTTACAAGCATCGGTTATTGTCTTTGGAAGTAAGGTAGGATATCTTCACTATTAAGTACTTTTTGATTACTTACAGCTTGGTAGAGGGCTGATCCCCACGCGGACATTGTGCGGCAAGAATACCCTCCGAGGCAGGACCCTCTGGCGGAGATTTCTTCTCCCGTTGGAAACCTTAGTTTCCGGATCTTCAGAGGTAGTCCTCTTCCTTCCCCGGGAAAAGAGAATGTCAGATTCTTCCCCTTGGTTATCCTCCCTCGCGGAGGCGCTCATTCCCTCGATTGGAATAGGTAGCGATGGAGTCCCGCTTTTGCCCTCTTTATTCCCCTCTTCATCTTCCTTTGAGGGCACTAGAGAAGGTGCTGGCTCGAGCATCTTTTCCAGCACCGGATTGTCCAAACCTTCAGGAAGGGGGGGCGAACACCGGATCATCTTCGCCTTTGTTATCCAGTCCTGGTCAAAGAGCGATTCTTCAGAATGATGTCATGATAAATAAAATGACAGTATGTTCGGCCACGGGATTACTTACTTGGGTAGCGGGGCGGTTGCAGCTCAGGCCCACATCCTCGGTAGTGTCCGGACACTCTATTTGGGGTCTGAAGAACGATTTGTACATCTCCTCGTGTGTCATGCTGAGGAAATTCTGAATAGTGCGCAGTCCTTCCGGGTTGAATTCCCACATGCGGAGGGGCCGGCGTTTGCAAGGCTAGACTCGACGAACCAGCATAACTTGCATTACCATAACTAGACTGAAATCTCCCTCGAAGAGATCTCGGATATGGCTCTGTAGTATTGGCACGTCCTTGGCTGGACCCCAGCTCAGCCCCCTGCTGATCCATGACATCAGTTGTGGTGGAGGGCCCAAGTGAAAGGTGGGGGCAGCTAACCACTTGACACTTCGGGGAGCTGGGACATAAAACCACTCCCGTTGCCACAATCCGGACACCTCTGGAAAGGAACCCTTTGGCCATGGAGCGTCAGCAATTTTGCTTATTAGAGCACCTCCGCACGCTGCGTACTGCCCCTCGACCATCTTCGGCTACACATCGAAGGTCTTGAGCCACAGGCCGAAGTGAGGGGTAATGTGGAGGAAGGCCTCTCAAACGACAATAAATGATGAAATGTGAAGAAGGGAATCCGGGGCCAGATCGTGAAAATCCAGCCCGTAATAGAACCTAAGACCCCTAACAAAGGGATCCAGAGTGAGGCCTAGTCCTTAGAGGAAGTGGGAGACGAACACAACACTCTCGTTGGGTTCGGGAGTAGGGACGACCTGCCCTCGGGCAGGCAGCCTATGCGAAATTTCGGCGGTCAGATATCTGGCCTCCCTCAACTTCTTGATGTCCTCCTCAGTGACGGAGGAAGGCATCCACCGGCCTTGAAGGCTGGATCCGGACATGATTGAAGGTCCGAAGCGCCTGACCTAGGCTTTGGGTGTTAGTACTCGAGGCAGGGGAAGGGTTTGATTGAGCGCGGGAGGGAAAAAAGAAAAAGCCTTGTCCCTTTATAAAGGGGATGAATATCAGGCGTCCTCCTCGTGGCCATTCGAGACTTACCTAAGATCTCGGAGTCATACCAACATGCACGTTGGGTTACCCACGTTTGTATTGATGAGAATCCCGTGATAAGGGGAACACGATCTCTGCTTTGACAAGACGTGTCAAGAAACCGCCTCGTGTTATGTGCGGGGCTGGTTAAAGAAAAACGGTTCAAATAATTACCGGGCCATGGCATGATGTCATGCTGCCAAAACGTGTCAGCAGATTAGATTTGTGGAAATATTATTCTCTCTACGGTGGTATGTGGAACTTATTTTGCAGGGTCGGACACTATCCTTGTATTCAAACTCTTCCGTGGTGTATTCGGAGGAGGAACCCGCCTTGCAATGTCGAAGACAACACTACGTGTCGGACTCATCATCATTGAAGCCTGGTTCAGGGGCTACTGAGGGAGTCCTGGATTAGGGGGTCTCTGGACAGCCGGACTATATCCTTTGGCCGGACTATTGGACTATGAAGATACGAGATTGAAGACTTCGTCCCATGTCCGGATGGGACTCTACTTGGCGTGGAAGGCAAGCTAGGCAATACGGATATACATGTCTCCTCCTTTGTAACCGACCTAGTGTAACCCTAGCCTCCTCCGATGTCTATATAAACCGGAGGGTTTAAGTCCGTAGGACAACATACAATCATACCATAGGCTAGCTTTTAGGGTTTAGCCTCTCTGATCTCGTGGTAGAACAACTCTTGTACTACTCATATTATCAAGAATAATCAAGCATGACGTAGGGTTTTACCTCCATCAAGAGGGCCCGAACCTGGGTAAAACATCATGTCCCCTGCCTGCTGTTACCATCCGCCTTAGACGCACAGTTCGGGACCCCCTACCCGAGATCCGCCGGTTTTGACACCGACAGTATCTATAATTTTTGATTGCTCCATGCTATTATATTATCTATTTTGGATGTTAATGGGCTTTATTTTACACTTTTATATCATTTTTGGGACTAACCTACTAACTGGAGGCCCAACCCAAATTGTTGTTTTTTTGTATATTTTAGAGTTTCGCCGAAAAGGAATATCAAACAGATTCCAAACTGAATGAAACCTTCGGGAACGTGATTTTCTCAACAAACATGACCCAGGAGACTTGGAGTGGGCGTCAAGAAACAATCGAGGAGGCCACGAGGTAGGGGGCACGCCTACCCCCTGGGCGTGCCCTCCACCCTTGTGGGCCCCTCATTGCTCCACCGACGTACTTCTTCCTCCTATATATATCCACGTACCCCCCAAACATCCAGGAGCACCACGAAAACCTAATTCCACCGCCGCAACCTTCTGTACCCAAGAGATCCCATCTTGGGGCCTTTTTCGGAGCTCCGCCGGAGGGGGCATTGATCACGGAGGGCATCTACATCAACTCCATGGCCTCTCCGGTGATGTGTGAGTAGTTTACTTCAGACCTTCGGGTCCATAGTTATTAGCTAGATGGCTTCTTCTTTGTCTTTGGATCTCAATACAAAGTTCTCCTCGATCTTCTTGGAGATCTATTCGATGTAATCTTATTTTGCGGTGTGTTTGTCGAGATCCGATGAATTGTGGGTTTATGATCAAGTTTATCTATGAACAATATTTGAATCTTCTTTGAATTCTTTTATGTATGATTGGTTTATCTTTGCAAGTCTCTTTGAATTATCAGTTTGGTTTGGCCTACTAGATTGATCTTTCTTGTAATGGGAGAAGTGCTTAGCTTTGAGTTTAATCCTGCGGTGTGCTTTCCCAGTGATAGCAGAGGCATAAAGGCATGTATTGTATTGGTGCCATCGAGGATAAAAAGATGGGTGAGGTAGTCCTGGATTAGGGGGTCCCCGGACAGCCGGACTATATCCTTTGGCCGGACTGTTGGACTATGAAGATACAAGATTGAAGACTTCGTACCATGTCCGGAAGGGACTCTACTTGGCGTGGAAGGCAAGCTAGGCAATACGGATGTGTATATCTCCTCCTTTGTAACCGACCTTGTGTAACCCTAGCCCCCTCCGGTGTCTATATAAACCAGAGGGTTTTAGTCTGTAGGACAACAAACAATCATACCATAGGCTAGCTTCTAGGGTTTAGCCTCTCCGATCTCGTGGTAGATCAACTCTTGTAATACTCATATCATTAAGAATAAATCAAGAAGGACCTAGGGTTTTACCTCCATCAAGAGGGCCCGAACCTGGATAAAACATCGTGTCCCCTGCCTCCTGTTACCATCCGCCTTAGACGCACAGTTCGGGACCCCCTACCCGAGATCCGCCGGTTTTGACAACGACATTGGTGCTTTCATTGAGAGTTCCTCTGTGACGTCGCCATAAGGAAGGATGCCTCATCTCGTTGTTAAAAACAACATTACCGCCGGGGGACCTCTGGCTGACGGCCAAACTCTCCGGCTAGGCAGTTTTGTCATGACTGCCTGTTCGGCCGCTGCACTGACGATGACTTCCCGGGTCATCAAAAACAGCCTGCACGTCGGCTCGGAATTCGCTGTGCAGATGGATCCAATGGAGCTCTCCTCCCTAAATGAACTCCTGGATCGCATCACCGCCTTGGGAGTCGCTATGGACTATGATCGGATTGGGCTTAAACCCGATTGAAGGGAGATTAACTCTCCACCGGTCACCCATCATGTTGCGGTGGTGGAGGAACAATGCGGCGATCCTCCCTCTATCTAGAAGACGAACTATGTCCGAATCGCTGAGCTCTCTGAGCCGGATACCCATTTACGGGAGGACATCACCCAATCCCTGAACCTAGAGTCAGGCAGCAGGCCAGACTCATCGGGCAACATACCAGAATTCAAACTTCCAAGATCGGAAACCCCTCGGCCCCTGGGTCTCAGATTGGGTAGGCGTCGGGACTCAAATCCACCCACCCACCCAGACATAAACGATCTTTCCCACATCATGCAAGAGCCCCATGAAACAGTACATCATTATTGGGCCAGATTCCTCCTTGTGATGAACAAGGTTAAGGACTGCCGCGAGGAAGACGCAGTCTCACTTTTCTGCAATAACTGCACTGACAAGGGAATCCTTAACGCCATAAGTCGCTGTGACATATCACGCTTCACTGACTTGGCATCCATAGTACGAAAGTACTCCGTGATGGAAAGTGCCTGGAAAACTGAAACGTAATTTTGGGATAATCCGGCTCCGTATACGCACCCAGTCCAAAGTAAAAGGGTGCACTATCATAAGACACCCGAGTTCATTACAAAGAAGCAAAAACCCTCTACAGCGCACGGAACTGTATTGGAGGGATGGATTAACGGACTCTGCAAAATTCACAGCACAGCGGATACAATACCAACGCACAACCTTAGAGCATGTTGGATACTCCGGTAGGTGGCCAAAAGTGGTGAGGATCTTCTTATCCCAAATGCCACAGAGCACCATCCCGTGGATAACAATACGGTGTTAACAGTCTTTGAGACCTTCGCGTCAAATAATAAGTGCAAGCGAACACTTCGCATCATGGTCGAAATCTGCCACGTAGCAGCAATAAATCCATGGAGTGACACGGCTATTACCTTCAATGCCAGTGACAAACCTAAATTCCAAACAGCCCGAGCACCAGCCGCACTGGTCCTCAGTCCAATCATGGACGGCTTTCGACTCACCAAAGTACTCATGGACGGCGGTGGCGGATTAAACCTCATCTATGAGGAAACTCTTCAAAAAATGGAAATAGGCCGGAACCGCATTGAGCAAAGTAGCACAACCTTCAAGGGAAACATACCCAGTTGGGAGGCACAATGCGATGGGAAAATCACACTATATGTGGATTCGGTACGCCAGAGAACTATAGGTCCGAAGAAATTACATTTCAAGTGGCCCCGTTCAGCAGTGGATACCACGCCCTTCTAGGACGTGAGGCGTTCACGATCTTCCAAGCCGTACCCCATTATGGGTACATGAAGCTCAAAATGCCTGGGCCCAACGGAATCATCACCCTCGCTAGTGATCCGGACACAACACTTTGCGCCGAAAACAAAACAGCCACACTGGCCCTCGAGGCATTATCCGAAGCCCTCTCGGCCGAGAAATTAACCATGCAACGCTCCATAGTGGACAGGGACGACGTGATACTCGACAAGAGATCCAAGTCTACCTCTTTTAAACCAGCGGATGAAATAGTCAAATTCCAAGTCCACCCAACGGACCCTACAAAAACAGCCTCCATCAGGGCACAGTTAAACCCCGCCGTGGACACCGCACTACGAGAGTTCCTGCGCGAGAATTGGGACATATTCGCATGGCATCCCCCAGACATGCCAGGAATCCCACGCAGGCTGGCTGGGCATAGCCTCAATATCCTAAAGGGATTCAAGCCGGTCAAGCAAGCTCTTCGGCGTTTCTCCGAACCTAAGAGACAGGCCATGGGAGAGGAACTAGCCAAGTTATTGGAGGCCGGATTCATCAGAGAAATAAAACACCCGGACTGGCTAGCAAACCTGGTGATGGTACCAAAGAAGGATAAATCCTGGCACCTTTGTGTCGATTTCAAGGACCTCAATAAAGCTTGCCCAAAGGATCCCTTCCCCCTCCCCCGCATCGATCATATTATTGATGCTACCGCAGGACACGAGTCATTGTGTTTCCTCGACGCATACTCCGGTTACCACCAAATCAAGATGGCGGAGTCCGACCAAGCCGCAATAGCATTCATCATACCATACGGTCCCTTCTGTTTCAACACAATGCCTTTTGGGTTCAAAAACGCCAGCGCAACATATCAACGCATGATTCAGACATGTCTGGAGAAACAAATCGGCAAAAAGTAGAGACATGCGTAGACGATGTGGTCGTCAAAACCAAACATGTCGACTCTTTGATAGACGACTTGAGGCTCACATTCGACAACCTCCGAACATACGACATCAAGCTTAATCCGGAAAAATTCGTTTTTAGCGTACCAGCCGGAAAGCTCCTGGGTTTCATTGTCTCTAGTAGAGGTATTGAAGCTAATCCGGCCAAAATCCGAGCTTTTTCACAGTTGGCTACTGAGGGAGTCCTGGATTAGGGGGTGTACGGGTAGCCGGACTATACCTTCAGCCGGACTCCAGGACTATGAAGATACAAGATTGAAGATTACGTCCCGTGTCCGGATGGGACTTTCCTTGGCGTGGAAGGCAAGCTTGGCGATGCGGGTATTCAAGATCTCCTACCATTGTAACCGACTCTATGTAACCCTAACCCTATCAGGTGTCTATATAAACCGGAGGGTTTTAGTCCGTAGGACAACTTCATCAACTCCATAGACAACAATCATACCATAGGCTAGCTTCTAGGGTTTAGCCTCCTTGATATCGTGGTAGATCTACTCTTGTACTACCCATATCATCAATATTAATCAAGCAGGACGTAGGGTTTTACCTCCATTGAGAGGGCCCGAACCTGGGTAAAACATCGTGTTCCCTGCCTCCTGTTACCTTCTGGCCTAGACGCACAATTCGGGACCCCCTACCCGAGATCCGCCGGTTTTGACGCCGACATTGGTGCTTTCATTGAGAGTTCCTCTGTGTCGTCACCTTTAGGCCCGATGGCTCCTTTGATCATCAACAATGATGCGGTCCAGGGTGAGACTTTTCTCCCCGGACAGATCTTCGCCTTCGGCGACTTCGCTCTGCGGGCCAATTCTCTTGGCCACTTGGAGCAGATCGAAAGCTACGCCCCTGGCCATCAAGTCAGGTTCGGAAGCTTAAACTACACGACTGACATCCGCGGAGACTTGATCTTCGATGGGTTCGAGCCACGGCCAAGCGCGCCGCACTATCTCTAGGGGCATGATCTAGCTCTGCCTCCGGGTAGTGTCCTAGAGGCCGCACACGCATCGGTTCCGACCTCTAACTCGGAGCCTATTGCGCCAATCGAGGATGAGCGGTTGGACGCCACCTCGGGGGCTGCGATCTCAAAGGCGATCAAGCCGAATGCTAGCCCCGCACTCTCCATGACCCGTGACTCCGAGGATCCGGACTCCTTCCCGGACTCCGAACCCCCCGCGCCCCTGCCGATCGAATCCGATTGGGCACCGATAATGGAGTTCACCGCCGCAGACATCTTTCAACACTCGCCTTTGGGCGTCATCCTGAACTCTTTTAAGTCTCTCTCTTTATCAGGAGAGCCCTGGCCGGATTACGGTCAGCGAGGACGGGATGCGGACGATGAAGAAATTCAAGGCCCACCCACCACCCACTTTGTAGCCACTGTCGGCGATTTAACCGACATGCTTGACTTTGGCTCCGAAGACATCGACGGTATGGACGACGATGTAGGAGACGAACAGGAACCAGCACCTGTAGGGCGCTGGAAGGCCACCTCGTCATATGACATATATATGGTGGATACTCCGAAAGATGGAGATGGCGATGGAACAGTGGACACCCCCAAGAAACAGCCAAAGCGCCGGCGTCAGCGGCGCCGCTCTAAATCCCGCCAAAGCAAAAACGGTGATTCCGGCACGGGAGATAATACTACCCCGGACAGCGCCGAAGAACACCCACCTCAGCAAGATTCGGCACAGGAAGATGGAGAAGCCAGCCCTCATGAGAGAGCGGCAGACCAAGAGGTTGAGGATGATAACTATATGCCTCCCTCCGAAGACGAGGCAAGCCTCGATGACGACGAATTCGTCATACCATCAGACCCCGCCGAACAAGAGCATTTTAGACGCAGGCTTTTAGCCATGGCAAGCAGCCTCAAGAAAAAGCAGCAGCAACTTAGAGCTGCCCAAGATTTGCTAGCTGACAGATGGACTGAAGTCCTTGCGGCCGAAGAGTATGAACTCGAACGCCCCTCCAAGAGTTACCCAAAGCGCAGGCCGCTACCCCGATCAGAGGAGGAAGCACCTACATCACTAGCGCATGACATGGAAGACCGGCCACCTCGCGGCCGCGACAGAGAGGTCTCTTGACCCTCCACCCAAGCCATGCCCCGACGCCACTCAACTAGGGCACAGGAAAATGCGCCAGACCTGCGAGACATACTGGAGGACAAGGCAAGACAAACAAGATCGATCTATGGATCGCGCAGGCGCCCTACGGCACGTGACGATGATCTTCACTCCGGATACAACAAATCCGGCCGGGCCGAACACAACAGACATAGCTCTTCCGAGCTACGTCGTGATATAGCCCAGTACAGAGGCGCCGCACACCCGCTATGCTTCATGAATGAAGTAATCGAGCATAAAATCCCAAAGGGTTTCAAACCCGTAAACATCGAATCATACGATGGCACAACAGATCCGGTGGTATGGATCGAGGATTATCTCCTTCACATCCACATGGCATGCGGCGACGATCTACACGCCATCAAATACCTCCCGCTCAAACTTAAAGGACCGGCCCGACATTGGCTTAACAACTTGCCAGCAGACTCAATCGGTTCTTGGGAGGACCTGGAAGCCGCATTCCTCGACAACTTCCAGGGCACTTACGTGCGACCACCGGATGCCGACGACTTAAGCCACATAATTCAGCAGCCAGAGGAATCGGCCAGATAATTCTAGACACGGTTCCTAACAAAGAAAAACCAGATAGTCGACTGTCCGGATGTAGAGGCCCTAACAGCCTTCAAGCATAACATCCGCGACGAGTGGCTTGCCCGGCACCTGGGACAGGAAAAGCCGAAATCTATGGCAGCCCTCACGACACTCATGACCCGCTTTTGTGCGGGAGAAGACAGCTGGCTAGCTCACAGTAACAACTTATCAAAGAACCCTGGTAATTCGGATACCAAGGACAAAAGTGGCAGGGCACGTCGGAATAAGCAAAAACGCCGCGTTAGCAGCGACAGCAACGAAGACACGGCAGTCAATGCCGGATTCAAAGGCTATAAATTCGGTCAGCGGAAAAAGACATTCAAAAAGAATACTCAGGGCCTGTCCAGTTTGGACCGAATACTCGACCGCTTGTGCCAGATACATGGCACCCTCGAAAGGCCAGCCAATCACACTAACAGAGATTGTTGGGTATTCAAGCAGGCAGGCAAGTTAAGAGCCGAAAACAAAGACAAGGGGCTGCACAGCAATGACGAGGAGGAGCCCAAGCCGCCGAACAACAATGGATAGAAGGGTTTTCCCCCACAAGTGCGGACGGTGAACATGATATACGCAACCCACATTCCCAAGAGGGAGCGGAAGCATGCGCTACGGGACGTATACATGATGGAGCCAGTCGCCCCGAAGTTCAACATATGGTCCTCCTGCCCGATCACTTTTGATCGAAGGGACCATCCCACTAGCACCCGTCATGGCGGCTTCGCCGCATTGGTTCTCGACCCAATCATCGACGGATTTCATCTCACAAGAGTCCTCATGGACGGCGGCAGCAGCCTGAACCTGCTTTATCAGGATACAGTGCAGAAAATGGGCATAGATCCCTCAAGGATTAAGCCCACAAAAACGACCTTTAAAGGCGTTATACCAGGTGTAGAAGCCAACTGTACAGGCTCAGTAACACTTGACGTGGTCTTCGGATCCCCGGACAACTTCCAAAGCGAAGAGTTAATCTTTGATATAGTCCCGTTTCGCAGTGGCTATCACGCCCTGCTCGGACGAACCGCATTTGCAAAGTTCAATGCGGTGCCACACTACGCATATCTCAAGCTCAAGATGCTAGGCCCTTGAGGAGTAATCACGGTCAACGAAAACACCGAACGCTCCCTCCATACGGAGGAGCACACGGCGGCTCTCGCAGCGGAAGTGCAAAGTAGCCTCCTCAGGCAATTCTCTAGTCCGGCCATTAAAAAGCTAGACACTGCCAAGCGCGCCCGGAGTAACCCACAGTAGAACCGCCTGGCACACTACGAGCAAGCGTAGCAATGTGGCCCCAACCCCAGCTCTCGCGACATAGCGAAACTAGTACCTCGCATACATAACTACGCCCTTGAAATACCATGGGCACATGGGAAGGGGCACAATAACGGCACGCCCAAAATACGGCTTAAAATGTACTAGGGGCTGCCGGATTCTTTTTTTAATTTTTTCCTACTTTCAGGACTCCATACTTCGGACGACCTGTTCAGCAATTCGACTGCCGCACAAACGATGCAAGATCCAGGGAGGCAGACAAGCCATGCCGCATTATGGAACTCCCAGGTGGTCTCTGTTACGAGCGGTATACCTGTTTTAAATACAATTCCGCGGCCTGCCCCTGGTCAGGACATACCAAATCATCCAATATCTTTTGCTTACCGCACTATTTGTATCGTTCGGCTTTGATAAATAGCCTCTCTATAAACAATGCATAGCTTTCTGTCTATTTTTTGCATTATCATCTTTTCATATATATGTTTATGACATGTTGCACCCGTACACTATGGTACGGCAAAATACGCCAGGGGCTTTAGTACCCATTAATATGACGTGAGAAGTCTGTACACTTTCACAAGTGCGGCACCCCGAACTTATAGCACTATATGCATCGGCTCCGAATCATGATTTGGGTCAATAGTTGGGTTTGCCCGGCTCCTATGTTTTGGTGCCTTACGTTCCGCTATATCGGCTAAGGTAGCACTAGGAGAACCACTGCGATTGTGCCCCGGTTGAGCTGGGCTAAGCACCTCAGTGGAGAAAGCTAAATCTGACTGTCATGATGTGGCAAGAGACCGGTCGCTGTACGAGAGGTTTTTCGAGTCCCTAAAGGCTTATGCCGCTTCGAGCGAGGAGCTGGCTTTGTCCGGCCAAGGCGTGGATAGCACGCTGAACTCGGTCTTCCGAACTAGGGGCTTCGCCGAAATTTAAAATTATAGAGTTCTATGGCCAAGTGAGAGTGTTCAAGCATTATAGTCCGATTGCCTAGTTCGTTGTGCTGAGCGCCTGCCTCGAAGGACCCAACTATGGGAAAAAGAGCGCTTAGGTTTATCCCGAACACCCCAGCACTAGTGGCACGGGGGCAGAAGCCGACGACTGGCCATCTCTCAATTTTTGATAAATGGCCGCACAGAAAGTAATATTTTAAATTCAATAAGCGTTGCTTAGCGCATATGAACAAGTTTTCAGCGCACTGGATAAACACGAGCGAGTTCATTCAAAAATTACATCCTTGGTACATTCATCCGCCACTAGGCGGGCACCCGCAAGAACATCCTTATAGTAGTTCTCGGGCTTGCGATGCTCCTTCCCCGGTGGCGGCCCGTCCCTCACAAGCTTCTCACCGTCCAGCTTACCCCAGTGCACCTTTGCACGGGCAAGGGCCCTATGGGCACCTTTGATGCAGACGGAGCGCTTGATGACCTCGAGCCTTGGACAGGCCTCCACCAGTCGCCGCACCAGCCCGAAGTTGCTCCCAGGCAGGGCCTCTCCGGGCCACAGCCGAACTATGAAGCCCTTCATGGCCTGTTCGGCCGCCTTGTGGAGTTTGACCAGCTGTTTCAGCTGGTCGCTCAACGGCACAGGGTGTCCAGCCTCAATATACTGAGACCAGAACACCTTCTCCGTCGAGCTGCCCTCTTCGGCTCGGTAGAATGTGGCGGCGTTGGATACACTATTGGGAAGATCTGCGAATGCCCCTGGAGAGCTCCGGATTCGGGTAAGTAACAAGTACTTTACTTTTATACTTCTGCTTTGCATAAAGAATGCCTTACCCACCGCTATATTTTTCATATCCTCCAACTCTTGGAGGGCCTTTTGGGCTTCGGCCTTGGCAGACTTGGCAGTCTCAAGGGCCGCCGCGAGCTTGGACGCTTGCGTCTTGGACTCAAGCTCCAAACTCTCATGTGTTTTCATGAGAGCCTGAAGCTCCTGCTGCACCTCGCCAACCTGGCCCTCAAGTTTCTCTCGCTCGGAGCACTCCACGGCCGTTTTCTTTTCGGCCTCGGACAGCGCCTGCTTGAGGGTCGCCACCTCAGTCGTGGCCCCTACAATAAGTAGTACAATCCTGTTATTTTTTGCAATCAAGACTTTCTATAGGCACTTTTTCTGGAAGGTATTTCTTACCTTCTTTCTCCTCGAGCTGCCGTTTGGCAAGGCCGAGATCTTGCTCGGTCTGCTCGAGGCCCTGTTTCAGGGCACCCACCTCCGCAGTCAGTGCGACGGTGGTTAGCTGCGAAGCCTACATACGCATATTGACTCTTTGTTGTTAGACTCCTGCGAAATTTAATAGATCCTCTATTCGGCTTTTCTTTCCGAACGCCAAACAGAGCATCAGGGGCTACTGTCTATGTGATTATATCTTTACATATTTTTTACTTACCTCAAAGCCTATTAGAAGGCTAGCGCAAGCTTCGCTCAGTCCGCTCTTGGTGGACTGAACCTTCTACATCACCGTACTCATAATAGTATGGTGCTCCTCGTCGATGGAGGCGCCGTCAAGCACCTCCAGCAGATTGTCCGGCACCTCCGGTTGGACGGAGGCTGCCGGCTCAGAAGGCTTACTCCTCTTGGAAGGAGTTCGCCTACCGTGGACCGGAACCGTTGTAGATTCCAGTGCGGTGTCCGGCTCAAAGCCGGACTTGGAGCCCTGGGGGGCCTTGTCCCCTTCACTCCTGGAGTCCGAGAGGTTGCCTTGCGGCTCCTCCGGGACCACCTCCTCCTGCCCTGGAGCTCATCGCGACGCCACTTCGGCGTCATCCGCGGTGCGGGGGGAGACCGCGGGCGGAACTGATTTCACGTCCGATGAATTCAGGGAGCCGCTCGACGACTCATCGAGTCCGGTCCGGGGCGGGCTGCATAATTATATTCGACATTAGGGAAAGCTGTGCAACAAAGGAATGTCATGAGTTACTCTGATATTCGAACTTACGATTTCGCCGGATGCTTGGCCCTGTCTGGCCACTCCTCTTCGTCCTCTTCGGCGTCGGGGAGGTAGTCCGGCGGAGGGGTCTTCCTCTTCTTGGACCCTTTGGCCTCCCCCGTTGGGGCGGCCTTCCTTTTCTTTCCTTCCCCTGCTGGAGGGGGAGAGGTTTCTTCTTCCTCCTCCTCGTTTTCACGGGAGGAGTGCGTCTCGGACTCGTCAGATGACGAGTCCGACACCACCATATTACGGGCACTCTTTCAAGTCCCCGTGGTCTTCTTCTTCTTGGCCTTCTTCTCCGGCACCACATAAGGCGCCGGAACCAGCAGCTTCATTAGGAGAGCTAGGGCTGGGTCTTCGGGCAGCGGAGCCGGACAGTTAATCGGTCCGGATATCGCCCACCAAGCCTATCAAAGGTAAGGGAGTTTAGATCCCGCATAGAGTCAAACTATGGAAAAAGCTTAAACATCCTGTAAAAGGTGTAGATGGCTTACCTCGTTAGCATGACGCTGCGAGCTATATCCGCGGTCCTCGGAAGCGGATGTAGGAGCCTCGGCACCCTTAAATAGCAGCCTCCAGGCATCTTCGTACGTCGTGTCGAAGAGCCTGCTGAGGGTTTGATGCTGCGCCGGGTTGAACTCCCACAGATTAAAATCCCGTTGTTGGCATGGGAGGACTTGGCGGACGAGCATAACCTGGATTACATTAACAAGCCAGACTGGCTTGTTCACCAGGGACTGGATGCATGTTTGCAATCCGGTCACCTCTTTTTCGTTACCCCACGACAGGCCCGTCTCTTTCCAGGACATAAGCCGCGTGGGGGGTCCGGATCGGAACTCGGGGGCTGCGGTCCATTTCGGACCGCGCGGCTCGGTGATGTAAAACCACCTGGATTGCCATCCCTTTATGGTCTCCACAAAAGAGCCCTCGAACCATAGGACGTTGGCCATCTTGACCGCCATGGCGCCTCCGCATTCCGCCTGGTTGCTGCACACCACCTTGGGCTTGACGTTGAAGGTCTTGAGCCAGAGGCCGAAATGGGGGCGGACGCGGAGAAAAGCCTCGCACACGATGATAAACGCCAAGATGTTGAGGATGAAGTTCAGGGCCAGATCGTGGAAGTCCTGGCCGTAGTAGAACATGAGCCCCCGGACAAATGGGTGAAGTGGAAAGCCCAGTCCGCGGAGGAAGTGGGGAAGGAATACTACCCTCTCATGGGGCCTTGGGGTGGGGAGAAGCTGCCCCTCCTCGGGAAGCCGGTGCGCGATGTCCTTGGACAAGTATCCGGCCTTCCTTAGCTTTTTAACTTGGCCCTCCGTAATGGTGGAGACCATCCACTTGCCTCCCGCTCCGGACATTGCTGGACGAGGTTGAGGTGGGAAGTGCGGGCTTGGGCGCTGGAGCTCGAGTGCACAGGAGATGGATAGGCAGAGGAGGAAGAAGGCGTAGGTAAAAAGGTGGATCCTTATCCCCTTATATGGGCAGATGCGGTTGTGCGTCCCCACCTGCCTAGTAAAACTGACTTACTGGAAATAATACATACTGATGTATGCGGTCCGATGAGTGTTAAGGCTCATGGCAAGTATCGTTATTTTCTGAACTTCACAGATGATTTGAGCAGATATGGGTATATCTACTTGATGAAACATTTGAAAAGTTCAAAGAATTTCAGAGTCAAGTGGAAAATAATCGTGACAAGAAAATAAAGTTTCTATGATCTGATTGCGGAGACAAATATTTGAGTTACGAGTTTGGTCTTCAATTAAAACAATGTGGAATAGTTTCACAAACTCATGCCACATGGAACACCACAGCATAATGGTGTGTCCGAACGTCATAACCGTACTTTATTGGATATAGTGCGATCTATGATGTCTCTTACCGATCTACCACTATCGTTTTGGGGTTATGCATTAGAGACAACTGCATTCACGTTAAATAGGGCACCATCTAAATCCGTTGAGACGACACCGTGTGAACTATGGTTTGGCAAGAAACCTAAGCTGTCGTTTCTTAAAGTTTGGAGTTGCGATGCTTATGTGAAAAAGTTTCATCTCGATAAGCTCAAACTCAAATCGGAGAAATATGTCTTCATAGGATATCCGAAGGAAACTATTGGATACACCTTCTATCACAGATCCGAAGGCAAGACTTTTGTTGCTAAATTCGGAAACTTTCTGGAGAAGGAGTTTCTCTCGAAAGATGTGAGTGGGAGGAAAGTAGAACTTGATGAGGTAACTGTACCTGCTCCCTTATTGGAAAGTAGTACATCACAGAAAATTGTTTCTGCGACACCTACACCAATTAGTGAGGAAGCTAATGATAATGATCATGAAACTTCAGGACAAGATACTACTGAACCTCGTAGATCAACTAGAGTGAGAACCGCGCCAGAGTGGTATGGTAATCCTGTTCTGGAAATCATGCTGCTAGATCATGATGAACCTACGAACTATGAAGAAGCGATGGTGAGCCCAGATTCCGCAAAATGGCTTGAAGCCATGAAATCTGAGATGGGATCCATGTATGAGAACAAAGTATGGACTTTGGTTGACTTGCCCGATGATCCGCAAGAAATTGAGAATAAATGGATCTTCAAGAAGAAGACTGACGCTGATGGTAATATTACTGTCTACAAAGCTCGACTTGTCGCAAAAGGTTTTCGACAAGTTCAAGGGGTTGACTAAGATGAGACCTTCTCACCCGTAGCAATGCTTAAGTCTGTCCGAATCATGTTAGCAATTGCCGCATTTTATGATTATGAAATTTGGCAGATGGATGTCAAAACTGCATTCCTGAATGGATTTCTGGAAGAAGAGTTGTATATGATGCAACCGGAAGGTTTTGTCGATCCAAAGGGAGCTAATAAAGTGTGCAAGCTCCAGTGATCCATTTATGGACTGGTGCAAGCCTCTCAGAGTTTGAATAAACGCTTTGATAGTGTGATCAAAGCTTTTGGTTTTATACAGACTTTCGGAGAAGCCTGTATTTACAAGAAAGTGAGTGGGAGCTCTGTAGCATTTCTGATATTATATGTGGATGACATATTACTGATTGGAAATGATATAGAATTTCTGGATAGCATAAAGGGATATTTGAATAAGAGTTTTTCAATGAAAGACCTCGGTGAAGCTGCTTACATATTAGGCATAAAGATCTATAGAGATAGATCAAGACGCTTAATTGGACTTTCACAAAGCACATACCTTGACAAGATTTTGAAGAAGTTCAAAATGGATCAAGCAAAGAAAGGGTTCTTGCCTGTGTTACAAGGTGTGAAGTTGAGTCAGACTCAATGCCCGACCACTGCAGAAGATAGAGAGAAAATGAAAGATGTTCCCTATGCTTCAGCCATAGGCTCTATCATGTATGCAATGCTGTGTACCAAACCTGATGTGTGCCTTGCTATAAGTTTAGCAGGGACGTACAAAAGTAATCCAGGAGTGGATCACTAGACAGCGGTCAAGAACATCCTGAAGTACCTGAAAAGGACTAAGGATATGTTTCTCATATATGGAGGTGACAAAGAGCTCATTGTAAACGGTTACGTTGATGAAAGCTTTGACACTGATTCGGACGATTCTAAACCGCAAACCGGATACATGTTTGCATTAAACGGTGGAGCTGTCAGTTGGTGCAGTTCTAAACAAAGCGTCGTGGCGGGATCTACATGTGAAGCGGAGTACATAGCTGCTTTGGAAGCAGCAAACGAAGGAGTCTGGATGAAGGAGTTCATATCCAATCTAGGTGTCATACCTAGTGCATCGGGTCCAATGAAAATGTTTTGTGACAATACTGGTGCAATTGCCTTGGCAAAGGAATCCAGATTTCACAAAAGAACCAATCACACCAAGAGACGCTTCAATTCCATCCGGGATCTAGTCCAGGTGGGAGACATAGAGATTTGCAAGATACATACGGATCTGAATGTAGCAGACCCGTTGACTAAGCCTCTTCCACGAGCAAAACATGATCAGCACCAAGTCTCCATGGGTGTTAGAATCATTACTGTGTAATCTAGATTATTGACTCTAGTGCAAGTGGGAGACTGAAGGAAATATGCCCTAGAGGCAATAATAAAGTTATTATTTATTTCCTCACATATCATGATAAATGTTTATTATTCATGCTAGAATTGTATTAACCGGAAACATAATACATGTGTGAATATATAAACAAACAGAGTATCACTAGTATGCCTCTACTTGACTAGCTCGTTAATCAAAGATGGTTATGTTTCCTAACCATGAACAAAGAGTTGTTGTTTGATTAACGAGGTCACATCATTAGTTGAATGATCTGATTGACATGACCCATTCCATTAGCTTAGCTCCTGATCGTTTAGTATGTTGCTATTGCTTTCTTCATGACTTATACATGTTCCTATGACTATGATATTATGCAACTCCCGTTTACCGGAGGAACACTTTGTGTGCTACCAAATGTCACAACGTAAATGGGTGATTATAAAGGTGCTCTACAGGTGTCTCCAAAGGTAGATGTTGGGTTGGCGTATTCCGAGATTAGGATTTGTCACTCCGATTGTCGGAGAGGTATCTCTGGGCCCTCTCGGTAATGCACATCACATAAGCCTTGCAAGCATTACAACTAATGAGTTAGTTGCGAGATGATGTATTACGGAACGAGTAAAGAGACTTGCCGGTAACGAGATTGAACTAGGTATTGGATACCGACGATCGAATCACGGACAAGTAACATACCGATGACAAAGGGAACAACGTATGTTGTTATGCGGTCTGACCGATAAAGATCTTCGTAGAATATGTAGGAGCCAATATGGGCATCCAGGTCCCGCTATTGGTTATTGACCGGAGATTTATCTCAGTCATGTCTGCATTGTTCTTGAACCGTAGGGTCCGCACGCTTAACGTTACGATGACAGTTATTATGAGTTTATGCATTTTGATGTACTGAAGTTAGTTTGGAGTCCCGGATGTGATCACGGACATGACGAGGAGTCTCAAAATGGTCGAGACATAAAGATTGATATATTGGATGACTATATTCGGACACCGGAAGCATTCCGGGGAAGTTTTGGATAAAACCGGAGCACCGGGGGGTTACGGGAACCCCCCGGGGGGTTAATGGGCCTCATGGGCCTAAAGTGGAGAAGAGGAAGGGGCTGCCAGGGCAGGCCGCGCGCCCCCTCTCCCCCTAGTCCGAATTGGACAAGGAGGGAGGGGCGGCGCCCCCGTTTTTCCTTCTCTTCTCCCACCTCTCCTACTTGGACAAGGAAAGGGAGGGGAGTCCTACGCCCGGTAGGAGTAGGACTCCTCCTGCGCGCCTCCTTTAGGGCCGGCCGCACCCCCCTTGGATCCTTTATATACGGAGGCAGGGGGCACCCTAGAACACACAAGTTGATCATCGTGATCGTTCCTTAGCCGTGTGCGGTGCCCCCTTCCACCATATTCCACCTTGGTCATATTGTAGCAGCGCTTAGGCGAAGCCCTGCGACGGTAGAACATCAAGATCGTCACCACGCCGTCGTGCTGACGGAACTCATCCCCGAAGCTTTGCTGGATCGGAGCCCGGGGAGCGTCATCGAGCTGTACATGTGCTAAGAACTCGGAGGTGCCGGAGTAACGGTGCTTGGATCGGTCGGATCGGGAAGACATACGACTACTACCTCTATGTTGCGTCAACGCTTCCGCTTCGGTCTACAAGGGTACGTAGACAACACTCTCCCCTCTCGTTGCTATGCATCACCATGATCTTGCGTGTGCGTAGGAAATTTTTTGAAATTACTATGTTCCCCAACACTACCCATATCATCAATATTAATCAAGCAGGACATAGGGTTTTACCTCCATCAAGAGGTCCCGAACCTGGGTAAAACTTCGTGTCCCTTGCCTCCTGTTACCATCCGGCCTAGATGCATAGTTCGGGACCCCCTACCCGAGAACCGCCAGTTTTGACACCGACATTGGTGCTTTCATTGAGAGTTACTCTGCGTCGTCGCTGTCAGGCTTGATGGCTCCTACTATCATCAATAGCGATGCAGTCCAGGGTGAGACCTTCCTCCCCGGATAGATCTTCGTCTTCAGTGGCTTCGCACTATGGGCCAATTCACTTGGCCATCTGGAGCAGATCGAAAGCTATGCCCCTGGCCGTCAGGTTAGATTTGGAAGTTTAAACTACACGACTGACATCCGCGGGGACTTGATCCTCGACGGATTCGAGCCACTCCCGAGCGTGCCGCACTGTCACGACGAGCATGATCTGGCTCTGCCGCCGAACAGTGCCCTGGAGGACGCACCCACATCGGCTTCGACCCTTAATTCGGAGCCAACTGCGCCGATCGAGGATGGATGGTTGGACGCCACCTCGGGGGCTGCGATCCCAACGGCGACCGAGCCGAACATCAGCCCCGCACTCCGCGAGACTCGTGACTCCAAGGAGCTAAACTCCTCTCCGGACTCCGAACCCTCCGCGCCCCTGCCGATCGAATCCGATTGGGCGCCGATCATGGAGTTGACTGCCGCCGACATCTTTCAGCACTCGCCTTTTGGCGATATTCTGAAGACACTACAGTCTCTCTCTTTATTAGGAGAGCCCTGGCCGAACTACGGTCAGCAAGGTTGGGATACAGACGATGAAGAAATTCAAAGCCCACCCACCACCCACCTTGTAGCCACTATCGACAATTTAACCGACATGCTCGACTTCGACTTTGAAGATATCGACGATATGGACGCCGATGCAGGAGACGATGAAGAACCAGCGCCTATTGGGCCCTGGAAAGCCACCTCGTCATATGACATATACATGGTGGACACTCCAAAAGAAGGAGATGGCGATGGAACAGTGGAGGATGACCCCTCCAAGAAATAGCCTAAGCGCCGGCATCAGCGGCACCGCTCAAAATCCCGCCAAAGCAAATACGGCGATTCCAGCACGGGAGATAATAATACTCTGGACAGTGCCGAAGAAAACCCCCTCCAGCAAGATTCAACACAGGAGGATGGAGAAGCCAGCCCTCATGAGAGAGCGGCAGACAGAGAGGTCGAGGACGATAATTATATGCCTCCCTCCAAAGACGAGGCAAGCCTCGACGACGACGAATTCGTCGTGCCAGAGGATCCCATCGAGCAAGAGCGTTTTCAATGCACGCTTATGGCCACGGCAAGAAGCCTCAAGAAAAAATAGCAACAACTTAGAGCTGATCAAGATTTGCTAGTTGATAGATGGACTGAAGTCCTTGCGGCCGAAGAGCATAAAGTCGAACGCCCCTCCAAAAGCTACCCAAAGCGCAGGCTGCTACCCCGATTAGAGGAGGAAGCACTTAAACCTACATCGCCAGCACTTGATACGGCCGACCAGCCACCTCGTGGCCGCGACAGAGAGGCCTCTCGGCCCTCCACTCAAGCCGCACCCCGTACCAAGGCACGGGAAAATGCGCCAGACCTGCGAGATATGTTGGAGGACAAGACAAGGCAAACAAGATCGATCTACGGATCACGTGGGCGCCCCACGACTCGAGACGATAACCGTCACGCCGGACACAAATCCGGTAGGGCCGAACACAGTAGACAAAGCTCATTGGAGCTACGTCGTGATATAGCCCAGTACAGAGGCGCCGCACACCCACTATGCTTCATAGACGAAGTAATGGATCATCAAATCCCCGAGGGTTTCCAACCCGTAAACATCGAATCATACGATGGCACATAAGATCCTGCGGTATGGATCGAGGATTATCTCCTTCATATCCACATGGCCCGCGGCGATGATCTCCACGCCATCAAATACCTCCCACTCAAGCTTAAAGGACCATCTCGGCATTGGCTTAACAGCTTGGCAACAGGATCAATCAGTTGTTGGGAGGACCTGGAAGCCGCATTCCTCAACAACTTCCAGGGCACTTATGTGCGACCACCAGACGCCGATGACCTAAGCCACGTAATTCAGCAGCCAGAGGAATCGGCCAGGCAATTCTGGACACGGTTCCTAACAAAGAAAAATCAAATAGTCGACTGTCCGGACACAGAGGCCCTAGCAGCCTTTAAGCACAATATCCGTGACGAGTGGCTGGCCCGGCACCTTGGACAGGAAAAGCCGAAATCTATGGCACCAGTCACGACACTTATGACTCGCTTTTGCATGGGAGAAGACAGCTGGCTTGCTCGTAGCAACAATATGACCAAGAACCCTGGTAATTCGGATACCAGGGACAGTAGTGGCAGGTCGCGTCGCAACAAGCAGAAGCGCCGCACTAACGGCGACAATGCTGAGGATACGGCAGTTAATGCCGGATTCAGAGGCAATAAATCCGGTCAGCGGAAAAAGCCATTCAAAAGAAATCCTAGGGGCCCGTCCAGTTTGGACCAAATACTCGACTGCTTGTGCCAGATACATGGCACCCCCGAAAAGCCGGCCAATCACACCAACAGGGATTGTTGGGTGTTCAAGCAGGCAGGCAAGTTAAATGCCGAAACTACAGACAAGGGGCTGCATAGCGATGACGACGAAGATCCCCAGCCACCGAACAACAGTGGACAGAAGGGTTTTCCCCCACAAGTGCGGACGGTGAACATGATATACGCAACCCACATCCCCAAGAGGGAGCGGAAGCGCGCGTTAAGGGACGTATACGCGATAGAGCCAGTCGCCCCAAAGTTCAACCCATGGTCCTCCTGCCCGATCACCTTTGATCGAAGGGACCATCCCACTAGCACCCATCATGGAGGATTCGCCGCGTTGGCTCTAGACCCAATTATTGAAGGATTTCATCTCACTAGAGTCCTTATGGACGGCGGCAGTAGCCTGAACCTGCTTTACCAAGATACAGTGCGGAAAATGGGCATAGATCCCTCTAGGATTAAGCCCGCCAAAACGACATTTAAAGGCGTAATACCAGGTGTAGAGGCCAACTGTATAGGCTCAGTCACACTTGAAGTGCTCTTCGGATCTCCGGATAATTTCTGAAGCGAGGAATTAATCTTCGACATAGTCCCATTCCGCAGTGGCTATCACGCACTGCTCGGACGAACCGCATTCGCCAAGTTCAATGCGGTACCGCACTATGCATACCTTAAGCTCAAGAGGCCAGGCCCTCGAGGAGTAATTACGGTCAATGGAAACACCGCTCCCTCCGAACGGAGGAGCACACGGCGGCCCTTGCAGCGGAAGTACAAAGTAGCCTCTCCAGGCAGTTCTCCAGTCCGGCCATTAAACGTCCGGACACCGTCAAGCGCGCCCGGAGTAATCTACAAGAAGACCGCCTGGCACGTTCCGAGCAGGCGTAGCAATGCGGCCCCAACCCCAGCCCTCGCAAAAATGCGACACCAGTGCTTCGCGTACATAACTATGCTCTAGAAATACCATGGGTACAGGGGGAGGGGCACCATCACGGCACGCCCGAAACACGGCTTAAACCGCACCAGGGGCTGCCGATTTTTAAATTTTCTCTTACTTTTAGGACTCCATTCTTCGGAAGGCCTGTTCGGCAGTTCAATTGCCGCACAAACGATGCAAGAACCAGGGAAGCAGACAAGCCATGCCGCATTACGAAACTCCCAGGTGGTCTCTATCACGAGTAGTATACCTGTTTTGCATACCATTCTGCAGCCTGACCCTGGAACGGACATGTTAAATAGTCCAACCTTCTGCTTATCGCATTATTTGTATCGTTCTGCTTTGATCGCAACCCTTTTTAATAAACAATGCATAGCTTTTGTCTATTTTTGCATTACTCTTTTTTTACAAATATATGTTCCTTAACGACATGTTGCACCCGTACACTTTGGTACGGCCATAATACGCCAGGGGCTTCAGTACCCCTCACTATGGTGTGAGAAGTCCGAACACTTTAACAAGTGCGGCACCCCGAACTTATAGCATTATATGCATCGGCTCCGAATCATGTCTTTGGTCGAATGTTGGGTTTGCCCGGCTCCTATGTTTTGGTGCCTTACGTTCCGCTATATCGGCTAAGGTAGCACTTGGAGAACTACTGCGATTGTGCCCCAGTTGAGCTGGGTCGAGCACCTCAGTAGAGAAAGCTAAAACTGACTGTCATGATGAAGCGAGAGCTGGTCGCTGTTCGAGAGGTTTTTCGAGTCCCTAAAGACTTGGATAGCGCTCCGAACTTGTTCGGGACCCCCTACAAGCAGGACATAGGGTTTTACCTCCATCAAGAGGGCCCGAACCTGGGTAAAACTTCGTGTCCCTTGCCTCCTGTTACCATCCGGCCTAGACACACAGTTCGGGACCCCCTACCCGAGATCCGCTGGTTTTGACACCGACACCAGGCTTCTCTGGCACCTTGACGGCAGGCCGATATATTCCATAACCGGAAGCGCCGCCGTGCTCCCTTGAGCTTCCCCGTAAGCTCTGCAGCGCCTTCTGGCAGGGAGACGGATGGCCACAAGGCCTGGGCAACACCTTGCATCACCTGCCGAACTTGTTCATGCAGATGTGAGTGCTCGGATAGAAGATCACCCGCAGTCCCGGGCATTTTCTCCGTGGGACGACCCGTCAGCATACCTACAGACATAACGCTGTTAGTCGTCTTCTTTGCCGAATTCCTTCAAAAGGATTCGTTCAAGCACTTACTGAAAATGCCGCGCCGAAGACGCTTATTCTCCTTCTCGGAGTCTGCAAGCTGGGCTCGAACATCTTTTAGTTCCACGCTCAGCTTGATATTGGCGTCTTGGAGATTGTTTTTCTCCCGCCTAACCTCATTCAGCACGCGTTTGCCATCCTCTAGCTGTCGCATGGCATGCTGGCCCTCCGGATTCATCTGCAACATCTATTGTTAGATCTGCAGCCACGCCGCACACTATATGGTAACCATCATTCTTTAAATTAAATGTTACCAGTGGGAGACTTTTTCGGTTCCTTCAATGCGGCAACAGTGGCCCGCAGTTGGGTCTTGCATTCCTCCAGCTCCTGTGACAGCCTAGTATTCTTCTCTGTAAGAACCTAGACATCAAAGATGATCCTTAAATCAGTTCTGCTAACTGTTTCAAGTCTCAGGGGCTACTGATACATATAAATTGTTAGATTTACTTACCCATACATCCTTTACATACTGATCCGTGGCTCTGGCTAGACCATCTTGAGCAGCACGGAGGTACGCCTCTCCAGAATTGAAGGCATCAAATGCCTTTTGTGAGAAACAAGCGTCACGGAGTACGGCCCGGCGGCGCCTATAATTCATGGCGCTTTCCACTTCTGAGTTTGTAGCAGATAATCTATCCGCATCCTCTATAGGGGGATTATCCGGTGCCTGCCCCATATCGGCTTCCGCCTCTATGTCCGGTCCTGGTGCCCGACTGGTGGAAGCGTGATTAGCAACATCGCCGGACATATTCCGACACGCGTTTTTTCTGTTAAAGAAACACAGGCGTCGTTACATTTCGAGAAAGACGACAACCACGGAGCGGGTTTTCTATTACACCTTTGCACCGATGTCTCCGTCCTGACCGCCTTCCTTTTTGGCCTGCCCGGCCTCGGTGCCTCTTGTTGGCAAGTTGCTGCGGGTTCGGCAGGGCGTCCCGAATGCCTTCCCTGTAAAAACGCCATATGTATATGGTAGGTGAAGTGTCTAACAGGGGATCCTAGTTTTTGGAGTTGGGATTTGTTTTGGTTTTCTTACATGCGATGCAGGAAGCAGTCCGGGATAGTCGGCCGTAATGGCCACCATGGCATCATCGCAGCTTGACTGATAGAACTGCCGGTCTATCAGCTCACGAATATAACCGGATCTTCTTCAAGTCCGGAGTCGAGGGCCCGGTCAGGGTCCTCTGGTTGTGGAGAAGGGCTGCTGACCTCCTTTATTGCTTTTCATGGTTCCTGCCACAAAGTGGCAAGGTGAATACTCACGACAAAGAATGCGGGAAAAATGGGAGTAAGGAGATATAACTTACCCAACTTGGAGGATTGTACATGGAGAATACATCCCGTGGCTTGATGCGGATGAACTCCTCTTCCTCTCCCTTGAACAATTCGGATAGAATTTTCGCTAAAGCGGCAGCATTGTCCGGGCCCCTACGCCCGCAGCGGGTGGCATCATCCGCCCAGTTAAAACACCACAAGGGGTGCCCACGATATTGAAGTGGTTGCACTCCCCGCATTATGCAAATCGACATAACTTCGATTACTGTCAATCCTGATTGAGCCAGGGCTTTAATCCGATTCATCAGGTAGAGGACTTCTCCATTGTCTTCCACCTGGGGGCTCCGTGGGCGCCAACTTCGGCGTTTCTTCAGAGGAGCGTTGCTAAACTCAGGAAGACCCCGCCGAACAGGGTCCGGAAGGGGAATGTCCTCCATACAAAACCATTCCGAAGTCCAGTCTTCGGATGACTTCTTTGGGGTACCGGACAGGTATCCGGTACCGGCGATGTGCCATATTTTGGCTCCGCCCACTTGATAAAGTGACCCCCTCTGTGTGTGAGGGACGAGGCAAAATAGCCTTTTCCACAGCTCGAAGTGAGCCTCGCGGCCCAGGAACAACTCGCAGAGCGCAACATAGCCGGCGATATGTAGAATGGAGGCAGGGGTGAAATTGTGTAATTGGAGGCCGTAAAACTCTAGGAGCCCGCGGAGGAACGGATGAATTGGAAATCCGGGTCCCCTTAATAAATAAGGAACAAGGCAGACCCGCTCCCCCATAGAGGGACTGGGAAAGCTCTCCGCTTGCTCCCCGCCATTGTAGGTGGCAAGCCCAGCTCGAACGGGCACCATGTATGCTGGAGGGAGAAATCCCTTAGTCTGCAGTTCGATTAATCGACTGTGTGGGACTGAACACCTCTCCCAATCACCGGGCTTAGGGCTACGGGGGCGGGAGGAGGAGCTGCGGAGGTCGGCCATGCTGGAATGGATCTTTCCGAACTACGCTTTGATGGATTCTCGCTAGGGGAGAATGGTATGGATCAGATCTGAGAATCCCCGTCCTTTTAATAGACAATTTATTTGTCTGGCTAGGGGGCGAATGTAAAAACGCCATGGCGCCTTGTATTCATTCAACGCGTGGGAGATAGCCCTTATTGGGCACAAAAGCCAAGAGGTCCAAACATTTATGGGACCGGACACTGCTTTACAAACGTTCAAAATATGGAGAAGAACCCGCCTTGCAATGCCGAAGACAACACTGCGCTCCGGACTCATCATTATTGAAGCCTGGTTCGGGGGCCACTGAGGGAGTCCTGGATTAGGGGGTCTCCGGACAGCCGGACTATATCCTTTGGCCGGGCTGTTGGACTATGAAGATACAAGATTGAAGACTTCGTCCCGTGTCCGGAAGGGACTCTACTTGGCGTGGAAGGCAAGCTAGGCAATATGGATATGTATATCTCCTCCTTTGTAACCGACCTTGTGTAACCCTAGCCCCCTCCGATGTCTATATAAACCGGAGGGTTTTAGTCCATAGGACAACAAACAATCATACCATAGGCTAGCTTCTAGGGTTTAGCCTCTCCGATCTCGTGGTAGATCAACTCTTGCAATAC
This sequence comes from Triticum monococcum, assembly GCA_034509565.1. Lineage (NCBI taxonomy): Eukaryota > Viridiplantae > Streptophyta > Magnoliopsida > Poales > Poaceae > Triticum > Triticum monococcum. Next base: position 672,806,458 of record CM067845.1, read on the forward strand.
TCATGTCATCAAGAATAAATCAAGCAGGACGTAGGGTTTTACCTCCATCAAGAGGGCCCGAACCTGGGTAAAACATCGTGTCCCCTGCCTCCTGTTACCATCCGCCTTAGACGCACAGTTCGGGACCCCCTACCCGAGATCCGCCGGTTTTGACACCGATGATGTCTACTACACAACCTTCTTCTTGTAGACGTTGTTGGGCCTCCAAGTGCAGAGGTTTGTAGGACAGTAGCAAATTTCCCTCAAGTGGATGACCTAAGGTTTATCAATCCGTAGGAGGCGTAGGATGAATATGGTCTCTCTCAAGCAACCCTGCAACCAAATAACAAAGAGTCTCTTGTGTCCCCAACACACCCAATACAATGGTAAATTGTATAGGTGCACTAGTTCGGCGAAGAGATGGTGATACAAGTGCAATATGGATAGTAGATAAAGGTATTTGTAATCTGAAATTATAAAAACAGCAAGGTAACTAATGATAAAAGTGAGCGTAAACGGTATTGCAATGCTAGGAAACAAGGCCTAGGGTTCATACTTTCGCTAGTGTAAGTCCTCTCAACAATACTAACATAACTGGATCATAAAACTATCCCTCAACATGCAACAAAGAGTCACTCCAAAGTCACTAATAGCGGAGAACGAACGAAGAGATTATGGTAGGGTACGAAACCACCTCAAAGTTATTCTTTCCAATCAATCCATTGGGCTATTTCTATAAGTGTCACAAACAGCCCTAGAGTTCTTACTAGAATAACACCTTAAGATACAAATCAACCAAAACCCTAATGTCACCTAGATACTCCAATGTCACCTCAAGTATCCGTGGGCATGATTATACGATATGCATCACACAATCTCAGATTCATCTATTCAACCAACACAAAGGACCTCAAAGAGTGCCCGAAAGTTCTACCGGAGAATCACGATGAAAACGTGTGCCAACCCCTATGCATAGGTTCATGGGCGGAACCCGCAAGTTGATCACCAAAACATACATCAAGTGAATCACGTGATATCCCATTGTCACCACAGATATCCACGGCAAGACATACATCAAGTGTTCTCAAATCTTTAAAGACTCGATCCGATAAGATTACTTCAAAGGGGAAACTCGATTCATTACAAGAGAGAAGAGGGGGAGGAGAAACATAATAGGATCCAACTATAATAGCAAAGCTCGTGATACATCAAGATCGTATCACCTCAAGAACACGAGAGAGAGAGATCAAACACATAGCTACTGGGACATACCCTCAGCCCCGAGGGAGAACTACTCCCTCCTCGTCATGGAGAGCACCGGGATGATGAAGATGGCCACCGGAGAAGGATTGCCCCCTCCGGCAGGGTGCCGGAATGGGTCTAGATTGTCTTTCGGTAGCTACGGAGGCTTCTGGTGGCGGAACTCCCGATCTAATCTCTATTCTGGAAGTTTTACGATACGTAGGTATATATGGGTACAAGGGGTACGTCGGTGGACCTAAGGGGGGGGGCACGAGGCAGGGGGCGCGCCCCTACCCTCGTGAGCACCTCCTTCATCTTCTGACGTAGGGTCCAAGTCTATCCGGTAGGTTTCCTTCCAAAAATAACTTCTCCAGTTGATTTCATTCCGTTTCGACTCCATTTGATATTCCTTTTCTTCGAAACACTGAAATAGGCATAAAACAGCAAATATGGGCTGGGCCTCCGGTTAATAGGTTAGTCCCAAAAGTAATATAAAAGTGGATAATAAAGCCCAATATTGCCCAAAATAGTAGATAATATAGCATGGAGCAATCAAAAATTATAGATACATTGGAGACGTATCAACCGACAATGGGGTTTATATCATATTGCATGAGTTTATCCCTCTACATCATGTCATCTTACTTAAAGCATTACTCTGTTCTTATGAACTTAATACTCTAGATGCATGCAGGATAGCGGTGGATGTGTGGAGTAATAGCAGTAGATGTAGAATCGTTTCGGTCTACTTGTCACGGACGTGATGCCTATATACATGATCATGCCTAGATATTCTCATAATTATTCGCTTTTCTATCAATTGCTCAACAGTAATTCGTTTACCCACCGTAATACTTATGCTCTTGAGAGAAGCCACTAGTGAAACCTATGGCGCCTGGGTCTATTCTCCATCATATTAATCTTCCAACACTTAGTTATTTCTATTGCCGTTTATTTTACTTTGCATCTTTATTTCTCTTTATCATATCTATCAGATCTCACTCTCGTAAGTGACCGTGAAGGGATTGACAACCCCTTTATCGCGTTGGTTGCGAGGTTCTTATTTGTTTGTGTAGGTGCGTGGGACTCGAGCATGATCTCCTACTGGATTGATACCTTGGTTCTCAAAAACTGAGGGAAATACTTACGCTACTTTACTGCATCACCCTTTCCTCTTCAAGGGAAAACCAACGCAGTGCTCAAGAGGTAGCAAGAAGGATTTCTGGCGCTAATGCCGGGGATATTCGTGCCAAGTCAAGTCAAGATTTGACTCCCGACAACGAGCCATTTCTTGCACCGTTGCCGGGGAGTCTACGCACAAGTCAAGATATACCAAGTACCCATCACAAACTCTTATCCCTCGCATTACATTATTTGCCATTTGCCTCTTGTTTTCCTATCCCCACTTCACCCTTGCAGTTTTATTCGCCCTCTCTTTTCCGTTCGCCTCCTTTTCGCTCGCTTCTTGATTCCTCATGTGTTGGATTGCTTGCTTGTCACGATGACTCAAGACAATACTAAATTGTGTGACTTTGTCAATACCAACAACAATGATTTTCTTAGCACTCCGATTTCTCCTCTTACCGATGCTGAATCTTGTGAAATTAATGCTGCTTTGTTGAATCTTGTCATGAAAGATCAATTCGCCGGCCTTCCTAGTGAAGATGTCGCTACCCATCTAAACAACTTTATTGATTTGTGTGATATGCAAAAGAAGAAAGATGTGGATAATGATATTGTTAAACTTAAGCTATTTCCGTTTCGCTTAGAGATTGTGCTAAAGCTTGGTTTTCGTCTTTGCCTAAAAATAGTATTGATTCATGGAATAAGTGCAAAGATGCTTTTATCTCTAATTATTTTCCTCCTTCTAAGATCATCTCTCTTAGAAACGATATTATGAATTTTAAGCAACTTGATCATGAACATGTTGCACAATCTTGGGAGGGGGTGAAATTAATGATACGTAATTGCCCTACACATGGTTTGAATTTATGGATGATTATACAAAATTTTTATGCCGGATTGAATTTTGCTTCTAGAAATCTTTTAGATTCGGCCGCGAGAGGCACTTTTATGGAAATCACTTTAGGAGAAGCTACCAAACTCCTAGATAATATTATGGTTAATTATTCTCAATGGCACACTGAAAGATCTACAAGTAAAAAAGTGCATGCAATTGAAGAGATTAATGTTTTGAGTGGAAAGATGGATGAACTTATGAAATTGTTTTCTAATAAGAGTGCTCCTACTGATCCTAATGATATGCCTTTGTCTACTTTGATTGATAATAATAATGAATCTATGGATGTGAATTTTGTTGGTAGGAACAATTTTGGTAACAACGCGTATAGAGGTAATTTTAATTCTAGGCCGTTTCCTAGTAATTCCTCCAATAATTATGGTAATTCCTACAAAAATTCTTATGGAAATTTTAATAATATGCCCTCTGAATTTGAGACTAGTGTTGAGGAGTTTCTGAATTCTCAAAAGAATTTCAATGCTTTGCTTGAAGAAAAATTGCTTAAGGTTGATGAATTGGCTAGGAACATTGATAGAATTTCTCTTGATGTTGATTCTTTGAAACTTAGATCTATTCCACCTAAGCATGATATCATTGAGTCTCTCAAAGCCTTGAGAATTTCCATTGATGAGTGCAAAGAAAGAACCGCTAGGATGCGTGCTAAGAAAGATTGCTTTGTGAAAGCGTGTTCTTCTAGTTTCTATGAAAATAAAGATGAAGATCGAAAAGTTATTGATGTGTCTCGTATTAAATCTTTGTTTTGCAATATGAATCTTGATAATGATGGGACTTAAGATGAGACACCTTTACCTAGAAGGCATTCCAAAAATTAAGAGTTTTTAGATCTTGATGCAAAAATTGTTAAAAGTGGGATTGAAGACGTCAAAACTTTAGATATCAATGAACCCACTATTTTGGATTTCAAGAAATTTAATTATGATAATTGCTCTTTGATAGATTGTATTTCCTTGTTGCAATCCGTGCTAAATTCTCCTCATGCTTTTAGCCAAAATAAAGCTTTTACTAAACATCTCGTTGATGCTTTGATGCAATCTTGTGACGAAAAACTTGAGTTGGAAGTTTCTATCCCTAGAAAACTTTATGATGAGTGGGAACCTACTATTAAAATTAAAATTAAAGATCATGAGTGTTATGCTTTGTGTGATTTGGGTGCTAGTGTTTCCACGATTCCGAAAACTTTATGTGATTTGCTAGGATTCCGTGAATTTGATGATTGTTCTTTAAACTTGCACCTTGTGGATTCCAGTATTAAGAAACCTATGGGAAGAATTAATGATGTTCTTATTGTTGCAAATAGGAACTATCTGCCTGTAGATTGATGTTCTTATTGTTGCAAATAGAACTATGTGCCCGTAGATTTCATTGTTCTTGACATAGATTGCAATCCTTCATGTCCTATTATTTTTGGTAGACCTTTCCTTAGAACGATTGGTGCAATTATTGATATGAAGGAAGGTAATATTAGATTCCAATTTCTGTTAAGGAAAGTCATGGAACACTTCCCTAGAAATAAAAATAAATTACCATATGAATCTATTATGAGAGCCACTTATGGATTGCCTACCAAAGATGGCAATACTTAGATCTATCTTCGCTTTTATGCCTAGCTAGGGGCGTTAAACGATAGCGCTTGTTGGGAGGCAACCCAATTTTATTTTTATTACTTGCTTTTTGCTACTGTTTAGTAATAAATAATTTATCTAGCCTCTGTTTCGGTTGTGTTTTTTCGTGTTTAATTAGTGTTTGTGCCAAGTAGAACCGTTGGGAAGACTTGGGGGAAGTCTTTTTGTTCTTGCTGTAAAAAACAGAAACTTTAGCGCTCACGAGAATTGCTATAATTTTTATTTGGAGAGTGCTATTTAGTTAATTCTTTTTGCAGATCCTTAATAGATAAATTCCTAACGTCCAGCAATTTATTTTAGAATTTTTGGGGTTCCAGAAGTTTGCGTTAGCTACAGATTACTACATACTGTTCTGTTTTTTGACAGATTCTGTTTTTTTGTGTGTTGTTTGCTTATTTTTATGAATCTATGGCTAGTAAAAGAGTTTATAAACCATAAAGAAGTTGGAATAATGTAGGTTTAACACCAATATAAATAAAGAATGAGTTCAATACAGTACCTTGAAGTGCTGTTTTGTTTTCTTTCGCTAACGGAGCTCACGAGATTTTCTATTTTGAGTTTTGTGTTGTGAAGTTTTCAAGTTTTGGGTACAGATTTGATGGATTTATGAACAAGGAGTGGCAAGAGCCTAAGATTGGAGATGCCCATGGCACCCCAAGGTACTCTAAGGACACCAAAAATCCTAAGCTTGGGGATGCCCCATAAGGCATCCCCTCTTTCGTCTTTGTCTATCGGTAACTTACTTGGAGCTATATTTTTATTCACCACATGGTATGTGTTTTGCTTGCGTCTTGTATGGTTTGAGTCTTTGCTTTTTAGTTTACCACAATCATCCTTGCTGTACACACCTTTTGAGAGAGACTCGCATGATTTGAAATTTATTAGAATACTCTATGTGCTTCACTTATATCTTTTGAGCTATATAGTTTTTGCTCTAGTGCTTCACTTATATCTTTTAGAGCACGGCGGTGATTTTTATTTTATAGAAATAATTGATCTCTCATGCTTCAGTTATATTATTTTGAGAGTCCTTTAGAACAACATGGAAATTTGCTTTTAGGAATAATATAAAAACTTTTATAGAAGTGCATTGAATACTATGAGAAGTTTGATACTTGATAATTGTTTTGAGATATGGAGATGGTGATATTAGAGTCATGCTAGTTGAGTAGTTGTGAATTTGAGAAATACTTGTGTTGAAGTTTGTGATTCCCATAGCATGCACGTATGTTGAACCGTTATCTGATGAAGTCGGAGCATGATTTATTTATTGATTGTCTTCCTTATGAGTGGCGGTCGGGGATGAGCGATGGTCTTTTCCTACCAATCTATCCCCCTAGGAGCATGCGCGTAATACTTTTTTGATAACTAATAGATTTTTGCAATAAGTATGTGAGTTTTTTTATGACTAATGTTGAGTCCATGGATTATACGCACTCTCATCCTTCTACCATTGCTAGCCTCTCTAGTATCGCGCAACTTTCGCCGGTACCATAAACCCACCATATACCTTCCTCAAAACAGCCACCATACCTACCTATTATGGCATTTCCATAGCCATTCCGAGATATATTGCTATGCAACTTTCCACTGTCTTGTTATTATGACACACTTCATTATTGTCATATTGCTTGCATGATCATGTAGTTGGCATTGTATTTGTGGCAAAGCCACCATTCATAATTCTTCATACATGTCAGTCATGCATCATTGCACATCCCGGTACACTGCAGGAGGCATTCACATAGAGTCATATTTTGTTCTAAGTATTGAGTTGTAATTCTTGACTTGCAAGTAAATTAAAGTGTGCTGATCATCATTATTACAACATTGTCCCAAGTGAGGAAAGGATGATGGAGACTATGATTCCCCAACAAGTCGGGATGAGACTCTGGATGAAAAAAAATAAAGGGCATAAAAAAGGGTGAAGGTCCAAAAAAGAAAAAAAATGAGAGAAAAGGAGAGAAGGGACAATGCTACTATCCTTTTCCACACTTGTGCTTCAAAATAGCACCATGATCTTCATGATAGAGAGTCTCATATGATATCACTTTCATGTACTAGTGGGAATTTTTCATTATAGAACTTGGCTTGTATATTCCAATGATGGGCTTCCTCAAAATGCCCTAGGTCTTCATGAGCAAGCGAGTTGGATGCACACCCACTTAGTTTCTTTTGTTGAGCTTTCATATACTTATAGCTTTAGTGCATCCATTGCATGGCAATCCCTACTCACTCACATTGATATCTATTGATGGGCATCTCCATAGCCCGTTGATACGCCTAGTTGATGTGAGAATATCTTCTCCTTTTTTTGTCTTCTCCACAAGCACCATTCTATTCCACATATAGTGCTATATCCATGGCTCACGCTCATATATTGCGTGAAGATTGAAAAAGTTTGAGAACATCAAAAGTATGAAACAATTGCTTGGCTTGTCATCGGGGTTGTGCATGATTTAAATATTTTGTGTGGTGAAGATAGAGCATAGCCAGACTATATGATTTTGTAGGGATAACTTTCTTTGGCCATGTTATTTTGAGAAGACATGATTGCTTAGTTAGTATACTTGAAGTATTATATTATTTTTATGTCAATATTAAACTTTTATCTTGAATCTTTCGGATCTGAACATTCATGCCACAATAAAGAAAAATTACATTGAGAAATATGTTAGAAAGCATTCCACATCAAAAATTCTTTTTTATCATTTACCTACTAGAGGACGAGCAGGAATTAAGCTTGGGGATGCTTGATACGTCTCCAACGTATCTATATTTTTTGATTGCTCCATGCTATTATATTATCTATTTTGGATGTTAATGGGCTTTAGTTTACACTTTTATATCATTTTTGGGACTAACCTACTAACTGGAGGCCCAACCCAATTGCTGTTTTTTTTGCCTATTTTAGAGTTTCATCGAAAAGGAATATCAAACGGAATGAAACCTTCGGGAACATGCTTTTCTCAACAAACGTGATCCAGGAGACTTGGAGTGGGTGTCAAGAAACAATCAAGGAGGCCACGAGGCAGGGGGCGCGCCTACCCCCCTGGGCGCGCCCTCCACCCTCGTGGGCCCCTCGTTGCTCCACCAACGTACTTCTTCCTCCTATATATATATCCACGTACCCCCCAAACATCCAGGAGTACCACGAAAACCAAATTCCGCCGCCGCAACCTTCTGTATTCAAGAGATCCCATCTTGGGGCCTTTTTCGGAGGTCCACCGGAGGGGGCATTGATCACGGAGGGCCTCTACATCAACTCCATGGCCTCTCCAGTGATGTGTGAGTAGTTTACTTTAGACCTTCGGGTCCATAGTTATTAGCTAGATGGCTTCTTCTCTCTCTTTGGATCTCAATACAAAGTTCTCCTCGATCTTCTTGGAGACCTATTCAATGTAATCTTCTTTTGTGGTGTGTTTGTTGAGATCTGATGAATTGTGGGTTTATGTTAAAGTTTATCTATGAACAATATTTGAATCTTCTCTAAATTATTTTATGTATGATTGGTTTATCATTGCAAGTCTCTTCGAATTATCAGTTTGGTTTGGCCTACTATATTGATCTTTCTTGCAATGGGAGAAGTGCTTAGCTTTGGGTTCAATCTTGCGGTGTCCTTTCCTAGTGACAGCAGGGGCAGCAAGGCACGTATTGTATTGTTGCCATCCAGGATAAAAAGATGGGGTTTATATCATATTGCATGAGTTTACCCCTCTACATCATGTCATCTTACTTAAAGCATTACTCTGTTCTTATGAACTTAATACTCTAGATGCATGCTGGATAGCGGTCGATGTGTGGAGTAATAGTAGTAGATGTAGAATCGTTTCGGTCTACTTGTCACTGACGTGATGCCTATATACATTATCATGCCTAGATATTCTCATAATTATTCGCTTTTCTATCAATTTCTCGACAGTAATTCGTTTACCCACCGTAATACTTATGCTCTTGAGAGAAGCCACTAGTGAAACCTATGGCCCCCGGGTCTATTCTCCATCATATTAATCTTCCAACACTTAGTTATTTCTATTGCCGTTTATTTTACTTTGCATATTTATTTCTCTTTATCATAAAAATACTAAAAATATTATCTTATCATATCTATCAGATCTCACTCTCGTAAGTGACCATGAAGGGATTTACAACCCCTTTATTGCGTTGGTTGCGAGGTTCTTATTTGTTTGTGTAGGTGCGTGGGACTCGAGCGTGATCTCCTACTGGATTGATACCTTGGTTCTCAAAAACTAAGGGAAATACTTATGCTACTTTACTGCATGAGGTAGCAAGAAGGAAAAAGAATCTGACAAGGATGAAGACAAAGAGGAAGATGATGGTTTTCCCAATGTCCATTCCACCCTAATGATTTTTGCTGATGTTGAGAGCAAAAGTCGACTGAAAGTGATCAATAGAGAAGTGAATATGGTTGCTCCGGCAACGACAACATACCTGAAGTGGTCACAAACATCTATCACATTCGACCAGTCTGACCACCCTACTCGCACAGCCACTCCAGGGAGGCAAGCGTTGGTGGTCGACCCAGTTGTTGGAAGTACTCGATTGACAAAAGTGTTGATGGATGGTGGTAGAGGTCTGAATATTCTTTATGCTGAAACCTTGAAAGGGATGGGCATTCCGATGTCCAAACTTAGTGAGAGCAACACATGAGCTTTCACGGCATCATCCCTGGCAAGAAGGCTGAATCACTTGGCCAGATAACCTTGGACATGGTTTTCGGTGATTCAAAGAATTACCGTAAGGAAAAGTTGACATTTGAGGTAGTGGATTTCCAGAGCGCTTATCATGCTATTGTGGGGAGACCTGCATACGCATGTTTTATGGCTCCACCATGTTACATATATCTCAAGCTGAAAATGCCTGGTCCCAGAGGAGTGATCACGGTCACTGGCAATCGGCAGAAGGCAGAGGAATGCTTCCAGAAGGGTTCTAAAATTGCCGATGCAGAAATGGCAGCAGTTGAAATGCAAGAATATCAGAAAAATGCAGATCCGAGTGATTTGCTGCGAGCCAAGAAGCCTGCCAAAGATTCTGCATTTCAGTCATCCGGAGAAACAAAACCGATTCATATTCACCCGACCGATCCTAATGCTGCCCCTACTCATATCTCAACATCACTCGACAGCAAATAGGAAGAAGATCTCATCCAGTTCCTCCGTGAGAACTGGGACATCTTTGCATGGAAACCTTCTGACATGCCAGGTGTACCCAGGGGACTGGCTGAGCATCGTTTTCGAGTCGACCTGAAAGTGAAGCGAGTCAAGGAACATCTTAGGCGGTCTGCCGTACAGAAGAGAAAAGCAATTGGTGAGGAAGTGGCTCGGCTTCTAGCAGCTGAGTTCATCCGAGAGATTTACCACTCCGAGTGGCTCGCCAATATTGTCATGGTCCCCAAGAAGGTCGATTCACTTTGTATGTGCATTGACTTCAAGCATATCAATCGGGCCTGCCCAAAAGATCATTTTCCTCTCCCCCGTATTGACCAAATCATCGACTCGGCTGCAGGATGTGAGCATTTGTCTTTTCTAGACGCCTATTCCTAGTATCATCAGATCCGACTGTATGGACCCGATGAGATAAAAACAGCTTTCATCACTCCATTCGGGTGCTTTTTTATGTCACCATGCCATTTGGTCTCAAGAACGCTGGTGCCACATTTATGAGGATGATTCAGAAGTGCCTGCTCACTCAAATCAGTCGAAATGTGGAAGCATATATGGATGACATTGTGGTCAAGTCACGTAAAGGTTCCGACCTGCTAGCTGACCTCGCTGAAACCTTTGCCAACCTCAGAAGGTATGATATCAAGCTTAATTTGTCGAAATGCACATTCGGAGTTCCAGGAGGAAAGTTACTTGGTTTCCTCATTTCCGAACGAGGGATCGATGCCAACCGAGAGAAAGTTGGAGCCATACTCTGGATGAAACGCCCTGTGCGTGTGCATGACGTTCAGAAGCTTAACGGTTGTTTGGCCGACTTGAGTCGATTCATCTCTCGCCTCAGTGAAAAGGCATTGCCTCTTTACCGACTGATGAAGAAATCTGATAAGTTTGAGTGGACTCCTGAAGCTGATGAAGTGTTTGCAGAACTCAAAACCCTGCTTTCCACCCACCCGGTGCTTGCTGTTCCAATCAGCAAAGAGCCTTTACTACTTTATATTGCAGCCACTGGACAAGTTGTCAGTACAGTACTTACGGTCGAGCGGGAAGAAGAAGGAAAAACCTGTAAAGTTCAGCACCCAGTGAATTATATTTCTGAAGTCTTGACTCCATCCAAGCAAAGATATCCTCACTATCAGAAGCTTGTCTATGGGATTTACATGACCACGAAGAAGGTTGCACATTATTTATCTGATCACTCCGTTACAGTCGTCAGCGATGCACCTTTGTCAGAAATTCTGAACAACAGAGATGCAACTGGTCGAGTGGCAAAGTGGGCGATTGAACTCCTTCCCTTGGATATCAAGTTTGAGGCAAAGAAAGCTATCAAGTCCCAGGCAATAGCAGATTTCCTCGCTGAGTGGGTCGAGCAGCAACAACTGACTCAGATTCACTTGGAGCATTGGACCATGTTCTTTGATGGATCCAAGATGCTGAACAGTTCTGGTGCTGGGTTGGTATTAGTATCCCCTCGATGAGACAAACTCGGCTATGTTCTTCAGATCCATTTTGATTCCTCCAACAACGAAGTTGGATATGAAGCACTTCTATACGAGTTGCGTATGGCCATTTCACTCAGCGTCCGTCGCCTAATGGTCTACGGCGACTCGGATTTGGTGGTTAATCAAGTAATGAAGGAGTGGGACGTCAGAAGCCCGGCTATGACTAGTTATTGTAATGCAGTGAGAAAGTTAGAGAAGAAGTTTGAGGGGTTAGAGCTCCATCATATACCCCGACTGAAAAAATCAAGCAGCTGATGATTTTGCAAAGATAGGCTCCAAGCATGAGCCTATTCCCAATAATGTGTTCTTGGAGCATCTTCATATGCCGTCCATCCAAGAGGATCCCTTCACGGAGGAGCCCCCACAACCTAAGAGTCCTACTGATCCGACTAAAGTTGAAGTCCCAGTCGTGGTCGACTTGGTCATGGAAGTTTTGGTCGTCACACCCGATTGGAGAGTGTCGTACATCGCGTATATTCTCAGGAAAGAGCTTCCAGAAGATGAAGAAGAGGCCCTTTAGATTGTCCGTCGATCTAAAGCTTTCACAGTAGTGGGTGGACAGCTTTACAAAGAAAGTGTTATCGGAGTTGCCCAGAAGTGTATAACACCAGAAGAAGGTTGAGTGATCCTCAACGACATCCACTCGGGGACCTGTGGTCACCATGCGTCCTCTTAGACCATTGTGGCCAAAGCATACCGAGCGGAATTTTATTGGCCACGAGCGAATGAAATGGCAAAAGACATAGTTGACAGATGTGAAGGCTGCCAGTTGTACTCCAACATGTCTCACAAGCCTGCATTAGCCCTGAAGACCATTCCGCTCGTATGGACCTTTGCTGTTTGGGGATTAGATATGGTTGGACCTCTGAGGACTGGCAGAAGTGGCTTCACCCACGTACTCGTAGCAGTCGACAAGCTCACCAAATGGATTGAAGCCAAGCCTATCAGAAACCTCGAAGCAAGTACTGCTGTCAGCTTCATCAGAGAGTTGACATTCAGATATGGTGTCCCGCATAGCATCATCATAGATAATGGGTCGAACTTCGATTCTGATGAGTTCAGAGCCTTTTGCGCTTCCCAAGGCACTCAGGTTGACTATGCTTCAGTCACCCATCCCCAGTCGAATGGACAGGCTGAAAGAGCAAATGGGTTGATTCTTAAAGGACCGAAACCCCGATTGATGCATGACCTCAAGCATGCAGCGGGTGCCTGGGTCGATGAACTTCCATCAGTACTTTGGGGATTGAGGACAAGTCCTAATCGGTCGACTGGCCGAACTCCATTCTTCTTAGTCTATGGGGCTGAAGCCGTGCTTCTGAGTGACTTACTTCATAACGCCCCGCGAGTGGAACTCTTCTCAGAAGCCGAAGCAGAACAAGCCCGTCAGGATGCTGTCGACCTTCTGGAAGAAGAAAGAGAGATGGCTCTCATCCGGTCGACCATCTATCAGCAAGACCTGCGACGATTCCATGCCAGAAACGTGAAAGGTCGAGCATTTCAAGAGGGAAACCTGGTTCTTCGAGTGGATCAACAGAAACCTCACAAGCTCACTCCTGCTTGGGAAGGCCCCTTCATCATCACCAAAGTACTTCACAACGTGGCTTATCGCCTCTACAATGTGGAGCACAATAAAGATGAGCCACGCGCTTGGAATGCGGAGCTGCTCCGCCCCTTTTATACTTAAGCATTCGGATTGTCGTGATGTAATAAGAAATACATTCTAGTTCGATTATCAAAGACACAGTTTCACAGATGATTGTTGTTCCTTTTTTAAGTGTTCTAAATCCCCCAATGGGTGTCGTAGTCGCGAATCTGCTTTGCCTAAGTTTCAAAAAATCAAATCCTACCGAGTGATGAGCAAGTCTCTCACTCGGAGGCTTAGCTGCGAATCCATTTCGCCTAAGTTTAACAAATCCTACCGAGTGGTGAGCAAGTCTCTCACTCGGAGACTTAGCTGCAGTCCAGTACTCGCCTAAGTTTAAGAAATCCTACCGAGTGGTGAGCAAGTCTCTCATTCGGGGGTTTAGCTGCAGTCCAGTACTCGCCTAAGTTTAAGAAATCCTACTGAGTGGTGAGCAAGTCTCTCACTCGGAGGCTTAGTGATACGTCTCCAACGTAGCTACTTTTCCAAACACTTATGCCCTTGTTTTGGACTCTAACTTGCATGATTTGAATGGAACTAACCCGGACTGACGTTGTTTTAAGCAGAATTACCATGGTGTTATTTATGTGCAGGAGCAAACATTCTCGGAATGACCTGAAACTTCACGGAGCAACTTTTCAGAAAATAAGAAAAATACCTGCAAAAGATGAAGGCCAGGGGGCCCACCACCTTGCCACGAGGGTTGCGGCGCGCCCCCTACCTCGTGGGCCCCCTGTTGCCTCTCCGACTCCAACTCCGCCTCCATATATTGATTTTCGGGGAGAAAAAAATCAGAGAGAAGAAATCATCGCGTTTTACGATACGAAGCCGCCGCCAAGCCCTAAAACCTCTCGGGAGGGCTGATCTGGAGTCTGTTCGGGGCTCCGGAGAGGGGAATCCTTAGCCATCGTCATCATCAACCATCCTCCATCACCAATTTCATGATGATCAACACCGTGCGTGAGTAATTCCATCGTAGGCTTGCTGGACGGTGATGGGTTGGATGAGATCTATCATGTAATCGAGTTAGTTTTGTTAGGGTTTGATCCCTAGTGTCCACTATGTTCTGAGATTGATGTTGCTATGACTTTGCTACGCTTAATGCTTGTCACTAGGGCCCGAGTGCCATGATTTCAGATCTGAACCTATTATGTTTTCATCAATATATGAGTGTTCTTGATCCTATCTTGCAAGTCTATAGTCACCTATTATGTATTATGATCCATTAACCCCGAAGTGACAATAATCGGGATACTTACCGGTGATGACCGTACTTTCAGGTGTTCATGTATTCACTATGTGTTAATGCTTTGTTCCGGTTCTCTATTAAAAGGAGGCCTTAATATCCCTTAGTTTCCGTAAGGACCCCGCTACCACGGGAGGGTAGGACAAAAGATGCCATGCAAGTTCTTTTCCATAAGCACGTATGACTATATTCGGAATACATGCCTACATTATATCAATGAACTGGAGCTAGTCCTGTGTCACCCTAGGTTATGACTGTTACATGATGAACCGCATCCGGCATAATTCTCCATCACTGATCCATTGCCTACGAGCTTTCCATATATTGTTCTTCGCTTATTTACTTTTCCGTTGCTATTGCTATCATCACTACAAAATACCAAAAACATTACTTTTACTAATGTTACCTTTTGTTACCGTTATCACTACTATCATATTACTTTGCTACTAAACACTTTTCTACAGATATTAAGTTTCCAGGTGTGGTTGAATTGACAACTCAGCTGCTAATACTTGAGAATACTCTTTGGCTCCCCTTGTGTCGAATCAATAAATTTGGGTTGAATACTCTACCCTCGAAAACTGTTGCGATCCCCTATACTTGTGGGTTATCAAGACTATTTTCTGGCGCCGTTGCCATGGAGCATAGCTCTATTCTTTGAGTCACTTGGGATATATATCTGCTTATCATTATGAAGAACTTGAGAGATCCAAAAACCAAGATCTATCCCTCAACTACGAGGGGAGGTAAGGAACTGTCATCTAGCTCTGCACTTGATCCACCTTCTGTTTTGAGTAAGCTTGCGACACCTACACCTGCTTCTGCTATTCGTTCTGATATGTCGCATTTTATTGATGATGCCACTTCTGCTATGCATGATACTTATGATGAAACTACCTCTATGCCTGATACTACTGTGACACTTAGTGATTTTCTTGATGAACAACTTGCTAGGGCTAGAGAGATTGAAAATATTGAATCTAATGATACTGATGAAAGTGATGATGAAGAATCACTTGTTATTCCTAAGGGTTATGTCTTTGATCAAGAAGCTTCCTTAGCTATTTTAGCGTGCCAAAATAGAACTGAACTCAAAAGATTATTAGCTAAATGGAGTAAGCAATCTTTAAATGCTAGAATGAAACCTGACCCTGCTTTTGCTACTTCACCTATCTTTGTTACTGATAAGGATTATGAATTCTCTGTTGATCCTGATATAATTACTTTGGTTGAATCTGATCCTTTTCATGGTTATGAATCTGATACTGTTGTGGCACATCTTACTAAATTAAATGATATAGCTACCCTGTTTACTAAAGATGAGAGAACTCGTTACTTTTATATCCTTAAAATATTTCCGTTCTCATTAAAGGGTGATGCTAAGATATGGTTTAATTCTCTTGATCCTGGTTGTGTGCGTAGTCCCCAGGATATGATTTATTACTTCCCTGCTAAATATTTCCCTACTCATAAGAAACAAGCTGCTTTAAGGGATATATATAATTTTGTGCAAATTGAAGAAGAGAGTCTCCCACAAGCTTGGGGGAGGCTTCTCCAATTACTTAATGCTTTGCCTAATCATCCTCTTAAGAAAAATGAAATACTTGGTATCTTTTATAATGGACTAACCGATGCCTCCAGAGATTACCTGGATAGTTGTGCTGGTTCTGTTTTCAGGGAAAGAACACCGGATGAAGCTGAAATTCTATTGAATAATATGTTGACAAATGAAAATAATTGGACACCTCCGGAGCCAATTCCTGAGCCTATTCCTAAACCAACTCCGAAGAAGAGGGGTATTCTATTTCTAAGTCATGAAGATATGCAAGAGGCAAAGAAATCTATGAAATAAAAAGGTATTAAAGCTGAAGATGTTAAGAATTTACCTCCTATTGAAGAAATGCATGGTCTTAATGTACTGCCTGTTGAAGAAACATATAATCTTAATCCTTTACCTATTGAAGAAACTCATGGTCTTGATAACCCGACACAGGTAGTAAAGGTAAATTCTCTCTATAGATATGATAAAGCTGTAATCCCATTTACTAAGTTTGCTAGCCCATGCTTAGATGAGTTTGATAAATTTATGGCTAAGCAAGAAGATTTTAATGCTTATTTTGGTAGACAATTGAAATACAATTCAAATATGCTTGAACACTTAGGAGATTATATGGCCAATGTTAAAGGTGAACTCAAACTTATTAGTAAACATGCTTCTATGGTTACCACTCAAGTAGAACAAGTACTTAAAGCTCAAAATGATTTGCTCAATGAATTGAATAGTAAGAATAATGATAATTCTGTTAGAGTTATGACTAGAGGTGGTAAAATGACTGAGGAACCTTTGTATCCTGAAGGCCACCCTAAGAGAATTGAGCAAGATTCTTAGAGAAATAATATAGATGCACCTAGTTCTTCTAAAAAGAAGAAAAATAAAAATGATAGGACTTTGCATGCTTTTAGTGATATTATTGTTGAAACACTTGAGAATCCAAATGATATTTCTATTTCTGATGCTGAAACTCAATCTGGTAATGAACCTGAAACTAATGATAATGTTAATAATAATGTTCATAATGATGCTCAACCTAGTAATGATAATGATATAGAAATTGAACCTGCTGTTGATCTTGATAACCCGCAATCAAAGAATCAACGTTATGATACAAAAGATTTTGTTGCTAGGAAACATGGTAAAGAAAGAGAGACATGGGTTCAGAAACCCATGCCTTTTCCTCCCAAACCATCCAAGAAAAAGATGATGAGGATTTTGAGCGCTTTGCTAAAATGATTAGACCTATCTTTTTGCGTATGCGATTAACTGATATGCTTAAAACCAATCCTTATGCTAAGTACACGAAATATATTATTACAAATAAAAGAAAGATACCGGAAGCTGAAATTTCCACCATGCTTTATAATTATACTTTTAAGGGTGGAATACCAAAGAAACTTGGAGATCCAGCAGTACCAACTATACCATGCTCCATAAAAAGAAACTATGTTAAAAATGCTTTATGTGATCTCGGAGCCAGTGTTAGTGTTATGCCTCTCTCTTTATATCGTAGACTTGATTTGAATAAGTTGACACCTACTGAAATATCTTTGCAAATGGCTGATAAATCAACTGCTATACCTGTCGATATTTGTGAGGATGTGCCTATTGTAGTTGCAAACGTTACTATTTTAACGGACTTTGTTATTCTTGATATTCCCGAGGACGATAGTATGTCTATTATTCTTGGAAGACCCTTTTTGAATACTGCAGGGGCTGTTATTGATTGCACTAAAGGCAATGTCACTTTTAATGTTAATGGTTATGAGCATACGGTACACTTTCCGAGGAAACAACCTCAAGTTCATAGTATCAACTCTACTGGAAAAATTCCATCGATTATATTTGGAGGTTTTGAATTTCCTCTTCCTACTGTCAAGAAGAAATATGATATTCTTATTATTGGGGATGTGCATATCCCCGTTGAGGTAACATAGTGTTATTTGAAATTTCTCTGGTTCCATGTTATTCTGAATGAGTTCGTTAACAAGACTTGATCAACCTTGTTAGTGGATTCCTTTTGATGATCATGAGATGGATGAAACTAGAAGGCACAACCTTCTGTACCCCATTTTTACTTTCTGTTATTTATACTAGCACAAATGCCCGTGCGTTGCAATGGGAGAAAATACTAGCTCCTATGAACCATGGTTGGTCTTGGTCGGATCGAGGAACTATGTCACCGGACATCGGTCGCGGATGACAAAATAAAAGATGCATTATTTGACGATCATGACGTGGAGCTTAGGACATGGTTACGGTGTGGAGATAATTGATCTAATTGATAATATATTTTCATGGAAACTTTCGAGCCCGTGTGTTGCAACGGTAGAGAAAAATTGGCCCGTACTAAGATTTAGTGAGAACTATTTATCAGAATACATCCACAATTTATGTGAAATTTAGTCTTTATTAAAATATGTAGAAACATGAATGAATTTTTTTCAGCAGTCATCTTGTTATTTTATTTTGAGCATTAAACTAGATTTTTATATTGAGTAAAAACAGATCAGAAAAGTACATATCTATGAGAACTTTAAATATACGATGAATCTTGAAATTGAAAATCGCATATTTGTAGTTCAAACCTAAATTTTAACATAATTGGAGTTTATGTTTTTTGGAGTAAAAATCTGAACTAAATAGTAGTGAAATTATTTTATTTGGACTTTGAGTAATTTTTTGATTCCACAAAAAAGCAGAATATTTTAAATCTTTATTAACTTTCAAAATATTCTAATATATTCTTGTGAGGATTCAAATACAAATTTGAAACAAACAAAATAGGAAAAGAAAAGGCCAAAAGTTAAAACAACAACATTCAAGCTAGATAGCCAAGGCCAACTCCTCTCCCGTTCTGGGTGAGTACATGATCAACACATGTTAGAGGATCCGGCCACACCATCTTGAACCTCCTGCTAGTGCGAGTAGCTGTGTGCCGAGCGCAGCCGTGTCGAATGCCACCTCCTGCTTGTCATGGATCAAACTACAGCCTCCATCCGTGCACCTTATGACGTCGCATCCTTCAGTTGGCCCAGCGCCTTGATTCCTACGACGTGCCATGCGCTTCGTCTAACAGACGTTTTGCTGGCCCTGACCTCGCTCGCTCTCCCTTCCTCCCGCTTTCGTGACCGTGTCACGAGCGCGTCTGGTAAGCGGGGTCGCCGTGGTCTGGAGCACCAATCACGGGCCTCGCGGACGGCAGTTTAAATACATGGGCATGCCCTCAATCTTCTCCATGTTTAATTTTGACATTAATTCCTTGTCTCTCTTCAATGAGGTGGACAGCAGCCTAAGCCGATTCACCCAAATATCCATCAAGCAGCCAGCTCCTGAGTACATTAAGTTTCACATGCGTATATAAACTGGTGCAATCGAATGTAATAGAGCGATGTGGGATTATTTAAGAAAACTAATCCTCTTTTAGACGAAAAGCATAGCATAGCTCAGGTGGTTGCTGACATACACTTTTGATGGAAGCTCACGAGTTCCACTCCTTCTGCAGCTAATGTTTTTGCCTCCTCGAGCCTGCTAAGTTGGGCCATAGGGCCGGCTGCAAACGATGGATGGGCTAAAGCCCGTGAAGCCACACGCGAGCCAAGAGATCGGTACGGACAAAAGAGTTCGGGGTAAATACGAAACAGTGTCTTTCCTCGTTCACGAAAACTTTTTGTTTGCCACTTATGGGTGGCATTGGTGGGTAATTTTTGCCAACTTCTTGGGTAATATAGATGACGGTGAACCCGACGGAAGCAATAGCCGCTTTATTAGCAAGTAAAGATTAAATAAAATAAAAATAAATATTTTTCTGTCTGCTATCTGATTATCCATGCAATATAAAAATACCTCGAAAATAAAAGTTCTCCAAATGCCCTGAAATTTAGATATGATTTTTTCTAGAATATTTGAGGATTCATGGAACTAAGAACACACCAGGGGGGTCAACCACCTGCCCACAAGGGTGGAGGGCGCGCCCACCCCTCTAGGGCGCGCCCCCTGCCTCGTGGGCCCATGGTGGCCCTCCTCCACTTATTCCTGCACCCACACACTTCATCTTCCTCCCACAAACACAAATATCCAGCTCAAGCACGAGTTCTAGCTCATCTTGCTGCCATTTTCGATCTCCTTGCTCAAAGCATCTCTCACAAAACTGCTTGGGAGATTGTTCCTTCGTATGTGACTCCTCCATTGGTCCAATTAGTCTTTATTCTAGTGCTTTATTCATTGCAAATTTGTGTTTCTTAGGTGACCCTGTTCTTGAGCTTGCATGTCAAATTTATATGGTCAAAAGTAGTTTCGATGCATGATATAGGCCCTGGGCACTTGTAGGAGTAGTTGCTATCAATATTATTGAGTTTGGCTTACTTTTATTTTGAAGTTACTAAAAAATTTCAGAATTTTTCAGAGGAAGAAATATGCTTAGGAAAATGTTCCAAGGTGGTTCTTCAAGGAAGCAAGGGCCCAGGCTTGCAATGTGTGATGCTGATGAAGAGCCACCAAGAGACGCTCCAGTGCGTCCTTGTGAATGGCCTTCTGAGAACTTTATGGATCGAGCGGGAATTAAGGAAGAATTTAACGCGTATTTGCGTAACGCTGATCTTGTGAGCTTCGAGGAAGAGAAGTGCAGCCAATATCACTATCTCACCAGTACCTTTGTGAGGAGGTTTGAATTTTCAACTTCACGTAATTCTCCAACTGTCATGTTTGATCTTTATGATAAATCTTACACTATGGACTTAGAGGATTTTACCACTGCTTGCAAACTTCCACAATGGGGTAGTATAAGGAATCCTCGCAAATCTGAACTTAGAGATTTTCTTGCTAGAATAAATGTGGGGGAATCTAGAGATATTACACAAGCTACCATAGGGAGCATTCACTTTCCCGCTATACATTATTTTGCTCTCTTCATAGGTAGATGCATTAATGGTAAAGATGAGGCATGTCACATGTGTGTCCCTGATCTTAGTATTCTTAGGAGTGTTGTGTTAGGAGACTAATCATATAATTTGGGAGCCATTGTTGCACGTAGGTTGCATCTTAATAGACTTAATGGAGATTTCTTTGATGGAATTTATGCAACCCGCATAGCTAATTTTCTTGGTATAGCCATATGCGAAGATGATATTGAATTACTTCCTGCTTATCTAGATTTTAATGCTATGGTTCACCACCAGTTTGTCGAGAGGAACGAATCACCTCTCCAGTATCGACTAATCTTTGACAGACACCATGCTGTCCGTATTACTCTCCCTGCTCCTGCCTTCTTTGATTATCAGGCAAGAGGAGGATATACTATTACCAGAGAGGAGGCAGATGAGTACGAGAGGAGAGAGGAGGCCGCTCGTCACCATGCTGCAGCTCAGCAGGCGATAGCTGCTGCATCGCAGTACGACCCCAGCTACTATTATGGATATCCGCCAGGCCAGCCGTGGCCTTCGACCAACTTAGGCCAAAAGCCTAAGCTTGGGGGAGTACGTATTTCCCACTGACCTTACATTTATGCCCACAGACTCATTGCTAGATGTCGGTGCTCTTACTTTTTCATTGTATCATCCATGCTGGTTTATTTTCTTTTTTATGCTTTCTTCTTGTGTGTTTAATAAACCTTAAGAAAAACCAAAAAATTAGTTGTAGCTTTTAATTAGTTTACTTTCCATGCTTGTAGAAGTAATTAAAAAGAAAACCCAAAAAGATTTGCTGTTCTTCTTTTGCTTGTTGGGAGCTTTCTCGTGTAAATAGTTTTATTTCTTTTCTTTTCTATGGGGGTCGATAGGAGAAGACCATAATTAAATTGTTGAAGTTGCTCTTATATGCATTATTGTTGATCTGACAAAAGAGCCCATATTGCCTTGTCTTCTCCTGTTTATTGAATGCCTGCAGATTCCAGCTTAGTCCACTGCACGTGCACTATTATTATTATTATTATTCACATCGTTCGGTCGTGCAAGTGAAAGGCAATTATGATGTTATATGATGGACTGGCTGAGATGAGAAAAGCTGGTATGAACTCGACCTCTTTTGTTTTTGTAAATATGATTAGTTCATCGTTCCTGATTCAGCTTATTATGAATAAACATGTTTGCAATGACAACTAGAGATCATAGTTTCTTGTGTCATGCTTGATTAGCTATGAGTTATAATGGTTTACCTTGCATGCCAACATGCTATTAAAATGGTTATTATGTGGTGTGATAGGGTGGTATCCTCCTCTGAATGATTTAAGTGACTTGACTTGGCACATGTTCACGCATGTAGTTGAAACAAAATGAACATAGCCTTCACGATATTTATGTTCATGGTGGATTATATCCTACTCATGCTTGCATTCGGTGTTGATTAATTTTAATGCATGTTCATGACTGTTGTCGCTCTCTAGCTGGTCACTTCCCAGTCTTCTGCTAGCCTTCACCTGTACTAAGCGGGAATACTGCTTGTGCATCCAAATCCCTTAAACCCCAAGCTTATTCCATATGAGTCCACTATACCTACCTATATACGGTATCTACCTGCCGTTCCAAGTAAATTTGTATGTGCCAAACCATAAACCTTCAAATAAATATCCTATTTTGTATGCTCGAATAGCTCATGTATCAACTAGGGCTGTCCATATCTTCCATGTTAGGCGGGTTATTCTCAAGAGGAGTGGACTCCGCTCCTCACTCATGAGATAAATGGCTGGTCACCGGGATGCCCAGTCCCATGCTTTATGCAAACTAAATCAAAATAACTGCAAACAAAACTCCCCTTGGGACTCTTGTTAGTTGGAGGAACTCGTTGTTTCGAGCAAGCCATGGATTGATGCTTGTTGGTGGAAGGGGGAGTATAAACTTTACCATTCTGTTTGGGAACCGCCTATAACGTGTGTAGCATGGAAGATATCGCCATCTCTTGGTTGTTATGTTGACAATGAAAGTATACCACTCAAAATATTATTCACCTCTGTTTCAAAACCGAGCTCTGGCACCTCTACCAATCCCTGCTTCCCTCTGCGAAGGGCCTATCTATTTACTTTTATGCTAAGTCATCATCTTCTTTTTAAAAAGCACCAGTTGGAGAGCACTCCTGTCATTTGCATTCATTACTGTTAGCTTACATTGAGTATGACTTGACTGGATCTCTTTTACCATGAATTACAATGTCTAGTCAGTCCTTGGTCTTTAAAGGTGATCTGCATTTATGTTTTGCGGTCTCAAAAAGGGCTAGCGAGATACCACCTTGTTATATCATATTATGATTGTTTTGAGAAAGTGTTGTCATCCGAGATTTATTATTATGCCTCGCTAGTTGATTATGCCATTGATATGAGTAAACTTGAGACCTATGCGTTATTGTGAATGTGGTTAGTTATAATCTTTGCTGAAAACTTGAATGCTGGCTTTACATATTTACAACAACAAGAGCAAACAGAGTTTGTAAAAGTTTTTTTATCACTTTCAGTTTATCAACTGAATTGCTTGAGGACAAGCAAAGGTTTACGCTCAGGGGAGTTGATATGTCTCCAACGTATCTACATTTCGAAACACTTTTGCCCTTGTTTTGGACTTAACTTGCATGATTTGAATAGAACTAACCCGGACTGACGCTGTTTTCAGCAAAATTACCATGGTGTTATTTATGTGCAGGAGCAAAACGTTCTCGGAATGACCTGAAACTTCACGGAGCCACTTTTCAGAAAATAAGAAAAATACCTGCAAAAGATGAAGGCCAGGGGGGCCACCACCTTACCACGAGGGTGGGGGCGTGCCCCCTACCTCATGGGCCCCCTGCTGCCTCTCCGACTCCAACTCCACCTCCATATATTGAGTTACGGGGAGAAAAAATCAGAGAGAAGAAATCATCGTGTTTTACGATACGGACCGCCGCCATGCCCTAAAACCTCTCGGGAGGGCTGATCTGGAGTCTGTTCGGGGCTCCGGAGAGGGGAATCCTTTACCATCGTCATCATCAACCATCCTCCATCACCAATTTCATGATGCTCACCATCGTGCATGAGTAATTCCATCGTAGGCTTGCTGGACGGTGATGGGTTGGATGAGATCTATCATGTAATCGAGTTAGTTTTGTTAGGGTTTGATCCGTAGTGTCCACTATGTTCTGAGATTGATGTTGCTATGACTTTGCTATGCTTAATGCTTGTCACTAGGGCCCGAGTGCCATGATTTCAGATCTGAACCTATTATGTTTTCATCAATATATGAGTGTTCTTGATCCTATCTTGCAAGTCTATAGTCACCTATTATGTGCTATGATCCGTTAAACCCGAAGTGACAATAATCGGGATACTTACTGGTGATGACCGTAGTTTCAGGAGTTCATGTATTCACTATGTGTTAATGCTTTGTTCCGGTTCTCTATTAAAAGGAGGCCTTAATATCCCCTAGTTTCCAATAGGACCCCGCTGCCACGGGAGGGTAGGATAAAAGATGTCATGCAAGTTCTTTTCCATAAGCACGTATGACTATATTTGGAATTGAAAGTGCGTTATATCGACTAGAGGGGGGTGAATAGGCGATTTTTATGAAAGTCTTCAAAACATGAAGGTTATGAAGACAAACAGTACAGATATGCCAATCACTTAAGTAGCGGAAGTTAGATTACACTAGGCAAGCCATGGTTAAGTATTCAATAGAGTAAGAACACAAGACAAGTAGCTGCAGTGTAATAAGGATCAGATAGGAAGAAGTTATGAAGCCAAACAGATCATACAGTTATGTTGTGAAGACAGAAGATAAAGCAAGCATGCAATGGCTTCACAGTGTGTAACAGAAAGTAAAAGGAAGTGAAGATGAAACCAGTGACACGCTGAAGACAATGAGGACCAGTTCCAGTTGCTGTGACAACTGTACGTCCGGTTGGAGCGGCTAGGTATTTAAACCAAAGGACACACAGTCCCGGACACCCAGTCCTGAACACGCAGCTCAGGACACCCAGTACTCACCGTTTTCTCCTTGAGCCAAGGTCACACAGACCTCGCCCAATCACTCTAGTAAGTCTTCAAGGTAGACTCCCAAACCTTCACAGACTTTGTTCACTGGCAATCCACAATTTCTCTTGGATTCTAAGAACGCGACGCCTAACCGGCTGGAGGATGCACAGTCCTCAAGTGTAATAAGTCTTCAGATCACTCAGACACAAAGACTTAAGTGATGCCCAAGTTACTCTGGCTCTGGGTGGTTAGGGCTTTTCTCCTCGCTAGGAATTTTCTCTCAAAGGCTTCGAGGTGGGTTGCTCTCAGACGACAAAAGCCGTGCACTGAAATCTGAGCAGCCAACCGTTTATGGTTGTAGGGGTGGACTATTTATAGCCACTTGGCAACCCGACCTGATTTGTCCGAAATGACCCTGGGTCACTAAGGAACTGACACATGTACCAACGGTCGGATTTCGAACTCAGACGGCAACTTTACTTGGGCTACAAGTAAAGCTGACTTGTCTGACTCTGGACATGATTTTCTCTCATAGTCTTCGCTCGAAGACATAGGATTTGAATTAGGCATCACTTCAGTCATCCTGACTGGTTCTCTTGGACCCCACTTAATAGTACGGTGGTTCCTATGACACAACATAAATGAAGTAAAACTACGAAGGATCTAAGTCTTCGAGTTCCATAAGCTTCATAGGGAGTCTTCACATGTCATTGTCTTCAATATGAATATCTTCATAAACCACCATTGTCTTCAATGTCTTCGTACATTTTTAGGGGTCATCTCTGGTAGTGAAACCGAATCAATGAGGGACTTCTACCTGTGTTATCCTGCAATTCTCACAAACACATTAGTCCCTCAACTAGGTTTGTCGTCAATACTCCAAAACCAACTAGGGGTGGCACTAGATGCACTTACAATCTCCCCCTTTTTGGTGATTGATGACAAACTAGTTGAAGTTTTCAACGGGGAACGTAATTTGTGAAATTGTATATGAATAGTCGTCATAAGCTGCAAGGGCTCCCCCCTGAAGATGTGCATATAAGTAATTTGCTTCTTGAATGCAAATGCACATGGCAGGTTGTACTTGTGGAGATCCACTTCAACTTATGATGACAATCCACTATGCATGTTAGAGTATACGAAGATAATGACATGCATAATGGAAAATTGACGTCTGCAGAATGATCTAAGTGCGGAATTTATCGTCGCACATGCGGGATTTATCTTCGCATAACAGAGTGACAAACAGGTAACAGACGACCATCAAGGCTACGTGTTACAACTCAAAGAAGCAAATGTAGCAAAAACGGGAGTTGTAAGCACGAAGCAAAATGTAGCAAAAGATGAAAGGCACCAGCCCATAGTGACCCGCTTGAAGACTATAAACATCATATGCTTCTCCCCCTTTTGTCAGTGATGACCAAAAAGGTTTGAAGACATAGAGTTTTCTACGCGTTCCCAGGCGCAGCAGGGTCGGTGGAGTTGGGTGGCGGTGCAGACGAGCTTGGTGCAGATTCGACGCGAGCTGAAGTAGGTGGAGGTGATGTAGCATCGTCTTCTTCTTCGATAATTCGGGCGGACACGGTGGCAGCAGAGGAAGAGAACTCTGAATCTTCAAGTGATGGTGTGCTTCGCATCACAGCTCTTCTAGGAGGTGTGGAGTCAAACTTGAATCGCTCTTTGAAGCCATCATCTTGAAGTTCAGCTTCAGTGCACATCATGGTGAGGCCTTTGCAAGTGCGGCGATAGGTTTCGTGTGTGACGAATGCATTCTTGGTGGCCAGATTTCTGATGCGATTGACGTCTTGCATGATACTTCTCATCTGCCTCTTGAGCCAGTCGTGATGCCTATCTTGCTTTTGGTGAAGAGCCACAAGAAGTTCTCGGTCATTGAGTGCACGAGCGCGTTTCTTGGGTCTCAGTGCAGCTGTGCTGTCAGTGTCTTCAGTTGATGCAGGGGCACGTGTGGTGCCAGCCATTGGATACACTCTTGAGATGGCTTCAACACCTTCATCATTCTGAGTGAAGCTCTGGTGTTCTGCATTATGAAGACTTAATGGTTGCTTGGCAGGCTGAGGATATATTGCTTCAGCAGAGGTGTCCACATCGGGTAAGAAGATCCTATGGTTGCGGGCTGAGGGCTGATAGGAGATAGCAGAGTGAAGCTTGATCAGCCTCATAACCCAAGGAGCATAAAACTTCAAACCAAAGAGATCTGAGCCAGACGCTGCAAGTTGGCGTATAAAGAGATCCTGTGCGTTGAAGCATTTGCCATGCAGGATACAGAAGATGAGAGTCTTCATTGCACCTTCAACCTTGGCATATGGAGAGTGCCCCTTAATGGGCCATAGAGTCCGCCTGACGATGTGATATATGGTTCTGGGCAGGTACTCTAAGTCTTCAACGAAGAACTCAGTTGGATAAGGTGCATCATGAGGCAATGGCTTCATCATTGAGAGCATCTGACTCATATTTGGCTCAGGCCGCTGGAATATGCTCGAAATTGCTTCAGCATGGAGTTGGCAGCCGTCTTCGAAGAGTTCGCCAGGAGTGGGTAGGCCGGTAAGCTCAATGATATCGAATGCATTAGCTTCATGATGGACATTGCCGGTCATCCACTCCAGGACCCAAGTCTTCGGATCTCTGTTATAGCCTTTGATATGCAGGGTGGCACAGAACTGGAGCAGAAGCTCTTCATTCCAGTGCTCTTCATCGGTGATAAATGGCAGCAGACCCACTTGCTTGAAGCAATCCAGTGCTTCTTCCAGACCAAGCAGACCAGCAACAGCTTCAACCTCAAGGCGCTGGTGAGGAAAGATGCGGCCTTGGTTGTATAGGATGCATGAATAATAGCTGTGTTGTGGGTAGCTCCAGAACCTATCTGATACAATCCGTTCCCTTGAATAAGGGTTCGTGGAGCTGTTGAAGAACGTATTATCTGCCCTGAAGCTGTTGATGTTGAAGGAGCCAGGAGCTGATGCAGGACCTGGGAACCTTGGCAGTCGTGGGATCGGCTTCTGGACCTGGGGCCTGTGCGCAACATGATAGTTGAATTGTGGACCGGCAGCAGACTCAGGCACAGAAGGTTCAGGTGCAGTAGCTTCAGTGTCTCTTGAAGCTGTTGTTGGGAAGGGCTCCACAATTGCTTCAGTGTTGGTTGTGGCAGCCTCAACGTATTCAGCCTCAACACGTGTAGTGAGAGGGACGGATTCAGGTACGTTCTCCTGGAAAACTGCTTCTTGTTGGTGCGGGGGAGATGGAGCTTGAGGTTCTTCTTTAATATCTTCGGCGGATGCAACCGGAATGTTGTCAGCAGCCTGAGCCCTTGGCCCTTTGCGAAGCCTACGGAATGTGGGCGACGCCAGTGGAGTTGCAGTGGGCTGGGGCTCATTATCTTCCTCCTGTGGGCGATCTGCCCACGATGCATCTTGTGTGATTGGTGTCAATGGACGACCAATGCTGATCAGTTCGCTTGTCTCAAGCTGAGGAAGGGCTGTATCACCTTGTACATTGTCTTGGAGACCAATGTCTTCAGCAGCGTTGGGGTCGGCTGCTGGAATGTCTTCAGCGTGCGGAGCCTCTGTGAAAGCAGGCTCATGCACTGTCAACTGACGATCTTCATCAGGATAGCGGACGGAGAGGGGTTCGACTATCAAGGGCTCTGTGGGAGCAGCCCGAGATTTCTTGGTCTTGCGCTTCTTGATGGTGGGGTCAGAAGGAGAGGCTCCAGAGTGTTTCCTCTTGCTTGCTTCAGCTTCGGCTGTCCGTGTCTTCTTGAGCTCTGAAGCAGTTGACCGGTTCTTTGGCTCTGAGCCAGTCATAGCAGTGGGGAAGGCAATCGGAACAGCTTCTTGCCTTGGTGCCTCTGGTTCAGCCACAGCAGGCTTCTTCTTTTTCTTCGCGGCCATCCTGGGGTCGATGCCGGGACGCCCAAGTGCCTTGCGCTTCTCGGCCTCATTGTAGGCCTGCACACAACGATCAGCCAGAGTCTTCATTCGCTCCTGCGAACCCTGAGCTTCTGCACGTTTCTTCAGAAAGTTTTCCTTTAACTCGTGCAACATGATCTTGAAGTCCTTGACTTCTTGGACGCTGAGCCTGGCCATATTCTGCTTGAACTGAGCCTTTTCAAAATCAACTTTCTGCTTCAGTTCAACAATGCGCTGAGCAATTGCAAGTTCTGAAGCAATAGCGCCTTGGAAGGCGACACTGAGGCCAATGGGCAGCTGCAGATCATCGAAGCTGATATTTGGTGTAGCAAACCACTCATCAATGAAGTTGTGGATGATTGCTACATCAAACAGAGGCAGATTGTTGAAGATTTCAGCCTCCTCCTTGCTCTTGATGAGCTGCTAAAGAGCGTCATCTCCAAGATCTTCTTTGCTGGACAGATCAATGGTTTCGCTGCGCAGAATGGCAGCAGCTGTGAGCTCTTTGCCAGTGTGTGGCTGAGGCTTCTTTGCTTCCTGGGGCTTGGAGACTCGAGATAAGTCTTCAGACTGCGCACTGGCTTCAGGAGGCGCAGTTGCCAATGGCTTCGCCCTTGAGATTTTGGGTGAAGGGATCTGCTTTGAAGCTTTTGGCTTCTTTGCCTGCTTTGGCTTCAGTGCAGCAGGTGCTTCATCAGATTCCGAGTCAGCAGGAGGGTCATTGATAGTAGTCCCTTGGACTAAGATGCGGGTGATGAGGCCCTCAAGATTTGCATATGGACTGATGATATTGGGGTCGGCCTCATGTGTGCCATCTGCCCTTGGTGCGGAGGGACCAGGGTTGAAGTCTAAACCCAATTTCTTCTTGTTGTGCTTCGCTGACCTCTGGGAAAACTGGAAGTTGCGCTTGAACATATTGTCGTCATGACACCAGAGTAGTGACGACGGATGAGCATCAGCAGGCTGCGGTCCTCTGACCATGCATGGATAGAAGCCTTGAGCAATGGCTTCATCTCTGGACCTGGGCACGAGATTTTTGTATAGTATGTCTCCCCATGGTCTCTTGATGGTGCTTTTCTCAGCGTACTCCTTGGTGACGAAGCGGTATTGGAACCATTGCTCCGCCCAATAGCGTCGAATCCATTGGATTCGTGTCTTGCGCTGATTGTAATCCTCTTTAGGATCTGTATTGTACAGCTCTAAGAGGTCATCGGGCAGATCTCTTGATGTTTCCCCTCGACGCTTTCAGCCACCCTTCCTTGCTGGTTTTTCTGCTGCCATGAAGCTTAACTTGGAAGGCTTCAAAACGTTCAAAGGCTTCAAAGGTTTTCTTTTGCTGGACCAACAGGAACTGGCTTCAGGAGAATTGATGTGACGCTGTAAGAACTCTGCAAATGAATGCAGACTATGAGAACCAAAAGATTCTCCCACGGACATGTACCTGTGACAGCATTAAGGTGCGAGGGAAGGGGAAGAGGTCATATGCACTCTCAGAAGAATTTGAAGATAAATCAGTTTAGAAGATATTGACCTTATCATGCGAAGACATTCACTTATAGAAAAGAAGTTGGTTCCAGATTTGTACGAACCCATAGATCAGTACAAGTGAGGAATCTAACTACTTCATGAAGCACAAGTGAATATACTAGGCAAGTTATGAGATGCAGACTGAGACAGTTCTAACTTGTGTGAATAGAAACTTCTTATGGCAGAAAGTGACCGAACTATAGGATCAAAAGAGGCTGTAAAAAGAGGTTTTATTTACCACACTTGGAACTGCTAGACGGAGTGGGAGATGAGGCTGAGCAGTTCGATCCTCCGTGCCCTAACTTGGCGACGAAAGACACCTACGGCGACGACGGAGAGAGTGATGTCCGCGGTCGGCGTGAAAACGGCGTCGGAGAGGTTGCGGCAGTGAAGCGCTTCGTCGCCGGCGTCGTCGAGAGCTAGCGGTGGTGCTAGGGTTCGTGCGAGGGAGGAAGAAGAGATAATGACCGCAGTGAATCACGTATTTATAGGGATAGAGGCGGCACTGCGCTATTACTCAGGTGCCCCTGGCGATTCGCATCTGAACAGCACGTGGCCATCATGCGGTATTTTGGGGGCAGTTCCACATCCCACGCACGCCTTGATTGTCGGGTGTCGTTCCTACTTCTCCGGATTTCTTGTTGATGAAAAAGCATTGAAAACGGTTTTAAAGTTTGTCTCTGTGTCTTCTGCTGACAAGGATGCAGTGAAGACATTCGACAGTTTCAATAGAATGCATACGACTTGGAGAGATAGAGTTTGAGGTAGGAAGCATGGAGAGGTTAGGGTCCGATCACATTCACTTAGTTCAAAAGATTCAAACAAGAAGACATAGCTATAAGTGAATGCTGTAGAGGACAGAACACCAGTACATATATATATATATATATATATAATTAACGCAGTGAAGATAATCATGAAGACAAATTGATTGAAGCCAAACCAAATGTGAAGACATTGCGAGGTAATGCCATGAGTGAAACACTTGAAATAGAATGTTTGGTGGTGGCGTTACCCACCGTATAGGAAGTATTAGACTTAGACACGGCGCACAATTATCGTGGCGCTCCGAAGTCAAATTCCATGTTAATGTATTCACACTTAGAATGTATGTCTTCATTGATTGAAGATATACGTTACTTCGTGTGTTGCACATCTAAGTCATCAACATGCATAAGTGTTAGGATGTGTGCCTGATCACAGGACATTTGAGGATTCCAAGATATTTAGCTCACACCATAACTTGCAAAATCTCTTCTCATCCAAGGGCTTGGTGAAGATATCTGCCAATTGCTCTTCAGTGTTGACGTGTATGATATCAATATCTTCCTTTGCAACATGATCTCTGAGAAAATGATGACGAATTTCAATGTGCTTTGTCTTCGAGTGCTGAACTGGGTTGTTGGCGATCTTGATGGCGCTTTCGTTGTCGCAGTAAAGTGGCACTTGCTTCAGATGAATGCCATAATCCTTGAGGGTTTGCTTCATCCATAGAAGCTGAGCGCAGCAGGATCCAGCAACAATGTATTCAGATTCAGCAGTGGAAAGAGATACACAGTTCTGCTTCTTTGAAGACCAACATACAAGTGATCGGCCCAGAAAGTGACATGTGCCTGACGTGGACTTCCGATCAACCTTGTCACCAGCGTAATCAGCATCCGAGAATCTAACCAGATCAAACTCTGAGCCCTTTGGATACCATAACCCTAGAGTTGGGGTGTGAGCCAAATATCGAAGAATTCGCTTCAGTGCTAAGTGATGCGACTCCTTTGGTGCCGCTTGGAATCGAGCACACATGCAAACACTAAGCATAATATCTGGCCTAGATGCACATAAATAAAGCAAAGAACCAATCATGGAGCGGTATACATTTTGATCGAACTCTTTACCATTGTTGTCAGGACCCAGATGATGTTTGGCTGACATTGGTGTTGTGAAACCTTTGTAGTCTTGCATACCGAACTTCTTCAGGCAATCTTTGAGATACTTCTCTTGAGATATGAAGATGCCATTGCGTTGTTGCCGTATCTGAAGACCGAGGAAGAATTTTAGCTCCCCCATCATAGACATCTAATATTGCTCTTGCATCATATATCCGAACTCCTCACTGTACTTCTGATTGGTGCAGCCGAAGATAATGTCATCCACATATATTTGGCACACAAACAGTTCACCATCATATGTCTTCGTGAAGAGAGTGGGATCTAGGGAGCCAGGTATGAAGCCTTTGCTCTTCAGGAAGTATTTGAGTGTGTCATACCAGGCCCGAGGGGCTTGTTTGAGGCCATATAGTGCCTTATTGAGCTTGTAAACCATGTTAGGATGTTTTGGATCTTCAAACCCAGGTGGTTGTGCAACATACACTTCTTCAATCTCGCCAT
This sequence comes from Triticum monococcum, assembly GCA_034509565.1. Taxonomy (NCBI): domain Eukaryota; kingdom Viridiplantae; phylum Streptophyta; class Magnoliopsida; order Poales; family Poaceae; genus Triticum; species Triticum monococcum. The sequence continues at coordinate 672,839,230 of CM067845.1, forward strand.
TGAGAAAGGCACTCTTCACATCCATTTGATATAAAAGTATGTTATGATGATTTGCATAGGCCAGCAGTATACGGATGGCTTCAAGTCTGGCCACAGGAGCAAATGTTTCATCGAAGTCAATGCCTTCCACTTGAGTATATCCTTGAGCAACGAGACGAGCTTTGTTTTTGACAACTTGACCATGCTCATCTTGCTTGTTGCGGTATATCCATTTGGTGCCTATTATGTTATGCTTCTGTGGATCAGGACGCTTAACCAATTCCCATACATTGTTCAGCTCAAACTGATGAAGCACTTCTTGCATTGCTTGAATCCACTCAGGTTCCATAAAAGCTTCTTCAACTTTCTTGGGTTCTGTGATTGAAACGAATGCGAAGTGTCCACAGAAATTTGCCAGTTGAGTTGCCCTTGAACAAGTCAGTGGACCAGGTGCATTGATGCTGTCAATTATTCTGTCAATCTGCACTTCATTGGCAACACGAGGATGTATGGGTCGAAGACTTTGCTCTTGCTGATCTATGTTGTCGTGGGGAGGAATGTCTTCAGGCTAAGCATTGTCTTCATGTGGATCAGGTGCTGAGATGATAAGTTCTTCTTCAGGATGAGCTTCAGAAGGTATAATTTCTCCAGTTCCCATTAGCTTGATTGATTCACTGGCTGGAACTTCATCTAGCACATCTGGCAGTTGCTTTCTTTGTGAACCATTGGTCTCATCGAACCGCACATCCACTGTTTCAACCACTTTGTAGTGAAAGAGATTGAAAACTCTGTAGGAGTGCGAATCCTTTCCATATCCAACCATAAAGCCCTCATGTGCATTTGGTGCAAATTTTGAGGTGTGGTGTGGGTCCTTGATCCAGCATCTTGAGCCAAATACTCTGAAGTAACTGACATTTGGCTTCTTGCCAGTTAGAAGTTCATAAGATGTCTTGTTTAGAAGTTTGCGAAGATAAACACGGTTGATTGTATGGCATGCAGTGTCAATGGCTTCAGGCCAGAATTTTCTTGGAGTCTTGTACTCATCTAGCATTGTTCTGGCCATCTCAATGAGTGTTTTGTTCTTGCGTTCGACGACGCCATTCTGCTGTGGCGTGTACGGAGCTGAGAATTCATGTGTGATGCCCAAGGTATCTAGATATGTATCAAGGCCAGTGTTCTTGAATTCAGTGCCATTGTCACTTCTGATGTGCTTTATCTTGGCGCCATAATTGTTCATAGCCCGATTTGCGAAGCGTCTGAAGACATCCTGCACTTCAGTCTTGTAAAGGATTATGTGCACCCAAGTATATCTAGAGTAATCATCAACAATGACAAAGCCATAGAGGCAAGCAATAGTGGAAAAAGTTGAGTAGTGAGTGGGACCAAAGAGATCCATGTGAAGCAGTTCGAAGGGTCGAGTAGTGGTCATGATTGTCTTCGAAGGATGTTTTGGCCTTGTCATCTCCCCTGCTTCACAGGCACTGCATAAGTGATCTTTCTTGAACTTGACGCCCTCGATGCCTATGACATGCTTCTTCTTCGCAAGGGTGTGGAGGTTCCTCATGCCAGCATGCCCAAGCCTCCGATGCCAAAGCCAGCATTCTAAAGCCTTTGCCAGAAGACATACTGCAAGTTGTGGCCCTGATGAGAAATCTACCACGTACAAATCATCTTTCCAATACCCTTCAAACACTAGAGACTTGTCAGATTCCATTAGTACCAGGCAACGATATTTTCCAAAAATTACAATCATGTTCAAATCGCAAAGCATTGAGACAGACATTAAGTTGAAGCCAAGGGATTCAACAAACATGACTTTATCCATGTGTTGATCCTTTGAGATTGCAACTCTACCTAGACCCAATACCTTACTTTTACCAGTGTCAGCAAATGTGATGTGGCTCTTGTCGGATGGACGTAAGGTTGAGTCCATAAAAAGACTTCTTTTGCCAGTCATGTGATTTGTACACCCACTGTCAATAATCCATTCTGAAGACTCTGAAGACGCTGGTGTCGTACCCTACAGTGCATTTAGGGGGATAGGCTTCACGAAGAGTATTGTGAAGCAAAAACATTTGACGAACCAGTGGGTTATGAAAACTTAGATCCAGGTTAGGACTAATAGGGAGAGTAGCATGCGATTCAGGTACGAGATACATAGTGATGCCATTCGGGCATTTGATCTTGCGCCCCACAAGATTTTTAAGGTCCCCAGCAATAGCGTCAGAAGATTTTGGTTTTCTGCTGGAGACCTTTCCCTGCAAAAGAGAGTTAAGCTTTCTTAACCACCCACATCTTCAAGGGTGGCTTAGAAGCAATAAGTCTAAGTGCAGCATCTGAGAATTTTGGCTTTGGAGCCCTAGCAAACAGTCTAGCAGGCGGGCAATAGTACTCATAAGAATAGGCAGAATAGTTCTTGGTCATATGAACATGACGGTTTGAAGAACCGCTCTCATATGCCTGAGCATGGTTTCCCTGCAAAACATTTGAGTTAGTGCGACTCAGGTGAGTCCTCTGCCTGTATGAAGCCTTTGGTCTGAGGTTTGTCTTCTTCATGTGAGGTGTCATGAGGACATTCACAGGAAGATTCTCCAGACACATTTTTGGAACCCAGATTTTCTTCATAGGCGGTCCATTCCTGCAGTTAGTACCAATGTACCTGGCAAATACTTCACCATTCTGATTCTTAAACAGTTTATAGTTTGCATCAAAGGATTCATCAATGATAATAGGATTAGCACAAGTGAAGCCAGATAGATTGGATGGATCTGCTGAGGATTCCTTTGCAGCAACCCATGTGGTTTTGGGGTACTGCTCAGGTTTCTAGTAAGAGCCATCTGCATTAATTTTCCTCACGAACCCAACACCCTCTTTCCTAGGGTTTCGGTTCAGAATCTGCTTCTTGAGGACATCACATAATGTCTGATGTCCTTTGAGACTTTTGTACATCACTGTTTCAAGCAATGTCTTCAACCTAGCATTCTCATCAGCAATAGCAGTGGTATCCTCAGCAGAGGGGTTAGTTACCACTTCAACAGTTGAAGATATTGCAACAGCAGTAGCAGTGGAACATTCAGCAACAGAAGTAGCATTATCACGCTCAATGCATTTAAGGCATGGTGGTTCAAATCCTTCCTGAGCGGAACTGATCTGTTCGGCGCGAAGTGACTCGTTTTCCTTTTGAAGATCTTCATGAGCCGCTCTCAATTTCTCAAGATCTTGCTTCCTTTGAAGATAATCATAGGAAAGCTTTTCATGAGTTGTTGAGAGAGTATCATGATGATCTTCAAGTTCCTGATACTTAACATGAAGATTTTTTATGTCTTCAATTAAGGATTCAGATCGAGTCATTTCAGCACCCAACAGATCATCGCTTCTGTCTAACAGTTTTTGAATATGTTCCATGGCTTTCTGTTGTTCAGTGGCAATTTTAGCAAGTGTTTTGTAGCTGGGTTTTGAATCACAATCAGAGTCATCGTCACTAGATGTTTGATAGTGAGTAGTGCGTGTGTTTACCTTGGCACCGCGTGCCATGAAGCAGTAGGTAGGAGTAGAGTCGTCCTTGTCATTTGCATCGGTGTTGGTGATGAAGTCATTGTCTTCAGTGTTGAAGATGGACTTGGCGACGTAGGCTATAGCCAGACTCGCAATGCCAGAATCAGACTCCTCCTCAGACTCCACCTCTGCCTCCTCAGAAGCGGACTCCTCCTCTGAATCCATTTCCTTGCCAACAAACGCACGAGCCTTGCCAGTTGAGCTCTTCTTGTGTGATGAAGACTTTGAGGAAGACTTGGAAGAAGACTTTGAGTATTTCTTCTTCTTGTTGTCGGAGTCATATTCCTTGCTCTTCTTCTTCTTTCTGCTCTCATTGTCCCACTGTGGACACTCAGAGATGAACTGTCCAGTTTTCTTGCACTTGTGACATGTTTTCTTCTTGTAGTCATGAGCAGAAGCTTCATCATTCCTTGAGCTTGATCATGAAGACTTTCTGAAGCCTTTCTTCTTGGTTAATTTCTGGAACTTCTTCACTAGCATTGCAAGTTCCCGTCCAATGTCTTCAGGATCATCAGAACTGCTGTCAGATTCTTCTTCAGATGAGGACACAGCTTTTGCCTTCAAGGCACGAGTTCGCCCATAGTTTGGACCGTAGATATCTCTTTTCTCAGAAAGCTGAAACTCATGTGTGTTGAGCCTCTCAAGTATGTCAGACGGATCGAGTGTCTTGAAATCTGGACGTTCTTGAATCATCAGGGCTAGGATGTCAAACGAACTGTCAAGTGATCTCAGCAGCGTCTTGACGATTTCATGTTTGGTGATCTCAGTGGCGCCGAGGGCTTGAAGCTCATTTGTGATGTCAGTGAGCCGGTCAAATGTGTGCTGGACATTCTCATTGTCATTTCGCTTGAAGCGGTTGAAGAGATTGCGAAGAACACTGATTCTCTGATCTCTCTGTGTCGTGGTATTTCTCACGGGGTGCTTGCGAGTCGACAGATGCCACAAGGGCTTAGTGTGTGGGTAGGACTGCTGCTGATAGGACCGGGAGCGGGTATGCGAGTAGCATGCGGTGGTTTACCCAGGTTCGGGGCTCTCCGGAGAGATAACACCCCTACTCCTGCATGTCTGAGTATATATCTGTGGTGTACATCGGGCAGTACAAAGTGCTCCTCGAGCTGTATCTGGGATCAGTGCCATAGGCATCTGATCTGGTAAATGCCTGTACAAGGCACGCTAGTGGCCGGCCATGCTCATGGCCGTGAGCATACGTGCTCAAGTGAATAGATGGATGGATGGAGAGCTAGCATGCTTGCTAGCTCATGTGCATGCGTGAGTGTCCATCCCCCTGGATGGATGGATGGATCTCATATATATAGTGGGAGTTGGCTTAGGATGTAAGCCATGTAGGCATGGTAGCTAGCTAACTAGCTAGTGGCATGGGTAGTGGCGTTGGATGTAAGCTACCTTGGGTAGCTTACATGCCAAGCCATGTAGGCATGGCATATGTCATGCATGTCCCCTGGGGTACTTTATAAATCAGTACCCAGGGGACACGGTACACTGTAGATGATGGCACCGCGGTACGGTTGTCTCGTCGATGTCGGGTCGGGCTGCAGTCGGCAGCTGACTGGTTGGCGTAGTCGGCGGCCGGCAGTCGGTAGCCGGCCGGGTAGCGCAGTCGGACGGGGAGCCGGCAGGAGCGGCCGGGCAGTCGGACTGAGGGGCTTTGCTAGCCCCGATGTCTTGAAATATCATCTCGCCGTCTTCGGGGTATCCGTGTCCCATTACACCGACAGTAGCCCCCGAGCCTCCGGGCAACTTGGCAAAGTTGGGCGGAGGTTTTTTTGGCAAATGTTCATGAAAATAATCATAAAAAAGGACAGAGTCAGTCCATGCAGATATATCGAATGCTTGCTTTTATCATTGCAAGTTTTATGCGGAGGGTGCCGACTCGGTTTCGTCCGAGCCCCCCTTAATCTTTTTCGTGTTCCCTCCGCTTTTTGGCTTGTGCTCTTGCTTGCCGGACAGCCGCTCTGCGGTCTGTGGCTGAGAGTGGGCCGCGAAGTGGAGTGTACAGTACTCAGAGTCTGGGAGCAGATTCAACCGAGTAGATACTTGTAAAAGGAAAACGGTCGGGTCGCCCGAACGTTTTTCTTCCCAGACGCTTTTCGCGTGGGTGGCCTCCAGCGTTCACTCTTGCTAGTCGGCAGCCGCTCTGCGGTCTGTGACTAAGAGTGGGCCTTTGGTACCGCGCACGGTACTAAGCCGTCTGCGGGAAGTAACGTCTCAGGCCAAGCGGCCAGCCCCCGGGCCAACTCTGGCTGGCGCCGGGGCAAACAGTGATGCTACTGTAATAAAATGCGGAGGCAGCCCCCGAGCAACGCTCGGGGTTATCCGTGTTTGCGTAGTGCAAAAATATGCGGGTGAGGAGCTCACATTGTTTTTCGTGTAGTCGTGGTCGTCGAAGATAGCCGGCGCGACTCGGCGCTCGTGGAGTGCGCCGGCGCACCCGCTGGGTGTAGGGCCGACTGCTGAGCGTCAGCGCACCCGCTGGGTGTAGCCCCCGAGATTCGGGCCGACTGCTGAGCAGTCGGGCCGGATCTTCCAGCAACTACCTTGTCTTCTTCTTCTCTCGCGGGCGCGCGTCAGCGCACCCGCTGGGTGTAGCCCCCGAGATTCGGGCCGACTGCTGAGCAGTCGGGCCGGATCTTCCGGCAACTACTTTGTCTTCTCTCTCGCGGGGGCGCGTCAGCGCACCCGCTGGGTGTAGCCCCCGGGATTCGGGCCGAGGCCCGACCGGCCAGGCGTCGAGGCGAACGGGCAGCAGTGCCAGCGCTCTTGCCGGCCTGATGTTGAAGCAGGCAAGCAGGCTGGGTCGCGTCTAGCCATCCGAGTGGCGAAGCAGGCGGACGAATAGACGGATGTTTTTTTCATCTCTTCACTTGTAGTAGGCAGACGTATAGGCTGCTCTCTTTTTTTCAGCCGACTCTCAGGCAGTCGGACACATCTCTTCATTTTTTTCTTTGGCAACGGGCAGTCCCCCCCCTTTTTTCGTCATGGGCAGTCGGCCCTTTGACTTTTCTCATACCCGGCCTTGCTCTTTCTCAAGCAGCCGGCCATGCCCCCCTCCAGCCGGCTGAGGGTGGAGGACGCGGAGCGCAGGGATGCGGGAGCGAGCAGGCGGAGGCCGCGCACGGGAAGGCGGCAGCGGGCCGCGACGCAGGGCGGAGCCGAGTGCGGGGCCGGGTGGAGAAGGCGGCAGCCGGGCGCGACGCAGGGCGGAGCCGAGCGCGGGGCCGGGCGGAGAAGGCGGCAGCCGGGCACGACACACGGTGGGGCCGAGCGAGGAGACGGCCAGCAGAGCGGACGCAGGCAGAGAGCAGGCGAGTCCGCGCGCACGCAGTCTGAAGTAGCGATGGCGGGCGGGGCCGCTATGCGCGAGGGGGGCGTAGGCGCGGGCCGAGCGGGGCGAGGCCGCGCGACGGAGGAGGTCGGGCAGCGCGGGGGTGCACGATCGTGCGCGCGGTGAAGCCGGCCTCCGACGGCGCGAAGCAGCCGGCCACAGGGCGGGCAGGCGGAAGCGCCTAGAGGCGCCCGGGCGCGGAGAGGCCGACAAGTTCCGGATGGACGCGGGGAGCCGGCGGCCAAAGCAGGCGGTCGCGCGCGACCGAGTCGGCACGGGGAGGCGGCCCGGCGGAGCAGGCGGGGCCGGTCCAGGGAGGCGGCGCGGGGAGGCGGAGCGGTCGCAGCCGGCGCACGCGGACGCGGCCGGGGGGAGCCGGCGGAGCCGGTCCGGGGAGGCGGCCCGGCGGAGCAGGCGGAGCCGGCCCAGGGAGGCAGAGCAGCGCGGCGCGGGGGAGGCCGGCCCAGGGGCAGCCGGCAATGGGCGGAGCCGGCCGGGGCAGCCGGCGCGGGGGAGGCCGGCCAGGCGCGGGGGCAAGAGGGCAGGGCCGGCACGGGCAACCGGCCGAGGGAGGCCGGCCTGGGGGAGGCCGGCGCAGGCGGAGCCGGCGGGAGGCGGAACAGCGCGGCGCGGGGGAGGCCGGCCCGGGGGCAGCCGGCGACGGGCGGAGCCGGCCGGGGCAGCCGGCGCGGGGGAGGCCGGCCAGGCGCGGGGGCGGGGCGGCAGGGCCGGCACGGGCAACCGGCCGAGGAAGGCCGGCCTGGGGGAGGCCGGCGACGGGCGGAGGCGCAGCACAGGGGCGGCGCAGGGCCGGACCCGGCCAGTGCGGAAGAAGCCGGCGCGGTGTGGTGGAGTCGGCAAGCGCTAGGGCGTGGCCGTGCACGGAGCCGGCCGGCGATGAGCAGGGCCGGGCGCGGTCAAAGCAGAAGCTGGGCGGAGCCGAACTCGGAAGCGACGGCGAGATGGACGCGACACGGGGCGAAAACGGAGCTGGTGGGCACGGAGCAGGCCGGGGCGGCCAGCTGGCTGGAGGCGGGGCCCCGCGTGCGTGCTTGCTGGAGGCGCGATGGCGAGCCGGGCGACGTGTGCGTGGGATGAACGCGAACGGGGTCGCGGTATAGCAGAGGCGATGCAGCAAAGCCATCGGGGCCGCGCACGAGTGAACTGAGCCAAAGCGCACCAGCGCGGAGGCGGACCAGAGCAGCGGTGGGGCCGCTGGCAGGAGCAGTGGCGGCTCGGCGCGGGGCGGAGGAGGCCAGGCGCGAGGCAGACGCAGACCGCGCGCGGTCAACCGTCCAGGCGCGGAGTGACCGGAGGCGGGGCCAAGCGGCTCCGGCGACAGGAGCCTGCCGCGGGTGGAGGCGGCGCGAGGGCGGCCAGGCGAGGAGGAGCCTGGATGGGGACACAGCAAGCCGCTGTGGCGCGGCCACGGCCGGGCAGGACTCTGACGGGGACGAAGCAGAACGCAGCAAGGCTGGCGTGGCCGGAGATGCACAAGGCGTAGTGCAGTGTAGACGCCAACAGGAAATCAAGTCGTTGTTTGAGTAGTTTATGGATGATGCATGACCTTGGTTGACTTGCATCCGGCCAGCCTATATGGACGGTATATGGAGGAGCGAACGCGTGTTTTGGCCGGAGCAAGCCGCAGCGCGGAGGGAAGCAAACGCGAGCAGTGCGTGGGCGGCCACGGCTGACCGAAACGAGGCATCGCGCGCGGCACACGCGCGCACGGATGGACGGCCGGTGCTGAGTTGGTGAAGACGAAGATGGCGAAGCCGACGACGAGGACGCGCCGTCCCACACGGCCGCTCCGAGGGCGGGTCGAAGTCGGGCCCCCGAGCGCTACCGGAGAGACGGCGCGATGCCGCGGCGGAGATGACGAAGACGGTCCCGCCCGGACCGCGAAACCAGCAGCAGCGTGGTAGCAAAGTACCGCCCCACGGTGGGCGCCAACTGTCGTGGTATTTCTCACGGGGTGCTTGCGAGTCGAAAGATGCCACAAGAGCTTAGTGTGTGCGTAGGACTGCTGCTGATAGGACCGAGAGCGGGTATGCGAGTAGCACGCGGTGGTTTACCCAGGTTCGGGGCTCTCCGGAGAGATAACACCCCTACTCCTGCATGTCTGAGTATATATCTGTGGTGTACATCGGGCAGTACAAAGTGCTCCTGGAGCTGTATCTGGGATCAGTGCCATAGGCATCTGATCTGGTAAATGCCTGTACGAGGCACGCTAGTGGCCGGCCATGCTCATGGCCGTGAGCATACGTGCTCAAGTGAATAGATGGATGGATGGAGAGATAGCATGCTTGCTAGCTCATGTGCATGCGTGAGTGTCCATCCCCCTGGATGGATGGATGGATCTCATATATATAGTGGGAGTTGGCTTAGGATGTAAGCCATGTAGGCATGGTAGCTAGCTAACTAGCTAGTGGCATGGGTAGTGGCGTTGGATGTAAGCTACCTTGGGTAGCTTACATGCCAAGCCACGTAGGCATGGCTATGTCATGCATGTCCCCTGGGGTACTTTATAAATCAGTACCCAGGGGACACGGTACACTGTAGATGATGGCACCGCGGTACGGTTGTCTCGTCGATGTCGGGTCGGGCTGCAGGCGGCAGCTAACTGGTTGGCGTAGTCGGCGGCCGGCAGTCGGTAGCCGGCCGGGTAGCGCAGTCGGACGGGGAGCCGGCAGGAGCGGCCGGGCAGTCGGACTGAGGGGCTTTGCTAGCCCCGATGTCTTGAAATATCATCTCACTGTCTTCGGGGTATCCGTGTCCCATTACACCGACACTCTGGGTTGAGATGCCTTCATTGACTTTGGAAAGCCAGTCCCAGACCAGCTTGGATGTCTTTAAGGCACTTACACGGTCGTACTGTCCCTTGGTCAGATGACCACATATGATATTCTTGGCAGGAGAGTCCAGTTGAGTGAACTTCTTGACATCAGCAGCAGTGACACCTTCTCCAGCCTTTGGAACGCCGTTTTCGACGACATACCATAGGTCGACGTCAATGGCTTCAAGATGCATGCGCATCTTATTCTTCCAGTAGGGATATTCAGTTCCATCGAAGACGGGGCACGCAGCGGAGACTTTAATTATCCCTGCAGTCGACATAACTAAAACTCCAGGTGGGTAAACCGAATCACACAGAACAAGGGAGCACCTTGCTCTGATACCAATTGAAAGTGCGTTATATCGACTAGAGGGGGGGTGAATAGGCGATTTTTATGAAAGTCTTCAAAACGTGAAGGTTATGAAGACAAACAGTACAGATATGCCAATCACTTAAGCAGCGGAAGTTAGATTACACTAGGCAAGCCATGGTTAAGTATTCAATAGAGTAAGAACACAAGACAAGTAGCTGCAGTATAATAAGGATCAGGTAGGAAGAAGTTATGAAGCCAAACAGATCATACAGTTATGTTGTGAAGACAGAAGATAAAGCAAGCATGCAATGGCTTCACAGTGTGTAACAGAAAGTAAAAGGAAGTGAAGATGAAACCAGTGACACGCTGAAGACAATGATTTGTTGGACCAGTTCCAGTTGCTGTGACAACTGTACGTCTGGTTGGAGCGGCTAGGTATTTAAACCAAAGGACACACAGTCCCGGACACCCAGTCCTGAACACGCAGCTCAGGACACCCAGTCCTCACCGTTTTCTCCTGGAGCCAAGGTCACATAGACCTCGCCCAATCACTCTAGTAAGTCTTCAAGGTAGACTCCCAAACCTTCACAGACTTCGTTCACTTGCAATCCACAATTTCTCTTGGATGCTCAGAACGCGACGCCTAACTGGTTGGAGGATGCACAGTCCTCAAGTGTAATAAGTCTTCAGATCACTCAGACACAAAGACTTAAGTGATGCCCAATTTACTCTGGCTCTGGGTGGTTAGGACTTTTCTCCTCGCTAGGAATTTTCTCTCAAAGGCTTCGAGGTGGGTTGCTCTCAAACGACAAAAGCCGTGCACTGAAATCTGAGCAGCCAACCGTTTATGGTTGTAGGGGTGGACTATTTATAGCCACTTGGCAACCCGACCTGATTTGTCCGAAATGACCCTGGGTCACTAAGGAACTGACACGTGTACCAACGGTCGGATTTCGAACTCACATGGCAACTTTACTTGGGCTACAAGTAAAGCAGACTTGTCTGACTCTGGACAAGATTTTCTCTCATAGTCTTCGCTCGAAGACATAGGATTTGAATTAGGCATCACTTCAGTCATCCTGACTGGTTCTCTTGGAGCCCACTTAATAGTACGGTGGTTCCTATGACACAACATAAATGAAGTAAAACTACGAAGGATCTAAGTCTTCGAGTTCCATAAGCTTCATAGGTAGTCTTCACATGTCATTGTCTTCAATATGAATATCTTCATAAACCACCATTGTCTTCAATGTCTTCGTACATTTTTAGGGGTCATCTCTGGTAGTGAAACCGAATCAATGAGGGACTTCTACCCGTGTTATCCCGCAATTCTCACAAACACATTAGTCCCTCAACTAGGTTTGTCGTCAATACTCCAAAACCAACTAGGGGTGGCATTAGATGCACTTATAGGAATACATGTCTACATTATATCAATGAACTGGAGCTAGTTCTGTGTCACCCTAGGTTATGACTGTTACTTGATGAACCGCATCCGGCATAATTCTCCATCACTGATCCATTGCCTATGAGCTTTCCATATATTGTTCTTGGCTTATTTACTTTTCCGTTGCTATTGCTATCATCACTACAAAATACCAAAAACATTACTTTTACTACTGTAACCTTTTGTTACCGTTATCACTACTATTATATTACTTTGCTACTAAACACTTTGCTGCGGATATTAAGTTTCTAGGTGTGGTTGAATTGACAACTCACCTGCTAATACTTGAGAATATTCTTTGGCTCCCCTTGTGTCGAGTCAATAAATTTGGGTTGAATACTCTACCCTCGAAAACTGTTGCGATCCCCTATACTTGTGGGTTATCACTTAGCTGCAGTCCAGTACTCGCCTAAGTTTAAGAAATCCTACCGAGTGGTGAGCAACCCTCCCACTCGGGGGCTTAGCTGCAGTCCAGTACTCGCCTAAGTTTAAGAAATCCTACCGAGTGGAGAGCAACCCTCCCACTCGGAGAATTAGCTGCAGTCCAGTACTCGCCTAAGTTTAAGAAATCCTACCGAGTGGTGAGCAAGTCTCTCACTTGGAGGCTTAGCTGCAGTCTAGTACTCGCCTAAGTTTATGAAATCCTACCGAGTGGTGAGCAAGTCTCTCACTCGGGGGCTAAGCTGCAGTCCAGTACTCGCATAAGTTTAAGAAATCCTACCGAGTGGTGAGCAAGTCTCTCACTCGGAGGCTTAGCTGCAGTCCAGTACTCGCCTAAGTTTAAGAAATCCTACCGAGTGGTGAGCAACCCTCCCACTCGTGGCTTAGCTGCAGTCCAGTACTCGCCTAAGTTTAAGAAATCCTACCGAGTGGAGAGCAACCCTCCCACTCGGAGGCTTAGCTGCAGTCCAGTACTCACCTAAGTTTGAAAAATCCTACCGAGTAGTGAGCAAGTCTCTCACTCAGGGGCTTAGCTGTAGTCCAGTACTCGCCTAAGTTTAAGAAATCCTACTGAGTGCTGAGCAACCCTCCCACTCGGAGGCTCAGCTGCAGTCCAGTACTCGACTAAGTTTGAAAAATCCTACCGAGCGGTGAGAAACCCTCCCACCCGGAGGCTTAGCTGCAGTCCAATACTCGCCTAAGTTTAAAAAATCCTACCGAGTGGAGAGCAACCCTCCCACTCGGAGGCTTAGCTGCAGTCCAGTACTCGCCTAAGTTTGAAAAATCCTACCGAGTGGTGAGCGACCCTCCCACTCGGGGGCTTAGCTGCAGTCCAGTACTCGCTTAAGTTTTAAGACTTGCTCCATCCTTACCCGTAAGGGCGGCAAGGTGCAGGTCGACCACGATTTTTCCTCGGAGCTTCGACACAAATACAACATCCGCTCCATCCTTACCCGTAAGGGCGGCGAGGTGCAGGTCGACCACGATCTGTCCTTGGTGCTTCGACACTAATACAACGTCCGCTCCATCCTTACCCATTAGGGCGGCGAGGTGCAGGTCGACCACGGTCCATCCTCGGAGCTTCGACACAAATACACCGTCCGCTCCATCCTTATCCGTAAGGGTGGCGGGGTGTAGGTTGACCACGATCTTCCCATGATTCACTCGACTACTACGCAAAGAGTCAAAAGATTCAAAAGCAACCAAAGTTCAGATAAAATCCCAAAGTTCCAGAACACGGATTAAAGTACTCGAGCATCAGGCCCAAAGGAGTTTAACGGTTACATAATCACTCGGCATTCTGAGGCAAATTTAAGGCGATGCATAAAGATTGTTCATTCCGCGGTAGGAGGACTTGCAGGCTCGACGAACTCATCCAGATCAATTCCGTCAGCAATCCGAGTGGCAGCAGCAATGAAGGTTTCCATGAAGGATCCGAAGTCATGCCTTTTGGTATTGGCAACCTTGATCGCTGCCAGCTTTTCCTCTCGGGCTTCCTTGTAGTGGACAGGAACCAGCGACAGAGCCACACGTCAGCACCGCATCGGGCAGAAGACTTCTTCCATTCTTGCACTCGAACAGGGACCTCATTGAGTCGAGTCATCAGGGACTCGAGGTCATTTTGAAGCGTCACTGTCGGTGTCAAAACAGGCGGATCTCGGGTAGGGGGTCCCGAACTGTGCGTCTAGGCCAGATGGTAACAGGAGGCAAGGAACACGAAGTTTTACCCAGGTTCGGGCCCTCTCGATGGAGGTAAAACCCTACATCCTACTTGATTAATATTGATGATATGGGTAGTACAAGAGTCGATCTACCACGAGATCGAAGAGGCTAAACCCTAGAAGGTAGCCTATGGTATGATTGTTGTTGTATATGTTGTCCTACGGACTAAAACCCTTCGGTTTATATAGACACCGGAGAGGGTTAGGGTTACACAAAGTCGGTTACAATGGTAGGAGATCTACATATCCGTATCGCCAAGCTTGCCTTCCATGCCAAGGAAAGTCCCTTCCGGACACGGGACGAAGTCTTCAATATTGTATCTTCATAGTCCAGGAGTCCGGCTGAAGGTATAGTCCGGCCATCCGGACACCCCCTAATCCAGGACTCCCTCAGTAGCCCCTGAACCAGGCTTCAATGACGACGAGTCCGGCGCGCAGATTTTCTTCGGCATTGCAAGGCGGGTTCCTCCTCCAAGTACTTCATAGAAGATTTTGAACATGGATATAGTGTCCGGCTCTGCAAAATAAGTTTCCACATATTGCCATAGAGAGAATAATATTTACACAAATCTAATCTGCTGACGTATTCCGCAGTGTGACACACCATGGCCAAGCCTTTATCCATGTCGTTTCATTATCCCACCTCAGCGCGTCATGCGAGGCGGTTTCCTTGGCACGTCTTGTTAAAGCAGAGATCATGTCCCCTTATTCCAGGATTCTCATCAATACGGGTGTGGGTAACCCAACTGTGCCATTGATTACGGCGCTTGGGAGGTAAGCGAGTTTTACCAGGCTGGTGGGGACGCATAGTCACGTCCACCCATATAAGGGGATAAGGATCCACCTTTTCACCTACGCCTTCTTCCTCCTTTGCCTATCCATTTTCGCGCACTCGAGCTCCAGCGCCCAAGTCTGCACTCCCCACCTCAACCTTCTCCAGCCATGTCCGGAGCGGGAGGCAAGTGGATGGTCTCCTCCGTTACAGAGGGACACATCAAAAGACTAAGGAAGGCCAGATACTTGTCCAACGACATTGCGCACCGGCTTCCCAAAGAGGGGCAGCTCATCTCTACCCCTAGGCCCCATGAGAGGGTGGTGTTCCTCCCCCATTTCCTCCGTGGACTGGGTTTCCCTCTCCACCCATTTGTCCGGGGGCTCATGTTCTACTATGGCCTGGATTTCCATGATCTGGCCCCGAACTTTGTCCTCAACATCTCGGCATTTATCGTCGTGTGCGAGGCCTTCCTCCACATCCGCCCCCATTTTGGCCTATGGCTCAAGACTTTTAATGTCAAGCCGAAGGTGGTGCGCGGCAACCAGGCGGAGTGCGGAGGCGCCATGGTGGGCAATATGCCCAACATCTTATGGCTCGAGGGCTCCTTTGTGGAGACCCTGAAGGGGTGGAAATCAGGGTGGTTTTACATCACCGAGCCGCGCGACCCCGAATGGGTGACAGCCCCCGAGTTTCGATCTGGACACAGCGTGACGCTCATGCGGTAAGCTGTTTTTTCCTTTTACAGGGTATCGGTTTTTCATAGTTTGACTCCATGCGGGATCTAAGCTCCCTTACCTTTGACATGATTGGCAGGAGACGTCCGGACAGATCAAGTGTCCGGCTCCTTTACCCGAAGGCCCAGTGGACGCTCGCTTGGCGAAGCTGCTGGTTCCGGCACCCTATGTGGTGCCGGACAAGAAGGCCGCGAAAAAGGCCACGGGGACTAAAAAGAGTGCCCGGCGCCAGGAGGTGTCGGATCCATCATCCGACGGCTCCAGGACGCACTCCTCCCATGAAGACGAGGAGGAGGAAGAAGAAATCTCTCCCCCTCCAGCGGGGGAAGGGAAGAAAAGGAAGGCCGCCCCAACTTGGGAGGCCGAAGGGTCCAAGAAGGGGAAAACCCTTCCTCCGGACTACTCCACCAACGCCGACGACGACGAAGAGGAGTGGCCGACCAGGGCCAAGCCCCTGGCGAAATCGTAAGTATCCGGATACCAGAGTAATTCATAGTATTCCTTTATTGCACAGCTTTCCCTTATGTTGAATATGATTATGCAGCCCACCCAAAGACCGGCTCGACGCGTCGTCGTGCGGTTCACTGGACTTGTCGGATGTGAATTCGCTTCCGACGGCTTCCTCCCCCGCCCTACGGACGACGCCGAAGTGTTGTCTCAACAGGTTCCAAGCCAGGAGGAGGTGGTCCCGGAGGCGCCACAAGGCGACCTCCTGGACTCCAGGGGTGAAGGGGAAAAAATCTCCCAGGGCTCCAAGTCCGGCTCTAGGCCGGACACCGCTCCGGAACCTTCAAAGGTTCCAGAGTCCGGCGGGGGACCTCCTTCCAAGAGGAGCAAGCCCACCGTGCTGGTGACCCCCGTCCAACCGGAGGCGCCGGACAATCTGTTGGAGGCGCTCCAAGGCGCCTCCATCGACGAGGAGCACCGCACCATTATGAGTGTGGTGGTCCAGAAGGTTCAGTCCGCCAAGAGCGGACTGATTGAAGCTTGTACTAGCCTTTTAACAGGCTTTGAGGTAAGTAAAGAATGTGTAAATAATATTGCCGCAAAGACAGTAGCCCCTGATGCCCTGTTTGGCGTTCGGGAAGAAAAGCTGAATAGAGGATCAAATAAAATTTGCAAGAGTCTAACAAAAAGGAGTCAATATGCGTATGCAGGCTTCTCTACTTGCGTCCGCCGGACTGACTGTGGAAGTGGACACGCTAAAGCAGAACCTCGAGTGGTCCGAGCAAGAGCCCGGGTGTGCCAAGAGGCAGCTCGAGGACAATGAAGGTAAGAAATACCTTGTTTAAATATATATAAAAAGGTGCAATTTCAAAAAATGATAGGATTATCGTGGCTATTGTAGGGGCCATGTCTGAGGTGGCGACCCTTAAGCAAGCGCTGGTCGAGGCCGAGAAGAGGGCGGCTAGGGAGCGCACCGAGCGGGAGATGTATGAGGCCGAGGTTGGCAAGGTACGGCAAGAGCTCCAGGCTCTCATGGAAAAACATGAGAGTTTGGAGCTTGACTCAAAGACGCGAGCGTCCGATCTTGCGGTGGCTATTGAAAATGCCAAGTCTGCCAAGGCCGAATCCCAGAAGACCCTCCAGGAGTTGGATGAGGTGAAGAAGATAGCGGCGGGTAAGGCATTCTTTATGCAAAGCAAACACATAAACGTGAGTTACTTGTTACTTACCCGAATCCGGAGCTCTCTAGGAGCGTTCGCAGATCTTCCCCGGAGTGTGTCCGATGCCGCCGCATTCTATCGAGCCGACGAGGGCAGCTCGACAGAGAAGGTGTTCTGGTATCAGTATGCTGAGGCCGGACACCCCATGCCCCTGAGCGACCAGCTGAAGCAACTGGTCGAGCTCCACAAGGCGGGCGAACAGGCCATGAAGGGCCTCATAGTTCGGCTGTGGCCTGGAGGGGCTCTACCTGGGAGCTATTTCGGGCTGGTGCGGCGGCTGGTGGAGGCCTATCCAAGGCTCGAAGTCATCAAGTGCTCCGTCTGCATTTAAGGTGCCCGTAGGTCCCTTGCCCGTGCTAAGGTGCACTGGGGCAAGCTGGATGCTGAGAAGCGTGTGAAGGACGGGCCACCGCCGGGGAAAGAGCATCGCAAGCCCGAGAATTATTATAAGGATGTTCTGAAGGCTGCCTGCCTTGTGGCGGATGAATGTTCTAGGGATGTAATTTTTGAGTAAAACTCACTCGTTTTGTCCTGTGCGCTGAAAACTTGTTCATATGCGCTAAGCAATGTTTTTTGAATTTAAAATATTACCTTCTGTGCGGCTGTTTATCAATTCTGAGAGATGGCGAGTCGTCGACTTCTACCCCCATGCCACTAGTGCTGGGGTGTTCGGGGATAAACCTGAGCCCTCTTTTTCCCATGTTTGGGTCCTTCGAGGGAGGCTCTCAGCCCAACGAACAAGACAATCAGACTATAATGCGTGAACACTATCACTTAGCCATAGAATTCTTTAATTTTAAATTTCGGCGAAGCCCCTGGTATTCGGAAGACCGAGTTCGGGGCGCTATCCACGCCTTGGCCGGACGGAGCTGACTCCTCGCCCTAAGCGGCATAAGTCTTTAAGGACTCGAAAAAACCTCTCGAACAGCGACCAGCTCTCGCTTCATCATGACAGTCAGTTTTAGCTTTCTCCACTGAGGTGCTCGGCCCAGCTCAATTGGGGCACAATCGCAGTGGTTCTCCTAGTGCTACCTTAGCCGATATAGCGGAACATAAGGCACCAAAACATAGGAGCCGGGCAAACCCAACTATTGACCCAAGACATGATTTGGAGCCGATGCATATAATGCTATAAGTTCGGGGTGCCGCACTTGTTAAAGTGTTCGGACTTCTCACACCATATTGAGGGGTACTAAAGCCCCTGGCATATTTTGGTCGTACCAAAGTGCACGGATGCAACATGCCATTAAGGAACATATATTAAAAAGAGTAATGCAAAAATAGACAAAAGCTATGCATTGTCTATTAAAGAGGGCTGTGATCAAAGCAGAATGATACAAATAATGTGATAAGCAAAAGGCTGGACTATGTAACATGTCCATTCCAGGGGCAAGCTGCGGAATAGTATGTGAAACAGGTATACTGCTCGTGATAAAGACCACCTGGGAGTTCCGTAATGCGGCGTGGCTTGTCTGCTTCCCTGGTTCTTGCATCGTTTGTGCGGCAATTGAACTGCCAAACAGGCCTTCCGAAGAATGGAGTCCTGAAAGTAAGAGAAAATTAAAAAAAATCGGCAGCCCCTGGTGCAGTTTAAGTTGTGCTTCGGGCGTGCCGTGATGGTGCCCCTCCCCCTGTACCCATGGTATTTCTAGAGCGTAGTTATGCATGCGAAGCACTGGCGTCGCCTGTTTGCTAGGGCTGGGATTGGGGCCGCATTGCTACGCCTGCTCGGATCGTGCCAGGCGGTCTTGTTGTAGGTTACTCTGGGCACGCTTGACGGTGTCCGGTCGTTTAGTGGCCGGACTGGAGAACTGCCTGGAGAGGCTGCTTTGTACTTCCGCTGCAAGGGCCACCGTGTGCTCCTCCGTTTGGAGGGAGCGTTCGGTGTTTCCATTGACCGTAATTACTCCTCGAGGGCCTGGCATTTTGAGCTTAAGGTATGCGTACTACGGTACTGCATTGAACTTGGCGAATGCGGTTCGCCCGAGCAGTGCGTGATAGCCACTGCGGAATGGGACTATGTCGAAGATTAACTCCTCGCTTCGGAAATTATCCGGAGATCCGAAGACCACTTCAAGTGTGACTGAGCCTATATAGTTGGCCTCTACACCTGGTATTACGCCTTTAAAGGTCGTTTTGGTGGGCTTAATCCTTGAGAGATCTATGCCCATTTTCCACACTGTGTCCTGGTAAAGCAGGTTCAAGCTGCTGTCGCCGTCCATAAGAACTCTAGTGAGATGAAAACCGTCAATAATTGGGTCTAAAACCAACGCGGCGAATCCGCCATGACGGATGCTAGTGGGATGGTCCCTTCGATCAAAGGTGATCGGGCAGGAGGACCATGGGTTGAACTTTGGGGCGACTGGCTCTACCGCGTATACGTCCCTTAACGCGTGCTTCCGCTCCCTTTTTGGGACGTGGGTTGCGTATATCATGTTCACCGTCCGCACTTGTGGGGGAAAACCCTTCTTTCCACTATTGTTCGGCGGCCGGGGCTCCTCGTCGTCATTGCTATGCAGCCCCTTGTCTTCATTTTCGGCATTTAACTTGCCTGCCTACTTGAACACCCAACAATCCCTGTTGGTGTGATTGGCCGGCTCTTCGGGGGTGCCATGTATCTGACATAAGCGGTCAAGTATTTGATCCAAACTGGACGGGGCCCTAGGATTCCTTTTGAACGGCTTTTTCCGCTAACCGGATTTAGAGCCTCTGAATCCGGCATTAACTGTCGTATCCTCAGTATTGTCGCCGTTAATGCGGCGCTTCTGCTTGTTGCGACGCGACCTGCCACTACTGTCCCTGGTATCCGAATTACCAGGGTTCTTGGTCATATTGTTGCTACGAGCAAGCCAGCTGTCTCCTCCCGCACAAAAGCGGGTCATGAGTGTCGTGAGTGCTGCCATAGACTTCGGCTTTTCCTGTCCAAGGTGCCGGGCAAGCCACTCGTCACAGATATTGTGCTTGAAGGCTGCTAGGGCCTCGATGTCCGGACAGTCGACTATTTAATTTTTCTTTGTTAGGAACCATGTCCAGAATTGCCTAGCCGATTCATCTGGCTATTGAATTACGTGACTTAGGTCATCGGTGTCTGGGGGTTGCACATAAGTGCCCTGGAAATTGTCAAGGAATACGGCTTCCAGGTCCTCACAATAACTGATTGATCCTGTTGGCAAGCTGTTAAGCCAATGCCGAGCTGGTCCTTTAAGCTTGAGTGGGAGGTATTTGGTGGCGTGGAAATCATCGCCGTGGGCCATGTGGATATGAAGGAGATAATCCTCGATCCATACTGCAGGATCTGTTGTGCCATCATATGATTCAATGTTTACGGGTTTGAAACCCTCGGGGATTTGATGATCCATTATTTCGTCTGTGAAGCATAGTGGGTGTGCGGTGCCTCTGTACTGGGCTATATCACGACGTAGCTCCAATGAGCTTTGTCTACTGTGTTCGGCCCTGCCAAATTTGTGGCCGGCGTGACGGTTACCGTCTCGAGCCGTGGGGCGCCCACGCGATCCGTAGATCGATCT
This sequence comes from Triticum monococcum, assembly GCA_034509565.1. Classification (NCBI taxonomy): domain Eukaryota; kingdom Viridiplantae; phylum Streptophyta; class Magnoliopsida; order Poales; family Poaceae; genus Triticum; species Triticum monococcum. The sequence goes on from CM067845.1 coordinate 672,859,568, forward strand.
TGTTTTCCTTGCCTTGTGCTCCAACATATCTCGTAAGTCCGGTGCATATTCCCGTGCCTTGGTACGGGGTGCGGCTTGAGTGGAGGGCCGAGAGGCCTCTCTGTCGTGGCCATAAGCCTGCATTGAAAACGCTCTTGCTCGACGGGATCCTCTGGCACGACGAATTCGTCGTCGTCGAGGCCTGCCTCGTCTTCGGAGGGAGGAATATAATTATCGTCCTCGACCTCTCTGTCTGCCGCTCTCTCATGAGGGCTGGTTTCTCCATCCTCCTGTGCTAAATCTTGCTGGAGGGGGTTTTCTTCGGCACTTTCCAGAGTATTATTATCTCCCGTGCTGGAATCACCGTATTTGTTTTGGCGGGATTTTGAGCGGCGCCGCTGACGCCGGCGCTTAGGCTGTTTCTTGGAGGGGTCATCCTCCGATGTTCCATCGCCATCTCCTTCTTTTGGGGTGTCCACCATGTATATGTCAGATGACGAGGTGGCTTTCCAGGGCCTGATAGGCACTGGTTCTTCATCGTCTTCTTCATTGGCGTCCATATCGTCGATGTCTTCAGAGTCGAAGTCGAGCATGTCGGTTAAGTCATCGACAGTGGCTACAAAGTGGGTGGTGGGTGGGCTTTGAATTTCTTCATCGTCTGAATCCCAACCTTGCTGACCGTAGTCCGGCCAGGGCTCTCCTGATAAAGAGAGAGACTTCAGCGTCTTCAGAATATCGCCGAAAGGCGAGTGCTGAAAGATGTCCACGGCGGTAAACTCCATGATCAGCGCCAAATCGGGTTCGATCGGCGGGGGCGCGGAGGGTTCGGAGTCCGGATCCTTGGAGTCATGAGTCTCGCGGAGTGTGGGGCTGGTGTTTGGCTCAATCACCGTTGGGATCGCAGCCCCCGAGGCAGCGTCCAACCGCCCATCCTCAATCGGCGCAGTTGGCTCCGAATTAAGGGTCGCCGATGCGGGTGCGGCCTCCAGGGCACTGTTCGGCGGCAGAGCTAGATCATGCTCGTCGGGACAGTGCGGCGCGCTCGACAGTGGCTCGAATCCGTCGAAGATCAAGTCCCCACGGATGTCAGCCGTGTAGTTTAAACTTCGAAATCTGACCTGACGGCCAGGGGCGTAGCTTTCAATCTGCTCCAGATGGCCAAATGAATTGGCCCGCAGTGCGAAGCCGCCGAAGACGAAGATCTGTCCGGGGAGGAAGGTCTCACCCTGGACTGCATCGCCATTGATGATCGTAGGAGCCATCAAGCCTGACGGCGACGACACATAGGAACTCTCAATGAAAGCACCAATGTCAGTGTCAAAACCAGCGGATCTCGGGTAGGGGGTCACGAACTGTGCGTCTAGGCTGGATGGTAACAGGAGGCAAGGAACACGAAGTTTTACCCAGGTTCGGGCCCTCTCGATGGAGGTAAAACCCTACATCCTGCTTGATTAATATTGATGTTATGGGTAGTACAAGAGTAGATCTACCACGAGATCTAAGAGGCTAAACCCTAGAAGCTAGCCTATGGTATGATTGTTGTTGTATATGTTGTCCTACGGACTAAAACCCTTTGGTTTATATAGACACCAGAGAGGGTTAGGGTTACACAAAGTCGGTTACAATGGTAGGAGATCTACATATCCGTATCGCCAAGCTTGCCTTCCACGCCAAGGAAAGTCCCTTCCGGACACGGGACGAAGTCTTCAATCTTGTATCTTCATAGCCCAGGAGTCCGGCTGAAGGTATAGTCCGGCCATTCGGACACGCCCTAATCCAGGACTCCCTCAGTCGCCCTTGTCTAGAGCGTTGTATCGATGCGTGATACCGCCACCTTCAGGCGAGGAAGATAGCTCGTAACACTGGCAACACGAGATTCCAGTCGGAGCACGTTCATAGCAGCAGCATCACCGACGGGAGAAAGGACGGGGTGCAGACCTATGTCGACTCACCCAGTCTCTTCTTCAAAGTTTTGGCAGAATTCTACAAACACAAAGAAATAATGAGTCAACGAATGCCTGATGAATCGACAACAGCTAAACAGTCGAGCGAAGGAAAATACCTTCGAGCATAAGGAACAGCTTTTTGGTGAGTGCCCCCGGATAAGTCTCTAGGTCATTTCTCCTACGAGAAATGCCTTCGATCTTCTCATTCAAAGCAACTTTATCCTTCTTCAGACAGGTCGCTTCTTTGTTGGCCTCAGTGAGGGATGCCTTTAGTTTGGCGTTGTCTTCCTCCAGTGCTCCAACTAAAGCCAGCTCTTGTCAGCAAGTGTGGTCTTCTCCTTAGCCTCCTTCTACGCAGCTGCAAGGTCAAGATCCTTTTGTGCCAAGGCTTGCTTCATTTTCTCTGAAGAACATGCATTCGGGTCAAAGAAGGAACGAAGAGATAACTTGAGGGATGGTCAAGATAAACAGTCGATAGGTGATGTCTACTGCACAACCTTCTTCTTGTAGACGTTTTGGGCCTCCAAGTGCAGAGGTTTGTAGAACAGTAGAAAATTTCCCTCAAGTGGATGACCTAAGGGTTATCAATCCGTGGGAGGCGTAGGATGAAGATGGTCTATCTCAAATAACCTAGCAACCACATAACAAAGAGTCTCTTGTGTCCCCAACACACCCAATACAATGGTAAATTGTATAGGTGCACTAGTTTGGCGAAGAGATGGTGATACAAGTGCAATATAGATGATAGATATAGGTTTTTGTAATATGAAAATATAAAAACAGCAAGGTAACTGATGCTAAAAGTGAGCACAAACGGTATTGCAATGCATTGAAACAAGGCCTAGGGTTCATACTTTCGCTAGTGCAAGTTCTCTCAACAATAATAACATAATTGGATCATATAACTATCCCTCAACATGCAACAAAGAGTCACTCCAAAGTCACTAATAGCGGAGAACAAACGAAGAGATTATGGTAGGGTACGAAACCACCTCAAAGTTATCCTTTCTGATTGATCTATTCAAGAGTCCGTAGTAAAATAACATGAAGCTATTCTTTCCGTTCGATCTATCATAGAGTTCATACTAGAATAACACCTTAAGATACAAATCAACCAAAACGCTAATGTCACCTAGATACTCCAATGCCACCTCAAGTATCCATGGGTATGATTATATGATATGCATCACACAATCTCATATTCATCTATTCAACCAACACAAAGAACTTCAAAGAGTGCCCCAAAGTTTCTACCGAAGAGTCAAGATGAAAATGTGTGCCAACCCCTATGCATAAGTTCACGAGGTCACGGAATCCGCAAGTTGATCACCGAAACATACATCAAGTGGATCACATGATATCCCATGGTCACCACAGATAATTACGTGCAAGACATACATCAAGTGTTCTCAAATCCTTAAAGACTCAATCCGATAAGATAACTCCAAAGGGAAAACTCAATCCATTATAAGAGAGTAGATGGGGAGAAACATCATAAGATCCAACTATAATAGCAAAGCTCGCGATACATCAAGATCGTACCACCTCAAGAACACGAGAGAGGGTGATCAAACACGTAGCTACTGGTACATACCCTCAGCCCCGAGGGTGGACTACTCCCTCCTTGTCATGGAGAGCGCCAGGATGATGAAGATGGCCACCAGAGAGGGATTTCCCCCTCCGACAGGGTGCCAGAACGGGTCTAGATTGGTTTTCGGTGGCTACGAAGGCTTCTGGCGATGGAACTCCCAATCTATTCTGTTCTCTTATGTTTTTAGGGTATATGGATATATATAGGCGAAAGAAGTTGGTCAGGGGAGCCACAAGGGGCCCACGAGGGTGGGGGCGCGCCCAAGGGGGCAGGCACGCCTCCCGAACTCGTGGCCACCTCAAAGCTTCCTTGACTTCAACTCCAAGTCTCCTAGATCACATTCGTTCCAAAAAGCATGCTCCCGAAGGTTTCATTCCGTTTGGACTCTGTTTGATATTCCTTTTCTGTGAAACACTGAAACAAGGGGAAAAAACAGAAATTGGCACTGGGCTCTGGGTTAATGGGTTACTCCCAAAAATAACATAAAAGTGCATAATAAAGCCCATAAACATCCAAAACAGATAATATAATAGCATGGAACAATAAAAAAATTGTAGATACGTTGGAGACGTATCAGCATCCCCAAGCTTAATTCCTGCTCGTCCTCGAGTAGGTAAATGATAAAAACAGAATTTTTGATGTGGAATGCTACCTAACATATTTCTTTAAGTAATTCTCTTTATTGTGGCATGAATATTCATATCCATAAGATTCAAGACAAAAGTTTAATATTGACATAATAATAATAATAATAATAATAATAATAATAATAATAATAATAATAATAATAATACTTCAAGCATACTAATAAAGCAATCATGTCTCCTCAAAATAACATGCCCAAAGCAAGCTATCCCTACAAAATCATATGGTCTGGCTATGCTCCATCTTCACCACACAAAGTATTTAAATCATGCACAACCTCGATGACAAGCCAAGCAATTGTTTCATACTTTTGATGTTCTCAAACTTTTTCAATCTTCACGCAATACATGAGTGTGAGCCATTGATATAGCACTATAGGTGGAATAGAATGGTGGTTGTGGAGAAGACAAAAAGGAGAAGATAGTCTCACATCAACTAGGCGTATCAACGGGTTATGGAGATGCCCATCAATAGATATCAATGTGAGTGAGTAGGGATTGTCATGCAATGGATGTATTAGAGCTATAAGTGTATGAAAGCTCAACAAAAGAAAATAAGTGGGTGTGCATCCAACTCACTTTCTCACGAAGACCTAGGGCATTTTGAGGAAGCCCATCGTTGGAATATACAAGCCAAGTTTTATAACGTAAAATTCCCACTAGTATATGAAAGTGACAACATAGGAGACTCTCTATCATGAAGATCATGGTGCTACTTTGAAGCACAAGTGTGGTAAAAGGATAGTAGCATTGCCACTTCTCTCTTTTTCTCTCTTTTTTTGTTTTTTGGGCCTTCTCTTTTTTTGGCCTCTTTTGCTCTTTTTTTTTATTTTTCGTCCGGAGTCTCATCCCTACTTGTGGGGGAATCATAGTCTCCATCGTCCTTTCCTCACTCTGACAATGCTCTAATAATGATGATCATCACATTTTTATTTACTTACAACTCAAGAATTACAACTCAATACTTACAACAAGATATGACTCTATATGAATGCCTCCGGTGGTGTACCGGGATGTGCAATGACTCATGAGTGACATGTATGAAAGAATTATGAATGGTGGCTTTGCCACAAATACAATGTCAACTACATGATTGAGGGAGTCCTGGATTAGGGGGTGTCCGGATGGCTGGACTATACCTTCAGCCGGACTCCTGGACTATGAAGATACATGATTGAAGACTCCATCCCGTGTCCGGAAGGGACTTTCCTTGGTGTGGAAGGCAAGCTTGGCGATACAGAATTGAAGATCTCCTACCATTGTAACCGACTCTATGTAACCCTAACCCTATCCGGTGTCTATATAAACCGGAGGGTTTTAGTCCGTAGGACAACATACACATCAACAATCATTCCATAGGCTAGCTTCTAGGGTTTGGCCTCCTCGATCTCGTGGTAGATCTACTCTTGTACTACCCATATCATCAATATTAATCAAGCAGGACATAGGGTTTTACCTCCATCGAGAGGGCCCGAAACTGGGTAAAACTTCGTGTCCCTTGCCTCCTGTTACCATCCAGCCTAGACGCACAGTTCGGGACCCCCTACCCGAGATCCGCCGGTTTTGACACCGACATTGGTGCTTTCATTGAGAGTTCCTCTGTGTCGTCGCCCTCAGGCTCGATGGCTCCTACGATCATCAATAGCGATGCAGTCCAGGGTGAGACCTTCCTCCCCGAACAGATCTTCGTCTTCGGCGGCTCCGCACTGCGGGCCAATTCGCTTGGCTGTCTGGAGCAGATCGAAAGCTACGCCCCTGGCCGTCAGGTCAGATTTGGAAGTTTAAACTACACGGCTAAAATCCGCGGAGACTTGATCTTCGACGGATTCGAGCCACTGCCGAGCGCGCCGCTCTGTCACGACGAGCATGATTTAGCTCTGCCACCGAACAGTACCCTGGAGGCCGCATCCGCGTCAGCTCCGATCCCTAATTCGGAGCCAACTACACCGATCGAGGATGGGCGGTTGTACGCCACCTCGGGGGCTGCGATCTCAACGGCGATTGAGCCGAATACCAGCCCCTTACTCTGCGAGACTCGTGACTCCAAGGAGCCGGACTCTTCTCCGGACTCCGAACCCTCCGCGCCCCTGCCGATCGAATCCGATTGGGCGCTGATCATGGCGTTCACTGCCGCGGACATCTTTCAGCACTCGCCTTTGGGTGATATCCAGAAGTCACTGAAGTCTCTCTCTTTATCAGGAGAGCCCTGGCCGGACTACGGTCAGCAAGGTTGGGGTACGAATGATGAAGAAATTCAAAGCCCACCCACCACCCACTTTGTAGCCATTGTCGACGACTTAACCGACATGCTCGATTTCGACTCCGAAGACATCGACGGTATGGACGCCGATGAAGGAGATGATGAAGAACCAGCGCCTACTAGGCCCTGGAAAGCCACCTCGTCGTATGACATATACATGGTGGACACCCCAAAAGAGGGAGACGGCGATGGAACAGCGGAGGACGACCCCTCCAAGAAACAGCCTAAGCGCCGGTGTCAGCGGCGCCATTCAAAATCCCACCAAAACAAACACGGTGATTCCAGCACGAGAGATAATAATACTCCGGAAAGTGCCGAAGAAAACCCCCTCTAGCAAGATTTAGCACAATAGGATGGAGAAACCAGCCCTCATGAGAGAGCGGCAGACAGAGAGGTCGAGGACGATAATTATATGCCTCCCTCCGAAGACGAGGCAAGCATCAACGATGACGAATTCGTCGTTCCAGAGGATCCCATCGAGCAAGAGCGTTTTCAACGCAGGCTTATAGCCACGGCAAGAAGCCTCAAGAAAAAACAGCAACAACTTAAAGCTGATCAAGATTTGCTAGTCCTTTGACGGACTGAAGTCCTCGCGGTCGAAGAGCATAAACTCGAACGCCCCTCCAAGAGCTACCCAAAGCGCAGCTTGCTACCCCAATTTCAGGAGGAAGCACTTGATGCGGCCAACCGGCCACCTCGTGGCCACGACAGAGAGGCCTCTCGGCCCTCCACTCAAGCCGCACCCCGTACCAAGGCACGGGAATATGCGTCAGACTTACGAGACATGTTGGAGGACAAGGCAAGGCAAACAAGATCAATCTACGGGTCGCGTGGGCGCCCCACAGCTCGAGACGGTAACCGTCACGCCGGCCACAAATTCGGCGGGGCCGAGCATAGTAGACAAGGCTCATTGGAGCTACGTCATGATATAGCCCAGTACAGAGGCACCGCACACCCACTCTGCTTTACAGACGAAATAATGGATCATCAAATCCCCGAGGGTTTCAAACCCGTAAACATCGAATCATATGATGGCACAACAGATCCTGCGGTATGGATCGAGGATTATCTCCTTCATATCCACATGGCCCGCGGCGATGATTTCCACGCCATCAAATGCCTCCCACTCAAGCTTAAAGGACCAGCTCGGCATTGGCTTAACAGCTTGCCAACAGGATCAATCAGTTATTGGGAGGACCTGGAAGCCGCATTCCTCGACAATTTCCGGGGAACTTATGTGCGACCCCCAGACGTTGATGACCTAAGTCACGTAATCCAGTAGCCACAGGAATCGGCCAGACAATTCTAGACATGGTTCCTAACAAAGAAAAATCAAATAGTCGACTGTCTGGATGCTGAGGCCCTAGCAGCCTTCAAGCACAATATCCGTGACGAGTGGCTGGCCCGGCACCTTGGACAGGAAAAGCCGAAATCTACGGCAGCACTCACGACACTCATGAACCGCTTTTGCGCGGGAGAAGACAGCTGACTTGCTCGTAGCAACAATATGACCAAGAACCCTGGTAATTCGGACACCAGGCACAGTAGTGGCAGGTCGCGTCACAACAAGCAGAAGGGCCGCATTAACGGCAACAATGCCGAGGATACGGCAGTGAATGCCGGATTCAGAGGCTCTAAATCCGGTCAGCGAAAAAAACCATTCAAAAGGAATCCTAGGGGCCCGTCCAGTTTGGACCGAATACTCGACCGCTCGTGCCAGATACATGGCACCCCCGAAAAGCCGGCCAATCACACCAACAGGGATTGTTGGGTGTTCAAGCAGGCAGGCAAGTTGAATGCCGAAAATGAAGACAAGGGGCTGCATAGCAATGACGACGAGGAGCCCCGGCCACCGAACAATAGTGGGCAGAAGGGTTTTCCTCCACAACTACGGACAGTGAACATGATATACGCAACCCACATCCCCAAGAGGGAGCAGAAGCGCGCGTTAAGGGACGTATACACGATTGAGCCAATCGCCCCAAAGTTCAACCCATGGTCCTCCTGCCCGATCACCTTTGATCGAAGGGACCATCCCACTAGCACCCGTCACGGCGGATTCGCCGCATTGGTTCTAGACCCAATTATTGACGGATTTCATCTCACTAGAGTCCTTATGGACGGCGGCAGCAGCCTGAACCTGCTCTACCAGGATACAGTGCGGAAAATGGGCATAGATCCCTCGAGGATTAAGCCCACCAAAACGACCTTTAAAGGCGTAATACCAGGTGTAGAGGCCAGCTGTACAGGCTCAGTCACACTTGAAGTGGTCTTCGGATCTTCGGATAATTTCTGAAGCGAGGAGTTAATCTTTGACATAGTCCCGTTCTGCAGTGGTTATCACGCACTGCTCGGGTGAACCGCATTTGCTAAGTTCAATGCGGTACCGCATTATGCATACCTTAAGCTCAAGATGCCAGGCCCTCGAGGATTAATTACGGTCAACGGAAACACCGAACGCTCCCTCCGAACGGAGGAGCACACGGCAGCCCTTGCAGTGGAAGTACAAAGCAACCTCTCCAGGCAGTTCTCCAGTCCGGCCACTAAACGACCGGACACCGGGAAGCGCGCCCAGAGTAACCTACAACAAGACCGCCTGGCACGATTCGAGCAGGCGTAGCAATGCGCCCCCAACCCCAACCCTCGCAAAAAGGCGACGCCAATACTTCGCGTACATAACTACGCTCTAGAGATACCATGGGCACAGGGGGAGGGCACCATCACGGCACGCCCAAAACATGGCCTCAACCGTACCAGGGGCTGCCGATTTTTTAAATTTTCTCTTACTTTCAGGACTCCACTCTTCGGAAGGCCTGTTCGGCAGTTCAATTGCCGCACAAGCGATGCAAGAACCAGGGAAGCAGACAATCCACGCCGCATCATGGAACTCCCAGGTGGTCTCTATCACGAGAAGTATACCTGTTTTGCATACTATTCTGCAGCTTACCCCTAGAACGGACATGTTACATAGTTCAACCTTTTGCTTATCGCATTATTTGTATCGTTCTGCCTTGATCGCCGCCCTCTTTAATAAAGAATGCATAGCTTTTGTCTATTTTTCCATTACTTCTTTTACTTATTTATTTATATATGTTCCTTAATGACATGTTGCACCCATACGCGTTGGTACGGCCAAAATATGCCAGGGGCTTTAGTACCCCTCAATATGGTGTGAGAAGTCCAAACACTTTAACAAGTGCGGCACCCCGAACTTATAGCATTATATGCATCGGCTCCGAATCATGTCTTGGGTCGATAGTTGGGTTTGCCCGGCTCCTATGTTTTGGTGCCTTACGTTCCGCTATATCGGCTAAGGTAGCACTAGGAGAACTACTGCGATTGTGCCCCGGTTGAGCTGGGTCGAGCACCTCAGTGGAGAAAGCTAAAACTGACTGTCATGATCAAGCGAGAGCTGGTCGCTGTTTCAGAGGTTTTTTCGAGTCCCTAAAGACTTATGCCGCTTAGGGCGAGGAGCCGGCTCTGTCCGGCCAAGGCGTGGATAGCGCCCCGAACTCGGTCTTCCGAATACCAGGGGCTTCGCCGAAATTTAAAATTATAGAATTCTATGGCTAAGTGAGAGTGTTCACGCATTATAGTCCGATTGCCTTGTCCGTTGGGCTAAGCGCCTCCCTCGAAGGACCCAAACATGGGAAAAAGAGCACTCAGGTTTATCCCCGAACACCCCAGCACTAGCGGCACGGGGGTAGAAGCCGACGACTCGCCATCTCTCAGAATTGATAAACAGCCACACGGAAGGTAATATTTTAAATTCAAACAGCATTGCATAGCGCATATGAACAAGTTTTCAGCGCACAGGACAAAACGAGCGAGTTTTACTCAAAAATTACATCCATAGAACATTCATCCGCCACAAGGCGGGCACCCTTCAGAACATCCTTATAGTAATTCTCAGGCATGTGATGCTCTTTCCCCGGCGGTGGCCCGTCCTTCACAAGCTTCTCAGCATCCAGCTTGCCCCAGTGCACCTTAGCACGGGCAAGGGCCCTACGGGCCCTTCAATGCAGACGGAGCGCTTGATGACTTCGAGCCTTGGACATGCCTCCACCAGCCACCGCACCAGCCCGAAATAGCTCCCAGGCAGAGCTGCTCTAGGCCACAGCCGAACTATGAGGCCCCTCATGGCCTGTTCGGCCGCCTTGTGGAGCTTGACTAGTTGCTTTAGCTGGTCGCTCGGAGGCACGGGGTGTCTGGCCTCAGCATACTGAGACCAGAACACCTTCTCTGTCGAGCTGCCCTCCTCGGCTCGATAGAATGCGGCGGCATCAGATACACTACGGGGAAGATCTGTGAACGCCCCTGGAGAGCTCCGGATTCGGGTAAGTAACAAGTAACTCATGTTTATGTGTTTGCTTTGCATAAAGAATGCCTTACCCGCCGCTATCTTCTACACCTCATCCAACTCCTGGAGGGTCTTCTGGGATTCGGCCTTGGCAGACTTGGCATTTTCAATAGCCACAGCAAGCTCGGACGCTCGTGTTTTTAAGTCAAGCTCCAAACTCTCATGTTTTTCCATGAGAGCCTGGAGCTCTTGCCGTACCTTGCCAACCTCGGCCTCATACTTCTCCCGCTCGGTGCGCTCCGTGGCCGCCCTCTGCTCGGCCTCGACTAGCGCTTGCTTAAGGGTCGCCACCTCAGACGTGGCCCCTACAATAGCCACAATAATCCTGTCATTTTTTGCAATTGCACCTTTTTATATATATTTAAACAAGGTATTTCTTATCTTCATTGTGCTCGAGCTGCTTCTTGGCACGCCCGAGCTCTTGCTCGGACCGCTCGAGGTTCTGCTTCAGCGTGTCTACTTCCGCAGTCAGTGCGGCGGACGCAAGCAGGGAAGCCTGCACACGCATATTGACTCCTTTTTGTTAGACTCCTGCGAATTTTATTTGATCCTCTATTCGGCTTTTCTTCCTGAACGCCAAACAGAGCATCAGGGGCTACTGTCTATGTGGTAATATTATTTACACATTCTTTACTTACCTCAAAGCCTGTTAAAAGGCTAGTACAAGCTTCAGTCAGTACGCTCTTGGCGGACTGAACCTTCTGGATCACCGCACTCATAATAGTGCGGTGCCCCTCGTCGATGAAGGCGCCTTGGAGCGCCTCCAACAGATTGTCCGGCGCCTCCGGTTGGACGGAGGTCACCGGCACGGTGGGCCTGCTCCTCTTGGAAGGAGGTCCCCCGCTGGACTTCGAGCCCTGGGGGGTTTCATCCCCTTTACTCCTGGAGTCCGGGAGGTTGCCTTGCGGCGCCGCCAGGACCACCTCCTCCCGGATTGGAACCTGTTGGGACAACACTTCGGTGTCATCCGTAGGGCGGGGGGAGGAACCGTCAGCAGCGAGTTCACGTCCGACGAGTCCAGTGAGCCACTCGACGACGCGTCGAGCCGGTCTTTGGGTGGGCTGCATAAACATATTCGACATAAGGGAAAGCTGTGCAATAGACGAATACTATGAATTACTCTGGTATCCGGATACTTACGATTTGGCCAGGGGCTTGGCCCTGGGCACCCACCCCTCTCCGCCGTCGTCGGCGTCGGTGGAGTAGTCCGGAGAAAGGGTTTTCCCCTTCTTTGACCCTTCGGCCTCCCCAGTTGGGGCGGCCTTCCTTTTCTTCCCTTCCCCCGCTGGAGGGGGAGAGGACTCTTCTTCCTCCTCCTCGTCTTCGTGGGAGGAGTGCGTCTTGGATTCGTCGGATGATGAATCGGACACCTCCGGGCGTCGAGCACTCTTTCGAGTCCCCGTGGCCTTCTTCTTGGCCTTCCTCTCCGGCACCACATAGGGTGCCGGAACCAGCAGCTTCTCCAGGTGAGCGTCCGCTGGGCCTTCGGGCAAAGGAGCTAGACAGTTGATCTGTCCGAACGTCACCTACCAATCCTGTCAAAGGTAAGGGAGTTTAGATCCCGCATGGAGTCAAACTATGAAAAACTGATACCCTGTAAAAGGAGAAAAACAGCTTACCGCGAGAGCGTGACGCTGCGCACTGAATCCGCGATCCTCGGTAGCGGATGCGGGAGCCTCGACGCCTTTGAAAAGCACCTTCCAGGCATCTTCGTACGTCGTGTCGAAAAGCCTGCTCAGAGTTTGGTGCCGCGCCAGGTTGAACTCCCACAGGTTGAAGGCCCGTTGTTGACACGGGAGGATTCGATGGATGAGCATAACCTGGATTACGTTGACAAGTTTGAGCTTCTTGTTCACCAGGGTTTGGACGCATGTTTGGAGTCCGGTCAGCTCTCCTTTTTTACCCCACGACAGGTCGGTCTCCTTCCAGGAGGTGAGCCACATAGGGGGTCTGGACGGAAACTTGGGGGCTGCGACCCATTCGGGGTCGTGTGGCTCGGTGATGTAAAACCACCCCAATTGCCACCCCTTCAGGGTCTCCACAAAGGAGCCCTCGAGCCATAGGACGTTGGCCATTTTGCCCACCATGGCGCCTCCGCACTCCGCCTGGTTGCCGCGCACCACCTTCGGCTTGACATTGAACGTCTTGAGCCATAGGCCGAAATGGGGGCAGATGCAGAGGAAAGCCTCGCACACGACGATAAAAGCCGAGATGTTGAGGACGAAATTCGGGGCCAGATCGTGGAAATCCAGGCCGTAGTAGAACATGAGCCCCCGGACAAATGGATGGAGAGGGAAACACAGTCCGCAGAGGAAATGGGGGAGGAACACCACCCTCTCATGGGGCCTAGGGGTGGGCATGTGCTGCCCCTTTTCGGGAAGCCGGTGCGCAATGTCATTAGACAAGTATCCGGCCTTCCTTAGTCTTTTGATGTGCCCCGCCGTGACAGAGGAGGCCATCCACTTGCCTCCTGCTCCGGACATAGCTAGAGAAGGTGGAGATGGGGAGTGCGGACTTGGGCGCTGGAGCTTGAGTGCGCAAGAATGGATAGGCAAAGGAGGAACAAGGCGTAGGTGAAAAGGTGGATCCTTATCCCCTTATATGGGTGGACGCAACTACATGTCCCCACCAGCCTGGTAAAACTCGCTTATCTCCCAAGCGCCGTAATCAATGGCGCGGTTGGGTTACCCACGCCCGTATTGATGAGAATCCCGGAATAAGGGGACACGATCTTTGCTTTAACAAGACGTGACATGGAAGCCGCCTCACATGACGCGCTGAGGTGGGATAATAAAACGATAAAGGCTTGGTCGTGGTGTGTCACACTACGGAATACGTCAGCAGATTAGATTTGTGTAAATATTATTCTCTCTATGGCAATATGTGGAAACTTATTTTGCAGAGTCGGACACTATCTTTGTGTTCAAAATCTTCTATGAAGTACTTGGAGGAGGAACCCGCCTTGCAATGCCGAAGACAATATGCGCGCCAGACTCGTCGTCATTGAAGCCTGGTTCAGGGGCTACTGAGGGAGTCCTGGATTAGGGGGTGCCCGGATGGCCGGAGTATACCTTCAGCCGGACTCCTGGACTATGAAGATACAAGATTGAAGACTCCATCCCGTGTTCGGAAGGGACTTTCCTTGGCGTGGAAGGCAAGCTTGGCGATACGGATATGAAGATCTCCTACCATTGTAACCGACTCTATGTAACCCTAACCCTACCCGGTGTCTATATAAACCGGAGGGTTTTAGTCCATAGGACAACATACACATCAACAATCATTCCATAGGCTAGCTTCTAGGGTTTGGCCTCCTCGATCTCGTGGTAGATCTACTCTTGTACTACCCATATCATCAATATTAATCAAGCAGGACGTAGGGTTTTACCTCCATCGAGAGGGCCCGAACCTGGGTAAAACTTCGTGTCCCTTGCCTCATGTTACCATCCAGCCTAGACGCATAGTTCGGGACCCCCTACCTGAGATCCGCCGATTTTGACACCGACAATGATCATGCAAAGCAATATGACAATGATGAAGCATGTCATAATAAACAGAACGGTGGAAAGTTGCATGGAAATATATCTCAGAATGGCTATGGAAATGCCATGATAGGTAGGTATGGTAGCTGTTTTGAGGAAGGTATATGGTGGGTGTAAGATACCAGCGAAAGGTGCTCGGTATTAGAGAGGCTAGCAATGGTGGAAGGGTGAGAGTGCGTATAATCCATGGACTCAACATTAGTCATAAAGAACTCACATACTTATTGTGAAAATCTATTAGTTATCATAACAAAGTACTACGCGCATGCTCCTAGGGGGATAGATTGGTAGGAAAATACCATCGCTCGTCCCCGACCGCCACTCATAAGGAAGACAATCAATAAATAAATTATGCTCCGACTTCATCACATAACGGTTCACCATACATGCATGCTACGGGAATCACAAACTTTAACACAAGTATTTCTGAAATTCAGAACTACTCAACTAGCATGACTCTAATATCACCATCTTCATATCTCAAAACAATCATAAGGAATCAAACTTCTCATAGTACTCAATGCACTTTATATGAAAGTTTTTATTATATCCCTCTTGGATGCCCATCATATTAGGACTAAATTCATAACCAAAGCAAACTACCATGCTGTTTAGAGACTCTCAAAATGATATAAGTGAAGCATGAGAGTTCATCTATTTCTTCAAAATAAAACCACCGTCGTGCTCTAAAAGGATATAAGTGAAGTACTAGAGCAAATGACAAACTACTCCGAAAGGTAAAGTGAAGATCAATGAGTAGTCGAATAATTATGCAACTATGTGAAGACTCTCTCTCATTTAAGAATTTCAGATCTTGGTATTGTATCCAAAAAGCAAGCAAAACAAAATAAAACAAAATGACGCTCCAAGCAAAACACATATCATGTGGTGAATAAAAATATAGCTCCAAGTAAAGTTATCGATGAACATAGACGAAAGAGGGGATGCCTTCCGGGGCATCCCCAAGCTTAGGCTCTTACCACTCCTTATTCCATTGTCCATCGAATCTCTACCCAAAACTTGAAAACTTCACAATACAAAACTCAACAGAAAACTCGTAAGCTCTGTTAGTATAAGAAAATAAAACCACCACTTAGGTACTGTTGTGAACTCATTCTAAATTCATATTGGTGTAATATCTACTGTATCCATACTTCTCTATGGTTCATACCCTCCGATACTACTCATAGATTCATCAAAATAAGCAAACAACACATAGAGAACAGAATCTGTCAAAAACAGAACAGTCTGTAGTAAGCTGTAGGTTTCGAAAACTTCTGTAACTCCAAAAATCCTGAGAAATTAGGAAGTCCTAGGCAATTTGTTCATTAATCTACTGCAAGTGGAATTGGTATTTTACCGCTCTCTGGTAAAAAAATGAAAATTATTCTCGTGAGCGCATTCTTTCCGTTTTTTACAGCAAGATCAAATAACAATCACCCAAAAAGATCTTAAAGGCTTTACTTGGCACAAACACTAATTAAAACATAAAAAAACACAATCATAACAAAGGATAGATGATTAATTTATTACTAAATAGGAACAAAAAGCAAGGAGCAAAAATAAAATTGGGTTGCCTCCCAACAAGCGCTATCGTTTAACGCCCCTAGCTAGGCATGACGATTTCAACGATGCTCACATAAAAGATAAGAATTGTAACATAAAGAGAGCATCATGAAGAATATGACTAGCATATTTAAGCCTAACCCACTTCCTATGCATAGGGATTTTGTGAGCAAACAAGTTGTGGGAACAAGAATCAACTTGCATAGGAAAGGAAAACAAGCATAACTTCAAGATTTTAAGCACATAGAGAGGAAACTTGATATTATTGCAATTCCTACGAGCATATATTCCTCCCGCATAATAATTTTCAGTAGCATAATGAATGAATTCAACAATATAACCATCACATAAAGCATTCTTTTCATGATCTACAAGCATAGAAATTTTATTACTCTCCACATAAGCAAAATTCTTCTCATTCGGAATAGTGGGAGTATCATAAGAAACTCAAATACTATAAATTGTTTCCATATTAAAAGAGTAATGTTCAGAAAAGGGGTAATCATAATCATGAAAAGTTTTATAAATATAATCATCACTACTTTTTATAGCATAAGTATCATCACAATAATCATCATAGGTAGCAACTTTGTTCTCATCATAATCGATTGAAACCTCTTCCAAGATAGTGGAATCATTACTAAATAAAGTCATGACCTCTCCAAATCCACTTTCATAATTATCACAATAAGATTCAACATCCTCCAAAATAGTGGGATTACTACTTCCTAAAGTTGACACTCTTCCAAACCCACTTTCATCAATATAATCATCATAAGTAGGAGGCATGCTGTCATCATAACAAATTTGCATATCAAAACTTGGGAGGCTAAAAATATCATCTTCATCAAACGTAGCATCCCCAAGCTTGGGACAGACATTAATTGCAGCAAATATATTCTCAAACATGTCATTCTCATCAAACATAGCATCCCCAAGCTTGGGCCTCTTCATATTATAAGCATAATCACTCTCATCATTAATAGTATGGATAGCACCGATAGTATATCAATTATCATCATCATCACAATGAGTAGTAGGAGCAACATCATTTGGGAGGGATACCTTTCTACCTTTGCTTCTCCGTCTTTTCTTTTTCTTCTTCACATCATGTGTGGGTTTAACCCACTTTTTTGAGCTCCTTATTAATAAGATTGGTTGAATAGAAGGCTCCTCCTCATTACCTGATTCATCATAAGAAATAATAGGAGGATATTGGGAAGCCTCTTCCCTTTCATTAGTATTCTCTTCATCCTCTATTTGTTTTCTTTTCTTTATATACTTGGCAATATAAGGATTTTCAATGCAATTCACTGCACAATACATATAAATTTCCTCTAGATCAAAATTAAGAACTCTATCAAGGGCAAATTCTGGAATAACCTTAGATATACGCTTCATTTCTTCATAACCTAAGAGCAAACTAAGTTCATTATGATGTGCATGGGAAATCAAGTCATCACAATTTTTGGACACGATACGATCATGAAACAATTTGCATTGGGTACTGAAATGATCACGTTCATTGCAAAGTTCACAAGTACGGCTAAGAAAGTTTAAATTTTCAGCACAAACATCTAGACTTTCTTTCAACCATTTAGTTTCCAAATACTTAGGCCTCATGCAGAATCTATCTTCCTTGTTTGGTATGTACTTGCAAACTCTATGCACTCCACAAAAATTGATATGCTTATAAGAGATATTTTCATCATGACTAGTGCAATCATCATTAGTACTATGGATATTCAAAGAGTTCATACTAATAACATTGCAATCATGCTCATCATTCAAAGATTTAGTGCCAAACATTTTATAGACTTCTTCTTCAAGCACTTCATCACATTTTTCCTTTCCATCAAAATTGTCACGAAAGATATTAAAAAGATGAAGCGTGTGAGGCAAACTCAATTCCTTTTTTTGTAGTTTTCTTTTATAAACTAAACTAGTGCTAAACAAGAAACAAAAAG
This sequence comes from Triticum monococcum, assembly GCA_034509565.1. Lineage (NCBI taxonomy): Eukaryota > Viridiplantae > Streptophyta > Magnoliopsida > Poales > Poaceae > Triticum > Triticum monococcum. The sequence continues at coordinate 672,877,423 of CM067845.1, forward strand.
ATTCGATTGCAAGATCTAAAGATATACCTTGAAGCGCTAACCTCCCCGGCAATGGCGCTAGAAAAGAGCTTGATGTCTACTACACAACCTTCTTCTTGTAGACGTTGTTGGGCCTCCAAGTGCAGAGGTTTATAAGACAGTAGCAAATTTCCCTCAAGTGGATGACCTAAGGTTTATCAATCTGTGGGAGGCGTAGGATGAAGATGGTCTCTGTCAAACAACCCTGCAACCAAATAACAAAGAATCTCTTGTGTCCCCAACACACCCAATACAATGGTAAATTGTATAGGTGCACTAGTTCGGCGAAGAGATGGTGATACAAGTGCAATATGGATGATAGATATAGGTTTTTGTAATCTAATAATATAAAAAACAGCAAGGTAACTAATGGTAAAAGTGAGCACAAACGGTATTGAAATGCGTTGAAACAAGGCCTAGGGTTTATACTTTCACTAGTGCAAGTTCTCTCAACAATAATAACATAATTGGATCATATAAATATCCCTCAACATGCAAAAAAGAGTCACTCCAAAGTCACTAATAGCGGAGAACAAACGAAGAGATTATGGTAGGGTACGAAACCACCTCAAAGTTATCCTTTTTGATTGATCTATTCAAGAGTCTGTAGTAAAATAACATGAAGCTATTCTTTCCGTTCGATCAATCATAGAGTTCGTACTAGAATAACACCTTAAGATACAAATGAACCAAAACTCTAATGTCACCTAGATACTCCAATGTCACCTCAAGTATCCGTGGGTATGATTATACGATATGCATCACACAATCTCAGATTCATCTATTCAACCAACACAAAGAACTTCAAAGAGTGCCCCAAAGTTTCTACCGAAGAGTCAAGACGAAAATGTGTGCCAACCCCTATGCATAAGTTCACGAGGTCACGGAACCCGCAAGTTGATCACCAAAACATACATCAAGTGGATCACATGATATCCCATGGTCAACACAGATAAGCACGTGCAAGACATACATCAAGTGTTCTCAAATCCTTAAAGACTCAATCCGATAAGATAACTTCAAAGGGAAAACTCAATCCATTACAAGAGAGTAGAGGGGGAGAAACATCATAAGATCCAACTATAATAGCAAAGCTCGTGATACATTAAGATCGTACCACCTCAAGAACACGAGAGAGGGAGATCAAACACATAGCTACTGGTACATACCCTCGGCCCCGAGGGTTGACTACTCCCTCCTCGTCATGGAGAGCGCCGGTATGATGAAGATGGCCATCAGAGAGGGATTCCCCCTCCGACAGGGTGTCGGAACGGGTCTAGATTGGTTTTCGATGGCTACGGAGGCTTCTGGCGATGGAACTCCCGGTCTATTCTGTTCTCTGATGTTTTTAGGGTATATGGATATATATAAGCGAAAGAAGGTCAGGGGAGCCACGAGGGGCCCACGAGGATGGGGGCGCGCCCAGGGGGCAGGCGCGCCTCCCTGCCTCGTGGCCACCTTGAAGCTTCCTTGACTTCAACTCCAAGTCTCCTGGATCACGTTCGTTCCAAAAATCACGCTCCCGAAGGTTTTATTCCGTTTGGACTCCGTTTGATATTCCTTTTCTGTGGAACACTGAAACAAGGGGAAAATAGAAACTGGCACTGGGCTCTGGGTTAATAGGTTGGTCCCAAAAATAATATAAAAGTGCATAATAAAGCCCATAAACATCCAAAACAGATAATATAATAGCATGGAACAATAAAAATTATAGATATGTTGGAGACATATCAACAGGTCATTGCCTTCTGTACCAACTACTTTGTCTTGAGCCTTTTTCAGGTTTTGATTGGCCTGAACTCGTAAATCTTGTGTGTACAACTTCACCATAGCTGAGATTTTGCCTCCTCAAACCTACCCCCCATTCTATTGTCAGTCTTAGAACCAGAACAGGTACCACTAGTTTTTTTGGTATTTTGCGTTCCATATCCATAACTAAAGATATAGAACAACTTAGAATAGCAAATAAAAATTACTTAGTGATAAAGCTAACAAGCACACATGAGAATATTCACCCCACGCTATAACTCCTCGGCAACGGCGCCAGAAAAAGGTCTTGATAACCCACAAGTATAAGGGACCAATTGTAACCTCTTTCGATAAGTAAGAGTGTCGAACCCAACGAGGAGCTAAAGGTAGAACATATATTCCCTCAAGTACTATCGACCACCAATACAACTCTACGCATGCTTGACGTTCGCTTTACCTAGAACAAGTATAAAACTAGAAGTACTTTGTAGGTGGAACAGGATAGGTTTGCAAGAATATAAAGAGCACGTAAATAAAACCTAGGGGCTGTTTTAGGTAAATAAGCAATAAAGTTAGTATAGCGAGTGTGGAAAAGTGGTGGTAGGAGTTGCAAAATTGTCCCTAAGCAATTGACAACATTACTAGACCGATAGCAAGTTTTATGTGGGAGAGGCCACTGCTAGCTTGTCATCCCTGACTTGGAATTCCATGCACTTATGATTGGAACTATTAGCAAGCATCCGCAACTACTAACGTTCATTAAGGTAAAACCCAACCCAACCATAGCATTAAGATATATTGGTCCCCCTTCAATCTCACATGCATCAATTTCTATGCTAGGTTGAAGCTTCTGTCACTCTTGCCCTCCAATACATAGTCCTATCAACATACAACTAACCCTATGGTGTGATCCACGCGCCCGCTCATATGATGGGCACCAAAGGACAGCAACATAACCACAAGCAAATTACACCAATCATAGCAATTCACCAATTATCGATAGGACAACGAAAATCTACTCAGACATCATAGGATGACAACACGTCATTGGATAATAATATGAAGCATAAAGCACCATGTTCAAGTAGAGGGTACAGCGGGTTGCGGGAAAGTGGACCGATGTAGATAGATGGGGGAAGGTGATGAAGATGTTGGCGAAGATGACGGATGTGTTGTTGTAGATCGCCGTCACACGATGATGGCCCTGGCGGTGTTCCAGCGCCACCGGGAGAGAGGGGGAGAGAGCCCCCCTTCTTCTTCATCTTCTTCTACCTTGACCTTCTCCCTAGATGGAGAAGGGTTTCCCCTCTGGTCCATGGCCTCCATGGCGGCAGAGGGGAGAGAGCCCCTCCGAGATTGGATCTGTTTCTGCGGTTCTACACTCTGGCCTTTCACCGTTTCTTATATTCCCGGAGATCCATAACTCCGATTGGGCTGAAATTTTAACACGATTTCTATCCGGATATTGGCTTTCTTGCGGCGAAAGAAGGGCACCAACCGCCTTACGGGGTGGCCACGAGGGCTCAGGGCGCGCTTGACCCCCTAGGGCGCGCCCCATGTATCGTGGCCCCATCGGGCATCGTCTCGCATTGATTCTTCTTCCCAAAAATCACATATATTCCAAAAAAAATCTCCGTCAATTTTTACCCCGTTTGGACTCTGTTTGGTATGGATTTTCCGTGAAACAAAAAACATGCAACAAACAGGAACTGGCACTGGGCACTGGATCAATATGTTAGTCCCAAAAATAGTATAAAAAGTTGCCAAAAGTATATGAAAGTTGTATAATATCGGCATGGAACAATCAAAAATTATAGATACGATGGAGACGTATCACATACCTCCCGGGCGTATTGACGCTGCATGAAAATGTGATCCATGTTGTCCTCCTCCTGCAAGCAAGTGTAGCATGCCGTGGCCTGATCCTGTAGTCCATGTGTTGGGAAACGTAGCATGCAATTTCAAAAAAATCCTACAATCATGCAAGATCTATCTAGGAGATGCATAGCAATGAGAGGGGGAGAGTGTGTCCATGTACCCTCGTAGACCGAAAGCGGAAGCGTTAGGTTAATGCGATTGATGTAGTCGAATGTCTTCGCGATCCAACCGATCAAGTACCGAACGTACGACACCTCCGAGTTCAACACACGTTCAGCTTGATGACGTCCCTCGAACTATTGATCCAGCGGAGGGTCGAGGGAGAGTTCCGTCAGCACGACGGCGTGGTGAAGGTGATGGTGATGTGATCCGCGCAGGGCTTCACCTAAGCATTACTACGACCGGAGGAGTAAACTGTGGAGGGGGGCACCACACACGGCTAAGGGAACAATTGATGTGCTTTGGGGTGCCCCTTCCCCCATATATAAAGGAGGAGGGGAGGAGGCCGGGCACCAGGGGTGCGCCAAGGAGAGAGGAGTCCTACTAGGACTCCAGTCCTAGTAGGATTCGGCCCCCTTTTTTCCCTTTCTACCGGAGGGGGGAAAGGGGAAGGAGAGGGGGTAGGACAAGGAAAGGTGGTGGCGCCCCCTTCCCTAGTCCAATTTGGCCTCCTCCCTTGTGGGGGGCACACCTGCCCCTTGTGGGCTGGTTAGCCTCTCTCCTATGGCCCATATGGCCTATATCTTTTCCTGGGGGGTTCCGGTAACCCCTCCGGTACTCCGGTATGTACCCGATACACTCTGAAACCCTTCCGGTGTTCGAATACTACATTCCAATATATCAATCTTTACCTCTTGACCAATTCGAGACTCCTCGTCAAGTCTATGATCTCATCCGGGACTCCGAACAAATTTGGTCACCAAAACATATAACTCATAATACAAATCATTATCGAACGTTAAGCATGCGAACCCTACGAGTTCGAGAACCATGTAGACATGACCGAGACACATCTCCGGACAATAAACAATAGCGGAACCTGGATGCTCATATTGGTTCCTACATATTCTACGAAGATCTTTATCAGTCAAACCGCAATAACAACATATGTTATTCCCTTTGCCATCGGTATGTTACTTGCCCAAGATTCGATCGTCGGTATCATCATACCTAGTTCAATCTCGTTACCGGAAAGTCTCTTTACTCGTTCCATAATGCATCATCCTGCAACTAACTCATTTGTTACATTGCTTGCAAGGCTTATAGTGATGTGCATTACCGAGAGGGCCCGGAGATACCTCTCCGATACTCGGAGTGACAAATCCTAATCTTGATCTATGCCAACCTAACAAACACCTTCAGAGACACCTGTAGAGCATCTTTATAATCACCCAGTTATGTTGTGACATTTGATAGCACACAAGGTGTTCCTCCGGTATTCGGGAGTTGCATAATCTCATAGTCAGAGGAATATGTATAAGTCATGAAGAAAGCAATATCAATAAAACTTAACGATCATTATGCTAAGCTAACGGATGGGTCTTGTCCATCACATCATTCTCTAATGATGTGATCTCGTTCATCAAATGACAACACATGTCTATGGTCAGGAAACTTAACCATCTTTGATTAACGAGCTAGTCAAGTAGAGGCATACTAGGGACACTCTATTTTGTCTATGCATTCACACATGTACTACGTTTCCGGTTAATACAATTCTAGCATGAATAACAAACATTTATCATGCTATAAGTAAATATAAATAACAACTTTATTATTGCCTCTAGGGCATATTTCGTTTAGTCTCCCACTTTCACTAGAGTCAATAATCTAGTTCACATCGCCATGTGATTTGACACCAATAGTTCACATCGTCATGTGATTTAACACTCTATAGTTCACATCGCCATGTGACCAATACCCAAAGGGTTTACTAGAGTTAGTAATCTAGTTCACATCACCATGTGGTTAATAACCAAAGAGTACTAAGGTGTGATCATGTTTTGCTTGTGAGAGAAGTTTAGTCAACGGATCTGACACATTCAGATCCGTATGCATTTTGCAAATTTCTATGTCTACAATGCTCTGCACGGAGCTACTCTAGCTAATTTCTCCCACTTCCAATATGTATCCAGATTGAGACTTAGAGTCATCTGGATCAGTGTCAAAGCTTGCATCGACGCAACCCTTTACGACGAACTTTTTGTCACCGCCATAACTGAGAAACATATTGTCGGTGTCAAAACCGGCGAATCTTGGGTAGGGGGTCCCGAACTGTGCGTCTAGGCTGGATGGTAACAGGAGGCAAGGGACACAAAGTTTTACCCAGGTTCGGGCCCTCTCGATGGAGGTAAAACCCTATGTCCGACTTGATTAATATTGATGATATGGGTAGTACAAGAGTAGATCTACCACGAGATCGAGGAGGCTAAACCCTAGAAGCTAGCCTATGGTATGATTGTTGATGTGTATGTTGTCCTACGGACTAAAACCCTCCAGTTTATATAGACACCAGATAGGGATAGGGTTACATAGAGTCGGTTACAATGGTAGGAGATCTTTATATCCGTATCGCCAAGCTTGCCTTCCACGCCAAGGAAAGTCCCTTCCGGACACGGGACGGAGTCTTCAATCTTGTATCTTCATAGTCCAGGAGTCCGGCTGAAGGTATAGTCCGGCCATCCGGACACCCCCTAATCCAGGACTCCCTCAGTAGCCCCTGAACCAAGCTTCAATGACGACGAGTCCAGCGCGCATATTGTCTTCGGCATTGCAAGGCGGGTTCCTCCTCCAAGTACTTCATAGAAGATTTTGAACACAAAGATAGTGTCCGGCTCTGCAAAATAAGTTTCCACATATTGCCATAGAGAGAATAATATTTACACAAATCTAATCTACTGACGTATTCCGTAGTGTGACACACCACGGCCAAGCCTTTATCGTTTTATTATCCCACCTCAGCGCGTCATGTGAGGCGGTTTCCTTGGCACGTCTTGTTAAAGCAGAGATCGTGTCCCCTTATTCCGGGATTCTCATCAATATGGGCGTGGGTAACCCAACCGCGCCATTGATTACGGCGCTTGGGAGATAAGCGAGTTTTACCAGGCTGGTGGGGACATGTAGTTGCGTCCACCCATATAAGGGGATAAGGATCCACATTTTCACCTACGCCTTCTTCCACCTTCGCCTGTCCATTCTTGCGCACTCGAGCTCCAGCGCCCAAGTCCGGACTCCGCACCTCAACCTTCTCCAGCCATGTCCGGAGCGGGAGGCAAGTGGATGGTCTCCTCCGTCACGGAGGGACACATCAAAAAGCTGAGGAAGGCCGGATACCTGTCTAACGACATCGCGTACCGGCTTCCCGAAAAGGGGCAGCTCATCCCCACCCCTAGGCCCCATGAGAGGGTGGTGTTCCTCCCCCATTTCCTCCGCGGACTGGGCTTTCCTCTCCACCCATTTGTCCGGGGGCTCATGTTCTACTACGGCCTGGATTTCCATGATCTGGCCCCAAACTTTGTCCTCAACATCTCTGTGTTTATCGTCGTGTGCGAGGCTTTCCTCCGCATCTGCCCCCATTTCGGCCTATGGCTCAAGACTTTCAATGTCAAGCCGAAGGTGGTGCGCGGCAACCAGGCGGAGTGCGGAGGCACCATGGTGGGCAAGATGGCCAACATCTTATGGCTCGAGGGCTCCTTTGTGGAGACCCTGAAGGGGTGGCAATCGGGGTGGTTTTACATCACCGAGCCGCGCGACCCTAAGTGGGTCGCATCCCCCGAGTTCTGGTCCGGACCCCCAACGCGGCTCACGTCCTGGAAAGAGATGGGCCTGTCATGGGGCAACCAAAAGGAGGTGACCGGACTGCAAACATGCATCCAATCCCTGGTGGACAAGCAGCTCAGGCTCGTTAACGTAGTCCAGGTTATGCTCATCCGCCTGAGCCTCTCGTGTCAACAACGGGCCTTCAATCTATGGCAGTTCAATCCGGCGCAGCACCGAACTCTCAGCAGGCTCTTCAATACGACGTACGAAGATGCCTGGAAGGTGCTTTTCAAGGGTGCCGATGCTCCCACATCCGCTGCCGAGGATCGCGGATTCAGCACGCAGCGTCACGCTACCGCGGTAAGTTTTTTGTACCTTTTACAGGGCACTAGTTTTTCATAGTTCAACTCTGTGCGGGATCTAAGCTCCCATACCTTTGACAGGATTGGCAGGCGAAGTCTGGACGGATCGACTGTCCGGCACCTTTGCCCGAAGACCCAGTCGATGCCCACCTGGCGAAGCTGCTGGTTCCGGCACCCTATGTGGTGTCGGAAAAGAAGGCCAAGAAGAAGGCCACGGGGACTCGAAAGAGTGCCCGATGTCCGGAGGTGTCGGATTCATCATCTGACGAATCCAAGACGCACTCCTCCCACGAAGACGAGGAGGAGGAAGAAGAGACCCCTCCCCCTCCAGCGGGGGAAGGGAAGAAAAGGAAGGCCGCCCCAACTGGGGAGGCCGAAGGGTCCAAGAAGGGGAGAACCCTTCCTTCGGATTACTCCATCGACGCCGATGATGGCAGAGAGGAGTGGGTGCCCAGGGCTAAGCCGATGGCCAAATCGTAAGTATTCGGATACCAGAGTGATTCATAGTATTTGTCTATTGTACAGCTTTCCCTTATATCGAATATGTTTATGTAGCCCACCCAAAGACCGGCTCGACGCGTCGTCGAGCGGCTCACTGGACTCGTCGGACGTGAACTCGCTGCCGACGGCTTCCTCCCCCCGCCCTACAGACGACACCGAAGTGTTGTCCCAATAGGTTCCAATCCGGGAGGAGGTGGTCCTGGAGGCGCCGCAAGGCGACCTCCCGGACTCCAGGAGTAAAGGGGATGAAACCCCCTAGGGCTCCAAGTCCGGCTCCAGGCCGGACACCGCTCCAGAACCTTCAAAGGTTCCAGAGTCCGGCGGGGGACCTCCTTCCAAGAGGAGCAGGCCCACCATGCCGGTGACCTCCGTCCAACCGGAGGCGCCGGACAATCTGTTGGAGGCGCTCCAAGGCGCCTTCATCGACGAGGGGCACCGCACTATTATGAGTGCGGTGATCCAGAAGGTTCAGTCCGCCAAGAGTGGACTGACTGAAGCTTGTACTAGCCTTTTAACAGGCTTTGAGGTAAGTAAAGAATGTGTAAATAATATTACCGCATAGACAGTAGCCCCTGATGCTCTGTTTGGTGTTCGGGAAGAAAATCCGAATAGAGGATCAAATAAAATTCGCATGAGTCTAACAAAAAGGAGTCAATATGCGTGTGCAGGCTTCCCTGCTTGCGTCCGCCACACTGACTGCGGAAGTGGACACGCTAAAGCAGAACCTCGAGTGGTCCGAGCAAGAGCTCGGGTGTGCCAAGAAGCAGCTCGAGGACAATGAAGGTAAGAAATACCTTGTTTAAATATATATATATATATAAAAAGGTGCAATTGCAAAAAATGACAGGATTATTGTGGCTATTGTAGGGGCCACGTCTGAGGTGGCGACCCTTAAGCAAGCATTGGACGAGGCCAAGAAGAGGGCGGCCACGGAGCACACCGAGCGGGAGAAGTGTGAGGCCGAGGTTGGCAAGGTACGGCAAGAGCTCCAGGCTCTCATGGAAAAGCATGAGAGTTTGGAGCTTGACTCAAAGACGCGAGCGTCCGAGCTCGCGGTGGCTATGGAAAATGCCAAATCTTCCAAGGCCGAATCCCAGAAGACCCTCTAGGAGTTGGATGAGGTGAAGAAGATAGCGGTGGGTAAGGCATTCTTTATGCAAAGCAAACACATAAGGGTGAGTTACTTGTTACTTACCCGAATCCGGAGCTGTCCAGGAGCGTTCGTGTCAGGACCCCGATTCTAAGCCACATCGATCTAGCCGGTAACACCTCATATCACTTTGCGGCCTCACGCACGGTATTCCACGGGTGTCGCCTTACCATGGCCTGGGACCGTTTGCGCCTTTTGGCTCGCGTATATGACAATGTCGCTAGCATCCATATGACCGAGAACCCGGGCCGACATGGCTAGTCGTGAACCCAAAGCGGCATAGACCTATGGAGACAGGCATACATGAATCACATCGAACATGTCGGTCATCAACGAGTGATTCCGGGCTGTAGCACTGGGCTAACAGGACTCCGGGGATCCCGAGCTGTAGCAGGCTAGACAGGACTCCGGAGATCACCGCGTGACATTTCCCCGAAGGGACAGACATAGGGACGAAGTGAAACACATGCCGGCCAGTCAAGTGTCCTGAACAGTAGTGCTGGGCTAGCAGGACTCCGGTGAACCGGGCTGTAGCGGACTACTATGGCTCGAGGAACACTAGACTACATTTCCCCATAAGAAAGGCTGCGAAGGACAAACAACTAGATTGTCGGATCCCACTCATACCAAGCATTTCAATCATACACACAATATGCCCGATATGAGTACATACAACATGGCATCACAACAAAACTCTACAACTCAAGTACTTTATTTAAAGGCTCCAGGGAGCCATACATAACATATTCATACAGATAGGGGTCACATGACCCGACACTCAAGTCATACAATCATACAAGCACATGCGGAAGCAACTAGTCTGAGTATAGACTCTAGAAAGAAAGAAGGCTTCTCGAAGCCTGTCTATCTACATAGGGCCCTCCATGGCCTGGATCACCACCTGGGTGGCTAGTCACTCGTCGACGTCAAGGTCTACGTAAAACCCATCGGAGGGGGCAGTGTTGTCGTGTGAAAACAATAAATAAGCAAACATGAGTACAAAGGTACTCAGCAAGTCTTACATCAGAACCTACTATACATGCTCATTCTCAAGAGGGTGGTGGGGTTTATGCAGCAAGCCAGCTTTGACTCTTGGCTAAGCTATCCTACGGAACCTCGTTAGTAAAATAGTTTTCGCACACGAGTCCACTACTCACCAACACAATACTCCACCGTGGATCCTCCCTCGTATCCTGCGAGAGGGCCATCCCCGGTACTCACACTTATATTGAGTCTTTTAGTAGTAGCCATTAACTTGTCTATGAACTGTATAGGCAACCAAGTAGTCCTTTACCGCGGACGCAGCTATTCGAATAGTTTTATACCCTACAGGGGTGTACTTCGTCACACATGTTTCCACCACTTAGCGTCTGCACACGAAATGTGCTCGGCAGACTTCAAGCGAAAACCGACGTGGGTGTAGACCACGACCTGACTAACCTCACAAGTCTCTAGTCTAGGGTCATCGCCTATTCAGGTTCCATCCGCAAGGAAATCCGGCCGGGGTGTCCTCAACGGCCCCGAACGATGTGAACAGGGTTCCTGAGACACCAAACGGGTGACTCGATACACCGTGCCACGGTGTATCTACCGCAACATAGCCCACCCCTAGGGTCAGCGCTACGCACGGCCGCCAACACTTAACCTACAAACACCAGAAACTAGTTGCAACTCCTGGACTGAGGCGAGAGGGGTCAGTAAGTCGAGCGGGGTCATATTTCAGGGCCCAATGTGTGGTATTAGCTGAATCTTAAATCACGCATACAGAACTCAGTTCTTAGGGACGGCCTCAATGAAACAACCCACCATGTACTCCTACATGGCCTCTCATCGATACCTTTACCAAAACATGTTCAACACATCCCACATATCACTGACACAAGCATTTCACTCTAGCCCATCACCCAGATGAACCAGACCTGACACAACTCTAAGCATAGCAGGCATAGCAAGGTAGGAATCACAAAACATGGCTCAATCAACTCCTACACATGCTAGTGGGTTTCATCTAGTTACTGTGGCAATGACAGGTCATGCAGAGGATAAGGGTTCAACTACCGTAGCACACAGCAGTTTGAATCGTGTTGTCTTAATGCAGTAAACAAGAGCAGGAGCGAGAACATGGGTTTGTATCGGAATGATCAATGGTTGCTTGCCTGATGGAGTGGTAACGGGATACTGCCCTTCAGTTGGATACTCGTGAATATCCTCGGAGGCAGAACCTACCACGAAGAACACAACCGAGCTCAATCAACACATGACGATATGCAACAATATGATGCATGCTATGACATGGTAATATGAATGTGTTTTGGCCTAATGCAAGCTAAAACAGAAAGGGGTGAACTCATTTGAATCCAAGATTCAAATATTAGCTCATTAATTATTGCATTTATAGGGCATTTCCTTATTCTTCTTAAACAGTAGGGTAAACTTGTTTTGTCATGCATGAAACCATTACAGATGGATAGATTGAATTTTTTTGATAATTTTTCATATATAATTTGTCTCATTTGGAGTTATGGTTGAATTTCTATGAATTTTTGAAGTTTGAACTATTTTTTGGAATTTCCTGGTTATTTAGAAATAAATTAAATCCAGAAAAGGACTTATTGCGTCAGCATGACGTCATGATGATGTCACCAAGTCAACAGGGCTGGCCCGGGTCAAACCTGACCAGTGGGGTCCACTGGTCAGTGACACAGTGATGTTTAGGGTCACAGGCAGGTGGGCCTGGTCAAGGGCCACGTCAGCGTGGTCAAAACTGACGCGTGGGCCCAGTCGGATTAGATTATCCCTAACTAATTCCGTTAGCTGCTTAACTAAACTGGTGGGGCACGTCTGTCAATGGCTCAGGGCTGCTTAGTTAGCTGGTCATTAGTGGCTACTGACAGCGCCACGTCACCAGCCACCGGAGTTAGACGCCGGCGACCAGACTCGACGGCGGAGGATCGCCGGAGTTGCTCGGAATGGCGCTACGGGGCTCGGCTCGACGCGCTGGAGGCACCAGAGGGATGCCCATCCTCGCGCGCATCCAGGGGACCACGCGGGAGGCTGCGGGGTGGCCGGAGACGATGGCCACGGCAACCATGGCAGTGGCCGGAGCTACGGGAACGGCGGGTTCGGCGCTAGGGGGCACGGTAGGTCGAATGGGTGGGCGCGCCCGGCTCCTGGAAGCGTGCTGAGCATAGCAGTGTGCTCGGCTTCGAGCTACCGTGGCTCTAGCCACGACGGCGTCGAGGCACAGCGGCGGCGAGCTTCGGGTGCTCACGGGGCAGCAGCTACGGGGCGAAAACGACGGCGTGGTTAAGGGGGAAAGGATCGGGAGCTCACAGCGGTGCCGTAGGGGTGGCTAGCGGGCTCGGGGACGTCCTTGACGGCGCGAATCGATGGCGAGGGGCTCGGGTGCCGGAGGTTGAAGATGACCACGACGGCGATGAAACAGGGCCTCCTGGCGTCTCCTAGCTCGATTGGGAGGACGAGGAGGCTTCGGGGGTGCTTCTGGACTCGGCGGAAGGTTGAGGGGAGCACGAAGGCTACGTCTACAGCATACGGCGGCGACGAGCTCCGCTCGGTGGGAGAGAGAGGGAGCCAGAGGAGAGAATGGGGACGAGAGAGTGAGCGAGAGGGGTTCCAGGGGCTGCGTGGCGCTCGTCTAGAGGGGTCGGGGAAGCAGGAGGTGGCCAGCCAGGGTGGAGGTGGCGCGCGCGTGCCGGCGAGCGTCGAGCACGCGCCCCTGTCCTTCTGTCCGAGGAGGGAGACGACAGGGGGCAGCGGTGGTGGGCTGGGCCGCCAGCTGGAGTTGGGCCAGGTAGGTCCAGGTAAGTGGCCCAGTGGCCTTCCCTTTTTTATTTATTTCTGTTTTCTATTTATGTTATTTTGTTTTGATTTAGTTTAAATACTAAATCATTTTATAAAATCCTGAAAATATTCATGGACACTTGCTGAATTATTTCAGTGGCCCAAAAATAGTTCCAACATTATTTGAGCATTTGAATTATTTAATAGCATTTAAATGCCCAAATTCAAATATTTATAAATTAAATTAGTGACCTTCTGTTGACCTAGAAAAATGTGCACCTATTTTTCCCAAATGTTCTAACCCAAGGCAAAGTGGGTGAGCATTTTAGAAGGGCATTTCAGGTTCATTGAATTTATTTTTAGTAAACCCTAGTTGATTTCAGGGGGGTGCTGGGGGTTCTGCCTTCCCCATTTCAAATTTCTGATGAAAATAAACATGATGCACACTCTAATGCATGGTCTAGCTAGGGTGTGACAACTCACCCCCACTCAATAGAATCTCGTCCCGAGATTTAGGATCATCTGGAAAGAAGGTGGGGTACTCGAGTCGAAGACGATCCTCCCTTTCCCAAGTGGCTTCTTCGTCGGAATGGTGTGACCATTGAACCTTGAGAAACTTGATATTATGACGTCGAGTGGTACGCTTGGCTTGATCAAGGATACGAACGGGGTATTCCCGATAAGAAAGGTTATCTTGTAAATCAAGCGTTTCGTGGTCCACTCCACGGATAGGATCCGCGAAGCAACGCCTGAGTTGCAAAACGTGGAAGACATCGTGAACTCTGGAAAGATGCGGAGGTAGTTCCAATTGGTAGGCAACTTCTCCTCGTTTGGCAAGAATGCGAAAGGGTCCAATGTAACAAGGAGCCAATTTGCCCTTGATACCGAAGCGATGGGTTCCCTTTAACGGGGTAACCTGAAGGTAAGCCTTCTCGTCAACTTCAAAGGTCATAGGCTTATGTTTACGATCATATTGACTCTTTTGGCGAGATTGGGCTGTTTTCAATTTCTCACGAATATCGCGAACCTGCTCTTCTGCTTCCTGAATCATATCCGGGCCAAAGAGTTGTCTTTCCCCGGTTTCTGACCAGTTAAGAGGCATTCGACATTTTCGTCCATAGAGAACTTCGAAGGGAGCTTTGCCCAAACTAGCTTGATAACTATTGTTATAAGCAAACTCCGCGAATGGAAGGCATTTCTCCCAACTCATTCCGAACGAGATAACAGAAGCTCGGAGCATATCTTCTAGAATTTGATTGACTTGCTCTACTTGACCACTTGATTGAGGATGGAAGGCGGTGCTAAAGGAGAGACGAGTTCCCATAGCATTTTGGAAACTTTCCCAAAATCGAGAGGTGAAGAGACTCCCACAGTCGGAGTTAATTTCCAATGGGACACCATGAAGAGACACTATTCGGGAGATGTATAAGTCAGCTAGCTGGCTAGCGGTGATACTCTCACGAACAGGTAGAAAATGGGCTACTTTGGAAAGTCGGTCGATCACAACGAAGATGGCATTATTTCCTCTCTTGGTCCTGGGAAACCCAGTGATGAAATCCATACTGATTTTGTCCCATTTCCATTCAGGAATAGCCAAAGGTTGAAGGGTGCCAGCAGGCCGTTGATGCTCTGCTTTAACACGACGACAAACGTCGCAATTAGCAATGTATTGAGTGATTTATCTCTTCATCCTAGTCCACCAAAACCTCTGGCGTAGGTCTTGATACATTTTAGTACTACCGGGATGAATGGTGAGAGGGGATTCATGAGCTTCCTTAAGGATCATCTGGCGTAGATGTTGTTTCTTGGGAACCACCAGGCGGTTCTCGAAGAAGACAGCACCTTGTTCATCCATGGAAAAACATTTAGCAACTCCGCTAGCAATGTTTTCCTTAATCCGGGATATGCCCTTATCACGCTTTTGGGCAGCTATGATTTGATCCACAAGGGTAGGTTTCGCCACCAGGGTAGATAGAAATCCTCGAGGAACAATGTGAAGATTAAGCTTACGAAATTCCTCATGGAGAAGTGGTTGACTTTGTTGTAACATTAGGTTGTTACAATAGGACTTACGGCTTAGCGCATCAGCCATGACATTGGCTTTGCCCGGGGTGTAAGTTATTCCTAAGTCGTAATCTGAGATCAACTCGACCCAACGTCTTTGCCTGAGATTCAAATCTGGTTGGGTGAAGATATATTTCAAACTTTGGTGATCGGTGAAGATCTCGCAACGATTACCGAGAAGGTAATGTCGCCAGGTTTTGACTGCATGGACTACAGCTGCAAGCTCTAGATCATGTGTGGGATAATTTTCCTCATGTGGGTGTAACTGCCGTGAAGCATAGGCAATTACCTGACGATCTTGCATGAGTATGCAACCTAGTCCTTGTCGCGAGGCGTCGCAATAGATAATAAAGCCCTTGGAGAAATCTGGTGGTACCAGTACGGGAGTAGATGTCAGGCGTCTTTTCAGTTCCTGAAAACTGAACTTGCACTGTGGAGTCCACTCGAACTTTTTATCTTTCTTGAGGAGTTTAGTTAGAGGTTTAGCAACCTTGGAGAAATTCTCGACGAAGCGGCGGCAATAGCTCGCTAGGCCAAGGAAACTCCGAACTTGCTTGACTGATTCAGGTGGAGTCCAATCAAGGACGGCTTGAACTCGCTCGGGATTGACAGCAATACCCTTACCCGAGATTACATGGCCTAGATAGGTCACTTCTGACAACCAAAATTCACACTTGGAGAATTTGGCATAAAGGCGATGCTCTCGAAGTTTCATCAATACCAGCCTTAGATGTTTGCATGTTCCTCTTCATTCTTGGAGTAGATGAGTATGTCATCGAGGTATACTATGACGAATTTGTCCAAGTACTCCATGAAGACTGAGTTCATTAACCGAGAAAAAGTAGCCGGGGCATTGGTTAAACCGAAGGACATGACGGTGTATTCGTATTGGCCGTAACGAGTAACAAAGGCCGTTCTGGGAATGTCCCCGTTTCTGATTTTGATTTGATGGTAGCCCAACCTCAAATCCATCTTGGAGAAGACTGAGGATCCAGCGAGCTAGTCATACAGGTCGTTGATCCTGGGAAGCGGGTATTTGTTCTTGATGGTGACCAGATTGACAGGTCGATAATCCACAACCATTCGATCCGTTCCATCCTTCTTCTTGACGAAGAGGACGGGGCAAGCCCAAGGAGAGGAGCTAGGACGGATGAACCCCTTGTTCAAGGACTCATCGAGTTGGTTCTTAAGCTCGGCTAGTTCTAAGGGTGCCATCTTGTAGGGTCTTCTAGAAATTGGAACAGTTCCTGGAACAAGGTCTATTACAAACTCAACATCCCTGTCAGGTGGAACACCTGGCAGTTCTTCTGGAAACACATCCGGAAAGTCTCGGACTACCGGAACGTCCTCAAGGTCTGGAAGAGGGTTGGCATTTAGGGAATAAAGTTGGCGCTTGGCCACTCGAGTTAAGACATTAACCGTCTTACCCGAGGGGTGAGTAAGTTGAACAGTTCTAGTGGCACAATCGATCTTGGCATAATGAGATGACATCCAGTCCATACCCAAGATGATGTTTATGTCGGAGGACTTGAGAGCTATTAAAGATGCAAGGAAGACAAGCCTATCGACAAGAATTTCATTCCCATGGCTTACCCTAGAAGTTTGCCATTTGGAACCCGGAGTTTGAATTACCATGGAAGTGGGCATGTCACAAAATGTCGTGTTATGCAACCGAGCATAATTCTCGGATATGAATGAATGAGATGCTCCAGTATCGAAAAGAACAGATGCCGGATGGCAGTTAACAAGGAGCGTACCAAAGACGACGTTGGGATCCTCATGAGCCTCTTCGGCTGAAACATAATTGACATGGCCACATGTAGTGGTGGCCGGCTTGGCGTAGAAAGTCTTTCCCGCGGGCTTACCACGGCCAACGGACTTTCCAGCTTGATTGGGGTTGTTTTGGGGACACTCCCGACTATAGTGACCCGGCTCTCCACACTTGAAGCATGTTACCACAGTGGGGCGTGGAGCAGCATTAGCAGCGGGGCCACCATAGGGCTTGGGCGGTGCGAATTGCTGGTTGGGACGAGGCGCCTCAAAGGATGGCCTCGGGGTGAATCTGGGTGGCAGTGCCGTGCTTGGAATCCACACCCGGCGCTTCTGAGCTCCAGAGCCGGATGAAGACCCAAAATCACGGGAGTGCTTGCGTGAAGCGTCATAATCAGTCTGGCCTGTCTCAGCACTGATAGCTTTATTGACCAACTTCTGAAAGGATGTGCACTCGTGCAGACGGAGATCGCGGCGAAGCTCGGGGCTAAGTCCCTTGCGGAACCTTGCCTGTTTCTTGGTGTCAGTAGAAACCTCTTCAGGAGCATAGCGTGCCAGGTTCCCAAATTCTCGGCTATATGCATCCACAGTCAGCCTTCCTTGGGTGAAGTTGCAGAACTCCTCCCTCTTGCGATCCATGAGACCTTCCGGAATGTGATGCTCACAGAAAGCCTCGCTGAACTCAACCCAGGTAGTGATTTGACCGACCGGGCGCATAGCTTCGTAGTTTTCCCACCAATGGCTAGCGGGGCCCTCGAGATGATAGGCCGCATAGGTAACCTTGTCGGCTTCGGCTATGTTGGCAGAACGTAGCTTGTGGGTGATGCTGCGAAGCCAATCATCCGCGTCGAGGGGCTCGACGGAATGGTTAAACTTTGGTGGGTACAGCTTGATAAAGTCATTGATTGACACCAAGTCATTTCGTGGGTGGCGTGCAATGTTCTGCTCAATCCGCTCCAGCAGGCGGTTGGTCTCACGCTTGTTTCTTTCCGCCTCCAGCATCACCTCGGCCAGAGAAGGCGGGTGAGGCAGATTTTCACCTCTAGCTGCACTGGCTTCCCCCCGCTCCGGAACAGCAGGGTTGCCGCGGGTGTTGACCATCCTAGGAGGAAACAAGACAACGGTTTAGACAAGGACGGCTCAAACTTAACAAGGAAGTGCAGAATGTAAAGGATAACACGGAATGCAGAGATGCTCATTCGTATGCCATGGTAATATAAAACTGCCATATATACACCAACGGTCATACTCGTCATACATAGTTTAGTACAAGCCCATGCTACAGTACAACTATGAAGGTAGACGTTACATCTCATCGGAGGCATTCCGAGTTCCTACACATTATTTGTCTACACCTCCGGCATCGATTACACGCCAAGTCATATTCCACAAGTCACGCAGGACAGTGGAGATACAACTACTACAATACTAGTGGTACTACTACTAACTCAGACAGCTCCGTAGTAGTCCTCATAGAAGTCACCTCCATAGCCTGGAAGTTCAACGTGATCATCCGGAAACAGACAGTCCTGAGGAGCCTGTGGACTATAGGGGCTAGGATGAGGTCTTGGACCAACAAACGGTGGCCTGCGGGGACCACGGGGTGGGGTGATGCCTCCCACATCACGCCAATCCACCATGTCTGGCAGAGCCGATCTCACAGGATACAGATCCCTGGTATCCATACATCCAGCTTGCACCGCGGGTGCAAACCGAGTCAATGTGGCCCAATGATCAGCACGAGTATTAAAAAGCTCCAGCCTCAAGGCCCGATTCTCTCGGTCCTTATCTTCGAGCATCTCAGCGGTGGTACGAGTTAATGAGTCCTCCTAAGTGGAGTCAGCATAGATAGCCTGAAGATACCCTTGCGCTCCCGAAAGTGAAGCTGGCATGTAACGGAAGTCAGTGTTCCGAAGCAGGCCAGTCCGGACTCGCAAGATGGTCATCATGGAGTAGGCAGCATCCTGCACAGCCATCTCAACGGTAACCCCGAGTCCATAGGAACAGTGAAGGGGCTCGGTAGATCCAGGATAGGAGGGAAATATCCTGATGGTGCAGAAATATTGGCTTTGATTAAAGTCGCGGAACTGCTCTTCAACAGTGTATTCGGGATACCAACGGTATCCTGTCTCGATCATGACCCGAACTAACATAGCAGTATGACCGGGCACGTCGAGGCACCTGGTCAGGCGAACCACTTGGTTTTGAGGACGGTTGGCCATCTGAAAGCACAACCACAAGACAAAGACATCAGAATTCCTAGGGAAAATTGGACAGCATAACGGTTGTAAATGCTCAGAAAAAGAATTGAGACATCCACAACAGTTCACAATACCGCTCAACAGCATCATATCAAGGTTCTGATTCAAATAGCAACATACTAAAATAGTAGAAACTGGACTGGGACTCGTAGCAATAATCCTATAAACTACTACGGATTAGTAACATGTGAACCTGATAGAAGAAGAGAGCCTAGTCCTTAACCCACGTTGAATGAGAAGAGAATGACTCAGATCAGAGGCATAGGGTAAAGGAGTAAAAGAACCTTACGTTCCCTCCCACAATCAATTCCCTTACATATAACTAAAGCATTTCTAGACTCGACATCGACCAGTTTGGCTCAACGAACCTACAGGTAGTCCGGCTCTGATGCCAACGCTGTCAGGACCCCGATTCTAAGCCACATCGATCTAGCCGGTAACACCTCATATCACCTTGCGGCCTCACGCACGGTATTCCACGGGTGTCGCCTTACCATGGCCCGGGACCGTTTGCGCCTTTTGGCTCGCATATATGACAATGTCGCTAGCATCCATATGACCGAGAACCCGGGCCGACATGGCTAGTCATGAACCCAAAGCGGCACAGACCTATGGAGACACGCATACATGAATCACATCGAACATGTCGGTCATCAACGAGTGATTCCGGGCTGTAGCACTAGGCTAATAGGACTCCGGGGATCCCGGGCTGTAGCAGGCTAGACAGGACTCCGGAGATCACCGCGTGACATTTCCCCGAAGGGACAGACATAGGGACGAAGTGAAACACATGCCGGCCAGTCAAGTGTCCTGAACAGTAGTGCTGGGCTAGCAGGACTCCGGTGAACCGGGCTGTAGCGGACTACTATGGCTCGAGGAACACTAGACTACATTTCCCCATAAGAAAGGCTGCGAAGGACAAACAACTAGATTGTCAGATCCCACTCATACCAAGCATTTCAATCATACACACAATATGCCCGATATGAGTACATACAACATGGCATCACAACAAAACTCTACAACTAAAGTACTTTATTTAAAGGCTCCAGGGAGCCATACATAACATATTCATACAGATAGGGGTCACATGACCCGACACTCAAGTCATACAATCATACAAGCACATGCGGAAGCAACTAGTCTGAGTACAGACTCTAGAAAGAAAGAAGGCTTCTCGAAGCCTGTCTATCTACATAGGGCCCTCCATGGCCTGGATCACCACCTGGGTGGCTAGTCACTCGTCGACGTCAAGGTCTACGTAAAACCCATCGGAGGGGGCAGTGTTGTCGTCTGAAAACAATAAATAAGCAAACATGAGTACAAAGGTACTCAGCAAGTCTTACATCAGAACCTACTATACATGCTCATTCTCAAGAGGGTGGTGGGGTTTATGTAGCAAGCCAGCTTTGACTCTTGGCTAAGCTATCCTACGGAACCTCCTTAGTAAAATAGTTTTCGCACATGAGTCCACTACTCACCAACACAATACTCCACCGTGGATCCTCCCTCGTATCCTGCGAGAGGGCCATCCCCGGTACTCACACTTATCTTGAGTCTTTTAGTAGTATCCATTAACTTGTCTATGAACTGTATAGGCAACCGAGTAGTCCTTTACCGCGGACGCGGCTATTCGAATAGTTTTATACCCTGCAGGGGTGTACTTCGTCACACATGTTTCCACCACTTAGCGTCTGCACACGAAATGTGCTCGGCAGACTTCAAGCGAAAACCGACGTGGGTGTAGACCACGACCTGACTAACCTCACAAGTCTCTAGTCCAGGGTCATCGCCTATTCAGGTTCCATCCGCAAGGAAATCCGGCCGGGGTGTCCTCAACGGCCCCGAACGATGTGAACAGGGTTCCCGAGACACCAAACGGGTGACTCGGTACACCGTGCCACGGTGTATCTACCGCAACATAGCCCACCCCTAGGGTCAGCGCTACGCACGGCTGCCAACACTTAACCTACAAACACCAGAAACTAGTTGCAACTCCTGGACTGAGGCGAGAGGGGTCAGTAAGTCGAGCGGGGTCATATTTCAGGGCCCAATGTGTGGTAGTAGCTGAATCTTAAATCACGCATACAGAACTCAGTTCTTAGGGACGGCCTCAATGAAACAACCCACCATGTACTCCTACATGGCCTCTCATCGATACCTTTACCAAAACATGTTCAACACATCCCACATATCACTGACACAAGCATTTCACTCTAGCCCATCACCCAGATGAACCAGACCTGACACAACTCTAAGCATAGCAGGCATAGCAAGGTAGGAATCACAAAACATGGCTCAATCAACTCCTACACATGCTAGTGGGTTTCATCTAGTTACTGTGGCAATGACAGGTCATGCAGAGGATAAGGGTTCAACTACCGTAGCACACAACAGTTTGAATCGTGTTGTCTTAATGCAGTAAACAAGAGCAGGAGCGAGAACATGGGTTTGTATCGGAATGATCAATGGTTGCTTGCCTGATGGAGTGGTAACGGGATACTGCCCTTCAGTTGGATACTCGTGAATATCCTCGGAGGCAGAACCTACCACGAAGAACACAACCGAGCTCAATCAACACATGACGATATGCAACAATATGATGCATGCTATGACATGGTAATATGAATGTGTTTTGGCCTAATGCAAGCTAAAACAGAAAGGGGTGAACTCATTTGAATCCAAGATTCAAATATTAGCTCATTAATTATTGCATTTATAGGGCATTTCCTTATTCTGCTTAAACAGTAGGGTAAACTTGTTTTGTCATGCATGAAACCATTACAGATGGATAGATTGAATTTTTCTGATAATTTTTCATATATAATTTGTCTCATTTGGAGTTATGGTTGAATTTCTATGAATTTTTGAAGTTTGAACTATTTTCTGGAATTTCCTGGTTATTTAGAAATAAATTAAATCCAGAAAAGGACTTATTGCGTCAGCATGACGTCATGATGATGTCACCAAGTCAACAGGGCTGGCCCGGGTCAAACCTGACAAGTGGGGTCCACTGGTCAGTGACACAGTGATGTTTAGGGTCACACACAGGTGGGCCTGGTCAACGGCCACGTCAGCATGGTCAAAACTGACGCGTGGGCCCAGTCGGATTAGATTATCCCTAACTAATTCCGTTAGCTGCTTAACTAAACTGGTGGGGCACGTCTGTCAGTGGCTCAGGGCTGCTTAGTTAGCTGGTCATTAGTGGCTAATGACAGCGCCACGTCACTAGCCACCGGAGTTAGACGCCGGCGACCAGACTCGACGGCGGAGGATCACCGGAGTTGCTCGGAACGGCGCTACGGGGCTCGGTTCGACGCGCTGGAGGCACCAGAGGGATGCCCATCCTTGCGCGCATCCAGGGGACCACGTGGGAGGCTGCGGGGTGGGCGGAGAAGATGGCCACGGCAACCATGGCGGTGGCCGGAGCTACGGGAACGGCGGGTTCGGCGCTAGGGGGCACGGTAGGTCGAATGGGTGGGTGCGCCCGGCTCCTGGAAGCGTGCTGAGCACAGCAGTGTGCTCGGCTTCGAGCTACCGTGGCTCTAGCCACGACGGCGTCGAGGCACAGTGGCGGTGAGCTTCAGGTGCTCGCGGGGCAGCAGCTACGGGGCGAAAACGACGGCGTGGTTAAGGGGGAAAGGATCGGGAGCTCACAGCGGTGCCGTAGGGATGGCTAGCGGGCTCGGGGACGTCCTTGACGGCGCGAATCAACGGCGAGGGGCTCGGGTGCCTGAGGTTGAAGATGACCACGACGGCGATGAAACAGGGCCTCCTGGCGTCTCCTAGCTCAATTGGGAGAACGAGGAGGCTTCGGGGGTGCTTCTGGACTCGGCGGAAGGGTGAGGGGAGCACGGAGGCTACGTCTACGGCGTACGGCAGCGACGAGCTCCGCTCAGTGGGAGAGAGAGGGAGCCAGAGGAGAGAATGGGGACGAGAGAGTGAGAGAGAGGGGTTCCAGGGGCTGCGTGGCGCTCGTCTAGAGGGGTCGGGGAAGCAGGAGGTGGCCAGGCAGGGTGGAGGTGGCGCGCGCATGCCGGCGGGCGTCGAGCACGCGCCCCTGCCCTTCTGTCCGAGGAGGGAGACGACAGGGGGCAGCGGTGGTGGGCTGGGCCGCCGGCTGGAGTTGGGCCAGGTAGGTCCAGTTAAGTGGCCCAGTGGCCTTCCCTTTTTTATATATTTCTGTTTTGTATTTATGTTATTTTGTTTTGATTTAGTTTAAATACTAAATCATTTTATAAAATCCTGAAAATATTCATGGACACTTGCTGAATTATTTCAGTGGCCCAAAAATAGTTCCAACATTATTTGAGCATTTGAATTATTTAATAGCATTTAAATGCCCAAATTCAAATATTTATGAATTAAATCAGTGACCTTCTGTTGACCTAGAAAAATGTGCACCTATTTTTCCCAAAGGTTCTAACCCAAGGCAAAGAGGGTGAGCATTTTAGAAGGGCATTTCAGGTTCATTGAATTTATTTTTAGTAAACCCTAGTTGATTTCAGGGGGGTGCTGGGGGTTCTGCCTTCCCCATTTCAAATTTCTGATGAAAATAAACATGATGCACACTCTAATGCATGGTCTAGCTAGGGTGTGACAGTTCGCAGATCTTCCCCGGAGTGTATCTGATGCCGCCGCATTCTATCGAGCCGAGGAGGGCAGCTCGACGGAGAAGGTGTTCTGGTCTCAGTAAACTGAGGTCAGACACCCCGTGCCCCTGAGCGACCAGCTGAAGCAGCTGGTCGAGCTCGACAAGGCGGCCGAACAGGCCATGAGGGGCCTCATAGTTCGGCTGTGGCCTGGAGAGGCTCTGCTAGGGAGCTATTTTGGGCTGGTGCGGCGGCTGGTGGAGGCCTGTCCAAGGCTCGAAGTCATCAAGTGCTCCATCTGCATTGAAGGTGCCCGTAGGGCCCTTGCCCGTGCTAAGGTACACCGGGGCAAGCTGGATGCTGAGAAGCATGTGAAGGACGGGCCACCACCGGGGAAAGAGCACCGCAAGCCCGAGAATTATTATAAGGATGTTCTGAAGGGTGCCTGCCTTGTGGAGGATGGATGTTCTATGGATGTAATTTTTGAGTAAAACTCACTCGTTTTGTCCTATGCGCTGAAAACTTGTTCATATGCGCTAAGCAATGCTGTTTGAATTTAAAATATTACCTTATGTGCGGCTGTTTATCAATTCTGAGAGATGGCGAGTCGTCGGCTTCTGCCCCCGTGCCGCTAGTGCTGGGGTGTTCGGGGATAAACCTGAGCGCTCTTTTTCCCATGTTTGGGTCCGTCGAGCCTCCTTCGCCTATCCATTCTTGCGCACTCGAGCTCCAGTGCCCAAGTCCGCACTCCCCACCTCAACCTTCTCCAGCCATGTCCGGAGCAGGAGGCAAGTGGATGGTCTCCTCCGTCACGGAGGGACACATCAAAAAGCTGAGGAAGGCCGGATACCTGTCTAACGACATCGCGTACTGGCTTCCCGAAAAGGGGCACCTCATCCCCACCCCTAGGCCCCATGAGAGGGTCGTGTTCCTCCCCCATTTCCTCTGCGGTCTGGGCTTTCCTCTCCACCCATTTGTCCGGGGGCTCATGTTCTACTACGGCCTGGATTTCCACGATCTGGCCCCGAACTTTGTCCTCAACATCTCGGCGTTTATCGTCGTGTGCGAGGCTTTCCTCCGCATCCGCCCCCATTTCGGCCTATGGCTCAAGACTTTCAGTGTCAAGCCGAAGGTGGTGCGCGGCAACCTGGCAGAGTGCGGAGGCACCATGGTGGGCAAGATGGCCAACGTCCTATGGCTCGAGGGCTCCTTTGTGGAGACCCTGAAGGGGTGGCAATCGGGGTGGTTTTACATCACCGAGCCGCGCGACCCTAAGTGGGTCGCAGCCCCTGAGTTCCGGTCCGGACCCCCAACGCGACTCACGTCCTGGAAAGAGACGGGCCTGTTGTGGGGCAACCAAAAGGAGGTGACCGGACTGCAAACATGCATCCAATCCCTGGTGGACAAGCAGCTCAGGCTCGTTAACGTAGTCCAGGTTATGCTCATCCGCCTGAGCCTCCCGTGTCAACAACGGGCCTTCAATCTGTGGGAGTTCAATCCGGCGCAGCACCGAACTCTGAGCAGGCTCTTCGATACGACGTACGAAGATGCCTAGAAGGTGCTTTTCAAGGGTGCCGATGCTCCCACATCCGCTACCGAGGATCGCGGATTCGGCGCGTAGCGTCACGCTAGCGCAGTAAGTTTTTTTGTACCTTTTACAGGGCACTAGTTTTTCATAGTTTAACTTTGTGCGGGATCTAAGCTCCCTTACCTTTGACAGGATTGGCAGGCGAAGTCCGGACGGATCGGCTGTCCGGCACCTTTACCCGAAGACCCAGCCGATGCCCACCTGGCGAAGCTGCTGGTTCCGGCACCCTATGTGGTGTCGGAAAAGAAGGCCAAGAAGAAGGCCACGGGGACTCGAAAGAGTGCCCGATGTCCGGAGGTGTCGGATTCATCATCCGACGAATCCAAGACGCACTCCTCCCACGAAGACGAGGAGGAGGAAGAAGAGACCCCTCCCCCTCCAGCGGGGGAAGGGAAGAAAAGGAAGGCCGCCCCAACCGGGGAGGCCGAAGGGTCCAAGAAGGGGAGAACCCTTCCTTCGGATTACTCCATCGACGCCGACGATGGCAGAGAGGAGTGGGTGCCCAGGGCTAAGCCCATGGCCAAATCGTAAGTATTCGGATACCAGAGTGATTCATAGTATTCGTCTATTGTACAGCTTTCCCTTATATCGAATATGTTTATGTAGCCCACCCAAAGACCAGCTCGACGTGTCGTCGAGCGGCTCACTAGACTCGTCAGACGTGAACTCGCTGCCGACGGCTTCCTCCCCCCACCCTACGGACGACACCGAAGTGTTGTCCCAATAGGTTCCAATCCGGGAGGAGGTGGTCCTGGAGGCGCCGCAAGGCGACCTCCCGGACTCCAGGAGTAAAGGGGATGAAACCCCCCAGGGCTCCAAGTCCGGCTCCAGGCCGGACACCTCTCCAGAACCTTCAAAGGTTCCAGAGTCCAGTGGGGGACCTCCTTCCAAGAGGAGCAGGCCCACCGTGCCGGTGACCTCCGTCCAACCGGAGGCGCCGGACAATCTGTTGGAGGCGCTCCAAGGTTCCTTCATCGACGAGGGGCACCGCACTATTATGAGTGCGGTGATCCAGAAGGTTCAGTCCGCCAAGAGTGGACTTACTGAAGCTTGTACTAGCCTTTTAACAGGCTTTGAGGTAAGTAAAGAATGTGTAAATAATATTACCGCATAGACAGTAGCCCCTGATGCTCTGTTTGGTGTTCGCGAAGAAAATCCGAATAGAGGATCAAATAAAATTCACAGGAGTCTAACAAAAAGGAGTCAATATGCGTGTGCAGGCTTCCCTGCTTGCGTCCGCCGCACTGACTGCGGAAGTGGACACGCTAAAGCAGAACCTCGAGTGGTCCGAGCAAGAGCTCGGGTGTGCCAAGAAGCAGCTCGAGGACAATGAA
Source organism: Triticum monococcum (assembly GCA_034509565.1). Taxonomy (NCBI): domain Eukaryota; kingdom Viridiplantae; phylum Streptophyta; class Magnoliopsida; order Poales; family Poaceae; genus Triticum; species Triticum monococcum. The sequence continues at coordinate 672,904,250 of CM067845.1, forward strand.
GGTAAGAAATACCTTGTTTAAATATATATAAAAAGGTGCAATTGCAAAAAATGACAGGATTATCGTGGCTATTGTAGGGGCCACGTCTGAGGTGGCGACCCTTAAGCAAGCGTTGGACGAGGCCGAGAAGAGGGCGGCCACGGAGCGCACCGAGCGGGAGAAGTGTGAGGCCGAGGTTGGCAAGGTACGGCAAGAGCTCCAGGCTCTCATGGAAAAGCATGAGAGTTTCGAGCTTGACTCAAAGACGCGAGCGTCCGAGCTCGCGGTGGCTATGGAAAATGCTAAATCTTCCAAGGCCGAATCCCAGAAGACCCTCCAGGAGTTGGATGAGGTGAAGAAGATAGCGGTGGGTAAGGCATTCTTTATGCAAAGCAAACACATAAGCATGAGTTACTTGTTACTTACCCGAATCCGGAGCTCTCCAGGAGCGTTCGCAGATCTTCCCCGGAGTGTATCTAATGCCGCCGCATTCTATCGAGCTGAGGAGGACAGCTTGACGGAGAAGGTGTTCTGGGCTCAGTACGCTGAGGCCGGACACCCCGTGCCCCTGAGCGACCAGCTGAAGCAGCTGGTCAATCTCCACAAGGCAGCCGAATAGGCCATGAGGGGCCTCATAGTTCGGCTGTGGCCTAGAGAGGCTCTGCTAGGGAGCTATTTCGGGCTGGTGCGGCGGCTGGTGGAGGCCTGTCCAAGGCTCGAAGTCATCAAGCGCTCCGTCTGCATTGAAGGTGCCCGTAGGGCCCTTGCCCTTGCTAAGGTGCACTGGGGCAAGCTAGATGCTGAGAAGCTTGTGAAGGACGGGCCACCACCGGGGAAAGAGCACCGCAAGCCCGAGAATTATTATAAGGATGTTCTGAAGGGTGCCCGCCTTGTGGAGGATGGATGTTCTATGGATGTAATTTTTCAGTAAAACTCGCTCGTTTTGTCCTATGCGCTGAAAACTTGTTCATATGCGCTAAGCAATGCTGTTTGAATTTAAAATATTACCTTCTGTGCGGCTGTTTATCAATTCTGAGAGATGGCGAGTCGTCGGCTTCTGCCCCCGTGCCGCTAGTGCTGGGGTATTCGGGGATAAACCTGAGCACTCTTTTTCCCATGTTTGGGTCCGTCGAGGGAGGCGCCCAGCCCAACGAGCAAGGCAATCGGACTATAATGCGTGAACACTCTCACTTAGCCATAGAATTCTGTAATTTTAAATTTCGGCGAAGCCCCTGGTATTCGGAAGACCGAGATCAGGGCGCTATCCACGCCTTGGCCGGACGGAGCCGGCTCCTCACCCTAAGCGGCATAAGTCGTTAAGGACTCGAAAAACCTCTCGAACAGTGACCAGCACTCGCTTCATCATGATAGTCAGTTTTAGCTTTCTCCACTGAGGTGCTCAACCCAGCTCAACCGGGGCACAATCGCAGTGGTTCTCCTAGTGCTACCTTAGCCGATATAGCGGAACGTAAGGCACCAAAACATAGGAGCCGGCAAACCCAACTATTGACCCAAGACATGATTCGGAGCCGATGCATATAATGCTATAAGTTCGGGGTGCCGCACTTGTTAAAGTTTTCGGACTTCTCACACCATATTGAGGGGTACTAAAGCCCCTGGCGTATTTTGGCAGTACCAATGCATACGGGTGCAACATGTCGTTAAGGAACATATATAAATAAATAAGTAAAAGAAGTAATGAAAAAATAGACAAAAGCTATGCATTGTTTATTAAAGAGGGTTGCAATCAAGGCAGAACGATACAAATAATGCGATAAGCAAAAGGTTGAACTATGTAACATGTCCATTCCAGGGGTAAGCTGCAGAATAGTGTGCGAAACAGGTATACTGCTCGTGATAGAGACCACCTGGGAGTTCCGTGATGCGGCGTGGCTTGTCAACTTCCCTGGTTCTTGCATCGTTTGTGCGGCAATTGAACTACCGAACAGGCCTTCCGAAGAGTGGAGTCCTGAAAGTAAGAGAAAATTAAAAAATCGGCAGCCCCTGGTGCGGTTTAAGCCATGTTTTGGGCGTGCCATGATGGTGCCCCTCCCCCTGTGCCCATGGTATCTCTAGAGCGTAGTTATGTACGCGAAGTACTGGCGTCGCCTTTTTGCGAGGGTTGGGGTTGGGGCCGCATTGCTACGCCTGCTCGGCTTGTGCTAGGTGGTCTTGTTGTAGGTTACTCCGGGCGCGCTTGACGGTGTCCGGTCGTTTAGTGGCCGGACTGGAGAACTGCCTGGAGAGGCTGCTTTGTACTTCCGCTGCAAGGGCCGTCGTGTGCTCCTCTGTTTGGAGGGAGTGTTCGGTGTTTCCATTGATCGTAATTACTCCTTGAGGGCCTGGCATCTTGAGCTTAACGTATGCGTAATGCGGTACCGCATTGAACTTAGCGAATGCGGTTCGCCCGAGCAGTGCATGATAACCACTGCGAAATGGGACTATGTCAAAGATTAACTCCTCGCTTCGGTAATTATCCGGAGATCCAAAGACCACTTCAAGTGTGACTGAGCCTGTACAGTTGGCCTCTACACCTGGTATTACGCCTTTAAAGGTCGTTTTGGTGGGCTTAATCCTCGAGGGGTCTATGCCCATTTTCCGCACTATATCCTGGTAAAGCAGGTTCAGGCTGCTGCCGCCGTCCATAAGGACTCTAGTGAGATGAAATCCGTCAATAATTGGGTCTAGAACCAATGCAGCAAATCCGCCGTGACAGGTGCTAGTGGGATGGTCCCTTCGATCAAAGGTGATCGGGCAGGAGGACCATGGGTTGAACTTTGGGGCGACTGGCTCTATCACGTATACGTCCCTTAACGCGCGCTTCCGCTCCCTCTTGGGGATGTGGGTTGCATATATCATGTTCACCGTTCGCACTTGTGGGGGAAAACCCTTCTGCCCACTATTGTTCGGCGGCCGAGGCTCCTCGTCGTCATCGCTATGCAGCCCCTTGTCTTCATTTTCGGCATTCAACTTGCCTGCCTGCTTGAAAACCCAACTATCCCTGTTGGTGTGATTGGCCGGCTTTTCAGGGGTGCCATGTATCTGGCACGAGCGGTCGAGTATTCGGTCCAAACTGGAGGGGCCCCTAGGATTCCTTTTGAATGGCTTTTTCTGCTAACCGGATTTAGAGCCTCTGAATCCGGCATTAACTGCCGTATCCTTTGCATTGTCGCTGTTAATGCGGCGCTTCTGCTTGTTGCGACGCGACCTGCCACTACTGTCCCTGGTGTCCGGATTACCAGGGTTCTTGGTCATATTGTTGCTATGAGCAAGCCAGCTGTCTTCTCCCGCACAAAAGCGGGTCATGAGTGTCGTGAGTGCTGCCATAGATTTCGGCTTTTCCTGTCCAAGGTGCCGGGCCAGCCACTCGTCACGGATATTGTGCTTGAAGGCCGCTAGGGCCTCAGCATCCGAACAGTCGACTATTTGATTTTTCTTTGTTAGGAACCATGTCCAGAATTGTCTGGCCGATTCCTTTGGCTGCTGGATTACGTGACTTAGGTCATCGGCGTCTGGGGGTCGCACATAAGTGCCCTGGAAATTGTCTAGGAATGCGGCTTCCAGGTCCTCCCAATAGCTGATTGATCCTGTTGGCAAGCTGTTAAGCCAATGCCGAGCAGGTCCTTTAAGCTTGAGTGGGAGGTATTTGATGGCGTGGAAATCATCGCTGTGGGCCATGTGGATATGAAGGAGATAATCCTCGATCCATACCGCGGGATCTATTGTGCCATCATATGATTCAATGTTTACGGGTTTGAAACCCTCGGGGATTTGATGATCCATTATTTCGTCTGTAAAGCAGAGTGGGTGTGCGGTGCCTCTGTACTGGGCTATATCATGACGTAGCTCCAATGAGCCTTGTCTACTGTCTTTGGCCCTGCCGAATTTGTGGCCGGCGTGACGGTTACCGTCTCGAGCCGTGGGGCGCCCACGCGATCTGTAGATCGATCTAGTTTGCCTTGCCTTGTCCTCCAACATGTCTCGTAAGTCCGGCGCATATTCCCGTGCCTTGGTACGAGGTGCGGCTTGAGTGGAGGGCCGAGAGGCCTCTCTATCACGGCCACGAGGTGACCGGTCGGCCGCATCAAGTGCTTCCTCCTATAATTGGGGTAGCAACCTACGCTTTGGGTAGCTCTTGGAGGGGCGTTCGAGTTTATGCTCTTCGGCCGCGAGGACTTCAGTCCATCTGTCGACTAGCAAATCTTGATCAGCTTTAAGTTGTTGCTATTTTTTCTTGAGGCTTCTTGCCGTGGCTATAAGCCTGCGTTGAAAACGCTCTTGCTCGACGGGATCCTCTGGCACGACGAATTCGTCGTCGTCGAGGCTTGCCTTGTCTTCAAAGGGAGGCATATAAATCCTGCTGGAGGGGGTTTTCTTTGGCACTTTCCGGAGTATTATTATCTCCCGTGTTGGAATCACCGTGTTTGTTTTGGTGGGATTTTGAGCGGCGCCGCTGACGCTGGCGCTTAGGCTGTTTCTTGGAGGGGTCATCCTCCGTTGTTCCACCGCCATCTCCCTCTTTTGGGGTGTCCACCATGTATATGTCATACGACGAGGTGGCTTTCCAGGGCCTAGTAGGCGCTGGTTCTTCATCATCTCCTTCATCGGCGTCCATACCGTCGATGTCTTCGGAGTCGAAATCGAGCATGTCGGTTAAGTCGTCGACAGTGGCTACAAAGTGGGTGGTGGGTGGGCTTTGAATTTCTTCATCGTCCGTACCCAAACCTCGCTGACCATAGTCCGGCCAGGGCTCTCCTGATAAAGAGAGAGACTTCAGTGACTTCAGGATATCGCCGAAAGGCGAGTGCTGAAAGATGTCCGCGGCAGTAAACTCCATGATCGGCGCCCAATCGGATTCGATTGGCAGGGGCGCGGAGGGTTCGGAGTCCGGCTCCTTGGAGTCACGAGTCTCGCGGAGTGCGGGGCTGGTGTTCGGCTCAATCACCGTTTGGATCGCAGCCCCCGAGGCGGCGTCCAACCGCCCATCCTCGATCGACGCAGTTGGCTCCGAATTAAGGATCGGAGCCGATGCGGGTGCGGCCTCCAGGGCACTGTTCGGCGGCAGAGCTAGGTCATGCTTGTCGGGACAGTGCGGCGCGCTCGGCAGTGGCTCGAATCCGTCGAAGATCAAGTCCCCGTGGATATCAGCCGTGTAATTTAAACTTCCGAATCTGACCTGACGGCCAGGGGCATAGCTTTCGATCTGCTCCAGATGGCCAAGTGAATTGGCCCGCAGTGCGAAGCCACCGAAGATGAAGATCTGTCCGGGGAGGAAGGTCTCGCCCTAGACTGCATTGCTGTTGATGATCGTTGGAGCCATCGAGCCTGACGGCGACGACACAGAGGAACTCTCAATGAAAGCACCAATGTCGGTGTCAAAACCGGTGGATCTCGGGTAGGGGGTCCCGAACTGTGCGTCTAGGCTGGATGGTAACAGGAGGCAAGGGACACGAAGTTTTACCCAGGTTTGGGCCCTCTCGATGGAGGTAAAACCCTATGTCCTGCTTGATTAATATTGATGATATGGGTAGTACAAGAGTAGATCTACCACGAGATCGAGGAGGCTAAACCCTAGAAGCTAGCCTATGGTATGATTATTGATGTGTATGTTGTCCTGCGGACTAAAACCCTCTAGTTTATATAGAAACCGGATAGGGTTAGGGTTACATAGAGTCGGTTACAATGGTTGGAGATCTTCATATCCGTATCGCCAAGCTTGCCTTCCACGCCAAGGAAAGTCCCTTCCGGACACGGGACGGAGTCTTCAATCTTGTATCTTCATAGTCCAGGAGTTCGGCTGAAGGTATAGTCCGGCCATCCGGACACTCCCTAATCCAGGACTCCCTCACATATCCTTATTCCACTAAGGATAATTTTGACCGATGTCCAATGATCCACTCCTGGATCACTATTGTACCCTCTTGCCAAACTCATGGTGAGGTACACAATAGGTCTGGTACAAAGCATAGCATACTTTATAGAACCTATGACTGAGGTATATGGAATGACTTTCCATTATCTTTCTATTTTCTGATGTGGTCAAGTTTTGAGTCTTTACTCAACTTCACACCTTGCAACACAGGCAAGAACTCCTTCTTTGACAGTTCCATTTTAAACTACTTCAAAATCTTGTCAAGGTATGTACTCATTGAAAAAACTTATCAAGCATCTCGATCTATCTCTATAGATCTTGATGCTCAATATGTAAGCAGCTTCACCGAGGTCTTTCTTTGAAAAAATCCTTTCAAACACTCCTTTATGCTTTCCAGAAAATTCTACATCATTTCCGATCAACAATATGTCATTCACATATACTTATCAGAAAGGTTGTAGTGCTCCCTCATACGTCTCCAACGTATCTATAATTTTTGATTGCTCCATGCTATATTATCTACTATTTTGGACATTATTGGGATTTATTATCAACTTTTTTATTATTTTTGGGACTAACCTATTAACTGGAGGCCCAGCCCAGAATTGTTGTTTTTTGCCTATTTTAGGGTTTCGAAGAAAAGGAATATCAAACGGAGTCCAAACGGAATGAAACCTTCGGGAACGTGATTTTCTCACTGAATATGATCCAGGAGACTAGACCCTACATAAGGAAACAAAGGAGGAGGCCACGAGGTAGGGGGGCGCGCCTACCCCCCAGGCGCGCTCTCCACCCTCGTGGGCCCCCTGTTGCTCCACCGACATACTCCTTCCTCCTATATATACCTACGTACCCCCAAACGATCAGATATGGAGCCAAAACACTAATTCCACCGCCGCAACTTTCTGTATCCATGAGATCCCATCTTGGGGCCTCTTTCGGAGCTCCGCCGGAGGGGGTATCCATCACGGAGGGCTTCTACATCAACACCATAGCCTCTCCGATGAAGTGTGAGTAGTTTACCTCAGACCTTCGGGTCCATAGTTATTAGCTAGATGGCGTCTTCTCTCTTTTTGGATCTCAATACAATGTTCTCCCCCTCTCTTGTGGAGATCTATTCGATGTAATCTTCTTTTTGCGGTGTGTTTGTTGAGACCGATGAATTGTGTGTTTATGATCAAGATTATCTATGAACAATATTTGAATCTTCTCTGAATTCTTTTATGTATGATCGGTTATCTTTGCAAGTCTCTTCGAATTATCAGTTTGGTTTGGCCTACTAGATTGATCTTTCTTGCAATGGGAGAAGTGCTTATGTCGGTGTCAAAACCGGCGGATCTCGGGTAGGGGGTCCCAAACTGTGCGTCTAGGCCGGATGGTAACAGGAGGCAGGGGACACGATGCTTTACCCAGGTTCGGGCCCTCTTGATGGAGGTAAAACCCTACGTCCTGATTGATTAATATTGATGATATGAGTAGTACAAGAGTAGATCTACCACGAGATCAGAGAGGCTAAACCCCAGAAGCTAGCCTATGGTATGATTGTATGTTATGGTTGTTGTCCTATGGACTAAGACCCTTCGGTTTGTATAGACACCGGAGAGGGTTAGGGTTACACAAGGTCGGTTACAAAGGAGGAGATATCCATATCCGTACTGCCTAGCTTGCCTTCCACGCCAAGTAGAGTCCCATCCGGACACGAGACGAAGTCTTCAATCTTGTATCTTCATAGTCTAATAGTCCGGCCAATAGATATAGTCCGGCTGTCCAGAGACCCCCTAATCCAGGACTCCCTCAGTAGCCCCTGAACCGGGCTTCAATGACGATGAGTCCAACGCGCAGTATTGTCTTCGGCATTGCAAGGCAGGTTCCTTCTCCGAATACATCACAGAAGAATTTGAATACGAGGATAGTGTCCGACCCTGCAAAATAAGTTCCACATTCCACCGTAGAGAGAATAATATCTTCGCAGATCTAATTTGCTGGCTTGTTTTGGCAGCATGACGTTACGTCATGGCCCGGTGATTATTCGAATTGTTTCTTTCAACCAGCCCCGCACATAACGCGAGGCAGTTTTTCGACACGTCTTGTCAAAGCAGAGATCGTGTCCCCTTATTACGGGATTCTCATCAATACGGGCGTGGGTAACCCAACCGCGCCATCAATTGCGGCGCTTGGGGGATAAGCGAGTTTTACCGGGCAAGTGGGGACGCTTAGTTTCGTCCGCCCATATAAAGGGATAAGGATTCACCTTTCTATCCACGCCTTCTTCCTCCTTTGCTCATCCGTTCTCGCACACTTGAGCTCTAGCGCCCAAGTCCGCACTTCCCACCTCGACCTTCTCCAACCATGTCCGGAGTGGGAGGCAAGTGGATGGTCTCCTCCGTCACGAAGGGAGACATCAAGAAACTGAGGAGAGCTGGATACCTGCCCGACGACATCGCGCACCGGCTCCCAGATGAGGGGCAGCTCATCCCCACCCCCAGGCCCCATGAGAGGGTAGTATTCCTCACCCATTTCCTCCGTGGACTGGGATTCCCTCTCCATCCATTCGTCCGGGGGCTCATGTTCTATTACGGCCTGGATTTCCACGATCTGGCCCCGAACTTTGTCCTCAACATCCTTCCTCCGCATCAAGCCCCACTTCGGCTTATGGCTGAAGACCTTCAATGTCAAGCCGAAGGTGGTGGGCGGCCGCCAGGCAGAGTGCGGAGGCACCATGGTGGGCAAGATGCCCAACATAACATGGCTCGAGGGCTCCTTTGTGGAAACCATAAAGGGGTGGCAATCGGGGTGGTTCTATATCACCGAGCCGCGCGACCCCGCATGGGTAGCGGCCCCCGAGTTCCGATCTGGCATCCCCATGCGGCTCACCTCCTGGAAAGAGAAGGGCTTGTCCTGGGGTAGTTCGAAAGAGCTGACCGGACTCCAAACATGTATTCAAAACATAGTGGACAAGAAGCTCAAGCTTGTCAACATAGCCCAGGTTATGCTCATCCGCCGGATACTCCCGTGCCAACAACGGGAGTTCACCTTGTGGGAGTTCAATCCGGCGCAGCACCGAACTCTGAACAGGCTCTTCGACACGACTCATGAAGACGCCTGGAGGGTGTTGTTCAAAAGCGCCGAGGTCCCTCCCCCTATTACTGAGGATCGTGGATTCAGCGCGAAGCGCCAAGCCAGTGCGGTAAGCTGCTTTGCCTTTCACAGGATACTTATTTTTTATGTAGATTGACTCTATGCGGGATCTAAACTCCCGTACCTTTGACGGGACTGGCAGAAGATGGCCGGATAGATCGACTGTCCGGCTCCTTTGGCCGAAGGCCCCACAGACGCTCTTCTAGCGAAGGTGTTGACTCCAGCCCCTTATAAGGTGCCGGAGAAGACCAACAAGGCCAAGGGAGCTCGAAAGAGTTCCCGACGCCAGGCGTCGTTGGACTCACCGTCCGATGACTCTGCGACGCACTCTTCCCCCGAAGATGAGGAAGAAGAAGAAGAAGAAGAAGATGCTCCCCCATCGACCGGGGGAGACAGAAAAAGGAAGGCCGCCCCAACTGGGGCGGCCAAAGGGTCCAAGAAGGGAAGGACTCTCCTTTCGGACAGCTCCACCGCCACCGATGAAGGCGAAGACGAGTGGTTGCCCAGGGCCAAGCCCCCGGGGAGATCGTAAGTATTCAGATACCAAAGTAACCCATAAGATTCCTTGGTCGCACTTCTTTCCTAATCGCCGAACATAATTACGCAGGCCGCCACGAGCCAATATCGAGGTATCATCGGACGGCTCCCTGGGCTCGTCGGACATGGATAGCGATCCAGTCTCGACCGCCACCTCCCCTCATCCTGCCGACGACGCCGAGGTGTTGTCTCAAGAGGCACCAAATCAAGGGGAGATAGTCCTGGAGGCGCCTCAAGGCGACCTTCCGGACTCCAGGAGCCGAGGGGACGGGGCCCCCGAGAGCTCCGAGTTCGGCCCTCAGCCGAACACCGCGCCGGACCCTCCAGCGGTTCCGGGCTCGGGCAGGCGGCCTCCTTCTAAGAGGGGCAAAACGCCTGTGCCGGTGACATCTGTCCATCCAGAGGCGCCGGACAACCTACTGGAAGCGCTTTGCAGTGCTTCCATCGACGAGGAGCACCGCACCATCATGAGTGCGGTGATCCAGAAGGTTCAGTCCGCCAAGAGCGGATTGACTGAAGCCTGTGCCAGCCTTCTAACAGGCTTTGAGGTAAGTGTTTTAAAATGTAGTAGAAATATTATCGCATAGACAGTAGCCCCTGATGCTTTGTTCGGTGTTCACAAAGAAAAGCGGAACAGAGGATCAAATAATATCGTAGGAGTCTAATATAAGTATGTCAATATGCATATGCAGGCTTCGCTGCTGGCGTCTGCCGCACTAACTGCGGAGGTCGCCGTACTGAAGCAGGACCTCGAGGGGTCCAAGAAAGAGCTCGGCCTTGCCAAGAGGCAGCTCGAGGAAAACAAGGGTAAGTAATACCCCGTCTATAGATATGTATATATAAAAAGGACGTGATTGCAAAATGACAGGATCATTGTATGTTTGCCAGGGGCCACGACCAAGGTAGCGATCCTGAAGCAAGCGATGGCCAAGGCCGAAGATACAGCGGCCAAGGAGCGCACCGAGCGAGAGAAGCACGAGGCTCAGGTGGGCGAGGTGCAGCAAGAGCTCCAGGCTCTTGTGGCGAAGCACGAGGCGTTGGAGCTTGACTCCAAGACGCGGGAGTCTGAGCTTGCCGCGTCCCTCGAGAGTGTAAAAAGTGCCAAGGACGAAGCCCAAAAGGCCCTCCAAGAGATCGACGCGATGAAGAAGATAGCGGCGGGTAAGTCTTTCTATATGCAAAGCAAGCATGTAAAAGTAAATTACTGATTACTTACTCGAATACGGAGCTCATTAGGAGCATTCCCAGATTTGCCCCGTAGTGTGTCCGATGCCGCACAATTTTACCAGGCCGAGGACGGAAGCTCGACGGAGAAGTTATTCTAGTCTCAGTATGCTGAGGCCGAACATCCGGTGCCAATGAGCGACCAGCTGAAGCAGATGGTCGAGCTACATAAGGCGGCCGATCAGGCCATGAAGAGCTTTATAGTCCGGCTATGGCCTGGCGACGCCCTTTCGAACAACTTCTTCGGTCTGGTGAGGCGGCTTGTGGATGCCTGCCCACGGCTGGAGGTCATCAAGCAATCCGTCTGCATTGAAGGTGCACGCCGGGCTTTCGCTCGTGTGAAACTGCAGTGGGTCAAGCTAGACGCTGTGAAGCTGATCAAGGAGGGGCCGTCGGAGGGCAAGGAGCACCGCTACCCCGAGATGTACTATGAGGGTGTTCTGCCGGGTGCCCGTCTTATCGCGGATGAGTGCTCAAAAGATGTAATATTTGAATGAGACTTGCTAGTTTTATCCTGTATGTATGAAAACTTGTTTCATATGCGCTATGCAACGCTTGTTGGAATTTAAAATATTGCCTTCTGTTTGGCTGTTTATCCAATCTGAGATATGGCTAGTCCTCGGCTTCTGCCCCCATGCCACGAGTGCTGGGGTGTTCGGGATAAACCTGAGCACTCTTGTTCCCATGTTTGGGTCCTTCAAGGGAGGTGCTCAGCACAACAAACAAGGCAACCGGACTAATAACGCTTTATCACTCTCACTTAGCCATAGAATTCTATAATTTTAAATTTCAGCGAAGCCCCTAGATTTTGGAAGGCCGAATTTGGGGCGCGATACACACCTGTAAGCCGGACAGGGCCGGCCCCTCACCCTAAGCGGCATAAGTCTTTAGGGACTCGAAAAACCTCGCCGAACAGTGACCAGTCTCTCGCCTTATCATGACAGCCAGTTTTAGCTTTCTCTACTGAGGTGCTCAGCCCGGCAGAACCGGGGCACAATCGTAGTAGTTCTCCTAGCGCTACCTTAGCCGATAGAGCGGAACATAAGGTACCAAAACATAGGAGCCGGGCAAACCCAACATTTGACCAAAGACATGATTCAGAGCTGATGCATATAATGCTATAAGTTCGGGGTGCCGCACTTGTGAAAGTGTTCGGACTTTTCACACCGCATTGTGGGGTACGTAAGCCCCTGGTGTATTGGCCGTACCAGAGTGTACGGTTGCAAGGCGTCATTAATGAACACACACACACACACACACATATATATATATAAAACAAGAATGCAATAATAGTCGTAATGTCCTGCATTGTTTATTGAAAAATTGCGTTAAAGCAGAGTGATACAGATAGTGCGATAAGCAAAGAGTAGGACTATGTCCCTTCCAAGGGCAAGCTGAGGAATGATATGAAATCTATAATCAACCTGGGAATTTCGTTGTATAACGTAGCTGTCTGCCTCCTTGGTTGTTGCATCATGTGTTCGGCAATAGTGCTGCCGGACAGTGTTTCCAGAGATTAAGGTCCTGAAAGAAAAAGAAAAATAACCAAACGGGAAGCCCCTAGTGCAGTTTAGGCCGCGTTTTGGGGCGTGCCGCAGTTGTACCCCCCTCCCCACCTGTGCCCATGGTATTTTTAATGCGTAATTATGTACGTGCGGCACGAATATCGCCGTTGGGCTGGGATTGGGGTGGCCGCTGTATTGCTACGCGAGCTCAGATCGCGCCAGGAGGTCTATTTGCCGATTTCCCCGAGCGCGCTTGAAGGTGTCCGGGCTTTGAAACGCCGAACTGGTTGGTTGCCTTGAGAGGCTGCTTTGCGCTTCTGCTGCGAGGGCCGCGGTGTGCTCCTCTATTCGGAGAGAGCGCTGTGTGCTTCCATTGACTGTAATAACTCCGTGAGGTCCTGGCATCTTGAGCTTGAGGTATGCATAATGCGGTACCGCATTGAATCTAGCAAATGCGGTCCGCCCGAGCAGCGCGTGATAACCACTACGGAATGGGACTATATCAAAGATTAACTCTTCGCTTCGGATGTTATCCGGGGATCCGAAGACCACTTCCAGTGTAATTGAGCCTGTGCAATGTGCCTCTACACCTGGAATGACGCCCTTAAAGGTTGTTTTTGTGGGTTTGGTCCTTGAGGGGTCTATACCCATTTTGCGCACTGTGTCCTGATAAAGCAGGTTCAGGCTGCTGCCGCCATCCATAAGAACTCGAGTGAGGTGAAATCCGTCGATGATTGGGTCTAGGACCATTGCGGCGAATCCGCCATGACGGATACTAGTGGGGTGGTCCCTGCGATCGAAGGTGATCGGACAGGATGACCAAGGGTTGAACTTTGGGGTGACTGGCTCCAACGGATATACGTCCCTGAGCGCACGCTTCCGCTCCCTCTTGGGGATGTGGGTTGCGTATATCATGTTCACCATCCGCACTTGCGGGGGAAACCTCTTCTGTCCTCCAGTGTGCGGCTGCCGGGGCTCCTCCTCTTCATCGCTATGCGGCCGCTTGTCCTTGTTTTCGGCAATTAACTTGCCGGCCTGCTTGAACACCCAACAATCCCTGTTGCTGTGATTGGCTGGCTTGTCTGGGGTGCCGTGTATTTGACATGAGTGATCGAGTATACGGTCCAAGCTGGACGGACCCGGCGTACTTTGTTTGAATGGCTTTTTCCACTAACCGGGTTTAGAGCCTTTGAATCCGGCATTGACTGTCGTATCCTTAGTATTTTCGCTGTTAATGCGGCGCTTATGCTTGTTGCTACGTGACCTGCTATTGCCGTCCTTGGTATCTGAGGTACCATGGTTCTTTGATATGTTATTACTGCGAGCCAGCCAGCTGTCTTCTCCCGCACAAAAGCGGGTCATGAGTGTCGTGAGAGCTCCAATAGATTTCGGCTTTTCCTGACCAAGGTGCCAGGCTAGCCACTCGTCTCGGATGTTGTGCTTGAAAGCCGCTAAGGCCTCCGCATCCGGACAGTCGATGATTTGATTTTTATTTGTAAGGAACCGAGTCCAGAATTGCCTAGCCGACTCTTCTGGCTGCTGAATTATGTGGCTTAAATCATCGGCGTCTGGTGGTCGCACATAAGTGCCCTGAAAGTTGTCGAGGAATGCGGCTTCCAGATCTTCCCAACAGCTAATGGAGTCCGCTGTCAAGCTGTTAAGCAAATGCCGCACTGGTCCTTTGAGCTTTAGTGGGAGGTATTTAATGGCGTGTAAGTCATCGCCGCGGGCCATGTGGATGTGGAGGAGGAAATCCTCAATCCATACTGCGGGATCTGTTGTGCCGTCGTATGATTCGATATTTACAGGTCTGAAACCTTCTGGGAATTGATGTTCCATTACTTCGTCTGTGAAGCATAAGGGGTGTGCGGCGCCTCTGTATTGGGCTATATCGCGACGCAGCTCAAATGGGTCTTGCCCGCTGTGTTCGGCCCGGCCGGATTTGCTTTTATTGTATCCGGCGTGACGTTTGTCGTTTCGCAGAGTGGTGCGCCCTCGTGATCCATAGATCGATCTTGAATGCTTTGCCTTGTCCTCCAATATGTCTCGCAGGTCTGGCGTATCTCCCCATGCCTTTTTATTTGAATGGCATTGGGGGAGGCTGAGCTTTTGGCTGGAATGCCTCTCTATCGCGGCCATGAGGTGGCCGATCAGCCGTATCATACGCTTCTTCCTCCAGTCGGGGTAGTAACCTGCGCCTTGGGTAACTCTTGGAAGGGCGCTCGAGTTTATATTCCTCGGCCGCGAGGACTTCAGTCCATTTGTCAGCTAGCAGATCTTGATCAGCTTGAAGCTGCTGCTGCTTTTTCTTCAGGCTATTTGCCGTGGCCATAAGCCGGTGCTTGAAGCGCTCTTGTTCGACGGGATCCTCTGGTACGGCAAATTCAATGCCACCGAGGCTTGCCTCGTCTTCGGAGGGGGGGCATGTGATCATCCTCCTCCTCTCCGTCTGCCACTCTCTTAGGAGAGCTGGCTCCTTCATCCTCCTGCTCTAAATCTTCCTGGAGGGGATTGTTGTTGTCTTCGGCACTATCCGGAGTGTTATTATCTCCTGTGCCGGTATCACCACTTTTGCTTTGGCGGGACTTAGAGCGGCGCCGCTGACGTCGGTGCTTGGGTTGCTTCTTGGAGGGGTCATCCTCCGCTATCTCGTCGCCATTGCCTTCGTTGGGTGTATCCACCATGTATATGTCATATGACGAGGTGGCTTTCCAGTGCCCTATAGGTGCTGGTTCATGTTCGTCTCCTACATCGTCATCCATACCGTCGATGTCTTCGGAGTCGAAGTCGAGCATGTCGGTTAAATCATCAACAGTGGCTACGAAGTGGGTGGTGGGTGGGCGTCGAATTTCTTCGTCGTCCGCATCCCAATCCTGTTGGCCACAATCCGGCCAAGGCTCTCCTGACAAAGAGAGAGACCTTAGTCAATTCAGAATGTCGCCGAAGGGCGAGTGTTGAAAGATACCTGTGGCGGTGAATTCCATGATCGGCGCCCAATCGGATTCGATTGGCAGGGGCGCGGGTGGTTCGGAGTCAGAAAAAGAGTCCGGCACCTTGGAGTCATGGGCTGCGCAGAGGGTTAGGCTGGTGTTTGGCTCGATCATCGTTGAGACTGCAGCCCCTGAGGCGGTGTCTAACCACCCGTCCTCGTTTGGCGCAGTTGGCTCCGAGCTAAAGGTCGGAGCTGATGCGGGCGCGGCCTCTGGGGTGTTGTTCGGCGGCAGAGCTAGGTCATACCCATCGCGACAGTGCGGCGCGCCCGGCTGTGGCTCGAATCCGTCGAAGATCAAGTCTCCGCGGATGTCGGCTGTGTAGTTCAAACTTCCAAATCTAACCTGATGGCCAGGGTGTAGCTTTCAATCTGCTCCAGATGGCCAAGCAAATTAGCCCGGAGTGCAAAGCCGCCGAATATGAAGATCTGTCCGGGGAGAAAAGTCTCACCCTCGACCGCATCGCTATCGATGATAGTAGGAGCCATCAAGCCTAACGGCGATGACACAGAGGAACTCTCAATGAAAGCACCAATGTCGGTGTCAAAACCGGCGGATCTCGGGTAGGGGGTCCCGAACTGTGCCTCTAGGCCGGATGGTAACAGGAGGCAGGGGACACGATGTTTTACCCAGGTTCGGGCCCTCTTGATGGAGGTAAAACCCTACGTCCTGCTTGATTAATATTGATGATATGAGTAGTACAAGAGTAGATCTACCACGAGATCAGAGAGGCTAAACCTTAGAAGCTAGCCTATGGTATGATTGTATGTTATGGTTGTTGTCCTACGGACTAAGACCCTTCGGTTTATATAGACACCGGAGAGGGTTAGGGTTACACAAGGTCGGTTACAAAAGGAGGAGATATCCATATCCGTACTGCCTAGCTTGCCTTCCACGCCAAGTAGAGTCCCATACGGACACGAGACGAAGTCTTCAATCTTGTATCTTCATAGTCTAACAGTCCGGCCAATAGATATAGTCCGGCTGTCCGGAGACCCCCTAATCCAAGACTCCCTCAGCTTAGCTTTGGGTTCAATCTTGCGGTGTCCTTTCCCAGTGACAGTAGGGGCAGCAAGGCACGTATTGTATTGTTGCCATCAAGGATTACAAGATGGGTTTTTTATAATATTGCATGAATCTATCCCTCTACATCATGTCATCTTGCTTAAGGTGTTACTCTATTTTCATGAACTTAATACTCTAGATGCATGCTGGATCGCGGTCGATGAGTGGAGTAATAGTAGTAGATGGAGGAAGGAGTCAGTCTACTTTTCTTGGACGTGATGCCTATATACATGATCATACCTTATTCTCATAACTATGCTCAATTCTGTCAATTGCTCAACAGTAATTCGTTCACCCACCGTAAAATACTTATGCTCTTGAGAGAAGCCACTAGTGAAACCTATGGCCCCCGGGTCTATCTTCATCATATTAATCTGCCAATATTTAGTTATGTCCTTTGCTTTTTTACTTTGCTTTTATTTTACTTTGCATCTTTATCACAAAAATACCAAAAATATTATCTTATCATATCTATCAGATCTCACTCTCGTAAGTGATCGTGAAGGGATTGACAACCCCTTATCACGTTGGTTGCGAGGAGTTATTTGTTTTGTGCAGGTACGAGGGACTCCCGCGTAGCCTCCTACTGGATTGATACCTTAGTTCTCAAAAACTGAGGGAAATACTTACGCTACTTTGTTGCATCTCCTTTCCTCTTCAAGGAAATCCAACGCGGTGCTCAAGAGGTAGCACTCCCACTCACTTTCTTGTAAATACAGGCTTCACCGCAAGTCTGTATAAAATTATATGCTTTGATCAACTCATCAAAGCGTATATTCCAACTCTAAGATGCTTGCACCAGTCCATAGATGGATCTCTGGAGCTTGCGCATTTTGTTAGCACTTTTTAGGATTGACAAAACCTTCTTGTTGCATCATATACAACTCTTCTATAAGAAATCCATTAAGGAATGCATTTTTGACATCCATTTGCCAGATTTCATAAAATGTGGCAATTGCTAACATGATTCGGATAGACTTAAGCATCGCTACGAGTGAGAAAATCTCGTAGTAGTCAACACCTTGAACTTTTCGAAAACTTTTTGTGATAAGTCAAGCTTTGTAGATAGTAACACTACCATCAGCGTCCGTCTTCCTCTTGAAGATCCATTTATTCTCTATGGCTTGCCGATCATCGGGCAAGTCAACCAAAGTCCATACTTTGTTTTCATACATGGATCCCATCTCATATTTCATGGCCTCAAGCCATTTCGCGGAATCTAGGCTCATCATTGCTTCCTCATAGTTCGTAGGTTCGTCATGGTCAAGTAACATGACCTCCAGAACAGGATTACCATACCACTCTGGTACGGACCATACTCTATTTGACCTACGAGGTTCGGTAGTAACTTGATCTGAAGTTTCAGATGATCATCATTAGCTTCTTCATTGATTGGTGTAGGAATCACTGGAATTGATTTCTATGATGAAATACTTTCCAATATGGGAGAAGGTACAATTACCTCATCAAGTTCTACTTTCCTCCCACTCACTTCTTTCGAGAGAAACTCCTTCTCTAGAAAGGATCCATTCTTAGCAATGAATATCTTGCGTTCGGATCTATGATAGAAGGTGTACCCAACAGTCTCTTTTGGGTATCCTATGAAGACACATTTCTCTGATTTTTGTTCGAGCTTATCAGGTTGAAGTTTTTTCACATAAGCATCGCAGCCCCAAACTTTAAGAAACGACAGCTTAGGTTTCTTGTTAAACCATAGTTCATACGGTGTCATCTTAACGGATTTAGATGGTGCCCTATTTAACGTGAATGATGTTGTCTCTAATGCATAACCCCAAAACAATAGTGATAAATCGGTAAGAGACATCATAGATAGCACCATATCTAATAAAGTGCAGTTACAACGTTCGGACACACCGTTACAGTGTGGTGTTCCTGGTGGCGTGAGTTGTGAAACTATTCCACATTGTTTCAAATAAAGACCAAACTCATAACTCAAATATTCGCCTCTGCGATCAGATCGTAGAAACTTTATTTTCTTGTTACAATGATTTTTTACTTCACTCTGATTTTTTTTTGAACTTTTCAAATGTTTCAGACTTATGTTTCATTAAGTAGATATACCCATATCTGCTCAAATCATCTGTGAAGGTCAGAAAATAATGATACTCGCCGCGAGCCTCAACACTCATCGGACCGCATACATTGGTATGTATTATTTTCAATAAGTCAATGGCTCGCTTCATTGTTCCGGAGAACGGAGTCTTAGTCACCTTGCCCATGAAGCATGGTTCACAAGCATCAAGTAATTCATAATCAAGTGATTCCAAAAGCCCATCAGCATGGAGTTTCTTCATGCGCTTTACACCATCATGGCAGTGCCACAAATATGTTGCACTATCATTGTCAACTTTGCATCTGTTGGGATTCAATATTATGAATATGTGTATGATAACCCACAAGTATAGGGGATCGCAACAGTTTTCGAGGGTAGAGTATTCAACCCAAATTTATTGATTCAACAATAGGGGAGCCAAAGAATATTCTCAAGTATTAGCAGCTGAGTTGTCAATTCAACCACACCTGGAAACTTAATATCTGCAGCAAGGTATTTAGTAGCAAAGTAATATGATAGTAGTAGTAGCGGTAGCAAAAGGTAATGATAGCAAAAGTAATGTTTTTGGTATTTTGTAGTGATCATAGCAATAGCAATGGAAAAGTAAATAAGTGAAGAACAATATATGGAAAGCTCGTAGGCAATGGATCGGTGATAGAGAATTATGCCGGATGTGGTTCATCATGTAACAGTCATAACCTAGGGTGACACAGAACTAGCTCCAGTTCATCAATATAGTCATACGTGCTTATGGAAAAGAACTTGCATGACATCTTTTGTCCTACCCTCCCATGGCAGCGGGGTCCTAATGGAAACTAAGGGATATTAAGGCCTCCTTTTAATAGAGCACATAGTGAATACATGAACTCCTCAAACTATGGTCATCACCAGTAAGTATACCGATTATTATCACTTCGGGGTTAACGGATCATAACACATAATAGGTGACTATAGACTTGCAAGATAGGATCAAGAACTCTCATATATTGATGAAAACATAATAGGTTCAGATCTGAAATCATGGCACTCGGGCCCTAGTGACAAGCATTAAGCATAGCAAAGTCATAGCAACATCAATCTCAGAACATAGTGGATACTAGGGATCAAACCCTAACAAAACTAACTCGATTACATGATAAATCTCATCCAACCCATCACCGTCCACCAAGCCTACAATGGAATTACTCACGCGCGGCGGTGAGCATCATGAAATTGGTGATGGAGGATGGTTGATGATGACGATGGCGACGGATTCCCCTCTCCGGAGCCCCGAACGGACTCCAGATCAGCCCTCCCGAGAGGTTTTAGGGCTTGGCGGCGGCTCCGCATCGTAAAACGTGATGAATCCTTCTCCCTGATTTTTTTTCTCCCCGAAACCAAATATATAGAGTTGGAGTTGAGGTCGGAGGAGCTCCAGGGGGCCCACGAGGTAGGGGGGCACGCCCCCACCCTCGTGGACAGGTGGTGGGCCCCCTGGCCTTCATCTTTTGCAAGTATTTTTTATTATTTCCGAAAAGTTGTTCCGTGAAGTTTCAGGTCATTCCGAGAACTTTTGTTTCTGCACATAAATAACACCATGGTAATTCTGCTGAAAACAGCGTCAGTCCGGGTTAGTTCCATTCAAATCATGCAAGTTAGAGTCCAAAACAAGGGCAAAAGTGTTTGGAAGAGTAGATACGACGGAGACGTATCAGTGTATCACTATGATCGAGATTCAATAAACCATTCACATTGGGTGTATGACCATAGAAGGTTTTATTCATATAAATAGAAAAAACAATTATTCTATGACTTAAATGAATAACCGTATTGCAATAAACATGATCTAATCATATTAATGCTCAACACAAACACCAAATAACATTACTTTAGGTTCAATTCTAATCCCGAAGGTAGAGGGAGTGTGCGATGGTGATTGTATCAACCTTGGAATTACTTCCAACACACATCGTCACCTCGGCCTTAACTAGTTTCTGTTTATCTCGCAACTCCTATTTCAAGTTACTACTGTTAGCAACTGAACCAGTATCAAATACCGAGGGGTTGCTATAAACACTAGTAAAGTACACATCAATAATATATATATATATATATATATATATATATCAAATATACCTTTGTTCACTTTGCCATCCTTCTTATCCGCCAAGTATCTAGGGCAGTTCCACTTCCAGTGACCATTTCTTTTGTAGTAGAAGCACTCAGTTTTAGGCTTGGGTCTGGCTTTGGGCTTCATGGGACTGGCAACTTTCTTGCCATTATTTTGAAGTTTTCCCTTTCTTTCCCTTGCCCTTCTCTTGAAACTAGTGGTCTTGTTAACCATCAACACTTGATGCTTTTTCTTGATTTTTACCTTCGCTGATTTCAGCATTGCGAAGAGCTTGGGAATTGTTTTCGTCATCCCTCGCATATTATAGTTCATCACGAAGTTTTAGTAACTTGGTGATAGTGAGTAGAGAACACTGTCAATCACTATCTTATCTGGAAGATTAACTCCCACTTGATTCAAGCGATTGTAGTACCCAGACATTCTAAGCATATGCTCACTAGCTGAGCTATTCTCCTCCATCTTGTAGGCAAAGTACTTTGTCAGAGGTCTCATACCTCTTAACACGGCCATGAGTCTGAAATACCAATTTCAACTCTTGGAACATCTCATATGCTCCAAGTCGTTCAAAACATTTTTGAAGTCCTGGTTCTAAGCCGTAAAACATGGTGCACGAAACTATCAAGTAGTCATCATACCGAGCTTGCCAAACGTTCATAACGTATGCATCTGTTCCTGCAAAAGGTCCATCACCTAGCGGTGCATCAAGGACATAATTCTTCGGTGCAACAATGAGGATAATCCTTAGATCACGGATCCAGTCCGCATCATTGCTACTATCATCTTTCAACTTATTTTTCTCTAGGAACATATCATAAATAAAACAGGGAAGCTATACGCGAGCTATTGTTCTACAACATAGATATGCAAATACTATCAGGTACTAAGTTCCTGATAAATTAAAGTTCAATTAATCATATTACTTAAGAACTCCCACTTAGATAGACATCCCTCTAATCATCTAAATGATCACGTGATCCATATCAACTAAACCATGTCCGATCATCATGTGAGATGGAGTAGTTTTCAATGGTGAACATCTCTATGTTGATCATATCTACTATATGATTTATGTTCGACCTTTCGGTCTCAGTGTTCCGAGGCCATATCTGCATATGCTAGGCTCGTCAAGTTTAACACGAGTATTCTGCATGTGCAAAACTGGCTTGCACCCATTGTATGTGAACGTAGAGCTTATCACACTCAATCATCATGTGGTGTCTCGGCACAATGAACTGTAGCAAGGTGCATACTCATGCAGAACACTTGTACCTTGAAATTTTAGTGAGAGATCATCTTATAATGCTACCGCCGTACTAAGAAAAATAAGATGCATAAAAAGATAAACATCGCATGCAATCAAAATATGTGACATGATATGGCCATCATCATCTTGTGCATTTGATCTCCATCTCCAAAGCACCGTCATGATCTCCATCGTCACCGGCTTGACACCTTGATCTCCATCGTAGCATCGTTGTCGTCTCGCCAACTATTGCTTCTACGACTATCGCTACTGCTTAGTGATAAAGTAAAGCAATTACATGGCGATTGCATTTCATACAATAAAGCGACAACCATAAGGCTCCTGCCAGTTGCCGATAACTTTTACAAAACATGATCATCTCATACAATAATTTATGTCTCATCACGTCTTGACCATATCACATCACAACATGCCCTACAAAAACAAGTTAGACGTCCTCTACTTTGTTGTTGCAAGTTTTACGTGACTGCTACGGGCTTCTAGCAAGAACCGTTCTTACCTACGCATCAAAACCACAACGATTTTTCGTCAAGTGTGTTGTTTTAACCTTCAACAAGGACCGGCTGTAGTCAATCTCGATTCAACTAAAGTTGGAGAAACAGACACCCGCCAACCATCTGTGTGCGAAGCTCGTCGGTAGAACCAGTCTCATGAACGCGGTCATGTAATGTCGGTCTGGGCCGCTTCATCCAACAATACCGCCGAATCAAAGTAAGACGGTGGTGGAAAGCAGTATGACTATTATCGCCCACAACTCATTGTGTTCTACTCGTGCATATATCATCTACACATAGACCTGGCTCTAATACCACTGTTGGGGAACATAGCATGCAATTTCAAAAAAAATCTATGATCACGCAAGATCTATCTAGGAGATGCATAGCAACGAGAGGGGGAGAGTGTGTCCACATACCCTCGTAGACCGAAAGTGGAAGCATTAGGTTAACACGGTTGATGTAGTCGAACGTCTTCGCGATCCAACCGATCAAGTACCGAACGTACGACACCTCCGAGTTCAGCACATGTTCAGCTCGATCACGTCCCTCGAACCCTTGATCCAGTAGAGGATCTGATACGTCTCCAACGTATCTATAATTTATGAAGTATTCATGCTATTATATTATCAACCTTGGATGTTTTATATGCATTTATATGCTATTTTATATGGTTTTTGAGACTAACCTATTAACCTAGAGCCCAATGCCAGTTTCTATTTTTTCCTTGTTTTAGAATATCGTAGAAAAGGAAAACCAAACGAAGACCAATTGACCTGAAACTTGACGGAGCTTATTTTTGGACTAGAAGAAGGCCATGGAGTAAAGAGTTGGGCCAGAAGAGTCCCGGGCTGCCCACGAGGGTGGGAGGCGCGCCCCCTACCTCGTGGACAGCCCGGAGACCCCCCCTGACTTGTTCTCGATGCCAAAACCTCTTATATATACAGAAACCTCCATAAATTAAGCTAGATCAGAAGTTTCGCCGTCGCAAGCCTCTATAGCCACGAGAAATCAATCTAGGCCCTCTCTGGCACCCTGCCGGAGGGGGCCATATCATCACCAGAGGGCATGGAGGAGGATCCCGGTGGGGCCATCATCGTCATGAAGGCCAAGGACCAGAGGGAGAACCTCTCCCCATCCAGTGGGGAGGCCATCGAGGAGGAAGCACAAGGGAGAGAACCTCTCCTCCTCTCTCTCGGTGGCACCGGAGTGCCATTGGGAGGGGAATCATCGCCGCGGTGATCGTCTTCATCAACATCACCATCGTCATCACCATCCTCATCTCTTTTACACGGTCCACTCTCCCGCACCCCGCTGTAATCCTTACTTGAACATGGTGCTTTATGCCACATATTATGATCCAATGATGTGTTGTCATCCTATGATGTTTTGAGTATATATCCTTTGTCTTTGGGTTGATTGATGATCTAGATTGGTACGAGTTGTATGTTTTATTTTGGTGTTGTCCTATTGTGCCCTCCGTGTCACGCAAGCGTGAGTGATTACCGCTGTAGGGTGTTGCAATGCGTTCATGATTCGCTTATGGTGGGTTTCTTGAGTTACAGAAGCATAAACCCGAGTAAGGGGGTTGTTGCATATGGGATAAAGGGGACTTGATGCTTTAATGCTATGGTTGGGTTTTACCTTAATGATCTTTAGTAGTTGCGGACACTTGCTAGAGTTCCAATCATAAGTGCATATGATCCAAGAAGGGAAAGTATGTTAGCTTATGCCTCTCCCTCATATGAAATTGCAATGACGACTACCGGTCTTGTTAACAATTGCCTAAGACAATTCCGCACACCGATCCACCATTATTACACACTTGCTATTTATAATATTTAGTAATGTATTCTAACTTTATGATAACATCACCTACTTTTATATTTTAGCTCTCCGATATCATGCAAAGTTATCCTCTTCATACCCACAACATAGTTTTATTTCTCGTTTCTAGTTGGAAGCAAACATTCGGTGTGCGTAGAGTCGTATCAGTGGCAGATAGGACTTGAGAGAATATTGATCTTACCTTTAGCTCCTTGTGGGTTCGACACTCCATGCTTATCACTTCCACCTTTGGGAATTGCTACGATGATTCCCTGCGTGGTGATGGTGATGGTGATGTGATCCACGCAGGGCTTCGCCTAAGCACTACGACGCTATGATCAGAGGAGTAAACTGTGGAGGGGGGGCACCGCACACGGCTACGGGAACAATTTATGTGCTTTGGGGTGCCCCGTGCCCTCATATATAAAGGAGGAGGGGAGGAGGCCGGCCACCAGGGGCGCGCCAAGGAGAGGGGAGTCCTACTAGGACTCCATTCCTAGTAGGATCCGTTCCCTTTTTCCTTTCTATCGAAGGGGGAAAAGGGGAAGGAGAGGGAGTAGGAGAAGGAAAGGGGGTGGCGCCCCCTTCCCCAGTCCAATTCGGCCTCCTCCCTTGTGGGAGGCGCACCTGCCCCTTGTGGGTTGGTTAGCCTCCCTCCTATGGCCCATATGGCCCATATCTTTCCCCGGGGGGTTCCGGTAACCCCTCTGGTACTCCAGTATGTACCCGATACATTCCGGAACCCTTCCGGTGTCCGAATACTACCTTCAAATGTATCAATCTTTACCTCTCGACCATTTCGAGACTCCTCGTCATGTCCGTTATCTCATCCGGGACTCCGAACAAACTTCGGTCACCAAAACATATAACTCATAATACAAATCGTCATCGAACGTTAAGCGTGCGGACCCTACGGGTTCGAGAACTATGTAGACATGACCGAGACACATCTCCATACAATAACCAATAGCGGAACCTGGATGCTCATATTGGTTCCTACATATTTTACGAAGATCTTTATCGGTCAAACCGCAATAACAACATACGTTATTCCCTTTGTCATCGGTATGTTACTTGCCCGAGATTCGATCGTCGGTATCATCATACCTAGTTCAATCTCGTTACCGGCAAGTCTCTTTACTCGTTCAATAATGCATCATCCTGTAACTAACTCATTAGTTACATTGCTTGCAAGGCTTATAGTGATGTGCATTACCGAGAGGGCCCAGAGATACCTCTCAGATACTCAGAGTGACAAATCCTAATCTTGATCTATGCCAACCCAACAAACACCTTCGGAGACACCTGTAAAGCATCTTTATAATCACCCAGTTATGTTGTGACGTTTGATAGCACACAAGCTGTTCCTCCGGTATTCGGGAGTTGCATAATCTCATAGTCAGAGGAATATGTATAAGTCATGAAGAAAGCAATAGCAATAAAACTTAACGATCATTATGCTAAGCTAACGGATGGTTCTTGTCCATCACATCATTCTCTAATGATGTGATCCCGTTCATCAAATGACAACACATGTCTATGGTCAGGAAACTTAACCATCTTTGATTAACGAGCTAGTCAAGTAGAGGCATACTAGGGACACTCTGTTTTATCTATGTATTTACACATGTACTAAGTTTCCGGTTAATACAATTCTAATGTCAATAATAAACATTTATCATGATATAAGAAAAATATAAGTAACAACTTTATTATTGCCTCTAGGGCATATTTTCTTTACCATGTCTAGCTCTCCTGTCAGACGTCCAAATTCTGTATTGCATCGCCAACCACGCAAAGATCTTGCACTTGTGAGGCGCCCAAGTCCTCCAAACACACGCTACCATTGGGGATCTTGGCAGCCCAGAGCATAGACTGTTGTACACGAATTTCACTGTGTTTCCTCCTAAACTCGAGCAGGCCCACGTGAAGCTATCCTGCGCGACCGTGTCTCTACTCACCGATGCCAATGCATGACAAAGGTGCATGCACTGTATTTGAGCCATGAAGGAAGACTCGAACTGGCAGTCTAGACATATAATACGTGAAAATCAAAGTTAAAGGTGTGCAACGAAGACCAGAAAAGTCAATCGGTGCATTATATTTTCAAAAGAATTATAATAACTAAATAAGGGAAAATCTTATATAATGTAACTTGACCATTAGTCCAAATTACACAAATTCATTTACTGTTTATTGTCTTCCGTTTTTCTCTAAACAGATATGTATCATGGAAGACACCTGTTTTGCGTAGAACACTACTCCCAGACAAAATTGACACGTTATGGTCTTAGGGCAACTCCAATGCACGACCCCAAATAGTTCAGCCGCGTCCGTTTGGGGTAAACGGACAGAATAGACGGTCCAACGCGCGGGAGCAAACAGACCAATGTTCATTTTCAGTCCGCTTTCGATCCATTTCAGGCCCAGATCTAGGCCGCGTTTGTAGTCAAACGGACACCCGCGGATAGGAGCGACGCGTGCCCATGTCCTTCCCTGGCTTGCCCATCGGGGACACATGCGCCCCATTATCTATTTCCCTCCCATCCCTAGCGGCCACTGCCGCCATTTTTCTCGGCCGCGCGCTCGCTCCTACCCTTTTCGCAGCCCCCGTTTTCTCAACACCAGGAGCTGTCCAACCCCGGCCGCCTGATTTCAGCGCATCCGACGGCTAGATTTTGAGCAGATGCGGCCGGATTTGAGCTCACCCAGCTGCCGGAGGCCGCGTCGCACCATGGACTAGCCGGGTATTGGACTGCACAGCCCCAACTCTAGCCGCTCGGATCTACCCCATTGCCGGTTCGCCGGCAAATAAGCCAACGGCTGCCGTCCGGGCTCGATGCTGGCCCAAAGGATCATCGGCGCACCATTGTCGCTCATAAAGTGCTACGACTGTCCACGGAAGGTCGTGCGCTGCGTGTCTACAACGCCGGAACATTCCGGATGGGTGTTCGGCAAGTGCAAAAACGATGGGGTATGTACTAGTTTAGCTTCGGTTGTGCCTCCGGATTCGGCGCATTTTGCTTATACTCGAATTTTTATTGTGTGGGATGGATGCAATTTTTGGTGTCCATCTATTGATAGAATGAAATTTGATAGATGTCTGTGCACTTGTTGCTACAATAGATGCTAGAGATACGATTAGATGCAAAGAAGCAACGTCTACTTCTTTAGACTCGAAGAAGAAAGAAATATGCAAGATCGAGAATCCGTAGATCAACAATGAAAAAATCAACAAGATACTAATCCAACTTCTGGGAGCAGTTATGGAAATTTGACATCTTTTAAAATGTCCTTTTGTGGTTCTTGTTTTTCTTTGATCTTACTATTCTAGTCAAGATTTGATGAATGTACTTTAATGTATCCAAATACCGTTGATGAAGTAATATGAAATGAGGCGAAAAAATATATGCGGACGAGATGCGGCCAAGATGAGGCCGCGCGTTGGCGCACGACCGACGCGTCGACAAATCTGAATGGACACCGCCTCATTGTCATCTATAAACACACAAAGTCCGAACAAAACAGATGTCCGTTTTGAGTCGTGTGTTGGAGTTGCCATTAGGAGCCCTTTCCTAAAGAAACGTCTTACATTACAGCACGGAGGTAGTAGATGGTTGTATCTCTTCAACACATTTTTTGACATTTCAACATACTGAAAATGGTGCCTGAATATTTGTGTTTCATATAATTATAATTAATTTAATAAAAACACTAGTTATTAACAGTTTCGTTCCCTGGCCCCAAATAGTAATAATAAAATAGTGGTGATTCCATCTTCTAAAAACAAAACGTTGATGATAATTGTAAACTAACCCCCATCAATAATTAACCAGCAACCCATTTGGCCTTGGGCTGGCTGCCCCGCTGTATACCCACCACCGCCCCCACTCCGCCTCACGTTTCGTTTCCGTTTCTTTCCATCCCCCCTTCCTTCCTTCCTTCCTCCACCCACCTCCTCCCCCCCTCCCCTCTCCGGCGCGCCCTCCCTCCCCCACCGGCGAATCCGCAACCGAATCGAATCCCAGGTACGCGCGATTCCCTCCGGCGGCGATCCCCTCCGCCTTCGCCGGATCCCATCCCTTCCCTTCCCTTCCCCCGTCTCCTCACCTACCGACTGATCTCCGCCTCGGCTGGATCTCGGCCGCGCGGTTGGTGCAGGATCCGCGTCGGCGGGCGGCAGCGGAGCCACATGGCGCACCGGGTGGACAACGAGTACGACTACCTCTTCAAGATCGTGCTCATCGGCGACTCCGGCGTCGGCAAGTCCAACATCCTCTCACGCTTCACCCGCAACGAGTTCTGCCTCGAGTCCAAGTCCACCATCGGCGTCGAGTTCGCCACCCGCACCCTCCAGGTCATCTCTCCGCCTCCTCCCCTCCCCTTCCCGCGATCACGATCTAGGGATTCCATTTTTTCCCTCTCCACGGTTTTAGTGGTCTGGCGATGCATGCGCTCTCGATGTACATGTTTTGATCTAGATCGTTCCAAATTAGGCTAATCTCTTTGATGATGCTGTCTCTTTTGCACGTGTTGCCTGTTGATTAGTCTAGTACCCACGGTTGCTTTTTCGCATCATTGTGTTGTGCGTGCCGTTTGTTTTATCTGTGGTCAGGAGGCCCTTGGAATTGGTTGCAGAGAAATGGGCTAAGCTGAGCCCGCAAGGGCAGTGTCAACTTTAAATCAGATCTGGCTTTTATAGCGTCCGTTTTTCCTCAATCAAGAAGAAAAAGGAAACCTGCAATTGTGACTAACACTTGTTTTCCTAGTTTATAGAAACTATGGGAATTGTCTATAGTTTGTAAGTTCCGTGCTTCTTTCTCAGTAGTTTCACTGGAACAAATGTTCATAAACTGGCAAGCAATTTTAGTTATGCAGGACATTTGGTTTCCGCTGGCACTTGAATTTGAATGGCTGACGTAGTTCATGGAGCGTCTGAGCACTGTACTCTCATAATTTATGGATCAGAGCTTTCGATGTTTCATCTCTGGAAGCAGGGCCTGTTTATGTAGAAGTGGTTCTTGATCAATCTATTACACCCTCTGTTCCTAAATATAAGATGTTTTGGCAGTTTAATTTGAACTGCCAAAACGTCTCATATTTAGGAACAGAGGTAGTACATCTTAAAAGAGTACTTAAACTTTTATGTTTAAGGAGCTGTTTAATTCTACCATGTATTCAGGTTAAAGCTCCAGCATAGTCAGATCTCACGATCTATTTCCATTGCACGGACTTTTTCTGCAATAATGCATCTACTATATGCTTTTTTTTATTGCCATGTCCATGTCTCTGACAAGTTATGTTTTAGCAAGTGAATTTTCATGCTCCATTTCTTTGAGGTATTGTCTGAATTACCATTTTAGTTCTGTTGGTTTTCTGATTGAGTTTGGAAGTATGATTACAGGTAGAAGGCAAGACCATTAAAGCTCAGATATGGGATACTGCTGGCCAAGAGAGGTACCGTGCAATCACAAGTGCTTACTACAGGGGAGCTGTGGGAGCTCTTTTGGTGTATGACATAACAAAGAAGCTATCATTTGAAAACATCAATAGGTGGCTTAGTGAGCTCCGTAACCATGCTGACTCCAACATTGTCATCATGATGGTTGGAAACAAATCCGACCTTAACCACCTGAGGTCAGTTCAAGAGGAAGAAGGGCAGGCATTAGCAGAGAAGGAAGGGCTATCCTTCCTTGAGACCTCGGCACTGGAAGCCTTGAACGTCGAGAAGGCGTTTCAGACTATCCTTTCCGACATCCATCAGATCATAAGCAAGAAGGCGCTCGCTGCCCAGGAGGCTGCAGGAAGTGGACCTCCGACTCAAGGAACCACCATCAATGTTGCCGATTCATCCGGCAACACGAAGAAAGGGTGCTGTTCTACCTAGGTGTGAACAGAGAAGTGGTGATTCTGCAAAAGGATGCTCACATGGATCTTACGGCGCCCTAGGTGTCTAGGTGTTAGTTGGGTCCCTTTTGACTCCTTTTGGCCTGTAATTCTGGTGGGGTTGTATTAAAGTTCATACTGCTAGAAAGAAATTATCCTTGGTAGATACCGTGTGTAGTTGCAAATTTTTGGTAGAGACCATTGTTTGTCAGTCAGACTTACTACAGTTTCAGAGCAATATCATGTTTCCTTTCAGGTATATGTTTGTCCTCCTAAGACATTTGGTGCCCCGAATTACCGGAGCAGGAACAATGGGGGTATAGATATATATCTCTTGTATTTGTTATATGTGGATTGTGGCGTTATCTGAACATCTTTTGTCCTACAAAAGGCATGTTGTTAACATTGTTCTTGCAAACTGAGGAGCAGCTCATCTGTTCCTCTTTGTACGGTTTTCGCTGGTCCTGCTTGCACATTCTCTTGTGGCTTGATCTACACTGTTCTGCACTTGGATTGGTCGTTTTCGTGTAATGTGGGCCTCCAGTTTGTTCGTGTAATGTATGTGGATTTCAGTTCCAAGATATAGATGCCCCGGATTACCGGAACAGCAGCAATGGGATGCTCCTATATCTTGTAGTGTTCGTTATGCGAATTGTGCCGCTATCCGAACATCTTGCAAACCGAGGGGCAGCTCACCTGGTCCTCTGGTGGCTTTCGGCCTTTTCGATGATCCTGCTCGCGCATTCTCTTGTTGCTTGAGCTACACTGTTCTGCATTCTGATGGCATGGGTTTCTGTAGTGTGCAGTGTTCGTATAATGCATCTGGATTGCATTCTGATGGAATCGGTCCTGTGCTCATCTGCTTTAGCATATATCATAATCTGTTTCCACGTTGCATCGTCAGTACAGTACAGGCCCAGAGGCCACGGAAAGCTCGTGCTTGTATTTTTCAACCTTAAACCTCCTTTGAACTTTCAGTCCCTTCATCTCTACCTTTATGCAATCTTTTCATGCTCGGCCGATCCATTCCCCGACGTTTCATCGCCTTTTTTCACGAGATCGGCAAAAGATTGTTCAGATGCCCGGTCTTTCAGACATCAGCCATCAGCCTGACTGAAGACCACTGCAAAATTTGAACACAATTATTTGCGGGAACCTTCACACACAAGACTCTCAGAGCCAACATCAGTCGGTTCAACATCTCGCAAGTTCGCCATCTCGAACCGTTGTTCATCTGGAAGGAGAATATGTTCTCTTTCGCCGCCGCAAAATGGCAGTCAAATCCTTTCGGCCGGTATGGGTAAGGGGGGGTAGAACAGATGCTCGCACAATGACTCTGTCAACTGTAGAGTCTACTCCGAGTCTGATAGAAGGATTCTTATCATCATTAGTCGACACAAACGTTTGCCGAATCCTGTTCCTTCACTTCCAAGAATCTGCCGGTCGACAGCTGCAACCTACAGCTTTGTTTTCTGTTATCTAAATCCTTCCTTTTTGCAGGCAAAATCTGTTGTGCGATCCAAATCTAGTACTGCTACATCTCTCCATTTCCCATCATGATCTGCTCTCTGCTTATGATTATCAATCATGTGTTTCTGAATTTGGGAAAGTGAACTTTCTGGGTACCTGTACAAACCGTACCCTTGCAAAATATTGCATTGAATAAAGATGTATAAAATGAGAAAAATAACATCATCGTTGTGCCGACAAGTGCATGCTGGGGGCCGTATGTTGTCGATTAATATTTTCCAACTCACGCGATGGTAGGGTTCAATTCAGATTTTGTATGTTTTATGTCCTATCTCATTTATCTTGATGCCCGGTGTCCTGCATTCTGTTGCTAAGCAAGTACAGAGTGGATGCCTGCCATGGTTCAATTCCATGGTCAAAAGGGGTTTATGCAAGTACAAGAAAATAAAGAGGGAAGAAAGAAGGGGTTTATTCTCTTCTGCGCCCAGTAAACTAGGAGTAATTAACAAGATAAGAACAACCGGGGTATTAATCAAAGTTGAAGCTTACCCCTGGGACCTGATGATGGCATGCGCACTTTGGGGAACAAATTCAGTGTGAGATACCCGAAGTGATACATATGTGCTCTTCCTCCCCTATCATGGATGGATAGCTAATTTTCTACTCCAACTAATGAGTGTAGTATGTTAATTGGGTGTCGATGAATGTTAAATACTCCCATCAATTGTACCTTGCCTATCATGGAAAAGAAGGTTCATCCCACAATCTATATGCCTGTCCTAATCGGAGCTGAACCTGGCTACATAAAAAACTTGTGGCTAATTTAGTGTGAAAATTGGGTAATCAAGTACTACTAGTGCTGCTAATACTAGCCAGTGTTCGAATTCCTCTCTAGATGCAGGTTAAATTTTTCTGATGTATAGGTCATGCTGTTGACTAGGATATTACCCACTGAAAATTGGAGCTCATCATTCTGTGTCCCATCATGGACTTGTGGCTGGAAATTCCCTGCTGCCCACAGCCACACCACATGCCACGCAACATAAGACACAAGGAACCGATTCCTTCAACATAGTACTTATTTACACATCCATATGCAATTAGCACTAATCTTGTGCCCCCAGCATCAGAGGATCCAGCTATATCTAGTCTACCTACGTACCACCCAAACTGCACTACAATTAAGTAAGTAAATGGGTTTTGTTGGACAACAACACGAAAAAATATTGCGCAAAACCCACTAACTTAATTAGTATGACAAAGGTGGCAATAGCACCGGAGAAGGTTCTTTGCTTCTGGCTGATCTAGACATCGATTTTCCATTTTTCTTTGGGTGAAAAAGCACTTTTAGTTAGGATCAATCTTCTACCTCCAGCATCAGAAGATCTAAACCTATGTTAGCCTACCTACCACCCGAAGCTGCACTACAAATTAAGTAATGTGTTTTCTTCTACAACAAAAAGCATCCTATGCTGAACAAAACTCATGAACTTAATTAGTATGACAAAAGTGGCAGCAGCACCGGGCAGAGTTCTCTGCTTCTGACTCATCTAGACATCAAAATATTGTTCTTTCTTATCTGGTGCAAAAGCACATGGTATATATAATTTTTTCACATTGAGAAGAAAAACACGCATGATTTTGTCATGCACATGATCCTGATCGATCGGGCTAGTGGAATTCGGCATGGCCGCCAGCTGTTCCCGCCCTGCATTTCGAGTGGCGCCGCATCGTCCATCCCATCATATCTACATCGTATATTTCTCAAGCACGTTTGATTATGCCAAGAGATGGGTTGCCAATCCAAATCCACCAGCAGTGCCATCGATTTGACTTGAGGGATCTATCTAGGTCTAGGCCTACCTGAAGCTGTAGCATTGGAGATGACCTCACAGATTACTTTGCAGACAGATAAGCACGTACTAATAAACAGATCAAGTGCATAGTGCGATCCTCGTCGGAGGATCGTGGCGAGACGTCGGATCACGCGACCGATGATCCTCGTCGGAGGATGGTAGCGAGCCGTCGGATCACGCGACCGATGACCCTCGTCCGTCCGATCGTCGACCTAAGCCACGCCGAGAGCTAACAAGCGGTCAACACGTGGACCTTCCTCCACCCCCTTATCCAGGCAGAGATTTAGTTGGTGACGAGCTCTCACGGTCATTGTCACTGCACTATCTGATGATCAATGGTCAAACGCGTATCCAAGCCATAGTGACACTAGTTCCGGCGCATGTTGGAACGGCGATGCGCGCTCATGTGTCATGATCGATGTAAGTGAGTGCATCGACGCATGCAATATCTTTGGTTGGATTGCAACACCCCACCTACTGATATGTATGTCCTGCTCTCACAATGCATCGGGTCAATCCTTTGTTTTTTGTTTTTTCATTTTTCACTTTTTGCAAATAGAGCTTTTTTTTGTGCGTTCATCGGCTTCCTATAGGATTTGAACCTTCGTGGGTTATATGCAATAGGTCAAAGAGCGACGGTAGGTGCAATAGCGGTTCGATTTACCGTTTTTATCAGTAGATTTGGTGATCGGGGAGAGATTAACACCAAGTTCTCTTGAAACAGGTTTTCACCCCGCTTTATATATAAAGCAACACCGTTCGAACCAATACAAGGTGACGAGGGGATCCTCTTACCATGTTCGAAAGCTTCCACTGCGTTTTAGTCTATTTTATTTGTGTGGGGAATAATTTGCATTATAACTTATCACCCACTAATCCCAAGTGGCAAGTGCTGGTGCTAGCTCAGTACAAGCTACATTAGACATGTCGATTTTCATCCCATTTTTCCGTTTCAGAAAAAGAAAAAAATCATCCCATTTCTTTCAGGTGAAGGCCTGAATTGAGCCATTATCACCCACTAACTGTAAGTGCTGATGTTTTTTTTAAAAGAAAAATGCAAGTGCCGATGCTAGGTGAGTACAAGCTACATTAGGCATGTCGACTTCGATTTCGTCCCATTTCTTTCATGTGCCAAATTTGGGTAGTTGGAGGCGCCACTGCGTAAAGCAAGATGTAAAGTTGTGGCCTCCATCCATCCATCCATGCATCCATGGTCCATCAGGGCATCACCGATTGTTTCCAACTTGATGCTGTCGGAAGTATACACAGATCGCATGCAATGCATGCATGATTGGTTGGTTAACTTCATTATATCTACACTGTCATCGCTGACCAATGCTAAGTTCCTCCCAAGCATACACTCCATTTAGAGAGTATATATTAGAAGAAAAAATCACGGAACATTTAAATAATCAGCGCCCTTTGCTCATAAAAATAAAAAGGGTTTGTCTACACTTACTCTTTTTTTGCGCATTTGTCCACACTTACTTAAGTTGACTTATTAGGATTTGACTTATTTCATGCATAAATTAATCGATGATACTACCCGTATGATCTACTATTGTGTTCTTTTACCCTTGGCGAATCTCAACAATGGACTAGGCATCGGATCACTTGGGCCGCCGACTTAGACATATGAAAAAAATCTTCAGAAACTTCGGTTTAGCAAAACCGAAATGTGAAAATTCAGGCCACAATTTGTGGCACAGTGATTCCACTGTTCTCTGGAGTGCAATAATGGGAACAAGATCGCCTGCCACCATTGCTTTACACTAATGATCACCCCATTACATTACAGAATCAATTACATCTCTTGGTCAGATCAATGACATCCACAAACTGGTATTCAGGTGCCGATGCCGTGGTGGCACCTGTCTTGAAACAGTAAAACCAACAATTATTTCCCCCTCGATATGGGCTACCTAGGAGATCTGTTCCCAGAATATCTAATAGGAGATAGCAATACAAAATCCTTCCAATTGGTCGCCAATGGTCGACATAGGAAGAAATGTATTCATGGTCTCCAACAGGATGAGGGACGGATCGAAGGTCAGGAGGAGCTCAAAAAATATATCACCAGCTACTACAAATCTCTTTTCAGGGCGCCATATGAAGGGAATGTCACCCTTGACAAGGCCCGAATAGATGATATTTCACAAGTCTCGGTGGAAGAGAACAATATCCTCACGGCACCTTTCTCGGAAGAGGAGGTGAGAGCGGCGGCGTTCCAAATGAAACATAACAAAGCTTCAAGCCTTGATGGTTTTCCCACAAAATTTTATCCGAATTTCTAGGATATCATCAAGTCTGACCTTCTGGAGTTGTTTAAGTGTCTTCATGCCGATCAACTTGATCTATTTAGGCTAAATTTTGGCGAGATTGTTTTGTTGCCGAAAATTAAGGAGGCCTAACGGATCCAACAGTTCAGACCCATATGCCTCCTTAATGTCAACTTCAAGATTTTCACCAAAGTAGCTACGAATAGGTTAAACTCGATAGCTGACCATGTTGTCCGGCCATCTCAAACGGCCTTCATGCAAGGAAGGAATATACTAGATGGTGTAGTTATCCTTCATGAGACCGTCCACGAGATGCACCGAAAAAACATGAGTGGAGTGGTATTCAAAATTGACTTTGAAAAGGCCTATGACAAGGTCAAGTGGTCTTTTCTCCAACAGGCCCTAAGGATGAAAGGTTTCTCCGATAAATGGTGCAAGTGGATCCAAAATTTTGTAACTGGAGGTAGTGTGGCCATCAAAGTCAATGATGATGTAGGTCATTACTTTCAGACAAAAAAGGACTACGACAGGGTGACCCCATGTCCCCAATATTATTTAACATTGTTGCTGACATGCTGGCTATTCTGATTGAGCGCGCCAAGCAGGATGGATATATTGCGGGAGTAGTGCCACGCCTTGTGGATGGTGGCCTCTCTATTTTGCAATATACAGATGACACGATTCTTTTTATGGAACATGACCTAGACAAAGCTCGAAATCTGAAACTATTGCTTTCAGCGTTTGAGCAAATGTCAGGCCTCAAAATTAACTTTCATAAAAGCGAATTGTTCTGCTTTGGAGAATCCGTTGAGGCGGCGGCCGATTATGCTGACCTGTTTGGTTGCGCACTTGGCCAATTCTCAATTAAATATCTGAGAATACCGGTTCATTATCGGCGTCTCACCATTGCA
This sequence comes from Triticum monococcum, assembly GCA_034509565.1. Classification (NCBI taxonomy): domain Eukaryota; kingdom Viridiplantae; phylum Streptophyta; class Magnoliopsida; order Poales; family Poaceae; genus Triticum; species Triticum monococcum. The sequence continues at coordinate 672,940,731 of CM067845.1, forward strand.
GAGTGGAAGCATGTGGAGGAGCGTCTAGAGAAACGGTTGAACAGTTGGAAAGGAAAACTACTCTTAGTTGGTGGTCGGCTGGTTTTGATTAACTCCGTCCTCACAAATATGGTTCTCTATATGCTTTCTTTCTTCCAACTCCGAAAAGAGGTCCTGCAAAGACCGGACTACTTTAGATCCAGATTCTTTTGGCAAGGAGACGGTGAAAATAAAAAATACAGGCTGGCCAAATGGAGCGTGGTTTGGAGGCCTAAAGGCCAAGGTGGCCTTGGAATTCATGATCTGCAGGTCAAGAATGAGGCCCTTCTCAGTAAATGTTTATTTAAACTTCTTACCGAGGATGGTGTTTGGTAAACCATGTTGCGCAACAAGTATCTAGGCCAAAAGGCGGTATCCCAGGCATATTGGAAACCTGGCGACTCGCACTTTTGGGCTGGCCTAATGGCGGCAAAGAAACATCTCTTTCGCTTTGGGTCTTTCGCGATAAAGAACAGGTCGGAGATTCGTTTCTGGGAAGACATCTGACTAGGCAATGTCAGTCTCAGAGAACAATATCCAGCCTTATATAACATCGCTCGCGATAAGAATAATACTATTGCGCACGTGCTCGGTTCTTCCCCGCCGAATATTTCGTTCAGGCGGGATTTGATTGGCCCCCGGCTTGTGTCATGGCATAATCTTTTGTCCCGGTTGGATTCGATTAACCTGACACAAGGTCGGGATGTGTTTCGCTGGAACCTTACTACATCAGGGTCTTTCACAATAGACTCTATGTACCGTGTACTCACGCATTCTGAGGTACCAACGAGTAATAATAAGAAAATTTGGAAGTCTAAAATTCCACTAAAAGTGAAAATCTTCATGTGGTATCTCCGTAGGGGGAGTTGTGTTAACCAAAGACAACCTCGCACGGCGAAACTGGCGAGGGAGTAAGAAGTGTTCTTTTTGTACTCATGACGAGACAATCAAACACCTCTTTTTCCAATGCAAATCTGCACGTTCTACGTGGTCAGTCATCCAAATAGCGTCAAATTTGTATCCGCCCACAAGTGTTGCCAATATTTTTAGTCATTGGTTAGACGGTATTACAAATAGGTTCAAAATGCTAATAAGGATGGGAGGGTATGCCTTAATTTGGTCGCTTTGGCTATCTAGAAATGATTTGGTTTTTAATGATAAAAATGCTTCTCCTCTATAGGTTATTTTCCGGTGTACGCACTCGCTACGTATGTGGTCTATGCTACAACGGCCGGAGTACCAACCGTTGTTCATGGTGGTGTGTATGCGATTGGAGCAGGTGGCTACAGAGGGTTTTTTTCCTAACATGAGTGGCAGCATAACCTACGGATCAATTCACCACCTTCTCCGACAGAGGCATAGTGTCGGTCTAAAGGACTCTACTGTTGCCGATTTATTGATTTTTATTTCATGAATTTTTGTCAGACTTCTGGATTTGGCTATGTGCATCTTAATTATGCAGAGGCCGGGTGTTACTCACAATGCTTTGTACCCATTTGATGCTACATTTTAAGATAATAAAGTCGCCCTTTATCGGAAAAAAATAAGACCACCTCCTTTCCAGCAAAAGGAAATAAAAGAAAAACAAGACTACCGGCTGCTCCTGAGGTGCTTGTATTTAAAATTATAAGCACTGCACGCGGTTGACCCTTTGCATTATAGTGCACTTAGGTTTTGACCTCCTTATATGTAATATGATTTGACATTGACATCACACCTCTTTTTTGCGGGGCATTGACATCATGCTCTCTTCAGTGCTTGAAAGCTGTCGTCGTTAGGGCCATCACACGGTTTCCATGTGATTTGAACGCTGGAAAAAGTTGACAAAAAATATAATAAGTGTGCACATTTTTTAAAACAAATAGAATAAGTTAGAGGTGTGGTATTAAAATTTAAAATTTCTAAGGTTGGACTCCGTTCAAATCTAAAACGACAAGTTTTAGGAAAATTGAATCAAGCGCGTTAATTTTACGGGCTCTAGTAGTCCAGCTTGTTCGAGTACATTTCACTCAACTTCAGATCCATTTTTCGAGCCCATGATATAATCAAATAGGATCGATCATCCACCGGCTTAGCTAAGAAAGAGTATATCGATATGAAGATTTTTAGACAGTAGGATGTTGCTCAGCATTAAACTGAGGCCCTTGATCGGTATGAAGACTGAAACCATCAGTAGCCGTGAATATCTCCTCCCCAAATTCAAAACTGAAAGATCTAAGAGGAACCTATGAAGAATGTAATACTCCCTCCCCACCCCCCCCCACCCCCCCCCCCCCCCCCCCCCATCCCCGATCACTGCACTAAATCAGCGACAATTAATATGGATCGGAGTGAGTACTATATTCTGCAAGCGAATGATATATCTTAGAGCAACTCTAGCAGACGCCGCAAAAATTCGACCCGCAAAACGCGTTTGCGGTTTCACGAAGATCGCGTTTGCGGGTCAAAAACATGCGCGGTTGAGCAGAACCCGTATCTAAACCTGCATAATTTGAAAAAACACTTTCACGGAAGAAATTGCACAAACATAGTTCATCACATTATCAACAAACTACAAGCATAGTTATACTACATACTACGTTAAACTAGTACTAGGGGGTCGGATCTGACGGCGGCGAGGTCGCGACAACTGGACGGCGCCGTGGAGGAGCCGAATGCTCAATCCTCCTCGCCGGAGCTGCACAGATCAACGTACTTCTCCGCCTGCTCCGTGCGGATGCGGCGCCACTCGTCAGCCTTCTCGTTTGCGGCGACGTTGTCGACGACCGCCTGCCGCCACTCGAGGGCTTCGAGCTCCTCGGCGTGGCACCGGCGCTCCTCCTTCTCGCGCATGCTCCGCTCGGCAATGGCGTCGGCCACCGCGTCGAAGTCCGTGACGTAGTCCTCGGGCCCGACGACTCTGCGGCGGCCGAGCGGAGCGGGCTCCTCGGGCTCCTCCTTCACCGGGACAAAGGCGAACGGCGTGGGCGGCTCCGGCTCCTCCTCCTCTCCCGACCACTCCCTCTTCGCGGGGAGGAAGCCCGCTGTGGAGGACGAGGAGGATCCGACGTAGGAAGACCTCGCGGAGGAGAAGGACGCGTGCTGGCGGTCGTACTCCTCCGTCTCGCGACGGTTGAAGCTCGCCGGCGGCGACATCCCATGGTTGGTCCACTTTCGGGCGCCGCGCTTCCTCGCGCCGTCGGATCGGACGCGCCGCTCGCGCTCCGGGATCTCTCTCACGGCCGGATCTGCTGCCGGAGCCGCGTCCGGAGCTCCACATTCGCCTCCACATGGCGGCTGGAGGCGGGGCGAGTGGTCGCCGGCGGCGAGAAATTGGGAAAGGGGAAAGGAGAATCGGGCGGCTCACGGCAGCGGGGGAATAGGGTTTGTACCCGCAAAAGGGTCGCGGAACCGCACTTATAGTGCTCGGGGTGTGCGGTTTGCGGGCTGCGACATAATTTTTTATGGACCGGGCGAGTATGCAGGCTCTGTTCTGGCCGGAAAATTGGCCCGAGCCTGCATACTCGCCGGAATTTTTACGGGCCGGGTGTTTTACGGGGTCTACTAGAGTTGCTCTTAGTCTAGTTGTCGCATGTTTGCGTCAGCCTCATCTTATTTATGTTTCAGTTAGATGCCCGGCCCGAGCGGAATTTTAAATAAGATGAGGCCGAACTTCTTTTGGTTTTGAAGGAAATGAACATGTGGAACAAACTATTCTAGCGTTGCTATACACATGATAACCCAGCAGCCGACTCATGGACGATTCCATGTGGCAGCTCCAACCGCCTCCGTGAACGCACGAGGCGATTGGTTTTGTTTTTTTAGCTGATGCGTAGAGAAGGCATCGTTCGCAAATCGTTCATGTGTATCGTGTGTGAAGCAATTTCGAACTATTCCCACCCACCCAGAGTTAACATGGCAGACACGAAGTGGAGCCTCCAGCTAGGATGGCTAGTGCAACAAATGGTTGTTGAACTGTGCTGTGTTGAAAGTATGTACGTACTATATACTCGGCACATCGATCTTGGCTAACTTGAAGAAGGAAAGTCACTGGCTGATACAACTCACACATTGCAGAAACAACGGAGTGCAGCGAGTCGATCGGTGCCAGGCTCATCTGCACCCGGTAAAAAAAATAAAATTAAAAAAAACTATTTTTTGAAAAAAATCATTTTTTTCTCATGGAAGAAAATTTATTGTGTGTGGTTCACTTCAAATATTAGCTCATTTAGATATCTGAGTAGCTCTCAGTAAAAAGACAAATCGAGTCAAAAAAGTATATGAATAGTAAACTATTTTACAGACCCTGAATTTGTCTTTTTTGCCGAGAGTTGCTTAGTCGTCCAAATGATTTGAAAATTAGGGCGGACCTCACGCAACAAATTGTCTATCATGAAAATTTTTCTTGGAATTTTTTGAATTTTTGTAATATTTATTTTGATTTTTTATTCAACACGGGTGCAGATGAGCCGGGCTCAGAAAAGGATTTCTGACAACAATGGTCATACTATATCTATCCGGCCTAATCATTAATGTAGCAAGAGATCTGGATGGTTCCTTTTAGATCCTACGGGCCAGAGTGGTCAAACTCAGGCTACTGTAGCGCGCTGACTTAAAAGTGACCAAGTCAGTGAATCGTGAGCGCTATAGTACATTAGTACTAGTACGGTAGTACCGTTACCGTATGCCATATTTTTTTTGAGCCAACAGTACCGTATGTCATATAGACGTAGTAGGTGTGAGGATGCGTAAAAAAAGTCAGCCAAAAAGTTATCGCAATGCATTGCACGCCACATGCATGCATGCATGCGTGCGTGCTCTCGATCAAATCATGAAACGGTGCTCGCGCACGCGCCGTGCATGCATGTACCCGCCGCGAACCGCCGGATGTACAGTACGTATGTACATATCCGGCCATATATCTGATCTGAACTGCATCACACGAATGCATGCAGCTCTCTATCACATCTCGTTGCATCATCTCCATCGATCTCCGTCTGAGGCCAAGTGGAGCGTGGCATTTGCAAGAGGCCGCACCGTCTCCGTCCGTCGCTCCGGTGGCTGATGGCGCTTAGAGACCATTATAGATTTATAGTGCCGGACAAATGCGTGCATGAAACACGTGCTCCGCCGCGCCGCGCAAAGTCAGAGCCAGCCAGCCAATCTCAAAAGGAGTTTTTTTTTGTGTGTGTTAGAAGAGATAGAAATGTGTTGGAGATGGGCCATGCGAGGATATGTTTTTATGTTCATGCATGTGCCAGCCATGGAGAGTCGGTCATCTCTGCATACTACGACGTACGCTGGCTGGCGTACTGCGCGTGTTAATTAGTGAGCGAAGTGAATGCATGTACACATACGTTACCGCTCCTACCAATACTGTTGTCGTCATACTTATGCAAAAGTCAGAAATGACTTTGGTGGCAAGCGTGAGTGCATGACGCTCCATCATCATCGTCTGATCCAAATTTGGTTGAAGCCCAACGACGGATGGTCAGCTCTTTCGGATGTATCCGGCATATACTACCTCGGCTCCTAAGTCGCAAATACATGGCCTTCTAGACCACGTGATACATGTGGTAAGGAATCCAAACTATTTATAAAAAGAAAAAAAATACATGCCCCTCTAGCTAGAAACTGCACAGGTAAAAAGAATTTCTAAGACATGTAAAAAATGTTGTTATCTTACGAGTGTTTTGTGGGATAACTGTTGCGTTGGATGAGAGACAAATCAGAATATAATGCCCTATTTCAATTAAGAGATGATCTTTTAGCACAACTAGATGATGCCCCGCGCGTTGCAGCGGGAATCTTAATAAAATAAATGCATAAATATATGCTAAAAACTAAAACTATTGGAAACAAATTTAAGATTGCCCCCGGTTTATTTTTTTTAAATAAGGCAGGTGATGAAATGTTGTATAAAAAGAGAGAAATGTTGGAATGAAGTCAACAGGATGCCTACATAAAAAGTACTCCATGCCGGTGGTATGTAAGATGGCCAACATATATTTGCTCCAAGCCGGCAGACCTATGCCCACATAAAAATTAAATGCATGATTGTTAAGGTGACATGATTGCGTGGATAGATTAGTGCATAAATTGTAACTTATGACCACACCATGACTTGATGATGTGGCATAGTTGCATGAAGAGGAAACATAGGTAGTGATTCAGCAATCCAGTGCGTTGGTTAGTTTGATCGGATGGTCAAGGATCTCAAATTGCTGTGAGAGGCCGTAGGTGGCTGAGTTATACTATTTTTTAGTTAGTGCACAAATTATAACTTATGACCACATGCATGACTTGATGATGTGGCATAGTTGCATGAGGTGGAAAAATAGGTAGTGGGCTGCAACTATTTAAGAATAGAGGATATCTCCCACCACATATTTAGGCATAGCTACTTATTGAAGATAAAACGAAGAGACAACCCATTGTACACACATTTTTATTGTCACCTCTAAATTACGTGAAAACTTCAAATATAATTTTCTTTCAACCACTGCATATACCCTAAACTTAATTATTTTACAAATGAAAGAATTTCTATTTCTTAAGGTATAAGAAATGCTTAGGTTTGTGAAGAACTTTGCCACTCCGACGTGATCGATGAGAGGGACCAAATACTGGGAATGCTCTCACAAAATTAAAAGGTTAGTGCCATGCGTTATTTTTTGATAAATAAGGTAAGCAGGATGAAAATCTTAGTGTAAAGAAATGAAATTAGAGGAAAACATATAATTTCACTCGTTTTATAGTTACATATTATTTTTATAGTCATCTGAAGTGGTTAAAGAAACGCACGGCTTGAGATTGTAAATCTTAGTAATTGTCAAAAACTATACTCTACCCATTTACTCGATGGATGGAGCATTGTACTTACTCCATAATCTTATCCTTTTTTATACATAAATTGCTCAAAGTAACACTGACATGAGTATCGTGTCTAAAACTGTGCTCTACTCATTTAATATTTTGTTTTCTTTCATATACACAATAACTCACTACCGGTTTGCTTGGCTGAAAAGCCTCCTTGAGTAATGAGAATCCTCTTTTCACCCGCAAAAAAAAACACAATAACTCACTACCGGTTTGCTTTGACTACCGTACCTAACAACTACTCCTAAGAACAGTTTTTTATGTGATACCTTATTTAATGAGGAAAGCAGTTAGTGTCTTGATCTAGACATGATTCTTAGCACTAAACAAGACAAGTGATGTTTTTTTCCCTCATAAACAGACACCAAATGAGAGTTTGTGCATCCCCTCGAGACCCTCCAAATGCATATTGATCACACTCTATATGGATTATAAGGACCGCCCATATGACGACTCTGCTAGAGTCGCCTTAAGGCCGTGTTCGGCAGCTTAGTATATTTAAATCTTTTGTAGAATATCATGTTTTTTAGAAACTATATACATAGTCTTACAAATATTATTGTGTTTGGCATCAACAAATAGCATAGTTTATAAACCATAGTATCTCCAACGAGTAGTATCTCCGCAGTATTTTAAAAGGGGCCAGGCCTTGATCTCTTTTTTCTTCTTCTAAAAAAACAATGGTTTTTAGAAACTGAAATATTCATTGCTCAGTCATTGGAATACCAGGGTTTTACATTACCATGGTTTTAAAAATACCGTGCTCTCAAACTAAGCCTAAGATCCAACATGTATAAAAACAGTTGTACGCGGATGTATATTTAATGCATATCATATGGCGTAGGAAAACCATTAAAGAAGTTATATCTACATTAAGATACATGCTAATGAAGATAATATACAAGCTATAGTATCAAAGAAGTTGTATCTACACTAGATATGCTGCATTTAGACCTCTAGGCAGTGGCGGAGCTTAGCGCAAGTCTGAGAGGGCCAAGGCAAAATAATGAAGAAAAATTACTATGCATAACTTAGATTAGGAAAAAAAAATCAATTCTTTGCCCTCCTGGTTGTTCATATTTTCGCTTTGGCCCCCCTGAGATTCTTATCAAGCTCCGCCACTGCCTCTAGGTGTGATGTGAGTGTGAGTTGTGACACACTTCTGAAAAAAAAACGCCAACAAATTCCTCAAACTGATTCATTCCCTCAACAACTTTGATAAAAGTCACACAAACGAGGCCTCCTTTCGCGGATTCGATTCGCGCGCGTGCACACACAAACACACACACGCACGCGCGCGCACACACACACGGAGTATCTTCACATCACAGCGACGTGGCCTTTCTTCCCCCAACTTCCCCTGCCTCGCTCTCTCGGTCCATGCCCCACCCGCGCGGCTATATAACTGGGCCTCTTTTCCTCCCAGCCTCACACCAAAAACCACAGATCAATCTACTAGTACGTCCAAAAGCGCAGTGGAGTGAGTCCTTTTGGTTAGTTTGGACTTTGGAGAGAGGTTGATTCGGTGATGAGGAAGCAGCAGGGTTTAAGCGGCGGCGGCCATGGCGTCGGCGACGGAGATGGGGAGTGGGACAAATGGGTGGACGACTCCTCCGTCGACCACCGCGGCCGCCCGCCCCTCCGCGCCGCCACCGGCTCATGGAAGGCCGCCATGTTCATCATCCGTAAGCTCCCTCCTGATCTCTCTGTCTCTGTCTCTGTTCGTCTGGTTGATGGCAGTGTGTGAACGTTATTGACTTCTTGTTGTGTGGTTTTGGCAGTGATCGAGTTCAGCGAGCGGCTGAGCTACTTCGGCATCGCCACCAGCCTCATGATCTACCTCACCAAGGTGCTGCACCAGGACATGAAGGTCGCCGCCGTGAACTCCCAGTACTGGATGAGCGTCACCACCCTTATGCCCCTCCTCGGCGGCTTCGTCGCCGACGCCTACCTCGGCCGCTTCCGCACCGTCCTCCTCTCCACCGCCGTCTACCTCCTCGGCCTCGTCCTTCTCGCGGTGGCTCAGCTGGTGCCGGGCCTCAGACCGGACGGCGCCTCCGTGCCGCGGGTTCACGAGACGCTCTTCTTCGTCGGGATCTACCTCGTGTCCGTCGGCACTGGCGGACACAAGCCGGCGCTCGAGAGCTTCGGCGCTGACCAGTTCGACGACGGCCACGCCGGCGAGCGGCTGCAGAAGATGTCCTACTTCAACTGGTGGAACTGCGCGCTCTGCTCCGGGGTCCTGCTCGGGGTCACCGTCGTCGTCTATATCCAGGAGCGGATCGGATGGGGCGCCGCCACCGTGCTCCTCGCCGCCGTCATGGGTTGCTCCCTCGTCGTCTACCTCGCGGGGTGGCGGACGTACCGGTACAGGGTGCCACAGGGCAGCCCCCTCACGCCGTTGCTGCGGGTTGTCGTGGCTGCGGTCATGAAGCGGCGCCTTCAGCTGCCAGCCGACGCCGGCCAGCTGTACGAGGAGGACGACGGCAAGAAGAGGCTGCTCTGCCACACCGACCAGCTCCGGTGTCTCGACAAGGCGGCAATCTTTGAGCATGGTGGCGAGGTCTGGCGCGGGGCGTGGCGTCTGGCGACGGTGACGCAGGTGGAGGAGACGAAGCTGGTGGTGTCGATGGTGCCCATCTGGGTGGCCACGCTCCCGTTCGGCATGGCGGCGGCGCAGGTGTCCACCTTCTTCATCAAGCAGGGCATGGCCATGGACCGCCACCTCGGCCCACACTTCGTGCTCCCGCCGGCGTCTATCTTCGCCCTGGCCGCCATCGCCATGATCGCCACCGTGGCGCTCTTCGACAAGGTGCTCGAGCCGTGCCTTCGCCGCGCGACGGGCGCCGAGCGCGGGATCAGCGTCCTCAGGCGCATCGGCGTCGGCATGGCGTTCGCCGTGGTGGCCATGGCCGTGGCGGCCGTCGTCGAGCGGCGCCGCCTGGACTCCAAGATCACCATGTCGGTGTTCTGGCTGGTGCCGCAGTTCGCGCTGATGGGGGTCGGCGACGGGTTCGCGCTGGTGGGCCTGCAGGAGTACTTTTACGACCAGATGCCGGAGACGATGCGCAGCCTCGGCATCGGGCTGTACCTGAGCGTGATCGGCGCCGGGAGCTTCCTGAGCAGCCAGCTGATCGCGGCGGCGAGCCGCGTGAGCTCGCACGGCGGGCGGCGGGACGGGTGGTTCGGCAAGGACCTGAGCCGGAGCAGGCTGGACCTCTTCTACTGGCTGCTGGCCGGCATCTCCGCCGCCAACCTGGGCTTCTACGTGCTCGTCGCCACCCGGTACTCGTACAAGCAGCAGACCGCGAAGGCCGGCAGGGTCGGCGTCGAGAAGGACGTTGCCGGCGTCAATAGTCCGTACAATCACAAGTGCGTAGCACAGGGGAGCGCTTTTGGTGTATGACATAACAAAGAAGCATCAACACATCGTCAACATTTTAACCACCAGAGGAAGATGGCCAGGCATCAGCAGAGAAGGAAGGAACGTGTTTCCTGGGCACATATGTACCTTATATAGAAAATAAAAATAAAAATAGCAATTCAACAAAAAGTCAACAATTTCTGAAAATATTTTTGAAATGAACTTGGCCTTTCATTGTTCTAGTGAGAAAAGTTCCACAAAAAGAAAATTCTTCTTTGACTTCTTTTCAAAAAAGACAAATTTTCGATCAAAATAGCGTGAATAATGATCTATAATAGCAAATAAATTGTCTTTTTTGCTGTGAAGTCAACGTTGGTTTTTTTTGAAAAATTATATACTAGTGCGCAAGTTAAGTTTAATCTAAAAATAATTTTGAACTATTTTAACTTTTTCTTTAATTATTTTTTAAAAACTACCCCATATAGAGTGTATATACATGCGAGAGCCAAAGGGTATTTCCCGGGGTTTCATACCATTCTTTCCTACATCCATCCAGATCATAAGCAAGAAGGCGCTCCCTGCCCATGACCTCCCCGATTCAAGGAACCACTATCAATGTTGCCCACTCATCTAACTGCCTCCCCTCCCCTCCTCAAAAAAAAAAAAAAACTGCCCCCCTCCCCACAAATTTAGAGCCCTGCAAATTTAGAGGAGTAAACTGACGGAGTATCCTTTACAGGAGTATTTGTGCTCTTCTAAAATAGTACGGTTTCTGACCAAACCCCTAAACTTAACTCCTTAAAAAATGAACACAAATTCGATGCAAATTTGATCAAACTAGTCCATCAAACTTAATTCAAACTCTATTGAACATTAAACAAAATATAAAGATTACATAAAAAATGAAACAAACTACTCATCGCCGCTATCTGTGATCTCGGCCATCATCCTGTCCCATTCCTCGTTGGGCATGGGGCCGGTGCCCTCCACTATTACAGAAACATGACCCTCATCTTCTTGAATTCGAGGGGAAGGTGGCGGCTTTATATTGTGTATGTATACACACATGTTTTTATGAGGATGCAATATTTAAGGAACTGCAACTTAACACATTAACAACTTAGTAATGGTGCATACCGACGGGGAGTACTGTAGGCTCCATCGTCTTCGTCGTACGCCTCCCTTCTTTTGTGGAACCCTGTTGTGATCTTCATTTGATGCAGTGCAACTAAACATATGTTGTCGCTCACATACATCACCATGCTCCCATCCATAGACTAAATATGAGCAAGTTGGCTGAGATCCTGTGGCAATATCCTTTTGTGCAATGCAACTAAAATGGGTATCCGGTTCAAAAAAAAATCTTGTTATCTAGCTTAAACAGGGTTAAGATCCGAACAAAAGACAAGTATGTAGAAAGTCTCGACCAATGGAGTGAGTCCATGATCATCTAGGGATCATCTAGGTACAATGCTATAGAAATGTATCCCCGTTCATAAATGTAAAGTTGAATGAACGATTCAAACATACCAAAAATTGTAACTCAAATAAATGTAGACAACGAAAGAAAACAGAGTGATATATCATGATCTCAGAAAACATAATGGACCTTATGAACACACACAAAATGTACGACTGCCTTCGATGCATAAGTTAAGGAGTATAAATTATTCGTCAACTTTCGCATCAAAAGGTTGCCGTGCATTTAATATGAGAAGTAGATCTGAAGTTTCATCATTGATCTATAGACAAGTGTAATTCTTTTCAAGTTATATGTTGCCTAAGGTATTAGACACATGAACCACATGCTACTTATTTTGTTCACCTTCATTCAACAAATAATAGCCTAGTCCAAATATGTCATTCACTTGAACGGTATTGCACTCTATCTCCCCTCCAATCTTGTAATCACAATGGATGCGTAATGAGGCAGTTGGTTGCGTCTACAAAGTTAGAAAGGGATGGCCACTTTTGAGCAATATGAGCAGCATCATTGAACGAGTCCAATGATGCTGCTCATATTGACTCATGTAGATTTACCTATATATTTCCCGCAAAAAAGATTTACCTATATATATATATACTCAGTTAAAAATTCCTACATACGCAATGCTAAAAGTTCTCACTATATTTTACACAGCAATAGTATGGAAGCTTTTTTATTACTTGATAGTACAAATGGACAATTGATGACGCACATTAAATAACCAATTTTGGCAATTTCCGTATAAGGTTCGCCATGCAAAAATTTATGGAAGGTAATCCATTGACACGCATCAGAGCCATGCAAAAAAGTATGGAAAGTTTTTTTTTCTGACAAAGATATGAATTAAAATATAAGCTCATTTGTTAAAGGATCAAATCCAATAACTCATATATCCATCATCACAACACAATCATGCATGATGCAACTAAAGGACATCATCCTAATATATTAATAACTAAATTTTCAAACATAACATGCATTATATATAATCACAGGCATCACCAAATTGTAACACGAACATTACGAGCATAATAACATTGCAAACAACAAAAATAAAAAATATGGTCGTACTACAATTGTAAGAGAATCATCCATGACATGTGTCGTGGTCTTGTCACGACAGATGCCCTTGTGGAAGGACTTAGGTGTGGAGCCATCGCAACGTAGGTTAGCTTGAAGGGGTTGAATGGGACAAAGGACATATGGTTTACCCAGGTTCGGCCCCTCACAAAGAGGTAAAAGACTACTCCTGCTTTTGTTGACTATTGCTTGAATATCGATTACAAGGGAGCATAATCGCTTGACCTAGCTATCGATCAATTGTTTCTTGAGTTAACCCGCCGCGGGGTCTCGCCTTTATATACATAGGCCGAGCCCGGGGGCTTTACAAGAGTCCAAGTCGGATCACACAACGTGACCAACTCGGTTTCTAAGTCGCCTTGCCTTACTAGGCAAGTCACCATCTGGCGGCTCACACCTCCGGGTCTTGGGCCTTCAACAGGCCTGCCTCTTAAGATGCCTCTAGTCTTCACGTCTCCTTAGGCCCATCTAAGCCTTTCATTCTTGAGTCACCAACAGTGTGACCCGGCTCCTCCTGAGTGGGTCACACCGTAGGGTTATATTCCCAACATTAGGCCCCATATTGATTTGAACTTGTTCATGTCAATCTTCACTGCTTCTTGTTGGCGAGTCTTCCTTCCAATGCTTAACTTTGAACAAATCGCTATAACCGGCCGCAATGTCATGTGAGATAAATGTAGAAAAATACGATAACATCACAACGAATCTTTTTTACATTAATTAGTCGTCCGAGAATCGAGGCGCCTCTAGTGTTAAGATAATCATGATGTCTCATCTACTTCCGCGCCTGCCATTCCACTGTTTTACTCTTTCACTTATAAATAGGCAGGGGGCCCTTTTTTCACTTTTATGCCCTTCGCTTCCACTTATTATTCCTCCCCGCGACCTCTGCCGCACAAGAGCTCCGCCGCCCCGATCGTTCTTCACGAGCGACTCCGACAAAGGCCGCTGCATCAACCTGAACGGACCAGATAACTGCAGCGCAACCGCGCTCTTACTTAACCTCATCAGGTATTCCTCCTTTTCCGCTTCAGATCCGCATTAGGTCATAGAAGTTCATGTAGTTCATCAGCCTGCTCATCGCGGTTCTCTCAAGTTCATCCACTTTCTGGTTATAGAACTTAGTTCAATCCAAGAACAGCTTGCCACTTTTGCCACTACTGTAGCTTAGGTTTTGGAATTGTTCTTCATTTTCCAAAGCTGTAGTAGATCCAAAATTATAGGCATAAATTGTAAAACTTGTTTGTCCCATACTTAGCAAAATTTCATCAATCCCAGATCTATAGATAACTGCCCTGCCAATGTTATTCGGGCATCTTAGATAATAACTTAGTAACCCGCTAGCCTCTAACCGGCTTAATTATGAATTTGTGACTCGCCAAGAGTATCGAACATGCTTCTGCAACTTGACCTGCCAATATGCTGCTCATAACTTGATAATTATGCTCCATGGTTAAGGTATTTCTTAGTTGCAGCTGACCCGACCTTCATCACGAAGGTATAACCATGATCAATTGTATATCCATAGTTGGTTTGTAGCTATTGAACTGTTATATGCAACCATGTCAAATTGTCACCGTAGTATTAACTCACCACGTTATATCTCCAGGCCGTAGCTTTTAAACCACCGAAAATGACTATCGTCAACTGGGAACGTTCTCTGGTTACCAAGGAAATCGTTGATGATTACGTAAGCCAAGGCCTATTGGCGAGTCAGCAGGAAATAGGATGGCGAGATAGCAATGGGGAAGTAATTGAGGGAGTCCTGGACTAAGGGGTCCTCGGGCGTCCGGCCTGTTATCCTTTGGGCCGGACTGATGGGCTGTGAAGACATGAAGGCCGAAGACTGCACCGTGTCCGGATTGGACTCTACTTGGCGTGGAAGGCAAGCTTGGCAACCAGAGATTCCTTCTTATGTAACCGACTCCATGTAAACCCTAGATCCCCTCGGTGTCTATATAAACCGAAGGGGATAGTCCGGAAAGGACACGACATATACTCATTACCATACCCATATAGGCTAGACTTCTAGGGTTTAGCCATTACGATCTCGTGGTAGATCAACTCTTGTAATACTCATATTCATCAAGATCAATCAAGTAGGAAGTAGTGTATTACCTCCATAGAGAGGGCCCGAACCTGGGTAAACATTGTGTCCCCCGTCTCCTGTTACCATCGATCCTAGACGCACAGTTTGGGCCCCCCTACCCGAGATCCGCCGGTTTTGACACCGACAGTAATCCCTAATCCTACCGAGGATGAAATTGTGGTCTTCACTTATCACATACTCAGAGGGTTTACCCCACCCGGGTCTAAATTCTTTCGGGACCTCCTCCACTACTTCAACTTGCACCCTCAAGACATAGGTCCAAACTCGATATCCAACATCTGCCACTTTCAAATCTTCTGCGAAGTTTATTTGTAAACAACACCCATTGTTCCTGTGTTCAAGGAGTTCTTTTACATAAACCGCCAGACTGAATGCCAAAATGGCCCAAGTCAAGAGCTAGGTGGAAACTCTATTCAGAGATGAAGAGACAACGGTTTTCCCTCCACCGTCTTACCAAGTCACCCCAAGGGATGGGTGACCACCTGGTTTCACTCTAAAAATACTGCTCCAGCAACGGAGAATCCTTTGCTCGAGTTTAGAGCTGAGCGTTTTCCAACGGATTTTGACCCGCCAAGCAAAATTATCCCAGAAGAGCATGCAGAGGCTTTTCATACCTCTCCAAAGCTAAAGATTTATTAGATAATGGGCTAATTGGAGTTGACTTGACCCAGTGTTGGGTCTCTTGGAAGATACTCCCCTTAAGTTGATGTCCCGGCCTAATGTGTGATTACTCTGGTGAGCCAAATGACCCTCAGCGGTATACTGAAGACAACTTTACTGCTGAAGAAGTCTTTAAATCCATAAGGACTCTGCTTGGCAAGTCTCAGGAGAACTGCAATAAAGTTGGTCTGCTGCCCTTCTTGAAACAAAATCCAGCTCCACTAGTAAGTGTTTACCTTTATCTGGTTCAATATAGGTTAATTCTGCATTATGCCTTGTTTAATATCTTTCAGTACTTCATCCAGGCTGACTCCGCCTTCTGGACCAAGAAACCACAAGCCGCTACCCTGGTCAAGAAGCCTAAACCAAAACCCGTGCTATGGGCCACCGTAAAAAACAAACAACCGAAGATCTTCTCAAGCTGGATGACTCGGAGGTAGAACTCAACTCCCTTGGTCTTCTTTTTATGCAACTTATTGATGCCGACTCTTCTCACGATGACGCAGAGACAAGCCAGGATGACGCAGCTGAGGTAATACCTGTCTCCTCTGACTCAAACCCTTTGCCAAGAAAGAAAACTCAGCGGGTCATCCGGAAAGTAATATTTTCACATGCTCTTGCTCATTTGGACCCCAACTTTCTTTTGAAGAAGCAGCGACATGATTCAAGACGTATGACCCAGAGTGACGGTACACAAGACCTCAACTCCGGCTTACCCAACACTCCTAGCCCTCGCAAGCATCGAAATGAGGTGCCTCATAGCCCAACTCTTTCTCTTTCGAAAGCCGGTCTCGTTCGTCAACTTCTTAATCCTTCCGACTCGAATTGTCAAGGAACTCTTCCGGTGACTCTACCGGAACTCAAATGCCTGTCTTCAAGGTTGCCCATGGGTAAGTAACTCTACTTGTTCATAAATAACTTGCAATGATATACTCATGAACCCTTGTATCTTTGTTATAGAGGTGTCACAAAGGCGGGCAAAAACAGAAGGTGGGCGGGTCTTTAAGGGATCCCAAAGCCGCTGAACGAGAGAAGCAGACAGCAGAGGCCCCTGACCTGATGTTGGGCAATGTAGTAATAATTCAAAATTTTCCTACGTGTCACCAAGATCAATCTAGGAGATGCTAGCAATGAGAGAGAAGGAGTGCATCTTCATACCCTTGAAGATCGCTAAGCAGAAGCGTTACAAGAACGCGATTGATGGAGTCGTACTCGCGATGATTCAAATCACGGAAGATCCGATCCAAACACCGAACGGATGGCGCCTCTGCGTTCAACACACGTACAGCCCAGGGACGTCTCCTCCTTCTTGATCCAGCAAGGGTAGAGGAGAAGTTGAGGGAGAACTCTGGCAACACGATGGCGTGGTGGCGGTGGATCTCATGGTTCTCCGGCAGAGCTTCGCTAAGCATTACAGAGGAGGAGGAGGTGTTGGAGGAGGGAGGGGCTGCACCAGGGAAGGGGTATGGCTGCCCTCCCACCCCCACTACTTATAGGGGGAAGGGAAGAGGGGGCCGCCCCCCTAGATGCATCTAGAGGGGGGGGGGCGGCCAGGGGGGAGACTTGCCCCCCAAGCAAGCTGGGAGGCGCCCCCTCCCCCTAGGGTTTCCAACCCTAGGCGCCTTGGGCCCTTGGGGGGGGGGGTGCACCAGCCCACTAGGGGGCTGGTTCCCTCCCATATTCAGCCCATTAAGTCCCTCGGGGCAGGTGGCCCTACCCGGTGGACCCCCGGACACCTTTTGGTGGTCCCGGTACAGTACCAATAACCCCCGAAACTATTCCGACGACTGAAACTGGACTTCCCATATATAAATCTTCACCTCTGGACCATTTCGGAACTCGTCGTGACATTCGGGATCTCATCCGGGTCTCCGAACAACCTTCGACAACCACATACAATTTCCCATAACAACTCTAGCGTCATCGAACCTAACCGTGTAGACCCTACGGGTTCGGGAACCATGCAGACATGATCGAGACATCTCTCCGGCCAATAACCAACAACGGGATCTGGATACCCATGTTGGCTCCCACATGTTCCACGATGATCTCATCGAATGAACCACGATGTCGGGGATTCAATCAATCCCGTATACAATTCCCTTTGTCCATCAGTATGTTACTTACCCGAGATTCGATCATCGGTATCCCCATACCTCGTTCAATCTCGTTACTGACAAGTCTCTTTACTCGTTCCGTAACTGATACGTCTCCAATGTATCTATAATTTATGATTGTTCCATGCTATTATATTATCTGTTTTGGATGTTAATTAATGGGCTTTATTTTACACTTTTATATTATTTTTGGGACTAACCTATTAACCGGAGGACCAACCCAAATTGTTGTTTTTTTGCCAATTTCAGTGTTTTGCCGAAAAGGAATATCAAACGGAGTCCAAACGGAATGAAACCTTTGGGAGCGTTATTTTTGGAACAAACATGATCTAGGGGACTTGGAGTGGACGTAAAGAAACAATCGAGGAGGCCACGAGGCACGGGGCGCGCCCTCCACCCTCATGGGCCCCTCGTTGCTCCACCAACCTACTTCTTCCTCCTATATATATATCCATATACCCCTCAAACATCCATGAGCACCACGAAACCCTATTTCCACCGCCGCAACCTTCTATACCCAAGAGATCCCATCTTGGGGCCTTTTCCGGAGCTCCGCCGGAGGGGGCATTGATCATGGAGGGCCTCTACATCAACTTCATGGCCCCTCCGATGATGTGTGGGTAGTTTACTTCAGACCTTCGGTTCCATAGCTAGTAGCTAGATGGCTTCTTCTTTCTCTTTGGATCTCAATACAAAGTTCTCCTCGATTCTCTTGGAGATCTATTCGATGTAATCTTCTTTTGCAGTGTGTTTTTCGAGATCGGATGAATTGTGGGTTTATGATCAAGTTTATCTATGAACAATATTTGAATATTCTCTGAATTCTTTTATGTATGATTGGTTTATCTTTCCAAGTGTCTTCGAATTATCAGTTTGGTTTGGCCTACTAGATTGATCTTTCTTGCAATGGGAGAAGTGCTTAGCTTTGGGTTCAATCTTGCGGTGCTCAATCCCAGTGACAGAAAGGGAAACGACACGTATTGTATTGTTTCCATCGAGGATAAAAAGATGGGGTTTATATCATATTGCATGAGTTTATCCCTCTACATCATGTCATCTTGCTTAAGGCGTTACTCTCTTCTTATGAACTTAATACTCTAGATGCATGTTGGATAGTGGTCGATGTGTGGATTAATAGTAGTAGATGCAGAATCGTTTCGGTCTACTTGTCTCAGACGTGATGCCTATATACATGATCATGCCTAGATATTCTCATAATTATTCGCTTTTCTATCAATTGCTCGACAGTAATTTGTTCACCCACCGTAATACTTATGCTATCTTGAGAGAAGCCACTAGTGAAACCTATGGCCCCCGGGTCTATTCTCCATCATACAAGTTTCCAATCTACTTTATTTTGCAATCTTTACTTTCAATCTATATCATAAAAATACCAAAAATATTTATCTTATTATTATCATCTCTATCAGATCTCACTCTTGCAAGTGGCCGTGAAGGGATTGACAACCCCTTTATCGCATTAGTTGCAAGGTTCTTATTTGTTTGTGTAGGTACGAGGTGACTCGCGTGTGGTCTCCTACTGGATTGGTACCTTGGTTCTCAAAAACTGAGGGAAATACTTACGCTGCTCTACTGCATCACCCTTTCCTCTTCAAGGGAAAACCAACGCAATGCTCAAGAGGTAGCAAGAAGGATTTCTGGAGCCGTTGCCGGGGAGATCTACGCCAAGTCAAGACATACCAAGTACCCATCACAACTCTTATCCTTCGCATTACATTATTTGCCATTTTCCTCTCATTTTCCTCTCCCCCACTTCACCCTTGCCGTTTTTTCTCCCTCTTTTTCCATCCCCCTTCTATTTTTCAGTTTGCCTCTTTTGCCTGTTTCTTGTTTGCTTGTGTGTTGGATTGCTTGCTTGTCATGATGGCTCAAGATAATACTAAGTTGTGTGACTTTGCCAATACCAACAATAATGATTTTATTAGCACTCCGATTGCTCCTCTTACCGATGCCGAATCTCGTGAAATTAATACTGCTTTGCTGAATCTTGTCATGAAAGATCCATTTTCTGGCCTTCCTAGTGAAGATGCCGCTACCCATCTAAACAACTTTGTTGATTTGTGTGATATGCAAAAGAAGAAAGATGTGGATAATGATATTATTAAACTTAAGCTATTTGCGCTTTTGCTTAGAGATCATGCTAAAGCTTGGTTTTCGTCCTTGCCTAAAAATAGTATTGATTCATGGAATAAGTGCAAAGATGATTTTATCTCTAAGTATTTTCCTCCCGCTAAGATCATCTCTCTTAGAAACGATATTATGAATTTTAAGCAACTTGATCATGAGCATGTTGCACAATCTTAGGAGAGGATGAAATTAATGATACGTAATTGCCCTACGCATGGATTGAATTTATGGATGATTATACAAAAAATTTATGCCGGATTGAATTTTAGGAGAAGCTACCAAACTGCTAGATAATACAAAATTTGCCTCTAGAAATCTTTTAGATTCAGCCGTGGGAGGCACTTTTATGGAAATCACTTTAGGAGAAGCTACCAAACTCCTAGATAATATTATGGTTAATTATTCTCAATGGCACACAGAAAGATCTACTAGTAAAAAGGTTCAAGCGATTGAAGAGATTAATGTTTTGAGTGGAAAGATGGATGAACTTATGAAATTGTTTGCTAATAAGAGTGCTCCTACTGATCCTAATGATATGCCTTTGTCTACTTTGATTGAGAATAATAATTAATCTATGGATGTGAATTTTGTTGGTAGGAACAATTTTGGTAACAACGCGTATAGAGGTAATTTTAATTCTAGGCCGTTTCCTAGTAATTCCTCTAATAATTATGGTAATTCCTACAACAATTCTTATGGAAATTACAATAAGATGCCCTCTGATTTTGAATCTAGTATTAAATAATTTATTACTTTGCAAAGGAGTTTCAATGCTTTGATTGAAGAAAAATGCTTAAGATTGATGAGTTGGCTAGGAACGTGGATAGAATTTCTCTTGATGTTGATTCTTTGAAACTTAGATCTATTCCACCTAAGCTTGATATCAATGAGTCTCTCAAAGCCATGAGAATTTCCATTGATGAGTGCAAAGAAAGAACCGCTAGGATGCGTGCAAAAAGAGATTGCTTTGTGAAAGCGTGTTCTTCTAGTTTTCATGATAATAAGGATGAAGATCTAAAAGTTATTGACGTGTCCCCTATTAAATCTTTGTTTTGCAATATGAATCTTGATAATGATGGGACTGGAGATGAGTCAACTTTAGTTAGAAGGCGTCCCAGTAATTCGGAGTTTTTAGATCTTAATGCCAAAATTGATAAAAGTGGGATTGGAGAGGTTAAAACTTCTTTTTTTTTGAATATTTACTGTAGGGTAAAAACCCCACAACCCTTTATTGCAGACTCAAAACAAACTATACAGAGAAAAATACAAATTACAAGCCTAACCTAAAACAAAGAGAACTTACATTTACATGAGGGATGCTACCTCTTGAGCACTGCGTTGGTTTTCCCTTGAAGAGGAAAGGGTGATGCAGCAAAGTAGCGTAAGTATTTCCCTCAGGTTTTGAGAACCAAGGTATCAATCCAGTAGGAGGCTACGCGCGAGTCCCTCGCACCTGCACAAAACAAATAAATCCTTGCAACCAGCGCGATAAGGGGTTGTAAAACCCTACACGGTCACTTACGAGAGTGAGATCTGATAGATATGATAAGATAATATTTTTGGTATTTTTATAATAAAGATGCAAAGTAAAATAAAAGGCAATGAAAATAACTAAGTATTGGAAGATTAATATGATGAAGATAGATCCGGGGGCCATAGGTTTCACTAGTGGCTTCTCTCAAGAGCATAGATATTTTACGGAGGGTGAACAAATTACTGTTGAGCAATTGATAGAATTAAGCATAGTTATGAGAATATCTAGGTATGATCATGTATATAGGCATCACGTCCAAGACAAGTAGACCGACTCCTGTCTGCATCTACTACTATTACTCCACACATCGACCGCTATCCAACATGCATCTAGAGTATTAAGTTCATAAGAACAGAGTGACGCCTTAAGCAAAATGACATGATGTAGAGGGATAAGTTCATGCAATATGATAAAAACCCCATCTTGTTATCCTCGATGGCAACAATACAATACGTGCCTTGCTGCCCCTACTGTCACTGGAAAAGGACACCACAAGATTGAACCCAAAGCTAAGCACTTCTCACATTGCAAGAAAGATCAATCTAGTAGGCCAAACCAAACTGATAATTCAAAGAGACTTGCAAAGATAACCAATCATACATAAAAGAATTCAGAGAAGATTCAAATATTGTTCATAGATAAACTTGATCATAAACCCACAATTCATCGGTCTCAACAAACACACCGCAAAAGAAGATTACATCGAATAGATCTCCACAAGAGAGGGGGAGAACTTTGTATTGAGATCTAAAAAGAGAGAAGAAGCCATCTAGCTAATAACTATGGACCCGTAGGTCTGAGGTAAACTACTCACACTTCACCGGAGAGGCTATGGTGTTGATGTAGAAGCCCTCTATGATCGATGCCCCCTCCGGCGGAGCTCCGGAACAGGCCCCAAGATGGGATCTCGTGGATACAGAAAGTTACGGTGGTGGAATTAGGGTTTTGGCTCCGTATCTGATCGTTTGGGGGTACGTAGGTATATGTAGGAGGAAGAAGTATGTCGGTGGAGCAACAGGGGGCCCATGAGGGTGGAGGGTGCGCCTGGGGGGGAGGGGTAGGCGCGCCCCTACCTCGTGGCCTCCCTGTTGGTTGCTTGACGTAGGGTCCAAGTCTCCTGGATCATGTTCGGTGAGAAAATCACGTTCCCGAAGGTTTCATTCCATTTGGACTCCGTTTGATATTCCTTTTCTTTGAAACCCTAAAATAGGCAAAAAAAACAACAATTCTGGGTTGGGCCTCCGGTTAGTAGGTTAGTCCCAAAAATAATATAAAAGTGTATAATAAAACCCAATAATGTCCAAAACAGTAGATAATATAGCATGGAGCAGTCAAAAATTATAGATACGTTGGAGACATATCAAGGGAGTTAACCCAATCTACAATCCTAGACTTAATGTTATCTTTAAGTCTATGAGACAACAGGAGAAAATCATGTATAAAGCTACCCCTCCAGGCAGCAAAAGTAGCCTATATCCCCCTGAAGGTTCTCCCATTTATCAGAATCCATATATTCCAAGTAGCTGTGAGCATAACTTCAAAGAAGAAAGGATGACCAAATCTCTGCCTTGCTTGAGATATACATTGCTGAATATTTGAGCCATGCGACCAATCAATCTGCAGGTAATTCCAAACCCTGGCACTATAGTTACATTCAAAGAATAGATGAGCTCTATCCTCGAAAACAAAGGCATTACAAATGACACATAGATTATCAGCCGTAGGGGACCTCCAATGCCTTCAGACCAACATGTCCTTTGTGTTGAGCCTGTCAAAAAAGAGGAGCCAGCCAAAGACTTTAATTTTCATAGTACATCTGCTCTGCCAAAGCCACTTACAGGGTTGAATAGTTGGGAGGTGTGTATGCATGATGGCATAGAAACTCTTTGTTGTAAACTGTCCAGACTTTCCAGGCCAAATACAAACATCAGGCAATTTGGGGTCTCTCTGAAGATTGAACAACCATCCTTCCAAGGTTTCCAATTCAGCTGCTGCCTCCTGGGAGATTGGCAGGTGGAACCATTGTTGAGGAAATCGTTAACTGGTAGCTGCTCGGTCGGCTCATGAGTAGGGGATTAATAGGCTAATCGGCAAGTTAATCGGCCATTTAATCAATTAATCGGACGATTTACCGGGTAATCGGCTACTCAGGGACCCTATGAGTAGGGATTAATCAGCAAGTTAACTGGTTAATCGGATGAATTCTTGAACAGGGGGTGGAACATTGAGAACAAGTCCTGGTTTTGCATAAACTCCCTGAAAGAAACCTTATCATCCAAAACAAAAGAGAAAAGCCTTGGTAGTCTTAGGTTTAGGGGCCTTGAAGAGCCACCAACATGCCAAGCATCCAACCAGAAAAGAGCAGAATCACCCATATTAACATGCACTGAAGCAATGGTCCTATAATGGTCAGCAAGCTTGAGAATGTCCTTCCACCAAAATGAGCCAGTGAGAACTATTGCATGAGGCACAACTCCATCATAATAGCTATCCCAAATCAACTGGACCCAAGGAACATGTTATTTATTGTAAAAATTATGAAATTGTTTGAGAAGCAGGCCTTGGTTCTGAATAGTCAAGTTGAGAATGCCAAGGCCTCCCTTATCCTTGGGTCTGCAAACTAAATCCCAGGCAGCTGAGGATTGCTTTGGCACATCAGAGTCTCCCCTCCATAAACACTGCCTAAAAATCCTATCCAACTGCTTGATAATACCAGGGGGAATATGCAAACTATAGAGGAAGTATATGGGCATTGAAGTAAGCACTGATGTGAGCAATTGCAACCTGGATCCTTGATTGAGCATGGCAGAGCTAACAGCCAGTCTTCTTTCAACACTATCCACTAGAGGCATGAAATCAATAATTCTAGGTCTGGTGGTACCAAGTGGCAAACCAAGATATGTGAAAGGCAACTTTTCTAACTTATAGCCCAGGATGCTAGACAACCTCTGTGCCTCTGCTGGCTCAATATTGAGTGGCACCATTGAGGACTTGCCAAAATTTACCTTGAGGCCAGTAGACTGTAATATGGAGCATGTTCTTGAGAGCCAACAACTAATCCTCCACTGCAGAAAGGATGATTATTGTGTCATCTTCATACTGAATAATAGGAAAATCAGGGTCATGAGATGGGATTGGAAGTGTTAGAACTCCCCTAGCCAGCATATCATTGACCACTGTTTGAAGGAGACCAGCAGCTATGCCAAATAAGAGTGGGGAGATGGGATTCCCCTGCCTGACCCCACATTTGCATTTGAACTGTTTACTAGGCACCCCATTAAGAAGAACCAATGATGATCCTAAGGATAGAATCTCTTTAATCCAAGAAATCCATTTTGCATCAAAACCTTTGTGCTGGAGAATTTGTAAAATGAGATCATGCTCCACAGTGTTAAATGCTTTTGCAAAATCCAGCTTCAGAATGATGATTGGCCTTTTTGATTGATTGCACTGATGTATATACTCAAAAGCCCAAGCCAGGTAGTCCTGAATGGCTCTGCTCTTCAAAAACCCATATTGATTCTTGTGAATGCATTGCAGAATGACCTTTTGAAGTCTATTTGCCAAGAGCTTAGTGAGGAACTTTAGACATGTATTAGTAAGAGAGATTGGTCTAAAATCCTCAGGTCCTTCAAGAGACAACATCTTTGGTATTAAGGTGATGAGGGAACCATTAATATTCTTCAAAGATAGCCTCCCATCATAAAACTCCTGAATGAGTGCCAAAAAATCCTTCTCAATGATAGGCCAACACTTCTTAACAAAAATGCCATTAAAACCGTCCGGCCAAGGAGCTCGGTTAGTTGGCAAATCTTTTAAGACAATGTTTACTTCCTCAGAAGAAATTGGTTCAGACAGACTATGCAATCCATCAACTGGTTGAATGAGAGTATGCAGATCAAAGCCCATATCAATTCCTTGGGCCTGGCCCATTCTGTTTTTAAATGATGACAATAGAATTCCCGCCATTTGGGAGTGATCAGAAACTGGGTCACCACCTACAACCGAGAGACTTGCAAACTTTAGATAGCAACGAACCCACTATCTTGGATTTCAAGGAATTTAATTATGATAATTGCTCTTTGATAGATTGTATTTCCTTGTTGCAATCCGTGCTTAATTCTCCTCGTTCTTATAGTCAAAATAAAGCTTTTACTAAACATATCGTTGATGCTTTGATGCAATCTTATGAAGAAAAACTTGAGTTGGAAGTTTCTATCCCTAGAAAACTTTATGATGAGTGGGAACCTACTATTAAAAAAATTAAAGATCATGAATGCTATGCTTTGTGTGATTTGGGTGCTAGTGTTTCCACGATCCCAAAAACTTTGTGTGATTTGCTAGGTTTCTGTGAATTTGATGATTGTTCTTTAAACTTGCACCTTGCGGATTCCACTATTAAGAAACCTATGGGAAAGATTAATGATGTTCTTATTGTTGCAAATAGGAATTATGTGCCTGTAGATTTCATTGTTCTTGATATAGATTGCAATCCTTCATGTCCTATTATTCTTGGTAGACCTTTCCTTAGAACGATTGGTGCAATTATTGATATGAAGGAAGGGGATATTAGATTCCAATTTCCGTTAAGGAAAGGCATGGAACACTTCCCTAGAAAGAAATTTAAATTACCATATGAATCTATTATGAGAGCCACTTATGGATTGCCTACCAAAGATGGCAATACCTAGATCTATCCTTGCTTTTATGCCTAGCTAGGGGCGTTAAACGATAGTGCTTGTTGGGAGGCAATCCAATTTTATTTTTATTCCTTGATTTTTTTCTCCTGTTTAGTAATAAATAATTTATCTAGCCTATGTTTTGGTTGTGTTTTTTGTGTTTAATTAGTGTTTGTGCCAAGTAGAACCGTTGGGAAGACTTGGGGAAAGTCTTTTTGATCTTGCTGTAAAAAACAGAAACTTTAGCGCTCACGAGAATTGCTGCCATTTTTATTGGAAAGTGCTATTTAGTTAATTATTTTTGCAGATGATTAATAGATAAATTAATCACGTCCAGAAAATTTATTTTAGAATTTTTGGGGTTCCATAAGTTTGCGTTAGTTACAGATTACTGCAGACTATTCTGTTTTTGACAGATTCTGTTTTTCTTGTGTTGTTTGCTTATTTTAATGAATCTATGGCTAGTAAAAGAATTTGTAAACCATAGATAAGTTAGAATACAGTAGGTTTAACAACAATATAAATAAAGAATGAGTTTATTACAGTACCTTGAAGTGGTGTTTTGTTTTTCTTTCGCTAACGGAGCTCACGAGATTTTCTGTTAAGTTTTGTGTTGTGAAGTTTTCATGTTTTGGGTAAAGATTTGATGGATTATGGAACAAGGAGTGGCAAGAGCCTAAGATTGGGGATGCCCAAGGCACACCGATGTAAAATCCAAGGACACAAAAAATCCTAAGCTTGGGGATGCCCCGGAAGGCATCCCTCTTTTGTCTTCGTTCATCGGTAACTTTACTTGGAGCTATATTTTTATTCACCACATGATATGTGTTTTGCTTGGAGCATCTTGTATGATTTGAGTCTTTGCTTTTTAGTTTGCCACAATCATCCTTGCTTTACACACCTTTTGAGAGAGACTCACATGAATTGGAATTTATTAGAATACTCTATGTGCTTCACTTATATCTTTTGAGCTATATAGTTTTTGCTCTAGTGCTTCACTTATATCTTTTAGAGCATGGTAGTGGTTTTATTTTATAGAAATAATTGATCTCTCATCCTTCACTTATATTATTCTGAGAGTCCTTTAGAACAACATGGAAATTTGCTTTTAGGCATAATAAAAACTTTCATATACGTGCATTGAATACTATGAGAAGTTTGATACTTGATAATTGTTTTGAGATACAAAGATGGTGATATTAGAGTCATGCTAGTTGAGTAGTTGTGAATTTGAGAAATACTTGTGTTGAAGTTTGTGATTCCCGTAGCATGCACGTATGGTGAACCGTTATGTGATGAAGTCGGAGCATGATTTATTTATTGATTGCCTTCCTTATGAGTGGCGGTCGGGGACGAGCGATGGTCTTTTCCTACCAATCTATCCCGCTAGGAGCATGCGCGTAGTACTTTGTTTCGATAAATAATAGATTTTTGCAATAAGTATGTGGTTCTTTATGACAAATGTTGAGTCCTTGGATTATACGCACCCTCACCCTTCCACATTTGCTAGCCTCTCTAGTACCGCACAACTTTCGCCGGTACCATAAACCCACCATATACATTCCTCATAACAACCACCATATCTACCTATTATGGCATTTCCATAGCCATTCCGAGATATATTGCCATGCAACTTTCCACCGTTCCATTTGTTATGACACGCTTCACCATTGTCATATTGCCATGCATGATCATGTAGTTGACATCGTATTTGTGGCAAAGCCACCGTTCATAATTTTTTCATACATGTCACTCTTGATTCATTGCATATCCCGGTACACCGCCGAAGGCATTCACATAGAGTCATATTTTGCACAAACTTCGCTGGTGCATCCAAACCCTGTGATATGATACGCTCTATCACACATAAACCTCCTTATATCTTCCTCAAAACAGCCACCATACCTACCTATTATGGCATTTCCATAGCCATTCCGAGATATATTGCCATGCAACTTTCCACCATTCCGTTTATCATGACACATTCATCATTGTCATATTGCTTAGCATGATCATGTAGTTGACATAGTATTCGTGGCAAAGACACCGTTCATAATTCTTTCATACATGTCACTCTTGGTTCATTGCATATCCCGGTACACCGCCGGAGGCATTCATATAGAGTCATACTTTGTTCTAGTATCGATTTGTAATTCTTGAGTTGTAAGTAAAAAGAAGTGTGATGATCATCATTATTAGAGCATTGTCCCAGTGAGGAAAGGATGATGGAGACTATGATTCCCCCACAAGTCGGGATGAGACTCCGGATGAAAAATTAAAAAAAGAGAAGGGACAATGTTACTATCCTTTTTCCACACTTATGCTTCAAAGTAGCACCATGATCTTCATGATAGAGAGTCTCCTATGTTGTCACTTTCATAAACTAGTGGGAATTTTACATTATAGAACTTGGCTTGTATATTCCAATGATGGGCTTCCTCAAATTGCCCTAGGTCTTCGTGAGCAAGCAAGTTGGATGCACACCCACTTAGTTTCTTTTGTTGAGATTTCATACACTTATAGCTCTAGTGCATCCGTTTCTTGTCAATCCCTACTCATTCACATTGATATCTATTGATGGGCATCTTCATACTCCATTGATACGCCTAGTTGATGTGAGACTATCTTCTCCTTTTTGTCTTCTCCACAACCACCATTCTATTCCAACATAGTGCTATATCCATGGCTCACGCTCATGTATTGCGTGAAAATTGAAAAAGTTTGAGAACATCAAAAGTATGAAACAATTCCTTGGCTTGTTATCGGGTTGTGCATGATTTATTATTTTGTGTGATGAAGATAGAGCATAGCCAGACTATATGATTTTGTAGGGATGACTTTCTTTGGCCATGTTATTTTGAGAAGACACGATTGCTTAGTTAGTATGCTTTGAATCTTTCGGATCTGAACATTCATGCCACAATAAAGAAAAATTACATTGAGAAATATATTAGGAAGCATTCCACATCAAAAATTCTGTTTTTATCATTTACCAACTCGAGGACGAGCATGAATTAAGCTTGGGGATGCTTGATACGTCTCCAACGTATCTATAATTTTTGATTCTTCCATGCTATTATATTATCTGTTTTGGATGTTAATGGGCTTTATTTTACACTTTTATATTATTTTTGGGAATAACCTATTAACCGGAGGCCCAGCCCAAATTGCTGTTTTTTTTGCCTATTTCAGTGTTTCGTCGAAAAGGAATATCAAACGGAGTCCAAACGGAATGAAACCTTCGGGAGCGTTATTTTTGGAACAAACGTGATCCAGGGGACTTGGAGTGGACCTCAAGAAACAATCGAGGAGGCCACGAGGGAGGGAGGCGCGCCCACCCCCTGGGCGTGCCCTCCACCCTTGTGGGCCCCTCGTTGCTCCACCAGCGTACTTCTTCCTCCTATATATATGCATATACCCGGCAAACATCCAGGAGCACCACAAAACCCTATTTCCACCACCGCAACCTTCTGTACCCAAGAGGTCCCATCTTGGGGCCTTTTCCGGAGCTCCGCCGGAGGGGGCATTGATCACGGAGGGCCTCTACATCAACTCCATGGCCCCTCTGATGATGTGTGAGTAGTTTACTTCAGACCTTCGGGTCCATGGCTAGTAGCTAGATGGCTTCTTCTCTCTCTTTGGATCTCAATACAAAGTTCTCCTCGATTCTCTTGGAGATCTATTCGATGTAATCTTCTTTTGCGGTGTGTCTGTCGAGATCAGATGAACTGTGGGTTTATGATCAAGTTTATCTATGAACAATATTTGAATCTTCTTTGAATTCTTTTATGTATGATTGGTCTATCTTTGCAAGTCTCTTCGAATTATCAGTTTGGTTTGGCCTACTAGATTGATCTTTCTTGCAATGGGAGAAGTGCTTAGCTTTGGGTTCAATCTTGCGGTGCTCGATCCTAGTGACAAAAAGGGAAATGACACACATTGTATTGTTGCCATTGAGGATAAAAATATTGGGTTTATATCATATTTCATGAGTTTATCCCTCTACATCATGTCATCTTGCTTAAGGCGTTACTCTGTTCTTATGAACTTAATACTCTAGATGCATGTTGGATAGCGGTCGATGTGTGGAGTAATAGTAGTAGATGCAGAATCATTTCGGTCTACTTGTCTCGGACGTGATGCCTATATACATGATCATGCCTAGATATTCTCATAATCATTCGCTTTTCTATCAATTGCTCGACAGAAATTTGTTCACCCACCGTAATACTTATGCTATCTTGAGAGAAGCCACTAGTGAAACCTATGGCCCCCAGGTCTATTCTCCATCATACAAGTTTCCAATCTACTTTTTTGCAATCTTTACTTTCAATCTATATCATAAAAATACCAAAAATAGTTATCTTATTATTATCATCTCTATCAGATCTCACTCTTGCAAGTGGCCGTGAAGGGATTGACAACCCCTTTATCGTGTTGGTTGCGAGGTTCTTATTTGTTTGTGTAGGTACGAGGTGACTCGCGCGTGGTCTCCTACTGTATTGATTCCTTGGTTCTCAAAAACTAAGGGAAATACTTACGTTGCTCTACTGCATCACCTTTTCCTCTTCAAGGGAAAACCAACGCAATGCTCAAGAGGTAGCAGTAACACATGATCCCGTGGCTAACTCCTTAGTCACATTGAGCTTGTTATGATGATGCATTACCGAGTGGGCCCAGAGATACCTCTCCATCATACGGAGTGACAAATCCCAGTCTCGATTCGTGCCAACCCAACAGACACTTTCGGAGATACCTGTGGTGCACCTTTATAGTCACCCAGTTATGTTGTGACATTTGATACACCCAAAGCACTCCTACGGTATCCGGGAGTTGCATAATCTCAGGTCTAAGGAAGTGATACTTGACATTAGAAAAGCTTTAGCAAATGAACTACATGATCTTGTGCTATGCTTAGGATTGGGTCTTGTCCATCACATCATTCTCCTAATGATGTGATCCCGTTATCAATGACATCCTATGTCCATGGTTAGGAAACCACAACCATCTATTGATCAACGATCTAGTCAACTAGAGGCTCACTAGGGACATGTTGTGATCTATGTATTCACACATGTATTACGATTTCTGGTTAATACAATTATAGCATGAACAACCGACAATTATCATGAACAAAGAAATATAATAGTAACCATTTTATTATTGCCTCTAGGGAATATTTCCAACACCTGAGGCTTTAGTTCAAAATCCTGAAGACCCTGCCAATGATCCGCCACCGCCAATTGATGCCACGACTCCTGAACCAATGCATACTGAAATCAACCCGGCTGTCAGTCATGATCCGCCAAGCCCCAAGTCGCCAAGCCCTGCCAAGTTAACTAAAGATATTCCTTCTAAGAAGATTATTGAAGATGTCCTCATTACTGGCACATGCTACATAGAGCCAAGAAACCCTACTATCTTGGCTAAACATTGTGCCAAAGAAGAACCACCCGCCGCAGACAAGGGAAAACTGAAACTGGCCCTGCAGCACTATGAAGATTTTAGCACATACGAGTTGCACGTAGGCTATCTAAGTCGTCTACACACAAGTCGTGATATGGAGGCTGGCCTGGTTAATCTGATGAGGCAGAAGTACGAGGTACAAATTAAATTTCTTTCCACTGGTTCATATGTATATAGTCATGTAGCCCCCAAGGGCCGGCCTATCCTAACAAGGATGAGCCGGGTCTTCAAATCATTATCCTCCAACAAAACCACACGCAGCCCTCTAGGGCCGGCTTATCCTAACAAGGAAGAGCCGGATCTTTGATGACCTTAATAGGATCAATCATGTAGCCCCCAAGGGCCGGCTTAATCTGACAAGATAAGCCGGGTCTTCAATGACTTTAATAAAATCAAACATGTAGTCCCTAAGGACCGGCTTAATCTGACAAGATAAGTTGGGTATTCAATGACCTTAATAAAATCAAACATGTAGCCCCCAAGGGCCGGCTTAAACTGACAAGATAAGCCGGGTCATAATAGTAATTGCAGCGACCTACATTAGCCCCCAAGAGTATATTGCTTGCAATGTGCTTTGGGACTTTAAATACCTGTATAATATTGACATTAGTCATTGTGTAATAAGCATTGCTTCAACATTATATTTCAGGAAGAGTTGAACATTAAAGAGTCACAACTGGGTGACTTGAAGGAAAACATTGAGCTGCAACAGGCTGAAACTTCCAAGGCTGAGTCAAAGCTAAAAACTTCATTGGAAAATTTTGAAAAGGTCAAAGCGGGTTTTGACACTGAGAGAACCACCTGGGAGGCTGACAAGGCTGCTCTAACAAAAAAGGCCGAAGATGCTGAAGCTGCGCTGAAGCCGGTAACCGGAGAGTCATCTGGCTTAAAACAACACATCTCTCATATTACAGCTACCATCTTCGGTAAGTGTAATGTGCAATTCAAATTCCGTAACCCCACCTAGCTTCTCATATATATATATATATGCATTGCTAACTCGCCTGGCAACTCTTGTATAACTTCTTAATAGGCCCCAGGAGTTCAAATCTTGGTCAAGACATGTTATTAAAGCTGAAGGTGGTTTACTCTCTGACTGAACAATTGTACACTAGAACATTGCACAGTCTTCTGGCTTTAGGAGAAAACAGGAAGCCGCGGAGTCAAATCAAGACTGTTCTAGATCATTTGTCAACATTTGCAGGCTAAATTGAAGAAGC
Organism: Triticum monococcum; assembly: GCA_034509565.1. Taxonomy (NCBI): domain Eukaryota; kingdom Viridiplantae; phylum Streptophyta; class Magnoliopsida; order Poales; family Poaceae; genus Triticum; species Triticum monococcum. The sequence continues at coordinate 672,973,471 of CM067845.1, forward strand.
AAAATTATCAGCCGCCCGAGCAAGATCCATTGTTGCTCTAGGCCGGTCCAAGGCATGGCAATTTGAACTTGACCCGAAAGAGATAGCCACCGGGTTCGCAGAGTTCAAGGATGACAAATCAGCCTTTGAAGAAAAAGACTTGAATCAATGCGTCCAAGAGATGCAGCCCATGAAGGAAATATGCCCTAGAGGCAATAATAAAGTTGTTATTTATATTTCCTTATGTCATGATAAATGATTATTATTCATGCTAGAATTGTATTAACTGGAAACTTAGTACATGCGTGAATACATATCCAAAACAGAGTGTCCCTAGTATGCCTCTACTTTACTAGCTCGTTAATCAAAGATGGTTATGTTTCGTGACCATAGACATGTGTTGTCATTTGATGAACGAGATCATATGATTAGAGAATGATGTGATGGACAAGACCCATCTGTTAGCTTAGCATAATGATCGTTAAGTTTTATTGCTATTGCTTTCTTCATGACTTATACATATCCCTCTGACTATGTGATTATGCAACTCCCGAATACCGGAGGAACACCTTGTGTTCTATCAAACATCACAATGTAATTGGGTTATTATAAAGATGCTCTACAGGTGTCTCTGAAGGTGTTTGTAGGGTTGGCATAGATCAAGGTTAGGATTTGTCACTCTGAGTATCGGAGAGGTATCTTTGGGCCCTCTCGGTAATGCACATCACTATAAGCCTTGCAAGCAATGTGACTCAGGAGTTAGTTGGGGGATGATGCATTAGGGAACGAGTAAAGAGACTTGCCGGTAATGAGATTGAACTAGGTATGATGATACCGATGATCGAATCTCGGGCAAGTAACATACCGATGACAAAGGAAATAACGTATGTTGTCATCGCGGTTTGACCGATAAAGATCTTCCTAGAATATGTAGAAACCAATATGACCATCCAGGTTCCGCTATTGGTTATTGACCGGAGATGTGTCTCTGTCATGTCTACATAGTTCTCGAACCCGTAGGGTCTGCACGCTTAATGTTCGATCATGATTTGTATTATGAGTTATGTGTTTTGGTGACCGAAGTTTGTTCAGAGTCCCGGATGAGATCATAGACATGATGAGGAGTCTCGAAATGGCTGAGAGGTAAAGATTCATATATTGGAAGGTAGTATTCGGACATCGGAATGGTTTCGAGTGGTTCGGGTATTTTACTGGAGTACCGAGGGGTTACCGGAACCTCCGGGGGGAATTATTGGGCCTTCATGGGCCTTAGTGGAGAGAGAGGGGAGGCTGCAAGGGGTGACCGCACCCCCCTTGGAGTCCGAATTGGACTAGGGGAGGGGGCGGCGCCTGTTGGGGATATCACTACTGGGCGTAAACCGGCCAGGACAGGCCGGATTAACTTCATCAGTAGTTGAGTATGTTAAAGCCCATGAGGGCAGATGAGGGCCAAAGGCCCATAATCAGTTCAAGGCCTGTAGCCGTAAACCGGCGTTGGTATTTAACTTGTATTATAAGTTAGGAATAAGAGACCAAACTGGACACATCTATGAGCCGGTATTGGGACTCTATGAACCGACGGGCGTCACCCATGTATATAAGGGGACGACCCGGTGGCGGTTCAAGGACAACAGACAACAACTCGAGACATAGGCGAAACTTGTTTGCTCCCTAGTCATTGAAACCCCATCAATTCCATCACAACTAGACGTAGGCTTTTACCTTCATCGAAGGGGCCGAACTAGTATAAACTCTCTTGCGTCCCTGTGTCCGCTTTAACCTCTTCAAGCTAACCCGTCGCGATGGCTCCACGACTAAGTCCTTTCTCTAGGACATCTGCCGTGACAAAACCACGACAGTTGGCACCCACCGTGGGGCCATCGCACGATGGTTTCAAGTTCTTGGAGGGCCGCTTTGAAGGACTCAAGGGCTACGCCATGGGCCAGATGATTAAGAGTCGTTGCGGCAAGCTCTACATCGATGATGCAGGCTGGGGCCCCGAGGAGGAGGAGGAGGAGGTCGGCGGGGCCGGGGTCGGCGGCGGCCGGTGGCGGCGCGGGCGGCCGCGGGCGGAGACGGGCGGCGCGGCCCGCCGGAGCGGCGAGCGGTGGCGGGGCGCGGCGGCGCTGGCGGCCGGCCGCGGGGAAGAGGCGGCGAGGCGACGCGAAGGCGGCGGCGGGGCGACGCGGGCTCGCGGGGGCCCCTCCTGGGCCTCCCGGGCCGGGACGGCGGCGGCGGCGGCGGTGCCCACGTGGCAGCCCGAGAGTGGCGGGGGGGCGCGGCGGACGTTGTCCGGCTCCGCCCGGACACGTCCGTCGGCGGCGGATCTCGTTTTTTTTAGAATTAGGGTTGGACGGGGAGGAGAACCAGAATTTCGGAGGGGGGCTATATATAGGCATAGAGGGAGCTAGGAGAGTCCAAATGGGGTGCGGTTTTCGCCCACACGATCGTGATCGAACGACCGAGACGATGGAGCTGAGTTTGGTGGGTTTTGGGCCAAAATGGAGGGGTGTTGGGCTGCACACACACGAGGCCTTTTCGGTCCCTCGGTTAACCGTTGGAGTATCAAACGACGTCCAAACGACCCGAAACTTGACAGGCGGCCTACCGGTAGTAAACCAAGGCCGCATGGCAAGTCTCGGCCCAATCCGGAAATGTTTAATCCCCACACATGAAAGAAAGCTAGAAATGGCCACCGGAGGAGAACGAAGCGCCGGAATGCAAAACGGACAACGGGGAAAATGCTCGAATGCATGAGATGAACATGTATGCGAATGCACTGCACGTGACGACATGATATGAGATGCACGAAAAACGAAACAACACACGGAGGCAAAGACGCGAACCCGAGAATTAAATATAACTTAATGCCGGAAACGGCAAGAGTCGGAGTACATATGGGGAATGTTACATGTGGGGCGTTACAACACTCCACCACTACGAAAAGATCTCGTCCCGAGATCTAGGACTGAAAGAACTCCGGGTACTCGGAACGGAGGTGATCCTCGCGTTCCCAGGTAGCTTCACGGTCGGAATGGTGTGACCACTTGATTTTGAGAAACTTGATTGACTTGTTGCGAGTTTTGCGTTCAGTCTCTTCAAGGATTGCAACTGGGTGCTCACGGTAGGAGAGATCTTCTTGGAGCTCAATGTCCTCGAAGTTGACGGTGCGCTCAGGCGTCTTGAAGCACTTTCGGAGTTGCGAGACGTGGAACACATCATGAACATTGGCGAAGGTTGCAGGAAGCTCGAGTTGATAGGCGAGGTCGCCTCTCTTGCTGACGATCTTGAAAGGCCCGACGTATCTGGGGGCAAGCTTCCCTTTGATACCGAAGCGACGAGTCCCTTTCATAGGAGAGACGCGGAGGTAGACATGATCTCCGATCTCGAAGGCCAAATCACGGTGCTTGCTGTCGTAATAGCTCTTCTAACGAGACTGGGCTGCTTTGAGGTTATCACGAATGACCTTGCACATTTCTTCTGCTTCTGTGATCAGGTCATTACCCAGCAGCTGACGTTCACCGGTTTCAGACTAGTTGAGAGGTGTACGGCACTTCCTACCATACAGAATTTCAAACGGGGCCTTGCCGGAACTTGCTTGGAAACTGTTGTTGTACGAGAATTCAGCATAAGGAAGGCAATCCTCCCACTTCATGCCGAAGGAGATAACACAAGCTCTGAGCATATCTTCAAGAATCTGGTTGACACGCTCGACTTGACCGCTTGTTTGGGGATGGAAAGCAGTGCTGAAACGAATGCTGGTGCCCATGGCCTTCTGAAAAGAATCCCAAAGCTTGGAGGTAAAGATGCTGCCACGGTCTGAAGATATCACTTGAGGAATACCGTGCAGAGAGACAATGCGAGAGGTGTAGAGCTCCGCCAATTGAGCTGCAGTGATTGATTCTTTGATAGGCAGGAAATGAGCCACTTTGGTCAGCTTGTCGATGACAACGAATATAGCATCATTGCCACGCTTGGACTTAGGAAACCCAGTCACGAAGTCCATTTCAATATGGTCAAACTTCCATTCTGGAATGGCGAGAGGTTGGAGGAGGCCTGCTGGCCTTTGGTGTTCTGCTTTCACTCTTCTGCAGACATCACATTCATTCACGAATTGAGCGATTTCGCGCTTCATTCGAGTCCACCAATAAGTTTGCTTCAGGTCTTGATACATCTTCGTGCTCCCAAGGTGGATGGAGAGGAGAGAGTTGTGAGCCTCATTCATGATCACTTTACGAAGTTCACCTTTGGGCACAACAATTCGATCCTCGAAGAAGAGAGTGTCCTTGTCATCAAGCCGGTAGCACTTGTACTTGGACTGAATCTTTGCAATACCAATCTTCACCTTTTTCACCATAGCATCAAGAAGCTGGGCTTGGCGAATCTGGTCTTCCAAGGTAGGAGAAACTTGAAGGTTGGCAAGGAAACCTTGAGGAACAACTTGCAGATTAAGTTTGCGGAAGGCTTCACAAAGCTCGGGTTGATAAGGCTTGAGAATCAGACTGTTGCAATATGCTTTTCTGCTCAAAGCGTCAGCAATCACATTAGCCTTGCCTGGAGTATACTCGATACTCGGATTGTACTCTTGAATCATTTCGACCCATCGAGTCTGCCTGAGGTTGAGATTAGGCTGAGTGAAGATGTACTTGAGACTCTTGTGATCAGTGAAAATGTCCACTTTCCTTCCCAAGAGAAGATGTCTCCAAGTCAACAATGCGTGCACAACTGCCGCCAACTCGAGATCATGAGTGGGGTAGTTCTTCTCATTTGGCTTCAACTGGCGAGAGGTATAAGCAACAACTTTCTTCTCTTGCATCAGTACTGCACCGAGACCTTGGAGAGAGGCATCACAAAAGACCTCGTACGGCTTGGTTTCATCAGGCGGAGTTAGAACTGGAGCAGTGATTAATTTCTCTTTCAAAGTGTTGAAAGCAACATCACACTCCGGAGACCAAACGTACTTGACGTGCTTCTGAAGAAGATTTGAGAGAGGCTTCGCGATCTTGGAGAAGTTTTCAACGAATCTTCGACAATAACTTGCAAGACCGAGGAAGCTACGAAGTTGCTTCACATTCTGAGGAGGTTCCCAATTAACGATTGCAGACACCTTCTCAGGATCGACGGAAATACCCTTGGCAGAGATAATATGACCAAGATAAAGAACCTCATCGAGCCAAAACTCACACTTAGAGAACTTGGCATAGAATTGATGTTCCCTTAGCTTGTCAAGAACCAAACGCAAGTGTTTGGCATGATCTTCCTTGTTCTTCGAGAAAACCAGGATATCATCGAGATAGACCAAAACAAAGTCGTTGGTGTAGGGGTTGAAGATGAAGTTCATCATGCGAGAGAACGTCGGAGGGGCATTGGCGAGGCCAAAAGACATAACTGTGTATTCATATGACCCATAGCTTGTTCTGAACGCCGTCTTCGGAATATCTTGTTCACGAATGCGAATTTGATGATAGCCCATACGGAGATCAAGCTTGGAGAATACTTGGGCACCCTTGAGTTGTTCGAATAGCTCATTAATGTTGGGAAGTGGATATTTGTTCTTGATGGTCTTCTTGTTCAATGGACGATAATCAACACAAAGTCGGTCCGTTCCATCCTTCTTCTTCACAAAAAGAACACCACAACCCCACGGAGAAGTACTAGGCCGAATGAGACCCATTCTTTCTTGCACATCGAGCTGTTTCTTCAACTCCTTCAACTCTTCGGGGCCGAGCTTGTAAGGCCGCTTGCACACCGGTTCCGTACCGGGCTCAAGTTCAATAACGAATACAACAGGCTGGTTTGGAGGCATGCCTGGGAGTTCTTCAGGGAAGACATCTTGATACTCACAAACAACCGGAATCTGCGAAATAGCATCCAACTCACCCTTTTCATTGAGAGAGAATAACCGGATGGTATTATCCCGAGCAGCAAAGACAATCACTTCCTCAGACGAATGAGTCAGTTGAATCTGCTTGGCTGCACAATCCAGCTGAGCTTTATGTTTAGAGAGCCAGTCCATCCCAAGAATGAGGTCGATATCAGAATTGCCAAGAACCGTTGGAGAAGCCAAGAACTTGAAGTCACCCAACTTGATTGAAATATCCGGAGCAATGGAGTTATCCTGCATGCGTTTACCAGGAGAGACGACTGCTAATGGACTAGGCAGAATTTGCTGAGCCAAACCATGCCTAGATGTAAAAGGCCTTGAAATGAAACAATGCGATGCACCTGTGTCAAAAAGAACTTTTGCAGGAATATCATTAACAGGAAGGTTACCCATGATCACATCTGACGAATCCTCTGCCTGAGCTGCGTTCATCAAGTTGACCTTGGCGGACTTGGAATTATGCTTGACCACAGCTGTACTTGCCGATCTGACAGGAGGAGGAGGAGGAAGACGCCTCTGGTTGAAACACTTGTTAGCGTAGTGACCCTTCTGTTGGCACTTGTTGCACGTGACCTCTGAGAGCGGACGGTGGTACGGAGCACTCGATCTTGGAGCTTGAGACGAAGTCTTGTTCTGAAAGCCTGGGTTGGGTGGGTGGGACGAACCACTGCCACCTTTGCTCTTCTGCTGATACGGCTGACGGAACGGAGGAGGAGGAAGCCAATACTTCTGCTGCTTGGTCACTTGAGTAGAGGACGAAGACGAAGTGTCTCTGACTCACTTCCTGGAAGCATCACACCTGAGCTGAGCAGCCTCTTGCTTCAGTGCCATGTTGTAGAACTCATCGTATCTCAGCGGCTCGAAGAGGACAAGAGCGAGCTGAATTTCCTCACGAAGACCACCCCTGAACTGATAGATCATGCTCTTCTCATCAGGAACATCCTGCTTGGCAAAACGGGCGAGCTTCTGGAACAACTTGTTGTAGTCATAGACAGACAAAGATCCTTGCTTCAGATTGCGGAATTCTTCACGTTTGCTTTCAGTCACACTTTGAGGAATGTGATGAGCGCGGAAATCACGACGAAAATCATCCCAAGTGATCAAACGTCCACCTCTGGAATCCCGGTACTGCTGAAACCACTCTGCGGCCTGATCCTTGAGCTGGAAAGACGCGAACTTGACGAAATCTTCAGGTCTGACGTTGCTACATTCTAAATGCTTGCCCAGATCGACTAACCAATCATCAGCATCGGTAGCCTCAACGCAGTTACTGAACGTTTTTGGACCATTAGCGAGGAACTGATGCAGAGTTGCAAACTGGTTCTGGTTGCTGCCTTGGTTCGCTTGACTGCTTTGATTCCGCTCTTGGATGATTTGCATGATCAGCTGAGTATTTGCATTAGTAGCAGCCATCACAGCCTGCCATGCTTCCGGAGGAGGCGGAGGTGGCGGAGGATCTGGGTTCGGAGTCGTGCGCGTTGGAGGAGCCATCCTAAAGAGGTTGACCACCATTAGCACACAAATAGAGAAATATAGAAGGTGAATCCAACGGAATGAAAATTGCAACATAAGTCTTCACATCCGAACAAAATGAACGAATGCACTTCTCTTGAAGTGGTCACATATTCCTAAATTGCGAAGCCACGAAGAATCAAGTAGAAGAGGTACATCAACGAGGGATGGAATCAACATATGACGTCGGAGAAGAACGAATACCACAACTCGAAATAAAACCAAGGGTTGGCTTGCGGAATAAGCCGGAACAAACACATGATAGAAATTTCGTCCGAAGTGTTCGTGGTAGGACCTACACGGGCTCGACCGTACAGCACCATCATGTACAAGGCAGTGCACATGACATACGAAGCGTCCCCGAGTCAGCATAGCCAAGGACTCTTTAAGACACAACGAGGCCACTGTAAAATCGACCGTGAATAGGTGAACCACTAGACGTCGAACCCCAATTTCATATCACACATCTGTTGAAAGATATCCTAAGGCTACTTGAATTCCCACCTATGAAATTCCCGAAATTTTCCGGTTATGCAATCAGGTGTTGAGGATACAGGGGAAGCATAATATCTCACCCAAGCTAGCAAATCCTACATCCAGCTGCATCCATCCTTCAACACATAACCAAGAAACCTTCGGAAACCATCTATCTCAACCTTCGAAAAGCATCCGTTATACAAGTTATGGCGATACTCCCGAACTCCCGCCCCAGTACTGGGTGACGTCGAGGTTATCTCACCAACGAACTGCATAAAGGAGATTTTCGATGTCGCGCACATATCTCAAGTATGCCAGAATTGCAACGATAGAATTATGATGACAACACCTCAGAGCTCAACTCCCCGGGACACTTCCACTAAACCCCTGACAGGAGGCACCAAGACAGTATTCTCATCATAAGCCATCGGAACAAAACTAAGATACTCGCGTGATCCTAAAATTTTTTTAGTGAAATTTGAGAAGAGAAGAGACAAAACTCTACGTCAGGATGCCTTACCAGAGCGATGAGGAGACTGGGAAGTAAAAAGAATTCCTAAGCTCTCCGATATATAATTCCTAAGGACTCAAAACATTTTTCTAGACACAACTCGGCTGCTAAAAACGATCAAGCAATGGGGCTCCTAAGGTCGGGGAAGGCTCTGATTACCAACTTGTAACACCCTCGATGCGACTATATCTCCCACGTGTCGAGGCACGACTTAGAGGCATAATCGCATTGAAGGCATAAGTCGCAAGTGAGGCAATCTTCGCACAACCCATGTACATATAAATATAAAGGGGGAATAATAATAATAGTCGGCTTACATTCGCCACGTCACATCAAGGTACATAAATAGCATCCATCATACAAACACTCATGGCCCGACTACGGTGCCAAAATAGAAAAGACCCCCCAACATGCGACTAAACCCTGAATCGAACCCCGAGCAAGCACCACTACTGATCATCAGGAAAAGAAACATAATATCGCTGAGAGTCCTCGTCGTACTCCCACTTCAGCTCGTATGCGCCATCTGGAGGAGTATCATCGGTCCCTGCATCTGGTATAATAGTAATCTGTGAGCCACAAGGACTCAGCAATCTCGCACCCTCGCGATCAAGACTATTTAAGCTTAATAGGTAAGGAAGGGGGTAATGTGAGTGGAGCTGCAGCAAGCGACTAGCATATATGGTGGCTAACTTATTCGCAAAAGAGAGCGAGAAGAGAAGGCAAAGCACGAGCGGTAACTAAGTAGAGCAGACTACGCAAGCATAACTCCAACACCGTGTCCACTTCCCGGACTCCGCCGAGAAGAGACCATCACGGCAACACACGCAGTTGATTCATTTTAATTAATTAAGTTCAAGTTATCTACAACCGGACATTAACAAATTCCCATCTGCCCATAACCGCGGGCACGGCTTTCGAAAGATCAATCCCTGCAGGGGGGTCCCAACTTAGCCCATAACAAGCTCTCACGGTCAACGAAGGAATAGACCTCCACCCAGGACCCACCGATCAGACTCGGTATCCCGGTACAACAAGATGATTCGACAGGTCAAAACTAGTCCAGCAACACCGCCCGAATGCGCCGACAAATCCCGATAGGAGCTGCACATATCTCTTTCTCAAGGCACACTCAGATTGTCTTAGGTACGGGTAGGCCAGCCCAGAGTTGCCCCTGGTGGCCACCGGCAGCTGACAGTTGGACCAACACTCAGAGGAGCACTGGCCCGGGGGGGGGGGGGGGGTTAAAATAAAGATGACCCTCGGGCTCCGGAAACCCAAGGGAAAGAAAAGGGTAGGTGGCAAATGGTAAAACCAATGTTGGGCATTGCTGGAAAAGCTTTAATCAAGGCGAACTATCAAGGGGTTCCCATTATAGCCCAACCGCGTAAGGGATGCAACAATCCGGGAACATAACACCGATATGACGGAAACTAGGGCGGCAAGAGTGGAACAAAACACTAGGCGAGAGGCCGAGCCTTCCACCCTTTACCAAGTATATAGATGAGTAAAGATAACATAGCAATATAGTGATATCCCAACAAGTAAATAAATGTTCCAACAAGGAACGGCTCCAATCTTCTCCTGCAACTAACAACGCTATAAGAAGGGCTGAGCAAAGCGGTAACATAGCCAATCAATGGTTTGCTAGGACAAAGGTGGGTTAGGGGCTCAATCATGGCAATTGGGAGGCTGACAAGCAAGTGGTAGGCATCGTAGCATTGGCAAAGCAAAAGAGCGAGCAAACTAGCATAGCAAAGATAGTAGTGATTTCAAGGGTGTGATCATCTTGCCTGCACAGTTGTCAGAATTGACTGGATCCTCAAAAGCAAACTCAACGGGCTCCTCGTTAGCGAACTCGTCTCCCGGCTCTACCCAACAACACAAACAAGCAACAAGGATACAATCAACCACGTGCAAGGGCAAACAATAAGATGCAAAGATGATATGCTATGCGGGATGCGATGCGGGATGCAAGAATGCAACATGTGACAGGAAATGCATGAACCTGGCCTCAACTTGTAAATCCAAGAGTGCCACTGGATAGAGGGGAAGAAATCCCCTGAAAACTATATAAAGATCATGGCAATCGGAGCTACGGTTAAGAAATGGCAAGCGTTTTACTAAACGAACCGATCTGCAATTTACAGCAACAAGCCTCCTAAATGCAACAAAATGAACATGCTACAGCCACCCAACATGAAAAACAAATTACATGGCAGTGATGTACTCATCAAGCTTAACAAATCATCATGACTGAGGCATGGGCAAATTCCTCCATTAAGGGCTTCAAACAAGCATGGCAAAACTGAATAAGCAAAACAGATTTCAGACTTAGCGAAATTAACGCTAGTCTGTAATTTCAGACCACGATGCTCTCTTCGGAGCAGCAAAACAACATGAAGGAAAACCTGAACATGGCAAGTAAGAGCATGGCATGGAGCTACTCAACAAGCTTAACAAAACACCCAACATGACCTGGGGCCAAAAGGGTTCACAAAATACTTTACCGAGCACACGAACATCGATGAAACACAATCAGTTTTCAGACTTAGTGAAAACTGGGACATGCTGAAATAGTAACTCACGGAGGCATATAAACGAGCTCGATGCTCTCGCTACGGTGCAGGTCATGGCAAGGCAAGCATATATCCATAAGAAGGCACAAAATTCTAGCTAGACATGGCAAGAACAATGGCATAGCATGCATGGATCACTAGCAATCTCTCCGGCAAAATTGCAAAAGAGCTAACGATTTGCCCAAAACAGCAACTATCCAAAAGTTGAGCTCGATTGAGTCAACCTAGGGTGCTCCAACATAACAAGTAAAGACATGGATGGATTAAGCACAACAAGCATAACAAATTACTCTTACTGATCATCCTGAAAAGAGGCACGGATCACTAGGAAACAAGCCGGACATATGGCATCGTGAACTAAAACGGCTCAGACTTAGTGAAAATCACTAAGTCCCTGAAATCTGAAATCTCAGGTAGCCTTCTTCGCAAGCTTGCACAAGACAACACACACCTCCTAAAAATACATGGAAGGCACCTCTGGAAAGAAGGCAACATGCTTAACAATTCATCCCAAAGGGGCACAGGCATATCATGCACGGATTAAATATGGCAAAAATGACAAAAGTGCATGTTGGATTAACGGATCTGCAATTTAACTCAACATGCCTCCTTCCAACAGTATTTTGGGCAACCAGATGACCTCAAATGCAAATGATGCAATGGAATGAAATGCTGTACTCGTCGAGACGAAGAATTTGACATATTATACGCCCAAATCGGAGCTACGGATGCAAAGTTATGGCAGGTCAAACATGAGCACTTGAATCTGAGAAAAACTGGAACTTAGAAAAAAAAACTACCACCTAGGGTTACTGTAGCACCGATCCGGATCTGGATCGGGCGGCACTGTTCACCGGGCCGGCGCCGGAGCTCGCCGGCGACGAGGGAGGAGGCGGCCGGAGCGGAGGTCGGCAGGGCCGGCCGGATCCGGCGAGGACGGCGGAGGAGGAGGAGGTCGGCGGGGCCGGGGTCGGCGGCGGCCGGTGGCGGCGCGGGCGGCCGCGGGCGGAGACGGGCGGCGCGGCCCGCCGGAGCGGCGAGCGGTGGCGGGGCGCGGCGGCGCCGGCGGCCGGCCGCGGGGAAGAGGCGGCGAGGCGACGCGAAGGCGGCGGCGGGGCGACGCGGGCTCGCGGGGGCCCCTCCTGGGCCTCCCGGGCCGGGACGGCGGCGGCGGCGGCGGTGCCCACGTGGCAGCCCGAGAGTGGCGGGGGGGCGCGGCGGACGTTGTCCGGCTCCGCCCGGACACGTCCGTCGGCGGCGGATCTCGTTTTTTTTTTTAGAATTAGGGTTGGACGGGGAGGAGAACGAGAATTTCGGAGGCGGGCTATATATAGGCATAGAGGGAGCTAGGAGAGTCCAAATGGGGTGCGGTTTTCGCCCACACGATCGTGATCGAACGACCGAGACGATGGAGCTGAGTTTGGTGGGTTTTGGGCCAAAATGGAGGGGTGTTGGGCTGCACACACACGAGGCCTTTTCGGTCCCTCGGTTAACCGTTGGAGTATCAAACGACGTCCAAACGACCCGAAACTTGACAGGCGGCCTACCGGTAGTAAACCAAGGCCGCATGGCAAGTCTCGGCCCAATCCGGAAATGTTTAATCCCCACACATGAAAGAAAGCTAGAAATGGCCACCGGAGGAGAACGAAGCGCTGGAATGCAAAACGGACAACGGGGAAAATGCTCGAATGCATGAGATGAACATGTATGCGAATGCACTGCACGTGACGACATGATATGAGATGCACGAAAAACGAAACAACACACGGAGGCAAAGACGCGAACCCGAGAATTAAATATAACTTAATGCCGGAAACGGCAAGAGTCGGAGTACATATGGGGAAGGTTACATGTGGGGCGTTACAAAGTGAGACATTAAGGCAAATGCAGAAATGTAGTTCAAATTGTGATGTGATATCATAGACAGTACCTTACGCTGCAGCCGAGACCAATGTGTAACAAGATTATTCCAGTCACCGTCAGATAAATGTAGCACCGGAGACTTTATAGAAATTTCATTCAGAGGCTTGCCATCGAAGTGCACTTGCCTCAGGTAGGAATGATACTTCATCAACGAGTGCTTGAAAAGCGCAACCAACCCTTGCTCGTCATCACGATCCAGTTTGCTCCTCGCCTATTTAAAAGAATGAAATCTTGTGTCTTCTGTCAGCAGAAACATATGCAGTAATGACCATGAATAACATTAGTACATTACTTACGCGTGAGTTGCGGAGGAAGACTGGAAATTGTTCTGTGTCTGCGGTATAATCTTTCCATGAAGGAAAGATGCGCACAGAGTTCCTGACAACAACATAAGCTTCGTGTTCTAAACTGGGAAGAAATGGAACAGGGGTCCTATTTGCTGCAATTGGGGCTTTCTCTGGTCCGAAAAGGGATTTGGCAACTGGATTTGGTGTACTCTTTGCTGGAATGGGGGTTTTGCGTCATACAGTTGGTGCTATGTCAACTGGCATAATCATACTGTTTGCTGCAGTTGGGGTCTGCTGAGTTGGGGCATCAGAAATGACCAGTGTAGTAGGGCTAGAGTCTGCTAGAGTTGGGGTATTTTGTGGGTCAGGTGATATTGCAACTACACCTAATGGGCTATTTGATTTATCAGGTGCCACTACCTTTTCCAAATACTTTGCTTGTGCTCCTTCACAATCAACAATCACCCTCTTCCTTTGAACGTCTGGTACACAAGAACAACATTTGAATGGATAAATATGGTATGATGACAGATGGAATATGTACTGAAAATGGATAGGCAGGGCGTATTCACATACACGATGTGTAAACTAAGCTAATGGCAGTTCAACAAAGTAGAAGCAATGCAAAGCATCAGTTGCAAGATATGTGCGAGCAATGTAACCTTGGAAAGTTAGAGCAAGTACCTTGATGGGTGAATAAGATAGAGCGTCTTCCTCTGACTCCTCCACGAGGGAGCTACATTGACTTAGGTCTCCCTCTAGCTCAGAATCACTGTTAGGATCATATTCTAAGCATGAATCTGTAGGTGGAGAGCGTTTGCATTGCATTGCATCCAGACTTGATTTCAGTCCCTTAATGCCAAGTTTGACAGCCATGGCATTGTTCTGCTTTATTCTTTTCATGTGCGCAAGCTCATAATCATTATGATGCTGTTCAAAATCCGAGATTCATGAAGACATAAAAAGTAGTCAGATTATCTATGGAATGCATTGCGGATTCAACTCGGAGAGTGTCTCCCTATAAACCCCTGCATATGCAAAGTTCACCTCCCCAACTGTGCTGACGAGACCACACACAGAAATACAAACCCCTTATGTCTCTATAACAGGCAGGCACACATTTAAAAACTGAAGTAGGAACATTAGAATCATATGAAATTCGTATTTGAACAAGTAAACTAAGAAATTATGAGTGGCGTAATGTTTAGCTTGAAGGGTGGAGTGTTGGTAGTGAGACACAAAGCAAGTAGGCAGATTGTATTCCATGTAAAAGATCGAAACCTATGTAAAAGCTGGAAATGACACTTTCTTTCTATACAATGCAGTGTTCGTTACCCACACATGATGGAAGAGATCACATAGAGAAATACTATTCACTCATGTCTACGGTTCCAGTATTTAGAAATAGGGTGGTCCACCCTAAAAGAATATTGATAACAAATATGACAAGGCAAGCATAGATGTAGTGAATCAATCATTTACTTGTGAGCTTACTAGGACAAGTATGCAGAATTGTAACTATAGTAAGAGACTGTCCAAAATCCGAATGAATAAGTTTGTCTAGAACTTATTGTTTGCAACTAATCGACGTGAATAATTGGATATTATATCGAATGAGTAAGAAAGGCAAGTAACATTGTCAACAAACCTGGCTTGCAGTAGTAATCTGGGTCAATGTCACTATGACCAACAATCCAAATGGCTAGTTTCTATTCCGAGGGCCGGAATTTTGAAAACCCTGTGAACTTTAGAGGTACTAAAGATTACCAAAATACATCTGGACCATTAAGTGTAGGTAGCACTAAGCACACAACAAACCCTAATGACATTCTTGCCTAATGAGTAATAAATCAATTAGAAAATGGGTGATGAGGAGTGGCTGCTGAGTGTTGAGGACGTATCTCAGGATAAATCAGGTTGGCTTGGTGGGTGATGCATGCCTGAGCCCTGAACAGACTGGGAAGGTAGGCATGGCGGCGCACCCGGGCAGCGGTGACGCTGTTGGGCGAGCGGTTCCTGGCCTCCTGTTAGTCCGGCGTCTCCTCCTAGAGTCATGCCGTCCCGGGACGGCAAGTCGCCGGCGAGGCAGGCGGCTGGGGGCGAGTAGAGATCGGAAGCGCACAACAGAATAGAGGGGAATCGGGGCCTGGGACGACCCAAAATCCAAGGGTGGGCCGACCCACCATGGGCACCCTGTAGAGATACACACCCGAGCGGCGAACATGCATTTTTGAAACTAATTTAGGAACATTTAGCTGACCAATTAAACAACTCTATTTTAATAATATCAGATTCATATTTGAACAACTAAGCTTGTTTAGCTTGATGGGTGGAGTAGTGTTATTATGACACGAAGCACGTATTCTGATCGTATAGTGATCATAAAAGGGGGAAACTCTAAGCATATTTTTTTTAGCAAAAGAGGGTTTCCCCTCTGATTTGTATTAAAGAAACCACCACGGAACCAACATGATCAATTAAACCCTAAGCATGATCAATTAAATCGTATTATGGCTGAGCCATGGCAGATTTGAAGCTACAAACCGGAGAAATGATATTTAGCATCCATTGTTTGCTTTGAACTAAGAACTAAATTCTAAGAGCTGAAAAGAAAGTAGAGTAACCAAGTGAAGATCTATTTTCTGGTTGAGATCAAAAAGTTGAGGAGATATGAAGTACCACATCTCTTGCAGTGTCGTGTAGGCATCGGGGGTGCGATGGCTGTCGGTGGCGTTGAAGCAGATCTGCATCGGTAGACGGGTGCATCGGGGGATAAGTCTCGTTGCGGTGGAAGAGAAGGTCGTGTGAGCGGCCCCGGCAAAGAGGATGACAACGCCGATGAAGCGAGAGCACGCGATGCAAGGCTATTGGTCCGTCGCCGTGGATGAGAAACGTCCATCTCTAGCAGTGGACGGCGCGGTCTTGGTAGGCGCTCCGGCATGGTGGAGGACGGTGGCGATGGATGTGGTGGAGGATGGCAGCGATGGATGGGGTGGCGGACGGAGGCTGGTGTGGGGATGGGGTGTTCTAGCGCGGACGGTGTATGAATGGGAAAATGGAGGGAGAGGTATGGGGAACCATGTTTTTGGGACGCGCCTGTCTGAAATATGGGAAAGTTACGAACTTAGCCCCCGTTTAAAATTTGGACATCTCATCGGTTGGGGATAGGATGGTAATCTCGCATCTCACCAATATTTGCCCAGAGCGATTTCGGGCGAGGAGAGGGTGGTTGGTGCCCATGGTTGGCGCCCAAGGTGAATGAACGAGGCTGACAGGTAGGGTGGTTGTGTCACGTCTGAGTGAAGTTACAAACCTGCCCCTATTGAAAATATTTGCCTACATCGATTTCGGCTGAGTCGAGTTTGTTTTGCCGCCCACTATGTATGAATGGGGAATGGAGGGAGAAACATAGGTCTTTCGGACGAGCTTGAATCAAATGAGTTTTGCCGCCCATGTATGATGCCCACCGTGTCGGAATGGGCTCAGAGGCGGTCGTGTCACGTCTAATTGAAGTTACTAACCTACCCCTATTTAGAGCAGTGGAAATCGGGCCGATGGATTGTCTGTGTAATGGGTAGACATTAATTTCCATCTCCCAAACACTTGGCTTCGGGCAGCCGACGTGGGAGTGGACATTTTGCTGCTTCTTTCAAATTTTGGGACAATAAGCATCCATGTTTACCCTAGCAACTAAATTCGAATCCATTTTGTATTCCTATATGAATCTTTATAAATCATTCTATGTATTTTTATATATCTTCAAAAGGACGACAAAGATGTATTCCACTATCATATATGAATATGGTTTACAAATGCCGATACTCAAATTCAGAAACTAGAATCCAGTTTAAGGTGAATTCGAATATTTGGAACACTTCATGTCCATCTCAAATGTCACACGCAACATAATGTGTACTCCCATTTAGATATGTACACAAGCGATGTATCAAGATTCAAATACCGAGTCAATCAACCAAGAATGTACAGAACTAACAGACATATAAACACTTATAGAGTATATGGATCAATAATATCAACTAACATACATAAGCCAGCACTACAAAAAAATACACTCCCATGATGATACGTGTTTGTCACAGTAGGTCGCGTTTTTTGTCATGCATGTACATCCATGACAAATTTATGACAGAATCAAGATAGTCATACATGTGCTGTCGTAGAAGTGTTCCATGACATTACCAAAATTATCATCACGGAAGTGCCCACTTCCATGACGATAAATCGCACGTCATAGAAGTGCTTTCGTCACGGGTGACCGACACGTGGCATCCACCGTAACGGAACACCGTTAAGCTATCAGGTCGGGTTTTGGATCCGATAACCCGTTAACAGCCCCGACCAATGGGGATTTTCCACGTGTAAAATCATCATTGGCTGGAGGAAACATGTGTCGGCTCATCGTCAGGACAGATGTCATCCACTCATTAGACAGAAGGCGCCTATGATACGTGGACATGTGGCACGGCCCAACAGAGGCCCATTCCTATGAAAAGGCCGGCCTGTTTGACTTGGTCAAAAGGTGGCGGGCCGGCCCATGGAAAGCCTATTAATGGTCTGTTCGCATATAGCCCATTTACAACCTGCTAACCCAAGGCTCGTTATGCCCTATCCAAATTAGGCCCAGTAGCGTCATCTGGGCCATCCAATATGATTCCAGCCCATTTTCACTTCTGGCCCTTGTATGGCCCATGACGTCTTTCGGCCCATATGAGGCCCTATGTAACTCTTGGCCTATTAATGACCCATGGTGAAACTGGCCCGTAATGAATAGTGTATCACTTTACACCCATTAACGACCCATGGTGAAACTGGCCCGTAATGAACAGTGTATAACTATATACCCATTAACGGCCCGGTATTCCGTTGGGCCGTCTCCAGCCCATGTTATCTTTCGGCCTTCTTAGAGCCCATTTATTCTTGGGCTCATTTCCAGCATTCGTTTACTTACGGCTTGTAATTGTCATTTTCTGCTTGTGGGCCAAATTCAGCCCGTGGTTACAGTCGGCCCGTTTGTGGTCCGTTAATACGTTGGGCTGTTTTCATAGCGTCATGAAATACGGCCTATTAACGATGGCCCATTATGGTCAGCCCATGAATGGACGATTCCAACTCTAGCCCGTTTACGGCCAGAATGCGGTCTGTTTGGCCCGTAGAAGGCCCATTGATGACACGGCCCGTAGAAGGCCCATTGATGATATGGCCCGTAGAAGGCCCATTGTTTCCACGGCCCGTAAAAGGCCCACTGTTTCTACGGCCCGTAGAAGGCCCACTGATGGTGTCCTGGAGTAGGGGGTACTCATCACATCGTCTCCCGATCAGTTGGATTGGGCCGAGGACCCCCATGGCCGCATACTCATGGGCCAGTTCGGACAGCTGCCGCATACAAGGAAGATTCCACAAGACTTGGCGGTCAAGACAAGGACTCCACCCCACCGGCGTATTCGGCTAGGACTCTTGTTATCCTAGGCCTCCCGTGCATTATATAAACCGAGGCCAGGCTAGTCGATAGAGATATACAACAATCATACCATAGGCTAGCTTCTAGGGTTTTAGCCTCTACGATCTCGTGGTAGATCAACTCTTGTAATACTTATATCATCAATATCAATCAAGCAGGACGTAGGGTATTACCTCCATCAAGAGGGCCCGAACCTGGGTAAACATCGTGTCCCCTGCCTCCTATTACCATCGATCCTAGATGCACAGTTCGGGACCCCCTACCCGAGATCCGCCGGTTTTGACACCGACATTGGTGCTTTCATTGAGAGTTTCGCTGTGTGATCGGCAAAAGGATCGATGGCTCGTCTGCAGGTCAACTGCAATGCCGGCATCTTCGTCGCCGGCTCGACTGGTCACCTTGGCTCGACCGAGGACCATGCTGTTGGAAATATGCCCTAGAGGCAATAATAAATTGATTATTATTATATTTCCTTGTTCATGATAATCGTTTATTATCCATGCTAGAATTGTATTGAAAGAAAACTCAGATACATGTGTGGATACATAGACAACACCATGTCCCTAGTAAGCCTCTAGTTGACTAGCTCGTTGATCAATAGATGGTTACGGTTTCCTGACCATGGACATTGGATGTCATTGATAATGGGATCACATCATTAGGAGAATGATGTGATGGACAAGACCCAATCCTAAGCATAGCACAAGATCATGTAGTTCGTATGCTAAAGCTTTTCTAATGTCAAGTATCATTTCCTTAGACCATGAGATTGTGCAACTCCCGGATACCGTAGGAGTGCTTTGGGTGTGCCAAACGTCACAACGTAACTGGGTGGCTATAAAGGTACACTACAGGTATCTCCGAAAGTGTCTGTTGGGTTGGCACGAATTGAGACTGGGATTTGTCACTCCGTGTAAACGGAGAGGTATCTCTGGGCCCACTCAGTAGGACATCATCATAATGTGCACAATGTGACCAAGGAGTTGATCACAGGATGATGTGTTACGGAACAAGTAAAGAGACTTGTCAGTAACGAGATTGAACAAGGTATCGGGATACCGACGATCGAATCTCGGGCAAGTATCGTACTGATAGACAAAGGGAATTGTATACGGGATTGATTAAGTCCTTGACATCGTGGTTCATCCGATGAGATCATCGTGGAGCATGTGGGAGGCAACATGGGTATCCAGATCCCGCTGTTGGTTATTGACCGGAGAACGTCTCGGTCATGTCTGCATGTCTCCCGAACCCGTAGGGTCTACACACTTAAGGTTCGATGACGCTAGGGTTATAAAGGAAGTTTGTATGTGGTTACCGAATGTTTTTCGGAGTCCCGGATGAGATCCCGGACATCACGAGGAGTTCCGGAATGGTCCGGAGGTAAAGATTGATATATAGGAAGTATGGTTTTGGCCACCAGAAGTGTTCCGGGCATCACCGGTAGTGTACCGGGACCACCGGAGGGGTCCGGGGGTCCACCAGCCCCGGAGGCCTACATGGGCCAATAGTGGGAAGGGACCAGCCCCTAGGTGGGCTAGGGCGCCTCCCACCAAGGCCCAAGGCGCCTCCAATAGGGAAAAGGGGCAAACCCTAGGGCAGATGGGCCCTAAGGCCCACCCTAGGTGTGCCTCCCCCTCTCCCCCTTGTGGCCGCCACCCTAGATGGGATCTAGGGCTGCCGCACCCCTTGGGGTGGGAACCCTAGGTGGGGGCTCAGCCCTCCCTCTCCCCCTATATATAGTGGAGGCAAAGGGGCAGCCCAACACACGATTCAATCTCCCTGTTGGCGCAGCCCTACCCCTCTTCCTCCTCGTCTCTCGTAGTGCTTGGCGAAGCCCTGCTGGAGTCCCGCGCTCCTGCACCACCACCACGCCATTGTGCTGCTGCTAGATGGAGTCTTCCTCAACCTCTCCCTCTCTCCTTGCTGGATCAAGGCATGGGAGACGTCACCGGGCTGTACGTGTGTTGAACACGGAGGTGTCGTCCGTTCGGCACTAGAATCATCGGTGATTTGGATCACGAGGAGTATGACTCCATCAACCCCGTTCACTTGGACGCTTCCGCTCAGCGATCTACAAGGGTATGTAGATGCACTCTCCTTCCCCTCATTGCTGGTTTCTCCATAGATAGATCTTGGTGACACGTAGGGAAATTTTGAATTTCTGCTACGTTCCCCAACAATGGCATCATGAGCTAGGTCTATTGCGTAGATTCTATGCACGAGTAGAACACAAAGTAGTTGTGGGCGTTGATTTTGTTCAATATGCTTACAGTTACTAGTCCAATCTTGATTCGGCGGCATTGTGGGATGAAGCGGCCCGGACCGACCTTACACGTACTCTTACGTGAGACTGGTTCCACCGACTGACATGCACTAGTTGCATAAGGTGGCTAGCGGGTGTCTGTCTCTCCCACTTTAGTCGGATCAGATTCGATGAAAAGGGTCCTTATGAAGGGTAAATAGCAATTGGCATATCACGTTGTGGTTTTTGCGTAGGTAAGAAACGTTCTTGCTAGAAACCCATAGCAGCCACGTAAAACATGCAAACAACAATTAGAGGACGTCTAACTTGTTTTTGCAGGGTATGCTATGTGATGTGATATGGCCAAGAAGAATGTGATGAATGATATGTGATGTATGAGATTGATCATGTTCTTGTAATAGGAATCACGACTTGCATGTTGATGACTATGAAAACCGGCAGGAGCCATAGGAGTTGTCTTAATTTATTTATGACCTGCGTGTCAACATAAACGTCATGTAATTACTTCACTTTATTGCTAACCATTACTGTAGTAGTAGAAGTAATAGTTGGCGAGACAACTTCATGAAGACACGATGATGGAGATCATGATGATGGAGATCATGGTGTCATGCCGGTGACGATGATGATCATGGAGCCCCAAAGATGGAGATCAAAAGGAGCAATATGATATTGGCCATATCATGTCACTATTTGATTGCATGTGATGTTTATCATGTTTATACATCTTATTTGCTTAGAACGACGGTAGTGAATAAGATGATCCCTCATTAAAATTTCTAGAAAGTGTTCCCCCTAACTATGCACCGTTGCGAAAGTTCGTCGTTTCGAAGCACCGCGTGATGATCGGGTGTGATAGATTCTTACGTTCACATACAACGGGTGTAAGCCAGATTTACACACGCAAAACACTTAGGTTGACTTGACGAGCCTAGCATGTACAGACATGGCCTCGGAACACAAGAGACCGAAAGGTCGAGCATGAGTCGTATAGAAGATACGATCAACATGAAGATGTTCACCGATGTTTACTAGTCCGTCTCACGTGATGATCGGACACGACCTAGTTGACTTGGATCATGTAATCACTTAGATGACTAGAGGGATGTCTATCCGAGTGGGAGTTCATAAGATGAACTTGTTTATCCTGAACATAGTCAAAAGGTCTTCGCAAATTATGTCGTAGCTCGCGCTTCAGTTCTACTATTTAGATATGTTCCTAGAGAAAATTTAGTTGAAAGATGATAGTAGCAATTATGCGGACTAGGTCTGTAAACTGAGGATTGTCCTCGTTGCTTCATAGAAGGCTTATGTCCTTAATGCACCGCTCAGTGTGCTGAACCTCGAATGTCGTCTGTGGATGTTGCGAACATCTGACATACACATTTTGATAACTACGTGATAGTTCAGTTAAACGGTTTAGAGTTGAGGTACCGAAGACGTTTTGAAACGTCGCGAAACATATGAGATGTTTCGAGGGCTGAAATTGGAATTTCAGGCTCGTGCCCTCGTCAAGAGGTATAAGACCTCCGACGATTTTCTTAGCCTGCAAACTAAGGGAGAAAAGCTCAATTGTTGAGCTTGTGCTCAGATTGTCTGAGTACAACAATCATTTGAATCGAGTGTGAGTTGATCTTCCAGATGAGATAGTGATGTTTCTCCGAAGTCATTACCACCAAGCTGCTAGAGCTTCGTGATGAACTATAATATATCAGGGACATATATGATGATCCTTGATATATTCGCGATGTTTGACACCACAAAAGTAGAAATCAAGAAGGAGCATCAATTGTTGATGGTTGGTGAAACCACTAGTTTCAAGAAGGGCAAGGGCAAGAAGGGATACTTCATGACACGGAAAATCAGCTGCTGCTCTAGTGAAGAAACCCAAGGTTGAACCCAAACCCGTGACTAAGTGCTTCTGTAATAAGAGGAATAGCCACTGGAGCAGAATTACCCTAGATACTTGGTAGATGAGAAGGCTGGCAAGGTTGATAGAAGTATATTGGATATACATTGTGTTAATGTTTACTTTACTAGTACTCCTAGTAGCACCATGGTATTAGATACCAGTTCGGTTGCTAAGTGTTAGTAAACTCGAAATAAAAGGCTTCGGAGTAAACGGAGACTAGCTAAAGGTGAGCTGGCGATATGTGTTGGAAGTTTTTCCCAAGCTTGATGTGATCAAGCATCGCACGCTCCCTCTACCATCGAGATTGGTGTTTGCGTTGAGCATAGACATGATTGGATTATGTCTATCGCAATATAGTTATTCATTTAAGGAGAATAATGGTTACTCTGTTTATTTGAATAATACCTTCAATGGTCTTGCACCTAAAATGAATGGTTTATTGAATCTCGATCGTAATGATACACATGTTCATGCCAAAAGATATAAGATAGTAATGATAGTACCACCTACTTGTGGCACTGCCACGTAAGTCATATCGGTATAAAACGCATGAAGAAGCTCCATGTTGATGGATCTTTGGGCTCACTCGTTTTTGAAAAGTTTGAGACACGCGAACCATGTCTATTGGTGTATATGCATGAAGAAACTCCATGCAAATGGACCGTTTGGACTCACTTGATTTTGAATCACTTGAGACATGCAAATCATACCACATGGGCAAGATGACTGAAAGCCTCGTTTTCAGTAAAATGGAACTAGAAAGCAACTTGTTGGAAGTAATACATTTTGATGTGTGCAGTCCAATGAGTGCTGAGGCATGTAGTGGATATCGTTATGTTCTTACTTCATAGACGATTTGAGTAGATGTTGAGTATATTTACTTGATGAATCACGAGTCTGAATTATTGAAAGGTTCAAGTAATTTCAGGGTGAAGTTGAAAGATCGTCGTGACAAGAGGATAAAATATCTATGATATGATCATAGAGATGAATATCTGAATTACGAGTTTGGCACAGAATTAAGACATTGTGGAAATTGTTTCACAACTAATACAGCCTGGAACACCATAGTGTGATGGTGTGTCCGAACATCATAACTGCACCCTATTGGATATGATGCATACCGTGATGTCTCTTATCAAATTACCACGATAGTTTATGGGTTAGGCATTAGAGACAATCACATTCACTTTAAATAGGGCACCACGTAATTCCGATGAGATGACACCGTATGAACTATGGTTTAGAGAAACCTAAGCTGTCATTTCTTGAAAGTTTGGGGCTGCGACGCTTATGTGAAAAAGTTTCAGGCTGATAAGCTCGAACCCAAAGCGGATAAATGCATCTTCATAGGACACCCAAAACAGTTGGGTATACCTCCTGCCTCAGATTCGAAAGCAATAAGGGATTGTTTCTGGAATCGGGTCCTTTCTCGAGGAAAAGTTTCTCTCAAAAGAATTGCGTGGGAGGATGGTGGAGACTTGATGAGGTTATTGAACCGTCTCTTCAACTAGTGTGTGGCAGGTCACAGGAAGTTGTTCCTATGGCACCTACACCAATTGAAGTGGAAGCTTATGATAGTGATCATGAAACTTCAGATCAAGTCACTACCAAACCTCGTAGGATGACAAGGATGCGTACTACTTCAGAGTGGTACGTAATCCTGTCTTGGAAGTCATGTTGCTAGACAACAATGAACCTACGAGCTATGGATAAGCGATGGTGGGCCTGGATTCCAAAATGGCTCGAGGCCATATAATCCGAGAGAGGATCCATATATGAAAACAAAGTGTAGACTTTGGAAGAACTACTTGATGGTCATAAGGCTGTTAGGTACATATGGATTTTAAAAGGAAGGCGGACAATGATGGTAAGTATCACCATTAAGAAAGCTCGACTTGTCGTTAAGATGTTTTCCGACAAGTTCAAGGAGTTGACTATGATGAGACTTTCTCACTCGTAGCGATGCTAAGAGTCTGTTGGAATTATATTAGCGATTACTGCATTATTTATGAAATCTTGCAGATAGGATATCAAAACATTGTTTCCTCGATGTTTTTTGAGGAAAGGTTGTATGTGATACAACCAGAAGGTTTTGTCAATCCTGAAAGATGCTAACAAGTATGCAAAGCTCCAGCAATCCTTCTAAGGACTGGAGTAAGCATCTCGGAGTTGGAATGTATGCTTTGATGAGATGATCAAAGTTTTGGGCGTATACAAAGTTTATGAGAAACCTGTATTTCCAAAGAAGTGAGTGGGAGCACTATAGAATTTCTGATGAGTATATGTTGTTGACATATTGTTGATCGGAAATGATGTAGAATTTCTGGAAAGCATGCAGTGTTATTTGAAAAGTGTTTTTCAATGGAAATCCTGGATTAAGCTACTTGAACATTGAGCATCAAGATCTATAAGGATAGATCAAAATGCTTAATGGTACTTTCAAATGAGCACATACCTTGACATGATCTTGAAGGTGTTCAAGATGTATCAGTCAAAGAAGGAGTTCTTGCCTGAGTTGTAAGGTATGAAGTTAAGACTTAAAGCTTGACCACGGCAGAAGAAAGAGGAAGGACGAAGGTCGTCCCCTATGCTTTTGTCATAGGCTCTCTACAATATGCTATGCTGTGTGCCGCACCTAAAGTGTGCCTTGCCATGAGTCAGTCAAGGGGTACAAGAGTGATCCAAGAATGGATCACAGGACAGCGGTCAAAGTTATCCTTAGTAACTAGTGGACTAAGAAATTTTCTCGATTATGGAGGTGGTAAAAGAGTTCGTCGTAAAGGGTTACGCCGATGCAAACTTTGACACTAATCCAGATTATTCTGAGTAGTAGACTGGATTCGTATAGTAGAACAGTTATTTGGAATAGCTCCAAATAGAACGTGGTAGCTGCATCTAGGAGATGACATAGAGATTTGTAAAGCACACACGGATCTGAAAGATTCAAACCCGTTGACTATAACATCTCTCACAAGCATAACATGATCAAACCCAGAACTCATCGAGTGTTAATCACATGGTAATGTGAACTAGGTTATTGACTCTAGTAAACTCTTTGGGTGTTAGTCACATGGGGATGTGACCTTGAGTGTTAATCACATATCGATGTGAACTGGATTATTGACTCTTGTGCAAGTGGGAGACTGTTGGAAATATGCCCTAGAGGCAATAATAAATTGATTATTATTATATTTCCTTGTTCATGATAATCGTTTATTATCCATGCTAGAATTGTATTGAAAGGAAACTCAGATACATGTGTGGATACATAGACAACACCATGTCCCTAGTAAGCCTCTAGTTGACTAGCTCGTCGATCAATAGATGGTTACGGTTTCCTGACCATGGACGTTGGATGTCATTGATAACGGGATCACATCATTAGGAGAATGATGTGATGGACAAGACCCAATCCTAAGCCTAGCACAAGATCATGTAGTTCGTATACTAAAGCTTTTCTAATGTCAAGTATCATTTCCTTAGACCATGAGATTGTGCAACTCCCGGATACCGTAGGAGTGCTTTGGGTGTGCCAAACGTCACAACGTAACTGGGTGGCTATAAAGGTACACTACAGGTATCTCCAAAAGTGTCTATTGGGTTGGCACGAATCGAGACTGGGATTTGTCACTCCGTGTGAACGAAGAGGTATCTCTGGGCCCACTCGGTAGGACATCATCATAATGTGCACAATGTGACCAAGGAGTTGATCACGGGATGATGTGTTACGGAACGAGTAAAGAGACTTGCCAGTAACGAGATTGAACAAGGTATCGGGATACCGACGATCGAATCTCGGGCAAGTATCGTACCGATAGACAAAGGGAATTGTATACGGGATTGATTAAGTCCTTGACATCGTGGTTCATCCGATGAGATCATCGTGGAGCATGTGGGAGGCAACATGGGTATCCAGATCCCGCTGTTGGTTATTGACCGGAAAACGTCTCGGTCATGTCTGCATGTCTCCCGAACCCGTAGGGTCTACACACTTAAGGTTCGATGACACTAGGGTTATAAAGGAAGTTTGTATGTGGTTACGGAATGTTGTTCGGAGTCCCGGATGAGATCCCAGACGTCACGAGGAGTTCCGGAATGGTCCGGAGGTAAAGATTGATATATAGGAAGTATGGTTTTGGCCACCGGAAGTGTTCCGGGCATCACCGGTAGTGTACCGGGACCACCGGAGGGGTCCGGGGGTCCACCAGGTGGGGCCACCAGCCCCGGAGGCCTACATGGGCCAATAGTGGGAAGGGACCAGCCCCTAGGTGGGCTAGGGCGCCTCCCACCAAGGCCCAAGGCGCCTCGAATAGGGGAAAGGGGCAAACCCTAGGGCAGATGGGCCCTAAGGCCCACCCTAGGTGTGCCTCCCCCTCTCCCCCTTGTGGCCGCCACCCTAGATGGGATCTAGGGCTGCCGCACCCCTTGGGGTGGGAACCCTAGGTGGGGGCGCAGCCCTCCCTCTCCCCCTATATATAGTGGAGGCAAAGGGGCAGCCCAACACACGATTCAATCTCCCTGTTGGCGCAACCCTACCCCTCTTCCTCCTCGTCTCTCGTAGTGCTTGGCGAAGCCCTGCTGGAGTCCCGCGCTCCTCGACCACCACCACGCCGTTGTGCTGCTGCTGGATGGAGTCTTCCACAACCTCTCCCTCACTCCTTGCTGGATCAAGGCATGGGAGACGTCATCGGGCTGTACGTGTGTTGAACACGGAGGTGCCGTCCGTTCGGCACTAGAATCATCGGTGATTTGGATCACGACGAGTATGACTCCATCAACCCCGTTCACTTGAACGCTTCCGCTCAGCGATCTACAAGGGTATGTAGATGCACTCTCCTTCCCCTCGTTGCTGGTTTCTCCATAGATAGATCTTGGTGACACGTAGGAAAATTTTGGATTTCTGCTACGTTCCCCAACACATGCTCCATCTCCGATCGTCATGTTTGGACGAGGGCCTTCATCAACATCAACTCTGATCTCTATCAAGATCATGGAGGAATCATCCATGGAGCTCGGGGGCTCAACGTCAACATTGCCCTCGGGCGACCGTGCTGTTTTTCCGAACAACAAACTTGTATCCGCTGCCACCACCTTTTAGAGCATCGCTTTGACGATCCCTTTGGTGGGATTCTGCGGAATTGTGTCTACAACAACCTTGGAAAATTTTATCGAGTTTCGATGGAGGAATCTCCGACAATCTACGATATACCGGAGCCTGTCAAATCTGGACGGGAATCTGGACAAGTGTAGGGCGTGGTCTCCAGAGCCCAGCTCGGAGGTCCTTTGGAAGATCCAACCGTTCATCTACTGCGGAAATCCCATATCTACCACCCCTCCAAATTTCAGCTCGATCCAACGGTTCAAACTCCGGGAAACTTCCGATGAGTGGACCAATTTTCGGATCTGTTTTCTACGCGAATACGGATCCGACCCGAATTCATGTTTCTTTATTAACGTGATATTGGACAACTTTTTTTAAGGAATTTTCTTCTAAGGTATTGTGCGTTGTTTTTAAACACGTACCCATAAAATTTTAAGCCGTCTTCGAGGTAATCTTCACTATCACGCTGGTATCAAACCAGTCCGGCGGTATTGCTCCACGGCTGCCGACCTGCGCTACACACGTCGCTGCTTTATTGAGCCGAGCTCAATTCCTTTGATCATCATCTCGGCAAGCCGAACAAGAGTTCGGCATTGCGAAGGATAAATCATCACCAACATCGCCGCCCCACGGATTACACGGAGCGGGCATACCGGCATCGCCGCACGGTCACTTCATCAAGCCGGCATCGACCACGTCATGACTTGCATCGGCAGGGCCGCACTATTGCTTCTTCAACCTGGTGTCCATCACGCCGACCTACTTCGACTCATCGGCTGACATCGAGGCTAGACTGGGGGCTTCGCCATCTCTTCATCAACCTACTCCAGAGACTTCGGCGTCACTAGCCGACCAGCTCCGTCATGTTAGCTGGACCGAGGGCTTTGTCTCGGCGAGCCAACCTTTGCCAGCATCACCATACCGTCGCTTTATCGCCATTCAGGCAATGGGTGTATGGATCGAGTCCCAATTTTGGGAATCACCTTTCTTCGGATTGCTACAACAAATAAACCAGGTGCTATTAATCCTAGTATTTTTTGCTTGTTTGGGTTTATTATTCCCAAGGAATTATTACTCTGGTTTGTCCATCATCTGTACACAGGTCTATCAAATGATGGCCACATTAACGATGGTCACGTGGTGGTTCGGTCACTTTCCGTACATAGTCTGGCGAACGCCGCATCCGGAACTCGGACCGACCTGTGAATTTAGGCTTTGCCACGCCTTTACCGCATCACGCCGACGCCCTGCATCGACATTGACTTCGGCGCCAGGCCATATTTCTTTTATTACTCACTTTGCATAAATTATTTATTATGCAACGATTTTTTAATTATTATTATTACTATCATCTCCGGTTTGCACTACTTTTTGTGCACAGGAAAATGATCCGGGGACTTCGGCATCACTCTGCCGGTCTGCATTGACCGTGCTATGTCACCTCTTCGGCGTGTCGAGCTCTCCGCTCCGCCACCTCGGGACCGTCTTGGGGGATGGAACCTTGTCCCGCATCAAGCTCGGACCGCGTCATCAATGCCGAACACATTAACCAGCTAAGTCGCTTTCATGCTCAAAGTTTAAAATTTTAACTTGTGTTCGGTTCGACCAAGCATTATACTTTTTTGGGAAAAAGTTGCTTGTAAAAAATTTCCTTGTCCAAACTTTGTTTGTGACACACATATTCAAATACCCCGTTTATTTGGGGGCTTCCTTTATGAAGCATTTCCTCTTGCATATGATTATACTTGTACGGCTTCGTTCCTTGTTCGTGTATTACGCCACAATATGCACCATATTGACTTAAGCGATTTGCAAGCTGGGTTGCCTGGCTCCTGTGCTTACCCCTACGTTCCCGATTGTTCAGCTAGGGAGTAAAGGGAGCACCTCTGCGATTGTCACTACCGGGTCCTCCGAGCTCTGACCTTAGACTGGGTGAAGCCGAAAGCTAGCGCTCTTATTGTTTTCAATCATGGTCGGCACACAACGGAACTCATGAGTACAAAAAATCTATTGCACAAGTCTCATAGTAATAATGAGCACCGAAGAAAGGTATCGGTGGGGGTACTATTTTCTTCGAAGATGCTTCTTACACTTCGTCTGTAATATAGCATAAGTTCCCTGAGCGCGCTTTGTCTGTTACAGCCTTATGACCCGGTTGCCTGGTTATCGGAAACACTGTCGATATTCTCGACAGGTGGAGTGCATAACACTTTTCGGTCCTTGACCGATGAGGGAGAAGCCGATGGTCGGTTAAGACGCGCTTAAACTTCGGTTGAACAAAGATATGATATAAGTACTTCGGTACATACAATCATTATACATAAAATCTTTTACCCAAGTCACTTGGGGGCCCTTAAAATTTATATGAGCTATTTTATAGTAAATGTGTTTTCTTCTTGGTCGTTGCAAAGTCTTTTTCTATCGCTCCTTTTTAGACGTGAGTGTGTGGTCAATAGCCAGATAACCCATTTTCTCTCTAGTGACCGCTCGAGTTTAGTTCGCTAAACTGGTCTAACGAGAAGTACTCCGCCTTCGGGATAGGAGGTTGAAGCCGTAGGCTGACCCGCTTGAAGTCTTGAGATATGATGTGTCATGCTAAAGCATGACAGAAGCACTTTTTTTCTAAAGTCCAATTTTCGGATTGGCACCGAACACTTGATCTTGTTCGGGCGTCAAGTTTTCACTGACGTTTTTTTGGTTTTCCAAGCTTATGGCACTTTTAAACTATTTATGTGTTTTCAGCACAAGTCTCGCAGTGCAATGCCGGACACCTTTATAGATTCGGCAAAAACATTCTCGGGTCTCACTATATATGCATCGGTTTCGAATTGTGTCTTCGGTCAATAGTTGGGTTTCCCGGCTCCTGCACTTGCCTCCTATGTTCCGCTTTGTTCGCCTAGGTGTGCAAAGGGAGAACCACTGCGATTGTGCTTCTAGCTCACATGGTTAAGCACCTCAGTGGACAAAGCCGAAAACTGACTGTCACAATAAGCGTAAACTGGTCAGCAATCCGATGACAGTGTTAAATGATGGGCCATTCATAACAATGGCCGAAGTGTTTATGGCTTGACCTTGACTGTCGCCGAACACTACCGGGGGCTATTAACTGGCCTCCCAAACTAAATCCTCGATATTATGCTCTTACATTAGAGCTGAGGCTGCATGATCATGCTTAGCATGACAACCCAAAGAAAGGAACCGATAGCGGGACTATTTTCTTTGGAAGACATTTCTTATGTTAAACAGTAATATAACATATCTCTCTGTAAGTGCATCTAGTGCCACCCCAAGTTGCTTTTGGAGTATTGACGACAAACCTAGTTGAGGGACTAATGTGTTTGTGAGAATTGCAGGATAACACAGGTAGAAGTCCCTCAATGATTCGGTTTTACTACCAGAGATGACCCCTAAAAATGTACGAAGACATTGAAGACAATGGTGGTACTTGAAGATATTCACATTGAAGACTATGACAAGAGAAGACACCACGTGAAGCCTATGGAACTCGAAGACTTAGATTCTTCGTAGTTTTATTTCATTTGTGTTGAGTCATAGGAACCACCATACTGTTAAGTGGGGTCCAAGAGAACCAGTCAGAATGACTGAAGTGATGCCTAATTCAAAACCTATATCTTCGAGCGAAGACTATGAGAGCAAATCTTGTCCAGAGTCGGACAAGTCAGCTTTGCTCGTAGCCCAAGTAAAGTTGCCGTGTGAGTTTGAAATCTGACCGTTGGTACACGTGTCAGTTCCTTAGTGACCCAGGGTCATTTCGGACAAATCAGGTCGGGTTGCCCAGTGGCTATAAATAATCCACCCCCTACAACCATAAACGGTTGGCTGCTCAGATTTCAGTGCATGGCTTTTGTCGTTTGAGAGCAACCCACCTCGAAGCCTTTGAGAGAAAATTCCTAGCGAGGAGAAAAGCCCTAACCACCCAGAGCCAGAGTAAATTGGGCATCACTTAAGTCTTCGTGAAAGAGTGATCTGAAGACTTATTACACTTGAGGACTGTGCATCCTCCAGCCGGTTAGGCGTCACGTTCTGAGCATCCAAGAGAAATTGTGGATTGCTAGTGAACGAAGTCTGTGAAGGTTTGGGAGTCTACCTTGAAGACTTACCAGAGTGATTGGGCGAGATCTGTGTGACCTTGGCTCAAGGAGAAAACGGTGAGGACTGGGTGTCCTGAGCTGCGTGTTTCAGGACTGGGTGTCCGGGACTGTGTGTCCTTTGGTTTAAATACCTAGCCGCTCCAACCAGACGTACAGTTGTCATAGCAACTGGAACTGGTCCAACAAATCATTGTCTTCAGCGTGTCACTGGTTTCATCTTCACTTCCTTTTACTTTCTGTTACACACTGTGAAGCCATTGCATGCTTGCTTTATCTTCTGTCTTCACAACATAACTGTATGATCTGTTTGGCTTCATAACTTCTTCCTACCTGATCCTTATTACACTGCTGCTACTTGTCTTGTGCTTTCACTCTATTGAATGCTTGACCATGGCTTGCCTAGTGTAATCTAACTTCCGCTGCTTAAGTGATTGGCATATCTGTACTGTTTGTCTTCATAACCTTCACGTTTTGAAGACTTTCATAAAAATCGCCTATTCACCCCCTCTAGTCGATATAACGCACTTTCAATTGGTATCAGAGCAAGGTGCTCCCTTGTTCTGTGTGATTCGGTTTAACCACCTGGAGTTTTAGCTATGTCGACTGCAGGGATAATTAAAGTCTCCGCTGCGTGCCCCGTCTTCGATGGAACTGAATATCCCTACTGGAAGAATAAGATGCGCATGCATCTTGAAGCCATTGACGTCGACCTATGGTATGTCGTCGAAAACGGCGTTCCCAAGGCTGGAGAAGGTGTCCCTGCTGCTGATGTCAAGAAGTTCACTCAACTGGACTCTACTGCCAAGAATATCATCTGTGGTCATCTGACCAAGGGACAGTACGGCCGTGTAAGTGCCTTGAAGACATCCAAGATGGTCTGGGACTGGCTCTCCAAAGTCAATGAAGGCATCTCAACCCAGAGAGATCAGAGAATCAGTGTTCTTCGCAATCTCTTCGACCGCTTCAAGCGAAATGACAATGAGAATGTCCAACACACATTTGACCGGCTCACTGACATCACAAATGAGCTTCAAGCCCTCGGCGCCACTGAGATCACCAAACATGAAATCGTCAAGACGCTGCTGAGATCACTTGACAGTTTGTTTGACATCCTAGCCCTGATGATTCAAGAACGTCCAGATTTCAAGACACTCGATCCGTCTGACATACTTGAGAGGCTCAACACACATGAGTTTCAGCTTTCTGAGAAAAGAGATATCTACGGTCCAAACTATGGGCGAACTCGTGCCTTGAAGGCAAAAGCTGTGTCCTCATCTGAAGACGAATCTGACAGCAGTTTCGATGATCCTAAAGACATTGGACGGGAACTTGCAATGCTAGTGATGAAGTTCCAGAAATTCACCAAGAAGAAAGGCTTCAGAAAGTCTTCACGATCAAGCTTAAGGAATGATGAAGCTTCTGCTCATGACTACAAGAAGAAAACATGTCACAAGTGCAAGAAAACTGGACACTTCATCTCTGAGTGTCCACAGTGGGACAATGAGAGCAGAAAGAAGAAGAAGAGCAAGGGATGACTCCGACGACAAGAAGAAGAAGAAATACTCAAAGTCTTCTTCCAAGTCTTCCTCAAAGTCTTCATCACACAAGAAGAGCTCAACTGGCAAGGCTCGTGCGTTTGTTGGCAAGGAAATGGATTCAGAGGAGGAGTCCGCTTCTGAGGAGGCAGAGGTGGAGTCTGATTCTGGCATTGCGAGTCTGGCTAGCTTATGTCGCCAAGTCCATCTTCAACACTGAAGACAATGACTTCATCACCAACACCGATGCAAATGACAAGGACGACTCTACTCCTACCTACTGCTTCATGGCACGCGGTGCCAAGGTAAACACACACACTACTCACTATCAAACATCTAGTGACGATGACTCTGATTGTGATTCAAAACCCAGCTACAAAACACTCGCTAAAATTGCCACTAAACAACAGAAAGCCATGGAACATATTCAAAAACTGTTAGACAGAAGCGATGATCTGTTGGGTGCTGAAATGACTCGATCTGAATCCTTAATTGAAGACATAAAAAAATCTGCATGTTAAGTATCAGGAACTTGGAGATCGTCATGATACTCGCTCAACAACTCATGAAAAGCTTTCCTATGATTTTCTTCAAAGGAAGCAAGATCTTGAGAAATTGAGAGCGGCTCATGAAGATCTTCAAAAGGAAAACGAGTCACTTCGCGCTGAACAGATCAGTTCCGCTCAGGAAGGATTTGAACCACCATGCCTTAAATGCATGGAGCGTGATAATGCTACTTCTGTTGCTGAATGTTCCACTGCTACTGCTGTTGCAATATCTTCAACTGTTGAAGTGGTAACTAACCCATCTGCTGAGGATACCACTGCTATTGCTGATGAGAATGCTAGGTTGAAGACATTGCTTGAAACAAGGATGTACAAAAGTCTCAAAGGACATCAGACATTATGTGATGTCCTCAAGAAGCAGATTCTGAACCGAAACCCTAGGAAAGAGGGTGTTGGGTTCATGAGGAAAATTAATGCAGATGGCTCTTACTGGAAACCTGAGCAGTACCCCAAAACCACATGGGTTGCTGCAAAGGAATCCTCAGCAGATCCATCCAATCTATCTGGCTTCATTTGTGCTAATCCTATTATCATTGATGAATCCTTTGATGCAAACTATAAACTGTTTAAGAATCAGAATGGTGAAGTATTTGCCAGGTACATTGGTACTAACTGCAGGAATGGACCGCCTATGAAGAAGATCTGGGTTCCAAAAACGTGTCTGGAGAATCTTCCTGTGAATGTCCTCATGACACCTCACATGAAGAAGACAAACCTTAGACCAAAGGCTTCATATGGTCCAAAGGCTTCATACAGGCAGAGGACTCACCTGAGTCACACTAACGCAAATGTTTTGCGGGGAAACCATGCTCAGGCATATGAGAGCGGTTCTTCAAACCGTCATGTTCATATGACCAAGAACTATTCTGCCTATTCTTATGAGTACTATTGCCCGCCTGCTAGACTGTTTGCTAGGGCTCCAAAGCCAAAATTCTCAGATGCTGCACTTAGACTTATTGCTTCTAAGCCACCCTTGAAGATGTGGGTGGTTAAGAAAGCTTAACTCTCTTTTGCAGGGAAAGGTCTCCAGCAGAAAAGTCATGTTTGTTGAATCCCTTGGCTTCAACTTAATGTCTGTCTCAATGCTTTGCGATTTGAACATGATTGTAATTTTTGGAAAATATCGTTGCCTGGTACTAATGGAATCTGACAAGTCTCTAGTGTTTGAAGGGTATCGGAAAGATGATTTGTACGTGGTAGATTTCTCAGTAGGGCCACAGCTTGCAGTATGTCTTCTGGCAAAGGCTTCAGAATGCTGGCTTTGGCATCGGAGGCTTGGGCATGCTGGCATGAGGAACCTCCACACCCTTGCAAAGAAGAAGCATGTCATAGGCATCGAGGGCGTCAAGTTCAAGAAAGATCACTTATGCGGTGCCTGTGAAGCAGGGAATATGACAAGGGCAAAACATCCTTCGAAGACAATCATGACCACTACTCGACCCTTCAAACTGCTTCACATGGATCTCTTTGGTCCCACTCACTACTTAACTTTTTCCACTACTGCTTGCCTCTATGGCTTTGTCATTGTTGATGATTACTCTAGATATACTTGGGTGCACATAATCATTTACAAGACTGAAGTGCAGGATGTCTTCAGACGCTTCGCAAATCGGGCTATGAACAATTATGGCGCCAAGATAAAGCACATTAGAAGTGACAATGGCACTGAATTCAAGAACACTGGCCTTGATACATATCTGGATACCTTGGGCATCACACATGAATTCTCAGCTCCGTACACAACACAGCAGAATGGCGTCGTTGAACGCAAGAACAGAACACTCATTGAGATGGCCAGAACAATGCTAGATGAGTACAAGACTCCAAGAAAATTCTGGCCTGAAGCCATTGACACTGCATGCCATACAATCAACCGTGTTTATCTTCACAAGCTTCTAAACAAGACATCTTATGAACTTCTAACTGGCAAGAAGCCAAATGTCAGTTACTTCAGAGTATTTGGCTCAAGATGCTAGATCAAGGACCCACACCACACCGCAAAATTTGCACCAAAAGCACATGAGGGCTTTATGCTTGGATATGGAAAGGATTCGCACTCCTACAGAGTCTTCAATCTCTTTCACTACAAAGTGGTTGAAACAGTGGATGTGCGGCTCGATGAGACCAATGGTTCACAAAGAGAGCAACTGCCAGATGTGCTAGATGAAGTTCCAGCCAGTGAATCAATCAAGCTAATGGGAACTGGAGAAATTATACCTTCTGAAGCTCATCCTGAAGAAGAACTTATCATCTTAGCACCTGATCCACATGAAGACAATGCTCAGCCTGAAGACATTCCTCCCCACGACAACATAGATCAGCAAGAGCAAAGTCTTTGACCCATACATCCTCGTGTTGCCAATGAAGTGCAGATTGACAGAATAATTGACAGCATCAATGCACCTGGTCCACTGACTCGTTCGAGGGCAACTCAACTGGCAAATTTCTGCGGACACTTCGCATTCGTTTCAATCACAGAACCCAAGAAAGTTGAAGAAGCTTTTATGGAACCTGAGTGGATTCAAGCAATGCAAGAAGAGCTTCATCAGTTTGAGCTGAACAATGTATGGGAATTGGTTAAGCGTCCTGATCCACGGAAGCATAACATAATAGGCACCAAATGGATATACCGCAACAAGAAAGATGAGCATGGTCAAGTTGTCAGAAACAAAGCTCGTCTCGTTGCTCAAGGATATACTCAAGTGGAAGGCATTGACTTCGATGAAACATTTGCTCATGTGGCCAGACTTGAAGCCATCCGTATACTGCTGGCCTATGCAAATCATCATAACATACTTTTATATCAAATGGATGTGAAGAGTGCCTTTCTCAGTGGCAAGATTGAAGAAGAAGTGTATGTTGCACAACCACCTGGGTTTGAAGATCCAAAACATCCTGACATGGTTTACAAGCTCAATAAGGCACTATATGGCCTCAAAAAAGCCCCTCGGGCCTGGTATGACACACTCAAATACTTCCTGAAGAGCAAAGGCTTCATACCTGGCTCCCTAGATCCCACTCTCTTCACGAAGACATATGATGGTGAACTGTTTGTGTGCCAAATATATGTGGATGACATTATCTTCGGCTGCACCAATCAGAAGTACAGTGAGGAGTTCGGATATATGATGCAAGAGCAATATCAGATGTCTATGACGGGGGAGCTGAAATTCTTCCTCGGTCTTCAGATACGGCAACAACGCAATGGCATCTTCATATCTCAAGAGAAGTATCTCAAAGATTGCCTGAAGAAGTTCGGTATGCAAGACTGCAAAGGTTTCACAACACCAATGCCAGCCAAACATCATCTGGGTCCTGACGACAATGGTAAAGAGTTCGATCAAAAGGTATACCGCTCCATGATTGGTTCTTTGCTTTATTTATGTGCATCTAGGCTAGATATTATGCTTAGTGTTTGCATGTGTGCTCGATTCCAAGCGGCACCAAAGGAGTCGCATCACTTAGCAGTGAAGCGAATTCTTCGATATTTGGCTCACACCCCAACTCTAGGGTTATGGTATCCAAAGGGCTCAGAGTTTGATCTGGTTGGATTCTCTGATGCTGATTATGCTGGTGATAAGGTTGATCGGAAGTCTACATCAGGCACATGTCACTTTCTGGGACGATCACTCGTCTGTTGGTCTTCAAAGAAGTAGAACTGTGTATCCCTCTCCACTGCTGAATCTGAATACATTGCTGCTGGATCTTGCTGCGCTCAGCTTCTCTGGATTAAGCAAACTCTCAAGGACTATGGCATTCATCTGAAGCAAGTTCCTCTTTACTGCGACAACGAAAGCGCCATCAAGATCGCCAACAACCCAGTTCAGCACTCGAAGACAAAGCACATTGAAATTCGTCATCACTTTCTCAGAGATCATGTTGCAAAGGAAGATATTGATATCATACACGTCAAAACTGAAGAGCAATTGATAGATATCTTCACCAAGCCCTTGGATGAGAAGAGATTTTGCAAGTTACGGTGTGAGCTAAATATCTTGGAATCCTCAAATGTCCTGTGATCAGGCACACATCCTAACACTTATGCATATTGATGACTTAGATGTGCAATACACGAAGTAACGTATATCTTCAATCAATGAAGACATACATTCTAAGTGTGAATACATTAATGTGGAAATTGACTTCGGAGCGCCACGATAATTGTGCGCCGTGTCTGGGTCTAATACTTCCTATACGGTGGGTAACGCCACCACCAAACGTTCAATTTTGAAGTGTTTCACTGACGGTGTTACCTTGCAATGTCTTCACATTTGGTTTGGCTTCAATCTCTACATGTCTTCATGATTATCTTCATTACGTGGATTATATAGATATATATATATATACTAGTGTTCTGTCCTCTACAACATTCACTTATAGCTATGTCTTCTTGTTTTGAAACTTTTGAACTAAGTGAATGTGATCGGACCCTAATCTCTCCATGCTCTCTATCTCAAATTCTATCTCTCCAAGTCATATGCATCCTATTGAAACTGTCGAATGTCTTCACTACGTCCTTGTCAGCAGAAGGCACAGAGACAAACTTTAAAACCGTTTTCAATGCTCATTCATCCACATGAAATCCGGAGAAGTAGGAATGACCACCCGACAATCCAGGCGTGCGTGGGATGTGGAACAAACCCCGAGACTCCGCATGATGGCCACATGCTGTTCAGATGCGAATCACCAGGGGCACCTGTGTAATAGCGCAGTGCCGCCTCTATCCCTATAAATACACGATTCACCGTGGTAATTATCTCTTCTTCCACCCTTGCACGAACCCTAGCGCCACCGCTAACTCTCGACGACGCCGGCGATGAAGCGCTTCACTGCCGTAACCTCTCCGACGCCGTTGTCACGCCGACCGCGGACATCACTCTCTCCGCCGTCGCTGTAGCTGTCTTCCGTCGCCAAGTTAGGGCACGAAGGATCGAACTACTCGGCCTCATCTCCCACTCCGTCTAGCAGTTCCAAGTGTGGTAAATAAAACCTCTTTTTACAGCCTCTTTTGATCCTATAGTTCGGTCACTTTCTGCCATAAGAAGTTTCTATTCACACAAGTTAGAACTGTCTCAGTCTGCATCTCATAACTTGCCTAGTATATTCACTTGTGCTTCATGAAGTAGTTAGATTCCTCACTTGTACTGATCTATGGGTTCGTACAAATCTGGAACCAACTTCTTTTCTATAAGTGAATGTCTTCGCACGATGAGGTCAATATCTTCTAAACTGATTTATCTTCAAAATCTTCTGAGAATGCATATGACCTCTTCCCCTTCCCTCGCACCTTAATGCTGTCACAGGTACATGTCCGTGGGAGAATCTTTTGGTTCTCATAGTCTGCATTCATTTGCAGAGTTCTTATAGCGTCACATGAATTCTCCTGAAGCCAGTTCCTGTTGGTCCAGCAAAAGAAAACCTTTGAAGCCTTTGAACGTTTTGAAGCCTTCCAAGTTAAGCTTCATGGCTGCAGAAAAACGAGCGAGGAAGGGTGGCAGAAAGCGTCGAGGGGAAACATCAAGAGATCTGCCCGATGACCTCTTAGAGCTGTTCAATACAGATCCTGAAGAGGATTACAATCAGTGCAAGACACGAATCCAATGGATTCGACGCTATTGGGCGGAGCAATGGTTCCAATACTGCTTCGTCACCAAGGAGTACGCTGAGAAAAGCACCATCAAGAGACCATGGGGAGACATACTATACAAAAATCTCGTGCCCAGGTCCAGAGACGAAGCCATTGCTCAAGGCTTCTATCCATGCATGGTCAGAGGACCGCAGCCTGCTGATGCTCATCCGTCGTCACTACTCTGGTGTCGTGACGACAATTTGTTCAAGCGCAACTTCCAGTTTGCCCAGAGGTCAGTGAAGCACAACAAGAAGAAATTGGGTTTAGACTTCAACCCTGGTCCCTCCGCACCAAGGGCAGATGGCACACGTGAGGCCGACCCCAATATCATCGATCCGTATGCAAATCTTGAGGGCCTCATCACCCGCATCTTAGTCCAAGGGACTACTGTCAATGACCCTCCTGCTGACTCGGAATCTGATGAAGCGCCTGCTGCACCGAAGCCAAAGCAGGCAAAGAAGCCAAAAGCTTCAAAGCAGATCCCTTCACCCAAAATCTCAAGGGCGAAGCCATTGGCAACTGCGCCTCCTGAAGCCAGTGTGCAGTCTGAAGACTTATCTCGAGTATCCAAGCCCCAGGAAGCAAAGAAGCCTCAGCCACACACAGGCAAAGAGCTCACAGTTGCTGCCATTCTGTGCAGCGAAACCATTGATTTGTCCAGCGACGAAGATCTTGGAGATGACGCTCTTGAGCAGCTCATCAAGAGCAAGGAGGAGGCTGAAATCTTCAACAATCTGCCTCTGTTTGATGTAGCAATCATCCACAACTTCATCGACGAGTAGTTTGCTACACCAAATATCAGCTTCGATGATCTGCAGCTGCCCATTGGCCTCAGTGTCGCCTTCCAAGGAGCTATTGCTTCAGAACTTGCAATTTCCCAACGCATTGTTGAACTGAAGTAGAAAATTGATTTTGAAAAGGCTCAGTTCAAGCAGAATATGGCTAGGCTCAGCGTCCAAGAAGTCAAGGACTTCAAGATCATGTTGCACGAGTTAAAGGAAAACTTTCTGAAGAAACGTGCAGAAGCTCAGGGTTCACGGGAGCGAATGAAGACTCTGGCTGATCGTTGTGTGCTGGCCTACAATGAGGCCGAGAAGCGCAAGGCACTTGGGCGTCCCGGCATCGACCCCAGGATGGCCGCGAAGAAAAAGAAGAAGCCTGCTGTGGCTGAACCAGAGGCACCAAGGCAAGAAGCTGTTCTGATTGTCTTCCCCACTGCTACAACTGGCTCGAAGCCAAAGAGCCGGTCAACCGCCTCAGAGCTCAAGAAGACACGGACAGCCGAAGCTAAAGCAAGGAAGAGGAAACACTCTGAAGCCTCTCCTTCTGACCCCACCAAGAAGAAGCGCAAGATCAAGAAAACTCGGGCTGCTCCCACAAAGCCCTTGATAGTTGAACCCCTCTCTATCCTCTATCCTGACGCAGATCGTCAGCTGACAGTTCATGAGCCTGCTCCCACAGAGGCTCCTAAAGCTGAAGATATTCCAGTAGCCGACCCCATCGCTGCTGAAGACATTGGTCATCAGGACCATGTACAAGATGATGCAGCCCATCCTCAGCTTGAGACAAGCGAACTCATCAGCATTGGTCGTCCTCTGACGCTAATTGCACAAGATGCATCATGGGCGGATCGCCCACAAGTGGAAGAAGAATCTGAGGTCCAGCCTACTCCAACTCCACAGGCGTCGTCTGCATTTCGCAAGCTTCGCAAAGGTCCAAGGCCTCAGGACTCTGCTGACAACATTCCAGCTGCATCAGCCGAAGAGCATGAAGAAGTACCACAAGCTCCAACTCCCCCGCTCCAACAAGAAACCGTTCTCCAGGAGAACGTGCCGGAGTCTGCTCCCTCCAACTACACAAGTGGAGGCTGAAACTGTTGAGGCTGCCACAACCAACACCGAAGCCAATGTGGCGCCCTCCCCACCCAAAGCTTCTGAAGACAGTGAAGCTACTGATCCAGATACGTCTGTTCCTGAGTCTGCTGCAGGTCCTCAATTTGATTACCACGTTGAGCATAGGCCTCAGGTCCAGACGCCAATCCCTCGACTGCCAAGGTTCCCAGGTCCTGCATCAGCTCCTGGCTCCTTCAACATCACTAGCTTCAAGGCCGACAACACGTTCTTCAACAGCTCCACGAACCCCTATTCAAGGGAAAGGATTGTATCTGATAGGTTCTGGAGCTATCCTCAGCGTAGTTACTACTCCTGCATCCTCTACAACCAAGGTCGCATCTTCCCGCACAAGCGCCTTGATGTTGAAGCCATTGCTGGACTGCCGTGTTTGGAGGAAGCTTTGGATTGCTTCAAGCAAGTGGGTCTGCTGCAGTTCGTAACTGATGAAGAGCACTGGAATGAAGAGCTTCTGCTTCAATTCTATGCCACCCTCCACATTAAAGGCTACAACAGAGATCCGAAGACTTGGATCCTGGAGTGGATGACCGGCAATGTCCATCACGAAGCCAATGCATTTGATATCATTGAGCTTACCGGCCTACCCACTCTTGGCGAATTCTTCGAAGAAGGCTGCTAATTGCATGCTGAAGCAATTGAAAGCATATTTCAGAGGCCTGAACCAAATATGAGTCAGATGCTTTCAATGATGAAGCCATTGCCCCATGATGCACCCTATCCAACTGAGTTCTTAGTTGAAGACTTAGAGTACCTGCCCAGAACCATATATCACATCATCAGGCGGACTCTCTGGCCCCTCAAGGGACACTCTCCACATGCCAAGGTTGAGGGTGCAATGAAGACTCTCATATTCTACATCCTTCATGGCAAATGCTTCAATGCGCAGGACTTCTTCATACGCCAGCTTGCGGCATCCGGCTCAGATTTATTTGGCTTGAAGTTTTATGCTCCTTGGGTTATGCGGCTGATCAAGCTTCATTCTGCGATTTCATATCAGCCCTCAGCCCGCAACCATCGGATCTTCTTGCCAGATGTGGACACCTCTGCTGAAGCTGTATATCCTGAGCCTGCCAAGCAACCCTTAAGTCTTCAGAATACAGA
Source organism: Triticum monococcum (assembly GCA_034509565.1). Classification (NCBI taxonomy): domain Eukaryota; kingdom Viridiplantae; phylum Streptophyta; class Magnoliopsida; order Poales; family Poaceae; genus Triticum; species Triticum monococcum. The sequence continues at coordinate 673,016,237 of CM067845.1, forward strand.
ACACCAGAGCTTCACGCAGAACGTTGAAGGTGTTGAAGCCATCTCCAGGGTGTACCCATTGGCTGGCACTACACGTGCACCTGCATCCACTGAAGCCACTGACAGCGCAACTGCTCAACGACCCAAGAAGCGCGCGCGTGCCCTCAATGACCGAGAACTTCTTGTGGCCCTTCACCAAAAGCAAGATCGGCATCACGACTGGTTGAAGAGACAGATGAAAAGCCTCTTGGTGGATGTCAATCGCATCAGAAATCTTGCCACCAAGAATGCATTCGTTGCTCATGAAACTTGTCGCCGCACCTGGAAAGGCCTCACAATGCTGTGCCCTCAAGCTGATCTTCATGAGGATGGCTTCAGTGAGAGATTCAAGTTTGACTCCACACCCCCCAGAAGAGCTGTGCTGCGCGGAACTCCATCCCTTGAAGATTCTGAGTTCTCTTCCTCTGCTGCCACCGTGACTGCAAGAATCATCGACGAAGAAGACGACGCTACATTACCACCACCTCCTTCAGCGCGCGTCGACCCTGCACCAAGCTCTTCAGCACCACCAAACGCCTCCACCGACCCTGCTGTGCCTGGGAACGCGTAGAAAACTCTATGTCTTCAAACCTTTTTGGTCATCACTAACAGAAGGGGGAGAAGCATATGATGTTTATAGTCTTCAAGCGGGTAAATATGGGCGGGTGCTTTATATTTTGCTACATTTTGCTTCGTGCTTACAACTCTCGTTTTGCTACATTTGGTTCTTTGAGTTGTAACACTTAAACTTGATGGTCGTCTCCTACTTGTTTGCCACTATGTTTTTGCGAAGATAAATCCCGCATGTACGACGATAATTTCCGCACTTATATCATTTCGCAGGCGTCCATTTTTCATTATGCATGTCATTCTCTTCATATACTTTTACATGCATGGTGGATTGTCATCATAAGTTGAAGTGGATTTCCACAAGTACAACCTGCCATGTGCATTTGCGTTCCAGAAGCAAATTACTTATATGCACATCTTCAGGGGGAGCCCTTGCAGCTTATGAAGACAATTCCTTTACAATTTCACAAATTATATTCCCCGTTGAAAACTTCAACTAGTTTGTCATCAATCACCAAAAAGGGGGAGATTGTAAGTGCATCTAGTGCCACCCCTAGTTGGTTTTGGAGTATTGACGACAAACCTAGTTGAGGGACTAATGTGTTTGTGAGAATTGCAGGATAACACAGGTAGAAGTCCCTCAATGATTCGGTTTTACTACCAGAGATGACCCCTAAAAATGTACGAAGACATTGAAGACAATGGTGGTACTTGAAGATATTCACATTGAAGACTATGACAAGAGAAGACACCACGTGAAGCCTATGGAACTCAAAGACTTAGATTCTTCGTAGTTTTATTTCATTTGTGTTGAGTCATAGGAACCACCGTACTGTTAAGTGGGGTCCAAGAGAACTAGTCAGAATGACTGAAGTGATGCCTAATTCAAAACCTATATCTTCGAGCGAAGACTATGAGAGCAAATTTTGTCCAGAGTCGGACAAGTCAGCTTTGCTTGTAGCCCAAGTAAAGTTGCCGTGTGAGTTTGAAATCTGACCGTTGGTACACGTGTCAGTTCCTTAGTGACCCAGGGTCATTTCGGACAAATCAGGTCGGGTTGCCCAGTGGCTATAAATAGTCCACCCCCTACAACCATAAACGGTTGGCTGCTCAGATTTCAGTGCACGGCTTTTGTCGTTTGAGAGCAACCCACCTCGAAGCCTTTGAGAGAAAATTCCTAGCGAGGAGAAAAGCCCTAACCACCCAGAGCCAGAGTAAATTGGGCATCACTTAAGTCTTCGTGTCTGAGTGATCTGAAGACTTATTACACTTGAGGACTGTGCATCCTCCAGCCGGTTAGGCGTCGCGTTCTGAGCATCCAAGAGAAATTGTGGATTGCTAGTGAACGAAGTCTGTGAAGGTTTGGGAGTCTACCTTGAAGACTTACCAGAGTGATTGGGTGAGGTCTGTGTGACCTTGGCTCAAGGAGAAAACGGTGAGGACTGGGTGTCCTGAGCTGCGTGTTCAGGACTGGGTGTCCGGGACTGTGTGTCCTTTGGTTTAAATACCTAGCCGCTCCAACCAGACGTACAGTTGTCACAGCAACTGGAACTGGTCCAACAAATCATTGTCTTCAGCGTGTCACTGGTTTCATCTTCACTTCCTTTTACTTTCTATTACACACTGTGAAGCCATTGCATGCTTGCTTTATCTTCTGTCTTCACAACATAACTGTATGATCTGTTTGGCTTCATAACTTCTTCCTACCTGATCCTTATTACACTGCTGCTACTTTTCTTGTGCTTTCACTCTATTGAATACTTGACCATGGCTTGCCTAGTGTAATCTAACTTCCGCTGCTTAAGTGATTGGCATATCTGTACTGTTTGTCTTCATAACCTTCACGTTTTGAATACTTTCATAAAAATCGCCTATTCACCCCCCTCTAGTCGATATAACGCACTTTCACTCTCTGCGTACCTTTGTTCATAAAAGCGTATGGCTAGATTGCCTTGTTTGTCGTAAATCTTTGCCCTTATAAAGGCTTTATAAAGTAGGACAAACACTCCTCGGGTATTAGCCGAGGAGGTGGAAGCCGATGGTCGGTCAACAAAGTTTTGTACAATGCGGATCCAAGCATTAATGATGTAAAGTACTTGGATACATAGAGTCATTACACATAATTTTTGATTTTACTATGGATATCGATCCTTAATTCGGCCACCCGTGCCTGCAGTAAGGCTCGGGAGCTACTGGGCTTCGGCCTTATTATTTACAAATATTAAAGGGGCACATCGATCCCCTGATCTGGTGTTGCCACCCGACCTGTGTCTCGGGGGCTACTGCATTGCCTGTTCAATGCAGAAAATTTTAAGTGCAATATAGTTGCTGAGGAGATTTTGATCCTCAGGTTGGTCGGCCGCACCCAACCTGAGTCTCGAGGACTAAGCACGCCGCTTTTTGTGTCCCGAAGTATTCTGCCAAGCTAGGACTTGATCCTCAGGCCGATTTTGCAAATCAACATGAGTCTCGGCGGCTACTGGGCTACTGGCCATATATCTCAGCAGAGGATAAATTGCAATAATAAAAAATATTGACAAAAAATCGGCCCACAGTCGGGGTGGTGCACCACCTTGGAAGCAGTCTGGCATAAAGCTCGGGCGCTAGTGGCTGGCTCCATAGAGGGCATTTCTGGCATTAAGCTCGGCTAAACTCCTTCAACTTTTTTGAACCAAGGTGATATGACACCTCGGATATAGTCCGGCGTTGGAGCTGGGACACTGTCCGGTGTTGGAGCTCATATATAGTCCGGCATTGGAGCTCAGATACAGTCCGGTGTTGGAGCTTGGACAAAGTCCGGCGTTGGAGCTCGGATACATTCCGGCGTTGGAGCTCGGAAGCGGTCCGGCATTGGTGCTCGACCGCAAAAGATACCTCGAATGCAGTCCGGCGTTAGAGCTCGGACGCAAGAGGACACTGCCTCCCGGGAACAACTTCAAACCCGAGGTGTGGCATAAAAATAACAAGGCATTGATAAAGGCCGGAAACTTAAAGGGGCTCCTCGGATACCCGACGTGTAAACTCATCGAATGCATTTCGGCGATCCTCAAGATCGAAGATGAGAAGATTTGTTGAACCAGTTTTCAAGACCGTCAACCGAAGATGAAGAACAGTTCAGAAGAATCGAGGAGCGTCCCTAACTTGAAGACCAGTTCAGGGGGCTACTGACGGTGTCCTGGACTAGGGGGTACTCATCACATCGTCTCTCGATCAGTTGGATTGGGCCGAGCACCCCCATGGCCGCATACTCATGGGCCAGTTCGGACAGCTGCCGCATACAAGGAAGATTCCACAAGACTTGGCGATCAAGACAAGGACTCCACCCCACCGGCGTATTCGGCTAGGACTCTTGTTATCCTAGGCCTCTGGTGCATTATATAAACCGAGGCCAGGCTAGTCGATAGAGATATACAACAATCATACCATAGGCTAGCTTCTAGGGTTTTAGCCTCTACGATCTCGTGGTAGATCAACTCTTGTAATACTCATATCATCAATATCAATCAAGCAGGACATAGGGTATTACCTCCATCAAGACGGCCCGAACCTGGGTAAACATCGTGTCCCCTGCCTCCTGTTACCATCGATCCTAGACGCACAGTTCGGGACCCCCTACCCGAGATCCGCCGGTTTTGACACTGACACCCACTGTTTCTACGGCCCGTAGGAGGCCCAGTGTCACTACAGTAAATATTAGCCCATGGTTATTGTGGCCTAGTTTTAAAAAATAGGTTATTGCAGCCACTAGCAAACCGCAGAAAAAGAACTGCACTGACTACAAGCAAACAAATAAACAAGACAACAATGAAATAAATAAGCAAGCAACTTACACTAGGCTATCACGGCTATTACAGATATTACATCCACTGGGCATCAAAGTTCGCCACCAGTGCAAATATAGGGAACACAGCAGCATATAAATGCCGCAGCAAAACAAGTCCAGAACTGAAACCACTTCAGAAGAGCTCAAGAAACAATATCCTGGGTACCCATAACGCTGGCAAGATGCTTAGAAAGCTTATTAACTTTCTCTTGTTTGGCGCTTAAGTCCTCCAGCGCTTGCTGTTGCACCAGAAAGTATGCATAAGAATTCTGCAGGGACTTCCTCAATCCTTCGGCTTCCTGTCGCATAACATCTGATCAATGTCTTTCAACTTGAAGTTGAGAGTCAAGAAGCCGAACTGATTCAGGCAATGAGTTTGAAGAGCTGGTGCCAGCAGTGGTAGCCAGTAACTCGAACACTACATCAAGACAGGACTTTGGGGTTGTCTCAGTATCTTCAATATAGTTTTTATCACCTTTCTTGGAGACCAACAGGGATGTCTCACTATCTTGAACCTTATCTGCATTACTTCCTTTACCATTGCATAATAGGGTACTCTTCTCCAATATTTTATCCGCGTTCTAGAAGAGAAACAAACAAACACATCTCAGGTTTACAATGTAGTATATGAAACTCATTTTGGTAAACCAGTTCAGTAGTAAGGTGGATAGGATAACCGCATGAAACAAACATATATCTATGTAGTATGGTCACTGTATGGTCTATATCATTTTGTTTATGTTGCCAAATCAAGATAGATACAGTTCGAATCATATCTATTTAAGACAATGCAGCATAAACAGAATATAAGTGTGGGAAACTACATAGCAATAACAACACTTGTAATGTGCATGGCATGAGAACATAACTGTTTATTCAATTGAAACTGAAATCAACATAGAGCAAGTTAGAACAGCAAACAGCCAAACGCGTTGAAGAAACAGGTTTAAAACATACCTGGTGCGCCATTGGAGTTTCAATTGCATCCTTTAAATTTGAAATTAGTTGGTATCAGTAAATACAGTGATGCAAGAGCAAAGTAGTATGAACCATAGCTACGGGACCTGACCTCAAAACAATTCTTCTTCTGCTTTAAGTGTTGACTTTGGGTTCGGAGTGGTGGTCCTCGTGATTTGGGCACTGCAGTTGCCTTACTAACTGCTCGTCTTTGGGTGTTAGAAGGGGTGTAGCTGGTTCTCTGTCCAACTGGGTAGGGGTACAATCTGCATGAGTGTGGGTTATGTGTGGTGGGGCTGGTTCTTGGGCAAGTACAACCGTGGTTCTATCTGCATCGACAGGTAGCACGATCTATTCTAAAGACCGTGTTTTTACTCCCACGGATACTGCCATCACTCCCTCCAATTGAAATGACTGATAAACAAGAAAAGTAATTGAATGTACACACATTGTAAGATAGATAGGTGCAATTGATAACAGGGAAGAAAATAGGGCATGAAATAATTCACATTTGTGTTGTCTAAGCAAACAGAATAGCAGGACATAATTTCACATATATGATGGCTAATTAAACAGGATAGCATGACACAATTCATATGTATGATGGCTAACTAAACATGATAGAATGACATACTTCAAAATATGATGACTATGTAAACAGGATGACATGATATAACTATACGATGTGTCTATTAAAGTAGTTGGCATGCCATAAATCACAAACATGCCATCGATGGAAACATGATGGCATGATATAATTCACGTATAGAATGACATAATTTAAATATGATGCCTATGTAAACAGGATGAGATGATATAACTATATTATGTCTTTAGAAAATGGGTTGGCATGCCATAATTCAGATACATGCTGTCTATGTAAACATCATGGCATGACATAATTCAAATATATGATTTATATACTAAGGAAGTGAGTAGAGGGCAATCGCATATATGATGTGTCAACTAAGGAGATGGCTTTCAATATTGTGTATATGATGTAAAAACTAAGCATTGCAATACAACATATGCATTATATGAGTAATATAACTCTGCCAAGTTTGAGCATACACCTCAGGGGGATAATAGGACTGGTCATCTGCCTCTAAAGCCTCCTCTGAAGAGCTATCTGTAACCAGCAAGATATCTGCTTCAACAGGTAGCATAGTCTGCTCTGAAGACCTTGTTTTCACTTCAGATTTCTCCATCACCAATTCAAATGGCCGATGCACAGGAAGAGCAGTTGAATATACAAACATTGTCGACAAAAGCAATGAGAAATACAAAAAAGGACGGCATGATATAATTCACATATATGATGCTTGCCTAAACAACATGGCATTGCATAATTCACATACATAATGCCTTGCAACAATATAACATTGCATAATTCACATATATAATGTCTTGCAACAAGATGGCATTGCATAATTCACATATATGGTAATTAGACACTAAATAGGTGCCATTCACACAAAGCATGTCTAAACTAAGCAAATGACATAGCAATGCAAGATACCATACACACGATATGAGCAACATAACCCTGCCAAGTTAGGGCATGCACCTCAGGGGGGATATGACTGGTCATCTGTCTATGAATCCTCCTCTGAGGAGCTATCAGTAACCAGCAAGATATGCGCTTCGTCAGATAGCATTGTCTGCTCTGAAGACCTTGTTTCCACTCCAGATTTTTCCATGACCGTGCCAAATGGCTGATGCACACGAAGAGTAATTGAATGTACTAAAACTGTTGACAAATTTAACACGTAATAAAAAAAATGATGGCATGATATAATTCACATATAAGATGACTGGCTAACCAGGGTGGCATTGCAAAATTCACATATATGATGCCTGGCTAGAAAAGATGGCATTGCATGATTCACATATACGATAAAGAAACTAAACAGATGGCATTGACACAAAGCATGTCTAAACTAAGCAGATGACATCTTTAATGTATACAATAAGCAATGCAAGGCACCATATGCATGATATTACCAACATCAGCATGCCAAGTTAGAGCGAAGACCTCATGGGGTAAATAGGAGTGGTCTTCTCCTTCTGAATCCCCCTCATAACAATTATCTTCCTCTTGATTACGATCCGAAATGGGTGGAGGGGGGGCTGCCTTTGCGCCCACCATGGAACGACGTCTGCATGAAATTTTATTGCCACACAAGGCTCGTCTCTTTTGCTCTACACGATCAGTTCCATTGTGTACAATAACTGGCATGCATAGGAATAAAACATAGTGAGATTATGTAAGGAGTGCATGCACAAATCCAGAGTGATGGTAGCAAACTGTGGATAGACCCAAAACCAATGATAGCAGGCAGATAATAGCTTTAGTTAAAAAATACAGATAATGGCTCCTTTAATGTTTGTTTGCACCCAACATGAAACTCATAGTAGACACCGAAGATTAACCAGATAGTAGACAGATAGTACTGATTGCTGCCCCAATATGTACCCCACAACCATTTAAAAACTCAATTTTCAGCATTAGTTTGGACCTGACTCGGAGTCTAATAGGTGAACACGACGATAATGTAGCATGTCATCATATTAAGCGACGCATAACGTAACCAGACACGGAAGAGTGCGACCTCTCTTGCGGACCCATGTAGTCCTCAAGGTCATCTGCTCAGTTGATGATGGTAATGCAGTTGTTGTGGCTGCCGACGGCGGGGAAGAAGATCTGAGGCGGCGAAAGACAGTGTGGAGAGCGGATCCCTGCTGTGGTGAACCCTTCCGTCGTTGGAGCAGCTGAGCTGGGGTGGAACACAGCGCCGCAGGAGCAGGACAAACCACACAAGGTTTTGTTTGACACATATCTGTAACAGAAGTAATTGAGTAAGGGCTTGTTTGAATTTGAGGATTCTAACAATGCAGGGATAGGAAATAGACAGGAATAGGATAGGAATGCACGTGCAAAACAGAGAATTTAAAAACACAGGTTTTCTGCCAATCTGGGTGTTTGATTCACAACAATTGGAAGGTCACAGGATGCAAAAAAGCATGGTGAGATTAAGTCAAACCACAAGAAAATGTACGGTTATAATGCTATTATGCTACTATCTCTTAGTCTTGTGCTTGATGAATAGGAATATGAAAAGGAGGAGAAGTGGAAATTACAATTCCTATGGGTTTTCTTTCAAGGAGACACTAAAGGAACAAATCCTACAGTTTTCCTTTGCTCCATTCCTTTGCACCAAATTCATGAAAAGTAGTACCATAGGAAACTTTCCAATTCCGATGTTTTTCATTCACTTTTCCTTTCAAGCACTGGCGATTCTAGTACACAGGCTCGAGCAAGGAAAATCCTACACTAAAAAATGTTTTTGTGCTACTTCTATTAATTTGGACCGAGGCCACTGCCATACTAGCTCAACTCCCAGGCCCATCGACAAATGCACAGCTCAAACGCGCAGAGATAAATAATGATAGCGTTCAAGAGAGTCCATCACGGATAGCTAAGTTGCCTGGTACCTCACTGCTTGTCATTTAGTAGGATAAAATAATCGTATTTCCCATTACTACGAGTGCTCAGTGGACAATATGTATAACATTTAGAGTAAAAAGAGATGCAACAAGTGTACAACCTCTTTGGTGAAGCCATGTCGATCTCAGCGTGATTGGGTTGGCCGGTGAGGATGCTCCGGCTGACTTGGCTATCGGAGGAGGGGAAGAAGATCTTAAGCGTCTGGAGATGCAGCCCGAGGTACTGCTCCACTGTGATGGAGGGTTTCGTCGTTGGAGCAGCTCTGGTGAGTTGTACGACGCCGAGGCTGAAGCAGGACAAGAGAGACAACGAACAACGTTAACCTGAGTGGAATTCTAATAGCATCTCCAATACATGACATAAATACATAACTACAAAGTGCTAGATGTAAAATACATCAGCCGCTCATCTCTGAACTTAACTGTCGAAACTGAATTTAACTGTCGAAACTTAACTTAACTGTCGAAACTGAACTTAACCGTCGAAACTGAATTTTGCTGTCGAAACTAAACGCACTATCAAGGTGAGGCTACACATCGGTCGAATGACTTTTTCATCTCTGGTCAGTCAATTTTGCAGCCATTGGATACGAAATCAAGGGCCTGCAGTTCATCTTCAACCTCCACCCCCTGAGCCGGCCAAACAGCAGCCCCCCGCGGCCCGCGGCCCGTGGTGCGTTGCCCCGCCCACCCCGAAAACACTCCCCACCGCCGGTCCACCGCTGCCCTCGCCATCCCTCTAGGCCCCCCTGTGCCGAGCTTTTTCTCCGGCGATCCCCACGGCACCGCCCCGCCAACGCCGGTGACCACCCCCATCCTCAACCCTAAGATAGATAGTGGGGTACCTCTCCGGCGAGCCCCCTCCTCGCTGCGGCTGGTTCTTCCTTCACCCCGGCGGCATCAGAGTGAAGTGTAGCTAAATCGGAGCAGCATCGCAAGCAAGAGCAAGAGCGAGAGCAGCAGCGCGAGCAAGAGCAATAGCAAGAGCAGACCAGGCAGGGGACCGAGAGCAAGAGCAGAGCAACAGCGCGAGCGAGAGCTAAAGTAGCAGCAGGTCCTACTGATGTGGACGTCGCCGCCGAGGGAGCGACGCCGTGGAGGAAGTGGCCGACGACGCCGCCATGGATGGAGCCGCGCCGTGTCAGCTCGGGACCGAGCGTCGGCAGCACCATGAGATCGAATCAAGAATAAAATGCGGTGATTAGTGTACAACCTCTTTGGTGGCGCCGATTAGGCCGCAGCTTCATCCGAGGAAACGATGATGATGATGCTCTTCCGGTGGTGCAGGTGAAGACGGCGGTGTGGGAATGGAGGTGGCGCAAAAGACGAGGGGGGCGTCGGGGCAGCTCCTTGGAGGTGGAGGACGGGGTGGCTGAACCGGCGGGATGATGAGATCGACGACGGATCCTCATCCGGTACGGTGGATGAGGGACGTCGAGGTGTTGCTGTGGACGACATCGTCGGGGAAGAGGCTCCGGCTGGGTGGCGGACGGAGCAGGGTGTGGGGTTTCGTCGCAGGTTTTCGCGGCCTCGGTGTACGAATGGGTGGGCAGATGGGATGGCAGTGGGGAACCATGGCTTAGAGACGCGCTTGTCCGAAATGTGGGGTAAGTTACAAAAGTACCCCCACCGATTTGAGGCGGTTCTTTCGGTTCAGGGGTACCACGAGCATTTCGCGTGTCGGGATTTCACAGGAGGTGGGAGTTTTCGCGCGCGTTGTAATTTTGGAATAGTAAGGCGCGGGTTGAGATGGAGGGAGTTGTCGGAGCACAACGAGACAAAGATATATCTCAAATATTTCGGGCTAACAAGGCACGGGTTGAAGAGGCGGGAGTTTCGCAGCACGATAGACAGAGACGCTAGCTTGAATTTTCGGCATAACAAGGCGCGGCTTGAAATTTCGGAAGAACAAGCTTAACGTGTACCCAAAAAAGACAATTTGCACCTCAACACGCACAACACACACACAAACACCATTTATACTAGAGTAACGTACACGTGCATTGCACGCATGAGATTTGGCAACCAAATTATGAATAAATACCACATTATAGCATGCAAGCTTTGAGTCATATATGCATGATGTAGATGTTTGTTTAATTCTTATAGTTCATTTCATTCGAAATCATCTAGTTTTTATAAGAAAGCTAATCTATTTTAAGATTCATGGAATTGTGCATCGTAAGACATAAAGTAAAAAACAAATAATGACAAATCATGTAGAAAAACATTTGGACAATTCTGATACGGAAGATTCTAGAACAAATAAGAACTGCTTGTATTTTGATGTTTGTGCATTATGCTTAAGTTCAACCATGGAGTCTTCTAGATTATACATGTGGCGAAATCTGGTGGAATCTAGATGATATCCAACGGCCAGTAGTGCTCAAATTTGCCATCTTTGGACCATCGGATTCGCCTCATCCAACGACCATCTTTCAAAGTTAAAGTTACCCGCACACAATATTAAAAAATATAATATATAATATATATAGGGGTATAGATATAGATATGTGATGCAAAGCCGCCCATCATCTCCAATTAGAATAGTGTGTCCATGCACGAATACGACGTGGCCAAATGATGTCTGCCATCGGTATCTCAAATTCAAATCAGTCCGACCTTGTTCAATGTGTATACATTACAACATGCTCGTTTCCAAACCACACCCTGCAGATCTCCATTATATTCATGCATGCATGGGTTTCAAACATCAGGATCTCTTACTCAAATATTTGAATTCAACTTTACATTGATTGTGACCTCACCTATTCAGCTATTCTTTTACACCCACACAATAGTCTTCTCTTTACAATTGTACACTAACTTTCTCTCGCGCATGCATGCACACACACTACCATTCGGCATTATCCATCGCACGCATGCAATCTTTTTCTTCAGGTCGGTCTCCCATTAAGGCACACACCAACACACATCCCCCTCTCCATCATATCGGGCATTCTTTATCTCTCACGCGTGCATGCGCAACGATCGATGTTCCTCTATGTATGTGTGTATATAGCTAGGTCTTTCATAGTTTTCCACACAAATCAATCAATCGATATATCCACTGAGGTCTCACCCTCTTTCCCACGTCCACATCGATCAATCTATGCCTCTCTATATAGGATAAACATATACAGCTAATACACCTGTCGGTGTCAAAACCGGCGGATCTCGGATAGGGGGTCCCAAACTGTGCGTCTAGGCCGGATGGTAACAGGAGGCAGGGGACACGATATTTTACCCAGGTTCGGGCCCTCTTGATGGAGGTAAAACCCTACGTCATGCTTGATTGACAGTGATGATATGGGTAGTACAAGAGTAGATCTACCACGAGATCAGAGAGGCTAAACCCTAGAAGCTAGCCTATGGTATGATTGTATGTTGTGATTGTTGTCCTACGGACTAAAATCCTTCGGTTTATATAGACACCGGAGAGGGTTAGGGTTACACAAGGTCAGTTACAAAGGAGGAGATATCCATATCCGTATTGCCTAGCTTGCCTTCCACGCCAAGTAGAGTCCCATCCGGACACGAGACGAAGTCTTCAATCTTGTATCTTCATAGTCTAACAGTCCGACCAATGGAGATAGTCCGGCTGTGCGAAGACCCCCTAATCCAGGACTCCCTCAACACCCACATTAATTATGTATCCAACGTCCCCCTCTCATCATCCATGCCTTCCGCTTCATCTCTCAAACACGTGCACAATGGCGAAGACAAGGGGCAGAAGGGCCCTGCCCCCCTAACATCACTATATATCAAGGCTAATATGAATGTGATCATTAGACAATTGCTACTAAAAATGGTTTAAGTTCATGAATTGACCCTCCTCATAAAGGATTAGCAATGCTTGTCCCCCTAGCTCATTTATTTTTCATGGCTCCGCCACTGCCCGCATCAGCGCACGTGTTCACCCCCTTTATCTAAATATCGATCTCGCACTTGTGCATTCCTTCATAGTCTCCCTCCACTAGGCCCCTCGCACCCTCTTCTAGCCCCCCACCGGATTTTGCCACATGTACAATCTAGCAGACTCCATGGTTGAACTTAAGCATAACGCACAAACCTCAAAACAGCAGTGGTTCTCTTTTGTTCTAGAATCTTCCGTATCATAACTGCCCAAACTTTGTTCTAGTTGAATTGCCATTATTTGTTTTTACTTTATGCTTTACAATGCACGATTCCATGAATCATAAAATAGATTAAGGGCTTCTTTGATTCAAAGGATTCTCAAAGGAATTTTGGAGGATTCTAATCATTAGGAATTTTTCCTATCTTGGTTGTTTGATTCGTAGGATTGTAAACCATAGGAATTTTTCCATATGATTCATTTGCACTAGATTTCATAGGAAACATACCATCCGCCCAAACCTCTTTGAAAGAATTCTACGTTTTTTCTATGCACAATCAAACACTCGTACAATCCTGTAGGATTCAAGACGACATTCCACTATAATCCCATGTTTTTCCCATTCCCGCGTTCTTAGCTTTTTTATAAAAACTAATTGATTTTGAATGAGATGAACTATAAGAATTAAACAAAGGGCTACATCGGGCATATATGACTCAGAGCTTACATGCTATAGTGTGGTATTTATTCATAATTTGGTTGCAAAATCTGATGCGTGCAATGCACGTGTACCTTACTAGTACTTCGAGTATGTGCAAAACACGTAAATTAGAATACCAATGGCACGCTACACAGTGTCTCTCTTACAGTTCATGAAGCCACGTGGCACATGTGTAGGCGTTGTCGCGACCTCCTTGCGTGGATTGATCACAGTGACGTGCTGCTGGTTCCAGAAGAATGTACTCATCCTCCCTGAGCCATACTGGCGGTACATGCACGAAGAGAAGATGTGCACGCACGCCATGCTTGCACTCATTCCTCGCATGCACACGCGGGTACACGGGCGGACGCAATTTTGTACCAAGATCCACCCCATGTGATAATTTGATGCATGTAAAGTCGTTCACTTCATTGATGGTCAATTAATACAGCGCATGCAAATTGAGTGGACGTGAGGGCGGAAGAAAGACATTATTACTCCACCGCGCGCATGGGAGTAGTTAAATCATGGGTTGCTAGTAGTACTTCCATTGGTCTCCTTCGTATTTTGTGCCAATTTTTGACAGTAACATAATATTTACGCATTTGAGCAGTGTAGTACTTGAAATTTATGTTCCGCTAAACTCATCGGGAGCCATTTCGGGCCTCGAAACCAAAACCATCAATTAATCTTTACCTTGTTCCCATCACATTCGAAAGCCTTCTCACACCTACTAGTAGTACGTACCAAACCTGAACGTGTTCCCACTATGCAGGTATTAGTACTAGTGCTAGTACTTAGGTTATAGAAAGGGGAACTACCTAACCGAAAATCACTCTACCTTTCCTCCTCATAAGTGCTTCTTCTTCGTCCGTCATTGCCATGGCCGGTGAGCAGAGCTCTAGGTCGAGAACTACTCGTAACAAGGGAGCGGCAACCAAGGCTGCGGAAAAAAAGAGAGGCCTCGCCGCCACGTAGAGACCTCGAAAGATCTCTCACGGGCAGGCGATGGCTCCCAAGAGCGCCCTAGCCGCGGAGGCGAACATGCCGAGCCGGCGGAGCTAGAGTCGTTGTTATCCCTCGACGGCATGCCCGATCAGCTCAATAAGTAGAAGGAGTTCATCCAAGGCTTGATGGAGTTGCTAAAGGAGAGCCTCGACGACAGGCCCGCTGAGCTCAATTAGCAGGGGGAGTTGACTACCAGCTTGGTGATGCTGCTGAAGAAGAGCATTGCCTCAGAGAAGAAGGCGACCGGCGAAATCCTGCGACTTTGGGAGGACAATGCGAAGCTCTGCCACGAGATCGACCTGTTGAAGGAGAAGAACGCCGGCTGGAAGAAGATGCATGAGAATAGTAGTTCCTCGATGAAGATGCTGCAGGCCCTCGCCATGGAATAGAAGGAAGAGTTGGCGAAGCTCCGCATCGAGCACCCGGCTGCTGTCAAGGTACGTAATATGGCCGTGGAACAGATGATGAAGGCTCGCGTCGAGAAATGCCACGTCATGGACACAATGATGAAGATGGCGGAGGAGACACGCAAGGAGATGGAGGTCGTGGAGGAGATGAAGAAGCAGTTACGACTCCGCGGCGAATTAGATCATTTGGGGTGATAATCTTCCTTCTTCTTTTGCTCCTGTGTTTCATATTTTGCTTCGGGTGTTTCACCGCACGTGGCACGTTCTCTGGGAGGCATGAATAGAACAATGTTTTTTTAGGGAATGAATAGAACAATGCTAACAATGAGATGACTAGCAAATTAGATCATTTTTATCGCCATATGACACTGGGCTGCCGTGTTTCGTGCTCCTCCGTCGCAGTACTACTCCAGTGGAAAACTTGAGTATACCGCACGGTTCTTTGCTCCTCCTCGATCAGGTCGTCGGCGCATTTATACGAGCAATCAAATCACAGGGCCCCGCCTTCCAGCAATAATGAGCCGTCAAATCACAAAGGCCCTTGCCTCTCGAGAAACCGACCAAGCTAGACTGCCCCGCCCTCTAGCCTTTTAAAAATGTATACTTTTGTAAAGCAGTAGTATCGATGGATTGCGCCATGGAGCAAAACTTGAAATTACAAAAGGTGGTACATATAGAGAGCGCTCGTCGCCAAATTATGCATGTAGTACTATTAAAAAGGCTAGTCACAATAATGGTGTCCAGCACAACCCACCCCTCAAATAAAACTAAGAGGGTGCTTGGATATGTTTTAGTCCCATGACTAAAAGTAGTGGGACTAAAACATGCTAGCCTCACCCATGCTTGGATCCAAATACTAAAAAAGGCTAAAATCAAGTTAATGGGCATTTATTATCGTCCAAACCCTCCAATCCAGAACTCGCATGTGTTAAAGGAGAGCAGTTAAATGAGTAGAGAGAGGACTAATCCACATTTTAGTAGGGGTACCCCTGACTAAAAAAATTTAGTCTCAAGACTAGTTTTAGCCCCTCTTTAGTCAGGGGTGCTTGGAACTTTAGCCTCTTAAAGAGACTATTTTTAGTCAGACTAAAATAAGTCCCTTGGATCCAAGCACCCTCTAAGCATCCTGGAATTCTTTGACAAAACTAAGCACCCTAAAATTCTTTGACAACTAAACTGCTGGCTATATGATGTTGGCCATATATATTGTACGTATATAATGTGAAGAAATGAGTGGTAGTACTATACCAACTAAAAGATGAAGTGTAAGAAATACTAGTGTGTACGTACTGAAGAGTTAAAGTAACGAGAAGAAACATAACATAGTTCTGCTGGGGGCTCAGCACAACACACCCCTCAAATTAAATAAAGCACACCTGAAATTAAAATTTGCAACTATTCCAGTAGACACTGCATTAGAACCACCATGAGCAACGACACTGCCACCTTACTCGGAGTCCTCGTCCTCGTCCACGTCCTCGACTTCGTCCTTTTCCCTCTTCCTCTTGGCCGATACTTCTTTGCTTGAACCGCACACTTGGCTGTTGCTCTTCATACAACCCTTGTAGATATTGAAGCAAAGGTAGCCATCCATTGCAGCGTAGTGGATGTGGTCTATATCTAGTACATTCCGCTGCCATGCATGACGATGAAACGTGTAATGAGGTTTCTCTAGTTTACCGTACGAAGGATGAACCATGGCTCCTGCCAGGGTCAGCATTGAAGGCTGACGAGAGGACACCAGCCGATTCTTCTGGAGGTCGAAGGTGTTGCCTACAATGAGGCTTATCCGACGCAGGACTTCTTTGTCGTTACCAAAGTCTACAGTAACAAATTTCACTATTTTGTCCTTAAGGAAGTTCTTAAAATCCTAGCACTCAATGTCAGCATGCCATATGTGGTAGACCAAGCAAACATTATGTACGCAAACCTGGATCACGGCGGTCTTCTTCCTCTCTTCGTCCTTTAGATCCTTCTCTCATCCCAAGACTGTGGTGTACTCAACATCTAGCCCAGCGACCCACTCATCATCTGAGTTTTCGAACATGCGGCTGAAGCGAGAAAGGCATCCTTTCACCGTCGCGGAAGAACGGGTGTAGATGATGTCGAACTCATCGCCGGTGATGGTTCTAACCTTATACTCACTGCCGATCGTGGAGATTTGGGACGCCATGGATTTGGGAGGAGGGTTAGGATTAGTGGAACTGCCGTATTGTGAATGGACGGGATGACTAGGAGCGAACCGCCGTAGTATTGAAGGGCGTGCGGGGATGAGTAGGAGCGAACTGCCAACGTGCAAACGACAGGGTAGTGGCTTTCCATTCTCTCATGATACGGGCTTCCGAGAGCCCTTGGATCTGAGATCGAATGGTTGCATGGTGTGATTCTAGACCTATGGGTGAATATCCTATCCTGGAGGGTTTTTCTGCAAATTTTCAACAACTTAGGATGCGACCGTTTGATCTCAGATCCAAGGGCTGCCAGCAGCCCGTATCATGGTCGCGCCTACCATGACCATCGCGTCGCTCGCGCGGTCACGCCCTTGGAGATTTAACACGGTGCGTTAGGCTATCTGATGTTGGCATGTCATACATACTCATCACTTATTCACTCATACTACAACAAGGTTGGCTATAAATGTATTTTTTTACTCCTTTCTATCTCTTTCTTCGTACTCAAGGAAGAAACGGTGCTAAGCACGTGTATTTATTGCATTTGCCAAGGAGTGACCTCTTCCAATGAAATGGTGTTGCTAAGTTTGCTTCATTTAATTAGCTATAGACTCAAAATTGTCTTTTCACGTAGGTACACGCGCTTAGCACCGTTTCTTCCTTGGGTCACCAAACTAGTCTCTCTCTTCTTGATTAACTTGCCACATCAGACTTTATGCCTATGTGGCAAGCTTAAGCAGCTGTAGGAGCAAGTAAAAGTAAGTACAATAGTGTGCTTTACATGGCATTTTTGCATATGTGGAGGAAAGAGAGGCAAGGAAAAAGTGGAGAAGTGGGCTCTCATGCGAGAGCCACCCTCTACTACATGGTGGAGCATTGGGAGAGGCACCTGTATGGAGGTGGTCAGGAATCTGGGAGACTCACGCCGGTCGTAGCGCCGTAGTTAAAATGATAATGGCAGGTCAAATCACGGGGCCCCACCTGTCTAGCAGTAACTCGCTGTCAAATCACGCGGCCCTACGTTTGCAGTAGCCTACTCCCTCGTCTTCTCGCGTCTCTGTCGAACCAACTAGGCGGAACTGCCCCGCCGCCTACTGCGTAGGAAAAGCCCCGCCCTCGACTTTTAAATAGTATACAGTATACTAATTTTGTATCCATGGATTGCGTCCGCTCCATGGAGCAAAGCGTCTAGAAAACGGAGGAGAGACGGTGGTCTTGCAATAGAGAAGAGGGAGAGGCGAGACAGTGGTTTTTGTAACATCCCAAATTTTCAATTTGGAATGTTATACACTAGATCATCATTGCATATCATATTTATTGCATTTTGCTTGATCCTACAAATTTTTCACAACTCAAGGACCCTCGGAGAGAGTTGGGGATTTCCTTATTTTCATATTTGAGTTGTCTCAAATTTTGAAAATAGGATCATTTGATTTTATTTATTTTTATCTTCAATTATTTCTATTATAAAAATTATGAGAGAGGGAATAAAATGACTTTCCCAAAATAAAGAAATAATGAGGATTTGATAAAAATGAAATAAGATTTTATTTGGTTTTATTTGCTATTTTATTTGAATTTAGGAAAAATGCGAGTTTTTCAAAATTAAATTTAGGCCCCAAATAAATGTTCATCCTGTGCGGCTTGATTTTAGAAGCCGGGGAAAATTTATTTCGGAATTTTTGGAGTCCGTTTAGTATTTCCTTTATTTGTTTTTTTGCGTGTTATTAAAAAACGCGAACCGACTCCGGGCCGTACCCGAGCGGGACTCCGTCCGGGGCAGCCCTTATAAGCCGCCGCCCGGGGCCCGAGCCAGTCCACCCGGGCCGAAACCCTAGCCTCGCGCCCGACCCCGTCGCCGCCGCCCAGTCTGCCGCCTCGCCGCCGCCGCCCGCCGCCACCGCCTCGCCGCTCGCCGAACATGCCGCCCGAGGTAGCCGCCGTCGCCGGCGTTTTTCTTTAGAAAAGCGCCCGGTTTTTTTAAAAGCCGCGGTTTATTTTTTTATATCCGTTTTTTAGAACGGTTTTTTTCGGTTTATTCTATTTAGCGAGCGTTCGCTCATTCGTTTGTTTTAACAAACGTGTTCGTCGTTTAGATCCAGTTAACGAATGTTCATTCGTTAAACTGTTCGTCATTTTTCTTTTTCTCAGATTAAATCCGTGATTTTTCTGATCGCGATTTCTGATCCGATTTTCGTTTTAGTATAACTTCTCGCTCGTTTATCGGAATCAGGCGATTCAAGCGCCTGGAGTTTCGTCTCGAAACCCTCTTTCCGTTTAACCAACTTAAACAAGTTTTTGCTTCTGTAAAAATTGCCTTAGATCCAGAATAGTAAATGAAGCCTGTTTCTTTTGCCGTTTGTCTTTCGTTGCTTCGGTCGATTCGATTCTTTTGGCCAACCGGAGTTCTTAAGTTGAACTTTCTGGTTAAATCTCTTATTTGAGTTTTACCTGTGCTTTAGTTGAGTACTTATTGTATGATTGTTTGTTTGCGATAGAGTACCCGGAGTGCACCGCTTGTTACTTCGAATCACTAGGTTTCCCGGGTCATCAGCAAGACAAGTAACACTTTGATCATACCTTCTACTACCTAGTTTTATTGCATTAGATCAATCCCTACACATTGCATGATTAGGATCTAATTAAATTATGGGTTTGGGAAGTAGTTGAGGTAGTACCTATTACCTGTTTATTATCAAACCTTTGGGAGTTACTTCTACGTTTGCTTATTATTGCTATGCTAGTAGACGTGGATTGGGTGAGTGATATCCATGACAGATGTGTGATTTTTAAATCAATGGTTTATCTAAGGTGGCAACTTAAATACACATATGGGTGGATTGAGGAACCCGGGTATTCCAGGATTGCCTGTTTTCTTTTGGGCCGCCACCCAGGCTCAAAGGGATCATGAGATTTTTCATGCTAGAAACTTCCGTGTGCAGCCACAAGCTATTATGGGCTCTAGCATAGTTGATTAAGTCGTGCGAACTCTTACAGTGGTAGACTAGCAGATGTAGGGGATGTAGGTGGTACGGTCTACCCATCGTAAGGTGCTAGCGCTTCTGAAAGACTATGTCTCGGTCATCCATTTCTCAAACACCGTGAAGTGCGAGAAACCAAACGGAGGCGATCGAGTCTTGTGGGCAAAACTGCGCAAACCTCTGCAGAGTGTATAAACTAATCATGGTTAGCTGTGTCCCCGGTTATGGACGTCTTGAGTATCTAGTACCTGGATTATCATGTGAATCTCAAAATGTTACTATAAAATTTAATTTGACGGGTTTGTTTAATGATGTTACTTAATTGGGATTGAGGATGCTGTCAACCATTCTCAATGTTTAACAACCACCATAATAGTTCAATAAAATTATTCCTTTGCAGTAGGGAAAAATTGGCTTTACGCAAAACTGTAACCATAGAGCTTTCCACCAGCCAAATATGCATATAGTATAACTGTTTCATTCCATTACTCTCTATGTGTTACATTGCCAGCATATTCCATGTGCTGACCCGTTTTCGGGCTGCAACGTTAATGTTGCAGACTTTTCAGACGATGATTAAGGAGTTTTAGGTCGTGGTTCTATACTTTGTGATGCCGTTGGAGTTGATGGACTCACTTATCTTCCAAGCCTTCCGCTGTTATCGTTATTAGATGGCCTTAAGCCATATTTATTGTAATAAGATCTCTATTGAGACACTCGATGTAATAAGTGTGTGATTGCTACTCTGTTATAAATCCTTCAAGTACTGTGTGGTGTCAGCATTACTGATCCAGAGATGACACCTGAGCATAGAGATTGGACCGTTTGAGGTCTGGTCGCTACAAGATGGTATTAGAGCACAGGCTGACTGTAGGACACGACCACTAAGCTAAAGACCTAGATCACTACTCACTCTCTTCTCTTCTGACCTCTCATCTTTTCTACTCTTTAGGATGGCGAATGCAAGGAACAAGTTCACGCAACCGGATGAAGATACACCCTTTGGACGTCACTTGAAGGAAGTCACTAGATATCTGAACATAGGAGTACCAAGCTTCACCGGAACCTACAATGCCACTTTACCTGAAGAAGAGCGCTGGATGATTCAAGTTCAAATTCTAGGAAGGACGTTCATGCCAGTCATTGAGCCCATAGAGTTTTCTTTTGATGCACCAACTTGGAGTCTAGGAAAGAGCATGGCAGCTCACATCGCCATGGGATGCATTGGAGAAGTCTACCGCAATGATCTCAAGGATACTCTCTACTAGATTTGTGGGCGCCGAGATGAGCACTGGGAGATGATCAGCACCAGAAAGGATAGATCAATTGTAGCTTTTATCTAGGAGTTAAACCAGCACATTCGACGTCAGGAGAACCAAATGTGCGCCGACATGATAGACCTGAAGAAGGCAAAAACAAGAATCAAGGAACTGGAGGAAGAACTCAAGGCTACACGTGAAGATTATGAAGAGGAAATCGAAGTATTAGTGGGGAAGAATGACGATCTGATCAAGAAGATTGGAATATTTATGGGAGGAACTACACCAGTAGAAGAAGACGAAGAACCCAAGGAGATTCGCCTGGAAGACTACATCATCATCGATGACACCAACTCGGATCCAGATGATAGCGATGATGACTATGTTGATGAAGTTGGAGCAGATATCATGGAGTCTGCAACAGAAGAATATTTCTAGTGGACCACCCCAACAGTAGTAGTAGTCCACCATGTAAATATAGTAGTCCGAGTACTTTTGTGATAGTTAGATCGATTGTATGCCCTTGTTTGATTGAATGAAGTGAATTGTTTGCTTTTGCCTCATGTGCATATGGGTAGTGTTTTCTCTTTAGACCCCCTCTATTCTTAAATTTCATCTTTTCTAAACCCTCAGATGCCTCCGAGACATGACCCTGGATTTACCTTTCCACCGGAGCTCACCCAGTTGATCCAGCAGCAGAACACATTGATGCAGTTGCTAGTCCAGAATCAGAATCAGGGGAACAACAACAACAACAACCCACCACCACCACCACATGTTGATCACTTAGCCCGTTTTCTTAGGCTGAATCTGCCAGTGTTTTCCAGTAGCACCGAGCCGATAGTAGCAGATGATTGGCTCCGCAAGACAGCTAGAGAGTTGACCACAGCAGGATGCACGGATGCGGAGAAGGTGAAGTTTGCCGCACATCAGCTTGAAGGACCCGCAGCATCATGGTGGGAGAATTTCAGAGCCACTTTCCCTGTCGATACTGTCACATGGGACCAGTTTCAGCAGGCTTTTTGAACTGCCCATGTTTCAGCAAGAGCTATGGTCATGAAGAAGCGAGAGTTTCGCAACTTGCGCCAAGGAGGACGGACAGTTGGCCAGTATGTGGAGGACTTTAGTAAGTTAGCACGTTATGCCCCGGATGACGTTGCTATGGATGCCGCTAAGCAGGAGAAGTTTCTGGAAGGACTGAATGATGAGTTGAGCATGTAGTTGATGGTAGAAACCTTCAACAACTACCAGGAGTTGGTAGATTGTGCTCTTATGATTGAAGGGAAGCAGCAGCAAATTGAAAATAGCAAGAGGAGGTATGCACAAGGAAAGTACAATTCAGGAGCTCAGCAGAAGCCACGATTTACCCCTAGACCGAGAGGACATTTTCAGCATACCCATGGAGGAGGAAGCTCGCACAATCATAATGGCCCCAGGAATGGTAATGGGAATGGAGGAAGCAACGGCCAGAACCGCACCAACCCATCAACCCCAGCCAAGAAAGACCTGAGCCAAGTCACTTGCTTTAAGTGCCAGAAGACCGGACATTATGCCAATGAATGTCTTGAATCACGGAATGGAAATGGCAATGGAAGCTTTGGGAAGAAGCCGAACCCTTTCAACAGGGGACAAGTGAACCACGTTAATGTGGAGGAGGTTGAAGAGCAGCTAGATGCAGTAATCGGTAAGTTTTTGGTTAAGTCATTTACTGTACTCGTTCTTTTCGATACTGGTGCATCGCATTCATACATATCAAGGGGATTTGTGGATAAGTATAAACTTCCAACCCAAGCCCTTAGGTCACCCATGTTAGTAACCTCGCCTGGAGCAGAATATATGGCTAGTCTATGGTGTGATCGGTTACCATTAAGGATTGATAACTATGTTTTTCCCTCAGACCTAATAGTATTGGAATCCCAAGGATTGGATGTGATATTAGGCATGGATTGAAGTATGAAGGGAATATTGAATGTGCTAGTAAGTCAATTTTGCTTACCACCCCAGAAGGGAGAAGGATCAAGTATGTATCCCGACATGTGCCAAAGAGGACTCAAGTAAATTGCTTAACAGGAGTTGTGCAGGAGGAAGTACCAGTAGTGAAGGATTTCCCCGAAGTATTTCCAGAAGAGTTGCCAGGCATGCCACCGGATAGAGATATTGAGTTTTTGATTGAGCTATTGCCAGGCACAGGGCCAATATCAAAGAGACCATATAGGATGCCTGCAAAGGATTTGGTGGAAATTAAGAAGCAAATTAAGGAGTTACTGGATAAAGGATATATTCGCCCAAGTTCTTCACCTTGGGGATCGCCAGTACTTCTAGTGGAGAAGAAGACTGGATCGTTAAGGATGGTTGTAGATTATCGAGGATTTAATGAAGTAACCATCAAGAACAAGTACCCACTACCGATGATCAATGATCTGTTTGATCGATTGCAAGGAGCTAAGGTATTTTCCAAGATCGATCTGCGATCAGGATACCACCAGTTGAAGATTCGAGAACATGATATAACCAAGACGGCTTTTACCACCAGGTATGGGCTGTACAAGTATACCGTTATGTCATTTGGTCTGACTAACACACCTGCATATTTTATGAACATGATGAACAAGGTGTTTATGGAGTTCTTGGATAAGTTCGTCGTAGTGTTCATTGATGATATCCTGGTTTACTCAAAGAATGAAGAGGAGCATAAAGAACATTTGCGTTTGGTTCTTGGAAAGCTCAGGGAACATCAACTATATGCCAAGTTTAGGAAATGTGAGTTTTGGTTGAAGGAAGTTGGATTTCTCGGACACGTTATATCCGGAGAAGGTATAGCAGTAGATCCCACTAAAGTTGATACCGTGACCAAGTGGGAAGCACCAACCACCGTGGGAGAGATCCGGAGTTTTCTTGGACTCGCAGGATACTACCAGAGGTTTATTGAGAATTTCTCAAAGATTGCGAAGCCTATGACTGAGTTGTTGAAGAAGGATACCAAGTTCATATGGACAGAGGAATGTGAGGCTAGTTTTCAGGAGTTGAAGAAACGTTTGGTTACTTCACCAGTGTTGATTTTGCCAGACCAGACCAAGGATTATGAGGTGCATTGCGACGCTTCACGTCGAGGACTTGGAGCAGTGCTTATGCAGGAAGGGAGAGTAGTTTCATATGCCTCACGACAGCTTAAGCCCCATGAGTTGAATTATGCTACGCATGATTTGGAGTTAGTAGCCGTAGTGTATGCACTGAAAACTTGGAGACATTTTCTGATTGGAAACCATTGCGAAGTGTACACGGATCATAAGAGTTTGAAGTATATTTTCACACAGAAGGAGTTGAACCTCAAACAAAGGAGATGGTTGGAGCTCATCAAGGATTATGATATGAAATTGCATTGTCACCCTGGAAAGGCTAACGTAGTAGCTGACGCATTAAGCCGTAAGAGCCACATCAACACCCTAATGACGGGAGAATTACCAAGGGAGTTAGCCGAAAATCTTTGAGAGTTATGTTTAGAAATAGTCCCGAGAGGCTATGTAGCAGCATTGGAGATTCAGTCTACATTGATGGATAAAATCAGAGAAGCCCAAAGGACTGACAAGGAGATTGCTTCTATTAAGGAGAAAATTAGCAAAGGAAAAGCTAAGGGATTTCATGAGGATGAGCATGATACCTTATGGTTTGAAGACCGTGTCTATGTACCAATTGATCCGGAGATTAGAAAGCTAATTCTGCAAGAGGCCCATGATTCACCATATTCGATTCACCCAGGAAATACCAAGATGCTTTTGAATTTGAAGGATATTTTCTGGTGGACCGGAATGAAGAAGGATATCGCGGAGTACGTAGCAGTTTGTGATGTATGTCAGAGAGTGAAGGCAGAGCATCAGAAGCCAGCAGGATTGCTACAACCATTGCCGATACCCGAATGGAAGTGGGATAAGCTAGGCATGGATTTTATTACAGGATTGCCCAGAACACGTTCAGGCTATGACTTGATATGGGTTGTAGTCGATCGTTTGACAAAGGTAGCTCATTTCATTCCAGTGAAGACTACCTATACCAGTGCAAAGTTGGCAAAGATATACATGACCAGGATCGTATGTCTGCATGGAGTTCCAAGGAGCATTGTATCGGATAGAGGAACCCAGTTTACTTCAAAGTTCTGGAATCAGTTGCATGAGACTTTGGGAACCATACTAGAGTTTAGCACAACTTTCCACCCGCAGACAGATGGGCAGACTGAGAGAGTCAACCAGATCTTGGAGGATATGCTAAGAGCTTGTGCACTAGATTATGGATCTAGTTGGGATGAGAATTTGCCATATGCAGAGTTCTCTTACAACAACAGCTATCAATCCAGTTTAAAGATGTCCCCTTTCAAAGCCTTGTACGGAAGAAGGTGCAGGACCCCATTGTCATGGGATGAAGTTGGAGATCGCCAGTTGTTTGGACCGGATCTGATAAAGGAATCTGAACAGAAAGTGAAATTAATTCGCGACAGGCTAAAGGTAGCTCAATCCAGGCAGAAGAGTTATGCAGATTCGAAACGCAAGGAGACAGGTTACGAAGTTGGAGACCGAGTCTATCTTCGAGTATCACCACTTTGAGGAGTTAAGCCCTTTGGAGTTAAGGGAAAACTAGCGCCACGTCTTGTAGGCCCATACAAAGTGTTGGAACGTATCGGAGAAGTAGCCTACAAGTTGGAATTACCCGAAGGACTGTCAGGAGTTCATGACGTGTTTCATGTATCCCAGTTGAAGAAGTGCCACGCGGAGATGGCTGACATACCGCTAAGAGATACGGTACCACTGGAAGCAATTCAGTTGGACAGTGATTTGACCTATGAGGAGAAACCAGTTAAGATTCTAGAGTATGCCAGTCGAGTCACCCGCAACAAGGTTATCAAGTTTTGCAAGGTTCAGTGGAGCCACCACATGGAGGATGAAGCCACCTGGGAACGAGAGGAAGATTTGCTAAAGGACCACCCTCACCTATTTTCTAGCCAACCCGAATCTCGGGGGCGAGATTCATCTTAAGGGGGGTAGGTTTGTAACATCCCAAATTTTCAATTTGGAATGTTATACACTAGATCATCATTGCATTTCATATTTATTGCATTTTGGTTGATCCTAGAAATTTTTTGCAACTCAAGGACCCTCGGAGAGAGTTGGGGATTTCGTTATTTTCATATTTGAGTTGTCTCAAATTTTGAAAATAGGATCATTTGATTTTATTTATTTTATCTTCAATTATTTCTATTATAAAAATTATGAGAGAGGGAATAAAATGACTTTCCCAAAATAAAGAAATAATGAGGATTTGATAAAAAAATCAAATAAGATTTTATTTGGTTTTATTTGCTATTTTATTTGAATTTAGGAAAAATGCGAGTTTTCCAAAATTCCATTTAGGCCCCAAATAAATGTTCATCCTGTGTGGATTGATTTTAGAAACCGGGGAAAATTTATTTCGGGATTTTTGGAGTCCGTTTAGTATTTCTTTTATTTGTTTTTCTGCGCGTTATTAAAAAAACGCGAACCGACTCTTGGCCGTACCCGAGCGGGACTCCGCCCGGGGCAGCCCTTATAAGCCGCCACCCGGGGCCCGAGCCAGCCCACCCGGGCCGAAACCCTAGCCCCATGCCCGACCCCGCCGCCCGCCCACGACGTCGCCGCCGCCGCCCCGCCGCCCGCCGGACACGCCGCCTGAGGTAGCCGCCGTCACCGGCGGTTTTCTTTAGAAAACCGCCCGGTTTTTTTAAAAGCCGCAGTTTATTTTTTTTAGATCCGTTTTTTAGAACGGTTTTTTTTCGGTGTATTCTATTTGGCGAGCGTTCGCTCGTTCGTTCGTTTTAACGAACATGTTCGTCGTTTAGATCCAATTAACGAACGTTCGTTCGTTAAACTGTTCGTCGTTTTTCTTTTTCTCGGATTAAATCCGTGATTTTTCTGATCGCGATTTCTGATCCGATTTTCGTTTTAGTATAACTTCTCGCTCGTTTATCGGAATCAGGCGATTCAAGCGCCTGGAGTTTCGTCTCGAAACCCCTCTTTCCGTTTAACCAACTTAAACAAGTTTTTGCTTCTGTAAAAATTGCCTTAGATCCAGAATAGTAAACGAAGCATGTTTCTTTTGCCGTTTGTCTTTCGTTGTTTCGTTCGATTCGATTCTTTTTACCAACCGCAGTTCTTAAGTTGAACTTTTTGGTTAAATCTCTTATTTCAGTTTTACATGTGCATTAGTTGAGTACTTATTGTATAATTGTTTGTTTGCGATAGAGTACCCGGATTGCGCCGCTTGTTACTTCGAATCACTAGCTTTCCCGGGTCATCAGCAAAACAAGTAACACTTTAATCATACCTTCTACTACCCAGTTTTATTGCATTAGATCAATCCCTACACATTGCATGATTAGGATCTAATTAAATTGTGGGTTTGGGTAGTTGAGGTAGTACCTATTACCTGTTTATTATCAAACCTTTGGGAGTTACTTCTATGTTTGCTTATTATTGCTATTCTATGCTAGTAGACGTGGATTGGGTGAGTGATATCCATGACAGATGTGAGATTTTTAAATCAATGGTTTATCTAAGGTGGCAACTTAAATACACATCTGGGTGGATTGAGGTACCTGGGTATTCCAGGATTGCCTGTTTTCTTTTGGACCGCCACCTAGGCTCAAAGGGATCATGAGATTTTTCATGCTAGAAACTTCCGTGTGCAGCCACAAGCTATTATGGGCTCTAGCATAGTTGATTAAGTCGTGCGAAGTCTTACAGTGGTAGACTAGCAGATGTAGGGGATGTAGGTGGTACGGTCTACCCATCGTAAGGTGCTAGCACTTCTGAAAGACTATGTCTCGGTCATCCATTTCTCAAACACCGTGAAGTGCGAGAAACCAAACGGAGGCGGTCGAGTCTTGTGGGCAAAACTGCGCAAACCTCTGCAGAGTGTATAAACTAATCATGGTTAGCTGTGTCCCCGGTTATGGACGTCTTGAGTATCTAGTACCTGGATTATCATGTGAATCTCAACATGTTACTATAAAATTTAATTTGACGGGTTTGTTTAATGATGTTACTTAATTGGGATTGAGGATGCTGTCAACCATTCTCAATGTTTAACAACCACCATAATAGTTAAATAAAATTATTCCTTTGAAGTAGGGAAAAATTGGCTTAACGCAAAACTGTAACCATAGAGCTTTCCACTAGCCAAATATGCAAGTAGTATAGCTGTTTCATTCCATTACTCTCTATGTTTTACATTGCTAGCATATTCCATGTGCTGACCCATTTTCGGGCTACAAC
The DNA here is from genome assembly GCA_034509565.1 of Triticum monococcum. Lineage (NCBI taxonomy): Eukaryota > Viridiplantae > Streptophyta > Magnoliopsida > Poales > Poaceae > Triticum > Triticum monococcum. The sequence goes on from CM067845.1 coordinate 673,044,792, forward strand.
GTTAATGTTGCAGACTTTTCAAATGATGATTAAGGAGTTTTAGGTCGTGGTTCTATACTCAGTGATGCCGTTGGAGTTGATGGACTCACTTATCTTCCAATCCTTCCACTGTTATCGTTATTAGATGGCCCTAAGCCATATTTATTGTAATAAGATCTCTATTGAGACACTCGATGTAATAAGTGTGTGATTGCTACTCTGTTATAAATCCTTCAAGTACTATGTGGTGTCAGCATTACTGATCCAGGGATGACACCTGAGCACAGAGATTGGACCGTTTGAGGTCTGGTCGCTACAGTTTTGGAATGGAGATGATGGAGAGGAGAGGAGGTGGTTTTGCAATGGAGAAGAGGGAGAGGAGTGTGCGGCAGCGATTTAGGATTGGACGACAGGGCCGGCACGCTCTGACTGGATCAAAATCAAAATCGATTTACCCTTCAATTAAGAAAGCGACCCCACATTAACTAGTCTCTCTTTTATTCTGGGTCATAATTGACCATGATTTTCACACATAAAATATATGTTATACATTGTATACAAGGCCACTATCAAAATTACAATTTGCAACTATACAAGGCCACTAACATTAATCGAGGCAAAATTGATGGCGTTTGCCTCGTACTAGCACCCGAGGACATTAATATCCCTTGTGTGCATGTGGGAGTGAGAAGGTTAGCTTGCATTCCCAACATTAATCAACCAATGAGGAGTAAGAGGGTTGGCTTGTTGTGCTTGGGAGAGAAAAACCACATTAATTAACACGACAATCAAGGTGACAAGCTAGCTTGCAACATTGACTCAAACATAGCATTGATTTTTACCTTGGTACCTATAATATGAGTTTGTGGCCTTGTATACAAAAATGAGGGGAGTATAATTTGAAAGTACATTCAGACACGAACCAAACGATACAATTTTTGGTGACATGCATTCACATTTTGCTTGCCAAATACAGTACGTGGTCAAACTTTGACCCAAAATACGTGAAACAACAAAAAATACTTCCAAGACCACCGCCGCTCTTCCGCTCTTCTCCTCTTAAACCACCGCCACTCCTCTCCTGTTCCAATCTAAATGCAGCGCCGCTCCTCTCCTCTTCCATTTCAAAACCACCGCCCCTCCTCTCCTGTTCCAGTCCAAAACCAGCATCGCTCCTCTCCCGTTCTAATCCAAAACCAGCGCTGCTCCTCTCCTCTTCCATTCAAAAACCACCGCCTGCGAGTGAAGGTGCTGTGGAGAAGTAGATAGATGGAGGAGTACAACCGATACGTGAGGATCACAAACGACGACCCTGTGAAGCTAGCTAGGATATTGGAGATACAGTCCTGGTTTGACAACAAGGACCAACTAGCGGCGACGGCGACATCCATGGCCAAATATCTACAACAGAGCGAAAAGGCGGCGATACTCCCGGAGGGAGTCGCGCCGGAGTACATAGAGCTGCTCCTCTGGGCCATGGAGCAAACAGATTCACCGAATACGATCGTGAGGGAGCGGTGGTGGGAGTATCGATCCTAGATGGAGCATCCACCAGAGATTGAAGGATCGAGCATCTACAGGGTGCCGTTTGTGAGGGTGTCCTGCCAGAGCGAGCCGGTGGAGTCTTCGTCGACCGAGCCCAACTGCAAGAGGAGAAAAGCAGTTCGCCCGACGACGCTTCCCCGCCATCGTCTCCCTCGCCGTTCACATCGTCTCACGGGGCGGCTGTCTACCGCCGAGGAATAGGAGGGGGCTGCCCCCCAGCCCAATAGTCGGGCAGGTTGTGAATTGTCAGGAGGCGTTTAGGGTTGTCAGTATTTGCAGGTTGTGAATTGTGTTTTGTGTTGTGTATTTTGAGAGTACTTTCAGATATGAATGTCTTTTGAATTTCAGATTTGCAGAATTGAGCATACAACGTATTTTATGAATTCTAGAGATCTATTTTTAGCACTTAAAAAAATGTAGTTTCATAGGAGTATAAAAGTGCAGACAATGGGATTCTCATAGAAGAAACTGCAAGTTTTAGTTTCAGATAAGAAACTGCAAGTTTAGTTTCAGATAAGAAACTGCAACTTTCAGAGGCAGAGCATTTATATTAACACGGCCTTTTCAAACAGGGTTAACATCATGTTGGAAGTTTTATTCATGGTCGAAAATGGAACTACCAGCCAGTTAACATCATGCTGATCAACATTCATGCATAGCATATGTTCATATGATGCACAGTCAAAATGCCCACACAATGTCGAGTGTGCGAAACACAAAGAAAACGAGGGACGAAGTTTTGGCAAGTGTTGGACGTGGTTTTGGGCTGCCCCGTCTAGGCTTTCATTTTTCACATGCACAACCCACGACCTCGGATGGGAGGTCCATAGGCCTGTTTGTATTTTCTTAGGGCCGTCATGTATCGACCGGCCTATGGACCTCCCATCCGAGGTTTTATTTTTGGCAGCCCAATTTATGTATTTTTTTGAAGAAAACGCAGAGGTCTGTTCTATTTTTCTATATAAGAATAGGAACGCCAGGTCCAAGTTATGTTTCCCTTCTAACTATATTATATATATTTAAATTATTTTATATGTTGACTGTTTAGTTCACATACTCCCTCCTTTTAGGTTTATATTGCTTATCTCAAAATTTTAGTTTTTCCATTTTATAAGGATCAATTTGGTTGTTTTCCATCACATGTTCATACTCCAAGGTGCATTAAATCATTGCATGCAAGTATTAAGAGAAAATTGACCATTGCATGTACTTTATGCATGCATGCATTGCAATTTATGCATTGATAAACATAATTTTTTGAGGAAAACAAGTGCATTAATTAGGTGCTTTTGCAAACTACGAAAAGTATTCCACCATTCATCATCTACCTTGGTTGGTGAGATTTTTGAATTGAGCCCTATAAACTGAAAAGGAGGGAGTAATTGGCAAATAGATCTCGCCGCCACCCCCCGCCTCCTGACTCCGGGCGCGCCTGCCCCCCTCAGCAAGTCTGCTCGCGCGCCCCATGGAGTCGCCGGCCATATCCATGGGGGAATGGCTGGAAGACAGGCAGATGTACAAGATGCATCTCCCACATGTGTACAAAGCCTTCCCGCGGATGCTCCAGCCGCTCGACTCCGTCGCACCGGCGGTGCTGCAGGAGACTCGAGGGAGGTGATGGAGGGAGCGGGCAATGCGGATCCACGACGATGCTCTCTCCTGGACCCAGTGCACGCGCGAATGGAGGGAACCAGAGGAGGAAGCTGTGAGGGAGGAAGCCGAGGAGGGACCGAATCTGTTCTCTCACTCGCGCAGGTATGCTCAGATGTGCAAGGATCATGTGGATTGGGAGCTGCTGAATCTAGCCCTGCGGATCTACTTCAAAGGAGATTTCTCGGAGAAGCACAGGATGCCCCACCCCAGTGAGCCGCCGATTGCGTTCGTTCGATGGAAGAAAGGAGAAGTGAATTCAGGAGATCCACGCCATGCTGCAAGATGGGAATGCTTGACTGGACTCCTGCCCACCAGCACGCCACCGGAGCCGGAGCAGGTGGATCCCCTACCTTACCTCTCCCCCAAACCTGCAGAAGATTGAAATTAGGCTTGCAATCTGCTTCAATTGAGCTGTTTGGTGGTTATTTCAGCTTCCTGAGAGACAACATCTGGCTGGAGGATGAGAAGGAACCAGGAACTCCGATGAATTTCCCCTATCACAATGGAGGGGGCGCCGGTTGGGCAGTGGTACGGCCCACCTCTGCCCCAAATGGGGGCACAATCTGGGCAGGCTCCTGTAATTGCCCAAGATCAATCTGCTGGTGGTTCTAACTCTCAGATCAGTGGGAAATCTCAAGGCAAGAATCAGCAAAAGAAGAGATAGGACATCTAGAAAACTGCTCCTGCCCCTGCTTCGGGCCTTATGGCATACTCTGAGATGATCTGCTACAACTGTGGGGAACCAGGGCATCATTTGGATAAATGTGTAAAGCCCAAGAGTTGTTTTATCCGCAAAATGGTTACCCATAAAGTTGAGAATTGCCCTGTCAGAAGGAAAACCCAAAGTTCTACTAGATATGTTGGAAGTGCTGCTCCAGGATTATGTCCACCATTGACAGAATTTTCTGTGACACAGAATTAGATAGTTTCTTTCCCCTTTCTAGTTGTAGAGCTCTGCCAAGATGTGGTAGTGACCACACTCCTTTGCTCAGGGACTCTGGTCTTAACCAAACTCCAAAGAGCAATAGTTTTAAATTTGAAAAAGTGGTGGTTGCTTAGAGAAGATTTTACTGAGCTAGTCAGGAAAATCTGGAATGAGCCTACTGGGAGCAACTGCCCCCTAGAAAATTGGTAGATCAAAATCAGGAGATTTAGAAGAACTACCAAAGGGTGGAACTCCAATGAGGAAGCTAATCTTAGAAGATACAAAAGGCTTCTCCTCCTTGAGTTTGATTCTCTAGATATTAAGGCAGAAACCACTGACCTCTCTGAGGCTGAGACTAATAGATTAAACTTTGTCCATGGAGAGCTCAAGAAAATTTGGCTTCAAGAAGAAATCAAAGCCAAACAAAGGTCTAGAGATAGAAACATTAAGGAGGGTGATAGAAATACTGCTTACTTCCATGCAGTAGCTAACCAGAGGAGGAGGAAAACCCTCATTCACTCCCTTGATGGCCCTAATGGCCCTTTTACTGAGGTAGATGAGATGCTGAAAGTGGCTAGTGACTTCTACAAAGACCTGTTTAAGAAAAAAAACCTTCTGGGTTCTCTCTACAAAACAATTTTTTTCTCTGCTTCTGAAAAAGTCACTCCTGCTGAAAATGAGCTGCTAGAAGCCCCTTTTTCAGAGACAGAGGTGAAGGAAGCCATTTTTAGCTCTTATCCTGATGGGGCTCCTGGTCCTGATGGGATTCCCTTCTTGTTTTACCAGCATTTTTGGGACTTGGTGAAAAATGATCTCTTAGATCTTTTCCAAGCCTTTCATAGAGGAGAGTTGGATCCAGCAACTTACTCATGGGGGGTCTGTTGGGGTCAAGTTAAATAACTGTGAAAGTGATTTTTTTTCCTTGCTAGTAAAGGCCTTAGGCAAGGTGACCCCATCTCCCCGCTTTTGTTTAACTTAGTAGTGGACGTTCTTACTAAAATGTTGAGCAAAGCCGCTGATCATAGTCTGATTGCAGGGCTCTGTCCTGAGGTCTGCCCTGGTGGCATCATCGGCCTTCAATATGCAGATGATACCCATCCTTTTCTTAGACAATGACTCCACACATGCTAGCAATCTGAAAAATGTTCTAACCTAGTTTGAACAAGTCTCAGGCATGAGAATCAACTACTCTAAAAGTGAACTCATCCCTATCAACATGGATGATCAGGAGTTAGCTGACTTCCTCTCTATTCTAGTCTGTAATAAAGGTAACTTCCCCATTAAGTACCAAGGTATCCCTCTCCACTATGATAAACTGAGGAGAGAGGATATCCAACCCTTCTGGATAAAATCATTAAAAGGATTGCTGGGTGGAGGGGCAAACTTCTCTCTTACAGAGGTAGATTGATCCTCACACAAGCTTGTTTGGCTAGCATTCCAGTGTATCTTCTCTCCTTCTTCAAGTTCCCTAAATGAGCAGTGAACCTCATCAATTCTCAGATGTCTCATTGCTTGTGGAATGATTTTGAGGGAAATAGGAAGCTACACATTTCTAATTGGGCCCTAGTCTCTATGAAAAAAGATTTTGGAGGCCTAGGCATACCTAACCTCCAAGAAATTAACATCTATCTTCTAGGGTCTTGGATTAAAATATTCTATGAGGAAGACCTGAAACCCTGGAAGCTTCTTATTGCCCATAAATACCAAGGAAATAAACCTAATATTTTTGTCCCTTCCTCCAACCCTAAGACCTCTAGATTCTGGAAAGGATTAAAATCTATTATGCATGCTGTGAAACTTGGCTACAGATGGAACATAGGGGATGGGAGCAGAACCAGGTTCTGGGAAGATACTTGGTTTGGCACATCCCCTAGCAGTCCAATTTTGGCCTATTTACTCTGTCCGCAATGAGCTTAACAAAAGTGTCAATAATGTTTGGGACGGTCAATGCCTAAAACTCTCTTTTAGAAGGAACTTTAGTGATAGTCTCATGGAACAATGGTTCTAGTTGGAGGAAATTGCCAAAAGCATTACCTTTACTGCCGAGTCGGATGCCCTGATTTGGCAGCTGGAAAATAAGGGGAAGTATTCCTCCAGCTCCCTCTATCATGTTATCAACTTTAGAGGGGTTCAACCCGTGTTTATCCCTGATGTCTGGAAATTGAGAGTTCCCCCTAAAATTCATGTATTTCTCTGGCTTCTCTCCAAAAACAAATTGATGACTAGGGATAACCTTACGAAGAGACACATCATCAAACCCCTTGATTGTGTTTACTGCTTGGAACAAGAGTCTTGTTCTCACCTATATTTTGAATGTATAGTTGCTAAACATCTCTGGGCCCACATTGCAGAATATTTCTCTAGTTAGATTGGCTCATCCTTCGAATCTGTCGCCAGATTCTGGATTGCTACCAAAAAGTGCTCAGTTTTAAACACTGTTAGCTCAGCTATCCTTTGGTGCCTCTGGAAATATAGAAATGCTATGATTTTCAGTAACACCTCCAGGATTTCCATTCCGCAGGTCTTGAGGTTGATCAGGAACATGATGAGGAACTGGGAGATTCTCTCCTCCGGATCGGACAAGGACAAGTTGACGAGCTTCATGGAAACCCTAACAAGATCCCTCCAGAAACCATTTGCGATCACTTGTGGCTGAACAAGGCTTGACCTACTCTGGGGCTGGACCCGTGGGCTCATCTCAAGATCTCTGATGAAGATGATGGGCACCTGGCGCTGAAAAAGAGGGACATCCACCATGCTACGCCTTCCAGCCCGGTGTCTCCGCTTGCTTACTGGTCGCCGCAGGCTGACGCGGCCCCTCGGCTGAAGACCATGAAGGCTTCGCTGGACCCTCCTTGTGTCATTTGAGTGCTCTATCCGCTCTGCCTTTGGCACCGCTTGGGTGATTTGTGCTATTCAGAGAACTTGTTCATCCACCCCCTAGTTTGTAGCTTTTCTAAATTTGCTTTCGAACTGCTCTTTGAGCTGCTGTATCAGAATATGTTGTGGTTTCGTTCTCAGCAATGGAACCAGGGAGATGCTCCCTGTTTTTCTAAAAAAATATATGTTATTATATATTATTTTTATTGTCATCATATATTTAACAGATACTTACATAGGTAAGAAAACAATATCCCACATCTTATTAACTTATAAAAATAATTTCTTAACAAATAAAATCCTGGATTGTTTTGGCACGAAAATCCTAGTGATTGTGTACAAAAGCTTGGTAAGATTTAAGGATGAATGTAATAATATCACTTATTATTTAAATATATTTATAACAAAATGCTCAGCCCCTTTTTATTTTTTGATAACATTGCTAGCCCAACCCAACATTATAATTAGAATCAGCCCAGCAAAATCATGTATTTCGAGAAATTGCAAATGGCCTGTAATTTTTTAGGAAATAAAATAAACGGGCCGCATGGACGCTACACTATTTGTTCACCCAGCCCAGCTAATGGCTATAATTCAAAAAAAAAGATCAAATTGACTGTAAATTCTACCGCGCAAAAAAAGACTGTAAATTCTGAAAAAATGGGTTGAATACGTGCCACATTTTTGGAGGCTGAAATGTGGGCCAATAGGTCGAAGCCAATGCAAGTCATTGTCAATTTAGTCAACAAATGATTCTGACATGTTAGCTGTTGGATTTACATCCAACGACCGACATCCATCTTCAATCGCTCGTATTCTTCCTCCAGCGCCGCCGGGACCACCTCTCGCCTCCTGCTGCTAGAAGCTCTCTTTAGCACGCTTCTCTATGAAGCACTACTCCACCGTTGGCCAGGCCATCCCTCCACCCCTCCACACCTCCTGTTCTTCTCCACCAACTGCCGAACCACACCGCACTAAAACCAGTTAACCCTCATACACCTCTCTGTCTGCGACTCTACTCCTGCGTCTTCCCATCTCCGGCTCATTGCTGTCTGGGGCCTCGCCGTCGTCCACCACCTTGGATGTGCTCGGCGCGGCGTGGTCAACGTGGTCAACGAACGACACCATCGGAAGTAGACTGTGCGTGGAGAGGCTGACAGCTGGGTCCACGGCCGCACACAAGGAAATGCCTCCTTATTACGCACAAAATAATGATTCCTCCACCTGACATCTGGGACCCACTTGAAGGGCCTCTGTATTTCACGAAATAAAGTGCCCCCCGCTGACATGTCGGACCCACCAGCTATCTTTGCATGCAAGGAAGTGCCTCCTTATTACGCACAAAAAAATGAAAATTCCCCCTGCCAGCTGGAACCCAGCATAGTGGGAGGCTGACTTGTGGGCCTACCAAGTTGACGGGGACGGAGGGCTTTGTCAACTTAGTCAATATGAATGATTCTAGCTCCTGTTACCATACGATGTTCATCCAACAGCCGTAGTGCTTCTTCAACCTCTGGTCTTCTTGCTCCAGCCGCCCAAACCAGCGCCGGTCGTGCCGCATGCTCCTGCTTCCTGTGGCCGACTGTGATGCTGCGGAGGCCTCACCGCCCCCTACTACTCCCACCACTGGCCAGGTCATCCCTCTACTCACCCACACCCCCTGTTATTTTGCGGCAACAGCAGCCTCACACCACAGCCGAACCAGTGAACCCTCGTACTCCTCTTCGTGTGGGCATCCACTGCTGCGTCTTCCCGGCTTTGAGTCATCCCCTTCCTAGTCCTCGCCGTCGTCCACCGTCCTGGTGCTCTCGGCGCGGCGTGGTCAACATGGTCAACGACTGACTTCCATCGGAAGAGTACTGTACGTGGAGAGGCTGACAGCTGGGTCCACGGCAGCTGCAAGGAAGTGCCTCCTTATTACGCGGAAAATAATTATTCCTCCACCTGACAGCGGGGACCCACCGGATGGGCCACCAGTATTTTGTGAAAAAAATCATTTCCCCCTGACTGCTGGGACCCACCGGACGGGCCACCGTATTTCGCGAAAAAACGTTCCCCCCGCTGTCAGCTCGGACCCACCGGAAGTGCCTCCTTATTACACACAAAAAAATGAATACTCCCCCGGCTAGCTGGGACCCACCTTGCTGGGAGGTTGACTTGTGGGCCTACTGAGTTGACGGGGACAAAGGGCTTTGTCAACTTAGTCAATATGAACGATTCTAGCTCCAGTGACCGTACGATGTCCATCCAACGGTCGTAGTGCTTCTTCAACCTCTTGTCTTCTTGCTCCAGCCGCCCAAAGCAGCGCCGGTCGTGCCGCATGCTCCTGCCTCCCGTGGCCGGCTGTGCTGCCGCAGAGGCCTCATCGCCCCCTACTATTCCCACCGCTGGCCAGGCCCTGCGGCGACAGCAGCCTCACACCGCAGCCGAGCCAGTGAACCCTCGTAGTCCTCTCCGCGCGAGCTTCCACTGCCGCGTCGTCCCCTTCCTAGGCCTCGCCGTCGTCCACCGCCGTGGTGCTCTCCGCGCGGCGTGGTCAACATGGTCAAGGAACGACTTCCATCGGAAGAGTACTATATGTGGAGAGGCTGACAGCTGGGTCCACGGCCACAGCCCAGTTTTTTTGTGATTTGCCAAGTAAGTCGCTTTGTCAGGCCTGTTGGGCTGCAAATCTTTCAAGACGAGGAGAGCTTTCATTCAGCTGGCCGAGAAAATGGCCCATCAGTAATGAGAAATGGGTTGCACATTTTTAAAACACATCAAACCGGCAATTAGTTTCAAATATCTTTTTTCATTTCAAGATTTTAAATTACATTAATTTTTATGCGTGGAGAATTTGTTGGATTTTATATTGATATACATTTATTTTTAAAATCAATTTGAATGTGAGTCGAAATTTCGGGATTAAAAACAGTTCGGACCGCACCGAAATATGCAAAATTTCGTATAACTTTTTAACCATTGCCACAATATGGGTTGTAATGCTAAAAAAAGAATATGGGCTCCAAAAAAACCTTAAGAATTAGCAAATGGGATGTAAATTATTAGAAATAATGGCAGATGGGATGTATGCTATTTTCCATAGATTTGAGGCTTTCCTAAAAAAAGGTTGACGCACAAGCACTGACTGTTGGATGTCCATCCAACGGTCGTCGTGCTTCTTCAATCTCTGCTCTTCCTACTCCAGCCGTTCAAACAAGCGCCGGCGGGACTGCCTGCTCCCTCCTCCTCGCGGCCGGCTGTGCTGCTGCGCAGGCCTCACCGCCCGACCGTACTCCCATCGCTGGCCTAGCCATCCCTCAACTCACCCACACCTGTTGTTATTCTCCGGCGACGGCAGAAGAACCAGTAAACCCTCGTACAGTCGTACTCCCCTCCACATGGCAAACAACTGCCGAGTCTTCCCTGCCTCCGTGTCATCCCCTTCCTAGGCCTCGCCGTCGTCCACCGCCCTGGTGCTCTCGGCACGGAGTGGTCAACGTGGTCAAGGAACGACTTCCATCGGACGTGGACTGTACGTGGAGAGGCTGACAGCTGGGTCCACGGCCGCAGCAAGGAAGTGCCTCCTTATTACGCGGAAAATAATGATTCCTCCACCTGATAGCCGGGACCCACCAGATGGGCCACTATATTTCGCGGAAAAAACATTTCCCCCTGACTACTGGGACCCACCAGCTACATCTTCGCACGCAAGGAAGTGCGTCCGGGCAAAAAAAAAGGATTCACCCCCTGACTGCTGGGACCGACCAGCTACATCTTCGCAGGCAAGGAAGTGCCTGACAGTCGGGACCCACCTGGTCGAAGCGTACATAGCGTTGTCATTCTGGTCGCAAATGTGTACGTACATACTGGTCGATGTAGAGGCGCGCACGTGTCGTAGTAGAGGCGCGCACGTAGCATTTACACGTCATACAGCGGCCAGGGTGCAAGAAAGAAAATACGGCCACATATGTGTACATACGGGCGGGGTCTCGAATGCCTACTCGCGCATACGTATGGCCAGGGCTCGTGTACATGGCTGGGTCGGAACGGAGAAATAGCGTTGTTGTCCGGTTCATGGGGAGGCAACGGAATGCGTCGTGTTCATCAGGAGGGCTTGGATAGAACAGGCGATGGAAACGAGGCCTGGCGTACCACGGAACGGAGGAAACGGCCTTGTGTTCGACAGGCTACATTCGAAATGGGATCTTGTTCATCAGGAGGGGTCTGGCGTATCGCAAAACGGAGGAAACGGACGTCCTACAGTCGAAACGGGGGTCTTGTTGATCGGGGGGGTGTGGCGTACCGCAAAACGGAGGAAACTTGTGTTGGAGCGCTACGGTCGAAACGGGGGTCCTGTTCATCGGGAGGGGTGTGGCGTACCGCAAAATGGGACTCCATGGGATACTTTTCATCTCCACCATCGACCTCCTCCAGCCTCCACGGGCTCCTGTTCATCCAGCCTCCACGGGCTCTTGTTCATCCAGCCTCCACGGCGCGCTACTCCACCGGCTACTGTTCAACCACCCCTCCACCATCTACTGTTCATCCAACCCTCCACACCACGGGGTCCTGTTCAACCACCCCTCCACGGCGCGCTACTCCACCGGCTACTGTTCAACGACCCCTCCACCATCTACTGTTCATCCAACCCTCCACACCACGGGGTCCTGTTCAACCACCCCTCCACGGGCACCCCTCCATCATCTACTGTTCATCCAGCCCTCCACACCACGGGGTCCTGTTCAACCACCCCTCCACCGTCTACTGTTCAACCGGCCCTCCATACCACGGGGTCCTGTTCATCCACCCCACCACGGGCACCCCTCCACCGTCTACTGTTTATCCAGCCCTCCAACACACCACGGGGTCATGTTCATCCAGAGGCAATGCTACCGCTCACTGTTCATCCAACCCCCCCCCCCCCCCCCCGCAACGCTCACTGTTCATCCCATCGATCAGCTTTAGTTAGTAGTAGTAGCGAAGGAATCGCTCGATCGGGTTCAGTTAATAGCCATCGATCGATCACTCGGGTTCAGTAACGCGTAGCCTGTAGTGCAATCGCTCGGGTTCAGTTAGAGCCCAATGCCTCGCTCGGGTTCAGTTAGAGCCAACGCCTCGCACACACGCGTGTACGTGTACGAGAGAAACGCGCATCGCTCGGCCCCCGACCTCCCGCCGTAACCGGGAACTCCCCGAAATTTTCCTCCCCCTCGCTTCTACCACGGTTTTTTCCTTCATGGACGGCCCAAAGTATGTCATGCAGCTGCGTCTCCGGCCCGCCCAGGACGAAAAGCCCATTTTTTGTCATGATTTTTTGTTATAGAAGTAGGAGCCCACCACATCTATGATGATACCGGGTTTTGTCACAATTATCATCATAGAAGTGTCATATGTATGACAGAAAAAATTCGTTCGGCCCAAAATTTCACGGATGTGTCTTTTTTTTTGTAGTGCATGCCGTTGTACTTTTTTTGGCTACAACAGCATCCTTTTTTTAGCCAGCATCTTGGCCCTTTCCGATGCATGCCACTTATGTTCCATCTATACTACTACTATTGCCGAATGTACATTCAGCCCGATTGGCATATTCGTAGGTCGGGCACAGCAATCCAAATGAAATGTCTTCGAGTCTTATCAATTAATACAGACTTGTGCTCAAATAAAATTACAAACTAAAAAAACAATTATTACATGATCTTTAAAACAAATGGTTTGATTGATTACATGAACAGACAACACAAAGGTTATTCAATATGGAAAGAACATTTCACCTATGATTTACCAAGTAGAAATTTAATTTCCTTTTTTCCTTCAGGACCTTAACAATCTGGTCAGTCTCAGCTTGCATCGTTTTGAAATCCACCAAATATTTAATGGTTGTCTTGAGTACTGCTTGTGATTATGTTGTTTGCTTCCTCAACATGTCAACTTCATCTCTAAGTGCAGAAGCAAAATCTCTTTCTACCACTAGTTTAGCCTCTAGAGCATCAGCAGTTGGCAATTCATAATGCACGATTGGGCTGGTGCCACTGTTGTGGGATGATGCAACATCCATGAGGACCTCACTCTTTGATCTTGGGCTAACCTGTTTTGCCATTAAAGTTCCGATTGGATTCAGAAAAGTTGAAGTTAGCAAAACATCTCAACTGGAAGTTATAACAGCAAACCAGTTAAACAAACAAGGAATTAAAGAGTTTCAATTGGATGCTGAAAAGTAGTTATTAACATCATTGTAACCCGCTGTTGCAGCAGCAAAGCAATTAAACAAACAAGTAGATATTTAAGTTAAGGCAAACAGGTAATTCTTAACAGTAAGTATCAAACACATAGATAGGCGCAGTCTACAATATGATTAACAGGCTGTGCCATTATGTAATCAGTAGCAAACTAAATTAAGCCAAGCAACATAATTGAACAATTTTGCAATAAGTGGAAACTAAAATTCCGAGAAGCAGGTAACTGAACTTACGCTAGTTCTTTGTACAGGCATACTACAACTTCTTTTTCGCTTACAAGGTTGTATGAAGGAGTCCATGGCATCAATTGCTTGGATACGCAGTCCCAATACTTCTTTCTTCCCACACTACATGGGTAAGTCGAATGGTTAATCTGGTAAGATGGTGCGTCCTTGATATGTTATATGAGGACGTGTAGTCACACTAGTTGTAGCAAAACACATCACACTGGCTTTTACTGTATATTTCATGCGATTACTTTTAGCATATCAAGATCTAAGCAATCTACAATAGGATGAAAAGACTGGCATCCTTCACATTATTGGCGAACTCAGTTCATAGAAACAAGCAATTCAACCATTCTGTGGGTAAATCAAAAGCGCCACTGGAATATTTTTCACTATCCAATCATACACGCAAAAAGGGGCGACGTCACCATAGGGGCTGGTATGGGAGACGCCTCAGGTGGCTGGAAAGTGTGCACCTAGTTTGAGTCGTCCAGGTTGGCCCACACTAGTTTTGTTCGTCCCAACGCACGAGCAGGCAATGTAAAAAATGAAGAAAAATGTTTCAATTTGGTTGGGCAAATAACATAAGTGCAAGGCAGGCCCTATAGCAGGCTCGCGGCCCAAACAAGCGCCTCCAATATCGATCGACAGCAGGAAAAATCTCAATTCATTCGCTCCAGCCTCCAGTCTGGTTCGCTCCTAACCTAGCCGCCGCTGGACAGACCGACACAACACTTCCTTGTGCCCTCGTTGGAGGGCGGTCACCGGGCTTCAAGCGAACGAAAGGACAAGAAGATGAAGATCCAACCCTGGTGTAGCCTGCGTGGGAGGCAGCGGCGGCAGCACGGGCATGGCACCGAGCTTGCGCAAACGGACAGTCGCAGCTTGCAAGAGTAGCATGCGCAACAAGCAGATACATCACATCCCTGATTATATCTAATTCAACTCTTCAATTTCTGGCCAATAGTTAAACCTGACGGTGTTGTAAAACTGCTTGTATGTAGGGAATCTACGAGAAAATGAAACCAATTTCTACTTATTTTATAACTCCCCCAATCAATACTGAACTGACTGAATCTGATGTATCTAATCAAGTTTCCGGTGCAAACATACAAGCTCATGTTGTTCTTGATCCTGAAGTGTCTAATGAATAGACTGCTAATGAAGGATTTGATGCAAACATTTTACATGCTCCTGGTGATGAACATATAGTGTCTAATGAGGGATCTAATGCAAGCATTTTGCAAGCTCATTGAAGGATTTAGTGTCTAATGATGATCTACTATGTTGAGAGAGACAGAGATTTGCAGGCATTGATGACAAGCAAATTATAGTGCATTTTCATAGCTTGAGGAAACGTCGAGGCCATCTACCAGAAAGTCCCCATATCATGACAACATAGCATAAATACTTTTCTAATCTGTTGTTTGAAACTATTGGCATACTTGTGCATGATAGATATATTGATATGCAGTTTGCGCACTGGTTATACGTGCAATTACACTTCGATATTTTCAGCCAGAGAACGAATAATTCAAGCAGGTACATACAATGTTTGTAGTCCTTGTACACCATGTTGCATTTTGTGTTTTTTGGTGCTTGCATCATTTAGTGTTTACAATCTGAACTACTTTGGATCATTAGCTGGTTTTCAAAGTGCATGTAGCTTCACATTTCTCAAGATATGTTGATTTCCGGAGTGCAAGTGCCTTCGTATTTTTTAAGTTAAATGTTCTCCCCTGGTAACTTGAATTCGTGGATCAGCCACTGGACACAAATCATACATGAATGCCAGTACAAATTAAATGAAATGCAGGGACTTACGCTAGCTTGTTGTACAGGCTCACTGCAGCTCTGCTTGCGTCTGGGATGTTCCATGTAAAAGTCCATGTTACCACTTGCTTGGATGTGCAGGCCTTGTGCTCCTTGCATCCACCTCTGCATTTTGACACGGCGAATGGTTGATCAAATAAGAGGAATCGACCTTGATGTTGTACCGGAGGACAGATACTTACAAGGTTATACGGGTGTGCGGGATGTGTACCAGATCCCGTAGCACCGTCATGCTTCGCTAAAAATGGATTTGCTTGTTTCAGATGATATCTCCACAAGAAATAAGAGTTAAAGTCAGAGTTTCATAGGTGTGTAAGCTAAGAGAGCAGTGAAAGGATATCCAAACATCTTCGGAATAGTGCACAAGGGAGTGATGTGTCGATACCTAGTTCGGACCGGCGTTTGGGCATGCTCGCCTAGCTAGAGTGCGGGTCACTTCAGAGCCGTTGAGGGTGATGTGTGGATACCATCATAGAATAAACCGTTTGGTTTGCTCTACGATGGCTATTTTTGCAGGTTTCACTTCTTATGTCGTGTCAGTAACGAAGGCACTGTCCATCACATATATTACTGGAAAAAATTGGATCACTCTGTTGTCTGAGTGCAAGCTGAATCCCTATGATGAACTGCAGTTTGGTTTAACAAAAAAGCCACAATTAGTCCTTCTCGTGTTTAAAAGAAATGAAGAAAAAAACTGGATCATAGTCACGGATCATAGTCAAGTTAGAAAGATGATCATAGCAGACCAGACACGATCGCCGCTATCTCGCACAGATCGAGCACCGGTAGTTGCTCTAGCACTGACTGCGGCAGTAGCTTAGTTTGATCCAGCTGAGGATTGGGCACCGACCGCATCAGCGAATCAGTCTGATCTACCGGAGGATCGGGCATCGACACCGGCACCTGCTCCGACACTAGCACCAGCTCTACAAGGAGCACCATCTCCGGCAGCAGCAGAGGCTTCGGCACCTACACCAACACTTGCACTTGCATCTGCTCCGGCCCGTGCAGTTGCACCGGCAATAGACTGGGCTGCAGTTCGCACTTCATATACCAAAGTCCTTACAAAAACTGACATGTCCACCTTCTTGGTAAGCATTGGCCGCCCAAGTGCTTAGTTCTTTCTTCTTTCCATGTTGTTTCACATGATTCACTGTGTTGATCTAACTGTTTGGGTATGTCTTCTTGTTTGCAAACAGAGAATTCCTAGAGCAACGAGGGAGTCGTTCAACAATCCGGGCGACCGCGGCCAAGTTTCTCTTACCATGCGCAGCCTTGGTGTGAATGAACCTGCTCAATATACCGTAAGTACAAAGGATGGTCGCATGATGATTGATGCTAAAGCATGGTCAAGGTTCAAATCTAAATCATATCTTACTGTAGGGGATGATGTTAAAATTGAACTTTCTCGGCAAGGAGAGCTGGTCCAAATCAACTTTGAAATTCTTCAGTAGTAGCATGAAACTGCCGAACTGATATATCCTCCGAGAGATTTTGATGTAATAATCTGGCATGGTGAGACAAGTGTCATGTGTGTATAAGTAGTACGACGGTATTATTTATCACATGGTATATCGTTGATAGAATTGCAACTCTGGTTGCTGGGTAGGAACTGTTTGTCGTTCGATTTCATTCCAAAAGCTGTCGTGCTTTATTCAATTTTGTGTATTCGCCTTGCGACAGCATCTAAAAACAGCGCCGTACCGATCGCTTGCAATATGAAAAGCGCTCAGGTAGAACACATGGGCCCCCCAAACATGCAGGGTCGGCCTGCGGCCCAAAGTCCAGAACCGTGAGCCTATCTGAGTATTATATTCTCAGCTGAACCCCCATAAAAAAAGCTGAACCCCCAGAATGCCCGTGTGTTGCAGAGGGAGTATATTTCTTGGCAAGGTGAGCATGTGATATAAAATATTTGTATATTTCTTTACAGAGGGAGTATCTCTCTGTCAAAATATATATTTATGTGTAACTAGTTACTCCTGTCTTTCTACTTCCTTTCGCTGATATGTGGGGCAACCGGTAACGGGGTCCACGTGCCATATGCACAAATTAGAGTGCACAACTTCACGGTAGACACACCCCAGTCGTAGCGCCGCAGTAAAGCCTAATGAGCCGTCAAATCACAACCCCCCCTTTCCAGCTTTAGCAGTAAGCTGGACGGACGAAGCGGCAATATTTCACTGGGCCTGAATCCCCTTCTCCCTCATCTTCTTGTTCAGAGAAAACCCCCTCTCAGTGGTTGCATAGGGTTTTCTCATGGAGAACTAGGTACGAATTCTTCATCCATCCCCGATAAATCCAAGTCCCTTGGTCGCAGGTAATCCTAGGATGGCAGCCGCCGCCGTTGATGCATTTTTCTTCCAACTGAATCTAGTGTGTTTCATTTGTAGTGCCCAAAGTGCGAGTACCCTACAGGTTTCTGCGCCCTCTGCGAGACGCCAAACTTGTTCCTTCTCATCCTAACACAGCATTTTGAAATGCGCACAGTATGTTCCTAGAATCCTCTGTTCTACCCGAGAGGGTGGGGTTTTTTTGAACATGTTGTGTTCTCATATTATTTTTCCTGCAGTGTATTATTTGCTCTGCCAGAACACATGTACTCAAGATGCTCGGCCTTGCCATAACTGAATACACTAGTTTAATGGTCACAGTGAAGACAAGCCATGGATATAAGTTCCGAGTTGGGTTCATGAACCAAGAAGATCGCTACTTTTTTTATGGCCGAACTTGGATAAACTTTCTCAAGTGTTACGGACTAAAAGTTGGCGCACGAATGTTGATGGAAATAGCAGAACCTGGTCTCATCTTCACTGCGATCTTCCACCCCGACGTCGTTCCAATTGTTCATCCATGTTAGTTTTGTATCTGGTTCTTGCTTGTTGCCTCTATTACTTCTTAATCCACCTATTCTGTCTAACTAATCACAATTTAACTTTAGAAGTAGCAACGAATCTCTCACGAAGATGCTACTTCTAACTAATATTTTCTTATAATTGGTGGCACGTGTAGGTTTTTTCAGAGTTAAGCAGTCTGCTCATTTGTTACTCTATAATAACTCGACTGTTACTAATGGCACTGAAGTTGACTGGATCGACATCCACAAGTTCCTACACTTTATTGATCATCTTGAGGTCCTTGTGGGGCATTTCAATGGTGGAAGGCCACGTGGGATTTGTGTGCCACTACTGCACTCGTTGAACAGGTCCAACTGTGTCGAGAAACTTATGGTACGAGTTGTTTTCTGTTATATATGTTGTTCATAAACTATTGCTTATACACATTTTTACAGTTGTGATCTTCTTGAAACAGGAACTGCCGAGTTCTATTGTTCCTATACAGATGCCTGACCATGGTCGGGTCAGACTTGCGCTTGGTCACAACATGATGTTTATGTCGACCTACTCAATTCCCCTTGGAGGTGAAAAGATACTTATTCATGGGTGGTCTCAAATAATGAAGGCCCGTCCATCTTGGAGAATAGGACAGAAGATTATGTTCATGCTTTTCCATGGCTCTAAAGCGAATATCCCGTTTATTGACCATATTGCGAGTTGAAGCCGCTTTCAGAAGGTTGTGGATGCGCGGGGTGGCGCCTGGGCCTTGTCCTGGGGCTTGGCGGCCTCACCCTTGGTTAACTGTAGGCAAAGTAACATTGTTCGAGGCGTGCTTTGTATAGTTGAATCTGTATAAGTACTCATACTGCTTTCAGCTTTGGTTGTTAAGTGCCCCTGCTGGTTTCAGTTAAGGTTGTTAAGTACTCCTGTTGCTTTTACAGTCTGTCGTGTTTCTTCAGTCTTGTCTTCCTCCAGCCGCCAAAACCAAACCAGCGCCGGCGGGGCCGCCTGCTTCCGCCTCCCACGGCTGGCTGCGCCTCAGCGCACACATCACCGCCCCACCGTCTCCAAAATCGTTAACGCCGACGTCCTCCGCGCGCTTTGGTGCGCTCGCCGCGGCGCCGCCCTCTCACGTTGTCAACATGGTCAACAAACAACAGGAATCGGCAGAAGTACGTGGAGAGGATGACAGTAGGGGCCCACCACATCAGCGTATGGAAAAATAAAATGCTTCCTCCTAGTGTTTTCCTGACATCTGGGACCCACGACATTGTGAGCGTATATAGTCAATAGACAAGAGAACAACACAAGATCGGCTAACACCTGGGACGTAGCTACTCGAGCAGCATTTTTTTGTTTGGTATTGTTGAGACGGAGTAGGGTTTGAACTGGGTTGTGGCCCGTCTAGCCCAGGCTTATATTTTGAGTTCACCATGTGACTAGCCCAGCTATTTTTTCTTTGTGAAAATGAGCCCAGTTTATTTTTTCTGAAGAATACCCAATCCAGGCCTACTTATTTTTCTACGCCCTGATGGGCTGCAACTCTTTCAAGACGCCTGCAAATCTTGAAAGTAATATGAAATGGGTTGTAAATATAAAAACAGATGACAAATTGGCAATTACTTTATAATTTCTGAATTTTTTCACATTTTCAGATTCCTATTTCACTGGGCATTAACCTAATTTAAATATATCTTCAAAGTACTTTAAATCTGGCTTGACATTTCGGTTTTAAAAATAGTTTGGAACCCACAAAAATATGCGAAATTGGCTCTGGCCAACCAAAAAAACGACTGCAATAAATTGCATAAGAAGTTGCCATGAGCTATATATAAATTATTAGAAAAAAGAGGGAGTGGTCTGACTTGTGGGCCTGTTTAGTTGATGTGCATGCAAGATTTTTTTAGTTATTATATACGTCAACAAACGATTCTAGCAGACGTAACTGTTGGATGTCAATCCAACGGCCGTAGTGTTTCTTCAATCTCTGATCTTCTTGCTCCAGCCGCCAAAGCAGCGTCAGCGGGACCGCCTACTCCCGCCTCCCGTGGTCGGCTGTGCTACCGCACAGGCCTCAGCGCCCCCTACTACTCCCACCGCTGGCCAGGGCATCCCTCTAATCACCCACACACCCCGTTATTCTGCAGCGACGGCAGCCTCACACCGCAGCCGAACCGGTTAACCCTCGTACTCCTCTCCACGCGGGCTTCCACTGCCGCGTCTTCCCCGGCTCCGCGTCGTCCCCTTCCTAGGCCTCGCCGTCATCCACCGCCATGGTGCCCTCGGCGCGGCATGGTTAATGTGGTCAACGACTGACTTCCATCGGAAGAGTACTGTACGTGGAGAGGCTGACAGCTGGGTCCACGGCAGTCGCAAGGAAGTGCCTCCTTATTACGCGTAAAATAAATATTCCTCCACCTGACAGCAGGGCCCACCGGACGGGCCACCAGTATTTCGCGAAAAAAACGTTTCCCCCTGACTGCTGGGACCACAAGATGGGCCACCGTATTTTGCGAAAAAAGCGTTCCCCCTGCTGTCAGCTCAGACCCACCGGAAGTGCCTCCTTATTATACACAAAAAATGAATACCCTGTGCTACCTGGGACCCACCTTGGTGGGAGGCTAACTTGTGGGCCTACTAAGTTGACTGGGACGGAGGCCTTTGTCAACTTTAGTTAATATATGAATGATTCTAGCTCCAGTGACCATATGATGTCCATCCAAGGGCCGTAGTGCTTCTTCAACCTCTGGTCTTCTTACTCCAGCCGCCCAAAGCAACGCCGGTCGTGCCGCCTGCTCCCGCCGCCCTTGGCCGGCTGTGATGCCGCGGAGGCCTCACCACCCCCTACTACTCCCACCGCTGGCCAGGCCATCCCTCTACGCACCCACACCCCCTGTTATTCTGCGGCGACGACAGCCTCACACCGCAGCCGAACGAGTGAACCCTCATACTCCTCTACGCGTTGGGCATCCACTGTTGCCTCTTCCCCGGCTCCGTGTCATCCCCTTCCTAGGCCTCGCCGTCGTCCACCGCCCTGGTGCTCTCGGTGCGGCGCGGTCAACATGGTCAAGGAATGGCTTCCATCAGACGTGGACTGTACGTGGAGAGGCTGACAGCTGGGTCCATGGCCGCAGCAAGGAAGTGCCTCCTTATTACGCGCAAAATAATTATTCCTCCACCTGACAGCGGGGACCCACCGAACGGGCCACCATATTTCGCGAGAAAACGTTTCCCCTTGACTGTTCGGACCCACCAGCTACATCTTTGCACGCAAGGAAGTGCGTCCGAAAAAACGATTCGCCCCCCTGACTGTTGGGACCCACCAACTACATCTTCGCACACAAGGAAGTGCGTCCGAAAAAACGATTCGCCCACCTAACTGCTGGGACCCACCAGCTACATCTTCACACGCAAGGAAGTGCGTCCGGGCAAAAAAACGATCCCCCCTTACTGCTGGGACCCAACAGCTACATCTTCGCACGCAAGGGAAGTGCGTCTGGGCAAAGAAACCAAACGATTCGCCCCCTGATTGCTGGGACCCACGAGCTACATCTTCGCAGGCAAGGAAGTGCCTGACAGTCGGGACCCACCTGGTCGAAGCATACGTAGCGTTGTCATTCTGGTCGCGAACGTGTACGTACATATATACTGGTCGATGTAGAGGCGCGCACGTGTCGTAGTGGAGGCGCGTACGTTTCATAGTAGAGGCGCGCATGTAGCATGTACACATACGTACAACGTCTAGGGTGCAAGAAAGAAAATACGGCCACGTACGTAGATACGGGCAGGGTCTCGAACGCCTACTCGCGCATACATACGGCCAGGGCTCGTGTACATGGCTGGGTCGGAACAGAGAAACAGCGTCGTCGTCGTGTTCATGGGGAGGCAAAGGAATGCGTCGTGTCATGGGGAGGCAACAGAATGCGTCGTGTTCATCGGGAGGCAACGGAACGCGTGGGAGCCAACCGGCTGGGTTGGAACGGAATGCGTGTTCGTGTTCATCGGGAGGGCTTGGACAGAATAGGCGATGGAAATGAGGCCTGGCGTACCACAAAACAAAGGAAACGGCCTTGTGTTCGATCGGCCACGTTCAAAACGGGATCCTCTTCATCGGGAGGGGTCTGGCGTACCGCAAAATGGAGGAAATGGACCTCCTACGGTCGAAACGGGGGTCTTGTTGATTGGGAGGGGTGTGGCGCATCGCAAAACGGAGGAAATGGACCTCCTACGGTCGAAACGGGGGTCCTGTTGATCGGGAGGGGTGTGGCATACCGCAAAACGGATGAAACGGACCTCCTATGGTCGAAACGGGGGTCATGTTCATCAGGAGGGGTGTGGCGTACCGCAAAATGGGACTCCACGGGATACTGTTCATCTCCACCGTCGACCTCCTCTAGCCTCCACGGGCTACCGTCGACCTCCTCCAGCCTCCACGAGCTCCTGTTCATCTAGCCTCCACCGCGCGCTACTCCACCGGCTACTGTTCAACCACCCCTCCACCGTCTACTGTTCATCCAGCCCTCCACGCCACAGGGTCCTGTTCAACCACCCCTCCACGGGCACCCCTCCACCGTCTACTGTTCATCCAACCCTCCACCACACCACGGGGTCCTGTTCATCCAACCCCCCCCCCCCCCGCAATGGCCACTGTTCATCCAATCAATCGGCTTCAATTAGCAGCAGTAGCGAACGAATCGCTCGATCGAGTTCAGTTAACAGCCATCGATCGATCGCTCGGGTTCAGTAACGCGTAGCCTGCATTGCAATCCCTCGGGTTCAGTTAGAGCCCAACGCCTTGCTCGGGTTCAGTTAGAGCCAACGCCTCACACACACGCGCGTACGTGTACGAGAGAAACGTGCATCGCTCGTCCCCCGACCTCCCATCGTAACTGGGAACTCCCCGAAATTTACCTCACCATCGCTTCTACCATGGTTTTTTTCGTCATGGACGACCCAAAGAATGTCATGCAGCTGCGTCTCCAGCCCACCTAGGACGAAAAGCCCATTTTCTGTCATGATTTTTTGTCATAGAAGTAGGACCCACCTGATACGTCTCCAACGTATCTATAATTTTTGATTGCTCCATGCTATACTATCTACTGTTTTAGGCAATATTGGGCTTTATTATCCACTTTTATATTATTTTTGGGACAAACCTATTAACCGGAGGCCCAGCCCAGATTTGCTGTTTTATGCCTATTTCAGTGTTTTGAAGAAAAGGAATATCAGACGGAGTCGAAATGGAACGAAATCAACTGGAGAAGTTATTTTTGGAAGGAAACCCACCTGATGGACTTGGACCCCACTTTAGAAGATACGGGAGCTGCTCACGAGGGTAGAGGCACCCCCCCCTAGGGCGCGCCCCCTGCCTCATGGGGCCCCCAGGCTCCCTTGACGTGCTTCTTCGGCCTATATAACTCCATATACCTTAAAACTTCCAGAGCGCAAGATAGATCGGGATTTCCACTACCAGAAGCTTCCGTAGCCACCAAAAGTCAATCGGGACCCTGTTCCGGCACCCTGCCGGAGGGGGGATCCCTCACCGGTGGCCATCTTCATCATCCCGGTGCTCTCCATGACGAGGAGGGAGTAGTTCTCCCTCGGGGCTGAGGGTATGTACCAGTAGCTATGTGTTTGATCTCTCTCTCTCGTGTTCTTGAGGTGATATGATCTTGATGTATCGCGAGCTTTGCTATTATATTTGGATCCTTTGATGTTTCTTCCCCCCTCTACTCTCTTGTAATGAATTGAGTTTCCCCTTTGGAGTTATCTTATCGGATTGAGTCTTTAAAGATTTGAGAACACTTGATGTATGTCTTGTCGTGGATATCTGTGGTGACAATGGGATACCGCGTGCCACTTCATGTATGTTAAGGTGACCAACTTGCGGGTTCATGAACCTATGCATAGGGGTTGGCACACGTTTTCGTCGTGATTCTCCGGTAGATCTTTGGGGCACTCTTTGAGGTTCTATGTGTTGGTTGAATAGATGAATCTGAGATTGTGTAATGCATATCGTATAATCATACCCATTGTCGGGGGTGAGTGATCCCCACGGAGACCTATGGGACCACGGCGGACCGAGGCCCCTTTCGGTTCGGCAGGGGGCGGAGAGAGGGCAAAGAGCAGATCAAGGCAAAGCGCACGAGCGACGCGATCAGTTTACCCAGGTTCGGGCCACACGGATGCGTAAAACCCTACTCCTGCTTTGATTTGTATTTGTGTTCTTGCTCGGGAGCGATGAATGCTACAGTACACTTGGGTGGCTAGTGAGACCGAGCGTCAGAATCATCCCCCCCTGTTGCGCATGGGCCTCCTTTTATATGTCAAAGGGGTCACCGACAGGTGGCAACAGAGATGAGGGTAAAAAGGTAAAAGAGGTGGTGGTTGGCGCCACCGCTTTCTACAGTTGTATCATACCTAACCCTGATGGCAGGGGACAAAGGCATTAAATGCTTGTCTGTGTCGCCTAGACGATGCAGAAAGGGGCCGCCAGGGGCGCCACCGTTTGTCACGATGGCTATCTTGTCAGCGCCTGCTTGCCACCGCATGCCCCTGGCTGCACAGCCTCCCGCCACGTACGCCAGGAACGGTCCCAGAGCGACACGTTGGTGGGTGAGCTGGAGCGTGGGCTGCGGAGTAGTAGCTTGCCGCGGCAAGCGCCTTGCCGCGGATGTTGTCTTGTCGCGTCCGGGAGCTTGTCGCTCACCGGGTCTTGCCGCGTCCGGGAGCTTGTCGCTCACGGGGTCTTGCCGGGACGCGCAGCGCATCGCAGCAAGCTTCTCGAGATGCCTTGGTTGGTCTTCCCGGCAAGCTCCTCTTGCCGGGGTCTTTGTGCTTCGAGTGGCCTTCCCGGCAAGTTCTTCTTGCCGGGGCCTTGCGCCTTGGCTCGAATACTTTGTTCTTGAGTGGCTCCAAAGGAACCACGGAGGACCTTGGCGGTCACCCGGCAAACCTTGCCGCGGGGTGCTGCGACTGCCCGTGCACAAGTTCAGGATACTAAGGTACCCCTACTTTAGTACACCGACAGGAGCCCCCGGGCCTGGGCCATACACGGTGCCGAGCGCTGTTGGGCCAGGCCCAAAACAGTGCACGGGCACGCGCGGCCTGGGTCACGCCGTATCTGACTCCGCATTCACCGCGCCCTCCCCGAGCGGCACGTGTCGAACGCGGCGTCGTGCGTGACGTGGGCGGCGTGCGTGGGGCTAAGCCCCACGTGCATGCGTCACGTCGTGGTAAAGGGGACGGTTCGCGCCCCCTCCCATAAACGGAGGGAGGCGTGGAGGCGTGGTTCATTTACTGGACGGGGCTGATGCGCGGTTTTCGAGGCGTCCACTCCCCACGATCACGGGGTGGGGAGAGGTCGCCTCATCCGTCGCCTCGGTTCTGCATGCCTGCCACGCGGCTCCCATGCGCTTGGGGTCGCGGACGGTGGAGGCGGGAGACTGGGCCATCGCGGGTCGGCCCCAGCTCCCTGCTCTTCCCGTGTCTTGATTCGTTGAGCGGGGCGGCCGAGCCCCCACCTCGCTCCTTTATAAAGAGCGGGAGGGGAGGACGGAAGCCCGCATTCTCTCATCTCCTCCTTCCTTCAGCTTCTGCTCCCCTTTCTCTCATTCTCCATGGAGAAAGGGAACCCTGGTCCTTCATCGGTGGCGGCGAGGGTCGCCGCCAGACAGCGCATCCCTCCCTCTCCCGCACCCATGGTGGCAGAGCCAGCCGTAAGGGGAAGAGGGAGGGGCAAGGTCGTGGACGAGGTCGAGGCGCTCGGGGAAGAGGTGGACGGGGCGGCGTGCCGGCTTCGCCTCCACCGGCGGTTCCTCTTCCCACGGCGGTCCATATTGGGGACGACCCTTGCGAGTTCTTCGTCAGGCTGCGCCGGGCGCCTCGTCGTCGCCTCCGACTCCCAGCTCCGTTTGCGAGCGCGATGGAGTTGGACCCGCCCGAGACACTGAGACTGCACATGAGGGGCTGTGGGATCAGCGGCACGCGAGTCCGCGTTGAATTCCCAGCCCCTAATGTGATGTATCTTGGTCGAGGGTGGAAGACGTTCGCCCGTATCCACAGCCTGATGGAGGGGTTCACCCTCCATTTTAAGTTGATGGAGGGCGACCTCCTCTCCGTCAAGGTCTTCGGGTGCTTCGGCACTCGGGCAAAGTGCTGCGTGGACAGCTCCTCCGATAGCGAAGGCTCCTCCTCGAGCGAGAGTGACGAGGAGGAGAGCGACAGCAACGACGAGGGTAGTGGGCGGCAGGATGACGGGTCCGACTAGGTGTCGGGCGCCGCTCCGTGCGGCACCGGCGACCCCATCATCCGTGTCGCCGGCTCCTTGAACTCCCCGGGGTCGTCTGCTTGGGCGGCTGGCGTAGGGAGGCTGCGGAAGAGGAAGAGGGCTGGCGGCAAGGCCGTCAAGTCGGAGTACGAGGGCGTGGTGCCCTCGACAGCGTGCTGACGTCTTGCCGCCTCGTCTTCGAGCCCCGCTTCCGGCGCCGCCATCACCGTCCAGCCTTCGGACGGCCCCCGGGATGTTCTCTTGGTGTCTTCTGGCACCCGTAGCTCGCCTAGGTGCCCCTTTTGCCCTTTTCGCCTCCTTGACCTACCTCCTAAAGAGAGGGACAAGAAAGGGATTACGGGCATCTTATCTTTTTAATTTGTAAGCCTTCGGGCCTTAGTTGCATCTAAAACTTGTAATCCTCTCTTTCATGTTTTTCATCCTCTATGGACTGTACCAGAGTGGAATGCTTTTTAATGAAAAGGGGATGCTTGCCGGGTCATTTGTCTCGCGGGTAGAACCCACGTCAAGGAGCAAATCCTTGGTATCTTTCAGATAGACACTTCTTCTCCCGGCAACAAGCCCTGCCGTCTTCCCACGTCGCTCGACCTTTCTCACGCTTTTGACGGAGGCAGGGATGAGGCGGGTGCGGGCCCCTCGTTTCATCCCTTTGCTGCCGCGACTACGACCAAACTTGGCCCCAGGAACGAGCCCTACGACCTAGAGTTAAGGGAGCACGGTAGTTTTCAGGAAGAAACGAGGTTTCGTATTCCCCAGTCCATAAGAGAATGCATGATGAGGGATGAAAGACTTATCTGAGATTGCAGCCCCCAGCAACTCTGGCTTGCCGTGGGTGAATCTTGGTACTTGCAGCCCCCGGCAACACTGGCTTGCCGGGGTCTAGATGCCGGTACGTCCTTCTTCTCCTTTTCATCCTCAAGCGGTCCGGCCAGGATATGCGAGCCCTGCGAACCAAGGGAAATGAAAGAAAGGCAAAGGGACGCACACTCGACCTCTAAGCTAGGGGTTAGCCGTTGTTAAGCACTATCAACCCTAACCAAGGACGAGACTCGATCTAGCATGCATGCTATAACTCAGGGCACCAACGCTTCATTTACTTGTGCTCAAGGTCTGCGCCTGGCTTTGTACAAAGGATTACATGCAACAGCGGCAAGACTTGTACAAAAGGGTGGTTGCCAAACAGGGTTCGACAACCGCGCCTTACGGGTAAAACTTACGAAGATGCTCAATATTCCAGGAGTTGCTCACTTGGATGCCATCTTCGGTCTCCAGGCGGACAGCGCCAGGCCCGGTGACTCGTTTCACCCGGTAAGGGCCTTCCCACTTCGGCGTCAACTTGTTGGAATTCTTGGCGGACTGAACGCGCCGAAGAACAAGGTCGCCTTCCTCGAGACTTCTGGCGTTAACTGTGCGTCTATGATAGCGGCGCAAAGCTTGCTGGTAGCGAGCGGCTCGCACAGCAGCCTGAAGATGGTCTTCCTCAAGGAGCAGCGCGTCGTCTTGTCGCAGCTGCTCTTGCTCAAGCTCGTCGTAAGCGAGCACTCGAGGCGACCCATATACGAGTTCTGTGGGGAGAACTGCCTCCACTCCATAGACTAGAGCGAAGGGTGTCTGGCCAGTGGCTCGATTTGGCGTCGCCCTGATCGACCAAAGAACCACCGGCAGCTCCTCGATCCAGTTTCTTCCGCACTTGCGCAGCCTGTCGAAAGTTCTGGTCTTGAGCCCGCGCAGCACTTCAGCATTTTCCCTCTCCGCTTGACCGTTGCTTTTCGGGTGAGCAACAGAAGCGAAGCAGACCTTGGCGCCAAGATCTTGGACGTACTGCATGAAGGTGCGGCTCGTAAATTGTGTACCGTTGTCGGTGATTATCCTGTTAGGGATCCCGAAATGGCAAACAATCGACCTGAAGAACTTGACTGCTGACTATGCCGTCACCTTCCTCACTGGTTCCACTTCCGGCCACTTTGTGAACTTGTCGATTGCAACGTACAAGTACTCAAAGCCCCCGACAGCTCGGGGAAAGGGGCCGAGGATATCGAGCCCCCGGACCGAAAATAGCCAGGATAAAGGGATCGTCTGGAGAGCTTGAGCTGGCTGGTGTATTTGCTTGGAATGGAACTGGCACGCTTCACACTTGGTTACTTGTGCAGTTGCATCCTGGAGGGCTGTCGGCCAGAAGAAGCCTTGCCGGAATGCTTTTCCGACAAGGGCTCTTGCGCCAATGTGGTGACCACATATGCCTCCATGTATCTCTGCCAACAGGTTCTGTCCATCTTCCCGGGGAATACACTTCAATTTCACACCGTTGAGTCTTCTTCTGCACAGTGTGTTATCGACAAACTGGTACATACTAGACTGCCGGGCTACTCTTTCTGCTTCTTCTTGTTCTTCGGGAAGTTCTCCTGTTTGAAGGAAACGGACAATCTGTTGCGCCCATGTTGGAGCCTGTGGCTCGACAACAAGGACTAAAGGCAATTCTGCTGCTGCGGAAACATCTGCTTCCACGGCAAGAGCCTGCGGCTCTGCCAGAGCTTGACGTTCCCCGGCAAGCTTGCCGGAGCAAAACTTGTCGGGAGTGCCTGCTTCAACGGGACAAACCCTGGGGCTTGCCGGAGCAGACTGCTCCTCAGCATTCTTGGTGTTGATCTTGGGGACCTTTTTGGCGGCGGCTTCGAGAAGCTCTGCCGGAAAATAGTCACCAGAAATCAACTTCCTCTTCTTGCTCTGTCTAGTTGGTGGTGTTACGGACGGCTGAGTCACTTGAGCACAAAAATCCCTGGTTCCACAGGTAAATTAAGTGCAGCGCACTTTGACAGGCCATCGGCAATGTCATTCTGAGCTCTGCGGACATGCTCCATCTGCAGGCCGTCAAAGTGCTCTTCTAGTTTCTCACTGCATCGACGTAAGCTTCCATTAAGGGACTCTGATAATTCTTGTTCACTTGGCGGACGACAAGCTGCGAGTCACCCCTGACAATAAGCTTCTTAATCCCAAGTTCTGCCGCGATCCTGAGACCAGCAAGCAAGCCTTCGTACTCTGCAGTATTGTTTGTCGCTTGCTCCTTGGGAAAGTGCATCTGGACTATGTACTTGAGGTGCTCTCCGGTGGGTGCGACAAGCAGCACGCCAGCACCGGCGCCTTGCAGCGAGAAGGCACCATCAAAGTACATGAGCCACTCCTTGCTTGTTTCCTTGGTGGGGATGCTCGTCTCCGGAATTTCTTCATCTGGAGTTGGCGTCCATTCTGCTATGAACTCTGCCAATGCTCTGCTTTGGATTGTTGATGTACTCTCAAATCTGAGGCCAAAGCTTGACAGTTCTAGTGCCCACTCGACAATCCTGCCTGTTGCTTCTGGATTTTGTAATATCCTCTTCAACGGAAAGCGAGTGACAACTGTGATCTCATGTGCTTGGAAGTAATGGCGCAGCTTTCTCGAGGCCATGAGGAGACCGAAAAGCAACTTCTGCACACCAGAGTACCTTGACCTAGCCCCCTGCAGAAGGGAACTGACAAAGTAAACTGGGCGCTGCACCATTTTCTTCTGCATTTCTTCGCGCACCTGCGCAGATCCATCCTTGTCGGGACCAGAGCTTGCCGGGGAAGCCCCCTGCTTGTCGCTGGATGCGCTTGCCGCGGTTACTGGCTCGTCATCCGCCTCCCTCTCTTCCACTAACGCAGCACTAACCACTTGATTGGTTGCCGCTATATACAGCAGCAACTTCTCTTGCGGTTTAGGTGCGACAAGTGTTGGAGTGGAGGACAGGTATCTCTTCAAGTCCTGCAGCGCAGCCTCCGCTTCCGGAGTCCATTTCATTGGACCTACCTTTTTCAAAACTTTGAAAAATGGCAGGGCGCGCTCGGCAGACTGTCGGTGTACTAAAGTAGGGGTACCTTAGTATCCCGAACTTGTGCACGGGCAGTCCCAGCACCCCGCGGCAAGGCTTGCCGGGTGACCGCCAAGGTCCTCCATGGTTCCTTTGGAGCCATTCAGGAACAAAGTATCCAAGACCCCGACAAGAGGAGCTTGCCGGGAAGGAGACAAGACCCCGGCAAGAGGAGCTTGCCGGGATGACCAACCAAGGCATCTCGTGAAGCTTGCTGCAACGCGCTGCGTGTCCCGGCAAGACCCGGTGAGCGACAAGCTCCCGGACGCGACAAGACAACATCCGCGGCAAGGCGCTTGCCGCGGCAAGCTACTACTCCGCAGCCTGCGCTCCAGCTCACCCACCAACGTGTCGCTCTGGGACCGTTCCTGGTGTACGTGGTGGGAGGCTGCGCAGCCAGGGGCATGCGGTGGCAAGCAGGCGCTGACAAGGTAGCCATCGTGGCAAACGGTGGCGCCCCTGACGGTCCCTTTCCATCCCGTCTAGGCGACACAGACAGGCATTTAATGCCTTTGTCCCTGCCGTCAGGGTTAGGTATGATACAACTTTAGTAAGCGGTGGCGCCAACCACCACCTCTTTTACCTTTTTACCCTCATCTCTGTTGCCACCTGTCGATGACCCCTTTGACATATAAAAGGAGGCCCATGCGCAACAGAGAGGAGGGGGACGATCATTCTCACGCTCGGTCTGGCCAGCCATCCAAGTGTACTGTAGCATTCATCGCTCCCGAGCAAGAACACAAATACAAACCAAAGCAGGAGTAGGGTTTTACGCATCCGTGCGGCCCGAACCTGGGTAAACCGATCGCGTCGCTCGTGCGTTCGCCTCGATCTGCTCTTCGTGCACTCTCCGCCCCCCCTGCCGAACCGAAAGGGGCCTCGGTCTGCCATGGTCCCATAGGTGTCCGTGGGATTAGTCACCCCCGACACAGACCGAGAGATAAACCTGCTGAGAGCAGCCACGCAGCCGGCAAGTCTTCGTACATCCTTGACGCGCTTTGGTGCTTCGATCTGCTCAATGGCCTTGATCTTGTCGGGATTGGCTTCAATTCCCCGCTGAGACACAAAGAACCCGAGAAGCTTGCTGGAGGGGACTCCAAACACACACTTCTTGGGGTTGAGCTTGAGGTTGATCTTGCGCAGATTCGCAAAGGTCTCGTCTAAATCTTGGATTAGAGTTGCCCTGTCTTTGCTCTTGACAACTATATCATCCATGTAAACTTTTACATTTCTGTGTATCTATGGCTTCAAAGCGACATGGACTACTCTGGCAAATGTTGAACCGGCATTCTTTAATCCGAAAGGCATCCGTACGAAACAGTACGTGCCACATGGAGTAATGAATGCGGTTTTCTCCTCATCCTCTTCTGCCATGAAGATCTGATGGTATCCTAAATATGCGTCAAGAAATGAAAGCAAATCACATCCGGCTGTGGAGTCAACAATCTGGTCAATGCGCAGCAAGGGAAATGGATCTTTGGGACAAGCTTTATTAACATCAGTAAAGTCAATACAAAGCCTCCATTTCCCATTCGCCTTGTGCACTACAACAGGATTGGCCAACCACGTGGGATGGAGCACCCCTCTGACAAGGCCTACTGCTTCCAATTTCTTGATTTCTTCTGCTATGAATTCTTGGCGCTCCACTGCCTGTTTCCTAACCTTCTGCTTGACGGGCCGCGCATGAGGACAAACGGCAAGATGGTGCTCAATTACTTTCCTGGGAACACCGGGGATATCAGACGGTTGCCATGCAAACACGTCGACATTCGCCCGCAGGAGAGTAACGAGCGCGCTTTCCTATTTAGGGTCAAGCGTGGCACTGATGGTGAAGGTACCACCAGTGCCGCCCTCCTTGGCGGACACTTTCTTGGTATGTGGTGGAGCTGCCATTGCCTTTTTACACTTGCCGGTGGAGCTCGATGGTGCATCCTCGACGGCAGCGCAGCACTCCGAGGAGGTGCGCTTGTCGGAGTGGGCATCAGAGCTCTTGCCGAACCTGGTCTTCTTCTTCCCCCCGGTAGCTTCAGCGGCAAGTGTCTTGCGATCTGTTGCAGCTGCTGCTTCCCGGTAGATCTTGTCGGCGCAGATAAGGGCATCCTTCTTGTCGCCAGGGACAGAGATGACGCTTATCGGGCCTGGCATCTTGAGCATGTTGTATGCATAGTGAGAGGCTGCCATGAACTTGGCGAGCGCTGGACGGCCAAGTATCCCATTGTAAGGCAATGGGAAATCGGCAACGTCAAAAGTGACCCTCTCCGTTCTGAAATTCAGCTCGCTGCCAAATGTCACCGGCAACGTGACCTTCCCTTTCGGCTTGCTCCTTCCCGGGTTAATTCCTTGGAATGTACCGGTCTCTTCGAGCTCGCTGTCTGGGATCTGGAATTTCTGGAGCACAGCGGAGGAGATCAGATTTAAGCCGGCCCCGCCATCAACTAGCATCTTAGTGACTTTGAGGTTGCGGATTGTTGGCGAAACCAACAATGGCAAGCACCCGACCGCAGTTGTGCGATCAGGGTGGTCCTCAATGTCAAAGATGGTAGGCGTGCTGGACCATTTTAGAAGCTTGCGTGATTCGACAGGTGGCTCTGCTGCATTAACTTCCCGCAGCCACTGTTTGAGTTGGCGGTGGGAAGTATGCAGAGAAGCACCGCCGTCAACACACAAGACTTCTGTAGCTTTCTAAAACTCTTGCCCACTATTCTCAACATCATCCATGTCTTCGTCTTCCTCTTCGTCTTCATCCTTGTCGCAGCCACGGGGAGGTCTGTCTCCTTGCCGCTGCTTGGCCTTGCCGCGGCGTCCTCCCCGGCCAGCGTGCTTCTTGCCGGCTTCTCCACCGCCTCCTTGGGCTCTCTCCTTGTCGCGCCGCTCGTACTCAGCTTTTTGTTGCTGGACAAGCTGCTCGACCTTCTTGCAGCTCTAGCGATCATGGCCCTTGGTGCGGTGGATCTTGCAGTACTGCTTGTCGGAGCCATCCTGCTTGTCGGCGGCCGCCACAGCTTGGCAGTTGGTGCATGCGGCAACCTCCTTGCCGGAGCTACCAACTTTGGCTTGCTTGGCGGCGCCGTCATTGCCGGACTACTCAACGACTAGCACCTCTTTGCCCTTCTTCTTCCTGTTGCGCCTCCGGTTTTTATTTGCCGGGCGGCATCCTCACTGTCAGATCCCCCTGCTCCAGTATTCTCTCCGGGGAGCTTCCTCCCTTCTTCAGCGCGTGCACACTTGTCGGCCAGGGCGTACAGCTAGCTAACGTCTCTGATCCTGCTCATCGACATCTCCTCCCTCATCCTGCGATTACGCACGTTCTGATGGAACGCGCTTATAACCGCGGCAGGGTGGATGTCTGGGATGTTGCGCTGTACACGGCTGAATCTCTGGATATACTTGCGCAGGGGCTCTCCTTCCTTCTGGGCAAGCAGGTGGAGGTCACTTTCTTGGCCATGTGGTTTGTGGCCGCCCGTAAAGGCGCCGACAAACTGATGGCACAAGTTCGCCCAAGAAGATATGGAGTTGTCCGGCAAGTGCATGAGCCAGGACCTGACTTCGGGCTTGAGCACAAGCGGGAAGTAGTTGGCAAGGACCTTGTCGTCTCGCCCCCCGGCAGCTTGCACCGCAATGGTGTAGATGCTGAGGAACTCTGACGGGTGCGACTTGCCGTCGTACTTCTCCGGTACATCTGGCTTGAAATGCTTCTGACTGGGCCACTGGACTTGCCGCAGCTCACGGATAAACGCAGGGCAACCTACCGCATACGGCAAGTCGCCTGGTCCTTCGGGCGCATGCATGTCAACAGAAGGCCCAGCACGCAGGTCTAACTGACGCCGCGCTTCTCTTCGGCGCTCGATGCGTGTTCGAGCGTCTTCTTGCTGTCTCTCGTGAAGAACTTGGCGCTGATCGCGACGAGCACGCGGATCTGATGACGCGGTGGAGTCGCTGTCGAGGTGGATCCGGCGAGTCGGCGATCTTGGCCTTCTAGGCGGAGAGTGCACAGTGGTTGCACCCTCCCCAGTCTTGTCGCCACCGGCTCGCGCCTGACTGACTTGCCGCGGCTGCGAGGCGCTCGACTGCCGCGGGTCGTCGCCGTTGGCGAAGCCGATGAGGCTCTGGATAGTGGCCCTCCAGTCATCGATCTTCTCTGGCGCTGGAGGGTAATCTAGGAGCAATTGAGCTCGTGCTAAAGCTTCTACCAAAGTGGCGGGCGGCGGGGGCGAACGGTGCGAGGAACGAGATATGCTCGGACTTCTAACTGCGTTAGAAGGAGCAGTACCTCGTCCAGGCGACCGTGCCCTGCTCGTGCCAGCATGTTGGTGCACATGCTGGTCTTGAGCGCTCCGGGATCCGCCAGCTCGATCTTGGCCCAGCAAACGTATGGTACCGTGAGTACCATGACGCTGCTCGTCCCGCGCCTCCTGAGATGGGCGCGGTGCGTGTACGGACGCCGAGGTCTTGGAGTGCGCTCGGTCGTTGTGGGAGCCGACCGCGCCGCTGATGTGCAGCGCAGTCTTGTCCTTGGACCTGGCAGCACCATGAGCCTCCTCGTCGGCGCCCGTTCTTCCGCCGGCGCCCACTCCACCAGCCGTTCGCTCCGGCGATGGTGGGCTCGGCGCAGACGGAGCAGCTGCCTCCGAAATCTTCTTCTTCGGTGGCATGTTGATGAAGATGATGAAGATTCGGCTTGTGCGAACGTCGGATCAGGTTCACACAGCCTCGATGCACCCCCTACCTGGCGCGCCAAGGATGTCGGGGGTGACTGATCCCCACGGACACCTATGGGACCACGGCGGACCGAGGCCCCTTTCGGTTCGGCAGGGGGCGGAGAGAGCGCAAAGAGCAGATCGAGGTGAAGCGCACAAGCGACGCGATCAGTTTACCCAGGTTCGGGCCGCACGGATGCGTAAAACCCTACTCCTGCTTTGATTTGTATTAGTGTTCTTGCTCGGGAGCAATGAATGCTACAGTACACTTGGGTGGCTAGTGAGACCGAGCGTCAGAATCATCCCCCCCCTGTTGCGCATGGGCCTCCTTTTATATGTCAAAGGGGTCACCGACAGGTGGCAACAGAGATGAGGGTAAAAAGGTAAAAGAGGTGGTGGTTGGCGCCATCGCTTTCTACAGTTGTATCATACCTAACCCTGACGGCAGGGGACAAAGGCATTAAATGCCTGTCTGTGTCGCCTAGATGGTGCAGAAAGGGGCCGCCAGGGGCGCCACCGTTTGCCACAATGGCTATCTTGTCAGCGCCTGCTTGCCACCGCATGCCCCTGGCTGCACAGCCTCCCGCCACGTACGCCAGGAAAGGTCCCAGAGCAACACGTTGGTGGCTGAGCTGGAGCGCGGGCTGCGGAGTAGTAGCTTGCCGCGGCAAGCGTCTTGCCACGGATGTTGTCTTGTCGCGTCCGGGAGCTTGTCGCTCACCGGGTCTTGTCGCGTCCGGGAGCTTGTCGCTCACCGGGTCTTGCCGGGACGCGCAGCGCGTCGCAGCAAGCTTCTCGAGATGCCTTGGTTGGTCTTCCCGGCAAGCTCCTCTTGCCGGGGTCTTTGTGCTTCGAGTGGCCTTCCTGGCAAGTTCCTCTTGCCGGGGCCTTGCGCCTTGGCTCGAATAGTTTGTTCTTGAATGGCTCCAAAGGAACCATGGAGGACCTTGGCGGTCACCCGGCAAACCTTGCTGCGGGGTGCTGCGACTGCCCGTGCACAAGTTCGGGATACTAAGGTACCCCTATTTTAGTACACCGACACCCATGGATACTTGAGGTGACATTGGAGTATCTAGGTGACATTAGGGTTTTGGTTGATGTGTGTCTTAAGGTGTTATTCTAGTATGGAACTCTAGGGCTGTTTGTGACACTTATAGGAATAGCCCAACGGATTGATTGGAAAGAATAACTTTGAGATGGTTTCGTACCCTACCATAATCTATTCGTTCGTTCTCCGCTATTAGTGACTTTTGAGTGACTCTTTGTTGCATGTTGAGGGATAGTTATGTGATCCAATTATGTTAGTATTGTTGAGGGAACTTACACTAGCGAAAGTATGAACCCTAGACCTTATTTCCTACCATTGCAATACCGTTTACGCTCACTTTTATCACATGATCATGATCGGACATGGTTTAGTTGATATGGATCACATGATCATTTAGATGACTAGAGGGATGTCTATCTAAGTGGGAGTTCTTAAGTAATATGATTAATTGAACTTAAATTTATCATGAACTTAGTCCTGATAGTTTTTGCATATCTATGTTGTTGTAGATCAGTGGCTCGTGCTACCGTTCCCTTGAATTTTAATGCATTCCTAGAGAAAGCTAAGTTGAAAGATGATGGTAGCAACTACATGGACTGGGTCCATAACTTGAGGATTATCCTCATTGCTCCATAGAAGAATTACGTCCTGGAGGCACCGCTAGGTGCAGGGCCTGCTGCAGGAGCAACTCAAGACGTTATGAACGTCTGGCATACTAAAGCTGATGACTACTCGATAGTTCAGTGTGCCATGCTTTACGGCTTAGAACCAGGACTTCAAAGACGTTTTGAACATCATGGAGCATATGAGATGTTCCAGGAGTTGAAGTTAATATTTCAAGCAAACACCCGAGTTGAGAGATGTGAAGTCTCCAACAAGTTCTATAGCTGCAAGATGGAGGAGAATAGTTCTGTCAGTGAACACATACTCAAAATGTTTGGGTACCATAACCACTTGACTCAGTTCGGAGTTAATCTTCCCGATGATAGTGTCATTGACAAAGTTCTTCAATCACTTCCACCAAGCTATAAAGGCTTCGTGATGAACTATAACATGCAAGGGATGGAAAAGACAATTCCCGAGCTCTTCACGATGCTTAAGGCCGCGGAGGTAGAAATCAAGAAGGAGCATCAAGTGTTGATGGTTAACAAGACCACTAGTTTCAAAAAAAGGGCAAAGGGAATAAGGGGAACTTCAAGAAGAACAGCAAGCAAGTTGCTGCTCAAGTGAAGAAGCCCAAGTCTGGACCTAAGCCTGAGACTGAGTGCTTCTATTGCAAAGGTACTGGTCACTGGAAGCGGAACTGCCCCAAGTATTTGGCGGATAAGAAGGATGGCAAAGTGAAAGGTATATTTGATATACTTGTTATTGATGTGTACCTTAGTAATACTCGTAGTAGCGCCTGGGTATTTGATACTGGTTCTGTTGCTCCTATTTGCAACTCGAAACAGGGGCTACGAATTAAATGAAGATTGGCTAAGGACAAGGTGACGATGCGCGTCGGAAATGGTTCCAAGGTCGATGTAATTGCCGTCGGCACGCTACCTCTACATCTACCTTCGGGGTTAGTTTTAGACCTGAATAATTGTTATTTGGTGCCAGCATTGAGCATGGACATTATATCTAGATCTTGTTTGATGTGAGATGGTTATTCATTTAAATCAGAGAATAATGGTTGTTCTATTTATATGAGTAATATATTTTATGGTCATGCACCCTTGATGAGTGGTCTATTTTTATTGAATCTCGATCGTAGTGATACACATATTCATAATATTGAAGCCAAAAGATGCAAAGTTAATAATGATAGTGCAACTTATTTGTGGCAGTTCCATTTAGGTCATATTGGTGTAAAGCGCATGATGAAACTCCACACTGATGGGCTTTTGGAATCACTTGATTATGAATCACTTGATGCTTGCGGACCATGCCTCATAGACCACAATAAAGATATTGTTTCTATTGGTTTGGGGGATATGTCTCATGAGTTTAATTTTGCAAAATTTCGTAACAACCCCATGACAAAGAATTGGCCAGTAAAGATGAAATTATTGATCTTGCTTCTATTGCCGTGCCTCCTACTGATCCTTTAGAACAATATTTTCTAGACCATGAAAATGATATGTTTATGAATGAAAGAAGGGAAATAGATGAAGTATTCTTTAAACAGGGACCTATTTTGAAACAAAACTTTCTTGTTGAAATCCTAGGGGATCCTCCTGCACCAAAGGGTGACCCCGTGTTTGAGCTTAAACCTTTACCTGATACTCTTAAATATGCTTATCTTGATGAGAAAGAGATATATCCTGTTATTATTAGTGCTAACCTTTCAGAGCATGAAGAAAAGAAATTATTGAAAACACTGAAGAAGCACCGTACTGCTATTGGATATACTCTTCATGATCTTAAGGGCATTAGTCCCACTCTATGCCAGCACAAAATAAAATTGGAGAAAGACACGAAACCGGTTGTTGATCACCAACGACGGTTAAATCCTAAAATGAAAGAAGTGGTAAGAAAAGAAATACTAAAGCTTCTGGAGGCAGGTATAATTTATCTTGTTGCTGATAGTCAGTGGGTAAGTCATGTCCATGGTGTCCCTAAGAAGCGAGGTATTACTGTTGTTCCTAATGACAAAAATGAATTGATCCCACAAAGAATTGTTACAGGTTATAGAATGGTAATTTATTTCCGTAAATTAAATAAAGCTACTAAAAAGGATCATTACCCTTTACCTTTTATTGATCAAATGCTAGAAATATTATCCAAACATATACATTTTTGCTTTCTAGATGGTTATCCTGGTTTCTCTCAAATACCTGTGTCAAAAGAGGATCAAGAAAAGACAACTTTTACTTGCCCTTTCGGTACCTTTGCTTATAGACGTATGCCTTTTGGTTTATGCAATGCACCTGCTACCTTTCAAAGATGTATGACTGCTATATTCTCTGACTTTTGTGAAAATATTGTTGAGGTTTTCATGGATGATTTCTCCGTTTACGGAACTTCTTTTGATGATTTCTTAAGCAACCTTGATCGAGTTTTGCAGAGATGTGAAGAAACTGATCTTGTGTTGAATTGGGAGAAGTGCCACTTTATGGTTAATGAAGGTATTGTCTGGGGGCATAAAATTTCTGAAAGAGGTATTGAAGTTGATAAAGCTGAAGTTGATGCTATTGAAAAGATGTTGTGTCCTAAGGACATTAAAGGTATAAGAAGCTTCCTTGGTCATTCTGGTTTTTATAGGAGGTTCATTAAGGACTTCTCTAAAATTTCTCAGCCTCTGACTAATCTCTTACAAAAAGATGTTCCTTTTGTCTTTGATGATGATTGTGTAGAAGCATTTGAAATACTTAAGAAAGCTTTGATTTCTGCACCTATTATTCAGCCTCCTGATTGGAATTTACCATTTGAAATCACGTGTGATGCTAGTGATTATGCTGTAGGGGCTGTTCTAGGACAAAGAGTTGATAAGAAATCAAATGTTATTCAATATGCTAGTAAAACTCTAGACAGTGCTCAAAGAAATTATGCTACTACTGAAAAAGATTTTTTAGCAGTTGTATTTGCTTGTGATAAGTTCAGACCTGATATTGTTGATTTTGATGGGTTATCTTGCTACAAGAATTTGATTTTTCATATTATTGATAGAAAGGGAGCTGAGAACCCCGTTGCAGACAACTTGTCTAGGTTAGAGAATGTTCTTGATGACCCACTACCTATTGATGATGGCTTTCATGATGAACAACTAGCTGTCATAAATGCTTCTTGTACTGCTCCATGGTATGCTGATTATGCTAATTATATTGTTGCTAAATTTATACCACCTAGTTTCACATACCAGCAAAAGAAAAGGTTCTTCTATGATTTAAGGCATTACTTTTGGGATGACACGCACCTTTATAAAGAAGGAATAGATGGTGTTATTAGACGTTGTGTACCTGAGCATGAACATGAACAGATCCTACGGAAGTGTCACTCCAAGGCTTATGGAGGACACCATGCTGGAGACAGAACTGCACATAAGGTATTGCAATCCAGTTTTTATTGGCCTACTCTCTTCAAGGATGCCCGTAAGTTTGTCTTGTCCTATGATGAATGTCAAAGAATTGGTAATATTAGTAGACGTAAAGAAATGCCTATGAATTATTCACTTGTTATTGAACCATTTGATGTTTGGGGCTTTGATTATATGGGACCATTTCCTTCCTCTAATGGGTACACACATATTTTAGTTGTTGTTGATTACGTTACTAAGTGGGTAGAAGCTATTCGAACTAGTAGTTCTGACCATAACACCTCTATTAAGATGCTTAAAGAAGTTATTTTCC
Organism: Triticum monococcum; assembly: GCA_034509565.1. Taxonomy (NCBI): domain Eukaryota; kingdom Viridiplantae; phylum Streptophyta; class Magnoliopsida; order Poales; family Poaceae; genus Triticum; species Triticum monococcum. The sequence goes on from CM067845.1 coordinate 673,085,139, forward strand.
GAGGTTTGGAGTCCCTAGATATTTAATGACTGATGGTGGTTCACATTTTATTCATGGTGCTTTTCGTAAAATGCTTGCTAAGTACGATGTTAATCATAGAATTGCATCTCCATATCATCCACAATCTAGTGGTCAAGTAGAACTGAGCAATAGAGAGCTTAAATTAATTTTGCAAAAGACTGTTAATAGATCTAGAAAGAATTGGTCCAAGAAAGTTGATGATGCATTATGGTCTTATAGAACTGCATACAAAAATCTTATGGGTATGTCTCCGTATAAAATGGTTTATGGTAAAGCTTGTCACTTACCTCTTGAACTAGAACATAAGGCATATTGGGCCATTAAAGAGCTCAATTATGATTTTAAACTTGCCGGTGAGAAGAGGCTTTTTGACATTAGCTCACTTGATGAATGGAGAACCCAGGCATATGAGAACGCCAAACTGTTTAAAGAAAAAGTTAAAAGATGGCATGATAAAAGGATACAAAAATGTGAGTTTAATGTAGGTGATTATGTATTGTTATACAACTCTCGTTTAAGTTTTTTTGCAGGCCAACTCCTCTCTAAATGGGAAGGTCCTTACATTATCGAGGAGGTATAACGTTCCGGTGCCATAAAATCAACAACTTCGAAGGCACAAATCCGAGGGTGGTGAACAGTCGAAGAATCAAACATTATATCTCAGGTAATCCTATAAATGTTGAAACTAATGTTACTGAAACCGTAACCCCGGAGGAATACATAAGGGACACTTTCCAGAATGTTCCAGACTCCAAAAAGTAATAGGTATGAGGTACGGTAAGTAAACCGACTCCAAAACAGTTCTAATGGCATTTTTTCTCTATTTTGGAATATTTAAGAAAATAGGAAAATAAGAAGTAGTCCGGAAAGGACACGAGGGTGGAGGGCGCATCCTATCCCCCTGGGCGCGCCCCCTGCCTCGTGGGCACCTCGTGCGCTCTCCGGTCTCCGTTTTCTTGCACGATACTTCTTTTGGTCGGTAAAAATTCACTATATAATCTCCCGAAGGTTTTGGCCACTGTATCACGCAAATATCTTTTGTCTTTGTTTCGAGCTGTTTTTCTAATAGATCTAGATCGCCATGGCATCTTCAAGTGCCCCCAAGGACAAGTTCTTCGAGAAGGTCATCTACCCCTACCTCGCGGAGGTGTTGCAACACCCTCAAACCATTGAGATGCGTGAGGGGTTGCTACACATCCGCGATGTTGAGGGACCAAGGAGGACCGGAAGCCTGGAGACAAGGCTCGAGGCATTGGAGCAAAAAGTTTTCAAGTGCCAAGAGATGGTGGAACATGGACTCGACTCCAATCATATAATGATCATGGAGTTCACCAACAACCACAAGCTGGATGACAAGAACATTGGGGAGGCCATCTTCAAGCTTCACAAGAAAATCGAGCGCCTCCAATCCCAGATCTATGACCTGCAAAACCAAAATTGTGAGTATGAATATAGATTCAACAGGATGAGATTGGCTGCAGATTTGAGGATCCCGGAGACTCGATAATCCTTCTATGATGGTGAGCCTATGCCTTGGAAGATGGACGACAAGCCTACATCATCAACAACACCATCATCACCACCTCCGAGGAAGGAAACATAAACACATGGGTATGGGCACTCCCCTTGGCAACTGCCAAGCTTGGGGGAGTACCCCGGTATCGTATCACCATCACTTTTATCTTTACCATTTTTCTTAGTTCGATCCTTTTGGTAATATCTTGATCTAGTAGAATAAAGTTTTAGTATGATCTAGTTTTGAGTTTTGCCTTATGATCCTTCTATGTAATCGAGTCCGTGAGCCATATATAATAAAGATTAGTGTTGAGTAAAGGGCTTGGTTATCTTGCTATGATCTTGAGGGAATAAAATAAAAGAAAATAAATAAAAATAAATAAAGGGATCATATGGATCTTATGGAGAGTAATGACTTCACATATAAAGAGTATGATGAATAAAAGTTATTAAGAGTTGACAAACATAGTTTTGGTCATTGTTGCAATTAATAGGAAGTAATAAAGAAAGAGAGGTTTTCACATATAAATATACTATCTTGGAGATCTTTTATGATTGTGAGCGCTCATTAAAATATGACATGCTAAAGAGTTGACGTTGGACAAGGAAGACAACGTAATGGGTTATGTTTTCTTACATCTGAAATAAATTATATTGTCATGGATCATCCAACATGTTGAGCTTGCCTTTCCTTCTCATGCTAGCCAAATTCTTTGCACCAAGTAGAGATACTACTTGTGCTTCCAAATATCCCTAAACCCAGTTTTGCCATGAGAGTCCATCATATCTACCTATGGATTGAGTAAGATCCCTCAAGTAAGTTGTCATCGTTGCAAGCAATAAAAATTGCTCCCTAAATATGTATGATTTATTAGTGTGGAGAAAATAAGCTTTATACGATCTTGTGATGTGGAAGAAATAAAAGCGACGGACTGCATAATAAAGGTCCATATCACAAGTGGCAATATAAAGTGACTTTCTTTCGCATTAAGATTTTGTGCATCCAACCATAAAAGCACATGACAACCTCTGCTTCCCTCTGCGAAGGCCCTATCTTTTATTCTTGTCTTATACTTCATGCAAGAGTCACGATGATATTCACCTTTCCTTTTTGTACATTTTATCCTTTGGCAAGCACAATGTGTTCGAAAGATCCTGATATATATAGCTAATTGGATGTGAGTTTTCATGAACTATTATTGTTGACATTACCCTTGAGGTAAAAGGTTGGGAGGCAAAACTATAAGCCCCTATCTTTCTCTGTGTCCGACTAAAACTTCATAACCATAAATATCGCGTGAGTGTTAGCAATTGTGAAGGACTAAATGATAGTTGAGTATGTGGACTTGCTAAAAAGCTCTTATATTGACTCTTTCTGATGTTATGATAAATTGCAATTGCTTCAATGACTAAGATTATAGTTTGTTAGTTTTCAATGAAGTTTATGATTCATACTTGAAATTGTGATTGAATTATTACTTTAACATAAGAGATCATCTGACAATATATATATATATATATATATATATATATGTTGCTGCTCTAAGAATGATCATGATGCCCTCATGTCCGTATTTTATTTTATCGACACCTCTATCTCTAAACATGTGGACATATTTTTTGATATCGGCTTTCGCTTGAGGACAGGCGAGGTCTAAGCTTGGGGGAGTTGATACGTCCATTTTGCATCATGCTTTTATATTGATATTTATTGCATTATGGGCTGTTATTACACATTATGTCACAATACTTATGCCTATTCTCCCTTATTTTACAAGGTTTACATGAAGAGGGGGAATGCCAGCAGCTGGAATTCTGGGCTGGAAAAGGACCAAATATTAGAGACCTAGTCTACACAACTCCAAAAGTCCTGAAACTTCACGGGAGCACGTTTCAGAATATATAAAAAATATTGGGCGAAAGAAGTAACAGAGGGGGCCACCGACCGTCCACGAGGGTGGGGGCGCGCCCTACCCCCCTGGGCACGCCCCCTGCCTCGTGGGCCCCCTAGCAGCCCTCTGATGCCCATCTTTGGCTATATGGAGTCGTCGAGGAAAAAATCATAAGCAAGCTTTCGGGACGAAACTCTGCCGCCACGAGGCGTTACCTTGGCGGAACCAATCTAGGGCTCCAGCGGAGCTGTTCTGCCGGGGAAACTTCCCTCTGGGAGGGGGAAATCATCACCATCATCATCACCAACGATCCTCTCATCGGGAGGGGGTCAATCTCCATCAACATCTTCACTAGCACCATCTCATCTCAAACCCTAGTTCATCTCTTGTATCCAATCTTTGCCTCAAAACCTTGGATTAGTACCTATGGGTTGCTAGTAGTGTTGATTACTCCTTGTAGTTGATGCTAGTTGGTTTACTTGGTGGAAGATCATATGTTCAGATCCATTATGCATATTAATACCCCTCTGATTATGAACATGAGTATGATTTGTGAGTAGTTACGTTTGTTCCAGAGGACATGCGAGAAGTCTTGCTATAAGTAGTCATGTGAATTTGGTATTCGTTCGATATTTTGATGAGATGTATGTTGTCTTTCCTCTAGTAGTGTCATGTGAACGTCGACTACATGACACTTCACCATTGTTTGGGCCTAGAGGAAGGCATTGGGAAGTAATAATTAGATGATGGGTTGCTAGAGTGACAGAAGCTTAAACCCTAGTTTATGCGTTGCTTCGTAAGGGGCTGATTTGGATCCATATGTTTCATGCTATGGTTAGGTTTACCTTAATACTTGTGTTGTAGTTGCGGATGCTTGCAACATGGGTTAATCATAAGTGGGATGGTTGTCCAAGGAAGGATAGTACACAAGCACTGGTCCACCCACATATCAAATTATCAAAGTACCGAACGCGAATCATATGAACGTGATGAAAACTAGCTTGACGATAATTCCCATGTGTCCTCGGGAGCGCTTTCCTTTATATAAGAGTTTGTCCAGGCTTTTCCTTTGCTACAAAAAGGATTGGGTCATCTTGCTGCACCTTATTTACTTTTACTATTTGTTACCCGTTATCAATTACCTTATCACCAAACTATCTGTTACAGATAATTTCAGTGCTTGCAGAAATACCTTGCTGAAAACCGCCTATCATTTCCTTCTGCTCCTTATTGGGTTTGACACTCTTACTTATAGAAAAGGCTACGATAGATCCCCTACACTTGCGGGTCATCACTTATCTGCCAAATACTTGGGGCAGTTCTTCTTCAAGTGACCAGTCCCTTTGTAGTAGAAGCACTCAGTTTCAGGCTTGGGTCCAGCTTTGGGCTTCTTCCTGGGAGTGGCAACTTGCTTGCCATTCTTCTTGAAGTTCCCTTTCTTTCTCTTGCCCTATTTCTTGAAACTAGTGGTCTTCTTAACCATCAACACTTGGTGATCCTTCTTGATTTCTACCTCCGCAGCTTTGAGCATTGCGAAGAGCTCAGGAATTGTCTTCTCCATCCCTTGCATATTATTGTTCATCATGAAGCCTTTGTAGCTTGGTGGCAGTGATTGAAGAACTCTATCAATAACACTATCATCTGGAAGATTAACTCCTAGCTGAGTCAAGTGATTATGATACCTAGACATTTTGAGTATGTGTTCACTAACAGAACTGTTCTCCTCCATCTTGCAGCTACAGAACTTGTTGGAGACTTCATATCTCTCAACTCAGGAATTTGCTTGAAATATTAACTTCAACTCTTGGAACATCTCATATGCTCCATGACGTTCAAAATGTCTTTGAAGGCCTGATTCTAAGCCGTAAAGCATGGCACACTGAACTATCGAGTAGTCATCAGATCGAGCTTGCCAGACATTCAAAACATCAGCATCTGCTCTGTTGGGCCTCCAAGTGCAGAGGTTTGTAGGACAGTAGCAAATTTCCCTCAAGTGGATGACCTAAGGTTTATCAATCCATAGGAGGCGTAGGATGAAGATGGTCTCTCTCAAGCAACCCTGCAACCAAATAACAAAGAGTATCTTGTGTCCCCAACACACCCAATACAATGGTAAATTGTATATGTGCACTAGTTCGGCGAAGAGATGGTGATACAAGTGGTATATGGATGGTAGATAATAGTTTTTGTAATCTGAAAATATAAAAAAAGCAAGGTAACTAATGATAAAAGTGAGCATAAATGGTATTGCAATGCTAGGAAACAAGGCCTAGGGTTCATACTTTCACTAGTGCAAGTCCTCTCAACAATAATATCATAATTGGATCACATAACTATCCCTCAACATGCAACAAAGAGTCACTCCAAAGTCACCAATAGCGGAGAATGAACGAAGAGATTATGGTAGGGTACGAAACCACCTCAAAGTTATTCTTTCCAATCAATCCGTTGGGCTATTCCTATAAGTGTCACAAACAGCCCTAGAGTTCGTACTAGAATAACACCTTAAGACACACATCAACAAAAACCCTAATGTCACCTAGATACTCCAATGTCACCTCAAGTATTCGTGGGTATGATTATACGATATGCATCACACAATCTCAGATTCATCTATTCAACCAACACATAGAACCTCAAAGAGTGACCCAAAGTTTCTACCGGAGAATCACGACGAAAACGTGTGCCAACCCCTATGCATAGGTTCATGGGCAGAACCCACAAGTTGATCACCAAATAATACATCAAGTGAATCACGTGGTATCCCATTGTCACCACAGATACGCATGGCAAGACATACATCAAGTGTTCTCAAATCTTTAAAGACTCAATCCGATAAGATAACTTCAAAGGGAAAACTCAATCCATTACAAGAGAGTAGAGGGGGAGGAGAAACATAAGATCCAACTATAATAGCAAAGCTCGTGATACATCAAGATCATGCCAAATCAAGAACACGAGAGAGAGAGAGAGAGAGAGAGAGAGAGATCAAACACATAGCTACTGGTACATAACCTCAACCCCGAGGGAGAACTACTCCCTCCTCGTCATGGAGAGCACCGGGATGATGAAGATGGCCACAGGAGAGGAATTCCCCCCTCCGGCAGGGTGTCAGAACGGGTCTAGATTGGCTTTCGGTGGCTACGGAGGCTTCTGACGGAGGGACTCCCGATCTATTATGGTCCCCGATTGCTTTAGGGTATATGGAGATATATATATAGGCGGAAGAAATACGTCAGGGGGGCACGAGGGTGGAGGGCGCGCCCAGGGGGTGGGCGCGCCCCCTACCTCGTGGCCTCCTCGAAGCTTCCTTGACGTGGACTCCAAGTCTCCAAGGTTGCTTTCCTTCCAAAAATAAGTTCCGTGAAGTTTTAGGTCAATTGGACTCCGTTTGATTTTCCTTTTCTTCGAAACCCTAAATAGGCAAAAAAACAGAAACTGGCACTGGGCTCTGGGTTAATAGGTTAGTCCCAAAAATAATATGAAAGTGTATAATAAAGCCCATAAACATCCAAAACAGTAGATAATATAGCATGGAGCAATCAAAAATTATAGATACGTTGGAGATGTATCAGCATCCCCAAGCTTAATTCATGCTCGTCGTCGAGTAGGTAAATGATAAAAATAGAATTTTTGATGCGGAGTGCTACTTGGCATAATTTCAATGTAATTCTTCTTAATTGTGGCATGAATATTCAGATCCGAAAGATTCAAGACAAAAGTTCATATTGACATAAAAATAATAATACTTCAAGCATACTAACTAAGCAATTATTTCTTCTCAAAATAACATGGCCAAAGAAAGTTCATCCCTACAAAATCATATAGTTTAGTCATGCTCCATTTTCGTCACACAAGAATGCTCTCATCATGCACAACCCCGATGACAAGCCAAGCAATTGTTTCATACTTTAGTAATCTCAAACTCATAAACCTTCACGCAATAAATGAGCGCGAGCCATGGACATAGCACTACGGGTGGAATAGAATATGATGATGGGGGTTATGTGGAGAAGACAAAAAAGGAGAAAGTCTCACATCAAAGAGGCTAATCAATGGGCTATGGAGATGCCCATCGATTGATGTTAATGCAAGGAGTAGGTATTGCCATGCAACAGATGAACTAGAGCTATAAATGTATGAAAGCTCAACAAAAGAAACTAAGTGGGTGTGCATCCAACTTGCTTGCTCACGAAGACCTGGGGCACTTGAGGAGGCCCATTGTTGGAATATACAAGCCAAGTTCTATAATGAAAATTTCCCACTAGTATATGAAAGTGACAACATAAGAGACTCTCTATCATGAAGATCATGGTGCTACTTTGAAGCACAAGTGTGGCAAAGGATAGTAGCATTGTCCCTTCTCTCTTTTGCTCTCATTTTTTTTATTTGGCCTTTCTTTTTTATGGCCTTTCTCTTTTCTTATTTTCTTTTTTTGGGGGCCTTCTCTTTTTTTGGCCTTTCTCTTCTTTTTTTTTCTTTTTTTCTCACTTGGGACAATGCTCTAGAAAATGATGATCATCACACTTCTATTTATTTACAACTCAATGATTACAACTCGATACTAGAACAAAGTATGACTCTATATGAATGCCTCCGGCGATGTACCGGGATATGCAATGAACCAAGAGTGACATGTATGAAAGAATTATGAACGGTGTCTTTGCCACGAATACTATGTCAACTACATGATCATGCTAAGCAATATGACAATGATGAATGTGTCATGATAAACGGAAAGGTGGAAAGTTGCATGGCAATATATCTCGGAATGGCTATGGAAATGCCATAATAGGTAGGTATGGTGGTTGTTTTGAGGAAGATATAAGGAGGTTTATGTGTGATAGAGCGTATCATATCACGGGGTTTGGATGCACCGGCGAAGTTTGTGCCAACTCTCAATGTGAGAAAGGGCAATGCACGGTACCGAAGAGGCTAGCAAGGATGGAAGGGTGAGAGTGCGTATAATCCATGGACTCAACATTAGTCATAAAGAACTCACATACTTATTGCAAAAATCTACAAGTCATCAAAAACCTCGGCACTACGCGCATGCTCCTAGGGGGATAGATTGGAAGGAAAAGACCATCGCTCATCACCGACCGCCACTCATAAGGAAGACAATGAAATAACACCTCATGTTTCAAATTTGTTACATAATGTTTACCATACGTGCATGCTACGGGACTTGCAAACTTCAACACAAGCACTTCTCGAATTCACAACTACTCAACTAGCACGACTTTGATATTATTACCTCCATATCTCAAAACAATCATCAAGCATCAAACTTCTCTTAGTATTCAAAACACTCATAAGAAAGTTTTACTAATCTTGGATACCTAGCATATTCGGATTTTAAGCAAATTACCATGCTATTTAAGACTCTCAAAATAATCTAAGTGAAGCATGAGAGTTCATCCATTTCTACAAAATAAAACCACCATCGTGCTCTAAAAAGATATAAGTGAAGATCAATGAGTAGTCAAATAATTATGCAACTATGTGAAGACTCTCTAACATTTCATAATTTCAGATCTTGATACTTTATTAAAACATCAAGCAAAACAAAACAAAATGACATCTAATAATAGCAAACAGCATGTGAAGAAGCAAAAACTTAGGATCAACCTATACTAACTGATAGTTGTTGAAGAAGAAAGGTGGGATGCCAACCGGGGCATCCCCAAGCTTAGACGCTTGAGACTTCTTGAAATATTATCTTGGGATGCCTTGGTCATCCCCAAGCTTGAGCTTTTGTGTCTCCTTAATTCCTCTCATATCACGGTCTCCCTAAATCTCAAAAGCTTCATCCACACAAAACTCAACAAGGACTCGTGAGATAAGTTAGTATAAACCATTGCAAAAACCATATCATACACTACTGTAGCAAATCACTAAAATTATTATTAAACATTGCATACTAAATGCCTCTGCATATTTAATAGTCCTATCCTCAAATAGAATCATTAAAGAAGCAAACATATGCAAACATAACATCAATCTGCCTAAACAGGACAGTCTGTAAAGAAGGCAGCAACATCCATACTTCCCTAGCTCCAAAAATTATGGCAGAAAATTACCACTGTAGTAAATTTATCAGAGCTTAATATGCAAAAGGTTTCAACATTTTATCACATTCTTAATTTTCTAGGGAATTATTGCAACATAGGTAAACTTTCTGTTTTCAAACAGCAACATGTGGACTTATAAAATAGACATAGTAAAGGCTATCAATGCCACTTTTATTGAAATAAAAGATGCAAAATATTGTTCTAAATAACAGCAAGCAAAACTTAACAAAATAAATTTACGCTCCAAGCAAAACACATATCATGTGGTGAATAAAAATATAGCTCCAAGTAAAGTTACCGATGAACGAAGACGAAAGAGGGGATGCCTTCCGGGGCATCCCCAAGCTTAGGCTCTTGGCTATCCTTGAATATTACCTTGGGGTGCCTTGGGCATCCCCAAACTTAGGCTCTTGCCACTCCTTATTCCATATTCCATCGAATCCTTACCCAAAACATGAAAACTTCACAACACAAAACTTAACAGAAAACTCGTAAGCTCCGTTAGTTTTAGAAAATAAATCACCACTTCAAGGTACTGTAATGAAATAATTCCTTATTTATATTGGTTCTAAAACTAATTTGTTCCAACTTCTCTATGGTTTATAAACTATTTTACTAGCCATAGATTCATCAAAATAAGTAAACAACACATGAAAAACAGAATCTGTCAAAAACAGAACAGTCTATAGTAATCTGGATCAAATTTATACTTCTGGAACTCATAAAATTCTCAAATAAATTGCTGTACCTGAGGAATTTATATATTAATCATCTGCAAAAATAATTAACTAAATATCACCTTCCAAATAAACATGGCAGCAATTTCCGTGAGCGCTAAAGTTTCTGTTTTTTACAGCATGATCAACAAGACTTTCCCCAAGTCTTCCCAAAGGTTCTACTTGGCACAAACACTAATTAAAACACATAAAACCACATCTAAACAGAGTCTAGATGAATTATTTATTTCTAAACAGGAACAAAAAGTAAGGAACTAAAATAAAATTGGGTTGCCTCCCAACAAGCGCTATCGTTTAACACCCCTAGCTAGGCATGATGATTTCAATGATGCTCACATAAAGGATAAGAATTGAAACATAAAGATAGCATCATGAAGAATATGACTAGCACATTTAAGCCTAACTCACTTCCTATAAATAGGGATTTTGTGAGCAAACAACTTGTGGGAACAAGAATCAACTTGCATAGGAAGGTAAGACAAGCATAACTTCAAAACTTTAAGCACATAGAGAGGAAACTTGATATTATTGCAATTCCTACAAGCATATGTTCCTCCCTCTTAATAATTTTCAGTAGCATCATGAATGAATTCAACAATATAATCAGCACCTAAAGCATTCTTTTCATGATCTACTTGCATAGAAATTTTATTACTCTCCACATAAGCAAAATTCTTCTCATGAATAGTAGTGGGAGCAAACTCAACAAAATAACTATCATGTGAGGCATAATTCAATTGAAAACTAAAATCATGATGACAAGTTTCATGGATATCATTATTCTTTATAGCATACAAGTCATCACAATAATCATCATAGATAGGAACTTTGTTCTCATAATCAATTGGAACCTCTTCTGGAATAGTGGATTCGTCACAAAATAAAGTCATGACTGTCGGGACCCCGATTCTAAGTCACACTGATCTAGCATGTAACACCTCATATCACTTTGCGGCCTCACGCACGGTATCCCCACGGGTGTCGCCTTACCATGGCCCGAAACCGTTTGCGCCTTTTGGCCCACGTATATGATAGTGTCGCTAGCATCCATATGACAGAGAACCCGGGCTGACATGGCTAGTCGTGAACCCAAAGCAGCACAGACCTATGGAGACAGGCATACATGAATCACATCGAGCATGTCGGTTAACATCGTATGAATCCGGGCTGTAGCACTAGGCTAACAGGACATCGGAAGTCACCGCGTGACATTTCCCCGAAGGGACAGACATAGGAATGAAGTGGAACACATGCCGGCCAGTCAAGTGTTCTGAGCAGTAGTGCTGGGCTAGCAGGACTCCGGTGAACCGGGCTGTAGCGGACTACTATGGCTCAAGGAAGCACTAGACTACATTTCCCCATAAGAGAGGCTGCCAAGGACAAACAACTAGATTGTCGGATCCCACACATAGCAATACACGTCACACGTACGCATAACATGCAAGTATGTGATGTACAACATGGCATCACAACATAACGCAACTCATATAGATAAAGGCTCAGAAGAGCCACATAGCATAAATACAAACAGGGGTCACATGACCCATCATTCAGAGCATACAAGCAACGGAAGCATTACATGTCTGAGTACAGACAACTACAAAAGAAAAAGGCCGAGAAGCCTGACTATCTACAAGTCCCTCCAAGGTACAAGATCGTAGCTGAGGTAACAAGCTACTCATCGAAGTCCAAGCGGTACTACTAGTGAGACAGATGCCTCATCTGCAAAACATAAATAAAGCAAACGTGAGTACAAAGGTACTCAGCAAGACTTACATCAGATCCTATCATACATGCATTTCTATCAAGAAGGTAATGTGGGGTTTAGTTGCAGCAAGCCATCTTTGACTCAGTGGCTATCCTGTTCTACGACAATGAGAAACTTCTTTGAGATGAGGCAGCGCACACGAGTCCACTAATCACCACATCAATACACTACTATGGATTCATCCCCGTCTCTCCTACGAGAAGGCCATCCATAGCACTCACACTTGTCTTGAGCATTTTAGAGTATCCATTTTAAGTTGTCTATGTACCACGTAAGCATCCAAGAAGTCCATAACCGAGGACACGGATATTCGAATAGATCATGATAACCCTGCAGGGGTGTACTTCTTCACCAACGCTCTCACCACTTATCACCATGTACACGTCATGTATCTCGGCAACCTTCAAGCGGAAGCCTGGCGAGGGTGTCGGCCACGACCTGACTAACCACACAAGACTCTAGTCCAGGTTTATCGCCTATTTGGGTTCCATCCGCAAGGAGATCCGGCTGGGGTGTCGCTCATGGCCCCAAACGATGTGAGCAGGGTTCCCAAGCCCACCATCCGGGTGCCACTTGGTACACCGTGCCACCTGTGCCTAGTCTGTCCCGAGCCCACCCTGCCGGGTGCCACTCGGTAGAAAAATAGCACTACCTACAAACACCAGAAACTATTTGCAACTCCTGGACAGAGATCAAGGCGGTTAATAAGCCGAGAGAGCTTGGAGCGCCCGGAGCCCAATGTGTGGTAGTAGCTAGTCATTGGACAACTTACACAGAACTCAGTTCTTAAGGACGGTCCCAATGAGACAACCCACCATGTACTCCTACATGGCCTCTCACTGCTACCTTTACCAAATCGTGTTCACACACTTAACTCTCAGCACCAGAACATATCATAACACTCCAATTCATTCCTGATGAATCAGACCTGGCACAACTCTAAGCAATAGCAGGCATGGCATGGTAGGAACACAACATGGCTCAAACAACTCCTACACATGCTAGTGGGTTTTAACTATTTACTGTGGCAATGACAGGTCATGCAGAGGAATGGGTTCAACTACCGCGGCATAAAGTAGCAGTTGAATCATTGTTGTCCTAATGCAATAAATGAGAGCAGGAGCGAGAAAGTGGGATTGTATCGGAATGAACAAGGGGGGGGGGGGGTTGCTTGCCTGGTAGATCAATAGGGGGGCACTGCTCCACTGATAGGTGCTCCCGAACACTTTCCGGAGCAGGACCTATCGAGAAGGAACGGTGTCGAAAATCAAACACAAGTATATGCAACAATATGATGCATGATCATGGCATGAATATGTGATGTTGTTTGAGTTAAAGCACCTAGCATTCATTTGGTTAAAGTCTATTTGAACCAAAGATTCAAATGCATCTTTAACATAAGCTCTTATAATTGCCATTCATGTTTTTTCACCTATACAGCAGGTATAACTTGGTTTTTCATGCATGAAACTGGTACAGATGGATAGATTGCATTTTTCTGATAATTTTTCATATATAAATTATTTCAATCTGAGCTACGGTTGAATTTCTATGAATTTTTGAAGTTTTGAATATTTTCTGGAATTTCCTGATTTATTTTAATACCAGAAAATGAATAATTGCGTCAGCATGACAGTGGCATGACGTCAGCAAGTCAACCGTGGCTGACCGGTCAAACCTGACGTGTGGGGTCCACATGTCAGTGTCACAGTTAGTTAACAGGGGGTTTAACTAATCCTAATACAGGGTTAGTGGCGCTGGGGCCCACTGGTCAGTTTCTCAGGGGTTTAGTTAGATGGTGATTAGCCTTAAGCTATTCACCTGACCCATGGGTCCCACCTGACGGGCCGGCGAGGCCGAACGCGGCGGAGGGCTCAGAAAACGCCCTCTGGCGACCATTTAGGCGGCGGAGACCACGGACGAGGAGCTGGAGCTCGTCCGCGTTGTTTGGAGCAAGCGGGAGGCTACGGGGGTGCCAGAGCTCGCCGGAAACGAGCTCGAGGCGGCGGCCGAAGTTCGGCTCTGGGCGAAAACGGGCTGCAGGGCACGGCAGGAACTGCAGAGGCCCTCTACGGCCTCCTCGCGTATTTTATTTAATTCTGCCAAATTTTGCAGGGACTTAAGGAATTAATCCAAAGCCCCTCACCAAAATTCAGAATTATTGGACAATATTTTGTATATATAACAATATTTATCCAACGCAAATAAATACTGATTAATTCCAAATGCCCAAAATAAATACTTATGAGCTCTTTAAAATATTGGTTTGATTTTTATCTGTGTCCAATATGTTCAGAGAGCAACATGAGCATTTCCTTGGACCCTTTTGGAGCAATTTTTACTTGGGGCATTTTCAGAAATGATTCTGAGGTTTCACAAATCCCCATTTCAAATTTAAATGGAATTTAAACATGATGCACAAATGGCTAGCTGGTTTAGGTCATACCAGAACTAGGGATGTGACAATGACCTCCCCAAATCCACTTTCATCAATATAATCATCATAAATAGGAGGCATGCTTTCATCATAATATATTTGCCCATCAAAACTTGGGGGACAAAAAATATCATCTTCATCAAACATAGCTTCCCCAAGCTTGTGGCTTTGCATATCATTAGCATCATGGATATTCAAGGAATTCATACTAAGAACATTGCAATCATGCTCATCATTCAAATATTTAGTGCCAAACATTTTATAGATTTCTTCTTCTAGAACTTGAGCACAATTATCCTTTCCATCATACTCACGAAAGATATTAAAAAGGTGAAGCGTATGAGACAAACTCAATTCCATTTTTTATAGTTTTCTTTTATAAACTAAACTAGTGATAAAACAAGAAACTAAAAGACTCAATTGCAAGATCTAAAGATATACCTTCAAGTGCTAACCTCCCCGGCAACGGCGCCAGAAAAGAGCTTGATGTCTACTACACAACCTTCTTCTTGTAGACGTTGTTGGGCCTCCAAGTGCAGAGGTTTGTAGTACAGTAGCAAATTTCCCTCAAGTGGATGACCTAAGGTTTATCAATCCGTAGGAGGCGTAGGATGAAGATGGTCTCTCTCAAGCAACCCTGCAACCAAATAACAAAGAGTCTCTTGTGTCCCCAAAACACCCAATACAATGGTAAATTGTATAGGTGCACTAGTTCAGCGAAGAAATGGTGATAAAAGTGGTATATGGATGGTAGATAATAGTTTTTGTAATCTGAAAATATAAAAACAGCAAGGTAACTAATGATAAAAGTGAGCGTAAACAGTATTGCAATGCTAGGAAACAAGGCCTAGGGTTCATACTTTCACTAGTGCAAGTCCTCTCGACAATAATATCATAATTGGATCACATAACTATCCCTCAACATGCAACAAAGAGTCACTCCAAAGTCACTAATAGCGGAGAACGAACGAAGAGATTATGGTAGGGTACGAAACCACCTCAAAGTTATTCTTTCCAATCAATCCATTGGGCTATTCCTATAAGTTTCACAAACAGCCCTAGAGTTCGTACTAGAATAACACCTTAAGACACACATCAACCAAAACCCTAATGTCACCTCAAGTATCTGTGGGTATGATTATACGATATGCATCACACAATCTCAGATTCATCTATTCAACCAACACATAGAACCTCAAAGAGTGCCCCAAAGTTTCTATTGGAGAATCACGACGAAAATGTGTGCCAACCCCTATGCATAGGTTCATGGGCGGAACCCGCAAGTTGATCACCAAAACATACATCAAGTGAATCACGTGGTATCCCATTGTCACCACAGATACGCACGGCAAGACATACATCAAGTGTTCTCAAATTTTTAAAGACTCAATCCAATAAGATAACTTCAAAGGGAAAACTCAATCCATTATAAGAGAGTAGAGGGGGAGAAACATAAGATCCAACTATAATAGCAAAGCTCGCGATACATCAAGATCGTGCCAAATCAGGAACACGAGAGAGAGAGAGACAGAGAGAGATCAAACACATAGCTACTGGTACATACCCTCAGCCTCGAGGGAGAACTACTCCCTCCTCGTCATGGAGAGCACCGGGATGATGAAGATGGCCACAGGAGAGGAATTCCCCCCTCCGGCAGGGTGCCGGAACGGGTCTAGATTGGCTTTCGGTGGCTACGGAGGCTTCTGGCGGCGGAACTCCCGATCTATTATGGTCCCCGATCGTTTTAGGGTATATGGAGATATATAGGCGGAAGAAATACGTCTGTGGGGCCACGAGGGGCCCACGAGGGTGGCCTCCTTGAAGCTTCCTTGACGTGGACTCCAAGTCTCCAGGGTTGCTTTCCTTCCAAAAATAAGTTCCGTGAAGTTTCCGGTCAATTGGACTCCGTTTGATTTTCCTTTTCTTCGAAACCCTAAAATAGGCAAAAAAAACAGAAACTAGCACTGGGCTCTGGGTTAATAGGTTAGTCCCAAAAATAATATAAAAGTGTATAATAAATCCCATAAACATCCAAAGCAGTAGATAATATAGCATGGAGCAATCAAAAATTATAGATACATTGGAGACATATCATGCTCCTGCAGCAGGCCTTTCACCTAGCGGTGCATCAAGGACATAATTTTTCTGTGCAGCAATGAGGATAATCCTCAAGTTACGGACCCAGACCATGTAGTTGCTACCATCATCTTCCAACTTAGCTTTCTCTAGGAACGCATTAAAATTCAGGGGAACGGTAGCACGGGCCATTGATCTACAACATAGATATGCAAATACTATCAGGACTAAGTTCATGATAAATTAAGTTCAATTAATAAAATTACTTAAGAACTCTCACTTAGATAGACATCCCTCAAGTCATCTAAATAATACGTGATCCAAATCAACTAAACCATGTCCGATCATCACGTGAGATGGAGTAGTCACCAATGGTGAACATCTCTGTATTGATCATATCTACTATATGATTCACGTTCGACCTTTCAGTGTCCAGTGTTCCGAGGCCATCTATGTACATGCTAGGCTTGTCAAGTTTAACCCAAGTATTCCGCATGTGCAAAATTGTCTTGCACCCATTGTATGTGAACATAGAGTCTATCACACCCGATCATCACGTGGTGTCTCAACACGACGAACTGTAGCAATGATGCATACTCAGAGAGAACACTTTTAATTTGAAATTTAGTTAAGGGATTATCTTATAATGCTAGCGCCGTACTAAGCAAAATAAGATGCATAAAAGATAAACATCACATGCAATCAAAATATGTGACATGATATGGCCATCATCATCTTATGCTTTTGATCTCCATCTCCAAAGCATCGTCATGATCTTACAAAACATGATCATCTCATACAATAACGCTTATCACATCATGTCTTGAGCATATCACATCACAACATCCCCTGCAAAAACAAGTTAGACGTCCTCTACTTTGTTGTTGCAAGTTTTACGTGGCTGCTACGGGCTTCTAGCAGGAACCATTCTTACCTACGCATCAAACCACAATGGTGTTTTTGTCAAGTTTGTTGTTTTGACCTTCTTCAAGAACCGTTTGCGGTCAAATTCGATTCAACTAAAGTAGGATAAACAGACACCCGCCAGCCACCTTTATGCAAAACTAGTTGCATGTCTATCGGTGGAACTGGTCTCATGTGCGTGGACATGTAAGGTTGGTCCGGGCGTTTCATCCCACAATACTGTTGAATCAAAATAAGACGTTGGTGGTAAGCAGTATGACTATCATCGCCCACAAGTCTTTATGTTCTACTCGTGCATATCATCTACGCATAGACATGGCTCATGATGCCACTGTTGGGAAATGTTGCATGAAAACAAAAAAAATCTATGCACATGCAATGATCTATCCATGGACATGCATAGCAATGAGGGGGAGAGTATGTCTACGTACCCTTGTAGACCGAAAGCGGAAGCATTTGACAACGCGGTTGATGTAGTCAAACTTCTTCTAGCTCCGACCAATCAAGTACCGAACGTACGACACCTTTGAGTTTTGCACACGTTCATCTCGCTGACGTCCCTTGCCTTCTTGATCCAGCAAGTTGTCGAGGTAGTAGATGAGTTCCGTCAGCACGACGGCTTGGTGACGGTGATGGTGAAGTGATCCGCGCAGGGCTTCGCCTAAGCAATACGAAGATGTGACCGTGGGAGTAAACGGTGGAGGGGGGCGCCACACACGGCTAGGTAATTGTCTTGGATGTGCTAGGGGCGCTCTCCCACCCACATATATATAGGTGGGAGGGAGACGGGAGGCAGCCAGGGTGCGCCCCAAGTAGGATCTAAATCCTACTTGGGGTTTCCCCAAGTGGCGCCCCTGCCTTATTTCACCGGAGAAGAAAGGGAAGGGGGAAGAAAGAAACGAAAGGGGGGGCTAACCCCCCTTTTTCCTTCTTCCAGTTTGGCCTCCTTCCATAAAGGGGCGCGCCACCCATTGTGGGCTGGTGTGCTCCCCTCTCATGGCCCATATGGCCCATATATCCCCCCTGGAACCCCTCCAGCCGGTACTCCCATAAATACCCGATACACTCTGGAACACTTCCGGTGTGCGAATACTATCGTCCTATATATCAATCTTTACCTCTCGACCATTTCGAGACTCCTCGTCATGTCCATGATCTCATCCGGGACTCCGAACAACATTCGGTCACCAAATCACATAACTCATACAATACAATATCGTCATTGAACGTTAAGCGTGCGGACCCTACGGGTTCGAGAACTATGTAGACATGACGGAAACACCTCTCCGGTCAATAACCAATAGCAGAACCTGGATGCTCATATTGGCTCCTACATATTATACTAAGATCTTTATCGGTCGAACCGTTATGACAACATACGTTATTCCCTTTGTCTATCGGTATGTTACTTGCCCAAGATTCAATCGTCGGTATCTTCATACCTATTTCAATCTCGTTACCGGTAAGTCTCTTTACTCATTCCGTAATACATCACCTCGTGACCAACTCCTTAGTCATTTGCTTGCAAGCTTATGATGTGTATTACCGAGAGGGCCTAGAGATACCTCTCTGATACTCGGAGTGACAAATCCTAATCTTGATCTATGCCAACTCAACAAACACCTTCGGAGATACCTATAGAGCATCTTTATAATCACCCATTTATGTTGTGACGTTTGATAGCACACAAGGCATTCCTCCGGTATCCGGGAGTTGCATAATCTCATAGAGGAAGGAATATGTATTTGACATGAAGAAAGCAATAGCAACAAAACTAAACGATCAATATGCTAAGCTAATGGATGGCTCTTGTCCATCACATCATTCTCCTAATGATGTGACCCCGTTATCAAATGACAACTCATGTCCATGGTCAGGAAACCTTAACGATCTTTGATCAACGAGCTAGTCAAGTAGAGGCTCACTAGGGACACAGTGTTTGTCTATATATTCACACATGTATTTAGGTTTCCGATCAATACAATTCTAGCATGAATAATAAACATTTATCATGAGTAAGGAAATATAAAATAACAACTTTATTATTGCTTCTATGGCATATTTCCTTCAAGTGACCAGAGGGACCGGCCTCGTGGTTGTGCGTAGTGGACCTAGGACGATATCCCCGCCGACCCTCCTCCTCACGCTCCAAGGCAACCCAGTCTATGGGATCCTCCTCCCCGCTCTTCCTGGCTGCATACTAAAGTAACATCATCTTGTTGGTCTCCACGAGTTTGTCATCTCTCATAAGGTCGCTCACCAATGGGTCAAAGAATTGCATCTCGTCCTATTTGTTCTCCTTCTCCTCATCCCTAGTGCATATCCTCATGCCGTCCTATGCGAGAAACTTTCATACTCACGGCACTCACGTAAGTTCATTGTTGCCGCTTCGTCAAAGAACTCTACGGCCATGGCATCATAGGCGCGCGCCGCTAACTCCGGGGTGTCCCAATGGCCAAGCTCATGGACGACATTGTCCTTCCTAATAGTGTCATAGTATTTACTTCCCTTCAGTCGCACCCCATGAAACTTTGAAGTCATCTGTGAATGTGCATATATAACTAACAAGTTAATAAAAAATGTGCTTATTAACGAGTACCTGCAAAACCTACAATCTACAATGTAATAAAACGTACACTAAACTACACTAAAATCATAGTCTACAACTACACTAAATTTTGTCACTACAAGTACACTACATAGAACTACAATAAAAAATACACTAGCTAAAATCATGTACTATAATCTTCCACTAAAATTTTACACTGCTCTTACACACAAAATTCTACATTGTTCTTACACTAAAAACTCTGCATTATTAATTCTTACACACAAAATTCTACATTATTCTTACACTACAACTAAACTAAATTCTTACACTGCAAATTCTACAATACTACTGGTACACTAAGAA
Source organism: Triticum monococcum (assembly GCA_034509565.1). Classification (NCBI taxonomy): domain Eukaryota; kingdom Viridiplantae; phylum Streptophyta; class Magnoliopsida; order Poales; family Poaceae; genus Triticum; species Triticum monococcum. The sequence continues at coordinate 673,105,497 of CM067845.1, forward strand.
TTCTACACTACAACTACACAAAAATCTACACTGCGAATTCTACACTACTAATATTACAATAAGAATTCTACATTAAATATACATAAAAATATACACTACGAATTATACACTACTACTGTTACACTAAGAATTCTAAACTACTAGGAGTATTACACTACGAAATCTACACTACACTATGTAGCTAGAACTCACTGGCGGCGGCGTGAGACGGCAAGGGGGTGTTGCGGGGTGGAGACGATGGGGGCGGCGGGGCGGAGACAGAGGCGACGATAGCAGCAATGGGGGTAGGGGCCGACAGGGTGGAGGCGGTGGCGACGACGACGGGGAAAGTGGCGATTTAGGCGGAGACGACGGCGACGGGGCGACGGGTTGGAGGCAAAGGCGACGGCGACAGGGGCAGCACGGTGGAGGCAAAGGCGACGACGACGGGGATGGCGGCAGTGGAGGCGGTGATTAGGGAAGGGTGGGAATAGAATAATGAGAGGTGTGTGTGGGGGGAGGGGGTGACGTTAATTTTAATCTGGGGGCGACAGGATAATTGATGGCGTCGGCCTACGTTGCCAACGCCATTGCTTATATTTTTATTTTTTATTTTTTATCTTTTATGTGTTACACACATTTTTATTCATATACATGTTTTGTTTACTATTTTATTGTTTTATTTCCCTACTATTTATTATATTGTTAATTTTATATGTTTTTTATTAATTATTGTGTGTAAATACGTAAACATACAAGACCTATAATTAGAACACAACATCGATCTCATTAATCTGGCATAGATACATAATAGTTGAAGGATGAAAATAATTATAAATATATATAACTTCTACTATACTACTTTTGATCTAAACTAAGAACATTATCAGTGTATTGACTTGAAAGTGCAACTAATCCTTATAACAACACATAGCTCATTGAACTAATATCATTTCAAGTTAAATATTTCAGAAAGTTCAATGATTGGCATGGCATGGACTAGAGATATGGACTCCTCAAAATGCTAAGGACAAAGATTGGCAAAAGCTCAAGACTCTTCATTTATATTTTAATGATCCAAGATCACATTGAGTCCATAGGAAAGTCAATACTATTAAAAGAGGATAAGGTGTTTCTTAATGGTCTACTTGCTCAAAGTGCGTAATGATATTGCTCCAAAAACCCTCAGCCACTTTCTCATTTTCACATATGTCCAAAAATCAAAGTCAAACTCGGCCCCACCGAACCATTCTATCTGGCGCCACCGAGTTCAATTGACATAGCCACTGTCAGGAACCCTAGACAGTTCGGTCACACTGATACAGATCTCGGTCTCACCGAGATGGACTTGCAAACTCTCTGTTGCCTATTGCAATTACTTCGTTCTCACCAAAATGTGCAATCGGCCCCATCGAGTTTGCTTGACATCCTCTCGGTTGCCTTATTGCTTCACTTTGGTCTAACCGAGTTGGTGCAATCGGTGCAACCGAGTTGATGCAATCGGTGCAACCGAGTTGATGTTTGCCTTAGCCCTAGCACATCGGTCCCACCGAGATTCCTAACGTTCACATTTTGAACTGAATTGGTCTCACCTCGTTCTCCTATTCGGTCTGACCGAGTTGGTTCAAATGCGTGTAACGGTTGAATTTTGTGTGGAGGCTATATATACCCCTTCACCCCCTTCTTCATTTGTGAGAGAGCCATCAGAACGTGCCTACACTTCCACTACTCTCTTTCTGAGAGAGAACCAGCTACTCATGTGTTGAGACCAAGATATTCCAATCCTATCATAAGAATCTTGATCTCTAGCATTTTCCAAGTTGCTTTCCACTTAAATCATCTTTCCACCATAGCCTAATCCGTGAGAGAGAGTTGAGTGTTGGGGAGACTATCATTTGAAGCACAAGAGCAAGGAGTTCATCATCAACACGCCATCTATTACCTTTTAGAGAGTGGTGTCTCCTAGATTGGTTAGGTATCGCTTGGGAGCCTCCGACAAGATTGTGGAGTTTAACTAAGAAGTTTATAAGGGCAAGGAGATCGCCTACTTCGTGAAGATCTAGCCGAGTGAGGCAAGTCCTTCGTGGGCGATGACCATGGTGGGATAGACAAGGTTGCTTCTTCATCGACTCTTCGTGGGTGGAGCTCTCCGTGGACTTGCGCACCGTTAGAGCATCACTAGCAGAGCCCTCAAACCCCCAAACCCTTATAAATAACTGCTTTTTTACAGTTTGCGAGCAAAAAATCATGTAGACTAGAACCCCTTAACCCTCAAACCCTCAAATTTTTTAAGGGTCCAACCCTCAAACCCTCTCCCAACCCTCAAAAGTAAGGGTTGGGGAGCAAAACCTACCCCAACCCTCATTTGGCGGTTATCCTCGCGTGGGAGGGAAAAATCCCGCGCCCACGCCCGCGTCCGCCGCTGCTAGTCGCCCCCGCCGCCACCGGCCGCCCCGTCGACCTCCCGTGCACCTGCGCCCGCCCCGCCCCCAGCCGCCGGCCTCTCCTCCACCTCCTCCCGGCCGCGGCCGCGCTCGCCCCGCCCCCGGCCGTCGCCATCCGTCCCGCCGCCCGCCGCCCCGCTGGCTTCTACTCCCGTGCGCCCGCCCGCCGCCTCCGTCTCCCGCCCCCCAGCCTCTCCTCCTTCCGCGCCCCTCCGCCTCCGCGCCCTCCGCCTCGACCCGCCGCCACCGCCCTCCGGCCCATGCCCGCTCCCGCGCCCTCCGCCTCCCGCCTCCGCCTCCCGCCCCCGCGCCCTCCGCCTCCGCCTCCCACCCCCCGGCCACTGCCCTCCGCCCGTGCCCGCCCCGCCCTCCGGCCTCCGCCCCCGCGCCGCCCTCCGCCCGTCATGCACGAGGTGCTCGACAGTATGCCCGCAATGACAACGTCGTTCATGAGGAATATTCCGTTATAAGGGTTGGGTTTGAGGGTTCTAATCTTTGCCCCTGTTTTTCAACCCGCAAAAGTGCACAAAAAGACCGTTTTTGGATCCTTAAAACGCTAGTGAGGGTTTGAGGGTTCTACTAGTCCTATAGAGCTTATTGACGGCGCTCCTCCTTGACATGCTCAGGGTACAGCCGGCAGAGCTCTGCCTTGTACTCCTCGTCGATGGCCGTGGACCTCCCGGTATTCCCGCAGCTCATGTGCGGAGGCCACTCGGCAGTCCACGTGGGTCAACTGCAGCAAGCCATCGGGGAACTTCAGCTGCGTCGTGAAGGCGCACCGACATGATGTCGTGCTCTCGCGCAGCCTACACCATCTATTTGCAAGAGCTTATCCAAATGCGTTCATGGGTGTTGTGGTCGGCGAGCCGCGCCACCCACGTCCCTGCATCTGTTGCTGCGCGTGAAGGTATTTCCTCTTCGCCGCCAACAACGGTGGTGTTGAAAATATGCCTTGAGGCAATAATATTTGTATTATTACATTTTCATATTCATAATTAAGGAGTTTATATTCTATGCTATAACTGCTATAGTTTTTGAATATGCGATTCAATGGAAAACTCATTTGCGCATGTAGAATGATAAACGGTTAAATAGAAGGTTCCTAGCCTTGCCTCTAGGACTAGCTCAATTGTTGTTGGTGATCACGTTTTCCGGATCTTGGGATGTCGTTAAGTGTAACAATAGTCCTAAAACAACATTAAGATTATGACGTTAGAAAAACAATCATATTGATTCGACTCAATCTTGTGTATTATGTATTGACTTAATATCGTCTGTAATCAATTGTAATAACATGAAGCACCAACGTGTGATTTTGCTCCTTAGACCATGAGAGTATCATGGTCACTTCTTACCATACGGTGGGCTTTGAGGTTGCTCAAACATTACCTGTAACACGGTGATCGTAACAACAACTTACAGCTTCATCGGAAAGTTTGACAAGTGGCCAGATAGCTCGATAGTGGGATTTTCTCCTCTGACGATGGAGAGATATTTTTAGGGCCTTCTCAGTCTGACAACATCCATCATCGTCTGGCCAGACACAGGTAACTATGTCACAGGGATGCCGAAACACAATAACGAGAAAGAAGAACAAAATCAATAAGAAGGATTTTGATATAATGTATGTGGATTTTAGTTCCAAGATATAGATGCCCCGGATTACCGCTATATCTTGTGGTATTTGTTATGCGAATTGTGACGCTATACGAACATCTTGCAAACCGAGGAGCAGTTCCCCTGGTCCTCTGGTGGCTTTCAGCCTTTTTGGTCATCCTGTTCGCGCATTGTATTGTTGCTTGAGCTACACTATTTTGCATTCTGATGGCATGGGTTTGTGCAGTGTATAGTGTTCGTGTAATGCATCTAGATTGTATTTCGTTACATGCTGATGGAATCGGTCCTGTGCTCTTCTGCTTTAGCATATATTGTAATCTGTTTCCATGTTGCATTGTCAGTACAGTACATGTCCAGAGGCCACGGAAAGCTCGTGCTTCTATTCAACCTTAAATCTCCTTTGAACTTCCAGTCCACTCATCTCTGCGACTCTGCCCTTATAGTTATACCATCTTTTCATAGCTCGGCCGATCCATTCCGCGGCATTCCATCGCTTTTTTCGCGACGAGATCGCAGGAGATTGTTCAGATGCCCTGTCTTTCAGACATCAACCATCAGCTGGACTGATGATACCACTGCAAAATTTGAACACAATTATTTGCGTGAACCTTCACAGACAAGGCTCCAGCAAACATCGGTTGAACATCTCGAACCGTTGTTCATCTGGAAGGAGAATATGTTCTCTTTCGCTGCCGCAAAATGGCAGTCAAATCCTTTCGGCTGGTATGGATGGGTGTGGTGGGGGGGTGGGGGGGGGGGGTGTGGGGCGGGGGATGACTTTGTCAACTATAGAGTCTACTCTGAGTCTAATAGAAGGATTCTCATCATCATCCGTCGACACAAACGTTTGCCGAATCCTGTTCCTTCACTGCCAAGAATCTGCCGGTCGACAGCTACAACCTATAGCTTTGTTTTCTGTTATCTAAATCCTTCCCTTTTGCAGGCAAAATCTGTTGTGCGATCCAAATCTAGTACTGCTACATCTCTCCATGTTCCATCATGATCTGCTCTCCGCATATGATTATCAATCACGTGTTTTTGAATTTGAGAAAATTAGCCTTTTGGTACCGTCGTAAAGCTGTACAAACCGTACTCTTGCAAAATATTGCATTAAATAAAGATGTATAAAATGAGAAAATAACATCATAGTTGTGCCGACAAGTGCATGCTGCGGGCCGTATGTTGTCGATTAATATTTCCAAACTCGCGTGATGGTAGGGTTCAATTCAAATTTTGTATGATTTATGTCGTACTCCCTCCGTCCGAAAATACTTGTCATCAAAATGGATGAAAAAAGGATGTATCTAGAACTAAAATACGTCTAGATACATCCCTTTTTATTTATTTTGATGACAAGTATTTCTGGACCGAGGGAGTATCTCCTTTATCTTGATGCCCAGTGTCCTGCATTCTGTTGCTCAGCAAGTACAGAGTGGATGCCTCCCATGGTTCAATTCCATGGTCAAAAGGGGTTGATGCAAGTACAAGAAAATAAAGAAGGGCTTATTCTCCTCTGCACCCCTATAAACTAGTACTAGTAATTAACAAGATAAGTACAACTGGAGTAAATAAACCAAAGCTGAAGATTACCCCTGCCCTGATGATGGCACGCGCACTTTGGGGAACAGATTCAGTGTAAGATACCCAAAGCAATATGCGCTTCTCCTCCCCTATCATGGATAGATAATATGGTACACAACCTGTTAATTGGCCGTTAAATGTTCTCATTAATCTGCCTATCTAGGCAGCACCACCTTGCCTATCATGGAAAAGAAGGTTCATCGCACAATCTATATGCCTGTCCTAATCAGAGCTGAACCTGGCGACATAAAAAACTTGTGGCTAATTTAGTGTGCAATCTAGTGACCAGTTAGGTTAATTTAGTACTGGCAAGTGTTAAGATTCCTCTCTAGATGCAGGTTAAAAAAAAGATTGATCTATGGGCCATGCGGTTGACCGGGATATTATTAGCGACTGAAATAGGAGCTAATCATTCTGTGCCCCATCATGGAGTTGTGGCTGGAAATTCCCTGCTACCCACAGCCACACCTCATGCCACGCAACATAAAACACAAGGAACTGATTCCCTCAACATAGTTATTTACACATCCATATGCAATTAGCACTAATCTTCTGCCCCCAACATCAGAAGATCCAGCTATATCTAGTGCAGACATTTGTTGGCCTACCTACCACCCAAAGCTGCACTTAAAATTAAGTAAGTAAATGGGTTTAGTTGGACAACAACAGAAAAAGTTAAATACTGCACAAAACTCATCAACTTAATTAGTACTGTATGTCAAAGGTGGCAGCAGCACTGGTGGGCATGCTCTCTGCTTCTGGCTCATCCAGTCATGGGTTTTTCTTCTTTTTTTTTGAAATGAGAGGGGTTGCCCCGCTGCCCCAGCTTTTATTAAAAAGCCAAACATCACACTAGACTGTTAACAGCTCTCGGCTTCAGCCACAACAGTAGCTGCAGCAGATTGTTACATGGGGAGTTTTTCTGAGAGAATTCAACATCTCCCCTGAAATTTTGTAACTCAGACATGAGCCAAAGGGAGGAACAGCAGAAGCTAGATAAAACATGCAGCATAGCAAAACATCAGCTCTACTAAACAACTCCCCCGGCGTCACCCACAAACCAAGCAATCCTAAGCAGCTCCCCGTGATGATGGTCGAGCAGCCTCAAGCATCGGACGAGTAGCGCAACCTGGTTGTCCACGCAAAGCACTTTCCATTGGCGAATATGAGCAGCCACCATATCCAGTACACACCTGATATTTCGCCATCTTCATCCCTCGAAAATAAATTCATTTCGGAACAATCATAAGCTCCATAAGAGCACTCCAACACGCCGACCTAAACGTACGCGCGCTTTGTTTGCTTTTTGTCCATTTGGATCGGTCGCGCGGACGTCCGTGTCCGCTTTTTCATTTGGGTCAGCGCATTTGTCCAACGCCGGCTCGACCATATTTTTGATACGCGGCCTTTTTAAATAAAAGAAACTAAATTTAACAGAATTATACATTAAAACCGATAAAGTGCCGACCAAAGTCCACTTAAAACACTAAAAACAATTAAAAACTCCTCGCCCCCCCCCCCCCTCCCCCCTCCCCCCGCACTGCCCTAGGCGTCCTTGTCGTCCAACCCGGCGAGGTCGACCAGCTGCGCCACCCAGGCCTGGGCCACATCGCCCTGCTGCGCCACCTGCATCGCCGGGTGGACTGCTTGCTCGCGAGCACGTCACTCCTCCTCGTCGCGCTCGAGCTGCATCAGCCACCCACCCTCTTCACGCTCCGTCCGCAACGCTCGGGCCTTCCATTGCTGGAGGTAGGCTTTCTCCTACGCCAGCGTCGCGCCAAGCCACACCGAGGGGGGGAGGCATTGACCCACTCGTGCACCTGGCCGGTCCAGACGTAGCGCTCCACGGGCTCCGGCTCGGCCTTCGGCTCCGGGAGCCTCCTCGGCGGCGACGGCGGAAGCACGCAGTCACCGGCCGCGGAGAGGGCAAGGGCCTCTGCAAGTCTAGCCTCGTAGGCCGCCTCCTCCTCCGCCGCCTTGCGCCGCTCGTCCTCCATGGAGGTCTGCATGGCCGCCGCCAGCGTGGCCTAGTACGCAGCCTCCTTCAGCTGGACCACAAGGGGCAGCGGAGAGTGGTTGTGGTGCTCCTGGACGCCGAGGCGGCGTTACTCCTCGTGTTCGAGGGAAAACCATATCTCCCAATCAGGAGAGTCCGGCGCGTACACCGGATGCGCGTGCTGCTCCGGCTTCAATTGCGCCCGCCACCTGCGCACCTCCTCGGCGTGCGCCCGCCGTGACCGCGGAGCCTCCGGCACCGGGATCCGCTGTGGATCCAGATGACAGTCATGCGGCAGGGTGACGTCTGGGTACGGCAGCGGCTGCCTGTTCTGCCAGTGCCACCGTGCCTGGTGCACCGGAATGTGCAGGTGCTGCCTGGCAGGACAGGCACGCGCCAGCAGCAGCGAAGGAAGAAAGCGGGAGGAGGAAGCGCCTGGGGTGAACTTCCCGTTGCCCTTGTCGTAGCCGCTGAAGAAACCCATAGCTAGGTTTGGTTGTCCCCGACGAGGAAGGACGCGGGGCGGCTAGATGTGGACGGCAGTTGAAGTGTATGATGCCGACCCCTTGCATGCGTGGATTAAGAAAGGACGCCCCCGACGCTTCCACTGGCTGACGCATGGGCCCGGTGTCGGTGGCCACAATTAATATGACCGCTGCATGTGGTCATTGCCCGGCCGGCAAGTGGGACCGCGGCGGATACCGGATGGACGCGCCGACGCATTTCAGGTTCAAATTTGGGTTGCAAATGGTTCGACGCAGATGCGAAGCTGCCGGATTTTCGGAATGGGTCGGCACGTTGGGCCATCGTTTTTGTCTACACCGACCCAAATAGACGCGGGCGGACGAAATGGGTTGCCTCGTTGGAGTTGCTTTAAGGTAGCAGAAGTAACTAGATTAATAGCATCATATTGTTTTCTCTTCTTCCATAAGGAGAGTAAGGAGGTATCTCAATGCATCCAGAGATCACCCCCCATACTTGCTGGGCAACAGCACAGTCAAAAAACAAATGTTGTATACTTTCATGCTCGCTACAAAACATACAAGTCATATCTTCAACATATTGACGTTTCGCCAAGTTATCTTTAGTCAAGCTTTTATTATGCACCATCAGCCAAAGAAATACATGAATATTCGGAAAAACTTTAAGTCCCCAGATATAATCCTTCCAAATGGAAGTCACCCCCCAAAGTTGATAGTTTTGTAAAGAGACTTCACTGAGTACAAACCACTACTCTCTAATATTTGTTTGGGTGCAAAAGCGCATAGTACGTTTTTTTTATCTAGAGAAGGAAAGGGAAAACACTGATAGTTTGAGTAAATTATAAGATTACTCTTCTGCCTTCAGCATCAGAAGATCTAAACCCATGTTGGCCTACGTACCACCCAAAGCTGCACCACCAATTAAGTAACGAATGTGTTTTCTTCTACAACAAAAAGCATACCATGCTGCACAAAACTCATCAACTTAATTAGTATGACAAAGGTGGCAGCAGCGCTGGACAACGTTCTCTGCTTGCGGCTTATCTAGACATCGAATTTTCTTCTTTCTTTTCTGGTGCAATAGCACATGGTATTAATATTTTTTTTCGTCCAGTGAAGAAAAAGAAGCATGATTTTGTCATGCATGCATGCATGATCCTGACCGATCGGGCTAGTGGAAATCGATATGGGCACCAGCTGTTCCCGCCCTGCATTTCGAGTGGCGCCGCATCGTCCATCCCATCATACATCGTATATGATCTTGGAGCACGTTTGATTATGCCAAGAGATAGGTTGCCAATCCAAATCCAGCAGCAGTGCCATTGATTTGACTTGAGGGATCTAGGCCTACCTGAAGCTATAGCATTGAACATGACCTTGCAGATTACTTTGCAGATAGATAAGCGTGTACTAACACTAATAATAAGTAACTAATAAACAGATTCAAGTGCATAGTGCGATCCTCATCCGGGCATCGTCGGTGGATCGTAGCGAGCCGTCGGATCACGCGACCGATGACCCTTGACCGTACGATCATCGACCTAAGCCACGCCGAGAGCTAACTAGCGGTCGTGGACCTTCCTCCACCCCCTTATCCAGGCAGAGATTTAGTTGGTGACGAGCCCTCACAGTCATTGTCACTGCACTATCTGATGATCAATGGTCAGACGTGTATCCAAGCCACAGTGACACTAGTTCCGGCGCATGTTGGAACGGCGATGTGCGCTCATGTCATGATCGATGTAAGTGAGTGCATCGACACATGCAATTTCTTTGGTTGGATTGCAACACCCCACCTACTGATATGTATGTCCTGCTCCCATGATGCCTCGGGTCAAATCCTTCCTCTCTTTTTTTTAGCATTTTGTTCTGTAAACAGCATATTTTTTTTTGGGTGCATTCACCAGCTTTGTACGTGCACACCTGTGTGTCAACCAACCCATCGGTATATGCAGCAAGTCAGAGAGGGCCGTTAGGTGCAATAGCGGTTTGATTTACTGCTTTTGTGAGTAGATATGGTGATCGTGGACAGACTCACACCGTCCCACCAAGTTCTCTTCAAACCTGTTTTCACCTCACTTTATATATAATACTCTTGGCTTATGAGTATAAAGCAACACGATCAAACCAATACAAGGTGATGAGGAGATACTCTTACCAAGTTCAATAGCTCCTGATGCATTTTAGTCTATATGTTATTTGTTTTTTTTGGGGGGGGGGGGGGGGGGGGGGGAGATAATTTGCATCTGGCACGAAGATCTGCGTTATTATGACTTATCACCCACTAATCCAAAGTGCTGGTGCTAGCTGAGTACAAGCTACATTACGCATGTCGATTTTGATTTCGTCCCATTTCTTTCATGTGCCAAATTTGGGTCGTTGGAAGCACCACTGCATAAAGCAAAATCTAAAGTTGTGGCCTCCATCCATCCATCCATCCATGGTCCATCTGGGGATCAACGATTGTGTCCAACTTGATGCTGTCGGAAGTGTACACAGATCGCATGCAATCATATGCATGGTTGGTTGGTTAATTTCATTATATCTCCACTGTCATCGTTGACCAATGCTAAATTCTTGATTAATCAGTAGACCCTATTTGTTATGCACTTTAATCGACTCCATTTGAAACATCGAGAAAGTACATTTCCTATAAACTGGGTCCGTTTAGACCCACTTATGGTCTAACATTTTAATAGAAAAAATTGCAAAGAAAATAAACTATTGAGCTAAATAAAACTAACTAAACGGGACTTGCGGACGCCTTTTATTTGCCATGCAAAGCATACATTAAAATAGTCCTTTAAGTATACTGTTCACTCTCGGCCTAATTAGAAATGCAAATCCGTCCACAATTAGGAATGGTCCTTTAAGTATACTGAGTATTAGAAGAAAACATCAAGAAACAGTCACCTGCTCACTCTCAGCTTAATTAGTTCTTTTTTTTAGAAAGTCGGCTTAATTAGATGACCTGCTTGTTTAATAAGAAATATAAGAATCTGTCTACCCCTATTAAGTTGATTTCTTAGGGTTTGTCATGGCTAAGTCGATGATGGTAGCCGCATGATTTACTGTTGATTAAAAAAAAAACCTTGTGTGAGTCTCAAAGTCTCAACACATACTAGACATCGGATGACTTAGGCCGCCGACTTGGACATAGGAGAAAAATTCTCCAGAAACTTCGATTGAGCAAAACCGAAATGTGAAAATTCAGGCCACAATTTGTGGTGCAGTGATTCCATTGTCTCTGGAGTGCAATAATGGGAGCAAGATCGCCTGCCACCATTGCTTTACACTAATGATCACCCCATTACATTACAGAATCGATTACATCTCTTGGTCAGATCAATGACATCCACAAACTAGTATGCTCAGGTGCCGATGCCGTGGTGCCACCTGTCACGAAACAGTAAAACCAACAATTATTTCCCCAGGATATGGGCTACCTTAGGAGATCTATTCCCAGAATAAGACTAGTGCCTTTCCAGCAAAAGAAAAAGAAGACTAACTTGGGGCTGCTCCTGAGGTGCTTGTTTTTAAATTTAAGCACTACCACGCGGTTGACCCTTTGTATTATATGTAGTGCACTTAGGATTTGACCAGCTTATGTAATATGATTTGACATGGACATCATGCTCTCCTCGGTGCCGAAACATGTCGTCTTTAGGGGCGTCACACGGTTTGTGACTTGACCGCTGGTAAAGTTGATGAAATTATATTTAGATAAATGTACACGTTTTTTGAACAAACAGAAAAGGTTAGAGGTATGGTAGAGAAAATTCTTAGGTTTGAGTCCATATAAACATAAAACGACAAGTTTTAAGAAAATGCAATCAAGCACTACATTTCAGTCTAATTCAGGTCCATTTTCCAAGATTGATCCTCCACCCGCTTAGCTAAGAAAGAATAGACCAGTATGAAGATTTGTAGACAGAATGCTCCTGCCCAACGTTAAACTGAGGCCCTTGATCGGTATGATGAATGAAACCACCCCCAGCAATGAATATTCCCTTCTTCCCAAATCCAAAATCGAAAGATCTAAGAGGAACCTATGAAAGAATGTAATACAAGATCCTGCAAGCGAATGATATATCCACGAATCTATATTTTTCATGATTTGCTCTTGTAGAAAGGCTCGCGCGACACCAAGGTACATAGAAACTGCAAGAATGCACAAATACCAAGGTACAAGGTACATAGAAACTACAAGAATCTTAGTCTCATCTTATTTCTACTTTGGTTAATTAGATGCGCGGCCCGAACGAAGTTTTGTAAGCCAAAAAGTAAGAGAAACCCCAACTACAAGACCGGCACCGGTCTTCTTTTAGTTTCGAAAGAAATGAACATGTGGGAGAAACTATTCCCACCCACGGAGTTAACATGGCAGATCCCGAGGTCGGGCCTAGCTAGGATGGCTAGCTCACCAACTATGATGCAACAATGGTTGTTTAATCGTGTTGTGTTGAAATTACGTACGCGCTATATATATACTTGGCGCATTTTGGCTAGTTACTTCAAGAAGCAAAGTCACTGGCTAGAGTACAATTCACACAATGTTTCAACAATACTCCTACTATAGCAAGAGATCGGGATGGTTTCTTTTAGATCCAACGGACCAAGTCAGGTTAGTGTAGCGTGCTGACTTGAAAGTGACCAAGTCAGCCAATCATGAGCGCTATATACTACTCCCTCCAATTCAAATTAATTATCGCTGATTTCGTATTAACACAGGTGTGAGGATGCATAAAAAAACTAGTTAGCCCAACGACTAACACATAATAGCTGCCAATTTGGCAGACCGTAGTTATTATTTTTACAGTAAAAACAACCTTGTATTACTCAATCACAGTATCGTTATAATCTATCTTGGCAATCTCTACTGCAGCTGGGGGACCTGAGCCAAGCCAAGTCATGGTCTTGTTCTCAACTCTAGCATAATTTGCGCCAATCTATCACTAGCATTATTTTGAGATCGCAATATATGAGTAATACAAGAGCGACGAAGACCTCTAAGATGTTTAATCTCTTTAACCATAAGAGGCATGGATTTATCTATCCACTTCGGGTGTGTTTGGTGGCATGTATGGACCTAGCTTAGCTGTTCTCCTCTAATACATGCTGAGTGTAGACATGCTGAGTCCATGCATTTGCTGTTGTTTGGCAGCGGTGTATGCACTGAGACATGCTGAGCTGAGACTTTGTTTGGCAGCCTGCATGTGTTTAGACATGCTGAACAATTTTGAATTCCGAATAATTTTTTTAAATGGTGAACAAAATTTAAACATTTTTTGAAAATTTAAACAAATTTTGAAATTCTGATTTTTGAAAATTTAAACATATTTTGAACATTAAAAAATGAAATTCTGAACATTTTTGAAAATTTAAACGTATTTTTTTGATTTTTTTGAAATTTTGAATTTTTTTTGAAAATTTAAACAAAATTTGATATTATAAATATTTTTTGATAATTTAAATATTTTTTGAAAATTTAAATATTTTTTGATATTATTAATAGTTTTTAAAATTGTAAATATTTTTTGAAAATTTAAACAAAATTTGAAATTCTCAACTTTTTAAAAAATTAAAACAAATTTTGAAATTCCTACTTTTTTAAAAAATTTAAACATATTTTGAAATTTTTGCATCAGACGAAGGTCGGGGCGAGCATGGCTGCCTCCATGCACCCTATCTGGGGTGCATGAGATGAGCATGGCTGAGAGCCTTTTTTTGCATCAGATGAGCATAGCCCAAATGAGCTCATGCACTCTACCAAACAGCGAAAAATGGGTCGAATAGGGAACTTTCAGGCTCATGCACCCTCCGTGCAGGCTACCAAACACACCCTTCATGATCTTCCAGCTGCAACACCAAATCAAAGCATGAAACGGTGTTAGCGCACGCGCCATGCATGCATGCACCCGCCGCGAACCGCCGGATGTACTTCCTCCGTCCGGAAATACTTGTCATTTTCATCCATTTTGATGACAAGTATTTCCGGACGGAGGAAGTATGTACACATCCGGCCCTGCATATATCTGATCTGAACTGCATCACACGAATGCATGCAGCTCTCTATCACATCTCGTTGCATCATCTCCATCTCCGTCTCAGGCCAAGTGGAGCGTGCATCTGCAAGAGGACGTGGCTGATGGCACTCAAATATTTTGGATCATATCGATCGTGAGGGACCACGTGGACCTGCCGGACGAATGCATGCAGGCATGCATGAAACACGTGCTCAATTCGCCGCCCCGCGCAAAGTCAGAGGGACATCCCATAAATAAATTTACAAAAGGAGATTTATTTATTTTTGAGAGCAAAATGTGTTCGAGATGGGCCGTGCGAGAGGCAGTGTTTTCATGCATGTGCCAGCCGTGGAGAGTCATCTCTGCATGGAATACGACGATGGCTGGCGTACTGTGTTGCTGGTGAGTGCAGCGAATGCATATATACGTTTCCGCTCCACCTGCAACTACGTACTGCCGTCACATGCACAAGTCAGCCACGACTTTGGTGGCAAGCATGAAGTGCGTGACGCTCCATCATCGCCGTTTGATCCAAATTTGGTTGAAGCCCAACGGCGGATCCAGGGTCAGCTCTTTCGGATGTATCAGGCGTAATAAGTCGTAAATACAAGGCCTTCTAGAAACCGCGCAGTTAAAATTTTCTAAGGGTGTGTACAGTTATGCTATTTTATTAGCGCCACGTGGGATAAACACTGAAGTAGAAGACAGAAAATTCAGAAAAGAAGGCTTGCCTTCTTTTATTAGAGCGTGTATAATGGTGCTAGCCAGACAAATAAAATGACGCTATCTTACAAGTGTGAGGTAGGATAAATACCAGCGTGATGATCATGGGTATACTTTCAACGTCAAATTATATAATGGAGGTAAAGAGAGTTTACTTGAAGACGCAGCATGGGTATACTTTCAACATCAAATTATATAATGGAGACACATACACCCATTTTGAATGCAAAACTTGGCAAGCACTATGCAAGGCTTATGCATTTGAGCCTGATATGGTTATCACCTTTGATATTCGTCCGGAAGATGATATTGAAGGTAATATAGACATCTGGGTCGATGTGCAAACGCCTCCAGTTCTACCATTTGGTGAGTTTTTCTCAACCATGCATGCATATGTTTATGTCTTTCGTATAGTTTATTCAAAAATAGTTGACAACTATTTTGTATTGTCAGCTTATTTCGGTTCAAGCAAACATGTCCGGCGCTTGGTAGACAGGACCTACTACTGCCCCGGGGCTCAACTAAACTGCGAGGAGATAAGTCATTATGTTTCATGGCTTGAGGATCTTAATACTGTCAAGACAAATTTTTTCCCTACACTTAGAAATGTTAGTACTCAAAACGTGCGACCAATGGTGATCGTATTGAACTACGGTCACATCTATAATCAAAAGATGGTAAGATTTTAAATATTTGTCCTTAATTTAGTGCATCTTTTGCATACATTATTTTTGAAGCTAAACTTTCATTGCTTAGTATATTAATTACTATACGATGTTGTTCAACAGGGACTTCCGATGACAGTTGTGCCCCAGTGGATCGAGACAAAAGGTCGCATGTCAATGGTTAGCTTACGACCAAGATTTCCTACATTGCACATGAGTGCATTCAGGATTTCTAAAAGCGAAGAATGCTTAATAGTGAAAGATTGGAGCAAAATTGTTAACGATCGCAGAGAAGTACTAGGGGGCAGTACGGAGAAGCGCAACCCAAGATTAGGAGACAGATTCATCTGCATGCTCCAGTATGATGAATCAGGAGAGCTATACATGTTCTATACTATTCTACCTGAGAGGGAGCAGCAGGATCAGTAGCTACTCTTCATGCTCTTAATTAGTACTTGTCTCATGGATCCGTGTCCTGAACTTCGATGTTGGTGATGATTATGTTGAACTTGATGATATCTCTTTGCTTCTGTTACAAAGTGAATGTTTCCTCTTTAAGCTAGCCAACGTTGATGATGAATTACATAGCTAGCGGTAATGACTATGATGATTAAATAGTGGTAATTAGACGACCACGATGATTTTTAGCTAGCTAGAGTTTATTTATTTATTAATATGCGCTGATGATGATGATGATGATGACGACTACAACTCATTATAACGTAAAACAATTCTAAATTAAATTGATAACACAAATTAAATTGAAAAATACAAAATAAAACAAAAACCCACAACCATTTAGTACCGGTTGGTTTTACCAACCGTACTAAAGGGCTCCCGGCCCCCGGAGCTGGCTCGTGCCACGTGGTACCCCTTTAGCACCGGTTCGTGCTGAACCGGTACTAAAGGGGGGGGGGCTTTAGTGCCGAAATAATAGTGCCGGTTCCATAACCGGCACTAAAGGCCCTTACGAACCGGTGCTATTGCCCGGTTTTCTACTAGTGTGAGAGAGAAATCAAAATACAAGACTTGCATTTTCTTAATTGAGAGATGACCTCTTCACGTGATATATCTCACCACATAGTTACGTATATCAGCCTTTTTCGGATGTTTATGTATATCTAGTTACTAAAGATAAGACTAAAAGATATCAAGTTATACATGTATTTTTATTGCCATATCTAAAATCCATGTCAAGATTAAGATAAAACCGTCTTATCAACCATGCACGCACACACACCTCATGACAGGGACCAAATAGTGGGAATGCTCTCACAAAATTATAAGGATAGTACCATGCATTTTTTATAAAATAAGGTAAGCCGGATGAAAATCTTAATGAAAAAAAACAAATTATAGGGGAGAAATAGAATTGACTCATTTCATAGCTACATAGTTTTTTTTACAGTCATCTGAGCTAGCTAGTTAAAGCAACGCACGACTTGAGATTGTTAATCTCACTAATTGTCTAAAAACTGTACTCTACTCATCTACTCAGTGGATGGAGCATTGTGCTTACTCCATAATCTTATCTGTTTTCATATATAAATTGCTCAAAGTACCCACATGATTATATATGAATTGTGTCTAAAACTGTGCTCCACTCATATAAGATTTTGTTGTTATTTCATATACATAATAACTCACTACCAGTTTGCTTTGACTACCTAATTACTACACCTAAGAATTGTTTTTGATGTTACACCTTATTTAATGAGGAAAACGAGTAAGTATCTTAATCTAGACGTGATTCTTAGCACTAAACAAAGGAAGTGAGCACCCGCAAAAAAAAAGGAAGTGATGATTTTTCTCTCACAAACACACACAAAAATGAGAGTTTGTGCATCGCCACGGCAACCTCCAAAGAACAATGCTATACACACCATGCAACTTGGACAATTTGTGCACGACCCACCTGAGCATCAGATTTGCATGGGGCACAAATTGTACCATGAAGCATCGTCTATATAGTAGTTTCGACCTCCAAATGCATAATATGGAGCGCGCTCCATATGCATTATGATGACTACCCATATGACGACTCTGCTAGAGTTTCCTTAAGGTTGCATTTGACAACTAAGTATATTTCAAGTTTTTGTAGAATATATATTGTGTTTTTTTAGAAACTATAGTCTTAAAAACTTTGTTGTATTTGGCATCAACAAATACCATGATTTCATATAAAAGACACTTGTATGTGGATGCATATTTAATGCATATCATACTGCATAGGCTATTAAAGAAGTAATATCTACATTAAGATACAACTAATTAAGATAGTATACAAGCTATATCAAGGAAGTTGTATCTACACTAGATATCTACATTAAGCCCCAAACACTGATGATTTGTGTTTTGCCCCTCCCCCTCTAGTGATTTTGGGCTAGCTCCGCCACTGTCTAGGTTTGATGTGTTGTGACACACTTATGAAAATAAACGAAAAAAATCGCCAAGAAATCCCTCAAATCGATTCGTTCCCTCAGGAACTTTGATAAAAATCACAAAAACGAGGCCTCCTTTCGTGGATTCGATTCGCGCGCGTGCACACACAAACACACACATGGAGTATCTCAACAGCGACGTGGCCTTTCTTCCCCCAACTTCCCCTGCCTCCCCCCCCCCCCCCCCCCCCCCCCCCCCCTTCCGTCCATGTCCCACCCGCGCGGCTATATAACCCGACCTCTTTTCCTCCCAGCCTCACACCAAGAACCACAGATCAATCTACTACGTCCAAAAGCGCAGTGGAGTGAGTCCTTTTGCTTAGTTTGGACTTTGGAGAGAGGTTTGATTCGGCGATGAGGAAGCAGCAGGGTTTAAGCGGCGGCCATGGCGTCGCCGTTGATGATGGGGAGTGGGACAGATGGGTGGACGACTCCTCCGTCGACCACCGTGGCCGCCCGCCCCTCCGTGCCGCCACCGGCTCCTGGAAGGCCGCCATGTTCATCATCCGTAAGCTCCCTCCTCAAACTGCCTGCTAGATCTCTCTGTCTTTGTCTCTGTCTCCCTCTGTTCGTTTGATTGATGTCAGTTCGTGTTGTATCATGTATGGTTCTGGCAGTGATCGAGTTCAGCGAGCGGCTGAGCTACTTCGGCATCGCCACCAGCCTCATGATCTACCTCACCAAGGTGCTGCACCAGGACATGAAGGTCGCCGCCGTGAACTCCCAGTACTGGATGAGCGTCACCACCCTTATGCCCCTCCTCGGCGGCTTCGTCGCCGACGCCTACCTTGGCCGCTTCCGCACCGTCCTCCTCTCCACCGTCGTATACCTCCTCGGCCTCGTCCTGCTCGCGGTGGCGCAGCTGGCGCCGGGACTGAGGCCGGGTGGTGTCTCCGTGCCGCGGGTTCACGAGAACCTCTTCTTCGTCGGGATCTACCTCGTGTCCGTCGGCACCGGGGGGCACAAGCCGGCGCTCGAGAGCTTTGGCGCCGACCAGTTCGACGACGGCCACGCAGGGGAGCGGCTGCAGAAGATGTCCTACTTCAACTGGTGGAACTGTGCGCTCTGCTCCGGGGTGCTGCTCGGCGTCACCGTCGTCGTCTACATCCAGGAGCGCGTCGGATGGGGCGCCGCCACCGTGCTCCTCGCCGCCGTCATGGGCTGCTCCCTCGTTGTCTACCTCACGGGGTGGCGGACCTACCGGTACAGGGTGCCGCAGGGCAGCCCCCTCACGCCGCTGCTGCGGGTTGCTGTGGCTGCGGTCATAAAGCGGCGCCTTCAGCTGCCAGCCGACGCCGGCGAGCTGTACGAGGAGAACGACGGCAAGAAGAGGCTGCTCTGCCACACCGACCAGCTCCGGTGTCTCGACAAGGCGGCAATCTTTGAGCATGGTGGCGAGGTCTGGCGCGGGGCGTGGCGTCTGGCGACGGTGACGCAGGTGGAGGAGACGAAGCTGGTGGTGTCGATGGTGCCCATCTGGGTGGCCACGCTCCCGTTCGGCATGGCAGCGGCGCAGGTGTCCACATTCTTCATCAAGCAGGGCATGGCCATGGACCGCCACCTCGGTCCACACTTCGTGCTCCCGCCGGCGTCCATCTTCGCCCTGGCCGCCATCGCCATGATCGCCACCGTGGCGCTCTTCGACAAGGTGCTCGAGCCGTGCCTTCGCCGCGCGACGGGCGCCGAGCGCGGGATCAGCGTCCTCAGGCGCATCGGCGTCGGCATGGCGTTCGCCGTGGTGGCCATGGCCGTGGCGGCCGTCGTCGAGCGGCGCCGCCTGGACTCCAAGGTCACCATGTCAGTGTTCTGGCTGGTGCCGCAGTTCGCGCTGATGGGGGTCGGCGACGGGTTCGCGCTCGTGGGCCTGCAGGAGTACTTCTACGACCAGATGCCGGAGACGATGCGCAGCCTGGGCATCGGGCTGTACCTGAGCGTGATCGGCGCCGGGAGCTTCCTGAGCAGCCAGCTGATCGCGGCGGCGAGCCGCGTGAGCTCGCACGGCGGGCGGCGGGACGGGTGGTTCGGCAAGGACCTGAGCCGGAGCAGGCTGGACCTCTTCTACTGGCTGCTGGCCGGCATCTCCGCCGCCAACCTGGGCTTCTACGTGCTCGTCGCCACCCGGTACTCGTACAAGCAGCAGACCGCGAAGGCCGGCAGGGTCGGCGCCGACAAGGACGCCGCCGCAGGCGACGTCGAGTGCGCCATCGCCGCCGCTGCTTAATTTGAAGTATGATCGATGCCAATGGCATCATACATATAGATCGTTCGTGATAATTAAGCTGGTGCGTGCGGATTAAGTATGTTTGTTAGTAATCGACGATCGTGTGGTTTGGACTTGAGGAAGAAATAGTTTCCAAACTAATCCGAAGCTTGCAGCATGCAGCACCACTTAATAATCTTCTTGGACATATCCGGGCAGCAAAGACGCTTCCCTTGTCCCCTTGTAGATCATCGATGGGCTCACGAGAGAAACCCATCCCCTCGTAGTTACTTGAGTGCTTTTGAACTCATATAAATTGATGAGTAGGAAATCACCTTCCTCATAAATTGATGAGTACTATCACTCTCGTTGGCTCGTGGTTGTTTAAGAAAAGTTACTAGTACATATTAGGCATGTAGTCGAAGTTTTGTAACAAAAAAAAAAACCTTTTATAACATGATGAAAGATGTCACGAGTGTGTGCGACGGGTTTGGCTCGTTTCTAGTTAGTATGTGTGCCACAATCCTCGAGCTATCGAAGTACTCATAACTATTGAAAAATATTCCTTACAAAAGGGTAATCAAAATAGGTGTAATGGCCAGAGCCTTTGAGTCAGACTACTCACAGTGGGAGTAACATCACTAATAACATCACACTTTTTAAGATAATTTTGCTTATGTGGCATATATTTAATGATGAGAGAGGTGATGGTAGTAACTTAGCTAGTTACTGTAACATCATACATACCAAGACAATATGAGTCTATAGGCTAATAAATGAACCATAACATGACAACACATATATGTTACTATCCACTGTGGAGGTAGTAATATAGCCTAGTAAAATGTGATGTTACTAATCTAAGTTACTCCCCATTGTGACTAGTCCCATTACTATGTTTTCAATTTTCACCTCGATGCTTGCTATTCTTGAATACACAAATGAGTTGTCTCACTCCTTGGAAAAGAGAACCAAGGTATGTCAATGCAATGTCACTTGTTAGCGTAGCAAAGAATATAATGCAACATATGAGGTCTCATGGATGCGAAAAATATTTTGCAAAGGTGATATTACTGTGCCACAGACATGGCATTGAAGTTCCTTCACCAAACGATAATTATCCACCTCATGGATGAACACCTATATATATTATCAAATACAAATAATGTTTTGCCGTTCCAGAAGACAAGTATAACTTGGTGTCATTGATCAAATCACTGAAGAGCTTGACAAATTGGTTTGATGAGGTTAATATGGAGTTTCTTATTAGCATGTTGGCTTTGATTCCATTCAATTCATTTGCTTTTTATGATGCACACAAGGCAATGAGACTTGTTGTATTCTACCCCAAGAACATATCAAGCACATAGTATTTTGCAAGACTTCAAATTCCAACTTTATAACTTTATTGATGATATGAGATGAGATGATTTGTTCAAATGTGCCAGTTACATTGGCGAGCTCTCTGTCATGTTTCTTTAAGATTTGGTTTAATTATCAAATTGGTATTGATCTTACCGGTGTTAAAGGCGAATATCGAAAGAGTATTCTCGGCAACGAGCCTAGTGAAAAATAGGTTGAGAAATAGTATGGGTGATGAGCTCTCGAACCATTTCTTAGCAAAGTTTATTGAGTGGAACGTGTCCATGTAGTAAGTGAATATCATACTATGCATTCGATTGCAAAGAGCGGTTTCGGTGGGTTGTTACACTTTCAACTTTGACAGCCTTAATTGGCATTTTTTTCAAATAACTTCCATCTCACCATAGACAAAAAGACCCAATTTTATGCCACGAGACCATGTAAGGCTTGTACATCCATTCATATGATAAAAGACTCACAAGCCTAAGAGCAATTCCTTCATTCCCTATCATTAATTAAGGACTAGCCTGCTTCGAGCGATAGGATATCATAATTCTTTAGTTGTCTTCCTCACGAGCTGGAAAATAAAACTAAAGATGTAGGTTGGAAACATTAATTTTTTTCCGTTGGATTTTTTTAGATGGATTTCATTGCATAACCATTGTTTTTAGTGGATGACATGGTTGAAGCCTACATGGCAATCTGATAGCTCCAAGTTACCTAGTGTTGGAGTTTTTTGGGAATATGCATCTTTTATTAATGTAGGACTATTTCATCTTTCGAACTATTAGTATTATAAATTTTCTAACTTTGAATATGTTTCTTGAACTAGAAAATAATGTTTTGAGATCTGATTGAGCTATTGATGTTACTCTTTTGCAACTTTGTATTGCTCATGGATTATGCATTTTTCTAAGTGTGCACATTCCCATTTCATTCATCGGTCTGATTGTCATGGATTCTACTTGCTATTCTTTTGGCAAAGAGGATTGTACTTGCTCATATAAGTACGCTTCCCCTCAATCATAAAAGGTTCATGATCATGATAGAGAAAAAGCAGAATTCAATCATCGTGTTGCTCACCAGTGAAAATCGAATATCACTTGAACAAGGAAAATCAATTGTGGCGAACACATAATGCGTGATCTAGCCTTGGTGGAGGGCCAAGTACGTATCTAGGTTCTGTCCTACCTACGTACGAGGACTTCAAGGTGGAGGACTCTTGCAAACGTGTGTGTGTGTGTGTTGGCCATATCCAAGTTAGCTAGTATTATGCCAGTGCGCGAAAAGGACACAATAGATCGATGTAGCGTGGCAGGCAAGGCCGGTTCACACGTGCAGACAAATGTTGATCTGATCAAGGGATAACTAACATAAGTACATATAACGGCTAACACACATACCAACAACCGATGACCATACCATATGCACGCATATGTGAACATCCATCAATCCATGCAATACCTTAACCTAGCTATATTGCACTAGCCTCTGATTAAGAGAAAATATCACCTGAAAGCACCTCTTTAGTGGAATTTTGGAAACCTCAGCTCAACCTTTTGGATGCAATTTGTATGGACTAGATTGACCTTTGCGCAATCTTTTACGTGCTATTTACAAAAGAAGACTGACACACCCAACAAATAGTATTTACCAGATAAACCCTTTAGGACTAACAAGTAATCACATCTAATCCCTTCACCCCCTATTTCAACATTTTTGCGAGCAACAATTCATAAGTGTTGGGATGCACCGATGCTTTCTCCACACATCTATTGCATGTACATTTTGCTATAATAAAAGTCTAGTTGCAATCAATACAAGTTAGCAACTTCTGATTTTGATGTTGTAATAGCAAAATGTCATTTGGGAAAGCAAACCAACTACAATCAATGCCCGGGACAATAGAAGTAAAACGAAGCTAATACTGAACTGTCTTAGAACAAGTGTTGCTACTATTCTTGTTCTTCTCTTTATTGCTTTGTTTCACATTCTTATTCCTATATTCCATAAGTTTTTTACCTAGCCTATGATAAAATATCACTTAAGGTCAAATTCTCATTTGGAATGGAATCATCTCGGAGTACCTCAACTTTAATCTTACATGTTGCTTCAATGGAATTTGGGTAAGACATTTCCTCGCTAAGTGCAAAATTCCAAGCTATATTGATTTGTTTATATTAAAAAGGTCTTCGTGACATGGAAGGTGTCATGACAATACGAATAATTGTATACTCCCCCTGTAAAGAAATATAATAGTGTTTCAATCTCTAAAACACTCTTATATTTCTTTACGGAGGGAGTACAAAACTTTAATAAGTATACATAATTTAGTTATTTTCTGTTACATAGTTAGCATTGATACAACATAATAATGTTGCTAAATATTAGTTATAATATTATTTGTTGTACATATGTAATAGCATATCATTAAAATACACATGAATTGTAGTAAATTTAATACATGCTAGTTTTTTGTTCTTTAAGGACACTACCTCTTAACAAGATCTTGAAACCAAATATCATCAAACGCAAAAAATAATAATAAACGACAAACTTGAACATCTCTTTGAATTTAGTTTTGATAATTACATAGATTATCATATGCATATGTATATGCTTGTCTGTGGGGGTGTTCATGTATATTTTGATGACAAATTCAAAAGTGTTGACCTAACAATATCCCAATAGTAGTTTGCAATGTATGATTTGATGACAAATTTATAGGAACTTCTAGAGTATAAATTGAACAGTTGGCATGTCTCTCTAATGATCTAACATGTTTATAAGATATGGTTGGTTTCAAGATTTCTCCCGTTGTGCCCGCTACAAGGACCCTTCAAGGGCTGCCCGTCAGCTAGTTAGTCCTGGGCCTTTGTTGAAAAAGCTATGGGCCTTATGATCGACTCACAATAAGCCCCGATCTCGAATTATTACAATATACTCCCTCCATTCGGAATTACTTGTCGCAAAAATGGATGTATCTAGATGTATTTTAGTTCTAGATACATCCATTTTCGAAACAAGTAATTCCGAATGGAGGGAGTAGTTAGCCCGTTGCGGTTCCGTGTTGTCGCGCTCACCGAGTGCCAGAGTTGCCTTCTACCGGGCAATCTTATACGGCGCGCCGGTCGCCCGCAATCGACCTGGTGCGCACCCCCCTTGCGTGCTAGGAGTTTGTATGGGCCGGCCCATTTTCTGATTTCGTTCCTTTTGTTTTTTATTTCTTTTTCTTTTCTGTTTTCCTTTTTACTCTCTTTTTTTATTCTTTATTTTTTCACATTTTTTCGATTTTTCTTTTCAAATTCATGAACATTTTTGTTCATCGAATTCAAAAAATGTTCATCAATGTAATATTTTTAAAAAATTAAAAATAAAATCATCGATTTCAATTTTTTGTTTATCAGGTTTAAAAAATGTTCATCAAAATTCAAAATTTCCTTCATTGAATTAAAAAATGTTCATCAAATTCAAAGATTGTTCATCAACGTCAAAAAATGTTCATAAAAACATGAAAAATTATGCGTTTGGCCGCACCAGCATGTAAAAAATCGTTTGAAAATATTATGCTTTGTATGCTCTATAAAAAGACAAAATTCTGGCCCAACAAAAAGAAAAGCTGGCCCATTTTGAAGTACATATTTGCCATTTTTTGTACGCCACGTGTGAAAGAATAATGTTATGAAACTTTTCTCGGACGTGTTAAACATGTATTTCTGCATATACAATTTTTTTCACTTTATTTTGAGCTATGGAAATATGTTTTTTTTCTTAAAACTAGCTCACCGGAGCCCGGGCACCCCTCGGTCATTTGCCATCCCCACGGCCGGCCGTCCCCTCCCCGCCCGCCTGACTGCTGCCAACCATGTCCGCACTCCGTCCGGCGTCTCGCATCGGCGGCGGTCAGCAGACTCTGACCCCATCGCCGCCGACCTCCTCTCAGCCTCCTCTCTCTCACCACGCTCTCCCTTGCCGCCGCGCTCCACTCCCTCCTCGCCGCGCGCGCCCTCCCACGCTCTTATCCCCCGCCTCCCTCGGGCTCTTCCTCTCCGTCCCCGAGTGCCACCGCCTCCCGACCCCCTCCGCGCTCCTCCTCTCCAGGCTTCTTTCGCGCCCCCACTCTCCCCCCGCCCAGGCAGCCGGATTCCTCCGCGCCGGCCACCTCTCCGTTCAACTCCCTCTTGGCCGCGCTCGCCCGCGTCCTCGACCTCCCTGGCACAACCCAGATCTTTGCCGCCGTCGTCTGGTATGGCATACTCCCCAACGGGCTCTGCAAAGCCGGCGCGCTCAGGGCGCTCGATGGAATGCCCGGCCCAGACTCGCGCCTTCGTCCGGATGTTGTCATTCATGCTGAACACGGTCGTGGATGTGTGCAAGAGCGGGAGGATTGGTGATGCTCTTGACTTTTTCAAGGAGAAAAGATCAGCTTGCCTTGAAGCCAGCGGCAATGCCGTCACCTACAGCACTCTGCTTCCTCCACAATAACAATGTGTGGGCGTATCCACCATGGATTAGGTTTGTTCCATGAGATGGTGGATGAAGGGCTCTCACCAGATGAAGTCATGTATTTTACCACGATATTGGGATTGACACAAGCACGACGATTGAAGGAGGCTTGGTGTCGTCGATGGTGAAGGCAGGGTTTCAGCTGGACGCAAAGGCGTACACTATTTTGATTGGCGGATTTAGCAGGAGGAAGAGGTTACAGAGGCTTATCAGTGGCTTGGTGTACACCTACAATACCTTGTTGTCTGCTTTGTGCAAAGTAGGACATTTCTCGGCTGTGGATGAGTTATTGGGGAAGATGATAGTTGTCGGCCGTCTGAGGTCAGAATTGTCTGCAATCATCCCGAAAATATTCATTTCAAGTCCCAATACCACTAGTTCTTGACAAGTAGTAGTGGAATAGACACCATTGCATGATTCACGATTCTTTTTATTCTTCATTGGATAAGGTTGAATAGGTTCAGTTGGAAAAAGGTAAGAATGTGGGGACGCTAGGATTACAATCTTTAAAGTTCTGTCTGCAATGTCTATATTCACATCCTTACCTTTGAAGAAACAATATGCCTGGTCGTGGTAGGTGGCTTTTGAAATGTTAAATTTGCAGCATTGCAGGACTGTACGAGGATTGGTTAAGATGACTCTTATTTAAATGCAGCGTCAACTGCACATGACGATGAAGAGGTAATTTTGAATTCAGTTCCACCTTGTCAGTTTGAGATTTTATTGACAAATGTAAGTAAACAAATATTAAACCTGTGAAACATAATGGTGCAGACTTGAGTTCCTAATCAAGTACCAAACCATATGCACAGCCACCACCAGAAACTTTTGGACAACTTTATGTATGATCAGGTCTACTTTAACGCATCTGAGCTCTTAATGTATGGTCGACTTTAAGACATCTGAAAGTATAACTTCCGTACAATCATGAAACTAAGCAGGCAATCAAGAATTTCTTTTAATCTAGCACGAATTTTCCAGTGCAGTGCCCTGTTCTGTAAGAATGTACTTCTGGTACAAGCAAGACACTCTGTAAAAGGTGAAGCATGCTAAACAAAGACCCACACGGGCATCTAATTTACTCCCTCTGTCCCATAATGTAAGACGGTTTTTGACACTACACTAGTGTCAAAAAACGTCTTATGGGACGGGCATAATAGCCTCTTCCATGATATGAATGCATCTGCCAATAACACCTATCTTACAAATTACAGTTGCATAGCTCTGTGTATATGTGTATGATTTGAATTTTCCATCTTATGTTCTGATGCAGCAAATGCAGGTAGCAACAGTCGATGGATATAATTTTCTGTGGCATCAAAAGTGAATTAATTCAGCGGCTGCAGCGGCTGCCAGGTAGTAAACCATTCATACTGCAGCAAAGGTCCAAGTGTTGCCGGTGTTGCCCTTTTTTGTCAATTGATGACAGCCATATGCGCTGACTTGCTCCTGCAAGTTGTTTCTGCTAATGCTGTTAGTGAGTACCATTTTTTTCTTGCAAGAGTAACTTTTCATTCTCTCAGTCGATGTATTCAACAACTAAGTTAATGCAGCGACAGATGATTCAGTGTCTTAGCATTAACTCACTTCGTCGCTGCATTAACTTTGACAAATAAGAAGGCTAACCATTAGCATTACAATTCTGTCGAGAACACATCATTACAGACTTGCCTATTCTGAACAGCCCAGCAGTGGCCACCGAGCCACTCATAGTAACATGGATCGTACATGACCACTAGTCTTAGCAGCGCAGCGAAAAAATAAGGCTTGTTTCAGAGACATACAAGGAAACAAGAATAGGTTAGTGTGTCAGTGTGCGGTTCTACATCAGCCAGCAGCCATTTTCACGAGCCAGTGGCTTCAAGGAGCACTCTTGTCGTCGTCCTTGTCACTAGTTTGTGGTTCGGTGGATGGCGGGGAGTAGCTTGTGTTGGGGCTGCACGATGAAAGTTGCAATTGTCAGATGAGCAAATGGTGCACTTTCACCAGTCACGGGCAGATGAGAGATTAACTTGATGCACATTACCTGTAGTTGGGGGAAGTTGGGCTGTAATCTGGGCTAGGTCCTCCAGAGGCAGTGTACGGGCTGCAACACTCAGGCAATGTGTTAGGAAACCCATGTCTTGATTGTCACAATAACAGCATAGTTGTAAGTTAAAACAAGGATGATGATCAATTGGAATGGGCTCACCTTGTTGGGCTGTATGATGGACTTGGTTGTGCAGCATATGATGGTGAGGTGGGCGAGTAAGTCGGCGAGGCAAGGCTGCGGAAATAGAGATGTAAGCAAGCTAAACATAGACATGCATGTATGAACAGATGCCTAAGCTATGAACAGAATGAATACCTGTAGTTTGGAGGAAGCTGACTGTACGGACTCATCATCATTGGGCTGCTTGGAGAATAAGCACGTGAAGGACTGTAAGAGGGCAATGTAGGACTGTATGAAGGCGAAGTTGGGCTGTAGCTTGGTGACGTAGGGCTGTATGAAGGTGAAGTTGGGCTGTATGCAGGGGATGTAGGGCTATAGTTCGGTGAAGCAGGGCTGTACGAGGGCGATGTCGGGCTGTAACCAGGCGAAGTAGGGCTGTATGAATGCGAAGTGGGGCTGTATGATGGCGATGTTGGGTTATAATATGGCGACGTCGGGCTGTATGAAAAAGACGCCGGGCTATAAACTGGCGATGTTGGGCTATAAGATGGTGATGTCGGGCTGTATGCATGAGATGTTGGGCTATAAGAAGGCGACGTTGGGCTGTATGATAGAGATGTCTGGTTATAAACAGGCGACGTCGGGCTGTATTGAAGAGATGTCTGGCTATAAACTGGCGACGTGGGGCTGTATTGAAGAGATGTCGGTCTAAAATCTGGCGATGCTGGACTATAAACTGGCGATTCTGGACTATGGATTGGCGATATGGGGCTGTAGCTCATAGATGTGGGGGTATAAATAGGAGATATTGGCGAGTATACTGGAGAGACAGGACTGTAGCCATGTCCTCCTGGCCCTGGGCTGAACACCGGAGATGATGGACAGTAACCGCTCCCAGAGGATGTGCTGTAGTTTGATGGGACGGGTGAGAATGCCAGGCCCCCAACATATGGCGAGAACTGAAGAGCATGATCTGTAACGGGGGAAGCCCGGAAATTTGGACTCGGCACCGGTGACATCATTCCGGTGATGGGTGAAGGCGCAGGTGTCATGCCATAGTCCAGGCCTTCAAGAAAACTAGGGAGTTGAAGCTCAATGGCCTGCTTCAGCATCTCCTCATTCAGATACAATCCACAGCCTCCTGTGCCAATAGGAGCAAGCTGGCCAAGCATAATGTTCTCAGTGACGCCTCTCAGGTGATCGGATTCCGCATACATGGCAGCATCAAGCAAGATATCCACCGTTTCTTCAAAAGAACATCTCATGAGAGGGCCCGTGTCATTACGGTTTATGCCGTGCCTAGTAATAGCCATCAGATGACCTCTGTATGTCATGGTATCACAGAGAATGGCCAGATGCCTGTAGTTCACATAAGACCCATCAAAAGATATCACCGCCCGCAGCTCATCCAAGAGAGACCTGCGGACAGCCTCGACCCCAAGAACCTCAATCACTTCGATCAGATGGTTACTCGTTGTCCTCGTAGCGTCAACATCCTCATGGCACATCACGGCCAAGAGGTTTACACCTTCTGTATCAAGCATCCACTCTTTGTTCTTATCTTTGTTATCTGATTTTTGAGTGAAACCATCATTTTCATCGAATTTATTCATCTTCCTCTCTTTAATGAAGACCTTGTTAATATCTGGAATGCCTCCAAGGGCCATCTCAGTCAACATGTTACTCTCAACCTTCTTGAGGAAGACATCATCATCCTCATCCTGTTTTGGAGCTTCATCATCATTTTTAATGCGGATACGAAGGATGAGCTTATCCGCGTTATCATCGTTGAATATGCATGACAAGTCGTCATCAAATTCATGTTTGATCTTCTCTGCAATTTCAGCCATGCTCAACCTCTTATCGACCATCATCTCACGGTTCAGTTCGATACGCAGTAGCCAAGGAGACAGCTTATCCGGGTCAATATCCTCATCAGGCATTTCATAATATGACTTGACAAATTCCACATCCTCTTCAATGGTGGTCCCTAGAGGATCAGGATCATACCATATCTCGGTGGCATGGGTCACTCTACGTAGCGTAGTGTACTCCAAGGCACACTGGACATTCTTGGCCAATTCTTTCTTCTTGCTCACCTCAGGCTTTAGGAAAACAGACAGTGATGGGGTCTTTATCTTCTTGGCGACGTTAATGATCTCCCTTAACCTGGGGACGCCAAGGGTGACATTCTTAGCGCTAACACCAGCATAATGGAAAGTATTCAGCGTCATCTGAGTTGCTGGTTCTCCAATGGACTGTGCAGCCACACATCCAATCATTTCACCAGGAGCTACCAAAGACTGGAGGAACCTCGATTCAATCTCACCGATGACCCATTCAAAAGATTCCCTTGTGAGCCTGTATTCTTTCAAGACCCTCTTGCTAGCAAATGTGCTACGGAGCAGGATATTGAAGAGCAGAGTAGCATTCTTCTGAGCCTCGATGCTCATGGCATCATCTCCTGGGACAACCTTGAGTCTTTCTTGCAACTTATCCATTGCTTCCACAATTTCCATCGGGTTCATGTCAGAAGGTCTTCTCAAATCAATCTTGAAAGTCTTTTGAGCATTCCAGATAAGCCGCTTGAGGTTGACAGGCATAGGCCATGTAATGTCGCCAGTCGTGGCAATTTCAGTCCCAAGCTGTAATCTGTCAGCTTCTAATTTCTGAAACTCTGCATCAAACACAAGTCTGATATCAGGAACTGTCTTCAAAACATCAGCATCTTCAGGCGACATGTAAGTGGGCCTCCAGTTCTCATCATCCAGTTCATAACGAAATACATTGTCAAACTCTGCCTTTTTCATCCCCAGGGAGTCCAATTTCTGTGGTTCAATCCAAACAGCGTCCATGCCATCTTCTCCATACAAGAACTGAATGACATCACCCAGAGAGTTTCTCACGGTACCATCATATTTCACCATGATGTCCTCCATGGCCTTCACGAGCCTCCGCTGAATATATCCAGTCTCAGAAGTTTTTACAGCAGTATCGATCAAACCTTCTCTACCACCCATAGCATGGAAGAAGAATTCCTCTGGTGTCAGGCCTTGAAGGTAAGAGTTCTCCACAAATCCACGGCTTCCGGGACCGTTGTCATTTTGCGAGAAGTGGGGCAATGTACGACCAGCAAATCCAAATGGGATCCTCTTGCCCTCAACATTCTGCTGTCCGACGCAAGCAGTCATCTGCGAAATATTAATGAAACTGCCTTTTGAGCCTGCAGTAACCATAGCTTTCAAATTGTTGCTCTCAGACAAACTCTGCTGAGCACTACTCCCAGAAACATCACGAGCCTTGTTAAGAACCTAGCATGGAAAATGGATATGTCAAAGCAGTCTACCATAAAAAACTGATGATGGAAGAACCAAACAAGGACATTCAGCAGTAGTACCTGATTCACTTTATTTTCAAATGATTCCATCATTGTGCGTCCTGGTTCAGGTTCCAACTTCTTGTCACGCGCTTCCTTGATAAGTTCATCCACTTCATCCTTAGCTTCTTTTATTGTCTCATTAATCTTCTCCATAGTACCTGCATCTGCAATCGTATCCCCGATTCCGATACTGAAACCATGTTGCAGAAGCCAGTAGTTGACCAGCCACTGTGTATGACCCAAGAACTTGCGCGCAGCATCTGGCCCTACCTCTTCCCTGCAAACAGTTAAACCAAAATGATTTAGCAGAGGAGAACATGTGTACTAACAAGAGAAATTGCAATGCGACTTTTATAACTTACCAAATAACATGAATAAGACTTCCCATTGATGTCCCAAGTGTTTTTTTGCAAAGTATACCAGACAGAAGCTCCCCCTTCTCTATCCGGACCATAGTATCACCGGGAGTAATATATCCGCTTTCTTTTTCATCATGCCAGGCTGAAAATCTAATTAAATTGATTTGCTTGGGGATAATCAAGTTGAAGACCTGTTTGCCAGTCCAAATCGGCCTTGGTTTCAAAATGGCAGGTGCAGGGACCTTCCCAGCAAAATCTTCCCACCACATTAAGATGTTCATAAATACATCCTGGAAGAAATTCACAATATTAATTAAGCTAAATAAAAACTACAGAGACAATACTAGTATTGATGGTGTTGTTTAAGGAGAGTATTGTTAGTTCACCTTTTCGATGAGAGTGTCCCTTTTGGTAATTTTTCGACAGCCAAGAAGTGTGTCCTGGACAATACCCATAACAGGTCTATTCGCTTGAGGTGACACAATACACTTTGGTACCATCATCAACTCTAAAACCTCAGCTCTGGTCTCAAATGACTGGGGAACATGCATATTCATTTCATCCCCATCAAAATCTGCATTGTATGGCGACGTGACAGACAAGTTGAGGCGGAAAGTTGAGTAGGGCATGATTTTAATGCGATGCCCCATGATAGACATTTTGTGGAGACTGGGTTGCCGGTTGAAAAGAACCAAATCTCCATCAATGAGGTGCCTTTCCACCTGAGATCAGAAGTCAAGCACAAAAGGGGTGAGGCTAAATTGAAGTGCAATTTTTGTGATTTCATCATTAAAACAGTAGGTAGATGCTGCAACAATGGCTACTGTTACTGACCTTGTAACCCAGCTCCAAATGCTGATCACTACTTTTCTTCACATAGCGAAGATCCAGCCTCTGGCCATCTTCCCTGATAATGTATTTGGCACCTGTCTTTCCTGGGGGAGGGTGCGGCCCATTTTCTACTAGTTCTTTCAACCTATAATAAGGTCAGATTTAGACACGACTTATCAAATATCAATGCAAGAAGAGTGATTAAATAAGAATGTCAAATAAATTACGTGCCTCTCGATGTTATACGGAGTAACAGTTTCTGGGTATGTCAGATTCAAAGCAATACTCCATGGCACCCCCAATTCATCAATGTTGATATTTGGGTCTGGTGTGATGACGGTCCGAGCTGAGAAATCAACACGCTTCCCCATTAAGTTCCCTCTGACCCGGCCTTCTTTTGCTTTCAGCCTGCTGCAGATTGACTTAATAGGCCTTCCAGAACGCTGAGTGGCCTGAATATTTCGACAAAAGATAATCAGGTCAACTATTTGTCCATTATTAGTGACTAATTATTATAATGTGGAGTGTGCACTTGTAGACCGACTACTCACCCTTGGTTGTCCTGGAAGATCATTGTCGAAGTATGTCGCAATGTGAAATTGCAACAACTGAGCAAACTCTGTGATAATGTGAGCTGGGACTCCATTTCTCTCTTGCCTCCTCAAATTCTCATTATGTCGAATTATCATCGCTAATTGATGAGTCAAATCATCCTGTAGGAACCGGCAAGATAAACAAACAGTGAGTGAAAGGGTGCCATCTTCCATGTCAACCAACAAACCATTGGATGATAGTGACAATTTACTATTGCTGGGCTAACCTCACTTCTGGAGGAAGTATCCATCATGACAGATGGTCTCACAGGTGGTGGAGGAATTGGAAGGACTTGCAGTATCATCCAATCAGGACGAGCATATTTAGGGTCCAGGCCCAACAGAAGGCAGTCCTCGTCGCTTATACGCTTGAGAACATTAAGAACCTGCCCCAACAAATTTACCATGCATGATGTGGTTAAATAAAAAAAAAATCTTATAACCTAGTTGTATACTGAATTGAGTAATAAAGATAATAACATAAATACCCTCTCGGCAGAGAGAATTTGCTTGCGCTCCACTGGTTCAGGGAGTTGATCTTGATCGCCATTCTTCTTGTTTGTCGCTTTAAACTCTGCAACCATCTTCATACCATCGACCGTGATCTTTGGCTGCTGAGCACCACAGCCACCTCTTTTCTTCTTCACTCGCTCATCAGTGTCCATCTGATCCTGACCCTCAAGATCGTCCTCACCCGCAGCACAAACCTTTTTGCCCTTGCAAGCCTCCTGTATTTTCCTTAATCTATTTTTTGGGTTCTTGATTCTGAGAGCCTGCTTGAACTTGCCATCGTTCTGCAAGAGATATCGCTGACTGGTAAATAACATATGCCAAGATCAAGGGAGGCAATAACCATATGTAGATGGCCCGCCGGCCCGCCCTATGACAATGCTTAATTAGCAGCTAACAAGCAAGAACATGCAAAGTTGTTTGTAACTATGCTCCATGGTTGTGATTATTTTACCAAAGAAAATAATTGATGAAATAGGCATTATTCTTTTTTTCTACCAGAAAGTTCATAAAATAATCTTAGCTTAGAAATGTTGAGTTCCAGGTCCATAACAAAGATGCAACAAGTCTAACGCAATTGCATCCACAGATTCATCACTCCTCACCACCGATTTTTTTTGCATAAATCAAGTCAAATTTACCATGCATGTTGGGTGAACAGGCGCAAAATTGGACAAATATAAGTATAGCTAGTGAACGGTGAGAAGTATGTATATGATTTCAGTTTTGCTAGATATGCACCAACCAACTTTTAACCTAGTAATAAAATTATGGGTTTTTATCATTTATGCCACTAGTTGTGTCCCATTACTCAGTTTTGCCATTAGAAGTTACAACTGCTCAAAAATAGTGGCATTTTTGAGCATGTGTCCAATGAAGCGATGGCATTTTTGAGCAGTTGAAATTTCTAGTGGCAAAACTGAGTAGTGGGACACAACCGGTGGCATAACTGATAAAAACCCTGGGTTTTTATCATTTATGCCACTAGTTGTGTCCCATTACTCAGTTTTGCCATTAGAAGTTACAACTGCTCAAAATGCCATCAATCCATGAGATGCTTGCTCAAAAATGCCATTAGATATCTCAGAAATGCCATAATTATGTTAGATGTTTGCTCAAAAATGCCATTAGACATTGTTATTTTTACGTCAAACTCGTTGACCATGTTCTATGACAAAAATAAGCCTAGACCCACATGTCAGTTCTCTCTGTCTCACAATGATATGTGTGGCCCCACTTGTCAGGAGTAACCAAACGAATAATTTTATAGGAAAATAAAAACGCTGTTGTGATCAAGTGGGCCCCATACTTTATTGTAGTGAGATAGAGGGAGAGCTGGCATGTTGGTTTATAGGTATTTATGTCATTATGACATGTCAAAAGAGATTTGAGATCACAATAATGGTGTTTAGTGGCATTTTTTAGCATGTGTCCAATGAAACGATGGCATTTTTGAGCAGTTGAAATTTCTAGTGACAAAACTGAGTAGTGGGACACAACTGGTGGCATAACTGATAAAAACCCTAAAATTATTGTACTGCAGGTCTTGAAAGGAAAGGAAATCAGTGCAAATGTACCTCATCATCGGCATCGGCGAGGATCTTGGAGCAGTTGAAGCAGACGCATCGCATGATGGAGAGCACGGTCTTGATGAAGCCGATGTGGAACATGGGCTTCGCGAGCTCGAGGTGGCCGAAGTGGCCCGGGCACTCGGCCATCCCGGCCATGCATGTCTCGCACTTGGTCCTGCGGTCGATGGTGCCCAGACGAGGGTCGCTCAGGCCACCCGACTTTGGCTTGCCCTTCTCCATGGTCTCTGCATGCTCTATCACCGCCACCGACATTTGTCTCTGCAGAAGCAAAGCAACACGTACAAAATCCATCAGATTCCGTCCTTACATTAATGTCACTCCGTCGTTGATGTACAACGGTCGCTCTAATCTAAAATAGAAGTTCCTCATGTCCCAAATTATATATGCTTATTAAAAATCTATCGAAGTCAAACTTTGACCAAGTTTATATAAATATTTATATCAACGGAATATAATTTCATACTGGTATATATTTGGTAAGATATAAATATTTTTCTCTACGTCAAATTTTTGTGAAGGTCGACTTTTTCTGAAAACCAGTGCGCACTATATTATGAGACAAATTGTGTATTAGTTTTTCTAGAAGTCGTCTTTTCTATGTTTGACTGAGTTTGTAGGAAAATACTATCAATATCACCAATCTACTGATTTTGTTCTCTAACTTTGGTCATGGTTAGAAAATTTTGGTCAAATCAATACACTTGATATTTTGAAACTGTGAGAGTAAATCATACGGTTAAACCTTGCAAACCAAAAAGAAAAAACTAAAAAAAAACAAGCTCAGAGTTATCCGAATAGCTCACATGTTATGCTACTTGACAAAACATGCATATTAGTTCCGCTTGATCAGCAAAACATGCACCGACTCAACCAAACACCAATCATAAGTGTGAACAAACGTCTTACGTTATGAGACTGAGGGAGTATTATACATTATTCGGTGTGTCAGAATCAACCATTGGTAAGTTGGGATTTTTCAGAATTTTGAGCTTGGTTAGCTACAGTTAGGTTCAACTTCATCTTGTGATGGATCAAACTCGGCCAGTTAGTTGGCTAGCTACAAATCAAAGCTAACCCAAATCAAAGTCATAGTTCGTTGTCGTTCATCCAGACAGAGCTCAATCGGAGCTAGCCGAGTTAGCCCAAACGACGCAAACCAAACCCGCTCGAGTTACTACTTCCAACTCCACGCGAAAGCGGAGAGAAGAGAAACGAAACAGAGCAAAGCAAGGCGGCGGCGGCGGGAGGCGGGGCATTACGATTTCGTCGGGGCTGAGGACGCCGAACTGCACCAGCTGCACCTTGGCCGCCTCCGCCGGCGAGTACGCGAATCGCGTGTCCATCTCGCCGCTCAACTTTTTTCACTTTTCGGAGGTTAAAATCGATCGATCTCGACGAGCGGGATCGAGCCGATGCGATCTGATCCGATCTCCTCCGCGAGAGAGGAGAGGGGTGCGTTTGTTTGAGAAAGAGGGGAGGGGGCTCGGGGTGGGGGCTTTATTTATAGGCGTAGCGTGCGCCGGACGGGCTACCGTGGGCCGAGGCGGTTCGGCGTACGGATTCTTCCGTGACGGGGTAGGAAGGAAGGAAGGAAAGGCACGTGCAGCGTTGGATGATGCGCAGCGGACGGCGGAGATGCATGCGGCCGTGTCGTGAACCCCGGCTGTGTTCCCAGCCAATCGCTATCGGAGAGCTGGCGGCCGTGTAAAAATCGCCTAGAGCCCCGCTTTGAGTTACTTTTAACATGTGCTGCACGTACCCCTAAAAAAACATGTGCGGCACGTGCTGGGGAGCAACCAGTTTTTTTTAAACAAGATACAGTCGAAGCCGCTAACATACACGAGCATACACTGACACTTGTGTACGCACGCACGCACGTGCACCCTACCCTATGAGCGTCTCAGGGAGACTGGACCGGCACATCATCTTGACGAAGTTGACACAGACGCCTTCGTAGTCGACGGGAACGTCTCCTCCCATTAAACGCATATCGCCAAATAGCCTGGAATAAATCCAGCAAAATGCGAGCACCGATGTCAAGTATGGGACGTGAACTCTGATGGGCAGGGGATACCACTGTTCGCGGGGAGTAACTAGTTGGAGCGTTCCCCCGGTGCGCTTTTCCTAGGGCACGAGCGCCCTAGCACACCATGTGGCGTGCTACAGCGCCGCCACATGTCACACGCCGAGCATTTTCCTCATCGTGATGTTTTCTTTTTATGTTTTGGTTTTTTGGTCAACGTTTGACAAGAGCGTGTGTTACCGAGTGAAACATGGATGTGCTTCCGCATGAAACATGGTCGTGCTTCCCATGTGAAAAGCATTATAGTTGTGTTTC
The DNA here is from genome assembly GCA_034509565.1 of Triticum monococcum. Taxonomy (NCBI): domain Eukaryota; kingdom Viridiplantae; phylum Streptophyta; class Magnoliopsida; order Poales; family Poaceae; genus Triticum; species Triticum monococcum. Next base: position 673,143,273 of record CM067845.1, read on the forward strand.
CATGTGAAGCACACACGGAAGCACAGTAATGGTTCACTGCGCGAAAAACACAGTTGTGCTTTGTCGGGACCACATTACAATTTGTATTAAGAGCACAGTTCAATTCACACCGTAATCACAAGTTACTAATAGTTGATAGTTCACACTTGAAGCACAAGTTACTACTAGTTGATAGTTCACACTATAAACACAAGTTACTAATAGTTGAAAGCGCATATTTGCCAAAAAAAGTTTCTAAAAACCTATTAACATGGGTATAGATTTTGTGGTCTCAACGTGAGAAACACAATGATGAAAATGGTTCATGATTTGGATACACGGTTCAAAAGATAAATCATTTTGAAAAGGAACAAACTACGGAGAAAGAAAACACAAATGGTCAACCTTCGACCATCACGCATGGGATGAGAAAAACCCATCAAAACTTTCTGGTTGCGACAAGTGGTGCGCATGTGATGCGCCACTTGTCACCACCAAAGGAGATTGGTAACTTTTCCAAGAGATGCCCTTTAATTAATGATTTCTCACATGTTGTGTACACATGAAGTACATGTTTTCTAACCCCGCAAAAAAGAAGTACATGTTTCCTAGGATCTTGGCCGATGCTAAGGCCCACGTGCCTATTGCATTCGGTTGCTCCCTCTTGGCTTCTCCTCATATACTCCTGCAATAGTCAATACACATAGAGAATTATCCACTCTAGCTTGGTATCAGATGCCATCCTCCCCTTCTTTTGACTCATCCACTGTCTCAACCATGCACCACACGTCCTTCCCTGTCATTACCTCTTGCCCTATACCAAAGCTAGGTTGTTTGAAGGATGTGGATCGTTGATTTAGAGGCCTAGGATTTTCTTTTGTCTAAGATGTTATCTATCGACTGGCAGAAAACGTTCGTGCAGTAGCCCTCGAGACTCAGGTTTAGCAGAATGGCCCACGTGAGGATCAAATCTCCTCAGGTTATAGCTTATTATTAAAACCCGTGAATCTAGTAGCCCTCGAGAGACTCATGCTAGTTTGAAAAGCCGACCCGAGGATCAAAATCCTCCTCGTAGACTTGATCTAGATCAAACCGGTGTGTAGTAGCCCCCAAGACTCAGGTCGGGCAGAATGGCCGACTTGAGGATCAAATCTTCTCAGATTGTTCAATGCACTTAGAATTTTTTTACTGAAACTTCAATGTAGTAGCCCCACGAGACTTAGGCAACATGGCTGACCCGAGGATCGAATCTCCTCGGGAACTACCTCAGTCGGGTAGCGGCATTTGGGCACAAGTAGCTCCTAGGCTCGGTTTTGGGGGATCCATCGATCAACCTGCCAGATGTCGACCTGGAATATATTGGCCGACCAAAGGCATGGTCGCGAAAAGCCCCCAAGCTTGGTTCTGCTGGATTCGTCAATCTACCTGGCAGATGCCAGCCCGAAATATAATTTAGCCGACTAGTAGCAAGGGCACAAATAGCCCTTAAGCTCGGCTCTGCGGGGTCCGTCGATCAACCTGCCAGATGCCAGCCTCAAACGTCGATGCAGTAGCCCCCGGTATTTTGGTCGGACAACATGGCCGACTAGGAATTGGCTTACTACCTTTGATTAAACGTGGATCCAGTAGCCCCAGAGACTCGAGCCAGGCTGGAAGGCCAACCTGAGGATCAAAATCTTCTTCAAGAGCACTTATTTGTGATCATGTGCTTTTTCAAGAAAAATTCAAGGTTGTAGCACCCCGTGCTCAACCTCAACCAAGAAGAATTCTTGCCTCTAGATCAAGTCATATAACAGGTTAGTAGTATCATGAGCTCGGAAATACCAAAAAGCTTATGTAAAAAGCTTGCGAGCGATAAGTTCACGAGCGAGCATGAGTTGCAAGGCAATGTGGCCTATGGATTTAGCACTCCATCTTTGGAGGCGCCGCGCCGTGGATTTAAGCCTCGCGACACTGCAGCGGAATAAGTCGGGGTCCCGTTCCACAAAGTTCCATGCCTCAGAGACCACGAGGTGGAAGCCCTCAGACTGTGGCCAATACCTCTCAAAACAAAAGCGCTTGGTTCCAGGAAGACAGTCGGCACAATCGATGATGAGGGGGCAATGATCAGATGCCGCAGAGGAAATGCATCAGAGAAGGCAATGCGGGTGAGCCGCAACCCAGTTGGAGGAACAGAGAATGTGATCGTTCCGAACCAACATGGAGAATGTGATCGTCCATGCATGTAGATGTCCCGCAACTCCATAGTTCCGTGAAATGAACAGCGAGGTATAGTTTTTTCTTATAGGTGCTTCATCTGATGGGTCTGTACTACACGGTGCTGCCAAGCTCTTGCTTGCAACAGCAGGGTGAATGCCATATGTTCTTGTCCATGCACATGCAGGCACTTCACAGTCGATGTTTAGTCATAAAGCTCTTGTCCAGACAAAGTGTCGTGAAGATCAGATCATTCCTCGTGAGACGTGCGGTCTATACCAAGAGCAGGAATTGTGGAACATGGTATTCGCATGACATTTTAAGTTTATTATCAGTTCATTGGCAAATGGCATGACTGGACCAACTGTGGAGCCAAGGTGGAATTTTGTTTTGCTAGAATAGCATGACGATTCAAAAACATGAACAAAGTTTCCAAGTGCGAACCAGTACTGTGAGCCATCTTTACAAGACACCTGATCCTAACATATTTACAAATGGATAGAACATGTCTGACAAGGTAATATGAACATGATACAGGCACATATATATAGAAGCTGACAACTTAATAAGCAAAACTAGATCATTAGTACAGAGACACACATGCTGCAACGCATCAAAATCAAATTGATTCTCTAAGGGGCAATTACCAGAGAGGCACACCAACACAACCAAGGTAATGAAAGCAAGGCTGCTGTAACAAGCTGATACTTGCTGATCATGAGAACTGTTACCTCAATCTTAACAGGACTCGTAAGCCATTTACAACCGTTAGGGCATCTTCAGCCATTGGCCTCCCAGGGGGCGCCTAAAATCGCCGCCTGGGGGTGAGCCGGCGTAAAAATTGGGCCTGGGGCCGAGTTGGTCCCCAACCGCCGGCCCCAGGGCCGCCCCCAGACACGTTTTAAAATAAAAGAAGTTCGGCGAAGTTCGGCTTAAACACGATAAAATTCGGCCAAACACGATAAATTTCGGCCAAACACGATAAATTCCAGCACATTTCGGCGAAGTTTGCGGATTTTCATTACATAGCACATATACATAAACTAATCTAAAGGAAAAACTGGCTGAAGTCGCCGCCGTCGCCGCTATCGTCGTCGGCGGCCTTCTCCTCCTTGACGCGGGCGCCCCTACTGGATCCCTGCCCGGCGTCGCCATGGCGGACTGGTGGCGGCGCATCGTCGTCGTCGCTGTCACAGATGACGACGACTCCGCCTTCGTCGCGGCCGCGTCGATGTTCCGCGAAGCGAAGCAGGGCGGCGCGCTGGCGCTCCTTCGCCTTCTCCAGGCGCTCCTTCTCCATCGCTATGGAGTCCCTGCGCGCCCATTCCAGGGCCACTTCGTCGTCGTCGAGCTCCGTCGTCACCGGCGCGGCCGGCTCCTTCTTCACCGGCGCGAGCCCCGGCTCCGTCTTCACCGGCGCGAGCCCCGGCTCCGTTTTTGGCTTGACGAAGCGCGGAGGAGGAGCCGACGAGGAGGCGCGCCGGCCGCCCTCGTTGATGACGATGCCGGCGCTGCGGGTGCGCCGGCCGAGCGGCGTCTCCGCCGCGGGCTCGTCCTTGACGCCGAGAAGGGCCGCAGTGCCGGAGGAGTGCGATGAAGATCGGGAGGAGGAAGAAGAGGAGGAGGACCCGAACCTCCTTGGCGCCCATGGCCCGGCGCGTCGGTGCTGCGCCGGGGCGACCGCCCTCGCTGGATACGCCAACGGCGGGTCGTTGCCGCCCTCGAGGTACGTCAGCACGCCCTCGAGTGTGCGGCCAGGGACGCCCCACCACAGGTGGCGCCCCTCGCTGTTCTGCCGGCCGCCAACCATCGGCGCGCCGTTGATGGATGCCAAGCACTGCTGCTGGCGGCGCTCGAAATACGCCGCCCAAGCCGCGTGGTTGTCGGCGGCGTACTGGGGAAGGGAGAGTTGGGCGTCGGTGAGGGAGGCGCGCACGACCTCGACTTCCTCGACGAAGTACGTCGGCTTCGCCACGGCGTCGGGCAATGGGGGAATGGGCACTCCCCCGACGCTGAGCCTACACCCCGTCGGCCCGGCGCGCATGTCCGGCGGCGTCGGGATGTTCGCCTGGAACAGGAGCTAGAACTCCTGTTCACGGAGCGAACGGCGGCCGAAGCCGTTGGCCGCCGCCTCGTCTCCGGGGTAGCGTTCCGCCATGGCGATGGGCTCGGGAGAGGTAGAGAGATAGAGGGAGGGGCTGGTCGGCGGTGCTCGGGAGAGGTAGGGAGAGGGAGGAGCTGGGCGGCGGCGAGGGGCGGGGCTGGTGTGGACACAGGCGAGTGCAGGCCACCGGCTATATAGTCGTGCCGCACCCGTGTGTACGCGTGCGAGGGAGGGGAGGCGTTGGCGCGCCGTCCCGTGCCGCGCCGCCCGTGAGGAATCAATGGCAAGGCTGACCGGCGGCAGGCTTGGCATTGATTCTTCGCGGGAACCGAGGCCGTTAGGGGAAGACGAGGCGCCGTGTCGCTGACCCGGCGGGCCCGCGGCTGTTTCGCGCCAAAACAGTTCGCCCCGGCGCCCCCGGGCGCCCCACAGCGCGCCGGGTTCGGCTTGGGTCCGCCGGCGCTGTTTTCGGCCCAGGCCGGCGAAAATCGGGCTCCTGGGGGCGTGACTGGGCCGTTTTTTTGACGTCGGCGCGAAAAAATCGCCTGGGGAGGCCTTCCTGGGGGCGCGGCTGGAGATGCCCTTAGTCTCAGAATAATGGAGCTCAAGCTAACAATGATGCTACTAAAACGATGAGTATTATTCAAAACCTTCTGTGTTTTTTTTTGTTTATAAAGTTTGGATCCAAAATTCTGTAGCATGGTAGATGCATGTGACCTATCTTTATGCCAAAAAACAATTTCACAATTTTTGGCGACTTTTAGATAGGTTTTTCTGTGGCCTAGACTACTAATGCATTCTTTATGTCCCCAATTTCATGTATCTGGATTCTTGTCTACCAAATGAGAACATAATCATAATACTAGAAGGGCTGGGCGTGCTTTGATGCTCCGTTGACGTTGTTGGGTATCATAAAAAAAATACCCACTCTGTTTCAAAATGCAAGGTGTATTACATTTTGAAAAATCAAACCTTTTTAACTTGATCAATTTTGTAGATAAATATATCAAAATCTATAATATCAAATCGGTATAATTAGATTCATCATGATATGGGTTTCCATATTAATTTTGTTTAATATTGTGGAGGTCGATATTTTTGGCTCTAAACTTGGTTAAAGTTAAAGGAATTTAACTTCCTGAAAAACAATACCCCTTATAATTTTGAATTGACGCAATATATTTAGTTCAGCATGGCATGGAGATGATGTAGTATTTTTCTATAACACGGTGATTTGGTGGGCCTTTCGCGTTGTGATTTTGTGTTATCCGCTAATAAACCCATATTTATGTGGGGAAATCTCTATGTTGGTAGCTGCATGTATTATATTGATGATACAGTATCGGATGGTGGCATTTTTTTCTAGGTGGTGGGAGGGTGCGCAAAATTGATATGTTTCTATAGGCCGGTTGCTGCTGCTTGATTTCAAAAATCATTGGCCTGATCAAAATAGTAAACCAAATCTAAAATTGAATACCTCAATCGAATGAAAGAGCTTCAAAATTAGAAAACATAGTGAATTAAATTAATTAAATGGGAGATCTCCTCAAGAAATTGTTGACCCGGTCAAAATCGAGTGACCTAATTCTAAGTTGAACATATCAATTAATTGTGACACCTCAAAAATTAAGAAGCATAGTGTATAGTATAAAAGAAATGAATGAGAGAGCTTTGAAAATTGTTGACCCGGTCAAAATCAGATGAACCAATTCCAATTGGAGACCTCAATTGATTGTGAGGCCTTAAAATTTAGGGAGCTTACTATCGTTGGCCCAATCAAAATTGAGTTGAACTAATTCTAAATTGAAGACATCAATTAATTGTGATGCCTTAAAAATTAAGGAGCATAGTGTATAATATAAAATAATTGAATGAGAAAGCTTTGAGAAATTGTTGACCCTGTCAAAATCGAATGACCCAATCTCAATTGGAAACCTCAATTGAAGGTGGTCTCTTTAAAACTAGGGAGAGCTTAGTGTTATAGAGAATGGGCGTACACATGGAAATAAGCAAGAACACATAATGTCCAAATTTCACCTTTACGACATCAGTTCAAATATGATCTGTAAAATTATACACTGTTACTTTCCCTATCTGACTTCACTGACATACAAGTAAAACCAATTGTATTAAGCATCAGTAGAATGAATGAGACAAAAAAAAATTGGAGCTAATGTGGATTTTTGTTTTGCTGGAATAGCATGACGATTCAAAGCATGAACAGGGTTCCCAAGTGCAAACCAGTACAGTGTGCCATCTTTAGAAGTCACCTGATACTAACACATTTACAAATGGCTAGAACATGTCTGACTCTGACCAGGTAAACATGATGATATAGGCACACATAGAATCTAGAACTTATAAAGCAACAATAGATGATTAATATGCAGAGACACACTGCAACGCATCAAAATCGAATTGATTCACCAAGGGGCAATTATCAGAGGCGCACCAGCACAACAAGGGTAATGAAAGCAAAGCTGTAACAAGCAGCTGAATGTTGCTGATCATGAGAACTGTTACATGAATCTTAACAGGGCTCCATCGTAAGCCATATACGCACTAGTGGTTGTCTCAGAACAATGGAGCTCAAGCAAACAAAAGATGCAACTTTGCAATAGAACCAAGATATGTTCTTACGGGTAGTTGGTGAAATCAAAGACCTGCTCAGGAAGGGAAGGGGTGATAGCGTTTGACGCCATCATCATGGAGTAGAGCAGCAGCTCCATGAGCGTGCCAGCGAGCTTGCTCTTGCTAGGGAGGCGGTAGTGCTCTTCGGTCCTGAGGAACTCCGGCAGGTAGTGGTGGGGCTGGAGACCCTCGACTTTGCCGGCCCAGGCGACGACGCGGAGGTGCAGCCCGACCATGAGGTGGGCGACGCGGCGGCCTCCTCCGGGGACGGGGACGTCCTGCATCTCGTCCTTGATCAGCTGGTGCGATTCCTTGAGGATGTTGAGGCCATGGAGCTTGTCGAGCGGCGGACGCGCCCGGTTCAGCAGCCGACTCGTCTCCTTGTCGCAGATTATCAGCAGCTCGTACAGGGTCATCTGCAGGCATGCAGCATACAGATTACATACGTATTATTTACTCTAGTAGCTGGTGTCCTGTTTGTAACAGCAGCCGCTGGATCGAGCGAGCCGGTCGACCCGGCCGGCCGAGGGACCTTCACCGCAACCGCCGCCGGTGCGTCGAGCCGTCGACCGAGCAGAAAGAAATATATTGATCGTTCATCCCCCAACTGTTCGACCTTGCATGTACCACGGGTGCAGGTGGCCTGAGAGCTCGAAGCGTACCTCTGGGATGAACACCTCCCGGTTGCCGAAGCGGTAGAGGTCGCCAGCTTTGTCCTCCTCGCCGCCGGGGACGACGACGCGGTCCTTGTCCTCCTCGCCGCCGGTGACGACGACGCGGTCCTTGTCCTCCTGGCGGCCGGTGACGACGACGCGGTCCTTGTCCTCCTGGCGGCCGGTGACGAGGACCCGGTCCTTCTCCTCGTCGCTGCCGGCGGGGACGACGAAGATGAAGGCGTCAGCGTCCTTGTCGTCATCGTTGCCTGCGGGGACGATGTGGCCGTCGTAGTCGGAGCCCTTGGCGGCGCGCACGACGAACGACGCCCGGAGCGCGAGCGCGAGCCCGCGGCCGCCTCCGTTCGTCGCCTGCAGCTGCAGCTGCAGGGCGCCTCCAGTGGCCCTGCGGCCAGCCGGGCAGACGACGAGGATCGAGGCGGGCGCCCTGAGCGCGGCGGTCGGGAGGCCGACGGTGGCGCGGGGGGTGGAGAGGAGGAGGGCCATGCTTGTTCTCGGCCGGCCGGCGTCGGCGGTTGGTGAAGAGAAGAGAAGAGCGCAAGGGAAACGGATGGGGGCAAGGCAGGAGGGGGTGGGGGGTTTTTATGGACGGAGTGGGACGTGAGCCCCGGCGTGCAGCCTCCGCACGGAGGGTTGGGTTTTCCTGCTGCGTCTGGTTTGTTTTTCACTAGACTAGATAGACTAGAGTTTGAATTTCGACTCGAAAATCCTCCCCGATATATTCCATGCGGTCAAGCTGCGTGCTCTCCATCGATCACCGGCCGGATCAAAAGCAAAAGCTTCTTCTGTTGCGCGCGCGAGATGACGTAGATTCAGAGAGAGAGAGAGAGAGAGAGAGAGAGAGAGAGCGCTTGGTCGGCAAGCAAAGCAAGCTAGCATGACGTTGCATCTGATTACTATATTGCTTTGGGACGTTTAGTTTGGTTGCATGCAATTACGCATCTACAGTGAACTTCCATCTCAATTAATTGTGCAGTCTGTTGCGGTTACTGCTATTCATGGAAGACTCTCCCCGGCCGGTTAAGTGATTCCTGCTTGCACTCTGCACCTGACCGGAGCAAGATTTGCTTGCACCCTAGTCCTACTGGCTAGTGGTGTACTCCCTTTGTTTCAAAATAGAGTGCGTCCGCGTTTTTTCAGGTTTAACTTTAATCATAAATTTAACCAACGAGACCGATTACGACGAGAGCAAAAATTATATAATTGAAAACTTCTTTTCAATACAAATTCATTGGTATAACTTTTGCTCCTGTCGCAATCGGTCTCATTGGTTAAATTTATGATCAAAATTGAAGCACGGAAATCAAGGACGCACTATATTTTAGAACGGAGAGAGTATATTTTCCTTTACTCACTCAGCCTTCTTTGCCATTGTCCATATGCATATGGCGCGTACGCTACGTCCCAATCAAATCAGGAATAGTACTGTATAATACTTCATCCGTCCGTAAGATGTTTATCTTACATTTCGGGACTAATAGCTAAAGCAGGGCATGGACGATGGATCAATCGGTAGAGGTGCGTGCACGCGCCTGCCTTGCTACATATCAGATGCTGGTCTCCCTCTCGAATTGCCACGCCGATTGAAACCCCATCATGATCGTCGGTCTGCCTCCGCCAATTGGTGGCCACCCATCACATCCACAGCGCGCGCGTCGTCTACAGGAATCAACCATCCCCTATCGGAAAAGAAATACTATGGAGATGGGGTGCAAACCCGTGGCTGTGCAGCCCCGCCGCGGATGGCCGACACGTGGACAACGCCGCGGCCGGACGCCTGCTTGGATCATGTAGTTTGAGGAGTGAATCGTCGGATGGCAAGGTAGATCCGTATACACGAAAATTTTCCCCCCTACAAGGCGCACCTTTCGGTCAAAATCAGAGCAAGACCCAAAACTTAAAGCCACACTTTCCTTGGGGATGCAATCCCTACTAGCGCCCTGGGGTGGCGATCGTTGTTCGGCGGACATGTTGTTGTGAGCAAGATGTTGGTGAACGATGATGGTTATGAAGGTGTCGAAGTTGTGGTGCTTAAAAAGTTCATCGAGGTCATCCTTGGGGGAGTGAGTAAGAAATGGCAAAGTTGTAAGCCATCATCGAGTTGTGCACATGTGTTCTTGTAAAATGCGTGCAAGATCTTGTGTGTTTGAGTTTATGCGGCAGTTGTGTTGTCGATGGACATGGAGTGTCACTCGGTAAGCTATGTCACAGCACAGACAACAAATAGAAGACGTGACGGGTGATGATATGTGTATCGTGTGTCCATGCAACCGGTGAGAAGGTAGCAGAAAATTGCATGACACACACCCGTTAACTTGCGGCCCTGCATCATGTCAGGCCATGCATCAGAAAATATATTTAGTACGCATGCATCATGTCATGTGAAGACATGGTTGGTAGTTTCAGGTCATACACTGAGTCGTTTCTACAAGTTGGCACGGAAAAGAAGCGGCAACACGATGAAACTGAGGTCGTCCTTGTGGGAGAAGCAAGCTTGAGTAAGTCATGTCAAACGGTAGAGACTGGCGTGACAAGATGGTAGTTATGGGTTCAGTAAACAGAAGTAGTGCTGGACTTTGATTAACAAATCCCGTTGTGTGCTAGAAGGTGCCACTTGGGTGATCGAGTATATATTGCTATGCAGTGTCCCAATCAATCGAGAAGAAAAGCCTGCCCGGTGATTTGAAATAGTCCTGGATTAGGTACAGAAAATGGATAAAAAAGACGTAAAATTGATTACAATAGGGGAGAAGAGTAGATAGATGAACTTCATACCATGACTTCCTATCGAAGTGTTCACTATTTTATTAGGTCCGGTAGAGCCACTAGTCCATATATACACAAATTCGAGGCAGGACCGTAGGAGTACATATTTGGCTCACCTACTGTACAAAATAATGAACGACACTCACCTAGCAGTACTGAGGAGGCATTTTAACCCAACAACCACTGGATTCGCGGGGGTCGTTGTAACGTCCTTATGAATATGATACAAAATACTCCTAGACAATAGAAAACCCGCATAAATGTACATGTTATGTATTTCTCCCACCTTCGTGTGTATGCGGCTGCTTTCTTGCGAACAACACACGATGCTCCGTTCCCATCGGGTTGTGGCATCATTTCACTATCCAACACAATATATTTGCTCATGCTGTAAGAAAATACTTTTTGCCGCCTGACCAAAAGCTATACGCTCGTCATAGGTTAATGTTCATACACTCGGATGAAGTTAGCATCGGTTGAATCTTCTTGTGCGAGGGAAAATGAAACCCATCTTGTACAGAATGTACTATTTTGATGATCGATTATTCTTGTGCAGTGTGTATGAACATCCAAAATTCCAAATATATACATTGTGTGTGTGTGTGCATCAATGGAGATTGTTGAGCCTTCGCCAGCTTCTCCTCTGACTGGCGAGGCATGGCTTACCACACGATGCCAAGTGTGCTTTCTGCAATCAGGTGATGGAAACCATGTAGCACCTCCTTCTTCACCACCCTTCCTCCAAGATTATCTGGCATGAAATCCTGGCATGGTGTGGAGCTCCTACTACTTGACGATTCCTTCCTAAGTTGGTGGGCATCCACTACTTCCAAAGCGCCAACAAACATGAGGAAATGCCTTGCCTCCCTCATGCTTCTCACGGCATGGTTCATCTGGAAGCATCGGAATGCCTGCATCTTCGACAATGCCCGACCTGTTAGAGTTGTGTCGAATATAGTGTACAAGGTAGGTTACAGTTGGACTTGTAGTTGTATTGTGTTTAGATAGGATATGGATTCGTGTCCTACTAGGACACTTGTATCCTAGGCCTCTTATATATAGCGGGGCTAGACACACGATGTAATCTATGCCAACATAATAGCACAGGCGCGCAAGGGGGAGCCAGCGGCGTGTGCCGGCACCCGGGTGGCCGGTGTGCAGTATTGTGACGGTGTCACGGGGAGGAGCGCCCGTAGTCAAGCCCCAGGGATATAGCCATATCGGTGAACCTCGTTAACAAATCTCGGTGTCGTGCTCGTGTGATTGTTTGGTCCTCGGATGATCGACGGTATGCCTTGGGTTTATGCTAACAAGTGGTATCATGAGCTAGGTTGTTTGAGGTCACGGTGGAGTTGATCTGGAGGAGGTTTTGAAGAGATCGTGAGTGCGGAAGCTGGACGATGGCTTTGTCGGCGGGATTTTATCTCGGCGATCGCATGGGACACGACCGGAGAGAGCAACACGACGATCTGGTCCAAAACAAGAAGCAATCCAAAGATGATGGAGTTCTCGGCGAGATCGGAAAGCAACGGTTGCAACAGGCGTCGGATCAGCGGACGGTCCGCCTACGCGTTGCGGCTGTAAGGGACGTGCTGTGATCAGTCAGAGGTCGACCAGGCGAGCGTAGGCGCGCGCGTGGCAGCGTGTGCATATCAATCGCTAGGTGCGGCTGCGGTCCGGAGCCACGCGTGGCAGGCCAAGCAGCTGAAGCTGAAGTGCACACGCGGTGGCTGGCCCAGCGGGGCTAGCTGGTGGTGTATGCACGTGTTGTGCTTGTGGATCGGGCGCGGCTCCCAGGAGCGTATAGGCCATGCAACGAGACTCGGCCAGAATAGCACGTGATGGCCAAGACATCGTGAGAAGATTTGTTTGGACAAAAAAAACAAGAGGACCGAGTCCTGGTGTGCAATGATAGGCAGGCAAATCAATCGGCGAAATAAAACCATCAAGGGATATGCATCCATTGGAATTAGCAGGAGGCGTTGACAAGGCAATTGCTAGCATCGGAGTTGTGCCTGGAGCTACAGAAGCTCGGTTAATTTTTTACAGCGTCAGTCATACGAAGAATCGTGACGCCACCGGGCATCGGGTTTGAGGTGGAGAAGTTCAATGGAACTGAAAACCTTGGTTATGGCAGACATGGGTGAAAGATTGTTGGCGCGACAAGGGATGTTTGAATGCGTTGCGGGAAATCATGTCAGTTAAGATGAAATTATCATGAGATGGATGGAAATTCGTGGATTGATCTGGGAGCCTGGGTCAGACTTGTCAGTCTGACGGATTGACGCAAGTCGGTTGGTACAGAAGACGGTGCGGGATCGGCGGTGGCGACATAGGAGCGTGATGCTGATGGTGACCGACTTCTGGGGTGTGGAAACACGTGGCGCAAGTCTGAGAACTTGTGTGACTTCGACAAGACTATGGTGCGGGGTTGATTGAATATGGTGCACATGAGAGTTTGAAGTCGACGGGGCATGAGGGTGGACTGATCATCTACCATGGAGTCATGTTGAAGGTGGAACTGGATTGAGGGGCTACGGTGTAAGGATCCAGAGAATCGAAGCCTATTTAGCGGGAAAAGCGAGTGACATGCAGTTCGGACTGGAGCCCAGTGGTTTGATGGAAGCGTGAAAATCGTCATCGGTCGGTGATGACCGGTGGTACTCTGCAGTGGGGGTTGAGTGGTGTGGGTTCGCGGCCCTTGAGACTCGACCGGGACAGCGGAGGCTCAACGCGGTAATAGCGGCGAGGCGTGTGGTACGCACGGGACATGGAGACGGGCCAGGGCTCATGGTCATACATGTGGTGAGACAACTGCGAATTTGACTTGAGATTACTACAAGCAGTGGTGAAATTTCTTCAAGTTTCAGACTGGCAGTCAAGAAAGGAGCGGTGATGTTGAGTTCAGGTAACTCTTACGTGTGACACCCAATATGTGAGTTGTTCACTTTCACGCAGGTCAGTGATCAGTGTGTGATGGCGTTGGACTGATACTCTGGAAGTTGGGAGCACAAACTAGAGTAACGAGGAACTTAATTTTGCTCGAGTGTTGACTGTGGTCAAGAAAAGGAGGAACTACAAGTTGCAGGTGGAGTCACATGGAGTCTTTGAAGTAGCAGCGGTTTTCATGGGATAAGCTCAAGTCCAATGTATATGGAAGTTTGACGCATGGACAAATCCAGGGTGGTGGAGTATATTCGCCAAGGTGGAGTTTGTTAGAGTTGTGTCGAATATAGTGTACAAGGTAGGTTACAGTTGGACTTGTAGTTGTATTGTGTTTAGATAGGATATGGATTTGTGTCCTACTAGGACACTTGTATCCTAGGCCTCTTATATATAGCGGGGCTAGACACACGATGTAATCTATGCCAACATAATAGCACAGGCGCGCAAGGGGGAGCCAGCGGCGTGTGCCGGCACCCGGGTGGCCGGTGTGCGGTATTGTGACGGTGTCACGGGAAGGAGCGCCCGTAGTCAAGCCCCAGGGATATAGCCATATCGGTGAACCTCGTTAACAAATCTCGGTGTCGTGCTCGTGTGATTGCTTGGTCCTCGGATGATCGACGGTATGCCTTGGGTTTATTCTAACACGACCCTCCACTTCCACCCTGCTACAAACCATCAAAGATGGTGCTTGCTCATGTGCAAAGGCTGGGGCAAAGGGTTTAAGAACTGTTGAGGTAGTACCTTAGCGTTGGGGCTGAGCAACCCCTTCTCTCTTCTGATCGTGTAGCCTCTCGCCACGGCTCTCTCTCTATATATATATGCACGTAGCGAGACATTACCTTGTAACCCAACTCTCATTATTTCTCTCCTACCTACTGATGGTATGATACGCAATTTGCATATTCACGAAAGAAAAAAAAGCCTCTTGTCGTTGTCGGTGGCATCAATGGAGATTGTTGAGTCTTCCCCAACTTTTCCTATAACCAACATCTCGCAGATCGTGGTAATTACATTCTTCTGCAACCACCTCATAACAGGCCTTGCAGTGTACATCTGCAACAAGCGAAGTGTATATAGTTATACTAAGTACACAAACCCCTTCATGTCTGAAAATAGGAGCGAAGCCGGTGTACTTACCGGCTTGTATGATTTCAAGAAAATGATGTACAAGACAACATTAGTTGCATGTAGAGAGATATGCCCTTATAGCCGCTCTGGTCCATGCATGTAGATGTCCTGCAACTTACTAAGCAAATTTACAAATGGATAGTACATGCCTGAACATGGACAACTTACTAAGCAAAACTAGATCATCAACTTACTAAGCAAAACTATAACATTAATGTAGAGACACACATGCTGCAACGCATCAAAAATCTCCGAAAAAGGGTTTCCCCTACTTTGTAGTCCAAAGCAACCGACCGATACATCCAACGATAAGTGCTGGGGCGGAAGCAGCATAGTCATGCCCAAAAGAAACAGAAGAGAAAACACAAAAGAAAGGAATGACAACAGAGTTGGATCAACGAAAACAACGATAATCCGCAACCGCTAGGCCCTCCAAAGAAATCCACCACACTCCTAGCGCATTGGACCCATACATACCAAGAAACACCTTCAAAAAGGAATGCGACAATGACAACGCTGCTGCCCGGACATGTCCTAGGGTTTCCCCTGGTACGCGAGGGGGAGTGGGTGAGGGGGATGTTGGAAATATGCCCTAGAGGCAATAATAAATTGGTTATTATTATATTTCCTTGTTCATGATAATCGTTTATTATCCATGCTAGAATTGTATTGATAGGAAACTCAGATACATGTGTGGATATATAGACAACACCATGTCCCTAGTAAGCCTCTAGTTAACTAGCTCGTTGATCAATAGATGGTTACGGTTTCCTGACCATGGACATTGGATGTCGTTGATAACAGGATCACATCATTGGGAGAATGATGTGATGGACAAGACCCAATCCTAAGCCTAGCACAAGATCGTGTAGTTCGTATGCTAAAGCTTTTCTAATGTCAAGTATCATTTCCTTAGACCATGAGATTGTGCAACTCCCGGATACCGTAGGAATACTTTGGGTGTGCCAAACGTCACAACGTAACTGGGTGGCTATAAAGGTACACTACGGGTATCTCCGAAAGTGTCTGTTGGGTTGGCACGAATCGAGACTGGGATTTGTCACTCCGTGTGACGGAGAGGTATCTCTGGGCCCACTCGGTAGGACATCATCATAATGTGCACAATGTGATCAAGGAGTTGATCACGGGATGATGTGTTATGGAACGAGTAAAGAGACTTGCCGGTAACGAGATTGAACAAGGTATCGGGATACCGACGATCGAATCTCGGGCAAGTATCGTACCGATAGACAAAGGGAATTGTATACAGGATTGATTAAGTCCTTGACATCGTGGTTAATCCGATGAGATCATCGTGGAACATGTGGGAGCCAACATGGGTATCCATATCCCGCTGTTGGTTATTGGCTGGAGAGGTGTCTCGGCCATGTCTGCATGATCCCGGAACCCGTAGGGTCTACACACTTAAGGTTCAGTGACGCTAGAGTTGTTATGGGAAATAGTATGTGGTTACCGAAGGTAGTTCGGAGTTCCGGATGAGATCCCGGACGTCACGAGGAGTTCCAGAATGGTCCGGCGGTGAAGATCGATATATTGGACGAAGGGTATTGGAGTCCGGAAGTGTTCCGGAGGTACCAGGCTATGGCCAGCATGACCGAAAGGTGTTTCGGGAGCCCCGGCAAGTGTTGGAGGGCCTCATGGGCCAAAGGGGAAGGGGCAAACCAGCCCACTAAGGGTTGGTGCGCCCCCACACCCTTTCCCACGTTACTTGGGGAGGTGGGGCGCCTCCTGAAGGAAATATGCCCTAGAGGCAATAATAAAGTTATTATTTATTTCCTTATATCATGATAAATGTTTATTATTCATGCTAGAATTGTATTAACCGGAAACATAATACATGTGTGAATACATAGACCAACAGAGTGTCACTAGTATGCCTCTACTTGACTAGCTCGTTAATCAAAGATGGTTATGTTTCCTAACCATGAACAAAGAGTTGTTATTTGATTAACGAGGTCACATCATTAGTTGAATGATCTGATTGACATGACCCATTCCATTAGCTTAGCACCCGATCGTTTAGTATGTTGCTATTGCTTTCTTCATGACTTATACATGTTCCTATAACTATGAGATTATGCAACTCCCGTTTACCGGAGGAACACTTTGGGTACTACCAAACGTCACAACGTAACTGGGTGATTATAAAGGAGTACTACAGGTGTCTCCAATGGTAGATGTTGGGTTGGCGTATTTCGAGATTAGGGTTTGTCACTCCGATTGTCGGAGAGGTATCTCTGGGCCCTCTCGGTAATGCACATCACATAAGCCTTGCAAGCACTGTAACTAATATGTTAGTTGTGAGATGATGTATTACGGAACGAGTAAAGAGACTTGCCGGTAACGAGATTGAACTAGGTATTGGATACCGACGATCGAATCTCGGGCAAGTAACATACCGATGACAAAGGGAACAACGTATGTTGTTATGCGGTCTGACCGATAAAGATCTTCGCAGAATATGTAGGAGCCAAAATGGGCATCCAGGTCCCGCTATTGGTTATTGACCGGAGACGTGTCTCGGTCATGTCTACACTGTTCTCGAACCGTAGGGTCCGCACGCTTAACGTTACGATGACAGTTATTATGAGTTTATGGATTTTGATGTACCGAAGGTTGTTCGGAGTCCCGGATGAGATCACGGACATGACGAGGAGTCTCGAAATGGTCGAGACGTAAAGATTGATATATTGGAAGCCTATGTTTGGACATCGGAAGTGTTCCGGGTGAAATCGGGATTTTACCGGATTACCGGGAGGGTTACCGGAACCCCCCGGGAGCCAAATGGGCCAACATGGGCCTTAGTGGAAAGGTGAGAGGGCAGCCCACATAGGGCTGCGCCTCCTCCCCTCTCCCTAGTCCTATTAGGACTAGGAGAGGGGCCGGCCACCTCTCTCTCTCTCTCCTTTAAAGGATTCCTAGTTGGACTAGGATTGGAGGGGGGAGTCCTACTCCCGGTAGGAGTAGGACTCCTCCTGCGCCTCCCTCTCTTTGGCCGGCCAGCCCCCCTCCCTCCAACCTTTATATACGGGGGCAGGGGACACCCCAAGACACACAAGTTGATCCTTGAGATCGTTCCTTAGCCGTGTGCGGTGCCCCCTGCCACCAAATTCCACCTCGATCATACCGTTGTAGTGCTTAGGCGAAGCCCTGCGTCGGTAGTACATCAAGATCGTCACCACGCCGTTGTGCTGACGGAACTCTTCCTCGACGCTTTGCTGGATCGGAGCCCGAGGATCGTCATCGAGCTGAACGTGTGCTAAGAACTCGGCGGTGCCGGAGTAACGGTGCTTGGATCGGTCGGATCGGGAAGAAGACGTACGACTACTTCCTCTATGTTGTGAGATCGCTTCCGCAGTCGGTCTGCGTTGGTACGTAGACAATACTCTCCCCCTCGTTGCTATGCATCACCATGATCTTGCGTGTGCGTAGGAAAATTTTCGAAATTACTACGTTCCCCAACAGTGGCATCCGAGCCTAGGTTTTATGGTTTGATGTTATTTGCACGAGTAGAACACAAGTGAGTTGTGGGCGATACAAGTCATACTGCCTACCAGCATGTCATACTTTGGTTCGGCGGTATTGTTGGGTGAGATGATCTGGACCAACCTTACGCGTACTCTTACGCGAGACCGGTTCCCTCGACGTGCTTTGCACATAGATGGCTTGGGGAAGACTGTCTCTCCAACTTTAGTTGAACCAAGTGTGACTACGCCCGGTCCTTGAGAAGGTTAAAACGGAGTCTATTTGACGAACTATCGTTGTGGTTTTGACGCGTAGGTGAGATGAGTTCTTACTTAAGCCCGTAGCAGCCACGTAAAACTTGCAACAACAAAGTAGAGGACGTCTAACTTGTTTTTGCAGGGCATGTTGTGATGTGATATGGTCAAGGCATGATGCTGATTTTATTGTATGAGATGATCATGTTTTGTAACCGAGTTATCGGCAACTGGCAGGAGCCATATGGTTGTCGCTTTATTGTATGCAATGCAATCGCGATGTAATGCTTTACTTTATTACTAAGCGGTAGTGATAGTCGTGGAAGCATAAGATTGGCGAGACGACAACGATGCTACGATGGAGATCAAGGTGGCGCGCCGGTGACGATGGTGATCATGACGGTGCTTCGGAGATGGAGATCACAAGCACAAGATGATGATGGCCATATCATATCACTTATATTGATTGCATGTGATGTTTATCCTTTTATGCATCTTATCTTGCTTTGATTGACGGTAGCATTATAAGATGATCTC
This sequence comes from Triticum monococcum, assembly GCA_034509565.1. Classification (NCBI taxonomy): domain Eukaryota; kingdom Viridiplantae; phylum Streptophyta; class Magnoliopsida; order Poales; family Poaceae; genus Triticum; species Triticum monococcum. Next base: position 673,161,974 of record CM067845.1, read on the forward strand.
TCACTAAATTATCAAGAAGTGTTCTCCCTGAGTATGCACCGTTGCCAAAGTTCGTCGTGCCCAGACACCACGTGATGATCGGGTGTGATAAGCTCTACGTCCATCTACAACGGGTGCAAACCAGTTTTGCACACGCAGAATACTCAGGTTAAACTTGACGAGCCTAGCATATGCAGATATGGCCTCGGAACACAGAGACCGAAAGGTCGAGCGTGAATCATATAGTAGATATGATCAACATGACGATGTTCACTATTGAAAACTACTCCATCTCACGTGATGATCGGTTATGGTTTAGTTGATTTGGATCACGTGATCACTTAGAGGATTAGAGGGATGTCTATCTAAGTGGGAGTTCCTAAGTAATTTGATTAACTGAACTTAAACTTATCATGAACTTAGTACCTGATAGTATCTTGCTTGTTTATGTTGATTGTAGATAGATGGCTCGTGCTGTTGTTCCGTTGAATTTTAATGCGTTCCTTGAGAAAGCAAAGTTGAAAGATGATGGTAGCAATTACACGGACTGGGTCCATAACCTGAGGATTATCCTCATTGCTGCACAGAAGAATTACGTCCTGGAAGCACCGCTGGGTGCCAGGCCTGCTGTTGGAGCAACGCCAGATGTTATGAACGTCTGGCAGAGCAAAGCTGATGACTACTCGATAGTTCAGTGTGCCATGCTTTACGGCTTAGAATCGGGACTTCAACGACGTTTTGAACGTCATGGAGCATATGAGATGTTCCAGGAGTTGAAGTTAATATTTCAAGCAAATGCCCGAATTGAGAGATATGAAGTCTCCAATAAGTTCTATAGCTGCAAGATGGAGGAGAACAGTTCTGTCAGTGAACATATACTCAAAATGTCTGGGTATAATAATCACTTGATTCAGATGGGAGTTAATCTTCCAGATGATTGCGTCATTGACAGAATTCTCCAATCACTGCCACCAAGCTACAAGAGCTTCGTGATGAACTATAATATGCAAGGGATGAACAAGACTATTCCCGAGCTCTTCGCAATGCTGAAAGCTGCGGAGGTAGAAATCAAGAAGGAGCATCAAGTGTTGATGGTTAACAAAACCACTGGTTTCAAGAAAAAGGGCAAAGGAAAGAAGAAGGGGAACTTCAAGAAGAACAGCAAGCAAGTTGCTGCTCAGGAGAAGAAACCCAAGTCTGGACCTAAGCCTGAAACTGAGTGCTTCTACTACAAGCAGACTGGTCACTGGAAGCGGAACTGCCCCAAGTATTTGGCGGATAAGAAGGATGGCAAGGTGAACAAAGGTATATGTGATATACATGTTATTGATGTGTAGCTTACTAGAGCTCGCAGTAGCACCTGGGTATTTGATACTGGTTCTGTTGCTAATATTTGCAACTCGAAACAGGGACTACGGAATAAGCGGACGCTAGCAAAGGACGAGGTGACGATGCGCGTGGGAAACGGTTCCAAAGTCGATGTGATCGCGGTCGGCACGCTACCTCTACATCTACCTTCGGGATTAATATTAGACCTAAATAATTGTTATTTGGTGCCAGCGTTGAGCATGAACATTATATCTGGATCTTGTTTGATGCGAGACGGTTATTCATTTAAATCAGAGAATAATGGTTGTTCTATTTATATGAGTAATATCTTTTATGGTCATGCACCCTTGAAAAGTGGTCTATTCTTATTGAATCTCGATAGTAGTGATACACATATTCATAATGTAGAAACCAAAAGATGCAAAGTTGATAATGATGGTGCAACTTATTTGTGGCACTGCCGTTTAGGTCATATCGGTGTAAAGCGCATGAAGAAACTCCATACTGATGGGCTTTTGGAACCACTTGATTATGAATCACTTGGTACTTGCGAATCGTGCCTCATAGGCAAGATGACTAAAACACCGTTCTCCGGTACTATGGAGAGAGCAACAGATTTATTGGAAATCATACATACCGATGTATGTGGTCCGATGAATATTGAGGCTCGTGGCGGATATCGTTATTTTCTCACCTTCACAGATGATTTAAGCAGATATGGGTATATCTACTTAATGAAACATAAGTCTGAAACATTTGAAAAGTTCAAGGAATTTCAGAGTGAAGTTGAAAATCATCGTAACAAGAAAATAAAGTTTCTACGATCTGATCGTGGAGGAGAATATTTGAGTTACGAGTTTGGTATACATTTGAAAAATTGTGGAATAGTTTCGCAACTCACGCCACCCGGAACACCACAGCGTAATGGTGTGTCCGAACGTCGTAATCGTACTTTACTAGATATGGTGCGATCTATGATGTCTCTTACTGATTTACCGCTATCGTTTTGGGGTTATGCTTTAGAGACGGCCGCATTCACGTTAAATAGGGCACCATCAAAATCCGTTGAGACGACGCCTTATGAACTATGGTTTGGCAAGAAACCAAAGTTGTCGTTTCTTAAAGTTTGGGGCTGCGATGCTTATGTGAAAAAGCTTCAACCTGATAAGCTCGAACCCAAAGCGGAGAAATGTGTCTTCATAGGATACCCAAAGGAAACTGTTGGGTATACCTTCTATCACAGATCCAAAGGCAAGACATTCGTTGCTAAGAATGGATCATTTCTAGAGAAGGAGTTTCTCTCGAAAGAAGTGAGTGGGAGGAAAGTAGAACTTGACGAGGTAACTGTACCTGCTCCCTTATTGGAAAATAGTACATCACAGAAAACTGTTTCTGCGACACCTATACCAATTAGTGAGGAAGCCAATGATGATGATCATGAAGCTTCAGGACAAGATACTACTGAACCACGTAGATCAACCAGAGTGAGATCCGCACCAGAGTGGTACGGTAATCCAGTTCTGGAAGTCATGCTACTAGATCATGATGAACCTACGAACTATGAAGAAGCGATGGTGAGCCCAGATTCCGCAAAGTGGCTTGAGGCCATGAAATCTGAGATGGGATCCATGTATGAGAACAAAGTATGGACTTTGGTTGACTTGCCCGATGATCGGCAAGCAATTGAGAATAAATGGATCTTCAAGAAAAAGACTGACGCTGACGGTAATGTTACTGTCTATAAAGCTCGACTTGTCGCAAAAGGTTTTCGACAAGTTCAAGGGGTTGACTACGATGAGACCTTCTCACCCGTAGCGATGCTTAAGTCCGTCAGAATTATGTTAGCAATTGCTGCGTTTTATGATTATGAAATATGGCAAATCGATGTCAAAACTGCATTCCTGAATGGATTTCTGGAAGAAGAGTTGTATATGATGCAACCAGAAGGTTTTGTCGATCCGAAGGGAGCTAACAAAGTGTGCAAAGTCCAGCGATCCATTTATGGACTGGTGCAAGCATCTCGGAGTTGGAATAAACGCTTTGATAGTGTGATCAAAGCATTTGGCTTTATACAGACTTTTGGAGAAGCCTGTATTTACAAGAAAGTGAGTGGGAGCTCTGTAGCATTTCTGATATTATATGTGGATGACATATTGCTGATTGGAAATGATATAGAATTTCTGGATAGCATAAAGGGATACTTGAATAAAAGTTTTTCGATGAAAGACCTCGGGGAAGCTGCTTACATATTAGGCATAAAAATCTATAGAGATAGATCAAAACGCTTAATTGGACTTTCACAAAGCACATACCTTGACAAGATTTTGAAGAAGTTCAAAATGGATCAAGCAAAGAAAGGGTTCTTGCCTGTGTTACAAGGTGTGAAGTTGAGTCAGACTCAATGCCCGACCACTGCAGAAGATAGAGAGAAAATGAAAGATGTTCCCTATGCTTCAGCCATAGGCTCTATCATGTATGCAATGCTGTGTACCAGACCTGATGTGTGCCTTGCTATAAGTTTAGCAGGGAGGTACCAAAGTAATCCAGGAGTGGATCACTGGACAGCGGTCAAGAACATCCTGAAATACCTGAAAAGGACTAAGGATATGTTTCTCGTATATGGAGGTGACAAAGAGCTCACCGTAAGAGGTTACGTTGATGCAAGCTTTGACACTGATCCGGACGATTCTAAATCGCAAACCGGATACGTGTTTACTTTAAACGGTGGAGGTGTCAGTTGGTGCAGTTCTAAACAAAGCGTCGTAGCGGGATCTACATGTGAAGCGGAGTACATAGCTGCTTCGGAAGCAGCAAACGAAGGAGTCTGGATGAAGGAGTTCATATCCGATCTAGGTGTCATACCTAGTGCATCGGGTCCAATGAAAATCTTCTGTGACAATACTGGTGCAATTGCCTTGGCAAAGGAATCCAGATTTCACAAAAGAACCAAGCACATCAAAAGACGCTTCAACTCCATCCGGGATTTAGTCCAGGTGGGAGACATAGAGATTTGCAAGATACATACGGATCTGAATGTTGCAGACCCGTTGACTAAGCCTCTTCCACGAGCAAAACATGATCAGCACCAAGGCTCCATGGGTGTTAGAATCATTACTGTGTAATCTAGATTATTGACTCTAGTGCAAGTGGGAGACTGAAGGAAATATGCCCTAGAGGCAATAATAAAGTTATTATTTATTTCCTTATATCATGATAAATGTTTATTATTCATGCTAGAATTGTATTAACCGGAAACATAATACATGTGTGAATACATAGACCAACAGAGTGTCACTAGTATGCCTCTACTTGACTAGCTCGTTAATCAAAGATGGTTATGTTTCCTAACCATGAACAAAGAGTTGTTATTTGATTAACGAGGTCACATCATTAGTTGAATGATCTGATTGACATGACCCATTCCATTAGCTTAGCACCCGATCGTTTAGTATGTTGTTATTGCTTTCTTCATGACTTATACATGTTCCTATAACTATGAGATTATGCAACTCCCGTTTACCGGAGGAACACTTTGGGTACTACCAAACGTCACAACGTAACTGGGTGATTATAAAGGAGTACTACAGGTGTCTCCAATGGTAGATGTTGGGTTGGCGTATTTCGAGATTAGGGTTTGTCACTCCAATTGTCGGAGAGGTATCTCTGGGCCCTCTCGGTAATGCACATCACATAAGCCTTGCAAGCACTATAACTAATATGTTAGTTGTGAGATGATGTATTATGGAACGAGTAAAGGGACTTGCCGGTAACGAGATTGAACTAGGTATTGGATACCGACGATCGAATCTCGGGCAAGTAACATACCGATGACAAAGGGAACAATGTATGTTGTTATGCGGTCTGACCGATAAAGATCTTCGTAGAATATGTAGGAGCCAATATGGGCATCCAGGTCCCGCTATTGGTTATTGACCGGAGACGTGTCTCGGTCATGTCTACACTGTTCTCGAACCGTAGGGTCCGCACGCTTAACGTTACGATGACAGTTATTATGAGTTTATGCATTTTGATGTACCGAAGGTTGTTCGGAGTCCCGGATGAGATCACGGACATGACGAGGAGTCTCGAAATGGTCGAGACGTAAAGATTGATATATTGGAAGCCTATGTTTGGACATCGGAAGTGTTCCGGGTGAAATCGGGATTTTACCGGATTACCGGGAGGGTTACCGGAACCCCCCGGGAGCCAAATGGGCCAACATGGGCCTTAGTGGAAAGGTGAGAGGGCAGCCCACATAGGGCTGCGCCTCCCCCCTCTCCCTAGTCCTATTAGGACTAGGAGAGGGGCCGGCCACCTCTCTCTCTCTCTCTCCTTTAAAGGATTCCTAGTTGGACTAGGATTGGAGGGGGGAGTCCTACTCCCGGTAGGAGTAGGACTCCTCCTGCGCCTCCCTCTCTTTGGCCGGCCAGCCCCCCTCCCTCCAACCTTTATATACGGGGGCAGGGGACACCCCAAGACACACAAGTTGATCCTTGAGATCGTTCCTTAGCCGTGTGCGGTGCCCCCTGCCACCAAATTCCACCTCGATCATACCGTTGTAGTGCTTAGGCGAAGCCCTGCGTCGGTAGTACATCAAGATCGTCACCACGCCGTTGTGCTGACGGAACTCTTCCTCGACGCTTTGCTGGATCGGAGCCCGAGGATCGTCATCGAGCTGAATGTGTGCTAAGAACTCGGAGGTGCCGGAGTAACGGTGCTTGGATCGGTCGGATCGGGAAGAAGACGTACGACTACTTCCTCTACGTTGTGAGATCGCTTCCGCAGTCGGTCTGCGTTGGTACGTAGACAATACTCTCCCCCTCGTTGCTATGCATCACCATGATCTTGCGTGTGCGTTGGAAAATTTTCGAAATTACTACGTTCCCCAACACCTCCACCTGGCTTATGAGGCAAGCCTCCACCTGCTTGGCTTTGGGGGCAAGTCTCCCTAGGATTTTCCCTAGGGAGATCCAATCTGCCTAGCCGCCGCCCCCTAGGGGAAACCCTAGGGCGCCTCCCCTTCTCCCGTTGCCCCTATATATAGTGGAGGGGTGGGAGGGCAGCCGTGACCTCTTCCCTGGCGCAACCCTCCCTCCTCCTACCTTCTCCTCCTCCTCCATGGTGCTTGGTGAAGCCCTGCCGGAGAACCACGAGCTCCACCACCACCACGCCGTTGTGCTGACGGAGCTCTCCCTCAACTTCTCCTCTCCCCTTGCTGGATCAAGAAGGAGGAGACGTCCCCGGGCTGTACGTGTGTTGAACGCGGAGGTGCCGTCCGTTCGGCACTTAGATCGGAATCAACCGCGATCTGAATCGCTACGAGTACGAATCCTTCATCCGCGTTCTTGCAACGCTTCCGCTTAGCGATCTACAAGGGTACGTAGATGCACTCTCCTTCCCCTCGTTGCTAGTCTCTCCATAGATAGATCTTGGTGACACGTAGGAAAATTTTGAATTTCTGCTACGTTTCCCAACAGTGGCATCATGAGCTAGGTCTATTGCGTAGATTCTATGCACGAGTAGAACACAAAGTAGTTGTGGGCGTTGATTTTGTTCAATATGCTTACCGTTACTAGTCCAATCTTGATTCGGCGGCATTGTGGGATGAAGCGGCCCGGACCAACCTTACACGTATGCTTACGTGAGACCAGTTCCACCGACTGACATGCACTAGTTGCATAAGGTGGCTGGCGGGTGTCTGTCTCTCCCACTTTAGTCGGAACAGATTCGATGAAAAGGGTCCTTATGAAGGGTAAATAGCAATTGGCATATCACGTTGTGGTTTTGCGTAGGTAAGAAACGTTCTTGCTAGAAACCCATAGCAGCCACGTAAAACATGCAAACAACAATTAGAGGACGTCTAACTTGTTTTTGCAGGGTATGCTATGTGATGTGATATGGCCAAAAGGATGTGATGAATGATATATGTGATGTATGAGATTGATCATGTTCTTGTAATAGGAATCATGACTTGCATGTCGATGAGTATGACAACCGGCAGGAGCCATAGGAGTTGTCTTAATTTATTTATGACCTGCGTGTCAACATAAACGTCATGTAATTACTTTACTTTATTGCTAACCGTTAGCTGTAGTAGTAGAAGTAATCGTTGGCGAGACAACTTCATGAAGACACGATGATGGAGATCATGATGATGTAGATCATGGTGTCATGCCGGTGACAAGATGATCATAGAGCCCCGAAGATGGAGATCAAAAGGAGCAATATGATATTGGCCATATCATGTCACTATTTGATTGCATGTGATGTTTATCATGTTTATACATCTTGTTTACTTAGAATGACGGTAGTAAATAAGATGATCCTGTTGGGGAACGTAGTAATTTCAAAAAAATTCCTACGCACACGCAAGATCATGGTGATGCATAGCAACGAGGGGGAGAGTCTGATCTACGTACCCTTGTAGATCGCAATGGAAGCGTTGACACAACGTAGAGGAAGTAGTCGTACGTCTTCTTCCCGATCCAACCGATCCAAGCATCGTTACTCCGGCACCTCCGAGTTCTTAGCACACGTTCAGCTCGATGACGATCCTCGGGCTCCGATCCAGCAAAGCGTCGAGGAAGAGTTCCGTCAGCACGACGGCGTGGTGACGATCTTGATGTACTACCGATGCAGGGCTTCGCCTAAGCACTACAACGGTATGATCGAGGTGGAATTTGGTGGCAGGGGCACCGCACACAGTTAAGGAACGATCTCAATGATCAACTTGTGTGTCTAGAGGTGCCCCCTGCCCCCGTATATAAAGGTTGCCAGGGGGAGGGCTGGCCGGCCAAAGGAGGAGGGCGCAGGAGGAGTCCTACTCCTACCGGGAGTAGGACTCCCCCCCCCCCCAATCCTATTCCTAATAGGATTCCTCGAGAGAGAGAGAGAGAGAGAGAGGGAGAAGGGGGCCGGCCACCTCTCCTAGTCCTAATAGGACTAGGGGAGGGGGGAGGCGCGCAGCCCACCTTGGGCTGCCCCTTTCACCTTTCCACTAAGGCCCAATAAGGCCCATTTGGTTCCCGGGTGGTTCCGGTAACCTCCCGGTACTCCGGTAAAATCCCGATTTCACCCGGAACACTTCCGATGTCCAAACATAGGCTTACAATATATCAATCTTTATGTCTCGACCATTTAGAGACTCCTCGTCATGTCCGTGATCACATCCGGGACTCCGAACAACCTTCGGTACATCAAAATGCATAAACTCATAATAACTGTCATCGTAACGTTAAGCGTGCGGACCCTACGGTTCGAGAACAATGTAGACATGACCGAGACACGTCTTCGGTCAATAACCAATAGCGGGACCTGGATGCCCATATTGGCTCCTACATATTCTACGAAGATCTTTATCGGTCAGACCGCATAACAACATACGTTGTTCCCTTTGTCATCGGTATGTTACTTGCCCGAGATTCGATCGTCGGTATCCAATACCTAGTTCAATCTCGTTACCGGCAAGTTTCTTTACTCGTTCTGTAATACATCATCCGCAACTAACTCATTAGTTGCAATGCTTGCAAGGCTTGTGTAATGTGTATTACCGAGAGGGCCCAGAGATACCTCTCCGACAATCGGAGTGACAAATTCTAATCTCGAAATACGCCAACCCAACATCTACCATTGGAGACACCTGTAGTACTCCTTTATAATCACCCAGTTACGTTGTGACGTTTGGTAGCACCCAAAGTGTTCCTCCGGCAAACGGGAGTTGCATAATCTCATAGTCATAGGAACATGTATAAGTCATGAAGAAAGCAATAGCAACATACTAAACGATCGGGTGCTAAGCTAATGAAATGGGTCATGTCAATCAGATCATTCAACTAATGATGTGACCTCATTAATCAAATAACAACACATTGTTCATGGTTAGGAAACTTAACCATCTTTGATTAACGAGCTAGTCAAGTAGAGGCATACTAGTGACACTCTGTTGGTCTATGTATTCACACATGTATTATGTTTCCGGTTAATACAATTCTAGCATGAATAATAAACATTTATCATGATATAAGGAAATAAATAATAACTTTATTATTGCCTCTAGGGCATATTTCCTTCAGATCCCTCATTAAAATTTCAAGAAAGTGTTCCCCCTAACTGTGCACCGTTGCGACAGTTCGTTATTTCGAAGCACCACGTGATGATCGGGTGTGATAGATTCTAATGTTCACATACAACGGGTGTAAGACAGATTTACACACGCGAAACACTTAGGTTGACTTGACGAGCCTAGCATGTGTACAGACATGGCCTCGGAACATAGAAGACCGAAAGGTCGATCATGAGTCATATAGAAGATAAGATCAACATGAAGATGTTCACCGACGTTGACTAGTCCGTCTCACGTGATGATCGGACACGGCCTAGTTGACTCAGATCATGTAATCACTTAGATGACTAGAGGGATGTCTATCTGAGTGGGAGTTCATAAGATGAACTTAATTATCCTGAACATAGTCAAAAGGTCTTCACAAATTATGTCGTAGCTCGCGCTTCAGTTCTACTGTTTAGATATGTTCCTAGAGAAAATTTAGTTGAAAGTTAATAGTAGCAACTATGCAGACTAGGTCCGTAAACTGAGGATTGTCCCCATTGCTTCATAGAAGGCTTATGTCCTTAATGCACCGCTCAGTGTGCTGAACCTCGAACGTTGTCTGTGGATGTTGCGAACATTCGACATACACATTTTGATAACTACGTGATAGTTCAGTTAAACGGTTTAGAGTTGAGGCACCGAAGACGTTTTGAAACGTCGCGAAACATATGAGATGTTTTGAGGGCTGAAATTGAGATTTCAGGCTCGTGCCCACGTCAAGAGGTATAAGACCTCCGACGATTTTCTTAGCCTACAAACTAAGGGAGAAAAGCTCAATTGTTGAGCTTGTGCTCAGATTGTCTGAGTACAACAATCGCTTGAATCAAGTGGGAGTTGATCTTCCAGATGAAATAGTGATAGTTCTCCGAAGTCATTACCACCAAGCTGCTAGAGCTTCGTGATGAACTATAATATATCAGGGACATATATTATTATCCTTGAGATATTCGCGATGTTTGACACCACAAAAGTAGAAATCAAGAAGGAGCATCAATTGTTGATTGTTGGTGAAACCACTAGTTTCAAGAAGGGCAAGGGCAAGAAGGGATACTTCATGAAACAACAATTCAGTTGCTGCTCTAGTGAAGAAACCCAAGGTTGAACCCAAACCCGAGACTAAGTGCTTCTGTAATTAAGGGGAACAGCCACTGGAGCAGAATTACCCTAGATACTTGGTAGATTAGAAGGCTGACAAGGTCGATAGAAGTATATTGGATATACATTGTGTTGATGTGTACTTTACTAGTACTCCTAGTAGCACCAGGGTATTAGATACCGGTTCGGTTGCTAAGTGTTAGTAACTCGAAATAAAAGCTACGGAATAAACGGAGACTAGCTAAAGGTGAGCTGACGATATGTTTTGGAAGTGGTTCCAATGTTGATATGATCAAATATCGTACGCTCCTTCTACCATCGAGATTGGTGTTAAACCTAAATAATTGTTATTTGGTGTCTGCGTTGAGCATAGACATGATTGGATTATGTCTATCGCGATACGGTTATTCATTTAAGGAGAATAATGGTTACTCTGTTTATTTGAATAATACCTTCAATAGTCTTGCACTTAAAATGAATGGTTTATTGAATCTCGATCGTAGTGATACACATGTTCATGCCAAAAGATATAAGATAGTAATGATAGTACCACCTACTTGTGGCACTGCCACTTAAGTCATATCGGTATAAAACGCATGAAGAAGCTCCATGATGATGGATCTTTGGACTCACTCATTATTGAAAAGTTTGAGACATGCGAACCATGTCTATTGGTGTATATGCATGAAGAAACTCCATGCAAATGGACCGTTTGGACTCACTTGATTTTTGAATCACTTGAGACATGCAAATCATACCACATGGGCAAGATGACTGAAAGCCTCATTTTCAGTAAAATGGAACTAGAAAGCAACTTGTTGGAAGTAATACATTTTGATGTGTGCAGTCCAATGAGTGCTGAGGCGTGTAGTGGATATCGTTATGTTCTTACTTCACAAATGATTTGAGTAGATATTGAGTACATTTACTTGATGAATCACGAGTCTGAATTATTGAAAGGTTCAAGTAATTTCAGTGTGAAGTTGAAAGATCGTCGTGACAAAAGGATAAAATATCTATGATATGATCATAGAGATAAATATCTGAATTACGAGTTTGGCACAGAATTAAGACATTGTGAAATTTGTTTCACAACCGATACAGCCTGGAACACCATAGGGTGATGGTGTGTCCGAACATCATAACTGCACCCTATTGGATATGATGCATACCATGATGTCTCTTATCGAATTACCACGATAGTTTATGGGTTAGGCATTAGAGACAACCACATTCACTTTAAATAGGGCACCATGTAATTCCGATGAGATGACACCATATGAACTATGGTTTAGAGAAACCTAAGCTGTCATTTCTTAAAAGTTTGGGGCTGCGACGCTTATGTGAAAAGTTTCAGGCTGATAAGCTCGAACCCAAAGCGGATAAATGCATCTTCATAGGACACCCAAAACAGTTGGGTATACCTCCTGTCTCTGATCCGAAAGCAATAAGGGATTGTTTCTTGAATCGGTTTCTTTCTTGAGGAAAAGGTTTGTCTCGAAAGAATTGAGTGGGAGGATGGTGGAGACTTGATGAGGTTATTGAACCGTCACGTCAACTAGTGTATAGCAGGGCACAAAGAGTTGTTCCTGTGGCACCTACACCAATTGAAGTGGAAGCTTATGATAGTGATCATGAAACTTCAGATCAAGTCACTACCAAACCTCGTGGGATAACAAGGATGCATACTACTTCAGAGTGGTACGTAATCCTGTCTTGGAAGTCATGTTGCTAGACAACAATGAACCTACGAGCTATGGAGAAGCGATGGTGGGCCTGGATTCCAAAATGGCTCGAGGCCATATAATCCGAGAGAGGATCCATGTATGAAAACAAAGTGTAGACTTTGGCAGAATGGCTCGATGGTCGTAAGGCTGTTGAGTACAGATGGATTTTAAAAGGAAGACGGACAATGATGGTAAATGTCACCATTAAGAAAGCTCGACTTGTCTTTAAGATGTTTTCCGACAAGTTCAAGGAGTTGACTACGATGAGACTTTCTCACTCGTAGCGATGCTAAGAGTCTGTTGGAATTATATTAGCAATTACTGCATCATTTATGAAATCTTGCAGATAGGATGTCAAGACATTGTTTCCTCGACGATTTATGAGGAAAGGTTGTATGTGATACAACCGGAAGGTTTTGTCAATCCTGAAATATGCTAATAAGTATGCAAAGCTCCAGCAATCCTTCTAAGGACTGGAGTAAGCATCTCGGAGTTGGAATGTATGCTTTGATGAGATGATCAAAGATTTTGGTGTATACAAAGTTTATGAGAAACTTGTATTTCCAAAGAAGTGAGTGGGAGCACTATAGAATTTCTGATGAATATATGTTGTTGACATATTGTTGATCAGAAATGACGTAGAATTTCTGGAAAGCATATAGGGTTATTTGGAAAGTGTTTTTCAATGAAGAGCCTGGATTAAGCTACTTGAGCATTGAGCATCAAGATCTATAAGGATAGATCAAAACACTTAAATGGTACTTTCAAATGAGCACATACCTTGACATGATCTTGAAGGTGTTCAAGATAGATCAGTCAAAGAAGGAGTTCTTGCCTAAGTTGTAAGGTACGAAGTTAAGACTTAAAGCTCGACCACGGCAGAACAGAGAGAAAGGACGAAGGTCGTCCCCTATGCTTAGACATAGGCTCCATAGTATGCTATGCTGTGTACCGCACCTGATGTGTGCCTTGCCACATGTCTGGCTAGAGGATACGAAGGTGATCTAGGAGTAGATCACCAGATAGCGGTCAAAATTATCCTTAGAGGAATAAGGATACGTTTCTCGGTTATGGGGGTGATAAAGAGTTCGACGTAAAGAGTTACGTCGATGCAAGCTTAACACCTATCCGGATAGCTCTGAGTAGAGATACCGGATACGTATAATGGAGCAACAATTTGGAATAGCTCCAAGTAGAACAATTATTTGAAATGGCTCCAAATGTAGCATAGTAGTTGCATCTACAAGATGACATAGAAATTTGCGAAGTACATACAGATCTGAATGTTGCAGACCCGTTGACTAAAACCTCTCTCACAAGCAACATGATCAAACCTAGAACTCATTGAGTGGTAATCACATAGTGATGTGAACTAGACTACTGACTCTAGTAAACTCTTGGGTGTTAGTCACATGGGGATGTGATCTGTGAGTGTTAATCACATGGCGATGTGAACTAGATTATTGACTCTAGTGCAAGTGGGAGACTGTTGGAAATATGCCCTAGAGGCAATAATAAATTGGTTATTATTATATTTCCTTGTTCATGATAATCGTTTATTATCCATGCTAGAATTGTATTGATAGGAAACTCAGATACATGTGTGGATACATAGACAACACCATGTCCCTAGTAAGCCTCTAGTTAACTAGCTCGTTGACCAATAGATGGTTACGGTTTCCTGACCATGGACATTAGATGTCGTTGATAACGGGATCACATCATTGGGAGAATGATGTGATGGACAAGACCCAATCCTAAGCCTAGCACAAGATCGTGTAGTTCGTATGCTAAAGCTTTTCTAATGTCAAGTATCATTTCCTTAGACCATGAGATTGTGCAACTCCCGGATACCATAGGAATACTTTGGGTGTGCCAAACGTCACAACATAACTGGGTGGCTATAAAGGTACACTACGGGTATCTCCGAAAGTGTCTGTTGGGTTGGCACAAATCGAGACTGGGATTTGTCACTCCGTGTGACGGAGAGGTATCTCTGGGCCCACTCGGTAGGACATCATCATAATGTGCACAATGTGATCAAGGAGTTGATCACGGGATGATGTGTTACGGAACGAGTAAAGAGACTTGCTGGTAACGAGATTGAACAAGGTATCGGGATATCGACGATCGAATCTCGGGCAAGTATCGTACCGATAGACAAAGGGAATTGTATACGGGATTGATTAAGTCCTTGACATCGTGGTTCATCCGATGAGATCATCGTGGAACATGTGGGATCCAACATGGGTATCCATATCCCGCTGTTGGTTATTGGCCGGAGAGGTGTGTCGGTCATGTCTGCATGATTCCCGAACCCGTAGGGTCTACACACTTAAGGTTCGGTGACGCTAGAGTTGTTATGGGAAATAGTATGTGGTTACCGAAGGTAGTTCGGAGTTCCGGATGAGATCCCGGACGTCATGAGGAGTTCCGGAATGGTTCGGCGGTGAAGATCGATATATTGGGCGAAGGGTATTGGAGTCCGGAAGTGTTCCAGAGGTACCAGGCTATGGCCAGCATGACCGAAAGGTGTTTCGGGAGCCCCGGCAAGTGTTGGAGGGCCTCATGGGCCAAAGGGGAAGGGGCAAACCAGCCCACTAAGGGTTGGTGCGCCCCCACACCCTTTCCCACGTTACTTGGGGGGGTGGGGCACCTCCACCTGCCTTGTGAGGCAAGCCTCCACCTGCTTGGCTTTGGGGGCAAGTCTCCCTAGGATTTTCCCTAGGGAGATCCAATCTGCCTAGCCGCCGCCCCCTAGGGGAAACCCTAGGGCGCCTCCCCTTCTCCCCTTGCCCCTATATATATGAAGGAAATATGCCCTAGAGGCAATAATAAAGTTATTATTTATTTCCTTATATCATGATAAATGTTTATTATTCATGCTAGAATTGTATTAACCGGAAACATAATACATGTGTGAATGCATAGACAAACAGAGTGTCACTAGTATGCCTCTACTTGACTAGCTCGTTAATCAAAGATGGTTATGTTTCCTAACCATGAACAAAGAGTTGTTATTTGATTAACGAGGTCACATCATTAGTTGAATGATCTGATTGACATGACCCATTCCATTAGCTTAGCACCCGATCGTTTAGTATGTTGCTATTGCTTTCTTCATGACTTATACATGTTCCTATAACTATGGATTATGCAACTCCTGTTTGCCGGAGGAACACTTTGGGTGCTACCAAACGTCACAACGTAACTGGGTGATTATAAAGGAGTACTACAGGTGTTTCCAATGGTAGATGTTGGGTTGGCGTATTTCGAGAATAGGATTTGTCACTCCGATTGTCGGAGAGGTATCTCTGGGCCCTCTCGGTAATACACATCACATAAGCCTTGCAAGCATTATAACTAAGATGTTAGTTGTGAGATGATGTATTACGGAACGAGTAAAGAGACTAGCCAGTAACGAGATTGAACTAGGTATTGGATACCGACGATCGAATCTCGGGCAAGTAACATACCGATGACAAAGGGAACAACGTATGTTGTTATGCGGTCTGACCGATAAAGATCTTCGTAGAATATGTAGGAGCCAATATGGGCATCCAGGTCCCGCTATTGGTTATTGACCGGAGACGTGTCTCGGTCATGTCTACATTGTTCTCGAACCGTAGGGTCCGCACGCTTAACGTTACGATGACAGTTATTATGAGTTTATGCATTTTGATGTACCGAAGATTGTTCGGAGTCCCAGATGTGATCACGGACATGACGAGGGGTCTCGAAATGGTCGAGACATAAATATTGATATATTGGAAGCCTATATTTGGATATCGGAAGTGTTCCGGGTGAAATCGGGATTTTACCGGAGTACCGGGAGGTTACCGGAACCCCCCGGGAACCATATGGGCCTTATTGGGCCTTGGTGGAAAGGTGAAAGGGGCAGCCCAAGGTGGGCTGCGCGCCTCCCCCCTCCCCTAGTCCTATTAGGACTAGGAGAGGTGGCCGGCCCCCTTCTCTCTCTCTCTCTCTCTCTCTCTCTCTCTCTCTCTCTCTCGGAATCCTATTAGGAATAGGATTGAGGGGGGGAGTCCTACTCCCTGTAGGAGTAGGACTCCTCCTGCGCCCTCCTCCTTGGCCGGCCAGCCCTCCCCCTTGGATCCTTTATATACGGGGGCAGGGGGCACCTCTAGACACACAAGTTGATCCTTGGTGATCGTTCCTTAGCCGTGTGCGGTGCCCCCTGCCACCAAATTCCACCTCGATCATATTGTTGCAGTGCTTAGGCGAAGCCCTGCGTCGGTAGTACATCAAGATCGTCACCACGCCGTCGTGCTGACGGAACTCTTCCTCGACGCTTTGCTGGATCGGAGCCCAAGGATCGTCATCGAGCTGAACGTGTGCTAAGAACTCGGAGGTGCCGGAGTAACGGTGCTTGGATCGGTCGGATCGGGAAGACGTACGACTACTTCCTCTATGTTGTGTGATCGCTTCCGCAGTCGGTCTGCGTTGGTACGTAGACAACACTCTCCCCTCTCGTTGCTATGCATCACCATGATCTTGCGTGTGCGTAGGAAATTTTTTGAAATTACTACGTTCCCCTTCAGTGGCATCCGAGCCTAGGTTTTATGGTTTGATATTATTTGCACGAGTAGAACACAAGTGAGTTGTGGGCGATACAAGTCATACTGCCTACCAGCATGTCATACTTTGGTTCAGCGGTATTGTTGGACGAGACGACCAGGACCAACATTACGCGTACGCTTACGCGAGACCGCTTCCCTCGACGTGCTTTGCACATAGATGGCTTGCGGGCGACTGTCTCTCCAACTTTAGTTGAACTGAGTGTGGCTACGCCCGGTCCTTGAGAAGGTTAAAACGGAGTCTATTTGACAAACTATCGTTGTGGTTTTGATGCGTAGGTGAGATGAGTTCTTGCTTAAGCCCGTAGCAGCCACGTAAAACATGCAACAACAAAGTAGAGGACGTCTAACTTTTTTTGCAGGGCATGTTGTGATGTGATATGTTCAAGGCATGATGCTAAATTTTATTGTATGAGATGATCATGTTTTGTAACCAAGTTATCGGCAACTGGCAGGAGCCATATGGTTGTCGCTTTATTGTATGCAATGCAATCGTGATGTAATGCTTTACTTTATTACTAAGCGGTAGTGATAGTCGTGGAAGCATAAGATTGGCGAGACGACAACGATGCTACGATGGAGATCAAGGTGTCGTGCCGGTGACGATGGTGATCATGACGGTGCTTCGGAGATGGAGATCACAAGCACAAGATGATGATGGCCATATCATATCACTTATATTGATTGCATGTGATGTTTATCTTTTATGCATCTTATCTTGCTTTGATTGACGGTAGCATTATAAGATGATCTCTCACTAAATTATCAAGAAGTGTTCTCCCTGAGTATGCACCATTGCCAAAGTTCGTCGTGCCCAGACACCACGTGATGATCGGGTGTGATAAGCTCTACGTCCATCTACAACGGGTGCAAGCCAGTTTTGCACACGCAGAATACTCAGGTTAAACTTGACGAGCCTAGCATATGCAGATATGGCCTCGGAACACAGAGACCGAAAGGTCGAGCGTGAATCATATAGTAGATATGGTCAACATAACGATGTTCACCATTGAAAACTACTCCATCTCACGTGATGATCGGTTATGGTTTAGTTGATTTGGATCACGTGATCACTTAGAGGATTAGAGGGATATCTATCTAAGTGGGAGTTCTTAAGTAATTTGATTAACTAAACTTAAACTTATCATGAACTTAGTACCTGATAGTATCTTGCTTGTTTATGTTGATTGTAGATAGATGGCTCGTGCTGTTGTTCCGTTGAATTTTAATGCGTTCCTTGAGAAACCAAAGTTGAAAGATGATGGTAGCAATTACACGGACTGGGTCCATAACCTGAGGATTATCCTCATTGCTGCACAGAAGAATTACGTCCTGGAAGCACCGCTGGGTGCCAGGCCTGCTGCTGGAGCAACACCAGATGTTATGAACGTCTGGCAGAGCAAAGCTGATGACTACTCGATAGTTCAGTGTGCCATGCTTTACGGCTTAGAATCGGGACTTCAACGACGTTTTGAACGTCATGGAGCATATGAGATGTTCCAGGAGTTGAAGTTAATATTTCAAGCAAATGCCCGAATTGAGAGATATGAAGTCTCCAATAAGTTCTATAGCTGCAAGATGGAGGAGAACAGTTCTGTCAGTGAGCATATACTCAAAATGTCTGGGTATAATAATCACTTGATTCAGATGGGAGTTAATCTTCCAGATGATTGCGTCATTGACAGAATTCTCCAATCACTGCCACCAAGCTACAAGAGCTTCGTGATGAACTATAATATGCAAGGGATGAACAAGACTATTCCTGAGCTCTTCGCAATGCTGAAAGCTGCGGAGGTAGAAATCAAGAAGGAGCATCAAGTGTTGATGGTTAACAAGACCACTAGTTTCAAGAAAAAGGGCAAAGGGAAGAAGAAGGGGAACTTCAAGAAGAACAGCAAGCAAGTTGCTGCTCAGGAGAAGAAACCCAAGTCTGGACCTAAGCCTGAAACTGAGTGCTTCTACTGCAAGCAGACTGGTCACTGGAAGCGGAACTACCCCAAGTATTTGGCGGATAAGAAGGATGGCAAGGTGAACAAAGGTATATGTGAGATACATGTTATTGATGTGTACCTTACTAGAGCTCGCAGTAGCACCTGGGTATTTGATACTGGTTCTGTTGCTAATATTTGCAACTCGAAACAGGGACTACGGAATAAGCGGGCACTAGCAAAGGACGAGGTGACGATGCGCGTGGGAAACGGTTCCAAAGTCGATGTGATCGCGGTCGGCACGCTACCTCTACATCTACCTTCGGGATTAATATTAGACCTAAATAATTGTTATTTGGTGCCAGCGTTGAGCATAAACATTATATCTGGATCTTGTTTAATGCGAGACGGTTATTCATTTAAATCAGAGAATAATGGTTGTTCTATTTATATTAGTAATATCTTTTATGGTCATGCACCTTTGAAGAGTGGTCTATTTTTGATGAATCTCGATAGTAGTGATACACATATTCATAATGTTGAAACCAAAAGATGCAGAGTTGATAATAATAGTGCAACTTATTTGTGGCACTGCCGTTTAGGTCATATCGGTGTAAAGCGCATGAAGAAACTCCATACTGATGGGCTTTTGGAACCACTTGATTATGAATCACTTGGTACTTGCGAACCGTGCCTCATAGGCAAGATGACTAAAACACCGTTCTCCGGTACTATGGAGAGAGCAACAGATCTATTGGAAATCATACATACCGATGTATGTGGTCCCATGAATATTGAGGCTCGTGGCGGATATCGTTATTTTCTCACCTTCACAGATGATTTAAGCAGATATGGATATATCTACTTAATGAAACACAAGTCTGAAACATTTGAAAAGTTTAAAGAATTTCAGAGTGAAGTTGAAAATCATCGTAACAAGAAAATGAAGTTTCTATGATCTGATCGTGGAGGAGAATATTTGAGTTACGAGTTTGGTGTACATTTGAAAAATTGTGGAATAGTTTCGCAACTCACACCACCCGGAACACCACAGCGTAATGGTGTGTCCGAACGTCGTAATCGTACTTTACTAGATATGGTGCGATCTATGATGTCTCTTACTTATTTACCGCTATCATTTTGGGGTTATGCTTTAGAGACGGCCGCATTCACGTGAAATAGGACACCATCAAAATCCGTTGAGACGACGCCTTATAAACTATGGTTTGGCAAGAAACCAAAGTTGTCGTTTTTTAAAGTTTGGGGCTGCGATGCTTATGTGAAAAAGCTTCAACCTGATAAGCTCGAACCCAAAGCGGAGAAATGTGTCTTCATAGGATACCCAAAGGAGACTGTTGGGTACACCTTCTATCACAGATCCGAAGGCAAGACATTCGTTGCTAAGAATGGATCATTTCTAGAGAAGGAGTTTCTCTCGAAAGAAGTGAGTGGGAGGAAAGTAGAACTTGACGAGGTAACTATACCTGCTCCCTTATTGGAAAATAGTACATCACAGAAAACTGTTTCTGCGACACCTATACCAATTAGTGAGGAAGCTAATGATGATGATCATAAAACTTCAGGACAAGATACTACTGAACCCCGTAGATCAACCAGAGTGAGATCCGCACCAGAGTGGTACGGTAATCCAATTTTGGAAGTCATGCTACTAGATCATGATGAACCTACGAACTATGAAGAAGCGATGGTGAGCCTAGATTCCGCAAAGTGGCTTGAAGCCATGAAATCTGAGATGGGATCCATGTATGAGAACAAAGTATGGACTTTGGTTCACTTGCCCGATGATCGGCAAGCAATTGAAAATAAATGGATCTTCAAGAAAAAGACTGACGCTGACGGTAATATTACTGTCTATAAAGCTCGACTTGTCGCAAAAGGTTTTCGACAAGTTCAAGAGGTTGACTACGATGAGACCTTCTCACCCGTAGCGATGCTTAAGTCTGTCAAAATCATGTTAGCAATTGCCGCATTTTATGATTATGAAATTTGGCAGATGGATGTCAAAACTGCATTCCTGAATGGATTTCTGGAAGTAGAGTTGTATATGATGCAACCAGAAGGTTTTGTCGATCCAAAGGGCGCTAACAAAGTGTGCAAGCTCCAGCGATCCATTTATCGACTGGTGCAAGCCTCTCGGAGTTGGAATAAACGCTTTGATAGTGTGATCAAAGCATTTGATTTTATACAGACTTTTGGAGAAGCCTGTATTTACAAGAAAGTGAGTGGGAGCTCTGTAGCATTTCTGATATTATTTGTGGATGACATATTGCTGATTGGAAATGATATAGAATTTCTGGATAGCATAAAGGGATACTTGAATAAAAAAAATTCGATGAAAGACCTCGGGGAAGCTGCTTACATATTAGGCATAAAGATCTATAGAGATAGATCAAGACGCTTAATTGGACTTTCACAAAGCACATACCTTGACAAGATTTTGAAGAAGTTCAAAATGGATCAAGCAAAGAAATGGTTCTTGCCTGTGTTACAAGGTATGAAGTTGAGTCAGACTCAATGCCCGACCACTGCAGAAGATAGAGAAAAAATAAAAGATGTTCCCTATGCTTCAGCCATAGGCTCTATCATGTATGCAATGCTGTGTACCAGACCTGATGTGTGCCTTGCTATAAGTTTAACAGGGAGGTACCAAAGTAATCCAGGAGTGGATCACTGGACAGCAGTCAAGAACATCCTGAAATACCTGAAAAGGACTAAGGATATGTTTCTCGTATATGGAGGTGACAAAGAGCTCACCGTAAGAGGTTACGTTGATGCAAGCTTTGACACTGATCCGGACGATTCTAAATCGCAAACCGGATACGTGTTTACTTTAAACGGTGGAGCTGTCAGTTGGTGCAGTTCTAAACGGAGTACATAGCTGCTTCGGAAGCAGCGAACGAAGGAGTCTGTATGAAGGAGTTCATATCCGATCTAGGTGTCATACCTAGTGCATCGGGTCCAATGAAAATCTTTTGTGACAATACTGGTGCAATTGCCTTAGCAAAGGAATCCAGATTTCACAAAAGGACCAAACACATCAAGAGACGCTTCAACTCCATCCGGGATCTTGTCCAGGTGGGAGACATAGAGATTTGCAAGATACATACGGATCTGAATGTGGCAGACCCGTTGACTAAGCCTCTTCCACGAGCAAAACATGATCAGCACCAAGGCTCCATGGGTGTTAGAATCATTACTGTGTAATCTAGATTATTGACTCTAGTGCAAGTGGGAGACTGAAGAAAATATGCCCTAGAGGCAATAATAAAGTTATTATTTATTTCCTTATATCATGATAAATGTTTATTATTCATGCTAGAATTGTATTAACCGGAAACATAATACATGTGTGAATGCATAGACAAACAGAGTGTCACTAGTATGCCTCTACTTGACTAGCTCGTTAATCAAAAATGGTTATGTTTCCTAACCATGAACAAAGAGTTGTTATTTGATTAACGATGTCACATCATTAGTTGAATGATCTGATTGACATGACCCATTCCATTAGCTTAGCACCCGATCGTTTAGTATGTTGCTATTGCTTTCTTCATGACTTATACATGTTCCTATAACTATGAGATTATGCAACTCCCGTTTGCCGGAGGAACACTTTGGGTGCTACCAAACGTCACAACGTAACTGGGTGATTATAAAGGAGTACTACAGGTGTTTCCAATGGTAGATGTTGGGTTGGCGTATTTCGAGAATAGGATTTGTCACTCCGATTGTCGGAGAGGTATCTCTGGGCCCTCTCGGTAATACACATCACATAAGCCTTGCAAGCATTGCAGCTAATGAGTTACTTTGTCATCGGTATGTTACTTTGCCTATACCTGCTCCCTTATTGAAAAATAGTACATCACAGAAAACTGTTTCTGCGACACCTATACCAATTAGTGAGGAAGCTAATGATGATGATCATAAAACTTCAGGACAAGATACTACTGAACCCCCTAGATCAACTAGAGTGAGATCCGCACCAGAGTGGTACGGTAATCCAATTCTGGATGTCATGCTACTAGATCATGATGAACCTACGAACTATGAAGAAGCGATGGTGAGCCCAGATTCCGCAAAGTGGCTTGAAGCCATGAAATCTGATATGGGATCCATATATGAGAACAAAGTATGGACTTTGGTTGATTTGCCCGATGATCGGCAAGCAATTGAAAATAAATGGATCTTCAAGAAAAAGACTGACGCTGACGGTAATATTACTGTCTATAAAGCTCGACTTGTCGCAAAAGGTTTTCGACAAGTTCAAGGGGTTGACTACGATGAGACCTTCTCACCCGTAGCGATGCTTAAGTCTGTCAGAATCATGTTAGCAATTGCCGCATTTTATGATTATGAAATTTGACAGATGGATGTCAAAACTGCATTCCTGAATGGATTTTTGGAAACGGCTGTTCCGCGCGTCGTTCGTCGTGCGGGCCGCCAAGGGCTCCGACGACGACGGCCACATCGTCCCCGAAGGCGACGACGACAAGGACGCGGGCGGTGTGATCTTCGTCGTCCCCGCCGGCAGCGACGACATGGACGCCGACGCCGTGGTCCTCACCGGCGGCGACGTGGAGGACCGGGTAGTCTTCACCGGCGGCGAGGAGGACAAAGGCCACACTGGCGGCCAGGAGGAGAAGGCTGGCGAGCTCTACCGCTTCGGCAACCGGGAGGTGTTCATCCCAGAGGTACGTTTCGAGCTCTCGGGCCACCAGCTCTGCACCCCTCATACATGCAAGCTCGAACAGTTGGGGGGACGATCGATCGATATATTTGTTTCGGCTCGGTTGACGGCTCGACGCACCCGCGGCGGCTGCGGTGAACGTCCCTCCCCCGCCGCCAGCCGGGTGGATCGACTCGCTCGATCCAGCGGCTGCGGTTACGAACTGGAGTAAGTAATAATCTGTATGCGTGCCTGCAGATGACCCTGTACGAGCTGGTGATGATCTGCCACGAGGAGACAGGTCGGCTGCTGAACCGGGCGCGTCCGCCGCTCGACAAGCTCCATGGCCTCGACATCCTCAACGAATCGCACCATCTGATCAAGGAGGAGATGCGCAAGCTCGAGATGCACCAGGACGTCCCCGTCCCCGGAGGAGGCCGCCGCGTCGCCCACCTCATGGTCGGGCTGCACCTCCGGGTCGTCGCATGGGCCGGCAACATCGACGGTGTCAAGCCCGACCACTACCTGTCGGGCTTCCTCATGACCGGACAGCGCTACTGCCTCCCTAGCAAGAAGAAGCGCACTGGCACGCTCATGGAGCTGCTGCTCTACTCCATGATGATGGCGTCGAACGCTATCAATCCATTCCTCCCTGAGCAGGTCTTCGATTTCACCGACTACCCGTAAGAGCGCAAGCAGATGTTGGTTTTAATCCAGAGTTCAGTTCGATCAGACTACTATCTAGCAGTATTCCATCGTCCTAAGTAGCATCTTTCGTTTGCTTGAGCTCCATTATTCTGAGGCTTACAAGCAGCCCTGCTAAGATTGAGGTGATAGATACTTCTCATGATCAGCAACATTCGGCTTGTTACAGCTCTGCTTTCATTACATTGCTTGTGTTGGTGCGCCTCTGATAATTGCCCTTTGGAGGTTCAATTTGATTTTGATGCATTGCAGCAAGTGTGTCTCTCCATATTAATCATCTATTGTTGCTTTATAAGTTGCCAGATTCTCTGTGTGCCTGCATCATCATGTTTTCCTGGTCAGAGTCAGACATGTTCTAGCCATTTGTAAATGTGTTAGTATCAGGTGACTTCTAAAGATGGCACACAGTACTGGTTTGCACTTGGGAACTCTGTTCAGGTTTTGAAACGCCATGCTATTCCAGGCCTCCAGCAAAACAAAAATCCACAGTAGCTGCAATTTTTTTGTCTCTCACTCATTCTACTGATGTTTTATACAATTGGTTTTACTTATATGTCAGTGAAGAAGTCAGATAGGGAAAGTTGCAATGTACTCCCTCCGTCCCAAAATAAGTGACTCAACTTTGTACTAACTCTAAGTGAAGTACAAAGTTGAGTCACTTATTTTGGGACGGAGGAGTATAATTTTAGAGATCATATTTGAACTGTTGTGATAATGGTGAAAAGTAGGACAATATGCATTTATGCTTATTTCCATGTGTATGCCCATATTATGATTATGTTCTCATTCGGTAGGATAGAATCCAGATACATGAAAAATGGGGACATAAGAATGCACTAGCACTCTAGACCATAGAAAAACAGGTCTAAAAGTCGCTAAATTTTGTGAATTTAATTTTTGGCATGCTACTAAACTTTTGGATCCAAACTTCATATTTTTGCTCCATACTTGCTTCCTTGTTGCATCACTCATATCCAGTCATGGTGATGTCATGCCATTGCTGAGGAACTTATACACTTAAAATGTCATGTAAATCCCCTGTTCCTCAGTTCCTGCTTTTGGTCTAGACCGTACATCTCAGGAGCTCTTGCCAAGATTCAGTGCACATGTATTGCCTTCGAATGATCTTCATGATACATTCTCTAGACAAGAACTATATATATGGCTAAATATCAACTGTGAAGTGCGTGCATGGACAAGAGGGGGCGGGATGTGTATACTGTATGTTACTACCTCACAAATGAGCTGGTGGTCAGGAACATTGCGCATTCATGTTTGATTCTTTCTGCCATATTGAAATAGTTGTGTAGTAGACTGCTCCTTGAAATTTCAAAAGAACCGTTGCGCCAAAATTTTACTGTCACATGCATCTTGTATGAATATATAGCAACAACACAATTTAGCTTCCACAATCTATAACGAAAGAAACCTGATTGCCTTCATAAATTACAAACGTAAGCTTTTTTTCTTGAACCGGGCTAGCCCCTTTCCATTATATAGCATATAACTGAAATACATAAATTACATAGCTGAATTAAATAGCTTTACATTCTCATTTGAGGCATGCTTACAAATTGCTTTCCGTTTGCTGCAAGTTCATAATATTATTATTTTCATGGACGTGTAGAAATGAGTAAAACTCAATGATCAAGATTATTGGCATATGTGACCGAAGAAACAGACAGGGAAACACCTCGTCACACCACACCCTCTCATTACCAATTACCAAATAGTTCGACCATCACAGCCTCACTGCTCTACGCTCGCCGGACCACGGTGAGAAAGCCAACTAGATCCTCCTCTCCGAATCTGTTGGGGAACGTAGTAATTTCAAAAAAATTCTTACGCACACGCAAGATCATGGTGATGCATAGCAACGAGAGAGGAGAGTGTTGTCTACGTACCCTCGTAGACTGAAAGCGGAAGCGTTAGCACAACACGGTTGATGTAGTCATACGTCTTCACGGCCCGACCGATCAAGCACCGAAACTACGGCACCTCCGAGTTCTAGCACACGTTCAACTCGATGACGATCCCCGGACTCCGATCCAACAGAATGTCGGGGAAGAGTTCCGTCAGCACGACGGCGTGGTGACGATCTTGATGTTCTACCGTCGCAGGGCTTCGCCTAAGCACCACTACAATATTATCGAGGATTATGGTGGAAGGGGGCACCGCACACGGCTAAGAGATCAATGATAAATTGTTGTGTCTCTCGGGTGCCCCCCTGCCCCCGTATATAAAGGAGCAAGGGGGAGGAGGTGCGGCCAGGCAAGGGGCGCGCCAGGAGGAGTCCTACTCCCACCGGGAGGAGGACTCCCCCCTTTCCATGTTGGACTAGGACTTTGGGGGGGGGGAGAGAAAGAGGGGAAAGGAAAGAGGGGCCCCCCCCTCCTTGTCTAATTCGGACTTGGGGGGAGGGGCGCGCGGCTGCCCCTTGGCCTCCTCTCTACTTCCTCCACTAGGCCCATTAGGTTACCGGGGGGTTCCGGTAACCTCCCGGTACTCTGGTAAAATGTCGATTTCACCCGGAGCACTTCCGATGTCCAAACATAGGCTTCCAATATATCAATCTTTATGTCTCGACCATTTAGAGACTCCTCGTCATGTCCGTGATCACATCTGGGACTCCGAACAACCTTCGGTACATCAAAACATATAAACTCATAATGAAACTTTCATCGTAACGTTAAGCGTGCGGACCCTACGGGTTCGAGAATTATGTAGACATGACTGAGACACGTCTCCGGTCAATAACCAATAGCGGAACCTGGATGCTCATATTGGCTCCTACATATTCTACGAAGATCTTTATCGGTCAGACCGCATAACAACATATGTTGTTCCCTTTGTCATCGGTATGTTACTTGCCCGAGATTCCATCGTCGGTATCTTAATACCTAGTTCAATCTCGTTACCGGCAAGTCCCTTTACTCGTTCTGTAATACATCATCCCGCAACTAACTCATTAGCTGCAATGCTTGCAAGGCTTTAAGTGATGTGCATTACCGAGAGGACCCAGAGATACCTCTCCGACAATCGGAGTGACAAATCCTAATCTTGAAATACGCCAACCCAACAAGTACCTTCGAAGACACCTGTAGAGCACCTTTATAATCACCCAGTTACGTTGTGACGTTTGGTAGCACACAAAGTGTTCCTCCGGTAAAATGGAGTTGCATAATCTCATAGTCATAGGAACATGTATAAGTCATGAAGAAAGCAATAGCAATAAACTAAACGATCAAGTGCTATGCTAACGGAATGGGTCAAGTCAATCACATCATTCTCCTAATGATGTGATCTCGTTAATCAAATGACAACTCATGTCTATGGTTGGGAAACATAACCATCTTTGATCAATGAGCTAGTCAAGTAGAGGCATACTAGTGACACTCTGTTTGTCTATGTATTCACACATGTATTATGTTTCCGGTTAATACAATTCTAGCATGAATAATAAATATTTATCATGATACAAGGAAATAAATAATAACTTTATTATTGCCTCTAGGGCATATTTCCTTCAGTCACCCACTTGCACTAGAGTCAATAATCTAGATTACACGGTAATGATTCTAACACCCATGGAGCCTTGGTGTTGATCATGTTTTGCTCATGGAAGAGGCTTAGTCAGCGGGTCTGCAAAATTCAGATCCGTATGTATCTTGCAAATTTCTATGTCTCCAACTTGGAGTAAATCCCGAATGGAATTGAAGCATCTCTTTATGTGCTTGGTTCTTTTGTGAAATCTGGATTCCTTTGCCAAGGCAATTGCACCAGTATTGTCACAAAAGATTTTCATTGGACCCGATGCACTAGGTATGACACCTAGATCGGATATGAACTCCTTCATCCAGACTCCTTCATTTGCTTCTTCCGAAGCAGCTATGTACTCCGCTTCACATGTAGATCCCGCCACGACGTTTTGTTTAGAACTGCACCAACTGACAGCTCCACCGTTTAATATAAACACGTATCCGGTTTGCGATTTAGAATCGTCCGGATCAGTGTCAAAGCTTGCATCAATGTAACCATTTACGATGAGCTCTTTGTCGCCTCCATATACGAGAAACATATCCTTAGTTCTTTTCAGGTACTTCAGGATGTTCTTGACCGCTGTCCAGTGATCCACTCCTGGATTACTTTGGTACCTCCCTGCTAGACTTATAGCAAGGCACACAACAGGTTTGGTACACAGCATTGCATACATGATAGAGCCTATGGCTGAAGCATAGGGAACATCTTTCATTTTCTCTCTATCTTCTGTAGTGGTCGTACATTGAGTCTTACTCAACTTCACACCTTGTAACACAGGCATGAACCCTTTCTTTGCTTGATCCATTTTGAACTTCTTCAAAACTTTGTCAAGGTACGTGCTTTGTGAAAGTCCAATTAAGCGTCTTGATCTATCTCTATAGATCTTA
Source organism: Triticum monococcum (assembly GCA_034509565.1). NCBI lineage: Eukaryota > Viridiplantae > Streptophyta > Magnoliopsida > Poales > Poaceae > Triticum > Triticum monococcum. The sequence goes on from CM067845.1 coordinate 673,190,556, forward strand.
ATGCCCAATATGTAAGCAGCTTCACCGAGGTCTTTCATTGAAAAACTCTTATTCAAGTATCCCTTAATGCTATCCAGAAATTTTATATTATTTCCAATCAATAATATGTCATCCACATACAATATCAGAAATGCTACAGAGCTCCCACTCACTTTCTTGTAAATACAGACTTCTCCAAAAGTTTGTATAAAACCAACTGCTTTGATCACACTATCAAAGCGTTTATTCCAACTCCGAGAGGCTTGCACCAGTCCATAAATGGATCGCTGGAGCTTGCACACTTTGTTAGCTCCATTTGGATCGACAAAACCTTCTGGGTGCATCATATACAACTCTTCTTCCAGAAATCCATTCAGGAATGCAGTTTTGACATCCATTTGCCAAATTTCATAATCATAAAATGCGGCAATTGCTAACACAATTCGGACAGACTTAAGCATCGCTACGGGTGAGAAGGTCTCATCATAGTCAATCCCTCGAACTTGTCGAAAACCTTTCTTAACAAGTCGAGCTTTATAGACTGTAACATTACCGTCAGCTTTAGTCTTCTTCATGAAGATCCATTTATTCTCAATTGCTTGCTGATCAACGGGCAAGTCAACCAAAGTCCACACTTTGTTCTCATACATGGATCCCATCTCAGATTTCATGGCTTCTAGCCATTTTGCGGAATCTGGGCTCACCGTCGCTTCTTCATAGTTCGTAGGTTCATCATGATCTAGTAGCATGACTTCCAGAACAGGATTACCGTACCACTCTGGTGCGGATCTTACTCTGGTTGATCTACGAGGTTCGGTAGTTACTTGATCTGAAGTTTCATGATCATTATCATTAGCTTCCTCACTAATTGGTGTAGGTGTCACAGAAACCGGTTTCTGTGATGTACTACTTTCCAATAACACTACTAGGGAAAACCTTATACACAGAATCTTAGCATCAGCGTGGTTTAAAAACAGACGCTACTGCTAATTAGCAATAGCGAGCTCCAGAGAGCAGCACTACTAATATCTAAGTAGCAGTAGCGCTCTATGTGGAACAAGCGCTACTACTATCTTTGCCACGGTGTTGCCTCCCGGCTAGATATAGTAGTAGCGACCTTCCGGGGGACGCGCTACTGCTAAAGTACTTAGTAGCAACGTTTTTCTTAAAAACTCGCTGCTGCTAAGTATCACCGCAACTAATTAAGTTTAGTCCCATACTGCTAAGCGAACAAGGTGTTTGCCACCTTAAATATGTTACTTTTCAACCTATCTCGAGCACTTGGTCTTCATTGAACTATATGTGTATGATTTGTAGCTGCAATATGAATCCTCGCCTGTACCTATACAGGTACATAGTGAGGATTCATGTTGACTATTTAGATTCTACACAAAAAGATCAATGATGACCAATGTATATTTTTGATGTTTTCACATTGCTTAGACTTATAGCGTTTTTTCAGGACAAAGCGTTACTGACTTTGGGATAAACAAAAGAAATAACTGCTTTCATTAGCAGTAGCGTTTTTATGTAAAACGCGCTATAGATAAGTTAGCTATAGCACGTTTTCCTTACGAGCGCTACTGCTAGTTCGACTTAACCACCACCCCCGGCTCAAAATTTCGCTAAGTCCTCCTTTCCCCCCTGTTCCCCTACTCCTGTCGCACTGCGCCGCCCGAACCCGAGCCTCCCCTCACCGCCGCCGCCCGAGCCCGCCCTCAACCTCACCGCCGCCGCTCTCGACCTCACCACCGCCGCCCTCGACCTCACTGCCGCCGCTCGAGCCCGCCCAGGACCGCCGCCTCCCGATCCCGAGCCCGCCCTCGCCGCCCCTACCTCTGTCGCCGAGCACCTCCCCGCCATCGTCTCTCCCCTCTCTGTAAGCCCCCCACCCCTCCCCCACCCCCTCTCTCTTTGCTTAGTTAGTAGATGATTTTAGTAGTAGTAGAGTTAATTTAGGGTTCATAGATAATGATCTTTAGTAGTAGTAGATATTAATTAGTAGTAGTGATGGTAAACTAGTTGTATAATTAGCAGTAGTAGATGTTAATTAGTAGTAGATGTAGTAGTAGATGTTAATTAGTAGTAGTAGATGTACTAGTTTCTTTCTATTTATAGTAAGTTTATATTTAGTAAGAACGAGTTGAATTAATAGAACTAGTTTAGTTTTAGTTGAACTAGTTTAGTAAGTAAATTAATAAACTAGTTGAATTAATAGAAGTAATGTATTTTTAGTAAGAAAATTAAAATAACTAGTTGAACTACTTTATTTTTAGAAAGAACTAGTTTTTTTCTATTTATAGTAAGTTTATATTTAGTAAGAACTAGTTGAATTAATAGAACTAGTTGAACTTGTCATATTTGTTGTTATTTTTTAGTTTAAGCAATTATTCGGGATGTACTAGTTGAATTAATAGGGTTTTTGCTTTTGTAGAAATCAAGGAGCCCCTCCATCATCCCCGCCGTCGTCCCCGTCACCGACCCCCTCCGACCTCGAGGTGAGACCAGGCAAATCTCCATGTCAATATGAGTCCTTTATGAGTTTCAGGCGCTTGTTTTGCCGGAGTGTCCGGTCATGTTTTGGTTACACCTCCGAGTGGCCTATGTTTTGCCGGAGTGTTGATTAATTTCCGTTCTGGCAAATTTCAGGCGCTCGATATGTCCTTTTTTAGCAAAGGTCATGCCAGATTTTTCCGTGAATTCTGGCATGACTTGTGCTAGAATATGTAGGAAATATCGAATGGCCTGGATTTTCTCGAAAAATAATGATCTAATTTAGGTTTTTTAGTACATATATTTAATTGTACAAGTTTAATCTTTGAATTATGAATGTAGGAAATGTCGTACTCAGACAACGACAGTCTCCCGGGGGAGTGCAGCTGGTGCCACGACGATCGAGGTATGTGCGACAGGTTCGTTGAGCTGGATGAAGATCGGCGCTTCAGCATTAAGCTCGAGGAGACCTTCGATGTTGAAACAGTACGCAACAACAACAAGTGTTTTTTTCGTAATTAAGCATGACTTTAACTATTTCAACGTCTAATTTTCATCTTTTACAATTCGACTAGCTTATCCCATGCCATGCAAGACGCTATGTCTTGGAGAGGATGGGTTTTGAAGACCATGAAAATTTTGAAACAAAGAAACTACACCTAAGGACCCATCATGATATCGATTTTGAAGTAAATGTGTATAATTCTCAGAGCGTAACCCATTTTGGTTGCCAAAATTTGGAAGCACTTTGCAAAATGTATGGTTTTTATGAGGGTATGATTGTCACCATGGATCTTGGTAATCTTGACATCGAGCAAGACAATATGGACATTTGGGTCCTTGTTGATACGCTTCCGATTCTACCGCAATGTGAGTTTCTCAAACATAGTTATTAACTAATTCATATTGTTTATTTCAAAATAGTTAACAGCTTATTTTGAATCTTCAAAGAATGTGCAGAAGATGGTAGACAAAACCCACTACACTGATGGCTCCGAATTAACTTATAAGGAGAAAAGTCATCTGATTGCTTATTGTAATTTTCTTGAGAATTACAATACCTATTATCGAACTCCTCCAAATTATGGTGAATACGTGCCACTAGTGCACGTGTTGAACCACGGTAACTTCTATGGAGATACCCTGGTAAGATTTTTTACTATTACGACATCCGTGCATCTTTTGCATACTTCTAAAACTAGTACATCATTGCTAACTACAAAGTTATTACTATGTTTTTCAACAGGAAATCTCGATGGATTGTGTGCCTCATCTGATGTATCAGAATGGTCGCCTTGCAGTTATGAACCTACAGCCAGGTCAATCTAAGGAGATCACCTGTGCATATCGAATTTCTAAAACCGGTGAACACATGCTAATCAAAGAATGAAAAAAATGTTTGGATATTCGCAAGGAGGTTCTTGGAAGTAACATTAAGCGAAAGGCAAGAATTGGAAATAGGATAATCTCCATTCTCCATAATGGAGAGTCAGGGGCTATCTTGTTTTTTGCTATTTTACCTTAGAGAATATAGTAGGTCCTAAGTGAATGTAGTAGGTCCTATGAGGTACAATATGTTTATTATGTGATACAATGTGTTAGAGTTGATGACAAGGAGTACTTGTGATTACGACTAGTGACCAATTTGCTATGTGATGTCTCATTGATGAAAATGATGATCTTGAGGAGGTGTTATATGACAATGATGTATTATAATGATATGATGATGATGATATTTATTACATCATGGGGTGAAAGAACCGCGGATTAGTTTCAAGTGGATGTCCATCCACTTGAAACTAGTCCACGGTTCTTTCACCCCGTGATATAATAACTCATTATGATTTCAAAACAATTTCTAAATTCCTGTTGTGTGGAAACTTGTGTAAAGGTGTACGAATACAACATGAAATAAAAAAGAAATAAAATAAGAAATAATAGTAGCAGTGCGGGCAGGAAGAAGCGCTACTACTAATTACCAGTAGCGCACCTCCAGGAACACGCTACTACTAAGCCGATTTAGCAGTAGCGCGGGCGGAGGCACGCTACTGCTATATGTAAGCTGTAGCGCCTTATCAGTAGCGCATCGACCCGCGCTACTGATAGGCCTAAAACCCGCGCCGCTGCTAGGCTTTTTCCAGTAGTGTAAGGGAGCAGGTATAGATACCTCATCAAGTTCTACTTTTCTCCCACTCACTTCTTTCGAGAGAAACTCCTTCTCTAGAAAAACTCTGAATTTAGCAACAAAAGTCTTGCCTTCAGATCTGTGATAGAAGGTGTTCCCAATAGTCTCCTTTGGGTATCCTATGAAGACACATTTCGATTTGGGTTCGAGCTTATCAGGTTGAAGCTTTTTCACATAAGCATCGCAGCCCCAAACTTTCAGAAACAACAACTTTGGTTTCTTGCCAAACCACAGTTCATAAAGCGTCGTCTCAACGAATTTCGATGGTGTCCTATTTAATGTGAATGCAGCCATCTCTAAAGCATAACCCCAAAACGATAGCAGTAAACCAGTAAGAGACATCATAGATCGCACCATATCTAATAAAGTACGATTACGATGTTCGGACACACCATTACGCTGTGGTGTTCCGGGTGGCGTGAGTTGCGAAACTATTCCGCATTGTTTCAAATGTAGACCAAACTCATAACTCAAATATTCTCCTCCACGATCAGATCGCAGAAACTTTATTTTCTTGTTACGATGATTTTCAACTTCACTCTGAAATTCTTTGAACTTTTCAAACGTTTCAGACTTATGTTTCATTAAGTAGATATACCCATATCTTCTTAAATCATCTGTGAAGGTGAGAAAATAACGATATCCGCCACGAGCCTCAACATTCATTGAACCACATACACTTGTATGTATGATTTCCAACAAATCTGTTGCTCTCTCCATAGTACCGGAGAACGACGTTTTAGTCATCTTACCCATGAGGCACGGTTCGCAAGTACCAAGTGATTCATAATCAAGTGGTTCCAAAAGTCCATCAGTATGGAGTTTCTTCATGCGCTTTACACCGATATGACCTAAATGGTAGTGCCACAAATAAGTTGCACTATCATTATCAACTCTGCATCTTTTGATTTCAACATTATGAATATGTGTATCACTACTATCGAGATTCATCAAAAATAGACCACTCTTCAAGGGTGCATGACCATAAAAGATATTCCTCATATAAATAGAACAACCATTATTCTCTGATTTAAATGAATAATCGTCTTGCATCAAACAAGATCCAGATATAATGTACATGCTCAACGCTGGCACCAAATAACAATTATTTAGGTCTAATACTAATCCCGAAGGTAGATGTAGAGGTAGCGTGCCGACCGCGATCACATCGACTTTGGAACCATTTCCCACGCGCATCGTCACCTCGTCCTTAGCCAATCTTCGCTTAATTCGTAGCCCCTGTTTCTAGTTGCAAATGTTAGCAACAGAACCAGTATCAAATACCCAGGTGCTACTGCGAGCATTAGTAAGGTACACATCAATAACATGTATATCACATATACCTTTGTTCACTTTGCCATCCTTCTTATCCGCCAAATACTTGGGGCAGTTCCGCTTCCAGTGACCAGTCTGCTTGCAGTAGAAGCACTCAATCTCAGGCTTAGGTCCAGACTTGGGTTTCTTCTCCTGAGCAGCAACTTGTTTGTTGTTCTTCTTGAAGTTCCCTTTCTTCTTCCCTTTGCCCTTTTTCTTGAAACTGATGGTCTTATTGACCATCAACACTTGATGCTCCTTCTTGATTTCTACCTCCGCGGCTTTTAGCATCGCGAAGAGCTTAGGAATAGTCTTATTCATCCCTTGCATATTATAGTTCATCACGAAGCTTTTGTAGCTTGGTGGCAGTGATTGAAGAACTCTGTCAATGACACTATCAATAGGAACATTAACCCCCAGTTGAGTCAAGTGATTATGATACCCAGACATTTTGAGTATATGTTCACTGACAGAACTATTCTCCTCCATCTTGCAGCTATAGAACTTATTGGAGACTTCATATCTCTCAATCCGGGCATTTGCTTGAAATATTAACTTCAACTCCTGGAACATCTCATATGCTCCATGACGTTCAAAACGTCGTTGAAGACCCGGTTCTAAGCCGTAAAGCATGGCACACTGAACTATCGTGTAGTCATCAGCTTTGCTCTGCCAGACGTTCATAACATCTGGTGTTGCTCCTGTAGCAGGCTTGGCACTTAGCGGTGCTTTCAGGACGTAATTCTTCTGTACAGCAATGAGGATAATCCTCAAGTTACGGACCCAGTCCGTGTAATTGCTACCATCATCTTTCAACTTTGCTTTCTCAAGGAACGCATTAAAATTCAACGGAACAATAGCACGAGCCATCTATCTACAATCAAACATAGACAAGCAAGATACTATCAGGTACTAAGTTCATGATAAATTTAAGTTCAATTAATCATATTACTTAAGAACTCCCACTTAGAAAGATATCCCTCTAATCCTCTAAGTGATCACGTGATCCAAATCAACTAAACCATGTCCGATCATCACGTGAGATGGAGTAGTATCAATGGTGAACATCAATATGTTGATCATATCTACTATATGATTCACGCTCGACCTTTCGGTCTCCGTATTCCGAGGCTTGTCAAGTTTAACCTGAGTATTCCCCGTGTGCAACTGTTTTGCACCCGTTGTATTTGAACGTAGAGCCTATCACACCCGATCATCATGTGGTGTCTCAGCACGAAGAACTTTCTCAACGGTGCATACTCAGGGAGAACACTTATACTTTGATAATTTAGTGAGGAATCATCTTATAATGCTACCGTCAATCAAAGCAAGATAAGATGCATAAAAGATAAACATCACATGCAATCAATATAAGTGATATGATATGGCCATCATCATCTTGTACTTGTGATCTCCATCTTCGAAGTACCATCATGATCACCATCGTCACCGGCGCGACACCTTGATCTCCATCGTAGCATCGTTGTCGTCTCACCAATCTTATGCTTCCACGACTATCGCTACCGCTTAGTGATAAAGTAAAGCATTACAACGTGATTGCATTGCATACAATAAAGCGACAACCATATGGCTCCTGCCAGTTGCCGATAACTCAGTTATAAAACACGATCATCTCATACAATAAAATTTAGCATCATGTATTGACCATATCACATCACAACATGCCCTGCAAAAACAAGTTAGACGTCCTCTACTTTGTTGTTGCAAGTTTTACATGGCTGCTACGGGCTTAGCAAGAACCGTTCTTACCTACGCATCAAAACCATAACGATAGTTTGTCAAGTTGGTGATGTTTTAACCTTCGCAAGGACCAGGCGTAGCCACACTTGGTTCAACTAAAGTTGGAGAAACTGACACCCGCCAGCCACCTGTGTGCAAAGCACGTCGGTAGAACCAGTCTCGCGTAAGCGTACGCGTAATGTCGGTCCGGGCCGCTTTATCCAACAATACCGCCGAACCAAAGTATGACATGCTGGTAAGCAGTATGACTTATATCGCCCACAACTCACTTGTGTTCTACTCGCGCACAACATCAACGCATAAAACCTAGGCTCTGATGCCACTGTTGGGGAACATAGTAATTTCAAAAAATTTCCTACGCATACGCAAGATCATGGTGATGCGTAGCAACGAGAGAGGAGAGTGTTGTCTACGTACCCTCGTAGACTGAAAGCGGAAGCATCAGCACAACGCGGTTGATGTAGTCGTACGTCTTCACGGCCCGACCGATCAAGCACCGAAACTATGGCACCTCCGACTTCTAGCACACGTTCAGCTCGATGACGATCCCCGGACTTCGATCCAACAGAATGTCGGGGAAGAGTTCCGTTAGCACGACGGTGTGGTGACGATCTTGATGTTCTACCGTCGCAGGGCTTCGCCTAAGCACCGCTACAATATTATCGAGGATTATGGTGGAAGGGGGCACCGCACACGGCTAAGAGATCAATGATCAATTGTTGTGTCTCTGGGGTGCCCCCTGCCCCCGTATATAAAGGAGCAAGGGGGAGGAGGTGCGGCCAGGCAAGGGGCGCGCCAGGAGGAGTCCTACTCCCACCGGGAGTAGGACTCCCCCCTTTCCATGTCGGACTAGGACTTGGGGGAGGAGAGAAAGAAGGGAAAGGAAAGGGGGGGCGCCCCCCCTCCTTGTCCAATTCGGACTTGGGGGGGAGGGGCGCGCGGCTGCCCCTTGGCCTCCTCTATCCTCTCTACTTCCTCCACTAGGCCCATTAAGGCCCATTAGGTTACCTGGGGGTTTCGGTAACCTCCCGGTACTCTGGTAAAATGTCGATTTCACCCGGAACACTTCTGATGTCCAAACATAGGCTTCCAATATATCAATCTTTATGTCTTGACCATTTCGAGACTCCTCGTCATGTCTGTGATCACATCTGGGACTCCGAACAACCTTCAGTACATCAAAACATATAAACTCATAATGAAACGGTCATCGTAACGTTAAGCGTGCGGACCCTACGTGTTCGAGAATTATGTAGACATGACCGAGACACGTCTCCGATCAATAACCAATAGCGGAACCTGGATGCTCATATTGGCTCCTACATATTCTACGAAGATCTTTATCGGTCAGACCGCATAACAACATACGTTGTTCCCTTTGTCATCGGTATGTTACTTGCCCGAGATTCGATCGTCGGTATCTTAATACCTTGTTCAATCTCGTTACCGGCATGTCGCTTTACTCGTTCTGTAATACATCATCCCACAACTAACTCATTAGTTGCAATGCTTGCAAGGCTTTAAGTGATGTGCATTATTGAGAGGGCCCAGAGATACCTCTCCGACAATCGGAGTGACAAATCCTAATCTTGAAATACGCCAACCCAACAAGTACCTTCGGAGACACCTGTAGAGCACCTTTATAATCACCCAGTTACATTGTGACGTTTGGTAGCACACAAAGTGTTCCTCCGGTAAACGGGAGTTGCATAATCTCATAGTCATAGGAACATGTATAAGTCATGAAGAAAGCAATAGCAACAAACTAAACGATCAAGTGCTATGCTAACGAAATGGGTCAAGTCAATCACATCATTCTCCTAATGATGTGATGCCGTTAATCAAATGACAACTCATGTCTATGGTTAGGAAACATAACCATCTTTGATCAATGAGCTAGTCAAGTAGAGGCATACTAGTGACACTCTGTTTGTCTATGTATTCACACATGTATTATGTTTCCGGTTAATACAATTCTAGCATGAATAATAAACATTTATCATGATACAAGGAAATAAATAATAACTTTATTATTGCCTCTAGGGTATATTTCCTTCACCATCTTCTTGCCTTGAAAACAAATAGTCTGTTCCCTCCAAGTCTTTAACTTGACTGTTGTGGACATCTCCTCGAGCAAGACGCCTAGGCGCTCCACCTATCACCTCCTCCAGCGCGACCGGGGGCGCTAACCCTAGCCGCCGCCACCTCCTCCTCCCTCCCTCATCATCCCTAGAGGTGGTCGTCGGAAAATCCTGTGCGCCGTCGATGAAGGGGACAGTGGGGATCTCGCGTCCGGTGGGGTGGCATGGCTGCCTGGAGGGGCTGTACAGAACATCATGATATCTTTCTCCGACAACTACTCCTCTTGGTGGTGCGGCCGCACTCCAGTGACAACGTGGGGATGACGTACTCGACTGGGGTGTGATCTATGATGCAAGGCCCCCGGAGTGATAGTTCCGGTCATGACGGCGACGGCAACCCCTCCATCAGAGATGATGGGCTTGGAGCCGACGGTATGCTCCTCCCTATGGATCGGAGATGATGTACCAGGAGATGATGGTCCTCGATGTAGTTGGAGCTGGAGGTGGGGATTCAAATCGGGAGAAATTCCTATGCGACACTGGTTGGCCACAACGATGATGCGGGGGCCGGCTTTTCTCCATGAAGATGTTCGCCAAATCTGCTTCTACCTCGTCCACGCCATTTGTCTTCCGAGTGAAAACTCTAACTATCGTGGGCGGCGACGGCACCTTCGACGTCGTTCCCTTCTTGAATGCGCCACCTTGGGAGATAGTTGGCTAGTGGACACCATTGTATTGGCGTTGGCGAGGACCTAGATCAGGAGGTGGTGCGATATGGCATTTACCGCATCAGCGGCGGCGGGTCTCAGCGATGTGGTGTAGCGGGGTCTCGGCATTGGATGTGTGTTGACGGGTGGGAGCAGATCTGACTAACGTCTTCATGCAGAAAAACAGCGCCCTCGGGCGTCGCCGCCATCTTAGTCAATAAGTGTCAACTAGGGATTTCTTTTGATCTGAATCCCCACCTCCAGCTCCATCTCCATTGAGGACTGATAGGTCTTGCAACCCAAATCCGTACAGAGGAACACATCGTGTGGGGAGGAGCGCAAACGCCCAGTCTAGACCAGTCACTGTTAGGCGAACACGACCATAGGGTACCACCATCAACTTGCATCCCTTCCCTGGACGCTGAGCCAATTGTTGGGCCATCCTGACCAAGCGCGCGCTGATGCACAGCCATGGAGCTGCCGCCCTACAGCTTGGGCACCGCCGTGAGAAGAGGCCCCGCTGTTGCCGTTTGTCGTGCGGGCTTTGCCGGCAGCCTCCTCCGGCGGTGGAACGGCAGGAGGGGAGGAAATAAGGGTTGGTGGTGCTAGGTTTCTTTGAGCGCCTGAGTCGCCTCGTCTGGGCGAGGGGGAGGGGGTGGGTTGTTTCCTCTATTTGTGGTAGCGGGCTTGTGATATGCATGATAGTATCCTCCTCCCTTTTCTAGTTGCCCAAAAGTAGTCGCTTGCGTAGGTGGACCGATGGATGTGTTGTGTGTTGATGTTCATGTAGCGTTTAAACCTATGTAACATCAACGGTGGTTGTGATCCCCCCCCCTTCCCCCTTCTTCTATACAAGATGATACGCATACTCGTGCGTATTCGAGAGAAGAAAAGCAGTCGCTTGCTCCATCACCAAGCACTTCCCGTCCGTCCATCATGCAACGGCTCACAACACCACCCTAATGACCCGTTGTGCCATATAGAAACCGCTTGATGCATCATTGTCTTCAATCTCCGGCTGCGGCGCCCCATTGATCTTGTTCCACCGGCCACCATTCCAGCCGGCGTGACCAGATCCGGGATGCTCTCCGCCTCCTCTCTCAGCTGCACTCCTTCACCCCTCCAGGCTCTCGCTGAGCTGCCCATGGCCCTCGCATCCGCGTCGTCATCTCTGGCTCCGTCGGCCACCTCGGCTGCTGCTGCCAGGCTGGCCGCGGCTGCACTTGCCGCCCGCAAGGCCGCCCCTGCAGCTGGTGGCCGTCTGTCCCGCGTTGGACTCCCGCCGAGGCCGGATGTGGCAGCATCTCCGACGGTGCATTCCGGCTTGCGCTCCCTGCTGAGCCCCCGTCCGGCCAGCGTCGCCGTGTTGTCTACCCTAGACGTCACGCATACTGCTCCAGATCGTGCCCCTGGCCTGCTGGATGGAGGGCTTGGGTGTATTCCGTCCCCGGCCTGTGCTGACGCTGCTCCTGCCAGCGCCGCGCCGTCAACCCCGACTACTGTTGTGGCACCGACGGCGGCCACTCCGGCACCACCGGCCGCCGCCCTTGCTGCACTGGCCACGGTTCCCTCTACGGGCGCCTCCGCCGGCTTGCTGCTGCCACCCCCATCGTCGGCCCTTGTTCAGACAGATCTGGAAAAAGAAGCTCTGCTGCGCCCCTCCTACGGGCAGCTGCGTGCCCCTGTCCAGATGGATGGGGCCTGGCTCCTCAAACGCTGCTGCTGCCTTCGACGCCGGTCGTGTCGGCGCTTGTGATAGATGTGGCGGCAGGAGTGCAGGGAGCTCCCAATGCTCTGGCAGAGGCTCCAGAGAAGTTGGCCTCTCCTCTGCTTGGTCCATCTTCAGTGTCGGCATGCAACGGCCTCTCTGCTGCCACTACCGCTATTGTAGCCGGGGTGGGCTGGGTGCATTTGGGTCAGGGCCGACATTCCGGCCGACGCGCTCCCCCCGAGCCATCGAGGGAAGGTCTCGAGCGTAGTCTCGCCTTCAAGCGTTGGGCTCGAGGAAGGTGCTTTCGTTGCCTCGAGCGTGACCACGAAGTCGGTGCATGTCGTGATCCATTCAGATGCATTCGATGTCGTCGCCCTGGTCATCGGGAGAGGGTCTGTCGTGCTTGCTCTCCGGTTGCTCGCGATCGCTCTCCGGTCGCTCGAAGTGGCTCTTCGGTCACTTGTGCTCCTCGTCAGCGGAGCCGCTCCCCGTCCGTCCAGCCTTGTCCTTCGCTGGCCAGGAGTTGGGTTGAGGTTGTGGGCCACTCGTCGCTGCGTGTGTCGGTGCCGCCAAGGTCTCAATCTGGGTGTTGCAAGGATTCCAATGTCTGCACCTCTTTGGTGTCTGCTTTGGAGACGCAGCTTGCCCTGCTGTGCATGGAGCTCCTTCAGGAGGTTGAGCTGCTTCGCACTGAGCTTCGAGACGCTCTAGCCAAGTTTGAGGTTGCATCGGTTGTGCCTTTGCTGCCTGAGCTCCAGGTTGGTCCCATTGATGGGGATGCTGAATGTTGCTTTGGAGATTTTTCTCCTCGTGCTCTGCATGTGACACCGCTTGTTTGTGGGAATGCGGTTATCACGGAGGTCGTAGCTCCAGTTCTGCAGATTATGTCTGAGTTGCAGGAGCTTTGTGGGGAATCATCTATGGTGTTACCGATGGAGTTGAGCGCACTGGAGTCCTTGGTGGTGGCCATGCCACCTTCACTACCACCGTCAGAGTCCTATCAGCCGCCCGCCATTCCGGGCTGTGAAGACTTGGTTGGTTCTTTCAATGCCTCATCTATGGCCATTGTGCATGTGGCGTGTTTGGGTGGCGAGGTTGATGAGATAGTTGTGTTGGCACCTAACTCTGGGGTTCTATCATGTGAGCAACTGGAGACGCCTGAGTCCATCGTGCCAGTGGTACCCGTGACTGATGATGTTGAGGCGGTTGGTGCGCTGGCGCCTGATCCTTCGGAGCCCAACTAGCCGCTCGCCTCTGTGGAGCGTGGAGGTTCCGATGTTGTAGTCACCCACTTGCATGTGACCGTTGGGCAGGTTTCTGTGCGTGACAAGTTCAGTGAGATTCTCTTCAAAATAGAGCTTCACAGCTTGCTTAAACGTTTGGAGAGGGTGAGCCCTGGATCTGGCAAGGCAATTGTGGAGGAGGCTCTCAGGAGCAAAAGAAGAGTGACGCCACAAGAAAGGCATCCGCAGTTGCTTGATGGATGGTTACCAGTCTCTTGGGTTGTCCTTATGGTCTGGCTTGTCTTTGTGGATTTGGTGGTGCCCGTGGTTTTCGGCCGAGTTACTCTCGTTGGGGTGTCTTCATGTTGTAACTGTGTGCGGGTTGGTGGATGTTAGGTGTTGGGTATGGTGGTCACTCTGTGAGTAGTCCACCTGTGATTGGTCTGTATCGGTCTTCGCCTGGTTTTTCGTTAATTAACTGGGCAATTCTCTTCTGTTTAATTAATCGATGAGGCAAATCTTTTGCCTTCGTTTTGAAAAAAAAAAAAGCACTGCACCACAACGCACTGTACCAGGTGCCTTTACTCTCCTTTGCGCCAGTTTTTTCTTCTTCGAAATGGCAGCGTTCATGCATTCATTAAGCACCAGATTGAAAACTCCTTGGAAAAAAGGCAAGCCAATTTATCAGCAGCTTGTGTGCACCCGCCGCGCCTATAGTATTCTCGCATGGTCCTAATAGTGTCGGCTTTCGTGCGGTTGATATGGGATTTACAACAATTTTTCCTTTCATTTTTCATGCATTTTTTGTGTCTAATCTTGTTCTTTTTTTCGTGCGGTATTTTCGATATGCGGTATTCTCGCATTTTTTTCTATTTTCAGTTTCGTTTTATCTTGTTCATTTTTCTTTTCTATGTTATTATTATAAATATATAAATAATTTAGAAAAATACACAATTTTTACAGAGGTGTGAACACATTTACAAACTTGCATGGATATTTTTTAAAGGTGTGAATACCTTCTCAAATAATAGGAAAGTTTTTCTAATACATGATGACTTTTTATTATTTCATAAAAAAATCAAACATGTGTGAATACCCTTTTGAATTACATGAACATTTCTTAAATTGTGGAACACTTAATTTAATTGCATGATCCTTTTTTAGGAAAGTAAGTCATTTTTTATTAGATTACATAAACATTTAGTAAAAATGAGTGGATTGTTTTTAACTCATGAATTTTTTTTCTAAATTACTAAGCACTTTTTATTAAATAACATTCTAAAATATGTGAACACTTTAAAAGTACATGTATATATTTATGTTTTCATATGTGTGAACAATTTTTTTAACACTCTGCTCTTCATCAGCGGCGGATGTTGTTCTGCTGCACTGATCCTATGGAGTCTTAGTACGACGAATTTTTGACTGTCTGCTACAACAAATTTTGTCTGACTCCAGCGAAGGAGGGGCGATGAGGGCGACGCGCATTCGGCTCGATTCAGTGCTTCTAGTCGTCGCTAAGTTGTCTACAGATTTGGATATAATTTTTATTATTTCTGCTATTCATTGCGCTGTCATGATTGAAAATGAATAGATGGAAGGTTTTCTTGCAAAAAAATTCTATAACATGCGAATATTCTTACTCATTACTTATTTTATTAAAGAAACGAAAAAATTCAGACGAAAGGGAGAAAATTAATAAAAGGGAACAGTTGTGTTTTTTTCCTGGGCCGGCCCTTGTTGGCGACTGCTCCTTGGCGCTCGCTAATGGCGATAGATATATAGCAGCGCCCGCTTTCCGTTTCCCTGCAACTTCACGAGCGATATCCATACAAAAGAACTCCAGCGAGCATACGCGAGGCGAACTGCGACGATCGGCTCATCGCGGTTGCCCACTCGCCCCTCCGGATTCCGGCGTCCGCCGCCGCCCTAGCTACGTACCGAAGGTCGTCGGCACCGCAGGTCTGCAGCAGCCTCGTCCCGATCTCACCTAGGTGAACGCCCTACACTAACAACTAGGGTTTTGTTCATGATATAATATAATTTTTTTGGATTTCTGCTTTTCTTTTCAAGTCAAAGTCAAACTAAACGCAAATATGCAGTCGGTACTACTAGTATAGTACTTCCTCGTAAAGAAATATAAGGATCACCACTACTCTGTCCAACATGTACTTTGTTATAACCGAATATGATAGGATTACTGTGACACGCACTAGCACACTACTCATATTTCAATGTCTAGGATTTGAGGATTTTCTATGCAATTTAATCCAGCAAGCCATTCTTATTACATGTGTCCTCGCCTGCTGCTTCTAGCATATACTACTCTCTCCGTCCCAAAATAGGTGTTTTAATTTTATACTAACTTTAATGCAAAGTTGTACTAAACTTGAGACACGTACTTTTGAATGGAGGAGTACTTTGTATTTGAACTTTTACAGTTAGTACTTCAATCAAACAACTCACATCACCGCCTGATCCATCGCGCCATATGCATTAGGTACCGCATCGTACGCCGCTTTGATTTTCCGATTTATGTATTGGAACTTGAGGCACCTCATCGGTTGCAAGCATGTTCAATTTCTTCCTTAGATCAGGGCGTGTGCATGTTGAATCGGATTTTCACTCATGTGACCTGTCGGCTGTCGCAGTTCACCATTTGTATTGTGGTCCTAATAGCAAAGCATTGTCACATTGCAGGTTCATGATGAACGCGTCCACGTATCAGTTGCTGCGGCCTGGACTTGCTGTTCTGTGGGGTCAGAAAAAACCACAGGTTGCCGTCTTTGGCAGGAGCAGCAGCCAACGAAGTCGGCTCGCTGCACCCAAGGTCCAACAAACAACAGAAAGTGCAAACCATGATAAGTTTAGGGGTACTGTTAAGCCATGGTACAAGGAGTTCCCTGAAACCATGTGGAGTATTTCCGAGGGCTCCCTTGAGACTCTTAAAAAGAAGGTCTGTATTTTCATTATCTTTTCATATTTAATATATAGATGTTTGATCCATGTTTCTTTATTATCTATGTGCTTGGTTGTGAATTATTAGACCATCATTGTTTTACCTTCGATATAAAACTATTGTCATTGTAAGGACCGTGAGCTGAATCCGAGTGGATGGAGCACCGACACGGACTTCGATGGTAGCTTCGCAGAGTCTGTTGTGTTTGACAAGAACCTCTACAAGTATGGGATTTTAGGCTGCAAGACCAATGTGGATAAGATTATGAATGGGGTACTCTCACTATGTCTTTTCTTTTTCTTTTTCATGTTCGCATCTGTCATGTTCAAGAGTTTTGCGTGTTTCTTTTGAAAATTTTGCATTTAGTCTGTTCCAATCTTTATGAAGTCCAGTATAAGAATGAATGCCTTGGAATTTAATTAACCTGATGAACTTTCTGATTGCACTTTGTTACTAGTTTTTTAGGGGCCTTCTCCATATGATAAGCACTAATTTTTTTAACGCAGAAATGGTCAGTTTATTATGAATTTCTAAACTATTTCTTACACAAAACGTTGCATTGGTGTAGGGTGCCATATCTGCTTGTCACAGAGATAAAATTATCTGTTGTCTTGAGAATATAGAAGATGCCATTAAGCTAGGAAAGTTTGAGTGGAATGATGGTGTGGATGTACATACAAATATTGTGAAAGCACTTGCTGATAAGGTTGGACACATACCAAAGGATCTAGTCATAACAAATAAACATGACAGTTGTCTCATGATCCTCGAAATGTGGTGCAAGACCTACATCGATCAAATTAGGACACAGATGAAACAATTTCAGGTTCTTCCTTTTTCTTGCTTCATGATCTAGGAGTACTTTTGATCCCAGATGTTTATTGTTTAATTACAATTTCACCATATTTTAACTCATATTCGAGCTTATTTCTTGCTTATTTTAGCATATTCAGTTGAGTATTTAAAAAAAAACTACCACAATTCGTGAAACCGTACCTACAAACTACCATTTTACAAATTTGTGCCGAAAACTACCATTTTCTTACTAATTCTTGACTAAAAACTACTAAGTCTGAAAAGAACCCGATTTGGCTCTTTTAAACACGTTTCTAACTAGTTGGACCCACACGTAAGCAGGCTAAAATGGCAATCGGGTCTCTAGTTTTTTTTCAAAAAAGTAGCGCATCGTGGCTGTGGCCGGCCCCAGGCCATGGCAGCGGCCAAGCCGTTGCTGTGGCCAACCATGGCCGCTTGTGGCGGAGGCAGCCGTGAGTGGTGAGCGGTGGCCAGCCAGCACGCACGCACGCAAGCCAGCCAACCGACCAGCAAGCGGCGGTGCTGCACGCACGCTCGCGGCGGCGACGGCCAGCACGACGGGGGGGGGGGGGGGGGGGGGGGCGCTGCGCACGCAAGGCCGCGGCGGCTGTCACGCACGCTCACGGCGACGATGTCCAGCACGCGGTGGCGGCGGCTGCTGCGCATGCACGCAAGGTCGCAGCACGCCAGCACGACCGAGGTGGCTCCAGCCGGCATGGTTGCGCCGCCGTCTCCAGTCCCGACCAGTGTCGGAGAGGTGCTTCGCCGGGGCGTCGCCATGGCGAAGAGCGCGGAGTGCATACGATGTGTTCGAGGAAATGCCAGAGAGAGAGAAGGAGGAGGAGGAAGAAAATTAATGCTGATAGGTGGGCTCATCCTGTCAGAAAGGCGTTTAGAAGACGTGAATCAGACACTTTCCTGACAGGGTAGTTTTCAGTCAAAGATTAATCAAAAAATGGTAGTTTTCGGCACAAATTTGTAAAGTGATAGTTTATAGACACAGTTCCGCGAAATGTGGTAGTTTTTTTGTTAAATACTCTATTCAGTTAGTATATAAGGTTAGTTAAATTGTCTGACAATCTTGCAGGTTGCTCTAGTTCTCTTGGCACTAAGAAATGATTGCTTGGTCCTTCCGAGTGGAAGAGAAGTTAATAACAATACATTGCTAAAGACTCTTGTTTTACCAAGTCTTAGAATGGTAATTGTCTATTACATCTTTCGGTACTTAGCATTTCCAGCACAGAGACCATTTGCTAAAATAATGTACCTTGTGTTTACAAAGTTGAAACCCTCCCATGGGTAAAATGCAAAAATCCTATTTATTCCAAGACACAAAGATAAACCATTGGATGCCCAAGAGGATTTATACTATTTGACTCTCTTTTTTCATGCATACAGCTAGAGCATGATGCATCAGATCTTTCTGCCTTCCTTGGTTTCGTTTATTCATCAAGTGATGGTGTCATTAATCTCAGGAACAGGTTTCCTCCCTATTTTACATTTTCTTTAATTATTTAGACAACTAGCTCTAATATGGATGTACACTTCTACATTCTTTTAATCGATCAAATATTACGTTCGAATGTACTACTGTATTTTTTCTAGTCATGGAATGTTGATAATTGACATCTGATTGTACATTTTTCTATCTGTAGCTATTCCTGCTTAAAAAGATAAATATTCCTATTGAGGAAAAAGCAACTTGTTACGTGATAATTCCAAAAAATAGTCAAACTAATGAGGCATGATTATCTTTTTGAGTATTTCAGCCTACTAGAAGTATTGATAGTTGATTATTTTACTTCCCCCCTTTTCTAAACTGTGCAGACTTTCAGAGGATTTTTCGGTTTCCAAATGTTCTACCATTGCTGATTTTGCAAGATCAATCAATTATGGCATTCCTGGACATCTACTACAATTGCTTGAGAAGTTCTTTTCATGGAGGAATTGGCCATTAGTCACACCACATGGTGAAGCAGCAACATATGAGAAAATGCTTAGAAAATTCACTATGGATGAACAGACGAGGGAAAACAGACACTTAGCTTTATTAAAATGTCTAAAGATTGGAATTAGTGAATTACCTCAAGATTGTGAAATCCAGGTATAATGATAATATTGTCATGGTGCATCATCATACTTGGAGGCAGTATCTTGTTCGAAACAACAGACATGATGCATGGTAGCATTTGGTTCTAACAATGTGTTTTTTCGTTGAACAGGATGCTAAGTACCATTTATTTTCTAGTGGTGAAGTTGTGCTAGAAATGATCAACGTGTTCATAAAATTTGTGGAAAATATGTCCGTCCGTATGGAAAAGATGCAAATTTCCCATCCAAGAGGCTACGATGATGTTCTGGGGTTTGCACATTTCCTGACTAGCAAGGTGAGCTCCTAATCTTAGTTTTATGTTCTCACCCTTTTAAGTAATTTTCTAGGCTTTAGTAGGTTCTAGGGTCTATTAGAAGATTTTTAATGTTCCCCCTAGATATATCTCAGTCACTTTGTTTTAAGTACTAAAGAGTTACTTTGTTATAAAAAGGTTGTGTTTTAGCCATTGGATCTATGCGGAATGGGTGATCTAAGCCATCTTTGCTTAGTGCACTGCCATTAGACTAGATTCAGTTTTGTGTATCTATAGTAAAACCGTTTTCAACTCTATTTGCAAGAGTTTTGATTGTTTAGTATTGGATCTATGCGGAATATTGTTTAGTATTGTATTGTGCATACACACTTTTTTGTGGTGCACCTGCAACTTTTTTGTCCAACTAACAACTAGTGAATCGCACTTTAAATTTCCTTTGTGTTGTTTTCTGTGAATTTTTAGGATTAGAAGCAACACTAGAATTAAACATATTATGCAAAATTTCTGGTTTAGAAGTGCGAAAGTAAGTATTTGAATTTAATTAATATTAGGAAAAGTCCTGGCTGTAAAGAGAAAGTGAAGAACCGATTGGTTTTTCACTTATTTTCAGCCGCCTATCATTTAGTAGTCCTACGAAAGTTCTTCCTTTCATTACAGACGAACACTTGGAAGTGCTAAAAATATCCAAGGGTTTATCACTTACTCACTCCGTTCCGTAATATAAGCGTTTTTTTACACTACACTAGTATTAAAATCCGTTTTATATTATTGGATGGAGGGAGTAAGAGCAACTTCAATGGGGCGATCATTTCGTCCGTCCATGTCCGTTTAGATCGACGCGGGCAAAAGTGGTGGCCCAACATGCCGATTCAAACCCAAATGCGTCGGCACGGACGTGGAACAGACGCCACGCGCGTCTTCTTGGCGTCCGCCGCGGCCCCATCCGACTGTCGTCCAACCTCCCGCCACCTACTTGGTCAGCTTCATTTATGACCTCGGGCCCACACGTCAGCAACGGCGGTCGTCCTTTTTTAAACCGACTGTGCGGCGGGGGCGTCCTCATCCAGCCAGCCCTCGTCCCCATCTAGCCACACTCTCTCCCCCGTCGCCGGCAAACCCTAGCCAACCCTAGCCACCCCAGCCGTGCCAAATAAGGCTCTTCTCCGGCGCCGGCAGCAGCAGCAAGGCCAAGGGTAAGTCGCCCGCCACCCCCTTTCCTCCGAAGTTTCTCCCACCTCCGCCGGCGCCAGCTCGCCGGCCGAGGCATCGCGTCAACCTGCCGGTGCACCAGGCGGAGTGGCATTGGCAGCACCGCGTGCCTCTCCGATACCCCGACGTCACCCCGCCGCACGACTGGCACCTAGATCCGGAGAGGATCCCGGTGCCAGCGGCTCCGTGGTCGGCCAGGGCGCACGCGGAGGAGGTGCGGCGCCGGCAGGCGCTCCTGATGCCGTCTACGCCTCCGACTCGCCCAACTGGGCGCGTTGGTTCGCCTTCGAGCATGAGGAGGCGAGGCGACGCAGTGTCCGCGAGGAGGACCAGGTGGCGGAGGCCGCCTACCAGGCTACCCTTGCGGCATTCTACAGGGAGAGCGAGGAGGACGAGCGGCGCAGGGTGGCGGCGGCAAAGGAAGAGGAGGCGGCATACGAGGCAGCCATGGCGCAGGCCATGGCCCTCTCCGTGGAGGGTGAATGTGTCCTGCCGCCAGTGACCCCGCCGTCCCCTGTGAAAGCCAAGCCGGAGCCGTCCTCCATGCATCGAGTGCTACTCCTAGACGGGAGTAGTGCGCGAGTGGGTCAGCGCGCCACCGGTCTGGGTGGGGGCGACACCGACGCAGGAAGCGGCGTACTTCGAGCACTGGCGCCACATCCGGCTGGCCGAGGAGCGCCGCAACGGCGAGTACCTTGAGATACTTGAGCGCGCCGCCGAGGCCGAGCAGCGCGACGCCGAGGAGGAGGCGCGTCAAGCCGCGGTTGCGCATGCGGCCGCACAGCCCGCGCCGGTGCCGGCACAGCCCGCACACAACATGAACGCCCTCTGGAACTCTGCGTTCTCCTGGGCCGGCCCTGCGCCGATGCTTATCGACCTCACGGACCCCGAGGACGACGACGACGCCTAGGACAATGCGCTGCCTCGTAGTTTAATTTATTTTTAATTTTTATTAATGCTAATGTAGACGCGTGGACTCTCGCTGGCGGCTTTAATGTATAATTATTGCATGTTTTTTTCTCACGCTGTCAAAAATGGGTCGGGCCAGAATTGGGCGCACGCACCGATCCAAATGCGGAAGCGAGCGTTCGTGTCCGCCTGGCCAACCCAAACGGACAAAAAGCGAATAAAATCGTCGTCCGTTTGGGTCGGCCCGTTGGAGTTGCTCTAATAAGTTTCAGTTAAGGAGAGCTCACTAATTTGTAATCACATAACTAATATGATGATCGATCTTTGCAAATGATACAGGGAATTGCTATGGAAACCGCATATGGCCTGGTTCACTTGTGCCTGGAGAACCAAGTCCAACCTTCGGAGCTCACCCTAGAGGAACTGGCACGGATCGATTTCCCTTGCGAGCGTGCTCATATCCTATTGCATGATAAAGTGGACGTCTTTGGCAAATTCACCAGGCGAGATCGAGATGATTCCAAGGAGATGATCAAATGGTGTTGCAAGCTTCAGATTAGTCCAAAAACTATTTTCCAACGTTATATTATCTATTTTTAATTAGTCGTGCTTGATCATTAGTGTTGAATAGCCCAAGCCGAAGATTTAGGTAAGAATTCCTAGTTGGTTGTTATTTGCTTTTGGAGAAAAGAAGCCTACAGATCGATCGTATGGAAAATGGTTATAGTTGTTAGACTACTCATAATGAGAGTAACATAGATAGTAACATCACATATTTCTAGATAAAATAAATAATGTAGCAAACAATAAATGAAGAAAGAGAGGAAAGTAGTAACATAGCTAGTTACTACTAGTATGAGTAACATCACATATATCAAGGCAAGATGAGTCTATAGCGTAATAAATGAAGTATTGCATATTATCACATATATGTTACTCTCCACTATAGAAGTAGTAACACAGACTAGTAACATACGCATGTTACTACTTTATGTTACTACCCATTGTGACTAGTCTTACCTTAGATTTCGCTGTTGCCTTCTCCTTTGCATATACACCTCAAGTAGTATTAACCATTGGCATGTCGCACATCTAGGAACAAGAGAGCGTTTCATCCACGATAGGTGGCTTTTGACCATTTCACGTGAAAAAGAAAGTCATCAAGAAATTAGTCTTGGGTGCTTACTATGAACCATGGCGTACCTAATGAGTATGTCCGTCTATTTCTTATACATCAGGAACTTCGTCATGACCATTGGCCTGAATAATGAATATATTGTGCCTTGTGCTTTATAAGATTTTCTTGATGACTAATTTCTTATACATCAGGAACTTCGTCATGACCATTGGCCTGAATATATGGGACCATGCCACACCAACTAAACTGGCCATGGCAACTTTATAAGATTTTTTATGATCGGAGGCGAGTTGTCATGTAGCACAAAAAATGGCAGAAAAAGTGCCACTGCACAGAAAAATTGTCATCCGTTCGACCATGATCTGTTGGCTTTAAGGGCATTCGCTGGGAGCCCTAAAAATCATCAAGCGGGGTCAAACTTTAAAAAGCATACAGCAAGAAAACATATAATTTTGCTGGGTCTCCTGAGATAGATGTGTAACAAATTTCAGAGCTTAACACCTGACCGATGCTTTCAGTATAATACAGATATCTTTTAGTCTTATGATTAAAAGTAGTGGGACTAAAACTTGCTAGTCTCACCCATGCTTGGATACAAATGCTAAAGAGATTAAAATCAAGTTAATGAGCATTTATTATCCTTCAAACCCTCCAATTCAGAACTCGCATGTGTTAAAAGAGAGGAGTTAAATGAGGAGAGAGAGGATTAATTCATATTTTTATTAGGGGTACCACTAACTAAAAAAATTTAGTCTCAAAGAGATTATATTTAACCAGACTAAAATAAGTCCCTTGGATCCAATCACCCTCTGAGTTAGCTAACCTGATTAATAGAGTTGTTGCTGTGTGCATTTATTGAGATGCAATCCTGCTTATCTGGAACAAAAATGATCAAGCCGCACCTGCATATTGGTGCAAATATGACCGTGTGAGTATCAGCGTCAGCATTAATTATTATTGTATTAGAAAAACATGATTAAATCTTAGAAAGTTATGCACTTCAAACCCGTCTCAAACACCCGGGCAGACACTTAGGTTAGCGACTGGTCACAAAAATAAATGCGGCTTAAACGGGCGCCTCAAATGAGCCTCAAACACCCTTGTATCTAGCTCAAATGTAGGACGGATATGAGGCGACCAGGCGTGTCCGTCACTTCGGACCCGGCCCATGCTGGCCCACCCGACCCCACATATATCCGTTCTCATCCGCTTGCCGGACCAAACCCTAGCCACTCCCCTTCGTCACCCAAGTTCTCGTTCGGCGATCTCCGGACTTCTCCGGCATTGGCGCACAGCGGATCTGACGACGACCAGTACGGATTCGTCGACTGGGATGTCGTCCAATGCGGTTTGGAGGAGGCAATGACC
Organism: Triticum monococcum; assembly: GCA_034509565.1. Taxonomy (NCBI): domain Eukaryota; kingdom Viridiplantae; phylum Streptophyta; class Magnoliopsida; order Poales; family Poaceae; genus Triticum; species Triticum monococcum. The sequence goes on from CM067845.1 coordinate 673,214,775, forward strand.
GTCGGAATTGCACGTTGTCGTTCCCAGGAGGACAACGCCCAGTCAACGGCGGGATCTGCCCGGTGCGAGTCCAATCTTCCTTTCCCCGTCACCGATTCGCCAAAGTATGAGTCCACCCGGAACTGGTGTATCCGCCGTGGTCAGGAGGGGATGAGGGTGGGCAGGCCCACCTCGCAGCCGAAATGGTGGTGGCGGAGTCGGCTGATGCGGCGACATGGGCTACCGCAGATGAGGAAGCCATTTGCGCTCGCATTGTAAAGAAGCAGCAGCAAAGGAACACGCACGCCCTCACCCGAGAGCAGAAATCGAGCGGTCCGTGCCATCGCCGGACTGCCCCCTAAGGAGAAGAAGGAGCATAGTGATGGGTCGGACAGCTGCGGCTATGAGCAAATCCGGCTCGATCCATGTTTCATCTTCGATCGCTACTTGCGTGATAAGGACAACAAGGGCGCCAGAAAGGGCAAAGGCAGGCGTGGATGATCTTTTCCATAGGTAGCATGTAGGTTAAACATGTCAATTTTTGGTAGCCCGATGACATGTCCTGATGTAGTAGCCGGACGATGTGTCAATGCCTCGTTTACGTAGTTCCATGAGTTTATATGGATTTGAGGTATGCTAACTGAGGTGTCTAGTTGTGAAATCGATTATTCAAGGTGTAATCGTTTACTACCCAGATGCATCCGCGGGCTTGAAGCACTAGTAGAAAAAGAGGCTTTTTGTCCCGGTTGGTAAGGCCCTTTAGTCCCGGTTTTCGAACCGGGACTAAAGGGTCGGTACTAATGCCTCTCTCCTTTAGTCCCGGTTTTTACACGAACCGGGACTAAAGGGCGCGGCCACGTGGAGCTCCACCTCTAGTCCCGGTTGGTAACACCAATCGGGACTAAAGGAAATTTTATGATTTTTTTTGAATTTTTTTTCTAAATTTTTTTTCTAATTTTTGAATTGTTTTAACCTTTAGTGTGTAATCACCATCCCTCATCACCGCTCAATTTATCCTCTAATCACCCCTCATCATTCCAAATTATCTAACTTCCCGAACGGTCACCCATCCTCCCACTCCCCCAGCCTGAGCACGCTTAACTTCCGGGTTCTATTCTCTCTCATTTCCAAGTCTGCACTTGTTGTTTTCCTGACAATAGTAAGATGTCAATCCTATTAACCTTCATGAATTTTGCTTGAGCATGAAATGACACATTTCACTGTTTGAGTTTGAAACTATTGTTTTAAAAAACAATAATTATTTAGTAACACTAATATTTCTTGAATAATTAGTCTGACCAGATTTGACCAAAGTTCAAAATAACTGAAATAATTATTTAGTAACACTAATATTCTAGAATAATTAGTTTGACCATTGTTTGACGACTGTTTGACCAAATTTGACTAGTAATTTTTTCGATTTTCCCACTCTAGATCTTAAAAGCCCCGTAACTTTTTTTCTGTTAGGTTTTTGAGGATTTTGAAAATGTTTAACGAGGTTCCCCCCGTTAAATTTGGATGTAACTTTTCGAGTAGATGATTTTTCATATAAAAAACTTTTTAATTCGAGCCCATTTTACAAATTCCAGAGAGATTTTGCAAATAAAGTCGAAATTCATATTTGTAAATTTTTCCAACAAGTAGACCACATATCACATGGGAAACTTATTTTTGTTGGAAATATGCCCTAGAGGCAATAATAAATTGATTATTATTATATTTCCTTGTTCATGATAATCGTTTATTATCCATGCTAGAATTGTATTGATAGGAAACTCAGATACATGTGTGGATACATAGACAACACCATGTCCCTAGTAAGCCTCTAGTTGACTAGCTCGTTGATCAATAGATGGTTACGGTTTCCTGACCATGGACATTGGATGTCGTTGATAACGGGATCACATCATTAGGAGAATGATGTGATGGACAAGACCCAATCCTAAGCCTAACACAAGATCGTGTGGTTCGTATGCTAAAGCTTTTCTAATGTCAAGTATCATTTCCTTAGACCATGAGATTGTGCAACTCTCGGATACCGTAGGAATGCTTTGGGTGTACCAAACGTCACAACGTAACTGGGTGGCTATAAAGGTGCACTACAGGTATCTCCGAAAGTGTCTGTTGGGTTGGCACGAATCGAGACTGGGATTTGTCACTCCGTGTGACAGAGAGGTATCTCTGGGCCCACTCGGTAGGACATCATCATAATGTGCACAATGTGATCAAGGAGTTGATCATGTGATGATGTGTTACGGAACGAGTAAAGAGACTTGCCGGTAACGAGATTGAACAAGGTATCGGGATACCGACGATCGAATCTCGGGCAAGTATCGTACCGATAGACAAAGGGAATTGTATACGGGATTGATTAAGTCCTTGACATCGTGGTTCATCCGATGAGATCATCGTGGAACATGTGGGAGCCAACATGGGTATCCAGATCCCGCTGTTGGTTATTGACCGGAGAACGTCTCGGTCATGTCTGCATGTCTCCCGAACCCGTAGGGTCTACACACTTAAGGTTCGATGACGCTAGGGTTATAAGGAAGTTAGTATGTGGTTACCGAATGTTGTTCGGAGTCTCGGATGAGATCCCGGACGTCACGAGGAGTTCCGGAATGGTCCGAAGGTAAAGATTTATATATGGGAAGTCCTGTTTTGGACACCGGGAGAGTTTCGGGATTTATCGGTAACGTACCGGGACCACCGGGAGGGTCCCGGGGGTCCACCAAGTGGGGCCACCTGCCCCGGAGGCTTGCGTGGGCTAAGAGTGGTGAGGGACCAGCCCCTTAGTGGGCTGGTGCGCCTCCCACAAGGGCCCAAGGTGGCCAAGAGGTGGAAAGGGGGCAAACCCTAATGGGATATGGGCCTTAGGGCCCATATTGGGGCGCCTCCCTCTCCCCTCCCCCTCTTGGCCGCCACCCTTGACCCCATCTAGGGCTGCCGCCCCCCCTAGGGGTGGGAACCCTAGAGGGGGCGCAGCCCTCCCCTTCCCCTATATATATGAGGCCTAAGGGGCTGCCCACAACACACGTGATTCAATCTCTCTTGGTGCAGCCCTGCGTCTCTTCTTCCTCCTCTTCTGTGGTGCTTGGCGAAGCCCTGCAGGATAGCCACGCTCCTCCACCACCACCACGCCGTTGTGCTGCTGTTGGATGAAGTCTTCCTCAACCTCTCCCTCTCCCCTTGCTGGATCAAGGCGTGGGAGACGTCACCGGGCTGTACGTGTGTTGAACGCGGAGGTGCCGTCCGTTCGGCACTAGGATCATCGGTGATTCGGATCACGACGAGTACGACTCCATCAACCCCGTTCACTTGAACGCTTCCGCTTAGCGATCTACAAGGGTATGTAGATGCACTCTCCTTTCCCTCGTTGCTGGTTTCTCCATAGATAGATCTTGGTGACACGTAGGAATTTTTTTGAATTTCTGCTACGTTCCCCAACAGTGGCATCATGAGCTAGGTCTATTGCGTAGATTCTATGCACGAGTAGAACACAAAGTAGTTGTGGGCATTGATTTTGTTCAATATGCTTGCCGTTACTAGTCTTATCTTGATTCGGCGGCATCGTGGGATGAAGCGGCCCGGACCAACCTTACATGTACTCTTACGTGAGACCGGTTCCACCGACAAACATGCACTAGTTGCATAAGGTGGCTGGCGGGTGTCTGTCTCTCCCACTTTAGTCGGATCGGATTCGATGAAAAGGGTCCTTATGAAGGATAAATAGCAATTGGCATATCACGTTGTGGTCTTTGCGTAGGTAAGAAACGTTCTTGCTAGAAACCCATAGCAGCCACGTAAAACATGCAAACAACAATTAGAGGACGTCTAACTTGTTTTTGCAGGGTATGCCATGTGATGTGATATGGCCAAAAGGATGTGATGAATGATATATGTGATGTATGAGATTGATCATGTTCTTGTAATAGGAATCACGACTTGCATGTCGATGAATATGACAACCGGCAGGAGCCATAGGAGTTGTCTTTATTTATTTATGACCTGCGTGTCAACATAAACATCATGTAATTACTTTACTTTATTGCTAACCGTTAGCCATAGTAGTAGAAGTAATAGTTGGCGAGGCAACTTCATGAAGACACGATGATGGAGATCATGATGATGGAGATCATGGTGTCATGCCGATGACGATGATGATCATGGAGCCCCGAAGATGGAGATTAAAAGGAGCAAAGTGATGATGGCCATATCATGTCACTATTTGATTGCATGTGATGTTTATCATATTTATACATCTTATTTGCTTAGAACGACGGTAGTAAATAAGATGATCCCTCATTAAAATTTCAAGAAGTGTTCTCCCCTAACTATGCACCGTTGCTACAGTTCGTCGTTTCGAAGCACCACGTGATGATCGGGTGTGATAGATTCTAACGTTCACATACAACGGGTGTTGACGAGCCTAGCATGTACAGACATGGCCTCGGAACACATGCAAACACTTAGGTTGACTTGACGAGCCTAGCATGTACAGACATGGCCTCGGAACACAGAAGACCGAAAGGTCGAGCATGAGTCGTATGGTAGATACGATCAACATGAAGATGTTCACCGATGATGACTAGTCCGTCTCACGTGATGATCGGACACGGCCTAGTTGACTCGGATCATGTAATCACTTAGATGACTAGAGGGATGTCTATCTGAGTGGGAGTTCATAAGATGAACTTAATTATCCTGAACATAGTCAAAAGGATTTTGCAAATTATGTCGTAGCTCACGCTATAGTTCTACTATTTAGATATGTTCCTAGAGAAAAATTAGTTGAAAGTTGATAGTAGCAATTATGCGGACTAGGTCCGTAAACTGAGGATTGTCCTCATTGCTTCTTAGAAGGCTTATGTCCTTAATGCACCGCTCAGTGTGCTGAACCTCGAACGTCGTCTGTAGATGTTGCCAACATATGACATACACGTTTTGATAACTACGTGATAGTTCAGTTAAACGGTTTAGAGTTGAGGCACCAAAGACGTTTTAAAACGTCGCGAAACATATGAGATGTTTTGAGGGCTGAAATTTGGATTTCAGGCTCGTGCCCACGTCAAGAGGTATAAGACCTCCGACGATTTTCTTAGCCTACAAACTAAGGAGAAAAGCTCAATTGTTGAGCTTGTGCTCAGATTGTCTGAGTACAACAATCATTTGAATCAGGTGGGAGTTGATCTTCCAGATGAGATAATGATGTTTCTCCGAAGTCATTACCACCAAGCTGCTAGAGCTTCGTGATGAACTATAATATATCAGGGACATATATGATGATCCTTGAGTTATTCGCGATGTTTGACACCGCGAAAGTAGAAATCAAAAAGGGAGCATCAATTGTTGATGGTTGGTGAAACCACTAGTTTCAAGAAGGGCAAGGGCACAAAGGGATACTTCATGAAACAGCAATTCAGCTGCTGCTCTAATGAAGAAACCCAAGGTTGAACCCAAACCCGAGACTAAGTGCTTCTGTAATAAGAGGAACAGCCACTGGAGCAGAATTACCCTAGATACTTGGTAGATAAGAAGGCTGGCAAGGTCGATAGAAGTATATTGGATATACATTATGTTAATGTGTACTTTACTAGTACTCCTAGTAGCACCAGGGTATTAGATACCGGTTCGGCTGCTAAGTGTTAGTAACTCGAAATAAAAGCTACGGAATAAACGGAGACTAGCTAAAGGTGAGCTAACGATATGTGTTGGAAGTGTTTCCAATGTTGATATGATCAAGCATCGCACGCTCCCTCTACCATCGAGATTTGTGTTAAACTTAAATAATTGTTATTTGGTGTTTGCGTTGAGCATAGACATGATTGGATTATGTCTATCGCAATACGGTTATTCATTTAAGGAGAATAATGATTACTCTGTTTATTTGAATAATACCTTCGATGGTCTTGCACCTAAAATAAATGGTTTATTGAATCTCGATCGTAGTGATACACATGTTCATGCCAAAAGATAGTAATGATAGTACCACCTACTTGTGGCACTGCCACGTAAGTCATATCGGTATAAAACGCATGAGGAAGCTCCATGTTGATGGATCTTTGGGCTCACTCATTTTGAAAAGTTTGAGACATGCGAACCATGTCTATTGATGTATATGCATGAAGAAACACCATGCAAATGGACCGTTTGGACTCACTTGATTTTGAATCACTTGAGACATGCAAATCATACCACATGGGCAAGATGACTGAAAGCCTCGGTTTCAGTAAAATGGAACTAGAAAGCAACTTGTTGGAAGTAATACATTTTGATGTATGCAGTCCAATAAGTGCTGAGGCGTGTAGTGGATATCGTTATGTTCTTACTTCACAGGTGATTTGAGTAGATATTGAGTATATTTACTTGATGAATCATGAGTCTGAATTATTGAAAGGTTCAAGTAATTTCAGGGTGAAGTTGAAAGATCGACGTGACAAGAGGATAAAAATACCTATGATATGATCATAGAGATGAATATCTGAATTACGAGTTTGGCACAGAATTAAGACATTGTGGAAATCGTTTCACAACTAATACAGCCTGGAACACCATAGTGTGATGGTGTGTCCGTACATCATAACTGCACCCTATTGGATATGATGCATGCCATGATGTCTCTTATCGAATTACCGTGATAGTTTATGGGTTAGGCATTAGAGACAACCACATTCACTTTAAAAGGGGCACCACGTAATTCCGATGAGATGACACCGTATGAACTATGGTTTAGAGAAACCTAAGCTGTCATTTCTTAAAAAGTTTGGGGCCGCGACGCTTATATGAAAAAGTTTCAGACTAATAAGCTCGAACCCAAAGCGGATAAATGCATCTTCATAGGACACCCAAAACAGTTGGGTATACCTCCTATCTCAGATCCGAAAGCAATAAGGGATTGTTTCTAGAATCGGGTCCTTTCTCGAGGAAAAGTTTCTCTTGAAAGAATTGAGTGGGAGGATGGTGGAGACTTGATGATCGGATCAAGTCACTCCCAAACCTCGTCGGATGACAAGGATGCGTACTACTTCAGAGTGGTACATAATCCTGTCTTGGAAGTCATGTTGCTAGACAACAATGAACCTACGAGCTATGGAGAAGCGATGGTGGGCCCGGATTCCGATAAATGGCTCGAGGCCATAAAATCCGAGAGAGGATCCATGTATGGAAACAAAGTGTAGACTTTGACAGAACAGCTCGATGGTCGTGAGGCTGTTGAGTATAGATGGATTTTAAAGGAAGACGGACAATGATGGTAAATGTCACCATTAAGAAAGCTCGACTTGTCGTTAGAAGTTTCCCGACAAGTTCAAGGAGTTGACTACGATGAGACTTTCTCACTCGTAGCGATGCTAAGAGTCTGTTGGAATTATATTAGCGATTACTGCATTATTTATGAAATCTTACAGATAGGATGTCAAAAACATTGTTTCCTCGACGATTTTCTTGAGGAAAAGTTGTATGTGATACAACCGGAAGTTTTTGTCAATCCTGAAATATGCTAATAAGTATGCAAAGCTCCAGCAATCCTTCTAAGGACTGGAGTAAGCATCTCGGAGTTGGAATGTGTGCTTTGATGAGATGATCAAAGATTTTGGTGTATACAAAGTTTATGAGAAACTTGTATTTCCAAAGAAGTGAGTGGGAGCACTATAGAATTTCTGATGAGTATATGTTGTTGATCAGAAATGATGTAGAATTTCTAAGAAAGCATATAGGGTTATTTGAAAAGTGTTTTTCAATTGAAAGCCTGGATTAAGCTACTTGAACATTGAGCATTAAGATCTATAAGGATAGATCAAAACGCTTAATGGTACTTTCAAATGAGCACATACCTTGACATGATCTTGAAGGTGTTCAAAACGGATCAGTCAAAGAAGGAGTTCTTGCCTGAGTTGTAAGGTATGAAGTTAAGACTTAAAGCTCGACCACGGCAGAATAGAGAGAAAGGACGAAGGTCGTCCCCAATGCTTAAGACATAGGCTCTACAGTATGCTGTGCTGTGTACCGCACATGAAGTGTGCCTTGCCATGAGTTAGTCAAGGGGTACAAGAGTAATCCAAGAATGGATCACAGGACGGCGGTCAAAGTTATCCTTAGTAACTAGTGGACTAAGGAAGTTTCTCGGTTATGGAGGTGGTAAAAGAGTTCGTCGTAAAGGGTTACGTCGATGCAAGCTTAACACCTATCCGGATAGCTCTGAGTAGAGATACCGGATACGTATAATGGAGCAACAATTTAGAATAGCTCCAAGTAGAACAGTTATTTGGAATAGCTCCAAATAGAACGTGGTGGCTACATCTAGGAGATGACATAGAGATTTGTAAAGCACACACGGATCTGAAAGGTTCAGACCCGTTGACTAAAACCTTTCTCACAAGCAACATGATCAAACCTAGAACTCATTGAGTGTTAATCACATAGTGATGTGAACTAGACTACTGACTCTAGTAAACTCTTGGGTGTTAGTCACATGGCGATGTGACCTGTGAGTGTTAATCACATGGCGATGTGAACTAGATTATTGACTCTAGTGCAAGTGGGAGACTGTTGGAAATATGCCCTAGAGGCAATAATAAATTGATTATTATTATATTTCCTTGTTCATGATAATCGTTTATTATCCATGCTAGAATTGTATTGATAGGAAACTCAGATACATGTGTGGATACATAGACAACACCATGTCCCTAGTAAGCCTCTAGTTGACTAGCTCGTTGATCAATAGATGGTTACGGTTTCCTAACCATGGACATTGGATGTCGTTGATAACGGGATCACATCATTAGGAGAATGATGTGATGGACAAGACCCAATCATAAGCATAGCACTAGATCGTGTAGTTCGTATGCTAAAGCTTTGCTAATGTCAAGTATCATTTCCTTAGACCATGAGATTGTGCAACTCCCGGATGCCGTAGGAGTGCTTTGGGTGTACCAAACGTCACAACGTAACTGGGTGACTATAAAGGTGCACTACAGGTATCTCCGAAAGTGTCTGTTGGGTTGGCACGAATCGAGACTGGGATTTGTCACTCCGTGTGACGGAGAGGTATCTCTGGGCCCACTCGGTAGGACATCATCATAATGTGTACAATGTGATCAAGGAGTTGATCACGGGATGATGTGTTACGGAACGAGTAAAGAGACTTGCCGGTAACGAGATTGAGCAAGATATCGGGATACCGACGATCGAATCTCGGGCAAGTATCGTACCGATAGACAAAGGGAATTGTATACGGGATTGATTAAGTCCTTGACATCGTGGTTCATCCGATGAGATCATCGTGGAACATGTGGGAGCCAACATGGGTATCCAGATCCTGCTGTTGGTTATTGACCGGAGAACGTCTCGGTCATGTCTGCATGTCTCCCGAACCCGTAGGGTCTACACACTTAAGGTTCGATGACGCTAGGGTTATAAAGGAAGTTAGTATGTGGTTACCGAATGTTGTTCGGAGTCCCGGATGAGATCCCGGATGTCACGAGGAGTTCCGGAATGGTCCGGAGGTAAAGATTTATATATGGGAAGTCCTGTTTTGGACACCGGAAGAGTTTCGGGGTTTATCGGTAACGTACCGGGACCACCGGGAGGGTCCCGGGGTCCACCAAGTGGGGCCACCTGCCCCGGAGGCTTGCGTGGGCTAAGAGTGGTGGGGGACCAGCCCCTTAGTGGGCTGGTGCGCCTCCCACAAGGGCCCAAGGTGCCCAAGAGGTGGAAAGGGGGCAAACCCTAATGGGATATGGGCCTTAGGGCCCATATTGGGGCGCCTCCCTCTCCCCTCCCCCTCTTGGCCGCCACCCTTGACCCCATCTAGGGCTGCCGCCCCCCTAGGGGTGGGAGCCCTAGAGGGGGCGCAGCCCTCCCCTTCCCCTATATATATGAGGCCTAAGGGGCTGCCCACAACACACGTGATTCAATCTCTCTTGGTGCAGCCCTGCGTCTCTTCTTCCTCCTCTTCTGTGGTGCTTGGCGAAGCCCTGCAGGATAGCCACGCTCCTCCACCACCACCACGCCGTTGTGCTGCTGTTGGATGAAGTCTTCCTCAATCTCTCCCTCTCCCCTTGCTGGATCAAGGCGTGGGAGACGTCACCGGGCTGTACGTGTGTTGAACGCGGAGGTGCCGTCCGTTCGGCACTAGGATCATCGGTGATTCGGATCACGACGAGTACGACTCCATCAACCCCGTTCACTTGAACGCTTCCGCTTAGCGATCTACAAGGGTATGTAGATGCACTCTCCTTTCCCTCGTTGCTGGTTTCTCCATAGATAGATCTTGGTGACACGTAGGAAATTTTTTGAATTTCTGCTACGTTCCCCAACAATTTTATTTTATTTTTTTGACATTCCCATCATTTTCTTTTGTTTTTTCTAAAACTGAAAAGGCGGTCCACCGGGGGGGGGGGGGGGGGGGGAGGAGTTTGAAAATGGGGCCATGAACCGGTACTAAAGGTCTAACCTTTAGTCCCGGTTGGTGCCACCAACCGGGACTAATGGGTATCACACCCTTTAGTCCCGGTTCGTGGCACGAACAGGGACTAATGCCTTAGCCGCACAAACCGGGATAAATGCTCACATTAGTCCCGGTTCTTGACTGAACCGGGACTAATGGGCTAACCCGGCCTGAACCAAAGCCCTGTTTTCTACTAGTGAAGAGTCGATTTGTCAGGTCCAGCCGTAGATGCTCTACGGGATTCCATGGGAAGCACAAAGAGCAAGAAGGAAATTGGATCCCCCTGCCACAGTCCTCGCGTGAGAAAAGCTTCTTGCTGGAACCCGTTCACAATCGCTTTCGTGCTTACCGAGTATACAATAGGATAGCCATCCATCTTCTTTTTTTTTTGCAAGAGATGGCCATCATCTTAACGAGTCAAAGCCTTTCACTATGTGTGTGTGTGTGTGTTTTTCCACTCTGTGTGTTGACTGATGTAGGACGGTAGGAGCATCGGTCAAGATCCTAAAGACTACTAGGAGACAGGGACATCACGCACACACTGCACGCGCAACACATGCTAACAATTCCACGCGGCCCCTAGATTGCTTGGCTGCCACGGCTCACTCACAACCAGGTGACGCGGCCTCGGCTCCTCTCCGATAGCGATTGGCTCAGAATACTGGCCCACCACCGCACAGCTGGCACTTGGCCGTTGCGCGTCGACCGGAAAGCGAGCCCACCCCACCCCAGACCCCTCATCTCCGCCGTCCAGCGCGCATCCAACGCCGCACGCACCCCCACCATAGGCGGTTCGCCGTCACACCGGCTTTCTCCCTACCCCGAACCGCCTCCACCTGCCCCTATAAAACGAGCCCCGCCCACGCTCCCCTCTCCTCTTTTCCCAGACGCGCCCCTCCCCCTCCCCCTCCCCTCTCTCGCGGAGGGGACCGGATAAGATCGAGATCCCCTCCGCCTCCGGCGAGGTCGGTCGAAAATCCGAGGGGCGAGATGGACGCGCGGTTCGCGCACTCGCCGGCGGAGACGGCCAAGGTGCAGCTGGTGCAGTTCGGCATCCTCAGCCCCGACGAAATCGTAATGCCCCGACCCTCCCGCCGCCTTGCTCTGTTTCGTTCCTCTTCTCTCTCTGCTTTTGGGTGGAGTCGGAAGCAGCAACTCGAGCGGGTCTGGTTTGTGTGGTTGGGCTAGTTTCCGGTCGAACTCGAAATCTGAGATGAACGAACGAACCGCCATGGGGGCACGGCGCCGGTGCTGGTTGTTAGCTTCAAATCTGCGGTGTCAGTTTGGGGAGGGAACTGGTTTCCGGTCGAAGTCTGGATGGATGTATGAACGAACTGGTTGTTGGATTTGATGTGTGGTGTCGGTTTGGTTGGGCTGCGAACGAACTGGCCGAGTTAGATGAAGCAGAATCATTGTAACTTACCCAAGTTCAAAATTACGAAAAAGTGAAAAACCAACTTACCAAGGGTGGTTGTTAATTCTGACAGAGGGAACAGTGCCTGTGGTTGCTGTTTGGCTGAGTCGGTGTGCGCTTTGCTAACTCGAACAGGGAACTAGTAGTTGAACTCGAGCAGGATTAATTACTACTTGGTTTTAACCCGTGACATTCATGGTTCGTTTTGAGTTACAAGTTGTGCTCGGTGTGTCAATATCAATACTACTGAAGTGGGGTCCGAAATTTGGTCAAGTTGAACTTGGCATGCAGTTGTATCACATATGGGACACAAAAAAAGTTGACCCGTCTAACAAAATGCTAATAAATGCTCTTATTAACTGCTGTAAGTTATTTGGATAACTCTGAGCTTGGCAGTTTGCACAGTTTTGGGTATAACAACTGCTGATACACATGATTTTACTACAGTATGCCAGCCCTTTGATTGGGCCATGATCAATACAAGTTTGAATAAAAGTACACACGTCTGGTGCTACTTGCAGAAGTACGTGTAATAAGATGGATTTGGCAGGGTTTAACAATTTAATGGCTGGGTTTAAATGAACATTGACCATTGTAATGATGGCAGGTGGTCAGTAATGTGTAGGTATCACAAATTTTAGGATGAATCGAATTTGACAGATTCTGTGTTGCTTTGCTTGTTTGCAGAGACAAATGTCGGTGGCGGTGATAGAGCATGCAGAGACCATGGAGAAGGGGAAGCCCAAGCCTGGTGGTCTGAGCGACCCTCGCCTGGGCACCATTGACCGCAGGACCAAGTGCGAGACATGCATGGCCGGGATGGCCGAGTGCCCGGGCCACTTCGGCCACCTCGAGCTCGCAAAGCCCATGTTCCACATCGGCTTCATCAAGACCGTGCTCTCCATCATGCGCTGCGTCTGCTTCAACTGCTCCAAGATCCTCGCCGACGAGGATGAGGATGAGGTCTCCTTTCCTTTTAAGACATGTACCTGCGCATTAAGTATTTAAGTTTACCAGGTTAATTGTTGGTCGGTGCATATCATCATCTAGCTAAACTGACATCATAACAATCTTAGTTCTCACCATTCACTAGCTATATTTATGTTTGTCCAATTCTGCACCTGTTCACTCAACATGCATGGTAAATTTGAACTTTATAGAATCTTTCCGACGGTTTGGTGTGATGGACCTGTAGATGCAATTGCTTTAGATAGACTGCTTGCATCTTTGTTATGGACCTGCAACTCACATCCGAAGCCAAGAATATTTTTGTGAATTTTCGGTCTCTTTGATAGAGCCTGCTATTGGTAGAACAAAATAAGAATGCATTGATGACGTGCCCCCCTAGCAGTGCATATTTCATCAGTTGTTGTCTTTGGTAAAATAATCAAGTACCATGGAGCATAATTAATTACAAACAACTTTACAGTTTCATCTGAACCAATTCTGAAAAGGTTGTTCTTGCATGTTAGCTGCTAATTAAGCACTGTCATAGGGTGGGCATCTATATATGCTTGTGTGACTGAGTGCCTCTCTTGATCTTGGCATGTTATTGACCAGTCTGGTATCTCTTGCAGAAGGGTAATAACAAGTTCAAGCAGGCTCTGAAAATCAAGAACCCAAAAAATAGATTACGAAAAATACAGGAGGCTTGCAAGAGCAAAAAGGTTTGTTCTGCGGGTGAGGATGATCTTGAGGGTCAGGACACCGATGAGCCAGTGAAGAAAAGAGGTGGCTGTGGTGCTCAGCAGCCAAAGATCACAGTTGATGGTATGAAGATGGTTGCAGAGTTTAAAGCAACAAACAAGAAGAACGGCGATCAAGATCAACTCCCTGAACCAGTGGAGCGAAAGCAAATTCTCTCTGCCGATAGGGTATGTACACTATTATCTTTATTTACTCCATTAAATACTAGGTTATAAAAAAATCATCTAACCACCTCATGGTAAATTTCTTGGGGCAGGTTCTTAATGTTCTCAAGCGTATAAGTGATGAGGATTGTCTTTTGTTGGGCCTGGATCCTAAATATGCTCGTCCTGATTGGATGATACTGCAAGTCCTTCCAATTCCTCCGCCGCCTGTGAGACCATCTGTCATGATGGACACTTACTCCAGAAGTGAGGTTAGCCCAGTACTAGTAAATTATGACTACGAATCCAATGGTTTGTTGGTTGACATGGCAGATGGCACCCTTTCACTCACTGTTTGTTTATCTTGCCGGTTCCTACAGGACGATTTGACTCATCAATTAGCGATGATAATTCGGCATAATGAGAATCTGAGGAGGCAAGAGAGAAATGGAGCCCCAGCCCACATTATAACAGAGTTTGCTCAGTTGTTGCAGTTTCACATTGCAACATACTTCGACAATGATCTTCCAGGGCAACCAAGGGTGAGTAGTCAGTCTACAAGTGCACTTTCCACATTAATTAATCACTAATGCTATGTAGTTGACCTGATTATCTTCTGCCGAAATATTCAGGCCACTCAGCGTTCTGGAAGGCCTATCAAGTCAATCTGCAGCAGGCTGAAAGCAAAAGAAGGCCGGGTTAGAGGAAACTTAATGGGGAAGCGTGTTGATTTCTCAGCTCGTACTGTCATCACACCAGACCCGAATATCAACATTGATGAATTGGGGGTGCCATGGAGTATTGCTTTGAATCTGACATACCCAGAAACTGTTACTCCATATAACATCGAGAGGTACGTAATTTATTTGCCATTAACATGTAATCACTGTTCTTTCATTGATACTCCCTCTGTTCACAAATATAAGATGTTCTAACTTTTTTGTGAATCGGATGTATAGACACGTTTTAGTGTGTTTGTTCACTCATTTCAGTCCGTATGTAGTCCATATTGAAATATCCAAAACATCTTACATTTGTGAATGGAGGGAGTATTTGATAAGTCATGTCTAAATCTGATCTGATTATACCAGGTTGAAAGAACTGGTAGAATATGGGCCTCACCCTCCCCCAGGTAAGACAGGTGCCAAGTACATTATCAGGGAAGATGGCCAGAGGCTGGATCTTCGCTATCTGAAGAAAAGTAGTGATCAGCATTTGGAGCTGGGTTACAAGGTTAGTACTAACAGTCACAGTTGCAGCATCCACTATTTTAACTAATGGTGACATCACAAAAAGTGCTCACCCATTTTGTGCTTGACTTCTCAGGTGGAAAGGCACCTTGTTGATGGAGATTTTGTTCTTTTCAACCGGCAGCCCAGTCTTCACAAAATGTCTATCATGGGGCATCGCATCAAAATCATGCCCTACTCAACTTTCCGCCTCAACTTGTCTGTCACATCACCATACAATGCAGATTTTGATGGGGATGAAATGAATATGCATGTTCCCCAGTCATTTGAAACCAGAGCTGAGGTTTTAGAGTTGATGATGGTGCCAAAGTGTATTGTGTCACCTCAGGCGAATAAACCTGTTATGGGTATTGTCCAGGACACACTTCTTGGCTGTCGAAAAATTACCAAAAGGGATACTCTCATCGAAAAGGTGAACTAACAATACTCCTTAAACAACACCTTCAGTAGTAGTATTGTCTCTGTAGTTTTGTAGCTTATAACTAATGTTGTGAAATTTCTCCCAGGATGTATTGTCTCTGTAGTTTTGTAGCTTATAACTAATGTTGTGAAATTTCTCCCAGGATGTATTTATGAACATCTTAATGTGGTGGGAAGATTTTGATGGGAAGGTCCCTACCCCTGCCATTTTGAAACCAAAGCCGATTTGGACAGGCAAACAAGTTTTCAACTTGATTATCCCCAAGCAAATCAATTTAATTAGATTTTCAGCCTGGCATGATGCTGATGCTGAAAAAGAAAGCGGATATATTACTCCCAGCGATACTATGGTATGGATAGAGAAGGGAGAGCTTCTGTCTGGTATACTTTGCAAAAAAACACTTGGGACATCAATGGGAAGTCTTATTCATGTTATTTGGTAAGTTATAAAAGTCGTACTGCAGTTTCTCTTTTTACTACAGATGTTCTCCACTGCTAAATAATAATTTTGGTTTAACTGTTTGCAGGGAAGAGGTAGGGCCAGATGCTGCGCGCAAGTTCTTGGGTCATACACAGTGGCTGGTCAACTACTGGCTTCTGCAAAATGGTTTCAGTATTGGAATCGGGGATACAATTGCAGATGCAGGTACTATGGGTAAGATTAATGATACAATTGCAGATGCTAAGAAGGCTGTGAATGAGCTTATCAAGGAAGCGCGTGACAAGAAGTTGGAACCTGAGCCAGGACGCACAATGATGGAATCATTTGAAAATAGAGTGAATCATGTACTACTGCTGAATGACATTGTTTGGTTATTTCATCGTCAGTTTCTTTGGTAGACCTGTTTTGACATATCCGTTTTCCATGCTAGGTTCTTAACAAGGCTCGTGATGATGCTGGTAGTAGTGCTCAGAAGAGTTTGTCTGAGAGCAACAATTTGAAAGCTATGGTTACTGCAGGCTCAAAAGGCAGTTTCATTAATATTTCGCAGATGACTGCTTGCGTCGGACAGCAGAATGTTGAGGGCAAGAGGATCCCATTTGGATTTGCTGGTCGTACATTGCCCCACTTCTCGCAAAATGACAACGGTCCCGAAAGCCGTGGATTCGTGCAGAACTCTTACCTTCGAGGCCTGACACCAGAGGAATTCTTCTTCCATGCTATGGGTGGTAGAGAAGGTTTGATCGATACTGCTGTAAAAACTTCTGAGACTGGATATATTCAGCGGAGGCTCGTGAAGGCCATGGAGGACATCATGGTGAAATATGATGGTACCGTGAGGAACTCCCTGGGTGATGTCATTCAGTTCTTGTATGGAGAAGATGGCATGGATGCTGTTTGGATTGAACCGCAGAAATTGGACACCCTGGGGATGAAAAAGGCCGAGTTTGACAACGTATTTCGTTACAAACTGGATGATGAGAACTGGAGGCCCACTTACATGTCGCCTGAACAAGCTGATGATTTGAAGACCATTTGTGATATCAGAATTGTGTTTGAGGCAGAGATTCAGAAATTAGAAGCTGATAGATTACAGCTTGGGACTGAAATTGCCGCGACTGGCGACATTACATGGCCTATGCCTGTCAACCTCAAGCGGCTTATCTGGAATGCTCAAAAGACTTTCAAGATTGATTTGAGAAGACCTTCTGACATGCACCCGATGGAAATTGTGGAAGCAATGGATAAGTTGCAAGAAAGGCTCAAGGTTGTCCCAGGAGACGATGCCATGAGCATCGAGGCTCAGAAGAATGCTACTCTGCTCTTCAATATCCTGCTCCGTAGCACATTTGCTAGTAAGAGGATATTGAAAGAATACAAGCTCACAAGGGAATCTTTCGAATGGGTCATCGGTGAGATAGAATCGAGATTCCACCAGTCTTTGGTAGCTCCTGGTGAGATGATTGGATGCATAGCTGCACAGTCCATTGGAGAACCAGCAACTCAGATGACGCTGAATACTTTCCATTATGCTGGTGTTAGCGCCAAGAATGTCACCCTTGGTGTCCCCAGGTTAAGGGAGATCATTAACGTCGCCAAGAAGATAAAGACCCCGTCGTTGTCTGTTTTCCTAAAGCCTGAGGTGAGCAAGAAGAAAGAATTGGCCAAGAATGTCCAGTGTGCCTTGGAGTACACTACGCTACGTAGCGTGACCCATGCCACCGAGATATGGTATGATCCTGATCCTCTAGGAACCACCATTGAAGAGGATGTGGAATTTGTCAAGTCATATTATGAAATGCCTGATGAGGATATTGACCCGGATAAGCTGTCTCCTTGGCTGCTGCGTATCGAACTGAACCGTGAGATGATGGTAGATAAGAGGTTGAGCATGGCTGAAATTGCAGAGAAGATCAGACATGAATTTGATGATGACTTGTCATGCATATTCAATGATGATAACGCGGATAAGCTCATTCTTCGTATCCGCATTAAAAATGATGATGAAACTCCAAAACAGGATGAGGATGATGATGTCTTCCTCAAGAAGGTTGAGAGTAACATGTTGACTGAGATGGCCCTTGGAGGCATTGCAGATATTAACAAGGTCTTCATCAAAGAGAAGAAGGTGAATAGATTTGATGAAAATGATGGTTTCACTCAAAAAGAAGAGTGGATGCTTGATACAGAAGGTGTAAACCTCTTGGCAGTGATGTGCCACGAGGATGTTGACGCTACAAGGACAAGGAGTAACCATCTGATCGAAGTGATTGAGGTTCTTGGGATCGAGGCTGTCCGCAGGTCTCTCTTGGATGAGCTGAGGGTGGTGATATCTTTTGATGGGTCCTATGTGAACTACAGGCATCTGGCCATTCTCTGCGATACCATGACATACAGAGGTCACCTGATGGCTATTACTAGGCACGGTATCAATCGTAATGACACAGGACCTCTCATGAGATGTTCTTTTGAAGAAACAGTGGATATCTTGCTTGATGCTGCTGTGTATGCGGAGTCTGATTACCTGAGAGGTGTCACCGAGAACATTATGCTTGGCCAGCTCGCTCCTATTGGTACAGGAGGCTGTGGATTGTATCTGAATGAGGAGATGCTGAAGCAGGCCATTGAGCTTCAACTCCCGAGCTATGTTGAAGGTCTGGACTATGGCTATGGCATGGCATCAGCGCATTCATCCATCTCCGGGACACCGTACCATGATGGAGGAATGATGTCGCCAGTGCTGAGTCCAAATTTCCAGGCTTCCCCCGTTACAGGTGCTCAGTTCTCGCCATATGTTGGGGGCATGGCATTCTCTCCCGTCCCATCAAACTACAGCCAATCCTATACGTCTGGCCCTCCTTCCTACAGTCCGACCAGTCTATCATACTCGCCAACATCGCCAATCTATAGTCCGGTGTCGCCGATCTGTAGTTCGGCATCGACAGTTTATAGTCCAACATCCCCAATTTATAGCCCGACATCCCTTTCATATAGCCCAACATCGCCAGTTTATAGTCCAACATCGCCAGTTTATAGCCGGACATCTCTTGCATACAGCCCCACGTCACCATCCTATAGTCCAACATCGCCACTCTATAGCCCAACATCACCATCATACAGTCCTACATTGCCCTCATCATACAGCCCTACGTCGCCTGGTTACAGCCCGACGTCACCGAGCTACAGCCTGACATCACCGAACTACAGCCCTACGTCACCGAACTACAGCCTGACATGACCGAGCTACAACCCTACTTCACCGAACTACTGCCCAACGTCACCGAGCTACAGCCCTACTTCACCGAACTACTGCCCGACATCACCGAGCTACAGCCCTACTTCACCAAACTACTGCCCGACGTCACCGAGCTACAGCCCTACTTCACCAAACTACTGCCCGACGTCACCGAGCTACAGCCCTACTTCACCGAACTACTGCCCGACGTCACCGAGCTACAGCCCTACCTCACCGAACTACTGCCCGAGGTCACCGAGCTACAGCCCTACGTCACCTTCGTACAGTCCTTCACATGCTTATTCTCCAAGCAGCCCAAAGATGATGAGCCCGTACAGTCAAGCTCCTCCAAACTACAGGTATTCTGTTGGTAGCTTTGGCATCTGTTCATTCATCTGTTGATGCTTGGTCTGCTTACATCTCTGTTTCCCCAGCCCTGCCTCGCCGACTTACTCGCCCACCTCACCATCATATGCACAACCAAGCCCATCGTACAGCCCGACAAGGTGAGTCCATTTCAGTTGATCATCATGCATCCTTGTTTTTAACTTAAAAAAACACTAGCTGTTATTGTAACAATCAAGACATGGGTTTCCTAACGCATTGCCTGAGTGTTGCAGCCCGCACACTACCTCTGGAGGACCTAGCCCAGATTACAGCCCAACTTCCCTCAACTACAGGTAATGCATCAAGTCAATCTCATCTGTCCGGCCGTGATGAAAGTACACACCATCCATTTGCTGTTCTGACATTTGCAATTTTTGCCATGCAGCCCCAGCGCAAGCTACTCCCCATCATCCACCGGGCCGCAAACTACTGACATGGATGACGAGACTGCTACCTGAAGCCGCTGACTCGTGAAAATGGCTGCTGGATGATGCCGAACCACCACACAAGGGAACCTATTCGTGTTTCCTTGTATATCTCTGGAACAGGCCTTTGTATTTTCGCTGCTGCTATTGAAAGCAAGCACCAGAGTGTATATACAATCGATGTAATAGGTCTCTTAGTGCCGGCTGTTCAGAATAGGCAAGCCTTTGATGTTGTGTTGTGGATGGGATTGTAATGCTAATGTTTCTCTTGGAGAAAAAGAATGTCTCCGTTGTGGGGCTCTTGTGTACAGTAAAAATGTTTCAGTTGGAGCTTAGCCTTCTTATTACGTTGAAGTTAATGAGGTGCCTAGCTTGCTAAGATGATGAATCATTCGTCGCTGCTTTGTCCAATATACCGTACGTAGTCAGGTAAGGGAAAGGGAGAATGAAAAGTTTATCTTGCAGGAATGAGTAACTGCCAGAAATGGTACCTCACTTCCAGCGTTAGCAGAAATAAAGGGCAGTACCGGCAGCCTCTGCTTCTTGTCCAATCTATACTTGGACCTTTGCTCCAGTATGAATGGTTGGTAGTTGCTACTGCATACGCCGAGATAACTTGCTTTTTGATGCAACAGAAAATTACATCCTGCATTTGCTGCATCAGAACATAAGATGAAAAATTAAAATCATGCTCATATACACTGAGTCTTGCAGAGAAAGTCAATCAAAGTGTTACCAACTTTGCAATATCTGTGTACTTGCATGCAATCATCTTCCCCAATAACTCATCCACAGTTGAGAAATCTCCTACTTTGCGCAAACCAGACAAACAAAGTATGATTTGTAGGTGTACACCAAGCCTCTTGTAACCTAATCCTCCTGGTAAAGAATCCCAATATCATGGTAAAATAGTACTACACATGACTGCATCTGGTTAGTGTCCTTCATCCACCATCTCATCTCATGGAACAAAACCACATTTCTACTATTGCGGAGGACAGCTCTCCGTCTCCATCCTCTCCGCCGCCTGGAAAGCCAAGCAGCAGTCTCATTCCCCGCACGGCAGGATCCGTCGGCCGCAACGTCAGCCAAGCAGCAGCCCTCCGTGAACGCCTGGATCCTCCCGCTCTTGCGCATCCCATCCACGACCGTGTTCGGCATGAATGACGACATCCTAGCCGGGCGAACGCCAGAGTTTGGGCCGGGCATTCCGTCGAGCGCCCTGAGCGCGGCCGGCTTGGCAGAGCCCCATGACGAGTATGCCGGACGTGACGGCGTCGGGCCGGACGGCGGCGTCCCGCATGGAGGAAAAGAGCCGGCTCATGCCAGGGAGGCCACGGACGCGGGCGAGCGCAGCCAATGGGAGGTTGAGCGCGGCGAGGGAGGCGCGGAGGAGTCCGGCTACCTGGGCGGGGAAAGAGTGGGGGCGCGAAAGAGGCTTGCTTGGCACGGAGGGGGGCGGGAGGCGGTGGCATTCAGGGAGGGAGAGGAGAGAGGAGTGCGGGCGTGGGAGGGCGCGGCGAGGAGAGGAGGGAGTCGAGCGAGCGCGGGCGGGCGGCAAGGGAGGGCGTGGAGTGGGGCTGGCGAGTAGAGGAGGGAGGCGATGTTGGGGCCGGAGTCTGGTGACCGCCGCTGCGAACGCCGGACTGCGCTGGCAGCAGCGGGCGGCGAGGCAGGCCCTGCGGCGAGGGGCGCGGCCGGCCGTCGGGATGGAAGAAGGTGTCCAGCGGCAACTCTGCCACTCGGCCAGCGTGACCACACAAGTGGGCTGGCTACTGTAATAATTCATTCGATGGGCTTTGATCCTTGACGTGTGGCAGCTGATCATAAGGCCCATAAGAGCATGGCCGATGGGTGGCTTCAGCCGGGTGCCCCGCATGCCACCAACTAGGCAAATAGGTTCTGATTAAGGCAATTACAGAAGCTGTCCCGGTCTATTTGATGGCCTGTTTCTGATTATTAAGAAGAGTTTGTGAAAGCATAACATCTCTAATCAGACAATTTTGATGGGACAGTAAGAGAGGAAGGAGAAAGCCAAGCTGGGTCTCTTGAGACGTGTGCACAAAACCGAAACATCTGGGAGGCCTAGGTTTCCGTGACATGAAGCTATTCAACCTGTCTCTCTTGGCAAGGCAGGCGTGGCGGCTCCTTTAGGAGCCAATGACACTCAGTGCAAAAAATTTGAAGGCAGTTTATTTTCCCGCCACGAGCATTTTAGAAGCAGGCCTATGTGGTCATCCCTCTCAGATATGGCGCGTGATCCTAGACGGGCGGGACATCTTGTCCCAGGGCATCATTCAAAGAGTTGGAACTGGAGAAGAAACAAAGATCTGGGAGCATAACTGGCTCCCCCGAGAGGGAGTTAAACGACTTTTGAACGCGATGATTACTCACCCGCCTGAACTAGTTTCAGAATTAATTGATGCCACTTCAGCCGCTTGGAGAGAAGATCTGATACAGGCCACCTTTAATCCTTATGATGCCCAAAGCATATTAAGGATCCCACTGTGTACTCGTAAGGTTGCTGATTTCTGGGCTTGGGGTGCTGATCACTGTGGGAGATTTTCAGTTAGCTCGGTTTACAGAATGCTCGCGAAAACAAAACTGCAGAGGGAAAGTTGGCTCGAAAATTCTGAAAGCCCTGCGGATGTTGTAGTGGAGGCGAAGAGGTGGTCTAATCTATGGCAGATTAAGGTTCCATCGAAACTCAAGAACTTTTTGTGGCATTGTCGGCGTTCTGGGAACGGGGGTCCCCAAACTTGCCTGCCTGCGGCCTGCGGCGTGGCTCAAAGGGGGACCCAGCACGGCCCATCTTCATCAACACAGACCCAAGACCCTCGCGAGGGGCCAAGCCTCGCGAAGCGGACGACACGGAGCTTCCTCAGGCACGGCCTCATCAGGCTAGCTCGCGAGGAGGCGGAGAGATCAAGGCGGGGTACCTCATGAGGTGCCCGTGATGCAAGCCATGACGACCAAGGGTGCCAGGAGGGCGCCAGCCCACGCAGTGTCCTCCTTTCCTCTTTGGTGCAAAGGGAGCAAGCGCAGGCGAGAGCATCAAGCAAAGGCACCCATTTCAGTGCAACGAGACCAAGACCAGTCCAACGACAGGGAGGAAGTCATTGTGGAGCCCAAGCCAGCATCATCACCAGAGCCTTTGGCAGGCGAGGACCAACTTTAGTCAGGATAAGTGTACCAGATGTTCCCTTTTAAAATGGCCAATTGTTGGCGCCCTTCCCGCTCAATATTTGGGAAGAGGCCCAAGGCCTTTGCCTATAAATAAGACTAGCCACCCCCAGGGTAGAGGGATGGAGACCGGATCGAAATGAGAGAGAGAATCGAGAAGAGAGAGAGAGAGAGAGAGAGAGAGAGAGAGAGAGAGAGAGAGAAGGGTGACTGAACTCCTCCGAGCAGTTCATCCCTTTAGCCAAGAACAGACCCTCGCGAGGCTGTTCTTCCTTGTATTGCTCATCATCACCAGCTCAAGAGGCAATCCACCACACCACACACTGGAGTAGGGTATTACACCACAACGGTGGCCCGAACCAGTATAAACCCTGTGTCTCTTGTGCTGTTCTTTCCATAGCTTAGATCTTAGCGAGGCGGAGGGGTGCAGGTAGGTAGAAGGCGAAATCTCCGCGCGCACCCCAATGTTCGAACCTCAAGGGTCTGCCGGAACCCGAAATCCGTGCCAGGTAGGGGTGCGCCGGAATTCGTCTTCCACCACCCCGTTCTCCTCCGACCATCGCGTCCATGTCTGACGCTCGTCGGGCCCGCACCGAGCGCCGGGCCGCTCTCGCTTCCCGCGTCGCCCAGACGGCTCCTGTCGGCGGGCGTCCTCGCCGTTCCCCGTCACCTGCCATCAACGCCGCCACCGACCCGGCGGGGGACGAGCAGCAAGCGTCGTCTCAGCATCCATCCGTGCGGCAAGACGGCCGCACCGCTACTCCCTCGCTCACCCCAGCTGGTTCTTCGTCCCCCGCGCTCCGCGCACCCATGGAGGCTCGAGCTGCGCTCATCGCGGCAAACGAGCTCCTGCGCTACCGTCCTGTCGATGACGTCTACGAAGAATGGCTCGATCGCGTCGCCGAGCTTGTCCGCGCCGCAGGGGGCTCTCCTGTGTCGTCCGTTCCACTGCACCGCACCCTGCCCCGCGCGGGCGACGAAGCTCCGGCGGCGCCCCAGCCTCCTCCTCCTCAAGAAGGCGCCGTGGCTCCAAGGCGCGTGGCCCCTGGGCGGAACCCGCTCCATCGGGTGCCAGCGCGGCAAGAGCAGAGCTGCCAAGAAGTCCCTCGCCCGCAAGAAGCTGCCCGGGCGCTTCCTGCTCCAGCACGTCGCGACCATGCTCCTGCTCCCGCACGTCAAGACCCCGCGCTGCTCCCAGCTGCAGCACGTGGGGACATGCAAGACCAAGCTCTCCGCCACCCAAGGCCTTCCATGGCCACAGCAGGCTGCCGTGCCTTCACCATCGAGCTACGTAGCGGCGCGTGGCCCGGCAAGTTCAAGCCAGACCCGCCTCCTCGTTACGACGGCACGGCCGACCTTGCACAGTTCCTCCAGCTCTATGAGCTGGGCATCGAAGCTGCCAACGGAGACGAGAAGGTCATGGCGAACTGGTTTCCCATGGCGCTCAAGGACGGGGCCCGCACCTGGCTCCTGAACCTGGCTCCAGGCACGATCTCCTCCTGGGACGAGATGCGCACCCGCTTCATCGCCAACTTCCAAGGTACTCGCGACCGGCCACCCGCCGTGAGCGACATGCGCCGCATCAAGCAACAAACCGGAGAGACCCTGCAGAAGTACATCCAGCGCTTCAACAACGCACGCCTCAAGATTCCCAAGGTGACCGAGGAGGCCATCATCTCAGCCTTCTCCGACGGCGTGCGCGATGTCAAGATGAAGGAGGAGCTGGCGATGCATGAAGACCTGTGCACTTCCTTGGAGCTGTTCAACTTGGCAACCAAGTGCGCCAGGGCTGAGGAAGGGCGTCTCTCCCTCCTCGAGCTGCCTGCCGCAGACCCAGAAGAGAAGAAGCCCAAGGCCAAGGATGTGAAGCGCAAGGGGGCTGCCGTGCTCGCGGCAGAACCAGACACCAAGCGGGGCAGAGATCAGCCCAAATCTTCCAAGGGTAGTCGGTACTGTGTGTACCACGACCTCCACACCCACAACACCAACGAATGTCAAGAGCTCCGAGCCATGCGAGAAGGAAGGATCGGCCGTTGTCCCGACCGCGGTGACCGGGGCTATGGTCGAGGAGGAGGAAGGAACTCAGGACGCTGGGAAGACCGTGACCCGCGCCAAGGGTGGCGCGATCAACCTCGCGAGGATCGCTGGCAAGACCCGCCTCGCAAGGGAGACTGGAGGGATCAGCCTGGCGAGGATCGCCCGCAAGGCAACGCAGGCCTCCCTCCGCTGCCGCCGCAGCCAAGGAGAAACGAGGACCGCCATCAGGACGAGGGGGCTGGGGGCTTCCAGGAGCCGCGCGCGATCGCCTGCATCCTGGGCGGGGCTCAAGCCCCAGCTTCTCAACGCATCTTTAAGCAGTTCGCCCGCGAAGTGAATGCAGTCCTCCCCAAGCTCGAAGCCACGCGCCCTCTCAGGTGGTCGGCGTGCGCCATCACGTTCAGCTCAGCAGATCAGCTCAAGTGTGCGGCTACAGCCGGAGTCCTCCCGATGCTTTGTTCCCCAATCATCAGCAACATGATGGTCACCAGCACCCTCATCGATGGCGGGGCAGGGCTCAACGTCCTGTCCGTGGAAACATTCAACAATCTCCAAGTGCCCTACAACCAGCTTCAGCCAACCAAGCCTTTCTCCGGAGTCACCGACGGCTCCATGGTCCCGATTGGGTAGGTCCGCCTCCCTGTCACCTTCGGGGCACGCGACAACTATCGCACCGAGCTCATCGACTTCGACGTCGCTCACATTCGCCTGCCATACAACACCATCCTTGGGTACCCAGCGCTGGCCAAGTTCATGGCCGTAATTCACCACGGCTACAACATCCTCAAGATCCCAGGAAGTGGCGGAGTCATCACGGTGCCCTGTGAAGAGAAGGATGCAGTGTGTTCCCTGGAACGAGCCTTTCAGGCCGCATCACTAGAAGACCCGGATCACGGAAGCAGGAGGCTTCCCGAGACCGCCCCCAAGAAGAAGAAGACATCGTCTGGCCCGGCCCCTCAGGAGGCAGGCCCCTCAGGGCCCGCGCCTGCCCAGGGGGAACCTCCTTCTATCGCATAGGAAAGCGTGCCCGGCGCCCTCCTCAGGCAGGGCTCGGGGGCTCTCCCCTGGAGGGCCACCGACCTGGCTAAGGTCACGAAGGAGGCGCTTGGGCACCACATGGAGGCATGTTTCGAAGCACGTTTCCCTCAAGAAGGAGTAAGGCAAGGAGAGCCAGACCCTCAGGAGTTCGTCAGCAAGGCCATTCAGGAGCTACAGGAGTCAAGAGTCATGAAAGGCGGCCGCCGCCTACCAGTTGTGGCTCCCCATCCAGGAGAGGATGGTGGGCTGCGCATTTGCATCGACATACCAGGGCTCAATCGAGTCGCCTTTCTGGAGCTCCTCTGGCCCTCGCGAGTGGGGCGCTGCGAAGGTCCACCCCACAGTTAAGTTCGCATGCCTTACGGCTTGCCGAACGCGGCTGCCACGTACCAGCGCCTCATGAGGGGTATCATGGAGGCTCAAGAGGCCAGGCGTTCCGCAGCCCTGGCGGAGATGGAGATGGTCCGCGAGGAGCCACCAGCGCCTCCGGAGCCTCCCGAGGCCCCTAGGCTTGGGGGCTCGTGAGGATCGGCTTCCGCAGCCCACCGAGTCTGCTACACCAACACTCCTTCATCCTCAACATCATCAGGTGACATCTTTCAAGTTTCATTTCCAGCTGGGAGCGCCCCCAGGGCTACATTATTCCCAGGCCGCGTGGGTCCGTCCCTGCGGCATGTATCTCTTTTATTTCATGTTGTTAGCTTACTTTGTTGGGGGCGCCCCATGGGCTGCATCATCCCCAAGTCGCTCGGGCCTGACCCAGTGATGTCCGCCTTCCCAGCATCTATGTGAATGAATCCACTCCTTCGTGACTAATGTGTTTGACCTAGTTGCCCGCTCAACTGACGCCAACTGATGGAGCTGCTCCCAAACGGCACGACGCTTGCGCATGGGTCCGTCCCTGCAACGCCGACAAACCTGAATGGCTGAGCTCTGGCCGCGGCAGCCCCGCATGGCGCCACCTCGTCAAGCCTTCAGTGCCTCATCGCCCCTCGGAAGCAACCAACGGCTGACTGTCAATTGTCATGGCAACCCCTCGTTCTTTCTATGATGGGTCTACAGGATCTCCTAAAGGAGCTGCGTCAGGCGAGGCCCTTGCGGTGTCTCCTTCACTCTCATCCGCGCGAACCGCTTGCACATTAAAGGGGGGTGCCTGAGCATCACGACTCAGGGCTCCTACTGGCTCTCCAGCCCTCACCCTTTGGCCTTGTCCACGGCATCATGACCTGGCATACCAGCGACGGCTGAGACTCGCTCGAGGGCCGGGACCCGAGGACGTAGAGCAGAAAGGGGAGCAAATGCGAGAGGGGAGGGACACACGAGGACCTCGCCGAGCAACCTCACGCCTGCCGATGCACGGACCCGGCGACACACCAGAGAGCGGTCCCTGATTCTCGAGATAAGTCACCACCCGGAAGCACCAGCTACCGTGGCACCATCCCCGCACCTAATGCAATCCCGTGTTAGCGACGCTGCTCTCCTTTCTCACCGAACAACGGCTGCTTGAGCGCCAAAGGGGACCTCCTGAGCATCGCGACTCAGGGGCTCTTTGTAACACCCCGGATATAACTTTCCCAATTTGTACTCCAACTCTTGCCGTTTCCGGTGTTAAGTTATATTTATTTCTCGGGTTCGGGTCTTTGTCTCCGTGTTTTGTTTTCGTTGTCATGCATCTCATATCATGTCATCATGTGCATTGCATTTGCATACGTGTTCATCTCATGCATTCGAGCATTTCCCCGTTGTCCGCTTTGCATTCCGGCGCTTCGTTCTCCTCCGGTGGTCATTTCTAGCTTTCTTTCGTGTGTGGGGATTAAACATTTCTGGATTGGACCGAGACTTGCCAAGCGGCCTTGGTTTACTACCGGTAGACCGTCTGTCAAGTTTCGTACCATTTGGACTTTGTTTGATACTCCAACGGTTAACCGAGGGACCGAAAAGGCCTCGTGTGTGTTGCAGCCCAACATCCCTCCAATTTGGCCCAAAACCCACCAAACTCTGCTCCATCACCTAGAGCGTTCGATCATGATCGCGTGGCCGAAAACCGCACCTCATTTGGACTCTCCTAGCTCCACTTATGCCTATAAATACACCCCCTCCAAATTCGGATCTCTCCCTCCCCCCGAAACCCTAAATCCTCTCTCTCCGCGCGCCGGACAACGTCCGCCGGCGCCGGACGTGTCCGGCCTGCCCGCCAGCGCCACCTGTCGCCTCCCTATTCGCCGAGCCTCCCGGTCCACATCGCCGCTCCCGCCGGCCCGCAGGCCCACGCAGGGCCCTCCCCAGCCCCCGCGCGCGCCCCCGCGCCCGACGCCTCGCGCCCCGTCTTCCCCGACCCCGGTGGCCGCGCCACCGCGGATCCACGTCGCCGGCCGCCCCAACCTTCGCCTCCCGTCGCCGCCTCGCGGGCTGCCCGACGTCGCCCTTCGCCGTCGCCGGCCGACCCCGGCCTCTCCCCTCCATCTCCGGCGAGCCGGCCAAGCTCCGGCCATCCTCGTCTCGCGCGCCCGGTGAACAGTGGTGAACAGTGCTTCAGATCCAGATCCGGATCCAAACCCTAGGGGTTGACTTTTTCCTTCTCCCTCTAATTTTCGAGCAAACTTTGACCTGCCATATCTCCGCATCCGTAGCTCCGATTTGGACATATAGTATATCAAAATGTTCGTCTCGACGAGTACATCATTTCATTCCATTGCATCATTTTCATTTGAGCTCATCTTGATGCCCGAAATGCTGTTAGAAGGAGGCTTCATGAGTTAATTGTCAGATCTGCTAGTTCATCTTAGCCTTTTGTCATTTTGCCATGATTATTGTGTGCATGATATGCCTGTGAGTCCTTCATATGTTTTGTTAAGCATCTTGTTATCTTTCCAGAGGTGCAACCCATGCATTTTTGTGATGAGTGTGGTGACTTGTGCAAGCTTGCAAAGTGAGGCACTTGGTAAATCTGTTTTCAGGGACTTAGTAGTTTTCACTAAGTCTGGGATTATTTAGTTCTTGATGCCATATGTTCTTGCTGTTTCCTAGTGATCCGTGCCTCTTTTGAGGATGATCAGTAAATGAATTTTGTTAATCTTGTTATGCTCTATCCATCCATGCCTTTGTTTGCCATATGGAGTACCCTAGCTTGAGTCAATCGAGCTCTACTTTTGCTTCGTGGTGAATCTGGGCAGAGCGTCAACTTGTTTGCGATTTTGCCGATGTTATTATAGTTGATCCGTGCATGCTATGCCATTATTCTTGCCATGTCTAGCTAGCATTTTGTGCCTTCTTAATGTATGTATGCTTGCCTTGCCATGACTTGCACCGTAGTGAGTGCTTCGAGCTCATTTACATGCCTTCGTGGGTTATGTTTCAGCATGTCTCAGTTTTCACTAAATCTGAAAATTGATTATGTTTTAGCTATGTTCGTGTGCTTGTTAGTATATTTTGTGATCCCTTTTGGCCCCAGGTCACTTAGGGACTTTTGTTAATCTTGTTGAGTAGCTCCATGCCATGTCTTTCTTTGTCATGTTCAGGTTCTGTAGCATGTTGTTTTGCTGCTCCGAAGAGGGCTTCATGATCTGGAATTTCAGACAAGTGTTAATTTCACTAAGTCTGAAATCTGTTTTGCATTTGCGTTTTTGCCATGCTTGTTTGAACCTCTTAATGGATGAATTGGCCGTGGCTCAGTGCTAGTCTTTTGTTAAGCATCTTGAATGTTTCCCTGCCATGTATTTTGTTGTCATGTTTGAGTGCTGTAGCATGTTCATTTCATTGCATTTAGATGCCTACTTGCTGTAAATCACAGACCGGTGTCATTCTTAAATCGCTTGCCATTTCTAAACCGTAACTCCGATTCCGGCGTTCTTTATATCGTTTTCAAGCGATTTCATCCCATCATTCCAGTGGCACACTTGGTTTTCCAAGTTGAGGCCAGGTTTATGCATTTCCTGTCATATCTTGCATTTTGCATCCCGCATCGCATCCCGCATAGCATACCATCATTGCATCTTATTGTTTGAGTTTGCACGTGGTTGATTGTATCCTTGTTGCTTGTTCGTCTTGTTTGGGTAGAGCCGGGAGACAAGTTCGCTAACGAGGAGCCCGTTGAGTTTGCTTTTGAGGATCCAGTCAACTCTGACAACTTTGCAGGCAAGATGATCATACCCTCAAAATTACTACTATCTTTGCTATGCTAGTTTGCTCGCTCTTTTGCTATGCCAATGCTACGATGCCTACCACTTGCTTGTCAGCCTCCCAAATTGCCATGTTCAGCCTCTAACCCACCATTGTCCTAGCAAACCGTTGATTGGCTATGTTACCGCTTTGCTCAGCCCCTCTTATAGCGTTGTTAGTTGCAGGTGAAGATTGGAGCCGTTCCTTGTTGGAACATTTATTTACTTGTTGGGATATCATTATATTGCCATGTTATCTTAATGCATCTATATACTTGGTAAAGGGTGGAAGGCTCGGCCTCTCGCCTAGTGTTTTGTTCCACTCTTGTCGCCCTAGTTTCCGTCATATCGGTGTTATGTTCCCGGATTTTGCGTTCCTTACGCGGTTGGGTTATAATGGGAACCCCTTGATAGTTCGCCTTTATTAAAGCTTTTCCAGCAATGCCCAACCTTGGTTTTTACCATTTGCCACCTAGCCTCTTTTTCCCTTGGGTTTCCGGAGCCCGAGGGTCATCTTATTTTAAACCCCCCCGGGCCAGTGCTCCTCTGAGTGTTGGTCCAACTGTCAGCTGCCGGTGGCCACCAGGGGCAACTCTGGGCTGGCCTACCCGTACCTAAGACAATCTGAGTGTGCCCTGAGAAAGAGATATGTGTAGCTCCTATCGGGATTTGTTGGCACATTCAGGCGGTGTTGCTGGTCTTGTTTTAACCTGTCGAAATGTCGTGTTGTACCGGGATACCGAGTCTGATTGGAATGTCTCGGGTGGAGGTCTATTCCTTCGTTGACCGTGAGAGCTTGTCATGGGCTAAGTTGGGACCCCCCTGCAGGGATTGAACTTTCGAAAGCCGTGCCCGCGGTTATGGGCAGATGGGAATTTGTTAATGTCCGGTTGTAGATAACTTGAACCTTAATTTAATTAAAATGAATCAACCGTGTGTGTTACCGTGATGGCCTCTTCTCGGCGGAGTCCGGGAAGTGGACACGGTGTTGGAGTAATGTTTGCGCAGGTTGCTCTCTAGTTTCTCGCTCGCGCTTTGCCTCCTCTTCTCGCTCTCTTTTGCGAATAAGTTAGCCACCATATATGCTAGTCGCTTGCTGCAGCTCCACATATATTTACCTTATCCTACCTATTAAGCTTAAATAGTCTTGATCGTGAGGGTGCGAGATTGCTGAGTCCCTGTGGCTCACAGATTACTATTACACCAGATGCAGGGACAGATGATACAGCTCCAGATGGCGCGCTTGAGCTCAAGTGGGAGTACGACGAGGATTCTCAGCGTTACTATGTTTCTTTTCCTGATGATCAGTAGTGGTGCCCAGTTGGGGTGATCGGGACCTATGTCGCTTGTTGGGTTGTCTTTTATTTTGGCGCCGTAGTCGGGCCATGAGTGCTTGGTTGATGTATGTTATTTATGTACTTTGATGTGACGTGGCGAGTGTAAGCCAACTATGTATCTCCCCTTTTATTCTATATATTACATGGGATGTTGTGATGATTGCCTAACTTGCGACATTGCTTTCAATGCGGTTATGTCTCTAAGTCGTGCCTCGACACGTGGGAGCTATAGCCGCATCGAGGGCGTTACACTCTTACCGGACCCCGGGTCGCTCACCTCCTGGCCTTGACCTCGGCATCGCGACCTGGCATACCAGTGACGGCTAAAGCCGCCTTGGGACTGGGACCTGTCGGCGTAGAGCACCAAGCCCTAGTGAGGTTCGAAAGGGAGAACTGAGCTAAGACAGAATGAGCAACTCGCGCAATTCTACGACAAGGGTTATATTAACAAAACAGGATCACAGGCACCTTACAAGCCCCCACGGGACGCGTCTTTGATTCCTCGCAGGGAACAGATCCTAAAAGGACGCTAACTACACGCGCCCCTGCAAAAGACGCCATCATCAACAGTGGGCCGTCAAGCACCGGCGCCAACCCCATCCAGATCAGAGTCGGCGACGGCCTGACGAGCCCGCCCTGCTCCAGGAGCGGTGCCAGCTCGGGGGCTCGTAGTTGTCATCGCTCGTCTCCGGAGTCGCGAAGAGCTCGCCGGAGTCGCTGGAACCTCCGACGCCTCCGCCGCCTGAGGAGCCACCAAGGGAGCGGTCGGCGGGCCCAGTCCTCGCCGTAGCAGGGTCCTGACCACCTCTCCCAGGGCAGCACTCCAGCCGGCGCCCGTTCGCATCGAAGACCTTGAAGAACATCACCGAAGCACCGTCGTACTCCAAGTGGATCGCGAAGGCGCCTCTTGTCCTGCAAACCCGTGTGATTTTGCTCCAGCCTTGAGTCAAGAAGACCTCGCCCGGGGCAACGACCGCGACCTCTGCCTCGGTCGCGAGGGTGCTGCAGCCGGCGTGCTGCAGCCAAAGCTCCAGGAGTTCTCCCTGCGGGATGATGGAGGCGAAGAAGGGAGAAAGGCGAATCCAAGACTGAGGAGGCATGGCGGCGTGGAGCACGAACTCTCTGGAGGAGCCCTCGGTGTGGACCCCAGGAGGGACGACCCACACCTTCGTGACCCGTCGGCGCCGACGGCGGCGCCGACCGTGGTGATCGGCATCGACTCCTTCAGAGCCCTTGATGTGGGCGTACAAGGGAAACGGGAACCCCGGCGGTGGCCGCTCGCACCAGGGCCTCGACACCACCTGATGGGCCCCCTCGTCCCGGCCGCGGAGGGCGAGCCGTTTCTTCGGTGGGAGCGGGTCTGGTTCCTCTCGGGGAGCCTTTCCCTTCTCTGTCGTCGAGAACCGGCGGATCGGAGCTATCGCAGCAAGATGGAGCAAGGACCAGGAAGAAGGAGAAGCAAGAAGGGATGGACTGGAAGGGCGCGCGCCATTCCGTAGTTATGGCCGACGAAGGCCAACCGCTGATCTCCACGATCGCAGGTAATCATGACCTGCTTTGCATGCAGGGACTTGTCCAATCCGCGCAGTTATCGAGGCGCCGTGGGGAAGTGGAGGCGCTCCCGACTAATCAACCGCCACGCGGCGCCCAAGGCCGCAGGCTGTTAGGGCCCGCGGTGCTTCGCCCTTGCCCTTTCGCCTCCCTGCATGGCCAAGTCCGGGCGCGCCTTGGGCCTGCGGGCTACTGTCGGCGTTCTGGGAACGGGGATCCCCAGACTTGCCTGCCTGCGGCCTGCGGCGTGGCTCAAAGGGGGGTCCAGAATGGCCCATCTTCATCAACACAGACCCAAGACCCTCGCGAGGGGCCAAGCCTTGCGGGGCGGACGACATGGAGCTTCCTCAGGCACGACCTCATCAGGCTGGCTCGCGAGGAGGCGGAGAGATCAAGGCGGGGTACCTCACGAGGGGCCCATGACGCAAGCCATGAAGACCAAGGGTGCCAGGCGGGCGCCAGCCCGCGCAGTGTCCTCCTTTCCTCTTTGGTGCAAAGGGAGCAAGCACAGGCGAGAGCATCAAGCAAAGGCACCCGTTTCGGTGCAATGAGACCAAGACTAGTCCAACGGCAGGGAGGAAGTCATTGTGGAGCCCAAGCCAGCATCACCACCAGAGCCTTTGGCAGGCGAGGACTAACTTTAGTCAGGATAAGTGTACCAGATGTTCCCCTTCAAAATGGCCAATTGTTGGCGCCCTTCCCGCTCAATATTTGGGAAGAGGCCCAGGGCCTTGGCCTATAAATAGGACTAGCCACCCCCAGGGTGGAGGGATGGAGACCGGATCGAAATGAGAGAGAGAATCGAGAAGAGAGAGAGAGAGAGAGAGAGAGAGAGAGAAGGGTGACTGAACTCCTCCTAGCAGTTCATCCCCTCAGCCAAGAACAGACCCTCGCGAGGCTGTTCTTCCTTGTATTGCTCATCATCACCAGCCCAAGAGGCAATCCACCACACCACACACTGGAGTAGGGTATTACACCACAACGGTGGCCCGAACCAGTATAAAATCTGTGTCTCTTGTGCTGTTCTTTCCATAGCTTAGATCTTAGCGAGGCGGAGGGGTGCAGGTAGGTAGAAGGCAAAATCTCCGCGTGCACCCCAGTGTTCGAAACTCAAGGGTCTGCCGGAACCCGAAATTTGACAGGCGTTTCTGTCAGAATTCATTACCAACAGACTTGCTGAATCACCGTAACCTGTCGACCTCTTTGGTCTGCGCTATTTGTTCAACTTCTGACAGTTGGAGGCACGCGCTGGTCAATTGCCATATGGCGGGTAGTGTCTGGGCGCTAGCTCCTTCTGAGATGGTGGAGCATATGCAAGCAAACTTGGAGCTGGAAGCGAAGGACTGGTTGTTTCTGATGCATGAAACTCTGGCCCAAAATGATTTCACAAGAATGGTGGTCACCTTGTGGGCAATCTGGAGAGATAGGAGGAAAGCTATACACGAGGAGAAGTTCCAAAGTCCGTTGTCAACTTTCTCTTTCATTAACTCTTTTCTGGATGACCTGGAGTCTCTTAAGCAGCCAGCTAATGCTCAAGCAAGGAATCAGCCGGCCATAGCGTAGGTGTGGATTGCACCACCGTTGGGATATATGAAACCGAACACCGATGCGGCAGTAACGAGGAATGGAAGCTATGGCTCAATTGCGGCTTTGTGCCATGACGCGGGAGGTACTTTTCTGGGAGCTTCATGCATAACATTTAGGAACATTTCGGATCCTGAGATTCTTGAGGCTTTGGCAGTAAGAGAAGCCCTGACTTTGGTGAACGATCTTTATGAGCAAAAAATACATGTGGCATCGGACTGCCAGAATGTGGTGCACGGAATAAAGAAAGCATCAGCAGCGGAGTGTGGAGCTATAATTCGTGAAATCATAGACCATTCGACCTTGTTTACTTCTTGTAATATAGTTCACGAGCATAGAGCCTCGAATACCGAGGCTCACAATCTCGCTAAGCATGCTTTATCATTAGGGTTTGGCCGCCATGTATGGTTTGGCCAGCCCGGCGATCTTCTTTTTGTACCTGTAAACATTATGGTTACATGAATAAAGCTTGGCGAGACTGTCTCAAAAAAAACCAACTAGGCTCGGGTGTCAGTCCTAGCCTTAGACGGTAGCTTGCAGGGGAGCCGGGTGCTTCATGAGCAAAAGAAGAAAAAGAAAGGAGAGAGAGGGAAAGGTAGAGGAAAAGGAGAATGCAAATGACCACAATAGAAAAGGGAGAGAAAAAAAGCAAGAAGATGACGAACCGTGAGGCATGGTTTATATTTTCTGGCTGGATGAAAAAAATCAAAATAATTTAGGTTGCCTAGGTGGATGTGCAGGGGCAGCACCAAGGTGCTGCCACCATTGCTCATGCCCTAATGCTTCTCAAGAAAAAAAAGTTGGATGTAATGTATCACTAGTACTGTAGTTTCATAAGTCTTGTTCTCTTTTCTTTATTTTTTGCGCTATCATAGGTCTTGTTCTCAGAATGTTCAGAAAATGTTGGCCC
The DNA here is from genome assembly GCA_034509565.1 of Triticum monococcum. Lineage (NCBI taxonomy): Eukaryota > Viridiplantae > Streptophyta > Magnoliopsida > Poales > Poaceae > Triticum > Triticum monococcum. Next base: position 673,250,424 of record CM067845.1, read on the forward strand.
GGACAGTCGGATGGAATTGTCAAATTCTCGACCGTTGTAGTTGGATGACGACAGGGACCGCTATAAATAAGTTGGATGGCGACATCCTTGTCCCTCTGGTTGCATCCCCAACTGTCGGGGGTGCTGATCCCACGAACGCCTATGGGACCACGGCGGACTGAGGCCCCTTTTGGTTCGGCAGGGGGCGGAGAGTGCACGAAGAGCAGATCGAGGCGAAGCGCACGAGCAACACGATCAGTTTACCCAGGTTCGGGCCGCACGGATGCATAAAACCCTACTCCTGCTTTGTGGTTGTATTGAGTTCTTGCTCGGGAGCGCTGATTGCTACAGTACACACCAGCAGCTAGCCAGACCGAGTGTAAGAGAGAATCGTCCCCCCTCTATGTTGCGCATGGGCCTCCTTTTATATGTCAAAGGGGTCACCGACAGGTGGCAACATAGACGAGGGTAAAAAAAGGAAAAGACGTGGTGGTTAGCACCGCCGCCTACTACAGTGTATCATACCTAACCTAAGCGGCAGGGGACAAAGGCATTAAATGCCTGTCTGTGTCGCCTAGACGGTGCAGAAAGGGACCGCCAGGGACGCCACTGCTTGCCATGATGGCTATCTTGTCAGCGCCGCTCGCCACCGTGTACCTCTGGCTGCACAGCCTCCCGCCACGTACGCCTGGAAGGGTCCCAGAGCGACACATTGGTGGATGTGCTGGAGCGCAGGTACAGGATGGAAGCTTGCCGCGGCAAGCGCCTTGCCACGGTTATTATCTTGTCGCGTCCAGGAGCTTGTCGCTAACTGGGTCTTGCCGGGACACATGGTGTGCTGCGGCAAGTTCCTTGAGATGCCTTGGTTGGCCTCCCCGGCAAGCTCCTCTTGCCGGGGTCTTGTCTCCTTCCCGGCAAGCTCCTCTTGCCGGGGCCTTGTCTCCTTGGTTTGGATACTTTGTTCTTGAATGGCTCCAAAGGAACCACTGAGGATCTTGGCGGTCGCCCGGCAAGCCTTGCCGCGAGATGCTGCGACTGCCCGTGCACAAGTTTGGGATACTAAGGTACCCCTACTTTAGTAGACCGACAGGAGCCCCCGGGCCTGGGCCATACACGGTGCCGAGCGCTGTTGGGCCAGGCCCAAAACAGGGCACGGGCACGCACGGCCTAGGTTACGCCGTATCTCACTCCGCACCCACCGCGCCCTCCCCGCATGGCACGCGTCGAACGCGGCATCGTGGGAGAGATCGTGGGTGGTTGCTTTATTTGGAAAGGCAGAACGTCCGCCCACTCCCCCTTTATAAGCAAGGGGAAGCAGGGGTAGTGCGCCCACTCGCCCCCTTTCCGTTCCAATCTTGAAAACCTCCGCCCCGCCTCCGTCTTCCCAAAGCAAACAGAGCGCAGCGCCCTGCTCCCCACATTGCCACCAGCACCACCAACGCCGTCGACCTCCTCCACTGCTTCCGCCATGGCTCCGAAAGCCGACAAGGGGAAAGCCATGAAGTCGTCCGAGGCGCAGCGGCTTGTGGCGCTGCGGAAGGAGCGAGCCATCTTCCCCCCCAAGCTCGCCACAAAGGAGCTGAGGGAGTACTACTACCTTTTCTGGTCGACGGAGACGCGAGCTCACCCGAGCACCAAGGTACTCCCAGCTGCTGCTCACAAGACTGCTCCGCAAGGATATCCCTTTTTCGCTGTCTTCTTCTACTGCGGGCTCTGCCCGCCCTTCTCCGAATTCTTCTGTGATATCATGAATACCTATGGCCTCTGCCTCCTTGACTTCACTCCCAATGCCGTCCTCACCATGGCAGTTTTCGCACACCTTTGCGAAAACTTTGTCGGAGTCCACCCGAACGTAGCCCTTTTCCGCCATTTCTTCATTCCCCGGGTAGAGAGAGGAGAGCCCTTGTCCGGCGGAATCGCCTGGGTCTCTAGGACCGGCAAGAAGGATTCTTATTTGGAGGGCGAGTTCCGTGGCAAGTGGGAGGAGTGGAGGGCAGATTGGTGCTGGATTGTCGAGGAGAGCCCGCAGCCGTTCACCGTCCGGCGCCAAGCAGTAGCAGTACGCGGCAGCGACTGGAGTGACGTGGCCCCGGAAGACAGCAGGCTGAGGATTGCCGTCACCAGGATCCAACGCCTTAGGCTTGCCGGACTCACCGTAGGTGCCGTTGGCGCAGACTTCCTTCGCCGCCGCATCACCCCCCTGCAAGAATGGAGGAGGCCTGCTTGGGAGTTTAAGAACGCGACAGACATCATGAGGCTGCGCCCGGGGCTCAACTATAATTTCACTGTCTTGGAGCTCAATGCAATGCTGCAGGAGCTCTTCAAGTATGATCCTGACCACCCAGAAGTCTTTAGGTTGCCGCAGGGCGTCGTCCCGCTATGCAACAATTCTACGCTCGACCGCATCAGGGCAATGATGCCGCTGTGCGGTTCGCACGGAATCGTGCCAACTTGGCAGGAGCCTGAAGACGACGTCATGCATCATTTCTTCGACGACTTGGTGGAACTACCAATCCGCGCCGACGAGAAGGACGGCCTCACCCACGACACCACCGAGGCGGAGTTGAAGCGCATCGCCACCAGGTTGGAAGAGGCGGCGGCAGCCGCTGCGGCGGGCGAGTTTGGCTTTACCTTGGAGGAGGCAGCGGGAGCAGAGGCGGCAAACCGTGCCGAGCGAGAAGATCTTGCCGGCAAGAAAGAGCTTGCCGGCAAGAAGGAGGTTGCCGGGCGTGGTGGCGAATCGAGCGAGGCTGCCAGGCATGACGCCGAACCGAGCGGGCCTGCCGAGGATGCGAGCGGCTCGTTGGAGATCGGCTCCTCTTCCACTTCGTCCTCAGACAGCACGCCGCCAGCAGCGCCTCCGTCTCCACCAAGAAGGCGTCTCCGCAAGGCCGGGGATGCAGCGAGGCGGCAGGCGAGCCGACAGTCGCCGCGCCGTGCGACACGCTCCACCGCGGCAAGCACTGTTGCCGCGGGAGCACCCCACGCAGTCGCAACAACTGGAGCGGGGTCTTCTCGGACTGCTGCCTCCGCTCCCGCCAAGCGGCCAAGGGAGCCTACTCCTCCACCTTCCCGCGCCGGACGCGAGCCGGACTTCGACTTCTCCGCGTTCAGCTCCGACGAGGAAGAAGAAGAAGAGTAAGTTTCTCTTATTGTACTTGCAGTTCTTTGATTTTTGCTGTTTTTGTCTTGTCTTGTTTCTCACGTGCCTTTCTCTGAATCTGTTCCTTTTTAGGACTCTGGCCCAGAGGGCAGCAAAGAGAGCCAAGGCCCCGGTGATTGTCATCGAGGACGAGCCCACCGCGTCGGCAAGGGACGCGCCCGAGACAACCTCGCCGGACCCGGCAACTGCTCTCCAGAGCAGCGCCCAGCGTAAGTATCTTCTCTTGCTTTCTGCTGTCGGGCGCGCATGGAAATTCTTTGCTTAGCTGATATCCAACTGTTGAATTGTGCAGGAGCAGAGCAGCCTCAACAGGAGTGCCCGGAGGCCACCCCCGAAGCGCCAAGGGAAAGTCCTCCGGCAAGGGGGAGGCCTCCGGCAAGGGAGAGCCCTCCAGCAAGGGAGGAGGTTCTGGCAAGGGAGGAGCCCCCGGCAAGGGAAGAGGCTCCGGCAAGGGAGGAGCCCCCGGCAAGGGAGGGATCTCCGGCAAGGGACTGCGTCAGCGATCCCCCGGCGACGGAGACCACAGCTGCAGACCCTGGCACAGGTAACTTCCTTGCTTCAAAACTCCCCTTGGCTTCTTCATCTTCTTGATCTTTCTCTTGGATTTTCGTTTAACTCTTCTTCCCCTTCCGGCTGGCAGATCCATCCGCTGGAGAGCCGATGGAGACTGAAGTCGCCGCCGACGAGGTTGTTGCCGCTAAGGAAGCAGCCGGTGCCGGCGAGCCCGCCGCCGAAGAGGCTGCCAGGGCTGCCGCCGCAGAAGCAGGCGGGGAGTCCGGCGGTCGTACTGATGACCCGGAGGCCGCAGGAGCACCAGGCACTGCTCCGACCGCCGACCCCTCCGTCGCTGCCGCCGCGCCAGGCCCCGAAGAGCCCCAGCCCGGCGTATACTTGAAGGCCGGCGACGTTATCTTCATCAATCTTCCCTAGGCGTCAAGCTCCAGGGCGCCAGTCAAAGGAGAAAGCCTTGACAGAGAGTTGCTTGCCTCCGCCAGGCTGAAACTGGTCGACGCGCCAAGCAGGAGCAGCAGTGAACCCGAAGAGGAGCGTCTGCTGCGGAAGCTGGTGGCGCTCTACCGCGCCCGGCAAGCCAAGCTGGAGTCCCGCGAAGCGCTCGTCACGAAGGCCGGGGCTGATATCGAGAAGCGCGCGGAGGAGCTCCGGGGTGCCAATCAGGAAGCTCTCCGCTCCCTGGCAAAGGAGTGGGAGCAACTTGCCGAAGCGCAGTAGGCCTTCCTCCTTGAGAAGGCCGACGTCGAAGAGCGCCAACGTGTTGCCACGGAGAAGTTGTCTTCACAGGAGGGCGACTTGGCACAGCGGAAGGTCAACCTCGACAGCCACGAGGAGGAGCTTGCCGCGCGCGAGCGGGCAGTTGGCGGGGCCCTCAAACAAGCCGAAGACGCCCCCGCAGCTGCCGAGGCCGCCAAGAACGAGCTGGAGCTGAAGGTGGTGCAGCTGGAGGCGAGTCTTAAGGCGAACGGCGACGAGCTTGCCGCGCTCAAGCTTGAGCGGGAGAAGGATGCCAACAGCTACTCGGAGCTGCAGGCCCATCTCGCCGAGAAGGGCAAGGAACTTGACGCCGCCAAGAATTCCAACGCTGATCTCGAAGTGAAGCTGGCGGCTCTGACGAAATCTCTGGACGACGCCAAGGAGCAGGAGACGGCCCTGAAGGAGGAAGTCGAGGCCGGCAAGGTGCTGCTGGCGAGTGCTGCTGCCGCCCAGAAGACCTTGTCGGAGAACGTGGAGCACTCGACGGAGGGTCTGGTGAACGTCGCCGCCGACATCGACAAGGAGTTGGCGCAGCTGGGGATGGTGGATCTCGGGTACCCATCCAACGAGAACCTCCAACCCAGCGTCAAGCTCACCTTGTTCTTCAAGGGCGTGGCGACGGCACTTCGGCGACTCCGGGAAGGGATCCCGAAGCAGCTTGCTGACGAGTCGCGCAAGATCTGCGCGGGAGCTCTTCAGAAGGTGCTGATGAAGGTGGCCTTCCGCAACCTGGGCCTCCGCCTCACCAACGTCCTCCGAAGCTTGCCGCCAGATGCTGATCTGGAGGAGCTCAAGGCCCTTGTCGCACCTATTGTGGACAGGGTGAGCGGAATCAAGAGGGTCGAGGGTGACCGCGTAGACTAGGCCATCCATCTTCTTCTTTCCTTGTCGCTGTTAATCATGTTATGAAAAACAGTCTGTTAGAGCTGCGACAAGTTATTTTGTAATATACTCTAGCCTGGGTAGTAATGACTATGTTATTTCCTTTACTTGATTCCTTCCCTTGTATGTTTTTACCCTATGCTTTTAGGGAACTTGCCGGCGCGGGCACCTTTGCCGCGAGCGCTGAGTGCGGAATGTCAGCAGCTTGCTGGCGGTGCCGCGGCCGACAAGAAACCTTGTCGCAGAGCTAGTTGCAGCTCACTTAAGTTGTTGAGCAGACTCGAAACAACAGTAAGGGCGCAACTAGCTACGAGTTGGTTCCTCCGCGCACAGGTTTTCCATACAAAGGACGGTCGTTCAAGGAAGATAACTCTATAAATTTAAGAATCTGATTGCTCAAACTTTGGCAAACTTATCTTTTCTGTTGTTTACTTCCCGGCAAGGCGAAACCTTCTTGAACGACGCCTGGTCCATACCGTATCTTCTCCTTCCCCCCCGGCAAACTTGTGCGCGAGAGAACCTTCCTTTCCTTGAGAGAAAAAAGAAGAAGGAGAAAAAGATATGGAGCCTTATGGCTCGTTGTTGCTCACCGGGTGTAAGTGCTGCACAAAGTGTCAGATAACACATGCAAATAATAAAAAGCATGAAAATCGACAAGGTGTGCTGAGCACTTGATTTTTATGCATAGGGTCTGCGCCCAGCTTTGTACAAAGGATTACATGCAACAGCGGCAAGACTTGTACAAAAGGTGGTTGCCGGAACGGGTTCCGGCAACCGCGCCCTACGGGTAAAACTTGCGAAGATGCTCAATATTCCAGGAGTTGCTCACCGGAACGCCATCTTCGGTCTCCAGGCAGACAGCGCCAGGCCTAGTGACTCGTTTCACCCGGTAAAGGCCTTCCCACTTCGGCGTCAACTTGTTTGAATTCTTGGCGGACTGAACGCGCTGAAGAACAAGGAAGCCTTCCTCGAGACTTCTGGCGTTAACTTTGCGGCTATGGTAGCGGTGCAAAGCTTGCTGGTAGCGAGCAGCTCGTACAGCAGCCTGAAGACGGTCTTCCTCAAGGAGCAGCGCGTCGTCTTGTCGCAGCTGCTCTTGCTCGAGCTCATCGTAAGCGAGCACTCGAGGCGACCCGTATACGAGTTCCGTGGGGAGAACTGCCTCCGCTCCATAGACTAGAGCGAAGGGTGTCTGGCCAGTGGCTCGATTTGGCGTCGTCCTGATCGACCAAAGAACCACCGGCAGCTCCTCGATCCAGTTTCTTCCGCACTTGTGCAGCCTATCGAAAGTTCTGGTCTTGAGCCCACGCAGCACTTCAGCATTTGCCCTCTCCGCTTGACCGTTGCTTCTCGGGTGAGCAACAGAAGCGAAGCAGACCTTGGCGCCAAGATCTTGGACGTACTGCATGAAGGTGCGGCTCGTAAATTGCATACCGTTGTCGGTTATTATCCTGTTGGGGATCCCGAAACGGCAAACAATCGACCTGAAGAACTTGACTGCTGACTGTGCTATCACCTTCCTCACTGGTTCCACTTCCGGCCACTTTGTGAACTTGTCGATCGCAACGTACAAGTACTCAAAGCCCCCGACAGCTCGGGGAAAGGGGACGAGAATGTCGAGCCCCCAGACCGAAAATGGCCAAGATAAAGGGATCGTCTGGAGAGCTTGAGCTGGCTGGTGTATCTACTTGGAATGGAACTGGCACGCTTCACACTTGGTCACTTGTGCAGTTGCATCCTGGAGGGCTGTCGGCCAGAAGAAACCTTGCCGGAATGCTTTGCCGACAAGTGCTCTTGCGCCAATGTGGTGACCACATATGCCTCCATGTATCTCTGCCAACAACTTTTGTCCATCTTCCCGGGGAATGCACTTCAATTTCACACCGTTGAGTCTTCTTCTGCACAGTATGTTATCGACAAACTGGTACATACTAGACTCCCGGGCTACTCTTTCCGCTTCTTCTTGCTCTTCGGGAAGTTCTCCTGTCTGAAGGAAATGGACAATCTGCTACGCCCATGCTGGAGCTTGTGGCTCGACAACAAGGACTAAAGGCATGTCTGCTGCTGCGGGAACATCCGCTTCTACGGCAATAACCTGCGGCTCTGCCAGAGCTTGACGTTCCCCGACAAGCTTGCCGGGGCAAAACTTGTCGGGAGCGTCTGCTTCAATGAAACAAACCCTGGGGCTTGCCGGAGCAGACTATTCCTCAGCACTGTTGGTGTTGATCTTGGGGACCTTTTTGGCGGCGGCTTCGGGAAGCTCTGCCGAAAAATAGTCGCCAGAAATCAACTTCCTCTTCTTGCTTTGTCCAGTTGGCGGTGTTACGGACGGCTGAGTTAGCTTGAGCACAAAGATCCCTGGTTCCACAGGTAACTTAAGTGCGGCGTGTTGGAAATATGCCCTAGAGGCAATAATAAATTGATTATTATTATATTTCCTTGTTCATGATAATCGTTTATTATCCATGCTATAATTGTATTGATAGGAAACTCAGATACATGTGTGGATACATAGACAACACCATGTCCCTAGTAAGCCTCTAGTTGACTAGCTTGTTGATCAATAGATGGTTACGGTTTCCTAACCATGGACATTGGATGTCGTTGATAACAGGATCACATCATTAGGAGAATGATGTGATGGACAAGACCCAATCCTAAGCATAGCACTAGATCGTGTAGTTCGTATGCTAAAGCTTTTCCAATGTCAAGTATCATTTCCTTAGACCATGAGATTGTGCAACTCCCGGATACTGTAGGAATGCTTTGGGTGTGCCAAACGTCACAACGTAACTGGGTGACTATAAAGGTACACTACGGGTATCTCCGAAAGTGTCTGTTGGGTTGGCACGAATCGAGACTGGGATTTGTCACTCCGTGTGACGGAGAGGTATCTCTGGGCCCACTCAGTAGGACATCATCATAATGTGCACAATGTGATCAAGGAGTTGATCACGGGATGATGTGTTACCGAACGAGTAAAGAGACTTGCCGGTAACGAGATTGAACAAGGTATCGGGATACCGATGATCGAATCTCGGGCAAGTATCATACCGGTAGACAAAGGGAATTGTATATGGGATTGATTAAGTCCTTGACATCGTGGTTCATCCAATGAGATCATCGTGGAACATGTGGGAGCCAACATGGGTATCCAGATCCCGCTGTTGGTTATTGACCGGAGAACGTCTTGGTCATGTCTGCATGTCTCCCGAACCCGTAGGGTCTACACACTTAAGGTTCGATGACGCTAGGGTTATAAAGGAAGTTTGTATGTGGTTACCGAATGTTGTTCGGAGTCCCAGATAAGATCCCGGACGTCACGAGGAGTTCCGGAATGGTCCGGAGGTAAAGATTTATATATGGGAAGTCCTGTTTTGGTCACCGGAAAAGTTTCTGGGTTTATCGGTAACGTACCGGGACCACCGGGAGGGTCCCGGGGGTCCACCAAGTGGGGCCACCTGCCCCGGGGGGGCACATGGGCTGTAGGGAGTGCTCCTTGGCCTACATGGGCCAAGGGCACCAGCGCCACTAAGGCCCATGCGCCTAGAAGGGGAGAGGGGGCAAACCCTAAGGGCATATGGGCCCTAAGGCCCATACACCCTGCGCCTCCCTCTCCTCCCCCCTCTTGGCTGCCACCCCTTGGCCATCTAGGGCTGCCGCCCCCCTTAGGGGTGGGAACCCTAAAGGGGGCGCAGCCCCTCCCCTTCCCCTATATATATGAGGCCTAGGGGGCTGCCCATAACACACGCGATTCAATCTCTCGTTGGTGCAGCCCTGCATCTCTTCTTCCTCCTCTCCCGTGGTGCTTGGCGAAGCCCTGCAGGATTGCCACGCTCCTCCATCACCACCACGCCATTGTGCTGCTGCTGGATGGAGTCTTCCTCAACCTCTCCCTCTCTCCTTGCTGGATCAAGGCGTGGGAGACGTCATCGGGCTGTACGTGTGTTGAACGCGGAGGTGCCGTGCGTTCGGCACTTGGTCATCGGTGATTTGAATCACGACGAGTACGACTCCATCAACCCCGTTCACTTGAACGCTTCCGCTTAGCGATCTACAAGGGTATGTAGATGCACTCTCCTCCCCCTCGTTGCTAGTCTCTCCATAGACAGATCTTGGTGACACGTAGGAAAATTTTGAATTTCTGCTACGTTCCCCAACAGTGGCATCATGAGCTAGGTCTATTGCGTAGATTCTATGCACGAGTAGAACACAAAGTAGTTGTGGGCGTTGATTTTGTTCAATATGCTTGCCGTTACTAGTCTTATCTTGATTCGGCGGCATTGTGGGATGAAGCGGCCCGGACCGACCTTACACATACTCTTACGTGAGACTGGTTCCACCGACTGACATGCACTAGTTGCATAAGGTGGCTAGCGGGTGTCTGTCTCTCCCACTTTAGTTGGATCGGATTCGATGAAAAGGATCCTTATGAAGGGTAAATAGAAATTGGCATATCACGTTGTGGTCTTTGCATAGGTAAGAAACGTTCTTGCTAGTAACCCATAGCAGCCACGTAAAACATGGAAACAACAATTAGAGGACGTCTAACTTGTTTTTGCAGGGTATGCCATGTGATGTGATATGGCCAAAGGATGTGATGAATGATATATGTGATGTATGAGATTGATCATGTTCTTGTAATAGGAATCACGACTTGCATGTCGATGAATATGACAACCGGCAGGAGCCATAGGAGTTGTCTTTATTTATTTATGACCTGCGTGTCAACATAAACGTCATGTAATTACTTTACTTTATTGCTAACCGTTAGCTGTAGTAGTAGAAGTAATAGATGACGTGACAACTTCAAGAAGACACGATGATGGAGATCATGATGATGGAGATCATGGTGTCATGCCGGTGACGATGATGATCATGGAGCCCCGAAGATGGAGATCAAAAGGAGCAAAGTGATATTGGCCATATCATGTCACTATTTGATTGCATGTGATGTTTATCATGTTTATACATCTTATTTGCTTAGAACGACGGTAGTAAATAAGATGATCCCTCACAACAATTTCAAGAAGTGTTCTCCCCTAACTGTGCACCCTTGCTAAAGTTCGTCGTTTCGAAGCACCACGTGATGATCGGGTGTGATAGATCCTTACGTTCACATACAACGGGTGTAAGACAGTTTTACACATGCAAAACACTTAGGGTTAACTTGACGAGCCTAGCATGTACAGACATGGCCTCGGAACACAGAAGACCGAAAGGTCGAGCATGAGTTGTATAGAAGATACGATCAACATGAAGATGTTCACCGACGTTGACTAGTCCGTCTCACGTGATGATCGGACACAGCCTAGTTGACTCGGATCATGCAATCACTTAGATGACTAGAGGGATGTCTATCTGAGTGGGAGTTCATAAGATGAACTTAATTATCCTAAACATAGTCAAAAATATTTGCAAATTATGTCGTAGCTCACGCTATAGTTCTACTGTTTAGATATGCTCCTAGAGAAAAATTAGTTGAAAGTTAATAGTAGCAATTATGCAGACAGTAAAAGGCTTATGTCCTTAATGCACTGCTCAGTGTGCTGAACCTCGAACATGGTCTGTGGATGTTGCGAACATCTGACATACACGTTTTGATAACTACATGATAGTTCAGTTAAACGGTTTAGAGTTGAGGCACCAAAGATGTGTTTTGAAACGTCGCGAAACATATGAGATGTTTTGAGGGCTGAAATTGGGATTTCAGGCTCGTGCCCATGTCAAGAGGTATAAGACCTCCGACGATTTTCTTAGCCTACAAACTAAGGGAGAAAAGCTCAATTGTTGAGCTTGTGCTCAGATTGTCTGAGTACAACAATCATTTGAATCGAGTGGGAGTTAATCTTCCAGATAAGATAGTGATGTTTCTCCGAAGTCATTACCACCAAGCTGCTAGAGCTTCGTGATGAACTATAATATATCAGGGACATATATGATGATCCTTGAGATATTCGCGATGTTTGACACCACGAAAGTAGAAATCAAGAAGGAGCATCAATTGTTGATGGTCAGTGAAACCACTAGTTTCAAGAAGGGCAAGGGCAAGAAGGGATACTTCATGAAACGGCAACTCAGCTGCTGCTCTAGTGAAGAAACCCAAGGTTGAACCCAAACCCGAGACTAAGTGCTTCTGTAATAAGGGGAACAGCCACTGGAGCAGAATAACCCTAGATACTTGGAAGATGAGAAGGCTGGAAAGGTCGATAGAAGTATATTGGATATACTTTGTGTTGATGTGTACTTTACTAGTACTCCTAGTAGCACCAGGGTATTAGATACCGGTTCGGTTGCTAAGTGTTAGTAACTCGAAATAAAAGCTACGGAATAAACGGAGACTAGCTAAAGGTGAGCTGACGATATGTGTTGGAAGTTTTTCCAATGTTGATATGATCAAGCATCGCAGGCTCCCTCTACCATCGAGATTGGTGTTTGCGTTGAGCATAGACATGATTGGATTATGTCTATCGCAATACGGTTATTCATTTCAGGAGAATAATGGTTACTCTGTTTATTTTAATAATACCTTCAATGGTCTTGCACCTAAAATGAATGGTTTACTGAATCTCGATCGTAGTGATACACATGTTCATGCCAAAAGATAGTAATGATAGTACCACCTACTTGTGGCACTGCCACGTAAGTCATATCGGTATAAAATGCATGAGGAAGCTCCATGTTGATGGATCTTTGGGCTCACTCGTTTTTGAAAAGTTTGAGACATGCGAACCATGCCTATTGGTGTATATGCGTGAAGAAACTCCATGCAAATGGACCATTTGAACTCACTTGATTTTGAATCACTTGAGACATGCAAATAATACCACATGGGCAAGATGACTGAAAGCCTCGTTTTTCAGTAAAATGGAACTAGAAAGCAACTTGTTGGAAGTAATACATTTTGATGTATGCAGTCCAATGAATGCTGAGGCGTGTAGTGGATATCGTTATGTTCTTACTTCACAGATGATTTGAGTAGATGTTGAGTATATTTACTTGATGAATCATGAGTCTGAATTATTGAAAGGTTCAAGTAATTTCAGGGTGAACTTGAAAGATCGTCATGACAAGAAGATAAAAGATTTATGATATGATCATAGAGATGAATATCTTAATTACGAGTTTGGCACAGAATTAAGACATTGTGGAAATTGTTTCACAGCCTGGAACACCATAGTGTGATGGTGTGTCCGAACATCATAACTGCACCCTATTGGATATGATGCATACCATGATGTCTCTTATCGAATTACCACAATAGTTTATGGGTTAGGCATTAGAGACAACCACCACTTTAAAAGGGGCACCACGTAATTCCGATGAGGTGACACCGTATGAACTATGGTTTAGAGAAACCTAAGATGTCATTTCTTAAAAGTTTGGGGCTGCGACGCTTATATGAAAAAGTTTCAGGCTGATAAGCTCGAACCCAAAGCGGATAAATGCATCTTCATAGGACACCCAAAACAGTTGGGTATACCTCCTGTCTCAGATCCGAAAGCAATAAGGGATTGTTTCTAGAATCGGGTCCTTTCTCGAGGAAAAGTATCTCTCGAAAGAATTTAGTGGGAGGATGGTGGAGACTTGATGAGGTTATTAAACCGTTACTTCAACTAGTGTATAGCAGGGCACAAAGAGTTGTTCCTGTGGCACCTACACCAATTGAAGTGGAAGCTTATGATATTGATCATGAGACTTCAGATCAAGTCACTCCCAAACCTCGTAGGATGACAAGGATGCGTACTACTTCAGAGTGGTACGTAATCCTGTCTTGGAAGTCATGTTGCTAGACAACAATGAACCTATGAGCTATGGAGAAGCGATGGTGGGCCCGGATTCCGATAAATGGCTTGAGGCCATAAAATCCGGGAGAGGATCCATATATGAAAACAAAGTGTAGACTTTGGAAGAACTACTTGATGGTCGTAAGGCTGTTGAGTACAGATGGATTTTAAAAGGAAGACAGACAATTGAGAAAGCTCGACTTGTCATTAAGGTGTTTCCCGACAAGTTCAAGGAGTTGACTACGGTGAGACTTTCTCACTCGTAGCAATGCTAAGTGTCTGTTGGAATTATATTAGCGATTACTGCATTATTTATGAAATCTTGCAGATAGGATGTCAAAACATAGTTTCCTCGAATTTTTTCTGAGGAAAGGTTGTATGTGATACAACCGGAAGGTTTTGTCAATCCTGAAAGATGCTAATAAGTATGCAAAGCTCCAGCAATCCTTCTAAGGACTGGAGTAAGCATCTCGGAGTTGGAATGTATGCTTTGATGAGATGATCAAAGATTTTGGGTGTATACAAAGTTTATGAGAAACTTGTATTTCCAAAGAAGTGAGTGGGAGCACTATAGAATTTCTGATGAGTATATGTTGTTAACATATTTTTAATCAGAAATGACGTAGAATTTCTGGAAAGCATATAGGGATATTTGAAAGTGTTTTTCAATGAAAACCTGGATTAAGCTATTTGAACATTGAGCATCAAGATCTATAAGGATAGATCAAAACGCTTAATGGTACTTTCAAATGAGCACATACCTTGACATGATCTTGAAGGTGTTCAAGATGGATCAGTCAAAGAAGGAGTTCTTGCCTGAGTTGTAAGGTATGAAGTTAAGACTTAAAGCTCGACCACGGCAGAATAGAAAGGACGAAGGTCGTCCCCTATGCTTAAGACATAGGCTCTACAGTATGCTATGCTGTGTACCGCACCTGAAGTGTGCCTTGCCATGAGTCAGTCAAGGGGTACAAGAGTGATCCAAGAATGGATCACAGGACAGCGGTCAAAGTTATCCTTAGTAACTAGTGGACTAAGGAAGTTTCTCGGTTATGGAGGTGGTAAAAGAGTTCGTCGTAAAGGGTTACGTCGATGCAAGCTTAACACCCATCCGGATAGCTCTGAGTAGAGATACTGGATACATATAATGGAGCTACAATTTAGAATAGCTCCAAGTAGAATAGTTATTTGGAATAGCTTCAAATAGAGCGTGGTAGCTGCATCTAGGAGATGACATAGAGATTTGTAAAGCACACACGGTTCTGAAAGGTTCAGGCCCATTGACTAAAACCTCTCTCACAAGCATAACATGATCAAACCCAGAACTCTTTAAGGTATTAGTCACATGAGGATGTGACCTTGAGTGTTAATCACATATCGATGTAAACTGGATTATTGACTCTAGTGCAAGTGGAAGACTGTTGGAAATATGCCCTAGAGGCAATAATAAATTGATTATTATTATATTTCCTTGTTCATGATAATCGTTTATTATCCATGCTATAATTGTATTGATAGGAAACTCAGATACATGTGTGGATACATAGACAACACGATGTCCCTAGTAAGCCTCTAGTTGACTAGCTTGTTGATCAATAGATGGTTACGGTTTCCTAACCATGGACATTGGATGTCGTTGATAACGAGATCACATCATTAGGAGAATGATGTGATGGACAAGACCCAATCCTAAGCATAGCACTAGATCGTGTAGTTTGTATGCTAAAGCTTTTCCAATGTCAAGTATCATTTCCTTAGACCATGAGATTGTGCAACTCCCGGATACTGTAGGAATGCTTTGGGTGTGCCAAACGTCACAACGTAACTGGGTGACTATAAAGGTACACTACGGGTATCTCCGAAAGTGTCTGTTGGGTTGGCACGAATCGAGACTGGGATTTGTCACTCCGTGTGACGGAGAGGTATCTCTGGGCCCACTCAGTAGGACATCATCATAATGTGCACAATGTGATCAAGGAGTTGATCACGGGATGATGTGTTACGGAACGAGTAAAGAGACTTGCCGGTAACGAGATTGAACAAGGTATCGGGATACCGATGATCGAATCTCGGGCAAGTATCATACCGGTAGACAAAGGGAATTGTATACGGGATTGATTAAGTCCTTGACATCGTGGTTCATCCGATGAGATCATCGTGGAACATGTGGGAGCCAACATGGGTATCCAGATCCCGCTGTTGGTTATTGACCGGAGAACGTCTCGGTCATGTCTGCATGTCTCCCGAACCCGTAGGGTCTACACACTTAAGGTTCGATGACGCTAGGGTTATAAAGGAAGTTTGTATGTGGTTACCGAATGTTGTTCGGAGTCCCAGATAAGATCCCGGACGTCACGAGGAGTTCCGGAATGGTCCGGAGGTAAAGATTTATATATGGGAAGTCCTGTTTTGGTCACCGGAAAAGTTTCGGGGTTTATCGGTAACGTACCGGGACCACCGGGAGGGTCCCGGGGGTCCACCAAGTGGGGCCACCTGCCCCGGGGGGGCACATGGGCTGTAGGGAGTTCTCCTTGGCCTACATGGGCCAAGGGCACCAGCGCCACTAAGGCCCATGCGCCTAGAAGGGGAGAGGGGGCAAACCCTAAGGGCATATGGGCCCTAAGGCCCATACACCCTGCGCCTCCCTCTCCTCCCCCCTCTTGGCCGCCACCCCTTGGCCATCTAGGGCTGCCGCCCCCCTTAGGGGTGGGAACCCTAAAGGGGGCGCAGCCCCTCCCCTTCCCCTATATATATGAGGCCTAGGGGGCTGCCCATAACACACGCGATTCAATCTCTCGTTGGTGCAGCCCTGCATCTCTTCTTCCCTCCTCTCCCGTGGTGCTTGGCGAAGCCCTGCAGGATTGCCACGCTCCTCCATCACCACCACGCCATTGTGCTACTGCTGGATGGAGTCTTCCTCAACCTCTCCCTCTCTCCTTGCTGGATCAAGGCGTGGGAGACGTCATCGGGCTGTACGTGTGTTGAACGCGGAGGTGCCGTGCGTTCGGCACTTGGTCATCGGTGATTTGAATCACGACGAGTATGACTCCATCAACCCTGTTCACTTGAACGCTTCCGCTTAGTGATCTACAAGGGTATGTAGATGCACTCTCCTCCCCCTCATTGCTAGTCTCTCCATAGACAGATCTTGGTGACACGTAGGAAAATTTTGAATTTCTGCTACGTTCCCCAACACGGCGCACTTTGACAGGCCATCGGCAATGTCATTCTGAGCTCTCGGGACATGCTCCATCTGCAGGCCGTCAAAGTGCTCTTCTAGCTTTCTCACTTCGTCAACATAGGCTTCCATCAAAGGACTCTGGTAATTCTTGTTCACTTGATGGACGACAAGCTGCGAGTCACCCCTGACAATGAGCTTCTTAATCCCAAGGTCTGCCGCGATCCTGAGACCGGCAAGCAAACCTTCATATTCTACAGTATTGTTTGTCGCTTGCTCCTTGGGAAAGTGCATCTGGACTATGTACTTGAGGTGCTCTCCGGTGGGTGCGACAAGCAGCACACCAGCACCGGCGCCTTGCAGCGAGAAGGCACTATCAAAGTACATGAGCCACTCTTTGTTTGTTTCCTTGGCGGGGATGCTCGTCTCTGGAATTTCTTCGTCTGGTGTTGGCGTCCACTCTGCTATGAATTCTGCCAATGCTCTGCTTTGGATAGTTGAAGTACTCTCAAACTTGAGGCCAAAGCTTGACAGTTCCAATGCCCACTCGACAATCCTGCCTGTCGCTTCTGGATTCTGCAATATCCTCTTCAGCGGAAAGCGAGTGACAACTGTGATCTCATGTGCCTGGAAATAATGGCGCAGCTTTCTCGAGGCCATAAGAAGGCCGAAAAGCAACTTCTGCACACCAGAGTACCTGGACCTAGCCCCCTGCAGAAGGGAACTGCCAAAGTAGACTGGGCGCTGCACCATTCTCTTTTGCACCTCTTCGCATGCCTGTGCAGATCCATCCTTGTCGGGACCAGAGCTTGTCGGGGAAGCCCCCTGCTTGTCGCTGGATGCGCTTGCCGCGGTTGCTGGCTCGTCATCTGCCTCCCTCTCTGCCACTAACGCAGCACTAACCACTTGATTGGTTGCCGCTATATACAACAGCAACTTCTCTTGTGGTTTAGGTGCGACAAGTGTTGGAGTGGAGGACAGGTATCTCTTTAAGTCCTGCAGCGCAGCCTCCGCTTCCGGAGTACATTTCATTGGACCTGCCTTTTTCAAAATTTTGAAAAATGGCAGGGCGCGCTTAGCAGACCGAGAGATAAACCTGCTGAGAGCAGCCACGCAGCCGACAAGTCTTCATACACCCTTTACGCGTTTTGGTGCTTCGATCTGCTCAATGGCCTTGATCTTGTCGGGATTGGCTTCAATTCCCCGCTGAGACACAAAGAACCCGAGAAGCTTGCCGGAAGGGACTCCAAACACACACTTCTCGGGGTTGAGCTTGAGGTTGATCTTGCGCAGATTTGCAAAGGTCTCGTCTAAATCTTGAATTAGAGTTGCCCTATCCTTGCTCTTGACCACTATGTCATCCATGTAGGCTTCTACATTTCTGTGTATCTGTGGCTTCAAAGCGACATGGACTACTCTGGCAAATGTTGAACCAGCATTCTTTAAACCGAAAGGCATCCGTATGAAACAGAACATGCCACATGGAGTAATGAATGCGGTCTTCTCCTCATCCTCTTCTGCCATGAAGATCTGATGGTATCCTGAATATGCGTCAAGAAATGAAAGCAAATCACATCCGGCTGTGGATTCAACAATCTGGTCAATGCGCGGCAAGGGAAATGGGTCTTTGGGACAAGCTTTATTAACATCAGTAAAGTCAGTACAAAGCCTCCACTTTCCATTCGCCTTGCGCACGACTACAGGATTGGCTAGCCACGTGGGATGGAGCACTCCTCTGACAAGGCCTGCTGCTTCCAATTTCTTGATTTCTTCTGCTATGAATTCTTGGAGCTCCACTGCTTGTTTCCTGACCTTCTGCTTGACGGGCCGCGCATGAGGACAAACAGCAAGATGGTGCTCAATTACTTTCCTGGGAACACCGGGGATGTCAAACGGTTGCCACGCAAACACGTCGACGTTCGCTCGCAGGAAAGCAATGAGCGCGCTTTCCTATTTAGGGTCAAGCGTGGCACTGATGGTGAAGGTACCACCAGTGTCGTCCTCCTTGGCGGACACCTTCTTGGTATGTGGTGGAGCTGCCATTGCCTTCTTACACTTGCCGGTGGAGCTCGATGGTGCCTCCTCGAGGGCAGCGCAGCACTCCGAGGAGGTGCGCTTGCCCGAGTGGGCATCAGAGCTCTTGCCGGACTTCGTCTTCTTCTTTCCCCCGGGAGCTTCAGCGGCAAGTGTCTTGCGATCTGTTGCAGCTGCTGCTTCCCGGTAGATCTTGTCGGCGCAGATAAGAGCGTCTTTCTTGTCGCCAGGGACAGAGATGACGCTTATCGGGCCTGGCATCTTGAGCATGTTGTATGCATAGTGAGAGGCTGCCATGAACTTGGCGAGTGCTGGACGGCCAAGTATCCCATTGTAAGGCAATGGAAAATCGGCAACGTCAAAAGTGACCCTCTCCGTTCTGAAGTTCAGCTCGCTGCCAAATGTTACCGGCAACGTGACCTTCCCTTTCGGCTTGCTCCTTCCCGGGTTAATTCCTTGGAATGTGCCGGTCTCTTCGAGCTCGCTGTCAGGGATCTGGAATTTCTGGAGTACAGCGGAGGAGATCAGATTTAAGCCGGCCCCGCCGTCAACTAACATCTTAGTGACTTTGAGGTTGCGGATTGTTGGCGAAACCAACAACGGCAAGCACCCGACCGCAGTTGTGCGATCAGGGTGGTCCTCAATGTCAAAGATGATAGGCGTGCTGGACCATTTCAGAAGTTTGCGCGATTTGACAGGTGGTTCTGCCGCATTGACTTCCCGCGCCCACTGTTTGAGTTGGCGGTGAGAAGTATGCAGAGAAGCACCGCCGTCAACGCACAAGACTTCTGTGGCTTTCTGGAACTCCTCCTCGCTGTTCTCGACATCATCCATGTCTTCATCGTCATCGTCGTCATCATCCTTGTCGCGGCCGTGGGGAGGTCTGTCTCCTTGCCGCTGCTTGGCCTTGCCGCGGCGTCCTCCCCGGCCAGCGCGCTTCTTACCGGCCTCTCCACCGCCTCCTTGGGCCCTCTCCTTGTCGTGGCGCTCATACTCAGCTTTTTGTTGCTGGACAAGCTGCTCGACATTCTTGCAGCTCTGGAGGTCATGGCCATTGGTGTGGTGGATCTTGCAATACTGCTTGTCGGTGCCGTCCTGCTTGTCGGCAGCTGCCACAGCCTGGCAGTTGGTGCACGCGGCAACCTCCTTGCCGGAGCTACCAACTTTGGCTTGCTTGGCGCCACCGTCGTTGCCGGACTGCTCAACGACTAGCACTTCTTTGCTTTTCTTCTTCCTGTTGCGCCGCCGGTTTTTCTTTGCCGGGGCAGTATCCTCACTGTCAGATCCTCCTGCTCCTGTAGTCTCTCCGGGGAGTTTCCTCCCTTCCTCAGCGCGTGCACACTTGTCGGCCAGGGCATATAGCTCACTGACGTCTCTGATCCTGCTCATCGCCATCTCCTCCCGCATCCTGCGATTCCGCACGTTCTGATGGAACGCGCTAATAACCGCGGCAGGGTGGATATCTGGGATGTTGCGCTGTACACAGCTGAATCTCTGGATATACTTGCGCAGGGGCTCTCCTTCCTTCTGGGCGAGCAGGTGAAGGTCACTCTCTTGGCCATGAGGTTTGTGGCCGCCTGTAAAGGCGCCGACAAACTGATGGCAAAGGTCCGCCCAAGAGGATATGGAGTTGTCCGGCAAGTGCATGAGCCAGGACCTGACTTCGGGCTTGAGCACCAGCGGGAAGTAGTTGGCAAGGACCTTGTCGTCTCGCCCCCCGGCAGCTTGGACCGCAATGGTGTAGATGCTGAGGAACTCCGACGGGTGCGACTTGCCGTCGTACTTCTCCGATACGTCTGGCTTGAAATGCTTCTGGCTGGGCCATTGGACTTGCCGCAGCTCACGGGTAAACGCAGGGCAACCTACCGCGTACGGTAAGTCGCCTGGTTCTCCGGGCGCATGCATGTCAACAGAGGGCCCAGCGCGCAGGTCTGATTGACGCCGCGCTTCTCTTCGGCGCTCGATACGTGTTCGAGCGTCTTCTTACTGTCGTTCATGAAGAACTTGGCGCTGATCGCGACGAGCTCGCGGATCTGATGACACGGTGGAGTCGCTGTCATGGTGGATCCGACGAGTCGGCGATCTTGGCCTTCGAGGCGGAGAGTGCATAGTGGTTGCATCCTCCCCGGTCTTGTCGCCACCGGCTCGCGCCTGACTGACTTGCCGCGGCTGTGATGCGCTCGGCTGCCGTGGGTTGTCGCCGTTGGCGAAGCCGATGAGGCTCTGGATAGTGGCCCTCCAGTCATCGATCTTCTCTAGCGCTGGAGGGTAATCTAAGAGCAGTTGAGCTCGTGCCAAAGCTTCTGCCAGAGTGGCGGGCGGCAGCGGCGAACGGCGCGATGAACGGGATATGCTCGGACTTCTAACTATGTTAGAAGGAGCAGTATCTCGTCCAGGCGACCGTGCCCCGCTCGCGCCAGCATGCTGGTCTGCACGCTGGTCTTGAGCACTCCAGGATCCGCCAGCTTGATCTTGGCCCAGAAAACGTATGGTACCGTGAGTACCATGACGCTGTTGGTCCCGTGCCTCCTGAGATGGGCGCGGTGCGTGTACGGACGCCGACGTCTTGGAGTGCGCTCGGTCGTTGTGGGAGCCGACTGCACCGCCGATGTGCAGCGCAGTCTTGTCCTTGGACCTGGCAGCGCCATGAGCCTCCTCGTCGGTGCCCGTTCTCCCGCCGGCGTCTACTCCACCAGCTGTTCGCTCTTGCGGTGGTGGGCTCGGTGCGGACGGAGCAGCTGCCTCCGAAGCCTTCTTCTTCGGCGGCATGTTGATGAAGATGATGAAGATTCGGCTCGTGCGAACGCTGGATCAGATTAACACAGCCTCGACGCCCCCTACCTGGCACGCCAAAGATGTCGGGGGTGCTGATCCCACGGACACCTACGGGACCACGGCGGACCGAGGCCCCTTTTGGTTCGGCAGGGGGGCGGAGAGTGCACGAAGAGCAGATCGAGGTGAAGCGCACGAGCAACACGATCAGTTTACCCAGGTTTGGGCCGCACGGATGCGTAAAACCCTACTCCTGCTTTGTGGTTGTATTGAGTTCTTGCTCGGGAGCGCTGATTGCTACAGTACACACCAGCAGCTAGCCAGACCGAGTGTGAGAGAGAATCGTCCCCCCTCTATGTTGCGCATGGGCCTCCTTTTATATCTCAAAGGGGTCACCGACAGGTGGCAACATAGACGAGGGTAAAAAAGGAAAAGACGTGGTGGTTAGCACCGCCGCCTACTACAGTGTATCATGCCTAACCTAAGCGGCAGGGGACAAAGGCATTAAATGCCTGTCTGCGTCGCCTAGACGGTGCAGAAAGGGACCGCCAGGGATGCCACTGCTTGCCACGATGGCTATCTTGTCAGCGGCGCTCGCCACCGTGTACCTCTGGCTGCACAGCCTCCCGCCACGTATGCCTGGAAGGGTCCCAGAGCGACACGTTGGTGGATGTGCTGGAGCGCAGGTACAGGATGGAAGCTTGCCGCGGCAAGCGCCTTGCCACGGTTATTATCTTGTCGCGTCCAGGAGCTTGTCGCTCACTGGGTCTTGCCGGGACACATGGTGTGCTGCGGCAAGTTCCTTGAGATGCCTTGGTTGGCCTCCCCGGCAAGCTCCTCTTGTCGGGGTCTTGTCTCCTTCCCGGCAAGCTCCTCTTGCCGGGGCCTTGTCTCCTTGGTTTGGATACTTTGTTCTTGAATGGCTCCAAAGGAACCACTGAGGATCTTGGCGGTCGCCCGGCAAGCCTTGCCGCGGGATGCTGCGACTGCCCGTGCACAAGTTCGGGATACTAAGGTACCCCTACTTTAGTACACCGACACCAACCGCGACGATGTCGGAGTAGACTCATGGGCCACAATTCCTACCTCCGATGATTTCTTTTTGGGCATCATATTCTTGGCGGTGAAATCATACGTATGGAGGAGTAAAATACCTTGTATTTAATGAAGGAAATATGCCCTAGAGGCAATAATAAAGTTATTATTTATTTCCTTATATCATGATAAATGTTTATTATTCATGATATAATTGTATTAACCGGAAAGATGATATATGTGTGAATACATAGACAAACAGAGTGTCACTAGTATGCCTCTACTTGACTAGCTCGTTGATCAAAGATGGTTATTTTTCCTAGCCATAGACATGAGTTGTCATTTGATTAACGGGATCACATCATTAGGAGAATGATGTGATTGACATCACCCATTCCGTTAGCTTAGCACCTGATCGTTTAGTATGTTGCTATTGCTTTCTTCATGACTTATACATGTTCCTATGACTATGAGATTATGAAACTCCCGTTTACCGGAGGAACACTTTGTGTGCTACCAAACGTCACAACGTAACTGGGTGATTATAAAGGAGCTCTACAGGTGTCTCCAAAGGTACATGTTGGGTTGGCGTATTTCGAGATTAGGATTTGTCACTCCGAATGTCGGAGAGGTATCTCTGGGCCCTCTCGGTAATGCACATCACTTAAGCCTTGCAAGCATTACAACTAATGAGTTAGTTGCGAGATGATGTATTACGGAACGAGTAAAGAGACTTGCCGGTAACGAGATTAAACTAGGTATTGAGATACCGACGATCAAATCTTGGGCAAGTAAACATATCGATGACAAAGGGAACAACGTATGTTGTTATGCGGTCTGACCGATAAAGATCTTCGTAGAATATGTAGGAGCCAATATGAGCATCCAGGTTCCGCTATTGGTTATTGACCGGAGACGTGTCTCGTTCATGTCTACATTGTTCTCGAACCCGTAGGGTCCGCACGCTTAAGGTTTCGATGACAGTTATATTATGAGTTTATGAGTTTTGATGTACTGAAGGAGTTCGGAGTCCCGGATGAGATCGGGGACATGACGAGGAGTCTCGAAATGGTCGAGACATAAAGATCGATATATTGGACGACTATATTCGGACATCGGAAAGGTTCCGAGTGATTCGGGTATTTTCCGGAGTACCGGAGAGTTACGGGAATTCGCCGGGAGAAGTATTGGGCCTTATTGGGCCATACGGGAAAGAGAGAGGGGCTTCCTAGGGCAGGCCGCGCGCCCCCCAAGGCCTAGTCCAAATTGGACTAGGGGGAGGGGCTGCGCCCCTTCCTTGTTTCCTACTCCTATTACATGGAAGGACTCCTAGTTGGACTAGGAAAGGGGGAATCCTACTCCCGGTGGGAGTAGGACTCCCCTAGGTCGCGCCATAGAGAGGGCCGGCCCTCCCCTCCTCCACTCCTTTATATACGGGGGCAGGGGGCACCCCATAGACACACAAGTTGATCCACGTGATCATATTCTTAGCCGTGTGCGGCGCCCCCTGCCACCATAGTCCTCGATAATATTGTAGCGGTGCTTAGGCGAAGCCCTGCGACGGTAGAACATCAAGATCGTCACCACGCCATCGTGCTGACGGAACTCTGCCCCGACACTTTGCTGGATTGGAGTCCGGGGATCGTCATCGAGCCGAACATGTGCTAAAATTCGGAGGTGCCGTAGTTTCGGTGCTTGATCGGTCGGGCCGTGAAGACGTACGACTACATCAACCAAACGCTTCCGTTGTCGATCTACAAGGGTACGTAGATCACACTCTCCCCTCGTTGCTATGCATCACCATGATCTTGCGTGTGCGTAGGAAATTTTTGAAATTACTACGTTCCCCAACAATGGTATCAGAGCCTAGGTTTTATGGTTTGATGTTATTTGCACGAGTAGAACACAAGTGAGTTATGGACGATATAAGTCATACTGCCTACCAGCATGTCATACTTTGGTTCGGCGGTATTGTTGGACGAGACGACCCGGACCAACATTACGCGTACGTTTACGCGAGACCGGTTCCCCCGACGTGCTTTGCACACAGGTGGCTTGCGGGCGAATATCTCTCCAACTTTAGTTGAACCGAGTGTGGCTACGCCCGGTCCTTGCGAAGGTTAAAACGGAGTCTATTTGACAAACTATCGTTGTGGTTTTGATGCGTAGGTGAGATTGGTTCTTGCTTAAGCCCGTAGCAGCCACGTAAAACTTGCAACAACAAAGTAGAGGACGTCTAACTTGTTTTTGCAGGGCATGTTGTGATGTGATATGGTAAAGGCATGATGATGAATTTATTGTATGAGATGATCATGTTTTGTAACCGAGTTATCGGCAACTGGCAGAAGCCATATGGTTGTCGCTTTATTGTATGCAATGCAATCGCGATGTAATGCTTTAAGCGGTAGCGATAGTCGTGGAAGCATAAGATTGGCGAGACGACAACGATGCTACGATGGAGATCAAGGTGTCGCGCCGGTGACGATGGTGATCATGACGGTGCTTCGGAGATGGAGATCACAAGCACAAGATGATGATGGCCATATCATATCACTTATATTGATTGCATGTGATGTTTATCTTTTTATGCATCTTATCTTGCTTTGATTGACGGTAGCATTATAAGATGATCTCTCACTAATTATCAAGAAGTGTTCTCCCTGAGTATGCACCGTTGTGAAAGTTCTTCGTGCTGAGACACCACGTGATGATCGGGTGTGATAGGCTCTACGTTCAAATACAACGGATGCAAAACAGTTGCACACGCGGAATACTCAGGTTATACTTGACGAGCCAAGCATATACAGATATGGCCTCGGAACACGGAGACCGAAAGGTCGAGCGTGAATCATATAGTAGATATGATCAACATAGTGATGTTCACCAATGAAACTGCTCCATCTCACGTGATGATCGGACATGGTTTAGTTGATTTGGATCACGTGATCACTTAGAGGATTAGAGGGATGTCTATCTAAGTGGGAGTTCTTAAGTAATATGATTAATTGAACTTAAATTTATCATGAACTTAGTCCTGGTAGTATTTTGCAAATTATGTTGTAGATCAATAGCTCGCGTTGTTACTTCCCTGTGTTTATTTTGATACATTCCTAGAGAAAATTGTGTTGAAAGATGTTAGTAGCAATGATGCGGATTGGATCCGTGATCTGAGGTTTATCCTCATTGCTGCACAGAAGAATTATGTACTTGATGCACCGCTAGGTGACAGACCTATTGCAGGAGTAGATGCAGATGTTATGAACGTTTGGCTAGCTCAATATGATGACTACTTGATAGTTTAGTGCACCGTGCTTAACGGCTTAGAATCGGGACTTCAAAGGCGTTTTGAACGTCATGGACCATATGAGATGTTCCAGGAGTTGAAGTTAATATTTCAAGCAAATAGCCGAGGTGAGAGATATGAAGTCTCCAATAAGTTCTATAGCTAAAAGATGGAGGAGAATCGCTCAACTAGTGAGCATGTGCTCAGATTGTCTGGGTACTACAATCGCTTGAATCAAGTGGGAGTTAATCTTCCAGATAAGATAGTGATTGACAGAATTCTCTAGTCACCATCACCAAGTTAGTAGAACTTCGTGATGAACTATAGTATGGAAGGGATGACAAAAACGACTCCCAAGCTTTTCATGATGATGAAATCGATGAAGGTAGAAATCAAGAAAGACATCAAGTGTTGATGGTTGACAAGATCACTAATTTCAAGAAAAGGGCAAAGGAAAAAAGGGGAACTTCAAGAAGAACAACAAGCAAGTTGCTGCTCAAGTGAAGAAGCCCAAGTCTGGTCCTAAGCCTGAGACTAAGTGCTTCTACTGCAAAGGGACTGGTCACTGGAAGCGGAACTACCCCAAGTATTTGGCGGATAAGAAGGATGGCGAAGTGAACAAAGGTATATTTGATATACAGATTATTGATGTGTATTTTACTAGTGTTCGTAGCAAACCCTCGGTATTTGATACTGGTTCAGTTGCTATGAGTAGTAACTCGAAACGGGAGTTGCGGGATGAACAGACTAGTTAAGGGATGAAGTGACGATGTGTGTTGGAAGTGGTTCGAAGATTGATATGATCATCATCGCACTCTCCCTATACTTTCGGGATTAGTGTTGAAACTAAATAAGTGTTATTTGGTGTTTGCGTTGAGCATGAATATGATTTGATCATGTTTATTGCAATACGGTTATTCATTTAAGTTAGAGAACAATTGTTGTTCTGTTTACATGAATAAAACCTTATATGGTTACACACCCAATGAAAATGGTTCATTGGATCTCGATCGTAGTGATACACATATTCATAATATTGAAACCAAAAGATGCAAAGTTAAAAATGATAAGTGCAACTTATTTGTGGCACTGCCGTTTAGGTCATATTGGTGTAAAGCGCATGAAGAAACTCCATGCCGATGGGCTTTTTGAATCACTTGATTATGAATCACTTGATGCTTGCGAACCATGCCTCATGGGCAGGATGACTAAGACTCCGTTCTCTGGAACAATAGAGCAAGCAACTAACTTATTGGAAATAATACATACTGATGTATGCGATCCGATGAGTGTTGAGGCTCGTGGCAAGTATCATTATTTTCTGACCTTCACAGATGATTTGAGCAGATATGGGTATATCTACTTGATGAAACACAAGTCTGAAACATTTGAAAAGTTCAAAGAATTTCAGAGTGAAGTGGAGAATCATCGTAACAAGAAAATAAAAGTTTCTACGATATGATCGCAGAGGTAAAATATTTGAGTTACAAGTTTGGCCTTCAGTTAAAACAATGTGAAATAGTTTCACTACTCACGCCACCTGAAACACCATAGTGTAATGGTGTGTCCGAACATCGTAACCGTACTTTATTAGATATGGTGCAATCTATGATGTCTCTTGCCGATTTACCACTATCGTTTTGGGGTTATGCATTAGAGACAGCTGCATTCACGTTAAATAGGGCACCATCTAAATCCGTTGAGACGACACTATATGAACTATGGTTTAGCAAGAAACCAAAGTTGTCGTTTCTTAAAAAGTTTGGGGTTGTGATGCTTATGTGAAAAAGTTTCGTCCTGATAAGCTCAAACCCAAATCGGAAAAATATGTCTTCATAGGATACCCAAAAGTTACTGTTGGGTACACATTCTATCACAGATCCGAAGGCAAGACTTTTCTTACTAAATTCGGAAACTTTCTGGAGAAGGAGTTTCTCTCGAAAGAAGTGAGTGGGAGGAAAGTAGAACTTGATGAGGTAACTGTACCTCCTCCCTTATTGGAAAGTAGTACATCACAAAAACCGATTTCTGTGACACCTACACCAATTAGTGAGGAAGCTAATGATGATGATCATGAAACTTCAGATCAAGTTACTACCGAATCTCGTAGGTAAACCAGAGTGAGATCCGTACCAGAGTGGTACGGTAATCCTGTTCTGGAAGTCATGTTACTAGACCATGACGAACTTGCGAACTACGAGGAAGCGATGATGAGCCCAGATTCCGCAAAATGGCTTGAGGCCATGAAATCTGAGATATGATCCATGTATGAGAACAAAGTATGGACTTTGATGGATATGCCCGATGATCGGCAAGCCATAGAAAATAAATGGATCTTCAAGAGGAAGACGGACGCTGATAGTAGTGTTACTATCTACAAAGCTAGAATTGTCGCAAAAGGTTTTCAACAAGTTCAAGGTGTTGACTACGATGAGAGTTTCTCACTCGTATCTATGCTTAAGTCTGTTCGAATCATGTTAGCAATTGCCACATTTTATGAAATCTGGCAAATGGATAAACAAAACTGCATTCCTTAATGGATTTATTAAAGAAGAGTTGTATACGATGCAACTAGAAAGTTTTGTCGATCCTAAAGGTGTTAACAAAATATGCAAGCTCCAGCAATCCATTTATGGACTGGTGCAAGCCTCTCGGAGTTGGAATAAACGCTTTGATAGTGTGATCAAAGCATTTGGTTTTATACAGACTTTCGGAGAAACCTGTATTTACAAGAAAGTGAGTGGGAGCTCTGTAGCATTTCTGATATTATATGTGGATGACATATTGCTGATTGGAAATGATATAGAATTTCTGGATAGCATAAAGGGATACTTGAATAAGAGTTTTTCAATGAAAGACCTCGGTGAAGCTGCTTACATATTAGGCATAAAGATCTATAGAGATAGATCAAGACGCTTAATTGGACTTTCACAAAGCACATACCTTGACAAGATTTTGAAGTAGTTCAAAATGGAACAGTCAAAGAAAGAGTTCTTGCCTGTGTTACAAGGTGTGAAGTTGAGTAAGACTCAAAGCCCAACCACGGAAGAAGATAGAAAAAGAATGAAAGTCATTCCCTATGCCTTGGCCATAGGTTCTATAAAGTATGTCATGCTGTGTACCAGATCTATTGTATACCCTGCACTGATTTGGCAAGGGAGTACAATAGTGATCTAGGAGTAGATCACTGGACAGCTGTTAGAATTATCCTTAGTGAAATAAGGATATGTTTCTCGATTATGGACGTGACAAAAAGGTTCGTCGTAAAGGGTTACGTCGATGCAAGTTTTGACACTGATCCAGATGACTCTAAGTCTCAATCTGGATACATATTGAAAGTGGGAGCAATTAGCTATAATAGCTCCATGCAGAGCATTGTTGACATAGAAATTTGCAAAATACACGCGGATCTGAATGTGGCAGACCCGTTGACTAAACTTCTCTCACAAGCAAAACATGATCACTTTTTGGGTCTTAATCACATAGCGATGTGAACTAGATTATTGAATCTAGTAAACCCTTTGGGTGTTAGTCACATAGAGATGTGAACCAATCACATAAAGATGTGAACTATTGATGTTAAATCACATGGCGATGTGATCTAGATTATTGACTCTAGTGCAAGTGGGAGACTGAAGGAAATATGCCCTAGAGGCAATAATAAAGTTATTATTTATTTCCTTATATCATGATAAATGTTTATTATTCATGCTAGAATTGTATTAACCGGAAACATGATATATGTGTGAATACATAGACAAACAGAGTGTCACTAGTATGCCTCTACTTGACTAGCTCGTTGATCAAAGATGGTTATGTTTTCTAGCCATAGACATGAGTTGTCATTTGATTAACAGGGTCACATCATTAGGAGAATGATGTGATTGACATGACCCATTCCATTAGCTTAGCACCTGATCGTTTAGTATGTTGCTATTGCTTTCTTCATGACATATACATGTTCCTATGACTATGAGATTATGCAACTCCCGTTTGCCGGAGGAACACTTTGTGTGCTACCAAACGTCACAAGGTAACTGAGTGGTTATAAAAGAGCTCTACAGGTGTCTCCAAAGGTACATGTTGGGTTGGCGTATTTCGAGATTAGGATTTGTCACTCCGAATGTCGGAGAGGTATCTCTGGGCCCTCTCGGTAATGCACATCACTTAAGCCTTGCAAGCATTACAACTAATGAGTTAGTTGCGAGATGATGTATTACGGAACGAGTAAAGAGACTTGCCGGTAACGAGATTAAACTAGGTATTGAGATACCGACGATCAAATCTTGGGCAAGTAAACATACCGATGACAAAGGGAACAACGTATGTTGTTATGCGGTCTGACCGATAAAGATCTTCGTAGAATATGTAGGAGCCAATATGAGCATCCAGGTTCCGCTATTGGTTATTGACCGGAGACGTGTCTCGGTCATGTCTACATTGTTCTCGAACCCATAGGGTCCGCACGCTTAAGGTTTCGATGACAGTTATATTATGAGTTTATGAGTTTTGATGTACCAAAGGAGTTCGGAGTCCCGGATGAGATCAGGGACATGACGAGGAGTCTCGAAATGGTCGAGACGTAAAGATTGATATATTGGACGACTATATTCGGACATCGGAAAGTTCCGAGTGATTCGGGTATTTTTCGGAGTACCGGAGAGTTACGGGAATTCGCCGGGAGAAGTATTGGGCCTTATTGGGCCATACGGGAAAGAGAGAGGGGCTGCCTAGGGCAGGCCGCGCGCCCCCCCAAGGCCTAGTCCAAATTGGACTAGGGGGAGGGGCTGCACCCCTTCCTTGTTTCCTACTCCTACTACATGGAAGGACTCCTAGTTGGACTAGGAAAGGGGGAATCCTACTCCTGGTGGGAGTAGGACTCCCCTAGGGCGCGCCATAGAGAGGGCCGGCCCTCCCCTCCTCCACTCCTTTATATACGGGGGCAGGGGGCACCCCATAGACACACAAGTTGATCCACGTGATCATATTCTTAGCCGTGTGCGGCGCCCCCTGCCACCATAGTCCTCGATAATATTGTAGCGGTGCTTAGGCGAAGCCCTGTGATGGTAGAACATCAAGATCGTCACCACGCCGTCGTGCTGACGGAACTCTTCCCCGACACTTTGCTGGATCGGAGTCCGGGGATCATCATCGAGCTGAACGTGTGCTAAAACTCGGAGGTGCCGTAGTTTCGGTGCTTGATCGGTCGGGCCGTGAAGACGTACGACTACATCAACCAAACGCTTCCGTTGTCGATCTACAAGGGTACGTAGATCACACTCTTCCCTCGTTGCTATGCATCACCATGATCTTGCGTGTGCGTAGGAAATTTTTGAAATTACTACGTTCCCCAACATTTAATTGGCATGCCCGAGCTCTCGTTGTTGGTCTTTGTGGGATTGCACTTATAGGTGTAGCTGCACCTGCAACGGGTGTAACCGTAGAAGAGATGTCCTCATCAACTTGCTTCATTCAAAGTTAGCTGGGAATTGGAATTAACCATATTGGGAATAATTATATACAGAGTAGTTTTTATTTATGGCCACGTATACGTTTGATGTATTTGGTCGTTTGGGGTGTATCATTATACTATAATTATGTGAGATACATACTTCACAAACTCCATTACTATATATGTTCTTGTTGAGAGTCTTGGACATGAATTGTTGTCTTCCCTTTCAAGCTAAAGCTGAGCAATTACAAGAAAGCTCATGTTTGTGTTTGTACTGGTTCCTCTTTGATAAATTTAGAGCAAAATTTCATCAGTTGAAATTTTTGTGTGGCTAATCAACATTAAACAAACCATTTTAACCAAGGAAACCAGATTTTTATCAAACCGCGGCTGGCCATTTTGGAACGCAAGCTAATTTGTTCAATTCACGTTTACATGTGTAGGTTATGAGATTCAATTTCTTATAGATTTATGCATCAATTGAGAAAGAACTGGTTTTGCGGGAATACCGACATGCGAGGAATCTCTGAATTATTACTCTAAGGTATTTGATATTGTGTATTTGGTATATATGGTTTTGTACATAACAAGTACTTTAGTTATCATGGGTATACACCTTATTAGTGCCCAGTACAGTGTCATCCTCTTTGATGCTCTTTGATGAGGTGGAGAAGGTACATCCCATGGTATTCAATATTTTTCTACAACTTCTTGACGATGGTTTGTCGACTAATGACAAAGGCAAGACATTAGAGTTCAAGAATACCATCATCATCACAACCTCAAATTTAGGATGAACGACACACCTTGCAACAAGAATGGCCGAAGAGAACACAGTGCAAGCCGTGCGGGACCTTGTGATGAAAGAGGTGTGTGAACCCTTTACCGCTCCTGCAAATGTTGCAGGGGCCTCGTGTTGATTGTCATACGGTATTGCAGGTTTGAAAACGTTTCAAGATTCTCAACAGCCTGAGTGAGATTGTGACATTTGAGCCGCTTTCACACGGCAAATTAAATGAGATGCATTGTTGCCCGAGCATCTATAAGGGCATCTCTCTACATGCAATGACCACAATCTGCGAGATGTTGGTCAGAGGAAAAGCTGGGGAAGGCTCAACAATCTCCATTGATGACGCGGGCAATGACAAGAGACTTTTCTTTCGCAAACACGCAAATGTGTATCATTCCATCGATAGATAGGAGAGAAATAATGAGAGTTGGGTTACAAGGTAACGTCCCGCTGCGTGCATACACAGAGAGAGAGAGAGAGAGAGAGAGAGAGAGAGAGAGAGAGAGAGAGAGAGAGAGACGTGGCGAGAAGTTACAAGATCAGAAGAGAGGGTTGCTCAGCCCCAACGCTAAGGTACTATCTCAGCAGGTGCTAAACCCTTTCCCCGGCCTTTGCATAAGAGCAAGCATCATCTTTGATGGTTTGGCAGAGTGGAAGTGGAGAGTCG
Source organism: Triticum monococcum (assembly GCA_034509565.1). Lineage (NCBI taxonomy): Eukaryota > Viridiplantae > Streptophyta > Magnoliopsida > Poales > Poaceae > Triticum > Triticum monococcum. The sequence continues at coordinate 673,282,715 of CM067845.1, forward strand.
GGCATTGTCAAAGATGCACGCATTCCGATGCTTCTAGATGGACCATGCCATGAGAAGCAGGAGGGAGGCCAGGGATTTCCTCATGTTTGTTAGTGCTTTGGAAGTAGAGGATGCCCACCAACTCAGGAAGGAATCGTCGAGTAGTAGGAGCTCCACACCATGCCAGGATTCATGCCAGAAAATCTTGGAGAAAGGGCAATGGAGAAGGAGGTGCTACATGGTTTCCATCACCTGGTCGTAGAGAGCACACTTGCCATCGTGCGGTCATGCCTCGCCGGCCAGAGCAGAAGCTGGCCAAGGCTCAACAATCTCCATTTGATGCACAATATATATTTGGATGTTCATACACACTGCACAAGAATACTCTGATCATCCAAATAGCACATTCTTTTAATATACAAGATGGGCTTTTATTTTCCCTTGCACAGGAATATTCAACTGATCGACGCTAACTTCACCAAAGTGTATGAACGTTAATTAACCCGTGACGAATGTACATATTTTGGTATGCCAGCGGAAGGTATTTTCTTACAGCATGAGAAAAAACTATTGTGTTGGATTGTGAAATGACCCGACAAACCGGTGGGAACGGTGCATCATGCATATGTGTTGTTCTCAAGAAAGCTGCAGCATACACACGCAGGTGGGAGAAAATACATACTAAACCATTGAGTTGAGTAGTACAGTACATTATAGCAACATGTACATTTATGCGGGTTTTCTATTGTCTATTTTGTATCATATTCATAGGGACGTTACAATCCAGTGGTTGTTGGGTTAAAATGTCTCCTCGATACTTGCTAGGTAAGTGTCGTTCATTATTTTGTACACAGTAGGCGAGCCAAATATGTACTCCTACGGTCCTACCTCGTATTTGCGTATGGACTAGTGGTTCTACTGGACCTAATAAAATAGTTTACACTTTGATAGGAAGTCATGGTATGAAGTTCATCTATCTACTCTTCTCCCATATTTCAATTGAGTGAGGTGTTTTGGCTCTCAGGATCATCTGCACCTGCGCTCAATAAAAAATAAAAAAAATACTAGAAAAATTCAAAAAATTCTATTTTTTTTAGCATGGTAGATAATTTGGTGCATGATGTCTTCTCTTAATTTTAAATCATTTGGACATCTGAGTAGCTCTCGGCAAAAAAGATAAATTTAGGGTCTATTAAATAGTGTATTGTTCATATATTGTTCTGATCCAATTTGTGTTTTTTGCTGAGAGCTGCTCAAATGTCCAGATGCTCTGAAATTTGGAGCGCACCTCACACACCAAATTATCTACCTTGCACAAAAAAATTGGATTTTTTGAATTTTTTATGAATTGTTTCATATGCGGTTGTAGATGAGGTCGGGCTCAGAATTGGATATTCGTAATTTGATTACCTTTTTTATCCATTTTCTGTACCTAATCGAGGACTATTTCAAATTATCGGGCAGGCTTTTCTTCTCGATTGATTAGGATCACCCAAGTGGCACACAACGGGATCTGTTAATCAAAGTCCAGCACCACTTGTGTTTACTGAACCCATAACTACCATCTTGTCACGCCAGTCGCTACCGTTGACATGACTTACTGAACCTTTGCTTCTCTTCTCCCACAAGGACGACCTCAATTTCATCACGTTGCCGCTTCTTTTCCGTGCCAACTTGTAGATACGACTCAGCGTATGACCTGAAACTACCAACCATGTCTTCACATCACATGATGCATGCGTACTAAATACATTTTCTGAGGCAGGGCCGCAAGTTAACTGGTGCGTGTCACGCTACCTCACAAAAAAAAACGGGTGTGCTTCATGCTAGTTCCTGCTGCCTTCTCACCGGTTGCATGGACACGTGATAGCTCAACTCCATCATATATGAACTCGTTGTAACTCCTTAATCATGTATGGAAACGGAAAGGCTCGGCTTCCTTTCTCCACTTGGTCTCAATCAGGATTCTAATCCGATAGCAACGTGTACCAACTGCCGCATAAACTCAAACACACAAGATCTTGCACTGTCTTACAAGAACACATGTGCACAACTCAACAATGGCTTACAACTTTGGCATTTCTTACTCCCCGAAGGATGATCTCAGTGAACTTCTAAGTACCACAACTTCGACACCTTCATAACCATCAACGATCACCCGCATCTTGCTCACAACAACCTGTCTGCCCGAACAACGATCGCCACTCCAGGGCGCTAGTAGGGATTGCATCCCCAAGGAAAGCGTGGCTTTAAATTTTGGGCCCTGCTCTGATTTTCACCGAAAGGTGTGCCTTGTAGGCAAGACACAAGTGATTCACAAGTGTCTCTTCTATACCTAACGTAGACGCACAGCTTGTGTGGAAACCACGAGATGAGCATATTTTATATCGTGTCTTTTAACGTATGTTATTGGAACGATGGTTTCACAAACTCTCTCTTTGACGGGGTCCAGAGAAACAAACTGTATGTATATTTTGTGTTGTAATAACTAGTAATTTTGAAATAAATTCACTGAAGTTAAATCATGATTGATTGTGTGCTATCAAAACTGACCATATAAGTGATACTACTAATGGTATGAGCTACGTGTTTTGCCACTACACTTACTGTTCTCCCTCCAAGTTTGCTCCAATCATCGTCGAGGTCTTTCCTTTTCGAAGAAGAAAAAAAATCGTCACGGCCGTGCATGGAATTCCCGGTCAGCGAAATAACTTACGGGGAAAAAGACTTAAGATGCATGAGTATTTCACCAGACACGGACATATATCGTTCTATTACAGGGACAATGTGACAGGGAAATGGACCAGGTCTTATAGGATGTGTTTCCACTTTGAATTATTGTACAAGGGCACAGAAGTGCAAAGCAAAACCCTAAACCTCCCTTCTATAAATATACTAGTATAGACATGCTTCGTCCTCACCATCCGGCGGCAAGCAACAGAAGCACATTTCTCTTCTCAAACAAGAAGCACTGCTACTCCTCGCTCGCGAGTTCTTATGGCGTTGGCCGTCGTGTCTATGTGTCTGACAGGTGCCGGCTCTTGTGGGTCGCCCTTCCGCCGTGCAGTGTTCCCGTCCGGCGGCGGAGTCATTGCCCTATCCAGCATAGAAGCTGCCCGGCGCGGCCGCATCGGGCTGGCTTGCAAGGCTGTTGCAGCCGATGGAGGCCGGGTTGAGGCCCTGACCGGTCGCCTCATGCTGTTTGGCGACAGAGCGTCTCCGGGTTGCCGTGTCATGGTGGCTTGCGAAGCAGCGGGCATCCACGGGGGTGACTCCCCGCTGGATCCTATGGTATGTCTTTCGTGGAGTACTTGTATTTTTCCAAGAAGGGAGTAGCCTCCAGGCCTGTGCACCATTGATGCACGCAGCTAATTTATTGTATGGTTTCACGTCTAATAACGCATGCAAAAATAACAAAACAAGGCTATACAGCAAAACAAAACAACTAGGATTACATGACGCTCTCATGCTCCAGTAATTTTATTGCTAGATCATTAATACGAATTGAACAAAAGCCCATGCTACCGTGGCTGCACATAGAGGTTAGAGCATCGACTAGAGATGTATATATGTTGTATCTATATTATATATTTTCCCAGGTATTTTTCATGACTTATATGGTGATGTTTTTGATTTAAATGTACCATAAGTATCTCACGCGTATTTTCGCAACAACAAAAAAAATATCTGACGTGGACGCGTGAGAATAGATTCTTGCCTTAGGTGCTACAAAAAATCTTGGCCATGCATGTACTTGAACTTCAGTTTCTTGTTTCAATGGTACGCATATATACATCATATGTGATGTCGTTTCGTGTTTCACGCAGGCGAGCCTGCCCGAGCAACTCGAGAACGCAGCAAAGAAGACACTCCTGATGCTGAACCAGGTTGAACTGCCCAACGGCTGCACCTGCCCTGTGCTGCGGTCGGTCGCGCTGGAGCTGGGAGAATTACGGGCCAGGTGCGAGGGTCTGACGGAGGAGCTTCCGGCAGGAAGAATCTCCGACCATGAGGCGTTCATCACGCTGCTGGGGCTCCACGGCCGTGTGGACATCCTGCTCTCCCTGTGGCGCGGCGGCAGCGTGGATGACCAAGGGCGCCGCGTCTTCCCCGGCTCCCTGGAGGCGAGTGCCGAGGAGGCCCTCCGGCTCTCCATGCGCCAGACCGAGTTCATGTTGGAGCAGGCGAACTATCTCAAGAAAGACCCCGAGCAGGACCACAATAATGCCCGTGGACCTAGTGCGGCTGCTACCCAGAGTTTCACCGAGCTCTTCAGTGCTCTTGCGAAGAAGACCATTTCCCTCCTGGCACAAGTTACCGAGATTCACCTCTCAAAGGATGCCACCGGCGGCGAGCGGATGTCAGTGCCACTTGAGCTGGACATGTTACGCGACAGGTGCGACGAGCTGGCGGAGGAGGTGGCGAAAGCACAGGTGTCCGACCATGCGGCCATCGGCGCTATGCTCGGGATCCATGCCCGCTTTCGCGTCGTTTTTACGTGTTGCATCAATGTTCGTGGACATGGTGATCTAGAGGCGAGCGTCAACGAAGCCCTAGTGACCACCATGACCGATACGGAGCAGTGCGTCAAGCATTACATGGAGAAAGAGGGCATGTAGAAGAACGGGGAGGCGGCAGAGGAGGAGGAGTAGCTCAGTATGACTGGGCAAGAGGTTGTCCAAGAGTATTGCTGCCTGCCATCTTATTATCGTATACTACTACATTTATTCTATCTTCGTCTGATTGGGGGTTTTCAGCTATACCTGAACTTGTTGCTTTACTGGTTCATCCATGTATCAATAGTATATCTTAGGGTTAATTATCCTTTTGCCTTAAGTGGTGTCTATGTGCTCAGTTTTGTTCTCAGATGTGAATTGTGCTCAGTTTTGCCCCTAGTCCATGCACAACTATTATGACGAGGCCAAACGGCCATATTTGAGTCCATTCCGTCCCGGCGGTAGTGGTTGTGGGTCTGGAGCTTACGCGTGGGACCGCGTGGACGTGGGTCCAGAGCTGACATGTAGGCCCGTGCAACTAAATCCCCAAATCATTCGTAGGATTCTAGCTCAATCTGCCCATCCGCCGTCAGGCCGTCCTCCGCCGTCGCCACCCGCGCCGCAGCCAGCACCTGCACGGCCTACTCCGCCGTTATCGTCTTGCGCCAACGCTCCACCGCTACCTGCAACACCCGCCACCTTCTTGCGACGCCACGGGTGGGGCGCCCGCCACCTGCTCGACCCGCGGCGCGGCCTCCTTCCGTGCGCCCGGCCGGAGCGCTCAAAGGAGGAGGGCTGCTGGAGCTGTTTGAACTAGGAGGAAGAACCCCAGGGCGAAATGGCGAGCAGCGGCGACCCCGGAGTATTTGGCGAGGCAGGCATCGGGCCGGAGATCCACCGCATCCACGACTGGGTTCCCGAGGGGCAAGTCACGCATCCTGTTTAGATTGAGCTTAGTTGTGCATTTGAAAAGTAGATTCGAGTAGGTTTGCCCAATTAGTGTGCTGATTGCGTCTCTGTTTTTCGTCGGTTAGGATGGAGTTGTGGTTTGCTTTCTTGGTGGACATTAGTGTTGGGGAACGTAGTAATTTCAAAAAAATTCCTACGCACACGCAAGATCATGGTGATGCATAGCAACGAGAGGGGAGAGTGTTGTCCACGTACCCTCGTAGACCGAAAGCGGAAGCGTTAGCACAACGCGGTTGATGTAGTCGTATGCCTTCACGATCCGACCGATCAAGTACCGAATGTACGGCACCTCCGAGTTCAGCACATGTTCAGCCCGATGACGTTCCTCGAACTCCGATCCAGCCGAGTGTTGAGGGAGAGTTTCGTCAGCAAGACGGCGTGGTGACGATGTTGAGGTTCTACCGACGCAGGGCTTCGCATAAGCACCGCTACAGTATTATCGAGGTGGACTATGGTGGAGGGGGGCACCGCACACGGCTAAGAGATCAATGATCAATTGTTGTGTCTCTAGGGTGCCCCCCTACCCCGTATATAAAGGAGCAAGGGGGGTGTGGCCGGCCAAGGGAGAGGGCGCGCCAGGAGGAGTCCTACTCCCACTGGGAGTAGGACTCCCCCCCTTCCTAGTTGGATTAGGACTTGAGGGGGAAGGAGTGGAGGAGAAGGAAGGAAGGGAGGGGCGCGCGGCCAGCCCTTGCCTCCTCTCCTCTCTTCCACCTAGGCCCACTAAGGCCCATTTGGTTCCCGGGGGGTTCTGGTAACCTCCCGGTACTCCGGTAAAAATCCCGATTTTACCCGGAACACTTCCGATATCCAAACATAGGCTTCCAATATATCAATCTTCATGTCTCGACCATTTAGAGACTCCTATTCATGTCCGTGATCACATCTGGGACTCCGAACAACCTTCGGTACATCAAAACATATAAACTCATAATATAACTGTCATCGTAACATTAAGCATGCAGACCCTACGGGTTTGAGAATTATGTAGACATGACCGAGACACGTCTCCGGTCAATAACCAATAGCGGAACCTGGATGCTCATATTGGCTCCTACATATTCTACGTAGATCTTTATCGGCCAGACCGCATAACAACATACGTTGTTCCCTTTGTCATCGGTATGTTACTTGCCCGAGATTCGATCGTCGGTATCTCAATACCTAGTTCAATCTTGTTGCCGGCAAGTCTCTTTACTCGTTCTGTAATACATCATCCCGCAACTAACTCATTAGTTGCAATGCTTGCAAGGCTTAAGTGATGTGCATTACCGAGAGGGCCCAGAGATACCTCTCCGACAATCGGAGTGACAAATCCTAATCTCGAAATACGCCAACCCAACAAGTACCTTCGGAGACACCTGTAGAGCACCTTTATAATCACTCAGTTACGTTGTGACGTTAGGTAGCACACAAAGTGTTCCTCCGGTAAACAGGAGTTGCATAATCTCATAGTCATAGGAACATGTATAAGTCATGAAGAAAGCAATAGCAACATACTAAACGATCGTGTGCTAAGCTAATGGAATGGGTCATGTCAGTCACATCATTCTCCTAATGATGTGATCCCGTTAATCAAATGACAACTCATGACTATGGTTAGGAAATACAGCCATCTTCGATTAACGAGCTAGTCAAGTAGAGGCATACTAGTGACACGCTGTTTGTCTATATATTCACACATGTATTATGTTTCCGGTTAATACAATTCTAGCATGAATAATAAACATTTATCATGATATAAGGAAATAAATAATAACTTTATTATTTCTTATAGGGCATATTTCCCTTAGTATCCCACTTGCACTAGAGTCAATAATCTAGATTACACAATAATGATTCTAACACCCATGGAGCCTTTGTGCTGATCATGTTTTGCTCGTGGAAGAGGCTTAGTCAATGGGTCTGCAACATTCAGATCCGTATGTATCTTGCAAATTTCTATGTCTCCCACCTGGACTAGATCCCGGATGGAATTGAAACGTCTCTTGATGTGGTTGGTTCTCTTGTGAAATCTGGATTCCTTCGCCAAGGCAATTGCACCAGTATTGTCACAAAAGATTTTCATTGGTCCCGATGCACTAGGTATGACACCTAGACTGGATATGAACTCCTTCATCCAGACTCCTTCATTTGCTGCTTCCGAAGCAGCTATGTACTCCGCTTCACATGTAGATCCCGCCACGACGCTTTGTTTAGAACTGCACCAACTGACAACTCCTCCGTTCAATGTAAACACGTATCCGGTTTGTGATTTAGAATCGTCCAGATCAGTGTCAAAGCTTGCATCAACGTAACCATTTGCGATGAGCTCTTTGTCACCTCCGTAAACGAGAAACATATCCTTAGTCCTTTTCAGGTACTTCAGGATGTTCTTGACCGCTGTCCAGTGATCCACTCCTAGATTACTTTGGTACCTCCCTGCTAGACTTATAGCAAGGCACACATCAGGTCTGGTACACAGCATTGCATACATGATAGAGACTATGGCTGAAGCATAGGGAACATCTTTCATTTTCTCTCTATCTTCTACAGTGGTCGGGCATTGAGTCTTACTCAACTTCACACCTTGTAACACAGGCAAGAACCCTTTCTTTGCTTGATCCATTTTGAACTTCTTAAAAACTTTGTCAAGGTATGTGTTTTGTGAAAGTCCAATTAAGCGTCTTGATCTATCTCTATAGATCTTGATGCCCAATATGTAAGCAGCTTCACCGAGGTCTTTCATTGAAAAACTCTTATTCAAGTATCCCTTTATGCTATCCAGAAATTCTATATCATTTCCAATCAGCAATATGTCATCCACATATAATATTAAAATGCTACAGAGCTCCCACTCACTTTCTTGTAAATACATGCTTCTCCAAAAGTCTGTATAAAACCAAATGCTTTGATCACACTATCAAAGTGTTTATTCCAACTCCGAGAGGCTTGCACCAGTACATAAATGGATCGCTGGAGCTTGCACACTTTGTTAGCTCCCTTTGGATCGACAAAACCTTCTGGTTCCATCATATACAACTCTTCTTCAAGAAATCCATTCAAGAATGCAGTTTTAACATCCATCTGCCATATTTCATAATCATAAAACAGGGCAATTGCTAACATGATTCGGACAGACTTAAGCATCGCTACGGGTGAGAAGGTCTCATCGTAGTCAATCCCTTGAACTTGTCGAAAACCTTTCGCAACAAGTCGAGCTTTGTAGACAGTAACATTACCGTCAGCGTCAGTCTTCTTCTTGAAGATCCATTTATTCTCAATTGCTTGCCGATCAACGGGCAAGTGAACCAAAGTCCACACTTTGTTCTCATACATGGATCCCATCTCATATTTCATGGCGTCAAGCCATTTTGCGGAATCTGGGCTCACCATCACTTCTTCATAGTTCGTAGGTTCATCATGATCTAGTAGCATGACTTCCAGAACAGGATTATCGTACCACTTTGGTGCGGATCTTACTCTGGTTGATTTACGAAGATCAGTAGCAACTTGATCTAACGTTTCATGATCATCATCATTAACTTCCTCACTAGTTGCTGTAGGTGTCACAGAAACCGATTTCTGTGATGTACTACTTTCCAATAAGGGAGCAGATACAGTTACCTCATCAAGTTCTACTTGAAGGAAATATGCCCTAGAGGCAATAATAAAGTTATTATTTATTTCCTTATATCATGATAAAACTTTATTATTCATGCTAGAATTGTATTAACCGGAAACATAATACATGTGTGAATACATAGACAAACTAAGTGTCACTAGTATGCCTCTACTTGACTAGCTCGTTAATCAAAGATGGTTATGTTCCTAACCATGGACAAAGTGTTGTCATTTGATTAAACGGGATCACATCATTAGTTGAATGATCTGATTGACATGACCCATTCCATTAGCTTAGCACCCGATCGTTTAGTATGTTGCTATTGCTTTCTTCATGACTTATACATGTTCCTATGACTATGGGATTATGTAACTCCCGTGTGCCGGAGGAACACTTTGTGTGCTACCAAACGTCACAACGTAACTGGGTGATTATAAAGGTGCTCTATAGGTGTCTCCAAAGGTACATGTTGGGTTGACGTATTTCGAGATTAGGATTTGTCACTGCGATCGTCGAAGAGGTATCTCTGGGCCCTCTCGGTAATGCACATCACTTAAGCCTTGTAAGCAATGCAACTAATGAGTTAGTTGCGAGATGATGTATTACGGAATGAGTAAAGAGACTTGCCGGTAACGAGATTGAACTAGGTATTGGATACCGACGATCGAATCTCGCGCAAGTAACATACCGATGACAAAGGGAACAATGTATGTTGTTATGCGGTCTGACCGATAAAGATCTTCGTAGAATATGTAGGAGCCAATATGGGCATCCAGGTCCCGCTATTGGTTATTGACCGGAGATATGTCTCGGTCATGTCTACATTGTTCTCGAACCCATATGGTCCGCACGCTTAAGGTTTCAATGACAGTTATATTATGAGTTTATACATTTTGATGTACCGAAGGTTGTTCGGAGTCCCGGATGTGATCACGGACATGACGAGGAGTCTCGAAATGGCCGAGACATAAAGATTTATATATTGGGAGCCTATGTTTGAATATCGGAAGTGTTCTGGGTGAAATCGGGATTTTACCGGAGTACCGGGAGGTTACCGGAACCCCCCGGGAGGTATATGGGCCTTAGTGGGCCTTAGTGGAAAAGAGAAAAGGCAGCCGGAGATGGGCCGCGCGCCCCTCCCCTCCCTTGGTCCGAATAGGACAAGGAGAGGGGGCCGGCCCCCTTCCTCTTTTCCCCCCTCCGCGAATCCTATTCCAACTAGGATTGGGGGGGGGGCATCCTACTCCCGGAGGGAGTAGGACTCCTCTTGGCGCGCCTCTCCTAGGCCGGCCGAACCCCCCCTTGAGCCTTTATATACGGAGGCAGGGGCAGCCCAGAGGAACACAAGTTGATCCACGTGATCTTATTCTTAGCCGTGTGCGGCGCCCCCTGCCACCATAGTCCTCGATAATATTGTCGCGGTGCTTAGGCGAAGCCCTGCGGCAATAGTACATCAAGATCGTCACCACGCCGTCATGCTGACGGAACTCTTCCCCGACACTTTGCTGGATCGGAGTCCGGGGATCGTCATCGAGCTGAACGTGTGCTAGAACTCGGAGGTGCCGTAGTTTCGGTGCTTGATCGGTCGGGCCGTGGAGACGTACGACTACATCAACCAAACACTTCTGTTGTCGATCTACAAGGGTACGTAGATCACACTCTCCCCTCTCGTTGCTATGCATCACCATGATCTTGCGTGTGCGTAGGAATTTTTTTGAAATTACTACGTTCCCCAACAGTGGCATCCGAGCCTAGGTTTTATGTCTTGATGTTATATGCACGAGTAGAACAAAAGTGAGTTATGGGCGATATAAGTCATATTGCTTACCAGCATGTCATACTTTGGTTCGGCGGTATTGTTGGATGAAGCGGACTGGACCGACATTACGCGTACGCTTACGCGAGACCGGTTCTCCCGACGTGCTTTGCACATAGGTGGCTTGCGGTTCACAGTTTCTCCAACTTTAGTTGAACCGAGTGTGGCTACGCCCGGTCCTTGCGAAGGTTAAAACAGCACCAACTTGACAAACTATCGTTGTCGTTTTGATGCGTAGGTAAGATTGGTTCTTGCTTAAGCCCGTAGCAGCCACGTAAAACTTGCAACAACAAAGTAGAGGACGTCTAACTTGTTTTTGCAGGGCATGTTGTGATGTGATATGGTCAAGACATGATGCTAAATTTTATTGTATGAGATGATCATGTTTTGTAACCAAGTTATCGGCAACTGGCAGGAGCCATATGGTTGTCGCTTTATTGTATGCAATGCAATTGCACTGTAATGCTTTACTTTATCACTAAGTGGTAGCGATAGTCGTGGAAGCATAAGATTGGCGAGACGACAACGATGCTACGATGGAGATGAAGGTGTCGCGCCGGCGATGATGGTGATCATGACGGTGCTTCAGAGATGGAGATCACGAGCACAAGATGATGATGGCCATATCATATCACTTATATTGATTGCATGTGATGTTTATCTTTTATGCATCTTATCTTGCTTTGATTGACGGTAGCATTATAAGATGATCTCTCACAAAATTATCAAGATAAAAGTGTTCTCCCTGAGTATGCACCGTTGCCAAAGTTCGTCGTGCCCAGACACCACGTGATGATCGGGTGTGATAAGCTCTACGTCCATCTACAATGGGTGCAAGCCAGTTTTGCACACGCAGAATACTCAGGTTAAACTTGACGAGCCTAGCATATGCAGATATGGCCTTGGAACATTGAGATCGAAAGATTGAGCGTGAGTCATATAGTAGATATGATCAACATAGTGATGTTCACCATTGAAAACTACTCCATTTCACGTGATGATCGGTTATGGTTTAGTTGATTTGGATCGCGTGATCACTTAGAAGATTAGAGGGATGTCTATCTAAGTGGGAGTTCTTAAGTAATGTGATTAATTGAACTTAAATTTATCATGAACTTAGTACCTGATAGTATCTTGCTTATGTATGTTTGATTGTAGATAGATGGCCCGTGCTGTTGTTCCGTTGAATTTTAATGCGTTCCTTGAGAAAGCAAAGTTGAAAGATGATGGTAGCAATTACAAGGACTGGGTCTGTAACTTGAGGATTATCCTCATTGCTGCACAGAAGAATTACGTCCTGGAAGCACCGCTGGGTGCCAGGCCTGCTGCTGGAGCAACACCAGATGTCATGAACGTCTGGCAGAGCAAAGCTGATGACTACTCAATAGTTCAGTGTGCCATGCTTTACGGCTTAGAATCGGGACTTCAACGACATTTTGAACGTCATGGAGCATATGAGATGTTCCAGGAGTTGAAGTTAATATTTCAAGCAAATGCCCGGATTGAGAGATATGAAGTCTCCAATAAGTTCTATAGCTGCAAGATGGAGGAGAACAGTTCTGTCAGTGGGCATATACTCAAAATGTCTGGGTATAATAATCACTTGATTCAGATGGGAATTAATCTTCCAGATGATTGCGTCATTGACAGAATTCTCCAATCACTGCCACCAAGCTACAAGAGCTTCGTGATGAACTATAATATGCAAGGGATGAATAAGACTATTCCTGAGCTCTTCGCAATGCTAAAAGCTGCGGAGGTAGAAATCAAAAAGGAGCATCAAGTGTTGATGGTCAACAAGACCACTAGTTTCAAGAAAAAGGGCAAAGGGAAGAAGAAAGGGAACTTCAAGAAGAACAGCAAGCAAGTTGCTGCTCAAGAGAAGAAACCCAAGTCTGGACATAAGCCTGAAACTGAGTGCTTCTACTGCAAGTAGACTGGTCACTGGAAGCGGAACTGCCCCAAGTATTTGGCGGATAAGAAGGATGGCAAGGTGAACAAAGGTATATGTGATATACATGTTATTGATGTGTACCTTACTAGAGCTCGCAGTAGCACCTGGGTATTTGATACTGGTTCTGTTGCTAATATTTGCAACTCGAAACAGGGACTACGGATTAAGCGAACACTGGGAAAGAACGAGGTGACGATGCGCGTGGGAACGGTTCCAAAGTCGATGTGATCGCGGTCGGCACGCTACCTCTACATCTACCTTCGGGATTAGTATTAGACCTAAATAATTGTTATTTGGTGCCAGCGTTGAGCATGAACATTATATCTGGATCTTGTTTAATGCGAGACGGTTATTCATTTAAATCAGAGAATAATGGTTGTTCTATTTATATGAGTAATATCTTTTATGGTCATGCACCTTTGAAGAGTGGTCTATTTTTGATGAATCTCGATAGTAGTAACACACATATTCATAATGTTGAAGCCAAAAGATGCAGAGTTGATAATGATAGTGCAACTTATTTGTGGCACTGCCGTTTAGGTCATATCAGTATAAAGCGCATGAAGAAACTCCATACTGATGGGCTTTTGGAACCACTTGATTATGAATCACTTGGTACTTGCGAACCATGCCTCATAGGCAAGATGACTAAAACACCGTTCTCCGGTACTATGGAGAGAGCAACAGATTTGTTGGAAATCATACATACAGATGTATGTGGTCCGATGAATATTGAGGCTCGTGGCGGATATCGTTATTTTCTCACCTTCACAGATGACTTAAGCAGATATGGGTATATCTACTTAATGAAACATAAGTCTGAAACATTTGAAAAGTTCAAAGAATTTCAGAGTGAAGTTGAAAATCATCGTAACAAGAAAATAAAGTTTCTACGATCTGATCGTGGAGGAGAATATTTGAGTTATGAATTTGGTGTACATTTGAAGCAATGCGGAATAGTTTCGCAACTCACGCCACCCGGAACACCACAGCGTAATGGTGTGTCCGAACGTCGTAATCGTAGTTTACTAGATATGGTACGATCCCTGATGTCTCTTATTGATTTACCGCTATCATTTTGGGGTTATGCTTTAGAGACGGCCGCATTCATGTTAAATAGGGCACCATCAAAATCCGTTGAGACGACGCCTTATGAACTATGGTTTGGCAAGAAACCAAAGTTATCGTTTCTTAAAGTTTGGGGCTGCGATGCTTATGTGAAAAAGCTTCAACCTGATAAGCTCGAACCCAAATCGGAGAAATGTGTCTTCATAGGATACCCAAAGGAGACTGTTGGGTACACCTTCTATCACAGATCCGAAGGCAAGACATTCGTTGCTAAGAATGGATCCTTTCTAGAGAAGGAGTTTCTCTCGAAAGAAGTGAGTGGGAGGAAAGTAGAACTTGACGAGGTAACTATACCTGCTCCCTTATTGGAAAGTAGTACATCACAGAAAAATGTTTCTGCGAAACCTACACCAATTAGTGAGGAAGCTAATGATAATGATCATGAAACTTCAGAACAAGATACTACTGAACCTCGTAGATCAACCAGAGTAAGATCCGCGCCAGAGTGGTACGGTAATCCTGTTCTGGAAATCATGCTACTAGATCATGATGAACCTACGAACTATGAAGAAGCGATGGTGAGCCCAGATTCCGCAAAATGGCTTGAAGCCATGAAATCTGAGATGGGATCCATGTATGAGAACAAAGTATGGACTTTGGTTGACTTGCCCGATGATCCGCAAGCAATTGAGAATAAATGGATCTTCAAGAAGAAGACTGACGCTGACGGTAATATTACTGTCTACAAAGCTCGACTTGTCGCAAAAGGTTTTCGACAAGTTCAAGGGGTTGACTACGATGAGACCTTCTCACCCGTAGCGATGCTTAAGTCTGTCTGAATCATGTTAGCAATTGCCGCATTTTATGATTATGAAATTTGGCAGATGGATGTCAAAACTGCATTCCTGAATGGATTTCTGGAAGAAGAATTGTATATGATGCAACCGGAAGGTTTTGTCAATCCAAAGGGAGCTAACAAAGTGTGCAAGCTCCAGCGATCCATTTATGGACTCATGCAAGCCTCTCAGAGTTGGAATAAACGCTTTGATAGTGTGATCAAAGCATTTGGTTTTATACAGACTTTCGGAGAAGCTTGTATTTACAAGAAAGTGAGTGGGAGCTCTGTAGCATTTCTGGTATTATATGTGGATGACATATTACTGATTGGAAATGATATAGAATTTCTGGATAGCATAAAGGGATACTTGAATAAGAGTTTTTTAATGAAATACCTCGGTGAAGCTGCTTACATATTAGGCATAAAGATCTATAGAGATAGATCAAGACGTTTAATTGGACTTTCACGAAGCACATACCTTGACAAGATTTTGAAGAAGTTCAAGATGGATCAAGCAAAGAAAGGGTTCTTGCCTGTGTTACAAGGTGTGAAGTTGAGTCAGACTCAATGCCCGACCACTGTAGAAGATAGAGAGAAAATGAAAGATGTTCCCTATGCTTCAGCCATAGGCTCTATCATGTATGCAATGATGTGTACCAGACCTGATGTGTGCCTTGCTATAAGCTTAGCAAGGAGGTACCAAAGTAATCCAGGAGTGGATCACTGGACAGCGGTCAAGAACATCCTGAAATTCCTGAAAAGGACTATGGATATGTTTCTCGTATATGGAGGTGACAAAGAGCTCATCGTAAACGGTTACGTTGATGCAAGCTTTAACACGGATCTGGACGATTCTAAATCGCAAACCGGATACGTGTTTACATTAAATGGTGGAGCTGTCAGTTGGTGCAGTTCTAAACAAAGCGTCGTGGCGGGATCTACATGTGAAGCGGAGTACATAGCTGCTTCGGAAACAGCAAACGAAGGAGTTTGGATGAAGGAGTTCATATCCGATCTAGGTGTCATACCAAGTGCATCGGGACCAATGAAAATCTTTGGTGACAATATTGGTGCAATTGCCTTGGCAAAGGAATCCAGATTTCACAAGAGGACCAAACACATCAAGAGACGCTTCAATTCCATCCGGGATCTAGTCCAGGTGGGAGACATATAGATTTGCAAGATACATACGGAACTGAATGTAGCAGACCCGTTGACTAAGCCTCTTCCACGAGCAAAACATGATCAGCACCAAAGCTCCATGGGTGTTAGAATCATTACTGTGTAATCTAGATTATTGACTCTAGTGCAAGTGGGAGACTGAAGGAAATATGCCCTAGAGGCAATAATAAAGTTATTATTTATTTCCTTATATCATGATAAAAGTTTATTATTCATGCTAGAATTGTATTAACCGGAAACATAATACATGTGTGAATACATAGACAAACTAAGTGTCACTAGTATGCCTCTACTTGACTAGCTCGTTAATCAAAGATGGTTATGTTTCCTAACCATGGACAAAGAGTTGTCATTTGATTAAACAGGATCACATCATTAGTTGAATGATCTGATTGACATGACCCATTCCATTAGCTTAGCTCCCGATCGTTTAGTATGTTGCTATTGCTTTCTTCATGACTTATACATGTTCCTATGACTATGAGATTATGTAACTCCCGTGTGCCAGAGGAACACTTTGTGTGCTACCAAACGTCACAACGTAACTGGGTGATTATAAAGGTGCTCTACATGTGTCTCCAAAGGTACATGTTGGGTTGACGTATTTCGAGATTAGGATTTGTCACTCCGATCGTCGGAGAGGTATCTCTGGGCCCTCTCGGTAATGCACATCACTTAAGCCTTGCAAGCAATGCAACTAATGAGTTAGTTGCGAGATGATGTATTACGGAACGAGTAAAGAGACTTGCCGGTAACGAGATTGGACTAGGTATTGGATACCGACGATCGAATCTCGGGCAAGTAACATACCGATGACAAAGGGAACAACGTATGTTGTTATGCGGTCTGACCGATAAAGATCTTCGTAGAATATGTAGGAGCCAATATGGGCATCCAGGTCCCGCTATTGGTTATTGACCGGAGATATGTCTCGGTCATGTCTACATTGTTCTCGAACCCATAGGGTCCGCACGCTTAAGGTTTCGATGGCAGTTATATTATGAGTTTATACATTTTGATGTACCGAAGGTTGTTCGGAGTCCCGGATGTGATCACGGACATGACGAGGAGTCTCAAAATGGTCGAGACATAAAGATTGATATATTGGAAGCCTATGTTTGGATATCGGAAGTGTTCTGGGTGAAATCGGGATTTTACCGGAGTACCGGGAGGTTACCGGAACCGCCCGGGAGGTATATGGGCCTTAGTGGGCCTTACTGGAAAAGAGAAAAGGCAGCCAGAGATGGGCCGCGCGCCCCTCCCCTCCCTTTGTCCGAATAGGACAAGGAGAGGGGGCCGCCCCCCTTCCTCTTTTCCCCCCTCCGCGAATCCTATTCCAACTAGGATTGGGGGGGATCCTACTCCCGGAGGGAGTAGGACTCCTCCTGGCGCGCCTCTCCTAGGCCGGCCGAACCCCCCCCCCCCCACTTGAGCATTTATATACGGAGGTAGGGTTACCCCAGAGGAACACAAGTTGATCCACGTGATCATATTCTTAGCCCTGTGCGGCGCCCCCTGCCACCATAGTCCTCGGTAATATTGTAACGGTGCTTAGGCAAAGCCCTGCGACAGTAGTATATCAAGATCGTCACCACGCCGTCATGCTGACGGTACTCTTCCCCGACAGTTGCTGGATCGGAGTCCGGGGATCGTCATCGAGCTGAACATGTGCTAGAACTCGGAGGTGCCGTAGTTTCGGTGCTTGATCGGTCGGGCCGTGGAGACGTACGACTACATCAACCAAACGCTTCCGTTGTCGATCTACAAGGGTACGTAGATCACACTCTCTCCTCTCGTTGCTATGCATCACCATGATCTTGCGTGTGCGTAGGAAATTTTTTGAAATTACTACGTTCCCCAACACTACTTTGCTCCCACTCACTTCTTTCGAGAGAAACTCCTTCTTTAGAAAGGATCCATTCTTAGCAACGAATGTCTTGCCTTCGGATCTGTGATAGAAGGTGTACCCAACAGTCTCCTTTGGGTATCCTATGAAGACACATTTCTCCGATTTGGGTTCGAGCTTATCAGGTTGAAGTTTTTTCACATAAGCATCGCAGCCCCAAACTTTTAGAAATGACAACTTTGGTTTCTTGCCAAACCATAGTTCATAAGGCATCGTCTCGACGGATTTCGATGGTGCCCTATTTAACGTGAATGCGGCCATCTCTAAAGCATAACCCCAAAACGATAGCGGTAAATCTGTAAGAGACATCATAGATCGCACCATATCTAGTAAAGTACGATTATGACGTTCTGACACACCATTACGCTGTGGTGTTCCGGGTGGCCTGAGTTGTGAAACTATTCCGCATTGTTTCAAATGTAGACCAAACTCGTAACTAAAATATTCTCCTCCACAATCAGATCGTAGAAACTTTATTTTCTTGTTACGTTGATTTTCAACTTCACTCTGAAATTCTTTGAATTTTTCAAATGTTTCAGACTTATGCTTCATCAAGTAGATATACCCATATCTACTTAAATCATCTATGAAGGTGAGAAAATAATGATATCCGCCACGAGCCTCAACATTCATCGGACCACATACATCTGTATGTATGATTTCCAACAAATCCGTTGCTCTCTCCATAGTTCCGGAGAATGGCGTTTTAGTCATCTTGCCCATGAGGCATGGTTCGCAAGTACCAAGTGATTCATAATCAAGTGGTTCCAAAAGTCCATCAGTATGGAGTTTCTTCATGCGCTTTACACCGATATGACCTAAACGGCAATGCCACAAATAAGTTGCACTATCATTATCAACTCTGCATCTTTTGGCTTCAACATTATGAATATGTGTATCACTACTATCGAGATTCATCAAAAATAGACCACTCTTCAAGGGTGCATGACCATAAAAGATATTACTCATATAAATAGAACAACGATTATTCTCTGATTTAAATGAATAACCGTTTTGCATCAAACAAGATCCAGATATAATGTTCATGCTCAACGCTGGCACCAAATAACAATTATTTAGGTCTAATACTAATCCCGAAGGTAGATGTAGAGGTAGCATGCCGACCGCGATCACATCGACTTTGGAACCATTTCCCACACGCATCCTCACCTCGTCCTTTGCCAGTGTTCGCTTAATCCGTAGTCCCTGTTTCGAGTTGCAAATATTAGCAACAGAACCGGTATCAAATACCCAGGTGCTAGCTGCGAGCTCTAGTAAGGTACATGTCGGTCAAAACCGACGGATCTTGGGTAGGGGGTCCCGAACTCTGCGTCTAAGGCGGATGGTAACAGGAGGCAGGGGACACGATGTTTTACCTAGGTTCGGGCCCTCTTGATGGAGGTAAAACCCTATGTCATGCTTGATTTATTCTTTATAATATGGGTAGTACAAGAGTAGATCTACCACGAGATCGGAGAGGCTAAACCCTAGAAGCTAGCCTTGGTATGATTGTATGTTGTCCTACGGACTAAAACCCTCCGGTTTATATAGACACCGGAGGGGGCTAGGGTTACACAAGGTCGGTTACAAAGGAGGAGATATACATATCCATATTGCCTAGCTTGCCTTCCACGCCAAGTAGAGTCCCCTCCGGAGATGGGACGAAGTCTTCAATCTTGTATCTTCATAGTCCAATAGTCCGGCCAAAGGTCATAATCCGGCTGTCCGGATACCCCCTAATCCAGGACTCCCTCAGTACACATCAATAACATGTATATCACATATACCTTTGTTCACCTTGCCATCCTTCTTATCCGCCAAATACTTGGGGCAGTTCCGCTTCCAGTGACCAGTCTGCTTGCAGTAGAAGCACTCAGTTTCAGGCTTAGGTCCAGACTTGGGTTTCTTCTCCTGAGCAGCAACTAGGTTGATGTTCTTCTTGAAGTTCCCCTTCTTCTTCCCTTTACCCTTTTTCTTGAAACTAGTGGTCTTGTTGACCATCAACACTTGATGCTCCTTCTTGGTTTCTACCTCCGCAGCCTTTAGCATTGCGAAGAGCTCGGGAATTTTCTTATTCAACCCTTGCATATTATAGTTCATCACGAGGCTCTTGTAGTTGGTGGTAGTGATTGAAGAACTCTGTCAATGACACTATCAACCGGAAGATTAACTCCCAGCTAAGTCAAGTGATTATGGTACCCAGACATTCTGAGTATATGTTCACTGACAGAACTATTCTCCTCCATCTTGCAGCTGTAGAACTTATTGGAGACTTCATATCTCTCAATCCGGGAATTTTCTTGAAATATTAACATCAACTCCTGGAACATCTCATATGCTCCATGACGTTCAAAACGTCATTGAAGTCCCGGTTCTAAGCTGTAAAGCATGGCACACTGAACTATCGAGTAGTCATCAGCTTTGCTCTGCCAGACGTTCTTAACATCGCTAGTTGCATCAACAGCAGGTCTGGCACTCAGCGGTGCTTCCAGGACGTAATTCTTCTGTGGAGCAATGAGGATAATCCTCAAGTTACGGACCCAGTCTGTGTAATTGCTACCATCATCTTTCAACTTCGCTTTCTCAAGGAACGCATTAAAATTCAACGAACAGAAGCGGGCCATCTATCTACAATCAAACATACACACGCAAGATACTATCAGGTACTAAGTTCATGATAAATTTAAGTTCAATTAATCATATTACTTAAGAACTCCCACTTAGAAAGACATCCCTCTAACCCTCTAAGTGATCACGTGATCCAAATCAACTAAACCATAACCGATCATCACGTGAAATGGAGTAGTTTTCAATGGTGAACATCACTATGTTGATCATATCTACTATATGATTCACGCTCGACCTTTCGGTCTCAGTGTTCCGAGGCCATATTTGCATATGCTAGGCTTGTCAAGTTTAACCTGAATATTCTGTGTGTGCAAAACTGGCTTGCACCCGTTGTAGATGGACGTAGATCTCATCACACTCGATCATCACGTGGTGTCTGGGCACGACGAACTTTGGCAACGGTTCATACTCAGGGAGAACACTTTTATCTTAAAATTTAGTGAGAGATCATCTTATAATGCTACCGTCAATCAAAGAAAGATAAGATGCATAAAAGATAAACATCACATGCAATCAATATAAGTGATATGATATGGCCATCATCATCTTGTGCTTGTGATCTCCATCTCCGAAGCACCCTCATGATCAACAATGCCACCGGCGCGACACCTTGATCTCCATCGTAGCATCGTTGTCGTCTTGCCAATCTTATGCGTCCATGACTATCGCTACCGCTTAGTGATAAAGTAAAGCATTACAGGGGGGGTTGCATTGCATACAATAAAGCGACAACCATATGGCTCCTGCCATTTGCCGATAACTCGGTTACAAAACATGATCATCTCATACAGTAAAATTTAGCATCATGTCTTGACCATATCACATCACAACATGCCCTGCAAAAACAAGTTAGACATCCTCTACTTTGTTGTTGCAAGTTTTACGTGGCTGCTATTGGCTTAGCAAGAACCGTTCTTACCTACGCATCAAAAACCACAACGATAGTTTGTCAAGTTGGTGTTGTTTTAACCTTCGCAAGGACCGGGCGTAGCCACACTCGGTTCAACTAAACTTGGAGAAACTGACACCTGCCAGCCACCGGTGTGCAAAGCACGTCGGAAGAACCAGTCTCGCGTAAGCGTACGCGTAATGTCGGTCCTGGCCGCTTCATCCAACAATTCCGCCGAATCAAAGTATGACATGCTGGTAAGCAGTATGACTTATATCGTCCACAACTCACTTGTGTTCTACTCGTGCATATAACATCAATGCATAAAACTAGGCTCGGATGCCACTGTTGGGGAACATAGTAATTTCAAAAAAATTCCTACGCACACGCAAGATCATGGTGATGCATAGCAACGAGAGGGGAGAGTGTTGTCCATGTACCCTCGTAGACGGAAAGCGGAAGCGTTAGCACAACGCGGTTGATGTAGTCGTACGTCTTCACAATCCGACCGATCAAGTACCGAACGTACGGCACCTCCGACTTCAGCACACGTTCAGTCGATGACGTCCTTGAACTCCGATCCAGCCAAGTGTTGAGGGAGAGTTTCATCAGTACGACGGCGTGGAGAAGATGTTGATGTTCTACCGACGCAGGGTTTCGCCTAAGCACCACTATAGTATTATCGAGGTGGACTATGGTGGAGGGGCGCACCGCACACGGCTAAGAGATCAATGATAAATTGTTGTGTCTCTAGGGTGCCCCCTGCCCCGTATATAAAGGAGCAAGGGGGTGTGGCTAGCCAAGGGAGAGGGCGCGCTAGGAGGAGTCCTACTCCCACTGGGAGTAGGACTCCCCCCCTTCTTAGTTGGAATAGGACTTGAGGGGGAAGGAGTGGAGGAGAAGGAAGGAATGGCGGGCGCCGCCCCCTCTCCTTGTCCTATTCAGACTAGGGGGAGGGGCGTGCGGCCAACCCTTGCCTCCTCTCCTCTCTTCCACCTAGGCCCACTAAGGCCCATTTGGTTCCCGGGGGGTTCCGGTAACCTCCTAGTACTTCGGTAAAATCCCGATTTTACCCGGAACACTTTTGATATCCAAACATAGGCTTCCAATATATCAATCTTCATGTCTCGACCATTTCGAGACTCCTCGTCATGTCCGTGATCACATCCGGGACTCCGAACAACCTTCGGTACATCAAAACATACAAACTCATAATATAATTGACGTCGTAACGTTAAGCGTGCGGACCCTACGGGTTCGAGAACTATGTAGACATGACCGAGACACGTCTCCGGTCAATAACCAATAGCGGAACCTGGATGCTCATATTGGCTCCGACATATTCTACGAAGATCTTTATCGGTCAGACCGCATAACAACATACGTTGTTCCCTTTGTCATCGATATGTTACTTGCCCGAGATTCGGTCGTCGGTATCTCAATACCTAGTTCAATCTCGTTACCGACAAGTCTCTTTACTCGTTCCGTAATACATCATCCCGCAACTAACTCATTAGTTGCAATGCTTGCAAGGCTTAAGTGATGTGCATTACCGAGAGGGCCCAGAGATACCTCTCCGACAATCAGAGTGACAAATCTTAATCTCGAAATAGGCCAACCCAACAAGTACCTTCGGAGATACCTGTAGAGCACCTTTATAATCACCTAGTTACGTTGTGACGTTTGGTAGCACACAAAGTGTTCCTCCGGTAAATGGGAGGTGCATAATCTCATAGTCATAGGAACATGTATAAGTCATGAAGAAAGCAATAGCAACATACTAAACGATCGTGTGCTAAACTAACGGAATGGGTCATGTCAATCACATCATTCTCCTAATGATGTGATCCCGTTAATCAAATGACAACTCATGTCCATGGTTAGGAAACACAACCATCTTCGATTAACGAGCTAGTCAAGTAGAGGCATACTAGTGACACTCTGTTTGTCTATATATTCACACATGTATTTTTTTCGGTTAATACAATTCTAGCATGAATAATAAACATTTATCATGATATAAGGAAATAAATAATAACTTTATTATTGCCTCTAGGGCATATGTCCTTCAATTAGAAGGGACTGGTACATGTCCGATGCAAAGGATAAGAAGAAATACCAAGGAGGTTTCGATTATCGGTTGCCAATGGCTAGTAATTGGAGTTTCAGACAATTTGGGGAGATAATTTGTAGCCAATATCCTTGGGGTTTTCTTGATGAAGTGGTATACAAATACTATGATGGGGAAAAGAAATGGGTGACAGTTAGTAATGATGAAGAGTTGGCTTGTAACGCCCGGATAATTAGCTACAGTAATCCCACGTTAATGATGCCACATCACCACGGTTACTGTCGTTAATCTCGCGTTAGTTCGAAACTGATACAAATTCAAAATCAGATTTAAGTTAAATGGTAAAAAAGTTCAAATGTCAAAACAAAAATGTTCCATGGGTTGAACATATTCACTAGATAATTGTCATGCCTTAACAAACATTTCTAGAGATGTTTAAAATGGCCCTCGATATGAAAACAGTACCAAAAAAGCCCGATTTAAGTCATTTCCTTTTTAATCAAAATCCAAACAACTACAAACCAATCCCAAACTTTTTATGGCAGTGAGGTATGTTGCATACTAAATATTGAGACCAGCCACACATTTTACAAACTTGGATTATTGTTAAAGTGCAACAAGAAGTAAAATAGAAAAGAAAACAAAATAAACAAAAGGAAACCCCCTCCCCTGGGCTTCGGCCCACCAGGCCGCTAGCCGGCCGGCCCACACCGCTACCACCTGGCCTACTTAGGCCTCCCCCTCACCCCACAAACCCTAACCCCCATGACCCACTTCCCTCAATCCCCCCTCTCTCGCACGGTTCCCTCCCCCCACCTGATCTGGATCGGGGGGTGCATGACGCTCGCCATGATGCCTGCTATCGCCCGACCCCGTCGAACCACCCCCTCGCTCCCTCCCCCGCCCATCGCCGAACCGCCCTGCCACCTCGACACCGTCACCCGAGGCGGCGACCTCGCGCACCCTGGCCTCCACCTTTGCCCGCGCACCTGGCTGCACTGGGGCCAGGCTCACCGCCTTGGTGCTCGTCGGCCGTTGCTCATCTCGGTCGCCTCTTCACCGCCGGGGCTCCGCCGGACTCCTACCTCACCGGATCGGCCGCGTCGGCCTCCTCTGCCCCGCCGGTCATCACCGTCGATCCACCACCACCACTGCTTCCTCGTCTTCGTCGGGCGTGCTCTCGAGCTCACTGTGAGCTCCCTGTTCTCTGGCCTCTCCGCTTTCTTCCCTTCGCCCCGTAGCTCGGATGTAGCTGAGGCCGCGTCATCACCGCCGCCCGTCTTCGTCATCGTGGCCACCTTCGGCCGTCTCCGCATGAACGGGTTGCACCCCTGCACATGCCGCGCCGCGATGGTTCTGCGGGTGGTCGCAGAGGCCCATTTGGTCACCGGGGACGCATTCCGGTGGGTCGCCTGCGCCCTATAGCACGCCGCCACACCCTGCCTCGTTGGATGCGCGCTGCGGTCTAAACCGTCACTTGGGCCACTGACCGGTGGGCCTAGGTCATTAACCAACTAACTAGCCACTAAGCCTAACACTAAAACTCTCATTGACATGCAGGCCCCACCCCCCTAAACATGTTAAAAAGAATATTAAATAAAAATATTAATTAATTAATTAATTAAGTAAATTAATTAACATAAATAGTTAGTTTAATTAAATAGTAATTATATTAGTTAAACCGTAATTAGACTAAACAGTCAATGGCGAACAGGACCCACACGTCAGTTGACCAGTCAACGCCTCTGTTGACTGCTGACGTCAGCGTGCACTGTTCTGGATAATGTTCGATTAAAATAATTAAATAAATGCTAAAAATGATTTAAATCTTTTAAAATCAATATAAAATAAACCGTAGCTCAGATGGAAAAACTTTGTACATGAAAGTTGCTCAGAACGACGAGACGAATCCGGTCACGCAGCCCGTTCGTCCGCCACACATCCCTAGCATAGCGAGCACGCAACTTTTCCCCTCCGATTCATCTATCCGAAAACGCGAAACACCAAGGATATTTTCCCGGATGTTTCCCCCCTTCACCGGTATCACCTCATATTGAAGGAAATATGCCCTAGAGGCAATAATAAAGTCATTATTTATTTCCTTACATCATGGTAAATGTTTATTATTCATGCTAGAATTGTATTAACAGGAAACATAACACATGTGCAAATACATAGACAAACAGATTGTCACTAGTATGCCTCTACTTGACTAGGTCGTTGATCAAAGATGGTTATGTTTCCCAACCATAGACATGAGTTGTCATTTGATTAACGGGGTCACATCATTAGGAGAATGATGTGATTGACATCACCCATTCCGTTAGCTTAGCACACGATCATTTAGTATTCTGCTATTGCTTTCTTCATGACTTATACATGTTCCTATGACTATGAGATTATGCAACTCCTGTTTATCAGAGGAACACTTTGTGTGCTACCAAACTTCACAACATAACTGGGTGATTATAAAGGTGCTCTACAGGTGTCTCCAAAGGTACTTGTTGGGTTGGCGTATTTTGAGATTAGGATTTGTCACTCCGATTGTCGGAGAGGTATCTCTGGGCCCTCTCGGTAATGCACATCACTTAAGCCTTGCAAGCATTGCAACTAATGAGTTAGTTGTGAGATGGTGTATTACGGAACGAGTAAAGAGACTTGCGTGTAACGAGATTGAACTAGGTATTGAGATACCGATGATCGAATCTTAGGCAAGTAACATACCGATGACAAAGGGAACAACATATGTTGTTATGCGGTTTGACCGATAAAGATCTTCGTAGAATATGTGGGAGCCAATATGAGCATTCAGGTTCCGCTATTGGTTATTGGCCGGAGACATGTATCGGTCATGTCTACATAGTTCTCGAACCCGTAGGGTCCGCACGCTTAACGTTACGATGATGGTTATATTATGAGTTTATATGTTTTGATGTACCGAAGGTTGTTCGGAGTCCCGGATGTGATCAAGAACACGACGAATAGTTTCGAAATGGTCGAGACATGAAGATTGATATATTGGAAGCCTATGTTTGGATGTCGGAAGTGTTCCGGGTGAAATCGGGGTTTTACCGGAGTACCGAGAGGTTACCGGAACCCCCCGAGAGCTTAATGGGCCTATATGGGCCTTAGTGGAAATAGAGGGAAGCAAGGGGAGTGTGGGGCGCCCCCCCAAGGCCCAAACCGAATTGGTTTAGGGCAAGGGGGGCCGGCCCCCTCTTTCCTTCTTCTCCTCTCTCTTTCCTTCTCCCGAATCCTATTCCAACTAGGAAAGGGGGGAAGTCCTACTCCCGGTGGGAGTAGGACTCCTCCTGGCGCGCCCTCTCCCTGGCCGGCCGCACCCCCACTTTCTCCTTTATATACGGGGGAAGGGGGCACCCCAAAGACACAAGAATTGATCTGTTTGATCTTTTAGCCGTGTGCGGTGCCCCCCTCCACCATAGTCCACCTCGATAATACTGTAGCGGTGCTTAGGCAAAGCCCTGCGTCGATAGAACATCAACATCGCGACCACGCCGTCGTGCTGACGAAACTCTCCCTCAACACTCGGCTGGATCGGAGTTCGAGGGATGTCATCGGGCTGAACGTGTGCTGAACTCGGAGGTGTCGTACATTCGGTACTTGATCGGTCGGATCGTGAAGACGTACGACTACATCAACCGCGTTGTGCTAACACTTCCGCTTTCGGTCTACGAAGGTACATGGACAACACTCTCCCCTCTCGTTGCTATGCATCACCATGATCTTGCGTGTCCGTAGGATTTTTTTGAAATTACTACGTTCCCCAACACATATCGCGTGAGAACAGGTCTAGCTCTGTCTGTTTTCCTATTATGCACTTGCTTGCTATGTATTTACTCTTTCTCCCCGTCTTCTCTTCGGTAGACCCCATGACGATGTTGATGCCCCTGTGGTCGACTACGTCACCGACGACCCCTCCTTCTTGTCTGAGCAACCAGGCAAGCCCCCCCCCCTGATCACCAGATATCGCCTATTCTTCTCTATACTACTTGCATTAGAGTAGTGTAGCATGTTACTGCTTTCGGTTAAATCCTATTATGTTGCATAGCCTGTCATTGTTGCTACAGTTGATACCCATACCTGCAATCCTAAATGCTTAGTATAGGATGCTAGTATTCCATCAGTGGCCCTACCCACTTGTTCGTCTGCCATGCTATACAACTGGGTCGTGACCACTTCAGGAGGTGATCACGGGCATATGGTACATACTTTATGCTGTTACATTACTTATGATATTGTTCGGAGATGGGGGCTGAAGGGGCAGGTGGCTCCATCCCAGTAGAGGTGGGTCTGGGTTCCCGGCGGCCCCCGACTGTTACTTTGTGGCGGAGCGACAAGGCAAGTTGAGACCACTTAGGAGAGAGGTGGGCCTGGCCCTGGTCGGCATTCGCGGATGCTTAACACGCTTAACGAGATCTTGGTATTTGATCTTGATATGTATCCAACGTATCTATAATTTTTGATTGCTCCATGCTATATTATCTACTGTTTTGGATATTATTGGGCTTTATTATCCACTTTTATATTATTTTTGGGACTAACCTATTAACCGGAGGCCCAGCCCAGAATTGTTGTTTTTTGCCTATTTGAGGGTTTCGAAGAAAAGGAATATCAAACGGAGTCCAAACGAAATGAAACCTTCGGGAACGTGACTTTCTCAACGAACAAGACCCAGGAGACTTGGACCCCACGTCAAGAAACAAAAGAGGAGGCCATGAGGTAGGGGACGCGCCTACCCCCCCCCCCCAAGCGCGCCCTCCACCCTCGTGGGCCCCCTGTTGCTCCGCCGACATACTCCTTCCTCCTATATATACCTACGTACCCCCAAACGATCAGATACGGTGCCATAACCCTAATTCCACCGCCGCAACTTTCTGTATCCACGAGATCCCATCTTGGGGCCTGTTCCGGAGCTTCGCCGGAGGGGGAATCGATCACGGAGGGATTCTACATCAACACCATAGCCCCTCCGATGAAGTGTGAGTAGTTCACCTCAGACCTACGGGTCCATATTTATTAGCTAGATGGCTTTTTCTCTCTTTTTGGATCTTAATACAATGTTCTCCCCCTCTCTTGTATAGATCTATTTGATGTAATATTCTTTTTGCGGTGTGTTTGTTGAGACTGATGAATTGTGGGTTTATGATCAAGTCTATCTATGAACAATATTTGAATCTCTCTGAATTCTTTTACGTATGATTGGTTATCTTTGCAAATCTCTACGAATTATCAGTTTGGTTTGGCCTACTAGATTGATCTTTCTTGCAATGGGAGAAGTGCTTAGCTTTGGGTTCAATCTTCCGGTGTCCTTTCCCAGTGACAGTAGGGGCAGCAAGGCACGTGTTGTATTGTTGCCATCGAGGATAACAAGATGGGGTTTTCTTCATATTGCATGTGTTTATCCCTTTACATCATGTCATCTTGCTTAAGGCGTTACTCTATTTTCATGAACTTCATACTCTAGATGCATGCTAGATAGCGGTCGATGAGTGGAGTAATAGTAGTAGACGCAGGCAGGAGTCGGTCTATTTGTCTTGGACGTGATGCCTATATACATGATCATACCTAGATATTCTCATAACTATGCTCAATTCTGTCAATTGCTCAACAGTAATTTGTTCACCCACCATAGAATACCTATGCTCTTGAGAGAAGCTACTAGTGAAACCTATGGCCCCCGGGTCTATCTTCATCATATTAATCTACCAATACTTAGTTATTTCCTTTGCTTTTTACTTTGCTTTTATTTTACTTTGCATGTTTATCATAACAATACCAAAAATATTATTTTATCATATCTATTAGATCTCACTCTCGTACCGTGTAGGGATTGACAACCCCTTATCGCGTTGGTTGCGAGGATTTATTTGTTTTATGCAGGTGCGAGGGACTCGCGCGTAGCCTCCTAATGGATTGATACCTTGGTTCTCAAAAACTAAGGGAAATACTTATGCTACTTTGCTGCATCATCCCTTCCTCTTCAGGGAAAACCAACGCAGTGCTCAAGAGGTAGCAAGAAGGATTTCTGGCGCCGTTGCCGGGGAGGTCTACGCAAAAGTCAATATACCAAGTACCCATCACATGCCCTTGTCTCCCGCATTACATTATTTGCCATTTGCCTCTCATTTTCCTCTCCCTGACTTCAGCCTTGCCGTTTTGTTCACCCTCTCTCTCTATCCTCCCTCTCTTTCCCGTTTGCCTCTTTTTGCCCGCTTGCTTTATGTTTGCTTGTGTGTTAGTTTGCTTGCTTGTCACGATGGCTCAAGATAACACTAAATTGTGTGACTTCACCAATACCAACAACAATGATTTTATTAGCACTCCGATTGCTCCTCTTACCGATGCTGAATCTTGTGAAATTAATACTGCTTTGCTGAATCTTGTCATGAAAGATCCGTTTTCCGGCCTTCCTAGTGAAGATGCCGCTGCCCATCTAAATAGCTTCGTTGATTTGTGTGATATGCAAAAGAAGAAAGATCTGGATAATTGATATTGTTAAATTGAAGCTATTTCCTTTTTCGCTTAGAGATCGTGCTAAAGCTTGGTTTTCGTCTTTGCCTAAAAATAGTATTGATTCATGGAATAAGTGCAGAGATGCTTTTATCTCTAAGTATTTTCCTCCCACTAAGATCATCTCTCTTAGAAACGATATTATGAATTTTAAGCAACTTTATCATGAACATGTTGCACAAACTTGGGAGAGAATGAAATTAATGATACGTAATTGCCCTACTCAAGTTTTATGCCGGATTGAATTTCGCTTCTAGAAATCTTTTAGATTCGGCTGCGGGAGGCACTTTTATGGAAATCACTTTAGGAGAAGCTGCTAAACTCGTAGATAATATTATGGTTAATTATTCTCAATGGCATACTGAAAGATCTACTACTAAAAAGGTGCATGCAATAGAAGAAATTAATGTTTTGAGTGGAAAGATGGATGAACTTATGAAATTATTTGCTAGTAAGAGTGTTTCTTCTGATCCTAATGACATGCCCTTGTCTACTTTGATTGAGAATAATAATAAATCTATGGATGTGAATTTTGTTGGTAGGAACAATTTTGGTAATAACGTGTATACAGGAAATTTTAATCCTAGGCCTTATCCTAGTAATCCCTATAATAATTATGGTAATTACTACAACAATTATTATGGAAATTATAATAAGATGCCCTCTGATTTTGAATCTAATATTAAAGAATCTATTACTTCGCAAAAGAGTTTCAATGCCATGATTGAAGAAAATTTTCTTAAGATTGATGAGTTGGCTAGGAACGTTGGTAGAATTGCTCTTGATGTTGATTCTTTGAAACTTAGATCTATTCCACCTAAGCATGATATCAATGAGTCTCTCAAAGCCATGAGAATTTCCATTGATGAGTGCAAATAAAGAACCGCTAGGATGCGTGCTAAGAAAGATGCCTTTATAAGAGCGTGTTCTTCTAGTTCCTATGAAAATAAAGATGAAGATCTAAAAGTTATTGATGTGTCCCCTATTAAATCTTTGTTTCGAAATATGAATCTTGATAATGATGGGACTGAATATGATCCAACTTTACCTAGAAGACGTTCCAAGAATTCAGATTTTTTAGAACTTGATGCTAAAATTGATAAAAGTGGGATTGAAGAAATTAAAACCCTAGATGTTGCTAAACCCACTATTTTGGATTTCAAGGAATTTAATTATGAAAATTGCTATTTGATTGATTGTATTTCCTTGTTGCAATCCGTGCTAAATTGTCCTCATGCTTATTGTCAAAATAAAGCGTTTACTAAACATATCGTTGATGCCTTGATGCAATCTTATTAAGAAAAACTTGAATTGGAAGTTTCTATCCCTAGAAAACTTTATGATGTGTGGGAACCAACTATTAAAATTGAAATTAAAGATCATGAATGCTATGATTTATGCGATTTGGGTGCTAGTGTTTCCACGATTCCAAAGACTTTGTGTGATTTGTTAGGTTTTCGTGATTTTGATGATTGATCTCTAAACTTGCACCTTGCTGATTCCACTATTAAGAAACCTATGGGAAGAATTAATGATGTTCCTATTGTTTAAAATAGGAATTATGTGCCCGTAGATTTTATTGTTCTTGACATAGATTGCAATCCTTCATCTCCTATTATTCTTGGTAGACCTTTCCTTAGAACGATTGGTGCAATTATTGATATGAAGGAAGGAAATATTAGATTCCAATTTCCATTAAGTAAAGGGGTGGAACAATTTCCTAGAAATAAAATTAAATTACCTTATGAATCTATTATGAGAGCAACTTATGGATTGCCTACCAAAGATGGCAATACTTAGATCTATCCTTGCTTGTTATGCCTAGCTAGGGGCGTTAAACGATAGCGCTTGTTGGGAGGCAACCCAATTTTATTTTTATTCCTTGATTTTTGCTCCTGTTTAGTAAACATAATTTATCTAGCCTCTGTTTAGGTTGTGTTTTTTGTGTTTAATTAGTGTTTGTGCCAAGTAGAACCGTTGGGAAGACTTGGGGAAAGTCTTGTTAAACTTGCTGTAAAAAACAGAAACTTTAGCGCTCACGAGAACTGCTGCCATTTTTATTTGAAAAGTTCTATTTAGTTAATTCTTTTTGAATATGGTTAATAGATAAATTCGTCACTTCAGCAATTTATTTTAGAATTTTTGGGGTCCAGATATTGCGCTAGCTACAGATTACTACAGACTGTTCTGTTTTTGACAGATTCTCTTTTTCGTGTGTTGTTTGCTTATTTTGATGAATCTATGGCTAGTAAAATAGTTTATAAACCATAGAGAAGTTGGAATACATTAGGTTTAACACCAATATAAATAAAGTATGCGTTCATTACAGTACCTTGAAGTGGTCTTTTGTTTTCTTTTGCTAACGGAGCTCACGAGATTTTCTAATTTGAGTTTTGTGTTGTGAAGTTTTCAAGTTTTGGGTAAAGATTTGATGGATTATGGAACAAGGAGTGGAAAGAGCCTAATGTTGGGGATGACCATGGCACCCCCAAGATAATCTAAGTACACCTAAAAGCCAAAGCTTGGGGATGCCCCGGAAGGCATCCCCTCTTTCGTCTACTTGTATCGGTAACTTTACTTGGAGCTATATTTTTATTCACCACATGATATGTGTTTTGCTTGGAGCGTCTTGTATAATTTGAGTCTTTGCTTTTTAGTTTACCACAATCATCCTTGCTGTACACACCTTTTGAGAGGGCCATACATGATTTAGAATTTGTTAGAATACTCTATGTGCTTCGCTTATATCTTTTGAGTTATATAGTTTTGCTCTAGTACTTCACTTATATCTTTTAGAGCACGGTGGTGGATTTGTTTTATAGAAATTATTGATCTCTCATGATTCACGTAGATTATTTTGAGAGTCTTAAATAGCATGGTAGTTTGCTTAAAATCCTAATATGCTAGGTATTCAATATTAGTAAAAATTTCTTATGAGTGTTTTGAATACTAAGATAAGTTTGATGCTTGATGATTGTTTTGAGATATGGAGGTAATAATATCAAAGTCATGCTAGTTGAGTAGTTGTGAAATTGAGAAATGCTTGTGTTGAAGTTTGCAAGTCTCGTAGCATGCACGTATGGTAAACATTATGTAACAAATTTGAAACATAAGGTGTTATTTGATTGTCTTCCTTATGAGTGGCGGTCGGGGACGAGTGATGGTCTTTTCCTACCAATCTATCCCCCTAGGAGCATGCGCGTAGTGCCGAGGTATTTGATGACTTGTAGATTTTTGCAATAAGTATGTGAGTTATTTATGACTAATGTTGAGTCCATGGATTATACGCACTCTCACCCTTCCATCCGTGCTATCCTCTTCGGTACCGTACATTGCCCTTTCTCACATTGAGAGTTGGTGCAAACTTCGCCGGTGCATCCAAACCCCGTGATATGATACGCTCTTTCACACATAAACCTCCTTATATCTTCCTCAAAACAGCCACCATACCTACCTATTATGGCATTTCCATAGCCATTCCGAGATATATTGCCATGCAACTTTCCACCATTCCGTTTATGATGACACATTCATCATTGTCATATTGCTTAGCATGATCATGTAGTTGACATAGTATTTGTGGCAAAGCCACCGTTCATAATTATTTCATACATGTCACTCTTGGTTCATTGCATATCCCGGTACACCACCGGAGGCATTCATATAGAGTCATCTTTTGTTCTAGCATCGAGTTGTAATCATTGAGTTGTAAATAAATAGAAGTGTGATGATCATCATTTTCTAGAGCATTGTCCCAAGTGAGGAATTATAAAAAAAGAGAAAGGCCATATAAAAAAGGAGAAAGGCCAAATAAAAAAATGAGAGAAAAAGAGAGAAGGGACAATGTTACTATCCTTTGCCACACTTGTGCTTCAAAGTAGCACCATAATCTTCATGATAGAGAGTCTCTTGTTTCGTCATTTTCATATACTATTGGGAATTTTCATTATAGAACTTGGCTTGTATATTCCAACAATGGGCCTCCTCAAGTGCCCTAGGTCTTCGTGAGCAAGCAAGTTGGATGCACACCCACTTAGTTTCTTTTGTTGAGCTTTCATACATTTATAGCTCTAGTGCATCCGTTGCATGGAAATCCCTACTCCTTGCATTACATCAATCGGTGGGTATCTCCATAGCCCATTGATTAGCCTCATTTATGTGAGACTTTCTCCTTTTTTGTCTTCTCCACATAACCCCCTCATTATATTCTATTACACCCATAGTGATATGTCCATGCCTCGCGCTCATATATTGCGTGAAAGTTTATAGGTTTGAGATTACTAAAGTATGAAACAATTGCTTGGCTTGTCATCAGGGTTGTTCATGATGAGAGAATTCTTGTGTGACGAAAATGGAGCATGACTAAACTATATGATTTTGTAGGGACGAACTTTCTTTGGCCATGTTATTTTGAGAAGACATAATTGCTTAGTTAGTATGCTTGAAGTATTATTATCTTTATGTCAATATGAACTTTTGTCTTGAATCTTTCGGATCTGAATACTCATACCACAATTAAGAAGAATTACATTAAAATTATGCCAAGTAGCACTCCGCATCAAAAATTATGTTTTTATCATTTACCTACTCGAGGACGAGTAGGAATTAAGCTTGGGGATGCTTGATACGTCTCCAATGTATCTATAATTTTTGATTGCTCCATGCTATATTATCTACGGACATTATTGGGCTTTATTATCCACTTTTATATTATTTTTGGGACTAACCTATTAACCGGAGGCCCAGCCCAAAATTGCTGTTTTTTGCCTATTTCAGAGTTTTGAAGAAAAGGAATATCAAACGGAGTCCAAACGGAATGAAACCTTCGGGAACGTGATTTTCTCAACGAACAGGACCCAGGAGACCTGGACCCCACATCACGAGGTACGGGCCGTGCCTACCCCCTCCCCCCAAGCACGCCCTCCACCCTCGTGGGCCCCCTGTTGCTCCACCGACGTACTCCTTCCTCCTATATATACCTACGTACCCCCAAACGATCAGATACAGAGCCAAAACCCTAATTCCACCGCTGCAACTTTCTATATCCACGAGATCCCATCTTGGGGCTTGTTCCGGAGCTCCGCCGGAGGGGGCATCGATCACGGAGTGCTTCTACATCAACACCATAGCCCCTCCGATGAAGTGTGAGTAGTGCACCTCAGACCTACGGGTCCATAGTTATTAGCTAGATGGCTTCTTCTCTCTTTTTGGATCTCGATACAATGTTCTCCCCCTCTCTTGTGGAGATCTATTCGATGTAATCTTATTTTTGCGGTGTGTTTGTTGAGACCGATGAATTGTGGGTTTATGATCAAGTCTATCTATGAACAATATTTGAATCTTCTCTGAATTCTTTTATGTATGATTGGTTATCTTTGCAAATCTCTTCGAATTATCAGTTTGGTTTGGCCTACTAGATTGATATTTCTTGCAATGGGAGAAGTGCTTAGCTTTGGGTTCAATCTTGCGGTATCCTTTCCCAGTGACAGTAGGGGCAGCAAGGCACGTATTGTATTGTTGCCATCAAGGATAACAAGATGGGGTTTTCATCATATTGCATGAGTTTATCCCTCTACATCATGTCATCTTGCTCAAGACGTTACTCTGTTTTCATGAACTTACTACTCTAGATGCATGTTGGATAGCGGTCGATGAGTGGAGTAATAGTAGTAGATGCAGGTAGGAGTCGGTCTACTTGTCTCGGACGTGACGCCTATATACATGATCATACCTAGATATTCTCATAACTATGCTCAATTCTGTCAATTGCTCAACAGTAATTCGTTCACCCACCGTAGAATACCTATGCTCTTAACAGAAGCCACTAGTGAAACCTATGGCCCCCGGGTCTATCTTCATCATATTATAATCTACCAATACTTAGTTATTTCCTTTGCTTTTTACTTTGATTTTATTTTACTTTGCATCTTTATCATAAAAATACCAAAAATATTATCTTATCATATCTATCAGATCTCACTCTCGTAAGTGCCCATGTAGGGATTGACAACCCCTTATCGCGTTGGTTGCGAGGATTTATTTGTTTTCTGCAGGTGCGAGGGACTCGCACGTAGCCTCCTTTTGGATTGATACCTTGGTTCTCAAAAACTGAGGGAAATACTTACGCTACGTTGCTGCATCATCCCTTCCTCTTCAGGGAAACAAATGCAGTGCTCAAGAGGTAGCAGATCTGAGTCTGACCACTGGCCTATACGCACTAACCAACTACGCGGGAAAGATATGGGCACTCGACGTCGTGGTATCAGCCGAAGCCTTCGTGATGTCAGCGACTGAGCGGCACGCGCCGGATTGGACTGGAACGCCAGCTAGGCTACGTCTGCTTCCGGCCGCCCTCGCAACATGCAGGTGTGCAATGGGTGATGGGCCCAGACCCCTGCGCCATAGGATTTAGACTGGCATGCTGACCTCTTTGTTGTGCCTAGGTAGAGCTGCGACGTGTTGATCTTCCGAGGCCGGGCATAACCCAGGAAAGTGTGACCGGCCAAATGGGATCGAGCATGTTGGGTTATGTGGTGCACCCCTGCAGGGAAGTTAATCTATTCGAATAGCTGTGATCTTCGGTAATAGGACGACTTGGAGTTGTACCTTGACCTTATGACAACTAGAATTGGTTACTTAATAAAGCACACCCTTCCAAGTGCTAGATACAACCCGGTGATCGCTCTCTAACAGGGCGACGAGGAGAGGATCGCCGAGTAGGATTATGCTACACGATGCTACTTGGTTTACTTATCTTCTGATCTCTTCTACATGCTGCAAGATGGAGGTGGCCAGAAGCGTACCTTTCGATAGGACTAGCTATCCCCCTCTTATTCCGGCATTCTGCAGTTCAGTCCACATATGAAACCCTTATTCCATTTGATACCAATGCATACATATGTAGTGTAGCTCCTTGCTTGTGAGTACTTTGGATGAGTACCCACGGTTGCTTTGCTCCACCTTTTCCCCCTTCCTATACTCGATTGATGCTTCCAGATGATGGAGTCCAGGAGCCAGACGCCACCGTCGATGACGACTCCTACTACTCTGGAGGGGCCTACTACTACGTGCAGGCCGCTGACGACGACCAGGAGTAGCTTAGGAGGTTCCCAGCCAAGAGGCCTGCGCCTCTTTTGATATGTATCCCAATTTGTGCTAGCCTTCTTAAGGCAAACTTGTTTAACTTATGTTTGTACTCAGATATTGTTGCTTTCGCTGAGTCGTCTATGATCGAGCTCTTGTATTCGAGCCCTCGAGGCCCCTGGCTTGTAATATGATGCTTGTATAACTTATTTTTATTTGTAGAGTTGTGTTGTGATATCTTTCCATGAGTCCCTGATCTTGATCGTACACGTTTGCATGTATGATTAGTGTACGATTGAATCGAGGGCGTCACAAGTTGGTATCAGAGCCGACTGCCTATAGGATTCCCCCTTCCACACTCCTTGGCCGAAGTTAAGTCTAGACATTGCATAAGTTTTACTAACATTGGTTGTGTACCTTACGGGCCCACGTCGCCATCGGGTGGTACTAGGATCTTTTACTCCTCGATCTTTACTCCGGGACTCTGATCTCTCTTCTATTCGGGAAAAATGAATTTAATAACTCTGACTCTAGGTTCTCGTAACTACTCCCTCCCGGAGGGCCCCTTATCACAGATGATCGCCCGCTGCAGCAAAAGATTCCGAAGATACTCTCCGATGTTCCCTCAAGACTTGGTGCATGTTGCTTTTACAATTCCCTATCATCGATATACCCCTATGGATAACCACGTACACTTGTCATTCATACAACTCGTTGATCTTGTTATTACAAGATACCCTGAAATTCTCTCTATTGTTCTGGCTATACTTTGTGCCTACTGCCTTGCAGTTCCTTGCCACATAAATACCCCTACGGATAATTCCTCGCACATGCTGAGTATCCGCTCATCCCTAGCTGTTAATGTGTTTCATAGAAGTCCTCAAAATACCATTCGACTTTCTAAAGATCCTCAGCAGTCTAATGCTCTTGAAATTCTTGCTTGCTTGCATTATGTTTAATCCCATAAGTCTCATAATATTATTCGCATCCCTTGTCATTATCATTTTGAGTCCGTTGATTCAATTTGTCGCGAATGCTCGCAATCCTCAATCAGATCCTAGAATTCATCCTTCCGGCTCAGATGTCATTTGGATAAGAGCTGGTTCTTGACCAATCAATGCCTTGATCGGTTGTATCCCTAAGTCTATTCAACTTATCCATCCCTAATCAGAGCATTGCTTCTGATCCCTTGTCTTAGAATTCATAATTCCTTTGCATTTAAGCTTTGAGTTAGTCAGTTGTTTCTATAATCCAATGCACTTGCATTCCTTCTTCCTTTGATAGAGTACCCATACTCACATCAGCCCCGTTGTAGACCATCGGACCTCTTGTTGGATTATTATCCGACAATGTCCTTCATATTCAAATAACCTTGTGAGTATTTCCATGGATATATGAAGCCTTG
Organism: Triticum monococcum; assembly: GCA_034509565.1. NCBI lineage: Eukaryota > Viridiplantae > Streptophyta > Magnoliopsida > Poales > Poaceae > Triticum > Triticum monococcum. The sequence goes on from CM067845.1 coordinate 673,321,134, forward strand.
GGTAATTTGTATCCTCTGCTTTGATAATCATACTCTACTTTCGAGCTTGTTTTATTTACTCCGAAGTTTGTGGTATATGTTCCTAAGATGTCCCGATGGGTTGAACCAACGCCTTACCTAATGTAACGCCCCGAGACCGATGTGCCAGGTGTCGTCCAGTTATTCGCTGTTGTTGCCTTGTCATTGCTTGCGTGTCATGCATTGCATATCATGTCATCATGTGCATTTCATTTGCATACATGTTCGTCTCATGCATCCGAGCATTTTCCCCGTTGTCCGTTTTGCATTCCGGCGCTCCTATCTCCTCCGGTGGTCCTTTCTACCTTCCTTTCTTGTGTGGGGGTTAAACATTTCCGGATTGGACCAAGACATGCCAAGCGTCCTTGGTTTACTACCGGTAGGCCGCCTGTCAAGTTTCGTACCATTTGGACTTCGTTTGATACTCCAACGGTTAACCGAGGGACCAAGAAGGCCTCGTGTGTGTTGCAGCCCAACACCCTTCCATTTTGGCCCAAAACCCACCTAAACCCTCTCCATCATCTCGGCCGTTTGATCACGATCACGTGGCCAAAAACCGCACCTCATTTGGACTCTCCTAGCTCCCTCTACCTATATATATATGTGATCCCCTCCGAAATATTCGCGGTACAAACCCTAACTTCCTCCTCCGCGCGCCGCCGGACATTTCTTCTCCGCACCGGACAATGTCCACCCTGCCCGGCCACCTCACTCTGACCAATGGCAACGTGCCAGGTCATCTTCGCCGCCGGCCACAGCCAATCGGGTCGCGCCACCTCACCCTCTCTCTCCTCCCACCATCGCGCGGCCCGCGGGACCCGGATCGGGCCCGCGCGAGCCCGCGCCGCCGCCGCCGTTCACCCGTTCGGCCCGCGCCCCAGCGCCGTTCCCGCCACCGGAGTTTCTCCCGCCGGTGACCCCCACGCCGCCGCCGACCTTCCCGCCGGCCACCGCTCGCCGTCGCGCGCCGCTCGTCGCCCTGATCCCGCGCCGCTCGCTCGCCACGCGCCACCCCGCCGCTGTTCACCGACGACCGCCGCCGCCACCCATGCTCGCCGGAGCTCCAGCTCCTCCCACTGGCCGGTGACCCGCCACCGCCATCGACATCCACGTCCGGCCAGGCAAGGCCTTGCTTCTCCCCTTCTTCCTCCTGCCTCCTCTCTCTCTCTCTCACCGGATCTCTCCCTCTCTTCCTAGGTTCGCCGGAGAACCACACCTCGCCGGAGATGAAGATGGACCAGATCCACCACTTCACCCAACCAAACGCGCCCCCTCGACCCGGATCTCCTCATCCCGCTTCGCCTCGTCCCCGCGTTGACTTTTCGCGGAGGTAAAATTTCACTAAGTCCCCGAAATTTCCAGATTCTAATGCCCATGTTCATCATGTCGTAACTTTGCATCCGTGGCACCGATTCATGCATATAGCATATCGAAATGTTCGTCTCAGAGAGCACATTATTTCATCTCATTGCATCATTTTAATTTGAGCTCATCTTGAGGCCCGAAATGCTGTTGGAAGAGAGCTATTTGAGTTAATTGTCAGATCTGCTACACCAAATAGCTATTTGTCATTTTTTCCATGATTAATGTGTGCATGATATATTGGGGAACGTAGCAGAAATTCAAAAAATTTCCTACGTGTCATCAAGATCTATCTATGGAGAGACTAGCAATGAGGGGAAGGAGAGTTGCATCTACATACCCTTGTAGATTGTTAAGCGGAAGCGTTCATGTGAACGGGGTTGATGGAGTCGTACTCGTCGTGATCCAAATCACCGATGACCAAGTGCCGAACGGACGGCACCTCCGCGTTCAACACACGTACAGCCCGGTGACGTCTCCCACGCCTTGATCCAGCAAGGAGAGAGGGAGAGGTTGAGGAAGACTTCATCCAACAGCAGCACAATGGCGTGGTGGTGGCGGAGGAGCGTGGCTATCCTGCAGGGCTTCGCCAAGCACCACAGAAGAGGAGGAAGAAGAGACGCAGGGCTGCTCCAAGAGAGATTGAATCGCGTGTTTTATGGGCAGCCCTAGGCCTCATATATATAGGGGAAGGGGAGGGGCTACGCCCCCTCCAGGGTTCCCACCCCTAGGGGGGCGGCAGCCCTAGATGGGGAGCAAGGGGGGCGGCCAAGAGGGGAGAGAGGGAGGCGCCCCCTAGGGTGGGCCTTAGGCCCATATAAGCCTAGGGTTTCCTCCTTTTTTTTCCTCCTAGATGCCCTTGGGCCTTGTGGGAGGCGCACCAGCCCACTTAGGGGCTGGTCCCTCACCACCCTTGGCCCATGCAAGCCTCCGGGGTTGGTGGCCCCACTTGGTGGACCCCCGGGACCCTCCCGGTGGTCCCGGTACTTTACCGATAAACCCCGAAACTCTTCCGGTGACCAAAACAGGACTTCCCATATATAAATCTTTACCTCCGGACCATTCCGGAACTCCTCGTGACGTCCGGGATCTCATCCGGGACTCCGAACAACATTCGGTAACCACATACAAACTTCCTTTATAACCCTAGCATCATCGAACCTTAAGTGTGTAGACCCTACGGGTTCGGGAGACATGCAGACATGACCGAGACGTTCTCTGGTCAATAACCAACAGCGGGATCTGGATACCCATGTTGGCTCCCACATGTTCCACGATGATCTCATCGGATGAACCAAGATGTCAAGGACTTAATCAATCCCGTATACAATTCCCTTTGTCTATCGGTACGATACTTGCCTGAGATTCGATCATCGGTATCCCGATACCATGTTCAATCTCGTTACCGGCAAGTCTCTTTACTCGTTCCGTAACACATCATCCCGTGATCAACTCCTTGGTCACATTGTGCACATTATGATGATGTCCTACCGAGTGGGCCCAGAGATACCTCTCCGTCACACGGAGTGACAAATCCCAGTCTCGATTCGTGCCAACCCAACAGACACTTTCGGAGATACCCGTAGTGTACCTTTATAGCCACCCAGTTACGTTGTGACGTTTGGTACACCCAAAGCATTCCTACGGTATCCGGGAGTTGCACAATCTCATGGTCTAAGGAAATGATACTTGACATTAGCAAAGCTTTAGCATACGAACTACACGATCTAGTGCTATGCTTAGGATTGGGTCTTGTCCATCACATCATTCTCCCAATGATGTGATCCCATTATCAATGACATCAAATGTCCATGGTCAGGAAACCGTAACCATCTATTGATCAATGAGCTAGTCAACTAGAGGCTTACTAGGGACATGGTGTTGTCTATGTATCCACACATGTATCTGAGTTTCCTATCAATACAATTCTAGCATGGATAATAAACGATTATCATGAACAAGGAAAGATAATAATAACTAATTTATTATTGCCTCTAGGGCATATTTCCAACAGTCTCCCACTTGCACTAGAGTCAATAATCTAGTTCACATCGATATGTGATTAACACTCAAGGTCACATCCCCATGTGACTAACACCCAAAGAGTTCTACTAGAGTCAATAATCTAGTTCACATTTACCATGTGATCAACACTCGATGAGTTCTGGGTTTGATCATGTTACGCTTGTGAGAGAGGTTATAGTCAACGGGTCTGAACCTTTCAGATCCGTGTGTGCTTTACAAATCTCTATGTCATCTCCTAGATGCAGCTACCATGTTCTATTTGGAGCTATTCCAAATGACTGTTCTAATTGGAGCTATTCTAAATAGTTTCTCCATTATACGTATCCGGTATCTCTACTCAGAGCTATCCGGATAGGTGTTAAACTTGCATCGACGTAACCCTTTACGACGAACTCTTTTCCACCTCCATAATCGAGAAAATTCCTTAGTCCACTAGTTACTAGGGATAACTTTGACCGCTGTCCTGTGATCCATTCTTGGATCACTCTTGTACCACTTGACTAACTCATGGCAAGGCACACTTCAGGTGCGGTACATAGCATAGTATACTATAGAGCCTATGTCTTAAGCATAAGGGACGACTTTCGTCCTTTCTCTCTATTCTGCCGTGGTCAAGCTTTAAGTCTTAACTTCATACCTTACAACTCAGGCAAGAACTCCTTCTTTGACTGATCCATTTTGAACACCTTCAAGATCATGTTAAGGTATGTGCTCATTTGAAAGTACCATTAAGCGTTTTGATCTATCCTTATAGATCTTGATGCTCAATGCTCAAGTAGCTTATTCCAGGCTTTCCATTGAAAAACACTTTCCAAATAATCCTATATGCTTTCCAGAAATTCTACATCATTTCTGATCAACAATATGTCAACAACATATACTTATCAGAAATTCTATAGTGCTCCACTCACTTCTTTGGAAATACAAGTTTCTCATAAACTTTGTATACACCAAAATCTTTGATCATCTCATCAAAGCATACATTCCAACTCCGAGATGCTTACTCCAGTCCTTAGAAGGATTGCTGGAGCTTTGCATACTTATTAGCATATTTCAGGATTGACAAAACCTTCCGGTTGTATCACATACAGCCTTTCCTCATAAATCGTCGAGGAAACAATGTTTTGACATCCTATCTGCAAGATTTCATAAATAGTGCAGTAATCGCTAATATAATTCCAACAGACTTTTAGCATCGCTATGAGTGAGAAAATCTCACCGTAGTCAACTCCTTGAACTTGTCAGAAAACATCTTAACGACAAGTCGAGCTTTCTTAATGGTGACATTTACCATCATTGTCCGTCTTCCTTTTAAAATCCATCTGTACTCAACAGCCTTACGACCATCAAGTAGTTCTTCCAAAGTCTACACTTTGTTTTCATACATGGATCCTCTCTCGGATTTTATGGCCTCGAGCCATTTATCGGAATCCGGGCCCACCATCGCTTCTCCATAGCTTGTAGGCTCATTGTTGTCTAGCAACATGACTTTCAAGACAGGATTACGTACCACTCTGAAGTAGTACGCATCCTTGTCATCCTACGAGGTTTGGGAGTGACTTGATCTGAAGTCTCATGATCAATATCATAAGCTTCCACTTCAATTGGTGTAGGTGCCACAGGAACAACTCTTTGTGCCCTGCTATACACTAGTTGAAGTAACGGTTCAATAACCTCATCAAGTCTCCACCATCCTCCCACTCAATTCTTTCGAGAGAAACTTTTCCTCGAGAAAGGACCCGATTCTAGAAACAATCCCTTATTGCTTTTGGATCTGAGACAGGAGGTATACCCAACTGTTTTGGGTGTCCTATGAAGATGCATTTATCCGCTTTGGGTTCGAGCTTATCAGCCTGAAACTTTTTCTTATAAGCGTCGCAGCCCCAAACTTTTAAGAAATGACAGCTTAGGTTTCTCTAAACCATAGTTCATACAGTGTCACCTCATCGGAATTACGTGGTGCCCCTTTTTAAAGTGAATCTGGTTATCTCTAATGCCTAACCCATAAACTATTGTGGTAATTCGATAAGAGACATCATGGTATGCATCATATCCAATAGGGTGCAGTAATGATGTTCGGACACACCATCACACTATGGTGTTCCGGGCTGTATTAGTTGTGAAACAATTTCCACAATGTCTTAATTCTGTGCCAAACTTGTAACTCAGATATTCATCTATATGATCAGATCATAGATCTTTTATCCTCTTGCCACGACGAATTTTCAACTTCACCCTGAAATTACTTGAACCTTTCAATAATTCAGACTCGTGATTCATCAAGTAAATATACTCAACAAAATCATCTGTGAAGTAAGAACATAACGATATCCACTACATGCCTCAGCACTCATTGGACTGCACACATCAAAATGTATTACTTCCAACAAGTTGCTTTCTAGTTCCATTTTACTGAAACCGAGGCTTTCAGTCATCTTGCCCATGTGGTATGATTTGCAAGTCTCAAGTGATTCAAAATCAAGTGAGTACAAAGCGGTCCATTTGCATGGAGTTTCTTCATGCATATATACCAACAGACATGGTTCGCATGTCTCAAACTTTTCAAAACGAGTGAGCCCAAAGATCCATCAACATGGAGCTTCTTCATGCGTTTTATACTGATATGACTTACGTGGCAGTGCCACAAGTAGGTGGTACTATCATTACTATCTTTTGGCATGAACATGTGTATCACTACAATCGAGATTCAATAAACCATTCATTTTAGGTGTAAGACCATTGAAGGCATTATTCAAATAAACAGAGTAACCATTATTCTCCTTAAATGAATAACCGTATTGCGATGGACATAATCCAATCATGTCTATGCTCAACGCAAACACCAATCTCGATGGTAGAGGGAGCGTGCGATGCTTGATCATATCAACATTGGAAACACTTCCAACACATATCGTCAGCTCACCTTTAGCTAGTCTCCGTTTATTCCGTAGCTTTTATTTCGAGTTACTAACACTTAGCAACCGAACCGGTATCTAATACCCTGGTGCTACTAGGAGTACTAGTAAAGTACACATCAACACAATGTATATCCAATATACTTCTATCGACCTTGCCAGCCTTCTAATGTACCAAGTATCTAGGGTAATTTCGCTCCAGTGGTTGTTCCCCTTATTACAGAAGCACTTAGTCTCGGGTTTGGGTTCAACCTTGGGTTTCTTCACTAGAGCAGCAGCTGATTTGCCGATTCATGAAGTATCCCTTCTTGCCCTTGCCCTTCTTGAAACTAGTGGTTTCACCAACCATCAAAAATTGATGCTCCTTCTTGATTTCCACTTTTGTGGTGTCAAACACCGCGAATATCTCAAGGATCACCATATGTGTCCCTGATATATTATAGTTCATCACGAAGCTCTAGCAGCTTGGTGGTAATGACTTCGGAAAAACATCACTATCTCATCTGGAAGATCAACTCCCACTCGATTCAAATGATTGTTGTACTCAGACAATCTGAGCACAAGCTCAACAATTGAGCTTTTCTCCTTAGTTTGTAGGCTAAGAAAATCGTCGGAGGTCTTATACCTCTTGATGTGGGCACGAGCCTGAAATCCCAATTTCAGCCCTCAAAACATCTCATATGTTTTGCGACGTTTCAAAACTGTCTTTGGTGCCTCAACTCTAAGCCGTTTAACTGAACTATCATGTAGTTATCAAAACGTGTATGTCAGATGTTCGCAACATCTACAGACGACGTTCGAGGTTCAGCACATTGAGCGGTGCATTAAGGACATAAGCCTTCTAAGAAGCAATGAGGACAATCCTCAGTTTACGGACCTAGTCCGCATAATTTCTACTATCAACTTTCAACTAATTTTTCTTAGGAACATATCTAAACAGTAGAACTAAAGCGTGAGCTACGACATAATTTACAAAATCCTCTTTGACTATGTTCAGGATAATTAAGTTCATCTTATGAACTCCCACTCAGATAGACATCCCTCTAGTCATCTAAGTGATTACATTATCCGAGTCAACTAGGCCGTGTCCGATCATCACGTGAGACGGACTAGTCAACGTCGGTGAACATCTTCATGTTGATCGTATCTTCTATACGACTCATGCTCGACCTTTCGGTCTTCTGTGTTCCGAGGCCATGTCTGTACATGCTAGGCTCGTCAAGTCAACCTAAGTGTTTGCATGTGTTCCGAGGCCATGTCTGTACATGCTAGGCTCGTCAACACCCGTTGTATGTGAACGTTAGAATCTATCACACCCGATCATCACGTGGTGCTTCGAAACGACGAACTTTAGCAACGGTGCACAGTTAGGGGAGAACACTTCTTGAAATTTTAATGAGGGATCATCTTATTTACTACCGTCGTTTTAAGCAAATAAGATGTATAAACATGATAAACATCACATGCAATCAAATAGTGACATGATATGGCCAATATCACTTTGCTCCTTTTGATCTCTATCTTCGGGGCTCCATGATCATCATCGTCACCGGCATGACACCATGATCTCCATCATCATGATTTCCATCATCGTGTCTTCTTGAAGTTGTCACGTCATCTATTACTTCTACTACTACAGCTAACGGTTAGCAATAAAGTAAAGTAATTACATGACGTTTATGTTGACACGCAGGTCATAAATAAATAAAGACAACTCCTATGGCTCCTGCCGGTTGTTATACTCATCGACATGCAAGTCTTGATTCCTATTACAAGAACATGATCAATCTCATACATCACATATCATTCATCACATTCTTCATGGCCATATCACATCACATAGCATACCCTGCAAAAACAAGTTAGACGTCCTCTAATTGTTGTTTGCATGTTTTACGTGGCTGCTATGGGTTTCTAGCAAGAACGTTTCTTACCTACGCAAAAACCACAACGTGATATGCCAATTGCTATTTACCCTTCATAAGGACCCTTTTCATCGAATCCGATTCGACTAAAGTGGGAGAGACAGACACCCGCTAGCCACCTTATGCAACTAGTGCATGTCAGTCGGTGGAACCAGTCTCACGTAAGAGTACGTGTAAGGTCGGTCCGGGCCGCTTCATCCCACAATGCCGCCGAATCAAGATAATACTAGTAACAGCAAGCATATTGAACAAAATCAACGCCCACAACTACTTTGTGTTCTACTCGTGCATAGAATCTACGCAATAGACCTAGTTCATGATGCCACTGTTGGGGAACGTAGCAGAAATTCAAAAAATTTCCTACGTGTCACCAAGATCTATCTATGGAGAGACTAGCAACGAGGGGAAGGAGAGTTGCATCTACATACCCTTGTAGATCGCTAAGCGGAAGCGTTCATGTGAACGGGGTTGATGGAGTCGTACTCGTCGTGATCCAAATCACCGATGACCAAGTGCCGAACGGACGGCACCTCCGCGTTCAACACACGTACAACCCGGTGACGTCTCAACCGCCTTGATCCAGCAAGGAGAGAGGGAGAGGTTGAGGAAGACTTCATCCAACAGCAGCACAACGGCGTGGTGGTGGTGGAGGACCGTGGCTATCCTGCAGGGCTTCGCCAAGCACCACAGAAGAGGAGGAAGAAGAGACACAGGGCTGCTCCAAGAGAGATTGAATCGCGTGTTTTTATGGGCAGCCCTAGGCCTCATATATATAGGGGAAGGGGAGGGGCTGCGCCCCCTCTAGGGTTCCCACCCCTAGGGGGGCGGCAGCCCTAGATGGGGAGCAAGGGGGGCGGCCAAGAGGGGAGAGAGGGAGGCGCCCCCTAGGGTGGGCCTTAGGCCCATATAAGCCTAGGGTTTCCTCCTTTTTTTTCCTCCTAGCTGCCCTTGGGCCTTGTGGGAGGCGCACCAGCCCACTTAGGGGCTGGACCCTCACCACCCTTGGCCCATGCAAGCCTCCGGGGTTGGTGGCCCCACTTGGTGGACCCCCGGGACCCTCCCGGTGGTCCCGGTACGTTACCGATAAACCCCGAAACTCTTCCGGTGACCAAAACAGGACTTCCCATATATAAATCTTTACCTCCGGACCATTCCGGAACTCCTCGTGACGTCCGGGATCTCATCCGGGACTCCGAACAACATTCGGTAACCACATACAAACTTCCTTTATAACCCTAGCGTCATCGAACCTTAAGTGTGTAGACCCTACGGGTTCGGGAGACATGCAGACATGACCGAGACGTTCTCCGGTCAATAACCAACAGCGGGATCTGGATACCCATGTTGGCTCCCACATGTTCCACGATGATCTCATCGGATGAACCACGATGTCAAGGACTTAATCAATCCCGTATACAATTCCCTTTGTCTATCGGTACGATACTTGCCTGAGATTCGATCGTCGGTATCCCGATACCTTGTTCAATCTCGTTACCGACAAGTCTCTTTACTCGTTCCGTAACACATCATCCCATGATCAACTCCTTGGTCACATTGTGAACATTATGATGATGTCCTACCGAGTGGGCCTAGAGATACCTCTCCGTCACACGGAGTGACAAATCCCAGTCTCGATTCGTGACAACCCAACAGACACTTTCGGAGATACCCGTAGTGTACCTTTATAGCCACCCAGTTACGTTGTGACGTTTGGTACACCCAAAGCATTCCTACGGTATCCGGGAGTTGCACAATCTCATGGTCTAAGGAAATGATACTTGACATTAGCAAAGCTTTAGCATACGAACTACACGATCTAGTGCTATGCTTAGGATTGGGTCTTGTCCATCACATCATTCTCCCAATGATGTGATCCCGTTATCAATGACATCAAATGTCCATTGTCAGGAAACCGTAACCATCTATTGATCAACGAGCTAGTCAACTAGAGGCTTACTAGGGACATGGTGTTGTCTATGTATCCACACATGTATCTGAGTTTCCTATCAATACAATTCTAGCATGGATAATAAACGATTATCATGAACAAGGAAATATAATAATAACTAATTTATTATTGCCTCTAGGGCATATTTCCAACATGATATGCCCCTGAGCTCTACATGAGTTTTGTTATATGCTTTGCCATATTTCCAGAGGTGCTATCCATGTATTTTTTGTGATGTGTGTGGTGACTAGCACAAGCTTGCAAAGTGGTGCATTCGTTAATGCTGATTTCAGGGACTTAGAATTTCTCCAAGTCCTTGATCTATTTTTATCAATATGCGATATGTTCATGTTGTTTCCTAGTGATCCGTGCCTCTTTTGAGGATGATCAGTAAGGATGATTTTGTTAATCTTGTAGTGCTCTATCCATCCATTTCTTTGTTTGCAATTATGGAGCACCCTAGCTTGAGTCAATTGAGCTCTACTTTTGCTATTTCGTGAATCTGGGCAGATTGTCTACTTGTTAGCGATTTTGCCGAGGATGTTGTAGTTGATCCGTGCATGATATGTTGTTGTTCCTGCCATGTCTAGCTTATATAATGTGTATTCTTGATGGGTGTATGCTTAGATTGTCATGCCTTGCTCTGTAGTGAGTGCATCGAGCTTGTAAACATGCCTACTTGATATCTGATTTGCATGCTCCAGTTTTTCACAAAGTCTGTGATCTGATTATGTTTTTGCCATGTTCAGATGCTTGCAATTGTATTTTCTAATCCCTTTTGGCTCAAGGTCACTAAGGGACTTTTGTTAAGCATTTTGAGTAGCTCCAGCCATGCCTTACTTTTCCATGTTAAGTTCCTGTAGCATATAGTTTTCATGCTTCTAAGTGTGCGACCTGATCTGAAATTCCAGGCTTGTGTTAATTTCACCAAGTCTGAAACCTGTTACCGTTTGCATTTTTGCCATGCTTGTTTGAACCTGTTAATGGATGAATTGGCCGTAGCTCAGTGTTCATCTTTTGTCAAGCATTATGAGTGGATCCCTGCCATGTATTTTGTTGTCATGTTTGAGTGCTGTAGCATGTTCATGTTGTTGCATTTAGATGGCTACTTGTTGTTTATCGCAGACCGGTGCCATATTTGTTTTGCTTGCCATTTCCAAACCATGCATCCGATTCCGGTGATCTTTATATCGATTTCAACCGAAATCACCTCACCTTTCCAGTGGCACTCTTGGATTTCCAAGTTGAGGCCAGGTTCCATCATTCCCTTGCAAATCATGCATATGCATCGCATACCGCATCCCGCATCCCGCATATCATACCATGTTCATGTGTGGTTTGTTTACTATGTTGTGTGCTTCTTTTCCAGTGTTGCTTCTTCGGGTTGGTTCTGGTAACGTCGCATTTGTGAGGACCCATTCGTCTACGTCCGTTTGTCTTCTTCATGGACTTGTTCTTCTTCCTTGCGGGATTTCAGGCAAGATGATCATACCCTTGAAATCACTTCTATCTTTGCTTGCTAGATGCTCGCTCTTTTGATATGCCTATGCTGCGATACCTACCACCTGCTTATCGTGCCTCCCATGTTGTTGAACCAAGCCTCTAGCCCACCTTGTCCTAGAAAACCGTTGTTTGGCTATGTTATCGCTTGCTCAGCCCCTCTTATAGCGTTGTTAGTTGCAGGTGAAGATTGAAGTTTGTTCCTTGTTGGAACATGGAGATGTTGTTCCTTGTTGGAACATGTTTTACTTGTTGGGATATCACAATATATCTTTTTTAATTAATGCATCTATATACTTGGTAAAGCGTGGAAGGCTCGGCCTTATGCCTGGTGTTTTGTTCCACTCTTGCCGCCCTAGTTTCCGTCATATCGGTGTTATGTTCCCGGATTTTGCGTTCCTTATGTGGTTGGGTTATAATGGGAACCCCTTGATAGTTCGCCTTGAATAAAACTCCTCCAGCAATGCCCAACATTGGTTTTACCATTTGCCACCTAGCCTTTTCTTTCCCTTGGGTTCTGCAGACTCAAGGGTCATTATTATTTTAACCCCCCCCCCCTAGGCCAGTGCTCCTCTGAATGTTGGTCCAACCTAGAGCCCCTTGCAGCGCCACCTCGGGGAAACTCGAGGGCTGGTTTTAGTTGTACGGACTTCTCATCTGAGTGTGCCCTGAGAACGAGATATGTGCAGCTCCTATCGGGATTTGTCGGCACATTCGGGCGGTGTTGCTGGACTTGTTTTACCGTTGTCGAGGATGTCTTGTAACCGGGATTCCGAGCCTGATCAGGTCTTCCCGCTAGAAGGAATATCCTTCGTTGACCGTGAGAGCTTGTGATGGGCTAAGTTGGGACACCCCTGCAGGGATTTGAACTTTCGAAAGCCGTGCCCGTGATTATGGGCAGATGGGAATTTGTTAACATCCGGTTGTAGAAAACCTGAAGTTGACCTTAATTAAAATACAACAACCGCGTGTGTAACCGTGATGGTCTCTTCTCAACGGAGTCCGGGAAGTGAACACGGTGTTGGAGTTATGCTTGACGTAGGTTGTTCTAGGATCACTTCTTGATCGTACTTTTATCAACCGTGCGTTGCCTTCTCTTCTCGCTCTGATTTGCGTATGTTAGCCACCATATATGCTAGTCTCTTGCTGCAGCTCCACCTCATACTTTTACCTTGCCCATAAGTTTAAATAGTCTTGATCGCGAGGGTGTGAGATTGCTGAGTCCCTGTGACTCACAGATACTTCCAAAACCAGCTTGCAGGTGCCATTGAACCGTGCAGATGACGCAACCAAGCTTAGGAGGAGCTCGATGAAGATCTTGTCCTTTGTGTTCTTTCGTTCTAGTTGATCAGTAGTGGAGCCCAGTTGGGGTTGATCGGGGACCTTGTCGCATTTGGGGTTCTTTTTTATTTTGGTTCCGTAGTCGGACCTTGATTGTATTTGGATGATGTAATGCTTTATTCATGTATTGTGTGAAGTGGCGATTGTAAGCCAACTATGTATCTTTTCCCTTATGTATTACATGGGTTGTGTGAAGATTACCTCACTTGCGACATTGCTTTCAATGCGGTTATGCCTCTAAGTTGTGCTTCGACATGTGGGAGATATAGCCGCATCGAGGGCGTTACACCTAATCAGTGAGAACTCGAAAGATTTCACGGGTCATACTTATCTGGTATTGCACCAGGTAAAAACTTTCAACAACTAATGTCATTTTCGAAATACGAGAGGTGAATGGAAGGTTATGCATTGAGTAAGTGGGAGTCGACCTTGAACCTTTGTGTTCATGCCCATAGACACAATGTAGATACTATCATGGAAGCTTCTTGTAATAATATTCTTTGGTGTCGGTGAATTGATCCTTTGCAATCATGGTTCCGACCATATGTTCTTTGATTCCATTTCTTGGACAAGTTAAATCACTTGTCTTCTGCAGGTCAATACACCTTCCCAACCTTTATTATGATCTACCTTTGAGTATTACCCCCGGTATCTCGAGGATATCTTTCCATTGCACTACATCTTATAAACTTCGATGAAGTACTACCTTACCTTGTCTTTGTCACTTCATGGGTTCTGGGTTGTTTGTCGACCAAGAACACCGATAAGTGAATTGATTCCGCACTCCGATTCAATAACTCTTAAGTAATTTTTGTTGCTTACGAGTTTAATAATCCTTCAAGTCATTCCTTGCCTGATCGGCTATATCATTATCGTGCTAAATTTTAAACTGTGCCACCCGGTCCTTCTTCCCGGAGCACAACTTTCGACGGTGAGCAAAGCTTACGTCGATCTTTCCCATAATACCATTTCACCTTGAGCAGCAATCTTGATTTCGAATTTGTGTCATACCCGTGGTTCCAATATCCTTTCGCTTCATCATTCCTTTGACTTGATGTCATCGCCAATCGATTACATCTTCATGAAATCTCTCGACAAATGTGTCGTGATCATCATCGGCATTCGGAGCTCTTCCAGGATATCAATCGAGTTCATGATGAGAAGTACCATCCTTGCTCTCGATGATTTGTGTTGTCATCGACCACTTTAGTGACTTCCCTCCAACACAAACTTGTTCGTGTTTTGTGTTATACCTAGAGTTCCTTGCTATCCAGCATCTGTTCTTTGGAGTATTACCACCTTTTATGTCAAGAATGTCATGGGAATTTCACCACCTCTTAAGAATACTTGATATAGTAATACTTCTCGCCATGTCCGTTCATTTCTTGGTCCCCGTGTTATTTCTAATCAGAATACCGGCAATTGAAATTTGATGGGTGAGTTCAGAACTTCTAGCAACCCTATTGCTTTGAAGTGAATGGTCGATAGTTTCCTTCTAATTCTTTTGTTCATTAAGTCACCATTCTAACATTGATCGTGCAACCCAGCCCATATTTCGGGTGCACCTTTCAACCAATGTTTAATTGTGTATGTTTTCCTCGAGCATACATCATTATACCATTTGTCTGACAAATGTTATCTCCTTGTTCACATGGTTGTGAAAATCCATCTTTTGTTAATATCGATGAATTTTCGTTGATTCCATCAGCCACCTCCTCATCCTCTCGTTGGTTTACTGATGAACTCTTGTTTCGGAACTCGCTTCCATAGTTCAATTCCCGAGAATCTTACAATGTCACCTCAACAATTTGTGTTGCACCTTTCTTCTCATGCATCCTGAGTCTAAGGTATCCTAACACCAATAAGGTCTGAATCTCGGTCAGATATGATGGTTGGAACATATTTTCAAGAGTTATAACATTGGTCCCTATATGCCCCGATAAGGTGATGTCATGCCTAGCACACCTGACCAGAGGACCTAGTGTTATAGTTTCCTTTTTAACAAGGTTAATCATTTTTCCATGAGGAAATTGAATACCTTGGTTAATAAGTTTATCCTGATGGATCCTTTGTGTATCCAAAGTCCGATCTTTGCCTGAAGACCATGTCAATGCTATCTCGAAGCATGTCTGTGGTACTCCGATTTTCAATAAGAGCATTTGAAGCAAAATGCTAAATTCTCTTTATCAATTATCCAAACACTGTTGTATGGGTAATGTCATGAAATTTCTTCCCCCCTTTCCTAAGGGGTTTTCTACGTTATATCCTGTCATGGATTCATGCTCTGCTTGTCCTTGGGAAGGATATACCCGTGAAATATGTGTTTAAACACATTTTCCTTTCCATTGTTCTGTTTAATATGATGATCACCTTTTCCTTTCCATTGTTTTGTTTAACCTTTCTGGTGATCTATATGATCTAAGCAGTAATATTCTTCTGCTTATGAAAACACCTTGGTGTACAACTGTGTGAGTAAAACCCTGTTGCTTTTGTTGATGGCATTCCGGTAACCACCGATGGACGAGAACTTTGCCTATAGGTCCGCCTCGTTTCAACAAGCAGGAAAATGGTTCTCTTCGTCCCTTGCCCCTGGTACCGAGGTTGTTGCCGACATATCTAACAGTCTCTTCTCTGATGTGCCTTGCTATCATGACCTTGCAAGCTATCAACGCCTTTCTACTTTTAACCCACATGGTGGGCCCATAACTCATAGTTCCACAGGATCAAAACCTGACTCTTCTGTATATCCATGTCCCCCAAAGTTATTTCTCGAGCCTGTCTACGTATGTAATTCACGGGCCACCTTCCTAGTGATCTATTCTGGTATCAGACACAATACTTATTCCCATTGCTTTGACCCCCTTTCACGCCTTGTTTCAGGCATCGAACGATTGCCTGCCCGCTCGAAACTTCCCATGATACCTCCTTACTTTGATCTCGATATTTTTGTAAGTTTCAATTCGAGAGTTACTTCCGCCACCTTCCTCGGTGTTATTGACCAGATAGTCGACCTTGCAGAGGTCTGCTTTCCCGGAATTCCCACCCTTTATTCTTTCATAAGTACGATGGAGTTCCCGGAGAAAGGATGATGACTGCTACCTCTTTTAGCACTGTGTTGGTTTTCCCTGAAGAGGAAGGGATGATGCAGCAAAGTAGCGTAAGTATTTCCCTCAGTTTTTGAGAACCAAGGTATCAATCCAGTAGGAGGCTACACGCGAGTCCCTCGTACCTGCACAAAACAAATAAATCCTCGCAACCAACGCAAATAGGGCTTGTCAATCCCTATAGGGCCACTTACAAGAGTGAGATCTGATAGATATGATAAGATAACATTTTTGGTATTTTTATGATAAAGATGCAAAGTAAAATAAAAGCAAAGTAAATAGCAAAGTAAATAACTAAGTAGTAGGAGAATAACATGATAAAGATAGACCCGGGGACCATAGGTTTCACTTGTGGCTTCTCTCGAAAGCATAAGTATTCTACGGTGGGTGAACAAATCACTGTTGAGCAATTGATAGAATTGAGCATAGTTATGAGAATATCTAGGTATGATCATGTATATAGGCATCACGTCCGAGACAAGTAGACCGACTCCTACCTGCATCTACTACTATTACTCCACTCATCGACCGCTATCCAGCATGCATCTAGAGTATTAAGTTAAAAACAGAGTAACGCCTTAAGCAAGATGACATGATGTAGAGGGATAGACTCATGCAATATGAAGAAATCCCCATCTTGTTATCCTCGATGGCAACAATACAATGCGTGCCTTGCTGCCCTTACTGTCACCGGGAAAGGACACCGCAAGATTGAACCCAAAGCTAAGCGCTTCTCCCAAACCAAACTGATAATTCGAAGAGACTTGCAAAGATAACCAATCATACATAAAAGAATTCAGAGAAGATTCAAATATTATTCATAGATAGACTTGATCATAAACCCACAATTCATCGGTCTCAACAAACACACCGCAAAAAGAAGATTACATCGAATAGATCTCCACAAGAGAGGGGGAGAACATTGTATTGAGATCCAAAAAGAGAGAAGAAGCCATCTAGCTACTAACTATGGACCCGTAGGTCTGTAGTAAACTACTCACACTTCATCGGAGAGGCTATGGTGTTGATGTAGAAGCCCTCCATGATCAATGCCCCCTCCGGCGGAGCTCCGAAACAGGCCCCAAGATGGGATTTCGTGGATACAGAAAATTATGGTGGTGGAATTAGGGTTTTGGCTCATGTTCTGGTCGTTTGGGGGTACGTGGGTATATATAGGAGGAAGAAGTAAGTCGGTGGAGCAACAGGGGCCCCACGAGGGTGGAGGGTGCGCCTGGGGGGTAGGCGTGCCCCCTACCTCGTGGGCTCCTTTTACGTGGCTTGACGTAGGGTCCAAGTCTCCTGGGTTGTATTCGATGAGAAAATCACTTTCCCGAAGGTTTCATTCCGTTTGGACTCCGTTTGATATTCCTTTTCTTCGAAACCCTAAAACAGGCAAAAAACAGCAATTCTGGGCTGAGCCTCTGGTTAATAGGTTAGTCCCAAAAATAATATAAAAGTGGATAATAAAGCCCAATAATATCCAAAACAGTAGATAATATAGCATGGAGCAATCAAAAATTATTGATACGTTGGAGACGTATCAAGCATCCCCAAGCTTAATTCCTGCTCGTCCTCGAGTAGGTAAATGATAAAAACAAAATTTTTGATGTGGAGTGCTACTTGGCATAATTTTAATGTAATTCTTATTAATTTTGGTATGAATATTCAGATCCGAAAGATTCAAGACAAAAGTTCATATTGACATAAAAAAGATAATACTTCAAGCATACTAACTAAGCAATTATGTCTTCTCAAAATAACATGGCCAAAAAAGTTTATCCCTACAAAATCATATGGTTTAGTCATGTTTCATTTTCGTCACACAAGAATGCTATCATCATGCACAACCCCGATGACAAGCCAAGCAATTGTTTCATACTTTAGTAATCTCAAACCTATAAACTTTCACGCAATATATGAGCGCGAGCCATGGCCATAGCACTATAGGTGGAATAGAATATACTGAGGGGGTTATGTGGAGAAGACAAAAAAGGAGAAAGTCTCACATCAACGAGGCTAATCAATGGGCAATGGATATGCCCACCGATTGATGTTAATGCAAGGAGTAGGGATTGCAATGCAACGGATGCACTAGAGCTATAAATGTATGAAAGCTCAACAAAAGAAACTAATGGGTGTGCATCCAACTTGCTTGCTCACGAAGACCTAGGGCACTTGAGGAGGCCCATTGTTGGAATATACAAGCCAACTTCTATAATGAAAAATTCCCACTAGTATATGAAAGTGATAACATGAGAGACTCTCTACTATGAAGATCATGGTGCTACTTTGAAGCACAAGTGTGCCAAAGGAAAGTAACATTGTCCCTTCTCTCTTTTTCTCTCATTTTTTCTTTTTCGGGCCTTCTCCTTTTTTATGGCCTTTCTCTTTTTTTTTTGGGGGGGGGGGGGGCTCCTCTTTTTTATGGCATTTCTCTTTTTTTATTCCTCACTTGGGACAATGCTCTAGAAAATGATGATCATCACACTTCTATTTATTTATAACTCAATGATTACAATTCGATACTAGAACAAAGGATGACTCTATATGAATGCCTCCGGCGGTGTACCGGGATATGCAACGACTCATGAGTGACATGTATGAAATAATTATGAACGGTGGCTTTGCCACAAATACTATATCAACTACATGACCATGCTAAGCAATATGACAATGATGAATGTGTCATGATGAACGGAATGATGGAAAGTTGCATGGCAATATATCTCGGAATGGCTATGGAAATGCCATAATAGGTAGGTATGGTGGCTATTTTGAGGAAGATATAAGGAGGTGTATGTGTTAAAGAGCGTATCATATCACGGGGTTTGGATGCACCGGCGAAGTTTGGACCAACTCTCAATGTGAGAAAGGGCAATGCACGGTACCGAAGAGGCTAGCAAAGATGGAAGGGTGAGAGTGCATATAATCCATGGACTCAACATTAGTCATAAATAACTCACATACTTATTGCAAAAATCTACAAGTCATCAAAAACCTCGGCACTACGCGCATGCTCCTAGGGGGATAGATTGGTAGGAAAAGACCATC
Organism: Triticum monococcum; assembly: GCA_034509565.1. Classification (NCBI taxonomy): domain Eukaryota; kingdom Viridiplantae; phylum Streptophyta; class Magnoliopsida; order Poales; family Poaceae; genus Triticum; species Triticum monococcum. The sequence goes on from CM067845.1 coordinate 673,340,323, forward strand.
GCTCGTCCCCGACCGCCACTCATAAGGAAGACAATCAAATAACACCTCATGTTTCAAATTTGTTGCATAACGTTTACCATACGTGCATGCTACGGGACTTGCAAACTTCAACACAAGTATTTCTCAATTTCACAACTACTCAACTAGCATGACTTTGATATTATTACCTCCATGTCTCAAAACAATCATCAAGCATCAAACTTCTCTTAGTATTCAACACGCTCATAAGAAAGTTTTATTATTAATCTTGCATACCAAGCATATTAGGATTTTAAGAAAATTACCATGCTATTAAGACTCTCAAAATAATCTAAGTGAAGCATGAGAGATCAATAGTTTCTATAAAACAAATCCACCACCGTGCTCTGAAAGATATAAGTGAAGCACTAGAGCAAAATTATATAACTCAAAAGATATAAGCGAAGCACATAGAATATTCTAACAAATTCCAAATCATGTATGGCTCTCTCAAAAGATGTGTACAGCAAGGATGTTTGTGGTAAACTAAAAAGCAAAGACTCAAATCATACAAGACGCTCCAAGTAAAACACATATCATGTGGTAAATAAAAATATAGCTCCAAGTAAAGTTACCGATAGAAGTGGACGAAAGAGGGGATGCCTTCCGGGGCATCCCCAAGCTTTGGCTTTTAGGTGTCCTTAGATTATCTTGGGGGTTCCATGGGCATCCCCAAGCTTAGGCTCTTGCCACTCCTTGTTCCATAATCCATCAAATCTTTACCCAAAACTTGAAAACTTCACAACACAAAACTTAAAGTAGAAAACTCGTGAGCTCCGTTAGCGAAAGAAAACAAAAGACCACTTCAAGGTATTGTAATGAACTCATTCTTTATTTATATGGGTGTTATACCTACTGTATTCCAACTTCTCTATGGTTCATAAACTATTTTACTAGCCATAGATTCATCAAAATAAGCAAACAACACACGTAAAACAGAATCTGTCAAAAACAGAACAGTCTGTAGTAATCTGTAGCTAGCGCAAGATCTCGAACCCCAAAAATTATAAAATAAATTGCTGGACGTGAGGAATTTATCTATTAATCATCTTAAAAAATAATTAACTAAATAGCACTTTCCAAATAAAAAGGAAAGCAGTTCTCGTGAGTGCTAAAGTTTCTGTTTTTACAGCAAGTTCAACAAGACTTTCCCCAAGTCTTCCCAACGGTTCTACTTGGCACAAACACTAATTAAACACAAAAAACACAACCAAAGCAGAGGCTAAATAATTTATTTATTAAATAACAGCAAGGATAAATATCGGGTTGACTCCCAACAAGCGCTTTTCTTTAAAGCCTTATAGCTAGGCATACTATTTCAATGATGCTCACATGAAAGACAAGAATTGAAGCACAAAGAGAGGATCATAAAACACGTGACAAACACATTTAAGTCTAACATACTTTCTATGCATAGGCATCTTATAGGCAAACAAATTATCAAGGAAAGCAAAAAATAGCATATGCAAGGAGGCGGAAAGAAACAATAGCAATCTCAACATAACGAGAGGTAATTTAGTAACATGGAAATTTCTACCACCATATTTTACTCTCTCATAATAATTATATGTAGGATAATAAGCAAATTCAAAAAAATAGCTATCACATAAAATATTTTCAACATGATCCACATGCATGCAAAGTTGACACTCTTCCAAAATAGTGGGATCTAAAGTTGACACTCTTCCAAACCCACTTTCAATAATATTGCGAACACTATTATCAATCTCATATTCATCATGGGGATTAAATAAATTTTCAATATCATAAGAAGAATCACCCCAATCATGATCATTGCAACAATTAGAGGACATAGCAAAACTAGCATCCCCAAGCTTAGGGTTTTGCATATTATTAGCACAATTGACATCAAGAGAGTTTATAGTAAAATCATTGCAATCATACTTTTTATTCAAAGATCTATCATGAATAGCTTCATAAAGTAATTCATCACACTTTTCAGATTCATGAATTTCAAGCAAAACCTCATAAAGATAATCTAGTGCACAAAACTCACTAGCAATTGGTTCATCATAATTGGATCTCTTAAAAAGATTAGCAAGTGGATGAGGATCCATAGATCTTAGGTTCTCTGTTTAGTAATAAATAAACAATTATTCCAACCATACGAGCAAATAAGAAACAGGCAAAAAGAGGCAAATAGAGAGGGAGAGGGAGGACAGAGAGAGAGGGCGAATAAAACGGCAAGGGTGAAGTCGGGGAGAGGAAAACGAGAGGCAAATGGCAAATAATGTAATGTGGGAGATTAGGGTATGTGATGGGTACTTGGTATCTTGACTTTTGCATAGACCTCCCTGGCAACGGCGGCAGAAATCCTTCTTGCTACCTCTTTTAGCACTGCGTTGGTTTTCCCCGAAGAGGAAGGGATGATGCAGCAAAGTAGCGTAAGTATTTCCCTCAGTTTTTTAGAACCAAGGTATCAATCCAGTAGGAGGCTACGCGCGAGTCCCTCGTACATGCGCAAAACAAATAAGTCCTCGCAACCAACGCAATAGGGGTTGTCAATCCCTATAGGGCCACTTACGAGAGTGAGATCTGATAGATATGATAAGATGATATTTTTTGGTATTTTTATGATAAAGATGCAAAGTAAATTAAAAGCAAAGTAAATAGCAAAGTAAATAACTAAGTAGTAGGAGATTAATATGATAAAGATAGACCCGGGGCCATAGGTTTCACTAGTGGCTTCTCTCGAAAGCATAAGTATTCTACGGTGGGTGAACAAATTACTGTTGAGCAATTGACACAATTGAAGATAGTTATGAGAATATATAGGTATGATCATGTATATAGGCATCATGTTCGAGACAAGTAGACCGACTCCTGCCTGCATCTACTACTATTACTGCACTCATCGACCGCTATCCAGCATGCATCTAGAGTATTAAGTTAAAAACAGAGTAATGCCTTAAGCAAGATGACATGATGTAGAGGGATAGACTCATGCAATATGAAGAAATCTCCATCTTGTTATCCTCGATGGCAATAATACAATACGTGCCTTGCTGCCCTTACTGTCACCGGGAAAGGACACCGCAAGATTGAACCCAAAGCTAAGCACTTCTCCCATTGCAAGAAAGATCAATCTAGTAGGCCAAACCAAACTGATAATTCGAAGAGACTTGCAAAGATAACCAATCATACATAAAAGAATTCAGAGAAGGTTCAAATATTATTCATAGCTAGACTTGATCATAAACCCACAATTCATCGGTCTCAAGAAACACACCGCAAAAAGAAGATTACATCGAATAGATCTCCACAAGAGAGGGGGAGAACATTGTATTGAGATCCAAAAAGAGAGAAGAAGCCATCTAGCTACTAACTATGGACCCGTAGGTCTCAAATAGACTACTCACACTTCATCGGAGAGGCTATGGTGTCGATGTAGAAGCCCTCCGTGATCGATGCCCCCTCCGGCGGAGCTCCGGAACAGGCCCCAAGATGGGATCTCGTGGATACAGAAAGTTACGGTGGTGGAATTAGGGTTTTGGTTCCTGTTCTGATCGTTTGGGGGTACGTGGGTATATATAGGAGGAAGAAGTACGTCCGTGGAGCAACAGGGGCCCCACGAGGGTGGAGGGCGCGCCTAGGGGGGGGTAGGCGCCCCCTACCTCGTGGGCTCCTGTTATGTGGCTTGACGTAGGGTCCAAGTCTCCTGAGTTGTATTCGATGAGAAAATCACTTTCCCGAAGGTTTCATTCCGTTTGGACTCCGTTTGATATTCCTTTTCTTTGAAACCCTAAAACAGGCAAAAAAAACAGCAATTCTAGGCTGGGCCTCCGGTTAATAGGTTAGTCCCAAAAATAATATAAAAGTGGATAATAAAGCCCAATAATGTCCAAAACAGTAGATAATATAGCATGGAGCAATCTAAAATTATAGATACGTTGGAGACGTATCAATGACTTCATCATGATGACCTGAAGCAGAGAAATGAAGACATCAATGTAATGGATCGACCTCTTCGAGAAGAGCAACCAAGATCGAGAACACTAGCTAGAATTTCGTAACCAGAACCCTCCTCCTTTACTTCGCCTCTTAAATCTCGGGACGAGATTTCTTGTAGTGGAGGAGCATTGTAACGCCCGGATAATTAGCTATAGTAATCCCACGTTAATGATGCCACAACACCACGGTTACTGTTGTTAATCTCGCGTTAGTTCAAAACTGATACAAATTCAAAATCAGATTTTAGTCAAATGGTAAAAAAATTCAAATGTCAAAACAAAAATGTTCCATGAGTTGAAGATATTCACTAGATAATTGTCATGCCTTAACAAACATTTCTAGAGATGTTTAAAATGGCCCTGGATATAAAACAATACCAAAACAGCCCCATTTAGGTCATTTCCTTTTTAATCAAAATACAAACAACTTCAAACCAATCCCAAACTTTTTATGGCAGTGAGGTATATTGCATACTAAGTATTGAGACCAGCCACACATTTTACAAACTTGGATTATTGTTAAAGTGCAACAAAAAGTAAAATAGAAAACAAAACAAAATAAACAAAAGGAAACCCCCTCCCCTGGGCTTCGGCCCACCAGGCCGCTAGCCGGTCGGCCCACCCCGCTACCACCTGGCCTACTTAGGCCTCCCCCTCACCCCACAAACCCTAACTCCCACGAGCCACTTCCCCCGATCCCCCCTCTCTCGCACGGTTCCCTCCCCCCACCCGATCTGGATCGGGGGGCGCACGCCGCTCGCCCCGACACCCGCTATCGCCCGACCCCATCGAACCACCCCCTCGCTCCCTCCCTCGCCCATCGCCAAACCACCCTGCCACCTCGACACCGTCACCCGAGCCGGCGACCTCGCGCACCCTGGCCTCCCCCTTGCCCGTGCACCTGGCCGTGCTGGGGCCAGGCTCACCGCCTTGGCGCTCGTCGGCCGTCGCTCATCCCGGCCGCCTCTTCACCGCCGGACCTCGCCAGGGCTCCACCGGACCCCTACCTTGCCGGGTCGGCCGCGTCTGCCTCCTCTGCCCCGCCGTTCGTCACCGTCGATCCACCACCACCACTGCTTTCCCGTCTTCGTCGGGCGTGCTCCCGAGCTCACTGTGAGCTCCCTGTCCTCTGGCCTCTCCGCTTTCTTCCCTTCGCCCCGTAGCTCGGATGTAGCTGAGGCCGCGTCATCACCGCCGCCCGTCTTCGTTATCGTGGCCACCTTCGGCCGTCTCCGCATGAACGGCTTACACCCCTGCGCGTGCAGCGCCGCGATGGTTCTGCGGGTGGTCGCAGAGGCCCATTTGGTCGCCGGGGGCGCATTCCGGTGGGTCGCCTGCGCCCCTATAGCATGCCGCCACACCCTGCCTCGCTGGACGCGCGTTGCGGTCTAAACCGTCACTTGGGACACTGACCGGTGGGCCTAGGTCATTAACCAACTAACTAGCCACTAAGCCTAACACTAAAACTCTCACTAACATGCAGGCCCCACCCCCCTAAACGTGTTAAAAAGAATTAAAAAAGAATATTAAGTAAAATATCAATTAATTAATTAACTAGATTAATTAACTTAACTAGTTATTTTAATTAAATAGTAATTAGATTAGTTAAACCGTAATTAGACTAAACAGTCAATGGCGAATGGGACCCACACGTCAATTGACCAGTCAACGCCTCTGTTGACTGCTGACGTCATGCTGATGTCAGCGTGCACTGTTCTGGATAATGTTGGATTAAAATAATTAAATAAATGTTAAAAATGATTTAAATCTTTTAAAATCAATATAAAATAAACTGTAGCTCAGATGAAAAAACTTTGTACATGAAAGTTGTTCAGAACGACGAAACGAATCCGGATACGCGGCCCATTCATTCGCCACGCATCTCTAGCATAGTGAACACGCAACTTTTCCCCTCCTATTCATCTATCCGAAAACACGAAACACCGGGGTTATTTTCCCGGATGTTTTCCCCCTTCACCGGTATCACCTCATATTGCGTTAGAACACGTCTAGCTCTGTCTATTGTCCTGTTATGCACTTGCTTGTTATGTATTTACTGTTTCTCCCCCCTCTTCTCTTTGGTAGACCCCGTGACGATGCTGATGCCCCTGTGGTTGACTACGTCACCGACAACCCCTCCTTCTTGTCTGAGCAACCAGGCAAGCCCCCCCTCTTGATCACCAGATATCGCATATTCTTCTCTATACTGCTTGCATTAGAGTAGTGTAGCATGTTACTGCTTTCGGTTAAATCCTATTATGTTGCATAGCCTGTCATTGTTGCTACAGTTGATACCCTTACCTAGAATCCTAAATGCTTAGTATAGGATGCTAGTATTCCATTAGTGGCCCTACACTCTTGTCCGTCTGCCATGCTATACTACTGGGCCGTGACCACTTCGGGAGGTGATCACGGGCATATGTTATATACTTTATATTGTTACATTACTTATGATATTGTTCGGAGATGGGGGCTGAAGGGGCAGGTGGCTCCATCCCAGTAGAGGTGGGCATGGGTTCCCGACGGCCCCCGACTGTTACTTTGTGGCGGAGCGACAGGGCAGGTTGAGATCACTTAGGAGAGAGGTGGGCCTGGCCATGGTCGGCATTCGCAGATGCTTAACACGCTTAACGAGATCTTGGTATTTGATCTGAGTCTGGCCACTGGCCTATACACACTAACCAACTACGCGGGAAAGATATGGGCACTCGACGTCGTGGTATCAGCCGAAGCCTTCGTGACATTAGCGACTGAGCGGCGCGCGCCGGATTGGACTGGAACGCCTGCTAGGCTACGTCTGCTTCCGGCCGCCCTCGCAATGTGAAGGTGTGCAATGGGCGATGTGCCCAGACCCCTGCGCCATAGGATTTAGACCGGCGTGCTGACCTCTCTGTTGTGCCTAGGTAGGGCTGCGACGTGTTTGTAGGATCGAAAGTATGTCTAGAGGGGGGTGATTAGACTACTTGACCAAATAAAAACATAACCTTTTCCCAATTTTAGTTCTTGGCAGATTTTAGCTACTTTAGGACAACTCAAGCAATTATCACACAATTCAAGCAAGCATGCAAAGAGTGTATTGGCAGCGGAAAGTAAAGCATGCAACTTGCAAGAATGTAAAGGGAAGGGTTTGGAGAATTCAAACGCAATTGGAGACACGGATGTTTTTCCCGTGGTTCGGATAGGTGGTGCTATCCAACATCCACGTTGATGGAGACTTCAACCCATGAAGGGTAATGGTTGCGCGAGTCCACGGAGGGCTCCACCCACGAAGGGTCCACGAAGAAGCAACCTTGTCTATCCCACCATGGCCATCGCCCACGAAGGACTTGCCTCACTAGCGGTAGATCTTCACGAAGTAGGCGATCTCCTTACCCTTACAAACTCCTTGGTTCAACTCCACAATCTTGTCGGAGGCTCCCAAGTGACACCTAGCCAATCTAGGAGACACCACTCTCCAAGAAGTAGCGAATGGTGTGTTGATGATGAACTCCTTGATCTTGTGCTTCAAATGATAGTCTCCCCAACACTCAACTCTCTCTCACAGGATTTGGATTTGGTGGAAAGAAGATTTGAGTGGAAAGCAACTTGGGGAAGGCTAGAGATCAAGATTCATATGGTAGGAATGAAATATCTTGGTCTCAACACATGAGTAGGTGGTTCTCTCTCAGAACATATGAGTTGGAAGTGTAGATGTGTTCTGATGGCTCTCTCCACGAGTGAAGAGGGGGTGGAGGGGTATTTATAGCCTCCACACAAAATCTAACCGTTACACAAAATTTACCAATCTCGGTGGGACCGAATCAACAAACTCGGTCAGACCGAAATAGTAAACCTAGTGACCGTTAGAGATTTTCGGTGGGACTGACATGCAACGCGGTAGGACCGATATGGTTAGGATTAGGGCATAACGTAATCTCGGTGAGACCGATTACACAAACTCGGTGAGACCGATTTTGGTAATACGCTAACCAGAGAGTTGGTCAGGTAAACTCGGTGGGACCGATTTGCTCTTTTGGTGAGACCGAAATGTTACAAAAAGGAAACAGAGAGTTTACATTGCAATCTCGGTGGGACCGATTCGCTTTTTCGGTGAGACCGAAAAGTTACGAAAAGGAAACAGAGAGTTTGCAATCCCATCTTGGTGAGACCGAGATCCCTATCGGTAGAACCGATTTGCTAGGGTTTGACAATGGCTATGACAAGTGAAACTCGGTGGCGCCGGGTTGAAAGAATCGGTAGGGCCGAGTTTGGCTTTGGGTTTAGGTCAAATGTGGATATGGGAAAGTAGTTGAGGGTTTTGGAGCATATCACTAAGCACATGAAGCAAGAGGCTCATTAAGCAACACCTCATCCCTCCTTGATAGTATTGGCTTTTCCTAAGGACTCAATGTGATCTTGGATCACTAAAATATAAAATGAAGAGTCTTGAGCTTTTGAGCTTGAGCCAATCCTTTGTCCTTAGCATTTTGAGGGATCCACTTTCAACATCCATGCCATGCCAATCATTGAGCTTCCCTGAAATAATCATCTTGGAGTAGCATTAGCTCAATGAGCTATATGTTGTTATGAATTACCAAAACCACCTAGGGATAGTTGCACTTTCAATCTCCCCCTTTTTGGTAATTGATGACAACATATAGATCAAAGCTTCGACAAATGATAATAAGAATGAAATATATCGTCGCTTTGAGAAGTGTGTGATAAGTAAGAGCTCCCCCTAAATTTGTGCATATTTTAAAATTTGCTTTGGACTGCAAATGCACAAGGAGTTAGAATCATGGGATACTCTTCCATGTCACATACATCTTGGTGGAGTGCTCAAAAAAATAAGAATGAAATACATGCACTCATCACCAAAGGAAGTGAATGATCACATAAGATAGATAGGATAATATCAAGCATGCATAAGTGTAGCTTATGATCAAACACATGATCATCAATGTCTCACAAGCATATCAAAGTATCTCAACCAAAAGCAAACAAAGTTTGAAAAACCACCAAATAAAGCAAGAGAGAATAAAAGCAACACTCTCTCTCTCTCGAAGCCTATGATATATACATTTTTCTCCCCCTTTGCCAACAAGTTACCAAAAAGTTCCTAGAAAATGCATAGTGCTAGATCGACTCTCAGGCTTGATCTTCTGGTGGTGGTGGAGTCTGGATCACTCCAAGGACGAAGCCTTCTGTAGACGTGGTTGGAGTTGAAGCTGAAGTAGATGCTGGAGCTGGTTGGGCTGGTGCTGTAGCTTGAGCTGAGGTGGTGGCTCTGGTGTCAGGAACTGGCACTGCAGTCGACCTCGGAGCTCGTGGCACTCTGGCAAATGCATCAGTTGTAGTCTTCCCTCTCCTCTCCTGCATGTCATCTTGTAGTTGCTCCACTACAGACTGAATTTCTGTCACCTTCATATCTAGGTCATAGAACTTTTGTTCCATGATTCTTTCTAAGCTCTGCTGATTCTGAGTGAGGGTGGCCAGTCCTTTCTCAATCCTCAGGGTGGATGCAATCAAGTAACCAAGGTGCTCTTGTTTGGTTTTCAAGAAATACTCAGATGCCTCCTCTTGAGTTGGCATCTTGGCAGCTTTCTCCATCCTTGCTTTCTCCTTCTTTGCTTGTGCTTGTGCAGATGATGGTTCATTCTCATTCATGACCACTTGATTGTCCTCAAAATCTGGATGGATGGGCAGGTGTTCCTTGTCCAGTAGGTATATGCCTGTGCCCATCTTCGAGTTGATTAACTCCTGAATTTGTGGGGCATATCCACAGCTCATCTTCTGATCAGCTGCTGTCCTCTTAATGGTCTCTACCATGAGGCTCATCACCTTGAACTTCTGTGGCACATCAAATATATGAAGCAAATTGATTGCATGGCCTCTGATCATCTTGTGATCACCTGACTTGGGCAACAGAGTGTGCCTTAGGATCCAGTTGATAGTTGGCAGCCCTGACAGAAGATAATGCACTGAGCCAAACTTGAACGTATCAAGTGCTTCATTTGGAATCTCCCTGTACATGTTGGACATAGAGTTGTGGTCCATCTTCTTCTTGGCATATATATCTAGGTCATCCTCATGCTCCTCTGGGGCATTGATGAGCTGTGCCCACTCAGCAACTGTTGATTGGTAGCTCGTACCTTCAGACATCCACACTATCCTGCCATCTGGATAGAAGTGTGCTGTGGAGTAGAACTGCATGATGAGCTCCTCATTCCACTTTGTGAGCTTCTGCCCAACAAAGTCTGCTACTCCACAAGCCTCGAAGCTGTCATACACTCCAGGATAGTGTTCTTCGTTTTCCTTGATATATTTCCAATCAACCCATCTCATGTCACACACTATGGGCTTCTTATCTAGCAGCACTGTCTCATAAAAATCTTGTTGTTCCTTGGTGTGAAACATGTAATCAACAGCAGTTCTTCTCCTTGAAGCATACGGATCTGCTTCTCTCCACTTCCTCAACCCTAAATCTCTTCTGATTTTCATGTCCTCGGCCACAGGATGAGCATCATTGTGGTCTGGGATCTTGGGCTTAAGTTTCCTAAGAACTTCACCTTCTTCTTCTTCAGCAATGTCAGGCACTGGGGCCTTGTTCTTTTCAGCAGCTGGGATGCTCCTTGTATTCCTCTTTGGTGCTGACTTGGGCTTGGAGGTAGCTTTGGGTGCTTCTTTGGGCTTGGATGCAGCAGCCCCTGTCCTGATAGCATCACCCATAAGCTTAGGTGCCTTAGGTGCTGGTGCAGCAACCTCTTCTTCCTCTTCCTCTTCTGAGTCTCTCGTGATTGAGGATCTCCCAAGCACTCTAGCAGTGGTCGTTTTGACCCTTTCCTTCCTCTTCTTCCCTTCAGCAGCAACTGGCTCTATGGGTGCAGGCTTTTCAGGAATCTGAGTTGAAGCTCTGGCCTTTGGCATAGGCTGTCTACCTGCTGGCCTTTTGATTTTCAATCCTGGCTTTGTGCCTTGAGCTGAGCCATACTCCTTCTTGAGCACTACTTTCATGGAAGTAGCTTCCTCTTCTGCCACATAGTCCTCATCCTCTGAGTCTGAGGTTCTCTTCTTCCTTTGTCTGGTGGCAGCTTTTGGCAGATTGCTAGGGGTGCTCCTGCTGCCTTCATCAGAAGAACTGGAGGGACTAGTGCCCTCACTCATGTGCACTTGCTGTTCTGACACATTCTGGCTGTCACTCTGATCTGACATGATGAACAAGCTGACTGCTAACCCTGTGAACAGTTTATAGATGAGGTAGACTGGATGAGCATCACAAAATGCAGAGATTTTTGCAAAAGAATGATTCAAAATCTTAGTTTTAGTTTCCCACTGAAATCATTTCGGATCTACCGGTTTTTAAACTCGGTGATACCGAAGCAGTTTTGGAACCTAAACTAGTGAACTCGGTCAGACCGAGTCACAGTTCGGTGGCACCGAGACTGCTAGGGTTTCACAAAGTTCCAAAATCAGTCACACCGATTAGTAATTCTCGGTCAGACCGAGTCTCACTTGTGCAATGGCATGAGCCAAATCGGTGGGACCGAGTTTTCAACTCGGTGGGTCCGAGATGGTTTTGGCGGAAACCTAACCCTAAAATTTTCGAATCAAACCTATTCTACGAACGCATTGACTGCATAGGAGTGTTTCAAACGTGGCTAGAATCAATATGATCACAATGTGCTAGGAATCAGATTGGGGATAGCAAAAAGATCGAGTCCATACCCTAGTTCGGCGGAGACTCGCTATGGCGGCAACGGCGGGGTTGAATTCCGTTGACGGCGATGGAGACCAGCGACTGGAGGCGGTTGGCGGCGAGGAGACGATCCGGAGACCACGTTGGCAGAGCGAGCTATCGCGCGGGCGAAGGGGTTCGGAGAAATTTCCAAATTTTTGCCCGTGACTATATATAGCCCGACCCTGTCGGTGTGACCGAGTGGAACAACTCGGTGGCACCGAGATGCAAAACTGTATACAGTTATTGCAACTCGATTTGACCGAATGGTTCAAATCGGTTGCACCGAGATCGAAAATTCAGATCAACTTAATGATCTTGGTAGGACCGAAAGTAGGATATCGGTCAGACTGAGAATCACAAAGAGGTTTTGGAAGTTTAAGTCTATGACGAAGCGGGGACTCCGAGTGCTCCTCACACAGAGTGGTTCGAATCTGACTTGATCAAATTTTGTGATGTAGCATGAATAGAGTTTGAGACGAGAAAAGCATAGATAGCTAGAGGAGGTTCTTAGGCATTCTTGTCAATCCACTTGGCAAAAGGAAATAAAACCAAACAATCAAAACAACAAGTGGATGTCCTCGAATGAGTAAAATATGCAACCAACATGCTCACACAATAAAATGGCAATTGAAATATGTGACAAAGCATGCACAACCAATTCTAGCATCTATCAAGCAATTGGCGATGACTAGGTCATCTATATATGAGTATATTGACTTAGGAGTCAAGTGAGAACACTTGATCATAGGTCATACTCATCGTTTAAGCTCAAGTGGGGTTACCACTTTTACATAAAGCATTGTTGTGTTCACATCTTTAGAGTTGCTTTAGCTCAAGTCTTGGAGTAAAGCTCCCCCTAGATGTGATATCCCCCTTAAGAGGGATGAACTAACCTTGGGTTTTGTCGATGATGACTTCATGTAGATGTTGAAGATGTGGATGCTCAATGTTGATGTAGATCACTTGGAGCTATCCATTTGAGTGAATTGCACTTTCAATACCTACATGGGTTAGTCCCACAAGGAACAAACAAGGATATCCATAGACATAGAGTGATGCACACACAAGATGATGTCCATGAAAACTTTTAGGTTACATTGTTCCTTGTCTTACCAACAAGAGGGTTTGTGACTCCTTGAACTAGTGCAAGATGTGGAAGTTGATTGCACTTGTTCTTGCCAAAATGATAAGAGTGAAGTATGTTGGCGGAGTCACCCTCAAGAACTCTCTAGTTCTTCTTCTTTTGGATCCACACCATCTTGATGGGAATCCTTGGAGTTGTAGTCATACTTGATGAAGTGGAACTTGAAGTGGTCTTGGGAATCCACTTGACTAAGGTCTTAGGAGCTTCTTCAAATGCATCAATTTCCTCTTGAAACTTGTCCTTGCCTTTTTGCTTGTAGTCTTGTGGTGGAAGATCATCTTGAGCTTGTGTCCCCTTGAAGGAAGTATCATACTTCTCTTGTTGAGGAACAAACTTTGTCTTGGGGTATTGATCTTCTTCCCACTCAACTCCATTGGCATTGAACTTTCGTTCAAAACCAACACCTTGATTCTTCCGGTGCATTCCTTGCTTGCGCACAATTTCCTCGAATTGCTTACTCCCGGCAAGGCTTTTGTACACTCCTTTCTCTATAATTCCCTTCAATAAGCTATTTTCTTGCTCAAGTGTAACTTGGCTAAGAGAATCATTAGTGGAATCAAGAGAACTACTAGAAGCAACAATATTGGATTTAGCATGATCATTGTTACTACTAGAGGAAGAATCTTTCTTGTTCTTGTTACTAGACTTGACTTGAGGCATGTAAGTGGATAAGAGTAAACGCTTGGCAATGTAAGAAGAACTTTTCTTGCGGAGATCATCATTGATTGCCTTTAAGAACTCATGCTCTTGCTCAAGATTGAGATTTTCAAAGCGTAACTTCTCATGAGCTCTTAAAAGTTCTCGATGATCTTCGAAGATAGCTTCATGAGCTAACTTAAGAGTGTTTAGTTCTTTAGTTAGAGCCTCAATCTTCTCCTTATCATTGTCATTCATTTTATCTTGATTAGCATGATTAATTGACGTTTCATCATAGTATTCATCACTAGAGTTGTCAACAAGTAAATCATCATCACCTAACAAGTCATCTTCATCACTATTAAAATCAACATACTCGGGGTGTGTTACCTTAGGACCTTTGGCCATGAAGCATCTTCCAATTCCTTCATTTGGTGAGTCAAATATGTCGTAGGAGTTGGTTGACACGAGTGCTAGACCGGCAACACCTTCATATTGAGTATATTCGGAATCAGAGTGATAACTTCTCTCGGAGTGGTTGTCGGAGTCGGAGCCGGATACCCATTCACCAACATGAGCTTGATGTCTTCGTTTTTTGTAGCTCCTTGATGATTTTTCCTTCCTGTCCGAATCCTTGCTTCTCCGTGAGTATCTTCGTTCATAACGATCAACTCTACTCCTTCTCTCTCTTGGTGGTGACTCTTCTCTTTTGCTTCTTCTTTTTGGAGAGTCTTCTCTTCTCTTGTAGGGAGCCGTACACTCATTGGAATAGTGTCCGGGTCTTCCACAATTGTAGCAGTTTCGCTCTCGACTAGAAGATCTTTTGTCATTGTAGGACCTTGACTTGGAGCTTCTATCTTTGCTTCTACTCTTGTAGAACTTGTTGAAGTTCTTCACCATTAAGCTCAATTCTTCATTGAAGTTTTGTTTCTCACTTGATGATGTAGGGGCTTCACATGAGGCTTTGTAGGCACCACTTGATTTGTTGTGAAGTTCCTCTTTATCCTTAAGTGACATCTCATGAGCAACAATTCTTCCAATCACCTCCGTTGGCTTGAGATCTTTGTAATTGGGCATCATTTGGATCAATGTGCACACGGTATCATATTTTCCATCCAAGGCTCTTAGAATCTTCTTGATGATGAATCTATCGGTCATCTCTTCACTTCCTAAGCCGGCAATCTCATTTGTGATGAGAGCAAGCCTAGAGTACATTTCAGCGACACCTTCACCATCCTTCATTTTGAACTTGTCAAGTTGACTTTGAAGCACATCCAATTTGGATTCCTTGATGGAGTTGATACCTTCGTGCATATCAATCAAAGTGTCCCAAATTTCCTTTCCATTCTCAAGACGGCTGATTTTGTTAAATTCTTCGGGGCACAATCCGTTGAAGAGAATATCACAAGCTTGAGCATTGTATTGCAACATCTTCAACTCATCCGCGGTAGCTTCATGGTTTGGTTCTCTCCCATCAAAGAAGTCACCTTGCAAACCAACACACACAATAGCCTAAACAGCGGGGTTATGTCCAAGAATATGCATTTTCATTTTATGCTTCCAACTAGCAAAATTAGTACCATCAAAGTAAGGACCTCTACGGTGATAATTTCCCTCGCTAGACGTCATACTCTCCTAGGTTGTGAAACCAAGGCTATGACCACCAAAAGCTATGGAAATCAAAGCAAATGGAGACCAAAGCTCTGATACCACTTGTAGGATCGAAAGTATGTCTAGAGGGGGGTGATTAGACTACTTGACCAAATAAAACCTTAACCTTTTCCCAATTTTAGTTCTTGGCAGATTTTAGCTACTTTAGGACAAGTCAAGCAATCATCACACAATTCAAGCAAGCATGCAAAGAGTATATTGGCAGCGGAAAGTAAAGCATGCAACTTACAAGAATGTAAAGGGAAGGGTTTGGAGAATTCAAACGCAATTGGAGACACGGATGTTTTTCCCGTGGTTCGGATAGGTGGTGCTATCCTACATCCACGTTGATGGAGACTTCAACCCACGAAGGGTAACGGTTGCGCGAGTCCACGGAGGGCTCCACCCATGAAGGGTCCACGAAGAAGCAACCTTGTCTATCCCACCATGGCCATCGCCCATGAAGGACTTGCCTCACTAGCGGTACATCTTCATGAAGTAGGCGATCTCCTTGCCCTTACAAACTCCTTGGTTCAACTCCACAATCTTGTCGGAGGCTCCCAAGTGACACCTAGCCAATCTAGGAGACACCACTCTCCAAGAAGTAACAAATGGTGTGTTGATGATGAACTCCTTGCTCTTGTGCTTCAAATGATAGTCTCCCCAACACTCAGCTCTCTCTCACAGGATTTGGATTTGGTGGAAAGAAGATTTGAGTGGAAAGCAACTTGGGGAAGGCTAGAGATCAAGATTCATATGGTAGGAATGGAATATCTTGGTCTCAACACATGAGTAGGTGGTTCTCTCTTAGAACATATGAGTTGGAAGTTTAGATGTGTTCTGATGGCTCTCTCCACGAGTGAAGAGGAGGTGGAGGGATATTTATAGCCTCCACACAAAATCTAACCGTTACACAAAATTTACCAATCTCGGTGGGACCGAATCAACAAACTCGGTCAGACGAAAATAGTAAACCTAGTGACCGTTAGAGATTTTCGGTGGGACTGACATGCAACTCGGTAGGACCGATATGGTTAGGGTTAGGGCATAACGTAATCTCGATGAGACCGATTACACAAACTCGGTGAGACCGATTTTGGTAATACGCTAACCAGAGAGTTGGTCAGGTAAACTCTGTGGGACCGATTTGCTCTTTCGGTGAGACCGAAATGTTACAAAAAGGAAACAGAGAGTTTACATTGCAATCTCGGTGGGACCGATCCGCTCTTTCGGTGAGACCGAAAAGTTACGAAAAGGAAACAGAGAGTTTGCAATCCCATCTCGGTGAGACCGAGATCCCTATCGGTAGAACCGATTTGCTAGGGTTTGGCAATGGCTATGACAAGTGAAACTCGGTGACGCCGGGTTGAAAGAATCGGTAGGGCCGAGTTTGGCTTTGGGTTTAGGTCAAATGTGGATATGGGAAAGTAGTTGAGGGTTTTGGAGCATATCACTAAGCACATGAAGCAAGAGGCTCATTAAGCAACACCTCATCCCTCCTTGATAGTATTGGCTTTTCCTAAGGACTCAATGTGATCTTGGATCACTAAAATATAAAATGAAGAGTCTTGAGCTTTTGAGCTTGAGCCAATCCTTTGTCCTTAGCATTTTGAGGGATCCACTTTCAACATCCATGCCATGCCAATCATTGAGCTTCCCTGAAATAATCATCTTGGAATAGCATTAGCTCAATGAGCTATATGTTGTTATGAATTACCAAAACCACCTAGGGATAGTTGCACTTTCAGTGTTGATCTTCCGAGGTCGGGCATGACCCAAGAAAGTGTGTCCGGCCAGATGGGATTGAGCGTGTTGGGTTATGTGGTGCACCCCTCCAGGGAAGTTAATCTATTCAAATAGCCGTGATCTTCGGTAACAGGATGACTTGGAGTTGTACCTTGACCTTATGACAACTAGAATTGGTTACTTAATAAAACACACCATTCCAAGTGCCAGATACAACCCAGTGATCGCTCTCTAACAGGGCGACGAGGTGAGGATCGCCGGGTAGGATTATGCTACACGATGCTACTTGGTGAACTTATCTTCTGATCTCTTCTACATGCTGCAAGATGGAGGTGGCCAGAAGCGTGGCCTTTGATAGGACTAGCTATCCCCCTCTTATTTCGGCATTCTGTAGTTCAGTCCATATATGAAACCCTTAATCCATTTGATACCAATGCATACATATGTAGTGTAGCTCCTTGCTTGCGATTACTTTGGATGAGTACTCACGGTTGCTTTGCTCCCCCTTTTCCCCCTTCCTATACCCGATTGCTGCGACCAGACAATGGAGTCCAGGAGCCAGACGCCACCGTCGACGATGACTCCTACTACTTTGGGGGGCCTACCACTACGTGCAGGCCGCTGATGACGACCAGGAGTAGCTTAGGAGGATCCCAGGCAGGAGGCCTGCGCCTCTTTCGATATGTATCCCAGTTTGTGCTAGCCTTCTTAAGGCAAACTTGTTTAACTTATGTCTGTACTCAGGTATTGTTGCTTCCGCTGACTCGTCTATGATCGAGCTCTTGTATCCGAGCCCTCGAGGCCCCTGGCTTGTAATATCATGATTGTATGACTTATTTTTATTTGTAGAGTTGTGTTGTGATATCTTTCCGTGAGTCCCTGATCTTTATCATACACGTTTGCGTGTATGATTAGTGTACGATTGAATCGGGGGCATCACATGGCTACCATGTTTGCTAGGCATAAAGAGAAAGATAATTTTCTTGTGAGGCTGCAAATTGATGTGCTTGAGCAGGCATTTGGACCTAGGATGGCGGGTGCAACATCTCAGGGAGAACCAAGTCATCATAATGGCATGTCTAGCCAGAACAGTTCAGTTGGTGCACGGCGACGTGGTGGGTCGACAAGTGTGGGCAACGGCAGTAGGGTCCCCCTTGAAGTGGAGCCTGATGACTACAATTCTGGGGTTGATGAAGAGAAGCTATATTCTGATGTTATTTGGCATTTACGACGGGCACCTCGGGCTGAAAACCAAGATGAGGCTCACAATGCAGTCCGTGTGGATGATGACGCGGTGGGTGAGGACGCAGACCTTGTAGCTATTGAATGGGACCCTTTGAACCCTCATATGGAAGAAGGTACCGTTTTTGCATCCATGACTGAGTGTAGAAATGCACTTGTGACATACTTCATCAAGGTTGAATGTAGTTTCAAAGTTTTGACAAGAGCGGTCGAGTATGTTATAGAGTGCATTGTCCGACTGAGGGTTGTCCATGGAGGCTGCTCGCATCTAAAATGCGAAACGGCACTAATGTTTAGGTCAAAGTGAACCCTTTTAAACACATATGCCAGGAATCAACCCTTAGGAAGGATACAATCAATAGAGCCAAGTCAAGATGGGTGGCAAAAGAAGTAAAGAAGTGGGTGAAAGAAAACCAGCAAGTGGGTCCAAAGGAATTGCAGAAGAAAATCAAATATAAGTTCAAGATAGATTTACCACACATGAGGTTGTTCAATGGTAAACAACATGCTATGGATTCTATTTATGGTAACTGGCAGGAAAGTTTTCAATTGTTGTATTCATTCAAAGGTGAAGTGGAGAGGACAAGCCCAGGTAGTATTGTAGATATTGATCACCACACCGTGGAGTACACATTCAGGGGAGTGACGAAGACCAAGGAATGCTTTACGAGGGTTTTTGTCGGCTTTGAGGCTTGTCGCCGGGGTTTTTTGGCAAGCTGCAGGCCTTATTTGGCTATTGATGCCACTTTTCTCACAGGGAGGTTTAAAGCACAGTTAGTAGCAGCTTGTGCAATTGATGCACATAGTTTTGTATTTCCAGTTGCCTATGGTGTGCTGGAGACAGAGTCTAAGGAGGGTCGGACTTGGTTTTTGCATAATCTGTGCCGGGCTATTGCACATCCCAATGGGTTGGCCATTCATACAGATGCCTGTAAAGGTTTAGAAGTGGCCATGGACAATGTGTTCCCTGGAGTAGAGCATAGGGAATGCATGCGTCACCTTGCTGCAAATTTCATGAAGAAAATTCAAAGCAAAGGTGTATACCGACAATTTATGGCCAGCATCTTTGACTTGCAGTGTCAAGAAGCACAACTACCACTTGAGGCAGTTATACATGAATCCCAAAGTGAAAAAATACTTGGAAACACACAACTTCAAGTTATGCGCCAGAAGCCAGTTCAGTGAACTGAGCAAAGTTGACTATGTGCACAATAATCTAGCAGAGTCTTTCAACTCAACGATCTGGAAACTAAAGGGTCATTATGTGGTGGATTTGCTTGACAAGATAAGGATAGAATACATGCAGAAATTTCATTATCGTGCAGGAATAGCCAAGGCAAAATTCATGGGCCACATTATCATCCCTGCCGTGATGAATGAACGGAAGCAGAAAACAACAGGCTTGGAAATGAACATGATTCTTTGCTCGGGTACCACAGTAGAGATATCATATTTGGATAAAGAGAAGAGGGAATGGAGATATCCAGTGGATTTAGAAGCTAGAAATTTGATACGTACATTTTGCATCATGCTTTTATATCGATATTTATTGCATTATGGGCTGTTATTACACATTATGTCACAATACTTATGCCTATTCTCTCTTATTTTACAAGGTTTACATAAAGAGGGAGAATGCCGGCAGCTGGGAATCTGGGCTGGAAAAGGAGCAAATATTAGAGACCTATTCTGCACAGCTCCAAAAGTCCTGAAACTTCACGGGAGACATTTTCCAAATATATAAAAAATACTGAGAGAAAGAACTTCACCAGGGGGGGCACACCCTGCCCACGAGGGTGGGGGCGCACCCTACCCCCTGGGCGCGCCCCCTACCTCGTGGGCCCACTGGTGGCCCTCTGGTGGCCATCTTCTGCTATATGAAGTCTTTCGATGGGAAAAAATAACAAGCCATCTTCTCGGACGAAACTCCGCCACCACGAGGCAGAACCTTGGCGGAACCAATCTAGGGCTCTGGCGAAGTTGTTCTGCTGGGGAAACTTCCCTCCCAGAGGGGGAAATCATCGCCATCGTCATCACCAACGCTCCTCTCATCGGGAGAGGGCAATCTCCATGAACATCTTCATCAGCACCATCTCCTCTCAAAACCCTAGTTCGTCTCTTGTATCCAATTCTTATCTCCAAGTCCGGGATTGGTGCTAGTAGTGTTAATTACTCCTTGTAGTTGATGCTAGTTGGTTTAATTGGTGGAAGATCATATGTTCAGATCCTATATGCATATTAATACCCCTCTGATTAGGAACATGTTTATGCTTTGTGAGTAGTTACGTTTGTTCCTGAGGACATGGGAGAAGTCTTGCTATTAGTAGTCATGTGAATTTGGTATTCGTTCGATATTTTGATGAGATGTATGTTGTCTCTCCTCTAGTGGTGTTATGTGAACATCGACTACATGACACTTCACCATTATTTGGGCCTAGAGGAAGGGATTGGGAAGTAATAAGTAGATGATGGGTTGCTAGAGTGACAAAAGCTTAAACCCTAGTTTATGCGTTGCTTCGTAAGGGGCTGATTTGGATCCATATGTTTCATGCTATGGTTAGGTTTACCTTAATACTTTTGTTGTAGCTGCGGATGCTTGCAATAGAGGTTAATCATAAGTGGGATGCTTGTCCAAGTAAGGGCAGTACCCAAGCACCGGTCCACCCACATACCAAATTATCAAAGTACTGAACGCGAATCATATGAATGTGATGAAAACTAGCTTGACGATATTCCCATGTGTCCTCGGGAGCGCTTTACATCATATAAGAGTTTTTCCAGGCTTGTCCTTTGCTACAAAAAGGATTGGGCCACCTTGCTGCACTTTATTCACATTTGTTACTTGTTGCTCGTTACAAATTATCCTATCACAAAACTATCTGTCACCACTTATTTCAGTACTTGCAGAGAATACCTTGTTGGAAACCGCTTATCATTTCCTTCTGCTCCTTGTTGGGTTCGACACTCTTACTTATCGAAAGGACTACGATAAATCCCCTATACTTGTGGGTCATCAAGACTCTTTTCTGGCGCCGTTACCGGGGAGTGAAGTGTTGGAAATATGCCCTAGAGGCAATAATAAAATGATTATTATATTTCCTTGTTCATGATAATTGTCTATTATTCATGCTGTAATTGTATTATCCGGAAATCGTAATACATGTGTGAATACATAGACCACAATGTGTCCCTAGTGAGCCTCTAGTTGACTAGCTCGTTGATCAACAGATAGTCATGGTTTCCTGGCTATAGACATGGGGATGTCATTGATAACAGGATCACATCATTAGGAGAATGATGCGATGGACAAGACCCAATCCTAAGCTTAGCTCAAAGATCGTGTAGTTCGTTTGCTGTAGCTTTTCTGAATGTCAAGTATCATTTCCTTAGACCATGAGATTGTGCAACTCCCGGATACCGTAGGAGTGCTTTGGGTGTGCCAAACGTCACACCGTAACTAGGTGATTATAAAGGTACATTACAGGTGTCTCCGAAAGTGTCTGTTGGGTTGGCACGAATCGAGACTGGGATTTGTCACTCCGTATGACGGAGAGGTATCTCTGGGCCCACTCGGTAATGCATCATAATAATGAGCTCAATGTGATCAAGTGGTTGATCACAGGATCATGCATTACGGTACGAGTAAAGTGAATTGCCGGTAACGAGACTGAACAAGGTATTGGGATACCGACGATCGAGTCTCGGGCAAGTAACGTACCGATTGACAAAGGGAATTGTATACAGGGTTGCTTGAATCCTCGACATCGTGGTTCATCCGATGAGATCATCGAGGAGCATGTGGGAGCCAACATGGGTATCCAGATCCCGCTGTTGGTTATTGGCCGGAGAGCCGTCTCGGTCATGTCTACGTGTCTCCCGAACCCGTAGGGTCTACACACTTAAGGATCGGTGACGCTACGGTTGTGGAGATATGAGTATGCAGTAATTAGAAAGTTGTTCGGAGTCCCGGATGAGATCCTGGACGTCGCGAGGAGTTCCGGAATGGTCCGGAGGTGAAGAATTATATATAGGAAGTGTAGTTTCGGCCATCGGGAAAGATTCGGGGTCACCGGTATTGTACGGGGACCACCGGATGGGTCCCGGGGGTCCACCGGGTGGGGCCACCCATCCCGGAGGGGCCCATGGGCTGAAGTGGGGAGGGTAACCAGCCCATAGTGGGCTGGTGCGCACCCCCCCCCCCTTGGGCCCCCCTGCGCCTAGGGTTGGAAACCCTAGGGTGGGGGCGCCTCCACTTGCCTTGGGAGGCACTCCACCCCCCTTGGCCGCCGCCCCCTTGAGAGATCCCATCTCCAGGGCCGGCGCCCCCTCCCAGGGGGCCTATATAAAGGGGGGAGGGAGGGCAGCCGCACCTCAAGTCTTGGCGCCTCCCTCTCCCCTGCTACACCTCTCCCTCTCGCAGAAGCTCGATGAAGCCCTGCTGTGGTCATTGCTGCATCCACCACCATGCCGTCGTGCTGCTGGATCTTCATCAACCTCTCCTTCCCCCTTGCTGGATCAAGAAGGAGGAGACGTCATCCACTCCGTACGTGTGTTGAACGCGGAGGTGCCGTCCGTTCGGCACTTGGTCATCGGTGATTTGGATCACGGCGAGTACGACTCCATCATCCCCGTTCTCTTGAACGCTTCCGCTCGCGATCTACAAGGGTATGTAGATGCACTCTCCTCTCGTTGCTAGTTGACTCCATAGATTGATCTTGGTGAAACATAGGATTTTTTTTGTTTTCTGCAACGTTCCCCAACAGTGGCATCATGAGCTAGGTCTATGCGTAGTTCTCTTTGCACGAGTAGAACACAATTTGTTGTGGGCGTAGATGTTGTAAACTTTATTGACGCTACTAGTCTTATTTTGCTTCAGCGGTATTGTGGGATGAAGCGGCCCGGACAGACCTTACGCGTACGCTTACGTGAGACAGGTTCCACCGACTGACATGCACTAGTTGCATAAGGTGGCTAGCGGGTGTCTGTCTCTCCCACTTTAGTTGGAGCGGATTCGACGAAAAGGGTCCTTATGGAGGGTAAATAGAAGTTGACAAATCACGTTGTGGCTTTTACGTAGGTAAGAAAACATTCTTGCTAGAACCCTATTGCAGCCACGTAAAACTTGCAACAACAATTAGAGGACGTCTAACTTGTTTTTGCAGCAAGTGTCATGTGATGTGATATGGACAAAGTTGTGATGAATGATGAATGATATATATGTGATCTATGAGATCATGTTCTTGTAATAGGAATCACAACTTGCATGTCGATGAGTATGACAACCGGCAGGAGCCATAGGATTTGTCTTTATTTTTGTATGACCTGCGTGTCATTGAGAAACGCCATGTAAATTACTTTACTTTATTCCTAAACGTGTTAGCCATAGTAGTAGAAGTAATAGTTGGCGAGCAACTTCATGGAGACACGATGATGGAGATGATGATGATGGAGATCATGGTGTCATGCCGGTGACAAGATGATCATGGAGCCCCAAGATGGAGATCAAAGGAGCTATATGATATTGGCCATATCATGTCACTATTATTTGATTGCTTGTGATGTTTATCATGTTTTTGCATCTTGTTTACTTAGAACGACGATAGTAAATAAGATGATCCCTCATAATAATTTCAAGAAAGTGTTCCCCCTAACCGTGCGCCGTTGCGACAGTTCGTTGTTTCGAAGCACCACGTGATGATCGGGTGTGATAGATTCCAACGTTCACATACAACGGGTGTAAGACAGATTTACACATGCAAACACTTAGGTTGACTTGACGAGCCTAGCATGTACAGACATGGCCTCGAAACACAGAAGACCGAAAGGTCGAGCATGAGTCGTATAGAAGATACGATCAACATGAAGATGTTCACCGATGTTGACTAGTCCGTCTCACGTGATGATCGGACACGGCCTAGTTGACTCGGATCATGTTATACGTAGATGACTGGAGGGATGTCTATCTGAGTGGGAGTTCATTGAATAATCTGATTAGATGAACTTAATTATCATGAACTTAGTCTAAAATCTTTACAATATGTCTTGTAGATCAAATGGCCAACGTTGTCCTCAACTTCAACGCGTTCCTAGAGAAAACCAAGCTGAAAGACGATGGCAGCAACTATACGGACTGGGTCCGGAACCTGAGGATCATCCTCATAGCTGCCAAGAAAGATTATGTCCTAGAAGCACCGCTAGGTGACGCACCCGTCCCACAGAACCAAGACGTTATGAACGCTTGGCAGACACGTGCTGATGATTACTCCCTCGTTCAGTGCGGCATGCTTTACAGCTTAGAACCGGGGCTCCAAAAGCGTTTTGAGCGACACGGAGCATATGAGATGTTCGAAGAGCTGAAAATGGTTTTCCAAGCTCATGCCCGGGTCGAGAGATATGAAGTCTCCGACAAGTTCTTCAGCTGTAAGATGAAGGAAAATAGTTCTGTCAGTGAGCACATACTCACAATGTCTGGGTTGCATAACCGCTTGACTCAGCTGGGAGTTAATCTCCCGGATGACGCGGTCATTGACAGAATCCTTCAGTCGCTTCCACCAAGCTACAAGAGCTTTGTGATGAACTTCAATATGCAGGGGATGGAAAAGACCATTCCTGAGGTATATTCAATGTTGAAATCAGCAGAGGTAGAAGTCAAAAAGGAACATCAAGTGTTGATGGTGAATAAAACCACTAAGTTCAAGAAAGGCAAGGGAAAGAAGAACTTCAAGAAGGACGGCAAGGGAGTTGCCGCACCCGGTAAGCAAGCTGACGGGAAGAAGCCAAAGAATGGACCCAAGCCCGAGACTGAGTGCTTTTATTGCAAGGGAAGTGGTCACTAGAAGCGGAACTGCCCCAAATACTTAGCGGACAAGAAGGCCGGCATCACAAAAGGTATATGTGATATACATGTAATTGATGTGTACCTTACCAGTACTCGTAGTAGCTCCTGGGTATTTGATACCGGTGCGGTTGCTCACATTTGTAACTCAAAGCAGGAGCTGCGGAATAAGCGGAGACTGGCGAAGGACGAGGTAACGATGCGCGTCGGGAATGGTTCCAAGGTCGATGTGATCGTCGTCGGCACGCTACCTCTACATTTACCTATGGGATTAGTTTTAAACCTCAATAATTGTTATTTAGTGCCAGCTTGAGCATGAACATTGTATCAGGATCTCGTTTAATTTGAGATGGCTACTCATTTAAATCCGAGAATAATGGTTGTTCTATTTATATGAGAGATATGTTTTATGGTCATGCTCCGATGGTGAATGGTTTATTCTTAATGAATCTCGAGCGTAATGCTACACATATTCATAGTGTGAATAACAAAAGAGGTAAGGTTGATAATGATAGTCCCACATACTTGTGGCACTGCCGCCTTGGTCACATAGGTGTCAAACGCATGAAGAAGCTCCATGCAGATGGACTTTTAGAGTCTCTTGATTACGAATCATTTGACACGTGCGAACCATGCCTCATGGGTAAAATGACCAAGACTCCATTCTCAGGAACAATGGAGCGAGCAACCAACTTATTGGAAATCATACATACTGATGTGTGTGGTCCAATGAGTGTTGAGGCTCGCGGTGGCTATCGTTATGTTCTCACCCTCACTGATGACTTGAGTAGATATGGGTATGTCTATTTAATGAAACACAAGTCCGAGACCTTTGAAAAGTTCAAGGAATTTCAGAGTGAGGATGAGAATCAACGTGACAGGAAAATCAAGTTCTTGCGATCAGATCGTGGGGAGAATACTTGAGTCACGAATTTGGCACACACTTAAGAAAATGTGGAATAGTTTCACAACTCACGCCGCCTGGAACACCTCAGCGTAATGGTGTGTTCGAACGTCGTAATCGCACTCTATTAGATATGGTGCGATCTATGATGTCTCTTACCGATTTACCACTATCATTTTGGGGCTATGCTTTAGAGACTGCCGCATTCACTTTAAATAGGGCTCCGCCGAAATCCGTTGAGACGACACCGTATGAATTATGGTTTGGGAAGAAACCTAAGCTGTCATTTCTAAAAGTTTGGGGATGCGATGCTTATGTCAAGAAACTTCAACCTGAAAAGCTCGAACCCAAGTCAGAAAAATGCGTCTTCATAGGATACCCTAAAAAACTGTTGGGTATACCTTCTACCTCAGATCCGAAGGCAAGATCTTTGTTGCCAAGAATGGGTCCTTTCTAGAGAAAGAGTTTCTCTCGAAAGAAATAAGTGGGAGGAAGGTAGAACTTGATGAAGTATTACCTCTTGAACCGGTAAGTGGCGCAGCTCAAGAAAATGTTCCTGAGGTGCCTGCACCGACTAGAGAGGAAGTTGATGATGATGATCATGAAACTTCAGATCAATTTGCTACTGAACTTCGTAGGTGCACAAGGACAAGTTCCGCACCAGAGTGGTACGGTAACCCTGTCTTGGAAATCATGTTGTTAGACAACGGTGAACCTTCGAACTATGAAGAAGCGATGGCGGGCCCAGATTCCGACAAATGGCTGGAAGCCATGAAATCCGAGATAGGATCCATGTATGAAAATGAAGTATGGACTTTGACTGACTTGCCCGTTGATCGGCGAGCCATAGAAAATAAATGGATCTTTAAGAAGAAGACAGACGCGGATGGTAATGTGACCATCTATAAAGCTCGGCTTGTCGCTAAGGGTTATCGACAAGTTCAAGGGGTTGACTACGATGAGACTTTCTCACCCGTAGCGAAGCTGAAGTCCGTCCGAATCATGTTAGCAATTGCTGCATTCTATGATTATGAGATATGGAAAATGGACGTCAAAACGGCATTCCTTAATGGTTTCCTTAAGGAAGAACTGTATATGATGTAGCCGGAAGGTTTTGTCGACCCTAAGAATGCTAACAAGGTATGCAAGCTCCAGCGATCCATTTATGGGCTGGTGCAAGCATCTCGGAGTTGGAACATTCGCTTTGATGAGATGATCAAAGCGTTTGGGTTTATGCAGACTTATGGAGAAGCCTGCGTTTACAAGAAAGTGAGTGGGAGCTCTGTAGCATTTCTCATATTATATGTAGATGACATACTTTTGATGGGAAATGATATAGAACTTTTGGACAGCATTAAGGCCTACTTGAATAAGAGTTTTTCAATGAAGGACCTTGGAGAAGCTGCTTATATATTAGGCATCAAGATCTATAGAGATAGATCAAGACGCCTCATAGGTCTTTCACAAAGCACATACCTTGATAAGATATTGAAGAAGTTCAATATGGGTCAGTCTAAGAAGGGGTTCTTGCCTATGTTGCAAGGTGTGAAATTGAGCTCAGCTCAATGTCCGACCACGGCAGAAGATATAGAAGAGATTAGTGTCATCCCCTATGCCTCAGCCATAGGGTCTATTATGTATGCCATGCTGTGTACCAGACCTAATGTAAACCTTGCCGTAAGTTTGGTAGGAAGGTACCAAAGCAATCCCGGCAAGGAACACTGGACAGCGGTCAAGAATATCCTGAAGTACCTGAAAAGGACTAAGGACATGTTTCTCATTTATGGAGGTGACAAAGAGCTCGTCGTAAAGGGTTACGTCGACGCTAGCTTCGACACAGATCTGGATGACTCTAAGTCACAAACCGGATACGTGTATGTTTTGAATGGTGGGGCAGTAAGCTGGTGCAGTTGCAAGCAAAGCATTGCGTCGGGGCCGATGACTCTCTTCTGTGACAACACTGGAGCTATTGCCCTTGCCAAGGAGCCCAGGTTTAACAGGAAGGCCAGGCATATCAACCGTCGCTTCAACTCCATTCGTGAAAGTGTTCAAAATGGAGACATAGAAATTTGTAAAGTACATACGGACCTGAATGTAGCAGATCCGTTGACTAAACCTCTCCCTAGAGCAAAACATGATCAACACCAGAATTCCATGGGTGTTCGATTCATCACAATGTAACTAGATGATTGACTCTAGTGCAAGTGGGAGACTGTTGGAAATATGCCCTACAGGCAATCATAAAATGATTATTATATTTCCTTGTTCATGATAATTGTCTATTATTCATGCTGTAATTGTATTATCCGGAAATCGTAATACATGTGTGAATACATAGACCACAATGTGTCCTTAGTGAGCCTCTAGTTGACTAGCTCGTTGATCAACAGATAGTCATGGTTTCCTGGCTATAGACATGGGGATGTCATTGATAACGGGATCACATCATTAGGAGAATGATGTGATGGACAAGACCCAATCCTAAGCTTAGCTCAAAGATCGTGTAGTTCATTTGTTGTAGCTTTTCTGAATGTCAAGTATCATTTCCTTAGACCATGAGATTGTGCAACTCCCGGATACCGTAGGAGTGCTTTGGGTGTGCCAAACGTCACAACGTAACTAGGTGACTATAAAGGTACATTACAGGTGTCTCCGAAAGTGTCTGTTGGGTTGGCACGAATCGAGACTGGGATTTGTGACTCCGTATGACGGAGAGGTATCTCTGGGCCCACTCGGTAATGCATCATCATAATGAGCTCAATGTGATCAAGTGGTTGATCACGGGATCATGCATTACGGTACGAGTAAAGTGACTTGCCGGTAACGAGACTGAACAAGGTATTGGGATACCGACGATCGAGTCTCGGGCAAGTAACGTACCGATTGACAAAGGGAATTGTATACGGGGTTGCTTGAATCCTCGACATCGTGGTTCATCCGATGAGATCATCGAGGATCATGTGGGAGCCAACATGGGTATCCAGATCCCGCTATTGGTTATTGGCCGGAGAGCCGTCTCGGTCATGTCTACGTGTCTCCCGAACCCGTAGGGTCTACACACTTAAGGTTCGGTGACGCTAGGGTTGTAGAGATATGAGTATGCAGTAATCCGAAAGTTGTTCGGAGTCCCGGATGAGATCCTGGACGTCACGAGGAGTTCTGGAATGGTCCGGAGGTGAAGAATTATATATGCGAAGTGTAGTTTCGGCCATCGAGAAAGATTCGGGGTCACCGGTATTGTACCGGGACCACCAGATGGGTCCCGGGGGTCCACCGGGTGGGGCCACCCTTCCCGGAGGGCCCCATGGGCTGAAGTGGGGAGGGAACCAGCCCATAGTGGGCTGGTGCCCTCCCTTGGGCCCCCCTGCGCCTAGGGTTGGAAACCCTAGGGTGGGGGCGCCTCCACTTGCCTTGGGGGGCACTCCACCCCCCTTGGACGCCGCCCCCTTGGGAGATCCCATCTCCAGGCCCCCCCCAGGGGGCCTATATAAAGGGGGGAGGGAGGGCAGCCGCACCTCAAGTCTTGGCGCCTCCCTCTCCCCTGCTACACCTCTCCCTCTCGCAGAAGCTCGGCGAAGCCCTGCTGCGATCATTGCTGCATCCACCACCACGCCGTCGTGTTGCTAAATCTTCATCAACCTCTCCTTCCCCCTTGCTGGATCACGAAGGAGGAGATGTCATCCGCTCCATACGTGTGTTGAACGCGGAGGTGCCATCCGTTCGGCACTTGGTCATCGGTGATTTGGATCATGACGAGTACGACTCCATCATCCCCGTTCTCTTGAACGCTTCCGCTCGCGATCTACAAGGGTATGTAGATGCACTCTCCTCTCATTGCTAGTTGACCCCATAGATTGATCTTGGTGAAACGTAGGAAATTTTTTTGTTTTATGCAACATTCCCCAACATGAAGTGCCATTGGTAGGTGGAATTTCGTAAGGGAAAATTTATATAGTGTGCTGAAATTTACCGTCACTTGTTACTATGGAAAGTAATCCTTTGAGGGACTTGTTCGGGGTATCTTCACCCCGACCAGTAGAGCAAAGAGTTGCTCCTCAACCTACTGAAAATGAAAATGAAAATGTCTGCTTTGAAATTCCTTCGGGTATGATAGAAAAACTGCTAGCTAATCCTTTTTTAGGAGATGGAACAAAACATCCTGATGAGCATCTAATATATGTGGATGAAGTTTGTGGATCATTTAAGCTTGCAGGTGTTCCCGGAGATGTTGTTAAGAAGAAGGTCTTCCCTTTATCTTTGAAGGGATACGCATCAACATGGTATAGGCTATGTGATGATATGGGGTTTTGGAATTACGAATGGTTGAAATTGGAATTTCATCAAAAGTTTTATCCTATGCATCTTGTTCATCGTGATCGCAATTACATATATAATTTTTGGCCTCGCGAAGGAGAAAGCATCGCTCAAGCTTGGGGGAGGCTTAAATCAATGTTATATTCATGCCCCAATCATGACCTCTCAAGAGAAACGATTATACAAAAATTTTATGCTCAGCTTTCTAATAACAATCGCACCATGCTTGATACTTCTTGTGCTGGCTCTTTTATGATGAAGACTATTGAATTCAAATGGGATTTATTGGAAAGAATTAAATGCAACTCTGAAGACTGGAACCTCGACAAAGGTAAGGAGTCAGGTATGACACCTAGTTTTGATTGTGTTAAATCTTTTATGGATACCGATATTTTTCGTAAATTTAGCACTAAATATGGACTTGACTCTGAGATAGTAGCTTCTTTCTGTGAATCTTTTGCTACTTATGTTGATCTCCCCAAGGAGAAGTGGTTTAAATATCATCCTCCCATAGAAGTAAAAGTAGTTGCGCCTATTAAAGTTGAAAAAAAGATTGTCACTTATAATGATCCTATTGTTTCTATTTCTTATGTTGAGAAACCACCTTTCCCTGTTAGGATAAAGGATCATGCTAAAGCTTCAACTGTAGTTCATAAAAGCAATATTAAAACATATACACCTCCTGAGCAAGTTAAAGTTGAACCTAATATTGCTATTGTTAAAGATCTATTGTCTGATAATATTGATGGGCATGTTATTTATTTCTGTGATGAAACTGCTAGAATTGCTAAACCATGTGCTAAAGATAAACCTAGACCTGTGGTAGGCATGCCTGTTATTTCTGTTAAAATAGGAGATCATTGTTATCATGGCTTATGTGATATGGGTGCTAGTGCTAGTGCAATACCTATTAGCCTATATATAGAAATCATGCATGATATTGCACCTGTTGAATTAGAAGATATTGATGTCACAATTAAACTTGCCAATAGAGATATTATTTCACCAATGGGAATTGTTAGAGATGTTGAAGTATTGTGTGGGAAAACTAAATATCCTACTGATTTTCTTGTTCTTGGTTCCCCACAAGATAGCTTTTGTCCCATTATATTTGGTAGACCCTTCCTGAACACTGTTAATGCTACCATAGATTGCAAAAGGGATGTTGTTACTATCGGTTTAGATGATATGACTCATGCATTTAATTTCTCTAAATTTAGTAGACAACACCGTGAAGAAGAATTACCTAGTAAGGATGAAATTATTGGTCTTGCTTCTATTGTCGTACCTCCTAGTGATCCCTTAGAACAATATTTGCTAGACCATGAAAATGACATGTCTATGAATGAAAGAAGGGAATTAGATGAAGTATTCTTTAAACAGGAACCTATTCTGAAAAACAATTTACCTATTGAAATCCTAGGGGATCCTCCTCCACCCAAGGGTGATCCCGTGTTTGAGCTTAAACCGTTACCTGATACTCTTAAATATGCTTATCTTGATGAGAAAAAGATATATCATGTTATTATTAGTGCTAACCTTTCAGAGCATGAGGAAGAGAGATTATTGAAAACTCTGAAGAAGCACCGTGCTGCTATTGGGTATACTCTTGATGATCTTAAGGGCATTAGTCCCACTCTATGTCAACATAAAATTAATTTGGAAGAAGATGCTAAACCAGTTCGTGATCATCAACGCCGGCTGAATCCTAAAATGAAAGAAGTGGTAAGAAAGGAAATACGAAAGCTCCTTGAGGCAGGTATAATCTATCCCGTTGCTGATAGTCAGTGGGTAAGCCCTGTCCATTGTGTTCCTAAGAAGGGAGGTATTACTGTTGTTCCTAATGATAAAGATGAATTGATCCCTCAAAGAATTATTACAGGTTACAGGATGGTAATTGATTTCCGCAAATTAAATAAGGCTACTAA
Organism: Triticum monococcum; assembly: GCA_034509565.1. NCBI lineage: Eukaryota > Viridiplantae > Streptophyta > Magnoliopsida > Poales > Poaceae > Triticum > Triticum monococcum. The sequence goes on from CM067845.1 coordinate 673,372,428, forward strand.
AAAGGATAGTTACCCCTTACCTTTTATCGATCAAATGCTAGAAAGATTATCTAAACATACACATTTTTTCTTTCTAGATGGTTATTCTGGTTTCTCTCAAATACCTGTGTCAGCCAAAGATCAATCAAAGACTACTTTCACATGACCTTTTGGTACTTTTGCTTATAGACGTATGCCTTTTGGTTTATGTAATGCACCTGCTACCTTTCAAAGATGCATGATGGCTATATTCTCTGACTTTTGTGAAAAGATTTGTGAGGTTTTCATGGACGACTTTTCCGTCTATGGATCTTCTTTTGATGATTGCTTAGCAACCTTGATCGAGTTTTGCAGAGATGTGAAGAAACTAATCTTGTCTTGAATTGGGAAAAATGCCACTTTATGGTTAATGAAGGTATTGTCTTGGGGCATAAAGTTTTTGAAAGAGGTATTGAAGTTGATAAAGCCAAAGTTGATTCTATTGAGAAGATGACATGTCCCAAGGACATCAAAGGCATAAGAAATTTCCTTGGCCATGCCGGATTTTATAGGAGGTTTATGAAGGACTTCTCAAAAATTCCTCGGCCTCTGACTAATTTATTACAAAAAGATATACCATTTGTTTTTGATGATGATTGTGTAGAAGCATTTGAAATACTTAAGAAAGCATTGATCTCTGCACCCATTGTTCAGCCACCTGATTGGAATTTACCCTTTGAAATTATGTGTGATGCTAGTGATTATGCTGTAGGTGTTGTTCTAGGACAAAGAGTTGATAAGAAATTAAATGTTATTCAATATGCTAGCAAAACCTTAGACAATGCTCAAAGAAATTATGCTACTACTGAAAAAGAATTCTTAGCGGTTGTATTTGCTTGTGATAAGTTCAGACCTTATATTGTTGATTCTAAAGTAACTATTCACACTGATCATGCTGCTATTAAATATCTTATGGAAAATAAAGATGTTAAACCTAGACTTATTAGATGGGTTCTCTTGCTACAAGAATTTGATTTGCATATTGTTGATAGAAAGGCAGCTGAGAAGCCCGTTGCAGACAACTTGTCTAGGTTAGAAAATGTGCTTGATGACCCACTTCCTATTGATGATAGCTTTCCTGATGAGAAACTAAATGTCATAAATACTTCTCATACTGCTCCATGGTATGCTGATTATGCTAATTACATTGTTGCTAAGTTTATACCACCTAGTTTCACATACCAGCAAAAGAAAAAGTTCTTCTATGATTTGAGGCATTACTTTTGGGATGACCCACATCTTTATAAAGAAGGAGTAGATGGTGTTATTAGACATTGTGTACCTGAGCATGAACAGGAACATATCCTATGCAAGTGTCACTCTGAAGCTTATGGAGGACACAATGCTGGAGACAGAACTGCCCATAAGGTACTGCAATCTGGTTTTTATTGGCCTACTCTCTTCAAAGATGCCCATAAGTTTGTCCTACCTTGTGATGAATGTCAAAGAATTGGTAATATTAGTAGACGTCAAGAAATGCCTATGAATTATTCACTTGTTATTGAACCATTTGATGTTTGGGGCTTTGACTATATGGGACCCTTTCCTTCCTCTAATGGATATACACATATTTTAGTTGTTGTTGACTACATTACTAAGTGGGTAGAAGCTATTCCAGCTAGTAGTGCTGATCACAACACTTCTATTAAAATGCTTAAAGAAGTTATTTTCCAAGATTTGGAGTCCCTAGATATTTAATGAATGATGGTGGTCACATTTTATTCATGGTGCTTTCCGTAAAATGCTTGCTAAATATGATGTTAATCATAGAATTGCATCCCCTTATCACCCTCAGTCTAGTGGTCAAGTAGAATTGAGTAATAGAGAACTCAAATTAATTTTGCAAAAGACTGTTAATAGATCTAGAAAGAATTGGTCCAAGAAACTTGATGATGCATTATGGGCCTATAGAACTGCATATAAAAATCCTATGGGTATGTCTCCGTATAAAATGGTTTATGGAAAAGCATGTCACTTACCTCTCAAACTAGAACACAATGCATATTGGGCTATTAAAGAACTCAATTATGATTTTAAACTTGCCAGTGAGAAGAGGTTATTTGATATTAGCTCACTTGATGAATGGAGAACCCAAGCCTATGAAAATGCCAAGTTGTTTAAAGAAAAGGTTAAAAGATGGCATGATAAAAGGATACAAAAATGTGAGTTTAATGTAGGTGATTATGTATTGCTATACAACTCTCGTTTAAGATTTTTTGCAGGAAAACTTCTCTCTAAATGGGAAGGTCCTTACATTATCGAGGAGGTCTATCGTTCCGATGCCATAAAAATCAACAACTTCGAAGGCACAAATCCGAAGGTGGTGAACGGTCAAAGAATCAAACATTATATCTCAGGTAATCCCATAAATGCTGAAATCAATGTTATTGAAACCGTAACCCCGGAGGAATACATAAGGGACACTTTCCGAAACGTTTCAGACTCCGAAAAGGAATAGGTATGTGGTACGGTAAGTAAACCGACTCCAAAACTGTTTTTAAGGCAATATTTCTCCGTTTTGGAATATTTAGAAAAATAGAAAAGTAATAAGTAGTCCGGGAAGGACACGAGGCCTCCACGAGGGTGGAGGGCACGCCCTACCCTACTGGGCGCGCCCCTACCTCATGGGCACTTCGTGTGCTCTCCGGACTCCGTTTTCGTACACGACACGTATTTTGGTCAGTAAAAATTCATTATATAATCTCCTAGGGGTTTTGACTCCCGTATCACGCAAAAATCTCATGTCTTTGTTTCGAGCTATTTTTCTGACAGATCTAGGTTATCATGATGTCACCAAGTGCTCCCAAGGACAAGTTCTCGAGAAGGTCATCAACCCTTACCTCGCGGAGGTGCAGCGACACCCTCAAACCATTGAGATGCGTGATGGGTTTCTGCACATCCGTGATGCTGAGGGACTGAAGGGGACCGGAAGCATGGAGACGAGGCTCGAAGCAATGGAGCAACAAGTTTTCACGTGTCAGGGGATGGTGGAGCGTGGACTCAACTCCAACCACATGATGATCGCAGAGTTCACCAACAAACACAAGCTGGATACCGACAAGATCGGGGAGACTGAGGGAGTCCTGGATTAGGGGGTGTTCGGGTAGCCGGACTATACCTTCAGCCGGACTCCTGGATTATGAAGATACAAGATTAAAGACTTCATCCCGTGTCCGGATGGGGCTTTCCTTGGCGTGGAAGGCAAGCTTGGCGATGCGGATATTCAAGATCTCCTACCATTGTAACCGACTCTATGTAACCCTAACCCTATCCGGTGTCTATATAAACCGGAGGGTTGTAGTCCGTAGGACAGAATCAACTCCATACACAATCATACCATAGGCTAGCTTCTAGGGTTTAGCCTCCTTGATCTCGTGGTAGATCTACTCTTGTACTACCCATATCATCAATATTAATCAAGCAGGAGTAGGGTTTTACCTCCATCGAGAGGGCCCGAACCTGGGTAAACAAAGTGTCCCCAGTCTCCTGTTACCATCCGGCCTAGACGCACAGTTCGGGACCCCCTACCCGAGATCCGCCGGTTTTGACACCGACATTGGTGCTTTCATTGAGAGTTCCTCTGTGTCGTCGCCTTTAGGCCCGATTGCTCCTTCGATCTTCAACAACGATGCGGTCTAGGGCGAGATTTTTCTCCCCGGACAGATCTTCGTCTTCGGCGGCTTCGCACTGCGGGCCAATTCGCTTGGCCACCTTGAGCAGATCGAAAGCTACGCCCCTGGCCGTCAGGTCAGGTTTGAAAGCCTAAACTACACGGCTGACATCCGCGGGGACTTGATCTTCGACGGATTCGAGCCACAGCCAAGCGTGCCGCGCTGTCTCGACGGGCATGATATAGCTCTGACGCCAGATAGCGCCTTGGAGGCCGAACACGCATCATTTTCGACCATTAATTCAAAACCTATTGCACCGATCGAGGATCAGCGGTTGGACGCTGCCTCAGGGCCTGCGATCTCAAAGGCGATCGAGCCGAACTCCAGCTCCGCACTCCGCGTGGCCCGTGACTCCGAGGAGCCAGATTTCTCTCCGAACTCCGAGCCCCCCGCCCCCCTGCCAATCGAATCCGATTGGGCGCCGGTAATGGAGTTCACTGCCACAGACATCTTTCAGCATTCACCTTTTGGTGACATCCTGAATTCTCTTAAGTCTCTCTCTTTATCAGGAGAGCCCTGGCCGAACTACGGTCAACAAGGATGGGATACGGACGGTGAGGAAATTAAAAACCCACCCACCACCCACTTGGTAGCCACTGTCAACGATTTAACCGACATGCTTGACTTCGGCTCCGAAGACATCGACGGCATGGACGACAATATAGGAGACGAACAGGAACCAGCACCTGTAGGGCGCTGGAATGCCACCTCGTCATATGACATATACATGGTGGATACTCCAAAAAACGGAGATGGCGATGGAACAATGGGGGATGACGCCCCCAAGAAACAGCCAAAGCGCCGACATCAGCGGCGCCGCTCTAAATCTCGCCAAAGCACAAACGGTGATTCCGGCACGGGAGATAATACTACCCCGGATAACACCGAAGAACACCCACCCCAGCAAGATTCAGCACAGGAAGATGGAAATGCCAGCCCTCATGAGAGAGCGGCAGACCGAGAGGTCGAGGATGATAACTATACTCCTCCCTCCGAAGATGAGGCAAGCCTCGATGACGACGAATTCGTCATACCATCAGACCCTGCCGAACAAGAGCATTTTAAACGCAGGCTTTTAGCCACGGCAAGCAGCCTCAAGAAAAAGCAGCAACAGCTTAGAGCTGCCCAAGAATTGCTAGCTTACAGATGGACTGAAGACCTCGCGGCCGAAGAGTATGAACTTGAACGCCCCTCCAAGAGTTACCCGAAGCGCCAGTCACTACCCCGATCAGAAGAGGAAGAACCTACATCACCAGCGCACGACATGGCAGACCGGCCACCTCACGGCCGCGATAGAGAGGACTCTCAGCCCCCCACCCAAGCCATGCCCCGACGCCGCACAACTAAGGCACGGGAAAATGCGCCTGACCTGCGAGACATACTGGAGGATAAGGCAAGACAAACAAGATCGATCTACGAATCGCGCAGGCGCCCTATGGCATGTAACAATCTTCACAACGGATACAACAAATCCGGCCGGGCCGAACACAACAGACATAGCTCTTCCGAGCTGCGTCGTGATATAGCCCAGTACAGAGGCGTCGCACACCCGCTATGCTTCACAAATGAAGTAATGGATCATAAAATCCCAGAGGGCTTTAAACCCGTAAACATCGAATCATACGATGGCACCACAGACCCGGCGGTATGGATTGAGGATTATCTCCTTCACATCCACATGGCACGCGGCGATGATCTCCACGCCATCAAGTACCTCCCGCTCAAACTTAAAGGACCGGCTTGGCATTGGCTTAACAGCTTGCCAGCAGACTCAATCGGTTCTTGGGAGGACCTGGAAGCCGCATTCCTCAACAACTTCCAGGGCACTTACGTGCGACCGCCGGACGCCGACAACTTAAGCCACATAATTCAGCAGCCAGAAGAATCAGCCAGACAATTCTGGACACGGTTCCTAACTAAGAAAAACCAGATAGTCGACTGTCCGGACGCAGAGGCCCTAGCAGCCTTCAAACATAACATCCGCGACGAGTGGCTCGCCCGGCACCTGGGACAGGAAAAGCCGAAATCCATGGCAGCCCTCACGACACTCATGACCCGCTTTTGCGCGGGAGAAGACAGCTGGCTAGCTCGCAGTAACAACCTATCAAAGAACCCTGGTAATTTGGATACCAAGGACAAAAGTGGCAGGACACGTCGGAACAACCAAAAGCGCCGCGTTAACAGCGACAGCAATGAAGACACGGCAGTCAATGCCGGATTCAGAGGCTATAAATCCGGTCAGCGGAAAAAGCCATTCAAAAAGAATACTCAGGGCCCGTCCAGTTTGGACCGAATACTCGATCGCTTGTGCCAGATACATGGCACCCCCGAAAAGCCAGCCAATCACACCAACAGGGATTGTTGGGTGTTCAAGCAGGCAGGCAAGTTAAGAGCCGAACACAGAGACAAGGGGCTGCACAGCGATGACGAGGAGCCCAAGCCGCCGAACAACAATGGACAGAAGGGCTTTCCCCCACAAGTGCGGATGGTGAACATGATATACGCAACCCACATTCCCAAGCGGGAGCGGAAGCGTGCGCTACGGGACGTATACGCGATGGAGCCGGTCGCCCCAAAGTTCAACCCATGGTCCTCCTGCCCGATCACTTTTGATCGAAGGGACCATCCCACTAGCATCCGTCAAGGCGGCTTCGCCGCATTGGTTCTTGACCCAATCATCGACGGATTTTACCTCACAAGAGTCCTCATGGACGGCGGCAGTAGCCTAAACCTGCTTTATCAGGACATAGTGCGGAAAATGGGCATAGATCCCTCAAGGATCAAACCCACAAGAACGACCTTTAAAGGCATCATACCAGGTGTAGAAGCCAACTGTACAGGCTCAGTAACACTTGACGTGGTCTTCGGATCCCCGGACAATTTCCGAAGCGAAGAGTTAATCTTCGATATAGTCCCGTTTCGCAGTGGCTATCACGCCCTGCTTGGACGAACCGCAGTCGCAAAATTCAATGCGGTGCCGCACTACGCATATCTCAAACTCAAGATGCCAGGCCCTCAAGGAGTAATCACGGTCAACGGCAACACCGAACGCTCTCTTCGTACAGAGGAGCATACGGCGGCTCTAGCGGTGGAGGTACAAAGTAGCCTTCTTAGGCAATTCTCCAGTCCGGCCATTAAAAAGCCAGACACTGCCAAGCGCGCCCAGAGTAACCTACAGCAGGACCGCCTGGCACACTCTGAGCAAGCGTAGCAATGCGGCCCCAACCCCAGCTTTCGCGACCTTGCGAAACCAGTACCTCGCGTACATAACTACGCCCTTGAAATACCATGGGCACAGGGGAAGGGGAAAAATAACGGCACGCCCAACATACGGCGTAAAACGTACCAGGGGCTGCCGGATTCCTTTTTTAATTTTTTCTTACTTTCAGGACTCCATACTTCGGACGACCTGTTCGGCAATTAGATTGCCGCACAAATGATGCAAGATCCAGGAAGGCAGACAAGCCATGCCGCATCATGGAACTCCCAGGTGGTCTCCGTCACGAGCGATATACCTACTTTATATATAATTCCGCGGCCTGCCCCTGGTCAGGACATACTGAATAGTCCAATATCTTTTGCTTACCGCACAATCTGTATCGTTCGGCTTTCATAAATAGCCTCTCCATAAACAATGCCTAGCTTTTTGTCTATTTTTTGCATTACTCTTTTCATATATATGCTCATTAATGACATGTCGCGCCCGTACATTGCGGTACGGCAAGTACGCCAGGGGCTTCAATACCCTTTAATATGGTGTGAGAAGTCCGTACACTTTAACAAGTGCGGCACCCCGAACTTATAGCACTATATGCATCGGCTCCGAATCATGATTTGGGTCAATAGTTGGGTTTGCTCGGCTCCTATGTTTTGGTGCCTTACGTTCCGCTATATCGGCTAAGGTAGCACTAGGAGAACCACTGCGATTGTGCCCCGGTTGAGCTGGGTTAAGCACCTCAGTGGAGAAAGCTAAAACTAACTGTCATGATGAGGCGAGAGACCGGTCATTGTTCGAGAGGTTTTACGAGTCCCTAAAGGCTTATGCTGCTTCGAGCGAGGAGCTGGATGACCCCAGCCTAGGCGTGGATAGCGCCCCGAATTCGGTCTTTCGAACTAGGGGCTTCGCCGAAATTTAAATTATAACGTTCTATGGCTAAGTGAGAGTGTTCAAGCATTATAATCCGATTGCCTGGTTCGTTGTGCTGAGCGCCTCCCTCGAAGGACCCAACCATGGGAAAAAGAGCGCCCAGGTTTATCACCGAACACCCCAGCACTAAGTGGCATGGGGGGCAGAAGCCGACGACTGGCCATCTCTCAATTTTTGCTAAACGGCCGCACAGAAAATAATATTTTAAATTCAATAAGCATTGTTTAGCGCATATGAACAAGTTTTCAGCGCACAGGATAAACACGAGCGAATTCATTCAAAAAATTACATCCTTGGTGCACTCATCTGCCACAAGGCGGGCACCCGCAAGAACATCCTTATAGTAGTTCTCCGGCTTGCGATGCTCCTTCCCCGGCGGCGGCCCATCCGTCACAAGCTTCTCGCCGTCCAGCTTACCCCAGTGCACCTTTACACGGGCAAGGGCCCTGCGGGCACCTTCGATGCAGACAGAGCGCTTGATGACCTCGAGCCTTGGACAGGCCTCCACCAGCCGCCGCACCAGCCCGAAGTAGCTCCCAGGCAGGGCCTCTCCGGGCCATAGCCGAACTATGAAGCCCTTCATGGCTTGTTCGGCCGCCTTGTGGAGTTCGACCAACTGTTTCAGCTGGTCGCTCAAGGGCACAGGGTGTCCGGCCTCAGCATACTGAGACCAGAACACCTTCTCCATCGAGCTGCCCTCTTCAGCTCGGTAGAATGCGACGGCATCAGATACGCTGTGGGGAAGATCTGTGAATGCCCCTGGAGAACTCCGGATCCGGGTAAGTAACAAGTAGTTTACTTTTATATTTCTGCTTTGCATAAATAATGCCTTACCTGTTGCTATCTTTTTCAAATCCTCCAATTCTCGGAGGGCCTTTTGGGCTTCGGCCTTGGCAGACTTGGTAGTCTCGAGGGCCGCCACGAGCTCGGACGCTTGGGTCTTCGACTCAAGCTCCAAACTCTCATGTTTTTTCATGAGAGCCTGAAGCTCTTGCTGCATCTCGCCGACCTGAGACCCAAGTTTCTCTCGCTCGGTGCGCTCCGCGGCCGTTTTCTTTTCGGCCTCAGACAGCGCCTACTTGAGGGTTGCCACCTCAGTCGTGGCCCCTACAATAAGCAGTTCAATCCTGTTTTTTTGCAATCACGCCCCTCTATAGGGATCTTTTTATAAGGTATTTCCTACCTTCTTTCTCCTCGAGCTCCTGCTTGGTAAGGCCGAGCTCTTGCTCGGACCGCTCAAGTCCCTGTTTTAGGGTATCCACCTCCGCAGTCAGTGCGGCGGTGGCTAGCAGCGAAGCCTGCATACGCATATTGACTCTTTATTGTTAGACTCCTGCGAAATTTGGTAGATCCTCTATTCGGCTTTCCTTTCCAGACACCAAACAGAGCATCATGGGCTACTGTCTATGCGGTAATATTCTTACATATTTTTACTTACCTCGAAGCCTGTTAGGAGGCCAGCGCAAGCTTCACTCAGCCTGCTCTTGGCGGTCTGAACCTTCCGGATCACCGTACTCATAATAGTACTGTGCTCCTCGTCGATGGAGGCGCCTTCAAGCACCTCCAGCAGATTGTCCGGCGCCTCCGGTTGGACGGAGGCTGCCGGCTCAGAAGGCTTGCTCCTCTTGGAAGGAGTTCGCCTGCCGCGGTCCGGAATTGATGAAGATTCCGGCACGGTGTCCGGCTTAAAGCCGGACTTGGAGCCCTGAGGGGTTTTGTCCCCTTCACTCCTGGGGTCTGGGAGGTCGCCTTGCGGCCCCTCTGGGACCACCTCCTCCTGCCCCGGAGCTCGTTGCGACGCCACTTCAGCGTCATCCGCAGTGCGGGGAGAAACAGCGGGCGGAACAGAGTTCACGTCCGATGAATCCAGGGAGCCGCTCGACGAATCGTTGAGTGCGGCTCGGGGCGGGCTGCATGATTACATTCGACATTAGGGAAAGCTGCGCAATAAAGGAACATCATGAGTTACTCTGATACCCGAACTTACGATTTCGCCGGACGCTTGGTCCTGTCCGGCCACTCCTCTTCGCCCTCTTCGGCGTCAGGGGTGTAGTCCAGCGGAGGGGTCTTCCTTTTCCTGGACCCCTCGGTCTCCCCCGTTGGGGCGGCCTTCTTCTTCTCTCCTCCCTCCACTGGAGGGGGAGAGTTTTCTTCTTCCTCCTCCTTGTTCTCGCGGGAGGAGGGCGCTTCGGACACGTCAGATGACGAGTCCGACGCCACCACGTTGCGGGCACTCTTTCGAGTCCCTGTGGTCTTCTTCTTCTTGGCCTTCTTCTCCGGCACCACATAAGGCGCCGGGGCCAGCAGCTTCAACAGTAAAGCTGGGGCTGGATCTTCGGGCAGCGGAGCCGGACAGTTAATCGTCTCGGCTACCGCCCTCTAAGCCTGTCAAAGGTAGGGGAGTTCAGATCCCGCATAGTGTCAAACTATGAAAAAAGGCTTAAACATCCTGTGAAGGCTGTAGATGGCATACCTTGCTAGCGTGACGCTGCGAGCTGTATCCGCGGTCCTCGGAAGCGGATGCGGGAGCCTCGGCGCCCTTGAATAGCGCCTTCCAGGCGTCTTCATACGTTGTGTCGAATAGCCTGTTGAGGGTTTGGTGCTGCGATGGGTCGAACTCCCACAGATTGAAATCCCGTTGTTGGCACGGGAGGATCCAGCGGACGAGCATAACCTGGATTATATTAACTAGCCGGATTGGCTTGTTCACCAGGGACCGGATGCATGTTTGCAATCCGGTCACCTCTTTTTCGTCACCCCATGACAGGCCCGTCTCTTTCCAGGACACAAGCCGCATGGGGGGTCCGGATCGGAACTCGAGGGCTGCGGTCCATTCCGGATCGCGTGGCTCGGTGATGTAGAACCACCCGGATTGCCATCCCTTTAGGGTCTCCACGAAAGAGCCCTCGAACCATAGGGCGTTGGCCATCTTGCCTGCCATAGCGCCTCCGCACTCCTCCTGGCTGCCGCGCACCACCTTGGGCTTGACGTTGAAAGTCTTGAGCCAGAGGCCGAAATGGGGGGGGGGGGGACGCGGAGGAAAGCCTCACACACGACGATAAACGCTGAGATGTTGAGGATGAAGTTCGGAGCCAGATCGTGGAAATCTAGGCCGTAGTAGAACATGAGCCCCCGGACGAATGGATGGAGTGGAAAACCCAGTCCGCAGAGGAAGTGGAGGAGAAAAACCACCCTCTCATGGGGCCTTGGGGTGGGGATGAGCTGCCCCTCCTCGGGAAGCCGGTATGCGATGTCCTTGGACAGATACCCGGCCTTCCTTAGCTTCTTGATTTTTCCCTCCGTAACGGAGGAGACCATCCATTTGCCTCCCGCTCCGGACATTACTGGAGAAGGTTGAGGTGGGAAGTGCGGGCTTGGGGCTGGAGCTCTGGTGCTCGAGAGATGGATAGACAAGGGAGGAAGAAGGCGTATGTGAAAAGGGTGGATTCTTATCCCCTTATATAGGCGGATGCGGTTATGCGTCCCCACCTGCCTAATAAAACTCGCTTGCCTCCCGAGCACCGTGATAAATGGCGCAGTTGGGTTACCCACATCCGTATTAATGAGAATCCCGTAAAAAGGGTACACGATCTCTGCTTTGACAAGACGTGCCAAGGAAACCGCCTCGCAAAACATGCTGAGGTGGAAAAATAAAAACGATTCGAGTAAAGGACTTGGCTGTAGTGTGATGGCGCACTGCAGGATACGTCAGCAGATTTGATTTGTGCTAATATTATTCTCTTTGTGGCAATATGTCGAAACTCATTTTACAGAGCCGGACACTACTCTTGGTGATTAAAATCTTCTATGAAGGACTTGGAGGAGGAACCCGCCTTGCAATGCCGAAGACAATTTGCACGCCGGACTTGTCGTCATTGAAGCCTGGTTCAGGGGCTACTGAGGGAGTCCTGGATTAGGGGGTGTTCGGGTAGCCGGACTATACCTTCAGCCGGACTCCTGGATTATGAAGATACAAGATTAAAGACTTCGTCCCATGTCTGGATGGGGCTTTCCTTGGCGTGGAAGGCAAGCTTGGCGATGCGGATATTCAAGATCTCCTACCATTGTAATCGACTCTATGTAACCCTAACCCTATCCGGTGTCTATATAAACCGGAGGGTTGTAGTCCGTAGGACAGAATCAACTCCACACACAATCATACCATAGGCTAGCTTCAAGGGTTTAGCCTCCTTGATCTCGTGGTAGATCTACTCTTGTACTACCCATATCATCAATATTAATCAAGCAGGAGTAGGGTTTTACCTCCATCGAGAGGGCCCGAACCTGGGTAAACAAAGTGTCCCCAGTCTCTTGTTACCATCCGACCTAGACGCACAGTTCGGGACCCCCTACCCGAGATCCGCCGGTTTTGACACCGACAGAGACCATCTTCAAGCTTCACGAGAAAATCAAGCACCTTCAAGCTCAAATCTATGACCTGCAAAACCAAAATTGTGAGTATGAATATAGATTCAAAAGGATGAGTTTGGCTGCAGATTTGAGGATCCCGAAGACTCGGTCATCCTTCTACGATGGTGAGCCTATGCCTTGGAAGAAGGACGACAAGCCTACGCCATCAACAAAATCACCACCGTCTCCACCAACAAAGAAGAATTGAGTATCTGGTATGGGCACTCCACTTGGCAACTGCCAAGCTTGGGGGAGTGCCCCGGTATCGTATCACCATCACTTTTATCTTTACCCTTTTTCTTAGTTCGATCCTTTTGGTAATATCTTGATCTAGTAGAATAAAAGTTCTTAGTATGATCTAGTTGTGAGTTTTGCCTTATAATCCTTCTATGTAATCGAGTTCGTGAGCTATATAATAAAGATTAGTGTTGAGTCAAGGGCTTGATTATTCTGCCATGATCCTAAGGGAATAAAAGAAAAGAGAAAGAAATAAAAAGAAACAAAGAGATCATGTGAGTCTTATGGAGAGTAATGAGCTCACATAGAAAAAGTATGATGAATAAAAGTTGTTGAGGGTTGACAAACATAGTTTTGGTCATCGTTGCAAGTAATAGGAAGTAATAAAGAAAGAGAGGTCTTCACATATAAATATACTATCTTGGACATCTTTTATGATTGTGATCATTCATTAAAATGTGACATGCTAAAGAGTTGACGTTGGACAAGAAAGACAATGTAATGGGTTATGTTTTCTTACATCTGAGATAAATTATATAGTCTTGGATCATCCAACATGTCTGAGCTTGCCTTTACCCCTCATGCTAGCCAAATTCATCGCACCAAGTAGAGATACTACTTGTGCTTCCAAATACCCTTAAACCAGTTTTTCCATGAGAGTCCACCATACCTACCTATGGATTGAGTAAGATCCTCCAAGTAAGTTGTCATCGGTGCAAGCAATAAAAATTGCTCTCTAAATATGTATGACTTATTAGTGTGGGAGAAAATAAGCTTTATACGCTCGTGTGATATGGAAGAAATAAAAGCGACAGACTGCATAATAAAGGTCCATATCACAAGTGGCAATATAAAGTGATGTTCTTTCGCATTAAGATTTTGTGCATCCAACCATAAAAGCGCATGACAACCTCTGCTTCCCTCTGCGAAGGGTCTATCTATTACTTTTATCTCCTACCTTGCATAAGAGTCATGGTGATCTTCACCCTTCCTTTTTACATTTTATCCTTTGGCAAGCACAGTATGTTGGAAAGATCCTGGTATATACGGCTAATTGGATGTGAGTTTTCATGAACTATTATTGTTGACATTACCCTTGAGGTAAAATATTGGGAGGCAAAACTATAAACCCCTATCTTTCTCTGTGTTCGATTAAAACTCCATACCCATAAGTATTGCGTGAGTGTCAGCAATTGTGAAAGACTATATGATAGTTGACTATGTGGACTTGCTGAAAAGCTCTTATACATTGACTCTTTCCTATGTTATGATAAATTGCAGTTGCTCCAATGACTAAGATTATAGTTTGTTAGTTTTCAATGAAGTTTACTATTCATACTTCAGATTGTGATTGAATTATTACTCTAGCATAATAAATCATATGGCAAGAATTATATAAGTTGTTGTTCTAAGAATGATCATGATGCCCTCATGTCCATATTTTATTTTTATCGACACCTCTATCTCTAAACATGTGGACATATTTTTCGATTTCGGCTTTTCGCTTGAGGACAAGCGAGGTCTAAGCTTGGGGGAGTTGATACGTCCATTTTGCATCATGCTTGTATATCGATATTTATTGCATTATGGTCTGTTATTACACATTATGTCACAATACGTATGCCTATTCTCTCTTATTTTACAAGGTTTACATAAAGAGGGAGAATGCCGGCAGTTGGGGTTCTGGGCTGGAAAAGGAGCAAATATTAGAGACCTATTCTGCACAGATCCAAAAGTCCCGAAACTTCACGGAAGACGTTTTCCAAATGTATAAAAAATACTGAGAGCAAGAACTTCACCAGGGGGCCACACCCTGCCCGCGAGGGTGGGGGGCACGCCCTACCCCCTGGGCGCGCCCCCTACCTCGTGGGCCCCCTAGTGGCCCTCCGGTGGCCATCTTCTGCTATATGAAGTCTTTCAATGGGAAAAAATAACAAGCCATCTTCTCGGACGAAACTCCGCCGCCACGAGGCGGAACCTTGGCGGAACCAATCTAGGACTGTGGCAGAGCTGTTTTGCCGTGGAAACTTCCCTCCCGGAGGGGGAAATCATCGCCATCATCATCACCAACGCTCCTCCCATCAGGAGAGGGCAATCTCCATCAAGATCTTCATCAGCACCATCTCCTCTCAAAACCCTAGTTCATCGCTTGTATCCAATTCTTATCTCCAAGTCCGGGATTGGTGCTAGTAGGTTGCTAGTAGTGTTAATTACTCCTTGTAGTTGATGCTAGTTGGTTTAATTGGTGGAAGATCATATGTTCAGATCCTATATGCATATTAATACCCCTCTGATTATGAACTTGTTTATGCTTTGTGAGTAGTTATGTTTGTTCCTGAGGACATGGGAGAAGTCTTTCTATTAGTAGTCATGTGAATTTGGTATTCGTTTGATATTTTGATGAGATGTATGTTGTCTCTCCTTTAGTGGTGTTATGTGAACGTCGACTACATGACACTTCACCATTATTTGGGCCTAGAGGAAGGCATTGGGAAGTAATAAGTAGATGATGGGTTGCTAGAGTGACAGAAGCTTAAACCCTAGTTTATGCGTTGCTTCGTAAGGGGCTGATTTGGATCCATATGTTTCATGCTATGGTTAGGTTTACCTTAATACTTTTGTTGTAGTTGCGGATGCTTGCAATAGAGGTTAATCATAAGTGGGATGCTTGTCCAAGTAAGGGCAGTACCCAAGCACCGGTCCACCCACATACCAAATTATCAAAGTACCGAACGTGAATCATATGAACGTGATGAAAACTAGCTTGACGATATTCCCATGTGTCCTCGGGAGCGCTTTACATCATATAAGAGTTTGTCCAGGCTTGTCCTTTGCTACAAAAAGGATTGGGCCACCTTGCTGCATTTTATTCACTTTTGTTACTTGTTGCTCGTTACAAATTATCCTATCACAAAACTATCTATCACCACTTATTTCAGTACTTGTAGAGAATACCTTACTGGAAACCGCTTATCATTTCCTTCTGCTCCTCATTGGGTTCGACACTCTTACTTATCGAAAGGACTACGATAGATCCCCTATACTTGTGGGTCATCAAACTTGCAGTTGTAGGCAATGGCAGATAGCTGGGTTGACATGCATTCATGTATATTTTTCATCACTTCTCTCCCAGGTCCAGCAGGGAACATAAAGCAGTATGTGCATGATTACTACTCGGTTGCAAGTTTCAAAGCCACATATGCTTATGCCTTGCCTGCTATGGAGGGAAAACAACAATGGGACATGGTGGACCCTGGATTCAAGCTTTGCACTCCAGTTCTGAAGAGAGCAGCAGGTAGACTAAGGAAGAGTCGAATCAGACCTCGCAACGAAGGAGCTGGACTTGAAGTGAGGAAGCGTAAGTGCACAAGGTGTGGTGGGTCTGGTCATTTTGGTAAGTATTGTGATAACACAGTAGATCCAGCGTTCGGAGAGAGTTTCGATGAAGGCTTCGATGAAAATGTTGGTCAGCAGCCGGTTGCCTCAACAGATGATGAAAATGATGGTCAACAGTCGGTTGCATCTGATGAGGATTTTGACGAGGTTCCAAATGATGATGGTCAATAGCCGCATGATTTTGACGATGATCCAAAATATCCTCCAAATAATGATCCAAGTGAGGCTCCAAATGGTGATCCAAGTGAGGCTTCAAATGGTGATCATGGTGATCCAAGTGAGGCTCCAAATGATGATCCAAGTGAGACTCCAAATGGTGACCAACCTTCTGTTGTTGTGAGTTCTGCTAGGTATGTAAATCTTGCAAGGGTCAAATACTACTGTACATTTATCACTTGACATGATCGCATTACCCTTTATGTTTTGCACAGCTCTATGGTAGGTTTGAAGAAGACGCACAAGGTACCGACAACCAAGAGGAGAAGAGAAGAATCAATGAGCACAAGGTGCACGAGGAGCAAAGTGATGGCAAGAAGCTCAAGGAACAGACAGAAGCCCCAACGCTATTTATGAATAATTATGAAACATTACGAATAATGTTGTATTTCTGTTGGATGATATTGGACCTATGTTAGAACTATGTTTGAATGATGTTGGACCTATGTTAGAACTTCAAATTTGACATGATGTTTAAATCTGTTGGATGATGTTTGAATGAGCACATGGTTTTTCCTTTTTTGATTTTTTTTGAATTTTGTTTTGCTCATTTGAATTCTGGTCAAACCTAACTTTGACCAAGATTTAAACAAGTCTGAAATATCAAAATGAAAAACTAAGCCTGGATCCTTCTTAGTCAATCCAAAATGAAGCTGTGGTGAGGTTTTTGAAATTTTCATGAAAAATATGCTAAAAAGAGGGGTCCAAAGGTAGGATAAACGGCCTCATTTCTAAGCAAGGTTTTTTCGACCTTGTTTAAATCGGCCAAATAACTTTCCTACACACTATATTCTATATATACAGACTATGTGCACTGGTTTTTCCATTTTTTATTTTTATCTGTTTTGCTCATTTGAATTTTGGTCAAACTTAACTTTGACCAAGATTTAAACAAGTCTAAAACATCAAAATGAAAAACTAAGGCTGGATCCTTCTTAGTCAATCCAAAATGAAGTTGTGGTGAGGTTTTTGAAATTTTCATGTTCATTTCCCCAAAACACTTCTTTCACTTCATACAAGAGAGTTTGAGATACTCGAGATATCACATAAGACACATGAACTTATCATTTAAATGTATGTAAACCTTGTTTATCAACTTAAATCGTTAGTATATGACATAAGAAGACTATGTGCGCAGGTTTTACATTTTTCTGATTTTTATTTAATTTATTATGCTCATTTGAAATTTGGTCAAACGTAGCTTTGACTGCTCCAAACCCCGCTAACCCTAGCGCTGAACAAGGACCATCCATCTAACCCTTGCGGCGATCAAATGTCGTCGATCTAAGCCTTCTAGAAGGAATCTACGGGGAGGAGGGGGGCGATCCGCGAGATGCAATCTGATTGGCTGGGAGATTGTTTTTTCTAAACAAGTACCAGGCGCGCTTGATGGACTGTTGGGCCGTCTTGTTGTCTGGGCCTGAGAACGCAGTTAATAGCCCATCTCGGCCTTTCCAGGCCTGCATGCATGGGAAGGGTGGCGACTTGGGTTTGCATGCGCGGGAGGCGGACGTGCATGCATCCGAGCGAGGTGAGCTAGGTGGCCATGCACGTATTGATTCAGAGTTAGGCCATTATGGCAGTGGTTCAGATTACGGCAGCGAGTCAGCTGCCCCGGTCCGGTTAAAGAGGTTCGCTATGCAGTGATTCAGATGCACGCACGCGCCCCATGTATCATTTTTGTGCAAAAATTAAAGGGTGCAAAACGTAACGGATACACACACGCGTCCGGATTCACACACGCACCATTCTCATCCTTTCTCTCTTCCTCTCCCACCCACAGGCCTATAAATGGGGTGCCTCTCTTCCCCTCCCACCCACAAGCCAGATTCGATCCATTCTCTCCAACTTCAAACACCCAAGCGACCGAGCCCTCTCCAAGCGTCCAAGTGAAGATGCAGTTCAACGGGCCGACCTTCAACCGTCCGCCTGTCGTGCCGGAGCTGCGCTACCCACCGGGCGTGCTCGTGGAGAGGGAGCTCCGTGTGTGGGCGATTTCAAGGTGGAGGGGTTCCGTTGAACTCACCCGCGCCTTCCTCAGAGCCCGCTATCCGACCTCCCACGGGGTTCTCCTAGGATGTTCACCCTCAACGAGGTTCGTGACCACGGCGGCATCCTCCTACTGCTCACGGTCACCTTCACCAACTCATTTGACGCGCGCGAGCTCCTCGGCCAAGTCTTTTGGTGCGGCTGCGAGGCCATCTTCTTCACGGTGTACAACATCTACACCAACTACAAGAGCATCTTCCCCACTCCAGGCCAGATGCACTCCCTTCCCTATGACGAGGAGGAGGAGGTGTGAAGTTGAAGATGGTGTTGAAGGAGCGCGCGGCCAAGGTGGAAGAAGGAGGTCAAGATGAAGATGTTCAAGCCTGGAGTCAAGCTCGTCATGTTCGTTTTTATTTTGTTGCTTTTTTATGTCGTGCGTGCCATGTCGTGTCGTGTTCGTGAACTTATGGGTCCAAGTTATTATTATGGGTTTGCCTAATGTAAGGGTACGGTGTGTTGCATCTTTTCTAAGTTGGTATGTGTTTTAAAAAATGTCCGTGCCCAAATATATCATTTCTTCCCTAAACCAAGTCATGAAGTTCGAGAACTTGTGGTTTTCATTAATGAAATCGAAGGGGGTGAGAAGCCCTCTCTTTCATTCAAGAAAAAAACCAAGACATGAACTAACATGCAAATTTATTCCCTTTAAATCCTAAACCAAGCGCCACTCTAACCCTAAACTAAGTGCCACTCTAACCAAAATCATGTGGCAGTGCAAACATACGTTTCCAACCCTCCAAAATTTCAGTGCAAAACAAAGGAAAACCACTCTCACGCGTGTGCAAATATTCACGGTCTCACTATGTATACCTTCCTTCCCTATCCATGTGAAAGTCTTCCATCTGTCCTAGTGGTTACCAGCGCAGCCCTAAACGCCACATACCCACGCGGTCTTTGGTTCGAGTCCCCAGCCGCATCAATTTTTTGTGCGTTTTCCACCCTTCATTTTTTTAGACAAATTATTTTTTTCTCAATGTAATGCCCTTAAAAATGCTCATTTATTTTGGCACCAGGTGTAAACCTCTAGCAGAGCTGAGGCACATTTTCCATGACTTTTTGGTCTTTGATTTAAATCACAGTGTATTTGAATTGGAGTAATTAAATTGTTATTAAATATTTAACAGCTCCAAAAAAATTTCTAAACTTAATTGTTTGGCTCTGTAATAATTCAATTAGCTTCCACAAAAAGTTTTGGCATTATAATTTACTGCCTAAATCAAATCAGAACAGAAAACAGAAAAAACGCAAGAGAACCCCCGAACGGGCCTAATTGGATGCAGTTGGCCCATTAGTCTAGCCTGCACTTGGCTCTACGCTCTGAATTTGGCCCACAGAGGAACCTTTTTTTTTACAGAAAGGCGGAGCAGAGAGCTGCATTTCATTGATCAAAAGTTTCTGAATTCCTCATTTCTTCTCCTTTTTTCAACATATTTAAATGTTGGTCACTTCTTCTCTTTTTTTCAACATTTAAACAACTTTGACCAACATTTAAACTAGGTGAATTTCTCATGCAATTTCAAGCTTACAAATTCCTCCATAATTCATGTCTTTCCATACATTTTCAACATTACAACCAGTGCGATTACCATACCTACAAATGCCCAAAAGTAATTGCAAATGGGTATTGGTATTTGTGCTTGATCTTCAAGCTTCCTAACCTTCTTCTTCAACATTCTAAGCTCAACAACTAGCTCTCCGTCAGTGCGTGCTTCACCCTTCATCTCTTCTTCCGGAGCTTGTGTTGCGGCCACTGCCGTTCGTGGCAGCATGTGCAACCATTCTTCATGCTCTTCTTGCAGTTCATTCATCTGAGTCTTGGCCAGAGCATCGACCCAAAGAAAGAAGCATGTCACGTGCATGAACACCAAACAGATCAACCCATTGCTCAAAGATCCCGACCACGAAGATGGTGCAATTGCCCCGATTCTTACCCATTCTCGCTGCACACGTAGAACAGACGATTCTGGTTCCTCGGTGTGTGACAAACCCTCCGAACAACATCCGCCCGGCACCGCGGACAGACGAAGACAGGCATGTCCACACGCGCCCAGCTCTGCATCCGCGAGGTGGCGCGGGAGCTTGAGGAAGACATGGAGCTCGGAGCCGAAGGGGATCTCAACGCCGCCGCGCCCTCCACAGCTAGCTTCCCACCGCCGTGCTCCCTCTCTCTCGCCGTTGTCACCCGCTTATATAGCACACCCGCAACGGCTCTCTGCTCAACGGCTCTCTGTTGGGTCCCACAAGCCACGCGTGCAACTATCTCAATAGAATTGGCCGTCTCTGCTGCCTGGTCCCACCTGTAAGGGCCGAATCAAAAGGTTGACCTAACGGAGACGGCAGAGTTCACGGAACGAGTCGGTGCGCATGGACTAGGGGCAAAACTGAGCACAATTCGCAACTGAGGGCAAAATTGAGTACATGGACATCACTGAGGGCAAAAGGATAATTAACCCTATATCTTAAGTGAGTATGTATCTTAATCTTGGAGCCATCTCTCAGATGTATGTGCACACTTTCACATGAACATATCCCCTTTAGTCCATATCAAGATGCACACAACCTAACACGTCTAAAAATTAAAAAAATGTGATATACTTTGACAGAGAAAAGATATCAAGCTAGGGTGTTCAAAGGGTTCCCCCGCAAAAAATGGGGGTTCAAAGGGTTAAGTGGTGGTGACAACACATAAATGACGTCGACCGTGGTGCCACTCGAGCACCCGGTTTTGAGTTATGACCTGAGTTGGTAACACGTGACAATGGCGATGTTTTAGGTCGTTATCTTGTCGAACACATTGCTCGGATATACTTGACTAGCTCTTCATGGTGAAAACCTAGATTCTGGTCTTGAGTGGCTGGATCCGGGGACAACGATGATTGATCGTCGCTTCCTTCCTGAAGGCGTTGTTATGGAAGAACTTCGCTGTCCATGTGGTGTCATGAGATGGTTGGTAGAGATGATCATTATTGTAGTTTGTCGATCGCAAATCTAATCGCTTTGAAATTTTTCTTTTTTTACTCGCTTACGTATAGCTTTGGTCTTATATGACTTTGCTATTTGACAGTGTTTTTGGTGTGCATCATAGCTACGCGGAGACCGTGTGTGTACAATCGATGATGGTGCCACTCAAGCACCAGGTCTCAAGCTCTGACCCGAGTTGGTTATACATAGCAATGATGATGTTCTTACGTCGTTACCTTGTTGAGGGCATTGTTCGGATATGCTTGGACTGGTTTTTCAAGACGAAAATCTAGATTCTGGACTTGGGTGGTTTGATCCAATGACGGCGGCAATTGACTTTGCTATTTGGGTGATTTTGCTATTTGGCGGTGTGTTTCTTTTTATATGTGCTTTGGTGTTGATTGTGTGCATCATAGGTATGCGAAGGGTCATGTACAGTCGATGGTGGTGCCACTCGAGCATCAGTCAATGGTGGTGCCACTCGAGCATCAGGTCTCAAGCTCAGACCCGAGTTGGTTACATCAAATAATGACGATGTTTTTACGTCGTCATTTTGTTGAAGGCAATGTTTGGATATGCTCGGGCTGGTTGTACATGTAGATTCTGGCCGAGTGTGGTTTCAATATTAGTGTGAAGTAGGGTCCTCTTGGCAACATCGCCACCGAGACTTCAAGCTTCAGTCATTGGACAGGTTCGGTAATTTTGCAGCAATTTCACATGGAAGATATGTTCGGATCCTGTTCTGCTGCTGATCATTTGGGCAACATCGGTACTGTGAAATAAGATCATCTGGGCAGCATCAAGCACTAGCAGGTTCAGAAAATGAGAAAATTGACAGAAATGCTGCAGCAATTTTCACACTGAAAAAGCATTTAAAATCAAGCTCTAAACAGGACACTTGGTGACAGGGTTATACCAGCTTAGAATGTTGCGAGTAATAGATACTCCAGATAGCACCAGTGATTCAACAAGATGCGCAGCTGGAAGATTGATCAGGACCGAGCTACGAATCTTTCATTTTATTGATGACCCAATATACATTCAGAAACTATCAAGGCACCTCTCTATTTTCTCACAGCAGTTTACACTGAGATCTGCAGGATTCAGAACTCAGAGGCACAAAAAATCATCAGGGAGGACAACAGCATTCACATCGCAAGAAGCTACTTCCCTAGAGGTGAGGACTAATCAATCGTGTGTCGTTTCCGTTCTCTCTTTAGAAGCATCGATCAGAAGGACGGGAAGAACTTGTTGAGGTTGAAGGGCAGGGAGTAGAACTCCTCGCTTCGCGGGTCTGTCTTGAAAGACCTGAACCTGTCCCAGAAATGGTGGCCACGGTCCTTCCTGGCGGTGCTGTCGTGCCTGTGCAGCGTGCTGTCCAGGAGAAGGGCGGTGGCGCCTCCAACGAACGCTTTCGACGAGAACACCACGTTGATCATGTCGTTGAACTGGCAGTGAGCAAATGAGAAACATCAGGTGTCAGTTGGGATATATTCAGCATGTGAAAGGAGGATTTATTCAGGAAGAGGAGTTAAACAACACAAAAACAAATAGGTACTATCAGTGAGTGTATCACTGATCACCTCACTAGGTATAAAGAAGCTGTAGATTCTGTATCACCACCAAGATCATGGTACAGACATAACAGCATGTCTGGAATATCAGTCAGATTACCATATCTACTGAGCCAATTATGGCAGCACATGATTACTGCGGCAAATGTTTACCCACTATTGTTCGCATTTCACTGAGAAAATGATTATGTTGATTGGGTTTTTACACGAGGTGTCAGATGGTAGCCATTATAACTGAATAACACTTGGTTTGCACTGGAGCTTACCCATCTTGCGTGCGTGTGTACCGGGCCAAAGCCAGCGACCGAGGTGTACTCATTGAAATACTGTGGAACCGATATACCCATGAACAAGGAGAATCCCAGGATGAATTTTGTTCGGAAGCTATTGAGGTTGCAAAACTGAAGGAACCCAACCCCTGCCATGCCTGTTCACACAGAAACAACATATCAAAATTTATGTAATCCTACCGCCATGAATAAAGCAAGATCTATTCTTTACTAGTAGTAGCTTCAGAACACATACCAACATATGCAAAGAGAAGACAGTATATAGCTGCAATTATTGGGCCCGGAATTGATGCGAAAACAGCTCCAAATTTCCCTGCAAATGCAGCACAAAAGCAATGCCATCAGATACACTTCATGGTTATTGTGTGCGGTGCAGGAGCTTAAAACTAGTGCAAAACAAAACGGAATCATGAGACAACACTTTCCTAGCAATATAGTAATACAGGATACCAGGACCTAGTTTTGCTTTCAGTTATTTCTTTTGTCATCATAAAACCAGATTTCAAGGCTTTTGGCTTAACTGCACCTGTGCTGGTCATTTATAAGATGAACTGCTTTATCTATTAATGTATTTCTCTTGCACTGCTTATGCAATATTGCAATAAGGAATAACTTTCCCTGGAAGAATACAGATAATATACTTGCTAAGAGCCTCAGACCATACATCTTCGAAACAAAATAGATATTCAGTTAACACGAGTATGTTGAACATGAATGTATGAATTGCATCAAAGCATGAAGCTTACCGAGAATAGAGAAGAATAGCATAAACCCAGCGGAAATCTGCACCACACGCCGGCTGCCAACACGTGTCAAACCTAGCAGCCCAGCATTTTCCCTGTTCCGGAATAATTAAAATATATTCAGTATTCAGATCACACTATAAATATATATAAACACTGCAAGAAACAATCGTCTGTAATCTACTTACACAGATACAGAGCATCCATTGGCTGTTCCAAATAAGCCGGCCAGCAAAATGCCAACCCCCTACCGTAAGCACACAAACAAATGAAGGTAAGAAGATGCTTACATGTCCTTTCAGTATTCAGATAAATGGATTAACTGCAGAGCAATGGAGGAGTTGTGATGTTTGTTACCTGCCAACCGATGCCACGACTCATAACAGAAGGAGGGCATGGTGTCGCACTGGCGTACCGTGAAACCGCAATGAAAGCACCAGTAGACTGCATTGCAAAACAGGGAGTGTTATTCACTCAATGCTCGATGCCTTCCGATGTGGAAATGATGTGTATCTATGTAAGCATCATCAGTTATCCACAATACCTCCACAAGAGCAACAAAAGCAGCTGCCATCATGGCAAAGCATTCACCAGCATCAAAAGTTGGTGCTCCCCACTGGAATGGGTATGGCACAGTTATCCTGCAAATTGTAAGGCAATGATCTGATCAGTAGCTGAATTCCTCCACTGTAGATTGCAGAAAACATTCATAATATGTATGAATACGGTTATCCTGTAATGGTCTTAAATTTTTACCAGGGAGCTCCCCCAACAAGTCCAGATCGATCAGTGCGGCAGTGGAATTGGGTTTTTGGAGCAGCATTCTTGTACGCCCCACCGACGGTGAGGAAGAAGGCGTAAAGCCACACGATGGCCACCGACATTATGACGGCGAACCGCTCGAATGCAGTCCCCAGCAAAGGCACCAGGTGAGGTACGTACTGCAGAAAAAATTGCATAACAATCATAAGGCTTCAGATATTGTTAGTAAGAAATCACACAGCACAGCAGCTTGGCCATCCTGTCCTGATGATGCATGTACTACCTGGGAAAGAGCCACCAGCAGTATGATCTCTGGAAGACCGATCTCGATGCATTTCGCAACCTACACAGCAGATTCATACTGTTATGTTATTGTTATCCCCACTGCTGTCAACTACACACAGACATAATTCAGAAGTGCAGATTTCTGTGTGCACAAACAGAAGGCTTACACTTGGGAATCCAAGCTCGTAGAGGCCGAACCCGACGAGCGCGACAAGGGGCGCCGCCGACAGCGGGCTCAGCAGCCTGCGGCATCACCAGAAAGCACAGGGGTCAACACAAATCGGTACACTGATGGAGCCAAACACCTGGAACCTGAACCCCCTCTGCTGGGTAACCGGGGAGAGGAAGGGGGGGGCGAACCTGACGACAATGCGCCAGAGGCCGCTGAAGCCCATGATGATCTGGAGCGTGGATGCGACGATGAGCGCGCCCTGCGTGCCGCGCATGGTGCGGAGGAACTTCTCGTGCGGGTCGGCGATGCCGCTGTACCTGGCAGCGAGGACGATGGAGATGGTGGGCGCGACGAAGGTGTAGGAGCCCCCGATGACGGCGGGCAGGCGCGTGCCGAGGAAGCTCTGCAGCAGCGTGTTGATGCCGGCGACGAAGAGCAGCGTCTGCACCACCCGCGCCTTCTCCTCCTGCATCGGGCGGATTCGGTTCAGGCACCGTGTGGCCGGGCGAGCAGAGGAGAGGAGAGGAGAGGGGGAGAGGGGAAGGGGAGGAGGGGCGTACGTTGCCGCCGCCCATCTGCGGGACGAGCGCGGTGGGGATGATGACGGTGGTGCCGAGCATGACGAGGTAGTGCTGGAAGCCCAGCAGGATGGCCTCCGCTGCAACGCAACGGCAGAGTTTCAGTTGAGGTCAGTTGGTTGCGGGAGATCCGGGACGAGTGAAAAAATTTCGAAATGAAGCAACGGGCGGCGAGCGAGGAATGCGGGTGCTCACGCCATGGGGGCGGGCTGGTGAGGCAGTAGGAGACGGCCGGCAGCTGGTCCCTGACGGCGTGCGGCTGCAGCTCCTCCTGCTTCGGCGGCGGCGCGGCCATCGCAGCTGCGGTGGCTCCTCGGCGGCAGTCAGTCACGGCTCGTGCTCGTGCGTGGGCGTGGGTCGCCTCCTTCCTCGGGACTTGGGAGGTGGTAGGGTGGGGAGTGGGGGGCGAGGCAGAGCCGCAGAGCAGGTGTGCGGGGCAAGCGAAGTGGAGCGGAAAGCGACTCGGCTCTACTACTCAGGTGGGAGGGATGGCCTCCTCGAGATGGGGAAGGGCGGTGATTTGTAGAGCGGAGGCCGACGGGAGTGGGGAGGAGCACGCGCGGCAGTCTGCCACGCACGCACGCACGCGGAGCAACGGTCGCCCACCCAGCCCCAGCCCCAGTACACGGCG
This sequence comes from Triticum monococcum, assembly GCA_034509565.1. NCBI lineage: Eukaryota > Viridiplantae > Streptophyta > Magnoliopsida > Poales > Poaceae > Triticum > Triticum monococcum. The sequence goes on from CM067845.1 coordinate 673,398,568, forward strand.
CAGGAGCAACTTTTTCTAAAAAAAATCGGTTATTTTTAACTCGCTGCTAGTAGGAGTAGTACAGTGGCATGTGCAGTGGTGGACGAGATGGGAGAGGAAATTTACTGGCTCGCCCGGTCTGGGACGCTGGAACGTGGAATTCATTCATTGCGACCCGTCCTTCCTTCCTCCCCAAAGGGGGCCTGCCCTGGTTACTTAACTGTTTACCTACCCGTGGAATGGTCCGGCGCCTCCGTGCAGGTGCAAGTGTGAAATGAAACCTTGGCTCTTGGCTCCGCGCACCGGCAGGCAAAAGAAAAGCCCTGGGCACACGTCGGACGGACCAGCCGCCGGCGCCGGTGCGGCGGTGAAAGGGAAAAGGAGAAAAGGCATCTTTTTCATCTGCCTCGCACATGCACGGCGACGCGGAGCCACCGACGACGGCGGCGACCGCTCGCTCGCTCAGGTCGACTCACCGCCGCCTTTACTTCACGCGCGCGCGCGAGGCTCCTGTGCTGCGCAGTGCTGCCCTGCCGGTTGGTGAAGCCGTACGTGGCACTTACTACCGCGCGCGCGGCGCGGTCGCTCACTCGACGAGGGTGGACGACCGAACACGCGCACCATTCCGCGTCCGTGTTCCAAAACGTAACCCCGTGCCCGTGTCCGTGTCCGTGCGTGCTCACGGCCGTTTGATGAAATGAAAACACATGCGTGCATGCATGCATGGAGAGAGAGCCTGGGCCGGTGCGATCCGGCTTGCCTGCTCCTTTTCCGTGCTCCCATCCGTGCTCTCATTTAATTCTATGGCTGTTTTTTTTCTTTTTTTCTTTCTAATCTAATCATATTCTCCCCTAATTTTAAGGAGATGGGGCCGGGCCTTATTTTACTTCAATCAAATTAAACCACGTAGACGGGAGCACGGATGGACACACGATGAGGGAGCAGGCAAGTTTCGTCCGGGCCGGTGGTGCATGGTGTGTGGGGTGGGTGCTGCGAAACAGTAAAATCCGTGTGAAAATTAATTGCTGGCTGCTCGACGCAGGGACGCTGGGGGCATGGGAATTGATTGCTCCACGATTCTGCGTGGCCGTGCCCAGACGGAAGCGCGCCCCCGCGCATGTTTGCGAAGCCATTTCGTGTCCGTTTCTGCATGGGCCGGCGGTCTCTTCTGTCGCGGGCGGCGCGGCGGTCTCGCTCTTTTCAGACACAATCATGCCTGCTCTGCTCATGAGGGAGGCACACACCTTTGTTACTCGCTGCCAGCCTCAAGGCCAAGAAGCCGGAGTGAAGTAAACTAGCCCTCTGCTGGCCAGCCGGCTCATGTAAATTCCTGTCAATTTACTACTCCAAGCATTCAAGTGATTGGTCATTCCATCATGATAGCGCCACAAAGATACATGTTACTGGTCTTTGTGGCAAAAAGCGAGGACGGTTAATCACTAGAGTACGTACGTATGAGTCAGCGGGGGACCCACACGGCGACTTGGACCCCCATCGATCGAAATGGCCCCCTCCCCTCCCCTCCCCCACATGGGCTTTTGATTAACTTAACCACAAAGAAAGGCACACGCACGCCACAAGCAAAGGATCTAGGGAACCTCCCTCCGGACGAGACTTGCCTGCTCCCTGCTTGTGCGCCCATCCATGCTTCCGTATATGTTGGTTGATTTGATAGAGCCGTAGGATGAGATGAGAGCACGGATGGGAGCATGGAGAAAGAGCAGACAAGCCGGATCCACCTCCCTCCTTGTTCTCCCTCCGCACTTTATTCAATCAGCTGAGCTGCGTCTCTCTTCTAGGTTGGATGGATGCACTTTCGCCGCAAAGAATCGTCAGGCGCGCCGACACATCACCCACACACAGTCTTCAGCTCCAGCTTCATCATCATATAATAACAATCCGAGTTCTGATTTCTTAAACCTGGTTATTAGTTTTGTGGTGATTCGGCTTGGACGCACATACGAGACCAAATCTCCATCATCCATCATGGCATGTGTATGGTGCATTCATGCCATGGTGGAGTGGCAGGGGAATAAAGACGTTGGCACCTGCAAATACCAAACCCCTGTCTCTCTTGTTCTACCCCCCTCATAATAATTTTATATACTCCCTTTTCAGGATTGGCCATGGATCACTGGAGTGAGCACGTACGATCCGCAGGGCATGCATCGACGCCACGGATGCACATATTCTAACAAATCTTCCCCTAACGTCTCCGGTGAGCAACAGACTGAACCAACGAAAGGTGGAGGCATCATGTGCAAGCAAGCGCCTTTCGTTTAAATAATCTAGTACTCCCTCCGGTTCTTTTTACTCTGCATATTAAATTTGTCCGAAGTCAATCTCATCCAACTTTGACCAAGTTTATATCAAAAATTATAGACATTCACATAACAACACCAACATCATTAGATTCATCTTGAAATATATTTTCATATTATATTTATTATATATTATAGATACTAATAATTTTTAATATAAATTTGGTCAAACTTAGCAAAGTTTGACTTTCGGTAAAACCAATGTGCAAAGTAAAAAGGACCAGAGGGAGTACTAGAAAATACATGTACTGTTTGCTAGGATTGTTTCAACTTTGTTATGCTATTCGGCGTGGTGTGCTTTGCGGGACGAGAGCAACAAAAGTGTCCGTTGCTGCATGCTTAAACTCCTTTAGAATATGATGAAGTTCAATTTTTCACTTGGACGTGCAACATAGCTTTACCTGCTAGTGCAATTTGTATTGTTGCTTGTAGACTTTATTCGCATTTGCGTGCCATATGCACGCATGTTAGAGCGTCTACAGCCCAACTGGTCAAATTTGACCCCCCCCCCCCTATAAAGTCAAGTCGGCGGACAGTGACCGGTTATTCCTCGTGTCGTCGCCCTCATGTCGGGCACCTCAAATCCGTACATGCCATGCACACATAATGAACGCTACGTAGGTCAAAACAACAACATAGAAACATATCATATTCAATACTACATAGATTGGGGATTAAAGTTATGCACAATCGAACCCAAAAGAGCAAGTTCATCCACCTAGGTACATAGATTAATTGAAACGCTAGCAAGACTGTCGTCTAACTAAACAGCGAGGCGCACCGGACCTCACCATTTCCTTGCTTACGATCGACGGAGAGGCAGTTGTACTCCCCCGCATAGACGTCGGTGGCTGGAAGGGCATCGACGTCGTCGCTCATCGTGACGCTATTAGACGATGGCAAGGAGATGATGTTTGCGAGACGACGGGCGGCGTGTACATGCTCCTTCACTGTTGAAGCTTGACATGGGGAGGAAGGGGAGGAGACAGGGAGGGGTGGAGCAGTGGAGCCGAGCGGAGAGTGAGAGAGTGCGACTAGGGTTTGGTCCAAGAGGGTTTTTGTGGGGACGGAATTAGATCCTCATGGGCTAGCATGGGCCAATCCGGCATGGTGGCCGCGTTCGGGCATGTCCGGTCCGCCCCATATCCACCCCAGATGTGGGGGCACTAATTTCGTGAACACTTTATAAAAATTTGGATTTCTTTTGAAATCAATAAACCTTTTTGAAATTTCAGGCATAATATTAAAATTCAACATATTTCAAATTTTATTTTTTAAATAGGGAAAGTTTTTTTAAATATGAGAACTATTTTAAAATTCATCAACATTACAAAATGTCAGAATAATTTTCATATTATGAACATTTTTTATGTCCATAAACGTTTTTGAAATACAGTAACAATTTTCAAAATAGTGAACATTTTTTTGAAATTCAATAACATTTTTTGAAATACAGGAACAATTTTCTAATTCATGAACATTTATTAAAATACTTCAACAAATTTCAAATTCATGAACATTTTGAAATCCGGAAACGATTTTCAAATTCATGAACATTTTTTAAAATGCGGTGACAATTTTCAAATTCATGAATATCTTTGATATACAGAACATTTTTCAAATTGATGAATATTTTTGAAACACTAAAGATTTTTAAACCTCATTAATATTTAGATTTTTTGGAAAATAAAATAAAACTTAATCTTTTATTGAAATCCCAAATGCTTTTTTAAAAGCAAAGAAAATATAAAAGTAAAAAAATGAAAACTGGGGCACCCCGCCCAAAAAAGCCGGCCGAGAGCGTACGGGGAGGTGCACATTTTCCCTACTTTCCCTTGCGTTGGTCGGGGAATAGGAGCTCTTAGATATGGGTTGGTTTTGCTGGGTACCGAATAGTCTGGACATTTAGTACCTGAAGAAAATATGCCCTAGAGGCGATTATAAAGTTGTTATTTTATATTTCGTTATTCATGGTAAAGGTTTATTATTCATGCTAGAATTGTATTGATCAGAAACTTAAATACATGTGTGAATACATAAAACAAATACCGTGTCCCTAGTGAGCCTCTAGCAGACTAGCTCGTTGATTAAAGATGGTTAAGGTTTCCTAACCATAGACATGTGTTGTCATTTGATAATGGGATCACATCATTAGGAGAATGATGTGATGGACAAGACCCATCCGTTAGCTTAGCATAATGATCGTTTAGTTTATTGCTATTGCTTTCTTCATGTCAAATACATATTTCTTCGACTATGAGATTATGCAACTCCTGGATACCGGAGGAATACCTTGTGTGCTATCAAACGTCACAACGTAACTGGGTGATCATAAAGATGCTCTACAAGTATCTCCGAAGGTGTTTATTGAGTTGGCATAGATCGAGATTAGGATTTGTCACTCCGAGTATGGGAGAGGTATCTCTAGGCCCTCTCGATAATACACATCATAAGAAGACTTGCAAGCAAAGTGACTAATGAGTTAGTTACAGGATGATGTATTACGGAATGAGTAAAGAGACTTGCCGGTAACGAGATTGAACTAGGTATGAAGATACCGATGATCAAATCTCGGGCAAGTAACATATCGATGGACAGAGGGAATTATGTATGTTGTCATAAGGTTCGACCGATAAAGATCTTCGTAGAATATGTAGGAGCCAATATGGGCATGCAGGTTCCGCTATTGGTTATTGACCGGAGAGGTGTCTCGATTATTTCTACATAGTTCTCGAACCCGTAGGGTCCGCACGCTTAACATTCGTTGACGATGTAGTATTATATGAGTTATATGATTTGATGACCGAATGTTGTTCGGAGTCCCGGATGAGATCACAGACATGACGAGGAGTCTCGAAATGGTCGAAAGATAAAGATTGATATATAGGACAATCGTATTTGGACACCTGAAGTGTTTCGGGTGGTACCGGGTACTTATCGGGTCAACGGAAGGTTCCGGACAACCCCGGTAGGTTATTGGGCCTTATGGGCCAAAAGGGGAAGAGCACACCAGCGCACAAGGGGCTGGTGTGCCCCTCTACCCCCTGCCCACGCACCAAAGGAGGGTGAAAGTGCGTTATATCGACTAGAGGGGGGGGGTGAATAGGCGATTTTTATGAAAGTCTTCAAAACATGGAAGTTTCGAAGACAAACGATAGAAATAAACCTATTACCATGCAGCGGAAGGTAGACTACACTAGGCAAACCATAGTCAAGTATTCAATGAAGTGAAAGCACAATGACTAATAGCAGCTAGGTAGTAAGGATCAGGTAGGAAGATATTATGAAGCTAATCAGAACAAGCAGTTACTCAGTGAAGAAAAAAGATAGTGCAATCATACAATGACTTCACAAGGACCAACAGTAAGTAAAGGGAAGGGAAGGATGAAACCAGTGACTCGTTGAAGAAAATGATTTGTTGGACCAGTTCCAGTTGTTGTGACAACTGTACGTCTGGTTAGGGCGGCTAGGTATTTAAACCTGAGCACACACAGTCCCGGACACCCAGTCCTGAACACGCAGCTCAGGACACCCATTCCTCACCGTATTCCCCTTGAGCTAAGGTCACACAGACCTCGCCCAATCACTCTGGTAAGTCTTCAAGGTAGACTCCCAAACCTTCACAGACTTCGTTCACCGGCGATCCACAATGACTCTTGGATGCTCAGAACGCGACGCCTAATTGGCTGGAGGATTCACAGTCCTCAAGTGTAATAAGTCTTCAGATCACACAGACAGGAAGACTTAAGTGATGCCTAACACTCTTTGGCTCTGGGTGGTTAGGGCTTTATCCTCGCAAGGAATTCTCTCTCAAAGGCTTCGAGGTGGGTTGCTCTCAAACGACAAAAGCCGTACTCTAACTCTGAGCAGCCAACCGTTTATGGTTGTAGGGGGTGGGCTATTTATAGCCACTAGGCAACCCGACCTGATTTGTCCGAAATGACCCTGGGTCACTAAGGAACTGACACGTGTTCCAATGGTCAGATTTCAAACACACACGGCAACTTTACTTGGGCTACAAGCAAAGCTGACTTGTCCGACTCTGGACAAGATTTGCTCTCATAGTCTTCACTCGAAGACATAGGTTTTGGTTAAGCATCACTTCAGTCATTCTGACTATTTCTCTTGGACCCCACTTAACAGTACGGTGGTTCCTATGACTCAATAAAGAAGAAAAGGAACTATGAAAGATCTGAGTCTTCGAGCTCCATAGGCTTCATGCGATGTCTTCTTTTGTCATAGTCTTCAATGTGAATATCTTCACATACCACCTTTGACATCAATGTCTTCATACATTTTTAGGGGTCATCTCTGGTAGGAAAACCGAATCAATGAGGGACTTCTACCTGTGTTATCCTGCAATTCTCACAAACACATTAGTCCCTCAACTAGGTTTGTCGTCAATACTCCGAAACCAACTAGGGGTGGCACTAGATGCACTTACAATCTCCCCCTTTTTGGTGATTGATGACAAACTAGGTGAAGTTTTCAACGGGGAATATAATATGTGAAATTGTAGAGGATAAGGAATTGTCTTCATAAGTTGCAAGGGCTCCCCCTGAAGATGTGCATATAAGTAATTTTCTTTTGGAATGCAAATGCACATGGCAGGTTGTACTCGTGGAGATCCTCTTCAACTTATGATGACAATTCATTATGCATGTGAAGGTACGTGAAGATAATGACATGCATAATGGAAAATGGACGTCTGCAAAATGATCTAAGTGCGGAATTTATCGTCGCACATGCGGAATTTATCATCGCATCACAAAGTAGCAAATAAGTAGCAGACGACCATCGAGTTTAGGTGTTACAACTCAAAGAACCAAATGTATCAAAACGAGAGTTGTAAACACTAGGCAAAATATAAAGCAACCGCCCATGTGGAACCGCTTGAAGACTATCAAACTCATATGCTTCTCCCCCTTTTGTTAGTAAGGACCAAAAAGGTTGAAGACATAGAGCATCTACTCGTTCCCATGAAGAGTAGGTGAAGCAGCAGGGTCATCGGTGGTGTTCGGCGGTGCAGAAGAACTGGGAGCAGTGTCGAAGCGTGCTGAAGGAGGGGGCGGTGAAGTAGCATCGTCTTCGTCCTCGATCACTCTGGCATTCACAGTTGCCGCAGAGGAAGAGAACTCGGAGTCTTCAAGAGATGGAGTTCATCGCAGCACTGCCCTTCGAGGAGGTGTGGAGTCAAACTTGAAGCGTTCAGAGAAGCCATCCTCTTGAAGATCATCTTCAGAGAACATAAGCGTCAGCCCTTTCCATGTGCGTCGAGAGGTTTCATGGGCAACAAAGGCATTCTTGGTGGCAAGATTGCGAATGCGGTTAACATCCACCAAGAGGCTTTGCATTTGGCGCTTCAGCCAGTCATGATGCCTATCCTGTTTCTGATGAAGAGCCACCAGAAGCTCTCGGTCATTGAGAACACGAGATCACTTCTTGGGTCGTTGGGAAATAGTGCTTTCGGTGGCTTCAGTGTGGGCACGATGAGGTGCACGTGTAGTTCCAGCCAGAGGATAAACACGAGTGACTGCTCCAACTCCTTCAATGTTCTGAGAGAAACTTTGATGCTCCGCATTCTGAAGACTAAGAGGCTCCTTGGCAGGCTCATGATAAATGGCTTCAACGGACATATCCACATCAGGCAGAAAGATCCGATGATTGCGAGCAGATGGCTGATATGAGATAGCGGAGTGGAGTTTAATCAGCCGCATTATCCATGGAGCGTAGAACTTCAAGCCAAAGAGATCAGAGCCTGATGCAACAAGTTGGCGGATGAAGAAGTCTTGTGCATTGAAGCATTTGCCATGAAGAATATAGAAGACCAAAGTCTTCATTGCACCTTCCAGCTTGACATGTGAAGAATGTTCTTTGATGGGCCAGAGAGTTCGCCTTATGATGTGATAGATAGTCCTTGGCAGATACTCAAGGTCTTCAACAAAGAACTCCTTAGGATATGCAGCATCTTGTGGCAAGGGCTTCATCATACTGAGCATCTGACTCATGTTTGGTTCAGGCTTCTGAAAGATGCTCTCCATAGCTTCACTGTGAAGCTGACAGCCAGGTTCGTAGAGATCGCCAGGAGTGGGCAGACCAGTGAGCTCAATGATATCAAAGGCTTTGGCTTCGTGATGAACATTTCCTGTCATCCACTCCAGGACCCAAGTCTTCGGATCTCTGTTGTACCCACGGATCTGAAGTGTGGCATAGAATTGGAGAAGCAACTCTTCATTCCAGTGCTCTTGGTCGGTGACAAACGGCAACAATCCAACCTCTTTGAAGCAATCCAGAGCTTCTTCTAGACAGGGCAGACCAGCTATTGCTTCGGTGTCAAGACGCTTATGTGGGAAGATGCGACCTTGATTGTACAGAATGCAGGAGTAATAGTTTCGCTACGGATAGCTCCAGAACCGATCAGAAGATATTCTTTCCCTTGAGTAGGGGTTCTTGGAGCTATTGAAGAAAGTGTTGTCTGCTTTGAAGCCGTTGACATTGAAGGATCCAGGTGCTGATGCAGGACCTGGAAACCTGGGCAACCTTGGAATTGGCTTCTGTACCTGAGGCATATGCTCAACATGATAGTCAAACTGAGGACCAGCAGCAGGCGCAGGAACAGAAGCAGTAGCATCATTGGCTTCGCTGACTTCTGGTTCTTGTGTTGGTGTAGGCTCCACATTTGCTTCAGCCATGACAGCGTCAGTGGCGTCATTGGTGTTGGTGGTGGCAGCCTCAAGATTTTCTACCTCCACTTGATGAGATGGAGGGTCGGGCATAGACACGTTCTCCGCGAGAACAGCTTCGTCAGTAGTTGGGGGAGTGGGGACATGTTCTTCTTCTTGGGTGTCATCGGCTGATGCAGCCGGAATGTCTTCAGCAGCTTTAGCTTCAGACTCGAAGACTGAAGGCCTTGGTCCTTTGCGAAGCCTGCGTAACGCTGGCGACGCCTGTGGAGATGGAGTTGGCTGGGCCTCAAAGTCATCTTCTTCTTGTGCTTGTGGGTGATCATCCCATGTTGTATCCTGAGCAATTAGCGTCAAGGGACAACCAATGCTGATGAGTTTGCTGTGCGTAAGCACAGGCGATGGTACCTGTTGGTGCTCGATCTGAGGAAGGACTACATTATCTTCAACATTGTCATGGTGACCAATGTCTTCAGCAGCGGTAGGATCAGCTGCTGGAAAGTCTTCAGTTGCGTGAGCTGTTGGGGAACGTAGTAATTTCGAAAATTTTCCTACGCACACGCAAGATCATGGTGATGCATAGCAACGAGAGGGAAGAGTGTTGTCTACGTACCAACGCAGACCGACTGCGGAAGCGATCACACAACATAGAGGAAGTAGTCGTACATCTTCTTCCCGATCCGACCGATCCAAGCACCGTTACTCCGACACCTCCGAGTTCTTAGCACACGTTCAGCTCGATGACGATCCTCGGGCTCCGATCCAGCAAAGCGTCGAGGAAGAGTTCCGTCAGCACGACGGCGTGGTGACGATCTTGATGTACTACCGACGCAGGGCTTCGCCTAAGCTCTACAACGATATGACCGAGGTGGAATTTGGTGGCAGGGGGCACCGCACACGGCTAAGGAATGATCAACAATGATCAACTTGTGTGTCTATGGGGTGCCCCCTGCCCCCATATATAAAGGAGCAGGGGGAGGGGTTCGGCCGGCTAGGGAGAGAGGCGCAGGAGGAGTCCTACTCCTACCGGGAGTAGGACTCCCCCCAATCCTATTCCTAATAGGACTCTCCAAAGAGAAGAGAGAAGAGAGGGGGGCCGGCCCCTTCTCCTAGTCCTAATAGGACTAGGGAAGGGGGGAGGCGCGCAGCCCTTGTGGGCAGCCCCTTTTCACTTTTCCACTAAGGCCCAATAGGCCCATTTGCCTCCCGGGGGGTTCCGGTAACCCTCCCGGTATTCCAGTAAAATCCCGATTTCACCCGGAACACTTCCGGTGTCCAAACATAGGCTTCCAATATATCAATCTTTACGTCTCGACCATTTTGAGACTCCTCGTCATGTCCGTGATCACATCCGGGACTCCGAACAACCTTCAGTACATCAAAATGCATAAACTCATAATAACTGTCATCGTAACGTTAAGTGTGCGGACCCTACGGTTCGAGAACAATGTAGACATGACCGAGACATGTCTCCGGTCAATAACCAATAGCGGGACCTGGATGCCCATATTGGCTCCTACATATTCTACGAAGATCTTTATCGGTCAGACCGCATAACAACATACGTTGTTCCCTTTGTCATCGGTATGTTACTTGCCCGAGATTCGATCGTCGGTATCCAATACCTAGTTCAATCTCGTTACTGGCAAGTCTCTTTACTCGTTCCGTAATACATCATCTCATAACTAACATCTTAGTTATTATGCTTGCAAGGCTTATGTGATGTGTATTACCGAGAGGGCCCAGAGATACCTCTCCGACAATCGGAGTGACAAACCCTAATCTCGAAATACGCCAACCCAACATCCACCATTGGAGACACCTGTAGTACTCCTTTATAATCACCCAGTTACGTTGTGATGTTTGGTAGTACCCAAAGTGTTCCTCCGGTAAACGGGAGTTGCATAATCTCATAGTTATAGGAACATGTATAAGTCATGAAGAAAGCAATAGCAACATACTAAACGATCGGGTGCTAAGCTAATGTAATGGGTCATGTCAATCAGATCATTCAACTAATGATGTGACCTCGTTAATCAAATAACAACTCTTTGTTCATGGTTAGGAAACATAACCATCTTTGATTAACGAGCTAGTCAAGTAGAGGCATACTAGTGACACTCTGTTTGTCTATGTATTCACACATGTATTATGTTTCCGGTTAATACAATTCTAGCATGAATAATAAACATTTATCATGATATAAGGAAATAAATAATAACTTTATTATTGCCTCTAGGGCATATTTCCTTCAGTCTCCCACTTGCACTAGAGTCAATAATCTAGATTACACAGTAATGATTCTAACACCCATGGAGCCTTGGTGCTGATCATGTTTTGCTCGTGGAAGAGGCTTAGTCAACGGGTCTGCAATATTCAGATCTGTATGTATCTTGCAAATCTCTATGTCTCCCACCTGGACTAAATCCCGGATGGAGTTGAAGCGTCTCTTGATGTGTTTGGTCCTTTTGTGAAATCTGGATTCCTTTGCCAAAGCAATTGCACCAGTATTGTCACAAAAGATTTTCATTGGACCCGATGCACTAGGTATGACACCTAGATCGGATATGAACTCCTTCATCCAGACTCCTTCGTTCGCTGCTTCCGAAGCAGCTATGTACTCCGCTTCACATGTAGATCCCGCTACGACGCTTTGTTTAGAACTGCACCAACTTACAGCTCCACCGTTTAAAGTAAACACGTATCCGGTTTGCGATTTAGAATCGTCCGGATCAGTGTCAAAGCTTGCATCAACGTAAGCTCTTACGGTGAGCTCTTTGTCACCTCCATATACGAGAAACATATCCTTAGTCCTCTTCAGGTATTTCAGGATGTTCTTGACCGCTGTCCAGTGATCCACTCCTGGATTACTTTGGTACCTCCCTGCTAAACTTATAGCAAGGCACACATCAGGTCTGGTACACAGCATTGCATACATGATAGAGCCTATGGCTGAAGCATAGGGAACATCTTTCATTTTCTCTCTATCTTCTGCAGTGGTCGGGCATTGAGTCTGACTCAACTTCACACCTTGTAACACAGGCAAGAACCCTTTCTTTGCTTGATCCATTTTGAACTTCTTCAAAACCTTGTCAAGGTATGTGCTTTGTGAAAGTCCAATTAAGCGTCTTGATCTATCTCTATAGATCTTTATGCCTAATATGTAAGCAGCTTCCCCGAGGTCTTTCATCGAAAAACTTTTATTCAAGTATCCCTTTATGCTATCCAGAAATTCTATATCATTTCCAGTCAGCAATATGTCATCCATATATAATATCAGAAATGCTACAGAGCTCCCACTCACTTTCTTGTAAATACAGGCTTCTCCAAAAGTCTGTATAAAGCCAAATGCTTTGATCACACCATCAAAGCGTTTATTCCAACTCCGAGATGCTTGCACCAGTCCATAAATGGATCGCTGGAGTTTGCATACTTTGTTAGCTCCCTTTGGATCGACAAAACCTTCTGGTTGCATCATATACAACTCTTCTTCCAGAAATCCATTCAGGAATGCAGTTTTGACATCCATCTGCCATATTTCATAATCATAAAATGCGGCAATTGCTAACATGATTCTGACGGATTTAAGCATCGCTACGGGTGAGAAGGTCTCATCGTAGTCAACCCCTTGAACTTGTCAAAAACCTTTTGCGACAAGTCGAGCTTTATAGACAGTAATATTACCGTCAGCGTCAGTCTTTTTCTTGAAGATCCATTTATTCTCAATTGCTTGCCGATCATCGGGCAAGTCAACCAAAGTCCATACTTTGTTCTCATACATGGATCCCATCTCAGATTTCATGGCCTCAAGCCACTTTGCGGAATCTGGGCTCACCATCGCTTCTTCATAGTTCGTAGGTTCATCATGATCTAGTAGCATGACTTCCAGAACTGGATTACCGTACCACTCTGGTGCGGATCTCACTCTGGTTGATCTACGTGGTTCAGTAGTATCTTGTCCTGAAGTTTCATGATCATCATCATTAGCTTCCTCACTAATTGGTATAGGTGTCGCAGAAACAGTTTTCTGTGATGTACTATTTTCCAATAAGGGAGCAGGTACAGTTACCTCGTCAAGTTCTACTTTCCTCCCACTCACTTCTTTCGAGAGAAACTCCTTCTCTAGAAATGATCCATTCTTAGCAACGAATGTCTTGCCTTCGGATCTGTGATAGAAGGTATACCCAACAGTTTCCTTTGGGTATCCTATGAAGACACATTTCTCCGCTTTGGGTTCGAGCTTATCAGGTTGAAGCTTTTTCACATAAACATCGCAGCCCCAAACTTTAAAAAACGACAACTTTGGTTTCTTGCCAAACCACAGTTCATAAGGCGTCGTCTCAACGGATTTTGATGGTGCCCTATTTAACGTGAATGCGGCCGTCTCTAAAGCATAACCCCAAAACGATAGCGGTAAATCAGTAAGAGACATCATAGATCGCACCATATCCAGTAAAGTACGATTACGACGTTCGGACACACCATTACGCTGTGGTGTTCCGGGTGGCGTGAGTTGCGAAACTATTCCACAATTTTTCAAATGTACACCAAACTCGTAACTCAAATATTCTCCTCCACGATCAGATCGTAGAAACTTTATTTTCTTGTTACGATGATTTTCAACTTCACTCTGAAATTCCTTGAACTTTTCAAATGTTTCAGACTTATGTTTCATTAAGTAGATATACCCATATCTGCTTAAATCATCTGTGAATGTGAGAAAATAACGATATCCGCCACGAGCCTCAATATTCATCGGACCACATACATCTGTATGTATGAGTTCCAACAAATCCGTTGCTCTCTCCATAGTACCGGAGAACGGTGTTTTAGTCATTTTGCCTATGAGGCACGGTTCGCAAGTACCAAGTGATTCATAATCAAGTGGTTCAAAAAGCCCATTAGTATGGAGTTTCTTCATGCGCTTTACACCGATATGACCTAAACGGCAGTGCCACAAATAAGTTGCACTATCATTATCAACTCTGCATCTTTTGGCTTCTACATTATGAATATGTGTATCACTACTATCGAGATTCAACAAGAATAGACCACTCTTCAAAGGTCCATGATCATAAAAGATATTACTCATATAAATAGAACAACCATTATTCTCTGATTTAAATGAATAACCGTCTCGCATTAAACAAGATCCAGATATAATGTTCATGCTCAACGCTGGCACCAAATAACAATTATTTAGGTCTAATATCAATCCCGAAGGTAGATGTAGAGGTAGCGTGCCGACCGCGATCACATCGACTTTGGAACCGTTTCCCACGCGCATCGTCACCTCGTCCTTTGCTAGCGTCCTCTTATTCCGTAGTCCCTGTTTCGAGTTGCAAATATTAGCAACAGAACCAGTATCAAATACCCAGGTGCTACTGCGAGCTCTAGTAAGGTACACATCAATAACATGTATATCACATATACCTTTGTTCACCTTGCCATCCTTCTTATCCGCCAAATACTTGGGGCAGTTCCGCTTCCAGTGACCAGTCTGCTTGCAGTAGAAGCACTCAGTTTCAGGCTTAGGTCCAGACTTGGGTTTCTTCTCCTGAGCAGCAACTTGCTTGCTGTTCTTCTTGAAGTTCCCCTTCTTCTTCCCTTTGCCCTTTTTCTTGAAACTAGTGGTTTTGTTAACCATCAACACTTGATGCTCCTTCTTTATTTCTACCTTCGCAGCTTTCAGCATTGCGAAGAGCTCGGGAATAGTCTTGTTCATCCCTTGCATATTATAGTTCATCACGAAGCTCTTGTAGCTTGGTGGCAGTGATTGGAGAATTCTGTCAATGACGCAATCATCTGGAAGATTAACTCCCATCTGAATCAAGTGATTATTATACCCAGACATTTTGAGTATATGCTCACTGACAGAACTGTTCTCCTCCATCTTGCAGCTATAGAACTTATTGGAGACTTCATATCTCTCAATTCGGGCATTTGCTTGAAATATTAACTTCAACTCCTGGAACATCTCATATGCTCCATGACGTTCAAAACGTCGTTGAAGTCCCGATTCTAAGCCGTAAAGCATGGCACACTGAACTATTGAGTAGTCATCAGCTTTGCTCTGCCAGACGTTCATAACATCTGGCGTTGCTCCAGCAGCAGGCCTGGCACCCAGCGGTGCTTCCAGGACGTAATTCTTCTGTGCAGCAATGAGGATAATCCTCAGCTTACGGACCCAGTCCGTGTAATTGCTACCATCATCTTTCAACTTTGCTTTCTCAAGGAACGCATTAAAATTCAACGGAACAACAGCACGAGCCATCTATCTACAATCAACATAAACAAGCAAGATACTATCAGGTACTAAGTTCATGATAAGTTTAAGTTCAGTTAATCAAATTACTTAGGAACTCCCACTTAGATAGACATCCCTCTAATCCTCTAAGTGATCACGTGATCCAAATCAACTAAACCATAACCGATCATCACGTGAGATGGAGTAGTTTTCAATGGTGAACATCGTCATGTTGATCATGTCTACTATATGATTCACGCTCGACCTTTCGGTCTCTGTGTTCCGAGGCCATATCTACATATGCTAGGCTCGTCAAGTTTAACCTGAGTATTCTGCATGTGCAAAACTGGCTTGCACCCGTTGTAGATGGACGTAGAGCTTATCACACCCGATCATCACGTGGTGTCTGGGCACGACGAACTTTGGCAACGGTGCATACTCAGGGAGAACACTTCTTGATAATTTAGTGAGAGATCATCTTATAATGCTACCATCAATCAAAGCAAGATAAGATGCATAAAAGGGTAAACATCACATGCAATCAATATAAGTGATATGATATGGCCATCATCATCTTGTGCTTGTGATCTCCATCTCCGAAGCACCGTCATGATCACCATCGTCACCGGCGCGACACCTTGATCTCCATCGTAGCATCGTTGTCGTCTCGCCAATCTTATGCTTCCACGACTATCACTACCGCTTAGTAATAAAGTAAAGCATTACATCGCGATTGCATTGCATACAATAAAGCGACAACCATATGGCTCCTGCCAGTTGCCGATAACTTGGTTACAAAACATGATCATCTCATACAATAAAATCAGGATCATGCTTTGACCATATCACATCACAACATGCCCTGCAAAAACAAGTTAGACGTCCTCTACTTTGTTGTTGCAAGTTTTACGTGGCTGCTACGGGCTTAAGTAAGAACTCATCTCACCTACGCATCAAAACCACAACGATAGTTTGTCAAATAGACTCCGTTTTAACCTTCTCAAGGACCGGGCGTAGCCACACTTGGTTCAACTAAAGTTGGAGAGACAGTCTTCCGCAAGCCATCTGTGTGCATAGCACGTCGAGGGAACCGGTCTCGCGTAAGAGTACGCGTAAGGTTGGTCCGGATCGTCTCGTCCAACAATACCGCCAAACCAAAGTATGACATGCTGGTAGGCAGTATGACTTGTATTGCCCACAACTCACTTGTGTTCTACTCGTGCAAATAACATCAAACCATAAAACCTAGGCTCGGATGCCACTGTTGGGGAACGTAGTAATTTCGAAAATTTTCCTACGCACACGCAAGATCATGGTGATGCATAGCAACGAGAGGGGAGAGTGTTGTCTACGTACCAACGCAGACCGATTGCGGAAGCGATCACACAACGTAGAGGAAGTAGTCGTACATCTTCTTCCCGATCCGACCGATCCAAGCACCGTTACTCCGGCACCTCCGAGTTCTTAGCACACGTTCAGCTCGATGACGATCCTCGGGCTCCGATCCAGCAAAGCGTCGAGGAAGAGTTCCGTCAGCACGACGGCGTGGTGACGATCTTGATGTACTACCGACGCAGGGCTTCGCCTAAGCTCTACAACGATATGATCGAGGTGGAATTTGGTGGCAGGGGGCACCGCACATGGCTAAGGAACGATCAACAATGATCAACTTGTGTGTCTATGGGGTGCCCCATGCCCCCGTATATAAAGGAGCAGGGGGAGGGGTTCGGCCGGCTAGGGAGAGAGGCGCAGGAGGAGTCCTACTCCTACCGGGAGTAGGACTCCCCCCAATCCTATTCCTAATAGGACTCTCCAAAGAGAAGAGAGAAGAGAGGGGGGCCGGCCCCTTCTCCTAGTCCTAATAGGACTAGGGAAGGGGGGGAGGCGCGTAGCCCTTGTGGGCAGCCCCTTTTCACTTTTCCACTAAGGCCCAATAGGCCCATTTGCCTCACGGGGGGTTCCGGTAACCCTCCCGATATTCCGATAAAATCCCGATTTCACCCGGAACACTTCCGGTGTCCAAACATAGGCTTCCAATATATCAATCTTTACGTCTCGACCATTTCGAGACTCCTCGTCATGTCCGTGATCACATCCGGGACTCCGAACAACCTTCGGTACATCAAAATGCATAAACTCATAATAACTGTCATCGTAACGTTAAGCGTGCGGACCCTACGGTTCGAGAACAATGTAGACATGACCGAGACATGTCTCCGGTCAATAACCAATAGCGGGAACTGGATGCCCATATTGGCTCCTACATATTCTATGAAGATCTTTATCGGTCAGACCGCATAACAACATACGTTGTTCCCTTTGTCATCGGTATGTTACTTGCCCGAGATTCGATCGTCGGTATCCAATACCTAGTTCAATCTCGTTACTGGCAAGTCTCTTTACTCGTTCCGTAATACATCATCTCATAACTAACATCTTAGTTATTATGCTTGCAAGGCTTATGTGATGTGTATTACCGAGAGGGCCCAGAGATACCTCTCCGACAATCGGAGTGACAAACCCTAATCTCGAAATACGCCAACCCAACATCCACCATTGGAGACACCTGTAGTACTCCTTTATAATCACCCAGTTACGTTGTGACGTTTGGTAGTACCCAAAGTGTTCCTTCGGTAAACGGGAGTTGCATAATCTCATAGTTATAGGAACATGTATAAGTCATGAAGAAAGCAATAGCAACATACTAAACGATCGGGTGCTAAGCTAATGTAATGGGTCATGTCAATCAGATCATTCAACTAATGATGTGACCTCGTTAATCAAATAACAACTCTTTGTTCATGGTTAGGAAACATAACCATCTTTGATTAACGAGCTAGTCAAGTAGAGGCATACTAGTGACACTCTGTTTGTCTATGTATTCACACATGTATTATGTTTCCGGTTAATACAATTCTAGCATGAATAATAAACATTTATCATGATATAAGGAAATAAATAATAACTTTATTATTGCCTCTAGGGCATATTTCCTTCATGAGCCTCTGTGATAGCAGGCTCATGGACAGTCAGTTGGCGCTCTTGAAGTTCAGTGGCAGGGCGAACCATGGAGATGGGTTCAACAATTAAGGGCTCTGTGGGAGCAGCCCGTTCCTTCTTGGTCTTCCGCTTCTTCTTGGAGGGAGCAGCATCAGAGGCTTCAGAATGTTTCCTCTTTCTGGCTTCAGCCTCAGCAGTCCTCGTCTTCTTCAGTTCTGAAGCGGTTGACATGGCCTTTGGCTTTGAGCCAGTCATGCTAGTTGGGAAGACAATGGGATCTTCTTCCTGCCTTGGTGCGTTGGGTTCGGCCACAGTGGGCTTCTTCTTCTGCTTAGCAGCCATCCTAGGATCAATGCCCGGACGCCCAAGGGCCTTGCACTTCTCAGCCTCATTGTAGCCTTGCACACACTTGTCAGCCAGGCTCTTCATGCGCTCACGAGAACCCTGAGCTTCTGCACATTTCTTGAGAAAGGCTTCTTTAAGCTTGTGCAGCATAATCTTGAAGTTTTTCACCTCTTGCACGCTGAGCTTGGCCATATGCTTCTTGAACTGAGCTTTCTCAAAGTCAGTCTTTTGCTTCAGTTCGACGATGCGCTGAGCTAGAGTTAGCTCTGAAGCAATGGCGCCATGGAAGGCGACACTGAGGCCAATTGGAAGTTGCAGATCTTCGAAGCTGAGGTTGGGCGTGTCAAACCACTCATCAATGAAGTTGTGGATGATTGCCATGTCAAAGAGAGGCAGATCATTGAAGATTTCTGCTTCTTCTTTGCTCTTGATCAGTTGCTCAAGAGAGTCATCTGCAAGATCTTCATCACTGGACAGATCAATGGCATCGTTGCGCAGAATAGCAGCAGCAGTCAGTTCTTGGCTGGTGTGTGGCAAAGGCATCTTGACTTTCTGGGGCTTGGAGATGCGTGACAAATCTTCAGACTGCACACTGTCTTTAGGAGGTGCAGTAGCCAGTGGCTTCGCCCGTGAGATTTTTGGTGCAGAGGCGGGCTTTGAAGCTTTAGGCTGCTTCAACTTCTTTGGCTTCGGCGCTGCAGGCGCTTCATCTGATTCAGCGTCATCTGCAGGCTCATTCACGGCTGTCCCTTGAACCATGATATGAGTGATGAGACCTTCCAAGTTGTGGAAGGGCCCAAGAAGATTGGGTTCAGCTTCGCGAGTTCCATCGGCACGGGGAGCAGAGGGACCAGGGTTGAAGTCTAATCCCAAAGACTTCTTGTTCTGCTTCGCTGAGTTCTTGGCAAACTGGAAGTTGCGCTTGAACAGATTGTTGTCACGACACCATAGTAGTGACGATGGGTGTGCATCTGCAGGCTGTGGCCCACGGACCATGCAGGGATAGAAGCCTTGTTCAATGGCTTCTTCTCTGGACCTGGGTTGAAGATTCTTGTATAGGATGTCTCCCACGGTCGCTTGATGGCATTTTTCTCAGCATATTCCTGGGTCACAAACCGGTATTTGAACCATTGTTCTACCCAATATCTTCAAATCCATTGGATTCGGGTCTTGCGCTGATTGTAATCCTCTTCAGGATCTGTCTTGTAAAGCTTTGAGAGGTCATCAGGCAAATCTCTTGATGTTCCCCCACGACGCTGTCTGCCACCCTTCCTTATGGATTTCTCTGCAGCCATGAACTTCAAACTGAATGTCTTCAACACGTTCAAAGGCTTCAAAGGCTTTCGCTTGCTGGACAAACAGGAACTGGCTTCGGGAGAATTTATATGATACTATAAGAATTCTGTAAATGAATGCAGACTATGAGAACTAAGGGATTCTCCCACGAACATGTACCTGTGACAGCATTAAGGTGTGAGGGAAGGGGAAGAGGTCATATGCATTCTCAGAAGATTTTGAAGATAAATCAGTTTAGAAGACATTGACCTCATTGTGCGAAGACATTTACTCATAGATAAGGAGTTGGTTCCAGATTTGTACGAATCCACGAATCAGTACAAGTGAGGAATCTAACTATTTTGTGAAGCATAAGTGAATATACTAGGCATATTATGAGATGCAGTATGAAGTGGATCCAACATGTGTGAACAAAAACCACTTGTGGTAGAAAGTGACGAATCTGTAGGATCAAAGGGGCCGTAAAAAGGAGGTTTTTATTTACCACACAAGGAACTGCTAGATGGAGTGGAAGAGGAGGCCGAGTAGTTCGATCGTCTGTGCCCTAACTTGGCGACGGAGGACACCTACGGCGACGGTGGAGAAGACGATGTCCGCGGTCGGCGTGAAGACGGCGTCGAAGAGGTTGCGGCAGCTAAGCGCTTCATCGCCGGTGTCATCGAGGGCTAGCGGTGGCGCTAGGGTTCGTGCGAGAGTGGAAGAAGAGATAATGACTGTGGTGTGGCGTGTATTTATAGGGACAGGGGCGGCTCAGTGTTATTACACAGGTGCCCCTGGCGATTCACATCTGAGGAACACGTGGCCATCATGCAACATATCGGAGGTTGTTCCACGTCCCACGCACGCCTGGATTGTCGGGTGGTCGTTCCCACTTCTCCGGGTTTCAGGTGAAGGAATTATCATTGAAAGCGGACTTAATGTTTGTCTCTGTATCTTCTGCTGACAAGGACGCAGAGAAGACATTTGACAGTTTCAAGAGAATGCATATGATTTGGAGAGATAGAGTTTGAGATAGAAAGCATAGAGAGGTTAGGCTCCGATCACATTCACTTAGTTCAAAAGATTCAACAAGAATACATAGCTATAAGTGAATGCTGTAGAGGACAGAACACCAGTATATATATATAATAGACATAGTGAAGATAATCATGAAGACATGTTGAGATTGAAGCCAGACCAAATGTGAAGACATAGCAAATGTAACGCCATGAGTGAAACACTTCAAACAGAACATTTGGTGGTGGCGTTACCCACCGTATAGGAAGTATTAGACCCAGACACGGCGCACAATTATCGTGGCGCTCCGAAGTCAAATTGCTCATTAATGTATTCACACTTAGAATGCATGTCTTCATTGATTGAAGATATACTTTACTTCGTGTGTTGCACATCTAAGTCATCAATATGCATAAGTGTTAGGATGTGTGCCTGATCACAGGACATTTGAGGATTCCAAGATATTTAGCTCATACCGTAACTTGCAAAATCTCTTCTCATCCAAGGGCTTGGTGAAGATATTTGCCAATTGCTCTTCAGTGTTGACGTGTATGATATCAATATCTTCCTTCACAACATGATCTCTGAGAAAGTGATGACGAATCTCAATGTGTTTTGTCTTCGAGTGCTGTCGGGCGGTAGGATCGACATATGCCAACGGGTGGCTTATCATTGCGGGGGCCAATAGAACGTCGCCGGTGCCTGGAAACGGGATGAGGCGTAGACATGCATGCCGGTGAATCTTACCCAGCTTCAGGGCTCTCCGGGGAGATAACACCCCTACTGCTGCTCTGCGGGGTCTCCGCATGGTTACTAAGTTCACAGGTGGCTACAATGCTCCTTGAGCTGTTTGGGGGCAGAAGGAGGAAGAAGGGCTTAGCTCAGCCTGCCTCTTCCCCTTGTAAGTATCTATGTCTAGAAAGAGAGTTCAACCCGTTGCATGGGTGCACCGGGGGGTTTATATAGGCCTACCCCCCGGGGGTACAATGGTAATCCGACTGGGCGCGGGGCCCAGCTGTCGGTGACTATGCTCGCCGGCTTCTCCGCCGGCTTCTAGGGCCCGCCGGCTGGTGGGTCCCGCCGACTGCCGGCTCCTGGGTCGACAGGCCGGCCCCACCGGCCAGGGTCTTGTCGGCGGCCGGTTACTGTTGCTCCGTGTTTGTTGGCGCAGGCTTGGTCGGGGTAAGCGTGGCTACAGTAACGCCGCCTGGCGGGCGATTACTGTAGCCCCGCCGCACCTTGTCTCCTTAATGGGCGTCTCCTTCGAGGAAGGCGGCAGGCCGGCTACGTGAAGCCGGCCTTCTGTCTCGCCGGCTCGAGAGGGGGTGTGGCCGCCTTCGGCATCCCTCTGCCCGAAGGGGCCCACCGCCTCGGTGGCCACGCTGGCGGCCCATCGTGGAAGGCGTCAGAGCCGCCGTGGCTACAGTGCCGCGCCGGGCAGGCCGCGGCTGCCCGCACGACGCGCTGTACCAGGCGTGCTCCGGGTTTTGGGGGTGGCAGGCCCCACGGTAGCCACGCCCCGCTTCATCATCACAGGGTGGACGCGTACATTGCGGGTACGGCGTTGACTGCTTTATCAGAGCCGGCCCAGCGGTAGCCGGCCGTGCCATAGCCGGCCCTGCCACAGCCGGCCCTACCGCAGCCGGCCATGCCGTAGCCGGCCCTCCATAGTTTTCTTCATGGGGGTAAAAAGGGCGGGCCGCCCCCCAAGCCGGCTAGGATGGCAGTCGGCTAGGGGGAGGCGGCCCAGGTCTTGAGTCTCCTTATGAGCCGGATGGGCTCATAATTTTTTCTGAGGGGCCAGGGGAAGCCGGCTGGGCTACCCATGGCTATTTACCCCGACAGTAGTCCCCGAAGGCGGGCGAGCTTCACGGCGGACGGAAGGACGGGAAGCTTGGCCGGCTTCATACCGTGA
The DNA here is from genome assembly GCA_034509565.1 of Triticum monococcum. Classification (NCBI taxonomy): domain Eukaryota; kingdom Viridiplantae; phylum Streptophyta; class Magnoliopsida; order Poales; family Poaceae; genus Triticum; species Triticum monococcum. The sequence continues at coordinate 673,421,350 of CM067845.1, forward strand.
GGGGCCGACTGCGTCGTTGCAGCCAATTTCAGAGCGCTTTTCTTCATTAAGGGCGACCGTGGTTGACCTGTGGACCGGCCGCGGGCCCCACGACGAGCCACGTGGCGGGGAAGTCCTGCCGTCGCACGCTCGCGACGGGACGCCGCCGCAGGCCCGGGCCCGCCACTCCCCGGCCTCGGCCCGGGCGCAGATCTTCTGTGGCCCGAGGGGGCTGCTCGCCTCCCCGCGGCCGTTACCTTGCGTCATCAAGGCGCGTAATTAACGCGGGCGTGGGGGAGATGGGCACGATCGATCCCCATGATCCCCCACGCCGCGCCTCCTCGTCTCTGGTGCACGCGCCTACAAGTAGGAGGGGAGGGGGAGAGGCACGGGCCTGTTCGCTCCCCTGCTCCCCGTCCCTCCTGCTCTTCTTCTTCTTGCTCGTGCCCGATGCAGTTTCGCGCCATAGCCCACCCATGCCGCCATGTCGCTGGCTTTGTCGAGCTCGTGGGACGGGTCCAATGTCCACGACGAGCACATCGAGTTCCTCCGCCAGACCCGGCGTCTGCCCGCCGCCAACCTCGTGCAGGTGCACCTGGCGCCCGCGAAGGAGGTCTCGCCGGCGCCGGAGGAAGGTGAGCGCGTCGTCTTCCGCACGCACTTCCTCCGGGGCTTCGGCTTCCCGGCGAGCAGCTTCATGCGTTCCTTTCTCGAGTTCTACAACCTCCAACCGCACCACGTCACGCCCAACACAGTGCTGCAGCTCTCGGCCTTCGTCACTCTCTGCGAAGGGTACTTGGGGGTGCTGCCGACGCTGGAGCTCTGGGCGGAACTGTTCCGAAACAAGCTCGGCACCATCTCCGCCGGCGTGCCGGCTCCCTGCGGCGCCTTCATCGCGATGAAGAGGGCAAGCGACGACAACCCCTTCCCCCACATTCCTCTGATCCAGTCTGTCAAGCTATGGCAGAAGTCTTACTTCTACGTCAAGAACGTCGCCCGGCACGGCGACTACGTCAACCTGCCGGCTGGGAGGCGGCGGACCTGGGGCTACCGGTCGAAATCCCTGTCTCCAGCGGGGAACGCTTCCATCTCCCGGCTTCGGGTGATGATCCAGTCGGAGGGTCTGTGCGCGTCCGACTTGGTAACCGCCTTCGTCGAGCGCCGGATCTTGCCTCTTCAAAGCCGGCCGCACATGATGTGCCAAATGAGTGGCCGGTTCGATCCTTGCCGGCTGAGCACATGGGAGATGCCCCATGCCGAGGTGGCTCTGATGGCGAACTACGTCGCCAACTTGAAGCTCACCGACGAGTGGCAATTCGGCAAGGCGCCGTACTCCCGCGCCCATCCTCCGCCTGTGGTAAGTTTTTCTTCTCATCGTCTGCCGGCTTGGGTTAGCCGGCCTCTGACCAGGCGGCTATTTTCTTTTTTCTCTTCATCAGAATCCTCTCCTCCCGCCGCCAACCGGGGCAGCCGGAGTCGACCGAGAGTACGCCCCGGACCGCACGGTGGACGACCCTGACGACCCGGATCTCTCCGCCGTTGCCATGGAGGACGCCGCCGAGCCCGGCGGCACCGGGTTTTCGGCCAGCTTCAACGACTGGCCGGTCGATTATGAAGCCGAAGAACTCCCGCGCCACCAGCCGGCAACCGGCCGCCGCGGCGCGAGCTCGTCTGCCGCGCCGACTGCCGGTGGTGGAAAGGGGAAGCGCCGGGCCGCACTCCCACTCTTCGGAAGCCGGCCGAAGAGGCCGAAGGCCTCCGCCACGGCCACGAAGCGTGAGGAGGCGGCGGCGAAGGCGGCCCGCTTCCGGAAGGCGGTAAAGAAGCCCCCCTCAGTGTCCGCGTAAGTCTAGTAGCTGCCTGCGTGCTTGTTATTCTGAAGTTTTCTTTCCTTGAATGCTTTTCTGATTTCCTGGGCAGGGCGCCGCTTTCCCTCGAGCGAGGCCCAGCCGGCTCTGTGGTCGGGCCGAGCGCCGGTTCCTCAGGGTCCCGTCGAGTGGACCCCCGCGTCGAGCTTGACGCAGCCACGGAGTGCAACGCTCGCGAGGCGCGCCGAGAGAGGGAGGCGGCCGAGCGGGAGGCGGCGGAGCGAGAGGCCGCCCAGTCGGCGCCAGGGCGAGCGAGCGAGGTGGCCGAGACTCCGTCGGAGCGGGCGGCCGCGGAGACGGAGGTGGAAGGTGCGCGTAACCAGCCTCCGCTACTCGCCATCCCCCTCCAGACCTTGGATCCGGATATTCCTCTGCCCACGGCGGAGGAGATTATCCCCGAGCAGCCGCCGGTGCAGAGGGACGAAGTCCTCGGGGCTTCTGTTGAGAGGACGTCGCCGGCAGCGCCAGCCAGAGCAGGCGAAGGCGGCCAATCGTCGGCGGTGCCCGAGGAGCCGGCCCGGGCCGTGCCCGAGGCCGGAGCCGGCCTTGAGGTCGAGCTGGCGGTGGGCCGGCCTGCCGGAGGGAGCACGGCCCCGCCGGACACGCGCCGAGCTGCGGGGGCCGAGCGGACGGCAGACGCCTTGGAGGCAGCCAGTTCCGCCACGTCCGGGTGGACTCCCAGCGGAGGGAGCGGTGAGCTGAACGTCGCGGCCCAAGAGGTTCGTAGCCGGCTGCAGGCACAGGCCGGCCTCCTGAGGCAATTCACTCAGGAGTTTCTGTCGACGCGATCTGCAATCCGGGTAAGTCTTCATTCCTTGACCGCTCTGGTCCTTTGAATTTTTTCCGTGGGGGCGCGCTAGCGCACCCACTGGGTGTAGTCCCCGAGATCCGGGCCGACTGCGCGCAGTCGGGTCGGATCTTACTAGACGACTATGTTGACTGTTTTTTCTGATCTTCAGGATTATCACAATTCTCGCGCGGCCGCCTTCAACTCCCAGGCTCGGGAGCTAAGCCGGAGGACCGAAGACCTCGCCAGCAGCCGGCGTAAGTGTTTTGTCATTATTAACTTCTCATGGGGGCGCGACAGCGCACCCACTGGGTGTAGTCCCCGAGATCCGGGCCGACTGCAGCGCAGTCGGGTCGGATCTTACTTGACGACTTTTCCTTTGCTAACCTTTCTCTTTATTTTTTGCTCGTGCAGAGGCCAACGCCGACCTGCAGAGGGAACTCGGCGTGGTGCAGGCCGCTCTTCATGCCAAGGACGCCGAGTACGCTGACTTGGCTCAAGAGCGCGACCGCCTGGCGACGAAACTGGTCGACCAAGAGGAGAGCCACAAGGCGGCCCTGCAAAAGGCGCAGGACGGCGAGGCTACCCTGAGGGCGGAATTCAAGGCCAGGGAGGCGAGCTGGGCTGAGACGCGCCGGGCGCTGGAAGAAGGCTTCGGCCGGGTCGAGGATCTCATTGATGGTAGGCTGTCTTTCTTGCTCTTCTTCCATTCGCCGGCCGCCTATGGTTTTGTTTTGACTTGTGTTTGCTGTCTTGCGTAGAGTACTTCCCCGGCCAGTCCGTCCTTGCCGCCCAAGCCATCGAAGCCTACCGCGAGGAGCGCCGTCAGGCCGGGGTCGTGATTCCGCCGGATGCGAACCGGACGTTGTCGGAGCAGCTTATCGCCGTCCAGGCGCGGCTGCAGCCGGCCCACCGGTTGCTCCGCCGGCTCCAATGCGCTGGGGCGACGATGCTAGCCGCGCTCTGGCCCGGCCAGACAATTCCCTGAACCCCAAGCCAGACGGCCGACTGGCTAGAAGTCGCAGTCGGCCGCTTCGAGGCCTGGAAGGCGTCCGCAGCCCGTTTTGGAGCCGGGCGCGCGCTGGAGTTCGTCCGCGCGTGGTACCCAGGGCTAAGCCTGGACCAGCTGCGGACGTGGCGGTCGGAGGCCGACGCCGAGCTGGAGGAGGTGCGGCCGGCGATCGCGCAGCGCGCCTCGACGATCGCCGAGTGTACCGACACCAGCGTCTTCGCGCCGGAGCTCAACGACGATGGCGCTGCCCAGCTGGAGGAATGGTTCGGGCTGAACCCGGCGGACAACGAGGACTCGGCGGAAGAGATCGCCTCCAGCGACGAGGGCGAGGACGACGAGGAGGAGGACAGCGAAGACGCCGAGCCGACTGGTGGGGCGGCCGACCGTCCCCCAGCCAATCGTGCCTCTAGCAACGAGCCACGCGGGAGCGCGCCCTCTGCCGGAGACGACGATCAAGCCGAGGTTGGCCAGCCGGCCGCTCCTCCAGCCGGCGCGACTACTTCCGCCGCCTAACCCAGCTCGTCTGCGGCCCCGCCGGCTTGATCTGCCGTTCTTTTTGTTCCTGTCTTTCTTTTTGGACAAATTTAAGTTTCTGCAATTCCACCCACTGGGGGTGTATCGAACAATGTTGGATGTCGACCTCTCTGGAGACTTTTTGTGTAATATATTAATATATGCATGTGTTGGCGTTCATCCGAGTGTACCTTTTGTCCTTAGGCTCTTTCCTTTGCCGCCTTCCCTCTTGGGGAAGGCAAGTACTTGAGTTTTCTTGGATTTGAAGTAGACTGAATGTAAGCCGGCCGGCCGGCTACTCTGCTAGTCGGTCGGCGTGAGGCAGTCAGCCGGCTTTTGTTATATATGCGAGCCTGTTTGGTCCCTAGCCGTTTTTCATGTGGGTACCCTTTCCGGCTAGTGGCTCTTGCCAGCCGGGCAGTCGGTTCTTCGAGCTGCGGTTTCGACAAGAGCCAAGCCTGGGTGTCGGCACATTACTTGTCTGACTGCGGGTAGGGCTCCTAATATAACTCTAGTCGGCCAGTCCCCGGGCCGACTCATCGGACCCGGTACCGGACAAAATAAATGAAAAGGTATTATCATACACATGATAACTTTCATTCATAAAACAACGGGTGGCAGTCCCCGAGTCTTTCTCGGGGAGCCTACTGTATCATACTAAATACAAAAGTGGGCATGACACATACTGCGTTTTAACTGTAAAACTTCCGAAGGAGATTTGCGTTCCACGGTCGCTCCGACTCCTTGCCGGAGTCGTCTCTCTTGCGTGCCTTCGGCTTCTGCGCGTCGATGAGGTAGTAGGCGTCGTTGCCCAAGGCTCTGCTGATGATGAAGGGGCCTTCCCAGGGGGCTGCGAGCTTGTGCTGGCCGGCTGTTCGCTGGATCAGCCGGAGCACAAGGTCGCCCTCCTGGAAGGATCTTGGGCGGACCCTCCGGCTATGGTAGCGGCGCAAACCCTGCTGGTAGATAGCGGACCGGCTGAGGGCTAACAGCCGGGCCTCTTCCAGCAGGTCGACGCCGTCTTCTTGTGCTTCTTTGGCTTCCGCTTCCGTGTACATGGTTACCCGAGGCGAGTCAAACTCGATGTCTGTTGGGATGACCGCCTCGGCACCATATACAAGGAAGAAGGGAGTGAAGCCGGTTGATCTGTTGGGAGTAGTGCGCAGACTCCATAGGACAGCCGGCAGCTCATCGAGCCAGCAGCCGGCTGAACGCTCCAGGGGTACGACCAGTCGAGGCTTGATGCCGGACAGGATGAGGGCATTTGCTCGCTCCACTTGGCCGTTTGACTGCGGGTGGGCGACTGACGCAAGGTCCAGCCGGATACCTTGCGCAGCGCAGAACCGTGCCAGGGCACCTTTGGCAAAGTTCGTGCCATTGTCGGTGATGATGCTGTGCGGTACGCCGTACCGGGTTGTTATATCTGCAATGAAGGTCACTGCAGTTGGCCCATTCAGCTTCTTGATCGGCTTCGCCTCGATCCACTTGGTGAATTTGTCAACGGCGACGAGCAAATGTGTCATGCCGCCGCGCGCCGTCTTGAATGGGCCCACCATATCCAATCCCCAGACGGCAAAGGGCCAGGTGATGGGAATGGTCTTGAGTGCTGAAGCCGGCATGTGTTGCTGCGAGCTGAAAAGCTGGCAGCCTTTGCAGTGTTTGACTAGCTCTTTGGCGTCGTCCAAAGCAGTCGGCCAGAAGAAACCGTGGCGGAAGGCTTTGGCGACCAGTGATCTTGATGCGGCGTGGTGGCCGCATTCTCCTTGGTGTATATCCCTGAGGATCGCGATGCCTTTCTCCTGCTCAACGCATCGCTGCAAGACTCTGGTGGCGCTACGCTTGACAAGCTCTCTGTTGACGATTGTGTATGCTCCGGCCCGACGCTGAACTTGTCTTGCTTCGTTTTTGTCGGCCGGCAGGTCATGGTTCACCAGGAAGTTGCGGATGGCCTGGGCCCATGATGGGGCGGTGACCTCCTCAGCCACCAATGTGGCCAGAGCCACCAGGGTGGGCGGGTTGGGCAGTGCAGCGCTGGAGTCGGCCACCGCTTCCTGTGCTGAAGAAGTCCCCGGGCCGGCTACTGCAGTCCCCGGGCCGGCTACTGCAGTCCCCGGGCCGGGTGCGGCAGTCCCCGAGCCGAATATTGAAGTCCCCGGGCCGGCTGCTTGATTCTTCGAGCCGGACCCGGCCCCCTCGGGGTTAGGCGGCACGAAAATGGAGTCGGATTCCGGAGGCGGCTTGATTGAAGGCTTGAGGAGGCGCTGCAGGGCGACGCCGGCTGGTATTGCTTGCCGCGTGGAGCCTATTCGGGCCAGGGCATCTGCTGGCTCGTTGTCGGCTCGCGGCACGTGAAGGAACTCACACCCGTCGAAGTATCCGCTGATTTGCTGTACTAGGAAACGGTAGCTCGCCATGTTCGCGTCCTTGGCATCCCAGTCGCCAGAAGACTGCTGTACCACCAAATCCGAGTCGCCATAGCACAGGATCCGGCGAATACCAAGCTCCTTGGCAAGCCGGAGCCCGTGTATGAGCGCCTCGTACTCGGCTACGTTGTTGGAGGCGGCGAAGTGGATCTGCAGCGTGTATCTGAGCTTGTCGCCCTTTGGAGAAGTAAGGACGACGCCGGCTCCCAAGCCGGTGCGCATCTTTGATCCGTCAAAGTGCATGCGCCAATGGGTGGATTCGGGCGCCGGTGGTAAGTACTGGGTCTCGGCCCAGTCGACGAGGAAGTCGGCCAGCGCTTGCATCTTGATGGCGGTGCGGGGTTGGTAGAAGATGGTGTAGGGGGCCAGCTCGATGGCCCATTTGGCCACCCGGCCGGATGCATCCCGGCTGCCTATGATGTCGGCAAACGGGGCAGTGCATACGACTGTGATGGGATGTTCTTGAAAGTACGGCTTCAGCTTCTTGGCGGCGAAGTACACGCCATAGCACATCTTCTGATAGTGCGGGTAATTTTGCTTCGAGGCGGACAGCACCTCGCTCAGGTAGTACACCGGCCTTTGGACCGGCTGGGCTTGGCCTTCTTCGTGGACAGCATTTTCTTCAGCTCGTGGAAAGCTTGGTCGGCCTGGTCGTTCCACTCAAAGTGAGTGCTCTTCTTCATGAGGCGGTAGAGGGGGAGAGCTTTTTCTCCAAGCCGGCTGATGAAGCGGTTAAGAGAGGCCAGGCACCCGGTGAACTTCTGAATCTCTCTGAGCTTGGTTGGGACCGCCATCCTCTCGATGGCCTTGATCTTCACAGAGTTGCACTCTATGCCGCGTTCAGAGACCAGGAAGCCTAGGAGCTGGCCGGCTGGCACTCCGAACACGCATTTCTCCGGGTTGAGCTTGATCCGGAACCGGCGCAGGTTCTTGAACGTCTCCTTCAAGTCTTCCAGCAGAGTGCCATGCTTCTCCGTCTTCACCACAACATCATCCACGTAAACGTGGGCATTCTTGCCGAGCTGCGTGAGGAGGCACTTCTGCATGCAACGCTGAAATGTGGCGCCGGCATTCCTCAAGCCGAACGTCATGGTCAGGTAGCAGAAGGCTCCAAACGGCGTGATGAAGGCGGTCTTCAGTTGGTCATCCGGGTTCAGCTTGATCTGGTGGTATCCCGAGTAGGCATCCAAAAAACTCAACAGCTCGCATCCGGCTGTGGAGTCTATCACTTGATCAATTCTGGGTAGAGCGAAGGGATCTTTTGGGCAGGCTTTGTTGAGGCTCGTGTAATCTATACACATGCACCACTTGTTATTCTTTTTCAGCACGAGAACCGGGTTCGCGAGCCATTCGGGGAAGAAAACTTCCATGATGAAGCCGGCTGCGAGGAGCCGGGCTATCTCCTCCCCTACGATCCTTCTCTTCTCTTCTGACAATCGGCGGAGGGGCTGCTTGACTGGTTTAGCATCCTCCCGCACGTGCAATTTGTGCTCGGCGAAATCCTTCGGAACACCCGGCATGTCCTTGGGGGACCATGCAAAGATATCCCGATTCTCACGAAGGAAATCGGCGAGCACGCCTTCCTATTTGCTATCCAGGCTCGCCCCAATGACGGCGAACCTCTCGGGGTGCTCGGGGTCGAGCTGTATCTTCTTGGTCTCCTTGGCCGGCTGGAAGGATCCTTGGGCATCATACTCCTTGGAGTCGGCGGGTTGGTTGAGCTGCTTGCTGGCCAGGGCCACGACCCGGTCCAGCGTCTTCCTCTCGGCAGCGATCACGAGGGATTCAGCCAGCCGGCTGCTGGCTGCGGCGCAGTCGGCGGACTTCTTGTAGTCGCCGGCGATGGTGATGACACCCTTGGAGCTTGGTATCTTCATCTTGAGGTAAGCATAGTGGGGGACTGCCATGAACTTGGCCAGGGCGGGTCGGCCAAGCAGGGCATGATAAGGGCTTTCCAGGTCCACCACCTCGAACCAGATTGCTTCCCGGCGGAAATGATCCTTGCTCCCAAAGAGCACGTCGATCTTGAGCTTGCCGATGGGGGCACAGGACAATCCGGGTACGATGTCGTGGAACACCGTTCGAGTCGGCGCGAGTTGCTTGGCCTTGACGCCCAGCTTCTCCATGGTGTCGCGGTACAGGATGTTGATGCTGCTTCCGCCGTCGATCAACACGCGGGAGAAGCGTGTGGCGCGCGTATCCGTTGCGAGGGTGGCCTCCAGGACCAACGCGTAGGAGCCGGGGGATGGCATCACCTCTGGGTGGTCGGCCCGGCTCCAGCTGATGGGTTTCTCCGACCAGTGCATGTGGCCGGCTGGGCTGGTGGCGGCCATGTTGACCTCTTGTTGCTCTCGGCGCTTGCTGCGCCGGTCTTCGGGCTGGCTCGTGAAGACGACATAAGACGCTTGCTCGTCAGGGAACTCGTCCTGCACGGTGTCGACCGCGGGCCGGGCGGCTTTGGGCGGTGGAGCCGGCGGCGGCGGGCCGGCAGGCGGAGTCGGCGTGAGTCCCTCGCCCTTTGAAATTCGGGCGAGCCAGTTGCATTTGCGGGTCGTGTGGTTGGACGGCTTCGCGCCGCTGTGGAACTTGCACGGGGCATCAAGGGTTTGCTTGTAGGAGAAGGCCGGCTGCCAGGCCGGCCTGCCGCCCTTGGGCTTCTTGGGCGCGGGCCGCCCTTCAGGCGGCGCATCTTCGACCGTGGCCACCTGCCGACTGGCGGGAGGCGGCACAGGGCCCTTGCGTTTTTGATCGTTCTGGTGTTGGCGTCGGCCGCCGTCTCCAGCCGGCGCTTTGGGCGCCGGATTGAGCACCTTTCCGGATGCGTCCACCCGGAGCTCGGTCTTCATCGAGGAGTCGGCGGTGGCATACTTGTAGGCGATGTTTAGGAGCTCATCGAGGGTAGTCGGCTCATCGCAGAGAAGCTTGTGCTTGAGGAGGGTGCCCTCTCGGCACCCGGCTATGAAGTATTCGATGGCTTGCACCTCGTGCACCCCCTCACAGGAGTTGCGGAGCTCGGCCCAGCGCGTCAGGTAGTCACGAGTGGACTCGGCTGGGCCCTGTACGCACAGGGAGAGCTGTCTGGGCTTGGGAGCCCGCTTGTAGGTGCTGGAGAAGTTGCGAACGAAGGCTTCAGTGAAGTCCACCCAGCTGTTGATGCTGAGCGGCTTAAGGCTGTTAAGCCAAGTCCGCGCCGTGCCTTGTAGCATGAGGGGCACGTACTTTACGGCAACGCGCCGGTTGCCATTGGCGATGCTGACGGCTGTGGAGTAGTCGGTCAGCCAGTCTTCCGGCTTCACCGAGCCGTTATACTTGGGTGTGTCTCTTGGAAGCGAGAACCCTTTGGGGAAGGGCTCGTCACGGATGCGGGGGCCGAAGCAAGGCGGGCCGACATCGTCTTCTTCTTCTAGCGCCAGGGATCGGGCCAGGCGGTCGATCCGGTGGCGGGCGTCGTTTTCGCCGATTCCCTCCCGGCGACCAAGCCGGCCGCTGAGAGTCGGGTGAGCCACTGGGGGCGGGGTAGGATATCTTTCTCCGCGAGCTCGAGGCGGAGGCGGGGTGCCCCGCCATTCCATGGCTCGGGGGCGGCCGTCCGCGTCTCGCTCGATGGAGACTTGGGTCCGGCTTCGGCTGGAAGCCGGCTCTTTCTCGCGCCGCGCGCGGGTGTAGCTGGTAGTCGGCGACCGGGAGGTCGCGCCGTGTTCGCGGCGTGGGGGAGGGCTCCCCGCGCAGGCGTCGGCCTCGTGCCGTCGTGCGGCCGCATCGATTAGTTCCTGGATGCGCCGCGTCATATGGGGGAGATCTTCGGCTTCCAAGCCGTCCAACTCGTCTACGGCCGCCTGGGCGGCGCGCAGGTTCTCCAGCGGGGTAGCGTAGACCGGGCGATCCACCCCAAGCGTGTCAGCGATGACAGTGCCGCGTTGCCTGACAGCGCCGGCCCGGCTAGGGCCAGCCGGAGCCGGCATGCCGAAGGCGGCGCGGTCAGCTTCGCGCTGGTAGGCCTCGGTGAGGCGTCTAACGGAGGGCAGCCGCCGGCCCTCTGCGAGGAGGGCGAGGCGGCGTGCCTCCAGAACTTCGTCGCTGGCGTCAGCCGGAAGGGGGACGGACAAGTCTTGGGCTGCCGCGCGCGGGGAGTCGCGGGTGCCCTCGTCAGTCGGGTCGTCGAGGCCGATAACCATCACCTCGGGGGCGTCAGAATCGCGATCGCCAGCCGAAGGGAGCGGGTCATTGTAGACCGTGACGTTGGTGGGGAAGGTGTCGGAGGATGCCGCGTCGAAGTCGACGGGCATCGGGTCGGTGGAGCCAACTGACTCCAAGTCCGCAGCGGGCTTGCTGGAGACGTGGAGCTGGCTGAGGAGGTTGGCGAGGTGATCTGTGCCCGCATCGGAAGCGAGCTCGTCGGAGATGCGGGCCTTGTCGAAGAGGCTGGCGAGGCCGCTAGCCGCGCAGGCGTCAGCGACGCCATGCAGCGCGTCGCGGCAAGCGCCGTCGGGCGAGCCAGGCTGGCTGCGCCCGCGAGGAAGGAAAAGGGTTCCCGTCCAGAACACGTCTCCGGACGACGGTGCACCTGGCCCCAAGGTGGGCGCCAAATGTCGGGTGGTAGGATCGACATATGCCAACGGGTGGCTTATCATTGCGGGGGCCAATAGAACGTCGCCGGTGCCTGGAAACGGGATGAGGCGTAGACATGCACGCCGGCGAATCTTACCCAGCTTCAGGGCTCTCCGGGGAGATAACACCCCTACTGCTGCTCTGCGGGGTCTCCGCATGGTTACTAAGTTCACAGGTGGCTACAATGCTCCTTGAGCTGTTTGGGGGCAGAAGGAGGAAGAAGGGCTTAGCTCAGCCTGCCTCTTCCCCTTGTAAGTATCTATGTCTAGAAAGAGAGTTCAACCCGTTGCATGGGTGCACCGGGGGGTTTATATAGGCCTACCCCCCGAGGGTACAATGGTAATCCGACTGGGCGCGGGGCCCAGCTGTCGGTGACTATGCTCGCCGGCTTCTAGGGCCCGCCGGCTGGTGGGTCCCGCCGACTGCCGGCTCCTGGGTCGACAGGCCGGCCCCACCGGCCAGGGTCTTGTCGGCGGCCGGTTACTGTTGCTCCGTGTTTGTTGGCGCAGGCTTGGTCGGGGTAAGCGTGGCTACAGTAACGCCGCCCTGGCGGGCGATTACTGTAGCCCCGCCGCACCTTGTCTCCTTAATGGGCGTCTCCTTCGAGGAAGGCGGCAGGCCGGCTACGTGAAGCCGGCCTTCTGTCTCGCCGGCTCGAGAGGGGGTGTGGCCGCCTTCGGCATCCCTCTGCCCGAAGGGGCCCACCGCCTCGGTGGCCACGCTGGCGGCCCGTCGTGGAAGGCGTCAGAGCCGCCGTGGCTACAGTGCCGCGCCGGGCGGGCCGCGGCTGCCCGCATGACGCGCTGTACCAGGCGTGCTCCGGGTTTTGGGGGTGGCAGGCCCCACTGTAGCCACGCCCCGCTTCATCATCACAGGGTGGACGCGTACATTGCGGGTACGGCGTTGACTGCTTTATCAGAGCCGGCCCAGCGGTAGCCGGCCGTGCCATAGCCGGCCCTGCCACAGCCGGCCCTGCCGCAGCCGGCCATGCCGTAGCCGGCCCTCCACAGTTTTCTTCATGGGGGTAAAAAGGGCGGGCCGCCCCCCAAGCCGGCTAGGATGGCAGTCGGCTAGGGGGAGGCGGCCCAGGTCTTGAGTCTCCTTATGAGCCGGATGGGCTCATAATTTTTTCTGAGGGGCCAGGGGAAGCCGGCTGGGCTACCCATGGCTATTTACCCCGACAAGTGCTGAACTGGGTTGTTGGCAATCTTGATGGCGCTTTCGTTGTTGCAGTAGAGTGACACTTGCTTCAGATGAATGCCATAGTCTTTGAGTGTTTCCTTCATCCATAGAAGCTAAGCGCAGCAAGATCCAGCAGCAATGTATTCAGATTCAGTAGTGGAGAGAGATACACAGTTCTGCTTCTTTGAAGACCAACATACAAGTGATTGTCCCAGAAAATGACATGTGCTTGATGTAGACTTGCGATCCACCTTGTCACCAGCATAATCAGCATCTGAGAATCCAACTAGATCAAACTCTGAGCCCTTTGGATACCATAATCCTAGAGTTGGGGTGTAAGCCAAATATCGAAGAATTCGCTTCACAGCTAAGTGATGCGATTCCTTTGGTGCCGCTTGGAATCGAGCACAAATGCAAACACTAAGCATAATATCTGGCCTAGATGCACATAGATAAAGTAAAGAACCAATCATGGAGCGGTATACCTTTTGATCGAACTCTTTACCATTGTTGTCGGGACCCAAATGATGTTTGGCTGGCATTGGCGTCGTGAAGCCTTTACAGTCCTGCATACCGAACTTCTTCAGGCAATCTTTGAGATACTTCTCTTGAGATATAAAGATGTCGTTGTGTTGCTGCCGTATTTGAAGACCAAGGAAGAACTTCAGCTCTCCCATCGTGGACATCTGGTATTGCTCTTGCATCATATATCCAAATTCTTCACTGTATTTCTGATTGGTGCAGCCAAAGATAATGTCATCCACATATATTTGGCACACAAACAGTTCACCATCATATGTCTTCATGAAAAGAGTGGGGTCAAGGGAACCAGGTGTGAAGCCTTTGCTCTTCAGGAAGTGTTTGAGTGTGTCATACCAAGCCCGAGGGGCTTGTTTGAGGCCATACAGTGCCTTGTTGAGCTTGTATACCATGTCAGGATGTTTTGGATCTTCAAAGCCAGGCAGTTGTGCAACATACACTTCTTCTTCAATCTTGCCATTGAGAAATGTGCTCTTCACATCCATTTGATGTAGAAGTATGTTATGATGATTTGCATAGGCCAGCAGTATGCGTATGGCTTCAAGCCGAGCCACGGGAGGAAATGTTTCATCGAAGTCAATCCCTTCCACTTGAGTATATCCTGGAGCAACGAGACGAGCTTTGTTTCTGACAACTTGACCATGCTCATCTTGCTTGTTGCGGTATATCCATTTGGTGCCTATTATATTGTGCTTCCGAGGATCAGGACGCTTAACCAGTTCCCATACATTATTCAGCTCAAACTGTTGAAGCTCTTCTTGCATAGCTTGAATCCATTCAGGTTCCATGAAGGCTTCTTCAACTTTCTTGGGTTCTGTTATTGAGACGAATGTGAAGTGCCCATAGAAATTTGCTAGCTGTGTTGCCCTTGAATGAGTGAGCGGACCGGGTGCATTGATGCTATCAATTATTTTCTCAATATGCACTTCATTTGCAACACAAGGATGTACAGGGCGAAGATTTTGTTCTTGCTGATCATTGTCATTGTTAGAGGGATTGTCTTCAGGCTGAGCATTGTCTTCAGGTTGATCAGGTGCGGAGATGGTAAGTTCCTCTTCAGGTTGAGCTTCAGAAGGTATGATTTCTCCAGTTCCCATAAGTTTGATTGATTCACTGGATGGAACTTCATCTAGCACATTTGGCAGTTGCTCTCTTTGTGAATCGTTAGTCTCATCGAACCGCACATCCACTGTTTCAACCACTTTATAATGAAAGACATTGAAGACTCTGTAGGAGTGCGAATCCTTTCCATATCCAAGCATAAAACCCTCATGTGCTTTTGGTGCAAATTTTGAAGTGTGATGTGGATCCTTGATCCAGCACCTGGCGCCAAATACTCTGAAGTAACTGACATTTGGCTTCTTGCCAGTAAGGAGCTCATAAGATGTCTTGTTCAGAAGCTTGTGAAGATAAACACGATTGATTGTATGGCATGCAGTATCAATGGCTTCAGGCCAGAATTTTCTTGAAGTCTAGTATTCATCAAGCATCGTTCGGGCCATCTCAATGAGTGTTCTGTTCTTGCGTTCGACGACGCCATTCTACTGTGGCGTGTACGGAGCTGAGAATTCATGTGTGATGCCCAAAGTATCAAGATATGTATCAAGGCCAGTGTTCTTGAATTCAGTGCCATTGTCACTTCTGATGTGCTTTATCTTGGCGCCACAGTTGTTCATTGCTCGATTGGCGAAGCGTCTGAAGACACCCTGCACTTCAGTCTTGTAGAGGATTATGTGCACCCAAGTATATCTAGAATAATCATCAACAATGACAAAGCCATAGAGACAAGCAGTAGTAGTAAGAGTTGAGTAATGAGTGGGACCAAAAAGATCCATGTGGAGCAGTTCGAAGGGTCGAGTTGTTGTCATGATTGTCTTCAAGGGATGCTTTGTCCTCGTCATCTTTCCTGCTTCATAGGCACCGCATAAGTGATCTTTCTTGAACTTGATGCCCTCGATGCCTATGACATGCTTCTTCTTTGCAAGGGTGTGGAGGTTCCTCATGCCAGCATGCCCTAGCCTCCGATGCCAGAGCCATCATTCTGAAGCTTTTGCCAGAAGACATATGGCAAGTTGTGGTCCTGCTGAGAAATCTACCACATACAAATCATCTTTCCTATACCCTTCAAACACTAGAGACTTTTCAGATTCCATTAGAACAAGGCAACGATATTTTCCAAACATCACGATCATGTTTAAATCGCAAAGCATTGAGACAGACATTAAGTTGAAACCAAGGGATTCAACAAGCATGACTTTATTCATGTGTTGATCCTTTGAGATTGCAACTCTACCCAGACCCAATACCTTACTTTTACTAGTGTCAGCAAATGTGATGTGACTCTTGTCGGATGGACGTAAGGTTGAGTCCATAAGAAGGCTTCTCTTGCCAGTCATGTGATTGGTACACCCACTATCAATAATCCATTCTGAAGCTGCTGGTGTCGTACCCTATAGTGCAGTTAGGGGGATAGGCTTCACGAAGAGAATTGTGAACCAAAAACATTTGACGAACCAGTGGGTTATGAAAGCTTAGATCGAGATTTGGACTGATAGGGCGAGTAGCAAGCGATTCAGGAACGAAGTACATAATAAGACCATTTGGGCATTTGATCTTGCGCCCTACAAGATGTTTAAGGTCCCCAGCAATAGCGTCAGACGATTTTGGTTTTCTACTGGAGACCCTTCCTTGCAAAAGAGAGTTAAGCTTTCTTAGCCACCCACATCTTCAAGGGTGGCTTTGAAGCAATGAGTCTAAGTGCAGCATCTGAGAACTTTGGCTTTGCAGCCCTAGCGAAAAGTCTTGCAGGGGGACAATAGTATTCATAAGAATAAGCAGAATAGTTCTTGGTCTTATGAACATGGCGGTTTGATGAACCGCGCTCATATTCATAGGCCTGAGTATGGCTTCCCTGCAAAACATTTGCGTTAGTTTGACTCCGGTGAGTCCTCTGTCTGTATGAAGCCTGTGGTCTGGGGTTTGTCTTCTTCACCTGTGATGTCATGATGACATTCACAGGAAGGTTCTCCAAACACTTTTTGGGCACCCAGATCTTCTTCATAGGCGGTCCATTCCTGCAGTTAGTACCAATATACCTGGCAAACACTTCACCATTCTGATTCTTAAACAGTTTATAGTTTGCATCAAAGGATTCATCAATGACAATGGGGTTAGCACAAGTGAAGCCAGATAGAGTGGATGGATCTGCTGAAGGTTCCTTTGCAACAACCCATGTGGTTTTGGGGTACTGCTCAGGTTTCCAGTAAGAGCCATCAGCATTCATTTTCCTTACGAACCCAACACCCTCTTTCCTAGGGTTTCGGTTCAGGATCTACCTTTTGAGGACATCACATAGTGTCTGATGCCCTTTGAGACTTTTGTACATCCCTATTTCAAGCAATGTCTTCAACCTAGCATTCTCATCAGCAATAGCAGTGGTATCCTCAGCAGAGGGGTTAGTTCCCACATCAACAGTTGAAGATATTGCAACAGTAGCAGCAGTAGAACATTCAGCAACAGAAGTAGCATTATCACGCTCAATGCATTTAAGACATGGTGGTTCAAATCCTTCCTGAGCTGAACTGATCTGTTCGGCGCGAAGCGACTCGTTTTCTTTTTGAAGATCTTCATGAGCCGCTCTCAATTTCTCAAGATCTTGCTTCCTTTGAAGATAATCATAGGAAAGCCTTTCATGAGCTGTTGAGAGCGTTTCATGACGACTTTCAAGTTCCTCATACTTAACGTGAAGATTTTTTATGTCTTCAATTAAGGACTGAGATCGAGTGATTTCAGCGTCTAACAGATCATCGCTTTTGTCTAACAGTTTTTGAATGTGTTCCATGGTTTTCTGTTGTTCAGTTGCAATTTTAGCCAGTGTTTTGTAGCTGGGTTTGGAACCACAATCAGAGTCATCATCACTAGATGTTTGATAGTGAGTAATGTGTGTGTTTACCTTGGCACCGCGTGCCATGAAGCAGTAGGTAGGAGCGGAGTAGTCCTTGTCATTTGCATCGGTGTTGGTGATGGAGTCATTGTCTTCAGTGTTGAAGATGGACTTGGCAACGTATGCTGTAGCCAGACTCGCAACGCCAGAATCGGACTCCTCCTCAGACTCCACCTCCGCCTCCTCAGAAGCGGACTCCTCCTCTCAATCCATTTCCTTGCCAACAAACGCACGTGCCTTGCCAGATGAGCTCTTCTTGTGTGATGAAGACTTTGAGGAGGACTTGGAAGAAGACTTCGAGTATTTCTTCTTCTTATTGTCATCAGAATCATAATCCTTGCTCTTCTTTTTCTTCTTGTTCTCAATGTCCCACTGCGGACACTCGGAGATGTAGTGGCCAGGTTTCTTGCACTTGTGGCATGTTTTCTTCTTGTAGTCATGAGCAGAAGCTTCATCATTCCTTGAGCTTGATCGTGAAGACTTTCTGAAGCCTTTCTTCTTGGTGAATTTTTGGAACTTCTTCACAAGCATAGCAAGCTCCTTTCCAATGTCTTTAGGATCATCAGAACTGCTGTCAGATTCTTTTTTAGATGAGGAGACAGCTTTTGCCTTCAAGGCACGAGTTCGCCCATAGTTGGGACCGTAGATATCTCTTTTCTTAGAAAGCTGAAACTCATGTGTGTTGAGCCTCTCAAGTATGTCAGATGGATCGAGTGTCTTGAAATCAGGACGTTCTTGAATCATCAGGGCTAGGGTGTCAAATGAACTATCAAGTGATCTCGGGAGTGTCTTGACGACTTCATGCTTGGTGATCTCAGTAGCGCCGAGGGCTTGAAGCTCATTTGTGATGTCAGTGAGTCGATCAAACGTGAGCTGGACATTCTCATTGTCATTTCTCTTGAAGCGGTTGAAGAGGTTGTGAAGGACACTGATTCTCTGATCTCTCTGGGTTGAGACGCCTTCGTTGACCTTGGAGAGCCAGTCCCAGACTAGGTTAGATGTTTCCAAAGCACTCACGCGGCCATACTGTCCTTTGGTGAGATGACCACAGATGATATTCTTGGCAGTAGAGTCCAGTTGAATGAACTTCTTGACGTCAGCAGCAATGACACCTTCTTCAGCCTTGGGAACGCCGTTCTTGACAACATACCATAGGTCGACGTCAATGGCTTCAAGATGCATACGCATCTTATTCTTCCAGTAGGGATATTCAGTTCCATCGAAGACGGGGCACGCAGCGGAGACTTTAATTATCTCTGTAGTCGACATAGCTAAAACTCCAGATGGTTAAACCGAATCACACAGAACAAGGGAGTACCTTGCTCTGATACCAATTGAAAGTGCGTTATATCGACTAGAGGGGGGGTGAATAGGCGATTTTTATGAAAGTCTTCAAAACGTGGAAGTTTCAAAGACAAACAATAGAAATAAACCTATTACCATGCAGCGGAAGGTAGACTACACTAGGCAAACCATAGTCAAGTATTCAATGAAGTGAAAGCACAATGACTAATAGCAGCTAGGTAGTAAGGATCAGGTAAGAAGATATTATGAAGCCAATCAGAACAAGCAGTTACTCAGTGAAGACAAAAGATAGTGCAATCATACAATGACCTCACAAGGACCAATAGTAAGTAAAGGGAAGGGAAGGATGAAACAAGTGACTCATTGAAGACAATGATTTGTTGGACCAATTCCAGTTGCTGTGACAACTGTACGTCTGGTTAGGGCGGCTAGGTATTTAAACCTGAGGACACACAGTCCCGGACACCTAGTCCTGAACACGCAGCTCGGGACACCCAGTCCTCACCGTATTCCCCTTGAGCTAAGGTCACACAAACCTCGCCCAATCACTCTGGTAAGTCTTCAAGGTAGACTCCCAAACCTTCACAGACTTCGTTCACCGGCGATCCACAATGACTCTTGGATGCTCAGAATGCGACGCCTAACCGGCTGGAGGATTCACAGTCCTCAAGTGTAATAAGTCTTCAGATCACACAGATAGGAAGACTTAAGTGATGCCTAACACTCTTTGGCTCTGGGTGGTTAGGGCTTTATCCTCGCAAGGAATTCTCTCTCAAAGGCTTCGAGGTGGGTTGCTCTCAAATGACAAAAGCCGTACTCTAACTCTGAGCAGCCAACCGTTTATGGTTGTAGGGGGTGGGCTATTTATAGCCACTAGGCAACCCGGCCTGATTTGTCCGAAATGACCCTGGGTCACTAAGGAACTGACACGTGTTCCAATGGTCAAATTTCAAACACACACGGCAACTTTACTTGGGCTACAAGCAAAGCTGACTTGTCCGACTCTGGACAAGATTTGCTCTCATATTCTTCACTCGAAGACATAGGTTTTGGTTAAGCATCACTTCAGTCATTCTGACTGTTTCTCTTGGACCCACTTAACAGTACGGTGGTTCCTATGACTCAATAAAGAAGAAAAAGAACTACGAAAGATCTGAGTCTTCAAGCTCCATAGGCTTCATGCGATGTCTTCTCTTTTCATAGTCTTCAATGTGAATATCTTCACATACCACCTTTGACATCAATGTTTTCATACATTTTTAGGGGTCATCTCTGGTAGGAAAACCAAATCAATGAGGGACTTCTACCTGTGTTATCCTGCAATTCTCACAAACACATTAGTCCCTCAACTAGGTTTGTCGTCAATACTCCAAAACCAACTAGGGGTGGCACTAGATGCACTTACAGAGGGAGGTAATAGCAGCGACGGTCTGTCGTGATGAGCATGGCAACTATCTAGGTAGCTCTTCTCTAGCCCTCCGGGGTGTCGAAGACCCTGTTGGGGAACGCAATATTTCAAAAAAAAAAATCCTACGAACACACAAGATCTATCTAGGAGATGCATAGCAACGAGCGGGGAGAGTGTGTCGAGGTACCCTCGTACACCGAAAGCGGAAGCGTTAAGTAACATGGTTGATGTAGTCGAACGTCTTCGCGATCCAACTGATCAAGTACCGAATGCACAACACCTCCACGATCTACACACGTTCATCTCGGTGATGTCCCTCGAAGTTCTAGATCCAGCTGAGGTTGAGGGAGAGTTTCGTCAGCACGACGGCGTGTTGACGGTGATGATGAAGTTACCGACGCAGGGCTTCGCCTAAGCTCTACAACGATATGATTGAGGTGGAAATATGTGGAGGTGGGCACCGCACACAGCTAAACAATCAACTTGTGTGTCTATGGGGTGGCCCCTCCCTCGTATATAAAGGAGGGGAGGAGGGGGCTGGCCGGCCTCATGGTGCGCCCCCAAAGGGGGACCCCTTTCCTAGTCCAACTAGGAGGGGGAAGGAAGGGGAATAAGGGACAAAGGAAAGGGACCCCATGTTGGGGAACGTAGTAATTTAAAAAAAATCCTATGCACACGCAGGATCATGGTGATGCATAGCAACGAGAGGGGAGAGTGTTGTCTACGTACCCTCGTAGACCGTAAGCGGAAGCGTTTATCGACGCGGTTGATGTAGTCGTACACCTTCACGACCCATCCCAATCAAGTACCGAACGTACGGCACCTCCGCGTTTAGCACACGTTCAACTCGATGACGTCCTCGCCTTCTCGATCCAGCAAGAGGGGCGAAGTAGTAGATGAGTTTCGGCAGCACGACAGCGTGGTGACGGTGTTGGTGAAGAACAATCTTCACAGGGCTTCGCCTAAGCGCTACGAAAACTATGACGGAGGATAAACTAGAGGGGACGGGGTTGCCGACACACGTCTTGGTGTTTCTTGATGTCTCTTGGGTGCTAGCCCTACCCCTCTATTTATATGTTGAGCCTTGGGATCGAAACTTGGAGTAAAAGCCTCCACAATGTCGGTTTCACCCGAAAGGCCAGGTGATGTGGTTGCTGCTCTGCTCCCCAAAAGGATTAATGCCATCCACGCTTAAACCAAACCATATGTTCCTTGCGTCACCTGCAAAGTCCTCCGAGTACTTTCTCTCGATTTTTCTCCACTGCGACCCGTCAGCGGGTGCTCTCAACTTTCCTTCTTTCTTATGGTCCTCTCTGTGTCGTCGCATCAACTTGGCATGCTCTTTGTTTCTAAATAGACATTTCAACCGTGATATTATAGGAGCATACAACATCACCTTGGTAGGAACCCTCTTCCTGGGGCACTCGCCGTCAACATCACCAGGGTCATCTCGTCTGATCTTATACCGCAATGCACCGCATACCGGGCATGTGTTGAAATCCTCGTACGCACCACGGTATAGGATGCAGTCATTAGGGCATGCATGTATCTTCTGCACCTCCAATCCTAGAGGGCATACAACCTTCTTTGTTGTGTACGTACTATCGGGCAATTCGTTATCCTTTGGAAGCTTCTTATTCAATATTTTCAGTAGCTTCTCAAATCCTTTGTCAGGTACACCATTATCTGCCTTCCACTGCAGCAATTCCAGTGTGGTACCGAGCTTTGTGTTGCCATCTTCTCAATTGGGGTACAACCCTTTTTTGTGATCCTCTAACATGCGATCGAACATTAGCTTCTCATTTTCACTTTCGCACTATCTCTTTGCATCAACAATGACCCGGCGAAGATCATCATCGGGCACATCGTCTAGTTCCTCTTGATCTTCAGCTTCCCCCGTTGCAGCATCACCATATTCAGGGGGCACATAGTTGTCATCATCCTCTTCTTATTCGTTGTCTTCCATCATAACCCCTCTTTCTCCGTGCTTGGTCCAAACATTATAGTGTGGCATGAAACCCTTATAAAGCAGGTGGGTGTGAAGGGTTTTCGAGTCAAAGTAAGACCTCGTATTCCCACATATAGGGCATGGACAACACATAAAACCATTCTGCTTGTTTGCCTCAACCACTGTGTGAAAATTATGCATGCCCTCAATGTACTCGGAGGTGTGTCTATTACCGGACATCCATTCCCGGTTCATCTGCGTGCATTATATATAATTAAGTGTGTCAAAAACCATTACAGAACATCATGAATAGATAAGTGACCAAATTAATAGAAGTTCGTCATCACACTAAAACCAAAGTACATACATAGTTCTCATTGAACAACATATAGCTCTCCAGAGCATCTAATTAAACCATACATTGAAACTATGTAAAACATTTCAATGCAACAACAAATGCGATCATAATCGCAACTAAGGTAACAATTGATCCAATGACATAATGATACCAAGCCTCAGTATGAATGGCATATTTTCTAATCTTTCTAATCTTCAAGCGCATTGCATCCATCTTGATCTTGTGATCATCGACGACATCCACAACATGCAACTCCAATATCATCCTCTCCTCCTCAATTCTTTTCAATTTTCCTTCAAGTAATTGTTTTCTTCTTCAACTAAATTTAACCTCTCGACAATAGGGCCGGTTGGAATTTCCAGTTCACATACCTCCGAGATAAAAAAATCTATGTCAAGTTGGTCGGCATAATTGTCATAAACACTAAATGAACCAAAATAGTTATAAAGATAATATATACCACATCCGAATCATAGACAGGATGAGGGCCGACGGAGGCGGATACCAAAACCATCGCACTATATAATAACAAACAATAATAAAAGTAAGAAAATTACACAAGTATCTATCCAAATCATGCAAGTAAGAACTTTTTTCATTTATAAAGAAGATAAGATCAAGAGGCTCACCACGGTGGTACCGGCGATGAGATCGGTGCGGGAGATTGACGGCGGTGAGGACGGGGACAGGACAGGACGGACCGCCGAACCTAGACAATTCTTGAGGAAAATGGGGCTTGGACAAGGAGCTTTGAGAGGAGAAAGCTTAAGTGTGGCTCGGGCATTTCATCGAACACCTCATGTGCATAGGAGGTGAGCTAGAGCACCACAAAGCTCTCCCATGCAATGCCGGCCAAAAAAATAGAGCACTCCACTGCTCTACTTGTGGGCGAGGGGGTACATATAGGCATCTCATTGGTCCTGGTTTCTGGCTGGAACCTAGACTAAAGGACCCCATTTGGTCCCGGTTCCAGCCACGAACCAGGACCAATGGTTGTGAGCCAGGAGCAAGGACCATTGGACCCGGTTCGTGCGAACCGGGACCAAAGGGGCTAGACGAACCGGGACCAATGCCCCACGAGGCCCGGCCGGCCCCGTCGCCTCACGAACAGGGACCTATGCCCTCATGGGTCCTGGTTCATGAGTGAACCGGGATTAATGGGCTTACCCGGCCTGGACCAAAGCCCTATTTTTTACTAGTGATGATAGAGAGTCTCCTATGATGTCACTTTCATATACTAGTGGGAATTTTTCATTATAGAACTTGGCTTGTATATTCCAACGATGGGCTTCCTAAAATGCCCTAGGTCTTCATGAACAAGCAAGTTGGATACACACCCACTTAGTTTTATTTTTGAGCTTTCATGAACTTATAGCTCTAGTGCATCCGTTACATGGCAATTCCTACTCACTCACATTGATATCTATTGATGGGCATCTCCATAGCCCGTTGATACGCCTCATTGATGTGAGACTATCTCCCTCTTTTTTCTTCTCCACAACCACCTTCTATTCAACCTATAGTGCTATGTCCATGGCTCACGCTCATGTATTGCGTGAAAGTTGAAAAAGTTTGAGAACATCAAAAGTATGAAACAATTGCTTGGCTTGTCATCGGGGTTGTGCATGATTTGAATATTTTGTGTGATGAATATGGGGCATAGCCAGACTATATGATTTTGTAGGGATAAGCTTTCTTTGGCCATGATATTTTGAGAATACATAATTGCCTTGTTAGTATGCTTGAAGTATTATTGTTTTTTATGTCAATATTAAACTTTTGTCTTGAATCTTATGGATCTGAACATTCTTGTCACGATAAAGAAAATCACGTTGATAAATATGTTAGGTAGCATTCCACATCAAAAATTCTGTTTTTATCATTTACCTGCTCAACGAGCAGGAATTAAGCTTGGGGATGCTTGATATGTCTCCAATGTATCTATAATTTTTGATTATTCCATGCTATTATATTATCTGTTTTGGATGTTTTATATGCATTAATATGCTATTTTATATTATTTTTGGGACTAACCTATTAACCTAGAGCCCAATGCCAGTCTCTGTTTTTTCCTTATTTTGAGTTTCGCAGAAAAGGAATACCCAACGGAGTCCAAACGGAATGAAACCTTTACGATGATTTTTCTTGGACCAGAAGCAAACCAGGAGAGTTGGAGATGAAGTCAGAGGAGCCACGAGGCGGCCACAAGGATGGAGGGCGCGCCCCCACCATTGTGGGCCCCTTGTGAACCTCCTGACCTAATTCTTTCGCCTATATATTTCCTTATATCCCCAAACCACCAGAGGCATCCACAAAAACACTTTTCCGTTGCCGCAACCTTTTGTAACCGTGACATCCCACCTTTTTTGGCACCTTGCCAGAGGGGGATTTGATCACGGAGGTCTTCTACATCAACTCCATTACCCTTCCGATCAAGCGTGAGTAGTTTACCACAGACCTATGGGTCCATAGCTAGTAGCTAGATGGCTTCTTCTCTCTCTTTGATTCTCAATACCATGTTCTCCTCGATGTTCTTGGAGATCTATTCGATGTAATACTTTTTTGCGGTGTGTTTGCCAAGACCCGATGAATTGTGGATTTATGATCAGCTTATCTATGAATATTATTTGAATCTCCTCTGAATTCTTTTATGCATGATTTGATATCTTTGTAATTCTCTTTGAACTATCAGTTTGGTTTGGCCAACTAGATTGTTTTTTTGCAATGGGAGAAGTTCTTAGCTTTGGGTTCAATCTTGTGGTGTCCTTTCGCAGTAACAGTAGGGGCAGCAAGGCACGTATTGTATTGTTTCCATCGAGGATAAAAGGATGGGGTTTTCATCATATTGCTTGAGTTAATTCCTCTACATCATGTCATCTTACTTAATGCGTCCGTTCTTTATGAACCTAATACTCTAGATGCATGCTGGATAGCGGTCGATGTGTGCAGTAATAGTAGTAGATGCAGGAGTCCACTAAAACACTTTTCCACCACCGCAACCTTCTGTACCCGTGAGATCCCATCTAGGGACCTTTTCTGGCACCCTGCCGGAGGGGGATTCGATCATGGAGGGCTTCTACATCAATACCATTGCCCTTCCGATGAAGCGTGAGTAGTTTACCATAGACCTACGGGTCTAGCTAGATGGGTTCTTATCTCTCTTTGATTCTCAATACCATGTTCTCCTCAATGTTCTTGGAGATTTATCCGATGTAATCTTCTTTTGCTGTGTGTTTGCCGAGATCCGATGAATTGTGGATTTATGATCAGCTTATCTATGAATATTATTTGAATCTTCTCTGAATTCTTTTATGCATGATTTGATATCTTTGTAATTCTCTTCGAACTATCGGTTTGGTTTGGCCAACTAGATTGGTTTTTCTTGCAATGGTAGATGTTGCTTTGCTTTGGGTTCAATCTTGCGGTGTCCTTTCCCAGTGACAGTAGGGGAAGCAAGGCACGTATTGAATTGGGGTTTTCATCATATTGCTTGAGTTAATTCCTCTACATCATGACATCTTACTTAATGCGTTACTCTGTTCTTCATGACCTTAATACTCTAGATGCAGGCAGGAGTCGGTCTACTTGACACGGACGTGATGCCTATATTCATGATCATTGCCTTAGATATTGTCATAACTTTGTCTTTTCTATCAATTGCTCGACAGTAATTTGTTCACCCACTGTATTATTTGCTATCTTGAGAGAAGCCACTAGTGAAACCTATGGCCCCCGGGTCTATTTTCCATCATATAAGTTTCCGATCTACAATATTAGTTTCCGATCTACTCTTTTTGCAATGTTTTACTTTCCGATCTATAAACCAAAAATACCAAAAATATTTACTTTATCATTTATCTATCTTTATCAGATCTCACTTTTGCAAATAACCATGAAGGGATTGACAACCCCTTTATCGCGTTGGGTGCAAGTTTGTTTGTGCAAGTATTCGGTGATTTGTGCGTTGTCTCCTACTGGATTCATACCTTGGTTCTCAAACTGAGGGAAATACTTATCTCTACTTTGTTGCATCACCCTTTCCTCTTCAAGGGAAAAACCAACGCAATCTCAAGAAGTAGCAGATGTCCAAAAGGAAGAGGGTGAGTGTAGATCCTCAAGGAGTACAAACTAGGTATTTGGAAAAGGTTGTGATACTTGTTAAATCAGATAGATCAGCAACCATAGAAAACACAGGCCCAATTGTACCACACTTTACCCCTACTCCACTGGCCAAAACCCTATTAGAACTGCAGGGAGCCCAGTTTCAAGTACTATCTATGATATCAATTCAAAATTTGAACTCCCAAATTTCTGCACGTGTCTTACCTTCTCTCTTGTATGAAAACTAATTTCAGGTGAATCTCCTTGCTCAAAGGATCGTAGGATCTCACAACAATACTGGGCACTGCATCGCTCTTGTTAGTACATCTTTCCCTTTGTCAGCATACTTACACTCATTGCTGTTTGATTATGTAGCATCACTGTAAATGTTCGCTTCTTTATCCTCCCTTTGCTCGAAACTATAAGATCTATATCTACTCTTAGATAAATGTAGAATTAACACAATGGTTATGAAGTTTTGCATTGCTCATGTAAGTACCTGTTTTCATGTACTCCCTCTGTATCGAATTAATTGTTGATCAATTGTATGTATTTAGAACTTAATAGTGCTAGATACATCCATTTGAGCGACAAGTAATAACAAACGGTGGTGGTATTACTGTACTTGCATTGCGAGATAGTTGATTGTCTAGCATTACTCTGCATCTTATCTGCCCTGCCCTCCACTTTCTCCAAATTATCAGATCTACATTTACTCTTACCAAAATGTTGAATAAAGCCAATGCCACTGCACACGTTAATGTCTGCATTCCTCTTGTTAGTACCTTTTGCCTTGTAATGTTGTACTTAATTAATTTCTGTTTGATTATGTATCATCACTTTGCACCTGAGCTTCATTATCCTCTATTTCTTCCAATATTATTTGATCTATATTTACTCTTTGCAAAATGTAGAATAATGGCAACGCTTATAAAGAAGTTTCTTTGGGGAATTTATTGAATTATCCTTCCATCGACATGGAGAAGGGCTTTGTACAACCCGTGTTAACATGTAATGTAAGTTCATCCTTCTCAAGCCTTCAAACTTTGTTCTAGTATAGATTTGGATAGGCATCATTTCCTCCACTATTGTTTACTTTGGTGTTTACATCTGATTGGATGTTTGCAACAACTACTAGTTTTAAATTGTAGTTGTAAAAACATGTTCCTTATGCAGAACAGATCCATTTATTTGCTTATATAATTGTGAAACCTATTACGTGTCTTCTTGTTTCTCTTTCAGAGTCGTATCTCTTATGCCAGGCAGAACTTTAGGGAAGATAGTGAGCCAAACCATCTTGAAGTGAGTGAGATGACCCCAAGGTCCTGTCTTGACGAAGACAGTGAGTTGAAGCTACTCACCAGCAGCTGTGAAACAACCTTTGTGCAGTTGCTGCCTCAATCAGTTCGACTTCTTCAGTCTCAACTTAAAGCGGAAAGGCTTGCTTCATCTCAGCTCTGACTTGGTGTCAATGATGCAATGAAGATCTCAAAGGACTGCCTTGCGCGCTTCGGTGCTATATAGCTAGGGATGGAGCATCTATCGTTGACTCAACTGAGGTCTCATCAGCGTGTTCGGCTGCTTGCGGTGCCCGTCCCGGCCAGGCCTAATGCTTTCTAAAGTGCTCTTAGTTTTGTATATTCTTTTGTCGACGCGTTTATATGCACTGGTGGCGACCTTTGATGCCCAATGTATGTCGCGGTCATGTTGCACTTTATTATCACCGGTGGCGAACTTTCATTCCCAGTGGATGTAATATGTCGTAATTTTTTATTGTATAGTGTAGGTATATTCTTGCTCAGTATGATGTAATTTAGGTCAAAAGGTTCAATGGATCTCAATGTTGTCGGTCTTCAGGCCGGCCCGTTACTCATATGGGCCAAAACGTGGGCCCATAATCATCTCGAGCCATTAGCAGGTCTAAACGTATAGTAGTTTTTGAAGGAAATATGCCCTAGAGGAAATAATAAAGTTATTATTTATTTCCTTATATCATGATAAATGTTTATTATTCATGCTAGAATTGTATTAACCGGAAACATAATACATGTGTGAATACATAGACAAACAGAGTGTCACTAGTATGCCTCTACTTGACTAGCTCGTTGATCAAAGATGGTTATGTTTCCTAACCATAGACATGAGTTGTCATTTGATTAACGGGATCACATCATTAGGAGAATGATGTGATTGACTTGACCCATTCCATTAGCTTAGCAATTGATCGTTTAGTTTGTTGCTATTGCTTTCTTCATAACTTATACATGTTCCTATGACTATGAGATTATGCAACTCCCATTTACCGGAGGAACACTTTGTGTGCTACCAAACGTCACAACGTAACTGGGTGATTATAAAGGTGCTCTACAGGTGTCTCCGAAGGTACTTGTTGGGTTGGCGTATTTCGAGATTAGGATTTGTCACTCCGATTGTCGGAGAGGTATCTCTGGGCCCTCTTGGTAATGCACATCACTTAAGCCTTGCAAGCATTGCAACTAGTAAGTTAGTTGTGGGGTGATGTATTACGGAACGAGTAAAGAGACTTGCCGGTAACGAGATTGAACTAGGTATTGAGATACCGACGATCGAATCTCGGGCAAGTAACATACCGATGACAAAGGGAACAACGTATGTTGTTATGCGGTCTGACCGATAAAGATCTTCATAGAATATGTGGGAGCCAATATGAGCATCCAGGTTCCGCTATTGGTTATTGACCGGAGACATGTCTCGGTCATGTCTACATAGTTCTCGAACCCGTAGGGTCCACATGCTTAAAGTTTCGGTGACGATTGTATTATGAGTTTATGTGATTTGATGTACCGAAGGTAGTTCGGAGTCCCGGATGAGATCGGGGACATGACGATGAGTCTCGAAATGGTCGAGACGTAAAGATCAATATATTGGACGACTATATTCGGACATTGGAAAGGTTCTGAGTGATTCGGGTATTTTCGGGGGTACCGGGGAGTTACGGGAATACGAGGAAGAAGTAATGGGCCTCATGGGCCAAGTGGTGGAAGAGAGGAGGCAGGGAGCGCCCCCCCCCCTAGCCCAAACCGAATTGGACTAGGGGGCCGGGCCCCCTTTCCTCTTTTTCCTCCTTCTCCTTCCTTCTCCTTCTCCTCCTTCCTTTCCTCCTCCTAGTAGGAGTAGGAAAGGGGAGTCCTACTCCTACTAGGAGGAGGACTCCTCCTCCTGGCGTGCCCATAGAGGGCCGGCCGGCCTCCCCCCTTGCTCCTTTATATACAGGGGTAGGGGGCACCTCTAGACACACAAGTTGATCAATTGATCTCTCCCAGCCGTGTGCGGTGCCCTCCTCCACCATATTCCACCTCGGTCATATCGTAGCGGTGCTTAGGCAAAGCCCTGCGTCTGTAGCAACATCATCACCGTCACCACGCCGTCGTGCTGACGGAACTCTCCCGTGAAGCTCTGCTGGATCGGAGTTCGCGGGTCATCATCGAGCTGAACATGTGCTGAACTCGGATGTGCCGTGCGTTCGGTACTTGAATCGGTCGGATCGTGAAGACGTACGACTACATCAACCGCGTTGTGCTAATGCTTCCGCTTTCGGTCTACGAGGGTACATGGACAACACTCTCCCCTCCCGTTGCTATGCATCCCCATGATCTTGCGTGTGCGTAGGAAAATTTTGAAATTACTACGTTCCCCAACAATGGCATCCGAGCCTAGGTTTTATGCGTTGATGTTGTGCACGAGTAGAACACAAGTGAGTTGTGGGCGATATAAGTCATAATGCTTACCAGCATGTCATACTTTGGTTCGGAGGTATTGTTGGATGAAGCGGCCCGGACCGACATTATGCGTACGCTTACGCGAGACTGGTTCTACCGACGTGCTTTGCACACAGGTGGCTGGCGGGTGTCAGTTTCTCCAACTTTAGTTGAACCAAGTGTGGCTACGCCCGGTCCTTGCGAAGGTTAAAACAGCACCAACTTGACAAACTATCGTTGTGGTTTTTATGCGTAGGTAAGAACGGTTCTTGCAAAGCCCGTAGCAGCCACGTAAAACTTGCAACAACAAAGTAGAGGACGTCTAACTTGTTTTTGCAGAGCATGTTGTGATGTGATAAGGTCAGGACATGATGCTAAATTTTATTGTATGAGATGATCATGTTTTGTAACCGAGTTATCGGCAACTGGCAGGAGCCATATGGTTGTCACTTTATTGTATGCAATGCAATTGCGCTGTAATGCTTTACTTTATCACTAAGCGGTAGCGATAGTCGTGGAAGCATAAGATTGGTGAGATGACAACGATGCTACGATGGTGATCAAGGTGCCGCGCCGGTGACGATGGTGATCATGACGGTGCTTCGGAGATGGAGATCACAAGCACAAGATGATGATGGCCATATCATATCACTTATATTGATTGCATGTGATGTTTATCTTTTATGCATCTTATCTTGCTTTGATTGACGATAGCATTATAAGATGATCTCTCACTAAATTTCAAGATAAAAGTGTTCTCCCTGAGTATGCACCGTTGCCAAAGTTCGTCGTGCCCAGACACTATTGGAAATATGCCCTAGAGGCAATAATAAATTTATTATTATTATATTTCCTTGTTCATGATAATCGTTTATTATCCATGCTAGAATTGTATTGATAGGAAACTCAGATGCATGTGTGGATACATAGACAACACCATGTCCCTAGTAAGCCTCTAGTTGACTAGCTCGTTGATCAATAGATGGTTACGGTTTCCTGACCATGGACATTGGATGTCGTTGATAACGGGATCACATCATTAGGAGAATGATGTGATGGACAAGACCCAATCCTAAGCCTAGCCCAAAGATCGTGTAGTTCGTTCGCTAAAGCTTTTCTAATGTCAAGTATCATTTCCTTAGACCATGAGATTGTGCAACTCCCGGATACCGTAGGAATACTTTGGGTGTGCCAAATGTCACAACGTAACTGGGTGGCTATAAAGGTGCACTACGGGTATCTCCGAAAGTGTCTGTTGGGTTGGCACGAATCGAGATTGGGATTTGTCACTCCGTGTGACGGAGAGGTATCTCTGGGCCCACTCGGTAGGACATCATCATAGTGTGCACAATGTGATCAAGGAGTTGATCACGGGATGATGTGTTATGGAACGAGTAAAGAGACTTGCCGGTAACGAGATTGAACAAGGTATCGGGATACCGACGATCGAATCTCGGGCAAGTACAATACCGCTAGACAAAGGGAATTGTATACGGGATTGATTGAATCCTCGACATCGTGGTTCATACGATGAGATCATCGTGGAGCATGTGGGAGCCAACATGGGTATCCAGATCCCGCTGTTGGTTATTGACCGGAGAACGTCTCGGTCATGTCTGCATGTCTCCGAACCCGTAGGGTCTACACACTTAATGTTCGATGACGCTAGGGTTATAAAGGAAGTTTGTATGTGGTTACCGAATGTTGTTCGGAGTCTCGGATGAGATCCCGGACGTCACGAGGAGTTCCGGAATGGTCCGGAGGTAAAGATTTATATATGGGAAGTCCTGTTTTGGTCACCGGAAAAGTTTCGGGGTTTATCGGTAACGTACCGGGACCACCGGGAGGGTCCCGGGGGTCCACCAAGTGGGGCCACCAGCCCCGGAGGCTTGCATGGGCCAAGAGTGGTAAGGGACCAGCCCTTGAGTGGGCTGGTGCGCCTCCCACAAGGCCCAAGGCGCAGCAAAGGAGGAGAAGGGGAAACCCTAGGCTTAGATGGGCCCTAAGGCCCACCCTAAGGGGCGCCCCCCTCTCCCCTCTTGGCCGCCCCCCCTCAAACCCATCTAGGGCTGCCGCCCTCCCTAGGGGTGGGAACCCTAGAGGGGGCGCACCCTCCTCCCCTTCCCCTATATATATGAGGCCTAGGGGCTGCCCAATGGACACGAGTTCCTCTCCTCTAGTTGGCGCAACCCTTCCTCTCTTTCTCCTCCTCTCTCGCGGTGCTTGGCGAAGCCCTGCAGGATTGCCACGCTCCTCCACCACCACCACGCCATCGTGCTGCTGCTGGATGGAGTCTTCCTCAACCTCTCCTTCTCCCCTTGCTGGATCAAGGCGTAGAAGACGTCACCGGGCTGTACGTGTGTTGAACACGGAGGTGCCGTCCGTTCGGCACTAGGATCTTCGGTGATTTGGATCACGACGAGTACGACTCCATCAACCCCGTTCTCTTGAATGCTTCCGCTTAGCGATCTACAAGGGTATGTAGATGCACTCTCCTTTCCCCTGTTGCTGGTCTCTCCATAGATTGATCTTGGTGATGCGTAGAAAATTTTGAATTTCTGCTACGTTCCCCAACAGTGGCATCATGAGCTAGGTCTATTGCGTAGATTTTATGCACGAGTAGAACACAAAGTAGTTGTGGGCGTTGATTTTGTTCAATATGCTTACCGTTACTAGTCCAATCTTGATTCGGCGGCATTGTGGGATGAAGCAGCCCAGACCGACCTTACACGTACTCTTACGTGAGACTGGTTCCACTGACTGACATGCACTAGTTGCATAAGGTGGCTAGCGGGTGTCTGTCTCTCCCACTTTAGTCGGATCGGATTCGATGAAAAGGGTCCTTATGAAGGGTAAATAGCAATTGACATATCACGTTGTGGTTTTGCGTAGGTAAGAACCGTTCTTGCTAGAAACCCATAGCAGCCATGTAAAACATGCAAACAACAATTAGAGGACGTCTAACTTGTTTTTGCAGGGTATGCCATGTGATGTGATATGGCCAAGAAGAATGTGATGAATGATATGTGATGTATGAGATTGATCATGTTCTTGTAATAGGAATCACGACTTGCATGTCGATGAGTATGACAACCGGCAGGAGCCATAGGAGTTGTCTTTATTTATTGTAT
The DNA here is from genome assembly GCA_034509565.1 of Triticum monococcum. Classification (NCBI taxonomy): domain Eukaryota; kingdom Viridiplantae; phylum Streptophyta; class Magnoliopsida; order Poales; family Poaceae; genus Triticum; species Triticum monococcum. The sequence goes on from CM067845.1 coordinate 673,454,193, forward strand.
GACCAGCGTGTCATTGAACAACGCCATGTAATTACTTTACTTTATTGCTAACCGGTAGCCATAGTAGTAGAAGTAATAGTTGGCGAGCAACTTCATGGAGACACAATGTTGGAGATCATGGTGTCATGCCGGTGACAAGATGATCATGGAGCCCCAAGATGGAGATCAAAGGAGCTATATGATATTGGCCATATCATGTCACTATTATTTGATTGCATGTGATGTTTATCATGTTTTTGCATCTTATTTTCTTAGAACGATGGTAGTAAATAAGATGATCCCTCTTTAAAATTTCAAGAAAGTGTTCTCCCTAACTATGCACCATTGCAGAAGGTTCGTTGTTTCGAAGCACCACGTGATGATCGGGTGTGATAGATTCTTTTGTTCGAATACAACGGGTGTTGACGAGCCTAGCATGTACAGACATGGCCTCGGAACACATGCGAAACACTTAGGTTAACTTGACGCCTAGCATGTACAGACATGGCCTCAGAACACAAGAGACCGAAAGGTCGAGCATGAGTCATATGGTAGATACGATCAACATGAAGATGTTCACCGATGATGACTAGTCCGTCTCACGTGATGATCAGACACGGCCTAGTTGACTCGGATCATGTAATCACTTAGATGACTAGAGGGATGTCTGTCTAAGTGGGAGTTCATAAGATGAACTTATTTATCCTGAACATAGTCAAAAGATCTTTGCAAATTATGTCGTAAGCTCGCGTTTCAGTTCTACTATTTAGTTATGTTCCTAGAGAAAATTTAGTTGAAAGTTGATAGTAGCAATTATGCGGACTAGGTCCGTAAACTGAGGATTGTCCTCATTGCTTCATAGGAGGCTTGTGTCCTTAATGCACCGCTCAGTGTGCTGAACCTCGAACGTTGTCTGTGGATGTTGCGAACATCTGACATACACATCTTGATAACTACGTGATAGTTCAGTTAAACGGTTTAGAGTTGAGGCACCGAAGACGTTTTGAAACATAGCGAAACATATGAGATGTTTCAAGGACTGAAATTGGGATTTCAGGCTCATGCCCACGTCAAGAGGTATAAGACCTCCGACGATTTTCTTAGCCTACAAACTAAGGGAGAAAAACCCAATTGTTGAGCTTGTGCTCAGATTGTCTGAGTACAACAATCATTTGAATCGAGTGGGAGTTGATCTTCCAAATGAGATAATGATGTTTCTCCGAAGTCATTACCACCAAGCTGCTAGAGCTTCGTGATGAACTATAACTATCGAGGACATATATGATGATCTTTGAGATATTCGTGATGTTTGACACCACAAAAGTAGAAATCAAGAAGGAGCATCAATTGTTGATGGTTGGTGAAACCACTAGTTTCAAGAAGGGCAAGGGCAAGAAGGGACACTTCATGAAACGGCAATTCAGCTGCTGCTCTAGTGAAGAAACCCAAGGTTGAACCCAAACTCGAGACTAAGTGCTTCTGTAATAAGGGGAACAGCCACTGGAGCAGAATTACCCTAGATACTTGGTAGATTAGAAGGCTGGCAAGGTCGATAGAAGTATATTGGATATACATTGTGTTGATGTGTACTTTACTAGTACTCCTAGTAGCACCAGGGTATTAGATACCGGTTCAGTTGCTAAAGTTAGTAACTCGAAATAAAAGCTACGGAATAAACGGAGACTAGCTAAAGGTGAGCTGACGATATGTGTTGGAAGTGTTTCCAATGTTGATATGATCAAGCATTGCACGCTCCCTCTACCATCGAGATTGGTGTTAAACCTAAATAATTGTTATTTGGTGTTTGCGTTGAGCATAGACATGATTGGATTATGTCTATCGCGATACGGTTATTCATTTAAGGAGAATAATGGTTACCCTGTTTATTTGAATAATACCTTCAATGGTCTTGCACCTAAAATGAATGGTTTATTGAATCTCGATCGTAATGATACACATGTTCGTGCCAAAGGATAGTAATGATAATTACCACCTACTTGTGGCACTGCCACGTAAGTCATATCGGTATAAGAACACATGAAGAAGCTCCATGTTGATGGATCTTTGGGCTCACTCGTTTTGAAAAGTTTGAGACATCCAAACCATGTCTATTGGTGTATATGCATGAAGAAACTCCATGCAAATGGACCGTTTGGACTCATTTGATTTTGAATCACTTGAGACATGCAAATCATACCACATGGGCAAGATGACTGAAAGCCTCGTTTTCAGTAAAATGGAACTAGAAAGCAACTTGTTGGAAGTAATGCATTTTGATGTGTGCAGTCCAATGAGTGCTGAGGCGTGTAGTGGATATCATTATGTTCTTGCTTCACAGATGATTTGAGTAGATGTTGAGTATATTTACTTGATGAATCGCGAGTCTGAATTATTGAAAGGTTCAAGTAATTTTAGGGTGAAGTTGAAAGATCGTCGTGACAAGAGGATAAAATATCTATGATATGATCATAGAGATGAATATCTGAATTACGAGTTTGGCATAGAATTAAGACATTGTGGAAATTGTTTCACAACTAATACAGCCTGAAACACCATAGTGTGATGGTGTGTCCGAACATCATAACTGCACCCTATTGGATATGATGCATACCATGATGTCTCTTATCGAATTACCAAGATAGTTTATGGGTTAGGCATTAGAGACAACCACATTCACTTTAAATAGGGCACCACGTAATTCCGATGAGATGACACCGTATGAACTATGGTTTAGAGAAACCTAAGCTGTCATTTCTTAAAAGTTTGGGGCTGCGACGCTTATGTGAAAAAGTTTCAGGCTGATAAGCTCGAACCCAAAGCGGATAAATGCATCTTCATAGGACACCCAAAACAGTTGGGTATACCTCTTGTCTCAGATCCGAAAGCAATAAGGGATTGTTTCTAGAATCGGTTCCTTTCTCGAGGAAAAGTTTCTCTCGAAAGAATTGAGTGGGAGGATGGTGGAGACCTGATGAGGTTATTGAACCGTCACTTCAACTAGTGTATAGCAGGGCACAAAGAGTTGTTCCTGTGGCACCTACACCAATTGAAGTAGAAGCTTATGATATTGATCATGAAACTTCGGATCAAGTCACTCGCCAACCTCGTAGGATGACAAGGATGCATACTACTTCAGAGTGGTACGTAATCCTGTCTTGAAAGTCATGTTGCTAGACAACAATGAACCAACGAGCTATGGAGAAGCGATGGTGGGCCCGGATTCCGATAAATGGCTCGAGGCCATATAATCCGAGAGAGGATCCATATATGAAAACAAAGTGTAGACTTTGGCAGAACAGCTCGATGGTCGTAAGGCTGTTGAGTATAGATGGATTTTAAAAGGAAGACGGACAATGATGGTAAGTATCACCATTAAGAAAGCTCGACTTGTTGTTAAGATGTTTTCCGACAAGTTCAAGGAGTTGACTACGATGAGACTTTCTCACTCGTAGCGATGCTAAGAGTCTGTTGGAATTATATTAGCGATTCCTGCATTATTTATGAAATCTTGCAGATGGGATGTCAAAAAACATTATTTCCTCGACGATTTTCTTGAGGAAAGGTTGTATGTGATACAACCGGAAGGTTTTGTCAATCCTGAAAAATGCTAATAAGTATGCAAAGCTCCGGCAATCCTTCTGAGGACTGGAGTAAGCATCTCGGAGTTGGAATGTATGCTTTAATGAGATGATCAAAGATTTTGGGTGTATACAAAGTTTGTTAGAAACTTGTATTTACAATAAAGTGAGTGGGAGCACTATGACATTTCTGATAAGTATATGTGGATGACATATTGTTGATCCGAAATGACGTAGAATTTCTGGAAAGCATATAGGGTTATTTGGAAAGTGTTTTTCAATGGAAAGCCTGGATTAAGCTACTTGAACATTGAGCATCAAGATCTATAAGGATAGATCGAAACGCTTAATGGTACTTTCAAATGAGCACATACCTTGACATGATCTTGAAGGTGTTCAAGATGGATCAGTCAAAGAAGGAGTTCTTGCCTCAGTTGTAAGGTATGAAGTTAAGACTTAAAGCTCGACCATGGCAGAATAGAGAGAAAGGACGAAGGTCGTCCCCTATGCTTAAGACATAGGCTCTACAGTATGCTATGCTGTGTACCGCACCTGAAGTGTGCCTTGCCATGAGTCAGTCAAGGGGTGCAAGAGTGATCCAAGAATGGATCACAGGACAGCGGTCAAAGTTATCCTTAGTAACTAGTGGACTAAGGAATTTTCTTGATTATGGAGGTGGTAAAAGAGTTCGTCGTAAAGGGTTACGCCGATGGAAACTTTGACACCAATCCAGATTATTCTGAGTAGTAAAATGGATTCGTATAGTAGAACCGTTATTTGGAATGGCTCCAAATGTAGCGTAGTAGTTGCATCTACAAGATGACATAGAAATTTTGCGAAGTACATACGGATCTGAATGTTGCAGACCCGTTGACTGAAACCTCTCTCACAAGCATAACATGATCAAACCCGAAACTCTTTGGGTGTTAGTCACATGGGGATGTGACCTTGAGTGTAAATCACATATCGATGTGAGCTGGATTATTGACTCTAGTGCAAGTGGGAGACTGTTGGAAATATGCCCTAGAGGCAATAATAAATTGATTATTATTATATTTCCTTGTTCATGATAATCGTTTATTATCCATGCTAGAATTGTATTGATAGGAAACTCAGATGCATGTGTGGATACATAGACAACACCATGTCCCTAGTAAGCCTCTAGTTGACTAGCTCGTTGATCAATAGATGGTTACGGTTTCCTGACCATGGACATTGGATGTCGTTGATAACAGGATCACATCATTAGGAGAATGATGTGATGGACAAGACCCAATCCTAAGCCTAGCCCAAAGATCATGTAGTTCGTTCGCTAAAGCTTTTCTAATGTCAAGTATCATTTCCTTAGACCATGAGATTGTGCAACTCCCGGATACCGTAGGAATACTTTGGGTGTGCCAAACGTCACAACGTAACTGGGTGGCTATAAAGGTGCACTACGGGTATCTCCGAAAGTGTCTGTTGGGTTGGCACGAATCGAGATTGGGATTTGTCACTCCGTGTGACGGAGAGGTATCTCTAGGCCTACTCGGTAGGACATCATCATAGTGTGCACAATGTGATCAAGGAGTTGATCATGGGATGATGTGTTACGGAACGAATAAAGAGACTTGCCGGTAACGAGATTGAACAAGGTATCGGGATACCGACGATCGAATCTCGGGCAAGTACAATACCGCTAGACAAAGGGAATTGTATACGGGATTGATTGAATCCTCGACTGTCGGGGAACGTAGTAATTTCAAAAAAATTCCTATGCACACGCAAGATCATGGTGATGCATAGCAACGAAGGGGAGAGTCTGATCTACGTACCCTTGTAGATCGCAAGCGGAAGCGTTATATCAACGCGGTTGATGTAGTCGAACGTCTTCACGATCCGACCGATCCAAGTACCGAAAGCACGGCACCTCCGAGTTCTGCACACGTACGGCTCGGTGACGTCCTCGCCTTCTCGATCCAGCAAGAGGGGCGAAGTAGTAGATGAGTTCCGGCAACACGACGGCGTGGTGACGGTGTTGGTGAAGAACAATCTCCGCAGGGCTTCGCCTAAGCACTACGAAAAACTATGATGGAGGATAAACTAGAGGGAACAGGGTTGCCGGCACACGGCTTGGTGTTTCTTGATCTGTCTTTGGTGCTAGCCCTGCCCCTCTATTTATATGTCGAGCCCTGGGGTCGAAACTTGGAGTAAAAGCCTCCACAAAGTCGGTTTCACCCGAAAGGCAAGAGTCCTTCTCGGACTCCAGGGCCAGACGCCAGGGTTCCCGGCGTCTGGACCCAGACGCCAGGGACCATGGCGTCTGGCCCCTGGACTCCGCAAAACTTCCTTTTGCGCTTTCCAAAAACCTTGTGGGCTTTCCCCTTTGGCCCAAATAAAGTGTTCTCGTACCCAAACATTTCGGGAAACATCCGGAACCCCTTCCGGTGATTTCCGGAGCCCTTCCGGTGACCAAACACTATTATCCCATATATCAAACTTTGTCTCCGGACCATTCCAGAGTTCCTTGTCATATCCATGATCTCATCCCGGACTCCGAACAACATTCGGTCACCAACATTCATAACTCACATAGTACTATATCGTCAACGAACGTTAAGTGTGCGGACCCTACGGGTTCGAGAACTATGTAGACATGACCGAGACACCTCTCTGGTCAATAACCAATAGCGGGACCTGGATGCCCATATTGGCTCCTACATATTCTACGAAGATCTTTATCGGTCAGACCGCATAACAACATACGTTGTTACCTTTGTCATCGGTATGTTACTTGCCCGAGATTCGATCGTCGGTATCCAATACCTAGTTCAATCTCGTTACCGGCAAGTCTCTTTACTCGTTCCGTAATACATCATCTCGCAACTAACTCATTAGTTGTAATGCTTGCAAGGCTTATGTGATGTGCATTACCGAGAGGGCCCAGAGATACCTCTCCGACAATCGGAGTGACAAATCCTAATCTCGAAATACGCCAACCCAACATCTACCTTTGGAGACACCTGTAATGCTCCTTTATAATCACCCAGTTACGTTGTGATGTTTGGTAGCACCCAAAGTGTTCCTCCGGCAAACGGGAGTTGCATAATCTCATAGTCATAGGAACATGTATAAGTCATGAAGAAAGCAATAGCAACATACTAAACGATCGGGTGCTAAGCTAATGGAATGGGTCATGTCAATCAGATCATTCAACCAATGATGTGACCTCGTTAATCAAATAACAACACCTTGTTCATGGTTAGGAAACAAAACCATCTTTGATTAACGAGCTAGTCCAGTAGAGGCATACTAGTGACACTAAGTTTGTCTATGTATTCACACATGTATTATGTTTCCGGTTAATACAATTCTAGCATGAATAATAAACATTTATCATGATATAAGGAAATAAATAATAACTTTATTATTGCCTCTAGGGCATATTTCCTTCAGTCTCCCACATGCACTAGAGTCAATAATCTAGATTACACAGTAATGATTCTAACACCCATGGAGCCTTGGTGCTGATCATGTTTTGCTCGTGGAAGAGGCTTAGTCAACGGGTCTGCAACATTCAGATCCGTATGTATCTTGCAAATCTCTATGTCTCCCACCTGGACTAGATCCCGGATGGAATTGAAGCGTCTCTTGATGTGCTTGGTCCTCTTGTGAAATCTGGATTCCTTTGCCAAGGCAATTGCACCAGTATTGTCACAAAAGATTTTCATTGGACCCGATGCACTAGGTATGACACCTAGATCGGATATGAACTCCTTCATCCAGACTCCTTCGTTTGCTGCTTCCGAAGCAGCTATGTATTCCACTTCACATGTAGATCCCGCTACAACGCTTTGTTTAGAACTGCACCAACTGACAGCTCCATCGTTTAATGTAAACACGTATCCGGTTTGCGATTTAGAATCGTCCGGATCAGTGTGAAAGCTTGCATGAACGTAACCTCTTACGGTGAGCTCTTTGTCACCTCCATATACGAGAAACATATCCTTAGTCCTATTCAGGTATTTCAGGATGTTCTTGACCGCTGTCCAGTGATCCACTCCTGGATTACTTTGGTACCTCCCTGCTAAACTTATAGCAAGGCACACATCAGGTCTGGTACACAGCATTGCATACATGATAGAGCCTATGGCTGAAGCATAGGGAACATCTTTCATTTTCTCTCTATCTTCTGCAGTGGTCGGGCATTGAGTCTGACTCAACTTCACACCTTGTAACACAGGCAAGAACCCTTTCTTTGCTTGATCCATTTTGAACTTCTTCAAAATCTTGTCAAGGTATGTGCTTTGTGAATGTCCAATTAAGCGTCTTGATCTATCTCTATAGATCTTTATGCCTAATATGTAAGCAGCTTCACCGAGGTCTTTCATTGAAAAACTCTTATTCAAGTATCCCTTTATGCTATCCAGAAATTCTATATCATTTCCAATCAGCAATATGTCATCCACATATAATATCAGAAATGCTACAGAGCTCCCACTCACTTTCTTATAAATACAGGCTTCACCGAAAGTCTGTATAAAACCAAATGCTTTGATCACACTATCAAAGCGTTTATTCCAACTCCGAGAGGCTTGCACCAGTCCATAAATGGATCGCTAGAGCTTGCACACTTTGTTAGCTCCCTTTGGATCGACAAAACCTTCCGGTTGCATCATATACAACTCTTCTTCCAGAAATCCATTCAGGAATGCAGTTTTGACATCCATCTGCCAAATTTCATAATCATAAAATGCGGCAATTGCTAACATAATTCTGACGGACTTAAGCATTGCTACGGGTGAGAAGGTCTCATCGTAGTCAACCCCTTGAACTTGTCGAAAACCTTTCGCGACAAGTCGAGCTTTATAGACAGTAACATTACCGTCAGCGTCAGTCTTTTTCTTGAAGATCCATTTATTCTCAATTGCTTGCCGATCATCGGGCAAGTCAACCAAAGTCCATACTTTGTTTTCATACATGGATCCCACCTGAGATTTCATGGCTTCAAGCCACTTTGCGGAATCTAGGCTCACCATCGCTTCTTCATAGTTCGTAGGTTCATCATGATCTAGTAGCATGACTTCCAAAACTGGATTACCGTACCACTCTGGCGCGGATCTCACTCTGGTTGATCTACGAGGTTCAGTAGTATCTTGTCCTGAAGTTTCATGATCATCATCATTAGCTTCCTCACTAATTGGTATAGGTGTCGCAGAAACAGTTTTCTGTGATGTACTACTTTCCAATAAGGGAACAGGTATAGTTACCTCGTCAAGTTCTACTTTCCTCCCACTCACTTCTTTCGAGAGAAACTCCTTCTCTAGAAATGATCCATTCTTAGCAACGAATGTCTTGCCTTTGGATCTGTGATAGAAGGTGTACCCAACAGTCTCCTTTGGGTATCCTATGAAGACACATTTCTTCGATTTGGGTTCGAGCTTATCAGGTTGAAGCTTTTTCACATAAGCATCGCAGCCCCAAACTTTAAGAAACGACAACTTTGGTTTCTTGCCAAACCATAGTTCATAAGGCGTCGTCTCAACGGATTTTGATGGTGCCCTATTTAACGTGAATGCGGCCGTCTCTAAAGCATAACCCCAAAACGATAGCGGTAAATTAGTAAGAGACATCATAGATCGCACCATATCTAGTAAAGTACGATTACGACGTTCGGACACACCATTACGCTGTGGTGTTCCGGGTGGCGTGAGTTGCGAAACTATTCCACATTTTTTTTAAATGTACACCAAACTCGTAACTCAAATATTCTCCTCCACGATCAGATCGTAGAAACTTTATTTTCTTGTTACGATGATTTTCAACTTCACTCTGAAATTCTGTGAACTTTTCAAATGTTTCAGACTTATGTTTCATTAAGTAGATATACCCGTATCTGCTTAAATCATCTGTGAAAGTGAGAAAATAACGATATCCGCCACGAGCCTCAATATTCATCGGACCACATACATCGGTATGTATGATTTCCAACAAATCTGTTGCTCTCTCCATAGACCGGAGAACGGTGTTTTAGTCATCTTGCCCATGAGGCACGGTTCGCAAGTACCAAGTGATTCATAATCAAGTGGTTCCAAAAGTCCATCAGTATGGAGTTTCTTCATGCGCTTTACACCGATATGACCTAAACGGCAGTGCCACAAATAAGTTGCACTATCATTATCAACTCTGCATCTTTTGGCTTCAACATTATGAATATGTGTGTTACTACTATCGAGATTCAAAAAATAGACCACTCTTCAAAGGTGCATGACCATAAAAGATATTACTCATATAAATAGAACAACCATTATTCTCTGATTTAAATGAATAACCATCTCGCATCAAACAAGATCCAGATATAATGTTCATGCTTAACGCTGGCACCAAATAACAATTATTTAGGTCTAATATTAATCCCGAAGGTAGATGTAGAGGTAGCGTGCCGACCGCGATCACATCGACTTTGGAACCGTTTCCCACGCGCATTGTCACCTCGTCCTTCGCCAGTGTTCGCTTAATCCGTAGTCCCTGTTTCGAGTTGCAAATATTAGCAACAGAACCAGTATCAAATACCCAGGTGCTACTGCGAGCTCTAGTAAGGTACACATCAATAACATGTATATCACATATACCTTTGTTCACCTTGCCATCCTTCTTATCTGCCAAATACTTGGGGCAGTTCCGCTTCCAGTGACCAGTCTGCTTGCAGTAGAAGTACTCAGTTTCAGGCTTAGGTCCAGACTTGGGTTTCTTCTCCTGAGTAGCAACTTGCTTGCCGTTCTTCTTGAAGTTACCCTTCTTCTTCCCTTTGCCCTTTTTCTTGAAACTAGTGGTCTTGTTAACCATCAACACTTGATGCTCCTTCTTGATTTCTACCTCCACAGCTTTCAGCATTGCGAAGAGCTCGGGAATAGTTTTGTTCATCCCTTGCATATTATAGTTCATCACGAAGCTCTTGTAGCTTGGTGGCAGTGATTGGAGAATTCTGTCAATGACACAATCATCTGAAAGATTAACTCCCATCTGAATCAAGTGATTATCATACCCAGACATTTTGAGTATATGTTCACTGACAGAACTGTTCTCCTCCATCTTGCAGCTATAGAACTTATTGGAGACTTCATATCTCTCAATTCGGGCATTTGCTTGAAATATTAACTTCAACTCCTGGAACATCTCATATGCTCCATGACGTTCAAAACGTCGTTGAAGTCCCGATTCTAAGCCGTAAAGCATGGCACACTGAACTATCGAGTAGTCATCAGCTTTACTCTGCCAGACGTTCATAACATCTGGCGTTGCTCCAGCAGCAGGCCTGGCACCCAGCGGTGCTTCCAGGACGTAATTCTTCTGAGCAGCAATGAGGATAATCCTCAAGTTACGGACCCAGTCCGTGTAATTGCCACCATCATCTTTCAACTTTGCTTTCTCAAGGAACGCATTTAAATTCAACGGAACAACAGCACGAGCCATCTATCTACAATCAACATAAACAAGCAAGATACTATCAGGTACTAAGTTCATGATAAGTTTAAGTTCAATTAATCAAATTACTTAAGAACTCCCACTTAGATAGACATCCCTCTAATCCTCTAAGTGATCACGTGATCCAAATCAACTAAACCATAACCGATCATCACGTGAGATGGAGTAGTTTTCAATGGTGAACATCATTATGTTGATCATATCTACTATATGATTCACGCTCGACCTTTCGGTCTCCGTGTTCCGAGGCCATATCTGCATATGCTAGGCTCGTCAAGTTTAACCTGAGTATTCTGCGTGTGCAAAAACTGGCTTGCACCCGTTGTAGATGGACGTAGAGCTTATCACACCCGATCATCACGTGGTGTCTGGGCACGACGAACTTTGGCAACGGTGCATACTCAGGGAGAACACTTCTTGATAATTTAGTGAGAGATCATCTTATAATGCTACCGTCAATCAAAGCAAGATAAGATGCATAAAAAGATAAACATCACATGCAATCAATATAAGTGATATGATATGGCCATCATCATCTTGTGCTTGTGATCTCCATCTCCGAAGCACCGTCATGATCACCATCGTCACCGGCGCGACACCTTGATCTCCATCATAGCATCGTTGTCGTCTCGCCAATCTTATGCTTCCACGACTATCGCTACCACTTAGTGATAAAGTAAAGCATTACATCGCGATTGCATTGCATACAATAAAGCGACAACCATATGGCTCCTGCCAGTTGCCGATAACTCGGTTACAAAACATGATCATCTCATACAATAAAATTTAGCATCATGTCTTGACCATATCACATCACAACATGCCCTGTAAAAACAAGTTAGACGTCCTCTACTTTGTTGTTGCAAGTTTTACGTGGCTGCTACGGGCTTAAGCAAGAACCAATCTCACCTACGCATCAAAACCACAACGATAGTTTGTCAAATAGACTCCGTTTTAACCTTCGCAAGGACCGGGCGTAGCCACACTCGGTTCAACTAAAGTTGGAGAGACAGTCGCCCGCAAGACACCTGTGTGCAAAGCACGTCGGGGGAACCGGTCTCGCGTAAGCATACGCGTAAGGTTGGTCCGGGTCGTCTCGTCCAACAATATGCTGAACCAAAGTATGACATGCTGGTAGGAAGTATGACTTGTATCACCCACAACTCACTTGTGTTCTACTCGTGCATATAACATGAAACCATAAAACCTAGGCTCGGATGCCACTGTCGGGGAACGTAGTAATTTCAAAAAAATTCGTACGCACACGCAAGATCATGGTGATGCATAGCAACGAAGGGGAGAGTCTGATCTACGTACCCTTGTAGATCGCAAGCGGAAGCGTTATATCAACGCGGTTGATGTAGTCGAACGTCTTCACGATCCGACCGATCCAAGTACCGAAAGCACGGCACCTCCGAGTTCTGCACACGTACGGCTCGGTGACGTCCTCGCCTTCTCGATCCAGCAAGAGGGGCGAAGTAGTAGATGAGTTCCGGCAGCACGACGGCGTGGTGATGGTGTTGGTGAAGAACAATCTCTGCAGGGCTTCGCCTAAGCACTACGAAAAACTATGATGGAGGATAAACTAGAGGGAACGGGGTTGCCGGCACACGGCTTGGTGTTTCTTGATCTGTCTTTGGTGCTAGCCCTGCCCCTCTATTTATATGTCGAGCCCTGGGGTCGAAACTTGGAGTAAAAGCCTCCACAAAGTCGGTTTCACCCGAAAGGCAAGAGTCCTTCTCGGACTCCAGGGCCAGACGCCAGGGTTCCCGGCGTCTGGACCCAGACACCAGGGACCCTGGCGTCTGGCCCCTGGACTCCGCAAAACTTCCTTTTGCGCTTTCCAAAAACCTTGTGGGCTTTCCCCTTTGGCCCAAGTAAAGTGTTCTCGTACCCAAACATTTCGGGAAACATCCGGAACCCCTTCCGGTGATTTCTAGAACCCTTCCGGTGACCAAACACTATTATCCCATATATCAAACTTTGTCTCCGGACCATTCCGGAGTTCCTCGTCATATCCGTGATCTCATCACGGACTCCGAACAACATTCGGTCACCAACATTCATAACTCACATAGTACTATATCGTCAACGAACGTTAAGCGTGCGGACCCTACGGGTTCTAGAACTATGTAGACATGACTGAGACACCTCTCTGGTCAATAACCAATAGCGGGACCTGGATGCCCATATTGGCTCCTACATATTCTACGAAGATCTTTATCGGTCAGAGCGCATAACAACATACGTTGTTACCTTTGTCATCGGTATGTTACTTGCCCGAGATTCGATCGTCGGTATCCAATACCTAGTTCAATCTCATTACTGGCAAGTCTCTTTACTCGTTCCGTAATACATCATCTCGCAACTAACTCATTAGTTGTAATGCTTGCAAGGCTTATGTGATGTGCATTACCAAGAGGGCCCAGAGATACCTTTCTGACAATCAGAGTGACAAATCCTAATCTCGAAATACGCCAACCCAACATCTACCTTTGGAGACACCTGTAATGCTCCTTTATAATCACCCAGTTACGTTGTGACGTTTGGTAGCACCCAAAGTGTTCCTCCGGCAAACGGGAGTTGCATAATCTCATAGTCATAGGAACATGTATAAGTCATGAAGAAAGCAATAGCAACATACTAAACGATCGGGTGCTAAGCTAATGGAATGGGTCATGTCAATCAGATCATTCAACCAATGATGTGACCTCATTAATCAAATAACAACACCTTGTTCATGGTTAGGAAACATAACCATCTTTGATTAACGAGCTAGTCCAGTAGAGGCATACTAGTGACACTAAGTTTGTCTATGTATTCACACATGTATTATGTTTCCGGTTAATACAATTCTAGCATGAATAATAAACATTTATCATGATATAAGGAAATAAATAATAACTTTATTATTGCCTCTAGGGCATATTTCCTTCATCGACATCGTGGTTCATCCGATGAGATCATCATGGAGCATGTCGGAGCCAACATGGGTATCCAGATCCCGCTGTTGGTTATTGATCGGAGAACGTCTCGGTCATGTCTGCATGTCTCCCGAACCCGTAGGGTCTACACACTTAAGGTTCGATGATGCTAGGGTTATAAAGGAAGTTTGTATGTGGTTACCGAATGTTGTTCGGAGTCCCGGATGGGATCCGGGACGTCACGAGGAGTTCTGGAATGGTTCGGAGGTAAAGATTTATATATGGGAAGTCCTGTTTTGGTCACCGGAAAAGTTTCGGGGTTTATCGGTAACGTACCGAGACCACCGGGAGGGTCCCGGGGGTCCACCAAGTGGGGCCACCAGCCCCGGAGGCTTGCATGGGCCAAGAGTGGTAAGGGACCAGCCCTTGAGTGGGCTGGTGCGCCTCCCACAAGGCCCAAGGTGCAGCAAAGGAGGAGAAGGGGAAACCCTAGGCTTAGATGGGCCCTAAGGCCCACCCTAAGGGGTGCCCCCCTCTCCCCTCTTGGCCGCCCCCCTCAAACCCATCTAGGGCTGCCGCCCCCCTAGGGGTGGGAACCCTAGAGGGGGCGCACCCTCCTCCCCTTCCCCTATATATATGAGGCCTAGGGGCTGCCCAATGGACACGAGTTCCTCTCCTCTAGTTGGTGCAGCCCTACCTCTCTTTCTCCTCCTCTCCCGCGGTGCTTGGCGAAGCCCTGCAGGATTGCCACGCTCCTCCACCACCACCACGCCGTTGTGCTGCTGCTAGATGGAGTCTTCCTCAACATCTCCTTCCCTCCTTGCTGGATCAAGGCATAGGAGACGTCACCGGGCTGTATGTGTGTTGAACACGGAGGTGCCGTCCGTTCGGCACTAGGATCTTCGGTGATTTGGATCACGACGAGTATTACTCCATCAACCCCGTTCTCTTGAACGCTTCCGCTTAGCGATCTACAAGGGTATGTAGATGCACTCTCCTTCCCCTCGTTGCTGGTCTCTCCATAGATTGATCTTGGTGATGCGTAGAAAATTTTGAATTTCTGCTATGTTCCCCAACAGACACCACGTGATGATCGGGTGTGATAAGCTCTACGCCCATCTACAATGGGTGCAAGCCAGTTTTGCACACGCAAAATACTCAGGTTAAACTTGACGAGCCTGGCATATGCAGATATGGCCTCGGAACACTGAGACCGAAAGGTCGAGCGTAAATCATATAGTAGATATGATCAACATATTGATGTTCACCATTGAAAGCTACTCCATTTCACGTGATGATCGGTTATGGTTTAGTTGATTTGGATCACGTGATCACTTAGAAGATTAGAGGGATGTCTTTCTAAGTGGGAGTTCTTAAGTAATATGATTAATTGAACTTAAATTTATCATGAACTTAGTACCTGATAGTATCTTGCTTGTCTATGTTTGATTGTAGATAGATGACCCGTGCTGTTGTTCCGTTGAATTTTAATGCATTCCTTGAGAAAGCAAAATTGAAAGATGATGGTAGCACTTACACGGACTAGGTCCGTAACTTGAGGATTATCCTCATTGCTGCACAGAAGAATTACGTCCTGGAAGCACCGCTAGGTGCCAGGCCTGCTGCTGGAGCAACACCAGATGTTATGAACGTCTGGCAGAGCAAAGCTGATGACTACTCGATAGTTCAGTGTGCCATGCTTTACGGCTTAGAATCGGGACTTCAACGACGTTTTGAACGTCATGGAGCATATGAGATGTTCCAGGAGTTGAAGTTAATATTTCAAGAAAATGCCCAAATTGAGAGATATGAAGTCTCCAATAAATTCTATAGTTGCAAGATGGAGGAGAATAGTTCTGTCAGTGAACATATACTCAAAATGTCTGGGTATCATAATCACTTGACTCAACTGGGAGTTAATCTTCCTGTTGACAGTGTCATTGATAGAGTTCTTCAATCACTGCCACCAAGCTACAAGAGCTTCGTGATGAACTATAACATGCAAGGGATGAATAAGACAATTCCTGAGCTCTTCGCAATGCTAAAAGCTGCAGAGGTAGAAATCAAGAAGGAGCATCTAGTGTTGATGGTCAACAAGACCGCCAGTTTCAAGAAAAAGGGCAAAGGGAAGAAGAAGGGGAACTTCAAGAAGAACAGTAAGCAAGTTACTACTCAGGAGAAGAAACCCAAATCTGGACATAAGCCTGAAACTGAGTGCTTCTACTACAAGCAGACTGGACACTGGAAGCGGAATTGCCACAAGTATTTGGCGGATAACAAGGATGGCAAGGTGAACAAAGGTATATGTGATATACATGTTATTGATGTGTACCTTACTAGAGCTCGCAGTAGCACCTGGGTATTTGATACTGGTTCTGTTGCTAATATTTGCAACTCGAAACAGGGACTACGGATTAAGCAAACACTGGCAAAGGACGAGGTGATGATGCGCGTGGGAAATGGTTCCAAAGTCGATGTGATCGCGGTCGGCACGCTACCTCTACATCTACCTTCGGGATTAGTTTTAGACCTAAATAATTGTTATTTGGTGCCAGCGTTGAGCATGAACATTATATCTGGATCTTGTTTGATGCGAGACGGTTATTCATTTAAATCAGAGAATAATGGTTGTTCTATTTATATGAGTAATATCTTTTATGGTCATGCACCCTTGAAGAATGGTCTATTTTTGATGAATCTCGATAGTAGTGATACACATATTCATAATGCTGAAGCCAAAAGATGCAGAGTTGATAATGATAGTGCAACTTATTTGTGGCACTGCCGTTTAGGTCATATCGGTGTAAAGCGCATGAAGAAACTCCATACTGATGGACTTTTGGAATCACTTGATCATGAATCACTTGGTACTTGTGAACTGTGCCTCATGGGCAAGATGACTAAAACGCTGTTCTCCGGTACAATAGAGAGAGCAACGGATTTGTTGGAACTCATACATACAGATGTATGTGGTCCGATGAATATTGAGGCTCGTGGCGGATATCGTTATTTTCTCACATTCACAGATGATTTAAGCAGATATGGGTATATCTACTTAATGAAACATAAGTCTGAAACATTTGAAAAGTTCAAAGAATTTCAGAGTGAATTTGAAAATCATCATAACAAGAAAATAAAGTTTCTACGATCTGATCGTGGAGGAGAATATTTGAGTTACGAGTTTGGTCTACATTTGAAACAATGCGGAATAGTTTTGCAACTCACGCCACCCGGAACACCACACGTAATGGTGTGTCCGAATGTCGTAATCGTACTTTACTAGATATGGTGCGATCTATGATGTCTCTTACAGATTTACCGCTATCGTTTTGGGGTTATGCTTTAGAGACGGCTGCATTCACGTTAAATAGGGCACCATCGAAATCCGTTGAGACGACGCCTTATGAACTGTGGTTTGGCAAGAAACCAAAGTTGTCGTTTCTGAAAGTTTGGGGCTGCAATGCTTATGTGAAAAAGCTTCAACCTGATAAGCTCGAACCCAAATTGGAGAAATGTGTCTTCATAGGATACCCAAAGGAAACTGTTGGGTACACCTTCTATCACAGATCCGAAGGTAAGATTTCCGTTGCTAAGAATGGATCCTTTCTAGAGAAGGAGTTTCTCTCGAAAGAAGTGAGTGGGAGGAAAGTAGAACTTGATGAGGTAACTGTACCTGCTCCCTTATTGGAAAGTAGTACATCACAAAAACTGGTTTTTGTTACACCTACACCAATTAGTGAGGAAGCTAATGATAATGATCATGAAACTTCAGATCAAGTTACTACCGAACCTCGTAGATCAACCAGAATAAGATCCGCACCAGAGTGGTACGGTAATCCTGTTCTGGAAGTCATGCTGCTAGATCATGATGAACCTACGAGCTGTGAAGAAGCGATGGTGAGCCCAGATTCCGCAAAATGGCTAGAAGCCATGAAATCTGAGATGGGATCCATGTATGAGAACAAAGTGTGGACTTTGGTTGACTTGCCCATTGATCGGCAAGCAATTGAGAATAAATGGATCTTCAAGAATAAGACTGACGCTGACGGTAATGTTACTGTCTACAAAGCTCGACTTGTTCCAAAAGGTTTTCGACAAGTTCAAGGGATTGACTACGACGAGACCTTCTCACCCGTAGCGATGCTCAAGTCTGTCCGAATCATGTTAGTAATTGCCGCATTTTATGATTATGAAATTTGGCAAATGGATGTTAAAACTGCATTCCTGAATGGATTTCTGGAAGAAGAGTTGTATATGATGCGGCCAGAAGGTTTTCTCGATCCAAAGGGAGCTAACAAAGTGTGCAAGCTCCAGCGATCCATTTATGGACTGGTGCAAGCCTCTCGGAGTTGGAACAAACGCTTTGATAGTGTGATCAAAGCATTTGGTTTTGTACAGACTTTTGGAGAAGTCTGTATTTACAAGATAGTGAGTGGGAGCTCTGTAGCATTTCTGATATTATATGTGGATGACATATTATTGATTGGAAATGATATAGAATTTCTGGATAGCATAAAGGGATATTTGAATAAGAGTTTTTCAATGAAAGACCTCGGTGAAGCTGCTTACATATTGGGCATTAAGATCTATAGAGATAGATCAAGACGCTTAATTGGACTTTCACAAAGCACATACCTTGACAAAGTTTTGAAGAAGTTCAAAATGGATCAGGCAAAGAAAGGGTTCTTGCCTGTATTACAAGGTGTGAAGTTGAGTAAGACTCAATGTCCGACCACCGCAGAAGATAGAGAGAAAATGAAAGATGTTCCCTATGCTTCAGCCATAGGCTCTATCATGTATGCAATGTTGTGTACCAGACCTGATGTGTGCCTTGCTATAAGTCTAGTAGGGAGGTACCAAAGTAATCCTGGAGTGGATCACTGGACAGCGGTCAAGAACATCCTGAAGTACCTGAAAAGGACTAAGGATATGTTTCTCATATATGGAGGTGACAAAGAGCTCATCGTAAATGGTTACGTTGATGCAAGCTTTGACACTGATCCAAACGATTCTAAATCGCAAACCGGGTACTTGTTTATATTGAACGGTGGAGCTGTGAGTTGGTGCAGTTCTAAACAAAGCGTCGTGGCGGGATCTACATGTGAAGCGGAGTACATAGCTGCTTCAGAAGTAGCAAATGAAGGAGTCTGGATGAAGGAGTTCATATCTGATCTAGGTGTCATACCTAGTGCATCTGGTCCAATGAAAATCTTTTGTGACAATGCTGGTGCAATTGCCTTGACGAAGGAATCCAGATTTTACAAGAGAACCAAGCACATCAAGAGACGCTTCAATTCCATTCGGGATTTAGTCCAACTGGGAGACATAGAAATTTGCAAGATACATACGGATCTGAATGTTGCAGACCCGCTGACTAAGCCTCTTCCACGAGCAAAACATGATCAGCACTAAGGCTCCATGGGTGTTAGAATCATTACTGTGTAAACTAGATTATTGACTCTAGTGCAAGTGGGAGACTGAAGGAAATATGCCCTAGAGGCAATAATAAAGTTATTATTTATTTCCTTATATCATGATAAATGTTTATTATTCATGCTAGAATTGTATTAACCGGAAACATAATACATGTGTGAATACATAGACAAACAGAGTGTCACTAGTATGCCTCTACTTGACTAGCTCGTTGATCAAAGATGGTTATGTTTCCTAACCATAAACATGAGTTGTCATTTGATTAACGGGATCACATCATTAGGAGAATGATGTGATTGACTTGACCCATTCCATTACCTTAGCACTTGATCGTTTAGTTTGTTGTTATTGCTTTCTTCATAACTTATACATGTTCCTATGACTATGAGATTATGCAACTCCCGTTTACCGGAGGAACACTTTGTGTGCTACCAAACGTCACAACGTAACTGGGTGATTATAAAGGTGCTCTACAGGTGTCTCCGAAGGTACTTGTTGGGTTGGCGTATTTCGAGATTAGGATTTGTCACTCCGATTGTCGGAGAGGTATCTCTAGGCCCTCTCGGTAATGCACATCACTTAAGCCTTGCAAGCATTGCAACTAATAAGTTAGTTGCGGGATGATGTATTATGGAACGAGTAAAGAGACTTGATGGTAACGAGATTGAACTAGGTATTGAGATACCGACGATCGAATCTCGGGCAAGTAACATACCGATGACAAAGGGAACAACGTATGTTGTTATGCGGTCTGGCCGATAAAGATCTTCGTAGAATATGTGGGAGCCAATATGAGCATCCAGGTTCCGCTATTGGTTATTGACCGGAGGCATGTCTCGGTCATGTCTACATAGTTCTCGAACCCGTAGGGTCCGCATGCTTAAAGTTTCGGTGACGATTGTATTATGAGTTTATGTGATTTGATGTACCGAAGGTAGTTCGGAGTCTCGGATGAGATCAGGGACATGACGTGGAGTCTCGAAATGGTCGAGACGTAAAGATCGATATATTGGACGACTATATTCGGACATCGGAAAGGTTCCGAGTGATTCGGGTATTTTTGGGGTTACCGGGGAGTTACGGGAATATGAGGAAGAAGTAATGGGCCTCATGGGCCAAGTGGTGGAAGAGAGGAGGCAGGGCACGCGGCCCCCCTAGCCCAAACCGAATTGGACTAGGGGTCGGCCCCCCTTTCCTCTTTTTCCTCCTTCTCCTTCCTTCTCCTTCTCCTCCTTCCTTTCCTCCTCCTAGTAGGAGTAGGAAAGGGGAGTCCTACTCCTACTAGGAGGAGGACTCCTCCTCCTGGCGCGCCCATAGAGGGATGGCCGGCCTCCCCCCTTGCTCCTTTATATACAGGGGCAGGGGCACCTCTAGACACACAAGTTGACCAGTTGATCTCTCCCAGCCGTGTGCGGTGCCCCCTCCACCATATTCCACCTCGGTCATATCGTAGCGGTGCTTAGGCGAAGCCCTGCATCGGTAGCAACATCATCACCGTCACCATGCCGTCGTTCTAACGGAACTCTCCCGTGAAGCTCTGCTGGATCGGAGTTCACGGGTCGTCATCGAGCTGAACGTGTGCTGAACTCGGA
The DNA here is from genome assembly GCA_034509565.1 of Triticum monococcum. Taxonomy (NCBI): domain Eukaryota; kingdom Viridiplantae; phylum Streptophyta; class Magnoliopsida; order Poales; family Poaceae; genus Triticum; species Triticum monococcum. Next base: position 673,475,163 of record CM067845.1, read on the forward strand.
GGTGCCATGCGTTCGGTACTTGGATCGGTCGGATCGTGAAGACGTATGACTACATCAACCGTGTTGTGCTAATGCTTCCGCTTTCGGTCTACGAGGGTACGTGGACAACACTCTCCCCTCTCGTTGCTATGCATCACCATGATCTTGCGTGTGCGTAGGAAAATTTTGAAATTACTACGTTCCCCAACAGTTTTCCACCTTTAACAGACCGAGTAAAGTTCTGGCCAGTTGGGCCAAAGAATACCATGGCCTTTTAACAGTCTAAAAACTAGATAGGGCTAGCGTTGAGCCAAAAAAATTCATGGGCCAATACAGGCCGAAACTTCCTAAGGCCGATGTTTGGCCCAAATAGGATGAGCCGTTAACAGGCTAAAATATATCTCGGGCCCTGTTTGGCCCAATAAAATTATGGGCTTTAAGTAGGCCGGTATCAACGTGGCCGTAGGACCAACAGTGTCACGGGCCATTATCAGATGGGCTGTAAGCAAGCCGGATTCAATGCGGGTTGTAATTAGGCCCAACTATTACACGGGCCATTAACAGGCCGATAGGCCAGTTGGGCCGAAATTTATCCACGAAGACTACGAGCCGTTAAGAGGCCTAAAGTTACTTCGGACAAGAAATAGCCTAGTTTCTGCATGGGTCGTTAAATGGCCCAAAGTTAACCGGGCCAACAACATCCCAAATGCACCACGGGCCGCTAACAGGCCGAAACTATTATCGGGCCGAACTGGTAAACGGGCATTTAACAGGTTGAAATACAAACCTGGCTTAGAATGGGCCCAAAAGAACAGTGTCCTGTTAACGGGCTTGATCCTATAAAGGGGCCGTAATTTGGCACAAAACACGGAAGGCTGTGAACGGGCCTGATCTGATGTGGGCCTCAATTTGACCCAAAACATGACAGGCTGTTAACAGGCCAGGCCACCAGTGTCTGAAAAAACATGGTGGGCCTTTAGCTGGGCCGGCCTTTTTACCTTAAATGGGCCACTGTTGGGATGTGCCACGTGTCGACATATCATAGGCGTCTTCCATCCATTGTAGGGATGACACCTGTCCCAATGATGAGCTGACACGTGCATTATCCGGCGAATGAGAATTTTACACGTGGAAAATCCCCATTGGTCGGGGCTGTTAACGGGTTATCGGATCCAAACCGGAACCCGGTAGCTTAACGGCGACCCATTACGGTGGATGCCACGTGTCGGTCACTGATACGTCCATTTTGCATCATGCTTTTATATCGATATTTATTGCATTATGGACTGTTATTTCACTTTATGTCACAATACTTATGGCTATTCTCTCTTATTTTACAAGGTTTACATAAGGAGGGAGAATGCCGGGAGCTGGAATTCTGGGCTGGAAAAGGAGCAAATATTAGAGACCTATTCTGTGCAACTCCAAAAGTCCTGAAACTCCACGGAACATCTTAAAATAAATAAAGAAAAATCCACGCCAAAGATGAAGGCCAGGGGGCCCACACCCTGCTCACGTGGGTGGGGGCTCCCCCTAGGGCGCGCCCCCTACCTCGTGGGCCCCCTGGTGGCTCTCCGACGTCCATCTTCTCCTATATGAAGTCTTTCGATGAGAAAAAATAAGAAGTAACTTTTCGGGACGAGACTCCGCCGCCATGAGGCGGAACCTTGGCGGATGCAATCTAGAGCTCCGGCAGAGCTGTTCTACCGGGGATACTTCCCTCCGGGAGGGGGAAATCATCACCATCGTCATCATCAACGCTCCTCTCATCGGGAGAGGGCAATCTCCATCAACATATTCACCAGCACCATCTCATCTCCAAACCCTAGTTCATCTCTTGTATCAAATTCTTGTCTCAAAGTCCGAGATTGGTGCTAGTAGGTTGCTAGTAGTGTTGATTACTCCTTGTAGTTGATGCTAGTTGGTTTATTTGGTGGAAGATCATATGTTCAGATCCTATATGCATATTATTACCCCTCTAATTATGAACATGAATATGCTTTGTGAGTAATTACGTTTGTTCGTGAGGACAAGGGAGAAGTCTTGCTATTAGTAGTCATGTGAATTTGGTATTCGTTTGATATTTTGATAGGATGTATGTTGTCTAGCCTCTAGTGGTGTTATGTGAACGTCGACTACATAACACTTCACCATTATTTGGGCCTAGAGGAAGGCATTGGGAAGTAATAAGTAGATGATGGGTTGCTAGAGTGACAGAAGCTTAAACCCTAGTTTATGCGTTGCTTCGTAAGGGGCTGATTTGGATCCATATGTTTCATGCTATGGTTAGGTTTACCTTAATACTTTTGTTGTAGTTGCGGATGCTTGCAATAGAGGTTAATCATAAGTGGGATGCTTGTTCAAGTAAGAACAGCACCCAAGCACCGGTCCACCCACATATCAAATTATCAAAGTATCAAACGCGAATCATATGAACGTGATGAAAACTAGCTTGACGATATTCCCATGTGTCCTCGGGAGCGCTTTTCCTATTATAAGAGTTTGTCCCGGCTTGTCCTTTGCTACAAAAGGATTGGGCCACCTTGCTGCACTTTATTTACTTTTGTTACTTGTTGCTCGTTACAATTTATCCCGTCACAAAACTATATGTTACCACTTATTTCAGTACTTGCAGAGAATACCTTGCTAAAAACCGCTTAGCATTTCCTTCTGCTCCTTGTTGGGTTCGACACTCTTACTTATCGAAAGGACTACGATAGATCCCCTATACTTGTGGGTCTTCAGTCACCCTTGATGAAAGCACTTCTATGACGCGCGATTTATCGTCATGGAAGTGGACACTTCTGTGATGATAATTTTTGTAATGTCATGGAATAGTTCTACGACGGCACATGTATGACTATCTTGATTCTGTCATAAAATCGTCATTGATGTACATGCATGACAGAAAAGGTGACCTACTGTGACAAACACATATCATCACGGAAGTGGTTTTTAGTGTATATTTTTATTCACCACATGATATGTGTTTTGCTTGGAGCCTCTTGTACGATTTGAGTCTTTGCTCTTTAGTTTCCCACAATCATCCTTGTTGTACACACCTTTTGAGAGGGACATGCATTAATCATGAATTTATTAGAATACTCTATGTGCTTCACTTATATCTTTTGAGCTAGGTCATTGTCTCTAATGCTTCACTTATATCTTTTTAGAGCACGGCGGTGGCTTCATATTATAGAAATTGTTGAACTCTCATGCTTCACTTATATTATTTTGAGAGTCCTAAACAACATGGTAATTTGCTTGGGTTGTGAATTTAGTCCTAATATGATGGGCATCCAAGAGGGATACAATAAAAACTTTCATATAAAGAGCATTGAATATTATGAGAAGTTCGATTACTTGCATTTGTTTTGAGATATAAAGATGGTGATATTAGAGTCATGCTAGTGAGTAACTGTGGATTGAAGAAATACTTGTGTTAAAGTTTGTGATTCCCGTAGCATGCAAGTATGGTGAACCATTATGGGATGAAGTCGGAGCATGATTTATTTTTTGATTGTCTTCCTTTGCATGAGGGTCGGGGGCACGCGATGGTTAACTCCTACCAACCTCCCTCCTAGGAGCATGCGTGTAGTACTTTGTTTTGATGGCTAATAGATTTTTGCAATAAGTATGTGAGTTCTTTACGACTAATGTTCAGTCCATGGATTATACGCACTCTCGCCCTTACACCATTGCTAGCCTCTCTAGTACCGTGCAACTTTCGCCGATGCATTAAACCCACCATATTACTTTCCTCAAAACAGCCACCATACCTACATATTATAGCATTTCCATTGACATTTCGAGATATATTGCCATACAAATTCCACCGTTCCGTTTATTATGAAACGCACCATCATTGTCATATTGCTTTGCATGATCGTAAGATAGCTCGCATGATGTTTTCATGGCTTGTCCGTTTTTTGATATCATTGCTACGCTAGATCATTGCACATCCCGGTACACTGCCGGAGGCATTCATATAGAGTCACATTTTGTCCTAAGTATGGAGTTGTAATTCTTGAGTTGTAAAGTAAATAAAAGTGTGATGATCATCATTATTAGAGCTTTGTCCCATGTGAGGAAAGGATGATGGGAGCTATGATTCCCTCACAAGTTCGGATGAGTCTCCGGACTTTATAAAAAATATAAGAGGCCAAAGAAGCCCAAATAAAAAAAGAGAAAAAATGAGAGAAAGGAGAGAAGGGACAATGTTACTATCCTTTTTCCATACTTGTGCTTCAAAGTAGCACCATGTTCTTCATGATAGAGAGTCTCCTATGTTGACACTTCCATATACTAGTGGGAACTTTTCATTATAGAACTTGGCTTGTGTATTCCAATGATGGGCTTCCTCAAATTGCCCTAGATCTTCGTGAGCAAGTGAGTTGGGTGCACACCCACTTAGTTTTCTTTTGAGCTTTCATATACTTATAGCTCTAGTGCATCAATTGCATGGCAATCCCTACTCACTCACATTGATATCTATTCATAGGCATCTTCATAGCCCGTTAATACGCCTAGTTGATGTGAGACTTTCTTCTTCTTTTTTTGTCTTCTCCACAAGCACCATATTCTATTCCACCTATAGAGCTATATCCATGGCTCATGCTCATGTATTGCATGAAATTTGAGAAAGTTTGAGAACACCAAAAGTATGAAACAATTGTTTGGCTTGTCATCGGGGTTGTCCATGATTAAATACTTTGTGTGATGAAGATGAAGAATAGCCAGACTATATGATTTTGTAGGGATAACATTCTTTTGCCATGTTATTTTGAGAAGACATAATTGCTTTGTTAGGATGCTTGAAGTATTATTTGTTTTTATGTCAATATTAAACTTTTGTTTTGAATCTTATGGATCTGAATATTCATGCCACAATAAAGAATATTACATGGATAAATATGTTAGGTGGCATTCCACATCAGAAATTTTATTTTTATCATTTACCTACTCGAGGACGAGTGGGAATTAAGATTGGGGATGCTTGATACGTCTCCAACGTATCTATAATTTTTTATTGTTCCATGCTATTATATTATCTGTTTTGGGTGTTTTATATGCATTAATATGCTATTTTATATGATTTTTGGGACTAACCTATTAACCTAGAGCCAGTGCGAGTTTCTATTTTTTTCCTTGTTTTTGAGTTTTTCACAAAAGGAATATTAAACGAAGTCCGAACGGAATAAAACTTTCGCGATGATTTTTCTTAAGACAGAAGACACCCGTAGGACTTGGAGAATGGGCCAGAGGATGACAGAGAAGGCCACAAGCCTCCTAGGCATGCCCCAGGGGGCGCGCCCTGAGCTCTTGTGGGTCCCTCGGGATCCTCCAACCCTAATTCTTGTGCCATAAATTTCCAAATATTCCCAAACCACAAGAAGCGTCCACAAAAATTACTTTTCCTCCGCCGCAAGTTTCAGAACCATGAGATCCCATCTTGGGACCTTTTTCGGCACCCTGCCGGAGGGTGATTCGATCACGGAGGGGCTCTACATCATCTTGCCACCCCTCCGATGAAGCGTGAGTAGTTTACCATAGACCTACGGGTCCATAGCTATTATCTAGATGGGTTCTTCTCTCTCTTTGATTCTTCAATACAATGTTCTCCTCGATGTTCTTGGAGTTCTATCCAATGTAATATTCTTTTGCGGCGTGTTTGTTGAGATCCGATGAATTGAGGATTTATGATCAGATTATCTATAAATATTATTTGAGTCATCTCTGACTTCTTATATGCATGATTTGATATCTTTGTGTTTCTCTTCGAATTATCGGTTTGCTTTGGTCAACTAGATTGGTTTTTCTTGCAATGGGGAGGTGCTTAGTTTTGGGTTCACTCTTGCGGTGTCCTCACCCAGTGACAGAAGGGGTAGCGAGGCACGTATTGTGTTGTTGCCATCAAGGGTAAAAAGATGGCGTTTTCATCATATTGCTTGAGTTTATCCCTCTACATCATGTAATCTTACTTAAGGCGTTACTCCATTCTTATGAACTTGACACTCTAGATGCATGTTGGATAGAGGTCGATGTGTGGAGTAATAGTAGTAGATGTAGAATCGTTTCGGTCTACTTGAGACGGACGTGATGTCTATATTCATAATCATTGCCTTGGATATCTTCATAACTTTGCGCTTTTCTATCAATTGTTCGACAGTAATTTCTTTACCCACCGTATGCTTTCTTTCAAGAGAGAAGCCTGTAGTGAAACCTATGACCCCCGGATCTATTTTCCATCACATTTACTTTCCGATCTACTATTTTGAATCTTTTATTTTCATATCTATAAATCAAAAAACCCAAAAATATCTCGCTGCAATTTATTTATATTTACCTTGTTTTATCTATCTCTATCAGATCTCACTCTTGTTCATGACCGTGAAGGGATTGATAACCCCTTTTTCGCGTTGTGTGCAAGTATTTGTTAGTTTGTGCAGGTGCATAGATTGGCAACCCCTTTTCCACGTTGTGTGCAGGTGTTTGTTAGTTTGTGCAGGTGCATAGATTGTAGACTTGCTTGGGCCTTCTACTGGATTGATACCTTGGTTCTTAACTGAAGGAAATACTTATCTTTACTTTATTGTGTCACCCTTTTCTCTTCAAGAGAAAAATCAACGCAAACTCAAGAAGTAGCAATGGTCGCGAAAGCGGCAATTGTAGTCCTCCGTCTAAGCGCCGGTGGCCAGAGGGGCATCATCGTCATCCTCGCCCGTTGTGTCGCTATAGGACGACGAGCGGCATGTGCCTACTCCTTCACTACCAGAGCTCAACATGGAGAGGAAGGGGAGGAGACGGGCAGTGGAGCGGAGCGAACAGTGAGAAAGTGCAAATAGGGTTTGGGCTAGCACGGGGCTTGTGGGGACGACTTTAGGTCCGCGCGGACCAACATAGGATGGTCCAACAAGGTGGCGTGTCCGGTCCGCTCCATATGCACCCTAGATATGGGGGCAAATCCTATTTCCGCACCTGTAGGGGAATAGCGAGGTATCGCATAACCCAGGGGCGCTCACGTAGTATATATATGGGCCGACCCATTTCCTACTTCATGAACATCTATTAAAATACCATAACAATTTAAAAATTCTTCAACAATTTCATGTCCGGGAACAAGTTTCAAATCTGTGAACATTTTTTCAAATTCATGATTTTTTTTAAATCCACAAAATCTGTGAACATACTTCCCGAACTATTTTCAAATATGTAAAAAAAATTCACAAGTTTTTAAAAAGCAATACGAAAAACATGCTGGTTTTTCCCTTGCGGACCAGCCACAATTTTTTTAGCTATTTTTAGAGAAAAAGAAAAGAAAAAAACTAGCTTTTATTTAGGGGTGGCAAAATATTGGGCACGCAGGCATGCGTTCGAGAGCCAGCTTCCTAACCGGCGCTTAGAGCGCTCTCGCAGGCCCTATTTGGAGTGTAGGTCACCAACTAGCGACTTTTTTTTACGCATGTTTTTGGAGCAATTAGTTAACGAGCGCTTTTTCGGAAGCCATGCAACGATCAGCGTTACTTGGCCTGCTCTTAGCCATTCGCCACGTGTCGCGTTTTGGACGTTTTTTCCGAATTTTTTATTTTATTTTTTCGCACATGTTTTCTGTTTTTTTAAACGGTTTTTTCCAAGTTTTTTCGATGTTTTGGTTTTCCACCGGTATTCCTTAGCTTTTCAATCAAAAAATTGATTTTTATTTTTGCGCGAGAAAACATGTTTCTTTTTTTCCTCTCGCGAGAGTCACGGTTTTGCTTCCGCGAGAGGCATGATTTTGCTTCGCGAGAGTCACGGCCATGCCTCTCGAAAACGAAAAAATGTTTTTTCTGTTTTTTTTCTTTCGTAAGATTTACGATTTTGCTTCCGCAAGAGTCACGGCTGTGCCTCTCGGAAACGGAAAAAAAACATGTTTTTTGTTTTTTTCGCGAGAGTCATGGTTTTGCTTCCACGAGAGGCATGGTTGTGCTTTCGCGAGAGTCACGGCCATGCCTCTCGGAAAGGAAAAAAAACACTCTTTTCCTTTTGCGAGAGTCACGGTTTTGCTTCCGTAAGAGTTACGGTTGTGCTTTCACGAGAGTCACGGGCGTGCCTCCTCGGAAACGAAAAAAAACGTGTTTTCTCTTTTTTTTCCTTCCGCGAGACTCATGGTTTTGTTTCCGCGAAAGACACGGTTGTGATTTCGTGAGTGCCTCTTTTGAAAAGGGAAAAAACCCGTGCTCCTAGTTCGGTTTTTTCGTCCGATTTTTTTATGAAAAAAATGTTCGTAAAAACCTATCAATATGGGATCTAGTTTGGTAGATCTCAACGCGAGAAATCCAACGATGAAAGACGTTCAAAATTTGAACGCATAATTTGAGAGATAAAACATTTTGAATTGACAGATCTACGAAAAAAAGGGAAAACTTTCAGGTTGCGACAAGTGGCGCGTTGCATGTGCACCACTTGTCGCAATTAGGGGAATTGAAATGATCTTTGCAACAATTACTCCTTAATTCCAAATCACTAATTAAGGAATATTTGTTGCAAAGAACACTTCACTTTCCCAGGTCGCGATAAGTGGCGTACATGCAGCGCGCCACTTGTCGCAACCTGGGAGTTTTCCTTTTTTTCGTAGATCCGTTTATTCAAAATGTCTTATCTCTTAAACCGTGCGTCCAAATTTTGAACCGTTTTCACCATTAGATTCCTCGCGTCGAGATCTTCAAAACTAGATCCCATGTTGATAGGTTTTGACGAACTTGTTTTTCACGAAAAAAACCGGACGAAAAAAATGGGCAAAAAACCGAACCGGGAGTACGGTTTTTTCCTTTTCCGAAATAGGCACGCCCGTGCCTCTCACGAAATCACAATCGTGCCTCTCGTGGAAGCAAAACCGTGACTCGTGGAAGGAAAAAATAGAAAACACATTTTTTTCGTTTTTGAGAGGCACGACCGTGACTCTCGCGAAAGCACAACCGTGCCTCTCGCAGAAGCAAAACCGTGACTCTCGTGAAAGAAAAAAACAGAAAACGCGTATTTTTTCCCTTTCCGAGAGGCACGGCCGTGACTTTCGCGTAAGCACAACCATGCCTCTCGCGGAAGCAAAACCGTGACTCTCACGAAAGAAAAAAAAAACAGAAAACGCGTTTTGTTTTTCCCTTTTCGAGAGGCATGGCCGTGACTCTTGCAAAAGCACAACCGTGCCTCTCGCGGAAGAAAAACCGTGACTCTCGCAAAAGAAAAAAAACAGAAAACGCGTTTCTTTTTTCGTTTCCGAAAGGCACGCCATGACTCTCGATAAAGCACAACCGTACCTCTCGCGGAAGAAAAACCGTGACTTTTGTGAAAGGGAAAAAACGCGTGTGAAAAAAAACCGGGGGAAAACCAAAACGTCAAAAAACCCGGGAAAAACCGTTTAAAAAGCCGAAAACGCGTGTGTAACGCCCCACATGTAACCTTCCCCAATTGTACTCCGACTCATGCCGTTTCCGGCATTAAGTTATATTTAATTCTCGGGTTCGGGTCTTTGCCTCCGTGTGTTGTTTTTGTTTTCGTGCATTTCTTATCATGTCGTCACGTGCATTGCATTCGCATACATGTTCATCTCATGCATTCGAGCATTTTCCCCGTTGTCCGTTTTGCATTCCGGCGCTTCGTTCTCCTCCGGTGGCCATTTCTAGCTTTCTTTCGTGTGTGGGGATTAAACATTTCCGGATTGGACCGAGACTTGCCATGCGGCCTTGGTTTACTACCGGTAGACCGCCTGTCAAGTTTCGGGTCATTTGGACTTCGTTTGAGACTCCAACGGTTAACCGAGGGACCGAAAAGGCCTCGTGTGTGTATAGCCCAACACCCCTCCAATTTGGCCCAAAACCCACCAAACTCAGCTCCATCGTCTCGGTCGTTCGATCACGATCGTGTGGGCGAAAACCGCACCTCATTTGGACACTCCTAGCTCCCTCTATGCCTATTTATACCCCCTCCATTTTTCGGATCCCGTCTCCCACCTCGTAACCCTAAAAAAAACGAATCCCGCCGCCGCCGGACGTGTCCGCGCCAGACCGGACGCGTCCGCCGCCGCGCCCAGCCAGCCGCCGCCCGCCACGTGGCTCCCCTGCCACCGCGCCCGCGCCCCACATAGCCGGCCCGCGAGGGCCCGGGGCCGGCCCTCCCCGCCGACCGCTCGGGCCAGAGGCGCCCGCACGCCGCCGCCCTTCCTCTCTCGCGCCGGCCGCCGCCCCGCCTTCGCTCGTCGCCTCGCCGGGCCGCCGCACGCCGCCCCGCCTTTGCTCGTCGCCTCCCCGGGCCGCCGCACGCCGGCCGCCACCGACCGGCGCCGCCCGGCCGCCGCGGTCGCCGCCTCCTCCGCCGCGGTCGCCGCCTCCTCTTCCTCACCCCGGCCTCCTCTTCCTCACCCCGGCCTCCTCTTCTTCCACTCCGGTCGCCGCCCCGACGAACTCCGGCTGCTACAGTGCTCGCGCCGCCGCCTCGGATTGCGTGCAAATCTGGAAACCCTAGATCTGGGAGGTTGCATTTTTCTCTAAGTCCTAGGAATTTTCAGTCCATATGCTCCTGTTCGAGGCCCCGTAACTTTGCATCCGTAGCTCCGATTCATGCATATGATATGTCAAATTCTTCGTCTCGACGAGTACATCATTTCATTCCATTGCATCATTTGCATTTGAGGTCATCTTGTTGCCCAAAATGCTGTTGGAAGGAGGCATGTTGAGTTAAATTGCAGATCCGTTAATCCAACATGCACTTTTGTCATTTTTGCCATATTTAATCCGTGCATGATATGCCTGTGCCCCTTTGGGATGAATTGTTAAGCATGTTGTCATATTTCCAGAGGTGCCTTCCATGTATTTTTAGGATGTGTGTGTTGTCTTGTGCAAGCTTGCGAAGAGGGCTACCTGAGATTACAGATTTCAGGGACTTAGTGATTTTCACTAAGTCTGAGCCGTTTTAGTTCATGATGCTATATGTCCGGCTTGTTTCCTAGTGATCCGTGCCTCTTTTGAGGATGATCATTAAGAGTGATTTGTTATGCTTGTTGTGCTTAATCCATCCATGTCTTTACTTGTTATGTTGGAGCACTCTAGGTTGACTCAATCAAGCTCAACTTTTGGATAGTTGCTGTTTTGGGCAGATCGTTAACTCTTTTGCGATTTTGCCGGAGTGATTGCTAGTGATCCATGCATGCTATGCCATTGTTCTTGCCATGTCTAGCTAGCATTTTGTGCCTTCTTAATGGATATATGCTTGCCTTGCCATGACTTGCACCGTAGTGAGAGCATCGAGCTCGTTTACATGCCCCTATGAGTTATTATTTCAGCATGTCCCAGTTTTCTCTAAGTCTGAAAACTGATTGTGTTTCATCGATGTTCGTGTGCTCGGTAGAGTATTTTGTGAACCCTTTTGGCCCCAGGTCATTTTGGGTGTTTTGATAAGCTTGTTGAGTAGCTCCATGCCATGCTCTTACTTGCCATGTTCAGGTTTTCCTTCATGTTGTTTTGCTGCTCCGAAGAGAGCATCGTGGTCTGAAATTTCAGACTAGCGTTAATTTCGCTAAGTCTGAAATCTGTTTTGCTTATTCAGTTTTGCCATGCTTGTTTGAAGCCCCTAGTGGATGAATTTGCCTATACCTCAGTCACAATGATTTGTTAAGATTGATGAGTACATCACTGCCATGCAATTTGTTTTCATGTTGGGTGGCTGTAGCATGTTCATTTTGTTGCATTTAGGAGGCATGTTGCTGTAAATCGCAGATCGGTTCGTTTAGTAAAACGCTTGCCATTTCTAAACCGTAGCTCCGATTGCCATGGTCTTTATATCGTTTTCAGGGGATTTCTTCCCCTCTATCCAGTGGCACACTTGGATTTCCAAGTTGAGGCCAGGTTCATGCATTTCCTGTTACATCTTGCATTATGCATCCCGCGTCGCATCCCGCATAGCATATCATCTTGCATCTTATTGGTTGCCTTTGCACGTGGTTGATTGTATCCTTGTTGCTTGCTTGTGTTGTTGGGTAGAGCCGGGAGACGAGTTCGCTAACGAGGAGCCCGTTGAGTTTGCTTTTGAGGATCCAGTCAATTCTGACAACTGTGCAGGCAAGATGATCACACCCTTGAAATCACTACTATCTTTGCTATGCTAGTTTGCTCGCTCTTTTGCTTTGTCAATGCTACGATGCCTACCACTTGCTTGTCAGCCTCCCAATTGCCATGATTGAGCCTCTAACCCACCTTTGTCCTAGCAAACCATTGATTGGCTATGTTACCGCTTTGCTCAGCCCTTCTTATAGCGTTGCTAGTTGCAGGTGAAGATTGGAGCCGTTCCTTGTTGGAACCTTTATTTACTTGTTGGGATATCATTATATTGCTATGTTATCTTTGCTCACCTATATACTTGATAAAGGGTGGAAGGCTCGGCCTCTCGCCTAGTGTTTTGTTCCACTCTTGCTGTCCTAGTTTCCGTCATATCGGTGTTATGTTCCCGGATTGTTGCGTCCCTTACGCGGTTGGGCTATAATGGGAACCCCTTGATAGTTTGCCTTGATTAAAGCTTTTCCAGCAATGCCCAACATTGGTTTTACCATTTGCCACCTATCCCTTTTTCCCTTGGGTTTCCGGAGCCCGAGGGTCATCTTTATTTTAGCCCCCCCATGGGCCAGTGCTCCTCTGAGTGTTGGTCCGAACTAGAGTCCTGTGCAGCGCCCCCTCGGGGAAACCCGAGGTTTGGTTTTAGTTGTATGGAGCGCTCATCTGAGTGTTCCCTGAGAAAGAGATATGTGCAGCTCCTATCGGGATTTGTCGGCGCATTCGGGCGGTGTTGCTGGTCTTGTCTTAACCTGTCGAATCATCTTGTTGTACCGGGATACCGAGTCTGATCGGTGGGTCCTGGGAGGAGGTCTATTCCTTCGTTGACCGTGAGAGCTTGTTATGGGCTAAGTTGGGACCCCCCTGCAGGGATTGATCTTTCGAAAGCCGTGCCCGCGGTTATGGGCAGATGGGAATTTGTTAATGTCCAGTTGTAGACAACTTGAACTTAATTAATTAAAATGGATCAACTGCGTGTGTTGCCGTGATGGCCTCTTCTCGGCGGAGTCCGGGAAGTGGACACGGCGTTGGAGTTACATTTGCGTAGTCTGCTCTAGTTAGTTCCCGCTCGTGCTTGGCCTTCTCTTCTCGCTCTCTTTTGCGAATAAGTTAGCCACCATATATGCTAGTCGCTTGCTGCAGCTCCACTCACATCACCCCTTCCTTACCTATTAAGCTTAAATAGTCTTGATCGCGAGGGTGCGAGATTGCTGAGTCCTTGTGGCTCACAGATTACTCTTACACCAGATGCAGGGACCGATGATACTCCTCCGGATGGCGCGTTCGAGCTGAAGTGGGAGTACGACGAGGACTCTCAGTGATACTATGTTTCTTTTCCTGATGATCAGTAGTGGTGCCTGCTCGGGGTTCGATTCAGGGATTAGTCGCATGTTGGGGAGTCTTTTCTATTTTGGCGCCGTAGTCGGGCCATGAGTGTTTGTATGATGAATGCTATTTATGTACTTTGATGTGACGTGGCGAGTGTAAGCCAACTATTATTATTATTCTCCCTTTATATTTATATGTACATGGGTTGTGTGAAGATTGCCTCACTTGCGACTTATGCCTTCAATGCGATTATGCCTCTAAGTCGTGCCTCGACACGTGGGAGATATAGTCGCATCGAGGGTGTTACAAGTTGGTAATCAGAGCCTTCCCCGACCTTAGGAGCCCCATTGCTTGATCGTTTTTAGCAACCGAGTTGTGTCTAGAAAAATGTTTTGAGTCCTTAGGGATTATATATCGGAGAGCTTAGGAATTCTTTTTACTTCCCAGTCTCCTCATCGCTCTGGTAAGGCATCCTGACGTAGAGTTTTGACTCTTCTCTTCTCAAATTTCACTAAATTTTTTTTTAGGATCACGCGAGTATCTTAGTTTTGTTCCGATGGCTTATGATGAGAATACTGTCTTGGTGCCTCCTGTCAGGGGTTTAGTGGAAGTGTCCCGGGGAGTTGAGCTCTGAGGTGTTGTCATCATAATTCTATCGTTGCAATTCTGGCATACTTGAGATATGTGCGCGACATCGAAAATCTCCTTTATGCAGTTCGTTGGTGAGATAACCTCGACGCCAACCAGTACTGGGGCGGGAGTTCGGGAGTATCGCCATAACTTGTATAACGGATGTTTTTCGAAGGTTGAGATAGATGGTTTCCGAAGGTTTCTTGGTTATGTGTTGAAGGATGGATGCAGCTGGATGTAGGATTTGCTAGCTTGGGTGAGATATTATGCTTCCCCTGTATCCTCAACACCTGATTGCGTAACTGGAAAGTTTCGGGAATTTCATAGGTGGGAATTCAAGTAGCCTTAGGATATCTTTCCAACAGACGTGTGATATGAAATTGGGGTTCGACGTCTAGTGGTTCGCCTATTCACGGTCGATTTTACAGTGGCCTCGTTGTGTCTTAAGGAGTCCTTGGCTATGCTGACTCGGGGACGCTTCGTATGTCATGTGCACTGCCTTGTACATGATGGTGCTGTACGGTCGAGCCCGTGTAGGTCCTACCACGAACACTTCGGACGAAATTTCTATCATGTGTTTGTTCCGGCTTATTCCGCAAGCCAACCCTTGGTTTTATGTCGAGTTGTGGTATTCGTTCTTCTTCGACGTCATATGTTGATTCCATTCCTCGTTGACGTACCTCTTCTACCTGATTCTTCGTGGCTTCGCAATTTAGGAATATGTGACCACTTCAAGAGAAGTGCATTCGTTCATTTTGTTCGGATGTGAAGACTTATGTTGCAATTTTTTTTCATTCCGTTGGTTTCACCTTCTATATTCCTCTATTTGTGTGCTAATGGTGGTCAACCTCTTCAGGATGGCTCCCGCTAAGAGCACCAGTCAGAACCAGAATCAAGATCCTCCGCCACCTCCGCCTCCTCCGGAAGCATGGCAGGCTGTGATGGCTGCTACTAATGCAAATACTCAGCTGATCATGCAAATCATCCAAGAGCGGAATCAAAGCAGTCAAGCGAACCAAGGCAGCAACCAGAACCAGTTTGCAACTCTGAATCAGTTCCTCGCAAATGGTCCAAAGACGTTCAGTAACTGCGTTGAGGCTACCGATGCTGATGATTGGTTAGTCGATCTGGGCAAGCATTTTGAATGTAGCAACATCAGACCTGAAGATTTCGTCAAGTTCGCGTCTTTCCAGCTCAAGGATCAGGCCGCAGAGTGGTTTCAGCAGTACCGGGATTCCAGAGGTGGACGTTTGATCACTTGGGATGATTTCCGTCATGATTTTCAAGCTCATCACATTCCTCAAAGTGTGACTGAAAGCAAACGTGAAGAATTCCGCAATCTGAAGCAAGGCTCTTTGTCTGTCTATGACTACAACAAGTTGTTCCAGAAGCTCGCCCGTTTTGCCAAGCAGGATGTTCCTGATGAGAAGAGCATGATCTATCAGTTCAGGGGTGGTCTTCGTGAAGAAATTCAGCTCGCTCTTGTCCTCTTTGAGCCGCTGAGATACGATGAGTTCTACAACATGGCACTGAAGCAAGAGGCTGCTCAGCTCAGGTGTGATGCTTCCAAGAAGCGAGTCAGAGATACTTCGTCTTCATCCTCTACTCAAGTGGCCAAGCAGCAGAAGTATTGGCTTCCTCCTCCTCCGTTCCGTCAGCCGTATCAGCAGAAGAGCAAAGGTGGCAGTGGTTCGTCCCACCCACCCAACCCAGGCTTTCAGAACAAGACTTCGTCTCAAGCTCCAAGATCGAGTGCTCCGTATCACCGTCCGCTCTCAGAGGTCACGTGCAACAAGTGCCAACAGAAGGGTCACTACGCCAACAAGTGTTTCAACCAGAGGCGTCTTCCTCCTCCTCCTCCTGTCAGATCGGCAAGTACAGCTGTGGTCAAGCATAATCCCAAGCACGCCAAGGTCAATATGGTGAATGCAGCTCAAGCAGAGGATTCGTCAGATGTCATCATGGGTAACCTTCCTGTTAACGATATTCCTGCAAAAGTTCTTTTTGATACAGGTGCATCGCATTGCTTCATTTCCAAGCCTTTTGCATCAAAGTATGAGTGTGATTATCAGTATCTGCAAAGTGCCTTGCAAATTGTGTCACCGGGCAAGCAGATGACAGCTAACACCTGCGTTCTAGAGGTTACTATCACTTTGGGCGACTACAAGTTCCTTTCTTCTCCAATTGTTCTTGGCGATTCTGACATTGATCTTATTCTTGGGATGGACTGGCTCTCTAAACACAAGGCTCACCTCGATTGTGCAGCCAGGCAGATTCAACTAACTCATTCTTCTGAAGATGTCATTGTTTTTGCTTCTCGGGATAATACCATCCGGTTATTCTCTCTCAATGAAAAGGGTGAATTGGATGCTATTTCGTAGATTCCGGTTGTTTGTGAGTATCAAGATGTCTTCCCTGAAGAACTCCCAGGCATGCCTCCAAACCGGCCGGTTGAATTCGTTATTGAACTTGAGCCCGGTACGGAACCGGTGTGCAAACGGCCTTACAAGCTCGGCCCCGAAGAGTTGAAGGAGTTGAAGAAACAGCTCGATGTGCAAGAAAGAATGGGTCTCATTCAGCCTAGTACTTCTCCGTGGGGTTGTGGTGTTCTTTTTGTGAAGAAGAAGGATGGAACGGACCGACTTTGTGTTGATTATCGTCCATTGAACAAGAAGACCATCAAGAACAAGTATCCACTTCCCAACATTAATGAGCTATTCGAGCAACTCAAGGGTGCCCAAGTATTCTCCAAGCTTGATCTCCGTATGGGTTATCATCAAATTCGCATTCGTGAACAAGATATTCCAAAGACGGCGTTCAGAACAAGCTATGGGTCATATGAATACACAGTTATGTCTTTTGGCCTCGCTAATGCTCCTCCGACGTTCTCTCGCATGATGAACTTCATCTTCAACCCCTACACCAACGACTTTGTTTTGGTCTATCTCGATGATATCCTGGTTTTCTCGAAGAACAAGGAAGATCATGCCAAACACTTGCGTTTGGTTCTTGACAAGCTAAGGGAACATCAATTCTATGCCAAGTTCTCCAAGTGTGAGTTTTGGCTCGATGAAGTTCTTTATCTTGGTCATATTATCTCCGCCAAGGGCATTTCCGTGGATCCTGAGAAGGTGTCTGCAATTGTTAATTGGGAACCTCCTCAGAATGTGAAGCAACTCCGTAGCTTCCTCGGTCTTGCAAGTTATTGTCGAAGATTCGTTGAAAACTTCTCCAAGATCGCGAAGCCTCTCTCAAATCTTCTTCAGAAGCACGTCAAGTACGTTTGGTCTCCGGAGTGTGATGTTGCTTTCAACGCTTTGAAAGAGAAATTGATCACTGCTCCAGTTCTAACTCCGCCTGATGAAACCAAGCCGTACGAGGTCTTTTGTGATGCCTCTCTCCAAGGTCTCGGTGCAGTACTGATGCAAGAGAAGAAAGTTGTTGCTTATACCTCTTGCCAGTTGAAGCCAAATGAGAAGAACTACCCCACTCATGATCTCGAGTTGGCGGCAGTTGTGCACGCATTGTTGACTTGGAGACATCTTCTCTTGGGAAGGAAAGTGGACATTTTCACTGATCACAAGAGTCTCAAGTACATCTTCACTCAGCCTAATCTCAACCTCAGGCAGACTCGATGGGTCGAAATGATTCAAGAGTACAATCCGAGTATCGAGTATACTCCAGGCAAGGCTAATGTGATTGCTGACGCTTTGAGCAGAAAAGCATATTGCAACAGTCTGATTCTCAAGCCTTATCAACCCGAGCTTTGTGAAGCCTTCCGCAAACTTAATCTGCAAGTTGTTCCTCAAGGTTTCCTTGCCAACCTTCAAGTTTCTCCTACCTTGGAAGACCAGATTCGCCAAGCCCAGCTTCTTGATGCTATGGTGAAAAAGGTGAAGATTGGTATTGCAAAGAGTCAGTCCAAGTACAAGTGCTACCGACTTGATGAGAAGGACACTCTCTTCTTCGAGGATCGAATTGTTGTGCCCAAAGGTGAACTTCGTAAAGTGATCATGAATGAGGCTCACAACTCTCTCCTCTCCATCCACCCTGGGAGCACGAAGATGTATCAAGACCTGAAGCAAACTTATTGGTGGACCCGAATGAAGCGCGAGATCGCTCAATTCGTGAATGAATGTGATGTCTGCAGAAGAGTGAAAGCAGAACACCAAAGGCCAGCAGGTCTCCTCCAACCTCTCGCCATTCCAGAATGGAAGTTTGACCACATCGAAATGGACTTCGTGACCGGGTTTCCTAAGTCCAAGCGTGGCAATGATGCTATATTCGTTGTCATCGACAAGCTGACCAAAGTGGCTCATTTCTTGCCTATCAAAGAGTCAATCACTACAGCTCAATTGGCGGAGCTCTACACCTCTCGCATTGTCTCTCTGCACGGTATTCCTCAAGTGATATCTTCAGACCGTGGCAGCATCTTTACCTCCAAGTTCTGGGATTCTTTTTAGAAGGCCATGGGCACCAACATTCGCTTCAGCACTGCTTTCCATCCTCAAACAAGCGGTCAAGTCGAGCGTGTCAACCAGATTCTTGAAGATATGCTCAGAGCTTGTGTTATCTCCTTCGGCATGAAGTGGGAGGATTGCCTTCCTTATGCTGAATTCTCGTACAACAACAGTTTCCAAGCAAGCTCCGGCAAGGCCCCGTTTGAAATTCTGTATGGTAGGAAGTGCCGTACACCTCTCAACTGGTCTGAAACCGGTGAACGTCAGCTGCTGGGTAATGACCTAATCACAGAAGCAGAAGAAATGTGCAAGGTCATTCGTGGTAACCTCAAAGCAGCCCAATCTCGTCAGAAGAGCTACTACGACAGCAAGCACCATGATTTGGCCTTCGAGATCGGTGATCATGTCTACCTCCGCGTCTCTCCTATGAAAGGGACTCGTCGCTTCGGTATCAAAGGGAAGCTTGCCCCCAGATACATCGGGCCTTTCAAGATTGTCAGCAAGAGAGGCGACCTCGCCTATCAACTCGAGCTTCCTGCAACCTTTGCCAATGTTCATGATGTGTTCCACGTCTCGCAACTCCGTAAGTGCTTCAAGACGCCTGAGCGCACCGTCAACTTCGAGGACATTGAGCTCCAAGAAGATCTCTCCTACCGTGAGCACCCAGTTGCAATCCTTGAAGAGACTGAATGCAAAACTCGCAACAAGTCAATCAAGTTTCTCAAAGTCAAGTGGTCACACCATTCCGACCGTGAAGCTACCTGGGAACGTGAGGATCACCTCCGTTCAGAGTACCCGGAGTTCTTTCAGTCCTAGATCTCGGGACGAGATCTTTTCGTAGTGGTGGAGTGTTGTAACGCCCCACATGTAACCTTCCCCAATTGTACTCCGACTCATGCCGTTTCCGGCATTAAGTTATATTTAATTCTCGGGTTCGGGTCTTTGCCTCCGTGTGTTGTTTTTGTTTTCGTGCATTTCTTATCATGTCCCCACGTGCATTGCATTCGCATACATGTTCATCTCATGCATTCGAGCATTTTCCCCGTTGTCCGTTTTGCATTCCGGCGCTTCGTTCTCCTCCGGTGGCCATTTCTAGCTTTCTTTCGTGTGTGGGGATTAAACATTTCCGGATTGGACCGAGACTTGCCATGCGGCCTTGGTTTACTACCGGTAGACCGCCTGTCAAGTTTCGGGTCATTTGGACTTCGTTTGAGACTCCAACGGTTAACCGAGGGACCGAAAAGGCCTCGTGTGTGTATAGCCCAACACCCCTCCAATTTGGCCCAAAACCCACCAAACTCAGCTCCATCGTCTCGGTCGTTCGATCACGATCGTGTGGGCGAAAACCGCACCTCATTTGGACACTCCTAGCTCCCTCTATGCCTATTTATACCCCCTCCATTTTTCGGATCCCGTCTCCCACCTCGTAACCCTAAAAAAAACGAATCCCGCCGCCGCGGGACGTGTCCGCGCCAGACCGGACGCGTCCGCCGCCGCGCCCAGCCAGCCGCCGCCCGCCACGTGGCTCCCCTGCCACCGCGCCCGCGCCTCACATCGCCGGCCCGCGAGGGCCCGGGGCCGGCCCTCCCCGCCGACCGCTCGGGCCAGAGGCGCCCGCACGCCGCCGCCCTTCCTCTCTCGCGCCAGCCGCCGCCCCGCCTTCGCTCGTCGCCTCGCCGGGCCGCCGCACGCCGCCCCGCCTTCGCTCGTCGCCTCGCCGGGCCGCCGCACGCCGCCCCGCCTTCGCTCGTCGCCTCCCCGGGCCGCCGCACGCCGGCCGCCACCGACCGGCGCCGCCCGGCCGCCGCGGTCGTCGCCTCCTCCGCCGGCGCCGCCCGGCCTCCTCTTCCTCACCCCGGCCTCCTCTTCTTCCACTCCGGTCGCCGCCCCGACGAACTCCGGCTGCTACAGTGCTCGCGCCGCCGCCTCGGATTGCGTGCAAATCTGGAAACCCTAGATCTGGGAGGTTGCATTTTTCTCTAAGTCCCAGGAATTTTCAGTCCATATGCTCCTGTTCGAGGCCCCGTAACTTTGCATCCGTAGCTCCGATTCATGCATATGATATGTCAAATTCTTCGTCTCGACGAGTACATCATTTCATTCCATTGCATCATTTGCATTTGAGGTCATCTTGTTGCCCAAAATGCTGTTGGAAGGAGGCATGTTGAGTTAAATTGCAGATCCGTTAATCCAACATGCACTTTTGTCATTTTTGCCATATTTAATCCGTGCATGATATGCCTATGCCCCTTTGGGATGAATTGTTAAGCATGTTGTCGTATTTCCAGAGGTGCCTTCCATGTATTTTTAGGATGTGTGTGTTGTCTTGTGCAAGCTTGCGAAGAGGGCTACCTGAGATTACAGATTTCAGGGACTTAGTGATTTTCACTAAGTCTGAGCCGTTTTAGTTCATGATGCTATATGTCCGGCTTGTTTCCTAGTGATCCGTGCCTCTTTTGAGGATAATCAGTAAGAGTGGTTTGTTATGCTTGTTGTGCTTAATCCATCCATGTCTTTACTTGTTATGTTGGAGCACTCTAGGTTGACTCAATCAAGCTCAACTTTTGGATAGTTGCTGTTTTGGGCAGATCGTTAACTCTTTTGCGATTTTGCCGGAGTGATTGCTAGTGATCCATGCATGCTATGCCATTGTTCTTGCCATGTCTAGCTAGCATTTTGTGCCTTCTTAATGGATATATGCTTGCCTTGCCATGACTTGCACCGTAGTGAGAGCATCGAGCTCGTTTACATGCCCCTATGAGTTATTATTTCAGCATGTCCCAGTTTTCTCTAAGTCTGAAAACTGATTGTGTTTCATCGATGTTCGTGTGCTTGGTAGAGTATTTTGTGAACCCTTTTGGCCTCAGGTCATTTTGGGTGTTTTGATAAGCTTGTTGAGTAGCTCCATGCCATGCTCTTACTTGTCATGTTCAGGTTTTCCTTCATGTTGTTTTGCTGCTCCGAAGAGAGCATCGTGGTCTGAAATTTCAGACTAGCGTTAATTTCGCTAAGTCTGAAATCTGTTTTGCTTATTCAGTTTTGCCATGCTTGTTTGAAGCCCCTAGTGGATGAATTTGCCTATGCCTCAGTCACGATGATTTGTTAAGATTGATGAGTAAATCACTGCCATGCAATTTGTTTTCATGTTGGGTGGCTGTAGCATGTTCATTTTGTTGCATTTAGGAGGCATGTTGCTGTAAATCGCAGATCGGTTCGTTTAGTAAAACGCTTGCCATTTCTAAACCGTAGCTCCGATTGCCATGGTCTTTATATCGTTTTCAGGGGATTTCTTCCCCTCTATCCAGTGGCACACTTGGATTTCCAAGTTGAGGCCAGGTTCATGCATTTCCTGTTACATCTTGCATTATGCATCCCGCGTCGCATCCCGCATAGCATATCATCTTGCATCTTATTGGTTGCCTTTGCACGTGGTTGATTGTATCCTTGTTGCTTGCTTGTGTTGTTGGGTAGAGCCGGGAGACGAGTTCGCTAACGAGGAGCCCGTTGAGTTTGCTTTTGAGGATCCAGTCAATTCTGACAACTGTGCAGGCAAGATGATCACACCCTTGAAATCACTACTATCTTTGCTATGCTAGTTTGCTCGCTCTTTTGCTTTGCCAATGCTACGATGCCTACCACTTGCTTGTCAGCCTCCCAATTGCCATGATTGAGCCTCTAACCCACCTTTGTCCTAGCAAACCATTGATTGGCTATGTTACCGCTTTGCTCAGCCCTTCTTATAGCGTTGCTAGTTGCAGGTGAAGATTGGAGCCGTTCCTTGTTGGAACCTTTATTTACTTGTTGGGATATCATTATATTGCTATGTTATCTTTGCTCACCTATATACTTGATAAAGGGTGGAAGGCTCGGCCTCTCGCCTAGTGTTTTGTTCCACTCTTGCTGTCCTAGTTTCCGTCATATCGGTGTTATGTTCCCGGATTGTTGCGTCCCTTACGCGGTTGGGCTATAATGGGAACCCCTTGATAGTTCGCCTTGATTAAAGCTTTTCCAGCAATGCCCAACATTGGTTTTACCATTTGCCACCTATCCCTTTTTCCCTTGGGTTTCCGGAGCCCGAGGGTCATCTTTATTTTAGCCCCCCCATGGGCCAGTGCTCCTCTAAGTGTTGGTCCGAACTAGAGTCCTGTGCAGCGCCCCCTCGGGGAAACCCGAGGTTTGGTTTTAGTTGTATGGAGCGCTCATCTGAGTGTTCCCTGAGAAAGAGATATGTGCAGCTCCTATCGGGATTTGTCGGCGCATTCGGGCGGTGTTGCTGGTCTTGTCTTAACCTGTCGAATCATCTTGTTGTACCGGGATACCGAGTCTGATCGGTGGGTCCTGGGAGGAGGTCTATTCCTTCGTTGACCGTGAGAGCTTGTTATGGGCTAAGTTGGGACCCCCTGCAGGGATTGATCTTTCGAAAGCCGTGCCCGCGGTTATGGGCAGATGGGAATTTGTTAATGTCCAGTTGTAGACAACTTGAACTTAATTAATTAAAATGGATCAACTGCGTGTGTTGCCGTGATGGCCTCTTCTCGGCGGAGTCCGGGAAGTGGACACGGCGTTGGAGTTACGTTTGCGTAGTCTGCTCTAGTTAGTTCCCGCTCGTGCTTGGCCTTCTCTTCTCGCTCTCTTTTGCGAATAAGTTAGCCACCATATATGCTAGTCGCTTGCTGCAGCTCCACTCACATCACCCCTTCCTTACCTATTAAGCTTAAATAGTCTTGATCGCGAGGGTGCGAGATTGCTGAGTCCTTGTGGCTCACAGATTACTCTTACACCAGATGCAGGGACCGATGATACTCCTCCGGATGGCGCGTTCGAGCTGAAGTGGGAGTACGACGAGGACTCTCAGCGATACTATGTTTCTTTTCCTGATGATCAGTAGTGGTGCCTGCTCGGGGTTCGATTCAGGGATTAGTCGCATGTTGGGGAGTCTTTTCTATTTTGGCGCCGTAGTCGGGCCATGAGTGTTTGTATGATGAATGCTATTTATGTACTTTGATGTGACGTGGCGAGTGTAAGCCAACTATTATTATTATTCTCCCTTTATATTTATATGTACATGGGTTGTGTGAAGATTGCCTCACTTGCGACTTATGCCTTCAATGCGATTATGCCTCTAAGTCGTGCCTCGACACGTGGAAGATATAGTCGCATCGAGGGTGTTACAGCGTGTGAAAAAAAAATCCGAAGGGAGTGTACAAAGCGCGACACATGGCAAATGGCTAAGAGCGCGCCAAATGGCGCTGATCGTTGCGAGGCTCCCGAAGGAGCGCTCGTTAACTAGTTGCTCCCTCCTTAATTAGTGATTTCGATGTTTTTGTCTATTTGATGCTTTGATCGACTTAGCACGTACCCCCCAATTATGTACGCTTGGGCTGGCCAACCTAGATCCTTTTTGTTTATGGGAAGTTTCAATAACCTTTCCCGACTGGTTTTTTTATTTCTTTTATTTTTTTATTTTTCTTTCCTTTCTTTTTTCTTTTATTTTTTGTCATGATCGTTTGTTTTCATTTTTAACTTTTGTGAACATCTTTCCAGCTTGTGAAAAATACTTAGAAATTGTTAACATTGTTTTAAATCATGATTGTTCTTAATTTCTGAACATTTTTTTAAATCATAGACTTTCATTAATTGTGAACGTTTTTTATGAATTGCTGAGAATTTTTTAAATCAAGAAAAAAATCGAATTCTTGAACATTTTTTGGAAGTTATGATAATTTTTATAAATCAACGATCATTTTGCGAACTTCTTTAGAATATGCGATCACTTTTTCCAAATCACAAAAAAATTATGAATCCACGATTTTTCTGATTACCTGCACATTTTTGAATTGACGAAAATTTTATGATTTTTATCAAACATTTTTTAACTTTGCATTTTTTTGAAATACAGAATTATTTGAAACAAAAAATACAGAAAACACAGGGGGGTTCCCCCGTGTAGATGGGTTGGCTAGCTAGGCACACTTTGAGCCAGCCCAACTAGCTCTGTTTTGGGAACCTATCCCAGACCGGGTTTTACAGAAATTACAAGTTGAGGAGTATTCGTTGCAAAAATCACCCCACCCTTCTTAGGTTGCGACAAATGACGCGCTGCATGTGCGTCACTTGTCGCAATCTACGAGTTTTTCTTTTTTTCGTAGATTTGTTTATTCAAAATGTTTTATCTCTTAAATCGTGTGTCCAAATCTCGAACCGATTTCACCGTTGAATTCCTCGCATCGAGATCTTTAAAAATAGATCCCATGTTGATAGGTTTTGACGAACTTTTTTTTACGAAAAAACGGACAAAAAAACCATACGAAAAAACCAAACCGAAAGCACGGGCTTTTTCCCTTTCCAAAAGAGGCACGCCCATGCCTCTCACGAAATCACAACCATGCCTCTCGCGGAAGCAAAACCAGGACTCTCATGGAAAGAAAAAACAAAGAAGAGAAAACATGTTTTTTTCGTTTCCGGAGAGGCATGACCGTGACTCTCGCAAAAGCATAACCGTGCCTCTCGCGAAAGCAAAACCGTGACTCGCGAAAGAAAAAGAAAAGATAATGCATTTTTCCCGTTTCCGAGAGGCACGGCCATGACTCTCACGAAAGCACAACCGTGCCTCTCACGGAAGCAAAACCATGACTTTCGTAAAAAAAACAGAAAACGCGTTTTTTTTCGTTTCCGAGAGACACGGACGTGACTCTCGTGAAAGCACAAACGTACCTCTCGAGGGAGCAAAACCGTGACTCTCGCGAAATAAAAAAAAATAGAAAACATGTTTTTTTATTTCCGAGAGGCACAGCTGTGACTCTCGCTAAAGCACAACTGTGCCTCTCGCAGAAGCAAAACTATGACTCTCGCGAAGGAAAAAATATTGAAAACGTATCTGTTTTCGTTTTCGAGAGGCACAGCCGTGACTCTAGCAAAAGCAAAATCGTACCTCTCGCGGAAGCAAAACCGTGACTCTCGCAAAAATAACGCGTTTTTTCACGCAATTCTTTTTAAACGAAGACCGATGGAAAACCAAAACGTCGAAAAAACCTGGAAAACCCCATTTAAAAAGCTGGAAAGGCACGCGGAAAAAAAATCCGGAGGGAGCACCCAAAGGGCGACACGTGGCGAATGGCAGGGTGCGCGCCAAGTGGCGTTAATCGTTGCGAGGCTCCCGAAGGAGCGCTCATTAACTAGTTGCTCTCTTTACCTTTTGATTTTTTTTCATTTTATATCATTTTCGTTCCCTCCTTTATTTTTTATTTGTTTTCTGGTTTTCTTTTTTCTATTTTTATTCCTTTTCATGTTTCTTTTATTTTTCTTTTTCCTTCACTTTTTATTATTCTTTTTTCCAAGCATTTTTTCAAATTCGTGATCCTTTGTTATATCATGAATATTTTTTCAACGTGCGAACATATTTTAACTTCATGAATATTTTTTTTACAAATTTGTGATCATTATTTCAGAAAACATAAAGAAAACTCAAAATCGTGAGCAGTTTTTGAAATCTTGATCAACTTTTTGAAATCATGTTTTTTTAGTTTGCATATATTGGTATGAAGTCGTGAGCATTTTTAAATTCATGAACATTTTAGTAAATTCACAAATATCTTTGAAATTGTACAAAAGTTACAATTTCACATACTTTTTTTGTGAACTTTTTCTTTAAGTCGTGATTTTTTTTATCGAGGATCTGTATTGAAATTCATTAATATTTTTTTGTTTTCACAAACATTATTGAAATATGAATATTTGTGAGTGAACCAACATTTTTTTAATAAATGAACTTGTTTTATGAACAGTTTTTAAAGTTCATGAAATATTTTTCGAGTTCGCAAACATTTGCTCAAATTCACGAACAGTTTTTTTGAATATGGAGTTATTTTTTAAAATTTGAACATTTGTTACCTTTCAGAGCATTTTTCAAAATCATGAACACTTTATGAATATGCAAACTTTTTAAAAATCACAAACAATTTTTTGAATCCACGATCATTTATGATTTCTTGATTATTTTTTCTGAAAATTAATATTTTTCAATATTTGAAACCTTTTGAATTCCCAAGATATTTAAAGAAGAAAAAACAAAAACAGAAAGAAAAAAACAAGACAAAACGAATTGAAAAAAAGAAACAGGGGGCATCCAGCCCCGCACAAGGGCTGGCCCTAAATGGCGCGGGGGTAGTGGGTGCGCGCTGCACCCCTTTTCAGTTCACCCACCTGAATATACTAAAAAGGGTCAATATGCCAGAAGGCTGATCCAGTTTATAAGAAAAATCGAATAAAAAATTTAACAAGTTTGTCCACATGAGTTAGATTTTTTAGGAGTGAATCCATGTTAAAAGCTTTGTGTATTTTACAATGAAAGGGGTAAAGCACGATGAAAAATTTGTCTACACAAGCTAATAGTAATCGCGCGCAGGTCTGATTTCTTTTTATGGTATAGACTTTATTTCTCATAAAATAGTCATGTTAGTTACAAGAAGATGAGACACAAAATCAGTGATTAAGTTTTCCCAAGAACCAGAAGATCGACTATCAAATGAGTTTCTTGCCAAACTATCAGCAAACTTGGTTTGCTTCCGGAAAGCAATGGTGTAATTTAATCGCAGCTTTAATCGAGAGCAAGCACTCACACAGTCGCCAAACTGACCGAAACCTGGCAGGATTTGCCTCACCTGACGACCTCTCTGAAATGTGCCAGGTTGCTGTTTGGTTTAAAACCTGAAGTTCTGGACATGACCCTGGCAACATGCAGCTGATTAGCCTGGCTAGCATACAGGCAGGTTGATTAGCCTGGTCTGGTCTAGGCCGATAGAATGGGATGCAGCTCAGCCATCAAATCTATTTATTTAATACTTAAAGTATTTGTCTCAGGCCAGGTTTGCAACCAAACCAAAAAAAAAAGTTGTACGTACAGCTGCCTGGCCAGGCAAAAGTCCTCGTAACCATACATGAGTCCAATTGGGATAGAAGTTCCAAATTATCTGCTTTTTGACCAAGAAAAAAGCTTGTCACAGGCAACAGCCTAACAATCACGGGGGGTTACCACTTGTAATCGAAGCCATACAGATAAAATAAAGACAGACTACATTTGTTATGATAGCGATATAAATGCAGCTAGAGGTAGAACACGAAACATCTATGGCTCGACGGTAGTCACTTGCTGCCATTCACCGTCCACAGCTTCTTTCCACAGGGTCACATTGTTGTTGCCATCAGAGACCGCCAGTATGTTTCCTGTCAGCGACCATGACACCCTCCAAACAGGGGTTCTGAAATCATTCAGAACCCTGCCTTCCCATTGCTCGCCTTCTTTCGGCGCTGTCCAGATGACAACAGTTCCATCCTGAGAGGCGCTGGCGATTGTGGACTTTGGGAGGCCTAGGTTTGGAGCCCAGGCGACGTCTCTCACCCAGTCCCTGTGCATCTGAAGGGCTGGGAAGCAGTCCATCCTCCAACTTCCGTTGGTGAGCTTCCACACCTTGACAGTGTTGTCACAGCCACCAGAAGCAAGTTTCTGAACATATTCAAACTGCCCAGAAGGCCCTGGGCTGATTAGGGCACCAGGGGCCATCGCTGGAGCCCAGGAAACAGAGGTCACGCCCACTGGATGAGCCTGGTCGATGCGCGTCGTCTCCCACCCACCATCAGAACGAGCTGTGAAGACTGAAATGTTCCCATCAGATGAACCACAAGCCAAGCAGATGCCGAGTTCATGAGGCGCCCAAGCAATGGAATTTACAGAAGACTTGTGCTCAGTGAAAGTGTGAGCCTGTGTCCACTCATCAGGTTTGCCCCCTTCTTTCCATATTATAACCCGCCCATCATAGCTGCAGGATGCAAGCATGGAACCATACTTAGGATGAGCCCACGCGACTTGCCAAACTGGGCCCTGGTGTCCGCTCAAAGTAGCAAGTTGCTGCTGCGAGGTGCCACTTACGCCAATGATCTTTATTGTGTTATCAGAGGATGCAGTGGCGAGGCGCTTCCCGTAGTAATCCATCGCGATGTCATGCACCACATCCTGGTGCCCAGTCTCTATCTTATGAGGAGGCATTGTTCCAATTACGTAACGTCAGCTTTTAAGTGTTAACCAAATGTTCTTCGTTGACCACCTCAGGCTCCTATCTGATAGTAACAGAAACCTAACATTTAAAGAACATTACGTCAAAGAATAAAGCAGAGTAAAATTTAAATAGTACCATTCGTTGAAACAAGTAGCATAGTTGCATTTGTACATACGGAGCTGGGTGTGTTTCATTTTAAAAAGAAACGGTTACTCCCTCTGTAAAGAAATATAAGAGCATTTAGATCACTAAAGTAGTGATCTAAACGCTCTTATATTTATGAACAGAGGGGGTACATGTTATAATTTGTAACAATGCTGATGTTACAGTTATAAGTCTAACAATTTTGGCACACCAAGATCAATACACTAATTTGCTACCAGCATATCAAATGTCAATACAACATTGTTTCCTAAAATCACAAAATGAATCATCTAACTGCTTATGAGACTGGTGAGTGTGACTGCCTGACTAATACTTATATACCATCTATACAAAATTAGCCTAATAAACTAGGAATTCTGGAAAACAATATAGTACTCAACAGTTAGAAATAAAGAGATATCGACACCCCCAGCAGATACAGATATGCTAAACTTAATTCACATCTCTTGTAGTATACATGCATGAAATGGGATGGTATTACGACAAAACAATGTCCAGCTAGTTCAGTACTAGATATTGTTCACTTGAACATCTTACGACAAAGGAAGAAAGAGCAGTAAGACAGTGGCACTAGAACGATGACATCTTTCACAGCAATTAAGAATTTTGAAGAAGAAATTCATGTGCTGGCTGTATAACATGGACTATTTGGAGATGCAGTTAGGTGGTGTATAAAGTAGAAATATAACATGCAACAAAAAATTGTCCACTTATTGTTGCAACCCACAAATCACTGCTGTTTACTACAATTAAATTAAAAACTACCACAATAGGCCGAAATAGATAATACTCCCTCCGTTCCATAATACTTGTCGTCGTATGAACTAAGACCATGACAAGATTTATGGAACGGAGGGAGTAGAAAACAACTGTAATAGCACTAACTTTAGAAGCCCCTCCCCCCGACCCAAAAAGAGGACAATTTGAGTTGAAAATTTTAAAGTAAAAAAGCATACATGCAAAATGGTGCTACTGAAAATCCAATCTCCAAATGAAACAACCAAAATAATAACCAGATGGAATAATAACGCTAGATAGCTGTTGTAGGCTTGTATTTGTCCATTTACACATTCACCTTTTATTGATCCAAACAAACGAAAACAAATAAACTTTCCAACATGTAGCTGCAGCCATGAGGCTTCATGGTTATGTTAAAGCACCTTACATGACTTCATAATACAGGGGCGAAGCCACGTTGAGAGGAGTGTGGTCAATTGACCACACAGGTTTTTGGCAAATCCTTTGTACTCCCTCCGTTCCTAAATATAAGTCTTTTGTAGAGATTTCAATATGAACTACCAAATGAACATGTGTTATTTGGTCCTCTATGTCAAAGAAACAACAAGAACGCAAGATGGCCTATTTTTTCTTCAACAAGCCAAAGGTTCTCTCCACAACATTTCTAGCACGAGCATAGCACAAGTTATACAACTCCTTTTCATTTTGGGGCTGATGTTGACTGGCAACCCACTCTTTCAAGTGGTATCAAGTGGATCTGAATGGAGATAGAAATCCAGGTCCATTGGTATAGCCAGCATCAACAAGATAGTACTTTCCTATTGACAAGTACGTAAGTAGCTAACAATTAAATATGAGAAATGAAATGCAAAGAGAAAGAGTCGTACCCTATGGTACAACAAATGCAACTTCAAGATCAATTCTCATAGCATCTTTTAGCACTCCCGAGTCCGATGCCGAACCCTCCAAACAAGGTACTACCTCCGTCCGGAATTATTAGGCCCATTAGCCAAAACACAAGGACCAAGGCAAAGCATTAATAACCAGCAACACTTAATAGCAGCAGCCAATCAAATCACGCGCAGCTTTGCATGCAGCTAGCTGCCTCGTTCACTTTGCATGCAACCAATCCAGCACCAGCCAACACTTACAGCATGCAGCCCACTTGCCTCTTCGGTTTCTGCGTGCCGCTACCCACGCTCGTCACCAGCCAGTCAAGCGCTAATTCAGCGGCCGGATCAAGGAAAAGTAACTGCCTAGAGCCAGCGGCCTTGAAATAACGTACACAGCTTCTTGGCTCACCGGACTTATATACCCGGACGGAGGTAGTAGAACATAGAGAAATTTCATGTTCCAATCAACCACACTTAGCATGTAAGTGGTGATATCTTGGTGCCTATTCCTATACCTCCCTTTGTCAGCAGCATTAACAAACACAGGAATATGACACCCATCCAGTGCTCCAAGTGCATTAGGAAACCACATCCACTTGTAATCATCGAGAGGGGTGATAGAAGGATCAGGAAGCTTGATAAACTCCCGAGTTAGAGATAGGATGGCTGACAACACAGTAGAGAAATGCCTACTGATGGTCTCTAAAGAACGCTGGTACGTGCCACCCAACATCCTCATCTTAAGTCCATGTCCAACAACTTGTAAGAACATAGCAACATTTTTCTTCTACAGTCACAAACGGGCTATCTTTGAGACCACACTTCTCACGCAACATAGCACAAAAGATCATGGAAGTTTCTTTTAGTTAAGCGTAGCTTATCATAGCAATTTGTCTCGGACCCCTCATAAGTTTGTTTCAATATATACTCCCGATATGCAACCTTTTCCTCATCATCATCGAAGCATCCGAGATTCCTCGGTGCCCTCTGAGAACTAAGATAAGAAAATGCTAGAGTTGAAATACTGCTTTGTCAACAATATCCTCTTTCTTTTTCTTCTTTTGTTCTCTTCGGTAATGTAGGCAACCAACTCTTGTTGAGACATGATGAAAAAAGCTACAATGCACACACCATTTGTCCACAAATTATTTGTTAGCCCAACCACAGTCTAGCTGGCTCTCGAGGATCAGTCGAAGTCGAGGAAACACAAAGTACACTGAAACTAGTACTAACTAGCAGAACACACTCTTTGTATTCTGGACATACACACACTGATATAAGTGAGGAGGAGCTCACGTACTAGCACAAGCTTTGCTATAAGGTTGGATGGATTGGAATGAAATGGCCTTGTTACAAGTGAAGGAGCCGGGTCCTTTTATAGGCCGGGATGTGCACAACACACGCACACACACTAGGAATTACGTGGCTACTACCATGGCCATGCAAAGCCATTTCCTAGAAACTACTATGTAATTGCTTACACAGCTGTAGTCTACTTCTAGTCAACCTCCATACAACGCTAAGGAAACTACTAGGAAATAACAGGAAACTACCTATGTATGAAGTGATGGCGGAGATCGATGTGCTTGCTGCAGTCATGAAGCACTGGGTTCTTGCAGAGGGAAATCGCCGACTTGTTGTCGACGAAGATGTGTGCAGGGGCGGCGTCTTGGTTTAGCATCTCGCCAAGAAGGTGAGCCAACCAGATTCCCTGACATGCCACTGCAGTTGCCGCGATGTACTCCGCCTCGCACAAAGAAGCGGCGACAACCTTCTGCCTCACCGATTGCCAGCTGATGGGACTGCTCCCAAGAAAAAACAGTATGCCAAAGGTGCTTTTCCGGGAGTCCAAATGACCATTGTGGTCGGAGTCGCTGTAGCCGACTAAGCTCTCGCCATCGCCACGATGATACACGCATCCATACGTGAGTGTACCCGTGATGTACCGGAGTAGGTGCTTGACGGCAGCGAGATGATCGCTTGCCGGAGCTTCCATGAAGCTACTCAAGTACCCGACAGCGAACGTGATGTTAGGTCAGGTGTGCACGAGATAACTGAGGCTCCCGATGATGCTGCGATAGAGCGTAGCATCCACCGCCTTCTCGGAGCTATCCTTGCTGAGCTTCAGCCGTGCCTCCATTGGAGCGTGCACGGCATGGCAGTCCTTCATGCCTGCTCGCTCGAGCATCTTCGCGGCATAGGCCGCTTGCGTGATCGTGATGCGACCACCCTCATGGCTCACCTCTAGTCCGAGGTAGTACCGAAGCAGCCCGAGGTCGCTCATGGTGAAGAGACGATGCATCTCTCCCTTGAAGCGTCGAACCTCTTCAGGCTCTGCCCCGACGATGACCATGTCGTCAACGTAGATGCCGACGATGAGCAGCGTGTTCGCGGTGCCACGCGAGTACACGCCGTGCTCAGAAGCGCTGCTTGAGAACCCAAGGGATGCGAGGCTTGCATCGAGCTTGGTGTTCCACGCACTTGGGGCTTGCCGGAGACCGTACAAGGCCTTGTGTAGCCTGTACACGCCTTGCTAGTGGTTCTTGGCAACGAATCCTGGAGGCTGGGAGACGTACACCTCCTCGTTAAGGTCGCCATTGAGAAACGCCTACTTGACATCCATGTTGTGTACCTCCCACCCGCGGTGAGCAGCCACAGCAAGGATGAGCCGCACGGACTCCAGCCTTGCCACCGGAGCAAAGAGTTCCTCGAAGTCCACTCCTTCACGCTGCACGTAGCCCTTTTTGACGAGGCGCGCCTTGTGCTTGACAATGGCGCCATGCTCGTCCTTCTTCACCTTGAACACCCACTTGAGCCCGATGGCTCAATGCCCAACAGGCAGTGTGGTGAGTGTCCAAGTGGCGTTGTCGTTGATCGACACCAACTCGTCCAGCATCACGTGGTGCCAGCAATCCTCTTGCTCGGCCTCCGCGAACGTGGTCGGCTCCTCGCCGGCCATCATATGCAGGACCTCGTCGTCATCAACGTCCTCCTTCTCGGGCTGCTGCGGCGTTGTCACAGGCTTGCCGAGAAGATCCCCCATGCATCGGAACCTGTGTGGGACGCCAACGCTGTCGTCGGCGTCGAATAGCTCCGACCTCGCCGTTGGCGAGGTGCTGCCCTACCAGCTCCTCGATCGTCATGGTGGAGAGATCCACCAAGCTCTTGATGGACCAGGCCAGTTGCTTGTACTGCCTGGGGACGACTTGGAGAAACTTGAGAATCACCATCTTGTTGTCAATGGGATCTCCGAGCGTTGCGAGCTCGGTGACGAGACCTTGCAGCCACAAGGCGAAGTCGTTGACTTGTTCACCGGCCTTGAACCGAATCTCCTCATACTGGAGGCGCAAGGTCTGGGCCTTCAACTCCCGTACACGCTCCACGCCGATGCGCGGTCTTGATGGTGTCCCATGCTTCCTTGGTCGTCTTCTTGGCGCCAAGGGTGAGCACCATCTCCGGTGGGACGGAGCGCAAGATCGCCTCCATCGCCAGCCGGTCCTCCTCGTACTCGACATCACCCCACGGCTTTCCACATATGCCGGGGCTCCATGATGACTTTCATCAGGAGCGACCAAGTGGGGTAGTTGGTCCGCGTGAGGAGAGGGAAGGAAGTACTGGACATGCCCACGTCTCGCACGGAGCATGGCTTCCAGCCCGCCTCCTGGCCTGCCTCGCGGCGCGAGCGCGTCCGCCGCACGGGCCTCCTCAGCCGAGTTCTGCTCGGCGGTCTTGGAGCCGTCGCCCGCAACGCCTTCTTTCGGCGTGCTTCGGCATAACCTGAGGCTCTGATGCCAATGTTAGCCCAACTACAGTCTAGCTGGCTCTCGAGGATCAGACGATGTCGAGGAAACACAAAGTACACTGAAACTAATACTAACTAGCAGAACACACTCTTTGTATTTTGGACATACACACACTGATATAAGTGAGGAGGAGCTCACGTACTAGCACAAGCTTTGCTATGAGGCTGGATGGATTGGAATGAAATGGCCTTGTTACAAGTGAAGGAGCCGGGTCCTTTTATAGGCTGGGATGTGCACAGCACACACACACACACTAGGAATTACGTGGCTTCTACCATGGCCATGCAAAGCCATTTCCGAGAAAATACTACATAATTGCTTACACAGCTGTAGTCTACTTCTAGTCAACCTCCTTACAACGCTAAGGAAACTACTAGGAAATAACTAGGAAACTACCTAGCCCTTTCAAGCCAAGTAAACTACCTGCCCAACGTGTTGTGCCCCATAGGCAGGGTTTGAGCTCACATTATTCAGAGCATTGATACATAATAAACCATCACAACAACATGTGTATAAATGACAAAACAAAATCACAGTACAAACATGGGGTACGAGTAGATAATATACCTTGGCACCACGGAAATTTGAGCTCCTAAATCCCCTGGGAACCTGCATAGTTCAAACAAATCATACTTAAGCAACACACAAATTCGAGCTCTTAAATTCGAGGCATTGGACTGCATCTGAGGAGGTACAGTGAACACCACAAAAATTCAAGTTCCCCTACGGACACCACAAAAACTCGAGCTCCACACGGGAGGGGATGGCGCCACTCCCGCCGTCGTTCCACTACCACCGTCGTTCCCCTGCGGACGACCTATTCCCGCCGCAAATCCCCTTCTACAGAATCTAGGGTTTGAGGGCCTCGCCGGAGGAGGTCGCGCCATGGCCGGAGAACGGTGGAAGAGGATGAGGGGACGGATCGGAGGGAGAGGAGGGAGGGGACGGATGGGAGAGGGAGAGGAGGGCCGGAGAACTGACCGCCGCCGCCGGCGGTTGCTTCAGGGGAGTCGGGAGCGAGAGCAGGTCGTCCAGCGAACGAGCGAACAGGTATGCGGGGTGGGGGCTGCTGGGCGTTTCCGAGCCTTTCCGAGCTCGTCCGCTCGGAAACCTTGCGCGAGATCGCTTGGAATTGGGCGCTTTTCCAAGCCCAAATCCTGTACCACCCCCAAACAACAGAATTTGGCCTGGCAATTCTAGATTGCCAATTCCAAACAGTTTTTCCTACATCCAAACAGGGTGTGAGATGAGAAAGTACGCCAACACATGTACATGTCGGGAAAGGTTTTTTTAGGGAAAACCTTTGAACACAGCCGGCTGATTACAGCGTGGCGTAAGGCTGGTTGTAATGAAGAGTATCATATATTAGTACTACATCCGTAATACATGGTATCATATATTAGTATCATATAGGATTACATTTATTCATATATTAGTATCATATAGGACTACATTTATTGTTATGCATGACATAAAGTAGCACATCATTTAATATAATACGGTATCATGATATGATACTCAAGTCTTTCTTTCTTCATTTAATTCTATGCCACATCATCAAAATTGCTTAGTTGGCGCACATGATACTATATATGATACTCCCATTACGACCAGCCTAAGCCTCCTCTGATGCGTGACACGTGTCCCAGCGGGACCCCACACCGCTTTCTCCATCCTCATCTTTATCCACACAAGAGCGCCTCAGCCAAACAAACTGAGTCGTTGACCCCAACAGCTCCCCGTAGCTATCAGATCCAGCGCTCCCTCCGGCCACGATGCTCCTCCCTGCCCCCATCTCTCTTCTTCAACTGGCGAATCGGCGCAGTACGCGTGTGTTGTAGTGGCCAGCTAGGAGACGAAGCCCGATGCAAGCCCGCTCGTGGACGGTGGTGCATGGGGGATCACCGACGCTGCAATGGGTGTCGCGTGGCGGCGCTGCAACGGGCGGATGGTCGCCCGGCGTTGTTGCAGTGGAGCTTCACCAGCAACTATCGGTGATGCGATGCAGCGCTCATTGGCGGCCCGGAGCTGTGATGTGGCGCTCGGTGCTGCAATGGAGCTTCACCGGCGGCTGCTCGTGTTGCGATGCAAGTGGTCGATGCTACAATGGAGCTTCACCGGCGGCTGTCGGTGCTATGATGCAGGGATCGACAACGGCCCGGAGCTGCAATGGAGCTTCACCGACGGTGGCGGGTGCTGCGATGGAGCACCATCGCACCGGGGTTTGGCGCTGCGGTGAAGCGTCGCCGGCGGCCGGCTGTGGAGCACTACTGCGCTACTAGCGAGAGGGGGTGTGGTGCCAGCTGCGAGCCGGACGACGATGCTTCCCACGGCGAGGCGCTTCGTTTGCTCCGTCGCGGTTGCGATGATAGAAGGACGGCCCTGCGCGGTGGCGTTGACCGAATCCAATGGATGGCGAGGACGAATCTGACAGCTTAGGAGTCGACTGACTTCTCAGGAAATAAGTCGGTTGCTCCGTAGCAGCCACCTTTTTTAATGCTTTCCACCATTGTAGATTGATATAGGTTGAATAATTCAACCATAGATTCCTGCCTCGATTTCATTTTTCAATAAGAGACGGAATCGTGTACGGGCTCTTAATCTTGAGGCAGTGATCTGCGCCGGTGCGTCGCTTTTGGGGAACGTAGTATTTCAAAAAAAAATCCTACGAGCAGGCAAGATCTATCTAGGAGAAGCATAGCAACGAGCGGGGATAGTGTGCCCACGTATCCTCGTAGACCGAAAGCGG
The DNA here is from genome assembly GCA_034509565.1 of Triticum monococcum. NCBI lineage: Eukaryota > Viridiplantae > Streptophyta > Magnoliopsida > Poales > Poaceae > Triticum > Triticum monococcum. Next base: position 673,512,038 of record CM067845.1, read on the forward strand.
AAGCGTTTAGTAACGCGATTGATATAGTCGAACGTCTTCACGATCCAACTGATCCAACCATCGAACATACGGCACCTCCATGTTCAGCACACGTTCAGCTCGATGACGTCCCTCGAGCTCTTGATCCAGTTGAGGCCGAGGAAGAGTTCCGTCAGCACGACGGCGTAGCGACGGTGATGATGAAGTTACCGGCACAGGGCTTCGCTTGAGCACTACGACGATATGACCGAGATGTGTAACTATGGAGGGGGACACCGCACACGGCTAGGAACAATTGATGTGTCTTCTAGGGGTGCCCTCCCCACGTATATAAAGGATGAAGAGGGAGGGGGCAGCCTAGGGCGCGCCCAAGTAGGAGGAATCCTACTTGGGACCCTAGTCTAATTCGGCCCCCCTTACTATATTGGGACAAGGGGGAAAGGAAGGAGGGGGAGGGGAAGGAAGTAGGAGTCCTACTTCATACTTTCCTTTTCCTCCTCTCCTTTCCCTTTCTCCCTACATGGTTGGCCCTATAGGAGGCACACCAGTGTATCACATACACACTAATAGCAGTAGTAGTAGTAGTACACAACACTTGAGGCTTGGAGCACATATGGTGGTACTAGAAGGAGGAAATGCCTGGTATTGCAAACTTGGAATGGCCTTATCTTACAACGATAGGGACCTGCCCCTTATATAGTGGTTCTAAAACCGACTATGTGCTGGACGTGCACAACACACATGAAACTACCATGTACTACCAAGGAAACCTCTAGGTAAGTTCCTTACACCATCTAAGCGTACTACTAGGAAACTACCACTTCCTTACATGCAAAGGAAGCTGTTGACGTTGGTGTTGCATGCATGCATGCAGCTGCATGCATGCAACACCAGCGGCAGCAGCTTCTTTGCTTGGACCGGCTGCGCCCTCACCGCTCCTTCGGAGGCGGCGACTGGGAGCCGTTCTGTGATAGCCACGACTAGGAACCCCCCGATGTGGTGCGCTGCTGCACTCCTTTTGCACCGGCCATGGCTACCACAACCTGGGGCTCTGATACCAATTGGTAGCCCAGAACTACTCGCTAGCAATTCGAGTACACTGATAAACGACCGGCGGATGAGCACACACACGTACTACTCACACACTCACTAGTGTATCACATACACACACACTAGTAGCAGCAGTAGTAGTAGTACACATCACTTGAGGCTTGGAGCACACACGGTGGTACTAGAAGGAGGAAATGCTTGGTATTGCAAATTTGGAATGGCCTTATCTTACAACGATGGGGATGATGTCTACTACACAACCTTCTTCTTGTAGACGTTGTTGGGTCTCCAAGTGCAGAGGTTTGTAGGACAGTACCAAGTTTCCCTCAAGTGGATGACCTAAGGTTTATCAATCCGTAGGAGGTGTAGGATGAAGATGGTCTCTCTCAAGCAACCCTGCAACCAAATAACAAAGAGTCTATTGTGTCCCCAACACACCCAATACAATGGTAAATTGTATAGGTGCACTAGTTCGGCGAAGAGATGGTGATACAAGTGGTATATGGATGGTAGATAAAGGTTTTTGTAATCTGAAAATATAAAAACAGCAAGGTAACTAATGATAAAAGTGAGCGTAAACGGTATTGCAATGTATTGAAACAAGGCCTAGGGTTCATACTTTCACTAGTGCAAGTTCCCTCAACAATAATAACATAGTTAGATCATATAACTATCCCTCAACATGCAACAAAGAGTCACTCCAAAGTCACTAATAGCGGAGAACAAACGAAGAGATTATGGTAGGGTACGAAACCACCTCAAAGTTATTCTTTCCAATCAATCCGTTGGGCAATTCCTATAGGTGTCACAAACAGCCCTAGAGTTCGTACTAGAATAACACCTTAAGACACAAATCAACCAAAACCCTGATGTCACCTAGATATTCCAATGTCACCTCAAGTATCTGTAAGTATGATTATACGATATGCATCACACAATCTCAGATTCATCTATTCAACCAACACATAGAACCTCAAAGAGTGCCCCAAAGTTTCTACCGGAGAATCACGACGAAAACGTGTGCCAACCCCTATGCATAGGTTCATGGGGGGAACCCGCAAGTTGATCACCAAAACATACATCAAGTGAATCACGTGATATCCCATTGTCACCACAGATACGCACGACAAGACATACATCGAGTGTTCTCAAATCTTTAAAGACTCAATCCAATAAGATAACTTCAAAGGGGAAACTCAATCCATTACAAGAGAGTAGATGGGGGAGAAAACATCATAAGATCCAACTATAATAGCAAAGCTCGCGATACATCAAGATCGTATCACATCAAGAACATGAGAGAGAGAGAGAGATCAAACACATAGCTACTGGTACATACCCTCAGCCCCGAGGGAGAACTACTCCCTCCTCATCATGGAGAGCACCGGGATGATGAAGATGGCCACCGGAGAGGGATTGCCCCCTCCGGTAGGGTGCCGGAATGGGTCTAGATTGGTTTTCGGTGGCTACGAGGGCTCCTGGCGGTGGAACTCCCGATCTATGTGCTCCCCAATCGTTTTAGGGTATATGGGTATATATAGGCGGAAGAAATACATCAGGGGAGCCACGAGGGGCCGACGAGGGTGGAGGGCGCGCCCAGGGGGGTGGGCGCGCCCCCCTACCTCATGGCTTCCTCGAAGCTTCCTTGACGTGGACTCCAAGTTTCCTGGGTTGCTTTCCTTCCAAAAATAACTTCTCCAGAAGGTTTCATTCCGTTTCGACTCCGTTTGATATTCCTTTTCTTCGAAACACTAAAACAAGGGGAAAACAGGAACTGGCACTGGGCTCTGGGTCAATAGGTTAGTCCCAAAATAATATAAAAGTGGATAATAAAGCCCATTAATGTCCAAAACAGAAGATAATATAGCATGGAGCAATCAAAAATTATAGATACGTTGGAGACGTATCAGCATCCCCAAGCTTAATTCCTGCTCGTCCTCGAGTAGGTAAATGATAAAAACAGAATTTTTGATGCGGAGTGCTACCTGGCATAATTTCAATGTAATTCTTCTTAATTGTGGTATGAATATTCAGATCCGAAAGATTCAAGATAAAAGTTCATATTGACATAAAAATAATAATACTTCAAGCATACTAACTAAGCAATTATGTCCTCTCAAAATAACATGGCCAAAGAAAGTTCATCCCTACAAAATCATATAGTTTAGTCATGCTCCATTTTCGTCACACAAGAATGCTCTCATCATGCACAACCCCTATGACAAGCCAAGCAATTGTTTCATACTTTAGTAATCTCAAACTTTATAAACCTTCATGCAATACATGAGTGCGACCATGGATATAGCACTATGGGTGGAATAGAATATGATGATGGGGATTATGTGGAGAAGACAAAAAGGAGAAAGTCTCACATCAACGAGGCTAGTCAATGAGCTATGGAGATGCCCATCAATTGATGTCAATGCATAGGTTCATGGGCGGAACCCGCAAGTTGATCACCAAAACATACATCAAGTGAATCACGTGATATCCCATTGTCACCACAAATACGCACGGCAAGACATACATCAAGTGTTCTCAAATATTTAAAGACTCAATCTGATAAGATAACTTCAAAGGGGAAACTCAATCCATTACAAGAGAGTAGAGGGGGGAGAAAACATCATAAGATCCAACTATAATAGCAAAGCTCGCGATACATCAAGATCGTATCACATCAAGAACACGAGAGAGAGAGAGAGAGAGAGAGAGAGATCAAACACATAGATACTGGTACATACCCTCAGCCCCGAGGGAGAACTACTCCCTCCTCGTCATGGAGAGCACCGGGATGATGAAGATGGCCACCGGAGAGGGATTGCCCCCTCCGGCAGGGTGCCGGGACGGGTCTAGATTGGTTTTCGGTGGCTACAGAGGCTTCTGGCGGTGGAACTCCCGATCTATTTGAAGGAAATATGCCCCAGAGGCAATAATAAAGTTATTATTTATTTCCTTATATCATGATAAATGTTTATTATTCATGCTAGAATTGTATTAACCGGAAACATAATACATGTGTGAATACATAGACAAATAGAGTGTCACTAGTATGCCTCTACTTGACTAGCTCGTTGATCAAAGATGGTTATGTTTCCTAACCATAGACATGAGTTGTCATTTGATTAATGGGATCACATCATTAGGAGAATGATGTGATTTTTCTTGACCCATTTCGTTAGCTTAGCACTTGATCGTTTAGTTTGTTGCTATTGCTTTCTTCATGACTTATACATGTTCCTATGACTATGAGATTATGCAACTCCCGTTTACCGGAGGAACACTTTGTGTGCTACCAAACGTCACAACATAACTGGGTGATTATAAAGGTGTTCTATAGGTGTCTCCGAAGGTACTTGTTGGGTTGGCGTATTTCGAGATTAGGATTTGTCACTCCGATTGTCGGAGAGGTATCTCTGGGCCCTCTCGGTAATGCACATCACTTAAGCCTTACAAGCATTGCAACTAATGAGTTAGTTGCAGGATGATGTATTACGGAACGAGTAAAGAGACTTGCCGGTAACGAGATTGAACTAGGTATTGAGATACCGACGATCGAATCTCGGGCAAGTAACATACCGATGACAAAGGGAACAACGTATGTTGTTATGCGGTCTAACCGATAAAGATCTTTGTAGAATATGTACGAGCCAATATGAGCATCTAGGTTCCGCTATTGGTTATTGACCGGAGACGTGTCTCGGTCATGTCTACATAGTTCTCGAACCCGTAGGGTCCGCACGCTTAACGCTACGATGACAGTTATATTATGAGTTTTATGTTTTGATGTACCGAAGGTTGTTCGGAGTCCCAGATATGATCACGTACATGATGAGGAGTCTCGAAATGGTTGAGACATGAAGATTGATATATTGGAAGCCTATGTTTGGATATCGGAAGTGTTTCGGGTGAAATCGGGATTTTACCGGAGTACCGGGCCGGAGGTTACCGGAACCCCCCGGGGGCTTAATGGGCCTACATGGGCCTTAGTGGAAAAGGAGGGAAGCAAGGGAAGTGTGGGCCCCCCAAGGCCCAAACCGAATTGGTTTAGGGCAAAGGGGGCCGGCCCCCCTCTTTCCTTCTTCCCCCTCCCAAGTCCTAATCCAACTAGGAAAAGGGGGGAGTCCTACTCCCGGTGGGAGTAGGACTCCTCCGGCGCGCCTCTCCCCTTGGCCGGCCACACTCCCCTTGCTCCTTTATATACAGGGGCAGGGGGGCACCTCTAGACACACAAGTTGATCAAGTTGATCGTCTCTTAGCCGTGTGCGGTGCCCCCCTCCACCATAGTCCACCTCGATAATACTGTAGCAATGCTTAGGCGAAGCCCTACGTCGGTAGAACATCAACATCGTCACCACACCGTCGTGCTGACGAAACTCTCCCTCAACACTCGGTTGGATCGAAGTTAGAGGGACATCATCAGGCTGAACGTGTGCGGAACTCGGAGGTGCCGTGCGTTTGGTACTTGATCGGTCGGATCGTGAAGACGTACGACTACATCAATCGCGTTGTGCTAACGCTTCCGCTTTCGGTCTACGAGGGTACGTGGACAACACTCTCCCCTCTCGTTGCTATGCATCACCATGATCTTGCGTGTGCGTAGGAATTTTTTTTGAAATTACTACGTTCCCCAACAGTGGCATCCGAGCCAGGTTTTATGCGTTGATGTTATATGCACGAGTAGAACACAAGTGAGTTATGGGCGATATAAGTCATATTGCTTACCAACATGTCATACTTTGGTTCGGCGGTATTGTTGGATGAAGCGGCTCGAACCAACATTACGTGTACGTTTACGCGAGACTGGTTCTACCGATGTGCTTTGCACACAGGTGGCTGGCGGGTGTCAGTTTCTCCAACTTTAGTTGAACCGAGTGTGGCTATGCCCGGTCCTTGCGAAGGTTAAAACAACACCAACTTGACAAACTATCGTTGTGGTTTTGATGCGTATGTAAGAACGGTTCTTGCTAAGCCCGTAGCAGCAACGTAAAACTTGCAACAACAAAGTAGAGGACATCTAACTTGTTTTTGCAGGGCATGTGATATGGTCAAGACGTGATGCTACATTGTATGAGATGTTCAGGTTTTGTAACCAAGTTATCGGCAACTGGCATGAGCCATATGGTTGTCGCTTTATTGTATGCAATACAATCGCCCTGTAATGCTTTACTTTATCACTAAGCGGTGACCATTTCCTTTATCGGTGACCATTTCCTTTGCAGTAGAAGCACTCAGTTTCAGGCTTAGGTCTAGACTTAGGCTTCTTCACTTGAGCAGCATTTTGCTTGCCATTCTTCTTGAACTACCCCTTCTTCTCTTTGCCCTTTTCTTGAAACTAGTGGTCTTGTCAACTATCAACACTTGATGCTTTTCTTGATTTCTACCTTCGTCGATTTCAGCATCACGAAGAGCTTGGGAATCATTTCCATTATCCCTTGCATATTATAGTTCATCACGAAGTTCTAGTAACTTGGTGATAGTGACTAGAGAACTCTGTCAATCACTATCTTATCTGGAAGATTAACTCCCACTTGATTCAAGTGATTGTAGTACTCAGACATTCTGAGCACATGCTCACTAGCTGAGCTATTCTCCTCCATCTTGTAGGCAAAGTACTTGTCAGAGGTCTCATACCTCTTGACTCGGGCATGAGTCTGAAATACCAATTTCAGCTCTTGGAACATCTCATATGCTCCATGACATTTCAAAGCATTTTTGAAGTCCCGGTTCTAAGCCGTAAAGCATGGTGCACTAAACTATCAAGTAGTCATCATACTGAGGTTTACCAAACGTTCATAACGTTTGTATCTGCTCCTGTAATAGGTCCATCACCTAGCGGTGCATCAAGGACACAATTCTTCTGTGCAGCAATGAGGATAATCCTCAGATCACGGACCTAGTCCGCATCATTGCTACTATCATCTTTCAACATAGTTTTTCTCTAGGAACATATCAAAATTAAACGGGGAGCTACATCGCGAGCTATTGATCTACAACATAGTAATGCAAATACTATCAGGACTAAGTTCATGATAAATTAAAGTTCAATAAATCATATTACTTAAGAACTCCCACTTAGATAGACATCCCTCTAGTCATCTAAATGATCACGTGATCCAAATCAACTAAACCATGTCCGATCATCACGTGAGTTGGAGTAGTTTTCAATGGTCAACATCACTATGTTGATTATATCTACTATATGATTCACACTCAACCTTTCGGTCTCCAGTGTTCCGATGCCATATCTGCATATGCTAGGCTCGTCAAGTTTAACCCGAGTATTCCATGTGTGGAAAATTGGTTTGCACCCGTTGTATGTGAACGTAGAGCTTATCACACCCGATCATCACGTGGTGTCTCAGCACGACGAACTATCGCAACGGTGCATACTCAGGGAGAACACTTATACTTTGAAATTTAGTGAGAGATCATCTTATAATGCTACCACCGTACTAAGCAAAATAAGAAGCATAAAAGATAAACATCACATGTAATCAAAATATGTGACATGACATGGCCATGATCATCTTGCACCTTTGATCTCCATCTCCAAAGTACCGTCATGATCTCTATCATCTCCGGCATGACACCATGATCTCCATCATCTTGGTCTCTATCAACGTGTCGTCACATGGTCGTCTCTCTAACTATTTCTCTTGCAACTATTGCTATCGCATAGTGATAAAGTAAAGCAATTATTTGGCGCTTGCATCTTATGCAATAAAGAGACAACCATAAGGCTTCTGCCAGTTGCCGATAACTTCAACAAAACATGATCGTATCATACAACAATTTATATCTCATTATGTCTTGACCATATCACATCACAACATACCCTGCAAAAACAAGTTAGACTTCCTCTACTTTGTTGTTGTAAGTTTTACGTGGCTGCTATGGGCTGAGGAAGAACCGTTCTAACCTACGCATAAAAAACCACAACATAGTATATTGATTGCTTTTTGATCTTCAGAAAGAACCCTGTTCATCGAAACCGATTCAACAAAAGTTGGAGAAACAGACACCCACTAGCCACCTGTGTGCGAAGCACGGCGGTAGAACCAGTCTCGCATAAGCGTGCGCGTAATGTCGGTCTGAGCCGTTTCATCCAACACTACCGCCGAATCAAGAATTGATACGTCTCCGTCGTATCTATAATTTTTGATTGTTCCATGCCAATATTCTACGACTTTCATATACTTTTGGCAACTTTTTATACTATTTTTGGGACTAACATATTGATCCAGTGCCCAGTGCCAGTTCCTGTTTGTTGCATGTTTTTTGTTTCGCAGAATATCCATATCAAACAGAGTCCAAACAGGAACTGGCACTGGGCACTAGATCAATATGTTGGTCCCAAAAATAGTATAAAAAGTTGCCAAAAGTATATGAAAGATGTAGAATATTGGCATGGAACAATCAAAAATTATAGATACGACGGAGACGTATCAATTCTTGATTCGGCGGTATTATTGGATGAAACGGCTCAGACCGACATTACGCGCACGCTTATGCGAGACTGGTTCTACTGCCGTGCTTCGCACACAGGTGGCTAGTGGGTGTCTGTTTCTCCAACTTTAGTTGAATCGGTTTCAATGAACAGGGTTCTTTCTGAAGATCAAAAAGCAATCACTATACTATGTTGTGGTTTTTTATGCGTAGGTTAGAACGGTTCTTCCTCAGCCCGTAGCAGCCACGTAAAACTTGCAACAACAAAGTAGAGGAAGTCTAACTTGTTTTTGCAGGGTATGTTGTGATGTGACATGGTCAAGACAGAACGAGATATAAATTGTTGTATGATACGATCATGTTTTGTTGAACTTATCGGCAACTGGCAGAAGCCTTATGGTTGTCTCTTTATTGCATAAGATGCAAGCGCCAAATAATTGCTTTACTTTATCACTATGTGATAGCAATAGTTGCAAGAGAAATAGTTAGAGAGACGACCATGTGACGACACGTTGATAGAGACCAAGATGATGGAGATCATGGTGTCATGCCGGAGACGATAGAGATCATGACGGTACTTTGGAGATGGAGATCAAAGGCGCAAGATGATCATGGCCATGTCATGTCACATATTTTGATTACATGTGGTGTTTATCTTTTATGCTTCTTATTTTGCTTAGTACGGTGGTAGCATTATAAGATGATCTCTCACTAAATTTCAAAGTGTAAGTATTCTCCCTGAGTATGCACCGTTGCGATAGTTTGTCGTGCTGAGACACCACGTGATGATCGGGTGTGATAAGCTCTACGTTCACATACAACGGGTGCAAACCAATTTTGCACACGCGGAATACTCGGGTTAAACTTGACGAGCCTAGCATATGCAGATATGGCATCGGAACACTGGAGACCGAAAGGTCGAGTGTGAATCATATAGTAGATATAATCAACATAGTGATGTTGACCATTGAAAACTACTCCAACTCACGTGATGATCGGACATGGTTTAGTTGATTTGGATCACGTGATCATTTAGATGACTAGAGGGATGTCTATCTAAGTGGGAGTTCTTAAGTAATATGATTTATTGAACTTTAATTTATCATGAACTTAGTCCTGATAGTATTTGCACTACTATGTTGTAGATCAATAGCTCGCGATGTAGCTCCCCGTTTAATTTTGATATGTTCCTAGAGAAAAACTATGTTGAAAGATGATAGTAGCAATGATGCGGACTAGGTCCGTGATCTGAGGATTATCCTCATTGCTGCACAGAAGAATTGTGTCCTTGATGCACCGCTAGGTGACGGACCTATTGCAGGAGCAGATACAGACGTTATGAACGTTTGGTAAAGCTCGGTATGATGACTACTTGATAGTTTAGTGCACCATGCTTTACGGCTTAGAACCGGGACTTCAAAAATGTTTTGAAATGTCATGGAGCATATGAGATGTTCCAAGAGCTGAAATTGGTATTTCAGACTCATGCCCGAGTCGAGAGGTATGAGACCTCTGACAAGTACTTTGCCTACAAGATGGAGGAGAATAGCTCAGCTAGTAAGCATGTGCTCAGAATGTCTGAGTACTACAATCACTTGAATCAAGTGGGGGTTAATCTTCCAGATAAGATAGTGATTGACAGAGTTCTCTAGTCACTATCACCAAGTTACTAGAACTTCGTGATGAACTATAATATGCAAGGGATAACGGAAATGATTCCCAAGCTCTTCGTGATGCTAAAATCAACGAAGGTAGAAATCAAGAAAAGCATCAAGTGTCGATGGTTGACAAGACCACTAGTTTCAAGAAAAGAGCAAAGAGAAGAAGGGGTAATTCAAGAAGAATGGCAAGCAAGTTGCTGCTCAAGTGAAGAAGCCCAAGTCTAGACCTAAGCCTGAAATTGAGTGCTTCTACTGAAACTGTGTAGGCAGGAGTCGGTCTACTTGTCTCGGACGTGATGCTTATATACATGATCATACCTAGATATTCTCATAAATATGCTCAATTCTATCAATTGCTCAACAGTAATTTGTTCACCCACCGTAGAATACTTATGCTCTTGAGAGAAGCCACTAGTGAAACCTATGGCCCCCGGGTCTATCTTTATCATATTAATCTCCTACTACTTAGTTATTTCCTTTGCTATTTCCTTTGCCTTTATTTTACTTTGCATCTTTATCACAAAAATACCAAAAATATTATCTTATCATATCTATCAGATCTCACTCTCATAAGTGGCCTTATAGGGATTGACAACCCCTATTTGCGTTGGTTGCGAGGATTTATTTGTTTTGTGCAGGTACGAGGGACTCGCGCGTAGCCTCCTACTGGATTGATACCTTGGTTCTCAAAAACTGAGGGAAATACTTATGCTACTTTGTTGCATCATCCCTTCCTCTTCGGGGAAAACCAACACAGTGGTCAAGAGGTAGCAAGAAGGATTTCTGGCGCCGTTGCCGGGGAGGTCTACGCAAAAGTCAACATACCAAGTACCCATCACATACCCTTATCTCCCGCATTACATTATTTGCCATTTGCCTCTCATTTTCCTCTCCCCCACTTGACCCTTGCCGTTTTATTTTCCCTCTCTCTCTCTCTCCATCCTCCCTCTCTTTCTCTATTTGCCTCCTTTTGCCCGCTTGCTTTTTGTTTGCTTGTTTGTTAGTTTGTTTGCTTGTCGCTATGGCTAGTCCCTTATCTTCTTCGTTGACCCCTGAGTTTGAAATCTTTCACTTTAAACAAAGACTAGGAGAAAACTTAAAAGATGCCTGGTTGAGAATAATGGAGTCTTATCGTAATTGTACATCTGAAATAAACCTGAGAATTTTGCTTCGCAATTTTTATGTTGGATTGAATATGTCTCATAGACAACTCTTGGATTGCGTTGCTAAAGGCAATTTTATTGAAATTGATCCCCATATTGCGCTTGAAATTATAGAAGGTATAGTGGGAACACTACCTCAACAAAAGGGGCCTCATCCTACCCAGAAAGAGACACAAGTTTTTGAAAAAAATCGTGAAGTTAATAAAAAACTTGCAGAAATCTCTTGAACCTCTTAAGAACATTAGTGGAAATATTCACCGCATGAATATGTTGATTACCCTTTGCAATAAGCGGTTGGATTCGTTAGATCTAAAAAAATTAGAATATGAAGGGAGACATAAAGAACCTCCCGGATTCGAGCTTGATTCCGCTAAAAAGTTGAAAACTAAAGATGGTAATACCTAGATCTATTCTTGCTTGTTATGCCTAGCTAGGGCGTTAAACGATAGCGCTTGTTGGGAGGCAACCCAATTTTATTTTTATTCCTTGCTTTTTGCTCCTGTTTAGTAATAAATAATTTATCTACCGTCTGTTTTGATTGTGTTTTTTGTGTTTAATTAGTGTTTGTGCCAAGTAGAACCGTTGGGAAGACTTGGGGAAAGTCTTGTTGAACTTGCTGTAAAAAATAGAAACTTTAGCGCTCACGAGAACTGCTTTCATTTTTATTTGGAAAGTGATATTTAGTTAATTATTTTTGAAGATGATAAATAGATAAATTCCTCACGTCCAGCAATTTATTTGAGAATTTTTTGTGTTCCAGATCTTGCGCTAGCTACAGATTACTACAGACTGTTCTGTTTTTGACAGATTCTGTTTTTCGTGTGTTGTTTGCTTATTTTGATGAATCTATGGCTAGTAAAGTAGTTTATAAACCATAGAGAAGTTGGAATACAGTAGGTATAACACCAATATAAATAAAGAATGAGTTCATTTCAGTACCTTGAAGTAGTCTTTTATTTTCTTTCGCTAACGGAGCTCACGAGATTTTCTACTTTAAGTTTTGTGTTGTGAAGTTTTCAAGTTTTGGGTAAAGATTTGATGGATTATGGAACAAGGAGTGGCAAGAGCCTAAGCTTAGGGATGCCCATGGCACCCCCAAGATAATCTAAGGACACCTAAAAGCCAAAGCTTGGGGATGCCCCGGAAGCCATCCCCTCTTTCGTCTACTTCTATCGGTAACTTTACTTGGAGCTATATTTTTATTCGCCACATGATATGTGTTTTTCCTGGAGCGTCTTGTATTATTTGAGTCTTTTCTTTTTAGTTTACCACAATCATCCTTCCTGTACACACCTTTTGAGAGAGCCATACATGATTTGGAATTTGTTAGAATACTGTAACGCCCTCGATGCGGCTATATCTCCCACGTGTCGAGGCACGACTTAGAGGCATAGCCGCATTGAAAGCAATGTCGCAAGTCGGGAAATCATCACACATCCCATGTACATAAATAATATAAAGGGGAATAACGTAGTTGGCTTACACTCGCCACGTCACATCAAGGTACATAAATAACATCCATCATACAATTCACTCATGGCCCGACTACGGCGCCAAAATAGAAAAGACGCCCAACATGCGACAAGGCCCTGAATCTAGCCCCGAATAGGCACCACTACTGATCATCAGGAAAAGACACATAGTAACGCTGAGAGTCCTCGTCGTACTCCCACTTGAGCTTGAGCGCGCCATCTGGAGCTGTATCATCTGTCCCTGCATTTGGTGTAATAGTAATCTGTGAGCCACAGGGACTCAACAATCTCGCACCCTCGCGATCAAGACTATTTAAGCTTAATAGGTAGGAAAGGGGTAATGTATAAGTGGAGCTGCAGCAAGCGACTAGCATATATGGTGGCTAACTTATTCGCAAAAGAGAGCGAGAAGAGGAGGCAAAGCACGAGCGAGAAACTAGAGAGCAACCTGCGCAAACATAACTCCAACACCGTGTCCGCTTCCCGGACTCCGCCGAGAAGAGGCCATCACGGCAACACACTCAGTTGATCCATTTTAATTAATTAAAGTTCAAGTTATCTACAACCGGACATTAACAAATTCCCATCTGCCCATAACCGCGGGCACGGCTTTCGAAAGATCAATCCCTGCAGGGGGTCCCAACTTAGCCCATAACAAGCTCTCACGGTCAACGAAGGAATAGACCTCCACCCAAGACACACCGATCAGACTCGGTATCTCGGTACAACAAGATGATTCGACAGGTTAAAACAAGACCAGCAACACCGCCCGAATGTGCCGACAAATCCCGATAGGAGCTGCACATATCTCTTTCTCAGGGCACACTCAGATGAGCGCTCCATACAACTAAAACCAAACCTCGAGTTTCCCCGAGGGGGCGCTGCACAAGACTCTAGTTCGGACCAACACTCAGAGGAGCACTGGCCCGTGGGGGGCTAAAATAAAGATGACCCTCGGGCTCCGGAAACCCAAGGGAAAAAGGGGGTAGGTGGCAAATGGTAAAACCAATGTTGGGCATTGCTGGAAAAGCTTTAATCAAGGCGAACTATCAAGGGGTTCCCATTATAGCCCAACCGCGTAAGGGACGCAACAATCCGGGAACATAACACCGATATGACGGAAACTAGGGCGGCAAGAGTGGAACAAAACACTAAGCGAGAGGCCGAGCCTTCCACCCTTTACCAAGTATATAGATGCATTAAGATAACATGGCAATATAATGATATCCCAACAAGTAAATAAAGGTTCCAACAAGGAACGGCTCCAATCTTCACCTGCAACTAGCAACGCTATAAGAAGGGGCTGAGCGAAGCGGTAACATAGCCAATCAACGGTTTGCTAGGACAATGGTGGGTTAGAGGCTCAATCATGGCAATTGGGAGGCTGACAAGCAAGTGGTAGGCATCGTAGCATTGGCAAAGCAAAAGAGCGAGCAAACTAGCATAGCAAAGATAGTAGTGATTTCGAGGGTATGATCATCTTGCCTGCACAGTTGTCAGAGTTGACTGGATCCTCAAAAGCAAACTCAACGGGCTCCTCGTTAGCAAACTCATCTCCCGGCTCTACCCAACAACACAAACAAGCAACAAGGATACAATCAACCACGTGCAAGGGCAACCAATAATATGGAAAGATGGTATGCTATGCGGGATGCGATGCGGGATGCGAAATGCAAGACGTGACAGGAAATGCATGAACCTGGCCTCAACTTGGATAACCAAGTGTGCCACTGGATAGGGGGGAAGAAATCACCTGAAAACGATATAAAGATCATAGGAATCGGAGCTACGGTTTGGAAATGGCAAGCGTTTTACGAAACGAACCGATCTGCGATTTACAGCAAGTAGGCTCCTAAATGCAACGAAATGAACATGCTACAGCCACCAAACATGAAAACAAAATGCATGGCAGGGATGTACACAAGATGCTTAACAAATCACTAGGACTGAGCCATAGGCAAATTCATCCATTAAGGGGTTCAAACAAGCATGGCAAAACTGAATAAGCAAAACAGATTTCAGACTTAGTGAAATTAACACTAGTCTGAAATTTCAGGCCACGATGCCCTCTTCGGAGCAGAAAAACAACATGAAACAAAACATGAACATGGCAAGTAAGAGCATGGCATGGGGCTACTCAACAAGCTTAACAAAACACCCAAAGTGACCTGGGGCCAAAATGGTTCACAAAATACTCTAACGAGCACACGAACATAGATGAAACACAATCAGTTTTCAGACTTAGTGAAAACTGAGACATGCTGAAATTATAACTCACGGAGGCATGTAAACGAGCTCGATGCACTCACTACGGTGCAAGTCATGGCAAGGTAAGCATATATCCATAAAGAAGGCACAAAATGCTAGCTAGACATGGCAAGAACAATGGCATAACATGCATGGATCACTAGCAATAGCACCGGCAAAATCGCAAAAGAGTTCACGATCTGCCCAAATTAACAACAATGCCCATAAAGAAGGCTCCAACATAACAAGTAAAGACATGGATGGATAAAGCACAACATAAATATCAATACTCCCTTACTGATCATCCTCAAAAGAGGCACGGCTCGCTAGGAAACAAGCTGGACATATGGCATCATGAACTAAAATATCCCAGACTTAGTGAAAATCACTAAGTCCCTGAAAACAACAATCTCAGGTACCCCTCTTTGCAAGCTTGCACAAGACACCACACACATCCTAAAAATGCATGGGTGGCACCTCTGGAAAGAAGACAAAATGCTTAACAATTCATCCCAAAGGGTCACAGGCATATCATGCACACAATAATCATGGAAAAAATGACAAAAGTCAATGATGAACTAACGGATCTGCAATTTAACTCACGATGCCTCCTTCTAACAGCATTTTGGGCATCAAGATGACCTCAAATGCAAATGATGCAATGGAATGAAATGATGTACTCGTCGAGTCGAAGATTTTGATATATCATATGTCCAAAACGGAGCTACGGATGCGGAGATATGAGCAGTCAAACATAGCACAAAAATTAGGGTTAGGAGATAAAAGTTAACCGAGGGGGGGGTGTTTCAGATCTGGATCTGGCGCACGCTTCCCGAGGCGGCACCGGAGTTCATTGTTCACTGGAGTCGAAGAAGAGGGCCGGGGCTCGCCGGGGATCGTGGCCGCGGTGGCCGGAGAGGCTCGCCGGCGAGGGGAGGACGCCGGGGACGCGGCGCTCGGCGCCGGATCCGGAGACGCGGCCGGCGGCGGCGGCGTGGTGGCGCGGCGTCGGGGACGGAGTGGGGCGGCGCGACGCTGGAGGACGACGGCGGCGGCGAGCATCCACGGCGGCGCACGGGCGGCTCGGGGAAGAAGGGCGCCGGACCCGGGCGAGGAGGCGACGGGGTCTCGCGGGCCGGGGAGGGCCCCGCGTGGGCTGAGCGGGCCGGCGCGGCGATGTGGTCCGCCCGTGCCACGTGGCGGCGGCGGGGTGGCTGCGGCGATGCGTCCGGTCGGACCGGACGTGTCCGGCCGGCGCGGGGATCTGAAATCTCTTTTTTTTAGGATTAGGGTTTGGACGGGGGAGAAGAAGAGATCCGAAATGGAGGGGGTATTTATAGGCATAGAGGGAGCTAGGAGTGTCCAAATGAGGTGCGGTTTTCGGCCACGCGATCGTGATCGAACGACCGAGACGATGGAGCAGAGTTTGGTGGGTTTTGGGCGAAATTGGAGGGGTGTTGGGCTGCAACACACACGAGGCCTTTTCGGTCCCTCGGTTAACCGTTCGAGTATCAAACGAAGTCCGAATGACCCGAAACTTGACAGGCGGTCTACCGGTAGTAAACCAAGGCCGCATGGCAAGTCTCGGTCCAATCCGGAAATGTTTAATCCCCACACACGAAAGAAAGCTAGAAATGGCCACCGGAGGAGAACGAAGCGCCGGAATGCAAAACAGACAACGAGGAAAAAGCTCGAATGCATGAGATGAACATGTATGCAAATGCAATGCACGTGATGACATGATATGAGATGCATGAAAACGAAAAACAACACACACGAGACAAGACCCGAACCCGAGAGATAAATATAACTTAATGCCGGAAACATCAAGAGTTGGAGTACAAATTGGGAAAGTAATATCTGGGGCGTTACAACACTCCACCACTACGAAAAGATCTCGTCCCGAGATCTAGGACTGAAAGAACTCCGGGTACTCAGAACGGAGGTGATCCTCGCGTTCCTAGGTAGCTTCCCGGTCGGAATGGTGTGACCACTTGACTTTGAGAAATTTGATTGACTTGTTGCGAGTCCCGCGTTCAGTCTCTTCAAGGATTGCAACTGGGTGCTCACGATAGGAGAGATCTTCTTGGAGCTCAATGTCCTCGAAGTTGACGGTGCGCTCAGGGTCTTGAAGCACTTTCGGAGTTGGGAGACATGGAACACATCATGAACATTAGCAAAGTTTGAAGGAAGCTCGAGTTGATAGGCGAGGTCGCCTCTCTTGCTGACAGTCTTGAAAGGTCCGACGTATCTAGGGGCAAGCTTCCCTTTGATACCGAAGCGACGAGTCCCTTTCATAGGAGAGACGCGGAGGTAGACATGATCTCCGATCTCGAAAGCCAAATCACGGTGCTTACTATCATAGTAGCTCTTCTAGCGGGATTGGGCTGCTTTGAGGTTATCACGAATGACCTTGCACATTTCTTCTGCCTCTGTGATTAGGTCATTACCCAACAGCTGATGTTCACCGGTTTCAGACCAGTTGAGAGGTGTACGACACTTCCTACCATACAGAATTTCAAATGGGGCCTTGCCCGAACTTGCTTGAAAACTGTTGTTGTACGAGAATTCAGCATAAGGAAGACAATCCTCCCACTTCATGCCGAAGGAGATAACACAAGCCCTGAGCATATCTTCAAGAATCTGGTTGACACGCTCGACTTGACCGCTTGTTTGAGGATGGAAAGCAGTGCTGAAGCGGATGTTGGTGCCCATGGCCTTCTGAAAAGAATCCCAAAACTTGGAGGTAAAGATGCTGCCACGGTCTGCAGATATCACTTGAGGGATACCGTGCAGAGAGACAATTCGAGAGGTGTAGAGTTCCGCAATTGAGCTGCAGTGATTGACTCTTTGATAGGCAGGAAATGAGCCACTTTGGTGAGCTTGTCGATGACAACGAATATAGCATCATTGCCACGCTTGGACTTTGGAAACCCAGTCACGAAGTCCATTTCAATGTGGTCAAACTTCCATTCTGGAATGGCAAGAGGTTGGAGGAGACCTGCTGGCCTTTGGTGTTCTGCCTTCACTCTTCTGCAGACATCACATTCATTCACGAATTGAGCGATCTCGCGCTTCATTCGAGTCCACCAATAAGTTTGCTTGAGATCCTGATACATCTTCGTGCTCCCAGGGTGGATGGAGAGGAGAGAGTTGTGAGCCTCGTTCATGATCACCTTACGAAGTACACCTTTGGGCACAACAATTCAATCCTCGAAGAAGAGAGTGTCCTTATCATCAAGTCGGTAGCACTTGTACTTGGACTGACTCTTTGCGATACCAATCTTCACCTTTTTCACCATAGCATCAAGAAGCTGGGCTTGGCGAATCTGGTCTTCCAAGGTAGGAGAGACTTGAAGGTTGGCGAGGAAACCTTGAGGAACAATTTGCAGATTAAGTTTGCGGAAAGCTTCACAAAGCTCGGGTTGATAAGGCTTGAGAATCAGACTGTTGCAATATGCTTTTCTGCTCAAAGCGTCAGCAATCACATTGGCCTTGCCTGGAGTATACTCAATACTCGGATTGTACTCTTGAATCATTTCGACCCATCGCGTCTGCGTGAGGTTGAGATTAGGCTGGGTGAAGATGTACTTGAGACTCTTGTGATCAGTGAAAATGTCCACTTTTCTTCCCAATAGAAGATGTCTCCAAGTCAACAAAGCGTGCACAACTGCCGCCAACTCGAGATCATGAGTGGGGTAGTTCTTCTCATTAGGCTTCAACTAGCGAGAGGTATAAGCAACAACTTTCTTCTCTTGCATCAGTACAGCACCGAGACCTTGGAGAGAGGCATCACAAAAGACCTCGTACGGCTTGGTTTCATCAGGCGGAGTCAGAACTGGAGCAGTGATCAATTTCTCTTTCAAAGTGTTGAAAGCAATATCACACTCCGGAAACCAAACGTACTTGACGTGCTTCTGAAGAAGATTTGAGAGAGGCTTCGCGATCTTGGAAAAGTTTTCAACGAATCTTCGGCAGTAGCTTGCAAGACCGAGGAAGCTACGGAGTTGCTTCACGTTCTGAGGAGGTTCCCAATTAACAATTGCAGACACCTTCTCAGGATCCACGGAAATGCCCTTGGCAGAGATGATATGACCAAGATAAAGCACCTCATCGAGCCAAAATTCACACTTGGAGAACTTGGCGTAGAACTGATGTTCCCTGAGCTTGTCAAGAACCAAACACAAGTGCTTGGCATGATCTTCCTTGTTCTTCGAGAAAACCAGAATGTCGTTGAGATAGACCAAAACGAAGTCATTGGTGTAGGGGTTGAAGATGAAGTTCATCATGCGAGAGAACGTCGGAGGAGCGTTGGCGAGGCCAAAAGACATGACAGTGTATTCATAAGACCCATAGCTTGTTCTGAACGCCGTCTTGGGAATATCTTGCTCACGAATGCGAATCTGATGATAACCCATACGAAGATCAAGCTTGGAGAATACTTGGGCACCCTTGAGTTGTTCAAACAGCTCATTAATGTTGGGAAGTGGGTATTTGTTCTTGATGGTCTTCTTGTTCAATGGACGGTAATCAACACAAAGTCGGTCCGTTCCATCCTTCTTCTTCACAAAAAGAACACCACAACCCCACGGAGAAGTACTAGGCCGAATGAGACCCATTCTTTCTTGAACATCGAGTTGTTTTTTTCAACTCCTTCAACTCTTCGGGGCCGAGATTGTAGGGACGTTTGCACACAGGTTTCGTACCGGGCTCAAGTTCAATAACAAATTCAACCGGTCGGTGCAGAGGCATTCCTGGGAGTTCTTCTGGGAAGACGTCTTGATACTCGCAAACAACCGGAATCTGCGAAATAGCATCCAATTCACCCTTCTCATTGAGAGAAAACAACCGGATGGTATTATCCCAAGCAGCAAAGACAATGACATCCTCAGACGAATGAGTCAGTTGAATCTGCCTGGCTGCACAATCGTGGTGAGCCTTGTGTTTAGAGAGTCAGTCCATCCCAAGAATAAGATCAATATCGGAATCGCCAAGAACAATTGGGGAATAAAGGAACTTGTAGTCGCCCAAAGTGATAGTAACCTCCGGAACGCAGGTGTCAGCTGTCATCTGCTTGCCCGGTGACACAATTTGCAAGGCACTTTGCAGATACTGATAGTCACACTCATACTTTGATGCAAAAGGTTTGGAAATGAAACAATGCGATGCACCCATGTCAAAAAGAACTTTTGCAGGAATATCATTAACAGGAAGGTTACCCATGATCACATCTGACGAATCCTCTGCCTAAGCTGCGTTCATCAAGTTGACCTTGGCGGACTTGGGGTTATGCTTGACCACAGCTGTACTTGCCGATCTGACAGGAGGAGGAGGAGGAAGACGCCTCTGGTTGAAACACTTGTTGGCGTAGTGACCCTTCTGTTGGCACTTGTTGCACGTGACCTCTGAGAGCGGACGGTGGTACGGAGCACTCGATCTTGGAGCTTGAGATGAAGTCTTGTTCTGAAAGCCTGGGTTGGGTGGGTGGGAAGAACCACTGCCACCTTTGCTCTTCTGCTGATATAGCTGACGGAACGGAGGAGGAGGAAGCCAATACTTCTGCTGCTTGGCCACTTGAGTAGAGGAAGAAGGCGTAGTGTCTCTGACTCGCTTCCTGGAAGCATCACACCTCAACTAAGCAGCCTCTTGCTTCAGTGCCATGTTGTAGAATTCATCGTATCTCAGCGGCTCGAAGAGGACAAGAGCGAGCTGAATTTCTTCATGGAGACCACCCCTGAACTGATAGATCATGCTCTTCTCATCAGGAACATCCTACTTGGCAAAATGGGCGAGCTTCTGGAACAACTTGTTGTAGTCATAGACAGACAAAGAGCCTTGCTTCGGATTGCGGAATTCCTCACGTTTGCTTTCAGTCACACTCTGAGGAATGTGATGAGCTCGGAAATCACGACGGAAATCATCCCAAGTGATCAAACGTCCACCTCTGGAATCCTTGTACTGCTGGAACCACTCTGCAGCCTGATCTTTGAGCTGGAAAGAAGCGAACTTGACGAAATCTTCAGGCCTGACATTGCTGCATTCAAAATGCTTGCCCAGATCCACTAGCCAATCATCAGCATCGGTAGCTTCAACACAATTGCTGAACGTCTTTGGACCATTTGCGAGGAACTGGTTCAGAGTAGCATAATGGTTCTGATTGTTGCCTTGATTCCCTTGACTGCCTTGATTCCGCTCTTGGAGGATTTGCACGATCAACTGTGTATTTGCATTAGTTGCAGCCATCACAGCTTGCCATGCTTCCGGAGGAGGCGGAGGTGGTGGCGGATCTGGGTTCGGAGTCGTGCGCGTTGGAGGAGCCATCCTGAATAGGTTGACCACCATTAGCACACAAATAGACAAATATTGAAGGTGAATCCAACGGAATGAAAATTGCAACATAAAGTCTTCACATCCGAACAAAATGAACGAATGCACTTCTCTTGAAGTGGTCACATATTCCTAAATTGCGAAGCCACGAAGAATCAGGTAGAAGAGGTACATCAACGAGGGATGTTATCAACATATGACGTCGAAGGAACTCGAATAGCACAACTGGAAATAAAACCAAGGGTTGGCTTGTGAAATAAGCCGGAACAAATATATGATAGAAATTTCGTCCGAAGTTTTCGTGGTGGGACCTACACGGGCTCGATCGTACAGCACCATCATGTACAAGGCAGTGCACATGACATACAAAGCGTCCCTGAGTCAGCATAGCCAAGGACTCTTTAAGACACAACGAGACCACTGTAAAATCGACCGTGAATAGGCGAACCACTAGACGTCGAACCCCAATTTCATACCATACATCTGTTAGAAAGATATCCTAAGAGCTACTTGAATTCCCACCTATGAAACTCCCGAAACTTTCCGGTTATGCAATCAGGTGTTGGGGATACAGGGGAAGCATAATATCTCACCCAAGCTAGCAAATCCTACATCCAGCTGTATCCATCCTTCAACACATAACCAAGAAACCTTCGGAAACCATCTACCTCAACCTTCGAAAAGCATCCGTTATACAAGTTACGGCGATACTCCCGAACTCCCGCCCCAGTACTGGGTGGCGTCGAGGTTATCTCACCAACGAACTGCATAAAGGAGATTTTCGATGTCGCGCACATATCTCAAGTATACCAGAATTGCAACGATAAAATTATGATGACAACACCTCAGAGCTCAACTCCCCGGGACACTTCCACTAAACCCCTGACAGGAGGCACCAAGACAGTATTCTCATCATAAGCCATCGGAACAAATCCAAGATACTCGCGTGATCCTAATTTTTTTTTTGTGAAATTTGAGAAGAGAAGAGTCAAAACTCTACGTCAGGATGCCTTACCAGAGCGATGAGGAGATTGGGAAGTAAAAAGAATTCCTAAGCTCTCCGATATATAATTCCTAAGGACTCAAAACATTTTTCTAGACACAACTCGGCTGCTAAAAACGATCAAGCAATGGGGGCTCCTAGGGTCGGGGAAGGCTCTGATTACCAACTTGTAACGCCCTCGATGCAGCTATATCTCCCACGTGTCGAGGCACGACTTAGAGGCATAGCCGCATTGAAAGCAATGTCGCAAGTTGGGAAATCATCACACATCCATGTACATAAATAATATAAAGGGGAATAACGTAGTTGGCTTACACTCGCCACGTCACATCAAGGTACATAAATAACATCCATCATACAATTCACTCATGGCCCGACTACGGCGCCAAAATAGAAAAGACCCCCAACATGCGACAAGGCCCTGAATCTAACCCCGAATAGGCACCACTACTGATCATCAGGAAAAGACACATAGTAACGCTGAGAGTCCTCGTCGTACTCCCACTTGAGCTCGAGCGCGCCATCTGGAGCTGTATCATCTGTCCCTTCATCTGGTGTAATAGTAATCTGTGAGCCACAGGGACTCAGCAATCTCGCACCCTCGCGATCAAGACTATTTAAGCTTAATAGGTAGGAAAGGGGTAATGTATAAGTGGAGCTGCAGCAAGCGACTAGCATATATGGTGGCTAACTTATTCGCAAAAGAGAGCGAGAAGAGGAGGCAAAGCACGAGCGAGAAACTAGAGAGCAACCTGCGCAAACATAACTCCAACACTGTGTCCGCTTCCCGGACTCCGCCGAGAAGAGGCCATCACGGCAACACACTCAGTTGATCCATTTTAATTAATTAAAGTTCAAGTTATCTACAACCGGACATTAACAAATTCCCATCTGCCCATAACCGCGGGCATGGCTTTCGAAAGATCAATCCCTGCAGGGGGTCCCAACTTAGCCCATAACAAGCTCTCACGGTCAACGAAGGAATAGACCTCCACCCAAGACACACCGATCAGACTCGGTATCTTGGTACAACAAGATGATTCGACAGGTTAAAACAAGACCAGCAACACCGCCCGAATGTGCCGACAAATCCCGATAGGAGCTCCACATATCTCTTTCTCAGGGCACACTCAGATGAGCACTCCATACAACTAAAACCAAACCTCGAGTTTCCCCGAGGGGGCGCTGCACAGGACTCTAGTTCGGACCAACACTCAGAGGAGCACTGGCCCGTGGGGGGCTAAAATAAAGATGACCATCGGGCTCCGGAAACCCAAGGGAAAAAGGGGGTAGGTGGCAAATGGTAAAACCAATGTTGGGCATTGCTGGAAAAGCTTTAATCAAGGCGAACTATCAAGGGGTTCCCATTATAGCCCAACCGCGTAAGGGACGCAACAATCCGGGAACATAACACCGATATGACGGAAACTAGGGCGGCAAGAGTGGAACAAAACACTAAGCGAGAGGCCGAGCCTTCCACCCTTTACCAAGTACATAGATGCATTAAGATAACATGGCAATATAATGATATCCCAACAAGTAAATAAAGGTTCCAACAAGGAACGACTCCAATCTTCACCTGCAACTAGCAACGCTATAAGAAGGGGCTGAGCAAAGCGGTAACATAGCCAATCAACGGTTTTGGTAGGACAATGGTGGGTTAGAGGCTCAATCATGGCAATTGGGAGGCTGACAAGCAAGTGGTAGGCATCGTAGCATTGGCAAAGCAAAAGAGCGAGCAAACTAGCATAGCAAAGATAGTAGTGATTTCGAGGGTATGATCATCTTGCCTGCACAGTTGTCAGAGTTGACTGGATCCTCAAAAGCAAACTCAACGGGCTCCTCGTTAGCAAACTCATCTCCCGGCTCTACCCAACAACACAAACAAGCAGCAAGGATACAATCAACCACGTGCAAGGGCAACCAATAATATGCAAAGCTGGTATGCTATGCGGGATGCGATGCGGGATGCGAAATGCAAGACGTGACATGAAATGCATGAACCTGGCCTCAACTTAGATAACCAAGTGTGCCACTGGATAGGGGCGAAGAAATCACCTGAAAACGATATAAAGATCATAGGAATCGGAGCTACGGTTTGGAAATGGCAAGCGTTTTACGAAACGAACCGATCTGCGATTTACAGCAAGTAGGCTCCTAAATGCAACGAAATGAACATGCTACAGCCACCAAACATGAAAAAAATGCATGGCAGGGATGTACACAAGATGCTTAACAAATCACTAGGATTGAGCCATAGGCAAATTCATCCATTAAGGGGTTCAAACAAGCATGGCAAAACTGAATAAGCAAAACAGATTTCAGACTTAGTGAAATTAACACTAGTCTGAAATTTCAGGCCACGATGCCCTCTTCGGAGCAGCAAAACAACATGAAACATAACCTGAACATGGCAAGTAAGAGCATGGCATGGGGCTACTCAACAAGCTTAACAAAACACCCAAAGTGACCTGGGGCCAAAAGGGTTCACAAAATACTCTAACGAGCACACGAACATAGATGAAACACAATCAGTTTTCAGACTTAGTGAAAACTGAGACATGCTGAAATTATAACTCACGGAGGCATGTAAACGAGCTCGATGCACTCACTATGGTGCAAGTCATGGCAAGGTAAGCATATATACATAAAGAAGGCACAAAATGCTAGCTAGACATGGCAAGAACAATGGCATAGCATGCATGTATCACTAGCAATAGCACCGGCAAAATCGCAAAAGAGTTCACGATCTGCCCAAATTAACAACGATGCAAAAGTTGAGCTCGATTGACTCAACCTAGGGTGCTCCAACGTAACAAGTAAAGACATGGATGGATAAAGCACAACATAAATATCAAAACTCCCTTACTGATTATCCTCAAAAGAGTCACAGATCGCTAGGAAACAAGCTGGACATATGGCATCATGAACTAAAATATCCCAGACTTAGTGAAAATCACTAAGTCCCTGAAAACAGCAATCTGAGGTACCCCTCTTTGCAAGCTTGCACAAGACACCACACACATCCTAAAAATGCATGGGTGGCACCTCTGGAAAGAAGACAAAATGCTTAACAATTCATCCCAAAGGGTCACAGGCATATCATGCACACAATAATCATGGAAAAAATGACAAAAGTCAATGATGAACTAACGGATCTGCAATTTAACTCACGATGCCTCCTTCTAACAGCATTTTGGGCATCAAGATGACCTCAAATGCAAATGATGCACTGGAATGAAATGATGTACTCGTCGAGTCGAAGATTTTGATATATCATATGTCCAAAACGGAGCTACGGATGCGGAGATATGAGCAGTCAAACATAGCACAAAAATTAGGGTTAGGAGATAAAAGTCAACCGAGGGGGGGGGTGTTTCAGATCTGGATCTGGCGCACGCTTCCCGAGGCGGCGCGGAGTTCACTGTTTGCCGGAGTCGAAGAAGAGGGCGGGGCTCGCCGGGGATCGTGGCCGCGGTGGCCGGAGAGGCTCGCCGGTGAGGGGAGGACGCCGGGGACGCGGCGCTCGGCGCCGGATCCGGAGACGCGGCCGGCGGCGGCGGCGTGGTGGCGCGGCGTCGGGGACGGAGTGGGGCAGCGCGACGCCGGAGGACGACGGCGGCGGCGAGCGCCCACGGCGGCGCACGGGCGGCTCGGGGAAGAAGGGCGCCGGACCCGGGCGAGGAGGCGGCGGGGTCTCGCGGGCCGGGGAGGGCCCCGCGTGGGCTGAGCGGGCCGGCGCGGCGATGTGGTCCGCCTGCGCCACGTGGCGGCGGCGGGGTGGCTGCGGCGATGTGTCCGGTCGGACCGGACGTGTCCGGCCGGCGCGGGGATCTGAAATCTCTTTTTTTTTAGGATTAGGGTTTGGACGGGGGAGAAGAAGAGATCCGAAATGGAGGGGTATTTATAGGCATAGAGGGAGCTAGGAGTGTCCAAATGAGGTGCGGTTTTCGGCCACGCGATCGTGATCGAACGACCGAGACGATGGAGCAGAGTTTGGTGGGTTTTGGGCCAAATTGGAGGGGTGTTGGGCTGCAACACACACGAGGCCTTTTCGGTCCCTCGGTTAACCGTTGGAGTATCAAACGAAGTCCAAATGACCCGAAACTTGACAGGCGGTCTACCGGTAGTAAACCAAGGCCGCATGGCAAGTCTCGGTCCAATCTGGAAATGTTTAATCCCCACACACGAAAGAAAGCTAGAAATGGCCACCGGAGGAGAACGAAGCGCCGGAATGCAAAACAGACAACGGGGAAAAAGCTCGAATGCATGAGATGAACATGTATGCAAATGCAATGCACGTGATGACATGATATGAGATGCATGAAAACGTAAAACAACACACACGAGACAAGACCCGAACCCGAGAGATAAATATAACTTAATGCCGGAAACGGCAAGAGTTGGAGTACAAATTGGGAAAGTAATATCTGGGGCGTTACAAATACTCTATGTGCTTCGCTTATATCTTTTGAGTTATATAGTTTTGCTCTAGTACTTCACTTATATCTTTTAAGAGCACGGTGGTGGATTTGTTTTATTGAAACCATTGTTCTCTCATGCTTCACTTAGATTATTTTGAGAGTCTTAATAGCATGGTAATTTTCTTAAAATCCTAATATGCTAGGTGTTCAAGATTAGCAAAAATTTCTTAAGAGTGTTTTGAATACTAAGAGAAGTTTGATGCTTGATGATTGTTTTGAGATATGGAGGTAATAATATCAAAGTCGTGCTAGTTGAGTAGTTGTGAAATTGAGAAATGCTTGTGTTGAAGTATGCAAGGCCCGTAGCATGCACGTAAGGTAAACGTTATGCAACAAATTTGAAACATGAGGTGTTATTTGATTGTCTTCCTTATGAGTGGCAGTCGGGGACGAGCGATGGTCTTTTCCTACCAATCTATCTCCCTAGGAGCATGCGCGTAGTGCCGAGGTTTTTGATGACTTGTAGATTTTTGCAATAAGTATGTGAGTTCTTTATGACTAATGTTGAGTCCATGGATTATACGCACTCTCACCCTTCCATCCTTGCTAGCCTCTTCGGCACTGTGCATTGCCCTTTCTCACATTGAGAGTTGGCGCAAACTTCGTCGGTGCATCCAAACCCCGTGATATGATACGCTCTTTCACACATAAACCTCCTTATATCTTCCTCAAAACAGCCACCATACCTACCTATTATGGCATTTCCATAGCCATTCCGAGAAATATTGCCATGCAACTTTCCATCATTCCGTTCATCATGACACATTCATTATTGTCATATTGCTTAGCATGATCATGTAGTTGACATAGTATTTGTGGCAAAGCCACCGTTCATAATTCTTTCATACATGTCACTCTTGGTCCATTGCATATCTCGGTACACCGCCGGAGGCATTCATATAGAGTCATATTTTGTTCTAGTATCGAGTTGTAATCATTGAGTTGTAAATAAATAGAAGTGTGATGATCATCATTTTCTAGAGCATTGTCCCGAGGAAAAAATAAAAAAAATTATTAAAAAAAGAGAGAGAAGGCCATAAAAAAGGCCCAAAAATGAGAGAAAAAGAGAGAAGGGACAATGTTACTATCCTTTGCCACACTTGTGCTTCAAAGTAGCACCATAATCTTCATGATAGAGAGTCTCTTGTTTTGTCACTTTCATATACTAGTGGGAATTTTTCATTATAGAACTTGGCTTGTATATTCCAACAATGGGCCTCCTCAAGTGCCCTAGGTCTTCGTGAGCAAGCAAGTTGGATGCACACCCACTAGTTTCTTTTGTTGAGCTTTAATACATTTATAGCTCTAGTGCATCCGTTGCATGGCAATCCCTACTCCTTGCATTAACATCAATCGGTGGGCATCTCCATAGCCCATTGATTGGCCTCGTTGATGTGAGACTTTCTCCTTTTTTGTCTTATCCACATAACCCCCTCATTATATTCTATTCCACCCATAGTGCTATGTCCATGGCTCGCGCTCATATATTGCGTGAAAGTTTATAGGTTTGAGATTACTAAAGTATGAAACAATTGCTTGGCTTGTCATCGGGGTTGTGCATGATGAGAGCATTCTTGTGTGACGAAAATGAAACAAGACTAAACCATATGATTTTGTAGGGATGAACTTTCTTTGGCCATGTTATTTTGAGAAGACATAATTGCTTAGTTAGTATGCTTGAAGTATTATTATTTTTATGTCAATATGAACTTTTGTCTTGAATCTTTCGGATCTGAATATTCATACCACAATTAAGAATAATTACATTAAAATTATGCCAAGTAGCACTCCGCATCAAAAATTCTGTTTTTATCATTTACCTACTCGAGGACGAGCAGGAATTAAGCTTGGGGATGCTTGATACGTCTCCAACGTGTCTATAATTTTTGATTGCTCCATGCTATATTATCTACTGTTTTGGACATTATTGGGCTTTATTATCCACTTTTATACTATTTTTGGGACTAACCTATTAACCGGAGGTCCAGCCCAGAATTGCTGTTTTTTGCCTGTTTTAGGGTTTCGAAGAAAAGGAATATCAAACGGAGTCCAAACGGAATGAAACCTTCGGGAACGTGATTTTCTCAACGAACAAGACCCGGGAGACTTGGACCCTACGTCAAGAAAGAAAAGAGGAGGCCACGAGGTAGGTGGGCGCGCCTACCCCCCCAGGCACGCCCTCCACCCTCGTGGGCCCCCTGTTGCTCCACTGACGTACTCCTTCCTCCTATATATATCTACGTATCCCCAAACGATCAGATATGGAGCCAAAACCCTAATTCCACCGCCGTAACTTTCTGTATCCACGAGATACCATCTTGGGGCCTGTTCCGGAGCTCCGCCGGAGGGGGCATCGATCACGGAGGGCTTCTACATCAACACCATAGCCCCTCTCTATGAAGTGTGAGTAGTTTACCTCAGACCTACGGGTCCATAGTTAGTATCTAGATGGCTTCTTCTCTCTTTTTGGATCTCAATACAATGTTCTCCCCCTCTCTTATGGAGATCTATTCGATGTAATCTTCTTTTTGCGGTGTGTTTGTTGAGATTGATGAATTGTGGGTTTATGATCAAGTCTATCTATGAACAATATTTGAATCTTCTCTGAATTCTTTTATGTATGATTGGTTATCTTTGCAAGTCTCTTCGAATTATCAGTTTGGTTTGGCCTACTAGATTGATCTTTCTTGCAATGGGAGAAGTGCTTAGCTTTGGGTTCAATCTTGCGGTGTCCTTTCCCAGTGACAGTAGGGGCAGCAAGGCACGTATTTTATTGCTGCCATCGAGGATAACAAGATGGGGTTTTCTTCATATTGCATGAGTCTATCCCTCTACATCATATCATCTTGCTTAAGGCGTTACTCTGTTTAACTTAATACTCTAGATGCATGCTGGATAGCGGTCGATGAGTGGAGTAATAGTAGTAGATGCAGGCAGGAGTCGGTCTACTTGTCTCGGACGTGATGCCTATATACATGATCATACCTAGATATTCTCATAACTATGCTCAATTCTGTCAATTGCTCAACAGTAATTTGTTCACCCACCGTAGAATACTTATGCTCTCAAGAGGAGCCACTAGTGAAACTTATGGCCCCCGAGTCTATCTTTATCATATTAATCTCCTACTACTTAGTTATTTCCTTTGCTATTTACTTTGCCTTTATTTTACTTTGCATCTTTATCACAAAAATACCAAAAATATTATCTTATCATATCTATCATATCTCACTCTCGTAAGTGGCCTTATAGGGATTGACAACCCCTATTTGCGTTGGTTGCGAGGATTTATTTGTTTTGTGCAGGTACGAGGGACTCGCGCGTAGCCTCCTACTGGATTGATACCTTGGTTCTCAAAAACTGAGGGAAATACTTACGCTACTTTGTTGCATCATCCCTTCCTCTCCGGGGAAAACCAGTGCAGTGCTCAAGAGGTAGCACCTCCCTTCTTAAGGACACAATGGACATGACTTACCCATTGACTATCAGCAACAGGATAAATTATACGTGCCTCTAGAAGCATTAGTATTTCTTTTCTTACCACTTCTTTCATCTTAGGATTTAACCTTTGTTGGTGATCAATAACTAGTTTAGCGTCTTTCTCTAGTTTTATTTTGTGCTAGCATAGAGTGGGACTAATGCCCTTAAGATCATCAAGAGTATATCCAATAGCAGCACAATGCTTCTTCAGAGTTTTCAATAATTTCTTTTCTTCATGTTCTGAAAGGTTAGCACTAATAATAATAGGATATATCTCTTTCTCATCAAGATAAGCATATTTAAGAGTATCAGGTAAAGGTTTAAGCTCAAACACAGGATCACCCTTGGGTGGAGGATGATCCCCTAGGTTTCAATAGGCAAGTTGTGTTTCAAAATAGGTCCCTGTTCAAAGAATATTTCATCTATTTCCCTTCTTTCATTCATAAACATATCATTTTTGTGGTCTAGCAAATATTGTTCCAAAGGATCACTAGGAGGCACGGCAATAGAAGCAAGACCAATAATTTCATCTTTACTAGGCAATTCTTTATCATGGGGTTGTCTACGAAATTGAGCAAAATTAAACTCATGAGACATATCCCCTAAACCAACAGAAACAATATCCTTATTGCAGTCTATCCTAGCATTAATAGTATTCAAGAAGGGTCTACCAAATATAATGGGACAAAAGTCATCTTGTGGGGAACAAAGAACAAGAAAATCAGCAGGATATTTAACTTTCCCACACAAGACTTCAACATCTCTAACAATCCCAACTGGTGAAATAGTATCTCTATTGGCAAGCTTAATTGTAACATCTATCTCTTCGATCTCAGCAGGTGCAATGTCATGCATAATTTCTTTGTATAAGGAATGAGGTATTGCAATTGCACTAGAACCCATATCACATAAGCCATGATAGCAACGATCTCCTATTTTAACAGAAATAACAGGCATGCCTACACCAGGTCTACGTTTATTTATTTTTAGTATCAGGTCTAGCAATTCTAGCAGATTCATTACAGAAGTAAATAACATGCCCATCAATGTTATCGTCCAAGAGATCTTTAACCATAGCAACACTAGGTTCAACTTTAATTTGCTCAGGGGGTTTGGGTGTCTTAATATTGCTTTTGTTGATCACAGTTGAAGCTTTAGCATGATCCTTTATTCTAACAGGGAAAGGTGGTTTCTCAATATAAGCATTAGGAACAACAGGATCATTATAAGTGATAGTCTTTTCTTCAAATTTAATAGGTGCAACTACGTTTACTTCAATGGGAGGATTATATTTAAACCACTTCTCCTTAGGGAGATCAACATGAGTAGCGAAGGATTCACAGAAAGAAGCTACTATCTCAGAGTCAAGTCCATATTTAGTGCTAAATTCACGGAAAGCATCGGTATCCATAAAAAGATTTAACACAATCAAACTTAGGTGTTATACCTGACTCCTTACCTTCGCCGAGGTCCCAATCTTCAGAGTTGCGTTTAATTCTTTCCAATAAATCCCATTTGAATTCAATAGTCTTCATCATAAAAGATCCAGTACAAGAAGTATCGAGCATGGAGCGATTACTGAGAGAAAGCCGAGCATAAATTTTTTGAATAATCATTTCTTTTGAGAGCTCATGATTGGGGCATGAATATAACATTGACGTAAGCCTCCCCCAAGCTTGAGCGATGCTTTCTCCTTCACGAGGCCAAAAATTATATATATAATTACAATCACGATGGACAAGATGCATAGGATAAAACTTCTGATGAAATTCCAATTTCAACCGTTGGTAGTTCCATGATCCAATATCATCACATAGCCTAAACCATGTCAATGCATCTCCCTTCAAAGATAAAGGGAAGACCTTCTTCTTGATAACATCCTCGGGCATACCTACAAGCTTAAATAATCCACAAACTTCATCCACATAGATTAGGTGCAAATCGGGGTGTAATGTTCCATCACATGCGAAAGGATTAGCTAGCACTTTCTCTATCATACCCGAAGGAATTTCAAAGTAAACATTTTCAGTAGGTTCAGTAGGTTGAGGAGCAACTCTTTGCTCTACTGGTCGGGGTGAAGATACCCCGAACAAGCCCCTCAAAGGATTATGTTCCATAATAACAAGTGACAGTAAATTTCAGCACACTATA
Source organism: Triticum monococcum (assembly GCA_034509565.1). Classification (NCBI taxonomy): domain Eukaryota; kingdom Viridiplantae; phylum Streptophyta; class Magnoliopsida; order Poales; family Poaceae; genus Triticum; species Triticum monococcum. The sequence goes on from CM067845.1 coordinate 673,544,501, forward strand.
TAAATTTTTCCTTACCAAATTCCACCTACCAAAGGCGCTTCACTCCCCGAAAACGGTGCTAGAAAAGAGTCTTGATGACCAACAAGTGTAGGGGATCTATCGCAGCCTTTTCGATAAGTAAGAGTGTCTAACCTAACGAGAAGCAGAAGGAAATGATAAGCGGTTTTCAGTAAGGTATTCTCTGCAAGCACTGAAATTATCAGTAACAGATAGTTTTTTGATAAGATAATTTGTAACGGGTAACAAGTAATAAAAGTAAATAAGGTGCAGCAAGATGGCCCAATCCTTTTTGTAGCAAAGTACAAGCCTGGATAAATTCTTATATAAAGGAAAGCACTCCCGAGGACACATGAGAATTATCGTCAAGCTAGTTTTCATCACGTTCATATGATTCACGTTCGGTACTTTGATAATTTGATATGTGGGTGGACCGGTGCTTGGGTACTACCCTTACTTGGACAAGCATCCCACTTATGATTAACCCCTATTGCAAGCATCCGAAACTACAATAGAAGTATTAAGGTAAACCTAACCATAGCATGAAACATATGGATCCAAATCAGCCCCTTACGAAGCAACGCATAAACTAGGGTTTAAGCTTCTGTCACTCTAGCAACCCATCATCTACTTATTACTTCCCAATGCCTCCCTCTAGGCCCAAACAATGGTGAAGTGTCATGTAGTCGACGTTCACATGACACCACTAGAGTGATGACAACATACATCTCATCAAAATATCGAACGAATACCAAATTCACATGACTACTTATAGCAAGACTTCTCCCATGTCCTCGGGGACAAACGTAACTACTCATAGAGCATATTCATGTTCATAATCAGAGGGGTATTAATATGCATAATGGATCTGAACATGTGATATTCCACCAAGTAAACCAACTAGCATCAACTACAAGGAGTAATAATACTACTAGCAACCCACAGGTACCAATTTGAGGTTTGGATACAAGAGATGAACTAGGGTTTGAGATGATATGGTGCTGGTGAAGATGTTGATGGAGATTGACCCCCTCCCGATGAGAGGATCGTTGGTGATGACGATGGTGATGATTTCCCCCTCCCGGAGGGAAGTTTTCCCGGCAGAACAGCTCCGTCGGAGCCCTAGATTGGTTCCGCCAAGGTTCCGCCTTGTGGCAGCGGAGTTTCGTCCCGTTAGCTTGCTTATGATTTTTTTTCTCGATGAAAGACTCCATATAGCCAAAGATGGGCATCAGAGGGCCACTAGGGGGGCCACGAGGCAGGGGGCGCGCCCAGGGGGGTAGGGCGCGCCCCCACCCTCGTGGACGGTGGGTGGCCCCCTCTGGTACTTCTTTAGCCCAATATTTTGTATATATTCTGAAAATAATTCCCTTGGAGTTTTAGGACTTTTGGAGATGTGCAGAATAGGTCTCTAATATTTGCTCCTTTTCTAGCCCCGAATTCCAGCTGCTGGCACTCCCCCTCTTCATGTAAACCTTGTAAAATAAGAGAGAAAAGTCATAAGTATTGTGACATAATGTGTAATAACAGCCCATAATGCAATAAATATCGATATAAAAGCATGATGCAAAATGGACGTATCAAATATGTAGGAGCCAATATGAGCATCCAGGTTCTGAAGGAAATATGCCCTAGAGGCAATAATAAAGTTATTGTTTATTTCCTTATATCATGATAAATGTTTATTATTCATGCTAGAATTGTATTAACCGGAAACTTAGTACATGTGTGAATACATAGACAGACAGAGTGTCACTAGTATGCCTCTACTTGACTAACTCGTTGAATCAGAGATGGTTAAGTTTCCTAGCCATAAACATGAGTTGTCATTTGATTAACGGGGTCACATCATTAGAGAATGATGTGATTCACTTGACCCATTCTGTTAGCTTATCACGATGATCGTTTAGTTTGTTGCTACTGCTTTCTTCATGACTTATACATGTTCCTATGACTATGAGATTATGCAACTTCCGAATAGCAGAGGAACACTTTGTGTACTACCAAACGTCACAACATAACTGGGTGATTATAAAGGTGTTCCACAGGTGTCTCCGATGGTTCTTGTTGAGTTGGCATAGATCGAGATTAGGATTTGTCACTCCGATTGTCGGAGAGGTATCTCTGGGCCCTCTCGATAATGCCCATCACTATAAGCCTTGCAAGCAATGTGACTAATGAGTTAGCCGCGGGATGATGCATTACGGAACGAGTAAAGAGACTTGCCGGTAACAAGATTGAACTAGGTATTGAGATACTGACGATCGAATCTCGGGCAAGTAACATACCGATGACAAAGGGAACAACGTATGTTGTTATGCGGTTTGACCGATAAAGATCTTCGTAGAATATGTAGGAACCAATATGAGCATCCAAGTTCCTCTATTGGTTATTGACCGGAGATGAGTCTTGGTCATGTGTACATAGTTCTCAAACCCGTAGGGTCCGCACGCTTAACGTTCGGTGACGATCGGTATTAAGAGTTTATATGTTTTGATGTAATGAAGGTTGTTCGCAGTCCCAGATGAGAGCAGGGACATGACGAGGAGTCTCGAAATGTTCGAGACATAAAGATCGATATAGTGGAAGGCTATATTTGGATATCGGAAAGGTTCTGAGTGGTTCGGGTATTTTTCGGAGTACCGGAGAGTTACGGGAATCCGCCGGGGAGTATATGGGCCTTATTGGGGTTTATGGGAGAGGGAGGGGGGCTGCCTAGGGCAGGTCGCGCCCCCCCAAGGCCTAGTCCGAATTGGACTAAGGGGAGGGGCGGCGCCCCCTCCTTCCTTCTCTTCTCTCTTCCCCTTCCTTCTCTCCTACTCCTACTACTTGGAAGGGGGGGGGGGATCCTACTCCCGATGGGAGTAGGACTCCCCAGGGCACGCCATAGTAGAGGGCCAGCCCTCCCCCTCCTCCACTCCTTTATATACGGGGGAGGGGGCACCCCATGGACACACAAGTTGATCATTGATCTTTTAGCCGTGTGCGGTGCCCCCCTCCACCATAATCCACCTTGGTCATATCGTAGTGGTGCTTAGGCGAAGGTCTGTTCCGGTAGCATCATCATCACCATCATCACGTCGTCATGCTGACGAAACTCTCCCTCGAAGCTCTACTGGATCGTGAGTTCGCGGGACGTCACCGAGCTGAACATGTGCAGATCGCGGAGGTGCCGTATCTTTGGTGCTAGATCGGTCGATCGTGAAGACGTATGACTACATCAACCGCGTTGTCATAACGCTTCCGCTTATGGTCTACGAGGGTACATAGACGATACTCTCCCCTCTCGTTGCTATGCATCACCATGATCATGCATGTGAGTAGGAATTTTTTTGAAATTACTGCGTAACCCAATAGTGGCATCCAAGCTAGGTTTATGTGTAGATGTTATATGCACGAGTAGAACACAAAGGTGTTGTGGGCATGGGTATATACATATTGATTGCCGTCACCGGTTGATTCTTCTTGATAACCCACAAGTATAGGGGATCGCAACAGTTTTCGATAACTAAGAGTGTCGAACCCAATGAGGAGCTAAAGGCAGAACAAATATTCCCTCAAGTTCTATCGACCACCGATACAACTCTACGCACGCTTGATGTTCGCTTTACCTAGAACAAGTATGAAACTAGAAGTACTTTGTAGGTGTTGTTGGATAGGTTTGCAAGATAATAAATATTACGTAAATAAAAAGTAGGGGCTGTTGTGAGTAAACAAGCAATAAAGTAAATATAGCAAGTGTGGAAAAGTGGTGGTAGGAGTTGCAAAATTGTCCCTAAGCAATTGACTACTTTACTAGACTGATAGCAAGTTTTATGTGGGGGAGGCCCCTGCTAGCATGTCATCCCTGACTTGGAATTCTATGCACTTATGATTGGAACTATTAGCAAGCATCCGCAACTACTAACGTTCATTAAGGTAAAACCAACCATAGGATTAAGATATATTGGTCCCCCTTAAATCCCGTATGCATCAATTTCTATGCTAGGTTGAAGCTTCTGTCACTCTTTCCCTCCAATACATAGTCCTATCAACATACAACTAACCCTATGGTGTGATCCACGCGTGTGCTCATATGATGGGCACCAAAGGACAGCAACATAACCACAAGCAAATTAAACCAATCAAACCAATTCATCAACCACCGATAGGACAAAGAAAATCTACTTAGACATCATAGGATGGCAACACATCATTAGGTAATAATATGAAGCATAAAGCACCATGTTCAAGTAGAGGGTACAACGGGTTGCGGGAGAGTGGACCGATGTAGATAGAGGGGGGAAGGTGATGGAGATGTTGGTGAAGATGGCGGAGGTGTTGGTGTAGATCGCGGTGATGATGATGATGGCCACGACAGCGTTCCGGCGCCACCGGAAGAGAAGGGGAGAGGGTGCCCCTTCGTCTTCTTCTTCCTTGACCTCCTCCCTAGATGGGAGAAGGGTTTCCCCTCTGGTCCTTGGCCTCCATGGCATGGGAGGGGCGAGAGCCCCTCCGAGATTGGATCTGTCTCTCTGTCTCTCTCTGTTTCCGCGTTCTCAGATTCTACCCTTTCACCGTTTCTTATATTCCCGGAGATCCGTAACTGCGATTGGGCTGAAATTTGAACACAAACTCTATCCGGATATTAGCTTTCTTGCGGCGAAAGAAGGGCACCAACCGCCTTAGGGGGTGGCCACGAGGGCCAGGGCGCGCCCAGGGGGTGGGCGCCCCCCCTGCCTCGTGCCTCCCTCGGGCACCGTCTCACGTGGATTTTTCTTCCCAAAAATCATATATATTCCAAAAAAATCTCCGTTAGTTTTTATCCCATTTGGACTCCGTTTGATATGGATATTCTGCGAAACAAAAAACATGCAACAAACAGGAACTGGGCACTGGATCAATATGTTAGTCCCAAAAGTAGTATAAAAAGTTGCCAAAAGTATATGAAAGTTGTAGAATATTGGCATGGAACTAATCAAAAATTATAGATATGACGGAGACGTATCAGCATCCCCAAGCTTAATTCCTGCTCGTCCTCGAGTAGGTAAATGATAAAAAAGATATTTTTTCATGTGGAGTGCTACCTAGCATAATCTTGATCACATATCTAATCATGGCATGAATATTAAGATACAAGTGATTCGAAGCAATAGTCTATCATTTCACATAAAAACAATAATACGACAAGCCTTCTAAAAAAGCAACCATGTATTTTCAAAATAACATGGCCAAAGAAAGTTATCCCTACAAAATCATATAGTCTGGCTATGCTCCATCTTCATCACACAAAATATTCACACCATGCACAACCCCGATGACAAGCCAAGCAATTGTTTCATACTTTTGACGTTCTCAAACCTTTTCAACTTTCACGCAATACTTGAGCGTGAGCCATGGACATAGCACTATAGGTGGAATAGAATGGTGGTTGTGGAGAAGACAAAAAGGAGAAGATAGTCTCACATCAACTAGGCGTATCAACGGGCTATGGAGATTCCCATCAATAGATATCAATGTGAGTGAGTAGGGATTGCCATGCAACGGATGCACTAGAGATATAAGTGTATGAAAGCTCAAACTGAAAATAAGTGGGTGTGCATCCAACTTGCTTGCTCATGAAGACCTCGAGCGTTTGAGGAAGCCCATCATCGGAATATACAAGCCAAGTTCTATAATGAAAATTCCCACTAGTATATGAAAGTGATAACTCAAGAGACTCTCTATATGAAGAACATGGTGCTACTTTGAAGCACAAGTGTGGTAAAAGGATAGTAACATTGCCCCTTCTCTCTTTTTCTCTCATATTTTTTGGGGCCTTCTCTTTTTTGGCCTTTATATTTTTTTATTCTTTTATTATTATTATTTTTTCGTCCGGAGTCTCATCCCGACTTGTGGGGGAATCATAGTCTCCATCATCCTTTCCTCACTGGGGCAATGCTCTAATAATGATGATCATCACACTTTTATTTACTTACAACTCAATATTACAACTCGATATCTAGAATAAAGATATGACTCTATATGAATGCCTCCGGTGGTGTACCGGTATGTGCAATGATCTAGCGTAGCAATGACATCAAAAACGGACAAGCCATGAAAACATCATGCTAGCTATCTTACGATCATGCAAAGCAATATGACAATGAATGCTCAAGTCATGTATATGATGATGATGGAAGTTGCATGGCAATATATCTCGGAATGGCTATGAGAATGCCATGATAGGTAGGTATGGTGGCTATTTTGAGGAAGGTATATGGTGGGTTTATGGTACCGGCGAAAGTTGCGCGGTACTAGAGAGGCTAGCAATGGTGGAAAGGTGAGAGTGCATATGATCCATGGACTCAACATTAGTCATAAAGAACTCACATACTTATTGCAAAAAGTCTATTAGTCATCGAATCAAAGTACTACGCGCATGCTCCTAGGGGGATAGATTGGTAGGAAAATACCATCACTCGTCCCCGACCGCCACTCATAAGGAAGACAATCAATAAATAAATCATGCTCCGACTTCGTTACATAACGGTTCACCATACGTGCATGCTACGGGAATCACAAACCTCAACACAAGTATTTCTACTAATCCACAACTACCCAATAGCATGACTCTAATATCACCATCTTTATATCGCAAAACTATTGCAAGGAATCAAACATATCATATTCAGTGAGCTACAAGTTTTATGTAGGATTTTAACCATGTGAATGACCGGTTCCTGTCATCTCTCTAAATAGATATAAGTGAAGTAAGAGAGTTTAATTCTTTCTACAAAAGATATGCCCACGCTCTAACAAATATAAGTGAAGCAAAAGAGCATTCTACAAATGGCGATTTTCTATGTAAAGAGAAACAGGCAATCCAAACTTCAAATGATATAAGCGAAGCACATGAAGCATTCTATGAAGCCATACTCAAAAGATAAAACCGAAGTGCATAGAGCATTCTATAAATCAACCAAGGACTATCTCATACCAGCATGGTTAATAAAATAAAAATGAAAACTAAAAGCAAAAGACGCTCCAAGATTGCACATATCGCATGAACGAAACGAATCCGAAAACATACCGATACTTGTTGAAAAAAGAGGGGATGCCTTTCGGGGCATCCCCAAGCTTAGACGCTTGAGTCTCCTTGAATATTTACTTGGGGTGCCTCGGGCATCCCTAAGCTTGAGCTCTTGCCTCTCTTCCTTCTTCTCACATCGAGACATTCTCAATCATCGAACACTTCATCCACACAAAACTTCAACAGAAAACTCGGTAAGATCCGTTAGTATAATAAAGCAAATCACTACTCTAAGTACTGTTGCAAACCAATTCATATTTTGTTTTTGCATTTTGTCTACTGTAATATAGCTTTTCCATGGCTTAATCCACTGATATAAATCGATAGTTTCATCAAAACAAGCAAACTATGCATCAAAAACAGAATCTGTCTAAAACAGAACAGTCTGTAATAATCTGAACATTCACCATACTTCTGCTACTTGAACAATTCTTCCAAAATTGGGAAAAATAAAAAATTTGTATAGAAAGACAATGCAAAAAGAATCAGAACCATTTGATGTTCCAGTAAAACATTAAAAATCACACACTACAGCCAAAGTTTCTGTCCTGCACCGTACAAACCAACAAGCATCTAAAACATCCTAAAGGCAAACCTTGGCACATTATTTTTATTGTAACATCCCAAATTTTCAATTTGGAATGTTATACATACGTCATCCATGCATATCTTATTTATTGAATTTTTGTTTTGTAATCCTCAAAATCCTAAGCAACTCAAGGACCCTGGAGAGAGTTGGGGATTTCCCCGGTTTTCATATTTGATTTTTATCAAATAATGAATCGAGGATTTGGATTTTAATTATTTTCCTTCCTAAAAATATTTCATATTAAAATATATGAGAGGAGATAATATGACTTCTCCAAAATAATTGAAATATTGGAGGAAAATATTAAAATCATTTATTTGATTTTTAATTGATTTTATTAGGATTTTATTTGCATTAGAAAAATTGCACGTTTTCAAAATTGTATTTTAGGGGCAAGAAAATGTTCATCTTGTTTTAAATATTTTATTTAGACGGTGAAAATTTGTTTTGGCATTTTTAGGTTTTTATTTTATTTTCTATGGTTTTATTTCTGTCGGCGTAATTTTTTTAAAAAGAATGTTTCCCGCGCCTGACTGGGCCTAAGGCCTAGCCGAGCCAGGCCGGCCCGAGCCGCCACCGCCCCCGCGCGCGTTCGCCGCCTCGCCGCCGCTCGGACCGGAGTCCGAGCCGGACTCCGCCTCCGCCGCGTCTTGCCCCCTCCCCCAAGTCGCCGCCCCCGCCCCCTTTATAAGCCGCCACCCCCGCCGCCCCAAACCACCACCACCGCCGCAACCAACGCCGACCCAAGCCGCAGCCGCCGCCTGCCTCGCCGCCGCCGCAGCCGCCAAGCCCCGCCGCCAGCGAGTCGCCGCCGCCGCCCAAGCCCGCCTCGCCGGAGGTACCGCGCCGGTTCCGAGCCACCGTTTTTTAAAACCGTTTGGTTTTTTTGAAACCCTAGATCCGTTTTTTTGGGTTCACCGGTTTTTCTCAGTTTTTCTATTTAGCGGATGTTCGTTTTAACGAACGGTTTTCGCCCGTTAGTTACAGCAAACGAACGCTCGTTCGTTAGTCTGTTCATTAGTTTTCTTTTTATCGGATTTATCCGCGATTTTCTCGATCGCGATGTCTGATCCGATCTTAGTTTCTGTTTATCTTTTCGCTCATTAGTCGGAATCAGGCGATTTAAGCGCCTAGATCTTCGTCTCGAAACCCTCTTTCTGTTTAATCAACTTGAACCAATTTTTGCTACTGTAAAATTTGACCTAGGTCCAGAATAGTAAACGGATCTTGTTTCTTTCGCCGTTTGAGTTTCGTTGCTCCGTTTGATTTGATTCTTTTTGCTAACCGGAGTTCTTAAGTTGAACTTTCCGGTCAACCTCTTTTATTTGAGTTTTGCTTGCGCATCTTTGCTTTTTGTTTATGTATGTTATTGTTTGTTTGCGATAGAACACCCGGAGTGCGAAGCGTGCTACTACGAGTCCCTAGGTTTTGCGGATCGTCAGCAAGGCAAGTAACACATTGATCATTTTTTTTCATACCCAGTTTTTATGCATTGGTTCCAATCCTCAAACATTGCATGATTAGGATGTCATAAACTTGTGGGTTGGGAAGTAGTTATTGAGGTAGAACCTATTACCCTGTTACTACCAAACCCTTGGGAGTTACTTCTACGCGTTGCTTATATTGCTATGCTATGCTATGCTCATAGACGTGGTTCGGGTTTGAGTGAAATCCATGACAGATGTGAGATTGTTAATTAATGGTTCAACTTAAGGTGGCAACTTAATTAAACATCTGGGTGGATTGAGGCACCTGGGGAACCTAGTGTTGTCTATTTTTTGGAAATCCCGGGGAACCCGTGTGATCTTCCTATGGACCGCCACCCAGGCTCAAAGGGAACTGAGATGATTCATGCTAGAAACTTCCGTGTGCAGCCACAAGCTATTATGGGCTCTATCATAGTTAAGTAAGTTACGTGAAGCTCGTGAAGAGGTAGATCAACAGGTAGTGGGTTTTGTAGGTTTGGTATGGTCTACCGGGAGTAGAGAATTAATGTTTCTGAAAGACTGTGTCTCGGTCATCCGTTTCTCAAACACCTTGTAGTGCGAGAAATCCAACGGAGGTGATCGAGTCTTGTGGGGAAAAGTGCACAAACCTCTGCAGAGTGTACAATCTAATCATGGTTAGCCATGTCCCTGGTTATGGACAATCTTGAGTATCTAGTACTTGGGTTATCACATGTATCTCATCACTTTTAATTAAATTTGTTGGGTTGTTAATCACTTTAATTGGGATTGAGTTGGGGTTACCTTCTCAATGTTTCAACCACCATGATAGTTAAATTAAAATATATTCCTTTGGTGTAGGGAAAAATTGGCTTTTCGCAAAAACTATAACCCTAGAGCTTTCCACCAGCCAAATATGCATGTAGTATTAGTATTATTCTGTTCATGCTCTAATGTGTTATACTGCCAGCCTATTCCATGTGCTGACCCGTTTTCGGGCTGCAACGTATTATGTTGCAGACTTTTCAAACGAGGAGTAAGGTTCGTTAGGTCGTTGCCGTGGAGCTCAGCTATGCCGTTGGAGTTGATGGACTCACTTTATCTTCCAAGCCTTCCGCTGTTATCGCATTAGATGGCCTTAAGCCATATTATTGTAATAGGTTCTCTCTTGAGACATTCGATGTAATAAGTGGGTGATTGCTACTCTGTTATAAATCCTTCGAGTACTGTGTGTGTCAGCATTACAGATCCAGGGATGACACTGAAGCATAGAGACTTGACGGTTTGAGGTCGGTTCGCTACTAGATGGTATCAGAGCACACGCTGAGTGTAGGACACAACCACTAAGCTAAACCATAGGTCACACTTCTCTTCTCATTTCTAACTCCTCTTCAATTTCTACTCTTTAGGATGACGGAGATGAAGAACAAGTTTGCCCAACTGGATGAAGACACACCTTTTGGATGCCACTTGAAGGAAGTCACTAGGTACTTGAACATTGGAATACCAAGCTTCACTGAGACATACAACGCTACCTTGCCAGAAGAGGAGCGCTGGATGATTCAAGTACAAGTTCCAGGAAGGACGTTCTCGCCAACTTCTAAACCCATATAATTTTCTTTCGAAGCACCCACCTGGAGTCTAGGCAAGAGCATGGCAGCCCACATTACCATGGGACGCATTGGAGAAGTCTACAACAGGGAACTTAAGGACACTATCTACCAAATATGTGGGCGCCGAGACGAGCAATGGGAAGTAATCAGCACCAAGAGGGATAGATCCATTGCAGCTTTCATCCAGGAGTTAAACCAGCACATTCGACGCCAGGAGAACCAGATGTGCGCGGACATGATGGACTTGAAGAAGGTGAAGACTAGGATCATCGAGCTGGAGGAAGAACTCAAGTTTACACGCGATGGATATGAGGAGGAAATCAAGACACTACTGGAGAAGAATGACGACCTGGTTAAGAAGATCGGAGTATTCATGGGAGGTCCAGCACCGGGAGTAGAAGATGACGATTCCACTTTCCCGGACAACTACATCATCATCGACGACACCGATTCCAATCCAAGTGATGATGAGTTCAAAGACGAAGCTGCAGCAGATTTCATGGAGTCTTCCACCGACCAAAATTTCTAAAGGACCACCGTATATTAGTAGTATTTCCCCCATGTATTTAGTAGTAGTTGAGCACTTTTGCGATAGTTCCAGACCGCTTGTATGCCCTTGCTTGATTGATTGAGTGAAATGACTGTGTTTGTCTCATGTGCATATGGGTAGTGCTTTCCCATTAGACCCCTTTTCTATTCTGGTCTCTTCCATCTAAACCCATCAGATGCCTCCGAGACGTGACCCCGGTTTTGTTTTCCCATCGGAGCTCACCCAGTTGATCCAGCAGCAGAATAATTTGATGCAATTGCTAGTTCAGAACCAAGGCAACAACAACAACAACAACAACAACCTGCCACCAGTGGACAACCTAGCCCGCTTTCTAAGGTTACAACCGCTGGTGTTTTCCAGTAGCACTGAGCCTATAGTTACAGATGATTGGCTCCGCATGATTGGAAGGGAGTTAACCACTGCGGGATGCACTGATGCTGAGAAGGTGCGTTTTGCCGCACATCAGTTGGATGGACCAGCAGCATCCTGGTGGAAGAATTACACTGTCACCTACCCCATAGCCACGGTGACATGGGACCAGTTTCAGCAAGCTTTCCGCACAGCCCATGTCTCAACCGGAGCTATGCAGATGAAGAAGTGGGAGTTCCGCAACTTACGCTAGGGGAACCGTACTATGGCTTAGTACGCGGATGAGTTTAGCAAGTTATCACGCTATGCCCCTGATGATGTGGCCACAGATGCCACAAAGCAGGAGAAGTTTATGGAAGGGCTGAATGACGAGATGAGCATGCAGTTGATGGTAGCAACCTTCAACAACTACCAGGAGTTGGTAGGCAAGGCTCTTATGATTGAAGGGAAGCAACAGCAGATTGAGAGCCGCAAGAGGAAGTACGGACAAGGGAAGTATAACTCAGGAGCTTAGCAGAAGCCTCGCCTAACCCCGAACTCGGGAGGACTAGTTCATAACCATGGAGGTCACAACCACGCTGGAGGGGGATCGCATAACCACAATGGTGCTAAGAATGGGAATGGGAACGGAGCTAACAACAATTAGAACCGCTCCAACCCAACCACACCCTCCAAAAGAGATCTAAGTCAAGTTACTTGCTTTAAGTGCGGGAAGACAGGGCACTATGCCAATGATTACCCTGAAGGAAGGAATGGAAATGGAAATGGGAGCGCGGGGAAGAAGCCTAATCCATTCAACAAAGGACAAGTGAACCACGTTAATGTGGAGGAGGTTGAAGAGCAGTCGGACACAGTAATATGTAAGTTTTTGGTTAAGTCATTTACCGCTCTTGTTCTTTTCGATACTGGTGCATCGCATTCATACATATCAAGGGGATTCGTGGATAAGTTTAAACTACCAACCCAAACCCTTAGGACCCCTCTCTTAATGAGTTCACCTGGAGCAGAATACATGGCTAGCCGATGGTGTAACCAGATATCCCTAACCATTGGTACACATGTTTTTTCGTCCGACCTAATTATCTTGGAGTCACAAGGTTTGGATGTGATATTAGGTATGGACTAGATTTCAAAGTATGGAGGAAGCATTGACTGTGCTAGTAAGTCGATTTATCTCACCACCCCGGAGGGAAAAAGGATTAAGTATGTATCTAGGCATGTGCCTAGGAGGAGCCAAGTGAATGCCCTTACGGGAGTTGTTCAGGAGGAAGTGTCTGTAGTGAAGGATTACCCAGATGTTTTTCCAGAGGAGTTACCAGGCATGCCACCGGATAGAGACATTGAGTTTCTGATAGAGCTATTGCCAGGTACCGGGCCAATATCCAAGAGACCCTATCGGATGCCCGCGAATGATCTGGAGGAAATTAAGAAATAAATCAAGGAGTTATTGGAGAAAGGGTACATTCGAAGAAGTTCATCACCTTGGGGAGCCCCAGTGCTTTTGGTTGAGAAGAAGGATAAATCCCTAAGGATGGTTGTTGATTATCGAGCTTTGAATGAAGTGACGATTAAGAACAAGTACCCACTGCCGATGATCAACGACGATCTGTTTGATCAGCTGCAAGGAGCTAAAGTGTTCTCGAAGATCGATCTGCGATCAGGATACCATCAGTTGAATATTCGAGAGAAGGATATACCAAAGGCAGCGTTCACCATGCGGTATGGATTATATGAGTATACGGTCATGTCGTTTGGACTGACTAACGCCCTTGCCTATTTCATGAGCATGATGAACAAGGTGTTCATGGAATATTTGGACAAGTTTGTTGTGGTGTTTATAGATGATATTATGGTATACTCGAAGAATGAAGAGGAGCATAAAAAGCATTTGCGATTAGTTCTCGAGAAACTCAGGGAACACCAGTTGTATGCTAAGTTTAGCAAATGCGAATTTTTGTTAAAGGAAGTCGGATTCCTTGGACATGTTATATCGGGGGAAGGAATAGCAGTGGACCCCAGCAAGGTTCAGTCAGTCACTGAATGGTTGGCACCCACTTCAGTTAGCGAGATCCGTAGTTTCCTTGGACTCGCAGGATACTACCGGAGATTCATTGAGAATTTTTCCAAGATTGCGAAGCCAATGACTGAACTATTGAAGAAGGATACTAAGTTTAAATGGACAGAAGATTGCGAGGCAAGTTTCCAGGAGTTGAAGAAACGTTTGACTACAGCCCCAGTGCTGACACTGCCAGATATACATACGGATTTCCAAGTGTATTGCGATGCCTCTCGCTTAGGACTTGGATGTGTACTTATGCAGGACGGAAGAGTTGTTTCATATGACTCGCGACAACTAAAACCTCATGAGTTGAACTATGCCACTCATGATTTGGAGCTAGCAGCCGTAGTCCATGCATTGAAGACTTGGAGGCATTACCTTATTGGAAACCGTTGTGATGTGTACACGGATCATAAGAGTTTGAAGTACATTTTCACACAGAAGGAGCTAAACCTTAGACAGAGGAGATGGTTGGAGCTTATAAAGGATTACGATATGAAGCTACACTATCATCCCGGAAAGGCCAATGTCGTAGCAGACGCTTTGAGCCGAAAGAGTTATGCCAATATCCTTGAAATTAAGGGATTGCCAAAGGAGTTAGCAGAGAATATCATGGAACTTCAGTTGGAGATTGTTCCAAGAGGTTTCGTTGCAACAATGGAGGTTTAGTCTACATTGTTGGGCAAGATCCGAGAAGCTCAGAAGGATGACAAAGAGATTGCTGAGATAAAGGAAAAGATGGGCAAAGGAAAGTCCAAAGGTTTTCGTGAGGATGAGCACGATACCTTATGGTTTGAGGATCGAGTTTATGTGCCCAATAACCCAGAGATCAGAAGTTAATACTTCAGAAGGCTCATGACTCACCATACTCGATACACCCCGGAAACACCAAGATGTATTTGGATTTGAAGGAACATTTCTTGTGGACTGGTATGAAGAAGGATATTGCCGAGTACGTAGCCGTATGTGATGTATGTCAGAGAGTGAAGGTAGAGCATCAGAAGCCAGCAGGACTGTTACAGCCTATGCCGATACCCGAATGGAAGTGGGATAAACTTGCATGGACTTTATCACCGGATTGCCTAGGACCAAAGCAGGATATGATTCAATATGGGTAGTAGTTGATCGCTTGACCAAAGTGGCTCACTTCATCCCAGTGAAAACCACTTATACGAGTGCGAAGTTGGCCAAGATATATATGTCCAGGATCGTATGTCTGCATGGAGTTCCGAGGACCATCGTATCAGATAGAAGAACACAGTTTACTTCAAAATTTTGGCATCAGTTGCACCAGACTTTGGGTACGAGATTGGAGTTCAGTATAGTATTCCACCCGCAGACGAACGGACAGACCGAGAGATTCAACCAGATACTAGAGGACATGTTGAGAGCCTGTGCGCTAGATTATGGATCTAGTTGGGACGACAATTTGCCTTACGCAAAGTTCTCATACAACAATAGCTATCAAGCCAGTTTGAAGATGGCACCATTTGAAACTCTGTATGGACGCAGATGCAGAACGCCATTGATGTGGGATGAGGTAGGAGACCGACAGTTGTTTGGACCAGAGTTAATCAAAGAGTCTGAAGAGAAGGTTAAATTGATTCGCGATAGACTAAAGATTGCTCAGTCCAGGCAGAAGAGTTACGCAGATTCAAAACGCAAGGAGGTAACATATGAAATTGGAGACAGAGCATACCTGCGAGTATCACCCTTGCGAGGAGTGAAACATTTTGGATTTAAGGGAAAGTTAGCCCCAAGATTTGTAGGACCGTATCGTGTTTTAGAACGGATGGGAGAAGTTGACTACAAGTTGGAATTACCCGAGGGATTGTCAGGAGTTCACGATGTGTTCCACGTTTCACAGCTGAAGAACTGTCATGCTGAGATGGCCGATATACCGTTAAGAGATACAGTACCCTTGGAGGTGATTTAGTTGGAAAGTGATTTGACTTATGAGGAGAAGCCAGTTAAGATTCTTGAGTTTACCAGCCGAATCAACCGCAACAAGGTTATCAAGTTTTGCAAAGTTTAGTGGAGCCACCATACCGAGGATGAAGCCACCTGGGAACGAGAGGATGATCTACTCAAAGACCACCCGCACCTATTTTCTAGGCAACCCGAATCTCGAGGGCAAGATTCATCTTAAGGGGGGTAGGTTTGTAACATCCCAAATTTTCAATTTGGAATGTTATACATAGGCCATCCATGCATGTCATATTTTATTGCATTTTTGTTTTGTAATCCTCAAAATCCTAAGCAACTCAAGGACCCTCGGAGAGAGTTGGGGATTTCCCCAGTTTTCATATTTGATTTTTATCAAATAATGAATCAAGGATTTGGATTTTAATTATTTTCCTTCCTAAAAATATTTCATATTAAAATATATGAGAGGAGATAATATGACTTCTCCAAAATAATTGAAATATTGGAGGAAAAATATTAAAATCATTTATTTGATTTTATTTGGATTTTATTTGCATTAGAAAAATTGCACGTTTTCAAAATTGCATTTTAGTGCCAAGAAAATGTTCATCTCGTTCTAAATATTTTATTTAGATGGTGAAAATTTGTTTTCGCATTTTTAGTTTTTTATTTTATTTTCTAGGGTTTTATTTCTGTCGGCGTAATTTTTTTTAAAAAAATGTTTCCCGCGCCCGACTGGGCCTAAGGCCCAGCCGAGCCAGGCCGGCCCGAGCCGCCACCGCCCCTGCGCACGTGCGCCGCCTCGCCGCCGCTCGGACCGGAGTCCGAGCCGGACTCCGCCTCTGCTGTGTCTTGCCCCCTCCCCCAAGTCGCCGCCCCCACCCCCGTTATAAGCCGCCACCCCGCTGCCCCAAACCACCAGCACCGCCGCAACCACCACCACCGCCGCAGCCACCGCCGCCCCAAGCCGTAGCCGCCGCCGCCGCCTGCTGCTGCCGCCGAGCCCCGCCGCCCGCGAGTCGCCGCCGCCGCCCAAGCCCGCCTCGCCGGAGGTACTGCGTCGGTTCCGAGCCGCCAGTTTTTTTAAAAACCGTTCGGTTTTTTAGAAACCCTAGATCCGTTTTTTCGGTTCGCCGGTTTTTCTCGGTTCTTCTAGTTAGCGGACATTCGTCCGTACATTCGTTTTAATGAACGGTTTTCGTCCGTTAGTTATAGCTAACGAATGCTCGCTCGTTAGTCTGTTCGTTAGTTTTCTTTTTATCAGATTTATCCATGATTTTCTCGATCGCGATTTCTGATCCGATCTTAGTTTCTGTTTATCTTTTCGCTCATTAGTCGGAATCAGGCGATTCAAGCGCCTAGATCTTCGTCTCGAAACCCTCTTTCTGTTTAATCAACTTGAACCAGTTTTTGCTACTGTAAAATTTGACCTAGGTCTAGAATAGTAAACAGATCTTATTTCTTTCGCCGTTTGAGTTTTGTTGCTCCGTTTGATTTGATTCTTTTTGCTAACCGGCATTCTTAAGTTGAACTTTCCAGTCAACCTCTTTTATTTGAGTTTTGCTTGCGCATATTTGCTTGTTGTTGATGTATGTTATTGTTTGTTTGTGATAAAACACCCAGAGTGCGAAGCGTGCTACTATGAGTCCCTAGGTTTTGCGGATCGTCAGCAAGGCAAGTAACACATTGATCATTTTTTTTCATACCCAGTTTTTATGCATTAGTTCCAATCCTCAAACATTGCATGATTAGGATGTGTTAAACTTGTGGGTTGGGAAGTAGTTATTGAGGTAGAACTGAAGGAAATATGCCCTAGAGGCAATAATAAAGTTATTATTTATTTCCTTATATCATGATAAATGTTTATTATTCATGCTAGAATTGTATTAACCGGAAACATAATACATGTGTGAATACATAGACAAACAGAGTGTCACTAGTATGCCTCTACTTGACTAGCTCGTTAATCAAAGATGGTTATGTTTCCTAACCATGGACAAAAGAGTTGTTATTTGATTAACAAGGTCACATCATTAGTTGAATGATCTGATTGACATGACCCATTCCATTAGCTTAGCACCCGATCTTTTAGTATGTTGCTATTGCTTTCTTCATGACTTATACATGTTCCTATGACTATGAGATTATGCAACTCCCGTTTGCCGGAGGAACACTTTGTGTGCTACCAAACGTCACAACGTACATGGGTGATTATAAAGGAGCATTACAGGTGTCTCCAAAGGTAGATGTTGGGTTGGCGTATTTCGAGATTAGGATTTGTCACTCCGATTGCCGGAGAGGTATCTCTGGGCCCTCTCGGTAATGCACATCACCTAAGCCTTGCAAGCATTGCAACTAATATGTTAATTGTGAGATGATGTATTACGGAACGAGTAAAGAGACTTGCCGGTAACGAGATTGAACTAGGTATTGGGATACCGACGATCGAATCTCGGGCAAGTAACATACCGATGACAAAGGGAACAACGTATGTTGTTATGCGGTCTGACCGATAAAGATCTTCGTAGAATATGTAGGAGCCAATATGGGCATCCAGGTCCCGCTATTGGTTATTGACTGGAGACGTGTCTCGGTCATGTCTACATTGTTCTCGAACCATAGGGTCCGCACGCTTAAGGTTTCGATGACAGTTATATTATGAGTTTATGAGTTTTGATGTACCGAAGGAGTTCGGAGTCCCGGATGAGATCGGGGACATGACGAGGAGTCTCAAAATGGTCGAGACGTAAATATCGATATATTGGACGACTATATTTGGACATCGGAAAGGTTCGGAGTGATTCGGGTATTTTTCGGAGTACCGGGTAGTTACGGGAGAAGTAATGGGCCTTGATGGGCTTTAGTGGGAAGAGGAAAAAGGCTGCTGCGCCCCCCTCCCCTCTAGTCCGAATTGGACTAGGGAAAAGGGGGCCGGCCACCTTTCCTACTCCTCCACTTCCTTCTCCCTTCCTCCCCTCTTGATGGACTCCTACTAGGACTTGGAGTCCTAGTTGGACTTCCATCCTGGCCGCACCAATAGCCTTGGCCGGCCTCCTCCTCCTCCATCCTTTATATACTGAGGCAGGGGGCACCCCATAGACACACAAGTTGATCCACGTGATCGTTTCTTAGCCGTGTGCGGTGCCCCCTGCCACCATATTCCACCTCGATCATATTGTAGCGGTGCTTAGGCGAAGCCCTGCGACAGTAGAACCTCAAGATCGTCACCACGCCGTCGTGCTGACGGAACTCCTCCCCGAAGCTTTGCTGGATCGGAGCCCGGGGAGTGTCATCGAGCTGTACGTGTGCCAAGAACTCGGAGGTGCCGGAGTAACGGTGCTTGGATCGGTCGGATCGTGAAGACGTACGACTACATCAACCGCGTTGTGCTAACGCTTCCGTTGCAATCTACCAAGGTACGTAGATCATACTCTCCCCCTCGTTGCTGTGCATCACCATGATCTTGAGTGTGCGTAGGAAATTTTTTGAAATTACTATGTTCTCCAACAGTGGCATCCGAGCCTAGGTTTTATGGTTTGATGTTATATGCACGAGTAGAACACAAGTGAGTTGTGGGCGATATAAGTCATACTGCCTACCAGCATGTCGTACTTTGGTTCGGCTGTATTGTTGGATGAAGCGGCCCGGACCGACATTACGCGTACGCTTACGCGAGACCGGTTTCCCCGACGTGCTTTGCACATAGGTGACTTGCGGGTGACTGTTTCTCCAACTTTAGTTGAACCGAGTGTGGCTACGCCCGGTCCTTGCGAAGGTTAAAACGGAGTCTATTTGACAAACTATCGTTGTGGTTTTGATGCGTAGGTGAGATGAGTTCTTGCTTAAGCCCGTAGCAGCCACGTAAAATTTGCAACAACAAAGTAGAGGACGTCTAACTTGTTTTTGCAGGGCATGTTGTGATGTGATATGGTCAAAACGTGATGAGTTATAAGTTGTTGTATAAGATGATCATGTTTTGTTGAAGTTATCGGCAACTAGCAAAAGCCTTATGGTTGTCTGTCTATTGCATAAGATGCAAGCGCCCAATAATTGCTTTACTTTATCGCTATGCGCTAGCAATAGTTGCAAGAGCAAGTGTTGGCGAGACGACCACGTGACGACACATTGATATAGATCAAGATGATGGAGATCATGGTGTCATGTCGGTGACGATATAGATCATGACAGTACTTCGAAGATGGAGATCACAAGCACAAGATGATGAGGGCACGACGCTGGATGTGCTGCTGATTTGGCCCGATCTTTTACGATGCAATAACCTCCAAGATCCACCGATAAAAAATACTCCCAATTACATGAACAGTACGTGTAACCTGAAGTAGGGGTAACGACGACCAACGGACAATCCCTCGACACATGAGGAACCTCCCGCCGAAGTAGACGTAACCAACACGCAACCCGTCGAGAACGACGGACCTCGAGCCAAGTGCAACTTTCACGCAGAAAAATCACACAAAATAGATAACAACGACACCCAAAGAGGGCCGCTTAATATTCGATACACATGTTGTCTAACCTGTAGAGAATATAGCCTAAAAATTACAAAGCACGCAGGCTTGGCTTTATAGTAGTAGCCGCACCTCTAACTTGACCCAAAAGAAAAGTACCTAACCGACTAGAACCAGAAAAATCTAAACAGGTGTATCTAATATTTGTGTCATGCACGCCATGCATGTTGGTGGGCCCCAGCCCATGTCCTTCAAGGAGAATAATCTCCACGACCGATGCTCCTTAGGCAAACCATCGGCAACTTCTGGTGGTCGTGACCGATTAAAAAAATAACAATCTTTATTTTCCTGTCTCTTTTGATCACTTTCCTTTTCAAACTGACTTGCCTTGTTATCTGTCAAGTACGTCGATGAGCCAAACTCATTTTCCCATTGGTCAACCAAGAGGAGTCCCACGTCCATTTTCTCCGACCCATATGCATGTTTAGCTAATTTAGCCTTGTACTCCAAGGTCCTAATTTGCCTCTGGTCATTCTCTTTGAGCTGAAAATACACAGTCTCGTGAACAACATTATATATTGGTGGCGCCACATCACAAGATGATGATGGCCATATCATATCACTTATATTGATTGCATGTGATGTTTATCTTTTATGCATCTTATCTTGCTTTGATTGACGGTAGCATTATAAGATGATCTCTCACTAATTATCAAGAAGTGTTCTCCCTGAGTATGCACCATTGCGAAAGTTCTTCGTGCTGAGACACCACGTGATGATCGGGTGTGATAGGTTCTACGTTCAAATACAACGGGTGCAAAACAGTTGCACACGCGGAATACTCAGGTTATACTTGACGAGCCAAGCATATACAGATATGGCCTCGGAACACGGAGACCGAAAGGTCGAGCGTGAATCATATAGTAGATATGATCAACATAGTGATGTTCACCAATGAAACTACTCCATCTCACGTGATGATCGGACATGGTTTAGTTGATTTGGATCACGTGATCACTTAGAGGATTAGAGGGATGTCTATCTAAGTGGGAGTTCTTAAGTAATATGATTAAATTGAACTTAAATTTATCATGAACTTAGTCCTGGTAGTATTTTGCAAATTATGTTGTAGATCAATAGCTCGCGTTGTTGCTTCCCTATGTTTATTTTGATATGTTCCTAGAGAAAATTGTGTTGAAAGATGTTAGTAGCAAAGATGCGGATTGGATCCGTGATCAGAGGTTTATCCTCATTGCTGCACAGAAGAATTATGTCCTTGATGCACCGCTAGGTGAAAGACCTATTGCAGGAGCAGATGCAGACGTTATGAACGTTTGGCTAGCTCAATATGATGACTACTTGATAGTTTAGTGCACCATGCTTAATGGCTTAGAATCGGGACTTCAAAGACGTTTTGAACGTCATGGAGCATATGAGATGTTCCAGGAGTTGAAGTTAATATTTCAAGCAAATACCCGAGTTGAGAGATATGAAGTCTCCAACAAGTTCTATAGCTAAAAGATGGAGGAGAATCGCTCAACTAGTGAGCATGTGCCCAGATTGTCTGAGTACTACAATCACTTGAATCAAGTGGGAGTTAATCTTCCAGATAAGATAGTGATTGACAGAATTCTCTAGTCACCATCACCAAGTTAGTAGAACTTCGTGATGAACTATGATATGCAAGGGATAATGGAAACGACTCCCAAGCTCTTCGTAATGCGGAAATTGACAAAGGTAGAAATCAAGAAAAACATCAAGTGTTGATGGTAGACAAGACCACTAGTTTCAAGAAAAGGGCAGAGGGAAGAAGGGGAACTTCAAGAAGAACGGCAAGCGAGTTGCTGCTCAAGTGAAGAAGCCCAAGTCTGGTCCTAAGCCTGAGACTAAGTGCTTCTACTGCAAAGGGACTGGTCACTGGAAGCGGAACTACCCCAAGTGATTGGCAGATAAGAAGGATGGCAAAGTGAACATAAGTATATTTGATATACTTGTTATTGATGTGTACTTTACTAGTGTTTATAGCAAACCCTCAGTATTTGATACTAGTTCAGTTGCTAAGATTAGTAACTCGAAACGGGAGTTGCAAAATAAACAGAGACTAGTTAAGGGTGAAGTGACGATGTGTGTTGGAAGTGGTTCCAAGATTGATATGATCATCATCGCACACTCCCTATAATTTCGGGATTAGTGTTGAACCTAAATAAGTGTTATTCGGTGTTTGCGTTGAACATGAATATGATTTGATCATGTTTATTGTAATACGGTTATTCATTTAAGTAAGAGAATAAATTGTTGTTCTGTTTACATGAATAAAACCTTATATGGTTACACACCCAATGAAAATAGTTCGTTGGATCTCGATCGTAGTGATACACATAATCATAACATTGAAACCAAAAGATGCAAAGTTAATAATGATAGTGCAACTTATTTGTAGCACTGCCATTTAGGTCATATTGGTGTAAAGCGCATGAAGAAACTCCATGCTGATGGGCTTTTGGAATCACTTGATTATGAATCAGTTGATGCTTGCGAACCATGCCTCATGGGCAAGATGACTAAGACTCTGTTCTTCGGAACAATGGAGCGAGCAAAAGATTTGTTGGAAATCATACATACTGATGTATGTGGTCCGATGAATATTGAGACTCGTGACAGGTATCATTATTTTCTGATCTTCACAGATGATTTGAGCAGATATGAGTATATCTACTTGATGAAACATAAGTCTGAAACATTTGAAAAGTTCAAAGAATTTCAGAGTGAAGTGAAAAATCATCGTGACAAGAAAATAAAGTTTCTACGATCTGATCGCGGAGACAAATATTTAAGTTACGAGTTTGGTCTTCAATTAAAACAATGTGGAATAGTTTCACAAACTCATGCCACATGGAACACCATAGCATAATGGTGTGTCCGAATGTCATAACTGTACTTTATTGGATATAGTGCAATCTATGATGTCTCTTACCGATCTACCACTATCGTTTTGGGGTTATGCATTAGAGACAGCTGCATTCACGTTAAAAGGGCACCATCTAAATCTGTTGAGACGACACCGTATGAACTATGGTTTGGCAAGAAACCAAAGTTGTCGTTTCTTAAAGTTTGGGGTTGCAATGCTTATGTGAAAAAGTTTCATCCTGATAAGCTCAAAACCAAATCAGAGAAATATGTCTTCATAGGATACCCAAAAGGATACTGTTGGGTACACCTTCTATCACAAATCCGAAGGCAAGACTTTTGTTGCTAAATTCGGAGTTTTTCTAGAGAAGGAGTTTCTCTTGAAAGAAGTGAGTGGGAGGAAAGTAGAAAACTTGATAAGGTAACTGTACCTTCTCCCTTATTGGAAAGTAGTTCATCACAAAATCTGTTCTTGGGACTACTACACCAATTAGTGAGGAAGCTAATGATGATGATCATGTAACTTCAGATCAAGTTACTACCGAATCTTGTAGGTAAACCAGTGAGATCTGTACCAGAGTGGTACGGTAATCCTGTTCTGGAGGTCATGTTACTTGACCATGACGAACCTACGAACTATGAGGAAGCGATGATGAGCCCAGATTCCGCAAAATGGTTTGAGGCCATGAAATCTGAGATATGATCCATGTATGAGAACAAAGTTTGGACTTTGGTTGACTTGCCCGATGATCGGCAAGCAATTGAGAATAAATGGATCTTCAAGAGGAAGACGGACGCCGATAGTAGTGTTACTATCTACAAAGCTAGAATTGTCGCAAAAGGTTTTCGACAAGTTCAAGGTGTTGACTACGATGAGAGCTTCTCACTCGTATCTATGCTTGAGTCTGTCCGAATCATGTTAGTAATTTCTGCATTTTATGAAATCTGGCAAACGGATAAACAAAACTGCATTCCTTAATGGATTTATTAAAGAAGAGTTGTATATGATGCAACCAGAAGGTTTTGTCAATCCGAAAGGTGCTAACAAAATGTGCAAGCTCCAGCGATCCATCTGTGGACTGGTGCAAGCATCTCAGAGTTGGAATATACACTTAAAGCATATAGTTTTATACAGACTTGCGGTGAAGCCTGTATTTACGAGAAAGTGAGTGGGAGCACTACAGCATTTCTAATAAGTATATGTGAATGACATATTGTTGATCGGAAATAATGTAGAATTGTTCTGTAAAGCATAAAGGAGTGTTTGAAAGGAGTTCTTTAAAGAAAGACTTCGGTGAAGCTGCTTACATATTGAGCTTCAAGATCTATAGAGATAGATCAAGACGCTTGATAAGTTTTTTCAATGAGTACATACCTTGACAAGATTTTGAAGTAGTTCAAAATGGAGCAGTCAAAGAAAGAGTTCTTGCCTGTATTACAAGGTGTGAAGTTGAGTAAGACTCAAAGCCCGACCACGACAGAAGATAGAAAGAGAATGAAAGTCATTCCCTATGCCTTGGCCATAGGTTCTATAAAGTATGTCATGCTGTATACCAGATCTATTGTATACCCTGCATTGATTTGGCAAGGGAGTACAATAGTGATCTAGGAGTAGATCATTGGACAGCGGTCAGAATTATCCTTAGTGAAATAAGGATATGTTTCTCGATTATGGACGTGACAAAAAGGTTCGTCGTAAAGGGTTACGTCGATGCAAGTTTTGGACACTGATCCAGATGAATCTAAAGTCTCAATCTGGATACATATTGAAAGTGAGAGAAATTAGCTAGAGTAGCTCCGTGTAGAGAATTGTAGACATAGAACTTGCAAAATACTTACGGATCTGAATGTGACAGACCCGTTGACTAAAATTATCTCACAAGCAAAACATGATCACACCTTAGTACTATGGGTGTTAATCACATGGTGATGTGAACTATTGCTGTTAAATCACATGGTGATGTGAACTAGATTATTGACTCTAGTGCAAGTGGGAGACTGAAGGAAATATGCCCTAGAGGCAATAATAAAGTTATTATTTATTTCCTTATATCATGATAAATGTTTATTATTCATGCTAGAATTGTATTAACCGGAAACATAATACATGTGTGAATACATAGACAAACAGAGTGTCACTATTATGCCTCTACTTGACTAGCTCGTTAATCAAAGATGGTTATGTTTCCTAACCATGGACAAAAGAGTTGTTATTTGATTAACGAGGTCACATCATTAGTTGAATGATCTGATTGACATGACCCATTCCATTAGCTTAGCACCCGATCGTTTAGTATGTTGCTATTGCTTTCTTCATGACTTATACATGTTCCTATGACTATGAGATTATGCAACTCCCATTTGCCAGAGGAACACTTTGTGTGCTACCAAACGTCACAACGTAAATGGGTGATTATAAAGGAGCATTATAGGTGTCTCCAAAGGTAGATGTTGGGTTGGCGTATTTCGAGATTAGGATTTGTCACTCCGATTGTCGGAGAGGTATCTCTGGGCCCTCTCGGTAATGCACATCACCTAAGCCTTGCAAGCATTGCAACTAATATGTTAGTTGTGAGATGATGTATTACAGAACGAGTAAAGAGACTTTCTGGTAACGAGATTGAACTAGGTATTGGGATACCGACGATCGAATCTCGGGCAAGTAACATACCGATGACAAAGGGAACAACGTATGTTGTTATGCGGTCTGACCGATAAAGATCTTTGTAGAATATGTAGGAGCCAATATGGGCATCCAGGTCCCACTATTGGTTATTGACTGGAGACGTGTCTCGGTCATGTCTACATTGTTCTCGAACCGTAGGGTCCGCACGCTTAAGGTTTCGATGACAGTTATATTATGAGTTTATGAGTTTTGATGTACCGAAGGAGTTCGGAGTCCCGGATGAGATCGGGGACATGACGAGGAGTCTCGAAATGGTCGAGACGTAAAGATCGATATATTGGACGACTATATTTGGACATCGGAAAGGTTCCGAGTGATTCGGGTATTTTTCGGAGTACCGGGTAGTTACGGGAGAAGTAATGGGCCTTGATGGGCTTTAGTGGGAAGAGGAAAAAGGCTGCTGCGCCCCCCCTCCCCTCTAGTCCGAATTGGACTAGGGAAAAGGGGGCCGGCCACCTTTCCTACTCCTCCACTTCCTTCTCCCTTCCTCCCCTCTTGATGGACTCCTACTAAGACTTGGAGTCCTAGTAGGACTCCCATCCTGGCCGCACCAATAGCATTGGCCGGCCTCCTCCTCCTCCATCCTTTATATACTGAGGCAGGGGGCACCCCATAGACACACAAGTTGATCCACGTGATCGTTCCTTAGCCGTGTGCGGTGCCCCATGCCACCATATTCCACCTCGATCATATTGTAGCGGTGCTTAGGCGAAGCCCTGCGATAGTAGAACCTCAAGATCGTCACTATGCTGTCGTGCTGACGGAACTCCTCCCCGAAGCTTTGCTGGATCGGAGCCCGGGGAGTGTCATCGAGTTGTACGTGTGCCAAGAACTCGGAGGTGCCAGAGTAACGGTGCTTGGATCGGTCGGATCGTGAAGACGTATGACTACATCAACCGCGTTGTGCTAACGCTTTCGTTGCGATCTACCAGGGTACGTAGATCATAATCTCCCCCTCGTTGCTGTGCATCACCATGATCTTGAGTGTGCGTAGAATTTTTTTTGAAATTACTACGTTCTCCAACAAGAACCTATTACCCTGTTACTATCAAACCCTTGGGAGTTACTTCTACGCGTTGCTTATATTGCTATGCTATGCTATGCTCGTAGATGTGGTTTGGTTTTGAGTGAAATCCATGACAGATGTGCGATTGTTAATTAATGGTTCAACTTAAGGTGACAACTTAAATAAACATCTGGGTGGACTGAGGCACCTGGGGAACCCGTGTGATCTTCCTATGGACCACCGCCCAGGCTCAAAGGGAACTGAGATGATTCATGCTAGAAACTTCCGTGTGAAGCCACATGCTATTATGGGCTCTAGCATAGTTAAGTAAGTTATGTGAAGCTCTTGAAGAGGTAGATCAACAGGTAGTGGGTTTTGTAGGTTTGGTATGGTCTACCCGGAGTAGAGAGCTAATGTTTCTGAAAGACTGTGTCTCGGTCCTCCGTTTCTCAAACACCTTGTAGTGCGAAAAATCCAACGGAGGCGATCGAGTCTTGTGGGGAAAAGTGTGGAAACCTCTGCAGAGTGTACAATCTAATCATGGTTAGCCATGTCCCCGGTTATGGACAATCTTGAGTATCTAGTACTTGGGTTATCACATGTATCTCATCACTTTTAATTAAATTTGTTGGGTTGTTAATCACTTTAATTGGGATTGAGTTGGGGTTACCTTCTCAATGTTTCAACCACCATGATATTTAAATTAAAATCTATTCCTTTGTTGTAGGGAAAAATTGGCTTTTCGCAAAAAACTATAACCCTAGAGCTTTCCACCAGCCAAATATGCATGTAGTATTAGTATTATTCTGTTCATGCTCTACTGTGTTATACTGCCAACGTATTCCATGTGCTGACCCGTTTTCGGGCTGCAACGTATTATGTTGCAGACTTTTCAGACGAGGAGTAAGGTTCGTTAGGTCGTTGCCGTGCAGCTCAGCTATGCCGTTGGAGTTGATGGACTCACTTTATCTTCCAAGCCTTCCGCTGTTATCACATTAGATGGCCTTAACCCATATTATTGTAATAAGTTCTCTCTTGAGACATTCGATGTAATAAGTGTGTGATTGCTACTCTGTTATAAATCCTTCGAGTACTGTGTGTGTCAGCATTACCGATCCAGGGATGACACTAAAGCACAGAGACTTGACCGTTTGAGGTCGGGTCGCTTCATTTATAATACAATGGAATTGTACAAGGGGATAATTATTTTTGTTGAAAAGTTTCTGTAATCAAGATTCACAAAGTTTCCATGAGCATGAACAAAGTTCAAGGAGCTCTCCTTTCAACAATGCCTGTCTTTCTCACTTTCACTTTCCTTTTTGAAAAAGTTTTGGGTTCCTCTCTTTATTTTATTTTGTTTTTAAACTATATTAAAGCACTCAACATAAATAAATGACTCTCTAAAACTTCCGGGTTGTCTCCCTGGCAGCGCTTTCTTTAAAGCCATTAAGGTAGGCATATAGTGCTCAAGTAGTGAATTCACCCGGATCCCAAGGTATATCAAAGCCAATTTTAATTAGTAATGATTTGTAATTTAGTAGTGAGCACAAAGCAACATATACCATGTAATGACGAAGTCTAACTCTCTTCCTATGCATCGGCATGTCATAAAAAGAACAATTCATGCACACATAGTAAAGGCAAATGCATAGTATAAACAGTTTCTTGCAATTTTATCGTGTTGGAAACATAAAGAGGCGGAGATATAGTTCCTCTTTCATAATAATTGCAAGTAGGAGCAGCAAGCACATGCATATTATATTCATCAAAATCATCATGTGCAATGGTATAAGGCAACCCATCAATATAATCCTTAATAAGGGTAAACTTCTCCGATATAGTGTAGTTGGGAGAATTCAAAAAGATAATAGGACTATCATGCGTGGGTGTGCTACCTCTTGAGCACTGCGTTGGTTTTCCCTTGAAGAGGAAAGGGTGATGCAGCAAAGTAGCGTAAGTATTTCCCTCAGTTTTTGAGAACCAAGGTATCAATCCAGTAGGAGGCTACGCATGAGTCCCTCGCACCTACACAAAACAAATAAATCCTCGCAACCAATGCGATAAGGGGTTGTCAATCCCTACACGGTCACTTACGAGAGTGAGATCTGATAGATATGATAAGATAATATTTTTGGTATTTTTATGATAAAGATGCAAAGTAAAATAAAAGGCAATGAAAATAGCTAAGTGTTGGAAGATTAATATGATGGAAAATAGACCCGGGGGCCATAGGTTTCACTAGTGGCTTCTCTCAAGAGCATAAGTATTTTACGATGGGTGAACAAATTACTGTTGAGCAATTGACAAAATTGAGCATAGTTATGAGAATATCTAGGTATGATCATTTATATAGGCATCATGTCTGAGACAAGTAGACCGACTCCTGCCTGCATCTACTACTATTACTCCACTCATCGACCGCTATCCAGCATGCATCTAGAGTATTCAGTTAAACAGAGTAACGCCTTAAGAAAGATGACATGATGTAGAGGCATAGACTCATGCAATATGAAGAAAACCCCATCTTGTTATCCTCGATGGCAACAATACAATACGTGCCTTGCTGCCCCTACTGTCACTGGGAAAGGACACCACAAGATTGAACCCAAAGCTAAGCACTTCTCCCATTGCAAGAAAGATCAATCTAGTAGGCCAAACCAAACTAATAATTCGAAGAGACTTGCAAAGATAATCAATCATACATAAAAGAATTCAGAAGATCTAAATATTGTTCATAGATAAACTTGATCATAAACCCACAATTCATCGGTCTCAACAAACACACCGCAAAAGAAGATTACATCGAATAGATCTCCACGAGAGAGGGGGGAGAACATTCTATTGAGATCCAAAAAGAGAGAAGAAGCCATCTAGCTAATAACTATGGACCCAAAGGTCTGAGGTAAACTACTCACACATCATCGGATGAGCTATGGTGTTGATGTAGAAGCACTCCGTGATCGATGCCCCCTCCGGCGGAGCTCCGGAACAGGCCCCAAGATGGGATCTCGTGGATATAGAAAGTTACAGCGGTGGAATTAGGGTTTTGGCTCCGTATCTGATCGTTTGGGGGTACGTAGGTATATATAGGAGGAAGGAGTAAGTCGGTGGAGCAATAGGGGCCCACGAGGGTGGAGGGCGCGCCTGGGGGGGGGGGGGGGTAGGCGCGCCCCCTACCTCGTGGCTTCCCTGTTGGTTGCTTGACATAGGGTCCAAGTCTCCTGGATCATGTTCGTTCCAAAAATCACGTTCCTGAAGGTTTCATTCCGTTTGGACTCTATTTGATATTCTTTTTCTGCGAAACTCTGAAATAGGCAAAAAAACAGCAATTCTGGGCTGGGCCTCCGGTTAATAGGTTAGTCCCAAAAATAATATAAAAGTGGATAATAAAGCCCAATAATGTCCAAAATAGAAGATAATATAGCATGGAGCAATCAAAAATTATAGATACGTTGGAGACATATCAAGCATCCCCAAGCTTAATTCCTGCTCGTCCTCGAGTAGGTAAATGATAAAAACAGAATTTTTGATGTGGAATGCTACTAGGCATAATGAATACCTAGCATATTAGGATTATTTAAGCAAATTACCATGCTATTTAAGACTCTCAAAATAATCTAAGTTAAGCATGAGAGATCAATTGTTTCTATAAAACAAATCCACCACCGTGCTCTAAAAGATATAAGTGAAGTACTAGAGCAAAACTATATAACTCAAAAGATATAAGTGAAGCACATAGAGTATTCTAATAATTTCCGAATCACGTGTGTCTCTCTCAAAAGGTGTGTACAGCAAAGATGATTGTGGTAAGCTAAAAAGCAAAGACTCAAATCATACCAGACACTCCAAGCAAAACACATATCATGTGGTGAATAAAAATATAGCTCCAAGTAAAGTTACTGATGGAAGTAGACGAAAGAGGGGATGCCTTCCGGGGCATCCCCAAGCTTTGGCTTTTTGGTGTCCTCAGATTATCTTGGGGGTGACATGGGAATCCCCAAGCTTAGTCTCTTACCACTCCTTGTTCCATAATCCATCAAATCCTTACCCAAAACTTGAAAACTTCACAACACAAAACTTAAAGTAGAAAATCTCGTGAGCTCCATTGGCGAAAGAAAACAAAACACCACTTCAAGGTACTGTAATGAACTAATTCTTTATTTACATTGGTGTTAAACCTACTGTATTCCAACTTCTCTATGGTTTATAAACTATTTTACTAGCCATAGATTCATCAAAATAAGCAAACAACACACGAAAAACAGAATCTGTCAAAAACAGAACAATCTGTAGTAATCTGTAGCTAGCGCAAGATCTGGAACACCAAAAATTCTAAAATAAATTGATGGAAGTGCGGAATTTATCTATTAATCATCTTCAAAAAGAATTAACTAAATAACACTTTCCAAATAAAAATGGCAGCATTTCTCGTGAGCGCTAAAGTTTCTGTTTTTACAGCAAGATTAACAAGACTTTCCCCAAGTCTTCTCAACGGTTCTACTTGGCAAAACACTAATTAAACACAAAAACACAACCAATACAGAGGCTAAATAAATTATTTATTACTAAATAGGATCAAAAAGCAAGGAATAAAAATAAAATTGGGTTGCCTCCCAACAAGCGCTATCGTTTAACGCCCCTAGGTAGGCATAAAAAGCAAGGATAGATCTAGGTATTGCCATCTTTGGTAGGCAATCCATAAGTGGCTCTCATAATAGATTCATAAGGTAATTTAATTTTCTTTCTAGGAAAGTGTTCCATGCCTTTCCTTAACGGAAATTGGAATCTAATATTTCCTTCCTTCATATCAATAATTGCACCAATCGTTCTAAGGAAAGGTCTACCAAGAATAATAGGACATGAAGGATTGCAATCTATGTCAAGAACAACAAAATATATGGGCACATAGTTACTATTTGCAACAATAAGAACATCGTTAATTCTTCCCATAGGTTTCTTAATAGTGGAATCCGCAAGGTGCAAGTTTAAAGAGCAATCATCAAAATCACGGAAACCTAGCAAATCACATAAAGTCTTTGGAATCCTGGAAACACTAGCACCCAAATCACACAAAGCATAGCATTCATGATCTTTAATTGTAATTTTAATAGTTGGCTCCCACTCATCATAAAGTTTTCTAGGGGTAGAGACTTCCAACTCAAGTTTTTCTTCATAAGATTGCATCAAAGCATGAACGATATATTTAGTAAAAGCTTTATTTTGACTATAAGCATGAGGAGAATTTAGCATGGATTGCAACAAGAAATACAATCTATCAAAGAGCGGCTATCATAATTAAATTCCTTGAAATCCAAAATAGTAGGTTCATTAACATCTAGAGTTTTGATCTCTTCAATCCCACTTTTATCAAATTTAGCATCAAGACCTAAAAACTTCGAATTTTTGGAACGCCTTCTAGGTAAAGGTGGATCATATTCAGTCCCATTATTATCAAGATTCATATTGCAAAACAAAGATTTAATAGGGGACACATCAATAACTTTTAGATCTTCATCTTTATTTTCAAAGGAACTACAGGAGCACGCTCTTATAAAGGAATCTTTCTTAGCATGCATCCTAGCGGTTCTTTCTTTGCACCCATCAATGGAAATTCTCATGGCTTTGAGAGACTCATTGATATCATGCTTAGGAGGAATAGATCTAAGTTTTAAAGAATCAACATCAAGAGAAATTCTATCAACGTTCCTAGCCAAATCATCAACTTTAAGCAATTTCTCTTCAAGCAAAGCATTGAAATTCTTTTGTGAATTCATAAATTCCTTAACACTAGTCTCAAATTCAGAGGGCATCTTATTAAAATTTCCATAAGAATTGTTGTCGGAATTACCATAATTATTAGAGGAATTACTAGGATAAGGCCTAGGATTAAAGTTTCCTCTATACGCGTTGTTACCAAAATTATTCCTACCAACACAATTCACATCCATAGATTCATTATTATTCTCAATCAAAGTAGAAAAAGGCATATCATTAGGATCAGAAGAAACACTCTTAGTAGCAAATAATTTCGTAAGTTCATTCAACTTTCTACTCAAAACATTAATTTCTTCTATCGCATGCACTTTTTTATTAGTAGATCTTTCAGTGTGCCATTGAGAATATTAACAATAATATTATCTAGGAGTTTAGTAGCTTCTCCTAAAGTGATTTCCATAAAAGTGCCTCCCGCGGCCGAATCTAAAAGATTTCTAGAAGCAAAATTCAATCCGGCATAAAATTTTTGTTATCATCCACAAATTCAAACCATGTGTTGGGCAATTACGTATCATTAATTTCATCCTCTCCCAAGCTTGTGCAACATGTTCATGATCAAGTTGCTTAATATTCATAATATTGTTTCTAAGAGAGATGATCTTAGCGGGAGGAAAATACTTAGAGATAAAAGCATCTTTGCACTTATTCCAAGAATCAATACTATTTTTAGGCAAAGACGAAAACCAAGCTTTAGCACGATCTCTAAGCAAAAAAGGAAATAGCTTCAATTTAACAATATCATTGTCCACATATTTCTTCTTTTGCATATCACATAAATCAACGAAGCTATTTAGATGGGTAGCGACATCTTCACTAGGAAGGCCGGAAAACGGATCTTTCATGACAAGATTCAACAAGGTAGCATTAATTTCACAAGATTCAGCATCGGTAAGAGGAGCAATCGGAGTGCTAATAAAATCATTGTTGTTGGTATTGGTAAAGTCACAGAATTTAGTGTTATCTTGAGCCATCATGACAAGCAAGCAATCCAACACACAAGCAAACGAGGAACGGGCAAAAAGAGGCAAATAGAGAAAGAGAGGGGGGATAGAGAGAGAGAGAGAGAGGGCGAATAAAATGACAAGGGTGAAGTGGGGGAGAGGAAAACGAGAGGCAAATGGCAAATAATGTAATGCGGGAGATAAGGGTTATGATGGGTACTTGGTATGTTGACTTTTGCATAGACCTCCCCGGCAACGGCGCCAGAAATCATTCTTGCTACCTCTTGAGCATTGCGTTGGTTTTCCCTTGAAGAGGAAAGGGTGATGCAGCAAAGTAGCATAAGTATTTCCCTCAGTTTTTGAGAACCAAGGTATCAATCCAGTAGGAGGCTACGCGCGAGTCCCTCGCACCTACACAAAACAAATAAATCCTCGCAACCAATGCGATAAGGGGTTGTCAATGCCTACATGGTCACTTACGAGAGTGAGATCTGATAGATATGATAAGATAATACTTTCAGTATTTTTATGATAAAGATTCAAAGTAAAATAAAAGGCAATGAAAATAGCTAAGTGTTGGAAGATTAATATGATGGAAAATAGACCAGGGGGCCATAGGTTTCACTAGTGGCTTCTCTCAAGAGCATAAGTATTTTACGGTGGGTGAACAAATTACTGTTGAGAAATTGACAGATTGAGCATAGTTATGAGAATATCTAGGTATGATCATGTATATAGGCATCACGTCCAAGACAAGTAGACTGACTCCTGCCTGCATCTACTACTATTACTCCACACATCGACCGCTATCGAGCATGCATCTAGAGTACTAAGTTCATAAGAACAGAGTAACACTTTAAGCAAGATGACATGATGTAGAGGGATAAATTCATGCAATATGATAAAAAAACCATCTTGTTATCCTCGATGGCAACAATACAATACGTGCCTTGCTGCCCCTACTGTCATTGGGAAAGGACACCGCAAGATTGAACCCAAAGCTAAGCACTTCTCCCATTGCAAGAAAGATCAATCTAGTAGGCCAAACCAAACTGATAATTCGAAGAGACTTGCAAAGATAACCAATCATACATAAAAGAATTCAGAAGATCCAAATATTGTTCATAGATAAACTTGATCATAAACCCATAATTCATCGGTCTCAACAAACACACCGCAAAATAAGATTACATCGAATAGATCTCCACGAGAGAGGGGGGGACATTGTATTGAGATCCCAAAAGAGAGAAGAAGCCATCTAGCTAATAACTATGGACCCGAAGGTCTGAGGTAAACTACTCACACATCATCGGAGGAGCTATGGTGTTGACGTAGAAGCCCTCCGTGATCGATGCCCCCTCCGGCGGAGCTCCGGAACAGGCCCCAAGATGGGATCTCGTGGATACATAAAGTTACGGCGGTGGAATTAGGGTTTTGGATCTGTATCTGATCGTTTGGGGGTATGTAGGTATATATAGGAGGAAGGAGTACGTCGGTGGAGCAACAGGGGGCCCACGAGGGTGGAGGGTGCGCCTGGGGGGGGGGGGGGGTAGGCGCGCCCCCTACCTCGTGGCTTCACTGTTGGTTGCTTGACGTAGGGTCCAAGTCTCCTGGATCATGTTCGTTCCGAAAATCACGTTCCTGAAGGTTTCATTCCGTTTGGACTCCGTTTGATATTCTTTTTCTGCGAAACTCTGAAATAGGCAAAAAAACATCAATTTTGGGCTGGGCCTCCGGTTAATAGGTTAGTCCCAAAAATAATATAAAAGTGGGTAATAAAGCCCAATAATGTCAAAAACAGAAGATAATATAGCATGGAGCAATAAAAAATTATAGATACGTTGGGGACGTATCAGGGTGCAATAGCAACAATTTCATGTTTAACATAAGGTACTACAGCGAGTTCATCTCCATAAGCATAATTCATATTGGCATCTTGGCCACAAGCATAGCAAGCATCATCTAAAAGGGATATTTCAAAAGAATCAGCGGGATCATAGCAATTATGATAGTATTCATCCTTCGGTAAGCATGAAGGGGAATTAAACAATGTATGAGTTGAAGAGTTACTCTCATTTGAAGGTGGGCACGGGTGATCAATCCGCTCTTCCTCCTTTTGTTCTTCGCTCTCCTCCTCATCTTTTTCATCCGATGAGCTCACAGTTTCATCAACTTCGTCTTCCATAGATTCCTGCAAAATATTAGTCTCTTCTTGGACAGCGGAGACTTTCTTAATAAGCACATTAATATAGGAATTATATTCATAATTATCATAGCAATATTTTTGGATAGCTAAATTTTCAGGCCTATAAACATCATCATCAAAAGCTTCATACTTTTCAAACAAAGATTCAATTTCATAAGCACCCTTAAAAGCAACAAATTCTTCTATTTGTTCCACATCATAGTAATCATATATACCATTAGCATAAGAAGCTAAGGTTTCATTATCATTAAATTCACATGAAAAGGGAAGGTGTGGAGCCTTCATCCTAGAGCAACAAGTATAATCATATCTCAAGCATAGTTGCCTAGCATACCAATACAATATATAAATTTGATCCCATAATAGTTACCCTTTTTGTGTCAAGCGATAATCCCTAAAGTATTCACGTTGATCCAACGTTACTCCCATTACCATATTGAATGAGGTTTTCTCAGGATTATCAAAGTGGTACATAATATTTTTCACATATTGAGCATCGAGGGTTTTAGGAGGTTCCCCATCTCCATGAGCAGCAAGTACACCTAATTTTTTTGGTATTTCGTGTTCCATATCCATAACTAAAGATAAAGAACAACTAAGAACAGCAAATAAAAATTACTTAGTGATAAAGCAAACAAGCACACACGAGAATATTCACCCCACGCTATTGCTCCCCGGCAACGGCGCCAGAAAAAGGTCTTGATAACCCACAAGTATAGGGTATCGCAACAGTTTTTGATAAGTAAGAGTGTCGAACCCAATGATGAGCTAAAGGCAGAACAAATATTCCCTCAAGTTCTATCGACCACCGATACAACTCTACGCATGCTTGATGTTCGCTTTACCTAGAACAAGTATGAAACTAGAAGTACTTTGTAGGTGTTGTTGGATAGGTTTGCAAGATAATAAATATTATGTAAATAAAAAGTAGGGGATGTTGTAAGTAAAGAAGCAATAAAGTAAATATAGCAAGTGTGGAAAAGTGGTGGTAGGAGTTGCAAAATTGTCCCTAAGCAATTGACTACTTTACTAGACCGATAGCAAGTTTTATGTGGGAGAGGCCACTGCTAGCATGTCATCCCTGACTTGCAATTCTATGCACTTATGATTGGAACTATTAGCAAGCATCCGCAAGTACTAACATTCATTAAGGCAAAACCCAACCATAGCATTAAGATATATTGGTCCCCCTTTAATCCCGTATGCATCAATTTCTATGCTAGGTTGAAGCTTCTGTCACTCTTGCCCTCCAATACATAGTCCTATCAACATACAACTAACCCTATGGTGTGATCCACGCGCGCGCTCATATGATGGGCACCAAAGGACAGCAACATAACCACAAGCAAATTAAACCAATCAAAGCAATTCATCAACCACCGATAGGACAAAGAAAATCTACTTAGACATCATAGGATGGCAACACATCATTAGGTAATAATATGAAGCATAAAGCACCATGTTCAAGTAGAGGGTACAACGGGTTGCGGGAGAGTGGACCGCTGTAGATAGAGGGGGGAAGGTGATGGAGATGTTGGTGAAGATGGTGGAGGTGTTGGTGTAGATCGCGGTGATGATGATGATGGCCACGGCAGCGTTCCGGCGCCACCGAAAGAGAAGGGGAGAGGGTGCCCCTTCGTCTTCTTCTTCCTTGACCTGGTTTCCCCTCTGGTCCTTGGCCTCCATGGCATGGGAGGGGCGAGAGCCCCTCCGAGATTGGATCTGTCTCTCTGTCTCTCTCTGTTTCCGCGTTCTCAGATTCTACCCTTTCACCGTTTCTTATATTCCCGGAGATCCGTAACTCCGATTGGGCTGAAATTTTAACACGATCTCTATACGGATATGAGCATTCTTGCAGCGAAAGAAGGGCACCAACCACCTTACGGGGTGGCCACGAGGGTCAGGGGCGTGCCGAGGGGGTGGGGCGCACCCCCTGCCTCGTGCCTCCCTCGGGCACCGCCTCGCGTGGATTTTTCTTCCCAAAAATCATATATATTCCAACAAAAATCTCCGTCAGTTTTTATCCCGTTTGGACTCCGTTTCATATGGATATTCTACGAAACAAAAAACATGCAACAAACAGGAACTGGCACTGGGCACTGGATCAATATGTTAGTCCCAAAAATAGTATAAAAAGTTGCCAAAAGTATATGAAAGTTGTAGAATATTGGCATGGAACAATCAAAAATTATAGATACGACGGAGATGTATCAATTCTTGATTCTGCGGTATTGTTGGATGAAACGGCTCAGACCGACATTACGCGCACGCTTATGCGAGACTGGTTCTACCGCCGTGCTTCGCACAGAGGTGGCTAGTGGGTGTCTGTTTCTCCAACTTTAGTTGAATCGGTTTCGATGAACAGGGTTCTTTCTGAAGATCAAAAAGCAATCACTATACTATGTTGTGGTTTTTATGCGTAGGTTAGAACGGTTCTTCCTCAGCCCATAGCAGCCACGTAAAACTTGCAACAACAAAGTAGAGGAAGTCTAACTTGTTTTTGTAGGGTATGTTGTGATGTGATATGGTCAAGACATAACGAGATATCAATTGTTGTATGATACGATCATGTTTTGTTGAAGTTATCGGCAACTGGCAGAAGCCTTATGGTTGTCTCTTTATTGCATAAGATGCAAGCGCCAAATAATTGCTTTACTTTATAACTATGCGATAGCAATAGTTGCAAGAGAAATAGTTAGAGAGACGACCATGTGACGACACGTTGATAGAGACCAAGATGATGGAGATCATGGTGTCATGCCAGAGACGATAGAGATCATGATGGTACTTTGGAGATGGAGATCAAAGACGCAAGATAATCATGGCCATGTCATGTCACATATTTTGATTACATGTGATGTTTATCTTTTATGCTTCTTATTTTGCTTAGTATGGTGGTAGCATTATAAGATGATCTCTCACTAAATTTCAAAGTATAAGTGTTCTCCCTGAGTATGCACCATTGCGATAGTTTGTCGTGCTGAGACACCACGTGATGGTCGGGTGTGATAAGCTCTACGTTCACATACAACGGGTGCAAACCAATTTTGCACACGCGGAATACCCGGGTTAAACTTGACGAACCTAGCATATGCAGATATAGCATCGGAACACTAGAGACCGAAAGGTCGAGTGTGAATCATATAGTAGATATAATCAACATAGTGATGTTCACCATTGAAAACTATTCGAACTCACGTGATGATCGGACATGGTTTAGTTGATTTGGATCACATGATCATTTAGATGACTAGAGGGATGTCTATCTAAGTGGGAGTTCTTAAGTAATATGATTTATTGAACTTTAATTTATCATGAACTTAGTCCTGATAGTATTTGCATTACTATGTTGTAGATCAATAGCCCGCGATGTAGCTCCCCATTCAATTTTGATATGTTCCTAGAGAAAAACTATGTTGAAAGATGATAGTAGCAATGATGCGGACTAGGTCCGTGATCTGAGGATTATCCTCATTGCTGCACAAAAGAATTGTGTCCTTGATGCACCACTAGGTGACGGACCTATTGTAGGAGAGGATACAGATGTTATGAACGTTTGGTAAAGCTCAGTATGATGACTACTTGATAGTTTAGTGCACCATGCTTTACGGCTTAGAACCGGGACTTAAAAAATGTTTTGAAATGTCATGGAGCATATGAGATGTTCCAAGAGCTGAAATTGGTATTTCAGACTCATGCCCGAGTCGAGAGGTATGAGACCTCTGACAAGTACTTTTCCTACAAGATGGAGGAGAATAGCTCAGCTAGTGAGCATGTGCTCAGAATGTCTGAGTACTACAATCACTTGAATCAAGTGGGAGTTAATCTTCAAGATAAGATAGTGATTGACAGAGTTCTCTAGTCACTATCACCAAGTTACTAGAACTTCATGATGAACTATAATATGCAAGGGATAACGGAAATGATTCCCAAGCTCTTTGTGATGCTGAAATCGACGAAGGTAGAAATCAAGAAAAGCATCAAGTGTTGATGGTTGACAAGACCACTAGTTTCAAGAAAAGGGCAAAGAGAAGAAGGGTAGTTCAAGAAGAATGGCAAGCAAGTTGCTGCTCAAGTGAAGAAGCCCAAGTCTAGACCTAAGCCTGAAACTGAGTGCTTCTACTACAAAGGAAATGGCCGCACAGGAGGCATCATACTACTTTCAGGCAAAAGTATAAACATAGCCTTATAAAATTTCATAAAAGCATTGTGTTTACAATGAGAATACATATCACTCAAACATTATATTCTTCAAGCACTGGGCCTCTATCAAACGAGCACCCTCGAGAACTTCCTCGAAATAGTGCTCGGCAGCCACTCAGCCTATGGCCGAACCCTGCGCCGCAACAGTGGTAGCGTCCATCTCTGCCCAGTATGCTTTAACACGGGCAAGGGCCATCCGTGAGCCTTCTATGCACGTCGATCTGTTCATCGCACTAATGCGTGGCATCGCACCAAGGAACCGCTGCACTAAACTGAAATAACTGTTCTGCTTTGGCTTTTCTGGCCATAGCCGATCCACGACATACCTCATGGCGAGTCCGGACAACCTATTTAGTTCGGCCCATTTGGCTAGCTAATCAGTCAATGGAAGCGGACGCTCTGGAACATTGAATTGCGACCAGAACAGCTTGTCCACTTCACGATCTGTTTGACCTTGGAAGTATTTGGCCGCATCGGCAGCGCTCGCCTCCAAGTCCATATACGCATCTGTTGAACTCCACAGCCGATCCAGATGGGCATACCGTGGATCTCCGAACTTCCTCCGTAGCATGAAGGGCTTCCCAGCCGCAATATCCCCGACATCCCGCAGCTCCTCCTTCTTTGCTCTCATAGCAGAGCGGGTGTCTTTGTCCGCCATCGTGGCCTTCTCAAGGTTCGTTGCCTTCGCTCGGTTTTATTTTTCAAGGAGCCGGCAATGGTCGGCAGTGTCTTTTAATTCTACGGCCATCTTGGCCATCTTCTCTTGGCTCTCGCAATGTGCGGCCTTCCCGGCTTTCAACTCTTCGGCCGCCTCCAAAGCAGCCGCATTACTAATCCTTGCTTGTTCCTTGGCTCGGGCAAGTTCTGCCTGCAAGGTTTCCACGGTGGCAGCTCCATCTGCAGTCACAACATATTAAAGATACTGGCATCATGCTGCTCTTACTATGTGGCGTTCACCAGATAATAACACTTACCCTGTGTGTCGTCAAGCCTCTTGTTAACAAGCCCGATGTCGGCATCTGTCGCATCCAGTTGCCGTTTTAATTCGGCAAACTCACTAGTTCGGCTAGCCACCGAAGCTTCCACCACCTGCACATAAGGGCAGTCTGGTTATTGCCTGGGACTATGATCCTCTGTTCGCCGCCGTTCTCGACGACAACCAGAGTCTCAGGGGCTACTATCTACACAGGGCACACCTAACATGTGTAGTACTATCACATATTATCTCACGTACCTCAAAGCCTGTCAGTAGACTCATAAAGGCTTCATGTAATGTGCTTTCGGCGGACGAAATTCTCTCCATCACCGTACCCATCAGCGTACGGTGTTCTTCTGAGATGGCCGCTTGCCCCACCAGCTCCCTCAAAACGTCCGACCGCATACCAGACGGTGCCGGACTCTTTTGTTTGCTCTCTTCAGGAGCCGGACGTTGGGGACTTCGGGGGTCTATGGGATTATCTTCTGGCCTCACCGGATCCGGAGAGGCCCTCCGTGACGACACTTCGGGGTCGCCCGCTTCTTGAGCAGAGGAGTCCGAGGGAGGCGTTTCGCTCTCCATCATCGCTGGAAGAAGATCCCCCGAAGACGAGCTCAGCTGAGAGGGGCTAAGTCCCGAACTGCAAGATATATGCGGTGGTTATTTTCTCAAAAAAAAAGATAGCATACCTTCACTATTAAAGTATTTTGGATCACTTATGACTCGTTGGAGGGCCGATCCCCCCGCGGACTTTGTGCAGCAAAAGCACCCCCCGAGGCAGGACACTTTGTGGGAGACTTCTTCTCCCGTTTGGAGGCCTCGGCTTCCGGATCCTCGGAAGCAGTCCTTTTCCTACCCCGGTTATCCTCCTTCATGGAGATGCTCATTCCCTCGATTGGAACTGTCAGCGATGGGGGCCCACGTTCGCCCGTATTATCCCCCCCTGTATCTTCCTTCGAGGGCTCCGGGCAAGGTGCGACCTCGAGCATCTTTTCCAATACCGGATTTTCCAAACCCTCAGGGAGGGGGGCCAAACACCGAATCATCTTCGCCTTTGTTAGCCAGTCCTAGTCAAAGAGCGAACTCTCAGAAATAACTTCATGATGAATAAAAGACAGTGTG
Organism: Triticum monococcum; assembly: GCA_034509565.1. Classification (NCBI taxonomy): domain Eukaryota; kingdom Viridiplantae; phylum Streptophyta; class Magnoliopsida; order Poales; family Poaceae; genus Triticum; species Triticum monococcum. The sequence goes on from CM067845.1 coordinate 673,586,391, forward strand.
TTCGGCCAGAGGATTTCTTACTTGTTAGGCGGCGCGGTTGCTGCTCAGGCCCACATCCTCGGTAATATCTAGACACTCTACTTGAGGTCCGAAGAATGACTTGTACATCTCCTCATGCGTCAGGCCGAGGAAACTTTGAATGGCATGCGGTCCCTCTAGGTTGAACTCCCACAAGCAAAGGGGCCGACGTTTGCAAGGCTGGACTTGACGAACTAGCATAACTTGTATTACCACAACCAAATTAAAATCTCCCTTGAAGAGATCTCGAATGCGGCTTTGCAGTATATGCACGTCCTTAGCTGGACCCCAGCTCAGACCTCTGCTAATCCATGACATCAGTTGTGGTGGGGGGCCCGAGCGGAAAGCGGGGGCAGCCGCCCACTTGGCACTTCTGGGAGCTGTGACGTAAAACCACTCCTATTGCCATAATTCAGACACCTTTGGAAAGGAACCTTTCGGCCATGGAGCTCCTGCCATCTTGCCTATTGATGCACCTCCGCACGCTGCATGTTGCCCCTCGATCATCTTTGGCTTCACTTCAATGGTCTTGAGCCACAGGCCGAAGTGAGGGGTAATGCGGAGGAAGGCCTCACACATGACAATAAATGTTGAGATGTGGAGAAAGGAGTCCGGAGCTAGATCGTGGAAATCTAGCCCATAATAGAACATCAAACCCCTAACGAAGGGATCCAGAGTGAGGCCTAGGCCTCGAAGGAAGTGGGAGACGAACACGACGTTCTTGTTGGGTTCGGGAGTAGGGACGACCTGCCCTCGAGCAGGCAGCCGATGTGAAACCTCGGCGGTCAGGTATCTGGCCTCCCTCAACTTGATGTCCTCTTCCGTAACGGAGGAGGGCATCCATCGGCCTTGAAGGCTGGATCTGGACATGATTGAAGATCCGGAGCACCCAACCTGGGCTTTGGGTGTTGGAACTCGAGGCGGGGGAAGGGTTCGATTGAGCACGAGAGGGAAAAAGCGAAAACCTTGTCCCTTTATAAAGAGGGTGAATATCAAGCGTCCTCTCCGTAGCCGTTTAGGACTTGCCTATAATCTAGGAGTCCTAGACACGGTTGGGTTACCCACAACTGCATTAATGAGAATCCTGTAATTGGGAACACGATCTCTGCTTTGACAAGACGTGTCAAGAAACCGTCTCGCGTTATGTGTGGAGTTGGTTGAAGAAAAACGGTTCGAATAATCACCGGGCCATGACATAGCGTCATGCTGCCAAAACAAGTCAGCAAATTGGATTTGCGAAAATATCATTCTCTCTGTGGTGGAATGTTGAACTTATTTTGCAGGGTCGGACACTATCCTCGTATTCAAATTCTTCTATGATGTATTCGGAGAAGGAACCCGCCTTGCAATGCCGAAGACAATACTGCGCGCTGGACTCATCGTCATTGAAGCCTGGTTTAGGGGCTACTGAGGGAGTCCTGGATTAGGGGTTCTCTGGCAGCCGGACTATCTCCATTGGCTGGACTGTTAGACTATGAAGATACAAGATTGAAGACTTCGTCTCGTGTCCGGATGGGACTCTACTTGGCGTGGAAGGCAAGCTAGGCAATACGGATATGTATATCTCCTCCTTTGTAACCGACCTTGTGTAACCCTAACCCTCTCCGGTGTCTATATAAACCGAAGGGTTTTAGTCCGTAGGACAACAACCATAACATACAATAATACCATAGGCTAGCTTCTAGGGTTTAGCCTCTTTGATCTCGCGGTAGATCCACTCTTATACTACCCATATCATCAATATCAATCAAGCAGGACGTAGGGTTTTACCTCCATCAAGAGGGCCCGAACCTGGGTAAAACATTGTGTCCCCTGCCTCTTGTTACCATCTGGCCTAGACGCACAATTTGGGACCCCCTACCCGAGATCCGCCGGTTTTGACACCGACAGACCCCATGGAAACTCATATTGCTTTCACTAAGTTTGGACATCGGAATGCCCATTCCTTTCAACATCTCTGCATACAGTATATTCAGGCCACTGCCAACATCCATCAGAACCTTAGTCAGTCAGGTGCCTTCGACTACTGGTTCGACCACCAACGCTTGCCTTCCAGGGGTGGCTATGTGCGCTGGGTGATCGGACTGGTCGAATGTAATGGCAATCTGGGACCACTTCAAATAACTAGGTGTCACTGGAGCGACCATGTTCACTTCTCTGTTAATGACTTTCAATCGACTCTTACTCTCAACATCAGTGAAAATCATCAGAGTGGAATTCACGTGGGGATAACCATCATCATCCTCTTCCTCGTCCTCAACCTTGTCTGCTTCTTTCTCCTTTTCCTTGGGTTGTTTCTCTCGGAATTGCTGGATTAGGAGTCGACAATGTCGAGTGGCATGCTTCGGGTAAATGAAATTACCCTCTTCATCTTTTTGTGTGTGAATGTGGCATGGTAAATCCAGCACATCATTTCCATCTTGATCTTTTACTTTCTTGGGGTTCCACGGCCCTTTGGGCTTCTCCTTGAACTTTCCTTGAGTCACGGCTAAGGCTTCACCAGGAGCGGCTGGCTCGGCTTTGCGCTTCTGCTTCCGACTGGAGTTTCCTCCTCCGGTTTCATGGGCGACTGTTTTGTGCTTGCCACTCCGGAGTCGGTCTTCTTCTTCACCATTGGCGTACTTGGTGGCAATTTCCATCATCTGAGTCAGAGTCATATATCTTGTCTGACGAAATTTCAGATTCAACTCCCGATATTTGACGCCTTCTTTAAAGGCACAAATTGCCTGATGATTAGACACATTCTCCACCGTGTGGTGCAATGTGATCCTGTTGGGGAACGTAGTAATTTCAAAAAAATTCCTACGCACACGCAAGATCATGGTGATGCATAGCAACGAGAGGGGAGAGTGTGATCTACGTACCCTTGTAGATCGACAACGGAAGCGTTTGGTTGATGTAGTCGTACGTCTCCACGGCCCGACCGATCAAGCACCGAAACTACGACACCTCCGAGTTCTAGCACACATTCAGCTTGATGACGATCCCCGGACTCCGATCCAGCAAAGTGTCGGGGAAGAGTTCCGTCATCACGACGGCGTGGTGACGATCTTGATGTTACTACTGTCGCAGGGCTTCGCCTAAGCACCGCTACAATATTATCGAGGACTATGGTGGCAGGGGGCACCGCACACGGCTAAGAATATGATCACGTGGATCAACTTGTGTGTCTCTGCGGTGCCCCTGCCTCCGTATATAAAGGTTCAAGAGGGGGAGGCCGTACGGCCATCATAGGGCGCGCCAGGAGGAGTCCTACTCCCTCCGGGAGTAGGACTTCTCCCCCAATCCTAGTTGGAATAGGATTTGCGAGGTGGGAAAAGAGGGAGAGAGAAGGAGGGGGCGCCGGCCCCCTCTCTCCTTGTCCTATTCGGACTAGGGGGGAGGGGCGCACGGCCCAGCCCTGGCCGCCTCTCCTCTTCTTCCACTAAGGCCCACTAAGGCCCATATAGCTCCCGGGGGGTTCCGGTAACTTCCCGGTACTCCGGTAAAATCCCGATTTCACCCGGAACACTTCCGATATCCAAACATAGGCTTCCAATATATCAATCTTTATGTCTCGACCATTTTGAGACTCCTCGTCATGTCCGTGATCACATCCGGGACTCCGAACAACCTTCGGTACATCAAAACGTATAAACTAATAATATAACTGTCATCGAAACCTTAACCGTGCGGACCCTACGGGTTCGAGAACAATGTAGACATGACCGAGACATGTCTCCGGTCAATAACCAATAGCGGGACCTGGATGCCCATATTGGCTCCTACATATTCTACGAAGATCTTTATCGGTTAGACCGCATAACAACATACGTTGTTCCCTTTGTCATCGGTATGTTACTTGCCCGAGATTCGATCGTCGGTATCCAATACCTAGTTCAATCTCGTTACTGGCAAGTCTCTTTACTCGTTCCGTAATACATCATCTCGCAACTAACTCATTAGTTGCATTGCTTGCAAGGCTTAAGTGATGTGCATTACCGAGAGGGCCCAGAGATACCTCTCCGACGATCGGAGTGACAAATCCTAATCTCGAAATACGTCAACCCAACATGTATCTTTGGAGACACCTGTAGAGCACCTTTATCATCACCTAGTTACGTTGTGACGTTTGGTAGCACACAAAGTGTTCCTCCGGCACACGGGAGTTACATAATCTCATAGTCATAGGAACATGTATAAGTCATGAAGAAAGCAATAGCAACATACTAAACGATCGGGTGCTAAGCTAATGGAATGGGTCATGTCAATCAGATCATTCAACTAATGATGTGATCCCGTTAATCAAATGACAACCCTTTGTCCATGGTTAGGAAACATAACCATCTTTGATTAACGAGCTAGTCAAGTAGAGGCATACTAGTGACACTCTGTTTGTCTATGTATTCACACATGTATTATGTTTCCGGTTAATACAATTCTAGCACGAATAATAAACCTTTATCATGATATAAGGAAATAAATAATAACTTTATTATTTCCTCTAGGGCATATTTCCTTCAGTCTCCCACTTGCACTAGAGTCAATAATCTAGATTACACGGTAATGATTCTAACACCCATGGACCTTTGGTGTTGATCATGTTTTGCTCGTGGAAGAGGCTTAGTCAACGGGTCTGCTACATTCAGCTCCGTATGTATCTTGCAAATCTCTATGTCTCCCACCTGGACTAGATCCCGGATGGAATTGAAGCGTATCTTGATGTGTTTGGTCCTCTTGTGAAATCTGGACTCCTTTGCCAAGGCAATTGCACCAATATTGTCACAAATGATTTTCATTGGACCCGATGCACTAGGTATGACACCTAGATCGGATATGAACTCCTTCATCCAGACTCCTTCGTTTGCTGCTTCCGAAGCAGCTATGTACTCCGCTTCACATGTAGATCCCGCCACGACGCTTTGTTTAGAACTGCACCACCTGACAGCTCCACCGTTTAATGTAAACACGTATCCGGTTTGCGATTTAGAATCGTCCGGATCAGTGTCAAAGCTTGCATCAACGTAACCGTTTACGATGAGCTCTTTGTCACCTCCATATACGAGAAACATATCCTTAGTCCTTTTCAGGTATTTTAGGATGTTCTTGACCGTTGTCCAGTGATCCGCTCCTGGATTACTTTGGTACCTCCCTGCTAGACTTATAGCAAGGCACACATCAGGTCTGGTACACAACATTGCATACATGATAGAGCCAATGGCTGAAGCATAGGGAACATCTTTCATTTTCTCTCTACCTTCTGCAGTGGTCGGGCATTGAGTCTGACGCAACTTCACACCTTGTAACACGGGCAAGAACCCTTTCTTTGCTTGATCCATTTTGAACTTCTTCAAAATCTTGTCAAGGTATGTGCTTTGTGAAAGTCCAATTAAGCGTCTTGATCTATCTCTATAGATCTTTATGCCTAATATGTAAGCAGCTTCACCGAGGTCTTTCATTGAAAAACTCTTATTCAAGTATCCCTTTATGCTATCCAGAAATTCTATATCATTTCCAATCAGTAATATGTCATCCACATATAATATCAGAAATGCTACAGAGCTCCCACTCACTTTCTTGTAAATACAGGCTTCTCCGAAAGTCTGTATAAAACCAAATGCTTTGATCACACTATCAAAGCGTTTATTCCAACTCCGAGAGGCTTGCACCAGTCCATAAATGGATCGCCGGAGCTTGCACACTTTGTTAGCTCCCTTTGGATCGACAAAACCTTCCAGTTGCATCATATACAACTCTTCTTCCAGAAATCCATTCAGGAATGCAGTTTTGACATCCATCTACCAAATTTCATAATCATAAAATGCGGCAATTGCTAACATGATTCGGACAGACTTAAGCATCGCTACGGGTGAGAAGGTCTCATCGTAGTCAACCCCTTGAACTTGTCGAAAACCTTTTGCGACAAGTCGAGCTTTGTAGACAGTAATATTACCGTCAGCGTCAGTCTTCTTCTTGAAGATCCATTTATTCTCAATTGCTTGCCGATCATCGGGCAAGTCAACCAAAGTCCACACTTTGTTCTCATACATGGATCCCATCTCAGATTCCATGGCTTCAAGCCATTTTGCGGAATCTGGGCTCACCATCGCTTCTTCATAGTTCGTAGGTTCATCATGATCTAGCAGCATGATTTCCAGAACAGGATTACCGTACCACTATGGCGCGGATCATATTCTGGTTGATCTACGAGGTTCAGTAATATCTTGTTATGAAGTTTCATGATCATTATCATTAACTTCCTCACTAATTGGTGTAGGTGTCGCAGAAACAGGTTTCTGTGATGTACTACTTTCCAATAAGGGAGCAGGTACAGTTACCTCGTCAAGTTCTACTTTCCTCCCACTCACTTCTTTCGAGAGAAACTCCTTCTCTAGAAAGGATCCATTCTTAGCAACGAAAGTCTTGCCTTCGGATCTGTGATAGAAGGTGTACCCAACAGTCTCCTTTGGGTATCCTATGAAGACACATTTCTCCGATTTGGGTTCGAGCTTATCAGGTTGAAGTTTTTCACATAAGCATCGCAGCCCCAAACTTTAAGAAACGACAACTTTGGTTTCTTGCCAAACCATAGTTCATAAGGTGTCGTCTCAATGGATTTTGATGGTGCCCTATTTAACGTGAATGCGGCCGTCTCTAAAGCATAACCCCAAAACGATAGCGGTAAATCAGTAAGAGACATCATAGATCGCACCATATCTAGTAAAGTACGATTACGACGTTCGGACACACCATTACGCTATCGTGTTTCGGGTGGCGTGAGTTGTGAAACTATTCCGCATTGTTTCAAATGTATACCAAACTCGTAACTCAAATATTCTCCTCCACGAACAGATCGTAGAAACTTTATTTTCTTGTTACAATGATTTTCAACTTCACTCTGAAATTGTTTGAACTTTTCAAATGTTTCAGACTTATGTTTCATTAAGTAGATATTCCCATATCTGCTTAAGTCATCTATGAAGGTGAGAAAATAACGATATCCGCCACGAGCCTCAATATTCATCGGACCATATACATCTGTATGTATGATTTCCAACAAATCTGTTGCTCTCTCCATAGTGCCGGAGAACGGTGTTTTAGTCATCTTGCCCATGAGGCATGGTTCGCAAGTACCAAGTGATTCATAATCAAGTGGTTCCAGAAGCCCATCAGTATGGAGTTTCTTCATGCGCTTTATACCGATATGACCTAAACGGCAGTGCCACAAATGAGTTGCACTATCATTATCAACTCTGCATCTTTTGGCTTCAACATTATGAATATGTGTGTTACTATTATCGAGATTCATCAAAAATAGACCACTCTTCAAAGGTGCATGACCATAAAAGATATTACTCATATAAATAGAACAACCATTATTCTCTGATTTAAATGAATAACCGTCTCGCATTAAACAAGATCCAGATATAATGTTCATGCTCAACGCTGGCACCAAATAACAATTATTTAGGTCTAATATTAATCCCGAAGGTAGATGTAGAGGTAGCGTGGCGACCGCGATCACATCGACTTTGGAATCGTTTCCCACGCGCATCGTCACCTCGTCCTTTGCCAGTGTTCGCTTAATCCGTAGTACCTGTTTCGAGTTGCAAATATTAGCAACAGAACCAGTATCAAATACCCAGGTGCTACTGCGAGCTCTAGTAAGGTACACATCAATAACATGTATATCACATATACCTTTGTTCACCTTGCCATCCTTGTTATCCGCCAAATACTTGTGGCAGTTCCGCTTCCAGTGTCCAGTCTGCTTGCAGTAGAAGCACTCATTTTCAGGCTTATGTCCAGATTTAGGTTTCTTCTCCTGAGTAGTAACTTGCTTACTGTTCTTCTTGAAGTTCCCCTTCTTCTTCCCTTTGCCCTTTTTCTTGAAACTGGCGGTCTTGTTGACCATCAACACTTGATGCTCCTTCTTGATTTCTACCTCCGCAGCTTTTAGCATTGTGAAGAGCTCGGGAATTGTCTTATTCATCCCTTGCATGTTATAGTTCATCATGAAGCTCTTGTAGCTTGGTGGCAGTGATTGAAGAACTCTATCAATGACACTATCAACAGGAAGATTAACTCCCAGTTGAGTCAAGTGATTATGATACCCAGACATTTTGAGTATATGTTCACTGACAGAACTATTCTCCTCCATCTTGCAGCTATAGAATTTATTGGAGACTTCATATCTCTCAATCTGGGCATTTGCTTGAAATATTAACTTCACCTCCTGGAACATCTCATATGCTCCATGACGTTCAAAACGTCGTTGAAGTCCCGATTCTAAGCCGTAAAGCATGGCACACTGAACTATCGAGTAGTCATCAGCTTTGCTCTGCCAGACGTTCATAACATCTGGTGTTGCTCCAGCAGCAGGCCTGGCACCTAGCGGTGCTTCCAGGACGTAATTCTTCTGTGCAGCAATGAGGATAATCGTCAAGTTACGGACCTAGTCCGTGTAATTGCTACCATCATCTTTCAACTTTGCTTTCTCAAGGAATGCATTAAAATTCAACGAAACAACAACACGAGCCATCTATCTACAATCAAACATAGACAAGCAAGATACTATCAGGTACTAAGTTCATGATAAATTTAAGTTCAATTAATCATATTACTTAAGAACTCCCACTTAGAAAGACATCCCTCTAATCTTCTAAGTGATCACGTGATCCAAATCAACTAAACCATAACTGATCATCACGTGAAATGGAGTAGCTTTCAATGGTGAACATCAATATGTTGATCATATCTACTATATGATTCACGCTCGACCTTTCGGTCTCAGTGTTCCGAGGCCATATCTGCATATGCCAGGATAATCCTCAAGTTACGTACCCAGTCCGTGTAATTGCTACCATCATCTTTCAACTTTGCTTTCTCAAGGAACGCGTTAAAATTCAACGGAACAACAACACGGGCCATCTATCTACAATCAAACATACATAAGCAAGATACTATCAGGTACTAAGTTCATGATAAATTTAAGTTCAATTAATCATATTACTTATGTCGGATTTCAGGTTCCGGCACCCCCTTAAGGTTCAAACACTGGGGTGCGCGCGGAAATCACGTCCTCAACCTCCCCGTCTCACAAAGATCTAAACTACTAAGGGAATCACACAAGAGACACAAGGTTTATACTGGTTCGGGCCACCATTGTGGTGTAATACCCTACTCCAGTGCGTGATGGATGGATTGCCTCTTGGGGGCTGGTGATGATGAACAATACAAGGAAGAACTGCCTCGCGAGGGGCTGTTCTTGGCTGGGGCGACGAACTGCTAGGAGGAGTCCGGTCACCTCTCTCTCTCTATCTCTCTCTACTTGCTAGCCGGACCAACTAGCTCTGTGAACCGACCGATCGAACCCCTTGCTATGTGGGCGGCCGGTCCCTATTTATAGAGGCCCTGGTCCTCTTCCCAAATATTGAGCGGGAAGGGAGCCAACAACGGCGGGCTAATTTGAAGGGGGACAGCGGGTACATCTATCCTGACAAAAGGTGGTCTTCGCCTGCAAAAGGCTCTGGCGATGACGCCGTGCTGGGCTCCATGGTGACCTCCGTCTCGTAGTCCGCTTGGTCCTGGTCTTGTTGCACCGAAATGACAATCTTTGCCTGATGCCTCGGTACTCCGCGGCTGCGCTTGCCCCCTTTGCACCAAAGAGGAAAGGAGGACGCTGCGCGCGCTGGCGCCCGCCTGGCGCCCTCGATCGTCATGGCTGATGTCACGGGCACCTCACGAGGCACCCCGCCTTGATATCTCCGTCTTCTCGCGAGCCAGCCTGAGGAGGCTGCGCCTGAGGATGCGTCGTGTCGTTCGCCTCGCGAGGCTTGGCCCCTCGCGAGGGTCTTGAGTCTGGTGCTTGATGAAGATGGGCCATGTTGGGCCCCCATTCGAGGCACGCCGCAGGCCGCAGGCAGGCAAATCTGGGGACCCCCGTTCCCAGAATGCCGACAGCAGCCCCCGGGCCCATGGCACGCATGGGCTTGGCCGTGCTGAGAGGTGAAAGGGCAAGGGCGAAGCGCCGCGGGCCCTAACAGCCTGCGGCCTTGGGCGCCGCGTGGCGGTTGATGGGACGTGGGCGGCACTGTTCCCCCACGCCCCCTTATTCTGCGCCTTGTCGGGCGGACTTGTGGTTGCACACAACCGCTCCCCTTCTTGTTGCTCGGGCGTCTCCTGCTCTTCCTTCCTTCGCACGCCGTCTCCCGCCTCCAATCCAATCTCAAATCTCCCCCCTCCTTCACATCGCCATGACTCCGACGAGGAAAGAGAGAGAGGAGAAATCCACGCCTCCGTCTTGTGTGCCGCCATCGGTGGCACCCGCCGTCGGCCAGTCGTCCGTAATCAACCAAGAGTGCCTGGGCAGGGACAGCTTGGCCCTGGCCTCCGTCTTCAACGATTGCGGGAGGACGATAGCTTGGCCCGCGTCCCACTTCTCCATCAATAGGATAGCAACCGAGGTTCCATGTTTCACCGACGCCTTGTGGGCGGGTCTGGTTCCCCCCTTCTCCGATTTCTTCAATGACGTGCTCTCCCATTATCAGATCCACTTGATGCATCTGAGTCCTGAGTCCATCACCCTTCTTTCGGTCTTCGCCTTCGTTTGCGAAGCCATGGTGGGCATCCCTCCTTCGGTTGCCTTTCTGCGCCACTTCTTCTCACAGCGTCTTGTCGATCCTTCCCAACGCTGGGCATGCATGAGCTTTGCTACCGAGCCTGCGACCGAGGCCTCTGGGATTGACTTCAAGCTCCCCCAGCCCGCGGTCGGGTTCCGCGAGCGGTGGTTGTATGTTGACACAGGGGTACCCAGCCCCCTGCTATCGGAGCCGACCTCGCCTGCTGTCCCCAATTCGGGTTGGGGCCAGGAGACGCTCGAGAGCCCCCGGCTCGTCTGCGTCTGGAGCCGCTTCACGCTCCTGAGGAAGCTTGGCGTGATAGCGCCCAAAGTGGTGAAGGAGTTTCTGTTGTGCCGCGTTGCTCCCCTGCAGCGCCACTTTCGCCGGATGTGGGCTTTCCGTGGAAGCGAGGATAACATGAGGCTCCAGGAGGAGGACTTGGCTCCGGCGGTGTTGAAGTCGACGGTATTGACCTTTCCCGGTGACCTCAACCCCGGCAACATCCGGCAGGGAGGGGCCCTGCTGCACCTCTGCCAGAGCAGGGCCGACTTTGTGAAGCAGATGCCTGTCTTCGATGAATGGGGGTTGCGCCCGGCTGGCCTCCAGGGACCTCGCGAGAACCCGGTGGTGGTGACTGCCCTTCCAACCGGCCATGGTGGCTCCTCCTCAAGTGGCGGAGCAGGGAGGCTGGAGGCGCCTGAGGCCGAGGATGCCCCTGAAGAGGTGGCAGCGCTGGGTGGCGCTCGCGAGGGGACAGCTCCTGAGGCCCGCAACACTACGGCTGAAGGCGTCAAGCGGCTGCTCCCGGCGCCTGGGGCTGAGGCCTCGGAGGCCCCAGCCGCGTCTTCTGGCGAGGCAACGAAAGGCAGGCGCCAGGCAGACGCCCCTGACGTGGACCGCCCTGATGCTCCGTCCTCGCGGCAGGATGATCCTTGTGCTCTTCGCTTGGGCCGCTTCCCCATGGACTTTGTGGCCCTCCGGAGGAAGAGGGAGGCCCTAGGTGATGACTTCCCTTGCCGCACGCTGAAGCGCAGGAAGTACTTCGCCACTGACGAGTAAGTCCTCTTTCTCTCTGGCTCCTTATCCCCTTGGTGCTTCCGCTGATCCTTCTTCTGCAGGCCCCTCCCGACTGAGCTCGCGGAAGTTGCCGAGGTGCCGCCTTCCTTAGCTTCGCCCCCTCTATTGTCTTCAAGTGCTCCGAGCAGCTCTGCCCTGGTGGTAAGGGCGTCTGAAGGGGTGGACCATCCCGAAGCGCACCGTGGCCCGTCATTCCCCGCGATCTTCCTTCGCGGGCCCCCTCGGGGAATAGCCAGGTTGCCGTGGGCTTCTCGTCTGGTCGGGGACCACGACTGGTTGAGGCACCTCCTACGCCCCTCATCTGGAGTCGGGCTGGCTCTAGGCCGGGCTCCCGGCGCGACGCGCCAGGCCATCACGAGGGCGCCAGCCCCCAGCCCCCTGCCCGGAGGGGGAACAATGATTCGCGGCCCCCGGCGCTTGCTTGGGGCGGATGACGGTGTGGAAGATGTGCTTGAGCGCGCCCGGGAGCGCCGCGCCCGCCGCCAAGGGTTCCTTCGAAGAGCGGCCGACGCAGTGAACTTGCTTGGGGAGGAGCTCGCTGATGAAGACGCACGCCTGGAGGCCGAGGGCCTGCGCCTGGCTGCAGGGAGGCGCGAGCTGGAGGCCGCCGTCACCCTCGCACGCCGCCAACATGACCTTGATAATGAAGAGGCGAAGGCGTCGCTGGAGGCCTCTTGACTGGCCCGCTCCCAGGCCATCGAGGAGGCCCGGAGAGTTGACGGGTGGCGAAAGGCTGCGGAGGAGCGGGCTCGCGAGCTCCTGGCCCGATGCCACTCGCTGGAGGAGCAAGCGGAGCTGCGTGAGGCAGCCCTCGCGTCGATGGAGGTGGCTTCCGGTGACCCAGCCGAGCTCCAGAGGCGCGAAGAAGCGTTGACGCTGGAAGCCAACGAACGCACTCGCGAGTTTGAGCGGCTAGAGACGAGGGAGCGCCTAGTGATGCAGGCGGAAGACTATGTCACTGCGCGGGAAGCGCGTGTCCTGGAGGAGGTTTGCCGTCGGGTGGCGACGGTGCGCCAAGGCCTCGAACGAGAGTTCGAGGGGAAGCTGGGGATGATCCGGGTCAAAGCCGAGGGCAGAACCGCAGCCCTGAGGATCCAACGCGATGAGGCGACGCGGCTGGCCGACGCCTCCCGAGCCGCCCTTGAGGCAGCGCAAAAGGAGCTAGCTGCCTCCCGGGCCAAGGTGCTCCGTCTTCGCCAGCGGATGGAAGAGGTTGAGGCCGTTGAGCGTCAGAACACCGACGAAATACGCCAGCGGCGACTCCTGGAGCACGCGCATGGCCCCATGCTCACCACGCTCAGGGAGAGGGCTAACATGGCCTTGGGCAACATCTGCGAGGCGTCCGTCGGCGAACCACACACAATCAATTATGCCGGTAACTTGCAGTTCTTCACCGCCGTGGTGACGCAGCTGGAGGCATGGTCAGTCAGGGCCGACAGGTTGGTGGAGGAGAGGAGCCGCGCCTTGCTCAAGCGCGCCTTTTCCCGTGTCTTCAGCCATCTCCAGAACATGAATCCCCGCTTCGATTTTGACGCGGTCATCGCCCCAGTCTCCCAGGCCGTCCGGGGTAACTTGGCGTGCTGGGTGGAGGATAACGTGGACACCCTCGTCAGGTCCTTCACTTCGGATGACAGCGACGTGGTCGTGGGTGCTGACGAGGACGGCGCGGCGAGCAGCCCCGATGCTGCCGGCAGCGACGCAGGTGTCGATGGCGAGCTCGACGACTCCAGCGAAGGCTCGGGAGGTGCCTCTGGGGACGCATTGGGGGATTGGTCCGACTGAGTGCGTATCGCTCCTGTCTTTTTCACCCTGCATGAATAGAACTCAGGCTTTTGACCTGGTGGCTTGTGAGAGCATTTTGGGAGGGGAAGCCCCTCATGTAAAAACATGTGTCCATCATATCAGTTGTAATCAAATTGCGCTCGTGCCTGACAGTGGGCTGGTTTACCTTTGCCCCATGCTGGTTCAGGGGCGGCCTGCAGGAGGGCGCGATGCCTTGGGCGCTTTCTAGTCGGGTCCTCAGGATGTGAGATCGTCGCTGATGAGAAACTTCTCATGCGTTGGCCTTCTCCCGAGCGCAATGACTTCACAGGCACTCGCCCTGCTTCACAGGCTCTGGGCCTTTTCCTCGAGCGCGAGAGCTTCACAGGCACTCGCCTTGCTTCACAGGCTCTGGGCCTTTTCCTCGAGCACGAGAGCTTCACAGGCACTCGCCTTGCTTCACAGGCTCTGGGCCTTTTCCTCGAGCGCGAGAGCTTCATAGGCACTCGCCTTGCTTCACAGGCTCTAGGCCTTTTCCTCGAGCGCGAGAGCTTCACAGGCACTCGCCTTGCTTCACAGGCTCTGGGCCTTTTCCTCGAGCGCGAGAGCTTCACAGGCACTCGCCTTGCTTCACAGGCTCTGGGCCTTTTCCTCGAGCGCGAGAGCTTCACAGGCACTTGCCTTGCTTCACAGGCTCTGGGCCTTTTCCTCGAGCGCGATAGCTTCACAGGCAATCGCCTTGCTTCACAGGCTCTGGGCCTTTTCCTCGAGCGCGAGAGCTTCACAGGCACTCGCCTTGCTTCACAGGCTCTGGGCCTTTTCCTCGAGCGCGAGAGCTTCACAGGCACTCGCCTTGCTTCATAGGCTCTGGGCCTTTTCCTCGAGCGCGAGAGCTTCACAGGCACTCGCCTTGCTTCATAGGCTCTAGGCCTTTTTAAACAGGACAACCTCCACAGTCACCCAAAAATCCTCCCGAGGGGGAGTAACAGCGGTAGTCTGGGTTGCGCACGAGCCAGGCCTGACCCGACTCGCGAGGGGCTCGCGAGGGGAGGCAACTGTTACGGAGCGGTAACCAGAACGCAAGAAACGGCTCGAGCGAGAACAAGCACCCCTTCCCCAAACACACGCAAATCTCAAATTCGAATTCAACTTAAATCCAGCGGGGGAAAGCAACAGCCAAAGGGAAAGGCAGCAAAAAAGCAGACAAAAAGCCGCGTCCGGCACCTAATCTAGTCTTCGACGTCTTCTCACCAGCGCGGAGCTAAGTGCTGTCCACTGGGCGTGGGAGGGAGCCCCAGGGCCTGAGGCCGGCACCCCTGAGACTCCGGGGCATGTACAGCCCCACTCATTATTACGTGAGAGTGTCACGGGGCGGCGAGCTTCACAGGCACTGGGCCTTCTTCACAGGTACTGGCCTTGCTTCATATCGCCAGACGAGGGCCCTGCCTTGCGCCACACTCTAGTGCCATCAGCAACGACCGAAACCCAGGACGCCGCCCGATGGGGTAGAGCGGTCGCCAGCGGTTCCCCCGACGACCACGGGTCCTCTGCCGGGGGCAGGCCCTGAGGCACCTCCCCAGCAGAGGGCCTACCTCCTGAGAACGCCTTGCTCCGAACGCCGCAGTGGTGATGTCGGATCCCGACCCCTCCCCTGCAGCCCCCTGCACCCTCCTCCCGAGGGGTGGGAGACTGTAGGAGCGGGGCAGCCGCTCGCCGCGGCGACCTGCACCTCCTGCGATCCATGGTTAGCATATACCTACCCCTGAAGAGTTAGCGGCGCCCGGTGATCGCTGCCTCCAGCGTGGTCAGCGGGCTCGTCCCAGAGCTCCTGGAAGGGCTTGGCTTCCATTGCCTCGTCCCCCCCCAGCCCGGGCCGAGGAGCGAGCCTTGTCTGTCCTCGTGAGGGTGTCCTTGGTCCATCATGAGGGGCACGTACTCTTCTGTCGCCGTCATCCCGTATGCCATGCCGTGACGCCCCGCATGCCATGCGGCCCCACCTGTCATGACTGCTATGGGGTGGCAACGCGGCCGCCTTCCGAGGCCGCGGGTTGCGGCGAGTCCCTCTCCATCGCGGGCCGGGGGCGGGGGCAGCGCCGCCACCAGTCCGGTGCTGACAGCTTCACTGGTGTCGGAGTAGCCTTGGGGCCCCCGCGCGCGCGGAGCCCCCGTGTGGGTCGCTCTGGGCTTGAGATGGGAGCTGGGTGGAGAAGGGGTGAGCCCCCGAGGCGGCGAAGCCCAGGAGCTCCGCCACTCGCTCCGGCAGCACGTCACGGCCGCCCTCCAGCAGCCTACACCACAGCAGCTCCCGGGCCACTGTGAGCGCCGCCCTCGAGTTCGCCTGCTCCCGGCAGGTGTATGGTGTCGTTGTCGCGGCGTGATTGGAGGCCCTTGCTGCCGACCGAGCCTGCCGCGGCGTAAGAGTTGCTGAAGTCTGTCCGCGTCGCCCGCGGCCCACAGAGCCCTGCGGACCACGAGCTGTCTGGGGCGCGGGGTCGCCCGTGGCGGGCGGTTCCGCGCGTTTGGGCCACGCAGCCCACAGGTCGGGGTTGCCCTCCTGGTCGCCGGGCATGGTGATGAAGACGCGACGGGGCATGGAGTGGTGGAAGACGAACTCTGGCGCACCCCTACCTGGCGCGCCAAATGTCGGATTTCGGGTTCCGGCAGACCCTTACGGTTCGAACATTGGGGTGCACGCGGAAATCACGTCCTCAACCTCCCCGTCTCGCAAAGATCTAAACTACTAAGGGAATCACACAAGAGACACAAAGTTTATACTGGTTCGGGCCACCATTGTGGTGTAATACCCTACTCCAGTGCGTGGTGGATGGATTGCCTCTTGGGGGCTGGTGATGATGAACAATACAAGGAAGAACTGCCTCGTGAGGGGCTGTTCTTGGCTGGGGCGACGAACTGCTAGGAGGAGTTCGGTCACCTCTCTCTCTCTCTATCTCTCTCTACTTGCTAGCCGGACCAACTAGCTCTGCGAACCAACTGATCGAACCCCTTGCTATGTGGGCGGCCGGTCCCTATTTATAGAGGCCCTGGTCCTCTTCCCAAATATTGAGCGAGAAGGGAGCCAACAACGGTGGGCTAATTTGAAGGGGGGCGGCGAGTACATCTATCCTGACAAAAGGTGTTCTTCGCCTACAAAAGGCTCCGGCGATGACGCCGTGCTGGGCACCATGGTGACCTCCGTCTCGTAGTCCGCTTGGTCCCGGTCTTGTTGCACCGAAACAGCAACCTTTGCATGCTGCCTCGGTACTCCGCGGCTGCGCTTGCCCCCTTTGCACCAAAGAGGAAAGGAGGACGCTGCACGCGCTGGTGCCCGCCTGGCGCCCTCGATCGTCATGGCTTACGTCACGGGCACCTCACGAGGCACCCCGCCTTGATATCTCCGTCTTCTCGCGAGCCGGCCTGAGGAGGCTGCGCCTGAGGATGCGCCGTGTCGTCCGCCTCGCGAGGCTTGGCCCCTCGCGAGGGTCTTGAGTCTGGTGCTTGATGAAGATGGGCCATGTTGGGCCCCCATTCGAGCCACGCCGCAGGCCGCAGGCAGGCAAGTCTGGGGACCCCCGTTCCCAGAATGCCGACAACTTAAGAACTCCCACTTAGATAGACATCCCTCTAATCTTCTAAGTGATCACGTGATCCAAATCAACTAAACCATAACCGATCATCACGTGAAATGGAGTAGTTTTCAATGGTGAACATCACTATGTTGATCATATCTACTATATGACTCACGCTCGATCTTTCGATCTCAGTGTTCCGAGGCCACATCTGCATATGCTAGGCTCGTCAAGTTTAACCTGAGTATTCTGCGTGTGCAAAACTGGCTTGCACCCGTTGTAGATGGACGTAGAGCTTGTCACACCCGATCATCACATGGTGTCTGGGCACGACGAACTTTGGCAACGGTGCATACTCAGGGAGAACACTTTTATCTTGATAATTTAGTGAGAGATCATCTTATAATGCTACCGTCAATCAAAGCAAGATAAGATGCATAAAAGATAAACATCACATGCAATCAATATAAGTGATATGATATGGCCATCATCATCTTGTGCTTGTGATCTCCATCTCCGAAGCACCGTCATGATCACCATCGTCACCGGTGCGACACCTTGATCTCCACCGTAGCATCGTTGTCGTCTCGCCAATCTTATGCTTCCACGACTATTGCTACCGCTTAGTGATAAAGTAAAGCATTACAGTGCGATTGCATTGCATACAATAAAGCGACAACCATATGGCTCCTACCAGTTGCCGATAACTCGGTTACAAAACATGATCATCTCATACAATAAAATTTAGCATCATGTCTTGACCATATCACATCACAACATGCCCTGCAAAAACAAGTTAGACGTCCTCTACTTTGTTGTTGCAAGTTTTACGTGGCTGCTACGGGCTTAAGCAAGAACCAATCTTACCTACGCATCAAAACCACAACGATAGTTTGTCAAGTTGGTGCTGTTTAAACCTTCGCAAAGACCGGGCGTAGCCACACTCTGTTCAACTAAAGTTGGAGAAACTGTCACCCGCAAGCCACCTATGTGCAAAGCACGTCGGGAGAACCGGTCTCGCGTAAGCGTACGCGTAATGTCGGTCCGGGCCGCTTCGTCCAACAATACCGCCGAACCAAAGTATGACATGCTGGTAAGCAGTATGACTTATATCGCCCACAACTCACTTGTGTTCTACTCGTGCATATAACATCAACACATAAAACCTAGGCTCGGATGCCACTGTTGGGGAACGTAGTAATTTCAAAAAAATTCCTACGCACACGCAAGATCATGGTGATGCATAGCAAAGAGAGGGGAGAGTGTGATCTACGTACCCTTGTAGATCGACAATGGAAGAGTTTGGTTGATGTAGTCGTACGTCTCCACGGCCCGACCGATCAAGCACCAAAACTACGGCACCTCCGAGTTCTAGCACACGTTCAGCTCGATGACGATCCCCGGACTCCGATCCAGCAAAGTGTCGGGGAAGAGTTCCGTCAGCACGACGGCATGGTGACGATCTTGATGTACTACTGTCGCAGGGCTTCGCCTAAGCACCACTACAATATTATCGAGGACTATGGTGGCAGGGGGCGCCGCGCACGGCTAAGGATATGATCACGTGGATCAACTTGTGTGTCTCTGGGGTGCCCCTGCCTCCGTATATAAAGGTTCAAGAGGGGGCGGCCGGCCGGCCATCATAGGGCGTGCCAGGAGGAGTCCTACTCCCTCCGGGAGTAGGACTTCTCCCCCAATCCTAGTTGGAATAGGATTTGCGAGGTGGGAAAAGAGGGAGAGAGAAGGAGGGGGCGTCGGCCCCCTCTCTCCTTGTCCTATTCGGACTAGGGGGGAGGGGCGCGCGGCCCAGCCCTGGCCGCCTCTCCTCTTCTTCCACTAAGGCCCACTAAGGCCCATATAGCTCTCGGGGGGTTCCGGTAACCTCCCGGTACTCCGGTAAAATCCCGATTTCACCTGGAACACTTCCAATATCCAAACATAGGCTTCCAATATATCAATCTTTATGTCTCGACCATTTCGAGACTCCTCGTCATGTCCGTGATCACATCCGGGACTCCGAACAACCTTCGGTACATCAAAACATATAAACTCATAATATAACTGTCATCGAAACCTTAAGCGTGCGGACCCTACGGGTTCGAGAACAATGTAGACATGACCGAGACATGTCTCCGGTCAATAACCAATAGCGGGACCTGGATGCCCATATTGGCTCCTACATATTCTACGAAGATCTTTATCGGTCAGACCGCATAACAACATACGTTGTTCCCTTTGTCATCGGTATGTTACTTGCCCGAGATTCGATCGTCGGTATCCAATACCTAGTTCAATCTCGTTACTGGCAAGTCTCTTTGCTCGTTCCGTAATACATCATCTCGCAACTAACTCATTAGTTGCATTGCTTGCAAGGCTTAAGTGATGTCCATTACCGAGAGGGCCCAGAGATACCTCTCCGACGATCGGAGTGACAAATCCTAATCTCGAAATACGTCAACCCAACATGTACCTTTGGAGACACCTGTAGAGCACCTTTATAATCACCCAGTTACGTTGTGACGTTTGGTAGCACACAAAGTGTTCCTCCGGCACACGGGAGTTACATAATCTCATAGTCATAGGAACATGTATAAGTCATGAAGAAAGCAATAGCAACATACTAAACGATCGGGTGCTAAGCTAATGGAATGGGTCATGTCAATCAGATCATTCAACTAATGATGTGATCCTGTTAATCAAATGACAACCCTTTGTCCATGGTTAGGAAACATAACCATCTTTGATTAACGAGCTAGTCAAGTAGAGGCATACTAGTGACACTCTGTTTGTCTATGTATTCACACATGTATTATGTTTCCGGTTAATACAATTCTAGCATGAATAATAAACCTTTGTCATGATATAAGGAAATAAATAATAACTTTATTATTGCCTCTAGGGCATATTTCCTTTAGATCCATCTCTGGATATAGTCCCTCAGAGTTTCATTCGGTTTCTGAACGCAACACTGTAATTCTGTCAACCCTGTTGGCCGCTTGCAAGTACCTTGAAATGTCCTAACAAATACTCGAGCAAGATCTTCCCAAGTATAAATACTACTAGGTGCTAACTGATTCAGCCATGCTATGGCCGAGCCCTCCAGCATTAGAGGAAGGTGTTTCATGGCCACTTCGTCATTGCCGCCACCAATCTGAACAGCCACTCGATAGTCTTCAAGGCAAGTGTCAGGCTTGGACTCACCAGTGAACTTACTGACTCTAGTCGCTAACCTGAAGTTGGGGGGAATCACTGCAGCCCTGATGGCTCTGCTGAAGCACTCCGAACCTGAGACATGCACTCTGCTGCTGGTTGGTAGATCTCTGTCATGACCTTCTCGGTGAGCTCTGTTTCTGTCGACCAAGCCCTGAATGAGAATAGATCTCACATCAAAGCCTGGCTCTCTGGGGTCGACTGGAATCCCTCGCCCAACACTGTGAGGACGCATGTCATCATGTTCCCGAGGCACGTATGATCCACTCCTTGGGGGAGGTGTGGGCACTCGACGACGATCATCGCGGTCGATTCGGTGATCATACTGCTCAGTGTTTCTGTACTGATCTCGTCGATCTTCACATCCCTCACGCCTCGGGGGCGATCTTGGGCTGTGAGCCGACTAAACTATGTCTGCAACCATGGATCTGCTGTGAATCATATTCCGCGAATGAGATACTACTGTGTTCTGCTCACCCGCGGCTCGGAGCAAGGCCCGGATCTTCACCAAACCCCGACCAGCTTCTGACTGGGAAGGTTGAATTGACTCCGCTATTCAGGCCGCAGCTGCAAGATTCTGGATTGGAGTTCGGTATACCTGAGTCGGAGGCGGAAAAAGTTGACGTCGACTGGATTCGGGAGCGCGCCATCGAGCACGCTCGTCGAGTGCGCGCTGGAAGTTCTCCAGTTGAGTGCGCTCAGCCAAGTTGGCCAGGCGCGCCTCCTCCAAGGCCTGGGCCTCAGGGGTTTCTCCAACAATAGGAGTGTGAAGTGCATCCATGTTCCAGCGGCGAAGTTCTTCTCTTCACTGCGAAGAGAGGGGTTCGGGGCGGTACTCTTCGTGAACACGGGACGGATCACCGCCCCCATCGCCTCCGTCTTCACGGGTGAAGCCAGGAGGACTGCGTGGTCCATTGACCATCAAAACTTCCGCCGCAGGGTTGCTACTGTCGCACTCGGATGCAGTCTCTACGGAGCCAGTCGACAGATCGAACAGGCCGTAGAGGGTTTCGTCGAGCTCGATTGTCGCGACTTGGGGGTGGCCGACTGGCGAGCCACCGCATGCTTCACCCACCGCTGAAGCCTCGATCGACCAGAACATTTGCTCCGGCGGGCCGCAGGGAGGGGGAAGCCACAGGAGCCGACCAATACTGGGTCGACGGCTGCTGCAGGAGGACGCACGCGCGAAAGTGCGTTGCCCGCAGACGGGGAGTGCGTTGACGTCAAGTGGAGCCTCCTGAAGCCAAGCGGAGTCGTCGGCGACAAACATGAGCGCTCCGAGACGGATCTCGTGGCCCTCAACCAAACCTCTGCCTGAAACCATGATGAAGGGGATCGAAAAAATTGCAACTTCTCCAAAAAGTCGCTAAGACACCTACCCCATGGTGGGCGCCAACTGTCGTGGTTCTAAGTATGACAGTAGAATGGGGGGTAGGAATGTAGAGGCAATATCCTAGCTATGGAGGAGTTGTACACACGAGTTTTACGAGTTGAGGCCCTTCTCGGAGGAAGTAACAGCCCTACGTCTTGGAGCCCGGAGGCGGTCGACTGGATTATATGCATGTGTGTTACAGGGGGTGCGAACCCTTGTCCCTAAGGAGGGGGGTGGCTTATATAGAGTTCGCTAGCCCCTCCCGCCGTCAGTTACAAAGGGTTTACGGTACATAAAGATGGAGACGTTACTGGTAACGCCTGTAATAAAAGTACATAATGACCATCAAGGCTATGACTTAAATCCCGACCGTTGCAGAGTGGAGTGGCTCTAGATCTTCTGGTAGTCGAGTGGTTGTCCGTACGGTCGAGTGTCTTCAAGACTATCGAGTGGAACATGGCTTCTTGGTCGAGTGGATGATGATTTTTCTTCAACTGCTTTTGGTTCTTTTAGAGATGTCCTTGGGGAGGGTATCTTGGACAGATCCATGACCCTACCCTAGGTACATGGCTTCATCAGCGCTTCCTGCTAAAAAGTGCTGCAGATATTAGCAGCAGCGCTCTGCACTAAAGCGCGCTACTGCTAGCCATGTATAGCAGTAGCATGGGACGACATGCGCTACTACTACACGTTAGCCGTAGCGTCTTATCAGTAGCGCATCGTCCCGCGCTACTGATAGGCAAAATACCCGTGCTACTGCTAGGGTTTTTCCCTAGTAGTGATAGCAACGAGCAGGGAGAGTGTGTCCACGTACTCTCGTAGACCGAAGGCAGAAGCGTTTAGTAACGCGGTTGATGCAGTCAAACGTCTTCGCGATCCAACTGATCAAGTAACGAACGCACGACACCTCCGTGATCTGCACACATTTAGCTCGGTGACGTCCCTCGAACTCTAGATCCAGCTGAGGCCGAGGGAGAGTTTCGTCAGCACGATGGCGTGGTGACGGTTATGATGAAGTTACCGACGCAGGGCTTCGCCTAAGCACTATGACAATATGACCAAGGTGGAAAAACTGTGGAGGGGGGCACCGCCCATGGCTAAAGATCAACTTGTGTGCCTATGGGGTGCCCCCTCCCCTATATATAAACAAGGGGGGAGGAGGGCTGGCCATAAGGGGCGCGCCCAAGGGGGGATTCCCACTCCTACTAGGAGTAGGTTTCCTGTCATGGTTCTAAGTCTGACAGTAATGTAGGGGGGTAAGTATGGAGAGGCGAGGTCTTAGCTATGGAGAAGTTGTAAGGACGCAAGGTTTACGAGTTTAGGCCCTTCTCGGAGGAAGTAAAAAGCCCTACGTCTCGGAGCCCGGAGGCGGTCGACTGGATTATGTGAGTATGAGTTACAGAGGTCCGAACCCTTGTCTCGGAGGAGGGGGCGGCTTATATAGAGTGCGCCAGGACCCCGGCCAGCCCACGTTACAAAGGGTTCAATGTACATTAAGGCATGGCATTACTGATAACACTAGTAATAAAGTGCTATGATGACCATAAAAGCTACTTAATGACCGACCGTTAGCGTGCAGAGTGACTTTAGGTCTCCTAGCCGTCGAGTGGTTGGATCTTGGTCGAGTAATTGCTTCTTGGTCGAGTGTCTTCGAGTCTGTCGAGTGGAACACCTCCAAGTCGATTGAAAGGTGATTTATTCTAGAGGTGTCCTTGGGTAGGGCAGTTAGGACAGGTCCGTGACCCTACCCTAGGTACATAGCTTCATCATTTCCCCCCTTTCCTAGTCCAAGAAGGAGAAGAAGGGAAAGAGGAGAGAAGAGAAGGAAGGAGAGGGGGCGCCCCCCTTCCCATTGTCCAATTCGGACTGGGCAAGGGGGGGCGCCACCTCTGGCCGGCCCTCTCTCTTCTCCACTAAGGCCCATTATGGCCCATTAATCCCCCGGGGGGTTCTGGTAACCTCCCGGTACTCCAGAAAATACCCGATACACTTCGGAACCATTTCGGTGTCCGAATATAACCTTCTGATACGTCCATTTTGCATCATGCTTTTATATCGATATTTATTGCATTATGGGCTGTTATTACACATTATGTCACAATACTTATGTCTATTCTCTCTTATTTTACAAGGTTTATATGAAGAGGGAGAATGCTGGCAGCTGGGATTCTGGGCTGGAAAAGGAGCAAATATTAGAGACCTATTCTGCACAGCTCCAAAAGTCCTGAAACTTCATGGAAGTCCTTTTTGGAATTAATAAGAAATACTGAGCGGAGAAAGTTCCAGAGGGGGGCCACACCCTGGCCATGAGGGTGGGGGCGCGCCCTACCCCCTGGGCGCGCCCCCTGCCTCGTGGGGCCCTGGTGGCCCTCCGATGCCCATCTTCTGCTATATGAGGTCTTTCGTCGAGGAAAAAATCAGAAGCAACCTTACGGGACGAAACTCCGCCTCCACGAGGCGGAACCTTGGCAGAACCAATCTAGGGCTCCGGCAGAGCTGTTTTGCCAGGGAAACTTCCCTTCGGGAGGGTGAAATCATCACCATCGTCATCACCAATGATCCTCTCATTGGGAGGGGGTCAATCTCCATCAACATCTTCACCAGCACCATCTCATCTCAAACCCTAGTTCATCTCTTGTATCCAATCTTTGTATCCAAACCTCAGATTGGTACCTGCGGGTTGCTAGTAGTGTTGATTACTCCTTGTAGTTGATGCTAGTTGGTTTACTTGGTGGAAGATCATATGTTCAGATCCATTATGCATATTAATACCCCTTTGATTATGAACATGAATATGCTTCATGACTAGTTACGTTTGTTCCTGAGGACATGAGAGACGTCTTGCTATTAGTAGTCATGTGAATTTGGTATTCGTTCAATATTTTGATGAGATGTATGTTGTCATCCCTCTAGTGGTGTCATGTGAACGTCTACTACATGACACTTCACCATTGTTTAGGCCTAGAGGGAGGAATTGGCAAGTAATAAGTAGATGATGGGTTGCTAGAGTGACAGAAGCTTAAACCCTAGTTTATGCGTTGCTTCGTAAGGGGCTGATTTGGATCCATATGTTTCATGCTATGGTTAGGTTTACCTTAATACTTCTGTTGTAGTTGCGGATGCTTGCAATGGGGGTTAATCATAAGTGGGATGCTTGTCTAAGTAAGGACACCACCCAAGCACCGGTCCACCCACATATCACATTATCAAAGTACCAAACATGAATCATATGAACGTGATGAAAACTAGCTTGACGATAATTCCCATGTGTCCTCGGGAGCGCTTTCCTTCATATAAGAGTTTGTCCAGGCTTGTCCTTTGCTACAGAAAAGATTAGGCCATCTTGCTGCACCTTATTTACTTCTATACTTGCTACTCGTTACAAATTACCTTATCACAAAACCATCTGTTACCGATAATTTCAGTGCTTGCAGAGAATACCTTACTGAAAACTGCTTATCATTTCCTTCTGCTCCTCGTTGGGTTCAACACTCTTACTTATCGAAAAGGCTATGATAGATCCCCTACACTTGTGGGTCATCAAGACTCTTTTCTGGCGCCGTTGCCGGGGAGTGAAGCGCTGTAACGCCCCGGACACACCCGCCGGTGGTCGTTACTCCTGGTGGGATCTAGACTGGCCCCACAGATCAATACTAGTCTTTTCTGCGCACTTTGTCCTCACTCATGTGCACGCGGGAGCAACTTCCCGGTTAGTCACCCATCCTGACACTACTCCAAGCTGAGCATGCTTAACTTTGGAGTTCTGTCCGAATGGGCTCCCGGAAAAGAAGGAATTCCTTATTGATATGAGTAGTCTATCATCCCTATTAAGCCAGGCTATCACATACACCCCCACTCAGAGGAACCGACGTCCTCGTCGGGCCACAGGAACGTTCCCTATTGGCACATACGTCTGTGCATCCAGTCCGGTACATGTGCCATGCCGGGTGCCACGACGGGTCACAAACGTCATGAACAACATGACCGCGCACCTGTCCGCAAACATCCCCGGAAAAGAAGGAATTCCTTATTGATATGAGTAGTCAAGTGTTGATTCCATACCTTTCCTAAGCAGTGTTCTCATATTTCTATGTGAATACTAATCCTTCTCGATCATTGAGTTTGTCATTTCAATTTCTTCTCAACCGGTGAGCTTCCCTTCATGTGGATCCGATCACTTCAACAGTTGCAAGATCCAATCTCAGTTCTTCTCAACGGTGTTCATTTCATTCGTCCCAAGCTGCCTTTGTTTTCCCACCCACCCACCCTTTTTCTTCAAGGACTCAGATTTCTTGATCAAGTGTCCATCTTATTCATTTGAAGTCTCTTCTTTCTTTTCTTTCAATGTTCTTACCCGGTGTTTCTCATGAAGATCCTGACGGAACCTCAAGTTCATCATTATTCATTCTCTTTCTTCTCCGGTGGAACCAATTCAAGCTTTGTTGATCATACCCTTTCCTCGTTTCAAATACCTTCTCATGCTGGTGCAATTCATAATCATTCACCTCTCGCTATTCAATTGTTCCGGAGTGCTGAAGATATCTCGAAGATTCGTGTTTACACTCTACTTTCGTTCAAACTTTTTCGAGAATGTTATCTCATTCAAGTCATTTCACTCAACCGGCGCAATCTATCTTTTAAATCATTCAACGGTGTTTCTTTTTAGTGGGCCCTAACCCACAGGTCTTTTTCCAGGATCTTACCTGACTCTTCTAATTTTTACCGGCGTCATTCTCAAATTCTTTTCCAAGTTTGACATTAATATGAATTTTCCATCAGTCAAATGCTTTTCTCCAAGATCTTTCTTTTCTTTTCATCGTTGGTTCAACCTTTCTAATTTTCATCCTGGAGTATCTCAACAATTTGGTGGTGTTTCTCATCGTCATTCTCAGATTTTGAAGACCGAAGAAGAGGTTCTCTTAAATCTTGCTCCATTCTTTTCAAGATTCGTGGTTCTAGCTTGATGTCTTCCTCTCATAAGTGTTTTCTTTGTGACTATTTTTTTCATCCTTCCGGGCAATTCAGTAGTCTTTTCAGTTTGATTCTCCGGAGTCCATCAATTCAGGTTTATTCATTCGCAGCTTTTAGTTGTCATTCTCCAATCTTACCGGTGCATCGTTCAAGTGATCTCTAATCAGTTCGTGATCCCTTCGTTCCCATGTATCTAGATTGTCTCAAGTATCTTCCTTAATTTCACAATTCTTCCCGATGTTCCTTTATCTTTTCTTCGGTCATTTTAATTCTTACGGTGGTTCATTCAGGATTCTCTTCCTTCGTTTATCATATCAATTCATTCGTTATTTCAATCCTACCGGTGTTTCGTTGAAGACCTTATCAAGTTGTCGATATCTCTCTTAATCCTTTTCAACGAGAATAAGTAGTATGCCAAATCCGTTGCTTGTCATCAATTTAAATTGATGAAGGGTAAGCATAATGTAATTCTTATTCTTGTTTCATCCAAGCGATTAATTCCCTATTCTGGAGGTTCATAAAAAATTCTTGTTTCCATTTGTTCATTCTTCTTTTCCAGAGCTCCAAGTTTTCTCCTTATCTCGTCGCGGAGATTCATCTCAATCGGTAGAAGGATTCACCTTGTGTTTTCAACTTCTCGTTCCTTCCATTTGATCATTATTTTGTTTAACGGAGTTCTTCATGAAGGTTCTACATGATGGTTCATCAAGGATTTAATTCATTCTCAAAGTTTTCATCGAGATTCTTTTCTAAGGATCTCGAGTATTCTTCATCTTGCAATCCAGAGTGCAATTCTTTCTACCATATCATTAGAAGTGGTATTATGTCATTCTTGATAATTGAGTTCGTGTCTCATGATTCAAAAGCTGTCCCGAATGACATATTTTAAACCCATCATTTCAATTCGTTCATGAGGTATTTTAAATCCATCAACCTCTTTGTTGGAGTTATCTTGGGTTATATTTCACCTAAAGCTTTCCCTAAGGATTGTAGCTATTATGGTGCTTACAATTGACCCAAGTTCTTTTATCCTCCCGGGGGTATAAGTTCCTCGTCTTCTTGTTCATACCAATCCAATTCTTTTCCCGTGAGTGGCAAGTTGTCACCTCATAATTTTGAGATGTCTTCTATAAGTACATATCAAGCTTATCCTTTTCATTGTTGGTTTTCCAACAATTCCGTTCGGCCCTTCTCCTAAAGATGCTTTCAAGCTCATTTGATGTAGAAGATGTTGTTTTCTTCTCCGTTCTTTTGATTCCATTCTTTTATCTCTTACAGAGGCATTGAGGTGTTGCTCTTTTCACTCATCATCTCGGATTGTCAGGACCATGTTTTTTTCGTGCTTATCCTTTTAACCAGAGTGTCGTGTCCTCTTTTCAAGTATCCTCTCATCTTGTCAAGTTCAATGCCTTCCATTTATAGGCGGAGTGCTGTCCAAATTATATCATTCTTATTCCTTCCCTATCTTGTTTTAATCGGAGTATTGTGCCCCTTTGCTCAAGTTCTTTTCGCCTTATCAAGCTTTGCATCTCTTTTTGTCGGCGTTCTAGGAACGGGGGTCCCCAGACTTGCCTGCCTGCGGCGTGGCTCAAAGGGGGGCCCAACGCGGCCCATCTTCACCAACACAAACTCAAGACCCTCGCGAGGGGCCAAGCCTCGCGGGGCGGACGACGCGGAGCTTCCTCAGGCACGGCCTCGTCAGGCTGGCTCGCGAGGAGGCGGAGAAATCAAGGCGGGGTACCTCGCGAGGTGCCCGTGACGCAAGTCATGACGACTCAGGGCGCCAGGCGGGCGCCAGCCCGCGCAGCATCCTCCTTTCCTCTTTGGTGCAAAGGAGGCAAGCGCAGCTGCGGAGTACCGAGGCATCAGGCAAAGGTTGCCATTTTGGTGCAACGAGACCAAGACCAAGAGGACTACGAGACGGAGGTCACCGTGGAGCCCAGGACGGCGTCATCACCAGAGCTTTGCGCAGACGAAGACTACTTTTGT
Organism: Triticum monococcum; assembly: GCA_034509565.1. NCBI lineage: Eukaryota > Viridiplantae > Streptophyta > Magnoliopsida > Poales > Poaceae > Triticum > Triticum monococcum. Next base: position 673,614,956 of record CM067845.1, read on the forward strand.
CAGGATAGCTGATACTTGCTGCCCCCTTTCAAATTAGCCCACCATTGTTGGCTCCCTTCCCGCTCAATATTTGGGAAGAGGACCAGGGCCTCTATAAATAGGACCAGCCACCCACAAAGCAAGGGGTTCGGTCCGGTCTCTTCCAAGGGCTCGACAAGTAGAGAGGTTGGAAGCAGAGAGAGAGAGAGAGAGAGAGAGAGAGAGAAAGGTGACTGAACTCCTCCCAGCAGTTCATCGCCTCAGCCAAGAACAGACCCTCGCGAGGCTGTTCTTCCTTGTATTGTTCATCATCATCAGCCCAAGAGGCAACCCACACACCACACACTGGAGTAGGGTATTACACCACAACGGTGGCCCGAACCAGTATAAACCCTGTGTCTCTTGTGTTGTTCTTCCCGTAGTTCTGATCCTAGCATGGCGGAGGGGTGTAGGTAGGTAGGAGGTGAAATCTCCGCGCGCACCCCAGTGTTCGAACCTCAAGGGTCTACCGGAACCCGAAATCCGACATTTGGCGCGCCAGGTAGGGGTGCGCCAAAATTCGTCTTTCACCACCCTGTTCTCCTCCGACCATCACGCTCATGTCTGACGCTCGTCGGGCCCGTGCGGAGCGCCGGGCCGCCCTCGCTTCCCGCGTCACCCAGACGGCCCCTATCGGCAGGCGTCCTCGCCGTTCCCTGTCACCTGTCGTCAACGCCGCCACCGGCCCGGCGGGGGACGAGCAGCAAGCATCGTCCCAGCATCCGTCCGTGCGGCAAGACGGCCGCACCGCAACTCCCTCGCTCGCCCCAGCTGGATCTTCGTCCCGCGCGCTCTGCGTGCCCATGGAGGCTCGAGCTGCGCTCATCGCGGCAAACGAGCTCCTGCGCTACCGTCCCGTCGACGACCTCTACGAAGAATGGCTCGACCGCGTCGCCGAGCTCGTCCGCGCCGCAGGGGGCTCTTCCGCGCCGTCCATTCCGCTGCACCGCACCCCGCCCTGCGCGGGTGACGAGGCTCCGGCGGCGCCCCGGCCGCCTCCTCCTCAAGAAGACGCCATGGCTCCAAGGCACGTGGCCCCTGGGCGGAATCCGCTCCGTCAGGTGCCAGCGCGGCAAGAACAGAGCTGCCAAGAAGTCCCTCGCCCGCCAGAAGCTGCTCGGGCGCTCCCTGCTCCAGCACGTCGCGACCATCCTCCTGCTCCAGCGCGTGGGGACACGCAAGACCAGGCTCTCCATCACCCAAGGCCTCCCGTGGCCACAGCAGGCTGCCGCGACTACACCACCAAACTGCGCAGCGTCGCGTGGCCAGGCAAGTTCAAGCCGGACCTGCCTCCTCGCTACGACGGCACGGCCGACCCTGCGGAGTTCCTCCAGCTCTACGAGCTGGGCATCGAAGCTACCAACGGAGACTAGAAGGTCATGGCGAACTGGTTTCCCATGGCGCTAAAGGACGGGGCCCGCACCTGGCTCCTGAACCTGGCTCCAGGCACAATCTCCTCCTGGGAAGAGATGCGCACCCGCTTCATCGCCAACTTCCAAGGCACTCGCAACCGGCCACCCGCCGTGAGCGACATGCACCGCATCAAGCAACAACCCGGGGAGACCCTGTAGAAGTATATCCAGCGCTTCAGCAACGCACACCTCAAGATTCCCAAGGTGACTGAAGAGGCCATCATCTCATCCATCTCCGACGGCGTGCGCGACGTCAAGATGAAGGAGGAGCTGGCGATGCATGAAGACCCGTGCACTTCCTTGGAGCTATTCAACTTGGCAAACAAGTGCGCCAGGGCTGAGGAGGGGCGTCTCTCCCTCCTCGAGCTGCCTGCTGCATACCCAGAAGAGAAGAAGCTCAAGGCCAAGGATGTGAAGTGCAAGGGGGCTGCAGTGCTCGCGGCAGAACTGGACACCAAGCGGGGCAGAGATCAGCCCGAACCTCCCAAGGGCAGCCGGTACTGTGTGTACCACGAACTCCACACCCACAACACCAACGAATGCCAAGAGCTCCGGGCCGTGCGAGAAGGAAGGGTCGGCCATCGTCCTGACCGCGGTTACCGGGGCTACGGTCGAGGAGGAGGAAGGAACGGGGGGCGCTGGGAAGACCGTGGCCCGCGCCAGGGGTGGCACGACCAACCTCGCGAGGATCGCTGGCAAGACCCGCCTCGCGAGGGAGGCTGGAGGGATCAGCCTCGCGAGGATCGCCCGCAGGGCAACGCAAGCCTCCCACCGCTGCCACCGCCGCCAAGGAGAAACGAGGACCGCCACCAGGACGAGGAGGCTGGGGGCTTCCAGGAGTCGCGCGCGATCGCCTGCATCCTGGGCGGAGCACAAGCCCCAGCCTCTCAACGCATCTTCAAGCAGTTCGCCCGCGAAGTGAATGCAGCCCTCCCCAGGCTCGAAGCCACGCGCCCTCTCAGGTGGTCGGCGTGAGCCATCACGTTCAGCTCAGCGGACCAACTCAAGTGCGCAGCTACAGCCGGAGTCCTCCCGATGCTTTGTTCCCCAATCATCAGCAACGTGGTGGTCACCAAGACCCTCATCGATGGTGGGGCAGGGCTCAACATCCTGTCCGTAGAGACATTCAACAACCTCCAAGTGCCCTACAGCCAACTCCAGCCAACCAAGCCTTTCTCCGGCATCACCGACGGCTCCACGGTCCCGATCGGGCAGGTCCGCCTCCCTGTCACCTTCGAGGCACGCGAAAACTACCGCACCGAGCTCATCGACTTCGACGTCGCTCACATCTGCCTGCCGTACAACGCCATCCTTGGGTACCCAGCGCTGGCCAAGTTCATGGCCGTGACTCACCACGGTTACAACGTCCTCAAGATGCCGGGAAGCGGCGGAGTCATCACGGTGCCCTATGAAGAGAAGGACACGGTGTGTTCCCTGGAATGAGCCTTTCAGGCCGCATCACTGGAAGACCCGGATCACGGAAGCAGGAGGCTTCCCGAGGCCGCCCCCATGAAGAAGAAGACGTCGTCCGGCCTGGCCCCTCAGGAGGCAGGCCCCTCTGGGCCCATGCCTACCTAGGGGGAACCTCCTTCCATCGCATAGGAAAGCGCGCCCAGCGCCCTCCTCAGGCAGGGCTCGGGGGCTCTCACCTGGAGGGCCACCGACCCAGCTAGGGTCATGAGGGAGGCGCTTGGGCACCACATGGAGGCGTGTTTCGAAGCACGTTTCCCCCAAGGAGGAGCGAGGCAAGGAGATCCAGACCCATAGGAGTTCGCCAGCAAGGCCATTCAGGAGTTACAGGGGTCAAGAGTCATGAGAGGCGGCCGCCGCCTACCAGCAGTGGCTCCCCATCCAGGCGAGGATGGCGGGCTGCGCGTCTGCATCGACGTACCAGGGCTCAACCAAGTCGCCTCCCTGGAGCGCCTCTGGCCCTCGCGAGTGGGGCGCTGTGGAGGTCCACCCCACAGCTACATTCGCATGCCTTACGTCTTGCCGAGCGCGGCTGACACGTACCAGCGCTTCATGAGGGGCACCACGGAGGCACAAGAGGCCAGGCGCTCCGCATCCCTGGCGGAGATGGAGATGGTCCGCGAGGAACCGCCAGTGCCTCCGGAGCCTCCCGAGGCCCCTGGGCCTGGGGCCTCATGAGGATCAGCTTCCGCAACCCACCGAGTCTGCTACACCAACACCCCTTCATCTTCAACATCATCAGGTGACATCTTTCAAGTTTTATTTCCAGCTGGGAGCGCCCCCAGGGCTGCATTATTCCCAAGCCGCGTGGGTCCGTCCCTGCGGCGTGTATCCCTTTTATTTCGCGCTGATTAGCATACCTTGTTGGGGGCGCCCCTCAGGCTGCATGATCCCCAAGCCGCTCAGGCCAGGCCCAGCGGCATGTACCCCATTTGCGTTCATTTTCTGGTTATGCGTTAGAACCACCATGCTTGATTATTTGATGCCGGTCCACGGCACCTCTCATTCTCCATGCTGACCACTTGCACGTTAAAGGGGGGGTACCTAAGCATCGCGACTCAGGGCTCTTACTGGCTCTCCAGCCCTCACCCTCTGGCCTTGACCACGGCATCGCGATCTGGCATACCAGCGACGGCTGAGACCAGCTCGAGGGCCGGGACCCGAGGACGTAGAGTGCAGGCATCTAACCAGACTTGCAGGGACACAACACAAGATAAGGCCCAGTGCCAGGCGCAACCCGCCTAGAGGTAGGGCCCCGTGAGTCCCGCGCTGGCTCACGGGTGCCCAGATACACCTCGCCAGGCCCTACCGTGCCAGCCACGTGTCAGGGCGGGGCTGTACACGCCCCGGGGGCTCCTCCCGGAGGGGGGCCCCCTCCCACGTACCAGTGGAAGCACCATGCTCCGCGCTGGCTGACGACACTGCCGAGGAGCGGCTATGCCCGTACACATACGGAAGCGCTACGCTCCGCACTGGTGATAAACAACTGAGGGTGGCCTCCGGGCCGCATCAACCTCAGGGAGCCCAGAGCTCAATGTCTAGCCTCATCGTAACGCCTCCCCTCGGGAGTGCCGCGCGAGGGGGCTGGGCACGGGGGTTGCGCCTGGGTCACGCCCGGACGCACGCCGCCTAGCCAGGTCCCCCCCGGGCCTGTTCGTCGCGCGCCTCTCCCCGAGCGGAGCCAAGGTATGAAGGCCGTTTGAGCGTCAAGGGAGACTCCTGAGCATCACGACTCAGGAGCCTAACTGGTCACGTAGCCCCTCACTCCTTGGTCCCGTCCTGGTTTCCGGTCGGGGCTATTGCTGGGTGAGGTACGCGCGGGGCCGGGCTCTGCAGACGTAGAATGGTGGATCCACACACATCATACCTCCCTACTTTCTGTTCGTGCGCCAAGGGGGACTCCTGAGCATCGCGACTCAGGAGCCTAACTTGTCACGTAGCCCCTCACTCCTTGGTCCCGTCCTGGTTTCTGGTCGGGGCTATTGCTGGGTGAGGTACGCGCGGGGCCGGGCCCTGCCGGCGTAGAACATAAGCAAGTAGGAAGGAAAAGCGCAAATTTCAAAGGAATTCGAAAGCAAATATTACAGTCCACACTGTTATCCCAATATCAGACGCAAGTTTAAACGCCTCCCCGAGGCACGATACATGTGCAGGAATTAAAAGCAGGACAGGAGCCACGATGGAGTCACTTGGCGGCGGGGGAGCAGCGCGGAGTGGGTTAGCCTCACGGAGCAGCGGGGTCGGCAGCGCCTTGCTCCGGCTTGGTGCTGAAGGCCCGGAACTTCCCCAGCAGAGCCTCTGTGCGGCCCTTCACGGCCTCGGCGGCAGCCGCAGCACGCTCGCCGCTTGCTGGCTCCAGTAGGCTGTCGAGGTCCACGCCGGGATCGCGAAGGTAGATGTGGGTGAGGACCCGCGTCAGCGCCGCAGAAGACAGGACACGCGCCTCAGCCTCGGCCGTGGGGCCAAGGCCAAGGGCGACATCTTCAAGAGCGTGGACCAAGAAGGGAAGCAGCTTGGTGGGGCCGTCCTCGGCGCCGGCCAGCGGGCTCTCCAGGCCGCTGTCGTAAAGCGTCCTCAGCGAGGAGCGAGCCCTCGCCTCCAACTCCGTGAAGGCCACGCGTTCCTCGGCAAGAACCAGGGCCTTCTCGTCTAGCTCGGCCTTCCTCGCCCCAACTCCTGCTCCAGCGCGCCCAGGCAATCGCGGCGCTTCTTGAGCTTGGCCTCCCGGCCCTCGACGGCCGCCTCGCGAGCCTTCACTCCCTCTTCCCGCTCTTGGCGAAGACGGACCTCTTTCGCGAGCTGATCCCGCAGGCCCTGCAGCTCGTCCTCCAGCGCCTTGCAGCGACCACGGACATCGACCACCTCTCCTAGGGCTGCATTGCGAGCAGCCTTCGCCTCAAGGACGGCCTGCTTCTCCTCGTCGCATGCCGTCGAGGCCTGGACCAGCGCCGCCTGAATCGAAGCGTCGGAGCGGACCCATCCTGAAGCCAACTCCAAACGCCCGGCCACCAAGCGGGGGTCGGCACCAAGAAGATCCTGCCACAGTCGGTCCAGCTCAGTAACAACACGATCCAGGATGGCAGAAGGATTTGGAGAGACAGCAGCCGATGGAGTAGGAGGAGAAGGCGGCAGCACGGCCGCAGCGTCCTGAGGCGGAGTCTGCCGCGCCCCGACAGCAGTAGTGGCGGCGGCAGGCGAGAGCACCTCGGGAGCCACTTGGGCCGTGGGGGCTGGGCTCGCCCCAGCCGGCTCAGCCAGGCCTCGTGAGGACGACCGGGCAGGAGAAGCCTGCGCGTCGCGGTCACCCTCCTTTGCAGGCAGGGGCGCTGCCATGGATGGAACCTCAGGAGCCCCCTTTGACTTCTTCGCTGCGGGCGCCAGCCTATCCAAGGGATGTGAACGTCAAGCCTCAGAAGCAGAGCAAGAAATAAAGACAAGAATCGAATGCTTACGAGTCGCTGCCAGTGAGCTCAAGCGGCCTCCGGCCAAACCTGAAGCCTGAAAGCCGGCTGGAAGGGTCAACCTCAGGAAGCTTGGAGGCGGAAGGTGCGCCTACGGTCCGCCCCGAGGCCAGGGTAGACCAGCGGGAGATCAGCCCGGTCTTGTCCTTCTTCGGGATCGGGGGTGAGCTCCCGCCGTCCTGCTCGTCGTCGTCCACGTCGTCGTCATCCTCGTCGTCATCGCTCGGAGGGAGGCAGAGAGCGCGGGACTTGCGCCGGGGAAGGGGAGCCCTCGACTCTCCGTCAGTCGCCTCGGAGTCAGACCCTTTTACCCGTTCCCCTCCTTCCTCCTCTTCGCTGGAGTCGTCGGAGGGCACGTCCACCGGTTCCTCGGGAGTTTCCATGGGCACGGGCCCATCCCCGTTGAAGACGGGCATGGACTTCACTACCCGCTCCCAGTCGTCGCGGAGGAACAAGGGCGTAGGAGCACCCTCCAACCTAGCCACATTGCCCCCGACCAGAGATTGGAGAACCGCAGCCAGGTCTCCGTCGGCCCAGGCCACGGGGCTCGGACGGGGCCTCCACATTGGAAGTGAGTACTGCCGAAGCGGAGCCAGCTGGTGCTCCAGGAACTCCCTTAGCAACGACGCGCCGGTCAGCTTTGCCGCCGCCATGTCGGTCGGCCTTAGATCCGCGTCCATCTTCTCCAACACCATCTTCGCGCGGGGATCCGTGAGCTCCGCCTGACCCCAGTTGCTGGAGCTCGTGGGCTGCTCCATGGGCAAGATCAGCCAAGGGTGGATGCGCTCAGCATCCACCAAGACCCACTTGCTCCTGAAGCCCTCAATCCTCTTCCCAGGGTTCGAGATGGCAATGGCGCCACCGTACGCGACGAAGCTCGCGCACGCGGAAGCAGGACCGCGAGAGGTCCGGAGGTAGAAGTAGTGGCGCAGCAAGGCCACTGAGGGCTGCACCCCAACGTGGGCCTCGCAATAATAAGCAAAGATCGCAAGGAGAAGGACGGAGTTGGGATGGAGATGCAGAGCCTGTAGCTTGTAATGGCGGAGGACAGAGAAGAAGAACTCGGAGAAGGGAGGCACCAGGCCAGCAACAATGGCACTTACGAAGAGCGGATAGAAGGTGCTCCTCTGACCCTCAGGGGTGGCGGAGCCGGCCTTGAACACCTTCGCCCCGTCAATGCCTCGCGCCGTCGCTATCCGGCGCAACCGGGCAAGGCCCGCCTCCGACACGTTCGGCGGGTCCAGGGCAGACAAGTACCAAGTTGCGGCCGGGGACTGGCGAGGCGCCATGGCTTCCTAGGTCGCATGGTCAGAGCAGATATAGAGATTTCGGAGGAAGGGAGGAGAGGCGCAAGAAAGGGGATCTGAGCAGCAATCGGGGAAAGCAAGAAGAAGGGCCTAGGCGGATGCCACTCCCTTATCAACTCGCGCGGTTGCTAAGGCACCCACGTCCAGTCAACCGCCAAGCGGCGCCCAAGGTCGCAGGCTGTTAGGGCCCGCGGCGCTTCGCTCTTGCCCTTCCGCCTCCCTGCACGGCCAAGTCCGGGCGTGCCTTGGGCCCGGGGGCTACTGTCGGTGTTCTGGGAACGGGGGTCCCCAGACTTGCCTGCCTGCGGCCTGCGGCGTGGCTCAAAGGGGGGCCCAGCGCGGCCCATCTTCACCAACACAAACTCAAGACCCTCGTGAGGGGCCAAGCCTCGCGGGGCGGACGACGCGGAGCTTCCTCAGGCACGGCCTCGTCAGTCTGGCTCGTGAGGAGGCGGAGAAATCAAGGCGGGGTACCTCGCGAGGTGCCCGTGACGCAAGTCATGACGACTCGGGGCGCCAGGCGGGCGCCAGCCCGCGCAGCGTCCTCCTTTCCTCTTTGGTGCAAAGGAGGCAAGCGCAGCCGCGGAGTGCCGAGGCATCAGGCAAAGGTTGCCATTTCGGTGCAACGAGACCAAGACCAGGAGGACTACGAGACAGAGGTCACCGTGGAGCCCAGGACGGCGTCATCACCAGAGCTTTGCACAGACGAAGACTACTTTTGTCAGGATAGCTGATACTTGTTGTCCCCTTTCAAATTAGCTCGCCATTGTTGGCTCCCTTCCCGCTCCATATTTGGGAAGAGGACCAGGGCCTCTATAAATAGGACCAGCGACCCACAGAGCAAGGGGTTCGGTCCGGTCTCCTCCAAGGGCTCGACAAGTAGAGAGGTTGGAAGCAGAGAGAGAGAGAGAGAGAGAGAGAGAGAGAGAGAGAGAAAGGTGACTGAACTCCTCCCAGCAGTTCATCACCTTAGCGAAGAACAGACCCTCGCAAGGCTGTTCTTCCTTGTATTGTTCATCATCATCAGCCCAAGATGCAACCCACACACCACACACTGGAGTAGGGTATTACACCACAACGGTGGCCCGAACCAGTATAAACCCTGTGTCTCTTGTGTTGCTCTTCCCGTAGTTCTGATCCTAGCATGGCACAGGGGTGCAGGTAGGTAGGAGGTGAAATCTCCGCGCGCACCCCAGTGTTCGAACCTCAAGGGTCTGCCGGAACCCGAAATCCGACACTTTTCAACCGGAGTGTTGTCCGAATTTGCTCTTCCTTATTACTCTTCCCTACCGGAGTGCTTTCAACTTTGTTCTTCCTTGTTCCTCTTTCTTAACGGAGTGCTTTCTACTTCGTTCATCTCCGTTGTATTTCTTTTCTCGAATTGGCTTAACCTTTTCAAGGTTCTTTGGTTTCACTCATTCGTCAAAGAAGCAACTTAGCTTTACCTCTCATCTTCTCTTCCGTTTTCCCTCCGGTGCCATTCTAGATCTCGGGACGAGATCCTCTCATAGTGGTGGAGTGTTGTGACGCCCCGAGACCGTTGCGCCAGGTGTCTTCCAGTTATTCGTTGTTGTTGCCTTGTCATTTGCTTGCGTGTCACATCTTGCCATGTCATCATGTGCATTGCATCATCATGTTTTCAAAACTTGCATCCGTCCCGGCCTCCATGTTTCTTCCGTTGTCCGTTCTGAGTCCAGACACACTTGCACGCGCCCGCGGCATGTCCAAAATAGTATTTTATAAGTGGCCAGAAAAATGTTCTCGGAATGGGATGAAAGTTGGCGTGTGGTCTTATTATAGTGTAGATAGACCGCCTGTCAAGTTTCATCGCATTCAGAGTTCGTTTGATAGCCCAACCGTTAAACTATAGCAGCATTATAGCCGGTCTAACATCGGACGTTTTCGGTCTCCGGAAACAGTCGCCGGGTCTCTCTCTCTTCTCGGCTCAAAGCTTTCTGCACATTCCGCTGTCAACCGTCAGACCCCGAAACCCTCTGTGCACAGCGCATCGACCCCTCGCGCGTGTCCGAAACTTACCCGAACCCGACCCAGACAGTTGTCACCGTTGGGTCCGGATCATCCCCAAATATCTACAAAACGTCTCCATTTTGTTAATTGGACTTCCTAACATATTTTTTCCGTCCATCTGATTACGATCGGAGGGACGAGATAGCCCCTAGCCTAACCTAGCCGCTATATATATTAGTCTATCCGAAGACCAAATCCCTAATTTCTAGGGATCCTCCGCCGCCGCCACTCTCTTCCATCTCCCTCGGGATCCTTTTTTGATCTGCTCCACCTCGTTTTCTGTAGCCAACCAACCTGCATCGCTCGCCGATTTCCCCGTTCCCGAGGCCTCCAAATCACTCCTCGCCGGCAACCAGCGCCACCAGGTCGTGCCATGCGCCCTTCCTTCCCTGCTCCTTTCCCTTCCTTCTTTCTCTCCCTCTTACGCGCAAGCTCTCCCCGTGTTCTCTTCTTCTTCACAGGGAACCGAGATGCCAGTGCTGTCGTTCCTCTACTTCGTCTGCTTCCAGCAGGACCACGAGGCGCGCCTGCAGCCCCGTACGCGTCACCATCGTCGTGTTCGTGCAGCAGCCCAAGCGCTGCCCCGAGCCCCGCCTGCTCCTTCAAGTCCGCCGCCGTCTCCCAAGGCCCTCGGCTCCGCCGCCCCGCCAAGTTCCACGCCGCCCCGTCTACTCGTTCTTGCCGTCGTCGCCGCCAAGACCTTGCCTCGCCGGATCCGCCTCCCATTGCCAGGAATCGATCCCCGATGACCTCGCCTCACATCCGGTGGTCGTTTGTCGTTTTGTGTCGCCGGAAGCACCAGCATCGCCGCCCCTTGACTTCCTAGAATGGGCGCATCCCCAAATCCCGCTCGCTGTGTCCGTTGACTTCGTCGCCGACCGCGCGGGGGCCACGAGAGCGCCAGGCCCAGCTCGCCCGCGTGAAGACCCCCCCCCCCCCCCACCTCTGCCGCTTTGCCTGGGCCGCCTTCTCCCCTCGCTGCTCGTCGTGGGCCGTGCGCCTGCCGGCACAACTGCGCCTTCTCCCGTCCTAGTCCATCACCGAGCCGGCCCAAGTGCCGTGGTGAGCAGCTTAGTTCAGCCCAATGCAGCTCGTCCTGTTTTTTTCCTGCTGCTGTGAATTTAGCTATTTTCCAGAGAGTGCCTGTTTTGTAGAAAACACCCTAGTCTTCATGCATTTCATTACTCACAAACTAAGCATCACATGTAAAAAATGTTGTATATGAAACTTGCTTAGAATTTTGTCTAGCTTAATAATATTCAACTTTCATGCATGTTTAAAATGTTTAAAATGTTGTTTGTTTAAATTTGCTTAAATAACTTGCTAAAATGATTTAATTCATAACTAAATAACCGTAACTCCGAATTTAATAAACCTTATATGTAAATGGGGTAGAAAATGCCTAGTTTAACATGATGCACTCATCTAGCATGTTTAACAACTCTAAAATTATGTTTAGGGCAGAACAGTACCAAACCTAATATATGCATATGAGGAGTGTCCGGACTTGTTGTTTCGGCCTCATTTAAACTTGCCTAGATTAGATAGTTTCTTCATGCTTCACCTCCTGACATGCTTAACAATATTTAATATTGGTGAGTACATAACCGAGAGAGAACTAAATAATTGATGTGGTGTTCCGTCAATATGCAACCCGTTGCATATTGAGCTCCACTTAATTTGTAGTTTTGGTTGTTGCACTTTGCCATGTCATGTATCATTAAACCGGACAGGCATCATACTTGATTGTGCATCATGTCATGTTTATGTGATGGTTGTTTACCATGATTGTTTGCTTCTTTTCGGTGTTGCTTCTTCGGGTTGGTTCTGATAACGTCGTGTTGTGAGGATTCGTTCGACTACGTCCGGTTATCTTCTTCAGGGACTCGTTCTTCTTCCTTGCGGGATTTCAGGCAAGATGACCATACCCTCGAAATCACTTCTATCTTTGCTTGCTAGATGCTCGCTCTTTTGCTATGACTATGCTGCGACACCTACCACTTGCTATATCATGCCTCCCATATTGTTAAACCAGGCCTCTAACCCACCTTGTCCTAGCAAACCATTGTTTGGCTGTGTTACCGCTTTGCTCATCCCCTCTTATAGTGTTGTTAGTTGCAGGTGAAGATTGGAGTTTGTTCCATGTTGGAACATGGATATTTTGTTGGGATATCACAATATCTCTTATTTAATTAATGCATCTATATACTTGCTAGAGGGTGGAAGGCTCGGTCTTATGCCTGGTGTTTTGTTCCACTCTTGCCGCCCTAGTTTCCGTCATATCGGTGTTATGTTACCGGATTTTGCGTTCCTTACACAGTTGGGTTATAATGGGAACCCCTTGACAATTCGCCTTGAATAAAACTCCTCCAACAATGCCCAACATTGGTTTTACCATTCACCGCCTAGCCTCTTTTTCCCTTGGGAGTCACGCTCCCAAGGGTCATCATTATTTTACCCCCCCCCCCCAGGGCCAGTGCTCCTCTGAGTGTTGGTCCAACCTGTCAGCCGCCGATGACCACCAGGGGAAACTCTGGGCTGGCCTATCGGAAGTTTGAACAATCTGAGTGTGCCCTGAGAACAAGATATGTGCAGCTCCTATCGGGATTTGTCGGCACATTCGGGTGGTGTTGCTGGACTTGTTTTACCATTGTCGAGGATGTCTTGTAACCGGGATGCCGAGTCTGATCGGATTGTCTTGGGAGAAGGAATATCCTTCATTGACCGTGAGAGCTTGTGATGGGCTAAGTTGGGACACCCCTGCAGAGATTTGAACTTTCGAAAGTCGTGTCCGCGGTTATGGGTAGATGGGAATTTGTTAATGTCCGGTTGTAGAAAACCTGAAGTGGATCTTAATTAAAATACATCAACCGCGTGTGCAACCGTGATGGTCTCTTCTCGGCGGAGTCCGGGAAGTGAACACGTCGTTGGAGTTATGTTTGACGTAGGTTGCTCTAGGATCACTTCTTGATCATAGATTCTTGACCGTGCTTTTGCCTCCTCTTCTCGCTCTCATTTGCGTATGTTAGCCACCATATATGCTAGTCGCTTCCTGCAGCTCCACCTCGTACCTTTTACCTTACCCATAAGCTTAAATAGTCTTGATCGCGAGGGTGTGAGATTGCTGAGTCCCCGTGACTCACAGATACTTCCAAAACCAGCTTGCAGGTGCCGCTGAACCGTGCAGATGACATAACCAAGCTCAAGGAGGAGCTCGTTGAAGATCTTGTCCTTTTATGTTGTTTCGTTCTAGTTGATCGGTAGTGGAGCCCAGTCAGGTCGACCGGGGATCTGTGTAGCATTTGGGGTAGTCTTCTTTTATTTTGGCTCCGTAGTCGGGCCTTGATTGTAACTGGTTGATGTAATGCTTTATTCATGTAATTGTGTCAAGTGGCGATTGTAAGCCAACTATGTATCTTTTCCCCCTATTTATGTACATGGGTTGTTTGCAAAGATTACCTCACTTGCGACATTGCTTTCAATGCGGTTATGCCTCTAAGTCGTGCTTCGACACATAGGAGATATAGCCGCATCGAGGGTGTTACAAGCGCCTTTGGTAGGTGGAATTTGGTAAGGAAAATTTTATATAGTGTGCTGAAATTTACTGTCACTTGTTACTATGCAACATAATCCTTTGAGGGGTTTGTTCAGGGTATCTTCACCTCGTCCGGAACCACAATTAGTTACCCCTCAACCTACTGAACCTACGGAAAATGTTTACTTTGAAATTCCTTTAGGTATGATAGAGAAACTGCTAGCAAATCCTTTTGTAGGAGATGGAACATTGCATCCCGATTTACACTTAATCTATGTGGATGAAGTTTGTGGATTATTTAAGCTTGCAGGTATGCCCGATGATGTTATCAAGAAGAAGGTCTTCCCTTTATCTTTGAAGGGATATGCATTGACATGGTATAGGCTATGTGATGATATGGGATCATGGGACTATAAGTGATTGAAATTGGAATTTCACCAGAAGTTTTATCCTATGCATCTTGTTCATCGTGATCGTAATTATATATATAATTTTTGGCCTCACGAAGGAGAAAGCATCGCTCAAGCTTGGGGAGGCTTAATTCAATGTTATATTCATGCCCCAATCATGAGCTCTCAAGAGAAATGATTATTCAAAAAATTTATGATCGGCTTTCTCTGAGTAATCGCTCCATGCTCGATACTTCTTGTACTAGATCTTTTATGATGAAGACTATTGAATTCAAATGGGATTTATTGGAAAGAATTAAATGCAACTCTGAAGATTGGGACCTCGACGAAGGTATGGAGTCAGGTATAACACCTGAGTTTGATTGTGTTAAATCTTTTATGGATACCGATGCATTTCGTGAATTTAGCACTAAATATGGACTCGACTCTGAGGTAGTAGCTTCCTTTTGTGAATCATTTGCTACTCATGTTGATCTCCCTAAGGAGAAGTGGTTTAAATATAATCCTCCCATTGAAGTAAAAGTAGTTGCACCTATTAAAGTTGAAGAAAAGACTATCACTTATAATGATCATGTTGTTCCTACTGCTTATGTTGAGAAACCACCTTTCCCTGTTAGAATAAAGGATAATGCTAAAGTTTCAATTGTAGTCAACAAAAGTAATATAAGGACACACAAACCCCCTGAGCAAGTTAAAGTTGAACATAATATTGCTATGGTTAAAGATCTCTTGGCCGATAATATTGATGGGCATGTTATTTACTTCTGTGATGAATCTACTAGAATTGCTAGACCTGATACTAAAAATAAACATAGACATGTTGTAGGCATGCCTGTTATTTCTGTTAAAATAGGAGATCGTTGCTATCATGGCTTGTGTGATATGGGTGCTAGTGCAAGTGCAATACCTCATTCCTTATACAAAGAAATTATTCATGATATTGCACCTGCTGAGATAGAAGATATCAATATTACCATTAAGCTTGCTAATAGAGATACTATTTCACCAAATGGGATTGTTAGAGATGTTGAAGTCTTGTGTGGGAAGGTTAAATATCCTGCTGATTTTCTTGTTCTTGGTTCCCCACAAGATAGCTTTTGTCCCATTATATTTGGTAGACCCTTCTTGAATACTGTTAATGCTAAGATAGAATGTAATATGGATATTGTTTCTGTTGGCTTAGGGGATATGTCTCATGAGTTTAATTTTACTAAGTTTCGTAGACAACCCCGTGATGAGGAATTGCCTAGTAAAGATGAAATTATTGGTCTTGCTTCTATTGATGTGCCTCCTACTGATCCTTTAGAACAATATTTGCTAGACCATGAAAACGATATGTTTATGAATGAAAGAAGGGAAATAGATGAGGTATTCTTTAAACAGGGACCTATTCTGAAACACAACTTGCCTGTTGAAATCCTAGGGGATCCTCCTCCACCCAAGGGTGATCCCGTGTTTGAGCTTAAACCATTGCCTGATACTCTTAAATATGCTTATCCCGATGAAAAGAAGATATATCCTGTTATTATTAGTGCTAACTTTCAGAGCATGAAGAAGAGAGATTATTGAAAACTCTGAAGAAGCACCGTGCTGCTATTGGATATACTCTTGATGATCTTAGGCATTAGTGCCACTCTATGTCAACACAAAATATATTTGGAGAAAGATGCCAAACCAGTTATTGATCACCAACGACGACTAAATCCCAAGATGAAAGAAGTGGTAAGAAAGGAAATAATAAAGCTCCTTGAAGCAGGTATAATTTATCCCGTTGCTGATAGTCAATGGGTAAGTCATGTCCATTGTGTCCCTAAGAAGGGAGGTATTACTGTCGTTCCTAATGATAAAGATGAATTGATTCCGCAAAGAATTATTACAGGTTATAGGATGGTAATTGATTTCTGCAAATTAAATAAAGCCACTAAAAAGGATCATTACCTTTGCCTTTTATTGATCAAATGCTAGAAAGATTATCCAAACATACACTTTTTTGCTTTTTAGATGGTTACTCTGGCTTCTCTCAGATACCTGTGTCAGCTGATGATCAAGCAAATACCACTTTTACTTGCCCTTTCGGTACTTTTGCTTATAGACGTATCCCTGTTGGTTTATCTAATGCACCTGCTACCTTTCAAAGATACATTATGGCTATATTCTCTGACTTCTGTGAAAAGATTTGTGAGGTTTTCATGGATGATTTCTCCGTTTATGGATCCTCTTTTGATGATTGCTTGAGCAACCTTGATTGAGTTTTGCAGAGATGTGAAGAAACTAATCTTGTCTTGAACTGGGAGAAGTGCCACTTCATGGTTAATGAAGGTATTGTCTTGGGGCATAAAATTTCTGAAAGAGGTATTGAAGTTGATAAAGCTAAAGTTGATGCTATTGAAAAGATGTCGTGTCCTAAGGACATCAAAGGTATAAGAAGTTTCCTTGGTCATGTTGGTTCTTATAGGAGGTTCATTAAGGACTTCTCAAAAATTTCTCACCCCTGACTAACCTATTACAAAAAGATATTCCTTTTGTCTTTGATGATGATTGTGTAGAAGCATTTGAAATACTGCCTTATTGTTCAACCACCTGATTGGAATCTACCCTTTGAAATCATGTGTGATGCTAGCGATTATGTTATAGGGGTTGTTCTAGGATAAAGAGTTGATAAGAAACTAAATGTTATTCAATATGCTAGTAAAACTCTAGACAATGCCCGGAGAAATAATGCTACTACTGAAAAGGAATTCTTAGCAGTTGTATTTGCTTGTGATAAGTTCAGACCTTATATTGTTGATTCTAAAGTAACTATTCACACTGATCATGCTGCTATTAAATATCTTATGGAAAAGAAAGATGCTAAACCTAGACTTATTAGATGGGTTCTCCTACTACAAGAATTTGATTTGCATATTATTGATAGAAAGGGAGCTGAGAACCCCATTGTAGACAACTTGTCTAGGTTAGAGAATGTTCTTGATGACCCACTACCTATTGATGATAGCTTTCCCGATGAACAATTAAACGTCATAAATGCTTCTCGTACTGCTCCATGGTATGCTGATTATGCTAATTATATTGTTGCTAAATTCATACCACCTAGTTTCACATACCGGTAAAATAAAAAGTTCTTTTATGATTTAAGGCATTACTTTTGGGATGATCCACATCTTTATAAAGAAGGAGTAGATGGTATTATTAGATGTTGTGTACTTGAGCATGAACAGGAACAGATCCTACGCAAGTGTCACTCTAAGGCTTATGGAGGGCACCACGCTGGAGATAGAACTGCGCATAAGGTATTGCAATCCGGTTTTTATTGGCCTACTCTCTTCAAGGATGCCCGTAAGTTTGTCTTGTCCTGTGATGAATGTCAAAGAATTGGTAATATTAGTAGATGTCGAGAAATGCCTATGAATTATTCACTTGTTATTGAACCATTTGATGTCTGGGGCTTTGTTTATATGGGACCTTTTCCTTCCTCTAATGGGTATACACATATTTTAGTTGCTGTTGATTACGTTACTAAGTGGGTAGAAGCTATTCCAACTAGTAGTGCTGATCATAACACCTCTATTAAGATGCTTAAAGAAGTTATTTTTCCGAGATTTGGAGTCCCTAGATATTTAATGACTGATGGTAGTTCACATTTTATTCATGGTGCCTTTCGTAAAATTCTTGCTAAGTATGATGTTAATCATAGAATTGCATCTCCTTATCACCCACAGTCTAGTGGTCAAGTAGAATTGAGTAATAGAGAGCTTAAATTAATTTTGCAAAAGACTGTTAATAGATCTAGAAAGAATTGGTTAAAGAAACTTGATGATGCATTATGGGCCTATAGAACTGCATATAAAAATCCTATGTCTATGCCTCCGTATAAAATGCTTTATGGAAAAGCATGTCACTTACCTCTTGAATTAGAACATAAGGCATATTGGGCTATTAAAGAGCTCAACTATGACTTCAAACTTGCCAGTGAGAAGAGGCTTTTTGACATTAGCTCACTTGATGAATGTAGAACCCAGGCTTATGAAAATGCCAAGCTGTTTAAAGAAAAAGTTAAAAGATGGCATGATAAAAGGATACAAAAGCGTGAGTTCAATGTAGGTGATTATGTATTGTTATACAACTCTTGTTTAAGATCTTTCAGGCAAACTCCTCTCTAAATGGGAAGGTCCTTACGTTATCGAGGAGGTCTATCGTTTCGGTGCCATAAAAATCAACAACTTCGAAGGCACAAATCCGAGGGTGGTGAACGGTCAAAGAATCAAACATTACATCTCAGGTAATCCCATAAATGTTGAAACCAATATTATTGAAACTGTAACCCCGGAGGAATACATAAGGGAAACTTTCCAGAACGTTTCAGACTCCAAAAAGGAATAGGTATGCGATACGGTAAGTAAACCGACTCCAAAACAGTTCTAATGGCAATTTTTCTCCTTTTGGAATATTTAGAAAAATAGGAAAATAAGAAGCAGACCGGAAAGGACACGGGGCTTCCACGAGGGTGGAGGACGCGCCCTACCCCCTGGGCGCCCCCTGCCTCGTGGGCGCCTCGTGTGCTCTTTGGACTCTGTTTTCTTGCACAATACTTCTTTTGGTCGGTAAAACTTCACTATATAATCTCCCAAAGGTTTTGACCACCGTATCATGCAAAAATCTCCTGTTCTTATTTCGAGCTGTTTTCTGCCAGGGCTATCAAGGCCAAGCATCATGTCGTCTCCCTCGTCCTCCAACAATGAGGGCAACGATGCTTGGCTAATGAAGATAGAGCTGAAGAGAGAAGAACCTGGAGAGATCAACAAGGATGATGGGATCAAGAAGGCCATGGGGGATCAAGTTCCGACAGTAGCAGAAGAAGACATCCTTCAACCTCACCACAATTTCTTTACCCCAACGGAGATTGAAGCTTTCAAGATGATTGAGTTAGCTCGCATTCAAAACAAGTATCTCACAAGTGAAAATATTTTGTTGAAGGAGCATATCATCGCACTCAAGGGCATTATCCGCAAATTGGAGGATCTCTTACGCTCGATGTGCAACTACCCATCATCACCAACACCTTCTTCACCAACAAAGAAGAACTGAGCATCGGGTATGGGCACTCCCCTTGGCAACTGCCAAGCTTGGGGGAGTGCCCCGGTATCGTATCACCATCACTTTTATCTTTACCGTTTTTCTTAGTTCGATCCTTTTGATAATATCTTGATCTAGTAGAGTAAAGTTTTATTATGATCTAAGTTTTGCTTTATGATCTTCCTATGTAATCGAGTCCGTGAGCTATATATAATAAAGATTAGTGTTGAGTCAAGGGCTTTATTACCTTGCTATGATCTTGAGGGAATAAAATAGAAGAGAAAGAATAAAAAGAAATAAAGAGATCATATGGATCTTATGAATAGTAATGACTTCACATACAAGAGTATGATGAACAGAAGTTGTTGAGAGTTGACAAACATAGTTTTGGTCATTGTTGCAATTAATAGGAAGTAATAAAGAAAGAGATGTTCACATATAAATATACTATCTTGGGCATCCTTTATGATTGTGAGCACTCATTAAAATATGACATGCTAAAGAGTTGATGTTGGACAAGGAAGACAACGTAATGGGTTATGTTTTCTTTCATCTGACATAAATTATATTGTCATGGATCAACCAACATGTTGAGCTTGCCTTTCCCTTTCATGCTAGCCAATTTCTTTGCACCAAGCAGAGATACTACTTGTGCTTCCAAATACCCCTAAACCCGTTTTCCATGAGAGTCCATCATACCTACCTATGGATTGAGTAAGACCCTTCAAGAAAGTTGTCATCGGTGCATGCAATAAAAATTGCTCTCTAAATATGTATGACTTATTAATGTGGAGAAAATAAGCTTTATACGATCTTGTGATGTGGAAGAAATAAAAGCGACAGACTGCATAATAAATGTCCATATCACAAGTGGCAATATAAAGTGACGTTCTTTTGCATTAAGATTTTGTGCATTCAACCATAAAAGCGCATGACAACCTCTGCTTCCCTCTGCGAAGGGCCTATCTTTTACTTTTATCTTCTACCTTACATAAGAGTCATGGTGATCTTCATCTTTCCTTTTTACATTTTATCCTTTGGCAAGCACAATGTGTTGGAAAGATCCAGATACATATAGCTAATTGGATGTGAGTCTGCATGAGCTATTATTGTTGACATTACCCTTGAGGTAAAACGTTGGGAGGCAAAGCTATAAGCCCCTATCTTTCTCTGTGTCCGACTAAAACTCCATACCCATAAATATTGCGTGAGTGTTACCAATTGTGAAAGACTAAATGATAGTTGAGTATGTGGACTTGCTGAAAAGCTCTTATATTGACTCTTTCCTATGTTATGATAAATTGCAATTGCCTCAATGACTGAGATTAGAGTTTGTTAGTTTTCAATGAAGTTTATAATTAATACTTGAAATTGTGATTGAATTGTTACTTTAACATAAGAGATCATATGACAATATATATATATATATAGTAATACTATTCACCATCCAGGATGCAGAATAAGTTATTCTTCACCCGAGGTAATATTACGATCGCTTCATAAATAAATTACGTTTAAAATACAAATACTTACATTCATATTGATTCACTACGTAAAATTTGGTACAAGAAAACAAAAAATAGGTTATAAGACCAGAAATATTGCATAAAATATTTTTTACGGCGAGTATATATATTTTCTTACGTTCTTTTTTTATGTATGAAATAAGACAAAATTTACGAAACCTAAAAATACGGTGCATTGACACCAAAATAAAAAGGGGGTGAAGAATAACTATTCCTCACCCAGGGTGACGAATAGCGCGACCCTATATATATGTGTGTGTGTGTGTGTGTGTGTGTGTGTGTGTTGCTGCTCTAAGAATGATCATGATGCCCTCATGTCCGTATTTTATTATTTATATCGACACCTCTATCTCTAAACATGTGGACATATTTTCTGATTTTGGCTTTCGCTTGAGGACAAGCGAGGTCTAAGCTTGGGGGAGTTGATACGTCCACTTTGTATCATGCTTTTATATCGATATTTATTGCATTATGGGTTGTTATTACACATTATGTCACAATACTTATGCCTATTCTCTCTTATTTTACAAGGTTTATATGAAGAGGGAGAATGCCGGCAGCTGGGATTCTAGGCTGGAAAAGGAGCAAATATTAGAGACCTATTCTGCACAGCTCCAAAAGTCCTGAAACTTCACAGAAGTCCTTTTTGGAATTAATAAAAAATACTGAGCGGAGAAAGTTCCAGAGGGGGGCCACACCCTGGCCACGAGGGTGGGGGACGTGCCCTACCCCCTGGGCGCGCCCCCTGTCTCGTGGGCCCCCTGGTGGCCCTCCGATGCTCATCTTCTGCTATATGAGGTCTTTTGTCGTGGAAAAAAATCAGAAGCAAGCTTACGGGATGAAACTCCGCCGCCATGAGGCAGAACCTTGGCGGAACCAATCTAGGGCACCAGCAGAGCTGTTCTGCCGGGGAAACTTCCCTCCGGGAGGGGGAAATCATCACCATCATCATCACCAACGATCCTCTCATCGGGAGGGGCTCAATCTCCATCAACATCTTCACCAGCACCATCTCATCTCAAACCCCAGTTCATCTCTTGTATCCAATCTTTGTATCCAAACCTCAGATTGGTACCTGTGGGTTGCTAGTAGTGTTGATTACTCCTTGTAGTTGATGCTAGTTGGTTTACTTGGTGGAAGATCATATGTTCAGATCCATTATGCATATTAATACCCCTCTGATTATGAACATCAATATGCTTCGTGAGTATTTACGTTTGTTCCTGAGGACATGGGAGAAGTCTTGCTATAAGTAGTCATGTGAATTTGGTATTCATTCGATATTTTGATGAGATGTATGTTGTCATCCCTCTAGTGGTGTCATGTGAACGTCGACTACATGACAGTTCACCATTGTTTGGGCCTAGAGGGAGGCATTGGGAAGTAATAAGTAGATGATGGGTTGCTAGAGTGACAGAATCTTAAACCCTAGTTTATGTGTTGCTTCGTAAGGGGTTGATTTGGATCCATATGTTTCATGCTATGGTTAGGTTTACATTAATACTTCTGTTGTAGTTGCAGATGCTTGCAATAGGGGTTAATCATAAGTGGGATGCTTGTCCAAGTAAGGACAACACCCAAGCACCGGGCCACCCACATACCAGATTATCAAAGTATCGAACGTGAATCATATGAACGTGATGAAAACTAGCTTGATAATAATTCCCATGTGTCCTCGGGAGCGCTTTCCTTCATATAAGAGTTTGTCCAGGCTTGTCCTTTGCTACAGAAAGGATTGGGCCATCTTGTTGCACCTTATTTACTTCTATACTTGCTACTCATTACAAATTACCTTATCACAAAACTATTTGTTACCGATAATTTCAATGCTTGAAGAGAATACCTTACTGAAAACTGCTTATCATTTCCTTTTGCTCCTCGTTGGGTTCGACACTCTTACTTATCTAAAAGGCTACAATAGATCCCCTACACTTGTGGGTCATCACCTTCCAATATATCAATATTTATGTCTCGACCATTTCGAGACTCCTCGTCATGCCCGTGATCTCATCCGGGACTCCGAACAACCTTCAGTACATCAAAACACAAAAACTCATAATACAAATCGTCATTGAACATTAAGCGTGCGGACCCTACGGGTTCAAGAACTATGTAAATATGACTGAGACACATCTTCGGTCAATAACCAATAGCGGAACCTAGATGCTCATATTGGCTCTTACATATTTTACGAAGATCTTTATCGATCAAACCGCATAACAACATACGTTGTTCCCATTTGTCATCGGTATGTTACTTGCCCGAGATTCGATCGTCGGTATCATCATACCTAGTTCAATCTCGTTACCGGCAAGTCTCTTTACTCGTTCCGTAATGTATCATCCCGCAACTAACTCATTAGTCACATTGCTTGCAAGGCTTATAGTGATGTGCATTACCGAGAGGGTCCAGAGATACCTCTCCGACAATCGGAGTGACAAATCCTAATATCGATCTATGCCAACTCAACAAACACCATTGGAGACACCTGTAGAGCATCTTTATAATCACCCAGTTACGTTGTGACGTTTGAATGCACACTAAGTGTTTCTCCGGTATTTGGGAGTTGCATAATCTCATAGTCATAGGAACATGTATAAGTCATGAAGAAATCAATAGCAATAAACTAAACGATAATAGTGCTAAGCTAACGGATGGGTCTTGTCCATCATATCATTCTCTAATGATGTGATCCAGTTCATCAAATGACAACACATGTCTATGGCTAGGAAACTTAACCATCTTTGATTAACAAGCTAGTCTAGTAGAGGCATACTAGGGACACTCTGTTTGTCTATGTATTCACACATGTACTATGTTTCCGGTTAATACAATTCTAGCATGAATAACAAACATTTATCATGATATAAGGAAATATAAATAACAACTTTATTATTGCCTCTAGGGCATATTTCCCTCAATCCAAAATTAGATACATCAATCAAACATGAAAGCTCCAAAATTAGGGAGCATACTGAATTAAAAGCATTGAATAAGAGAGCTCCCTGGAAAATTATTGACCTGGTCAAAATTGGATGGGTCAATTTTAAATTGGAGACCTCAACTTGAATGTGAGGCCTTAAAAATTATGGAGAATATTGTATTTATAGAGTTATAGATTATATACTGTACAAATCAAGGTTCATTTGATTTTATCAATTGGAAACAGATGTTCGGTTAGGTTGTTGAATACTAGATCCCTATGACACGTCATACATGTTGAATCAGATCAATCTCAACCTTCTATTCCATGTGGCCATGCAGTCGCGGCAGCTTTTGGAGCATAAGCGCCAATTGCGTGCCATGCTTAAGCATGGACATCTGGAGCTCGCTTTGATAGAGTGCACCATGGCCCGCCAACATTCAAAGATTGCCTGGGTGAAGGCGACACTAACACATTGTTCTTCCATCGGCACACCTCCTACCGAAAGCATAGAAGGCGATGCATGGATTAGTGCTTGATGGCGCGTGGTGGTGTCGGACTACACGGCCTGAGGTGGCCTACGAATACTTTAACTCACTTCTGGGAACGACTGAGCGGTGTGAGTTCTTGCTAAACCTATATTTTCCAGGCTCACGCTCGAAGGACTTGGTCAGCCTCTATGATCCTTTTACGGAGTAGGAAGTTGATACGTCTCTGTCGTATCTATAATTTTTGATTGTTCCATGCCAATATTATTCAACTTTCATATACTTTTTGGCAACTTTTTATATTATTTTTGGGACTAACATATTGATCCAGTGCCCAGTGCCAGTTCCTGTCTGTTGCATGTTTTTGGTTTCGCAGAATATCCATATCAAACAGAGTCCAAACGGGATAAAAACGGACGGAGCTTATTTTTGGAAAATATGGAAAATTCGGAAGGAAAATCAACGCGAACCAGTGCCCGAGGTGGTCACGAGACAGGGGGCACCCCCTACCCTCGTGAGCCCACCGTAAGGTGGTTGACGCTCTTCTTTTGCCGCAAGAAAGCTAATATTCAGAAAAATATCACGGCAAAGGTTTCAGGCCAATCGGAGTTACGGATCTCCATATATATACGAAACAGTGAAACAAAGCCAGAACAGAACGCAGAACCAGAGAGACAGAGAGATAGATCCAATCTCAGAGGGGCTCTCGCCCCTCCCATGCCATGGAGGCCATGGACCAGAGGGGAAACCCTTCTCCCATCTAGGGAGGAGGTCAAGGAAGAAGAAGAAGGAGGGGGGCTCTCTCCCCCTCGCTTCCGGTGGCACCGGAGTGCCACCGGGGGCCATCATCATCACCGCGATCTTCACCAACAACTTCATCGCCATCATCACCAACTCTTCCCCCCTTTATGCAGCGGTGTAACCTCTCTCTTACCCGCTGTAATCTCTACTTAAACATGGTGCTCAACGCTATATATTATTTCCCAATGATGTATGGCTATCCTATGATGTTTGAGTAGATCTGTTTTGTCCTAATGGCTATTTGATGATCGTGATTGGTTTGAGTTGTATGTTTTATTATTGGTGTTGTCCTATGGTGCTCTCCGTGTCGCGAAATCTTGAGGGATTCCCGCTTTAGGGTTTGCAATATGTTTATGAATTGCTTATGGTGGGTGGCGTGAGTGACAGAAGCACAGACCCGAGTAAGTAGGTTGTTTGCGTATGGGATAAAGGGGACTTGATGCTTTAATGCTATGGTTGGGTTTTACCTTAATGAATCTTTAGTAGTTGCGGATGCTTGCTAGAGTTCCAATCATAAGTGCATATGATCCAAGTAGAGAAAGTATGTTAGCTTATGCCTCTCCCTCAAATAAAATTGCAATAATGATTACCGGTCTAGTTATCGATTGCCTAGGGACAAATAACGTTCTTGTTGACAAAAGCTCTTTACTAAAACTAATTTAGTCGTGTCTAAACAGCCCCTACTTTTTATTTACTTGCTCTTTATTATATTGCATACCTATCCAACAACACCTACAAAGTACTTCTAGTTTCATACTTGTTTCCGGTAACGCGAACGTCAAGCATGCGTTGAGTTGCATCGGTGGTCGATAGAACTTGAGGGAATATTTGTTCTACATTTAGCTCCTCCTTGGGTTCGACACTCTTACTTATCGAAAGAGGCTACAATTGATCCCCTATACTTGTGGGTTATCAAGACCTTTTTCTGGCGCCGTTGCCGGGGAGCAATAGTGTGGGGTGAATATTCTCGTGTGTGCTTGTTTGCTTTATCACTAAGTAATTTTTATTTGTTGTTCTTAGTTGTTTTCTAACTTTAGTTATGGGTAGGAAACGCAAAATACCCAAAAAAATAGTTGTACCTACTGAACCAATGGTTGAAGAACCAATCAAAATCTATCACACCATTGAAGCTTATTACTTGGATCATCTTCGATCCCTTTGTGCTCGTGCCGAAACCCCAACTAGCTTAGTTGAGGGCAAATCTTTAGATGAGCATGCTTGTTATGTGCGACACCGTATATCTGAAAAGGGGAAACTATTATGGGGTCAAATTCAACGTTTGCAATGCTATGCTTGGAATTTATGTGAAATATATGATTTTACTTGTTGTTCTAAAAACCCTAAGAAACACCTTCCCTACCAATGTGAGTTTATTGATAATGGAATCTTATCTTCATATGCTAAGGGTGTTTATAATTACTATGATGTTCAACAAATTGAAGAATTTGTTGCTTTTAAGGGTGCTTTTGAAATTGCTTCTTTGATTTAAAAGTATGATGCTACTCTTCACAAATCTGAAAATTTTGCCACATTTAAATATTTCTATGATAATTATGCTTCTAATGCCTGTGTTGAACCATATATTGAGTACTACTCCGCTGTCCAAGAAGAGACTAATATTGTGCAGGAGTCTATGGAAGGAGAAATTGATGAAACTGTGAGCTCATTGGATGAAAAAGATGATGAGGAGAGCGAAGAACAAAAGGAGGAAGAGCGGATTAGCTACCCATGCCCACCTTCTAATGAGAGTAACTCTTCAACTCATACATTGTTTAATTTCCCTTCGTGCTTACCGAAGGATGATTGCTATGATGATTGTTATGATCCCTTTTGATTCTCTTGAAATATCCCTTTTTGATGATGCTTGTGGCCAAGATGCCAATATGAATTATGCTTATGGAGATGAACTTGCTATAGTTCCTTATGTTAAACATGAAATTGTTGCTATTGCACCCACACATGATAGTCCTATTATCTTTTTGAATTCTCCCGACTACACTATATCGGAGAAGTTTGCACTTATTAAGGATTATATTGATGGGTTGCCTTTTACTACTACACATGATGATTTTGATGAATATAATATGCATGTGCTTGCTGCTCCTACTTGCAATTATTATGAGAGAGGAACTATATCTCCACCTCTCTATGTTTCCAATACGATAAAATTGCAAGAAACTGTTTATACTATGCATTGGCCTTTACTTTGTGTGCATGAATTGTTCTTTTATGACATGCCGATGCATAGGAAGAGAGTTAGACTTCGTTGTTACATGATATATTTTACTTTGTGCTCACTACAAAATTACAAATCATTGTTAATTAAAATTGGCTTTGATATACCTTGGGATCAGGGTGGATTCACTACTCGAGCACTATATGCCTAGCTTAATGGCTTTAAAGAAAGCGCTGCCAGGGAGACAACTCGGAAGTTTTAGAGAGTCATTTATTTCTGTTGAGTGCTTTCATATAGTTTAAAAACAACAAAAATAAAGAGGGGAACCCAAAACTTTTTCAAAAAGAAAAGTGAAAGTGAGAGAGACGAGCATTGTGAAAGTGGGGGGCGTCCTTGAACTTTGTTCATGCCCATGGGAACTTTGTGAATCTTAATTACAGAAACCTTTCAACAACAATAATTATCCCCTTGTACAATTCCATTGTATTATAAAAATAATGTGCCAAGGTTTGTGAGGGAGTCCTGGATTAGGGGGTGTTCGGGTAGCCGGACTATACCTTCAGCCGGACTCCTGGATTATGAAGATACAAGATTGAAGACTACGTCCCGTGTCCGGATGGGACTCTCCTTGGCGTGGAAGGCAAGCTTGGCGATGCGGATATTCAAGATCTCCTACCATTGTAACCGACTCTATGTAACCCTAACCCTATCCGGTGTCTATATAAACCGGAGGGTTTTAGTCCGTAGGACAACTTCATCAACTCCATAGACAACAATCATACCATAGGCTAGCTTCTAGGGTTTAGCCTCCTTGATCTCGTGGTAGATCTACTCTTGTACTACCCATATCATCAATATTAATCAAGCAGGACATAGGGTTTTACCTCCATCAAGAGGGCCCGAACCTGGGTAAAACATCGTGTTCCCTGCCTCCTGTTACCATCCGGCCTAGACGCACAGTTCGGAACCCCCTACCCGAGATCCGCCGGTTTTGACACCAACATTGGTGCTTTCATTGAGAGTTCCTCTGTGTCGTCGCCGTTAGGTCCGATGGCTCCTTTGATCATCAACAACGATGCGGTCCAGGGTGAGACTTTTCTCCCCGGACAGATCTTCGTCTTCGGCGGCTTCGCTCTGCGGGCCAATTCTCTTGGCCACTTGGAGCAGATCGAGAGCTACGCCCCTGGCCATCAATTCAGGTTTGGAAGCTTAAACTACACGGCTGACATCCGCGGAGACTTGATCTTCGATGGGTTCAAGCCACGGCCAAGCGCGCCGCACTATCTCAAGGGGCATGATCTAGCTCTGCCCCCGGGTAGTGTCCTGGAGGCCGCACACGCATCGGTCCCGACCTCTAACTCGGAGCCTATTGCGCCAATGGAGGACGAGCGGTTGGATGCCACCTCAGGGGCTGCGATCTTAAAGGTGATCGAGCCGAACGCTAGCCCCGCACTCTGCATGATCCGTGACTCCGAGGGTCCGGACTCCTCCCCGGACTCCGAACCCCCCGCGCCCCTGCCAATCGAATCCGATTGGGCGCCGATAATGGAGTTCACCGCCGCAGACATCTTTCACCACTCGCCTTTTGGCATCATCCTGAATTCTCTTAAGTCTCTCTCTTTATCAGGAGAGCCCTGGCCAGATTACGGTCAGCGAGGATGGGATACGGGCGACGAAGAAATTCAAAGCCCACCCACCACCCACTTTGTAGCCACTGTCGACGATTTAACCAACATGCTTGACTTCGGCTCCGGAGGCATCGACGGTATGGACGACGATGTAGGAGACGAACAGGAACCAGCACCTATAGGGCGCTGGAAGGCCACCTCGTCATATGACATATATATGGTGGATACTCCAAAAGATGGAGATGGCGATGGAACAGTGGGGGAGGACACCCCCAAGAAACAGCCAAAGCGCCGGCGTCAGCGGCGCCACTCTAAATCCCGCCAAAGCAAAAACGGTGATTCCGGCACGGGAGATAATACTACCCCAGACAGCGCCGAAGAACACCCACCTCGGCAAGATTTGGCACAGGAAGATGGAGAAGCCAGCCCTCATGAGAGAGCGGCAGACCAAGAGGTTGAGGATGATAACTATATGCCTCCCTCCGAAGACGAGGCAAGCCTTGATGACGATGAATTCGTCATACCATCAAACCCCGCCAAACAAGAGCGTTTTAGACGCAGGCTTTTAGCCACGGCAAGCAGCCTCAAGAAAAAGCAGCAGCAGCTTAGAGCTGCCCAATATTTGCTAGCTGACAGATGGACTAAAGTCCTTGCAGCCGAAGAGTATGAACTCGAACGCCCCTCCAAGAGTTACCCAGAGCGCAGGCCGCTACCCCGATCAGAGGAGGAAGCACCTACATCACCAGCGCATGACATGGCAGACCGGCCACCTCGCGGCCGCGACAGAGAGGTCCCTCGACCCTCCAACCAAGCCATGCCCCGACGCCACTCAACTAAGGCACGGGAAAATGCGCCAGACCTGCAAGACGTACTGGAGGACAAGGCAAGACAAACAAGATCGATCTACGGATCGCGCAGGCGCTCTACGGCATGTGACGATGATCCTTACTCCGGATACAACAAATCCGGCCGGGCCAAACACAACAGACATAGCTCTTCCGAGCTACGTCGTGATATAGCCCAGTACAGAGGCGCCATACACCCGCTATGCTTCACGAATGAAGTAATGGAGCATGAAATCCCAGAGGGTTTCAAACCCGTAAACATCGAATCATACGATGGCACAACAGATCCGGCGGTATGGATCGAGGATTATCTCCTTCACATCCACATGGCACGCGGCGATGATCTACACGCCATCAAATACCTCCCGCTCAAACTTAAAGGACCGGCCCGACATTGGCTTAACAGCTTGCCAGCAGACTCAATCGGTTCTTGGGAGGACCTGGAAGCCGCATTCCTCGACAACTTCCAGGGCACTTACGTGCGACCACCGGATGCCGACGACTTAAGCCACAGAATTCAGCAGCCAGAGGAATCGGCCAGACAATTCTGGACACGGTTCCTAACAAAGAAAAACCAGATAGTCGACTGTCCGGATGCAGAGGCCCTAGCAGCCTTCAAGCATAACATCCGCGACGAGTGGCTTGCCCGGCACCTAGGACAGGAAAAGCCGAAATCCATGGCAGCCCTCACGACACTCATGACCCGCTTTTGCGCGGGTGAAGATAGCTGGCTAGCTCGCAGTAACAACTTATCAAAGAACCCTGGTAATTCGGACACCAAGGATAAAAGTGGCAGGACACGTCGGAACAAACAAAAACGTCGCGTTAACAGCGACAACAATGAAGACACGGCAGTGAATGCCGGATTCAGAGGCTATAAATCCGGTCAGCGGAAAAAGCCATTCAAAAAGAATACTCAGGGCCCGTCCAGTTTGGACCGAATACTCGATCGCTTGTGCCAGATACATGTCACCCCCGAAAAGCCAGCCAATCACACTAACAGGGATTGTTGGGTGTTCAAGTAGGCAGGCAAGTTAAGAGCCGAAAACAACAAGGGGCTGCACAGCGACGACGAGGAGCCCAAGCCGCCGAACAACAATGGACAGAAGGGTTTTCCCCCACAAGTGCGGACGGTGAACATGATATACGCAACCCACATTCCCAAGCGGGAGCGGAAGCATGCGCTACGGGACGTATATGCGATGGAGCCAGTCGCCCCAAAGTTCAACCCATGGTCCTCCTGCCCGATCACTATTGATCGGAGGGACCATCCCACTAGCATCCGTCATGGCGGCTTAGCCGCATTGGTTCTTGACCCAATCATCAACGGATTTCACCTCACAAGAGTCCTCATGGACGGCGGCAGTAGCCTGAACCTGCTTTATCAGGACACAGTGCGGAAAATGGGCATAGACCCCTCAAGGATCAAACCCACAAGAACGACCTTTAAAGGCGTCATACCAGGTGTAGAAGCCAACTGTACAGGCTCAGTAACACTTGACGTGGTCTTCGGATCCCCGGATAATTTCCGAAGCGAAGAGTTAATCTTCGATATAGTCTCGTTTCGCAGTGGCTATCACGCCCTGCTCGGACGAACCGCATTCGCAAAATTCAATGCGGTGCCACACTACGCATATCTCAAACTCAAGATGCCAGGCCCTCGAGGAGTAATCACGGTCAACAGAAACACCGAACGCTCCCTCCATACGAAGGAGCATACGGCGGCTCTCGCAGCGGAGGTACAAAGTAGCCTTCTTCGGCAATTCTCCAGTCCGGCCATTAAAAAGCCAGACACTGCCAAGCGCGCCCGGAGTAACCTACAGCAAGACCGCCTGGCACACTCCGAGCAAGCGTAGCAATGCGGCCCCAACTCCAGCCTTCGCGACCTAGCAAAACTAGTACCTCACGTACAGAACTACGCCCTTGAAATACCATGGGCACAGGGGAAGGGGCACAATTACGGCATGCCCAAAATACGGCTTAAAATGTACTAGGGGCTGTCGGATTCTTTTTTCAACTTTTTCTTACTTTCAGGAATCCATACTTCGGATGACCTGTTCAGCAATTCGACTGCCGCACAAACGATGCAAGATCCAGGAGGCAGACAAGCCATGCCGCATTATGGAACTCCCAGGTGGTCTCTGTTACGAGCGGTATACCTGTTTTAAATACAACTCCGCGGCCTGCCCCTGGTCAGGACATACTAAATAGTCCAATATCTTTTTGCTTATCGCACCACTTGTATCGTTCGGCTTTGATAAATAGCCTCTTTATAAACAATGCATAGCTTTCTGTCTATTTTTTGCATTATCATCTTTTCATATATATGTTTCTCACATGTTGCACCCGTACACTGTGGTACGGCAAAATACGCCAGGGGCTTTAGTACCCATTAATATGACGTGAGAAGTTTGTACACTTTCACAAGTGCGGCACCCCGAACTTATAGCACTATATGCATCGGCTCCGAATCATTATTTGGGTCAATAGTTGGGTTTGCCCGGCTCCTATGTTTTGGTGCCTTACGTTCCGCTATATCGGCTAAGGTAGCACTAGGAGAACCACTGCGATTGTGCCCCGGTTGAGCTGGGTTAAGCACCTCAGTGGAGAAAGCTAAAACTGACTGTCATGATGAGGCGAGAGACCGGTCGCTGTTCGAGAGGTTTTTCGAGTCCCTAAAGGCTTATGCCGCTTCGAGCGAGGAGCTGGATAACCCCAGCCAAGGCGTGGATAGCGCCCCGAACTCGGTCCTCCGAACAAGGGGCTTCGCCGAAATTTAAAATTATAAAGTTCTATGGCTAAGTGAGAGTGTTCAAGCATTATAGTCCGATTGCCTGGTTCGTCGTGCTGAGCGCCTCCCTCGAAGGACCCAACCATGGGAAAAAGAGCGCCCAGGATTATCACCGAACACCCCAGCACTAGTGGCATGGGGGCAGAAGCCGACGACTGGCCATCTCTCAATTTTTGATAAACAGCCGCACAGAAAATAATATTTTAAATTCAATAAGCATTGCTTAGCGCATATGAACAAATTTTCAGCGCACAGGATAAACACGAGCGAATTCATTCAAAAATTACATCCTTGGTGCACTCATCTGCCACAAGGCGGCCACCTGGAAGAACGTCCTTATAGTAGTTCTCCGGCTTGCGATGCTCCTTCCCCGGTGGCAGCCCGTCCGTCACAAGCTTCTCACCGTCCAGCTTACCCCAGTGCACCTTTACATGGGCAAGGGCCCTATGGGCACCTTCGATGCAGGCGGAGCTTGATGACCTCGAGCCTTGGACAGGCCTCCACCAGCCGCCGCACCAGTACGAAGTAGCTCCCAGGCAAGGCCTCTCCGGGCCACAGCCGAACTATGAAGCCCTTCATGGCCTGTTCGGCTGCCTTGTGGAGTTCGACCAGCTGTTTCAGCTGGTCGCTCAAGGGCACAGGGTGTCCGGCCTCAGCATACTGAGACCAGAATACCTTCTCCGTCGAGCTGCCTTCTTCAGCTCGGTAGAATGCGGCGGCATCGGACACGCTGCGGGGAAGATCTGGGAAGGCCCCTGGAGAACTCCGGATTCGGGTAAGTAACAGGTAGTTTACTTTTATGTGTCTGCTTTGCATAAAGAATGCCTTACCCGCTGCTATCTTCTTCATGTCCTCCAACTCTTGGAGAGCCTTTTGGGCTTCGGCCTTGGCAGACTTGGCAGTCTCAAGGGCCGTCGCGAGCTCGGGCGCTTGGGTCTTTGACTCAAGCTCCAAACTCTCATGTTTCTTCATGAGAGCCTGAAGCTCTTGCTGCACCTCGCCGACCTGAGACCCAAGTTTCTCTCGCTCGGTGCACTCCGCGGCCGTTTTCTTTTCGGCCTCGGACAGCGCCTGCTTGAGGGGCGCCACCTCAGTCGTGGCCCCTACAATAAGCAGTACAATCCTGTTATCTTTTGCAAT
Source organism: Triticum monococcum (assembly GCA_034509565.1). Lineage (NCBI taxonomy): Eukaryota > Viridiplantae > Streptophyta > Magnoliopsida > Poales > Poaceae > Triticum > Triticum monococcum. The sequence continues at coordinate 673,647,988 of CM067845.1, forward strand.
CACGCCTCTCTATAGGCACCTTTTTATAAGGTATTTCTTACCTTCTTTCTCCTCGAACTGCTGCTTGGCACGGCGGAGCTCTTGCTCGGACCGCTCGAGTCCCCGTTTTAGGGTATCCACCTCCGCAATCAGTGCGGCGGTGGCTAGCAGCGAAGCCTGCATACGCATATTGACTTCTTTATTAGACTCCTGCAAAATTTCATAGATCCTCTATTTGGCTTTTCTTTCCGAACGCCAAACAGAGCATCAGGGGCTACTGTCTATGCGGTAATATTTTTACATATTTTTACTTACCTCGAAGCCTGTTAGGAGGCCAGCGCAAGCTTCATTCAGCCCGCTCTTGGCGGACTGAACCTTCCGGATCACCGTACTCATAATAGTATGGTGTTCCTCGTCGATGGAGGCACCTTCAAGCACCTCCAGCAGATTGTCCGGCGCCTCCGGTTGGACGGAGGCTGCCGGCTCAGAAGGCTTGCTCCTCTTGGAAGGAGTTCGCCTGCCGCGGTCCGGAATCGTTGAAGATTCCGGCACGGTGTCCGCCTTAAGGCCGGACTTGGAGCCCTGGGGGGTCTTGTCCCCTTCACTCCTGGGGTCCGGGAGGTCGCCTTGCGGCTCCTCCAGGACCACCTCCTCCTGCCCCGGAGCTCGGTGCGATGCCACTTCAGCGTCATCCATAGTGTGGGGGGAGACAGCGGGCGGAACAGAGTTCACGTCCGATGAATCCAGGGAGCCGCTCGACGACTCGTTGAGTGCGGCCTGGGGCGGGCTGCATGATTATATTCGACATTAGGGGAAGCTGTGCAACAAAAGGAATATCATGAGTTACTCTGGTATCTGAACACTTACGATTTCGCCGGACGCTTGGCCCTGTCCGGCCATTCCTCTTCGCCCTCTTCGGCGTCAGGGGCGTAGTCCGGCGGAGGGGTCTTCCTTTTTCTAGACCCCTCGGCCTCCCCCGTTGGGGCGACCCTCCTCTTCTCTCCTCCCTCCACTGGAGAGGGAGAGTCTTCTTCTTCCTCCTCCTCGTTCTCGCGGGAGGAGGGCGCCTCGGACTCGTCAGATGACGAATCCGACACCACCATGTTGCGGGCACTCTTTCGAGTCCCCATGGTCTTCTTCTTCTTGACCTTCTTCTCCGGCACCACATAAGGCGCCGGGGCCAGCAGCTTCACCAGTAAAGCTAGGGCTGGATCTTTAGGCAGCGGAGCCGGATAGTTAATCGGCTCGGCTATCACCCGCCAAGCCTGTCAGAGGAAAGGGAGTTTAGATCCCGCATAGTGTCAAACTATGAAAAAAAAGGCTTAACATCCTGTGAAGGATGTGGATGGCATACCTTGCTAGCGTGACGCTGCGAGCTGTATCCGCGGTCCTCAGAAGCGGATGCGGGAGCCTCGGTGCCCTTGAATAGCACCCTCCAGGCGTCTTCATACGTCGTGTCGAAGAGCCGGTTGAGAGTTTGGTGCTGCGCCGGGTCGAACTCCCACATATTAAAATGCCATTGTTGGCACGGGAGGATCCGGCGGACGAGCATAACCTGGATTATATTAACAAGCCGGACTGGCTTGTTCACCAGGGACTGGATGCATGTTTGCAATCCGGTCACCTCTTTTTCGTCACCCCACGACAGGCCCGTCTCTTTCCAGGACATAAGCCGCGTGGGGGGTCCGGATCGGAACTCAGGGGGTGCGGTCCATTCCAGATCGCGTGGCTCGGTGATATAAAACCACCCGGCTTGCCATCCCTTTAGGGTCTCCATGAAAGAGCCCTCGAACCATAGGACGTTGGCCATCTTGCCCGCCATAGCGCCTCCGCACTCCGCCTGGCTGCCGCACACCACCTTGGGCTTGACGTTGAAGGTCTTGAGCCAGAGGCTGAAATGAGGGTGGACGCGGAGAAAGGCCTCGCACACGACGATAAACGCCAAGATGTTGAGGATGAAGTTTGGAGCCAGATCGTGGAAATCCAGGCTGTAGTAGAACATGAGCCCCGGACAAATGGGTGGAGTGGAAAACCTAGTCCGCAGAGGAAGTGGTGGAGAAACACGACCCTCTCATGGGGCCTTGGGGTGGGGATAAGCTGCCCCTCTTCGGGAAGCCGGTGCGCGATGTCCTTGGACAGGTATCCGGCCTTCCTTAGCTTTTTTACTTTACCCTCTGTAGCGGAGGAGACCATCAATTTGCCTCCCGCTCCGGACATTGCCGGAGAAGGTTGAGGTGGGATGTGCGGGCTTGGGCGCTGGAGCTCGGGTGCGCGAGGGATGGATAGGCAAGGGAGGAAGAAGGCGTAGGTAAAAAGGGTAGATCCTTATCCCCTTATATAGGCGGATGCGGTTATGCGTCCCCACATACCTAATAAAACTCACTTGCCTCCCGAGCGCCGTGATAAATGGCACGGTTGGGTTACCCACTTCCGTATTGATGAGAATCCCGTAAAAAGGGTACATGATCTCTGCTTTGACAAGACGTGCCAAGGAAACCGCCTCGCAAAACATGCTGAGGAGGAAAAGTAAAAACGATTCGAGTAAAGGGCTTGGTTGTGGTGTGATGGCGCACTGCAGAATACGTCAGCAGATTTGATTTGTGTTAATATTATTCTCTCTATGGCAATATGTGGAAGCTTATTTTACAGAGCCGAACACTACTCTTGGTGTTTACGATCTTCTATGAAGGACTTGGAGGAGGAACCCGCCTTGCAATGCCGAAGACAATTTGCGCGCCGGACTCATCGTCATTGAAGCCTGGTTCAGGGGCTACTGAGGGAGTCTTGGATTAGGGGGTGTTCGGGTAGCCGGACTATACCTTCAGCCGGACTCCTGGATTATGAAGATACAAGATTGAAGACTACGTCCCGTGTCCGGATGGGACTCTCCTTGGCGTGGAAGGCAAGCTTGGCGATGCGGATATTCAAGATCTCCTACCATTGTAACCGACTCTATGTAACCCTAACCCTATCCGGTGTCTATATAAACCGGAGGGTTTTAGTCCATAGGACAACTTCATCAACTCCATAGACAGCAATCATACCATAGGCTAGCTTCTAGGGTTTAGCCTCCTTGATCTCGTGGTAGATCTACTCTTGTACTACTCATGTCATCAATATTAATCAAGCAGGACGTAGGATTTTACCTCCATCAAGAGGGCCCGAACCTGGGCAAAACATTGTGTTCCCTGCCTCCTGTTACCATCCGGCCTAGACGCACAGTTCGGGACCCCCTACCCGAGATCCGCCGGTTTTGACACCGACAGTTTGCCTTTAGGATGTTTACATTTGCTTGATGGTTTGTACGGTGCAGGACAGAAACTTTGGCTGTAGTGCGCGATTTTACATTTTTAGCTGGAACTTCTAATGGTTCTGATTCTTTTTGAACTGCCTTCCTATACAAATTGTTTATTTTTCCTAATTTTTGTAGAATTTTTCAAGTACCAGAAGTATGGTGAATGTTCAGATTGCTATAGACTATACTGTTCTAGACAGATTCTGTTTTTGATGCATAGTTTGCTTGTTTTGATGAAACTATCAATTTATATCAGTGGATTAAGCCATGAAAAAGTTATATTACAGTAGACACAATGCAAAAACAAAATATTAATTGGTTTGCAACAGTATTTAGAGTAGTGATTTGCTTTATTATACTAACGGATCTTATCGAGTTTTCTGTTGAAGTTTTGTGTGGATGAAGTGTTCGATGATTGAGAAGGTTTCGATGTGAGAAGAAGGAAGAGAGGCAAGATCTCAAGCTTGGGGATGCTGGGGAGGCATCCCCTCTTTCTTCAACAAATATCGGTATGTTTTCGGATTCGTTTCGTTCATGCGATATGTGCAAGTCTTAGAGCGTCTTCTGCATTTAGGTTTTTATTTTTTTATGCACCATGCTGGTATGAGATAGTCCTTGGTTGATTTATAGAATGCTCTTTGCACTTCACTTATATCTTCTGAGTATGGCTTTATAGAATGCTTCATGTGCTTCACTTATATCATTTGAAGTTTGGATTGCCTGTTTCTCTTTACATAGACAACCGCCATTTGTAGAATGCTCTTTTGCTTCACTTATATTTGTTAGATCACAGGCATATCTTTTGTAGAAAGAATTAAACTCTCGTGCTTCACTTATATCTATTTAGAGAGATGACAGGAACTGGTCATTCACATGGTTAGTCATAAAATCCTACATAAACTTGTAGATCGCTGAATATGATATGTTTGATTCCTTGCAATAGTTTTGCGATATAAAGATGGTGATATTAGAGTCATGCTAGTCGAGTGATTGTGAAATTGAGAAATACTTGTGTTGAGGTTTGCAAGTCCCGTAGCATGCACGTATGGTGAACCGTTATGTAACGAAGTCGGAGCATGAGGTGTTTATTGATTGTCTTCCTTATGAGTGGCGGTCGGGGACGAGCGATGGTCTTTTCCTACCAATCTATCCCCCTAGGAGCATGCGCGTAGTACTTTGTTTCGATGACTAATAGATTTTTGCAATAAGTATGTGAGTTCTTTATGACTAATGTTGAGTCCATGGATTATACGCACTCTCACCCTTCCACCACTGCTAGCCTCTCTAGTACCGCGCAACTTTCGCCGGTACCATAAACCCACCATATACCTTCCTCAAAACAGCCACCATACCTACCTATCATGGCATTTCCATAGCCATTCCGAGATATATTGCCATGCAACTTCCATTATTATCATATACATGACTTGAGCATCATTGTCATATTGCTTTGCATGATCGTAAGATAGCTAGCATGATGTTTTCATGGCTTGTCCGTTTTCTGATGTCATTGCTGAAGGAAATATGCCCTAGAGGCAATAATAAAGTTATTATTTATTTCCTTACATCATGATAAATGTTTATTGTTCATGCTAGAATTGTATTAACCGGAAACATAATACATGTGTGAATACATAGACAAACAGAGTGTCACTAGTATGCCTCTACTTGACTAGCTCGTTAATCAAAGATGGTTATGTTTCCTAACCATGAACAAAGAGTTGTTATTTGATTAACGAGGTCACATCATTAGTTGAATGATCTGATTGACATGACCCATTCCATTAGCTTAGCACCCGATCGTTTAGTATGTTGCTATTGCTTTCTTCATGACTTATACATGTTCCTATGACTATGAGATTATGCAACTCCTGTTTACCGGAGGAACACTTTGTGTGCTACCAAACGTCACAACGTAACTAGGTGATTATAAAGGAGCTCTACAGGTGTCTCCAAAGGTAGATGTTGGGTTGGCGTATTTCGAGATTAGGATTTGTCACTCCGATTGTCGGAGAGGTATCTCTGGGCCCTCTCGGTAATGCACATCACATAAGCCTTGCAAACATTGCGACTAATAAGTTAGTTGCGAGATGATGTATTACGGAATGAGTAAAGAGACTTGCCGGTAACGAGATTGAACTAGGTATTGGATACCGACGATCGAATCTCGGGCAAGTAACATACCGATGACAAAGGGAACAACGTATGTTGTTATGCGGTCTGACCGATAAAGATCTTCGTAGAATATGTAGGAGCAAATATGGGCATCCAGGTCCCGCTATTGGTTATTGACCGGAGATGTGTCTCAGTCATGTCTACATTGTTCTCGAACCGTAGGGTCCGCACGCTTAACGTTACGATGACAGTTATTATGAGTTTATGCATTTTGATGTACCGAAGTTAGTTCGGTTTCCCGGATATGATCACGGACATGACGAGGAGTCTCGAAATTGTCGAGACATAAAGATTGATATATTGGATGACTATATTCGGACACCGGAAGTGTTCCGGGTGATTTCGGAGAAAACCGAAGAGCCGGAGGGTTACCGGAACCCTACCGGGAGAAGTAATGGGCCTTATGGGCTTTAGTGAAGAGAGAGAAGGGCTGCCAGAGGTGGGCCGCGTGCCACCTCCTCCCTGGTCCGAATTGGACTAGGGGAGGGGGGCGCCCCCCCCCTTTCCTTCTCCCACTCCACCTCTTTCCCCCTCCTAGTAGGAGTCCTACTCCTACTAGGAGGAGGACTCCTCCTTGGCGCGCCACACCTGGCCGGCCGACCTCCTCCCCTTGCTCCTTTATATACAGGGGCAGGGGGCACCCCAAGACACACAAATTGATCATTGAGATCGTTCCTTAGCCGTGTGCGGTGCCCCCTGCCACTATATTCCACCTCGATCATATCGTTGTAGTGCTTAGGCGAAGCCCTGCGTCGGTAGAACATCAAGATCGTCATCATGCCGTCGTGCTGACAGAACTCCTCCCCGAAGCTTTGCTGGATCGGAGCCCGGGGATCGTCATCGAGCTGTACGTGTGCTAAGAACTCGGAGGTGCCGGAGTAACGGTGCTTGGATCGGTCGGATCGGGAAGACGTACGACTACTTCCTCTATGTTGTGTTAACGCTTCCGCAGTCGGTCTGCGTGGGTACGCAGACAACACTCTCCCCTCTCGTTGCTGTGCATCACCATGATCTTGCATGTGCGTAGGAAATTTTGAAATTACTACGTTCCCCATCAGTGGCATCCGAGGCTAGGTTTTATGGTTTGATGTTATGTGCACGAGTAGAACACAAGTGAGTTGTGGATGATATAAGTCATACTGCCTACTAGCATGTCATACTTTGGTTCGGCGGTATTGTTGGACGAGATGACCCGGACCAACCTTACGCGTACGCTTACGCGAGACCGGTTCCCCCGACGTGCTTTGCACACAGGTGGCTTGCGGCGACTGTCTCTCCAACTTTAGTTGAACCGAGTGTGGCTACGCCCGGTCCTTGCGAAGGTTAAAATGGAGTCTATTTGACAAACTATCGTTGTGGTTTTGATGCGTAGGTGAGATTGGTTCTTGCTTAAGCCCGTAGCAGCCACGTAAAACTTGCAACAACAAAGTAGAGGACGTCTAACTTGTTTTTGCAGGGCATGTTGTGATGTGATATGGTCAAGACATGATGCTAAATTTTATTGTATGAGATGATCATGTTTTGTAACCGAGTTATCGGCAACTGGCAGGAGCCATATGGTTGTCGCTTTATTGTATGCAATGCAATCGCGATGTAATGCTTTACTTTATCACTAAACGGTAGCGATAGTCGTGGAAGCATAAGATTGGTGAGACGACAACGATGCTACGATGGAGATCAAGGTGTCGCGCCGGTGACGATTGTGATCATGATGGTGCTTCAGAGATGGAGATCAAAAGCACAAGATGATGATGGCCATATCATATCACTTATATTGATTGCATGTGATGTTTATCTTTTATGCATCTTATCTTGCTTTGATTGACGGTAGCATTATAAGATGATCTCTCACTAAATTATCAAGAAGTGTTCTCCCTGAGTATGCACCGTTGCGAAAGTTCTTCGTGCTGAGACACCACGTGATGATCGGGTGTGATAGGCTCTACGTTCAAATACAACGGGTGCAAAACAGTTGCACACGCGGAATACTCAGGTTGTACTTGACAAGCCAAGCATATACAGATATGGCCTCGGAACACGGAGACCGAAAGGTCGAGCGTGAATCATATAGTAGATATGATCAACATAATGATGTTTCACCGATGAAACTACTCCATCTCACGTGATGATCGGACATGGTTTAGTTGATTTGGATCACGTAATCACTTAGAAGATTAGAGGGATGTCTATCTAAGTAGGAGTTCTTAAGTAATATGATTAATTGAACTTAAATTTATCATGAACTTAGTACCTGATAGTATCTTGCTTGTTTATGTTGATTGTAGATAGATGGCTCGTGCTGTTGTTCCGTTGAATTTTAATGCGTTCCTTGAGAAAGCAAAGTTGAAAGATGATGGTAGCAATTACACGGACTGGGTCCGTAACTTGAGGATTATCCTCATTGCTGCACAGAAGAATTACGTCCTGGAAGAACCGCTGGGTGCCAGGCCTGCTGCTGGAGCAACACCAGATGTTATGAACGTCTGGCAGAGCAAAGCTGATGACTACTTGATAGTTCAGTGTGCCATGCTTTACGGCTTAGAATCGGGACTTCAATGACGTTTTGAACGTCATGGAGCATATGAGATGTTTCAGGAGTTGAAGTTAATATTTCAAGCAAATGCCCGGATTGAGAGATATGAAGTCTCCAATAAGTTCTATAGCTGCAAGATGGGAGCGAACAGTTCTGTCAGTGAGCATATACTCAAAATGTCTGGGTATAATAATCACTTGATTCAATTGGGAGTTAATCTTCCAGATGATTGCGTCATTGACAGAATTCTCCAATCACTGCCACCAAGCTACAAAAGCTTCGTGATGAACTATAATATGCAAGGGATGAACAAGACTATTCCCGAGCTCTTCGTAATGCTGAAAGCTGCGGAGGTAGAAATCAAAAAGGAGCATCAAGTGTTGATGGTTAACAAAACCACTAGTTTCAAGAAAAAGGGCAAAGGGAAGAAGAAAGGGAACTTCAAGAAGAACGGCAAGCAAGTTGCTGCTTAGGAGAAGAAACCCAAGTCTGGACCTAAGCCTGAAACTGAGTGCTTCTACTGCAAGCAGACTGGTCACTGGAAGCGGAACTGCCCCAAGTATTTGGCGGATAAGAAGGATGGCAAGGTGAACAAAGGTATATGTGATATACATGTTATTGATGTGTACCTTACTAATGCTCGCAGTAGCACCTGGGTATTTGATACTGGTTCTGTTGCTAATATTTGCAACTCGAAACAGGGACTACGGATTAAGCGAAGATTGGCTAAGGACGAGGTGACGATGCGCGTGGGAAACGGTTCCAAAGTCGATGTGATCGCGGTCGGCACGCTACCTCTACATCTACCTTTGGGATTAATATTAGACCTAAATAATTGTTATTTGGTGCCAGCGTTGAGCATGGACATTATATCTGGATCTTGTTTAATGCGAGACGGTTATTCATTTAAATCAGAGAATAATGGTTGTTCTATTTATATGAGTAATATCTTTTATGGTCATGCACCCTTGAAGAGTGGTCTGTTCTTGTTAAATCTCGATAGTAGTGATACACATATTCATAATGTAGAAGCCAAAAGATGCAGAGTTGATAATGATAGTGCAACTTATTTGTGGCACTGCCGTTTAGGTCATATCGGTGTAAAGCGCATGAAGAAACTCCATACTGATGGACTTTTGGAACCACTTGATTATGAATCACTTGGTACTTGCGAACCGTGCCTCATGGGCAAGATGACTAAAATACCGTTCTCCGGTACTATGGAGAGAGCAACAGATTTGTTGGAAATCATACATACAGATGTATGCGGTCCGATGAATATTGAGGCTCGTGGCGGATATCGTTATTTTCTCACCTTCACAGATGATTTAAGCAGATATGGGTATATCTACTTAATGAAACATAAGTCTGAAACATTTGAAAAGTTCAAAGAATTTCAGAGTGAAGTGGAAAATCATCGTAACAAGAAAATAAAGTTTCTACGATCTGATCATGGAGGAGAATATTTGAGTTACGAGTTTGGTGTACATTTGAAAAATTGTGGAATAGTTTCGCAACTCACGCCACCCGGAACACCACAGCGTAATGGTGTGTCCGAACGTCGTAATCGTACTTTACTAGATATGGTGCGATCTATGATGTCTCTTACTGATTTACCGCTATCGTTTGGGGATACACTCTAGAGACGGCCGCATTCACGTTAAATAGGGCACCATCAAAATCCGTTGAGACGACGCCTTATGAACTATGGTTTGGCAAGAAACCAAAGTTGTCGTTTCTGAAAGTTTGGGGCTGCGATGCTTATGTGAAAAAGCTTCAACCTGATAAGCTCGAACCCAAATCGGAGAAATGTGTCTTCATAGGATATCCAAAGGAAACTATTGGATACACCTTCTATCACAGATCCGAAGGCAAGACTTTTGTTGCTAAATTCGGAAACTTTCTTGAGAAGGAGTTTCTCTCGAAAGAAGTGAGTGGGAGGAAAGTAGAACTTGACGAGGTAACTGTACCCGCTCCATTATTGGAAAGTAGTACATCACAGAAAACTGTTTCTGCGACACCTACACCAATAAGTGAGGAAGTTAATGATAATGATCATGAAACTTCAGAACAAGATACTACTAAACCTCGTAGATCAACCAAAGCAAGATCCACGCCAGAGTGGTACGGTAATCCAGTTCTGGAAGTCATGCTGCTAGATCATGATGAACCTACGAACTATGAAGAAGTGATGGTGAGCCCAGATTCCGCAAAGTGGCTTGAAGCCATGAAATCTGAGATGGGATCCATGTATGAGAACAAAGTATGGACTTTGGTTGACTTGCCCGATGATCGGTAAGCAATTGAGAATAAATGGATCTTCAAGAAAAAGACTGACGCTGACGGTAATGTTACTGTCTATAAAGCTCGACTTGTCGCAAAAGGTTTTCGACAAGTTCAAGGGGTTGACTACGATGAGACCTTCTCACACAAAGCACATACCTTGACAAGATTTTGAAGAAGTTCAAAATGGATCAAGCAAAGAAAGGGTTCTTGCCCGTGTTACAAGGTGTGAAGTTGAGTCAGACTCAATGCCCGACCACTGCAGAAGATAGAGAGAAAATGAAAGATGTTCCCTATGCTTCAGCCATAGGCTCTATCATGTATGCAATGCTGTGTACCAGACCTGATGTGTGCCTTGCTATAAGTTTAGCAGGGAGGTACCAAAGTAATCCAGGAATGGATCACTAGACAGCGGTCAAGAACATCCTGAAATACCTGAAAAGGACTAAGGATATGTTTCTCGTATATGGAGGTGACAAAGAGCTCACTGTAAGAGGTTACGTTGATGCAAGCTTTGACACTGATCTGGACGATTCTAAATCGCAAACCGGATACGTGTTTACATTAAACGGTGGAGCTGTCAGTTGGTGCAGTTCTAAACAAAGCGTCGTAGCGGGATCTACATGTGAAGCGGAGTACATAGCTGCTTCGGAAGCAGCGAACGAAGGAGTCTGGATGAAGGAGTTCATATCCGATCTAGGTGTCATACCTAGTGCATCGGGTCCAATGAAAATCTTTTGTGACAATACTGGTGCAATTGCCTTGGCAAAGGAATCCAGATTTCACAAAAGGACCAAGCACATCAAGAGACGCTTCAATTCCATCAGGGATCTAGTCCAGGTGGGAGACAGAGATTTGCAAGATACATACGAATCTGAATGTTGCAGACCCGTTGACTAAGCCTCTTCCACGAGCAAAACATGATCAGCACCAAAGCTCCATGGGTGTTAGAATCATTACTGTGTAATCTAGATTATTGACTCTAGTGCAAGTGGGATACTGAAGGAAATATGCCCTAGAGGCAATAATAAAGTTATTATTTATTTCCTTACATCATGATAAATGTTTATTGTTCATGCTAGAATTGTATTAACCGGAAACATAATACATGTGTGAATACATAGACAAACAGAGTGTCACTAGTATGCCTCTACTTGACTAGCTCGTTAATCAAAGATGGTTATGTTTCCTAACCATGAACAAAGAGTTGTTATTTGATTAACGAGGTCACATCATTAGTTGAATGATCTGATTGACATGACCCATTCCATTAGCTTGGCACCCGATCGTTTAGTATGTTGCTATTGCTTTCTTCATGACTTATACATGTTCCTATGACTATGAGATTATGCAACTCCCGTTTACCGGAGGAACACTTTGTGTGCTACCAAACGTCACAACGTAACTGGGTGATTATAAAGGAGCTCTATAGGTGTCTCCAAAGGTAGATGTTGGGTTGGCGTATTTCGAGATTAGGATTTGTCACTCCGATTGTCGGAGAGGAGGTATCTCTGGCCCCTCTCGGTAATGCACATCACATAAGCCTTGCAAGCATTGTGACTAATAAGTTAGTTGCGAGATGATGTATTACGGAACGAGTAAAGAGACTTGCCGGTAACGAGATTGAACTAGGTATTGGATACCGACGATCGAATCTCGGGCAAGTAACATACCGATGACAAAGGGAACAACGTATGTTGTTATGCGGTCTGACCGATAAAGATCTTCGTAGAATGTGTAGGAGCCAATATGGGCATCCAGGTCCCGCTATTGGTTATTGACCGGAGATGTGTCTCAGTCATGTCTACATTGTTCTTGAACCGTAGGGTCCGCACGCTTAACGTTACGATGACAGTTATTATGAGTTTATGCATTTTGATGTACCGAAGTTAGTTCGGAGTCCCGGATATGATCACGGACATGACGAGGAGTCTCGAAATTGTCGAGACATAAAGATTGATATATTGGATGACTATATTCGGACACCGGAAGTGTTCCGGGTGATTTCGGAGAAAACCGGAGAGCCGGAGGGTTACCGGAACCCTACCGGGAGAAGTAATGGGCCTTATGGGCTTTAGTGAAGAGAGAGAAGGGCTGCCAGAGGTGGGCCGCGCGCCACCTCCTCCCTGGTCCGAATTGGACTAGGGGAGGGGGCGCCGCCCCCCCTTTCCTTCTTCCACTCCACCTCTTTCCCCCTCCTAGTAGGAGTCCTACTCCTACTAGGAGGACTCCTCCTTGGTGCGCCACACGTGGCCGGCCGGCCTCCTCCCCTTGCTCCTTTATATACGGGGGCAGGGGGCACCCCAAGACACACAAGTTGATCATTGAGATCGTTCCTTAGCCGTGTGCGGTGCCCCCTGCCACTATATTCCACCTCGATCATATCGTTGTAGTGCTTAGGCGAAGCCTTGCGTCGGTAGAACATCAAGATCGTCATCATGCCGTCGTGCTGACAGAACTCCTCCCCGAAGCTTTGCTGGATCGGAGCCCGGGGATCGTCATCGAGCTGTACGTGTGCTAAGAACTCGGAGGTGCCGGAGTAACGGTGCTTGGATCGGTCGGATCGGGAAGACGTACGACTACTTCCTCTACGTTGTGTTAACGCTTCCGCAGTCGGTCAGCGTGGGTACGCAGACAACACTCTCCCCTCTCGTTGCTGTGCATCACCATGATCTTGCATGTGCGTAGGAAATTTTGAAATTACTACGTTCCCCAACAATTGCTATGCTAGATCATTGCACATCCCGGTACACCGCCGGAGGCATTCATATAGAGTCATATCTTTGTTCTAGTATCGAGTTGTAATATTGAGTTGTAAATAAATAAAAGTGTGATGATCATCATTCAATAGAGCATTGTCCAAAAAAATGCCAAATAAAAAAAGGAAAGGCCAGATAAAAAATAAAGGCCAAAAAAAGGAAGGCCAAATAAAAATAAAAAATTTATTAAAAGGGACAATGCTACTATCCTTTTTCCACACTTGTGCTTCAAAGTAGCACCATGTTCTTCATATAGAGTCTTTTGAGTTATCGCTTTCATATACTAGTGGGAATTTTCATTATAGAACTTGGCTTGTATATTCCGATGATGGGCTTCCTCAAATGCCCGAGGTCTTCATGAGCAAGCAAGTTGGATGCACACCCACTTAGTTTCAGTTAGAGCTTTCATACACTTATAACTCTAGTGCATCCGTTGCATGGCAATTCCTACTCACTCACATTGATATCTATTGATGGGCATCTCCATAGCCCGTTGGTGCGCCTAGTTGATGTGAGACTATCTTCTCCTTTTTGTCTTCTCCACAACCACCATTCTATTCCACCTATAGTGCTATGTCCATGGCTCACGCTCATGTATTGCGTGAAAGTTGAAAAGGTTTGAGAACGTCAAAAGTATGAAACAATTGCTTGGCTTGTCATCGGGGTTGTGCATGATATGAATGCTTTGTGTGGTGAAGATGGAGCATAGCCAGACTATATGATTTTGTAGGGATGAGCTTTCTTTGGCTATGTTATTGCAGTAAGACATAATTGCTTGGTTGGTATGCTTGAAGTATTATTATTTTTATGCCAAAGGATAGATTATTGCTTTGAATCACTCGTGTCTTAATATTCATGCCATGATTAGACATATGATCAAGATTATGCTAGGTAGCATTCCACATCAAAAATTATTTTTTTATCATTTACCTACTCGAGGACGAGCAGGAATTAAGCTTGGGGATGCTGATACGTCTCCGTCGTATCTATAATTTTTGATTGTTCCATGCCAATATTATTCAACTTTCATATACTTTTTGGCAACTTTTTATATTATTTTTGGGACTAACATATTGATCCAGTGCCCAGTGACAGTTCCTGTCTGTTGCATGTTTTTGGTTTCGCAGAATATCCATATCAAACGGAGTCCAAACGGGATAAAAACGAACGGAGCTTATTTTTGGAAAATATGGAAAATCCAGAAGGAAAATCAACGCGAACTAGTGCCCGAGGTGGTCACAAGACAGGGGGGCGCCCCCCCTAGGGCGCACCCCTACCCTCGTGAGCCCACCGTAAGGCGGTTGACGCTCTTCTTTTGCCGCAAGAAAGCTAATATTCGGAAAAAAATCACGGCGAACGTTTCAGGCCAATCGGAGTTACGGATCTCCATATATATACGAAATGGTGAAACAGAGCCAGAACAGAACGCAGAACCAGAGAGAGACAGAGAGATAGATCCAATCTCGGAGGGGCTCTCACCCCTCCCACGCCATGGAGGCCATGGACCAGAGGGGAAACCCTTCTCCCATCTAGGGAGGAGGTCAAGGAAGAAGGAGGAGGGGGGCTCTCTCCCCCTCGCTTCCGGTGGCACCGGAGTGCCACCGGGGGCCATCATCATCACCGCGATCTTCACCAACAACTTCATCGCCATCATCACCAACTCTTCCCCCCTCTATGCAGCGGTGTAACCTCTCTCTTACCCGCTGTAATCTCTACTTAAACATGGTGCTCAACGCTATATATTATTTCTCAATGATGTATGGCTATCCTATGATGTTTGAGTAGATCTATTTTGTCCTAATGGCTATTTGATGATCATGATTGGTTTGAGTTGTATGTTTTATTATTGGTGCTGTCCTATGGTGCTCTCCGTGTTGCGCAAGCGTGAGGGATTCCCGCTGTAGGGTTTGCAATATGTTTATGATTTGCTTATGGTGGGTGGCGTGAGTGACAGAAGCACAGACCCGAGTAAGTAGGTTGTTTGCGTATGGGATAAAGGGGACTATATGCTTTAATGCTATGGTTAGGTTTTACCTTAATGAATCTTTAGTAGTTACGGATGCTTGCTAGAGTTCCAATCATAAGTGCATATGATCCAAGTAGAGAAAGTATGTTAGCTTATGCCTCTCCCTCAAATAAAATTGCAATAATGATTATCGGTCTAGTTCTCGATTGCCTGGGGACAAATACCTTTCTTGTTGACAAAAGCTCTTTACTAAAACTAATTTAGTTGTGTCTAAACAACCCCTACTTTTTATTTACTTGCTCTTTATTATCTTGCATATCTATCCAACAACACCTACAAAGTACTTCTAGTTTCATACTTGTTTTCGGTAAAGCGAACGTCAAGCGTGTGTAAAGTTGTATCGGTGGTCGATAGAACTTGAGGAAATATTTGTTCTACCTTTAGCTCGTCGTTGGGTTCGACACTCTTACTTATCGAAAGAGGCTACAATTGATCCCCTATACTTGTGGGTTATCAGAAGTCTATAAGATGATGTGTCGGTTGCCGTGGAGGAAGGCGTCGGGACCATATGGTTTCATGACTGATGTCATCCAACCATAATCGGGGACTGTCTCTACCAAGCTGCACTCGCTTTGTGTGTGAGGATTCCAAGGTTTGAATTTGGCCCTGCTAATCGTGTTGTTCAAATGATTGATGCCTCAGCCTTGGGTATATTGCCCCGTCAACCTCGTTCACATTTTTGCCAAGGAGGTGCCGCAAACTTTGGCTAGTATGTTGTCACCGAGGTTGGAGGATCTTGGTTGCAGAAAAAAAAGTACAATGAAGAACCAACATAGAAAAAAATGCACATGCAGGCCGACACTATTTCTTTTTTAAACATGCCGACACTATGTTCTGGAGGGTCTTAGGGCGAAGTCGACAAGATGGGCACTTATATGTGTACACATGTATGTGCAATGGGTATGTATACATATATGCGTACTTTCACTTGCAAAGTATTAAGACTTAACCTTTAATTAACCACACATCCTTAGTTCGAGATGTCTAAAAATGATCGCGGAGCAATGCCATATTATTGCAAAAAGAATAACGAATAGCAAAATGGAACTAGCATGATTATTTCAAACAAGAATTTTATTTCAATGACTCAGTCGATAATAATGCTTCATTTTTTTCTTCTTCGAGCATTTTCTTCATGCAAAGTCCTCACCCATCAAGGACAATACCAATATCAAAGTTGTCCAACACATCCTTCTTGATACATCACATAGCTTCATTGACATCAACGGTACTTGAAGCTCAACATAAATTATTTAAAGCACCTTTGGTGATTTAGTATGTTGATCCTCTCATTGTATGTCTTTCCCTTCTTTCAACACTCAACAAATACTTCTTTGAGACCATTCTAATACCTAAAGTTGTGAAAGAGACTAAAAACATGGAACTATAATTTTAGAAACTAGAACCCTACGAATCCGACATCATGTACGACTTGATCATGGACGCACGTGTATAGCTGGTGCATCTGCATGTGGAGCGAGAGGCCGAGAGGTCAACATGCCGCGAGAAGGCACATCGACATGTTGCCGTCGAGAGCCAAGACAAATTGTCAAAGTTCATTATGTTGTGCCACTATTAAGAGTGGCAGAGCACGAGTATACGCCGATTTGTTCTAGTTTATTCGGTTGTACATATGGGATCCTCGACCCTAGACGGTTGGTCTCCTGCCTAGACTCAGAGCTTTGCAAAATGTCAAGGGTAAAATCTATTTGTCGTCTACGTGACATTTTGATGGGCAAACACGCAAGGAGACCGCACTGGGTCGACCCACATTGCCCTCCATCTTTTTCTCACTTTGTCCTTCTATTTCTAGTTCCCTTTGGGTTTACCTTGGTTTATTCGGTTTTTTTGTTTATGTGTTTCTCCACTTTTTTTTTCTAATTCATGTTTAAATCCATGGATATATTTTAAATACAAGAATTTTTGAAATATACTATTTTTTAAAAATTCATTTATTTTTGAAATACGACAACATTTTAAATATACTAAATTTTTTCAGAAAACATGAATATTGTTTGATGTGTGAACAATTTATAATTCGTGAACATTTTCAAAATTCATGCACATTTGCTTAACTAACGGACATGTTTTATTTTTCTGTAAAATTTTAATCTTGTAATTACATATTTTTTGAAATCATTAAAAAATCAGCAGCCGGTTTCTTTTTGGAAAAACCGTCTGGTAAAACCAATAGAAAAGAAGAAAACACAAAAGGAAAGAAAATCGGAGGAGCGCTGGACGTGGGCAAGGCCCAGGACGCGAGTACTTGTGCGATGCCTTTGCGACAGATAGAGAGGCCAGCACTGGTCAGAAGAAACAGAACGCACCATCACCAAGCGCGATGAACTGACAGTAGCGAGCGACGAACCCCTGATCCGGAATCCCCAAAACCTCGCCTCCCGGTCTCCCCGACGCAGCCGCTGTCCGGCGCCGCGGCGCCCCGGCCGGCGAGATGAAGAGCCCCTTCCGGCCACGCGCCGCCCCTTTAGTATCCGCGCTCGTCCTCCTGCTGCTCTTTCTGGTAATCCGCTCTTCTGCGAACCTAGTTTTCTGGTCAGATCTGATCATTCCGCCCCCTTCCGCTTGGCTTCCTGACGCCCACTGTTTCGCCCTTCGCCCGCAGGTCCCGTCCCCGGAGGCGGCCGAGCCCACCACGCCGGGGACCCGGACGCGCAAACTCGGCCGCGACGCCGGCTCCTCGGTCTTCTCGCTCTTCAACATGAAGCCCCAGAGCAAGTTCTGGACGGAATCGGTCATGCGGACAGGTCCGGTTCCTCACTTCATTATTATTTTGTTTCTGTCCTGGCACCTGGTGTTCCTGCTTGTTTGTGGCATTATGGGGTCGGGGGTGCTTATGCGTTTCTTGATTTTTGTAGAGTTCGATGACTTGGAGGGCTCAAAGTCAAGGGACTCCATCAACATTGGGCTTCTCAACTTCACGAGAGCTGGTGGGTTCTGGTCTTGGCTCATCAATTTTCTTCAATGTCATGTCTCCGAAGCTTTGTCAGAAGCTTCTTTTTCAGTAGCTTCAGCATAGTCCCTCAGTGATACTTCTTTTAAATCAATGTTTGGATGTTATCGCCACTGCGTTATATTCGGAATTGGAATTGTAGGTTCAAAGCTTATGATAAACTTCTGCCCATGGGCTTATCGCCATTCTTTCAGCAGGAGTGCTATGACCGTTTTCGTTTATACCACTGTAACCATTAGCCAGTAACAACAATATCAGTATCTTGTAGAACTTGCTGGCTAAGATCTGCAATAAAGAACTAAGGGAATTGAAGGGAAGTTAGGGTTTGTATGTAGTTGAGAATTAATGATCAGAGCAACTGGCAGATGCAACTTCGATATGAACAAACCCGTCGTGTGTACTTTTTACAGATAGTGTTATTGCCATGTGGCCATTTTCTTGGCAACCATATATTTTTTTTGGTGTTGCTTCATGGTAAGTATCATATATTGAGGGTTTGGCTTCATTTTTGTGTGGAGAGGTGATTAGAGTGATGGCAGGACTAATATATGCGCATCTGAAGCAATCTATTGCACACGAGATATGTATAGTATAGGACTGAAGATTGTGTGCTCAATTGCTTATCAGAAAACATATTTCTCTCTACAACTGTGCTTATCCCTTGCTTATTCTTCTGTTGTATTCAGGTAATGTTGCAAACTATATGAACCTGGCGGAAGTTGATTCGATATATTTTTCAATCCCTGTCAACTTCATCTTTATGGGATTTGATGGCAAAGGGGGCCATGGTAAATTATATATATACCTATGCAATAATACTATTCCCTTTAGCTTTTTGTTTGTACCGAGCATTAACAGTCCCTCTATTTGTTTCAGAGTTTAAGTTGGGACCTGAAGAACTAGAGCGCTGGTTTACAAAAATTGATCACATATTTGAGCATACGAGAATCCCTCCAGTTGGAGAAGTTCTTAGCCCGTTCTATAAGACTACCGTTAAGAGACTAAAGAAATATGATCTTCCTTTAGTCAGCCACGTGAATCACAAGTAATGAACCTCTACACTTAAGGCAGTTGTTCCAATTTATCATGCAATGTTTTTATCCTCTTCTGTAATTAGGCCATGGTATGCTTCCATGAGTACTGATTCAACTATTCCATTTCCATTTCTTTTTGGTGTAGTTTTTCTGTGCATGCAATACATATGGGAGAAGATATCATGTCTGTCTTTGAACATGCTGTAAAAGTTCTATCACGCAGAGAAGATCTCACAGATCCCAGGTCAGATGTTCTTGAAACACATTGTTGCAGTTCTTGACATTCTGCAATTTGGTAAAGTGTTTCATATTGTGCAAGCATATACCAGAAAATGTAACTGTAGACTGACACTGCAATTTTGATTGTGCATCCCAAAGAACCTTAAGTTATGATCTCCCTCTGTTACTTGGAAATGCAATGTAGTGCTTCAAACCAATAACACATCCAAGATTTTTGTGTGTTTATTATCCAACGAAATATGCTTTAGTGTGTGTGTGTGTGTGTGTGTGTGTGTGTGTGTGTGTAGCTATTGGTTTATAGTTTATTTCTAGTTTTCTTTGATAATTCCTTTTAGACTTGTTACAGGGTAAAATCTTCTTACCGTACAGTTACTTGGAAATCCTTTCTGATGGCCTTTACAATCACTTCTACGATGCCACCTCGCATTTCCCTCATTTTATCATTGCTTACAAATATTATTTTCTTTACTTTATACAGTGAAAGTGGGGCGGCGATTTGGCAAGTGGACAGTGATCAAATGGAGCATGTATTTTCAACACTTGTTGATCACCTTCAGATACAAGAAGCATACAACATCTTCATTCTTAACCCCAAGCCTATTGAAAAGAGTACTCAGTATGGATATCGGTGAGTTTGCAGATATTTATGTTGCATTACATTTTGTGTAGTTAACACCAACATGATTCTGATAGAAGATGCACTCATTTACATTTAATGACAATATTGTCATAAAACAAGAACATGATGTGTCATTTTTTGGTAACTTTTCATGGTATGAACCTTTTGGATTTAATTTTCTGCACTGACATTTCAATTTACATGGCCTGTCTTGAATTCCTAAAGACTTAGTTCGGGATGATGTATGGCCAGGTAGAATCTGCAAGACTAATATTCTTATTTACTAAATAATCAATGTCTAAATTGTCATGTCAGTTATTATTTACTCAAAGGGATGTAGCCAATATTTCCAGTATATATCGTCTTCGGGGTCGACCATGCCTGTCCATCATGTAAGATGGTCATTACTAAACATGGCTGAGTTGGACACTTTTGTCTGTTCAGTCACGAGCCTTATATATATATATATATATATATATATATATATATATATATAGTGTTACTATTCATCACCCAGGGCGCAGAATAAGTTATTCTTCACCCGAGGTAATCTTACGATCATATCATAATTAAATTACGTTTGGAATTCAAATAGTTACATTCCTATTGATTCACTACGTAAAATTTGACATAAAAAATTAAAAATATAGGTCATAAGACAAGAAAATTTGCAGTTTATGTGTATTTTACACTATGTTTTTACGTTTGTAATTTTACATAACATAAAATATTTTTTACGGTCTCTTTTTACGTCGGAAATAAGACAAAACTTACGGAACGTAAAATTACGGTGCATTGATGGTAAAATAGAGGGGGGTGAAGAATAACTATTCCTCACCCAGGGTGACGAATAGTCAATCCCTATATATATATATATATGCGAATGAGAATTTGAACACGAAAATGTGCATATTAGTAAGTTTCATGCACCAAGACTTTTGAAAGGCAAGACCTGAACACACGACCTCTTGGTTCTGATACCATATTAACTTTCATGTACCAACCAGTAGAGAATTAAAAGTCCGAATTGATGGAGAAGGTTGGGTAATCCAGATATGCTTCAACACCCCCTCTCACATGTGGCTCGATAAGGCCTAAACGTGAACAGAAAGGGGGGAAATAATTTTTTATTTACAATGCGAAATTCAAGACTTGAAGCCAAGACCTCTTGGCTATGATACCATCTCAAGTTTCATGCACCAACCAGCAGCAAACTGATGAAGGAGGTTGGGCAATCTACATATAACACATATGACCTTTTCAATTCATTGATCTTCAAATATGGAACAATTGGTAATATTATTTAGTAATTATGTAGCATGACACACATCATAGTTCTAAATTGTTTTGTTAACTCTTAACATACCCAGACCTATCTAGAAACCTATTTTTACTATATGAATCTGATTGTGCAATGTTGCCATGTATTGCACACAGATATCTCATTTCCGGAAACGCTTGGACTTGGAGCAATTGTTGTTAGATAGTGTATTGCCTTTTAGAAATTTATTTATTTCAAATAGCCTAATTCTGCTGCTAAGATGGAAAAGGTACAAACTCTACAAGTTGTCGATTTCTAGTTTCTCTGGGTAGCGTTTTGTGCATTCCTTCTCACACTGTTTCATCATTCAAGAGTAACGGTACATTTTGGCAACCAATAGCTCATCATCTAATTCTTTTCATACTCATTTATTTGTATTTTGTGCTATTTGTGTTCACAGGAAGGGCTTCTCCGAGTCTGAGATCAACTTACTGAGGGAGGTATGCTTGCATGCTTTAGCAAATTTCCTGCAAGGAATTGAGGAATATCATTGTGCTTCTATCTTGTTGAATGTTGTTTTCATGAATCTTTTTGGTGTGCATATTGTTGTTCTGGCATTTTTTGTACGTGAAACTATCTTCAATTGGTAGCTGTTGGCTTGGCAACAAGAAGGCATCATGGCTTTTTTCTCTTGAAGTGTGATACATTTATGCAGGACGGCTTAGTGAATGTGGCCCATAGACATGGTCAAGAACTCTAGGTTTGGCCCATGTGGTCCAGTAACCCATAACAGATGACTCTATTGCAATAGAATAATATATGTTTCCCTAAAAAAATAGAATAGTATATGCACGGTTGCGATTAGCACAAGTGTCACTAATTGTCCCCATATAGAAGATATGATGATGAACAGTAGACAAAAGTAAAGAAAAAAGATCTGAAGTCAATTTGATTCTACTGATAAGTTGGTCCTGAAGTCATGTTCTTGTATTTGTTTGTTTTCTTAACCTCCAAGTAATATTTTCTAGAGTGTTATGAGTAGAAGCTGAACCTTAAGTAATTTTTTTGCTAGGGTTCTCTAGCCATGTTAAAAGTTGAGATGCGAAGGCTTCACAAAAGCCTATAAAACCTAACAGTTCCCATGGCAGCAGGAGTTCGGTCAATAAGGCCAGTATTTATAGATGTATAGGTGTGGAAAATATGCAGCAAGCACCTTATACAACGAGAAATTTACAATGGCTATATTTGAGTATATATGTAACTCTTAACAGTTACATATGTCCCTGAGTTCTGCATATTAAGCGCTTATAATTTTTAATGTGTATGTCCTATGATTCCATGGGATTCTTATTCTATACATGGATACTGCACAACCTATGTCTAATTTAATGTGAATTTCCCTATTGATCTTGAGTGTATTCTATTCTTTAGTGAGTAAAGCTGTAATTTTTTGGAACATGACATGTTAGTGGTTATTTTTTCAGAATAAGACCCTGCAAGCTCGAATACTCCAATCTAAAAGGGACCCAAAACTCTATCTTGGTAAATATTATCTTCTCCTGTTTTATGTTATAACTTCTGATTTCTGAGTTCATGTAACATTAAAGATGAAAACACATATAGATGATAAGTAGAACTCTTCATTGACCCATATTTTAATATTTGGATCAATAAGAGATATATGCGGTGGGTGCTGACATTGCTTCCTCAGAAGTTAGTCTATGCAAATGCAAAGCTGAAAAATAGGTTTCTGAATAAGGATTGTCTCCATATCGTGTTACTATGGTATACCAAAATTTTGGATTGCATGAGTTGGTTTTGATATTATTATCATAATGCTATACAACTTCCCTAGCTCAATATTTTCTTGAACAGTCATGTAATTTTCTCTGACATCCCTGTAAATAATATCCATGTTGAACTTTGTTCTGTTCTTGTCAGATACTTAGCGTATCTATGTGTAGTTTAACTTTTTAATAATTTATATTTTTATCCACATCTGCAATCAACATACCAGAGTGTGCTCGAACATCTGTTTTGAAAAGGGAAACTGGGGCAGCTGCCTTTTGTGCATTTCATTTTATGCATACCACACATTTATTCAGCATTAGAAAAATCTGGTCTGGGGCAGGTTAGTTGATGGAAACTGGCACTGAGATATGGCCAAGGCCATGTGGACTTTATGCATACAGTCCTCCCAACTCCTCCCAACTGAGAAACATGGTGTTTCTTTTATTCAAATATTTTGTTTTGTGCAATAATTCTGCTTTGTAAAGGAAAAGTTGATATTTTCACTGTAAAACCCCTCAGAAGAGAACACTATTAGCTCACTTGTATTAAAATTATACGGTATGCTTTTCCGCTACTTTACCATGTAGCATCTCTGTATTAAGCAGATATAGAGAAGGGAGTCAACAAAAGGCCCTTGTATGAAAATCACCCCCTGTCATCATTTTCATGGACCACAACTGACAACGTGGATATGGTATGTTTTGTTTTGTTTCAGTCCAGCATTTCCATTTGTGCTATATTATTCGTCTTCTACTTCTACCCCAAATTTGGGTGTTGTGAGTGCTCAAACTTTTCCTTTAGAAACACCAAGTACAGCTAGATGCGCGCACTCACTCTCACACCATCACAAACACACACACGCCACCACAAACAGACACACACACAAATCGTCTACTAAAGACTAGAGCCACGGAACTTAAAGATTTGCAAAGTCACCACAC
This sequence comes from Triticum monococcum, assembly GCA_034509565.1. Taxonomy (NCBI): domain Eukaryota; kingdom Viridiplantae; phylum Streptophyta; class Magnoliopsida; order Poales; family Poaceae; genus Triticum; species Triticum monococcum. The sequence goes on from CM067845.1 coordinate 673,671,895, forward strand.
GCACCTCGCTATCGACTGGAACGTCGCCTCCCACTGAAAGAATAATCCGCATTAATGAAACAGCAAAGTGCCAAACTCGGGTTTTATCCCTGGTGTTCCGGGGTAACAACCATCCACTTAAGCATCCAACCACTGTTTGGTTCTCGAGTGTGCTTTGGACCTACTGATCCATATGTGATTGTTAGTTTGTCATAGTCAGTTTATATTACCTGCCCTGTGTTTTGAGGCACTTGAACTTTTTGGGTTTAGATATTCAGTTGTTAGTCTTATGAAAGCAAAAAACTATGAAGCCAGTAGGAATCAGCACCAACGTTTTGCACTGCTAGTTTGGATCATACCTTATGTGCTTTTCAAGTACCTTGTTTAATTTCAACGTACTTGTTTTGTTGCCAAGATGTACTGTATGACTGGTGGATTATTATTGTGTGTAACCCAAGGTTACATGAAAACCAATCGTGACAATATTACGTGTAACTCAATAAAATGCCCTTTTCATGTCTTGTACAGGGTGATTGGTCAAAACAGTGCAAGGAAGCCTTAAGCGGTTTTGAACTGTTGAAGGCAGGAAAGAGTAAAGAGGACATTATTTATGACAAAGCTGTTCAGGTGCCACACTTATATCAGTGCACACAACTAAATATCTTACCATGTATATATAAGTAACGTCATGTGTTCTTGTTAGATATTGCACGGTGCAAAAGATGAGCTGCATGATGTTCTAGAGAGCGCACTCATGTCCAGTGATTTGAAGGGTTTGCATGCTGAATGCCTTACAGATATATGGGTCGGCAGAAACAGGTCTGCTATGATTTTGTTTTGCTTTACTGTTGGAAAAAGTCATTATTACCCCCCTGAAATTTGACTACCAGATTAGCTATCCCACCCCTTGATTTTCTGAAACCGGAGAGAATAACTACCCTAATTTTTGCTACTGGTTGATGACATGGACTACAAAGTGGCAAATACTTGGCTAATCAGATATATTTTAATTCTTTTCAACCGCATGTCTGGGAAGTTCTACTCTGCTCCGCTTCACCTTTCTCTGTTTTTCTAACCTTGAAGACCATGAGGGAGCACCTCACTGAAATATATTAAAAATAAAAATATGTTACATATGTACTGGGGGGGGGGGGGGGGCTCTCCCATTTTGAGGGATAAAACAAGGAGATCAAAAGAGAGTAGAGCACCAAATTGAGTTTTACAAAGGAGGTTATGAAAGGCTCTAGTCTTTCATTAGATCTATGAACCAACAGAGAGAGGTCCTCTTTGAATCTGGTCAGCCAGGATTGGTTCGAGGGCTCAGCCATGGCAAATATCTCCATAAACATAGTTTTGCCTCAGCTTTCTTTCCCTGCATGTAACAACTCTAGTCTTGATCCAGAGGCAGGCCAAGAATGGCCAAGGAAGCCCAACAATGAGCACTGAAATCACATTGGAAGAATAGGTGTTCCACGGTTTCGGGGGGGGGGGGGGGGGGAGGCCATAAGAGACAACCATAATTATTATCCTGGACATTAAAATGTCTCTCGTGAAGCATGTTTCTTGTATTGAGGGTCAGCTAGCAAAAGCCAGACTAAAACTTTTGAGTCTTGTTGGACACTTGGATTTCCAAATCCATTTGAAGGCCAGATCAGCATGCACTTCTCAGAAAGAAGTACACATGGTATTTGCTAGCCTTGAACTGTTATGACTTGGATCTCCCTCGCTTCCTCTCTGGCTTGAATTGATAGCGGCAAATGGAAGATGTCGCCCAGATCCACAACATTCAAATGTCCGTCACCAAGGCATCCTCATTGCGAGCAAAGGAAAAGCCAGACGAAAACTTTTGAGTCTTGTTGGACACTTGGATTTCCAAATCCATTTGAAGGCCAGATCAGCATGCACTTCTCAGAAACAAGTACACATAGTATTTGCTAGCCTTGAACTGTTATGACTTGGATCTCCCTCGCTTCCTCTCTGGCTTGAATTGATAGCGGCAAATGGAAGATGTCGCCCAGATCCACAACATTCAAATGTCCGTCACCAAGGCATCCTCATTGCGAGCAAAGGAGAAGGCTCTAGGGTGTGTACCGGTGAGCACGTTCTGGGTCCATAAGTCCTTCCAAAGTAGTGTCTTTTTCCATCTCCAATCACCACAGTCGTGACACCTTTGTAAATGCCCTGTCAGTTGCAAGACATCCAGCCACCAGAATGAACTGTATGCATCCATGTTGTGTGGACTCCTGTTGTTATAGTTGGCAAACAAGCTGCACCCACGGGACAAGTAGCCCATGAGCAGAAAGGTGGACACACATCGTAGGATCATGAGCACTCGCCGAAAAACCACCGGCTCTCACCACGGAGGCGAAGTGGTCAAACTAGGCGCGAGGGGCTTGCTTAAGGCTGTAGAGAGAGCGACGAAGATGACAGATCATGCCACCAGGAACATAATACCCAAGTGGTGGCTGCATGTAAATCCTCTCACGCAACTAACCATTAAGAAAGGCATTCTTAACATCATGCTGAGATACAGACAAATGGCGAACAGAGGCCACACCAAGCCGTGGTTATATGGGCCACATGAGCAGAAGTCCCATCGTAATCATGACCATGCTCCTGTTGAAGGCCGCGTGCCATAAGGCGAGCTTTGTAGCACTCAAGAGAACCATCGGTGCGAGCCTTGACCTTGTGGACCTACTTACAAGTGATGGGACAAACACAAAGAAGAAAAACAAGATCCCATGTGCTGGTGCACTCAAGAGCAGCGATCTCATCTGCCATTCGGGATGGACAACATCGTGATAAGAAGTCGAGGTACAATAGCGCCAGAAAAACCGTAGCGGTCAATGGCGAGGCGGGGCCGATCACGAAAACCAAGACAACACATCAGAAGTAGATGGCACATCAGTATACTCACCCACTACACGTGGATGACAAGCATAATAGCGAGGAAAAGAGGGAAGAATACGAGGAGCAACTGGCTAAATAGACTCAGGTGATGGAGACAGAGAATCTACCAGAGATGGAAGGTGCAAAAATCATGTGACAAGTGAGGAGAGGAAACCATAGGAGATGGCGGCGTCAGATCTGCAACTATTGGATGAGTATGAGTGGGATGGTGGGGCAAAGTGAGAGATATGTTAGGAAAAGTGAAGAAAGAGATATTCCCACCCATTGAAAAGACACTGTATCCTAAGAAGAAACACTCGATAGACTGAGCGGTCAGTTTGGTGCACTCATGGGGGGCAAGAAGAACAAAACAAACGCAAGGAAATAAACGGAGCGTCGAATGATAAAAAAGACGCTTGAAAGGAATGCCACCCTACAAAGCAGTAGAGGGCTAAATGTTGATAAGGTAGGTGGAAGTGGAAATAGCCTTAGTCCAAAAGTGAGGCGGAAGAGAGGGGCGATCCGTCAACGCACGAGCCGTCTCAAGAAGGTGACGATGCTTGCGCTCAGCCACACCATTCTGAGCATGAGCACCAGGGCAGGAATTGTGCAAGTGTACCTTGCTCCGTAAGGACACCACGCAACATCTTGGAGATATACTTGCCAGCAGAGTCAGCACGAAACACACATATAGACATAGAGAACTGAGTGTGCCATGACAGCAAATTGAGCCTCATCGCAAGAAGACATAAAATAAAGCCAAGTGTAGCGAGAGAAATCATCTATAAAAATAATATAGTATCGATGCCCCCCTTTCAAAGTGAAGGGAGCAGTGTGCCATACATCGGAATGAACTGAATCAAAAGGACGCCGAGACATTGACTTACTAGTATGATAAGCTAACTTAACCTGTGCTACAACCCTGACACTCTAAAGAGACATTTGTTGAGACAGACCCCAAAAGACCAAGTTGATGATGCGACTGCTGGAAGGAGTCAGTAGTTGAAGCGATGGAAGCTGAGGGGCTGGCAATAGTGGTGGCAACGGAAGGAATATGATGCCAACCCCAACCAGAGCTTGTGTGCGACGATCTTGATCTGAACATCAGAAAATAGGTTCATGGTAAGTCAAGGAGCATGAGCAACATTGGGAACAAAAAAAAAGCAGTAAGAGTGCCTCAACTAGCAATAGAAAGAGGAGTACCATCAACCGCGGGAACATAAACAGGAAAAATCAAGAGATCTAATGGAGGACAAGGTGGAAGAATCAAAAGACATGAAAGGAAGCCATAGAATCCAGAACCCACGGGGATGTACCTTGTTGTGTAATGGTGGTAGCTCAGTGCCATAAGACAACACACATCGAAGAAGAACCTGAAGCGACGAGTGTACGTTTTAAGTCTCACAATATCCCCCTCACTTGAGGAGACAATTGATGATGTCAAAGAGGTGTGTAGTGTGCTCCATGTTGCGCATGTGGCGCTTCTTGAAGCAACCAGATTCACGTGACCATCCCTGTTGCAGTAGCTGCAGTGACTGAGAGTGACCCTTGCCACCAGAAGGAGAGGGCAAGAGTGGTGGAGCTGGAAAGAGCCAGTGCAACAAACATAGCAGGAGCTCGAGCAGCGAGCACAGAGGGAACCTCAAGTAAACCAGCACCACGTAGGTGCGTCTCAACATGAAGCACAAATGTTAGAAAGCGCCTCCATAAGAGACAGGTCACGAGCTAACAGCTAAGCATGCCACGGCTCAAACTCCTTGCGAAGCCGAGACCAAAACTCGTAGAACTCTAGAAATCTGACCGTAGAACCTGGCGACACTAGCAAGTACACAACCGACAATGCAAAGATACCAGAACTGTGTGTAGAAATCATCACTAGTGGAGTCATTCTGTTGAAGAGCATGCTTCTAGCGGACCACAGACAAGTATAGGGCATTACCAGATGCTAATGGTGCTGTCGATGATGAGTCCTTATCTCAAAGACGAGAGTAAGGCCCATAAACTCAAGAGGCAAGTTGATGTAGAAAGCTGGCACTGACACTGAGAACAACTACGACACGAGCATCATTTTCAAACCATTGAGTGTAAGCAAACATGTCATCATGGTAAGTGTTTTTTTTCTTTGAACACTAGTAGGGTCTTGAAGGACCCAAAACCCGCGTTAATAATAATGTGGTGATGAAGGGCAGATTACATTAGAACCCAAAGGAAAACAAAAATTATAGACAAGGTCTTTGACTTTTGAGAAGAGGACCCTGCATAGAGATAGAAAAATGCAATCGGGTCCACATCATATTCTTCATAGCTTCACCATCGTCGGGGACTGTGCCACTTGGGACAGCTGGATCTCCACAACTCCACTTCCAACAGCTAGATACGCCATGTACAAAGGGAAACCGCGCTCCTCCGAGCTCTACATCGCCAGACGTTTCTGTCGGTGATAAGAGTGGAGCGGGTCGGAGCAGAGGTTACACGAGAGACTCTCAACGGTGGCAAGGAGAGCTGTAGCACTTCTCTCTCTCTATTGTATCACGGTAAGTGTGAAGAGCCCTCCGATAGTAAGACCCGATGGTCATAAGCATCAATCGCACATCATCAACAACCTTTGCTGCATACTTATCAGCCTGAGAAGCATCCGTGGCAAGAGCCGGTGGCGTCGGCTGGGTAGAAGACATGAGACACAGGAGGAACCGGGTGCGACAGATAGGAGACCTCGCCAAAAAGAACACCCCAGAGACAAAGGTCATGCATATGAATGCGCATAAAGGCAACAAACTCGGTGTAGTTAGCACCATCAAAACTCATTGTAACTTTTTTTTATAACGGAAGCAGACGAATGATCAAACTAGTCTAGTAATTAGACGAATGATCAAATCCAACACCTCGAGCGTTGGGGCAGAGGAAATAACCAGCTAGGAGGTGAACGACAGATAGGAGACCTCGCCAAAAAGAACACCCCAGAGACAGGTCATGCATATGAATGTGCATAAAGGCAACAAACTCGGTGTAGTTAGCACCATCAAAACTCATTGTAACTTTTTTTTATAACGGAAGCAGACGAATGATCAAACTAGTCTAGTAATTAGACGAATGATCAAATCCAACACCTCGAGCGTTGGGGCAGAGGAAATAACCAGCTAGGAGGTGAACGACCAAGGGAGATAGAGTTGCATGGATGGAGGCCACCAGGAGGCGATGTAGACGTAGGCGACCGGATGAGAGGCCGATGCTGGATCCCGACAACAGATGACGCGGGCTGTGGGTGGATCATGGGCGGGCGCTGGGGGCCGGCGGCGGCAGACAACACAGATCACGGGAGGCCGGGGGCATCACAGGATGGTGCTGATCAATGGACAGGAAAGGAGAGGCAGCATAGTCGGCCAGACGAGGAGTTGGAAGGCGGCTGCATGATAGTCGGCTCAGAGAAGGATGGCGGCGATGCGAGATTGTATTGGCATGAGTTGAGCGTGCTAATTTTTCTTTTTGACCTAGGGGCTAGGACTCTAATACCATGTTAGGAAATATGCAACTTGTATTTCCTGGGGGCCAAGGGCCAGTTATATATACATGTACAGGTGGTAACAGGCTATACATGGTAACATAAGATAACTCTTAACAGCCTGAATATAATAAATAATCATGCTTAGAAAACCTGGTTTGCAGTTCTGGGGGCAAAGCAGACATGTCATCAAAGCTCAGGGGGCAGTGTATACTCTTTCCTATACTTTTGAGGTTGGATTGGTTCCCTTCTAACTAAAATTACCTTTTCCAGGTTTGCTTTTGTTGATCTTACTGCCGGACCATTTTCCTGGGGCCCAGCTGTCGGTGGGGATGGTGTTCGTACAGAACTTACTCTGCCAAATGTGGCAAAAACTGTTGGGGCTGTCGCAGGTCAGTTTTTTTTTTCATTTTTCTTTGTACATATGATGTTTCATTACTACCTGTTTATGCACTTCAGAGCCTGGTTACTTATGCACTGGGTATGCATATGGCGTCACTATGTTTATTGACCTTTTCAAAAGTTATATCCCATTAGTTTCCTTAGCTGCCAGCATGTTCTTAATATTACATTACTGTTTATTGCTCTTGTTCTAAAGGCCATATATTATCTTACTAGTCGTTGCTTTACAGTTAATTATAGGAACAGTTGATCTATTAACCATGTCAGTCTGTTTATGCCTTGAACTCATTTTTGGTAAACCACCTACATAAGATGTTCTGTATTCATTTCATGACGTCGTTCCAAATTCTGTTTACTTTATATAGAGTACACCAGTTATAATGTTGTTAGAGTTATTAACTGGTGAAAAGTCTGAACACAAGTTAAGACAGGTGTATAGTTATCGTGTTGACTGAGCTAAAGGGGAAACCATCCAGAACATATGTCTTGCTGAAATAAAGAATGTTGGCTATCATAAAAGTACGATGGATGTCATTTGTACTTGATAAGGCTAGCATTCTGGTGGTTAGTATCGGATTAGTCTCACACAGAGAGTTCAAGGAGTGAATAATATAACGCTTGAGGGCTGTCAAATGGCCGAGCAACTTGATGTGGGTGTTGTGAATCTTACTGGATTATGACCATTGCTTTATCAGCACAAATGCATGTGTCCCTGCAGGGTAAACTGTTTGAATGTTTACTGAGGGGGTTCCAGGCATTTATCGGCACAAATGGGCTATAGCTGAGGGCATTAACCTATTTGCATGGTGCGTCCTGGTCAAATTAGTGGACTGTGGGGCACAGGTGTGGTAGCGGTGGGATTAGTTTTGCCGCATAGAGTTCAAACATAGAATAAGAGCATATAATGCTTAAGGGTCGTATATTGCAACTCCGTGTTATATCTTTCGACCGAAGCAGGTATGAGAGCCCAAGCGAGCTAGTGAGTAGGCTTGTCCAGGTGGCAGACTGAGCTGTAGAGTGCATTTTCTCTAGTGTACGTCTACAATAATGTTCTGTAGCACAGGAATTTCTCACCAATTTGTTTGTTCAGCATGAAGTGATTGTAGTTGATCTAATGCAGAAATCACAGAGGAAGAGGCTGAAGAAAGTCTACAAGATACAATCAGAGAAAGGTTTTCTTCTGTTGGCGAGGTACCATCAGTATTCGTTTACATATTCTTCTATACTGCCAACTCAATCTAATATCAACTGAGACACCTTTATATTCTGATCTCCATGATGGGGCATAGTAGATTTGTAATAAAGGGTGGTGGTGCTGCTTTACAAAATTTCTTCTTGTCTTACCCCAACCACGAGAGTGAGAGGATGTTAATGAAACATTAGAGGTAGGAAGAGCTCTGGCAGCATAACAGGCAAGAAGAGAGGGAGCAGAAAGATTTGGGATACTTGAAATTGTTTCCTTTACTGTGTTAAACGATACTTCTGATGCCTGAACTCTTGATAAGTCGCCTTACAGCTGGTTAATCTCTCACAGCATAATGACGCCCCAACTGCCTTTAGGGGCATGGGCTTTCTCTACTTAGCACCTTTTTTTCCTTTTCTGTTGTGTTGTCACATCTTGAAAAAATGAAACCAGCTCTTGATTTGCATATGGACTGTGATTTCTTTTGGTTCAGGATTACCATGCCGTGGATATCCTATTGGCAGAAATTGATGTATATGAACTTTTTGCTTTCAAGCATTGCATGAAAAGAAGGATACAACTTGCCCTTTGCAAAGGTACTTCCGGATGCCCATAAATTTGCACCTTTGTTTTAACTATCCTACATGGTGGTAAACTTGTAGGTGATATCTGTCGTCTAAGTTGTGACTTTGTTAAGAAGCAACTTATCTGTATTGCATAGCCCAAGGGGCGAATATATATAAAAAGAAACTTTGAGTACAAGTAAGGAAATCTAAACCAGTACGATTATACAAATATATAAGGAGACTTAGGGCATGGCCATCGCTACACGATGGACAGATGCCTCAGGCCTCCACGTAGGTTCGGGTGGTCCAAAATGCCTCAAAGTGATGCTTGGAGAGAAAAACGGGTTCCTGCAGAAGAGGTTGTCTCTCCGCTGACAAAAGTTTGCTGCTGACGATGTAGGTGTACCATTGGCTCCTTTTCTCCCTCATAAACAATGGCAAAGCTAAGCTGCACCCATGTGGTCTTGGAGAAAAGCAAGAGAGACAGATAAAAAGGTGAAGAAAACGAGGGAGAAAGGTGGGGCCAGTGAGGAGGTTGTAGCATTGGATGAGATTATTTCACACGGTTGTTTCAGTGCTCTTTATCTACGTGGATGTCTGGGGCTAACGCTTCCTGTAGCCTCCACTGTACATGCCCTTAGACCAATACTAATACTCCTTAACACACTTACACCGCTGTTTCGTATTACTTGTTTATTTATTCGTTTTGGTCCTGGAGCTCACACCAGGGATTAAGTATTTACCCGTACTCCAACCCCTAACCCACCCAAAAAAGCATGAACATCATGTTTTCGTATGGATTGTGAAAGCTACTAAGTAACTGGTATTCCTTTTCCTTCAAAAATGTTATGATATAGCTGGACTAGAAGCTTCAGGCAAGCTAGCACAGCTACTCCTCCCTGACATCCATGCATATGTTTAAGATAATGAAAATATCAAAATATTAGTTCTAATAAATTTGCCCTGTTTATTCCCTGGTTTCCTGGAAAAATGGCCGAGTTGTCAGAAGCGTTCGTAAATTACATTTTTGAGTCTTATCCTGTTCATAATATTACTTTATCAGAAACATAATTACCACCTTCATTTTTCTGCTCAGAACTCGATCAGAGAATGCACGAGCTGAAAAATGAACTGGAGGGTTACCATAGTGGAGATTCTGAAGAAATTAATAAGAAGAAAGCTCTTGATGCCCTGAAGAGGATGGAAAAATGGAACTTGTTTAAAGATACCTCTGAGGTTAGCTTGGTCCAACTACTTATACCATTGTAGCAGAGAGCATGCAGTTTTGCCACTTTTTAAGCACACATTTACTCATGTAGTCATGTACATGGGGGATTGGACAATTGGAGATACAGTTCTTGTATGTCATCATCTTATTATCTTTAGAAGAATCAAGCTAACCAAACATTCAATTGGTGCTCCGTCTGAACAATCGTGTACCATATGATAAGCTTAACAAAAGAAGACGTGTTGCTACCAAATGGTGACCCTGCACTATTTGGTACCATTGATAGAAGTTACTCCATTTAACTCTGTATTGCTTTGTCCCAGTTATTTTTATTTTAGTAACAAGTGCCAGTGGTTAGATGGATGCACAAGTACTGACACTCATTACTTAAATAAATAGCTGGTACATAACAATACGGAGTCACATGGATAACTTCTATGGTTGCTACCAAATAATGTAGGGTACCACCTGCAGTTGCTTGTATTAATCAGTTGACAGGTTGCCATCAAGTAACAGAAAGTGTTGCTAATTACAACATGGTAGAGCCTAGGAAGTAACAGTATAGATGCCAACATTGTAAAGTTTGTAGCAAGTAGTTAACTCTCTAGTCTGGTACATCCCAACTGCATATAACTGGTAGCTGAGAAATAATCAGATGGGTCTTGTTTTGTTCCATTTTTTCATTGGCCCATCGTATATAACACGATAATACAAATAAAATGCAAGTAAGATGCTATATTAGTTTGATACAATCATCTAAAGATTATAAAATAATTATGTACAACATCACATGTTCATTCTTGCACCTTGCATGTCAGAACGAAAAACAGAAATTGGACGGATGGTTTTGTAAGAAGGAAGTATGATGAGATTTGGCCATGCATTACAGTTCACACAGGAACCGGAAGGAAGGCAGAGAGTAAGACATGCACAATAACAAAAAGCAGGATGAAGAATTACACTAAAATTGTGTTTTAATATGAACTCATCTTTCTGCTAATATCAACACACTTACCTAGTGTTAATCATTCTTTTAATAACAATGTTTTTACAGGTATTCTAATAGCAGAATTCCATCTTGTAATTCCAGGAACATCATAGTTACACAGTGGCTCGTGATTCATTTCTTGCACACCTGGGGTCAACATTATGGGGCTCTATGAGGCATGTAATTGCTCCATCTGTTTCTCACAGAGCATACCATTACTATGAGAAGCTATCATTTCAGTTGTACTTCGTCACACAAGAGGTAGCTATTATATATTTTTTTGCCTATTTTTCTGTATCAATAAAGTTACTCACCCCCTGCATTGTCCTTTTTCTTTTGCAGAAAGCCAGGAACATAAAGCAGTTGCCCATTAATGTAAAATCCATCAGAGATGGCCTTAGTTCTTTGTTGTTACCATCTCAGAAGTCAATGTTTACCCAACACATGTACGTGTACTTCATTTTCTCAATCTTGGTTTATAGCCCTATTACTTGCCCTTTGTCCATCAGCAAGAGCAAAAAGAAGTGCTTCGTTAGCTACTAATATGGAATGATAAACTTACTACAGGGTTTAAAACTAATCAAGATAGAACTTGTATGTGAAATTCATGTGCATCTACTTGTGATCTGACTCTGCATGTGAAATCCATGTACTTCTTTCTCTTATGCTAACTCATGCATGAGACTTTCAACTGGGATGGATGAATCTGCAACTTATGAAAATTTAGTCCCCCCCACCCCCCTAAAAATCATTGTAATGAACTTGTAATAGTGGCTAAAATTTTCATTTGTGTCTCATGTGGGCAAGAACATGGGTGGGGCTTTTGTTTATGTGTGCTGTACAAAATTGTTGGTGTAGTCTGTTCTGTCAATCCTTCATAGTATTTACAAATTTGTCTTGAATGTCTGCTAATTATTTTTTGCTACCTCTAACCATGCAAGGATTCATGCGGATAGATACAATTATCTGATGCGGCATTCTGTTACTTAACAACTGACTGTTAGTCATGATTAGTGTTCACACAGTATCTGTCGTTGCTTGTTAACATGATGGTGTTGTAATCCATGAATAGAAGTTATATTGGCAGCAATACAATAACAAGTAGATCAGGAGTATTTCCTTTCACACAGCAGATTAGGAGTACCTAATTTTACTGGTTTATGTGTGGATGGATTAACAATACTGACAACTAAACCTACCCACCTAGGCCGTTTTCAGCGGAAGGCAGACATGAGATAAGTAGTAGTGGACCAGCACATCAATGTGCCTGGCACAGCAAGGAATATGGTCCTAGTTATCTATATACTGACTCGTGTACAATATTTACAACTGAACCAGCATGGGTTAGATGCGAGACATATGGATGCTGGGTCAAACTAGGTACCCCGGATAGCGAGGTCACTGGCGCCCGAGAGCCAAATGAGTTTTCTCTTATAAGGAATATAAATTCAGGAAAATCCAGAAAGTGTTGTGTGCCTTGTGTGCTTCTTACAGTTATCTTGACATCCTCACAAACTATGTTGAGTGTAGTTCACAAAGACTAAACTACCTATGTGGATATTACCTATATTGACAATTGTTCCCCACTCTTACGAGATTGAATTCTGCATGTTGATGTTCAGGCTGTCATTGTCAGAGGAACCAGCATTGATGATGGCATTTTCTATGGCTCGCCGTGCAGCCGCGGTTCCACTTCTATTGGTCAATGGTACCTATAGGTCCACAGTCCGTACATACCTGGATTCTGCCATTCTCCAGCACCAGTTACAGAAGTTAAGTGAGCAAACTTCACTTAAAGGTATAGATTTGTTATATTTTGCTTCTCATAATCCCGGGCACTTAATGCTGTTTAGCCTGAAGAATGCCATTCGGTTAAGGTAGTGTTTGCATAGTTCATGCTGTTCTGTTGACCTACACACATGCATGTGTTTTAGTTGTCAGATTGAAGTCTGGTCTTGCATATGATGATGAACATGAGTAAAGAACATCATGCATGGATTGATGCGAGGATTGTGTGCTATACTGCTATTGATCTTATGAGGCTAAAGTTGATGAATCTGTTTTTGCAATGCTAAACACCATTCTCTTTATCTGTTGTTTTGGACAACCAGATATCCAACACACACCTTTGTTTATTCTGTTTCTAGTTATGTATTTGCAAAATTTATTAATCATATAGTGATACAAATTAGTTTTTTCAGTTGAAAAAAAATGTTTGGATGCCATTTTTTGTGGCAACAAAACATTTGCACGGAAAAGGGCTTAAAAGATCCAGAAAAAAATAACTTGAAAGCATAGAATCTTCCTCTGGATTTTGTTGTATGCTATGATAAACACAAAAGTCCTAATGTACCACAAGAACATTTCCATGTATTGTCTTGCTTGTAACTTTCTGGATTATGTTGTAGCCATACTGATACCATAACTGTGTGGTGTTTAGGTCAACGTGTATTCAAGAACTGATGTACTATCATCTCTGGGATTTGTTCATACAGAAATGGAGCAAGTCTTTACTATGTTGAATTGCATTTGTATTAGTCATGACCTCCTAGGCCACCATCACATGCTACAGTATGGTGGATTATTATAAACTATGTTTTGCTTCTATACACAGGAGAACATACAAATCACAGGTCAACATTGGAGGTTCCAGTATTCTGGTTCATACATAGTGAACCCCTATTACTGGATAAACATTACCAAGCTAAGGCTCTTTCAAACATGGTCGTCGTGGTTCAGTCAGATGCCGATTCTTGGGAAAGCCACATACAATGCAATGGGAGGTCAATCTTATGGGATCTGAGGTATGATTGGTAGTATTATTCATTAGTTTTATGGGAACATTGGTGTTAACCTCGCGAGCTACCATTCTAGAACATTGGTGTTGCTGGCTGGTTCCATTTGCAATATATAATATCCTAGCCTTATTTTCATTTACCAAAGCTTAAACATTCCATTTTTCTAAAAGGTGGCGGGTAAACATATGTTAACTTCCTATTTAAATTTGAATTCTGATTCATTGACTAAAGTCATTTGAATAGACATAATTGGACCAATTTTTTCTCATGAAGCCAAATGGTTGCTGCATTTAGGGTGTGCTTGATTTGAGACCACAGATGGGACTGTACCATCATTTTTAATTCATTATTTTACACATAATTTGTTTCACCTGCCATACGAGTTGGGCACAAAAAACTATGTGGCAGCTAACTTTTCTTTGGCATACAATAGCCGTTTTGTTTGTGATCTCATGTCGACTTTCTAACACAGTGAACTCCCTTATTTCATCAGTCATAAGAACAAGTGCATAACTTGACACACATTGTACCCATGCTAATACCGTCTTCTTTCTCATTTTGAGTTTGGGTTCACGTACATGTTCGCCATTATAGTCAACTGCATTAATGGTACTAATAACTCATTGTAAACAGGAAACCAGTTAAGGCGGCTATTGCTGCATCTGCTGAGTATGTATCTGGTTTACTTCCTATGCATCTGGCTTATAGCTCAGCTCATGAAACTGCATCAGAGGTTTGTTTTGCCTTTGATGTCTATCAGTTTAATTCTTTGTTGACTAATGTGTAACATATATCTCTCCTGCCTAAACCTAACATATATTGGGAGAAAGACAATACCTAAACCTAGGCTCTGATACCATGCAAGGAAGTATGCAACTTCTATTTCCACGAGGCCGTAGGCTGAGTGTGGAAAATATGCAGAAACCCCTTGTGCAATTGGGTTATTTTTTAGATATAGATGTTAAGTATGTACAAATGTAATAACAATATCCTAGTAACATGATGTCAATATAATCCCATGATTCTCTTGCTATGATCCACATACATGTACAGGTGTAGAAAATATGCAGATACCCCTTATATAGTTACTCCCTCCGTCCCATAATATAAGAGCATTTTTTACACTAGTGTAGTGTCAAAAACGCTCTTATAATATGGGACGGAGGGAGTATATGATAGGGTTATTACACAACTAATGCATGAAAAGTATGTACAGCTCTAATACCAATATCGTAGCAACATGCTGTCTTCACAATCCCATGATTGTCTTGCTATGACATGCAATTCCAGTATTCTACGCAAACAAACCATTGTGCATGTTGGCTTAACTTGATGTTCGATCCAGAATGTATTACCTTCCTGTTGTACTCCCTCTGTAAAGAAATATAAGATCGTTTAGATCACTATGTAAACGATCTTATATTTCTTTACAGAGGGAGTACATGTGACACTTGCTATCAATTTTCATCAGTTGTAGTGTTTAATTCCATTGGAGCTACTTGTAGGCTTTACACCCACCAAACCACATGCATGAAAAGGGAATAGATATGTTGCATAAAAATTTTATTAACAGTTTTCATCTATGCCAGATATTGCTGAAATACTTCCGATATGATTAACTTATATTTGCCAAGATAAAACTTGAAAAGTTACTGCTAAATGTCATAGGTAAGGAAAATTTTGTGGCATTTACCACCTTTCTAGGTCGATAAATATTTACTTTGCCTGATAAATATTTACATTTCCGCAGACTAAGGCATAGCCTAGTGGTTGGAAGGGGCTGATGCCTTCCCACCCACCCAGGTTCAAGGCATGGTACTTGCAATTTGGGGTTGTTGCACCAATTATACTGTAGGGGGTTCCCTTACAGTCTTTCTGTCAAAAAAAATATTTACATTTCCATTTTTTTGTTACTTAGTTGTGTCGAATTGTCCATCATTGCTTGTTGACAACTTCTATATTCTCCTCCATTGCAGCTTTATATCTTGTATGTGACCTAATACACATTGTTGTTAGCATTCCTTCATGATTTTATTTCGCCCCTTTTAATACCTGCTTGCGTGTGTACTTTTCGAGCCCCTTCCTTTTCTCATACCTTCTTATTTGTCTGATGTTTCTAGGACTGGACATGGTCTGTGGGTTGTAATCCCTTATCTATTAGTTCTAAAGGTTGGCGACTTTCAGAATTTCAGCAAGATGTGATCGCTCGGAACTATATTATTACTGGAGTGGAGGAATCCATACGAGTAGTCAATTCAGCAATTCAACGATTGATAACAGAGAGGACATGTATCCTAATAATCGTCTTGTCATTCAATTTCTTGAAAATTAGCGACGAGTAATACTTTTTATGCTTGCTTTGAACTTAACTAGTTGGAGGCTTGGAACAGAACTACTATGAACTTCACACAAGTGATTCATAGTTGGGGCACATGCTCTCAGTTGAAAAAAAAACACATGCACATTTGAAAATTTGTGAGAAAAATATCATTGATGCACACTGCAGAAATTTTGCGCAAAATATCTTCTTTGTACACTAACCAACATCCATATGTTATTCATTTTTTTGCCACTACACACTTTTTTTTGCACAATTTACATCCATGCTAGCCAATTGATAGTCCAACTTGTACTGTAGTGGATGTTTTGGCTTCAAACCTAGCCAAAAACGCTGTAACAGGGATGTTTGCATTTTATTCAATTATGTTTTTCTATTAACCTTAAGAAAGCTTACCCCAACTTGCTTGGGACAAAAAAGGCTTTGTTGTTGTAACCTTAACAATCTGCAGCTGAACAAGGCTTTAAAATTTTCAAGACCAAGGAGAGCGTGATGGTTGAAAAATACAATTCCGTTGTTAACATGTGGAGAAGGGTAAGTTGTTGTCAGATAGGCCTCTTTTACCTATGTTATTTTTGGTATAGGGGGCTAATGTTTTGTCTGTAGGTTGCCTTTATGTCTAGAGGGTTGCGGTATGGTGATGCGGTAAAGCTCATGTCGTCGCTCGAGGAGGCTTCTAATGGGTCAGTAGTCCTTGAGCTTTCACACTTTATTTACGTCTTGTCCGATTCGTTTTGTTATGTGAAGTAGAATTTGTTAATGTGCATTTGTGAATATTTATTTGTAAACATCAGAATATTAAGCTCAAGTTGTTTTTTTTGTTTTATTAAATGGAGTCGTGTCCCCAACTGGAATGATCTGGTACATGCCTGGTATTCTGATGTGCTGTTTTTTCCCTGTCAGATTTTCTCATGCTGTGAACTCAACCATCTCAAATCTACACCCTGCAAAATGTGCTCGTCAAAGGAAAATTGACGTACAGCTAGACATGACAACCATCCCTGCTTTTATAGTTGTTTTTGGGTTGCTTTGGTTTCTTTTGCGACCAAGGAGGCCGAAGCCCAAGATCAACTGAGCACAGTAATTTTCAACTTGGGTATACAGTTTGACATGATCCTTGTAAATGCTTGCACCATGGGTGATATCTTCTGTGGAGGTCTAAAAAGGCGACAGGACAGACTCAAGCAACGCCTAGATGCAGCACACAGGGGTTCGACCCTCAGTCACACCCTCTTTATTTAGATGACAAGGGGGCTTGTGGGCCCATCATTTTAGAAGAGCTGACACAGAAAGGGTGTAAACATGCACTGGACGGTGCATACATTTTTGGGCTCTATTTTCTTGCATGGTTAACTGAATCCATCTTACCAAAACCTGAACTGGGGTTCATCTTACCCTCGAGTCCTTGAACATGATACCTATGTGCACTGCCTGTCGATTTTCTTGATAAAGGTTACCGGGGAAAAGTATCTTGTCACACTCGGTATGCATGTATTATTTCATCCCCTTTTATTGGCCCCTGATATTGCAGAATGTATTCACTGTCAAGAAAATCATGCTCCGTTGCTGCTTCCCCCTTTGTTCGGCCTGCTCGTACGATGTACATGCTCTGTAGTTCATTTCCCATTTGTCTGAGGTGACCACCTGTGGTTCGTCAGGCCATATAGCTCGGTGTTCTTATGAAGAGACTCGGATTGTGTATGAAGCACCCTTGGATAACTGAGCATCTTTCTGAAGTTGGCTAAGGGCGTACTCTGAGATAGCGCGTAAGTTCCTCGCTGGAATTGTATGATGAGTAAAATATACTTATGGAGCATGTATTTGGCTTTAGGGTTTTGTTTATTTACTATTGGTGAAATGTCTTACCATGTGATCATTGATACTCCCTCCGTTCCTTTTTATAAGACTTTAGACAGCTGATTTTGAATTGTTATGGGAGCTGTCTGAACTTCCTAAAACAGTCTTATAAAAGTGAACAGAGGTATTATCGTTTTGCTATTTTATGACTAGTGGTATATGCTTTGACTTGGTTTGACCCCCCCCCCCCCCCCCCCCCCCCAATCTACCAGTGTGGCTTTGAGGTAGAAAAGCAGTGATGTGGTTTGTTGCGGCAGAGGTCTTCGTCCATGCATAGGGCTGGGTGCTCACCTCTACTCTACCAGTAGTACGCAGCACAGATGGCCCTCAGCCCTTTTCACTACATGTGCGCTTCACCATGGTGTCGCTGCCAATGCATGTTGGTCTCTGCCGAAAGGGACGCTGGATAATCTGGGCGCACCACATTGATGAGGGGTAGTTGATCCTATGACTAGTTCCTCGCACATATGATCTGTTTCCCTTCGCCAACTCCGGCCAGGCATTCGCCTGACCAGATGCATGTACCCTGTCACCTATGAATAACCTTTTTGAAGCTTAATTGACCATCTTATATTTTTTTGCTTATTGAAAAAACCACCCCAAATCTATACCATGACCATGTCCCGCGGGGTAAAAAATCATTTTAAATTATCTTGGCAAAAAACTCAATAGCCCCTTTTAATTCCCCCAAAACCATGTTGTAACTAAAAGTACAAAAAAAACAATTAACATTATTTTTGAGGTATAGCCGAGGTTAGAAAATGTGAAACCAAAATTGGATATATATATATATATATATATATATATATATATATATATATACCTCTCTCTCTCTATATATATATATATTAGCCAAATCAAAAAAATGATCAATGCCTTGATAAAAATCATCCAAAATTATTAAATAATTCTCGGGTGTGCATCTTTCCCTCTTCTATCTATTTGACATCTAGAACATACTACCAATTTCGAGCCAAACATCGAAAGCTCATCTGTTGAAAAACATTTGGCATGTGAGGTTTAGCTCAATTCCTTCCCTCGCCCAGCCTTGCAGCATCCCTATCTCTCCTCTTATCGCAAGTGGGCCCATGGCTCTTCCTCTTCGTGCTAATGGGTCCAAGGACCCACAAGTCAGCCTCTGGCGTAACTCTATTCTTCGTTCCTTTCCCCCTCTAGCCCACATTTGGCGCAAAAGCAACCGACCAACCTATACTTGCACCATGGCAAACCCTGCTTCACCGCCCTGCACCCCTTCCATCCCTCACACACTCTCTATCCTAGCGCTGACCAACTAACCAGCACGTGCCACCCCGAGTGGCCCGTGCACCTCGTGTTGAGCTCCGGCACCATGTGTGCCTCCCCTCTCCATCACACCTTCAAAACTACCGCCGCCACCAAGTTTCACCTTGTCCTCTTGCCATTTTCTCCACCTGTTGTCCATCACCTCATCAACGTGTGCGCCCCACCTAAGTGGACCTTGTTAATCTTGAAGCTTCACGACTATATTCTTCAATATTTGCTGCTTGAGCACATGCATGTGCTAGTTGTACACTGTGATAGTTGTTAACCTACAATTAATTAGAATATTTATTCACATTTGCTAAACATCAGGTACCTGAATTTTTGTGTGGCGTCAATCACTTTTTTGTGAAGCATGAGGCCGAAGATGGGAATGGCGTGGGAAGCACTAGCCACGACGAGGCCGAGATGTGTACGAGCACGGGTGCCAGCGATGGCTGGCGGGATCGAGTTCGAAACTAACACGGGGGGGGGGGGGGGGGGGGGGGGGGGGGGGGGGGGTTGGTTCAGGGTTGTCCATCGGGGCATGGCTGGAGGGATGATCGAGGGAGGTGGCCACCACGACGATGGTCAAGGGAAGGGTGGGGCGGCGAGGCAACGCGTGGCAGCGCCCATCGCCCAACGGGGCTGGTGGTAGGCGGTTAGGGCTGGGTAGGCTGCAGGGGAAGGAGGAAGAACATGAACGGTAGAAGATGATTGAAGGAGATCTGTCCGCTCATTCCTAATCCAATGGCTGCGAGTAAAAGTGTCTGGTGCCATTTTGTTAAGGTAAATGGTGAATTGACAGTCCCAACTTCATTCTCTCTTGTACTGTGAGAACTCCCGACCGACCTGAAAATTGGAAAGAACTACTCGACGAAATCAATGGGGAGTCAAACATGCAAAGCCCTCTCATGGAATGGCGGATCACGCTAACCCCAGCCCGGCCCGAGAATCCGCGGTTCCAAAGTCTGCCGCCGAAATGCAAAATCCCGCGACGCACGCCGTCTGCCATTATAACTGCGCACACCAATTCCTTCCCATCTCTTGCCTCCGTGATCAAAGCCGTGACCATATATGTACCCTCACAGCTCCTGCCTCCCATCCAACGCATCACCCACGTAGCCTCCTTCCAGCAGCACTTCCAGCTCGCCGACCAAGATGCCGCCGGCCGGCACCCACCGCGCCATGCCGGAGGGCGCGACGGCGCTGGAGATCCCCACAGACCGCTCGGCCTTCGTCACCCGCGTGTACTTCGACGGCCCTCCGCCCGCCACCGCCGTCCGCCTGGCCTTTCCGCCGCGCACGGAGCGCCCGGAGTCGATCAAGGTGTACATGAAGAACTTCAAGCGCGAGCGCGACCCCGAGGCGCTCTACCACGCGCGGCGCTTCGCGTACGCGTACATCACGCCGCCGGAGGCCCCCTGCCGCGCCGACCCGGGGCCCTTCATCCGCCGCGCCTTCCGCACCCTGGCGCTCGAACCTGCCCCAGAACTTCGAGCTCCTCCCGGTCCCGGCCACCTGCCATGGCGACATGGCGGTGCGCTTCCGCGCGCCCGACCACCGGGAGGCGGCCATGCGCCGGCAGCCGTTCGTGCTGGACGGGGTCACCGTGAGGCTCGTGCGCGAGGCGGAGACGCCCAACGTCCGGCGGGTCTCCAACGACTACCTCGTCCACGCGGCGCTGCATGCGCGACTACCCCGTCGAGCAGCGCACGGAGGAGATGGTCAGGGACAACTGCAGCCAGTTCGGGTTCGTGCGCGAGATCGACCCGGCCTGCTTCGCGGCGCCCGACCTCTCCACCGTCCGCGTCGTCCTCCAGAACGAGCACCCTCGTGAGGTTCCCCACGAGCTCCGGATCCTCTACGATGATGGCTTCACCAGCGTCGTCCCAGTCGAGATCGTCGGAGTTTGGCACCGCTCACGCTCATGCGATGTCAATGGGCAGTACGTGCCTCTTGAATTGATGGATTTCAAGCTCAAACAAGTTTGAGTTAATGTTTAGAGTTAATTTCACCTTCTATCCCCTATTTTGTCATTTTTAGATGGATTTCCATTCATGTTACACAATTTAACTAAACTTACGCCACATTTTATCGTGTCTTTAATTTTTGTGCAGGCATGTTCTGTCATGCTAGTCCACCTGCCATTGCACACGTAGCATGCCATGTCGATGGATTTGCTTCCATATGGATATGAGTAATAGGTACTCACTCCGTTCTAAAATAGATGACTCAACTTTGTATTAACTTCAGTACAAAGTTTGTATAAAGTTGGATCATCTATTTTGAAACGGAGAGAGTAGTATACAATCAAATTGGTTGTGTGCATGAAATCATCATGCTTTATATTCGCTTGATGCTACATTTTAAGTTAATACTAGCAAGATGCCCGTGCGTTGCACGGCACATCAAGATGCATTTGTACGAGTAGTTTATCTTGTGAGAGAAAAGGATGAACGAGGAAAGTACTTATCTGCAAGTATGGAGAGAGGTGCAGGTATCTTTTTGCAAAATTGCCATAGTTTGCTTTCTATCCGTCAGATATAGATCGGACGGTCTATATTACACGATGGCAGGCACACCATCATCATCAACTCGGTCTTTTATAAAAGTAGAGAAAAACGCTTTTTATGAAAAATGTGTACGATCAATATTCACAACAAATATTACTGGAGCATTTTATAATGTTAGTGTATGTGAAAATGAACAATCTGATGAGAAAGAGACGCTACCCGTACAACCCACACATGGCTTGAAATCGAAACACACTGCTGCTTGGATGACATTGTAGGGTGTAAGGGCATCTCCAACGCATTTCTCTCTCCAAATGTCCATGGACACTTCCAGACATTAAGTGTGTATAATAACTTTGTCATAAGCCAAACTTTATAAACTTTAACTAAATTTATAGAAAAAATTAGGACCCCAATAGCTGGCATTCGACCTCCAGCAAGGGGGACCGCACAAGCAATTCGTTCGCCATGCGGTGGCCAAGGTGACCCAATTGACCCAAAAGGCCTAGTTAACTGCCTTTTTTATAAATAAAATGGCATAAACATTCTTATAAAAACAGAGAAAATTTATATTTTGAAATGCCATGTAAGAATTTATGAAAAACGTCACCCTCGAATATCAAAATTAACCATTAGTGTTAAAAACATGGATTTAAAACTTGTCGTGGTCCTATAAGTTGAGTTGTCATATCAACAAAGAGGAAAAAATGCCATGACAAAAAACGCCATCTCTTAAATAATAAAATGACATATCTTAATAATATAAAAATGCCATCTCCCAATAAATAAAAACTCCATCTATTACAAAACAAAAATTGCCATCTCTTAATAATAAAAAATGCCATCTCTTAATAAACAAAAATGCCATCTCTTAATAAATAAAGAATGTTTTATCTTATTAAACAAAATAATACCATGTCTTAATAATAAAAAAGGACATTTATTAATAAAATAATTACCATCTCTTAATAAAAATGTCATCTGTTAATAATTAAAATGTCATCTCTTAGTAATAAAAAATGCCATCTCTTAAATAATAAAAATTCCATGCACAAAGGCAAAGTTTACTTGTGAAACAAAAGAAGAAAATGATTTTCTTTGAAAATTCCATATGACATAGTTTGTAAAAATTATAAACTCCCATGTTAATATTATCTAGAAAAACTGTCATCTAGTGAAAAAAGAGAAAAAAAAATCTTGGGTGCGTGGCTAGTTTAACAGTCAAAAGTGGCTCCAATCCCGCACCAAGATTCGTGCAAACGAATCCGGCGGGAGAGAGCGCGTTCGTCAGAATTGGCCCCCCAGCGAACGTTCGCAAGATAGCTTTTAAAGAAAATAATTAACACCTACAATACCAAAGCAGTGTTATTAGATTCTTCATTGAATATATTTTCACATCATATATACTTGTATTAATATTATTTTCTATAAAGTCAGTCAAACTTTATAAAATTTAATTTAGGACAAAACTAATATGCAGAGTAAATAAAAACCGAGCATTTTTTATTTCATTCTTAAGAAACAGATCACTAATCATTATGTACTCCAAAATGAATATGGCAAAAAAATATCCAACTAATCTGCTGAACGGAGAAAAAACTTTCGGAAGTAAACCCGCATGCCACATGTGCATTGACAGGTGCGTCCAGTATGAAGGAACGCGTGTCAAATTAAAAAGGTAAAATGTGATACTAATCTAGTTAAATGAGGTAAAATGGAAGAAAATGTATTAAAAAGGGTAACCCTTACTAAAAAAAACTTATCAAAAGATGTGGTAAAAAATATCTTAAAAGCAGTAGCCACCTTAGTTCATTTTGCAGTTGATTTTACAAAGCAACCGTTTAATTTGCTGCTAGCATGTATGTGGGCATGGTGATATGTCGATGGGTACGTTTTGGTGAGGTGATGCCGGCTTAGGGTATCTTTTATTCAAATGATTCCTAAAGATTTTGGAGGGTTTCAATCCTTAGGATTTGTTACCTATGCAGCTTGTTTGGTTCGTAGGATTACAATCTGTAGGATTAATTTGTACTAGTTTTCATAGGATAATTTTCATCTACTCTAACCTTATGTGAAGAATCCTACGGTTTTTCTATGCAGTATCAAACGGAGAGTGGCGATAGCGAGCACGGGCTCGCCTGCTCCCGGAACACGTACAAATTGGCCAGAGACACGTGTATGCGTGCATTGAATGTAAATGTACGCCTAAGCAAAGGATAAAGGCAGATAAACTGTAGCATACTGTCACGGCGCCGTCTACACAGGCAGCAATATGACGGTACACCATCAATGTGTTCCGTTATGGCAGTACCTAGTAGAGTTCTTGATAGAGTTATGTGTTGAATCTAGTGGCGCCCATGCTTGCGCCAGTTTGCTGTGTCAGCTTGTCTCTTGTTTTGTACGACCCTCATCTAATAGCTTCATAAAAGAAACAAGAGAAAGGGAGGATGATTTTAATTTGCCAGAATGCATGTTTGATGTAAAGTTGGCTGTGGGAAGGCACGGTTTACGCTAGGGATGAAAATAGAGTGAAAACTTTTTGCTTTTTCGGAGGAAAAATGGAAATGAAGAGGAAATATAAAAACAAAAATGGGAAATTGCAAAATGAAAGTGAAAACGGAATTTTTTATGCGGAACGGAAACAAAAACCAAACCATGTTTTTCGGTGGAACAGGCGTGGAAACGAAACTTTCCGTTTCCGTGAATGTGAAATTTTCGTTTTTACTATAGACCTATGGTTGCTTTGTATTCCAACCACCAAACAACACACAATGACATAATGAGTAGAATAGATCATCTGAGGCTCAATTTTTACTATCACACATGTACTCAGCTTGACCCTATAGCCATGGTAATAATTCATTAAATTTGTTTGTTTGTGTGTATTTCTCTATGATTCAAGGGGTTTTTAAGTTTCGGTCAACGCCCACTTTTGTTTTAGTGTCCGCTTCGTATTCACTCTATATCTGTTTCCGATAGTATCTGTTTCCGTATTCATCTTTAGGATTTTCGTATTCGTTTCCGCTTCTGCAAAAAAAGATGAAAACAAATGTGATAGCACTCAGTTCTATTCGTTTTCGCTCAGTTTTCATCCCTAGTTTGCGCTACTGAGCTTGTTGAGGAAGGAGCGGAGAGAAAAAAAACCAGTTAGACCAAATTTTCTGTAATCGTGTTTTCAGAAAAATGAGTCATAGTCGTTTTTGATAAAACGTACTCCCTTCGTCCCATAATGTAAAACGTTTTTTGACACTAGTATAGCGTCAAAAAGTCTTACATTTTGGAACGGAGTGAGTAGTTTCTTGGCTTTGTGAAAACAGAAATTTTCTTATCCATGTTTCTTTTTGAGAAAATCTTATTCATGTTTTTGTTTGAAGGGCCAAACATGTTTTTAGTTTGTCAGACTGTTACATGGGTTTACGGAAAACTAGTTCGGCTAAACAAGCGTACGCAGACAAGGCTTGGCTGTTAAAAACAGCTTGTTGCATGTCTCTGCCAGCTGGGCCCTAGTGGTCAACCTAAGATTTTTTTTAAACCTGGTCAACCTAGATGTTAGATGAACATAAACAACTGTGGTAGCCATTGCCGGCCTGCGAGCCTGCATGCATTGTGATTAATTGAAAAAAGTAAAGAAACCCGAAATGCAGTCAACACGAGAGCAGATGTATAGTTTGTTCAAAAGAAAAGTGAGCAGATGCATGCTTGGTCTGCATGCTTGCGCGTTGGCTGCCTGTGTAGACGGCGCCGTCACCCGCACCTCACAAACGACGTCTCTTCCCGTCTAATACCATAATAGAATGGAATTTACATGCATGCATGTTTGCATGTTGAAGTAAATTTTTAATATGCATAGTTGCATGTTGAGATGGGCCTTTTTTATGCAAGTTGAATGATGATGTGGCATGCTTACATGTTAAGAGAAATATATTAATGAAGGCTAGCTATTTAGATATAGAAGACAATGCCACTTCATTCCGATGTTTTCCTATTCCTACATTTTTTTTGCGAACACGCAAAAGACTTACGTGTCAATATATTAGAACGAGAGGATTTACAAGGTGTTACCGACCCCAAAACGGGATTGGGACAACGGCAATGCACTAGTGGTAACAACTAGGTGCCTTCTATCCTACTTAATTCTTTATCTCAAGAAGGATTGCAACCCCACAGCGCCAGCTCTACTCCATAGTTTGGCTTCAGCCACAATGCCAGCGAACACGTGCGCGGCCGTGCTCAGCGAGTTGTCAAAAGTCCGGGCGTTGCGCTCGATCCATAGGCTCCACATGACGAGGAGCACGACGTTGTCGAAACCTTTGCGTGCCAATTTTGAGAGTCCGCGGTGAGCGTCAGGCCACCATTCCTGCAGGGCGTCCACTTGCGGGGTCCTGTCCTACGAATTAAAGAGGCTCTTAGTAATTATATGGTGTTACGAATTAAAGAGGCTCTTAGTAATTATATGGTGTATTAATTTTTTAAAGGCGAACTTCTTTAACATTGATCGAATATATAAGAAAACACCAAGTTTCTTCTTTCATTTTTATTGTGTCACGCTATTTAATTTTACCACTAGATGTTTCAGTTGCTCAAGAATGTCGTCCTTTCATTAAGTGCGTGCTACACTTGGCATCAATACCATCCAGTCAAATGCAGTTGACAGAGATATCGTTGCTTCCATGGACATGCGATTCTCATGCGACGTTTCTTTGCTCGCAAGGACACACAATTCAGGCAACGATCATACCGTGGAGAAATGCTTCTGTGGTCATACTCATACATAACTAAGGGCGTGTTTGATTACTTGCATCGTTTTTTCTTCTTTTGCATACTTATTTCAGATGGGCCTAGCTGAATAAATATAGACCAAAAATCAACATCTGCATTTAGTTTGGTTGCCTACATGTCCTTTCCCTGCATCGTAACGATGCTTCTACGCATCGCGTTTGGTTGCTCGCATTGTATGTGGTCAGATGAGTGCATGTTGTTTGGTTGCTTGCATGGAATATGATTAATACTTAATAGCTACCCATAACACACAATGTTACACTAGAGTGCATCGACGACAACGGTAGGCGGTGGTTGCGGCGCCGCGTCCGACAAGACAAGCATGGAGTCGCGGGCGGTGCAGTGAACTATTTGCTAGCGCCATCGCCACAGAGAAAGTCCATGTGGAGTAACGAATAGAAGGGCGTTGAGGCAGAGGACGATGAAGAAAAAATGTAGTGTGCCCGCCATGGCGGCGTCAGTGTAGTAGGACGGGGAGGAGGAGGCCGAAAAGAATGGCGATAATGACGGGGCCAGTGTAGTAGGACGCGAGCGAGAAGGTCGAAAGGAACGACATCAGTGATGGCTTCAGTGTAGTAGAACGTGTGAGACGACACATAGAGGAACGACGACCGGGCAAGTGTAGTAGGACGTGGGAGAGGAGGTTGAGAGGAACTGACACTAACGGTGACACTAATGCAATAACACGCAGGAGGGAACGGCGATGGCGACGGCGCCATTGTAGTAGGACGCGAGCGAGGAGGCAAGAGGAACGACGGCTGTGATGGCTTCAATGTAGCAGGACATGGGAGAGAATATAGAGAGGAACGACGACCGCGCGGGTGTAGTAGGACATGGGAGAGAGGTTGAGAGGAACGATACCGACGGTGACGCTAGTGTAACAGCACGCGCGAGAGGAGGCCGAGAGGAGCAACACTGGCGATGACACCGGTGTAGCAGGACAGAGGAGAGGAGACCAAGCTTAAGGAGAGTCATTAACACAAATCACACATATGTGTATATTCTTCACGAGGAAGAAGTCAGATTTAATCATCTACGATCGTTGAAATAGAAAATGTGCAACACGAAAGTCGTGCGAAACTTTAAGATGAAGCTACTGATCAAAGGAGAATTCAAATGGTTGACCGCGTGCGACGTATTTGATAAAATTCATTCAAAATAGCTTCAAACATGAACACGAAATTAAAAATTTACGGCCAACAAAACTACGAACTGATCACAAAAATGAAACCATAACATCAATGCGCATTTTTTTCATATAGAGTCTATCTTAAATTGATGCACTGTTGTGTGGATTAGAAGGGACCTAAAAAGAAGATTAGAGAAGGAGCTTACTGCATGTGGAAGAAGAAACAAATTACAGGGTGTGTACCGCCTCGCATGCTCTCTGCAAGAGGGCCCACCATGTGCGCTCGAAGGTGCCTCGCCTCAGCCTAGGCCGGTAGAAATGGTCGATTTGAGCATTCTTTCAGATGGAGGCTGAGAGGTGCTTTTAGTTTCGTGCGGCCTAACTTTTAAATGCGGTCTAGGTAACCAAACAGGCTAAAAACATCCCGCGTGGGTCTGGCTAGGCCTAATGCAGGCTATCAAACGCGTCTTGAAAGTACAGGTGCTGCGATGGCATTCTGTATATGTAATGTAACTAGAAGAACGCCGGTGCATTGCAACGGGGCCACATTAACTTTAAAAGTTCAATATCAATTATGTTAATATTATATTTAATATTCTCATACATATTAAGTGACATTGACGACTTTTTTACCATCAAATTCTCACACACTCACCCTCTCCCTCTCCCTTCCTCACCTCTCTTCCCCTCTCCCTCACTCGGGAGGTGGGACGGAAATAAACCCGAAATGGAGACTACCAACTGAGACATTAGGAGTAGAGATCATTTAGTTGATAAAAATAAATAGAAAACGATGTTAAAAAGAAGAAACAGATTAGAATACATTGAAAAACCAGAAGAACGATGTAAAAGGGGATTCGCCCTGCCCCAGGGCCTTGCCACCGAACCGGCTCAGCGGTCCAGTCCCCGCGCGGTCGTCTTCTCCTGTTCGCCGAGCCGCGTCGCTACAGAGCCGGGCTCCCGCCCGACCACCTCGCTGGCATCGAAGGGGAATGGATAAGGGTGATGCCCTTCCTTCTCTGCCCCCATGGCCTCACCCCTCCTCGACGTCCCCTCCCAAATCCACTTTTCCTCCTCGCTCGCTCGATCCCGTCGATCTGGACGAAGTCAGACGCCACGACCACCATGACCGACCCCGTCCACATGGCCACTGCCCTCCTTGCGGGCTAGGAGCTTGTCGAGGAGCTCCAAACGCCTTTGCTACTTCGTCTGCGCCAACGAGATCAAGTCCAGCACCCCTGCATCGACGTCGCTGCCGTCTTCCTCAACCTTGGGCCACCGCGACATTGCCGTTCGATCCGCGTCGCTCCGAGCTCCCATGTCTTCCCCTAGGGCGCCATTGACACCGCCATGATCTCCTCTTGCCTTTCCCATGTTTCCCCTCTCGTTTGCTCTCGTTAGGTATTTCGCCATGGCCGAGAACCGCCGTCCGCCATGGCCATTGCAGGGGTAGCCACCGAGCTCCTCGGATTGACCCCGTGGCACATGTGCGCTCCTATGCACGCCCATGCCCGAGCCTGCCGTTCTTCTTCCGCGCCCGCGGGGCCACTCCCTTTCCATGCCCACGCCCGTGCTACACCGCGTCGGTCGTGCTCGCCGCAGCCACCGCACCACTGTGCCCCACGCGCCACACTCTCGCTGGCTGCGCTCGCCCCGTCTGCTGCCGCCTATCCCTTCGCTCGCCCCGCTGTCGGGCCCCTGCCTCGCGCCGCCTCCAGTCGTGGCCATCTTCTGCCGGCCGCCCCCTCAGCCACGCCGGCCGCATCTCTGTGATGGGGAACGTTGCAGAAAACAAAATTTTCCTACGGTTTCACCAAGATCCATCTATGAGTTCATCTAGCAACGAGTGATTGGATGCATCTACGTATCTTGTAGATCACGAGCGGAAGCGTTCAAAGAACGGGGATGAGGGAGTCGTACTCGACGTGATCCGAATCACCGGAGATCCTAGCGCCGAATGGACGGCACCTCCGTGTTCAACACACGTACGGTCAGCGTAACGTCTCCTCCTTATTGATCCAGCAAGGGGAAAGGAGAGGTTGAGGAAGATGGCTCCAGCAGCAGCACGACGGCGTGGTGGTGATGGAGCTGCAGTACTCCGGCAGGGCTTCGCCAAGCTCTATGAAGGAGGAGGAGGTGTTGGAGAGGGAGAGGAAGGCGCCAGGGCATGGGTGTGAGGCCCTTCCTCCCCCCACTATATATAGGGGGCCTAGGGGGGGGGCGCCGGCCCTAGGAGATGCAATCTCCTAGGGGGGGGGGGGCGGCCAAGGGGTGGGGGGCTTGCCCCCAAGCAAGGGGGCGCCCCCCTTTGGGTTTCCCCACCCTAGGCGCATGGGCCCTAGGGGAAAGTGGAGCCCCAGCCCACTTTGGGCTGGATCCCTTCCCACTTCAGCCCATGGGGCCCTCCAGGATAGGTGGCCCCACCCGGTGGACCCCGGGACCCTTCCGGTGGCCCCGGTACAATACCGGTGACCCCGAAACTTGTCCCGATGGCCGAAATAGCACTTCCTATATATAATTCTTTACCTCCGGACCATTCCGAAACTCCTCGTGACGTCCGGGATCTCATCCGGGACTCCGAACAACATTCGGGTTACTGCATATACATATCCCTACAACCCTAGCGTCACCGAACCTTAAGTGTGTAGACCCTACGGGTTCGGGAGACATGTAGACATGACCGAGATTGCTCTCCGGTCAATAAGCAACAGTGGGATCTGGATACCCATGTTGGCTCCCACATGCTCCTCGATGATCTCATCGGATAAACCACGATGTCGAGGATTCAAGCAACCCCGTATACAATTCCCTTTGTCAATCGGTATGTCACTTGCCTGAGATTCGATCGTCGGTATCCCAATACCTCGTTCAA
This sequence comes from Triticum monococcum, assembly GCA_034509565.1. Taxonomy (NCBI): domain Eukaryota; kingdom Viridiplantae; phylum Streptophyta; class Magnoliopsida; order Poales; family Poaceae; genus Triticum; species Triticum monococcum. The sequence goes on from CM067845.1 coordinate 673,702,196, forward strand.
TCTTGTTACCGGCAAGTCACTTTACTCGTACCGTAATGCATGATCCCGTGACCAGACACTTGGTCACTTTGAGCTCATAATGATGATGCATCACCGAGTGGGCCCAGTGATACCTCTCTGTCATACGGAGTAACAAATCCCAGTCTTGATCCGTGTCAACCGAAAAGACACTTTCGGAGATACCCGTAGTATACCTTTATAGTCACCCAGTTACGTTGTGACGTTTGGTATACCCAAAGTACTCCTACGGTATCTGGGAGTTACACGATCTCATGGTCTAAGGAAAAGATACTTGAGATTGGAAAACTCTAGCAAACGAACTATACGATCTTGTGCTATGTTTAGGATTGGGTCTTGTCCATCACATCATTCTCCTAATGATGTGATCTCGTTATCAATGACATCTAATGTCCATAGTCAGGAAACCATGACTATCTGTTGATCAACGAGCTAGTCAACTAGAGGCTTACTAGGGACATGTTGGTGTCTATTATTCACACATGTATTACGATTTCCGGATAACACAATTATAGCATGATAAAGACAATTATCATGAACAAGGAAATATAATAATAATGCTTTTATTATTGCCTCTAGGGCATATTTCCAACAGTCTCCCACTTGCACTAGAGTCAATAATCTAGTTACATTGTGATGAATCGAACACCCATGGAATTATGGTGTTGATCATGTTTTGCTCTACGGAGAGGTTTAGTCAACGGATCTGCTACATTCAGGTCCGTATGTACTTTACAAATATCTATGTCTCCATCTTGAACATTTTCACGAATGGAGTTGAAGCGACGCTTGATGTGCCCGGTCTTCTTGTGAAACCTGGGCTCCTTGTCAAGTGCAATAGCTCCAGTGTTGTCACAGAAGAGTTTGATTGGCCCCGACGCATTGGGTATGACTCCTAGGTCGGTGATGAACTCCTTCACCCAAATTGCTTCATGTGCTGCCTCCGAGGCTGCCATGTACTCCGCTTCACATGTAGATCCCGCCACGACGCTCTGCTTGCAACTGCACCAGCTTACTACCCCACCATTCAAATTATACACGTATCCGGTTTGTGACTTTGAGTCATCCAGATCTGTGTCGAAGCTAGCGTCGACGTAACCCTTTACGACGAGCTCTTCGTCACCTCCATAAACGAGAAACATTTCCTTAGTCCTTTTCAGGTACTTCAGGATATTCTTGACCGCTGTCCAGTGTTCCTTGCCGGGATTACTTTGGTACCTACCTACCAAACTTACGGCAAAGTTTACATCAGGTCTGGTACACAGCATGACATACATAATAGAACCTATGGCTGAGGCATAGGGGATGACGCTCATCTCTTCTATATCTTCTGCCGTGGTCAGACATTGAGCTGAGCTTAATTTCACACCTTGCAACACAGGCAAGAACCCCTTCTTAGATTGATCCATATTGAACTTCTTCAATATCTTATCAAGGTATGTGCTTTGTGAAAGACCTATGGGGCCTCTTGATCTATCTCTATAGATCTTGATGCCTAATATATATGCAGCTTCTCCAAGGTCCTTCATTGAAAAACTCTTATTCAAGTAGGCCTTAATGCTGTCCAAGAGTTCTATATCATTTCCCATGAAAAGTATGTCATCTACATATAATATGAGAAATGCTACAGAGCTCCCACTCACTTTCTTGTAAACGCAGGCTTCTCCATAAGTCTGCGTAAACCCAAACGCTTTGATCATCTCATCAAAGCGAATGTTCCAACTCCGAGATGCTTGCACCAGCCCATAAATCGAGCGTTGGAGCTTGCACACCTTGTCAGCATTCTTAGGATCGACAAAACCTTCCGCCTGCATCATATACAATTCTTCCTTAAGGAAACCATTAAGGAATGCCGTTTTGACGTCCATTTGCCATATCTCATAATCATAGAATGCGACAATTGCTAACATGATTCGGACGGACTTTAGCTTCGCTACCGGTGAGAAAGTCTCATCGTAGTCAACCCCTTGAACTTGTCGATAACCCTTAGCGACAAGCCGAGCTTTATAGATGGTCACATTACCATCTGCGTCTGTCTTCTTCTTAAAGATCCATTTATTTTCTATGGCTCGCTGCTCAATGGGCAAGTCAGTCAAAGTCCATACTTCGTTTTCATACATGGATCCTATCTCGGATTTCATGGCTTCTAGCCATTTGTCGAAATCCGGGCCCGCCATAGCTTCTTCATAGTTCGAAGGTTCACCGTTGTCTAACAACATGATTTCCAAGACAGGGTTGCGGTACCACTCTAGTGCGGAACGTGTCCTTGTGGACCTACGAAGTTCAGTAGCAACTTGATCTGAAGTTTCATGATCATCATCATTAATTTCCTCTCTAGTCGGTGCAGGCACCTCAGGAACATTTTCTTGAGTTGCGCCATTTTCTGGTTCAAGAGGTAATACTTCATCAAGTTCTACTTTCCTCCCACTTATTTCTTTCGAGAGAAACTCTTTCTCTAAAAAGGATCCATTCTTGGCAACAAAGATCTTGCCTTCGGATCTGAGGTAGAAGGTATACCCAATAGTTTCTTTAGGGTATCCTATGAAGACGCATTTTTCCGACTTGGGTTCGAGCTTTTCAGGTTGAAGTTTCTTGACATAAGCATCGCATCCCCAAACTTTTAGAAACGACAGCTTGGGTTTCTTCCCAAACCATAATTCATATGGTGTCGTCTCAACAGATTTCGACAGAGCCCTATTTAAAGTGAATGCGGCAGTCTCTAAAGCATAGCCCCAAAAAGATAGCGGTAAATCAGTAAGAGACATCATAGATCGCACCATATCTAATAGAGTGCGATTACGACGTTCGGACACACCATTACGCTGAGGTGTTCCAAGCGGCGTGAGTTGTGAAACTATTCCACATTTTCTTAAGTGTGCGCCAAATTCGTGACTCAAGTATTTTCCTCCACGATCTGATCGCAGGAACTTGATTTTCCTGTCACGTTGATTTTCAACCTCAGTCTGAAATTCCTTGAACTTCTCAAAGGTCTCAGACTTGTGTTTCATTAAATAGATATACCCATATCTACTCAAGTCACCAGTGAGGGTGAGAACATAACGATAGCCACCGCGAGTCTCAACACTCATTGGACCGCACACATCAGTATGTATGATTTCCAATAAGTTGGTTGCTCGCTCCATTGTTCCTGAGAACGGAGTCTTGGTCATTTTACCCATGAGGCATGGTTCGCACGTGTCAAATGATTCGTAATCAAGAGACTCTAAAAGTCCATCTGCATGGAGCTTCTTCATGCGTTTGACACCTATGTGACCAAGGCGGCAGTGCCACAAGTATGTGGGACTATCATTATCAATCTTACATCTTTTGGTATTCACACTATGAATATGTGTAGCATTACGCTTGAGATTCATTAAGAATAAACCATTACCATCGGAGCATGACCATAAAACATATCTCTCATATAAATAGAACAACCGTTATTCTCGGATTTAAATGAGTAGCCATCTCGTATTAAACGAGATCCTGATACAATGTTCATGCTCAAACTTGGCACTAAATAACAATTATTGAGGTTGAAAACTAATCCCGTAGGTAAATGTAGAGGCAGCGTGCCGACGGCGATCACATCGACCTTGGAACCATTCCCGACGCGCATCGTCACCTCGTCCTTCGCCAGTCTCCGCTTATTCCGCAGCTCCTGCTTTGAGTTACAAATATGAGCAACTGCACCGGTATCAAATACCCAAGAGCTACTACGAGTACTGGTAAGGTACACATCAATTGCATGTATATCACATATACCTTTCGTGATGCTGGCCTTCTTGTCCGCTAAGTATTTGGGGCAGTTCCGCTTCCAGTGACCACTTCCCTTACAATAAAAACACCCAGTCTCGGGCTTGGGTCCATTCTTTGGCTTCTTCCCGGCAGCTTGCTTGCCGGGCGCGGCAACTCCCTTGCCGTCCTTCTTGAAGGTTTTCTTACCCTTGCCTTTCTTGAACTTAGTGGTTTTATTCACCATCAACACTTGATGTTCCTTTTTGACTTCTACCTCTGCTGATTTCAGCATTGCAAATACTTCAGGAATGGTCTTTTCCATCCCCTGCATATTGAAGTTCATCACAAAGCTCTTGTAGCTCGGTGGAAGCGACTGAAGGATTCTGTCAATGACCGCGTCATCCGGGAGATTAACTCCCAGCTGAGTCAAGCGGTTATGCAACCCAGACATAGTGAGTATGTGCTCACTGACAGAACTGTTTTCCTCCATCTTACAGCTGAAGAACTTGTCGGAGACTTGATATCTCTCGACCCGGGCATGAGCTTGGAAAACCATTTTCAGCTCTTCGAACATCTCATATGCTCTGTGTCTCTCAAAACGTTTTTGTAGCCCCGGCTCTAAGCTGTAAAGCATGCCGCACTGAACGAGGGAGTAGTCATCGGTACGTGCCTGCCAAGCGTTCATAACGTCTTGTTCTGCAGGGAGAACAGGTGCGTCACCTAGCGGTGCTTGTAGGACATAATCTTTCTTGGCAGCTATGAGGATGATCCTCAGGTTCCGGACCCAGTCCGTGTAGTTGCTGCCATCGTCTTTTAGCTTGGTTTTCTCTAGGAACGCGTTGAAGTTGAGGACTACGTTGGCCATTTGATCTACAAGAAATATTGTAAATATTTTAGACTAAGTTCATGATAATTAAGTTCATCTAATCAAATTATTCAATGAACTCCCACTTAGATAGACATCCCTCTCTAGTCATCTAAGTATAACATGATCCGAGTTAACTAGGCCGTGTCCGATCATCACGTGAGACGGACTAGTCAACATCGGTGAACATCTTCATGTTGATCGTATCTTCTATACGACTCATGCTCGACCTTTCGGTCTTCTGTGTTCCGAGGCCATGTCTGTACATGCTAGGCTCGTCAAGTCAACCTAAGTGTTTGCATGTGTAAATCTGTCTTACACCCGTTGTATGTGAACGTTGGAATCTATCACACCCGATCATCATGTGGTGCTTCAAAACAATGAACTGTCGCAATGGTGCACAGTTAGGGGGAACACTTTCTTGAAATTATTATGAGGGATCATCTTATTTACTACCGTCGTTCTAAGTAAACAAGATGCAAAAACATGATAAACATCACATGCAATCAAATAATAATAGTGACATGATATGGCCAATATCACATAGCTCCTTTGATCTCCATCTTGGGGCTCCATGATCATCTTGTCACCGGCATGACACCATGATCTCCATCATTATGATCTCCATCATCGTGTCTCCATGAAGTTGCTCGCCAACTATTACTTCTACTACTATGGCTAACGCGTTTAGCAATAAAGTAAAGTAATTTACATGGCATTTCTCAATGACACGCAGGTCATACAAAAAATAAAGACAACTCCTATGGCTCCTGCCGGTTGTCATACTCATCGACATGCAAGTCGTGATTCCTATTACAATAGCATGAACATCTCATACATCACATATATATCATTCATCATTCATCACAACTTTGGCCATATCACATCACAAAACACTTGCTCCAAAAACAAGTTAGACGTCCTCTAATTGTTGTTGCAAGTTTTACGTGGCTGCAAGAGGGTTCTAGCAAGAACGTTTTCTTACCTACATTAAAGCCACAACGTGATTTGTCAACTTCTATTTACCCTTCATAAGGACCCTTTTCGTCCAATCCGCTCCAACTAAAGTGGGAGAGACAGTCACCCGCCAGCCACCTTATGCAACTAGTGCATGTCAGTCGGTGGAACCGGTCTCACGTAAGCGTACGTGTAAGGTTGGTCCGGGCCGCTTTATCCCACAATACAGCTGAAGCAAAATAAGACTAGTAGCGGCAAGAAAGTTGACAACATCTACGCCCACAACAAATTGTGTTCTACTCGTGTAAAGAGAACTACGCATAGACCTAGCTCATGATGCCACTGTTGGGAACGTTGCAGAAAACAAAAAAATTTCCTACGTTTTCACCAAGATCCATCTATGAGTTCATCCAGCAACGAGTGATCGGATGCATATACATACCTTTGCAGATCGCGAGCGGAAGTGTTCAAGAGAATGGGGATGAGGGAGTCGTACTCGACGTGATCCAAATCACCGGAGTCCTAGCGCTGAACGGATGGCACCTCCGCGTTCAACACACGTACGGTCAGCGTGACGTCTCCTCCTTCTTGATCCAGCAAGGGGGAAGGAGAGGTTGAGGAAGATGGCTCCAACAGCAGCACGACGGCGTGGTGGTGATGGAGCTGCAGTACTCCGGCAGGGCTTCGCCAAGCTCTATGGAGGAGGAGGAGGTGTTGGAGAGGGAGAGGGAGGCGCCAGGGCATGGGTGTGAGGCCCTTCCTCCCCCCACTATATATAGGGGGCCTAGGGGGGGCGGCGGCCAAGGGGTGGGGGGCTTGCCCCCCAAGCAAGGGGGCGCCCCCCTTTAGGGTTTCCCCACCCTAGGCGCATGGGCCCTAGGGGAAAGTGGAGCCCCAGCCCACTTTGGGCTGGATCCCTTCCCACTTCATCCCATGGGGCCCTCCGGGATAGGTGGCCCCACCCGGTGGACCCCCGGGACCCTTCCGGTGGTCCCGGTACAATACCGATGACCCCGAAACTTGTCCTGATGGCCGAAATAGCACTTCCTATATATAATTCTTTACCTATGGACCATTCCGAAACTCCTCGTGATGTCCGGGATCTCATCTGGGACTCCGAACAACATTCGGGTTACTGCATATACATATCCCTACAACCCTAGAGTCACCGAACCTTAAGTGTGTAGACCCTACGGGTTCGGGAGACATGTAGACATGACCGAGATTGCTCTCCGGTCAATAACCAACAGCGGGATCTGGATACCCATGTTGGCTCCCACATGCTCCTCGATGATCTCATCGGATGAACCACGATGTCGAGGATTCAAGCAACCCCGTATACAATTCCCTTTGTCAATCGGTATGTTACTTGCCCGAGATTCGATCGTCGGTATCTCAATACCTCGTTCAATCTCGTTACCGGCAAGTCACTTTACTCGTACCGTAATGCATGATCCCGTGACCAGACACTTGGTCACTTTGAGCTCATAATGATGATGCATCACCGAGTGGGCCCAGTGATACCTGTCCGTCATAAGGAGTAACAAATCCCAGTCTTGATCCGTGTCAACCCAACAGACACTTTCAGAGATACCCATAGTATACCTTTATAGTCACCCAGTTACGTTGTGACGTTTGGTATACCCAAAGTACTCCTACGGTATCCGGGAGTTACACGATCTCATGGTCTAAGGAAAAGATACTTGACATTGGAAAACTCTAGCAAACGAACTATACGATCTTGTGCTATGTTTAGGATTGGGTCTTGTCCATCACATCATTCTCCTAATGATGTGATCTCGTTATCAATGACATCTAATGTCCATAGTCAGGAAACCATGACTATCTGTTGATCAACGAGCTAGTCAACTAGAGGCTTACTAGGGACATGTTGGTGTCTATTATTCACACATGTATTACGATTTCCGGATAACACAATTATAGCATGAATAAAGACAATTATCATGAACAAGGAAATATAATAATAATGCTTTTATTATTGCCTCTAGGGCATATTTCCAACACTCTGCCCTTCACCGTCGGCCGCTCGCCTCGCCTGCTGCGTGTTGCTTCCTGCTGCTATGCGCTGCTCTACCACAGGTACGCTGCTGCGCCATGCCCTCGACACCGCCATGGACAAATGTGGCGGAGGAATTGTTAATGGAGTACGAGAAGGAGGTGGCAGAGAAGGTGTGGAGAGGCAGGAGGTCTGGGGCAGTGTCACCTGGCTGTGGTGGAGGTGTTTATGCGAGAAGGAGCCGGAGTGGAAGAGGAGGTCACAATTGGAAAGAATCGCAAAAAAACCATAGCCCGAATGTAACGCCCTCGATGCGGCTATATCTCCCACGTGTCGAGGCACGACTTAGAGGCATAACCGCATTGAAAGCAATGTCGCAAGTTAGGAAATCATCACACACCCCATGTACATAAATAATATAAAGGGGAGGTATATAGTTGGCTTACACTCGCCACGTCACATCAAAGTACATAAATAACATACATCATCCAAACACTCATGGCCCGACTACGGCGCCTAAATAAAAGACAACCCAACAAGCGACATAGGTCCCGATCACCCCAACTGGGCTCCACTACTGATCATCAGGAAAAGACACATAGTAACGCTGAGAATCCTCGTCGTACTCCCACTTGAGCTCAAGCGCGCCATCTGGAGCTGTATCATCTGTCCCTGCATCTGGTGTAATAGTAATCTGTGAGCCAGAGGGACTCAACAATCTCGCACCCTCGCGATCAAGACTATTTAAGCTTAATAGGTAGGAAAGGGGTAATGTAAGTGGAGCTGCAGCAAGCGACTAGCATATATGGTGGCTAACTTATCCGCAAAAGAGAGCGAGAAGAGAGAGCAAGGCGCGAGCAAGGAACTAGAGAGCAACCTGCGCAAACATAACTCCAACACCGTGTCCGCTTTTCGGACTCAGCCGAGAAGAGGCCATCACGGTAACACACTCAGTTGATTCATTTTAATTAATTAAGGTTCAAGTTATCTACAACCGGACATTAACAAATTCCCATCTGCCCATAACCGCGGGCACGGCTTTCGAAAGATTAATCCCTGCAGGGGGTCCCAACTTAGCCCATAACAAGCTCTCACGGTCAACGAAGGAATAGACCTCCACCCAAGACACACCGATCAGACTCGGTATCTCGGTACAACAAGATGATTCGACAGGTTAAAACAATTCCAGCAACACCGCCCGAATGTGCCGACAAAACCCGATAGGAGCTGCACATATTTCTTTCTCAGGGCACACTCAGATGAACACTACGTACAACTAAAACCAACCCTCGAGTTGCCCCGAGGTGGCGCTGCAAGTGGCTCTGTTTGGACCAACACTCAGAGGAGCACTGGCCCGGGGGGGGGGGGGGGTTAAAATAAGATGACCCTCGGGCTCCGGAAACCCAAGGGAAAAAGAGGCTAGGTGGCAAATGGTAAAACCAATGTTGGGCATTGCTGGAAAAGCTTTAATCAAGGCGAACTATCAAGGGGTTCCCATTATAGCCCAACCGCGTAAGGGACGCAACAATCCGGGAACATAACACCGATATGACGGAAACTAGGGCGGCAAGAGTGGAACAAAACACTAGGCGAGAGGCCGAGCCTTCCACCCTTTACCAAGTATATAGATGCATTAAGATAACATGGCAATATAATGATATCCCAACAAGTAAATAGATGTCCCAACAAGGAATGGCTCCAATCGTCACCTGCAACTAACAACGCTATAAGAGGGGCTGAGCAAAGCGGTAACATAGCCAGTCAATGGTTTGCTAGGACAATGGTGGGTTAGAGGTTCAACATGGCAATTGGGAAGCTGAAAAGCAAGTGGTAGGCATCGTAGCATTGGCATAGCAAAAGAGCGAGCAAACTAGCATAGCAAAGATAGTAGTGATTTCGAGGGTATGATCATCTTGCCTGTACAGTTGTCAGAGTTGACTGGATCCTCAAAAGCAAACTGAACGGGCTCCTCGTTAGAGAACTCGTCTCTCGGCTCTACCCAACAACACAAACAAGCAACAAGGATACAATCAACCACGTGCAAACTCAAGCAATAAGATGCAATGATGGTATGCTATGCGGGATGCGATGCGGGATGCAAAATGCAAGACGTGACAGGAAATGCATGAACCTGGCCTCAACTGGAAAACCAAGTGTGCCACTGGATAGAGGGGATGAAATCGCTTGAAAACGATATAAAAATCATAGGAATCGGAGCTACGGTTTGGAAATGGCAAGCGTTTTACGAAATGAATCCGGTCTGCAATTTACAGCAAGTAGGCTCCTAAATGCAATGAAATGAACATGCTACAGCCACCAAACATGACAACAAAAGACATGGCAGGGATGTACACAAGATGGTTATCAAAAAACTAGTACTGAGCCATGGCCAAATTCATCCATTAAGAGGTTCAAACAAGCATGGCAAAAACGAATAAGCAAAACAGATTTCAGACTTAGTGAAATTAACACTAGTCTGAAATTTCAGACCACGATGCTCTCTTCGGAGCAGCAAAACAACATGATACACAACCTGATTATGACAAGTAAGAACATGGCATGGAGCTACTCAACAAGCTTAACAAAACACCCAAAGTGATCTGGGGCCAAAAGGGCTCACAAAATACTCTAACGAGCACACGAACATAGATGAAACACAATCAGTTTTCAGACTTAGTGAAAATTGAGACATGCTGAAATTTAACTCGCGAAGGCATGTAAACGAGCTCGATGCACTCACCATGGTGCAAGTCATAGCAAGGCAAGCATATATCCATTAAGAAGGCACAAAATGCTAGCTAGACATGGCAAGAACAATGGCATAGCATGCACGGATCACTAACAATAGCATCGGTAAAATCGCAAACAAGTTGACGATCTGCCCAGATTTACCACGAAGCAAAAGTAGAGCTCGATTGACTCAAGCTAGAGCACTCCACATATGCAAACAAAGAAATGGATGGATAGAGCACAACAAGATTAAGAAATGTCCCTTACTGATTATCCTCAAAAGAGGCACGGATCACTAGGAAACAAGCTGAACATATGGCATCATGAACTAAAATATCCCAGACTTAGTGAAAATCACTAAGTCCCTGAAAACAGAATTCTCAGGTGCCTCTCTTTGCAAGCTTGCACAAGTAACCACACACATCCTAAAAATACATGGGTGGCACCTCTGGAAAGAAGACAAAATGCTTAACAATTCATCCCAAAGACTCACAGGCATATCATGCACACAATAATCATGGCAAAATGACAAAAGTCTATGATGAACTAACGGATCTGCAATTTAACTCACGAAGCCTCCTTCTTGCAGCATTTCGGGCATCAGGATGAACTCACATGCAAATGATGCAATGGAATGAAATGATGTACTCGTCGAGACGCAGATTTTGATATATTATATGCCCAAAACGGAGCTGCGGATGCGGAGATATGATCAGTCAAAGATAGCATAAAAATTAGGGTTCGGGAGCGAAAAGTCAACCGTCACGTTTTTAGATCCAGATCCAGATCGGGATCCCGGGGGCACGGACTTCAAGGTCGCCGGGTTTACTGTTCACCGGGGCGGTTTTCGAGGATGGCCGGCGTCGGACCCGGTGGAGCTCGCCGGCGTGAGGGGAGGAGGAGGCCGGCGTCGGAGGAGCTCGGTGGCGGAGCTCCCGCGGCGCGGCGCGGCCGGGCAAGGCGGCGAGGGGTCCGGTCGGCGAAGGTCGGAGCGGTGGTGGCCGGAAATGGCGGCGCGGCGGTCGGCGGTGTCCGGCCGCCGGAGACGGCGAAGGAGGCGGCGGGGTCTCCCTGGTGCGACGCGGCGGCGGATGGGCCTCGGGGGCCCCTCCTGGGCCTCCCGGGCCGGCGACGGCGGGGAAGTGGGCACGGGCGGTGGCCACTAGGCGGATGACACGTGGTGGCGGACGGGGAGGCCGGACATGTCCGTCGGCGGGACAGGTGTCCGGCGCGCGCGAGGACGAATGAATCTAGGGTTTCGGGGAGGAGGAGATCCGAATTTGGAGGGGGATGTATATATAGGCATAGAGGGAGTTAGGAGAGTCCAAATGAGGTGCGATTTTCGGCCACGCGATCGTGATCGAACGCTCTAGGACATGGAGCAGAGTTTGGTGGGTTTTGGGCCAAATTGGAGGGGTGTTGGGCTGCAACACACACAAGGCCTTTTCGGTCCCTCGGTTAACCGTTGGAGTATCAAACGAAGTCCAAATGGTACGAAACTTGACAGGCGGTCTACCGGTAGTAAACCAAGGCCGCATGGCAAGTCTCGGTCCAATCCGAAAATGTTTAATCCCCACACACGAAAGAAAGCTAGAAATGGCCACCGGAGGAGAACGAAGTGTCGGAATGCAAAACAGACAACGGGGAAGATGCTCGAATGCATGAGATGAACATGTATGCAAATGCAATGCACGTGATGACATGATATGCGATGCATGAAAACGAAAACAACACACGGAGACAAAGACCCGAACCCGAGAAATAAATATAACTTAACGCCGAAAACGGCAAGAGTTGGAGTACAAATTGGGAAAGTTATATCTGGGGCGTTACAACACTCCACCACTACGAAAAGATCTCGTCCCGAGATCTAGGACTGAAAGAACTCCGGGTACTCAGAACGGAGGTGATCCTCGCGTTCCCAGGTAGCTTCACGGTCGGAATGGTGTGACCACTTGACTTTGAGAAATTTGATTGACTTGTTGCGAGTCCTGCGTTCAGTCTCTTCAAGGATTGCAACTGGGTGCTCATGATAGGAGAGATCTTCTTGAAGCTCAATGTCCTCGAAGTTGACGGTGCGTTCAGGCGTCTTGAAGCACTTTCGGAGTTGGGAGACATGGAACACATTATGAACATTTGCAAAGTTTGAAGGAAGCTCGAGTTGATAGGCGAGGTCGCCTCTCTTGCTGACAATCTTGAAAGGTCCGATGTATCTGGGGGCAAGCTTCCCTTTGATACCGAAGCGACGAGTCCCTTTCATAGGAGAGACGCGGAGGTAAACATGATCTCCGATCTCGAAAGCCAAATCACGGTGCTTACTATCATAGTAGCTCTTCTGGCGGGATTGGGCTGCTTTGAGGTTATCACGAATGACCTTGCACATTTCTTCTGCCTCTGTGATTAGGTCATTACCCAGCGGCTGACGTTCACCGGTTTCAGACCAGTTGAGAGGTGTACGACATTTCCTACCATACAGAATTTCAAAAGGGGCCTTGCCTGAACTTGCTTGAAAATTGTTGTTGTATGAGAATTCAGCATAAGGAAGACAATCCTCCCACTTCATACCGAAGGAGATAACACAAGCCCTGAGCATATCTTCAAGAATCTGGTTGACACGCTCGACTTGACCGCTTGTTTGAGGATGGAAAGCAGTGCTGAAGCGGATGTTGGTGCCCATGGCCTTCTGAAAAGAATCCCAAAACTTGGAGGTAAAGGTGCTGCCACGGTCTGAAGATATCACTTGAGGAATACCGTGCAGAGAGACAATTCGAGAGGTATAGAGTTCCGCCAATTGAGCTGCAGTGATCGACTCTTTGATAGGCAGAAAGTGAGCCACTTTGGTGAGCTTGTCGATGACAACGAATATAGCATCATTGCCACGCTTGGACTTTGGAAACCCAGTCACGAAGTCCATTTCAATGTGGTCAAACTTCCATTCTAGAATGGCAAGAGGTTGGAGGAGACCTGCTGGCCTTTGGTGTTCTGCCTTCACTCTTCTGCAAACATCATATTCATTCACGAATTGAGCGATCTCGCGCTTCATTCGAGTCCACCAATAAGTTTGCTTCAGATCCTGATACATCTTCGTGCTCCCAGGGTGGATGGAGAGGAGAGAATTGTGAGCCTCGTTCATGATCACTTTACGAAGTTCACCTTTGGGCACAACAATTCGATCCTCGAAGAAGAGAGTGTCCTTGTCATCAAGGCGGTAGCACTTGTACTTGGACTGACTCTTTGCAATACCAATCTTCACCTTTTTCACCATAGCATCAAGAAGCTGGGCTTGGCGAATCTGGTCTTCCAAGGTAGGAGAGACTTGAAGGTTGGCGAGGAAGCCTTGAGGAACAATTTGCAGATTAAGTTTGCGGAAAGCTTCACAAAGCTCGGGTTGATAAGGCTTGAGAATCAGACTGTTGCAATATGCTTTCCTGCTCAAAGCGTCAGCAATCACATTGGCCTTGCCTGTAGTATACTCGATACTCGGATTATACTCTTGAATCATTTCGACCCAACGAGTTTGCCTGAGGTTGAGATTAGGCTGAGTGAAGATGTACTTGAGACTCTTGTGATCAGTGAAAATGTCCACTTTTCTTCCCAATAGAAGATGTCTTCAAGTCAACAAAGCATGCACAACTGCCGCCAACTCGAGATCATGAGTGGGGTAGTTCTTCTCATTAGGCTTCAACTGGCGAGAGGTATAAGCAACAACTTTATTCTCTTGCATCAGTACAGCACCGAGACCTTGGAGAGAGGCATCACAAAAGACCTCGTACGGCTTGGTTTCATCAGGCGGAGTCAGAACTGGAGCAGTGATCAACTTCTCTTTCAAAGTGTTGAAAGCAATATCACACTCCGGAGACCAAACGTACTTGATGTGCTTCTGAAGAAGATTTGAGAGAGGCTTCGCGATCTTGGAAAAGTTTTCAACGAATCTTCGGCAATAGCTTGCGAGACCGAGGAAGCTACGGAGTTGCTTCACGTTCTGAGGAGGTTCCCAATTAACAATTGCAGACACCTTCTCAGGATTCACGGAAATGCCCTTGGCAGAGATGATATGGCCAAGATAAAGCACCTCATCGAGACAAAATTCACACTTGGAGAACTTGGCGTAGAACTGATGTTCCCTGAGCTTGTCAAGAACCAAACGCAAGTGCTTGGCATGATCTTCCTTGTTCTTGGAGAAAACCAGAATGTCGTCGAGATAGACCAAAACGAAGTCATTGATGTAGGGGTTGAAGATGAAGTTCATCATGCGAGAGAACGTCGGAGGAGCGTTGGCGAGGCCAAAAGACATGACAGTGTATTCATATGACCCATAGCTTGTCCTGAAGGCCGTCTTGGGAATATCTTGCTCACGAATGCGAATTTGATGATAACCCATACGGAGATCAAGCTTGGAGAATACTTGGGCACCCTTGAGTTGTTCGAACAGTTCATTGATGTTGGGAAGTGGGTATTTGTTCTTGATGGTCTTCTTGTTCAATGGACGATAATCAACACAAAGTCGGTCCGTTCCATCCTTCTTCTTCACAAAAAGAACACCACAACCCCACGGAGAAGTACTAGGCCGAATGAGACCCATTCTTTCTTGAACATCGAGTTGTTTCTTCAACTCCTTCAACTCTTCAGGGCCGAGCTTGTAGGGACGTTTGCACACAGGTTCCGTACCGGGCTCAAGTTCAATAACAAATTCAACGGGCCGGTGCGGAGGCATTCCTGGGAGATCTTCTGGGAAGACGTCTTGATACTCACAAACGACTGGGATCTGTGAAATAGCATCCAATTCACCCTTCTCATTGAGAGAAAACAACCGGATTGTATCATCACGAGCAGCAAAGACAATGACATCCTTAGATGAATGAGTCAGTTGAATCTGCCTGGCTGCACAATCAAGTTGAGCTTTATGCTTAGAGAGCCAGTCCATCCCGAGAATAAGATCGATATCCGAATTACCAAGAACCACCAGAGAAGAGAGAAATTTGTAATCGCCCAACGTGATAGATACATCTGGGACGCAATTGTTAGAAGTCATTTGCTTGCCCGGAGACACAATCTTCAACGGAACAGGAATCCTTTCGGTCACAAAATCATGCTTGGCCACAAATGGAGTTGAAATAAAAGAAAGCGATGCACCAGTATCAAAAAGTACTTTAGCGGGAACATCGTTAACAGGGAGGTTACCCATGATCACATCTGGCGAGTCCTCTGCCTGAGCTGCATTCAGCAAGTTGACCTTGGCGGACTTGGGATTATGCTTGACCACAGCTGTACTTGCCGATCTGACAGGAGGAGGAGGAGGAAGACGCCTCTGGTTGAAACACTTGTTGGCGTAGTGACCCTTCTGTTGGCACTTGTTGCATGTGACCTTTGAAAGCGGACGGTGGTACGGAGCACTCGATCTTGGAGCTTGAGACGAAGTCTTGTTCTGAAAGCCTGGGTTGGGTGGGTGGGAAGAACCACTGCCACCTTTGCTCTTCTGCTGATACGGCTGACGGAACGGAGGAGGAGGAAGCCAATACTTCTGCTGCTTAGCCACTTGAGTAGAGGAAGAAGGCGTAGTGTCTCTGACTCGCTTCCTGGAAGCATCACACCTCAACTGAGCAGCCTCTTGCTTCAGTGCCATGTTGTAGAACTCATCGTACCTCAGCGGCTCAAAAAGGACAAGAGCGAGCTGAATTTCTTCACGGAGACCACCCCTGGACTGATATATCATGCTCTTCTCATCAGGAACATCCTGCTTAGCAAAGCAGGCGAGCTTCTAGAACAACTTGTTGTAGTCATAGACAGACAAAGAGCCTTGCTTCAGATTGCGGAATTCCTCACGTTTGCTTTCAGTCACACTCCGAGGGATGTGATGAGCTCGGAAATCTTGACGGAAATCATCCCAAGTGATCAAACGTTCACCTCTGGAATCCTTGTACTGCTGGAACCACTCTGCAGCCTGATCTTTGAGCTGGAAAGAAGCGAACTTGACGAAATCTTCAGGCCTGACGTTGCTGCATTCAAAATGCTTGCCCAGATCCACTAGCCAATCGTCAGCATCGGTAGCCTCAACACAATTGCTGAACGTCTTTGGACCATTAGCGAGGAACTGGTTCAGAGTAGCAAAATGGTTCTGATTGTTGCCTTGATTCCCTTGACTGCCTTGATTGCGCTCTTGGAGGATTTGCATGATCAACTGTGTATTTGCATTGGTTGCGGCCATCACAGCTTGCCAAGCCTCCGGAGGAGGTGGAGGTGGTGGCGGATCAGGATTCGGAGTCGTGCGCGTTGGAGGAGCCATCCCGAAGAGGTTGACCACCATTAGCACATAGATAGACAAATATTGAAGGTGAATCCAACGGAATGAAAATTGCAACATAAAGTCTTCACATCCGAACAAAATGAACGAATGCACTTCTCTTGAAGTGGTCACATATTCCTAAATTGCGAAGCCACGAAGAATTAGGTAGAAGGGGTAAATCAACAAGGGATGGAATCAACATATGACTTCGAAGCGATTCGAATACCACAACTCAAAATAAAACCAAGGATTGGCTTGCGGAATAAGCCGGAACAAACATATGATAGAGATTTCGTCCGAAGTTTTCGTGGTGGGACCTACACGGGCTCGATCGTACAGCACCATCATGTACAAGGCAGTGCACATGACATACGAAGCGTCCCCGAGTCAGCATAGCCAAGGACTCTTTAAGACACAACGAGACCACTGTAAAATCGACCGTGAATAGGCGAACCACTAGACGTCGAACCCCAATTTCATATCATACATCTGTCGGAAAGATATCCTAAGAGCTACTTGAATTCCCACCTATGAAACTCCCGAAACTTTTCGGTTATGCAATCAGGTGTTGGGGATACAGGGGAAGCATAATATCTCACCCAAACTAGCAATACCTACATCCAGCTGTATCCATCCTTCAACACATAACCAAGAAACCTTCGGAAACCATCTACCTCAACCTTCGAAAAGTATCCGTTATACAAGTTATGGCGATACTCCCGAACTCCCGCCCCAGTACTGGGTGGCGTCGAGGTTATCTCACCAACGAGCTGCATAAAGGAGATTTTCGATGTCGACGAACATATCTCAAGTATACCAGAATTGCAATGATAAAATTATGATGACAAGACCTCAGAGCTCAACTCCCCTGACAGGAGGCACCAAGACAGTATTCTCATCATAAGCCATCGGAACAAATCCAAGATACTCACGTGATACTAATTTTTTTTAGTGAAATTTGAGAAGAGAAGAGTCAAAACTCTACGTCAAGATGCCTTACCAGAGCGATGAGGAGACTGGGAAGTAAAAAGAATTCCTAAGCTCTCCGATATATAATTCCTAAATGACTCAAAACATTTTTCTAGACACAACTCGGCTGCTAAAAACGATCAAGCAATGGGGGCTCCTAAGGTCGGGGAAGGCTCTGATTACCAACTTGTAACGCCCTCAATGCGGCTATATCTCCCACGTGTCGAGGCACGACTTAGAGGCATAACCGCATTGAAAGCAATGTCGCAAGTTAGGAAATCATCCCATGTACATAAATAATATAAAGGGGAGGTATATAGTTGGCTTACACTCGCCACGTCACATCAAAGTACATAAATAACATACATCATCCAAACACTCATGGCCCGACTACGGCGCCTAAATAAAAGACAACCCAACAAGCGACATAGGTCCCGATCACCCCAACTGGGCTCCACTACTGATCATCAGGAAAAGACACATAGTAACGCTGAGAATCCTCGTCGTACTCCCACTTGAGCTCAAGCGCGCCATCTGGAGCTGTATCATCTGTCCCTGCATCTGGTGTAATAGTAATCTGTGAGCCACATGGACTCAGCAATCTCGCACCCTCGTGATCAAGACTATTTAAGCTTAATAGGTAGGAAAGGGGTAATGTAAGTGGAGCTGCAGCAAGCGACTAGCATATATGGTGGCTAACTTATCCGCAAAAGAGAGCGAGAAGAAAGAGCAAGGCGCGAGCGAGGAACTAGAGAGCAACCTGCGCAAACATAACTCCAACACCGTGTCCGCTTTCCGGACTCCGCCGAGAAGAGGCCAGCACGGTAACACACTCAGTTGATTCATTTTAATTAATTAAGGTTCAAGTTATCTACAACCGGATATTAACAAATTCCCATCTGCCCATAACCACGGGCACGGCTTTCGAAAGATCAATCCCTGCAGGGGGTCCCAACTTAGCCCATAACAAGCTCTCACGGTCAATGAAGGAATAGACCTCCACCCAAGACACACCGATCACACTCAGTATCTCGGTACAACAAGATGATTCGACAGGTTAAAACAAGTCCAGCAACACCACCCGAATGTGCCGACAAAACCCAATAGGAGCTGCACATATCTCTTTCTCAGGGCACACTCAGATGAACACTACGTACAACTAAAACCAACCCTCGAGTTGCCCCGAGGTGGCGCAGCAAGTGGCTCTGTTTGGACCAACACTCAGAGGAGCACTGGCCGGGGGGGGGGGGGGTTAAAATAAGATGACCCTCAGGCTCCGGAAACCCAAGGGAAAAAGAGGCTAAGTGGCAAATGGTAAAACCAATGTTGGGCATTGCTGGAAAAGCTTTAATCAAGGCGAACTATCAAGGGGTTCCCATTATAGCCCAACCGCGTAAGGGACGCAACAATCCGGGAACATAACACCGATATGACGGAAACTAGGGCGGCAAGAGTGGAACAAAACACTAGGCGAGAGGCCGAGCCTTCCACCCTTTACCAAGTATATAGATGCATTAAGATAACATGGCAATATAATGATATCCCAACAAGTAAATAGATGTCCCAACAAGGAACGGCTCCAATCGTCACCTGCAACTAACAATGCTATAAGAGGGGCTGAGCAAAGCGGTAACATAGCCAATCAACGGTTTGCTAGGACAATGGTGGGTTAGAGGTTCAACATGGCAATTGGGAGGCTGACAAGCAAATGGTAGGCATCGTAGCATTGGCATAGCAAAAGAGCGAGCAAACTACCATAGCAAAGATAGTAGTCATTTCGAGGGTATGATCATCTTGTCTGTACAGTTGTCAGAGTTGACTGGATCCTCAAAAGCAAACTCAACGGGCTCCTCGTTAGTGAACTCGTCTCCCGGCTCTACCCAACAACACAAACAAGCAACAAGGATACAATCAACCACGTGCAAACTCAAGCAATAAGATGCAATGATGGTATGCTATGCGGGATGCGATGCGGGATGCAAAATGCAAGACGTGACAGGAAATGCATGAACCTGGCCTCAACTGGAAAACCAAGTTTGCCACTGGATAGAGGGGATGAAATCGCTTGAAAACGATATAAAGATCATAGGAATCGGAGCTACGGTTTGAAAATGGCAAGCGTTTTACGAAATGAATCCGGTCTGCGATTTACAGCAAG
Organism: Triticum monococcum; assembly: GCA_034509565.1. Lineage (NCBI taxonomy): Eukaryota > Viridiplantae > Streptophyta > Magnoliopsida > Poales > Poaceae > Triticum > Triticum monococcum. The sequence continues at coordinate 673,721,931 of CM067845.1, forward strand.
TAGGCTCCTAAATGCAACGAAATGAACATGCTACAGCCACCAAACATGACAACAAAAGACATGGCAGGGATGTACACAAGATGGTTATCAAAAAACTAGCACTGAGCCATGGCCAAATTCATCCATTAAGAGGTTCAAACAAGCATGGCAAAAACGAATAAGCAAAACAGATTTCAGACTTAGTGAAATTAACACTAGTCTGAAATTTCAGACCACAATGCTCTCTTCGGAGCAGCAAAACAACATGATACACAACCTTATTATGACAAGTAAGAACATGGCATGGAGCTACTCAACAAGCTTAACAAAACACCCAAAGTGACCTGGGGCCAAAAGGGCCCACAAAATACTTTAACGAGCACACGAACATAGATGAAACACAATCAGTTTTCAGACTTAGTGAAAACTGAGACATGCTGAAATTTAACTCGCGAAGGCATGTAAACGAGCTCGATACACTCACCATGGTGCAAGTCATAGCAAGGCAAGCATATATCTATTAAGATGGCACAAAATTCTAGCTAGACATGGCAAGAACAATGGCATAGCATGCACGGATCACTAACAATAGCATCGGCAAAATCGTAAACAAGTTGACAATCTGCCCAGATTTACCACGAAGCAAAAGTAGAGCTCGATTGACTCAAGCTAGAGCACTCCACATATGAAAACAAAGACATGGATGGATAGAGCACAACAAGATTAACAAATGTCCCTTACTGATCATCCTCAAAAGAGGCATGGATCACTAGGAAACAAGCTGAACATATGGCATCATGAACTAAAATATCCCAGACTTAGTGAAAATCACTAAGTCCCTGAAAACAGAATTCTCAGGTGCCTCTCTTTGCAAGCTTGCACAAGTCATCACACACATCCTAAAAATGCATGGGTGGCACCTCTGGAAAGAAGACAAAATGCTTAACAATTTATTCCAAAGACTCATAGGCATATCATGCACACAATAATCATGGCAAAAATGACAAAAGTCTATGATGAACTAACGGATCTGCAATTTAACTCACGAAGCCTCCTTCTAGCAGCATTTCGGGCATCAAGATGAACTCAAATGCAAATGATGCAATGGAATGAAATGATGTACTCGTCGAGACGAAGATTGTGATATATTATATGCCCAAAACGGAGCTGCGGATGCAGAGATATGATCAATCAAAGATAGCATAAAAATTAGGGTTCGGGAGCGAAAAGTCAACCGTCACGTTTTTAGATCCAGATCCAGATCGGGATCCCACGGGCATGGACTTCGAGGTCGCCGGATTTACTGTTCACCGGGGGGTTTTCGAGGATGGCCGGCGTCGGACCCGGTGGAGCTCGCCAGCGTGAGGGGAGGAGGAGGCCGGCGTCGGAGGAGCTCGGTGGCGGAGCTCCCGCGGCGCGGCGCGGCCGGGCAAGGCGGCGAGGGGTCCGGCCGGCGAAGGTCGGAGCGGTGGTGGCCGGAAATGGCGGCGCGGCGGTCGGCGGCGTCCGGCCGCCGGAGACAGCGAAGGAGGCGGCGATGTGGCGGCGGGGTCTCCCTGGTGCGGCGCGGAGGCGGATGGGCCTCGGGGGCCCCTCCTGGGCCTCCCTGGCCGGCGGCAGCGGGGAAGTGGGCACGGGCGGTGGCCACTAGGCGGATGACACGTGGCGGCGGACGGGGAGGCCGGACATGTCCGTCGGCGGGGCAGGTGTCCGGCGCGCGCGAGGACGAATGAATCTAGGGTTTCGGGGAGGAGGAGATCCGAATTTGGAGGGGGATGTATATATATAGGCATAGAGGGAGCTAGGAGAGTCCAAATGAGGTGCGGTTTTCGGCCACGCGATCGTGATCGAACGCTCTAGGACATGGAGCAGAGTTTGGTGGGTTTTGGGCCAAATTGGAGGGGTGTTGGGCTGCAACACACACGAGGCCTTTTCGGTCTCTCGGTTAACCGTTGGAGTATCAAACGAAGTCCAAATGGTACGAAACTTGACAGGCGGCCTACCGGTAGTAAACCAAGGCCGCATGGCAAGTCTCGGTCCAATCCGGAAATGTTTAATCCCCACACACGAAAGAAAGCTAGAAATGACCACCGGAGGAGAACGAAGCGCCGGAATGCAAAACGGACAACGGGGAAGATGCTCGAATGTATGAGATGAACATGTATGCAAATGCAATGCACGTGATGACATGATATGAGATGCATGAAAACGAAAACAACACACGGAGACAAAGACCCGAACCCGAGAAATAAATATAACTTAACGCCGAAAACGGCAAGAGTTGGAGTACAAATTGGGAAAGTTATATCTGAAGCGTTACACCGAAGATCTCAGTTCAAAAAAAATGGTAATATCAATGGAGGGGTGATTTCCTTCAATAGGTGGAAAACATAGGAAATATTGGTTGTTATCAAGGAAAGGTAAAAATTTAGGAAAGTTAGGATTTTTGAACTGATTTTCTATGCAAATGGGGTTTTATTGTTTGGTAACGTGATATCAGTACGTGCCCATTTATGACGTGTCTGATTAGGAAAATTTGCAAATGTTAAGAAACTATTTATTGGCAGGAAAGTTGTGACGTGTCTGTTATTTGTTTCCTAAATCAAATTTCACTAATAAGTGAAATCGATTGATTTAGATAAGTTAGGAAAGTTAGATTAAAATGTATTATTTGTTTCCTGAAAATCTGTTATTTATTTCCTAAGACAAATTGAACTAATAAAAGGAATCGATTGATTTGCATAATTTAAGGGAGGTAGATTAAAATGTATTATTTGTTTCCTGAAAATCTGTTATTTGTTTCCTAAGACAAATTGAATCAATAAAAGGAATCGATTGATTTGCATAATTTAAGGAAGTTAGATTAAAATGTATTATTTGTTTCTTAAAAATCTGTTATTTGTTTCCTAAAACAAATTGAACCAATAAAAGGAATCGATTGATTTGCATAATTTAAGAAAGTTAGATTAAAATGTATAATTTGTTTTCTGAAAATTTGTTATTTGTTTTCTAAGACAAATTGAACCAATAAAAGGAATCGATTGATTTGCATAATTTAAGGAAGTTAGATTAAAATGTATTATTTGTTTCCTGAAAATCTGTTATTTGTTTCCTAAGACAAATTGAACTAATAAAAGGAATCGATTGATTTGCATAATTTAAGGAAGTTAGATTAAAATGTATTATTTGTTTTCTGAAAATCTGTTATTTGTTTCCTAAGATAAATTGAACCAATAAAATGGATCGATTGATTTGCATAATTTAAGGAAGTTAGATCCATGATTTGTTATACGTTAGGAAAGTTCTGATTGTAATAAAGAGTGGAGAGAAAAATAAACCGATGGATCAGGATGGGAGGGGGTGGTGGAAGGAGAGACGAAAAAAAACTAGCGAAAATAAACTGCGGAGATGATTCACTAACTCGTCCATTAGAAGTAAAGATTAGTGCTAGCTCATTGGTTGTAATTGCTTAATCTTGAAAAGTTTTTTGCAGGATGTGCTTCAGCATATATGCTGGTCCAGTGATTATTTCACTTGCTTTAACTGTTATACATATTTGTCTCGTCTGAGACGAGTTGACATAAGAAAGTACACACAACAAAATAATATTACAAGACACAAACTCACTATTGAGTAATCACTCTGCTAGCTGTAATGTATATTTCCCCCTTTTTTCCCGTCAAATCAGTTGTCCTCACATGTCGTGATGGCATGAGTTGTCGCAGGGGTAGGCGCAGTCGATGGCCCTCACTTCTGCCCGGCCGAAGTACCAGTCACCCACAGATTTCCAGATCGCCTGTGCACCCACGCAAGAACACAAAACATGAAGTGAACCGATGATGATGAACTATATATACAGTCCACTTCAAAATTCAAGTGATAGCTAGTAGGTACCTTGTTCTGAAGACTAGGAGAGCCATACGCATTCTTCCAAGTTGCATACTCGGACTGGCCGTGAGTGAAGCACGAGTTTATGAAGAACCCGTTGCTCCTGGAACGGGAGACGCTTAGCACAGTGCCCACCATTTGGTTCCTGAAAGCTGCACTCATAGGTACATATTGATCATTGACATATACATGTGACATTCAGAACTCGAACTTGGATCATCGTTTGGTGCGTCGCTAAATTAATAAATCCATGGATGTATACCTTGCAAGATGTTCATCTGGAACGCGTTGCAGGCAAAACGACTGGACTTGCAGTCTCGCCAGGCGCTGCCGGGGTCGGCTACGTCCGGGGCCAGGCTTTCCCGGATCTGAATTACATTTGCTCTTTATTGTCATTACGTCTGTGCGGACTATACTGTTTAACAGATCAAAAAAATAACCTAGGCTTGGATGATATATATCAGGTCAATTTATAGCTTCCTATATATACCTGCCAGGTATCGTAGGCTGCATTCAGCAGGAAGATCGGGGTTCTTATGCCGCCGATTACATTCTGCGGGAAGAAGCACTGCATGCATGTGCACATGAGATCACTAGGGGTCAGCTGGTTCTTGATGAGTTTAATCATAGAGAATTCACGTTACGCACCGAGGTGGCGTCGAGATGACTGGTGCAACTCCTGGGCAGGTTCTGAGCCACCCCATGCGTGGCCACGACGCCTCCGAAGTAGGTTCTCAAGGTATGCCACCCGGCGACGTTGACGCTGCATGTATATGCCGGGTGAACAATGCATGATAGATCGATGCACTTTAATGTTTATATACATTGGATGGGTATAAGTTATGCATGCATGTGTACGTACGCGTCCAGGAAGAATCCCGCGTCGGCGAGACACTTGACGGTGGTGCCCCGGCCGGCGAAGAAGCCGCCGAACTGGTCGCAGTGCAGCACCACCGCCAGGGCCCCGGCGGAGCTTCCCGACAGCAGCACCTGATCCGCGGAAGACATCCCAATGGAGAGGAGGTGCTGGATGACGGCGTTAAATATGCGCTGGCCCCGGAAAAAGAGCCCCGAGCGCGGGTCGTAGCCTTCGCCGGCGAAAGACGCGCCGTCGCAGTAGCGGATCATCACCCGGTTCCAACTGAAGAAATCTGATAATGTGCACACACACATACAAGAAGTTTGACTTAGAATAAACATAGAATTTCAAGTATTTTAAAACGGAGGGAGCATGCACGAACCAGGGTTCTCGGTGGGGCTGGAGCTCAAGATGCCGCCGAAGTACATCTGCCTGTTCATGAGATTTGACGAGCCGAGGCGGCTCGCCTTGCGGTACAGGCACGACCCCACGCTCTCGCACCATGAGCCTCCCTGCGTGCAGCATGTTGGTCGGTTGATTCCGCAAAATGCATCATATGCTTAGACACAACATGCATGTCTTTTAGGTTATATGTAGAGTATGTACCTCTAGGTGAACGATCCAACGATTCTTCCCTGCACCATAGCCCGAATCCATGTGGTAAGCCGGCGGCGTCCCATCCATGCACACTGCACATCATTTACATGTATGGTGCCGTTACATATGGAGTACAATTTGTTTTTCATTTTATATATCACGTGTCAATTCAACAGATCGTTGGTCCACTTTCAGAGAAAAATAGCCTAAAGCGGAATAGATCAAGTTACGAAAACACTGTAAACTTAATTACCTATATATGGCATTTATATAAATTTATCAAAATCGTGCAGGTCACAGAAGCCATGACACAAGCCATGCATGGTTACAGATATGTACCATTCAAGAGTCGTAAAAATCAAGGAAATTATCATAGTAGATTGTTTGGAATTTTGCAAGATCTGTTATCATTGAGCAGCATAATAAAAGCCTAATTAGTGTTGAATTTGCAGGATTGAATAGAGAATACTGTACAATTTTAAACGATTTGATAGTAGCACTAGTAGCTTTTTAGGGAGAATATTGTGGCAGTTAGTGTGCAATTAAGAGTGAAATTCGAATTTGTGAGGATCCAACAAATTCAATAGTAGTATTTTTGTGCAATTGAACACTAGATATCATTACATGTGAAGATATTAATTTTACGTGGATATATTGTAGAATATTGATTGCACGTTCATATTTGGTAGGATATTAATTGGTAGGATATATGCTTGAGATCTGTTGTGTCTATCCCTTTGGGCCTTTTTATATGTTATTACAGATATAGATAGATATAGACAGAGTGCAGAAACTGCCTGAAACGCTTGAGTATTAATTTGGTGCAATTTTTGCAAATCAAAAGGCTGAAAGTAGATTTTTTTGTGTAAGGTATATGAAAATCGAGAAGGTTGGGTCTGCGGTGCTGGTTTTCACCTGATTTCCCTTTTTGTAAATAATTGGATTGGCAATTTTTGTTTATTTTTTATGAAAAGACAGCTCTTGCCACGCTTGCTTGAAAAAAGAGTCACATCCGAATATTTGTTGCTTATGTCTTTGTGTTTGAGGTCACTAGACGTACACGTGTGTTTAAGAAGAAACAACTAAGACATGCGTGTTCCAGCACTCACCAGTCCATGGGCCAGCAAATATGGCATATAACGGGCAATCACGACGATGTATAGAATTTGCACCGAAGTTTAAAACCCCTCCAAACCGGATGGTCGGACAATTTTGACATGAATGAAGTACTAAAGGTTAACTCAAAATTGTTATAGGCGTATGTACATGTACGTACCGGCTCCCATCGCGACGGCGGACGTGAGGACGGTGATAGGCACTGGTACACCCGGCGCCCCTGCGAGCCGCCTCATACCACCACGGCTCACGTTCCGGTCGGCCGCCGCCTGCGCGCTCCCTGCAAGGACCAAAACCACAAGAAAAAGCGCCCAAAGCTTGGCCATCCCGACCTTCTCCTCCATCTTCAACTATGGAATTGAAATGGATACTCACGACTCTCTCCCTGGCACCTAGAACTATATATACCAGTCGAATTGATGATTGAGCAGTTACTACAACTATCTATCTATCTATCTATCTATCTATCTATCTATATATTGAGATATGGCATCCAAACACCGCATGAAGAGATCAACCTGGTCAAGAAAAAATCGGTAGGTATTAAATGCAGCGACCGCGTGCATGCGTGCATCCAATGTATACCTGCCTACTGCGTGGAGATCTGGCAGAGAATGAATATCATGGCACACCGCCTTGGGCCAAGCTACAATTCTGCTTACATTTCCTTCGTATATGTGCCAATTTTTCTAGCACAGAATTTCAAGAAAGGGGAGCTCCAGGATATATGTCTCGTACTAGAAAGCGGAGCTTCGAGACATTTCCTTCGTATATCCGCCAATTTTTTGCCAGCACGAAATTTCAAGAGGTGGAGCTTGGAGACATTTCCTTCGTATATGCGCCAATTTGCCAGCACGAAATTTCAAGAGGTGGAGCTTCGACACATATGGGAAAGTCAATCATGCCGCTGGGATCGTGGTGCAATCCATCGCAACTTCGCTCGGTCCGTTCATATATATCCAACCTTATCACTACACAAATATATCTATCCATGAGGCACGTATATGACCATGTGATGAGCACATTTCTATTTCGGTCACCGCTGATACAGTCACACCCGTTCAAGTAACAGAAAGATAAGGACCAATCAGCGGTGCTCTCACACGTCAACTTAAATATCAGGTACTGGTGAAAATGACTCACATCTATTATCACAGTTCATTAGAAGTACCAAACACCCTAAATATAATAATAAAAATACATTGAGGTCCCTCATCGAACGATCACTGCCGCCGCTAGAATGAGCCACTGATGCGCGCTCTCACATCAGAGTTGGCCTGACCTTATTGATGACATTCGGAAAGTCTTCGTGCACGTGCCCCTAATGACCAGAGCCCCGGAGACACGATTGCCACCATTGAACCCTTGAATCGATCTAAAGAATCTAACACCAAATCTCGCCGTTGTGTACGCACAACAAGAAACCCCAACCTGGGCACGCTGAGGAGTAGGAAGGAATCTACGACAGAGCTCTATCTAATCCCTCCCTACAAACAAACTTGAGGAGGATCGGAGCCCCGAAGACTGACTCAGATAAGAAGTGTCACCATCCGTCCGAGCGCCGCTCTTGCGAGGACTAGAACCATAAGCTATCTACTAGCACGAGCCGAGGCACCATGATTCATCTACTAGCCGCCGGCTGCCAGAGTGGCAGACAAAGGGGAGGTGAATCCACAGGCTCACCGATGGAGATCGAGGGGAGGGAGACTTTGCCCTAGTCGCCTTGCGAGAGGGGAAAGAATGACGTGGGATTAAATACCAGGTGCTTTTGCCTCTAAGAACTTTCATTAATGATCATGAGAATAAATATATTGTTAAGGAAGAAAGGATCTTGCATGGATGAAAGGGACAAGCATTGGGGCATGAGCAAGCATGGAGATGGCGACAAGAATACATGGAAGGAAGATGGAGTTTCAAGTGGTTATTTCATAACTTCGGAGCCACCATAATGATGCATAAACACATAGATGAAATGTCGAAGAGCACAGTTCATATTTCGTCCATGGCCTTCTATAGGTGTTGTGCCACATTGTCCAAGCCGGTGTAATTTTGAAATGCATGACCATAGGTAGGTTTTAGAGTCCACAATAGTGGAGAAAACCGACATAAGGTGGGACCCCCCTATAGGGTTGGCTGTATTTTCATGTACCTACATAAATATTGCCCCTAGGGCATCATTTAGTCTCTTCTTTGTTTATTTAAAACCATACCAGCAACTTCGTATATTTTGTTTGTGTCCAACGATCATTCCAAGGCTGCTTACGAAACTCCAGCTTTCATCTATACTTCTTATACATATTTGTAATATTCAGATTGCAAATTATAGTCCTTGTTTGTTCTTAGATTGCCTGTAGGGATTAGAAATTTGTGGTCAGGTTGGTGGTGCCCCAACGTGTGGTCAATAAAAATTCAACGTTCTCACACATTATAGTCGGATAATCAAATTCGACTCCACCCAAATCAAATGAGACAGTATCACATCCTTATACCTATCACATCGTATCATATTTTTAGGTTGCTCAATAAGATTTTCCAGTTTTCCAGTAGTTTACATTGCATCTTGGATCTATTTGAACATGGAAAATAAATGAAATGGCCTCATTGGATCACTCAAGAACTCAATCTTGCATCCAAGAAGCGAAAGACCAATGACCCTCAAACTCCCAATTACTCATGTGGATGAAGATGGCAAGCCAAGTGGAAATGGTGTTGTGAAAGAAATATGCCCTAGAGGCAATAATAAAATGGTTATTATTATATTTCCTTAATCATGACAAAGGTTTATTATTCATGCTAGAATTGTATTCACCGGAAACTTAAATGCATGTGTCGATACATAAACAAATACTGTGTCCATAGTGAGTCTCTACTAGACTAGCCCGTTGATCAAATATGGTTAAGGTTTCCTAACCATAGACCTGAGTTTTCATTTGATAACGGGATCACATCATTAGGAGAATGGTGTGATGGACAAGATCCATCCATTAGCTTAGCATATGATCGTTCAGTTTATTGCTACTGCTTTCTTAATGTCAAATACATGTTCCTTCGACCATGAGATCATGCAACTACCGGATACCGGAGGAATACCTTGTGAGCTGTCAAACATCACAACGCAACTGAGTGATCATAAAGATGCTCTACATGTATCCCCGAAGGTGTCTATTGAGTTGGCGTGAATCAAGATTGGGATTTGTCACTCCGTGTATCAGAGAGGTATCTCTAGGCCCTCTCGATAATACACATCACAAGAAGCTTGGAAGCAAAGTGACTAAGGAGTTAGTTGCAAGATGATGTATTACGGAACGAGTAAAGAGACTTGTCGGTAACGAAATTGAACTAGGTATAGAGATACCGACGATCGAATCTCGGGCAAGTAACATACTGACAGACAAAGGGAATTACGTATGTTGTCATAAAGGTTCAACCGATTAAAGATCTTCGTGGAATATGTAGGAATCAATATGGGCATCCAGGTCCCGCTATTGGTTATTGACCGGAGAGGTGTCTCGGTCATGACTACATAATTCCCGAACCCGCAGGGTCGCACGCTTAACGTTCGTTGACGCTAGAGTAGTATTGGGATATTTGATGAGTGGTAACCAAATGTTGTTCGGAGTCCCGGATGAGATCCCAGACATCACGAGGAGTCTCGGAATGGTCGAGAGGTAAATATTTATATATGAGAAGTCATATTTTGGGTTTCAGAAAAAGGTGCAGTTTTTTCGGTATTGTACCGGGAAGCTTCCAGAAGGTTACAGAGGATTCCGGAGGGGTCCAGAAGTCCACAAATGGGTCCACCACGACCCAAGGGCTAGCATAGGCTACGGGGAGGTTCCCTGACCTTATTGGGATAGGCGCACCAAGTCCTCAAAAGCCCATGTGGCTAGGGAAGGCAAAAAAGGAAGGAGTCCTAGTAGGAATAGGATTGGACTTGGAGTCCAAGTCCTCTCCCCCTTAGCTGCACCCTAGGTCTTGGAGGGGAAGCTTCCCACACACCTCCACCTATATATATATATATATATACCAACAATATAGGGGATCAATTTTATTTTAAAATTAATAAACCTTATTTAGCTTAATATGTGATTAGGTTAATTTGGGATTAGGTGAAGGTGGTAGACAGGTATGCTTTTTATCTTGAATAGTATTTACTATTCACTAGGTAGGGCACTATTCACAATAGTGCTCCACTATTGAATACACTATTTGGAATAGTATTTCACTATTCACATCAATATTTAATTCAATATGATTACCTTCACGTTCTAACTTGATTATGTATTTGTTCCAGGATCTATTTTGGGCTGGCGAGGCCAACAATTCGTCCGACGGTGTGCGCAGAGGTGTAAAATCCTACTCAGTACTCACCATATTTATCATTATGTTGTATCAGATGTAGCTAATTATGTTCACTTAGCAGTTTTAATTGCAAATTTATGGGATAAATTCCTATCGTCTTCCCAGGCAGTTCCACCCGAAGGGAACACTTCTCTACGGCCACAAGGTTCTCATTCAAATGCCACTCTGGGCTACACAGAGAACTACACACGCAGAGGTTTTTCCTATAGGATCCCTAGCATAAGAACTCGTCCCATAAATTCATAAATAAAAGCACTAAGTGAAACCAAGAAACTACATCATTTCAACAACATAATTTACATATGGTTTTCCCTTTCGGGAAGCCCCGAAGGGATTACACACAACTAGGAAATTACCTTCAAACTCTTGGCGAACTAAGCGCCTTCTTGGCTATTCTACTAGCAGTGGTGGTGGCTAAACTATGAAGGAAGTGGTGCTCTGGTGGAGAGTCTTGATGCTCTGAGTGCTTCGCGCTTTCCCGTCTTTTGTGTCTGTGTCTTCTTGAGCCCAGCGTCTCCTTTTATAGCCACGAGGGATGGCTGCAGGGTGGCATTCGGGAGCCTTCCTTCACTTATTTTACACACGGTAGTATGCACACGCGTCCTACTAGGGTATACGCGTGTCCTTCTAATAATATAGAAAAGTGCGAGAGAGTGCCGACAAGCTTCAATCTTCAGGAATCTCTGCTTTCTTCACGTGGCATTGTCCCTCGGTGAATAATTGGCTGGCTTCTGTGTACCAGTCTTTGCTCCTTGGCTATACAGATTATCATGCGATTAGCCTTCAGAGCTTCTTCTGCCTTCAAGAATCCATGTGCCAGTGTATGCGTACACACATGCCAAGGCTGCTTAAATATTCGGCATTGCTTTTTTTTACAGGGGGTCTTCCCTGCCCATATAATTGATAATACCTTATCAATATTTAAAATATATATTCTTGGGATTTCTATCAATATTCGGGTCGGGTATAGTCCTCCGCGCCCAAATAATTGATAGCAATGTCAATATATGCGGTTTGGGCTTTATTCAGGCCGTTGCTCATGCCCTGCTATGTCCATATGATCATCATCATTTAAGAGATTGAAATCGTATTTTTCATCACATTCTTTCTTTATTTCTTCAAATTTTTCATCCATTTCTTGCTTTAATTCTTTTAATATTTCCTTCTTTAATTCTTTCTTTATTATCTTCGAAAATTCTTCAAACCTTTTATCCATTTCTTGATCTATGTATTCACTGTCTAAAGGGTCAAGCCCCTTTAGAAGGCATTCTTGATATGTCTTATATTTTGGAGGCTCTTCCTTCTTTATATTTTTAGAGCTTGATGCCTCCCCCTTTGTGGGAGTTGGTGAAGCAGGTATGCCTCTTTTCATTTGGATATAGTCTTTCGCCTTTGGGTCAATATAATAATTTGGTCCAAATACCTTTCTTGCCCAGAATAAGGCATCATCTATATTATAATATCTTTTGAATGTTAAATCTTGTCCTTTCCTTTTTGCATCTATTTTTCCAATCATTATATTTTCCCATTCCAAATATATGCCAGGTTTATCTCCATCAAATATGATATATAGTGTTTCTCCTTTTGGTATATCAATCTTTTCAGGTTTTGGCAAATTTTTGTTTAATTCATTAAAATATTCTGCCAAACTATTGAGAATTGATAAAAAATATCCTTTTTCCTCTCTCTTGAGAGTATATTGGAACCAGAAATTATCCAATATGCATCTTTGAGCTTCATCAAGCTTGATATGGGGTTTTGGCTTGAAATTGAATGTATTTGGCTAAAACATTTTCAGCCTATTTTCTTCTCCAAAGAAGAGATATTCATCCTTGTTGGCGAATAATCCTTTCCTCATTTCTGCAAATTTGATGCACGAGAAAATATGTCAGGTAAGGTATTATCCTTCCCCTTAATATGCTCAAAAATAACTTTATAACCATTCCCAGCTATGGTGTCTTCAAATAAGACCCATCTTCTAGTTGAGCTTTCTTACTATTAATTTTATTGTAATATCGACATATAGCTTCACAGTCTGTACGCACTGTAAATTCTTTAAATCCTAGATATAGCCTAAATGCATTTATTGCATTTACAACTGCAAGGATTTCCCTATCAATATTATTTACCGTCTTTAATTTGTAATTTCCTGAAGCATATCTGCATATTTTTTCATCTGCTTTTGGGGGGTATTTATTGGGTTTTTGTTTTAGTATCGCACCCCATCCTGCCTTAGATGCATCTGTTTCAATTATAAAATAATTGTCTTCTAGAGGCAATTCTAGGGGTTTTAAATTCTTGACCTTTTCCTTGATGGCCTTTACTAATTTTATATCTTCGGAATTGAAGTATTTTTGACCATTTTTCCTTAATTTAGCATACAAAGGTCCTGCTAACTTTGCTAAGTTGTCTATGTAGTTTCTCGCATAGTTTACAATTCCTAAGAACTGTTGTAAAACCTTTTTATCACTCATATTATCAGGAAACTCTAATATTTTCTTTGCAATATGTTCTTGTAGATATATCTTTCCTTCTCCTATTTCATGACCAAGGAAGTTTATTTTTTCTTTGCAAATTTCCATCTTCTTTTTGGATAGTATGAGTCCATTTTGTTCTACCTTTCGAAAGAACACTTCAAGATGGGCTATATGCTCTTTGTATGATTTTGAGAAAACTAACAAATCATCTACATATACCAATATAAATGCTTGATTCTCATTAAATATATTTTGCATTTTTCTTTGAAATAGTGCAGGTGCATTCTTTAGACCTAATGGCATTACTAGCCATTCATAATGGCCTTGTGGACAAGTAAATGCTATCCAAGGAATAGATTCTTCAGCCATTTTTACTTGCCAAAATCCTGCCTTTAAGTCAAATTTAGAGAAATATTTACTTCCTTGTATTCTATTAATCCATTCCTGCTTATTAGGTATATTATATGCATCATCAACTGTATTATCATTAAGCCTTTTAAAATTAATTACCATTCTAGATTTTCCTCTAACTTCTTCAGCATGATTTCTAACTATAAAAGCAGCAGATCTATGAGGACTTCTACTTTCTCTTATAGCTTTTAACTTTAATAACTCTTCAATATGCATTTTGAATTCTTCAATATCCTTTGGAGTAGCTTCTATTGGTCCTGATTTAATTATATAATCTGGATTTATGATATTTATTTTGCAAACTATAGAGTTCTTATCCCAAAGTTTCATTGGTATTTCTCCTATAATTTGTATGCTTTCTAGTCTTTGCACAATCTTATATATATCCTTTTTAGATTTTATATCTCTATACCAATTTGGAGAGAATGATTGTAACCCAATGCATTCTGTACATGTATTTTCTATATGTTATTCTTCTATGGTCTCACTAAGTTCTTCGTCTTTATAGAATTCAAGGGGATCCGGACTTGTGCTATATTCATCATCTAAATTAGATATTTCTACATTTTGCAAGGACTTTCTTTGTTTTCTTGATAAGGGATAAATGTTACCCCTTCTTCATGTATGATTGTGGTTTGTAAAGATTGTTGTAAAAATCTTAACCCTATTATCATGTCATCATTTATTACTGACAAATATCTTATTGTAATTTCATCTATTATATATTTTGTGCCATTTATGTAAGCTTCAATATTATATGCTAGCTGATTATGGATCTTCTTTATTCCTGACATATCAGTAGATACTTCAGCTTTATTATCATCTATAGTTTCAACTATTTCGGGACATCTCATAAAATATTTATCATGGATGATGTTCTTAGTGCAACCAGTATCTAATAGTGCTAGTAGTTTATATGAAATATTTGGCTTAAGAACAATCCTAACTGGGATCCTTATTCCTAACACTTCTTTGAATGGTAATCGAACAATATATTTGTTCCCAAAGCTAGTAATTGCATCTTTCAATTGTATTAATTTGTCTCCTTTTTTATCCCTTACTGTTACCATTTGCTCTTTCATTTCCGTAATTTCAGCAACATTATTGTCTTGCTTATTACTATTTTCTAACTCATCTTTAAGTTTTTCTAACTCTGCTTCTAGCTTGTTTATTCTATTTTCTAAATTTCTAACCCTACTGGATAATATTTATTCTTCTGGTTCTAATTCTATTTCTTGTCTCCACTTTTGATTATTGGTTCTTAGACATGAGGCACATGCTTGTTTTAAACACAGGCTACATGTGAACCTATTATCTTGGCTTGGGTAATATATACAGAAAGCACATTTTATGTTATAATCACCTTTTCCTCTAATCCAATCATGTTCACAATCTACTTGGTTCATCAATTCAATTTTTAAACCGGCTACTTCATCTATTAGGTCTATTTCATCTTCACTTGATTCATATTCTGGAGCCTCATTTTCTATTTCATCTGTCTCTATAATTGAATATATTGACTCATCGTCTTTTATTTCATCATCACATACTAATATATTCTCATTAATGCTATCTATAATTAATACTCTCTCTTGTTCTTCATATTTGCTAGAGTATCTTTTCTGGTCTTTATTAGGACAAGTTCTACTTAGGTGATCAAGAGAGTTACATATGAAACACCTGCATGTTTTATCATATGTTTTCTTAGGATTATATCTCCTTACATTTCTTTTATGCAAGAATGGGGCTCTATTGTCTGACCTTCTTAAGAAATATCTTTTCTTTGTTCTAAAATTTCTATTATCTCTCCTTTGTGGCTTATAGTATTTGTTTTTCCTATGCCTCTCTTCTCCATATGTTAGTGGTATTTGGACAATGTTATTGCAAAAATTGTAATCTGATTTCTTCATAGATCTTTGGGCTTGAATGCTAGTACACACCTTTCTTAATTGTTTGAAAACAAATGTTATGGCTTGGGATATATTTACCACATTTCCTCCTGTTTCTTTTTTATACTCCTCAAATATTATGGAACCTAGAGGATCAGGCAACTTATTAAAATATCTTTCTACTACACCTACATTAAAACCTTGTTTAGCAGTAGTAGCATTATACAAATAATGCTGTGAAAATTCTTTTATACCTTTCCAGCTTGTTAATGTTAATTTTTCTATTTCTCTTAACCTTTCATTTTGTAATGAGGTATGTCCTAATTTTGGATCTTCTGCTATGATCATATTTGAGATAACATTCGCAAAATTATTAGGGTTACTTCCTGCCCTTTTTAATTCTTCATATTGACTAGGGTATGATTCTACCCATTGTTCCCATAGAACTTTTACAGATTCTCCTAAAAATGTTTCAAGATATGTTAGCATATCTTCTACCTTAGTGCCTATATTATACTGACTTTGTATATATTTTTGCACAAACCTTTCCATATGCTGATTATATTTGGCCAATCTATTGTATCATGAGCTGCTAGGTTTAATATAGCGCCATCATTCTTATAATTCTGAAATTGCACTGGTTTTTCAAAATCTCTTCTTTTAGTACCCATATATCTATATTGCCCTGGGATATATGTAGGTTGATAGTCATCTTTTTCTGGAAGCCATTGTCCAGCTGATCTGGTAGGTCTTTCTCTTTCTCCTTCTCTTTTTACAGACGATTCTCCATATCCTCTTCTCCTTTTACTACTATTTTCTACTTCCATGGCTTCCATTGCATTGTCTAAATTATGAAGTCCCACATCATCTAGTGAGTTTTAGAAATCACTATTTTGTTCTGAATCATCATATCTTTCATCTTCTAACCACATTGTTGGGTAACGTAGTAATTTCAAAAAATTTCCTACGCACACGCAAGATCATGGTGATGCATAGCAACGAGGGGGAGAGTCTGATCTATGTACCCTTGTAGATCACAACGGAAGCGTTGACACAACATAGAGGAAGTAGTCGTACGTCTTCTTCCCGATCCGACCGATCCAAGCACCGTTACTCCGGCACCTCCGAGTTATTAGCACACGTTCAGCTCGATGACGATCCTCGGGCTCCGATCCAGCAAAGCGTCGAGGAAGAGTTCCGTCAGCACGACGGCGTGGTGACGATCTTGATGTTCTACGAACACAGGGCTTCGCCTAAGCACTACAACGGTATGGTCGAGGTGGAATTTGGTGGCAGGGGGCACCACACACGGCTAAGGAACGATCTCAAGGATCAACTTGTGTGTCTAGAGGTGCCCCCTGCCCCCGTATATAAAGGATCCAAGGGGGAGGGGCTGGCCGGCCAAGGGGGGAGGCGCAGGAGAGTCCTACTCCCACTGGGAGTAGGATTCCCCCTCCAATCCTAGTCCAACCCTTCTCTTTTCCACTAAGGCCCATTATGGCCCATCTAGCTCCCGGGGGGTTCCGGTAACCCTCCCGGTATTCCGGTAAAATCCCGATTTCACCCGGAACACTTCCGATGTCCAATCATAGGCTTCCAATATATCAATCCTTACGTCTCGACCATTTCGAGACTCCTCGTCATGTCCGTGATCACATCCGGGGCTCCGAACAACCTTCGGTACATCAAAATGCATAAACTCATAATAACTGTCATCGTAACGTTAAGCGTGCGGACCCTATAGTTCGAGAACAATGTAGACATGACCGAGACACGTCTCCGGTCAATAACCAATAGCGGGACCTGGATGCCCATATTGGCTCCTACATATTCTACGAAGATCTTTATCGGTCAGACCGCATAACAACAAACGTTGTTCCCTTTGTCATCGGTATGTTACTTGCCCGAGATTCGATCGTCGGTATCCAATACCTAGTTCAATCTCGTTACTGGCAAGTCTCTTTACTCGTTCCATAATACATCATCTCACAACTAACATCTTAGTTATAATGCTTGCAAGGCTTATGTGATGTGTATTACCGAGAGGGCCCAGAGATACCTCTCCGACAATCGGAGTGACAAACCCTAATCTCGAAATACGCCAACCCAACATCTACCTTTGGAGACACCTGTAGTACTCCTTTATAATCACCCAGTTACGTTGTGACGTTTGGTAGTACCCAAAGTGTTCCTCCGGCAAACGGGAGTTGCATAATCTCATAGTCATAGGAACATGTATAAGTCATGAAGAAAGCAATAGCAACATACTAAACGATCGGGTGCTAAGCTAATGAAATGGGTCATGTCAATCAGATCATTCAACTAATGATGTGACCTCGTTAATCAAATAACAACTCTTTGTTCATGGTTAGGAAACATAACCATCTTTGATTAACGAGCTAGTCAAGTAGAGGCATACTAGTGACACTCTGTTTGTCTATGTATTCACACATGTATTATGTTTCCGGTTAATACAATTCTAGCATGAATAATAAACATTTATCATGATATAAGGAAATAAATAATAACTTTATTATTGCCTCTAGGGCATATTTCCTTCAGTCTCCCACTTGCACTAGAGTCAATAATCTAGATTACACAGTAATGATTCTAACACCCATGGAGCCTTGGTGCTGATCATGTTTTGCTCGTGGAAGAGGCTTAGTCAACGGGTCTGCAACATTCAGATCCGTATGTATCTTGCAAATCTCTATGTCTCCCACCTGGACTAGATCCCGGATGGAGTTGAAGCGTCTCTTGATGTGTTTGGTCCTTTTGTGAAATCTGGATTCCTTTGCCAAAGCAATTGCACCAGTATTGTCACAAAAGATTTTCATTGGACCCGATGCACTAGGTACGACACCTAGATCGGATATGAACGCCTTCATCCAGACTCCTTCGTTCGCTACTTCCGAAGCAGCTATGTACTCCGCTTCACATGTAGATCCCGCTACGACGCTTTGTTTAGAACTGCACCAACTGACAGCTCCACCGTTTAAAGTAAACACGTATCCGGTTTGCGATTTAGAATCGTCCGGATCAGTGTCAAAGCTTGCATCAACGTAACCTCTTACGGTGAGCTCTTTGTCACCTCCATATACGAGAAACATATCCTTAGTCCTTTTCAGGTATTTCAGGATGTTGTTGACCGCTGTCCAGTGATCCACTCCTGGATTACTTTGGTACCTCCCTGCTAAACTTATAGCAAGGCACACATCAGGTCTGGTACACAGCATTGCATACATGATAGAGCCTATGGCTGAAGCATAGGGAACATCTTTCATTTTCTCTCTATCTTCTGCAGTGGTCGGGCATTGAGTCTGACTCAACTTCACACCTTGTAACACAGGCAAGAACCCTTTCTTTGCTTGATCCATTTTGAACTTCTTCAAAATCTTGTCAAGGTATGTGCTTTGTGAAAGTCCAATTAAGCGTCTTGATCTATCTCTATAGATCTTTATGCCTAATATGTAAGCAGCTTCCCCGAGGTCTTTCATCGAAAAACTTTTATTCAAGTATCCCTTTATGCTATCTCGAAATTCTATATCATTTCCAATCAGCAATATGTCATCCACATATAATATCAGAAATGCTACAGAGCTCCCACTCACTTTCTTGTAAATACAGGCTTCTCCAAAAGTCTGTATAAAGCCAAATGCTTTGATCACACTATCAAAGCGTTTATTCCAACTCCGAGATGCTTGCACCAGTCCATAAATGGATCGCTGGAGTTTGCACACTTTGTTAGCTCCCTTTGGATCGACAAAACCTTCTGGTTGCATCATATACAACTCTTCTTCCAGAAATCCATTCAGGAATGCAGTT
Organism: Triticum monococcum; assembly: GCA_034509565.1. Classification (NCBI taxonomy): domain Eukaryota; kingdom Viridiplantae; phylum Streptophyta; class Magnoliopsida; order Poales; family Poaceae; genus Triticum; species Triticum monococcum. The sequence goes on from CM067845.1 coordinate 673,741,334, forward strand.
TTGACATCCATCTGCCAAATTTCATAATCATAAAATGCGGCAATTGCTAACATGATTCTGACAGACTTAAGCATCGCTATGGGTGAGAAGGTCTCATTGTAGTCAACCCCTTGAACTTGTAGAAAACCTTTTGCGACAAGTCGAGCTTTATAGACAGTAATATTACCGTCAGCGTCAGTCTTTTTCTTGAAGATCCATTTATTCTCAATTGCTTGCCGATCATCGGGCAAGTCAACCAAAGTCCACACTTTGTTCTCATACATGGATCCCATCTCAGATTTCATGGCTTCAAGCCACTTTGCGGAATCTGGGCTCACCATCGCTTCTTCATAGTTCGTAGGTTCATCATGATCTACTAGCATGACTTCCAGAATTGGATTACCGTACCACTCTGGTGCGGATCTTATTCTGGTTGATCTACGTGGTTCAGTAGTATCTTGTCCTGAAGTTTCATGATCATCATCATTAGCTTCCTCACTAATTGGTATAGGTGTCGCAGAAACAGTTTTCTGTGATGTACTATTTTCCAATAAGGGAGCAGGTACAGTTAACTCGTCAAGTTCTACTTTCCTCCCACTCACTTCTTTCGAGAGAAACTCCTTCTCTAGAAATGATCCATTCTTAGCAACGAATGTCTTGCCTTCGGATCTGTGATAGAAGGTGTACCCAACAGTCTCCTTTGGGTATCCTATGAAGACACATTTCTCCGCTTTGGGTTCGAGCTTATCAGGTTGAAGCTTTTTCACATAAGCATCGCAGCCCCAAACTTTAAGAAACGACAACTTTGGTTTCTTGCCAAACCATAGTTCATAAGGCGTCGTCTCAACGGATTTTGATGGTGCCCTATTTAACGTGAATGCGGCCGTCTCTAAAGCATAACCCCAAAACGATAGCGGTAAATCAGTAAGAGACATCATAGATCGCACCATATATAGTAAAGTACGATTACGACGTTCAGACACACCATTACGCTGTGGTGTTCCGGGTGGCGTGAGTTGCGAAACTATTCCACAAATTTTCAAATGTACACCAAACTCGTAACTCAAATATTCTCCTCCACGATCAGATCGTAGAAACTTTATTTTCTTGTTACGATGATTTTCAACTTCACTCTGAAATTCTTTGAACTTTTCAAATGTTTCAGACTTGTGTTTCATGAAGTAGATATACCCATATCTGCTTAAATCATCTGTGAAGGTGAGAAAATAACGATATCCGCCACGAGCCTCAATATTCATCGGACCACATACATCGGTATGTATGATTTCCAATAAATCTGTTGCTCTCTCCATAGTACCGGAGAACAGTGTTTTAGTCATCTTGCCTATGAGGCACGGTTCGCAAGTACCAAGTGATTCATAATCAAGTGGTTCCAAAAGCCCATCAGTATGGAGTTTCTTCATGCGCTTTACACCGATATGACCTAAACGGCAGTGCCACAAATAAGTTGCACTATCATTATCAACTCTGCATCTTTTGGCTTCTACATTATGAATATGTGTATCACTACTATCGAGATTTAACAAGAATAGACCACTCTTCAAAGGTGCATGACCATAAAAGATATTACTCATATAAATAGAACAACCATTATTCTCTGATTTAAATGAATAACCGTCTCGCATTAAACAAGATCCAGATATAATGTTCATGCTCAATGCTGGCACCAAATAACAATTATTTAGGTCTAATATTAATCCCGAAGGTAGATGTAGAGGTAGCGTGCCGACCGCGATCACATCGACTTTGGAACCGTTTCCCACGCACAGCGTCACCTCGTCTTTTGCTAGTGTCCGCTTATTCCGTAGTCCCTATTTCGAGTTGCAAATATTAGCAACAGAACCAGTATCAAATACCCAGGTGCTACTGCGAGCTCTAGTAAGGTACACATCAATAACATGTATATCACATATACCTTTGTTCACCTTGCCATCCTTCTTATCCGCCAAATACTTGGGGCAGTTCCGCTTCCAGTGACCAGTCTGCTTGCAGTAGAAGCACTCAGTTTCAGGCTTAGGTCCAGACTTGGGTTTCTTGTCCTGAGCAGCAACTTGCTTGCTGTTCTTCTTGAAGTTCCCCTTCTTCTTCCCTTTGCCCTTTTTCTTGAAACTAGTGGTCTTGTTGACCATCAACACTTGATGCTCCTTCTTGATTTCTACCTCCGCAGCTTTCAGCATTGCGAAGAGCTCGGGAATAGTCTTGTTCATCCCTTGCACATTATAGTTCATCACGAAGCTCTTGTAGCTTGGTGGCAGTGATTGGAGAATTCTGTCAATGACGCAATCATCTGGAAGATTAACTCCCATCTGAATCAAGTGATTATTATACCCAGACATTTTGAGTATATGCTCACTGACAGAACTGTTCTCCTCCATCTTGCAGCTGTAGAACTTATTGGAGACTTCATATCTCTCAATTCAGGCATTTGCTTGAAATATTAACTTCAACTCCTGGAACATCTCATATGCTCCATGACGTTCAAAACGTCGTTGAAGTTCCGATTCTAAGCCGTAAAGCATGGCACACTGAACTATCGAGTAGTCATCAGCTTTGCTCTGCCAGACGTTCATAACATCTGGTGTTGCTCCAGCAGCAGGCCTGGCACCCAGCGGTGCTTCCAGGACGTAATTCTTCTGTGCAGCAATGAGGATAATCCTCAGGTTATGGACCCAGTCCGTGTAATTGCTACCATCATCTTTCAACTTTGCTTTCTCAAGGAACGCATTAAAATTCAACGGAACAACAGCACGAGCCATCTATCTACAATCAACATAAACAAGCAAGATACTATCAGGTACTAAGTTCATGATAATTTTAAGTTCAGTTAATCAAATTACTTAAGAACTCCCACTTAGATAGACATCCCTCTAATCCTCTAAGTGATCACGTGATCCAAATCAACTAAACCATAACCGATCATCACGTGAGATGGAGTAGTTTTCAATGGTGAACATCGTTATGTTGATCATATCTACTATATGATTCACGCTCGACCTTTCGGTCTCTGTGTTCCGAGGCCATATCTGCATATTCTAGGCTCGTCAAGTTTAACCTGAGTATTTTGCGTGTGCAAAACTGGCTTGCACCCGTTGTAGATGGACGTAGAGCTTATCACACCCGATCATCACGTGGTGTCTGGGCACGAGGAACTTTGGCAACGGTGCATACTCAGGGAGAACACTTCTTGATAATTTAGTGAGAGATCATCTTATAATGCTACCGTCAATCAAAGCAAGATAAGATGCATAAAAGATAAACATCACATGCAATCAATATAAGTGATATGATATGGCCATCATCATCTTGTGCTTGTGATCTCCATCTCTGAAGCACCGTCATGATCACCATCGTCACCGGCGCGACACCTTGATCTCCATCGTAGCATCGTTGTCGTCTCGCCAATCTTATGCTTCCACAACTATCACTACCGCTTAGCAATAAAGTAAAGCATTACATCGCGATTGCATTGCATACAATAAAGCGACAACCATATGGCTCCTGTCAGTTGCCGATAACTTGGTTACAAAACATGATCATCTCATAAAATAAAATCAGCATCATGCCTTGACCATATCACATCACAACATGCCCTGCAAAAAAAAGTTAGACGTCCTCTACTTTGTTGTTGCAAGTTTTACGTGGCTGCTACGGGCTTAAGCAAGAACTCATCTCACCTACGCATCAAAACCACAACGATAGTTTGTCAAATAGACTCCGTTTTAACCTTCTCAAGGACCGGGCGTAGCCACACTCGGTTCAACTAAAGTTGGAGAGACAGTCGCCCGCAAGCCATCTATGTGCAAAGCACGTCGAGGGAACCGGTCTCGCGTAAGCGTACGCGTCAGGTTGGTCCGGGTCGTCTCGTCCAACAATACCGCCGAACCAAAGTATGACATGCTGGTAGGCAGTATGACTTGTATCGCCCACAACTCACTTGTGTTCTACTCGTGCAAATAACATCAAACCATAAAACCTAGGCTCTGATACCACTTTTGGGTAACGTAGTAATTTCAAAAAATTTCCTATGCACACGCAAGATCATGGTGATGCATAGCAACGAGGGGGAGAGTCTGATCTACGTACCCTTGTAGATCACAACGGAAGCGTTGACACAACGTAGAGGAAGTAGTCGTACGTCTTCTTCCCGATCCGACCGATCCAAGCACTGTTACTCCGGCACCTCCGAGTTCTTAGCACATGTTCAGCTCGATGACGATCCTCGGGCTCCGATCCAGCAAAGCGTCGAGGAAGAGTTCCGTCAGCACGACGGCGTGGTGACGATCTTGATGTTCTACCGACGCAGGGCTTCGCCTAAGCACTACAACGGTATGGTCGAGGTGGAATTTGGTGGCAGGGGGCACTGCACACGGCTAAGGAACGATCTCAAGGATCAACTTGTGTGTCTAGAGGTGCCCCCTGCCCCCGTATATAAAGGATCCAAGGGGGAGGGGCTGGCCGGCCAAGGGGGGAGGCGCAGGAGAGTCCTACTCCCACTGGGAGTAGGATTCCCCCTCCAATCCTAGTCCAACTAGGATTCCTCGGAGGGGAAAAGAGGAGGAGGTGGTCGGCCACCCTTTCCTAGTCCTAATAGGACTAGGGGAAGGGGGAGGCGCGCATCCCATCTAGGGCAGCCCCTTCTCTTTTCCACCAAGGCCCATTATGGCCCATCTAGCTCCCGGGGGGTTCGGGTAACCCTCCCGGTATTCCGGTAAAATCCCGATTTCACCCGGAACACTTCCAATATATCAATCTTTACGTCTCGACCATTTTGAGACTCCTCGTCATGTCTGTGATCACATCCGGGACTCCGAACAACCTTCGGTACATCAAAATGCATAAACTCATAATAACTGTCATCGTAACGTTAAGCGTGTGGACCCTACGGTTTGAGAACAATGTAGACATGACCGAGACACGTCTCCGGTCAATAACCAATAGCGGGACCTGGATGCCCATATTGGCTCCTACATATTCTACGAAGATCTTTATCGGTCAGACCACATAACAACATATGTTGTTCCCTTTGTCATCGGTATGTTACTTGCCCGAGATTCGATCGTCGGTATCCAATACCTAGTTCAATCTCGTTACTGGCAAGTCTCTTTACTCGTTCCGTAATACATCATCTCACAACTAACATCTTAGTTATAATTCTTGCAAGGCTTATGTGATGTGTATTACCGAGAGGGCCCAGAGATACCTCTCCGACAATCGGAGTGACAAACCCTAATCTCAAAATACGCGAACCCAACATCTACCTTTGGAGACACCCATAGTACTCCTTTATAATCACCCAGTTACGTTGTGACGTTTGGTAGTACCCAAAGTGTTCCTCCGGCAAACGGGAGTTGCATAATCTCATACTCATAGGAACATGTATAAGTCATGAAGAAAGCAATAGCAACATACTAAACGATCGGGTGCTAAGCTAATGAAATGGGTCATGTCAATCAGATCATTCAACTAATGATGTGACCTCGTTAATCAAATAACAACTCTTTGTTCATGGTTAGGAAACATAACCATCTTTGATTAACGAGCTAGTCAAGTAGAGGCATACTAGTGACACTCTGTTTGTCTATGTATTCACACATGTATTATGTTTCCGGTTAATACAATTCTAGCATGAATAATAAACATTTATCATGATATAAGGAAATAATAATAACTTTATTATTGCCTCTAGGGCATATTTCCTTCACACATTTCTTTTATTAATTCTTCCTCCTCCTCATAACTTTCTAATAATAACTTATTATTGATATCCCATTGTTCTTCTTCACTAATAACTTCTTCATTTTGAACAATATTCTTATCCTTATTATTATTATTATTATTATTATTATTATTAATGATAGCATTTTTATTAATAATAGCATTTGCTTTTCTTTCTGCGGATGCTATAATTTTCTCTTCCATGGTTAAACTACTAGTGGAAACTTTTTATCATTTTTTAGTTTCTTCAACCTTGCAATTTCTCTAATGATAAATAGTTCTCTTTCTCTAATTTAGGCCAATCCTTTGTCATAGAATGACTATATTCCCATTCAATATGCTTTAGTTTCTTTTCCCAATGAATTATTTCATCCTCTAAATCAGCCTTTTCCATGCATTCAGATATACCTTTATTTTTCTCATCATTAATTTCTGATTCTGACATAAAAGATTCAGAGTCTTCTATTGATGCAGCTTTATAGTTCATAAATCGAATGCTGCTACTTCCTTCACAATTTTGATAGCTTATGTAGTTTTCAGGTTGTTTTAATTCTTTTTTCTCTATTAATTCACCTATCTTCCATTCTTCTCCAGCTCTTTCTTCAGAACCAATTTTAAGAGGATTCATAAACTTTATACCTTTTGATTGCATACTATCAATTACGTCATTCACATTTACTCTATATCTGGAGCTACTTCTATTAGTGAGCCTTCTTATAAATTCTATGCTTACTAGCAGATTTGTTCCTTTAAAATCTTCATAACCTTTAGTTTGGAAACCAAAACTCATTTTTTCAATAAATTCTTTTACGGGCATCATTAGGTCTGGAGCTATATAGGTTATTAGTCTATTTTCATTCATGTCTCCTTCCAAAAATCCTAATGCTGCTTTGTCCACAGATTCCCATCTTCTGTCTAATAAAGTTATCAAAACCTTCGCACCTAATTTCTTCCTTGTCATACCTTTTACTCCTATGATATACATGCCTTGATGAATATATTTGTAACCACAATATTTTAATTCATTTTCAATATTTTTGCTTACAGTTCTTAAATCTACTGGATGTGTTAACACACTTAATTCTACTTCTCGAGATATTCTGTATAGACCATTTTTACTTTCAAACATACCCATGTGATATACTTGTTGTGGTTTTATTTTTCTTAGGGTATCTTTCTGATATCTTTCTAGATCCCTTTGTATATCTATAACTTCTTCAATACTATCAATATCATCAGCTTTGCATGATAATCTATGCTTCATGGCTAGAGGTCTTGAATTTTGCCTTACTAATTGGAGAGTTTTGTCTCTTCTAAGGAAGCCTTTAGATACGTCCATTTTTCTGAATTAATATTTCTAGTAGAGGAAACTATTCCAGATGATGATAACACAATTTCTTTGTTGCTTTGAACACTTTTTAGCTTATCTAATACTTGAATTAATAGTTGGATGATTGTGTTATTTTGTCTTATTATTACTTTGGAATCTTCTTTTGGGGAGTCGTGATCGGAGAATCCGACAGGAGGTGACAGGTATTTTGCTACTTCGTTTAATGCTTGAGTATATTCAGTAATTATGAGATAATCAAAGTTTTAACCTCTTGCACCAACTTCTTTATTTCAAGTATATCTTGTCTTGATTCCGTGCGTGGTAGTGACTCTTTTCCTTTACTTAAGTAACGGCCTATTGATAGCACTTCTTCTTTAATATAATCGTTATTCTTGCAAACTGTATTCTGTCTTGCTTTTGTTTCCTCTAGCTTATGTAAAGCTAGATCAATTTTATTATTCAACCCTGAATACTTATCAGGAAGCTTTTGGTATTCTTTGAATAAACTTTCAAATTTTTGGTCTAAATTATCTTGTCTTTTCCCCCAAGATATGTAAAAGTTATATATCAAATCGACGACTGTATTTAACTGACTATGAGATGTATGCCAGATATGCTCTTCAGAGGGATTTACTCTACACCTTAAATTTAGATTTTCTTTAGTATTTATTACTTTACCTGTGTCGGGGGTGTCTGATCCCTCGCACACCTATGGGGATCGGCGGACCGAGCCCCTTTTGGTTCGGTAGGGGGCGGTGGATGCACAAAGAGCAGATCGAGGCGAAACACATGAGCGAGACGATCGATTTACCCAGGTTCGGGCCGCACGGATGCATAAAACCCTACTCCTGCTTTGGTGGTTGTATTGAGTTTTGGCTCGGGAGCGGCGAGTGCTACAGTACACTCAAGCAGCTGGCAAGACCGAGCGTGAGAATGGCTGTCCCCCCCTTCTCTGTTGCACATGGGCCTCCTTTTATATGTCTAAGGGGTCACCGACACATGGCAACAGAGGTGAGGGTAAAAATGTAAAAGGGGTGGTAGTTGGCTCCACCGCCTACATGTCGCATCCTACCTAACTCTGACGGCAGGGGACAAGGGCATTAAATGCCCGTCTGTGTCACCTTGACGGCCCAGAGAGGGACCGCTGGGAGCGCCACCGTTTGCCACGATGGTTCCTTGTCAGCGTCTGCTTGCCACCGCATGCCCTCGGCTGCCCAGCCTCCCGCCACGTACGCCAGGAATGGTCCCAGGGCGACACGTTGGTGGGTGAGCTGGAGCGCGGGCCGCGGGGTAGTAGCTAGCCGCGACAAGTTCCTTGCCGCGGATGTTGTCTTGTCGCGTCCGGGAGCTTGTCGCTCACCGGGCCTTGTCGGGGCGCGCGGTGCGCCGCAGCGAGCTTCTTGAGATGCTTTGGTTGGTCTTCCCGGGAAGCTCCTCTTGCCGGGGTCTCGTTCCCTTCCCGGCAAGCTCCTCTTGTTGGGGCCTTGTTCCCTTCCCGGCAAGCTCCTCTTGCCGGGGCCTTGTTTTGCTCTTGGATACTTTGTTCTTGATTGGCTCCGAAGGAGCCACGGAGGGTCTTGGCGGTCGCCCGGCAAGCCTTGTCGCGGGTCGCTGCGACTGCCCGTGCACAAGTTCGGGGTACTAAGGTACCCCTACTTTAGTACACCGACAGGAGCCCCCGGGCCTGGGCCATACACGGTGCCGAGCGCTGTCGGGCCAGGCCCAAAACAGTGCACGGGCACGCGCGGCCTGGGTCACGCCATAACTGATTCCGCATCCACCGCGCTCTCCCCAAACGGCACGCGTCAAACGCGGCATCGTGGGAGAGATCGTGAGTGGTTTTCGAGGTGCCCACTCCCCACGATCACGGGGTGGGGAGAGGCCGCCCCATCTGTCGCCTCGGTTCTACACGCCTGCCACACGGTTCCCATACACTTGGGGTCGCGGGCGGCGGAGGCGGGAATCGGGGCCGTCTTGGGTCGAGGCAGCGGGCCGGCCCCAGCTCCCTGCCTCCTCGCGTCTTGATTCGCTGAGCGGGGCGGCCGAGCCCCCACCTCGCTTCTTTATAAAGAGCGGGAGGGGAGGACGTGAGCTCGCATCCTCCCATCTTCTCCTTCCTTCAGCTTCTGCTCCCCCTCCTCCTATTCGCCATGGAGAGAGGGAACCCTGGTCCTTCGTCAGTGGCGGCAAGGGTTGCCGCCAGGCAGCGCATCCCTCCCTCTCCCGCACCCGTGGTGGCGGAGCCAGCCGTAAGGGGAAGAGGGAGGGGGCAAGGTCGTGGACGAGGCCGTGGCGCTCGGGGAAGAGGTGGACGAGCCGAAGCATCGGCTTCGCCTCCGCCGGCGGCTCCTCTTCCCGTGGTGGCCCATGCCGGGGACGACCCTTGCGAGTTCTTCGTCAGGCTGCGCCAGGCGCGTCATCGTCGGCTCCGACTCCCAGATCCGTTCGCGGAAGAGGTGGAGTCGGACCCGCCCGAGATGCTGAGGCTGCAGATGAGGGGCTGTGGGATCAGTGGCATGCGGGTCCGCGCTGAATTCCCAGCCCCCAGCGTGATGTATCTTGGCCGAGGGTGGAAGACGTTTGCCCGCATCCACAGCTTGACGCCGGGGCTCACCCTCCACTTCAAGTTGGTGGAGGGCGATCTCCTCTCCGTCAAGGTCTTCGGGTGCTTCGGCGTCCGGGCCCGGTGCTGCGTGGAAAGCTCCTCCGACAGCGAAGGGTCCTCCTCGAGTGACAGTGACGAGGAGGGGAGCGACAGCGGCGACGAGGGGAGCGGGCGGCAGGATGGCAGGTCCGACTAGGTGTCGGGCGCCGCTTCGTGCGGCACCGGCAACCCCATCATCCGGGTCGCCGGCTCCTTGAACTCCCCGGGGGCGTCTCCTTGGGCGGCTGGCGTAGGGAGGCTGCAGAAGAGGAAGAGGGCAGGCGGCAAGGCCGTCAGGTCGGAGTACGATGGCGTGGTGCCCTCGACAGCATGCTGACATCCTGTCGCCTCGTCTTCAAGCCCTGCTTCCGGCGCTGCCATCATCGTCCAGCCTTGATGGCCCCCGAGATGTTCTCTTGGTGTCTTCTGGCACCCGTAGTTCGCCTAGGCGCTCCCTTTGCCCTTCTCGCCTCCTTGACCTACCTCCTGAAAAGAGGGGCAGGAAAGAGATTACGGGCATCTTATCTTTTTAATTTGTAAGCCCTCGGGCCTTAGCTGCTTTTAAAACTTGTAATCCTCTCTTTTCATGTTTTTCATTCTCTATGGACTGTACCTGCGTGGAATGTTTTAATGAAAAGGGGATGTTTGCCGGGTTACTTGTCTCGCGGGTAGAACCCACGCCAAGGAGCAAATCCTTGGTATCTCACAGATAGACACTCCTTCCCCGGCAACAGGCCCTGCCGCATACCCACGTCGCTCGATCTTTCTCGCGATCTCGACGGAGGCAGGAACGAGGTGGGTGCGGCCCCTCATTTCATCCCTTTCCTGCCGCGACTATGACCAAAACTTGGCCCTGGGGCCCCAGGGACCAGAGCTAAGGGAGCACGGTGGCTTTCGGGAAGAAACGAGGCTTCGTATTCCCAGTCCAAAAGAGAATGCATGAAGAGGGATGAAATACTTATCTGAGACTGCAGCCCCCAGCAACTCTGGCTTGCCGTGGGGTGAACTTTGGCACTTGCAGCCCCCGGCAACACTGGCTTGCCGGGGTCTAGATGCCGGCGCGTCCTTCCTCTCCTTTTCGTCCTCAGGCGGTCCGGCAAGGGTATGCGAGCCCTGCGAATCAAAGGAAACGAAAGACAGGCAAAGGGACGCACACTTGACCTCTAAGTTAGGGGTTAGCTGCTGTTAGGCACTATCAACCCTAACCGAGGACTCGACTCGACCTAGCATGCATGTTGTAACTCTGGGCGCCAGCGCTTCATTATCTTGTGCTCAGGGTCTGCGCCTGGATTTGTACAAAGGAATACATGCAACAGCGGCAAGATTTGGAATAGTATTTCACTATTCACAGCAATATTTAATTCAATATGATTACCTTCACGTTCTAACTTGATTATGTATTTGTTGCAGGATCTATTTTGGGCTGGCGAGGCCAACAATTCGTCCGACGGTGTGCGCAGAGGTGTAAAATCCTACTCAGTACTCACCATATTTATCATTATGTTGTATCAGATGTAGCTAATTATGTTCACTTAGCAGTTTTAATTGCAAATTTATGGGATAAATTCCTATCGTCTTCCCAGGCAGTTCCACCCGAAGGGAACACTTCTCTACGGCCACAAGGTTCTCATTCAAACGCCACTCTGGGCTACACAGAAAACTACACACGCAGAGGTTTCTCCTATAGGATCCCTAGCATAAGAACTCGTCCCATAAATTCATAAATAAAAGCACTAAGTGAAACCAAGAAACTACATCATTTCAACAACATAATTTACATATGGTTTTCCCTTTCGGGAAGCCCCGAAGGGATTACACACAACTAGGAAATTACCTTCAAACTCTTGGCGAACTAAGCTCCTTCTTGGCTATTCTACTAGCAGTGGTGGTGGCTAAACTATGAAGGAAGTGGTGCTCTGGTGGAGAGTCTTGATGCTCTGAGTGCTTCGTGCTCTCCCGTCTTGTGTGTCTGTCTTGTGTGTCTTCTCTTCTTGAGCCCAGCGTCTCCTTTTATAGCCGCGAGGGATGGCTGCAGGGTGGCATTCGGGAGCCTTCCTTCACTTATTTTACACACGGTAGTATGCACACGCGTCCTACTAGGGTATACGCGTGTCCTTCTAATAATATAGAAAAGTGCGACAGAGTGCCGACAAGCTTCAACCTTTAGGAATCTCTGCTTTCTTCACGTGGCATTGTCCCTCGGTGAATAATTGGCTGGCTTCTGTGTACCAGTCTTTGCTCCTTGGCTATACAAATCATCATGCGATTAGCCTTCAGAGCTTCTTCTGCCTTCAAGAATCCATGTGCCAGTGTATGCGTACACACATGCCAAGGCTGCTTAGATATTCGGCATTGCTTTATTTTTTTACAGGGGTCTTCCCTGCCCATATAATTGATAATACCTTATATATATTTAAAATATATATTCTTGGATTTCTATCAATTTATATTGTTCAAAATGAAGAAGTTATTAGTGAAGAAGAGCAATGGGATATCAATAATAAGTTATTATTAGAAAGTTATGAGGAGGAGGAAGAATTAATAAAAGAAATGTGGTTAGAAGATGAAAGATATGATGATTCAGAACAAAATAGTGATTTCTACAACTCACTAGATGGTGTGGGACTTCATAATTTGGACAATGCAATGGAAGCCATGGAAGTAGAAAATAGTAGTAAAAGGAGAAGAGGATATGGAGAATCGTCTGTAAAAAGAGAAGGAGAAAGAGAAAGACCTACCAGATCAGCTGGACAATGGCCTCCAGAAAAAGATGACTATCAACCTACATATATCCCAGGGCAATATAGATATATGGGTACTAAAAGAATTGATTTTGAAAAATCAGTGCAATTTCAGAATTATAAGAATGATGGCGCTATATTAAACCTAGCAGCTCTGATACCAACAATATAGGGAATCAATTTTATTTTAAAATTAATAAACCTTATTTAGCTTAATATGTGATTAGGTTAATTTGGGATTAGGTGAAGGTGGTAGACAGGTATGCTTTTTTATCTTGAATAGCATTTACTATTCACTAGGTAGGCACTATTCACAATAGTGCTCCACTATTGAATACACTATTTGGAATAGTATTTCACTATTCACAGCAATATTTAATTCAATATGATTACCTTCACGTTCTAACTTGATTATGTATTTGTTGCAGGATCTATTTTGGGCTGGCGAGGCCAACAATTCGTCCGACGGTGTGCGCAGAGGTGTAAAATCCTACTCAGTACTCACCATATTTATCATTATGTTGCGTCAGATGTAGCTAATTACGTTCACTTAGAAGTTTTAATTGCAAATTTATGGGGTAAATTCCTATCGTCTTCCCAGGCAGTTCCACCCGAAGGGAACACTTCTCTACGGCCACAAGGTTCTCATTCAAACGCCACTCTGGGCTATACAGAGAACTACACACGCAGAGGTTTCTCCTATAGGATCCCTAGCATAAGAACTCGTCCCATAAATTCATAAATAAAAGCACTAAGTGAAACCAAGAAACTACATCATTTCAACAACATAATTTACATATGGTTTTCCCTTTCGGGAAGCCCCGAAGGGATTACACACAACTAGGAAATTACCTTCAAACTCTTGGCGAACTAAGCGCCTTCTTGGCTATTCTACTAGCAGTGGTGGTGGCTGGTGCTTTGGTGGAGAGTCTTGATGCTCTGAGTGCTTCGTGCTCTCCCGTCTTGTGTGTCTCTTCTTGAGCCCAGCGTCTCCTTTTATAGCCGCGAGGGATGGCTGCAGGGTGGCATTCGGGAGCCTTCCTTCACTTATTTTACACACGGTAGTATGCACACGCGTCCTACTAGGGTATACGCGTGTCCTTCTAATAATATAGAAAAGTGCGAGAGAATGCCGACAAGCTTCAATCTTCAGGAAGCTCTGCTTTCTTCACGTGGCATTGTCCCTCGGTGAATAATTAGCTGGCTTCTGTGTACCAGTCTTTGCTCCTTGGCTATTCTAATACTTGAATTAATAGTTGGATGATTGTGTTATTTTGTCTTATTATTACTTTGAAATCTTCTTTTGGGGAGTCGTGATCGGAGAATCCGACAGGAGGTGACAGGTATTTTGCTACTTCATTTAATGCTTGAGTATATTCAGTCATATAATTATGAGATAATCAAAGTTTTAACCTCTTGCACCAACTTATTTATTTCAAGTATATCTTGTCTTGATTCCGTGCGTGGGAGCGACTCTTTGCCTTTACTTAAATAACGGCCTATTGATAGCACTTCTTCTTTAATATAATCGTTATTCTTGCAAACTGTATTCTGTCTTGCTTTTGCTTCCTCTAGCTTATGTAAAGCTAGATCAATTTTATTATTCAACCCTGAATACTTATCAGCAAGCATTTGGTATTCTTTGAATAAACTTTCACATTTTTGGTCTAAATTATCTTGTCTTTTCCCCCAAGATATGTAAAAGTTATATATCAAATCGACGACTGTATTTAACTGACTATGAGATGTATGCCAGATATGCTCTTCAGAGGGATTTACTCTACACCTTAAATTTAGATTTTCTTTAGTATTTATTACTTTACCTGCGCTAACTTCTAAGTTTAAATATTTTAACCTTTCAATGATTAAACGCTGGACCTGATACCAACAATATAGGGGATTAATTTTGCTTTGATACCAACAATATAGGGAAACTTACTTTTTACTAATATATTCTAATCAATATTAATTAGGATTTTGATTAGGTTAATATGTGATTAGGTTAATTTGGGATTAGGTGAAGGTGGTAGACAGGTATGCTTTTTATCTTGAATAGCATTTACTATTCACTAGGTAGGGCACTATTCACAATAGTGCTCCACTATTGAATACACTATTTGGAATAGTATTTCACTATTCACAGCAATATTTAATTCAATATGATTACCTTCACGTTCTAACTTGATTATGTATTTGTTGCAGGATCTATTTTGGGCTGGTGAGGCCAACAATTCGTCCGACGGTGTGCGCAGAGGTGTAAAATCCTACTCAGTACTCACCATATTTATCATTATGTTGCATCAGATGTAGCTAATTATGTTCACTTAGCAGTTTTAATTGCAAATTTATGGGGTAAATTCGTATCGTCTTCCCAGGCAGTTCCACCCGAAGGGAACAGTTCTCTACGGCCACAAGGTTCTCATTCAAACGCCACTCCGGGCTACAAAGAGAACTACACATGCAAAGGTTTCTCCTATAGGATCCCTAGCATAAGAACTCGTCCCATAAATTCATAAATAAAAGCACTAAGTGAAACCAAGAAACTACATCATTTCAACAACATAATTTACATATGGTTTTCCCTTTCGGGAGGCCCCGAAGAGATTACACACAACTAGGAAATTACCTTCAAATTCTTGACGATTGAATCGCCTTCTTGGCTATTCTACTAGTAGTGGTGGTGGCTAAACTAAGAAGGAAGTGGTGCTCTGGTGGAGAGTCTTGATGCTCCGAGTGCTTCGCGCTCTCCCGTCTTGTGTGTGTGTGTGTGTTGTGTCTTGTGTGTGTTCTCTTCTTGAGCCCAGCGTCTCCTTTTATAGCCGCGAGGGATGGCTGCAGGGTGGCATTCGGGAGCCTTCCTTCACTTATTTTACACATGGTAGTATGCACACGCGTCCTACTAGGGTATACGCGCGTCCTTCTAATAATATAGAAAAGTGCGAGAGAGTGCCGACAAGCTTCAATTTTCAGGAATCTCTGCTTTCTTCACGTGGCATTGTCCCTCAGTGAATAATTAGCTGGCTTCTGTGTACCAGTCTTTGCTCTTTGGCTATACAGATCATCATGTGATTAGCCTTCAGAGCTTCTTCTGCCTTCAGGAATAAATGTGCCAGTGTATGCGTACACACATGCCAAGGCTGCTTAAATATTCAGCATTGCTTTTTTTTACAGGGGGTCTTCCCTGCCCATATAATTGATAATACCTTATCAATATTTAAAATATATATTCTTTGGATTTCTATCAATGTTCGGGTCGGGTATAGTCCTCCGCGCCCGAATAATTGATAGCAATATCAATATATGCGGTTTGGGCTTTATTCAGGCCGTTGCTCATGCCCTGCTATGTCCATATGATCATCATCATTTAAGAGATTGAAGTCATATTTTTCATCACATTCTTTCTTTATTTCTTCAAATTTTTCATCCATTTTTTGCTTTAATTCTTTTAGTATTTCCTCCTTTAATTCTTTCTTTATTATCTTCAAAAATTCTTCAAACCTTTTAACCATTTCTTGATCTATGTATTCACTGTCTAAAGGGTCAAGCCCCTTTAGAAGGCATTCTTGATATGTCTTATATTTTGGAGGCTCTTCCTTCTTTATATTTTTAGAGCTTGATGCCTCCCCCTTTGTGGGAGTTGGTGAAGCAGGTATGCCTCTTTTCATTTGGATATAGTCTTTCGCCTTTGGGTCAATATAATAATCTGGTCCAAATACCTTTCTTGCCCAGAATAAGGCATCATCTATATTATAATATCTTTTGAATGTTAAATCTTGTCCTTTCCTTTTTGCATTATTTTTCCAATCATTATATTTTCCCATTCCAAATATATGCCAGGTTTATCTCCATCAAATATGATATATAGTGTTTCTCCTTTTGGTATTTCAATGTTTTCAGGTTTTGGCAAAAAAAATTTAATTCATTAAAATATTCTGCCAAACTATTGAGAATTGATAAAAAATATCCTTTTTCCTCTCTCTTGAGAGTATATTGGAACCAGAAATTATCCAATATGCATCTTTGAGCTTCATCAAGCTTGATATGGGGTTTTGGCTTGAAATTGAATGTATTTGGCTGAAACATTTTCAGCCTATTTTCTTCTCCAAAGAAGAGATATTCATCCTTGTTGGCGAATAATCCTTTCCTCATTTCTGCAAATTTGATGCACGAGAAAATATGTCAGGTAAGGTATTATCCTTCCCCTTAATATGCTCAAAAATAACTTTATAACCATTCCTACTTATTAGGTATATTATATGCATCATCAACTGTATTATCATTAAGCCTTTTAAAATTAATTACCATTCTAGATTTTCCTCTAACTTCTTCAGCATGATTTCTAACTATAAAAGCAGCAGATCTATGATGACTTCTACTTTCTCTTATAGCTTTTAACTTTAATAACTCTTCAATATGCATTTTGAATTCTTTAATATCCTTTGGAGTAGCTTCTATTGGTCCTGACTTAATTATATAATCTGGATTTATGATATTTATCTTGATAAGGGATAAATGTTACCCCTTCTTCATGTATGATTGTGGTTTGTAAAGATTGTTGTAAAAATCTTAACCCTATTACCATGTCATCATTTATTACTGACAAATCTCTTATTGTAATTTCATCTATTATATATTTTGTGCCATTTATGTAAGCTTCAATATTATATGCTAGCTGATTATGGATCTTCTTTATTCCTGACATATCAGTAGATACTTTAGCTTTATTATCATCTATAGTTTCAACTATTTCGGGACATCTCATAAAATATTTATCATGGATGATGTTCTTAGTGCAACCAGTATCTAATAGTGCTAGTAGTTTATATGAAATATTTGGCTTAAGAACAATCCTAACTGGGATCCTTATTCCTAACACTTCTTTGAATGGTAATCGAACAATATATTTGTTCCCAAAGCTAGTAATTGCATCTTTCAATTGTATTAATTTGTCTCCTTTTTTATCCCTTACTGTTACCATTTGCTCTTTCATTTCCGTGATTTCAGCAACATTATTGTCTTGCTTATTACTATTTTGTAACTCATCTTTAAGTGTTTCTAGTTCCACTTCTAGCTTATTTATTCTATTTTCTAAATTTCTAACCCTACTGGATAATGTTCGTTCTTCTGGTTCTGATTCTATTTCTTGTCTCCACTTCTGATTATTGGCTCTTAGACATGAGGCACATGCTTGTTTTAAACACAAGCTACATGTGAACCTATTATCTTGGCTTGGGTAATATATACAGAAAGCACATTTTATGTTATAATCACCTTTTCCTCTAATCCAATCATGTTCACAATCTACTTGGTTCATCATTTCAATTTTTAAACTGGCTAATTCATCTATCAGGTCTATTTCATCTTCACTTGATTCATATTCTGGAGCCTCATTTTCTATTTCATCTGTCTCTATAATTGAATATACTGACTCATCGTCTTTTATTTCATCATCACATACAAATATATTCTCATTAACGCTATCTATAATTAATACTCTCTCTTGTTCTTCATATTCGCTAGAGTATCTTTTCTGGTCTTTATTAGGACAAGTTCTACTTAGGTGATCAGGAGAGTTACATATGAAACACCTGCATGTTTTATCATATGTTTTCTTAGGATTATATCTCCTTACATTTCTTTTATGCAAGAATGGGGCTCTATTGTCTGACCTTCTTAAGAAATATCTTTTCTTTGTTCTAAAATTTCTATTATCTCTCCTTTGTGGTTTATAATATTTGTTTTTTCTATGCCTTTCTTCTCCATATGTTAGTGGTATTTGGACAATGTTATCGCCAAAATTGTAATCTGATTTCTTCATAGATCTTTGGGCTTGAATGCTAGTACACACCTTTCTTAATTGTTTGAAAACAAATGTTATGGCTTGGGATATATTTACCACATTTCCTCCTGTTTATTTTTTATACTCCTCAAATATTATGGAACCTAGAGGATCAGGCAACTTATTAAAATATCTTTCTACTACACCTACATTAAAACCTTGTTTAGCAGTAGTAGCATTATACAAATAATGCTGTGAAAATTCTTTTATACCTTTCCAGCTTGTTAATGTTACTTTTTATATTTCTCTTAACCTTTCATTTTGTAATGAGGTATGTCCTAATTCTGGATCTTCTGCTATGATCATATTTGAGATAACATTCGCAAAATTATTAGGGTTACTTCCTGCCCTTTTTAATTCTTCATATTGACTAGGGTATGATTCTACCCATTGTTCCCATAGAACTTTTACAGATTCTCCTAAAAATGTTTCAAGATATGTTAGCATATCTTCTACCTTAGTGCCTATATTATACTGATTTTGTATATATTTTTGCACTATTAAACCTTTCCATATGCTTATTATATTCGGCCAATCTATTGGATCATGAGCTGCTAGGTTTAATATAGCGCCATCATTCTTATAATTCTGAAATTGCACTGGTTTTTCAAAATCTCTTCTTTTAGTACCCATATATCTATATTGCCCTGGGATATATTGTTGGAGAACGTTGCAGAAAACAAAAAAAATTTCCTACTCGTTTCACCAAGATCATCTAGGAGTTCATCTAGCAACAAGTCACGAGATGCATCTACATACCTTTGTAGATCGCGTGCGGAAGCGTTCAACGAACGGGGATGATGTAGTCGTACACAACGTGATCCAAATCACCGATGACCAGCGCCGAACGGACGACACCTCCGCGTTCAACACACGTATGGGACGGGAGACGTCTCCTCCTTCTTGATCCAGCAAGGGGGAAGGAGAGGTTGACGAAGATCCAGCAGCACGACGGCGTGGTGGTGGATGCAGGGCGTCGCAGTAGCAGGGCTTCGCCTATACTACGAGGAAGAGAGACGTAACGGGAAGACAGGGAGGCGCCAGGGGCTGGTGTGTCAAGTCCCTCCTCTCCCCCACTATATATAGGGGTGCCATGGGGGGGGCGGCGGCCCTAGTAGATGGAATCTACTAGGGGGGCGGCGGCCTAGGGTGGGGCTTGCTCCCCAAGGCAAGGGGGGCGCCCCCTCTAGGGTTTCCCCTTAGCCCTAGCCGCATGGGCCCCCTAGGGGCTGGCGCCCCAGCCCACTATGGGCTGGGTTCCCTCCTATTTCAGCCCATGGGGCCCTCCGGGATAGGTGGCCCCACCCGGTGGACCCCCGGGACCCTTCCGGTGGTCCCGGTACAATACCGGTTACCCCGAAACTTGTCCCGATGGCCGAAACTGCACATCCTATATATAATTCTTTACCTCCGGACCATTCCGGAACTCCTCGTGACGTCCTGGATCTCATCCGGGACCCCGAACAACATTCGGGTTACTGCATATACTTATCTTCACAACCCTAGCGTCACCGAACCTTAAGTGTGTAGACCCTACGGGTTCGAGAGACAAGCAGACATGACCGAGACGACTCTCCGGTCAATAACCAACAGCGGGATCTGGATACCCATGTTGGCTCCCACATGCTCCACGATGATCTCATCGGATGAACCACGATGTCGAGGATTCAATCAACCCCGTATGCAATTCCCTTTGTCAATCGATATATTACTTGCCCGAGATTCGATCGTCGGTATACCAATACCTCGTTCAATCTCGTTACCGGCAAGTCACTTTACTCGTACCGTAATGCATGATCCCGTGACCAGACACTTGGTCACTTTGCGCTCATTATGATGATGCATTACCGAGTGGGCCCAGTGATACCTCTCCGTCATACGGAGTGACAAATCCCAGTCTTGATCCGTGTCAACCCAACAGACACTTTCAGAGATACCCGTAGTATACCTTTATAGTCACCCAGTTACGTTGTGACGTTTGGTACACCCAAAGCACTCCTACGGTATCCGGGAGTTACACGATCTCATGGTCTAAGTAAAAGATACTTGACATTGCAAAACTCTAGCAAACGAACTATACGATCTTTATGCTATGTTTAGGATTGGGTCTTGTCCATCACATCATTCTCCTAATGATGTGATCTCGTTATCAATGACATCTTATGTCCATAGCCAGGAAACCATGACTATCTGTTGATTAACGAGCTAGTCAACTAGAGGCTTACTAGGGACATGTTGGTGTCTGTTATTCACACATGTATTACGATTTCCGGATAACACAATTATAGCATGAATAAAGACAATTACCATGAACAAGGAAATATAATAATAATGCTTTTATTATTGCCTCTAGGGCATATTTCCAACAGTCTCCCACTTGCACTAGAGTCAATAATCTAGTTACATTGTGATGAATCAAACACCCATGGAATTCTGGTGTTGATCATGTTTTGCCCTAGGGAGAGGTTTAGTCAACGGATCTGCTACATTCAGGTCCGTATGTACTTTACAAATATCTATGTCTCCATCCTGAACATTTTCACGAATGGAGTTGAAGCGATGCTTGATATGCCTTGTCTTCTTGTGAAACCTGGGCTCCTTGGCAAGTGCAATAGCTCCAGTGTTGTCACAGAAGAGCTTGATCGGCCCCGACGCATTGGGTATGACTCCGAGGTCGGTGATGAACTCCTTCACCCAGATTGCTTCATGTGCTGCCTCCGAGGCTGCCATGTACTCCGCTTCACATGTAGATCCCGCCACGACGCTCTGCTTGCAACTGCACCAGCTTACTGCCCCACCATTCAAAATATACACGTATCCGGTTTGTGACTTTGAGTCATCCAGATCTGTGTCGAAGCTAGCGTCGACGTAACCCTTTACGACGAGCTCTTCGTCACCTCCATAAACGAGAAACATCTCCTTAGTCCTTTTCAGGTACTTCAGGATATTCTTGACCGCTGTCCAGTGTTCCTTGCCGGGATTACTTTGGTACCTTCCTACCAAACTTACGGCAAGGTTTACATCAGGTCTGGTACACAGCATGGCATACATAATAGAACCTATGGCTGAGGCATAGGGGATGACACTCATCTCTTCTATTTCTTCTGCCGTGGTCGGACTTTGAGCCGAGCTCAATTTCATACCTTGTAACACAGGCAAGAACCCCTTCTTAGATTGATCCATATTGAACTTCTTCAATATCTTATCAAGGTATGTGCTTTGTGAAAGACCTATGAGGCGTCTCGATCTATCTCTATAGATCTTGATGCCTAATATATAAGCAGCTTCTCCAAGGTCCTTCATTGAAAAACTCTTATTCAAGTAGGCCTTGATGCTGTCCAAAAGTTCTATATCATTTCCCATCAAAAGTATGTCATCTACATATAATATGAGAAATGCTACAGAGCTCCCACTCACTTTCTTGTAAACACAGGCTTCTCCATAAGTCTGCGTAAACCCAAACGCTTTGATCATCTCATCAAAGCGAATGTTCCAACTCCGAGATGCTTGCACCAGCCCATAAATCGAGCGTTGGAGCTTGCACACTTTGTCAGCATTCTTAGGATCGACAAAACCTTCCGGCTGCATCATATACAATTCTTCCTTAAGGAAACCATTAAGGAATGCCGTTTTGATGTCCATTTGCCATATTTCATAATCGTAAAATGCGGCAATTGCTAACATGATTCGGACGGACTTCAGCTTCGCTACCGGTGAGAAAGTCTCATCGTAGTCAACCCCTTGAACTTGTCGATAACCTTTAGCGACAAGCCGAGCTTTATAGATGGTCACATTACCATCCGCGTCTGTCTTCTTCTTAAAGATCCATTTATTCTCTATGGCTCGCCGTTCAATGGGCAAGTCAGTCAAAGTCCATACTTCGTTTTCATACATGGATCCTATCTCGGATTTCATGGCTTCTAGCCATTTGTCGGAATCCGGGCCCGCCATCGCTTCTTCATAGTTCGAAGGTTCACCGTTGTCTAACAACATGATTTCCAAGACAGGGTTGCCGTACCACTCTGGTGCGGAACGTGTCCTTGTGGACCTTCGAATTTCAGTAGTAACTTGATCAGAAGTTTCATGATCATCATCATTAACTTCCTCTCCAGTCGGTGTAGGCACCTCAGGAACATTTTCTTGAGTTGCGCCATTTTCCGGTTCAAGAGGTAATACTTCATCAAGTTCTATTTTCCTCCCACTTACTTCTTTCGAGAGAAACTCTTTCTCTAGAAAGGATCCATTCTTGGCAACAAAGATCTTGCCTTCGGATCTGAGGTAGAAGGTATACCCAATGGTTTCTTTTGGGTATCCTATGAAGACGCATTTTTCCGACTTGGGTTCGAGCTTTTCAGGTTGAAGTTTCTTGACATAAGCATCGCATCCCCAAACTTTCAGAAACGACAACTTAGGTTTCTTTCCAAACCATAATTCAAACGGTGTCGTCTCAACGGATTTTGACGGAGCCCTATTTAAAGTGAATGCAGCAGTCTCTAAAGCATAGCCCCAAAAAGATAGTGGTAAATCGGCAAGAGACATCATAGACCGCACCATATCTAATAAAGTGCGATTACGACGTTCGGACACACCGTTACGCTGAGGTGTTCCAGGCGGCGTGAGCTGTGAAACTATTCCACATTTTCTTAAGTGTGTGCCAAATTCGTGACTCAAGTATTCTCCTCCATGATCTGATCGTAGAAACTTGATTTTCCTGTCACGTTGATTCTCAACCTCACTCTGAAATTCCTTGATCTTTTCAAAGGTTTCAGACTTGTGTTTCATTAAGTAAATATATCCATATCTACTCAAATCATCAGTGAGAGTGAGAACATAACGATAGCCGCCGCGAGCCTCAACACTTATTGGACCGCACACATCAGTATGTATGATTTCCAATAAGTTGGTTGCTCGCTCCATTGTTCTTGAGAACGGAGTCTTGGTCATTTTACCCATAAGGCATGGTTCGCACGTGTCAAATGATTCATAATCAAGAGACTCTAAAAGTCCATCTGCATGGAGCTTCTTCATGCGTTTGACACCTATGTGACCAAGGCGGCAGTGCCACAAGTATGTGGGACTATCATTATCAACCTTACATCTTTTGGTACTCACACTATGAACATGTGTAGCATTACGTTCGAGATTCATAAAGAATAAACCATTCACCAAAGGAGCATGACCATAAAACATATCTCTCATATAAATAGAACAACCATTATTCTCGGATTTAAATGAGTAGCCATCTTGAATTAAACGAGATCCCGATACAATGTTCATGCTCAAAGCTGGTACTAAATAACAATTATTGAGGTTTAAAACTAATCCCGTAGGTAAATGAAGAGGCAGCGTGCCGACGGCGATCACATCGACTTTGGAACCATTCCCGATGCGCATCGTCACCTCGTCCTTTGCCAGTCTTCGCCTATTCCGTAGTTCCTGCTGTGAGTTACAAATGTGAGCAACTGCACCGGTTGTTGGGGAACGTAGTAATTTCGAAAATTTTCCTACGCACACGCAAGATCATGGTGATGCATAGCAACCAGAGGGGAGAGTGTTGTCTACGTACCAACGCAGACCGACTGCGGAAGCGATCACACAACGTAGAGGAAGTAGTCGTACGTCTTCTTCCCGATCCGACCGATCCAAGCACCGTTACTCCGGCACCTCCGAGTTCTTAGCACATGTTCAGCTCGATGACGATCCTCGGGCTCCGATCCAGCAAAGCGTCGAGGAAGAGTTCCGTCAGCACAACGGCGTGGTGACGATCTTGATGTACTACCGACGTAGGGCTTCGCCTAAGCACTACAACGGTATGATCGAGGTGGAATTTGGTGGCAGGGGGCACCGCACACGGCTAAGGAACGATCTCAAGGATCAACTTGTGTGTCTTGGGGTGTCCCCTGCCCCCGTATATAAAGGTTGGAGGAGGGGGGCTGGCCGGCCAGAGAGAGGGAGGCGCAGGGGGAGTCCTACTCCTACCGGGAGTAGGACTCCCCCCTCCAATCCTATTCCAACTAGGACTCTCAAGGGGGAAAGGAGAGAGAGGGGGGGGGGCGGCCCCTTCTCCTAGTCCTACTAGGACTTGGGGAAGGGGGGGGGCGCCGGCCAGCTATGGGCTGCCCTTTTTCTCTTTTCCACTAAGGCCCAATAGGCCCATTAGTCTCCCGGGGGGTTCCGGTAACCCTCCCGGTATTCCGGTAAAATCCCGATTTCACCCGGAACACTTCCTATGTCCAAACATAGGCTTCCAATATATCAATCTTTACGTCTCGACCATTTCGAGACTCCTCGTCATGCCCGTGATCTCATCCGGGACTCCGAACAACCTTCGGTACATCAAAATGCATAAACTCATAATAACTGTCATCGTAACGTTAAGCGTGCGGACCCTACGGTTCGAGAACAATGTAGACATGACCGAGACACGTCTCCGGTCAATAACCAATAGCGGGACCTGGATGCCCATATTGGCTCCTACATATTCTACGAAGATCTTTATCGGTCAGACCACATAACAACATACGTTGTTCCCTTTGTCATCGGTATGTTACTTGCCCGAGATTCGATCGTCGGTATCCAATACCTAGTTCAATCTCGTTACCGGCAAGTCTCTTTACTCGTTCCGTAATACATCATCTCACAACTAACATATTAGTTGCAGTGCTTGCAAGGCTTATGTGATGTGCATTACCGAGAGGGCCCAGAGATACCACTCAGACAATCGGAGTGACAAACCCTAATCTTGAAATACGCCAACCCAACATCTACCATTGGAGACACCTGTAGTACTCCTTTATAATCACCCAGTTACGTTGTGACGTTTGGTAGTACCCAAAGTGTTCCTCCGGTAAACGGGAGTTGCATAATCTCATAGTTATAGGAACATGTATAAGTCATGAAGAAAGCAATAGCAACATACTAAACGATCGGGTGCTAAGCTAATGGAATGGGCCATGTCAATCAGATCATTCAACTAATGATGTGACCTCGTTAATCAAATAACAACTCTTTGTTCATGGTTAGGAAACATAACCATCTTTGATTAACGAGCTAGTCAAGTAGAGGCATACTAGTGACACTCTGTTGGTCTATGTATTCACACATGTATTATGTTTCCGGTTAATACAATTCTAGCATGAATAATAAACATTTATCATGATATAAGGAAATAAATAATAACTTTATTATTGCCTCTAGGGCATATTTCCTTCACCGGTATCAAATACCCAAGAGCTACTACGATTACTGGTAAGGTACACATCGATTACATGTATATCACATGTACCTTTTGTTTTGCCGGCCTTCTTGTCTGCTAAGTACTTGGGGCAATTCCGCTTCCAGTGACCGCTTCCCTTGCAATAAAAACACTCAGTCTCGGGCTTGGGTCCATTCTTTGGCTTCTTCCCGGCAGCTTGCTTGCCGGGCGTGGCAACCTCCTTGCCATCCTTCTTGAAGGCTTTCTTACCCTTGCCCTTCTTGAACTTAGTGGTTTTATTGACCATCAACACTTGATGTTCCTTCTTGACTTCTACCTCTGCTGATTTCAGCATAGCAAATACTTCAGGAATGGTCTTTTCCATCCCCTGCATATTGAAGTTCATCACAAAGCTCTTGTAGCTCGGTGGAAGCGACTGGAGGATTCTGTCAATGACCGCATCATCCGGGAGATTAACTCCCAGCTGAGTCATGCGGTTATGTAATCCAGACATCGTGAGTATGTGCTCACTGATAGAACTATTTTCCTCCATCTTACAGCTGAAGAACTTGTCGGAGACCTCATATCTCTCGACCCGGGCATGAGCTTGGAAAACCATTTTCAGCTCTTCGAACATCTCATATGCTCCATGTCTCTCAAAACGCTTTTGGAGCCCCGGTTCTAAACTGTAAAGCATGCCGCACTGAACGAGGGAGTAGTCATCGGTACGTGCCTGCCAAGCGTTCATAACGTCTTGTTCAGCAGGGAGGACAGGTGCGTCACCCAGCGGTGCTTGTAGGACATAATCTTTCTTGGCAGCTATGAGGATGATCCTCAGGTTCCGGACCCAGTCCGTATAGTTGCTGCCATCGTCTTTCAGCTTGGTTTTCTCTAGGAACGCGTTGAAGTCGAGGACTACGTGGGCCATTTGATCTACAAGACATATTGTAAAATATTTTAGACTAATGTTCATGATAATAAAGTTCATCCAATCAAATTATAATGAACTCCCACTTAGATTAGACATCCCTCTAGTCATCTAAGTATTACATGATCCTAGTTAACTAGGCCGTGTCCGATCATCACGTGAGACGGACTAGTCAACGTTGGTGAACATCTTCATGTTGATCGCATCTTCTATACGACTCATGCTCGACCTTTCGGTCTTCTGTGTTCCGAGGCCATGTCTATGCACATGCTAGGCTCGTCAAGTTAACCCTAAGTGTTTTGCATGTGTAAAACTGTCTTACACCCGTTGTATGTGAACGTAAGAATCTATCACACCCGATCATCACGTGGTGCTTCGAAACGACGAACTTTAGCAACGGTGCACAGTTAGGGGAGAACACTTCTTGAAATTGTTATGAGGGATCATCTTATTTACTACCACCGTTCTAAGTAAACAAGATGCAAAACATGATAAACATCACATGCAATCAAATAATAAACGTGACATGATATGGCCATTATCACATAGCTCCTTTGATCTCCATCTTGGGGCTCCATGATCGTCTTGTCACCGGCTTGACACCATGATCTCCATCATCGTGATCTCCATCATCGTGTCTCCATGAAGTTGCTCGCCAATTATTACTTCTACTACTATGGCTAACGCGTTTAGCAATGAAGCAAAGTAATTTACATGGCGTTTCTCAATGACACGCAGGTCATATAAAAGAATAAAGACAACTCCTATGGCTCCTGCCGGTTGTCATATTCATCGACATGCAAGTCGTGATTCCTATTACAATAGCATGAACATCTCATACATCACATATAGATCATTCATCATTCATCACAACTTTGGCCATATCATATCACAAACCACTTGCTGCAAAAACAAGTTAGACGTCCTCTAATTGTTGTTGCAAGTTTTTACGTGGCTGAATTAGGGTTCTAGCAAGAACGTTTTCTTACCTACGTGAAAACCACAACGTGATTTGTCAACTTCTATTTACCCTTCATAAGGACCCTGTTCATCGAATCAGCTCCAACTAAAGTGGGAGAGAAAGACACCCGCCAGCCACCTTATGCAACTAGTGCATGTTAGTCGGTGGAACCGGTCTCACGTAAGCGTACGTGTAAGGTTGGTCCGGGCCGCTTCATCCCACAATACCGCTGAAGCAAGAAAAAACTAGTAGCGGCAAGAAGGTTGACAAATCCACGCCCACAACGAATTGTGTTCTACTCGCGCAAGAAGAACTACGCATAGACCTAGCTCATGATGCCACTGTTGGAGAACGTTGCAGAAAACAAAAAAAATTCCTACTCGTTTCACCAAGATCATCTAGGAGTTCATCTAGCAACGAGTCACGAGATGCATCTACATACCTTTGTAGATCGCGTGCGGAAGCGTTCAACGAACGGGGATGATGTAGTCGTACACAACGTGATCCAAATCACCGATGACCAGCGCCGAACGGACGGCACCTCCGCGTTCAACACACGTACGGGACGGGAGACTTCTCCTCCTTCTTGATCCAGCAAGGGGGAAGGAGAGGTTGACGAAGATCCAGCAGCACGACGGCGTGGTGGTGGATGCAGGGCGTCGCAGTAGCAGGGCTTCGCCTATACTACGAGGAAGAGAGACGTAACGGGGAGAGAGGGAGGCGCCAGGGGCTGGTGTGTCAAGTCCCTCCTCTCCCCCACTATATATAGGGGTGCCATGGGGGGGGCGGCGGCCCTAGTAGATGGAATCTACTAGGGGGGGCGGCGGCCTAGGGTGGGGCTTGCTCCCCAAGGCAAGGGGGGGCGCCCCCTCTAGGGTTTCCCCTTAGCCCTAGCCGCATGGGCCTCCTAGGGGCTGGCGCCCCAGCCCACTATGGGCTGGGTTCCCTCCTATTTCAGCCCATGGGGCCCTCCGGGATAGGTGGCCCCACCCGGTGGACCCCCGGGACCCTTCCGGTGGTCCCGGTACAATACCGGTTACCCCGAAACTTGTCCCGATGGCCGAAACTGCACATCCTATATATAATTCTTTACCTCCGGACCATTCCGGAACTCCTCGTGACGTCCTGGATCTCATCCGGGACCCCGAACAACATTCGGGTTACTGCATATACTTATCTTCACAACCCTAGCATCACCGAACCTTAAGTGTGTAGACCCTACGGGTTCGGGAGACAAGCATACATGACCGAGACGACTCTCCGGTCAATAACCAACAGCGGGATCTGGATACCCATGTTGGCTCCCACATGCTCCATGATGATCTCATCGGATGAACCACGATGTCGAGGATTCAATCAACCCCGTATGCAATTCCCTTTGTCAATCGATATATTACTTGCCCGAGATTCGATCGTCGGTATCCCAATACCTCGTTCAATCTCGTTACCGGCAAGTCACTTTACTCGTACCGTAATGCATGATCCTGTGACCAGACACTTGGTCACTTTGAGCTCATTATGATGATGCATTACCGAGTGGGCCCAGTGATACCTCTCCGTCATACGGAGTGACAAATCCCAGTCTTGATCCGTGTCAACCCAACAGACACTTTCGGAGATACCCGTAGTATACCTTTATAGTCACCCAGTTACGTTGTGACGTTTGGTACACCCAAAGCACTCCTACGGTATCCGGGAGTTACACGATCTCATGGTCTAAGGAAAAGATACTTGACATTGCAAAACTCTAGCAAACGAACTATACGATCTTTATGCTATGTTTAGGATTGGGTCTTGTCCATCACATCATTCTCCTAATGATGTGATCTCGTTATCAATGACATCTTATGTCCATAGCCAGGAAACCATGACTATCTGTTGATTAACGAGCTAGTCAACTAGAGGCTTACTAGGGACATGTTGGTGTCTGTTATTCACACATGTATTACGATTTCCGGATAACACAATTATAGCATGAATAAAGACAATTACCATGAACAAGGAAATATAATAATAATGCTTTTATTATTGCCTCTAGGGCATATTTCCAACATATATGTAGGTTGATAGTCATCTTTTTCTGGAGGCCATTGTCCAGCTGATCTGGTAGGTCTTTCTCTTTCTCCTTCTCTTTTTACAGACGATTCTCCATATCCTCTTCTTCTTTTACTACTATTTTCTACTTCCATGGCTTCCATTGCATTGTCCAAATTATGAAGTCCCACATCATCTAGTGAGTTGTAGAAATCACTATTTTGTTCTGAATCATCATATCTTTCATCTTCTAACCACATTTCTTTTATTAATTCTTCCTCCTCCTCATAACTTTCTAATAATAACTTATTATTGATATCCCATTGCTCTTCTTCACTAATAACTTCTTCATTTTGAACAATATTCTTATCCTTATTATTATTATTATCATTATTAATGATAGCATTTTTATTAATAATAGCATTTTTATTACAACACACACATCACAATCGACACCTGTCGCTTTCCTCGGCCTCTGCGAACGCGAAGCAGCGGCCTGGGTGAAGAAAACAAAGATAGAAAGATGCGAGGTGCAGGCAAACATGCGATTATACTCCTGATGAGTAGTAGTAGATCGTCTTCTTCCTGACTGAGTAGCACACGCGGGCGCGAACAAATCCCGAAGGCGCGGCGGCCGAACAAGTCCCCGCGCGATCAGACATCAGACGGCCCGAATATATATATATATATATATATATATATATATATATATATAGGGGAGGGGGCTCCCCAAGAGGATACACCAAGCCCTTGGCGCCCTCTCTCTCTCTCTCTCTCTCTCTCTCTCCCGTTACTTCGTAGTTCCATTGCCTCGTCCCGGCGATGCTTAGCGGAGCGCTGTCGGTGCTCCACCACCATCATCACCACCACGCCGTCGTGTTGGTTGTGATCCCATTTACTTCTTCTCTCCTGCTTGCTGGATCAAGAAGCAGGAGACGTCATCGAGCCGCATGTGTGCTAAACTCGGAGGTGTCGTCCGTTCGGCACTAGATCGGTTGGATCATGATCGGATCGCGAAGAGTACGACTACATCAACCACGTGATAAACGCTTCCGCTTAGCGATCTACAAGGCTATGTAGATGTTGTTCCCCTCTTGTAGGTATGCATATCTATGGATAGATCTTGCGTGTGCATAGAATAAATTTTTTGTTTTCCATGCAACGTTCCCCAACATGGTTTTTTTTTTGCAGGGGATTCCCCAACATATTGCACCGACTAAATGCGTGGCAACACCAAGGCGGCAGGGTAGTGGGAGCAAAATAGGGCAGAATGTATCATATTGGCGACCTCATTGATACGTTCATTTTGCATCATGCTTTTATATCGATATTTATTGCATTATGGGCTGTTATTACACATTATGTCAAAATACTCATGCCTTTTCTCTCTTATTTTACAAGGTTTACATGAAGAGGGAGAATGCCGCCAGCTGGAATTCTGGGCTGGAAAAGGAGCACATATTAGAGACCTATTCTGCACAACTCCAAAAGTCCTGAAACTCCACAAAAGTCAGTTTTGGAATATATTAAAAATATTGGGCAAATAAAGCACCAGAGGGGGGCCACCCACCGTCCACGAGGGTGGGGGGCGCGCCCTACCCCCTGGGTGCGACCCCTGCCTCGTGGGCCACCTGGAAGCACCCCGATGTCCATCTTCTGGTATAAGGTGTCTTTTGCCCTGGAAAAAAAGAAGGAAGCTTTCGGGACGAAGCGCCACCCTCTCAAGGCAGAACCAATCTAGGGCTCCGGCGGAGTTGTTCTGCCGGGGAAACATCCCTTCGGGAGGGGGAAATCGTCACCATTGTCATCACCATCAATCCTCTCATCAGGAGGGGGTCAATCTCCATCAACATCTTCACCAGCACCATCTCCTCTCAAACCCTAGTTCATCTCTTGTATCCGATCTTTGTCTCAAAACCTCAGATTGGTCCTGTGGGTTGCTAGTAGTGTTGATTACTCCTTGTAGTTGATGCTAGTTTGTTTATTCGGTGGAAGATTATATGTTCAATTCCTTTATGCACATTAATACACCTCTAATTATGAACGTGAATATGATTTGTGAGTAGTTATGTTTGTTCCTGAGGACATGGGAGAAGTCTTGTTATAAGTAGTCATGTGAATTTGGTATTCGTTCGATATTTTGATGAGATGTATTTGTCTTTCCTCTAGTGGTGTTATGTGAACATCGACTACATGACACTTCACCATTGTTTGGGCCTAGGGGAAGGCATTGGGAAGTAATAAGTAGATGATGGGTTGCTAGAGTGACAGAAACTTAAGCCCTAGTTTATGCGTTGCTTCGTAAGGGGCTGATTTGGATCCATATGTTTCATGCTATGGTTAGGTTTACCTTAATTCTTCTTTTGTAGTTGCAGATGCTTGCGAGAGGGGTCAATCATAAGTGGGATGCTTGTCCAAGGAAGGGCAGTACCCAAGCACCGGTCCACCCACATATCAAATTATCAAAGTAACGAACGTGAATCATATGAGCATGATGAAAACTAGTTTGACGATAATTCCCATGTGTCCTCGGGAGCTCTTTCCTTTATATAAGAGTTTCTCCAGGCTTGTCCTTTGCTACAAAAAGGATTGGGCCACCTCGCTTCACCTTGTTTACTTTTGTTACTTGTTACCCGTTACAAATTACCTTATCACAGAACTATCTGTTACCGATAATTTCAGTGCTTGCAGAGAATACCTTACTAAAAACCGCTTGCCATTTCCTTCTGCTCCTCGTTGGGTTTGACACTCTTACTTATTGAAAGGACTACGATAGATCCCCTATACTTGTGGGTCATCTACACTCTTTTCTAGTGCCGTTGTCGGGGAGTGAAGCGCCTTTGGTAGGTGGAATTTGGTAAGGAAAAATTTATAGTGTGCTGAAATTTACTGTCACTTGTTACTATGGAAAATAATGAAGGAAATATGCCCTAGAGGCAATAATAAAGTTAGTATTTATTTCCTTATATCATGATAAATGTTTATTATTCATGCTAGAATTGTATTAACCGGAAACATAATACATGTGTGAATACATAGACAAACTTAGTGTCACTAGTATGCCTCTACTTGACTAGCTCGTTAATCAAAGATGGTTCTGTTTCCTAACCATGAACAAGGTGTTGTTATTTGATTAACGAGGTCGCATCATTAGTTGAATGATCTGATTGACATGACCCATTTCATTAGCTTAGCACCCGATCGTTTAGTATATTGCTATTGCTTTCTTCATGACTTATACATGTTCCTATGACTATGAGATTATGCAACTCCCGTTTACCGGAGGAACACTTTGTGTGCTACCAAACGTCACAACGTAACTGGGTGATTATAAAGGAGCTCTACAGGTGTCTCCAAAGGTAGATGTTGGGTTGGCGTATTTCGAGATTAGGATTTGTCACTCCGATTGTCGGAGAGGTATCTCTGGGCCCTCTCGGTAATGCACATCACATAAGCCTTGCAAGCATTGCAACTAATGAGTTAGTTACGAGATGATGTATTACAGAACGAGTAAAGAGACTTGCCGGTAACGAGATTGAACTAGGTATTGACGATCGAATCTCGGGCAAGTAACATACCGATGACAAAGGGAACAACGTATGTTGTTATGCGGTCTGACCGATAAAGACCTTCGTAGAATATGTAGGATCCAATATGGGCATCCAGGTCTCGCTATTGGTTATTGACCGGAGATGTGTCTCAGTCATGTCTGCATTATTCTCAAACCGTAGGGTCCGCACGCTTAACGTTACGATGATAGTTATTATGAGTTTATGCATTTTGATGTACCGAAGTTAGTTCGGAGTCCCGGATGTGATCAAGGACATGACGAGGAGTCTCGAAATGGTCGAGACATAAAGATTGATATATTGGAAGCCTATATTTGGACATCGGAAGTGTTCCGGGTGAAATCGGGATTTTACCGGAGTACTGGGAGGTTACCGGAACCCCCCGGGAACCATATGGGCCTTAGTGGGCTTTAGTGAAAAGGATAAAGGGGCAGCCCAAGGTGGGCCGCGCGCCTCCCCCTCCCCTAGTCCTATTAGGACTAGGAGAGGTGGCCGGCCCCCTCTCTCTCTCTTTCCCCCTCGGGGAATCCTATTCCAACTAGGATTGGGGGGAGTCCTACTCCCGGTAGGAGTAGGACTCCTACAGCGCCCTCCTCTTGGCCGGCCGCCCCCTCCCCCTTGGCTCCTTTATATACGGAGGCAGGGGGCACCCTAGACACACAAGTTGATCACTGAGATCGTTCCTTAGCTGTGTGCGGTGCCCCCTGCCACCATATTCCACCTCGGTTATATTGTAGCAGTGCTTAGGCGAAGCCCTGCGATGGTAGTACATCAAGATCATTACCACGCCGTCGTGCTGACGGAACTACTCCCCGACGCTTTGCTGGATCGGAGCCCGGGGATCGTCATCGAGCTGTACGTGTGCTAAGAACTCGGAGGTGCCGGAGTAACGGTGCTTGGATCGGTTAGATCGGGAAGACGTACGACTACTTCCTCTATGTTGTGTCAACGCTTCCGCAGTCGGTCTGCGTGGGTACGTAGACAACACTCTCCCCTCTTGTTGATGTGCATCACCATGATCTTGCGTGTGCGTAGGAAAATTTTGAAATTACTATGTTTCCCAACAGTGGCATCCGAGCCTAGGTTTTATGGTTTGATGTTATATGCACGAGTAGAACACAAGTGAGTTGTGGGCGAAAGTCATACTGCCTACCAGCATGTCATACTTTGGTTCGGCGGTATTGTTGGACGAGATGACCCGGACCAACATTACGCGTATGCTTACGCGAGACCGGTTCCCCCGACGTGCTTTGCACATAGGTGGCTTGCGGGCGACTGTCTCTCCAACTTTAGTTGAATCGAGTGTGGCTACGCCGGGTCCTTGCGAAGGTTAAAATGGAGTCTATTTGACAAACTATCGTTGTGGTTTTGATGCGTAGGTGAGATTGGTTCTTGCTTAAGCCCGTAGCAGCCACGTAAAACTTGCAACAACAAAGTAGAGGACGTCTAACTTGTTTTTGCAGGGCATGTTGTGATGTGATATGGTCAAGACATGATGCTAAATTTTATTGTATGAGATGATCATGTTTTGTAACCGAGTTATCGGCAACTGGCAGGAGCCATATGGTTGTCTCTTTATTGTATGCAATGCAATCGCGATGTAATGCTTTACTTTATCACTAAGCGGTAGCGATAGTCGTGGAAGCATAAGATTGGCGAGACGAACAACGATGCTACGATGGAGATCAAGGTGTCGCGCCGGTGACGATGGTGATCATGACGGTGCTTCGGAGATGGAGATCACAAGCACAAGATGATGATGGCCATATCATATCACTTATATTGATTGCATGTGATGTTTATCTTTTTATGCATCTTATCTTGCTTTGATTGACGGTAGCATTATAAGATGATCTCTCACTAAATTATCAAGAAGTGTTCTCCCTGAGTATGCACCGTTGCCAAAGTTCGTCGTGCCCAGACACCACGTGATGATCGGGTGTGATAAGCTCTACGTCCATCTACAACGGGTGCAAGCCAGTTTTTGCACACGTAGAATACTCAGGTTAAACTTGACGAGCCTAGCATATGCAGATATGGCCTCGGAACATGGAGACCAAAAGGTCGAGCGTGAATCATATAGTAGATATGATCAACATAGCGATGTTCACCATTGAAAACTACTCCATCTCACGTGATGATCGGTTATGGTTTAGTTGATTTGGATCATGTGATCACTTAGAGGATTAGAGGGTTGTCTATCTAAGTGGGAGTTCTTAAGTAATTTGATTAATTGAACTTAAAGTTATCATGAACTTAGTACCTGATAGTATGTTGCTTGTTTATGTTTGATTGTAGATAGATGGCTCGTGCTGTTGTTCCATTGAATTTTAATGCGTTCCTTGAGAAAGCGAAGTTGAAAGATGATGGTAGCAATTACACGGACTGGGTCCGTAACTTGAGGATTATCCTGATTGCTGCTCAAAAGAATTACGTCCTGGAAGCACCGTTGGGTGCCAGGCCTGCTGCTGGAGCAACACCAGATGTTATGAACGTCTGGCAGAGCAAAGCGGATGACTACTCGATAGTTCAGTGTGCCATGCTTTACGGCTTAGAATCGGGACTTCAACGATGTTTTGAACGTCATGGAGCATATGAGATGTTCCAGGAGTTGAAGTTAATATTTCAAGCAAATGCCCGGATTGAGAGATATGAAGTCTCCAATAAGTTCTATAGCTGCAAGATGGAGGAGAGTAGTTCTGTCAGTGAGCATATACTCAAAATGTCTGGGTATAATAATCACTTGATTCAGATATGAGTTAATCTTCCAGATGATTGCGTCATTGACAGAATTCTCCAATCACTTCCACCAAGCTATAAGAGCTTCGTGATGAACTATAATATGCAAGGGATGAACAAGACTATTCCCGAGCTCTTCGCAATGCTGAAAGCTGCGGAGGTAGAAATCAAAAAGGAGCATCAAGTGTTGATGGTCAGCAAGACCACTAGTTTCAAGAAAAAGGGCAAAGGGAAGAAGAAGGGGAACTTCAAGAAGAACGGCAAGCAAGTTGCTGCTCAAGAGAAGAAACCCAAGTCTGGACCTAAGCCTGAAACTGAGTGCTTCTACTACAAGCAGACTGGTCACTGGAAGCGGAACTGCCCCAAGTATTTGGCGGATAAGAAGGATGGCAAGGTGAACAAAGGTATATGTGATATACATGTTATTGATGTGTACCTTACTAGAGCTCGCAGTAGCACCTGGGTATTTGATACTGGTTCTGTTGCTAATATTTGCAACTCGAAACAGGGACTACGGATTAAGCGAACACCGGCGAAGGACGAGGTAACGATGCGCATGGGAAACGGTTCCAAAGTCGATGTGATCGCGGTCGACACGCTATGTGACGCCTCGATTTGACCGTACACTAGTCATACACGCAAACGTGTACGATCAAGATCAGGGACTCACGGGAAGATATCACAACACAACTCTACCAATAAAATAAGTCATACAAGCATCATATTACAAGCCAGGGGCCTCGAGGGCTCGAATACAAGAGCTCGATCATAGACGAGTCAGCGGAAGCAACAATATCTGAGTACAGACATAAGTTAAACAAGTTCGCCTTAAGAAGGATAGCACAAACTGAGATACAGATCGAAAGAGGCGCAGGCCTCCTGCCTGGGATCCTCCTAACTACTCTTGGTCGTCGTCAGCGGGCAGCACGTAGTAGTAGGCACCTCCGGTGTAGTAGGGGTCGTCGTCGAAGGTGCCGTCTGGCTCCTAGGCTCCAACATCTGGTTGCGACAACCAGGTAGAAGGGATAGGGGGAAAAGAGGGAGAAAGCAACCGTGAGTACTCATCCAAAGTACTCGCAAGCAAGGAGCTACACTACATATGTATGCATTGGTATCAACTAGAATAAGGCTATTATATGTGGACTGAACTGCAGAAAGCCGGGATAAGGGGGATAGCTAGTCCTTTCGAAGACTACGCTTCTGGCAGCCTCGTCTTGCAGCATGTAGAAGAGAGTAGACTGAAGTCCTCCAAGTATCATCGCATAGCATAATCCTAACCGATGACCCTCCCCTCGTCGTCCTGTGAGAGAGCGATCACCGGTTGTATCTGGCACTTGGAAGGGTGTGTTTTATTAAGTATCCGGTTCTAGTTGTCATAAGGTCAAGGTACAACTCCAAGTCGTCCTGTTACCGAAGATCACGGCTATTCGAATAGATTAACTTCCCTGCAGGGGTGCACCACATAACCCAACACGCTCGATCCTATTTGGCCGGACACACTTTTCTGGGTCATGCCCGGCCTCGGAAGATCAACACGTCGCAGCCCTACCTAGGCCCAACAGAGAGGTCAGCACGTCGGTCTAAATCCTATGGCGCAGGGGTCTGGGCCCATCGCCCTTTGCACACCTGCACGTTGCGAGCGCGGCCGGAAGCAGAACTAGCCCCCTTAATACAAGAGCAGGCTTACGGTCCAATCCGGCGCGCGCCACTCAGTCGCTGACGTCACGAAGGCTTCGGCTGATACCACGATGTCGAGTGCCCATAACTGTCCCCGCGTAGATGGTTAGTGCGTTAGGCCAGTAGCCAGACTCAGATCAAATACCAAGATCTCGTTAAACGTGTTAAGTATCCACGAGCGCCGACCAGGGCCAGGCCCACCTCTCTCCTAGGTGGTCTGAACCTGCCCTGTCGCTCCGCGACAAAGTAACAGTCGGGAGCCGTCGGGAACCCAGGCCCACCACTACCTGGATGGAGCCACCTGCCCCTTCAGCCCCCATCTCCGAATAGTACCACATGTAATGTAAGAGTGTAAAGTCTATAACATATGCCCGTGATCACCTCCCGAAGTGATCACGGCCCAGTAGTATAGCATGGCAGACGGACAAGAGTGTAGGGCCACTGATGGAACACTAGCATCCTATACTAGGCATGTAGGATTGCAGGTAAAGGTAACAATAGTAATAACAAGGACAGGCTATGCATCAGGATAGGAATAACGGAAAGCAGTATCATTCTACACTACTCTAATGCAAGCAGTATAAAAGAGACTAGGCGATATCTGGTGATCAAGGGGGGGGGGCTTGCCTGGTTGCTCTGGCAAGAGAGAGGGGTCGTCAACTCCGTAGTCGTACTGGGTAGCGGCGGCGTCGGTCTCGGTGTCTAGCGGAAGAAGAGGGGGGAGAAACAATAAATACAATGCAAACAGATGCATAACGATGCATGACAAAACAAAGCGTGATGCTAGGCGTGCCCTAACGCGGTATGAGGTGATACCGGTGAAGGGGGAAAACATCCGGGAAAGTATCCCCGGCGTTTCGCGTTTTCGGGCAGAGGAGCCGGAGGGGGAAAGTTGCGAGTTGGATAGGTTAGGGATGCGTGGCGGACGAACGGGCTGCGTATCCGGGTTCGTCTCGTCGTTCTGAGCAACTTTCATGTACAAAGTTTTTCCATCCGAGCTACGGTTTATTTTATATGATTTTCTAAAGTTTTAAATCATTTTTAGAATTTATTTAATTAATTTAATTCAACATTATCCAGAACAGTGTTTGCTGACGTCAGCAGTGAGGTGTTGACTGGATCGCTGACGTGTGGGTCCCACTGGTCATTGACTGTTTAGCCTAATTAATGTTTAACTAATCTAATTACTGTTTAATTAAACTAATTAGTTAATTAGGTTAATCTAATTAAGATCAATTAACTTAATTAATTCCTTAATTAATTAATTAATTTAATTATTATTATTATTTAATTATTATTTATTTATTTTTTAATCCTTTTTTTCGTTCTGGGGGGCGTGGGCCCCGTTTGGCAGTGGCCCAGAGGGGCCATAGCGGGTCGGGCGTGCGGGCACGGCTGCGGGCGAAGCTGCAGCCCGCCCAGGAGCGAGGCGCAGCAGGAGCAGGGCCGAGGGGCGCGGCTGGTGCAGCCGGCCGGCGGCGGCGGCAGAAGGGCCGCCCCGGGTGGCGCCACGGGAGGGCATATGGAGCGGAGGCGGCGACGAGCGCTACGGGGCGCGCGAGCGCAAGCAGGTGCGGGGCTCGCGGCCAGCACAACCAAGGCGCGAGCGCAGCCAAGCCGTGGCCAGCGGCTGGAGACAGGGGGAGGCCAGTGCGGGGGGGGGGGGGGGGCGGCGAGGCAACGGCGGGTCGGCGGCGCGAGGCGCGCTGTGGGTGTGGCATAGGCCGCGGCCGATGCGTGGCCGTGGCTGGGGATGCCGCGGCGGAGCGCGAGCGGGCGCTGGGAGGGGCCGCGGTGCGCGGTAGCGTGCGTGTGCGGAACGGCGCGGCGAGCGCAGGACGAGGCCGCGGGGCGTGCGCGCATGCGCGTGGAAGACATGGGAGGAGAGGGGGGAGCTCACAGGGAGCGGGAGGGGCATGGCAGCGGCTCGGGGCGACCCGTGGGGAGGAGGACGGGGACAACGCTCCGGCGTGGTGACGAGGTCCGGTGGCGCGGGGGATGGCTTCGGGCGACTGGTGGCGGCGCCAGGGGCGTCGGGGATGGGCGCTTGCGTCGGGATCGGGCGCGACGGCGGCGGGTCGCGCGGTGGTCGAGCAGCGGCGTCGAGGAGGATGGCGCGGTGTTGGAGGGGGAGGAAGGAGACCGGGAGGGTGGCGCCGCGGTTACCGAGCGGGGCGCGGGGTCGGGTGCCTCCGATCCGGATCTTGATCGGGGAGGCACCGTAGAAGGGGGAAGTGGGACGAGTGGGGGGGTAGGTGCGGTCAGTGGTGGCTAGGGTTTCGGTGGGGTGGATAAGGGGCGTGAGGTGGGCCGGCCTGGCGGCCTTGTGGTCTGCTGGGCCGTGGCCCGGTTGGGCCGGGGGGGTTTGCCCCTTTGTTTTCCCCTTTTTTGTTTTACTTTTCTTGTTTAATTAGTTTTGCTATTTTATTTACTACACATTTTAGTTTCGTTCATTATAAAAACAACACCTAATGTAGTACTAGTAGTTATACACTGCCAATACTAGTTAGGCATTTAATAAAAAAATAGTTTGTAACCTTATATCTTAAAAAGGTATTTAATTAATTGTTCTAGTTGTTGTTTTAGTTAATTTAGAGCATTTAAATATTTTATAAACATGTGGTTTCTCCACCATTACTACTTGCTATTTATTTGACACAACCCGAACATTTTAGTTTTAGTTTTTGAAAACTTTAAATGTTTGACTTGATTTTAAATTTGAAATTTGAATGGGATTTGAATCATCGCAAGATTAACAACAGTAATCGTGGTGACGTGGCGTGATTAGCGTGGGATTACTGTAGCATGATTATCCGGGCGTCACACGCTACCTCTACATCTACCTTCGGGATTAATATTAGACCTAAATAATTGTTATTTGGTGCCAACGTTGAGCATGAACATTATATCTAGATCTTGTTTGATGCGAGACGGTTATTCATTTAAATCAGAGAATAATGGTTGTTCTATTTATATGAGTAATATATTTTATGGTCATGCACCTTTGAGGAGT
This sequence comes from Triticum monococcum, assembly GCA_034509565.1. Taxonomy (NCBI): domain Eukaryota; kingdom Viridiplantae; phylum Streptophyta; class Magnoliopsida; order Poales; family Poaceae; genus Triticum; species Triticum monococcum. The sequence goes on from CM067845.1 coordinate 673,781,719, forward strand.
GGTCTATTTTTTATGAATCTCGATAGTAGTAACACACATATTCATAATGTTGAAGCCAAAAGATGCAGAGTTGATAATGACAGTGCAACTTATTTGTGGCACTGCCGTTTAGGTCATATCGGTATAAAGCGCATGAAGAAACTCCATACTGATGGACTTTTGGAACCACTTGATTATGAATCACTTGGTACTTGCGAACCGTGCCTCATGGGCAAGATGACTAAAACACCGTTCTTCAGTACTATGGAGAGAGCAACGGATTTGTTGGAAATCATACATACCGATGTATGTGGTCCGATGAATATTGAGGCTCGTGGCGGATATCGTTATTTTCTCACCTTCACAGATGACTTAAGCAGATATGGGTATATCTACTTAATGAAACATAAGTCTGAAACATTTGAAAAGTTCAAAGAATTTCAGAGTGAAGTTGAAAATCATCGTAACAAGAAAATAAAGTTTCTACGATCTGATCATGGAGGAGAATATTTGAGTTACGAGTTTGGTGTACATTTGAAAAATTGTGGAATAGTTTCGCAACTCACGCCACCCGGAACACCACAGCGTAATGGTGTGTCTGAACGTCGTAATCGTACTTTACTATATATGGTGCGATCTATGATGTCTCTTACTGATTTACCGCTATCATTTTGGGGTCATGCTTTAGAGACGGCCGCATTCACGTTAAATAGGGCACCATCAAAATCCGTTGAGACGACGCCTTATGAACTATGGTTTGACAAGAAACCAAAGTTGTCGTTTCTTAAAGTTTGGGGCTGCGATGCTTATGTGAAAAAGCTTCAACCTGATAAGCTCGAACCCAAATCGGAGAAATGTGTCTTCATAGGATACCCAAAGGAGATTGTTGGGTACACCTTCTATCACAGATCCGAAGGCAAGACATTCGTTGCTAAGAATGGATCCTTTCTAGAGAAGGAGTTTCTCTCGAAAGAAGTGAGTGGGAGGAAAGTAGAACTTGACGAGGTAACTGTACCTGCTCCCTTATTGGAAAGTAGTACATCACAAAAAACTGTTTCTACGACACCTATACCAATTAGTGAGGAAGCTAATGATGATGATCATGAAACTTTAGGACAAGATACTACTGAACCTCGTAGATCAACGAGAGCGAGATCCGCACCAGAGTGGTACGGTAATCCTGTTCTGGAAATCATGCTGCTAGATCATGATGAACCTACGAACTATGAAGAAGCGATGGTGAGCCCAGATTCCGCAAAATGGCTTGAAGCCATGAAATCTGAGATGGGATCCATGTATGAGAACAAAGTATGGACTTTGGTTGACTTGCCCGATGATCGGCAAGCAATTGAGAATAAATGGATCTTCAAGAAGAAGACAGACGCTGATGGTAATGTTACTGTCTACTAAGCTTGACTTGTCGCAAAAGGTTTGCGACAACTTCAAGGGGTTGACTATGATGAGACCTTCTCACCCGTAGCGATGCTTAAGTCTGTCCGAATCATGTTAGCAATTGCCGCATTTTATGATTATGAAATTTGGCAGATGGATGTCAAAACTGCATTCCTGAATGGATTTCTGGAAGAAGAGTTGTATATGATGCAACCGGAAGGTTTTGTCGATCCAAAGGGAGCTAACAAAGTGTGCAAGCTCCAGCGATCCATTTATGGACTGGTGCAAGCCTCTCGGAGTTGGAATAAACGCTTTGATAGTGTGATCAAAGCATTTGGTTTTATACAGACTTTCGGAGAAGCCTGTATTTACAAGAAAGTGAGTGGGAGCTCTGTAGCATTTCTGATATTATATGTGGATGACATATTGCTGATTGGAAATGATATAGAATTTCTGGATAGCATAAAAGGATACTTGAATAAGAGTTTTTCAATGAAAGACCTCGGTGAAGCTGCTTACATATTAGGCATAAAGATCTATAGAGATAGATCAAAACGCTTAATTGGACTTTCACAAAGCACATACCTTGACAAGATTTTGAAGAAGTTCAAAATGGATCAAGCAAAGAAAGGGTTCTTGCCTGTGTTACAAGGTGTGAAGTTGAGTCAGACTCAATGCCCGACCACTGCAGAAGATAGAAAGAAAATGAAAGATGTTCCCTATGCTTCAGCCATAGGCTCTATCATGTACGCAATGCTGTGTACCAGACCTGATGTGTGCCTTGCTATAAGTTTAGCAAGGAGGTACCAAAGTAATCCAGGAGTGGATCACTGGATGGCGGTCAAGAACATCCTGAAATACCTGAAAAGGACTAAGGATATGTTTCTCGTATATGGAGGTGACAAAGAGCTCACCGTAAAAGGTTACGTTGATGCAAGCTTTGACACTGATCCGGACGATTCTAAATAGCAAACCGGATACGTGTTTACATTAAACGGTGGAGCTGTCAGTTGGTGCAGTTCTAAACAAAGCGTCGTAGCGGGATCTACATGTGAAGCGGAGTACATAGCTGCTTCGGAAGCAGCGAACGAAGGAGTCTGGATGAAGGAGTTCATATCCGATCTAGGTGTCATACCTAGTGCATCGGGTCCAATGAAAATCTTTTGTGACAATACTAGTGCAATTGCCTTGGCAAAGGAATCCAGATTTCACAAGAGGACCAAGCACATCAAGAGACGGTTCAATTCCATCCGGGATCCAGTCCAGGTGGGAGACATAGAGATTTGCAAGATACATACGGATCTGAATGTTGCAGACCCATTGACTAAGCCTCTTCCACGAGCAAAACATGATCAGCACCAAGACTCCATGGGTGTTAGAATCATTACTGTGTAATCTAGATTATTGACTCTAGTGCAAGTGGGAGACTGAAGGAAATATGCCCTAGAGGCAATAATAAAGTTATTATTTATTTCCTTATATCATGATAAATGTTTATTATTCATGCTAGAATTGTATTAACCGGAAACATAATACATGTGTGAATACATAGACAAACATAGTGTCACTAGTATGCCTCTACTTGACTAGCTCGTTAATCAAAGATGGTTATGTTTCCTAACCATGAACAAGGTGTTATTATTTGATTAATGAGGTCACATCATTAGTTGAATGATCTAATTGACATGACCCATTTCATTAGCTTAGCACCCAATCGTTTAGTATATTGCTATTGCTTTCTTCATGACTTATACATGTTCCTATGACTATGAGATTATGCAACTCCCGTTTACCGGAGGAACACTTTGTGTGCTACCAAACGTCACAACGTAACTGGGTGATTATAAAGGAGCTCTACAGGTGTCTCCAAAGGTAGATGTTGGGTTGGCGTATTTCGAGATTAGGATTTGTCACTCCGATTGTCGGAGAGGTATCTCTGGGCCCTCTCGGTAATGCACATCACATAAGCCTTGCAAGCATTGCAACTAATGAGTTAGTTATGAGATGATGTATTACAGAACGAGTAAAGAGACTTGCCGGTAACGAGATTGAACTAGGTATTGGATACCGACGATCAAATCTCGGGCAAGTAACATACCGATGACAAAGGGAACAACGTATGTTGTTATGCGGTCTGACCGATAAAGATCTTCGTAGAATATGTAGGAGCCAATATGGGCATCCAGGTCCCGCTATTGGTTATTGACCGGAGATGTGTCTCAGTCATGTCTGCATTATTCTTGAACCGTAGGGTCCGCACGCTTAAGGTTATGATGACAGTTATTATGAGTTTATGCATTTTGATGTACCGAAGTTAGTTCGGAGTCCCGGATGTGATCACGGACATGACGAGGAGTCTCGAAATGGTCGAGACATAAAGATTGATATATTGGAAGCCTATATTTGGACATCGGAAGTGTTCCAGGTGAAATCGGGATTTTACCGGAGTACCGGGAGGTTACCGGAACCCCCCGGGAACCATATGGGCCTTAGTGGGCTTTAGTGAAAAGGAGAAAGGGGCAGCCCAAGGTGGGCCGTGCGCCTCCCCCCTCCCCTAGTCCTATTAGGACTAGGAGAGGTGGCCGGCCCCCTCTCTCTCTTTCCCCCCTCGGGGAATCCTATTCCAACTAGGATTGGGGGGGGGGGAGTCCTACTCCCGGTAGGAGTAGGACTCCTCCTGTGCCCTCCTCCTGGCCGGCCGCCCCCTCCCCCTTGGCTCCTTTATATACGGAGGCAGGGGGGCACCCTAGACACACAAGTTGATCATTGAGATCGTTCCTTAGCCGTGTGCGGTGCCCCCTGCCACCATATTCCACCTTGATTATATTGTAGCAGTGCTTAGGCGAAGCCCTGCGACGGTAGTACATCAAGATCGTCACCACGCCTTCGTGCTGACGGAAATCCTCCCCGACGCTTTGCTGGATCGGAGCCCGGGGATCGTCATCGAGCTGTATGTGTGCTAAGAACTCGGAGGTGTCGGAGTAACGGTGCTTGGATCGGTCGGATCGGGAAGACGTACGACTACTTCCTCTACGTTGTGTCAACGCTTCCGCAGTCGGTCTGCGTGGGTACATAGACAACACTCTCCCCTCTCGTTGCTGTGCATCACCATGATCTTGCGTGTGCGTAGGAAAATTTTGAAATTACTACGTTTCCCAACAAATAATCCTTTGAGGGGCTTGTTCGGGGTATCTTCACCCCGACCAGTAGAGCAAAGAGTTGCTCCTCAACCTACTGAACCTATTGAAAATATTTACTTTGAAATTCCTCCGGTATGATAGAGAAACTGCTAGCTAATCCTTTCTTAGGTGATGGAACATTACATCCCGATATGCACCTAATCTATGTGGATGAAGTTTGTGGATTATTTAAGCTTGCAGGTGTGCCCGAGGATGTTATCAAGAAGAAGGTATTCCCTTTATCTTTGAAGGGAAAGGCATTAACATGGTTTGGGCTATGTGATGTTATTGGATCATGGAACTACAACCGATTGAAATTGGAATTTCATTAGAAGTTTTATCCTATGCATCATTGTTCATCGTGATCGTAATTATATATATAATTTTTGGACTCGCGAAGGAGAAAGTATCGCTCAAGCTTGGGGGAGGCTTAAGTGAATGTTATATTCATGCCCCAATCATGAGCTCTCAAGAGAAATTACTATTCAAATTTTTTATGATGGGCTTTCTCTCAATAATCGCTCCATGCTCGATACTTCTTGTACTGGTTCTTTTATGATGAAGACTATTGAATTCAAATGGGATTTATTGGAAATAATTAAACGCAACTCTAAAGATTGGGATCTCGATGAAGGTAAGGAGTTAGGTATAACACCTAAGTTTGATTGTGTTAAATCTTTTATGGATACCAATGCTTTTCGTGAATTTAGCACTAAATATGGACTTGACTCTGAGATAGTAGCTTCTTTCTGTGAATCATTTGCTACTCATGTTGATCTCCCTAAGGAGAAGTGGTTTAAATATAATCCTCCCATTGAAGTAAAAGTAGTTGAACCTATTAAAGTTGAAGAAAATATTATCACTTATAATGTTGATCCTATTGTTCCTACCACTTATATTGAGAAACCACCTTTCCCTGTTAGAATAAAGGATCATGCTAAAGCTTCAACTGTGGTTTGTAAGAGTAATGCTAGAACACCTACACCCTCTGAGAAAATTAAAGTTGAACCTAGTGTTGCTATGGTTAAAGATCTCTTGGTCGATAATATTGATGGGCATGTTATTTACTTCTATAATGAAGCTGCTAGAATTGCTAGAACCAATACTAAAAATAAACATAGACCTGTTGTAGGCATGCCTGTTGTTTCTGTTAAAATAGGAGATCATTGCTATCATGGCTTATGTGATATGGGTTCTAGTGCGAGTGCAATACCTCATTCCTTATACAAAGAAATCATGCATGATATTGCACCTGCTGAGATAGGAGATATTGATGTTACTATTAAGCTTGCCAATAGAGATACTATCTCACCAGTTCGGATTGTTAGAGATGTTGAAGTCTTGTGTGGGGAAGTTAAATATCCTACTGATTTTCTTGTGCTTGGTTCCCCACAAGATGGCTTTTGTCCCATTATATTTGGTAGACCCTTTTTGAATACTGTTAATGCTAAGATATACTGCAAAAAGGATATTGTTACTGTTGGTTTAAGGGATATGTATCATGATTTTAATTTTGCCAAATTCCATAGACAACCCCATGATAAAGAACTGCCTAGTAAAGATGAAATTATTGGTCTTACTTCTATTGCCGTGCTTCCTAATGATCCTTTAGAACAATACTTGCTAGACCATGAAAATAATATGTTTATGAATAAAAGAAGGGAAATAGATGAAGTATTCTTTAAACAGGGACCTATTTTGAAACATAACTTGCCTGTTGAAATTCTAGGGGATCCTCCTCCACCCAAGGGTGATCCCGTGTTTGAGCTTAAACCATTACCCGATACTCTTAAATATGTTTATCTTGATGAAAATAAGATATATCCTGTTATTATTAGTGCTAACCTTTCAGAGCAGGAAGAAGATAAATTATTGAAAACTCTGAAGAAGCACCGTGTTGCTATTGGATATACTCTTGATGATCTTAAGGGCATTACTCCCACTCTATGCCAGCATAAAATAAAATTGGAGAAAGACGCTAAACTGGTTGTTGATCATCAACGACGGTTAAATCCTAAGATGAAAGGAGTGGTAAGAAATGAAAAACTAAAGTTTCTGGAGGCAGGTATAATTTATCATGTTGCTGATAGTAAGTGGATAAGTCATATCCATTGTGTCCCTAAGAAAGGAGGTATTACTGTTGTTCCTAATGATAAAGATGAATTGATCCCACAAAGAATTGTTACAGTTTATAGAATGGTAATTGACTTCCGCAAATTAAATAAAGCTAATAGAAAGGATCATTACCCTTTACCTTTTATTGATCAAATGCTAGAAAGATTATCCAAACATACACATTTTTGCTTTCTAGACGGTTATTCTGGTTTCTCTCAAATACATGTGTCAAAAGAGGATCAGAAAAAGACCACTTTTACTTGCCCTTTCGGTACCTTTGCTTATAGACGTATGCCTTTTGGTTTATGTAATGCACCTGCTACTTTTCAAAGATGTATGACTGCTATATTCTCTGACTTCTGTGAAAAGATTGTTGAGGTTTCCATGGATGATTTCTCCGTGTATGGAACTTCTTTTGATGATTGCTTAAGCAACCTTGATCGAGTTTTGCAGAGATGTGAAGAAACTAATCATGTCTTGAATTGGGAGAAGTGCCACTTTATGGTTAATGAAGGTATTGTCTTGGGGCATAAAATTTCTGAAAGAGGTATTGAAGTTGATAAAGCTAAAGTTGATGCTATTGAAAAGATGCCATGTCCTAAGGACATCAAAGGTATAAGAAGTTTCCTTGGTCATGCCAGTTTTTATAGGAGGTTCATTAAAGACTTGTCAAAAATTTCTAGGCCTCCAACTAATCTCTTACAAAAAGATGTTCCTTTTGTCTTTGATGATGATTGTGTAGAAGCATTTGAAATACTTAAGAAAGCCTTGATTTCTGCACCTATTGTTCAGCCACCTGATTGGAATTTACCCTTTGAAATTATGTGTGATGCTAGTGATTATGTTGTAGGTGCTGTTCTAGGACAAAGAGTTGATAAGAAATTAAATGTTATCCAATATGCTAGTAAAACTCTAGACAGCGCCCAGAGAAATTATGCTACTACCGAAAAAGAATTCTTAGCAGTTGTATTTTGCTTGTGATAAGTTCAGACCTTATATTGTTGATTCCAAAGTAACTGTTCACACTGATCATGCTACTATTAAATACCTTATGGAAAAGAAAGATGCTAAACCTAGACTTATTAGATGGATTCTCTTGCTACAAGAATTTGATTTACACATTATTGATAGAAAGGGAGCTGAGAACCCCGTTGCAGACAACTTATCTAGGTTAGAGAATGTTCTTGATGACCCACTACCTATTGATGATAGCTTTCCCGGTGAACAATTAGCTGTCATAAATGCTTCTCGTACTACTCCATGGTATGCTGATTATGTTAATTATATTGTTGCTAAATTTATACCACCTAGTTTCACATACCAGCAAAAGAAAAAGTTTTTCTATGATTTAAGACATTACTTCTGGGATGACCCACACCTTTATAAAGAAGGAGTAGATGGCGTTATTAGACGTTGTGTACCTGAGCATGAACAGGAACAAATCCTACGCAAGTGTCACTCAGAGGCTTATGGAGGACACCACGCTGGAGATAGAACTGCACATAAGGTATTGCAATCCGGTTTTTATTGGCCTACTCTTTTTAAAGATGCTCGTAAGTTTGTCTTGTCTTGTGATGAATGTCAAAGAATTGGTAATATTAGTAGACGTCAAGAATTGCCTATGAACTATTCACTTGTTATTGAACCATTTGATGTTTGGGGCTTTGATTACATGGGACCGTTACCTTCCTCTAATGGGTATACACATATTTTAGTTGCTGTTGATTACGTTACTAAGTGGGTAGAAGCTATTCCAACTAGTAGTGCTGATCATAACACCTCTATTAAGATGCTTAAAGAAGTTATTTTTCCGAGGTTTGGAGTGTAACGCCCCAAGACCGGAGCTTCAGATACCTTCCATGGATTACGGGTTTCGACATGTGTTTTGTTTTGTCTGTTGCATTCATCTTTGCATTTGTGCATTGCATCATGTCATCATGCCATCATGTCATTTTTTTAACTCAAATAAATAAACCATATGGATCTTCGGTCCATTTAAATCGAGGGAATTCACATGGTGTTTCTCTTTGTAACATATCCTCCCAATATTTAGGGAGCTATATAAAAACCATTCCATTAATTTGGAATCACCATAACACACTTACAGCTAAGTTCCATGCCTTTTCCTTCTCAACTCTTGGTCTCTAACTTTGCCATATATCCTTTCTTTTTCCGGAGCTCCACCTAAATTCTCAACATTTTTGGACACTCCTAAACCCTTGTCCTAGTCCGAACCCATTTGAATTAAATTCAAATGAGTTTGAATTCTTATCGTTCGATCTGGCTTTTACTAATTTTCTCGGACCGAGCATATTTTTGTGAGTCCAAGAAAATTAACCACATGCCCAAATTATTCCTCTGACCTTCTCTTCTCTCTTTTCCTTTCTCTTATTTCTCTGTTTTTGTTAAAAGAAGGAAATAGGAGGGGGAGAGAGAGCCCAGACGCCTCCTGTAACCCATTTGGTCCAAGGTTTCCCGCAGCTCCAGCAGGCCTCTGGCCATTTTCCTCTCACTGGGCCAGCCTTCCAAGGCCCAGCAAAACCTATGGCCAACCCTAGCGATCCCTCCGCTCTCTCCCGATTCCCCTCGCTTGCGCCGCCAGGGAGAGCCGCGACTCGATCTCTTTTCCTCTCCCTCCTCTTCTCCTCGCGCCCCATCTCCCTCGAACCCTCTGCCTCCTTCCTCCTCCGCCGCACCAAGCACCCCTTCTCCTTCCCGAGGCTGCCGCCGGCCACTCCTCCCTCGACCCTGCCAGAATCGCGCTCTGCTGCAGCTGTTCTTTCCACGCATCGCCGGACCTCCCCAACCACCAGCGCCTGACCCTGCCGCCGTCAGAACGCCGGAACTCGACACCACAGACCTCCCCATCGCCCTCGTCGACGACCAGCGCTCGTCTCCTCCATCTCGCGCCGCCAAGCTCCGTCCCGCGACCAAGCCGCACCACGCCCTCAAGTGCCCGGCCTCCCACCATTTCGTCCCTGCTGCCACGCCTCCGCCGTCTGCCCGCCATGGCCTCCTGCCATGGGCCAGAGGAGCCGTGTCGCGCATCTCCGGCCGCTCCCCTGCAGCTCCTCCTCCACCTGCGTTGGTAGCCGTCGTCTGCCGTGCCCTGCTGCCGCTGCCTTCGCCCGCGCCGGCGACCTCCACCACATATTCGCCTGCGTCCTCCTCGTGCGCGCTCCTGCCACGGCCATCGCCTCCCCGACGCCCATGTTCCTGGCCACCCGGGGCCCTTTTGTCCCGCTTGGTTTTGGATCGGCAAGAACCCTTTTGTCCCGCTTGGTTTTGGATCGGCAAGAACGATACGCGAAGAACCGTACCCGGACCGTCAAGCACCTTCTCCGAGGATTTTGCCAAGTACCATGACATGAACGACCCTTGAACGCGTCAAGTACCACTACCGTCAAGTACCTCTTCGCAAGACCAAGTTCCTCTATGATACATGTACGACTACACGACGAACCGCCAAGACCCAAGTACCATGACGCCAAGTACCTCTTCGGATCGTCAAGGTGGATCTCGAACGTTGACGAGGTTCCGATAAGACCCTCAACGTGTACGGCTACAATGTGAAACGTGTACTCGACGACCCTGGAGACCTATGTTACACCAAGTACCACGACGACCTTTGACTTGTACCCCTATATCGCACCGAAACGCCGAGTTCCTCGCGTCATACTTGGTTGTGCATCATGCCATGTTCAGGTGTTGGTTGTTTACTATGTTGTTTGCTTCTTTTCGGTGTTGCTTCTTCGGGTTGTTTCCGATAACGTCGCGTTTGTGAGGATCTGTTCGACTTCGCCCGTTTGTCTTCTTCATGGACTCATTCTTCTTCCTTGCGGGATTTCAGGCAAGATGACCATACCCTCGAAATCACTTCTATCTTTGCTTGCCAGATGCTCGCTTTTTTGCTATGCATATGCCGCGATACCTACCACTTGCTTATCATGCCTCCCATATTGTTGAGCCAAGCCTCTAACCCACCTTGTCCTAGCAAACCGTTGTTTGGCTATGTTACCGCTTTGCTCAGCCCCTCTTATAGCGTTGTTAGTTGCAGGTGAAGATTGGACTTTGTTCCATGTTGGAACATGGATATTTTATTGGGATATCACAATATCTTTTATTTAATTAATGCGTCTATATACTTGGTAAAGGGTGGAAGGCTCAGCCTTATACCTGGTGTTTTGTTCCACTCTTGCCGCCCTAGTTTCCGTCATATCGGTGTTATGTTCCCGGATTTTGCGTTCCTTACGCGGTTGGGTTATAATGGGAACCCCTTGACAGTTCGCCTTGAATAAAACTCCTCCAGCAAGGCCCAACATTGGTTTTACCATTCGCCACCTAGCCTTTTCTTTCCCTTGAGTCGGCCGGCTCAAGGGTCATCTTTATTTTAAACCCCCGGGCCAGTGCTTGTCTAAGTGTTGGTCCAAACTGAGCGATGTCCGGAGCTACCAGGGGCAACTCTGGGCTGGCCCACCCGACATCTGGCTCATCCGGTGTGCCCTGAGAACGAGATATGTGCAGCTCCTATCGGGATTTGTTGGCACATCTGGGTGGCTTTGCTGGTCTTGTTTTACCATTGTCGAAATGTCTTGTAACCAGGATTCCGAGCCTGATCGGGTCTTCCCGCTAGAAGGAATATCCTTCGTTGACCGTGAGAGCTTGTGATGGGCTAAGTTGGGACACCCCTGCAGGGATTTGATCTTTCGAAAGTCGTGCCCGCGGTTATGGGCAGATGGGAATTTGTTAATGTCCGGTTGTAGAAAACCTGAAGTTGACCTTAATTAAAATACACCAACCGCGTGTGTAACCGTGATGGTCTCTTTCCAGCGGAGTCCGGGAAGTGAACACGGTGTTGGAGTAATGCTTGATGTAGGTTGTTCTAGGATCACTTCTTGATCATAGTTTTATCGACCGTGCCTTGCTTTCTCTTCTCGCTCTCATTTGTGTATATTTAGCCACCATATATGCTAGTCACTTGCTGCAGCTCCACCTCATACCTTTACCTTACCCATAAGCTTAAATAGTCTTGATCACGAGGGTGTGAGATTGCTGAGTCCCCGTGACTCACAGTTACTTCCAAAACCAGTTTGCAGGTGCCGATGTTACCGAGCAGGTGACGCAACCAAGCTCAGGAGGAGCTCGCTGAAGATATTGTCCTTGGTGTTGTTTTGTTCCAGTTGATCAGTAGTGGAGCCCAGTTGGGACGATCAGGGATCTGTGTAGCATTTGGGGTCGTCTTCTTTCATTTTGGTTCCGTAGTCGGACCTTGATTGTATCTGGTTGATGTAATGCTTTATTCATGTATTGTGTGAAGTGGCGATTGTAAGCCAACTATGTAACTCTTTCCCTTATGTATTACATGGGTTGTCTGAAGATTACCTCACTTGCGACATTGCTTTCAATGAGGTTATGCCTCTAAGTCGTGCTTCGATACATGGGAGATATAGCCGCATCAAGGGCGTTACATGGAGTCCCTAGATACTTAATGACTGATGGTGGTTCACATTTTATTCATGGTGCTTTTCGTAAAATGCTTGCTTAGTATGATGTTAATCATAGAATTGCATCTCCATACCACCCATAGTCTAGTGGTCAAGTAGAACTGAGTAATAGAGAGATTAAATTAATTTTGCAAAAGACTGTTAATAGATCTAGAAAGAATTGGTCCAAGAAACTGGATGATGCATCATGGGCCTATAGAACTGCATATAAAAATCCTATGGGTATGTCTCCGTATAAAATTGTTTATGGAAAAGCATGTCACTTACCTCTCGAACTAGAACATAAGGCATATTGGGCCATTAAAGAGCTCAATTATGATTTCAAACTTGTCGGTGAGAAGAGACTATTTGACATTAGCTCACTTGATGAATGGAGAACCCAGGCCTATGAGAATGCCAAACTGTTTAAAGACAAAGTTAAAAGATGGACAAAAGGATACAAAAGCGTGAGTTTAATGTAGGTGATTATATTTTGTTATACAACTCTCATTTAAGATCCTTTGCAGGAAAAATCCTCTCTAAATAGGAAGGCCCTTACGTTATCGAGGAGGTCTATCGCTCCGGTGCCATAAAAATCAACAACTTCGAAGGCACAAATCTGAAGATGGTGAACGGTCAAAGAATCAAACATTATATCTTGGGTAATCCCATAAACGTTGAAACCAATTTTATTGATACCATAACTCTGGAGGAGTACATAAGGGACACTTTCCAGGATGTTTCAGACTCCGAAAAGGAATAGGTATGTGGTACGGTAAGTAAACTGACTCCAAAACAGTTCTAATAGCAACTTTTCTCCGTTTTGGAATATTTTAGAAAATAGGAAAATAAGAAGTAGTCCGAAAGGGACACGAGGCGTCCACGAGGGTGGAGGGCACGCCCTACCCCCTGGGCGTGCCCCCTTCCTCGTGGGCACCTCGTGTACCCTCCGGACTCCGTTTTGTTGCACGATACTTCTTTTGGTCGGCAAAAATTCATTATATAATCTCCCGAAGGTTTTGACCACCGTACCACACAAATATCTCCTGCTTTGTTCCAAGTTATTTTCTGCCAGAGTTTTCAAGGCCAGGCATGATGTCATCCCCCTCCTCCAACAACGCGGGCGGCGATGCTTGGCTAATGAAGATAGAGCTGAAGAGAGAAGAACTTGGGGAGATAAACAAGGGTGGTAGGATCAAGAAGGCCACGGAGGATCAAGCTCCGGCAGCAGAAGAAGAAGACATCCTTCAACCTTGCTATAACCATCTTACCCCTACTGAAATAGAAGCTTTCAAGATGATTGAAAAAGTTCGGGTGCAAAACAAGTATCTCACTCATGAAAATATTTTGTTGCAAGAATACATCACCACACTCAAGGGCATTATTCGCAAATAGGAGAATCTCCTACGCTTGATGTGTGACACGACTTCATCAACAACTCCTTCATCACCACCTCCGAAGAAAGAGACATAAACACATGGGTATGGGCACTCCCCTTGGCAACTGCCAAGCTTGGGGGAGGTGCCCCGGTATCGTATCACCATCACACTTCTATCTTTACCTTTTTCTTAGTTTGATCATTCTGGTTATATCTTGATCTAGTAGAATAAAATTTAGTATGATCTAGCTTTGAGTTTTTGTGTGTTGATCCTTATCTATGTAATCGAGTCTGTGAGCTATATATAATAAACATTAGTCTTGAGTCGAGGGCTTGGTTATCTTGCTATGATCTTGATGGAATAAAAAGAAAAAGAGAAAGAATAAAAAGAAATAAAGAGATCATATTGATCTTATGGAGAGTAATGACTTCACATATAAAGAGTATGATGAATAAAAGTTGTTGGGAGTTAAGGAACATAGTTTTGGTCATCGTTGCAATTAATAGGAAGTAATAAAGAAAGAGAGGTTTTCACATATAAATATACTATCTTGGACATGTTTTATGATTGTGAGCACTCATTAAAATATGACATGCTAAAAAGTTGATGTTGGAGAAGGAAGACAACGTAATGGATTATGTTTTCTTATATCCGAAATAAACTATATTTTCATGGATCATACAACATGTTGAGCTTGCCTTTCCCTCTCATGCTAGCCAAATTCTTTGCACCAAGTAGAGATACTACTTGTGCTTCTAAATATCCTTAAACCCAGTTTTGCCATGAGAGCCCACCATATCTACCTATGGATTGAGTAAGATCCTTCAAGTAAGTTGTCATTGTTACAAGCAATAAAAATTGCTCTCTAAATATGTATGATCTATTAGTGTGGATAAAATAAGCTTTATGCGAGCTTGTGATATGGAAGAAATAAAAGTGACGGACCGCATAATAAAGGTCCTTATTACAAGTGGCAATATAAAGTGACGTTCTTTTGCATTAAGCTTTTGTGCATCCAACCACAAAAGCACATGACAACCTCTGCTTCCCTCTACGAAGGGTCTATCTTTTATTTTTGTCTTATACCTTATACAAGAGTGATGGTGATCTTCACCTTTCCTTTTTACACTTTATCCTTTGGCAAGCATTATGTCTTGGAAGCATTATGTGGGTTTTCATAAAGCATTATCGTTGACATTACCCTTGAGGTAAAAAGTTGGGAGGCAAAACTGAAGGAAATATGCCCTAGAGGCAATAATAAAGTTATTATTTATTTCCTTATATCATGATAAATGTTTGTTATTCATGCTAGAATTGTATTATTCGGAAACATAATACTTGTGTGAATACATAGACAACCCAAACATCACTAGTATGCCTCTACTTGACTAGCTCATTAATCAAAGATGGTTATGTTTCCTAACCATAGACATGTGTTGTCATTTGATTAACAGGATCGCATTATTAGGAGAATGATGTGATTGACATGACCCATTCCATTAGCTTAGCACCCGATCGTTTAGTATGTTGCTATTGCTTTCTTCATGACTTATACATGTTCCTATGACTATGAGATTATGCAACTCCCGTTTGCCAGAGGAACACTTTGTGTGCTACCAAACGTCACAACATAACTGGGTGATTATAAAGGAGCTCTACAGGTGTCTCCAAAGGTAAATGTTGGGTTGGCGTATTTCGAGATTAGGATTTGTCACTCCGATTGTCGGAGAGGTATCGCCGGGCCCTCTCGGTAATGCACATCACATAAGCCTTGCAAGCATTGCAACTAATGAGTTAGTTGCGAGATGATGTATTATGAAACGAGTAAAGAGACTTGCCGGTAACGATATTGAACTAGGTATTGAGATACCGACGATCGAAACTCGGGCAAGTAACATACCGATGACAAAGGGAACAACGTATGTTGTTATGCGGTCTGACCGATAAAGATCTTCGTAGAATATGTAGGAGCCAATATGAGCATCCAGGTTCCGCTATTGGTTATTGACCGGAGACGTGTCTTGGTCATGTCTACATTGTTATCGAACCCGTAGGGTCCGCACGCTTAAGGTTTCGATGACACTTATATTATGAGTTTATGAGTTTTGATGTACCGAAGTTAGTTCAGAGTCTCGGATGTGATCACGGACATAATGAGGAGTCTTGAAATGGTCGAGACATAAAGATTGATATATTGGACAGCTATATTCGGACACCAGAAGTGTTCCGGGTGATTTCGGAGAAAACCGGAGAGCCGGAGGGTTACCGGAACCCTACCAGGAGAAGTAATGGGCCATATGGGCCTTAGTGGAGAGAGAGAAGGGCAGCGAGGGTGGGCCGTGTGCCTCCTCCCCCTGGTCCGAATTAGACTAGGAGAGGGGGGCGGCGCCCCCCTTTCCTTCTCCCTCCCCACTTCCTTCCCCCTCCTAGTAGGAGTCCTACTCCTACTAGTAGGAGGACTCCTCCTTGGCGCGCCATAGGGCCAGCCGGCCTCCTCCCCTTGCTCCTTTATATACGGGGGCAGGGGGCACCCCTAGACACACAAGTTGATCCACGTGATCGTATTCTTAGCCGTGTGCGGTGCCCCCTTCCACCATAATCCTCGATAATATTGTAGCGGTGCTTAGGCGAAGCCCTGTGACGGTAGTACATCAAGATCGTCACCACGCCGTCGTGCTGACGGAACTCTTCCCCGACACTTTGCTGGATCGGAGTCCGGGATCGTCATCGAGCTGAACGTGTGCTAAAACTTGGAGGTGCCGTAGTTTCGGTGCTTGATCGGTCGGGCCGTGAAGACGTACGACTACATCAACCGCGTTGTGCTAACGCTTCCGCCGTCGGTCTACAAGGGTACGTAGATCGCACTCTCCCCTCTCGTTGCTATGCATCACCATGATCTTGCGTGTGCGTAGGATTTTTTTTTGAAATTACTACGTTCCCCAACAGTGGCATCCGAGCCTAGGTTTTATGTGTTGATGTTATATGCACGAGTAGAACACAAGTGAGTTGTGGGCGATATAAGTCATACTGCTTACCAGCATGTCATACTTTGGTTCGGCGATATTGCTGGACGAAGCGGCCCGGACCGACATTATGCGTACGCTTACGCGAGACCGGTTCTCCCGACGTGCTTTGCACAAAGGTGGCTAGCGGGTGACAGTTTCTTCAACTTTAGTTGAACCAAGTGTGGCTACGCCCGGTCCTTGCAAAGGTTAAAACAACACCAACTTGACAAACTATCGTTGTGGTTTTGATGCGTAGGTAAGATTGGTTCTTGCTTAAGCCCGTAGCAGCAACGTAGAACTTGCAACAACAAAGTAGAGGACGTCTAACTTGTTTTTGCAGGGCATGTTGTGATGTGATATGGTCAAGACATGATGCTAAAATTTTATTGTATGAGATGATCATGTTTTGTAACCAAGTTATCGGCAACTGGCAGGAGCCATATGGTTGTCGCTTTATTGTATGCAATGCAATTGCGCTGTAATGCTTTACTTTATCACTAAGCGGTAGCGATAGTCATGGAAGAATAAGATTGGCGAGACGACAACGATGCTACGATGATGATCAAGGTGTCGCGCCGGTGACGATGGTGATCACGACGGTGCTTCGAAGATGGAGATCACAAGCACAAGATGTTGATGGCCATATCATATCACTTATATTGATTGCATGTGATGTTTATCTTTTATGCATCTTATCTTGCTTTGATTGACGGTAGCATTTTAAGATGATCTCTCACTAATTATCAAGAAGTGTTCTCCCTGAGTATGCACCGTTGCGAAAGTTCTTCGTGCTGAGACACCACGTGATGCTCGGGTGTGATAGGCTCTACGTTCAAATACAACGGGTGCAAAACAGTTGCACACGCGGAATACTCAGGTTATACTTGACGAGCCAAGCATATACAGATATGGCCTCGGAACACGGAGACCGAAAGGTCGAGCGTGAATCATATAGTAGATATGATCAACATAATGATGTTCACCATTGAAACTACTCCATCTCACGTGATGATCGGACATGGTTTAGTTGATTTGGATCACGTGATCACTTAGAAGATTAGAGGGATGTCTTTCTAAGTGGGAGTTCTTAAGTAATATGATTAATTGAACTTTAAATTTATCATGAACTTAGTCCTGGTAGTATTTTGCAAATTATGTTGTAGATCAATAGCTCGCGTTGTTGCTTCCCTGTGTTTATTTTGATATGTTCCTAGAGAAAATTGTGTTGAAAAATGTTAGTAGAAATGATGCGGATTGGATCCGTGATCTGAGGTTTATCCTCATTGCTGCACAGAAGAATTATGTCCTTGATGCACCGCTAGGTGACAGACCTATTGCAGGAGCAGATGCAGACGTTATGAACGTTTGGCTAGCTCAATATGATGACTACTTGATAGTTTAGTGCACCATGCTTAACGGCTTAGAATCGGGACTTCGAAGATGTTTTGTACGTCATGGAACATATGAGATGTACCAGGAGTTGAAGTTAATATTTCAAGCAAATACCCGAGTTGAGAGATATGAAGTTTCCAACAAGTTCTATAGCTAAAAGATGGAGGAGAATCGCTCAACTAGTGAGCATGTGCTCAGATTGTCTGGGTACTACAATTGCTTGAATCAAGTAGGAGTTAATCTTCCAGATAAAATAGTGATTAACAAAATTCTCTAGTCACCATCACCAAGTTAGTACAACTTCATGATGAACTATGATATGCAAGGGATAACGGAAATGATTCACAAGCTCTTCGTAATGCTGAAATTGACGAAGGTAGAAATCGAGAAAAACATCAAGTGTTGATGGTAGACAAGACCACTAGTTTCAAGAAAAGGGTAGAGGAAAGAAGGGGAACTTCAAGAAGAACAGCAAGCAAGTTGCTGCTCAAGTGAAGAAGCCCAAGTCTGGTCCTAAGCCTGATACTAAGTGCTTCTACTATAAAGGGACTGGTCACTAGAAGCGGAACTACCCCAAGTGATTGGCGGACAAGAAGGATGGCAAAGTGAACATAAGTATATTTGATATACATGTTATTGACGTGTACTTTACTAGTTTTTATAGCAAACCCCTCAGTATTTGATACTAGTTCAGTTGCTAAGATTAGTAACTCGAAACGGGAGTTGCAGAATAAACAGAGACTAGTTAAGGGTGAAGTGACGATGTGTGTTGGAAGTGGTTCCAAGATTGATATGATCATCATCGCACACTCCTATAATTTCGGGATTAGTGTTGAAACCTAAATAAGTGTTATTTGGTGTTTGCGTTAAGCATGAATATGATTTGATCATGTTTATTGTAATACAGTTATTCATTTAAGTAAGAGAATAAATTGTTGTTTTGTTTACATGAATAAAACCTTATATGGTTACACACCCAATGAAAATAGTTCGTTGGATCTCGATCGTAGTGATACACATAATCATAATATTGAAACCAAAAGATGCAAAGTTAATAATGATAGTGCAACTTATTTGTGGCACTGCCGTTTAGGTCATATTGGTGTAAAGCGCATGAAGAAACTCCATGCTGATGGGCTTTTGGAATCACTTGATTATGAATCAGTTGATGCTTGTGAACCATGCCTCATGGGCAAGATGACTAAGACTCTGTTCTTCGGAACAATGGAGCGAGCAACAGATTTGTTGGAAATCATACATACTGATGTATGTGGTCCGATTAATATTGAGGCTAACGACAGATATCATTATTTTCTGATCTTCACAAATGATTTGAGCAGATATGAGTATATCTACTTGATGAAACATAAGTTTGAAACATTGGAAAAGTTCAAAGAATTTCAGAGTGAAGTGAAAAATAATCGTAACAAGAAAATAAAGTTTCTACGATCTGATCGTAGAGAAGAGTATTTGAGTTACGAGTTTGGCCTTCAGTTAAAAACAATATGAAATAGTTTCACTACTCATGCCGCCTGGCACACCACAATGTAATGGTGTGTCTGAACGTCATAACCGTACTTTATTAGATATGGTGCGATCTATGATGTCTCTTACCGATCTACCACTATCGTTTTGGGGTTATGCATTAGAGACAACTGCATTCACGTTAAATAGGGCACCATCTAAATCCATTGAAACGACACTGTATGAACTATGGTTTGGCAAGAAACCTAAGCTGTCGTTTCTTAAAGTTTGGGGTTGCAATGCTTATGTGAAAAAATTTCAACCTGATAAGCTCAAACCCAAATCGGAGAAGTGCGTCTTCATACGATACCCAAAAGAAAATGTTGGGTACACCTTCTATCACAGATCCGAAGGCAAGATATTCGTTGCTTTGAATGGATCCTTTCTAGAGAAGGAATTTCTCTCGAAAGAAGTGAGTGGGAGGAATGTATAACTTGATGAGGTGACTGTACCTGCTCCCTTATTGGAAAGTAGTTCATCACAGAAATCTGTTCCTGTGACTACTAGACCGATTAGTGAGGAAGCTAATGATGATGATCATGTAACTTCAGATCAAGTTACTACCGAACCTTGTAGGTAAAACCAGAGTGAGATCCGCACCAGAGTGGTACGGTAATCCAGTTTTGGAGGTCATGTTACTTGACCATGACGAGCCTACGAACTATGAGGAAGCGATGATGAGCCCAGATTCCGCGAAATGGCTTAAGGCCATGAAATCTGAGATGGGATCCATGTATGAAAACAAAGTATGGACTTTGGTTGACTTGCCCGATGAACGGCAAGCAATTGAAAATAAATGGATCTTCAAGAGGAAGACGGACGCTGATAGTAGTGTTACTATCTACAAAGCTAGAATTGTTGCAAAAAGGTTTTCGACAAGTTCAAGATGTTGACTACGATGAGAGTTTCTCACTCGTATCTATGCTTAAGTCTGTCCGAATCATGTTAGCAATTGCCACATTTTATGAAATCTGGCAAATGGATAAACAAAGCTGCATTCCTTAATGGATTTCTTAAAGAAGAGTTGTATATGATGCGACCAGAAGGTTTTGTCAATCCTAAAAGTTTTAACAAAATATGCAAGCTCCAGCGATCCATCTGTGGACTGGTGCAAGCATCTCGGAGTTGGAATATGCGCTTTGATGAAATGATCAAAGTATATAGTTTTATACAGACTTGTGGTGAAGCCTGTATTTACAAGAAAGTGAGTGGGAGCACTACAGCATTTCTGACAAGTATATGTGAATGACATATTATTGATCGGAAATAATGTAGAATTATTCTGCAAAGCATAAAGGAGTGTTTGAAAGAAGTTTTTCAAAGAAAGACCTCGGCGAAGCTGCTTAAATATGGAGCATCAAGATCTATAGAGATAGATCAAGATGCTTGATAATTTTTCAATGAGTACATACCTTGACAAGATTTTGAAGTAGTTCAAAATGGAACAGTCAAAGAAAGAGTTCTTTCCTGTGTTACAAGGTGTGAAGTTGAGTAAGACTCAAAGCCTGACCACGGCAGAAGATAGAAAGAGAATGAAAGTCATTCCCTATGCCTCAGCCATAGGTTCTATAAAGTATGCCATGCTATGTACCAGATCTATTGTATACCCTACACTGTTTTTGGCAAGGGAGTACAATAGTGATCTAAGAGTAGATCACTGGACAGCGGTCAAAATTATCCTTAGTGGAATAAGGAAATATTTCTCAATTATGGAGGTGACAAAAAGGTTCGTCGTAAAAAGTTACGTCGATGCAAGTTTTGACACAGATCTGGATGACTCTAAGTCTTGATCTAGATACATATTGGAAGTGGGAGAAATTAGCTAGAGTAGCTCCGTGCAGAGCATTGTAGACATAGAATTCGCAAAATACTTACGGATCTGTATGTAACAGACCCGTTGACTAAAATTATCTCACAAGCAAAACATGATCACACCTTAGTACTCTTTGGGTGTTAATCACATAAACAATGTGAACTAGATTACTGACTCTAGTAAACCCTTTGGGTATAGGTCACATGACAATGTGAACTATGGGTGTTAATCACACGGTGATGTGAACTATTAGTGTTGAATCACATGGTGATGTGAACTAGATTATTGACTCTAGTGCAAGTGGGAGACTGAAGGAAATATGCCCTAGAGGCAATAATAAAGTTATTATTTATTTCCTTATATCATGATAAATGTTTATTATTCATGCTAGAATTGTATTATCCGGAAACATAATACTTGTGTGAATACATAGACAAACCAAACGTCACTAGTATGCCTCTACTTGACTAGCTCATTAATCAAAGATGGTTATGTTTCCTAACCATAGACATGTGTTGTCATTTGATTAACGGGGTCACATTATTAGGAGAATGATGTGATTGACATGACCCATTCCATTAGCTTAGCACCCGATCGTTTAGTATGTTGCTATTGCTTTCTTCATGACTTATACATGTTCCTATGACTATGAGATTATGCAACTCCCGTTTGCCAGAGGAACACTTTGTGTGCTACCAAACGTCACAACGTAACTGGGTGATTATAAAGGAGCTCTACAGGTGTCTCCAAAGGTAAATGTTGGGTTGGCGTATTTCGAGATTAGGATTTGTCACTCTGATTGTCGGAGAGGTATCTCTGGGCCCTCTCGGTAATGCACATCACATAAGCCTTGCAAGCATTGCAACTAATGAGTTAGTTGCGAGATGATGTATTACGAAACGAGTAAAGAGACTTGCCGGTAACGAGATTGAACTATGTATTGAGATACCGACGATCGAAACTCGGGCAAGTAACATACCGATGACAAAGAGAACAACATATGTTGTTATGCGGTCTGACCGATAAAGATCTTCGTAGAATATGTAGGAGCCAATATGAGCATCCAGGTTCCGCTATTGGTTATTGACCGGAGATGTGTCTCGGTCATGTCTACATTGTTCTCGAACCCGTAGGGTCCGCACGCTTAAGGTTTCGATGACAGTTATATTATGAGTTTATGAGTTTTGATGTACCGAAGTTAGTTCAGAGTCCCGGATGTGATTATGGACATAACGAGGAGTCTCGAAATGGTCGAGACACAAAAATTGATATATTGGACGGCTATATTCGGACACCGGAAGTGTTCTGGGTGATTTCGGAGAAAACCGGAGAGCCGGAGGGTTACCGGAACCCTACCGGGAGAAGTAATGGGCCATATGGGCCTTAGTGGAGAGAGAGAAGGGCAGCCAGGGTGGGCCGTGCGCCTCCACCCCCTGGTCCAAATTGGGCTAGGAGAGGGGGGGGGGGGCGGCGCCCCCCTTTCCTTCTCCCTCCCCACTTCCTTCCCCCTCCTAGTAGGAGTCCTACTCCTACTAGGAGGCTCCTAGTAGGAGTCCTACTCCTACTAGGAGGAGGACTCCTCCTTGGCGCGCCATAGGGCCGGCCGGCCTCCTCCCCTTCCTCCTTTATATATGGGGGTAGGGGGCACCCCTAGACACAGAAGCTGATCCACGTGATCGTATTCTTAGCCGTGTGCGGTGCCCCCTTCCACCATAATCCTCGATAATATTGTAGCGGTGCTTAGGCGAATCCCTGTGACGGTAGTACATCAAGATCGTCACCACGCCATCGTGCTGACGGAACTCTTCCCCGACACTTTGCTGGATCGGAGTCCGGGGATCGTCATCGAGCTGAACGTGTGCTAAAACTCGGAGGTGCCGTAGTTTCGGTGCTTGATCGGTCGGGCCGTGAAGACGTACGACTACATCAACCGCGTTGTGTTAACGCTTCCGCTGTCGGTCTACAAGGGTACATAGATCGCACTCTCCCCTCTCGTTGCTATGCATCACCATGATCTTGCGTGTGCGTAGGAATTTTTCTGAAATTACTACGTTCCCCAACAAAAACTATAAGCCCCTATATTTCTGTGTGTCCAATTAAAACTTCATACCCATAAGTATTGCGTGAGTGTTAGCAATTATGAAAGACTAAATGATAGTTGAGTATGTGGACTTGCTGAAAAGCTCTTATATTGACTCTTTCTGATGTTATGATAAATTGCAATTGCTTCTATGACTGAGATTATAGTTTGCTAGTTTTCAATGAAGTTTCTGATTCATACTAGTTTTCAATGAATATATATATATATTCCGAGACTGATCATGATGCCCTCATGTCCGTATTTTATTTTATCGACACATCTATCTCTAAACATGTGGACATATTTTTCGATTTCGGCTTCCGCTTGAGGACAAGCGAGGTCTAAGCTTAGGGGAGTTGATACGTCCATTTTGCATCATGCTTTTATATCCATATTTATTGCATTATGGGCTGTTATTACACATTATGTCACAATACTTATGCCTTTTTTCTCTTATTTTATAAGGTTTACATGAAGAGGGAGAATGCCGGCAGCTGGAATTCTGGGCTGGAAAAGGAGCAAATATTAGAGACCTATTCTGCACAACTCCAAAAGTCCTGAAACTCCACGAAAGTTAGTTTTGGAATATATTAAAAATATTAGGCGAAGAAAGCACCAGAGGGGGGCCACCCACCGTCCACGAGGGTGGGGGTGCGCCCCCTGCCTCGTGGGCCACCTGGAAGCCCCCCGATGCCCATCTTATGGTATAAGGTGTCTTTTGCCCTGGAAAAAAAATAAGAAGGAAGCTTTCGGGATGAAGAGCTGCCGTCTCAAGGCGGAACCTTGGCGGGACCAATCTAGGGCTCCAGCAGAGTTGTTCTGCCGGGGAAACATCCCTCCGGGTGGGGGAAACCGTCACCATCGTCATCACCATTGATCCTCTCATCGGGAGGGGGTCTATCTCCATCAACATCTTCACTAGCACCATCTCCTCTCAAACCCTAGTTCATCTCTTGTATCCGATCTTTATCTCAAAACCTGAGATTGGTACCTGTGGGTTGCTAGTAGTGTTGATTACTCCTTGTAGTTGATGCTAGTTAGTTTATTCGGTGGAGGATCATATGTTCAAATCCTTTATGCACATTAATACCCCTTTGATTATGAACATGAATATGATTTGTGAGTAGTTATGTTTGTTTCTGAGGACATGGGAGAAATCTTGTTATAAGTAGTCATGTGAATTTGGTATTCGTTCGATATTTTGATGAGATGTATGTTGTCTTTCCTCTAATGGTGTTATGTGAACGTCGACTACATGACACTTCACCATTGTTTGGGCCTAGGGGAAGGCATTGGGAAGTAAGTAGATGATGGGTTGCTAGAGTGACAGAAGCTTAAACCCTAGTTTATGCGTTGCTTCGTAAGGGGCTAATTTGGATCCGTATGTTTCATGCTATGGTTAGGTTTACCTTAATTCTTCTTTCGTAGTTGCGGATGCTTACGAGAGGGTTTAATCATAAGTGGGATGCTTTTCCAAAGAAGGGCAGTACCCAGGCACTGGTCCACCCACATATCAAATTATCAAAGTAACAAACGTGAATCATATGAGAATGATGAAAACTAGCTTGACGATAATTCCCATGTGTCCTCGGGAGCTCTTTCCTTTGTATAAGAGTTTGTGCAGGCATGTCCTTTGCTACAAAAAGGATTGGGCCATCTTGCTGCACCTTGTTTACTTTTGTTACTTGTTACCCATTACAAATTACCTTATCACAAAACTATCTGTTACCGATAATTTCAGTGCTTGCAGAGAACACCTTACTAAAAATCGCTTGTCATTTCCTTCTGCTCCTCGTTTGGTTCGACACTCTTACTTATCGAAAGGACTACGATAGATCCCCTATACTTGTGGGTCATCACTCATCATTGTTGATCTCGTTGGAAGAGATGATCTCCAACAAAGAGGTTTCAAGTGACAAGGGAAGTGAAAGGAAGGAAAAAAGAAGGAAGAAAGGTTCATGGGGTTCATGGAAATAGTAGACACAATGTCGAACTTAGGTGGGAGAGGATAACTATCAAGAGGGAGAAGATGGGCATTGAGGGAAAAAGAGCAACAAGCGAGGCCGGCCAATTTGGGCTCACATGGTTCATCAATGAGTCGAGGGTCATGTTCAACGGTACTACTGTCATTTATGATGAGCAAAAGAAGTGGTTCCAAAGTTTACATGCTAACATCAATGAGCATGGTGAAAGTGGCGTCGATGGTTGTCTTTGTTGGGTTCAATTTATGTATGCACCACTCAATATGAACTATGCCATTTTAAGTTTTTATTTTGAGTTTTGAACTATTTGTGGTACACTATTTATTTTTAATTGATTGCAGTGCAATATGTACAATGCACTGACAAAAAATGGGGTTGGAGAAAATAGGGACGAGCATATA
Organism: Triticum monococcum; assembly: GCA_034509565.1. NCBI lineage: Eukaryota > Viridiplantae > Streptophyta > Magnoliopsida > Poales > Poaceae > Triticum > Triticum monococcum. Next base: position 673,807,443 of record CM067845.1, read on the forward strand.
GGGAGGACCAATTTTGTACCATGGTAAAGTAGTGTTGTACATTTGTTCCAACACTCCACGGATATGTCTGCAGACTAAGAAGGAGTATAATTGATGTTTACCCTTGGAGATGCCCTGATCCCATCCCTATTGGAACTGATCCCCCAGCTAACCTCCTAACTCCTCATGACAAAAGAAGGGGCATGGACCACCATGTCTCATCCGTGCACCACAACACTTTTGGTTTTGGTCGTATGTACCCTTCCCCCCCCCCCCCACACACACACACACATAAGAGATAATTCTTTGTTTTGAAGTGGTGACTACAACATGATCTAAACGACCTAGCTATCAATCCAAAAGCTGTGATGTGGTACGTGAAGACCATCTCTATCATCGGCTAAGGAGAGGGTTGTGCCCGCGAAGCCTCTGTCCCGCTACTCATCTTCTCTGACAAGCTTCACATCGTTGGAGGCTCACGGGAGGAGCATGGTTTGTCCTCTATTAGTCCATGCCAATCACAACTTATCACTAATATTCCACTCAAAAGTTCTAAGTATGAGACCTAAGATCCTTTTATGTTAACCCTAAAGGATTATCTCTAACATTGGGATCATGAGCTAGATTGAAGTATGTTTAGAACCCTCATTAGGCGTGCTTTGATGTGATTTGCATATGAAAGTAGTTGGCTCCCAACTCCAAGAACGGCGACACCTCCATAGATTGACATTTGCTCACCTTTCTTCATCAGTTGCAGTTTAACTATGAAGATTCACTTCCAAATCCCCTAACGTGGATGGGTGCGTAGGAAGCATTTGCACATCATGATCTAACACACAAGGTGCATCATGCCTTATTGGCTTTGGGCTCAGGTGACAGAGTTATATGCCGTAGAAAAAGAGGACTCCCCACAATGAATTGTGTAGGGGAAAGGACATGCCTCGATCAACAAAGGGGCGGTGGAGTATGCACTCATCCCCATGCAAAGTCAGCACCATTTCCACGTCGGGGCCCCTCAACTGGTTCAAATCCTCCGCGTGGATCAAGCCTGCATGAGAGTACTTCACCAAACGGCCGGCTCTCCTCCATCAAGGAGAAAGTAGTGAATCACCTTTCTTCCAATCTCTTGGAAGGACGAAGGTGGCGGTGGCGGGCCGACGACAACCTTCTTTTTTGCACCACGAGTCATTGTCACGGACCGATTAATGGAGGAAGGCTATGCGGTGGCTACAATGGCATAAGTGTGAGAGAAAGAAGGAGTTGGATGGATTGAACCATTCCCCATAGCGTTGCTTAAACTGGCCATAATTATGTTGATGTTTCTTAACCTGGCCATAACTATTTATTTGTTCTTTTGATTATTCTATATGGCATGATTATTTATCCTTTTCTTTACTTACGACAGATAGTTCGGGGAGCAAAGAGTAGCATTGTCAAGATTCCCAGAGTGAAGAACTTCGACAATTAGCATGAAAGTGGTATATTGGATCAGGCCACCCTTATTTTACTATGCATGTAGTACGCCATGAATGGGTGTGACTATAGGAAGAGCATTTGGAGCACTCACTCCAACCCACCCACCTATATGAGTATTAAATAAATTAAAAAGCAAAGCAATAACAATAAACAAAAACTGGAATTTTGGGATATCTAACCCGGGTGCCCAATACTCTTGTTTGAAGTTTCGTGAAAAAAATACTAGAAAACGTATTCTCAGTAAAAAATGCAAAAAAAAATTGTATGTATAGCAAAAAAATGATTGGATGGATCGTAGATCAGACTGTATTTTCTCCGACGGATATGTTTTCTAGTATTTTTCACGAAATTTCACGCAGGAGTAGATTGGACACCCAAGATTGATATCCCCAAAATCCAAGTTATTTCTTTTCTGATATTGTTTGAATTTAATATTCACATTGGGCGGGTGGGGGGGGTGGGGGAGGTGGGTGGAGCCCCAGGAGAATAGGCTGCTATGAAACCAGTAGAATATAGCCCCAACCCCATCACACAATGGAGTACTAAGGTCTACAAGTACATTCTAATACCGCACAACTAAACCAATGGAGTGCTAGGTTTAGAAGTATGTTTACGATTACTTAATACCAACCCAAGTTAATGGTCCACCACACAATGTAGCACACTGGCCTCACGCCGCCACCCAGTCTCACACAACAACATACCAGTGTTAGTAGAAGATGGCCCTGTGTTTTTTTTCCTCCGTAGAGAAAAAACACAATGCCATCTTCCACAGCATGAGTGATGAAGAAGCAAGAAAAAGAAAATTCTTGAGAGGAAGATCTAAAAGAGATGTGCAAAAGGGTGCCAAGAAACTTGGTGCAGCTCAAGCCGCATCTTGAATTTGATGTCAGATATTTTTTGTAGCTACAGTTTGCTGATGTTCAGAATTATCATTTGTATATGTTCTCTTTACAGTTTACGATGGTCAAACCGGTAGGAGGACAAAACTATAGAAGATGTGGTGGTGTTTTATATACCAAATCGTTAAAAATCTGATATCAGGGTTTTAGGCATGTCAACTCTGACGTCTTTCATGTCAATTTATAGTGAGAAATGATTTACGGAGGCCGACCAGCCGAGCGTTGGGCTGGTCGCGCCGGCGTCGTTCGATCGACGAAAATTAGACACTCCCACTCGTATGCACGTGTTTTTCGTTGGACCAACCCACCGCACTCGTGGTGCTTCCCAGCCTTGTCTTCTCAACTGCGTCAATTCTTAGTCACACATCCCACGCGCCTCCTTCCTTTATCCATCTATTCTCGCGCTGGCCGTCGCCGCTTCATTACTTTTGATTTGCCGGTTCTACCATTTTTTTTCCGTCATAGTAGCTGTTGGCGACAATGGTTCCAACTTTTTATTTTCCCAATCCCAACATACGTGGTCACCGGTTCTGGCAAATGTGATCGCCGTTTTCAGCAAATCGCCTCGCTATCCGTAGTCGTTTGTTCCAGCAAATGCGATGGCTGGTTCGATCATCTCGTTTTTTGTAGCACTTTTTAGGCTGGACAGGAATTCAGCGGTGTTGCAACCGACGGTGGCAGAGAGTGTGCTACATGTTGGTGTTGCCGGGGCCGCCGTCGACGACGAACGCGGCCGCTGCACCCCGCGAGGGAGCACCTGATGGAGTAGGGCATGCCGGGCGTGGTGACTCTGTTTTTTTTCTCTCCCCTGCGCTCTTTGATGTGATTTGGGGGGAAAGAATATGGGTGCAAGGATAGAGACGGAGAGTGGGTTGGGGTTGCTACCACTGACCGGATCCGTCGGCTGGAAGATACCAATTTAGACGGGTAGGGTTTGATCGGCCCAAAGTTGGGCCGATCGACCTACCTGTCATTTTTATTGGCACCATAATGGAAAATTTAGTTTATCGCCAAGTAAACTTGCCATCATCTGCGAACATAATTTGTCATGCCTGAAAATCTGACCGTCGATTATTCGAATCCTTTGTATAATGTGATTAGTAAGTTTTTGCAGGATGTGCTTGAGCTCATCTGCTGGTACAGTGATTAGTTCACCTGCCTTGATATGCATATTTGTTTCATCCGTAACGAGTTGACAGAGAAAGTACACGCAACAAAATAGTACTCCAAGACACGCTAAGAGAAATGGAATCAGCCGTTCTCATATGTCGTTGTGGCATGTGTGGTCGCAGGGGTAGGGGCAATCGATGGCCCTCACTTCAGCCCGGCCAAAGTACCAGTCACTCACAGATTTCGCGATACTCTGTGCACGCAAGAACAAGACACAAATGAATGAACTAATGAGCATGAACTAACCCACTTTAAAATCCAATTGGTAGCCAGTAGATACCTTATTGTGAATGGTAGGAGAGCCATTTGCATTCCAAGTAGCCGGGACCTTGGACTGGCCGTGCGTGAAACACGAGTTTATGAAGAACCCATTGCCCTTGGAGCGGGAGAAGGCGCCTTGCACAATTCCCACCATCTGCTCCCTGAAAGCTGCACCCATAAATTTCAGATCATTGCTTGATCATCGTATGTATCACAATTTAGTGTGCTGCTAAATTAATCTATTCTATAGATGTATGTATACCTTGCAAGACTTTCATCTGGGATGCGTTGCAGGCTAAACGACTGGACTTGCAGGCTCGCCAGGCGCCGCCGTGGTCGGCCACGTCCGGGGCCAGGCTTTCATGGATCTGAATTACATTTTCTTTATTGTTACACAGACGAAAAAGAAACTATATATGCTGAGATGACGTCTGGTCAAATATATATATATATATACCACAGCTTCCTACCTGCCATGTATCGTAGGCTGCATTCAGCAGGAAGGTCGGGGTTTTTATGCTGCCGATTATGTTCTGCGGGAAGAAGCACTGCATGCATGTGCACGTACATGAGATGGTAGGGGTCAGTTGAGTTCGGCTTCATGGGTTACGGTAGAGTTCAACAGCTAGCTATAGCATGCGTGCATGTAAACAGATGAAACGAGCGCTATGCATGTATTCACGTTACTCACCGAGGTGGCGTCGAGACGACCGGTGCAACTCCTCGGCAGGGTCTGCGCCACCCCATGCGTGGCCACGACGCCTCCGAAGTAGGATCTCAAGGTATGCCCACCGGCGACGTCGACGCTGCGTGCATGCATGGATTCAGAACAATGAAGATCGATGCGCAGTGTGGATGGATGAGTTATGGATGCATGTGTGTGTAACGTACGCGTCGAGGAAGAGCCCTGCGTCGGCGAGGCACTTGACGGTGGTGCTCCGGCCGGCGAAGAAGGCGCCGAACTGGTCGCAGTGCAGTATTGCCGACAGGCCCCCGGCGGAGCCGCCCGCCAGCAGCACCTGATCCGCGGTGGACATCCCAATGGAGAGGAGGTGCTGGATGACGGCGTCAAATATGCGCTGGCCCCGGAAGTAGACCCTCGAGCCCGCGTCGTAGCCTTCGCCGGCGAAGGACGCGCCGTCGCAGTAGCGGACCATCACCCGGTTCCAGCTGTAGAAATCTAATGTGCGTACGCAGGAGTGCAAGCGTTAGTAAATGTAAGTCCAACGTCGATGCATACCGCATACGCACGTATGTATTTATGAGCCATATGTATGTACGGACCAGGGTTCTCGGCGGGGTTGGAGCTCAGGATGCCACGGAACTCGAGCTGCCTTTCCATGAGATTCGAGGACCCGAGGCGGCTCCCCTTGCGGTACATGCACGCCGTCACGCTCTCGCACCAGCCGCCTCCCTGCATTCTCGCAGTATGTTCGATAGATTTGGTAAAATGTATGTATCACATGAACTGAAGAAATAGTTCTGTATAGATGTACCTCTAGGTTGACGATCCAGCTCTTCTTCCCTGCACCGGACCCCGGATCCATGTGGTAAGCCGGCGGCGTCCCATCCATGCACACTGCACATCATTTTCATACTTACATGGGGTCTGCTTCAGTACACCCTTATCCCAATAAATCTCCACGTGATCCTATATACCTAAATAATGCATACTCACAGTCCCTATTATCTTAACATGCGCACATGTCATCTTATCAAAGGCCCACCATAACATGCATGAAAAAAGGTTTTTCATTATTAGTTGATCACATACACACATGCCACCTCATCAAAGGTCCACTCAACATGCATGAGATTTTTTTTCCAGTTATATTATGTCATGTATATCCGAAATATTTTTCAACTGCACAGTAATCAAATACAAATATAGTATTCATTTCTAGTTTTAGATCATACTCATATATTATTAATTCAACTATGTGTGTATACAATCAATTCACTGAAATATATTGCAATCAATTCCCGTGGCAACGCGGGATATTCTCTAGTTAGATTACTAGTCAATATTCCGCAAAAAAAAAGATTAGGTAGTCAATACATGAATATTGCAAGAGAGTACCATCAAGCAACATAACAAATGCTTAATTAGTGTTGAATTTGCAGGGTTTAATAGGGAATATTATGGTAGTTAGTGTGCATTAAGACCCAATTTGTAAGGATCCAACAAATTCCTGACCATTGCAGTACAGCTGGATACTATTCAATTCTGTTAGTTGTACCATCCATTTTATTGTTGATGTGATGGTATACCAAAGATTCAATTGGATATTATTTCGTAAGATATGATTTTATATGATAAGCCAATAAGACATGCACTAGTAGGGGCGTTCTCAAGAAAAATCGGTGGGAGAAAACTCGACAAACCAGAAACAGGGAGGGGAAGTGGAGGGAGGACGGATTAAAAAGACAGACAACATAATATTAAGTATTTTTAAGATAATAGTAAGAGATATAAAATACAAACATAGAGTGTAGAAACCGACTGGAACGCTCGAATTTCAATTTGGTGAAACATAGAGTGTAGAAACGGATCAACTAGAGGGTTGAAAATAGGTTCTCTCTAAGGTACGAAAAATCAAGAAGGTTGGGTCTGCTGTGCTGGTTTCCGCCTGATTTCCTTTTCGTAATGATTAATTGGCTTGCCAATTTTGTTTTTATATATGAAAAAGAGCTCTTGCCACACTTGCTACTTGTTGCTTTCTTTATGTTTGAGACGAGCATCACTAGACTTTCATGGACGAGACTTGCCTGCTCCCCCGTCGTGTGCCCATCCGTGCTCCCGTCTACGTGGCTTGATTTGATTGGAGCAAAATAAAGCCCGGCCCCACCCCTTTAAAATCAGGGGGGAGATGATTAGATTAGAAAGAAAAAAAGAAAAAAGACAGCCGTAAGATTAAGTGGGAGCACGAGGAGGGAGCAGGCAAGCCGGATCCGACTTTCATGTGTTTTTTTGTAAACAGCAGACATACGTGTTATAGCACTTACTGCTAGTTCCTGGGCCAGCAAATACGGCTTCTAGGGGACAATCATAACTGAATTGTGGGGATTCACTTTGAATGGATACAGAAATTGCAATGAAGTATAAAACCCTTCCAAACTGATGGGGGCTGGGCCTTGTGGTTGGAAAACTGGACATAATCTAAAACGTATTAAAGGTTGATTCAGAATTAGCATAAACACATGTACATACCGGCTCCCTTGTCGACGGCGGATGTGATGAGGGTGATAGGCACCGCCGGTACGCCCGGCGCCGCCGCGAGGACCAAAACGACAATGGAAAGCGCCCAAAGCTTGGCCATCCCGACCTTCTCCTCCATCTTCAACAATGGAGATATGGATACTCACGAGTCACGACTCTCTCCCAGCTGGCTCCTAGAAATATGCCCGTCGAATTGGGGGTATATATTGATGGTCCTCAATTAGTACCAAATATAAAGGAATTAATTTTTTCAAGAAAAACAAATAAAAGGTAGGTATTAAATGCAGCGACTATGATTGCCTGTATATATCCAATCTACTATACGCGAACATGGCATGACACACCGCCTGGGGCCTAGCTACAATTTTGCTTACATTTCCTTCCATATGCGCCAATTGGCCAGCACGAAAGTTCGAGGAGTGGGGCTTCAAGATATATGCTCCTACCAGAAAGTCAATCATCCAGCACGGAATTTCAAAAAGTGAAGCTTCGAGATTTATATGTCCTTGTCCGAGAAAGACGATCACACCGCTGGGATCAGTGTGCAATCCATCTCAGCTTATTCTCTCGGTTCATCCATATCCAAGCGAAGCTTATCACCACACAAGTACTCCCTCCGTTTTTAAATATAAGTCTTTTTAGACATTTCAAATGAAATGCGACATACTGGATGTATGTAGATATATTTTAGAGTGTAGATTCACTCATTTTGCTTTGTATATAGTCACTTGATGAAATCTCTAGAAAGACTTATATTTAGAAACGAAGGGAGTACTAGTGTATCTATCAGACTCGCATGGCCATGTGATGAGGGCATTCTACTACAGCTACACCAATAGCTCCTGTAGTCACACCTGCTCAAGTAAGATAAAGGCACTAGAGCTCTCGGGCGTCAACCTAAAATATTGGAAACTTTCGTCTCTAGGAACTTCTGCTAATGATCATCCTTGGGGGAGGACCAACTAATTAAAAAATGATTTTTAGCAGCAAATCTTCACTAGTTGTACACTGTTCATTAGCAAAAATGCAGCGTAAGGGGGGGTCCCAGTACTGGAAGTCTATTCATTCGATCAAATATGAGAGTCACCTAGGGCTGAGCGTCTCTATAGGCAATGGGGTTGGGAACCTTTTCTAGCTGGACCCGTGGCTAGGCAGATCTCCCCTTTGCGCCGAGTTCTCATATCTATTTGGCATCTACCCAGACCCGATATTTTTTGTTTTCCCGGCCGTTAACAATGGGAGTTGGAACATCTCGTTCCGACGAACATTTGGACCCGAGGAAACGGTAGCTTGGGCCGCTCTTCGAGCGGCCCTCCCACCAGTGTTGGCAAACTCTTCAGACGTCATATCTCGCCACCTGGACCTGCTGGGGCTCTTCCATGTTGGCTTGGCATATCGTGCCCTATGTCGTGCGCCGACACTTGCATGGACCACAACTTGCTGAAAAGTGCCCCTTCCACTGAAGATCTAGATTTTCTTATGGCAGCTTCAACTTGATCGCCTCCCGTCGAGGACAGAGGTGGTCAAGCGACATGGGCCGGTTGATGGTCTATGCCCCCTTTGTGGTGTCCCCGAGTATGGGTTCTTCGTGTGTCCCGTTGCCCGATTCCTCTGGAGCTTTGTCCGTGAGGCCTTGGGGCCTAAGTGGCTGGCCTTGGACCTGGCTGAGTTCCTGGATAGAAAGACGAATCATAGCGGTAGGTGGAGACATCTCTTCTGGTTAGTGTTCGCCGCGATGACCTAGATTCTTTGGATGACAAGTAACACGATGGTCATCAAGAGCGGATAGTTTTGCGACGAGCCACTAACTCGCTATTCAAATTTCTTCCTTTTGCAGCACTGGCACCTACTCTCTAGGCAGCAAACAGAGATTGGCTAGGCGACATGATGGATTCACTGATAGCGACAAAATGTCACCTTGCTTTGCCTCTAGGTCATTGATCTTTCAGCCGCATGTGGGTTTATGTTGGCATTTTCCTTTTCTTTTTGGGCATACTTGTATTGTTGCCCCATCAGACTTATTTTTTCTTCGGTACTTGACCTTGTTGTATGGAAGTGGTGGTTTGCTTTATTTATAAAGCGGGGCAGAAGCCTATTTGGAGAATATGATACTGTCTAAATAATATATGATTGTATTATTAAGGAATAAATGGCCTAGCATGGATGAGAGGGACAAGCATCAGAGCATGAGCAAGCATGAAGATGGCAGCAACCATATGTGAAAGATGGAGATTTAAGTAGAGATTTTATAACTTCGAATCCACCATCACGTAATGATGCATAAACACGTGGATAAAATATATAGGATGATACTTCATATTTTTCATCCACATCGTTCTGTAGGTATTGCGCTACCTTACTTTTGGATCAACCCCGTGTACATAACCACGGGTAGTTTTTAGAGTCTGCATTAGTGGAGAAAACTGAGTTAGGATGGGATTCTCCTCCCCCTCTGTCCCTCCATAAATACTATGTGTAGGGTTTATTTTGTTAAAAGTTTGTCATTATTACATCTTCTTGTAATTCATTTATGTCCAGGGACCATGCCAGGGCTGCTTACGAAGCCCCAACTTTCATATATACTTCATATAATATTCATAATGTTCTTCCTTGTTCTTTGATTACTTGTAGGGATTACATATTTGTGGTCAGGTTTATCGTGCCTCGACATAGTCAGTAAAAACTCCAAAGTTGGTTTAGCGATTATATAGGTGCAAACCTCATCACGCATTGTAGTCGGATCGTTTAAGTCGACTTCACCCAAATTAAAAGACTAATTTGCATTGAAAGATTGGGACACCCTTCTACCTATCGGAAAGAGCATATGACTCCATAGGTCAATTTTTATAATTAATGTTAACATATCTGAAGGAAATAGGGTCGGTTTGGTTCGAGGCCTGGAGCAAAATTGCCTAGCCACAAACTTGCCTGGAATGTGCCTGAGCTATGTTTGGTTGATGTCCTAGACTTCTGCTTCTAGCCTGGCCTGACAAAGCTGACAAGCTCATTAGTCTGTGCTGGCCGGCAGGCATGTGATTAGCCTGGGCCAGGCGATCCATTCCTTACACCTGGGTGTATTGCCCCAGCTGCCTGGCATTCTTGTATTATTTCTTTTACATGGTATGGGTAGGTGTTGAGTTTTTTATGTACTAATTTGTACTGTAATCAGCAGCAGCCTCAGGACGCGAACCAAACGCCACATGCCTAACCAGGCAAAAATATCAACATTCTCAGGCAACCTTCAGGCATTAATTTTCACCAGGCATGAACCCCATGTCTTCATCCAAACAGGCCCATAATGCCTACTGCAAGTTTATTTCAGGGAATTTCTTGTGGGTGCAATAAAGAATGGAAGATGACCCCCACAAAATTACATGAGGACTAGTGTTGATTCCTTAGGCATGTTGATGCTATCAAAAGGAGACGAGGATGATGTAATGATTTCCTTTCTTCGCGTGCTTAAAGATCAAACTCTAATGACTTCAAAATCCTTCAACATTCCTCCACTATATCTACCCAACTTTCATATTCGAAGTTGTCGAGCTCTTCTTGTTAGAACCACCGAGCAGTACACCAGATATAGCCATTGCAAAACCTCTTCCATTCGGAGCTACCAATTGTTCCATTTGGAATTGTTGAATATTTTGGCAAACCATCGGTTGCCTCCTTTGAACTTTCGAAGCCATTCGGCCAGAATTCTAAAGCAACAACAGTGTGCCATTGCTAAAGAGTTCCATTCGTAGCCTCCAAATGCTCTTTTTTCAGATCATCTGAGCCATTTGAATGTTGACACTTTTATTCACGTCGGAGCCGCCGACTTGATCACTCGAGAGCTTCCGAGTTGTGTAATAAAGTTGGTAACGACCAGATTTATGATCCCTCCTATTTATACTCCACATATCCCACATGTTCACTCGAAGCAAACTCCAGTCCCATCATTTGTTCTCAAAGAGAACTCCACCTCCTCATGACGATTTCAAAGGGCTTTCTAATCTAACCATCGAAGTCAATCCTTTGAGATATAATCTCTCTTGTTTTCCACTCCTACTTCTCCAGTTCAAAAGCCAAAGCTTGAGAGAGTATGGGTGTTGAGGAGATTATCTTTTGAAGCACAAGAACAATGGATTCATCAGCTAGCAATCGCCATCTTATTACTTTTGGAGGTTGTGTGCCTCCTAGATCGGCAAGGTGGTTGCAAGTCTTCAAGTTTGTCAAGAAGCCAAGAATTTTGTAAGGGCTAAGAGATCACCTAGTTTGTGAAGATCCATGCTTAGTGAGGCTAGTCCTTCATGGGTGTACGCCACGGTGGAATAGGTTGGTTGCTCCTTCGTGGATTCTTCATGGGTGAGTGTCCTTCATGGACCATCCCTTTGTGGGATCTCGCAAATGTGATCACTAGTAGAAAACATGGCTTTGGTCACAGTTCAATATACACATTAGTCCCGGTTGCATTACGAACCGGGACTAATGTAAGCATTAGTCCCGGTTCGAGCGGCTAAAGGCATTAGTTCCGGTTCAAATGGGACCTTTAGTCCCGGTTTGAGACACGAACCGGGACTAAAGGGCGCCGCACCCTTTAGTCCCGGTTCGTGTCTCAAACCGGGACTAAAGTGCCCATTTCTCAAACTCTACCCCCCCCCCCCCCCCGTGAAGGAAATATGCCCTAGAGGCAATAATAAAGTTATTATTTATTTCCTTACATCATGATAAATGTTTATTATTCATGCTAGAATTGTATTAACCGGAAACATAATACATGTGTGAATACATAGACCAACAGAGTGTCACTAGTATGCCTCTACTTGACTAGCTCGTTAATCAAAGATGGTTATGTTTCCTAACCATGAACAAAGAGTTGTTATTTGATTAACAAGGTCACATCATTAGTAGAATGATCTGATTGACATGACCCATTCCATTAGCATAGCACCCGATCGTTTAGTATGTTGCTATTGCTTTCTTCATGACTTATACATGTTCCTATAACTATGAGATTATGCAACTCCCGTTTACCGGAGGAACACTTTGGGTACTACCAAACGTCACAACGTAACTGGGTGATTATAAAGGAGTACTACAGGTGTCTCTAATGGTAGATGTTGGGTTGGCGTATTTCGAGATTAGGGTTTGTCACTCCGATTGTCGGAGAGGTATCTCTGGGCCCTCTCGGTAATGCACATCACATAAGCCTTGCAAGCACTGCAACTAATATGTTAGTTGTGAGATGATGTATTACGGAACGAGTAAAGAGACTTGCCAGTAACGAGATTGAACTAGGTATTGGATACCGACGATCGAATCTCGGGCAAGTAACATACCGATGACAAAGGGAACAACGTATGTTGTTATGCGGTCTGACCGATAAAGATCTTCGTAGAATATGTAGGAGCCAATATGGGCATCCAGGTCCCGCTATTGGTTATTGACCGGAGACGTGTCTCGGTCATGTCTACATTGTTCTCGAACCATAGGGTCCGCACGCTTAACGTTACGATGACAGTTATTATGAGTTTATGCATTTTGATGTACCGAAGGTTGTTCGGAGTCCCGGATGAGATCACGGACATGACGAGGAGTCTCGAAATGGTCGAGACGTAAAGATTGATATATTGGAAGCCTATGTTTGGACATAGGAAGTGTTCCGGGTGAAATCGGGATTTTACCGGAATACCGGGAGGGTTACCGGAACCCCCCGGGAGACTAATGGGCCTATTGGGCCTTAGTGGAAAAAGAGAAAAGGGACAAGCCCATGGCTGGCCGGCGCCCCCCCTTTCCCCAAGTCCTAGTAGGACTAGGATAGGGGGCCGGCCCCCCTTCTCTCTCTTTTCCCCCCGGGAGTCCTAATTGGATTAGGATTGGGGGGAGGAGTCCTACTCCCGGTGGGAGTAGGACTCCCCTGCGCCTCCTCTCCCTGGCCGGCCGGCTCCCCCTCCTCATACCTTTATATACGGGGGCAGGGGGCACCCCAAGACACACAAGTTGATCCTTGAGATCGTTCCTTAGCCGTGTGCGGTGCCCCCTGCCACCAAATTCCACCTCGATCGTACTGTTACAGTGCTTAGGCGAAGCCCTGCGTCGATAGTACATCAAGATCGTCATCACGCCGTCGTGCTGACGGAACTCTTCCTCGACGCTTTGCTGGATCGGAGCCCGAGGAACGTCATCGAGCTGTACGTGTGCTAAGAACTCGGAGGTGCCGGAGTAACGGTGCTTGGATCGGTCGGATCGGGAAGAAGACGTACGACTACTTCCCCTACGTTGTGTGATCGCTTCCGCAGTCGGTCTGCGTTGGTACGTAGACAACACTCTCCCCTCTCGTTGCTGTGCATCACCATGATCTTGCGTGTGCGTAGGAAATTTTTTGAAATTACTACGTTCCCCAACAGTGGCATCCGAGCCTAGGTTTTATGGTTTGATGTTATATGCACGAGTAGAACACAAGTGAGTTGTGGGCGATACAAGTCATACTGCCTACCAGCATGTCATACTTTGGTTCGGCGGTATTGTTGGGTGAGACGATCCGGACCAACCTTACGCGTACTCTTACGCGAGACCGGTTCCCTCGACGTGCTTTGCACACAGATGGCTTGCGGAAGACTGCCTCTCCAAACTTTAGTTGAACCAAGTGTGACTACGCCCGGTCCTTGAGAAGGTTAAAGCGGAGTCTATTTGACGAACTATCGTTGTGGTTTTGATGCGTAGGTGAGATGAGTTCTTACTTAAGCCCGTAGCAGCCACGTAAAACTTGCAACAACCAAGTAGAGGACGTCTAACTTGTTTTTGCAGGGAATGTTGTGATGTGATATGGTCAAGGCATGATGCTGATTTTATTGTATGAGATGATCATGTTTTGTAACCGAGTTATCGGCAACTGGCAGGAGCCATATGGTTGTCGCTTTATTGTATGCAATGCAATCGCGATGTAATGCTTTACTTTATTACTAAACGGTAGTGATAGTCGTGGAAGCATAAGATTGGCGAGACGACAACGATGCTACGATGGAGATCAAGGTGTCACGCCGGTGACGATGGTGATCATGACGGTGCTTCGGAGATGGAGATCACAAGCACAAGATGATGATGGCCATATCATATCACTTATATTGATTGCATGTGATGTTTATCCTTTTATGCATCTTATCTTGCTTTGATTGACGGTAGCATTATAAGATGATCTCTCACTAAAATTATCAAGGAGTGTTCTCCCTGAGTATGCACCGTTGCCAAAGTTCGTCGTGCCCAGACACCACGTGATGATCGGGTGTGATAAGCTCTACGTCCAAATACAACGGGTGCAAAACAGTTGCACACGCAGAATACTCAGGTTATACTTGACGAGCCAAGCATATACAGATATGGCCTCGGAACACAGAGACCGAAAGGTCGAGCGTGAATCATATAGTAGATATGATCAACATAACGATGTTGACCATTGAAAACTACTCCATCTCACGTGATGATCGGTTATGGTTTAGTTGATTTGGATCACGTGATCACTTAGAAGATTAGAGGGATGTCTATCTAAGTGGGAGTTCCTAAGTAAATTTGATTAACTGAACTTAAACTTATCATGAACTTAGTACCTGATAGTATCTTGCTTGCTTATGTTGATTGTAGATAGATGGCTCGTGCTATTGTTCCGTTGAATTTTAATGCGTTCCTTGAGAAAGCAAAGTTGAAAGATGATGGTAGCAATTACACGGACTGGGTCCGTAACCTGAGGATTATCCTCATTGCTGCACAGAAGAATTACGTCCTGGAAGCACCGCTGGGTGACAGGCCTGCTGCTGGAGCAATGTCGGATGTTATGAACGTCTGGCAGAGCAAAGCTGATGACTACTCGATAGTTCAGTGTGCCATGCTTTACGGCTTAGAATCGGGACTTCAACGACATTTTGAACGTCATGGAGCATATGAGATGTTCCAGGAGTTGAAGTTAATATTTCAAGCAAATGCCCGAATTGAGAGATATGAAGTCTCCAATAAGTTCTATAGCTGTAAGATGGAGGAGAACAGTTCTGTCAGTGAGCATATACTCAAGATGTCTGGGTATAATAATCACTTGATTCAGATGGGAGTTAATCTTCCAGATGACTGCGTCATTGACAGAATTCTCCAATCACTGCCACCAAGCTACAAGAGCTTCGTGATGAACTATAATATGCAAGGGATGAACAAGACTATTCCCGAGCTCTTCGCAATGCTGAAAGCTGCGGAGGTAGAAATCAAGAAGGAGCATCAAGTGTTGATGGTTAGCAAAACCACTAGTTTCAAGAAAAAGGGCAAAGGGAAGAAGAAGGGAAACTTCAAGAAGAACAGCAAGCAAGTTGCTGCTCAGGAGAAGAAACCCAAGTCTGGACCTAAGCCTGAAACTGAGTGCTTCTACTGCAAGCAGACTGGTCACTGGAAGCGGAACTGCCCCAAGTATTTGGCGGATAAGAAGGATGGCAAAGTGAGCAAAGGTATATGTGATATACATGTTATTGATGTGTACCTTACTAGAGCTCGCAGTAGCACCTGGGTATTTGATACTGGTTCTGTTGCTAATATTTGCAACTCGAAACAGGGACTACAGAATAAGCGGACACTAGCAAAGGACGAGGTGACGATGCGCGTGGGAAACGGTTCCAAAGTCGATGTGATCGCGGTCGGCACGCTACCTCTACATCTACCTTCGAGATTAATATTAGACCTAAATAATTGTTATTTGGTGCCAGCGTTGAGCATGAACATTATATCTGGATCTTGTTTAATGCGAGACGGTTATTCATTTAAATCAGAGAAATGGTTGTTCTATTTATATGAATAATATCTTTTATGGTCATGCACCCTTGAAGAGTGGTCTATTCTTGTTGAATCTCGAAGATAGTGATACACATATTCATAATGTAGAAGCCAAAAGATGCAAAGTTAATAATGATAGTGCAACTTATTTGTGGCACTGCCGTTTGGGTCATATCGGTATAAAGCGCATGAAGAAACTCCATACTGATGGGCTTTTGGAACCACTTTATTATGAATCACTTGGTACTTGCGAACCGTGCCTCATAGGCAAGATGACTAAAACACCGTTCTCCGGTACTATGGAGAGAGCAACAGATTTATTGGAAATCATACATACCGATGTATGTGGTCCGATGAATATTGAGGCTCGTGGCGGATATCGTTATTTTCTCACCTTCACAGATGATTTAAGCAGATATGGGTATATCTACTTAATGAAACATAAGTCTGAAACATTTGAAAAGTTCAAAGAATTTCAGAGTGAAGTTGAAAATCATCGTAACAAGAAAATAAAGTTTCTACGATCTGGTCGTGGAGGAGAATATTTGAGTTACGAGTTTGGTGTACATTTGAAAAATTGTGGAATAGTTTCGCAACTCACGCCACCCGGAGCACCACAACGTAATGGTGTGTCCGAACGTCGTAATCGTACTTTACTAGATATGGTGCGATCTATGATGTCTCTTACTGATTTACCGCTATCGTTTTGGGGTTTATGCTTGAAAGACGGCCGCATTCACGTTAAACAGGGCACCATCAAAATCCGTTGAGACGACACCTTATGAACTATGGTTTGGCAAGAAACCAAAGTTGTCGTTTCTTAAAGTTTGGGGCTGCGATGCTTATGTGAAAAAGCTTCAACCTGATAAGCTCGAACCCAAATCGGAGAAATGTGTCTTCATAGGATATCCAAAGGAAACTATTGGATACACCTTCTATCACAGATCCGAAGGCAAGACTTTTGTTGCTAAATTCGGAAACTTTCTAGAGAAGAAGTTTCTCTCGAAAGAAGTGAGTGGGAGGAAAGTAGAACTTGACGAGGTAACTGTACCTGCTCCCTTGTTGGAAAATAGTACATCACAGAAAACTGTTTCTGCGACACCTATACCAATCAGTGAGGAAGCTAATGATGATGATCATGAAGCTTCAGAACAAGATACTACTGAACCACGTAGATCAACCAGAGTGAGATCCGCACCAGAGTGGTACGGTAATCCAGTTCTGGAAGTCATGATGTTAGATCATGATGAACCTACGAACTATGAAGAAGCGATGGTGAGCCCAGATTCCGCAAAGTGGCTTGAGGCCATGAAATCTGAGATGGGATCCATGTATGAAAACAAAGTATGGACTTTGGTTGACTTGCCCGATGATCGGCAAGCAATTGAGAATAAATGGATTTTCAAGAAAAAGACTGACGCTGACGGTAATGTTACTGTCTATAAAGCTCGACTTGTCGCGAAAGGTTTTCGACAAGTTCAAGGGGTTGACTACGATGAGACCTTCTCACCCGTAGTGATGCTTAAGTCCGTCAGAATTATGTTAGCAATTGCCGCATTTTATGATTATGAAATATGGCAGATGGATGTCAAAACTGCATTCCTGAATGGATTTCTGGAAGAAGAGTTGTATATGATACAACCAGAAGGTTTTGTCGATCCAAAGGGAGCTAACAAAGTATGCAAACTCCAGCGATCCATTTATGGACTGGTGCAAGCATCTCGGAGTTGGAATAAACGTTTTGATAGTGTGATCAAAGCATTTGGATTTATACAGACTTTTGGAGAAACCTGTATTTACAAGAAAGTGAGTGGGAGCTCTGTAGCATTTCTAATATTATATGTGGATGACATATTGCTGATTGGAAATGATATAGAATTTCTGGATAGCATAAAGGGATACTTGAATAAAAGTTTTTCGATGAAAGACCTCGGGGAAGCTGCTTACATATTAGGCATAAAGATCTATAGAGATAGATCAAAACGCTTAATTGGACTTTCACAAAGCACATACCTTGACAAGATTTTGAAGAAGTTCAAAATGGATCAAGCAAAGAAAGGGTTCTTGCCTGTGTTACAAGGTATGAAATTGAGTAAGACTCAATGCCCGACCACTGCAGAAGATAGAGAGAAAATGAAAGATGTTCCCTATGCTTCAGCCATAGGCTCTATCATGTATGCAATGCTGTGTACCAGACCTGATGTGTGCCTTGCTATAAGTTTAGCAGGGAGGTACCAAAGTAATCCAGGAATGGATCACTGGACAGCGGTCAAGAACATCCTGAAATACCTGAAAAGGACTAAGGATATGTTTCTCGTATATGGAGGTGACAAAGAGCTCACCGTAAGAGGTTACGTTGATGCAAGCTTTGACACTGATCCGGACGATTCTAAATCGCAAACCGGATACGTGTTTACTTTAAACGGTGGAGCTGTCAGTTGGTGCAGTTCTAAACAAAGCGTCGTAGCGGGATCTACATGTGAAGCGGAGTACATAGCTGCTTCGGAAGCAGCAAACGAAGGAGTCTGGATGAAGGAGTTCATATCTGATCTAGGTGTCATACCTAGTGCATCGGGTCCAATGAAAATCTTCTGTGACAATACTGGTGCAATTGCCTTGGCAAAGGAATCCAGATTTCACAAGAGGACCAAACACATCAAGAGACGCTTCAACTCCATCCGGGATTTAGTCCAGGTGGGAGACATAGAGATTTGCAAGATACATACGGATCTGAACGTTGCAGACCCGTTGACTAAGCCTCTTCCACGAGCAAAACATGATCAGCACCAAGGCTCCATGGGTATTAGAATCATTACAGTGTAATCTAGATTATTGACTCTGGTGCAAGTGGGAGACTGAAGGAAATATGCCCTAGAGGCAATAATAAAGTTATTATTTATTTCCTTACATCATGATAAATGTTTATTATTCATGCTAGAATTGTATTAACCGGAAACATAATACATGTGTGAATACATAGACCAACAGAGTGTCACTAGTATGCCTCTACTTGACTAGCTCGTTAATCAAAGATGGTTATGTTTCCTAACCATGAACAAAGAGTTGTTATTTGATGAACGAGGTCACATCATTAGTAGAATGATCTGATTGACATGACCCATTCCATTAGCATAGCACCCGATCGTTTAGTATGTTGCTATTGCTTTCTTCATGACTTATACATGTTCCTATAACTATGAGATTATGCAACTCCCGTTTACCGGAGGAACACTTTGGGTACTACCAAACGTCACAACGTAACTGGGTGATTATAAAGGAGTACTACAGGTGTCTCCAATGGTAGATGTTGGGTTGGCGTATTTCGAGATTAGGGTTTGTCACTCCGATTGTCGGAGACGTATCTCTGGGCCCTCTCGGTAATGCACATCACATAAGCCTTGCAAGCACTGCAACTAATATGTTAGTTGTGAGATGATGTATTACGGAACGAGTAAAGAGATTGCCAGTAACGAGATTGAACTAGGTATTGGATACCGACGATCGAATCTCGGGCAAGTAACATACCGATGACAAAGGGAACAACGTATGTTGTTATGCGGTCTGACCGATAAAGATCTTCGTAGAATATGTAGGAGCCAATATGGGCATCCAGGTCCCGCTATTGGTTATTGACCGGAGACGTGTCTCGGTCATGTCTACATTGTTCTCGAACCGTAGGGTCCGCACGCTTAACGTTACGATGACAGTTATTATGAGTTTATGCATTTTGATGTACCGAAGGTTGTTCGGAGTCCCGGATGAGATCACGGACATGACGAGGAGTCTCGAAATGGTCGAGACGTAAAGATTGATATATTGGAAGCCTATGTTTGGACATAGGAAGTGTTCCGGGTAAAATCGGGATTTTACCGGAATACCGGAAGGGTTACCGGAACCCCCCGGGAGACTAATGGGCCTATTGGGCCTTAGTGGAAAAAGAGAAAAGGGACAAGCCCATGGCTGGCCGGCGCCCCCCCTTTCCCCAAGTCCTAGTAGGACTAGGATAGGGGGGCGGCCCCCCTTCTCTCTCTTTTCCCCCCGGGAGTCCTAATTGGATTAGGATTGGGGGAGGAGTCCTACTCCCGGTGGGAGTAGGACTCCCCTGCGCCTCCTCTCCCTGGCCGGCCAGCTCCCCCTCCTCCAACCTTTATATACGGGGGCAGGGGGCACCCCAAGACACACAAGTTGATCCTTGAGATCGTTCCTTAGCCGTGTGCGGTGCCCCTGCCACCAAATTCCACCTCGATCGTACCGTTACAGTGCTTAGGCGAAGCCCTGCGTCGGTAGTACATCAAGATCGTCATCACGCCGTCGTGCTGACGGAACTCTTCCTCGACGCTTTGCTGGATCGGAGCCCGAGGAACGTCATCGAGCTGTACGTGTGCTAAGAACTCGGAGGTGCCGGAGTAACGGTGCTTGGATCGGTCGGATCGGGAAGAAGACGTACGACTACTTCCCCTACGTTGTGTGATCGCTTCCGCAGTCGGTCTGCGTTGGTACGTAGACAACACTCTCCCCTCTCGTTGCTGTGCATCACCATGATCTTGCGTGTGCGTAGGAAATTTTTTGAAATTACTGCGTTCCCCAACACCCCGCGTGTATCGTGTATCGCCATTTCAGTTTTGAAAAAAACAAAAGATAATGACAAAAGATAAAAGATAAAATCCTTCGAGATGTAGTTATATTACTACATCTACTAGTTAGGAAAATTAGAAAACTTAAATTTGGACATGTTTTGCAAAAAAGTGTTATGAAAAAGTAAAATAGCTATAACATTTGTGTACGATGTCGGAAAAAAACGTATAATATATCAAAATGTTCAGCATGAAAATCCGCATCTGATTTTGACCTGTCTACTGCCTGTTTGCAAATTTTTAGAATCCTCAAATTCTAAAAGGAAATTTTTTTGCTCAAATTTCAGTTTTTTTGAATTTTAGTTAAATCTGGTCAAACTATGGTCAAACTACTTATTCAAGAAGTATTACTGTTACTAAATAATTATTCAAGAATATTAGTGTTACTTTATTTCAGTTTTTTTGAATTTTGGTCAAATCCGGTCAAACTATGGTCAAACTACTTATTCAAGAAATATTAGTGTTATTAAATAATCATTGTTTTTTTAGAATAATAGTTTCAAACTCAAATAGTGAAATGTGTGATTTCATGCTCAAGCTAAACTCCTAAGGGTTAATAGGATTGACATCTTACTATTGTCAGAAAAACAACAAGTGCAGACTTGGAAACGAGGGGGACTAGGAAGTTAGATGATTTGGAATGATGAGGGGTGATTAAAGATTAGAGATTAAATTGAGCAGTGATGAGGGGTGAGTGATTAAAGATTAAATTGTAAAATAATTCAGAAATTTGAAAATGGGGGAAAATTAAAAAAATAAAAAAAAATCGTAAAATTACCTTTAGTCCCGGTTGGTGTTACCAACCGGGACTAAAGGTGGAGTTCTAGTCAGCGGCCACGTGGAGGGCCTTTAGTCCCGGTTTGTATAAGAACCGGGACTAAAGGGGGGGAGGCCTTTAGTACCGAGCCTTTAGTCCCGGTTCCAGAACCGGGACTAAAGGCCCTCTTGAACCGGGACAAATGGTCCATTTTCTACTAGTGGATCCTTGTGATCTTAGGTCCTTTGTGGATCAAGGTATCCATCAGTGTGGATGTAAGATAGCACTAACTATCCAAACCATGGTAAAAATCTTCACCGAACCTACCCGTGTTTGCATCTCCCTAATTCTACCTTGTTACTTACATTTGCATGTGTTTACTTTCTGCTGCCTATACTCTTGTAGACTTGCTTGTGTAGGGTGCTTCATAGATTATTAGAGAAGCCTAAAATCACCAAGGAAATTAAAATTTGGAAAAAGAGTCCCATTTTGTCTTAGTAGCCTATTCACCCCCCTCCCTCCCCAAGATAGACTTGATCAATCCTACACTATCACGTGGTATCAGATTTTCAGGTCACTTGGTGCGATTTTTCAGTTTTTTCAATTTTTTTAGAAAAGGAGGATGACCCCCGGCCTCTGCATCTGGGAGATGCATACGGCCACTTTATTGATTATTCACGAGGATTTCAGTTTTTTCATAGGTTAAAGTGCATCTTGGATCAAGTTGAACAAGGCAAATAAATGGGATGGCCTCATTAGATTACTCAAGAACCCCAATCTTGCATCCAAGAAGCAAAAGACAATGACATCTCAAGCTCAAAACCACTCATATGGATGAAGATGGTGCTGCACTGGCTAAACTCATGGCAAGACCAAAGGGGAGGTGGGAGCGACTACGGCAAAGCATGTCAGATCGGCGAGCTCATGGTTGACCTGGTTGGCAGAGATGATCTCCAACAAAGAGATTTCAGGTGCCAATAGAGATGAAAGGAAGGAAGAAGGTTCAAGGGTTCATGGAAAATAGACTTGATCGGCGATGCCCTGATGTTTAGAACCAGGAAGAAACGTACACTCAACTACACGCACACTGCAAGCGAATGAACTTGGCTATCCTCCCTCTCCCTCTTTCTACTTCGTCATGGAGGTACGAGAGCAAATCTCTTCCATGGGATGTGTGTATATGGTCCATTCATGGTGGAGTGGCAGGGCCATGGACTCCACTCGGGTGAGTACACTGAGTGCATGCAATCAGCCAGAAAATCACGTTACCGAGGAAGTATCATGTACGGCACGGGCACTTTTTTGTTTAAACATCTTGAAAATCATTTACTGCATGGTAAAAAGCCCAATTATACGTCACAATAGAAGTGCCCTTTGCTGTTTTGCAACTTCAGATCCAGCAAACATTTGGAGTCTGAATTTGGCAGCACAACGCAATTCTTTTGGTTCTGCACCTGTAGACTTCATTCATACTTGGGCATCATGCGCGCATGTAATGTCATACGACAAAAGATGTGCTAACGAAGTTACAGACCAACCTGACAAATACCAATAACACACCAATGATAGGCACCACCATTCATATTTACGGATTTATGTACTGTACAGAGCTTCATCTGATTATTTACAGGCGAACTCTTGCTGATAAAACGGCTCAAGACACCAGCAAAACAATCATCTGATTATTTACAGGTGTCACTCTCGCAGATAAAACGGCTTGAGAACACCAGCAAAACATGCGACCAAAAATAAAAGATCCAAAAGGTAACCAACCACTCATTTGTACAAGCTTTCCTTTCGTCCACTTCTATATCTCACAATTCTTTAACTAATCAACCACAGGCAAATGAAAATCTTCATTTCCCGGGTTTCTTCCTCTTCTGAGCGGCCATCCTCTTGGTGTAGAATATCCATCCTATGACATAGGACAATGTCCTCCATCCTCTATATGGCTTTGGCTTTGATATCGTTGCAATGAAGCCCTTCAGCGCAGCCCCAAGATCTTGTGAGTCAAAGGATACCGGGGGATCTGGACCTGGACGACAATAATAGTCTTCTTCGTTGAACGAGGCGTGACTGGTGCTCTCCTCGAAAACCAATGAATTCGAGAACTTGTCTAAAGTGAGTGATTCTTGAGGCTGTCCATGGCCACCAAGTGGGGGAAGCTCAGGCTGAAATGTATTTTCACTGCTCTCTACAACTCCCACCGCACAAGGATCCAAGGCACACAATGGTTCGACAGAGAAAATGTCGCCTGATGGTATGTCCAAGTGGCTTAAATCAAAATCATCAGCGGCAACTTGTGCAGGTAACTGGAAAAATTCGTTTTCACACAAAGATGAGGATCTCATATTGAGGAGCTGTGACGGATTCTCCAAAAGTGTTTCATTGTCGCAGGTCGAGACATTCTTCCAGTCTTCAAATGCTTGTTTAACAGCTGCATTTGCTTCAGCCTAGAAAGAACAAATGCTGTAAGACCAGATGGTCTAGGTTGCAACTGGTAGAAGGGGAAACGAATTTGATCTAAAGAGCGTATATACAACGAAGAAAAGTGAATACCTTCTCCTTTTCTGTCAGATCATCAACAGAAACAAACTTCTCAGATATTAACCCTCTCACTTCTCCTACAGCATTGAACACAACAGCAGTTTTGCTTGGGCTTTCTAGATAGTAAATATGCACCTTGTCACTGAGAATACATGTTGTTTTCGCATGCTCAATAGTAACCTCCCACATCTTAGTTGACATGCCAGTGCCCAATATCTGCACAATGTTAAAATTAGAGTTCGTTAGGAAATCTACATATTTTCTGAGACACCACTATCATCTGCAACAACATGCCACACCTCATTTACACTACCATAGATAAAATACAGTTGATCCATCCAAATGAGGAACTCCTACACATATATGCAGTTAGATGGTTCCAGTTTTTCCTAATTCAAAGATTTACAAAATAATGCTGTCTAACACGGTCGATATAAATATACATGTCAACCTTGGACTGAATGGACTAGTCACCAACAGTTTGAATAAACTCTACGAAAAATATAGATACAGAAGCAAATTCTGTAAACCTTGCAAAAGGGTGCATAGTACCTTCCGGAGCCTAGGAGCATCAAGATGCAATAAAGTGAGAAAATCTTTCACTGTAACTATCTTCTCCTTATTCAAACGCTTGTGAAAAGCTCCTTCCTTGCCGATCTTCTCCAGTCTCCAAACCTCATCTTCAAGAACTGGTGGGTGATGCTTCTTGTACACTGGGAAAGGGGAACAAAATATAACAAGTGAGGCATTTAAATTTGCCCCATTTGGTAGCATTTGAGACGATGATGCAATGACATAGGTCAATCATTAGCAGTAAGAGTAAGCTAAGTTGGTCAAAATCCTTGCATTGAGAAAGCAAATTTTTATTATGTGACTATGACTATCATAGGTACTGTGTTCTAACAAATCTAGATTGCAGCAAGGAATTCATGTGCTTATATTTCTATGTGCAGTTGTCAATTTTAAGGACGCTGTGCCAAAATGATGAAACTTATCAAATGTGCAGGAAGGGGTGCAAGAAACAAATAACAATTGAAAGCAGCATCAACTCACATTCTCCACGATGATCCTTTACCACAAATGATTCAGTTTTTGCTTCCCGTACTCTTACGCCATTATAACAACCATCCTCAGTTCTTGCACCTAACCTGAACTTTCGGCTGCGTGTCCAGCTGGAGTTATCTGTGAATGCTACATCTCCCACTGTACCAATGCCTTTATCAAGGCCAACAAACACGTCTCCAGAAAGCAAGGGCCGTTTACCTTGTCTTTCTTTAACGATGTTATTATTGAACTCCTGAGCTGTCCAGTCATTGCCTTCTCCGTCCTCAAAGTCACCCTCTAGAACTACTATTTCAACCTTCAACAGGGACTCCGTACCCATCACTACAACTTCTCTGGTCAAAGTGTCGACTAGAGCAATACTTAAGGTACCCTCGCCTTCAACCTTGGAGCCAGTGAAAATTGGAAGAGAAAGCCTAGTCGTGAATTGGAGCTGCAGATTTTTCGATGTAGATGGAACAGTGTACGTGGGACTTCTAATGAAAAATGAACAAAAAAACAAGGTGGTTAGATGAAGCTGCATCAGTTTACGAACTTCAAAAATTGTCAAAGAAGTGTCATATACCGTACCTTGTCATCATAGCGGCATGATTTGCGAGGGCCAACTCAATTTCTTCTTTAACCTAAAAATTTGACTCGAATTAAGCATCAAGATCACCACTGAATAACTTAAAACAAAAGCATGGCTGAAAACAGCACTGACTAGGTCAAGCTTTATGATGCAAGCAACAGCTTTGACTGAAAATGTTTAATAATATCTTTTGAAAATGAATGAGAAAATGTCCATATGAATGAATGCTTCGTTGCTAGTCTCGCAGGGTTTCAATCGTTCTGAATGTAGAACAATACAATGGTAGAAAAACTAATTCAATACAGTGGCTTCCAAAAATTGTGATTGAGATCTACTCCCTCCGTTCCTAAATACAAGTCTTTTTAGACATTTGAAATGGAATACAACATACGGATGTATGTAGACATATTTTAGAGTGTAGTTTCACTCATTTTGCTTCGTATGTAGTCATTTGGTGGAATCTCTAGAAAGACTTATATTTGGGAACGGAGGGAGTACTATTGAACAAGAACCCCTTTTCCTAAAGTAATTAATACCTACAATGTCATTGTGATCTCTTAGTAAAGATTTGTGAGTTCCTAATAATTCCTTACTCTTCAAAACTAACGCAAATACAGGAACCAATGTAAGAAGGGCTCCTGACAGCAGCAATGTTGATCAACAATTTAAGTAAGCTAAGTTTAATTCAGAAACCATGTCACCCAGCACATCATAATCGTAAGCCTAATGGAATGAGACTCCTCGGCTGCAATGAAGAGCGTTCTCAAAAGTGCGATTTCAGATCTACTCAATACGAACCACCTGTTCCTAAATCAATACCTAAAGGTTCGTTGTTAACCTCACAGTCCGAATTTGTGGGTCTGCAGAGTTTCCGATTCTTACATACTACTCAAGACTAAAATAAGCGATGTAGAAGATGGATTCCTGACAGTTATACTGATCACCAATTGGAAAAAAAACTAAGGTTAATTCAGATACCTAGGCCCAAGGAAATGAAAAGAAAGGAGACGCAGATTAGACGGAGCACACCCTGCGAATTTGTCGTGATACCGCTGAAGGAAACGAGGATTGGGGACGGGGAAAACACGGGAACGAGGTGCACGAGACGGACGGGCGGCTCACCACTCTCCGGATGAGGGGCTCGATCGACGAGAAGAGCTTCTCGATGCTGCTCTTCCGCATCACCTCCGTGATGACCCTGCAAACGAAGCCAATCCAATCCAATCCAATCAGCGATACCGAGGTGGAGATTCCGATCGAGGCCGCCAGGAAAGGGGGAGGGGGACGGGATGCTTACTCGCGGAGCGCGGGGACCCGCTGCCGCTTGGGGTCGGCGGGGGAGGAGCTCCCGCCGGACTCGGCCGGGCCTCCGCCGCAGCCCCCCCACCGCGGCCGCTCGCCCTCCTCCGGCTGCCGCTTCTGCGACATCTGATCTCCGAACGCCGCCGCCGCCGCCGCCGCCGGTCGCAACCTAACCCTGCGCCGCGCCGCCCGCACGGGAACTGGTTCGGTCAGATGGCCACGGTGCACGGACGGGACGGACGGTGGGTTTGGTTCGGTTGGAGCCGCATAGGAAATGGCCTCAAATTGCGGGGTGACTCGTCCGGCCCACAGGGCCGGAAAAGGCAGGCTACAGACAGACCGACCCGGCCTACCCTACCCTGCCGGCCCGAAGCGCATTTTCGGCGTCGGATCCTTTTCTTCCGGCTCGGTCACTTGTCCCGTCCGACTGTCCGACCGACCGACCGAGACATGGGCACTGTTTGGATACAAGCAGCGTCATATTTTGGCAAAAAAATTCGGTGCCAAACATGAGGCAACTCATACACTTCTCCAGCACACACAGTACTTTTCTATGTTTTGAGTTGATACATTACTTTTTGAGGGTGGCACATACAGCACTTGGCAAAACGGGAAAAGGCGCATAGGGCAATAGCAGACATGTTTGGTTGCATTCCACACTTGGCAACGCTTTTGCGTCCATGCCACAGTTTGTGGTGGCTTAATTGGTCGCCGCACTTATGACAAAAGGCGATCTAGCGACCGAGTCTTAGATAGATGGGGTAAGCAACTAAGAAGACGTGCCTGCGACAAAACACTTGTACATTGGCTTACCCGCGCGCCTAACACTTGGTTAAGGCCGCGCTTGGGATGGTTGTGGTTTAATATGGAGGTGTTTGATTTAGAGTTGTATCGGACCAGCCACTACTGAGGAAATTCCGGTCGGAAATAAAACGACGGGACAAGATTTGTGTTTCTTACGAGGGTGTTTAAAAGGAAAACGATAATCCAAACAGGGCTCAAGTGTGGCTACAAACCAAACATTGTCCGTAGCCATGCTTAGGAAACTTTGGTGCGCCACAAGTT
The DNA here is from genome assembly GCA_034509565.1 of Triticum monococcum. Lineage (NCBI taxonomy): Eukaryota > Viridiplantae > Streptophyta > Magnoliopsida > Poales > Poaceae > Triticum > Triticum monococcum. The sequence continues at coordinate 673,835,173 of CM067845.1, forward strand.
TGTCCAATGTCCAATTATCAACCTGATAGGGTTAAAGTTTGTCTAATAACCAATTATATCAACCTAACAGGATTTTTATTTCTCTTCTTCTGATAATAATAACAATAATGGATAATATATAAGCGCATCACTAAGATGCAGAATACGCCGTTGCAGGTACGGGTGCCCCTGCATGAACTAAGCAGCAGTAGAAAGAGTTTCCTCCATGTGCATGACAAGATGGCGCTAGTGTCATCAGTACATATCATGTCTGAAGACGAGTGAAGAAAACCGACAGCAATTGCTGAAGATGAGCAGGAGTAAATTTGTATCGTGGATTCTCAGCCTCAACAAGAGATGTCATCATTTTTCATAGCTTTTTGACTGTTATCCCGAATACGAGAGCTCGATTCATGGCCACCAGGCCATGGCGTGTTCCTTTCAGATAAGCATGACACCATCGTCAACGAGAGGATAATCGACAGAACACCAGATGTCCAGCTGATGCATACAGCGATGGGAATATAAGAAGACTATGAATGAAGGGGCAGTGGCAGTGGCCATCATGATTACTACAGTGGTGTCCAAGTCAAGCAAAGAAAGATGCCAATTTACAGGAACTCAATGAACCACAACTTTTTCTTGTGGAAACAACATCACAAGTGCATCACAGAGCAAGATTTGCTTCCTCCTGACCAAAGCTAATCCGTCTCTTCCAGCAAGCCAAGTATCAGATTTGGTCCGACTTCAAATCAAGAACTTCAGTTGCGTCCAGTTTTCGGTACCTGCTGAATGAATGAAGGTGATGTTTAGAATGTTGTAAAAAGAAACAGGTGGTACCTCTAGTGGTTGCACACTGATTGAAATTTCGGACATGGGAGAGTTTTTCTTAGCATAATAAAGTTTGGTTGCATCATGGTTGTATGCTTCAAATCACCTTGGGAGATATCAACTTCTAAACTATATACTAGTACATTTTTTTTGTTCTTGAAAATACAACTTAATTGGATACAAGGCTACTGCTTGACTATTAGATTTATACAACATCAGGAAACAAGATGAAAAATACGATGGGCAGGCCAACTTGAATACACCACCAGTGAGAAGCATGTGTTGGATTTGTAAAGCATTTCCTCCTTAAATCCTAGAGTGATAGAGAAAACAATAACTTACTAAAGGGTGAAGTCGAATGATGTCCTTGAATATGATGTATCCAGCAGTTGTTGGAACATCCATGCAAGTACCTCAACCAAACCAATGACAGAGAAGAGCTACTAATTAGGATGCCTCTAGTCTAGAACAAAGAACATTGACATAACAACCACTCTGCTCATGAGCACGCTCCCTTGTAGTTAAAATGTCGAACTCACAATTCTACGATGGGCAGGCCAGCCCGCATACACTATTTGGGAGGAGCATAGGCAGACTTTGTAGAGTATTCAAAATCTCACAATAATGATGCAACCAAACCTTGCAACCATTGGTGAGGAGCATAGGCAGGCTAACTGTGTAAAGTATTTCCATTTGCTTCCACCTTTGTTCAAGGACAATGAGCTAACTTGGTGATCATTTTACTACTGTATAAACATTAGTGATAAAGAAAATAATAACACAATGAAAGGTGAGTTCAAATACTCAGTCGTTGAATATGATGAATCTAGCAATGATTGAAACATGTGTGCCTACACCTCAGCCAAACGAATGATAACGAATAGCTACTAATTGGGATGCCTCCAAAACAAGGAGCATTGACATAACAACAATTCTACTCATGGGAATGATTCCAGTCACTTAAACGTGGAATTCATATTTATACAGGTGACCCAAATAAGTAGACCGTATTTCAAATTCGTCTCTGCAATCTTGCATTGGTGTCATAATGATATGGATAACTCCAACGAATCAATCCATGTGCAAGAATGTGGATAACAGAATTTGACAGACTCCATTGCATTATCAATCTTGAGGATACAAAGCAATTTCAGCCAACAGAAGAGAAAATCATTTGCTAGAGCGTGACAGAGTTTGACACAGACCCCCCTTGCATTACCAATCTCGAGAATACAAATCAGGAACCAGTTTCAGCATACAGCATGGAAGGCCTACGTGCACACACACAACGCCATCAAGTGACAAGCGGTGTCATCTGGGAGGAAAAAGAAGGGGCCGAGGGCACGAACCCTAGTAGCCTAGAGCTGGCGAAAGCCGGAGGGGAACAACGAGGGGGTGGCCGGGGCCGCTGTGGTGTTGGAGGCGGGTGCGGTGGCGGCGGCAGACGGCGGAGCGGCGGAGGAGAGCTCGCGGACGAGGGCGGCGAGGGCCTCCGGGTTGGCGCCGCGGTCGCAGAGCGCCATGAGCAGCGAGAGGGTGTGGCGGTCGAGGCCGGTGTCCAGGATCTGGGACATCTGGAACGCCAGCTCCAGCGACTCCTTGGCCTGCCTCGCGGCACCCCCCGCCAACTCCTCCATTCCCATCTCACGGGGGCGCGGTCGCCGTCGGCTTCCCCTTCCGCTCTCCGCTAGCCAGATCTAGGAATTTAAAACAGTGTGGTCTCTACCTAAAAAAAACGACAACAAATATGACATGTGAACGTTCTAATTACTGCCCCCTCCGTCCCATAATGTAAGACGCTTTTTGACACTACATTAATGTCAAAAGGCGTCCTATATTATGGGATGGAGGGAATATTTACCAACAGCACGCAGATATAAATTGATATGGTTTTACAAACACGCCAAAATTCCCAACTAAGTCTCAGTTTTGCATAAAGAAAGCCTACATAGTATATATACCACTTCTTCAACAATTCTACAAGAAAAAAAATTCGACAATTCTATGAAAAAAAACATTCTAATCTATGAGTCCCTGCATTAGTATCAATCATAACTGAACAAACAGAAAATGAATCAATCAACATAGGGTTTGAATCAAAAACTGGGAAAATTAGGGAATGTTGATAGATAGCCGTACCTGTGAATTTGCATTTAGTCGTGGGACGGTGGGAGGGCTGGCCGGTAGCTGGTGGCTGCTGATGTAGTGCAGGGCGGGGTGCACGCCTGCACACCGCCGACCGCCGCAGACAGAACTGGGCGGCTGGGTGCGGTGAAGCAGCGCGGCGGGGGCACGGAGACAAGGGGGACTCGGCGACGGCGAGTGGTCGGCGAGGCACGAACCCCGGAGGCAGGCGAGAGGCGGGTGGCGGCGAGTTCAGATCGGGGAAGCCGGAGAGGAGAGTAGGACGGCAGCAACCATGGGGGCGGGGACGGGGCTCCGGGAACATAGGCAGCCTGCTGGGCTTAATTTTTTTCGTCCAGCCCATCTCCTCTTTAAGGCTGTATGGGCCGCAGCCCACCCTGTGAAACAACGAACCCTAAAAAAAAGCCCTGTTTCAGCGAGGAAATCGCAAGGATGGTCCCACATGCCAGTGACACACATTTAAAAAAAACATGCCAGGGACAAACGCTCACCTAAACTTCATCGCCCCAAAAAGACATAACTTCATCGTTTCTAACTTTTTTAGGGGATTCATCATTTTTAATTCACACATGTGACATGACACGACTGCCAAATATTCCATCATTCTCACTCAACCTTCCTTCACATGTAATCCACAGATAGAATGCAAGAATTTGAACTAGGTGCATTGCATTTTTTTTACCAAAATTGTCTAAATAAACATGTATTACAAGATGTTTAAACTTTTAAACACCGGCACTCCAGCAGCTTACATACAACAATTATCATGCAGTTCTACAGAACTCCTAGCGTCTACCTCTGCCAGAAATGTTTCGCTGAGACTCACCAGGAGGATGAGGCTGCTGCCATGTTTTACAGTGTGGCATCGTTGCCCCAGGTGAAACCAAAAATAAGTTCATGCTTGCCATATCAAAAGCACGAGATGGCGATACAGAGAAAGTGAGCCAACTATTTCTAGAAACAAACATGCGTAGCCTGGTCCTACCTACAGAGCGCTAAATCCTGAGATGAACCTGAATTCCGGCACTGTCCAAGGTGACAGGAGCTCTTGCAAGTACAGCTGTTCTGGGCAAGATGCGCAAAATTCTCAGCAGCAGCACCCACCGGGTATCACTGAAGCAAGGAAGCCGCTGCAAAAGCATGGTGTGGTCGTCCTTGTCGCGCGGCGTGAAGATGAACAGACTGAATGCCCAAACCCCAAAACTGCTACTCTGCACTTTGTCTTCCCCTGTTCGGCCAGATAATAAATACCATATCTCTGCAACCCTGAGAGCTCACAGCGCGAGGAGTTCCGACTCCTTTTCTTCTTCTACCAACGATTCAGCGGTGGAATGGGCCGAACCGTTCTCAACCTGGGGCTCCCGGGTGTATACCTTCGAGCCAGGAGATGGCAGACGGGAGTCCGTCATGTGGACAAAGCCAGGGACAGCCGCGCCGTTCGAGGAATCTATGGCCGCCTGCAGCTTTTTCAACTGGGACTTCAGGCATATGACTCGCCCCTTGTTCCATTTTGGGTAATGGAACGATGCAGACAGCGTGTCATTGAGAAAGGAATACACAACTTTTGAGATCGGCAGTCCTCTTGTGACCGTGCTTTTCTCCATTTCCCCCCTCCTAGTAGTAAAAAAAAACTGTCAGACCAAAGTAGGACAAGAGAAAAATATAGTTAACAAAGGTCAATTGTTTCAGTGAAAATTCAACCATGGGCATGATGATCTATAACGATATCGAATGATTCCTCTTACAAAGGGACTTTGCTCTGCAGAAATGATGTACTTAATAATCTATTGAAGCAGCTTAAAATCAACTTCTATTTTTTCCAAACTTTTTCTTCTATAAGTGATTCCATTCTGTGGAATATGTTTATGATTCTCTTTTTTTTTCTGTGGCCCTCCATTCAAGCAGAACTAGCACCGCACTGCTTCCTAGGAAAATGACAGGAGCATCGCGCATTCAATTGAGAAAGCATGGTTACAGCAGCTTAAGATTAACTTCCTTTTTGTGAGCAGAACACATCGATCAAAATAAACCAATTCCACAGCAATTAGAGAATAAAGATAAAGATGCCATAACATAGAAACAGAATATGATAATAGGAAAGGAACATCGATTTAGGTTGAAAGCTTACAATACAACAACAGAGGCCAGTTGGGGAAGATCTTTCTCTCTTTTTACTCTGGCGTAAAGTTTATTGAGCCATACTGACACAGCCACTAATGCCCCACCAACTGACATCCTGAAATGTAAACAAACCTAGTAAAGGCTGATGACAAATATAAAACTGGACCAGTTCATGGAAAGACAGCAATTAGAAAATTACATTACCTATGTACATCTAGAGACCAGACCAGCTTGGTGTCACGGGATAATTCAGGGAAGAGCCCATAACTTACTGCATGATCTAGAACCCTTGCAGCCCGAGCTTTTTGGCCAAACCACCAAAGTGCATCAAGGAGAGCATTAAAAAATCGTAAACTGTAGTCACATCCTTCCAAGTTACTGCTGTCAAGGACGTATTCAACCATTTGCCAATTAGAGCTATCATCATACTCCCCTTTTATCATAGAAGCAATCACTTGATGTGTATTACTAGCACGATTTGTTTTCATTTCTTCCAGCAAATCATAAGCATCAGCCCACCTGAAATCACAAATCGATTACATTGCAGTAATATCACATTAGAAGCATTTAATAAAACTGTAGGCTGCAAAAAAAAGAGATAAATCTCAGGGCACTTCTGGATATAGATTATGTCGATGTAAGTTGCAACAAACACAATTATGCCATCTAGGGCTTGTTGGCAGTTTTCATCCCAAAAGAATGGAATGTCTTTTTTGGGTTTTCTTGTAAAAGGTTGGATTCTTCCTGCATCAAGGAGTTGCATCAAATCATTTTACTTCTGGCTATGTATATGCCAATGTTGCCTGTATGATGCAGGTCAAATCTAGGTCAGTAGACCCAAACAATTAAGAATGATAAATACCAGAAATAGCACACACAAGAAAAAGGGGCAGAAATTCCAGCCCAAATCATTATGGAAACTCAAGTGCATGATCACATAATGAGTCAAACCCATCAAAGACCATGATTAATACTTTTAAGGACTATACAGCTTCTGAAAATGTAAGTAGGACTGTAAAACATCCAAGCAACAAATATCCTAGTACAGAATGGCATGCATATGCCATATCATACTAACTGAAAGAACAGAGAAGCAGCATATCGGTCATTTGGACTTATGTTCCCTTGCTAGTTCAAACTTTGGTTAGCAATCTGCAAAAAAAAGGGCTGGCAGCTCTAACTGAAGGTCCAGAGTTTGTAAATCTTCTTGTCCTATTGCCCAGTGAGCTATTCTGCTTGCTTAGAGGCATAGGTTGATGGTCAGCTTTGTGATTTATCTAACTGAAGATCCAAAGTTTGTACATCTTTTAACAGAAATAGTAAAACATAATTGGCACAGATTTCATCTCAATGCTTGCATATGAATAGTCAGCAATGTTAAGTTGGAGTGCAGAAGTTTGACAGATTATAAAGGCGAATAGTTCTGTTTGACCAATACCTGTCGTTCCTTGCATATAGTGACAACATCATGCAATAAGCAATAATGCTAGGCATAGTCATGTTGGATCTGATCTCTTCAAACTGCTCTTTGCTCTCATCTATAACGCCCGCTATGCAGTAGGCATTGAGTACTCCCTCAAGGGAGCGTTCATCAGGGTTAAACCTAGACTTGCGCATCTCCATGTATGCCTTCACTGCATCATCCAACTGTGAACCCTGGCAGTACGCTTCGATGAGGGCATCATATGAATCTTTGCTTTTCTGAATGCCAGCACTGTTGGTCATTCGAGAAAAGACGGACTCGGCCTCCCGGAAGAGCCCGCCCTTGGCAAACACATTTGCAAGAGAATTATAGGTCTCTATGGTTGGCAAGCTACCGATTTCAGTCATCATGTTGAATGCAACATAGGCCTCCTGAATACCAAAGAGAGTGTCAATGAAATATTGCATTTCCATCACAAAAGGGTTATCTTAAGAGTGAGTCATATATTATAGAGCAGTATTTGGTTAGTAGACTGACCTCATACATAGCTGCATGACCAAGGGCTTCGATTAGGCCAGTGTAGGCCTTTGCAGTAGGCACCATTCCTTCTTTGGTTATATAGTCAAGAACTTCTCTTGCATCCTCATGGAGACCACCCTGACCACACGCAGCCAAGACACCTTCGCAGGTCTCCATGTCAGGTTCTATCCCTGTACGAAGCATATCGTGAAAGAGCTCCACAACCTCCTTGAAAAAGCCGCCATCGCCGAATACACTGAAGAGCACATTGTAGGTGGCCGTGTCTGGAGGTACAGCTGTTCTCATCTCACGGAAGAGCTCACGCACACCATCAAACCTCCCCTGTTTTCCGTACTGATCGAGCAGGACACGGTAGGTCGCAGCGGTGGGTGCACAGCCATCAGCCTGCATCTGCCGCAGCACGGCCACAGCTTCAGCGGTGGCACCAATCCGCGTGTGTGCCTCCATGAGCCCGAGATACGCGGAGGGGTCTGGCGTGTGCCCTGTGTCGGCCATCTCACGGAACAGCTCGGCGACACGGGAGAGGTCACCGGCATTGGCAAAGGCATCCACAATGTAGCGGTAGGACGCGGTGTCCGGCATGATGCCGGCCTCGAGCATGGTGCGCAGCAGCATCTCGGACTGGTCGCTGAGGGAGCGCACGGCGGCGGCGGCGAGGAGCGTGTTGTAGGTGGTGAGGTCGGGGCGCACGGCCGGGGAGGGGTCGTGGCGCATCTCGGCGAAGAGGCCGAGGAGCATGTCGAAGGGGACGGGCGGGTCGGCGGCGCGGGCGCAGGCGGCGAGCACGGTGTTGTAGGTGGCGGCGGTGGGGGCGACCCCCTGGGCCTTCATCTGGTCGAGCAGGGCGCGGGCGTCGTCGTGCAGCGCGTTGCGGGCGTAGGCGGCGATGAGGGAGGTGTAGGAGAGCGCGGTGCGGGCGTCGGCGGGGAGGTCCTGGAAGACCTCGAGGCACTTGTCGAGCAGCGCGGGGCCCTGGCGGCCGAGCACGCCGATGACGATGGCGTGGATGTGCTCGTCGGGGCGGCACCAGGACTGGCGCTGCATGTACTTGAAGAGGCGCACGGAGCGCTGCCAGTCGCCGCGGCGGGAGAACTCGCGGTACACCGCCGCGAAGTCCTGCAGCGTGAGCCGGTGCTTGGCCGTCTCGAGGCACCGCGCGATGGACCCCCGCGGCGCCAGGTTGCTCAGCCGGTCGATCAGCGAGTCCACCTCGTACGAGTACCTGCCCCGCTCCCCCGCCCCCGGGGCGGCGGGGGCCGCCTCCTCCTTGGGCGTGCTCACGAGCTGGCCCCGCGCCCGCGCCAGCACCGCCAGCCTGCCCCCGCCCCCGCCCCCGCCCCCGCCGCGGCTCCTGGGGCGGCACCAGCTACGTGCGGCGGCCGGGAGGAGCGGGTGGTCGCAGTGGTAGGACGACGAGGAGGCGACGGTGGTGGTGGAGACGAGCGCCATGCTTGGAGCATGCGGCGGCGGCGGCGGCCGGCGAGTGGGAGGAGTGGGGGTTTTGGATTTCACCACTGGGGAGAGATTTTTCCGCTCGCTGCCGAAGTGGATAGACTCCACTCTGCTTGGAAGGGAGAAGGGAGGGAGGAGGAAGAGAGTCCGACACTCCGACCCGTAACAGGCTAAGCCTAACCCGTTCCGTTCCCCACGAGGCCTGGACCAGAAGTCCAGAACAGAAATCCAAAACAGCAGCATGGCGGCCGCCCCCCTCCCTCCCCCGCCCAACGCCGCCGCCCTCCCGCACTAGACTCCGCCGCCGCCGCCTCCCCACGCTAGATCCGCGCCGTCCTCCCACCGCTGCGCCCTCCGGCCCTAGCGCTGCTCCTCCGGGCAGGTTCGGTTCCCCCCACCCCCTATTGCGTTTCGGAGGTTTCCAGATACGTTTCTGATCGCGCGATTCCGTGCTCGCGCTGCAGGGGCCGGCGGTCTTGATCCTGCCGCGGGGGCGTCCTCCTCGTCTGTCGCGGGCCTGGTTGGTGCTCCATGTCGGCGGGCGACGGCGCGGCGGTGTCGGCCGTGGAGGGGAAGCTGGCGGAGCTCTCCGCCAGCTGCGACCTCAGGACCCTCCCCAAGAGGGGCAAGGTCAGCCGCCCTTCTCTCTCCCCACCCTCCCGCCTTGCCTTATTTGCCTTAGATGATTATTAGATCAGAACATCCTCTTCTCGATCGATGGATACTAAGGGCATTTACAATGCGAGCCGCTTAGATAGGCGCTTACGAACGAAAAAAATAACATAATAAAAATTAAAAGCACCTAAGCGCCTCAGCTTTCAACGCAAGATGCTAATCAATTAAACAGCACAAGCGCTTAGTGCAGGAAGAAAAGAGGCCAAGCGCCTGGTGCATGGTTTTGCGCCGATGCCTGGGGTGACGCCAGGATTTAGCACGGCAACCGCTAATCAACCAGGATTAGGATCCTGGCGCCCAGGCCTTAGCACCTCGCAATGGAGATGCCCTAAGTAATCCCGTAGGCGGCCGTCCAACCGTCGACCACATCAAACCCCGTGTGCGCATTTACCCACTCGCTCAGCCTAGTGAGCTTGAATGCGGTTTCAGAATCATCTGCGGGTTCCTCTTTAAGAATACGAGGAGATTGGATGATACTTCCGTCTTGTCTTGTGCTGTGGAATCTGGTTTGCTCTAGGAATATTTGCTAAATCCAGCAAGCCCTTTTTGCTGCTATGGCTAAAAAAAGATAATGTTATATAACAAGTGGATTCTGTTCTAGTACTCCTCAAAAGCACATCAGATAGTTTGCCTTGTTGTGATAGCCTACCTAAGTCCAGCTGCAACTGTTTCTTCACAACATCACACTTATCTTATCTGTACCCTTACCCTAGCTGACCCTGATACTAACCCAATTGCCAATGAGTTGTACTGGAACCATCAAATGTTTCTCTTCTTGGTTTTCAGTCTACTTCATCCTTTTTTGTGTTGCGTCACCTATGTCTTGTCCTGTTTGCTTCCTCTCTCATCAATCTGGACTTGCCAATGAAATTTCTTTAGCAAATTTATTTATTGTGCCATAGTAGAGGGATGTGTGGATTTATCGCAGGGGAACAAATATTGTCCCGAAGATATTCGAAATATGAGTTGTTAATTTTGGATGAGCATGGGTTATTATGATAGAGTGAACATGAAGTACATCCCAAGGCGGCTCTTCAGTTTAAGGCAGTAAAATATATTTCTTGATAAATAGGCCTTAAAGTAAGGCATCCCTCTACAAAAGATGTATTTTGTACTTTTTCTGTCATAGAGTTCTCCCCATTCTTCTAATTTTGAAAAGATTTTAAATTAAAGTACATACCAATATTTCTTTCAGATAATGTGTTGGCTAGGAGTATTTGATGCTAATTTTGCTTTTTTTTTTCAGTCTGCATCAGCAAGGACATTGAACACTGCCCAGATTCAGCTTGTCGCAGGCCATCCAGAAGTTTATGAACCATGTGATGATTCCTTTGCCCTTGTTGATGCGCTGCTCTCTGACAAAGCTCAACTTCTGACGCTACAGCCGAGTTTATGCATGGAAGTAGGATGTGGCAGTGGCTATGTCATCACTTCTCTAGCCATCATGCTCAGGCAATTAGGCTCTGGAACCCAGTACCTAGCAACAGACATCAACCAACATGCCGTGGAGACAACTCAAGCAACACTTGAAGCCCATGGTGTTCATGCAGATGTTATTGCTACTGATATCGTGTCAGGACTTGAGAAACGTCTGGCTGGCATGGTTGATGTGGTTGTTGTGAACCCTCCTTATGTGCCAACACCAGAGCAAGAAATCGGGATGAAGGGCATTGTTTCATCTTGGGCTGGAGGGTTGAATGGGCGCCAAGTGATCGATCGGATTCTCCCTGCGGTGCGTGAGCTGCTGTCAGAAAAAGGGTGTCTCTACATGATTGCCCTTGAAGATAATGATCCTTTGGGCATATGCCATTTGATGAACGAGAAGGGGTTCGCGTCACGTGTTCTGTTGAAGAGGTGTACTGACGAGGAGAGCCTTTATGTTCTTAAGTTCTGGCAAGATGCTGCTGCTGGCGCAAATGCTTCTCAGTCCGGTAGATCTCCACGCGCCGAGTCGTGGCTTTCACAGTTGCCTTTCAAATCCTTTTGGCATAAGAACGCTGGCAGTTCTTGACCTCATCAGTTTGGACCCTCCTATCATGAAATATATCAAAGCAAGGAAACCTTTGCGAAATTTGGCGGTAATGTGTAAAAGTGTCTGAATGAGGTGTTACTGTGGAGTTCAGACCTGCCTGTCCTCTGAGAACACAAACCAGACTGACATGGTGAACTTAGCTATATGATCCAATGAGCAACCCAACCTATCGTAGTTGAAACATACCATACTTTCTCTTGTCGGTAAAACAGCTGTCTTATTATGTTGGCACCATGCGTGTTAGTGTGTATATGTGCTATGATGAATGAATCTGTTGCCTTCTGAATGTGTCATATGCTGTTAAATTGCGACTTTGTCTTGCAGAGAGAAGTTCAGCGCAACTTCTGGATCTGTGCAATGTTAGCTACGTTCAAAAAATTTTGATGTCTGTTTAGCAGTATGATGGTATGCTTGCTCCTATATACCCAGGAAGATGCATCTGGGTTTGTTCTCTGGTCGCGTCATTTGTTTTGATAGATATGTTTGAGGTAATTGGTGGTGAATTTTATGAGCTTGGATCGGATGCACTGTCGCGTCTACATGCAGCTTCGAACAGATGTAGTGGACTTGGAGGAGTTAAATCTGCCATGAGCTTTCCTCTTGCGAGTGAGTACACTACTAATTTTTGAACAGATCATATTTACTAAACCTGATCGATCACAGAAACTTCAGCAAGGAGTAAATGTCTGAGTTACAACAAAATGGTTGTTCAAGAAGATTTATTTTCTTCCATAGCCGGTAGAAAACAAAACAAATTATGCAACAGATCAAGTTAATTTTAGCAGAGTTGGAACCTCTCTTGTTTATAATATAATATATAATATATACTATTTAAAAAATATGTAAGATTCTGTCGTCCAGTCGTCCATCGTCAAACATTACATGCTTCCCCTCATCTTTATGTTTTGATTTTTTTCTCACATCTGTTTTCCATCAAAAACCCGCCTCAATTACACCATATCTTATTGATGTAACAAATAAAAAAATTATTTTCTTTGATAAGTCAATAATAATAACCAAAAGGTATTAAATCCTATTTTCCATGCAATCGCATTAATATGGGTAGGTGTCACTAGTCAACCTAATCGCCCCAATTGCAACACATGGGAAATTATCTAACCACCTAAGAAATTGGTTTAATTCAAAGAAAATTGGAATATCATGGGAGTCTAGTTAGAATAACTCTAGAATAGTTGCCATATTTGCGTAAGTGCTATTGTGAGCTCGAGCTCACATAATTTTGGATGAACGGTAAATCCAAAAAAGTAGTAAAAAATTTCAAAAAGTTCTGAACTTTTTTTAGCAAGAAACATTGGTGTTTTTTCTACAAGCGTGCAAATTTTGGCGACGGAATCACATTCGTGGAGGTGTGCATAAAAAAAAATTGATGCTCCAAAATGCTTCCAAATACTCCTTCTGAAGCATCGGTTTTTTTTTTGCCCACAGCTCCACAGATCTGATTTTGCCATGAAAATTTGCATGAGTGTAGAAAAACACCAATGTTTCTTGCCAAAAAAACATGATTTTTTTTACTATTTTTTGGGATTTTACTGTTCATCCAGGATCATGTGAGCTCGACCTCACAAACCCTGTTTCCCCATATTTGGCCTATCACTGCACCGACTATCTGACGTTTGAGGGCCCAAAACATGTCTAATGTAGTCGCCGCGCCGATCTTAGCCTCCATAATTTTTGGAGTCCACTCCAAATCAAGCTCGCGAGCTGCCAAATCTGGAGGCTTGGGGGCCGAGCTTCATATCCAACTGTCTGCACGACATGTTTTCTGCCTCTCACTTCCACTCCTGGCAATGGCGCAACCATCTGTATGACTCCTGCTTTCACTTCTCTCAATGGCGCGGTTGCATGTTTTTTCATCGAGAAGAGCGCCCATTAATGTTCCCCATCGCGTGTCTCCACTCCTGCACCCATTTCGCACATAAGTGCACCAATTAATTTAGACATAGTTTCCTGTTGGAGCACGCCCTCCGATGGTATATAACACCCTCGCCTTCCCTGTTCACCAGCACCACTGATCACACATCTTCATATCGCTGCCACACTCACTCCCATCTGCCATGTCGCAACGGCCTAGCCCTCCTCGTGAACCCTTCCCCAGTGAGGATGAAGAGAATAATGCTAAAAGGAAGTTCTAGGAGAGGTCCCGACGGTGATCCGAGTGGGTCAAGGGTGAGGCACTTGTTCTTGTTGAATCAATTGTTGGGTCCAGGCACCTCCCCACCGCCCACCTCTACTTTGCCCATGTGAGACAATACCTCCTTAGTAGAAAGAGATGTCACGCTCATGAAGGGCTAGAAATATATGGCCTTCTCCTGCGTCCAGGACACACAAGCGTACATAGACCGCGTGACCGTGGAAGTGGCAGCAGCCAAAGCATCCCTCTCCTGCAAGGTCACTTCCAAACGAAGGAAGAGCAAGAACAAAATAGATGTTAACTTACCAGTTTAGTTGTATTTTAGTTTAGCTTGTTAAATTCATAGTTGAAATCATAGATTAAATTGTTCGTTGATGAGATGGGTACGAATATTTATTAACCAGTGACAAATGGGTCCTAATCGCATGGAATAATTGGAGGCTCCGTTTATGGCGATTCTAATTTTGCGCATTACCTCGACAGCCTCCAAAAAAAATTATGGAGCGCCCGCTATACGTGTTTCGGAGGCTACAAATATGATGACTCTACTAGATTTACTGTTTGGATGTTTATTCCAAGGCAATGGTGGATCAACATTTTTAAGGTAGAAGTACCTATGACGCATTTGGTTACTTGCACTGTTTTTTGCCACTTTGCATATTTGTCCCAGCAGTTGGGCCTGGTTGAGCATATGCAGGCAAAAAAACAACATATGCATGTTGATTGGTGGCCTGCATTGCATCAAGGCCCAGTTGGGTGCATGTTGTTTACTTGCATGTGTTTGTGCTTCGGGTGTGAGCAGATGCAAAGCACAGCTGTTTGATTGTGTGCAAGTTATTGATCTGCTCACCCCTTTCAAATGTGGTGGACTTATCACCCATTTGACAGCACACAACGCACACACAACACACTATGATCAACAGCAACAGAAAAACAACAAGAACAAAGCAAAAATAAAGCAAGGAACAAGCGGATCATAAGCTGCTAGGCATAAGTTTAAACAGCAGGGCATCCCATGCCCCTGCTGGACCCAAGGGTGTTGCTCCTTGGGCAAAATATACACAAGTTCATAGCAAAAGAGATGATCGGGCTTCATTTCAAACCTACACTACTTCAGTTATGACTACGAGCATGAGAGATCAGACTTGACAGACGAACTAGAGGGCCTGAGTGCTATCGCCGACGCAGCTATGCTTCGAGCACCGGACAATGCAGATGTTGGAGCTATTGGCGTTGAAGATCTGCACCTTCAGCCCTAGGCCGGAGAGCTTGAAGACAACAAGGTCGCCGGGGACGATCTTGTGCCGGTCGCAGAAGTACTCCTAGCAGTGCCCCAGCACCATTTTCCCCTTGAACATCTGCACATGGACTCAAAACTCGCACCACTTGTTGGCGGAGAGGCTGATGACGTGAGGAGGGCCGCTGACCAGCCATTGCTTCATCACCACCCTGAATTTACGCGGGATGATGAGCATGGAGATGTCCTCCTGGTCACTGATATGCACGTAGAACCCGATAGAGTCCCGTGCACCCTCCTCATGGCCGGCACCGTAGCTGCATTGGCTCGGGGTTGCGGCATGGTGCAGAAAGGGTAGGAAGCTCGCAGTACCGCCGCCATATCTACTCTGGCCGCGAAGAGGCCGGCAATCCACCTCTCTTGGATGGGATTGCTGTCAGCGATGACGGGAGTGGGTGGGGCATGGCGAGATGGCGACGTGGCCATCAGAGAAACTGAACGGGTGGTGAGGTGCGAGAGGGAATGGGTGTGAACTGGCGAGAACGGTGACGAGAGGGGGCATGGGGATTTATGGGCCGTCACATCTTCTCCTGCGCTTTCCCAGGCATGCAGGCGCTCGCCATGCGTGGCTCGAGCGAGCCTGGCTCGCAAAAAACGGCCGATTCGGTTGTTCCTCCAGACCCAGGCCCAGGCCTGCTTTGAGGTTTGTGCGGGCCATGAAGTGCATGCGACCTGGGCAACCAAATAGGCCAAATTTTGCCCGCGTGGGCCTGGCCCGACCTAATGCAGGTGACCAAACGCGTGCCTACTATTTTTATGCAATAACCTTGGAACAACCTAAGTGGGTTGAGTGGCAGGACTGGAGGTAGAACCTGATGTGGATGGGATGAGGGCGGCGAGATGAGCAGGTGGGCAGTAGTGCACTAAGATAGGAGATGTAGATGCGGGTGCCGGTGTTAAACCAACTCTAGCAGAGTTGTTATATGGTCCCAAACTCCATAATAACCTTCTGAATTGACGCTTTTGCTCAAAATGTCCGTCTAGCAAGTCGCCTATTGCGACTCCATCATCACAATTTCTAGAGTGCATTGTAATACCTCCCTTAGCTTTCATATTTGGAGGTTGGGGACATTTTAGGACGCACGGGTCCTCCTACCACCGCTGCCAATTACCACCTCCTGAGTCTGGACCGCCTCAATTTCGCACCGCTCGACACCGCTAACCCCTTCTCACCCCTACGACACCTCGTCGTAGCCCGGCCTTAGCTTCCCACCGTATGGTCGACCACCGTCATGGCCACACTATGGAAGCTAGATGCGGGCATATATATCTTTGCCCTCATTCCACCTTTCCTGGCTTGTTGACAAAGAAGGCGCAATAGAGAAGTGTTTATCCACTATGAATGCACTATATTCTAATCAAATGGCATATCGTACACTGGAACAACGAAAGTACCACATGGAAGTCGCGATCAGCAATCTCAGACCTTCACGCTGAATTTTAAGTTGCATTTAATCTCCGATGACCAATGATAGACAAGACCAAGTCTCGTAAAAGAATCCATCATAGTGTACAAGTGCGAAAAAATCATAATGATCTGAAAACTAAGTGAGCTAGGGTAAGATCAAACACTAGCTTGTTATAGCTGTTGTTCTTTTCTTCGAGACGTCATGAAGAAAGGGGATGCACCTCTGGATGTAGGAAGATCCCAGGTCCAGTCCATAAGCCTGAAAAAAAATGGCAACCGTCCCAGACCCCAAGAGGAGGAGGGTCTAAAATAGTAAATTATACTAGTAATCACTATACAGTTATCCATTACATTGAAATTTTCTATTGAATATGTGGTAAAGAATTTTAATATGCAGTAGTAAGTCCACACCACAGATTAATAGTGTGTACTACGCAAAAAATCAATCTAAGCTTGACGGTGAGTTTAGTTTGGTTGTGTGAGACTAGTAGGAGCTCTTGTATAACACATATAAATTATCAAATATAGTATGTACACAAAACTAGAGTTGACACCATATTTATGTTAGTCAGTGATTATTATAAGAAAGTTGTTGCAATTCCAAATAAAACATGCACATGTTTTTAACGTATCATCACTGAACCCAACTCCCATGACCTATTTACGAGTGACACAATTTATACCTGGTACTAGAAACTACTACTCTCTTCGTTTTTAAATATTTGTCTTTCTAGAGATTTCAACAAGTGACTATATATGGAGCAAAATGAGTGAATCTACACTCTAAAATATGTCTATATACATCTGTACTTGATAGTCTATTTGAAATATCTAAAAAGACAAATATTTAGGAAAGGAGGGAGTATTAAGCTATTGGATAGACGGTGCACTTTAGAGATATCTACCATCATAATTAATAATATTTAGATATACATGGACACATGTATAGACACACAAAATATATCTATGGACTACGTAATCTATTTAATTAGCAAAAATTAATTCAAAAAATTATGACGGCCTAAAGTTTAAATTTAGGGGAAGCAAATTTATCAATAATATGCATGGCAGTCGTATAACAACGAACACAATAATTATTATTTAACAACGTTGTTATGTGGTTAATTATGCCAACTATGAAATAGAACGAAGATGACGCTATGGTAATATAACTTTAAACAAGTATGAATGTTTAGTGTAAAATAGTTATTTTAATTCTCTGTAGTTAAAAAAAGGTTTTGCCGAAGCAACAAAACAAAACTATACAAAGAGATCTTATTGATGATCGTGGCTGCAAAGCCAGGGTGCTGAGCTCTGACGGGTGTCGCAACAAAACAAAACTATATAAAGAGATCTTATTGATGATCGTGCCCACAAAGCCAAGGTGCTGAGTGGTGTGTGTCAGGCTAGCTTTGCTAAGTTGACGGGTGTCAGGGACACCAACACTGAGATGGTTGCATTAGCAAAGGCAAGAAATTGATCTTCGAAGGGTAGTAGGGGTGGCGGTGCTTGGATGGTTGCGCCATTGAGTGTAAAACATTCACGAGACTGGTTGAACCTGAATGAAAAGGTTGTTTCTTTGGGATACATGCTTCGCCGCGTTGAAGCTGAGATCTGTTGTGCATTACCTTAATTGAGCTTTATTTGCGCAGCGACTGCAGCAAACAAACTTTGCACGGGGTCTTGAGGGGATCGGCCAGTCATTCCTCATAGCAAGCATGGCACAGGCAGATATGCTCACTATGTAGGGTCACGACGGTTGCTGGGTTCGTCTTGCACATTTCTTCAAGCGGCTGGTGTCGTTTGGCGGGAGCACGGGCGGCTTGTTGGGCCTCCATTCACCTGAGATGGCGGCGCGGAGTAAAAATTCTTTGTCATCCATCACCTCCGAGAGATGATCTTGAGCACAAGAGCAAATACATAATTAGAACCCAGGCAAGTAACCAGGACCCAAGCACACAAAAAAGTGCAATCTTTTTTTCATTGATGTAAGGAATTCTAAGTTTCTAACCTTGCGCCTCGGTCATGGGCCCAAAGAATATTGCTACCCTGGCCGGCGCCGTGGTACCTCCGGGCGGCCGGCGTGGTGGCGGCCGGACGCCTGCTGCTGCAGAAAACGGCTCGCGAGAAAGGAAGGCGTAGGCAGGAAAGAGCGTGGGGGCCGGGGGCGAGTCCAGTCGATGTTGCCGCGCCTTCAACGGTGGCGGCATGCGACAGATCTACGGCGCGGTGTTTCTGGGCTGCAAAGGACAGAGAGAAAAAAGGTGGCTTTCAGACTTGCCCGCCGCCGGCGTCCATGGATTCGAAGAGCAGAGGTCTTTTAATATTTAAACTTACTGGATCCCGAAGCATCTGATCCGGATGGATCGTCCATGTTCTTCTTCTTCCCACAGACAAGCGTCTCCTGCTCCTCATCCCCAGACCCGACTGCAAAGAAAGAAAGAAAGATGATGCCTTTTACACATGCCCGACTCCATGGACCCGAGAGAAAACACATCGACGACGGTGACGCCGCCTGCACATGCAGAACGAATCAAGGATGTTTGGGTTGTCGAACTCAGAACGAATCAAGGATGTTTGGGTTGTCGAACTCACCCTAAGGAACCGTGGCGTCCGGATCCTGGTTGGTGGCCAACGAAAGCTTGAGGTGGTCACGGCCGGTGTCACCCCCGGCCGGCGCCGGCGACTTTGGTGCGTCTTGGCCCGGCATGGTCTCCGTGGGCGCCGGCGACGTTGGTGTGTCAAGAACCTTCCCCTCCTGGCCCGCCATGGTCTGCGTGTTGGAATTTTGCTAGTAGGCCTTTGGCCCAAAGCTCAACTAAAATTCTGAAATTCTCTTGACCCATTCATGCACACATGTGAGTGAAGTGAGTGAGGCTAAAGTTTAGTCCCACCCCGGAAGTTGAGAGAGAGATTTGCACCTCTTTATAAGGTGAGCTCTTCTACCACTTGTATGAGTATGAGAAGAGGAGACCTACACGCGCGCTCCTCCTCTTCGCTCGCCTCGCCACGGCGCGCCGCGCCACGTCGCGGGTTGCGGGATTGAGCCAAGCCGAGGACAGAGCTATGCACGTTGTCTATATTTTTTGCTACTCGGGAAAAATTAATGAGTCATTAATTAATAATTAGCGGACGCGTTAATTACTGAACCGTTTCCTTTTGGATCGTGACGACTCGGACGTGGGGTTTACTCCCACGACGGCCCGCACTATATAGTCAGGCAGACGTCTACCCTAGCCGCCCCCGCTTCGTATGGTTTCTCACCACCGTTCTAGATCATTGCACCGCCAAGCAAGTCTTCTCCATCCCCCCTTTCAGCGTGCACCGGGAGAAGGGACAGCAGGCCTCCGAAACCCCGCCTCTCGTGATCCTGTACGGGAGAGGGGCGATCAGGTTTTTGGGGAGCGCACTCGCGCGACTGCTGGCAGCGACGACTTCGCGAACAACGACTTGTTCCCCGACCTCGGCAACCTCATCCTCGACGACATGGGCGACAACGTCAACGCCGGCGGTGCTGCTCCCGCTGCACCGTATGTGATTCTATCCTTCCTGTTCGAGATCGTGGTAGAATTCATGTTTCTAGTATGTACCCTAGATGTGATCTGTTCATCTGCTATGCTAGTTCGCATGATTAGTTTAATCTCCACTACTGTAGTCATGATTTATTTTCTAATTATTCGGATTAAAGCTCGTAGTAACTTGCTCATATTTCCAACAATCCAAAAACCTGATTATAGGCTATTTACTCCGAGTGCTTTTGTTGCGCATCTGAAGCCGCCTGCCTTTAAGGGGGCACAATATAAGAGGTGGCGCACGAGAGCAGTCTACTGGTTTCAGACCATGGGCTACTATGATGCCACCAAGGGCAAGCCTGAGGGCGATCTTAATCCAGCACAGCTGGAAGCTTTTGAGAAGATTGATACCCTCTTTAAAGGCGCTCTTCTGAGTGTTCTTGATGACTCCATTGTGGATTCGTATATGTCGTTTGACAACGGCAAGGACATGTGGGCTGCGCTTGAGGCCAAGTTTAGTGCCTCGGACGCCGGCAGCGAGTTGTACGTCATGGAGCAATTCTATGACTACAAGATGACTGATGAGCGCCCTGTTGTACAGCAGGCTCATGAGATACAGTCACTCGCAAAAGAACTTGAGTACTTCAAGTGTGTGTTGCCGCGCAAATTTGTTGCCGGAGGCATCATTGCCAAGCTTCCACCTTCGTGAAACAATTTTGCTACTTCCCTGAAACACAAGAGACATGAGTTTTCCGTTGCGGATCTCATTGGTACTCTTGATGTTGAAGATAAGGCAAGAGCAAAGGACACACGTACTCAAGTTGCCGAGGGAGGTTCTAGTGCCCACATGGTACAGAAGAAGAACTCCCAGCCCAACAAGTTCAAAAACAATAAGAACAAAACTCAAGGCAAAGGCAAGTTTGATACAAAGAACAAGCCATCACATTCTACCAACTTCAAGAAGAATTCTCATAAGAAGGGGAAAGGACTTGGCCATGTCTGCGGTGATCCTAATCACTGGGCTCCGAAGTGTCCTAACCGCTTTGAGGAGCGCGAACATGAGAAGAGCGGCAAGTCCGCTAATGTTGTCATCGGTGATATTGATATGAAGGAATTAGGGTACGGTATTTTACCTACCATCCTTTCAGTATTTCAATCCCCTGATTGGTTAATTGACACCGGTGCCAATGTACATATTTGTGCTGACGCCTCCATGTTTTATTCTTACCAGGCAACAGGGACTTCACCTGTGCTGATGGGGAACGGGTCACATGCCATCGTTCGAGGTGTTGGTACGGTCGATCTGAAGTTTACTTCGGGAAAGACTGTGCGTCTGAAGAACGTTCATCATGTGCCGTCCATAAATAAAAATCTCGTTAGCGGTTCCCGTTTATGTCGAGATGGTTTTAAGTTGGTTTTCGAATCCAATAAAGTTGTAATTTCTAAGTATGGACAATTTGTTGGAAAAGGCTATGAGAGCGGAGGCTTGTTCCGCCTGTCTTTGTCAGATATTTGCACTAAAGTTATTAATAAAGTTTGCCACAACAATGAGTCTGATATTTGGCATTCACGACTTTGTCACATTAACTTTGGTTGCATGACGCGGCTAGCCAATATGAATTTAATTCCGAAAATCTCTACTGTCAAAGGCTCTAAGTGCCAAGTATGTGTGCAAGCTAAGCAACCTCGCACGTCCCATAAGACTACAGAGGCAATAGACTTGGCGCCACTAGAGCTTATACGTTCTGATCTTTGTGAGATGAATGGCGTATGAATGGCGTGTTGACAAAAGGTGGAAAGAGATACTTCATGACGTTGATTGATGACTCCACTAGATATTGTTATGTGTATCTCCTGAAATCAGAAGATGAGGCTTTAACTTTCTTCAAAAATTGTAAAGCTGAGGCAGAGAACCAACTTGATCAAAAAATTAAACGGCTTAGGTCCGATCGTGGTGGAGAGTATTTTTCCAATGAATTTGATCTGTTTTGTGCGGAACATGGTATAATCCATGAGAGGACGCCTCCCTACTCACCTCAATCAAATGGGGTAGCTGAAAGAAAGAACCGAACTCTAACTGATATGGTTAACACCATGTTAGACACATCGGGTCTTTCCAAGGAATGGTGGGGGCAGGCGCTAATGACTGCGTGTCATGTCCTAAACCGAGTTCCCACAAAGCATAAGACCATGACTCCGTTTGAGGAATGGGAAAGGAAAAGATCGAAACTCTCTTACCTACGTACTTGGGGTTGTTTGGCGAAAGTCGATATACCAATTCCCAAGAAGCGCAAGTTTGGACCAAAAACCGTGGATTGTGTTCTTCTGGGCTATGCTTTTCATAGCATCGGCTATAGATTTTTGATAATAAAATCTGAGGTATCTGACATGCATGTTGGTACGATTATGGAGTCGAATGATGCAACTTTCTTTGAGGACATATTTCCTATGAAGGATATGTCAAGTTCATCAAATCAGGAGATACCTACTCCATCTGGTGACGAATTCACTGTAATTCCTGAACCCACCATTGCGATGGAACACGTTGAGAATCCTGTTAAGGGTGACAATGGAACTCCTGTGAGGAGTAAGAGATAGAGGACTGCAAAGTCCTTTGGTGATGATTTCATTGTGTACCTCGTGGATGACACACCCAGGACTATTTCAGAAGTCTATGCATCTCCTGATGCTGACTACTGGAAGGAAGCTGTACGTAGCGATATGGATTCCATCTTAGCTAACGGTACCTAGGAGATCACTGACCGTCCTTATGGGTGCAAACCTGTAGGATGTAAGTGAAGGAAATATGCCCTAGAGGCAATAATAAAGTTATTATTTATTTCCTTATATCATGATAAATGTTTATTATTCATGCTAGAATTGTATTAACCGGAAACATAATACATGTGTGAATACATAGACAAACTTAGTGTCACTAGTATGCCTCTACTAGACTAGCTCGTTAATCAAAGATGGTTATGTTTCCTAACCATAAACAATGTGTTGTTATTTGATTAACGAGGTCACATCATTAGTTGAATGATCTGATTGATATGACCCATTTCATTAGCTTAGCACCCGATCGTTTAGTATGTTGCTATTGCTTTCTTCATGACTTATACATGTTCCTATGACTATGAGATTATGCAACTCCCGTTTACCGGAGGAACACTTTGGGTGCTACCAAACGTCACAACGTAACTGGGTGATTATAAAGGAGTACTACAGGTGTCTCCAAAGGTAGATGTTGGGTTGGCGTATTTCGAGATTAGGATTTGTCACTCCGATTGTCGGAGAGGTATCTCTGGGCCCTCTCGGTAATGCACATCACATAAGCCTTGCAAGCATTGTGACTAATAAGTTAGTTGCAAGATGATGTATTACGGAACGAGTAAAAGAGACTTACCGGTAACGAGATTGAACTAGGTATTGGATACCGACGATCGAATCTCGGGCAAGTAACATACCGATGACAAAAGGAACAACGTATGTTGTTATGCGGTCTGACCGATAAAGATCTTCGTAGAATATGTAGGAGCCAATATGGGCATCCAGGTCCTGCTATTGGTTATTGACCGGAGATGTGTCTCAGTCATGTCTACATTGTTCTCGAACCGTAGGCTCCGCACGCTTAACGTTACGATGACAGTTATTATGAGTTTATGCATTTTGATGTACCGAAGTTAGTTCGGAGTCCCGGATGTGATCACGGACATGACGAGGAGTCTCGAAATGGTCGAGACATAAAGATTGATATATTGGATGACTATATTCGGACACCGGAAGTGTTCCGGGTGATTTCGGAGAAAACCGAAGAGCCGGAGGGTTACCGAAACCCTACCGGGAGAAGTAATGGGCCTTATGGGCTTTAGTGGAGAGAGAGAAGGGCTGCCAGAGGTGGGCCGCGTGCCACCTCCTCCCTGGTCCGAATTGGACTAGGGGAGGGGGGCGGCGCCCCCCCCTTTCCTTCTCCCACTCCACCTCTTTCCCCCTCCTAGTAGGAGTCCTACTCCTACTAGGAGGAGGACTCCTCCTTGGCGCGCCACACCTGGCCGGCCGGCCTCCTCCCCTTGATCCTTTATATACGGGGGCAGGGGGCACCCCAAGACACACAAGTTGATCCACGTGATCGTTCCTTAGCCATGTGCGGTGCCCCCTGCCACCATATTCCACCTCGATCATATCGTTGTAGTGCTTAGGCGAAGCCCTGCGTCGGTAGAACATCAAGATCATCATCACGCCGTCGTGCTGACGGAACTCCTCCCCGAAGCTTTGTTGGATCGGAGCCGGGGGATCGTCATCGAGCTGTACGTGTGCTAAGAACTCGGAGGTGCCGGAGTAATGGTGCTTGGATCAGTCGGATCGGGAAGAAGACGTACGACTACTTCCTCTACGTTGTTTCAATGCTTCTGTTGTGATCTACAAGGGTACGTAGATCAGACCCTCCCCCTCGTTGCTATGCATCACCATGATCTTGCGTGTGCGTAGGAAATTTTTTGAAATTACTACGTTCCCCAACAGTGGCATCCGAGCCTAGGTTTTATGGTTTGATGTTATATGCACGAGCAGAACACAAGTGAGTTGTGGGCGATACAAGTCATACTGCCTACCAGCATGTCATACTTTGGTTCAGCGGTATTGTTGGACGAGACGACCCGGACCAACCTTACGCGTACGCTTACGCGAGACCGGTTCCCTCGACGTGCTTTGCACATAGATGGCTTGCGGGCGACTGCCTCTCCAACTTTAGTTGAACCGAGTATGGCTACGCCCGGTCCTTGAGAAGGTTAAAACGGAGTCTATTTGACAAACTATCGTTGTGGTTTTGATGCGTAGGTGAGATTGGTTCTTGCTTAAGCCCGTAGCAGCCACGTAAAACTTGCAACAACAAAGTAGAGGACGTCTAACTTGTTTTTGCAGGGCATGTTGTGATGTGATATGGTCAAGACATGATGCTAAATTTTATTGTATGAGATGATCATGTTTTGTAACCGAGTTATCGGCAACTGGCAGGAGCCATATGGTTGTCGCTTTATTGTATGCAATGCAATCGCGATGTAATGCTTTACTTTATCACTAAACGGTAGCGATAGTCGTGGAAGCATAAGATTGGCGAGACGACAACGATGCTACGATGGAGATCAAGGTGTCGCGCCGGTGACGATGGTGATCATGACGGTGCTTCGGAGATGGAGATCACAAGCACAAGATGATGATGGCCATATCATATCACTTATATTGATTGCATGTGATGTTTATCTTTTTATGCATCTTATCTTGCTTTGATTGAAGGTAGCATTATAAGATGATCTCTCACTAAATTATCAAGAAGTGTTCTCCCTGAGTATGCACCGTTGCGAAAGTTCTTCGTGCTGAGACACCACGTGATGATCGAGTGTGATAGGCTCTACGTTCAAATACAACGGGTGCAAAACAGTTGCACACGCGGAATACTCAGGTTATACTTGACGAGCCAAGCATATACAGATATGGCCTCGGAACATGGAGACCGAAAGGTCGAGCGTGAATCATATAGTAGATATGATCAACATAATGATGTTCACCGATGAAACTACTCCATCTCACGTGATGATCGGACATGGCTTAGTTGATTTGGATCACGTGATCACTTAGAAGATTAGAGGGATGTCTATCTAAGTGGGAGTTCTTAAGTAATATGATTAATTGAACTTAAATTTATCATGAACTTAGTACCTGATAGTATCTTGCTTGTTTATGTTGATTGTAGATAGATGGCTCGTGCTGTTGTTCCGTTGAATTTTAATGCGTTCCTTGAGAAAGCAAAGTTGAAAGATGATGGTAGCAATTACACGGACTGGGTCCATAACTTGAGGATTATCCTCATTGCTGCATAGAAGAATTACGTCCTAGAAGCACCGCTGGGTGCCAGGCCTGCTGCTGGAGCAACACCAGATGTTATGAACGTCTGGCAGAGCAAAGCCGATGACTACTCGATAGTTTAGTGTGCCATGCTTTACGGCTTAGAATCGGGACTTCAACGACGTTTTGAACGTCATGGAGCATATGAGATGTTTCAGGAGTTGAAGTTAATATTTCAAGCAAATGCCCAGATTGAGAGATATGAAGTCTCCAATATGAGATGTTTCAGGAGTTGAAGTTAATATTTCAAGCAAATGCCCAGATTGAGAGATATGAAGTCTCCAATAAGTTCTATAGCTGCAAGATGGAAGAGAACAGTTCTGTCAGTGAGCATATACTCAAAATGTCTGGGTATAATAATCACTTGATTCAATTGGGAGTTAATCTTCCAGATGATTGCGTCATTGACAGAATTCTCCAATCACTGCCACCAAGCTACAAGAGCTTCGTGATGAACTATAATATGCAAGGGATGAACAAGACTATTCCCGAGCTCTTCGCAATGCTGAAAGCTGCGGAGGTAGAAATCAAAAAGGAGCATCAAGTGTTGATGGTTAACAAAACCACTAGTTTCAAGAAAAAGGGCAAAGGGAAGAAGAAAGGGAACTTCAAGAAGAAAGGCAAGCAAGTTGCTGCTCAGGAAAAGAAACCCAAGTCTGGACCTAAGCCTGAAACTGAGTGCTTCTACTGCAAGCAGACTGGTCACTGGAAGCGGAACTGCCCCAAAGTATTTGGCGGATAAGAAGGATGGCAAGGTGAACAAAGGTGTATGTGATATACATGTTATTGATGTGTAGCTTACTAATGCTCGTAGTAGCACCTGGGTATTTGATACTGGTTATGTTGCTAATATTTGCAACTCGAAACAGGGCTACGGATTAAGCGAAGATTGGCTAAGGACGAGGTGACAATGCGTGTGGGAAACGGTTCCAAAGTCGATGTGATCGCAGTCGGCACACTACCTCTACATCTACCTTCGGGATTAATATTAGACCTAAATAATTGTTATTTGGTGCCAGTGTTGAGCATGAACATTATATCTGGATCTTGTTTAATGCGATACGGTTATTCATTTAAATCAGAGAATAATGGTTGTTCTATTTATATGAGTAATATCTTTTATGGTCATGCACCCTTGAAGAGTGGTCTATTCTTGTTAAATCTCGATAGTAGTGATACACATATTCATAATGTAGAAGCCAAAAGATGCAGAGTTGATAATGATAGTGCAACTTATTGTCGGGGAACGTAGTAATTTCAAAAAATTTCCTACGCACACGCAAGATCATGGTGATGCATAGCAACGAGGGGGAGAGTCTGATCTACGTACCCTTGTAGATCATAGCGGAAGCGTTGACACAACGTAGAGGAAGTAGTCGTACGTCTTCTTCCCGATCCGACCGATCCAAGCACCGTTACTCCGGCACCTCCGAGTTCTTAGCACACGTACAACTTCGGGGAGGAGTTCCGTCAGCACGACGGCGTGATGACGATCTTGATGTTCTACCGACGCAGGGCTTCGCCTAAGCACTACAATGATATGATCGAGGTGGAATATGGTGGCAGGGGGGCACCGCACACGGCTAAGGAACAATCACGTGGATCAACTTGTGTGTCTTGGGGTGCCCCCTGCCCCCGTATATAAAGGATCAAGGGGAGGAGGCTGGCCGGCCAGGTGTGGCACGCCAAGGAGGAGTCCTCCTCCTAGTAGGATTAGGACTCCTACTAGGAGGGTGAAAGAGGTGGAGTGGGAGAAGGAAAGGGGGGGGGGGCGCCGCCCCCTCCCCTAGTCCAATTCGGACCAGGGAGGAGGTGGCGCGCGGCCCACCTCTGGCAGCCCTTCTCTCTCTCCACTAAAGCCCATAAGGCCCATTACTTCTCCCGGTAGGGTTCCGGTAACCCTCCGGCTCTCTGGTTTTCTCCGAAATCACCCGGAACACTTCCGGTGTCCGAATATAGTCATCCAATATATCAATCTTTATGTCTCGACCATTTCGATACTCCTCGTCATGTCCGTGATCACATCCGGGACTCCGAACTAACTTCGGTACATCAAAATGCATAAACTCATAATAACTGTCATCGTAACGTTAAGCGTGCGGACCCTACGGTTCGAGAACAATGTAGACATGACTGAGACACATCTCCGGTCAATAACCAATAGCGGGACCTGGATGCCCATATTGGCTCCTACATATTCTACGAAGATCTTTATCGGTCAGACCACATAACAACATACGTTGTTCCTTTTGTCATCGGTATGTTACTTGCCCGAGATTCGATCGTCGGTATCCAATACCTAGTTCAATCTCGTTACCGGTAAGTCTCTTTTACTCGTTCCGTAATACATCATGTCGCAACTAACTTATTAGTCACAATGCTTGCAAGGCTTATGTGATGTGCATTACCGAGAGGGCCCAGAGATACCTCTCCGACAATCGGAGTGACAAATCCTAATCTCGAAATACGCCAACCCAACATCTACCTTTGGAGACACCTGTAATGCTCCTTTATAATCACCCAGTTATGTTGTGACGTTTGGTAGCACCCAAAGTGTTCCTCCGGCAAACGGGAGTTGCATAATCTCATAGTCATAGGAACATGTATAAGTCATGAAGAAAGCAATAGCAACATACTAAACGATCGGGTGCTAAGCTGATGTAATGGGTCATGTCAATCAGATCATTCAACCAATGATGTGACCTTGTTAATCAAATAACAACATCTTGTTCATGGTTAGGAAACATAACCATCTTTGATTAATGAGCTAGTCAAGTAGAGGCATACTAGTGATACTAAGTTTGTCTATGTATTCACACATGTATTATGTTTCCGGTTAATACAATTCTAGCATGAATAATAAACATTTATCATGATATAAGGAAATAAATAATAACTTTATTATTGCCTCTAGGGCATATTTCCTTCAGTCTCCCACTTGCACTAGAGTCAATAATCTAAATCACATCACCATGTGATTAACATCGATAGTTCGCATCATCATGTGATTAACACCCATAGTTCACATCGTCATGTGACCAACACTCAAAGGGTTTACTAGAGTCAGTAATCTAGTTCACATATCCAAAGAGTACTAAGGTGTGATCATGTTTTGCTTGTGAGATAATTTTAGTCAACGGGTCTGTCACATTCAGATCCGTAAGTATTTTGCAAGTTCGATGTCTACAATGCTCTTCACGGAGCTACTCTAGCTAATTGCTCCCACTTTCAATATGTATCCAGATTGAGACTTTAGATTCATCTGGATCAGTGTCAAAAACTTGCATCGACGTAACCCTTTACGACGAACCTTTTTGTCACGTCCATAATCGAGAAACATATCCTTATTTCACTAAGGATAATTCTGACCGCTGTCCAGTGATCTACTCCTAGATCACTATTGTACTCCCTTGCGAAATCAATGCAGGGTATATAATAGATCTGGTATACAGCATGACATACTTTATAGAACCTATGGCCAAGGCATAGGGAATGACTTTCATTCTCTTTCTATCTTCTGCCGTGGTCGGGCTTTGAGTCTTACTCAACTTCACACCTTGTAATAGAGGCAAGAACTCTTTCTTTGACTGCTCCATTTTGAACTACTTCAAAATCTTGTCAAGGTATGTACTCATTGAAAAAACTTATCAAGTGTCTTGATCTATCTCTATAGATCTTGAAGCTCAATATTTAAGCAGCTTCACCGAAGTCTTTCTTTAAAAACTCCTTTCAAACACTCCTTTATGCTTTACAGAATAATTCTACATTATTTCCGATCAACAATATGTCATTCACATATACTTATTAGAAATGCTGTAGTGCTCCCACTCACTTTCTCGTAAATACAGGCTTCACCACAAGTCTGTATAAAACTATATGCTTTGATCAACTCATCAAAGCGTATATTCCAACTCCGAGATGCTTGCACCAGTCCACAGATGGATTGCTGGAGCTTGCACATTTTGTTAGCACCTTTCGGATTGACAAAACCTTTTGGTTGCATCATATACAACTCTTCTTTAATAAATCCATTAAGGAATGCAGTTTTGTTTATCCATTTGCCAGATTTCATAAAATGCGGCAATTGCTAACATGATTCGGACAGACATAAGCATAGATACGGGTGAGAAACTCTCATCGTAGTCAACACTTTGAACTTGTCGAAAACCTTTTGCGACAATTCTAGCTTTGTAGATAGTAACACTACTATCAACGTCCGTCTTCCTCTTGAAGATCCATTTATTTTCTATGGCTTGCCGATCATTGGGCAAATCCATCAAAGTCCATACTTTGTTCTCATACATGGATCATATCTCAGATTTCATGGCCTCAAACCATTTCGCGGAATTTGGGCTCATCATCGCTTCCTCATAGTTCGTAGGTTCGTCATGGTCAAGTAACATGACCTCCAGAACAGGATTACCGTACCACTCTGGTGCGTATTTCACTCTGGTTTACCTACGAGATTCGGTAGTAACTTGATCCGAAGTTTCATGATCATTATCATTAGCTTCCTCACTAATTGGTGTAGGAGTCACAAGAACAGATTTCTGTGATGAACTACTTTCCAATAAAGGAGAAGGTACAATTACCTTATCAAGTTCTACTTTCCTCCCACTCACTTCTTTCGAGAAAAACTCCTTCTCTAGAAAGTATCCATTATAAGCAACGAATGTCTTGCCTTAGGATCTGTGATAGAAGGTGTACCCAACAGTCTCCTTTTGGGTATCCTATGAAGACATATTTCTCCGATTTGGTTTTGAGCTTATCAGGATGAAACTTTTTCACATAAGCATCACAACCCCAAACTTTAAGAAATGACTACTTTGGTTTCTTGCTAAACCACAGTTCAGATTGTGTCGTCTCAACGGACTTAGATGGTGCCCCTTTTTAACGTGAATGCAGCTGTCTCTAATGCATAACCCCAAAACGATAGTGGTAGATCGGTAAGAGACATCATAGATCGCACTATATCTAATAAAGTACGGTTATGACGTTCGGACACACCATTACACTATGGTGTTCCATGTGGCGTGAGTAGTGAAACTATTTCACATTGTTTTTAACTGAAGGCCAAACTCGTAACTCAAATACTCTTCTCTACGATCAGATCATAGAAACTTTATTTTCTTGTTACGATGATTTTTTCACTTCACTCTGAAATTCTTTGAACTTTTCAAATGTTTCACACTTATGTTTCATCAAGTAGATATACTCATATCTGCTCAAACCATCTGTGAAGATCAGAAAATAATGATACCTGTCGCGAGCCTCAATATTCATCGGACCACATACATCAGCATGTATGATTTCCAACAAATCTGTTGCTCGCTCCATTGTTCCGAAGAACAGAGTCTTAGTCATCTTGCCCATGAGGCATGGTTCGCAAGCATCAACTGATTCATAATCAAGTGATCCCAAAAGCCCATCAGCATGGAGTTTCTTCATGCGCTTTACACCAATATGACCTAAATGGCAGTGCTACAAATAAGTTGCACTATCATTATTAACTTTGCATCTTTTGGTTTCAATATTATGATTATGTGTATCACTACGATCGAGATCCAACGAACTATTTTCATTGGGTGTGTAACCATATAAGGTTTTATTCATGTAAACAGAACACCAATTTATTCTCTTACTTAAATGAATAACCGTATTACAATAAACATGATCAAATCATATTTATGTTCAACGCAAACACCAAATAACACTTATTTAGGTTCAACACTAATCCCGAAATTATAGGGAGTGTGCAATGATGATCATATCAATCTTGGAACCACTTCCAACACACATCGTCACTTCACCCTTAACTAGTCTCTATTTATTCTGCAACTCCCGTTTCGAGTTACTAATCTTAGCAACTGAACTAGTATCAAATACTGAGGGTTTGCTATAAACACTAGTAAAGTACACATCAATAACATGTATATCAAATATACTTATGTTCACTTTGCCATCCTTCTTATCCGCCAATCACTTGGGGTAGTTCCGCTTCCAGTGACCAGTCCCTTTGCAGTAGAAGCACTTAGTCTCAGGCTTAGGACCAGACTTGGGCTTCTTCACTTGAGCAGCAACTCGCTTGCCGTTCTTCTTGAAGTTCCCCTTCTTCCCTCTGCCCTTTTCTTGAAACTAGCGGTCTTGTCTACCATCAACACTTGATGTTTTTCTTGATTTCTACCTTCGTCAATTTCCGCATTACGAAGAGCTTGGGAGTCGTTTCCGTTATCCCTTGCATATCATAGTTCATCACGAAGTTCTACTAACTTGGTGATGGTGACTAGAGAATTCTGTCAATCACTATCTTATCTGGAAGATTAACTCCCACTTGATTCAAGTGATTGTAGTACTCAGACAATCTGGGCACATGCTCACTAGTTGAGCGATTCTCCTCCATCCTTTAGCTATAGAACTTATTGGAGACTTCATATCTCTCAACTCGGGTATTTGCTTGAAATATTATCTTCAACTCCTGGAACATCTCATATGGTCCATGATGTTCAAAACGTCCTTGAAGTCCCGATTCTAAGCCATTAAGCATGGTGCACTAAACTATCAAGTAGTCATCATATTGAGCTAGCCAAACGTTCATAACGTCTGCATCTGCTCCTGCAATAGGTCTGTTACCTAGCGGTGCATCAAGGACATAATTCTTCTGTGCAGCAATGAGGATAAACCTCAGATCACGGATCCAATCCGCATCATTGCTACTAACATCTGTCAATACAATTTTCTCTAGGAACATATCAAAATAAACATAGGGAAGCAACAACGCGAGCTATTGATCTACAACATAATTTGCAAAATACTACGAGGACTAAGTTCATGATAAATTTAAGTTCAATTTAATCATATTACTTAAGAACTCCCACTTAGATAGACATCCCTCTAATCCTCTAAGTGATCACGTGATCCAAATCAACTAAACCATGTCCGATCATCACGTGAGATGGAGTAGTTTCATTGGTGAACATCACTATGTTGATCATATCTACTATATGATTCACGCTCGACCTTTCGGTCTCCGTGTTCCGAGGCCATATCTGTATATGCTTGGCTCGTCAAGTATAACCTAAGTATTCCGCGCGTGCAACTGTTTTGCACCCGTTGTATTTGAACGTAGAACCTATCACACCCGATCATCACGTGGTGTCTGAGCACGAAGAACTTTCGCAACGGTGCATACTCAGGGAGAACACTTCTTGATAATTAGTGAGAGATCATCTTATAATGCTACCATCAATCAAAGCAAGATAAGATGCATAAAAGATAAACATCACATGCAATCAATATAAGTGATATGATATGGCCATCATCATCTTGTGCTTGTGATCTCCATCTTCGAAGTACTGTCATGATCTATATCGTCACCGACATGACACCATGATCTCCATCATCTTGATCTATATCAATGTGTCGTCACGTGGTCGTCTCGCCAACACTTGCTCTTGCAACTATTGCTATCGCATAGCGATAAAGTAAAGCAATTATTGGGCGCTTGCATCTTATGCAATAGACAGACAACCATAAGGCTTTTGCCAGTTGCGGATAACTTCAACAAAACATGATCATCTTATACAATAACTTATAAATCATCACGTTTTGACCATATCACATCACAACATGCCCTGCAAAAACAAGTTAGACGTCCTCTACTTTGTTGTTGCAAATTTTACGTGGCTGCTACGGGCTTAAGCAAGAACCCATCTCACCTACGCATCAAAACCACAACGATAGTTTGTAAAATAGACCCCGTTTTAACCTTCGCAAGGACCGGGCGTAGCCACACTCGGTTCAACTAAAGTTGGAGAAACAGTCACCCGCAAGTCACCTATGTGCAAAGCACGTCGGGGAAACCGGTCTCGCGTAAGCGTATGCGTAATGTTGGTCCGGGCCGCTTCATCCAACAATACCGCCAAACCAAAGTATGACATGCTGGTAGGCAGTATGACTTATATCGCCCACAACTCACTTGTGTTCTACTCGTGCATATAACATCAAACCATAAAACCTAGGCTCTGATGCCACTGTTGGGGAACGTAGTAATTTCAAACAATTTCCTACGCACACGCAAGATCATGGTGATGCATAGCAACGAGGGGGAGAGTCTGATCTACGTACCCTTGTAGATCACAACAGAAGCGTTGACACAACATAGAGGAAGTAGTCGTACGTCTTCTTCCCGATCCGACCGATCCAAGCACCGTTACTCCGGCACCTCCGAGTTCTTAGCACACGTACAGCTCGATGACGATCCCCGGGCTCCGATCCAGCAAAGCTTCGGGGAGGAGTTCCGTCAGCACGACGGCGTGATGACGATCTTGATGTTCTACCGACGCAGGGCTTCGCCTAAGCACTACAACGATATGATCGAGGTGGAATATGGTGGCAGGGGGCACCACACACGGCTAAGGAACGATCACGTGGATCAACTTGTGTGTCTTGGGGTGCCCCCTGCCCCCGTATATAAAGGATCAAGGGGAGGAGGCCGGCCGGCCAGGTGTGGCACGCCAAGGAGGAGTCCTCCTCCTAGTAGGAGTAGGACTCCTACTAGGAGGGGGAAAGAGGTGGAGTGGGAGAAGGAAAGGGGGGGGGGGGGGGGCGCCGCCCCCCTCCCCTAGTCCAATTCGGACCAGGGAGGAGGTGGTGCGCGGCCCACCTCTGGCAGCCCTTCTCTCTCTCCACTAAAGCCCATAAGGCCCATTACTTCTCCCGGTAGGGTTCCGGTAACCCTCCGGCTCTTCGGTTTTCTCCGAAATCACCCGGAACACTTCCGGTGTCCGAATATAGTCATCCAATATATCAATCTTTATGTCTCGACCATTTCGAGACTCCTCGTCATGTCCGTGATCACATCCGGGACTCCGAACTAACTTCGGTACATCAAAATGCATAAACTCATAATAACTGTCATCGTAACGTTAAGCGTGCGGACCGTACGGTTCGAGAACAATGTAGACATGACTGAGACACATCTCTGGTCAATAACAAATAGCGGGACCTGGATGCCCATATTGGCTCCTACATATTCTATGAAGATCTTTATTGGTCAGACCGCATAACAACATACGTTGTTCCTTTTGTCATCGGTATGTTAAGCGCCCGAGATTCGATCGTCGGTATCCAATACCTAGTTCAATCTCGTTACCGGTAAGTCTCTTTTACTTGTTCCGTAATACATCATCTCGCAACTAACTTATTAGTCACAATGCTTGCAAGGCTTATGTGATGTGCATTACCGAGAGGGCCCAGAGATACCTCTCCGACAATCTGAGTGACAAATCCTAATCTTGAAATACGCCAACCCTACATCTACCTTTGGAGACACCTGTAATGCTCCTTTATAATCACCCAGTTACGTTGTGACATTTGGTAGCACCCAAAGTGTTCCTCCGGCAAACGGGAGTTGCATAATCTCATAGTCATAGGAACATGTATAAGTCATGAAGAAAGCAATAGCAACATACTAAATGATCGGGTGCTAAGCTGATGTAATGGGTCATGTCAATCAGATCATTCAACCAATGATGTGACCTCGTTAATCAAATAACAACATCTTGTTCATGGTTAGGAAACATAACCATCTTTGATTAACGAGCTAGTCAAGTAGAGGCATACTAGTGACACTAAGTTTGTCTATGTATTCACACATGTATTATGTTTCCGGTTAATACAATTCTAGCATGAATAATAAACATTTATCATGATATAAGGAAATAAATAATAACTTTATTATTGCCTCTAGGGCATATTTCCTTCACTTATTGGTGGCACTGCCGTTTTGGTCATATCGGTGTAAAGCGCATGAAGAAACTCCATACTGATGGACTTTTGGAACCACTTGATTATGAATCACTTGGTACTTGCGAACCGTGCCTCATGGGCAAGATGACTAAAACACCGTTCTCCGGTACTATGGAGAGAGCAACAGATTTGTTGGAAATCATACATACAGATGTATGCGGTCCGATGAATATTGAGGCTCGTGGCGGATATCGTTATTTTCTCACCTTCACAGATGGTTTGAGCAGATATGGGTATATCTACTTAATGAAACATAAGTGTGAAACATTTGAAAAGTTCAAAGAATTTCAGAGTGAAGTGGAAAATCATCGTAACAAAAAAATAAAGTTTCTACGATCTGATCATGGAGGAGAATATTTGAGTTACGAGTTTGGTGTACATTTGAAAAATTGTGGAATAGTTTCGCAACTCACGCCACCCGGAACACCACAGCGTAATGGTGTGTCCGAACGTCGTAATCGTACTTTACTAGATATGGTGCGATCTATGATGTCTCTTACTGATTTACCGCTATCATTTTGGGGATACGCTCTAGAGACGGCCGCATTCACGTTAAATAGGGCACCATCAAAATCCGTTGAGACAACGCCTTATGAACTATGGTTTGGCAAGAAACCAAAGTTGTCGTTTCTGAAAGTTTGGGGCTGCGATGCTTATGTGAAAAAGCTTCAACCTGATAAGCTCGAACCCAAATCGGAGAAATGTGTCTTCATAGGATATCCAAAGGAAACTATTGGATACACCTTCTATCACAGATCCGAAGGCAAGACTTTTGTTGCTAAATTCGGAAACTTTCTTGAGACGGAGTTTCTCTCGAAAGAAGTGAGTGGGAGGAAAGTAGAACTTGACGAGGTAACTGTACCCGCTCCCTTATTGGAAAGTAGTACATCATAGAAAACTGTTTCTGCAACACCTACACTAATAAGTGAGGAAGCTAATGATAATGATCATGAAACTTTAGAACAAGACACTACTGAACCTCGTAGATCAACCAGAGCAAGATCCGCGCCAGAGTGGTACGGTAATCCAATTCTGGAAGTCATGTTGCTAGATCATGATGAACCTACGAACTATGAAGAAGCGATGGTGAGCCCAGATTCCGCAAAGTGGCTTGAAGCCATGAAATCTGAGATGGGATCCACGTATGAGAACAAAGTATGGACTTTGGTTGACTTGCCCGATGATCGGCAAGCAATTGAGACTAAATGGATCTTCAAGAAAAAGACTGACGCTGATGGTAATGTTACTGTCTATAAAGCTCAACTTGTCGCAAAAGGTTTTCGACAAGTTCAAGGGGTTGACTACGATGAGACCTTCTCACTCGTAGTGATGCTTAAGTCTGTCCGAATCATGTTAGCAATTGCCGCGTTTTATGATTATGAAATTTGGCAGATGGATGTCAAAACTGCATTCCTGAATGGATTTCTGGAAGAAGAGTTGTATATGATGCAACCGGAAGGTTTTGTCGATCCAAAGGGACCTAACAAAGTGTGCAAGCTCCAGCGATCCATTTATGGACTGGTGCAAGCATCTCGGAGTTGGAATAAATGTTTTGATAGTGTGATCAAAGCATTTGGTTTTATACAGACTTTTGGTGAAGCCTGCATTTACAAGAAAGTGAGTGGGAGCGCTGTAGCATTTCTGATATTATATGTGGATGACATATTGCTGATTGGAAATGATATAGAATTTCTGGATAGCATAAAGGGATACTTGAATAAGAGTTTTTCAATGAAAGACCTCGGTGAAGCTGCTTACATATTAGGCATAAAGATCTATAGAGATAGATCAAGACGCTTAATTGGACATTCACAAAGCACATACCTTGACAAAATTTTGAAGAAGTTCAAAATGGATCAACCAAAGAAAGGGTTCTTGCCTGTGTTACAAGGTGTGAAGTTGAGTCAGACTCAATGCCCGACCACTGCAGAAGATAGAGAGAAAATGAAAGATGTTCCCTATGCTTCAGCCATAGGCTCTATCATGTATACAATGCTGTGTACCAGACCTGATGTGTGCCTTGCTATAAGTTTAGCAGGGAGGTACCAAAGTAATCCAGGAATGGATCACTGTACAGCGGTCAAGAACATCCTGAAATACCTGAAAAGGACTAAGGATATGTTTCTCGTATATGGAGGTGACAAAGAGCTCACCGTAAGAGGTTACGTTGATGCAAGCTTTGACACTGATCCGGACGATTCTAAATAGCAAACCGGATACGTGTTTACATTAAATGGTGGAACTGTCAGTTGGTGCAGTTCCAAACAAAGTGTCGTAGCGGGATCTACATGTGAAGCGGAGTACATAGCTGCTTCGGAAGCAGCAAACGAAGGAGTCTGGATGAAGGAGTTCATATCCGATCTAGGTGTCATACCTAGTGCATCCGGTCCAATGAAAATCTTTTGTGACAATACTGGTGCAATTGCCTTGGCAAAGGAATCCAGATTTCACAAGAGGACCAAGCACATCAAGAGACGCTTCAATTCCATCAGGGATGTAGTCCAGGTGGGAGACATAGAGATTTGCAAGATACATACGGATCTGAATGTTGCAGACCCGTTGACTAAGCCTCTTCCACGAGCAAAACATGATCAGCACCAAGGCTCCATGGGTGTTAGAATCATTACTGTGTAATCTAGATTATTGACTCTAGTGCAAGTGTGAGACTGAAGGAAATATGCCCTAGAGGCAATAATAAAGTTATTATTTATTTCCTTATATCATGATAAATGTTTATTATTCATGCTAGAATTGTATTAACCGGAAACATAATATATGTGTGAATACATAGACAAACTTAGTGTCACTAGTATGCCTCTACTAGACTAGCTCGTTAGTCAAAGATGGTTATGTTTCCTAACCATGAACAATGTGTTGTTATTTGATTAACGAGGTCACATCATTAGTTGAATGATCTGATTGATATGACCCATTTCATTAGCTTAGCACCCGATTCTTTAGTATGTTGCTATTGCTTTCTTCATGACTTATACATGTTCCTATGACTATGAGATTATGCAACTCCCGTTTACCGGAGGAACACTTTGGGTGCTACCAAACATCACAACGTAACTGGGTGATTATAAAGGAGTACTACAGGTGTCTCCAAAGGTAGATGTTGGGTTGGCATATTTCGAGATTAGGATTTGTCACTCCGATTGTCGGAGAGGTATCTCTGGGCCCTCTAAGTAATGCACATCACATAAGCCTTGCAAGCATTGTGACTAATAAGTTAGTTGCGAGATGATGTATTACGGAACGAGTAAAAGAGACTTACCGGTAACGAGATTGAACTAGGTATTGGATACCGACGATCGAATCTCGGGCAAGTAACATACCGATGACAAAAGGAACAACGTATGTTGTTATGCGGTCTGACCGATAAAGATCTTCGTAGAATATGTAGGAGCCAATATGGGCATCTAGGTCCCGCTATTGGTTATTGACCGGAGATGTGTCTCAGTCATGTCTACATTGTTCTCAAACCGTAGGGTCCGCACGCTTAACGTTACAATGACAGTTATTATGAGTTTATGCATTTTGATGTACCGAAGTTAGTTCGGAGTCTCGGATGTGATCACGGACATGATGAGGAGTATCGAAATGGTCAAGACATAAAGATTGATATATTGGATGACTATATTCGGACACCGGAAGTGTTCCGGGTGATTTCGGAGAAAACCGGAGAGCCGGAGGGTTACCGGAACCCTACCGGGAGAAGTAATGGGCCTTATGGGCTTTAGTGGAGAGAGAGAAGGGCTGCCAGAGGTGGGCCGCGCGCCACCTCCTCCCTGGTCCGAATTGGACTAGGGGAGGGGGGCGGCGCCCCCCCTTTCCTTCTCCCACTCCACCTCTTTCCCCCTCCTAGTAGGAGTCCTACTCCTACTAGGAGGAGGACTCCTCCTTGGCGCGCCACACCTGGCCGGCCGGCCTCCTCCCCTTGATCCTTTATATACGGGGGCAGGGGGCACCCCAAGACACACAAGTTGATCCACGTGATCGTTCCTTAGCCGTGTGCGGTGCCCCCTGCCACCATATTCCACCTCGATCATATCGCTGTAGTGCTTAGGCGAAGCCCTGCATCGGTAGAACATCAAGATCGTCATCACGCCGTCGTGTTGACGGAACCTCTCCTCGAAGCTTTGCTGGATCGGAGCCCAGGGATCGTCATCGAGCTGTATGTGTGCTAAGAACTCGGAGGTGCCGGAGTAACGGTGCTTGGATCGGTCGGATCGGGAAGAAGACGTACGACTACTTCCTCTACGTTGTGTCAACGCTTCCGTTGTGATCTACAAGGGTACGTAGACTAGACTCTCCCCCTCATTGCTATGCATCACCATGATCTTGCGTGTGCGTAGGATTTTTTTTGAAATTACTATGTTCCCCAACAGTAAATGGGTGTTCAAGAAGAAGTTTAGACCTGATGGTACGATTGAAAAGTACAAGGCACGACTTGTGGCCAAGGGTTATACCGAGAAAGAAGGTGAAGACTTCTTTGACACTTACTCACCCGTGGTTAGACTGACCACAATTCGGGTGCTACTATCACTGGCTGCCTCACATGGTCTTCTCGTTCATCAAATGGACATTAAGACAGCTTTCCTCAATGGAGAGTTGAAGGAGGAAATTTACATGGATCAGCCAGATGGTTTTGTAGTACCTGGTCAGAAAGGAAAGGCGTGCAAGTTATTAAAGTCTTTATATGGCCTTAAACAAGCTCCTAAGGAGTGGCATGAGAAGTTCGAAAGAACATTAACTGCTGCCAGCTTTGTAGTAAACGACGGTGACAAGTGCGTGTACTATCGCTATGGTGGGGGCGAATGAGTTATTCTTTGTCTGTATGTCGACGACATACTGATCTTTGGAACCAAACTTGATTTAATCAAGGAGGTTAAGGATTTCTTATCTCGCTGTTTTGAGATGAAGGATCTAGGAGTAGCTGATGTTATCTTAAACATCAAGCTGTTGAGAGATGAGAATGGTGGGATCACACTGCTTTAGTCTCACTATGTGGAAAAGGTCTTGAGTCATTTTGGGTATAGCGACTGCACGCCTTCTCCAACTCCATATGATGCTAGTGTGTTGCTTCAAAAGAACCGACGGAATGCTAGAGATCAACTGAGGTATTCTCAGATTATTGGCTCGCTTATGTATTTGGCGAGGGCCACGAGGCCTGACATCTCTTTTGCTGTGAGCAAGCTGAGTCGGTTTGTGTCAAAACCGGGAGATGATCATTGGCATGCGTTTGAGAGAGTTATGTGCTATTTGAAAGGCACCATGAGCTATGGGATTCACTACACCAGGTATCCAAGGGTACTGGAGGGTTATAGTGACTCAAACTGGATATCTGATGCTGATGAGATTAAGGCCACAAGTGGTTATGTTTTCACACTTGGTGGTGGCGCTGTTTCCTGGAAGTCTTGCAAGCAGACCATCTTAACAAGGTCAACTATGGAAGCAGAACTCACAGCATTAGACACTGCCACTGTTGAAGCAGAGTGGCTTCGTGAACTCTTGATGGACTTACCTATGGTTGAAAACCCAATACCCCCTATCCCGATGAACTGTGATAATCAAACTGTGATCGTCAAAATAAACAGTTCAAAGGACAATATGAAGTCCTCAAGGCATGTGAAGAGGAGACTGAAATCTATCAGAAAACTGAGAAACTCTGGAGTTATTACGTTGGATTATATCCAAACGTCGAAAAATTTGGCAGATCCCTTCACAAAGGGTCTATCACGTAATGTGATAGATAATGCATCGATGGAGATGGGTCTGAGACCCACCGCATGAGTTGTCCATAGTGGTAACCCACTCTATGTGATCGGAGATCCCGTGAAGTAGAAGTGGGAGACAAGCTGTTGGTCAGCTGGGAGGAGAGTATCCATATATTACCTATCCCACTCCATGAAGATGCAATACTCTCTTGATATGCATGACAGGTTGATACTTATCTTAATGTGTTCCAAGTGGCTTATTCGGGTAAGTAGAGATGTTGTCCTGCAGAACATCTTCTGAGGAACACACCTATATGAATTTGA
The DNA here is from genome assembly GCA_034509565.1 of Triticum monococcum. Taxonomy (NCBI): domain Eukaryota; kingdom Viridiplantae; phylum Streptophyta; class Magnoliopsida; order Poales; family Poaceae; genus Triticum; species Triticum monococcum. The sequence continues at coordinate 673,876,492 of CM067845.1, forward strand.
CTGTTAACGTCGCAGTCTGTGAGAATTGGGTGTTATCTAATAAATTCATGAAAAAGGCCCCTAGAGTATGACGTATACGCTCCACCCGCGGGGAAGCCTTGCGGCAGCCCAGTATCAGTCAAGAGTTTGTGTGAAACTAGTCTCGTAGAAAACTTGTAGTTCAAGACATAGTCCACTATTCAAGTTGTGATCTAGTGTAGCATAAATCTCTAAGTGGAAGTTCAACTTCACAGTCTCCACTAAGCACCGGTATATAAACAATGTTTTGGAACTAAATGATCTGATGTGCCAATGAGACTTTGTGGGGGATTGTTGGAATTTTGCTAGTAGGCCTTTGGCCCAAAGCCCAACTAAAATTCTAAAATTCTCTTGGCCCATTCATGCACACATGTGAGTGGAGTGAGTGAGGCTAAAGTTTAGTTCCACACTGGAAGTTGAGAGAGAGTTGCACCTCTTTATAAGGTGAGCTCTTCTACCACTTGTATGAGCATGAGAAGAGGAGACCTACACGCGCGCTCCTCCTCGCTCGCCTCGCCACGCCACGCCTCGTCATGACGCGACGCGACGCGGGTTGCGGGATTGAGCCGAGCCGAGGACAGAGCTATGCATGTTGTCTATATTTTTTGCTGCTCGGGAAAAATTAATGAGTCATTAATTAATAATTAGCGGACGCGTTAATTAATGAACCGTTTCCGATTTTTTTGGATCGTGATGACTCGAACGTGGGATTTACTCCCATGACCTACCCGACCCGCACTATATAGTCAGGCAGACGTCACCCTAGCCGGCGCCACTTCGTATGGTTTCTCACCATCGTTCCAGATCATTGCGCCGCCAAGCAAGTCTTCTCCATCCCTCCTTTCGGCGTGCACCGGGAGAAGGGACAGCAGGCCTCTGGAACCACGCCTCTTGTGATCCTGTACGGGAGAGGGGCGGTCAGGTTTTTGGGGAGCGCACTCGCGCGACTGCTGGCAGCGACGACTTCGCGAATGACGACTTCTTCCCTGACCTCGGCAACCTCATCCTCGACGACATGGGCGACAACGTCAACGCCGGCGGTGCTGCTCCTACTGCACCGTATGTGATTCTATCATTCCTGTTCGAGATCGTGGTAGAATTCATATTTCTAGTATGTGTCCTAGATGTGATCTATTCATCTGCTATGCTAGTTCGTATGATTAGTTTAATCTCTACTACTATAGTCATGATTTATCTCTTAATTATTTGAATTAAATTTCGTAATAACTTGCTCATATTTCCAACACCGCGTGCCGCTGGGGCTTTTGGATGGGTCAGGGAGCGTCTGGGTTGGGTTGTTTGAGAAGAAGAAGGACTCCGCGCCTACTTGTACCGCACACACACAGAGAGAGGGGGGGGGGGGGGGGGGGGGACAGCCGGGCAGGGGACGCAGCCGCTGTCAAAGATTTTCCTGGTCGTACTGCTCGCTTTTCTCTCGCCGTAGTGTGAGGCCGAGAAACAGAGCAGGAGGTGGTTTGCTTTTAAGTTTTACTAGTGTAATTCTTTCACGTACTCTCGCCATTTGCTCTCTTTTGTGTGCGATGCGAGGAAACACGACGGAGACCTCCCGTTAGAAATGAAGATCAATAATTGTTGACATCGGATTTTGGCACAGCGAAGAACTTAATTAAGATGATCTTAAATGAAGAAGTGCTTAAAGTGAGAAAGTTCCGTATCGTCAAAAGGAAAAACTTTGATATTTGGTCCATAGTCATCCGATCTCATCTCTAAAGCCGAAGTTGTGTTCGAAGTACTCAGATTTTGTATTCAGAACACTATTCGGCTGATTACACCCTCAAGATGGCTTCATATGGGAAAAGTTTCTACACGGACGGTCTTCGTCTCGTCGAAACGATCGATTTTAATATAAAGATCGTTCCAATCCGAGGTCGTATGAAAAAGTTAGAGCCCGCACAACACGACCCTCCAATGGGCAAAATATGACGTTCGGAACCAGACACATGTGTGGGTATGTCTGATGAGCCGCATGAATATTTAGCTGTTTTGCACAAGCAATTTGGCCATGAAGATGACCTCGGATCAAAAAATGTTCAACATGAAAGTTGTTCGCCTCGTCGAAACGGTCAAGATTGCTTTTGGGCTCGTTTTCATCCAAGGTCGTTTACCACCACAAAAAAGACCCGTAAGGTGCGGCCAGTTTAAACCGAACAGTTTTGAAAAGTTCGGACAAAACCAATCCGAATTTGACTAGGGTTTCAGACGTGAATCTAAACTTTTTCCTTGCACGGGAAGTCCAGACGCCTCTTATATACCCAAGGGGTGACGGCCGATTGAACAACAACACACAATCACAAAACAGATCTACTTTTTTACCCTAGTTTTACATCCCTCCCGTGTTCTTTCTCTCTCGTTCTTCGTTCGTTCTTCGTGTTGAAGGGCAGCGATCCTCGAGGCTCTAGGGGCGGGCGAACCGACCTAGGGCAGCCCATAGCCGCCGCACTTAAGCCGATTCGCAAATATTTTACTTTTGCTTATCCAAACCCTATATGTGCAATGCTCTTAAGCCGATTCGCAAGAATCATGATGACGAGATGAGGTTTATCCAAACCCTATATGTGCAATGCTCTTAAGCCGATTCGCAAGAATCATGATGACGAGATGAGGTTTACTTTTGATATATCAAAGTGTGATAAAATATTTGATGCTCTCTTGCAAGATAAGATGATTAGAATATCACACACCATACCGCCGTTTGAGGAGCTGAACGGTGTGCTTATTGCAAGTACCATAATTCATTTTCTCATGCTACTAACGATTGCAATGTTTTCAGACAACAGATACAATTAGCCATTAATGATGGATGATTGAATTTTGCTGAGATGCAAGTTGATAAACAACCCTTCCCGATGAACACCATGGACTTGGAGGGAAAGAAAATGTTGATTCGGCCTAGCATAGCCGAATCTGCTAATAAAGATAATGTTCTTATTGGTGAACCCAGGAAAGGCAAGGAGGGCGACAAAGTCTTGGGACGAGAGGTTGTGCTTGATAAGCAACCCGATGGCAAGGAAGTATTGAAGATCATCATAAAAAATCCTACACTCGGGGGGCAACCACAAGTACAAGAAGATACTCATGTTAAATTTATCAAGCCCAAGAATTCAGAAGTTGGCAAGTGGGGAAAGAGTGAAGCTAAGCGCAAGCAAATCAGGCCAACTTTTGATATGTTGCTATCCAAATATGCAAGTCAAGCGGCCGGTTCTAGCTCTAATCGTCCATCACATTCAAAGTGTTCAAGATCACCTCCGGAACAAGAGTTTCGATGCTATGCAAGGCCATATGGGCCATGGACACCGACACCATGGATGTCACAACCCTCCTATGCACCATATTACACGAGAGACTTCAATGGAGGATGGTGGCAGCCCCCAATGGCTCCTTATGCTTTTCATATGGGGTGGGCAGCACCTAGAAGGCCTGCTCACAAGAGGCTTTATTATCCCACACAAGGTCGTTTGAGCTATGGTGCTAATCGGCCAACAAAAATTTCTCCAAGTAAGGCCAACAAAAAAGTGTGGCGTGTTAAGTCACGTAATGCGGAAATTGCAGAATGTGACAAGCAAAAGGAGATCGAAAAGCCGGTTGTTGGTAATCTGTCTACTTCTAATTGTAATATTGTTATTGTTCAGCAGGGTTCCATGGTTAGTGATCATGAGGCAAGCACAAGCAGGGCCAAACCAAGGGATCCCAAATATACTCAACCTAAGTGGTGTCCTCCCGGTTTAACCAAGACCATGAAAAGGAGATTACAATGCATGAGGAACCACGAGAAGGTAGATCACAAAGAGGAGAGGCAAAGTGACGCATTGTTAAGTGAAATTTGGCCCATGGCACTCACAAAACAAGTGTGGAGGCCTAAACAAAAACAAAACACAGATGCTTCTACATTAGCTACAGCAACACCTTCACCACCAAGAGAGGATGATGCGACCACTATTACATCATCCACACCACCTGAAAAATCCCCTTCAATTGAGGAAACTTTAAGCCCAATATACACATTGGGGGATGAGGATGAGATGGTGGATTACGACTCTACGCCGGTTCGAGGAAGGTATGGATATTAATATGGTGTATTACTTACCTGCCGAGTTTCGTGCTATAGGTGAAGAAGGGGAGGTGGCTCAACTGGATTTTGGTCCAAAGAACGCTATCTTCAAGAAGCCAAAAGAACCGGTGAAACACTTGAAGCCATTGTACCTCAAAGGTCATATTAACGGATCGCCGGTTGCTAGGATGCTCATTGATGGTGGTGCTGTGGTAAATATTATGCCCTTCTCGGTCTTCAAGAAGTTGGGATTAGATAATGATGCATTGATGAAGACCAATATGGTACTTAATGGATTTGAGGGTAAAGAAAAGACAGAGGCCAAAGGTGTTGTCGGTGTACAAAAAGAGGGGTACACTTTTTGTACCCCTATAACTGTGCACGGGCAGTCTGAGCCACGGGCACCGCTGTTGGAAATATGCCCTAGAGGCAATAATAAAAGGATTATTATTATATTTCCTTGTTCATGATAATTGTCTTTTATTCATGCTATAATTGTGTTATCCGAAAATCGTAATACATGTGTGAATACATAGACACCAACATGTCCCTAGTAAGCCTCTAGTTGACTAGCTCGTTGATCAACAGATAGTCATGGTCTCCTGACTATGGACATTGGATGTCATTGATAACGAGATCACATCATTAGGAGAATGATGTGATGGACAAGACCCAATCCTAAACATAGCACAAGATCGTATAGTTCGTTTGCTAGAGTTTTTCCAAAGTCAAGTATCTTTTCCTTAGACCATGAGATCGTGTAACTCCCGGATACCGTAGGAGTGCTTTGGGTGTACCAAACGTCACAACGTAACTGGGTGACTATAAAGGTGCATTACAGGTGTCTCCGAAAGTGTCTATTGGGTTGGCATGAATCGAGACTGGGATTTGTCACTCCGTATGACGGAGAGGTATCTCTGGGCCCACTCGGTAATGCATCATCATAATGAGCTCAAAGTGACCAAGTGTCTGGTCAAGGGATCATGCATTACGATACGAGTAAAGTGACTTGCCGGTAACGAGATTGAACGAGGTATTGGGATACCGACGATCGAATCCCGAGAAAGTAACGTACCGATTGACAAAGGGAATTGTATACGGGGTTGCTTGAATCCTTGACATCGTGGTTCATCCGATGTGATCATCGAGGAGCATGTGGGAGCCAACATGGGTATCCAGATCCCGCTGTTGGTTATTGACTGGAGAGTCGTCTCGGTCATGTCTACATGTCTCCCGAACCCGTAGGGTCTACACACTTAAGGTTCGGTGACGCTAGGGTTGTAGAGATATGAGTATGCAGTAACCTGAAAGTTGTTAGGAGTCCCGAATGAGATCCCGGACGTCACGAGGAGTTCCGGAATGGTCCGGAGGTGAAGAATTATATATAGGAAGTGCAGTTTCGGCCATCGGGAGAGTTTCGGGGGTCACCGGTATTGTACCGGGACCACCGGAAGGGTCCCGGGGTTCACCGGGTGGGGCCACCCATCCTGGAGGGCCCCATGGGCTGAAGTGGGGAGGGGAACCAGCCCATAGTGGGCTGGTGCGCCCCCCTTGGCCCACCCCCTGCGCCTAGGGTTGGAAACCCTAGGGTAGGGGCGCCCCACTTGCCTTGGGGGATACTCCACCCCCCTGGCCGCCGCCCCCTTGGGAGATTCAATCTCCAGGGCCGGCGCCCCTAAGGGGGCCTATATAAAGGGGGGAGGGAGGGGCAGCCGCACCCTGAAGCCTTGGCGCCTCCCTCTCCCCAGCTACACCTCTCCCTCTCGCAGAAGAACGGCGAAACCCTGCTGCGGTGACTGCGGCATCCACCACCACGCCGTCGTGCTGCTGGATCTTTATCAACCTCTCCTCCCCCCTTGCTGGATCAAGAAGGAGGAGACGTCACGCTGACCGTACGTGTGTTGAACGCGGAGGTGCCGTCCGTTCGGCGCTAGGATCTCCGGTGATTTGGATCACGTCGAGTATGACTCCCTCATCCCCGTTCTCTTGAACGCTTCCGCTCGCGATCTGCAAAGGTATGTAGATGCATCCGATCGCTCGTTGCTGGATGAACTCATAGATGGATCTTGGTGAAAACGTAGGAAATTTTTTTGTTTTCTGCAGCAAGTGTTTTGTGATGTGATATGGCCAAAGTTGTGATGAATGATATATGTGATGTATGAGATCATGTTCTTGTAATAGGAATCACGACTTGCATGTCGATGAGTATGACAACCGGCAGGAGCCATAGGAGTTGTCTTTATTTTTTTGTATGACCTGCTTGTCATTGAGAAACGCCATGTAAATTACTTTACTTTATTGCTAAACGTGTTAGCCATAGTAGTAGAAGTAATAGTTGGCGAGCAACTTCATGGAGACACGATGATGGAGATCATGATGATGGAGATCATGGTGTCATGCCGGTGACAAGATGATCATGGAGCCCCAAGATGGAGATCACAGGAGCTATATGATATTGGCCATATCATGTCACTATTATTATTTGATTGCATGAGATGTTTATCATGTTTTTGCATCTTGTTTACTTAGAATGATGGTAGTAAATAAGATGATCCCTCGTAATAATTTCAAGGAAGTGTTTCCCCTAACTGTGCGCCGTTGCGACAATTCGTTGTTTCGAAGGACCACGTGATGATCGGGTGTGATAGATTCCAACGTTCACATACAACGGGTGTAAGACAAATTTACACATGCAAACACTTAGGTTGACTTGACGAGCCTAGCATGTACAGACATGGCCTCGGAACACAGAAGACCGAAAGGTCGAGCATGAGTCGTATAGAAGATACGATCAACATGAAGATGTTCACCGACGTTGACTAGTCCATCTCACATGATGATCGAACACGGCCTAGTTAACTCGGATCATGTTATACTTAGATGACTGGAGGGATGTCTATCTGAGTGGGAGTTCATTGAATAATTTGATTAGATGAACTTAATTATCATGAACTTAGTCTAAAACCTTTACAACATGTCTTGTAGATCAAATGGCCAACGTTGTACTCAACTTCAACGCGTTCCTAGAGAAAACCAAGCTGAAAGACGATGGAGCAACTATACGGACTGGGTCCGGAACCTGAGGATCATCCTCGTAGCTGCCAAGAAAGATTATGTCCTACAAGCACCGCTAGGTGAAGCACCTGCTCTCCCTGCAGAACAAGACGTTATGAACGCTTGGCAGACACGTTCCGATGATTACTCCCTTGTTCAGTGCGGCATGCTTTACAGCTTAGAACCGGGACTCCAAAAGCATTTTGAGAGACACGGAGCATATGAGATGTTCGAAGAGCTGAAAATGGTTTTTCAAGCTCATGCTCGGGTCGAGAGATATGAAGTCTCCGACAAGTTCTTCAGCTGTAAGATGGAGGAAAACAGTTCTGTCAGTGATCACATACTCACTATGTCTGGGTTACATAGCCGCTTGACTCAGCTGGGAGTTAATCTCCCGGATGACGCGGTCATTGACAGAATCCTTCAGTCGCTTCCACCGAGCTACAAGAGCTTTGTGATGAACTTCAATATGCAGGGGATGGAATGTTGGGGAACGTAGTAATTTCAAAATTTTCCTACGCACACGCAAGATCATGGTGATGCATAGCAACGAGGGGGAGAGTCTGATCTACGTACCCTTGTAGATCGCAACGGAAGCGTTGACACAACGTAGAGGAAGTAGTCGTACGTCTTCTTCCCGATCCGACCGATCCAAGCACCGTTACTCCGACACCTCCGAGTTCTTAGCACACGTACAGCTCGATGACGATCCCCGGGCTCCGATCCAGCAAAGCTTCGGGGAGGAGTTCCGTCAGCACGACGGCGTGGTGACGATCTTGATGTTCTACTGACGCAGGGCTTCGCCTAAGCTCTACAACGATATGATCGAGGTGGAATATGGTGGCAGGGGGCACCGCACACGGCTAAGGAACGATCTCAATGATCAACTTGTGTGTCTAGAGGTGCCCCCTGCCCCCGTATATAAAGGATCCAAGGGGGAGGGGCTGGCCGGCCAAGAGGAGGGCGCACGAGGAGTCCTACTCCTACCGGGAGTAGGACTCCCCCCCCCCCAATCCTATTCCAAATAGGACTCCCAAGGGGGAAAGAGAGAGAGAGGTGGCCGGCCACCTCTCCTAGTCCTAATAGGACTAGGGGAGGGGGGGAGGCGTGCATCCCACCATGGCAGCCCCTTTCACCTTTCCACTAAAGCCCAATAAGGCCCATATGGCTCCCGGGGGGTTCCGGTAACCTCCCGGTAATCCGGTAAAATCCCGATTTTACCCGGAACACTTCCGATATCCAAATATAGGCTTCCAATATATCAATCTTTATGTCTCGACCATTTCGAGACTCCTCGTCATGTCCATGATCACATCCGGGACTCCGAACTACCTTCGGTACATCAAGATGCATAAACTCATAATAACTGTCATCGTAACGTTAAGCGTGCGGACCCTATGGTTTGAGAACAATGTAGACATGACCGAGACACGTCTCCGGTCAATAACCAATAGCGGGACCTGGATGCCCATATTGGCTCCTGCATATTCTACGAAGATCTTTATCGGTCAGACCGCATAACAACATACGTTGTTCCCTTTGTCATCGGTATGTTACTTGCCCGAGATTCGATCGTCGGTATCCAATACCTAGTTCAATCTCGTTACCGGCAAGTCTCTTTACTCGTTCTGTAATACATCATCCCGCAACTAACTCATTAGTTGCAATGCTTGCAAGGCTTGTGTAATGTGCATTACCGAGAGGGCCCAGAGATGCCTCTCCGACAATCGGAGTGACAAATCCTATTCTCGAAATACGCCAACCCAACATCTACCATTGGAGACACCTGTAGAGCTCCTTTATAATCACCCAGTTACGTTGTGACGTTTGGTAGCACACAAAGTGTTCCTTCGGCAAACGGGATTTGCATAATCTCATAGTCATAGGAACATGTATAAGTCATGAAGAAAGCAGTAGCAACATACTAAACGATCAGGTGCTAAGCTAATGGAATGGGTCATGTCAATCAGATCATTCAACTAATGATGTGACCTCGTTAATCAAATAACAACTATTTGTTTATGGTTAGGAAACTTAACCATCTTTGATTAACGAGCTAGTCTAGTAGAGGCATACTAGTGACACTCTGTTTGTCTATGTATTCACACATGTATTATGTTTCTGGTTAATACAATTCTAGCATGAATAATAAACATTTATCATGATATAAGGAAATAAATAATAACTTTATTATTACCTCTAGGGCATATTTCCTTCAGTCTCCCACTTGCACTAGAGTCAATAATCTAGATTACACAGTAATGATTCTAACACCCATGGAGCCTTGGTGCTGATCATGTTTTGCTCGTGGAAGAGGCTTAGTCAACGGGTTTGCAATATTCAGATCCGTATGTATCTTGCAAATCTCTATGTCTCCCACCTGGACTAGATCCCGGATGGAATTGAAGCGTCTCTTGATGTGTTTGGTCCTTTTGTGAAATCTGGATTCCTTTGCCAAAGCAATTGCACCAGTATTGTCACAAAAGATTTTCATTGGACCCGATGCACTAGGTATGACACCTAGATCGGATATGAAATCCTTCATCCAGACTCCTTCGTTCGCTGCTTCCGAAGCAGCTATGTACTCCGCTTCACATGTAGATCCCGCTACGACGCTTTGTTTAGAACTGCACCAACTGACAGCTCCACCGTTTAAAGTAAACACGTATCCGGTTTGCGATTTAGAATCGTCTGGATCAGCATCAACGTAACCTCTTACGGTGAGCTCTTTGTCACCTCCATATACGAGAAACATATCCTTAGTCCTTTTTAGGTATTTCAGGATGTTCTTAACCGCTGTCCAGTGATCCACTCCTGGATTACTTTGGTACTTCCCTGCTAAACTTATAGCAAGGCACACATCAGGTCTGGTACACAGCATTGCATACATGATAGAGCCTATGGCTGAAGCATAGGGAATATCTTTCATTTTCTCTCTATCTTCTGCAGTGGTCGGGCATTGAGTCTGGCTCAACTTCACACCTTGTAACACAGGCAAGAACCCTTTCTTTGCTTGATCCATTTTGAACTTCTTCAAAATCTTGTCAAGGTATGTGCTTTGTGAAAGTCCAATTAAGCGTCTTGATCTATCTCTATAGATCTTTATGCCTAATATGCAAGCAGCTTCACCGAGGTCTTTCATTGAAAAACTCTTATTCAAGTATCCCTTTATGCTATCCAGAAATTCTATATCATTTCCAATCAGCAATATGTCATCCACATATAATATCAGAAATGCTACAGAGCTCCTACTCACTTTCTTGTAAATACAGGCTTCACCGAAAGTCTGTATAAAACCAAATGCTTTGATCACACTATCAAAGCGTTTATTCCAACTCCGAGATGCTTGCACCAGTCCATAAATGGATCGCTGGAGCTTGCACACTTTGTTAGCTCCCTTTGGATCGACAAAACCTTCCGGTTGCATCATATACAACTCTTCTTCCAGAAATCCATTCAGGAATGCAGTTTTGACATCCATCTGCCATATTTCATAATCATAAAACGCGGCAATTGCTAACATGATTCGGACAGACTTAAGCATCGCTACGGGTGAGAAGGTCTCATCGTAGTCAACCCCTTGAACTTGTCGAAAACCTTTTGCGACAAGTCGAGCTTTATAGATAGTAACATTACCGTCAGCGTCAGTATTTTTCTTGAAGATCCATTTATTCTCAATGGCTTGCCGATCATCGGGCAAGTCAACCAAAGTCCATACTTTGTTCTCATACATGGATCCCATCTCAGATTTCATGGCTTCAAGCCACTTTGCGGAATCTGGGCTCACCATCGCTTCTTCATAGTTCGTAGGTTCATCATGATCTAGTAGCATGACTTCCAGAACTGGATTACCGTACCACTCTGGCGCGGATCTTGCTCTGGTTGATCTATGAGGTTCAGTAGTATCTTGTTCTGAAGTTTCATGATCATTATCATTAACTTCCTCACTTATTGGTGTAGGTGTCCCAGAAACAGTTTTCTATGATGTACTACTTTCTAAAAAGGGAGCGGGTACAGTTACCTCGTCAAGTTCTACTTTCCTCCCACTCACTTCTTTCGAGAGAAACTCCTTCTCAAGAAAGTTTCCGAATTTAGCAACAAAAGTCTTGCCTTCGGATCTGTGATAGAAGGTGTATCCAATAGTTTCCTTTGGATATCCTATGAAGACACATTTCTCCGATTTGGGTTCGAGCTTATCAGGTTGAAGCTTTTTCACATAAGCATCGCAGCCCCAAACTTTCAGAAACGACAACTTTGGTTTCTTGCCAAACCATTGTTCATAAGGCGTCGTCTCAACGGATTTTGATGGTGCCCTATTTAACGTGAATGTGGCCGTCTCTAGAGCGTATCCCCAAAACGATAGCGGTAAATCGGTAAGAGACATCATAGATCGCACCATATCTCGTAAAGTACGATTACGACGTTCGGACACACCATTACGCTGTGGTGTTCCGGGTGGCGTGAGTTGCGAAACTATTCCACAATTTTTTAAATGTACACCAAACTCGTAACTCAAATATTCTCCTCCACGATCAGATCGTAGAAACTTTATTTTCTTGTTACGATGATTTTCTACTTCACTCTGAAATTCTTTGAACTTTTCAAATGTTTCAGACTTATGTTTCATTAAGTAGATATACCCATATCTGCTTAAATCATCTGTGAAGGTGAGAAAATAATGATATCCGCCACGAGCCTCAATATTCATCGGACCGCATACATCTGTATGTATGATTTCCAACAAATCTGTTGCTCTCTCCATAGTACCGGAGAACGGTGTTTTAGTCATCTTGCCCATGAGGCACGGTTCGCAAGTACCAAGTGATTCATAATCAAGTGGTTCCAAAAGTCCATCAGTATGGAGTTTCTTCATGTGCTTTACACCGATATGACCTAAACGGCAGTGCCACAAATAAGTTGCACTATCATTATCAACTCTGCATCTTTTGGCTTCTACATTATGAATATGTGTATCACTACTATCGAGATTTAAAAAAAAAACCACTCTTCAAGGGTGCATGACCATAAAAGATATTACTCATATAAATAGAACAACCATTATTCTCTGATTTAAATGAATAACCGTCTCGCATTAAACAAGATCCAGATATAATGTTCATGCTCAACGCTGGCACCAAATAACAATTATTTAGGTCTAATATTAATCCCGAAGGTAGATGTAGAGGTAGCGTGTCGACCGCGATCACATCAACTTTGGAACCGTTTCCCACGCGCATCTTCACCTTGTCCTTAGCCAATCTTCGCTTAATCCGTAGTCCCTGTTTCGAGTTGCAAATATTAGCAACAGAACCAGTATCAAATACCCAGGTGCTACTGCGAGCATTAGTAAGGTACACATCAATAACATGTATATCACATATACCTTTGTTCACCTTGCCATCCTTCTTATCCGCCAAATACTTGGGGCAGTTCCGCTTCCAGTGACCAGTCTGCTTGCAGTAGAAGCACTCAGTTTCAGGCTTAGGTCCAGACTTGGGCTTCTTTTCCTGAGCAGCAACTTGCTTGCCGTTCTTCTTGAAGTTCCCCTTCTTCTTCCCTTTGCCCCTTTTCTTGAAACTAGTGGTCTTGTTAACCATCAACACTTGATGCCCCTTCTTGATTTCTACCTCCGCAGCTTTCAGCATTGCGAAGAGCTCGGGAATAGTCTTGTTCATCCCTTGCATATTATATAGTTCATCACAAAGCTCTTGTAGCTTGGTGGCAGTGATTGGAGAATTCTGTCAATGACGCAATCATCTGGAAGATTAACTCCCATCTGAATCAAGTGATTGTTATACCCAGACATTTTGAGTATATGCTCACTGACAGAACTGTTCTCCTCCATCTTGCAGCTATAGAACTTATTGGAGACTTCATATCTCTCAATCCGGGCATTTGCTTGAAATATTAACTTTAACTCCTGGAACATCTCATATGCTCCATGACGTTCAAAACGTCGTTGAAGTCCCGATTCTAAGCCGTAAAGCATGGCACACTGAACTATCGAGTAGTCATCAGCTTTGCTCTGCCAGACGTTCATAACATCTGGTGTTGCTCCAGCAGCAGGCCTGGCACCCAGCGGTGCTTCCAGGACGTAATTCTTCTATGCAGCAATGAGGATAATCCTCAAGTTACGGACCCAGTCCGTGTAATTGCTACCATCATCTTTCAACTTTGCTTTCTCAAGGAACGCATTAAAATTCAACGGAACAACAGCACGAGCCATCTATCTACAATCAACATAAACAAGCAAGATACTATCAGGTACTAAGTTCATGATAAATTTAAGTTCAATTAATCATATTACTTAAGAACTCCCACTTAGATAGACATCCCTCTAATCCTCTAAGTGATCACGTGATCCAAATCAACTAAACCATGTCCGATCATCACGTGAGATGGAGTAGTTTCATCGGTGAACATCATTATGTTGATCATATCTACTATATGATTCACGCTCGACCTTTCGGTCGCCGTGTTCCGAGGCCATATCTGTATATGCTTGGCTCGTCAAGTATAACCTGAGTATTCCGCGTGTGCAACTGTTTTGCACCCGTTGTATTTGAACGTAGAGCCTATCACACCCGATCATCATGTGGTGTCTCAGCACGAAGAACTTTCGCAACGATGCAGACTCAGGGAGAACACTTCTTGATAATTTAGTGAGAGATCATCTTATAATGCTACCGTCAATCAAAGCAAGATAAGATGCATAAAAGATAAACATCACATGCAATCAATATAAGTGATATGATATGGCCATCATCATCTTGTGCTTGTGATCTCCATCTCTGAAGCACCGTCATGATCACCATCGTCATCGGCGCGACACCTTGATCTCCATCGTAGCATCGTTGTCATCTCGCCAATCTCATGCTTCCAGGACTATCGCTACCGTTTAGTGATAAAGTAAAGCATTACATTGCGATTGCATTGCATACAATAAAGCGACAACCATATGGCTCCTGCCAGTTGCCGATAACTCGGTTACAAAACATGATCATCTCATACAATAAAATTTAGCATCATGTCTTGACCATATCACATCACAACATGCCCTGCAAAAACAAGTTAGACGTCCTCTACTTTGTTGTTGCACTACGTGGCTGCTACGGGCTTTAAGTAAGAACCAATCTCACCTACGCATCAAAACCACAACGATAGTTTGTCAAATAGACTCCGTTTTAACCTTCTCAAGGACCGGGCGTAGCCACACTCAGTTCAACTAAAGTTGGAGAGACAGTCGCCCGCGAGCCATCTATGTGCAAAGCAGGTCGAGGGAACCGGTCTCGCGTAAGCGTACGCGTAAGGTTGGTCCGGGTCGTCTCGTCCAACAATACCGCCGAACCAAAGTATGACATGCTGGTAGGTAGTATGACTTATATCGTCCACAACTCACTTGTGTTCTACTCGTGCACATAACATCAAACCATAAAACCTAGGCTCTGATACCACTGTTGGGGAACGTAGTAATTTCAAAATTTTCCTACGCACACGCAAGATCATGGTGATGCATAGCAACGAGGGGGAGAGTCTGATCTACGTACCCTTGTAGATCGCAACGGAAGCGTTGACACAACGTAGAGGAAGTAGTCGTACGTCTTCTTCCCGATCCGACCGATCCAAGCACCGTTACTCCGGCACCTCCGAGTTCTTAGCACACGTACAGCTCGATGACGATCCCCGGGCTCCGATCCAGCAAAGCTTCGGGGAGGAGTTCTGTCAGCACGACGGTGTGGTGACGATCTTGATGTTCTACCGACGCAGGGCTTCGCCTAAGCTCTACAACGATATGATCGAGGTGGAATATGGTGGCAGGGGGCACCGCACACGGCTAAGGAACAATCTCAATGATCAACTTGTGTGTCTAGAGGTGCCCCCTGCCCCCGTATATAAAGGATCCAAGGGGGAGGGGCTGGCCGGCCAAGAGGAGGGCGCAGGAGGAGTCCTACTCCTACCGGGAGTAGGACTCCCCCCAATCCTCTTCTAAATAGGACTCCCAAGGGGGAAAGAGAGAGAGGTGGCCGGCCACCTCTCCTAGTACTAATAGGACTAGGGGAGGGGGGGGGAGGCGCGCAGCCCACCATGGCAGCCCCTTTCACCTTTCCACTAAAGCCCAATAAGGCCCATATGGCTCCCGGGGGGTTCCGGTAACCTCCCGATAATCCGGTAAAATCCCGATTTTACCCGGAACACTTCCGATATCCAAATATATGCTTCCAATATATCAATCTTCATGTCTCGACCATTTCGAGACTCCTCGTCATGTCCGTGATCACATTCGGGACTCCGAACTACCTTCGATACATCAAGATGCATAAACTCATAATAACTGTCATCGTAACATTAAGCGTGCGGACCCTACGGTTCGAGAACAATGTAGACATGACCGAGACACGTCTCCGGTCAATAACCAATAGCGGGACCGGGATGCCCATATTGGGTCTTGCATATTCTACGAAGATCTTTATCGGTCAGACCGCATAACAACATACGTTGTTCCCTTTGTCATCGGTATGTTACTTGCCCGAGATTCGATCGTCGGTATCCAATACCTAGTTCAATCTCGTTACCGGCAAGTCTCTTTACTCGTTCGGTAATACATCATCCCGCAACTAACTCATTAGTTGCAATGCTTGCAAGGCTTGTGTAATGTGCATTACCGAGAGGGCCCAGAGATACCTCTCCGACAATCAGAGTGACAAATCCTATTCTCGAAATACGCCAACCCAACATCTACCATTGGAGACACCTGTAGAGCTCCTTTATAATCACCCAGTTACATTGTGATGTTTGGTAGCACACAAAGTGTTCCTTCGGCAAACGGGAGTTGCATAATCTCATAGTCATAGGAACATGTATAAGTCATGAAGAAAGCAATAGCAACATACTAAACGATCGGGTGCTAAGCTAATGGAATGGGTCATGTCAATCAGATCATTCAACTAATGATGTGACCTCGTTAATCAAATAACAACTCTTTGTTTATGGTTAGGAAACTTAACCATCTTTGATTAACGAGCTAGTCTAGTAGAGGCATACTAGTGACACTCTGTTTGTCTATGTATTCACACATGTATTATGTTTCCGGTTAATACAATTCTAGCATGAATAATAAACATTTATCATGATATAAGGAAATAAATAATAACTTTATTATTGCCTCTAGGGCATATTTCCTTCATGGAAAAGACCATTCCTGAAGTATTTGCAATGCTGAAATCAGCAGAGGTAGAAATCAAAAAGGAGCATCAAGTGTTGATGGTGAATAAAACCACTAAGTTCAAGAAAGGCAAGGGTAAGAAGAACTTCAAGAAGGACGGCAAGGGAGTTGCCGCGCCCGGTAAGCAAGCTGCCGGGAAGAAGCCAAACAATGGACCCAAGCCCGAGACTGAGTGCTTTTATTGCAAGGGAAGTGGTCACTGGAAGCGGAACTGCCCCAAATACTTTGCGGACAAGAAGGCCGGCATCACGAAAGGTATATGTGATATACATGTAATTGATGTGTACCTTACCAGTACTTGTAGTAGCTCCTGGGTATTTGATACCGGTGCAGTTGCTCACATTTGTAACTCAAAGCAGGAGGTGCGGAATAAGCGGAGACTGGCGAAGGACGAGGTGACGATGCGCGTCAGGAATGGTTCCAAGGTCGATGTGATCGCCATCGGCATGCTACCTCTACATTTACCTACGGGATTAGTTTTAAACCTCAATAATTGTTATTTAGTGCCAGCTTTGAGCATGAACATTGTATCAGGATCTCGTTTAATTCGAGATGGCTACTCATTTAAATCCGAGAATAATGGTTGTTCTATTTATATGAGAGATATGTTTTATGGTCATGCTCCGATGGTGAATGGTTTATTCTTAATGAATCTTGAGCGTAATGCTACACATATTCATAGTGTGAATACCAAAAGATGTAAGGTTGATAATGATAGTCCCACATACTTGTGGCACTGCCGCCTTGGTCACATAGGTGTCAAACGCGTGAAGAAGCTCCATGCAGATGTACTTTTAGAGTCTCTTGATTACGAATCATTTGACACGTGCGAACCATGCCTCATGGGTAAAATGACCAAGACTCCGTTCTCAGGAACAATGGAGCGAGCAACCAACTTATTGGAAATCATACATACTGATGTGTGCGGTCCAATGAGTGTTGAGGCTCGCGGTGGCTATCGTTATGTTCTCACCCTCGCTGATGACTTGAGTAGATATGGGTATGTCTATTTAATGAAACACAAGTCTGAGACCTTTGAAAGGTTCAAGGAATTTCAGAGTGAGGTTGAGAATCAACGTGACAGGAAAATCAAGTTCTTGCGATCAGATCGTGGGGGAGAATACTTGAGTCACGAATTTGGCACACACTTAAGAAAATGTGCAATAGTTTCACAACTCACGCCGCCTTGAACACCTCAGCGTAATGGTGTGTCCGAACATCGTAATCGCACTCTATTAGATATGGTGCGATCTTACCGATTTACCGCTATCATTTTGGGGCTATGCTTTAGAGACTGCCGCATTCACTTTAAATAGGGCTCCGTCGAAATCTGTTGAGACGACACCGTATGAATTATGGTTTGGAAAGAAACCTAAGCTGTCATTTCTAAAAGTTTGGGGATGCGCTGCTTATGTCAAGAAACTTCAACCTGAAAAGCTCGAACCCAAGTCAGGAAAATGCGTCTTCATAGGATACACTAAAGAAACTATTGGGTATACCTTCTACCTCAGATCCGAAGGCAAGATCTTTGTTGCCAAGAATGGATCCTTTCTAGAGAAAGAGTTTCTCTCAAAAGAAGTAAGTGGGAGGGAAGTAGAACTTGATGAAGTATTACCTCTTGAACCGGAAAGTAGCGCAACTCAAGAAAATGTTCCTGAGGTGCCTACACCGACTAGAGAGGAAGTTAATGATGATGATCATGAAACTTCAGATCAAGTTGCTACTGAACTTCATAGGTCCACAAGGACACGTCCGCACCAGAGTGGTACGGCAACCCTGTCTTGGAAATCATGTTGTTAGACAACGGTGAACCTTCGAACTATGAAGAAGCAATGGCGGGCCCGGATTCCGACAAATGGCTGGAAGCCATGAAATCCGAGATAGGATCCATGTATGAAAATGAAGTATGGACTTTGACTGACTTTCCCGATGATCGGCGAGCCATAGAAAATAAATGGATCTTTAAGAAGAAGGCAGACACGGATGGTAATGTGAGCATCTATAAAGCTAGGCTTGTCGCTAAGGGTTATCGACAAGTTCAAGGGGTTGACTACGATGAGACTTTCTCACCCGTAGCAAAGCTGAAGTCCGTCCGAATCATGTTAGCAATTGCTGCATCCTATGATTATGAGATATGGCAAATGGACGTCAAAACGGCATTCCTTAATGGTTTCCTTAAGGAAGAATTGTATATGATGCAGCCGGAAGGTTTTGTCGATCCTAAGAATGCTAACAAGGTGTGCAAGCTCCAACGCTCGATTATGGGCCGGTGCAAGCATCTCGGAGTTGGAACATTCGCTTTGATGAGATGATCAAAGCGTTTGGGTTTATGCAGACTTATGGAGAAGCCTGCGTTTACAAGAAAGTGAGTGGGAGCTCTGTAGCATTTCTCATATTATATGTAGATGACATACTTTTGATGGGAAATGATATAGAACTTTTGGACAGCATTAAGGCCTACTTGAATAAGAGTTTTTCAATGAAGGACCTTGCAGAAGCTGCTTATATATTAGGCGTCAAGATCTATAGAGATAGATCAAGACGCCTCATAGGTCTTTCACAAAGCACATACCTTGATAAGATATTGAAGAAGTTCAATATGGATCAGTCTAAGAAGGGGTTCTTGCCTGTGTTGCAAGGTGTGAAATTGAGCTCAGCTCAATGTCCGACCACAGCAGAAGATATAGAAGAGATGAGTGTCATCCCCTATGCCTCAGCCATAGGGTCTATTATGTATGCCATGCTGTGTACTAGACCTGATGTAAACCTTGCCGTAAGTTTGGTAGGAAGGTACCAAAGTAATCCCGGCAACGAACACTGTACCTAAAAAGGACTAAGGACATGTTTCTCGTTTATGGAGGTGACGAAGAGCTCGTCGTAAAGGGTTACATCGATGCTAGCTTCGACACAGATCTAGATGACTCTAAGTCACAAACCGGATACATGTATATGTTGAATGGTGGAGCAGTAAGCTGGTGCAGCTGCAAGCAGAGCGTCGTGGCGGGATCTAGATGTGAAGCGGAGTACATGGCAGCCTCGGAGGCAGCGCATGAAGCAATTTGGGTGAAGGAGTTCATCACCGACCTAGGAGTCATACCCAATGCGTCGGGGCCAATCAAACTCTTCTGTGACAACACTGGAGCTATTGCACTTGCCAAGGAGCCCAGGTTTCACAAGAAGACCAGGCACATCAAGCGTCGCTTCAACTCCATTCGTGAAAATGTTCAAGATGGAGACATAGGTATTTGTAAAGTACATACGGATCTGAATGTCGCAGATCCGTTGACTAAACCTCTCCCTAGGGCAAAACAGGATCAACACCAGAACTCTATGGGTGTTCGATTCATCACAATGTAACTAGATTATTGACTCTAGTGCAAGTGGGAGACTGTTGGAAATATGCCCTAGAGGCAATAATAAAAGGATTATTATTATATTTCCTTGTTCATGATAATTGTCTTTTATTCATGCTATAATTGTGTTATCCGGAAATCGTAATACATGTGTGAATACATAGACACCAACATGTCCCTAGTAAGCCTCTAGTTGACTAGCTCGTTGATCAACAAATAGTCATGGTTTCCTGACTATGGACATTGGATGTCATTGATAACGAGATCACATCATTAGGAGAATGATGTGATGGACAAGACCCAATCCTAAACATAGCACAAGATCGTATAGTTCGTTTGCTAGAGTTTTTCTGATGTCAAGTATCTTTTCCTTAGACCATGAGATCGTGTAACTCCCGGATACCGTAGGAGTGCTTTGGGTGTACCAAATGTCACAACGTAACTGGGTGACTATAAAGGTGCATTACAGGTGTCTCCGAAAGTGTCTGTTGGGTTGGCATGAATCGAGACTGGGATTTGTCACTCCGTATGACGGAGAGGTATCTCTGGGCCCACTCGGTAATGCATCATCATAATGAGCTCAAAGTGACCAAGTGTCTGGTCACGGGATCATGCATTACGGTACGAGTAAAGTGACTTGCCGGTAATGAGATTGAACGAGGTATTGGGATACCGACGATCGAATCCCGGGCAAGTAACGTACCGATTGACAAAGGGAATTGTATACGGGGTTGCTTGAATCCTCGACATCGTGGTTCATCCGATGAGATCATCGAGGAGCATGTGGGAGCCAACATGGGTATCCAGATCTAGCTGTTGGTTATTGACCGGAGAGTCGTCTCGGTCATGTCTACATGTCTCCCGAACCCGTAGGGTCTACACACTTAAGGTTCGGTGATGCTAGGGTTGTAGAGATATGAGTATGCAGTAACCCGAACGTTGTTCGGAGTCCCGGATGAGATCCCGAACGTCACGAGGAGTTCTGGAATGGTCCGGAGGTGAAGAATTATATATAGGAAGTGCAGTTTCGGCCATCGGGAGAGTTTCGGGGGTCACCGGTATTGTACCGGGACCACCGGAAGGGTCCCGGGGGTCCACCGGGTGGGGCCACCCATCCTGGAGGGCCCCATGGGCTGAAGTGGGGAGGGGAACCAGCCCATAGTGGGCTGGTGCGCCCCCCTTGGCCCACCCCCTGCGCCCAGGGTTGGAAACCCTAGGGTGGGGGGGGGGGGGGCGCCCCACTTGCCTTGGGGGGTGCTCCACCCCCTGGCCGCCGCCCCCTTGGGAGATTCAATCTCCAGGGCCGGCACCCCCCCAAGGGGGCCTATATAAAGGGGAGGGGAGGGAGGGGCAGCCGCACCCTGAAGCCTTGGCGCCTCCCTCTCCCCTGCTACACCTCTCCCTCTTGCAGAAGAACGGCGAAGCCCTGCTGCGGTGACTGCTGCATCCACCACCACGCCGTCGTGCTGCTGGATCTTCATCAACCTCTCCTTCCCCCTTGCTGGATCAAGAAGGAGGATACGTCACGCTAACCGTACGTGTGTTGAATGCGGAGGTGCCGTTCGTTCGGCGCTAGGATCTCCGGTGATTTGGATTACGTCGAGTACGACTCCCTCATCCCCGTTCTCTTGAACGCTTCCGCTCGCGATCTATAAAGGTATGTAGATGCATCCGATCACTCGTTGCTGGATGAACTCATAGATGGATCTTGGTGAAAACGTAGGATTTTTTTTGTTTTCTGCAACGTTCCCCGACAACCGCCACACCAAGCAAGGCAAGGTAGGTGAGCCAGGGTAAGACCAAAGCACAAGAGAACTAGAACGACGCCAAGGCCAAGACCGCGAAGAGCAACGGGGACGAAGCAGACTCCCCCGGCAAGACCCTTGCCGGGAGACAGTTCTAGCAGCCCCGGCAAGACCCCTGCCGCGGCGACTCGCCCGCGCCTACGGAGCGAGTCACCCTTGAGTCCATTGCCCCCAAAGGTCAAGGATTCGGGAGACATCCCCGTGGCAGCATGCAGATCTTCGTGAACACATTCAAGATCAGATACGCAGTAAGGAGACGACAACCCTTGGCGGGATTCCAGCCGAGGAAGACCACAAGGCCCCCGGCAAGCACCTTGCCGGGGATGACAGCAGGCGCCTCGGCAAGACCCTTGCCGGGGCACCGGCAAGGCCCTTGCCGAGGACACCCACAGGGCCACCATCAGGCCCACGCCGACTAAACCTCCACCACCGCATGCATGCAGCTGCCGACCCAACCAGATGGGCAAGCACCTGCGTGGCGGCATGCAGATCTTCGTGAAGACCCACCACTACGCCACCTCAGCTGCCTGCCTACCTACGTGGAATCTCAGGCATCGCTGGCCAGGGCGCGTGTCGACACAAGAAGGAGCGGTGACGAACGAGACAGACCTCTCCCCCGTCCCCGATAAAGCAAAGACACCTAAGCAAGACGCATTAAATGCGCCTTGTCATGTAATGCGAGGGATAACCTCGCATCACTGTACCCTTTCCACCTCCTGTGTGCCACTGTGGCAACCCCTTTTTCTATAAAAGGAGGCCCGAGGCGACCAGGGGAGGGATTCGGCTTTTTGGAGCTCCTCACGCCCCATAGCTAGCTCAAGAACACATATATACAGTCCACCAAGGCAGGAATAGGGTTTTATGCATCCTCGCGGCCCGAACCTGGATAAACTAAATGCGTGCTACCTGTTAGATCCGCTCTTCCCACGACCCCGCGCCCCGCTAACTATAGTAGGGATTCTTGTGATCCCATAGGTGTCGTTCCTCAACACCGACAGGTGTGATGTGCATGGAACTCACCGTGGGAAGCAAAACTTTGGCCACCACATTCTTCATCGCCGAGGTGCAAGGTAACTATAATGTTATATTAGGCCGTGATTGGGTTCATGCTAACCAATGTGTACCATCTACCATGCATCAATTCTTAATATAGTGTGTCGATGATGAGGTAGAAGTCATTCACGCGGATAATTCGGCTTGTGTTGTTTTGGCCGATGCATCGGTGGATTGGAATCATCCGGATATTACTTGCTTTATAGGGCGTGACCTCTCGGAGTTTGATTTCCTTAGTGCTATGAGGAACGGGTGACGAAGCTATGTACCTAGGGTAGGGGCATGGACCTGTCCTAACAGCCCTACCCAAGGACATCCCTGGAAGAAGTCACCTTTCAATCGACTTGAAGGTACCCACTCGACGGGTTTAAGACACTCGACCAAGAAGCTACCACTCGACAGTGAAGCCAACCACTCGACTGCCAGGAGATGTCATTCCATAGGCAAACGGTCGGCTAATTAAGTAGTCTTTATGGTCATTATAGCACTTCATTACCAGCGTTACCAGTAACGCCCCGCATTAATGTACATTGAACCCCTGGTAACGTGGGCTGGCCGGGGTCCTGGCGAACTCTATATAAGCCACCCCCACCTCAGTATCAAGGGTTCGCACCCCTGTTATTCACACGCCTACAATCCAATCGACCGCCTCCGGGCACCGAGACGTAGGGCTGTTACTTCCTCCGCGAAGGGCCTGAACTCGTACATCTTGGTGTGTTTACAACTTCCCAATAGCTGAGATCTAGCCTCTCCTTACACCCCCCCTACATCACTGTTAGAGTCAGAACCACGACAGTTGGCGCCCACCATGGGGCAGGAATCTTAGTGCTTAATTGGAGAAGTTGTGATTCTTCCGATCCCCTTTGATCATGGTTTCGTGCGGAGTTTTGGTGGAGGGCCGCGAGATCCGTCTCGGCGTGCTCACATTCATCACAGACGACTCCGCTTGGCTTCCGGAGGCTCCACTCGACATCGACGCGCTCCCCGTCCGCGGTGCGACGCTCTTCCGCGCATGCGTTCGTGGCGTCCTCCTACGGCAGCCGTCGACCCAGTATCGGTCGGCCCCCGTGTCGTCTCCCCGCTCTGTCTCCCATCGGCGCAAGTGCTCCGGTAGGTCGAGACTTCAGAGGTGGGTGTGGCACGCCGTGGCTCGCTAGTCGGCCGCCCCGCAAGTCGCGGCAATCGAGCCTGATGAATCCCTCTGCGGCCTGTTCGACCTGTCGACCGGCTCCGCGGAGACCGCATCCGAGTGTGACAGCAGCGACCCATCGGCTGAGGTCCTGGCGGTTGATGGAGCACACAGTCCTCCCGGTTTCCCTCGCGCTGATGGAGGCGCGGGTGGGGGCGACCCGTCGCATCCCCATGACGAGTATCTCCCCAAACCTCTCACGGCATTGCAGCGAGAGGAGCTTCACCGCCGGAACATAGACACTCTCCACACTCCTATCATCGGAGAAACCCCCGAGGCCCGGGCCTTGGAGGACGCACGCTTGGCTAACTTGGCCGAGCACACTCGACTGGAGAATCTCCAGCGAATACTCGACGAGCAAGCGCGTCAGCGAGCTCCTGAGTCTAGTCGATGTCAGCTCTTCCCGCCGACGCGGGTATATCGAACCCTAGTTCAGAATTTGGCCGCCGCGGCCCGTATAGCAGAGTCAATTCAGCCCTCCCAGTCAGAGGCTGGCAGGGGCTTGTTGCAGATCAGAGCGCTGCTCCGGGCGGCGGGGAACCAGAATTCCGCTGTTTCTCAGTCGCGGAATAGGATCCACAGTTGATCCGTTGCAACAGATACAGTCCAGTCGTCTCACAGCCCGAGATCACCCCCGAGGCGTGAGGGACGTGGAGACCGGCACGATCAGTACAGAAGAAATGAGCAGTATGATCACCGATTCGATCGTGAGGATCGACGTCGAGTGCCAGCCCCTCCCCCGAGGAGTGGGTCATATGCGCCTCGACAGCGAGATGACAGGCGCCCTCATAGTGTTGGGTAGAGGATTCTAGTCGACCCCAGGGACCTAGGCTTTGATGCGAGATCCATCCTCATTCAGGGTCTGGTTGACAGGAACAGAGCTCACCGAGAAGGCCACGACAGAGATGCGCCTGCCAGCAGCAGAGTACGTGTTTCAGGGCCAGAGTGTTTCAGTCGGGCCATCAGAGCCGCAGTGATTCCTCCCAACTTCAGGTTGGCGACTGGAGTCAGCAAGTTCACCGGTGAGTCTAAGCCTGACACTTGGCTCGAAGATTACCGAGTGGCTGTACAGATTGGCGGTGGCAATGATGAGGTGGCCATGAAGCATTTGCCTCTCATGTTAGAGGGCTCAGCCAGAGCATGGCTAAATCAGTTAGCGCCCAGCAGCATCTACACTTGGGAGGACCTCTCCCGAGTGCTTGTCACAACCTTTGAGGGGACATGCAAGGGACATGCAGGCCTTACGGAGTTGCGGTCTTGCGTGCAGAAACCAAATGAAACGCTGAGGGATTACATCCAGAGGTGGATCACATTGCATCACACGGTTGAGAACGTTCCAGATCATCAAGCAGTTTGTGCCTTCAAAGGAGGCGTTAAGTACAGAGAATTGAATCTGAAGTTCGGTCGAACTGGAGAGATGTCTCTGAATCGGATGATGGAGATTGCCACCAAATACGCCAGTGGCGAGGATGAAGATCGCCTCTGGAGTGGCAAGCACAAGGCAGTCGCCCAAGAAACCGGAGGAAACTCCAGTCGGAAATAGAAGCGGAAGGCCGAGCCAGCCGCCCCTGGGGAGGCCCTGGCCGTAACCCAGGGAAATTTCAAGGGAAAAGCCAAGGGCCCCTAGAAGCCCAAGAAAGTCAAGGATCAAGATGGAAATGATGTTTTGGATCTGCCATGTCACATCCACACCAAGAAAGATGAAGAGGGTAATTTTATTTACCCAAAGCATACCACTCGACAGTGCCGGCTCCTGATCCAGCAATTTCAGGGCAAGGAGCCCAAAGATAAGGAAAAAGAGCCGGACAGAGTTGAAGACAAGGATGATAGTGATGATGGATACCCCCAAGTCAATTCCACCCTGATGATTTTTGCTGATGTCGAAAGCAAGAGTCGACTGAAAGTCATTAATCGTGAAGTGAATATGGTTCCTCCGGCAACACCCAGCTATCTGAAGTGGTCTCCGCTTGCCATAACATTCGACCAGTCTGATCACCCCACGCACATTGCCACCCCTGGGAGGCAAGCTTTGGTGGTCGACCCAGTTGTCGAAGGCACTCGACTGACCAAAGTCCTGATGGATGGAGGCAGTGGCCTAAACATACTGTATGCTGAAACATTGAAAGGGATGGGCATTCTGATGTCCAGGCTCAGTACCAGCAACATGAGCTTCCACGGAGTCATTCCCGGGAAGAAAGCCGAATCACTCGGCCAGATTGCTCTTGATGTGGTTTTCGGTGATTCAAAGAATTACCGCAAGGAAAAGTTGACATTCGAGGTTGTGGACTTCCAAAGTGCTTATCATGCCATTTTGGGCAGGCTAGCTTATGCACGCTTCATGGCCCGACCATGTTATGTGTATCTCAAATTGAAGATGCCTGGTCCCAAAGGTGTGATCATTGTTACAGACAATCGGAGGAAAGCAGAAGAGTGCTTTCAGAAAGGCTCAAAGATTGCTGACGCTCAGATGGCAGTGGTTGAGCTGCAAGAGTATCAGAAGACTGCAAATCTGAGTGAGTTGCTACGAGCTAAGAAGCCCGCTTTCGAGTCAGCTTTTCAGTCGTCCGGTGAAACGAAGGCAGTTCTCATTCACCTGACCGACCCCGAGGCTGCCCTGATTCACATCTCAACAACGCTCGACTCCAAATAGGAAGAAGCGCTCATCCAGTTCCTCCGTGAGAACAGGGACATATTCGCATGGAAGCCTTCTGACATGCCTGGAATTCCCAGGGGGCTGGCTGAGCACCATCTATGAGTCGACCCAAAGTTCAAGCCTGTGAAAGAACATCTTCGACGGTCCGCCGTCCAGAAGAGGAAAGCTATTGGCGAGGAGGTGGCTCGGCTCTTAGCAACGGAGTTCATCCGAGAGATTTACCACTCCGAGTGGCTCGCCAATGTTGTCATGGTCCCCAAGAAGGACAAGTCGCTTCGCATGTGCATCGACTTTAAACATATCAATCGGTCCTGCCCGAAAGATCATTTTCCTCTCCCTCGCATCGACCAAATAGCCGACTCGACCGCGGGGTGTGATCGATTGTCTTTTCTAGATGCCTATTCCGGGTACCATCAGATCTGTCTGTATGGACCCATGAGATCAAAACAGCTTTCATCACTCCAATCGGGTGCTTCTGTTATGTCACCATGCCCTTCGGCCTCAAGAACGCTGGAGCCACGTTCATGAGGATGATTCAGAAGTGTTTCCTCACTCAGATCAGTCGGAACGTGGACGCATACATGGATGATATTATGGTCAAGTTACGGAAAGGTTCCGACCTGCTGACTGACCTTGCTGAAACCTTTGCCAACCTCAGGGGGTATGATATCAAGCTTAATCCATCAAAGTGCATATTCGGAGTTCCGGGTGGAAAGTTACTCGGTTTTCTCATTTCCGAACGAGGAATCAACGCCAATCCCGAGAAAGTTGGCACCATACTCCGGATGAAGCGCCCTGTGCGTGTACACGATGTCCAGAAGCTTACAGGTTGCTTGGCCGCTCTAAGTCGATTCATTTCTCGTCTCGGTGAAAAGGCGTTGCCTCTTTACTGACTGATGAAGAAGTCTTACAAGTTCGAGTGGACTCCAGAAGATGATGCAGTGTTTGCAGACCTCAAAGCTCTGCTCTCCACCCAGCCGGTGCTTGCTGCCCCAATCAGTAAAGAGCCTTTGCTGCTTTACATTGCAGCCACAGGACAAGTTGTCAGTACAGTACTTACGGTCGAGCGGGAAGAAGAAGGAAAGGCCTTCAGAGTTCAGCGCCCAGTATATTATGTGTCTGAAGTTTTGACACCTTCAAAGCAAAGATATCCTCATTATCAGAAGCTTGTATACGGGATTTATATGACCACGAAGAAGGTTGCACATTACTTCTCTGACCACTCCATTACAGTCGTCAGCGACGCCCCACTGTCAGAGATTCTGCATAACAGAGATGCAACTGGTCGAGTGGCGAAGTGGGCGATTGAACTCCTTCCCCTAGATATCAAGTTTGAAGCAAAGAAGGCTATCAAGTCCCAAGCAATTGCAGATTTCGTCGCCGAGTGGATCGAACAGCAGCTTCTGACTCAAGTTCACTCGGAGCACTGGACCATGTTCTTCGATGGATCTAAGATGCTGAATGGTTCTGGTGCTGGGGTAGTATTGGTCTCCCCCCAAGGAGATAAGCTCAGATATGTTCTGCAAATTCACTTCGATTCCTCCAATAATGAAGCAGAATATGAAGCACTTTTGTATGGGTTGCGCATGACCATTTCACTCGGCGTCCGTCGCCTCATGGTCTATGGCAACTCAGATTTGATGGTTAATCAGGTGATGAAGGAGTGGGACGTCAGAAGTCTGGCAATGACTGGTTATTGCAATGCAGTGAGAAAGCTAGAAAAGAAATTCGAGGGGTTAGAGCTTCATCACATCCCCCGACTGAAAAATCAAGCAGCTGATGATCTAGCAAATATAGGCTCCAAGAGAGAAGCCATTCCCAGCAATGTGTTTTTAGAGCACATCCGCTCGCCGTCAGTCCAAGAGGATCCTTTTACAAAAGAAGCCCCGCAACCGAAAAGTGCCACAGATCCGACTGAAGTTGAAGTCCCTGCTGTGGTCGACCTAATCATGGAAGTCTTGGCAATCACTACCGACTGGACGATACCGTACATCGCGTATATCCTAAGGAAAGAACTCCCGGAGGACGAGGAAGAGGCTCGATAGATCGTCTGCCGATCCAAAGCCTTCACAGTCATAAGGGGACAGTTGTATAGAGAAAGCGTGACTGGAATCGGTCAGAAGTGCATAACACCAGAAGAGGGTCGGATAATCCTTGACGACATCCACTCGGGGACCTGTGGTCACCATGCGTCTTCTCGGACCATTGTGGCTAAAGCATACCGAGCGGGATTTTACTGGCCAAGAGCACATGAGATGGCAAAAGAGATAGTCGACAAGTGTGGAGGGTGCGAGTTCTATTCCAACATGTCACACAAGCCTACATTAGCCCTGAAGACCATTCCACTCGTCTGGCCCTTTGCTGTCTGGGGACTGGACATGGTTGGTCCACTGAGAACAGGCAGGAGCGGTTTCACTCATGTGCTTGTGGCAGTCGACAAGTTTACCAAATGGATTGAAGCTAAGCCCATCAAGAATCATGATGCTTGCACTGCTATCAGTTTCGTCAGAGGGCTAACATTCAGATATGGAGTCCCGCATAGCATCATCACTAACAATGGGTCAAACTTTGATTCGGACAAGTTCAGAGCTTTTTGCGCCTCTCAAGACACACGAGTCGACTACGCATCGGTCGCACATCCCCAGTCGAATGGACAAGCAGAGAGGGAAAATGGTCTGATTCTCAAAGGACTAAAGCCTCGACTGATGCGTGATCTCAAGCACGCGGCAGGTGCTTGGGTCGACGAGCTTCCATCAGTTCTATGGGGATTGAGGACCACCCCAAACCAGTCGACTGGAAGAACTCCATTCTTTCTGGTTTATGGAGCCGAGGCGGTTCTGCCGAGTGATCTTCTTCACAACGCACCCCGAGTCGAACTTTATACCAAAGATGAAGCAGAACAAGCCCGACAAGACGCAGTCGACCTCCTGGAAGAAGAAAGGGAGATGGCCATGATCAGATCGACCATCTATCAGCAAGACTTGCGTCGATTCCACGCCAGGAATGTAAAGAGTCGAGCCTTCCAAGAAGGAGATTTGGTCCTCCGAGTGGATCAACAGAAACCACACAAGCTTGCTCCTACTTGGGAAGGCCCCTTCATCGTCACCAGAGTCCTCCACAATGGAGCGTATCACCTCTACAATGTTGATCACCAGATCGATGAGCCGCGAGCTTGGAGTGCGGAACTGCTCCGCCCCTTTTACACTTGAGTTCTCCCTCAGACGAGATGTAATAAGAAATTTTTTTCTGCAGTTCATTTTTATCAAAGACAAGAGTGTTCCAATAATTGCTGTCACTTTTGTTTGCATACGAAATCCCCCAGTGGGTGACTTAGCTGCGAATCCGTTTCGCCTAAGTTTGAAAAATCCTACCGAGTGGAGAGCCAGACTCCCACTCGGAGGCTTAGCTACAGTCCAGTACTCGCCTAAGTTCTCCCACTTAGAGACTTAGCTACAGTCAGGCACTCACCTAAGTTTGAAAAAATCCTACCGAGTGGAGAGCAATCCTCCCACTCGGGGGCTTAGCTGCAGTCCAGCACTCGCCTAAGTTTGAAAAATCCTACCAAGTGGAGAGCCAGACTCCCACTCGGAGGCTGAGCTGCAGTCCAGTACTCGCCTAAGTTCTCCCACTTAGAGACTTAGCTGCAGTCAGGCACTCGCCTAAGTTTGAAAAAAATCCTACCGAGTGGAGAGCAATCCTCCCACTCGGGGGCTTAGCTGCAGTCCGGTACTCACCTAAGTTCTCCCACTTAGAGACTTAGCTGCAGTCAGGCACTCGCCTAAGTTTGAAAAATCCTACCGAGTGGATAGCAGTCCTCCCACTCGGGGGCTTAGCTGCAGTCCAGTACTCGCCTAAGTTCTCCCACTTAGAGACTTAGCTGCAGTCAGGCACTCGCCTAAGTTTGAAAAAATCCTACCGAGTGGAGAGCAATCCTCCCACTCGGGGGCTTAGCTGCAGTCCAACACTCGCCTAAGTTTGAAAAAATCCTACCGAGTGGAGAGCAAACCTCCCACTCGGGGGCTTAGCTGCAGCCCAGTGCTCGCCTAAGTGTTTAAAAATCCTACCGAGTGGAGAGCAAACCTCCCACTCGGGGGCTTAGCTGCAGCCCAGTGCTCACCTAAGTGTTTAAAAATCCTACCGAGTGGAGAGCAAACCTCCCACTCGGGGGCTTAGCTGCAGCCCAGTGCTCGCCTAAGTGTTTAAAAATCCTACCGAGTGGAGAGCAAACCTCCCACTCGGGGGCTTAGCTGCAGCCTAGCGCTTGCCTAAGTGTTTAGAAATCCTACCAAGTGGAGAGCAAACCTCCCACTCGGGGGCTTAGCTGCAGCCTAGTGCTCGCCTAAGTGCTTAAAAATCCTACCGAGTGGAGAGCAAACCTCCCACTCGGGGGCTTAGCTGCAGCCTAGCGCTCGCCTAAGTGTTTAAAAATCCTACCGAGTGGAGAGCCAGACTCCCACTCGGAGGGCTTAGCTGCAGCCCAGTGCTCACCTAAGTACAGGACACAACCCAATTCGCAAGAAGTTACGCCACAAATACAAGGTTATTCTGAGTGAAGATCAAGTTCCACTCGACAGATCAAACCATGAAGATATCCAACGAGAAATCAAGTTCGGATAAAGCCTAAGGGTCCCAGACCTCAGATCAAAGTACTAGAGCCCTCGGCTCGGCAGAGTTTAACGGTTACAAATCCACTCGGCATTCCGAGGCAAATTTAAAGTGAAGCATAAAAGTTTTTCATTCCTTAGGTGGAGGACTGGAAGGGGCGACGAACTCGTCCAAGTCGATCCTGTCTGCGATACGAGTGGCAGCAGCGATGAAAGTCTCCATGAAGTCTTGAAAGCTGTGCTTCCTGGTATTGGCGACCTGGATGGCGGCCAGCTTTTCCTCTCGCGCCTCCTTGCAATGGACGCGGACCAGAGACAGAGCGACATCAGCACCACATCTAGCAGAAGATTTCTTCCATTCCGCCACTCGACCCGGGACTTCATTCAGTCGAGCCATCAGAGACTCGAGGTCGTTCTGAAGCATCGTCCCAGGCCAGAGTGATGTGTCGATCTGCGACATCGCAACCTTCAGTCGATCAAGATAGTCAACAATGCTGGTAACACGAGACTCCAGTCGGAGCACGTTCATGGCAGCCTCATCTTTCATGAGAGAATTGGCGGGGTCCAAGCCTGGCTCCACTCGACTGGTTTCCTCTTTGAAGTTCTGGCAGAATTCTGCAAACACGATTCAAGAGTCAGACAGTGGCTCTACACAGGCTTGGTAACTGCGAGACAGTTAGGGCAGAGTAATTACCTTCGAGCATGACAAACAGCTTCTTGGCGAGTCCACCGAGATAAGCCTCCAGATCGTTCCTCTTCCCCAACAGATCACCTGCCTTGTCATGCAGAGCCACGTTGTCTTTCTTCAGTCGGGTGACCTCTTGATTGGCTACCTCGAGAGCAGCTTTCAGTCTGGAGTTCTCCTGCTCAAGAGTTACGACCGAAGCCAGTTTCTCTTCAGCAAGCCTCATTTTGTTCAAGGCCTCCTTCTGTGCTTCTGCAAGATCTTGATCCTTCCTCTTCAGAGCTTCTTCCAGTTTATCTGCGGCACGTCGAGTGAAATCAACGTCAAGAATGGACAAGCAAGAAAAATCACTCGTCAAGAATGGAGAACCTAACCAGCCATACCTTTTGCTTCTTCTTGCGCCTTCTTCAAATTCTCCTGAGCAAGCTTCAAGTTAAGGTTGAGCTGGATCTGCTGATTCTCCAACTCAGTATAGCGAGCTACAAGTTTGCAGGATTTCTGTAAAAAGAAAAGTCAGTCGACAGACGTCCAAGATAAGTTGCTTCCGAGTAACTAAGAGACAATGATGATGTTTCTAAGACCACAGTCGAATCAAAAACATTCGACAGTAGTCTCGAGGACTACACCCAGTGGGTGCACTCAGCATGCCCCCACTGTTAAAAAAAGAGCCAACTGTCCACAGTCGACCGGATACAGTTCCATTCGACATGGCCTGACCAGACCGAGTGAAGAAATACAGCTACAAAAACACAATATAAAGACTATAGTCGACTGCCAGCAGTCCACTGTAGTCTCGGGGACTACACCCAGTGGGTGCACTTAGCGTGCCCCCACTCGTCCAAGAATTGGCAGACACACCCTGTGGGTGTACAGATATAAAGATCTTCGGAAAAGAGATTCTTCAAACAGCATATCGTAACAGACCAAGTGTTGAGTCGACTGACCTGGACGTTACTCTGAAGAGCCGAACTTGCGTCATAAGCTGCTTGGCTGGCCTCCCGAGCCACCTTCACTTGCTCCATCATGATCCCCTCCTGGCGTATAGCCTCTTTTGCAGCAGCCGCTTGGTCCTCAGGGACGGGGTACGCGGCAAAAAGCGAAGGCGGATCCGCAGTCGACGTTGAGGGCCACACACTCGTCAGAGGAATGGCGAAAGTCATAGAAGCCCGAGTGGTGTCACCACCATCCCGAGCTACGGCCTCAGACGCCGGAGCAGATTGGGGGGCCTTGTCAGCCGACGCCCTCCTGTTCCTCCTCACTCTCAGCGGTTCATTGTCGTCGTCATCCGAGAGGTCGACAACATGAGGAGGAGCTACAAGGAAAACATTCAATCGACCAGAGTTGCAATAAATGTTCAGTCGACTCAAAGCGGAACGTCAGTAATCGTACCAGGGTTGGAGGTAACAGCATCCTCCATCTCTTGGTCGTCGTCCTTGGCGGAGATCTCAGAAGTAGCAGCGCTGCAAATCTCGAAAGTCAGTCAGTTGGCTCAATGAATCGACCAAGGATCTGTCCACGGTCGACAAAGGAAAGCAAGTTTTGTTATTACCCAGAAATGGTAGGGACAGCCATCTTCATCTTGGGCAGAGCCTTGGGCGGCTTGGACGGCGTCGCGCGTGGGTGCTTGGGAGCCTTCCCAGTCGGCGTAGGAGAAGAGGTCCGAGGGCGTTTCGACGACTGCCCAACAGGAGCAGTCGCCTTGCCACATTCCCGGGCTGGATCGTGTGTGAGTTTGGATCGCCTCTTCGGGCGGGGGGGGGGGGGGGGGTTCAACCTCCTCCTCCTCCTCTTCCCTGGAGTCGACGTCGTCGCCTCCCTCTCCTTCACCATCGGACTCCCACTCGCCTTGACCGTCCCCACTCTCACCTCCGCTCGCCTCCCCTTCCTCAGTTGGCTCCTGTGCCCCGTTGGGCGTCGAGTACATCTCGGTAGTCGCCTGGAAAACAACAGACAAGACAAAAGTCAATCGGCCAACTCAAAGAAGACCAATGAAGAAAACAAGATCTCAGTCGGGAGCATAAAGACATACCTGGTCCACGTCATACGAGTTGTTGAGTGGAATTACCCTCCTGGCTCCTCGGGGGTTGTCTTTGTTCCCCGTGATGCTCGACAGCCACCCCTCCAGCATCTCGTCAGTGACCTCCTCCGGGTGGATCCGAGTGGTGTCGTCGAGACCCGAGTACAGCCACATCGGGTGGTCACGAGCCTGGAGCGGTTGGATGCGCCTCCGGAGGAAGACCTCCAGCAGGTCCATACCAGTCACGCCCTCACAGACGAGCTCAACCACTCGACCAGCCAGCACTTTGACTTGGGCCTTTTCTTCCGGCGTCACTTTCAGAGAAGCAGGTTTTTCAGCTCGGTCGAGAGAGAAAGGGGGAAGACCAGTCGACTGTCCTGGGGTCGCCTGGTCTTGATAGTAAAACCAGGTCGCGTGCCAACCACGGACCGACTCCGGGAAAGTGATAGATGGAAAACAACTCTTTCCCCTCGTCTGGATCACCAGGCCCCCGCACAGCTGGATCACCTGCGTCCTTTCGTCACTCGACTTGGCCTTCTTGACCGATTGAGAACGGCAGGTAAAGATGTGCTTGAAGAGTCCCCAATGGGGGCGGCAACCCAAGAAACCCTCGCACATGGAAATGAAGGCAGCAAGGTATACGATGGAGTTGGGAGTGAAGTGGTGGAGCTGCGCTCCGAAGAAGTTCAGGAAGCTCCGGAAAAAAGGATGGGGCGGCAGAGAAAACCCGCGGTCGATATGGGTGGCTAGGAGCACGCACTCACCGTCGCGGGGTTGAGGTTCGATCTCTCTCCCCGGGAGACGCGCAGCTTCGTGGGGAATGACTCCCCCCTCGACCATGTCGTCGAGATCTTCTTGCCGGATCACCGACGACATCCAATCACCCTGGATCCAGCCTCGGGGCAGAGCAGACCTTGAGGAGGATCCGCCCCGAGCAGACCTCTTCCCTTTCCCCTGCGCCGCCGCCTTCTTCGCGCGCTCCAGAGCGGATGTCTTGTCCTTCGCCATCGTCGCCGGCAAATCTTGCACGGACCTGCGGCACTAGGGTGAGAGCGGAGGTGCCGGAGGAACTTGCAAAGGGAGAGAGGAAGAAGAAAGCACACCGTTTGGAAACCCCGAGCCGGCGACTTATAAGAGGCCGCTCCCGAGTGGCTGACTGGCAGGCCCAGGCTATCCAGTCAAATCCCACAGCAGACGTGCGTGCAATACATGGCGAAAAAGGTGGCGCGGAAATCAAGGAGCTTCCGCTTTATCGCTTCCGATTACTGCGGCCGCCCCCGTCCCGCGCGTTTCCCGAAATCCGAATCCCGCGACATCCGCGGGCTGCAGAACAACTTGTCAAAACAGAAGACCCCGCTCGCGCCGACACTCGGTTTATCACAAGTAAAGAAATTCACTCGATGAAAGGCCTGGAATGGATCAAGGCGACTGAAAGAGGTTGACGACGTCATCCGTGACGATTGACCCAAAACGAGGCACTCATGTAGCCCAAAGAACCAGTCGGAAAGATCTCCAACTCTTTCCCCACTCTAACCTCGATCCATTCGGGGGCTAATGACGAAGCTATGTACCTAGGGTAGGGGCATGGACCTGTCCTAAGAGCCCTACCCAAGGACATCCCTGGAAGAAGTCACCTTTCAATCGACTTGAAGGTACCCACTCGACGGGTTTAAGACACTCGACCAAGAAGCTACCACTCGACAGTGAAGCCAACCACTCGACTGCCAGGAGATCTAAAGTCATTCCGCAGGCAAACGATCGGCTATTAAGTAGTCTTTATGGTCATTATAGCACTTCATTACCAGCGTTACCAGTAACGCCCCACATTAATGTACATTGAACCCTTGGTAATGTGGGCTGGCCGGGGTCCTGGCGAACTCTATATAAGCCACCCCCACCTCTGTATCAAGGGTTCGCACCCCTGTTATTCACACGCCTACAATCCAATCGACCGCCTCCGGGCACCGAGACGTAGGGCTGTTACTTCCTCCGCGAAGGGCCTGAACTCGTACATCTTGGTGTGTTTACAACTTCCCAATAGCTGAGATCTAGCCTCTCCTTACACACCCCCCTACACCATTATCAGAGTTAGAACCACGACAACGGGTTCATTCCCATCTCTTTAAAGCCGATTGGTGGTAATCGGTTCCAGGATATAATGTAAACAAGAAGTTAAACATGGCCGATATAGAAATTATCGCCCTAAGCACATAAAATGGCCGATCGAGTGTTGACATCGTCCTTAGGAAAAGCATCGTGCAAGTTATTTTTCGGCACACAAGTTTGTTGAAAAACAGGGGGGCATGTGTTGACACCAGATTTTGGCACGGCGAAGAACTTAATTAAGATGGCCTCAAATGGAGAAGTGCTCAAAGTGAGGAAGTTCTGTATCGTCAAAAGGAAAAACTTTGATATTTGGGCCATAGTCATCCGGTCTCATCTATAAGGCCGAAGTTGTGTTCGAAGTACTCAGATTTTGTATTCAGAACACTATTCGGCTGATTACGCCCCCAAGATGGCCTCATATGTGAAAAGTTTCTACACTGGCTGTCTTCGTCTCGTCGAAATGATCGATTTTAATATAAAGATCGTCCCAATCCAAGGTCGTATGCAAAAGTTAGGGCCCGCACAGCGCGACCCTCCAATGGGCAAAATATGATGCCCGGAACCAGAAACATGTGTGGGTATGTCTGATGAGCTGCGTGAATATTTAGCTGTTTTGCGCAAGCAATTTGGCCATGAAGATGACCTCGGATCAAAAAACGTTCAACTTGAAAGTTGTTCGCCTCGTCGAAACGGTCAAGATTGTTTTGGGGCTCGTTTTCATCCGAGGTCGTTTACCACCACAAAAAAAATCCGCAAGGTGCAGCCAATTGAAACCAAACAGTTTTGGAAAGTTCGGACAAAACCAATCCGAATTTGACTAGGATTTTGGACGTGAATCCAATTCTTTTCCTTGCACGGGAAGTCCAGCCGCCTCTTATATACCCAAGGGTGACGGCCGATTGAGCAACAACACACAATCGCAAAACACATCTACTTTTTACCCTAGTTTTACATCCCTCCCTTGTTCTTTCTCTCTCGTTCTTCGTTCGTTCTTCGTGTTGAAGGGCAGCGATCCTCGAGGCTCTAGGGGCGGGCGAACCGACCTAGGGCAGCCCATAGCCGCCGCACGTCCAGACGGGGTCCCTCCCAGGCACGTGGGGTTTCGGGTCCTGAAAAGCACCCGCCGGATTGCTTGCGTACCGCGCTTCCAGACGGTTCTCCTTCGACGTGAGTTGCGGTGCATCACCCTCGGCGTTGGAGGTACACGGTGACGTGTTCGTGTGAGAACACACTTTTTGGCGACTCCGCTGGGGAAGAAAGATCAAGAATCATCATCAACCATGTCAAATCTCCCCAAGCCCTCAGAATTTGACGTCGATAACATCATTAAGCCCGGTCTTGATGAACTATCGGATAAACACCGCCAAGCCTACGAAGCGCGCAAGAAGCAGCATGAAGAGGCTTTTGAGGCGCTCAAGAAGAAGCGCGAGGAGGAGGATTTGGAAGCGTTTCTTTCAAGTTTCAAGCAGGACTGTCAAGGCAACATCACTCCGGTTGGAAACGTCAATCTTCCTTCCCTCATCGACGAACAAGATGTAATCACTGTGAGTAAAGTATTTTCTCCAGAGCGAGTGGCTGTGATTGAAAGTCTTTTTAGTAAGGGTAATGTGATGGCATACAATTCTTTTGTGGCTAGTTCTAATGCTCAGAAAAATATGCCCCATCATCTAGTGGTACTGTTGGTATATCTGAAAACCCTACTCCAATTTTACCTATTTCATCGGCACCACCTATGCAACCACAATATAATATGCCGTTGAATTTTTACCCTATTCAAACCAACTAGCTTGTGGCTGCACCTACATACCCTAATCCTATTATGAGTGTGCCCAATTCGGCGTCTACGCCGAATCGCTTTGTCACACCACCCATAAGCGCAAGCATGTTTGGTCTTCCACCGAATTATGGTTCTGCGCCCATCCCACAAGTTGCACCAATAGCTAGTACTCAGGTTGCTCCTATGTCATTACCACAAACATCTTCATCTACCTCGGATCCAATTTTAGCTAAATTAAGGGAGGATTTGCATAAGATGTTTCTAGAAACTTCTGGAAACGAGCCAAAAGTAAAGAGTCATGTGTACCAAAAGCCTTATCCTGAACACTTTGATGCAATTTCTTACCCTTAAGGTTATAAGGTTCCTGAATTTGTTAAATTTAGTGGTGAGGGTATGAAAACAACTTGGGAGCATGTTAGTCAGTATCTAGCGCAGTTGGGTGAAGCAGGTTCCATAGAAGAATTGAAAGTGCGTTTATTTCCATTATCTTTAACTGGTACCACATTTTCATGGTTTGCTGCTTTACCACATGGCTGAATTCTTTTATGGTCGCAATTAGAGCAAAAGTTTCATGATCACTTTTATAGCGGAGATAATGAGCTAAAGTTGTCACATTTTACTTCGGTTAGGCAGAAAAATGATGAATCGGTTACCGATTACGTCAAGAGATTTAGAGATATCAAGAACCGATGTTATAGCTTAGTGATAACTGAGAGAGACTTGGCGGATCTTGTTCTTAATGGTTTGAAAACTCACATTAAAGAGAGGTTAGAAACTTATGAGTTTTTTAGCATTAATCAAGTCTTACAAAAAGCTTTGGCCCAAGAGAGTCGAAGTAAAGAGGTTCATAGGTCTACAACCGATCGTCCTAGAATGCATATGGTTGAACACAATGATGATAATTCGGACGATGAGGTTGATGTCTATACTACTGAATTTGTTTGGTCCTCAAAGGCCAAACCCTATATGTGCAATGCTCTTAAGCCGATTCGCAAGAATCATGATGACGAGATGAGGTTTACTTTTGATATATCAAAGTGTAATAAAATATTTGATGCTCTCTTGCAAGATAAGATGATTAGAATATCGCACACCATACCGCCGTTTGAGGAGCTGAAATGGCGTGCTTATTGCAAGTACCATAATTCATTTTCTCATGCTACTAACGATTGCAATGTTTTCAGATGATAGATACAATCGGCCATTAATGATGGACGATTGAATTTTGCTAAGATGCAAGTTGATAAACAACCCTTCCCGATGAACACCACGGACTTGGAGGGAAAGAAAATGTTGATTCGGCCTAGCATAGCCGAATCTTCTAATAAAGATAATGTTCTTATTGGTGAACCCGGGAAAGGCAAGGAGGGCGACAAAGTCTTGGGACGAGAGGTTGTGCTTGATAAGCAACCCGATGGCAAGGAAGTATTGAAGATCATCATAAAAAATCCTGCACTCGGGGGGCAACCACAAGTACAAGAAGATACACATGTTAAATTTATCAAGCCCAAGAATTCAGAAGTTGGCAAGTGGGGAAAGAGTGAAGCTAAGCGCAAGCGAACCAGGCCAACTTTTGATATGTTGCTATCCAAATATGCAAGTCAAGCGGCCGGTTCTAGCTCTAATCGTCCATCACATTCAAAGCATTCAAGATCACCTCCGGAACAAGAGTTTCGATGCTATGCAAGGCCATATGGGCCATGGGCACCGACACCATGGATGTCACAACCCTCCTATGCGCCATATTACATGAGAGACTTCAATGGAGGATGGTGGCAGCCCCCAATGGCTCCTTATGCTTTTCATATAGGGTGGGCAGCACCTAGAAGGCCTGCTCGCAAGAGGCTTTATTATCCCACAGAAGGTCGTTTGAGCTATGGTGCTAATCGGCCAACAAAAATTTCTCCAAGTAAGGCCAACAAAAAAGTGTGGCATGTTAAGTCATGTAATGCGGAAATTGCAGAATGTGACAAGCAAAAGGAGATCGAAAAGCCGGTTGTTGGTAATCTGTCTACTTCTAATTGTGATATTGTTATTGTTCAGCAGGGTTCCATGGTTAGTGATCATGAGGCAAGCACAAGCAGGGCCAAACCAAGGGATCCCAAATATACTCAACCTAAGTGGTGTCCTCCCGGTTTAACCAAGACCACGAAAAGGAGATTACAATGCATGTGGAACCACGAGAAGGTAGAGCACAAAGAGGGGAGGCAAAGGGAGGAATTGTTAAGTGAAATTCTGCCCATGGCACTCACAAAACAAGTGTGGAGGCCTAAACAAAAACAAAGCACAGATGCTTCTACATTAGCTGCAGCAACACCTTCACCACCAAAAGAGGATGATGCGACCCCTATTACATCGTCCACACCACCTGAAAAATCCCCTTCAATTGAGGAAACTTTAAGCCCAATATACACATTGGGGAATGAAGATGAGATGATGGATTATGACTCTACGCCGGTTCGGGAAGGTATGGATATTAATATGGTGTATTACTTACCTGCCGAGTTTCGTGCTATAGGTGAAGAAGGGGAGGTGGCTCAACTGGATTTTGGTCCAAAGGACGCTATCTTCGAGAAACCAAAAGAACCGGTGAAACACTTGAGGCCATTGTACCTCAAAGGTCATATTAGCGGATCGCCGGTTGCTAGGATGCTCGTTGATGGTGGTGCTGTGGTAAATCTTATGCCCTACTCGGTCTTCAAGAAGTTGGGATTAGATAATGATGCATTGATGAAGACCAATATGGTACTTAATGGATTTGAGGGTAAAGAAAAGACAGAGGCCAAAGGTTTGATTTGCATGGAACTCACCGTGGGAAGCAAAACTTTGGCCACCACATTCTTCATCGCCGAGGTGCAAGGTAACTATAATGTTATATTAGGCCGCGATTGGGTTCATGCTAACCAATGTGTGCCATCTACCATGCATCAATTCTTAATACAGTGGGTCGATGATGAGGTAGAAGTCATTGACGCGGATAATTCGGCTTGTGTTGCTTTGGCCGATGCATCGGTGGATTGGAATTATCCGGATGTTACTTGCTTAATAGGGCGTGACCTCTCGGAGTTTGATTTCCTTAGTGCTATGAGGAACGGGTTCATTCCCATCTCTTTAAAGCCGATTGGTGGTAATCGGTTCCAGGGTATGATGTAAACAAGAAGTTAAACATGGCCAATATAGAAATTATCGCCCTAAGCACATAAAATGGACGATGGAGTGTTTACATCGTCCTTATGAAAAGCATTGTGCAAGTTATTTTTCGGCACACAAGTTTGCCGAAAAACAGGGGGGCATGTGTTGACACCAGATTTTGGCACGACGAAGAACTTAATTAAGTTGGCCTCAAATGGAGATGTGCTCAAAGTGAGAAAGTTCCGTATCGTCAAAAGGAAAAACTTTGATATTTGGGCCATAGTCATCTGGTCTCATCTCTAAGGCCGAAGTTATGTTTGAAGTACTCAGATTTTGTATTCAGAACACTATTCGGCTGATTACGCCCCAAAGATGGCCTCATATGGGAAACGTTTCTACACAGACTGTCTTTGTCTCGTCGAAACGATCGATTTTAATATAAAGATCATCCCAATCCAAGGTCGTATGCAAAAGTTAGAGCCCGCACAGCGCAACCCTCCAATGGGCAAAATATGACGCCCGGAACGGTATGTCTGATGAGCTGCGTGAATATTCAGCTATTTCGCGCAAGCAATTTGGCCATGAAATGACCTCGGATCAAAAAACGTTCAACATGAAAGTTGTTTGCCTCGTCGAAACGGTCAAGATTGCTTTTGGGCTCGTTTTCATCCGAGGTCGTTTACCACCACAAAAAAGACCCGCAAGGTGCAGCCAGTTTAAACCGAACAGTTTTGGAAAGTTAGGACAAAACCAATCCGAATTTGACTAGGGTTTTGGACGTGAATCCAAACCTTTTCCTTGCACGGGAAGTCCAGCCGCCTCTTATGTACCCAAGGGGTGACGGTCGATTGAACAACAACACACAATCGCAAAACACATCTACTTTTTACCCTAGTTTTACATCCCTCCCTTGTTCTTTCTCTCTCGTTCTTCGTTCGTTCTTCGTGTTGAAGGGCAGTGATCCTCGAGGCTCTAGGGGTGGGCGAACTGAACTAGGGCAGCCCATAGCCGCCGCACGTCCAGACGGGGTCCCTCCCGGGCGCGTGGGGTTTCGGGTCCTGAAAAGCACCCGCCGGATTGCTTACGTACCACGTTTCTGGACGGGTCTCCTTCGA
This sequence comes from Triticum monococcum, assembly GCA_034509565.1. Taxonomy (NCBI): domain Eukaryota; kingdom Viridiplantae; phylum Streptophyta; class Magnoliopsida; order Poales; family Poaceae; genus Triticum; species Triticum monococcum. Next base: position 673,918,345 of record CM067845.1, read on the forward strand.
TGTGAGCTGCGGTGCATCACCCTCGGCGTTGGAGGTACACGGTGATGTGTCCGTGTGCGAACAATAATACTTGCATGCATTGCACGTGTGTGCATGAAGAGATCACTGATTGGCTGTCCGCCTGCCCCCGCCTGCAAGTTTATCTCCTCTGCTTTGGGTTTGCTTTTTAAAGATGGGTGCTACGTTTTTTTGAACCACCAACAGGTGCCTAATTTCATTTTAGTTCTTTAAGAAAAAGTACATGAGAGTTCACCATGGCTTGAAGTAATAAGAACAAGAAAGGCAATAAAGTCATTGGAGAAGAGCTGAAGGGAGTACAACAGATAGGTTGAGTAAAGCATCAACCTTGTGACCAACATGTACAGGTAAAGGAGAAGGAACCATCTAGTAACTCAGATAGAAGAAACTCCATATGTTTTTCTGCCACTCTAGAAGGGTGAAGATCGTGACTGCAACAGATACTCCTTTAAGTTAATGGCAATGCACTGTATGCAACATGCTGCCTGCGATATGAAAATCCTGGAAACATGAAATACCTGAGGTAAGTGAAGATTAGACATATTATTAAAGAAAGTAGCCAATTCTTTTTTAATGTTCCAAGGAGTGGCAGAACATGAAATGTTTCTCAAAGCAGCAATAGAGGCTAAAGACAGACAATCCATTAAGAAAGTAGGCTTAGCAAGATTAAGTCTAGAAGCTAATTGAGCACCACAAGAAAGGGCAATCGCTTCAGCCCTTAAGGGAGTAGAAGTAGGAGGAGCTGAGGCTTGAACCTGCACATTACTCTCACCTTGTTCAGAACGAATACAGATGAAAACCCCCACACCAGTACCTACATGCACTTGTCCTAGGCCTGGAATTTTTTAAGATCTGAAAGCTACATCAGAGAAAATTTTAACTCCAGGAATTAGGAGGTCATACTTTCCATGCATAGGTAAAACATTGCTACCTCTTGAGCACTGCGTTGGATTTCCCCGAAGAGGAAGGAATGATGCAGCAAAGTAGCATAAGTATTTCCCTCAGTTTTTGAGAACCAAGGTATCAATCCAGCAGGAGGCTACGCTCGAGTCCCTCGTACCTACACAAAAACAATAGCTCAACGCAACCAACGCGCTTAGGGGTTGTCAATCCCTTCACGGTCACTTACGAAAGCGATATCTGATAGAGATGATAAATAATATTTTTGGTATTTTTGGTATAGAGATGCAAAGTAAATAAAGTAAAAGCAAAGCAATAATAAAGTGATGGAGATTGATATGATGAGAAAGAGACCCGGGGCCATAGGTTTCACTAGTGGCTTCTCTCAAGAGCATAAGTATTCTACGGTGGGTGAACAAATTACTGTTGAGCAATTGACAGAATTGAGCATAGTTATGAGAATATCTAGGTATGATCATGTATATAGGCATCACGTCCGAGACAAGTAGACCGAAACGATTCTGCATCTACTACTATTACTCCACTCATCGACCGCTATCAGCATGCATCTAGAGTATTAAGTTAAAAACAGAGTAACGCCTTTAAGCAAGATGACATGATGTAGAGGGATAATTTCATGCAATGTGATAAAAACCCCATCTTGTTATCCTCGATGGCAACAATACAATACATGCCTTGCTGCCCCTTCTATCACTGGGAAAGGACACCGCAAGATTGAACCCAAAGCTGAGCACTTCTCCCATGGCAAGAAAAACCAATCTAGTAGGCCAAACCAAACTGATAATTCGAAGAGACTTGCAAAGATAACCAATTGTACATAAAATAATTCAGAGAAGATTCAAATATTATTCATAGATAGACTGGATCATAAACCCACAATTCATCGGTCTCAACAAACACATCGCAAAAAGAATATTACATCGAATACATCTCCACGAGAGAGGGGGAGAACATTGTATTGAGATCCAAAAAGAGAGAAGAAGCCATCTAGCCACTGGCTATGGACCCGTAGGTCTAAAGTAAACTACTCACACTTCATCGGAGGGGCTTGGATGATGATGTAGAAGCCCTCCGTGATCGATGCCCCCTCCGGTAGAGCTCCGGAACAGGCCCCAAGATGGGATCTCATGGATACAGAAAGTTGCAGCGGTGGAATGAGGTTTTTGGCTCCGTCCCCGATAGTTTGGGGGTACGTGGATATATATAGGAGGAAGAAGTACGTCGGTGGAGCTTCGAGGTGCCCACGAGGCAGGGGGCGCCCCTACCCTCGTGACCACCTCGTGGCTTTCTTGACGGAGGGTTCATGTCTCCTAGATCTTATCTGATGAGTAAATCACATTTCTGAAGGTTTCATTCCGTTTGGAGTCCGTTTGATATTCCTTCTCTTCGAAACCCTGAAACAGGCAAAAAACAACAATTCTGGGCTGGGCCTCCGGTTAATAGGTTAGTCCCAAAAATAATATAGAAGTGGAAAATAAAGCCCAATAATGTCTAAAATAGTAGATAATATAGCATGGAGCAATCAAAAATGATAGATACGCTGGAGACGTAGCATCCCCAAGCTTAATTCCTGCTCGTCCTCGAGTAGGTAAATGATAAAAACAAAATTTTTGATGCGGAGTGCTACTTGGCATAATTTTAATGTAATTCTTCTTAATTGTGATATTAATATTCAGATCTGAAAGATTCAAGACAGAAGTTCATATTGACATAAAAATGATAATACTTCAAGCATACTAACTAAGCAGTTATGTCTTCTCAAAATAACATGGCCGAAGAAAGTTCATCCCTACAAAATCATATGGTTTAGTGATGTTTCATTTTCGTCACACAAGAATGATATCATCATGCACAACCCTAATGACAAGCCAAGCAATTGTTTCATACTTTAGTAATCTCAAACCTATAAACTTTCATGCAATATATGAGCGCGAGCCATGGACATAGCACTATGGGTGGAATAGAATATAATGGAGGGGGGTTATGTGGAGAAGACAAAAAAGGAGAAAGTCTCACATCAATGAGGCTAATCAATGGGCTATGGAGATGCCTACTGATTGATGTTAATGCAAGGAGTAGGGATTGCCATGCAACGGATGCACTAGAGCTATAAATGTATGAAAGCTCAACAAAAGAAACTAGTGGGTGTGCATCCAACTTGCTTGCTCACGAAGACCTAGGGCACTTGAGGAGGCCCATTGTTGGAATATTCAAGCCAAGTTCTATAATGAAAAATTCCAAGTGTATATGAAAGTGATAACATGAGAGACTCTCTACTATGAAGATCATGGTGCTACTTTGAAGCACAAGTGTGGTAAAAGGATAGTAACATTGTCCCTTCTCTCTTTTTCTCTCATTTTTTTGGGCCTTTATTTTTTTGGGTCCCTCTCCATTTTTCATGGCCTTTATTTTTATTTTTTATACCTCACTTGGGTCAATTCTCTAGTAATGATGATCATCACACTTCTATTTATTTACAACTCGATACTAGAACAAAGATGACTCTATATGAATGCCTCCGGCGGTGTACCGGGATATGCAATGAACCAAGAGTGACATGTATGAAAGAATTATGAATGGTGGCTTTGCCACAAATACTATGTCAACTACGTGATCATGCTAAGCAATATGACCATGATGAATGTGTCATGATGAACGGAATGGTGGAAAGTTGCATGGCAATATATCTCGGAATGGCTATGGAAACACCATAATAGGTAGGTATGGTGGCTGTTTTCAGGAAGATATAAGGAGGTTTATGTGTGAAAGGGCGTATCATATCACGGGGTTTGGATGCACCGGCGAAGTTTGCGCCAACTCTCAATGTGAGAAAGGGCAATGCACGGTACCGAAGAGGCTAGCAAGGATGGAAGGGTGAGAGTGCGTATAATCCATGGACTCAACATTAGTCATAAAGAACTCACATACTTATTTCAAAAATCTACAAGTCATCAAAAACCTCGGCACAACGCGCATGCTCCTAGGGGGGTAGATTGGTAGGAAAAGACCATCGCTCGTCCCCGACCGCCACTCATAAGGAAGACAATAAAATAACACCTCATGTTTCAAATTTGTTGCATAATGTTTACCATACGTGCATGCTACGGGACTTGCAAACCTCAACAAAAGTATTTCTCAATTTCAAAACTACTCAACTAGCATGACTTTGATATTATTACCTCCATATCTCAAAACAATCATCAAGCATCAAACTTTTCTTAGTGTTCAACACACTCATAAGAAAGTTTTATTATTAATCTAGCATACCAAGCATATTAGGATTTTAAGAAAATTACCATGCTATTAAGACTCTCAAAATAATCTAAGTGAAGCATGAGAGATCAATAGTTTCTATAAAACAAATCCACCACCGTGCTCTAAAAGATATAAGTGAAGCACTAGAGCAAAATTATAAAGCTCAAAAGATATAAGTGAAGCACATAGAGTATTCTATCAAATTCCAAATCATGTATGGCTCTCTCAAAAGGTGTGTACACAAGGATGATTGTGGTAGACTAACAAGCAAAGACTCAAATCATAAAAGACGCTCCAAGCAAAAAACATATCATGTGGTAAATAAAAATATAGTTCCAAGTAAAGTTACCGATAGAAGTAGACAAAAGACGGGATGCCTTCCGGGGCATCCCCAAGCTTTGGCTTTTAGGTGTCCTTATATTATCTTGGGGGTGCCATGGGCATCCCCAAGCTTAGGCTCTTTCCACTTCTTGTTCCATAATCCATCAAATCTTTACCTAAAACTTGAAAACTTCACAACACAAAACTTAAAGTAGAAAATCTCGTGAGCTCCGTTAGCGAAAGAAAACAAAAGACCACTTCAAGGTACTGTAATGAACTCATCCTTTATTTATATGGGTGTTATACCTACTTTATTCCAACTTCTCTATAAATTATAAACTATTTTACTATCCATAGACTCATCAAAATAAGCAAACAACACACGAAAAACAGAATCTGTCAAAAACAGAACAGTCTGTAGTAATCTGTAGCTAGCGCAAGATCTGGAACCCCAAAAATTCTAAAATAAATTTCTGGACGTGAGGAATTTATCTATTAATAATATGCAAAAATAATTAACTAAATAGCACTTTCCAAATAAAAATGACAGCAGTTCTCGTGAGCGCTAAAGTTTCTGTTTTTTACAGCAAGTTCAACAAGACTTTCCCCAAGTCTTCCCAACGGTTCTACTTGGCACAAACACTAATTAAACACAAAAAACACAACCAAAACAGAGGCTAAATAATTTATTTATTACTAAACAGGAGCAAAAAGCAAGGAATAAAAATAAAATTCGGTTGCCTCCCAAAAAGCGCTATCGTCTAACGCCCTTAGCTAGGCATAACGAGCAAGAATAGATCTAGGTATTGCCATAATAGTAAGATAGATTATTAAAACTCATTTCATATTCTCTATGTTCGGCAGCAAGTTTTCTTTGAGGCAAGCAAAAGTAATCAAAATTACTAAATTTAATGGGACAAAAGTCCCCAAGATCAACCTTAGGAGGTATAGGTTCCTCCTTTGGTCCTTCATAATGCTCAACCAATTCATCATTATAAGCATTCTTTTGACAGAACTTTGTGAGCCTATATTCAAGAGAATATCCTAGTTCATTTTTTCGAATAGCCAAATCATCATTAAGTTCAGAAATTCTATCAACTAAAACTGTCGGGGGTTGCTGATCCCACGTACACCTATGGGGATCGGCGGACCGAGCCCCTTTCGGTTCGGCAGGGGGCGGGGGATGCACAAAGAGCAGATCGAGGCGAACGCACGAACGACGCGATCAGTTTACCCAGGTTCGGGCCACACGGATGCGTAAAACCCTACTCCTGCTTTGGTTTGTATTTGTGTTCTTGCTCGGGAGCGATGAATGCTATAGTACACTCGGGTGGCTAGCGAGACCGAGCGTGAGAATGGTCGTCCTCCTCCTCACTGTTGCGCATGGGCCTCCTTTTATATGTCTAAGGGGTCACCGACAGGTGGCAACAGAGATGAGGGTAAAAAGGTAAAAGAGGTGGTAGTTGGCGCCACCGCTTGCTACAGTTGTATCAGACATAACTCTGACGGCAGGGGACAAAGGCATTAAATGCCTGTCTGTGTCCCCTAGACGGGGCGGAAAGGGACCGTCAGGGGCGCCACCGTTTGCCAGGATGGCTCCTTGTCAGCGCCTGCTTGCCACCGCATGCCTCTGGCTGCACAGCCTCCCGCCACGTACGCCAGGAATGGTCCCATGGCGACACGTTGGTGGGTGAGCTGGAGCGCGGGCCACGGAGTAGTAGCTTGCCGCGGCAAGCGCCTTGCTGCGGAAGTTGTCTTGTCGCGTCCGGGAGCTTGTCGCTCGCCGGGTCTCGCCGGGACACGTGGTGTGCTGTGGCAAGTTCCTTGTTATGTCTTGGCTGGTCTCCCCGGCAAGCTCCTCTTGCCGGGGTCTTTGTGCTTCTTCCCGGCAAGCTCCTCTTGCCGGGGCCTTGGATACTTTGAGTGGCCTTCCCGGCAAGCTCCTCTTGCCGGGGTCTTGTGCCTTGGCTCGAATACTTTGTTCTTGAATGGCTCCAAAGGAACCACGGAGGGTCTTGGCGGTCGCCCGGCAAGCCTTGCCGCGGGTCGCTGCGACTGCCCGTGCACAAGTTCGGGATACTAAGGTACCCCTACTTTAGTACACCGACAGGAGCCCCCGGGCCTGGGCCATACACGGTGCCGAGCGCTGTTGGGCCAGGCCCAAAACAGTGCACGGGCACGCGCGACCTAGGTTACGCCATAACTCACTCCGCTTCCACCGCGCCCTCCCCGCACGGCACGCGTCAAACGTGGCATCATGGGAGAGATCGTGGGCGGTTTTCGAGGTGCCCACTCCCCATGATCACGGGGTGGGGAGAGGCCGCTCCATCCGTCGCCTCGGTTCTGCACGCCTGCCACGCGGCTCCCATGCACTTGCGACCGTGGACGGCGGAGGCGGGAAACGGGGCCATCGTGGGTCGAGGCAGCGGGTCGGCCCCAACTCCCTGCCTTCCCGTGTCTTGATTCACCGAGCGGGGCGGCCGAGCCCCCACCTCGCTTCATTATAAAGAGCGAGAGGGGGGGACGGAAACCCGCATTCTCTCATCTTCCCCTTCCTTCAGCTTCTGCTCCCCCCTTCTATCATTCGCCATGGAGAAAGGGAACGCTGGTCCTTCATCAGTGGCGGCGAGGGTTGCCGCCAGACAGCGCATCCCTCCCCCTCCCGCACCCGCGGTGGCGGAGCCAGCCGTAGGGGGAAGAGGGAGGGGGCGAGGTCGTGGACGAGGTCGAGGACGAGGTCGAGGCGCTCGGGGAAGAGGTGGATGGGGCGGCGCGTCGGCTTCGCCTCCGCCGGCGGCTCCTCTTCCCACGGGGGTCCATGTTGGGGACGACCCTTGCGAGTTCTTCGTCAGGCTGTGCCGGGCGCCTCATCGTCGACTCCGTCTCCCAGCCCCGTTTGCGGGCGCGATGGAGTTGGACCTGCCCGAGACACTGAGACTGCACATGAGGGGCTGTGGGATCAGCGGCACGCGAGTCCGCGTTGAAGTCCCAGCCCCCGGTGTAATGTATCTTGGTCGAGGGTGGAAGACGTTCGCCCGTATCCACAGCTTTACGGCGGGGCTCACCCTCCACTTCAAGTTGGTGGAGGGCGATCTCCTCTCCGTCAAGATCTTCGGGTGCTTCGGCACTCGGGCGAAGTGCTGCGTGGACAGCTCCTCCGATAGCGAAGGCCCCTCCTCGAGCGAGAGTGACGAGGAGGGGAGCGACAGTGACGATGAGAGTAGCGGGCGGCAGGACGACGGGTCCGACTAGGTGTCGGGCGTCGCTCCGTGCGGCACCGGCGACCCCATCATCCGTGTCGCCGGCTCCTTGAACTCCCCGGGGTCGTCTCCTTGGGCGGCTGGCATAGGGAGGCTGCGGAAGAGGAAGAGGGCTGGCGGCAAGGTCGTCAAGCCGGAGTATGAGGGTGTGGTGCCCTCGACAGCGTGCTGACGTCCTGGCGCCTCGTCTTCGAGCCCTGCTTTCGGCGCCGCCATCACCGTCCAGCCTTTGGACGGCCCCCGGGGTGTTCTCTTGGTGTCTTCTGGCACCCGTAGTTCGCCTAGGCGCTCCTTTTGCCCTTTTTGCCTCCTTGACCTACCTCCTGAAAAGAGGGACAAGAAAGGGATTACGGGCATCTTATCTTTTTAATTTGTAAGCCTTCGGGCCTTAGTTGCATTTAAAACTTGTAATCCTCTCTTTCATGTTTTTCATCCTCTATGGACTGTACCTGCGTGGGATGTTTTTTAATGAAAAGGGGATGCTTGCCGGGTCATTTGTCTCGCGGGTAGAACCCACGCCAAGGAGCAGTTCCTTGGTATCTTTCAGATAGACACTTCTTCCCCGGCAATAGGTCCTGCCGTCTTTCCACGTCGCTCGACCTTTCTCACGCTTTTGGCGGAGGCAGGGACGAGGCAGGTGCGGCCCCTCGTTTCCTCCCTTTGCTGCCGCGACTACGACCAAACTTGGCCCCAGGAACGAGCCCCAGGGCCTAGAGTTAAGGGAGCACGGCGGTTTTTGGGAAGAAACGAGGTTTCGTATTTCCCAGTCCATAAGAGAATGCATGGAGAGGGATGAAAGACTTATCTGAGATTGCAGCCCCCGGCAACTCTGGCTTGCCGTGGGTGAACTTTGGTACTTGCAGCCCCCGGCAACACTGGCTTGCCGGGGTCCAGATGCCGGCACGTCCTTCTTCTCCTTTTCGTCCTCAGGCGGTCCGGCAAGGATATGCGAGCCCTGCGAACCAAAGGAAACGAAAGAAAGGCAAAGGGACGCACACTCGACCTCTAAGTTAGGGGTTAGCCGCTGTTAAGCACTATCAACCCTAACCAAGGACCAGACTCGACCTAGCATGCATGCTATAACTCTGGGCGCCAGCGCTTCATTTACTTATGCTCAGGGTCTGCGCCTGGCTTTGTACAAAGGATTACATGCAACAGCGGCAAGACTTGTACAAAAGGGTGGTTGCCGGACGGGGTCCGACAACCGCGCCTTACGGGTAAAACTTATGAAGATGCTCGATATTCCAGGAGTTGCTCACTGGTACGCCATCTTCGGTCTCCAGGCGGACAGCACCAGGCCTGGTGACTCGTTTCACCCAGTAAGGGCCTTCCCACTTCGGCGTCAACTTGTTGGAATTCTTGGCGGACTGAACGCGACGAAGAACAAGGTCGCCTTCCTCGAGACTTCTGGCGTTAACTTTACGGCTATGATAGCGGCGTAAAGCTTGCTGGTAGCGAGCGGCTCGCACAGCAGCCTAAAGACGATCTTCCTCAAGGAGCAGCGCATCATCTTGCCGCAGCCGCTCTTGCTCAAGCTCATCATAAGCGAGCACTCGAGGTGACCCGTATACGAGTTCCGTGGGGATAACTGCCTCCGCTCCATAGACTAGAGCGAAGGGTGTCTGGCCAGTGGTTCGATTTGGCGTTGTCCTGATCGACCAAAGAACCACCAGCAGCTCCTCGATCCAGTTGCGTCCGCACTTGTGCAGCCTGTCGAAAGTTCTGGTCTTGAGCCCGCGCAGCACTTCAGCATTTGCCCTCTCCGCTTGACCGTTGCTTCTCGTGTGAGCAACAGAAGCGAAGCAGACCTTGGCGCCAAGATCTTGGACGTACTGCATGAAGGTGCGGCTCGTAAATTGTGTACCGTTGTCGGTGATTATCCTATTAGGGATCCCGAAACGGCAAACAATCGACCTGAAGAACTAGACTGCTGACTGTGTTGTCACCTTCCTCACTGGTTCAACTTCCGGCCACTTTGTGAACTTGTCGATTGCAACGTACAAGTACTCAAAGCCCCCGACAGGTCGGGGAAAGGGGCCGAGGATATCGAGCCCCCAGACCGAAAATGGCCAGGATAAAGGGATCGTCTGGAGAGCTTGAGCTGGCTGGTGTATCTGCTTGGAATGGAATTGGCACGCTTCACACTTGGTTACTTCTGCAGTTGCATCCTGGAGGGCTGTCGGCCAGAAGAAGCCTTGCCGGAATGCTTTTCCGACAAGGGCTCTTGCGCCAATGTGGTGACCACATATGCCTCCATGTATATCTGCCAACAGCTTCTGTCCATCTTCCCGGGGAATACACTTCAATTTCACACCGTTGAGTCTTCTTCTGCACAGTGTGTTGTCGACAAACTGGTACATACTAGACTGCCGGGCTACTCTTTCCGCTTCTTCTGGTTCCTCGGGAAGTTCTCCTGTTTGAAGGAAACGGACAATCTGCTGCGCCCATGTTGGAGCCTGTGGCTCAACAACAAGGACTAAAGGCACATCTGCTGCTGCGGGAACGTCCGCTTCTACAGCAAGAGCCCGCGGCTCTGCCGGAGCTTGACGTTCCCCGGCAAGCTTGCCAGAGCAAAACTTGTCGGGAGAATCTGCTTCAACGGAACAAACCCTGGGGCTTGCCGGAGCAGACTGCTCCTCAGCATTCTTGGCGTCGATCTTGGGGACCTTCTTGGCGGCGGCTTCGGGAAGCTCTGCCGGAAGATAGTCACCAGAAATCAACTTCCTCTTCTTGCTCTGTCCAGTTGATGGTGTTACGGATGGCCGAGTCAGCTTGAGCACAAAGATCCCTGGCTCCACAGGTAACTTAAGTGCTGCGCACTTTGACAGGCCATCGGCAATGTCGTTCTCAGCTCTTGGAACATGTTCCATTTGCAGGCCGTCAAAGCGCTCTTCTAGCTTCCTCACTTCATCAACGTAAGCTTCCATTAACGGACTCTGGTAAACCTTGTTCACTTGGCGGACGACAAGCTGCGAGTCACCCCTGACAATGAGCTTCTTAATCCCAAGTTCTGCCGCGATCTTGAGACCGGCAAGCAAGCCTTCATACTCTGCAGTATTGTTTGTCGCTTGCTCCTTGGGAAAGTGCATCTGGACTATGTACTTGAGGTGCTCTCCGGTGGGTGCGACAAGCAGTACACCAGCACCGGCGCCTTGCAGCGAGAAGGCACCGTCAAAGTACATGAGCCACTCTTTGTTTGCTTCCTTGGCGGGGATGCTCGTCTCCGGAATTTCTTCGTCTGGAGTTGGCGTCCACTCTGCTATGAACTCTGCCAATGCTTTGCTCTGGATTGTTGATGTACTCTCAAACTTGAGGCCAAAGCTTGACAGTTCTAGTGCCCACTCGACAATCCTGCCTGTTGCTTCTGGGTTTTGCAATATCCTCTTCAGCGGAAAGCGAGTGACAACTGTGATCTCGTGTGCTTGGAAGTAATGGCGCAGCTTTCTCGAGGCCATGAGAAGGCCGAAAAGCAGCTTCTGCACACCAGAGTACCTTGACCTAGCCCCCTGTAAAAGGGAGCTGACAAAGTAAACTGGGCGCTGCACCATTTTCTTCTGTATCTCCTCTTACATCTGCGCAGACCCATCCTTGTCGGGACCAGAGCTTGTCGGGGAAGCCCCCTGCTTGTCGCTACATGCGCTTGCCGCGGTCGCTGGCTCGTCATCGGCCTCCCTCTCCGCTACTAACGCAGCACTAACCACTTAATTGATTGCCGCTATGTACAGCAGCAACTTCTCTTGTGGCTTAGGTGCGACAAGTGTTGGAGTGGAGGACAGGTATCTCTTCAAGTCCTGCAGCGCAGCCTCCGCTTCCGGAGTCCATTTCATTGGACCTGCCTTTTTCAAATTTTTTTAAAAATGGCAGGGCGCGCTCAGCAGACCGAGAGATAAACCTGCTGAGAGCAGCCACGCAGCCGGCAAGCTTCCGTACATCCTTGACGCGCTTTGGTGCTTCGATCTGCTCGATGTCCTTGATCTTGTCGGGATTAGCTTCGATTCCCCGCTGAGACACAAAGAACCCGAGAAGCTTGCCGGAAGGAACTCCAAACACACACTTCTAGGGGTTGAGCTTGAGGTTGACCTTGCACAGATTTGCAAAAGTCTCTTCTAAGTCTTGTATCAGAGTTGCCCTGTCCTTGCTTTTGACCACTATATCATCCATGTAAGCTTCTACATTTCTGTGTAGCTGTGGCTTCAAAGAGATATGGACTACTCTGGCAAATGTTGAACCAGCATTCTTTAATCCGAAAGGCATCCGTACGAAACAGTACGTGCCACATGGAGTAATGAATGCGGTTTTCTCCTCATCCTCTTCTGCCTTGAAGATCTGATGGTATCCTGAATATGCGTCAAGAAATGAAAGCAACTCACATCCGGCTGTGGAGTCAACAATCTGGTCAATGCGCGGCAAGGGAAATGGATCTTTGGGACAAGCTTTATTAACATCAGTAAAGTCAATACAAAGCCTCCATTTCCCATTCGCCTTGCGCACTACAACCGGATTGGCCAACCACGTGGGATGGAGCACCCCTCTGACAAGGCCTGCTGCTTCCAATTTCTTGATTTCTTCTGCTATGAATTCTTGGCGCTCCACTGCCTGTTTCTTGACCTTCTGCTTGACGAGCTGCGCATGAGGACAAACGGCAAGATGGTGCTCAATTACCTTCCTGGGAACACCGGGGATGTCAGACGGTTGCCATGCAAACACGTCGACATTCGCCCGCAGGAAAGTAACGAGCGCGCTTTCCTATTTAGGGTCAAGCGTGGCACTGATGGTGAAGGTACCACCAGTGCTGTCCTCCTTGGCCGACACCTTCTTGGTAAGTGGTGGAGCTGCCATTGTCTTCTTACTCTTGCCGGTGGAGCTCGATGGTGCGTCCTCGACGGCAGCGCAGCACTCCGAGGAGGCGCACTTGCCGGAGTAGGCATCAGAGCTCTTGCCGGACTTGGTCTTCTTCTTCCCCCCGGGAGTCGCCAGGGACAGAGATGACGCTTATCGGGCCTGGCATCTTGAGCATGTTGTATGCATAGTGAGAGGCTGCCATGAACTTGGCGAGTGCTGGACGGCCAAGTATCCCATTGTAAGGCAATGGGAAATCAGCAACGTCAAAAGTGACCCTCTCCGGTCTGAAATTCAGCTCGCTGCCAAATGTCACCGGCAACGTGACCTTCCCTTTCGGCTTGCTCCTTCCCGGGTTAATTCCTTGGAATGTACCGGTTTCTTCGAGCTCACTGTCCGGGATCTGGAGTTTCTGGAGCACAGCGGAGAAGATCAGATTTAGGCCGGCCCCGCCGTCAACAAGCATCTTAGTGACTTTGAGGTTGCGGATTGTTGGCGAAACCAACAACGGCAGGCACCCGACCGCAGTTATGCGATCAGGGTGGTCCTCAATGTCAGAGACGATAGGCGTGCTGGACCACTTCAGAAGCTTGCGTGATTCGACAGGTGGCTCTGCCGCATTAACTTCCCGGAGCCACTGTTTGAGTTGGCGGTGGGAAGTATGCAGAGAAGCACCACCGCCAACACACAAGACTTCTGTAACCTTCTGAAACTCCTGCTCGCTGTTCTCAACATCATCCATGTCTTCGTCGTCGTCTTCGTCTTCGTCCTTGTCGCGGCCACGGGGAGGTCTGTCTCCTTGTCGCTGCTTGGCCTTGCCGCGGCTTCCTCCCTGGCCAGCGTGCTTCTTGCCGGCTTCTCCACCGCCTCCTTGGCCTCTCTCCTTGTAGCGCCGCTCGTACTCAGCTTTTTGTTGCTGGAGAAGCTGCTCGACCCTCTTGCAGTTCTGGAGATCATGGCCCTTGGTGCGGTGAATCTTGCAGTACTGCTTGCCGGAGCCGTCCTGCTTGTCGGCGGCCGCCACAGCTTGGCAGTTGGTGCACGCGGCAACCTCCTTGCCGGAGCTGCCAACTTTGGCTTGCTTGGCAGGGCCGTCATCGCCGGACTGCTCAACGACTAGTACCTCTTTGCTGCTCTTCTTCCTGTTGCGCCTCCGGTTTTTCCTTGCCGGGGCGGCATCCTCGCTGTCAGATCCCCCTGCTCCAGCATCTTCTCCGGGGAGTTTCCTCCCTTCTTCAGCGCGTGCACACTTGTCGGCCAGGGCGTACAGCTCGCTGACGTCTCTGATCCTGCTCATCGCCATCTCCTCCCGCATCATGCGATTACGCACGTTCTGATGGAACGCGCTGATAACCGCGGCAGGGTGGATGTCTGGGATGTTGCGCTGCACGCGGCTGAATCTCTGGATATACTTGCGCAGGGGCTCTCCTTCCTTCTGGGCAAGCAGGTGGAGGTCACTCTCTTGGCCATGTGGTTTGTGGCCGCCTATAAAGGCGCCGACAAACTGATGGCACAAGTCCGCCGAAGAGGATATGGAATTGTCCGGCAAATGCATGAGCCAGGACCTGACTTCGGGCTTGAGCACGAGCGGGAAGTAGTTGGCAAGGACCTTGTCGTCTCGCCCCCGGGCAACTTGCACCGCAATGGTGTAGATGCTGAGGAACTCTGACGGGTGCGACTTGCCGTCGTACTTCTCCGGCACGTCTGGCTTGAAATGCTTCTGGTTGGGCCACTGGACTTGCCGCAGCTCACGGGTAAACGCAGGACAACCTGCCGCGTACGACAAGTTACCTGGCTCTCCGGGCGCATGCATGTCAACAGAGGGCCCAGCGCGCAGGTCTGATTGATGCTGCGCTTCTCTTCAACGCTCGATGCGTGTTCGAGCGTCTTCCTGCTGTCTCTCATGAAGAACTTGGCGCTGATCGCGACGAGCTCGCGGATCTGACGACGCGGTGGAGTAGCTGTCGAGGTGGATCCGGCGAGTCGGCGATCTTGGCCTTCGGGGCGGAGAGTGCATAGTGGTTGCACCCTCGCCGGTCTTGTCGCCACCGGCTCGCGCCTGGCTGACTTGCCGTGGCAGCGATGCACTCGGCTGCCGTGGGTCGTCACCGTTGGCGAAGCCGATGAGGCTCTGGATAGTGGCCCTCCAGTCATCGATCTTCTCTGGTGCTGGGGGGTAATCTAGGAGCAGTTGGGCCCGTGCCAACGCTTCCGCCGGAGTGGTGGGCGGCGGCAGCGAACGGTGTGAGGAGCGAGATATGCTCGGACTTCTAACTGCGTTAGTGAAAGTGCGTTATATCGACTAGAGGGGGGGGGTGAATCCGCGATTTTTGTGAAAGTCTTCAAAACATGAAAGCTATGAAGACAAACAGTGTGGACAAGCCTATCACTATGCAGCGGAAGTTAGATTACACAACATAAGCCATAGTCAAGTATACAATATAGTGAAAGCACAGTGACAAACAGCTTCAGTGTAATGAGGATCAGGTAGGAAGAAGTTATGAAGCCAAACAGATCATACAGTCAAGTTGTGAAGACAGAAGACAAGGCAAGCATGCAATAGCTTCACAAAGTGTACTGGTAAGTAAAGGGAGGTGAAGATGAAACCAGCGACACGTTGAAGACAATGATATGTTGGACCAGTTCCAGTTTCTGTGACAACTGTACGTCTGGTTGGAGCGGCTAGGTATTTAAACCAAAGGACACACAGTCCCGGACACCCAGTCCTGAACACGCAGCTCAGGACACCCAGTCCTCACTGTTTTCTCCTTGAGCTAAGGTCACACAGACCTCGCCCAATCACTCTGGTAAGTCTTCAAGGTAGACTCCCAAACCTTCACAGACTTCGTTCAACGACAATCCATAATTTCTCTTGGATGCTCAGAACACGACGCCTAACCGTCTGGAGGATGCACAGTCCTCAAGTGTAATAAGTCTTCAGATCACTCAGACAAGAAGACTTAAGTGATGCCCAATTACTCTGGCTCTGGGTGGTTAGGGCTTTTCTCCTCACTAGGGATTTTCTCTCAAAGGCTTCGAGGTGGGTTGCTCTCAAACGACAAAAGCCGTGCACTGAAATCTGAGCAGCCAACCGTTTATGGTTGTAGGGGTGGACTATTTATAGCCACTTGGCAACCTGACCTGATTTGTCCGAAATGAACCTGGGTCACTAAGGAACTGACACGTGTACTAACGGTCGGATTTCGAACTCTCACGGCAACTTTACTTGGGCTGCAAGTAAAGCTGACTTGTCTGACTCTGGACAAGATTTTCTCTCATTGTCTTCACTCGAAGACATAGGATTTGAATTAGGCATCACTTCAGTCATCCTGACTGGTTCTCTTGGACCCCACTTAATAGTACGGTGGTTCCTATGACACAACATGAATGAAGTAAAACTACGAAGGATCTAAGTCTTCGAGTTCCATAGGCTTCATGGGGAGTCTTCATATGTCATTGTCTTCGACATGAATGTCTTCATGAACCACCATTGTCTTCAATGTCTTCGTACATTTTTAGGGGTCATCTCTGGTAACTAAACCGAATCAATGAGGGACTTCTACCTGTGTTATCCTGCAATTCTCACAAACACATTAGTCCCTCAACTAGGTTTGTCGTCAATACTCCAAAACCAACTAGGGGTGGCACTAGATGCACTTACAATCTCCCCCTTTTGGTGATTGATGACAAACTAGTTGAAGTTTTCCACAGGGAACATAATTTGTGAAATTGTAAAGGAATTGTCTTCATAAGCTGCAAGGGCTCCCCCTGAAGATGTGCATATAAGTGATTTGCTTCTGGAACGCAAATGCACATAGCAGGTTGTATTTTTGGGAATCCACTTCAACTTATGATGACAATCCATCATGCATGTAAGGATATATGAAGATAATGACATGCATAATGAAAAATGGACGTCTGCGAAATGATATAAGTGCGGAAATTATCGTCGTACATGCGGAATTTATCTTCGCAAAAACACAGTGGCAAACATAGTAGCAGACGACCATCAAGTTTAAGTGTTACAACTCAAAGAACCAAATGTAGCAAAACGAGAGTTGTAAGCATGAAGCAAAATGTAAAATATAAAGCACCCGCCCATATTATTGACCCGCTTGAAGACTATAAACATCATATGCTTCTCCCCCTTTTGTCAGTGATGACCAAAAAGGTTTGAAGACATAGAGTTTTCTACGCGTTCCCAGGCGCAGCAGGGTCGGTGGAGGCGTTTGGTGGTGCTGGCGAGCTTGGTGCAGTGACGACGCGCGCTGAAGAAGGTGGTGGTGATGTAGCGTCGTCTTCTTCCTCAATGATTTTTCCAGTCACTGTGGCAGCAGAGGAAGAGAACTCTGATTCTTCAAGCGACGGAGTTCCACGCAACACAGCTCTTCTGGGGGGTGTGGAGTCAAACCTGAATCTCTCTTTGAAGCCATCCTCTTGCAGTTCAGCTTCATTGCACATCATGGTGAGGCCTTTCCAAGTGCGGCGACAGGTTTCATGTGCGACAAAGGCATTCTGGGTGGCCAGATTCTTGATGCGATTGACGTCTTGCATGATACTGTGCATCTGCCTTTTGAGCCAGTCGTGATGCCTATCTTGCTTTTGGTGCAGAGCCACAAGAAGTTCACGGTCAGTGAGTGTACGAGCGCGTTTCTTGGGTCTCTGTGCAGCTGTGCTGTCAGTGGCTTCAGTTGATGCAGGGGCACGTGTGGTGCCAGCCATTGGATAGACTCTGGAAATGGCTTCAACACCTTCATCATGCCGAGTGAAGCTCTAGTGTTCTGCATTCTGAAGACTTAATGGCTGCTTGGCAGGCTCAGGATAAATCGCTTCAGCAGAGGTGTCCACATCAGGTAAGAAGATTCTGTGGTTGCAGGCAGAGGGTTGATAGGATATAGCAGAGTGGAGCTTGATGAGCCTCATAACCCATGGAGCATAAATCTTCAGACCAAAGAGATCTGAGCCAGACGCTGCACGTTGGCGTATAAAGAGATCCTGGGCATTGAAGCATTTGCCAGGCAGGATGCAGAAGATGAGTGTCTTCATGGCACCTTCAACCTTGGCATATCGAGAGTGCCCCTTAATGGGCCATAGAGTCCGCCTAACGATGTGATAGATAGTTCTGGGCAGGTGCTCTAAGTCTTCAACGAAGAACTCGGTTGGGTAAGGTGCATCAGGAAGCAATGGCTTCATCATTGAGAGCATCTGACTCATATTTGGCTCAGGTCGCTGAAATATGCTCTCAACTGCTTCAGCATGGAGTTGGCAGCCTTCTTCGAAGAGTTCGCCAGGAGTGGGTAGGCCGATGAGCTCAATGATATCGAATGCATTGGCTTCATGATGGACATTGCCGGTCATCCACTCCAGGACCCAAGTCTTCGGATCTCTGTTGTAGCCTTTGATGTGCAGTGTGGCATAGAACTAGAGCAGAAGCTCTTCCTTCCAGTGCTCTTCATCTGTGATAAACGGCAGCAGGCCAACTTGCTTGAAGCAGTCCAGTGCTTCTTCCAGACCAGGCAGACCAGCAATAGCTTCAACCTCAAGGCGCTGGTGTGGAAATATACGGCCTTGGTTGTAGAGGACGCAGGAGTAGTAGCTGCGCTGTGGGTAGCTCCAGAACCTATCTGATACAATCCATTCCCTTGAATAAGGGTTCTTGGAGCGGTTGAAGAAAGTGTTGTCTGCCTTGAAGCTATTGACATTAAAGGTGCCAGGAGCTGTTGCAGGACCTGGGAACCTTGGCAGTCGTGGGATTGGCTTCTGGACCTGGGGCCTGTGCGCAATATGATAGTTGAACTGTGGACCGGCAGCAGACTCAGGCATAGAAGGTTCAGAGGCAGTAGCTTCAGTATCTCTTGAAGCTGTTGGTTGGTCGGGCTCCACAAATGCTTCAGTATTGGGTGTGGCAGCCGCAATGGTGTCAGCCTCATCACGTGTAGTGAGAGGGATGGATTCAAGTACGTTCTCCTAGAGAACTTCTTCTTGTTGGTGCGGGGGAGATGGAGCTTGAGGTTCTTCGTGCTGTTCTTCATGTTCTTCGGCTGATGCAGCCGGAATGTCGCCAATAGTCTGTGTTGGGGAACGTAGTAATTCCAAAATTTTCCTACGCACACGCAAGATCATGGTGATGCACAACAACGAGAGGGGAGAGTGTTGTCTACGTACCAATGCAGACCGACTGCGGAAGCGATCACACAACATAGAGGAAGTAGTCGTACGTCTTCTTCCGATCCGACCGATCCAAGCACCGTTACTCCGGCACCTCCGAGTTCTTAGCACACGTTCCGCTCGATGACGATCCTCGGGCTCCGATCCAGCAAAGCGTCGAGGAAGAGTTCTGTCAGCACGACGGCTTGGTGACGATCTTGATGAACTACAGCAGCAGGGCTTCGCCTAAACTCCGCTACAGTATTATCGAGGAATATGGTGGCAGGGGGCACCGCACACGGCTAAGGAATAGATCACGTGGATCAACTTGTGTGTCTATGGGGTGCCCCCTGCCCCCGTATATAAAGGAGCAAGGGGAGGAGGCGGCCGGCCAAGGTGTGGCGCGCCAAGGGGAGTCCTACTCCCACCGGGAGTAGGACTCCTAGTTGGACTAGGAGAGAAGGGGGAGAATAGGAGGAAGAGAGGAAGGAAAGGGGGGGGGGGGGGCGCCGGCCCCCCTTCCCTTGTCCTATTCAGACTAGGAAGGGGAGGGGCGCGCGGCCACCTCTTGCCTCCTCTCCTCTTCTCCCTTAAGGCCCATGTTGGCCCAATAACCCCCCGGAGGGTTCCGGTAACCCCCCCCCCCCCGGTACTCCGGTAAAATGCCGATTTCACCCGGAACAATTCCGATGTCCAAATATAGGCTTCCAATATATCAATCTTTATGTCTCGACCATTTCGAGACTCCTCGTCATGTCCGTGATCACATCCGGGACTCCGAACTAACTTCGGTACATCAAAATGCATAAACTCATAATTACTGTCATCGTAACATTAAGCGTGCGGACCCTACGGTTCGAGAACAATGCAGACATGACCGAGACACGTCTCCGGTCAATAACCAATAGCGGGACCTGGATGCCCATATTGGCTCCTACATATTCTACGAAGATCTTTATCGGTCAGACCGCATAACAACATACGTTGTTCCCTTTGTCATCGGTATGTTACTTGCCCGAGATTCGAACGTCGGTTTCCAATACATAGTTCAATCTCGTTACTGGCAAGTCTCTTTACTCGTTCCGTAATACATCATCTAACAACTAACATATTAGTTGCAGTGCTTGCAAGGCTTATGTGATGTGCATTACCGAGAGGGCCCAGAGATACCTCTCCGACACTCGGAGTGACAAACCCTAATCTCGAAATACGCCAACCCAACATCTACCATTGGAGACACTTGCAGTACTCCTTTATAATCACCCAGTTATGTTGTGACGTTTGGTAGTACCCAAAGTGTTCCTCCGGTAAACGGGAGTTGCATAATCTCATAGTTATAGGAACATGTATAAGTCATGAAGAAAGCAATAGCAACATACTATACGATCGGGTGCTAAGCTAATGGAATGGGTCATGTCAATCAGATCATTCAACTAATGATGTGACCTCGTTAATCAAATAACAACTCTTTGTTCATGGTTAGGAAACATAACCATCTTTGATTAACGAGCTAGTCTAGTAGAGGCATACTAGTGACACTTTGTTTAGTCTATGTATTCACTCATGTATTATGTTTCCGGTTAATACAATTCTAGCATGAATAATAAACACTTATCATGATTTAAGTAAATAAATAATATCTTTATTATTGCCTCTAGGGCATATTTCCTTCAGTCTCCCACTTGCACTAGAGTCAATAATCTAGATTACACAGTAATGATTCTAACACCCATGGAGCTTTGGTGTTGATCATGTTTTGCTCGTGGAAGAGGCTTAGTCAACGGGTCTGCAACATTTAGATCCGTATGTATCTTGCAAATCTCTATGTCTCCCACCTGGGCTAAATCCCGGATGGAGTTGAAGCGTCTCTTGATGTGTTTGGTCCTTTTGTGAAATCTGGATTCCTTTGCCAAGGCAATTGCACCAGTATTGTCACAGAAGATTTTCATTGGACCCGATGCACTAGGTATGACACCTAGATCGGATATGAACTCCTTCATCCAGACTCCTTCGTTCGCTGCTTCCGAAGCAGCTATGTATTCCGCTTCACATGTAGATCCCGCTACGACGCTTTGTTTAGAACTGCACCAACTGACAACTCCACCGTTTAAAGTAAACACGTATCCGGTTTGCGATTTAGAATCATCCGGATCAGTGTCAAAGCTTGCATCAAAGTAACCTTTTACGGTGAGCTCTTTGTCACCTCCATATACGAGAAACATATCCTTAGTTCTTTTCAGGTATTTCAGGATGTTCTTGACCGCTGTCCAGTGATCCACTCCTGGATTACTTTGGTACCTCCCTGCTAAACTTATAGCAAGGCACACATCAGGTCTGGTACACAGCATTGCATACATGATAGAGCCTATGGCTGAAGCATAGGGAACATCTTTCATTTTCTCTCTATCTTCTGCAGTGGTCGGGCATTGAGTCTGACTCAACTTCACACCTTGTAACACAGGCAAGAACCCTTTCTTTGCTTGATCCATTTTGAACTTCTTCAAAATTTTGTCAAGGTATGTGCTTTGTGAAAGTCCAATTAAGCGTCTTGATCTATCTCTATAGATCTTTATGCCTAATATGTAAGCAGCTTCCCCGAGGTCTTTCATAGAAAAACTTTTATTCAAGTATCCCTTTATGCTATCCAGAAATTCTATATCATTTCCAATCAGCAATATGTCATCCACATATAATATCAGAAATGCTACAGAGCTCCCACTCACTTTCTTGTAAATACAGGCTTCTCCAAAAGTCTGTATAAAGCCAAATGCTTTGATCACACTATCAAAGCGTTTATTCCAACTCCGAGATGCTTGCACCAGTCCATAAATGGATCGCTGGAGTTTGCATACTTTGTTAGCTCCCTTTGGATCGACAAAACCTTCTGGTTGCATCATATAGAACTCTTCTTCCAGAAATCCATTCAGGAATGCAGTTTTGACATCCATCTGCCATATTTCATAATCATAAAATGCGGCAATTGCTAACATGATTCTGACGGACTTAAGCATCGCTACGGGTGAGGTCTCATCGTAGTCAACCCCTTGAACTTGTCGAAAACCTTTTGCGACAAGTCGAGCTTTATAGACAGTAATATTACCGTCAGCGTCAGTCTTTTTCTTGAAGGTCCATTTATTCTCAATTGCTTGCCGATCATCGGGCAAGTCAACCAAAGTCCATACTTTGTTCTCATACATGGATCCCATCTCAGATTTCATGGCCTCAAGCCACTTTGCGGAATCTGGGCTCACCATCGCTTCTTCATAGTTCGTAGGTTCATCATGATCAAGTAGCATGACTTCCAGAATTGGATTACCGTACCACTCTGGTGCGGATCTCACTCTGGTTGATCTACGTGGTTCAGTAGTATCTTGTCCTGAAGTTTCATGATCATCATCATTAGCTTCCTCACTAATTGGTATAGGTGTCGCAGAAACAGTTTTCTGTGATGTACTATTTTCCAATAAGGGAGTAGGTACAGTTACCTCGTCAAGTTCTACTTTCCTCCCACTCACTTCTTTCGAGTGAAACTCCTTCTCTAGAAAGTTTCCGAATTTAGCAACAAAAGTCTTGCCTTCGGATCTGTGATAGAAGGTGTATCCAATAGTTTCCTTTGGATATCCTATGAAGACACATTTCTCCGATTTGGGTTCGAGCTTATCAGGTTGAAGCTTTTTCACATAAGCATCGCAGCCCCAAACTTTAAGAAACGACAACTTTGGTTTCTTGCGAAACCATAGTTCATAAGGCGTCGTCTCAACGGATTTTGATGGTGCCCTATTTAACGTGAATGCGGCCGTCTCTAAAGCATAACCCCAAAACGATAGCGGTAAATCAGTAAGAGACATCATAGATCGCACCATATCTAGTAAAGTACGATTACGACGTTCGGACACACCATTACGCTGTGGTGTTCCGGATGGCGTGAGTTGCGAAACTATTCCACAATTTTTCAAATGTACACCAAACTCGTAACTCAAATATTCTCCTCCACGATCAGATCGTAAAAACTTTATTTTCTTGTTACGATGATTTTCAACTTCACTCTGAAATTCCTTGAACTTTTCAAATGTTTCAGACTTATGTTTCCTTAAGTAGATATACCCATATCTGCTCAAATCATCTGTGAAGGTGAGAAAATAACGATATCCGCCACGAGCCTCAATATCCATCGGACCACATACATCGGTATGTATGATTTCCAATAAATCTGTTGCTCTCTCCATAGTACCGGAGAACGGTGTTTTAGTCATCTTGCCTATGAGACACGGTTCGCAAGTACCAAGTGATTCATAATCAAGTGGTTCCAAAAGCCCATCAGTATGGAGTTTCTTCATGCGCTTTACACGGATATGACCTAAACGGTAGTGCCACAAATAAGTTGCACTATCATTATCAACTCTGCATCTTTTGGTTTCTACATTATGAATATGTGTATCACTACTATCGAGATTCAACAAGAATAGACCACTCTTCAAAGGTGCATGACCATAAAAGATATTACTCATATAAATAGAACAACCATTATTCTCTGATTTAAATGAATAACCGTCTCGCATTAAACAAGATCCAGATATAATGTTCATGCTCAACGCTGGCACCAAATAACAATTATTTAGGTCTAATATTAATCCCGAAGGTAGATGTAGAGGTAGCGTGCCGACCGCGATCACATCGACTTTGGAACCGTTTCCCACGCGCATCGTCACCTCGTCCTTTGCTAGTGTCCGCTTATTCTGTAGTCCCTGTTTCGAGTTGCAAATATTAGCAACAGAACCAGTATCAAATACCCAGGTGCTACTGCGAGCTCTAGTAAGGTACACATCAATAACATGTATATCACATATACCTTTGTTCATCTTGCCATCCTTCTTATCCGCCAAATACTTGGGGCAGTTCCGCTTCCAGTGACCAGTCTGCTTGCAGTAGAAGCACTCAGTTTCAGGCTTAGGTCCAGACTTGGGTTTCTTCTCTTGAGCAGCAACTTGCTTGCTGTTCTTCTTGAAGTTCCCCTTCTTCTTCCCTTTGCCCTTTTTCTTGAAACTAGTGGTCTTGTTGACCATCAACACTTGATGCTCCTTCTTGATTTCTACCTCCGCAGCTTTCAGCATTGCGAAGAGCTCGGGAATAGTCTTGTTCATCCCTTGCATATTATAGTTCATCACGAAGCCCTTGTAGCTTGGTGGCAGTGATTGGAGAATTCTGTCAATGACGCAATCATCTGGAAGATTAACTCCCATCTGAATCAAGTGATTATTATACCCAGACATTTTGAGTATATGCTCACTGACAGAACTGTTCTCCTCCATCTTGCAGCTATAGAACTTATTGGAGACTTCATATCTCTCAATTAGGGCATTTGCTTGAAATATCAACTTCAACTCCTGGAACATCTCATATGCTCCATGACATTCAAAACGTCGTTGAAGTCCCGATTCTAAGCCGTAAAGCATGGCACACTGAACTATCGAGTAGTCATCAGCTTTGCTCTGCCAGACGTTCATAACATCTGGCGTTGCTCCAGTAGCAGGCCTGGCACCCAGCGGTGCTTCCAGGACGTAATTCTTCTGTGAAGCAATGAGGATAATCCTCAAGTTACGGACCCAGTCCGTGTAATTGCTACCATCATCTTTCAACTTTGCTTTCTCAAGGAACGCATTAAAATTCAACGGAACAACAGCACGAGCCATCTATCTACAATCAACATAAACAAGCAAGATACTATCAGGTACTAAGTTCATGATAAGTTTAAGTTCAGTTAATCAAATTACTTAAGAACTCCCACTTAGATAGACATCCCTCTAATCCTCTAAGTGATCATGTGATCCAAATCAACTAAACCATAACCGATCATCACGTGAGATGGAGTAGTTTTCAATGGTGAACATCATTATGTTGATCATATCTACTATATGATTCACGCTTGACCTTTCGGTCTCTGTGTTCCGAGGCCATATCTGTATATGCTTGGCTCGTCAAGTATAACCTGAGTATTCTGCGTGTGCAACTGTTTTGCACCCATTGTATTTGGACGTAGAGCTTATCACACCCGATCATCACGTGGTGTCTGGGCACGACGAACTTTGGCAACGGTGCATACTCAGGGAGAACACTTCTTGATAATTTAGTGAGAGATCATCTTATAATGCTACCGTCAATCAAAGCAAGATAAGATGCATAAAAGGATAAACATCACATGCAATCAATATAAGTGATATGATATGGCCATCATCTTGTGCTTGTGATCTCCATCTCCGAAGCATCGTCATGATCACCTTCGTCACCAGCGCGACACCTTGATCTCCATCGTAGCATCGTTGTCGTCTCGCCAATCTTATGCTTCCACGACTATCACTACCGCTTAGTAATAAAGTAAAGCATTATATCGCGATTGCATTGCATACAATAAAGCGACAACCATATGGCTCCTGCCAGTTGCCGATAACTTGGTTACAAAACATGATCATCTCATATAATAAAATTTAGCATCATGACTTGACCATATCACATCACAACATGCCCTGCAAAAACAAGTTAGACGTCCTCTACTTTGTTGTTGCAAGTTTTACGTGGCTGCTACGGGCTTAAGTAAGAACGCATCTCACCTACGCATCAAAACCACAACGATAGTTCGTCAAATAGACTCCGTTTTAACCTTCTCAAGGACCGGGCGTAGCCATACTTGGTTCAACTAAAGTTGGAGAGACAGTCTTCCGCAAGCCATCTATGTGCAAAGCACGTTGAGGGAACCGGTCTCGCGTAAGAGTACGCGTAAGGTTGGTCCGGGTCGTCTCGTCCAACAATACCGCCGAACCAAAGTATGACATGCTGGTAGGCAGTATGACTTGTATCGCCCACAACTCACTTGTGTTCTACTCGTGCAAATAACATCAAACCATAAAACCTAGGCTCGGATGCCACTGTTGGGGAACGTAGTAATTCCAAAATTTTCCTACGCACACGCAAGATCATGGTGATGCACAGCAATGAGAGGGGAGAGTGTTGTCTACGTACCAACGCAGACCGACTGTGGAAGCGATCACACAACATAGAGGAAGTAGTCGTACGTCTTCTTCCGATCCGACCGATCCAAGCACCGTTACTCCGGCACCTCCGAGTTCTTAGCACACGTTCCGCTCGATGACGATCCTCGGGCTCCGATCCAGCAAAGCATTGAGGAAGAGTTCTGTCAGCACGACGGCTTGGTGACGATCTTGATGAACTACAGCAGCAGGGCTTCGCCTGAACTCCGCTACAGTATTATCGAGGAATATGGTGGCAGGGGGCACCGCACACGGCTAAGGAATAGATCACGTGGATCAACTTGTGTGTCTATGGGGTGCCCCCTGCCCCCGTATATAAAGGAGCAAGGGGAGGAGGCGGTCGGCCAAGGTGTGGCGCGCCAAGGGGAGTCCTACTCCCACCGGGAGTAGGACTCCTAGTTGGACTAGGAGAGAAGGGGGAGAATACGAGGAAGAGAGGAAGGAAAGGGGGGGGCGCCGGCCCCCCTTCCCTTGTCCTATTCGGACTAGGAAGGGGAGGGGCGCGCGGCCACCTCTTGCCTCCTCTCCTCTTCTCCCTTAAGGCCCATGTTGGCCCAATAACCCCCCGGGGGGTTCCGGTAACCCCCCCCCCCCCTCGGTACTCCGGTAAAATGCCGATTTCACCCGGAACAATTCCGATGTCCAAATATAGGCTTCCAATATATCAATCTTTATGTCTCGACCATTTCGAGACTCCTCGTCATGTCCGTGATCACATCCGGGACTCCGAACTAACTTCGGTACATCAAAATGCATAAACTCATAATTACTGTCATCGTAACGTTAAGCATGCGGACCCTACGGTTCAAGAACAATGCAGACATGACCGAGACACGTCTCCGGTCAATAACCAATAGTGCGACCTGGATGCCCATATTGGCTCCTACATATTCTACGAAGATCTTTATCGGTCAGACCGCATAACAACATACGTTGTTCCCTTTGTCATTGGTATGTTACTTGCCCGAGATTCGATCGTCGGTATCCAATACATAGTTCAATCTTGTTATTGGCAAGTCTCTTTACTCGTTCCGTAATACATCATCTAACAACTAACATATTAGTTGCAGTGCTCGCAAGGCTTATGTGATGTGCATTACCGAGAGGGCCCAGAGATACCTCTCCAACACTCGGAGTGACAAACCCTAATCTCGAAATACGCCAACCCAACATCTACCATTGGAGACACCTGTAGTACTCCTTTATAATCACCCAGTTACGTTGTGAAGTTTGGTAGTACCCAAAGTGTTCCTCCGGTAAACGGGAGTTGCATAATATCATAGTTATAGGAACATGTATAAGTCATGAAGAAAGCAATAGCAACATACTATACGATCGGGTGCTAAGCTAATGGAATGGGTCATGTCAATCAGATCATTCAACTAATGATGTGACCTTGTTAATCAAATAACAACTCTTTGTTCATGGTTAGGAAACATAACCATCTTTGATTAACGAGCTAGTCTAGTAGAGGCATACTAGTGACACTTTGTTTAGTCTATGTATTCACACATGTATTATGTTTCCGGTTAATACAATTCTAGCATGAATAATAAACACTTATCATGATTTAAGGAAATAAATAATAACTTTATTATTGCCTCTAGGGCATATTTCCTTCAGTCTGAGCCCTTGGCCCTTTGTGAAGCCTACGGAATGCAGGCGACGCTGGTGGAGTTGCAGTGGGCTGGGGCTCATTCTCTTCCTCCTGTGGGCGATCTGCCCACGATGCATCTTGGGTGATTGGCGTCAAGGGACGACCAATGCTTATCACTTCGCTTGGTTCAAGCTGAGGAAGGACTGCATCATCTTGCACATTGTCTTGGAGACCAATGTCTTCAGCAGCGTTGGGGTCGGCTGCTGGAATGTCTTCAGCGTGCGGAGCCTCTGTGGAAGCAGGCTCATGCACGGTCAGCTGACGATCTTCGTTAGGAAAGCGGACGGAGAGGGGTTCGACTATCAGGGGCTCTGTGGGAGCAGCCCGAGACTTATTGGTCTTGCGCTTCTTGATGGTGGGGTCTGAAGGAGAGGCTTCAGGGTGTTTCCTCTTCCTTGCTTCAGCCTCGGCTGTCCTTGTCTTCTTAAGCTCTGAAGCGGTTGAGCGGTGCTTTGGCTTCGAGCCAGTCTTGGCAGTGGGGAAGACAATCGGAATAGCTTCTTGCCTTGGGGCCTCTTGTTCAGCCGCAGTGGGCTTCTTCTTTTTCTTCGCGGCCATCCTGGGGTCGATGCTGGGACGCCCAAGTGCCTTTCGCTTCTCGGCCTCATTGTAGGCCTGCACACAGAGATCAGCCAAATTCTTCATGCGCTCACGCGAACCCTAAGCCTCTGCACATTTCTGCATAAAGTTTTCCTTCAACTCGTGCAGCATGACTTTGAAGTCTTTGACTTCTTGGACGCTGAGCGTGGCCATGTTCTGCTTGAACTGAGCCTTTTCAAAATCTATCTTCTGCTTTAGTTCCACTATGCGCTGGGCAATTGCGAGTTCTGAAGCAATAGCTCCTTGGAAGGCTACGCTGAGGCCAACGGGCAGCTGCAGATCATCGAAGCTGATGTTGGGTGTATCAAACCACTCATCAATGAAGTTGTGGATGATTGCTGCATCGAACAGAGGCAGATTGTTGAAGATTTCAGCCTCCTCCTTGCTCTTGATTAGCTGCTCAAGAGCGTCATTGGCAAGATCTTCGTCACTTGACAGATCAATGGCCTCGCAGCGTAGAATGGCAGCGGCAGTGAGCTCTTTGCCAGTGTGTGGCTGAGGCTTCTTGGCTTCTTGGGGCTTGGAGACTCGTGATAAGTCTTTAGACTGCACACTTCCTTCAGGAGGTGCAGTGGCCAATGGCTTCGCTCTGGAGATCTTGGGAGAAGTGGCTGGCTTGGAAGCTTTTGGCTTCTTCTTCATCGGCTTCGGCTCTGGTGCAGGAGCGTCATCAGACTCAGTGTCTGTTGGAGGGTCGTTCACAGCAGCCCCTTGGACTAGAATGCGAGTGATGAGGCCTTCGAGATTGGCATAAGGCCCGATGATATTGGGATTTGCATCGCGTGTGCCATCCGCCCGTGGTTTGGAGGGACCAGGGTTGAAGTCCAACCCAAACTCCTTCTTGTTTTGCTTCGCAGAGTTCTGAGCAAATTGGAAGTTGCGCTTGAACAGAGTGTCATCGCGACACCAGAGAAGGGATGACGGATGTGCGTCAGCTGGCTGTTGTCCCCTGACCATGCATGGAAAGAAGCCTTGAGCAATGACTTCGTCTCTGGTTCGGGGTACGAGGTTTTTGTACAGTGCGTCTCCCCATGGTCTCTTGATGGCACACTTTTCTGCATATTCCTTGGTTACGAAGCGGTATTGGAACCACTGTTCTGCCCAATATCTTTGAATCCATTGGATTCGTGTCTTGCACTGACCATAGCTCTCTTCAGGATCAGTTTGGTACATTTCTGCCAAATCCCCAGGCAGATCCTTAGACGTTTCAGCACGTCTTTGTCTGCCTCCCTTTCTTGCTGGTTTTTCTACTGCCATGAAGCTTAACTTGGAAGGCTTCAAGAGATTCAAAGTCTTCAAAGGCTTCCTTTTGCTTGACCAACAGGAACTTGCTTCGGGAGAATTGATGTGACGCTGCAAGAACTCTGCAAATGAATGCAGACTATGAGAACCAAAAGATTCTCCCACGGACATGTACCTGTGACAGCATTAAGGTGCGAGGGAAGGGGAAGAGGTCATATGCATTCTCAGAAGATTTTGAAGACAAATCAGTTTAGAAGATATTGACTTCATCATGCGAAGACATTCACTTTATAGAAAAGAAGTTGGTTCCAGATTTGTACTAACCTATAAATCAGTACAAGTGAGGAATCTAACTACTTCATGAAGAACAAGTGAATATACTGGGCAAGTTATGAGTTGCAGATGAGAGAGATGAAACTTGTGTGAATGGAAACCTCTTTTGGCAGAAAGTGATGGAGCTATAGGATCAAAAGAGGCTATAAAAAGACTTGTTATTTACCAGACTTGGAACTACTAGACGAGGTGAGAGTTGAGGCCGAGCAGTTCGATCCTTCGTGCCCTAACTTGGCGACGGAAGACACCTACGGCGACGGCGGAGAGACCGATGTCCGCAGTCGGCGTGAGAACGGCGTCGGAGAGGTTGCGGCAGTGAAGCACTTCGTCGCCGGAGTCGTTGAGAGTTAGCGGTGGTGCTAGGGTTCGTGCGAGGGTGGAAGAACAGATAATGACCGCAGTGAAACGTGTATTTATAGGGATATGGGCGGCACTGCGCTATTACTCAGGTGCCCCTGGCGATTCGCATCTGATCAGTACGTGGCCAGCATGCGGAATTGTGGGGGCAGTTTCACCCCACGCACGCCTTGTTTGTCGGGAGCCGTTCCTACTTCTCCGGATTTCTTGTTGATGGAATAACATTGAAAGCAGTTTTAAAGTTTGTCTCTGTGCCTTCATCTGACAAGGATGCAGTGAAGACATTGGACAGTTTCAATAGAATGCATATGACTTGGAGAGGTAGAGTTTGAGGTAGGAAGCATGGAGAGGTTAGGGTCCGATCACATTCACTTAGTTCAAAAGATTCAAACAAGAAGGCATAGCTATAAGTGAATGCTGTAGAGGACAGAACACCAGTACACATATATAATCTACACAGTGAAGATAATCATGAAGACAAATTGAAATTGAAGCCAAACCAAATGTGAAAACATAGCAAATGTGACGCCTTGAGTGGAACACTTCAAACAGAAAATTTGGTGGTGGCGTTACCCACCGTATAGGAAGTATTAGACCCAGACACGGCGCACAATTATCGTGGCGCTCCGAAGTCAAATTCCATGTTAATGTATTCACACTTAGAATGTATATCTTCATTGATTGAAGATATACGTTACTTCGTGTGTTGCACATCTAAGTCATCAACATGCATAAGTGTTAGGATGTGTGCCTGATCACAGGACATTTGAGGATTCCAAGATATTTAGCTCACACCATAACTTGCAAAATCTCTTCTCATCCAAGGGCTTGGTGAAGATATCTGTCAATTGCTCTTCAGTGTTGACGTGTATGATATCAATGTCTTCCTTTGCAACATGATCTCTGAGAAAATGATGACGAATTTCAATGTGCTTTGTCTTCGAGTGCTGAATTGGGTTGTTGGCGATCTTGATGGCGCTTTCGTTGTCGCAGTAAAGTGGCACTTGCTTCAGATGAATGCCATAATCCTTGAGGGTTTGCTTCATCCATAGAAGCTGAGCGCAGCAGGATCCAGCAGCAATGTATTCAGATTCAGCAGTGGAGAGAGATACACAGTTCTGCTTCTTTGAAGACCAACAGACAAGTGATCGGCCTAGAAAGTGACATGTGCCTGATGTGGACTTCCGATCAACCTTGTCACCAGCGTAATCAGCATCCGAAAATCCAACCAGATCAATCTGAGCCCTTTGGATACCATAACCCTAGAGTTGGGGTGTGAGCCAAATATCGAAGAATTCGCTTCACAGCTAAGTGATGCGACTCCTTTGGTGCCGCTTGGAACCGAGCACACATGCAAACACTAAGCATAATATCTGGCCTAGATGCACATAAATAAAGCAAAGAACCAATCATGGAGCGGTATACCTTTTGATCGAACTCTTTACCATTGTCGTCAGGACCCAGATGATGTTTGGCTGGCATTGGTGTTGTGAAGCCTTTGAAGTCTTGCATACCGAACTTCTTCAGGCAATCTTTGAGATATTTCTCTTGAGATATGAAGATGCCATTGCGTTGTTGCCGTATCTGAAGACCGAGGAAGAATTTCAGCTCCCCCATCATAGACATCTGATATTGCTCTTGCATCATATATCCGAACTCCTCACTGTACTTCGGATTGGTGCAGCCGAAGATAATGTCATCCACATATATTTGGCACACAAACAGTTCACCATCATATGTCTTCGTGAAGAGAGTGGGATCTAGGGAACCAGGTATGAATCCTTTGCTCTTCAGGAAGTATTTGAGTGTATCATACTAGGCCCGAGGGGCTTGTTTGAGGCCATATAGTGCCTTATTGAGCTTGTAAACCATGTCAGGATGTTTTGGATCTTCAAACCCAGGTGGTTGTGCAACATACACTTCTTCTTCAATTTTGCCATTGAGGAAGGCACTCTTTACATCCATTTGATACAGAATTATGTTGTGATGATTTGCATAGGCCAGCAGTATACGGATGGCTTCAAATCTGGCAACAGGAGCAAATGTTTCATCGAAGTCAATGCCTTCCACTTGAGTATATCCTTGAGCAATGAGACGAGCCTTGTTTCTGACGACTTGGCCATGCTCATCTTGCTTGTTGCGGTATATCCATTTGGTGCCTATTATGTTATGCTTCCGTGGATCAGGACGCTTAACCAACTCCCATACATTGTTCAGCTCAAATTGTTGAAGCTCTTCTTGCATAGCTTGAATCCATTCAGGTTCCATAAAGGCTTCATCAATTTTCTTGGGTTCTGTGATTGAAATGAATGCGAAGTGTCCGCAGAAGTTTGCCAGTTGAGTTTCCCTTGAACGAGTCAGTGAACCAGGTGCATTGATGCTGTCAATTATTCTGTCAATATGCACTTCATTGGCAACACGAGGATGTAGGGGTCGAAGACTTTGCTCTTGCTGATCTACGTTGTCATGGGGAGGAATGTCTTCAGGCTGAGCATTGTCTTCATGTGGATCAGGTGCTGAGATGATAAGTTCTTCTTCAGGATGAGCTTCAGAAGGTATAATTTCTCCAGTTCCCATTAGCTTGATTGATTCACTGGCTGGAACTTCATCTAGCACATCTGGTAGTTGCTCTCTTTGTGACCCATTGGTCTCATCGAACCGCACATCCACTGTTTCAACCACTTTGTAGTGAAAGAGATTGAAGACTCTGTAGGAGTGCGGATCCTTTCCATATCCAAGCATAAAGCCCTCATGTGCCTTTGGAGCAAATTTTGAGGTGTGGTGAGGGTCCTTGATCCATCATCTTGATCCAAATACTCTGAAGTAACTGACATTTGGCTTCTTGCCAGTCAGAAGTTCATAAGATGTCTTGTTCAGTAGCTTGTGAAGATATACACAGTTGATAGTATGGCATGCAGTGTCAATGGCTTCAGTCCAAAATTTTCTTGGTGTCTTATACTCATCTAACATTGTTCTGGCCATTTCAATGAGTGTTCTGTTCTTGCGTTCGACGATGCCATTCTGTTGTGGCGTGTACGGAGCTGAGAATTCATGAGTGATGCCCAATGTATCAAGATATGTGTCAAGGCTAGTGTTCTTGAATTCAGTGCCATTGTCACTTCTGATGTGCTTTATCTTGGCGCCATAATTGTTCATAGCCCGATTTGCGAAGCGTCTAAAGACATCCTGCACTTCAGTCTTGTAAAGGATTATGTGCACCCAAGTATATCTAGAGTAATCATCAACAATGACGAAGCCATAGAGGCAAGCAGTAGTGGAAAAAGTCGAGTAGTGAGTGGGACCAAAGAGATCCATGTGAAGTAGTTCGAAGGGTTGAGTAGTGGTCATGATTGTCTTCGAAGGATGTTTTGCCCTTGTCATCTTCCCAGCTTCACAGGCACCGCATAAGTGATCTTTCTTGACCTTGACGCCCTCGATGCCTATGACATGCTTCTTCTTTGCAAGGGTGTGGAGGTTCCTCATGCCAGCATGCCCAAGTCTTCGATGCCAAAGCCAGCATTCTGAAGCCTTTGCGAGAAGACATACTGTGAGCTGTGGCCTTGCTGAGAAATCTACCACGTACAAATCATCTTTCCGATACCCTTCAAACACTAGAGACTTGTCAGATTCCATTAGTACCAGGCAACGATATTTTCCAAAGAT
Organism: Triticum monococcum; assembly: GCA_034509565.1. Classification (NCBI taxonomy): domain Eukaryota; kingdom Viridiplantae; phylum Streptophyta; class Magnoliopsida; order Poales; family Poaceae; genus Triticum; species Triticum monococcum. The sequence goes on from CM067845.1 coordinate 673,952,001, forward strand.
TACAATCATGTTCAAATCGCAAAGCATTGAGACAGACATTAAGTTGAAGCCAAGGGATTCAACAAACATGACTTTATCCATGTGTTGCTCCTTTGAGATTGCAACTCTACCTAGACCCAGTACCTTACTTTTACCAGTGTCAGCGAATGTGATGTGGCTCTTGTCCGATGGACGTAGGGTTGAGTCCATAAAGAGACTTCTTTTGCCAGTCATGTGATTTGTACACCCACTGTCAATAATCCATTCTGAAGACTCTGAAGTCACTGGTGTCGTACCCTACAGTGCAGTTAGGGGGATAGGCTTCACGAAGAGTGTTGTGAAGCAAAAACATTTGACGAACCAGTGGATTATGAAAACTTAGATCCAGGTTAGGACAAGTAGGGAGAGTAGCATGCGATTCAGGTATGAAATACATAGTGATGCCATTCGGGCATTTGATCTTGCGCCCCACAAGATTTTTAAGGTCCCCAGCAATAGCATCAGAAGATTTTGGTTTTCTGCTGGAGACCTTTCCCTGCAAAAGAGAGTTACGCTTTCTTAACCACCCACATCTTCAAGGGTGGCTTAGAAGCAATAAGTCTAAGTGCAGCATCTGAGAATTTTGGCTTTGGAGCCCTAGCAAACAGTCTAGCAGGTGGGCAATAGTACTCATAAGAATAGGCGGAATAGTTCTTGGTCATATGAGTATGACGGTTTGAAGAACAGCTCTCATATGCCTGAGCATGGTTTCCCTGCAAAACATTTGTGTTAGTGCGACTCAAGTGAGTCCTCTGCCTGTATGAAGCCTTTGGACCATATGAAGCCTTTGGTCTGAGGTTTGTCTTCTTCATGTGAGGTGTCATGAGGACATTCACAGGAAGATTCTCAAGACACGTTTTTGGAACCCAGATCTTTTTCATAGGCGGTCCATTCCTGCAGTTAGTACCAATGTACCTGGCAAATACTTCACCATTCTGATTCTTAAACAGTTTATAGTTTGCATCAAAGGATTCATCAATGATAATAGGATTAGCACAAGTGAAGCCAGATAGATTGGAGGGATCTGCTGAGGATTCCTTTGCAGCAACCCATGTGGTTTTGGGGTACTGCTCAGGTTTCTAGTAAGAGCCATCTGCATTAATTTTCCTCACGAACCCAACACCCTCTTTCCTAGGGTTTCGGTTCAGAATCTGCTTCTTGAGGACATCACATAATGTCTGATGTCCTTTGAGACTTTTGTACATCCCTGTTTCAAGCAATGTCTTCAACCTAGCATTCTCAGCAGCAATAGCAGTGGTATCCTCAGCAGAGGGGTTAGTTACCACTTCAATAGTTGAAGATATTGCAATAGCAGTAGAAGTGGAACATTCAGCAACAGAAGTAGCATTATCACGCTCAATGCATTTAAGGCATGGTGGTTCAAATCCTTCCTAAGCAGAACTGATCTGTTCGGCTCGAAGTGACTCGTTTTCCTTTTGAAGATCTTCATGATCCGCTCTCAACTTCTCAAGATCTTGCTTCTTTTGAAGATAATCATAGGAAAGCTTTTCATGAGTAGTTGAGAGAGTCTCAAGACGATCTTCGAGTTCCTGATACTTAACATGAAGATTTTTTATGTCTTCAATTAAGGATTCAGAACGAGTCATTTCAGCACCCAACAGATCATCACTTCTGTCTAATAGTTTTTGAATATGTTCCATGGCCTTTTGTTGTTCAGTTGCAATTTTAGCAAGTGTTTTGTAGCTGGGTTTTGAATCACAATCAGAGTCATCGTCACTGGATGTTTGATAGTGAGTAGTGCGTGTGTTTACCTTGGCACCACGTGCCATGAAGCAGTAGGTAGGAGTAGAGTCGTCCTTGTCATTTGCATCGGTGTTGGTGATGAAGTTGTTGTCTTCAGTGTTGAAGATGGACTTGGCGACGTAGGCTGTAGCCAGACTCGCAATGCCTGAATCAGACTCCTCCTCAGACTCCACCTCTGCCTCCTCAGAAACGGACTCCTCCTCTGAATCCATTTCCTTGCCAACAAACGCACGAGCCTTGCCAGATGAACTCTTCTTGTGTGATGAAGACTTTGAGGAAGACTTGGACGAAGACTTTGAGTATTTCTTCGTCTTCTTATCGTCAGAGTCGTATTCCTTGCTCTTCTTCTTCTTCTTTCTGTTCTCATTGTCCCACTGTGGACACTCAGAGATGAAGTGTCCAGTTTTCTTGCACTTGTGACATGTTTTCTTCTTGTAGTCATGAGCAGAAGCTTCAACATTCCTTGAGCTTGATCGTGAAGACTTTCTAAAGCCTTTCTTCTTGGTGAATTTCTGGAACTTCTTCACTAGCATTGCAAGTTCCCTTCCAATGTCTTCAGGATCATCAGAACTGCTGTCAGATTCTTCTTCAAATGAGGACACAGCTTTTGCCTTCAAGGCACGAGTTCGCCCATAGTTTGGACCGTAGATATCTCTTTTCTCAGAAAGCTGAAACTCATGTGTGTTGAGCCTCTCAAGTATGTCAGACGGATCGAGTGTCTTGAAGTCTGGACGTTCTTGAATCATCGAGGCTAGGATGTCGAATGAACTGTCAAGTGATCTTAGCAGCATCTTGACGATTTCATGTTTGGTGATCTTAGTGGCGCTTGAAGCTCATTTGTGATGTCAGTGAGCCGGTCAAATGTGTGCTGGACATTCTCATTGTCATTTCGCTTGAAGCGGTTGAAGAGATTGCGAAGAACACTGATTCTCTGATCTCTCTGGGTTGAGATGCCTTCATTGACCTTGGAGAGCCAGTCCCAAACCAGCTTGGATGTCTTCAAGGCACTCACACGGCCGTACTGTCCCTTGGTCAGATGACCACAGATAATATTCTTGGCAGTGGAGTCCAGTTGAGTGAACTTCTTGACATCAGCAGCAGTGACACCTTCTCCAGCCTTGGGAACGCCGTTTTCGACGACATACCATAGGTCGACGTCAATGGCTTCAAGATGCATGCGCATCTTATTCTTCCAGTAGGGATATTCAGTTCCATCAAAGACGGGGCACGCAACGGAGACTTTAATTATCCCTGCAGTCGACATAGCTAAAACTCCAGGTGGTTAAACCGAATCACACAGAACAAGGGAGCACCTCGCTCTGGTACCAATTGAAAGTGCGTTATATCGACTAGAGGGGGGTGAATAGGCGATTTTTATGAAAGTCTTCAAAACATGAAAGTTATGAAGACAAACAGTGCGGACAAGCCTATCACTATGCAGCGGAAGTTAGATTACACAACGCAAGCCATAGTCAAGTATACAATATAGTGAAAGCACAGTGACAAAGAGCTTCAGTGTAATGAGGATCAGGTAGGAAGAAGTTATGAAGCCAAACAGATCATACACTCAAGTTGTGAAGACAGAAGACAAGGCAAGCATGCAATAGCTTCACAAAGTGTACTGGTAAGTAAAGGGAGGTGAAGATGAAACCAGTGACACGTTGAAGACAATGATATGTTGGACCAGTTCCAGTTGCTGTGACAACTGTACGTCTGGTTGGAGTGGCTAGGTATTTAAACCAAAGGACACACAGTCCCGGACACCCAGTCCTGAACACGCAGCTCAGGGCACCCAGTCCTCACCGTTTTCTCCTTGAGCTAAGGTCACACAGACCTCGCCCAATCACTCTGGTAAGTCTTCAAGGTAGACTCCCAAACCTTCACAGACTTCGTTCACCGGCAATCCACAATTTCTCTTGGATGCTCAGAACGCGACGCCTAACCGTCTGGAGGATGCATAGTCCTCAAGTGTAATAAGTCTTCAGATCACTCAGACAAGAAGACTTAAGTGATGCCCAATTACTCTGGCTCTGGGTGGTTAGGGCTTTTCTCCTCACTAGGGATTTTCTCTCAAAGGCTTCGAGGTGGGTTGCTCTCAAACGACAAAAGCCGTGCACTGAAATTTGAGCAGCCAACCGTTTATGGTTGTAGGGGTGGACTATTTATAGCCACTTGGCAACCCGACCTGATTTGTCTGAAATGACCCTGGGTCACTAAGGAACTGACACGTGTACTAACGGTTGGATTTCGAACTCTCACGGCAACTTTACTTGGGCTGCAAGTAAAGCTGACTTGTCTGACTCTGGACAAGATTTTCTCTCATTGTCTTCACTCGAAGACATAGGATTTGAATTAGGCATCACTTCAGTCATCCTGACTGGTTCTCTTGGACCCCACTTAACAGTGCGGTGGTTCCTATGACACAACATGAATGAAGTAAAACTACGAAGGATCTAAGTCTTCGAGTTCCATAGGCTTCATGGGGAGTCTTCATATGTCATTGTCTTCGACATGAATGTCTTCATGAACCACCATTGTCTTCAATGTCTTCGTACATTTTTAGGGGTCATCTCTGGTAACTAAACCGAATCAATGAGGGACTTCTACCTGTGTTATCCTGCAATTCTCACAAACACATTAGTCCCTCAACTAGGTTTGTCGTCAATACTCCAAAACCAACTAGGGGTGGCACTAGATGCACTTACAGTTAGAAGGAGCAACATCTCGTCCAAGCGACCGTGCCCCGCTCGCGCCAGCATGTTGGCGTGCATGCTGGTCCTGAGCACTCCGGGATCCGCCAGCTTGATCTTGGCCCAGCAGACGTATGGTACCGTGGGTACCATGACGCTGCTGGTCCCGCGCCTCATGGGACGTGCGCGGTGCGTGTACGGACGCCGAGGTCTTGGAGTGCGTGCGGTCGTTGTGGGAGGAGATCGCGCTGCCGGCGTGCGGCGCAGTCTTGTCCTTGGACCTGGCAGCACCGTGAGCCTCCTCGTCGGCGCCCGTTCTCCCGCCGGCGCCTACCCCACCAGCCGTTCGCTCTGGCGACGGTGGGCTCGGCGCAGACGGAGCAGCTGCCTCCGAAATCTTCTTCTTCGGCGGCATGTTTATGTAGATGATGAAGATTCGGCTCGTGCGAATGCCGGATCAGGTTCGCACAACCTCGACGCACCCCCTACCTGGCGCGCCAAAGATGTCGGGGGTTGCTGATCCCACGTACACCTATGGGGATCGGCGGACCGAGCCCCTTTCGGTTCGGTAGGGGGCGGGGGATGCACAAAGAGCAGATCGAGGCGAACGCACGAACGACGCGATCAGTTTACCCAGGTTCGGGCCGCACGGATGCGTAAAACCCTACTCCTGCTTTGGTTTGTATTTGTGTTCTTGCTCGGGAGCGATGAATGCTACAGTACACTCGGGTGGCTAGCGCGACCGAGCGTGAGAATGGTCGTCCTCGTCCTCACTGTTGCGCATGGGCCTCCTTTTATATGTCTAAGGGGTCACCGACAGGTGGCAACAGAGATGAGGGTAAAAAGGTAAAAGAGGTGGTAGTTGGCGCCACCGCTTGCTACAGTTGTATCATACCTAACTCTGACGGCAGGGGACAAAGGCATTAAATGCCTGTCTATGTCGCCTAGACGGGGCGGAAAGGGACCGTCAGGGGCGCCACCGTTTGCCACGATGGCTCCTTGTCAGCGCCTGCTTGCCACCGCATGCCTCTGGCTGCACAGCCTCCCGCCACATACGCCAGGAATGGTCCCAGGGCGACACATTGGTGGGTGAGCTGGAGCACGGGCCGCGGAGTAGTAGCTTGCCGCGGCAAGCGCCTTGCCGCGGAAGTTGTCTTGTCGCGTCCGGGAGCTTGTCGCTCGCCGGGTCTCGCCGGGACACGTGGTGTGCTGCGGCAAGTTCCTTGATATGTCTTGGCTGGTCTCCTCGGCAAGCTCCTCTTGCCGGGGTCTTTGTGCTTCTTCCCGGCAAGCTCCTCTTGTCGGGGCCTTGGATACTTTGAGTGGCCTTCCCGGCAAGCTCCTCTTGCCGGGGTCTTGTGCCTTGGCTCGAATACTTTGTTCTTGAATGGCTCCAAAGGAACCACGGAGGGTCTTGGCGGTCGCCCGGCAAGCCTTGCCACGGGTCGCTGCGACTGCCCGTGCACAAGTTCGGGATACTAAGGTACCCCTACTTTAGTACACCGACAAAAACATTGGTAGGAACCCTTTTTCTAAGATTTTCATTGAAAGCAACATAGTCTAGAGATTGAAAACGCATTATTTCTTCTTGATCAAAGAGGATAGTCTCTATGGGAGGACGGAAAGCGTCCACCCTATAATGCGCAAAGATTTATTTGGCTTCTTTTATTATGAATCTAAACTCATGAGCCAAAAATATAGTAGCGGCACGCTTAATAGAGGAATGCTCAATATTAGAAAATTCCAAAAAAATCCTTTGTATGGAAGGATGCATGTGCATGACTTGTCTTTCAAGTTCAACTACAAGCATGGCAATAGCGTCCGCAAGACTACTAGTTCTGTGAAGGATAGAACTACCCATAGAAGGTCAAGCACCGGCACAAGTAAAGAAATCTTGAATAACTCCTTTTCCAATAATATTACCACTACCAACACGAAATGTTTTTGTATGAAATATGGTAGGTTCTTCAGCAGGAGCATCGGAATTTTTCATGATATTATTATTGTTCATATCGACAATAATTTCCCCAATTTCAGACATAGAGGCAGAAGGTAAAGGACTTGACATAACGACAAGCAAACAAACTAACACACAAGCAAACAAACAGCAACCGGGCAAAAAGGCAAATGGAGAAAGAGAGGGAGGATAGAGAGAGAGGGCAAATAAAACGGCAAGGGTGAATTGGGGGGCGAGGAAAACGAGAGGCAAATGGCAAATAATGTAATGCGGGAGATAGTGATTGTGATGGGTACTTGGTATGTTGACTTTTGCGCAGACTCCCCAGCAACGGCGCCAGAAATTCTTCTTGCTACCTCTTGAGCACTGTGTTGGATTTCCCCGAAGAGGAAGGGATGATGCAGCAAAGTAGCGTAAGTATTTCACTCAGTTTTTGAGAACCAAGGTATCAATCCAGTAGGAGGCTACGCTCGAGTCCCTCGTACCTACACAAAAACAATAGCTCAACGCAACCAACGCGCTTAGGGATTGTCAATCCCTTCACAGTCACTTACGAAAGTGAGATCTGATAGAGATGATAAATAATATTTTTGGTATTTTTGGTATAGAGATACAAAGTAAATAAAGTAAAAGCAAAGCAATAATAAGGTGATGGAGATTGATATGATGAGAAAGAGACCCGGGGGCCATAGGTTTTACTAGTGGTTTCTCTCAAGAGCATAAGTATTCTACGGTGGGTGAACAAATTACTGTTGAGCAATTGACAGAATTGAGCATAGTTATGAGAATATCTAGGTATGATCATGTATATAGGCATCACGTCCGAGACAAGTAGATCGAAACGATTCTGCATCTACTACTATTACTCCACTCGTCGACCGCTATCCAGCATGCATCTAGAGTATTAAGTTAAAAACAGAGTAACACCTTAAGCAAGATGACATGATGTAGAGGGATAATTTCATGCAATATGATAAAAACCCCATCTTGTTATCCTCGATGGCAACAATACAATACGTGCCTTGCTGCCCCTTCTGTCACTGGGAAAGGACACCGCAAGATTGAACCCAAAGCTAAGCACTTCTCCCATGGCAAGAAAACTCAATCTAGTAGGCCAAACCAAACTGATAATCCGAAGAGACTTGCAAAGATAACCAATCATCCATAAAAGAATTCAGAGAAGATTCAAATATTATTCATAGATAGACTGGATCATAAACCCACAATTCATCGGTCTCAACAAACACACCGCAAAAAGAAGATTACATCGAATAGATCGCCACGAGAGAGGGGGAGAACATTGTATTGAGATCCAAAAAGAGAGAAGAAGCCATGTAGCTACTAGCTATGGACCCATAGGTCTGAAGTAAACTACTCACACTTCATTGGAGGGGCTTGGATGATGATGTAGAAGCCCTTCGTGATCGTTGCCCCCTCCGGCGGAGCTCCGGAATAGGCCCCAAGATGGGATCTCGTGGATACAGAAAGTTGCGGCGGTGGAATTAGGTTTTTGGCTCTGTCCCCGATCGTTTGGGGGTACGTGGGTATATATAGGAGGAAGAAGTACGTCGGTGGAGCTTCGAGGGGCCCACGAGGTAGGGGGCGCGCCGTAGGGGGGTGCCCCGTGACCACCTCGTGGCTTTCTTGATGGAGGGTCCAAGTCTCCTGGATCTTATCTGATGAGTAAATCACGTTTCCGAAGGTTTCATTCCATTTGGACTCCGTTTGATATTCCTTTTCTTCGAAACCCTAAAACAGGCAAAAAAATAGCAATTCTGGGCTGGGCCTCCGGTTAATAGGTTAGTCCCAAAAATAATATAAAAGTGGAAAATAAAGCCCAATAATGTCTAAAATAGTAGATAATATAGCATGGAGCAATCAAAAATTATAGATACGTTGGAGACGTATCAAACATCATTTAAAGAATTATCATTAGAATGAGACTCTGTTTGAGAGATGGAAGAAATGTTATCCAGATGGTCATTCTCCAAGTTAGATGCAGGTATCTGAACTTCATAAGGGAGGTTCTTTTTCCGGTCAAAATGATGAACAGAAAAACGCCCAGCACGCATACCCCTTGGCGTAGCCCGTCGAAGAAGCCTCCATGGAAATGTTTGAACCCTAGGGAGCAAATTCTTTTGTTTCTAGATGAATTTAAGAAAGTCTTTCAAGTCAAGAGAAATATCAATAGGAGCGTTTCTAGGGTTACTTTAAATATCTTGCAAACAAAGTTTATAAGAAGATTTTGAAGAGCAGATGCCATTGGGAGCAAGACCCCAACAAAGCAAATCCGGGCCATCATCATCAATAATGTCTGTATGAACAATGAGAGAGGCCAATGGCTGCTGAAAAGGAGAGAAAATGAGCTGATTGTTCCAACTTCTGTGGCTAAGAAGCCAAAGATCTCTCACAAGAGAAGGATATTGGAAACCAACTTGTTGAGGCACAATATAATCATGAATAGAATGCCAAATATTACACCAAGGCATGCTCCACAAGGATATGTTACCTTGAGTGAGTTGATAAAAATCATGATCACAAAGCTTGGGTAACATTTTCAAAATTGAATCCCAAAACGCAGATTTAGGAGGAGAAGCATCAGCTTTCCAAATTGAGGTACCAGGAAAGTATTTGGCCTTAAGAGTAAGGTACAAATGTGAAGAAGGAGATTTAGCTAACCTCCAAGCAACTGAGAGAATGAGACTTTCATTGATGGCTTTTAAATTCCTAATACCCAAACCACCTTCAGTCTTAGAATTAGAAATGTCCTTCCATGCCCTGAGATAAAGACTTTTCCTTGAATCAGTTTCTCAAACACCTGCCCACCAAAAATTCCTAATAATAGTCGTGAGCTTAGCAATGAGTTTTTTAGAGAACAGGATATTGGACATATAATAAATAGGAAGCTGAGAAGACCGCTTGGATTAATTGAAGTCTAGCAGCATGAGAAATCATGTTTTCTTTGTAAGAGGGCAACTTATTAAGGAATTTGTCTAAAACAAAGTTGTAAGCATCCACTCTGTTTTTAGCAGGAAGAATAAGAGGATGAATCAGATGAATGAAGTTTGCGTCTAGGGTAGAAACATGAAATTTTTGCTTAATATCATTCATCACAGCCTGAGAGACATGAGAGCTAAAAAGGATAGTAGATTTGGCCCAATTGGGAGTTTGGCCAGAGAGAGCACGGAACTGTTGAATAATATTGGCCATAGTTTGAGGCTTTGAGCATCTTGCATATGGTAGCCTGACCACGAACCAACAGATCATCTGCAAAAAGAAGAGAATGCATAGAGGGGCAATTTGGACCAAGAGAAATACCCTACAGATGATTGGCCTGAAGAGCTTCATTAAGCGTAATAGGAAGTTCATTAATAGCTATGACAAACAAATAAGGAGACATGGGACAACCCTGCCTAATACACCGAGAACTTTTAGAACTTTGAGAAGGCTGCCCATTAATGAGCACCGAGAACATGGGAGAAGAGATGCATGCATGAACTAAATTGATGAAATGACCATGCAACCCTTTACGTGCAAGCGTAGAAAAAATGAAGTTCCATTCTAGACGATCAAAAGCTTTAGCAAGATCAATTTTAAGCATAAAAGCTTTGTGTTTCCAAGATTTGAGAGAGAAATAATGAGTTATCTCTTGAGAAATTATAATATTATCACTAATTCTTCTGCCCTCAATAAAGGCCTGCAGAGCTCGATCTATATAATCAGGGAGATGAGGCGCAGCCCTGCGCCGGTAACTTCATCATCACCGTCGCCACACCGTCATGTGATGACCCACAAGTATAGGGGATCTATCGCAGTCCTTATGATAAGTAAGAGTGTCGAACCCAACGAGGAGCAGAAGGAAATGATAGGCGGTTTTCAGCAAGGTATTCTCTGCAAGCACTGAAATTATAGGTAATAGATAGTTTTGTGATAAGATAATTTGTAACGAGCAACAAGTAACAAAAGTAAATAAAGTGCAGCAAGGAGGCCCAATCCTTTTTGTAGCAAAGGACAAGCCCGGGAAAACTCTTATATGAAGGAAAGCGCTCCCGAGGACACATGGGAATTATCGTCAAGCTAGTTTTCATCACGTTCATATGATTCGCGTTCGGTACTTTGATAATTTGATATGTTGGTGGACCGGTGCTTGGGTGCTGTTCTTACTTGGACAAGCATCCCACTTATGATTAACTCCTATTGCAAGCATCCGCAACTACAAAAGAAATATTAAGGTAAACCTAACCATAGCATGAAACATATGGATCCAAATCAGCCCCTTACGAAGAAACGCATAAACTAGGGTTTAAGCTTCTGTCACTCTAGCAACCCATCATCTACTTATTACTTCCCAATGCCTTCCTCTAGGCCCAAATAATGGTGAAGTGTCATGTAGTCGACGTTCACATAACACCACTAGAGGAGAGACAACATACATCTCATCAAAATATCGAACGAATACCAAATTCACATGACTACTAATAGCAAGACTTCTCCCATGTCCTCAGGAACAAACGTAACTACTCACAAAGCATATTCATGTTCATAATCAGAGGGGTATTAATATGCATATAGGATCTGAACATATGATCTTCCACCAAATAAACCAACTAGCATCATCTACAAGGAGTAATCAACACTACTAGCAACCTACAGGTACCAATCCCAGACTTAGAGACAAGAATTGGATACAAGAGATGAACTAGGGTTTGAGAGGGAATGGTGCTAGTGAAGATGTTGGTGGAGATTGGCCCCCTCCCGATGAGAGGAGCGTTGGTGATGACAATGGCGATGATTTCCCCCTCCCGGAGGGAAGTGTCCCCGGCAGAACAGCTTCGCCGGAGCCCTAGATTGGCTCCGCCAAGGTTACGCCTCGTGGTGGCGGAGTCTCGTCCTGAAAGCTTGCTTATTATTTTTTCCTCAACGAAAGACTCCATATAGCAGAAGATGGGCATCGGAGGGCCACCGGGGGGCCCATGAGGCAGGGGCGCGCCCATGGGGGTAGGGCGCGTCCCCCACCCTCATGGCTGGTGAGTGGCCCCCTCTGGTACTTCTTGCGCTCAGTATTTTTCTATATTCTGGAAATAACTTCCGTGAAGTTTCAGGACTTTTGGAGCTGTGCAGAATAGGTCTCTAATATTTGCTCCTTTTCCAGCCCAGAATCCCAGTTGCCGGCATTCTCCCTCTTTATGTAAACCTTGTAAAATAAGAGAGAATAGGCGTAAGTATTGTGACATAATGTGTAGTAATAGCCCATAATGCAATAAATATCGATATAAAAGCATGATGCAAAATGGACGTATCAACTCCCCCAAGCTTAGACCTCGCGTGTCCTCAAGCGAAAGCCGAAATCAAAAAATATGACCACATGTTTAGAGATAGAGGTGTCGATAAAAATAAAATACGGACATGAGGGCATCATGATCATTCTTAGAACAGCAGCTTATATAATTATTGTCATATGATCTCTTATGCTAGAGTAACAATTCAATCACAATTTCAGGTATGAATCATAAACTTCATTGAAAACTAACAAACTATAATCTCAGACATTGAAGCAATTGCCATTTATCATAACATAGGAAAGAGTTCGTATAAGAGCTTTTCAGCAAGTCCACATACTCAACTGTCATATAGTGTTCCACAATTGCTAACACTCACGCAACACTTATGGGTATGGAGTTTTAATCGGACATAGAGAAATAGGGGCTTATAGTTTTGCCTCCCAACGTTTTACCTCAAGGGTAATGTCAACAATAATAGTTCATGAAAACTCACATCCAATTAGCCATATATACTAGGATCTTTCCAACATATTGTGCTTGCCAAAAGATAAAATGTAAAAAGGAAAGGTGAAGATCACCATGACTCTTATATAAGGTAGAAGATAAAAGTAATAGGCCCTTCACAGAGGGAAGCAGAGGTTGTCATGCGCTTTTATAGTTGGATGCACAAAATCTTAATGCGAAAGAATGTCACTTTATATTGCCACTTGTGATATGGACCTTTATTATGCAGTCTGTCGCTTTTATTTCTTCCATATCACAATATCGTATAAAGTTTATTTTCTCCCACACCAATAAGTCATACATATTTAGAGAGCAATTTTATTGCTTGCACTGCTGACAACTTACTTGAAGGATCTTACTCAATCCATAGGTAGATATGGTGGACTCTCATGGCAAAACTGGGTTTAGGGATATTTGGAAGCACAAGTAGTATCTCTACTTGGTGCAAAGAATTTGACTAGCATGAGGGGAAAGGCAAGCTCAATCATGTTGGATGATCCATGACAATATAATTTATCTTAGATGTAAGAAAACATAACCCATTACGTTGTCTTCCTTGTCCAACATCAACTCTTTAGCATGTCATATTTTAATGAGTGCTCACAATCATAAAAGATGTCCAAGATAGTGTATTTATATGTGAACCTCTCTTTCTTTATTACTTCCTATTAATTGCAATGGTGACCAAAACTATGTATGTCAACTCTCAACTACTTTTATTCATCATACTCTTTATATGTGAGCTCATTACTCTCCATAAGATCCATATGATCTCTTTGTTTCTTTTTATTTATTCTTTTATTTTATTCCCTCAAGATCGTAGCAAAATCATCAAGCCCTTGACTCAACAATAATCTTTATTATATAACTCACGGACGCGATTACATAGAGGGATCATAAAGCAAAACTCAAAACTAGATCATACCAAAAACTTTATTCTAGTAGATCAAGATATTACTAAAAGGATCAAACTGAGAAAAATGATAAAGATAGAGATGTGATGGTGATACGATACCGGGGCACCTCCCCCAAGCTTGGCAGTTGCCAAGGGGAGTGCCCATACCCATATGATTATGTCTCCTTTGTTGGTGAAGAAGATGGTGGTGATGATGAAGTAGGCTTGTCATCCATCTTCCAAGGCATAGGCTCACAATCATAGAAGGATGAACGAGTCTCCGGGATCCTCAAATATGCAGCCAAACTCATCCTCTTGAATCTATATTCATACTCAAAGTTTTGGTTTTGCAGGTCATAGATTTGGGCTTGGAGGTGCTCGATCTTCTCGTGAAGCTTGAAGATGGTCTCCCCAATGTTCTTGGCATCCATCTTGTGGTTGTTGGTGAACTCCGCGATCATCATATGGTTGGCGTTGAGTGCACGTTCCACCATCTCCTGGCACTCGAAAACTTGTTGCTCCATTGCCTCGAGCCTTGTCTCCACGCTTCCGGTCCTCCTTGGTCCCTCAACATCGCGGATGTGCAGCACCCCCTCATGCATCTCAATGGTTTGAGGGTGTTGCAGCACTTCTGCGAGGTAGGGGTTGATGACTGATACGTCTCCAGTGTATATATAATTTTCGATTGCTCCATGCTATATTATCTACTGTTTTGGACATTATTGGGCTTTATTATCCACTTTTATATTATTTTTGGGACTAACCTATTAACCGGAGGCCCAGCCCAGAATTGATATTTTTGCCTGTTTTAGGGTTTCAAAGAAAAGGAATATCAAACGGAGTCCAAATGGAATGAAACCTTCGGGAACGTGATTTTCTCATCGAATACAACTCAGGAGACTTGCACCCTATGTCAAGCCAACTAACAGGAGGCCACAAGGTAGGGGGCGCGTCTGCCTCCCCAGGCGCTCCATCCACCCTCGTGGGCCCCTGTTGCTCCACCGACGTACTTCTTCCTCCTATATATACCCACGTACCCCCAAACGATCAGAACAGGAGCCAAAACCCTAATTCCACCACCGTAACTTTCTGTATCCAAGAGATCCCATCTTGGGTCCTATTCCGAAGCTCCGCCGGAGGGGGCATCGATCACGGAGGGCTTCTACATCAACACCATAGCCTCTCCGATGAAGTGTGAGTAGTTTACTTCAGATCTACGGGTCCATAGTTAGTGTCTAGATGGCTTCTTCTCTCTTTTTGGATCTCAATACAATGTTCTCCCCCTCTCTTGTGGAGATCTATTCGATGTAATCTTCTTTTTGCGGTGTGTTTGTTGAGATCGATGAATTGTGGGTTTCTGATCAAGTCTATCTATGAATAATATTTGAATCTTCTCTGAATTCTTTTATGTATGATTGGTTATCTTTGCAAGTCTCTTCGAATTATTAGTTTGGTTTGGCCTACTAGATTGATCCTTCTTGCAATGGGAGAAGTGCTTAGCTTTGGGTTCAATCTTGCGGTGTCCTTTCCCGGTGACAGTAAGGGCATCAAGGAACATATTGTATTGTTGCCATCGAGGATAACAAGATGGGGTTTTCTTCATATTGCATGAGTCTATCCCTCTACATCATGTCATCTTGCTTAAGGCGTTACTCTGTTTTTAACTTAATACTCTAGATGCATGCTGGATAGCGGTCGATGAGTGGAGTAATAGTAGTAGATGAAGGTAGGAGTCGGTCTACTTGTCTCCGACGTGATGCCTATATACATGATCATACCTAGATATTCTCATAACTATGCTCAATTCTGTCAATTGCTCAACAGTAATTTGTTCACCCACCGTAGAATACTTATGCTCTCAAGAGAAGCCACTAGTGAAACCTATGGCCCCCGGGTCTATCTTTATCATATCAATCTCCTACTACTTAGTTATTTACTTTGCTATTAACTTTGACTTTATTTTACTTTGCATCTTTATCATAAAAATACCAAAAATATTATGTTTATCATATCTATCAGATCTCACTCTCATAAGTGGCCCTATAGGGATTGACAACCCCTATTTGCGTTGGTTGCGAGGATTTATTTGTTTTGTGCAGGTACGAGGGGCTTGCGCGTAGCCTCCTACTGGATTGATACCTTGGTTCTCAAAAACTAAGGGAAATACTTACGCTACTTTACTGCATCATCCCTTCCTCTTCGGGGAAAACCAACGCAGTGCCAAAAGAGGTAGCAAGAAGGATTTCTGGCGCCGTTGCCGGGGAGGTCTATGCAAAAGTCAGCATACCAAGTACCCACCACATACCCTTATCTCCCGCATTACATTATTTGCCATTTGCCTCTCGTTTTCCACTCCCCCCCAATTCACCCTTGCCGTTTTATCCGCCCTCTCTCTCTATCCTCCCTCTCTTTCTCTATTTTGCCTCTTTTTGCCCGCTTGTTTTTTTGTTTGCTTGTGTGTTAGTTTGCTTGTTTGTCGCGACGCTCAAGATAATACTAAATTGTGTGACTACACCAATACCAACAACAATGATTTTATTAGCACTCCGATTGCTCCTCTTACCGATGCTGAATCTTGTGAAATTAATACTGCTTTGCTGAATCTTGTCATGAAAGATCCGTTCTCTGGCCTTCCTAGTGAAGTTGCCGCTACACATCTAAATAGCTCCATTGATTTGTGTACCATGCAAAAGAAGAAAGATGTGGATAATGACATTGTTAAATTGAAGCTATTTCCTTTTTCGCTTAGAGATCGTGCTAAAGCTTGGTTTTCGTCTTTGCCTAAAAATAGTATTGATTCATGGAACAAGTGCAAAGATGCTCTTATCTCTAAGTATTTTCCTCCAACTAAAATCATCTCTCTTAGAAACGATATTATGAACTTTAAGCAACTTGATCATGAACATGTTGCACAAGCTTGGGAGAGAATGAAATTAATGATATGTAATTGCCCTACTCATGGTTTAAATTTGTGGATGATTATACAAATTTTATGCCGGATTGAATTTGTTTCTAGGAATCTTTTAGATTCGGCCACGGGAGGCACTTTTATGGAAATCACTTTAGGAGAAGCTACTAAACTCCTATATAATATTATGGTTAATTATTCTCAATGGCATACTAAAAGATCTACTAATAAAAAGGTGCATGTGATAGAAGAAATTAACGTTTTGAGTGGAAAGATGGATGAACTTATGAAATTATTTGCTAATAAGAGTGTTTCTTCTGATCCTAATGATATGCCCTTGTCTACTTTGATTGAGAATAATAATGAATCCATGGATGTGAATTTTGTTGGTAGGAACAATTTTGGTAACAACGCGTATAGAGGAAATTTCAACCCTAGGCCTTATCCTAGTAATCCCTCTAATAATTATAGTAATTCCTACAACAATTCTTATGGAAATTATAATAAGATGCCCTCTGATTTTGATTCTAATATTAAAGAATTTATTACTCTGCAATAGAATTTTAATGCTATGATTGAAGAAAAACTGCTTAAGATTGATGATTTGGCTAGAAACGTTGATAGAATTGCTCTTGATGTTGATTCTTTGAAACTTAGATCTATTCCACCTAAGCATGATATCAATGAGTCTCATAAAGCCATGAGAGTTTCCATTGATGAGTGCAAAGAAAGAACCGCTAGGATGCATGCTAAGAAAGATGCCTTTATAAAAGCATGTTCTTCTAGTTCCTATGAAAATAATGATGAAGATCTAAAAGTTATTGATGTGTCCCCTATTAAATATTTGTTTTTTAATATGAATCTTGATAATGATGGGACTGAATATGATCCACCTTTACCTAGAAGGTGTTCCAAGAATTCTGAATCTTTTGATCTTGATGCTAAATTTGATTAAAGTGGGATTGAAGAAATTAAAACCCTAGATGTTACTAAACCCACTATTATGGATTTCAAGGAATTTAACTATGAAAATTTCTCTTTGATTGATTGTATTTCCTTGTTGCAATCCGTGCTAAATTCTCCTCACGCTTATAGTCAAAATAAAGCGTTTACTAAACATATCGTTGATGCCTTGATGCAATCTTATGAAGAAAAACTTGAATTGGAAGTTTCTATCCCTAGAAAACTTTATGATGAGTGGGAACCAACTATTAAAATTAAAATTAAAGATCATGAATGCTATGCATTATGTGATTTGGGTGCTAGTGTTTCCACGATTCCAAAGACTTTGTGTGATTTGTTAGGTTTCTATGATTTTGATGATTGCTCTCTAAACTTGCACCTTGCGGATTCCACTATTAAGAAACCTATGGGAAGAATTAATGATGTTCTTATTGTTTCAAGTAGGAATTATGTGCCCGTAGATTTTATTGTTCTTGACATAGATTGCAATCCTTCATGTCATATTATTCTTGGTAGACCTTTCCTTAGAACGATTGGTGCAATTATTGATATGAAGGAAGGAAATATTAGATTCCAATTTCTGTTAAGGAAAGGCATGGAACACTTTCCTAGAAAGAAAATTAAATTACCTTATGAATCTATTATGAGAGCCATTTATGGATTGCCTACCAAAGATAGCAATACCTAGATCTATTCTTGCTTGTTATGCCTAGCTAGGGGCGTTAAACGATAGCGCTTGTTGGGAGGCAACCCAATTTTGTTTTTATTCCTTGCTTTTTGCTCCTGCTTAGTAATAAATAAATTATTTAGCCTCTGTCTTGGTTGTGTTTTTTGTGTTTAATTAGTGTTTGTGCCAAGTAGAACCATTGGGAAGACTTGGGGAAAGTCTTGTTGAACTTGCTGTAAAAAACAGAAACTTTAGCGCTCACGAGAACTGCTGTCATTTTTATTTGGAAAGCGATATTTAGCTAATTATTTTTGCATATTATTAATAGATAAATTCCTCACGTCCAGAAATTTATTTTAGAATTTTTGGGGTTCCAGATCTTGCGCTAGCTACAGATTACTACAGACTGTTCTGTTTTTGACAGATTCTGTTTTTCGTGTGTTGTTTGCTTATTTTGATGAGTCTATGGATAGTAAAATAGTTTATAATCCATAGAGAAGTTGGAATACAGAAGGTATAACACCCATATAAATAAAGAATGAGTTCATTACAGTACCTTGAAGTGGTCTTTTGTTTTCTTTCGCTAACGGAGCTCACGAGATTTTCAACTTTAAGTTTTGTGTTGTGAAGTTTTCAAGTTTTAGGTAAAGATTTGATGGATTATGGAACAAGAAGTGGAAAGAGCCTAAGCTTGGGGATGCCCATGGCACCCCCAAGATAATATAAGGACACCTAAAAGCCAAAGCTTGGGGATGCCCCGGAAGGCATCCCCTCTTTCGTCTACTTCTATCGGTAACTTTACTTGGAGCTATATTTTTATTCACCACATGATATGTTTTTTGCTTGGAGCGTCTTTTATGATTTGAGTCTTTGCTTGTTAGTCTACCACAATCATCCTTGTGTACACACCTTTTGAGAGAGCCATACATGATTTGGAATTTGATAGAATACTCTATGTGCTTCACTTATATCTTTTGAGCTTTATAATTTTGCTCTAGTGCTTCACTTATATCTTTTAGAGCACGGTGGTGGATTTGTTTTATAGAAACTATTGATCTCTCATGCTTCACTTACATTATTTTGAGAGTCTTAATAGCATGGTAATTTGCTTAAAATCCTAATATGCTTGGTATGCTAGATTAATAATAAAACTTTCTTATGAGTGTGTTGAATACTAAGAGAAGTTTGATGCTTGATGATTGTTTTGAGACATGGAGGTAATAATATCAAAGTCGTGCTAGTTGAGTAGTTGTGAAATTGAGAAATACTTGTGTTAAGGTTTGCAAGTCCCGTAGCATGCACGTATGGTAAACCTTATGCAACAAATTTGAAACATGAGGTCTTATTTGATTGTCTTCCTTATGAGTGGCGGTCGGGGACGAGCGATGGTCTTTTCCTACCAATCTATCCCCCTAGGAGCATGCGCGTAGTACCGAGGTTTTTGATTACTTGTAGATTTTTGCAATAAGTATGTGAGTTATTTATGACTAATGTTGAGTCCATGGATTATACACACTCTCACCCTTCCATCCTTGCTAGCCTCTTCGGTACCGTGCATTGCCCTTTCTCACATTGAGAGTTGGCGCAAACTTCGCCGGTGCATCCAAACCCCGTGATATGATACACTCTTTCACACATAAACCTCATTATATCTTCCTCAAAACAGCCACCATACCTACCTATTATGGAATTTCCATAGCCATTCCCAGATATATTGCCATGCGACTTTCCATCATTCCGTTCATCATGACACATTCATCATTGTCATATTGCTTAGCATGGTCATGTAGTTGACATAGTATTTGTGGCAAAGCCACCGTTCATAATTCTTTCATACATGTCACTCATGGTCCATTGCATATCCCGGTACACCGCCGGAGGCATTCATATAGAGTCATCTTTGTTCTAGTATCGAGTTGTAATCATTGAATTGTAAATAAAAGTGTGATGATCATCATTTTCTAGAGCATTGTCCCAAGTGAGGAATAAAAAAGGGAAAGGCCATAAAAAAGAGAAGGCCCAAAAAACGAGAAAGGCCATAAAAAAGGGGAAAGGCCCAAAAAATGAGAGAAAAAGAGAGAAGGGACAATGTTACTATCCTTTGCCACACTTGTGCTTCAAAGTAGCACCATGATCTTAATAGTAGAGAGTCTCTCATGTTATCACTTTCATATACTAGTGGGAATTTTTCATTATAGAACTTGTCTTGTATATTCCAACAATGGGCCTCCTCAAGTGCCCTAGATCTTCGTGAGCAAGCAAGTTGGATGCACACCCACTAGTTTCTTTTGTTGAGCTTTCATACATTTATAGCTCTAGTGCATCCGTTGCATGGCAACTCCTTGCATTAACATCAATCGGTCAGCATCTCCATAGCCCATTGATTAGCCTCGTTGATGTGAGACTTTCTCCTTTTTGTCTTCTCCACATAACCCCCCTCATTATACTCTATTCCACCTATAGTGCTATGTCCATGGCTCGCGCTCATATATTGCGTGAAAGTTTGTAGGTTTGAGATTACTAAAGTATGAAACAATTGCTTGGCTTGTCATCGGGGTTGTGCATGATCATAGCATTCTTGTGTGACGAAAATGAAACATGACTAAATCAAATGATTTTGTAGGGATGAACTTTCTTTGGCCATGTTATTTTGAGAAGACATAATTGCTTAGTTAGTATGCTTGAAGTATTATCATTTTTATGTCAATATGAATTTTTGTCTTGAATCTTTCAGATCTGAATATTCATACCACAATTAAGAAGAATTACATTAAAATTATGTCAAGTAGCACTCCGCATCAAAAATTCTGTTTTTATCATTTACCTACTCGAGGACGAGCAGGAATTAAGCTTGGGGATGCTTGATACGTCTCCAACGTATCTATAATTTTTGATTGCTCCATGCTGTATTATCTACTGTTTTGGACATTATTGGGGTTTATTATCCACTTTTATATTATTTTGGGGCTAACCTATTAACCGGAGGCCCGGCCCAGAATTGTTGTTTTTTGCGTGTTTTAGGGTTTCGAAGAAAAGGAATATCAAACGGAGTCCAAATGGAATGAAACCTTCGGGAACGTGATTTTCTCACCGAATACAACTCAGGAGACTTGGACCCTACGTCAAGCCAACTAACAGGAGGCCACGGGGTAGGGGCGCGCCTGCCCCCCCCCCCCAGGCGTGCCCTCCACCCTCGTGGCCCCCATGTTGCTCCACCAACATATTTCTTCCTCCTATATATACCCACTATCGGTGTCAAAACTGGCAGATCTCGGGTAGGGGGTCCCGAACTGTGTGTCTAAGGCGGATGGTACCAGGAGGCAGGGGACACGATGTTTTACCCAGGTTCGGGCCATCTTGATGGAGGTAAAACCCTATGTCCTGCTTGATTTATGCTTGATAATATGAGTAGTACAAGAGTTGATCTACCACGAGATCGGAGAGGCTAAACCCTAGAAGCTAGCCTATGGTATGATTGTATGTTGTCCTACGGACTAAAACCCTCCGGTTTATATAGACACCGGAGGGGGCTAGGGTTACAGAAGGTCGGTTACAAAGGAGGAGATATACATATCCGTATTGCCTAGCTTGCCTTCCACGCCAAGTAGAGTCCCATCCGGACACGGGGCGAAGTTTTCAATCTTGTATCTTCATGGTCCAACAGTCCGGCCAAAGGATATAATCCGGATGTCCGGATACCCCCTAATCCAGGATTCCCTCAGTAGCCCCCAAACCAGGCTTCAATGACGATGAGTCCGGCGCGTAGTGTTGTCTTCGGCATTGCAAGGCGGGTTCTTCTCCAAATTTCGAACGTTTGCTAAGCAGTGTCTGGTCCCATAAATGTTGAACCTCTTGGCTTCTGCACCCAATAAGGGCTATCTTGCACGCGTTGAATGAATGCGAGGCACCAGGGTGTTTTTACATTCGCCCCCTAGCCAGGTAAATAAATTGTCTATTAAAGGGATGGGGATTCTTAGATCCAATCCATACGAGGCTCCCCCAGTGAGAATCCATCAGAGCGCGCTTCGGAAAGACCCACTCCAGCATGGCCGACCTCCGTAGCTCCTCCTCCCGCCCCTGTAGCCCTAAGCCTGGTGATTGGGAGAGGTGTTTAGTCCCACACAGTCTATTAGTCGAACTGCAGACTAAGGGATTTCTCCCTCCAGCGTATATGGTGCCCGTCCAAGCCGGGCTCGCCACCTACAATGGCAGGGAGCAAGCGGAGAGCTTCCCCAGCCCCTCTACGGGGGAGCGGGTATGCCTTGTTCCTTATTTATTGAGGGGACTCGGATTTCCGATTCATCTGTTCCTCCGCGGGCTCCTGGAGTTTTACGGCCTCCAACTGCATAATTTCACCCCTGCTTCCATTTTACACATCGCCGGCTATGTTGCTCTCTACGAGTTATTCCTGGGCTGCAGGCTCATTTCGAGTTGTGGAAAAGGTTATTTTGCCTCATCCCTCGCACATAGAAGGGGTCACTTTATCAAGTGGGCGGAGCCGAAATATGGCGCATCGCCAAAATCAGATACCTGTATGGTACTCCGAAGAAGACGTCCGAAGATTGGCCTTTGGAATGGTTTTATATGGAGGACGTCCCCCTTCCGGACCCTGTTCGGCGGGGTCTTCCTGAGTTCAGCAATGCTCCTCTAAAGAAATGAAGAAGTTGGCGCCCACGGAGCCCCCAGGAGGAAGACAACGGAGAAGTCCTTTACCTGATGAACCGGATTAAAGCGCTTGCTCAATCAGGATTGACAGTAATCGAGGTTATGTCAATATGCATAATGCGGGGAGTGCAACCACTTCAATATCGAGGGCACCCCTTATGGTGTTTTAACATGGAAGATGATGCCACCCATTGCGGGAGTAAGGGTCCGGATAACACTGCCGCTTTAGCAAAAATTATGTCCGAATTGTTCAAGGGAGAGGAAGAGGAGTTCATCCGCATCAAGCCACGAGATGGATTTTCCATGTACAACCCTCCAAGCTGGGTGAGTTATATCTCCTTACTCCCATTCTTCCCGCATTCTTTGTTGTAGGTACTCACCTTGCCATTTTGCGGCAGGAACCGCGAAAAGCCATAAGGGAGGTCAGAAGCCCATCTCCACAACCAGAGGACCCTGACCGGGCCCTCGGTCCTGGACTCGAAGAAGACCCGGACATATTCGTGGAGCTGATAGACCGGCAGTTCTATCAATTAAGCTGTGATGACGCCATGGTGGCCATTACGGTTGACTATCCCGGACTGCTTCCTGCGTCGCACATAGGAAAAACCAAAAATCCCAACTCCAAAAACTATGATCCCCTTTTAGACACTTCACCTACCATATACATATGGTGTTTTACAGGGAAGGCATTCGGGACGCCATGCCGAACCCACAGCAACTCGCCAACAAGAGGCGCCGAGGCCGGGCAGGCCAAAAAGGAAGGCGGTCAGGACGGAGACGCTGGCACAGAGGTATGACAGAAACCCCGCTCCGTGGTTGTCGTCTTTCTTGAAATGTAATGACGTCCATGTTTCTTTAACAGAAAAAACGCTCGTCGGAATATGTCCGGTGAGGCTGCCGATCACGCTTCCACCAGTCGGGCTCCAGGACCGGACATAAAGGCGGAAGCCAACATGGGGCGGGCGCTAGATACTCCCCCTATAGAGGATGCAGATAGGCTATCCGCTACGAATTCAGAAGTGGAGAGCGCCATGAATCATAGGTGTCGCCGGGCCGTACTCCGCGATGCTTGCTTCGCACCAGAGGCATTTGATGCCTTCAGTTCTGGAGAGGCGTACCTCTGTGCTGCTGAACATGGTCTAGCCAGAGCCACGGACCAGTATGTAAAGGATGTATGGGTAAGAAAATCTGACGATTATATGTATCAGTAGCCCCTGAGACTTGAAACAGTTAGCAGAACTGATTTAAGGATCATCTTATTGTGCAGGTTCTTACAGAGAAGAATACTCGACTGTCACAGGAGCTGGAGGAATGCAAGACCCAACTTCGGGCCGCTGTTTCCGCATTGAAGGAACCTAAAAAGTCCCCAGATGGTAACATTTCTTTCAAAGAATGACAGGTACCATATAGCATGCGGCGTGGCTGCAGATCTAACAACAGCTATTGCAGATGAATCCGGAGAGAATCCGGAGGACCAGCATGCCGTACGACAGCTAAAGGCTGGCGAATGCGTGCTGACTGAGGTCAGGCGGAAGAAAAACAATCTCCAAGACGCCAATACCAAGCTAAGCATGGAACTAAAAGATGTTCGAGCTCAGCTTGCGGACTCCGAGAAGGAGAATAAGCAGCTTCGAGGCGGCATTTTTAGTAAGTGCTTGAACGAACCCTTAAAAAAGGGGTCGGCGGAGAAGCCGGCTAACAGAGTTATGTCTGCAAGTATGCTGACGGGTCGTCCTGCAGAGGAGATGCCCGGGTCTGCGGGTGATCTTCTATCTGAGCTCTCACAGCTGCACGAACAAGTTCGGCAGGTGATGCAAGGTGTTGCCCAGGCCTTGTGGCCAGCCGTCTCCCTGCCAGAAGGCATTGGAGAGCTTGCGGAGAAGCCCAAGGTGCTTCCGATTATGGAAGATATCGGCCTGCCGTCAAGGTGCCAGGGAAGCCTGGGCCATGGTGAAGACGCGGTATACCAAGACTGACCCGAACCACATGGCCGAGGTCGGACCTGTGGGGCCCGATGGGAAAGAAATCCCCGTTAGCTTAGTGTATGGGCAAGTAGAATTAGCCGCAAAGTATTCCCAACATGATTGTAGGCTAGACCGCCTGTTGGATGGTATAGAAGAGGAATTTAGTCAGTCTACATGACTATGTAATTAAAGTGACATGTATAATGCCTTCTAGCCGGATTGTAGATCATTTGTCATGGCGGACCTTTTCGCTTCAACCTCGGGACCCGATAGTCCGGAGTGTGTCCGAATACCCGCCCAGTTATATAAGAACCAGGGTATGCGTGGAAACCAGGCGTAGGGGTCATTAGTGCTTGAACAGACAAGTGCCCAACTAGTTATGTTATATTACATGGGTAGTAAGAAACATCTTCCAGGGAGAATAGTTCCGTTCAGGGTTCCTTTCCCTGGGTATGCATGCCATAAAGTGCATGTCCGTACTGCGAGAGAAAATGCAGGCAAAAACATATGAGGGCACATATGAGAAATAAATAAATAAAAATCATCTTTTGTTCGCCGACTGAATATTCCCTTAAGACCGCTAGCTTTCGGCTCCACCCAGTCTGAGGTACACATCCGGCTGACCCGGCAGTAACAATCGCAGAGGTGCTCCCCTTATGCCCTAGCCAAATTAACGGGAACGTGGGGCATAAATACAAGAGCCAGGCAACCCATCTTGGCCAAAACTTAAGTCATATCGATGCATATAGTGGCGAAGAAAACGTACATGCGGAAGAATAACACATGTGCGGGGCGTGAAGCCTAGATAGATAATTAAGCTTCTGTGTAAGAAGCCCCCAGGTATAATGAGCGCGGTTAGCGCATCTATAACGTGCGAGCGAGGCACAAGTTGGCCCTTGAAGTCCTAGAGAAATAATAAAAGAAAGAAAGAGAAAAAAGACAGATAATGTATATGCAAAAAATGAACAGAGGAAGGAGACGAACATAGAGTCTGGCGCTAGGCGTAGAATCTTCGGAGCCTGGCTGCGTTCCATGGGTTCGGCTCAAGTCGATTATTCGATGCATCCCATAGACGGTACGCTCCACCGGTCAAAACTTGGTCAATAATGAAGGGACCTTCCCATTTGGGCTCAAGCTTGGACTTTTTCTTCTCCGGCAGGCGTAGAACTAACTCGCCAACGTTATAAGTTTTGGCCCGTACTTCTCTACTTTGGTATCTGCGAGCCTGTTGCTGATAAAATGCGGAACGGGCTTTTGCCACGTCACGCTCCTCCTCCAGGGTGTCTAGACTGTCCTGCCGATCGAGCTCGGCTTCTCTTTCTTCGTACGTGCGCACTCAAGGTGAGTCATGAATTATGTCGCAGGGCAGAACTGCCTCTACGCCGTACACCATAAAGAAGGGTGTATATCCGGTAGTGCGATTCGGCATGGTCCGCAGCCCCCAGAGTACGGAGTCGAGCTCCTCTACCCAGTGCGTGTTAGACTCCTTTAAGGACCGCACTAATCTGGGTTTAATGCCGCTCATGATAAGACCGTTTACTCGCTCAACTTGGCCGTTGGTTTGTGGGTGATAGACGGAAGCATAATCGAGCTTGATGCCCATGTTGCTGCACCAGAGTTTTACCTCATCGGCCGTGAAGTTCGTGCCGTTGTCAGTGATGATGCTGTGGGGGGCGCCATAACGGTGTAAGACCCCGAATATGAAGTCTATCAGCGGTCCGGATTC
This sequence comes from Triticum monococcum, assembly GCA_034509565.1. NCBI lineage: Eukaryota > Viridiplantae > Streptophyta > Magnoliopsida > Poales > Poaceae > Triticum > Triticum monococcum. The sequence goes on from CM067845.1 coordinate 673,978,004, forward strand.
GGCTGTTTTAACAGGTTTGGCTTCTATCCATTTGGTGAATTTATCCACCATGACCAGTAAGTATTTTTTTCTTATGGGTTCCCCCTTTAAGGGGTCCAACCATGTCAAGCCCCTAGACCGTGAAGGGCCAGGTAATGGGGATTGTTTGGAGGGCGGTGGGTGGCATGTGGCTTTGGTTTGCAAAAAGTTGGCAACCGGCGCAGCGTTGGACCAAGTCCTGTGCGTCTGCCCGGGCCATCGGCCAATAAAACCCTATACGGAAGGCCTTGCTTACAAGGGCCCGGGCTACGGCGTGGTGGCCGCCAAGTCCGTCATGAATTTCTGCCAAAAGCGTCCGCCCTTCCTCTTCGGAGATGCACCTTTGAAGGACTCCGGTCGTGCTTTTTTTATACAGCTCTCCCTCGTGGACCCTGTAGGCTTTAGATCGCCGCACTATGCTGCGTGCCTCATTTTGGTCCGCGGGAAGTTCCTGCCTAGTTAGGTAGGCCAAGAATGGTTCTGTCCATGGGGCAATGATGGCCATTATGACGTGGGATGAAGGTGTTATTTCGGTGGCAGAGCCTCCGATTATGTCAGTGTTCGGTATCGGGCATCTTGGCCGGGTCCGGACAATATTTACCGGTGTCCCCTTCCCATACCACGGATGGCTTAAATAACCTCCAAAAAGATGTTGGGGGACCGCACCGCGTTTTGCGCCGATGTGGGCAAGGATATCCGCCGCCTGATTGTTTTCCTGAGCCACATGGTGAAATTTGAGTCCCTCGAACCGAGCTGACATCTTTAGGATGGCGTTTCGATAGGCCGCCATCCTCGGATCCTTGGCATCGAAGTCTCCATTTATTTGGGATATTGCGAGGTTCGAATCCCCACGCACCTCTAGGCGTTGGATGCCCATGGAAACTGCCATCCGGAGACCATGTAACAGGGCTTCATATTCGGCTGCATTGTTGGAGTCGGTATACTGTATCTGCAGTATGTATTGCACTGTATCTCCGGTTGGGGACGTCAGGACGACGCCAGACCCCAGACCATCCAGCATTTTGGAGTCGTCGAAGTGCATGATCCAATTGGAGTATGCGCCGTACTCTTTAGGGAGTTTGACTTCCGTCCATTCGGCGACAAAGTCGGCCAATACTTGCGATTTAATGGCTCGCCGAGGTTTGTATGTTATGTCGAACAGGAGGAGCTCAATGGCCCATTTGGCAATCCGGCCCGTGGCGTCGCGGTTGTTTATGATATCATTAAGTGGCACTTCCGAGGCTACTGTAATCGAACACTCTTGAAAGTAGTGTCGCAGCTTCCGGGATGCCATGAATACCGCATAGGCTATCTTTTGATAATGTGGGTACCGCGATTTGCATGGAGTGAGGACAGTGGATACATAATATACCGGCTTTTGAAGAGGGAATTTATGTCCCTCCGCTTCTCGTTCGACGACGAGCACTGCGCTTACAACTTGATGAGTTGCCGCAATGTACAACAACATTGGTTCACCGATGTTTCGTGTGGCCAGGATTGGGTTGGTTGCCAGTATGGCTTTTATTTCTTCCGAGTTGTGGCAGCGTCCGTCCACTTGAAGTGTTCGGTGCGCCGAAGGAGGCGATAAAGGGGTAATGCCTTTTCTCCTAAGCGGGAGATAAAGTGGCTTAGAGCCGCCACACATCCAGTTAGTTTCTGGGTTTGTTTGAGGTCCGTTGGTATAGCCAACTGTGACAGAGCTCGGATTTTGGCCGGATTAGCTTCAATTCCTCTACTGGAGACAATGAAGCCCAGGAGCTTTCCGGCTGGTACGCCGAAAACGCATTTTTCCGGATTGAGCTTGATGTCGTATGTTTGGAGGTTGTCGAATGTGAGCCTCAAGTCGTCTATTAGAGAGTCGGCGTGTTTGGTTTTAACGACCACATCATCTACGTACGCCTCTACTGTTTTGCCGATCTGTTTCTCCAGACATGTCTGAATCATGCGCTGATATGTTGCGTCGGCGTTTTTGAGCCCAAAAGGCATTGTGTTGAAACAGAAGGGGCCGTATGGTGGGATAAATGCCGTTGTGGCTTGGTCGGACTCCGCCATCTTGATTTGGTGGTAACCGGAGTATGCGTCGAGGAAACACAATGACTCGTGTCCTGCGGTAGCATCGATAATTTGATCAATGCGGGGGAGGGCGAAGGGATCCTTTGGGCAAGACTTGTTGAGGTCCTTGAAATCGACACATAGGAGCCAGGATTTGTCCTTCTTTGGTACCATCACCAGGTTTGCTAGCCAGTCTAGGTGTTTTATTTCTCTAATGAATCCGGCCTCCAATAACTTGGCTAGTTCCTCTCCCATAGCCTGTCTCTTAGGTTCAGAGAAACGCCGAAGAGCCTGCTTGACCGGCTTGAATCCCTTTAGGATATTGAGGCTATGCTCGGCCGGCCTGTGTGGGATTCCTGGCATGTCTGAGGGGTGCCAGGCGAATATGTCCCAATTCTCGCGTAGGAATTGTCGTTGTGCGGCGTCCACGGCGGGGTTTAACTATGCCCCGATGGAGGCTGTTTTTGTAGTGTCCGTTGGGTGGACTTGGAATTTGACTATTTCATCCGCTAGTTTAAAAGAGGTGGACTTGGATCTCTTGTCAAGTATCACGTCGTCCCTGTCCACTGTGGAGCGTAGCAGGTAATTCCTCGGCCGGAAGGGCTTCGGATAATGTCTCGAGGGCCAATGCGGCTGTTTTGTTTTCGGCGCGGAGTGCTGTGTCTGGATCACTAACGAGAGTGATGATTCCGTTGGGCCCGGGCATTTTGAGCTTCATGTACCCATAATGGGGTATGTCTTGGAAGATCGTGAACGCCTCCCGTCCCAAGAGGGCGTGGTATCCACTACTGAACGGGGCCACTTGGAATGTAATTTCTTCGGACCTATAGTTCTCCGGCATGCCGAATACCACATCTAGTGTGATTTTCCCAGCACAGGGTGCTTCCCGACTGGGATGATTCCTCTGAAGGTTGTGCTGCTTTGCTCAATGCGGTTCCAGTCTATTTTCATTTTTTGAATAGTTTCCTCGTAGATGAGTTTTAATCCACTGCCGCCATCCATGAGTACTTTGTTGAGTCAAAAGCCGTCCACAATTGGACTGAGGACCAGTGCAGCTGGTGCTCGGGCTGTTCGGAATTTAGGTTCGTCACTGGCATTGAAGGTAATAGCCGTGTCGCTCCATGGATTTATTGCTGCTACGTGGCAGATTTTGGCAATGCTGCGGAGTGTTCTCTTGCGCCTATTATTTGATGCGAAGGTCTCAAAGACTGTTAAAACCGTATTGTTATCCCTAGGATGGTGCTTTGTGGCATCTGGGATGAGAAGATCCTCGCCGCTTTTGGCCACCTGCCGGAGTATCCAACATGCTCTAAGGCTCTGTGTTGGTAGGGTATCCCCTGTACTATGAATTTTGCAGGGTCCGTTGAGCCATCCCTCCAATACAGTTCCACACCCTGTAGAGGGTTTTTGATTCTTTGTAATTAACTCGGGTGTCTTATGATAGTGCACCCTTTTACTTCGGACTGGGTGTATATTCGGAGCCGGATTATCCCAAAATTTCGTTTCGGTTTTCCAGGCACTTTCCATCGCACAATACTTTCGTACTATGGATGCCAAGTCGGCGAAGCGTGATATGTCACGGCGACTTATGGCGTTAAGGATTCCCTTGTCCATGCAGTTATTGCAGAAAAGTGAGTCTGCGTCTTCCTCACGGCAGTCCTTAACCTTGTTCATCACAAGGAGGAATCTGGCCCAATAATGATGTACTGTTTCATGGGGCTCTTGCCTGATGTGGGAAAGATCGTTTATGTCTGGGTGGGTGGGTGGGTTTGAGTCCGAACCCCTACCCGATCTGAGACCCAGGGGCCGAGGAGTTTCCGATCTTGGAAGTTCGGATTCCGGGATGTTACCCGATGAGTTTGGCCCGCTGCCTGACTCTAGGTTCAGGGCTTGGGTGATGTCCTCCCGAAAACGGGTATCCGGCTTGGAGAGCTCGGGAATCCGGACATAGTTAGTCCTCAAGATAGAGGAGGAATCGCCGCATTGTTCCTCCACCACTGCAACATGATGGGTGATCGGTGGAGAGTTAATCTCCCTTTGATCGGTTTTAAGACCAATCCGATCATAGTCCATAGCGACTCCCAAGGCGGTGATGCGATCCAAGAGCCCGTTTAGGGAAGACAGCTCCATTGGATCCATCTGCTCGGCGAATTCCGAGCCGACGTGGAGGCTGTTTTCGATGACCCGAGAAGTCATCGTCGGTGTAGCGGCCGAACTGGCGGTCATGATGAAACTGCCAAGCCGGAGAGTTTGGCCGACAGCTAGGGATCCCCCGGCGGTAATGTTGTTTTTAACAACGAGATGAGGCATCCTTCCTTACGGCGACGGCACAGAGGAACTCTCAATGAAAGCACCAATGTCGGTGTCAAAACCAGCGGATCTCGGGTAGGGGGTCCCGAACTGTGCGTCTAAGGCGGATGGTAACAAGAGGCAGGGGACACGATGTTTTACCCAGGTTCGGGCCTTCTTGATGGAGGTAAAACCCTACGTCCTGCTTGATTTATTCTTGATAATATGAGTAGTACAAGAGTTGATCTACCACGAGATCGGAGAGGCTAAACCCTAGAAGCTAGCCTATGGTATGATTGTATGTTGTCCTACGGACTAAAACCCTCCGGTTTATATAGACACCGGAGGGGGCTAGGGTTACACAAGGTCGGTTACAAAGGAGGAGATATACATATCCGTATTGCCTAGCTTGCCTTCCACGCCAAGTAGAGTCCCATCCAGACACGGGATGAAGTCTTCAATCTTGTATCTTCATGGTCCAACAGTCCGGCCAAAGGATATAATCCGGATGTCCGGATACCCCCTAATCCAGGACTTCCTCACCCACGTACCCCCAAACGATAAGAACAGGAGCCAAAACCCTAATTCCACCGCCGTAACTTTCTGTATCCACGAGATCCCATCTTGGGGTCTGTTCCTTAGCTCCGCCGGAGGGGGCATCGATCATGGAGGGCTTCTACATCAACACCATAGCCTCTCCGTTGAAGTGTGAGTAGTTTACTTCAGACCTACGGGTCCATAGTTAGTAGCTAGATGGCTTCTTCTCTCTTTTTGGATCTCAATACAATGTTCTCCCCCTCTCTTGTGGAGATCTATTCGATGTAATCATATTTTTGCTGTGTGTTTGTTGAGACCGATGAATTGTGGGTTTATGATCAAGTCTATCTATGAATAATATTTGAATCTTCTCTGAATTCTTTTATGTATGATTGGTTATCTTTGCAAGTCTCTTCGAATTATCAGTTTGGTTTGGCCTACTAGATTGATCTTTCTTGCAATGGGAGAAGTGCTTAGCTTTGGGTTCAATCTTGCGGTGTCCTTTCCCGGTGACAGTAAGGGCAGCAAGGCACGTATTGTATTGTTGCCATCGAGCATAACAAGATGGGGTTTTCTTCATATTGCATGAGTCTATCCCTCTACATCATGTCATCTTGCTTAAGGCGTTACTCTGTTTTAACTTAATACTCTAGATGCATGCTGGATAGCGGTCGATGAGTGGAGTAATAGTAGTAGATGCAGGCAGGAGTCGGTCTACTTGCCTCGGGCGTGATGCCTATATACATGATCATACCTAGATATTCTCATAACTATGCTCAATTCTGTCAATTGGTCAACAGTAATTTGTTCACCCACCGTAGAATACTTATGCTCTCGAGAGAAGCCACTAGTGAAACCTATGGTCCCCCGGGTCTATCTTTATCATATCAATCTCCTACTACTTAGCTATTTACTTTGCTATTTACTTTGCCTTTATTTTACTTTGCATCTTTATCATAAAAATACCAAAAATATTATCTTTATCATATCTATCAGATCTCACTCTCGTAAGTGGCACTATAGGGATTGACAACCCCTATTTGCGTTGGTTGAGAGGATTTATTTGTTTTGTGCAGGTACGAGGGACTTGCGCGTAGCCTCCTACTGGATTGATACCTTGGTTCTCAAAAACTAAGGGAAATACTTATGCTACTTTACTGCATCATCCCTTCCTCTTCGGGGAAAACCAACGCAGTGCTAAAAGAGGTAGCAATGACCTTCTCGAAAAACTTGTCCTTGGGGGCACTTGGAGACGTCATGATGATCTAGATCTGTCAAAAAACAGCTCGAAACAAGATCAGAGGACAATTGCATGATACAGGAGTCAAAACCTTCGGGAGATTATATAATGAATTTTTACCGACCAAAATACGTAACATGCAAGAAAACGGAGTCCAGAGAGTGCACGAGGTGCCCACGAGGAAAGGGGGTGCGCCCTCCACCCTCATGGAGTCCTCGTCTCCTTCCCGGATTGCTTCTTATTTTTCTAAATATTCCAAAATGGAGAAAAATTGCCATTAGAACTGTTTTGGAGTCGGTTTACTTACCGTACCACTTACCTATTCCTTTTCGGAGTCTGAAATGATCCGGAAAGTTCCCCTTATGTATTCCTCCGGGGTTATGGTTTCAATAACATTGGTTTCAACATTTATAGGATTACCTGAGATATAATGTTTGATTCTTTGACCATTCACTACCTTCAGATTTGTGCCTTCGAAGTTGTTGATTTTTATGGCACCGGAACGATAGAACTCCTCGATAACGTAAGGACCTTCTCATTTAGACAGAAGTTTTCCTGCAAAAAATCTTAAACGAGAGTTGTATAGCAATACATAATCACCTACATTAAACTCACGCTTTTGTATCCTTTTGCCATGCCATATTTTAACTTTTTCTTTAAACAATTTGGCATTCTCATAGGCTTGGGTTCTCCATTCATCAAGTGAGCTAATGTCAAATAACCTTTTTCTCACCGGCAAATTTGAAATTATAATTGAGCTCTTTAATAGCCCAATAAGCCTTATGTTCTAGTTCGAGAGGTAAGTGACATGCTTTTCCATAAACCATTTTATACGGAGACATACCCATAGGATTTTTATATGCAGTTCTATAGGCCCATAATGCATCATCAAGTTTCTTGGACCAATTCTTTCTAGATCTATTAACAGTCTTTTGCAAAACTAATGTGAGTTCTCTATTACTCAATTCTACTTGACCACTGGACTGTGGGTGATAAGGAGATGCAATTTTATGATTAACATCATACTTAGCAAGCATTTTACAGAAAGCACCATGAATAAAATGTGAACCACCATCAGTCATTAAATACCTAGGGACCCCAAACCTCGGAAAAATAACTTCTTTAAGCATCTTAATAGAGGTGTTATGATCAACACTACTAGTTGGAATAGCTTCTACCCACTTAGTAACGTAATCAACAGCAACTAAAATATGTGTATATCCATTAGAGGCAGGAAAAGGTCCCATATAATCAAAGCCCCAAACATCAAATGGTTCATTAACAAGTGAATAATTCATAGGCATTTCTTGACGTCTACTAATATTACCAATTCTTTGACATTCATCTCAAGATAAGACAAACTTACAGGCATCCTTGAAGGGAGTAGGCCAACAAAAACCGGATTGTAATACCTTATGTGTAGTTCTATCTCCAGCGTGGTGTCCTCCATAAGCTTCGGAGTGACAGTTGCGTAGGATCTGTTCCTGTTCATGCTCAGGTACACAACGTCTAATACCACCATCTACTCCTTCTTTATAGAGATGTGGGTCATCCCAAAAGTAATGTCTTAAATCATAGAAAATCTTTTTGTTTTGCTAGTATGTGAAACTAGGTGGTATAAATTTAGCAACAATGTAATTAGCATAATCAGCATACCATGGAGCAGTATGAGAAGCATTTATGACATTTAATTGTTCATCAGGAAAGCTATCATCAATAGGTAGTGGGTCATCAAGAACATTTTCTAACCTAGACAAGTTATCTGCAACGGGGTTCTCAGCTCCCTTTCTATCAATAATGTGCAAACCAAATTCTTGTAGCAAGAGAACCCATCTAATACGTCTAGGTTTAGCATCTTTATTTTCCATAAGATTTTAATAGCAGCATGATCCATGTGAATAGTTACTTTAGAATCAACAATATAAGGTCTGAACTTATCAGAAGCAAATACAACTGCTAAGAATTCTTTTTCAGTAGTAGCATAATTTCTCTGGGCATTGTCTAGAGTTTACTAGCATATTGAATAATATTTAATTTCTTATCAACTCTTTTCCCTAGAACAACACCTACAACATAATCACTAGCATCACACATAATTTCAAAAGGTAAATTCCAATCAGGTGGCTAAACAATCGGTGCACAGATCAATGCTTTCTTAAGTATTTCAAAAAATGCTTCTACACAATCATCATCAAAGACGAATGTTATATCTTTTTGTAATAAATTAGTCAGAGACCGAGAAATTTTTGAGAAGTCCTTAATGAACCTCCTATAAAAGCCGGCATGGCCAAGGAAACTTCTTATACCTTTGATGTCCTTGGGACACGGCATCTTTTCAATAGCATCAACTTTAGCTTTATCAACTTCAATGCCCCTTTCAGAAATTTTATGCCCCAAGACAATACCTTCATTAACCATAAAGTGGCACTTCTCCCAATTCAAGACAAGGTTAGTTTCTTCACATCTCTGCAAAACTCGATCAAGGTTGCTTAAGAATTCATCAAAAGAGGATCCATAAACGAAGAAATCATCCATGAAAACCTCACAAATCTTTTCAGAAAAGTCAGAGAATATAGCCATCATGCATCTTTGAAAGGTAGCAGGTGCATTACATAAACCAAAAGGCATACGTCTATAAGCAAAAGTACCGAAAGGGCAAGTAAAAGTGGTCTTTGATTGATCATCAGCTGACACGGGTATTTGAGAGAAACCAGAATAACCATCTAGAAAGCAAAAATGTGTATGTTTGGATAATCTTTCTAGCATTCGATCAATGAAAGGTAAGGGGTAATGATCTTTTTTAGTAGCCTTATTTAATTTGCGTAAATCAATTACCATCCTATAACCTGTAATAATTCTTTGCGGAATTAATTCATCTTTATCATTAGGAACGACAGTAATACCTCCCTTCTTAGGAACACAATGGACATGACTTACCCACTGACTATCAGCAACGGGATAAATTATACCTGCCTCAAGGAGCTTTGGTATTTCTTTTCTTACCACTTCTTTCATCTTAGGATTCAGCCGTCATTGGTGATCAATAACTGGTTTGGCATCTTTCTCCAAATTTATTTTGTGTTGACATAGAGTGGGACTAATGCCCTTAAGATCATCAAGAGTATATCCAATAGCAGCACGGTGCTTCTTTAGAGTTTTCAATCATTTTTCTTCCTCCTTCTCTGAAAGGTTAGCACTAATAATAACAGGATATATCTTCTTTTCATCAATATAAGCATATTTAAGAGTATCAGGCAATGGGTTAAGCTCAAACACGGGGTCACCCTTGGGAGGAGGAGGATCCCCTAAGATTTCAACAGGCAAGTTGTGTTTCAGAATAGGTCCCTGTTTAAAGAATACTTCATCTATTTCCCTTCTTTCATTCATAAACATATCATTCTCATGGTCCAGCAAATATTGTTCTAAAGGATCACTAGGGGTACGGCAATAGAAGCAAGACCAATAATTTCATCTTTACTAGGCAGTTCCTCTTCACGGTGTTGTCTACGAAATTTAGAAAATTTGAACTCATGAGACATATCACCTAAACCAATAGTAACAACATCCTCTTCGCAGTCTATCCTAGCATTAACAGTGTTTAAGAAGGGTCTACCAAATATAATGGGACAAAAGCTATCTTGTGGGGAACCAAGAACAAGAAAATCAGCAGGATATTTAGTTTTCCCACACAAGACTTCAACATCTCTAACAATCCCAATTGGTGAAATAGTATCTCTATTGGCAAGTTTAATTGTGCCATCAATATCTTCTAACTCAGCAGGTGCAATATCATGTATAATTTCTTTGTATAAGTCAATAGGTATTGCACTACCACTAGCACCCATATCACACAAGCCATGATAACAATGATCTCCTATTTTAACAGAAATAGCAGGCATGCCTACCACAGGTCTATGTTTATCTTTAGCACAAGGTTTAGCAATTCTAGCAGTTTCATCACAGAAATAAATAACATGCCCATCAATATTATCAGCCAAGAGATCCTTAACAATAGCGATATTAGGTTCAACTTTAACTTGCTCAGGAGGTGTATAGGTTCTAGTATTGCTTTTACGAACCACCGTTGAAGCTTTAGCATGATCTTTTATCCTAACAGAAAAGGTGGTTTCTCAACATAAGTAGTAGGAATAATAGGATCACTATAAGTGATAGTCTTTTCTTCAACTTTAATAGGTGCAACTACTTTTACTTCTATGGGAGGATGATATTTAAACCACTTCTCCTTAGGGAGATCAACATGAGTAGCAAAAGATTCACAGAAAGAAGCTACTATCTCAGAGTCAAGTCCATATTTAGTGCTAAATTTACGGAAAACATCGGTATCCATAAAAGATTTAACACAATCAAACTTAGTTGTCATACCTGACTCCTTACCTTCGTCGAGATCCCAATCTTCAGAGTTGCGTTTAATTATTTCCAATAAATCTCATTTGAATTCAATAGTCTTCATCATAAAAGAGCCAGCACAAGAAGTATCGAGCATGGTGCGATTGTTATCAGAAAGCCGAGCATAAAATTTTGGATAATCATTTCTCTTGAGAGCTCATGATTGGGGCATGAATATAACATTGATTTAATCCTCCCCCAAGCTTGAGCGATGCTTTCTCCTTCTGGAGGCCAAAATTTATATATATAATTGCGATCACAATGAACAAGATGCATAGGATAAAACTTCTGATGAAATTCCAATTTCAATCGTTTGTAGTTCCATGATACCATATCATCACATAGCCTATACCATGTCAATGCATCTCCCTTCAAAGATAAAGGGAAGACCTTCTTCTTGATAACATCATCGGGCATACCTGCAAGCTTAAATAATCCACAAACTTCATCCACATATATTAGGTGCTCATCAGGATGTAATGTTCTATCTCCCGCAAAAGGATTAGCTAGCAGTTTTTCTATCATGCCCGAAGGAATTTCAAAGTAGACATTTTCATTTTCAGTAGGTTCAGTAGGTTGAGTAGGTTGAGGAGCAACTCTTTGCTCTACTGGTCGAGGTGAAGATACCCGAACAAGCCCATCAAAGGATTACTTTCCATAGTAACAAGTGATAGTAAATTTCAGCACACTATATAAATTTTTCCTTACCAAATTCCACCTACCAAAGACGCTTCACTCCCCAGCAACGGCGCCAGAAAAGAGTCTTGATGACCAACAAGTATAGGGGATCTATCATAGTCCTTTCGATAAGTAAGGGTGTCGAACCCAATGAGGAGCAGAAGGAAATGAGAAGCAGTTTTCAGCAAGGTATTCTCTGCAAGCACTGAAATTATAGGTAATAGATAGTTTTGTGATAAGATAATTTGTAACGAGCAACAAGTAACAAAAGTAAATAAATTGCAGCAAGGTGGCCCAATCCTTTTTGTATCAAAGGACAAGCCTGGACAAACTCTTATATGAAGGAAAGCGCTACCGAGGACACATGGGAATTATCGTCAAGCTAGTTTTCATCATGTTCATATGATTCGTGTTCGGTACTTTGATAATTTGATATGTGGGTGGACCGGTGCTTGGGTGTTGTCCTTACTTGGACAAGCATCCCACTTATGATTAACTCCTATTGCAAGCATCCGCAACTACAAAAGAAGTATTAAGGTAAACCTAACCATAGCATGAAACATATGGATCCAAATCATCCCCTTATGAAGCAACGCATAAACAAGGGTTTCAGCTTCTGTCACTCTAGCAACCCATCATCTACTTATTACTTTCCAATGCCTTCCTCTAGGCCCAAATAATGGTGAAGTGTCATGTAGTCGACGTTCACATAACACCACTAGAGGAGAGACAACATACATCTCATCAAAATATCGAACGAATACCAAATTCACATGACTACTAATAGCAAGACTTCTCCCATGTCCTCAGGAACAAACGTAACTACTCACAAAGCATATTCATGTTCATAATCAGAGGGGTATTAATATGCATATAGGATCTGAACATATGATCTTCCACCAAATAAACCGACTAGCATCATCTACAAGGAGTAATCAACACTACTAGCAACCTACAGGTACCAATCCCAGACTTAGAGACAAGAATTGGATACAAGAGATGAACTAGGATTTGAGAGGAGATGGTGTTGGTGAAGATGTTGATGGAGATTGGCCCACTCCCGATGAGAGGAGTGTTGGTGATGACGATGGCGATGATTTCCCCCTCCCGGAGGAAAGTGTCCCCGGCAGAACAGCTCCGCTGGAGCCCTAGATTGGTTCCGCCTCGTGGCGGCGGAGTCTCGTCCCGAAAGCTTGCTTGTTATTGTTTCCTCAATGAAAGACTCCATATAGCAGAAGATCACGAGGCAGTGGGCGCGCCAAGGGGGGTAGGGCGCACCCCCACCCTCGTGGCTGGTGAGTGGCCCCCCTCTGCTACTTCTTGCGCTCATTATTTTTTATATATTCTGGAAATAACTTTTGTGAAGTTTCATGACTTTTGGAGCTGTGCAGAATAGGTCTCTAATATTTGCTCCTTTTCCAGCCCAGAATCCCAGCTGCCGGCATTCTCCCTCTTTATGTAAACCTTGTAAAATAAGAGAGAATAGGCATAAGTATTGTGACATAATGTGTCGTAACAACCCATAATGCAATAAATATCGATATAAAAGCATGATGCAAAATGGACGTATCGTCATGCTGACGAAACTCTCCCTCGGCCTCAACTGGATCAAGAGTATGAGGAACGTCATCGAGCTGAATGTGTGCTGAACACGGAGGTGCCGTACGTTCGGTGCTAGGATCGGTCGGATCATGAAGACGTACGACTACATCAACCGCGTTGATATAACGCTTCCGCTTTCGGTCTACGAGGGTACGTGGACACACTCTCCCCGCTCGTTGCTATGCTTCTCCTAGATAGATCTTGCGTGATCGTAGGAATTTTTTTGAAATTACTGCATTCCCCAACACCTACTAGGTGGTGATCTTATGAAGGAGAGTCTGGCGGTTATCAATACAGGTGTGACCCCAGAAGGCTAGAACTCAACTACTATTTTTTTTATCCCCAAGGTGGACAGCCCGGAGAAGATCACAATTCAGGCCTATTAGTTTATGTAACATGGTATATAAGGTGATCTCGAAGATGCTCGCAACACGGTTGAATGTGTTCCTTCCAAATATCATTAGTGTGACACATAGCGCTTTTGTTCCATGGCGCATTATCACTGACAATGTCATAGTTGCTTATGAGTGCCTGCACACAGCGCAAAAAAGAAAGAAAGGGAAGTTTGGTACGTTTGCCGTCAAACTGGATATGCATAAAGCATATGACCGCGTGGAGTGGGATTTCTTGGAGGCCATGTTATCCAAGCTGGGATTTGATGCTAGTTGGATTTAGCTGGTCAGGTCATGTGTTACATCTGTTGAGTATAAGGTCCGATTCAATTAATGAGACACTACCATTTTCACCGACTAGAGGTTTGAGATAGGGAGATCCCCTCTCCCCATACCTCTTTATTTTATGTGCAGGAGGACTGTTGGCTCTTATTAACCATGAGGAGGGGGCTGGTAACCTTATGGGTGTGCAGGTGTGTAGAGGCTCACCAAAAAATCTCTTATTTACTTTTTGTTGACGATCCTTTTACTCTCATGAGAGCAGATGTCGCAAAATGCAACCACCCTACGTGGCATTCTAGAAGAGTATTGCTCGGCCTCAGTGCAATTTTTGAGTGAAGCAAAGTGCTCTATATTTTTTCAGTCTGAGTACAAACGTTGATATGAAGGCAAAAGTGTGTCAAATTATGAACATTATGACTGAATCCCTCTCAGACGAATATTTGGGAATATCCTCCATGATAGGGGTGGACCAGGTTGATTGTTTCAAACATAAGATAGAGATGATCCAAGCAATGGTTAATGGATGGAAATAGAAAACTCTCTCATATGGAGGTAAGGAGGCCTTATTGAAAGAGGTGGCCCAAGCCATCCCAACATACGCGATGAGTGTATTTAAATTCCCCAAAAAAAATCTGCAAGGGGGTCATTGATACAATGTCGCAATATTGGTGCAGTGACGAGGAGAAACAACGTAGGATGCATTGGTTTGCTTGGAGGAAGATGTGTATTCCGAAAGAGAGAGGATGCATGGGATTTCGTGATATACATAGTTTCAACTTGGCAATGCTGGCCAAGCAAATGTTTGGAGACTTATTGATAACTATGGTTCTTTGTGTGCACAAGTGTTAAGAACAAGGTATTACCCTACAGGAGACATCTTAAACTATCAACCGAATAAGGGGTCGTCTTATGTATGGCAAAGTATTTGGGCCAGCATCCAAATGTTCAAGGAGGGATGTATTTCGAGAGTAGGAAATTGTGAAAAGGTCAATATTTCGACTGATCGCTGGATTCTGAATAGTGCTTCAAATAAAATTATTACAGTTTGGGGAAACCAAATACTCACGAAAGTTGGAGAGCTAATTAATCCAATAACGGGAGAGTCGGATGAGATGCTAGTCCGGGAAAATTTCTGGCCTATTGATGTGGATCTACTACAGATTCCGTTATTTCATGAGGAGACGGAGGATTATGTCACGTTGCATCTCACAAAGAGTGGAGTTTATTGTTATATGTTCGGCTTATTACAAGCAATGGGAAGCAAACTATGATCCAGAGGAGTGTGGATTAGCCCGCTACTCCACGGCGCCCCATCTAGTTTGGAAGAATTTATGGAATATGAAAGTACCAGCCAAAGTGAAAATATTTATATGGAGGTGTCTGCACAACGCCATCCTGTGCTATAGAGTCCTTATGAATCTCCACATCAGAAGGGTTTTTCAATGCCTGTTCTGTCAAGCCGGGGCGGAAGACATTTCTCATGTGTTGTCTAGTTGTATTAGATCAAAAGCAGTTTGGGATGTTCTCGGAAAAGCACAAATATAATTTTTGCTAGTATGACCGATCGGTCGGGGGAAGCGGTCATGGAGTTTATCCTATGCGACATATCCTATTGGAGAATGTATTTTGGACCATTGGAGTTGCCGGAGCTCATATGTATGGTGTGTTGGTACCTTTCATGGCAACGACGGCAATTCATTCGGGGAGAAGATATTTTGTCTCAAGAAAGAACTGCGCCGGCAGTCCTTGCTTTAGCTCTGAATTTTGCTCGTGCAGCGGAGATCAAAAGCACGCCTAAAATCAACAGGTGGCTGGCGTTTCTCTCTAGACAACAAAATTTAAATGTTGATGCGTCATTTTCCAAGGGTGATTACACCGGGTGTGGTCCGTAATCATCGGGGAATTTTCAAAAAGGCATCTATGCAAGACTTGAACATGTAGCTCATGTGTTCACAGCAGAAGCAGCTGCCTTGTTTGAGGGGCTGAAGCTAGCAAGAAATACGGGATGTTCTAATCTGTTGGTGAGATCGGACAACAGCACGGTGATGGATGCTATAAACTGCAACAAAGAGTTTTTTATGGTGGCAGCGCCGGTTCTTAATAATTAATATTTTACTAGATTTCAGGAGGATTACTATTGAGCATTGTAGTAGAGAGACAAATTACATGAGTTGACAAAATGGGGACGTACAAATAATCCTTCTTTTTGGGTTGATGCCCCGCCTAAGTTCATCGCAATACTGGTTATGGACGATGTAACTATTATTTAATTAATTAAAATAAAGTAAGCCTTCCCGTCAAAGAAACCAGTATGCCCCTACACGTGTAGCATTTCTTGAGAATTAAGGCAAGAAGACCATTCTAACACAGGACCACATGCATGTTTCGTAGAACTCATAAGTAATGGCCAAAAGTTACAGACAAAGATTGAACTTGTTACGGAAACTAGTCTAGCTCTAGATGGCTATATGGAAGCCTAGAGAAGGCCAGGAGAATCGCGATGAAGGGTCCATGGCAGCCTGCGCATTGGTTTGCGGACGGGTCGTCATGGCTAGCGTCGTGGCAGACGTCGCAGAAACACACATGGGGGCCGGCCGAACCGCCACCCATCCGTACCATAATATAAAACCTTATTGTATCGAATATACTAACATAGTAGATGTAATAAGTATTATTGGACTGAGAGAAGTAGCAAACTTCCTCCAAGGAGGGATTCAGCAATTACGCATCATGCTATAATTTTTTTTTGATAAATCACACTTCAAGAGCTCATCATTTAATCATCTAATTGTGGAATTTCTATCAACCATCATGTAATTATAAAAATGATATTAATATCGATATCAAGGAGATATAAACTACACCCAGCCTCTGTACCGACACGATTTCAAATGCTATTGAAGACTTCAAGGATGCACGCATCCAAATTATTACAAAAGGAAAACGACCAACAAAACATTGCAAAGCATTAGCCGATAGCAATCTCAGGCAACACGATATAGGTGCACGAGCTGGACCCAACCACCGAGGCATGAAACATCAACAAGGCATGAAACAAAATTCCATCTACAAAGACGAAGTACATAAAATAAGATTTTATCACATTTGTTCTGAATTATAAGATGTTTTGGATATTTTAGTATAAACTACATACGGGAATGAATCAACAAACATACTAAAACGCGTCTATATACATCCCATTCAGATAAAAGTTAGAACATCTAATAAATCGGAACGGAGGGAGTAGTTAATAAGACTGAACTCAAGGTGCAATTAATCTCCTAAAACTAACTATATATAAAGAAGACCAAGTACAAGTCTCTTAGCAGAACTAATAATAGCTCACAAGTGACAGCACAAAAATCAACTTATCTGGAAAGAAATCTAGCTTTAGAGAGGGCAATTCAAATGCTAACTAGTTTAGAAGTTGAATGTTCTTTTCTTCCAAACCTGAAAAAGAAAGGTGTGCCAGGTTCCGGCAGATCCCTTCATAGGATCCAAGTACAAGTCTCCTAGGAGAACCATCAAAGTTCACAAGAGGCAGCATAAAAATGAAACTTGCGCTGGACATTAAACTAGCTCTAGAGAGGGCAAGATAGAGTGCTAGCTAATTGATGTTGTAGAAAGGAGTGGCAGGAAGAACCCTTCATAGGGTCCATGGCAGCCTGCGCACTGCTTCGCCCGCAGCGTCGTTGCGGCTAGCATGGTCGCAGACGTCGCAGAAACATGCATGGACGAGCACTCGCCCTCCCATCGTCGCCACTCGGATGTTGCAAGCCTCGCATTTTCTATGCCCGCTCGCGTGGAGGTTCTCCTGGACAATGACGTGCTTCAGGACGAAGAGGTCGCACCGAATAGTGAAGCGGTCGCCTTTGAGATGCTTCGAGTTCTGCATGGCCTCCCTCGCGATAAACCTGCGGTAGCCCACGGCGTAACCGCCATGCAGGTCAACTACCTGCCTCGCGCGGACGTGCGCGGGATCCTGCTTCTCGACCTCGTCCATGAAGCTGAACTCAAGATGTACCCTGATGGGCCCTTTAACGTGCTCGTCGAGGGCGAGGAAGACGGAGATGAAGTCGGCGCTGTCCAGCCGGTCGCCGTTGGGGAAGAGGTAGATGGCCCAACGGTAGCCTCCCACGGTGAAAGGGCAGGACTTGAAGCTGGTGCCGTTGGTTGCTTGTTTAGCGATCGAGTAGCCGTCGATCTGTAGAAGATGAGATCCGGGCACCCTCGACTTGACGTAGAAGTCGACGCCGCCCGGCCGCCGGACGCCGCCAGCGGCGCCATGATCCCCATCCTCACCAATGTGTACAGTTTGGTGGTTCAGGGCGGCGGGGCACCCCTCTAACTAGGCCAGCCCATTAACGCCTCATTCAGCAGACCGAGTTGGGCCCAGATCTTAGAGGATTATCCATCCCCTCCATCTGCTTTCCGAAATCACTACTTGCGGTACTCGTTGCAAAGATCACTTCCATCTTTTCATGCGCGTCACTTGTCACAACCTGTGAGTTTTTCATTTTTTTAGATCTGTTTATTCTAAATGTTTTATCTCTTAAACAGTGTGTGCAAATCTTGAACCGTTTTCACCGTTGGATTACTCGTGTCGAGATCTTCAAAACTTGATCCCTTGTGGATAGGTTTTGACGAACTTTTTTTTCACAAAAAAAACCGATCAAAAAAAATAAACCGGGAGCACGGGTTTTTCCCCTTTCCGAAAGAGGCACGTCCGTACCTCTCGCGGAAGCAAAACCGTGCCTCTCATGATAGGAAAAAGAAAAAGAGAAAACGCGTTTTTTTTCGTTTCCGTGAAGGCACGGTCATGCCTCTCATGAAAGCACAACCATGTCTCTCGGAGAAGCAAAACCTAGCCTCTCACGAAAGAAAAAGAAAACAGAAAACGCATTTTTTCGTTTCCAAGAGGCACGGCCGTGCCTTTCGCGAAAGCACAATCGTGCCACTTGACGAAGCACAATCGTGCCTCTCGCAGAAGAAATAAAAATATATAACACGTTTTTTTTTTGTTTCCAAAAGGCACGGCCGTGACTCTCGCGAAAGTAAAAGCGTGCCTCTTGCGAAAGCAAAACCGTGACTCTCGCGAAAAAAATATATTTTTTTGCAGATGGAAACAGAAAATGTCGAAAAAAGGTAAGGAGGCCGGTGGAAAACCAAAACGTAGAAAATAACCATTTAAAAGACCGAAAACATGTGCGAAAAAAAATTTGGAGAAAACACCCAGAGCACGACATATGGTAGATGGTTGAGAGCACGCTAAGTGGCACTTCGCTGATCGTTGTGAGGCTCGAAGAAGCGCTCGTTCAATTAGTTGCTTTCTCGGGAGCAACTAGCCAATGTTATTTGCCTTAGTAAAACTTAACGGGGGGCGCTACACATCCGCCGGCTAATTTTTCGAAAAGATCGGCGCGGCCGTCAGCTGTCCAATCTGGCGCATTGAGCGGCTAAACGGGCCTCCCCCGCCATTGCAACGCAAGTCTGTTGCAGATTTATTTATTTTTTGCAACAGAGTTTTTGTTGCAGAATTCTTTTTCTGCAACATAGAATTTGTTGCACAAATTTTTCACAACAGAGATGTTGTTGCAAAAAAAGTCACAATAAAGGTCTTGCTGTAGAATTTTTTCCCAAAGAAAAACTCAACATACTACATCAAAGATTATGTTTCAGAGACATCATCGACATTGCAATCCATCAAAACCAATTGAGAGAGTCGGAGGAGAGAGCGCACTGGAAGCTCGGCCATGAGCTCGTGCGTAGAGAGAGAGAGGGGAGAGAGAGGGGAGAGAGGTAAGGAGAGAGGAGGGAAGGAGAAAGGGGATGGTGGCGGAGCGCCATGGGAGCTCGTACCTGGAGAGACAGAGAGGGTGGTAAGAAGAGAGGAGGCAAGAAGTAAAGAAGATGAGGGTATGTACAATTGTGCTATCTTAAAGGTGCCACATAGAATAAATGATGAGGTGAAGAAAAGAGAACTCATAAGAGAAGGTTTGTTTTCTCTTATTTAAGATAAGACAAGAGATGATCTCTTAGCACAATATGTCTCATCACATTTTTAGAAATTGCTAGTTATTAAAGATAATGCTAAGAAATGACCCATTATAAACATTTTTCTTTGTCATCTTTAAATTACATGCAAAACATAAGATAAAATTATTTTATCAACCATTGTACATGTCCTGAGAGAGAGATGGTTGTGCGGTACGACAGGATAAGGAGCTCTTGTTCCTTGTGGGTGTTTCTAGAGAAAGAGGTGGGACAGAAGGAGTGCCACATCGCCACACGATCTCTGTTGATTGGTCGGCTGCGTGGGAGACTGATCGATTTTGTGTTATCTGTCGGGTGATTCTTAGAGTTTCCTTTAAAGAAACTAGTGAACGTTATTCTTTGGCGCCAGGGCTATATGTCACCTGCACCTATTCCTAATAGTAATCGCCTCGAGTGACATCTAGCTGGCCGGTCCAGTACTGAGATTTCGTTCCTTGCAGGCTATAAGTTTGTGTATGTCCGGTCTTCTATTTTTTTTTCTTTAGTTTTATCTACTTTTTCACTGGTTTTCTACAGTTTTTTTCTTTGGTTTTCTTTATTTCTCAATGGTTTTTATTTTTTTTCTTTGTTATACTTTAGTTTTCTTTTGTGCATTTTACTTTTCATTGTTTTCTGCGGGTTCTTTGCCTTTTTTTGTTTCTTTCCGTTTTTTATTAGTTTCATTCTTCTCACATATGGCTTTTTAAGTACACAATGTACATTTTTAACGCACACGTGAAACCTTTTTATGATATATGCTTGGATATTTTTCAAATACATGATGAATACTTTCCGAATACATAGCAACATTTTTTCTAGATACACGTTGTACATGTTTTAATGGTAATAAAAAATAAACTATGGGAACATCTTTCTTAAATTGTATAAATACTTTTTAAATGTCACATTTATTAAACCACAACTTTTTCTTTAAAATGTGATGTACATATTTTAATGGTATGAAGTTTTTTACTGTATGCAAACATTTTGTTTTTTTAGCATAATACAGTAGGGAATGTCCCTAATGTGTCTCGTTTTCTATTATATTGATGGATATCTGCAAATGGTGTTATGTTACATAAAAATACTACAAAGAGTCAAGTCACTGCTGCATTCCTTCTTTAAGACTAGGTTTGGCCTTGATCATCACCAGTTGGAAGCTTTCCTTGAAGGCATATATGCATTGATCCATATTGACATCTTTGCTATCAAATATAATACCATTTATGTGATTCCATATGCTCTAACATCCAGGGATCAAGATTTATTTGAATCAGATGAAGTTCATCCTGTTACAACCATTGATGAGCATCTCTATAATATTCATGTCAGTGTTCCACTCCATGCACAAGTATAGCCAGAAGTTTTGACTAAAGTCACAAGTGAAGAACATATGCACATTGTCCTCAATACATGTCTCATCACATAGTACACATTCATAGCAATCAATGTGAAAGTTTTTCCTCCAGATGAGTTCTCTAGTACTCAATTTGTCCTGTATAGGAAGGCAGAAGAAAAATGTGTGCCTATGCAGGACAAATGGCTTCCATATCCATTGGAATGGGGCAGGTTCTTTTGGTGGGTTACCAATGAGAGCATTGTAGACCTTCCTGTTTGAGTACTTGATACCCTGACCATGAAATTTCCTAGACTTTGGAGTATGATCCATGCTTAAATTGTAGATAATATTCTGTAACTCCTGACATTGTTGGAGGGCAATAGTGGAAAGTGGAAGGTGAAACATATACTACATGTTATCTTGTATGTAGTCATATGCTTTTCTGACTATGATGCCCTTTTCCTTGGCATAAGAATGGAGCTAGGGGAACTTAAATTCCATTTCAGTATCTCCCCAGGTGGCAGTCCATAGATAAACAGTGTCACCCTGAGTGATAGTGCATTGTGCCATGCTTTTAAACTCAAGGATAAGTTTGCAACAGTCTCTCCACCAAAATGATCCAACTTTGTCACTTTGATTTGGAATATAATGATTAGGATAATATGCTTTCCAAATTAAGTCAACCCAAGGAGTATCACTGTGATTGAAGAATTTATGTACTTTTTCATGGGAAGAGTTCTATTTTGTTGTCTCAAATCTAAAACACCAAGACCACCAACCTCTTTGGGTAAGCAAATAGTATCCCATTTAACTAAGCATTTCCCTTGCTTATTTATGTCTTTTCCATACCAAAGGAAGTTTCTTTCATCTTTTTGCACATTTATCAAGAATAGTGTATTATACTTTATGGAGAACATAGCAAAGATGGGCATAGTAGATATAACAACCTTAATGTGGGTCAGCCTACCAGTATAAGAGAGCATAGAAACAATACTAGAGAGTTTGTGTCAATTTTGGGTCTGGTAGTCCAATGGGAAATCCCATGCGCATAAGACCATCAATTTTGGGTCTGGTAGTCCCATGGGAAATCCTAAGTAAATGGCATACTTTCCTTTTTCATCCCATTTGATTAGCAAGTTCGTCGGCTCTTTCCTCGACAATATTAATACGAATGGGAGATGATTTTCGGTAGTTTACCAGGAGGCTAGTAGATTTAGAAAATTTATTGAGTATACCTTTCAGGGCATTCAGTTGCATAGGATCAGCTGCCATGATGATGAGTTATTGTATGTGGGGAATCCTAAACCATATGCATTATCAATAGGAAGGGAAATATCCTCATTGTTCCAAGCCTCATTGATGACAATTTGAACGAGTTTAGCAACCATGACAAATAACATGGGTGACGGAGGGTCGTCCTGTCTGGCCTCTCTTTTAAAAATGATCATTTTTTCACGTACTCCATTCAGGAGTACACAGGTACTGCAGTGCTAAGAATAGATTTGATCCATCTGATCCACTTTTCTCCAAATCCTAGATGTTTTAATATGAATATAGTGGCATTATGCTCAACTTTGTCAACTTTTTCAAAATCAATCTTGAATATGACAAATTCTCTCTTAGATTTGTGGCAGATGTGTAGGTATTCATATGCCCAAGATAAGCAGTCTTGGGTCATTTTTGTTTTTAATAAATGAATATTTATTCTACTCAATAGTGATAGGATTTCATGTTGGAGTCAGTTAGCTAATAGTTTAGTAATAAGTAAGACCATATACCCTATTTGGATCCGTTTTCTCCTCTTTTAAAAAAATCACTGCCATTGGTGAATTTCTGATCTTGAGGCGTGTAATTCTGGGGACAGGGAAGGGTTGTGTTTGCTATGTGCACCTACTGATTTTCTTTGTAATTCTGTTTTTCGCAACTTAATGCATGTTGGGCGGCATGGGGTAGTGGCGTGTCTTGTTTGCTTTGATTTTCCCACCGCTCAATAGCCTCAACTGCTTTTCTCCACCGCTCAATGATGATCTGAATGCTTTTCTCCACCGCTCTCTCCCCCGTATGCGGCGGTTGCCCAATGCCGTTATCCCCAAAAATGATACGCTTACAGGCAAGTCTATATGGATTGAAGTTATGAAAAGCTCTCCCATCAATCACTCTCCTTTGTGATTTTCACTGGTGGGCCACTCACCCCTCTAACCTACAAACATAAATCGACACATCTTTCTGTGATAACTATCCCATAAAATGTGTCCGTAGATGTAGCATCGTTAGCATTGTCCCGAAAGCTCCGGTACAATCCTTTGCCACCGTCCACCGCTATATGAGGCTATAAAAATCCCTCCTTGCCTTTCCTCTCAAGCTCACCGCAGCTTCGTATGCCTCTCCCAACTCGAAAATGCTAAACCTACGAAAGCCCCTACGTATGTGTTATGGAAACTTCCCACTGCAAACTAAGCATCCCCCTGATTTTCAGGGGAGGTGGGCCTCACCCTACCCCTAATCCAATTAAACACCTCCATGTCAGATCAGCCCGTAATATATGTGGATGTAGCATTGCTCCTCCCAAATTTAAGCCATAGCACACATCCATCCAAGTAATGTTACAACTAAGTAAGTTGTTTTACGTGATTTACGTATTGTGCCACGTGGACATAAATTCTACTCTACGTGATTTACGTAATGTGCCACATGGACATAAATTCGGATCTTGTAGCTTCTTCGTAGGTGTAGGATTATCGCGGCCATCCTCCCCGACCTTGCCACCATTGGCCCGCGATTCTTTGACTAATAAACTAAGGAATCTTTTGTGGGTGAAATACATCTCTATACTAGTCCGACACCACCTGACCAATACATGAACATGCCCCACGACATTTTCATTTAGTTATGCATGTGTACTCCCAGACCACTCAACCTATAGTACGAACATTTTACTTTCTTGTTAGCTATTAAATGATTGATATCATTTTAATAAATGTTTTATTTTTAAATCTTTTTATATATTTGAATTCCTAAAGACAAGATCTTTAAAACAAGACCAATATTCAATATATTTTAGCATAGTTTGAATTTTATCATTTCATTCACTTTGGCGTTTCAAAAATATGGATGTAACTCATTTCAAAAAACTCGTTTCACTTTATTTTAAAAACTGGTTTCAGAATTGAGAAAAAAAATTGAGTCACTCAAAAATATAGATTTAACTCATTTTAGAAAACTAATTTTATTAATTTTAATACATTGATTTCACTCGTATCAAAACACATATTTAAGTAATTTCAAAGAATTGGTTTCGCTCATCTTGAAAAGGTCATTTCACTCATTTCAAAAAACTAAATTCACTCATTTCTAAACACTGATCTCAGTAATTCCGAAACACATATTTCACTCATTTACAGAAACAATTTTACTCATTTCAGAAAATGTCTTACGATCGTGTAAAAAACAAAATCAACTAAATTTAAACACCGATTTCACATATTTGAAAACACATTTTTTATTCGTTTCAAGGAACTGGCTACACTAATTTCATAAAACTAATTTCAGCCATTTCATAAAACTAATTTCACTATGTTAAAAAAATGATTTCACTCGTATGAAAAAACTGATGTCACTTGTTTCAGAAAAATAATTTCACTAAATTGAGAAAACAGATTTCACTCATTTTCATATTTCAGTTCGAAATGGATTTCAGTTAGTGCAAAAAACTGATTTCATTCGTTTAGAAATTCCGAAATAACAAGTTTTCCATGTATTTCACACCCAAAAATGTGTCATGTGTATGAAAAACATATTTCACTCATTCAAAAAAAATTGCTCTCACCCAATTCAAAGATCATATTTCACTCATTTTAGAAAATTGCTCTCACCCAATTCAAAGATCATATTTCACTATTTTTAAAAAGCTGATTTCACTCAAAGCAAATAACTGATTTCTAATATTTAAAAAAACTTATTTGATTCAATTGAATAAATATCAATTCAAAAAACAATTTCACTTGTTTTGTAAAACATATTTCACTCATTCAAAAAAAGTTTGAAATAATTAGTTTGACATGTTTTACGCGACCTAGTTTCAAAATTCTGAAATAACAAGTTTCATGTATTTCACACCCAAAATGTGTCATGTGTATGAAAGACATATTTAAAAATTGGTCTCACCCAATTCAAAGCTCATATTTCACTATTTTAAGAAAGTTGATTTCACTCAAAGTAAATAACTGATTTCAAATATTTCAAAGAACTTATTTGACTCAATTCAAAAAACAATTTCACTTGTTTCGTAAAACATATTTCACTCATTTAAAAAAAAGTTTGATATAATTAGTTTCACGTGTTTTACATGACTAGTTTCAAAATTCTGAAATAACAAGTTTCACGTATTTCACACCCAGAAATGTGTGATGTGTATGAAAGACATATTTCAGTCATTTAAAAAAATGGTCTCGCCCAATTCAAAGATCATATTTCACTATTTTTCGAAAGCTGATTTCACTCATTTCAAACGTTGAAAATTAAACTTGTTTGAATGTATTCAAGATTGATCTTCTTCGAAAGGTCTTGGCTCCAGGAGTTCAAATATATATACAAAGTTTCAAAAACAATTTTTTTTGTTTTGAAGATATGAACAATCTAAAATAGTGAAAAGGGAATTAAAAGTGTTGGATTTAGAGATGGAAAGAGGAGAGATAATGTCCGAGACATGCATGTTATAGTATGTACCATGACCAGTGAAAAGAGAAAAGCAGGACCATGCATGCATCCTTTGCATGTGCATGGTGGGCCATGAAATACAGTGACTTAAATAGATAAAAGAGGGGAATACAAATGTACACCTTTTGAGCGGGCAACATGCTATTAGTGAGAGAATCACCGGTACATCCCGGCACCGGTAAAAAACACTTTGTGACATGTCCAGCCACTCCTTAGTTCCTCCACATTTTCTGTTTCTGAATCTCCGTTTGAGTTGATGCACTATGATGTCTGGTTTTCACCCGTTGTTAGCAATTCTTGTTTTCACTACTACTTAATCTTACTTGATGATCACGCGCGCACCGTGTCTGTGTCTGGACTTTTCCATTACGATGTAAATTTGATGTGTTCCACACGATCAACATGGCTAATGACATAGTTGGGCAAAGCAAATGTTGGTCATTTATAGCAGAGATTGAATAGATTGGTGTTGATTATGTACTATACTATGTTTCATTTATAGAACAACTTATGCTTCAGGCCTAAGTTATGGCATCCATCCATCCATCTCAACAAACACGATCAGCAACAAGAAAATGCTGCTCAATGAGAGCGCCAACCAAACATATGCAAGGAACTCAAACACTCAACATAAGCAACCAATGCAAAACAGACTTCCAGGAGTGATGAAAGTTACTCTCTTTTTTGCGAGGGTGATGAAAGTTACTTGATAGAATGGGATACTCAGCATTTTAGTACATAAGTTGTCGCAGAGACGACTAAATTAACATAGGACTTCTGCAGTTTAATCAGTTCAGGTGTAGCACTGCTGATTGAGTTCAGAAAGCAACCAAGAAATAAACAATACTTCATGTGAACAGGACAATGAGAAGCGCACATTCTTGCTTGACGAAATGCAGAAACATAGGGCAACAGTAGTCTGGATAGATGGTTGATTGTAGACAACATGAACTACAAACTGTGCTCTCGACTGAAGCCTGTGGAAACAAGAAACAAGACATAGTTAGCACATGGAGGTTTTCAGCTAATAGAACTGAACCAACAATACAACTTGCTTATCATGAAACCAGACAGAAGTTTGTAACGTACGTATCAATTAGTATCATTCGACAATTTATCCGGCACTCAAAGCAACAAAGTAGCACCAAGTTAAATTATTTCATTATGAAGACACAGTGCAAACCCACAATGAAGTGTTCACATATTTAGCATTCTGCTGGGTGGTTTTGATTAATACTCATGCATTATTGTCCTAATCGACAGCATAGGCGTGCAGCTGAAGTTGTTACACCAGCAGATGCAGTCGCCATGTTATTGCTGCTAGGAAATGATGCGACATTGCAGATGAAAGGTATTGTATGGTGCCATAGTGGCACACAAGCTAACTGATGTATGGTGCCATAGAAAATATGTACGGTGGATCGTTTCCATTAACATGTACAAGAAAAAATCAAGTGTAATTTACCATTGCATCCTCAATGCGGTGGGGGTTGCCCGATCAGTAGGGCACGACAGACCTGGCACGGTGTTGAGATGGGATTGGCCTGGATTATCAGACGGCATGGGGGACATAAGAAATTGTGACCCAGAAACAATGAGGTTAGAGCTGGACCCTGATAGCATTCCAGGCATAGTTCAGCTCCTGGCTGGAACCGGGGTGGCCGTGGGAGTGGAGCTGATGGCACGGGGATGTGTGCAAATGGGCTCTGAAGATTGAGCCCCTGATCCACAGCAGACGCACCAGCATTAAGCTGCAGGAACTGATCTTTGATTTCAGGGCCTGAGAAAAAATTGCTCAGCTAAACAGGACAAGAACTCGAGAAAGAATCTCAGAACAACATGAAAACGGCACGAACCATACCTCCTGCTACCGTGGGAAGCCACAGATTATTCTTGGTTCTCGGGTCGGGGCCCTTGGTTCTCTTGGACCCAGTACGACTCCCCTGGCTGCCAAAACAAGGGATGGTATTTGCAGTTGCATTAGGAACACGTACGAAAACCAGAAAAGATGAATGCTTTGAGGTTTTATAGTTACCCATAAGACTTTCTCTAGCTTTCCCCTTATCGAGGACCAATGGTGCCTGAGGCGGCGCCTTGCGCCGGCGGAAAATGAGGAAGCTCCGCAACCAGAGCAGTCACTGCAGGCAATAAGAAAGATCTTAAATCTCGATGCGGACACATGCGAACTAGGAGTTTAGTTTTGGTTCAGAGAATCGACGCACTCTTGTCGATGTTGGATGCATCTCCATCCCCGCCCTTGCCATCATGAGCAGACACATCCCCAGGCACTGTGCACGAAAAGAAGGGCTAGTTTTCGAATCCCGCATGCCGGCGAGATCCAACAAAAAAAGAAGCATTTTTCCCGTCGAAAACTCACCGGCCGATGACTGTGTGACCGCCACCTCCTTGCCCTTTCCATGGCTTCCTTGCCCAACTTCTCTCCCCTTGTCGGCGGCGGCGCTGCCAGTGGATGGGGCAGAGCCAGGGCCTTTCCCCTGCTCGGCCACCGTAGCATCTCCCGAAACTGAAAAGAAACCGAAGAAAATGTGGGAAACGAGAGAGCCAAGAGTTCCATGGTTCGGATCCCAAGAAGAAAAGTAGAGTCCAAGTGGAGAAATCGGGTACCATCTTGGAGCACGGTGTCCGGGTTCTCGAGGCCGAGGTTTTCCACGGGGTCGGTGGAGCCGGGCGAGGAGCCACCCCCGACGGGAGCCGGCTTCGACGAGCCGCCGGCGCCGTCGTCCTTCTTGGGCGAACCCTCCTTGTCCGCCATGAGCGCCTCCTTAGGAGAAGGGAAGGGAGGAGAGGAGAGCGGAGGCGCCTCGGGAGACGAGAAGCAAAACAGTAGCGTCGGGGTGACGAGGAAGGGCAGAACAGCTGTTCAAAGACAGGAGGAGGCAGGAGAAAAGAGTTGCGTTCCGCCCCTTAAACAATTTTCATTTCACGTTCCAGCTCCCTGTGCGTTCAACTTTTCCATTCAATTGGCGAGAGCTGCAATTTTCAGGTAAGTACGAGGGTTTGACCGAAAGTTTTAACATCCTTGGCTGGTTTCGCCGGTGGGCCCAGTAAGGCCTCGTTTGATGGAAGAGGTTTGAAGAGGATTAGAGAGGAATATCCCCGCAGGGCCCAGAATCCCCTAGAAACCCCATCAGCCCATTTGATTCGCAGGTATTAAACGGGCCAAACCACTCCAATCCCCACCAACCCTCCCGACCCACGCGGCTCAGCAGCCTCGCGTAGCCCCTCGAGGAACGAGACCCCGCCGCCTTGCAGTTTGTTCGTCGCTGCCGCTGGAAGCAGCTCCTTCTTGGCGAGACAGGAGGAAACAACACTACTCAATTCTCTGAAATATTGTGGTTGGAGGGGGATTGAGCATTCAAAGGGATTTAAGGGGATTGGGTGGAAGATAGGGATTCACCCAATTCTCTGAAATCCCCATCCCCTTTGGGGCTGGAAATCCCCCTCCAACTTGAGTTTAGGTTAGGTTCTAGCGGTGGTTTTTTATGCATATATCGTGTTGGCTTGTTGTTCAAGACGGTGGTTGTTTTGAGAGAAGAGTGGAGTTGTTTGATGTGTGATCATGGTGTCCTTACATGTTTCGGCGTCGGTGTCAATGGGTGTTCATTGTGTGAGTCCCTTGAAAGCTCATGTTCAATGTTGAAAAGGATCAAGTTATTGCTACAATGTGGTCCATGAAGCCCTAGCTCGCTCAAGTCTTCTCCTTGCTCGCTCGCTCGCTTTAGTGCTAGCTCTCAAAAAACCAACTATCATTTCTTATTTAATTTTTTAAATTAAATTAAAAAGAAGTTCAAAGTTTTTAGAAAACTGTTCTAAATTAAGAAAATCATAATTGTTAAAAGAATCATGGATTTAAAAATTATTAGCGAATTTGAAAAAAAAATCTTCATAGAATAGAAAATACTCGTAAATTAAAAATGTTCACATATTCTAAATATATTTGAAAATTTAAAAATTCCTTTAATTTCAAAAATGTTTAAGATATTTCTTAAGTATTCACGAATGAAAATGTAAAAAGATAAAAAATTTAATAAAAGACAAATAATTGGTAAATTCACCGAGCGAGTAGAGGGCTCCACGCAACCGAGTGAAGGAGGGCGCTCCATTTTAAGCGGGCATAGTTACTTAGTACATTATATGTTGTGTGTGTGGTATAAAGTGTAACATCGAGTTTGTATTTTAGAAAAGTTTCTAATGGTATATTTTTATAATATACAGTTCATATATTACCGGTGGTCAACATAAATCACGAAATACGTATTAGGCCCTAGTACATACATGGGTTGAGGGATACACTGTTTTGCTATAATTCTGTCCTTGAGTAGCCTAGATTTGTAGTATCTCCCAGTAGGTGGTAAAGACATCTCCACGTGAATTCTCAAACCGCCCTCAGGCGTTCGGTCCGAGTTGTCAAGATGCACCTTATCATCCAATGCAGTACCGTATTGATCCGCTGTCGCGTCCAGTTGTACATTTTCTTACAAACCAAAAGCGAGCTGGGGGAAGGGGCTTTTGCCGGAGTCCAGATCGCCATCACGTAAGACTCCGACACCCTCGGTCCACTCAAATCCTCCTTCCGGTCCACTTTTCTTTCACCCCACCCTTGCTCTTCCCTAACTTTACATCCGCACCCTCCCCGTCCAAAACCGTTATTGTACCTATCAGACCGCCGCTCATGCATCCTCAGGCGTCGGTAGCCTGCACCCCACATGCATGTCTGCCTTGGACTACGTCGTCGTCCACCCAGGATTCCTCCGCAGCCAGGTACCCACCGCCCCCCTGTCGACACCATCCATGGGGGGCACCATGCCTGGCAGTTGTTCGACCAAATGTCGTTGAGCTTTTCTGTTGAACTTCTTCTTGTTCTCTAGAGTAAGCACGATGGTGTCGTACTCAAATGATCGAGGATGAGTTGTTGTCTGATGCGTGGTTGGTCGTATGTGCGGACTTTTTAGGCATGAGGCTACGAGGCTCGACCTTTGGCAAAACGTGCATGCTTCGTTTCATGAGAAAAAGAATGTCGTGCCCTACGACATGCATGTCATCCATGAACGCAATGTGAAGTCGCTATCGCATCGGGGGTACATCATCTGCAGCTCCATCATGAAGTTTCATGGTGCAATTCACCGAGTGGACACAATGTGGTCATTGGGCTCGTCAACCATGAAAATCGTATGTTTTGCTTCTTATTGCTTCACATGTTGGTTAATTCATTCATTCATTCACTCGATGGTCTAACTTGATAATCATCATGTTGTATAGTCTGGACGTGTTGTACCCGGCCATTTACGCTCGTACATTGTTAGATGAAGCTCAAAGGGAACTATGTGTAGGATGACATATGCCGGTTCTAACTCTAGTATCGTTAAATTTGCCTGCTATTTCGGATGTAATATTTACATCTGAATTATTGTTGTATCAAGGATATTTGCATGTTATTTATGGATGAATTGTGCTATTTTCTATAATTATTTTGGGTGTTACGGAATTAGAAAAAAAAAGAGGATGCAGACAGTGTCGGATGGCCAGCTCCTGTATAATTGTCCGCGGACTAGTACGGAAATGCTCGAGCTGCTGGACTTTAATGGAAAAAAGAATGAACAATAATTTTACACATGAAACTCATAATATAATCACAACAATTTGCGTGTAAATCGTCGAGTTCAACGAATATTCCAATTTGCAAAAAAAAAAGGAATATTCCGCCTTTACTTATTTGCAAAGAAACAAAAATCCACCTTTACAATGGACGATGGGGTGGAGAGTGGGTGAAGCAGGTGGGTGGAGATCGTGGAACGGCCCGAGCAAGTTGCTGCTTGGGGCTGGGTTTGTTCGCTTGTTCCGTAATGCATCGCTCTTTTGCCCATCCGTTTGGCTCTGTCTCTGGCTCACTGATCTGATCTATTGGCATGGCCATCCCCTGCTTCTTTTTCCGCACCTGTCCCAACCAAATTACAGGTGCATGCATGTGCCGGTACCGTCGTGCCGCTGCATGCGCGGTCCGCTTTTGAGCAAGCCATCTCTCCGTTGCGGGTAGCCTTGCCAGAACCGCCCCCGCGATCAGTCGATGGCCAGCTTCACGCGGGGAGCGGCGCAGCACGACACAAACATCAGCCCATCGTCAAAACACGCGTCCATGCATGCACCGCGCACGGAGACCGGCCAGGCCATATCTGGGAGCACGGCGACGCGACCAGGTCGACTCGTGCGGCTTCTTGAACGGTCAGCTGCACGATGCTACTATTCGTTGGGTGGGTGCATGGGCTACAAGCCACTTTTGCATGTCTACTCGTTGGGTGCATGGGCGACAAGATAGACCATGCAACTGAAAAAGTCTCTGTTCGAGCTTCGGCAATGGAGCCCCTCCACTGGGCTTCTGTCCCTAGGTCCACGTCTCTGCACAGCGCCGCAGCCGATCGCTTCTTTTGGAAAGCTACAAGATTCTGCGAAGGACCCATGCAAAAAAGCCAAATCAAACTCTTTTTCCAAAGAAAAAGGCAAAGCCGGGCATTTGTCCTGTTGGACTCGCCCTACAAGCGGTGAATCGATCGAGGAGAGGTTTCTTCTCTGGGCCATGCCAAAGGTAGGTAGATGGTCACCAATACGAGCTTCTCTTAGAGCATCTGAGTTTGTTACTATACCTATCATTAGAAATTGAAAAGGTTCAGAAAAAATTCAAACGGAAGCAAAAAAAAATTGTCTTATCCTTAATTAGAAGAAGAGAATTGACCGGTTAATAAACAAAAAACTCGACGAAAACTTGAAAGCGAACGTGGGTGTCGCGTAATCGGACACGACACTTTGGAGCCTTGATACCCCTTTTTTGGTTTGATGTGGGGCGAAAAGATGGTGAATCTTACCACTACGACCCAATGAGTTTACCCAAGTTCAGACCGTTGTGAAGCATGATAGCCTACATTTGTTTGGTTGTTTTGATTGATGTGTATGACAAGGTTAGAAATGCACCAATTCCGTTGCCAGGGCATAGGAACGGGCTATGTGTATGTTGTGGTGGTGGACTAGATAGCGAGTGATTCTCTAGGGTCCAACCTCGATCTGAGTTGAAGTGTCCCTTTTTATAGTTGCAAGGGAACGCCACCGTAGTTACAAAGGCCCTGTTTGGATACTCTAACATAGTTAGAGTTAGAGTTATTTTTTAACCCACTCTAACCCAAATAAACATCTCTTCATCGAGATAGTTAGGTTAGATGGAACTAACTCACTCTAACCCTTCATGTTTGGATACTTTTGAGTTATTTGATCCTTCAACTAACCCAAACTAGCTCTAACCCCATGATTCAAACAGAGCCAAAGAAGTAAATGAGGTGGTTTTGCAGCGGGGCACAACGCGTTGTTGTCGAGCGGCACGTGGCGTCGTGCCATCTTGCCGGGGGCAAACGCACGTCTCATCCGTCACCATTGTTGAGTTTTGTGTCCGTCATTGTAGCGTGCGTCGCCAAATGGCTCGCATGCGGTAGAAGGCACGCGACTTGCCCTCCAAGGGAAGTCATGAATACGTGCGTGCTCGCTCCTCCCTACGTCTCGTCACCACTCCCCCAAGCACTCCTATCACACGCTTGCCAGCGACTTGGTCGTTTGCAGAGTTCTGTGGGTGCCCTTGGGCGGCATGTCATGAGGACTGGGTTCCTGGGAGGAAACCCGTTCTTAAGGAGCTCTTGGCCTCGGTTTTGTTGATGCCGTCAAACGGCCTTTCTCCAGCGCGATGACCTTGCATGGGAGAGTCTTCACAAAGACCTGCATCTTTTGGGCTGGTTCATATAACATTTTTCATTAAAATTTTATATTGTAAAGAGAAGCATGTATGTACTTAATGTGGCGGTATTGCTAATTTTTTAAGATTTTGACCTTTTTGAGAGAGAGAGAGAGAGAGGGAGGGAGAGAGAAGGGGAGGGGAGCGGGGGCAAGGTACACATGAAATGCTTGTGCTGCTAGACTTTAGTTGAAACCAACACATTCATAATATTTTGTGAGTTCAACTAATATTTTGCCTTTACAACGGAGAGTGGATAATCCGGGGAATGCAGATTGTGGAACGGCCGTAGCACGTCACGGGGCTGGGTTTGTTGGCTTGTTCCGTACCGCATCGCTCTTTTGCCCATCACTCTAGCTCACTCATCTATTTCTTTTTTGAAAGAAGCTCGCTGATATTTTTTAAGAGGAAAAATTCCAATCTGTTCATTAAATAACATAGTAATACTACCAAGAACATCAAAAATAATAATAAATGCATTCAGGTTCATCGATCACCTAGCGACGATTACAAGCGCTGGAGCGAGTCGAAGGCGCGTCGCCCTCATCGCCCCTCTTTCACAGGAGCCTGGCAAAACTTGTTGTAGTAAACAGTCGGAAAGTCGTCGTGCTAAGGCCCTACGAGACCCGCACATCAAAACAGCAACCGTCGCCGATGAAGAGAAGCGTAAATCGAAAGAATCCAACCTGTTGACACTCAAACGTAGACGCACCAAGACTGAATCCATGAAGATCCACCAAAGACCAACACTGATCGAATCTCATGAGATCCGCCAAAGACACACCTCCACACGCCTTCCAACGATATTGTACGTACCATTGAAACGGGTATTAAGCGGAGAGGACCTTATTCCTACTACAGAGAACCGCCACCGTCTTAACTTCTTAAACAGGACACAAACCCTAATTAACCCTAAAAAAACTTAAAAACAAAGCAAGAACCCTTCCATTGGCAAGGGCGAGGTTCACCATGTCTTCACCTAAGGCCACCGAAGACAAGGCGTGTCTTCGGCAGCGCGAGCGATTTGTCTTCGGCAGCGCGAGCGAGAGGCGAGAAGACCCTCGCCCTGGAGTCGCTTAGAAGCTCACTGATCTGCTGGCATAGCGTGCCCTACTTCTTTTCCCGCACCTGTCCTAAATTACAGCGCAGCGTAACCTATCCCATGCTTGCGCTGGTACCGTAGTATCGTTGTACGATACAAACATCAGTCCATCGTCCAACGTTCGCCCATGCATGCACCGCACATAGAGACATCTGGCCGAGCGATGCTATACACACGATAAAATTGCAGCCGACCTGTGCACGATCCTATGTGGCAGCACAGCAGCGTACTACATGCAGGAGGGAGTTGGTTTTCCTGTTAGCTGATGCATGCACACTGTGTGTCGTTCGTAGATCGTGCAGTCCATGTCGTGTGTGAAACCATTTCGCATCTGGCCGTCTAGAGGCGAGCGACCCATACATAGCTGGGAACATGGCGATGCGACCAGGCCGTGTGGCTTCCTGAACGGTCGGCTGCACGGCAATGCATGTCGACTCGTTGGTTGGGTGCATGGGCTAGTGACCACTTTTGCATGTCGACTCGTTGGGTGCATGGGCCATAAGATAGACCATGCAACTGAAAAGCCTCTGTTGGAGCTTCGGCGTTTCTCTCTCGCCCTTGGGTCCACGTTTCTGTACAGCACACTGCTACGTCTTGAGCTTGCGTTGGTTTTTCCTGAAAAGGAAGAAATGGTGCAGCAGAGTAGCGTAAGTATTTTTCTCAGTTTTTGAGAACCAAGGTATCAATCCAGTAGGAGCCCACACTCAAGTCCCTCGTACCTGCACAAAGCGATAGCTACTTGCAACCAACGCGATTAGGGGTTGTCAAGCCCTTCACGGTCACTTACGAGAGTGAGATCTGATAGATAGAATATTTTTGGTATTTTTGATATAAAGATGCAAAGTAAAAACAATATAAAAGTGATGGAGATTGATATGATGAGAATAGACCCGGGGGCCATAGGTTTCACTAGTGGCTTCTCTCAAGAGTATAAGTATTCTACGGTGGGTGAACAAATTACTGTTGAGCAATTGATAGAATTGAGCATAATTATGAGAATATCTAGGAATGATCATGTACATAGGCATCACGTCCGTGACAAGTAGATCGAAACGATTCTGCATCTACTACTATTACTCCACTCATCGACCGCTATCCAGCATGCATCTAGAGTATTAAGTTAAAAACAGAGTAACGCCTTAAGCAAGATGACATGATGTAGAGAGATAATTTCATGCAATATGAAATAAACCCCATCTTGTTATCCTTGATGGCAACGATACAATGTGTGCCTTGCTGCCCCTTCTGTCACTGGGTAAGGACACCGCAAGATCGAACCCAAAGCTAAGCACTTCTCCCATGGCAAGAACTACCAATCTAGTTGGCCAAACCAAACGTATAATTCGAAGAGACTTGCAAAGATAACCAATCATACATAAAAGAATTCAGAGAAGATTCAAATATTATTCATAGATAGACTTGATCATAAACCCACAATTCATCGGTCTCAACAAACACACCGCAAAAAGAAGATTACATCGAATAGGTCTCCACGAGAGAGGGGGAAAACTTTATATTGAGATTCAAAGAGAGAGAAGAAGCCATCTAGCTACTAACTATGGACCCAAAGGTCTGAGGTAAACTACACACACTTCATCGGAGGGGCTAGGATGATGTAGAAGCCCTCCGTGATGACGGCCCTCTTCCGGCGGAGCTCCGGAACAGGCCCCAAGATGGGATCTCGTGGATACAGAAAGTTGCGGCGGTGGAATTAGGTTTTTGGTTCCTGTTCTGATCGTTTGGGGGTACGTGTGTATATATAGAAGGAAGGAGTACGTCGGTGGAGCACCGAGGGGCCCACGAGGCAGGGGGCACGCCCTAGGGGGGCGCCCCCACCCTCGTGACCACCTCTTTGATCCCTTGAAGTAGGGTCCAAGTCTCCTGGATCACGTACGGTGAGAAAATCACGTTTCCAAATATTTTATTCCGTTTGGACTCCGTTTGATATTCCGTTTATCCGAAACACTGAAATAGGCAAAAGGACAGCAATTCTGGGCTGGGCCTCCGGTTAATAGGTTAGTCCCAAAAATAATATAAAAGTGGAAAATAAAGCCCAATATAGTCCAAAACAGTAGATAATATAGCATGGAGCAATCAAAAATTATAGATACGTTGGAGACGTATCAGGCATCCCCAAGCTTAATTCCTGCTCGTCCTCGAGTAGGTAAATGATAAAAAGAGAATTTTTGATGCGGAGTGCTACTTGGAATAATTTCAATGCAAATCTTCTTAATTGTGGTATGAATATTCAAATTAGAAAGATTCAAGATAAAAGTTTATATTGACATAGAAAATAATAATACTTCAAGCATACTAACAAAGCAATTATGTCTTCTCAAAATAACATGGCCAAAGAAAGTTATCCCTACAAAATCATATAGTCTGGCTATGCTCCATCTTCCCCACACAAAGTATTTAAATCATGCACAACCCCGATGACAAGCCAAGCAATTGTTTCATACTCTAACTTTTTCAAAACTTTTTCAATCTTCACGCAATACATGAGCGTGAGCCATGGATATAGCACTATAGGTGGAATGGAATGGTGGTTGTGAAGAAGACAAAAAGGAGAAGATAGTCTCACATCAACTAGGCGTATCAACGGGCTATGGAGATGCCCATCAATAGATATCAATGTGAGTGAGTAGGGATTGCCACGCAACGGATGCACTAGAGCTATAAGTATATGAAAGCTCAAAAAGAAACTAAGTGGGTGTGCATCCAACTTGCTTGCTCATGAAGACCTAGGGCAATTTGAGGAAGCCCATCATTGGAATATACAAGCCAAGTTCTATAATGAAAAATTTCCACTAGTATATGAAAGTGATAACATGAGAGACTCTCTACTATGAAGATCATGGTGCTACTTTGAAGCACAAGTGTGGTAAAAGGATAGTAACATTGTCCCTTCCCTCTTTTTCTCTCATCATTTTTTTGTTTGGGCCTTTTCTCTTTTTTTATGGCCTCTTTTTTTATTTTTTATTTTTCATCCGGAGTCTCATCCCGACTTATGGGGGAATCATAGTCTCCATCATTCTTTCCTCACTGGGACAATGCTCTAATAATGATGATCATCACACTTTTATTTTTCTTATAACTCAACAATTACAAGTCGATACTTAGAACAAAATACGGCTCTATGTGAATGCATCCGGCGGTGTGCCGGGATATGCAATATGACAATGATGAAGTGTGTCATGATGAACTAGATGGTGGAAAGTTGCATGGCAATATATCTCGGAATGGCTATGAAAATACCATAATAGGTAGGTATGGTGGCTGTTTTGAGGAAGGTATATGGTAGGTGTATGATACCGGTGAAAGTTGCGCGGTATTTGAGAGGCTAGCAAAGGTGGAAGGGTGAGAGTGCGTATAATCTATGGACTCAACATTAGTCATAAAGAACTCATATACTTATTGCAAAAATCTAGAAGTTATCAAAGCAAAGTATTACGCGCATGCTCCTAGGGGGATAGATTGGTAGGAAAAGACCATCGATCGTCCCTGACCGCCACTCATAAGGAAGACAATCAATAAATAAATCATGCTCCGACTTCATCACATAACGGTTCACCATACGTGCATGCTACGGGAATCACAAACTTTCACACAAGTATTATTTAAATTCACAACTACTCAACTAGCATGACTTTAATATTATCACCTCCATAACTCAAAACAATTATCATGCTTCAATCTTTTCTTAGTATTCAACACACTCAAAAGAGAGTTTCACAAATCTTAAATACCAAGCATATTATTATTAGGCAAATTACCATGCTATTAAGAGACTCTCAAATTAATTTAGGTGAAGCATGAGAGATCAATAGTTTCTTTAAAACATATCCACCACCGTGCTCTAAAAGATCTAAGTGAAGCACATAGAGCAAAATTATAACGCTCAAAAGATATAAGTGAAGCACATAGAGCAAAATTATCTAGATCAAAGGATATAAGTGAAGCACATAGAGCAAAACTACTTAGCTCAATAGATATAAGTGAAGCACATAGAGCAAAACTACTTAGCTCAAAAGATATAAGTGAAGCACATAGAGCAAAACTACTTAGATCAAAAGATATAAGTGAAGCACATAGAGTATTCTATCAAATTTTAATTCATGTATGGCTATCTCAAAAGGTGTGTACAGCAAGGATGAGTGTGGCTTACTAACAAACAAAGACACAAATAATACAAGACGCTCCAAGCAAAACACATATCATGTTGGTGAATAAAAATATAGCTCCAAGTAAATTACCGATGGAAGTGAACGAAAGAGGGGATGCCTTCCGGGGGCATCTCCAAGCTTTGACTTTTTGGTGTCCTTGGATTATCTTGGGGGTGCCATGGGCATCCCCAAGGTTAGGCTCTTGCCACTCCTTGTTCCATGATCCATCAAAAGAATTCACCCAAAATTTGAAAACTTCACAACACAAAACTCAAAATAGAAAACTCGTGAGCTCCGTTACCGAAAGAAAACCAAAGACCACTTCAAGGTACTTGTGACGCTCCCGATTTGAC
Organism: Triticum monococcum; assembly: GCA_034509565.1. Classification (NCBI taxonomy): domain Eukaryota; kingdom Viridiplantae; phylum Streptophyta; class Magnoliopsida; order Poales; family Poaceae; genus Triticum; species Triticum monococcum. The sequence continues at coordinate 674,016,999 of CM067845.1, forward strand.
CGTACACTAATCATACACGCAAACATGTACGATCAAGATCAGGGACTCACGGGAAGATATCTCAACACAACTCTACAAATAAAATAAGTCATACAAGCATCATATTACAAGCCAGGGGCCTCGAGGGCTCGAATACAAGAGCTCAATCATAGACGAGTCAGCGGAAGCAACAATATTTGAGTATAGACATAAGGTAAACAGTTTGCCTTAAGAAGGCTAGCACAAACTGGGATACAGATCGAAAGAGGCGCAGGCCTCCTGCCTGGGTTCCTTCTAACTACTCCTGGTCGTCGACAGCGGGCAGCACGTAGTAGTAGGCACCTCCGGTGTAGTAGGAGTCGTCGTCGACGGTGGTGGCTGGATCCTGGGCTCCAACATCTGGTTGCGACAACCAGGTAGAAGGGATAGGGGAAAAGAGGGAGAAAGCAAACGTGAGTACTCATCCAAAGTACTCGCAAGCAAGGAGCTACACTACTTATGCATGGGTAAATGTGTAAAGGGCCATATCGGTGGACTGAACTGCAGAAAGCCAGAATAAGAGGGGGATAGCTAATCCTGTCGAAGACTGCGCTTCTGGCCACCTCCATCTTGCAGCATGTAGAAGAGAGTAGACTGAAGTCATCCAAGTAGCATCGCATAGCATAACCCTAACCGATGATCCTCCCCTCGTCGCCCTGTGAGAGAGCGATCACCGGTTGTATCTGGCACTTGGAAGGGTGTGTTTTATTAAGTATCTGGTTCTAGTTGTCATAAGGTCAAGGTACAACTCCAAGTCGTCCTATTACCGAAGATCACGGCTATTCGAATAGATTAACTTCCCTGCAGGGGTGCACCACATAACCCAACACGCTCGATCCCATTTGGCCGGACACACTTTCCTGGGTCATGCCCGGCCTCGAAAGATCAACACGTCGCAGCCCTACCTAGGCACAACAGAGAGGTCAACACGCCGGTCTAAATCCTATGGCGCAGGGGTCTGGGCCCATCGCCCTTTGCACACCTGCACGTTGCGAACGCGGCCGGAGAGCAGACCTAGCAACCTCCATTACAAAGGAAGTTGCGTTACGCGGTCCAACCCGGCGCGCGCCACTCAGTCGCTGATGTCACGAAGGCTTCGGCTGATACCACGACGTCGAGTGCCCATAACTGTCCCCGCGTAGATGGTTAGTGCGTATAGGCCAGTAGCCAGACTCAGATCAAATACCAAGATCTCGTTAAACGTGTTAACTATCCGCGAACGCCGACCAGGGCCAGGCCCACCTCTCTCCTAGGTGGTCTCAACCTGCCATGTCGCTCCGCCACAAAGATCCACACAGAGGGCCGTCGGGACAAAGGTCCTTTCAGCCCCCAATCCGTGAATCACTCGCGGGTACTCCTCGAGCCAACCCGACTTTGGTCACCACATGTATCATGTTTAAAGTATAGTATATACCCGTGATCACCTCCCAAGTGATCACGGCCCGATAGTATAGCACAGCAGACGGACAAGAATGTAGGGTCACTGATGGTAAACTAGCATCCTAAACTAAGCAGGTAGGATTGCAGGTAAAGGTATCAACAGTAGTAACAAGGACAGGCTATGCATCAGGATAGGAATAACGAAAGCAGTAACATGCTACACTACTCTAATGCAAGCAGTATAGAGGAGAGTAGGCGATATCTGGTGATCAAGGGGGGGGGGGGCTTGCCTGGTTGCTCTGGCAAGAGAGAGGGGTCGTCAACTCTGTAGTCGTATTGGGGGTCTCCGGCAGTCTCGGGGTCTACCGGAAAGAAGTAACGGAGGGGGAATATAATAAATAACAGAGCAAGCAATGTAACAAAAAGCAAGATGCGGCATTACGTTGTGCTAGGGGTGACCTGACACGGTACGAGGTGATACCGGTGAAGGGGGGAAACATCCGGGAAAATATCCCCGGTGTTTTGCGTTTTCGGACAGATGAACTGGAGGGGGAAAGTTGCGTGTTCGCTATGCTAGGGATGTGTGGCGGACGAACGGGCTGTGTATCCGGATTCGTCTCGTCGTTCTGAGCAACTTTCATGTACAAAGTTTTTCCATATGAGCTACGGTTTATTTTATATGATTTTCCAAAGTTTTATTGTATGTACTGAATTTATTAACAAATCGGTAATAATAGCAAAATGCTATATGCACCCAGTAGAGTGCACACAGCAGGGCCATCGAAGGTTGACAGTGGGTCCAGGGGTCCCTGATGACTCAGTCAACAATGCAGTCAACAGTCAATTGTTTGACTATTGGCTGGTCAAAACTGTAGATGCCTAGATGTCATTCACACATATCTTGTATTTCCTTTTAAGTGGATATTTAGAGGGGGGGTTCACCTGTCATTTGCACTAAACCTAACCACTAATTAGATTAACTAGTAGGAATACTAATTAGCTATCGGAGAGCTGGCCGGCCACCACACACACAGGATACACACGCACACACAGTGCTAGTGATTAGTTCTATTTTTTGTTGAGAAAAGATAGGATTTTGTGATTTTCATAGAAATTAAACCATGCATCAAAATGATTTGGTCCAATGGAAACATTTGGACCATGTCAAGTTTACTATCTCCCCATAATTTTTTTAGTACGATTAGTAATTGTTTAGCCGCAGTTTAGGGGCAGTCAAAGGGGTTACTCAATGTAGAAATTAAAAGGCTAGCAAGCATTAGCTACAGTACTAGCAAGTATAGCAAGTAGCGGCGGGAGCAAGCGGGCGAGGCATAACAGTAGCCACAAGTAGAGCAGCGGTAGCACGCGGCCATGGTGACGCGCAGCACGGCGCGACGGCGTGCGGCAGCGGTGGATGCAGTGCGCGCCACGGAGCAGAGCAGGTGCGGCAGCGATGTCGTCGGGCAGCTGCAGCTGTTGTAGGCCGCAGCGCAGCACGCAGCTGCGGGCGGCAGGGCCACGCGTGGGCGTGGTGATGCGCGTGTGGCGGGTCATCGAGCGCCGTGCGGGGCGGCGTTGGAGCAGTAGCAGCGCTGGGCGGAGGCGAGCCGGGAGGCAGTGGTGAGGCCTCGTGAAGGCCAGCAGGCGGGCGTGGGTCTGCGTAGACGCCGGAGCTGCATAACACCGTCAGGGTGGAGGAGACAACCGACGAGCGTCGGCGTTGCGGAGCAGCGGGGTGCGATGCGGGCGACCGCGGCATGGAGGCCTCGGGATCGAGCCCAGAGACTCGTCCGAGTCGAACTGGGGCATGCATGCGCCACCCTGGCGTCCGGGAGCACAACGACAGGCAATGGGTGCGAGCTAGGCTTCGGTGGCCGCGGCATCGAAGCAAACGGCGGCGACAGCTTCGGGCGTGACGGGGACCAACGCTAGAAGGGGCGAGGGAGCTAGCTAACAGAGGGAAAAGAGGTGGAGCTCACGTAGGAGGCACAAGGGGGCCTGGCGGTAGCTTAGTAGCAGCTGGGCAGCCGGAGTCGGAGGAGATCGCCGACAGGCAGAGGAAGAAGATGATGATGACGCGCTCGTCGTTGGGGATCCCAACTCAACCTAGTGGGCGTAGACGACGTAGAAGATGGTGCCAGTTCTTCTGGCCAAGGTCCTAGGGCCCGGGGTCGATAGTGGGCGCATGAATCGACGACGGCCATGGTGACGGTGGCGCGGTCATTGTGGATCTGGGAGAGAGATAGCGACCAGGGAGGAGGAGAGGGAAGAAAATATCTCTGGGAGGAAGGGGGGCTGACGAGGCCAAGGGGGCTCGTCCTTATCTAGGCGCTGTCGCGGTGCGAGAACGGCGAGCCGGTCGGGCGGCGACCACGGGCACGGGTGCTCGGTCACCCGCACAATGAAGACGATGCAGGAGGGGGAGCTAGGTCGCTGGGCCGGCTGGGGGAATAAGGCCCAGGGGTAGGGGGGCCGTGTCTCTTTTCCCCCTTTTCATCTCTTTAGGTTTTTCCTTTTTAAAACCTCTATTTCTTTTACTTTAGCTAGCAAAATAGTTTTACCAAAATATAAAAGTGGCTCAACAAGTAGAGTTGCAAAATAAGCCTCTGTCACAATTTTTTTTTCTTGGCACTTAAGTAAAATAGTTTGTACCTTTTTTATAATTGAAAAAGCATTTAAAATATATTTTTTTGGACCATGTTTTTTAAATAATTTAGGGCATTTAAACACTTTACAAAAATGTTGGCTCACCACCATAATTGGTTATGGAATATTTGGCACACTTTGAATATTTTAGTTTTCATGTTTGAAAACTTTGAGTTTTGGACTTCAATTTGAATTTGAAAATTGAACCGATTTGGATCAACGTGAGATTAGTAACAGTAATAGTGGTGACATGGCATCATTAGCAAAGGATCACTGTAGCTTAATTACCCGGGCGTCACAGTACTGTAATGAACTCATTCTTTATTTATATTGGTGTTAAACCTACTGTATTCCAACTTCTCTATGGATTATAAACTATTTTACTAGCCATAGATTCATCAAAATAAGCAAACAACACAAGAAAAACAGAATCTGTCAAAAACAGAACAGTCTGTAGTAATCTGTAGCTAGCGCAAGATCTGGAACCCCAAAAATTCTAAAATAAATTGTTGGACGTGAGGAATTTATCTATTAATCATATGCAAAAAGAATTAACTAAATATCACTCTTGAAATAAAAATGACAGCAGTTCTTGTGAGCGCTAAAGTTTCTGTTTTTACAGCAAGTTCAACAAGACTTTCCCCAAGTCTTCCCAACGGTTCTACTTGGCACAAACACTAATTAAACACAAAAAACACTACCAAAACAGAGGCTAAATAATTTATTTATTACTACACAGGATAAAAAAGCAAGGAATAAACATAAATTGGGTTGCCTCCCAACAAGCGCTATCGTTTAACGCCCCTAGCTAGGCATAACGAGCAAGAATAGATCTACGTATTGCCATCTTTGGTAGGAAATTCTTCAATTAGGCATCTACCGTCTTTAGGAATTTCTTTATTTTTATTAATTATCAAACTTTTAGGCACAAGATCGAAAAATTCATTTGTAATAAATGGTTCTTTAATGATAGGAAAAAGATTGGGATGAATACTTATAGATTTAAGATCAGTAGTTTCCTTACTAGATGATTCACCCTTATTTTTAGGAACATACATGAGCTTGGCAATTTTAGTAGGAGGACTAGGAGTATTCTTTACGGAAGAAAAAGCAGTTCCCAAATTTGTAATGATACCCTCAAGTTTATCAATTCTAGTAGAATCTAAGTTCATCTTCTCATTAACTATGGGTTCCTTTTCCTTAATATTTTTCAAAGTCATTCCTACCTTAGATCCATATTGAGTGATTTGATTGTGGATCTTTTTATCAAGATTTTCAATTTATTCAATAGTAGCAACTTTATTTTCAATAATTTCAAGTCTTTACATAACATGCTCCAAAGTTAACATGGTTCCATTAACCAAAAGAGGTGGTGAGCCAAATAAATCTAACATAGCATTATAAGAATCAAAAGTATGGCTACCCAAGAAATTCCCTCCGGTAATGGTATCAAGGATATATCTATTCCAAGGATTAATACCTACATAAAAATTGTGGAGAAGAACTAAGGTAGATTGTTTCCTGGTAGATCTATTTCCAGCATTGCAAATCCTATACCAAGCATCTTTTAGATTTTCTCCCTCCCTTTTTTAAAATTTAGAACTTCACTCTCGGGAGATAACAGAGAAGATATGAGACTAGCCATGACGGCAAGCAATCAAACTAGCACACGAGCAAACAAAAAGCAAGCAGACAAAAGAGGCAAACAGAGAGGGAGGATAGAGAGAGAGGGCGAATAAAATGGCAAGGGTGAATTGGGGGGAGAGGAAAACGAGAGGCAAATGGCAAATAATGTAATGCGAGAGATAGGGATTGTGATGGGTACTTGGTATATTGACTTTTGCGTAGACTCCCCAGCAACGGCGCCAGAAATCCTTCTTGCTACGTCTTGAGCTTGCGTTGGTTTTCCCCAAAGACGAAGGGATGATGCAGCAGAGTAGCGTAAGTATTTCCCTCAGTTTTTGAGAACCAAAGTATCAATCCAGTAGGAGCCCACGCTCAAGTCCCTCGTACCTGCACAAAGCGATAGCTACTCACAACCAACGTGATTAGGGGTTGTCAAGCCCTTCACGGTCACTTACGAGAGTGAGATCTAATAGATAGAATATTTTTGGTATTTTTGATATAAAGATGCAAAGTAAATAGCAAAACAATATAAAGTGATTGAGATTGATATGATGAGAATAGACCCGGGGGCCATAGGTTTCACTAGTGGCTTCTCTCAAGAGCATAAGTATTCTACGGTGGGTGAACAAATTACTGTTGAGCAATTGATAGAATTGAGCATAATTATGAGAATATCTAGGCATGATCATGTATATAGGCATCACGTCCGTGACAAGTAGATCGAAACGATTCTGCATCTACTACTATTACTCCACTCATCGACCGCTATCCAGCATGCATCTAGGGTATTAAGTTAAAAACAGAGTAACGCCTTAAGCAAGATGACATGATGTAGAGAGATAAATTCATGCAATATGAAATAAACCCCATCTTGTTATCCTCGATGGCAACGATACAATACATGCCTTGCTGCCCCTTCTGTCACTGGGTAAGGACACCGCAAGATCGAACCCAAAGCTAAGCACTTCTCCCATGGCAAGAACTACCAATCTAGTTGGCCAAACCAAACGGATAATTCGAAGAGACTTGCAAAGATAACCAATCATACATAAAAGAATTCAGAGAAGATTCAAATATTATTCATAGATAGACTTGATCATAAACCCACAATTCATCGGTCTCAACAAACACACCGCAAAAAGAAGATTACATCGGATAGATCTCCACGAGAGAGGGGGAGAACTTTATATTGAGATTCAAAGAGAGAGAAGAAGCCATCTAGCTACTAACTATGGACCCGAAGGTCTGAGGTAAACTACTCACACTTCATTGGAGGGGCTAGGATGATGTAGAAGCCCTCCGTGATGACGGCTCTCTTCCGGCGGAGCTCCGGAACAGGCCCCAAGATGGGATCTCGTGGATACAAAAAGTTGTGGCGGTGGAATTAGGTTTTAGCTCCTGTTCTGATTGTTTGGGGGTACGTGTGTATATATAGGAGGAAGGAGTACGTCGGTGGAGCACCGAGGGGCCCACGGGGCAGGGGGGCGCCCCCCATCCCGTGACCACCTCTTTGATCCCTTGCAGTAGGGTCCAAGTCTCCTAGATCACGTTCGGTGAGAAAATCACGTTTCTGAAGATTTTATTCCGTTTGGACTCCGTTTGATATTCCATTTATCTGAAACACTGAAATAGGCAAAAAAACAGCAATTCTGGGTTGGGCCTCCGGTTAATAGGTTAGTCCCAAAAATAATATAAAAGTGGGAAATAAAGCCCAATATAGTCCAAAACAGTAGATAATATAGCATGGAGCAATCAAAAATTATAGATACGTTGGAGGCGTATCACGCACCACATCTGCACAGTGGCCACGGCAAAATTTTGTGTTTTGACCCTTTTCGCTAACAAATTCAGGATCTAACCCCCGTTTGAAAATATTTTGAGATCTGACCCTTTTGCCTACCGCCGAGGGGGTGGCGGTAGGTTTGCACGTCCTACCGCCATCGGCTCTGGCGGTAGGCCCCTTGACGGCGACCGACAGCCGTGGACGCGTAGTGACGTGGAAAAGGGCCTACCGCCACGGGCTCTGGCGGTAGGGTACTAAAGCCTACCGCCAGCTCCTCTGGCGGTGGGGTCCTGGGTGGTGGATAAGATGGGGAGGGGCTGGATATTTCCTCCCCCCTCCTAAACCACTCATTCAGGCCACACACTACTTAGCTCTCCACCAAGCTCAAGTCTCCCCCTCTCTCTTTGAAGCACGAGAGCCTCCCAAATCTTTGATTTGTTTGAGATTTCTCTGGTGGATTCTTACCATTTTCATCACCCAAGGTAGCTCTCTCATTTCCCCTCATTTTGATTGGTTGATATCTTTGTTTAGTTTCCATTTGCTCATTTGGTTGCAAACCCTAGCTCATGTGGTCAAATCAATTCATATGATCCATTTAGGGTTATGTTTGTGATTTCCTTATCTATGATGTGCTTAGAATTGCTTGTAGAATAGTTTGTGCACCTAGATCTAGTGCTAGTATTAGTGTACATAATTGGGCTTGGGTTAGTCTTAAGAAAGCAATTAAACCTAAGTTTACTTTAATAGCAAGTTCTCAAAATGTACGATGGCACCGTTCGTTTTCTTTGAAGCTTCTGCTAAGGCAGTGGCGAACCGTGAACGCGAATTGATTGAGGAAAAGATGAACTTGTGGATGGAAGCCATTGATGCGTTGAATGCGGAGTGTAGGGCCTTTTCACATATTATTTCAATAATGACCGTTCCGAAAATTTTATCAAAAAAGCAGAGGCAGATGACCAAGCTCAAGACGGCGAAAAAACAATTGTAGGTGTGATCTAGCAATGCAAATTGCATTGTGTGCGACAAGGGGAGAATATGCTGAGATAGACCTGGGAAATCATGGCCAGGTCATTGATTGGTTAGTTCGCCAACCATTCTCATCGGACGAGAAGTGGGCTTCTCGTTGTGCACTCAAAGAAAGAAATGATGTTATTTGTAGCAACCCGGGACCGTACGCCACATAGAATTACATGAGGCTATGTAATCTTTGTCATTTGGACTATAATGACATGTACCCTTTGCTTGGTCGTCATTTGAACTACTATGACTTGTACCCTTAACATTTGAACTCATTAAGAACTTGGTGTTATATGTCATATCAAGTAACCAAGTGTTGTACTCTACTGAATTTATTTTGTGTTTTGGTCTATGTCATCTTAAACCCGTATATTCATGTAGGGTGGACATTCGATCCATGACTATGAACATGGCATGTGAGAAGGTCATGTTGGAGCGACACCGTTGCTTGAAGAGGGAATGTGAAGCATGGTTGAAGAGTTGTGATGAGGCAAATGCAGCCATGAAGGATTCCAGCAAGTATCACGTTATCGAGGAACCTTCTGATGCTAAGGAGAAAAAAGCTTTCCAAAAGCTTGTGAACAAGAAAGAGAGGATGCTTGATGAGCTGCAAGACTGGGAATATGCTTGCAGACACGCTTTGGCAATTGAGATTGCGTTCACTTCAAGCAAAGAAGAATTCCGTGAGATGGACTTGAGGAAACCCGGCCAGGTCATAGGATGGGAAATCAAACAAGGTGTGTCAGAGAATCCGTCCCGCCATGCTACATGGGCCTGGTTCCATGAAACGAATGGTGTGTTGGGTCATTGGGCAGGATCCACCGACTTTCAACTGAAGCGTAATCAAGCGTGTGATGATCAAATTGAACGTCTGATAAGTATGAGAAATATGTTACCTGTTTAGAAAATGTGTCGTTGAGCTTGAGCTATTAGTTTCAACCGATGTCATCCGAACCGGGTCATGTTTTAATTAGTTTGAACATGTGTTATTCATGGATGTAATGAACTATGTTGATTTGAGTTATGTATGTGCTTGCGAGATGATCATTCTAATATTTGATAAAAGTGGATAGAAGTGGGTATATCATTCTAACATTCGACGGAAGGGGCAGAACAGAGGAGATGATTCCTCTATTTTTAACCCTACCGCCATAGCCTGTGGCAGTAGGTTGCTGGAACCTACCGCCAGAGACCATGGCGGTAGGGGGGTGTAATGTTTCTGTGACGACAAAAATGAGCACCCTGGCGGTAGGGTTGACCCTACCGCCACAGCCTCTAGCGGTAGGCTTCTTACCCTACCGCCAGGGTGCTCGTTTTTCTCGTCACAGAAAGTTTACCCCCCCTACCGCCAGAGCCTGTGGCGGTATCCTCCCGCCACATGCTCTGGCGGTAGGGTTTGAGCCTACCGCCAACGGATTACTTTTCTTCGTCACAGAAACTTTGCCCCCCCCCCTACCGCCATGGGCTCTGGCGGTAGGGTCAAGCATCCTACCGCCAGAGCCTGTGGCGGTAGGGTTAAAAACAGAGTAATCCTCTGTTCTGCCCCTCTTCTCCGCACAATAGTTTATAAATTAAAATCATCACATGAATTGCTGACAAATCACGGAAATTGCTGACAAACTAAAGTTCTCACGACACCAAATTGCTTCATTTTGGTGTATCCAGCTAGATCATCCATGTGACTCCTGGATCTCTTCTTTCTTCTTCTTCCCCTCTTAGGCACCATGAGTGTGGGATCTGGCACAATGTCTGGCCCATCATACTCAGGCCACTGTGAGGCATCAAGGAAAGGATTAAATCGAGGCGCCCACGTCAACCTTGTTCGTTACAATGTGAACTCGTGCAATCGCACCATTGTGCCATCGGATACGGGCAAGTTTCTCTCCCGTGTTGCGGTCATCAAATGCGAGCAAGGCCAATGATACTTGTGTGGCCTCTCACACTGGCACCAACGGTTTTTGAGGTGCACCTCGTAAGCAACTCCACCATAAGACCTACCGTCCCTTGTTGTCCCACCCGGATCATCGATTTGATAGATCATTTATTTTTCATTATATTTGATCACTTGTTGTTTGGAAGACTTGTGCGCTTGATGCAACAACCAATCCTGAACCTTGAATGGATAGTCCATCTTTTCGCCAACCCACTTGGTCATGCTTTCAGAATGCTTTAGGAAGTACTCGTTGAGCTTGATGAAAGTGTACTTGAGTATTGCGGTCACCGGCAAGGAACGAACACCCTTCAACACATTGTTGAAGCATTCCACCATGTTGCTTGTCATGTCCCCATATCGCATACCTCCTTCATCGTAAGTGCGTGACTGATAACCCACAAGTATAGGGGATCGCAACAGTTTTCGAGGGTAGAGTATTCAACCCAAATTTTTTGATTCGACACAAGGGGAGCCAAAGAATATTCTCAAGTATTAGCAGCTGAGTTGTCAATTCAACCACACCTGGAAACTTAATATCTGCAGCAAAGTATTTAGTAGCAAAGTAATATGATAGCAGTGGTAACGGTAGCAAAAGGTAACAGTAGCAAAAGTAATGTTTTCGTATTTTGTAATGATGATAGCAATAGCAATGGAAAAGTAAATAAGCGAAGAACAGTATATGGAAAACTCGTAGAGAATTATGCCGGATGCGGTTCATCATGTAACAATCATAACATAGGGTGACACAGAGCTAGCTCCAATTCATCAATGTAATGTAGGCATGTATTCCGAATATAGTCATAAGTGCTTATGGAAAAGAACTTGCATGACATCTTTTGTCCTACCCTCCCGTGGCAGCGGGGTCCTAATGGAAACTAAGGGATATTAAGGCCTCCTTTTAATAGAGTACCAGAACAAAGCATTAGCACATAGTGAATACATGAACTCCTCAAACTATGGTCATCACCGGTAAGTATCCCGATTATTGTCATTTCGAGGTTAACGGATCATAAGACATAATAGGTGACTATAGACTTGCAAGATAGGGTCAAGAACTCTCATATATTGATGAAAACATAATAGGTTCAGATCTGAAACCATGGCACTCGGGCCCTAGTGACAAGCATTAAGCATAGCAAAGTCATAGCAACATCAATCTCAGAACATAGTGAATACTAGGGATCAAACCCTAACAAAACTAACTCGATTACATGATAGATCTCATCCAACCCATCACCGTCTAGCAAGCCTATGATGGAATTACTCACGCACGGCGGTGAGCATCATGAAATTGGTGATGGAGGATGGTTGATGATGACGATGGCGATGGATTCCCCTCTCCGGAGCCCCAAACGGACTCCAGATCAGCCCTCCCGAGAGGTTTTAGGGCTTGGCGACGGCTCCGTAACGTAAAACGCGATGAATTCTTCTTTCCGATTTTCTTCTCCTCGAAAGCAAATATATAGAGTTGGAGTTGAGGTCAGAGGAGCTCCAGGGGGGCCACGAGGTAGGGGGCGCGCCCCAGGGGGGCAGACGCACCCCCCACCCTCGTGGACAGGTGGTGGCCCCCTTGGTCTTCATCTTTTGCGAGGATTTTTTATTATTTCCGAATAGATGTTCCGTGAAGTTTTAGGTCATTCCGAGAACTTTTGTTTCTGCACATAAATAACACCATAGCAATTCTGCTGAAAACAGCGTCAGTCCGGGTTCATTCCATTCAAACCATGCAAAGTTAGAGTCCAAAACAAGGGCAAAAGTGTTTGGAAAAGTAGATACGACGGAGACGTATCAACTCCCCCAAGCTTAAACCTTTGCTTGTCTTCAAGCAATTCAGTTGATAAACTGAAAGTGATAAAGAAAAACTTTTACAAACTCTGTTTGCTCTTGTTGTTGTAAATATGTAAAGCCAGCATTCAAGTTTTCAGCAAAGATTATGACTAACCACATTCACAATAACGCTTAGGTCCCAAGTTTACTCATATCAATGGCATAATCAACTAGCGAGCAATAATAATAAATCTCGGATGACAACACTTTCTCAAAACAATCATAATATGATATAACAAGATGGTATTTCGCTAGCCCTTTCTGAGACCACAAAACATAAATGCAGAGCACCTTTAAAGATCAAGGACTGGCTAGACATTGTAATTCATGGTAAAAGAGATCCAGTCAAGTCATACTCATGTAAACTAACAATAATGAATGCAAATGACAGTGGTGCTCTCCAACTGGTGCTTTTTTAATAAGAAGATGATGACTCAACATGAAAGTAAATAGATAGGCCCTTCGCAGAGGGAAGCATGGATTTTTAGAGGTGTCAGAGCTCGGTTTTGAAATAGAGATGTGCTACCTCTTTTAGCACTGCGTTGGTTTTCCCCGAAGAGGAAGGGATGATGCAGCAAAGTAGCATAAGTATTTCCCTCAGTTTTTGAGAACCAAGGTATCAATCCAGTAGGAGGCTACGCGCGAGTCCCTCGCACCTACACAAAACAAATAAATCCTCGCAACCAACACAAATAGGGATTGTCAATCCCTATAGGGCCACTTACGAGAGTGAGATCTGATAGATATGATAAGATAATATTTTTGGTATTTTTATGATAAAGATGCAAAGTAAAATAAAGGCAAAGTAAATAACTAAGTAGTAGGAGATTGATATGATAAAGATAGACCCAGGGCCATAGGTTTCACTAGTGGCTTCTCACGAGAGCATAAGTATTCTACGGTGGGTGAACAAATTACTGTTGAGCAATTGACAGAATTGAGCATAGTTATGAGAATATCTAGGTATGATCATGTATATAGGCATCACGTCCGAGACAAGTAGACCGACTCCTGCCTGCATCTACTACTATTACTCCCCTCATTAACCGCTATCTAGCATGCATCTAGAGTATTAAGTAAAAACAGAGTAACGCCTTAAGCAAGATGACATGATGTAGAGGGATAGACTCATGCAATATGAAGAAAACCCCATCTTGTTATCCTCGATGGCAACAATACAATACGTGCCTTGCTTCCCTTACTGTCACCGGGAAAGGACACCGCAAGATTGAACCCAAAGCTAAGCACTTCTCCCATTGCAAGAAAGATCAATCTAGTAGGCCAAACCAAACTGATAATTCGAAGAGACTTGCAAAGATAACCAATCATACATAAAAGAATTCAGAGAATATTCAAATATTATTCATAGATAGACTTGATCATAAACCCACAATTCATCGGTCCCAACAAACACACCGCAAAAAGAAGATTACATCGAATAGGTCTCCACAAGAGAGGGGGAGAACATTGTATTGAGATCCAAAAAGAGAGAAGAAGCCATCTAGCTACTAACTATGGACCCGTAGGTCTGAAGTAAACTACTCACACTTCATCGGAGAGGCTATGGTGTTGATGTAGAAGCCCTCCGTGATCGATGCCCCCTCCAGTGGAGCTCCGGAACAGGCCCCAAGATGGGATCTCGAGGATACAGAAAGTTGCGGTGATGGAATTAGGGTTTTGGCTCCGTATGTGATCGTTTGGGGGTATGTGGGTATATATAGGAGGAAGAAGTACGTCAGTGGAGCAACAGGGGGCCCATGAGGGTGGGGGCGCGCCTGGTAGGGTAGGGCGCGCCCCCCCTACCTCGTGGCCTCCTGTTACGTGCCTTGACATAGGGTCCAAGTCTCTTGAGTTGTATTCGGTGAGAAAATCACGTTCCCGAAGGTTTCATTCCGTTTGGACTCCGTTTGATATTCCTTTTCTTCGAAACCCTAAAACAGGCAAAAAACAACAATTCTGGGCTGGGCCTCCGGTTAATAGGTTAGTCCCAAATATAATATAAAAGTGGATAATAAAGCCCAATAATGTCCAAAACAGTAGATAATATAGCATGGAGCAATCAAAAATTATAGATACGTTGGAGACGTATCAAGCATCCCCAAGCTTAATTCCTACTCGTCCTCGAGTAGGTAAATGATAAAAACAGAATTTTTGATGCGGAGTGCTACTTGGCATAATTTTAATGTGATTCTTCTTAATTTTGGTATGAATATTCAGATCTGAAAGATTCAAGACAAAAGTTCATATTGACATAGAAAATAATAATACTTCAAGCATACTAACAAAGCAATTATGTCTTCTCAAAATAACATGGTTAAAGAAAGTTATCCCTACAAAATCATATAGTATGGCTATGCTCTATCTTCACCACACAAAATATTTAAATCATGCACAACCCCGATGACAAGCCAAGCAATTTTTTCATACTTTTGACATTCTCAAAACTTTTTCAATTTTCACGCAATACATGCGCGTGAGCCATGGATATAGCACTATAGGTGGAATAGAGTGGTGGTTGTGGAGAAGACAAAAAGGAGAAGATAGTATCACATCAACTAGGCGTATCAACGGGCTATGGAGATGCCCATCAATAGATATCAATGTGAGTGGGTAGGGATTGCCATGCAACGGATGCACTAGAGCTATAAGTATATGAAAGCTCAAAAAGAAACTAAGTGGGTGTGCATCCAACTTGCTTGCTCATGAAGACCTAGGGCATTTTGAGGAAGCCCATCATTGGAATATACAAGCCAAGTTCTATAATGAAAGATTCCCACTAGTATATGAAAGTGATAACATAAGAGACTCTCTACTATGAAGATCATGGTGCTACTTTGAAGCACAAGTGTGGTAAAAGGATAGTAACATTGTCCCTTCTCTCTTTTTCTCTCTTTTTTTTATTTGGGCCTTTTCTCCCTTTTTTTATGCCAGAGTCTCAATCCGACTTATGGGGGAATCATAGTCTCCATCATCCTTTCCTCACTGGGACAATGCTCTAATAATGATGATCATCACACTTTTATTTTTCTTACAACTCAACAATTACAACTCGATACTTAGAACAAAATATGACTCTATGTGAATGCCTCCGGCGGTGTACCGGGATATGCTATGATGCATGAGTGACAAGTATGAAATAATTATGAACGGTGGCTTTGCCACAAATACCATGTCAACTACATGATCATGCTAAGAAATATGACAATGATGGAGTGTGTCATAATAAACGGAACGGTGGAAAGTTGCATGGCAATATATCTCAGAATGGCTATGGAAATGCCATAATAGGTAGGTATGGTGGCTGTTTTGAGGAAGGTATATGGTGGGTGTATGATACCGGCAAAAGGTTCGCGGTATTAGAGAGGTTAGCAAAGGTGGAAGGGTGAGAGTGCGTATAATCCATGGACTCAACATTAGTCATAAAGAACTCATATACTTATTGCAAAAATCTACAAGTTATCAAAGCAAAGTATTACGCGCATGCTCCTAGGGGGATAGATTGGTAGGAAAAGACCATCGCTCGTCCCCGACCGCCACTCATAAGGAAGACAATCAATAAATAAATCATGCTCCGACTTCATCACATAACGGTTCACCATACGTGCATGCTACGGGAATCACAAACTTCAACACAAGTATTTCTCCAATTCACAACTACTCAACTAGCATGACTTTAATATCACCATCTCCATATCTCAAAACAATTATCAAGTATCAAACTTATCATAGTATTCAGCACACTCATAAGAAAGTTTTATTATTAATCTTGCATACCAAGCATATTAGGATTTTAAGCAAATTACCATGCAATTTAAGAATCTCAAAATAATCTAAGTGAAGCATGAGAGATCAATAGTTTCTATAAAACAAATCCACCACCATGCTCTAAATGTTATAAGTGAAGCACTAGAGCAAAATTATATAACTCAAAAGATATAAGCGAAGCACATAGAGTATTCTAACAAATTCCAAATCATGTACGGCTCTATCAAAAGGTGTGTAAAGAAAGTATGATTGTGGTAAACTGAAAAATAAAGACTCAAATCATACAAGACGCTCCAAGCAAAACACATATCATGTGGTAAATAAAAATATAGCTCCAAGTAAAGTTACCGATAGAAGTAGACGAAAGAGGGGATGCCTTCCGGGGCATCCCCAAGATTTGGCTTTTAGGTGTCCTTAGATTATATTGGGGGTGACATGGGCATCCCCAAGCTTAGGCTCTTGCCACTCCTTGTTCCATAATCCATCAAATCTTTACCCAAAACTTGAAAACTTCACAACACAAAACTTAAAGTAGAAAATCTCGTGAGCTTCGTTAGCGAAAGAGAATAAAAGATCACTTCAAGGTACTGTAATGAACTCATTATTTATTTATATGGGTGTTATACCTACTGTATTACAACTTCTCTATGTTTTATAAACTATTTTACTAGCCATAGATTCATCAAAATAAGCAAACAACACACGAAAAACAGAATCTGTCAAAAATAGAACAGTCTGTAGTAATCTGTAGCTAGCGCAAGATATGGAACCCCAAAAATTCTAAAATAAATTTATGGACGTGAGGAATTTATCTATTGGTCATCTGCAAAAAGAATTAACTAAATAGCACTTTCCAAATAAAAATAACAGCAGTTCTCGTGAGCGCTAAAGTTTCTGTTTTTTACAGCAAGTTCAACAAGAATTTCCCCAAGTCTTCCCAACGGTTCTACTTGGCACAAACACTAATTAAGCACAAAAACGCAACCAAAACAGAGGCTAGATAATTTATTTATTACTAAACAGGAGCAAAAAGCAAGGAATAAAAATAAAATTGGGTTGCCTCCCAACAAGCGCTATCGTTTAACGCCCCTAGCTAGGCATAATAAGCAAGAATAGATTTAGGTATTGCCATCTTTGGTAGGCAATCCATAAGTGGCTCTCATAATAGATTCATAAGGTAATTTAATTTTCTTTCTAGGAAAGTGTTCCATGCCTTTCCTTAATGGAAATTGGAATCTAATATTTCCTTCCTTCATATCACTAATTGCACCAATCGTTCTAAGGAAAGGTCTACCAAGAATAATAGGACATGAAGGATTGCAATCTATGTCAAGAACAATAAAATCTACGGGCACATAATTCCTATTTGCAACAATAAGAACATCATTAATTCTTCCCATAGGTTTCTTAATATTGGAATCCTCAAGGTGCAAGTTTAGAGAGAAATCATCAAAATCACGGAAACCTAACAAATCACACAAAGTCTTTGGAATCGTGGAAACACTAGCACCCAAATCACATAAAGCATAGCATTCATGATATTTAATTTTAATTTTAATAGTTGGTTCCCACTCATCATAAAGTTTTCTAGGGATAGAAACTTCCAGTTCATGTTTTTCTTCATAAGATTGCATCAAGGCATCAACGATATGTTTAGTAAACGCTTTATTTTGACTATAAGCATGAGGAGAATTTAGCACGGATTGCAACAAGGAAATACAATCAATCAAAGAGCAATTTTCATAGTTAAATTCCTTGAAATCCATAATAGTTGGTTTAGCAACATCTGGGGTTTTAATTTCTTCAATCCCACTTTTATCAAATTTAGCATCAAGATCAAAAGATTCAGAATTCTTGGAATGCCTACTAGGTAAAGGTGGATCATATTCAGTCCCATCATTATCAAGATTCATATTGCAAAACAAAGATTTAATAGGGGACACATCAATAACTTTTAGATCTTCTTCATTATTTTCATAGCAACTAGAAGAACACGCTTTTATAAAGGCATCTTTCTTAGCACGCATCCTAGCGGTTCTTTCTTTGCACTCATCAATGGAAATTCTCATGGCTTTGAGAGACTCATTGATATCATGCTTAGGTGGAATAGATCTAAGTTTCAAAGAATCAACATCAAGAGCAATTCTATCAACGTTCCTAGCCAAATCATCAATCTTAAGTAATTTTTCTTCAATCATAGCATTAAAATTCTTTTGCAAAGTAATAAATTCTTTAATATTAGAATCAAAATCAGAGGGCCTCTTATTATAATTTCCATAAGAATTGTTGTAGGAATTACCATAATTATTAGAGGGATTACTAGGATAAGGCCTAGGATTGAAATTTCCTCTATACGCGTTGTTACCAAAATTGTTTCTACCAACAAAATTCACATCCATAGATTCATTATTATTCTCAATCAAAGTAGACAAGGGCATATCATTAGGATCAGAAGAAACACTCTTATTAGCAAATAATTTCATAAGTTCCTCCATCTTTCCACTCAAAACATTAATTTCTTCGATCGCATGCACCTTTTTATTAGTAGATCTTTCAGTATGCCATTGAGAATAATTGACCATAATATTATCTAGGAGTTTAGTAGCTTCTCCTAAAGTGATTTCCATAAAAGTGCATCCCACGGACGAATCTAAAAGATTTCTAGAAGCAAAATTCAATCCGGCATAAAAAATTTGTATAATCATCCACAAATTTAAACCATGAGTAGGGCAATTACGTATCATTAATTTCATTCTCTCCCAAGCTTGTGCAACATGTTCATGATCAAGTTGCTTAAAATTCATAATATCGTTTCTAAGAGAGATGATCTTAGTGGGAGGAAAATACTTAGAGATAAAAGCATCTTTGTACTTATTCCATGAATCAATACTATTTTTAGGCAAAGATGAAAACCAAGCTTTAGCACGATCTCTAAGCGAAAAAGGAAATAGCTTCTATTTAAAAGTATCATTATCCACATCTTTCTTCTTTTGCATGTCACACAAATCAACGAAGCTATTTAGATGGGTAGCGGCATCTTCACTAGGAAGGCCGGAGAACGGATCTTTCATAACAAGATTCGGCAAAGCAGCATTAATTTCACAAGATTCAGCATTGGTAAGAGGAGCAATCGGAGTGCTAATAAAATCATTGTTGTTGGTATTGGTGAAGTCACACAATTTAGTATTATCTTGAGCCATCGTGGCAAGCAAGTAAACTAACACACAAGCAAACAAAAAGCAAGCGGACAAAAAGAGGCAAATAGAGAGGGAGCATAGAGAGAGAGGGCGAATAAAACGGCAAGGGTGAAGTGGAGGGAGAGGAAAATGAGAGGAAAATGGCAAATAATGTAATGTGGGAGATAAGGGTATGTGATGGGTACTCGGTATGTTGACTTTTGCGTAGACCTCCCCGGCAACGGCGCCAGAAATCCTTCTTGCTACCTCTTTTAGCACCGCGTTGGTTTTCCCCGAAGAGGAAGGGATGATGCGGCAAAGTAGCGTAAGTATTTCCCTCAGTTTTTGAGAACCAAGGTATCAATCCAGTAGGAGGCTACGCGCGAGTCCCTCGCACCTGCACAAAACAAATAAATCCTTGCAAGCAACGCAAATAGGGGTTGTCAATCCCTATAGGGCCACTTACGAGAGTGAGATCTGATAGATATGATAAGATAATATTTTTTGTATTTTTATGATAAAGATGCAAAGTAAAATAAAGGCAAAGTAAATAGCAAATTAAATAACTAAGTAGTAGGAGATTGATATGATAAAGATAGACTCGGGGGCCATAGGTTTCACTAGTGGCTTCTCTCGAGAGCATAAGTATTCTACGGTGGATGAACAAATTACTGTTGAGAATTGACAGAATTGAGCATAGTTATGAGAATATCTAGGTATGATCATGTATATAGGCATCACGTCCGAGACAAGTAGACCGACTCCTGCCTGCATCTACTACTATTACTCCCCTCATCGACCGCTATCCAGCATGCATCTAGAGTATTAAGTAAAAACAGAGTAACGCCTTGAGCAAGATGGCATGATGTAGAGGGATAGACTCATGCAATATGAAGAAAACCCCATCTTGTTATCCTCGATGGCAACAATACAATACGTGCCTTGCTGCCCTTACTGTCACCGGGAAAGGACACTACAAGATTGAACCCAAAGCTAAGCACTTCTCCCATTGCAAGAAAGATCAATCTAGTAGGCCAAACCAAACTGATAATTCGAAGAGACTTGCAAAGATAACCAATCATACATAAAAGAATTCAGAGAAGATTCAAATATTATTCATAGATAGACTTGATCATAAACCCACAATTCATTAGTCTCAACAAACACACCGCAAAAAGAAGATTACATCGAATAGATCTCCACAAGAGAGGGGGAGAACATTGTATTGAGATCCAAAAAGAGAGAAGAAGCCATCTAGCTACTAACTATGGACCCGTAGGTCTGAAGTAAACTACTCACACTTCACCGGAGAGGCTATGGTGTTGATGTAGAAACCCTCTATGATTGATGCCCCCTCCGGCGGAGCTCCGGAACAGGCCCCAAGATGGGATCTCGTGGATACAAAAAGTTGTGGCGGTGGAATTAGGGTTTTGGCTCCGTATCTGATCGTTTGGGGGTACGTGGGTATATATAGGAGGAAGAAGTACGTCGGTGGAGCAACAGGGGGCCACTGGGAAGCGACCAGCGAGAGAGCGACAATAGTCATGAACATGCATTAAAATTAATCAACACCGAATGCAAGCATGAGTAGGATATAATCCACCATGAACATAAACATCGTGAAGGCTATGTTGATTTTGTTTCAACTACATGCGTGAACATGTGCCAAGTCAAGTCACTTAAATCATTTAGAGGAGGATACCACCCTATCATACTACATCACAACCATTTTAATAGCATGTTGGCACGCAAGGTAAACCATTATAAGCTCCTAGCTAATCAAGCATGGCACAAGAAACTATGATCTCTAGTTGTCATTGCAAACATGTTTATTCATAATAGGCTAAATCAGGAACGATGAACTAATCATATTTACAAAAACAAGAGAGGTCGATTTCATACCAGCTTTTCTCATCTCAGTCAGTCCATCATATATCGTCATAATTGCCTTTCACTTGCACGACTGAATAGTGTGAATAATAATGATAGTGTACGTGCATTGGACTAAGCTGGAATCTGCAAGCATTCAATAAACAGGAGAAGACAAGGCAATATGGGCTCTTTTGTTAGATCAACAATAATGCATATAAGAGCCACTTCAACAATTTAATTATGGTCTTCTCCTATCGACCCCCAAAGAAAAGAAAACAAATAAAACTATTTACACAGGAAAGCTCCCAACAAGCAAAAGAAGAACATGAAATCTTTTTGGGTTTTCTTTTTTAATTACTACTACAAACATGAAAAGTAAACTAATTAAAAGCTACAACTATTTTTTTCTTAAGGTTTGTTAAACACACAAGAAGAAAGCATAAAAAGGAAAATAAACTAGCATGGATGATACAATGAAAAAGTATGAGCACCGACATCTAGCAATGAGTGTCTGAACATGAATGTAATGTCGGTGGGAAATACGTACTCCCCCAAGCTTAGGCTCTTGGCCTAAGTTGGTATATGGCCACAGTTGGCCTGGCTGATATCCATAGTAATAGTTGGGGTCGTACTGCGATGAAGAAGGCTCCGATTGCCACTGGTTGGCAATCATCTCCGGATCCCACAGGTAATTAGACTGTCATGGAGGATCAAGTTGTGGTTCCAACTCTGTCTCTATGGCTGATGTAGGGTTCTGGTAAGCGTGAATGTACTCCGGCGAGACGAGGAACTTGCCTGAAGATAAATAAAACAAGGAAGGAGCGGGATGACGTTTATCAAAGAACAATTTGTATTTCAGCTCCCCTTCCCTATTCTTTATAATAAAATCATGCGCTACCATACTCTTATAATCTAAATAAACAATAGGCAACATTTTTTCTTCTTTTTCATAGTGCCTAATAGGTATATTATAATGTCCAGCAAGGCGTGAAGCATAAATACCACCAAAGATGGGTCCTTTTGTATGGTTCAGACTTAACCGTTTAGCAATAATACCGCCCATACTAACAGAGTCATCATGGAATAAGCCATGGAACAAAATCAAAATATCAGGAACACTAAGGTTTCCACAGTTTCCGCGACCAATTAAGCAACGACTAGCAAATATTGCAAAGTAGCGTAGAACAGGAAAATGTATGCTAGTGATTCGTGCATCGGGAACCTTCCTCGTTTCCCCTATAGTGATGGTATCAATAAACCCATCCACATCGCTGCGATGTGGTTCCTCTGTCGTGCCCTCGAAAGGGACCAAACAAACCTGACAAAAATCATAAAGTGACCTCTCCTTATGCTCATCATATAAATAAAACTCCACCGTAGGTGGTGAGCTCCTAGAATGGAAATGAAAGTTTTGCACAAAGATATTAGTGAGTAAGAGATACTGGTCGCGTTGGTCGTGGAGGAAGGCGGTGAGGCCTGCATTCTCAACCAATTCATAAAAATCATCATAAATCCCGGCTGCTCTCAAGAATTCATCGGAAGGCCATTCACACGGATGAACCTCCGCGGTGCGAGGCAGATTATACTTCGGCTTCGCTGCCTTTTCATTTTGCTTTTCCTTCGAGCTTCGGCTCGATGAGCCCCTCAAAAATCTCTTCATTATTTTTTGAAAAATTCTGAAATTTTTAGTAACTTCAAAATAAAAGTAAACCAAACTCAACAAAATTGATAGCAACTACTCCTACAAGTGCCTAGAGCCTATATGATGCATGAAAACTACCTTTGACCATATAAATTTGACATGCAAGCTCAAGAACAGGGTCACCTAAGCAGCACAAATTTGCAATGAATAAAGCACTAGAACAAAAACTAACTTGACCAATGGACGAGTCATATACCAAGGAACAATCTCCCCAAGCAGTTTTGTGAGAGGTGCTTTGACCAAGGAGATCGAAAATGGCAGCAAAATGAGCTTGGACTCAGGTTTGAGCTGGATATTTGTGTTTGTGGGAGGAAGAAGGAGTGTGTGGGTGCAGGAATAAGTGGAGGAGGGCCACCGTGGGTCCACGAGGCAGGGGGCGCGCCCTCCACCCTCGTGGCCAGGTGGTTGATCCCCCTGCTGTGTTCTCAGTTCCAAATATTCTCAAATATTCCAGAAAAAATCATATTTAAATTTCAGGGCATTTGGAGAACTTTTATTTTCGGGGTATTTTTATATTGCACGGATAAATCAGATAACAGACAAAAAATACTATTTTTATTTTATTTAATATAAATAACAGAAAGTAAGAGGAGGGTACAGAAGGTTGTGCCTTCTAGTTTCATCCATCTCATGATCATCAAAAGAATCCACTAACAAGGTGGATCAAGTCTTGTTAACGAACTCATTCCGAATAACATGGAACCGGAGAAATTTCGAATAACACTATGTTACCTCAACGGGGATATGCACATCCCCAATAACAAGAATATCATATTTCTTCTTGACAGTAGGAAGAGGAAATTCAAAACCTCCAAATATAATTGATGGAATTTTTCCAATAGAGTTGATAGTATGAACTTGAGGTTGTTTCCTCGGAAAGTGTACCGTATGCTCATTACCATTAACATGAAAAGTGACATTGCCTTTAGTGCAATCAATAACACCCCCTGTAGTGTTCAAAAAAGATCTTCCAAGAATAATAGACATACTATCGTCCTCGAGAATATCAAGAATAACAAAGTCTGTTAAAATAGTAACGTTTGCAACCACAACAGGCACATCCTCACAAATACCGACAGGTATAGCAGTTGATTTATCAACGATTTGCAAAGATATTTTAGTAGGTGTCAACTTATTCAAATCAAGTCTACGATATAAAGAGAGAGGCATAACACTAACACCGCCAAGATCACATAAAGTAGTTTTAACATAATTTCTTTTAATGGAGCATGGTATAGTGGGTACTCCTGGATCTCCAAGTTTCGTTGGTATTCCACCCTTAAAAGTATAATTAGCAAACATGGTGGAAATTTCAGCTTCCGGTATCTTTCTTTTATTTGTAACAATATCTTTCATATACATAGCATAAGGATTCATTTTGAGCATATCAGTTAATCACATATGCAAAAAGATAGGTCTAATCATTTCAGCAAAGCGCTCAAAATCCTCATCATCCTTTTTCTTGGATGGTTTGGGAGGAAAAGGCATGGGTTTCTGAACCCAAGGCTCTCTTTCCTTACCGTGTTTCCAAGCAACAAAGTCTTTCTTGTCATAACGTTGATTCTTTGATTGTGGGTTATCAAGATCAACAACAGGTTCAATTTCTATATCATTATCATTACTAGGTTGAGCATCATCATGAACATTATCATTAACATTATCACTAGTTTCAGGTTCATTACCAGATTGTGTTTCAGCATCAGAGATAGAAATATCATTTGGATTCTCAGGTGTTTCAGTAATAGGTTCACTAGAAGCATGCAAAGTCCTATCATTTTTCTTTTTCTTCCTATTAGAAGGACCAGGTGCATCTACATTATTTCTCTGAGATTCTTGGTCAATTATCTTAGGGTGGCCTTCAGGATACAAAGGTTCCTGAGTCATTCTACCACCTCTAGTCATAACTCTAACAACGTAATCATTATTCTTACTATTCAATTCATTGAGCAAATCATTTTGAGCTTTAAGTACTTGTTCTAATTGAGTGGTAACCATAGAAGCATGTTTACTAATAAGTTTAAGTTTGAAGGAAATATGCCCTAGAGGCAATAATAAAGTTATTATTTATTTCCTTATATCATGATAAAGGTTTATTATTCATGCTAGAATTGTATTAACCGGAAACATAATACATGTGTGAATACATAGACAAACAGAGTGTCACTAGTATGCCTCTACTTGACTAGCTCGTTAATCAAAGATGGTTATGTTTCCTAACCATGGACAAAGAGTTGTCATTTGATTAACGGGATCACATCATTAGTTGAATGATCTGATTGACATGACCCATTCCATTAGCTTAGCACACGATCGTTTAGTATGTTGCTATTGCTTTCTTCATGACTTATACATGTTCCTATAACTATGAGATTATGTAACTCCCGTGTGCAGGAGGAACACTTTGTGTGCTACCAAATGTCACAACGTAACTGGTTGATTATAAAGGTGCTCTACAGGTGTCTCCAAAAGTACATGTTGGGTTGACGTATTTCGAGATTAGGATTTGTCACTCCGATCGTCGGAGAGGTATCTCTGGGCCCTCTCGGTAATGCACATCACTTAAGCCTTGCAAGCAATGCAACTAATGAGTTAGTTGCGAGATGATGTATTACGGAACGAGTAAAGAGACTTGCCAGTAACGAGATTGAACTAGGTATTGGATACCGACGATCGAATCTCGGGCAAGTAACATACCGATGACAAAGGGAACAACGTATGTTGTTATGCGGTCTAACCGATAAAGACCTTCGTAGAATATGTAGGAGCCAATATGGGCATCCAGGTCCCGCTATTGGTTATTGACCGGAGACGTGTCTCGGTCATGTCTACATGGTTCTCGAACCCGTAGGGTCCGCACGCTTAAGGTTTCAATGACAGTTATATTATGAGTTTATACGTTTTGATGTACCGAAGGTTGTTCGGAGTCCCGGATGTGATCACGGACTTGACGAGGAGTCTCGAAATGGTCGAGACATAAAGATTGATATATTGGAAGCCTATGTTTGGATATCGGAAGTGTTCCGAGTGAAATCGGGATTTTACCGGAGTACCGGGAGGTTACCGGAACCCCCCGGGAGCTATATGGGCCTTAGTGGGCTTTAGTGGAAAAGAGAAGGGGCAGCCCAAGATGGGCCGCGCGCCCCTCCCCTCCCTTGGTCCGAATAGGACAAGGAGAGGGGGCCGGCCCCCCTCTCTCTTTCCCCCCTCCGCGAATCCTATTCCAACTAGGATTGGGGGGGGGGGAATCTGTTGGGGAACGTAGTAATTTCGAAAATTTTCCTACGCACACGCAAGATCATGGTGATGCATAGCAACGAGGGGGAGAGTATTGTCTACGTACCAACGCAGACCGACTGCGGAAGCGATCTCACAACATAGAGGAAGTAGTCGTACGTCTTCTTCCTGATCCGACCGATCCAAGCACCGTTACTCCGGCACCTCCGAGTTCTTAGCACACGTTCAGCTCGATGACGATCCTCGGGCTCTGATCCAGCAAAGCGTCGAGGAAGAGTTCCATCAGCACAACAGCGTGGTGACGATCTTGATGTACTACCGACGCAGGGCTTCGCCTAAGCTCTACAACGATATGACCGAGGTGGAATTTGGTGGCAGGGGGCACCGCACACGGCTAAGGAACGATCAACAATGATCAACTTGTGTGTCTTGGGGTGTCCCCTGCCCCCGTATATAAAGGATGAGAGGGGGAGGGCTGGCCGGCCAAGTGGAGGGAGGCGCAGGAGGAGTCCTACTCCTACCGGGAGTAGGACTCCCCCCTCCAATCCTAGTCCAACTAGGAATCCTTAAAGGGGAGAGAGAGAGAGGTGGCCGGCCCCTCTCCTAGTCCTAATAGGACTAGGGAGAGGGGGGAGGTGCAGCCCTATGTGGGCTGCCCTCTCACCTTTCCACTAAGGCCCATGTTGGCCCATTTGGCTCCCGGGGGGTTCCGGTAACCCTCCCGGTATTCCGGTAAAATCCCGATTTCACCCGGAACACTTCCGGTGTCCAAACATAGGCTTCCAATATATCAATCTTAATGTCTCGACCATTTCGAGACTCCTCGTCATGTCCGTGATCACATCCGGGACTCCAAACAACCTTCGGTACATCAAAATGCATAAACTCATAATAACTGTCATCGTAACGTTAAGCGTGCGGACCCTACGGTTCGAGAACAATGTAGACATGACCGAGACATGTCTCCAGTCAATAACCAATAGCGGGACCTGGATGCCCATATTGGCTCCTACATATTCTACGAAGATCTTTATCGGTCAGACCGCATAACAACATACGTTGTTCCCTTTGTCATCGGTATGTTACTTGCCCGAGATTCGATCGTCGGTATCCAATACCTAGTTCAATCTCGTTACCGGCAAGTCTCTTTACTCGTTCCGTAATACATCATCTCGCAACTAACATATTGGTTGCAGTGCTTGCAAGGCTTATGTGATGTGCATTACCGAGAGGGCCCAGAGATACCTCTCTGACAATCGGAGTGACAAACCCTAATCTCGAAATACGCCAACCCAACATCCACCATTGGAGACACCTGTAGTACTCCTTTATAATCACCCAGTTACGTTGTGATGTTTGGTAGTACCCAAAGTGTTCCTCTGGTAAACGGGAGTTGCATAATCTCATAGTTATAGGAACATGTATAAGTCATGAAGAAAGCAATAGCAACATACTAAACGATCGGGTGCTAAGCTAATGGAATGGGTCATGTCAATCAGATCATTCAACTAATGATGTGACCTCGTTAATCAAATAACAACTCTTTGTTCATGGTTAGGAAACATAACCATCTTTGATTAACGAGCTAGTCAAGTAGAGGCATACTAGTGACACTCTGTTGGTCTATGTATTCACACATGTATTATGTTTCCGGTTAATACAATTCTAGCATGAATAATAAACATTTATCATGATATAAGGAAATAAATAATAACTTTATTATTGCCTATAGGGCATATTTCCTTCAGTCTCCCACTTGCACTAGAGTCAATAATCTAGTTCACATCGCCATGTGATTTTGCAGCAATAGTTCACATCACCATGTGATTAACACCCATAGTTCACATCGTCATGTGACCAATACTCAAAGGTTTTACTAGAGTCAGTAATCTAGTTCACATCTCTATGTGATTAACACCCAAAGAGTACTAAGGTGTGATCATGTTTTTGCTTGTGAGATAATTTTAGTCAACGGGTCTGTCACATTCAGATCCATAAGTATTTTGCAAAATTCTTTGTCTATAATGCTCTGCACGGAGCTACTCTAGCTAATTGCTCCCACTTTCAATATGTATCCAGATTGTGACTTTAGATACATCTGGATCAGTGTCAAAAACTTGCATCGACGTAACCCTTTACGACGAACCTTTTTGTCACGTCCATAATCGAGAAACATATCCTTATTTCACTAAGGATAATTCTGACCGCTGTCCAGTGATCTACTCCTAGATCACTATTGTACTCCCTTGCCAAATCAGTGCAGGGTATACAATAGATCTGGTACACAGCATGGCATACTTTATAGAACCTATGAATGAGGCATGGGGAATGACTTTCATTCTCTTTCTATCTTCTGCCGTGGTCGGGCTTTGAGTCTTTACTCAACTTCGCACCTTGTAACACAGGCAAGAAACTTTTTCTTTGACTGTTCCATTTTGGACTACTTCAAAATCTTGTCAAGGTATGTACTTATTGAAAAACTTATCAAGCGTCTTGATCTATCTCCATAGATCTTGAAGCTCAATATGTAAGCAGCTTCACCGAAGTCTTTCTTTGAAAAACTCCTTTCAAACACTCCTTTATGCTTTACAGAATAATTCTACATTATTTCCGATCAACAATATGTCATTCACATATACTTATCAGAAATGTTGTAGTGCTCCCACTCACTTTCTTGTAAATACAGGCTTTACCGCAAGTCTGTATAAAACTATATGCTTTGATCAACTCATCAAAGCGTATATTCCAACTCCGAGATGCTTGCACCAGTCCACAGATGGATCGCTGGAGCTTGCACATTTTGTTAGCACCTTTCGGATTGACAAAACCTTCTGTTGCATCATATACAACTCTTCTTTAATAAATCCATTAAGGAATGCAGTTTTGTTTATCCATTTGCCAGATTTCATAAAATGCGGCAATTGCTAACATGATTCGGACAGACTTAAGCATAGATACGAGTGAGAAAAACTCGTCGTAGTCAACACTTTGAACTTGTCGAAAACCTTTTTCGACAATTCTAGCTTTGTAGATAGTAACACTACTATCAGCGTCCGTCTTCCTCTTGAAGATCCATTTATTTTCTATGGTTTGCCGATCATCGGGCAAATCCATCAAAGTCCATACTTTGTTCTCATACATGGATCATATCTCAGATTTCATGGCCTCAAACCATTTCGCGGAATCTGGGCTCATCATCGCTTCCTCATAGTTCGTAGGTTCATCATGATCTAGTAGCATGACTTCCAGAAAAGGATTACCGTACCACTCTGGCGCGGATCTTACTCTGGTTGATCTACGAGGTTCAGTAGTATCTTGTTCTGAAGTTTCATGATCATCATCATTAGCTTCCTCACTAACTGGTGTAGGTGTCACAGAAACAGTTTTCTGTGATGTACTACTTTCCAATAAGGGAGCAGGTACAGTTACCTCGTCAAGTTCTACTTTCCTCCCACTCACTTCTTTCGAGAGAAACTCCTTCTCCAGAAAGTTTCCGAATTTTAGCAACAAAAGTCTTGCCTTCGGATCTGTGATAGAAGGTGTATCCAATAGTTTCCTTTGGATATCCTATGAAGACGCACTTCTCCGATTTGAGTTTGAGCTTATCAGGATGAAACTTTTTCATATAAGCATCGCAACCCCAAACTTTAAGAAACGACAACTTTGGTTTCTTGCCAAACCATAGTTCATACAGTGTCGTCTCAACGGATTTAGATGGTGCCCTATTTAACGTGAATGCAACTGTCTCTAATGCATAACCCCAAAACGATAGTGGTAAATCAGTAAGAGACATCATAGATCGCACCATATCTAGTAAAGTACGATTACGACGTTCGGACACACCATTACGCTGTGGTGTTCCGGGTGGCGTGAGTTGCGAAACTATTCCATAATTTTTCAAATGTACACCAAACTCGTAACTCAAATATTCTTCTCCACGATCAGATTGTAGAAACTTTATTTTCTTGTTACGATGATTTTCAACTTCACTCTGAAATTCCTTGAACTTTTCAAATGTTTCGGACTTATGTTTCATTAAGTAGATATACCCATATCTGCTTAAATCATCTGTGAAGGTGAGAAAATAACGATATCGGCCACGAGCCTCAATATTCATCGGACCACATACATCGGTATGTATGATTTCCAATAAATCTGTTGCTCTCTCCATAGTACCGGAGAACGGTGTTTTAGTCATCTTGCCTATGAGGCACGGTTCGCAAGTACCAAGTGATTCATAATCAAGTGGTTCCAAAAGCCCATCAGTATGGAGTTTTTTCATGCGCTTTACACCGATATGACCTAAACGGCAGTGCCGCAAATAAGTTGCACTATCATTATCAACTCTGTATTTTTTGGCTTCTACATTATGAATATGTGTATAACTACTATCGAGATCCAACGAACTTGTTTCATTGGGTGTATGACCATCGAAGGTTTTATTCATGTAAACAGAACAACAATTATTCTCTGACTTTAATGAATAACCATATTGCAATAAACATGATCAAATCATATTCATGCTCAATGCAAACACCAAAATAAGACTTATTTAGGTTCAACACTAATCCTGAAATTTATAGGGAGTGTGCGATGATGATCATATCAATCTTGGAACCACTTCCAACACACATCGTCACTTCACCCTTAACTAGTCTCTGTTTATTCTGCAACTCCTGTTTCGAGTTACTACTCTTAGCAACTGAACTAGCATCAAATACTAAGGGGTTGCTATAAACACTAGTAAAGTACACATCAATAACATGTATATCAAATATACTTATGTTCACTTTGCCATCCTTCTTATCCGCCAATCACTTGGGTAGTTCCGCTTTCAGTGACCAGTCCCTTTGCAGTAGAAGCACTTAGTCTCAGGCTTGGGACCAGACTTGGGCTTCTTCACTTGAGCAGCAACTTGCTTGCCGTTCTTCTTGAAGTTCCCCTTCTTCCCTTTGCCCTTTTCTTGAAACTAGTGGTCTTGTCAACCATCAACACTTGATGTTTTTCTTGATTTCTACCTTCGTTGATTTCAGCATCACGAAGAGCTTGGGAATTACTTTTGTCATCCCTTGCATATTATAGTTCATCACGAAGTTCTACTAACTTGGTGATGGTGACTAGAGAATTCTGTCAATCACTATCTTATCTGGAAGATTAACTCCCACTTGATTCAAGCGATTGTAGTACTCAGACAATCTGGGCACATGCTCACTAGTTGAGCGATTCTCCTCCATCTTTTAGCTATAGAACTTGTTGGAGACTTCATATCTCTCAACTCGGGTATTTGCTTGAAATATGAACTTCAACTCCTGGAACATCTCATATGGTCCATGACGTTTCAAAACGTCTTTGAAGTCCCGATTCTAAGCCATTAAGCATGGTGCACTAAACTATCAAGTAGTCATCATATTGAGCTAGCCAAACGTTCATAACGTTTGCGTCTGCTCCTGCAATAGGTCTGTCACCTAGCGGTGCATCAAGGACATAATTCTTCTGTGCAGCAATGAGGATAAACCTCAGATCACGGATCCAATCCGCATCATTGCTACTAACATCTTTCAACACAATTTTCTCTAGGAACATATCAAAATAAACACAGGGAAGCAACAACGCGAGCTATTGATCTACAACATAATTTGCAAAATACTACCAGGACTAAGTTCATGATAAATTTAAGTTCAATTAATCAAATTACTTAAAGAACTCCCACTTAGATAGACATCCCTCTAATCCTCTAAGTGATCACGTGATCCAAATCAACTAAACCATAACCGATCATCACGTGAGATGGAGTAGTTTTCAATGGTGAACATCGTCATGTTGATCATATCTACTATATGATTCACGCTCGACCTTTCGGTCTCTGTGCTCCGAGGCCATATCTGCATATGCTAGGCTCGTCAAGTTTAACCTGAGTATTCTGCGTGTGCAAAACTGGCTTGCACCCGTTGTAGATGGACGTAGAGCTTATCACACCCGATCATCACGTGGTGTCTGGGCACGACGAACTTTGGCAACGGTGCATACTCAGGGAGAACACTTCTTGATAATTTAGTGAGAGATCATCTTATAATGCTATCGTCAATCAAAGCAAGATAAGATGCATAAAAGGATAAACATCACATGCAATCATTATAAGTGATATGATATGGCCATCATCATCTTGTGCTTGTGATCTCCATCTCCGAAGCACCGTCATGATCACCATCATCACTGGCGGGACACCTTGATCTCCATCGTAGCATCGTTGTCGTCTCGCCAATCTTATGCCTCCACGACTATCACTACCGCTTAGTAATAAAGTAAAGCATTACATCGCGATTGCATTGCATACAATAAAGCGACAACCATATGGCTCCTGCCAGTTGCCGATAACTCGGTTACAAAACATGATCATCTCATACAATAAAATCAGCATCATGCCTTGACCATATCACATCACAACATGCCCTGCAAAAACAAGCTAGACGTCCTCTACTTTGTTGTTGCAAGTTTTACGTGGCTGCTACAGGCTTAAGTAAGAACTCATCTCACCTACGCATCAAAACCACAACGATAGTTCGTCAAATAGACTCCGTTTTAACCTTCTCAAGGACCGGGCGTAGCCACACTTGGTTCAACTAAAGTTGGAGAGACAGTCTTCCGCAAGCCATCTATGTGCAAAGCACGTTGAGGGAACCGGTCTCGCGTAAGAGTACGCGTAAGGTTGGTCCGGATCGTCTCGTCCAACAATACCGCCGAACCAAAGTATGACATGCTGGTAGGCAGTATGACTTGTATCGCCCACAACTCACTTGTGTTCTACTCGTGCAAATAACATCAAACCACAAAAACCTAGGCTCAGATACCACTGTTGGGGAACGTAGTAATTTCGAAAATTTTCCTACGCACACGCAAGATCATGGTGATGCATAGCAACGAGGGGGAGAGTATTGTCTACGTACCAACGCAGACCGACTGCGGAAGCGATCTCACAACGTAGAGGAAGTAGTCGTACGTCTTCTTCCTGATCCGACCGATCCAAGCACCGTTACTCCGGCACCTCTGAGTTCTTCGCACACGTTCAGCTCGATGACGATCCTCGGGCTCCGATCCAGCAAAGCGTCGAGGAAGAGTTCCGTCAGCACAACGGCGTGGTGACGATCTTGATGTACTACCGACGCAGGGCTTCGCCTAAGCTCTACAACGATATGACCGAGGTGGAATTTGGTGGCAGGGGGCACCGCACACGGCTAAGGAACGATCAACAATGATCAACTTGTGTGTCTTGGGGTGTCCCCTGCCCCCGTATATAAAGGATGAGAGGGGGAGGGCTGGCCGGCCAAGTGGAGGGAGGCGCAGGAGGAGTCCTACTCCTACCGGGAGTAGGACTCCCCCCTCCAATCCTAGTCCAACTAGGAATCCTTAAAGGGGAGAGAGAGAGAGAGGTGGCCGGCCCCTCTCCTAGTCCTAATAGGACTAGGGAGAGGGGGGAGGCGCAGCCCTATGTGGGCTGCCCTCTCACCTTTCCACTAAGGCCCATGTTGGCCCATTTGGCTCCCGGGGGGTTCCGGTAACCCTCCCGGTATTCCGGTAAAATCCCGATTTCACCCGGAACACTTCCGGTGTCCAAACATAGGCTTCTCTTTATGTCTCGACCATTTCGAGACTCCTCGTCATGTCCGTGATCACATCCGGGACTCCGAACAACCTTCGGTACATCAAAATGCATAAACTCATAATAACTGTCATCGTAACGTTAAGCGTGCGGACCCTACGGTTCGAGAACAATGTAGACATGACCGAGACATGTCTCCGGTCAATAACCAATAGCGGGACCTGGATGCCCATATTGGCTCCTACATATTCTACGAAGATCTTTATCGGTCAGACCGCATAACAACATACGTTGTTCCCTTTGTCATCGGTATGTTACTTGCCCGAGATTCGATCGTCGGTATCCAATACCTAGTTCAATCTCGTTACCGGCAAGTCTCTTTACTCGTTCCGTAATACATCATCTCGCAACTAACATATTGGTTGCAGTGCTTGCAAGGCTTATGTGATGTGCATTACTGAGAGGGCCCAGAGATACCTCTCCGACAATCGGAGTGACAAACCCTAATCTCGAAATACGCCAACCCAACATCCACCATTGGAGACACCTGTAGTACTCCTTTATAATCACCCAGTTACGTTGTGATGTTTGGTAGTACCCAAAGTGTTCCTCTGGTAAACGGGAGTTGCATAATCTCATAGTTATAGGAACATGTATAAGTCATGAAGAAAGCAATAGCAACATACTAAACGATCGGGTGCTAAGCTAATGGAATGGGTCATGTCAATCAGATCATTCAACTAATGATGTGACCTCGTTAATCAAATAACAACTCTTTGTTCATGGTTAGGAAACATAACCATCTTTGATTAACGAGCTAGTCAAGTAGAGGCATACTAGTGACACTCTGTTGGTCTATGTATTCACACATGTATTATGTTTCCGGTTAATACAATACTAGCATGAATAATAAACATTTATCATGATATAAGGAAATAAATAATAACTTTATTATTGCCTCTAGGGCATATTTCCTTCAGAATCCTACTCCCAGAGGGAGTAGGACTCCTCCTGGCGCGCCTCTCCTTGGCCGGCCACACCCCCCCCCCTTGATCCTTTATATACGGAGGCAGGGGAACCCCAGAGATACACAAGTTGATCCACGTGATCTTATTCTTAGGCGTGTGCGGCGCCCCCTGCCACCATAGTCCTCGATAATATTGTAGTGGTGCTTAGGCGAAGCCCTGCGATAGTAGTGCATCAAGATCGTCACCACGCCGTCGTGCTGACGGAACTCTTCCCCGGTACTTTGCTGGATCGGAGTCCGGGGATCGTCATCGAGCTGAACGTGTGCTAAAACTCGGAGGTGCCATAGTTTCGGTGCTTGATCGGTCGGGCCGTGAAGACGTACGACTACATCAACCAAACGCTTCCGTTGTCGATCTACTAGGGTACGTAGATCACACTCTCCCCTCATTGCTATGCATCACCATGATCTTGCGTGTGCGTAGGAAAATTTTGAAATTACTACGTTCCCCAACAGTGGCATCCGAGCCTAGGTTTTATGGTTTGATGTTATGTGCACGAGTAGAACACAAGTGAGTTGTGGGCGATATAAGTCATACTGCTTACCAGCATGTCATACTTTGGTTCGGCGGTATTGTTGGACGAAGCGGCCCGGGCCGACATTACGCGTACGCTTACGCGAGACCGGTTCTCTCGACGTGCTTTGCACATAGGTGGCTTGCGGGTGACAGTTTCTCCAACTTTAGTTGAACCGAGTGTGGCTACGCCCGGTCCTTGCGAAGGTTAAAACATCACCAACTTGACAAACTATCGTTGTGGTTTTGATGCGTAGGTAAGATTGGTTCTTGCTTAAGCCCGTAGCAGCCACATAAAACTTGCAACAAAAAAGTAGAGGACGTCTAACTTGTTTTTGCAGGGCATGTTGTGATGTTATATGGTCAAGACATGATGCTAAATTTTATTGTATGAGATGATCATGTTTTGTAACCGAGTTATCGGCAACTGGCAGTAGCCATATAGTTGTCGCTTTATTGTATGCAATGCAATCGCGCTGTAATGCTTTACTTTATCACTAAGCGGTAGCGATAGTCATGGAAGCATAAAAGTGGCGAGACGACAACGATGCTGTGATGGAGATCAAGGTGTCGCGCCGGTGATGATGGTGATCATGACGGTGCTTCGGAGATGGAGATCACAGGCACAAGATGATGATGGCCATATCATATCACTTATATTGATTGCATGTGATGTTTATCTTTTATGCATCTTATCTTGCTTTGATTGACGGTAGCATTATAAGATGATCTCTCACTAGATTATCAAGAAGTGTTCTCCCTGAGTATGCACCGTTGCGAAAGTTCTTCGTGCTGAGACACCACGTGATGATCGGGTGTTATAGGCTCTACGTTCAAATACAACGGGTGCAAAACAGTTGCACACGCGGAATACTCAGGTTA
Organism: Triticum monococcum; assembly: GCA_034509565.1. Lineage (NCBI taxonomy): Eukaryota > Viridiplantae > Streptophyta > Magnoliopsida > Poales > Poaceae > Triticum > Triticum monococcum. The sequence continues at coordinate 674,052,998 of CM067845.1, forward strand.
TACTTGACGAGCCAAGCATATACAGATATGGCCTCGGAACACGGAGACCGAAAGGTTGAGCGTGAATCATATAGTAGATATGATCAACATAGTGATGTTCACCAATGAAACTACTCCATCTCACGTGATGATCGGACATGGTTTAGTTGATTTGGATCACGTGATCACTTAGAGGATTAGAGGGATGTCTATCTAAGTGGGAGTTCTTTAAGTAATTTGACTAATTGAACTTAAATTTATCATGAACTTAGTACCTGATAGTATCTTGCTCATGTATGTTTGATTGTAGATAGATGGCCCATGCTGTTGTTCCGTTGAATTTTAATGCGTTCCTTGAGAAAGCAAAGTTGAAAGATGATGGTAGCAATTACACGGACTGGGTCCGTAACTTGAGGATTATCCTCATTGCTGCACAGAAGAATTACGTCCTGGAAGCACCGCTGGGTGCCAGGCCTGCTGCAGGAGCAACACCAGATGTTATGAACGTCTGGCAGAGCAAAGCTGATGACTACTCGATAGTTCAGTGTGCCATGCTTTACGGCTTAGAGTCGGGACTTCAACGACGTTTTGAACGTCATGGAGCATATGAGATGTTCTAGGAGTTGAAGTTAATATTTCAAGCAAATGCCCGGATTGAGAGATATGAAGTCTCCAATAAGTTCTATAGCTGCAAGATGGAGGAGAACAGTTCTGTCAGTGAGCATATACTCAAAATGTCTGGGTATAATAATCACTTGATTCAGATGGGAGTTAATCTTCCAGATGATTGCGTCATTGACAGAATTCTCCAATCACTGCCACCAAGCTACAAGAGCTTTGTGATGAACTATAATATGCAAGGGATGAATAAGACTATTCCCGAGCTCTTCGCAATGCTGAAAGCTGCGGAGGTAGAAATCAAAAAGGAGTATCAAGTGTTGATGGTCAACAAGACCACTAGTTTCAAGAAAAAGGGCAAAGGGAAGAAGAAGGGGAACTTCAAGAAGAACAGCAAGCAAGTTGCTGCTCAAGAGAAGAAACCCAAGTCTGGACCTAAGCCTGAAACTGAGTGCTTCTACTGCAAGCAGACTGGTCGATGGAAGCGGAACTGCCCCAAGTATTTGGCGGATAAGAAGGATGGCAAGGTGAACAAAGGTATATGTGATATACATGTTATTGATGTGTACCTTACTAATGCTCGCAGTAGCACCTGGGTATTTGATACTGGTTCTGTTGCTAATATTTGCAACTCGAAACAGGGAGTACGGATTAAGTGAAGATTGGCTAAGGACGAGGTGACGATGCGCGTGGGAAACGGTTCCAAAGTCAATGTGATCGCGGTCGGCACGCTACCTCTACATCTACCTTCGGGATTAGTATTAGACCTAAATAATTGTTATTTGGTGCCAGCGTTGAGCATGAACATTATATCTGGATCTTGTTTGATGCGAGACGGTTATTCATTTAAATCAGAGAATAATGGTTGTTCTATTTATATGAGTAATATCTTTTATGGTCATGCACCCTTGAAGAGTGATCTATTTTTATTGAATCTCGATAGTGGTGACACACATATTCATAATGTTGAAGCCAAAAGATGCAGAGTTGATAATGATGGTGCAACTTATTTGTGGCACTGTCGTTTAGGTCATATCGGTGTAAAGTGTTGGGAAACGTAGTAATTTCAAAAAAATTCCTACGCACACACAAGATCATGGTGATGCACAGCAACGAGAGGGGAGAGTGTTGTCTACGTACCCATGCAGACCGACTGCGGAAGCGTTGACACAACATAGAGGAAGTAGTCGTACGTCTTCCCGATCTGACCGATCCAAGCACCGTTACTCCGGCACCTCCGAGTTCTTAGCACACGTACAGCTCGATGACAATCCCCGGGCTCCGATCCAGCAAAGCGTCGGGGAGGAGTTCCGTCAGCACGACGGCGTGGTGACGATCTTGATGTACTACCGTCGCAGGGCTTCGCCTAAGCACTGCTACAATATAATCGAGGTGGAATATGGTGGCAGGGGGCACCACACACGGCTAAGGAACGATCTCAATGATCAACTTGTGTGTCTAGGGTGCCCCCTTGCCTCCGTATATAAAGGATCCAAGGGGGAGGGGTTCGGTCGGCCCTATGGAGGCGCAGGAGGAGTCCTACTCCTACCGGGAGTAGGACTCCCCCCCCCCCCCTTTTCCTAGTCCAAGTAGGAGTCCTTCCATGTAGTAGGAGTAGGAAACAAGGAAGGGGTGCAGCCCCTCCCCCTAGTCCAATTCGAACTAGGCCTTGGGGGGCGCGTGGCCTGCCCTAGGCAGCCCCTCTCTCTTTCCCGTATGGCCCAATAAGGCCCAATACTTCTCCCGGCGAATTCCCGTAACTCTCCGGTACTCCGAAAAATACCCGAATCACTCGGAACCTTTCCGAAGTCCGAATATAGTCATCCAATATATCAATCTTTACGTTTCGACCATTTCGAGACTCCTCGTCATTTCTCCGATCTCATCCGGGACTCCGAACTCCTTTGGTACATCAAAATTCATAAACTCATAATATAACTGTCATCGAAACCTTAAGCGTGCGGACCCTACGGTTCGAGAACAATGTAGACATGACCGAGACACGTCTCCGGTCAATAACCAATAGCGGGACCTGGATGCCCATATTGGCTCCTACATATTCTATGAAGATCTTTATCGGTCAGACCGCATAACAACATACGTTGTTCCCTTTGTCATCGGTATGTTACTTGCCCGAGATTCGATCGTCGGTATCCAATACCTAGTTCAATCTCGTTACCGGCAAGTCTCTTTACTCGTTCCGTAATACACCATCTCGCAACTAACTCATTAGTTGTAATGCTTGCAAGGCTTATGTGATGTGCATTACCGAGAGGGCCCAGAGATACCTCTCCGGCGATCGGAGTGACAAATCCTAATCTCGAAATACGTCAACCCAACATGTACCTTTGGAGACACCTGTAGAGCACCTTTATAATCACCCAGTTACGTTGTGACATTTGGTAGGACACAAAGTGTTCCTCCGGCACATGGGAGTTACATAATCTCATAGTCATAGGAACATGTATAAGTCATGAAGAAAGCAATAGCAACATACTAAACGATCGGGTGCTAAGCTAATGGAATGGGTCATGTCAATCAGATCATTCAACTAATGATGTGATCCCGTTAATCAAATAACAACTCTTTGTCCATGGTTAGGAAACATAACCATCTTTGATTAACGAGCTAGTCAAGTAGAGGCATACTAGTGACACTCTGTTTGTCTATGTATTCACACATGTATTATGTTTCCGGTTAATACAATTATAGCATGAATAATAAACATTTATCATGAAATAAGGAAATAAATAATAACTTTATTATTGCCTCTAGGGCATATTTCCTTCAGTCTCCCACTTGCACTAGAGTCAATAATCTAGATCACATCACCATGTGATTAACATCGATAGTTCATATCATCATGTGATTAACACCCATAGTTCACATCACCATGTGACCAATACCCAAAGGGTTTACTAGATTCAGTAATCTAGTTCACATCGCTATGTGATTAACACCCAAAGAGTACTAAGGTGTGATCATGTTTTGCTTGTGAGAGAATCTTAGTCAACGGGTCTGCCACATTCAGATCCGAATGTATTTTGCAAATTTCTATGTCAACAGTGCTCTGCATGGAGCTACTCTAGCTTATTGCTCCCACTTTCAATATGTATCTAGACCGAAACTTAGAGTCATCTAGATTAGTGTCAAAACTTGCATCGGCGTAACCCTTTACGACGAACCTTTTTTCACTTCCATAATCGAGAAACATATCCTTATTCCACTAAGGATAATTTTGACCGCTGTCGAGTGATCTACTCCTAGATCACTATTGTACTCCCTTGCCAAACTCAGTGGTAGGGTATACAATAGATCTGGTACACAGCATGGCATACTTTATAGAACCTATGACCAAGGCATAGGGAATGACATTCATTCTCTTTCTATATCTTCTGCCGTGGTTGGGCTTTGAGTCTTTACTCAATTTCACACCTTGTAACATAGGCAAGAAACTCTTTCTTTGACTGTTCCATTTAGAACTACTTCAAAATCTTGTCAAGGTATGTACTCATTGAAAAAACTTAGCAAGCGTCTTGATCTATCTCCATAGATCTTTGATGCTCAATATGTAAGCAGCTTCACCGAGGTCTTTCTTTGAAAAACTCCTTTCAAACACTCCTTTATGCTTTACAGAATAATTCTACATTATTTCCGATCAACAATATGTCACTCACATATACTTATCAGAAATGTTGTAGTGCTCCCACTCACTTTCTTGTAAATACAAGCTTCACCGCAAGTCTGTATAAAACTATATGCTTTGATCAACTTATCAAAGTGTATATTCCAACTCCGAGATGCTTGCACCAGTCCACAGATGGATCGCTGGAGTTTGCACATTTTGATAGCACCTTTCGGATTGACAAAACCTTTTGGTTGCATCATATACAACTCTTCTTTAATAAATCCATTAAGGAATGTAGTTTTGTTTATCCATTTGCCAGATTTCATAAAATGCGGCAATTACTAACATGATTCGGACAGACTCAAGCATAGATACGAGTGAGAAACTCTCATCGTAGTCAACACCTTGAACTTGTCGAAACCCTTTTGCAACAATTCTAGCTTTGTAGATAGTAACACTACTATCAGCGTCCGTCTTCCTCTTGAAGATCCATTTATTTTCTATGGCTTGCCAATCATCGGGCAAGTCAACCAAAGTCCATACTTTGTTCTCATACATGGATCCCATCTCAGATTTCATGGCCTCAAGCCATTTTGCGGAATCTGGGCTCATCATCACTTCCTCATAGTTCGTACGTTCGTCATGGTCAAGTAACATGACCTCCAGAATAGGATTACCGTACCACTCTGGTGCGGATCTCACTCTGGTTTACCTACGAGATTCGGTAGTAACTTGATCTGAAGTTACATGATCATCATCATTAGCTTCCTCACTAATTGGTGTAGTAGTCACAGGAACAGATTTCTGTGATGAACTATTTTCCAATAAGGGAGAAGGTACAATTACCTTATCAAGTTTTCTATTTTCCTCCCACTCACTTCTTTCGAGAGAAACTCCTTCTCTAGAAAGGATCCATTCTTAGCAATGAATGTCTTGCCTTCGGATCTGTGATAGAAGGTGTACCCAACTGTCTCCTTTGGGTATCCTATGAAGACATATTTCTCCGATTTGAGTTTGAGCTTATCGAGATGAAACTTTTTCACATAAGCATCGCAACTCCAAACTTTAAGAAATGACAGCTTAGGTTTCTTGCCAAACCATAGTTCACACGGTGTCGTCTCAACGGATTTAGATGGTGCCCTATTTAACGTGAATGCAGCTGTCTGTAATGCATAACCCCAAAACGATAGTGGTAGATCAGTAAGAGACATCATAGATTGCACTATATCCAATAAAGTACGGTTATGACGTTCGGACACACCATTATGCTGTGGTGTTCCATGTGGCATGAGTTTGTGAAACTATTCCACATTGTTTTAACTGAAGAGCAAACTCGTAACTCAAATATTTGTCTCCGCGATCAGATTGTAGAAACTTTATTTTCTTGTCACGATGATTTTCCACTTCACTCTGAAATTCTTTGAACTTTTCAAATGTTTCAGACTTATATTTCATCAAGTAGATATACACATATCTGCTCAAATCATCTGTGAAGTTTAGAAAATAACGATACTTGCCGTGAGCCTTAACACTCATCGGACCGCATACATCAGTATGTATTATTTCCAATAAGTCAGTTGCTCGCTTCGGAGAACGGAGTCTTAGTCATCTTGCCCATGAGGCATGGTTCGCAAGCATCAAGTGATTCATAATCAAGTGATTCCAAAATCCCATCAGCATGGTCTTCATGCGCTTTACACCAATATGACCTAAACGGCAGTGCCACAAATAAGTTGCACTATCATTATTAACTTTGCATCTTTTGGTTTCAATATTATGATTATGTGTATCACTATGATCGAGATCCAACGAACTATTTTCATTGGGTGTGTAACCATATGAGGTTTTATTCATGTAAACAGAACAACAATTTATTCTCTTGCTTAAATGAATGACCGTATTACAATAAACATGATCAAATCATATTCATGCTCAACGTAAACACCAAATAACACTTATTTAGGTTCAACACTAATCCCGAATTTATAGGGAGTGTGCGATGATGATCATATCAATCTTGGAACCACTTCCAACACACATCGTCACTTCACCCTTAACTAGTCTCTGTTTATTCTGCAACTCCCGTTTCGAGTTACTAATCTTAGCAACTGATCCAGTATCAAATACTAAGGGGTTGCTATAAACACTAGTAAAGTACACATCAATAACATGTATATCAAATATACTTATGTTCACCTTGCCATCCTTCTTATCTGCCAATCACTTGGGGTAGTTCCGCTTCCAGTGACCAGTCCCTTTGCAGTAGAAGCACTCAGTCTCCGGCTTAGGTCCAGACTTGGGTTTCTTCTCTTGAGCAGCAACTTGTTTGTTGTTCTTCTTGAAGTTCCCCTTCTTCCCTTTTGCCCTTTTCTTGAAACTAGTGGTCTTGTCAACCATCAACACTTGATGTTTTTCTTGATTTCTACCTTCGTTGATTTTAGCATCACGAAGAGCTTGGGAATCATTTCCGTTATCCCTTGCATACTATAGTTCATCATGAAGTTCTACTAACTTGGTGATGGTGACTAGAGAATTTTGTCAATCACTATCTTATCTGGAAGATTAACTCCCACTTGATTCAAGCGATTGTAGTACCCAGACAATCTGAGCACATGCTCACTAGTTGAGCTATTCTCCTCCATCTTGCAGCTATAGAACTTATTGGAGACTTCATATCTCTCAATCCGGGCATTTGCTTGAAATATTAACTTCAACTCCTAGAACATCTCATATGCTCCATGACGTTCAAAACGTCTTTGAAGTCCCGATTCTAAGCCATTAATCATGGTGCACTAAACTATCAAGTAGTCATCATATTGAGCTAGCCAAACGTTCATAACGTCTGCATATGCTCCTGCAATAGGTCTGTCACCTAGCGGTGCATCAAGGACATAATTCTTCTGTGCAGCAATGAGGATAAACCTCAGATCACGGATTCAATCCGCATCTTTGCTACTAACATCTTTCAACACAATTTTCTCTAGGAACATAGCAAAATAAACGCAGGGAAGCAACAACGCGAGCTATTGATCTACAACATGATTTGCAAAATACTACCAGGACTAAGTTCATGATAAATTTAAGTTCAATTTAATCATATTACTTAAGAACTCCCACTTAGATAGACATCCCTCTAATCCTCTAAGTGATCACGTGATCCAAATCAACTAAACCATAACCGATCATCACGTGAGATGGAGTAGTTTTCAATGGTGAACATCGCTACGTTGATCATATCTACTATATGATTCATGCTCGACCTTTCGGTCTCCGTGTTCCGAGGCCATATCTGCATATGCTAGGCTCGTCAAGTTTAACCTGAGTATTCTGCGTGTGCAAAAACTGGCTTGCACCCGTTGTAGATGGACGTAGAGCTTATCACACCCGATCATCACGCGGTGTCTGGGCACGACGAACTTTGGCAACGGTGCATACTCAGGGAGAACACTTCTTGATAATTTAGTGAGAGATCATCTTATAATGCTACCGTCAATCAAAGCAAGATAAGATGCATAAAAAGATAAACATCACATGCAATCAATATAAGTGATATGATATGGCCATCATCATCTTGTGCTTGTGATCTCCATCTCCGAAGCACCATCATGATCACCATCGTCACCAGCGCGACACCTTGATCTCCATCGTAGCATCGTTGTCGTCTCACCAATCTTATGCTTCCATGACTATCGCTACCGCTTAGTGATAAAGTAAAGCATTACATCGCGATTGCATTGCATACAATAAAGCGACAACCATATGGCTCCTACCAGTTGCCGATAACTCGGTTACAAAACATGATCATCTCATACGATAAAATTTAGCATCATGTCTTGACCATATCACATCACAACATGCCCTGCAAAAACAAGTTAGACGTCCTCTACTTTGTTGTTGCAAGTTTTACGTGGCTGCTACGGGCTTAAGCAAGAACCAATCTCACCTACGCATCAAAACCACAATGATAGTTTGTCAAATAGACTGCGTTTTAACCTTCGCAAGGACCGGGCGTAGCCACACTCGGTTCAACTAAAGTTGGAGAGACAGTCGCCCGCAAGCCACCTATGTGCAAAGCACGTCGGGGGAACCGGTCTCGCGTAAGCGTACGCGTAATGTTGGTCCGAGTCGTCTCGTCCAACAATACCGCCGAACCAAAGTATGACATGCTGGTAGGCAGTATGACTTATATCGCCCACAACTCACTTGTGTTCTACGCATGCATATAACATCAAACCATAAAACCTAGGCTCGGATGCCACTGTTGGGAAATGTAGTAATTTCAAAAATCTTCCTACGCACACGCAAGATCATGGTGATGCACAGCAACGAGAGGGGAGAGTGTTGTCTACGTACCCACGCAGACCGACTGCGGAAGCGTTGACACAACGTAGAGGAAGTAGTCATACGTCTTCCCGATCCGACCGATCCAAGAACCGTTACTCCGGCACCTCCGAGTTCTTAGCACACGTACAGCTCGATGACGATCCCCGGGCTCCGATCCAGCAAAGCGTCGGGGAGGAGTTCCGTCAGCACGACGGCATGGTGACGATCTTGATGCACTACCGTCGCAGGGCTTCGCCTAAGCACTGCTACAATATAATCGAGGTGGAATATGGTGGCAGGGGCACCGCACACGGCTAAGGAACGATCTCAATGATCAACTTGTGTGTCTAGGGTGCCCCCTTGCCTCCGTATATAAAGGATCCAAGGGGGAGGGGTTCGGCCGGCCCTATGGAGGCGCAGGAGGAGTCCTACTCCCCCCTTTTCCTAGTCCAAGTAGGAGTCCTTCCATGTAGTAGGAGTAGGAAACAAGGAAGGGGTGCAGCCCCTCCCCCTAGTCCAATTCGGACTAGGCCTTGGGGGGGCGCGTGGCCTGCCCTAGGCAGCCCCTCTCTCTTTCCCATATGGCCCAATAAGGCCCAATACTTCTCCCGGCGAATTCCCGTAACTCTCCGGTACTCCGAAAAATACCCGAATCACTCGGAACCTTTCCGAAGTCCGAATAGAGTCGTCCAATATATCGATCTTTACGTCTCGACCATTTCGAGACTCCTCGTAATGTCTCCGATCTCATCCGGGACTCCGAACTCCTTCGGTACATCAAAACTCATAAACTCATAATATAACTGTCATCGAAACCTTAAGCGTGCGGACCCTACGGTTTGAGAACAATGTAGACATGACCGAGACACGTCTCCGGTCAATAACCAATAGCGGGACCTAGATGCCCATATTGGCTCCTACATATTCTACGAAGATCTTTATCGGTCAGACCGCATAACAACATACGTTGTTCCCTTTATCATCGGTATGTTACTTGCCCGAGATTCGATCGTCGGTATCCAATACCTAGTTCAATCTCGTTACCGGCAAGTCTCTTTACTCGTTCTGTAATACATCATCTCGCAACTAACTCATTAGTTGTAATGCTTGCAAGGCTTATGTGATGTGCATTACCGAGAGGGCCCAGAGATACCTCTCCGACGATCGGAGTGACAAATCCTAATCTCGAAATACGTCAACCCAACATGTACCTTTGGAGACACCTGTAGAGCACCTTTATAATCACCCAGTTATGTTGTGACGTTTGGTAGCACACAAGGTGTTCCTTCGGCACACGGGAGTTACATAATCTCATAGTCATAGGAACATGTATAAGTCATGAAGAAAGCAATAGCAACATACTAAACGATCGGGTGCTAAGCTAATGGAATGGGTCATGTCAATCAGATCATTCAACTAATGATGTGATCCCGTTAATCAAATAACAACTCTTTGTCCATGGTTAGGAAACATAACCATCTTTGATTAACGAGCTAGTCAAGTAGAGGCATACTAGTGACACTCTGTTTGTCTATGTATTCACACATGTATTATGTTTCTGGTTAATACAATTATAGCATGAATAATAAACATTTATCATGAAATAAGGAAATAAATAATAACTTTATTATTGCCTCTAGGGCATATTTCCTTCATAAAGCGCATGAAGAAACTCCATACTGATGGACTTTTGGAACCACTTGATTATGAATCACTTAGTACTTGCGAACCGTGCCTCATGGGCAAGATGACTAAAACACCGTTCTCCGGTACTATGGAGAGAGCAACAGATTTGTTGGAAATCATACATACAGATGTATGTGGCCCAATGAATATTGAGGCTCGTGGCGGATATCGTTATTTTCTCACCTTCACAGATGACTTAAGCAGATATGGGTATATCTACTTAATAAAACATAAGTCTGAAACATTTGAAAAGTTCAAAGAATTTCAGAGTGAAGTTGAAAATCATCGTAACAAGAAAATAAAGTTTCTACGATTTGATCGTGGAGGAGAATATTTGAGTTACGAGTTTGGTGTACATTTGAAACAATGCGGAATAGTTTCGCAACTCACGCCACCCGTAACACCACAGCGTAATGGTGTGTCCGAACGTCGTAATCGTACTTTACTAGATATGGTGCGATCAATGATGTCTCCTACTGATTTACCGCTATCATTTTAGGGTTATGCTTTAGAGACGGCCGCATTCACGTTAAATAGGGCACCATCAAAATCCGTTGAGACGACGCCTTATGAACTATGGTTTGGCAAGAAACCAAAGTTGTCGTTTCTGAAAGTTTGGGGTTGTGATGCTTATGTGAAAAAGCTTCAACCTGATAAGCTCGAACCCAAATCGGAAAAATGTGTCTTCATAGGATATCCAAAGGAAACTATTGGATACACCTTCTATCACAGATCCGAAGGCAAGACTTTTGTTGCTAAATTCGGAAACTTTCTGGAGAAGGAGTTTCTCTCGAAAGATGTGAGTGGGAGGAAAGTAGAACTTGATGAGGTAACTGTACCTACTCCCTTATTGGAAAGTAGTACTTCACAGAAAACTATTTCTGCGACACCTACCCCAATTAGTGAGGAAGCTAATGATACTGATCATGAAACTTTAGGACAAGATACTACTGAACCTCGTAGATCAACCAGAGTGAGATCCGCACCAGAGTGGTACGGTAATCATGTTCTGGAAATCATGCTGCTAGATCATGATGAACCTACGAACTATGAAGAAGCGATGGTGAGCCCAGACTCCGCAAAATGGCTTGAAGCCATGAAATCTGAGATGGGATCCATGTATGAGAACAAAGTATGGACTTTGATTGACTTGCCCGATGATCGGCAAGCAATTGAGAATAAATGGATCTTCAAGAAGACTGACGCTGACGGTAATATTACTATCTACAAAGCTCGACTTGTCGCAAAAGGTTTTCGACAAGTTCAAGGAGTTGACTACGATGAGACCTTCTCACCCGTAGCGATGCTTAAGTCTGTCCGAATCATGTTAGCAATTTCCGCATTTTATGATTATGAAATTTGACAGATGGATGTCAAAACTGCATTCCTGCATGGATTTCTGGAAGAAGAGTTGTATATGATGCAACCGGAAGGTTTTGTCGATCCAAAGGGAGCTAATAAAGTGTGCAAGCTCCAGTGATCCATTTATGGACTGGTGCAAGCCTCTCGGAGTTGGAATAAACGCTTTGATAGTGTGATCAAAGCATTTGGTTTTATACAGACTTTCGTAGAAGCCTGTATTTACAAGAAAGTGAGTGGGAGCTCTGTAGCATTTCTGATATTATATGTGGATGACATATTACTGATTGGAAATGATATAGAATTTCTGGATAGCATAAAGGGATACTTGAATAAGAGTTTTTCAATGAAAGACCTCGGTGAAGCTGCTTACATATTAGGCATAAAGATCTATAGAGATAGATCAAGACGCTTAATTGGACTTTCACAAAGCACATACCTTGACAAAATTTTGAAGAAGTTCAAAATGGATCAAGCAAAGAAAGGGTTCTTTCCTGTGTTACAAGGTGTGAAGTTGAGTCAGACTCAATGCCCGACCACTGTAGAAGATAGAGAGAAAATGAAAGATGTTCCCTATGCTTCAGCCATAGGCTCTATCATGTATGCAATTCTGTGTACCAGACCTGATGTATGCCTTGCTATAAGTTTAGCAAGGAGGTACCAAAGTAATCCAGGAGTGGATCACTGGACAGCGGTCAAGAACATCCTGAAGTACCTGAAAAGGACTAAGGATATGTTTCTCGTATATGGAGGTAACAAAGAGCTCATCGTAAACGGTTATGTTGATGCAAGCTTTGGCACTGATCTGGATGATTCTAAATCGCAAACCGGATATGTGTTTCCATTAAACGGTGGAGCTGTCAGTTGGTGCAGTTCTAAACAAAGCGTCGTGGCGGGATCTACATGTGAAGCGGAATACATAGCTGCTTCGGAAGCAGCAAACGAAGGAGTCTGGATGAAGGAGTTCATATCCGATCTAGGTATCATACCTAGTGCATCGGGTCCAATGAAAATCTTTTGTGACAATACTGGTGCAATTGCCTTGGCAAAGGAATCCAGATTTCACAAGAGGACCAAACACATCAAGAGACGCTTCAATTCCATCCGGGATCTAGTCCAGGTGGGAGACATAGAGATTTGCAAGATACATACGGAGCTGAATGTAGCAGACCTGTTAACTAAGCCTCTTCCACGAGCAAAACATGATCAGCACCAAAGCTCCATGGGTGTTAGAATCATTACTGTGTAATCTAGATTATTGACTCTAGTGCAAGTGGGATACTGAAGGAAATATGCCCTAGAGGCAATAATAAAGTTATTATTTATTTCCTTATATCATGATAAAGGTTTATTATTCATGCTAGAATTGTATTAACCGGAAACATAATACATGTGTGAATACATAGACACACAGAGTGTCACTAGCATGCCTCTACTTGACTAGCTCGTTAATCAAAGATGGTTATGTTTCCTAACCATGGACAAAGAGTTGTCATTTGATTAACGGGATCACATCATTAGTTGAATGATCTGATTGACATGACCCATTCCATTAGCTTAGCACCCGATCGTTTAGTATGTTGCTATTGCTTTCTTCATGACTTATACATGTTCCTATAACTATGAGATTATGTAACTCCCATGTGCCGGAGGAACACTTTGTGTGCTACCAAACGTCACAACGTAACTGGGTGATTATAAAGGTGCTCTACAGGTGTCTCCAAAAGTACATGTTGGGTTGACATATTTTGAGATTAGGATTTGTCACTCCGATTGTTGGAGAGGTATCTCTGGGCCCTCTTGGTAATGCACATCACTTAAGCCTTGCAAGCTATATGGGCCGGGTGAAATCGGGATTTTACCGGAGTACCGGGAGGTTACCGGAACCCCCCGGGAGCTATATGGGCCTTAGTGGGCTTTAGTGGAAAAGAGAAGGGGCAGCCCAAGATGGGCCGCGCGCCCCTCCCCTCCCTTGGTCCGAATAGGACAAGGAGAGGGGGCCGGCCCCCCTCTCTCTTTTCCCCCCTCCGCGAATCCTATTCCAACTAGGATTGGGGGGAATCCTACTCCCAGAGGGAGTAGGACTCCTCCTGGCGCGCCTCTCCTTGGCCGGCCGCACCCCCCCCCCTTGATCCTTTATATACGGAGGCAGGGGAACCCCAGAGATACACAAGTTGATCCACGTGATCTTATTCTTAGCCGTGTGCGGCGCCCCCTGCCACCATAGTCCTCGATAATATTGTAGCGGTGCTTAGACGAAGCCCTGCGACAGTAGTACATCAAGATCATCACCACGCCGTCGTGCTGACGGAACTCTTCCCCGACACTTTGCTGGATCGGAGTCCGGGGATCGTCATCGAGCTGAACGTGTGCTAAAACTCGGAGGTGCCGTAGTTTCGGTGCTTGATCGGTCGGGCCGTGAAGACGTACGACTACATCAACCAAACGCTTCCGTTGTCGATCTACTAGGGTACGTAGATCACACTCTCCCCTCGTTGCTATGCATCACCATGATCTTGCGTGTGTTGAAAATATGCCCTAGAGGCAATAATAAAAGCATTATTATTATATTTCCTTGTTCATGGTAATTGTCTTTATTCATGCTATAATTGTGTTATCCAGAAATCGTAATACATGTGTGAATAACAGACACCAACATGTCCCTAGTAAGCCTCTAGTTGACTAGCTCGTTAATCAACAGATAGTCATGGTTTCCTGGCTATGGACATAAGATGTCATTGATAACGAGATCACATCATTAGGAGAATGATGTGATGGACAAGACCCAATCCTAAACATAGCATAAAGATCGTATAGTTCGTTTGCTAGAGTTTTGCAATGTCAAGTATCTTTTCCTTAGACCATGAGATCATGTAACTCCCGGATACCTTAGGAGTGCTTTGGGTGTACCAAACGTCACAACGTAACTGGGTGACTATAAAGGTATACTACGGGTATCTCCGAAAGTGTCTGTTGGGTTGACACGGATCAAGACTGGGATTTGTCACTCCGTATGACGGAGAGGTATCACTGGGCCCACTCGGTAATGCATCATCATAATGAGCTCAAAGTGACCAAGTGTCTGGTCACGGGATCATGCATTACGGTACGAGTAAAGTGACTTGCCGGTAACGAGATTGAACGAGGTATTGGGATACCGACGATCGAATCTCGGGCAAGTAATATATCGATTGACAAAGGGAATTGCATACAGGGTTGATTGAATCCTCGACATCGTGGTTCATCCGATGAGATCATCGTGGAGCATGTGGGAGCCAACATGGGTATCCAGATCCCGCTGTTGGTTATTGACCGGAGAGTCGTCTCGGTCATGTCTGCTTGTCTCCCGAACCCGTAGGGTCTACACACTTAAGGTTCGGTGACGCTAGGGTTGTGAAGATAAGTATATGCAGTAACCCGAATGTTGTTCGGGGTCCCGGATGAGATCCAGGACGTCACGAGGAGTTCCGGAATGGTCCGGAGGTAAAGAATTATATATAGGATGTGCAGTTTCGGCCATCGGGACAAGTTTCGGGGTATCCGGTATTGTACCGGGACCACCGGAAGGGTCCCGGGGGTCCACCGGGTGGGACCACCTATCCCGAAGGGCCCCATGGGCTGAAATAGGAGGGAACCCAGCCCATAGTGGGCTGGGGCGCCAGCCCCTAAGGGGCCCATGCGGCTAGGGCTAAGGGGAAACCCTAGAGGGGGCGCCCCCTTGCCTTGGGGAGCAAGCCCCACCCTAGGCCGCCGCCCCCCCTAGTAGATTCCATCTACTAGGGCCGGCGCCCCCCCCCATGGCACCCCTATATATAGTGGGGGAGAGGAGGGACTTGACACACCAGCCCCTGGCGCCTCCCTCTCTCTCTGTTACGTCTCTCTTCCTCGTAGTATAGGCGAAGCCCTGCTACTGCGACGCCCTGCATCCACCACCACGCCGTCGTGCTGCTGGATCTTCGCCAACCTCTCCTTCCCCCTTGCTGGATCAAGAAGGAGGAGACGTCTCCCGTCCCGTACGTGTGTTGAACGCGGAGGTGCCGTCCGTTCGGCGCTGGTCATCGGTGATTTGGATCACGTTGTGTACGACTACATCATCCCCGTTCGTTGAACGCTTCCGCACGCGATCTACAAAGGTATGTAGATGCATCTCGTGACTCGTTGCTAGATGAACTCCTAGATGATCTTGGTGAAATGAGTAGGAAAATTTTTGTTTTCTGCAACGTTCTCCAACAGTGGCATCATGAGCTAGGTCTATGCGTAGTTCTTCTTGCGCGAGTAGAACACAATTTGTTGTGGGTGTGGATTTGTCAACTTTCTTGCCGCTACTAGTCTTTTCTTGCTTCAGCGGTATTGTGGGATGAAGCGGCCCGGACCAACCTTACACGTACGCTTACGTGAGACCGGTTCCACCGACTAACATGCACTAGTTGCATAAGGTGGCTGGTGGGTGTCTGTCTCTCCTACTTTAGTTGGAGCGGATTCGATGAACAGGGTCCTTATGAAGGGTAAATAGAAGTTGACAAATCGCGTTGTGGTTTTCACGTAGGTAAGAAAGCGTTCTTGCTAGAACCCTAATTCAGCCACGTAAAAACTTGCAACAACAATTAGAGGACGTCTAACTTGTTTTTGCAGCAAGTGGTTTGTGATATGATATGGCCAAAGTTGTGATGAATGATGAATGATCTATATGTGATGTATGAGATGTTCATGCTATTGTAATAGGAATCACGACTTGCATGTCGATGAGTATGACAACCGGCAGGAGCCATAGGAGTTGTCTTTATTCTTTTATATGACCTGCGTATCATTGAGAAACGCCATGTAAATTACTTTGCTTCATTGCTAAACGCGTTAGCCATAGTAGTAGAAGTAATAATTGGCGAGCAACTTCATGGAGACACGATGATGGAGATCATGATGATGGAGATCATGGTGTCAAGCCGGTGACAAGACGATCATGGAGCCCCAAGATGGAGATCAAAGGAGCTATGTGATAATGGCCATATCATGTCACGTTTATTATTTGATTGCATGTGATGTTTATCATGTTTTGCATCTTGTTTACTTAGAACGGCGGTAGTAAATAAGATGATCCCTCATAACAATTTCAAGAAGTGTTCTCCCCTAACTGTGCACCGTTGCTAAAGTTCGCCGTTTCGAAGCACCACGTGATGATCGGGTGTGATAGATTCTTACGTTCACATACAACGGGTGTAAGACAGTTTTACACATGCAAAACACTTAGGGTTAACTTGACGAGCCTAGCATGTGCATAGACATGGCCTCGGAACACAGAAGACCGAAAGGTCGAGCATGAGTCGTATAGAAGATGCGATCAACATGAAGATGTTCACCGACGTTGACTAGTCCGTCTCACGTGATGATCGGACACGGCCTAGTTAACTAGGATCATGTAATACTTAGATGACTAGAGGGATGTCTAATCTAAGTGGGAGTTCATTATAATTTGATTGGATGAGCTTTAATATCATGAACATTAGTCTAAAATATTTTACAATATGTCTTGTAGATCAAATGGCCCACGTAGTCCTCAACTTCAACGTGTTCCTAGAGAAAACCAAGCTGAAAGACGATGGCAGCAACTATACGGACTGGGTCCGGAACCTGAGGATCATCCTCATAGCTGCCAAGAAAGATTATGTCCTACAAGCACCGCTGGGTGACGCACCTGTCCTCCCTGCTGAACAAGACGTTATGAACGCTTGGCAGGCACGTACCGATGACTACTCCCTCGTTCAGTGCGGCATGCTTTACAGTTTAGAACCGGGGCTCCAAAAGCGTTTTGAGAGACATGGAGCATATGAGATGTTCGAAGAGCTGAAAATGGTTTTCCAAGCTCATGCCCGGGTCGAGAGATATGAGGTCTCCGACAAGTTCTTCAGCTGTAAGATGGAGGAAAACAGTTCTGTCAGTGAGCACATACTCACGATGTCTGGATTACATAACCGCTTGACTCAGCTGGGAGTTAATCTCCCGGATGATGCGGTCATTGACAGAATCCTCCAGTCGCTTCCACCGAGCTACAAGTGCTTTGTGATGAACTTCAATATGCAGGGGATGGAAAAGACCATTCCTGAAGTATTTGCTATGCTGAAATCAGCAGAGGTAGAAGTCAAGAAGGAACATCAGGTATTGATGGTCAATAAAACCACTAAGTTCAAGAAGGGCAAGGGTAAGAAAGCCTTCAAGAAGGACGGCAAGGAGGTTGCCGCGCCCGGCAAGCAAGCTGCCGGGAAGAAGCCAAAGAATGGACCCAAGCCCGAGACTGAGTGTTTTTATTGCAAGGGAAGCGGTCACTGGAAGCGGAATTGCCCCGTACTTAGCAGACAAGAAGGCCGGCAAAACAAAAGGTATATGTGATATACATGTAATTGATGTGTACCTTACCAGTAATCGTAGTAGCTCTTGGGTATTTGATACCGGTGCAGTTGCTCACATTTGTAACTCACAGCAGGAACTACGGAATAGGCGAAGACTGGCAAAGGACGAGGTGACGATGCGCGTCGGGAATGGTTCCAAAGTCGATGTGATCGCCGTCGGCACGCTGCCTCTTCATTTACCTATGGGATTAGTTTTAAACCTCAATAATTGTTATTTAGTACCAGCTTTGAGCATGAACATTGTATCGGGATCTCGTTTAATTCGAGATGGCTACTCATTTAAATCCGAGAATAATGGTTGTTCTATTTATATGAGAGATATGTTTTATGGTCATGTTCCTATGGTGAATGGTTTATTCTTTATGAATCTCGAACGTAATGCTACACATGTTCATAGTGTGAGTACCAAAAGATGTAAGGTTGATAATGATAGTCCCACATACTTGTGGCACTGCCGCCTTGGTCACATAGGTGTCAAACGCATGAAGAAGCTCCATGCAGATGGACTTTTAGAGTCTCTTGATTATGAATCATTTGACACGTGTGAACCATGCCTTATGGGTAAAATTACCAAGACTCCGTTCTTAGGAACAATGGAGCGAGCAACCAACTTATTGGAAATCATACATACTGATGTGTGCGGTCCAATGAGTGTTGAGGCTCGCGGCGGCTATCGTTATGTTCTCACTCTCACTGATGATTTGAGTAGATATGGATATATTTACTTAATGAAACACAAGTCTGAAACCTTTGAAAAGTTCAAGGAATTTCAGAGTGAGGTCGAGAATCAACGTGACAGGAAAATCAAGTTTCTACGATCAGATCGTGGAGGAGAATACTTGAGTCACGAATTTGACACACACTTAAGAAAATGTGGAATAGTTTCACAGCTCACGCCGCCTGGAACACCTCAGCGTAATGGTGTGTCCGAACGTCGTAATCGCACTCTATTAGATATGGTGCGGTCTATGATGTCTCTTGCCGATTTACCACTATCTTTTTGGGGCTATGCTTTAGAGACTGCTGCATTCACTTTAAATAGGGCTCCGTCAAAATCCGTTAAGACGACACCGTTTGAATTATGGTTTGGAAAGAAACCTAAGTTGTCGTTTCTGAAAGTTTGGGGATGCGATGCTTATGTCAAGAAACTTCAACCTGAAAAGCTCGAACCCAAGTCGGAAAAATGCGTCTTCATAGGATACCCAAAAGAAACTATTGGGTATACCTTCTACCTCAGATCCGAAGGCAAGATCTTTGTTGCCAAGAATGGATCCTTTCTAGAGAAAGAGTTTCTCTCGAAAGAAGTAAGTGGGAGGAAAATAGAACTTGATGAAGTATTACCTCTTGAACCGAAAAATGGCGCAACTCAAGAAAATGTTCCTGAGGTGCCTACACCGACTAGAGAGGAAGTTAATGATGATGATCATGAAACTTCTGATCAAGTTACTACTGAAATTCGAAGGTCCACAAGGACACGTTCCGCACCAGAGTGGTACGGCAACCCTGTCTTGGAAATCATGTTGTTAGACAACGGTGAACCTTCGAACTATGAAGAAGCGATGGCGGGCCCGGATTCCAACAAATGGCTAGAAGCCATGAAATCCGAGATAGGATCCATGTATGAAAACGAAGTACGGACTTTGACTGACTTGCCCATTGAACGGCGAGCCATAGAGAATAAATGGATCTTTAAGAAGAAGACAGACGCGGATGGTAATGTGACCATCTATAAAGCTCGGCTTGTCGCTAAAGGTTATCGACAAGTTCAAGGGGTTGACTACGATGAGAATTTCTCACCGGTAGCGAAGCTGAAGTCCGTCCGAATCATGTTAGCAATTGCCGCGTTTTACGATTATGAAATATGGCAAATGGACGTCAAAACGGCATTCCTTAATGGTTTCCTTAAGGAAGAATTGTATATGATGCAGCCGGAAGGTTTTGTCGATCCTAAGAATGCTGACAAAGTGTACAAGCTCCAACGCTCGATTTATGGGCTGGTGCAAGCATCTCGGAGTTGGAACATTCGCTTTGATGAGATGATCAAAGCGTTTGGGTTTACGCAGACTTATGGAGAAGCCTGTGTTTACAAGAAAGTGAGTGGGAGCTCTGTAGCATTTCTCATATTATATGTAGATGACATACTTTTGATGGGAAATGATATAGAACTTTTGGACAGCATCAAGGCCTACTTGAATAAGAGTTTTTCAATGAAGGACCTTGGAGAAGCTGCTTATATATTAGGCATCAAGATCTATAGAGATAGATCGAGACGCCTCATAGGTCTTTCACAAAGCACATACCTTGATAAGATATTGAAGAAGTTCAATATGGATCAATCTAAGAAGGGGTTCTTGCCTGTGTTACAAGGTATGAAATTGAGCTCGGCTCAAAGTCTGACCACGGCAGAAGAAATAGAAGAGATGAGTGTCATCCCCTATGCCTCAGCCATAGGTTCTATTATGTATGCCATGCTGTGTACCAGACCTGATGTAAACCTTGCCGTAAGTTTGGTAGGAAGGTACCAAAGTAATCCCGGCAAGGAACACTGGACAGCGGTCAAGAATATCCTGAAGTACCTGAAAAGGACTAAGGAGATGTTTCTCGTTTATGGAGGTGACGAAGAGCTCGTCGTAAAGGGTTACGTCGACGCTAGCTTCGACACAGATCTGGATGACTCAAAGTCACAAACCGGATACGTGTATATTTTGAATGGTGGGGCAGTAAGCTGGTGCCGTTGCAAGCAGAGCGTCGTGACGGGATCTACATGTGAAGCGGAGTACATGGCAGCCTCGGAGGCAGCACATGAAGCAATCTGGGTGAAGGAGTTCATCACCGACCTCGGAGTCATACCCAATGCGTCGGGGCCGATCAAGCTCTTCTGTGACAACACTGGAGCTATTGCACTTGCCAAGGAGCCCAGGTTTCACAAGAAGACAAGGCATATCAAGCGTCGCTTCAACTCCATTCGTGAAAATGTTCAGGATGGAGACATAGATATTTGTAAAGTACATACGGACCTGAATGTAGCAGATCCGTTGACTAAACCTCTCCCTAGGGCAAAACATGATCAACACCAGAATTCCATGGGTGTTCGATTCATCACAATGTAACTAGATTATTGACTCTAGTGCAAGTGGGAGACTGTTGGAAATATGCCCTAGAGGCAATAATAAAAGCATTATTATTATATTTCCTTGTTCATGGTAATAGTCTTTATTCATGCTATAATTGTGTTATCCGGAAATCGTAATACATGTGTGAATAACAGACACCAACATGTCCCTAGTAAGCCTCTAGTTGACTAGCTCGTTAATCAACAGATAGTCATGGTTTCCTGGCTATGGACATAAGATGTCATTGATAACGAGATCACATCATTAGGAGAATGATGTGATGGACAAGACCCAATCCTAAACATAGCATAAAGATCGTATAGTTCGTTTGCTAGAGTTTTGCAATGTCAAGTATCTTTTCCTTAGACCATGAGATCATGTAACTCCCGGATACCGTAGGAGTGCTTTGGGTGTACCAAACGTCACAACATAACTGGGTGACTATAAAGGTATACTACGGGTATCTCCGAAAGTGTCTGTTGGGTTGACACGGATCAAGACTGGGATTTGTCACTCCGTATGACGGAGAGGTATCACTGGGCCCACTCGGTAATGCATCATCATAATGAGCTCAAAGTGACCAAGTGTCTGGTCACGGGATCATGCATTACGGTACGAGTAAAGTGACTTGCCGGTAACGAGATTGAACGAGGTATTGGGATACCGACGATCGAATCTCGGGCAAGTAATATATCGATTGACAAAGGGAATTGCATACAGGGTTGATTGAATCCTCGACATCATGGTTCATCCGATGAGATCATCGTGGAGCATGTGGGAGCCAACATGGGTATCCAGATCCCGCTGTTGGTTATTGACCGGAGAGTCGTCTCGGTCATGTCTGCTTGTCTCCCGAACCCGTAGGGTCTACACACTTAAGGTTCGGTGACACTAGGGTTGTGAAGATAAGTATATGCAGTAACCCGAATGTTGTTCGGGGTCCCGGATGAGATCCAGGACGTCACGAGGAGTTCCGGAATGGTCCGGAGGTAAAGAATTATATATAGGATGTGCAGTTTCGGCCATCGGGACAAGTTTCGGGGTATCCGGTATTGTACCGGGACCACCGGAAGGGTCCCGGGGGTCCACCGGGTGGGGCCACCTATCCCGGAGGGCCCCATGGGCTGAAATAGGAGGGAACCCAGCCCATAGTGGGCTGGGGCGCCAGCCCCTAAGGGGCCCATGCGGCTAGGGCTAAGGGGTAACCCTAGAGGGGGCGCCCCCCTTGCCTTGGGGAGCAAGCCCCACCCTAGGCCGCCGCCCCCCCTAGTAGATTCCATCTACTAGGGCCGGCGCCCCCCCCCCCCCATGGCACCCCTATATATAGTGGGGGAGAGGAGGGACTTGACACACCAGCCCCTGGCGCCTCCCTCTCTCCCCGTTACGTCTCTCTTCCTCGTAGTATAGGCGAAGCCCTGCTACTGCGACGCCCTGCATTCACCACCACGCCGTCGTGCTGCTGGATCTTCGCCAACCTCTCCTTCCCCCTTGCTGGATCAAGAAGGAGGAGACGTCTCCCGTCCCGTACGTGTGTTGAACGCGGAGGTGCCGTCCGTTCGGCGCTGGTCATCGGTGATTTGGATCACGTTGTGTACGACTACATCATCCCCGTTCGTTGAACGCTTCCGCACGCGATCTACAAAGGTATGTAGATGCATCTCGTGACTCGTTGCTAGATGAACTCCTAGATGATCTTGGTGAAACGAGTAGGAAATTTTTTGTTTTCTGCAACGTTCTCCAACAGCGTGTGCGTAGGAAAATTTTGAAATTACTATGTTCCCCAACAAAGTTCACCTTTAACATTAGCCATATAATCACCCAAGTGTTCAAGCATATTTGAATTGTATTTCAATTGTCTACCAAAATAAGCATTAAAATCTTCTTGCTTAGCCATAAATTTATCAAAATCATCTAAGCATGGGCTAGCAAATTTAGTAAATGGGATTTCAGCTTTATCATATCTATAGAGAGAATTTACCTTTAGTACGTGTGTCGGGTTATCAAGAGCATGAGTTTCTTCACTAGGTGTAGGATTAAGATCATATGTTTCTTCAACAGGCGGTAAATTAAGACCGTGTATTTCTGCAATAGGAGGTAAATTCTTAACATCTTCAGCTTTAATACCTTTTTCTTTCATAGATTTCTTTGCCTCTTGCATATCTTGAGGACTGAGAAATAGAACACCCCTCTTTTTCGGAGTTGTTTTAGGAATAGGCTCAGGAGTTGGTTCAGGAACTAGTTCAGGAAGTGTCCAATTATTTTCATTTGTCAACATATTATTCAATAGAATTTCAGCTTCATCCGGCATTTTTTCTCTGAAAACAGAACCAACACAACTATCCAGGTAATCTCTGGAGGCATCGGTTAGTCCATTATAAAAGTTATCAAGTATTTCATTTTTCCTAAGAGGATGATCAGGCAAAGCATTAAGTAATTGGAGAAGCCTCCCCCAAGCTTGTGGGAGACTCTCTTCTTCAATTTGCACAAAATTATATATATCCCTTAAAGCAGCTTGTTTCTTATGAGCAGGGAAATATTTAACAGAGAAATAATAAATCATATCCTGGGGACTACGCACACAACCAGGATTAAGAGAATTAAACCATATCTTAGCATCACCCTTTAATGAGAACGGAAATATTTTAAGGATATAAAAGTAGCGAGTTCTCTCATCATTAGTGAACAGGGTGGCTATATCATTTAATTTAGTAAGATGTGCCACAACAGTTTCAGATTTATAGCCATGAAAAGGATCAGATTCAACCAAAGTAATTATATCAGGATCAACAGAGAATTCATAATCCTTATCAGTAACAAATATAGGTGAAGTAGCAAAAGCAGGGTCAGGTTTCATCCTAGCATTTAGAGATTGCTTATTCCATTTAGCTAATAACCTCTTAAGTTCATAATTATCTTTGCAAGCTAAAATAGCTAAAGAAGATTCTTTATCAAAAACATAACCCTTAGGAATAATGGGCAAGTCTTCATCATCACTTTCATCGATATTATCAGATTAAATATTTTCATTCTCTCTAACCCTAGCAAGTTGTTCATCAAGAAATTCACCAAGTGGCATAGTAGTATCAAGCATAGAAGTAGTTTCATCATAAGTATCATGCATAGCAGAAGTGGCATCATCAATAACATGTGACATATCAGAACGAATAGCAGAAGCAGGTTTAGGTGTCGCAAGCTTACTCAAAACAGAAGGTGAATCAAGTGCAGAGCTAGATGGCAGTTCGTTACCTCCCCTCGTAGTTGAGGGATAAATCTTGGTTTTTGGATCTCTCAAGTTCTTCATAATGATAAGCAGATATGAATCCCAAGTGACTCAAAGAATAGAGCCGTGGTCCCTGGCAACGGCGCCAGAAAATAGTCTTGATAACCCACAAGTATAGGGGATCGCAACAGTTTTCGAGGGTAGAGTATTCAACCCAAATTTATTGATTCGATACAAGGGGAGCCAAAGAATATTCTCAAGTATTAGCAGCTGAGTTGTCAATTCAACCACACCTGGAAACTTAATATCTGCAACAAAGTATTTAGTAGCAAAGTAATATGATAGTGGTGGTAACGGTAGCAAAAGGTAACAGTAGCAAAAGTAATATTTTTGGTATTTTGTAATGATGATAGCAATAGCAACGGAAAAGTAAATAAGCGAAGAACAGTATATGTAAAACTCATAGGCAATGGATCAGTGATGGAGAATTATGCCGGATGCGGTTCATCATGTAACAATCATAACATAGGGTGACAAAGAACTAGCTCCAATTCATCAATGTAATGTAGGCTGATGTCTACTACGCAACCTTCTTCTTGTAGACGTTGTTGGGCCTCCAAGTGTAGAGGTTTGTAGGACAGTAGCAAATTTCCCTCAAGTGGATGATCTAAGGTTTATCAATCCATAGGAGGCGTAGGATGAAGATGGTCTTTCTCAAGCAACCTTGCAACCAAATAACAAAGAGTCTCTTGTGTCCCCAACACACCCAATACAATGGTAAATTGTATAGGTGCACTAGTTCGGCGAAGAGATGGTGATACAAGTGCAATATGGATAGTAGATAAAGGTATTTGTAATCTGAAATTATAAAAACAGCAAGGTAACTAATGATAAAAGTGAGCGTAAACGGTATTGCAATGTGTTGAAACAAGGCCTAGGGTTCATACTTTCGCTAATGTAAGTTCCCTCAACAATGCTAACATAATTGGATCACATAACTATCCCTCAACATGCAACAAAGAGTCACTCCAAAGTCACTAATAGCGGAGAACGAACGAAGAGATTATGGTAGGGTACGAAACCACCTCAAAGTTATTCTTTCCAATCAATCCGTTGGGCTATTCCTATAAGTGTCACAAACAGCCCTAGAGTTCGTACTAGAATAACACCTTAAGACACAAATCAACCAAAACCCTAATGTCACCTAGATACTCCAATGTCACCTCAAGTATCCGTGGGTATGATTATACGATATGCATCACACAATCTCAGATTCATCTATTCAACCAACACATAGAACTTCAAAGAGTGCCCCAAAGTTTCTACCGGAGAATCACGACGAAAACATGTGCCAACCCCTATGCATAGGTTCATGGGCGGAACCTGCAAGTTGATCACTAAAACATACATCAAGTGAATCACGTGATATCCCATTGTCACCACAGATACGCACGGCAAGACATACATCAAGTGTTCTCAAATCTTTAAAGACTCAATATGATAAGATAACTTCGAAAGGGAAACTCAATCCATTACAAGAGAGTAGAGGGGGGGGGAAGAAACATCATAGGATCCAAATATAATAGCAAAGCTCGCGATACATCAAGATCGTACCACCTCAAGAACACGAGAGAGAGAGAGAGAGAGAGAGAGAGAGAGAGATCAAACACATAGCTACTGGTACATACCCTCAGCCCCGAGGGAGAACTACTCCCTCCTCGTCATGGAGAGCACCGGGATGATGAAGATGGCCACCGGAGAGGGATTGCCCCCTCCAGAAGGGTGCTGGAACGGGTCTAGATTGGCTTTCGGTGGCTACGGAGGCTTCTGGCGGTGGAACTCCCAATCTATTGTCCGTTCTGGAAGTTTTAGGATACGTATGGATATATGGGTGAAAGAAGCACGTCGGCGGACCGAAGGGGGGGCACGAGGGAGGGGGGCGCGCCCTAGGGGGTGGGCGCGCCCCCCACCCTCGTGGGTACCTCCCTTCTTTCCTGACATGCACTCCAAGCTTTTCCGGTAGCTTTCCTTCCAAAAATAACTTCTCTAATTGATTTCGTTCCGTTTCGACTCCATTTGATATTCATTTTCTTCGAAACACTGAAATAGGCAAAAAAACAGCAATTCTGGGTTGGGCCTCCGGTTAATAGGTTAGTCCCAAAAATAATATAAAAAGTGGATAATAAAGCCCAATATTGCCCAAAACAGTAGATAACATAGCATGGAGCAATCAAAAATTATAGATACGTTGGAGACGTATCATAGGCATGTATTCCGAATACAGTCATACGTGCTTATGGAAAAGAACTTGCATGACATCTTTTGTCCTACCCTCCCGTGGCAGCGGGGTCCTAATGGAAACTAAGGGATATTAAGGCATCCTTTTAATAGAGTACCGGAACAAAGCATTAGCACATAGTGAATACATGAACTCCTCAAACTATGGTCATCACCGGTAAGTATCCCGATTATTGTCACTTCGGGGTCAACGGATCATAACACATAATAGGTGACTATAGACTTGCAAGATAGGATCAAGAACTCTCATATATTGATGAAAACATAATAGGTTCAGATCTGAAATCATGGCACTCGGGCCCTAGTGACAAGCATTAAGCATAGCAAAGTCATAGCAACATCAATCTCAGAACATAGTGGATACTAGGGATCAAACCCTAACAAAACTAACTCGATTACATGATAGATCTCATCCAACCCATCACCGTCCAGCAAGCCTACGATGGAATTACTCACGCACGGCGGTGAGCATCATGAAATTGGTGATGGAGGATGGTTGATGATGACGATGGCGACGGATTCCCCTCTCCGGAGCCCCGAACGGACTCCAGATCAGTCCTCCCGAGAGGTTTTAGGGCTTGGCGGCGGCTCCGTATCGTAAAACGCGATGAATTCTTCTTTTCGATTTTTTTCTTCCCGAAAGCAAATATATAGAGTTGGAGTTGAGGTCGGAGGAGCTCCAGGGGGCCCACGAGGTAGGGGGCGCGCCCCCCACCCTCGTGGATAGGTGGTGGGCCCCTGGTCTTCATCTTTTGCAAGGATTTTTTATTATTACCGAATAGATGTTCTGTGAAGTTTCAGGTCATTCCGAGAACTTTTGTTTCTGCACATAAATAACACCATAGCAATTGTACTGAAAACAGCGTCAGTCCGGGTTAGTTCCATTCAAATCATGCAAGTTAGAGTCCAAAACAAGGGCAAAAGTGTTTGGAAAAGTAGATACGACGGAGACGTTTCGGTGACCACTTTTCTTTATCCGGCTCGTGCCTAAGCAAGAATCCCCTCCCCCCATTTGTTCTTCTCCAAAGCCTTGAGGAGTTTATCATATCGGCTTTTGAATGTTTCGGTGTTGAATGCAACGCAAACAAGGGTAAGGTCTTTGCAAAACTCCTTGCTGTTGCATGCCCGGTAAAAGTTTGCAACAAAGTGTCTCATATACGAACGGTGTTGAAGCTTTGGAAGATCGGGAATATCAACGTCTATTGCTTTGAGAATCCCATGATGGCGATCCGATATAATGCATACCTCTCGCTTGCCTAGCACCTTGGTTCTCACATGCCCCATGAACCACTCCCAATTATCATCATGCTCCGAAGGCACCAAGGGAAATGCCACCGGCAACACGTTATCATTTGAAGAGTGGGCCATCGCCACCATCAATGTGCCCTTGTATTTGCCGGTCAAGAATGTACCATCTATGGACAAGACCGGGCGACAATACGTGGATGCCTCAATGCATTGTCCAAAGCTCCAGAAGGCACGACAAAATACTCTGTGAATTGACTCCACCCGATGGCGCATGCCCAGGTTTCGATGAGCAATGGCTGCCAACATCTTGGGCAGAATGTTGTATGCGGCCTCATAATCACCATGCAGCATCCTAATAGCGTTTGTCTTTGCCATCCATGCCTTCCCATACTTGACCGGGTATCCGAATTAGCAATGGCTGCCAACATCATGTATTGGGGAGGATGCATTGCGGTTGAGATCAGTTTGCAAGGGAGGAGGAGGATCAACCTTTGTGGCAAAGATCTCAAGAGACTTGTCTTGTGATGCGTCTACTTTGTCCTTGTACACATTCCAATGCATTTGGGAGGTGACGGGCATACTCTTTAATTGGGACTTTACTCCCAATCCAACGTCATACCTCCCAATAAGCTTAACCTCGGCATTTGGGTCATTCCAATGTAAGGCGCTTCTCTCTTTAACTACAAGATCATCAAAGCTTGGACTTGTGTCAAAAACCATAGTCTCTTCCCCTTCATCGTCATTTCCAAGCATAAATGTCGTCTTGTCCAAATAATAAACATTTACGAGCTTATGCATCTAAGAAATTGGAAACAATAAAATCAATCCATATATGTCATCCAACCAACTCAAATGGACAAATAAGCTAAATTTTGCACAAATTGGACAAATAACTACTATTCATAGTCAAGTTAACCTAACCATTAACCCTAACTATAACCCCCAACATAACCACTATAACCCTAACCCCCAACATAACCACTGTAACCTTAACCCTAGCCCTAACACTAACCCCTAACATAACCCTAACCCTAGCCACAAATGCATCATAAATGCACAGAACAAGATCAACACCTAGGGTTTGCAATAAATTGACCAAATCAACACAAAGCAAAGATCTCAACCAATCAAAAGGAGGGGAAATGGGGAGGTACCTTGGGTGATGAAAATGCTTCGGATCCACCGGTGAAATCTCAAGCAAATGGAGGGGATCTAGGGGGGTTTATGAGGGGGAGTCGGGAGAGGGGCTGAGCACAGGACAGTTCCCCGCAAAAAAGCCTTATGGAACTTTTCTGGAACAAATCCACTTTTCTAAGAAACAACAACAACAACAACAACAACAACAACAACAAAAAATCATAGCGCGGAATCCTATTTATCGCATAGGTGGGAGAATAGCATCGTAATGTGCACCTCCCATCGCAAGCGTGCTGCGTCAATTGGGACGGGCCATTCCCAATTTTCCAACCCATCGGTTTGGAGAAGATTCTACAACCTTCCGTGAACCAGGTTTTGCAAAATTTTATGAATTCAGGGCATTTTTTTGAATTCATGAACATTTTATCAAATCCGTGAACATTTTTTCGAAATTTTTAACATTTTTTTTTGAAAAAATTGCAGTTGAACATTTTTTAAAATTGATGGACTGTTTTTTAAATTTTAAAAAATAGTCCATCAATTTTTTAAAATCGGATGAACAAAAGGAAGCTTCTCTCAGTAAGCCCGTATGAAAACGGGCCAATGCGGTACTTATGCGCGGACGCGCGGCCCATCGAAGCCCGACTTGACTGCCCGGAGGTCTTCCAGTTTTGACACCGGCCGGCGACGGGAGATCGGCCTTGCCAATCTCTCGCCGGCTTCCCTCCTCCGTCCCTGCCCAACTGCGGCTGCGGCGTCAGATCGCGCACCGAGAAGACTTGATCTGCCCGCTCTGCTCTGCTCTGCTCGGTGGAGGCGATGGAGAAGGGAGGGGAGGCGGGCGGCGGCAGGCCGGAGTACAGCATCATCGTGCCCACCTACAACGAGCGCCTCAACGTCGCCCTCATCGTCTACCTCATCTTCAAGCACCTCCCGTAATCTCCCATCAATCACCCACCTCTGTTCTTCCTCTTTTAGTTCTCCCGGTGGTTGAGATCTTTGTCCTGGACGGAGGTCGTTCGTGATCCAGATAGATTTAGAGCCGGCTCAGATTTCCTCTTCTGTAGATATACCTGGGGCGGGATGCCTCGACATCAACTGAAAATTTTGTTGCCAATCGATTTGAGGTTCGCAGGCGGGTTAAGCAGAAAATTCAATAACTACTAGTTCATTCGGTACTCACATAGCACAACTGCACAACACCTTTGCAATTGCCTATTGTGTTCCCATTCAGACCCGGGCCATGAGATACGATCACTGCCGCTTTTTTTATATGTAACTGCTAAATGCTAGCTGTGCCGTGTCAGCTGAATTTAGTCTCTGTTGTCCACTTGATCTTGTGAGAAGAACTCCCAAAGAACAATAGATTAAGGTGACAGTGTCATAAGACGATTTTAAAGCTAGATTCCGCTTCATGTTATTTGTCCAAGACTAGGAAGTTATTCAGAGTTACCCAAAGTATATCTGGTCCTGTCATTGTGCGCAGCTGGTTTCATTTAGCACTTATCAGTGTTCATTATCCTATATGCAATTCATCATACTGCTGGTATGGCTAGTTTGATCGATGGACGAACAGAAATTTGCAAACCATATATTATTAGCTATATCAACTGGTTGATATGAGCACACCATCTTACTTTTAGATTTGGTAAAAACTAATTTCTCAGGATCTTACAACCCTTAGCTCTTTCTGTATTCACATTATCTGTAATGGTTATTTTAGAATCCATCATGCAGCACATTTATTTGTAGCATCCAACATGTTTTCCGTTGCTGCAGTATACGTGTAGTATTTTGTCAGCATTACAACCTGTTCCGTTGCTGCTCTATACTTCTATTATTATTAGCATGATATTGGTGTATGTCAAATTTCAAGGCTGGTGCATTTGTTTTAGTACTAAACTTAAACTGATGATGTAATTTTCAACTGAAGGGAGGCCAAGTTCGAAATCATTATTGTGGATGATGGAAGCCCCGATGGAACACAAGACATTGTAAAGCAGTTGCAGCAAGTATATGGTGAAGATCGTGTTGTAAGTAATTTAATGTATGAGTTTATGTATGCATGTGTGGTCTGGATTTTGGTTATTTATGACTTATTGCAGTGTCTTTTACTTGATATAATACCAGCTTCTGCGAGCTAGGCCAAGGAAGCTAGGACTTGGTAAGCTTAGCTGCCCACTTCTACGAATTGTAAGCCATTGCTTGATGTTCGTGTTAACGAAATAGTGTAAACACTCAGGTACTGCATATATGCATGGATTAAAGCATGCCTCAGGGGAGTTCGTTGTTATAATGGATGCAGATCTATCTCATCATGTATGTTTCTTCTCTATGTTATTTGGCATAGTTAAGCTATTTAGATAGTTCTGTTCCTTTTAGTTACTGATTCCTTTTTCTATTTTGAACAGCCAAAGTATTTGCCAAGCTTCATCAGGTAAGAATCATATACTCAAAGATGCTTTTAAATTTATCCGGCAAGAATGATTGAATTTATATGCTTTGTATTTTATTTTATTGAGGAAGCTGGCAGGAGCACTGAATTTCAGTAGAAGAGAAAAACATAATTTCAGTAGCTCGTTTTTTCAACAATAACACCACAGAGTTCACATGCAGACTGCTCCCCACACTGAATTGCACACTTCCACTTCATAGAGTGGCTCCTGTCGATAGAGGCCACATTAAGCACACTCCACAGACCAAAAATTATCACAAAGGGGGACGAGAGCACTCATTCTGGCCACTGAGGGAATCCAATTCTCGCCTTCTAATACCTTTTTCACAATTCTCTTCCTGACTTGATCTCTCTTGGATCCACTATCGGCGTGTGTTCTTGTGTGCTTTGTTTCTAGATAGACACATATTATATTTGTGTGGCAATGAGGAGAAATTGAAAGGCCGGTCTTACGCCTGCCTCCTAGACACAGATGATCGAGATCCTCTCGTCGTCATTCTGGGAGGTAGTAGCATGATGTGATATTGGCGAAAGGTTTCCTCTGAGCCATTCTCTCCAGATGTTTATATAGTCTGGCATGGGCACTGACACTGCCCTACTGTATGCTTTGTAAATATTAAGTGCACATTTACAATATAATTGTCTGCTTATTCTATTCTGTTTTCACTGGTCTCTTCTCTTTTGCAAAATACGTCTTAATTAACCAGTTTGCTCTTGTGAGGCCTAGAAATGGAATATTGGCTAACAAAGGCATATATATGTACTTAGTTGAGTGTTAGTTGTTTGATTTAATGGCTGAAACAACTTCAGCGAAGTTTGATATACCTGAGCTATCCAAGCTCACAAGAACAATTACTTGGAAGATCCTATATAGCTTTTTTAATCATGTTCATCATTGACCAGGAAGCAAAAGGAAACCGGTGCTGACATTGTAACTGGCACGCGTTATGTTAGCAATGGTGGTGTCCATGGTTGGAATCTTATGCGTAAGTTGACCAGCAGGGGAGCAAATGTTCTGGCACAGACGTTACTACGCCCCGGAGCTTCTGATCTGACTGGGTCGTTTAGGTGTGCCTCATTTTACTCGAATATAATAAGATCCTCTACAATTACTGTTATTTGATGCTTTGCCGATTTCCTAGGCTATATAAGCGAAGTGTTTTGGAGGATGTCATCTCCTCCTGCGTCAGCAAGGGCTATGTATTCCAAATGGAGATGATTGTCAGGGCTACTAGGAAAGGTTATCACATCGAAGAGGTAAAGCCACTTCGCATTGACCCATTTTCATTTATGTAGGCTGGATTACGATCTCTTAGCTTTGATAGTTACTAAAACTTTGCTTGTCCTGTCCAGGTCCCAATCACTTTCGTCGACAGGGTCTTTGGAATCTCAAAGCTCGGGGGATCCGAAATTGTTGGATATTTGAAAGGCCTTGTGTATCTGTTGCTCACAACTTAGGGGAAAAGACACGGTAGATGCATGTGTTGGATATTTGAAAGGCCTTGTGCATCTGTTGCTCACAACTTAGGGGAAAAGACACGGTAGATGCATGTGTTGGATATTTGAAAGGCCTTGTGTATCTGTTGCTCACAACTTAGGGGAAAAGACACGGTAGATGGATGACTGTTATAGGACAAACTCTTGTTAAGAATGATTTTTCTTATGTTGTTCAGCTTGAGTTGCATAAAATTGCTAACATTTTCAGACTTACAATTGAATCATGTACACAAGTTTTGATCTGCAAGTATCCTTACCCCAGCTTAGCTGCTTATGGTGTATATACCACACCATATAATCATATATCAATTACTGCTTCAAGCCTTCAACAGCTATCTTGGAAGAACTATATATGACTGTATATTGATGAACAGCAGGCAACTTTCAGAACAACTGGTTGGTTACGTGTGAACATTCCTCTTGAAGTTATCATTCAAGTGAAAATGGATTGACGGCACAGAAACAAGAGGACAGCAAACATAAGAACATTTCATATATTTAAATTTAATTTAGCTGATTGTAAGAGCATGTAATGCTCGAGGAAAAAGGCACAGAACACCAATATTTTGTTTTTAATCTCAGCGCACCCTTATGCTTAGTACAACGAAGAAATGTGTGAAAATAGAGCGCACATAGAGATGAATGGTCATCCAAATCCCTGAATCTATATTACATCAAAGGAACTGTCCGAAAATCAGTCCCAAAAAGCATAACCACGAAAGACCACTCATCACCAAAAGGTGAGATTGCTTGCAGATCCTTTTGATTGGTAATGTCCGACACTAACTTGCCGTCCGTCCCTCTCAATCTTGGCTCTTCTCTTTTTCTTTTTCTAGCTTCTGTAACACACCCAAAAGAAGTTAGAACGCATTTCAGAAGAAGTTGCACAACGACAATATACAGCAAATGCCAGAAAGCAAAACGACTTGGAAATTCTGAGAAACACAAGTTGCTGCCGCATCAGTTTTGTCTTATCTTATGTACCAAAATGCATACCAAGTTAAGCCCACAACTATAGCCTACAATTCCTCTCTATCTGAAGCTGCATTTTATCTTCAGTGGGTGCTGCAACCATTTCCTTTCAGCCAATAACGAATGGTTTAATGAAGCAAACCAGATTTATGTACAACCACATAGTGTCACAAATATAGGTTTCCATTTTTCTTTGCGGCCAGATACATCAAGAAGAGCCAACAGGTTTCCTACTCATCCTTCATTCTATATACCTTACCTAAAAGACAAAATATACGTTTATTGCACACCTGATCATTGAGTCACATTGGCGGTTACGAATAGTGTGATAATACTGACCAGCTTAATTAAAATATATTAAGCTCACAATTTGATGGAATAGTTACTTTATTGGCCATATGCCCCACATATATGCAGGCATGTAATCCCCGAGAACTGACTAGCAGCTCAACAAAAATGCATCAAATTCTCAGTTTACCCAAAAACCAAGGTAATCTGTAGCCATGCTATTCTAAATTCTAAATATAACAAGGATACTCACTGCACTAGACATCAAAGGGCTGTCCAAAAGAAAACTCAGTTCCCATTTGTTGCTCAAGTAATAGCAGGCATGCCTCACATGTTTTTGCTCTAAAAAAACACAGACTCCGGCTTCGACAGCATAATACAGAGTACTGAACCAAACGTTGTGAACACATGATCCTCCACCACTGCAGGTAACACCAACAGCCACAGGGAGCCCTAACTTAGTCCAAAATGACATGGCTAGGTCTCAGGTCTTCCCCACTGTAAACATGGAAGAACACACATAGAGATCCATGGATCATACCCTGGCACCTACGCATCAACACGGCAACTAATCACACGGCCGCATCCGCCCTCTCACGCGCCAGCCCACCCACCTACGCATCGCGTCAGAGCGCAGCCATGGCATTCAATCAACACACGACCAGTATAAATCTGCTCTGATTTCGCAGGCCCGGAGGAGCAGGGGACGGATTCGGCACGAATAAGCAGCAGGGCGGGCTGGGGAAGAAGGAGGGGGGCGGGGGTAGGGGTTGGGGCGGGCGGCGCTTACGGATTGCTCGGAGTGCCAGGCGAGGCCGCGGTAGACGTTGAAGGAGAAGGAGCCGGCCAGGTAGAGCGTCGCCACGCCCAGCCCCGCCGTCAGCGCCTTGAACGCCGTGTCCATCACCGCCATCTCCGCCGCTCTCTCTCCCTCGCCGCCGGGTCCTGGGTTGTTCGAGCGCAGAAACCCTCGTCGCCGGATTCCGTCGGTCTGCGTGCGTGCCACGAGGGGAGAGAAACCTCGAGTAGGCCTACTGGTTCGGCCTGTGGGCTGTGGGCTTCTAGAGGAAGGGGGTAGTTAGTTGAATGCTGGGCAAGTGTGCGGCCTGACCCGATATATACGAATCGGCTTAAGATTCACACTTGTGAGGTTTCAAGTTCGGATTCTTACTATGTTTCTCGTTTTCAAACTCAAGACAAGAGACATTTCAAAAAACAAAACTCAAGAAAAGAGTAGCGTATCTGTGGAACTACAGGAGAACCATCCCCCAACAAAAAATTTACAACAAGGTCTTTGACGGGGGAGATTTGTTGAACTAACTAGAGGATACCCCGCGTGTTGCTGTAGGAATTGGCTGATGAAAAATTAGGTTGATAACATAAAAACCAAAATTAAAAATGCATATGACTAATTGTATTTGATTTTGTATGGTTGTAACAATATTTATTGAATATGGTTAGAATAATTAAATGGAAAAAATTCTCATGCATGTTGTGGTGGGCCTTATCCCATTCATAATTGTATGGTGAGGTATCATGCTTGCATGTTGAGAAAAAAAACTTAGTGAGAATGAATCTTTTAGGTATATACAGGTTGCCAAAAATGTCATCGTCTTCCTTCAACGTTATTATCGGAGGCAGACCAACAGACTGTCCGTGCCTAATCGCATCAAAGCTTTCAGAATTGAAAAAAGGATCTCCACGAACAGCGGAGCACTTATATTTGTGGAAGATCAGTTACGGAACAACCCTGAACGTCGTTTGCCCAATAACCACCGTCTTCGCTCGGTGTTGTCGAAGAAGAAAGGAAAAACTGCCAACCAACAAACAGAGCCCTGCATCGGAGAGGTTGTCATCCAGAACGCTCCTCCACATAGGAAAAGCGGCGAAAGACAACTCCCTTCGGTCCCTTGACTTTGTCGTACAGGTCGTTGTCGAGATGTGCCTGGGACATGGATTACTTGTTCATAGTGCCAACATACTGCCATCCAGGGGTTGACAAAGAAACTATGAACCCTAACCCTAACTCTACACCCTGGCAGAAGAACTGGGTCCCTTCCCTTCACTGTTTTTTTGGGACAACACAAATAGAAGGTTGCAATGACCAGATGATTTTTTTTAAACAACCGTTCGTTCTAAACCTAGTTGTGGCAAGTAAGAATAAATAGTAAGTACCATCCCATAATTGATCAACTTCTCATAATTTTTAGGGATGTCTCACCCAAAAATGATATTTGTAGCATAGTATCCCTGAGATTTGAACATGATCATGTAAATTATACCAACATTAACATTTTAAGTGCTAGCAGATATACTAATTTAAATCTCTTGCACTTCTTGACTTGCTTCAGTGATTATGCACAAGCCATGTATAGCGACAAAATGAAGGCATGTTGTGTGAATACACCAATGTGTATAGGGAGGAGTCAAGAAAAATACTCATTGGTGTCACTCTTCCAAGTATAATGGCTTGAAGGCGTATTTGTATGAGTGATTGGCTAATTGTATATTGAATGATTAAAAACCATTGGTGAATTTGACACCAATGCTTGCATGATAGCTTCGTCCATGCGTGTATACAAGACTTTATCTAACCCCTCATTGTCATATTCAGGGTTATTTAGCCAAGGACCATGAGAGAGGCGTTTTGGAGACTGAGCTCCATGGAGGCCTTTATTTTTTAAAAATTCAAATTCAAACTTTTATGGTTAAAAAATTCTGAAAAACAATATGTGTGTATGTAAGGATGTAACCCACATGTGTCTAGAAAATCATGATGAAATACCTTGAGTTGCGACCTGTACAAAAAAGACAAATTCATGGCTTGAGAGGATAAATAGTATCATGTGTTAAACAATCACAAATTTATCTTTTTTGCAGAGCCCTTATTTCAATGTATTTTAAACTGAAAATTTACACACATGTGTGTTATGCCTTCATGTATATCTGTATTTTTTTCAGAATTTCTTGAAATGTAAAAATATGAATTTCAATGAAATTTCAAATTTGAATTTGGAGGCCGAGCTCCAAAAGGGATTTCCAAAGGACCAGACTATGTGCATGTACATTTGAACTTTCACAATAATGCTGAAAGTGAAAGCTTTTTCCATCAAAAACCAGCTAATCTAAAGTAAAATTTTCCTTCAAGAATACATGAGAGAGGCCATCTGTGACGCACAACCATAGTCATCGGTTGTTGACCATTACGCCTGACGGGATCTAGACTGACCCCACAGACCAACACTAATTTTTTTTGTTCACCTTGTTCTCATTCATGCCTATTTGGGATTAACTTCCTAGTCAGTCGCCATCCTAAAATTGCTACAAGCAAAGCACGCTTAACTTTGAGGTTCCTTGCGGATGAGCTTTCATAAAACATGGAATTCCATGTTGATATAAGTAGTCTATCATTTCTGTTGGGCCAGGATATCACATCACCCGGGAGTATTCTAACCCTTCGTTGTCAATATTCATGGCGAGATATCCGAAGAACTATAGACTATATGCATGTACGTTTGAACTTTCACAATGCTGAAAGTGTAGGTTTTCTCATATAAAAAAACTACTAGCCTAAAGTAAAGTTGTACTTGAACAATGGACGAGAGGGGTCATCCAGGAGGATTTTTCATCGAGAGTTTGAGCAATCCAAAATGAAGGTTTTTTCCAACCATACATGAGAAGGGTTCAATTTAATCATATATTGAATGCTTAAAAATTGTTGGTGAATTTGACACCAATGTTTGCATGATTGCGTCGCCCCTACGTGTATACGGAATTTCAATTAACCCCTCACTATCAATATTCATGACAATGTAGCCCAAGGGCCATAGACTATGTGCATGTATGTTTGAACTTTCACAATGCTGAAAGTGAAGGCTTCTTTTATAAAAAAAATACCGACTAGTCTAAAGTAAAGTTTCCATTCAACGATACAAGAGAGAGGTCATTCAGAAGTATTATAACCCTTCGTTGTCAATATTCACGGCGAGGTGGCCGAATAACCATAGACTATGTGCATGTACGTTTGAATTTTCACGATGCTGAAAATGAAGACTTTTTCATAAAAAAAACCTGACTAGTCTAAAATAAAGTTTTTCTTCCACGATACATAAGAGAGGTCATCCCATTGTCAATACTCACGGCTTCGGCAGACAATGTGCTGAAATTAAAGACTTTCACAATACTGAAAGTAACGACCTTTTTCATATAAAAGGCCGACTAGTCTAAAATAAAGTTTTATTTCAACGATGCATGAGATGGGTGACTCAGGAGTTTTTTTTTCCACCCGTAGTTAGAGTAGTCCAAAGTGAAGGTTTTTTTTAATCTTATATGAGAAGGATTCAATTCAACCATACATGCATAAGTACTCCCACTGTAAACTAACTAGTACATGGTACGTGCAAAGCACGTAGAAAAGATACTATTATGGATTTTGTCAAAATTATTTGTGCAACAGATTGGCTTATAATCTCATGATTATTAGATGCTTCTGACTAACACGATCACATAATATTATGCTTTGATAACTATACTGCACTATCTGCATCTATACCATAACGGAATACCACCCTATCCGGTGTGTCTTGTCTTTCTAGAACTCTCCTGACAGTCTTATTCTTCCCACCCTATCCGGTGTGTTCTCTAGTCCTCTAGTATCCTCTCCGTATGCGCCAGTACATGCTGGTCCTGAGGAGCAGTCCAGTAGACTGGGAACACAGGGTACTGTGGATTTACTGTAGCTGCGAATCCCCGCAACTTCAGCCGTCCGATGGACTCTAATCAACGGCCAGCATGCAGCAGCTCACAGATTTGCTACTTGTCCACCGTCCGATGCATTATATCTAACGGCCAATACTCGAACTTATTCGTGTACTATATAGGAGTATAGATAATATAAGATCTTTTAGATCACTGTTTTCAGTTTAAAGAGGGAGTACTTATCACTCGGTGGCGTTCTAAAACCCACGTTACCAATATTCACGGCGAGGTGGTGGTGCACCCTTCAGCCTTGGTGGCGATGAAACCGGAGGGTTTTCCCACCGAGAGCCCGATTTAGTACAATGCGAGGCGCTCTCTACGTCCATCCGGACACGGGAAACGACGAGCTACGTCTAGGAGAGAAGGGGTTGGAACTCGGAACTTGGAAGCACATGAGTGAACGTGAACCGCTAGAGACGGCCGGCGGGCCAATCATGGAGTGCAATCATGCAACCTTCTCCAATATAGAAAACCATCACGTCGCATCCGTCGCCTCGCCTAGCTATACTGTATAACATAAGTATATCTACAATGGCAGCTATAGCTTGACTTGACCAAAAACAAAATACCACGACCGACCGACCTCCCAAGTCGTGTTGATATACAATGATAGACAGAGCCTAATGAGCCTGACCCTTGAAATGAAAACTTAATGATCATGTCAGGGCACACGTCGATCATGGCTGGCTGGACCGATCCCTGTGATTGATAATCGGCGCAACGTACGCGCTTGTGCAGAGCCAGGATATTAATGAAGTCAGCCGGGTCGTCGCCGGCCGTTGGGTGCATTGTCATAAGCAACTTCTGCAACGCGCTTTCGCTCCATTAATTAAGGAACCCACATGTAGAGTACGTAGGGAGTGGTAGTACTTGCGTGATGCATGCACATGAGGTGGTTCTGGTTCTGGTTCTGTCGTCCTCGCAGCCCTTGTCCCGAGTTAAGGCTTGGGAGTTGGGGGTCGGGAATCTCGCCAACCCTCAAAACGTCCACACATCTGTCTGAATTAAGCTGGCTGAATGTAGTTTGTAAGAGCATCTAGAGCCGGATATGTCAAATATGGCTCTCGTCTGCTCCTGTCGGAGGAACGTCCGGTTGACCTTCATATAGGCCTCATTTTGGATGGACTCTAGAATGGCATGCTGCTCCACCATCTCGTCCGACTGGGCGACGGCGAACTCCGCCTCTGCCTGCTCCATGTTGAAACCCGACAGTTGCTGCTCCGCCTCCTTCACCTCCATCGGAGTCAACTCCTCCTCCTCCTCCTCCTCCCCTCCTCCTCCAGCGAGTCTGGAGGCAGCCGGCAGCGATTCGGGCGGTGCGCGCGGCTTTTCTCGCATGGATCTCGTAGCGGCGCTCTGGCGTGAGCATTGCGTAGTAGGTGATCTTCCTTCGGACCATGGAGGACTGCCGAAGCGGGAGAGGGAGGAGGTGGATGGCCTCGGACTGGTGGCGTGGAGAGGGAGGAGGTGGATGGACTAGGGTTGCGGGACTCCGGCCAGGTGAAATGGGCGGATTTGCTCTCGGGCGGCGAGCCGGAGCGGCGCCCCGCAATGTTTACACCGCGGCGGGCGACGGAGGAGGCGTCCGTCGGACCGCCAGGTTTTCGGACGAGTACGCATGGGACCCCTTCGTCGGTCCTACATGTATTTGGGCTGGATGTGAGGGTGCCGATTAGCCCGGGCGCCCCCATATATGCCCAATATTTCGGCTGGATGTGAGGGGTGCCGATTAGCCCGGGCATTTGAGGCCTGTTTGAGGGGGCGTCTAGGTCAAAAAATCGTGATAGTGACTGGACGGCCCGTCCGGGCATATGAGGCGGGCTTGGGGCGCCCGGCTGTAGATGCTCTAATTCAACACGAACTCGTATTTGTCTGTGGATGTGTCTGTTTGTTCAAATTCCCGTAAACCGGACGCAAACTGAGGGAGGTTTGCGGGCGTCCGGACCTGCACCACGCACGACTTCGACACTCTTAGCCCACTCAAATTCTTCTTCCCAACTACTTTTCTTTCACTCTGCATTGGTTGTCCCCTTGGTCTGCATCCGCACCCTTCTCGTTCGATGTTCTCGTGGTACCTCTCCAGCCACCGCCAAGATATTACTGGACATCCACAGCCCTCGCCCATGCGCCTGCCCGCCTTAGACTACGTCGACGTTCACCCAGTCTGCAGCAATGAACCCCCCGCCCCTTGCCGACGCTGTCCATGGCAAACACCAGGCCCGACAAGTGTTCGATCAAATGTCATTGAGTTTTTTTACCTTCTTGTTTATTTGCTAGAGTAAAGCACGATGGTGGGGTACTCTTAGATGGAGAATGAGTTTGTAAGTGCATCTAGTGCCACCCCTAGTTGGTTTTGGAGTATTGACGACAAACCTAGTTGAGGGACTAATGTGTTTGTGAGAATTGCAGGATAACACAGGTAGAAGTCCCTCATTGATTCGGTTTAGCTACCAGAGATGACCCCCAAAAATGTACGAAGACATTGAAGACAATGGTGGTTCATGAAGACATTCATGTCGAAGACAATGACATATGAAGACTCCCCATGAAGCCTTTGGAACTCGAAGACTTAGATCCTTCGTAGTTTTACTTTATTCATGTTGTGTCATAGGAACCACCGTACTGTTAAGTGGGGTTCAAGAGAACCAGTCAGGATGACTGAAGTGATGCCTAATTCAAATCCTATGTCTTCGAGTGAAGACAATAAGAGAAAATCTTGTCCAGAGTCAGATAAGTCAGCTTTGCTTGCAGCCCAAGTAAAGTTGCCGTGAGAGTTCGAAATCCGACCGTTAGTACACGTGTCAGTTCCTTAGTGACCCAGGGTCATTTCGGACAAATCAGGTCGGGTTGCCAAGTGGCTATAAATAGTCCACCCCCACAACCATAAACGGTTGGCTGCTCAGATTTCAGTGCACGGCTTTTGTCGTTTGAGAGCAACCCACCTCGAAGCCTTTGAGAGAACATCCTTAGTGAGGAGAAAAGCCCTAACCACCCAGAGCCAGAGTAATTGGGCATCACTTAAGTCTTCTTGTCTGAGTGATCTGAAGACTTATTACACTTGAGGACTGTGCATCCTCCAGACGGTTAGGCGTCGCGTTCTGAGCATCCAAGAGGAATTGTGGATTGCCGGTGAACAAAGTCTGTGAAGGTTTGGGAGTCTACCTTGAAGACTTACCAGAGTGATTGGGCGGGGTCTGTGTGACCTTAGTTCAAGGAGAAAACGGTGAGGACTGGGTGTCCTGAGCTGCGTGTTCAGGACTGGGTGTCCGGGACTGTGTGTCCTTTGGTTTAAATACCTAGCCGCTCCAACCAGACGTACAGTTGTCACAGCAACTGGAACTGGTCCAACATATCATTGTCTTCAACGTGTCACTGGTTTCATCTTCACCTCCCTTTACTTACCAGTACACATTGTGAAGCTATTGCATGCTTGCTTTATCTTCTGTCTTCACAACCTGACTTCATGATCTGTTTGGCTTCATAACTTCTTCCAACCTGATCCTCATTACACTGAAGCTATTTGTCTCTGTGCTTTCACTGTATTGTATATTTGACTATGTCTTGCGTTGTGTAATCTACCTTCCGCTGCATAGTGATAGGCTTGTTCACTCTGTTTGTCTTCATAACTTCCACGTTTTGAAGACTTTCATAAAAATCGCCTATTCACCCCCCCTCTAGTCGATATAACGCACTTTCAATTGGTATCAGAGCAAGGTGCTCCCTTGTTCTGTGTGATTCGGTTTAACCACCTGGAGTTTTAGCTATGTCGACTGCAGGGATAATTAAAGTCTCCGCTGCGTGCCCCGTCTTCGATGGAACTGAATATCCCTACTGGAAGAATAAGATGCGCATGCATCTTGAAGCCATTGACGTCGACCTATGGTATGTCATCGAAAACGGCGTTCCCAAGGCTGGAGAAGGTGTCACTGCGGCTGATGTCAAGAAGTTCACTCAACTGGACTCCACTGCCAAGAATATTATCTGTGGTCATCTGACCAAGGGACAGTACGGCCGTGTGAGTGCCTTGAAGACATCCAAGCTGGTCTGGGACTGGCTCTCCAAGGTCAATGAAGGCATCTCAACCCAGAGAGATTAGAGAATCAGTGTTCTTCGCAATCTCTTCAACCGCTTCAAGCGAAATGACAATGAGAATGTCCAGCACACATTTGACCGGCTCACTGACATCACGAATGAGCTTCAAGCCCTCGGCGCCACTGAGATCACCAAACATGAAATCGTCAAGATGCTGCTAAGATCACTTGACGGTTCATTTGACATCCTAGCCCTGATGATTCAAGAACGTCCAGACTTCAAGACACTCGATCCGTCTGACATACTTGAGAGGCTCAACACACATGAGTTTCAGCTTTCTGAGAAAAAAGATATCTACGGTCCAAACTATGAGCGAACTCGTGCCTTGAAGGCAAAAGCTGTGTCATCATCTGAAGAAGAATCTGACAGCAGTTCTGATGATCCTGAAGACATTGGAAGGGAACTTGCAATGCTAGTGAAGAAGTTCCAGAAATTCACCAAGAAGAAAGGCTTCAGAAAGTCTTCACGATCAAGCTCAAGGAATGATGAAGCTTCTGCACATGACTACAAGAGGAAAACTTGTCACAAATGCAAGAAAACTGGACACTTCATCTCTGAATGCCCACAGTGGGACAATGAGAACAGAAAGAAGAAGAAGAGCAAGGAATATGACTCTGACGATAAGAAGACGAAGAAATACTCAAAGTCTTCGTCCAAGTCTTCCTCAAAGTCTTCATTACACAAGAAGAGTTCATCTGGCAAGGCTCGTGCGTTTGTTGGCAAGGAAATGGATTCAGAGGAGGAGTCCGCTTCTGAGGAGGCAGAGGTGGAGTCTGAGGAGGAGTCTGATTCAGGCATTGCAAGTTTGGCTACAGCCTATGTCGCCAAGTCCATCTTCAACACTGAAGACAATGACTCCATCACCATCACCGATGCAAATGACAAGGATGACTCTACTCCCACCTACTGCTTCATGGCACGTGGTGCCAAGGTAAACACACGCACTACTCACTATCGAACATCTAGTGACGATGACTCTGATTGTGATTCAAAACCCAGTTACAAAACACTTGCTAAAATTGCAACTGAACAACAAAAGGCCATGGAACATATTCAAAAACTGTTAGACAGAAGCGATGATCTGTTGGGTGCTGAAATGACTCGTTCTGAATCCTTAATTGAAGACATAAAAATCTTCATGTTAAGTATCAGGAACTCGAAGATCGTCTTGAGACTCTCTCAACTACTCATGAAAAGCTTTCCTATGATTATCTTCAGAAGAAGCAAGATCTTGAGAAGTTGAGAGCGGATTATGAAGATCTTCAAAAGGAAAACGAGTCACTTCGAGCCGAACAGATCAGTTCTGCTCAGGAAGGATTTGAACCACCATGCCTTAAATGCATTGAGCGTGATAATGCTATTTCTGTTGCTGAATGTTCCACTGCTACTGCTGTTGCAATATCTTCAACTGTTGAAGTGGTAACTAACCCCTCTGCTGAGGATACCACTGCTATTGCTGATGAAAATGCTAGGTTGAAGACATTGCTTGAAACAGGGATGTACAAAAGTCTCAAAGGACATCAGACACTATGTGATGTCCTCAAGAAGCAGATTCTGAACCGAAACCCTAGCAA
Source organism: Triticum monococcum (assembly GCA_034509565.1). Taxonomy (NCBI): domain Eukaryota; kingdom Viridiplantae; phylum Streptophyta; class Magnoliopsida; order Poales; family Poaceae; genus Triticum; species Triticum monococcum. The sequence goes on from CM067845.1 coordinate 674,097,644, forward strand.
AGAGGGTGTTGGGTTCGTGAGGAAAATTAATGCAGATGGCTCTTACTGGAAACCTGAGCAGTACCCCAAAACCACATGGGTTGCTGCAAAGAAATCCTCATCAGATCCATCCAATCTATCTGGCTTCACTTGTGCTAATCCAATTATCATTGATGAATCCTTTGATGCAAACTATAAACTGTTTAGGAATCAGAATGGTGAAGTATTTGCCAGGTACATTGGTACTAACTGCAGGAATGGACCGCCTATGAAGAAGATCTGGGTTCCAAAAACGTGTCTTGAGAATCTTCCTGTGAATGTCCCCATGACACCTTACATGAAGAAGACAAACCTTAGACCAAAGACTTCATATGGTCCAAAGGCTTCATACAGGCAGAGGACTCATCTGAGCCGCACTAACGCAAATGTTTTGCAGGGAAACCATGCTCAGTCTTATGAGAACGGTTCTTCAAACCGTCATTCTCATATGACCAAAAACTATTTTGCCTATTCTTATGAGTACTATTGCCCACCTGCTAGACTGTTTGCTAGGGCTCCAAAGCCAAAATTCTCAGATGCTGCACTTAGACTTATTGCTTCTAAGCCACCCTTGAAGATGTGGGTGGTTAAGAAAGCTTAACTCTCTTTTGCAGGGAAAGGTCTCCAGCACAAAACCAAAATCTTCTGATGCTATTGCTGGGGACCTTAAAAAACTCGTGGGGCGCAAGATCAAATGCCCGAATGGCATCACTATGTATTTCATATCTGAATCGCATGCTACTCTCCCTGCTTGTCCTAACCTGGATCTCAATTTTCATAATCCACTGGTTCGTCAAATGTTTTTGCTTCACAACACTCTTGGTGAAGCCTATCCCCCTAACTGCACTGTAGGGTACGACACCAGTGACTTCAGAGTCTTCAGAATGGATTATTGACAGCGGGTGTACAAATCACATGACTGGCAAAAGAAGTCTCTTTATGGACTCAACCTTACGTCCATCTGACAAGAGCCACATCACATTCGCTGACACTGGTAAAAGTAAGGTACTGGGTCTAGGTAGAGTTGCAATCTCAAAGGATCAACACATGGATAAAGTCATGTTTGTTGAATCCCTTGGCTTCAACTTAATGTCTGTCTCAATGCTTTGCGATTTAAACATGATTGTAATCTTTGGAAAATATCGCTGTCTGGTACTAATGGAATCTGACAAGTCTCTAGTGTTTGAAGGGTATCGAAAAGATGATTTGTACGTGGTAGATTTCTCAGCAGGGCCACAACTTGCAGTTCGTCTTCTCGCAAAGGCTTCAGAATGCTGGCTTTGGCATCGAAGACTTGGGCATGCTGGCATGAGGAACCTCCACACCCTTGCGAAGAAGAAGCATGTCATAGGCATCGAGGGCGTCAAGTTCAAGAAAGATCACTTATGCGGTGCCTGTGAAGCTGGGAAGATGACAAGGGCAAAACATCCTTCGAAGACAATCATGACCACTACTCAACCCTTCGAACTGCTTCACATGAATCTCTTCGGTCCTACCCACTACTCAACTTTCTCCACTACTGCTTGCCCCTATGGCTTCGTCATTGTTGATGATTACTCTAGATATACTTGGGTGCACATAATCCTTTACAAGACTGAAGTGCAGGATGTCTTCAGACGCTTCGCAAATCGGGCAATGAACAATTATGGCGCCCAGATAAAGCACATCAGAAGTGACAATGGCACAGAATTCAAGAACACCGGCCTTGACACATATCTTGATACATTGGGCATCACTCATGAATTCTCAGCTCCATACACGCCACAACAGAATGGCATCGTCGAACGCAAGAACAGAACACTCATTGAGATGGCCAGAACAATGTTAGATGAGTACAAGACACCAAGAAAATTCTGGACTGAAGCCATTGACACTGCATGCCATACTATCAACCGTGTATATCTTCACAAGCTGCTGAACAAGACATCTTATGAACTTCTGACTGGCAAGAAGCCAAATGTAAGTTACTTCAGAGTATTTGGATCAAGATGCTGGATCAAGGACCCTCACCACACCTCAAAATTTGCTCCAAAAGCACATGAGGGCTTCATGCTTGGATATGGAAAGGATTCGCACTCCTACAGAGTCTTCAATCTCTTTCACTACAAAGTGGTTGAAACAATGGATGTGCGGTTTGATGAGACCAATGGGTCACAAAGAGAGCAACTACCAGATGTGCTAGATGAAGTTCCAGCCAGTGAATCAATCAAGCTAATGGTAACTGGAGAGATTATACCTACTGAAGCCCGTCCTGAAGAAGAACTTATCATCTCAGCACCTGATCCACATGAAGACAATGCTCAGCCTGAAGACATTCCTCCCCATGACAACGTAGATCAGCAAGAGCAAAGTCTTCAACCCCTACATCCTCGTGTTGCCAATGAAGTACAGATTGACAGGATAATTGACAGCATCAATGCACCTGGTCCACTGACTCGTTCAAGGGCAACTCAACTGGCAAACTTTTGCGGACACTTCGCATTCATTTCAATCACTGAACCCAAGAAAATTGATGAAGCCTTTATGGAACCTGAATAGATTCAAGCTATGCAAGAAGAGCTTCAACAATTTGAGCAGAACAATGTATGGGAGTTGGTTAAGCGTCCTGATCCACGAAAGCATAACATAATAGGCACCAAATGGATATACCGCAACAAGCAAGATGAGCATGGCCAAGTCGTCAGAAACAAGGCTCGTCTCGTTGCTCAAGGATATACTCAAGTGGAAGGCATTGACTTCGATGAAACATTTGCTCCTGTTGCCAGACTTGAAGCCATCCGTATACTGCTGGCCTATGCAAATCATCACAACATAATCCTGTATCAAATGGATGTAAAAAGTGCCTTCCTCAATGGCAAAATTGAAGAAGAAGTGTATATTGCACAACCACCTGGGTTTGAAGATCCAAAACATCCTGACATGGTGTACAAGCTCAAAAAGGCACTATATGGCCTCAAACAAGCCCCTCGGGCCTGGTATGATACGCTCAAATACTTCCTGAAGAGCAAAGGCTTCATACCTGGTTCCCTGGATCCCACTCTCTTCACAAAGACATATGATGGTGAACTGTTCGTGTGCCAAATATACGTGGATGACATTATCTTCGGCTGCACCAATCAGAAGTACAGTGAGGAGTTCGGATATATGATGCAAGAGCAATATCAGATGTCTATGATGGGGGAGCTGAAATTCTTCCTCGGTCTTCAGATACCGCAACAACGCAATGGCATCTTCATATCTCAAGAGAAATATCTCAAAGACTGCCTGAAGAAATTTGGTATGCAAGACTGCAAAGGCTTCACAACACCAATGCCAGCCAAACATCATCTGGGTCCTGACGACAATGGTAAAGAGTTCGATCAAAAGGTATACCGCTCCATGATTGGTTCTTTGCTCTACTTATGTGCATCTAGGCCAGATATTATGCTTAGTGTTTGCATGTGTGCTCGGTTTCAAGCGGCACCAAAGGAGTCGCATCACTTAGCAGTGAAGCGAATTCTTCGATATTTGGCTCACACACCAACTCTAGGGTTATGGTATCCAAAGGGCTCAGAATTTGATCTGGTTGGATTTTCGGACGCTGATTACGCTAGTGACAATGTTGATCGGAAGTCCACATCAGGCACATGTCACTTTCTGGGCCGATCTCTTGTCTGTTGGTCTTCAAAGAAGCAGAACTATGTATCTCTCTCCACTGCTGAATCTGAATACATTGCTGCTGGATCCTGCTGCGCTCAGCTTCTATGGATGAAGCAAACCCTCAAGGATTATGGCATTCATCTGAAGCAAGTGCCACTTTACTGCGACAACGAAAGCGCCATCAAGATCGCCAACAACCCAGTTCAGCACTCGAAGACAAAGCACATTGAAATTCGTCATCATTTTCTCAGAGATCATGTTACAAAGGAAGACATTGATATCATATACGTCAACACTGAAGAGCAATTGGCAGATATCTTCACCAAGCCCTTGGATGAGAAGAGATTTTGCAAGTTACGGTGTGAGCTAAATATCTTGGAATCCTCAAATGTCCTGTGATCAGGCACACATCCTAACACTTATGCATGATGATGACTTAGATGTGCAACACACAAAGTAACGTATATCTTCAATCAATGAAGACATACCGTCTAAGTGTGAATACATTAACGTGGAATTTGACCTCGAAGCGCCACGATAATTGTGCGCCGTGTCTGGGTCCAATACTTCCTATACGGTGGGTAGCGCCACCACCAAAAATTTTCTGCTTGAAGTGTTTCACTCATGGCATTACATTTGTTATGTCTTCACATTTGGTTTGGCTTCAATCACAACATGTCCTCATGATTGTCTTCACTATGTTGAGTATATATATGTACTGGTGTTCTGTTCTCTACAGCATTCACTTATAGCTATGTCTTCTTGTTTGAATCTTTTGAACTAAGTGAATGTGATCGGACCCTAACCTCTCCATGCTTCCTACCTCAAACTCTATCTCTCCAAGTCATATGCACTCTATTGAAACTGTCGAATGTCTTCACTGCATCCTTGTCAGAAGAAGACACAGAGACAAACTTAAAACAACTTTCAATGTTTTTCCATCAACTAGAATTCCGGAGAAGTAGGAACGCCTCCCGACAAACCAGGCGTGCGTGGGGTGAAACTGCCCCCACAATTCCGCATGCTGGCCACGTACTGATCAGATGCGAATCGCCAGGGGCACCTGAGTAATAGCGCAGTGCCGCCCATATCCCTATAAATACACGTTTCACTGCGGTCATTATCTCTTCTTCCTCCCTCGCACAAACCCTAGCGCCACCGCTAACTCTCAACGACGCCGGCGACGAAGTGCTTCACTGCCGCGACCTCTCCGACGCCGTTCTCACGCCGACATCGGACATCAGTCTCTCCGCCGTCGCCCTAGGTGTCTTCCGTCGCCAAGTTAGGGCACGGAGGATCGAACTGCTCGGCCTCAACTCTCACCTCGTCTAGCAGTTCCAAGTCCGGTAAATAACAAGTCCTTTTACTGCCTCTTTTGATCCTATGGCTCCATCACTTTCTGCCAAAAGAGGTTTCCATTCACACAAGTTTCATCCCCCTCATCTGTATCGCATAACTTGCCTTGTATATTCACTTATTCTTCATAAAGTAGTTAGATTCCTCACTTGTACTAATCTATGTGTTCGTACAAATCTGGAACCAACTTCTTTTCTATAAAGTGAATGTCTTCGCATGATGAGGTCAATATCTTCTAAACTGATTTATCTTCAAAATCTTCTGAGAATGCATATGACCTCTTCCCCTTCCCTCGCACCTTAATGCTGTCACAGGTACATGTCTGTGGGAGAATCTTTTGGTTCTCATAGTCTGCATTCATTTGCAGAGTTCCTACAGCGTCACATCAATTCACCCGAAGCAAGTTCCTGTTGGTCAAGCAAAAGGAAGCCTTTGAAGCCTTTGAATCCTTTGAAGCCTCTGAATCTCTTGAAGCCTTCCAAGTTAAGCTTCATGGCAACCGAAAAACAATCAAGGAAGGGAGGCAGACAGAGACGTGGTGACACATCTAAAGATCTGCCTGAAGATTTGGCAGAAATGTACCAAACAGATCCTGAAGAAAGCTATGGTCAGCGCAAGACACGAATCCAATGGATTCGAAGATATTGGGCAGAGCAGTGGTTCCATTACCGCTTCGTCACCAAGGAATATGCAGAGAAGTACGCCCTCACGAGGCCATGGGGAGATGTCTTGTACAAAAATCTCGTACCCTGAACCAGAGACGAAGCCATTGTGCAAGGCTTCTTTCCATGCATGGTCAGGGGACAACAGCCAGCTGACACACATCCATCATCCCTTCTCTGGTGTCGCGATGACACTCTGTTCAAGCGCAACTTCCAATTTGCCCAGAACTCTGCGAAGCAAAACAAGAAGGAGTTTGGGTTGGACTTCAACCCTGGTCCCTCCAAACCAAGGGCAGATGGCACACGCGACGCAAATCCCTATGTCATCGGACCGTTTGCCAATCTTGAAGGCCTCATCACTCGCATTATAGTCCAAGGGACTGCCGTGAACGATCCTCCAGCAGACACTGAGTCTGATGATGCTTCTGCTGCCCCGGAGCCGAAGCAGATGAAGAAGAAGCCAAAAGCTTCCAAGCCAACCGTTTCTCCCAAGATCTCCAGAGTGAAGCCATTGGCCACTGCACCTCCTGAAGCAAGTGTGCAGTCTGAAGACTTGTCACGAGTCTCTAAGCCTCAAGAAGCCAAGAAGCCACAGCCACACACTAGCAAAGAACTCACTGCCGCTGTCGTTCTGCGCTGCGAAGCCATTGATCTATCGAGTGACGACGATCTTGCTGATGACGCTCTTGAGCAGCTAATCAAGAGCAAGGAGGAGGCTGAAATCTTCAACAATCTGCCTCTGTTCGATGCAACAATCATCCACAACTTCATAGATGAGTGGTTTGACACACCCAACATCAGCTTTGATGATCTGCAGCTGCCCATTGGCCTCAGTGTAGCTTTCCAAGGAGCTATTGCTTCAGAACTCGCAATTGCCCAGCGCATCGTGGAACTGAAGCAAAAGATAGATTTTGAAAAGGCTCAGTTCAAGCAGAACATGGCCACGCTCAGCGTCCAAGAAGTCAAAGACTTCAAAGTCATGCTGCATGAGCTGAAGGAAAACTTTATGCAGAAACGTGCAGAGGCTCAGGGTTCACGCGAGCGCATGAAGAATTTGGCTGATCTCTGTGTGCAGGCCTACAATGAGGCCGAGAAGCGAAAGGCACTTGGGCGTCCCGGCATCGACCCCAAGATGGCCGCTAAGAAAAAGAAGACGACCACTGTGGCTGATGAAGAGGCCCCACGCCAAGAAGCTGTTCCGACTGTCTTCCCCACCGCCAAGCCTAGCTCGAAGCCAAAGCACCGCTCAACCGCTTCAGAGCTTAAGAAGACAAGGATCGCCGAAGCTAAAGCAAGGAAGAGGAAACACCCTGAAGCCTCTCCTTCAGACCCCACCATCAAGAAGCGCAAGACCAAGAAGTCTCGGGCTGCTCCCACAGAGCCCTTGATAGTCGAACCCCTTTCCGTTCGCTTTCCTCATGAAGATCGTCAGATGACCATGCATGAGCCTGCTCTCACAGAGGCTCCGCATGCTGAAGACATTCCAGCAGCCGACCCCAACGCTGCTGAAGACATTGGTCTCCAAGACAATGTGCAAGGTGATGTAGTCCTTCCTCAGCTCGAAACGAGCGAAATGATCAGCATTGGCCGTCCCTTGACGCCAATCACCCAAGATGCATCGTGGGCAGATCGCCCGCAGGAGGAAGAGGATGAGCCCCAGCCCACTGCAACTCCACCGGCGTCGCCTGCATTCCGTAGGCTTCGCAAAGGGCCAAGGGCTCAGACTGCTGACGACATTCCGGCTGCATCAGCCGAAGAACATGCAGAAGAGCATAAAGAACCTCAAGCTCCATCTCCCCCACACCAGCAAGAAGAAGTTCTCAAGGAGGCTGACACCACTGCGGCTGCCACACATAATATTGAAGCATTTGTGGAGCCCGACCAACCAACAGCTTCAAGAGATACTGAAGCTACTGCCTCTGACCCTTCTGTGCCTGTGTCTGCTGCCGGACCACAGTTCAACTATCATGTTGCGCACAGGCCCCAGGTACAGAAGCCAATCCCACGACTGCCAAGGTTCCCAGGTCCAGCCACTGCTCCTGGCTCCTTCAATGTCAATAGCTTCAGGGCAGATAACACCTTCTTCAACCACTCCAAGAACCCCTACTCAAGGGAAAAGATTGTGTCAGATAGGTTCTGGAGCTACCCACAGCGCAGCTACTACTCCTGCGTCCTCTACAACCAGAGCCGTATCTTTCCACATCAGCGCCTTGAAGTTGAAGCTTTTGCTGGTCTGCCTGGTCTGGAAGAAGCCCTGGACTGCTTCAAGCAAGTTGGCCTGCTACCGTTTGTCACGGATGAAGAGCACTGGAACGAAGAGCTTCTGCTCCAGTTCTATGCCACATTGCACATCAAGGGCTACAACAGAGATCCGAAGACTTGGGTCCTGGAGTGGATGACCGGCAACGTCCATCATGAAGCCAATGCATTTGATATCATTGAGCTCACCGGCCTACCCACTCCAGGCGAACTCTTCGAAGAAGGCTGCCAACTCCATGCTGACGCAGTTGAGAGCATATTCCAGCGACATGAGCCAAATATGAGTCAGATGCTCTCAATGATGAAGCCATTGCCTTCTGACGCACCTTACCCAACGGAGTTCTTCGTTGAAGACTTAGAGTACCTGCCTAGAACTATCTATCACATCATCAGGCGGACTCTATGGCCCATTAAGGGGCACTCTCGATATGCCAAGGTTGAAGGTGCCATGAAGACTCTCATCTTCTGCATCCTGCACGGCAAATGCTTCAATGCCCAGGATCTCTTCATACGTCAACTTGCTGCGTCTGGCTCAGATCTCTTTGGTCTGAAGATTTATGCTCCATGGGTTATGAGGCTAATCAAGCTCCACTCTGCAATATCATATCAACCCTCAGCCCGCAACCACAGAATCTTCTTACCTGATGTGGACACCTCTGCTAAAGCGATTTATCCTGAGCCTGCCAAACAGCCACTAAGTCTTCAGAATGCAGAACACCAAAGCTTCACTCAACATGATGAAGGTGTTGAAGCCATTTCCAGAGTCTATCCAATGGCTGGCACCACACGTGCCCCTGCATCCACTGAAACCACTGACAGCGAAGCTACACAGAGACCCAAGAAACGCGCTCGTACACTCACTGATCGTGAACTTCTTGTGGCTCTGCATCAAAAGCAAGATAGGCATCACGACTGGCTCAAAAGGCAAATGCGCAGTATCATGCAAGACGTCAATCGCATCAGGAATCTGGCCACCAAGAACGCCTTCGTCGCACATGAAACCTGTCGCCGCACCTGGAAAGGCCTCACAATGATGTGCACTGAAGCCGAACTGCAAGAGGATGGCTTCAAAGAGAGATTCAAGTTTGACTCCACACCCCCCAGAAGAGCTGTGTTGCGTGGGACTCCGTCTCTTGAAGAATCCGAGTTCTCTTCCTCTGCTGCCACAGTGACGGGAAAAATCATTGAGGAAGAAGACGACGCTACATCACCACCACCTTCTTCGGCGCGCGTCGTCACTGCACCAAGCTCGCCAGCACCACCAAACGCCTCCACCAACCCTGCTGCGCCTGGGAACGCTTAGAAAACTCTATGTCTTCACACCTTTTTGGTCATCACTGACAAAAGGGGGAGAAGCATATGATGTTTATAGTCTTCAAGCGGGTCAATAATATGGGCGGGTGCTTTATATTTTTGCATTTTGCTTCGTGCTTACAACTCTCGTTTTGCTACATTTGGTTCTTTGAGTTGTAACACTTAAACTTGATGGTCGTCTGCTACTATGTTTGCCACTGTGTTTTTGCGAAGATAAATTCCGCATGTACGACGATAATTTCCGCACTCTTATCATTTCGCAGACGTCCATTTTTCATTATGCATATCATTATCTTCATATATCTTTACGTGCATGATGGATTGTCATCATAAGTTGAAGTGGATTCCCACAAATACAACCTGCTATGTGCATTTGCATTTCAGAAGCAAATCACTTATATGCACATCTTCAGGGGGAGCCCTTGCAGCTTATGAAGACAATTCCTTTACAATTTCACAAATTATATTCCCCGTTGAAAACTTCAACTAGTTTGTCATCAATCACCAAAAAGGGGGAGATTGTAAGTGCATCTAGTGCCACCCCTAGTTGGTTTTGGAGTATTGACGACAAACCTAGTTGAGGGACTAATGTGTTTGTGAGAATTGCAGGATAACACAGGTAGAAGTCCCTCATTGATTCGGTTTAGCTACCAGAGATGACCCCCAAAAATGTACGAAGACATTGAAGACAATGGTGGTTCATGAAGACATTCATGTCGAAGACAATGACATATGAAGACTCCCCATGAAGCCTTTGGAACTCGAAGACTTAGATCCTTCGTAGTTTTACTTTATTCATGTTGTGTCATAGGAACCACCGTACTGTTAAGTGGGGTCCAAGAGAACCAGTCAGGATGACTGAAGTGATGCCTAATTCAAATCCTATGTCTTCGAGTGAAGACAATAAGAGAAAATCTTGTCCAGAGTCAGATAAGTCAGCTTTGCTTGCAGCCCAAGTAAAGTTGCCGTGAGAGTTCGAAATCCGACCGTTAGTACACGTGTCAGTTCCTTAGTGACCCAGGGTCATTTCGGACAAATCAGGCCGGGTTGCCAAGTGGCTATAAATAGTCCACCCCCACAACCATAAACGGTTGGCTGCTCAGATTTCAGTGCACGGCTTTTGTCGTTTGAGAGCAACCCACCTCGAAGCCTTTGAGAGAAAATCCTTAGTGAGGAGAAAAGCCCTAACCACCCAGAGCCAGAGTAATTGGGCATCACTTAAGTCTTCTTGTCTGAGTGATCTGAAGACTTATTACACTTGAGGACTGTGCATCCTCCAGACGGTTAGGCGTCGCGTTCTGAGCATCCAAGAGGAATTGTGGATTGCCGGTGAACAAAGTCTGTGAAGGTTTGGGAGTCTACCTTGAAGACTTACCAGAGTGATTGGGCGGGGTCTGTGTGACCTTAGCTCAAGGAGAAAACGGTGAGGACTGGGTGTCCTGAGCTGCGTGTTCAGGACTGGGTGTCCGGGACTGTGTGTCCTTTGGTTTAAATACCTAGCCGCTCCAACCAGACGTACAGTTGTCACAGCAACTGGAACTGGTCCAATATATCATTGTCTTCAACGTGTCACTAGTTTCATCTTCACCTCCCTTTACTTACCAGTACACATTGTGAAGCTATTGCATGCTTGCTTTATCTTCTGTCTTCACAACCTGACTGCATGATCTGTTTGGCTTCATAACTTCTTCCAACCTGATCCTCATTACACTGAAGCTATTTGTCTCTGTGCTTTCACTGTATTGTATATTTGACTATGGCTTGCGTTGTGTAATCTACCTTCCGCTGCATAGTGATAGGCTTGTTCACTCTGTTTGTCTTCATAACTTCCACGTTTTGAAGACTTTCATAAAAATCGCCTATTCACCCCCCCTCTAGTCGATATAACGCACTTTCAGAGTTGTTGTGCGATGCGTGGAAGCTCATATCTGCGGATTTTGTAGGCATGAGGCAAAGGGGCTCGACGTTTTTGCAAAACGTGCATGCTTTGTTTCATGAGCAAAAACACTTGGCGCCCTACGACTTGCACATGATCCATCATCACGGTGCGAGGTTGCTAGCTCATTAGTGGTACGCCATATCCACCTCGTTCGTGAAGTTTTGTGGTGCGATTGCAAAAATGGAGAGAAGGTGCCACCGGGCTCGCAAACCATTAAAATCGTAAGTTTTGCTTCTTGTTGTTTTATGTGTTCGTCAATTCATTGATTTACTCATGTTACAACTTGATAATCGTCACGTTGTATAGTACAGATGTCTTGTCGTATTGTATTACATGACGGAGGGCATACCATTTTACGTTTATACATTGTTGGATGAAGCAAAATGGGCACGGTGCGCATGACCACATGTGTGCATTCCGACTCTAGTATTGTTGAACTTGAAATCGATGAATTTGAAAATTTTGTTGAACATCCGGTTATCTCAAATGCAGTATATACATTTGAACTATTGTTGTAGCCAGGATATTTATGGATAAATTATACTATTTTGATTATTATTTTATGTGTTATGGACTTAAGAACCAACGAAGACAGCTATTTAGCAGACATGGTTGGATGATCAATTTCTTACATGCCTACTCCCTTCATCCGCGAATAAGTGTACTTCTATCTTTTGTCTTAGGTCAAAGTTTTAAAATTTTGACCAACTTTATAGAGAAAAGTATTAGCATTTATGACACTAAATTAATATCACTAGATCTATTTTAAAATGTATTTTCATAATATACCAATTTGATGTCATATATGTCATGACTCTTTTGTATATAGTTGGTCAAAATTTTAAAACTTTAACTTAAAACAAAAATTAGAAGTATACTTATTCTTGAACGAAGGGAGTATGGAGTAGTCTGAACTAGTCCGTGGACAAATAGTGTGACCCTTTTGATGGTCAGTTGGAGATGCCCTCGACCCTCGTGGCCTAATTCGGGGAGCATTATATTACTTGTTTAGTCTCGGGCCCCCTTGGATGGGTGCGTACGCAGTGACTCGGATCATTAACTCAGCAAGCCGTACCGCTTCTTCATTGGCCGGGTACGATCGAGATAAGCTGCAGCAGCCTAGCTTAGTGTTCTATGTTCACATTATCCATCAATTGTATCTGAAACTTAGCTCTTAAGCAAGTATATACACTCATTATGGCATGTTAACCATCTCGACCAGGGCGTGGAGTGGCATGCAAGTATGCGCGCACCATTCACTTTGTTTTGTCCGTGGCATATGGGCAGAACATCACGTTTTACACGTTGGCATCGTCTCTACTCTCTACTAGCAGCTTCAGTCAACAGTGTACATGTGTTTTCTATTTTTCGGAGGGAAATTCTATGCTATCTTCACTTTATCATTATGATCATCTTTGTAGTACTAGAGTGGTTAAGCTTAGAAAAGGCTGGCTCTGTGCTCTTCAGAAAGACGTACTGTACTACGTACTTCTAGTCAAGTGGCCTGTGACAGGATTAACGTCACGGTCGACTCATCAGTCATGACCTTACACGGTCTTTCGTGTTCACATAGGCCAAAGCTTAGCTTTTAAGCAAGTACGAATGACAATGTCTTTTATCGAGACAAGGTATGTCTGTGTGCACATTCTAGTGAAATGACCATTCAGCCCTTCTCCTACGGCGCGCCTCCCACATTTCTTCTTTGCCGTGTCTCCCTCTCCACGTCCCTAATTTTGTCGACTTTCACCACCAGCTTGTTCTTCCTCCCGTATTTGTCTCCTTCTGTTGCCACCACCACCTTCTCCCCATTTCTCGCCGTCCGCCTCCTATTGCTCCTCTCTGCCTTCCTTGTTTTCCACTCGTCAAAGAAACCATCGTTGACATATGATGCGAGGCCTAGTAATCGCCGTGTCCAAATAATACAGTCATCTAAAGTAATCAGGGCACTCATTTCATGTTGGGAACCGATGTGTTATTGCCACCACCACCTTCTCATAACCGAACTCGCCACCGGTTAGACCCTCTCATTCCTTATCCATACTATTCCATGATATATTAGGGGAAAAACATGCTATTATGAGTGGGGCTCTTAGGCTAGCCGACACCTTTGTAGAGCCAATTGAAGGAAGAGCAAAGGGTGATGCCATACCCTAGTTCAAATAAGCGACACGGGGAGAGGAGGGGGGGGGGTAGCTCTTCCTCCTGCTTTTTTGCAAAATTGAATGAATTAGAAAGAGGACTGGGTTCTATTTCCACGTCGACAAAAGGTGAAGGCCAAAAAAAGAGAATCGTGCATCTCTGATGAGGAGGAGGATAAATAGGTGTTGTAACCTATCTCAACATGTTTCCCGGGGTGATGAGAATGATGACTACTAACAAAGAAGTCATGATTGACTTGATGAATGACCTTTGCATCCCTACCGAGCCCGCCCCATCGAAGTATTTGCCTCTGTCTTTCCAATTCTTCAGAACATTTTCCTTCACCCCATCCTTCTTGTTCGTCGTGTGTTTATGCGCAAGTCCATACGTCAAACGTTTGGATAGTGTATTTTCCACTTAGGAAAATAAAGAATTCTTGAAGTTTTTGTTCATTGGTATATGTTCAAAGTAGCTATTGGGAAATTTTAGAAGAACTATCGAGATAATGAAGGTCAGGGTTAAACAGGCTCGGATTCGAATAATAGGTCTTACTATTTTGACAGTTGTATTCACCTTTTGATGATATCAAGACAAATGTGCAAAGCAAATCTTATATGTATCATAATGCACATTTATGAAAAGTATTAGTCATTTTCCATTCATAGATTAAGTCTCTTTTTTCTAAAGATGAGTGCACCATGGAATTTTTTCCGGCCACAAGAGAATATGTACTTATATATTGGAAAATTGCTAATGGAGCTCAAGCTCCATCCAACCCAAAATTTGGAAAAACAAATTGCAGCATAATAGATTCCGATTTTTTTGACCTGTACATAGGGATGTTGTCCACAAGTGTTCAAAGTTTCATGATGAAATACATTATGATGTGAGTTACAAAAAAACAAAATCCTGTATTTTTAGCACATGCACTTTTCACTATAAAGGTTCAATTTCCACACAAAAAACTATGAAGTTCATGGTTTTATTGTTTTTATGTAGATTATCTAACAACATATTTCATCATGAAAACACACTTGGAGACTACATGCCTATGTACATGTGTATATTTTCCCAAATTTATTTTCGAACTTCAAAATGTGGTTTTTGAATTTTTCAAAATTTCAGGCTCCATGGTGCTCGGAACCTAACAACAATTTGACTATCTTGTGCTTGACAGAGATACAATTATTTCTCGCATCTTCTATTACTTAGGCAATTGAAAGTTTTGTTCGTGTCGGTCGATTCGGTGGAGTAGCAGCAACATAGCCCTGAGGCCAAGACAGGGAGGTCGTGGCATCCCTCGCAAATCCTCATCGGTACCTCGAAGGAGGGAACGACGCAACTCTCCGTTGCGTCTCGCAAAGGGGAAGCAATAGGTTCGTAGGTTGCGGAGGTCGCCAACGCTAGGGTTCGAGGCGGGCTTTAGAGAAGAAAAGCGAGGACAGCGGCAACACGATAGAGACAGAGGTGGTGGCAAGGGCAGGGTGGGGTCGCAATGCACGTGCCGTGTCGATAGGCGGTTCATCCGGCGTCGGGCAGTGCGGTTCAAGGAGGAAGAAGTGCGCGGAAGGAGGAAGATGGAGCTATAACCGTTGGATTTCCTTCCAATGACAGGGGCAGATTGTCTCGGGAAAAAAGGCAACTCAAGCACAGGTATAATAGGATTTTTTTTCCCTATAAATGAGAACATCACTAAACGTTCTTGAAATTCGTGCAAGTATAATAGAGCAGGTACCACACTACCAGTACCACCGGACTACCGGAGCTTCCTGAGTCATGATTCCAGCAAAAACCATGCTCCCCTGATATCATCACCGTACTGGCCGGCGCCAACCATGGCGTTGGGGGGCAGCGCGGTCGCCGGTCGCCGTCGGCACGTGCTGCTGTTCCCGCTGGCGTACCAGGGCCATATCAACCCGATGTTCCGGCTAGCCGGCATCCTCCACGGCCGCGGCTTCGCCGTCACCGTCTTCCACACCCACTTCAACGCCCCGGACCCATCGCGCCATCCGGAGTACCGCTTCGTCCCCGTCCCCGACGGCATGTCCGGCCCAGCACCCGTCGCTATCGAGGACGTCGTCTCCCACATCCTCGCGCTCAACACTGCGTGCGAGGCGCCCTTCCGTGACCGCCTGGCCGCCGTCATGGAAGAGTACTCCAGGGACGCCGTGGCGTGCATCGTCGTCGACACTCACCTGCTGTCCATGGTGGAGGTGGCCACGAAGCTCTCCGTGCGCACCCTCGTCCTCCGCACTGGCAGCGCCGCCTGCCTCTCGTGCTTCGTCGCCTACCCTCTCCTCATCAAGAGAGGCTACCTCCCTGTGCAAGGCACGTAGCATAATTCCCATGTTTATCTCTTGGATCGATCGACTGACCCTGGTTTGCTTGCAGAGTCGGAGCTGGAGACGGAGGTGAGCGAGCTGCCGCCGTACCGGGTGCGCGACCTGATGCAGCTCGGCAGGCGCCACGACCTGACGTGCAAGCTGCTAGAGCGCGTGGTGGGGGCCGTGAAAGCGTCCTCCGGGTTAATCCTCAACACTTTCGACGCGCTGGAGCGGCGGGAGCTGGTGAAGCTCCGGCGTGACCTCGCCATGCCGGTGTTCGACATCGGCCCGCTCCACCTGTTCTCCCCCGCCGCCGCAGCCGAGAGTAGCCTGCTGCGGCAGGACCGGAGCTGCCTGAAGTGGCTGGACGCGCGGCCGGCGGCGTCGGTGCTGTACGTGAGCTTCGGTAGCCTGGCGTGCATGTCAGCGCGGGACCTGGTGGAGACGGCGTGGGGCATCGCCGGCAGCGGCGTGCCCTTCCTCTGGGTGGTCCGGCCAGGCCTGGTCGCCGCGGACGGGCTGACGCGGCTTCCGGACGGGTTCGAGGAGGCGACGCGCGGGCGCGGGATGGTGGTGGAGTGGGCGCCGCAGGAGGAGGTGCTCCGGCACGCGGCCGTGGCCGGGTTCTGGACGCACGGGGGCTGGAACTCGACGACGGAGAGCGTGTGCGAGGGGGTGCCGATGCTTTGCCGCCCGCACTTCGGCGACCAGATGGGGAACGCCAGGTACGTGGAGCACGTGTGGAGGGTGGGCTTCGAGGTCGCCGGCGCGCTCGAGAGGGGCGGCGTGGAGGCCGCCATCCGTCGGCTCGTCACGGGGAGCGAAGGCGCCCAGATGCGGGCCAGGGCCGGCGAGCTGAAGAAGGCGGCGAAGGAGTGCACCGGCGAGGCCGGCTCGTCGGGCCTCGCCATCGGTAAGCTGGTAGACCACATGCTGGCACTGTAGGGGAAACGTGGCCGTACGCGTTTACCTCATTAATGTGCCTCTCGTGCTATTTTATGCCCTTTTTCACTGTCTTCAACGGTGTCAGTTCAGAATCTCTGTTAATTAAGCACGTACTACGATATACTATTTATAAGTCAGTCTTCCCTTTGATTCTCATGTGTAAATTGCAAGGAAATTTACGCATTTGTGTTTATATAAGTTAGGTGTGGGACGAACAAGTTGATGTGGTTATTTGTATGTGTTCTCATATTCGTATGGTTGACGCCATTCTGGCATAATCTTGTGCTGTTGTCATGCATGATTCAACCTTCCTATATATAGTTATATATAATACTCGTGATACATGCTGTACGAAGACTCGTGATACATGTGCTAAGACTTCATAAACTAGATGGCAGTCGATTCAAACATTGGCTATTTCCGTGTTTTGTGATGCCATGCATGATCCACACTTCCTATATATAATAGCATAATTTTGCAAGCTATTCATGATGCTTAATGCTAGTTGGCAGCCGTTTAAAAAAAATTGGCGATTTTGAGCAGTACCAGAATATCGGTATCAAAATTTCAGACTGGATTTTTTTTCATCTAAAAAGTTATTAACTACTTTAGGATAAAGTAAGCATATTTCCATTTCTATAAATTCGAAGTTTGCGAATATTTGCCTTTCTGCTCGGGTCACAACTAGTCATACCTTTTCATGAAAAAACATGGGTTAATTTTTGAAAACTTGAGGGTAAGATGACGCTCTTCAGGGTTTTTTTTTTGAAGAATTTTGTGGTAGATTTAAGGATTGGAATCCTTGTTAATTTTTGCTACGTCAGTTGTTTAATTCGTACGACTGAATCCTACATATTTTTTCCCTAAGGATCCCTTTGCACTACATTATATTAAAGAAAAATATGAATCCACCCACACCTCTTAAAATAATGATTTTGGTTTTTCCCATGAAGCAATCAAAAACACCAAAATTCTTGTGGGATTTGAATGTGTGTGACATTTCAATCAAGCGTTAGGTCTCAGATTAGCTATTGCCAACTCAAAATAAAAATAGGATTAGCTATGGGTGCGGTTAGGTCACATACGAATTAACCAAGTCTCTGTCTAGTATCATAACATATCAGAAATAAAAGAGAACAAACTGAAAAGAAAAAATTGCACGGATGCCAATGTAAGATCTTACGAATGTAGCATCGACTAAGACATAATCAAGTCTTAGTCGACTGAGATTTAGCAAGACTGGTTAGCTATTGCCGACTAGAAAAATATAGATTAGAATTAGCTATTGCCTATGGCACGGTAGGACACTTGTGTTCATCCACCTCAGGACCTCAAGTTGGCAGCAACTTTGAACAGGGATGATGGATCACGCATGCATGAACAACCAGGACGTGCCATACCGAAGGCGCGATCATGATCCTATCCCTTTCTCATTGCAGGGATCGTGATCTTATCCTTAACTTCCTGGTGCATACGTACACCAACGAACCCAGCAAAAGCCCTCATCCTTATTTGCAATATATATCGGGCACGGAGTGATGCTCGCGCACGCACGCACGCGGTCGGGCGTTCCAGAATGACGTGATCGTGTCTGCATATACAGCGTGCCGTGCCCGGCGAGGCCACGGGTGGTGGTGCCGTTCGGATGAGGGCTTCGAACACGTCAAACCCTAGCTAGCTGGTCCGTAGTGGCTATAGTACCCTCCGACCTTGAAGCCGATAGGCTCTGTGCATGCATGATTGCATACACGCGGTCAAGTCTTCTGGTCTTTTTTTTTAGAAATATATCTACGTCTTCTAGAGGCTTGGCCCGCATCCAAACGAGTCAGGTTCAAGTGAGCTAAACAGGACAGTGAGCACAACTTGACTTAGACGTAGACGGAGGCAGCAGACCTACTAGCGGAAATAAAATGACACGGTGGTCATATATACAACTCGCCGTATACCTCATCCTGTGTGAAATAGAGGTGTCACAAATACTTAGATGTACTTCCTTCGTCCCATAATATACTAAGAGTGTTTTTGACACTATTATGAAGGGGAGGAATGGACCCGACAATCAAGTTGGAGACACGCCCCGGTGAAACCTCATAGTGGCAGACCTAGAATCGTAGCACTGAGGCGCCAAATAGTGCAATTTGATTTAAATATCATCTTAATCCTAGCACATACTACTCCTCGATAGCATTAAATACTTGTGCGATTAGTGTCAAGTATTAACCACTTTAGAGGGGGTGTCATCGCACCCATAGCATCCCAACTAGATCCGCCACTACAAACTCATAGCTATTGTGCCAATCAGTGCTATCGTAGTCACCTTCAATGAAGGAACACGTTGCTACGGCTCTTGTTGCCTAGCGCATGGCTACGTGGGTATACCGTAGGACCTAGAGATCGAGTTGCGCAGTTGGCTTATCCTAAGCATGCAATGATTTTGACTAATCTTGAGCCACTTCCGAGCTATATAAAAGATTGAGACTTTCTGATCCACAATTAATTTGTCATGGCATGTAAATTTTTCATGGTCATCTACTTCTATATATCTCTTTATTAGCACTTGTACATAACGTAATGAAGTGAATAATTGCAAACATACACGTTGCACAAACGTGTATCACACAGTCAAGTCTTTGGACGTAGATAGGGTAGCAGAGGTGTTACGTTTACGCAAACTAGACTAATCTGTCGTAGTAAGAAGGCGAGCAAGCTCAGTTTGAGTCGACCTACTCCCTCTATATGAGAATATAACTCTGGCACGGAAACTTAGCTCGTCAATTTAATTAGCAAAACATACATAATATATGTCATTAAGAATATATATTTTAAATACTTCATTGAGACCAATCTACAAATATTTTTAGGCTAGTCATAGTGGGAGTAACTTAGCTAGTAACATAGCGCACTTTAAAAAAAGTTTGCTTACGTGGCATATAGTTAATAAGAAGTGGTAACATAATATGTTACTGTAACACAGCGCTTCCCAAGACAAGATGAGTCTACAAGCTAATAAATGAAGTTCTCTATGACACTAGTACTATGTTACTTTGCACTATGAAGATAGTAACTTAGACTGGTGTCATATGCATGACACTAGTATAAGTTACTCCCCACTATGACCAGCTACAACATATTCTCGCTGATCAAACCAAAGACCTAAAAGTCTATGTCCACCTAAATTTTTGTGAAGTGAGTAGTAGCCGCCTAGAGATGGACTGTCACAATTGGCTACTTGGCATGTGATCCAAATTTACAGAGGGAGTAGTAATTTTGGGTAGATGTGGAGGGACAGATGAACTAGATGAAATTTTGAAACCACTTGTTATGCAATTTAGAGTTTCATGGAAGTTTACTTCTGTATGTCTGTTTGCACGTAAAGGTTGAAGGGTCACTCTCTTGTGTATGCAAGCGAATTACATGGTGTGTTTAATTTCCTGCACCCTTTTTGTGTTTCCTCAAAGGCCGGACAATGTAGCATGTTTGAGGTAATGTGGGCTTTAGGTCATATTTTGCACCATGTTTGCTTGTCTGCAAAAACCCAGCATACATTCTCCCTCCTTAGTGTAAATTGCATTATAACGGGCCTGCATATGAGGAAACAGACGATTCGGGCGTTTCTCCAGAGCCTTGCCAGGGGTGCTTTGAGGTTCATATCATACAAGCATAACCAAGCATGCAGACAAGCAAACAATCGAATGCTCTCTCACCAGAGCATGTACGCAACACTTGATAAGTACTTTGAATCACATCGTGCAGGCAATCAAACACGTCCTCAGAGAAAGTCCTGTTGAAGAAAGGAAACACTTGATGAAGGAAAACAGAGTACAGAGTATTTGATAAAGAATGTGACAATCTGAGTTATGTAGAGTCACGGCGGGAGGGAGACACGCCGTTGCAAGTGGATTCTGCACCAAAGCTGAAAATAGTAGGATTCAAATTGGACGGGCCATTTACGGCGGACCTAGTTGTATCCCACAAACGGGAAAGATCGCCCATAACTAGTTGAGGAAAGGACAAAGGCCGCGATTGGTGACTTCAATTAGGCACGCTGGTGGGGTGACCCTGACTGACCGACCGACCCGACCGACCGACTTGACTGGGTGACACAGCGATATTGATCACTCCTCACTCGATCGACCTCCATAGACTGAGGTGCGAGGTCCATACGGCCAGGCCGCTCACACATCTGTACGTCCGCGGGGTACGTACGTACTCGGTACTCATGCTGGCTGAGGCCTGACGGGGACCTCCATTGAGCGTTAACTCGCCAGTTTGCCACGAGCCAGCCAACGACGTCCATCTCGAGCTAACGACGTCTCCGGCGATTGATTGAGGTGGTCGCGTCGCATGCACGCATTGACGGCGCGAGTGCAGCGTGCGTGCGTCGCACTTCGCAGTCACGTACGCGTCGTAAATGGGTGCGCGCGTGACGCACCTCCGCCGTGTGTCACCTTTAGGTGTGCTCCTCTTCGTCTTTTTTAGCTGTCCTACTCGATGCCAGATTAATCACGCCGTTGTGTTTTAAAAAAAAAAGGGATTGGTCCCGCGACAATTTTTTTTATAGAAAATACAACATAGACTGAGATGTTTATATACATGCGCATACACTTCGTAAAGAGTAAAAGTTTAGGGTTTGGTGTTGAGGGGCTCGCACAGCACCACGGGTGCGGGCGGCGTTAGCTCTTTATATCAGAGGGTCAATACATATACAAGGCATATATATTATTTAAGAATTCAGTTCGTATACAATACTAAGTCTAACACCCTCCTTCAATCTTAAACGGTGTCAACAAGGTTGAGATTGCGCCTACAGACTTCAAACAATGGAGTGTCAGTGGCTTGGTAAAGACATCCACAAGTTGATCTTTAGACAAGATGAACTTGATCTGTAATAGCTTCTGCTCAACGCATTCCCTTACGAAGTGAAAATCAACTTCGGTATGCTTTATTTGGGACATGTTAGTTTTAGTTACCTGATATGCCCGAAATGTTACGATATATCCTGGGGGACTAGTCTTTGAAAGAGCTAAGACATTTCCTTTTTAAAATAATCAAAGTTTATCCATTCATTAAGCAAATGACATCGTGTAAGAGAAGCCGAACTACACGCGGAAGAGTTATGGTACAACCAAAAGTTACATCTAAAATTTTGACATCATTGCCTCTAGCATCATCTTTTGTATTGTCGCTTTTCCTCGAGCCTTCCAGTGAAACAAAGTCGCGGAAGACCAAACATGCACAAACTAAACTAACCTTGTAGCTTCTGAAAAGCCGCATGTGCCGTCCACCCCCAACAAATGATAACCTAAGATCATCAAACGCACTATGGTCGGGTGCACACCCCATACAAGGCAGGTGCCGTACAATGGCTTTGATGTTGTACTATCGTGGGTGACGAAGTGGCCACAAAAATGAGGGGAACCGGCGAAAGCACGGGCTAGAAGATGGAGCTTCCCAACCTTCATGATTTGGGTTTACTGTCTCCACTCTTTCTGCCTCACGACATATGGTCTTCCATTCATTTAGTTTTTTTGAACAAGGCTAAATCATATAGTTTTTTTATTTGAGGGGTCAAGAACATCTTTTTTAAGGGAAGGGCCAAGAGCCCAATCATACGGTACACGCAGCAAGACCAGCGCATCTCGGGTGTGACTATATCTCGCTTAATGCGAGACAATAGCTCTACTCGCTTACAAGAAGCCAGTAGTGGGCCGGCCCAGTAGGTGTCATGAAAATGTCATATATATATATTACTTTTGTTTATATTTTGAAAAATACTAAATACATATAATATGAAAAAATATTTTAGTTATTTTTTAAAAAAGTGTCCATCGCACATAAAAAATCATGTACTTAAAAATATATTGCTCAACTTTTTGGAAAATGTTAGTATCATTCAAATTTTACATTTAAAAAAATATGTTTCAAACAAATGTAGAATACATTTAGGAAACTCTCGTGTTTCAAAAATACATTAAGGACATATTAAATAAAATATACAATGTAAAAAAATTCCATAGTTCTTTTTAAGTTATATCATTCAAGAAAAAATTCGACGTGAATTTGAAAAATGTTTAATGTGTTTTAAGAAAAGTTCAAAACACGTATTTAAAAAATGTTGATCATGTATTATAAAACATTTAACATATAGTATAATGTATACAAAAAATTCAGAATGTGTATGAAGAAAAAATAGAGATACATTAAAAAGAGTAAAGGAGAAAAAAGAAAATTGGTGAAAACTGAAGAATGAAACAAGAAAGATCGAAGGAAAAAAAGGAAAAGAAAGAGCAAAGAGGAGAAATCGGAGAAAAGACAAAGAAAGCCGATGCAAAATAGTTAAAACAAATCGATTAAAGACATGTCAGAAAGAAAGAAAGGAAAAACTCGCGCGCAGCTACACGTGCTGTAGGTGAAACCTATAGGCTTCCGGACATGGACCTTAATGGGCTTGTTGAATGGACGCCTGTCCAGCAATGCAATTTCAACCCGTTCCCGTTTGGAAATGCTACGGTTCACTACATACTACATGGGCGTGGCAGGCCGTGTAGGAGCTTCTGTTACAACTTTTTTTAGGTTAAAAATAGCGACGTCAAAGAAAAACATTTTGGTTAAATAGGGAACTTCTATCGAGTAAAAGCAGATTGGAGTTGTTCTTTGCAGCTTGTTCAACTGGTACAGCGACATATCACCACCTCCAGACCTCCGTTATTTCATACCAGTGCATTGGACACGTACACGCTGGGAATGAACACCCATTTTGTTTCCATGGGTAACCAATCTGTGCGCCCGAGCTATTACGAGAGCATCTACAGTCAGCCGCCTTAAACCAACCTCATACGTCCGGACAGACCGCTTAGTCACTAACTAGTCACAAAATTTCGACCTATTCAATCTAGACGGACTCCTTAAACGAGTTTCGAATGTCCGGGTTGACCGGCATCCCTCATATCCAGTCCAAATATAGGGTGAATATGGAATGCCCGGCACGCCCGGCACATCGGACCCGACAGCCTTATGCCATCATAAATTACACTAAATTCATCAAACCCTTCCTCCTCCCCCGCCGCCCTCCAACCTTTCACGTGTCCTAGCCCTCACTGTCCTCCACCCTTGCTCACCATCCTCACCACCAGTCCCGATCCATCGCCGGAGATGTCGTCCAGCATGTCCCTGACCACCGCGACGGAGACGCGGTCCGCCTCATCCGTCAACGTCCCTTCGTCGGCTCTGTCTTGCAAGGCGGAGAACGTTGCCCGAAAGTTGCGCCGCCGCCGGCAGCGAGAGAGGGAGGCGGCGGCGCAAGGTGGTTTAGACATGGTGGAGCAGTTGTCTCCTCTGTCGCGCCCGGAACCCCGCTTCCCTTATCCGAGCGTCGACGCGGATTACACTGTCCAACCCCGTTGGGACAAAGGAGGATTCGACGGTTGACTGGGCCATTCCGGAGAGCTTTTCGCCCACGCAGATTCCGGCGATTGAGATATGTGACTCGCCGCAGCTCGTTCGGGCACGGATGAGCACGGGCACCGGCGGCGCCCATGTTGCTCTCGACATGTTTGACGAAATAACAGAACAAGAGTTGTTATGTTTTCTTTACTCATGTCCGATCAAATTTTTGCATAGACCACTAGTTCATTTCGCACATGATGAATGCTTGCAAACCATTAACATGTAGGAGGCGTTCTTGTCGAACATGATCAATGGCAATGAAGATCCGACCAAAATGGAGTATGAATTGGAGGGCACCACCCCATTTGAAGTTGGGACAACATCCGACCCCGATCCGGGCAAGAAGAAGAAGACCAAGACGGTGAAGGCAAGAGGGTTGGCATTCTCAAGATTTGAGGACATCTTGTTGGTCAAAACTTGATTGGCCACAATGATGGATCCAATATGCAGCACCGAGCAAAAGGGGAATAAGTATTGGGAGAGAATTTGGAAGGGGTATCATGAACAAAAGGAGTATGTGGGGTAGCATCCTATCGTGACCACCCGCAATATGGCATCTCTCAAACATCGGTGGGGATCATTCAAGGGGAAGTGGACAAGTACGTTGGCTACTACTCACAAGTGACCAAACGCCTTCAAAGTGGAATGGGAGTGGCAACTCACGTAAGCTCAATTGCTTCATCTTGTCATCATTTGCATATGCTTCTTGTGTTTGCATTTTCATACTCATACATATATTGTTTGCTAGATGGCAGTGGCATCCACTTTGTATCACAAGGTAGAGAAAAAATTATTTGCTTTTAGTGGATCATATTGAATGGCAAATCGAAGTGAAACTAACGTGTGGCCAACCTCAAGTCCCGTAAGAAGAGGAAAGATGGCTCAACCTCCCACCAATCAATGACGATGAAGAAGACGATGTTGTCGTCACAAATGGAAGATTCACCGTGCCAAAAGATAACCGCCAAGTCATGGGAAACAAGTGGGAGAAGGCATGAGCCTCCCGTGACGCCGCAACTACAAAAATGTTGTCCACATGGACGGGCATTTTTTTAGCGAGGGAGAACAAGGAGGAGAGGTACAAGTTCATGTTGGATACGCGAAAGGAGAGGATGGAGTGAGACCGAAAGAGGACGGAGAAGAAGCTCAAAATTAAGAGGGAGAAGATCGAGTTGGAGAAGTAAGAGGCGCCGATCAAATGAGAACTCGAGAAGGCCAAGACATTTGACAAGATAAAGCTTGAAAATGGGAGGTTGCAACTCACACGAGACGCCGATTATACGAAGATCATGCTGGTGAACGAATTATCTTAAATAAGCATGCGAAGAAGTGGCTTGAAGGAGATCAACGACCGTAAGAAGTACAAAATAATGAGAACGGTTTGCGAGCGTATATGGAGCTGGATTTTTCAAGTCCGGCCATAGATGCTCCGAGGAACAAAAAGCAGCACACCATACGTGTGCACGGCTCCAAAGCAAAAAAGGAAAAGAAAAGGCTATCATCTGTGGTAACCACCGACCCTGTACGCTGAACCCTCCCATGAGCGGAGCCAGGGGCGAACAGCGACGGCGCGTACGCACGTACGCACCGGACGACGGTCGAGCGCTGGCCGATGCTGGCGACGGGGACGGCTGGGTTTTACAGCTCGGAAAGCGGAGGCGGGCGGGGCGACAGCGTGTGGGCGCGGGGGCGAGGGGCGCACACGTTGCGCTGCCGCCGCCGTGCTCCCCCGGCCCGCGACGCGCCACCACCTTTCCCCGTCGTCCGCCCCGCCCCTGTCCCTCGTGTACGTGACACACGTCGACTTTGTTAACTCCAATCCGGCCAGGAAGCATCTAACCTTTTGGCTTTTCCGCTATACTACGAGTTTTAACATAATTAAACACGGGGGAATCTGTCGCTTTCTAGCTGCGTAAGGGACAGGTTGTAGTAGTAGGTTATTTGTAGGTTTGGTTTGGTTCTGTGCGCTGCATGCGATGGCTTCATCGGCTGGTCGATCGATCGAGCGTGCAAAGGGGGAGGGAGGGATGTGAGCTGGACAGCTGGTCTTTGGTCTGGGTGTCGACTGGCTCCGGACGCGTGCACCGAAGGCTTTACCTCTTTGGATCAAAGGTTTGTACCATTGCGAATCAACCTATGGTTGAGTTGGTTAGGTGGACAGTGGTATTTTCAACCCATCAGGGTTCAAATCCTGATGCTCGCATTATTCCTGGATTTATTTCAGGATTTCCGGCGATGCGCTTTCAGTGGGAGGAGACGTTCCCGTCGACGACGAGGCGCCTACGGTGACTTCGTAAATCTCAAGATGATATGCCGGCTCAGTCTTTCGGAGGTGCTCATAGGGGTAGGGTGTGCGTGTGTGCGTTCATAGGGGTGAGTATATGCGCGTGTATATGAGCGCTTGTGTCTGTACTGATGCTCAAAAAAAAGGTTTGTACCATTATAGGGAATTTTGTAGGGTTTTTATAAACAAAGCTAACTGTTTCTTTAGAACGTAGTACAACCGCAAGCCTTCGGAGAGACTGGGCCGGCATACACTCACCCTTATGAATACACCCGCATATCTTATTTTTATGAGCATCTCGGAGAGACTGGGTCGACATATCATCTTGACATTGATGGAGCCACCACAGGCACCTCGTAGTCAACGAGAATGTCTGCTCCCAGTCTCCCACTAAATGGGCCTCGTCAAAAATCCTGAAATAAATCCAGGATAATGCGAACACCTGGATTGAATCCTGGTGGGCTGGAGATACCACTGGCCTTCTAACCATCCAACCATAGACTGGTTCGCCACCAAGCGAACAGTTATAACCCGCGACCCCTATTGGTGGTGGAGAGGAGGTGACAGGCGGTCAACAAGCCCGGCCTCCTCTCTGCCATGTCACCTAAAATGACTTCGTGGTTAAAAACAACCAGGATTATCGAAAAAACACAAAAAGGAAATCAAATAGTTCTCTTGTGAAAATGATAGGTAAGTTTTGGAATGTG
Source organism: Triticum monococcum (assembly GCA_034509565.1). Taxonomy (NCBI): domain Eukaryota; kingdom Viridiplantae; phylum Streptophyta; class Magnoliopsida; order Poales; family Poaceae; genus Triticum; species Triticum monococcum. Next base: position 674,124,676 of record CM067845.1, read on the forward strand.
AGAGGTATTGGTCAGGATATTAAGAATAGATTTGTTAGAGAAATGATTTGTGAGAAGAAGCTGGACTTTGTTGGATTGCAGGAGACAAGTAAAACTCGTTTCTCCAAAAATGAGCCCCACAATTTGTGTGGAGAAAAAAAATTACGTGTTCAATTTGGCCCCTCCTAGGGGAAAATATGGTGGAATTTTAGTTGGGGTTTATAATGATATGCTAGATGTGGTTCAAGTGGAAACAGGGGTGTACTCCCTTCGTCTGGGTTATTAGGTCTCTCAGCATCACAAGCATGTCCCCTTTTATAAGGCCCCGCTTTGGAAAGGTGCATGCATGCAACCTGGTGCCATGGCTGGAAAATTAATACACTTCATGCCTGCTTTTTCATTGGCTGCATGCATGTGAGAGAGTGAATTGAGAGTGGAATGGAATAATTAATGTGAGCAAATTACTATGTGTCTTGGTATAAGAGAAGTTGTCTTTAGGCCTAATAAACCCGGACGGAGGGAGTATTTTGTAAGAATTTTGGTGTTTGACAAAATTGCCAAATTCCAATGGAACTTCATTATTGTTTATGAAGATGCACAATTAGATGGTAAGGTTGATTTTCTAGCTGAATTATCCAGAGTATATCATGATAATCCTCTGCCTTGTGTGATAGGAGGAGACTTTAATTTGATTAGAAATAGCTCTAAGAACAACAAGCCTAATGAAAATGATCATTGGAGTTTTGTAAACATATTGGGTTGAGAGAATTGCCATTAAATGATAGAAATTTTACTTGGGCTAATAACCAAGTGGATTCTACCTATGAGAAAATAGATATGGTTTTAATATGCCCTGAATGGGAAGAATAATACCCCCTGCTTTTCTTCAAGATTTAGCAATAGAAGTGTCAGATCATACTTCTTTGATTCTTGACATTGGATCTCACAGTGTTACACAACCTATTTTTATGTTTGAGAATTCACGGTTGTGCAGAGAAGCTTTTAAATATTTTGTCACTAAAGTCTGGCTGGAAAAATTTGATGGTTCTGCCATTGAAAAATGGTTGCAAAAACTTATAACTTTGAGAAGGGAACTTAAGGGGTCGAATAGAAATGTTGATGCTTGGTATAGAAAGAATAAAGCTGAGCTACTAGGAAAACTAGATATATAGTATTATTAAGAATGTTGAGATTAATGGCTTAACTGCACGTGATAGAAATGCTCATAAAGAACTAACAGATAAATTAGGGGATCTACTGAAACAAGAAGAGTTAAAATGCCTGTAGAGGTACAATGAAAAAGATATTAAGGAACGAGATATAACACTAGATACTATCATGCCAAGGTGAATGGTAGAATTATTTCCCTTGAACAAGAGGTAGGTGTGATTGACGGAGAGGATTTCTTCTCGAATATTTCATCGAATTCTATAAGAATCTTTTTGGTAGGGCTAATGAGTCTACAATTTCTTTAAATATTCAGGGTGCTCCGACAACCCCTGATGATGATGTTGAGAAACTTACTAAACCCTTTTTCATGGAGGAATTGCGTTCTATGATTTTCCATATGGAGAGAAATAAAAGCCATGGGCCTAATGGTGTCTCTGTGGATTTTTATCAGCATTTTTGGGATGTGGTCAAGTGGGGTCTAAAAGATCAATTAGATGATTTTCATAAAAGAACTTTAGATATCAATAGGTTGAATTATGAGATCATTACTTTGGTGCCTAAAACCAAGGATGCCAAACAAATCGAGAAACTTGGCCCCATTTGCTTACTTAATGTTAGCTTTAGATGAACAAGCTTAGGAAGATAGTTAATACCATCATCTCTCCAAATCAGATTGGCTTTATGAAAGGTAGATGTGCCGCATGAAGCTTTGAATTCCATACATCATAATAAACAAAGTGCTCTACTTTTCAAGGTTTTATTTTGAAAATGCATATGGCAAAATTAAATGGCCTTTCGTTTATCAAATGATGAACTTAAAGAACTTTCCTGATCAATGGTATGAATGGGTGATGAAAACTATGAGGTGTGGCCATGTTGGTATGGAAGTCAATGATATTATATGATCAAATTTCAAACCCACAAAGGCTTGAGGCAGGAAGATGCGCTGCCCCCCTGTCGTTTGACTTAGTTGCTGATGCTCTTGCCATTATTATGGAAAGCGAAAAAGGTAAATGATTTTGTCCGTTACTTGCTTCAACCACATGGTAGGTGATAGAGGATAAGATAGCTTCGGTAGCCCTCATTTCATCGCCTACATTTGTTTTATTTCTTCCGTGCCACCATGTCCATGGTAAGATGCATACTTTCAATGGTTCTTCTTCATCTAGTTTGAGCACATCTTCTAATAGGTTGAGAGGATCTAGGCATTGAACACGCTTCATCCTAATTTGTTCCAGGTGAGCCATTCTCCATATATTCATTGTTGAGGAAATCGTTAACTGGTAGCTGCTCGGTTGGCTAGCAAGTAGGGGATTAATCGGCTAATCGGTAAGTTAATCGGCCATTTAATGAATTAATCGGACAATTTTTCAGTTTATCGGCTACTCGGTGACCCTATGAGTAAGGATTAATCGTTTGGTTAACTGGTTAATCGGATGAATTCTTGAACATGGCATATATTTTCCACCTTTTTCATTTGAGAGAGCAGTGTCCTCTGTCTTCATCTAATTGATAGCATACAGGACATCGGGTATCTACATCCACACCCCTACGCTTCAAACATGTTCTAAGTGAAGATGTATGTTGCGAGTCTCCATAGGAAATGCAACACCTTGCTTGGTAATGGCAGTGCCCATATTCTCTTCCAATAAAATTTTGGAGTTTCACCCTCGCCAGCTGAGTTTGATGTGAGTCCATGTACTGAATCTCGTTCTGCACAATCAACTGCCACTTCTTATGCTGATATTACTGAGAAGACACCCTTTTAATAAAAGTGCGACACTATGATGTCGCTTGCTTATTCCTAGACCGGAATTTGCAAAATTATCCCAACATATTCGACAATAAAAGTGTGATAAACCATATTTGTGTCCCATGTATTTGTTACTGGGTCAATGAGTTCCCCGACCATAGTAACTAGGTGATTGCGTCTTACTGAAGTTACCTTCCTTTTAATTCCATGGGGGGGACAGGGATCAAATATTGATATTGTTGCCATTTCCTACTCTCCATATGACCCCCTTTTTAAGCAGCTCTACACCTTTAAGAATGCTACACCATGCATAAGAGATAGCACTTTTAAGCCTTACTTCCAGTATACTACCCCTGTATGGTACTTCGCTCAAAGAACCTGAGCACATAGTGAATCGGGGAATTGTAATAGGCATCATGCCTGTCTAGCAAGCATAGCCAAATTAGGGCATCTCCAATAGATTGTATGTTAGTCTTGTTGATAAAATGTCCATGTCATCAACCAACAAGCTATCATACAACTGCTCCAATAGATTGTATCTAACCTATACAATAGATGATGAGAAAATAAATGTGATTGCTCTTTATTTCATCTTGGAGCTTGTGCAAAGCTTGTTGGTTATTCTACATACAACTTTGATCTCTCTCCATATTTATTATATGACAGATCATCACTATGTCCTTGGTGGCAAATTTACCAACACCTATCTTACAGCTGTTGAAGATGCCCTTAAAGGAATACAAGTCCCTAAAACACAAGCCTATTGTCTTTTTTTGGTTTTGATAATTTCTTTCATTAAGTCCAACGAATTTTATTCTCTTTATCCATCTGACTCCACCAGAATCTACTAACCACTGAGCTGAGTTCATCACACACAGATTTCGTGGTATCAAAGCATGTCATGGAGTAGACAGGGATGGTTTGTGCCATGGCTTTAATCAAAATCTTTGTTGCCGCTTTAGATAGTATTTTTTTCTTCCGGCCTTCAATCTTACTCCATACCTTATCCTTTAGATACTATCGTCGTCGGCAATAGTTGCCGTTCTGGTATGGTGCGCTGGTTATTTGGGGTCTTGGGCCCTGTTTGGTTCAACTTTTATCGACGGATTCCGCTGCCACGTAGCAGAATCTGAACCAAAGGGCGAACCCAGCAGAATTCGATTTCAGAAATCCGCTGCCAAAATCTAAACCAAAATCGGAAGCAGCCCAGGACGTGCTTTCCAAAATCTGATTCCGCTGCGGGACAAAATCTGAAAAAGCTGTATCAGCTGGTTTGCCAAATGACCTACATCTTTTTCACATCAGATTTTCCACAGCTATTTTTCCACAGCAAATTTTTCATAGCTGCTTTTAGAAATCCACAGCCGAACCAAACAGGGCCTTAGTACGACGATTTATTGACTATCTATCAAAACAAGGTTCGATCGTCTTCGTGAGGGATTGGCGAAGACGACAACACGCCTTCAGCGTTAATGTAATTTTTGTTACTTCTCATGTTTTTTGAACTTCCATGATGTCTAATGAATAGATCGAATGTTTTTTTTATACACAAAAAAGAATCACGCAAAGATATTCTCATCCCGGTGACAGTATAAAATTGTTCTGGGGCCTCTTTGGTTCGCAGGACTTGTAAAACACGGAAAATATAGAAATTAGATGAAATCCTAATCGCGGGGAACGATGAGTTGGTAACTTTTTCTTTAAAAAAAACAACGATTTGGTAAAAAAAAGGTGTTTTGTTTCATTTCAATCTTCTTCTTTTTTCATGGAAGTTTTCCTTCTATGCTGTTGAAGCGGGCGTTTGCGTGTGAGCAATGATGTGCGGCTGCGCCCCTAAACATCGGCTAGGGACGACTAGCCCGTCGTGCGGTGCGGCGGTGGCGCTAGACAGAAAGAAAGAAAGAACAGTGACAGCAGTAGCTTGTTGCACGTCTGCACCGTGCGCCATACTACTGATCAAGCTTCCTACTCGTTCCTAGGATGCACGAGCGGAAGAATCAGATCTTTCGATCCAACAGCAGAGCTAGCCAGATCCAGATCACGAGCAGGGCCGTCCAACATCATCACTGGCCTGGTAGCCTCTACAGCAGCCACATCATGCCGGGGAAAATAAAATAAAATATACTGCTCCCCGGCAGCGGCAGGCCTCGGACAAAGGGGAATATCCAGAGCAGAGCAGGCCTCGGCCTCGGCGACACGCCAGTGCATTGCATGGTACGTTGCGTCCCCCAGCGGCGCTCGTCATCATTGCCAGCCGGTTTCCCACCACGCCCAACACCCAGCAGTCACCTCGGAGGCCGGCTCGGTCGAGTGCAGTGCGCAGCGCAGCGGCCGGGTTCTCGGAGCGAGCGGATTTCGCCGGCTCCCGAGCGTCGCCTCGCCGCTCGCTTGTCCGTAGCTGCCGCGTCGGCGCCAGAGCGCGCGCGAAGACGCAGAGCGTCGCAAACACTTTGGACGCCGCTGTCGACGGCCGCGCGTGTGCCCGCCGTGCAATTTAACCCCAGCGGGCGCCGGCCGTGTGACCGCCGGTTATTATGCACGGCACTCACGCGTGGACACCGAGCGTGTATCCCACCGGCCACCTACCTCGGCCGATCGATGGTCACTGCCCAGCCCAGCAGCAGTACCACTACTGTTTGCTGTGCCGCGGTATGGGGTACTACTACGGAGTGCACGAAATGGCGTCGCGTGAGGCGGACGAGGTAGGCCGCGGCCCGTGGGACAGACAGAACGTGAGGAGGGGTGCACGCAATTGGGCATTAACTCGTGCCTACGGATGCGACGGGTCACGCACACGAATTGAAGGGGGGCACGGAGACGGCATGGTGGTGCCACTGCCACGGCGGAGTTCATGCCCATCCCGTGCGCGCGCGCCCGCCCGCCCGCCGTGGAGGTGTGCGCACGTACGGGTCGGCGTGCACGTGAGCGGACGGGCATTCACGCCTCCCGCCGGTCACGTCGGCCGAGCCGAGCACCGGTGCCGCTGTCCACGTCCATCGGTCCTCTGCAGGGCAGGACAGGGCAGGCCAGGCCAGAGCAGGGCAGGGAAGGTGGCAAAAGATTTCGCTGTCCTGTCGCCGCCCGTGCACGGGGAAAGGAAAAGCTAGCTAGCCTTGCCCTCGCCCCTCGCTCTGCTGTCTCGAGCGCCGTGTCCCCCGTGCGGCGTGCTCGCGTTCGTGCGGCCGTGCGCGCCATGGCGTAGGCGGTAGGGTGGCGCGCGCATGCACGCACGCGGACGTGCTGTCTGTCGCGCGGGGGCCGGGTGGATGGGCGTCCGCGGAGCGCGACACGCGACGGCTAGGAGGGGACTTGGCATCGACCTGCGGCGCCACGCTACGCTGCGCTAGCACGATGATGACGGTGATAAAGTTGGACAGGTCCTTTTTATTCCCTGGACGGATGGACGGACGGACGGACGGATGGATGGAAGGAACTTCGCCTGCCTGCCTGCCTGCCACTCTGCTGTTTGTACAGCGCACGGGCCATGCCACTCCACAGTTCCGGTGAAAGTTTCCCCGGCGATAAAAAGGTACTGGTAGCCGGTTGGTTAAATTTTTTTACAGTCTCCGTAGAACCTGATGATTGTCACTTTTTTAAATACGGTACAGACGCAAGTGCTCGTATAAACGCACATACACTCTTCTTTATGAACATACACGCACATTCTATCCTTAGGGCTGGAATTCGAGCCGAGTCGAGCCAGCTCGGCTCGACTCGACTCGCTAGAGCTCGTTTCGTTAACGAGTTAGCTCGACTCGACTCGTTATTATTAACGAGCTCAAATCCAAAATTGGCTCGACTCGTATAACTCGCGAGCTGGCTCATTTAGTTTGTTAAGCTCATTAAAGATATGAACATAAAACCCTCAAATATTATAAAAATTATTATGTATATATTAAACATATATATGACTAAATAATAGTAATTTCCTTATAATGCATGAGTCTCCTAGGCGGTTGGGCCTTCAACGGTTAGGCCTTGTGTTGTGTGTCTCGGACATAGGGTGCTAAGTGGCTAATCTTTTTTTATATTGATAATGGCCGATCTTTTGTACAGAGCCTAACGAGTTACACGAGTACTCGTGAGATTGGCTCGTTTAACTTGGTCTATAAACGATCTTAAACTAAAGCTCGGCTCGACTCGTTATTCTTCGAGTTCGAGTCGATTTGAGCCAAGTCACGAGCTACCCGTTTAGCTCAGAAGCTTCGAGCTTTTTTTCCAGCCCTACTCTATCCTTATGAGCGCCTTTGAAAGACTGAGCAGTCATATCATTTTTAAATTTACGAAATCATCGTAGGCGTCTCGTCGTCGACAGGAACGTCTTCTCTCAAGCCAACTCCACCGCACGACCCTAAAACTCACCCCATTTTGTCCGGATTTTGTCCGTATGGGATAGAGATAGGGAGAACAAATGCCGGACAAACTCGCTCCACACAGCGCTATTTACCCCATTTTCACCCCATTTCATCCGTTCGTCCCATCATTTCTTCAAACACGTAGCAAGCATAGCAAACTCGCCGCCGCGGCCGCTCCTGCTCATGCACGCCCTTACTCTCGCAGCGACCGCATGCCCGCCGTCGCGCCCGACGCGTCGCCGTGCTTGTGCCCTCGCTCCTGCCGTGCCCGCCTCGTCCGCCCAAGCTCGCCGCCGCCCGCACGGCCGCGCCCCCGCACCTCCTCGTCGCACGCGTCTTCCGCGGCCGTCCGGCGGCCCACCACCGGCCCTGCGTCCGACTCGCGGCATCCGCGTCCCGCGCGCTCGTCGCTGCCTCGCCTTCCCGCGCGCACGCCGCTGCCGTCCCGCGCGCTCGCCGCCGCCGTCCCGCGCGCTCGCTGCTGCCGCACTCGCCGCGCCCTCCCGCGCGCTCGCTGTTGCCGCGCTCGCCGCACCCTCCCGCGCGCACGCCGCCGCCGTCCCGCGCGTTCGCCGCGCCGTGCGCTCGCCGCTGCCTCGCTCGCCGCCGTCCCGCGCGTTCGCCGCGGCCTCGCTCGCCAGCCTCCCGCGCGCACGCCGCCGCCCTCCCGCATGTTCGCCGTGCTGCGCGCTCGCCGCTGCCTCGCCGTCCCTCGCGCTGCCGCGCCCTCCCGCGTGCAGGCCGCCGCCGTCTCGCGCGCACGCTCTGCCGTCCCGCGCGCAGGAAGTGGTGGTGGGTGCGCGTGGTGGGCCAGGTATAGAAAAGGAGAGTATGACAGGTGGGGTCGACGGCGGACACAGACGAACGAGGAGGACGCGAAGACGTCCGCTTTCTGTCCGCTTTGGCCCCAAACCGAGAGCAACTTTGGTCTGAAAATGGGGCAAAAGCGGACACAGACCGGACGAAACGTCCGTATGCTCCCATGCATTGGGTCGTTTGGTTTGTCCGTTTTACCCCAAACAGACACAAACGGACGATTTGAAGTAAAAATGGGTCACGCGGTGGAGTTGGCCTCGTTGAATGTGCATCGCCGAATATACTGAAATAAATCTGAGGATTGTCACTTGCCCGTTCAAACTTCAAAGGTCATGCTCACACTGATCGTACATACTTCTACTACATATGTCTTACAAATTGTACTAGTGTGATGTTTAACACAGTTTAACACCCTGTGGCAGCAGCCCTCCTGGTCAATTCGATCGTTGCATGAGCATGTGATGTTTAGCACAGTTTAACACCCTGTGGCAGGGAGTTGTCAATTTTTTAACAGCGACCTTCCTCGTAGCGCGCCCATGCCCTGCGCTGCCGCATGCATGTGCCCAGCTAGTTGACGCGCCGTCGTTTCCTTCGATCGAGCCCGGGTTATTTTCACACTCTACTTTATTATTCAAGCAACGGAAAAACGACGCTGCAAGTGCACTTTTTTTATATTACATAACGATGCAAGTGCTTAGGTTGTTGACCTAGGGCCTTCGACGTTAATCCTAAGTACCTTTGTTTTCCCGGGGATACGGAAGACTGTACTATTACGTAGTATGATGGGATGTCACTCGTACCCATGTTTACAGTGATTTGTTCTTCTGTCAACACCTAAGGCCAACTCCATTGCACAACCCTAAATCTATGCCTATTTTGTCCAATTTTTGTTCGTATGGGTAGAAATAGAAAGAACAAACGCTGGACAGAGGCCGCATAAACTCGCTGCGCCCAATGCTGCTATCCTAAATCTATGCCCATTTTGTCCGGATTTTATCCATATGATAGGCCAGGTATAGAAAAGAAGAGAGTGACAGGTGCGGTCGAGGCGGACACAGACGGACGACGAGGACATGAAGACGTCCGCTTTCTGTCCGCTTTGGCCCCAAACCGAGAGCAATTTTGGTCTGGAAATAAAACAAAAGCGGACACAGACCGGACGAAACGTTCGTATGCTCCCATGTGTTGGGTCGTTCGGTTTGTCCATTTTACCCCAAACAAACACAAACAGACAGATGGGTAGAAATGGGTCACGCGATGAAGTTGGTCTAACTAGACTAACTACAGTCTCCCTTCCGCCATGCGTCAACGTCTTGTCACCAACCAGCGCCATATACTTGGATCGGTTGCCCGATGGCGCCTTGATTGATCATGGAGGCTGCATCGGCACAGTCCAGTTCCATCGCTATCGGTAAATAGAGAAACAAAGGCAGAGTCAGGTCAATAAAAAAATAAATAAAAACAAGCATGTAAAGTAAACATAGCCGGTCTGCTCCACCATTTTCTGGGAAGCGCCTAGGGTTTCTCCTTCGTTTGGCTGGTGGGAGGGGAAAGTGGGGGGCGACCACAGATCCTTCGCGCAGGCGGTCTGACATGGCGAGATGGGATGCTGCGGCCATGGAGATGCAGATCAATGGCCGCCGCACTATGAGATGGGCCGACAAGAACCAGGGCAAGCTGGGCGCGGGGAGCTCTTGTCTTCGTCAAGAACAAGACTTCCGCCCGCAACAAGAATCTCACCCACAACAAGATCGCCGTCATTAAACTCCGTGCAAGAGGAACGCCTCCCCACTAGTGGGCGACGCTGAGGTTTGCGTTACTTGCGAATAACCTGGGCATATGCCTAGTGCTGTCCTAGAGCAATATGTGGCAGATGTGATTTGCATGTGTACCTTCTTCTGAGTTGCAATAATGTGCTTCCTTGGGAATATGTGCCTCCGATGTGTGGCTTCTAGGGTAAGGGGAAAGGTGTTAGGGCATATTTCTTCCTTAGTGGTTTTGGTGATTGATGACAATGTTTTTGCGGACTAATCATGTGCATTGAGTATTTCAGATAATCTATTATATGGCACAAGACGATTCGTGCCCCTCGGAGCTTTTGCGAAGACGGTGTTTTTCCTTCGTTTAATTTTTGGTGGACCCGAGTCGTAGGAACACCGTACTATTAAGAGGGGGTCCGCTTCGGAAAGGTTTGGGTGGAATCATCATGCACACAGTCTCTTTGCACCCTCGTTCTTTCCCGGCAATTGAGCTTGTTCATCCCTTGTGCTTCAACTTTTCAAACCAACTTAAGCAGTAGTACTGCTCTGCTCAGCGGTAGTACCGCTCTAGCGGTACTGCCGTAGTTCAGTGTTGTTTCTTACTTCCGCTTGTTTTCTACATTCTGTAAATGGGCGGTAGTTGAGCGGCAGTTCAACGCGGTAGTACCGCTCTAGCGGTACTGCGGCTCTAACTGCCACCCCACTACCGCATGTTTACTGGGAACACTAAAGCTAAGCGGAAGTACCGCTCCACGGTAGTCCTCCAGGCAATTGAGCTTGTTCATCCCTTGTGCTTGACTTTTCCAGACCAACTTAAGCGGTAGTACCGCTCCAGTAGTACTGCCACAGTTCAGTGTTGTCCTTACTTCCGCTTTATTTTCTGCATTCCGTAAATGGGCAGTAGTTGAGCGCGGTAGTACCGCTCCAGCGGTACCGCGGCTCTAACTGCCGCCCCACTACCGTAGGTTTACTGGGCACACTAAAGCTGAGCGGAAGTACCGCTCCGCGGCTGTCCTCTACTGCATGGAGTACCGCTTGTTTATTGCGTTCTGAAATGCTCAGTCCCTCGAGCTTAAGTAGAGTAGTAGTACCACCCATGGTGGCACTACTGCCCTGCCTTCGTCTACTACAGCTGGGTTCGGCTGTAGTTCAATACCAAGCGAGAGTACCGCTGGTGGGAGAGGTAGTACCGCTGGTGGGAGCGCAACTGCAGTTCAATACCAAGCGAAAGTACTGCTGGTGGGAGAGGTAGTACCGTTGGTGGGAGTGGTAGTACCGCTCCGGCGGCACTACCGGCTCCCTGATCTGCTCATTTGTACGCTGTGGCTGAATCTTCCGTGCTAGCGGAAGTACCGCTCTTGAGCGGTACTATTGCTTGTGCATGAGCTGTGGGTGCATAACGGTTGGATTCTTTTCCCCACTACATGAGGGAGTCATCTTCCCCAAGTTGACTTACCTCTTTCTCCCCTTAGCTCCATTGTTGTTCATAAGCTCATTCTTGCCCGATCTCTCTCCCTAGCTAATCAAACTTGTTGATTCTTTAGGGATTGCTTGAGAAGGCCCAGATCTACACTTCCACCAAGGGAAATTTGATTTCCCCCTTGAGGGAGTCCTGGATTAGGGGGTCTCCGGACAGCTGGACTATCTCCATTGGCCGGACTGTTAGACTATGAAGACGCAAGATTGAAGACTTCGTCTCGTGTCCGGATAGGACTCTACTTGGCGCGGAAGGCAAGCTAGGCAATACGGATATGGATATCTCCTCCTTTGTAACCGACCTTGTGTAACCCTAACCCTCTCCGATGTCTATATAAACCGAAGGGTTTTAGTCCGCAGGACAACAACATACAATCATACCATAGGCTAGCTTCTAGGGTTTAGCCTCTCTGATCTCGTGGTAGATCTACTCTTGTACTACCCATATCATCAATATCAATCAAGCAGGACGTAGGGTTTTACCTCCATCAAAAGGGCCCGAACCTGGGTAAAACATCGTGTCCCCTGCCTCCCGTTACCATCCGGCGTAGACGCACAGTTCGGGACCCCCTACCCGAGATCCGCCGGTTTTGACACCGACATTGGTGCTTTCATTGAGAGTTCCTCTGTGTCGTCGCCATTAGGCTTGATGGCTCCTACTATCATCGATAGCGATACGGTCCAGGGTGAGACTTTTCTCCCCGGACAGATCTTCGTATTCGACGGCTTTGCACCGCGGGCTAATTCGCTTGGCCATCTGGAGCAGATTGAAAGCTACGCCCCTGGCCATCAGGTCAGATTTGGAAGTTTGAACTACACGGCCGACATCGGCGGAGACTTGATCTTCGACGGATTCGAGCCACAGCCGGGCGCGCCGCACTGTCACGATGGGTATGACCTAGCTCTGCCGCCGAACAGTACCCTAGAGGCTGTGCCCGCATCAGCTCCGACCCTTGGCTCGGAGCCAACTGCGCCAGTCGAGGACGGGTGGTTAGACACCGCCTCAGGGGCTGCAGTCTCAACGGTGATCGAGCCGAACACCAGCCTAACCCTCTGCGCAGCCCGTGACTCCAAGGTGCCGGACTCTTTTCCAGACTCCGAACCATCCGCACCCCTGCCAATCGAATCTGATTGGGCGCCGATCATGGAATTCACCGCCGCGGATATCTTTCAGCACTCGCCCTTCGGCGACATTCTGAATTCACTAAGGTCTCTCTCTTTGTCAGGAGAGCCCTGGCCGGATTATGGCCAACAGGATTGGGATGCGGACGACGATGAAATTCGACGCCCACCCACCACCCACTTCGTAGCCACTGTCGATGATTTAACCGACATGCTGCTACTTACGAAGATGTAGGATCGAAAGTATGTCTAGAGGGGGGTGATTAGACTACTTGACCAAATAAAAATCTAGCCTTTTCCCAATTTTAGTTCTTGGCAGATTTTAGCTATCTTAGCACAAGTCAAGCAATCTCCACACAATTGAAGCAAGCATGCAAAAGAGTATATGAGCAGCGGAAAGTAAAGCATGCAACTTGCAAGAATGTAAAGAGGAGGGTTTGGAGGATTCAAACGCAATTGGAGACACGGATGTTTTTGTCGTGGTTCCGATAGGTGGTGCTATCGTACATCCACATTGATGGAGACTTCAACCCACGGAGGGTAACGGTTGCGCGAGTCCACGGAGGGCTCCACCCACGAAGGGTCCAAGAAGAAGCAACCTTGTCTATTCCATCACGGGCGTCGCCCACGAAGGACTTGCCTCACTAGCGGTAGATCTTCACAAAGTAGGCGATCTCCTTGCCCTTACAAACTCCTTGGTTCAACTCCACAATCTTGTCGGAGGCTCCCTAGTGACACCTAGTCAATCTAGGAGACACACTTCTTCAAGAAGTAACAAATGGTGTGTTGATGATGAACTCCTTGCTCTTGTGCTTCAAATGATAGTCTCCCCAACACTCAACTCTCTCTCTCTCACAGGATTTGGATTTGGTGGAAAGAATATTTGAGTGGAAAGCAACTTGGGGAAGGCTAGAGATCAAGATTCATATGGTTGGAATGGAATATCATGACCTCAACACAAGTGTAGGTGGTTCTCTCTCAGAAAATGTGTATTGGAAGTGTAGGTATGTTCTGATGGCTCTCACCACGAATGAAGAGTGGGTGGAGGGGTATATATAGCCTCCACACAAAATCTAACCATTACACACAATTTGCCAAACTCGGTGGGACCGAATGGTTAAACTCGGTCGGACCGATTCAGCAAACCTAGTGACCATTAGGATTTTCGGTGGGACTGAGATGCAACTCGGTAGGATCAATATGGTTAGGGTTAGGGCATAACGTAATCTCGGTGTGACCGATTACACAAACTCGGCAGGACCGATTTTGGTAATAAGCTAACCAGAGAGTTGGTCAGGTAAACTCGGTGGGACCAATTCGCTCATCTCGGTGAGACCGAAGTGTTACAAAAGGGAAACAGAGAGTTTACATTGCAATCTCGGTGGGACCGATCGCTCATCTCGGTAAGACCGAAACGTTACGAAGGGAAACAGAGAGATTACAATCCCATCTCGGTGAGACCGAGATCCCTATCGGTGAGACCGATTTGCCTAGGGTTTGTGGCAGTGGCTATGACATTTGAAACTCGGTGGCGCCGGATAGAAAGAATCGGTGGGGCCGAGTTTGCCTTTTGGTTTAGGTCATATGTGGATGTGGGAAGGTAGTTGAGGATTTTGGAGCATATCAGTAAGCATTTTGAGCAAGCAAGCCATTAAGCAACACCTCATCCCTCCTTGATAGTATTGGCTTTTCCTATAGACTCAATGTGACCTTGGATCACTAAAATATAAAATGTAGAGTCTTGAGCTTCAAGCTTGAGCCAAACTTTTTGTCCTTAGAATTTTGAGGGATCCACTTTCCTCATCCATGCCATGCCATTCATTGAGCTTTTCTTGAAATATTAATCTTGGAATAATGTTAGCTTAATGAGCTATATGTTGTTAGGAATTACCAAAACCACCCAGGGATAGTTGCACTTTCAATCTCCCCCTTTTTGGTAATTGATGACAACATATAGATCAAAGCTTCGACAAATGATAATAAGAGTGAAAGATATTGTTGCTTTTAGAAGTATGTGAAAAGCAAGAGCTCCCCCTAAATTTGTGCATATCTTAAGATTTGCTTTGGACTGCAAATGCACAATGAGTTAGAATCATGGGTTACTCTTCCATGTCACATACATCTTGGTGGAGCGCTCAAAATAATAAAGATTGAATACATGCACTCATCACCAAGCAAAGTGAATGATCGTATAAGGATAAGTAAGATAATATCATCTAACAAGCATAAGTGTAGCTTATGATCAACCACATGATCATCAATATCTCACAGATAATACCATAGTATCTCAAGCAATCAAAAGACAAACAAAGTTCAACCACCAAAGCAAGAGAGAATAAAAAGCAACGCTCTCTCTCGAAGCCTATGATCTATACATGTTTCTCCCCCTTTAGCAACAAGTTACCAAAAAGTTCCTAGAAAATGCATAGTACTATGTCGTCTCTCAGGCTTGGTCTTCAGTTGGTGGTGTCCGGATAACTCCAAGAACGAAGGCTTCAGTCGAAGTAGATGGAGCTGCTAGGGTAGGTGCTGGAGCTGGTGGCACTGAAGCTGTAGCTGGTGCAGATGAAGTGGCTCTAGTGTTTGGTACTGGTACTGTAGTTGATCTCTGAGCTCGAGGCACTCTGGCAAATGCATCAGTGGTTGTTCTGCCCTTCCTCTCCTGCATGTCATCCTATAGCTGCTCCACAACAGACTGGATCTCAGTTACCTTCACATCCATGTCATAGAACTTCTGCTCCATGATTCTTTCCAAGCTCTCCTAGTTTTGAGTCAGGGTGGCCAGTCCTTTCTCTATCCTTAGAGTGGATGCAATCAAGTAGCCAAGCTGATCTTGCTTGCTTTTTAGAAGATACTGAGATGCCTCCTCCTGGGTTGGCATCTTTGCAGCTTTTTCTGTTTTGGCCTTCTCTCTCTTGGCTTGTGCTTGTACTGAGGATAGTTCATCTTCATCCATAATCACTTGGTTGTCCTCAAAATCTGGATAGATGACAAAGTTTTCCTTATCCAACAGATATTTTCCTATGACCATCTTTGAGTTAATCAACTCCTGAATTTGTGGGGCATATCCACAACTTCTCTTTTGGTCTGCTGCTGTCCTCTTGATAGTCTCAACCATGAGGCTCATGACCTTGAATTTCTATGGCACATCAAATATGTGTAGAAAATTATTTGCATGCCCTCTGATCATGTTGTGGTCACCTGACTTGGGCAAGAGAGCGTGCCTTAGGATCCAGTTGATCGTTGGCAGTCCTGACAGAAGAAAATGGACTGACCCAAACTTGAAAGTCTCAAGAGCTTTGTCTGGGATCTCCTTGTATATCTGTGACATAGAATTGTGATCCATCTTTTTCTTGGCATAAACATCCAAGTCATCTTCACTTTCCTTTGGGGCATTGATCAGGTTGGCCCATTCCTCAATAGTTGATTGGTATCTCGTTCCTTCATACATCCAAACTATTCTGCCATCTGGATAGAAATGTGTTGTGGAGTAGAATTGCATAATGAGCTCATCATTCCAGTTTGTGAGCTTCTGCCCAACAAAGTCTGCAACTCCACACGCACTGAAGCTGTCATACACTCCAGGATAGTGTTCTTCATTCTCCTTCATGTAGGTCCAGTCGACCCACCTCATATCACACACTATAGGCTTCTTGTCCAACAAGATTGTCTCATAGAAATCCTATTGTTCCTTTGTGTGGAACCTGTAATCAACAGCAGTCCTTCTCCTAGTGGCATATGGATCTGACTCTCTCCATAGCCTCCACTCTGAGTCTCTCCTGATCTTCATGTTCTCAGCCACAGGATGAGCATCATTGTGGTCTGGAATCTTGGGTTTGAGCTTTCTCAGGACTTGTCCTTCATCATCTTCATCAGCAGCAACTTCAGGCACTGGGGCCTTGTTCTTCTCAGCAGCTGGTATACTCCTGGTATTCCTCTTAGATGCACTCTTGGGCTTGGAAGCTACTTTGGGTGCTTCTGCTACCATCATCTGAACTACTGGAGGGACTAGTGCCCTCACTCAGGTGAACCTGCTCCTCTGAACTGTTCTGGCTATCACTCTGATCAGACATATTGCAAACACTGACATCAGACCCTGTGAATATATATATATATATATATATATGATATAGAGTGGATGAGCATCACAAAATACAGAGGTTTTTGCAAAAGAATGAGTCAAAAACTTAGTTTTAGTTTTCCACAGAAAGCATTTCGGATCAACCGATTTGTAAACTCGGTGATACCGAAGTAGCTGTTGGAACCTAAACTAGTGAACTCGGTCAGGCCGAGTCATAGTTCAGTGGCACCGAGACTGCTAGGGTTTCACAAAGTCCTGAACTCGGTCACACCAATTTGCAATTCTCGGTCAGACCGAAAATTACATGTGCAATGGCCTGAGCCGAATCGGTGGTACCGAGTTCCACAACTCGGTGGGTCCGAGATAGTTTCGGCGGAAACCTAACCCTAAATTTTCAATTCACAACTAAACTACAGAGTGTTTTGACTGGATAAGAATGATCTCAATCATGGCAAGATACATGGCGAACACAATGTGCTAGGAATCAGATAGGGATAGCACAGTGATCGAGTTCATACCCTAGTTCGGCGATGAACTCGCTACGGCGGCAACGGCGGGGATGATTCCCCTTGATGGCGGCGGAGACCAGCGGCAGGAGGCGGCTGGCGACGAGGAAGACGATCCGGAGACCCTGGAGGCAGAGCGGGCTAAGCGCGGGTCGAGGAGGTTCGGAAAGTTTTCCAAAATTTGACCCATGGGTATATATAGCCCGACCCTGTCGGTGTGACCGAGTGGAACAACTCGGTGGCACCGAGATTCATAACTACAAACAGTTATTGAAACTCGGTGTGACCAAAAGGTTCAAATCGGTTGCACCGAGATTGAAAACCTAGATCGACTTAGTGATCTCGGTATGACCGAAATGGATGAATCGATCAGACCGAAATGCCCAAAGAAGTTTTGGAAGTTTAAGTCTATGACGAATCAGGGACTCCGAGTGCTCCTCACACAGAGTGGTTCGAATCTGACTTGATCAAATTTTGTGATGTAGCATGAATAGAGTTTGAGACGAGAAAATCATAGATAGCTAGAGAGGGTTCTTAGGCATTCTTGTCCATCCACTTGGCAAAAGAAAAAGAAAACCAATCAATCAAAACAACAAGTGGATGTCCTTGAATGAGTAAAATATGCAATCAACATGCTCACACAATAAAATGGCAATTGAAATATGTGGCAAAGCATGCACAACCAATTCTAGCATCTATCAAACAATTTGCGATGACTAGGTCATCTATATATGAGTATATTGACTTAGAGTCAAATGAGAACATTTGATCATAGGTCATACTCATCATTTAAGCACAAGTGGGGTTACCACTTTTACATAAAGCATTGTTGTGTTCACACCATTAGAGTTGCTTTAACTCAATTCTTAGAGTAAAGATCCCCCTAGATGTGAGATCCCCCCTAAGAGGGATGACCTAACCTTGGGTTTTGTCGATGATGACTTCATGTAGATGTTGAAGATGTGGATGCTCAATGTTAATGTAGATCATTTGAAGCTATCCATTGGAGTGAGTTGCACTTTCAATACCTACACGGGTTAGTCCCACAAGGAACAAACAAGGATATCCATAGACATAAAGTGATGCACACACAAGATGATGTCTATGAAAGCTTTTAGGTTACCTTGTCCCTTGTCTTACCAACAAGAGGGTTTGTGACTCCTTGAACTAGTGCAAAATGTGGAAGTTGATTACACTTGTTCTTGCCAAGATGATAAGAGTGAAGTATGTTGGCGGAGTCACCCTCAAGAACTCTCTAGTTCTTCTTCTTCGGGATCCACACCATCTTGATGGGAATCCTCGGTGTTGTAGTTGTACTTGATGAAGTGGAACTTGAAGTAGTCTTGGGAACCCACTTGACCAAGGCCTTAGGAGCTTCTTCAAATGCATCAATTTCCTCCTGAAGCTTGTCCTTGCCTTTTTGCTTGTGGTCTTGTGGTGGAAGATCATCTTGAGCTTGTGTCCCTTTGAAAGAAGTAGGATCATACTTCTCTTGTTGAGGAACAAACTTCGTCTTGGGGTATTGATCTTCTTCCCACTCAACTCCATTGGCATTGAACTTTTGTTCAAAACCAACACCTTGATTCTTCCGGTGCCTTCCTTGCTTGCGTACAATTTCCTTGAATTGCTTACTTCCGGCAAGGCTCTTGTAAACACCTTTCTCTATAATTCCCTTCAATAAGCTATTTTCTTGCTCAAGTGTAACTTGGCTAGGAGAATCATTAGTGGAATCAAGAGAACTACTAGAAGCAACAATATTGGATTTAGCATGATTATTGTTACTACTAGAGGAAGAATCTTTCTTGTTCTTGTTACTAGACTTGACTTGAGGCATGTAAGTGGATAAGAGTAAACGCTTGGCAATGTAAGAAGAACTTTTCTTATGAAGATCATCATTGATTGCTTTTAAGAACTCATGCTCTTGCTCAAGGTTGAGCTATTCAAAGCGTAATTTCTCATGAGTCCTTAAAAGTTCTCACAGTATTCATCACTAGAGTTGTCAACAAGTAAATCATCATCACCTAACAAGTCATCTTCATCACTATTGAAATCAACATACTCGGGGTGTGATACCTTTGGGCCTTTAGCCATGAAGCATGTTCCAACTCCTTCATTTGGTGAGTCAAATATGTCGTAGGAGTTGGTTGTCACAAGTGCTAGACCAGCAACACCTTCATCTTGAGTATATTCGGAGTCGGAGTGATAGTTTCTCTTGGAGTGGTTGTCGGAGTCGGAGCCGGATACCCATTCACCAACATGAGCTTGATGTCTTCGTTTTGTGTAGCTCCTTGATGACTTATCCTTTCTTTCCGAATCCTTGCTTCTCCGTGAGGGCCTTTGTTCATAACGATCATCTCTACTCCTTCTTTCTCTAGATGGTGATTCTTCTCGTCTACTTCTTCTCTTGGGAGAATCTTCTCTTCTCTTGTAGGGGGCCGTACACTCATTGGAATAGTGTTCGGGCCTTCCACAATTGTAGTAGTTTCGCTCTCGACTAGAAGATCTTTTGTCATTATAGGACCTTGACTTGGAGCTTCTCTCTTTGCTTCTACTCTTGTAGAACTTGTTGAAGTTCTTCACCATTATGCTCAATTCTTCATTGAAGGTTTGTTTCTCACTCGATGATGTGGGGGCTTCACATGAGGCTTTGCAAGCACCACTTGATTTGTTGTGAAGTTCCTCTTTATCCTTGAGTGGCATCTCATGAGCAACAATTCTTCCGATGACTTCCGTTGGCTTGAGATCTTTGTAGTTTGGCATCATTTGGATCAATGTGCACACGGTATCATATTTTCCATCGAAGGCTATTAGGATCTTCTTGATGATGAATATATCGGTCATCTCTTCACTCCCTAAGCCGGCAATCTCATTTGTGATAAGAGCAAGCCTAGAGTACATTTCAGCGACACCTTCACCATCCTTCATTTTGAACTTGTTAAGTTGACTTTGAAGCACATCCAATTTGGATTCCTTGACGGAGTCGGTACCTTCGTGCATATCAATCAAAGTATCCCAAATTTCCTTTGCATTCTCAAGACGGCTGATTTTGTTGAATTCTTTGGGGCACAGTCCGTTGAAGAGGATATCACAAGCTTGAGCGTTGTATTGCAGTATTTTCAACTCTTCCGCGGTGGCTTCACGGTTTGGTTCTTTCCCATCAAAGAATTCACCTTGCAAGCCAATACACACAATAGCCCAAACGGCGGGGTTATGTCCAAGAATATGCATTTTCATCTTATCCTTCCAACTAGCAAAATTAGTGCCATCAAAGTAAGGACCTCTACGGTGATAATTTCCCTTGCTAGACGCCATACTCTCCTAGGTTGTGAAACCAAGGCTATGACCGCCAAAAGCTATGGAAATCAAAGCAAATGAAGACCAAAGCTCTGATACTACTTGTAGGATCGAAAGTATGTCTAGAGGGAGGGGGGTGATTAGACTGCTTGACCAAATAAAAATCTAGCCTTTTCCCAATTTTAGTTCTTGGCAGATTTTAGCTATCTTAGCACAAGTCAAGCAATCTCCACACAATTGAAGCAAGCATGCAAAAGAGTATATGAGCAGCGGAAAGTAAAGCATGCAACTTGCAAGAATGTAAAGAGGAGGGTTTGGAGGATTCAAACGCAATTGGAGACACGGATGTTTTTGTCGTGGTTCCGATAGGTGGTGCTATCGTACATCCACATTGATGGAGACTTCAACCCACGGAGGGTAACGGTTGCGCGAGTCCACGGAGGGCTCCACCCACGAAGGGTCCACGAAGAAGCAACCTTGTCTATTCCATCACGGCCGTCGCCCACGAAGGACTTGCCTCACTAGCGGTAGATCTTCACGAAGTAGGCGATATCCTTGCCCTTACAAACTCCTTGGTTCAACTCCACAATCTTGTCGGAGGCTCCCAAGTGACACCTAGCCAATCTAGGAGACACCACTCTCCAAGAAGTAACAAATGGCGTGTTGATGATGAACTCCTTGCTCTTGTACTTCAAATGATAGTCTCCCCAACACTCAACTCTCTCTCGCAGGATTTGGATTTGGTGGAAAGAATATTTGAGTGGAAAGCAACTTGGGGAAGGCTAGAGATCAAGATTCATATGGTTGGAATGGAATATCATGACCTCAACACAAGTGTAGGTGGTTCTCTCTCAGAAAATGTGTATTGGAAGTGTAGGCATGTTCTGATGGCTCTCACCACGAATGAAGAGTGGGTGGAGGGGTATATATAGCCTCCACACAAAATCTAACTGTTACACACAATTTGCCAAACTCGGTGGGACCGAATGGTTAAACTCAGTTGGTCCGATTCAGCAAACCTAGTGACCGTTAGGATTTTCGGTGGGACTGAGATGCAACTCGGTAGGACCAATATGGTTAGGGTTAGGGCATAACGTAATCTCGGTGTGACCGATTACACAAACTGGGTAGGACCGATTTTGGTAATAAGCTAACCATAGAGTTGGTCAAGTAAACTCGGTGGGACCGATTCGCTCATCTCGGTGAGACCGATTCGCTCATCTCGGTGAGACCGAAGTGTTACAAAAGGGAAACAGAGAATTTACATTGCAATCTCAGTGGGACCGATCGCTCATCTCGGTAAGACCGAAACATTACGAAGGGAAACAGAGAGATTACAATCCCATCTCGGTGAGATCGAGATCCCTATTGGTGAGACCGATCTGCCTAGGGTTTGTGGCAGTGGCTATGACATTTGAAACTCGGTGGCGCCGGATAGAAAGAATCGGTGGGGCCGAGTTTGCCTTTTGGTTTAGGTCATATGTGGATGTGGAAAGGTAGTTGAGGATTTTGGAGCATATCACTAAGCATTTTGAGCAAGCAAGCCATTAAGCAACACCTCATCCCTCCTTGATAGTATTGGCTTTTCCTATAGACTCAATGTGATCTTGGATCACTAAAATATAAAATGTAGAGTCTTGAGCTTCAAGCTTGAGCCAAACTTTTTTTTCCTTAGAATTTTGAGGGATCCACTTTCCTCATCCATGCCATGCCATTCATTGAGCTTTTCTTGAAATATTAATCTTGGAATAATGTTAGCTCAATGAGCTATATGTTGTTAGGAATTACCAAAACCACCTAGGGATAGTTGCACTTTTAGAAGACAATACCTAAATCCTTTACAATTTCACATACTTTTATCCCCGTTGAAAACTTCAACCAGTTTGTCATCAATCACCAAAAAGGGGGGATTGTAAGTGCATCTAGTGCCACCCCTAGTTGGTTTTGGAGTATTGACGACAAACCTGGTTGAGGGACTAATGTGTTTGTGAGAATTGCAGGATAACACAGGTAGTAGTCCCTCATTGGTTCGGTTTTCCTACCGGAGATGACCCCTAAAAATGTATGAAGACATTTGTGGGAGTCTTGGATGAGGGGGTCTCTGGACAGCCGGACTATCTCCATTGGCCGAACTGTTAGACTATGAAGATACAAGATTGAAGACTTCGTCTCATGTCCGGATGGGACTCTACTTGGCGTGGAAGGCACGCTAGGCGATACGTATATGGATATCTCCTCCTTTGTAACCGACCTTGTGTAACCCTAACCCTCTCCGGTGTCTATATAAACCGAAGGGTTTTAGTCCGTAGGACAACAATCACAACATACAATCATACCATAGGCTAGCTTCTAGGGTTTAGCCTCTCTGATCTCGTGGTAGATCTACTCTTGTACTACCCATATCATCAATATTAATCAAGCAGGACATAGGGTTTTACCTCCATCGAGAGGGCCCGAACCTGGGTAAAACTTCGTGTCCCCTGCCTCCTGTTACCATCCGGCCTAGACGCACTGTTCGGGACCCCCTACCCGAGATCCGCCCGTTTTGACACCGACATTGGTGCTTTCATTGAGAGTTCCTCTGTGTCGTCGCCGTTAGGCTTGATGGCTCCTACTATCATCGATAGCGATACGGTCCAGGGTGAGACTTTTCTCCCCGGACAGATCTTCTTATTCGGCGGCTTTGCACTGCGGGCTAATTCGCTTGGCCATCTGGAGCAGATTGAAAGCTACGCCCCTGGCCATCAGGTCAGATTTGGAAGTTTGAACTACACAGCCGACATCCGCGGAGACTTGATCTTCGACGGATTCGATCCACAGCCGGGCACGCCGCACTGTCGTGATGGGTATGACCTAGCTCTGCCGCCGAACAGTACCCCAGAGGTCGCACCCGCATCAGCTCCGATCCTTAGCTCGGAGCCAACTACGCCAATCGAGGACGGGTGGTTAGGCACTGCCTCAAGGGCTGCAGTCTCAATGGCGATCGAGCCGAACACCAGCATAATCCTCTGCGCAGCCCGTGACACCAAGGTGCCGGACCCTTTTTTTGACTCCGAACCACCCGCGCCCCTGCCAATCGAATCCGATTGGGCGCCGATTATGGAATTCACCGCCGCAGATATCTTTCAGCACTCGCCCTTTGGCGACATTCTGAATTCACTAAGGTCTCTCTCTTTGTCAGGAGAGCCCTGGCCGGATTATCGCCAACAGGATTGGGATGCGGACAACGAAGAAATTCGACGCCCACCCACCACCCACTATGTAGCCATTGTCGATGATTTAACCGACATGCTGGACTTCGACTCCGAAGACATCGACGGTATGGACGACGATGTAGGAGACGAACATGAACCAGCACCTATAAGGCACTGGAAAGCCACCTCGTCATATGACATATACATGGTGGATACACCCAATGAAGGCAATGGCGACGAGATAGCGGAGGATGACCCCTCCAAGAAGCAACCCAAGCACCGACGTCAGCGGCGCCGCTCTAAGTCCCGCCAAAGCAAAAGTGGTGATACCGGCACATGAGATAATAATACTCCGGATAGTGCCGAAGACAACAACAATCCCCTCCAGCAAGACTTAGAGCAGGAGGATGACGGAGCCAGCTCTCCTCAGAGAGCGACAGATGGAGAGGAGGAGGATGACAATTACATCCCCCCTCCGATGACGAGGCAAGCCTCGGCGACGACGAATTCGCCGTCCCAGAGGATCCCGTCGAACAAGAGCGCTTCAAGCGCCAGCTTATGGCCACGGCAAATAGCCTGAAGAAAAAGCAGCAGCAGCTTCAAGCTGATCAAGATCTGCTAGCTGACAAATGGACTGAAGTCCTCGCGGCCGAGGAATATAAACTGGAACGCCCCTCCAAGAGTTACCCAGGGCGCAGGTTACTACCCCGACTGGAGGGAGAAGCGTATGACACGGCTGATCGGACACCTCGTGGTCGCGATAGAGAGGCGTTCCAGCCAAAAAATCAGCCTCCACCCCAATGCCATTCAAATAAAAATACATGGGGAGATACGCTAGACCTGCGAGACATGTTGGAGGACAAGGCAAAGCATTCAAGATCGATCTACGGATCACGAGGGCGCACCACTCTGTGAGACGACAAACATCATGCCGGATACAGTAAAAGAAAACCTGGCCGGGCCAAACACAGCGGGCAAGACCCATTCGAGCTGCGTCGAGATATAGCCCAATACAGAGGCGCTGCACACCCCTTATGCTTCACAGATGAAGTAATGGAATATCAATTCCTAGAAGGTTTCAAACCTATAAACATTGAATCATACGACGGCACAACAGATCCGCAGTATGGATTGAGGACTTCCTCCTCCACATCCACATGGCCCGTGGTGATGACTTACACGCCATCAAATACCTCCCACTAAAGCTCAAAGGACCAGCGTGACATTGGCTTAACAACTTGCCAGCGGACTCCATTAGCTGTTGGGAAGATCTGGAAGCCGCATTCCTCGACAACTTTCAGGGCACTTATGTGCGACCACCAGACGCCGATGATTTGAGCCACATAATTCAGCAGCCAGAAGAGTCGCCCAGGTAATTCTGGACTCGGCTCCTTACAAAGAAAAATCAAATCGTCGACTGTCCAGATGCGGAGGCCTTAGCGGCTTTCAAGCACAACATCCGAGACGAGTGGCTATCCCGGCACCTTGGTCAGGAAAAGCCGAAATCTATGGCAGCTCTCATGACGCTCATGACCCGCTTTTGTGCGGGAGAAGACAGCTGGCTGGCTTGCAGTAATAACCTCTCAAAAAAGGGAAAATTGATTTTATACCCTTAGTTGTGTCACACTCGGCAGGTTTGCTCCTAGTTTCGGAAAACACTCGTTCTTGTCCAACTCAGTTTGGTTTTCTTATGCTTTTGCCCTTCCGGCACGGTTTCGTCTAGTCAGTGCCGTTTGACCGCTACCGGCGGTAGTTTTTGGACATTTTTACCCCTCTTGCAGATAACCCTCAGTACCCCTTCGTCCTCAGCTAGCTTGCGTAAAAACAGAGGGAGGGAAGGCACGACAAGTTTGGAGCGGGAAGCGGGAAGCGGGAGAGAAAGGAGCGGTGCACATGGCGAGCTCGGGGTCGTCCTCCTTCTCACCGGCGACCGGAGAGGTAAGTAGTCCTTTGAATCTATGAATTTGGTGCTCCTCCACCCCATCCCACTTGAATCTAGGGATTTCTAGGGTTTTTGACATTTGGGGGAAATTTTACCTATGTTTTAGGTCGATGGGGTCGGGATTGTGCAACATTCGTCGGAGTTTTATCTTCCCGACGAGTCCTATTCCGGCTTGGAGTTTTTGTCGAAGCATCGCTGCCCTGGCCATGGCCTTGTACCTGCCCGCCGTGTATCATGGGGAGGAGCTAGTAGTGGCCGCCGTTTTTTAGGTTGTCCATTAGATGTAAGTTTTTGTGAATTTGTGATAGATTTAGTTTTTGTTGATTTGTACTCTCTAATGTTGATTAGTCTGATTTGCAATTAGTTACCAGAAGAGTGTGAATGGGTGGTGTGGGTTGACCCAGCTCCTCCATTGCGTGTTCCCTTGCTTTTGAAGACTTGCACGCAGAGGTTGAAGGCAGTTGGATCAAATGTCACCATCTGAAGAAGGAAAACATGGAGCTGGCAAGGAAGAATAGGGCTTTGAAGAATAAACTTAGAGAGAGAGATGAGATGTTGCTGGTGTGGGCATTGCTGTTAGTTGGAATTGTTATGTTTGTTGTACTGGTATGGTAGATGTAGTTTATCGATGTATCTGAAGTGAAGATGTTGATGGAACCCTACTTTGTTTGATGTAACTTTGCAGTTGCAGTTGAATTGATGTCACTTTATCTGATGTCGTCGATGACGTCGATGACAGATCTTATGTGATGAGTCCAAATGTGGATGGTAGATGAAGATTTGTCGTCGATGACGTCGACGACAAATCTTATGTGATGAGTCCAAATGTGGATGGTAGATGAAGATTTGTCGTCGACGACGTCAACGAAAAATCTAAATGAGACCAAATGTGGATGTTGTAGAAACAAATCAACATGAAGTTGAACAACAAAATAGTGATGGACAAAGGAGATAACAGCAAGCAGCAAACAGTGCATTAAGCAAGCAACAAACATTAAGCAAGTGCATAATAGTCAGTGCATAATAGCCAGTGCATTAAGCACTCAGAAGTTCACATAGTCAAGTGCACAGATCAACATCTAGTTCATAACAGCATCAAAACAAATAGAGCACAATACTTAAACATCTAGAACTTTAATTTTTTGCTCCTGGTGTTCTTGGCTGGGTTTGGAGCTTCCCTTGCCTTGCTTCTAGTGTTCTTAGCTGGGTTAGGGGCAGTGGGCGGAGCTTCAAATGCTACTGGTGCTTTCTTTGAAGGAGAGATAACCTTGCTGTCAACACTGCTTGCAGTAGCTGAGCAAAATGTATTTGCTGGTTGCACCCCTCCACCTCTCTTCTCTTTCACACAATTCGGAGAAGCTCCTCTATTTGCTGCTCTTTTGTAGTTTTTCCTAGGGCTAAAAACAATTGCAAACATGTCACAATTTGTAAGGTATCCATTGAGATAAGATTTATGGATTTGGGAATTGGACATACCTTACTACACTTGCTTGTGTAGATGCTTCATGTGATGGTTCCTTTGGTGGTGGCATTTGCTGCTGGCCAACATCAGGTACTGGCTCATCCTCATCCTCATCTTGCACTTCTGCTTCTGCTAGCTCATTAGCTGTAGGATGATCATCTGCATTTTCCGCACCCCAATGTTCTTCTTCTCCAAATGCTGGATCTACAGATTGTGTGCAGCCCTTGGCTTGGTGTCCATATCTTCCACACCTCTTGCACTTCTTCTTCCTAGGCCCAAGGCCCTTTCCTTCACTGCTAGCTCTAATCCTCTGCTTTCTGGGCCTGCCTGGTGCTTGCTTTTGAATAGGAGCACATAATTTGAAACCAGGATCTACAGTGTCCCACTGTTGCTTGCCTTCCAAAGCAGGTAGGTTTTCAGCATATGTAGCTTTGAACATCTCAACAGAGTAGTACTTATGGACATACTTATCAATAGCACTAGCATCACCTCTTAGAACAGTGATAAAGAAAAGAGCATGGATGCATGGCTTACCAGTGACCTGCCACTGTCTAGAACTGCAAGTCCATTTTTCCAGGTCTACTGGGTACCTCCATTCTCTCTTCTCTCTATCTGTTGCAGTTACCTCAGCTTCTGTTGGGCTTCTCCTAACAATAGTCATCTCCAAACCTTTAGTTTTCTCCATTAATGTCTTCATTACTGATGGTAAGATGTAGTGGCCAATGAAATGGTCAATGCAAATTCTCTTTCTTAAGTCAAACTTCTCCATAATATATTGCCTAATCTTGTCCAGTAGGTCAACTAGGTGTAGGCCCTTGTATTTCTTGATTCTGGAGTTGAATGATTCAGCAAGGTTGTTGCTTACATAGTCAACTTTGCTAAACTTAGTGAAACTTGCTCTAGCCCAGATTTTTGTGTGGTGCTGCTCAAGATATTCCTTTACTTTTGGTCTGCTCTTCAGCTGGTTCAGATGAAAGTTGTGCTTCTTAATGCTATAAGTTAGTGAGCAAGGCCATAGATTGTCATCATAAAATTTTCCTTTGAATTTCTTGCTGAAATTTTGGGCAAGATGCCTCATACACTCTCTGTGCTCCATTCCTGGGTAAACATCATCAACAGCACTCTCCAGCCCTTTGCAAGCATCAGTATGTATGACTAAACCTTCATGGTGTCCTATTGCTTCCTTCAGGTTTTTGAAAAACCAAGTCCAGCTCTCAGTTGGCTCCACCTCAAGAACACCATATACAACAGGAAATAACCAGTTATGAGCATCTAGAGCACATGCTACTACAAGTTGGCCCCTAAACCTACCATGCAATGCAGTTGCATCTACAGCCAAGTATGGCCTGCACCCCTCCAAGAACCCTTTCTGACAAGCTTCGAAGCATACAAAAACCCTTCTAAAACACTCCTTGTAGAATTTCTTTCCTTTTAACTTGTACTCCACTATGTGCTTGTCTATGTCAACAACACTTCCTGGTGATGCCCTCTCTACTTCAGCTTTGAATGCATAAAGTAACTGGAAACTATCACTGTACTTACCATAGATCTTGTCAAGTGCCATCTCCTTACCATAGTAACATCTGCTGTATGGCACCTCAAGACCATACTTCTCTAACAACCTACCCTGAATTTCCTTTGTTCCAATCCCTGGATTTTTCTTGATCCAAGTCATAGAAGCATCTGCAATCCACCTTCTTTTTGCAGCTCTCAATCTCTGAGATCTATTCACACTAGGACATGTGTGAGGGTGGGGATTCACTTTGATCTGAAAATAAAACAAATAATCAGTCAGGATAATATTAGTAAAACAAAAAGGCACATTTTATTAAAAACACATTACTAAAACAGTACCTGAAACAGAGTGCTCCTCCTCATCAGAGATGCATGCAGCCTCCACTTACACCTCTCATAGGCACATTTCACAGTAAACCTAGTTGGGTCACTCTTAAGTGTAATGTACTCAGTTTCAGACTTGATTGAGAATGTTCCAACTGCATTCTTGCAATCAACTGCATTAGGAAAAACCACACCTTCCTCAATGGATGGATTATCTCTATCATACATCATTACAGGTCTATCCTCATCTGCATCCTCAAAAGCTCCCATGTCATTATCCTCTTGCCTCTCATCATCATCAGTATCTGAAAATTCTGCAGGAATGTACTCTTCATGTGTTGTATGCTCATCATTGTTGTGCTGGACATAACCTGGGTAAAGTTTCTCATCCTCCTCATTAGATAAAATAGGTGCATCAGGCAGTGCCTCTTCCACAACTGGATCAGGCTGATCCTCTGGTCTATTAGTGCCACATTCAGCAGTAGCTGGAGTGGTACTTGCACTTGCTGCACTAGTTCTAGGAGCACTAGGAGTACTAGCAGCTGTCCTGGATCCACATGGCCTACCCCTTTTTCTACCCCCTATCCCTCCAGCAGTTTTTTCACACCTTTGTCCTCTCTTTCTCTGAATTACTGTTATTTCCAGATTGCATGACCTTGTCTCTGCATTACTTGCAAACATCACACCTAACTCATCATCACACTGTAGAGGGTTCCAACACTCCTTTAAACTATCCCAATATCTAATTTCAACAGCATCAAACAATCCCCATGGATACTTGGCACAAATAGCAGCCCTAAAGTCATTAAATGACCTACTACTGCTATCCACAACTAATGGAAATTTGAATCCGATCTCCTTTCCTTCTGTACCAGCAGAAACAATAACTGTCGTCTCCATTCTAACAGACAGAAAGAATGCAACCTCTGGATCCATCCTACAGTAATGAGCATACCATCTCCCATGAGCAATTGAACCAAAGCTAGCCTAAAACTTATCTGAATCCACTAAGCATGAGTAGATCTGAGACTGAAACTTACCCCGCCGAGATCTGACGTGCAGATGTGGTGCCCTCGCCGCCCTGACTGCCACCAAAGCCGCCTTCAACGCCCTCCCGTGCCAATGCGCTGCTCTTGCCACCGTCGACGACGCCACCGCCGCCATTTCCGCCATCCAATGGTGATGGGGACACCGTCTGGCCGTGCGCATAGCCACGGCCCTTGCGTTGCGATGTGCCGCCCTCCCGTGCCGATGCGGTGCCCTTCTTGCGGCGCCCGCGGCCGCCACCTAGGGTTTCTCCATCCTCCCCCATCGCCTGGCCTGGAAACGGATGTGGTGCGAGGATTGGTTTGTGGATCTGGTGGTGAGCTGCCAATGGCGACTAGGGTTTCTGACGGTGGAAAGAGAGTGAGAATGGGGAACGATAGGGTGAGAGTGGGAATGAGTTGGTTAGGTCGACCGAGGGGCAAGCCGTGTCCAAAAACTAGCGGCGGTAGTGGTCAAATGGTGCTGACTGGACGGAACCGTGAGGGAAGGGCAAAAGCATAAGAAAACCAAACTGGTTTGGGCAAGAACAAGGGTTTTCGGAAACTAGGGGCAAACCTGCTGAGGGGGACACAACTAAGGGCACCAAATTAATTATCCCCTCAAAAAACCATGGTACCTTAGATACCAAGGACGGAAATAGTAGGTCACATCGCAACAAGCATAAGCGCCGCATTAATAGCGAAAATACTGAGGATACGACAGTCAATGCCGGATTCAAAGGCTCTGAACCCGGTCAGCGGAAAAAGCCATTCAAACAAAGTACGCCGGGTTCATCCAGCTTGGACCATATACTCGATCGCTCGTGTCAAATACACGGCACCCCAGACAAGCTAGCCAATCACACCAACAGGGATTGTTGGGTGTTCAAGCAGGCTGGCAAGTTAATTGCCGAAAACAAGGACAAGGGGCCGTATAGCGATGATGAGGAGGAACCCCGGTAGCCGCACACTGGAGGACAGAAGAGGTTTTCCCCGCAAGTGCGGACGGTGAACATGATATACGCAACCCACATCCCCAAGAGGGAGCGGAAGCATGCGCTCAGGGACGTATATGCGTTGGAGCCAATCGCCCCAAATTTCAACCCTTGGTCCTCCTGCCCGATCACCTTCGATCGCAGGGACCACCCCACTAGTATCCGTCATGGCGGATTTGCCGCACTGGTCCTAGACCCAATCATCGACGGATTTCACCTCACTCGAGTCCTTATGGACGGCGGCAGCAGCCTGAACCTGCTTTATCAGGACACAGTGCGCAAAATGGGTATAAACCCCTCAAGGATCAAACCCACAAAAACGACCTTTAAGGGTGTTATTCCAGGCGTAGAGGCCCATTGCACAGGCTCAATTACACTGGAAGTGGTCTTTGGATCCCCAGATAACTTCCGAAGCGAAGAGTTAATCTTCGATATAGTCCCGTTCCGCAGTGGTTATCATGCGCTGCTCGGGCGAACCGCATTTGCTAGATTCAACGCGGTACCGCATTATGCATACCTCAAGCTCAAGATGCCAGGACCCCGCGGAGTTATTACAGTCAATGGAAACACAGAGCGCTCCCTCTGAACAGAGGAGCACACCGCGGCGCTCGCAGCAGAAGCACAAAGCAGGCTCTCAAGGCAATCAACCAGTTCGGCGTTTCAAAGCCCGGACACCTTCAAGCGCTCTTGGGGCAATCAGCAAATAGACCGCCTGGCACGATCTGAGATCGCGTAGCAATACGGTGGCCACCCCAATCCCAGCCCAATGGCGATATTCATGCCGCGCGTACATAATTACGCATTAAAAATACCATGGGCACAGGTGGGAGGGGGGGCACAACTGTGGCACGCCCCAAAACGCGGCCTAAACCGCACTAGGGGCTTCCCGTTTGGTTATTTTTTTCCTTTTTCAGGACCTTAATCTTTGAAAACACTGACCGGCAGCACTATTGCCGAACACATGATGCAGCAACCAAGGAGGCAGACACCTACGTTATACAATGGAATTCCCAGGTTGATCTCTGATTTCATATCATCCCTCAGCTCGCCCTTGGAAGGGACTTAGTCCTACTTTTTGCTTATCGCACTATCTGTATCACTCTACTTTAACACAACTTTTTAATAAACAATGCATTACATTACGACCATTATTGCATTTATATATATATGTGTGTGTTCATTAACGACGCCTTGCAACCGTACACTTTGGTACGACCAATACACCAGGGGCTCACGTACCCCACAATGCGGTGTGAAAAGTCCGAACACTTTCACAAGTGCGGCACCCCGAACTTATAGCATTATATGCATCAGCTCCGAATCATGTCTTTGGTCAAATGTTGGGTTTTCCCGGCTCCTATGTTTTGGTACCTTACGTTTCGCTCTATCGGCTAAGGTAGCGCTAGGAGAACTACTGCGATTGTGCCCCGGTTCTGCCGGGCTGAGCACCTCAGTAGAGAAAGCTAAAACTGACTGTCATGATAAGGCGAGAGATTGGTCACTGTTCGGCGAGGTTTTTTCGAGTCCCTAAAGACTTATGCCGCTTAGGGCGAGGGGCCGGCCCTGTCCGGCTTAAAGGCGTGTATCGCACCCCGAATTCGGCCTTTCGAATACCAGGGGCTTCGCCGAAATTTAAAATTATAGAATTCTATGGCTAAGTGAGAGTGATAAAGCAATATTAGTCCGGTTGCCTTGTTCGTTGCGCTAAGCAACTCCCTCGAAGGACCCAAATATGGGAACAAGAGTACTCAGGTTTATCCCGAACACCCCAGCACTAGTGGCATGGGGGCAGAAGCCGAGGACTAGCCATCTCTCAGATTGGATAAACAGCCAAACAGAAGGTAATATTTTAAATTCAAACAAGTGTTGCATGGCGCATATGAAACAAGTTTTAATAAATACAGGATAAAACGAGCAAGTTTACTCAAATATTACATCTTTCGAACACTCATTCGCGATAAGACGGGCACCCGGCAGAACACCCTCATAATACATCTCGGGGTGGCGGTGCTCCTTGCCCTCCAGCGACCCCTCCTTGATCAGCTTCATGGCATCTAGCTTGACCCACTGCATTTTTACACGGGCGAAAGCCCGACATGCACCTTCAATCCAGACGGATCGCTTGACGACCTCCAGCCGTGGGCAGGCATCCACAAGCCGCCTCACCAGGCCGAAGAAGCCGTTCGGAAGGGCGTCGCCAGGCCACAGCCGGACTATAAAGCCCTTCATGGCCTAATCGGCCGCCTTATGTAGCTCGACCATCTGCTTCAGCTGGTCGCTCATCGGCACCGGATGTTCGGCCTCAGCATACTGAGACCAGAACAGCTTCTCCGTCGAGCTTCCGTCCTCGGCCTGGTAAAATTGTGCGGCATTGGACACACTGCAGGGCAAATCTGCGAATGCTCCTGAAGAGCTCCAGATCCGGGTAAGTAATCGGTAATTTACTTTTACATGCTTGCTTTGCATATAGAAAGCCTTACCGGCCGCTATCTTCCTCATCGCGTCGATCTCCTGGAGGGCCTTCTGGGCCTCGGCCTTGGCACTCTTTGCACTCTCAAGGGCCGCGGCAAGCTCAGACTCTCGCGTCTTCGAGTCAAGCTCCAACGCCTCGTGCTTTGTCACGAGAGCCTGGAGCTCTTGCTGCACCTCGCCCACCCGAGCCTCGTGCTTCTCTCGCTCAGTGCGCTCCTTGGCCGCTGTATCTTCAGCCTTGGTTAGCGCTTGCTTCAGGGTCGCCACCTCAGTCATGGCCCCTGGAAAACATACAACGATCCTGTCATTTTGCAATCGCGTCCTTTTTATATATACATATCTATAGACGGGGTATTACTTACTCTTGTTCTCCTCGAGCTGCCTCTTGGCAAGGCCGAGCTATTTCTTGGACCCCTCGAGGTCCTGCTTCAGTACGGCGACCTCCGTAGTTAGTGCGACGGACGCCAGCAGCGAAGCCTGCATATGCATATTGACATACTTATATTAGACTCCTGCGATATTATTTGATCCTCTGTCCGGCTTTTCTTTGTGAACACCGAACAAAGCATCAGGGGCTACTGTCTATGCGGTAATATTTCTACTACATTTTAAACACACTTACCTCAAAGTCTGTTAGAAGGCTGGCACAGGCTTCAGTCAATCTGCTCTTGTCGGACTGAACCTTCTGGATCACTGCACTCATGATAGTGCGGTGCTCCTCGTCGATGGAAGCGCTGTGAAGCGCTTCCAGCAGATGGTCTGGTACCTCTGGATGGACAGAAGTCACCGGCACAGGCGTTTTGCCCCCCTTAGAAGGAGGTCGCCTACCCGAGTCCGGAACCGCTGGAGGGTCTGGCACGGTGTTCGGCTGAGGGCCGAACTCGGAGCTCTCAGGGGCCCTGTCCCCGCGGCTCCCGAAGTCCGGAAGGTCGCCTTGAGGCGCCTCCGGGACTGTCTCCCCTCGATCCGGTGCCTCTTGAGACAACACCTCGGCGTCGCCGGCAGGATGAGGGGAGGTGGCGGTCGGGACTGGATCGCTATCCATGTCCGACGAGCCCAGGGAGCCGTCCGATGATACCTCGATATTGGCTCGGGGCGGCCTGCACAATTGAGTTTGGCGTTAGGAAAAGTAGTGCGACAAAGGAATCCTATGGGTAACTTTGGTATCCGAATACTTACGATCTCCCCGGGGACTTGGCCCTGGGCAACCACTCGTCTTCGCTTTCGGCGGTGGCGGTGGAGCTGTCCGGAAGGAGAGTCCTACCCTTCTTGGACCCTCCGGCCTCCCCAGTTGGGGCGGCCTTCCTTTTCTTGTCTCCCCCAGTCGGTGGGGGAGCATCTTCTTCCTCCTCGTCGTCTTCAGGCGAAGAGTGCACCGCAGAGTCATCGGACGGTGAGTCCGATGACGCCTGGCGTCGGGAACTCTTTCGAGTTCCCTTGGCCTTCTTGGTCTTCTCCGGCACCTTATAAGGGGCCGGAGTCAGCATCTTTGCCAGAAGAGCATCTGTGGGGCCTTCGAGCAAAGGAGCCAGACAGTCGATTTGTCCGGCCATCTTTTGCCAGTCCTGTCAAAGGTCCGGGAGTTTAGATCCCTAATAGAGTCAATCTGTATAAAAAATGAGTATCCTGTGAAAGGTAAAGCAGCTTACCGCACTAGCTTGGCGCTTCGCGCTGAATCCGCGATCCTCAGTGATAGGGGGAGGGACCTCAGCACTTTTGAACAGCACCCTCCAGGCGTCTTCATGAGTCATGTTGAAGAGCCTGTTCAGAGTCTGGTGCTGCGCCGGATTGAACTCCCACAAGGTGAACTCTCATTGTTGGCATAGGAGTATCTGCCGGATGAGCATAACCTGGACTATGTTGACAAGCTTGAGATTCTTGTCCACCATGTTTTGAATACATGTTTGGAGTCTGGTGAGCTCTTTCGAACTACCCCAGGACAGGCCCTTCTCTTTCCAGGAGGTGAGCCGCATGGGGATGCCAGATCAGAACTCGGGGGCCGCTACCCATGCGGGGTCGCGCGGCTCAGTGATATAGAACCACCCCGATTGCCACCCCTTTATGGTTTCCACCAAGGAGCCCTCGAGCCATCTTATGTTGGGTATCTTGCCCACCATGGCGCCTCCGCGCTCCACCTGGCGGCCGCCCACCACCTTCGGCTTGACGTTGAAGGTCTTCAGCCATAAGCCGAAGTGGGGCTTGATGCGGAGGAAGGCCTCGCACACGAGGATAAACGCCGAGATGTTGAGGATGAAGTTCGGGGCCAGATCGTGGAAATCCAGGCCGTAATAAAACATGATCCCTCGGACGAAGGGATGGAGAGGGAATCCCAGTCCGCGGAGGAAATGGGTGAGGAATACCACCCTCTCATGGGCCTGGGGGTGGGGATGAGCTGCCCCTCATCTGGGAGCCGGTGCACGATGTCGTCTGGCAGGTATCCGGCTCTCCTCGGTTTCTTGATGTCTCCCTCCGTGACGGAGGAGACCATCCACTTGCCTCCCGCTCCGGACATGGTTGGAGAAGGTTGAGATGGAAGTGAGGACTTCGGCGCTAGAGCTCGAGTGTGCGGGAGCGGATGAGCAAAGGAGGAAGAAGGCGTGGATAGAAAGGTGAATCCTTATCCCTTTATATGAGCGGACAAAACTAAGCGTCCCCACTTGCCTGGTAAAACTCGCTTATCCCCCAAGCGCCGCAATTGATGGCGCGGTTGGGTTACCCATGCCTGTATTGATGAGAATCCCGTAATAAGGGGACACGATCTCTGCTTTGACAAGACGTGTCGAAAAACTGCCTCACATTATGTGCGGGGCTGGTTAAAAGAAATGGTTCGAATAATCACCGGGCCATGACGTAACGTCATTAGATATGCGAAAATATTATTCTCTCTATGGTGGAATGTGGAACTTATTCTGCAGGGTCGGACACTATCCTCGTATTCAAATTCTTCTGTGATGTATTCGGAGAAGGAACCCGCCTTGCAATGCCGAAGACAATACTGCGCGTCGGCTCATCGTCATTGAAGCCTGGTTCAGGGGCTACTGTGGGAGTCCTGGATTAGGGGGTCTCCGGACAGCCGGACTATCTCCATTGGTCGGACTGTTAGATGATAACCCACAAGTATAGGGGATCGCAACAGTTTTCGAGGGTAGAGTATTCAACCCAAATTTGTTGATTCGACACAAGGGGAGCCAAAGAATATTCTCAAGTATTAGCAGCTGAGTTGTCAATTCAACCACACCTGGAAACTTAGTATCTGCAACAAAGTGTTTAGTAGCAAAGTAATATGATAGTGGTGATAATGGTAACAAAGTAAAGACAGCAAAAGTAAAGTTTTTGGTATTTTTGTAGTGATTGTAATAGTAGCAACGGAAAAGTAAATAAGCGTAAACCAGTATATGGAAAACTCGTAGGCACCGGATCAATGATGGATAATTATGCCGGATGTTATTCATCATGTAACAGTCATAACATAGGGTGACACAGAACTAGCTCCAGTTCATCAATATAATGTAGGCATGTATTCCGTAAATAGTCATACGTGCTTATGGAAAAGAACTTGCATGACATCTTTTGTCCTACCCTCCCGTGGCAGCGCGGTCCTATTGGAAACTAAGGGATATTAAGGCCTCCTTTTAATAGAGAACCGAAACAAAGCATTAACACATAGTGAATACATGAACTCCTCAAACTATGGTCATCACCGGGAGTGGTCCCGATTATTGTCACTTCGGGGTTGCCGGATCATAACACATAGTAGGTGACTATAGACTTGCAAGATAGGATCTAGAACTCACATATATTCATGAAAACATAATAGGTTCAGATCTGAAATCATGGCACTCGGGCCCTAGTGACAAGCATTAAGCATAGCAAAGTCATAGCAACATCAATCTCAGAACATAGTGGATACTAGGGATCAAACCCTAACAAAACTAACTCGATTACATGATAAATCTCATCCAACCCATCACCGTCTAGCAAGCCTACGATGCAATTACTCACGCACGGCAGTGAGCATCATGAAATTGGTGATGGAGGATGGTTGATGATGACGACGGCGATGAATCCCCCTCTCCGGAGCCCCGAACGGACTCTAGATCAGCCCTCCCGAGAGAGATTAGGGCTTGGCGGCGGTTCCGTATCGTAAAACACGATGAAACTTTCTCTCCGATTTTTTTCTCCTCGAAAGCCAATATATGGAATTGGAGTTGGCGTCGGAGGGCCACCAGGGGGCCCACGAGGTAGGGGGTGCCCAGGGGGAGGGGCACGCCCCCCACCCTCGTGGACAGGATGTGGGCCCCCTGGTCTTCATCTTTGGTGAGGATTTTTTATTATTTATTCTAAGATATTCCGTGGAGTTTCAGGTCATTCCGAGAACTTTTGTTTTCTGCACATAAAACAACATCATGGCAATTCTGCTGAAAACAGCGTCAGTCCGGGTTAGTTCCATTCAAATCATACAAGTTAGAGTCCAAAACAAGGGCAAAAGTGTTTGGAAGTAGATACGACGGAGACGTATCAACTCCCCCAAGCTTAAACCCTTGCTTGTCCTCAAGCAATTCAGTTGACAAACTGAAAGAGAAAAAGAAATACTTTTACAAACTCTGTTTGCTCTTGTTGTTGTAAACATGAAAAGCCAGCATTCAAGTTTCAGCAATTATTATGAACTAACCATACTCACAATAACACGTAGGTCTCACAATTACTAATATCAATAGCATAATCGGCTAGCGAGCCATAATAATAAAACTCGGATGACGACACTTTCTCAAAATAATCATAACATGATATAACAAAATGGTATCTCGCTAGCCCTTTCTGAGACCGCAAAACATAAATGCAGAGCACCTTTAAAGATCAAGGACTGACTAAACATTGTAATTTATGGTAAAAGAGATCCAGTCAAGTCATACCCAATATAAACCAATCATAATGAATGCAAACGACAGTGTGCTCTCCAGCGGGTGCTTTTTAATAAGAAGGGTGATGACTCAACATAAAAGTAAATAGATAGGCCCTTCGCAGAGGGAACCATGGATTTGTAGAGGTGCCAGAGCTCGATTTTTGAAATAGAGATAAATAATATTTTGAGCGGCATACTTTCACTGTCAACGTAACAACTATGAGATGGCTGTATCTTCCATACTACATGCATTATAGGCAGTTCCCAAACAGAATGGTAAAGGTTTATACTCCCCCTCCTCCACAAGCATCAATCCATGGCTTGCTCGAAACAACGAGTGCCTCCAACATTCAACGGGTCCCAGGGGGAGTTTTGTTTAATTATTTTGATTTGCTTTGATCTTTTTGGATCATGGGACTGGGCATCCTGGTTACCGGCCCTTTCTCGTGAATGAGGAGCGGAGTCCACTCCTCTTGAGAATAACCCACCTAGCATGGAAGATATAGGCAGCCATAGTTGCACATGAGCTGCTCGAGCATACAAAACAGAATTTCATTGGAAGGTTTGGAGTTTGGCACATACAAATTTACTAGGAACGGCAGGTAGATACTGCATATAGGAAGGTATAGTGGACTCATATGGAACAACTTTGGGGTTTAAGGAGTTTGGATGCACAAGCAGTATTCCCGCTTAGTACAGGTGAAGGCTAGCAAAAGACTGGGAAGCGACCAACTAAGAGAGTGACAACAGTCGTAAACATGCATTAAAATTAATTCACACCGAATATAAGCATGAGTAGGATATAATCCACCATGAACATAAATGGCTATGTTGATTTGATTCAACTACATGCGTGAACATGTGCCAAGTCGAGTCACTCAATTCATTTAAAGGAGGATACCATCCTATCATACCACATCATAATCATCTCAATAGCATGTTGGCACGCAAGGTTAACCATTATAACTCATAGC
Source organism: Triticum monococcum (assembly GCA_034509565.1). Classification (NCBI taxonomy): domain Eukaryota; kingdom Viridiplantae; phylum Streptophyta; class Magnoliopsida; order Poales; family Poaceae; genus Triticum; species Triticum monococcum. The sequence goes on from CM067845.1 coordinate 674,163,794, forward strand.
TAATCAAGCATGGCACAAGCAACTATAATCTCTAAATGTCATTGCAAATATGTTTACTTCATAATAGCTGAATCAGGAACGATGAATCATCATATTTACAAAAACAAGAGAGGTCGAGTTCATACCAGCTTTTCTCATCCCAATGAGTCCATCATATATTTATCATTATTGCCTTTCACTTGCACGACCGAACGGTGTGTATAATAATAAGAGTGCACGTGCATTGGACTAACCTGGAATCTGCAAGCATTCAACTCAAGAGAGAAGACAAGTAATATGGGCTCTAAGTTAAATAAACAATCATGCATATAAGAGCCAGTAAGCATTTTCAATATAGTCTTCTCGACCCCCAAAGAAAGGAAAAGAAAAAATGAAAACTATTTACACGGGAAAGCTCCCAACAAGCAAAAGAAGGACGGGAAATATTTTTGGGTTTTCTTTTTAATTCTACTACAAGCATGGAAAGTAGACTAACACTATTTTTTTTGTTTTTTTCTTAAGGTTTATCAAACACACAAGAAGAAATCTAGAAAAATAAATTTAAACTAACATGGATATTACAATGAAAGAGTATGAGCACCGACATCTAGCAATGAGTGTGAACATGAATGTAATGTCGGTGGGAAATACGTACTCCCCCAAGCTTAGGCTTTTGGCCTAAGTTGGTCTATTGCCAGGGATAACCTGGCTGATATCTGTAGGTGAAGCTGGGGTCATATTGCAATGAAGAATAGTTGGGATCATAATGTGATGAAGAGGACTCTGAGCGCCACTGGCTGGCAACCGCCTCAGGATCCCAAGAATAAACAGACATTCGTGGAGGCTCCGGTTCCGAGGCTGGTGCAGGATTCCGATTGGCTTGAACAGCCGCCCACGGAACAATGTAAGTACCTACGGACAAGTTAAACAAAGAGGGAGCAGGCAAAGTAATAGTCTCAGGGTGATGTTTATCAAAGTACAGTTTATATTTAAGCGCCTTTCGCCATTCTTAACAAGAAAATCATGCGCTACCATACTCTTATAATCTAAATAAGCACGGGGCAGCGCTGTTTCTTCTTTCTCCTCATGCCTAATAGGTATTTCAAAATGTTCCGCTAGGCGTGAAGCATAAATGCCTCCAAAGATGGGGCCCTTAGTACGGTTCATACTCAACCGTCTAGCAACAATTCCACCCATACTAACAGAGTTATTGCGGTATAAACCATGAGCAAAATAATAATATCAGGAATACTAAGGTTCCCACAATTCCCGCGACCAATCAAGCAACGACTAGCAAATAAGGCAAAGTAGCGTAAAACAGGGAAATGTATGCTAGTAATTCTTGCATCAGAAACCTTCCTGGTTTCTCCCACAGTGATAGTGTCAATATAAGCTTCCACTTCATTACGGTGTGGTTCATCTAAAGAACCCTCGAAAGGTATTTTGCAAACCTCGCAAAATGCAGCTAATGTCATCTCCCTAGCAACATCATATAAATGGAACTCTACTGTTGGAGGTGATTTCTTAGGGAAAAAGTAGAAGTTATGCACAAAAGTATTTGTGAGTAAGAGATACTGATGACGTTGGTCGCGGAGGAAGTTGGTGAGGCCGGCGTTCTCAATCAATAGATAGAAATCTTCATAAATCCCGACACTCCTCAAGAAGTCATCGGAAGGCCATTCACACGGCCGGACATCCGCGATACGAGGCAGATTAAATTTGGGCTTCTGTTCTTCTTCCTTTTGTTTCTCCTTAGAACTTCGGCTCGACGAGCCCCTCAAAAGTCTCTTCATTATTTTTGAAACAATCTGAAATTTTTAGTAACTTCAAACAAAGTGAACCAACTTCAATAAGATTGATAGCAACTACTCATACAAGTGCCTAGAGCATATATCAAGCATTAGAACTACTTGGAACCATATATATTTGACATGCAAGCTCAAGAACATGGTCACCAATGCAGCACAAATTTGCAATGAATAAAGCACTAGAACAAAAACTAATTGGACCAATGGAGGAGTCACATACCAAGGAACAATCTCCCCAAGCAGTTTTGCGAGAGGTGCTTTGAGCAAGGAGATCGAAAATCGCAGCAAAAGTTGCTGGAACACGAGCTTGAGTTGGTTTTTCGGGTTTGTGCGAGACAGAGGAAGAAGATGGGTGCATGAATAAGTGGAGGAGGGCCACCGTGGGCCCACGAGGTAGGGGGGCGCGCCCAGGGGGGTAGGGCGCGCCCTCCACCCTCGTGACCAGGTGGCAGCTCCCCCCGCGGTATTTTTTGCACTAAAAATCCTTAAATATTCCCGAAAAAATCATATTAAATTGGCATGGCATTCTGAGGACTTTTATTTTCGGGATATTTTTATATTGCATGGATAAGTCAGGAAACAGACAGAAAAATACTATTTTACTTTACTTCTACTAAAGAACAGAAAATATAAAGAGGGTACAGAAGGTTGTGCTTCTAGTTTCATCCATCTCATGCTCATCAAAAAGAATCCACTAACAAGGTTGATCAAGTCTTGTTAACAAACTCATTCCGATAATCATGGAACCGGAGAAATTTCGAATAACACTATGTTACCTCAACGGGGATATGGACATCCCCAACAATAAGTATATCATATTTCTTGCAAGCACTGCAACTAATATGTTAGTTGTGAGATGATGTATTACGGAACGAGTAAAGAAACTTGCCGGTAACGAGATTGAACTAGGTATTGGATACCGACGATCGAATCTCGGGCAAGTAACATACCGATGACAAAGGGAACAACGTATGTTGTTATGCGGTCTGACCGATAAAGATCTTCGTAGAATATGTAGGAGCCAATATGGGCATCCAGGTCCCGCTATTGGTTATTGACCGGAGACGTGTCTCGGTCATGTCTACATTGTTCTCGAACCGTAGGGTCCGCACGCTTAACGTTACGATGACAGTTATTATGAGTTTATGCATTTTGATGTACCGAAGGTTGTTCAGAGTCCCGGATGAGATCACGGACATGACGAGGAGTCTCGAAATGGTCGAGACGTAAAGATTGATATATTGGAAGCCTATGTTTGGGCACCGGAAGTGTTCCGGGTGAAATCGGGATTTTACCGGATTACCGGGAGGGTTACCGGAACCCCCCGGGAGGCAAATGGGCCTATTGGGCCTTAGTGGAAAAGAGAGAAGGGGCAGCCCACAGGCTAGCCGGCCGAACCCCCCTTCCCTAGTCCTATTAGGACTAGGAGAAGGGGCCGGCCCCCCTCTCTTCTCTTTCTCCCGAAGAGTCCTACTAGGAAAAGGATTTGGGGGAAGGAGTCCTACTCCCGGTAGGAGTGGGACTCCTCCCTACGCCTCCCTCCTAGCCGGCCAACCCCCTTGCCCCTGGCCTTTATATACGGGGGCAGGGGGCACCCCATAGACACACAACTTGATCCTTGAGATCGTTCCTTAGCCGTGTGCGGTGCCCCCTGCCACCAAATTCCACCTCGATCGTACCGTTGTAGTGCTTAGGCGAAGCCCTGCGTCGGTAGTACATCAAGATCGTCATCACGCCGTCGTGCTTACGAAACTCTTCCCCGAAGCTTTGCTGGATCGGAGCCCGAGGAACGTCATCGAGCTGAACGTGTGCTAAGAACTCGGAGGAGCCGGAGTAACGGTGCTTGGATCGGTCGGATCGGGAAGAAGACGTACGACTACTTCATCTACATTGTGTGATCGCTTCCGCAGTCGGTCTGCGTTGGTACGTAGACAACACTCTCCCCTCTTGTTGCTGTGCATCACCATGATCTTGCGTGTGCGTAGGAAAATTTTGAAATTACTGCGTTCCCCAACAGTGGCATCCGAGCCTAGGTTTTATGGTTTGATGTTATATGCACGAGTAGAACACAAGTGAGTTGTGGGCGATACAAGTCATACTGCCTACCAGCATGTCATACTTTGGTTCGGCGGTATTGTTGGTTGAGACGATCCGGACCAACCTTACGCGTACTCTTACGCGAGACCGGTTCCCTCGACGTGCTTTGCACATAGATGGCTTGCGGAAGACTGTCTCTCCAACTTTAGTTGAACCAAGTGTGACTACGCCCGGTCCTTGAGAAGGTTAAAACGGAGTCTATTTGACGAACTATCGTTGTGGTTTTGATGCGTAGGTGAGATGAGTTCTTACTTAAGCCCGTAGCAGCCACGTAAAACTTGCAACAACAAAGTAGAGTACGTCTAACTTGTTTTTGCAGGGTATGTTGTGATGTGATATGGTCAAGGCATGATGCTGATTTTATTGTATGAGATGATCATGTTTTGTAACTAAGTTATCGGCAACTGGCAGGAGCCATATGGTTGTCGCTTTATTGTATGCAATGCAATCGCGATGTAATGCTTTACTAGATTACTAAACGGTATTAATAGTCGTGGAAGCATAAGATTGGCGAGACGACAACGATGCTACGATGGAGATCAAGGTGTCGCGCCGGTGACGATGGTGATCATGACGGTGCTTCGGAGATGGAGATCACAAGCACAAGATGACGATGGCCATATCATATCACTTATATTGATTGCATGTGATGTTTATCCTTTTATGCATCTTATCTTGCTTTGATTGACGGTAGCATTATAAGATGATCTCTCACTAAATTATCAAGAAGTGTTCTCCCTGAGTATGCACCGTTGCCAAAGTTCGTCGTGCCCAGACACCACGTGATGATCGGGTGTGATAAGCTCTACGTCCATCTACAACGGGTGCAAGCCAGTTTTGCACACGCAGAATACTCAGGTTATACTTGACGAGCCTAGCATATGCAGATATGGCCTCGGAACACAGAGACCGAAAGGTCGAGCGTGAATCATATAGTAGATATGATCAACATGACGATGTTCACCATTGAAAACTACTCCATCTCACGTGATGATCGGTTATGGTTTAGTTGATTTGGATCACGTGATCACTTAGAGGATTAGAGGGATGTCTATCTAAGTGGGAGTTCCTAAGTAATTTGATTAACTAAACTTAAACTTATCATGAACTTAGTACCTGATAGTATCTTGCTTGTTTATGTTGCTTAGATGGCTCGTGCTATTGTTTCGTTGAATTTTAATGCGTTCCTTGAGAAAGCAAAGTTGAAAGATGATGGTAGCAATTACACGGACTGGGTCCGTAACCTGAGGATTATCCTCATTGCTGCACAGAAGAATTACGTCCTGGAAGCACCGCTGGGTGACAGGCCTGCTGCTGGAGCAACGCCAGATGTTATGAACGTCTGGCAGAGCAAAGCTGATGACTACTCGATAGTTCAGTGTGCCATGCTTTACGGCTTAGAATCGGGACTTCAACGACGTTTTGAACGTCATGGAGCATATGAGATGTTCCAGGAGTTGAAGTTAATATTTCAAGCAAATGCCCGAATTGAGAGATATGAAGTCTCCAATAAGTTCTATAGCTGTAAGATGGAGGAGAACAGTTCTGTCAGTGAGCATATACTCAAGATGTCTGGGTATAATAATCACTTGATTCAGATGGGAGTTAATCTTCCAGATGATTGCGTCATTGACAGAATTCTCCAATCACTGCCACCAAGCTACAAGAGCTTCGTGATGAACTATAATATGCAAGGGATGAACAAGACTATTCCCGAGCTCTTCGCAATGCTGAAAGCTGCGGAGGTAGAAATCAAGAAGGAGCATCAAGTGTTGATGGTTAACAAAACCACTAGTTTCAAGAAAAAGGGCAAAGGGAAGAAGAAGGGAAACTTCAAGAAGAACAGCAAGCAAGTTGCTGCTCAGGAGAAGAAACCCAAGTCTGGACCTAAGCCTGAAACTGAGTGCTTCTACTGCAAGCAGACTGGTCACTGGAAGCGGAACTGCCCCAAGTATTTGGCGGATAAGAAGGATGGCAAAGTGAGCAAAGGTATATGTGATATACATGTTATTGATGTGTACCTTACTAGAGCTCGCAGTAGCACCTGGGTATTTGATACTGGTTCTGTTGCTAATATTTGCAACTCGAAACAGGGACTACGGAATAAGCGGACACTAGCAAAGGACGAGGTGACGATGCGCGTGGGAAACGGTTCCAAAGTCGATGTGATCGCGGTCGGCACGCTACCTCTACATCTACCTTCGGGATTAATATTAGACCTAAATAATTGTTATTTGGTGCCAGCGTTGAGCATGAACATTATATCTGGATCTTGTTTAATGCGAGACGGTTATTCATTTAAATCAGAGAATAATGGTTGTTCTATTTATATGAATAATATCCTTTATGGTCATGCACCTTTGAAGAGTGGTCTATTCTTGTTGAATCTCGAAGATAGTGATACACATATTCATAATGTAGAAGCCAAAAGATGCAAAGTTAATAATGATAGTGCAACTTATTTGTGGCACTGCCGTTTAGGTCATATCGGTGTAAAGCGCATGAAGAAACTCCATACTGATGGGCTTTTGGAATTACTTGATTATGAATCACTTGGTACTTGCGAACCATGCCTCATAGGCAAGATGACTAAAACACCGTTCTCCGGTACTATGGAGAGAGCAACAGATTTGTTGGAAATCATACATACCGATGTATGTGGTCCGATGAATATTGAGGCTCGTGGCGGATATCGTTATTTTCTCACCTTCACAGATGATTTAAGCAGATATGGGTATATCTACTTAATGAAACATAAGTCTGAAACATTTGAAAGGTTCAAAGAATTTCAGAGTGAAGTTGAAAATCATCGTAACAAGAAAATAAAGTTTCTACGATCGGATCGTGGAGGAGAATATTTGAGTTACGAGTTTGGTGTACATTTGAAAAATTGTGGAATAGTTTCGCAACTCACGCCACCCGGAACACCACAGCGTAATGGTGTGTCCGAACGTCGTAATCGTACTTTACTAGATATGGTACGATCTATGATGTCTCTTACTGATTTACCGCTATCGTTTTGGGGTTATGCTTTAGAGACGGCCGCATTCACGTTAAAAAGGGCACCATCTATATCCGTCGAGACGACGCCTTATGAACTATGGTTTGGCAAGAAACCAAAGTTGTCGTTTCTTAAAGTTTGGGGCTGCGATGCTTATGTGAAAAAGCTTCAACCTGATAAGCTCGAACCCAAAGCGGAGAAATGTGTCTTCATAGGATACCCAAAGGAAACTGTTGGGTATACCTTCTATCACAGATCCGAAGGCAAGGCATTCGTTGCTAAGAATGGATCATTTCTAGAGAAGAAGTTTCTCTCGAAAGAAGTGAGTGGGAGGAAAGTAGAACTTGACGAGGTAACTGTACCTGCTCCCTTATTGGAAAATAGTACATCACAGAAAACTGTTTCTGCGACACCTATACCAATTAGTGAGGAAGCTAATGATGATGATCATGAAACTTCAGGGCAAGATACTACTGAACCACGTAGATCAACCAGAATGAGATCCGCACCAGAGTGGTACGGTAATCCAATTCTGGAAGTCATGCTACTAGATCATGATGAACCTACGAACTATGAAGAAGCGATGGTGAGCCCAGATTCCGCAAAGTGGCTTGAGGCCATGAAATCTGAGATGGGATCCATGTATGAGAACAAAGTATGGACTTTGGTTGACTTGCCCGATGATCGGCAAGCAATTGAGAATAAATGGATCTTCAAGAAAAAGACTGACGCTGACGGTAATGTTACTGTCTATAAAGCTCGACTTGTCGCAAAAGGTTTTCGACAAGTTCAAGGGGTTGACTACGATGAGACCTTCTCACCCGTAGCGATGCTTAAGTCCGTCAGAATTATGTTAGCAATTGCCGCATTTTATGATTATGAAATATGGCAGATGGATGTCAAAACTGCATTCCTGAATGGATTTCTGGAAGAAGAGTTGTATATGGTACAACCAGAAGGTTTTGTCGATCCAAAAGGAGCTAACAAAGTATGCAAACTCCAGCGATCCATTTATGGACTGGTGCAAGCATCTCGGAGTTGGAATAAACGCTTTGATAGTGTGATCAAAGCATTTGGCTTTATACAGACTTTTCGAGAAGCCTGTATTTACAAGAAAGTGAGTGGGAGCTCTGTAGCATTTCTGATATTATATGTGGATGACATATTGCTAATTGGAAATGATATAGAATTTCTGGATAGCATAAAGGGATACTTGAATAAAAGTTTTTCGATGAAAGACCTCGGGGAAGCTGCATTCATATTAGGCATAAAGATCTATAGAGATAGATCAAAACGCTTAATTGGACTTTCACAATGCACATACCTTGACAAAATTTTGAAGAAGTTCAAGATGGATCAAGCAAAGAAAGGGTTCTTGCCTGTGCTACAAGGTGTGAAGTTGAGTAAGACTCAATGCCCGACCACTGCAGAAGATAGAGAGAAAATGAAAGATGTTCCCTATGCTTCAGCCATAGGCTCTATCATGTATGCAATGTTGTGTACCAGACCTGATGTGTGCCTTGCTATAAGTTTAGCAGGGAGGTACCAAAGTAATCCTGGAATGGATCACTGGACAGAGGTCAAGAACATCCTGAAATACCTGAAAAGGACTAAGGATATGTTTCTCGTATATGGAGGTGACAAAGAGCTCACCGTAAGAGGTTACGTTGATGCAAGCTTTGACACTGATCCGGACGATTCTAAATCACAAACCGGATACGTGTTTACTTTAAACGGTGGAGCTGTCAGTTGGTGCAGTTCTAAACAAAGCGTCGTAGCGGGATCTACATGTGAAGCGGAGTACATAGCTGCTTCGGAAGCAGCGAACGAAGGAGTCTGGATGAAGGAGTTCATATCCGATCTAGGTGTCATACCTAGTGCATCGGGTCCAATGAAAATCTTCTGTGACAATACTGGTGCAATTGCCTTGGCAAAGGAATCCAGATTTCACAAGAGGACCAAACACATCAATAGACGCTTCAACTCCATCCGGGATTTAGTCCAGGTGGGAGACATAGAGATTTGCAAGATACATACGGATCTGAATGTTGCAGACCCGTTAACTAAGCCTCTTCCACGAGCAAAACATGATCAGCACCAAGGCTCCATGGGTGTTAGAATCATTACCGTGTAATCTAGATTATTGACTCTAGTGCAAGTGGGAGACTGAAGGAAATATGCCCTAGAGGCAATAATAAAGTTATTATTTATTTCCTCATATCATGATAAATGTTTATTATTCATGCTAGAATTGTATTAACCGGAAACATAATACATGTGTGAATACATAGACCAACAGAGTGTCACTAGTATGCCTCTACTTGACTAGCTCGTTAATCAAAGATGGTTATGTTTCCTAACCATGAACAAGGAGTTGTTATTTGATTAACGAGGTCACATCATTAGTAGAATGATCTGATTGACATGACCCATTCCATTAGCTTAGCACCCGATCGTTTAGTATGTTGCTATTGCTTTCTTCATGACTTATACATGTTCCTATAACTATGAGATTATGCAACTCCCGTTTACCGGAGGAACACTTTGGGTACTACCAAACGTCACAACGTAACTGGGTGATTATAAAGGAGTACTACAGGTGTCTCCAATGGTAGATGTTGGGTTGACGTATTTCGAGATTAGGGTTTGTCACTCCGATTGTCGGAGAGGTATCTCTGGGCCCTCTCGGTAATGCACATCACATAAGCCTTGCAAGCACTGCAACTAATATGTTAGTTGTGAGATGATGTATTACGGAACGAGTAAAGAAACTTGCCGGTAACGAGATTGAACTAGGTATTGGATACCGACGATCGAATCTCGGGCAAGTAACATACCGATGACAAAGGGAACAACGTATGTTGTTATGCGGTCTGACCGATAAAGATCTTCGTAGAATATGTAGGAGCCAATATGGGCATCCAGGTCCCGCTATTGGTTATTGACCGGAGACGTGTCTCGGTCATGTCTACATTGTTCTCGAACCGTAGGGTCCGCACGCTTAACGTTACGATGACAGTTATTATGAGTTTATGCATTTTGATGTACCGAAGGTTGTTCGGAGTCCCGGATGAGATCACGGACATGACGAGGAGTCTCGAAATGGTCGAGACGTAAAGATTGATATATTGGAAGCCTATGTTTGGGCACCGGAAGTGTTCCGGGTGAAATCGGGATTTTACCGGATTACCGGGAGGGTTACCGGAACCCCCCGGGAGGCAAATGGGCCTATTGGGCCTTAGTGGAAAAGAGAGAAGGGGCAGCCCACAGGCTAGCCGGCCGAACCCCCCTTCCCTAGTCCTATTAGGACTAGGAGAAGGGGCCGGCCCCCCTCTCTTCTCTTTCTCCCGAAGAGTCCTACTAGGAATAGGATTTGGGGGAAGGAGTCCTACTCCCGGTAGGAGTGGGACTCCTCCCTGCGCCTCCCTCCTAGCCGGCCGACCCCCTTGCCCCTGGCCTTTATATACGGGGGCAGGGGGCACCCCATAGACACACAACTTGATCCTTGAGATCGTTCCTTAGCCGTGTGCGGTGCCCCCTGCCACCAAATTCCACCTCGATCGTACCGTTGTAGTGCATAGGCGAAGCCCTGCGTCGGTAGTACATCAAGATCGTCATCACGCTGTCGTGCTGAAGAAACTCTTCCCCGAAGCTTTGCTGGATCGGAGCCCGAGGAACGTCATCGAGCTGAACGTGTGCTAAGAACTCGGAGGTGCCGGAGTAACGGTGCTTGGATCGGTCGGATCGGGAAGAAGACGTACGACTACTTCCTCTACGTTGTGTGATCGCTTCCGCAGTCGGTCTGCGTTGGTACGTAGACAACACTCTCCCCTCTCGTTGCTGTGCATCACCATGATCTTGCGTGTGCGTAGGAAAATTTTGAAATTACTGCGTTCCCCAACAAAGAGAACCAGCACAACTATCCAGGTAATCTCTGGAAGCATCAGTTAGTCCATTATAAAAGATATCAAATATTTCAGGCTTGTTAAGAGGATGATCAGGCAAAGCATTAAGTAACTTGAGAAGCCTCCCCCAAGCTTGTGGGAGACTCTCTTCTTCAATTTGCACAAAATTGTATATTTCCCTCAAAGCAGCTTGTTTCTTATGAGCAGGGAAATATTTAGCAGAGAAGTAATAAATCATATCCTGGGGACTTTGCACACAGGAAGGATCAAGAGAATTAAACCATTTCTTAGCATCACCCTTTAATGAGAACGGAAATATTTTGAGTATATAAAAGTGGCGCGATCTCAGATTATTAGTAAACAGGGCAGCTATTTCATCTAACTTACGAAGATGTGCCACAACAGTTTCAGATTCATAGCCATAAAAAGGATTAGATTCAACCAAAGTAATTATATCTGGATCAACAGTAATATCATTATAATCCTGATCAGGAACACAGATAGGTGAAGTAGCAAAAGTAGGGTCGGGTCTCATCCTACCTCTAAAAGATTCCTTACTCCACTTAATTAGTAACCTCTTATGTTCAGGTTTATCCGGACAAGCAAGAATAGCTTCATAAGATTCATTATTAAAAAGATAACCCTTAGGAATAAGAGGCATAGGTTCATCATCACTAACATCATCGTGTTCAGGTTCACTAATTTCTCTTTCTCTAGACTTAGAAATTTGCTCATCTAGAAATTCACCAAGTGGCATAGTAGTATCAAGCATAGAAGTAGTTTCATCATAAGTATCATGCATAGCAGAAGTGGCATCATCAATAACATGCGACATATCAGAATTCATAGCAGTAGTAGGTTTAGGTGTCGCTAGCTTACTCATAACAGAAGGTGAATCAAGTGCAGAGCTAGATGGCAGTTCCTTACCTCCCCTCGTAGTTGAGGGATAAATTTTTGTCTTAGCGTCTTTCAAGTTCTTCATAGTGTCCAGCAGATATAAATCCCAAGTGACTCAAAGAATAGAGCTATGTTCCCCGGCAACGGTGCCAGAAAAAGGTCTTGATAACCCACAAGTATAGGGGATCACAACAGTTTTCGAGGGTAGAGTATTCAACCCAAATTTGTTGATTCGACACAAGGGGAGCCAAAGAATATTCTCAAGTATTAGCATCTGAGTTGTCAATTCAACCACACCTGGAAACTTAGTATCTGCAGAAAATTGTTTAGTAGCAAAGTAATATGATAGTGGTGATAACGGTAACAAAGTAAAGACATCTTTTGTCCTACCCTCCCGTGGCAGTGCGGTCCTATTGGAAACTAAGGGATATTAAGGCCTCCTTTTAATAGAGAACCGAAACAAAGCATTAACACATAGTGAATACATGAACTCCTCAAACTATGGTCATCACCGGGAGTGGTCCCGATTATTGTCACTTCGGGGTTGCCGGATCATAACACATAGTAGGTGACTATAGACTTGCAAGATAGGATCTAGAACTCACATATATTCATGAAAACATAATAGGTTCAGATCTGAAATCATGGCACTCGGGCCCTAGTGACAAGCATTAAGCATAGCAAAGTCATAGCAACATCAATCTCAGAACATAGTGGATACTAGGGATCAAACCCTAACAAAACTAACTCGATTACATGATAAATCTCATCCAACCCATCACCGTCCAGCAAGCCTACGATGCAATTACTCACGCACGGCGGTGAGCATCATGAAATTGTTGATGGAGGATGGTTGATGATGACGACGGCGATGAATCCCCCTCTCCGGAGCCCCGAACGGACTCCAGATCAGCCCTCCCGAGAGAGATTAGGGCTTGGCGGCGGCTCCGTATCGTAAAACACGATGAAACTTTCTCTCCGATTTTTTTCTCCTCGAAAGCCAATATATGGAGTTGGAGTTGGCGTCGGAGGGCCACCAGGGGGCCCACGAGGTAGGGGGCGCGCCCAGGGGGAGGGGCGCGCCCCCACCCTCGTGGACAGGGTGTGGGCCCCCTGGTCTTCATCTTTGGCGAGGATTTTTTATTATTTATTCTAAGATATTCCGTGGAGTTTCAGGTCATTCCGAGAAGTTTTGTTTTCTGCACATAAAACAACACCATGGCAATTCTGCTGAAAACAACGTCAGTCCGGGTTTGTTCCATTCAAATCATACAAGTTAGAGTCCAAAACAAGGGCAAAAGTGTTTGGAAAAGTAGATACGACGGAGACATATCATTAGACTATGAAGATACAAGATTGAAGACTTTGTCTCGTGTCCGGATGGGACTCTACTTGGCATGGAAGGCAAGCTAGGCGATACTTATATGGATATCTCCTCCTTTGTAACCGACCTTGTGTAACCCTAACCCTCTCCGGTGTCTATATAAACCGAAGGGTTTTAGTCCGTAGGACAACAATCACAACATACAATCATACCATAGGCTAGCTTCTAGGGTTTAGCCTCTCTGATCTCATGGTAGATCTACTCTTGTGCTACCCATATCATCAATATTAATCAAGCAGGACATAGGGTTTTACCTCCATCGAGAGGGCCCGAACCTGGGTAAAACTTCGTGTCCCCTGCCTCCTGTTACCATCCGGCCTAGACGCACAGTTCGGGACCCCCTACCCGAGATCCGCCGGTTTTGACACCGACAACATTGAAGACAAAGGTGGTATGTGAAGATATTCACATTGAAGACTATGACAAGAGAAGACATTGAGTGAAGACTATGGAGTGCGAAGACTTAGTTGTTTCGTTGTTTCCTTTTCTTCTTTGTTGAGTCATAGGAACCACCGTACTGTTAAGTGGGGTCCCAGTGAACAAAGTCAGAGTGAAGACAATGAGAGCAAATCTTATCCAGAGCTGGATGAGTCAGGTTTACTTGTAGCCCAAGTAAAGTTGTCGCGTGTGTTTGAAATCTGACCGTTGGAACACGTGTCAGTTCCTTAGTGACCCAGGGTCATTTCAGACAAATCAGGTCGGGTTGCCTAGTGGCTATAAATAGCCCACCCCCTACACCATAAATTGGTTGGCTGCTCAGAGTTAGTGCACGGCTTTTGTCATTTGAGAGCAACCCACCTTGAAGCCTTTGAGAGAGAAATCCTTGCGAGGACAAAGCCCTAAACACCCAGAGCCAAAGAGTGTTAGGCATCACTAAAGTCTTCCTGTCTGTGTGATATGAAGAATTGTTACACTTGAGGAATGTGAATCCTCCAGCCAGTTAGGCATCGCGTTCTGAGCATCCAAGAGTCATTGTGGATCGCCGGTGAACGAAGTTTGTGAAAGTTTAGAAGTCTCCCTTGAAGGCTTACCAGAGTGATTGGGCGAGGACTGGGTGTCCTTAGCTCAAGGGGAATAAGGTGAAGACACGGTCTTCTGAGTTAAATCTCAGCCTCCCTAACCAGACGTACAGTTGTCACAGCAACTGGAACTGGTCCAACAAATCATTGTCTTCAACGAGCAACTGGTTCTATCCTTCCCATCTCTTTATTTACAGTTGGTCCTTGTGTAGTCATTGCCTGCTTGCATTATCTATTTGTCTTCACTGTGTCACTGCTTGTTCTGATTGGCTTCATACTGTCTTCCATCCTGATCCATACTGCCTAGCTGCTATTAGTGTGTGTGCTTTCACTTCATTGAATACTTGACTATGGCTTGCCTAGTGTAGTCTACCTTCCACTGCATGTTAATAGGTTCATTTCTATCGATTGTCTTTGAAACTTCCATGTTTTGAAGACTTTCATAAAAATCGCCTATTCACCCCCCTCTAGTCGATCACTAGCACTTTCAATTGGTATCAGAGCAAGGTACTCCCTTATTCTGTGTGATTCGGTTTAACCACCTGGAGTTTTAGCTATGTCGACTACAGGGATAATCAAAGTCTCCACTGCGTGCCCCGTCTTCGATGGAACTGAATATCCCTACTGGAAGAATAAGATGCGCATGCATCTTGAAGCCATTGATGTCGACCTACGATATGTCGTCAAGAATGGCGGCCCCAAGGCTGGTGAAGGTGTCACCGCTGCTGATGTCAAGAAGTTCGTTCAACTGGACTCCACTGCCAAGAACATCATCTGTGGTCATCTGACCAAAGGGCAGTATGGTCGTGTGAGTGCTCTGGAAACATCTAAGCTAGTCTGGGACTGGCTCTCCAAGGTCAACGAAGGCGTCTCAACCCAAAGAGATCAAAGGATCAGTGTCCTTCGCAACCTCTTCAACCGCTTCAAGAGAAACGACAATGAGAATGTTCAGCTCACGTTTGATCGCCTTACTGACATCACAAATGAGCTTCAAGCTGTCGGCGCCAGTGAGATCACCAAGCATGAAATCGTCAAGACACTCCTGATATCACTTGACAGCTCGTTTGACACCCTAGCCCTGATGATTCAAGAACGCCCTGACATCAAGAGACTCGATCCGTCTGACATACTTGAAAGGCTCAACACACATGAGTCTCAGCTTTCTGAGAAAAGAGATATCTATAGTCCCAACTGAGGGAGTCCTGGATTAGGGGGTCTCTGGACAGCCGGACTATATCCTTTGGCCATACTGTTGGACTATGAAGATACAAGATTGAAGACTTCGTCTCGTGTCCGGATGGGACTCTACTTGGCGTGGAAGGCAAGCTAGGCAATATGGATATGTATATCTCCTCCTTTGTAACCGACCTTGTGTAACCCTAGCCCCCTCCGGTGTCTATATAAACTAGAGGGTTTTAGTCCGTAGGACAACATACAATCATACCATAGGCTAGCTTCTAGGGTTTAGCCTCTCCGATCTCGTGGTAGATCAACTCTTGTAATACTCATATCATCAAGGATAAATCAAGCAGGACGTAGGGTTTTACCTCCATCAAGAGGGCCCGAACCTGGGTAAAACATCGTGTCCCCTGCCTCTTGTTACCATCCGCCTTAGACGCACAGTTCGGGACCCCCTACCCGAGATCCACCGGTTTTGACACCGACATTGGTGCTTTCATTCAGAGTTCCTCTGTGTCATCGTCGTTAGGCTTGATGGCTCCTGCGATCATTGATAGCGATGCAGTCTAGGGTGAGACTTTTCTCCCCGGGCAGATCTTTGTGTTCGGCGGCTTCGCACTGTGGGCCAACTCGCTTGGCCATCTGGAGCATATCGAAAGTTATGCCCCTGGCCACCAGGTCAGGTTTGGAAGCTTAAACTACACGACCGATATCTGTGGAGACTTGATCTCCAACGGATTCGAGCCCCTGCCTTGTGCGTCACGCGGTCACGATGAGTATGATTTAGCTCTACCATTGGACAATGTTCGAGAAATCGCACCGGCAGCCGCTCCGACCCTCAATTCGGAGCTAGTTGCGCCATCCATGGACGGGTGGATAGACCCCGCCACGGAGGCTGTATCCTCTGCGATGATCGAGCCGAATATCGACCTTGCGCTTCACGAGAGCCATGTTGCCAAACTGTCGGATCCTTCTCCGGCCACGGACTCCGAACCGCCTGCGCCCGT
This sequence comes from Triticum monococcum, assembly GCA_034509565.1. Classification (NCBI taxonomy): domain Eukaryota; kingdom Viridiplantae; phylum Streptophyta; class Magnoliopsida; order Poales; family Poaceae; genus Triticum; species Triticum monococcum. The sequence continues at coordinate 674,180,070 of CM067845.1, forward strand.
CCCTATCGAATCCAATTGGGCACCGATCATGGAGTTTACCTCCGCGGATATTTTTCAGCACTCGCCCTTCGCCGACATACTGAACTCATTAAGGTCTCTCTCCTTGTCAGGAGGATCCTTGCCGAACTATGTCCGGTAGGATTGGGAGCGGATGACGAAGAAATTCGCCGCCCACCCACCACCCACTTAGTAGCCACTGTCGATGACTTAACTGACATGCTCGACTTCAACTCCGAAAACATCTACGGTATGGACAACGATGCGGGAGACGAAGAGGAGCCACTTCCCACAGGGCACTGGACAGCCACCTCATCATATGATATATACATGGTGGACACACCCAAAGAAGGCAATGGCGACGAGACAACGGAGGATGACCCCTCCAAGAAGCAACCCAAGCGCCGGCATCAGCGGCGCCGCTCTAAGTCCCACCAAGGCAAAATTGGTGATACCGGCACCGGAGATAATAGCACTCCGGACAGTGCCGAAGACGGCAACAATTCCCTCCAGCAAGATTTAGGGCAGCAGGACAGAGAAGCCAGCCCTCCAAAGAGAGTGGCAGATGGAGAGGCGGAGGATGATAATTACATGCCTCTCTCCGAAGACGAGGCAAGCCTCGACGATGACGAATTCGTCGTGCCTGAGGATCCCGTCGAACAAGAGCGCTTCAAGCGCCGGCTTATAGCCACGGCAAATAGCCTTAAGAAAAAGCAGCAGGAGCTTCAAGTTGATCAAGATTTGCTAGCTGACAGATGGACTGAAGTCCTCGCAGCCGAGGAATATAAACTCGAACGCCCCTCCAAGAATTACCCAAACTGCAGGTTGCTACCCCGACTAGAGGAGGAAGCACTGAAACCTACATCCCCGGCGTATGACGCGGCTGACCGGCCACCTCGTGGCCGCGACAGAGAGGCATTCCAGCCAAAAGCTCAGCCCGCACCCCGACACCATTCAAATAAAAAGGCATGGGGAAATACGCCAGACCTGTGAGACGTATTGGAGGACAAAGCAAAACATGCAAGATCGATCTACGGATCACGAGGGCGCGCCACTATGCGAGACGATAATCGTCACGCCGGATACAATAAAAGTAAGTCCGGCCGGGCCGAACACAGCGGGCAGGACTCATTTGAGTTGCGTCGCGATATAGCCCAGTACAGAGGTGCCGCACACCCCTTATGCTTCACAGACGAAGTAATGGATCATCAAATCCCAGAGGGTTTCAAACCCGTAAATACAGAATCATATGACGGCACAACAGATACTGCGGTATAGATCGAGGATTTCCTCTTCACATCCACATGGCCCGCGGTGATGACCTACACGCCATCAAATACCTCCCACTCAAACTCAAAGGACCAGCTCGGCATTGGCTCAACAACTTGCCAGCAGAGTCCATTAGTTGTTGGGAAGATCTGGAAGCCGCATTCCTCGACAACTTTCAGGGAACTTATGTGCGACCACCAGATGCCGATGACTTCAGCCACATAATTCAGCAGCCAGAGGAATCGGCCAGGCAATTCTGGACACGGTTCCTAACAAAGAAAAAATAAATCGTCGACTGTCCGGATGCAGAGGCCCTAGCAGCTTTTAAGCACAACATCCGCGACGAGTGGCTCGCCCGGCACCTTGGCCAGGAAAAGCCAAAATCTATGGCAGCCCTCACGACACTCATGACCCACTTTTGTGTGGGAGAAGACAGCTGGCTGGCTCGCAGCAATAACATATCAAAGAACCATGGTACTTCGGATACCAAGGATGGCAATGGAAGGTCACATCACAACAAACATAAGCACCGCATTAACAGCGACAATACCGAGGATACGACAGTTAATGCCAGATTCAAAGGCTCTAAACCCGGTCAGCAGAAAAAGCCATTCAAAAGAAGCACTCCGGGCCCGTCCAGTTTGGATCGTATACTCGATCGCTCGTGCCAAATACGCGGCACCCCCGACAAGCCAGCCAACCACACCAACAGGGATTGTTGGATGTTCAAGCAGGCCGGCAAGATAAATGCCGAAAACAAAGATAAGGGGTCACATAGCGATGACGAGGAGGAGCCCCGGCAGCCGAACACCCGAGGACAGAAGAGGTTCCCCCCACAAGTGCGGACGGTGAACATGATATACGCAACCCACATCCCCAAGAGGGAACGGAAGCGTGCGCTCAGGGACGTATATGCGTTGGAGCCAGTCGCCCCAAAGTTCAACCCATGGTCCTCCTGTCCGATCACCTTCGATCGCAGAGACCACCCCACTAGTATCCGTCATGGCGGATTCGCCGCACTGGTCCTAGACCCAATCATTGACGGATTTCACATCACTCGAGTCCTAATGGATGGCGGCAGCAGCCTGACCCTGCTTTATCAGGACAAAGTGCGCAAAATGGGTATAGACCCCTCAAGGATCAAACGCACAAAAACGACCTTTAAAGGTGTCATACCAGGTGTAGAGGCCCATTGCACAGGCTCAGTAACACTGGAAGTGGTCTTCGGATCTTCGGATAACTTCCGAAGGAAGAGTTAATCTTCGACATAGTCCCGTTCCGCAGTGGTTATCATGCGCTGCTCGGGTGAACCGCATTTGCGAGATTCAATGCGGTACCGCATTATGCATATCTCAAGCTCAAGATGCGAGGACCTCGGGGGGTCATAACAGTCAATGGAAACATAGAGCGCTCTCTTCGCACGGAGGAGCACACTACGGCCCTCGCAGCAGAAGCGCAAAGCAGCCTCTTAAGGCAATCCACTAGTTCGACGATTAAGGACCCGGACACCTTCAAGCGCGCCCGGAGTAATCGGCAATAGGACCGCCTGGCATGTTCCGAGCTCGCATAGCAATGCGGCCCCCACCCCGATCCCAGCCAAACGGTGAAATATGTGCCACGTGTACATAATTACGCATTAAAAATACCATGGGCACAGGCGGGGAGGGGGGCACGACTGCGGCATGCTCCAAGTCACGGCTTAAACCGCACTAGGGGCTTCCCGCTTTGTTATTTTTTCTCTTTCAGGACTTTAATCTCTGGAAACCCTGTCCGGCAGCATGATTGCCAAACACAAGATGCAGCAACCAAGGAGGCAGAAAGCTACATCACACCACGGAACTCCCAGGTGGATTACGATAACGAGTGAAATATTTGCTTCAATACTATTCCTCAGCTTGCCCTTGGAACGGACATGTCAAACAGTCCTACTTTTTTCTTATCGCACTACTTATATCATTCTGCTTTAACGCACCTTTTTGAATAAACAATGCATAGCATTAAGACTATTATTGCATTCTTCCTTTATATATATATATATATATATATATATATATATGTTCATTCACGACATCTAGCACCCGTACACTCTGGTACGTCCAATACGCTAGGGGTTTAAGCATACCCCATAATACGGCGTGAGAAGTCTGAACACTTTCGACAGTGCGGCACCCCGAACTTATAGCATTATATGCATCAGCTCCGAATCATGTCTTGGGTCAATAGTTAGGTTTGCCCGGCTGCTATGTTTTGGTACCTTACATTCCGCTATATCGGCTAAGGTAGCACTGGGAGAACTACTGCGATTGTGCCCCGGTTCTGCTGGGCTAAGCACCTTAGTAGAGAAAGCTAAAACTGACTGTCATGATAAGGCGAGAGACTCGTTGCTGTTCGAGAGGTTTCGAGTCCCTAAAGACTTATGCCGCTTAGAACGAGGAGTCGGCCCTCTCCGGCTTAAGGCGTGTATCGCGCCCGAATTCGGCCTTCTGAATACTAGGGGCTTCGCCGAAATTTAAAATTATAGAATTCTATGGCTAAGTGAGAGTGATAACGCATTATAGTCTGATTGCCTTGTTCCTTGTGCGAAGCACCTCCCTCGAAGGACCCAACAATGGGAACAAGAGTGCTCAGGTTTATCCCGAACACCCCAGCACTCGTGGCATGGGGGCAGAAGCCGACGACTAGCCATCTCTCAGATTTGATAAACAGCCGAACAGAAGGTAATATTTTAAATTCAGACAAGCGTTGCATAGCGCATATGAACAAGTTTTCATAATACAGGATTACATGAGCAAGTTTATTCAAATATTACATCTTTCGCACACTCGTCCGCTACAAGACGGGCACCCTTCAAGTTACCCTCATAGTACATCTCGGGGTGGCGATGCTCCTTGCCCTGCGGCGGCCCCTCCTTCACCAGCTTCACGGCGTCCATCTTGGCCCATTGCACCTTGAGACAGGCGAAAGCTCGGCGTGCACCTTTGATGCAGACGGACCGCTTAATGACTTCCAGCCGTGGGCAAGCATACACAAGCTGCCTCACCAGGCCGAAGTAGCTGTTAGGAAGGGCGTCGCCAGGCCACATCCGGACTATAAAGCCCTTCATGACCTGCTCGGTCGCCTTGTGCAGCTCGACCAGTTGCTTCAGCTGGTCGCTCAGAGGCATAGGGTGTTCGGTCCCAGTATACTGAGACCAGAACAACTTCTCCGTTGAGCTTCCCTCCTCGTCCTGGTAAAACTGTGCGGCATCCGACACGCTGTGGGGCAAATCTGTGAATGCTCCTGGAGAGCTCCGGATTCGGGTAAGTAACAAGTAATTTACTTTCACATGCTTGCTTTGCATATAGAATGCCTTACCCGCCGCTATCTTCTTCATCGCATCAATCTCTTGGAGGGCCTTTTGGGCTTCGACCTTGGCATTCTTTGCGCTCTCGAGGGCCGCGGCAAGCTTGGACTCTCACGTCTTCAAGTCAAGCTCCAACGCCTCGTGCTTCGCCACGAGAGCGTGGAGCTCTTGCTGCACCTCGCCCACCCGTGCCTCCTACCTTTCCCGCTCGGTGCGCTCCTTGGCCGCTTTGTTTTCGGCCTCGGATAGCGCTTGCTTCAGGGTCGCCACCTCGGTCGTGGCCCTTGGCAAATTTTCGATGATCCTGTCATTTTGCAATCACATTCTTTTTATATATATCCATAGACTAGGTACTACTTACCTTTGTTCTCCTCGAGCTGCCTCTTGGCAAGGCCGAGCTCTTCCTTGGACCCTTCGAGGTCCTGCTTCAGTGCGGTGACCTCCGTAGTCAGTGCGGTAGAGGCCAGCAGTGAAGCCTGCATACGCATATAGACATACTTATATTAGAATCCTGTGATATTGTTTGATCCTCTGTTCGGCTTTTCTTTGTGAACACCGAACATAGCATCAGGGGCTCTGCTCAGCTTTCCTATATTTCAAATACTTACCTCAAAGCGTGTTAGACGGCTGGCACAGGCTTCAGTCAGTCCGCTGTTGGCGGACTGAACTTTCTGGATCACCGCACTCATAATAGTGCGGTGCTCTTCGTCGATGGAAGAGCTGCGAAGCGCTCCCAGCAGATTGTCCGGTGCCCCTGGATGGGCAGAGGTCACCGGCATAGGCGTCTTGCCCCTTTTGGAAGGAGGCTGTCTGCCCGAGTGCGGAACCACTAGGGGTTTCGGTGCGGTGTTCGGCTAAGGGCCGAACTCGGAGCCCTCAGGAGCCTTACTCCCTCTGCTCCTGGAGTCCGGAAGGCCGCCTTGAGGCGCCTCCGGGATTGTCTCCCCTCGACCCGGTGCCTCTTGAGACAATATCTCGGCATTGTCCATAGGGCACGGGGAGGTGGAGGTCGGAAGTGGATCGCTATCCATATCCGATGAGTCCAGGGAGCCGTCCGACAAGGATACGTCGATACGGGCTCGGGGCGGTCTGCATGATCATAATTCGGTGTTAGGAGAAGCAGTGCGACAAAGGTATGCTATGAGTTACTCTGGTATCCGAATACTAACGACTTAGCCAGGGGCTTGGCCCTGAGCAGCCACTCGTCTTTGCCTTCGGCGGCGGTGGTGGAGTAGTCCGGAAGGAGAGTCCTTCCCTTCTTGGACCCTTCGGCCCCCCGGTTGGGGCGGCCTTCCTTTACTTGTCTCTCCCGACTGGAGGGGGAGCATCTTCATCTTCCTCCTCGTCTTCGGGGGAGGAGTGGGTCACGGAGTTATCGAACGATGAGTCTGATAACACCTGGCGTCGGGAATTCTTTCGGGTTCCCTTGGCCTTCTTGGTCTTCTCCTGCACCTTGTAAGGAGCCGGAGTCAGCATCTCCGCCAGGAGAGCGTCCGCAGTGTCTTCGGGCAGAGGGGCCGGACAGTTAATCTGTCCCGACGTCTCCACCCAGTCCTGTCAAAGGCATGGAGCTCAGACCCCGCACATGATTAAGCTAGGGGAAATAAATATCCTACCGGATGTATAGAACTCACCGAATGCGCTAGACGCTTCGCGCTTAGCCCGCGATCCTCGGTGAGAGAGGGAGGGACCTCGGCGCCCTTGAATAGCACCCTCCAGACGTCCTTGTGCGTCGTGTCGAAGAGCTCGCTCAGAGTCTGGTGCTGGGCCAGGTCGAACTCCCACAAGTTGAAATCCCATTGTTGACACGGGAGGATCCGGCGGATGAGCATGACCTGGACTATGTTGACAAGCTTGAGCTTCTTGCTTGCCATATTCCGGATACATTTCTGGAGTCCGTCTAGCTCCACCGATGAACCCCAGGATAGGCCCTTCTCTTTCCAGGAGGTGAGCCGCGTGGGGATTCCGGATCGAAACTCGGGGGCCACCACCCAGTTGGTGTCATGCGGCTCGGTGATGTAGAACCACGCCGATTGCTACCCCTTTATGGTCTCCATGAAGGAGCCTTCAAGACATATAACATTGGGCATCTTTCCCACCATGGCTCCGTCGCATTCCGCTTGTTGGCCTCCCACCACCTTCGGCTTGATATTGAAGTCTTTAACCACAGGTCGAAGTGGAGCCGGATGCGGAGGAAAGCCTCACACACGACGATGAATGCCGAAATGTTGAGGATGAAATTCGGGGCCAGATCATGGAAGTCCAGCCCGTAGTAGAACATGAGACCGCAGACGAATGGATGGAGGGGAAACCCCGTTCCGTGGAGGAAGTGGTGGAGGAAAACTACCCTCTCGTGCGGTTCAGGGGTAGGAACAATCTGTCCTGCGGCGGGCAGCCGATGCGCGATATTCGCGGCTAAGTATCCGGCTCCACGCAGCTTCTTGATGTATCCCTCCGTAACGGAGGAAGCCATCCATTTGCCTCCCGCTCCAGACATGTTTGGAGAAGGTTGAGGGGAAGGATGTGGACTTGGGCGTTGGAGCTCGAGTGCGCAAGAATGGATAAGCAAGGAGGAAGAAGGCGTGGGTAGAGAAAGGTTAAACCTTATCCCATTATAAGGGCGGCCGAAACTATGCGCCCCCACTAGCCTGGTAAAACTCGCTTATCCTCCAAGCGTCGTAATTGATGGCGCGGTTGGGTTACCCATGCCCGTATTGATGAGAATCCCGTAATAAGGGGGACATGATCTCTGCTTTGACAAGACGTGTCAAGAAACTGCCTCGCGTTATGTGCGGGGCTAGTTAAAGGAAACGGTTCCAATAATCACCGGACCATGGCATAATGTCATGTTGCCAAAACGTGTCGGTAGATTAGATTTGTGGAAATATTATTCTCTCTACGATGGTATGTGGAACTTATTTTGCAGGGTCGGTCACTATCCTTGTATTCAAATTCTTCCGTGGTGTATTTGGCGGAGGAACCCGCCTTGCAATGCCGAAGACAACACTGCGTGCCAGACTCATCGTCATTGAAGCCTGGTTCAGGGGCTACTGAGGGAGTCCTGGATTAGGGGTCCCCGGACAGCTAGACTATATCCTTTGGCCGGACTGTTGGACTATGAAGATACAAGATTGAAGACTTCGTCTCGTGTCCGGATGGGACTCTACTTGGCGTGGAAGGCAAGCTAGGCAATACGGATATGTATATCTCTTCCTTTGTAACCGACCTTGTGTAACCCTAGCCCCCTCCGGTGTCTATATAAACCAGAGGGTTTTAGTCCGTAGGACAACATACAATCATACCATAGGCTAGCTTCTAGGGTTTAGCCTCTCCGATCTCGTGGTAGATCAACTCTTGTAATACTCATATCATCAAGGATAAATCAAGCAGGACGTAGGGTTTTACCTCCATCAAGAGGGCCCGAACCTGGGTAAAACATCGTGTCCCCTGCCTCCTGTTACCATCCGCCTTAGACGCACAGTTCGGGACCCCCTACCCGAGATCCACCGGTTTTGACACCGACACCAAGTATGGCCGAACTCGTGCCTTGAAGGCAAAAGCTGTTTCCTCATCTGAAGAAGAATCTGACTGCAGTTCTGATGATCCTGAAGACATTGGAAGAGAGCTTGCTATGCTTGTGAAGAAGTTCCAAAAATTCACCAAGAAGAAAGGCTTCAGAAAGTCTTCATGATCCAGCTCAAGGAATGATGAAGCTTATGCTCATGACTACAAGAAGAGAACATGCCACAAGTGCAAGAAACCTGGTCACTACATCTCTGAGTGTCCACAGTGGGACAATGAGAACAACAACAAGAAGAAGAGCAATGAATATGATTCTGACGACAAGAAGAAGAAGAAATACTCAAAGTCTTCTTCCAAGTCTTCCTCAAAGTCTTCATCACACAAGAAGAGCTCATCTGGCAAGGCTAGTGCGTTTGTTGGCAAGGAAATGGATTCAGAGGAGGAGTCTGCTTCTGAGGAGGCAGAGGTGGAGTCTGAGGAGGAGTCTGATTCTGGCATTGCAAGTCTGGCTAAAGCCTATGTTGACAAGTCCATCTTCAACACTGAAGACAATGACTTCGTCACCGACGCCGATGCTAATGACAAGGACAACTCCGCTCCCACCTATTGCTTCATGGAACGCGGTGCCAAGGTAAACTCACGCAATACTCACTATCAAACATCTAGTGAAGATGACTCCGATTGTAATTCCAAACCCAGCTACAAAACACTTCCTAAAATTGCAACTGAACAACAGAAAGCTATGGAACATATTCAAAAACTGTTAGACAAAAGCGATGACATGTTGGACGCTGAAATGACTCGATCTCAGTCCTTAATTGAAGACATAAAAAATCTTCATGTTAAGTATGAGGAACTTGAAAGTCGTCATGAAACGCTCTCAACAACTCATGAAAAGGTTTCCTATGATTATCTTCAAAGGAAGCAAGAACTTGAGAAATTGAGAGCGGCTCATGAAGATCTTCAAAAGGAAAACGAGTCACTTCACGCTGAACAGATCAGTCCCGCTCAAGAAGGATTTGAACCACCATGTCTTAAATGCCTTGAGCGTGATAACGCTACTTCTATTGCTGGATGTTCTACTGCTGCTACTGTTGCAATATCTTCAATGGTTGATGTGGTAACTATCCCCTCTACTGAGGATGCCACTGCTATTGCTGATGAAAATTCTAGGTTGAAGACATTGCTTGAAACAGGGATGTACAAAAGTCTCAAAGGGCATCAGACACTATGTGATGTCCTCAAAAGGTAGATCCTGAACTGAAACCTTAGGAAAGAGGGTGTTGGGTTCGAAAGGAAAATGAATGCTGATGGCTCTTACTGGAAGCCTGAGCAGTACCCCAAAACCACATGGGTTGCTGCAAAGGGGCCTTTAGTGGATCCATCTACCCTATCTGGCTTCACTTGTGCTAATCCTATTGTCATTGATGAATCCTTTGATGCAAACTATAAATTGTTTCAGAATCAGAATGGTGAAGTGTTTGCTAGGTATATCGGTACTAATTGCAGGAATGGGCCACCTATGAAGAAAGTCTGGGTGCCGAAAAGGTGTCTGGAAAATCTTCCTGTGAATGTCGTCATGACACCACAAGGGAAGAAGACAAACCCCAGACCACAGGCTTCATATGGTCCAAAGGCTTCATACAGATAGAGAACTCACTTGAGTCGCACTAACACAAATGTTTTGCAGGGAAACTATACTCACGCCTATGAATATGAGCGTGTTTCACCAAACTGCCATGATCATAAGACCCAGAACTACTCTGCTTATTCTTATGAGTACTATTCTCCTCCTGCAAGACTATTTGCTAGGGCTCCAAAGCCAAAGTTCCCAGATGCTGCACTTAGACTCATTGCTTCGAAGACACCCTTGAAGATGTGGGTGGCTAAGAAAGCTTAACTCTCTTTTGCAGGGAAAAGTCTGCAGCCGAAAATCAAATGCGTCTGAAGCTATTGCTGGGGACCTAAAACATCTTGTAGGGCGCAAGATCAAATGCCCAAATGGTCTTATTATGTATTTTGTTCCTGAGTCGCTTGCTATTTGTCCTATCAGTCCTAACCTGGATCTAAGCTTTCATAATCCACTTGCTCGTCAAATGTTTATGCTTCACAATACTCTTCGTGAAGCCTATCCCCTTAACTGCACTGTAGGGTATGACACCAGCTGCTTCAGAATGGATTATTGATAGTGGATGCACTAATCACATGACTCGCGAACGAAGTCTTCTCATGGACTCAACCTTGCGTCCATCTAACAAAAGTCACATCACATTTGCTGATACTGGTAAAAGCAAGGTATTGGGTCTAGGTAGAGTTGCAATCTCAAAGGATCAGCACATGGATAAAGTGATGCTTGTTGAATCCCTTGGTTTTAACTTAATGTTTGTCTCAATGCTTTGCGATTTAAACATGATTGTGATATTTGGAAAATATCGTTGCCTTGTTCTAATGGAATCTGACAAGTCCCTAGTCTTTAAAGGGTATCAGAAAGATGATTTGTACATGGTAGATTTCTCAGCAGGACCACAGCTTGCCATATGTCTTCTTGCGAAAGCTTCAGAATGTTGGCTCTGGCATCGGAGGCTAGGGCATGCTGGCATGAGGAACTTGCATACTCTTGCAAAGAAGAAGCACGTCATAGGCATCGAGGGCGTCAAGCTCAAGAAGGATCACTTATGTGGTGCCTGCGAAGCTGGAAAGGTGACGAGGGCCAAGCATCCCTCGAAGACAATCATGACAATGACTCAACCCTTCGAACTGCTACACATGCACCTCTTCGGCCCTACTCACTACTCTACTCTTACTACTACTTCTTGTCTCTATGGCTTCGTCATTGTGGATGATTATTCAAGATATACATGGGTGCATATAATCCTCTAGAAGACTGAAGTGCAGGATGTCTTCAGACGCTTCGCAAATCGAGCCATGAACAACTATGGCATCAAGATCAAGCCCATCAGAAGCGACAATGGCACTGAATTCAAGAACACCAGCCTCAACACTTATCTCGATACATTGGGCATCACTCATGAGTTCTCAGCTCCGTACACGCCGCAGCAGAATGGCATCATGGAACGCAAGAACAGAACACTCATTGAGATGGCTCGGACGATACTCGATGAATACAAGACGCCAAGAAAGTTCTGGCCTGAAGCTATTGATACTGCATGCCATGTCATCAACTGTGTTTATCTTCACAAGCTTCTGAAGAAAACATCCTATGAACTCCTCACTGGTAAGAAGCCAAATGTCAGTTACTTCAGAGTATTTGGTGCTAGGTGCTGGATCAAGGATCCACATCACACTTCAAAATTTGCACCGAAAGCACATGAAGGTTTTATGCTTGGTTACGGAAAGGATTCGCACTCCTACAGAGTCTTCAACATCTTTCAATATAAAGTGGTTGAAACTGTGGATGTGCGGTTCGATAAGACTAACGGCTCGCAAAGAGAATACATGCCAAATGTGCTAGATGAAATTCCACCCAGTGAATCCATCAAGCTTATGGGAACTGAAGAAATTATACCGTCTGAAGTACAGCCTGAAGAGGAACTTATCAACTCTGCATCCAATCAACCTGAAGACAATGCTTAGTCTGAAGACAATCCTTCAAACGATGAAAATGATCAGGAAGAGAAAAATCTTCGTCCAGTTCATCCTCGTGTTGCAAATGAAGTACAGATTGAGAACATAATTGATAGCATCAATGCACTTGGTCCACTCACTCGTTCAAGGGCAACACAACTAGCAAATTTCTGTGGGCACTTTGCATTCGTCTCAATATCTGAACCCAAGAAAGTTGATGAAGCCTTCATGGAACCTGAATGGATTCAAGCTATGCAGGAAGAGCTTCAACAGTTCGAGCTGAATAATGTATGGGAACTGGTCAAGCGTCCTGATCCTCGTAAACACAATATCATAGGCACTAAATGGATATATCACAACAAGCAAGATGAGCATGGTCAAGTTGTCAGAAACAAGGCTCGTGTCGTTGCTCAAGGATACACTCAAGTTGAAGGAATTGACTTCGATGAAACATTTGCTCCTGTGGCTAGGCTTGAAGCTATACGCATACTGCTAGCCTATGCAAATCATCATAACATCCTTCTGTATCAAATGGATGAGAAGTGTGCCTTTCTCAATGGCAAGATTGAAGAAGAAGTGTATGTTGCACAACCGCCTGGTTTTGAAGATCCAAAACATCCTGGCATGGTTTACAAGCTCAACAAGGCACTGTATGGCCTCAAACAAGCCCCTCGTGCTTGGTATGACACACTCAAAGACTTCCTGAAGAGCAAAGGCTTCAAACCTGGTTCCCTGGATCCCACACTCGTCACGAAGACATATGATGGTGAACTGTTTGTGTGCCAAATATATGTGGATGACATTATCTTTGGCTGCACTAATCAGAAATACAGTGATGGGTTTGGATACATGATGCAAGAGCAATATCAGATGTCCATGATGGGTGAGATGAAGTTCTTCCTTGGTCTTCAAATACGCCAGCAACGCAACATCATTTTCATACCTCAAGAGAAATACCTCAAAGATTGCCTGAAGAAGTTTGGAATGCAAGACTGCAAGGGTTATACGACGCCTATGCCTACCAAAAGTCATCTGGATTCTGGCGCCAATGGTAAAGAGTTCGATCAAAAGGTATACCGCTCCATGATTGGTTCTTTGCTTTATTTATGTGCATCTAGGCCAGATATCATTCTTAGTGTTTGCATGTGTGCCCAATTCCAAGCGGCACCAAAGGAATCGCATCACTTAGCTGTGAAGCAAATTCTTCGATATTTGGCTTACACCCCAACACTAGGATTATGGTATCCAAAGGGCTCAGAGTTTGATCTAGTTGGATTCTCGGATGTTGATTATGCTGGTGACAAGGTGGATCGCAAGTCTACATCAGGCACATGTCACTTTCTGGGACGATCACTTGTGTGTTGGTCTTCAAAGAAGCAGAACTGTGTATCTCTCTCCACTGCTGAATCTGAATACACTGCTGCTGGATCTTGCTGCGCTCAGCTTCTATGGATGAAGCAAACACTCAAAGACTATGGCATTCATCTGAAGCAAGTGCCACTCTACTGCGACAATGAAAGCGCCATCAAGATCGCCAACAACCCAGTTTAGCACTCGAAGACAAAGCACATTCAGATCCGTCATCACTTTCTCCGAGATCATGTCATGAAGGAAGATATTGATATCATTCATGTCAACACTGAAGAGCAACTAGCAGATATCTTCACAAAGCCCTTGGATGAGAAAAGGTTTTGCAAGTTGCGGTGTGAGCTAAATATCTTGAAATCCTCAAATGTCATGTGATCATGCACACATCCTAACACTTATGCATGTTGATGTCTTAGATGTGCAACACACGAAGTAATGTATATCTTCAACTAATGAAGACTTGCACTCTAAGTGTGAATACATTAACGCGGAATTTGACTTCGGAGCGCCATGATAATTGTGCGCCGTGTCCGGGTCTAATACTTCCTATACGGTGGGTAACGCCACCGCCAAACTTGTGTTTGGAGTATTTTTTGTTGGCGTTACATTTGCGAAGTCTTTGCATTTGGTTTGTCTACAATATGAACATGGTTTCATGTTTACCTTCACTATATTGATTTGGTCTTATTCGGATATATACATATGATTGCGTTCTGTCCTCTACAGCATTCACTTATAGCTATGTCTTCTCGTTGAATCTTTTGAACTAACTGAGTGTGATCGGACCCTAACCTATCTATGCTCCCCTCTCAAATCTATCCATCCAAATCATATGCATTCTGTTGAAACTGTCGAATGTCTTCGCTGTGTCCTTGTCGGCAGAAGATACAAAGACAATCATTAAATCTGTTTTAAATGCTCAATCCTTTTTGCCTGAAACCCGGAGAAGGGGGAATGACCACCTGACAATCCAGGCGTACGTGGGAACGTGGAACAACCTCTGATGTGTTGCATGATCGCCACATGTCTTTCAGATGTGAAACGCCAGGGGCACCTGCGTAATAACATTGCGCCGTCCCTGTCCTTATAAATACTCACCACACCCTAGTCATTATCTCTTCTTCCACTTCTCTTCCTCGCACAAACCCTAGCGCCACCGCTAGCCCTCGACGACGCCGGCGACGAAGCGCTTAGCTATCGCGACCTCAGCGACGCCGTCATCACGCCGGCCGCGGACATCGTCTTCTCCGCCGTCGCCGTAGGTGTCTTCCGTCGCCAAGTTAGGGCACGGAAGATCGAACTGCTTGACCTCATATCCTACTATGTCTAGCAGTTCCTCGAGTGGTAAATAAAAACTCTTTTTATAGTCTTTTTGATCTGATAGATTCATCCTTTTCAACCACAAGTGGTTTCTGTTGCTACAAAGTTGGATCTATCCTGTTCTGCATCTCATAGCATGCCTAGTATGTTCACTTATGCTTCACAAAGTAGTTAGATTCCTCACTTGTACTTATTCGTGGATTCATAAAAATCTGGAACCAACTCTCTACATATGAGTGAATGTCTTCGCACTATGAGGTCAATGTCTTCTAAACTGATTTATCTTCAAGATCTTCTAAGAATGCATATGACCTCTTCCCCTTCCCTCGCATCTCTAATGCTGTCACAGGTACATATTCGTGGGAGAATCCCTTGGTTCTCATAGTCTGCATTCATTTTCAGAGTTCTTACAGAATCACATAAATTATCCTGAAGCCAGTTCCTGTCTGACCAGTAGACGGAAGACTTTGACAGTGTTGAAGCCTTTCAGTCTAAACTTCATGGCAACAGAAAAAATTGGTCAGGAAGGGCGGCAGACAGCGCCGTGAAAACACTGCTAAGGACCTGCCACCGGAGCTCTATGAGTTATACAAGTCAGATCCAGAAGAAACCTATGGAGAACGCAAGAACCGAATCCAATGGATTCGAAGACATTGGGCAGAGGAATGGTTCAAGTACAGGTTTGTCACCGATGAATATGCTGAAAAGAATGCCATCAAGGGCCCCTCGGGAGATATTATATACAAAGGTCTTCAGCCCAAGCCGAAGTCCGAAGCTATTGCTCAAGGCTTCTACCCTTGCATGATTCGTGGACCTCAACCTGCTAATGCGGACCCATCCTCTCTGTTATGGTGTCATGAAGATAATCTCTTTAAGCGCAACTTCTAGTTTGCCAAAACTTCTGCCAAAGAGAACAAAAAGTCACTAGGGTTGGACTTCAACCTCGCTCCCTCTGCTCCTCGTGCCGACGGCACACGTGATGTTGAACCCAATCTTGTTGGGCCCTTATACAACTTAGAAGGACTCATCACTCACATTCAGGTTCAAGGGGCAGCCGTGGATCACTCTGCAGATGACGCTGATTCTGACGAAGCGCCTGCACCACCAAAGCCTGTGAAGCAAAAGAAACCAAAGGCTTCAAAGCCCTCCTCTGCACCAAAGGTCTCACGGGCGAAGCCTCTGGCCACTGCACCTCCTGAAGCCAGTGTGCAGTCTGAAGATCTCTCTCGGATCTCCAAGTCGGACAAGTTGAAAAAGCCCATGCAACCAAGTGGTCAAGCATTGACCCCTGTTGCTGTTTTGAGAAACGAGAATGACGCCATTGATCTTTCTAGCGACGACGATCTTGGTGATGATGATCTTGGGCAATTGATAAAGAGCAAGCAAGAGGTGGAAATCTTCAATGATCTTACCCTCTTTGATGTGGAGATTCTGTACAAGTTTATTGTTGTGTGGTTTGACAGCCCAGATCTCAGTTTTGATGATCTTCAGCTCCCAATTGGCCTCAGTGTCTCCTTCCACGGAGCCATTGCTCCTGAGCTGGCTCTTGCACAGAAGATTGTTGAGCTAAAGCACAAGATTGATTATGAAAAGGCTCAATTCAAGAAGCACATGGCCAAGCTCAATGTTGAAGACATTCAAAACTTCAAGGTCATGATGCATGAGCTCAATGAGGTGTTCCACAAGAACGCGAAGAAGCAAAAGGTTCTCGTGAGCGCATGAAGAATCTTGCTGCCAAAATGTGTTCAAGGCTACAATGAAGCCGAAAAGCGCAAGGCTTTGGGGCGACCGGGCATCGACCCCAGAATGGCTGCCAAGAAGAAGAAGAAGCCAGTTGTGGCCGAACCAGAATCTCCAAGGCAGGAAGAACCTCGCATTGCCTTCCCGGCCAGTATGACAGGCTTGAAGCCTAAGGTCCCCAAAGTGGCTTCGGAACTCAAGAAAACCAGGGCAGCTGAAGCCGAAGCTCGCAAGCGAAGACCAATCACACCACTGACGATGCTCCGCCAACCAAGAAAAGAAAGAAAAAGAAGAGAGACCGGGCTGCTTCCACAGAGCCCCTTATTGTCGAACCAATTTCTGTTTCTTGTCCTTCCTCTTCACACCAAGAACGATGTTTGGTAGTTCATGAGCCTGCTTCCACAAAGGCTCCTGAATCCGAAGACATTCCAGCTGCTGACCCCACCGTAGCTGAAGACATTCGTCATCACGACAATGTTGAAGATGATGAAGTCCTTCCTTAGATCGAGCACAATTTGGTATCATCACCTGTTCTCACGAACATCGAACTCATTAGCATTGGTCGTCCATTGACGCCAATTGCTCAGGATGACTCATGGGCTGATCACCCTCAAGAATCCCCTCATGACGAAGAAACACCAGTTACTCCCCCAACCCAGGTCACCACTCTAGTGATTGACAGTGAAGACCTTGAGGCCCAACCAACTCCATCTCCACAAGCGTCACCAACGTTTCGCAGGCTTCGCAAAGGACCAAGGCAACAGGTCACATTGTCAAGTGTTCCAGAAGGAGAAGAGCGCCAATCCGTTTCACATGATGTCTTTCCTGAAGCCTCTCCTATTGCGAACATCCCTGAATCTGAAGCCAAAACGGCTGAAGATATTCTGGTTGCATCAGCCGATGACCAAGAAGAAGAACCAAGAGATGAAGAAAGAGTTGCTACACCCTCGTCCAATCCTGAAGTTGTTCTCGAGGAGAATGTGTCTGACCCTCCAACTCCTGAAGTGGAGGTTACCAACACTGAGGCTGCCGCCAACACTGAAGCCAATAACGTTGTCATGGTTGAAGCTAATGTGGTGCCAGAAGTGAATGCACCTGAAGCTAATGTTGCACCTGATGCAAATCTGCAGCTTGAAGTCAATGCCTCTGCTCCTGTACCACCTCCTAGGCCACACACCATCGAGCAAGCATGTGATCATGGACGGCTTGTTACCGTCCGCTGGCCAATTCTGGTTCCTCCGCCTGCTCCTGGACCTCAATTTGACTATCATGTGGAGCACATGCCTCAGGTTCAGAAGCCAAATCCAAGGCTACCACGGTTTCCAGGTACTGCAATGTCACCAGGATCGTTTAATCTGAATGGATTCAAGGCAAACAACACATTCTTTGACGGTGACAAGAACCCCTACACAAGGCCAAGAATCTCCTTAGATCGATTCTGGAGTTATCAGCAGCGCAGCTACTATTCTTGCATCTTGTATAATCAGGGGCACATCTTCCCCCATATGCGTCTAGACTGTGAAGCCATTGCTGGATTGCCTTCCCTTGAAGAAGCTCTTGACTGCTTCCGTGATGCGGGTTTGCTCAACTTTGTGACTGCCAAGGAACACTGGAATGAAGAACTTCTGCTTCAATTCTATGCTACCCTCCACATTCGTGGATACAATAGGGATCCGAAAACTTGGATCCTTTAGTGGATGACGGGCGATGTCCATCATGAAGCTAAAGCCCAAGACATCATTGAGCTTACAGCCCTGCCCACTCCTGACGAATATTATGAACCAAGTTGTCAGCAACACCAGGATGCTTTGAAGAGCATTTTCCAGAAGCCAGAGCCTAACATGAGCCAAATGCTGAGCATGATGAAGCCTCTGCCACACGACGCTGAATACCCAACGGAATTCTTTGTCAAAGACATAGAGTATCTACCCCGCACCATTTACCATATCATCAGGAAAACTCTATGGCCTGTCACAGGACATTCATCTGCAGCGAAGCTTGAAGGAGCAATGAAGACTTTGGTTTTCTATATCTTCAATGGCATCAGCTTCAATGCTCAAGACTTCTTCATCAGGTAGTTGGCTGCATCTGGCTCCGACATCTTTGGTCTAAAGTTCTACGCTCCATGGGTAATGCGCCTTATCAAGCTTCACTCTGCTTTCAACTAGCAGCCGTCTGCGCGCAGTCATCTCGTGTTCTTGCCAGAAGTTGATGTGTCTGTTGAAGCTATTTACCCAGAGCCTGCAAAGGAGCCAGTTTATCTTCACAATGTTGACCGTCAAAGCTTCACCCAGCCCATTAAAGGAGTCCAGGCCGTCTCTCATGTTTATCCCTTGGCTGGTAACACACGTGCCCCTCGCACCCAAACTGAAGCCACTGCAAGCACCATTGCCCAAAGGCCTCAGAAGCGATCTTGTGTTCTCAATGACCAAGAGCTTCTCGTCACTCTACATCAGAAACAGGATAAGCATCATGACTGGCTGAAGCGTCAGATGCAAAGCCTCTTGGTGGACGTCAATCGCATTCGCAATCTTGCCACCAAGAATGCCTTTTTTACACATGAAACCTGTCGGAGGTCTTGGAAGAGCTTGACATTACTCAGTGCTGAAGCTGATCTACAAGACGATGGCTTCATAGAAAGATTCAAGTTTGACTCAACTCCTCCAAGGAATGCTCACTTGCGTCGGACTCCCTCACTTGAAGACTCTGACTATTCCTCCTCGGCTGCAACGGTGAATGCCAGAGTCATAGATGATCAAGATGACGTTACTTCACCACCTCCAACTTCAGCGCGTGTCGACACTGCACCAAGTTCTTCCGCACCACCGAACCTCAACGACGACCCTGCTGCTTCACCTACTCCTCATGGGAACGTATAGAAGCTCTATGTCTTCAAACCTTTTTGGTCATTACTGACAAAAGGGGGAGAAGCATATGAGTTGATAGTCTTCAAGCGGGTCCATATGGGTGGTTGCTTTACTTTTGCTACATTTGCCAAGTGCTTACTGTTGGGGAACGTACTAATTTCAAAAAAAATCCTACGCACACGCAAGATCATGGTGATGCATAGAAACGAGAGGGGAGAGTGTTGTCTACGTACCCTCGTAGACCGGCAACGGAAGCGTTGACACAACGTAGAGGAAGTAGCCGTACGTCTTCCCGATCCGACCGATCTAAGTACCGAACGTACGGCACCTCCGAGTTCTGCACATGTTCAACTCGGTGATGTCCCTCTAGATCCGATCTAGCAAAACATTGAGGGAAAGTTTCATCAGCACGACGGCGTGATGACGGTGATGATGTTCTACCGACGCAGGGCTTCGCCTAAGCACTGCTACGATATGACCGAGGAGGAATATGGTGGAAGGGGGCACCGCACACGGCTAAGGAACGATCACGAAGATCAACTCCTGTGTCATGGGGTGCCCCCTTGCCCCCGTATATAAAGGAGGGAGAGGGGGAGGTGTGGCCGGCCCTAGGGGTGCGCCTAGAGGAGTCCTACTCCCAACGGGAGTAGGACTCCCCCTTCTTGCCTTGTTGGAAAAGGAAGGGAGAAAGAGGAAAGGGGGGCGCCGCCCCCCCCCCTTCCTTGACCTATTCTGACTAGGGGGGAGGGGGCGCGTGGCCTGCCCTAGCCGACACTCCTCTTCTCCCTTATGGCCCATGTAGGCCCAATAACCCCCGGGGGGTTCCGGTAACCCCCGGTACTCCGGTAAAATGCCGATTTCACCCAGAACGTTTCCGATATCCAAATATAGGCTTCCAATATATCAATCTTTACGTATTGACCATTTCGAGACTCCTCGTCATGTCCGTGATCACATCCGGGACTCTGAACAACCTTCGGCACATCAAAACACAAAAACCCTAATTACGATCGTCACCGAACTTTAAGCGTGCGGACCCTACGGGTTCGAAAACTATGTAGACATGACCGAGACACGTCTCCGGTCAATAACCAATAGCGGAACCTGGATGCTCATATTGGCTCCTACATATTCTACGAAGATCTTTATCGGTCAGACCGCATAACAACATACATTGTTCCCTTTGTCATCGGTATGTTACTTGCCCGAGATTCGATCGTCGGTATCTTAATACCTAGTTCAATCTCGTTACCGGCAAGTCTCTTTACTCGTTCCGTAATACATCATCCCACAACTAACTTATTAGTTGCAATGCTTGCAAGGCTTGAGTGATGTGCATTACCGAGAGGGCCTAGAGATACCTCTCCGACAATCGGAGTGACAAATTCTAATCTCAAAATACGCCAACCCAACAAGTACCTTCGGAGACACCTGTAGAGCACCTTTATAATCACCCAGTTATGTTGTGACGTTTGTTAGCACACAAAGTGTTCCTCCGGTAAATGGGAGTTGCATAATCTCATAGTCATAGGAACATGTATAAGTTATGAAGAAAGCAATAGCAACAAACTAAACGATCAAGTGCTAAGCTAATGGAATGGGTCAAGTCAATCACATCATTATCCTAATGATGTGATCCTGTTAATCAAATGACAACTCATGTCTCTGATTAGGAAACATAACCATCTTCAATCAATGAGCTAGTCAAGTAGAGGCATACTAGTGACACTCTGTTTGTCTATGTATTCACACATGTATTATGTTTCCAGTTAATACAATTCTAGCATGAATAATAAACATTTATCATGATATAAGGAAATAAATAATAACTTTATTATTGCCTCTAGGGCATATTTCCTTCAGTCTCCCACTTGCACTAGAGTCAATAATCTAGATTACACAGTAATGATTCTAACACCCATGGAGCCCTAGTGCTGATCATGTTTTGCTCGTGGAAGAGGCTTAGTAGCGGGTCTGCAACATTCAGATCCGTATGTATCTTGCAAATTTCTATGTCTCCCACTTGGACTAAATCCTGAATGGAATTGAAGCGTCTCTTTATGTGCTTGGTTCTCTCGTGAAATCTGGATTCCTTTGCCAAGGCAATTGCACCAGTATTGTCACAAAAGATTTTCATTGGACCCGATGCACTAGGTATGACACCTAGATCGGATATGAACTCCTTCATCCAGACTCCTTCATTTGCTGCTTCCGAAGCTGCTATGTACTCCGCTTCACATGTAGATCCTGCCACGACACTTTGTTTAGAACTGCACCAACTGACAGCTCCACCGTTTAGTATAAACACGTATCTGGTTTGCGATTTAGAATCGTCCGGATCAGTGTCAAAGCTTGCATCAACGTATCCATTTACGATAAGCTCTTTGTCACCTCCATATACGAGAAACATATCCTTAGTCCTTTTCAGGTATTTCAGGATGTTCTTGACCGCTGTCCAGTGATCCACTCCTGGATTACTTTGGTACCTCCTTGCTAGACTTATAGCAAGGCACACATCAGGTCTGGTACACAGCATTGCATACATGATAGAGCCTATGGCTGAAGCATAGGGAACATCTTTCATTTTCTCTCTATCTTCTACGGTGGTCGGACAGTGACTCTTACTCAACTTCACACCTTGTAACACAGGCAAGAACCCTTTCTTTGCTTGATCCATTTTGAACTTCTTCAAAACTTTGTCAAGGTATGTAATTTGTGAAAGTCCAATTAAGCGTCTTGATCTATCTCTATAGATCTTAATTCTCAATATGTAAGCAGATTCGCCAAGGTCTTTCATTGAAAAACTCTTATTCAAGTATCCCTTTATGCTATCCAGAAATTCTATATCATTTCCAATCAATAATATGTCATACACATATAATATCAGAAATGCTACAGAGCTCCCACTCACTTTCTTGTAAATACAGGCTTCTCCAAAAGTCTGTACAAAACCAAATGCTTTGACCACACTATCAAAGCATTTATTCCAACTCCGAGAGGCTTGCACCAGTCCATAAATGGATCGATGGAGCTTGCACACTTTGTTAGCCCCCTTTGGATCGACAAAACCTTCTGGTTTCATCATATACAACTCTTCGTCCAGAAATCCATTCAGGAATGCAGTTTTGACATCCATTTGCCAAGTTTCATAATCATAAAATGCGGCAATTGCAAACATGATTCGGACAGACTTAAGCATCGCTACGGGTGAGAAGGTCTCATCGTAGTCAATCCCTTGAACTTGTCGAAAACCTTTCGCAAAAAGTCGAGCTTTGTAGACAATAACATTACCGTCAGCGTCAGTCTTCTTCTTGAAGATCCATTTATTCTCAATTTCTTGCCGATCAACGGGCAAATCAACCAAAGTCCACACTTTGTTCTCATACATGGATCCCATCTCAGATTTCATGGCTTCTAGCCACTTTGCGGAATCTGGGCTCACCATCGCTTCTTCATAGTTCGTAGGTTCATCCTGATCTAGTAGCATGACTTCCAGAATAGGATTACCGTACCACTCTGGTGCGGATCTTACTCTGGTTGATCTACGAGGTTCGGTAGTAACTTGATCTGAAGTTTCATGATCATTATGATTAGCTTCCTCACTAATTGGTGTAGGTGTCACAGAAACCGGTTTCTGTGATGTACTACTTTCCAATAAGGGAGCAGGCATAGTTACCTCATCAAGTTCTACTTTTCTCCCACTCACTTCTTTCGAGAGAAACTCCTTCTCTAGAAAGGATCCATTCTTAGCAACGAAAGTCTTGCCTTCGGATCTATGATAGAAGGTGTACCCAACAGTTTCCTTTGGGTATCCTATGAAGACACATTTCTCCGATTTGGGTTCGAGCTTATCAGGTTGAAGCTTTTTCACATAAGAATCGCAGCCCCAAACTTTCAAAAACGACAACTTTGGTTTCTTGCCAAACCACAGTTCATAAGGTGTCATCTCAACGGATTTAGATGGTGTCCTATTTAACATGAATGCAGACGTCTCTAAAGCATAACCCCAAAACGATAGCGGTAAATCTGTAAGAGACATCATAGATCGCACCATATCTAGTAAAGTACGATTTCGACATTCAGACACACCATTACGCTGTGGTGTTCTGGGTGGCGTGAGTTGCGAAACTATTCCGCATTGTTTCAAATGTAGACCAAACTCGTAACTCAAATATTCTCCTCCACGATCAGATCGTAGAAACTTTATTTTCTTGTTACGATGATTTTCAACTTCACTCTGAAATTCTTTGAACTTTTCAAATGTTTCAGACTTATGTTTCATTAAGTAAATATACCCATATCTGCTTAAATCATCTGTGAAGGTGAGAAAATAACGATATCCGCCACGAGCCTCAATATTCATCGGACCATATACATCTGTATGTATGATTTCCAACAAATCCGTTGCTCTCTCCATAGTACCGGAGAACGGCGTTTTAGCCATCTTGCCCATGAGGCACGGTTCGCAAGTACCAAGTGATTCATAATCAAGTGATTCCAAAAGTCCATCATTATGGAGTTTCTTCATGCGCTTTACACCGATATGACCTAAACGGCAGTGCCACAAATAAGTTGCACTATCATTATCAACTCTGCATCTTTTGCCTTCTACATTATGAATATGTGTATCACTACTATCGAGATTCATCAAAAATAGACCACTCTTCAAGGGTGCATGACCATAAAAGATATTACTCATATAAATAGAACAACCATTATTCTTTGATTTAAATGAATAACTGTCTCTCATCAAACAAGATCCAGATATAATGTTCATGCTCAACGCTGGCACCAAATAACAATTATTTAGGTCTAAAACTAATCCCGAAGGTAGATGTAGAGATAGTGTGCCGACCGCGATCACATCAACTTTGGAACCATTTCCCACGCGCATCGTCACCTCGTCCTTTGCCAGTGTTCGCTTAATCCGTAGTCCCTGTTTCGAGTTGCAAATGTTAGCAACAAAACCAGTATCAAATACCCAGGTGCTACTGCAAGCTCTAGTAAGGTACACATCAATAACATATATATCACATATACCTTTGTTCACCTTGCCATCCTTTTTATCCGCCAAATACTTGGGGCAGTTCCGCTTCCAATGTCCAGTCTGCTTGCAGTAGAAGCACTCAGTTTCAGGCTTAGGTCCAGATTTAGGTTTCTTCTCCTGAGTAGTAGCTTGCTTACTGTTCTTCTTGAAGTTCCCCTTCTTCTTCCCTTTGCCCTTTTTATTGAAACTGGCGGTCTTGTTGACCATCAACACTTGATGCTCTTTCTTGATTTCTACCTCCACATCCTTTAGCATTGCGAAGAGCTCGGGAATTGTCTTATCCATCCCTTGCATGTTATAGTTCATCAGAAAGCTCTTGTAGCTTGGTGGCAGTGATTGAAGAACTCTGTCAATGACACTATCAACATGAAGATTAACTCCCAGTTGAGTCAAGTGATTATGATACCCAGACATTTTGAGTATATGTTCACTGACAAAACTATTCTCCTCCATCTTGCAGCTATAGAATTTATTGGATACTTCATATCTCTCAATCCGGGCATTTGCTTGAAATATTAACTTCAACTCCTGGAACATCTCATATGCTCCATGACGTTGAAAACATCATTGAAGTCCCGATTCTAAGCTGTAAAGCATGGCACACTGAACTATCGAGTAGTCATCAGCTTTGCTCTACCAGACGTTCATAACATCTGGTGTTGCTCCAGCAGCAGGCCTGGCACCTAGCGGTGCTTCCAGGACGTAATTCTTCTGTGCAGCAATGAGGATAATGCTCAAGTTACGGACCCAGACCGTGTAATTGCTACCATCATCTTTCAACTTTGCTTTCTCAAGGAACGCATTAAAATTCAACGGAACAACAGCACGGGCCATCTATCTACAATCAAACATAGACAAGCAAGATACTATCAGGTACTAAGTTCATGATAAATTTAAGTTCAATTAATCATATTACTTAAGAACTCCCACTTAGAAAGACATCCCTCTAATCTTGTAAGTGATCACGTCATCCAAATCAACTAAACCATAACCGATCATCACGTGAAATGGAGTAGCTTTCAATGGTGAACATCAATATGTTGATCATATCTACTATATGATTCAGGCTCGACCTTTCGGTCTCAGTGTTCTGAGGCCATATCTGCATATGCTAGGCTCGTCAAGTTTAACCTGAGTATTCTACGTGTGCAAAACTGGCTTGCACCCGTTGTAGATGGACGTAGAGCTTATCACACCCGATCATCACGTGGTGTCTGGGCACGACGAACTTTGGCAACGGTGCATACTCAGGGAGGACACTTTTATCTTGAAATTTAGTGAGAGATCATCTTATAATGCTACCGTCAATCAAAGCAAGATAAGATGCATAAAAGATAAACATCACATGTAATCAATATAAGTGATATGATATGGCCATCATCATCTTGTGCTTGTGATCTCCAGCTCCGAAGCACCGTCATGGTCACCATTGTCACCAGCGCGACACCTTGATCACCATCGTAGCATCGTTGTTGTCTTGCCAATCTGATGCTTCCACGACTATCGCTACCGCTTAGTGATAAAGTAAAGCATTACAGCGCAATTGCATTGCATACAATAAAGCGACAACCATATGGCTCCTGCCAATTGCCGATAACTTGGTTACAAAACATGATCATCTCATACAATAAAATTTAGCATCATGTCTTGACCATATCACATCACAACATGCCCTGCAAAAACAAGTTAGATGTCCTCTACTTTGTTGTTGCAAGTTTTACGTGGCTGCTACGGGCTTAGCAAGAACCGTTCTTACCTACGCATCAAAAACTACAACGATAGTTTGTCAAGTTGGTGTTGTTTTAACCTTCGCAAGGACCGGGCGTAGCCACACTTGGTTCAACTAAGGTTGGAGAAACTGACACCCGCCAGCCACCTGTGTGCAAAGCACGTCGGTAGAACCAGTCTCGCGTAAGCGTACGCGTATGTCGGTCCGGGCCGCTTCATCCAACAATACCGCCGAACCAAAGTATGACATGCTGGTAAGCAGTATGACTTATATCGCCCACAACCCACTTGTGTCCTACTCGTGCACAACATCAACGCATAAAACCTAGGCTCTGATGCCACTGTTGGGGAACGTAGTAATTTCAAAAAAATTCCTACGCACGGGCAAGATCATGGTGATGCATAGCAACAAGAGGGGCGAGTGTTGTCTACATACCCTCATAGACCGGCAACGGAAGCGTTGACACAACGTAGAGGAAGTAGTCGTACGTCTTCCCGATCCGAACGATCCAAGTACCGAATGTACGGCACCTCCGAGTTCTGCACACGTTCAACTCGGTGACGTCCCTCTACCTCCGATCCAGCAAAACGTTGAGGGAGAGTTTCGTCAGCACGACGGCGTGATGACGGTGATGATGTTCTACCAATGCAGGGCTTCGCCTAAGCACTGCTACGATATGACCGAGGTGGAATATGGTGGAAGGGGGCACCGCACACGGCTAAGGAACAATCACGAAGATCAACTTGTGTGTCATGGGGTGCCCCCTTGCCCCCGTATATAAAGGAGGGAGAGGGGGAGGTGCGGCCGGCCCTAGGGGTGCGCCTGGAGGAGTCCTACTCCCACCGGGAGTAGGACTCCCCCTTCTTGCCTTGTTGGAAAAGGAAGGGAGAAGGGAGAAAGAGGAAAGGCCCCCCCCCACTTCCTTGTCCTATTCGTACTAGGG
Source organism: Triticum monococcum (assembly GCA_034509565.1). Taxonomy (NCBI): domain Eukaryota; kingdom Viridiplantae; phylum Streptophyta; class Magnoliopsida; order Poales; family Poaceae; genus Triticum; species Triticum monococcum. The sequence goes on from CM067845.1 coordinate 674,206,800, forward strand.
GGGAGGGGGCGCACGGCCTGCCCTGGCCGGCCCTCCTCTTCTCCCTTATGGCCCATGTAGGCCCAATAACCCCCGGGGGGGTTCCGGTAACCCCCCCCCCCCCCCCCGGTACTCCGGTAAAATCCCGATTTCACCCGGAACGTTTCCGATATCCAAATATAGGCTTCCAATATATAATCTTTATGTCTCGACCATTTCGAGACTCCTCGTCATGTCCGTGATCACATCCGGGACTCCGAACAACCTTCGGTACATCAAAACACAAAAACCCTAATTACGATCGTCACCGAACTATGTAGACATGACCGAGACACGTCTCCGGTCAATAACCAATAGCAGAACCTGGATGCTCATATTGGCTCCTACATATTCTACGAAGATCTTTATCGGTCAGACCGCATAACAACAAACGTTGTTCCCTTTGTCATCGGTATGTAACTTGCCCGAGATTCGATCGTCGGTATCTTAATACCTAGTTCAATCTCGTTACCGGCAAGTATCTTTACTCGTTCCGTAATACATCATCCCGCAACTAATAATGCTTGCAAGGCTTGAGTGATGTGCATTACCGAGAGGGCCTAGAGATACCTCTCCGACAATCGGAGTGACAAATTCTAATCTCAAAATACGCCAACCAAACAAGTACCTTCGGAGACACCTGTAGAGCACCTTTATAATCACCCAGTTATGTTGTGACGTTTGTTAGCACACAAAGTGTTCCTCGGTAAACGGGAGTTGCATAATCTCATAGTCATAGGAACATGTATAAGTTATGAAGAAAGCAATAGCAACAAACTAAACGATCAAGTGCTAAGCTAACGGAATGGGTCAAGTCAATCACATCATTCTCCTAATGATGTGATCCCATTAATCAAATGACAACTCATGTCTATGATTAGGAAACATAACCATCTTCGATCAACGAGCTAGTCAAGTAGAGGCATACTAGTGACACTCTGTTTGTCTATGTATTCACACATGTATTATGTTTCCGGTTAATACAATTCTAGCATGAATAATAAACATTTATCATGATATAAGGAAATAAATAATAACTTTATTATTGCCTCTAGGGCATATTTCACTTACAACTCTCGCTTTTGAAACATTTGGTTCATTTTGAGTTGTAACACTTAAACTTGATGGTCGTCTGCTACCTTTTTCGACACTATGTGATGCGATGGTAAATTCCGCATGTGCGACGATAAATTCCATACAAAGTCATTTTGGAGACGTCCATTTTTCATTATGCATGTCATTATCTTCGTTATATACTTTCATGCATGATGAATTGTCTTCATAAGTAGAACAGGAGCTCCGCAAGTACAACCTTCCATGTGTATTTGCATTCAAAAGCAAAATACCTATATGTACATCTTCAGGGGGGAGCCTTCCTGCTACTTACGAAGACAATACCTAAATCCTTTACAATTTCACATACTTTTATCCCCATTGAAAACTTCAACCAGTTTTTCATCAATCACAAAAAAGGGGGAGATTGTAAGTGCATCTAGTACCACCCCTAGTTGGTTTTGGAGTATTGACGACAAACCTGGTTGAGGGACTAATGTGTTTGTGAGAATTGCAGGATAACACAGGTAGTAGTCCCTCATTGATTCGGTTTTCCTACCGGAGATGACCCCTAAAAATGTATGAAGACATTAAAGACAAAGGTGGTATGTGAAGATATTCACATTGAAGACTATGACCAAAGAAGACATTGAGTGAAGACTATGGAGCGCGAAGACTTAGTTGTTTCATTGTTTCCTTTTCTTCTTTGTTGATTCATAGGAACCACCGTACTGTTAAGTGGGGTCCCAGTGAACAAAGTCAGAGTGACTGAAGTGATGCTTAACCAAAATCCTATGTCTTCGAGCGAAGCCAATGAGAGCAAATCTTATCCAGAGCTGGATGAGTCAGCTTTACTTGTAGCCCAAGTAAAGTTGCCGCATGTGTTTGAAATCTGACTGTTGGAACACGTGTCAGTTCCTTAGTTACCCAGGGACATTTCGGACAAATCAGGTCGGGTTGCCTAGTGGCTATAAATAGCCCACCCCCTACACCATAAATTGGTTGGCTGCTCAGAGTTAGTGCACGGCTTTTGTCGTTTGAGAGCAACCCACCTCGAAGCCTTTGAGAGAGAAATCCTTGTGAGGACAAAGCCCTAAACACCCAGAGCCAAAGAGTGTTAGGCATCACTGAAGTCTTCCTATCTGTGTGATCTAAAGACTTGTTACACTTGAGGACTATGAATCCTCCAGCCGGTTAGGCGTCGCGTTCTGAGCATCCAAGAGTCATTGTGGATCGCTAGTGAACGAAGTCTGTGAAGGTTTGGAAGTCTCCCTTGAAGACTCACCAGAGTGATTGGGCGAGGACTGGGTGTCCTTAGTGTTGGGGAACGTAGTAATTTCAAAAAAATTCCTACGCACACGCAAGATCATGGTGATGCATAGCAACGAGGGGGAGAGTCTGATCTACGTACCCTTGTAGATCGCAACGGAAGCGTTGACACACCGTAGAGGAAGTAGTCGTACGTCTTCTTCCCGATCCGACCGATCCAAGCACCGTTACTCCGGCACCTCCGAGTTCTTAGCACACGTTCAGCTCGATGACGATCCCCGGGCTCCGATCCAGCAAAGCTTCGGGGAGGAGTTCCGTCAGCACGACGGCGTGGTGACGATCTTGATGTACTACCGACGCAGGGCTTCGCCTAAGCACTACAACGGTATGATCGAGGTGGAATTTGGTGGCAGGGGGCACCGCACACGGCTAAGGAACGATCTCAAGGATCAACTTGTGTGTCTAGAGGTGCCCCCTGCCCCTGTATATAAAGGATTAAGGGGGGAGGCTGGCCGGCCAAGCTAGGAGGCGCAGGAGGAGTCCTACTCCTACCGGGAGTAGGACTCCCCCCCCAATCCTATTCCTAATAGGATTCCCCAAAGGGGAAGAGAAAGAGAGAGGTGGCCGGCCCCTCTCCTAGTCCTAATAGGACTAGGGAGAGGGGGGAGGCGCAGCCCTATGTGGGCTGCCCTCTCACCTTTCCACTAAGGCCCATGTTGGCCCATTTGGCTCCCGGGGGGTTCAGGTAACCCTCCAGGTAATCCGGTAAAATCCCGATTTCACCCGGAACACTTCCGATGTCCAAACATAGGCTTCCAATATATCAATCTTTACGTCTCGACCATTTTGAGACTCCTCGTCATGTCCGTGATCACATCCGGGACTCCGAACAACCTTCGGTACATCAAAATGTATAAACTCATAATAACTGTCATCGTAACGTTAAGCGTGCGGACCCTACGGTTCGAGAACAATGTAGACATGACCGAGACACGTCTCCGGTCAATAACCAATAGCGGGACCTGGATGCCCATATTGGCTCCTACATATTCTACAAAGATCTTTATCGGTCAGACCGCATAACAACATACGTTGTTCCCTTTGTCATCGGTATGTTACTTGCCCGAGATTCGATCGTCGGTATCCAATACCTAGTTCAATCTCGTTACTGGCAAGTCTCTTTACTCGTTCCGTCATACATCATCTCACAACTAACATCTTAATTATAATGCTTGCAAGGCTTATGTGATGTGTATTACCGAGAGGGCCCAGAGATACCTCTCCGACAATCGGAGTGACAAACCCTAATCTCGAAATACGCCAACCCAACATCTACCATTGGAGACACCTGTAGTACTCCTTTATAATCACCCAGTTACGTTGTGACGTTTGGTAGTACCCAAAGTGTTCCTCTAGCAAACGGGAGTTGCATAATCTCATAGTCATAGGAACATGTATAAGTCATGAAGAAAGCAATAGCAACATACTAAACGATCGGGTGCTATGCTAATGAAATGGGTCATGTCAATCAGATCATTCAACTAATGATGTGAGCTCGTTAATCAAATAACAACACATTGTTCATGGTTAGGAAACTTAACCATCTTTGATTAACGAGCTAGTCAAGTAGAGGCATACTAGTGACACTCTGTTTGTCTATGTATTCACACCTGTATTATGTTTCCGGTTAATACAATTCTAGCATGAATAATAAACATTTATCATGATATAAGGAAATAAATAATAACTTTATTATTGCCTCTAGGGCATATTTCCTTCAGTCTCCCACTTGCACTAGAGTCAATAATATAGATTACACAGTAATGATTCTAACACCCATGGAGCCTTGGTGCTGATCATGTTTTGCTCGTGGAAGAGGCTTAGTCAACGGGTCTGCAACATTCAGATCCGTATGTATCTTGCAAATCTCTATGTCTCCCACCTGGACTAGATCCCGGATGGAATTGAAGCGTCTCTTGATGTGTTTGGTCCTTTTGTAAAATCTGGATTCCTTTGCCAAAGCAATTGCACCAGTATTGTCACAAAAGATTTTCATTGGACCCGATGCACTAGGTATGACACCTAGATCGGATATGAACTCCTTCATCCAGACTCCTTCGTTCGCTGCTTCCGAAGCAGCTATTTACTCCGCTTCACATGTAGATCCCGCTACGACGCTTTGTTTAGAACTGCACCAACTGACAGCTCCACCGTTTAAAGTAAACACGTATCCGGTTTGCGATTTAGAATCGTCCGGATCAGTGTCAAAGCTTGCATCAACGTAACCTCTTATGGTGAGCTCTTTGTCACCTCCATATACGAGAAACATATCCTTAGTCCTTTTCAGGTATTTCAGGATGTTCTTGACCGCTGTCCAGTGATCCACTCCTGGATTACTTTGGTACCTCCCTGCTAAACTTATAGCAAGGCACACATCAGGTCTGGTACACAGCAGTGCATACATGATAGAGCCTATAGCTGAAGCATAGGGAACATCTTTCATTTTCTCTCTATCTTCTGCAGTGGTCGGGCATTGAGTCTGACTCAACTTCACACCTTGTAACACAGGCAAGAACCCTTTCTTTGCTTGATCCATTTTGAACTTCTTCAAAATATTGTCAAGGTATGTGCTTTGTGAAAGTCCAATTAAGCGTCTTGATCTATCTCTATAGATCTTAATGCCCAATATGTAAGCAGCTTCACCGAGGTCTTTCATTGAAAAACTCTTATTCAAGTATCCCTTTATGCTATCCAGAAATTCTATATCATTTCCAATCAGCAATATGTCATCCACATATAATATCAGAAATGCTACAGAGCTCCCACTCACTTTCTTGTAAATACAGGCTTCTCCAAAAGTCTGTATAAAGCCAAATGCTTTGATCACACTATCAAAGCGTTTATTCCAACTCCGAGATGCTTGCACCAGTCCATAAATTGATCGCTGGAGTTTGCACATTTTGTTAGCTCCCTTTGGATCGACAAAACCTTCCGGTTGCATCATATACAACTCTTCTTCCAGAAATCCATTCAGGAATGCAGTTTTGACATCCATCTGCCAAATTTCATAATCATAAAATGCGGCAATTGCTAACATGATTCTGACAGACTTAAGCATCGCTACGGGTGAGAATGTCTCATCGTAGTCAACCCCTTGAACTTGTCGAAAACCTTTTGCAACAAGTCGAGCTTTATAGACAGTAACATTACCGTCAGCGTCAGTCTTTTTCTTGAAGATCCATTTATTCTCAATTGCTTGCCGATCATCGGGCAAGTCAACCAAAGTCCATACTTTGTTCTCATACATGGATCCCATCTCAGATTTCATGGCCTCAAGCCACTTTGCGGAATCTGGGCTCACCATCGCTTCTTCATAGTTCGTAGGTTCATCATGATCTAGTAGCATGACTTCTAGAACTGGATTACCGTACCACTCTGGCGCGGATCTTGCTCTGGTTGATCTACGAGGTTCAGTAGTATCTTGTTCTGAAGTTTCATGATCATTATCATCAACTTCCTCACTTATTGGTGTAGGTGTCGCAGAAACAGTTTTCTGTGATGTACTACTTTCTAATAAGGGAGCGGGTACAGTTACCTCATCAAGTTCTACTTTCCTCCCACTCACTTCTTTCGAGAGAAACTCCTTCTCAAGAAAGTTTCCAAATTTAGCAACAAAAGTCTTGCCTTCAGATCTGTGATAGAAGGTGTATCCAATAGTTTCCTTTGGATATCCTATGAAGACACATTTCTCCGATTTGGGTTCGAGCTTATCAGGTTGAAGCTTTTTAACATAAGCATCGCAACCCCAAACTTTAAGAAACGACAACTTTGGTTTCTTGCCAAACCACAGTTCATAAGGCGTCGTCTCAACGGATTTTGATGGTGCCCTATTTAACGTGAATGCGACCGTCTCTAAAGCGTATCCCCAAAACGATAGCGGTAAATCAGTAAGAGACATCATAGATCGTACCATATCTAGTAAAGTACGATTACGACGTTCGGACACACCATTACGCTGTGGTGTTCCGGGTGGCGTGAGTTGCGAAACTATTACACAATTTTTCAAATGTATACCAAACTCGTAACTCAAATATTCTCCTCCACGATCAGATCGTAGAAACTTTATTTTCTTGTTACGATGATTTTCAACTTCACTCTGAAATTCCTTGAACTTTTCAAATGTTTCAGACTTGTGTTTCATCAAGTAGATATACCCATATCTTCTTAAATCATCTGTGAAGGTGAGAAAATAACGATATCCGCCACGAGCCTCAATATTCATCGGACCACATACATCGGTATGTATGATTTCCAATAAATCTGTTGCTCTCTCCATAGTACCGGAGAACGGTGTTTTAGTCATCTTGCCCATGAGGCACGGTTCGCAAGTACCAAGTGATTCATAATCAAGTGGTTCCAAAAGTCCATCAGTATGGAGTTTCTTCATGCGCTTTATACCGATATGACCTAAACGGCAGTGCCACAAATAAGTTGCACTATCATTATCAACTCTACATCTTTTGGCTTCTACATTATGAATATGTGTATCACTACTATCGAGATTTAACAAGAATAGACCACTCTTCAAGGGTGCATGACCATAAAAGATATTACTCATATAAATAGAACAACCATTATTCTCCGATTTAAATGAATAACCGTCTCGCATTAAACAAGATCCAGATGTAATGTTCATGCTCAACGCTAGCACCAAATAACAATTATTTAGGTCTAATATTAATCCCGAAGGTAGATGTAGAGGTAGCGTGCCGACCGCGATCACATCGACTTTGGAACCGTTTCCCACGCGCATCGTCACCTCGTCCTTAGCTTATCTTCGCTTAATCCGTAGTCCCTGTTTCAAGTTGCAAATATTAGCAACAGAACCAGTATCAAATACCCAGGTGCTACTGCGTGCATTAGTAAGGTACACATCAATAACATGTATATCACATATACCTTTGTTCACCTTGCCATCCTTCTTATCCGCCAAATACTTGGGGCAGTTCCGCTTCCAGTGACTAGTCTGCTTGCAGTAGAAGCACTCAGTTTCAGGCTTAGGTCCAGACTTGGGTTTCCTCTCCTGAGCAGCAACTTGCTTGCCGTTCTTCTTGAAGTTCCCCTTCTTCTTCCCTTTGCCCTTTTTCTTGAAACTAGTGGTTTTGTTAACCATCAACACTTGATGCTCCTTCTTGATTTCTACCTCCGCAGCTTTCAGCATTGCGAAGAGCTCGGGAATAGTCTTGTTCATCCCTTGCATATTATAGTTCATCACGAAGCTCTTGTAGCTTGGTGGCAGTGATTGGAGAATTTTGTCAATGACGCAATCATCTGGAAGATTAACTCCCATCTGAATCAAGTGATTGTTATACCTAGACATTTTGAGTATATGCTCACTGACAGAACTGTTCTCCTCCATCTTGCAGCTATAGAACTTATTGGAGACTTCATATCTCTCAATCCGGGCATTTGCTTGAAATATTAACTTCAACTCCTGGAACATCTCATATGCTCCATGACGTTCAAAACGTCGTTGAAGTCCTGATTCTAAGCCGTAAAGCATGGCACACTGAACTATCGAGTAGTCATCAGCTTTGCTCTACCAGACGTTCATAACATCTGGTGTTGCTCCAGCAGCAGGCCTGGCACCCAGCGGTGCTTCCAGGACGTAATTCTTCTGTGCAGCAATGAGGATAATCCTCAAGTTACGGACCCAGTCCGTGTAATTGCTACCATCATCTTTCAACTTTGCTTTCTCAAGGAACGCATTAAAATTCAACGGAACAACAGCACGAGCCATCTATCTACAATCAACAGAAACAAGCAAGATACTATCAGGTACTGAGTTCATGATAAATTTAAGTTCAATTAATCATATTACTTAAGAACTCCCACTTAGATAGACATCCCTCTAATCCTCTAAGTGATCACGTGATCCAAATCAACTAAACCATGTCCGATCATCACGTGAGATGGAGTAGTTTCATCGGTGAACATCATTATGTTGATCATATCTACCATATGATTCACGCTCAACCTTTCGGTCTCCGTGTTCCGAGGCCATATCTGTATATGCTTGGCTCGTCAAGTATAACCTGAGTATTCCGCGTGTGCAACTGTTTTGCACCCGTTGTATTTGAACGTAGAGCCTATCACACCCGATCATCACGTGGTGTCTCAGCACGAAGAACTTTCGCAACGGTGCATACTCCGGGAGAACACTTCTTGATAATTTAGTGAGAGATCATCTTATAATGCTACCGTCAATCAAAGCAAGATAAGATGCATAAAAGATAAACATCACATGCAATCAATATAAGTGATATGATATGGCCATCATCATCTTGTGCTTGTGATCTCCATCTCCGAAGCACCGTCATGATCACCATCGTCACCGGCACGACACCTTGATCTCCATCGTAGCATCGTTGTCGTCTCACCAATCTTATGCTTCCACGACTATCACTACCGCTTAGCAATAAAGTAAAGCATTACATCGCGATTGCATTGCATACAATAAAGCGACAACCATATGGCTCCTGCCAGTTGCCGATAACTTGGTTACAAAACATGATCATCTCATACAATAAAATCAGCATCATGCCTTGACCATATCACATCACAACATGCCCTGCAAAAACAAGTTAGACGTCCTCTACTTTGTTGTTGCAAGTTTTACGTGGCTGCTACGGGCTTAAGCAAGAACTCATCTCACCTACGCATCAAAACCACAACGATAGTTTGTCAAATAGACTCCGTTTTAACCTTCTCAAGGACCGGGCGTAGCCATACTCGGTCCAACTAAAGTTGGAGAGACAGTCGCCCGCAAGCCATCTATGTGCAAAGCATGTCGAGGGAACCGGTCTCGCGTAAGCGTACGCGTAAGGTTGGTCCGGGTCGTCTCGTCCAACAATACCGCCGAACCAAAGTATGACATGCTGGTAGGCAGTATGACTTGTATCGCCCACAACTCACTTGTGTTCTACTCATGCAAATAACATCTAACCATAAAACCTAGGCTCGGATGCCACTGTTGGGGAACGTAGTAATTTCAAAAAAAATCCTACGCACACGCAAGATCATGGTGATGCATAGCAACGAGGGGGAGAGTCTGATCTACGTACCCTTGTAGATCGCAACGGAAGCGTTGACACACCATAGAGGAAGTAGTCGTACGTCTTCTTCCCGATCCGACCGATCCAAGCACCGTTACTCCGGCACCTCCGAGTTCTTAGCACACGTTCAGCTCGATGACGATCCCCGGGCTCCGATCCAGCAAAGCTTCGGGGAGGAGTTCCGTCAGCACGACGGCGTGGTGACGATCTTGATGTACTACCGACGCAGGGCTTCGCCTAAGCACTACAACGGTATGATCGAGGTGGAATTTGGTGGCAGGGGGCACCGCAGACGGCTAAGGAACGATCTCAAGGATCAAATTGTGTGTCTAGAGGTGCCCCCTGCCCCTGTATATAAAGGATGAAGGGGGGAGGCTGGCCGGCCAAGCTAGGAGGCGCAGGAGGAGTCCTACTCCTACCGGGAGTAGGACTCCCCCCCCAATCCTATTCCTAATAGGATTCCCCAAAGGGGAAGAGAAAGAGAGAGGTGGCCGGCCCCTCTCCTAGTCCTAATAGGACTAGGGAGAGGGGGGAGGCGCAGCCCTATGTGGGCTGCCCTCTCACCTTTCCACTAAGGCCCATGTTGGCCCATTTGGCTCCCGGGAGGTTCAGGTAACCCTCCCGGTAATCCGGTAAAATCCCGATTTCACCCGGAACACTTCCGATGTCCAAACATAGGCTTCCAATATATCAATCTTTACGTCTCGACCATTTCGAGACTCCTCGTCATGTCCGTGATCACATCCGGGACTCCGAACAACCTTCGGTACATCAAAATGTATAAACTCATAATAACTGTCATCGTAACGTTAAGCATGCGGACCCTACGGTTCGAGAACAATGTAGACATGACCGAGACACGTCTCCGGTCAATAACCAATAGCGGGACCTGGATGCCCATATTGGCTCCTACATATTCTACGAAGATCTTTATCGGTCAGACCGCATAACAACATACGTTGTTCCCTTTGTCATCGGTATGTTACTTGCCCGAGATTCGATCGTCGGTATCCAATACCTAGTTCAATCTCGTTACTGGCAAGTCTCTTTACTCGTTCCGTAATACATCATCTCACAACTAACATCTTAGTTATAATGCTTGCAAGGCTTATGTGATGTGTATTATCGAGAGGGCCCAGAGATACCTCTCCGACAATCGGAGTGACAAACCCTAATCTCGAAATACGCCAACCCAACATCTACCATTGGAGACACCTGTAGTACTCCTTTATAATCACCCAGTTACGTTGTGACGTTTGGTAGTACCCAAAGTGTTCCTCTGGCAAACGGGAGTTGCATAATCTCTTAGTCGTAGGAACATGTATAAGTCATGAAGAAAGCAATAGCAACATACTAAACGATCGGGTGCTAAGCTAATGAAATGGGTCATGTCAATCAGATCATTCAACTAATGATGTGACCTCGTTAATCAAATAACAACACATTGTTCATGGTTAGGAAACTTAACCATCTTTGATTAACGAGCTAGTCAAGTAGAGGCATACTAGTGACACTCTGTTTGTCTATGTATTCACACATGTATTATGTTTCCGGTTAATACAATTCTAGCATGAATAATAAACATTTATCATGATATAAGGAAATAAATAATAACTTTATTATTGCCTCTAGGGCATATTTCCTTCACTTAGCTCAAGGGGAATAAGGTGAAGACACGGTTTTCTGAGTTAAATCTCAGCCTCCCTAACCAGACGTACAGTTGTCGCAGCAACTGGAACTAGTCCAACAAATCATTGTCTTCAACGAGCAACTAGTTCTATACTTCCCATCTCTTTATTTACAGTTGGTCCTTATGAAGTCAATGCCTGTTTGCATTATCTATTTGTCTTCACTGTGTGACTGCTTGTTCTGATTGGCTTCATACTGTCTTCCATCCTGGTCCATACTGCCTAGCTGCTATTAGTCTGTGTGCTTTCACTTCATTGAATACTTGACTATGGCTTGCCTAGTGTAGTCTACCTTCCGATGCATGTTAATAGGTTCATTTCTATCGATTGTCTTCGAAACTTCCATGTTTTGAAGACTTTCATAAAAATCGCCTATTGACCCCCCTCTAGTCGATCACTAGCACTTTAAGATACCCTAAAGAAACTATTGGGTATACCTTCTACCACAGATCCAAAGTCAAGATCTTTGTTGCTAAGAATGGGTCATTTCTAGAGTAGGAGTTTCTCTCGAAAGAAGTGAGTGGGAGCTAGGAAAGTAGAACTTGATGAGGTAGTTGTACCTTCTCTCAAATTGGAAAGTAGCACATCAAAGAAAACCATTCTCATGATGCCTACATCAACTAGAGAAGAAGCTAATGATGATGATCATGAAACTTCGGATCAAGTTACTACTGAACCTCGTAGGTCGACCAGAACATGTATCGCACCAGAGTGGTGCAGTAATCCTTTCCTGGAAGTCATGTTGTTAGACAACGATGAACCTTCGAACTATGAAGAAGCTATGATGAGCCCAGATTCCGACAAATGGCTTAAGGCCATGAAATCTGAGATAGGATCCATGTATGAGAACAAAGTGTGGACTTTGGTGGACTTGCCCGATGATTTGCAAGCCATTGAGAATAAATGCATCTTCATGAGGAAGACGGACGCTGATGGTAATATCACTGTATACAAAGCTCGACTTGTCGCAAAAGGTTTTCGGTAAGTTCAAGGGGTTGACTTTGATGAGACTTTCTCACCTGTAGCGATGCTTAAGTCTGTCTGAATCATGTTAGCAATTGCCACATTTTTATTATGAAATATGGCAGATGGATGTCAAAACTGTATTCCTTAACGGTGTTCACAAAGCACATGCCTTGACAAAGTTCTGAAGAAGTTCAAAATGGACTAGTCAAAGAAAGGGTTCTTGCATGTGTTGCAAGGTGTGAAATTGAGTGAGACTCAAAGTCCGACCACAGCGGAAGATAGAGAGAGAATGAAAGTCATTCCCTATGCCTCAGCCATAGGTTTTATAATGTATGCCATGTTGTGTACCAGACCCGATGTGTGCCTTGCCATCAGGGCCGGCCCTGGGGGTATGGCGGCGGGGCGACGGCCCAGGGCCTAGGCAAGGAGGGGGGCCCATGACAGAGTATATATCTATATTATAGCCCAGCAAAAAATAGGTAGAAATAATACAAAAGAACTAGAGAAAAGAAATAAGATGGGCTAGGCCCATCAGATAGCTAGCAAGCCATCGCTGATCGATTAACGAAAGCGAAGTCACGAAGCGACACCGTGACTCACGTCAGTTGGCAGACAGACGACTGCTCGTTTTCCTTTTCCTTCGTAGGTTAGGTTCGTCAGGCGCCGTGACGCCCGTCGGCCTCCTCACTCCGTCGCTCGGTGCCTTGCCGTGTCATCCTCGCCTCGCCTGCTGCTGGCCCGCTGCCCGCTGGAGCTGCATGCGCGGCGCGCCGCACGACAGTCCAGCAACCCAGCGGCCCAGCCATCCGGCATCCGGCAAGGCGGCACCGCGACAATACATATACAAGTATACATCCGACTGGCGACTACAAGTCTTGAAGTATGCAACGCGGCCGTCCCCAATCCCTAAAGTGCGTTTGAATGTTTCCATCCATGTTCCTCAGTTCCAGTCCATCCCCCAAACCCTAATTTGACAATTTCAGTACTTTATTTATTCTTTAGTTAGTATTTAATTACGTATTCAACTATACATCCATGATCCATCCTCCAATTTCAGTATGCATGAAGTTTTAAATTTTCTAATTCAATCAATCACTTTTTTGTCATTCTATGTACATGTCTAGGGTTCCAATCATCCGATGTATAAATTCCTAATTCTTTGTATCCTCTTTTGATCTTTTCTTCATGATTTTAGGACATTAGCCTGCCATGTTACCTAAGAAGAAGCAATTGTCGGGTGCTGAAACAAGACGGAAAAAGAAAGAAAGTGATCCGAAAATTCTACCATTGAAGGATTCTTTGAATAAGTTCTTTACATCTTCAAGCAATGTTGATGTCATTGAAGAACAGGGGCAAGAAACTACTCCCGAAGAAACCTTTTTTGAAGCACTGAAGTATTATTGTTGTTGATGGAGTCAGTCTAATTTGGTTCTTATTTGAGGTAATTAATCATGTCATGTTAGTTTCATTTTGCGATTTTTTAGTATTATTGTTGTTGATGGAATCAGTTCGAATTTGGTTATTATTGTTCTCGATGAAGTCATTTGAATTATTATAGTCAAATTTTAAACTAAAGATGTGTGACTAAAAGTTACTCTTAATAAGTCATATATATAATGCACACGCATACATATATATGGTCTTGGGACTTAGGACATAGGGGCCCATGTTGTCGAGTTCGCCTAGGGCCTCCCAAAACATAGGGCCGGCCCTGCTTGCCGTAAGTGTGGCAAGGAGGTACCAAAGTGATCCAGGAGTAGATCACTAGACAGCGGTCAAACTTATCCTTAGGTACCTAGAGAGAACTAAGGAAATGTTTCTCGGATATGGAGGGGATAAAGAGTTCATCATAAAGGGTTACATCGATGCAAGCTTTGACACCGATACAGATGACTCTGAGTCTCAGTCTGGATACATATTGAACATGGCAGTAATTAGCTAGAGTAGCTCCATGCAGAGCATTGTAAACATAGATATTTGCAAAAGTATGCATGGATCTGAATGTTGCAGACCCGGTGACTAAAACCTCTCTCACAAGCAAAACATTATCGCACCTTAGAACTCATTGGGTGTTAATCCCATGGCGATGTGAACTATATTATTGACTCTGGTGCAAGTGGGAGAATATTGGAAATATGCCCTAGAGGCAATGTTAAATTGGTTATTATCATATTTGCTTGTTCATGATAAAAGGTTTATTATTCATGCTAGAATTGTATTGACCGGAAACTTAAATACATGTGTGAATACATAAAGAAATACTATGCCCCTAGTTAGCCTCTACTAGACTGGCTCATTGATCAAAGATGGTTAAGGTTTCCTAACCATAGACATGAGTTGTCATTTGATAATGGGATCACATCATTAGGAGAATAATGTGATGGACAAGACCCATCCCTTAGCTTAGCATATGATTGTTCAGTTTTTGCTACTGCTTTCCTAATGTAAAATGCATGTTCCTTAGACCATGAGATCATGCAACTCCCGGATATCGGAGGAGTACCTTGTGTGCCATCAAACGTCACAACGTAAATGGATGATCATAAAGGTGCTCTACAGGTATCTCCGAAGGTGTATGTTGAGTTGGCGTAATCGAGATTGGGATTTGTCACTCCGTATGATGAAAGGTATCTCTGGGGCCTCTCGATGAGACACATCACAGGAAGCTTGCAAGCAAAGTGACTAAGGAGTTAGTTGCAAGATGATGTATTATGGTACGAGTAAATAGACTTGTCGATAACGAGATTGAACTAGGTAAGGAGATACCGATGATCGAATCTCGGGCAAGTAACATACCGATAGACAAAGGGAACTACGTATGTTGTCATAAAGGTTCGACCGATAAAGATCTTTGTAGAATATGTAGGAACCAATATGGGCATCCAGGTCCCGCTATTGGTTGTTGACCGAAGAAGCGTCTCAGTCATGTCTACATCATTGTTGAACCCGTAGGGTCCACACACTTAACGTTCATTGACGATATAGTACTCCCTCCATAAACTAATATAAGAGCGTTTAGATTACTATTTTAGTTATCTAAACACTCTTATATTAGTTTATAGAGGGAGTATTATATAAGTTATGTATGTTGGTGACCGAATGTTGTTCGGAGTCACGGGAGATCACGGACATGACGAGGAGCTCCGCGATAGTCCAGAGGTAAAGATTGATATATAGGATGATAGTATTTGGTCTCTGGAGAGGTTTTGGAATGCACCGAATATTTATCGGATCACCAAAGGGGTTCCGGAAGGCCACGAGAAGTTACTGGGCCTGACGGGCCAAGAGGAGAGGAGCCCACAAGCCCACAAGGGGCTTGCGTGCCCCTCACCTGGCCACCGGCTTTGTAAAGGAAAGAGGAGGGGCTGGCTCCCTCCTGCCTTTCTCCAAGGAAGGGAGAAAGGGAAGGGAGGCGCCCTAGGGCAGCCGACCCCCCTTATCACACAGACTAAGGCATAGCTTAGTGGTGGGAAGGGGCTGATGCCTTCCCACCCACCTAGGTTCAAGGCATGGTACTTGCAATTTGGGTCTGTTGCACCAATTATACTGTAGGGGGTTCCCTTACAGTCTTTCTGTCAAAAAATTTTACCTTATCACAAAACTATCTGTTATCGATAATTTTAGTGCTTGCGGAGAATACCATACTGAAAACTGCTTATCATTTCCTTCTGCTCCTCGTTGGGTTCGACACTCTTACTTATCGAAAGGACTACGATAGATTGGCTTTACTTGTGGGTCATCAAGTTTCACTAGAGGCTTCTCTCAAGATAGCAAATAATATGGTGGGTGAACAAATTATTGTCGAGCAATTGATAGAAAAACTCAAAGTTATGATGATATCTAAGGCAATGATTATGAAATACAGGCATCACATCCGTGTCAAGTAGACCGAAATGATTCTGCATCTACTACTATTACTCCACACATCGACCGACTCCTGCCTACATCTAGAGTTTTAAGTTCATGAAGAACACAATAATGCATTAAGTAATATGACATGATGTAGAGGAATTAACTCAAGCAATATGATGAAAACCCCATCATTTTATCCTCGATGGCAACAATACAATACGTGTCATGCTGCCCCTACCGTCACTGGAAAAGGACACCGCAAGATTGAACCCAAAGCTAAGCACTTCTCCCATTGCAAGAAAAACCAATCTAGTTGGCCAAACCAAACATATAATTCAAAGAGAATTACAAAGATATCAAATCATGCATATAAGAATTCAGATAAGATTCAAATAATATTCATAGATAAGCTGATCATAAATCCACAATTCACCGGATCTTGACAAACAGACCGCAAAAGAATATTACATCAGATAGATCTCCAAGAACATCAAGGAGAACATGGTATTAAGAATCAAAGAGAGAGAAGAAACCATATAGCTACTAGCTATGGACCCGTAGGTCTATGGTAAACTACTCACGCTTCATCAGAAGGGCAATGGAGTCGATGTAGAAGCCCTCTGTGATCGAATCCCCCTCCGGCAGGACACCAGAAAAGGCCCCTAGATGGGATCTCACGGGTACAGAAGGTTGCGGCGGTGGAAAAGTGTTTTCATGGATGCTTCTGGTGGTTTGGGAATATATGTGAATATGTAGGCAAAAGAATTAGGTCAGGGGAGTTACGGGGGGGGGGGGCACTGATTGCTCTTTGACTATAGCGCGAGAAAAGCTCATGTCTGCTAAGACTACGTTGGTATTTCCCTAAAGAGGAAGGGATGATGAAGCACAACGACGGTAGGTATTTCCCTCAGTGAAGAAACCAAGGTTATCGAACCAGTAGGAGAACCAAGCAACACAATGTAAACAACACATGCACACAAATAACAACATCTCGCAACCCGACGTGCTAAAGGGCTTGTCAATCCCTTTCGGGTAACGATGCCAGAAAATTTTAGTAAATTGAAATAATAGATCGCAAATAAAATAAAGTGCGGCAAAGTATTTTTGTATTTTTGGTTTAATAGATCTGAATAAAAATGCAAAGGAAAAGTATATCGCAAGCAAATATATGAGGAAGAAGACCTGGGGGTTGTAGGTTTCACTAGTGGCTTCTCTCGAGAAAGATAGCAAATGGTGGGTAAAAAAATTACTGTTGGGCAATTGATAGAACCTCAAATAATTATGATGATATCCAAGCAATGATCATTACATAGGAATCACGTCCAATATTAGTAGACCGACTCCTGCCTGCATCTACTACTATTACTCCACACATCGACCGCTATCCAGCATGCATCTAGTGTATTTAGTTCATGGGAAAACAGAGTAATGTAATAAGAACGATGACATGATGTAGACAAGATTTGTTTATCTATTGCGTAGATATAGATCCCGTCTTTTTATCCTTAGTAGCAATGGTACATACGTCTCGGTTCCCTTTCTATCAGTGGGATCAAGCACCATAAGATCGAACCCACTACCGGGCACATCTTCCCATTGCAAGATAAATAGATCAAGTTGGCCAAACAAAACCCAAATATCAGAGAAGAAATACGATGCTATAAGAGATCATGCATATAAGAGATCAAAGAAACTCAAATAAATTTCATGGATATAAAAAGATATGACTGATCATAAACTCAAAGTTCATCAGATCCCAACAAACACACTGCAAAAAGAGTTACATCATATGGATCTCCAAGAGACCATTGTATTGAGAATCAAGAGAGAGAGATGAAGCTATCTAGCTACTAACTACGGACCCGAAGGTCTACAAAGAACTACTCACGCATCATCGGAGAGGCACCAATGGAGGTGGTGAACCCCATCCGAGATGGTGTCTAGATTTGATCTGGTGGTTCTGGACTCTACGGCGGCTGGATGAATATTTTGTCGACTCCGTTAGGGTTGTGTGATTTTGCGGTATTTATAGAGCAAATAGGTGGTCCAGGGGGCACCCGAGGTGGGCGCAACCCATCAGGGTGCGCCTAGGCCTCATGGCGCGCCCTGGTGGGTTGTGCCCCCCTCGGGGCACCCCCAAGCGCAGCCAGGGCCCGTTGTGTTCCTTCTAGCCCATAAAAATTCTCCGTAAAGTTTCGTGGCATTTGGAGTCCGTCTGCTATTGATTTTCTGCGATGTAAAAAACACGGAAAAAACAGGAATTGGCACTATATCAATAGGTTAGTACCAAAAATGATATAAAATGACTACAAAATGATTATAAAACATTCAAAATTGATAATATAACAGCATGGAACAATCAGAAATTATAGATATGTTGGAGATGTATCAAGCACAAGGCAGGGGCGCGCCCTACCCCCTCGGCGCGCCGTCCACCCTTATGGTCGCCTCGTGGCTCCTCCGACTTGATCTCCAAGTCTCCTGGGTGTCTCCTGGTCCAAGAAAAATCATCGCCAAGGTTTTATTCCGTTTGCTATTCCTTTCCTGCAAAGCTCAAAAACAAGGGAAAATAGAAACTGGCACCGGTCTCTAGGTTAATAAGTTAGTCTCAAAAATAATACAAAATAGCATATTAATGCATATAAAAAATCCAAAACAGATAATATAATAGCATTGAACAATCAAAATTATAGATATGCTGGGGACGTATCACTAAGTATGGCGCTACAGTAAAAATTAGACCAGAATTCTTGTTGGTGTTTTAAGGCAATAATGTAGTACTACTTCTGATAGCAAGATGATATATCATCCACAATTACATTACATGTTTATTCCGAGAAAAGTGTTATGGGCAATACATAAGGAATGATGTATTACTACCTAAATATCAATGTACATGCCATATATTTATACATAAAAGTAACACTCCAGAGTACTATGATTTGGATATTGGGCCTTAGAGGGCCCATTTTTTAAAAAAAAATTGAAAACATAGCACTTAATAGTTTCAAACAATCTAAGAATTATTCCTAATTCTCAAAAAAAATCTAAGAATTATTCCTTTGATATATAGATGTATTTCACACATGTGAACAATTTCATTAGGTGAAACTTCGAATTACTAAGAGTTAGCAAATATAGTGGCGTTGGAAAGAAAGCTAGTGGCGCCTTATTAAAGCAAGCAGTTATGTTGTTGCATGAGTTAAAAGGGAACTTTTTTATACAGATAATGTTATTTAGCAGACACGTGAATATATGATTTTAAAACCCCCTATCTTCCCTTGAACGTTCAAATAAGAACAACTATCGTATTTGGTAACCGTTAACTGTTAGTTCCAGCATAACATGAAACTTCATTAGCATACATAATATCTGATATAATAATGTCAAAAGTCCATTAAACCAATTGATTCACTAATTCAAGTCACATGTACAACCTAAAATTCATCAGCTCTTCGCAATGCTATGATGTATAATGATATTCGCTTGATTCAGTGATGCAAAGTAACACTCAACTATTTTTCCTCCTGAGAAATATTCAACTCATGTCCTTTTTTCAAACAAATTATTGCATTACTCAAAATTAGGGAATACAAACTCAACCAATAATTTCTAGGACCTCTTCTGGACCACAGCTCGTCAAACAACCGTTTGACACTGTAACCTACCCAAATTAGCCATGAAATGAGTAGTCACAGCTCCGATGAATGTGAGTAATGCAAGAATCTTTCCCCCATACCACTAATGATCTCTCTAATCAAGAAAGCATACTTCCTTTTGTTACTGGCTCCACCTTTGATCATGGCTACAGCCTCCAAGCTTCTTATTTCAATATTAATAGAGCATGGCGTGTCATTGCATGAGTGTCACGATACTATGGGAAATATTATCATCGAGCATAATAACTAACTTGAAAAAGGTGTACCTGATTCGACGGTCAAACTTTACACATGCTCGCTCAACCCTGTAACACATGCTCGCATATACCGCATACGACAGCCGTCCGCCAGCGCGTGCAAAAGCTCGTAAAGACAACTACTCTTTTTTATTTTTGCGGGGTAAAAGACAACTACTCAGTAATGAGCAACTAAATAGCAACCGGTCGAAGCGGTGACGTGAACGTGCCATATAATTGCATGGATAACCCGAGTGTGTGCTCGGTGCAAAAACAAGATTCAAAAACCAATAGCAACACGCATGTACTCCAGCTAGATGACCCATAAAATCCCCACACAAAGCATAACATGTCCACCCATTTCCACATCACATATACAATCCACACACTTTGCAAAATGTGCAACATTTCACCAAATCCGATCCGCCGAATTGAAATATCTCAGGAGCAAAACATGAACGGTGGATTTAAAGTTAGACCACAATTAAGCCCTCCATGGGGCAGGACAAGAGGAACGGGGTGATGTGCATTGATTGGCTTCAATTTCACATGTAATATATGAATGTACACATTATCTTCAAGGATGCATATTTCATATATAGTCTTTGATACGATGGTGATTTGTGAAGTAAATTTCAAAAAAAAAACACTAGCCAATCTCTATTGTCAAAATAACTAACAATTAGTCGATTCGGTAACATTCAACGCTATCCGACACATGTACCCAACATTCATACGGAAGAAGGCATGTGCTATCACCTGAACTATTGGAAACCACATGTTGGCCGCTAACAAAGGTGATCATGCTTGACCAGATATGGTCAAGACATAGTGGCAATTGACAACTTGTCCTAATTAAGAGGAAAATAAAAACACTCCAAACTAAAACAACATTGGTGGTAATATTAAAGAAAATATGTAAAATTGTGTCATACTCCCTCCGTTCGAAAATTCTTGTCTTAAATTTTTCTAAATACGGATGTATCAACTCACATTTTAGTATTAAATACATCTGTATCTATACAAATGTAAGATAAGAATTTTGGAACGGAGGGAGTACAAGGCAAATAATGTTGTGGACTAACCATTGTTTCCAATACTAACCCATTTTAGATTTGACCTTTGGCCTATCACCGGTATCTATCTAAATGAGGGAGTAATACTCCCTCCAGTCCACAATGGGGGCCTATAGATTTTTGCGTAAGTCAAACTTTGCCAACTTTGACCAAGTGTATAGAGAAAACTATCTACATCTACAATTACAAACATGTACATTCTGAAAATATAACTCACGATGTATCCAATGATGTGCATTTGGTATTCTAGATGTACCTACTTTTCTCTATAAACATGGTCAAAATTTGTAATGTTTGACTTTTGCAAAAATCTATAGGCACTACATTATGGAATGGAGGGAGTACAACAATACCTCAAATCGTTAAATCCACAGTATGTAAGGCAACGTTGTAGTACTACTCATTAATCTATATCTATGTAGGGCAACATATAATAGTACTTTTGAATATCTATATTAGAGTTTGTCGCCATCACTAACACACAATTATGAAAATTACCTACATCATCAAGTTAGGGGGGGTACCTGGTATCTAAGTATGATGGTACAATAAAATTTGGACTAGAATTATTTTTAAGGCAATAATGTAGTGCTACTTCTGATAGCAAGATGATATATCATCCACAATTACATTACATGTTTATTCTGAGAAAAGTGTAATGGGCAATACATAAGGAATGATGTATTACTACCTAAATATCAATGTACATGCCATATATTCATACATAAAAGCAACACTTCAAAGTGCTATGATTTGGATATTGGGCCTGACTGGGCCCACTTTTTAAAAAAATGAACACATAGCACTAAATACTTTCGGAACAATCTAAGAATTATTCCTAATTCTCAGAAAAATCTAAGAATTATTCCTTTGATATATAAATGTATTTCACACATATGAGCAATTTCATTAGGTGAAACTTCAAATTACTAAGAGTTAGCAAATATAGTGGCATTGGAAAGAAAGCTAGTGGCGCCTTGTTAAAGCAAGCGATAATGTTGTTGCATGAGTTAAAAGGGAACCTTTTTTATACAAAAAATGTTATTTTGCAGACACGTGAACATATGATTTTAAAAACCCCTATCTGCTCTCGAACGTTCGAATCATAACAACTATCGTATTTGATAACCGTTAACTGTTATTTCCAGGATAATATTAAACTTCATCAGCATACATAATATCTGATATAATAATGTCAAAAGTGCATTAAACCAATTGATTCATTAATGCAAGTCACATGTACAACCTGAAATTCATTAGCTATTCGCAATGCTATGATGTATAATGATATTCCCTTGATTCAGTGATGCAAAGTAACACTCAACTATTTTGCCCCACGAGAAATATTCCACTCATGTCCTTTTCTCAAAGCAATTATTGCATTACTCAAAATTAGGGGATACAAACTCATTCAATAATTTCTAGGACCTCTTCTGCACCAGAGCTCACTCAAACAACCGCTTGACACTGTAACCTACCAAAATTAGCCATGAAATGAGTAGTGACAGCTCCGACGAATGTGAGTAATGCAATAATCTTTCCCCCATACCGCTAATGAACTCTCTAATCAAGAAAACATACTTCCGTTTGTTAGTGGCTCCACCTTTGATCATGGCTACAGCCTCAAAGCTTGCGATTTCAATATTAACAGAGCATGGCACGTCATTGCACGAGTGGCGCGATACTATGGAAAATATTATCATCGAGCATAATAACTAACTTGAAAAAGGTGTAACTGATTCGACAATCAAACTTTACACGTGCTCACTCGACCCTGTAATGCACGCTCGCATATACCGCATATGACAGTCGTCCGCCAGTGCGTGCAAAAGCTCGTAAAGACAACTACTCTTTTTTCTTTTTGCGGGGTAAAATACAACTACTCAGTAATGAGCAACTAAATAGCAACCGGCGGAAGCGGTAACATGAACGTGCCATCTAATTGCACGGATAACCCGAGTGTGTGCTCGGTGCTCCGTGCAAAAAGAAGATTCAAAAACCAACAACAACATGCATGTACTCCAGCTAGATGACCGATAAAATCCCCACACGAAGGATAACATGTCCACCCATTTCCTCATCACATATACAATCCCCACACTATGCAAAATGCGCAACATTTCACCAAATCCGATCCATCGAATTGAAATATCTCAGGCGCAAAACATGAACGGTGGATTTAAAGTTAGACCACAATTAAGCCCTCCATGGGGGAGGACAAGAGGAATGGGGTGATGCGCATTGATGGCTTCAATTTCACATGCAATATATGAATGTACACACATTATCTACAAGGATGCATATTTCATATATAGTCTTTGACACGTTGGTGATTTGCGAAGTAAATTTCAAAAAAAAAACACTAGCCAATCTCTATTGTCAAAATAACTAACAATTAGTCGATTAGGTAACATACAACGCTATCCAACACATGTACCCAACATTCGTATGGAAGAAGGCATGTGCTATCACCTCAACTAATGGGAAACCACATGTTGGTCAGTAACAAGGTGATCATGCTTGACCAGATATGGTCAAGACATGCTGGCAATTGACGACTTGTCCTAATTAAGAGCGAAATAAAAACACTCCAAACTAAAACAACATTGGTGGCAATATTAAAGAAAAAAAATGTAAAATAGTGTCATACAAGGCAAATAATATTGTGGACTAACCATTGTTTCCAATACTAACCCATTTTAGGTTTGACCTTTGACCTATCACCGGTATATATCTAAATGACGGAGTAACACTCCATCCACTCCACAATGTAGTGCCTATAGATTTTTGTGACAAGTCAAACTTTTCCAACTTTGACCAAGTGTATAGAGAAAACTATCTACATCTACAATATCAAACATGTACATTCTGAAAATATAACTCACGATGTATCCAATGATGGGCATTTGGTATTCTAGAGTTACCTACTTTTCTCTATAAACATGGTCAAAGTTTGTAATGTTTGACTTTTGCAAAAATCTATAGGCACTACATTATGAAACGGAGGGAGTACAACACTACCTCAAATTGTTAAATCCACACTATGCAAGGCAATGTTGTAGTACTACTCATTAAATCTATATCTATGTAGGGCAACATATAATAGTACTTTTGAATATCTAAATTAGAGTTAGTCGCCATACTAACACGCAATTATGAAAATTATCTACATCATCAAGTTAGGGGGTACTTGGTATCTAAGTATGGTGGTACAATAAAAATTAGACTAGAATTATTGTTGGCATTTTAACGCGATAATGTTGTACTACTTCTGATAGCAAGATGATATATCATCCACAATTACATTATATGTTTATTCTGAGAAAAGTGTTATGGGCAATACATAAGGAATGATGTATTACTACCTAAATATGAATGTACATGCCATATATTCATACATAAAAAGCAACGATGCAGAGTGCTATGATTTGGATATTGGGCCTCGGTGGACAAACTTTTAAAAAAAATGAACACCTAGCGCTTAATAGTTTCCACCAATCTAAGAATTATTCCTAATTCTCACAGAAAGTCTAAGAATTATTCCTTTGATACATAGATGTATTTCACACATGTGAGCAATTTCATTGGGTGAAACTTCAAATTACTAAGAGTTAGCAAATATAGTGACATTGGAAAGAAAGCTAGTGGCGCCTTGTTAAAGCAAGCGGTTATGTTGTTGCCTGAGTTAAAAGGCAACTTTTTTATACAGTTAATGTCATTTAGCAGACACATGAATATATGATTTTAAAAAACCCTATCTGCTCTTGAACGTTCAAATAAGAACAACTCTCGTATTTGGTAACCGTTAACTGTTATTTCTAGCAAAACATGAAACTTCATTAGTATACATAATATCTGATATAATAATGTCAAAAGTCCATGAAACCAATTGATTCACTAATGCAGGTCACATGTACAACCTGAAACTCATTAGCTATTCGCAATGCTATGATGTATAATGATATTCGGTTGATTCAGTGATGCAAAGTAACACTCAACTTTTCCTGCATGAGAAATATTCCACGCGTGTCCTTTTTTCAAAGAAATTATTGCATTACTCAAAATTAGGGGATACAAACTCATCCAATAGTTTCTGGGACCTCTTCTGGACCAGAGCTCACTCAAACAACCGCTTGACACTGTAACCTACCCAAATTAGCCATGAACTGAGTAGTGACACCTCCGATGGATGTGAGTAATGCAAGAATCTTTCCCCCATACCGCTAATGATCTCTCTAATCAAGAAAGCATACTTTCGTTTGTTACTAGCTCCACCTTTGATCATGGCTACAGCCTCCAAGCTTCTGATTTCAATATTAACAGAGCATGGCACGTCATTGCACGAGTGGCGCGATACTATGGGAAATATTATCATCGAGCATAATAACTAACTTGAAAAAGGTGTAACTGATTCGACGATCAAACTTTACACGTGCTCGCTCGACGCTGTAACGCACGTTCTCACATACTGCATACGACATCCGCCCGCCAGCACGTGCAAAAGCTCGTAAAGACAACTACTCTTTTTTTCTTTTTGCAGGTGAAAAGACAACTACTCAGTAATGAGCAACTAAATAGCAACCAGCGGAAGCGGTAACATGAACGTGCCATCTAATAGCACAGATAACCCGAGTCTGTGCTCGGTGCTCCGTGCAAAAACAAAATTTAAAAACCAATATCAACACGCATGTACTCCAGCTAGATGACCCATAAAATCCCCACGCAAAGCATCACATGTCCACCCATTTCCACATCACATATACAATCCCCACACTATGCAGAATGCGCAACATTTCACCAAATCCGATCCACCGAATTGAAATATCTCAAGAGCAAAACATGAACGATGGATTTAAAGTTAGACCACAATTAAGCCCTCCATGGGGCAGGACATGAGGAACAGGGCTATGCAGATTGATTGGCTTCAATTTCACATGTAATATATGAATGTACACATTATCTTTAATGATTCATATTTCATATATAGCCTTTGACATGATGGTGATTTGCGAAGTAAATTTCTAAAAAACACACTAGCCAATCTCTATTGTCAAATTAACTAACAATTAGTCGATTCGGTAACATACAACGCTCTCCAACACGTGTACCCAACATTCGTATGGAAGAAGGCATGTGTTATCACATCAACTATGGGAAACCACATGATGGTCAGTAACAAGGTGATCATGCTTGACCAGATATGGTCAAGACATGGTGGCAATTGACGACTTGTCCTAATTAAGAGGGAAATAAAATATCGCAAACTAAAACAACATTGGTGGCAATATTAAAGAAAATATGTATAATAGTGCGATACAGGGAAAAAATATTGTGGACTAACCATTGTTTCCAATACTAACCCATTTTAGGTTTGACCTTTGACCTATCACCGGTATCTATCTAAATGAGGGAGTAACACTCCCTCCATTCCACAATGTAGTGCCTATAGGTTTTTGTGAAAGTCAAACTTTGCCAACTTTGACCAAGTGTATAGAGAAAACTATCTACATCTACAATACCAAACATGTACATTCTGAAAATATAACTCACGACGTATCCTATGATGTGCATTTGGCATTCTAGAGTTACCTACTTTTCTCTATAAACATGGTCAAAGTTTGTAATGTTTGACTTTTGCAAAAATCTAGAGGCACTACATTGTGGAACAGAGGGAGTACAAGACTACCTCAAATCGTTGAATCCACACTATGTAAGGCAATGTTGTAGTACTACTCATTAAATCTATATCTATGTAGGGCAACATATAATAGTACTTTTGAATATCTAAATTAGAGTTAGTCGCCATCACTAACACACAATTATGAAAATTACCTACATCATCAAGTCGGCGGGTACCTAGTATCTAAGTATGGTGGTACAATAAAAATTAGACCAAAATTATTGTTGGTATTTTAAGGCAATAATGTAGTACTACTTCTGATAGCAAGATGATATATTATCCGCAATTACATTACATGTTTATTCTGAGAAAAGTGTTATGAGCAATACATAAGGAATGATGTATTACTACCTAAATATCAATGTACATGCCATATATTTATACATAAAAGTAACACTCCAGAGTACTATGATTTGGATATTGGGCCTTAGAGGGCCCATTTTTTAAAAAAAATTGAAAACATAGCACTTAATAGTTTCAAACAATCTAAGAATTATTCCTAATTCTCAAAAAAAATCTAAGAATTATTCCTTTGATATATAGATGTATTTCACACATGTGAACAATTTCATTAGGTGAAACTTCGAATTACTAAGAGTTAGCAAATATAGTGACATTGGAAAGAAAGCTATAGGCGCCTTGTTAAAGCAAGTCGTTATGTTGTTGCATTAGTTAAAAGGGAACTTTTTCTATACATATAATGTTATTTAGCAGACATGTGAATATATGATTTTAAAAACCCCTATCTGCACTTGAACATACAAATAAGACGAACCGTCGTATTTGGTATCCGTTAACTGTTATTTCCAGTATAACATGAAACTTCATTAGCATACATAATATCTAATATAATAATGTCAAAAATCCATTAAACCGATTGATTCACTAATGCAAGTCACATGTACAACCTGAAATTCATTAGCTATTCGCAATGCTATGATGTATAATGATATTCGCTTGGTTCAGTGATGCAAAGTAACACTCAACTATTTTCCCCATGAGAAATATTCCACTTGTGTCCTTTTTTCAAAGAAATTATTGCATTACTCAAAATTAAGGGATACAAACTCATACAATAATTTATAGGACCTCTTCTGGACCAGAGCTCACTCAAACAACCGCTTGACATTGTAACCTAAGCAAATTAGCCATGATATGAGTGGTGACAGCTCCGAAGAATGTGAGTAATGCAAGAATCTTTCCCCCATACCACTAATGATCTTTCTAATCAAGAAAGCATACTTCCGTTTGTTAGTGGCTCCACCTTTGATCATAGCTATAGCCTCCAAGCTTCTGATTTCAATATTAACAGAGCATGGCGCGTCATTGCACGAGTGGCGCGATACTATGGGAAATATTATCATCAAGCATAATAATTAACTTGAAAAAGGTGTAACTGATTCGATGATCAAGCTTTACACGTGCTCGCTCGACCTTGTAACGCACGCTCGCATATACCGCATACGACAGTGGTCCGCCAGCGCGTGCAAAAGCTCGTAAAGACAACTACTCTTTTTTCTTTTTGCGGGGTAAAAGACAACTACTCAGTAATGAGCAACTAAATAGCAACCGGCGAAAGCGGTAACGTGAACGTGCCATCTAATTGCACGGATAACCCGAGTGTGTGCTCGGTGCTCCGTGCAAAAAGAAGATTAAAAACCAATAGCAACACGCATGTACTCCAACTACATGACCCATAAAATCCCCACACGAAGGA
Organism: Triticum monococcum; assembly: GCA_034509565.1. NCBI lineage: Eukaryota > Viridiplantae > Streptophyta > Magnoliopsida > Poales > Poaceae > Triticum > Triticum monococcum. The sequence goes on from CM067845.1 coordinate 674,235,129, forward strand.
TAACATGTCCACCCATTTCCACATCACATATACAATCCCCACACTATGCAAAATGCGCAACATTTCACCAAATCCGATCCACCGAATTGAAATATCTCAAGAGCAAAACATGAACGGTGGATTTAAGGTTAGACCACAATTAAGCTCTCCATGGGGTAGGACATGAGGAACGGGGCGATGCACATTGATTGGCTTCAATTTCACATGTAATATATGAATGTACACATTATCTTCAACGATTCATATTTCATATATAGTCTTTGACACAATGGTGATTTGCGAAGTAAATTTCTAAAAAAACACACTAGCCAATCTCTATTGTCAAAATAACTAACAATTAGTCGATTCGGTAACATACAACGCTATCCAACACATGTACCCAACATTCGTATGGAAGAAGGCATGTGCTATCACCTTAACTATTGGAAACCACATGTTGGTCAGTAACAAGGTGATCATGCTTGACCAGATATGGTCAAGACATAGTGGGAATTGACGACTTGTCCTAATTATGAGGGAAATAAAATACTCAAAACTAAAACAACATTGGTGGCAAAATTAAAGAAAATATGTAAAATAGTGTCATACAGGGCAAATAATATTGTGGACTAACCATTGTTTCCAATACTAACCCATTTTAGGTTTGACCTTTGACCTATCACCGGTATCTATCTAAATGAGGGAGTAACACTCCCTCCATTCCACAATGTAGTGCCTATAGGTTTTTGTGAAAGTCAAACTTTGCCAACTTTGACCAAGTGTATAGAGAAAACTATCGACATCTACAATACCAAACATGTACATTCTGAAAATATAACTCAGGACGTATCCTATGATGTGCATTTGGCATTCTAGAGTTACCTACTTTTCTCTATAAACATGGTCAAAGTTTGTAATGTTTGGCTTTTGCAAAAATCTAGAGACACTACATTGTGGAACAGAGGGACTACAACACTACCTCAAATCGTTAAATCCACACTATGTAAGGCAATGTTGTAGTACTACTCATTAAATCTATATCTATGTAGGGCAACATATAATAGTACTTTTGAATATCTAAATTAGAGTTAGTCGCCATCACTAACACATAATTATGAAAATTACCTACATCATCAAAGTCAGGGGGTACCTGGTATCTAAGTATGGTGGTACAATAAAAATTAGAACATAATTATTGTTGGCATTTTAAGGCAATAATGTAGTACTACTTTTGATAGCAAGATGATATATCATCCACAATTACATTACATGTTTATTCTGAGAAAAGTGTTATGAGCAATACATAAGGAATGATGTATTACTACCTAAATATCAATGTACATGCCATATATTTATACATGAAAGCAACACTCCAGAGTACTATGATTTGGATATTGGGCCTTAGTGGGCCCACTTTTAAAAAAATTGAACACATAGCACTTAATAGTTTCGAACATTCTAAGAATTATTCCTAATTCTCAAAAAAAATCTAAGAATTTTTCCTTTGATATATAGATGTATTTCACACATGTGAGCATTTTCATTAGGTGAAACTTCAAATTACCAAGAGTTAGCAAATATAGTGACATTGGAAAGAAAGGTATAGGCGCCTTGTTAAAGCAAGTCGTTATGTTGTTGCGTTAGTTAAAAGGAAACTTTTTTATACAGATAATGTTATTTAGCAGACACATGAATATATGATTTTAAAAACCCCTATCTGCTCTTGAACGTCCAAATAAGAACAACTATCATATTTGGTAACCGTTAACTATTATTTCCAGCATAACATGAAACTTCATTAGCATACATTATATTTGATATAATAATGTCAAAAATCCATTAAACCGATTGATTCACTAATGCAAGTCACATGTACAACCTGAAATTCATTAGCTATTCGCAATGCTATGATGTATAATGATATTCGCTTGATTCAGTGATGCAAAGTAACACTCAACTATTTTCCCCATGAGAAATATTCCACTTGTGTCCTTTTTTCAAAGAAATTATTGCATTACTCAAAATTAGGGGATACAAACTCATACTATAATTTAAGAATTATTCCTAATTCTCACAGAAAATCTAAGAGTTATTCCTTTGATATATAGATGTATTTCACACATTTGAGCAATTTCATTGGGTGAAACTTGAAATTACTAAGAGTTAGCAAATATAGTGACATTGGTAAGAAAGCTAGTGGCGTCTTGTTAAAGCAAGCGGTTATGTTGTTGCATGAGTTAAAAGGCAACTTTTTATACAGATAATGTTATTTAGCAGACACATGAATATATGATTTAAAAAAAACCATATCTGCTCTTGAACGTTCAAATAAGAACCACTGTCGTATTTGGTAACCGTTAACTGTTATTTCTAGCAAAACATGAAACTTCATTAGCATACATAATATCTGATATAATAATGTCAAAAGTCCATGAAACCAATTGATTCACTAATGCAAGCACATGTACAACCTGAAACTCATTAGCTATTCGCAATGCTATGATGTATTATGATATTCGCTTGATTCAGTGATGCAAAGTAACACTCAATTTTTTTCCACATGAGAAATATTCCACTCGTGTCCTTTTTTCAAAGAAATTATTTCATTACTCAAAATTAGGGGATACAAACTCATCCAATAATTTCTAGGACCTCTTTTGGACCAGAGCTCACTCAAACAACCGCTTGACACTGTAACCTACTCAAATTAGCCATGAAATGAGTAGTGACAGCTCCGACGAATGTGAGTAATGCAAGAATCTTTGCACCATACCACTAATGATCTCTCTAATCAAGAAATCATACTTCCGTTTGTTACTGGCTCCACCTTTGATCATGGCTACAGCCTCCAAGCTTCTGATTTCAATATTAACAGAGCATGGCACGTCATTGCACGAGTGGCGCGATACTATGGGAAATATTATCATCGAGCATAATAACTAACTTGAAAAAGGTGTAACTGATTCGGCGATCAAACTTTACACGTGCTCGCTCGACCCTGTAACGCACGGTCTCACATACCGCATACGACAGCCACCCGCCAGCGCGTGCAAAAGCTCGTAAAGACAACTACTCTTTTTTTCTTTTTGCGGGGTAAAAGACAACTACTCAGTAATGAGCAACTAAATAGCAACCGGCGGAAGCGGTAACATGAACGTGCCATCTAATAGCACGGATAACCTGAGTGTTTGCTTGGTGCTCCGTGCAAAAAAAATTAAAAACCTATATCAACACGCATGTACTCCAGCTAGATGACCCATAAAATCCCCACACAAAACATAACATGTCCACCCATTTCCACATCACATATACAATCCCCACACTATGCAAAATGCGCAACATTTCACCAAATCCGATCCACCGAATTGAAATATCTCAAGAGCAAAACATGAACGGTGGATTTAAAGCTAGGGGACCTCTTCTGGACCAGAGCTCACTCAAACAACCGCTTGACATTGTAACATACACAAATTAGCCATGATATGAGTGGTGACAGCTCCGACGAATGTGAGTAATGCAAGAATATTTCCCCCATGCCACTAATGATCTCTCTAATCAAGAAATCATACTTGCGTTTGTTACTGGATCCACCTTTGATCATGGCTACAACCTCCAAGCTTCTGATTTCAATATTAACAGAGCATGGCGCGTCATTGCATGAGTGGCGCGACACTATGGGAAATATTATCATCGAGCATAATTACTAACTTGAAAAAGGTGTAACTGATTCGACGATCAAACTTTACACGTGCTCACTCGACCCTGTAATGCACACTCGCATATACTGCATACGACAGCCATCCGCTAGCGCGTGCAAAAGCTCGTAAAGACAACTACTCTTTTTTCTTTTTGCGGGGTAAAAGACAACTACTTAGTAATGAGCAACTAAATAGCAACCTGCGGAAGCGGTAACTTGAACGTGCCACTAATTGCACGGATAATCTGAGTGTGTGCTCGGTGCTCCGTGCAAAAACAAGATTCAAAAACCAACAGCAACACACATGTACTCCAGCTAGATGACCCATAAAATCCCCACACGAAGGATAACATGTCCACCCATTTCCACATCACATATACAATCCCCACACTATGCAAAATGTGCAACATTTCACCAAATCTGATCCACAAAATTGAAATATCTCAGGAGCAAAACAGGAACGGTGGATTTAAAGTTAGACCACAATTAAGCCCTCCATGGGGCAGGACAAGAGGAACGGGGTGATGCGCATTGATTGGCTTCAATTTCACATGTAATATATGAATGTACACATTATCTTCAAGGATGCATATTTCATATATAGTCTTTGACATGATGGTGATTTGCGAAGTAAATTTCTAAAAAAAACACAAGCCAATCTCTATTGTCAAAATAACTAACAATTAGTCGATTAGGTAACATACAACGCTATCCAACACATGTACCCAACATTCGTATGGAAGAAGGCATGTGCTATCACCTCAACTAATGGGAAACCACATGTTGGTCAGTAACAAGGTGATCATGCTTGACCAGATATGGTCAAGACATGGTGGCAATTGACGACTTATCATAATTAATAGGGAAATAAAAACACTCCAAACTAAAACAACATTGGTGGCAATATGAAAGAAAAAAAATGTAAAATAGTGTCATACAAGCAAATAATATTGTGGACTAACCATTGTTTCCAATACTAACCCATTTTAGGTTTGACCTTTGACCTATCACTAGTATCTATCTAAATGAGGGAGTAACACTCCCTCCATTCCACAATGTAGTGCCTATAGATTTTTGTGAAAGTCAAACCTTGCCAACTTTAACCAAGTGTATAGAGAAAACTATCTACATCTACAATACCAAATATGTACAATCTGAAAATATAACTCATGATGTATCCAATGATGTGCATTTGGTATTCTAGATTTACCTACTTTTCTCTATAGACATGGTCAACGTTTGTAATGTTTGACTTTTGCAAAAATCTATAGGCACTACATTATGGAACGGAGGGAGTACAACACTACCTCAAATCGTTAAATCCACACTATGTAAGGCAATGTTGTAGTACTACTCATTAAATCTATATCTATGTAGGGCAACATATAATATTACTTTTGAATATCTAAATTAGAGTTAGTCGCCACACACAATTATGAAAATTACCTACATCATCAAGTCAGGGGGTACATGGTATCTAAGTATGGTGGTACAATAAAAATTAGACCAAAATTATTGTTGGCATTTTAAGGCAATAATGTAGTAATACTTCTGATAGCAAGATGATATATTATCCACAATTACATTACATGTTTATTCTGAGAAAAGTGTTATGGGCAATACATAAGGAATGATGTATTACTACCTAAATATCAATGTACATGCCATATATTCATACATAAAAGCAACACTGCAGAGTGCTATGATTTGGATATTGGGCCTTAGTGGGCCCACTTTTTAAAAAAAATGAACACACAACACTTAATAGTTTCGAACAATCTAAGAGTTATTCCTAAATCTCCAAAAAATCTAAGAACTATTCCTTTGATATATAGATGTATTTCACACATGTAAGCAATTTCATTAGGTGAAACTTCAAATTACTAAGAGTTAGCAAATATAGTGACATTGGAAAGAAAGCTAGTGGCTCTTTGTTAAAGCAAGCGGTTATGTTGTTGCATGAGTTAAAAGGGAACTTTTTTATATAGATAATGTTATTTAGCATACACGTGAATATATGATTTTAAAAACCCCTATCTGCTCTTGAACGTTCAAATAAGAACAACTATCGTATTTGGTAACCGTTAACTGTTATTTCTAGCATAACATGAAACTTCATTAGCATACATAATAGCTGATATAATAATATCAAAAGTCCATGAAACCAATTGATTCACTAATGCAAGTCACATGTACAACCTGGAAATCATTAGCTATTCGCAATGTTACGATGTATAATGATATTCGCTTTCTTCGGTGATGCAAAGTAACACTCAACTGTTTTTCCCCATGAGAAATATTCCACTCATGTCCTTTTTTCAAAGAAATTATTGCATTACTGAAAATTAGGGAATACAAACTCATCCAATAATTTCTAGGACCTCTTACGGACCAAAGCTCAGTCAAAAAACCGTTCTACCCAAATTAGCCATGAAATGAGTAGTGACAGGTCCGGCGAATGTGAGTAATGCAAGAATCTTTCCCCCATACCGCTAATGATCTCTCTAATCAAGAAAGCATACTACGGTTTGTTACTGGCTCCAGCTTTGATCATGGCTCCAGCCTCCAAGCTTATGATTTCAATATTAACATAGTATGGCGCGTCATTGCACGAGTGGCGCGATACAATGGGAGATATTACCATCGAGCACAATAACTAACTTGAAAAAGGTGTAACTGATTCGACGATCAAACTTTACGAGTGCTCGCTCGACCCCGTAACGCATGCTCGCATATACCACATACGACATCCGCCCGCCAGCGAGTGTAAAAGCTTGTAAAGACAGCTACTTTTTTTATTGGTAAAAGACAACTACTACGTAATGAGCAAATAAATAGCAACCGGTAGAATGAGTAACGCACAACGCATGCCATCTAATAGCACAGATAAACCAGAGCGTGTGCTTGGTGCTCCGTGCAAAATAAGATTCAAAAAGTCCGTTGGCCACACGCATGTTTTTCAAGCAGACGACGCATAAAACCCGCACACAAAGCATAAATAAAACCCTAAACAACCATATGCCCGCTCATTCCCACATTACATATACAAAAAAACACATCATGCACATAAAAAAGCACAACATTTCACCAAATCATGTCCACCGAATTCAAATTTCTAACGAGCAAAATAGGGCACGGTTGATGGTTTATGCATCCATCGGGGCAGGACACGAGGAATGGGGAGAGGCAGGGGCAATATAAAAGGGAAGTGGGGAGAGGAGGGGGCGGCGAAGGAACAACTCGGGCGGCCAACAGGAGAGGAGAGCGGAAAGCCCACCACCTTCCTTGGATCCACAACCCACCCCCAGCCCCACCCCACCCCACACACGCCACTCCCCTCTCCCTCTCCTCTCCTCTCTCTCCCGTCGAGTATTATAGTCTTGGTCTATTCGAGTCCTACCAGTAGCAGCGAGGCGAGAGAGAGAGAGAGAGAGAGAGAGAGAGAGAGAGATAGAGCGAGCGAAGCGGAGGTGGTGGTGGTAGCGGGGAGGAAGCAGCCGCAGCGGGGGAGGGAGGGAGATCTAGGCGGCGGAGGAGGCGCGCGCGGGCAGGCCGGCGTCCATGGGGGCTCGCTGCTCCAAGCTCTCCGCCTGCTGGTGGCCGCCGCACTTCAAATCGCCCCGCCTCGGTAAGCAAACCCCCCACCAACCTCTCCCCCCGCCCGCATTGGCCGCCTCTGCCTGCCTCCCCGCTCGCCCGCTCGCCCTCGGATTCGGGGCGCCGTTCTCCTCCCCCCATACTCGACGACGCGTTTCGTGTTTTCCGGCGGAGGGGAGGGCGGCCGCGGCCCCGCATTTGGGGGTCCTGGTCTCCTCGCTTTTTTTTCCCCGGCCAATTTCTCGCTCGGTGGCCTTGTCTGCTCCTGTTCGGTGGGTGGGGGGCTCGATCCGCTGCTGATCCCGACGCGCACGCGCGCTCACCTGTTTGTCTCCGTGCCCCTGCAGAGAACGGCGCCGCCGGGGAGGACGGCAGCGGCGTGCCGGTGTTCGCGGAGTACAGCCTCGACGAGCTCCGCGCCGCCACCGACGGCTTCGCCACGGACCGCATCGTCTCCGAGCACGGCGAGAAGGCGCCCAACGTCGTCTACCGCGGCACCCTCTTCAGCTCCGGCGCCACCGTCGCCATCAAGCGCTTCGGCCGCTCCGCCTGGCCCGACGCGCGCCAGTTCGTGGTTCGTGCTCTTCCTTGCTGCTTGCTTTGCTCCACAGGGTGGATCATCGTCGTCTAGTATGCAGTGCTCGACTGGCCTCTGCTGCAGAGTCTGAACTGAATTTGGCTTTTCTGTTTTCGTGTGCGCAGGAGGAGGCTAGGGCCGTTGGGCTGCTGCGGAGCGGCCGCCTGTCCAACCTCATCGGCTGCTGCTGCGAGGGCGGCGAGCGGCTGCTCGTCGCCGAGTTCATGCCGCACGATACCCTCGCAAAGCATCTCTTCCACTGTATGTCTGTCCTTCCCTTGTTCCAAGTGTGTTGTATGCAATCACTAATGTGGTCCGTGCTAGTGCTGTTTCTGGGTTTGATATACTAGTGTAGGTAATTTATGTTTTTCACACTTCTTTCCTTGTTCCAAGTGTGTTGTATGCAATCACATATGCGGTCTATGCTTGTTCTAGTGTGTTGTATGCAGTCACAAATGTGGTCTATGCTTACTGTTGTTTCTAGATTTGGTATATGGTAATGTAGGTAGCTTAAGTAAACACTGTTGCTAATTGTGTGGGTTAGTCCTATTCTTGTTATGTTAGACTATAACCGGAAATCAGCACAGGTGATTAGTTACGCCTTTATATGCAAGAGTACTTTATAGAATGGGCAATTAATGATTCATGAATGTGATTATTGCACGATGGCATGGCTTTACTTACTACATTTTGTTTTGGTTCACATGTTTATCCTTGGCAAAGTACCTATGATAGGACCATTTAGTTTTGGTTCACAGGTGAAATGTGTTCAGGGCATTTAATTTTGGTTCACATGTGAAATGTGTTCAGGGCATTTAGCATTAATTGTTTTCCTTAAGAGCTTCTATTTTGAATACGGTATTCCATTTTGCGCTCATGGTTGTTATCCTTCTCAGGGGAGACCAAACCGTTGAGCTGGGCAATGAGGGTGCGAGCTGCACTCTATGTGGCCCAAGCACTGGAATACTGCACCCTCAAAGGGAGGGCTCTCTACCATGACCTGCATGCATACAGGGTCCTCTTTGATGTGGTGAGTCAGAACTTGTTCTCCTTATGTGCTCTGCTTCCTAGCTGGGATTGCCAGAGTCAAGATATCTAATATATTTTTGTTTTTGCTCTGAATTACAGGATGGCAACCCTAGATTGTCATGTTTTGGTTTGATGAAGAACAGCAGAGATGGGAAAAGCTACAGTACCAATTTGGCTTTCACACCTCCTGAGTACCTTAAGACAGGTAAAGTGTGTCATACATATGCAAGTGATCCAGTGATCACGAACGTATTTCATGAATTTGCCATGTTTGCTTCTGATTAGAGGCTCAAATTCATCCCTCATGTTGTGCAGGTAGAGTAATCCCCGAGAGTGTGGTCTACAGCTTCGGTACCATCTTGCTTGACCTCCTAAGTGGAAAGCACATTCCACCAAGCCATGTAAGTGGAAAGCATGTTGAAATTTGTGCATTGGCATTGTTGACGATCAACTTTATCCAAGTAAATAATTGACTTGTCTCTTTTTTGTAGGCACTTGACCTTATCAGAGGAAGGAACATCACCGTGCTCATGGATTCTTGCTTGGATGGTCACGTCTCCAGTTCTGATGGAACCGAAATGGTGCGGTTAGCATCCCGCTGCTTGCAATATGAAGCTCGCGACCGGCCAAACCTGAAAGCAGTAGTGTCTGCTCTTGCAAGCCTTCAAAAAGACGCTTCTGTAATGTTCCATCCTACTAATAATTTTCAATAGATTTCTTGGTGTTCTATAATATTGAAAAGTTCCAGCAATAACACAATCCTCACCAGCTAGTTGTTTTGCTGTGATTTCCAACTAGTACAATGTTATTTTGTAAGGAAATTACTTATTCTCTTCAATGCAACAGAACTATCTTTGCTTTTCTTTTTAATGCTATCTGAGAACAATCACACTGCTCCATCTTCTGTAGTGTATAAATGGACTTATCCTGTCAAACCATATATGCAGTTTTGTTTTCATATTTTTTCTGTGTCAATAAAGAAAAGCTAAATAAATTACTCAATTTCGCACTTAAATTGAGTGTTATACACAAATATCAGTGATCTTAGTTGCACATACTCATCACAATTTGCACCTGTTTGCAGAGAATCTGTTAGCAATAGTCAAAACTGCATATGACAGATGTGTGATTATGAACATTATTAGCACGCAAAAAAAGTTGGGACTTTGTATAATTGGCACTTTATTAATTCTTTAGCACTCAACAAACTACACCAGGGCTGGTATGCTACAATAAATGGTTGTCAAGCATCATATGGGCCACTTAGAATGTCATTGACCCAGCAGATCATATCTCTTTCCAGCCTGACATGGGCCAATGCCATGCGTATCCACTGTACAATAATTGATTTATAGCTTCTCGTATATCTGATCTGGAAGATACTTTGCTTAGCCCGAACAGCACTTGGACGGACGGGATAATGAGCGCCCTGTTGCTCCCTGTTGCTCGGGGTCCAGCCACCCTCTCCTGAACAGAAATGTTTTGTGTTACATACACTTTGTAGTAGATGGACTTATTCTGTCAAAACATATATGCAGCTTTGTTTCGCTTATAACAAATTATGTAGTTTGCCTGCTCTGAAGTATATGGACGGATTCACTCTCTCACATCACTTATGTAACTTTATTGCGTTTAGACAAAAGTTATGCACCTTTGCCTGCTTAAATAGTTCTAACTAAATCTTCGTTGCAGGCTCCTTCACATACTTTACTGGGCATCTCACAGGATGCTGTCAAGGAGAACGCAGAGCAAGTTTCATTTTCTCCTACTGAGAAAGCTTATGCGACAGCAGACCTTGAGCAGGTGCATGAGTTGCTGGAAAATGAGGGATATGATGAGGATGAGACAGCAAGTTTTAAGGTAAGAGTACTTGCCAATACATATGACTTTGCCCAGAATGCAAAATCTAAAAATACACCAAACAAGATAATTGGGACCATTTAGTTTTGTCACCTTTGCTCTTTTTATGTATTGCTTTAACTGATAACAGTGAGTATTTGTGTTACACACACTTTTGAATGTTTGGAACTTGCAGGTGTCTTTAAGCTCGTGGCCTGGCCAACCATCTGAGAGTATTCAGGTCAAGAAGAATGGAGACGACGCTTTTCAATCCAAAGATTTTACGACTGTGCTGGAGTGTTACTCAAGGGTATGTTTCGATTATCATGTCTCAGTAATGACTGGGGGTATTGCTAAAAGTGAGATGTCATGTGCTGCATCTGCACTGTTCAGTTCAAGCCTGATTCCTAATAGAAACAGTTCTTTTGTTGCATAACATGGAAATATGAATTGATCCAAATCCGATTTAACACAGTGGCTTTGAGACACTGTGAAACTTGAGATTTACACTTTTGAGTTGTGCACATTTTGCAGTTTATTGATACTGGTGCAATGGAGTCTCCGACTATGCTTGTGCGGCGAGGGTTCGCGAACGTGGTGCTTGGCAGGATGGAGGATGCCTTGGAGGACGCAAGGAGAGCAGAGGGGATATCACCTGAGTGGCCGACGGCGCACTACCTGCAAGGGATGGCGCTCATCGGGCTCGGCATGGAGCTCGACGGCCACGAGAAGCTAAGGATCGCTGCCTCCTTGGAAGCCCAGAGAACCGGTAGGAACTAGGACTGTATAGAGCCACCCGCGATGACGCCTCCTCTCTCTTCTGTACCTAGGTCGCCTGCGCTTTTGGGTGTCGTCGGTCCAACCAGATATGCTTTGCAACCAGTGGCACTAGGGTTGTTTTTTGGCCTCCCCTAACTTAAATTGGTGTCTTCCTTCAGTGGTTTTACAAAACTCCTAGGCTGGCAGTTATTACTCCTCCGATATATCCGTATAAGTAAAAAAATTGGGCGATAGCGTTCCGTGGATTTGAGATTGTAAATTGACATTATTGTAGTCTTATGTCTCTCTCTAAATTCATGTATATACAGAACTCCAAAGAGAATTTCGAAGCTTTGAACTGCTGTGGTTCATCAGGCATCTCCTCTATGTTTGCACTGCAAGTGTCTGTTTTGCGTGTAGCTGCTGCACAAAATGTGTAGCCCATATTTTTGGTGGTGCCATTGAAGATGGCAACCTGTGCTATACAAGTAACTGGTCTTCTCATTGTTGATAATCAGCTAGTAGGCTCCAGGATTTTGAAGTGATTTTGAACAGATTTAAGCAGTTGTTTTGTGTTTATTTGTGATGGGATTTGCCTCTTCGGAAGCAGATCATGCGACTCGTTCAGCGTTTTTGAACTTTCCTTCAAAAAAGATTTAACTGAAAACATGACCATTTGTGGTCTGTACACAAATTACTATAATCATTCGCCTCTGTTGTCTGCACACAAAGCTATTGCGGAAGACACGTACACACACACGCTCTCTCAAAATATCCACAAAATATTTCAACAGAGAACATGACCATTTGTAGTCTGCACACAAAGTGCTATCATCATGTGTCTTTATTGTTATAAGGACATGATATATTGGAGGATTTTTTTTAATACTGACAAGCTCAAACATTTTTTAGCCTTTTCACTGTCATCGTTGGCTTCCAGCTTCGCTTGTTGCAAAAGTTAGTATATCGTGATGACGTTTGCTCTAAGAAATACTATCGGTGACCACAATTCACAAAGTTTGTTTCTTGGTCAAGGAACAACCTTTTTTCTGTTCAATTTTACCTGTCACTCAAACACGACATAATTCAGTGCTATATACGACTCCATCCGTTCCTAAATATAATTAAGTCTTTTTAGAGATTTTACATGCAGATTCACTCACTTAGATCCGTATGTTGTCCGCTTTGAAATATCTAAACGGCTTACATTTATGAACGGAGGGAGTATGTTTCAGTGACAACTTGGATAGTAGGGAGTATTCAATTTTAGCTACTCATGTACCCAACATACAGCACATGACAGCACTGGTCTTTCGATTGAGTTAGCAAAAAAGCAGTCAACATTAGAGAAGGATCCATGCCAGCAGCCATTCTGCGCTTCAGGCACAGCCACACAGGCACAATCATAAACCATGAAAAGAGAAGCTTCGGCAACAAAATCTATCGAGCTGTACCAAATTATTACAGGCATGCGCCCCTGCCCATGATTCAGTGGCATGGTACACCACTGGAAAGCGCGACACGCTGGGGGTTCCCTTTTGAACAGTATATATGAATTAGTCGGTCACTCATGCTTTACTTAGCGAAACGGCGAACATTCCAAAACAAAAACAGAGGAGAAACATGGGGACGGTGTCCTGCTACAGAAAATGCGACTACTGCTTCTCAGAGCGCTCACATCGGGGTCTGCTGAGTCCCGAGCATTCCGCCGACAATGTTAGTCACCTGAAAAGAAGAAGCCACATGAGGGGTTCGGCAGGGTATCAAAGGTATGTAGATATTTAAACCGCTGGGCATTATTATTTCTAGGCAAACAAAGAAAAGGAAGATAAATGAAACTGCAAATTCATAGTACATCCCTAAGGTAGCTAGCAGTTCCAAATCAAAAACCACATGAAAGCACAGGAAACAGTGTTTTCTTGCCCAAAGCAAAAAGGCAGTGATATTATCATTCTTTCCTATAAAAACCACATGTATCACAAGGGAACTTGCCTGCCAGTACTTTGAAACACACCGATCAATGCAACTGTTCTCTCCCATATTGAGTTCACCTTCTTTATGCCTGTTGAAACAGAACAAATCACAGGTAAAGGCCACAGTTAAATTCAACAGAGGATAAATCTTTCTTGTGGCTGTTAACCAATGAGTTACAACGAAAAGAGAAGATTGATGGAAAGATAGACGCCACTTGACTATTTTGACCAGCTTGGTTTAACCATAATGAATTTTTGCATTATCTTAGCACATGAAAGAAATATATAACTGCAATATTTTGGTTACTGAGTTTTCAACTATAAACAGCAAATCAACAAAGCAATCCAGAACCAAGCAATAATGTGTTGAAAAAAATGGCAAGAGATTTCGAGTTAGAACGACCAGTACCTTTTCTCAATGCACTTCTCAAAACAAACATGTGTAAGCCTGCATACAAAAAATTGGCTCACGGCATCAACATGTGTACAATAGAAAAGGATTCAGGAGTAATGTGGCACAATCTAACTATCTACGAGGAAAAAGAGTACAGAGTGGATGATACACCATGGTGACACTGCTAAGGGCCAGTTCTTTTGTGGCTTATTTGGAGCTGTGCCACAGCTCCAAATAAGCCATAAAAGAAGTGGCCCTAAATATTTATCATCCCTATAACAATGTCAGAATGACATTTCAGAAGTGACTGCCTATGCAAGCATATTTGGAACACATAAACGAAACACAAAATTCTCTCTTGTCATCATTAATCTAGTTTAGACGAGGAAGCAACAAATGAGAATAAGTGAGTATCTACTACTAGCAAAGTACAGGGCATCTTGATGCTTACAAGTTACAAGTAATAGCAAGCCAACATCACTAAATTACGTGATGCTACCTCTCCTCCTGATCAATGTGACTAGTAAGGTGGTATATAGGAGTACATTAACAAGCATCACACATTAATTGCAGCTTCATGGAAGATCATTCTATTAGGCAGTTCGATTATGTCATTATCCCAAGCTCATCAGACAGCACTATTCATAGTTCTCGGCACATAAACAACATGCTTATAACTGTGAAACTACATTATGCAATTAGGGGTAGGGTAACAGCAGTGCACACACATTATTTGCGGGCAAATAGGTTCAGGGAAGACCATTCTATTAAGCGGTTCAACAATGTCATTGTTCCCGGATCAATCAAGCAGTTCTATTCAGAGTTGCCGGTGCAGAGCATGGCAGCCACTTGTCATAGCGCAGGGAAAATGTGTTCGCAAGGAAATCACTGAAGCAGTAAGCACATTAAACACCAGGTTTATAACTGTAAAACTACATTACGCTAGTCTGAGATGCCACAGCAAGTGCAAGCAATTCTTTTCTGCAGACAATGGCATGGAGTTGGTTCTACTAATTGCATCAACCAGTGATCTGATCTCGCAAGCCCCACCCAGGTGGTGGCAGTACAGCAGCTAACAAGGCGAATCACTCACCGGTTGAAAAGCTCGACCCGGTACTCCATCTCCTTCTCCGCCATCCCGAACATCTGCACCGCGCAGCCACCGTCAGTTAACCTCATCAGAAACTCGAAATCGAAGAGGAAGGCGCACGCAAAAAGAAAAACATGAAAAATCCGGAAGCAAAGGTGGGCGCGCGTACCATCTCCTTCTCCAGCTCGCTCCGCACGTCCTTGGCGGCAGCCATTGTCGCGACGCCTTCGCCTGCACAGACAGAATCGCTGAGCGCACCGATCTAAGCGAGGGAATCGTCCGAGGAAGGCACGGGCGGGAGAGAGACGGGGAGCAAGACGGCATCTCTTACGGGGAAGCGGGGCCGGAGATCTCGCGGGCTCGGCGGCGGCGGCGGTGGTCGAGATGCCGCGGTCGCGAAGGGGAACGCTGGAGCAGCCGCGCCTCAATCTCTAGGGTTTTGCTCTTCTTCTTTCTTGGAGGAGGAGGAGGACCTGCGCGTACTCATATGGGCTTCGTGCTGACACCGTGGGCCTCCGGGCCCGCGTACGTTCGCCGGCCCAAGGCCCACGTTTCTGGGCCGGTAGGTGATAAGCGGCTATATTTTGTTTTTGAAAAAAAAACTCAATCGCTTCGTTCCCGAGCGGCTCGGAGCTATGAGCTTGGTCTATCCACTCCTGCGGCTCCCGTGCCGCTGCGCCCTCGCGTCGGTGCCGCGGGCCGCCGCGTCGTCGGTGGTGTCGCTGTCTGCCTCGGCCTCCGCCTCGGCGGCGGACGGCGGGGACGGGGAGCTGACGGCGCGGGAGAGGAGGGAGAGGCGGAGGGAGGCGAGGGAGCTCAAGGCGCGGGACTGGAAGGAGGAGGTGGAGGAGCGGCTCATCCACGAGCCGGCGCGGCGGCGGAAGAAGCCGCCGAAGCGGACGTGGCGGGAGGAGCTGAACCTCGACTTCCTCGCCGAGCACGGCCCCCAGTGGTGGCTCGTGCGCGTCTCCATGGCGCCCGGCACCGACTACGTCGACCTCATCAGCAAGGCCGTGGCCCGCCGCTTCTCCGAGGTCTCCTTCAAGGTAGTGCCGCCCCGAATCTCCCATCCTCTTCGGTCTTCGTTCGTCCTGATGGAGCAGCGGATCGTTCATTTTTTATCATTGGCCTCTCTCACGAGCATTTTGCCGAAACACCTGAAGCGTAGTGTGCCATGGGGTATCTGGATTGTGCTATGACCAATGCCGCCGTGCAAAACTGTCATCGCCACATAAATTTCACATCTACGGAACAATTGTGCATAACAGAACCTGTGAGGATGCATTTGGCTATTGGTTGTGAATTCTCGCGGCGACACTTGCCGTTTCATTTTCAGTAACTAATTTTTTTGTAGTCCTTGTTACTTGAATCATGCAATCATGTTAAACTTTGGGCTAGTGAGATGTGAGGTGAATCCAACTACGATAGCCTGCTTATTTGCAAGCCATGCTGCCTTGAGCTGTCCTTCTCACAGATATTCTCTGCAGATTTACAATCCTGCAATCCAAGTGAAGAAGAGGCTGAAAAGTGGTTTGATCAGTACCAAGTCAAAACCTCTGCATCCTGGGCTGGTCTTTCTGTACTGCACCTTAAACAAGGAGCTTCATGATTTCATCAGAGACACCGAAGGTTGTTATGGTTTCATTGGAGCTACAAGAGGTTCTATGTGGGTACTTCTCAACTCATTCACTAACCTCTGTCTGAAACTTTATTTGCTCTTCGCTTCGATTTTCTTGTTCGAATTGTCCATATTATTGCTTATACAGCTGATGTTAGATAGCTTGCCACCCTGGACTTTTGAAGTGTTTCTGATGAGTATTGTATATTGTACAATCATGTGCCGTCTGCAGAATAATCCTTTAACCCACAAAGTGACCAACACGCATTACTCAGTACCAAATTTCCCCAAAACAGCTAGTGTACCAATTTGATGATCTGGACTTCTTTTGGAGCAAAATGGTGCTCTGTGCACTTGACATGAAGAACTTTTTGGAAGCGATAACTTGTTTGCTGTAATTGTAGCAGTGTATGAGTTATACTAGATTTGCGATATGTAGTAACATAGCAGATCGTATCTCATATCTGTTGTATGATCAGTTGTGCCCTTCTTTTGCCTGCCATCGTAACAATACTTGCACCGTGCAGTAAAAGGCAGATTAAGAAGCCTAAACCTATTCCAGTTGAAGAGGTCGAATCAATTATTAAAAAGGAGAAGGAGGAACAAGAGAAAGCTGACAAAGAATTTGAAGACCTGGAAAACTGGGATAAGGGGTCTTTTGGTAAACCCGTTGAAGACTCTGAACTTATGTTAATTAATAAGATCAAGAAACAGGTCAAGAAATCAACTTCAAAAGGTGCCTCCAGCAACGACACTTTTACGCTCGGTGCCAGTGTTCATGTTCTCTCCGGGCCTTTTGCAGGCTTCACTGGCTCTCTTCTGGAAGTAAATCGCAAAAATAAGAAGGTTAGGCTGAATGGCTGATGACAGCTTCATAGTGAGCTAATTGCCTTGCTGTTCTCCGTTACCTTTTCTTCTCGTATTATCTGGTTATCTAAGAAGTGTTTTACCTCCCACAGGTTACTGTCCAGATGACACTTTTTGGCAAGGAGAGCTTTGTAGATCTAGATTTTGATCAAATTGAGGCACTGAATACTTAATGGTAATGAGAGTTGTGTCTAATACCTGAGCACTTCTGAATTCTGTTTTCGCTTACCTATGACTGAGCACTGGACAATAGCATTTAACCATCAGTTTCCAAGAATCAACATCTGCTACTCAGCTTGCATCAGGTGGTCATAAAGTAAAAAACAGTACCCAGGCAGTAATGTATTAAAATCATTAGGGGGTTACTAGTACAAGTGGGGAGTCTCTTTCCCCTGGTTATGGCCTGGAAAGAATCATATAGGTAAAAAAATCATATAGGTAGAAGGCTTGCATATTTTTCATACACAAAATAATAAATTATGTATCTGGAGTATGTGACCTCACATCTGGGCCTTTGGGTATAGGATAGGACAATCATTTCATTCGTTATCATTGCTGCTCTCCCAAGTGAAGTAAATCAAGTATATTTAAGGTTCTGCTGTAAGGAAATTTTATCATTGTTCCATGATATTTCAGTAGGGTGTCCATCAAATTGACTTTTTCCCCACAGTACTTTCCATATATTTCAGATCCTCTAAGCTTCGTTATCATTGTTCCATATATTTCAGTAGGGTGTCCATCAAATTGACTTTTTCCCCACAGTACTTTCCATATATTTCAGATCCTGTAAGCTTCGTGGGCCTCCCATTCTGGTTTCTCATACGGAGTATATTGTGCGTTCTTACAAAAAGAAAAATGCTTCTCACATTTTTTTTCATGTCTGAACAGGTAGGCACAGACCACTGTATCAGTAGTTTTGTTTTTCAAAATAGAATCAGAAGTTTTGTCAGTTGGGCCCTGGAGATATGAATAAAGCACTTGGGGTATATGGATCTGTTGAAGACCACTGGATTGGGTGACAAACACAAGAGAAGAGTTAGCCCGTGGGCCACTAAACCTTAAGCCGTAAGTACTCTCCACCACCATGTGTTTGAACAACTAAACGAACTCTGTGAATGGATCCTGAACTAAATTACTAGGTAGGGAGGAGTAAACAGGGAATGGATTTTTTGCAGCCTTATTCATGTTGAAATAACTAAATAATCTCTTCTTTCAGCCTGACAGGTGTTAAACGCTGGTTTGCGAACGAGGATCGGATCTGTTGAACCAGGGAAATCGCGGACCTGACCTGACCTCCACTTGGTTGCTAAGGCCCTGTACAATGCAAGGTGCTTGGAGTAGATGCTTAGAGAAATAAACCAGTTTTTCTCTAAGCACCGGTGCTTATTTGTAGAGAGTATACGCTTAATTAAGCGTCTATCACGTAGAAATAAGCACCGGTGCTTAAGGAAAACTCGGTTTATTTTACTAAGCATCTCCCTAAGCACCTCCCATTGTACAAGGCCTAAAGTTCCACCTCGACCCAGTTATATCATATAGAGAGCAATGCTTCAACACTTTGTATTCTTTTTTAGCACAATAGGCTATTCATTCATTTAATAATTGTGATCAGTACATGCATTTACCAACCAGTTCAAATGGGGCAAAATTTCGTGTTTTAACCCTTTTCTGAAACTAAATCGAGATTTGACCCTAGTTTGAAAAAAATTCGAGATCTGACCCTTTTGATACCGCCAGGGTCCATGGCGGTAGGGTTGTTTCCTACCGCCAAGGTCCCTGGTGGTAGGCATGAGCATCGTGATAGCAAAAGGGTCAAATATCGAAAAAAAATCAGACTAGGGTCAGATCTCGATTTAGTTTCAGGAAAGGGTCAA
Source organism: Triticum monococcum (assembly GCA_034509565.1). NCBI lineage: Eukaryota > Viridiplantae > Streptophyta > Magnoliopsida > Poales > Poaceae > Triticum > Triticum monococcum. The sequence continues at coordinate 674,254,422 of CM067845.1, forward strand.
AATCCGAAATTTAGCCTTCAAATGGCGGAAAAGGAAGGCCGGTTTTCATTGGAGGTCATCATGTCTAGCAATCTTGAAATGTGCTGCTCCATCTGCTTTGCTTTCTGACAGAGTGAGGCCACTTTGGAGAAACAGTTCCAATCGAGTTGTTTTCATCAGTGTGCCATCCTTGAGACCAAAAGGCTTACAGTACAAGCTTCTTGCTTTCCTCCCTTTCCCTACAGTCTGTGGCAATGTGCTGGTGATGCTGGAACAAAGCCTGCAATGTTTCCCACCTGAACAGATCCATCACCTTCGCTCCTTTTTCATGCCATGCTTTGCAATGGCATGCGTCGATCAAGACGCCGTCCTTCTTTCTTGTTTCCACCAGTGTTTCCAAACTAGTAGTATATTTTTCAGACAAATTCATCAGATCAAAGGTGATGATGGTAGGGCCTTGCTGTTCGTCCCGCCTAAACAAGCAGCTCGGTGCATTGTGACTGCACAGTGCGACATGAATGCACGCAATGATGGGCCAACTGAGTGTCAGAAAGTATTATTAGTACACGATGGGCCAGCTAATTGTACTGTTAGTTGGAGCACTTCACTTCACAATGCGTATGATTTTACAGCCTCTTGGGGGGCATCAACTTTCTTGAGAGAAGAGGCAACTGGCTTAGATTTAGCAAGGGCCAAGTACTGGGGAGAGGAGAACTAATTATGGCAGGGAGTCGAGTGCAGCCCCGGTAGATGCACCAACGAGCAGGGGAGGGTGGTGGCCCGTGGCTCGGGCTGATCGCCTGATCGCATCCGTGATCCCGTCCGTCAGCCACGGTGGGCGTCACTGTCGGCTGCCGCCGCGGGGCACCAGGTACACCCGGGCGCGCACCACGGCCGCGTTGCACAGCTTGAACCCCGGCGCCACCGCGAACCCGACCACCATGCCGGCGCCGCGCGGCGCGGGCCCGGCCACGCTCTCCATGTACTCCGGGTGGAACTCGGCGCCGCGCCCGGCCTCGAAGTGGCTGGGCGGCGGCTCCAGCGCGAACGCCAGCAGGTGCAGCAGCCACACCGCCTTGGCCGCCCGCAGGAACTCCCCGTAGAACGGCGTGCGCGGGTGCGCGCCGGCCCCCACGGCCTTCTTGTGCTCCTCGCCGCCGAGCACGGCCTCCTCCACGCGCGGCGGGAGGAGGGACGCGAACTTGCTGGCGGCGTACCGCCCGAAGGCGCACGTCGGGAGCACGCCCAGGAGCTCGCCGGGGTCCATGCCGCGCATGTCGCGGTACTGCGCGTACCGCTCCCGCCGGAACGCCGCCGGGTCGAGGAGGGAGGAGAGGGACCCGTCCAGGTAGAAGGACTCGTGCTCGAAGCCGCCGAGCAGGACGGCCGTCGCGTGCGCCTCCAGCGCGTGCTTGGCGAGCTGCGGGGAGGAGACCGGGATCTTGGTGACGGACCGGGTGGCCGCCGCCGGGTCCAGCCCCGCCGCGCGGAGGAGGTGGAGCAGGTGCGCCGCGAACGCACGCGTCGCCGCGCGGGCCTGCTCCGCGCAGGCGACGAACAGCTCCGCCGTCGGCGCGCCGACCTCCGCGGCGGGGGCGGCGGCGAGGATGTGGTGGTGCTTCTTGGAGGGGTGGAGGCGCGCGTTGCGGCGGTTTGTTGCGGTGGCGAGCTTCTCCTTGAGGCCGTCCACCTCGGCCTGCTTGCCCTGGAGCTGGCGGCGGAGGTCGTCGAGCGCGGCCTCGTAGGGCGCGACGGCCTCGCGGAGCGGCGGGGCGGAGGCGCTGGGGCGCGGGATGCGGCCGCCCGGGCTGGCGGCGGCGCGGCGGAAGCGGTCGCGGAGGCGCGCGAGGTGGCGGAGCTCGGCGACGACGCCGGCGTCGGCGGCGCGCATCCGGTCGGGGTCCCAGGGGCAGTGCGCGCCCTGGAGCGCCGCGTACGCGCGGCGCACGCCGGAGACGGCGTCGAACACCTCCGCCATGAGGGACTCCGCGTCGCCCGCCCGCTCGGCCCCCTCCGCCTCCTCCTCGGCGGCCGCGGCATTCTTGGTCCGCCTCTTCTGCTCCTCCCCCTCCTCCCAGATCCTGAGCCTCCGGGCCTCGTCGTCGCCCTCCTCCGCGCGGACCGCGGGGCGCGGGCATTCCTCGTGGGTGGCGGCGTCCCCGAAGTCGGCGAAGGGGTCGTCGTCGTCGTCGTCGTCGAGGTCGGAGCCGTGGTGGGCGTAGTTGCCCGGGAAGCGGTTGGAGAGGCAGGAGGAGGCGACGCGGTGGATCAGATCGCCGATGGTGACCGCCTTGCTCGCCATCTCCCTCTCGCTGGGTTGCAGTTGGACTCTGTGACCGCGCTCGTGGCTCGTGGGTGGCGGATTCAAGGGAGGGAAGGAAAAGAGAGAGATGCTCTGCGGTGTGGAGCGCGGCTAGATGCGGACAAGGGAGTGAGCTGAGCCGAGCTGGTCCCGTGCCGCTGATAACTTTTACGTACGTGTTTTAATCTCTGGTCAGCTGTGACTGAACAGTGAGCACCGTCACTTCCATAGTACTATTATTAGCTGCTAATAAAGTACCACTCACAGTCCGGTCTAATCCATCTGAGTCGTCCTGGCCTTTTTAGCACTCTAGGAGTAGCATATACCTGGCCATACCTCGGGCCGGGCCGGGCTTCGGGCTGGGCCTAGCCAAGCCCGACGAAAAAAACCCAGGCCTGAGCCCGGCCCGGCCCGGCCATCGGGCCTGTTTTTTGGGCCCAAGCTTGGCCCGAACACGTAAAAACCTGTCGGGCTTCAGGCCGGCCCGGCCCAACCTTCAGAGAAATGCAAAAACGACGGGTTCTGGCCCGGCCCGGCCCAGCCTTCGGGCTTAAAATCTAGGCCCAAGCCCGGCCCGGGGGCAGCATCGGGCCGGGCCGGGTCGGGCCGGGCTTTCCATGGCCAGGTATAGAGTAGCAGCACTGGGGCTTTTGTTTTGGACTGTCCTTGGAAGTGTGCGATCACGCTAAGCTCACCCGCCCGGTCGATCGACAGCAACCTTGGGCTTTGTTTCTACCTTCTTTGTTTTTCTTTTGCTTCCATGCTCGTCGCTGTAAAACTGCCTCCAAATGTTAAAAAGAAATAGTAGAGCGCTTCTGTCTTCCGGTTGGAGTGGAGTGGCGCCGCGGGCTGAGTCAACGGAGGTTCAGTGCGTGCACAGTGATACTCAGATGGTAAGATGGGTAACATGGGCTGAAGCTTTGACTTCTGTTTAGGTGGGAGCAAGGCGCTTTACTCTTAGGCCTTGTACAGATGTGCTTATAAAAATAAATCGAGTTTTTTTGAAGTAATGGTGCCTATTTCTATAGAAGAGACGTTTAGTTAAGCGTCTATTCTGTACAAATAAGCACCGGTGCTTAAAAAAAGCCTAATTTATTTTTCTAAGCATCTTTCCTAAGCACCTCCCATTGTACAAGGTCTTACTTAGTTTCAGCAAACGCTTAATTAGCTTGGAAGAGAGCTGAATCATATTTTTCTTTTTCTTACATTTTTTTAGAATTTTTCTTTTTGCTTACATATGAGTATGTTTCGAAGGAAACATACTAGTACTCCCTTGTATTCGAACATACCAATCATGGGCTGTGACTTGTGAGCCCACTAAGCCACGTGATGGTTTAGCCAAAAACTTGTAAAAGGTGACTAGCCCATCCTTAGGGCCTCTTTGATTCGTACGATTTTTAAAACATAGGAATAGAAATAATAGGCAAACCCTATTTGGTGCTGCCGGCGCCAGTTATAGGGCAATTTGTTAACGGGCACCTGTAGCGCCCCCGCACTGGGCCGGCCCATCGAAATACTAGTAGTGACATAAAACTTGTTTTATTTCTTAGTTCTCTACAGCCACGGGAGTCCCCTGTTTTAGGAAGCTTCCAAACCGGGTTTTTTCCCGGTCCGTGCTCACTGCCTGGGAGTTTTTATTTGGGTTTTCTTTATTTTTTGTTCTTTTTAAATGCACATCTTTTTAATTCGTTTTTTTTCTAAATTGATGGTTTTCTATTTTTGCGTTTTTACATGAAAATCGTGGACATTTTGCAAATTTTGAACTTTTTTTGAAAATCAACGAACTTATTTCTAATTTGATGAGGCTTTTTAAAATTCGATGAATTTTTTCAAATTTGATGAATTTTTTCCATTTTTGATGAATTTTTTTATCAAATTCGATGATTTTTTTCAAGTTTGATGAAGTTTTTTTTCAAAATAGATGAACCTTTTTCAAATTTGATGAACCTTTTTTCAATTTTGATGATTGTTTTTAAGAAATTAGATGAACTTTTTTCAAGTTTGAAAGCCAAGATGCAAGGTTTGAGAAACCCGCTTGAAAATGTTCATAAAAAATCGTTCGACACCTGATGGTCCGAAGTGATGGGTTCCTTGCAAGCCAACCCATGTTCCTACGCTAGTGGGCGATGCGAGTGATACATATTGCTATAAGCGAGACATATCATATTATTTCTATGAGCTAATGAGTTGTTTCATCATGGCCCTCTCTTCATAGGCCTTCCCTTCTGGAAGAGAAGAGAAAACCTGTGAAGAGAGGAGCCCGGATGAATCCCAGCCTAGGCCTCCTTAGTGGCAGGCCATGTTCTCTCATTGTAGGATAACTCATCAAAGATGAGCCACTCTAAATATAAAGCCTGTCACAGCCTAACGCGTTGCATTTTGATACAGATATATGCCTGGATTCTTTTATGTTATCCAGGGGGTGTGTGAACATCTCAAATAATTTGATCAGGAATTTTTGGTGGGGAAGTAAAAATGGGCAGCATAAAGTCAGTTGGGGTTTCTTGGAACTCAATGACAGAACCCAAGTTTATGGGTGGACTGGGCTTCAGAGATCATGAGCTTTTCAACCTAGCTATGCTCCCTAGACAAGCATGTCACATTTTGCAGCAGCCTAATTCTCTGTGCGCAAGGATGTTAAAAGAAATTTACTTCATGGACACCTCCGTATTAGGTGTAGAATTGGGAACACACCATCCCAAATATGGTGGGTAGTAGTGGAAGGTCGAGATGTCCTCCACCAAGGTTTGATAAGGGGGGTCAGAGACTGATCAACTACCCTCATATGGTCACTAAATTGGCTTCTCGGGAATGAAAATATGAGGTTGATAGTGTGCCTATCCAGCGGTTCACCGTCCTTGGTAAGTGAACTCATTGATTCATCAAGTGCCACTTGGAAGAGGGACATCATCCAACATAATTTTTTGGCTGCTGATAGATAGCTGATAATGAGTATTCTTCTTTGTACCAAAAATATGGAGGACTTCTGGGCATGGAATTTTGAGAAGAAGGGTTCTTTCACTATGAGGTCATCTTATCGAATGCTTCTGGCTACCAGGAGAAGAAGGGATGACTGGCTTGAGGGTAATGAAGCACAACCCAATACCGCTATTGAGGAGAAGGCTTGGATGTCACTTCAGAGTGCCACCGTCCCATCTAAAATCAGGACATTTTTGGCGTCTCGCGAGTTCTTTCTTCCGATAGATGATGTTTGTAAGAACAGAAAAATGGCTACTTCTGATGCTTGTCAAATGTGTGGATGCGAGGAACTGTGGAGACACTCACCGTTGGATTAAACCATGTCAAGACGTGTGTATGCTTTGGTTGATGACAAATTTGCTAAGCATATGGTGGCATGTACGGAACCAAGTGCTAAGCAATGGATTTTCAGCATGATTGACTCTTTATCTCACACAAACTTTATCAAAATTGTGGTGACACTGTGGGCCATATGGACTGTGCGAAGAAAGGCTATTCATGAAGAAAATTTTCAAACACTATTGATCAATCTTTTTGTTAAACGTTATATTGCAGAGCTAGATGGCATCAAGCCAGCCAATGAACCCAGTTTTAGCTCACAGGACAACGGCTAGAAGAAACCAGATTCCGTCATGGAAGGCGTCATTGGCGGGATATGCAAAGATATATGTTGTCGATGGAGTCTCTCGCAACGAGAATGTTGGTTCAGCTTCAATTGTTTGCCATCATGTAAGTGCATCTAGTGCCACCCCTAGTTGGTTTTGGAGTATTGACGACAAACCTAGTTGAGGGACTAATGTGTTTGTGAGAATTGCAGGATAACACAGGTAGAAGTCCCTCATTGATTCAGTTTTCCTACCAGAGATGACCCCTAAAAATGTATGAAGACATTGATGTCAAAGGTGGTATATGAAGATATTCACATTGAAGACTATGACAAGAGAAGACACCGCATGAAGCCTATGGAGCTCGAAGACTTAGATCTTTCGTAGTTCTGTTTCTTCTGTGTTGAGTCATAGGAACCACCGTACTGTTAAGTGGGGTCCAAGAGAACCAGTCAGAATGACTGAAGTGATGCTTAAACAAAACCTATGTCTTCGAGTGAAGACTATGACAGCGAATCTTGTCCAGAGTCGGACAAGTCAGCTTTGCTTGTAGCCCAAGTAAAGTTGCCGTGTGAGTTTGAAATCTGACCGTTGGAACACGTGTCAGTTCCTTAGTGACCCAGGGTCATTTCGGACAAATCAGGTCAGATTGCCTAGTGGCTATAAATAGCCCACCCCCTACAACCATAAACGGTTGGCTGCTCAGATTCAGAGTAAGGCTTTTGTCGTTTGAGAGCAACCCACCTCGAAGCCTTTGAGAGAGAATTCCTTGCGAGGATAAAGCCCTAACCACCCAGAGCCAAAGAGAATTAGGCATCACTTAAGTCTTCTTGTCTGTGTGATCTGAAGACTTATTACACTTGAGGACTGTGCATCCTCCAGCCGGTTAGGCGTCGCATTCTGAGCATCCAAGAGACATTGTGGATTGCCGGTGAACGAAGTATGTGAAGGTTTGGGAGTCTACCTTGAAGACTTACCAGAGTGATTGGGCGAGGTCTGTGTGACCTTAGCTCAAGGGGAATACGGTGAGGACTGGGTGTCCTGAGCTGCGTGTTCAGGACTGTGTGTCCTTTGGTTTAAATACCTAGCCGCCCTAACCAGACGTACAGTTGTCACAGCAAGTGGAACTGGTCCAACGAATCATTGTCTTCAACGAGTCACTGGTTTCATCCTTCCTTTCTCCTTACTTACTGTTACTCCTTGTGAAGTTATTGTATGTCTGCACTATCTTTTGTCTTCACTGAGTGACTGTGTGATCTGTTTGGCTTCTTAATATCTTCCTGCCTGATCCTTACTACCTAGCTGCTATTAGTCATTGTGCTTTCACTTCATTGAATACATGACTATGGTTTACCTAGTGTAGTCTACCTTCCGCTGCATGGTAATAGGTTTATTTCTATCGTTTGTCTTCGAAACTTCCATGTTTTGAAGACTTTCATAAAAATCGCCTATTCACCCCCCTCTAGTCGATATAACGCACTTTCAATTGGTATCAGAGCTAGGTGCTCCCTTGTTCTATGTGATTCGGTTTAACCACCTGGAGTTTTAGCTATGTCGACTGCAGGGATAATTAAAGTCTCCGCTGCGTGCCCCGTCTTCGATGGAACTGAATATCCCTACTGGAAGAATAAGATGCGCATGCATCTTGAAGCCATTGACGTTGACCTATGGTATGTCGTCAAGAACGGCGTTCCCAAGGCTGGAGAAGGTGTCACTGCTGCTGATGTCAAGAAGTTCGTTCAACTGGACTCTACTGCCAAGAATATCATCTGTGGTCATCTGACCAAAGGACAGTATGGCTGTGTGAGTGCTTTGAAACATCTAAGCTGGTCTGGGACTGGCTCTCCAAGGTCAATGAAGGCGTCTCAACCCAGAGAGATCAGAGAATCAGTGTCCTTCGCAACCTCTTCAACCGCTTCAAGCGAAATGACAATGAGAATGTCCAGCTCACATTTGACCGACTCACTGACATCACAAATGAGCTTCAAGCCCTCGGCGCTACTGAGATCACCAAGCATGAAGTCGTCAAGACACTACTGAGATCACTTGATAGTTCGTTTGACACCCTAGCCCTGATGATTCAAGAACGACCTGATTTCAAGACGCTCGATCCGTCTGACATACTTGAGAGGCTCAACACACATGAGTTTCAGCTTTCTGAGAAAAGAGATATCTACGGTCCAAACTATGGGCGAACTCGTGCCTTGAAGGCAAAAGTTGTCTCCTCATCTGAAGAAGAATCTGACAGCAGTTCTGATGATCCTGAAGACATTGGAAAGGAACTTGCTATGCTTGTGAAGAAGTTCCAAAAATTCACCAAGAAGAAAGGCTTCAGAAAGTCTTCACGATCAAGCTCAAGGAATGATGAAGCTTCTGCTCATGACTACAAGAAGAAAACATGCCACAAGTGCAAGAAAACTGGCCACTTCATCTCTGAGTGTCCGCAGTGGGACAATGAGAACAAAAAGAAGAAGAAGAGCAAGGAATATGACTCTGACGACAAGAAGGAGAAGAAATACTCAAAGTCCTCTTCCAAGTCTTCCTCAAAGTCTTCATCACACAAGAAGAGCTCATCTGGCAAGGCACGTGCGTTTGTTGGCAAGGAAATGGATTCAGAGGAGGAGTCCGCTTCTGAGGAGGCGGAGGTGGAGTCTGAGGAGGAGTCCGATTCTGGCATTGCAAGTCTGGCTACAACATACATTGCCAAGTCCATCTTCAACACTGAAGACAATGACTTCACCACCGACACCGATGCAAATGACAAAGACTACTCTGCTCCTACCTACTGCTTCATGGCACGCGGTGCCAAGGGTACGACACCAACGTCTACAGAATGGATTATTGATAGTGGGTGTACAAATCACATGACTGGCAAAAGAAGCCTTCTTATGGACTCAACCTTACGTCCATCCGACAAGAGCCACATCACATTTGCTGACACTGGTAAAAGTAAGTATTTGAAGGGTATCGAAAAGATGAGCATGGTCAAGTTGTCAGAAACAAAGCTCGTCTCGTTGCTCAAGGATATACTCAAGTGGAAGGCATTGACTTCGATGAAACATTTGCTCCCGTGGCTAGACTTGAAGCCATACGCATACTGCTGGCCTATGCAAATCATCACAACATACTTCTTTATCAAATGGATGTGAAGAGCGCCTTTCTCAATGGCAAGATTGAAGAAGAAGTGTATGTTGCACAACCACCTGGCTTTGAAGATCCAAAACATCCTGACATGGTATACAAGCTCAACAAGGCACTGTATGGCCTCAAACAAGCCCCTCGGGCCTGGTATGACACACTCAAATACTTCGTGAAGAGCAAAGGCTTCATACCTGGTTCCCTCGACCCCACTCTCTTCACGAAGACATATGATGGTGAACTGTTTGTGTGCCAAATATATGTGGATGACATTATCTTCGGCTGTACCAATCAGAAGTACAGTGAAGAGTTTGGATATATGATGCAAGAGCAATATCAGATGTCCATGATGGGAGAGCTGAAGTTCTTCCTCGGTCTTCAAATACGACAGCAACACAACGGCATCTTCATATCTCAAGAGAAGTATCTCAAAGATTGCCTGAAGAAGTTCGGTATGCAAGACTGCAAAGGCTTCACGACGCCAATGCCAGCCAAGCATCATCTGGGTCCTGACGACAATGGTAAAGAGTTCGATCAAAAGTATACCGCTCCATGATTGGTTCTTTGCTTTATCTATGTGCATCTAGGCCAGATATTATGCTTAGTGTTTGCATGTGTGCTCGATTTCAAGCGGCACCAAAGGAGTCACATCACTTAGCTGTGAAGCGAATTCTTTGATATTTGGCTCACACCCCAACTCTAGGATTATGGTATCCAAAGGGCTCAGAGTTTGATCTGGTTGGATTCTCGGATGCTGATTATGCTGGTGACAAAGTGGATCGCAAGTCTACATCAGGCACATGTCACTTTCTGGGACGATCACTTATATGTTGGTCTTCTAAGAAGCAGAACTGTGTATCTCTCTCCACTGCTGAATCTGAATACATTGCTGCTGGATCTTGCTGCGCTCAGCTTCTGTGGATGAAGCAAACACTCAAGGACTATGGCATTCATCTGAAGCAAGTGCCACTCTACTGCGACAACGGAAGCGCCATCAAGATTGCCAACAACCCAGTTCAGCACTTGAAGACAAAGCACATTGAAATTCGTCATCACTTTCTCAGAGATCATGTTGTGAAGGAAGATATTGATATCATACACGTCAACACTGAAGAGCAATTGGCAGATATCTTCACCAAGCCCTTGGATGAGAAGAGATTTTGCAAGTTACGGTGTGAGCTAAATATCCTGGAATCCTCAAATGTCCTGTGATCAGGCACACATCCTAACCCTTATGCATATTGATGACTTAGATGTGCAACACACGAAGTAAAGTATATCTTCAATCAATGAAGACATATCTTCTAAGTGTGAATACATTAATGTGGAATTTGACTTCGGAGCGCCACGATAATTGTGCGCGGTGTCTGGGTCTAATACTTCCTATACGATGGGTAACGCCACCACCAAATGTTCTATTTGAAGTGTTTCACTCATGGCGTTACCTTGCTATGTCTTCACATTTGGTTTGGCTTCAATCTCAACATGTTTTCATGATTATCTTCACTATGTTGATTATATATACTAGTGTTCTGTCCTCTACAGCATTCACTTATAGCTATGTCTTCTTGTTGAATCTTTTGAACTAAGTGAATGTGATCGGACCCTAACCTCTCTGTGCTTTCTATCTCAAACTCTATCTCTCCAAATCATATGCATTCTATTGAAACTGTCGAATGTCTTCTCTGCGTCCCTGTCAGCAGAAGATACAGAGACAAACATTAAGTCTGTTTTCAATGCTCATTCCTCCACATGAAACCCAGAGAACTAGGAACGACCACCCGACAATCCAAGCGTGTGTGGGACGTGGAACAAACCCCAATATGCTGCATGATGGCCACGTGTTCCTCAGATGCGAATCGCCAGGGGCACCTGTGTAATAACGCAGTGCCGCCCCTATACCTATAAGTACACACTTCACAGTGGTCATTATCTCTTCTTCCACTCTCGCACGAACCCTAGCGCCACCGCTAGCCCTCGACGATGCCGGCGACGAAGCGCTTCGCTGCCGCAACCTCTCCGACGCCGTCTTCACGCCGACCGTGGACATCGTCCTCTCCGCCGTCGCCGTAGGTGTCCTCCGTCGCCAAGTTAGGGCACGGAAGATTGAACTGCTCGGCCTCCTCTTCCACTCCGTCTAGCAGTTCTTAGTGTGGTAAATAAAACTTCCTTTTTACGGCCCCTTTGATCCTATGGCTTTGTCACTTTCTATCACAAGTAGTTTCTATTCACACAAGTTGGATCTCTTTCATACTGCATCTCATAACATGCCTAGTATATTCACTTATGCTTCACAAAGTAGTTAGATTCCTCACTTGTACTAATCTCTGGATTTGTACAAATCTGGAACCAACTCCTTGTCTATGAGTGAATGTCTTCGCACGATGAGGTCAATGTCTTCTAAACTGATTTATCTTCAAAATCTTTTGAGAATGCATATGACCTCTTCCCCTTCCCTCGCACCTTAATGCTGTCACAGGTACATGTCCGTGGGAGAATCCCTTGGTTCTCATAGTCTGCATTCATTTGCAGAATTCTTACAGCATCATATAAATTCTCCCGAAGCCAGTTCCTATTTGTCCAGCAAGCGAAAGCCTTTGAAGCCTTTGAACGTATTGAAGCCTTTCAGTTTAAAGTTCATGGCTTCAGAGAAATCAGCAAGGAAGGGTGGCAGAAAGCGTCGTGGAGAAACATCCAGAGATCTGCCGGATGACCTCTCAGAACTGTACAAGACAGATCCTGAAGAGGATTATAATCAGTGCAAAACACGAATCCAATGGATTCGACGCTATTGGGCAGAACAGTGGTTCAAGTACAGATTTGTGACAAAGGAATATGCTGAAAAGAATGCCATCAAGCGACCATGGGGAGACATCCTCTACAAAAATCTTCAACCCAGGACCAGAGATGAAGCCATTGAACAAGGCTTCTATCCCTGCATGGTCCGTGGACCACAGCCTGCGGATGCTGACCCATCGTCTCTGCTATGGTATCGTGACGATATTCTGTTCAAGTGCAACTTTCAGTTTGCCCAGAACTCAGCGAAGCAGAACAAGAAGACATTGGGACTAGACTTCAACCCTGGTCCTTCTGCTCCAAGGGCTGACGGCACACGGGATGCAGAACCCAATGTCGTCGGTCCTTTCTACAACCTTGAAGGTCTCATCACCCATATCTTGGTTCAAGGGACAGCCATGAATGAGCCTGCACTTGACGCTGAATCAGATGAAGCGCCTGCAGCGCCGAAGCCAAAGAAGTTGAAGAAGCCTAAAGCTTCAAAGCCTGCCCCTTCACCAAAAATCTCAAGGGCGAAGCCACTGGCAACTGCACCTCCTGAAGACAGTGTGCAGTCTGAAGATTTGTCACGCATCTCCAAGCCCCAAAAGGTCAAGATGCCTCTGCCACACACCGGCCAAGAGCTAACTGCTGCTGCCATTCTGCGCAATGATGCCATTGATCTATCAAGTGATGAAGATCTTGCAGATGACGCTCTTGAGCAACTCATCAAGAGCAAAGAAGAAGCAGAAATCTTCAATGATCTGCCGCTCTTTGATGTAACAATCATCCACAACTTCATTGATGAGTGGTTTGACACGCCAAACATCAACTTCGAAGATCTCGAACTACCCATTGGCCTCAGTGTCGCCTTCCATGGCGCCATTGCTTCAGAGTTAGCCATCGCCCAACGCATTGTTGAACTGAAGCAGAAGATTGACTATGAGAAATCTCAGTTCAAGAAGCATATGGCCACGCTCAGCGTGCAAGACGTGAAGAACTTCAAGATTATGCTGCACGAGCTCAAAGAAGCCTTTCTAAAGAAACGTGCAGAAGCTCAGGGTTCTCGTGAGCGCATGAAGGTCCTGGCTGATAGGTGTGTGCAAGCCTACAATGAGGCTGAGAAGCGCAAGGCCCTTGGGCGTCCTGGCATCGACCCCAGGATGGCTGCCAAGAAGAAGAAGAAGCCCGCTATGGCTGAACCTGAAGCACCAAGGAAAGCAGCAGATCCCATTGTCTTCCCAACTAGCATGACTGGCCCGAAGCCAAAGGCCAGGTCAACCGCTTCAGAACTGAAGAAGACTAGGACTGCTGAGGTTGAAGCAAGGAAGAGAAAACATCCTGAAGCCTCTGCTACTGCCCCCGCCAAGAAGAAAAGAAAGACCAAGAAGGAACGGGCTGCTCCCACAGAGCCCTTGATTGTTGAACCCATTTCCATGGTTCACCATGATGCTGATCCACAAGACCGTCAACTAACTATCCATGAGTCTGCTTTCACAGAGGCTCATGAAGCTGAAGACTTTCCAGCAGCTGATCCCATCGCTGCTGAAGACATTGGTCACCATGACCATGTTGAAGATGATGCAGTCCTTCCTCAGCTAGAGCACCAACAGGTATCATCGCCTGTGCTAATGCACAACGAACTCATAAGCATTGGTCGTCCACTGACGCCAATTGCACAGGATGCTTTATGGGCTGATCGCCCACAAGAGGAAGAAGACTTTGAGGCCCAGCCAACACCAACTCCACAGGCGTCGCCCGCGCTGTGCAGGCTTCGCAAAGGGCCAAGGCCTCAAGTCTCTACGTCTGAAGCTAAACCTGCTGAAGATATTCCGGCTGCATCAGCCGCTGAAGAAGAAGTCCCACACGTTGCTACTCCCCTGTCCCACCAAGAAGCGATTCTCGAGGAGAACGTGATCGTGACCGACCCTCCAGCTCGTCAAGTGGAGGTTGAAAATCTTGAGGCTGCCACCACCAACACCACTGAAGCCACTGACGCTGTCATGACTGAAGCTAATGTGGAGCCCTCACCACCAAAAGCACCAGAAGTCAGCGAAGCCACTGATCCCACTGCTTCTATTCCCGCGTCTGCTGCCGGCCCCCAGTTCGACTATCATGTTGAGCACAGGCCTTAGGTATAGAAGCCAATCCCAAGATTGCCCAGGTTCCTAGGTCCTGCATTAGCACCTGGCTCCTTCAGTATCAATGACTTCAGAGCAAACAACACATTCTTCAATAGCTCCAGGAACCCCTACTCAAGGGAAATAATATCATCTGATCAGTTTTGGAGCTATCCGCAGCGAAGCTATTACTCCTACATTCTTTACAACCAAGGTCGCATCTTCCCACACAAGCGCCTTGACATTGAAGCAATAGCTGGTCTGCCCTATCTGGAAGAAGCTCTGAATTGCTTCAAAGAGGTTGGACTGCTGCCGTTCGTCAGTGGCCAAGAGCATTGGAATGAAGAGTTGCTGCTCCAAATCTATGCCACACTTCACATCCGCGGGTATAACAGAGATCCGAAGACTTGGGTCCTGGAGTGGATGACAGGAAACGTTCATCATGAAGCCAAAGCCTTTGACATCATTGAGCTCACTGGTTTACCCACTCCTGGCGATCTCTACGAGCATGGCTGTCAGCTTCATAGTGAAGCTGTTGAGAGCATCTTTCAGAAGACTGAACCTAATATGAGTCAGATGCTCAGTATGATGAAGCCATTGCCCCAAGATGCTGCTTATCCCACGGAGTTCTTCGTTGAAGACCTTGAGTATCTGCCAAGGACCATTTATCACATCATAAGGCGAACTCTCTGGCCAATCAAAGGACATTCTCCCCATGCCAAGCTGGAAAGTGCAATGAAGACTTTGGTCTTCTATATTCTTCATGGAAAATGCTTCAATACACAGGATTTCTTCATTCGCCAACTTGCTGCATCAGGCTCTGATCTATTTGGCTTGAAGTTCTACGCCCCTTGGGTGATGGGGCTAATCAAACTTCACTCCGCTATCTCATATCAGCCATCTGCCCACAATCATCGGATCTTTTTGCCTGATGTGGATATGTCTATTGAAGCCATATATCCTGAGCCTGCCAAGGAACCTCTAAGTCTTCAGAATGTAGAGCATCAAAGTTTTTCTCAGAACGCTGAAGGCGTTGAAGCAGTAACTCGTGTGTATCCTTTGGCTGGCACTACATGTGCACCGCATCCTGCTCTCACTGAAGCCACTGATAGCACCATTGCCCAACGACCCAAGAAGCACACTCGTGTTCTCAATGACCGAGAGCTTCTGGTGGCTCTTCATCAGAAACATGATAGGCATCATGACTGGCTGAAGCGTCAAATGCAAAGCATCTTGGTGGATGTTAATCGCATTCGCAATCTTGCCACCAAGAATGCCTTTGTTGCTCATGAAACCTCTCGACGCACATGGAAAGGGCTGACGCTGCTGTGTTCTGAAGATGATCTTTAAGAGGATGGCTTCTCTGAGTGATTCAAGTTTGACTCCACACCTCCTCGACAAGCAGTGCTGCGACGAACTCCATCACTTGAAGACTCTGAGTTCTCTTCCTCTGCTGCAACTGTGAATGCCAGAGTGATCGAGGATGAAGACGATGCTACTTCACCGCCACCTCCTTCAGCACGCGTCGACACTGCTCCAAGTTCTTCTGCACCGCCAAACACCACTGACGACCCTGCTGCTTCACCTACTCTTCATGGGAACGAGTAGATGCTCTATGTCTTCGAACCTTTTTGGTCCTTACTGACAAAAGGGGGAGAAGCATATGAGTTTGATAGTCTTCAAGCGGGTCCATATGGGCGGGTGCTTTATATTTTGCTTCGTGCTTACAACTCTCGTTTTGATACATTTGGTTCTTTAAGTTGTAACACTTAAACTTGATGGTCGTCTGCTACTTATTTTCCATTATTGTGCAGACGTCCATTTTCCATTATGCATGTCATTATCTTCACATACTTTCACATGCATAGTGGATTGCCATCATAAGTTGAAGTGGATCTCCACAAGCACAACCTGCCATGTGCATTTGCATTCCAAAAGCAAATTACTTATATGCACATCTTCAGGGGGAGCCCTTGCAACTTATGAAGACAATTCCTTATCCTTTACAATTTCACATATTATATTCCCCGTTGAAAACTTCAACTAGTTTGTCATCAATCACCAAAAAGGGGGAGATTGTAAGTGCATCTAGTGCCACCCCTAGTTGGTTTTGGAGTATTGATGACAAACCTAGTTGAGGGACTAATGTGTTTGTGAGAATTGCAGGATAACACAGGTAGAAGTCCCTCATTGATTTGGTTTTCCTACCAGAGATGACCCCTAAAAATGTATGAAGACATTGATGTCAAAGGTGGTATATGAAGATATTCACATTGAAGACTATGACAAGAGAAGACACCGCATGAAGCCTATGGAGCTCGAAGACTTAGATCTTTTGTAGTTCTGTTTCTTCTGTGTTGAGTCATAGGAACCACCGTACTGTTAAGTGGGGTCCAAGAGAACCAGTCAGAATGACTGAATTGATGCTTAAACAAAACCTATGTCTTCGAGTGAAGACTATGAGAGCGAATCTTGTCCAGAGTCGGACAAGTCAGCTTTGCTTGTAGCCCAAGTAAAGTTGCCGTATGAGTTTGAAATCTGACCGTTGGAACATGTGTCAGTTCCTTAGTGACCCAGGGTCATTTCGGACAAATCAGGTCGGATTGCCTAGTGGCTATAAATAGCCCACCCCCTACAACCATAAACGGTTGGCTGCTCAGATTCAGAGTACGACTTTTGTCGTTTGAGAGCAATCCACCTCGAAGCCTTTGAGAGAGAATTCCTTGCAAGGATAAAGCCCTAACCACCCAGAGCCAAAGAGAATTAGGCATCACTTAAGTCTTCTTGTCTGTGTGATCTGAAGACTTATTACACTTGAGGACTGTGCATCCTCCAGCCGGTTAGGCGTCGCATTCTGAGCATCCAAGAGACATTGTGGATTGCCGGTGAACGAAGTCTATGAAGGTTTGGGAGTCTACCTTGAAGACTTACCAAAGTGATTGGGCGAGGTTTGTGTGACCTTAGCTCAAGGGGAATACGGTGAGGACTGGGTGTCCTGAGCTGCGTGTTCAGGACTGGGTGTCCGGGACTGTGTGTCCTTTGGTTTAAATACCTAGCCGCCCTAACCAGACATATAGTTGTCACAGCAACTGGAACTGGTCCAACAAATCATTGTCTTGGTTTCATCCTTCCTTTCTCCTTACTTACTGTTACTCCTTGTGAAGTCATTGTATGTCTGCACTATCTTTTGTCTTCACTGAGTGACTGTGTGATCTGTTTGGCTTCTTAATATCTTCCTGCCTGATCCTTACTACCTAGCTGCTATTAGTCATTGTGCTTTCACTTCTTTGAATACATGACTATGGTTTACCTAGTGTAGTCTACCTTCTGCTGCATGGTAATAGGTTTATTTCTATCGTTTGTCTTTGAAACTTCCATGTTTTGAAGACTTTCATAAAAATCGCCTATTCACCCCCCCTCTAGTCGATATAACGCACTTTCACACCATCAGAACAATGTTTACCCGGGGTTATCAGTGGTGGTCTTCCAAGGTGTCACATACCCGTCAATAGTTGAGACATAGGCATGTTGGGTGGAACAAGCTTTGGCTAAAGATCTTCTACTTGCTAAGGTCATTATTGCATGTGATTCTAAGTAGGTAGTGGATGACATGAAGGATGGCACCCATGGTCTTCATAGCTCGATTGCCAGGGAGATAGTTCATAGAAAAAGGATGATACCCATGGTCTACTAGCCGCTTGTATATCTTTGAAGGTAGAGAGTCAAATTATGAGGCTCATAGTCTTGCTAACTTTGCTCATTCGCTTGATCAGGGTCATCATGTGTGGCTTCAAAACCCTCATGACATAAAACTTAGCTATCCCGTAAAAAAGATAGGGACATATACGTTCTTAAAAAAAGATAGGGACATATGTGGTCCTAAAAAAAGATAGGGACATATGTGATTCTCAAAACAAAATAAAAAAGCTAGGATGTGGAGCTCAATGGAATGCTGAAATTACCATGGTTTAAGACAACATTTCGACCAGGCTTTAATATTAAGAAACAACTTATTAGCCGAATATAAGAAACACAAAGCAAAATGAGCTAAAATGACGATCAGAAAATTTGTTGATGGTCACCTTCCATTGATAGACTCTCAGGTTATTAGCTACTCCATCCATTCCAAATGTATTAACATCTAGAGCATCAAGTCAGACTCATGCATGGGATTCTTCGTAAACATATTTTTGTACTACATATTTTTCTATGAAGTTAGCCAGACTTAAACAAGTTCGACTTTGAACAAATCTAAAACTTCAATTATTTGGGAGCGAAGAGAGTATACATCTTTCATTGACGGACTCCGAGGTGAATGTGTGTACACAACATGATTAGTAGAACATCGAACATAACAGGGTCTTTGATAAGTGGAGTTCCATGCAGGGGTTTTGGCAACACATCAAACCAATGCATCAACACTTTGATATGTATACATCCAGGTGTAGGTACATAAAACAATCACCCAATTGATACAATCCTACTGTATATTTATCTTTACCTTTACATAATATCGAAGAGAGGATCGTTTCATGGTTTGTTGTTTTGCCACCTGAGGGAGTCCTGGATTAGGGGGTGTTCGGATAGCCGGACTATACCTTCAGCCGGACTCTTGGACTATGAAGATACAAGATTGAAGACTTCGTCCCGTGTCCGGATGGGACTTTCCTTGGCGTGGAAGGCAAGCTTGGCGATGCGGATATTCAAGATCTCCTACCATTGTAACTGACTCTATGTAACCCTAACCCTATCCAGTGTCTATATAAACCGGAGGGTTCTAGTCCATAGAACAACTTCATCAACTCCATAGACAACAATCATACCATAGGCTAGCTTCTAGGGTTTAGCCTCCTTGATCTCGTCGTAGATCTACTCTTGTACTACCCATATCTTCAATATTAATCAAGTAGGACATAGGGTTTTACCTCCATCAAGAGGGCCCGAACCTGGGTAAAACATCGTGTTCCCTGCCTCCTGTTACCATCCGACCTAGACGCACAGTTCGGGACCTCCTACCCGAGATCCGCCGGTTTTGACACCGACATTGGTGCTTTCATTGAGAGTTCCTCTATGCCGTTGCAATCAGGAAGGATGCCTCCTCCCGTCTTTAAAGACGACGCCGTTGCTAAGGGAGCCTTGGCTGTCGGCCAAACTCTCCGGTTAGGTGGTTTCCTCATGACCGCCTGTTCGGCTGTTGCACCGACGGTGACCTCTCGGGTCATCAAAAGCAACCTACACGTCAGCTCAGAGTTCGTCGAGCAGCTAGATCCAATGGAGCTCTCTTCTGTAAACGAGCTCTTGGATCGCATCGCTGCCCTGGGGGTCGCTACGGATTACGACCAGGTTGGGCTTAAACCCGATCTAAGAGAAATTAACTCTCCCCAAGTCACCCACCACGTTGCCGTGGTAGAGGCGCAGTGCGGCGACCCTTCATCTATTCTAAGGACTAGCTATGTCCGAATTCCCGACCCCTCCAAGCCGGATACCCGCGGAAGGGAGTATGTAACTCAAGACCTGAGCTTAGGATCAGGCAACAGGCCAGATTCATTGGACAACACCCAAGAATCCGAACTTGAGAGTTCGGAAACTCTTCAGCCTCCGAATCCTGGATTGGGTGAGGTTTCAGATTCAACGACACCCGGCCACCCGATCATAAGCGACCTCTCCCAAATCAGACAGAGGCCCGAGGAAACAGTACATCATTACTGGGCCAGATTCCTCCTGGTTATGAACAGGATAAAGGATTGCCGCGAGGGAGACGCAATCTCAATTTTTTGCAGTAATTGCACAGACAAGGGAATCCTCAACGCCCTAAGTCGTCGTGATATTACATGCTTCGCTGACTTGGCGTCCATAGTACAAAAGTAATGTGCGATGGAAAGCGCCTGGAAAACCGAAATAAAATTTTGGGATAATCCGGCCTTGAGTAGTAATCCCGTCCGAACTAAGAGGGTGCATCATCATAGGACACCCGGGATAAACACCAAAAAGCCAAAACCCTCTACAGGGCATGGAACCATACTGGAAAAGTGGCTTGATGGACCCTGTAGAATTCACAGTACAGAGGACACCACACCAACTCACAGCCTTAGAGCATGTTGGATGCTGCGGCAGGTGGCCAAAATTGGCGAGGACCTCCTAATTCCGGAGGCCGCAGAAAGTCAGCCCAAGGACACCAGTACCGTTCTCACGGTCTTCGAGACTTTCGCATCAAACAATGTGCGAAAAAGAACACCCCGCAGCCTCGCCGAAGTCTATCAAGTTGCAACAATAAATCCATGGAGCGACACTGCCATTACCTTCAACGCAAGTGATGAACCTAGATTCCGAACAGCCCGAGCACCAGCCGCATTGGTCCTCAGCCCCATAGTGGACGGCGTTCGCCTCACCAAGGTGCTCATGGATGGAGGCAGCGGGCTGAACCTCATTTATGAGGAAACACTTCAAAAAATGGAAATAGACTGGAACCGCGTCGAGCGAAGCAGCACATCCTTTAGAGGAATAATCCCCAGTCGGGAAGCGCGCTGCACAGGAAAAATCACACTAGATGTGGTGTTCGGCATGCCAGATAACTACAGGTCCGAAGAAGTCACGTTTCAGGTGGCCCCGCTTAAGAGCGGATATCATGCTTTACTAGGGCGGGAAGCATTCACAATCTTCCAAGCTATACCCCATTACGGGTACATGAAGCTTAAGATGCCCGGGCCGAACGGAATTATCACTCTAGCTAGTGATCCGGACATAGCACTCCGCGCCAAAAACAAGATAGCCGCATTAGCCCTTGAGGCGCTATCCGAAGCCTTAGCGGCCGAGGAACTGACTGCGCTGCGCTCCACGGTTAACAGGGACGACGTGATACTCGACAAGAGATCCAAATCCACATCCTTCAAGCCAGCTGATGAAATAGTCAAATTCCAGGTCCATCCAACAGACCCCAATAAAACAGCTTCCATCGGGGCACGACTGAACCCTGATGTAGACGCCGCACTGCGAGAATTCCTATGAGAGAACTGGGACATCTTTGCCTGGCACCCTTCAGACATGCCAGGGATCCCACGCGGGCTGGCCGAACACAGCTTAAATATCCAAAAAGGATTTAAACCTGTCAAACAAGCCCTTCGACGTTTTTCCGAACCCAAGAGACAGGCTACGGAAGAGGAGCTAGCCAAGCTATTGGAGGCCGGATTCATCAGAGACATAAAACATCCGGACTGGCTAGCAAACCTGGTGGTGGTACCAAAGAAGGACAAATCCTGGCGCCTGTGTGTCGATTTTAAAGACCTTAACAAGGCTTGCCCAAAGGATCCCTCCCCCCTCCCCCGTATCGATCAAATTATCGATGCCACCGCAGGACACGATTCATTGTGTTTCCTCGACGCATACTCCGGTTACCATCAAATCAAGATGGCAGAATCAGACCAAGCTGCAACAGCATTCATCACACCATACGGCCCATTTTGCTTCAACACAATGCCCTTCGGGCTGAAAAACGCCGGCGCAACATATCAGCGCATGATCCAGACATGTCTGGCAAACCAGATCAGCAAAACAGTGGAGGCGTACGTGGATGATGTGGTCATCAAATCAATACATCTCGAATCTCTAGTAGACGACTTGAGGCTTACATTCGATAACCTCCGAAAATATGACATCAAGCTCAACCCGGAAAAATGCGTCTTCGCGTTCCAGCCGGAAAGCTCTTGGGCTTCATTGTATCCGGTAGAGGAATTGAAGCAAATCCAGCCAAGATCCGAGCTTTGTTACAATTGGATGTCCCAAAGGACCTTAAACAAATACAAAAATTAACCGGATGCGTGGCGGCTTTAAGCCGCTTCATCTCCCGTTTGGGAGAAAAGGCACTACCCCTCTACGCCTCCTTCGGTGCACCGAACACTTCGAGTGGACGGATGCCGCCACGGCTGGACTTGATGAAATAAAAGCCATATTGGCAACAAACCCAGTCCTGGCCGCGCCAAACACCGGCGAACCAATGTTATTATACATTGCAGCAACACATCAAGTTGTCAGCGCAGTGCTCGTTGTCGAGCGGGAAACGGACGAACATAAATTCCCCCTTCAAAGGCCGGTCTACTATGTGTCCACTTTCCTCACTCCATGCAAATCACGGTACCCACATTATCAAAAGATTGCATACGCGGTATTCATGGCATCCCGGAAGCTACGACACTACTTTCAAGAGTGTTCCATAACAGTAGCCTCGGAAGCAGCACTCAACAATATCATCAACAACCGTGATGCAACGGGCCGGATTGCAAAATGGGCCATCGAGCTTCTCCCGTTCAATATAACCTATAAGCCACGGCGAGCTATTAAATCGCAAGTTTTGGCCGACTTCGTCGCAGAATGGACGGAGGCCGAGCTCCCTAAAGAGTACGGCACATATTCAAACTGGATTATGCATTTCGACGGCTCCAAAATGTTGGCCGGACTGGGGGCCGGCGTCGTCCTGACGTCCCCCACAGGAGACACAGTCCAATATGTGCTCCAGATCATGTACATGGATTCCAACAATGCAGCCGAATATGAGGCCCTCCTACATGGCCTCCGGATAGCAGTATCCATGGGTATCCAGTGCCTAGAGGTACGTGGGGATTCAAACCTCGCGATATCCCAAATAAATGGAGACTTCGACGCCAAGGACCCAAAAATGGCAGCTTACCACAATGCCGTCCTAAAAATGTCAGCTCGGTTCGAAGGGCTGGAGTTTCACCATATAGCCCGAGAAAACAATCAAGCGGTGGACGTCCTAGCACGCATCAGAGCAAAACGCGATGCAGTCCCCCCAACATCTTTTTGGAAAGATTGTTCAAGCCATCCGTAGCATGGGAGGGGGAACCCGCAAACAACAGCCCGAACCCAGCCGCACCACTCGACGCCGAACAATCTGACACAATTGGAGGCTCTGCCGACGAAATTACACCTTCAGCCCATGTAATAATGGCGGTTATCGCCCCGTGGACAGAACCATTCCTAGCCTACCTTACTAGGCAGGAACTCCCAGAGGACCAAAATGAGGCCTGCTGCATAGTGCGGCGAGCTAAAGCCTACAGAGTCCATGAGGGAGAGCTTTATAAGAAAAGCACTACCGGAGTCCTTCAAAGGTGCATCTCCGAAGAGGAAGGGCGGAACCTTCTGGCTGAAATTCACACCGGACTCGGTGGTCACCACGCAACTGCTCGGTCCCTTGTTAGCAAGGCTTTCCGTACAGGCTTTTATTGGCCGACGGCCCAGGCAGACGCTCAGGACCTAGTCCAACGATGCGCTGGTTGCCAACTTTTTGCCATCCAGAGCCATATGCCACCCACCGCACTCCAAACTATACCCATCACCTGGCCTTTTGCGGTCTGGGGGCTTGACATGGTCGGACCCCTTAAAGGTGGAACCCATAAGAAAAAATACTTATTGGTCATGGTGGATAAGTTCACCAAATGGATAGAAGCCAAGCCAGTTAAAACGGCCGAATCCGGACCGGTGATAGACTTCATATCCGGGGTTGTACACCGTTATGGCGTCCCCCATAGCATCATAACCGATAACGGTACAAACTTTACCGTCGACGAGGTAAAACTCTGGTGCAAAAACATGGGCATCAAGCTCGATTATGCTTCCGTCTATCACCCACAAACCAACGGCCAGGTCGAACGTGCAAATGGCCTTATCATGAGCAACATTAAGCCCAGACTAGTGCGGTCCCTCAAGGAATCTAACACGCACTGGGTAGAGGAGCTCGACTCCGTGCTATGGGGGCTGCGGACCACGCCAAATCGCACCACCGGATACACACCATTTTTTATGGTGTACGGCGCAGAAGCAGTTCTTCCCTACGACATAATTCATGACTCACCTAGAGTGCGCATGTACGAAGAAAGAGAAGCTGAGCTCGATCGGCAGGACAACTTGGACGCCTTGGAGGAGGAGCGTGACGTGGCAAAAGCCCGTTCCGCATTTTATCAACAGCAGGCCCAAAGATATCAAAGCAGAGAAGTACGAGCCAAAAATTACAATGTTGGCGAACTAGTTCTACGCCTGTCGGATAAGAAAAAGGACAAACTCAAGCCCAAGTGGGAAGGTCCATTCATAATCGACCAAGTCCTGACCGGTGGGGTGTACCGCCTGCGAGATGCGTCGAACAACCGACTCGAGCCGAACCCGTGGAACGCCGCCCGTCTCCGAAGATTCTATGCCTAGCGCCGGACTCTGTGTTCGTCTCCTTCCTCTGTCCATTCCTTGTTGAATTTTTCTGTCTTACATTTCTCTCTTCCCATTTTTTCTTTTATAGCCCTTAAAGGCTCATATAGTGACGCGCCACTCGCGCTCATTAAACCTGGGGGCTTCTTTAACAGAAGCTTATTTATACGGGCTTCACGCCCAACACATGCGTCAAACTTCCGCATGTACCTTTTTCTTCACCATTATATGCATCAATATGACTTAAGTTTTGGCCAAGCTGGGTTGCTTGGCTCCTGTGCTTACCCCTACGTTCCCGATTGTTCGGCTAGGCGGTAAAGGGAGCACCTCTGCGATTGTTACTGCCGGGTCAGCCGGACGTGTACCTCAGACTGGGTGAAGCCGAAAGCTAGCGTTCTTAAGGGAATATTCGGTCGGTGAAATAAAAGATGATCTTTTTTACTCATTTTATGCGCCCCCAGATGCTTTTTCCGCATCTGTTCACGCAGTCCGGACATGCACATTAGGGCATGCCTCCCAGCGAAAGGAACCCTTAACGGAACTATTCTCTCTGGAAGATGTTTCTTACTAACCATGTAATATAACATAACTAGTTGGGCTCTTGTCTGATAAAGCACTGATGACCCCTACGCCTGGTCTCCACACATACCCCGGTTCTTATATAACCGCTAGGGTATTCGGACACACTCCGGACCATCAGGTCCCGAGGTTGAAGCGAAAAGGTCAGTAATGACAAACGATCTACAATCCGGCTAGAAGGCATTACACATGTCAATTCAAAATTACACAGTCATTCTGACTGATTGTATTCCTCTTCTATACCATCTAACAGGCTGTCTAATTTACAGTCCTGCTGGGAATACTTCGCGACCAACTCTACTTGGCCGTACACTAAGCTTACAGGGATCTCCTTCCCATCAGGCCCCACTGGTCCGACCTCGGCCATGTGGTTTGGGTCAGACTTCGTAAACGGGTCTTCACCATGGCCCAGGCCTCCCTAGCGCCTTGTCGGCAGGCCGATATCTTCCACAACCGGAAGCGCCGCCGAGCTCCCTTTAGCTTCTCCGAAGCTCTCCAAGGCCCTCGGGCACGGAGTGGGCAGGCCATAAGGCTTGGGTAATACCTTGCATCGCCTGCCGAATTCGCTCGTGCAGTTGCAAGAGTTCGGGAAGAAGGTCACCCGTAGAACCGGGCATCTCCTATGCAGGACGACCTATGAGCATACCTACAGACATTACTCTGTTAGTCGACTTCCTCGCCGAACTCTTTTTTCAAAGTTTGTTCAAGCACTTACTAAATATGCCGCGTCGAAGCCGCTGATTCTCCTTCGTGGAGTCCGACAGCTGGCCACGAACATCTTTAAGTTCGACGTCCAGCTTGGTGTTGGCATCCTGAAGATCATTCTTCTCCAGCCTCACCCTTGTCAACATACTCTCACCGGCCTTTAACCGGCGTAAGAGTTGTTGTTTGTCTGGATCTAGTCCGGCGCCATCTGCAATATGATCTGTCAGATTTGCACCCACACCGCACGATACTAATCTTTCAAAGTGTATCTTACCTGAGGGGGTCTCTTTGGGCTCCCCTGCTGTGGCTAGTGCGGCCTCTAGTTGTGCCTTGCACTTTTCCAGCTCCTGGGACAGTATGGTATTCTTCTCTGTAAGAACCTGCATATTAAATGATCCTTAAATCAGTTGCTCTAAACTGCTTCAAGTCTCGGGGGCTACTGGCATATATATATTTAACCAAAATTTTCTTACCCGTATGTCTTTTACATACTGCTCCGTGGCTCTGGCTAAACCATTTTGAGTGGCACGGAGGTACGCATCTCCCGAATTAAAGGCATCTAAAGCCTCTTGGGAGAAACAAGCATCGCGTAGAACTGTCCGGTGACGCATGTGGTTCATGGCACTCTCCACTTCAGAATTTGTGGCAGACAGCCTGTCCTCATCCTCTGTCGGAGGAGCGTCCGGTGCGCACCTTGTGCTTGCCTCCGCTTCCTGGCCTGACGTTGGAGCCTGGCTGGTGGAGGCGCGATTTGCAACCTCTCCGGATGTAGTCCGGCGAGGTCTCTTTGTTCTGAAGATAGCACGAACGTTAATATGCCCTGACAGAATAACTCCAGGGAAACAGAGGGTGCGCTATACCTTTGCGCCGGCATCTCAGTCCGGACTACATTCCTTTTTGCCCCACGGGGCCCTGCGGCCCCTCATTGGCTAGCCGCCGCAGGTTCGGCCTCCTGCCTCGGAAATCTCCCCTGCAAAACACGGTTGTCATCAGAAACACCAGAATACGTGAGAGTGGAATCTCTTTTAAGGGAATGGGACTCCGGTTTCCGTCACCTGGGAGGCCGGGATTAACCCTGGGTAATCCGCCGTAATGGCCACCAAGGTATCGTCCCTACTTAGCTGATAGAACACCCCGTCAATAAGCTCCACCGATATGTCCGGTTCCTCTTCGAAGTCGAGGGACCTTTCTGGGTCCTCGGGCTGTGGAGGACCGCTATTTATATCCTTTACCTCCTGTCGCAGTTCCTGCATTGAAATCATTAGACTACCTATCTAACCGTGGGAGTATAAAATGAACGGGCAAGCGCAATTGTTCACTTACCCAACTTGGAGGATCGTACTTACTGAATCCGGCCTGCGGATTGACGCGGAGGAATTCCTCCTTTTCTCCCTTGTACAAAGAGGATAAGATCTTTACTAAGGCAGCGACTGAGGCCGGCCCCTTACGACCGTAACGGGTGGCGTCATCCTCCCCGTTGAAATCCCACATGGGGTGGCCTCTATATTGAAGCGGCTGCACCCCCCGCATAATGCATGCGGCCATGACTCCAATCATGGTTAGTCCGGAATGAGCCAACAGTCTTATCCGGCCCATCAGGTAAAGGACGTCTCTGTCACTTTCTCTCTGAGAGCTCCGTGGACGCCAGCTCAAGCGTTTCTTCAATGGCGCATTGTTGAACTCGGGGAGACCAACCCGGATAGGGTCCGGTAGCGGGAGTCATCTATGTAAAACCATTCCGAAGGCCAGTCCTCGGACGCCTTCTTCAGGGTTCCGGATAGGTATCCGGTCCCGACGATGCGCCATACTTCGGCTCCGCCCACTTGATAGATAGACCCCTCTTGAGAACGGGGCACCAGGCAGAATAACCTCTTCCATAGCGTGAAATGAGCCTCAACGCCTAAAAATAGCTCGCAAAGGGCAACGAAACCCGTGATGTGTAATACGGAGGCGGGTGTGAGTTGTGCTGCTGGAGACCGTAAAACTTCAGAAGCCTGCGGAGAAATGGATGAATTGGAAATCCCAGCCCCCTTATTAGATAGGGGACGAGCACACCCGCTCTCCTTTAGAAGGATTGGGGGTGCTCTCCGCTTGTTTTCCGCCATTGTAGGTGGCGAGACCGGCTCGGACCGGGACCATGTATGCCGGGGGAAGAAATCCCTTGGCCTGAAGCGACACTAACTCGCTGTGCGGGATGGTGCAACTCTCCCAGTCCCTGGGTTTGGGACCGGAGGGGCGAGGGGAGGAGCTGCGACGGCTGGACATGTTGGAATGGACCTTTGCTGGAAGCGCTCTGATGATAACTCGCGGAGAGGAGAAGATGTGGTTTGAACCTGAATTCCCATCCAGTTAAATAGGCGGCTTGTTTATATGGCTAGGGGTGTGGATGTAAAAGCGCCCTGGCTTTTCGCATTCGTTTGACACGTGGAAGACGGCCATTATTGGGCGTAGAAGCCAAGGAGCGCAACATTTACAAGAAACCGGACTTTATTCAATAGGTACACGGAATTTGGAGGAGAACCCGCCTTGTAATGCCGAAGACAATCTGCGCGCCGGACTCATCGTCATTGAAGCCTGGTTCGGGGGCTACTGAGGGAGTCCTGGATTAGGGGGTGTTCAGATAGCCGGACTATACCTTCAGCCGGACTCCTGGACTATGAAGATACAAGATTGAAGACTTCGTCCCATGTCCGGATGGGACTTTCCTTGGCGTGGAAGGCAAGCTTGGCGATGCGGATATTCAAGATCTCCTACCATTGTAACCGACTCTATGTAACCCTAACCCTATCCGGTGTCTATATAAACCGGAGGGTTCTAGTCCGTAGAACAACTTCATCAACTCCATAGACAACAATCATACCATAGGCTAGCTTCTAGGGTTTAGCCTCCTTGATCTCATGGTAGATCTACTCTTGTACTACCCATATCTTCAATATTAATCAAGCAGGACATAGGGTTTTACCTCCATCAAGAGGGCCCGAACCTGGGTAAAACATCGTGTTCCCTGCCTCTTGTTACCATCCGACCTAGACGCACAGTTCGGGACCCCCTACCCGAGATCCGCCGGTTTTGACACCGACACCACCCCTCCTTCCTACAGATGCACTCACACCCAAAACATATACCGTAATAGAGACATATTCATGCTTGAACATGGCCCTGGCCCGGTAAATGCTTCTCTTGGCCCCGATCAACATAAACTACCACCCACAGGCACACACGGGCACCGATCAACATAAACTATGGATGTGTTGTCCGCCTCGCAATCATTCTTGAAGCTCGAGCGCATGAAGAAGGACATCGCGCCTCCGCTAGATGTGACGCAACTATGCGAAAGGGGGCTCGTCTGCCTTGTAGTCACTGAGGGAGTCCTGGACTAAGGGGTCCTCGGGCGTCTGGCATGTTAGCCATGCGCCGGACTGATGGGCTGTGAAGATACGAAGACCAAAGACCGCACCCGTGTCCGGATGGGACTCTCCTTGGCGTGGAAGGCAAGCTTGGCGACCAAATATGTAGATTCCTTTCTTTGTAACTGACCTTGTGTAACCCTAGATCCTCCCGGTGCTTATATAAACCGGAGGACTTAGTCCGGGGGGGGGGGGTATTCATTATCATAGCCATACAAGCTGGACCTCTAGGGTTTAGCCATTACGATCTCGAGGTAGACCAACTCTTGTAATACTCATACTCATCAATATTAATCAAGCAGGACATAGGGTATTACCTCCATAGAGAGGACCCGAACCTGGGTAAACATCATGTCCCCTGTCTCCTATTACCATCGACCTTAGACGCACAGTTCGGGACCCCCTACCTGAGATCCGCCGGTTTTGACACCGACATTGGTGCTTTCATTGAGAGTTCCACTTTGCCGTCGACGAAAGGTTTGATGGCCCCTCAAATCTACGATAGTGACGCTGTCCAAGGAGAAACTCTCCTCCCCGAACAGATCTTCGTGTTCGGCGGCTTCGCACTGCGGGCCAACTCGTGTGGCCACCTGGAGCAGATCGATAGCTACGCCCCTGGCCATCAGGTCAGATTTGGGAGCTTGAACTACGTTGTGGACATCCATGGAGACTCGATCTTCGCCGGATTCGAGACCGCGACTGCCACCCCCGGTCACCCCGATGACCATGACCTAAATCTGTCATCAGACCGCATCTAGGAGATCGCCCCTATAACCGCTCTGGCCTTAGAGTCGGAGCTGCTGACTGCGCCATCCGAGGACGGGAGGATTGTTGGGGAACGCAGTAATTTTGAAAATTTTCCTACGCACACGCAAGATCATGGTGATGCACAGCAACGAGAGGGGAGAGTGTTGTCTACGTACCAACGCAGACCGACTGCGGAAGCGATCACACAACGTAGAGGAAGTAGTCGTACGTCTTCTTCCCGATCCGACCGATCCAAGCACCGTTACTCCGGCACCTCCGAGTTCTTAGCACACGTTCAGCTCGATGACGTTCCTCGGGCTCCGATCCAGCAAAGCATCGAGGAAGAGTTTCGTCAGCACGACGGCGTGGTGACGATCTTGATGTACTACCGACGCAGGGCTTCGCCTAAGCACTGTAACGGTATGATCGAGGTGGAATTTGGTGGCAGGGGGCACCGCACACGGCTAAGGAACGATCTCAAGGATCAACTTGTGTGTCTTGGGGTGTCCCCTGCCCCCGTATATAAAGGTTGGAGGGAGGGGGGCTGGCTGGCCAAAGAGGGGGAGGCGCAGGAGGAGTCCTACTCCCACCGGGAGTAGGACTCCCCCCTCCAATCCTATTCCAACTAGGACTCCTTGGGAAAAAGGGAGAGGGAAAGAGAGAGAGGTGGCCGGCCACCTCTCCTAGTCCTAATAGGACTAGGGGAGGGGGGGAGGTGCGCAGCCCTCCTTGGCAGCCCCTTTCACCTTTCCACAATGGCCCATGTAGGCCCATTTGGCTCCCGGGGGGTTCCGGTAACCCTCCCGGTAATCCGGTTAAATCCCGATTTCACCCGGAACACTTCCGGTGTCCAAACATAGGCTTCCAATATATCAATCTTTACGTCTCGACCATTTCGAGACTCCTCGTCATGTCCGTGATCTCATCCGGGACTCCGAACAACTTTCGGTACATCAAAATGCATAAACTCATAATAACTGTCATCGTAACGTTAAGCGTGCGGACCCTACGGTTCGAGAACAATGTAGACATGACCGTGACACGTCTCCGGTCAATAACCAATAGCGGGACCTGGATGCCCATATTGGCTCCTACATATTCTACGAAGATCTTTATCGGTCAGACCACATAACAACATACGTTGTTCCCTTTGTCATCGGTATGTTACTTGCCCGAGATTCGATCGTCGGTATCCAATACCTAGTTCAATCTCGTTACTGGCAAGTCTCTTTACTCGTTCTGTAATACATCATCTCATAACTAACATCTTTAGTTATTATGCTTGCAAGGCTTATGTGATGTGTACTACCGAGAGGGCCCAGAGATACCTCTCCGACAATCGGAGTGACAAACCCTAATCTCGAAATACGCCAACCCAACATCTACCATTGGAGACACCTATAGTACTCCTTTATAATCACCCAGTTACGTTGTGACGTTTGGTAGTACCCAAAGTGTTCCTCCGGTAAACGGGAGTTGCATAATCTCATAGTTATAGGAACATGTATAAGTCATGAAGAAAGCAATAGCAGCATACTAAACGATCGGGTGCTAAGCTAATGGAATGGGTCATGTCAATCAGATCATTCAACTAATGATGTGACCTCGTTAATCAAATAACAACTCTTTGTTCATGGTTAGGAAACATAACCATCTTTGATTAACGAGCTAGTCAAGTAGAGGCATACTAGTGACACTCTGTTGGTCTATGTATTCACACATGTATTATGTTTCCGGTTAATACAATTCTAGCATGAATAATAAACATTTATCATGATATAAGGAAATAAATAATAACTTTATTATTGCCTCTAGGGCATATTTCCTTCAGTCTCCCACTTGCACTAGTGTCAATAATCTAGATTACACAGTAATGATTCTAACACCCATGGAGCCTTGGTGCTGATCATGTTTTGCTCGTGGAAGAGGCTTAGTCAACGGGTCTGCAACATTCAGATCTGTATGTATCTTGCAAATCTCTATGTCTCCCACCTGGACTAAATCCCGGATGGAGTTGAAGCGTCTCTTGATGTGTTTGGTTCTTTTGTGAAATCTGGATTCCTTTGCCAAGGCAATTGCACCAGTATTGTCACAGAAGATTTTCATTGGACCCGATGCACTAGGTATGACACCTAGATTGGATATGAACTCCTTCATCCAGACTCCTTCGTTCGCTGCTTCCGAAGCAGCTATGTACTCCGCTTCACATGTAGATCCCGCTACGACGCTTTTTTTAGAACTGCACCAACTGACAGCTCCACCGTTTAAAGTAAACACGTATCCGGTTTGCGATTTAGAATCGTCCGGATCAGTGTCAAAGCTTGCATCAACGTAACCTCTTACGGTGAGCTCTTTGTCACCTCCATATACGAGAAACATATCCTTAGTCCTTTTCAGGTATTTCAGGATGTTCTTAACCGCCGTCCAGTGATCCACTCCTGGATTACTTTGGTACCTCCCTGCTAAACTTATAGCAAGGCACACATCAGGTCTGGTACACAGCATTGCATACATGATAGAGCCTATGGCTGAAGCATAGGGAACATCTTTCATTTTCTCTCTATCTTCTGCATTGGTCGGGCATTGAGTCTGACTCAACTTCACACCTTGTAATACAGGCAAGAACCCTTTCTTTGCTTGATCCATTTTGAACTTCTTCAAAATCTTGTCAAGGTATGTGCTTTGTGAAAGTCCAATTAAGCATTTTGATCTATCTCTATAGATTTTTATGCCTAATATGTAAGCAGCTTCCCCGAGGTCTTTCATCGAAAAACTTTTATTCAAGTATCCCTTTATGCTATCCAGAAATTCTATATCATTTCCAATCAGCAATATGTCATCCACATATAATATCAGAAATGCTACAGAGCTCCCACTCACTTTCTTGTAAATACAGGCTTCTCCAAAAGTCTGTATAAACCCAAATGCTTTGATCACACTATCAAAGCGTTTATTCCAACTCCGAGATGCTTGCACCAGTCCATAAATGGATCGCTGGAGTTTGCACACTTTGTTAGCTCCCTTTGGATCGACAAAACCTTCTGGTTGCATCATATACAACTCTTCTTCCAGAAATCCATTCAGGAATGCGGTTTTTACATCCATTTGCCAAATTTCATAATCATAAAATGCGGCAATTGCTAATATGATTCTGACAGACTTAAGCATCGCTACGGGTGAGAAAGTCTCATCTTAGTCAACTCCTTGAACTTGTCGAAAACCTTTTGCGACAAGTCGAGCTTTGTAGACAGTAACATTACCATCAGCGTCAGTCTTTTTCTTAAAGATCCATTTATTCTCAATTGCTTGCCGATCATCGGGCAAGTCAACCAAAGTCCATACTTTGTTCTCATACATGGATCCCATCTCAGATTTCATGGCTTCAAGCCACTTTGTGGAATCTGGGCTCACCATCGCTTCTTCATAGTTTGTAGGTTCATCATGATCTAGTAGCATGACTTCCAGAACAGGATTACCGTACCACTCTGGTGCGGATCTTACTCTGGTTGATCTACGAGGTACAGTAGTATCTTGATCTAAAGTTTCATGATCATCATCATTAACTTCCTCTCTTATTGGTGTAGGTCTCACAGAAACAGTTTTCTGTGATGTACTATTTCCCAATAACGGAGTAGGTACAGTTACCTCGTCAAGTTCTACTTTCCTCCCACTCACTTCTTTCGAGAGAAACTCCTTCTCAAGAAAGTTTCCGAATTTAGCAACAAAAGTCTTGCCTTCGGATCTGTGATAGAAGGTGTATCCAATAGTTTCCTTTTGATATCCTATGAAGACACACTTCTCCGATTTGGGTTCGAGCTTATCAGGTTGAAGCTTTTTCACATAAGCATCGCAGCCCCAAACTTTAAGAAACGACAACTTTGGTTTCTTGCCAAACCACAGTTCATAAGGCGTCGTCTCAACGGATTTAGATGGTGCCCTATTTAACGTGAATGCGGCCGTCTCTAAAGCATAACCCCAAAACGATAGCGGTAAATCAGTAAGAGACATCATAGATCGCACCATATCTAGTAAAGTATGATTACGACGTTCGGACACACCATTACGTTGTGGTGTTCCAGGTGGCGTGAGTTGCGAAACTATTCCACAATTTTTCAAATGTACACCAAACTCGTAACTCAAATATTCTCCTCCACGATCAGATCGTAGAAACTTTATTTTCTTGTTACGATGATTTTCAACTTCACTCTGAAATTCCTTGAACTTTTCAAATGTTTCAGACTTATGTTTCATTAAGTAGATATACCCATATCTGCTTAAATCATCTGTGAAAGTGAGAAAATAACGATATCCGCCACGAGCCTCAATATTCATCGGACCACATACATCGGCATGTATGATTTCCAACAAATCTGTTGCTCTCTCCATAGTACCGGAGAACGGTGTTTTAGTCATCTTGCCCATGAGGCACGGTTCGCAAGTACCAAGTGATTCATAATCAAGTGGTTCCAAAAGCCCATCAGCATGGAGTTTCTTCATGCGCTTTACACCGATATGACCTAAACGGCAGTGCCACAAATAAGTTGCACTATCATTATCAACTCTGCATCTTTTGGCTTCAACATTATGAATATGTGTATTACTACTATCGAGATTCAATAAGAATAGACCACTTTTCAAGGGTGCATGACCAT
This sequence comes from Triticum monococcum, assembly GCA_034509565.1. Lineage (NCBI taxonomy): Eukaryota > Viridiplantae > Streptophyta > Magnoliopsida > Poales > Poaceae > Triticum > Triticum monococcum. Next base: position 674,288,619 of record CM067845.1, read on the forward strand.
AAAAGATATTACTCATATAAATAGAACAACCATTATTCTCTGATTTAAATGAATAACCGTCTCGCATCAAACAAGATCCAGATATAATGTTCATGCTCAACGCTGGCACCAAATAACAATTATTTAGGTCTAATATTAATCCCGAAGGTAGATGTAGAGGTAGCGTGCCGACCGCGATCACATCGACTTTGGAACCGTTTCCCACGCGCATCGTCACCTCGTCCTTTGCTAGTGTCCGCTTATTCTGTAGTCCCTGTTTCGAGTTGCAAATATTAGCAACAGAACCAGTATCAAATACCCAGGTGCTACTGCGAGCATTAGTAAGGTACACATCAATAACATGTATATCACATATACCTTTGTTCACCTTGCCATCCTTCTTATCCGCCAAATACTTGGGGCAGTTCCGCTTCCAGTGACCAGTCTGCTTGCAGTAGAAGCACTCAGTTTCAGGCTTAGGTCCAGACTTGGGTTTCTTCTCTTGAGCAGCAACTTGCTTGCCGTTCTTCTTGAAGTTCCCCTTCTTCTTCCCTTGGCCCTTTTTCTTGAAACTAGTGGTTTTGTTAACCATCAACACTTGATGCTCCTTCTTGATTTCTACCTCCGCAGCTTTCAGCATAGCAAAGAGCTCGGGAATAGTCTTGTTCATCCCTTGCATATTATAGTTCATCACAAAGCTCTTGTAGCTTGGTGGCAGTGATTGGAGAATTCTGTCAATGACGCAATCATCCGGAAGTGTAACTCCCAATTGAATCAAGTGATTATTATACCCAGACATTTTGAGTATATGCTCACTGACAGAACTGTTCTCCTCCATCTTGCAGCTATAGAACTTATTGGAGACTTCATATCTCTCAATCCGGGCATTTGCTTGAAATATTAACTTCAACTCCTGGAACATCTCATATGCTCCATGACGTTCAAAACGTCGTTGAAGTCCCGGTTCTAAGCCGTAAAGCATGGCACACTGAACTATTGAGTAGTCATCAGCTTTGCTCTGCCAGACGTTCATAACTTCTGGTGTTGCTCTTGCAGCAGGCCTGGCACTCAGCGGTGCTTCCAGGACGTAATTCTTCTGTGCAGCAATGAGGATAATCCTCAGGTTACGGACCCAGTCCGTGTAATTGCTACCATCATCTTTCAACTTTGCTTTCTCAAGGTACGCATTAAAATTCAACGGAACAACAGCACGAGCCATCTATCTACAATCAACATAAACAAGCAAGATACTATCAGGTACTAAGTTCATGATAAATTTTTTTTAAGTTCAGTTAATTTACTTAAGAACTCCCACTTAGATAGACATCCCTCTAATCATCTAAGTGATCACGTGATCCAAATCAACTAAACCATAACCGATCATCACGTGAGATGGAGTAGTTTTCAATGGTGAACATCAATATGTTGATCATATCTACTATATGATTCACGCTCGACCTTTCGGTCTCCGTGTTCCGAGGCCATATCTGTATATGCTTGGCTCGTCAAGTATAACCTGAGTATTCCGCGTGTGCAACTGTTTTGCACCCGTTGTATTTGAACGTAGAGCCTATCACACCCGATCATCACGTGGTGTCTCAGCACGAAGAACTTTTGCAACGGTGCATACTCAGGGAGAACACTTCTTGATAATTTAGTGAGAGATCATCTTATAATGCTACCGTCAATCAAAGCAAGATAAGATGCCTAAAAGGATAAACATCACATGCAATCAATATAAGTGATATGATATGGCCATCATCATCTTGTGCTTTGTGATCTCCATCTCCGAAGCACCGTCATGATCACCATCGTCACCGGCGCGACACCTTGATCTCCATCGTAGCATCGTTGTCGTCTCGCCAATCTTATGCTTCCACGACTATCACTACCGTTTAGTAATAAAGTAAAGCATTACATCGCGATTGCATTGCATACAATAAAGCGACAACCATATGGCTCCTGCCAGTTGCCGATAACTCGGTTACAAAACATGATCATCTCATACAATAAAATCAGCATCATGCCTTGACCATATCACATCACAACATACCCTGCAAAAACAAGTTAGACGTCCTCTACTTTGTTGTTGCAAGTTTTACGTGGCTGCTACGGGCTTAAGTAAGAACTCATCTCACCTACGCATCAAAACCACAACGATAGTTCGTCAAATAGACTCCGTTTTAACCTTCTCAAGGACCGGGCATAGTCACACTTGGTTCAACTAAAGTTGGAGAGACAGTCTTCCGCAAGCCATCTATGTGCAAAGCACGTCGAGGGAACCGGTCTCGCGTAAGAGTACGCGTAAGGTTGGTCCGGATCGTCTCGTCCAACAATACCGCCGAACCAAAGTATGACATGCTGGTAGGCAGTATGACTTGTATCGCCCACAACTCACTTGTGTTCTACTCATGCATATAACATCAAACCATAAAAACCTAGGCTCGGATGCCACTGTTGGGGAACGCAGTAATTTCGAAAATTTTCCTACGCACACGCAAGATCATGGTGATGCACAGCAACGAGATGGGAGAGTGTTGTCTACGTACCAACGCAGACCGACTGCGGAAGCGATCACACAACATAGAGGAAGTAGTCGTACGTCTTCTTCCCGATCCGACCGATCCAAGCACCGTTACTCCGGCACCTCCGAGTTCTTAGCACACGTTCAGCTCGATGATGTTCCTCGGGCTCCAATCCAGCAAAGCGTCGAGGAAGAGTTCCGTCAGCACGACGGCGTGGTGACGATCTTGATGTACTACCGACGCAGGGCTTCGCCTAAGCACTGTAACGGTATGATCGAGGTGGAATTTGGTGGCAGGGGGCACCGCACACGGCTAAGGAACGATCTCAAGGATCAACTTGTGTGTCTTGGGGTGTCCCCTGCCCCCGTATATAAAGGTTGGAGGGAGGGGGGCTGGCCGGCCAAAGAGGGGGAGGCGCAGGAGGAGTCCTACTCCCACCGGGAGTAGGACTCCCCCCTCCAATCCTATTCCAACTAGGACTCCTTGGGAAAAAGGGAGAGGGAAAGAGAGAGAGGTGGCCGGCCACCTCTCCTAGTCCTAATAGGACTAGGGGAGGGGGGGAGGTGCGCAGCCCTCCTTGGCAGCCCCTTTCACCTTTCCACAATGGCCCATGTAGGCCCATTTGGCTCCCGGGGGGTTCCGGTAACCCTCCCGGTAATCCGGTAAAATCCCGATTTCACCCGGAACACTTCTGGTGTCCAAACATAGGCTTCCAATATATCAATCTTTACGTCTCGACCATTTCGAGACTCCTCGTCATGTCCGTGATCTCATCCGGGACTCTGAACAACTTTCGGTACATCAAAATGCATAAACTCATAATAACTGTCATCATAACGTTAAGCGTGCGGACCCTACGGTTCGAGAACAACGTAGACATGACTGAGACACGTCTCCGGTCAATAACCAATAGCGGGACCTGGATGCCCATATTAGCTCCTACATATTCTACGAAGATCTTTATCGGTCAGACCGCATAACAACATACGTTGTTCCCTTTGTCATCGGTATGTTACTTGCCCGAGATTCGATCGTCGGTATCCAATACCTAGTTCAATCTCGTTACTGGCAAGTCTCTTTACTCGTTCCGTAATACATCATCTCATAACTAACATCTTTAGTTATTATGCTTGCAAGGCTTATGTGATGTGTACTACCGAGAGGGCCCAGAGATACCTCTCCGACAATCGGAGTGACAAACCCTAATCTCGAAATACGCCAACCCAACATCTACCATTGGAGACACCTGTAGTACTCCTTTATAATCACCCAGTTACGTTGTGACGTTTGGTAGTACCCAAAGTGTTCCTCCGGTAAACGGGAGTTGCATAATCTCATAGTTATAGGAACATGTATAAGTCATGAAGAAAGCAATAGCAGCATACTAAACGATCGGGTGCTAAGCTAATGGAATGGGTCATGTCAATCAGATCATTCAACTAATGATGTGACCTCGTTAATCAAATAACAACTCTTTGTTCATGGTTAGGAAACATAACCATCTTTGATTAACGAGCTAGTCAAGTAGAGGCATACTAGTGACACTCTGTTGGTCTATGTATTCACACATGTATTATGTTTCCGGTTAATACAATTCTAGCATGAATAATAAACATTTATCATGATATAAGGAAATAAATAATAACTTTGTTATTGCCTCTAGGGCATATTTCCTTCAAGGATCAACCCCACCACGGAGGCCACAGATTCCACGGCGTTGGAGCCGCACATAGACTTAACCTCTAATGACGTCTTTGTCACCGGAACTCCGGACTCATCTCCGGCCGTAAGTTCCGAGCCACGTGAGCTCGTGGACGCCGAACTTGATCGTTTATCGATCTTCGAGTTCAGCGCCGCAGACATCTTTTAGCACTCGCCTTTGGGCGACATGCTAAACTCATTAAAAAACCTATCCCTGGCGAAGGACCCGCAACCGAACTATATCCAGTTCGAACTAGGGGTTGACGATGGAGAATTTCGGTCCCCACCCACCACCCACTTCATAGCCACTGTCGATGACTTAACCGACATGCTCGATTACGGCTCCGAAGACATCGACGGTATGGACGACGATGCAGAGGAGGAAGATGGCCAAAACCCGCCGGTTATCGGATGCCGGACGGCCATTTCTTCGTACATGTTAGGACCCCGATTCCAAGTCACATCGATCTAGCCGGTAACACCTCATATCACATTGCGGCCTCACGCACGGTATCCCATGGGTGTCGCCTTACCATGGCCCGAGACCGTTTGCACCTTTTGGCTCACGTATATGATAGTGTCGCTAGCATCCATATGACAGAGAACCCGGGCCGACATGGCTAGTCGTGAACCCAAAGCGGCACAGGCCTATGGAGACAGGCATACATGAATGACATCGAGCATGTCGGTCATCAGCGAGTGATTCTGGGCTGTAGCACTGGGCTAACAGGACTCCGGGGAACCCGGGCTGTAGCAAGCTAGGCAGGACTCCGGATGTCACCGCGTGACAGTTCCCCAAAGGGACAGACATAGGAACGAAGTGAAACACATGCTGGCCAGTCAAGTGTCCTGAGCAGTAGTGCTGGGCTAGCAGGACTCCGGTGAACCGGGCTGTAGCGGACTACTATGGCTCGAGGAACACTAGACTACATTTCCCCATAAGAAAGGCTGCCAAGGATAAACAACTAGATTGTCGGATCCCACTCATACCAAGCATTTCAATCATACACACAATATGCCCGATATGAGTACATACAACATGGCATCACAACAAAACTCTACAACTCAAGTACTTTATTTAAAGGCTCCAGAGAGCCATACATAACATGTTCATACCAGTAGGGGTCACACGACCCAACACTCAAGTCATACAATCATACAAGCACAAGCGGAAGTAAATAGTCTGGGTACAGACACTATAAAGCAAGAAGGCTTTCGAAGCCTGTCTATCTACATAGGGCCCTCCATGGCCAGGATCACCACCTGGGTGGCTAGTCACTCATCGACATCAAGGTCTACGTAGAACCCATCGGAGGGGGCGGTGTTGTCGTCTGAAAACAGTAATTAAGCAAATATGAGTACAAAGGTACTCAGCAAGTCTTACAACAGAACCTACTATACATGCTCATTCTCAAGAAGGTGGTGGGGTTATTGCAGCAAGCCAGCTTTGACTCTTGGCTAGGCTATCCTACGGAACTCCACTAGTAAAATAGTTTTCGCACACGAGTCCACTACTCACCAACACAATACTCCACCGGGGATCCTCCCTCGTCATCCTACGAGAGGGCCATCCTCGGTACTCACACTTATCTTGAGTCTTTTAGTAGTAACCATTAACTTGTCTATGAACTGTATAGGCAACCAAGTAGTCCTTTACCGCGGATGCGGCTATTCGAATAGGTTTTATACCCTGCAGGGGTGTACTTCTTCATACACACTTTCACCACTTACCGCCGTTTACACGACATGTACTCGGCAACCTTCAAGCGGAAGCCCAACGAGGGTGTCGGCCACGGCCTACCCAAACACTCAAGTATCTAGTCCAGGTGTATCGCCTATCCAGGTTCCATCCGCAGGGAGTCCGGCCGAGGTTTCCACATATGGCCCTGAACGATGTGAATAGGGTTCCTGACACCAAACGGGCAACTCGGTACACCGTGCCACGGTGTATCTACCACAACATAGCCCACCCCTAGGATCAGCGCTACGCACGGCCGCCAACACATAACCTACAAACACCAGAAACTATTTGCAACTCCTGGACAGAGTACTAGGGTGAATAAGAAGCCGAGAGGGTCCATTGGTTTCGGGCCCAATGTATGGTAGTAACTGCATCTTAAATCACACATACAGATCTCAGTTCTTATGGACGACCTCAATGAAACAACTCACCATGTACTCCTACATGGCCTCTCATCGATACCTTTACCAAATCATGTTCATCACATCCCTCACATTACCGATATAACCATTTCACTCTAGCCCATCACCTAGATGGACCAGACCTGACACAACTCTAAGCAAAGCAGGCATAGCAAGGTAGGAATCACATACATGGCTCAATCAACTCCTACACATGCTAGTGGGTTTCATCTATTTACTGTGGCAATGACAGGTCATGCAGAGGATAAGGGTTCAACTACCGTAGCACACAGCAGTTTGAATCGCGTTGTCTTAATGTAGTAAACAAGAGCAGAAGCAAGAACATGGGTTTGTATCGGAATGATCAATGGTTGCTTGCCTGTTGTAGAGGTAGTAGGGTACTGCCCTTCAGACGGATACTCGGGGTTATCCTCGGAGGCAGAAGCTACCACGAAAGATACACAGAACATAATCAACACATGACAATATGCAACAGTATGATGCATGCTATGACATGGCAAAATGAATGTGTCTTGGCCTAATGCAAGCTAAAACAGGATGGAATGAACTCATTTGAATCAAAGATTCAAATGTTAGCTCATTTAACATGGCCTTATTAGTGCATTATCTTATTCTTCTTAAACAGCAAGGTTAACTTGTTTTGTCATGCATGAAACCATTACAGATGGATAGATTGAATTTTTCTGATCATTTTTCATATATAAATCTTTTCATTTGGAGCTATGGTTGATTTTCTATGATTTTTAGATGTTTTGGCTATTTTCAGTAATTTCCTATTAAAGAATAAATCCAGTAATTGAATTAATGCGTCAGCATGACATATGTGTGATGTCAGCGGTCAACTGGGTCGGCCAGGTCAAACCTGACTGGTGGGCCCTGTCTGTCAGTGACTCAGCTAATTGACAGAAATAAATTAACACTAATTAGCTGTTAGTGGGGCCTGGGCCCACATGTCAGTGACTAAACTAATTAAAATTAGTTAAAACTAATCCTAAACTAATTAGCAGACCGGCCCAACCTGTCATAGACTCAGGGGGTCAACCTGGGCCCACATAGGGGTCAAACAGAGTCAAACTCGCCGGCGTCTAGCCGCCGGCGAAGCCAAACGCGGCGGAGCAGTGCGGGATTTGCACTCCGGCGACCAAATGGGCGGCGGAGACTATCTACGTGATGCGGGGAGGAAGCCGCATCGAGTGGTGGCAGTGGGTGGAGCTGGGGTGGCCGGAAACGTCGCCGGCGACGAGTTTGGCGGCGGCCGGAGCTCGGGTGAGGTCGAGCTAGTCGCTAGGGGGCACGACGAGGGGCATGCGGGGGTGCTACGGGCTCTTGCGAGTGCGTGGAAGACGAAGGCGTGCTCGGTGGCGTCCCAACGTGGCTATGGCCACGACGGCGACGTGCGGTGGCGGCGGCGAGCTTCGGCTTCGATGGCAGAGGTGGTTAGAGGACGCGGATGGGCGCGGGGAGAGGGGGAAATGGTGGCGGAGCTCACAGCGGTTGCAGGGGAGCGAACGGCAAGCTCGTGGAAGGGCTGGAGCGAGCGGGACGGCGAAGGGGATCTCCGGTGGCCGGAGTTGAGGACGAGCTCGGTGCAGCGTCTCCGGGGCGAGCAAGCGCTCGGGGCTCGGCCTACTTGATGTAGTCGACGACGACGGAGCTTCCTGGCATGACGAGGCAACGAATGGACGGCGGTGGCTGCGGTGAAGCTTGTCGGCGGCGACGGCTGCGCTCGGCAGGAAGATGGGGAGAGAGCCAGAGAGGGGGAGAGGCCACGGGGAGAGTGGGAAGAAAGTGAGGGAGACGTGGGGGTCGGCGTGGCACTCGTGGACGCCTCCAGGGCGTCGGCGGAAGCAGGAGGTGGCCGGCGTGTGGCCGCGGGCGCCGGCCACGCGCTCCTCGTCCTCCTGGCGAGAGGAGGGGGACGACTGGCATGAGCCAGTGGACTGGGCCGAGCCGGGTGGGCTGGTGGGCTGCGCCAGGTAAGTCCCTGTTCTTTCTCTCCTTTTATGTTTATTTATTTATTTATTATTTCTGTAACTTCAGGGCTTTATTAAAAATGCCAGGGCATTACCAAAATCATAAAATTAATCATGGCCACTGCTTAGAATATATCCAACAGCAAACATTTTAGTTTATGATTATTTGAGCATTTAAAATATTTTATAGCATTTAAATGCCCAAATGCAAATACCATAAGGATTAATCCAATGACCTTTGATGTCCTAGAAAAATGTGCACCATTTTTGTCAAAGGTTTTAACCCAAAACAAAAAGGGTGGGCTTTTTAGAAGGGAATTTCAGGTTCATTGGAAAAGTTTTTAGTAAACCCTAGTTGTTCAGGGGGGGTGCTGGGGGTTCTATCTTCCCCATTTCAAATTTAAGAGGAATTTAAACATGATGCACACTCTAATGCTTGAACTAGCTAGGGTGTGACAACTCACCCCCACTCAAAAGCATCTCGTCCCGAGATTTAGGATCCTCCAGAAAGAAGGTGGGGTACTCGAGTCGAAGACGATCCTCCCTTTCCCAAGTGGCTTCTTTCTCGGAATGGTGTGAGCATTGAACCTTGAGAAACTTGATATTATGATGTCGAGTGGTACGCTCGGCTTGATCAAGGATACGAACGGGATATTCCCGATATGAGAGGTTATCTTGTAAATCAAGCGTTTCGTGGTCCACTCCACGGATAGGATCCGCGAAGCAACGCCTGAGTTGAGAAACGTGGAAGACATCGTGAACTCTGGAAAGATGCGAAGGTAGTTCCAATTGGTAGGCAACTTCTCCTTGTTTGGCAAGAATGTGAAAGGGTCCGATGTAACGAGGAGCCAATTTGCCTTTAATACCGAAACGATGGGTTCCCTTTAACGGACTAACCCGAAGGTAAGCCATCTCGCCGACTTCATAAGTCATAAGCTTATGTTTACGATCATATTGACTCTTTTGACGAGATTGGGCTGTTTTCAATTTCTCACGAATAACGCGAACCTGCTCTTCTGCTTCCTGAATCATATCCGGGCCAAAGAGTTGTCTTTCCCTAGTTTCTGACCAGTTAAGGGGCGTTCGACATTTTCGTCCATAGAGAACTTCGAAAGGAGCCTTGCCCAAGCTAGCTTGATAACTATTGTTATAAGCAAACTCCGCGAATGGAAGGAAATTCTCCCAACCCATTCCGAACGAGATGACAGAAGCTCGGAGCATATCTTCCAGAATTTGATTGACTCGCTCTACTTGACCACTTGATTGAGGATGGAAGGTGGTGCTAAAAGACAGACGAGTTCCCATAGCATTTTGGAAACTTTCCCAAAATCGAGAGGTGAAGAGACTCCCACGGTCTGAGTTAATTTCCAATGGGGCACCATGAAGTGACACTATTTGGGAGATGTATAACTCAGCTAGCTGGCTAGCGGTGATACTCTCACGAACAGGTAGGAAATGGGCTACCTTGGAAAGGCGGTCGATCATGACAAAGATGGCATTATTCCCTCTCTTGGTCCTGGGAAACCCAGTGATGAAATCCATACTGATTTTATCCCATTTGCACTCGGGAATAGCCAAAGGTTGAAGGGTGCCAGCAGGCCATTGATGCTCTGCTTTAACACGACGACAAACGTCACAATTAGCAATGTATTGAGCGATTTCTCTCTTCATCCTAGTCCGCCAAAACCTCTGGCGTAGGTCTTGATACATTTTAGTACTACCGGGATGAATGGTGAGAGGGGATTCATGAGCTTCCTTAAGGATCAGCCGCCTCAGGTTTCGTGCCTTTGGAACCACTAAGCGGTTTCCAAAGTATACGACACCTTGATCATCAACGGAGAAACAATTCACGACTCCTTTTTTAATGTTTCTCTTAATACGGGTGATTCCTGGATCTACCTTCTGTGCCTTGATGATCTGATCCGTAAGGGTAGGTTTCGCCACCAGTGTGGATAGGAATCCTCGAGGAACAATGTGAAGATTGAGCTTACAAAATTCCTCGTGGAGAAGTGGTTGGCTTTGGTGTAACATCAGGTTGTTACAATAAGATTTACGACTTAGTGCATCAGCCATGACATTGGCTTTGCCCGGGGTGTAAGTTATTCCTAATTCATAATCCGAGATCAACTCGACCCAACGTCGTTGCCTGAGATTCAAATCCGGTTGGGTGAAGATATATTTCAAACTTTGGTGATCGGTGAAGATCTCGCAATGATTACCAAGGAGGTAATGTCGCCAAGTTTTGAGTGCATGGACTACAGCTGCAAGCTCTAGATCATGTGTGGGATAGCTTTCCTCATGTGGGTGTAATTGCCGTGAAGCATAGGCAATTACCTGACGATCCTGCATGAGTATGCAACCTAGTCCTTGTCGCGAGGTGCCGCAATAGATAATGAAGTCCTTGGAGAAATCTGGTGGTACCAGTACGGGAGCAGATGTCAGGCGTCTTTTCAGCTCCTGAAAACTGAACTCGCACTGTGGAGTCCACTCGAACCTTTTATCTTTCTTGAGGAGTTCAGTTAGAGGTTTAGCAACCTTGGAGAAATTCTCGATGAAGCGGCGGCAATTGCTCGCTAAGCCAAGGAAACTCCGAACTTGCTTGACCGTCTCAGGTGGAGTCCAATCAAGGATGGCTGGAACTCGCTCGGGATTGACAGCAATACCCTTACCAGAGATTACATGGCCTAGATAGGTCACTTCTGGCAACCAAAATTCACACTTGGAGAATTTGGCATAAAGGCGATACTCTCGAAGTTTCATCAATACCAGCCTTAGATGTTCGGCATGTTCCTCTTCGTTCTTGGAGTAGATGAGTATGTCATCGAGGTATACTATGACGAATTTATCCAAGTACTCCATGAAGACCGAGTTCATTAACCGAGAGAAGGTAGCTGGGGCATTGGTTAAACCGAAGGACATAACGGTGTACTCGTATTGGCCATAACGAGTAACAAAGGCCGTTTTGGGAATGTCCCTGTTTCTGATTTTGATCTGATGGTAGCCTAACCTCAAATCCATCTTGGAAAAGACTGAGGATCCAGCGAGCCGATCATACAGATCGTTGATCCTGGGAAGCGGATACTTGTTCTTGATGGTGACCAGGTTGACAGGTCGGTAATCTACAACCATTCGATCTGTTCCATCCTTCTTCTTGATGAAGAGGACGGGGCAAGCCCAAGGAGAGGAACTAGGACGGATGAAACCCTTTTTCAAGGACTCGTCGAGTTGATTCTTAAGCTCGGCTAGTTCTAAGGGTGCCATCTTGTAGGGTCTCCTAGAAATTGGAACGGTTCCTGGGACAAGGTCTATCACGAACTCGACATCCCTGTCAGGTGGAACACCTGGCAGTTCTTCGGGAAAGACATCCGGGAAGTCCCGGACTACCGGAACATCCTCAAGGTCTGGAAGGGGGTTGGCATTTAGGGAGTAAAGCTGGCGCTTGCCCACTCGAGTTAAGACATTGACTGTCTTGCCCAATGGATGAGTAAGTTGAACGGTTCTAGTGGCACAATCAATCTTAGCATAATGAGCTGACATCCAGTCCATACCCAAGATGATGTTTATGTCCGAGGACTTGAGAGCTATTAAGGATGCAAGGAAGACAAGTCTATCGACAAGAATTTCGTTCCCATGGCTTACTCTAGAAGTTTGCCATTTGGAACCCGGAGTTTGAATTACCATGGAAGTGGGCATGTCACAGAATGTCGTGTTATGCAATCGAGCATAGTTCTCGGATATGAATGAATGAGATGCTCCAGTATCGAAAAGAACAGATGTCGGATGGCAGTTAACAAGGAGTGTACCAAGGACGACATTAGGATCCTCGTGAGCCTCCTCGGCTGAGACATAGTTGACATGGCCACGTGCAGTGGTGACCCGCTTGGCGTAGAATGTCTTTCCCGCTGGCTTACCATGGCCAATGGACTTTCTAGTCTGATTGGGGTTGTTCTGGGGACACTCTCGACTATAGTGACCCGGCTCTCCACACTTGAAGCATGTCACCACATTGGGGCATGGAGCAGCATTAGTAGCGGGGCCACCATAGGGCTTGGGCGGTGCAAACTGCTGGTTGGGACGAGGTGCCTCAAAGGATAGCCTTGGAATGAACCTGGGTGGCAGTGCCGTGCTTGGGATCCACACCCGGCGCTTCTGAGCTCCAGAGCCGGATGAAGTGCCAAAATCACGTGAGTGTTTGCGTGAAGCGTCATAGTCAGACTGGCCTGTCTCAGCGCTGATGGCTTTATTGACCAACTTCTGAAAGGATGTGCACTCATGCAGACGAAGATCGCGGCGAAGCACAGGGCTAAGGCCCTTGCGGAACCTTGCCTGCTTCTTAGCATCGGTAGATACTTCTTCAGGAGCATAACATGCCAGATTCCCAAATTCACGGCTATATGCATCCATAGTCAGTCTTCCTTGGGTGAAATTGCAGAACTCCTCCCTCTTACGATCTATGAGTCCTTCCGGAATGTGATGCTCATGGAAAGCCTCACTAAATTCAGCCCAAGTAGTGATTTGGCCGACCGGGCGCATAGCTTCAAAATTTTCCCACCAGAGGCTAGCAGGGCCTTCGAGATGGTAGGCAGCGTAAGTAACTTTATCAGCTTCGGCTACGTTGGCAGAACGTAGCTTGTGGGCGATGCTGCGAAGCCAGTCATCCGCGTCGAGGGGCTCGACGGAATGGTTAAACTTTGGTGGGTACAGCTTGATAAAGTCATTGATTGACACCAAGTCATTTCGCGGATGGCGTGCAGTGTTCTGCTCAATCCGTTCCAGCAGGCGGTTAGTCTCACGCTTGTTTCTTTCCGCCTCCAGCATCACTTCGGCCAGGGAAGGCGGGTGAGGCAGATTTTCACCCCTAGCCGCACTGGCTTCCCCCTGCTCTGGGGCAGCAGGGTTGCTGCGGGTGTTGACCATCCTAGGAGAAAACGAGACAACGGTTTAGATAAGGATGGCACAACTTAGCAAGGAAGTGCAGAATGTAATGGATAACATGGAATGCTAAGATGTTCATTGCACGACATGGTAATATAGAAACTGCCATATATATACCATTAGTCATACACACCGTACATAGTTTAGTACAAGCCCAGGCTAGAGTACAACTACGGTGAAAGACATTACATCTCATCAGAGGCATTCCAAGCTTTGTCTACACCTCCGGAATCGATTACACACAAAGTCATATTCCACAAGTCACGCAGGACAGTGAAGATACAACTATTACAATACTAGTGGTACTACTGCTAACTCAGACGGCTCCGTAGTACTCCTCATAGAAGTCACCTCCATAGCCTGGAAGTTCAACGTGATCATCCGGGAACAGACGGTCCTGAGGAGCTTGTGGACCAAAGGGGCTAGGGTGAGGTCTTGGACCAATAAACGGTGGCCTGCGGGGACCACGGGGTGGGGTGATGCCTCCCACATCACGCCAATCCACCATGTCTGGCAGAGCAGATCTCACAGGATATAGATCCCTTGTACCCATACATCCAGCTTGCACTGCAGGTGCAAACCGAGTCAATGTGGCCCAATGATCAGCACGGGTATTGAAAAGCTCCAGCCTCAAGGCCCGATTCTCTCGGTCCTTATCTTCGAGCATCTCGGCAGTGGTACGAGTTAATGAGTCCTCCTGAGTGGAGTCAGCATAGATAGCCTGAAGATACCCTTGCGCTCCCGGAAGTGAAGCTGGCATGTAACGGAAGTCGCTGTTCCGAAGCAGGCCAGTCCGGACTCGCATGATGGTCATCATGGAATAGGAGCATCCTGCACAGCCATCTCAATAGTAACCCCGAGTCCGTAGGAACAGTGGAGGGGCTCAGTAGATCCAGGATAAGAAGGAAATATCCTAACGGTGCAGAAATATTGGCTTTGATTAAAGTCTCGAAACTGCTCTTCGACAGTGTATTCGGGATACCAACGGTAACCCGTCTCGATCATTACCCGAACTAACATAGCAGTATGACCGGGCACATCGAGGCACTGGGTCAGGCGAACCACTTGGTTTTGAGCACGAGTGGCCATCTGAAAGCACAATCACAATGCAAAGACGTTAGAATTTCTAGGGAAAATTGGACAGCATAACGGCTGTAAATGCTCAGAAAAAGATTTGAGACATTCACAACAGTTTGCAATACCACTCAACAACATCATATCAAGGTTCTGATTCAACTGGCAACATACTAAAAATAGTAGGAACTGTACTTAGGCTTGTAACAACAATCCTATAAGCTACTACGGATTAGTAACACGTGAACCTGATAGAAGAAGAGAGCCTAGTCCTTAACCCACATTGAATGAGAAGAAAATAACTCAGATCAGAGGGCATATGGTAAAGGAGTAAAAGAGCCTTATGTTCCCTCCCACAATCAATTCCCCTACATATAACTAAAGCATTTCTAGACTTGACATCGACTAGTTTGGCTCAACGAACCTACAGGCCGTCCGGCTCTGATGCCAACGCTGTCAGGACCCCGATTCCAAGTCACATCGATCTAGCCGGTAACACCTCATATCACATTGCGGCCTCACGCACGGTATCCCATGGGTGTCGCCTTACCATGGCCCGAGACCGTTTGCACCTTTTGGCTCACGTATATGATAGTGTCGCTAGCATCCATATGACAGAGAACCCGGGCCGACATGGCTAGTCGTGAACCCAAAGCGGCACAGGCCTATGGAGACAGGCATACATGAATGACATCGAGCATGTCGGTCATCAGCGAGTGATTCTGGGCTGTAGCACTGGGCTAACAGGACTCCGGGGAACCCGGGCTGTAGCAAGCTAGGCAGGACTCCGGATGTCACCGCGTGACAGTTCCCCAAAGGGACAGACATAGGAACGAAGTGAAACACATGCCGGCCAGTCAAGTGTCCTGAGCAGTAGTGCTGGGCTAGCAGGACTCCGGTGAACCGGGCTGTAGCGGACTACTATGGCTCGAGGAACACTAGACTACATTTCCCCATAAGAAAGGCTGCCAAGGATAAACAACTAGATTGTCGGATCCCACTCATACCAAGCATTTCAATCATACACACAATATGCCCGATATGAGTACATACAACATGGCATCACAACAAAACTCTACAACTCAAGTACTTTATTTAAAGGCTCCAGAGAGCCATACATAACATGTTCATACCAGTAGGGGTCACACGACCCAACACTCAAGTCATACAATCATAGAAGCACAAGCGGAAGTAAATAGTCTGGGTACAGACACTAGAAAGCAAGAAGGCTTTCGAAGCCTGTCTATCTACATAGGGCCCTCCATGGCCAGGATCACCACCTGGGTGGCTAGTCACTCATCGACATCAAGGTCTATGTAGAACCCATCGGAGGGGGCGGTGTTGTCGTCTGAAAATAGTAATTAAGCAAACATGAGTACAAAGGTACTCAGCAAGTCTTACAACAGAACCTACTATACATGCTCATTCTCAAGAAGGTGGTGGGTTATTGCAGCAAGCCAGCTTTGACTCTTGGCTAGGCTATCCTATGGAACTCCACTAGTAAAATAGTTTTCGCACATGAGTCCACTACTCACCAACACAATACTCCACCGGGGATCCTCCCTCGTCATCCTATGAGAGGGCCATCCTCGGTACTCACACTTATCTTGAGTCTTTTAGTAGTAACCATTAACTTGTCTATGAACTGTATAGGCAACCAAGTAGTCCTTTACCGTGGATGCGGCTATTCGAATAGGTTTTATACCCTGCAGGGGTGTACTTCTTCATACACGCTTTCACCACTTACCGCCGTTTACACGACATGTACTTGGCAACCTTCAAGCGGTAGCCCAACGAGGGTGTCGGCCACGGCCTACCCAAACACTCAAGTCTCTAGTCCAGGTGTATCGCCTATCCAGGTTCCATCCGCAGGGAGTCCGGCCGAGGTTTCCACATACAGCCCCGAACGATGTGAACAGGGTTCCCGAGACACCAAACGGGCGACTCGGTACACCGTGCCACGGTGTATCTACCGCAACATAGCCCACCCCTAGGATCAGCGCTATGCACGGCCGCCAACACATAACCTACAAACAGCAGAAACTATTTGCAACTCATGGACAGAGTACTAGGGTGAATAAGAAGCTGAGAGGGTCCATTGGTTTCGGGCCCAATGTATGGTAGTAACTGCATCTTAAATCACACATACAGATCTCAGTTCTTATGGACGGCCTCAATGAAACAACTCACCATGTACTCCTACATGGCCTCTCATCGATACCTTTACCAAATCATGTTCATCACATCCCTCACATTACCGATATAACCATTTCACTCTAGCCCATCACCCAGATGGACTAGACCTGACACAACTCTAAGCATAGCAGGCATAGCAAGGTAGGAATCACATACATGGCTCAATCAACTCCTACACATGCTAGTGGGTTTCATCTAGTTACTGTGGCAATGACGGGTCATGCAGAGGATAAGGGTTCAACTACCGTAGCACACATCAGTTTGAATCGCGTTGTCTTAATGTAGTAAACAAGAGCAGAAGCAAGAACATGGGTTTGTATCGGAATGATCAATGGTTGCTTGCCTGTTGTAGTGGTAGTAGGGTACTGCCCTTCAGACGGATACTCGGGGTTATCCACGGAGGCAGAACCTACCACGAAAGATACACCGAACATAATCAACACATGACAATATGCAACAGTATGATGCATGCTATGACATGGCAAAATGAATGTGTCTTGGCCTAATGCAAGCTAAAACAGGATGGAATGAACTCATTTGAATCAAAGATTCAAATGTTAGCTTATTTAACATGGCCTTATTAGTGCATTATCTTATTCTGCTTAAACAGCAAGGTTAACTTGTTGTCATGCATGAAACCATTACAGATGGATAGATTGAATTTTTCTAATCATTTTCCATATATAAATCTTTGCATTTGGAGCTATGGTTGATTTTCTATTATTTTTAGAAGTTTTGGCTATTTTCTAGAATTTCCTATTGAAGAATAAATCCAGTAATTGAATTAATGCATCAGCATGACATAGGTGTGACGTCAGCGGTCAACTGGGTCGGCCAGGTCAAACCTGACTGGTGGGCCCTGTCTGTCAGTGACTCAGCTAATTGACAGAATTAAATTAACACTAATTAGCTGTTAGTGGGGCTTGGGCCCACATGTCAGTGACTAAACTAATTAAAATTAGTTAAAACTAATCCTAAACTAATTAGCAGACCGGTCCAACCTGTCATAGACTCAGGGGGGTCAACCTGGGCCCACACAGGGGTCAAACAGAGTCAAACTCGCCGGCGTCTAGCCGGCGGTGAAGCCAAACGCGGCAGAGCAGTGCGGGATTTGCACTCCGGTGACCAAATGGGCGGCGGAGACTATCTACATGATGCGGGGAGGAAGCTGCGTCGAGTGGTGGCAGTGGGTGGAGCTGGGGTGGCCGAACACGTCGCCGGCGACGAGTTTGGCGGCGGCCGGAGCTCGGGTGAGGTCGAGCTAGTCGCTAGGGGGCACGACGAGGGGCGTGCGGGGGTGCTACGGGCTCCTGCGAGTGCGTGGAAGACGAAGAAGTGCTCGGTGGCGTCCCAACGTGGCAATGGCCACGACGGCGACGTGCGGTAGCGGCGGCGAGCTTCGGCTTCAATGGCAGAGGTGTGGTTAGAGGATGCGGACGAGCGCGGGGAGAGGGGGAAACGGTGGCGGAGCTCACAGCGATTACAGGGGAGCGAACGGCGAGCTCGGGGAAGGGCTGGAGCGAGCGGGGTGGTGAAGGGGATCTCCGGTGGCCGGAGTTGAGGACGAGCTTGGTGCAGCGTCTCCGGGGCGGGCGAGCGCTCGGGGCTCGGCCTACTTGATGTAGTCGACGACGGCGGAGCTTCCTGGCATGATGGGGAAACGAATGGACTGCGGTGGCTGCGGTGAAGCTTGTCAGCGGCGACGGCTGCGCTCGGCAGGAAGATGGGGAGAGAGCCAGAGAGGGGGAGAGGCCACGGGTAGAGTGGGAAGAAAGTGACGGAGACGTGGGGGTCGGCGTGGCACTCGTGGACGCCTCCAGGGCGTCGGCGGAAGCAGGAGGTGGCCGGCGTGTGGCCGCGGGCGCCGGCCACGCGCTCCTCGTCCTCCTGGCGAGAGGAGGGGGATGACTGGCATGAGCCAGTGGACTGGGCCGAGCCGGGTGGGCTGGTGGGCTGCGCCAGGTAAGTCCCTGTTCTTTCTCTCCTTTTCTGTTTTTTAATTTTTTTTATTATTTCTGTAACTTCAGGGCTTTATTAAAAATGCCAGGGCATTACCAAAAATCATAAAATTAATCATGGCCACTGCTTATAATATACCCAACAACAAACATTTTAGTTTATGATTATTTGAGCATTTAAAATATTTTATAGCATTTAAATGCCCAAATGCAAATACCATAAGGATTAATCCAATGACCTTTGATGTCCTAGAAAAATGTACACCATTTTTGTCAAAGGTTTTAACCCAAAACAAAAAGGGTGGCTTTTTAGAAGGGCATTTCAGGTTCATTGGAAAAGTTTTTAGTAAACCCTAGTTGTTCTAGGGGGGTGCTGGGGGTTCTGTCTTCCCCATTTCAAATTTAAGAGGAATTTAAACATGATGCACACTCTAATGTTTGAACTAGCTAGGGTGTGACAGTACAACGTATACATGGTGGATAGACCTAAAGAACCTCACGGTGATGACAAAGAAGACCCAGTTAAAGATAAACCTCCTGGGACACAGCCTAGACACCAGCATTAGCGGCGCCTCTCTACGTCACGCCGGGCAAAAGACAGCAACACCGACACCGGAGAAAATAGTACTCTGGATGATGCCGAAGACAATGAAGACCTTGTTGGGGCAACATCCGAACAGAATGAATGGGAGGACGGGCACGATATCCCTGATGAGCAAGCCATACACGAAGACTCGGAGGACAGTAAGTATCTTCCGCCCTCCGAGGATGAGGAGAGCCTCGGCGATGAGGATTTCATCGTGCCTGAGGAACTTCTCGAGCAAGAGCGCTTCAAGGGCCAACTAATAGCCACTGCAAGAAGCCTGAAGAAGAAGTAGTTGCAACTTCAGGCTGATCAAGATCTGCTAAATGATAGATGGACTGATGTCCTAACAGCCGAAGAATACGACCCTAAGCGCCTAGCCAAAAGTTACCCGAAGTGCAAATCACTACATCAGTTCGACATTGAGGCGCTAGAGCTCATACCACCATCACGCAATGGGGCGGACATAATACCACGTGGCTGGGATAAAGCGGCAACTCAAGCCGAACACCAGCCCGCCCCGCCTCAGTACAAGGGCAAAGATAAAATAGCTCTCGGTCACAAATATGACCTCCGGCAGGACCGGAACATCAGAGCGGGGCATACTAGATCAATCTATGGATCACAAGGACATGCCTCGACACACGGCGATGACTACCTATTCGGACGTGACAAACCTAGCCACACCCGGGCCGAAAACTGCAAACGGACTCCATCGAAGGTATGACGCAGTGTAGCCCATCATAGAGGCACCGCACACCTGCTTTGCTTCACAGACGAAGGAATGGAGCATGAATTCCTAGACGGGTTCAAACCCATGAATATTGAATCATACGACGGAACAACGGATCCCGCGGTATGGATCGAGGACTTCCTCCTCCATATCCACATGGCCCGCGGAGATGACCTTCATGCCATCAATTACCTGCCACTAAAACTCAAAGGACCATCTCGGCACTAGTTAAACAGTCTGTCGGAAAATTCTATTGGCAGCTGGGAAGATTTGGAGGACGCATTTCGCGACTACTTCCAAGGAACATATGTCCGGCCACCGGACACCGATGACTTAAGTCACATTGTCCAGCAGCCCAGAGAGTTAACCAGGAAGCTCTGGGCTAGGTTCTTAGTTAAAAAGAACCAAATCGTCGGCTGGTCGGATGCAGAAGCCCGTGTGGCCTTCAAACACATCGTCCGGGATGAGTGGCTTGCACGCCACCTTGGTCAAGAAGGACCTAAATCCATGACAGCCCTTACCGCTCTAATGACTCGCTTTTGCGTGGGAGAAGACAACTGGCTCGCTCGTAGAAGCAACAACGCGAGCGACTCGGGCACCTCCGAAATCCGAGACGGCAATGGCAAGCCACGACGAAGCAAACACAACAGTCGCAATGATAGTGACAGATCACGCGACACAACGGTCAACACCGGATTCAGCAATCCCAAACCCGGTCAATGGAAAAAGTCATTCAAGACGAATCGAGACGACCCATCCAACCTAGACATGATATTGGATCAACCCTGCCAGATTCACGGACACCCCGATAAACCAGCTAATCATACCAACAAAAGCTATTGGGTCTTCAAGCAGGCCGGCAAGCTCAACGTCGAACACAGGGGAGGGGGCCGCTAGGCGATAGGGATGACAGAAGGGTTCACCAACCAAATACCGGGGGGTCAGAAGAAATTTCCCCCCGAGGATCGATCAATCATGGAGCAGAAGTAGCAGTTCGGCTTCCGCCGCCCACTTCATATACCCGCAATATTTGTACCGCGCATACATCACTACGCACTCAAGATACCATGGGCATTGACGGAAGCACAATATGGATAAGCCTGCAAACATTCCAGTAACATTTTTTATCTACTTTCCTTTTTCTTTCTTTTTCTTAAAAACAGGTGACGCAAAGGACAAACATATAAACTGACTCCATCGGAGTTCGAATCCACCTAAAGGGCTATTCCCGTCAAGCAGTCCCTTCCTCGAGGACAGGCGGCGCAGACATGCGACATGAGGTCCAAAATTACTTTTTGTAGACCACACTCTCTATTTCGAGCCTGTAAAATGCCTTTTTCCTCCGCCTTCGACCCTTGGCATATTAAATAGCCGGGGTTGCGGCTTTGTTATCTATATACATGATAGGCACATCACTCAAGATCCCAGTAAAAATAATCCATTCTTTTCTAAAGGACCGAGTTTTGCCCCTACGGTTGTTTCAAACATACACCACGGCATAACTTGCAGGGGCTCGGTATGGGAACAAGCGAGTTGCCGACAAATCCGAACAGCTCTATAGCGCACTTCGGCGTCGCAAGTTTGGCCTTATATGCATCAGCTCCGAATCATGTCTTGGATCAATAGTTGGGTTGCCCGGCTCCTGTGCTTGCTATCCTACATTCCGCTCTATCGGCTAGGGTAGTAAAGGGAGAACTACTGCGATTGTGCTTCCGGTTCACATGGTTAAGCACCTCAGTAGAGAAAGCTGAAAACTCACTGTCATGATGCGGCGAGAGCTGGTCAACCACTCGATGACTTATCGGAATCTTTAGCGATTCCTCCTTGTCACACGAAGGACCTCTTTCTGGTCGAATATGTAAACGCATCGTATGAATAAGCCGCATACATACCAGGGGCTATGTCGTAGACCCACCATAAAACTCCTATGGCTAAGTAAAAGTGTTAATGCCCTATAGTCTGGTTGCCTGGTTCGCCGCATTGACACCTTCTTCACGGACCAAGACGTTGGGTCAACATTGATTAGATGCTTTTTCGAACACCCCCGTACTTCCTACGAGGGGGCTGAAGCCGATGACTGGAAAACTTTCAAATCATATACAAACGGCCGCACAGGAGGAACAAAAGCCTTTAAGCAAAATCAAAAATATAGACTGATTACAACAATTGTCTTTTTCATAAAAAAATCACTCGAATATTATGCCTTTCGAACATTGGCCCTCTATCAAGCGGGCAGCCTCCATGACGTTCTCAAAGTAATACTCCGGTGCGTGATGGTCCTTGCCCTTGAGTGGACCCTGCGCTGCAACATCGACGGCCTTCATCTTCCCCCAGTATGTTTTGACTTGGGCAAAGGCCATTCATGCACCTTCAATGCACGCCGACCGCTTCACGGCGTCGATACGTGACACTGCATTAGGAAGCCTCCGCACCAAGCCAAAATAGCTATTCGGAATCGGCTCAGTCGCCCACAGCTGAAGTATGACATTCTTCATGGCAGGGACATCCTGTGAAGCTCGGCCCATTGGGACATCTGTTCATTTAGCAGCTGAGGGCGTTTCGATACACTGAACTGTGACCAGAAAAGCTTCTCCGTTGCATACCCCTCTTGTGCTTGGTAAAACTGCGCCGCATCAGATGAACTCTTCGGCAGGTCCAAAAACACGTCTGGAGAACTCCATACTTGGTTAAGCTGAGCATAATTCGGATCGCCGAACTTAGTCTGTAATAAAAAGGGCTTACCAACCGCAATCTCCCCAGCTTGCCGGATCTCCTCACGGGTTGCTCTGGTTTCAGACCGCGCTTCTCTTGCCTCTCGTAAGGTCTTGTCAAGTTCAACCGTTTTGGCTTCATTTTACTTCTCGATAAGTTCACAGCTACTGCAGCTTTTTTCAGTTCGAGTGCCATCATGGATATCTTCTCCTCGTCTTGGCGCCGAGCAGCTTGTTCGGCTTTTAACTCAGCCGATGCCTTTTCAGCAGGTGCATCACTAAACTGGGCCAGCTCCTTGGCCTGGGCCAGCTCCGTTCGAAGTATTTCAACGGCGGCAACACCATCTGCAGTCATGCATATTCCAGTATATAACTTTCAGCGTCATGCTTATAACACAAAAATGTACATAAATGGACTGCCCCGAATACATACCTTGCGCCTCGTCAAGATGCATATTGATTAACGCAATGTCATCCCCGGCCACGCCAAGCTTCCGCTGCAGCTTGGTAATATCCGTAGTCAGGGAAGTAGCCACGAGGAGGCAACCTGTGTTCAAGTTAATCAGATTAGTCCTTGAATATTTCTTCTTGATCCTCCGTTTGCCTCCCATGGGAAGCCAACCCGAGTCTCAGGGGCTACTACCTATACACAGGTGCATCTTTGCAAATAAAATATTGTTGAAAACATTACATCACAAACCTCGAAGCCTCTTAGCAGGCCCACGAAGGCCTCATTCAATCCGCTTTTCGCGGACAGGATCTTTTCGACCACCTTGCCCATCAAGGTACGATGTTCCTCTGAGACGGACGCCTGTTGATGGTGTCCTGGACTAGGGGGTACTCACCACGTCGTCTCCTGGTCAGTTAGATTGGGCCGAGGACCCCCATGGCCGTATACTCACGGGCCAGTTCGGACAGCTGCCGCATACAAGGAAGATTCCACAAGGCTTGGTGGTCAAGACAAGGACTCCTCCCTCACCGGCGTATTCGTCTAGGACTCTTGTTATCCTAGGCCTCTGGTGCATTATATAAACCAGGGCCAGGCTAGTCGATAGAAAAACATACAATCATACCATAGGCTAGCTTCTAGGGTTTAGTCTCTCCGATCTCGTGGTAGATCAACTCTTGTACTACCCATATTATCAAGAATAATCAAACAGGACGTAGGGTATTACCTCCATCAAGAGGGCCCGAACCTGGGTAAAACATCGTGTCCCCTGCCTCCTGTTACCATCCGCCTTAGACGCACAGTTTGGGATCCCCTACCCGAGATCCTCTGGTTTTGACACCAACATTGGTGCTTTCATTGAGAGTTCTGATGTGTGATCGGCAAAAGGATCAATGGCTCGCCCGCAGGTCAACTGCGACGCCGGCATCTTCGTTGCCGGCTCGACTGTTCACCTTGGCTCAACCAAGGACCATGCTCCATCTCCGATCATCATGTTCGGACGGGGGCCTTCTTCAACATCAACTCCGATCTCTATCATGATCATACAGGAATCATCCATGGAGCTCGAGGGCTCAACGTCAACATTGCCCTCGGGCGGCCGTGCTGTTTTTATGGATAGCGAACTTGTATCCGCCGTCACCGCCTCCTCGAGCGTCGGTTTGATGATTGCTTCAGTGGAATAGTGCGGAATTACGTGTACAACAGCCATGCAAGATTTCGTCGAGTTTCGATGGAGGAATCTCCGACAATCTACGATATACCGGAGCCCTGTCAAATCTGGACGGGAATCTGGACGAGTTTAGGGCGTGGTCTCCAGAGCCCAGCTCGGAGGTCCTTTGGAAGATCCAATTGTTCATCTACGGCGGAATTCCCATATCTACCACCCCTCCAAATTTCAGCTTCTAGGAACCTTCCGATGAATGGACCAATTTTTGGATCTGTTTTCTACATGAATACGGATCCGACCCGAATTGATGTTTCTTTATGAACGTGATATTGGACAACCTTTTTAGAGGAATTCTCTTCTAGGGTATTGTGCGCCGTTTTTAAACACGTGCCCGTAAAATTTTAAGCCTCCCCTAAGGTCATCTTCATCATTATGCCGGTGTCAAACCAGTCTGGCAATATTGCTCCAAGGCTGCCGACGTGCGCTAGACACGTCGTCACTTTGTTGAGCTGAGCTCAACTTCTTCGAATCATCATATCGGCAAGCCGAACAAGAGTTCGACATCACGAAGGATAAATCATCACCAACATCGCCGCCCCACAGATTACATGGAGCGGGCACACCGGCATCGCCGCACGGTCACTTCATCAGGCCGGCATTGACTATGTCACGACCTGCATCGGCAGGGCCGCACTGTTGCTTCTTCGAGCCAATGTCCATCATACCGAACTACTTCAACACCTCGGCTGACATGGCAGCTACAACAACTCCTCACCGGCCTGCTCCGTCACCTCGGCTAGACTGGGAACTTGGCTATTTCTTCATCAACATACTCCGGTGACTTCGGCGTCACCAGCCGACCAGCTTCGTCACGTTAGCTGGACCGAGGGCTTCGCCTCGGCAAGCCAACCTTTGCCAGCATCACCAGGCCATCGCTTTATCGCCCATCAAGCACTGGGTGTGCGGATCTATTCCCGATTTTGGGAGTCACTTTTTTTAGATCGCTACAACAAATAAACCAGGTGCTATTAATCGTAGTATTTTTTGCTTGTTTGGGTTCTTTCTTCCCAATGAATTATTACTCTGGTTTGTCCATCATATGTACACAGGTCTATCAAATGGTGGCCGCATTAACGACAGCCGCATGGTGGTTCGGTCAGTTTCCATACATAGTCCGGCGAACGCCGCATCTCGAACTCGGACCGACCTGTGAATTCAGGCTTTGCCATGCCTTTACCGTATCACGCCGACGCCCTGCATCGACATTGACTTCGGCGCCAGGCCATATTTCTTTTATTACTCACTTTGCATAAATTATTTATTATGCAACGATTTTTATTACTATTATCTCCGGTTTGCACTGTTTTTTGTGCACAGGAAAATGATCCGGGTTGGGCAGTATCGACAACTCAGCGTACTGACATACCACGTCACCTCGGCTGGATGGGGGGGGGGGGGGCTTCATCAACACTTCATTACCCCATGCCGGGGACTTCGGTATCACTCTGCCGGCCTGCATTGGCCGTGCTATGTCACCACTTCGGCGTACCGAGCTCTTTGCTCCGCCACCTCGGGACCGGCTTGGGGGATGGAACCTTGTCCCGCATCAAGCTCGGACAACATCGTCAATACCGAACACATTAACCAGCTAAGTTGCCTTCATGCTCCAAGTTTTAAATTTTTAACTTGTGTTCGGTTCGACCAAGCATTATACTTTTTTGGAAAAAAGTTTCTTGTAAAAAATTTCCTTGTCCAAACTTTGTTTGTGACGCACAAATTCAAATACCCCGTTTATTTGGGGGCTTCCTTTATGAAGCTTTTCCTCTTGCATATGATTATACTTGTACGGCTTCGTTCCTTGTTCGTGTATGACGCCACAATATGCACCATATTGACTTAAGCGATTTGCAAGCTGGGTTGCCTCGCTCCTGTGCTTACCCCTACGTTCCCGATTGTTCGGCCAGGGAGTAAAGGGAGCACCTCTGCGATTGTCACGACCGGGTCCTCCGAGCTCTGACCTTAGACTGGGTGAAGCCGAAAGCTAGCGCTCTTATTGTTTTCAATCATGGTCGGCACACAACGGAACTCATGAGTACAAAAAATCTATTGCACAAGTCTCATGGTAATAATGAGCACCGAAGAAAGGTATCGGTGGGGGTACTATTTTCTTCAAAGATGCTTCTTACACTTCGTCTGTAATATAGCATAAGTTCCCTGAGCGGGCTTTGTCTGTTACAGCCTTATGGCCCGGTTGCCTGGTTATCGGAAACACTGCTGAAAGGATCGATATGGTTGACTAGAGGGGGGGGGGTGAATAGGCAACTAACAATTTTAGTTTTTCTTTAACAATTTAAACTTTGCATCAAAGTAGGTTGTCTAAATATGCAACTAGGTGAGCAACCTATATGATGCAACAAGGATAGGAACACAAGCAAGCAAGATAAATGAAACAAATAAGCTTGCACAAGTAAAGGCACGAGATAACCAAGAGTGGAGACGGTGGAGACGAGGATGTGTTGCCGAAGTTCCTTCCCTTTGAGAGGAAGTACGTCTCCGTTGGAGCGGTGTGGAGGCACAATACTCCCCAAGAAGCCACTAGGGCCACCGTATTCTCCTCACGCCCTCACACAATGCGAGATGCCGTGATTCCACTATTGGTGCCCTTGGAGGCGGCGACCGAACCTTTACAAACTAGGTTGGGGCAATCTCCACAACTCAATTGGAGGCTCCCAACGACACCACGAAGCTTCACCACAATGGACTATGGCTTCATGGTGACCTCAACCGTCTAGGATGCTCAAACACCCAAGATTAACAAGATCCGCAAGGGATTAGTGGGGGGAATCAAATATCTCTTGGTGGAAGTGTAGATCGAGGCCTTCTCAACCATTCTCGAGCAAATCAACAAGTTTGATTGGCTAGACAGATCGATCGGGCGAAAATGGAGCTTAGAGCAATAATGGAGCTTGGGGTGGAAGAGGTGAGTCAACGGGGAAGAAGGGGACCCCTTATATAGTGTGGGACAAGGATCCAACCGTTACCCACCAACTAGCCCGCGGCCAGCGGTACTACCGCAAGGCCGCGCGGTACTACTTCTTGCAACCAAGCGGTACTACCGCATGTTTGTGCAGTACTACCGTACCGACCCACGGTACTGCCGCAACCCCAGCGATAGTAAAGAAAAATAGACGCACAGGAGCTAGGGGCGGTACTTCCGCACGCGCGGTACTACCGCGCCCCCCATGCGGTACTACCGCAAGGCAAAAACCCCCAGCCAGGGGGAAGGGAACTTCCATGCCTACTTTCACAAAGAAACGGAAGTAGCAAAAACCCGACATAGTAGTACCGCCGAGGGGCGGTACTACTGCCTGGCTACATAGGGCGGTACTACCGCTCGGCGAAAACGGTACAACCGTGGTAGGTGCGGATGTAAAAAAATTACATCCGCCCCTACTACCGCAAAGGAGCGGCACTAGCCTGGTGGGCAGCGGTAGTGCGGCTCCAGGGGAGCGGTACTACCGTGGGCACCTGCGGTACTACCGCGCCACCGCGCGGTACTACCGCGGATGCCTACGGTACTACCGTTTTCCTGGGAGCAGTACTACCGCGACCAACCACAGCAGCCAGACAAGGGAGGCAAGAAAACAGAGGAAGCTCCAAGGAAAAAGGAGGGGACAAGAAGGAGACATGTACGTGATGATTCCCCCCAAACCTTTCCAACGCGGACCCCCTCTTAATAGTACGGCTTTCCTACGACTCAAATCCACCCAAAAGAAACGTAGAAAAGACGCCGTCTTCATCAGTCTTCGAGGGGCACCCAACCGTCTTGTGCCTAGCAAGGAAGTGTCTGGAGTACTCAAGGCACACGATTAGTCCGCAAATGCGTTGTCATCAATCACCAAAACACTTAGGGATAAATATGCCCTTACAATCTCCCCCTTTTTGGTGGATTGATGACAATACGGGATTTGCACAAGGAAAATAATATTATGTAAATGCAAACCCCTCCTCTCTAGAATATAGACAGGCTCCCCTAGATGTGTGCCACCTGGATGAGTGCTTTGGACTGCACGGCACACGAGTACTAGGATCAAAGCTCCCCCTATATTATAGAGACAAGGCATATCTATCACTAGACAAGATAGCACAAACATAAATTAACTACGATAGATAAAGTGCATATGTCTTACACCATATGAGGAAAGGTCTCGAAAGCACAACCCAAACAAGAGCAAACAAGCACAAACGAGGTCCAAAAGACAAAGCAAATAAATGCACCAAGCAAGACACAACGCAAATCCCTACACTCTCTCCCCCTTTAGCATCGAGACGCCAAAAAGGCAGAGAGGACACCTACACACACGGGGTGGCTCAGGCAGAGAAGTCATCCCACTGGTCCTCATGCTCCTCATCAGACTCAGCGGCGGGGATAGTCTCCTCGAAGTCATCCTCTGAACTGGTCCACTTGTATCCCTGCTTTGACATCCAGGCAGCCTCAGGTGTGATGACGTCCTCAGACCCGCCAGACACATCCTCTCCAAAGAGCCTCATAACCTTCTTGTCACTGCGGCGACTCTCCTTGTCTGCCTGTCGGATTTCGGGTTCCGGCAGACCCTTAAGGTTCGAACACTGGGGTGCGCGCGGAAATCTCACCTTCAACCTCTCTGTCTCGATGGGATCTAAACTACTAAAAGAGCTGCACGAAAGACACAAGATTTATACTGGTTCGGGCCACCGATGTGGTGTAATACCCTACTCCAGTGTGTGGTGGATGGATTGCCTCCTGGGGCTGGTGTGGATGCACAATACAAGGAAGAACAGCCTTGCGAGGGTCTGTTCTCGGCTGTGATGATGAGCTGCTATGAAGAGTTCAGTCACCCTCTCTCTCTCTCTCTACTTGCGAACCGAACGAGCCAACCAAAAACCAAACCGACCCCATTGCTATGTGGGTGGCTAGTCCTAGTTATAGAGGCCCTGGTCCTCTCCCCAAATATTGAGCGGGAAGGGATCCAACAATGGCGGGCTAATTTGAAGGGGGGTAGCGAGTACATCTATCCTGACAAAAGCAGTCTTCGCCTGCCAAAGGCTCTGGTGATGACGCCGCGCTGGGCTCCATGGTGACCTCCGTCTCGTAGTCCTCCTGGCCTTGGTCTCGTTGCACCAAAGTGGCAACCTTTGCCTGATGCCTCGGTACTCCGCGGATACGCTTGCCCCCTTTGCACCAAAGAGGAAAGAGGGACGCTGCGCGCGCTGGCACCCACCTGGCGCCCCGTGTCATCATGGCTTGCGTCATGGGCACCTCGCGAGGTACCCCGCCTTGAACTCTCCGCCTCCTCGCGAGCCAGCCTGACAAGGCTGTGCCTGAGGATGCGCCGTGTTGTCCGCCTCGCGAGACTTGGCCCCTCGCGAGGGTCTTGAGCCTCGTGTTGATGAAGTTGGGCCGCGATGGGCCCCCACTTGAGCCACGCCGTAGGCCGCAGGCAGGCAAGTCTGGAGACCCCCGTTCCCAGAACGCCGATAGTAGCCCCCGGGCCCAAGGCGCGCATGGACTTGGCCGTGCCAAGAGGCGAAAGGGTAAGGACGAAGCGCCGCGGGCCCCAACAGCCTGCGGCCTTGGACGCCGCGTGGCGGTTGATTGGACGTGGGCGGCACCGTTCCCCCATGCTTGCTTATTGTGCGCCCTGCTAGGCGGACTGGTAGTTGTACACAGCCGCCCCCTTCCCTGTTTCTCGTGTGTCCTCTATTCTTCCTTCTTTCGAGCGCCTCCCCCTGCCTCCAATCCAATCTCGAATCCCCCCTCCTTCCCATCGCCATGGCTCCGACGGGGAAGGAGAGAGCAGAGAAATCCGTGCCTTCGTCTTGTGCGCCGCCAGCGGTGGCCCCCCTCGTCGGTCGATCGACTGTGCTCAACCAAGAGTGCCTGGGCAGGGACAGCTTGGCCTTGGCCACTGTCTTCAACGAGTGTGGAAGGACGACTGCCTGGCCCACGTCCCACTTCTCCATTGACAGGACAGCCACCGAGGTCCCATGTTTTACCGATGCCTTGTGGGCGGGCCTGGTTCCCCCTTTCTCCGATTTCTTCAATGCCGTGCTTTCGCATTATCAGATCCACTTAATGCATCTAAGTCCTGAGTCCATCACCCTCCTTTCGGTCTTTGCCTTCGTTTGCGAAGCCATGGTGGGCGTCCCTCCTTCGGTCGCCCTGCTGCGCCACTTCTTCTCACTGCGTCTTGTCGATCCTTCCCAGCGCTGGGCATGCGCGAGCTTTGCTGCCGAGCCTGCATCCGAGGCGTCTGGAATTGACTTCCAACTCCCCACGCCCACGGCCGGGTTCCGCGAGCGATGGTTGTATGTGGACGCAGGGGTGCCCAGCCCCCTGCTATCGGAGCCGACCTCGCCTGCCGTCCCCAATTCGGGTTGGGGCCAGGAGACGCTGAAGAGCCCTCGACTTGTCTTCGTCTGGCCCTGCTTCGCGCTCCTGAGGAAACTTGGCGTGACAGCGCCCAAAGTGGTGAAGGAGTTTCTGTTGTGCCGCTCCCCTGCAGCGGCACTCTCGTCGAATGTGGGCCTTCCGGGCGTGCAAGGACGAATGAGGCTCCAGGAAGAAGACCTGGCTCCTGCGACGCTGAAGTCGACGCTCCTGACTTTGGCCGGGGACCCCAATCCTGGCAACATCCGGCAAGGAGGGGCCTTGCTATATCGCTGTCAGAGCAAGGCTGACTTCGTGAAGCAGATGCCCGACTTCGATGAGTGGGGGTTGCGCCCCGCCGGTCTCCAAGGGCCTCGCGAGAACCCTGTAGTGGTGACTGTCCTCCCAATCGGCCAAGGCGACTCCTCCTCAAGCGGCGGAGAAGGGAGACAGGAGGCGCCTGAGGCCGAGGAGGCTCCGGAGGAGGGGGCAGCGTTGTGCGCCGCTCGTGAGGGGACGGCTCCGGTGGAGGGCGCGGCGCCCGAGGCTGCTCGCGCGGGGGCAGCTCCCGAGGCCCGTACTACTGCGGCTGAAGGTAGTAGGCGGCCGCTCCCAGCACCCGGGGCTGGGGCCTTGGAGGCCCTGGTCCCGGCTTCTGACGAGGTGATTGGTGGCACGCGCCAGGCGGGCGCTCCCGACGCGGGCCATCCTTGGAGGGGGAACGATGACCCGCAGCCCCTGGCGCCTGCTTGGGGCGGACGATGGCGTGGAAGATGTGCTCGAGCGTGCTCGGGAGCGCCGCTCTCGCCGCCAAGGGTTCCTTCGACGAGCGGCCGACGCGGTGAACCTGCTTGGGGAAGAGCTTGCCGCTGAAGATGCTCGCCTGGAGGCCGAGGGCCTGCGCCTAGCTGCAGGGAGGCGCGAGTTGGAGGCCGCCGTCGCCCTTGCGCGCCGCCAACGCGACCTTGACGATGAAGAAGCGAAGGCGTCGCTGGAGGCCTCCCGAGTGGCCCGCTCCCATGCCATCGAGGAGGCCCGGAGAGCTGACGGGTGGCGAGAGGCGGCGGAGGAGCGAGCTCATGAGCTCCTGACCCGATGCCACTCGTTGGAGGAGCAAGCGGAGCTGCGCGAGTCAGCCCTCGCGTCAATGGAGGTGGCCTCCGGAGACCCAGCCGAGCTTCAGAAGCGCGAGGAAGCGTTGGTGCTGGAGGCCGCCGAATGCTCCCGTGAGTACGAGAGGCTGGAGACGAGGGAGCGTCTAGTGACGCAGGCGGAGGACGGCGTCGCTGCGCGGGAAGCGCCTGTCCTGGAGGAGGTTTGTCGTCGGGTGGCGATGGCGCGCCAAGGCCTCGAGCGTGAGTTCGAGGGGAAGTTGGGGATGATCCGGGCCGAAGCCGAAGGCAGAACCGCAGCCCTGAGGACCCAACGGGACGAGGCGATGCGGCTGGCCGACGCCTCCCAGGCCGGCCTTGAGGCGGCGCAGAAAGAGCTGGCCGCCTCTCAAGCCGAGGTGCTCCGCCTTCGCCAACGGATGGAGGAGGCCGAGGCCGTCGAGCGCCAGGACGCCGACGAAATACGCCAGCGGCGGCTCCTGGAGCACGCGCATGGCCCAATGTTCACCATGCTCAGGGAGAGGGCCAACTCGGCCTTGGGCAACATCTGCGAGGCGTCCGTCGGGAGCCACACACGATCAACTACGCCGGTAACCTGCAGTTCTTCACCGCCATGGTGGCGCAGCTGGAGGCGCGGTCGGTTAGGGCCGACAGGTTGGTGGAGGAGAGGAGCCGCGCCTTGCTCAAGAGCACCTTCTCCCGTGTCTTCAGCCATCTTCAGAACATGAATCCCTGCTTCGACTTCGACGCTGTCATCGCCCCAGTCCCCCAGGCCGTCCGGGACGACCTGTCGCGCTGGGTGGAGGATAACATGGACGCCCTCGTCAGGGCCTTCACTTCGGACGACAGCAACGTGGTCGTGGGTGCTGACGAGGATGGCGCGGCGAGCGGTCCTGATGCCGTCGGCAGCGACACTGGCGTCGATGGCGAGCTCGGCGACTCCGGCGAGGGCTCGGGAGGTGCTTCCGGGGACGCATTGGGGGATTGGTCCGACTGAGAGCGTATCGCTCCTATCTTTTTCACTCTGCATGAATAGAACTCAGGCTTTTGACCTAGTGGTGTGTGAGAGCATTTTGGGAGGGGAAGCCCCTCATGTAAAAACATGTGTCTATCATATCAGTAGTAACCAAATTGCGCTCGCGCCTGATGATGGGATGGTTTACCTTTGTCCCACGCTGGTTTCGAGGCGGCCTACAGGAGGGCGCGACGCCTTGGGCGCTTTCTAGCTGGGTCCTCAGGATGTGAGGTTGTCGCTGATGAGAAACTCCTCATGCGTTGGCCTTCTCCACGGGCCCTGGGCCTTCTCCCGAACGCGATGACTTCACAAGCACTCGCCTTGCTTCGCAGACTCCGGGCCTTTTCCTCGAGCGCGAGAGCTTCACAGGCACTCACCTTGCTTCACAGGCTCTGGGCCTTTTCCTCGAGCGCGAGAGCTTCACAGGCACTCGCCTTGCTTCACAGGCTCTGGGCCTTTTCCTCGAGCGCGAGAGCTTCACAGGCACTCGCCTTGCTTCACAGGCTCTGGGCCTTTTCCTCGAGCGCGAGAGCTTCACAGGCACTCGCCTTGCTTCATAGGCTCTGGGCCTTTTCCTCGAGCGCGAGAGCTTCACAGGCACTCGCCTTGCTTCACAGGCTCTGGGCCTTTTCCTCGAGCGCGAGAGCTTCATAGGCACTCGCCTTGCTTCACATGCTCTGGGCCTTTTCCGGATAGGACAACCTCCGCAGGCACCCGAAAATCCTCCTGAGAGGGAGCAACAGCGGCAGCCTGGGCTGTGCACTAGCCTGGCCTGACCCGGCTCGCGAGGGGCTCGCGAGGGGAGGCAGCTGTGACGGAGCGGCAACCAAAACGCGAGAAACGGCTCGAGCGAGAATCAGCACCCCTTCCCCGAACACACGCAAATCTCAAATCCGAATCCAACTTAAATCCAGCGGGGGAAAGCAACAGCCAAAGGGAAAGGCAACAAAAGGCAGAGAAAAAAGCCGCGTCCGGCACCTAATCTAGTCTTTGAGGTCTTCTCACCAGCGCGGAGCTAAGTGCTATCCACTGGGCGTGGGAGGGAGCCCCAGGGCCTGAGGCCGGCACCCCTGAGACTCCAGGGCGTGTACAGCCCCACTCATTATTACGTGAGAGTGTCACGGGGCGGCGAGCTTCACAGGCACTGGGCCTTCTTCACAGGTACTGGCCTTGCTTCATATCGCCAGACGAGGGCCCCGCCTTGCGCCACACTCTAGTGCCATCAGCAACGACCGGAACCCAGGACGCCGCCCGATGGGGTAGAGCGGTCGCCAGCGGTTCCCCTGACGACCACGGGTCCTCTGCCGGGGGCAGGCC
Source organism: Triticum monococcum (assembly GCA_034509565.1). Classification (NCBI taxonomy): domain Eukaryota; kingdom Viridiplantae; phylum Streptophyta; class Magnoliopsida; order Poales; family Poaceae; genus Triticum; species Triticum monococcum. The sequence continues at coordinate 674,322,619 of CM067845.1, forward strand.
CTGAGGCACCTCCCCAGCAGAGGGCCTACTTCCTGAGAACGCCTTGCTCCGAACGCCGTGGTGGTGATGTCGGATCCCGGCCCCTCCCCTGCAGCCCCCTGCACCCTCCTCCCGAGGGGTGAGGGGCTGTTGGAGCGGGGGAGCCGCTCGCCGTGGCGACCTGCACCTCCTGCGATCCACGGTTAGCCTATACCTGCCCCTGAAGAGTTAGCGGCGCCCGGTGGTCGCTGCCTCCAGCGGGGCCAGCGGGCTCGTCCTGGGGTGCCTGGAAGGGCTCAGCCTCCATCACCTCGTCCCCCCAGCTGGGGCCGAGGAGTGAGCCCTGTCCGTCCTCGTGAGGGTGTCCTTGGTCCATCATGCGGGGCACGTACTCTTCCGTCACCGTCATCCCGTACGCCATGCCGTGGCGCCCCGCATGCCATGCGGCCCCACCTGTCATGCCTGCCACTGGGTGGCAATGCGGCCGCCCTCCGGGGCCGCGGGTCGCGTCGAGTCCTTCTCCTTCGCGGGCCGGGGGCGGGGCCAGCGCCGCCACCGGTCCGGTGCTGACAGCTTCGCTGGCGTCGGAGTAGCCTTGGAGCCCGCGAGCGCGCGCGGAGCCCCCGTGCGGGTCGCTCTGGGCTTGAGATGGGAGCTGGGTGGAGAAGGGGTGAGCCCCCGAGGCGGCAAAGCCCAGGAGCTCCGCCACTCGCTCTAGCAGCACGTCGTGGCCGCCCTCCAGCAACCTGCATCGCAGCAGCTCTCGGGCTACTGTGAGCGCGGCCCTCGAATTCGCCTGCTCCCGGCGGGTGTACGGTGCCGTTGTCACAGCATGATTGGAGGCCCTTGCTGCCGACCGAGCCTGCCGTGGCGTAAGAGTTACCAAAGTCTGTTCGCGTCGCCCGCGGCCCGCAGCACCCTGCGGACCGCGAGCTGCCTGGGGCACGGGGTCGCCCGAGGCGAGCGGTTCTGCGCGTTTGGGCCATGCAGCCCACGGGTCGGGGTTGACCTCCTGGTCGCCGGGCATGGCGACGAAGACGCGACGGGGCACGGAGCGGTGGAAGACGAATTCCGGCGCACCCCTACTTGGCGTGCCAAATGTCGGATTTCGGGTTCCGGTAGACCCTTAAGGTTCGAACACTGGGGTGCGTGCGGAAATCTTGCCTTCAACCTCTCCGTCTCGATGGGATCTAAACTACTAAAAGAGCTGCATGAAAGACACAAGATTTATACTGGTTCGGGCCACCGATGTGGTGTAATACCCTACTCCAGTGTGTGGTGGATGGATTGCCTCCTGGGGCTGGTGTGGATGAACAATACAAGGAAGAACAGCCTCGCGAGGGTCTGTTCTCGGCTGTGATGATGAGCTGCTATGAAGAGTTCAGCCACCCTCTCTCTCTCTCTACTTGCGAACCGAATGAGCCAACCAAAAACCGAACTGACCCCGTTGCTATGTGGGTGGCTAGTCCTACTTATAGAGGCCCTGGTCCTCTCCCCAAATATTGAGCAGGAAGGGATCCAACAATTGCAGGCTAATTTGAAGGGGGGCAGCGAGTACATCTATCCTGACAAAAGCAGTCTTCGCCTGCCAAAGGCTCTGGTGATGACGCCGCGCTGGGCTCCATGGTGACCTCTGTCTCGTAGTCCTCCTGGCCTTGGTCTCGTTGCACCGAAGTGGCAACCTTTGCCTGATGCCTCGGTACTCCACGGATACGCTTGCCCCCTTTGCACCAAAGAGGAAAGAGGGACGCTGCGCGCGCTGGCACCCACCTGGCGCCCCGTGTCGTCATGGCTTGCGTCATGGGCACCTCGCGAGGTACCCCGCCTTGAACTCTCCGCCTCCTCGCGAGCCAGCCTGAAGAGGCTGTGCCTGAGGATGCGCCGTGTTGTCCGCCTTGCGAGGCTTGGCCCCTTGCGAGGGTCTTGAGCCTCGTGTTGATGAAGTTGGGCCGCGCTGGGCCCCCACTTGAGCCACGCCGCAGGCCGCAGGCAGGCAAGTCTAGGGACCCCCGTTCCCAGAACGCCAACACTGCCACGTGAGCCCTGTACTGTCCCTTTGCCTGCATGCAGAAGAGAGTCTTCATCTTGTCCTTTAGCTTCTTGGCCCATGACGGCTCAGAGGAAGGAGTGGTGGACCTAGCAGCACGGTCCTCAGCAACATTCTTAGCAGCAGCCTCCTCCTCACCAGCAGCCCTCCTAGCAGAAGAGGCCTCAGCACAGGTAGTGGTGTTGGCCCAGTTGGGCTTGACGCGAGGCTGATGGACTCATGGCGAATCCAGTCTGGAGCAAGGAACTCATCACCAGGGTGCATCTTCTCCCAAGTGGTGGAGAGCAGCCGAAACAGGTACGGTCCATATATAGGTACCTTGCGAGTGAACACCGCAAACCGAAGCTCACACCACATGATGTGTGAGACATCAAGTGGCTGAGTCTGAGAAGAACGTGCCTCTGCACACAGGAGCAACATGTCCACTAGATATGCATGGACCTTGTCCTTGTCGCCAATGCGTGGGAACAGAGTGTTGCAGAAGATGCGATGCATGATATCCAGAAAGGAGTTTAACACCCAAGTTGACTTGCCATTGGGGAGCACCTTCTCAACAAGGAAAGGCTGAAGCAGGTTCTTGTTGGCAGACTCAGAGTTGGCATGGGGGCGAACGCCAACAAGGGTGTGAAGCCCGTCATCAGGAATGTGCAGCAGATCCATGAACTCTTTCCATGTAGCAGACAGTTGAGGGCCGTTGGTCATCCAGGTCATCCTCCGCTCCTCCCCGGGATGAAAGTACACTGAGGCAAAGAACTGACAGATGAGTTCAGGGTCATAGTCAAGGTGAAAGGAGATCACCGGCTCAATAACAAACTGCTCCACCAAGTCCAGAGCCTCTCCAAAATAGTCAAGAAACTTGTCCTTCCGCATGTGATGCATGTCTATCCACTTGACATCCACGAAGGTATTCTGCTTGCTCTTGATCACATCCAGATAGATGAGAACCTGTTGCTTGTTCCAGAACATCTCGGTGCCTCTGAGCACAGCCCGAGGAGTCACATAGGGATTGATCCTCTGGCGTTCGACATACTCAGAGACAGAAATCTCGTCCATGCCCTTAGCAGGTTCCTTTTGCTTGCTGGCAGTGGTCTTGACATTGCGCTTGGGGCATTGGAGCCCTCTGGGGCTTCATCTTGGGGGTTGCGTAGACGCTTGGAGCCAGTGTCACGACTGGGATTGGAACGGCGAGAGCCACCACCTGAGACACAAAAACGCAAAACACCCACAACAACCAAGAGGGATTAATGCAAAGACCACAACCAAGCAAGAGAAACAAGCAGAAAGCACACATGATAAATGCCTAGAGAGAGATTTGATCCCTACGTACTGCCAAGTGCTGTGAAGCTAAGATAGTAGTACTGCTCTCAGACACGGTAGTACCGTGCAAGGTCACGGTAGTACCAGGTCTAGGAGCGGTAGTACGGCCTTAGGGCCTCAGCTAGTGTGGTAGTACCGTGTCTGCTGAGCGGTAGTACCGCACAAGCTAGAACGGTAGTACCGCACCTGTCGGGTGGTAGTACCGCAAGAGCGGTAGTACCGCAGATTAGACACGGTAGTACCGCACCGCGTCAGATCTGAACGAGTTCAAATCTGGGAAAAGCCCGCGAAACCGTGACGGTACTACGGTTGGACAAAGCTACCACAAGACAGCATATCAAGTATGATTCCTACGCATCACGACTCTCCTACATCCTACTCTTGCATAGATTTGGCCTAAAATCTCAAGAACAACAAGTTTCTCCCCAAAAACCTAGAAGCAAGAGAACAACCAAGAAAAAGAGGGATTTGGGAAAAAACCTTGGTCCATGGCAAGAGGAAGTGGTGGGGAACGATCCCACCGGTCAGAATCCGAGGAGAGTGGCCGGAGATGGAGATCCGGCAAGGGCCTCCGGCGCCGTTCTTGAGCGAGAGAGAGAGAGAGAGAGAGAGAGAGAGAGAGAGAGACGTGGGGAGAGAGACAAATGAATGGGTGTGGGGAGTTGGAACTCCCCTACCCGAGTCATAACCCCCACGCTCCCTCGACGGCGCGGTAGTACTGTGCCCCAACGCGGTAGTACCACCCGGCGCGGTACTTCCGAAGTACCGCACCTGAGCGGTAGTACCGTGGCTAGCCGCGGTAGTACCGTGGGCTCAAGAAGATGCACGTTTCGAGCACACGAAAAAATGGGTCTTTGCACAAACACTCTGAGCCAACACGACACCACAAGACCACGCAACACACAAAGCCAAAAAGGCACACGACAAACGAAACAACCACGAGACACCACCTCTCCAAAGAGAGGGCGGTGGACGTAGCCACCTATGTTTGAGTCAATTGGTATGGCACCGCAAAGAATTATCCTTGGGTCCAAGACCAAAACTCGTCTTTGAAGCACAAGTACCATCAAACATGGCTAATGTGGAAGACTTGTTCGATTTATGCATAATGGGGGGAGGGAGAGTTCATTGAGAGAACATCACTCCCCCTACGTCCATGCCTACATCTAAACAGGACAACACGTTGAGTATGGTGGGGTGTGCAAGGGTTCAAGCAACATTGCTCGAATCAATGATATTTAGCTCATGCCTTAACTCGCGAAATCTTGCTTCATCCAAGGGCTTCGTGAAGATATCTGCAAGGTTATCATGAGTGTTGACATAGTTGAGCTCGATCTCTCCTCGCCTAATGTGATCCCGGATGAAGTGATACCGGATCTCAATATGCTTGTCTTGAAGTGTTGCACCGGGTTGAGAGAGATCTTGATGGCACTTTCATTGTCACACCAAAGAGGCACTTTGTCACAAATGACACCGTAATCCTTTAAAGTTTGCCTCATCCATAAGAGTTGTGCACAACAACTACCGGCCGCCACATACTCCGCTTCGGTGGACGGGAGAGACACACAACTTTGCTTTTTGGAAGACCAACTTACCAAAGAGCAACCAAGGAATTGGCACCCTCCGGAAGTGGACTTCCTATCCACTTTGTTTCCTGCCCAATCGGAATCCGAATACCCTACAAGCTTGAAGTTTGCTCCTCTTGGGTACCATAGGCCAAAGTTTGGGGTATGAGCCAAATATCGAAAGATTCGTTTGACCGCCACATAGTGACTTTCCTTAGGTGCGGCTTGAAACCGTGCACAAATTCCCACACTCAACATGATATCCGGTCTAGATGCACAAAGGTAAAGCAAGGAACCTATCATGGAGCGATATACCTTTTGATCCACCGCTTTACCATTGGGATCTATGTCAAGTTGGCACTTGGTGGGCATGGGAGTGGAAGCCGGCTTGACATCACTTAGCTTGAATCTTTTGATCATGTCTTGAGTATATTTGGCTTGATTGATGAAGGTTCCTTCTCTTCTTTGCTTCACTTCGAACCCTAGAAAGAACTTCAACTCTCCCATGGAAGACATCTCGAACTTTGAGGTCATGAGAGCGGCAAATTCCTCATTGAAAGCTTTGTTAGGGGAACCAAAGATAATATCATAAACATATAATTGGCACACAAACAACTTCCCTTTGACCTTCTTAGTAAAAAGAGTGGGGTCGATTAGCCCAACTTCAAAACCATGGTCTTGTAACAACTCGGTAAGGTGGTCATACCATGCACGTGGGGCTTGTTTAAGGCCATAGAGTGCCTTATCGAGTTGATACACATGATCGGGGAAGTAGGGATCCTCGAACCTGGGGGGTTGCTTGACATAAACCAATTCATTAATGGGACCATTAAGAAAAGCACTCTTCACATCCATTTGTTGTAACTTAAAGTTATGATGAGAAGCATAGGCAATCAACATGCGAATAGATTCAAGATGAGCAACGGGAGCAAAGGTTTCACCGTAGTCGATACCCTTGACTTGGGAGTAGCCTTGTGCTACCAAACGAGCCTTGTTGCGAATGATAATCCCATGGGCATCTTGCTTGTTCTTAAATATCCACTTGGTTCCGATGACATTGTGGTTCCCCGTCGGTCTTGGCACCAATCTCCACACTCTGTTGCGCCTGAAGTTGTTGAGTTCTTCATGCATGGCATTGAGCCAATCCGGATCTTCTAGCGCCTCATAGACCTTGTGGGGTTCCACACAAGAGACAAACGCGTGACGCTCACAACAATTTGCTAATTGTCTACGAGTGCTTACCCCCTTTCGTAAGCTTCCAAGCACATTCGTCATGAGATGATCCTTGGTGGAGAGCTTGGAAGCAACCTTGGCGGCACAACACTCTAATTCCTCCTCGGGGGTGAGACGAGGAGTGGTCACTTGATCATCTTGAGCGTCGTCTTGAGCTTGTTCTTGTTCTTGAACTTGTTCGGAGGAGATAACTAAAGGAAATATGCCCTAGAGGCAATAATAAAATTATTATTTATTTCCTTATTTCATGATAAATGTTTATTAGTCATGCTAGAATTGTATTAACCGGAAACATAATACTTGTGTGAATACATAGACAAACTTAGTGTCACTAGTATGCCTCTACTTGACTAGCTCGTTAATCAAAGATGGTTATGTTTCCTAACCATGAACAAAGTGTTGTTATTTGATTAACGAGGTCACATCATTAGTAGAATGATCTGATTGACATGACCCATTCCATTAGCTTAGCACCCGATCGTTTAGTATGTTGCTATTGCTTTCTTCATGACTTATACATGTTCCTATGACTATGAGATTATGCAACTCCCGTTTGCCGGAGGAACACTTTGTGTGCTACCAAATGTCACAACGTAACTAGGTGATTATAAAGGAGCTCTACAGGTGTCTCCAAAGGTAAATGTTGGGTTGGCGTATTTCGAGATTAGGATTTGTCACTCTGATTGTCGGAGAGGTATCTCTGGGCCCTCTCGGTAATGCACATCACATAAGCCTTGCAAGCATTGCAACTAATGAGTTAGTTGCGAGATGATGTATTACGAAACGAGTAAAGAGACTTGCCGGTAACGAGATTGAACTAGGTATTGAGATACCGACGATCGAATCTCGGGCAAGTAACATACCGATGACAAAGGGAACAACGTATGTTGTTATGCGGTCTGACCGATAAATATCTTCGTAGAATATGTGGGAGCCAATATGAGCATCCAGGTTCCGCTATTCGTTATTGACCGGAGACGTGTCTCGGTCATGTCTACATTGTTCTCGAACCCGTAGGGTCCGCACGCTTAAGGTTTCGATGACAATTATATTATAAGTTTTGATGTACCGAAGGAGTTCGGAGTCCCGGATGAGATCGGGGACATGACGAGGAGTTTCAAAATGGTCGAGACGTAAAGATCGATATATTGGACGACTATATTCGAACATCGGAAAGGTTTCGAGTGATTCGGGTATTTTCGGAGGTACCGTGGAGTTACGGGAATACGAGGAAGAAGCAATGGGCCTTAATGGGCCTTAGTGGGAAGGACCAGGAGGTGGCGCACGCCCCTCCCAAGCCCAGTCCGAATTGGATAAGGGGTTTGGGGCGCGGCCCCTCTCTCCCTTCCTTTCCCTCTTCCCCCCTTTCCCCCCTTCTCCTAGTTGGACTAGGAAAGGAGGAAACCTACTCCAACTAGGAGTAGGAATCCTACTCCTCCTTGGCGCGCCCACAAGGGCCAGCCGGCCTTCCCCTTGATCTTTATATACGGGGGCAGGGGGCACCCCATAGACACACGAGTTGATCCACGTGATCATATTCTTAGCCGTGTGCGGTGCCCCCTTCCACCATAATCCTCAATAATATTGTAGTGGTGCTTGAGCGAAACCCTGCGACGGTAGAACATCAAGATCGTCACCATGCCGTCGTGCTGACGGAACTCTTCCCCGACACTTTGCTGGATCGGAGTCCGGGGATCGTCATCGAGCTGAACATGTGCTAGGACTCGGAGGTGCCGTAGTTTCGGTGCTTGATCGGTCGGGCCGTGAAGACGTACGACTACATCAACCGCGTTGTGCTAACGCTTCCGCTGTCGGTCTACAAGGGTACGTAGATCACACTCTCCCCTCTCATTGCTATGCATCACCATGATCTTGCGTGTGCGTAGGAATTTTTTTAAAATTACTACGTTCCCCAACAAGAACTTGACCTTGGGCATCACTTGATGTGTCAACACCGTCTTGAGCGTGATCTTGCCCTTGGTCATGTTCTTGAGGATGAGGGCCTTCATGTTGTTCTTTGGAAGCATGTGGGCCTTGGGTTGGTGATGGCTCCGCTTGAGTGGAGCTTTGTCCTTCTCCTTCGGCCACAAGGGTTTCCTCAATGGGTAGGATAAAGCCAACACCCATTCTTCTTATGGCTTGGGGAGGAATTTCATCACCTACATCACAAGTGCCACTTTGCTCCATTTGGGAGCCGTTATTCTCATCAAGGGGTTTGGGGCGCGGCCCCTCTCTCCCTTCCTTCCCCTCTTCCCCCTTTCCCCCCTTCTCCTAGTTGGACTAGGAAAGGAGGAAACCTACTCCAACTAGGAGTAGGAATCCTACTCCTCCTTGGCGCGTCCACAAGGGCTGGCCGGCCTCCCCCTTGCTCCTTTATATACGGGGGCAGGGGGCACCCCATAGACACACAAGTTGATCCACATGATCATATTCTTAGCCGTGTGCGGTGCCCCCTTCCACCATAATCCTCGATAATATTGTAGTGGTGCTTGAGCGAAGCCCTGCGATGGTAGAACATCAAGATCATCACCAGGCCGTCGTGCTGACGGAACTCTTCCCCGACACTTTGCTGGATCGGAGTCCGGGGATCGTCATCAAGCTGAACGTGTGCTAGAACTCGGAGGTGCCGTAGTTTCGGTGCTTGATCGGTCGGGCCGTGAGGACGTATGACTACATCAACCGCGTTGTGCTAACGCTTCCGTTGTCGGTCTACAAGGGTACGTAGATCACACTCTCCCCTCTCGTTGCTATGCATCACCATGATCTTGCGTGTGTGTAGGAATTTTTTTGAAATTACTACGTTCCCCAGCAGTGGCATCCGAGCCTAGGTTTTATGTGTTGATGTTATATGCACGAGTAGAACACAAGTGAGTTGTGGGCGATATAAGTCATACTGCTTACCAGCATGTCATACTTTGGTTCGGCGGTATTGTTGGACGAAGCGGCCTGGACCGACATTACGCGTACGCTTACGCGAGACCGGTTCTCCCGACGTGCTTTGCACAAAGGTGGCTAACGGGTGTCAGTTTCTCCAACTTTAGTTGAACCGAGTGTGGCTACGCCCGGTCCTTGCGAAGGTTAAAACAACACCAACTTGACAAACTATCGTTGTGGTTTTTGATGCGTAGGTAAGAACGGTTCTTGCTAAGCCCATAGCAGCCACGTAAAACTTGCAACAACAAAGTAGAGGGCGTCTAACTTGTTTTTGCAGGGCATGTTGTGGTGTGATATGGTCAAGACGTAATGAGATATAAGTTGTTGTATGAGATGATCATGTTTTGTTGAAGTTATCGGCAACTGGCAAAATCCTTATGGTTGTCTCTCTATTGCATAAGATGCAAGCGTCCAATAATTGCTTTACTTTATCGCTATGCGATAGCAATAGTTGCAAGAGCAATTGTAGGCGAGACGACCACGTGATGACACATTGATATAGATCAAGATGATGGAGATCATGGTGTCATGCCGGTGATGATAGAGATCATGACAGTACTTTGGAGATGGAAATCAAAGGCGCAAGATGATGATGGCCATATCATGTCACATATTTTGATTGCATATGATGTTTATCTTTTATACATCTTATTTTGCTTAGTTAGACGGTAGCATTTTAAGATGATCTCTCACTAATTATCAAGAAGTGTTCTCCCTGAGTATGCACCATTGCGAAAGTTCTTCGTGCTGAGACACCACGTGATGATCGGGTGTGATAGGCTCTACGTTCAAATACAACGGGTGCAAAACAGTTGCACACGCGGAATACTCAGGTTATACTTGACAAGCCAAGCATATACAGATATGGCCTCAGAACACGGAGACCGAAAGGTCGAGCGTGAATCATATAGTAGATATGATCAACATAGTGATGTTCACCATTGAAACTACTCCATCTCACGTGATGATCGGACATGGTTTAGTTGATTTGGATCACGTGATCACTTAGAGGATTAGAGGGATGTCTATCTAAGTGGGAGTTCTTAAGTAATATGATTAATTGAACTTTAATTTATCATGAACTTAGTCCTGGTAGTATTAGCATATCTATGTTGTAGATCAATAGCTCGCGTTGTTGCTTCCCTATGTTTATTTTGATATGTTCCTAGAGAAAATTGTGTTGAAAGATGTTAGTAGCAATGATGCGGATTGGATCCGTGATCTGAGGTTTATCCTCATTGCTGCATAGAAGAATTATGTCCTTGATGCACCGCTAGGTGACAGACCTATTGCAGGAGCAGATGCAGACGTTATTAACGTTTGGCTAGCTCAATATGATGACTACTTGATAGTTTAGTGCACCATGCTTAACGGCTTAGAATCGAGACTTCAAAGACGTTTTGAACATCATGGACCATATGATATGTTTCAGGAGTTGAAGTTAATATTTCAAGCAAATACCCAAGTTGAGAGATATGAAGTTTCCAACAAGTTCTATAGCTAAAAGATGGAGGAGAATCGCTCAACTAGTGAGCATGTGCGCAGATTGTCTGGGTACTACAATCACTTGAATCAAGTGGGAGTTAATCTTACAGATAAGATAGTGATTGACAGAATTCTCTAGTCACCATCACCAAGTTAGTAGAACTTCGTGATGAACTATAGTATGCAAGGGATGACGAAAACGACTCCCGAGCTTTTCATGATGATGAAATCGATGAAGGTAGAAATCAAGAAAGAGCATCAAGTGTTGATGGTTGACAAGATCACTAGTTTCAAGAAAAGGGCAAAGGAAAAAAGGGGAACTTAAAGAAAAACAGCAAGCAAGTTGCTTCTCAAGTGAAGAAGCCCAAGTCTGGTCCTAAGCCTGAGACTAAGTGCTTCTACTGCAAAGGGACTGGTCACTGGAAGCGGAACTACCCCAAGTGATTGGCAGATAAGAAGGATGGCAAAGTGAACATAAGTATATTTGATATACATGTTATTGATGTGTACTTTACTAGTGTTTATAGCAACCCCTCAGCATTAGATACTAGTTCAGTTGCTAAGATTAGTAACTCGAAACAGGAGTTGCAGAATAAACAGAGACTAGTTAAGGGTAAAGTGACGATGTGTGTTGGAAGTGGTTCCAAGATTGATATAATCATCATCGCACACTCCCTATACTTTCGGGATTAGTGTTGAACCTAAATAAGTGTTATTTGGTGTTTGCGTTGAGCATGAATATGATATGATCATGTTTATTGCAATACGGTTATTCATTTAAGTTGGAGAACAATTGTTGTTCTGTTTACATGAATAAAACCTTATATGGTTACACACCCAATGAAAATGGTTCATTGGATCTCGATCGTAGTGATACACATATTCATAATATTGAAGCCAAAAGATGCAAAGTTAATAATGATAGTGCAACTTATTTGTGGCACTGTCGTTTATGTCATATTGGTGTAAAGCGCATGAAGAAAATCCATGCTGATGGGTTTTTGGAATCACTTGATTATGAATCAGTTAATGCTTGCGAACCATGCCTCATGGGCAAGATGACTAAGACTCCGTTCTTCGGAACAATGGAGTGAGCAACTGACTTATTGGAAATAATACATACTGATGTATGCGATCCGATGAATGTTGGAGCTCGCGGTAGGTATCGTTATTTTCTGACCTTCACAGATGATTTGAGCAGATATGGGTATATCTACTTGATGAAACACAAGTCTGAAACAGTTGAAAAGTTCAAAGAATTTCAGAGTGAAGTGGAGAACCATCATAACAAAAATAAAAGTTTCTACGATATGATCGCAGAAGTAAAATATTTGAGTTACGAGTTTGGCCTTCAGTTAAAAACAATGTGAAATAGTTTCACTACTCACGCCACCTGGAACACCACAGTGTAATGGTGTGTCCGAACGTCATAACCGTACTTTATTAGATATGGTGTGATCTATGACGTTTCTTACTGATTTACCGCTATCGTTTTGGGGTTATGCATTAGAGACAGCTACATTCACGTTAAATAGGGCACCATCTAAATCCATTGAGACGACACCGTATGAACTATGGTTTGGCAAGAAACCTAAGCTGTCGTTTCTTAAAGTTTGAGGTTGCAATGCTTATGTGAAAAAGTTTCAACCTGATAAGCTCAAACCCAAATCGGAGAAGTGTGTCTTCATAGGATACCCAAAAGAAAATGTTGGGTACACCTTCTATCACAGATCCGAAGGCAAGATATTCGTTGCTGAGAATGGATCCTTTCTAGAGAAGGAGTTTCTCTCGAAAGAAGTGAGTGGGAGGAAAGTAGAACTTGATGAGGTAACTGTACCTGCTCCCTTATTGGAAAGTAGTTCATCACAGAAATCTGTTCCTGTGATTACTACACCAATTAGTGAGGAAGCTAATGATGATGATCATGTAACTTCAGATCAAGTTACTACCAAACCTCGTAGGTAAACCAGAGTGAGATCCGCACCAGAGTGGTACGGTAATCCTGTTCTGGGGTCATGTTACTTGACCATGACGAGCCTACGAACTATGAGGAAGCGATGATGAGCCCAGATTCTGCGAAATGGCTTGAGGCCATGAAATCTGAGATGAGATCCATGTATGAGAACAAAGTATGGACTTTGATTGACTTGCCCATTGATCGGCGAGCCATTGATATTAAATGGATCTTCAAGAGGAAGACGGACGCTGATAGTAGTGTCACTATCGACAAAAGCTAGAATTGTCGCAAAAAGTTTTCAACAAGTTCAAGGTGTTGACTACGATGAGAGTTTCTCACTCGTATCTATGCTTAAGTCTGTCCAAATCATGTAAGCAATTGCCGCATTTTATGAAATCTGGCAAGTGGATAAACAAAAATGCATTCCTTAATAGATTTATTAAAGAAGAGTTGTATATGATGCAACAAGAAAGTTTTGTCAATCCTAAAGGTGCTAACAAAATATGCAAGCTCTAGCGATCCATCTTTGGACTGGTGCAAGCATCTCGGAGTTGGAATATACGCTTTGATAAGTTGATCAAAGCATATAGTTTTATACAGACTTGCAGTGAAGCCTGTATTTACAAGAAAGTGAGTGGGAGCACTACAACATTTTTGATAAGTATATGTGTATGACATATTGTTGATCGAAAATAATGTAGAATTATTCTGCAAAGCATAAAGGAGTGTTTGAAAGGATTTTTTCAAAGAAAACCTCGGTGAAGCTGCTTACATATTGAGCATCAAGATCTATAGAGATAGATCAAGACGCTTGATAAGTTTTTTTTCAATGAGTACATACCTTGACAAGATTTTGAAGTAGTTCAAAATTGAACAGTCAAAGAAAGAATTCTTGCCTGTGTTACAAGGTGTGAAATTGAGTAAGACTCAAAGCCCGACCACGGCAGAAAATAGAATGAGAATGAAAGTCATTCCCTATGCCTTGGCCATAGGTTCTATAAAGTATGCCATGCTGTGTACTAGACCTATTGTATACCCTACACTAATTTTGGCAAGGGAGTACAATAGTGATCTAGGAGTAGATCACTGGACAGCGGTCAAAATTATCCTTAGTGGAATAAGGATATGTTTCTCGATTATGGAGGTGACAAAAGGTTCGTCGTAAAAGGGTTACGTCGATACAAGTTTTGGCACTGATCCGGATGACTCTTAGTCTTCATCTAGATACACATTGAAAGTGAGAGCAATTAGCTAAAGTAGCTCCGTGCAGAGCATTGTAGACATAGAAAATTGCAAAATACTTACGGATCTGAATATGGCAGACCCGTTGACTAAACTTCTCTCACAGGCAAAACATGATCACACCTTAGTACTCTTTGGGTGTTAATCACATAGCAATGTGAACTAGATTACTGACTCTAGTAAACCCTTTGGGTGTTGGTCACATATCGATGTGAACTATGGGTGTTAACCACATAAAGATGTGAACTATTGATGTTAGATCACATGGCGATGTGAACTAGATTATTGACTCTAGTGCAAGTGGGAGACTGAAGGAAATATGCCCTAGAGGCAATAATAGAGTTATTATTTATTTCCTTATTTCATGATAAATGTTTATTATTCATGCTAGAATTGTATTAACAGGAAACATAATACTTGTGTGAATACATAGACAAACTAAACGTCACTAGTATGCCTCTACTTGACTAGCTCATTGATCGAAGATGGTTATGTTTCCTAACCATAGACAGGTGTTGTCATTTGATTAACGGGATCACATCATTAGGAGAATGATGTGATTGACATGACCCATTCCATTAGCTTAGCACCCGATCGTTTAGTATGTTGCTATTGCTTTCTTCATGACTTATACATGTTCCTATGACTATGAGATTATGCAACTCCCGTTTGCCGGAGGAACACTTTGTGTGCTACCAAACGTCACAACGTAACTAGGTGATTATAAAGGAGCTCTACAGGTGTCTCCAAAGGTAAATGTTGGGTTGGCGTATTTCGAGATTAGGATTTGTCACTCCGATTGTCGGAGAGGTATCTCTGGGCCCTCTCGGTAATGCACATCACATAAGCCTTGCAAGCATTGCAATTAATGAGTTAGTTGCGAGATGATGTATTACGAAACGAGTAAAGAGACTTGCCGGTAACGAGATTGAACTAGGTATTGAGATACCGGCGATCGAATCTCGGGCAAGTAACATACCGATGACAAAGGGAACAACATATGTTGTTATGCGGTCTGACCGATAAAGATCTTCGTAGAATATGTGGGAGCCAATATGAGCATCCAGGTTCCGCTATTGGTTATTGACCGGAGACGTGTCTCGGTCATGTCTACATTGTTCTCGAACCCGTAGGGTCCGCACGCTTAAGGTTTCGATGACAATTATATTATGAGTTTATGAGTTTTGATGTACCAAAGGAGTTTGGAGTCCCGGATGAGATCGGGGACATGACGAGGAGTCTCGAAATGGTCGAGACGTAAAGATCGATATATTGGACGACTATATTCGGACATCGGAAAGGTTCCGAGTGATTCGGGTATTTTCGGAGGTACCGGGGAGTTACGGGAATACGAGGAAGAAGCAATGGGCCTTAATGGGCCTTAGTGGGAAGGACCAGGAGGTGGCGCGCGCCCCTCCCAAGCCCAGTCCGAATTGGATAAGGGGTTTGGGGCGCGGCCCCTCTCTCCCTTCCTTTCCCTCTTCCCCCCTTTCCCCCCTTCTCCTAGTTGGACTAGGAAAGGAGGAAACCTACTCCAACTAGGAGTAGGAATCCTACTCCTCCTTGGCGCGCCCACAAGGGCCAGCCGGCCTTCCCCTTGATCTTTATATACGGGGGCAGGGGGCACCCCATAGACACACGAGTTGATCCACGTGATCATATTCTTAGCCGTGTGCGGTGCCCCCTTCCACCATAATCCTCGATAATATTGTAGTGGTGCTTGAGCGAAACCCTGCGACGGTAGAACATCAAGATCGTCACCATGCCGTCGTGCTGACAGAACTCTTCCCCGACACTTTGCTGGATCGGAGTCCGGGGATCGTCATCGAGCTGAACGTGTGCTAGGACTCGGAGGTGCCGTAGTTTCGGTGCTTGATCGGTCGGGCCGTGAAGACGTACGACTACATCAACCGCGTTGTGCTAACGCTTCCGCTGTCGGTCTACAAGGGTACGTAGATCACACTCTCCCCTCTCATTGCTATGCATCACCATGATCTTGCGTGTGCGTAGGAAATTTTTTAAAATTACTACGTTCCCCAACAAGAACTTGACCTTGGGCATCACTTGATGTGTCAACACCGTCTTGAGCGTGATCTTGCCCTTGGTCATGTTCTTGAGGATGAGGGCCTTCATGTTGTTCTTTGGAAGCATGTGGGCCTTGGGTTGGTGATGGCTCCGCTTGAGTGGAGCTTTGTCCTTCTCCTTCGGCCACAAGGGTTTCCTCAATGGGTAGGATAAAGCCAACACCCATTCTTCTTATGGCTTGGGGAGGAATTTCATCACCTACATCACAAGTGCCACTTTGCTCCACTTGGGAGCCGTTATTCTCATCAAACTCCACGTTACACGTCTCCTCAATAAGTCCCGTGGATTTATTGAGGACACGGTAAGCATGAGAGTTTGTAGAATAACCAACCAATATGCCCTCATAAGCTCTAGCCTCAAATTTAGACAACCGAACACCTTTCTTGAGAATGAAACACTTACACCCGAACACCTGGAAGTACTTGAGGTTGGGCTTGTTACCGGTGAGTATCTCATATGGAGTCTTGTTCAAGCCCTTGCGGAGGTAGAGCCGATTGGATGCATGACACGCGGTGTTGATGGCTTCGGCCCAAAAGTTGTACGGAGACTTGAACTCCGCCATCATGGTCTTTGCCGCATCCATCAACGTCCGGTTCTTCCTCTCCGCAACACCGTTTTGTTGAGGGGTGTAAGGTGCGGAGTATTGATGCTTGATCCCCTCATCACTAAGAAACCTATCCAAGGTGTAGTTCTTGAACTCGGTGCCGTTGTCACTTCTTATTGTCAAGATCTTTGCATTGTGTTGACGTTGTGCTTCATTTGCAAAGTCAATGACGGTTTGTTGGGTCTCGCTCTTCCTCTTGAAGAAATACACCCAAGTGTATCTTGAAAAGTCATCCACAATCACCAAGCAATACTTCCTAACCCCAAGACTATCGAAGGGTGGAGGTCCAAAGAGATCCATGTGAAGGAGCTCCAAAGGCCTCTTTGAGTAAATGATAGTCGTGGGAGGGTGAGCCTTCTCATGTAGCTTTCCTTCGATACAAGCACTGAAAGCATGATCTTTAGCAAAACTAACATTCGTTAGTCCACGGACATGGTCCCCCTTGAGGAGACTTTGCAAAGATCTCATATTTACATGGGCCAAACGGCGGTGCCAAAGCCATCCCACATCAACTTTAGCCATTAGGCATGTCGCGGTCTTAGTGGGTCGCTCCGAAAAGTTAATCACATATAGACCGTTCTCGACATGCCCAACAAAGGCTACTTTAAGAGTCTTGCTCCACAAGAGGGCCACGTTATCAATATCAAAGAAAGTGGCAAAGCCCATGATTGCAAGTTGACGAACAGAAAGTAAATTGTATGCAAGGGACTCAACAAGCATGACCTTCTCGATCGTGAGATCATGAGAGATGACCACCTTGCCAAGTCCCAATACCTTGCAGGATGAGGCGTCACCCCACTCGACATTGGTGGGCATAGATGGAATCTTGTGCACGTCCACCACCAAGTCCTTGCTTCCGGTCATATGATTCGTAGCTCCGCTATCGAGCAACCATGATCCCCCACCGGAAGCAAACACCTACAAGAGATTAATGCTTGGTTTTAGGTACCCATTTTGTAATGGGTCCTTTAATGTTAGTAACAAGGGTCTTTGGAACCCAAATAGACCATTCAATGTATTCATGAAGAGAACCAACGAATTTGGCATAGACATGCCCATCACTAGCACGGCATAACACATAAGAAGGATTAAAGTCGCCGGCTTTGATGCGAGGAGTGACATTGCCCCTTTTGACAATGCCACCCTTCGCATTGTTCTTCTTCTTCTCCTCGGAGGCACTTTCTCCCTCCTTCACAAAGGTTTGCATGAGAGGAGGAGGTTGTTTGGTCTTGTCATCCTTCTTCTTGTTCTTGGAGTCGGGCATGTACCCAACCCCTTCCTTGGCTACAACTCCCTTTGGTTGATCAAGAGATCATTGAGGTTCTTCTTGCCTTGTATGCAAGTCGCAAGACCTCTCTCAAGTTGCCCCTTTAGCTTAGCATTCTCCTCAACGAGATGCACATGCTCACAACATGGGTTAGTAGCATTTGCATTATCAATTAACATCATACGAGGGAAAATGGCTTTTTCCTTGGTTAGCTTTACTTGAAGTTGATCATGAGACTCTTTGAGGCTAGCATGAGCACCCTTCAAGACCTTGTGAGCCTTGTCAAGTAGATCAAACTCCTCTTTGAGTCTAGCAAGATCAACCTCAAGTTTGGCCTTCTCGGAGTTTAGCACATGAGAAACAATGAGGACATGATCATAATCTTTATTTAACTTAGCATGATCAACGTTGTGTGACTCCTCAAGAGCCAAACGAAGACCACGCTCTTCCTCAAGAGCATTGGAAAGATCCGAAATCTCATCGGCATAGTCATGACTATGCCCTTCCATCTTAGTGATGGTGTCTTCGTGAGCCTCGATCATGTCATTGGCTTCACCAAGTTGTTCCAAGAGAGCAACAAAGTGCTTCTTGGATTTTCCCTTGAGTTTGCCCATAAAGGCCTCAAACTCATTAGCCTCCACATTAGCTCCCTCAAGTTCATTAATGCTATCCATCGGAGAAGGATGATTAATGATGGTAGTTTTGATGTTGGGGGTTACCTTGTTGGTGGCTTTAGCCATGAGGCACTTGGCGGTGATGCTCTCATTGGGTGAGTCGAAGAGAGACACCCGTGGAGTCGTCGCAATGGCAACGGAGGCCATGGCAACCGACTCATCACCTTCATCATCGTCATCATCCTCATTGTACTCTTCTTGTACCATACTCTTCTTGTACCACCAATGCCTTGGGAGGAGTCTTCTTGGTGAAGTTGCTCTTGTTGGGGAACGACTTGGCCTTGTCCTTTCAGATGAGCTTGCCACCATTGTCTTCCCTCTTCTCATACAGGCACTCTGCAACAAAATGACTCACGTTGCCACAATTGTAGCAAGTCCTTACACGTTGCTTGCTCTTCGTGCCACTTGAGTTGTTTTTGCTAAAGTTTGGCCTCGAGTTTTTCTTGCTCCAAAATTGCCTTGAAGCAAGTGCCATGTGTTCATGATACGCATACTTCGTATCTTCAGGGTTGTTCTCCTCTTCTTCCTCCTCTTCTTCTTCAACGGTGAGCTTGGCCTTCAATGCAAGGTTAGGCTTCTTTGCCCTTTGAGAACGGAGCATCGCATTGTCGGCGGTCTTGTCCAAAATGTTCATGGCCACAAACTCATCCAACACTTCGCTTGAGGTCAAAGTGTGGAAGTCCGGTCTTTAACGAATGACGGAGGACATGGCCATGTGGTAGGGCATCATTGCCTTGAGGAATTTGCGCTTGATCCAATTGTCATCCGTGTCCTTGCTCCCATGATCTCGTAGTGAGACCGCGAGTTTGGTTACTCTCCGATAAAGCTCACGAGGTTCTTCATCTTCTTTCATTGCAAACTCATCGGCCTCATCTTGCACCACTTCATAGTTGGAGCGTTGAATGCTTGCGCTTCCTCGGTAGAGAGAGACAACACAATGCCATGCATCTTTGGCCAAGGCGAAGGGACGAAGATGAGGTAGGTCTTTGGGTGGAATTGTATATTGAATGATGAAGATAGCATTCTCATTGAATTGATTATCCGCGGCTTCTCGAGGAGTGAAATTGCTTGGATCATGCGGATAGAAACCTTCTTCAATGATTCTCCAAAGGTTAGAGTTCACATGATTTAAATGACGTTTAAAGCGGTAAACCCAAGAATCAAAGTCCTCATTTTTCACAATTTTAGGGGGAGGACCGGCATGATTCAAATGAGTAGAAGGAACCGGTCCACCATAAACAAGTGGTGGTTCCACATGAGCAAAGATGCCGGTGCCATTTTTACCACTAGAAGAAGGAGCCATTTCACTACTAGGTTCCCCCTTGTCGGGGATAGCATCCGTCACCTTGTCGGTGGGGTCACCCACTTTCAACGGTGCGGTGGATAGTTTAAGCCCCTCAAGAAATTTAGTAAACATGCTTTCAACCTCGGTCATCATGGAGGTTTTCAATGTCTCCAAGGCCACATTGAACTCCTCACGAGAGACCGAGGTTCCCCCATCGCCCGTAGACGAGGTCGGATTCACACCGGACTGTTCCTCCACACCGTCTACGGTATCAACCATACTCTTTGGACGGTAAAGTCCTTAATAAAGAGACGAGGCTCTGATACCAATTGAAAGGATCGATATGGTTGACTAGAGGGGGGGTGAATAGGCAACTAACAATTTTAGCTTTTATTTAACAATTTAAACTTTGCATCAAAGTAGGTTGTCTAGATATGCAACTAGGTGAGCAACCTATATGATGCAACAAGGATAGGAACACAAGCAAGCAAGATAAATGAAACAAATAAGCTTGCACAAGTAAAGGCACGAGATAACCAAGAGTGGAGACGGTGGAGACGAGGATGTGTTGCCAAAGTTCCTTCCCTTTGAGAGGAAGTACGTCTCCGTTGGAGCGGTGTGGAGGCACAATGCTCCCCAAGAAGCCAATAGGGCCACCGTATTCTCCTCACGCCCTCACACAATGCGAGATGCCGTGACTCCACTATTGGTGCCCTTGGAGGCGGCGACCGAACCTTTACAAACTAGGTTGGGGCAATCTCCACAACTCAATTGGAGGCTCCCAACGACACCACGAAGCTTCACCACAATGGATTATGGCTTCGCGGTGACCTCAACCATCTAGGATGCTCAAACACCCAAGCAAGATCCGCAAGGGATTAGTGGGGGGAATCAAATATCTCTTGGTGGAAGTGTAGATCGAGGCCTTCTCAACCACTCCCGAGCAAATCAACAAGTTTGGTCGGCTAGGGAGTGAGATCGGGCGAAAATGGAGCTTAGAGCAATAATGGAGCTTGGGGGTGGAAGAGGTGAGTCAACGGGGAAGAAGGGGACCCCTTATATAGTGTGGGACAAGGATCCAACCGTTACCCACCAACCAGCCCGCGGCCAGCGGTACTACCGCGCCTGGCGAGCGGTACTACCGCAAGGCCGCGCGGTACTACTGCTTGCAACCAAGCGGTACTACCGCATGTCTGTGCAGTACTACCGTACCAACCCACGGTACTGCCGCAACCCCAGTGATAGTAAAGAAAAATAGACGCGCAGGAGCTGGGGGCGGTACTTTCGCACGCGCGGTACTATCGCGCCCCCATGCGGTACTACCGCAAGGCAAAAACCCCCAGCCAGGGGAAGGGAACTTCCGTGCCTACTTCCGCAAAGAAGCGGAAGAAGCAAAAACCTGACACAGTAGTACCGCCGAGGGGCAGTACTACTGCCTGCCTGCATAGCGCGGTACTACCGCTCGGCGAAAGCGGTACTACCGCGGTAGGTGCGGATGTAAAAAAATTACATCCGCCCCTACTACCGCAAAGGGGCGGCACTAGCCTGGTGGGCAGCGGTAGTGCGGCTCCAGGGGAGCGGTACTACCGTGGACACCTGCGGTACTACCGCGCCACCGCGCGGTACTACCGCGGATGCCTACGGTACTACCATTTTCCTGGGAGCAGTACTACCTCGACCAACCACAGCAGCCAGACAAGGGAGGCAAGAAAACGGAGGAAGCTCCAAGGAAAAAGGAGGGGACAAGAAGGAGACGTGTACGTGATGATTCCACCCAAACCTTTCCAACGCGGACCCCCTCTTAGTAGTACGGCTTTCCTACAACTCAAATCCACCAAAAAGAAACGTAGAAAATGAAGGAAATATGCCTTAGAGGCAATAATGAAGTTATTATTTATTTCCTTATATCATGATAAATGTTTATTATTCATGCTAGAATTGTATTAACCGGAAACATAATACATGTGTGAATACATAGACAAACTTAGTCACTAGTATGCCTCTACTTGACTAGCTCGTTAATCAAAGATGGTTATGTTTCCTAACCATGAACAAAGTGTTGTTATTTGATTAACGAGGTCACATCATTAGTAGAATGATCTGATTGACATGACCCATTCCATTAGCTTAGCACCCGATCGTTTAGTATGTTGCTATTGCTTTCTTCATGACTTATACATGTTCCTATGACTATGAGATTATGCAACTCCCGTTTACCGGAGGAACACTTTGTGTGCTACCAAATGTCACAACGTAACTGGGTGATTATAAAGGAGCTCTACAGGTGTCTCCAAAGGTAGATGTTGGGTTGGCGTATTTCGAGATTAGGATTTGTCACTCCGATTGTCGGAGACGTATCTCTGGGCCCTCTCGGTAATGCACATCACATAAGCCTTGCAAGCATTGCAACTAATGAGTTAGTTGCGGAATGATGTATTACAGAACGAGTAAAGAGACTTGCCGGTAACGAGATTGAACTAGGTATTGGATACCGACGATCGAATCTCGGGCAAGTAACATACCGATGACAAAGGGAACAACGTATGTTGTTATGCGGTCTGACCGATAAAGATCTTCATAGAATATGTAGGAGCCAATATGGTCATCCAGGTCCCGCTATTGGTTATTGGCCGGAGATTTGTCTCAGTCATGTCTACATTGTTCTCGAACCGTAGGGTCCGCACGCTTAACGTTACAATGACAGTTATTATGAGTTTATGCATTTTGATGTACCGAAGTTAGTTCGGAGTCCCGGATGTGATCACAGACATGACGAGGAGTCTCGAAATGGTCGAGACATAAAGATTAATATATTGGAA
This sequence comes from Triticum monococcum, assembly GCA_034509565.1. NCBI lineage: Eukaryota > Viridiplantae > Streptophyta > Magnoliopsida > Poales > Poaceae > Triticum > Triticum monococcum. Next base: position 674,345,112 of record CM067845.1, read on the forward strand.
GCCTATATTTGGACATCGGAATTGTTTCGGGTGAAATCGGCATTTTACCGGAGTACCGGGAGGTTACCGGAACCCCCCCGAGGGTTGTTGAGCCTACATGGGCCTTAAGGGAGAAGAGGAGAGGAGTCAAGAGGTGGCCGCATGCCCCTCCCCTTCCTAGTCCGAATAGGACAAGGGAAGGGGGGCGCCCCCCCCCCTTTCCTTCCTCTCTTCCTCCTATTTCCCCCCTCTCTCTCCTAGTCCAACTAGGAGTCCTACTCCCGGTGGGAGTAGTACTCCCCTTGGCGCGCCACACCCTGGCCGTCCGCCTCCTCCCCTTGCTCCTTTATATAGGGGGGCAAGGGGGCACCTCTAGACACACAAGTTGATCCACGTGATCGTTCCTTAGCCGTGTGCGGTGCCCCCTGCCACCATATTCCACCTCGATCATATCGTTGTAGTGCTTAGGCGAAGCCCTGCGTCGGTAGAACATCATCATCGTCACCACGCCGTTGTGCTGACGGAACTTGTCCCCGAAGCTTTGCTGGATCGGAGCCCGGGGAGCGTCATCGAGCTATATGTGTGCTAAGAACTCGGAGGTGCCGGAGTAACGGTGCTTGGATCGGTCGGATCGGGAAGACGTACGACTACTTCCTCTATGTTGTGTCAACGCTTCCGCAGTCGGTCTGCGTGGGTACGTAGACAACACTCTCCCCTCTCGTTGCTGTGCATCACCATGATCTTGCGTGTGCGTAGGAATTTTTTTGAAGTTACTACGTTCCCCAACAGTGGCATCCGAGCCTAGGTTTTATGGTTTGATGTTATATGCACGAGTAGAACACAAGTGAGTTGTGGGTGATATAAGTCATACTACCTACCAGCATGTCATACTTTGGTTCGGCGGTATTGTTGGACGAGACGACCCGGACCAACATTACGTGTACGCTTACGCGAGACCGGTTCCCCCGATGTGCTTTGCACATAGGTGGCTTGCGGGCGACTGTCTCTCCAACTTTAGTTGAACCGAGTGTGGCTACGCCCGGTCCTTGCGAAGGTTAAAACGGAGTCTATTTGACAAACTATCGTTGTGGTTTTTTTGCGTAGGTGAGAGTGGTTCTTGCTTAAAGCCCGTAGCAGCCACGTAAAACTTGCAACAACAAAGTAGAGGACGTCTAACTTGTTTTTGCAGGGCATGTTGTGATGTGATATGGTCAAGGCATGATGATGAATTTTATTGTATGAGATTATCATGTTTTGTAACCGAGTTATCGGCAACTGGCAGGAGCCATATGGTTGTCGCTTTATTGTATGCAATGCAATCGCGATGTAATGCTTTACTTTATCACTAAGCGGTAGTGATAGTCGTGGAAGCATAAGATTGGCGAGACGACAATGATGCTACGATGGAGATCAAGGTGTCGCACCGGTGACGATGGTGATCATGACGGTGCTTCGGAGATGGAGATCACAAGCACAAGATGATGATGGCCATATCATATCACTTATATTGATTGCATGTGATGTTTATCTTTTTATGCATCTTATCTTGCTTTGATTGACGGTAGCATTATAAGATGATCTCTCACTAAATTATCAAGAAGTGTTCTCCCTGAGTATGCACCGTTGCGAAAGTTCTTCATGCTGAGACACCACGTGATGATCGGGTGTGATAGGCTCTATGTTCAAATACAACAGGTGCAAAACAGTTGCACACGCGGAATACTCAGGTTATACTTGACGAGCCAAGCATATACAGATATGGCCTCGGAACATGGAGACCGAAAGGTCGAGCGTGAATCATATAGTAGATATGATCAACATAGTGATGTTCACCAAAGAAATTACTCCATCTCACGTGATGATCGGACATGGTTTAGTTGATTTGGATCACGTGATCACTTAGAGGATTATAGGGATGTCTATCTAAGTGGGAGTTCTTAAGTAATTTGATTAATTGAACTTAAACTTATCATGAACTTAGTACTTGATAGTCTCTTGCTTGTTTATGTTTGATTGTAGATAGATGGCTCGTGCTGTTGTTCTGTTGAATTTCAATGCGTTCCTTGAGAAAGCAAAGTTGAAAGATGATGGTAGCAATTACACGGACTGGGTCCGTAACTTGAGGATTATCCTCATTGCTGCACAGAAGAATTACGTCCTGGAAGCACCGCTGGGTGCCAGGCCTGCTGCTGGAGCAACACCAGATGTTATGAACGTCTGGCAGAGCAAAGCTGATGACTACTCGATAGTTCAGTGTGCCATGCTTTACGGCTTAGAATCGGGACTTCAACGTTTTGAACGTCATGGAGCATATGAGATGTTTCAGGAGTTGAAGTTAATATTTCGAGCAAATGCCCGGATTAAGAGATATGAAGTCTCCAATAAGTTCTATAGCTGCAAGATGGAGGAGAACAGTTCTGTTAGTGAGCATATACTCAAAATGTCTGGGTATAATAATCACTTGATTCAGATGGGAGTTAATCTTCCAGATGATTGCGTCATTGACAGAATTCTCCAATCACTGCCACCAAGCTACAAGAGCTTCATGATGAACTATAATATGCAAGGGATGAACAAGACTATTCCCGAGCTCTTCGCAATGCTGAAAGCTGCGGAGGTAGAAATCAAAAGGGAGCATCAAGTGTTGATGGTTAACAAGACCACTAGTTTCAAGAAAAAGGGCAAAGGGAAGAAGAAGGGGAACTTCAAGAAGAACGGCAAGCAAGTTGCTACTCCAGAGAAGAAACCCAAGTCTGGACCTAAGCCTGAAACTAAGTGCTTCTACTGCAAGCAGACTGGTCACTGGAAGCGGAACTGCCCCAAGTATTTGGCGGATAAGAAGGATGGCAAGGTGAACAAAGGTATATGTGATATACATGTTATTGATGTGTACCTTACTAATGCTCACAGTAGCACCTGGGTATTTGATACTGGCTCTGTTGCTAATATTTACAACTCGAAACAGGGACTACGGATTAAGCGAAGATTGGCTAAGGACGAGGTGACGATGCGCGTGGGAAACGGTTCCAAAGTCGATGTGATCGCGGTCGGCACGCTACCTCTACATCTACCTTCGGGATTAGTATTAGAGCTAAATAATTGTTATTTGGTGCCAGCGTTGAGCATGAACATTATATCTGGATCTTGTTTAATGCGAGACGGTTATTCATTTAAATCAGAGAATAATGGTTGTTCTATTTATATGAGTAATATCTTTTATGGTCATGCACCCTTGAAGAGTGGTCTATTCTTATTGAATCTCGATAGTAGTGATACACATATTCATAATGTAGAAGCCAAAAGATGTAGAGTTGATAATGATAGTGCAACTTATTTGTGGCACTACCGTTTAGGTCATATCGGTATAAAGCGCATGAAGAAACACCATACTGATGGACTTTTGGAACCACTTGATTATGAATCACTTGGTACCTGCGAACCATGCCTCATGGGCAAGATGACTAAAACACTGTTCTCCGGTACTATGGAGAGAGCAACAGATTTGTTGGAAATCATACATACAGATGTATGTGGTCCAATGAATATTGAGGCTCGTGGCGGATATCATTATTTTCTCACCTTCACAGATGACTTAAGCAGATATGGGTATATCTACTTAATGAAACATAAGTGTGAAACGTTTGAAAAGTTCAAAGAATTTCAGAGTGAAGTTGAAAATCATCGTAACAAGAAAATAAAGTTTCTATGATCCGATCGTGGAGGAGAATATTTGAGTTACGAGTTTGGTGTACATTTAAAAATTGTGGAATAGTTTCGCAACTCACGCCACCCGGAACACCAGAGCGTAATGGTGTGTCCGAACTTCGTAATCGTACTTTACTAGATATGGTGTGATCTATGATGTCTCTTACTGATTTACCGCTATTGTTTTGGGGATACGCTCTAGAGACGACCGCATTCACGTTAAATAGGGCACCATCAAAATCTGTTGAGACGACGCCTTATGAACTGTGGTTTGGCAAGAAACCAAAGTTGTTGTTTATTAAAGTTTGGGGCTGCGATGCTTATGTGAAAAAGCTTCAACCTGATAAGCTCGAACCCAAATCGGAGAAATGTGTCTTCATAGGATATCCAAAGGAAACTATTGGATACACCTTCTATCACAAATCCGAAGGCAAGACTTTTGTTGCTAAATTCGGAATTTCTGGAGAAGGAGTTTCTCTTGAAAGAAGTGAGTGGGAGGAAAGTAGAACTTGACGAGGTAACTGTACCTGCTCCCTTGTTGGAAAGTAGTACATCACAGAAAACTGTTTCTGCGGCACCTACACCAATAAGTGAGGAAGTTAATGATAATGATCATGAAACTTCGGAACAAGATACTACTAAACCTCGCAGATCAACTAGAGTGAGATCCGCGCCAGAGTGGTACGATAATCCAGTTCTGGAAGTCATGCTACTAGATCATGATGAACCTACGAACTATGAAGAAGCGATGGTAAGCCCAGATTCCGCAAAATGGCTTGAAGCCATGAAATCTGAGATGGGATCCATGTATGAGAACAAAGTATGGACTTTGGTTGACTTGCCCGATGATCGGCAAGAAATTGAGAATAAATGGATCTTCAAGAAGAAGACTGACGCTGACGGTAATGTTACTGTCTACAAAGCTCGACTTGTCGCAAAAGGTTTTCGACAAGTTCAAGGGGTTGACTACGATGAGACCTTCTCACCCGTAGCGATGCTTAAGTCTGTCAGAATCATGTTAGTAATTGCCGCATTTTATGATTATGAAATTTGGCAGATGGATGTCAAAACTGCATTCCTGAATGGATTTCTGGAAGAAGAGTTGTATATGATGTAACCAGAAGGTTTTGTCGATCCAAAGGGAGCTAACAAAGTGTGCAAGCTCCAGCGATCTATTTATGGACTGGTGCAAGCCTCTCGCAGTTGGAATAAACGCTTTGATAGTGTGATCAAAGCATTTGGTTTTATACAGACTTTCGGAGAAGCCTGTATTTACAAGAAAGTGAGTGGGAGCTCTGTGGCATTTTTGATATTATATGTGGATGACATATTACTGATTGGAAATGATATAGAATTTCTGGATAGCATAAAGGGATACTTGAATAAGAGTTTTTCAATGAAAGACCTTGGTGAAGCTGCTTACATATTAGGCATAAAGATCTATAGAGATAGATCAAGACACTTAATTGGACTTTCACAAAGCACATACCTTGACAAGATTTTGAAGAAGTTCAAAATGGATCAAGCAAAGAAAGGGTTCTTGCCTGTGTTACAAGGTGTGAAGTTGAGTCAGACTCAATGCCCGACCACTGCAGAAGATAGAGAGAAAATGAAAGATGTTCCCTATGCTTCAGCCATAGGCTCTATCATGTATGCAATGCTGTGTACCAGACCTGATGTGTGCCTTGCTATAAGCTTAGCAGGGAGGTACCAAAGTAATCCAGGAGTGGATCACTGGACAGCGGTCAAGAACATCCTGAAATACCTGAAAAGGACTAAGGATATGTTTCTCGTATATGGAGGTGACAAAGAGCTCACCGTAAAAGGTTACGTTGATGCAAGCTTTGACACTGATCCGGACGATTCTAAATCGCAAACCGGATACGTGTTTACATTAAACGGTGGAGCTGTAAGTTGGTGCAGTTCTAAACAAAGCGTCGTAGCGGGATCTACATGTGAAGCGGAGTACATAGCTGCTTCGGAAGCAGCGAACGAAGGAGTCTGGATGAAGGAGTTCATATCCGATCTAGGTGTCATACCTAGTGCATCGGGTCCAATGAAAATCTTTTGTGACAATACTGGTGCAATTGCCTTGGCAAAGAAATCCAGATTTCACAAGAGAACCAAGCACATCAAGAGACGCTTCAATTCCATCCGGGATCTAGTCTAGGTGGGAGACATAGAGATTTGCAAGATACATACGGATCTGAATGTTGCAGACCCGTTGACTAAGCCTCTTCCACGAGCAAAACATGATCAACACCAAGGCTCCATGGGTGTTAGAATCATTACTGTGTAATCTAGATTATTGACTCTAGTGCAAGCGGGAGACTGAAGGAAATATGCCCTAGAGGCAATAATAAAGTTATTATTTATTTCCTTATATCATGATAAATGTTTATTATTCATGCTAGAATTGTATTAAACGGAAACATTATACATGTGTGAATACATAGACAAACTTAGTGTCACTAGTATGCCTCTACTTGACTAGCTCGTTAATCAAAGATGGTTATGTTTCCTAACCATGAACAAAGTGTTGTTATTTGATTAACGAGGTCACATCATTAGTAGAATGATCTGATTGACATGACCCATTCCATTAGCTTAGCACCCGATCGTTTAGTATGTTGCTATTGCTTTCTTCATGACTTATACATGTTCCTATGACTATGAGATTATGCAACTCCCGTTTACCGGAGGAACACTTTGTGTGCTACCAAACGTCACAACGTAACTGGGTGATTATAAAGGAGCTCTACAGGTGTCTCCAAAGGTAGATGTTGGGTTGGCTTATTTCGAGATTAGGATTTGTCACTCCGATTGTCGGAGAGGTATCTCTGGGCCCTCTCGGTAATGCACATCACCTAAGCCTTGCAAGCATTGCAACTAATGAGTTAGTTGCGGAATGATGTATTACAGAACGAGTAAAGAGACTTGCCGGTAACGAGATTGAACTAGGTATTGGATACCGACGATCGAATCTCGGGCAAGTAACATACCGATGACAAAGGGAACAACGTATGTTGTTATGCGGTCTGACCGATAAAGATCTTCGTAGAATATGTAGGAGCCAATGTGGGCATCCAGGTCCCGCTATTGGTTATTGGCCGGAGATTTGTCTCAGTCATGTCTACATTGTTCTCGAACCGTAGGGTCCGCACGCTTAACGTTACGATGACAGTTATTATGAGTTTATACATTTTGATGTACCGAAGTTAGTTCGGAGTCCCGGATGTGATCACGGACATGACGAGGAGTCTCGAAATGGTCGAGACATAAAGATTAATATATTGGAAGCCTATATTTGGACATCGAAATTGTTCCGGGTGAAATTGGCATTTTACCGGAGTACCGGGAGGTTACCGGAACCCTCCCGAGGGTTGTTGAGCCTACATGGGCCTTATGGGAGAAGAGGAGAGGAGGCAAGAGGTGGCCGCGCGCCCCTCCCCTTCCTAGTCCGAATAGGACAAGGGAAGGGGGCGGCGCCCCCCCTTTCCTTCCTCTCTTCCTCCTATTTCCCCCCTCTCTCTCCTAGTCCAACTAAGAGTCCTACTCCCGGTGGGAGTAGGACTCCCCTTGGCACGCCACACCCTGGCCGGCCGCCTCCTCCCCTTGCTCCTTTATATACGGGGGCAAGGGGGCACCTCTAGACACACAAGTTGATCCACGTGATCGTTCCTTAGCCGTGTGCGGTGCCCCCTGCCACCATATTCCACCTCGATCATATCGTTGTAGTGCTTAGGCGAAGCCCTACGTCGGTAGAACATCATCATCGTCACCACGCCGTTGTGCTGACGGAACTCATCCCCGAAGCTTTGCTGGATCGGAGCCCGGGGAGCGTCATTGAGTTGTACGTGTGCTAAGAACTCGGAGGTGCCGGAGTAACGGTGCTTGGATCGGTCGGATCGGGAAGATGTACGACTACTTCCTCTACGTTGTGTCAACGCTTCCGTAGTCGGTCTGCGTGGGTACGTAGACAACACTCTCCCCTCTCGTTGCTGTGCATCACCATGATCTTGCGTGTGCGTAGGAATTTTTTTGAAATTACTACGTTCCCCAACAGAAAAGACGCCATCTTCATCAGTCTTTGAGGGGCACCCAACCGTCTTGTGCCTAGCAAGGAAGTGTCTAGAATACTCATGGCACACGATTAGTCCACAAATGCGTTGTCATCAATCACCAAAACACTTAGGGATAAATATGCCCTTACAACTGTCGATATTCTCGATAGGTGGAGTACATAACACTTTTCGGTCCTTGACCGAAGAGGGAGAAGCCGACGGTCGGTTAAGACGCGTTTAAAGTTCGGGTGAACAAAGATATGATATTAGTACTTCGGTACATACAATCATTATACATAAAATTCTTTTACCCAAGTCACTTGGGGGCTCTTAAATTTATAAGAGCCGTTTTATAATAAGTGTTCTTCTTCTTAGTTGTTGCAAAGTTTTTATTACTATTATTATTCATCACTCCTTTTTTCGACACAAGTGTGTGGTCACTAGCCGGGGAGCCTAATTTCTCTCTCAAAGCCGCTAGAGTTTAGTTTGCTAAACTGGCCTAATGAGAAGTACTCCGCCTTCAGGATAGGAGGTTGAAGCCGTAGGCTGACCCGCTTGAAGTCTTGAGATAGGATGTGACATGTTAAAGCATGACAGAAGCACTCTTTTTTGTCTATGACCAATTTTCGGATTGGCACCGAACACTTGATCTTGTTCAGACATCAAGTTTTTACTGGCGTTTTTTGGTTTTCCAAGCTTATGACACTTTTAAAGTATTTGTGTGTTTTCAGCACAAGTCTCGCAGTGCAACACCGGACACCTTTAGAGATTCGGCAAAAACATTCTCGGATATTGCTATATATGCATCGGTTTCGAATTGTGTCTTCGGTCAATAGTTGGGTTGCCCGGCTCCTGCACTTGCTTCCTACGTTCCGCTTTGTTCGGCTAGGCGTGCCAAGGGAGAACCACTGCGATTGTGCTTCCAGCTCACATGGTTAAGCACCTCAGTGGAGAAAGCCGAAAACTGACTGTCACAATAAGTGTAAACTGGTCAGTGATCCGATGACTGTATTAAATGACGGGCCATTCATGACAATGGCCCAAGTGTTTACGGCTTGACCTCGACTGTCGCCGAACACTACCGGGGGCTATTAACTGGCCTCCCAAATTAAATCCTCGATATTTTGCTCTTACATTAGAGCTGAGGTTCTTATGTTAAATAGTAATATAACATATCTCTCTGCGTACCTTTGTTTAGAAAACCGTATGGCCAGATTTCCTTGTTTGTCGTAAATCTTTGCCCTCATAAAGGCTTTATAAAGTAGGACAAACACTCCTCGGCTACTAGCCGAGGAGGTGGAACCCGATGGTCGGTCAACAAAGTTTTGTACAATGCGGATCCGAGCATTAATGACGTAAAGTACTTGGATACATAGAGTCATTTCACATAATTCGTGATTTTACTATGGATATCGATCCTTAATTCGGCCACCCGTGCCCGCATTAAGGCTCGGGGGCTACTGGGCTTCGGGCTTATTATTTACAAATATTAAAGGGGCACATCGATCCCCTGATCTGGTGTTGCCACTCGACCAGTGTCTCGGGGGCTACTGCATTGCCTGTCCAATGCAGAAAATTTTAAGTGCAATACAGTTTCCGAGTAGATTATGATCCTCAGATTGGTCGGCCGCACCCAACCTGAGTCTCGAGGACTGAGCACGCAGCTTTTTGTGTCCCGAAGTATTCTACCGAGCTAGGACTTGATCCTCAGGACGATTTTGCAAATCAACCTGAGTCTCAGCGGCTACTGGGATCAGCGGTTTTATGTCATCCTTCAAGTGCATCTTGGGTTTTAGACCGATACACACCTTGAGGGCTACTGGCTATATATCCCGGCAGAGAATAAATTGCACCAATAAAAAATATTGACAAAAAATCGGCCCCTATTCGGGGTGGGACACCACCTCGGAAGCAGTCCAGCATAAAGCTCGGGCGCTAATGGCTGGCTCCATAGAGGGCATTTCCGGCATTAAGCTCGGCTAAACTCCTTCAACTTTTTTGAACCAAGGTGATATGACACCTCGGATATAGTCCGGCGTTGGAGCCCGAATACAGTCTGGCGTTGGAGTTTGGACATAGTCCGGCGTTGGAGCTCGGATACATTCCGGCGTTGGAGCTCGGAAAGCGGTCCGGCGTTGGTGCTCGGCTGCAAAAGATACCTCGAATGCAGTCCGGCGTTGGAGCTCAGACGCAAGAGGACGCTGCCGCCCGGAAACAACTTCAAACCCGAGGCGTGGCATAAAAATAACAAGGCATTGATAAAGGCCGAAGACTTAAAGGGCTCCTCGGATACCCGACGTGTGAGATCTTCAGATTTAGCTCGGCAATCCTCAAGATAGAAGATGGGAAGATTTGTTGAACCAGTTTTCAAGACCGACGACCGAAGACAAAGAATAGTTTGGAAGAATCGAGGAGCGTCCCCAACTTGAAGACCGGTTCAGGGGCTACTGACGGTGTCCTGGACTAGGGGGTACTCACCACGTCGTCTCCCGGTTAGTTAGATTGGGCCGAGGACCCCCATGGCCGTATACTCATGGGCAGTTCGGACAGCTGCCGCATACAAGGAAGATTCCACAAGACTTGGTGGTCAAGACAAGGACTCCTCCCCCACCAGCTTATTCGGCTAGGAGTCTTGTTATCCTAGGCCTCTGGTGCATTATATAAACCAGGGCCAGGCTAGTCGATAGAAAAACATACAATCATACCATAGGCTAGCTTCTAGGGTTTAGCCTCTCCGATCTCGTGGTAGATCAACTCTTGTACTACCCATATTATCAAGAATAATCAACCAGGACGTAGGGTTTTACCTCCATCAAGAGGGCCCAAACCTGGGTAAAACGTCGTGTCCCCTGCCTCATGTTACCATCCGCCTTAGACGCACAGTTCGGGACCCCCTACCCTGTAGGGTAACGTAGCAGAAATTCAAAATTTTCCTACGTGTCACCAAGATCTATCTAAGGAGAAACCAGCAACGAGGGGAAGGAGAGTGCATCTACATACCCTTGTAGATCGCTAAGCGGAAGCGTTCAAGAGAATGGGGTTGAAGGAGTCATACTCGTCGTGATCCAAATCACCGGAGATCCTAGTGCCGAACGGACGGCACCTCCACGTTCAACACACGTACAGCCCGGTGACGTCTCCCATGCCTTGATCTAGCAAGGAGAGAGGGAGAGGTTAAGGAAGACTCCATCCAGCAGCAGCACAATGGCATGGTGGTGGTAGTGGAGGAGCGTGGTGATCCAGCAGGGCTTCGCCAAGCACCGCGAGATATGAGGAGAAAGAGAGGGGTAGGGCTGCGCCAAGAAGAAGAGGAACTCGTGTGTCTTGGGCAGCCCAAACCTGAAGTATATATAGGGGGGGGGGGAGGGGCTGCGCCCCCACCTAGGGTTCCCTCCCTAGGGGTGGCGGCAGCCCCCAGATCCCATCTGGGTGGCGGCAACCCCCAGATCCCATCTGGGTGGCGGCCAGGTGGAGGGGAGAGGGAGGCGCACCAGGCATGGGCCCTAAGGCCCATCTGCCCTTAGGGTTTGCCCCCCTCCTCCCCTTAGGCGCCTTGGGCCCTTGTGGGGGGCGCACCAGCCCACCTGGGGCTGGTCCCCTCCCACACATGGCCCATGCAGACCTCCGGGGCCGGTGGCCCCACTTGGTGGACCCCCGGGACCCTCCTGGTGGTCCCGGTACGTTACCGATAAAACCTGAAACTTTTCCGGTGACCAAAACAGGACTTCCCATATATAAATCTTTACCTCCGGACCATTCCGGAACTCCTCATGACGTCCGGGATCTTATCTGGGACTTCGAACAACATTCGGTAACTACATACAAACTTCCTTTATAACCCTAGCGTCATCGAACCTTAAGTGTGTAGACCCTACGGGTTCGGGAACCATGCAGACATGACCGAGACATTCTCCGGTCAATAACCAACAGCAGGATCTGGATACCCATGTTGGCTCCCACATGCTCCACGATGATCTCATCGGATGAGCCACGATGTCAAGGACTTAATCAATCCCGTATACAATTCCCTTTGTCTATTGGTACGATACTTGCCCGAGATTCGATCGTCGGTATCCCGATACCTTGTTCAATCTCGTTACCGGCAAGTCTCTTTACTCATTCCGTAATACATCATCCCGTGATCAACTCCTTGATCACATTGTGCACATTATGATGATGTCCTACCGAGTGGGCCTAGAGATACCTCTCCGTTTACACGGAGTGACAAATCCCAGTCTCGATTCGTGCCAACCCAACAGACACTTTCGGAGATACCTGTAGTGTACCTTTATAGCCACCCAGTTACGTTGTGACGTTTGTCTCACCCAAAGCACTCCTACGGTATCCGGGAGTTGCACAATCTCATGGTCTAAGGAAATGATACTTGACATTAGAAAAGCTTTAGCATACGAACTACATGATCTTGTGCTAGGCTTAGGATTGGGTCTTATCCATCACATCATTCTCCTAATGATGTGATCCCGTTATCAACGACATCCAATGTCCATGGTCAGGAAACCGTAACCATCTATTGATCAACGAGCTAGTCAACTAGAGGCTTACTAGGGACATGGTGTTGTCTATGTATCCACACATGTATCTGAGTTTCCTATCAATACAATTCTAGCATGGATAATAAACGATTATCATGAACAAGGAAATATAATAATAACCAATTTATTATTGCCTCTAGGGCATATTTCCAACAGTCTCCCACTTGTACTAGAGTCAATAATCCAGTTCGCATCGATATGTGATTAACACTCAAGGTCACATCCCCATGTGACTTACACCCAAAGAGTTCTGGGTTTGATCATGTTATGCTTGTGAGAGAGGTTTCAGTAAACGGGTGTGCAACATTCAGATCCGTATGTACTTCGCAAATTTCTATGTCATCTTGTAGATGCAACTACTATGCTACATTTGGAGCTATTCCAAATAATGGTTCTACTATACGAATCCAGTTTACTACTCAGAATAATCTGGATTAGTGTCAAAGTTTGCATCGGTGTAACCCTTTACGACGAACTCTTTTACCACCTCCATAATCGAGAAAATTCCTTAGTCCACTAGTTACTAAGGATAACTTTGACTGTTGTCTTGTGATCCATTCTTGGATCACTCTTGTACCCCTTGACTGACTCAGGGCAAGGCACACTTCAGGTGCGGTACGCAGCATAGCATACTGTAGAGCCTACGTCTAAAGCATAGGGGATGACCTTCGTCCTTTCTCTCTATTCTTCCGCGGTCAGATTTCGAGTCTTACTCAATGTTCACACCTTATAACACAGCCAAGAACTCCTTCTTTGCCGATCCATTTTGAACTCCTTCAAAATCTTGTCACGGTATGTATTCATTTGAAAGTACTATTAAGCGTTTTGATCTATCCTTATAGATCTTAATGCTCAATACTCAAGTAGCCTAATCCAGGTTTCCATTGAAAAACACTTTTCAAATAACTCTGCATGCTTTCCAGAAATTCTACATCATTTCTGATCAACAATATGTTAACAACATATACTCATCAGAAATTCTATAGTGCTCCCACTCACTTCTTTGGAAATACAAGTTTCTCATGAACTTTGTATAAACCCAAAATCTTTGATCATCATCAAAGCGTATATTCCAACTCTGAGATGCTTACTCCAGTCCTTAGAAGGATTGCTAGAGCTTTGCATACTTGTTAGCATCTTTCAGGATTGTTAAAACCTTCTGGTTGTATCACATACAACCTTTCCTCAAAAAAAATTGTGAGGAAACAATGGTTTTTGACATCCTATCTGCAAGATTTCATAAATAATCCAGTGACTGCTAATATAATTCCAACAGACTCTTAGCATCGCTACGAGTGAGAAAGTCTCATCGTAGTCAACTCCTTGAACTTGTCGGTAAACATCTTAACGACAAGTCGAGCTTTCTTAATGGTGATACTTACCATCATTATCTGTCTTCCTTTTAAAATCCATATGTACCTAACAGCCTTACGACCATCAAGTAGTTCTTCCAAAGTCTACACTTTGTTTTCATATATGGATCCTCTCTCGGATTATATGGCCTCGAGCCATTTTGGAATCCAGGCCCACCATCGTTTCTCCATAGCTCGTAGGTTCATTGTTGTCTAGCAACATGACTTCCAAGACAGGATTACGTACCACTCTGAAGTAGTACGCATCCTTGTCATCCCACGAGGTTTGGTAGTGACTTGATCTGAAGTTTCATGATCACTATCATAAGCTTCCACTTCAATTTGTGTAGGTGAAGGAAATATGCCCTAGAGGCAATAATAAAGTTATTATTTATTTCCTTATATCATGATAAATGTTTATTATTCATGCTAGAATTGTATTAACCGGAAACATAATACATGTGTGAATACATAGACAAACTTAGTGTCACTAGTATGCCTCTACTTGACTAGCTCGTTAATCAAAGATGGTTATGTTTCCTAACCATGAACAAAGTGTTGTTATTTGATTAACGAGGTCACATCATTAGTTGAATGATCTGATTGACATGACCCATTCCATTAGCTTAGCACCCAATCGTTTAGTATGTTGCTATTGCTTTCTTCATGACTTATACATGTTCCTATGACTATGAGATTATGCAACTCCCATTTACCGGAGGAACACTTTGTGTGCTACCAAACGTCACAACGTAACTGGGTGATTATAAAGGAGCTCTACAGGTGTCTCCAAAGGTAGATGTTGGGTTGGCATATTTCGAGATTAGGATTTGTCACTCCGATTGTCGGAGAGGTATCTCTGGTCCCTCTCGGTAATGCACATCACATAAGCCTTGCAAGCATTGCAACTAATGAGTTAGTTGCGGGATGATGTATTACAGAATGAGTAAAGAGACTTGCCGGTAACGAGATTGAACTAGGTATTGGATACCGACGATCGAATCTCGGGCAAGTAACATACCGATGACAAAGGGAACAACGTATGTTGTTATGCGGTCTGACCGATAAAGATCTTCGTAGAATATGTAGGAACCAATATGGGCATCCAGGTCCCGCTATTGGTTATTGACCGGAAATTTGTCTCGGTCTTGCCTACATTGTTCTCGAACCGTAGGGTCCGCACGCTTAACGTTACGATGACAGTTATTATGAGTTTATGCATTTTGATGTACCGAAGTTAGTTCGGCGTCCCGGATGTGATCACGGACATGACGAGGAGTCTCGAAATGGTCGAGACATAAAGATTGATATATTGGATGACTATATTCGGACACCGGAAGGGTTCCGGAGAAGTATCGGATAAAACCGGAGCACCGGGGGGTTAATGGGCCTCATGGGCCTAATGTGGAGAAGAGGAAGGGGCTTCCAGGGCAGGCCGCGCACCCCCTCTCCCCCTAGTCCGAATTGGACAAGGAGGGAGGGGCGGCGCCCCCCCCCCCCCCTTTCCTATTCTCCCTCCACCTCTCCTAGTTGGACAAGGATTGGGGGGAGAGTCCTACTCCCGGTAGGAGTAGGACTCCTCCTTCGCGCCACCATAGGGCCGGCCGCACCCCCCCCCCCTTGGATCCTTTATATACGGGGGCAGGGGGGCACCTCTAGACACACAAGTTGATCCACGTGATCGTTCCTTAGCCGTGTGCGGTGCCCCCTGCCACCATATTCCACCTCGATCATATCGTTGTAGTGCTTAGGCGAAGCCCTGCGTCGGTAGAACATCATCATCGTCACCACGCCGTTGTGCTAATGGAACTCATCCCCGAAGCTTTGCTGGATCGGAGCTCGGGGAGCGTCATCGAGCTGTACGTGTGCTAAGAACTCGTAGGTGCCGGAGTAACGGTGCTTGGATCGGTCGGATCGGGAAGACGTACGACTACTTCCTCTACGTTGCGTCAACGCTTCCGTTGCGGTCTACGAAGGGTACGTAGACAACACTCTCCGCTCTCGTTGCTATGCATCACCATGATCTTGCGTGTGCGTAGGAAAATTTTGAAATTACTATGTTCCCCAATAGTAGGTGCCACAGGAACAACTCCCTGTGCCCTGCCACACACTAGTTGAAGAGACGGTTCAATAACCTCATCAAGTCTCCACCATCCTCCCACTCAATTCTTTCGAGAGAAACTTTTCCTCGAGAAAGGACCCGATTCTAGAAACAATCCCTTATTGCTTTTGGATCTGAGACATGAGGTATATCCAACTGTTTTGGGTGTCCTATGAAGATGCATTTATCCGCTTTGGGTTCGAGCTTATCAGCCTGAAACTTTTTCACATAAGCGTTGCAGCCCCAAACCTTTTAACAAATGACAGCTTAGGTTTCTCTAAACCATAGTTCATACGGTGTCATCTCATCGGAATTACGTGGTGCCCTATTTAAAGTGAATGTGGTTGTCTCTAATGCCTAACCCATAAACTATCATGGTAATTCGATAAGAGACATCATGGTATGCATCATATCCAATAGGGTGCAGTTATGATGTTCGGACACACCATCACACTATGGTGTTCCAGGCTGTATTAGTTGTGAAACAATTTCCACAATGTCTTAATTCTGTGCCAAACTCGTAATTCAGATATTCATCTCTATGATCATATCATAGATATTTTATCCTCTTGTCACGACGATCTTTCAACTTCACCCTGAAATTACTTGAACCTTTCAATAATTTAGACTCGTGATTCATCAAGTAAATATACTCAACATCTACTCAAATCATCTGTGAAGTAAGAACATAACGATATCCACTACACGCCCCAGCACTCATTGGACTGCACACATCAAAATGTATTACTTCCAACAAGTTGCTTTCTAGTTCCATTTTACTGAAAACGAGGCTTTCAGTCATCTTGCCCATGTGGTATGATTTGCATGTCTCAAGTGATTCAAAATCAAGTGAGTCCAAACGGTCCATTTGCATGGAGTTTCTTCATGCATATACACCAATAGACATGGTTCGCATGTCTCAAACTTTTCAAAACGAGTGAGCCCAAAGATCCATCAACATGGAGCTTCTTCATGCGTTTTATACCGATATGACTTACGTGGCAGTGCCAAAAGTAGGTGGTACTATCATTACTATCTTATATCTTTTGGCATGAACATGTGTATCACTACGATCGAGATTCAATAAACCATTCATTTTAGGTGCAAGACCATTGAAGGTATTATTCAAATAAACAGAGTAACCATTATTCTCCTTAAATGAATAACCGTATTGCGATAGACATAATCCAATCATGTCTATGCTCAACGCAAACACCAATCTCGATGGTAGAGGGAGCGTGCGATGCTTGATCACATCAAGCTTGGAAAAACTTCCAACACATATCACCAGCTCACCTTTAGCTAGTCTCCGTTTACTCCGCAGCCTTTTATTTCGAGTTTACTAACACTTAGCAACCGAAACGGTATCTAATACCATGGTGCTACTAGGAGTACTAGTAAAGTACACATTAACACAATGTATATCCAATATACTTTTATCGACCTTGCGAGCCTTCTCATCAACCAAGTATCTAGGGTAATTCTGCTCCAGTGGCTGTTCCTCTTATTACAGAAGCACTTAGTCTCGGGTTTGGGTTCAACCTTGGGTTTCTTCACTAGAGCAGCAGCTGAATTGTCGTTTCATGACGTATCCCTTCTTGCCCTTGCCCTTCTTGAAACTAGTGGTTTCACCAACCATCAACAATTGATGCTCCTTCTTGATTTCTACTTTTGTGGTGTCAAACATCGCGAATATCTCAAGGAACATCATATATGTCCCTGATATATTATAGCTCATCACGAAGCTCTAGCAGCTTGGTGGTAATGACTTCGGAGAAACATCACTGTCTCATCTGGAAGATCAACTCCCACTCGATTCAAATGATTGTTGTACTCAGACAATCTGAGCACAAGCTCAACAATTGAGCTTTTCTCCCTTAGTTTGCAGGCTAAGAAAATCGTCAGAGGTCTTATACCTCTTGACGTGGGCACGAGCCTAAAATCCCAATTTCAGCCCTCGAAACATCTCATATGTTTCGCGACGTTTCAAAACGCCTTCGGTGCCTCAACTCTAAACCGTTTAACTGAACTATCACGTAGTTATCAAAATGTGTATGTCAGATGTTCGCAACATCCACAGACGACGTTCGAGGTTCAGCACACTGAGCGGTGCATTAAGGACATAAGCCTTCTATGAAGCAATGAGGACAATCCTCAGTTTACGGACCTAGTCCGCATAATTGCTACTATCAACTTTCAACTAAATTTTCTCTAGGAACATATCTAAACAGTAGAACCGAAGCGCAAGCCATGACATAATTTGCGAAGACCTTTTGACTATGTTCAGGATAATTAAGTTCATCTTATGAACTCCCACTCAGATAGACATCCCTCTAGTCATCTAATTGATTACATGATCCGAGTCAACTAGGCTGTGTCCGATCATCACGTGAGACGGACTAGTCAACATCGGTGAACATCTTCATGTTGATCGTATCTTCTATACGACTCATGCTCAACCTTTCGGTCTCTTGTGTTCCGAGGCCATGTCTGTACATGCTAGGCTCGTCAAGACAACCTAAGTGTTCCACGTGTGTAAATCTGGCTTACACCCGTTGTATGTGAACGTAAGAATCTATCACACCCGATCATCACGTGGTGCTTCGAAACGACGAACTTTCACAACGGTGCACAGTTAGGGGGAACACTTTCTTGAAATTTTAATGAGGGATCATCTTATTTACTACCGTCATTCTAAGCAAATAAGATGCAAAAACATGATAAACATCACATGCAATCAAAAGGTGACATGATATGGCCATCATCACTTTGCTCCTTTTGATCTCCATCTTCGGGGCTCCATGATCATTATCGTCACCGGCATGACACCATGATCTCCATCATCGTGTCTTCATGAAGTTGTCTCGCCAACTATTACTTCTACTACTATAGCTAACGGTTAGCAATAAAGTAAAGTAATTACATGGCGTTGTTCAATGACACGCAGGTCATATAATAAATAAAGACAACTCCTATGGCTCATGCCGGTTGTCATACTCATCGACATGCAAGTCGTGATTCCTATTACAAGAACATGATCAATCTCATACATCACATATCATTCATCACATTCTTCTTGGCCATATCACATCACATAGCATACCCTGCAAAAACAAGTTAGACGTCCTCTAATTGTTGTTTGCATATTTTACGTGGCTGCTATGGGTTTCTAGCAAGAACGTTTCTTACCTACGCAAAAACCACAACGTGATATGCCAATTGCTATTTACCCTTCATAAGGACCCTTTTCATCGAATCCGATCCGACTAAAGTGGGAGAGACAGACACCTGCTAGCCACCTTATGCAACTAGTGCATGTCAGTCGGTGGAACCAGTCTCACGTAAGAGTACGTGTAAGGTCGGTCCGGGCCGCTTCATGCCACGATGCCGCCGAATCAAGATAAGACTAGTAACGGCAAGATAATTGACAATATCGACGCCCACAACTACTTTGTGTTCTACTCGTGCATAGTAACTACGCATAGACCTAGCTCATGATGCCACTGTAGGGTAACGTAGCAGAAATTCAAAATTTTCCTACGTGTCACCAAGATCTATCTAAGGAGAAACCAGCAACGAGGGGAAGGAGAGTGCATCTACATACCCTTGTAGATCGCTAAGCAGAAGCGTTCAAGAGAACGGGGTTGAAGGAGTCATACTCGGCGTGATCCAAATCACCGGAGATCCTAGTGCCGAACGGACGGCACCTCCGCGTTCAACACACGTAGAGCCCGGTGACGTCTCCCATGCCTTGATCCAGCAAGGAGAGAGGGAGAGGTTGAGGAAGACTCCATCCAGTAGCAGCACAACGGCGTGGTGGTGGTGGTGATCCAGCAGGGCTTCGCCAAGCACCGCGAGATATGAGGACAAAGAGAGGGGTAGGGCTGCGCCAAGAAGGAGAGGAACTCGTGTGTCTTGGGCAGCCCAAACCTGAAGTATATATAGGGGAGGGGAGGGGCTGCGCCCCCACCTAGGGTTCCCTCCCCAGGGGTGGCGGCAGCCCCCAGATCCCATCTGGGTGGCGGCCAGGTGGAGGGGAGAGGGAGGCGCACCAGGCATGGGCCCTAAGGCCCATCTGCCCTTAGGGTTTGCCCCCCTCCTCCCCTTAGGCGCCTTGGGCCCTTGTGGGGGGCGCACCAGCCCGCTTGGGGCTGGTCCCCTCCCACACTTGGCCCATGCAGCCCTCCGGGGCCGGTGGCCCCACTTGGTGGACCCCCGGGACCCTCCTGGTGGTCCCGGTACGTTACCGATAAAACCCGAAACTTTTCCGGTGACCACAACAGGACTTCCTATATATAAATCTTTACCTCCGAACCATTCCGGAACTCCTCGTGATGTCCGGGATCTTATCCGGGACTCCGAACAACATTCGGTAACTACATACAAACTTCCTTTATAACCCTAGCGTCATCGAACCTTAAGTGTGTAGACCCTACGGGTTTGGAAACCATGCAGACATGACCGAGACGTTCTCCGGTCAATAACCAACAGCGGGATCTAGATACCCATGTTGGCTCCCACATGCTCCATGACGATCTCATCGGATGAACCACGATGTCAAAGACTTAATCAATCCCGTATACAATTCCCTTTGTCTATCGGTACGATACTTGCCCGAGATTCAATCATCGTTATCCCGATACCTTGTTCAATCTCGTTACCGGCAAGTCTCTTTACTCGTTTCGTAATACATCATCCCGTGATCAACTCCTTGATCACATTGTGCACATTATGATGATGTCCTACCGAGTGGGCCCAGAGATACCTCTCCATTTACACGGAGTGACAAATCCCAGTCTCGATTCGTGCCAACCCAACAGACACTTTCGAAGATACCTGTAGTGTACCTTTATAGCCACCCAGTTACGTTGTGACGTTTGGCTCACCCAAAGCACTCCTACGGTATCCGGGAGTTGCACAATCTCATGGTCTAAGGAAATGATACTTGACATTAGAAAAGCTTTAGCATACGAACTACATGATCTTGTGCTAGGCTTAGGATTGGGTCTTGTCCATCACATCATTCTTCTAATGATGTGATCCCGTTATCAACGACATCCAATGTCCATGGTCAGGAAACCGTAACCATCTATTGATCAACGAGCTAGTCAACTAGAGGCTTACTAGGGACATGGTGTTGTCTATGTATCCACACATGTATCTGAGTTTCCTATCAATACAATTCTAGCATGGATAATAAACGATTATCATGAACAAGGAAATATAATAATAACCAATTTATTATTGCCTCTAGGGCTTATTTCCAACATACCCGAGATCAGCGGTTTTGACACCGACACCTGTCGTAGCATGTTAGTCAATATATCCGGCACCTCTGAGTCTCCGGAGGCTGCCGTAGGATTACGACCTCCCTTTGAAGGGATCCGTTCATTCGTATCCGGCTGCAGACCAGACTGTTCGGGGCCTTCATTATCGGTCCCCGGACCCTGGGTCACCGAGGTGTTACCTTTGGGTAATGTCTTCATCATCCCTTGCACCACTTGTTGGTCGGGGGAGACCCTACGCGACAACACCTCAAAGTCGTCCGCCCTATTGGGCGGAGAGGCTGGTGGAGGCGTCTCACTTTCCATCATTTCGGGGAGAAGGTCCCCCGAGGAAGAGGATTGTTGAAGAAGACTGCTTGCCAAACTGCAAAAAATATATATGCCAGGCATAATAAGAAAAGAACGAGACATGTTTAAAACATCCTTGTTCACTTATGATTTGGCCTGAGGCTTGTCCTCGTCATGAGACTGCGCTTCGGCGTCCTTCAAGCCCGAGCCACCCGACAGAGGCATCTTGCCTCGTTTAGGAGCTTGTTCCTCTCAATCTTCGGAGGCGGCCCTTTTCTTCCCATGAGGGGAGGAGACAGTGCCCCCCATTCACTCTTGTCTTCGGATGAGGGAATTTTGATTCCTCCGGACACAATGTCTGATGTACCCTTGGAATAGGGGTCATCTTTGGTCTTTCCATTCTCCACCTCGCCCTCCTTCACATGCATCCGGTACGGTGCCAGGGCCAGCATCCTTGTTAAAATAGGATTCACTGGGCCTTCGGGCAGAGGGGCCGAACACATAATTAGTTTCGCCTTGTTTATCCAGCCCTAGAGGAAGATAGCCTGCTCAGTATCATATTACGGTATGCGTAATTACAGAGTGTTCGGAAGACAAGTGCTTACCGGGGTATCCGGGCAGTTGTAGTTAAGGCCAGCGTCCTCGATAGTGTCCGTCCAATGTTTTCGCTTCCCAAAAAACAACTTCCACATCCCTTCATGCGTAGTGCCGAAGAAGTGTTGGAGGGTTCATGGCCTTCCGGATTGAGCTTCCGCATGCGGCGAGACCTGCTGGCAGGGCAGGATTCGGCGAACTAGCATCACTTGAATCACATTGACAAGATCGATGTCCCTCCCAAGGAGGGTTCGGATGCGGCTTTGTAAAGTCTGCACTTCATCAACTGATCCCCAGTCCAGCCCCTTGTTAATCCATGATGCAAACTATGGCGGAGGGCTGGAACGAGACGCAGGAATAGCTGCCCACTTGGTGCTATAGGGTTCCGTGACATAAAACCATTCTTGCTGCCATTGGTGGGAGGCTTTGGTGAAAGAGCCTTTTGGCCAAAGAGTGTTGGTAAGCTTGCTCACTACAGCACCACCGCACTCCGCCTGTTCCCCGTCAACTACCTTCGGCTTCACACTGAAGGTCTTGAGCCATAAGCCGAAGTGTGGGGGGATTCGGAGGAAGGCCTCGCACATAATGATAAACGCCGAGACGTGGAGGATAGAGCCCGGGGCTAGATCATGAAAATCTAATCAGTAATAAAACATTAGTCCTCGGATGAAGGGGTGAAGAGCGAATCCTAGCCCCCGGAGGAAGTGGGAGATGAATACGACCCTCTCGCTAGATCTGGGGGTCGGAATAACCTATCCTTGAGCTGGAAGCCTGTGGTGGACCTCCGCGGTCAAATATATGGCCACCCGAAGCTTTGCGATATCTTCCTATGTAACGGAGGAAGCCATCCATCGGCCTTGAGAGCTGGGTCAGGACATGACGGGGAGGCTTGAGGCAATGAAGTCGAACCTTGGGTGCTAGAACTCGAGGTTGGGGAGGATGAGGAGAGGTTTGGCATAAAAAGACGGCCCTTGGTTCCTTTATAAAGGCAGCGGGTATTGAACGCCTCCTCCTAAGACTAAGAAGCTGCCTATTCCTAAGGAATCTTTCCCGCAGGACGGCTGGGTTACGCACGCTCGTATTGATGAAAATCCGGCAATAATGGGACACGATCTCCGCTTTAACAAGACGTGCCAATAAAACCACGCCCCGAAACGTGGAACGACGGGACGGGAGACGGTTCAAAATAATGACTGAGAAGCGTGACGTCATTTTACTAAAGTTGTCAGCAAATTGGATTCATGAAATACTACTCTCTGCGGCTGTGTGTTGCAGATCCGAATACGTTTGTCTCATCCGAAGACTGTTTCGGAGTTTGGAAGGAGGAACCCGCCTTGCAATGCCGAAGACAGATCTATGTGTCGGATACCTTGTCATTGAAGCCAGGTTCAGGGGCTACTGAGGGAGTCCTGGACTAAGGGTACCTCGGGCGTCCGGCCTGTTAGCCATGGGCCGGATTGATGGGCTGTGAAGATACGAAGACTGAAGACTGCACCTATGTCCGGATGGGACTCTCCTTGACGTGGAAGGCAAGCTTGGCGACCAAATATGTAGATTCCTTTCTTTGTAACCGACCTTGTGTAACCCTAGATCCTCCCGGTGCTTATATAAACCGGAGGACTTAGTCCGAGGGGAGGAGAATTTATTATCATAGCCATACAAGCTGGACCTCTAGGGTTTAACCATTACGATCTCGAGGTAGATCAACTCTTGTAATACTCATACTCATCAATATTAATCAAGCAGGACGTAGGGTATTACCTCCATAGAGAGGGCCCGAACCTGGGTAAACATCGTGTCCCTTGTCTCCTGTTACCATTAACCTTAGACGCACAGTTCGGGACCCCCTACCCGAGATCCGCCGGTTTTGACACCGACAATCACCGAGGTGGATCCTCAAGGAAACTACATGATGCATCGTTAGTGCACCCGAATGCGTCAATCAACACGTCGAACCCCTCGGAGGCCTCCTTGGAGTCGCTCCGCATACCAGTTGCGATAATTCCCTGTCTCTCATGTGCATATCTTGACGAGGGTCATTCTATTCGTTTCCACCAACAAGATGTTGGAAATATGCCCTAGAGGCAATAATAAATTAGTTATTATTATATCATATTTCATTGTTCATGATAATCGTTTATTATCCATGCTAGAATTGTATTGATAGGAAACTCAAATACATGTGTGGATACATAGACAACACCATGTCCCTAGTAAGCCTCTAGTTGACTGGTTCGTTGATCAATAGATGGTTACGGTTTCCTGACCATGGACATTGGATGTCGTTGATAACGGGATCACATCATTAGGAGAATGATGTGATGGACAAGACCCAATCCTAAGCCTAGCACAAGATCGTGTAGTTCGTTTGCTAAAGCTTTTCTAATGTCAAGTATCATTTCCTTAGACCCTGAGATTGTGCAACTCCCGGATACTGTAGGAGTGCTTTGGGTGTGCCAAACGTCACAACGTAACTGGGTGTCTATAAAGGTACACTATAGGTATCTCCGAAAGTGTCTGTTGGGTTGGCACGAATTGAGACTGGGATTTGTCACTCCGTGTAAACGGGGAGGTATCTCTGGGCCCACTCGGTAGGACATCATCATAATGTGCATAATGTGACCAAGGAGTTGATCACGGGATGATGTGTTACGGAACGAGTAAAGAGACTTGCCGGTAACGAGATTGAACAAGGTATCGGGATACCGACGATCGAATCTCGGGCAAGTACAATACCGCTGGACAAAGGGAATTGAATACGGGATTGATTGAATCCTCGACATGGTGGTTCATCCGATGAGATCATCGTGGAACATGTGGGAGCCAACATGGGTATCCAGATCCCGCTGTTGGTTATTGGCCGGAGAGTTGACTTGGTCATGTCTGCATGGTTCCCGAACCCGTAGGGTCTACACACTTAAGGTTCGATGACGCTAGGGTTATTAGGAAGACTTGTATGTGATTACCGAATGTTGTTCGGAGTCTCGGGTGAGATCCCGGACGTCACGAGGAGTTCCGGAATGGTCCGGAGGTAAAGATTTATATATGGAAAGTTGTTGTTCGGGTTCCGGGAAAAGTTCGGTTTTTTCCGGTATTGTACCGGGAAGCTTCCGGAAGGTTCCGGAGGATTCCGGAGGGGTCCGGAGGTCCGGAAAATGTTCCACCACGTACAATACAGAAGCATGGGCTGTAGGGGGCGCCCTAACCTTAATGGGCCAAGGGCACCAGCCCCCCCCCCCAAGGGCCATGTGCATGGGAGAGGGGAAACCCTAAAGGGAAGGGCCTCCACTTGACTTGGGAGGCACTCCTCCCCCCCTTGGCTGCCGCCCCCAACCCTAGATGGGATCTAGGGGGGCCAGCCCCCTCTCTCCCCACCTATAAATAGTGGAGGGGTGGGAGGGCGGCCACACCCTTGAACCTGGCGCAGCCCCTCCCCTCCAATACCTCTCCTCCTCCGCGTGAGCTTGGCGAAGCCCTGCCGGAGAACTGCCACTCCATCACCACCACGCCGTCGTGCTGCTGTTGGACTCTCTTCCTCAACCTCTCCTTCCTCCTTGCTAGATCAAGGCATGGGAGACGTCTCCGTTCCGTACGTGTGTTGAACGCGGAGGTGCCGTCCGTTCGGCGCTAGGATCGTCGGTGATTTGGATCACGACGAGTATGACTCCATCAACCCCGTTCACTTGAACGCTTCCGCTTAGCGATCTACAAGGGTATGTAGATGCACTCTCCTTCCCCTCATTGCTAGATTACTCCATAGATTGATCTTGGTGATGCGTAGAAAATTTTAAATTTCTGCTACGATCCCCAACAGTGGCATCATGAGCTAGGTCTATGTGTAGTTTCTATGCACGAGTAGAACTCAAAGCAGTTGTGGGCGTCGATATTGTCAACTTACTTGCCATTACTAGTCTTATCTTGATTCGGCGGCATCGTGGGATGAAGCGGCCCGGACCGACCTTACACGTACTCTTACGTGAGACTGGTTCCACCGACTGACATGCACTAGTTGCATAAGGTGGCTAGCGGGTGTCTGTCTCTCCCACTTTAGTCGGATCGGATTCGATGAAAAGGGTCCTTATGAAGGGTAAATAGAAATTGGCATATCACGTTGTGGTTTTCGCGCAGGTAAGAAACATTCTTGCTAGAAACCTATAGCAGCCACGTAAAAACTTGCAACAACAATTAGAGGACGTCTAACTTGTTTTTGCAGCATATGCCTTGTGATGTGATATGGCCAAAAGGATGTGATGAATGATATATGTGATGTATGAGATTGATCATGTTCTTGTAATAGGAATCACGACTTGCATGTCGATGAGTATGACAACCGGTAGGAGCCATAGGAGTTGTCTTAATTTATTTATGACCTGCGTGTCAACATAAACGTCGTGTAATTACTTTACTTTATTGCTAAAGTGTTAGCCATAGTAGTAGAAGTAATAGATGACGAGACAACTTCAAAAAGACATGATGATGGAGATCATGATGATGGATATCATGGTGTCATGCCGGTGACAACGATGATCATGGAGCCCCGAAGATGGAGATCAAAAGGAGAAAAATGATATTGGCCATATCATGTCACTATTTGATTGCATGTGATGTTTATCATGTTTTACATCTTATTTGCTTAGAACGACGGTAGCTTAAATAAGATGATCCCTCACTAAAATTTCAAGAAAAGTGTTCCCCCTAACTATGCACCGTTGCGAAGGTTCGTTGTTTCGAAGCACCACGTGATGATCGGGTGTGATAGATTCTAACGTTCGAATACAACGGGTGTTGACGAGCCTAGCATGTACAGACATGGCCTCGGGACACATGCGAAACACTTAGGTTGACTTGACAAGCCTAGCATGTACAGACATGGCCTCGGAACACGGAAGACCGAAAGGTCGAACATGAGTCGTATAGAAGATACGATCAACATGAGATGTTCACCGTTGATGACTAGTCCGTCTCACGTGATGATCGGACACGGCCTAGTCGATTCGGATCATGTTTCACTTAGATGACTAGAGGGATGTCTATCTGAGTGGGAGTTCATTAAATAATTTGATTAGATGAACTCAATTATCATGAACATAGTCTAAATTGTCTTTGCAAATATGTTGTAGATAAATAGCTCACGTTGTAGCTCCCCGTTTCAATATGTTCCTAGAGAAAGATTAAGTTGAAAGATATTGTAAGCAATGATGTGGACTAGGTCCGTAGTCCGAGGAGTGTCCTCACTGCTACACAGAAGTCTTACGTCTTTGATGCACCGCTCGATGTGCAAACCCCTACAACGTCGTCTGTGGATGTTGTGAACACCTGACAGACACATCATGATGACTACTTGATAGTTTAGTGCACCATACTTTACGGCTTAGAATCGGGATTCCAATGACGTTTTTGAACGCCATAAGACATATGAGATGTTCCAAGAGCTGAAATTGGGATTTCAGGCTCATGCCCGTGTTAAGAGGTATGCGACCTCTGACAAGTTCTTTTGCCAACAAGATGGAGGAGAATAGCTCAGCTAGTGAGCATGTGCTCAGAATGCTTGGGTGCTACAATCACTTAAATCAAGTGGGAGTTAAACTTCCAGATAAGATAGTGATTGATAGAGTTCTCTAGACACTATCACTAAGCTACTAGATCTTCGTGATGAACTATGACATGCAAGGGATGGAGTTAATCCCGGTGCTTAAGACCGCAAAAGGTAGAAATCAAGAAGGAGTATCAAGTGTTGATGGTTTAACAAGACCACTAGTTTCAAGAAGGGCAAGGGCTAGAAGGGAAACTTCATGGATGGCAAACCAGTTGCCGCTCCAGTGAAGGAACCCAAGGTTGAACCCAAACCCGAGACTAAGTGCTTCTATTGTAAAGGGAACGGTCACTGGTAGCAGAATTACCCCAAATGCATGGTAGATAAGAAGGCTGGCAACTTCAAAGTATATACGTGTTATTAATGTGCACCTCACTAGTACTCCTGGTAGCACCTAGGTATTGGATACCGGTTCAGTTGCTATTATTGGTGACTTGAAGCAAAAGCTACGGACTAAACGGAGACTGGCTAAGGGTGAGGTGACGATGTGTGTTGGAAGTGTTTCCAAAGTTGATGAGATCACCATCGCACGCTCCATCTGCCTTCGGGATTAGCATTGAACCTAGATAAATGTTATCAGGTGTCTACGTTGAGCATGAATATGATTAGACCATGTTCATTGCAATACGGTTATTCATTTAAATTAGAGAATAATGGTTATTCTGTTTACATGAATAATACCTTTCATGGTCATGCACCCTATGTGAATGGTTAATTGAATCTCGGTCGTGGTAATACACATGTTCACGCCAAAAGATGTAGAGTTAATAATGATAGTACCACTTTCTCGTGGCACTGCCGCTTAGGTCATATTGGCGTAAGATGCATGAAGAAACTCCATGTCAATGGATGTTTGGAGTCACTTGATTTTGAATCACTTGACACATGCGAGCCATGCCTCATGGGCAGGATGACTAAGACCCCGTTTTCAGGTACAATGAAACGGGCAAGTGACTTGTTGGAAATCATGCATACCGATGCGTGTGATCCAATGAGAATTGAAGCGTGCGGTGGATATCGCTATTTTCTCATCTTCACTGATGATTTGAGTAGATATAGGTATATTTGCTTAATGAAGCACAAGTCTGGAACATTTGAAAAGTTCAAGCGATTTCAGAGTGAAGTTAAGAACCATCATAACAAGAAGATCAAATTCCTACGATCTGATCGATGAGAATTTCTGAGTTATGAGTTTGGCAATCACTTAAGACATTGTGGAATTGTTTCACAGTTGAAGCCACCTGGAACACCACAGGGTAATGGTGTGTCCGGACGTCGTAATCGAACCCTATGAGATATGGTGCGATCAATGATGTCTCTTACCAATCTACCGTTTTCATTTTGAGGTTATGTGTTAGAGACAGTTGCATTCACTTTAGATAGGACACCATCTAAGTCCGTTGAGACGATGTCGTATGAACATTGGTTTGGCAAGAAACCAAATTTGTCATTTCTTAATGTTTGGGGATGCGATGCTTAGGGCTTCAACCGGAGAAGCTCGAACCCAAAGCGGACAAACACGTCTTCATAGAATACCCAAGGGTGACAGTTGGGTATACCTTCTATCTCAGATCCGAGGGCAAATTGTTTGTCGCTAAGAACGGGTCCTTTCTCGAGAAGGAGTTCCTCTCGAAAGAATTGAGTGGGAGGAAGATAGAACTTGATGAGGTTGTCGAACCTTTACTTCAACCAGAGAGTGATGCAACATAGAAAGATGTTTTCTGTGGCCCCTACATCTGTTGAAGAGGAAGTTAATGATAGTGATCATGAAGCTTTGGATCAAGTTGCTATCAAACATCGTAGGTCGACAAGGATATGTACTACTCCTGAGTGGTACGGTAATCCTGTCTTAGATATCATGTTGTTAGACAACAATGAACCTACGAGCTATGGAGAAGCGATGGTGGGCCCGTATTCCGACAAATGGTTAGAAGCCATGAAATCCGAGATAGGATCCATATATCAGAACAAAGTATGGACTTTGGTGGACTTGCCCGATGATCGGCAAGCCATTGAGATAAATGGATCTTTAAGAAGAAGACGGACGTGGGCGGTAATGTTACCGTCTATGAAGATCGACTTGTGGGAAAGAGTCTTTTCACAAGTTCAAGGAGTTGACTACGATGAGAATTTCTCACCCGTAGCGATGCTTAAGTCCATTGGAATCATGTTAGCATTAGCTGTATTTTTCGATTATGAAATCTTACAGATGGATGTCAAAACAAGTTTTCTTACGAGTTTTCGTAAGAAAAGTTGTATGTGATACAATAAAAGGTTTTGTCGATCCTAAGGATGCTAAAAGGTATGCTGGCTCCAGCAATCCTTCTATGGACTAGAGCAAGCATCTCGGAATCGGAATATATGTTTTGATGGAGTGATCAAAGCTTTTAGGTTTATACAATGTTTGCTAGAAACTTGTATTTACAAGAAAGTGAGTGGGAGCACTACAACATTTCTGATAAGTATATGTGGATGACATATTGTTGATCCGAAATAATGTAGAATTTCTGAAAAGCATAAACGGTTGTTTGAAGAGTGATTTTCAAAGGAAGACCTGGATAAAGCTGCTTACATATTGGGCATCAAGATCTATAGAGATAGATCAAGACGCCTGATGATACTTTCAAAGAACGCACACCTTGACATGTTTTTGAAGGAGTTCAAAATAGATCAGTCAAAGAGGGGTTCTTACTTGAGTTGTAAGGTGTGAAGTTGAGTAAGACTCAAAGCTTGACCACGGCAGAAGAAAGAAGAAGGACGAAGGTCGTCCCCTATGCTCTTGTCATAGGCTCTATACGGTATGCCATGCTGAAGTACCGCACCTAATGTGTGCCTTGTCACATGTCTGGCAAGAGGGTACAAAGGTGATCTAGGACTGGATCACCAGATAGCAATCAAAATTATCCTTAGAGGAATAAGGAAATGTTTCTTGGTTATGGAGGTGATAAAGAGTTCGACATAAAGAGTTATGTCGATGCAAGCTTAACACCTATCCGGATAGCTCTGAGTAGAGATACCGGATACGTATAATGGAGCAATAATTTGGAATAGCTCCAAGTGGAACGTGGTAGCAGCATCTACGATATAAAGTTTTGCGAATTACATAGGGATCTGAATATGGCAAGACCCGTTGACTACAACCTCTCTCACAAGCATAACATGATCAAACCCAAAACTCTTTGAGTGTTTATCACATAGTGATGTGAACTAGATCATTGAGTCTAGTAGACTCTTGGATGTTGGTCACATGGCGATGTGACCTATGAGTGTTAATCACATGGCGATGTGAACTAGATTATTGACTCTAGTGCAAGTGGGAGACTGTTGGAAATATGCCCTAGAGGCAATAATAAATTAGTTATTATTATATCATGTTTCATTGTTCATGATAATCGTTTATTATCCATGCTAGAATTGTATTGATAGGAAACTCAGATACATGTGTGGATACATAGACAACACCATGTCCCTAGTAAGCCTCTAGTTGACTAGCTCGTTGATCAATAGATGGTTACTGTTTCCTGACCATGGACATTGGATGTCGTTGATAACGGGATCACATCATTAGGAGAATGATGTGATGGACAAGACCCAATCCTAAGCCTAGCACAAGATCGTGTAGTTCATTTGCTAAAGCTTTTCTAATGTCAAGTATCATTTCCTTAGACCATGAGATTGTGCAACTCCCAGATACCGTAGGAGTGCTTTGGGTGTGCCAAACGTCACAACGTAACTGGGTGGCTATAAAGGTACACTACAGGTATCTCCGAAAGTGTCTGTTGGGTTGGCACGAATCGAGACTGGGATTTGTCACTCCGTGTAAACGGAGAGGTATCTCTGGGCCCACTCAGTAGGACATCATCATAATGTGCACAATGTGACCCAGGAGTTGATCATGGGATGATGTGTTACGAAACGAGTAAAGAGACTTGCCGGTAACGAGATTGAACAAGGTATCGGGATACCGACGATCGAATCTCGGGCAAGTACAATACCACTGGACAAAGGGAATTGAATACGGGATTGATTGAATCCTCGACATGGTGGTTCATCCAATGAGATCATCGTGGAACATGTGGGAGCCAACATGGGTATCCAGATCCCGCTGTTGGTTATTGGCTGGAGAGTTGTCTCGGTCATGTCTGCATGGTTCCCGAACCCGTAGGGTCTACACACTTAAGGTTCGATGACGCTAGGGTTATTAGGAAGACTTGTATGTGATTACCGAATGTTGTTCGGAGTCCCGGATGAGATCCTGGACGTCACGAGGAGTTCCGGAATGGTTCGGAGGTAAAGATTTATATATGGAAAGTTGTTGTTCGGGTTCCGGGAAAAGTTTGGTTTTTTCCGGTATTGTACCGGGAAGCTTCCGGAAGGTTCCGGAGGATTCCGGAGGGGTCCGGAGGTTCGGAAAATGTTCCACCACGTCCAATACAGCAGCATGGGCTGTAGGGGGGCGCCCTAACCTTAATGGGCCAAGGGCACCAGCCCCCCAAGGGCCATGCGCATGGGAGAGGGGAAACCCTAAAGGGGAGGGCCTCCACTTGACTTGGGAGGCACTCCTCCCCCCCTTGGCCGCCGCCCCCAACCCTAGATGGGATCTAGGGGGGCCGACCCCCTCTCTCCCCACCTATAAATAGTGGAGGGGTGGGAGGGCGGCCACACCCTTGAACCTGGCGCAGCCCCTCCCCTCCAATACCTCTCCTCCTCCGCGTGAGCTTGGCGAAGCCCTGCCGGAGAACTGCCACTCCATCACCACCACGCCGTCGTGCTGCTATTGGACTCTCTTCCTCAACCTCTCCTTCCTCCTTGCTAGATCAAGGCGTGGGAGACGTCTCCATTCCGTTCGTGTGTTGAACGCGGAGGTGCCGTCCGTTCGGCGCTAGGATCATCGATGATTTGGATCACGACGAGTACGACTCCATCAACCCCGTTCACTTGAACGCTTCCGCTTAGCGATCTACAAGGGTATGTAGATGCACTCTCCTTCCCCTCGTTGCTAGATTACTCCATAGATTGATCTTGGTGATGCGTATAAAATTTTAAATTTTTGCTACGATCCCCAACACAAGAATCCATGGGCTAGCTCTAGCCTTGTAGCATACGCTGGAATCTACCCTGCAGGTTGCCTGCTTCCGTGATATGTGCTTGTCCTCCAAAAAATCTGTTCAGCAGCCTAATAACTTCGAGCAACTTTATCAGAGTCGCCATATTGGCAGACTCCATATGCATATGGAGCAAACTCCATCTGCATTATGAAGGTTGCCGAGGCAAATCACAAAGTCCTAGTCGCCATAGTTAGCCATCTCCATATCGTGGGATCCATTTGTCAATGGGACAAATTATGCCAACGTGGCAGGATATGACGACACTGCTAGAGTGCCTTTTTTGCCCAAGCTTTTAAATCAAGGCCGGTATGACCGATATAAAGGCCGATATACCACTTTTGGGGCTCTACCGATATAGACATAACATATCATTTTGTAAATATCATTTTCAAACATATCACTTGACATGGACCGAAATATCAACCGATATGGCCGATATCTAGCCCGATATGTCCACCGATATAGCACGTTACCTTGATAACAATAGTTCTTTATTAAATAACAGTGAAATAAGATTATGCACTTACAACTTCAACATATATTATCAAAGTCATGCACAATATTTCATACAAATGCATACATTTCGTATTTTCTTAATCATAGAGTAAGGATTTTGTGAATCTTTCCTTAATAGTTTCTTAATCAACAGATTAATAAACTAGGAATCTAAACATGTTATGTTCAAGCATTGACATCATACATTTAGTTTTACTAAAAATACATGTTTTGAACAAGAATAATGTAAAAAACTAGACATGTTTTCTCCGATCTATTCACATATCGTCTGATATATCACCCGATATCCGACATCCGATATGTCGAAGCCAAACCGATACAAACCCGATATCCGATATTTTGAATCTTGTTTTTGCCAGAATCAACATATTGGTTCATATTATGGTGATTTGGCCATTATGGCGACTCTAGTAGAGTTGCTCTTAGGCTGGCTAGCTTGTGCGAGCTAGTTCTCTCAACCAAAAGCACTGACCGCAAAGATAATTGCATCGTAAAGTATGTTGGACAATATTTATAGGGTTTGCACCAACATGCTTCAGGTGGAAAGGACAAAGAGCATCTGTTTCGGCCGGCGGCGCCCCAAGCATGGGAAGGTTGCGTGTAAAGTGGTGGAGAAGGATGCTGATGATGCAGAGGTTGTCCCTCTGGTGACACCGAAAGTCATCTAAAGGAGGAGGAGATACTCATGTTCGACTCCGAGCACCAGCGAGTGCTTGCTTCCTAATAGTTTGTTTATTTGATCATTTATGCAATACGTATTCAATTTGTACTTGTTCAGTAGTGTTGACTAGAAATTGACTTCTCAGTGTCCAATCATGTGTTGCTGCTTCGGACATCTTTCATATTTTAACCTTATTATAAGAAACTTAATACCGACTTTTGAACCAAAAAGTTTATAATTTAAGTATCTAAGTTATAGGTTAAACTAATGTTCCTTTTTATTGAGAGCTTTTGCCGTTGGTCATAAGCTTACACAATTCGTCATTCTGCCTGCATTTGATAAAGAGAACAAGTTATCATTCAGATCCCCTCTTTTGTTTGTTCTTAGTTGCTTAAAGGGAGAGTGATCCTTAATATTGGCATATGATCATCTTACCATTATCACTTTCAATTTCGCACAAAGCTGTATATGTTCTTTGTTGAATGTACTGTACTTTTGACTAATTGTGTGGACACACCAAGTTCTCAAGAGAGATAATGGTGTGTTACTAAACCAAAGAGGTGCAGGGTGGTCGGCAGAGACAAAGACACCGATGCTTCTCGCAAGATGGTAAAAGAATTAGCTTCACACGCATGCTCATAACGGAAGTGCCTCTACATCGACGCCTTGAGATACATTTTTGTACTCCTGTAGCAGCGCGCGGGCATGTTTGCTGGTAAACTAACAAGGAAGATTTGATATGTACGTAGTGTAAGACAGTGTAATCCACATCAGTGGACATTGTATTCCTCTCATACATACAAGAAACTGAATACATACACTGGTACACAAATACACAAAGGATATATCTAGGAGTATATATGAGGTTATCGTGTTTATTATTTTTTGTTTACTTTCGACATGTTGGACTAATTGACTAATTGTTAATCCATGCATCATCATCTAATCCTGCTCATCACTGGGAAGAAAGGCTAGTTAATCACGTAGTCAGCGGAGGCACGAGGGCACGATGTCACTGAAATCTGCGCCTGGATCCCCACTATCTGTATAGAAATGAAATGTCTCGGCTGCAATGGCGGATCTGGTCGCTTGCGTGCACGAGATCGACGGAAAATTTGGCTTCATTCACACGGATTTCCCGGTCACTGTCAGGTCACCACTGTCCAAGAGCAGAAGCGCAAGCATACATGCAGATGCAGGTCGTCGCTGGCATTTTCAGATTTCCTTCTCCGCCACCGCACCGAGCCGTACGTGCGTGCAAGCTGCAGGTCTAGCCACCGATGGATTTCGTGCGGGCGGTTGTGGCGGCGGCGGCGGCGGTGTTGGCGTCGTGGGCGCTGAGTGCGCTGGTGTGGAGGCCGCGCGCCATCGCCCGGCAGCTCCGCGCCCAGGGCGTGGGCGGGCCGGGCTACAGGTTCCTGGCCGGGAACCTCGGCGAGATCAAGCGTCTCCGCGCCGCCATCGCCGGCGCCGCGCTGGACGTCGGCTCCCACGACCTGGTGCCCATGGTGCAGCCGCACATGCGCAAATGGATCCCCGTCCACGGTACCAAACTCGGCCTGCATCTGTAATTCCTTCCATGATTCCATGCCGACCCTGTGCTCTGTGCACTGCAGGACGCACGTTCTTGTACTGGTTCGGAGCACGGCCGACCCTGTGCGTCGCCGACGTGAGCATGGTGAGCCAGGTGCTCCTGGAGCGCACCGGGCTGTACCCCAAGAACACCGGGAACCCGCACATCGCCCGCCTGCTCGGCAGGGGGCTCGTGTTCGCCGACGGCGACGAGTGGAAGCGCCACCGCAAGGTCGTCCACCCCGCCTTCAACATGGACAAGCTCAAGGTACGACACAATCGACGTGTGTTATCATTCTACTACCTCTCTCTCAGTTTACAAGGCGTGCGCGTACCCCTAGGTTGTTAATTTAACCAACTTAATACAAGTCATATATTACAAAAAATATACCAATATAAACTTCAGAAGCTCTATTTTCAAATCGTATAATTTTTGTGTTATATAGTTTATATTAAAGTGATAAAATTGGCAACCTAGGTATACGCGTAGGACTTATAAACTGAAATGGAGGTAGTAGCTCTAGCGCCAACTTAACAGCTGCCATTGGTACGAGCAACAGGTGATGACGGCGACCATGTCGGACTGTGCCGGGTCAATCATGTCGAAGTGGAAAGCGAAGGTGGGCGAGGGAGGCGGCGCGGCGGAGATCGAGCTGAGCGGCAAGTTCGAGGAGCTAACCGCGGATGTCATTTCTCACACAGCCTTCGGAGCTAGCTACAGAGAGGGGAAGCGAGTCTTCCTGGCGCAGAGGAAGCTCCTGTTCCTTGCCTTCTCCACCGTTTTCAATGTCCAAATCCGAGCATTTAGGTGCTTAACTACTACTTGCTTCTTTTCCCATTTTGTCGCTTGGTTCAAACCAATACAAGATTATAACCTGTATATTTGACTGAAGGAAATATGCCCTAGAGGCAATAATAAAGTTATTATTTATTTTCTTATATCATGATAAATGTTTATTATTCATGCTAGAATTATATTAACCGGAAACATAATACATGTGTGAATACATAGACAAACAGAGTGTCACTAGTATGCCTCTACTTGATTAGCTCGTTAATCAAAGATGGTTATGTTTCCTAACCATGAACAAAGAGTTGTTATTTGATTAACGAGGTCACATCATTAGTTGAATGATCTGATTGACATGACCCATTCCATTAGCTTAGCACCCGATCGTTTAGTATGTTGCTATTGCTTTCTTCATGACTTATACATGTTCCTATAACTATGAGATTATGCAACTCCCGTTTACCGGAGGAACACTTTGGGTACTACCAAACGTCACAACGTAACTGGGTGATTATAAAGGAGTACTACAGGTGTCTCCAATGGTAGATGTTGGGTTGGCGTATTTCGAGATTAGGGTTTGTCACTCCAATTGTCGGAGAAGTATCTCTGGGCCCTCTCGGTAATACACATCACATAAGCCTTGCAAGCATTATAACTAAGATGTTAGTTGTGAGATGATGTATTACGGAACAAGTAAAGAGACTTGCCAGTAACGAGATTGAACTAGGTATTGGATACCGACGATCGAATCTCGGGCAAGTAACATACCGATGACAAAGGGAACAACGTATGTTGTTATGCGGTCTGACCGATAAAGATCTTCGTAGAATATGTAGGAGCCAATATGGGCATCCAGGTCCCGCTATTGGTTATTGACCGGAGACGTGTCTCGGTCATGTCTACATTGTTCTCGAACCGTAGGGTCCGCACGCTTAACGTTACGATGACAGTTATTATGAGTTTATGCATTTTGATGTACCGAAGGTTGTTCGGAGTCCCGGATGTGATCACGGACATGACGAGGAGTCTCGAAATGGTCGAGACGTAAAGATTGATATATTGGAAGCCTATGCTTGGACATCAGAAGTGTTCCGGGTGAAATCGGGATTTTACCGGATTACCGGAAGGGTTACTGGAACCCCCCGGGAGCCAAATGGGCCAACATGGGCCTTAGTGGAAAGGTGAGAGGGCAGCCCACATAGGGCTGCGCCTCCCCCCCTCTCCCTAGTCCTATTAGGACTAGGAGAGGGGCCGGCCACCTCTCTCTTCTCTTCCCCTTTGGGGAATCCTATTAGGAATAGGATTGGGGGGGGGGGGGAGTCCTACTCCCGGTAGGAGTAGGACTCCTCCTGCGCCTCCTAGCTTGGCCGGCCAGCCTCCCCCCTTCATCCTTTATATACGGGGGTAGGGGCACCTCTAGACACACAAATTGATCCTTGAGATCGTTCCTTAGCCGTGTGCGCTGCCCCCTGCCACCAAATTCCACCTCGATCATATCGTTGTAGTGCTTAGGCGAAGCCCTACGTCGGTAGTACATCAAGATCGTCACCACGCCGTCGTGCTGACGGAACTCCTCCCCGAAGCTTTGCTGGATCGGAGCCCGGGGATCGTCATCGAGCTGTACGTGTGCTAAGAACTCGGAGGTGCCGGAGTAACGGTGCTTGGATCGGTCGGATCGGGAAGAAGACGTACGACTACTTCCTCTACGTTGTGTGATCGCTTCCGCAGTCGGTCTGCGTTGGTACGTAGACAACACTCTCCCCTCTCGTTGCTATGCATCACCATGATCTTGCGTGTGCGTAGGAAATTTTTTGAAATTACTACGTTCCCCAACAGTGGCATCCGAGCCTAGGTTTTTATGGTTTGATGTTATTTGCACGAGTAGAACACAAGTGAGTTGTGGGCGATACAAGTCATACTGCCTACCAGCATGTCATGCTTTGGTTCGGCGGTATTGTTGGACGAGACGATCCGGACCAACCTTACGCGTACTCTTACGCGAGACCGGTTCCCTCGACGTGCTTTGCACATAGATGGATTGCGGAAGACTGTCTCTCCAACTTTAGTTGAACCAAGTGTGGCTACGCCCGGTCCTTGAGAAGGTTAAAACGGAGTCTATTTGACAAACTATCGTTGTGGTTTTGATGCGTAGGTGAGATGAGTTCTTACTTAAGCCCGTAGCAGCCACGCAAAACTTGCAACAACAAAGTAGAGGACGTCTAACTTGTTTTTGCAGGGCATGTTGTGATGTGATATGGTCAAGGCATGATGCTGATTTTATTGTATGAGATGATCATATTTTGTAACCAAGTTATCGGCAACTGGCAGGAGCCATATGGTTGTCGCTTTATTGTATGCAATGCAATCACGATGTAATGCTTTACTTTATTACTAAGCGGTAGTGATAGTCGTGGAAGCATAAGATTGGCGAGACGACAACGATGCTACGATGGAGATCAAGGTGTCGCGCCGGTGACGATGGTGATCATGATGGTGCTTCGGAGATGGAGATCACAAGCACAAGATGATGATGGCCATATCATATCACTTATATTGATTGCATGTGATGTTTATCCTTTTATGCATCTTATCTTGCTTTGATTGACGGTAGCATTATAAGATGATCTCTCACTAAATTATCAAGAAGTGTTCTCCCTGAGTATGCACCGTTGCCAAAGTTCGTCGTGCCCAGACACCACGTGATGATCGGGTGTGATAAGCTCTACGTCCATCTACAACGGGTGCAAGCCAGTTTTGCACACGCAGAATACTCAGGTTAAACTTGACGAGCCTAGCATATGCAGATATGGCCTCGGAACACAGAGACCGAAAGGTCGAGCGTGAATCATATAGTAGATATGATCAACATGACGATGTTCACCATTGAAAACTACTCCATCTCACGTGATGATCGGTTATGGTTTAGTTGATTTGGATCACGTGATCACTTAGAGGA
This sequence comes from Triticum monococcum, assembly GCA_034509565.1. Taxonomy (NCBI): domain Eukaryota; kingdom Viridiplantae; phylum Streptophyta; class Magnoliopsida; order Poales; family Poaceae; genus Triticum; species Triticum monococcum. The sequence goes on from CM067845.1 coordinate 674,384,229, forward strand.
TTAGAGGGATGTCTATCTAAGTGGGAGTTCTTAAGTAATGTGATTAAATTGAACTTAAATTTATCATGAACTTAGTCCTGGTAGTATTTTGCAAATTATGTTGTAGATCAATAGCTCGCGTTGTTGCTTCCCTCTGTTTATTTTTGATATGTTCCTAGAGAAAATTGTGTTGAAAGATGTTAGTAGCAATGATGCAGATTGGATCCGTGATCTGAGGTTTATCCTCATTGCTGCACAGAAGAATTATGTCCTTGATGCACCGCTAGGTGACAGACCTATTGCAGGAGCAGATGCAGACGTTATGAACGTTTGGCTAGCTCAATATGATGACTACTTGATAGTTTAGTGCACCATGCTTAATGGCTTAGAATCGGGAATTCAAAGACGTTTTGAACGTCATGGACCATATGAGATGTTCCAGGAGTTGAAGTTAATATTTCAAGCAAATACCCGAGTTGAGAGATATGAAGTCTCCAACAAGTTCTATAGCTAAAAGATGGAGGAGAATCGCTCAACTAGTGAGCATGTGCTCAGATTGTCTGGGTACTACAATCGCTTGAATCAAGTGGGAGTTAATCTTCCAGATAAGATAGTGATTGACAGAATTCTCTAGTCATCATCACCAAGTTAGTAGAACTTCGTGATGAACTATAATATACAAGGGATAACGGAAACAACTCCCAAGCTCTTCGTGATGCTGAAATCAACGAAGGTAGAAATCAAATTAAACATCAAGTGTTGATGGTTGACAAGACCACTAGTTTCAAGGAAAGGGCAAAGGGAAGAAGGGGAACTTCAAGAAGAACGGCAAGCAAGTTGCTGCTCAAGTGAAGAAGCCCAAGTCTGATCCTAAGCCTGAGACTAAGTGCTTCTACTGCAAAGGGACTGGTCACTGGAAGCGGAACTACCCCAAGTGATTGGCGGATAAGAAGGATGGCAAAATGAACATAAGTATATTTGATATACATGTTATTGATGTGTACTTTACTAGTGTTTATAGCAACCCCTCAGTATTTGATGCTAGTTCAGTTGCTAAGAGTAGTAACTCGAAACGGGAGTTGCAGAATGAACAGAGAAATAGTTAAGGGTGAAGTGACAATGTGTGTTGGAAGTGGTTCCAAGATTGATATGATCATCATCGCACACTCCCTATACTTTCGGGATTAGTGTTAAACCTAAAATAAATGTTATTTAGTGTTTGCGTTGAGCATGAATATGATTTGATCATGTTTATTGTAATACGGTTATTCATTTAAGTAAAAGAATAAATTGTTGTTCTGTTTAAATGAATAAAACCTTATATGGTTACACACCCAATGAAAATAGTTCATTGGATCTCGATCTTAGTGATACACATATTCATAATATTGAAACCAAAAGATGCGAAGTTAATAATGATAGTGCAACTTATTTGTGGCACTGCCGTTTAGGTCATATTGGTGTAAAGCGCATGAAGAAACTCCATGCTGATGGGATTTTGGAATCACTTGATTATGAATCACTTGATGCTTGCGAACCATGCCTTATGGGCAAGATGACTAAAACGCCGTTCCCCGGAACAATGAAGCAAGCAACAGATTTGTTGGAAATCATACATACTGATGTATGTGGTCCGATGAATATTAAGGCTTACAACAGGTATCATTATTTTTTGACCTTCACAAGATGATTTGATCAGATATAGGGATATCTACTTGATGAAACATAAGTCTGAAACATTTGAACAGTTCAAAGAATTTCAGAGTGAAGTGGAAAATCATTGTGACAAGAAAATAAAAGTTTCTACGATATGATCGCAGAGGTAAAATATTTGAGTTACGAGTTTGGTCTTCAGTTAAAACAATGTGAAATAGTTTCACTACGCACGCCACCTGGAACACCACAGTATAATGGTGTGTCCGAACGTCATAACCGTACTTTATTGGATATAGTACAATCTATGATGTATCTTACCGATCTACCACTATCGTTTTGGGGTTATGCATTACAGACAGCTGCATTCACGTTAAATAGGGCACCATCTAAATCCGTTGAGACGACACCGTGTGAACTATGGTTTGGCAAGAAACCTAAGCTGTCGTTTCTTAAAGTTTGGAGTTGCGATGCTTATGTGAAAAAGTTTCATCTCGATAAGCTCAAATTCAAATCGGAGAAATATGTCTTCATAGGATACCCAAAGGAGACAGTTGGGTACACCTTCTATCACAGATCCGAAGGCAAGACTTTTGTTGCTGAATTCGGAAACTTTCTAGAGAATGAGTTTCTCTCGAAAGAAGTGAGTGGGAGGAAAGTAGAACTTGATGAGGTAACTGTACCTGCTCCCTTATTGGAAAGTAGTTCATCACAGAAATCTGTTCCTGTGACTACTACACCAATTAGTGAGGAAGCTAATGATGATGATCATGTAACTTCAGATCAAGTTACTACCAAATCTCGTAGGTAAACCAGAGTGAGATCCGCACCAGAGTGGTACGTTAATCCTGTTCTGAAAGTTATGTTACTAGACCATGACGAACTTACGAACTATGAGGAAGCGATGATGAGCCCAAATTCCATGAAGCGGTTTAAGGCCATGAAATCTGAGATATGATCCATGTATGAGAACAAAGTTTGGACTTTGGTTGACTTGCCCGATGATCGGCAAGCAATTGAGAATAAATGGATCTTCAAGAGGAAGACGGACGCTGATAGTACTGTTACTATCTACAAAGCTAGAATTGTCGCAAAAGGTTTTCGACAAGTTCAAAGTGTTGACTACGATGAGAGCTTCTCACTCGTATCTATGCTTGAGTCTGTCCGAATCATGTTAGTAATTGCCGCATTTTATGAAATCTGGCAAACGGATAAACAAAACTGCATTCCCTAATGGATTTATTAAAGAAGAGTTGTATATGATGCAACGAGAAGGTTTTGTCAATCCGAAAGGTGCTAACAAAATGTGCAAGCTCCAGCGATCCATCTGTGGACTGGTGCAAGCATCTCGGAGTTGGAATATACGCTTTGATAAGTTGATCAAAGCATATAGTTTTATACAGACTTGCGGTGAAGCCTGTATTTACGAGAAAGTGAGTGGGAGCACTACAGCATTTCTGATAAGTATATGTGAATGACATATTGTTGATCGGAAATAATGTAGAATTATTCTGTAAAGCATAAAAGGAGTGTTTGAAAGGAGTTTTTCAAAGAAAGACTTCGGTAAAGCTGCTTACATATTGAGCTTCAAGATCTATAGAGATAGATCAAGACGCTTGATAAGTTTTTCAATAAGTACATACCTTGACAAGATTTTGAAGTAGTTCAAAATGGAGCAGTCAAAGAAAGAGTTCTTACCTGTATTACAAGGTGTGAAGTTGAGTAAGACTCAAAGCCCGACCACAGCAGAAGATAGAAAGAGAATGAAAGTCATTCCCTATGCCTTGGCCATAGGTTCTATAAAGTATGTCAAGCTGCATTCCAGATCTATTGTATACCCTGCATTAATTTGGCAAGGGAGTACAATAGTGATCTAGGAGTAGATCACTGGACAACGGTCAGAATTATCCTTAGTGAAATAAGGATATGTTTCTCGATTATGGACGTGACAAAAAGGTTCGTCGTAAAGGGTTACGTCAATGCAAGTTTTTGACACTGATCCAGATGAATCTAAAGTCTCAATCTGGATACATATTGAAAGTGGGAGCAATTAGCTAGAGTAGCTCTGTGCAGAGCATTAAAGACATAGAACTTTGCAAAATACTCACGGATCTGAATGTGACAGACCCGTTGACTAAAATTATCTCACAAGCAAAACATGATCACACCTTAGTACTCTTTGGGTGTTAATCACATAGATATGTGAACTAGATTACTGACTCTGGTAAACCCTTTGAGTGTTGGTCACATGACGATGTGAACTATGGGTGTTAATCACATGGTGATGTGAAATAATGCTGCTAAATCACATGGCGATGTGAACTAGATTATTGACTCTAGTGCAAGTGGGAGACTGAAGGAAATATGCCCTAGAGGCAATAATAAAGTTATTATTTATTTCCTTATATCATGATAAATGTTTATTATTCATGCTAGAATTGTATTAACCGGAAACATAATACATGTGTGAATACATAGACAAACAGAGTGTCACTAGTATGCCTCTACTTGACTAGCTCGTTAATCAAAGATGGTTATGTTTCCTAACCATGAACAAAGAGTTGTTATTTGATTAACGAGGTCACATCATTAGTTGAATGATCTGATTGACATGACCCATTCCATTAGCTTAGCACCCGATCGTTTAGTATGTTGCTATTGCTTTCTTCATGACTTATACATGTTCCTATAACTATGAGATTATGCAACTCCCGTTTACCGGAGGAATACTTTGGGTACTACCAAACGTCACAACGTAACTGGGTGATTATAAAGGAGTACTACAGGTGTCTCCAATGGTAGATGTTGGGTTGGCGTATTTCGAGATTAGGGTTTGTCACTCCGATTGTCGGAGAGGTATCTCTGGGCCCTCTCGGTAATACACATCACATAAGCCTTGCAAGCATTATAACTAAGATGTTAGTTGTGAGATGATGTATTACGGAATGAGTAAAGAGACTTGCCAGTAGCGAGATTGAACTAGGTATTGGATACCGACGATCGAATCTCGGGCAAGTAACATACCGATGACAAAGGGAACAACGTATGTTGTTATGCGGTCTGACCGATAAAGATCTTCGTAGAATATGTAGGAGCCAATATGGGCATCCAGGTCCCGCTATTGGTTATTGACCGGAGACGTGTCTCGGTCATGTCTACATTGTTCTCGAACCGTAGGGTCCGCACGCTTAACGTTACGATGACAGTTATTATGAGTTTATGCATTTTGATGTACCGAAGGTTGTTCGGAGTCCCGGATGTGATCACGGACATGACAAGGAGTCTCGAAATGGTCGAGACGTAAAGATTGATATATTGGAAGCCTATGTTTGGACATCAGAAGTGTTCCGGATGAATCGGGATTTTACCGGATTACCGGGAGGGTTACCGGAACCCCCCGGGAGCCAAATGGGCCAACATGGCCCTTAGTGGAAAGGTGAGAGGGCAGCCCACATAGGGCTGCGCCTCCCCCCTCTCCCTAGTCCTATTAGGACTAGGAGAGGGGCCGGCCACCTCTCTCTTCTCTTCCCCTTTGGGGAATCCTATTAGGAATAGGATTGGGGGGGGAGTCCTACTCCCGGTAGGAGTAGGACTCCTCCTGCGCCTCCTAGCTTGGCCGGCCAGCCTCCCCCCTTCATCCTTTATATACGGGGGCAGGGGGCACCTCTAGACACACAAGTTGATCCTTGAGATCGTTCCTTAGCCGTGTGCGGTGCCCCCTGCCACCAAATTCCACCTCGATCATATCGTTGTAGTGCTTAGGCGAAGCCCTACGTCGGTAGTACATCAAGATTGTCACCACGCCGTCGTGCTGACGGAACTCCTCCCCGAAGCTTTGCTGGATCGGAGCCCGGGGATCGTCATCGAGCTGTACGTGTGCTAAGAACTCGGAGGTGCCGGAGTAACGGTGCTTGGATCGGTCGGATCGGGAAGAAGACGTACGACTACTTCCTCTACGTTGTGTGATCGCTTCCGCAGTCGGTCTGCGTTGGTACGTAGACAACACTCTCCCCTCTCGTTGCTATGCATCACCATGATCTTGCGTGTGCGTAGGAATTTTTTTGAAATTACTACGTTCCCCAACATTGACAACATGCATGTGTTTATGGGATTCGATGATTATCAGGTACCTGCCAACCCAAAAGAACCTCAAGATATGGAAGCTCGACAAGGAGGTGAGGGGCATGCTCACCAACATCATCAAGAGTCGGCTGGCAACCAAGGACACAGTGGGCTATGGGAACGACCTGCTCGGGCTGATGTTGAAGGCGTGCACTCCGGAGGAGCACGGTCACGAGCCGCTTCTAAGCATGGACGAGATCATAGACGAGTGTAAGACCTTCTTCTTCGCTGGACACGACACTAGCTCACACATGCTTTCATGGACCATGTTGTTGTTGAGCACACATCCAGAATGGGAGCAGAAGCTCAGGGAGGAGGTGGTGAGAGAGTGTGGCAATGAGGTTCCCACCGGTGACGTGCTCAACAAACTGAAGCTAGTCAACATGTTCCTTCTAGAAACTCTTAGGTTATACTCTCCTTTGTCGACCATTCAGAGAAAGGCAGGTTTGGATGTTGAGGTCGGTGGCATCACAGTGCCCAAAGGCACGGTCCTGACCATCCCCATCGCGTCGATACACCGTGACAAGGAGGTATGGGGAGAGGATGCCCATGAGTTCAATCCTCTCAGGTTTGAAAACGGAGTGACACGGGCAGCAAATCATCCTAATGCATTCTTGTCTTTCTCCAGTGGGCCAAGGTCGTGCATTGGGCAGAACTTTGCGATGATCGAGGCCAAGATTGTGATCGTCATGATTCTTCAGAGGTTCTCCTTCTTCCTATCCCCTAAGTATGTCCATGCCCCCATGGACGTCATCACACTATGACCAAAGTTTGGTCTTCCCATGGTTCTCAAGAGCCTAGAGATGTAGAGGCCCTGTATTGTGTTGAGTATAACACAAGTTTCTGTATTTGTTTGTTTAGGGTATAGTTTATGTTGTATATTAGATATATTTGTGTAACTGTTGTCAGATCTTGTTTGGGCTCAAAATCCCCCAACAAATTCAACTATATCGATGTTGCTAGCTGACTAGTTGCAAATAATTTCATGCAAGCAAGGCAAATTTACCGTCCCTCCAACCCACACGGCAACTTGGGCTTGCTGGCGATGCAACACTTTATGTTCAATGATTTTGTATAGTCAACTTAATATGTGCTTTGTCCGAACTTTGAGAAACCCTAAGTCCATGAAGTCAACCTCTAAAATCTTCAACCAAAATCCCCTGGGCAAGAAACATTGCATGATATAAAAGAGGTTTACCCCAAGGCACGGAATTTGATCTTCTGGACCGCACTCCACACAACCCTCATGTGAGCAAAGAAGCATGAGACGTGAAGTGATTCTTCCTATGCACATGTTCGATCGCCATCCACTTAATTCATTACTTCGCCACACCTTTTGTTTCTTCAAAAACAAATCCCGCAAACCCTCTTTTCTTTTACTTCGAACTCCTCTTTCTCCAAACTAATCCCCACGATATGTCATCCGGAGTATCTTTGGTTCCGCTAGGGCCTCCACTGATCTTGCTACTTACACTCAAATTTTTTCCGGCACCCCCATTGAACCCTAAAACCTTAAACCAATCAATACCCAGACACCAAATCATCGCCAAGGCCAGGTGAGTGGACAAGCCATCCCCCTAGTCCGCTCCAACATGCAAGATTGGCTGGGAGGAGGATCAAGAGAAGTAATGGATCAAAGTCACTATGATACGCCACTTGGCGTCCGATTTTTGTATGAAGTTTGTGATCGATGGCCGCAACCCATGAAACAAAAGTGATGGATGGCTTTTAACATGTGTCGTGCAGAAATCGAATAGAAATAATCGTATGTTCAGTAGTGGATATGGTGGACTCAAGTCAGAGAAAGTCCCTGGCGGAGGAGAGGAAACCCTAAGTTGCGAAACCTAGTGGAAAAAAAGCGTTCATGCTGAGTTGCTTTTGAATTTTTTTTTTCTAAATTTTAAATATAACCCCTTCATCCTCTTGATTTGCCGGGAGATACATGGATTGATGAGAAAAATATATATTTGAAACAGAGTCCATTAATTACGTAGAAAAGAATTGTCTGGTCTAACGGAAAACCGGATGAAAACCAAAAATCCGATTCGTGTGACGAGGCACACTGGGGTGAGGGGACCCACCGGTCAGGCTAATCACCTCGGGCCCACCCATTAGAGAGAGGAGACCAAAATGACCCGCAGCTTTACACAAACCCCCCTCGTTTCCTCCGCCATTCCAGCGTTCCACCCCGACGAGCGGCTCGCTCCGAGTTCGTCCTCCTGCTCGCTCCCTCCGCCTCCCCCACCACTCCGCCCCCGCCCGCTCGCTCGCTCGCCGGGGCGAGATCTCCTTCCCCATCACCCCCGCCGCCTCGTCGCGGCGCGTCGCGACCGCCACCCCGTGGACCCCTAGGCTCCTCCGGCCGCAGATGCGTCCCCTCCTCGCCCTCGCCGTGTGCGCCCTCCTCGTGGCGGGCGCGGCCGCCGCGGGGGAGGATGCTGCCAACACGACCAACAAGTTCCGCCAGCGCGAGGCCAGCGACGACATGCTCGGCTACCCCCACCTGTGAGTCGCGCTCCCCCCCCCCCCCCCCCCCCCCCCTGCCCAGCCGCCCCTCCCCGCGAGTCGCTCTAGATTTGGGATCGCTGCCAGATCCTCGGCGCCGGAAACGATAGGATGATATGTTAGCTCCCGTCGTTTATGCTAGTCTCGCTGCAACCGTTGGCGTTGACCATTTCCTGTGTGGTTCCTCGTATCCTCGCTGCTGTTGTTTACCTGAACCAGTTTGTGTGTGTGTGATTGCTGTGCCAGTGCTCAGTTCATGCCTTCACACCAGAGTCTCTGTTTATGCTTAGGATGACGCTATGCTCACAAACTATGTTGAACCACTGTATGATTTCTGTAATTGGCATATTCAGTGCTTAAATTCTGGTATACTCGTCAAGTATCTGCATCTCACATTGCTAGTTGATCATCTGAGCCTGATGTTCTATGTTATGTTATAGTTAAACAGGCTACTTGTGCAGAAGAATGCTATTCCCAGTCCTGACACACATTGGTCTGGTTGCTTGTGTGAACCTGAGCTCCATTTGGCCTGCACATATGATGCACATAATCTGATTGCATGTCCTCACCTATCAAACCGTGGGTTCACTGGGCCCAGGGAATTTTTATCCAGCAATTTTGCACATATCCATGTTCCCATAAGAGTTAAAACCCACTAAGCTCTTACAGCCCCCCGCTCTACCACACCCAACCTAGAAAAAGAATGAAAAGACAAAATAGTGAGCTGAAAAGGTGAAAAACTCTTGCTTCTGTGAGGCCTACAACCAAAACCTAGTAAGAACTTCACCGACGCCTCCTAGAAGTGTAGTTTTATGATAGCTCTTTACAGTGAAAGTTGCCATAAAACACGAGTATCTCCTGAAATTCACAGAAAAATCAGGGGATCCATGTATGGCTTCTGCAAAATTGTTGTCTGGAACATCTGCTGATCTCGGATAGAACTAAATATAGCTTCGAACTTGTTGACATAGATATCATGTGGCATTAGATATCAACGATGCTAATGATTTTGCTGCTCCTGAATTTCACTGGCACATTAATTCTTAAAACCGATAGGAAACACCATACAGGGAGCACAATGCATAGCTAATTAATAGAATGCTTACTGCATTTTAAATCTGTAAACAGAGTAGCTTGGTTTGTTAGATTAAAATACGTTTTTCTTCAAATTATTGATGTTTACTATTGTTTTTTTCTTCACTAAAGAAGACTCCAACTTAAGTGAAGTGCTTTTATCCATGACTAATTTATGTGCACACCTGCTGACCTGCAAATGGTACAAGCACACAACTTACATTAGTAATTTAGTTAGACCCGAGGATATGTGTTGTATCTAACCATTATGCACATTACATATTTCAAAGGGGCCTAGGCAAATAATGTCAGCAATCTGTACGGCTTGATGTATACACTTATATAACAATATAACATCTGTAAACCTTCTGTAGTGATGAAGATGCATTGTTGAGTACCAAGTGTCCAAAACACGTGGAGCTGAGATGGCAGACCGAAGTTAGTTCCAGCATTTATGCAAGTCCGCTGATTGCTGATATCAACAGGTATATGCTTGAGAAGTTATTTAGCCTCTTCTGCCATTAGTATCACGCTGATCTGTGTCATATGTACTTGATCATTTCATGTTTCCATCCTTTTTTGTTTACCTAAAGACGAAATTATCGCTCCATGCTCTGTAAAGAGTAGTGTGTTCCCTCTGTTTGATCACTATAGTAATAATGTGGTAGATCAGATAAGTAAGTCATTGCCATGGTTTTCGAGTCGTGACTCATCCGAGTCACTCTGGGGTAGCGACTCGGAAAAAGTCGAGCCTGCAGTTGCGACTAGTCGCGACTCGAGTCGACACTAAGTCGAGTCGACATTTTTTTGCGACTCATTGACTAGCCGCGACTAGTCGCGCGACTCGAAATCCATGATCATCGCCATAAACAAAGTAGCTGTAGCTTGCTTCCCCTATATGATTTTAGCTTACAAAGTCCAAAGTGCATGCATTTCATAGACATGCTAAATTTGACTTATTAAATATTTAAATGCCAGATGCATGCACAATTTTTTTTTGCTTCCAGTTGCTGCCTTGGCACCTTCTATCTTTTTATAATTCTATTCCAAACACACTTGAATGAACTTCTTTTTGTTGTGATAGTGATGGAAAGTTGGAAGTAGTGGTGCCATCGTTTGTCCATTACTTAGAAGTGCTTGAAGGTTCCGATGGAGACAAACTACCAGGTGAGGCTTCATCCTTTCATTTGGCATGCTATGCTGAGCTCTTTGCACATATTCTCAAAAAAATTTAACCGAACTATATTATATTAGTTTAAGAACTTTCAGTTGAATATCTGTTATCCATATCCTTCTTTTAATTGGTCTGGTTTGCTTTTCTTTTTAATATATATTTGTTGAAACATTAATTCCAGGATGGCCTGCGTTTCACCAGTCAAATGTTCATTCAAGTCCTCTTCTCTATGACATTGACAAGGATGGCACACGGGAAATAGTGTTGGCTACTTACAACGGTGTAGTGAATTTCTTCAGGTAAGGAGCTCAATATTGGCATTTTTTTCTATGAACATGCGGATCTTTATTTGTTTGTTATGTAGGATATCAGGTTATCTGATGATGGACAAGCTAGAGGTACCTCGTAGGAAAGTTCGTAAAGATTGGCACGTTGGGCTAAATCCTGATCCAGTAGACCGTTCCCACCCGGATGTTGATGACAGTTCAATTGCGAAACAAGCTACTTCTGAGGAATCTCACCCAAACATTCAGGACAAATCGGTTGGAGATGAATCTTCAAAGGAACCTCAGTCACGTAAGTTAGCTTATAATCTGATGCCACATCTCTCACTGGTCTATACTAATGCCTTGTTTTATTTTTGCATTTGGATGTATAGATTTTTCTCTAGCAATCTGTATCTGGTAAGCTTTGCGGAAGTTATATGTACTGTTTCTTTACATTTGAATCAGGGGCTATTAGTTTGGTGTTGGTGTTTTTCCCTCTGAGAAAACTAAAAAACTTTGTCTTGATCCCCCACCACAAAGTATTGCTTTGGTGAACATATTTGTCAACTAGGCTCACTTATACTTGTAGATTGTACAGTTCACTTTTTCACATATTTGAGTTGGTATATAAATGTACAATTTGTCTGTTGTCACCACTCACCAGTATGAGGATTGATAATGTTTTAAAAAAAAATTGACGTTGCATGCAAACAGTAATCATTGCACTACTCTGATGTGTGGGTAGTGGACTATCCATGCCATCCTGCTGTGGGTGTGTGGATGCAGGAAGTATGCATTTTGACGTTTTCTGTTTATTACTGCAGGAAGTACAACCAACACACCACAGGGAGCTGATCCCTTGAAACATCCATCTGAGCTACAGTCGGCTGAAACAAAACCTAATCCTACCGCTGAAAAGGAGAATCCAGAGTTGCCAAAACATCCGAAAACCATGACAGAGAGTGCATCACATGCTCAGAGAAGGTTGCTTCAAACAGCAGATAAAAGTGATGATCAAACGGGAAGTGCAGAAACTCATGGAAGTGATGCAGGAACAACAGGAGAATCAACTGTTGAAAATGACGAGCCTTTAGAGGAGGAAGCTAATGCATCATTTGATTTGTTTCGGGATGCAGAAGATCTCCCTGAAGAGTACAGTTATGATTATGATGATTATGTTAATGATACCTGGTGGGGAGACGAGGATTGGAAAGAACAAGAGCATGAGAAAGAGGAAGATTATGTGAGCATAGATGCTCACATATTGTCGACCCCAGTAAGTGAACCTTTTTGTTCCATTTTACATAAATTTTGATGTTTGTTCTAGTAATGTTCTTGAGTTGGTTACTTGGTTTGACATTTTTTCTACAGGTAATTGCAGATATTGACAATGATGGTGTACAAGAAATGGTTATTGCTGTATCTTACTTCTTTGACCGCGAGTAAGGCTGCTTTCTCTGCTACTAATGCATTTCGTGGGTGTTGCTCATGACATCTGGATGATGACTCATAAATAAGAAGTTCTGAATGCCAGTTTATTTGTGATGTCCTATGTTGCATACATGTTTCATTAATGCTCTCCAAGATTATTTTTTCAAAAATAGGACCCCCTTTGTTCTCTCTTTTTATGGACTGGTTGGTTGATGATGGTGCTTATAGCTAGTCTCAGTTAGATTGTGCATTTGCTTTCCTGACTAAATTTATGCTTTGCTTTGATTGTTTTTGTTCTGTATCATGCTTGTTCCAGTAATAATCGAAGGTACTAAAGCAAAAGCTAGTTTTTTTTAATCTTGCTGTGCTATATTTTCATTATGATTGAAATGTTTTTTCTTAATGCAAAACTTCCAACGGCAACGTGAGCACTTCATTATATATTATTGCCTGTGTTACCGTGGTGGTGTTCCTTTTGCAGTCTAGTAATCTGCTGTCTTTTACTGGCAGGTATTATGATAATGCAGAGCATTTAAAAGAGCTAGGAGGGATTGACATAGGAAAATATATTGCAAGCAGTATAGTTGTTTTTAACCTTGACACAAAACAAGTTAAATGGACAGCAGAACTCGATTTGAGTACCGAAAGCGGGAAATTCCTTGCCCATGCATATTCGTCTCCAACTGTGGTTGATTTGGATGGTGATGGAAATTTGGATATCCTTGTCGGAACTTCCTATGGCTTGTTTTATGTTCTTGATCATCACGGTAAGTTCTTAACCTCATAATGTGTAGTGCTGTATCCAAAAGCAGATTTAGCCTGAGCTGTCATTTCATATACTGCATACATTTAACTCTCGTAGCCTAGTGTTTCTTCACTAGAATTGTACAAGACCTAGTGTAAACTATAATCAGTTTTTATCATGCTTTTTTTCATTTGGAAAATTCGTTTATAATCCACTGAAATCCTATAGGGAAAAAAAGTGAATTTCCACATTGTTCATACTTTTATCTTTGATGCGCTGATATATGTGAAGTAACCATGAGCTCTTTGTTGTTGATTTGTTAATATAGGTAAGACTAGGAAAAATTTCCCCCTTGAGATGGCTGAGATCCATGCACCAGTCATTGCAGCAGACATCAATGATGATGGTAAGATCGAGATGGTCACTGCTGATGTGCATGGTAATGTAGCAGCTTGGACTGCAGAGGGAGACGAAATCTGGGAGGTGCATCTGAAGAGCCTTGTTCCACAGGCAAGTTTCACCCTATTCTCTGTACGGTGGTAACTGAATGCTTATATAAATTTGGTTGTCTATTCATATGCCAATGTAATCCATGTCTCCTGACAATCTATACTATGCAATGGCTACACATGCTGAAGCTGCTTGCCTATTTTAGCTCAGGAGAATACGGTTCATCCAGAATCTTGCTTCAATCTCCTTAATATTCAACCATTCTGCCTTCTGGTACTATTAAAAATTGTTTAAGACGGATACAAAACATCATAGTTGGTTTTAGTTAAATAAAGTTATCACATAGACGTATTTCTATTGCAGCATCTTCATCTTCTTTACTTTGTTGCATCTAGGCTTTTCTATATGCAATCTGATTGTTATTATCATATGATGACAGCGACCTACTGTCGGGGACGTCAATGGAGATGGCCACACTGATGTTGTGGTCCCAACTGTATCAGGAAACATCTACGTTCTTAGTGGAAAGGATGGCTCAAAAGTTCAGCCTTTCCCATATAGAACACATGGAAGGATCATGAGTCCGGTCTTGTTAGTTGACATGAGCAAACGTGGAGAAAAGACGCAAGGACTAACCCTTGCTACTACGTCCTTTGATGGTTATTTGTATTTGATCGAGGGCTCTAGTGGCTGTGCAGATGTTGTCGACATTGGAGAGACCTCGTATGCCGTTTCTTCTCTGCTCTTAAAAACATTTGGTAGCATTTTTGGATATTGTACTTGCATTTCACCAGAATGAGCTCACTGCTTTGCACATTGACAGGTACACTATGGTTTTGGCTGACAATGTGGATGGCGGAGATGACCTTGATCTGATTGTTACTACCATGAATGGCAATGTCTTTTGCTTTTCCACTCCCTCACCGCACCATCCTCTCAAGGTAGGCGATGCGTAGCCTTGGGTGAACCCTTTGCAACTTCTGATTGAGCTTGGTTTATACATAGATGGTAACAAGGTTACTTCTCATTCTAACTTGATTGTAGGAATGGAGATCATCAAACCAAGGAAGGAATAATGCTGCATATAGGCACAACCGTCAAGGTATTTATGTTAAGCATGGTTCCAGGACATTCCGTGATGAAGAGGGTAAACATTTCTGGGTCGAATTTGAGATTGTAGACAAGTACAGGGTTCCCTATGGGAATCAAGCTCCTTACAATGTCACGGTACATCCTGTCAGCCCAAAATCTAACCTGACGGACAAACCAAATACTTTTACTAACTCCAAACTATCTCCATTCTACCTCTGGGTTTCAGGTAACTCTACTCGTCCCTGGGAATTACCAGGGAGACAGGCGTATTGTGGTTAGTCAAGTCTACAATGAACCAGGACACAAGCAGATGCAGCTTCCTACCGTGCCCGTCAGAACCACAGGAACAGTGCTCGTGGAGATGGTCGACAAACACGGGCTCCACTTTGCTGACGAGTACTCGCTCACCTTCCACGTGCACTACTTCAAGCTGCTGAAATGGCTCGTGGTTCTGCCGATGCTCGGGATGTTCCTTGTCCTCGTCATCCTACGACCCCAAGAAGGCGCACCGTTGCCGTCGTTTTCGCGGAACAACATCGATTAGTGGCTCCGGTGGTGAAGCAGATCAAGGGGCCGGCCTGGCTCTCCCAGGACGGGACCTCTGCACACCGCAACACACCGGGGAGCGAGCGCGGTCTGCACCATGAGATCAGAAATCCTGTATGCCGCTCCCCATCTATCAGTTAACTAGTTCGGCAGGGCAGATATAGTTTTACAGTATAGAAATACAGTTGAGTTTTGAGGAAGAATTTTGTGACACTTGAATTATTTTCTAACTGATGATGTGCCGCACTGTTCATCATGACCCTGTTATGTGTCAACCTGATGTATGTACTCAAGGGGTCCCTGTTTTTGTTGTCCGGCTTCAGGCGCCGGTCTGTATTTCTTCAGTTTCTTGTGATCTCCGGAGCTTGTTTATGTGCAAGGCAACAAGGGTCCAGATTCTGAACTGCTGTGTTTCTGTTTTTAATCTGAAAGCAGAGGTCAGGGAATGAAAAAATATCCTTTGTTGTTTTACTAGTGAGATGACGAGCTTATCTTCGCTTGCACCAAAATTAGCAGTTAGATGAAGATCTATTAACCCATTTATGCTTGCACCAGTCTTGATGTTTAGACCAGATTGTTTTCACTCAAATTTCCAAGGAGAATTCTCAGTCTAGCAGCCCACTTTTGTGCGTGAGATCTGAGATGCTACCGGGGAATGTTGGAACCAATTTTCTCAAAGTCTTTACTTTCTTGGTCAGAATATACGAGCATTTGTAGAAGACGAGTTCATAAGTGGATAGTTAATTTACGAAAAACTGGATGAAAACGTTTACAACATGACCGGCCTGGCTACCGACACCAACTGGACGCACACCATCCAAAGGAAGGCTAGAGCCAATGTTGCCTAAAGGTGTCATCGTCATTGCCCTTCTTCGAGCAGGCGACTCCAAATTCTCCTGCAGACGGACCACCAACAAAGCAAAAATGCTACACTCATGGATCTTTACAAGGCTAATATAGACTTGTTCCAACTAATCAAACTAGAACCCCCTAGTTTTCAGAGGGTGGGCTCCTTTCAACCCTCTAAATCCAATCCTAATCCTCCACGTTTGCTACTCCGTGAAGTTTGTAAAAAAATCGCCCCGTGAGTCTAGTATTGCTCCCAACAAAGCCACCTCTGCAGCTACCTCACCAAATAGCTAGAACCTCACGTTGGAGATAGGCGGCTCTGATTCTGATGACGAGCTACGAAGGGGAGATGGGAAGATTTGCACTGAACACGACCTACAACATCGGTCATCGTCGCCGCACAGATGACACCAAACAGTTCCGACTTCACAGCAGCAAAGACAACCCAAGACAAAATCCTGTCGGCCTCGTCGAACGAAAGCTAACTACCAAAACCCCACCGTGACCAAAACCTCGCTCCTCAACACCGTTGTTGCCACAGAAATGACCACGTGGACCTCTCACACCACCGGTTTGGCCTCATGCCTGCCACGATGCCATTCAGGTCTGGCCCTAGGAAGGTGCAATAGGGTTGAATGATCTTGAAAGTGACAACCCCCCCCCCCCCCCCTCCGAGGGAGGTGCCATTGGGAATGACAATGTCGTCTACTCCGGAAAATCGGGATCGAAGATTTTCACCTGACAACCAAAAGCCCGAGGCAAGGGAGGCTTCGAAGCTCCACGATGATACCCCTAACAGGAAACACCCTTAGGTGTCGTCATCGCCGGCATCAAACATGCACTGGGCGAGCCTTCACTTGGAGTACATCAACCTCCCCTCCTTGCGCATCCGACCAAGGTAGCAACCGCCAACGTCAGCCCCACAACACTGTCAACCCGTCGGACTGCATAACTCCATCACAAATCCAATGCCCCATCCACGAGGCGACCTCTTTTTTTTTTTGAATTGAACGGTTCTACCAAAGAAATTTGCAATCATCACAACAACACAAATTGTCATCAGAAATGTTCATTTTAGGATGCTTAAAAATCTCACGTTCGCGGTTTGCCGGTTATCAAAATCAAAATAAAAAAAGAAAAGAAGAAGGATGTGCAGCTTCCTCGCTCCGCCCCGACTCTCCCCTCACCCCCACGCCACCGGAAAAAAATTATATGAAACCAGGTCTCACGGTTAGCAGGTGAGACCCATCCCGATGAATGACATGTGGCATTCACAAATCACAAAGTATCTAATCTTTCTTCCCCCTAATTTTAAGTGAGAGATGGGAATACTTTGTGATTTGTAAATGCCACGTGTCATTCATTAGGATGGGTCTCGGGTGAGACCTGATCTCGTAGAATTCTTTTCCCAGGCCACCCCACCCAAACCCACTCGCTCCGCCGTCCACGAGCGCACCCATGGCGACGCGACGCGCGCCTCTGCAGCTGATCGACGACGTCACGGACGAGATCCTCCTCCACCTCCCGCCGGACGAGCCGGAGCACCTCTTCCGCGCGGCGCTCGTCTGCAAGCGGTGGCTCCGCATCATCTGCGACCCGGGCTTCCTCCGCCGCTACCGCGCCTCCCACGGCGCCCCTCCCCTCCTCGGCCTCCTCCACAGGCTCCAGGTGATCGAAGGGCCAACGCCCGCCCGCTTCGCCTCCACCACCTCCATGCCGGACTTCCCGCACCCGGGCGGGCTCCGACGGGCCCTCGACTGCCGCCACGGCCGCGTCCTCGTCCACACGGCGGAGGACGACGGCGTCGACTTCCTCGTATGGAACCCCGTCACGGGCCACCGCCGCGCCGTGCACGGGCCGGACATCGACTGGTTCTGCCTCATCGAGTCCGCGGTGCTGCTCTGCGCCGCCCACGGCTGCGACCACCTCGACTGCCACGGCGGGGGCCCCTTCCGCGTCGTCTTCGCCGCCACCCCTGAGTGCAAGGACACCGTGTTCGCGAGCGTGTACTCGTCGGAGGCGGATGAGTGGACCGTGCCAGTATGCCTTGACAGCGGCTGTGAATCCTTTGTCCGGTACATGGAGCGAGAGACTCGCAGGCCACTACTACCACACACCCTATCTCCAGCCTAGGCGAGGCGCCGTCGTCGGAGATGGACTCTACTTCACGCTTAGCCGGGGCAACGCCATCGTCAAGTACGATCTGGACAAGAATCGCCTGTCCATTGTCGACCCACCGTGCCGGGACGTGTACGAGGTTGCCCTCATGGCCATGGAGGACACTTCACTTGGCTTTGCCTGCCTCCAGGGCTCCAGCCTTTATGTGTGGTCAAGGAAGGTGGATGCTGAAGAACCTGCAGAGTGGGTACAGTGCAGGGTCATCGAGCTAGAGAAAATTATACCTGTTGCCGATCACGAGAAGGCGTCAATTGTTGTTGGGTCTGCAGAGGGTGTGGGTGTCATCTTCGTTAGCACGGATGTTGGCTTGTTTATGATCAACCTCAATTCCGGGCAGCCTAAGAAGGTTGACGAGCCTGGGGTCTACTTCAGCGTCCTACCCTACATGAGCTTCTACACCCCAGGTATCATACTGGCCCTTACTTGTCTGGTGTCATGCATTTCCTTTACAGCTTCTATATGTTTGTTTGCTTAGTTGATTATGGTTCTTCACCAATTATCCACAGTACAGTTTTGTGTATGCTAGTGAAAATTGAATATGTGGCATGGGAAACAGAATGTATTCTTTTCCATGTTGTGCTTGTTAATGGCCATGACATGCATCTGTCGTATTGCTAAATTCGCACGCAAACTTGACGATCTTGTATTATCCTGTAACCTTGCTTCGTATCTTATTTTTGTTAAGAAAAACTAGTTTACTAGCATTGCTGTGCACATATCAGGCTCAGTCTTGTAACCTTTGGAATTAGTACTAGCACATACCTTGTTAAGTGGAATGCTGAGTTGAACCGGCTGTTATTAGTTTTGTTCATGGTATCCTTTCAGATCATGGCACGTTGTTATCGCTATGACTAGCTGATCTCTGAGTCGTTTGTTTTCTGTTGAGCTGTTTGCATACAGATTGTGCAAGTCATTATAATCAATTTTGTTTGTTTTTTGGTCGAATTTATCGTGATGATATTGTTGTAAGTTTTTAGTTTGTCAGGCATATCTCAGTTACTGTCTGGATAATGCTTGACTCAGATACTTTGAACTAAAACTGAGTGTAGTCTATGTTGTTCCTCTTTCCTGAAATATGAACTTCAGTGTTAATCTCGTCTTCAGAAGTACTAAATAGCATCAGCAGACTTTTTGGACATACAATTAGAAATACAGGGATCCAAGATGTAATTTAGTCCCACCATAAAATGTTTACCATCTATAAATCAACTAAAGAACATATTTCAGTTTTGCTAGAGCTGTTGATTGGTCAAGTAGATGATGAAGCATGAACTTGCTGCTAGGCTAAAATGTAGATTGCCAATTAATTGAATAAACTTGTTGATAATATTGTCCTGTTGCCTTGCTTTAGATTTCTATAGAAAAACTGTAGGTTATTTTCTGGCATAGCTGAAGTTCATATCTGAAACTGTATGATACTAGCCCTTGCTTTGCTTGTCTGTATGTTTGTTTGCTTAGTTAATTTTGGTTCTTCAACAATTATCCGTAGTACAAATTTGTGTATGCTAGTGAAAATTGAACATGTGGCATGGGAAATCATATTGTACTTTTTTTTTGAATTTTCAAACGGGGGGGGGGGGGGGGGGGGGGGGGGGGGGACTCCCACACCTGAATCATATATTCATCACGAAGCAGCATACACAGGGGGGATTTTATACGCGACGGGATTTACTGAGAGCAAAGGGACAGAGAGCAACTAGGGCCTGGAGCCAGACATCTACGTGCCCTTGGTCCTCCTCACGGAACCTGCCTCGCCAGAGAACCGCGTCATCCCTGCAGCATTTGAGAGTAGCCCTCAAGGCCATGGCATGCATTGTTCGTATTGGTAAATGTGCACACAAACTTTGTGATCTTGTATTATCCTGTAACCTTACTTCATATTTTCCTTTTGTAAAAAAACACTAGTTTACTAGCATAGCCGTACACATACCAGGCTCAGTCTTGTAATCTTCTGAATGACTCACTCCGTCCCATAATATAAGATGTTATTACAACCAATATCGGGTTGTAATAACATCTTATATTATAGGACGGAGGGATTAGTACTAGCACATACCTTACCCAAGTGGAATGCTGAGTTAAACTGTTGGTTATTAGTTTTGTGCATGGTATATTTTCAGATTATGGCACATTGTTATCGCTATGACTAACTGATCTCCGAGTCGTTTATTTCCTGTTGAGCGGTTTACAATTACATACAGATCGTGCAAGTCATTATAATCAACTGTGTGTGTGTGTGTGTGTGTCTTTTTGTCGAATTTATATTGATGATATTGCTGTAAGTTCTGAATATGTCAGACGCATCTCAGTTACTCTTTGGATAATGCTTGACTCGGCTGCTTAGAACTAAAACTAAGTGCAGTCTATGCTGTTGCTTCTCTTTGCTGAAGTATGAAGTTCAGTGTTGATCTTATCTTCAAAAGGACTAAATAGCATTGTCAGACTTTTTTGGACATACAATTGGAGATACAGGGATCCAAGATGTAATTTAGTCTCACCATAAAACGTTTACCATCTTAAACTCAACTGAAGAACATATTTTAGTTCAACAGGTGTGTAACTCAGATTTCATACGATTCTACTGCAAACATGGAAAAATGATGTCATGTACTCAAGGTTATGCTGTCCTAAAAATGAAAGGCATGCCCTGTTTCACTAGTGCTATTTATACTCTTCGCTAGGTTATGCCATGGACTCAGGTGCTACCATTTTGTGGGAAGTAGGCCAATTGCATATTACCACACACACACACACACACGCACGCACGCACGCACGCATGCCGCGCATGCACGCACGCACGCACGCGCGCGCGCGCGCGCACACACACACACACACACACACACACACACATATGGGTCGCGCTATTCGTCACCCTGGGTGAAGAATAAGTTCACCCCCTCTATTTTACCATCAATGCACCCTAATTTTACGTTCCGTAAGTTTTGTCTTATTTCCGACGTAAAAAGGGACCGTAAGAAAATATATAATTGCTGTAAAAAATATTTTATGTTATGTAAAATTACAAACGTAAAAACATAGTCTAAAATACACATAAACTGCAAATTTTCTTGTCTTATGACCTATATTTTTATTTTCTTATGTCAAATTTTACGTAGTGAATCAGTAGGAATGTAACTATTTGAATTCAAAACGTAATTTAATTATGAAATGATCGTAAGATTACCTCGGATGAAGAATAACTTATTCTGCACCCTGGGTGATTAGTAACACTTACATATGAAGTTCATACCTGAAATCCATTCACGAAATCTTTTGAACTAAGAACAAGTATATGGAGCAGCGAGTTATAAATTCTCAAGTTGGTCATGAGTTTTGTGCTTGGTATCTTTACAGATCGTGGCAGAATGTTGTCGCTGGCGAGGGCTAACTGATCTCCGGTGTGCTGCGCAGCAGTGGTACATTGCAATTGCATAATGGACAAACTCCATCATTGCTGCCGCTGCCTTTTTTGGAGCTACTAACATCAAGTTGGTATGTTTTTGTCGGAGCAGTTTAAGAGTGACGGTTGCAAGTCGATTCGGGTTGTTCTTGTACAAAGTTTCTATAAGACGTACGTAATTGATGGAGGGTCTCGCACACCCAATAGGGTGCGTTGCTTCTCAATATATAGCAGTAGGTATTACATGTACAAGGTAGATACGAATAGGTATCTACAAACGTATACAACATGGATTCTAATACCCTCTCTCAATCTTAACCGGTGTCAAGAAGGTTGAGATTGCGCCGACCAACTTCAAACAAGGGAAGTGACAGCGGCTTAGTGAAAATGTCCGCAAGTTGATCTTTTGATGAGATGAACTTGATTTGTAGTAGCTTTTGTGCAACCCGTTCCCTCACAAAGTGAAAGTCAACTTCGATGTGCTTCGTCCTTGCGTGGAAGACAGGATTGCATGAAAGATATGTAGCTCCAATATTATCGCACCACAGAACTGGGGGTACATCTTGAGGAATACGTAACTCTCGCAGCAAAGACTGTACCCAAATGAGTTCGGCAGTAGCATTAGCAACAGCTTTGTACTCAGCTTCTGTACTACTCCGAGAAACTGTGGCTTGCTTGCGAGCATTCCAGGCGATCAAATTGGAACCAAAGAACACAACATATCCCCCCGTAGATCGCCGTTCATCAGGACTCCCTGCCCAGTCCGCATCAGAGAAAGCAGACAACACTCTAGATGTGGTCGGTCGAAGATGCAAGCCGAAGGAGGCAGTGAGACGAACATAACGCATGATACGTTTGACCGCAGACCAGTGTGTGTCACGAGGCTCATGAAGATACTCGCAGACACGATTAACTGCAAAGGAAAGATCTGGTCGAGTAATAGTAAGATACTGTAGCCCACCAACAATACTGCGATACTTTGTAGCATCACCAGGCGAGAGGAGAACACCAACATCAGCACAGAGCTTCTCAGTCACAGTCATGGGTGTGGTGACAGGTTTACACTTCAGCATGCCCGCATGCCGGAGAAGGTCCAAAGAGTATTTCTTCTGAGTGAGTGAGAGACCAGCAGCAGTATGAGTCACTTCTATCCCCAGAAAATAGTGAAGAGGGCCAAGATCCTTAATAGCAAAGTCATGTCGAAGACTTAGTATGAGTTTATCAACTGCATTAGGTGAAGAGCTGATGAGAATAATATCATCAACATAAACCAATAGGTACATCGTGAGCCCAGGGCGATGTAGAAGAAACATAGACGTGTCTGCAGTAGAGGGAACAAATCTATGCGACCGAAGAGCAGAATCAAGACGAGCATGCCAAGCACGAGGGGCTTGTTTGAGACCATAAATTGCTTTATGGAGCCGACAAAGATGATGTGGACGATGTGAATCAACAAAACCAGGAGGTTGTCGCATATAAACCTCTTCCTCTAGGACACCATGAAGGAATGCATTCTGGATGTCCAACTGTCGAAGAGACCAACCACGAGTAACTGCCAATGAAAGAAGAAGACGAATCGTAGGCTTGATGACAGGACTGAAAGTGTCTTCGTAATCAAGCCCATATCGTTGTTTAAATCCTTTGGCAACCAGTCGCGCCTTGTAGCGTTCAACAGAGCCATCAGCATGCTTTTTTACTTTAAATATCCATTTAGAATCAATCACATTTACCCCGGAAGGAGGAGGAACAAGTTGCCAGGTCTCATTTCTCTGAAGTGCGAGGAACTCCTGTTCCATTGCATTTCGCCAGTAAAGAATGGTCATTGCTACTTGAAAATGTCGAGGTTCAGACGTTGGATCAGATGCAGCCTACGCCATGGAAGTAGCCAGCCAAGCAATAGTACCATAAGTTCGTTGCTTCGGTCGGAAAATGCCGCTTTGACTGCGCGTATGCACCCGTCGAGTAACAGCAGGGGCCGGCGGCTGGACGGGCGATAACTGTCCAGAAGATGCCGACACAGGCGACACAGGCGAAGCCACAACATGGTCAGTCGCAGGCGTCGGTGGCGTTGGGCAGCTCGGCTCGGTCTCCAGCGCTGGTGAGTCAGCGAACACAGGAGGAGTCACATGCGGCTCATCGCGCGGCTCCAGCTCGGCGTGTCGTTCGGCTGGATCCGGCTCGGACCGAACCGCCGTTGCATGGCGCTGCATGCAATCAACGTCTCGCGCATGCACGTGAGCATCGCTTGATGCAATGGTCTGAACTGCTTGCGTGTAATCATCGTGAGCTGCTGTATCATCTAGCAACTCTAGCTGTGCACCTCGCCCAATACCTGTATCATGGTTAGGAAGCAAAAAAGAGAGTATGCAGCATCTATAAATTGGTCAGATAAAGGAAGCGATGGAGAATCAGAGTTGCTAGATGGAGTTTGTGATGCGGGAAAATTAGAAAAGGGATAGAGGTTCTCATCAAAGACAACGTCACGGGATATATAGACACGATTAGACGGAACATGAAGGCACTTATACCCTTTATGAAGGAAACTATACCCAAGAAATACACATTTTTTGGATCGAAACTCAAGTTTGTGACGGTTATAAGGTCGAAGGTGTGGCCAGTAAGCACAACCAAAAATCTTGAGGAATGTATAGTCAGGTGTCTCTTGGAGTAAACACTCAATAGGTGTTTTCATGGCTAGAACTCGTGTGGGAAGTCTGTTGATGAGGAAGCAAGCTGTGGAAAATGCATCAGTCCAAAAACGAAAAGGTACAGATGCATGTGCCAAGAGAGTTAGACCGGTTTCAACTATATGTCGATGCTTACGTTCAGCGGAGCCATTCTGCTGATGTGTATGTGGACAGGACACACGATGTGTAATCCCAAGTTTCCCAAAAAATGTGTTGAGATTACGATATTCCCCACCCCAATCTGATTGAACATGAAGGATTTTATGGTTAAGTAGACGCTCAACATGAGTTTGGAATTGAAGAAAAACATTGAACACATCTGCCTTGCGCTTAAGAAAATAAAGCCAAGTAAATCGACTATAAGCATCAATAAAACTAACATAGTAGTTATGACCACTAACTGAAGTTTGGGCAGGACCCCATACATCTGAATAGAAAATTTCAAGAGGAGTTGTAACTACACGACTAGACAACGGGAACGGGAGTTGATGGCTTTTGCCTTGTTGACAGGCATTACACACGGACTCATCTTTTTTGCTAGACTTGACTGGAAGTTGATGACGACGAAGGACATGCCGTATAATGGGAGTAGCTGGATGACTAAGACGCGAGTGCCACTGAGACGGCTTGACACGAACACTACTGAAGACACTGAACCTTGAAGGTGCATCAAGTGGATAGAGACCATGGTGGAAGTGACCTCTAAGAAGAACGTCCCTCGTCGCGCGATCCTTAACAAAGACATCAAAAGGGTGAAATTCAACAAAAACGTCGTTATCATGAGTAAGTCTAGGAACAGATAGAAGATTGCGAGTAACATCGGGAACATGAAGAACATCGTGAAGTTGAAGCTCCCTAGATGTGCTAGTCGGAAGAGAAGATTGACCAATATGTGTAATGTGCATACCTGACCCGTTTGCAACGTGAACCTTGTCATGGCCGAGGTAGGGTTGGCTTGAGTGCAACTTGTCCATCTCATTGGTCATGTGATCCGTAGCTGCAGTATCCATGTACCAGCTTGAGTCAATGGGGTAGGAGGGAGTGTGCCCGTGGCCAGAACCACCCGAGCCAATGGGTCCTTGAGTAGCCATGGCAGCCTGCCTCTCATTGTTGCGTCCATCATTGCTGATCCCCAGAAAATCACGCTTAAAGCGTTTGTGGCAGCGAGATGCAACATGCCCCTGAAACCCACAGAGCTGGCACGTGGGGCGACCGTCGTTAGGACGACCACACGTAGGGCAGGAGGATTCAGACTTGTTGTTGGTGAAGCTCTGCTGCTGCTGTGATGGCGAGGGAAGAATTGCCTTGCCACCCGACGAAGAAGACGTGTTCCCACCAGCGCGGTAGGGTTGTCGTGGACCACCACGAGTCACAGCATTAGCTGAGGAGAAACCACCATGAACCTCAACCGATCGTCGAGACTCGATGCGTTGCTCGGTCTGAAGAAGTCAAGCATAAAGATCGCGAGGAGGCATCGGGGTGTCGCGTCCTTGGACAACCTCAATCAGCGAGTCATAATCACCATCCAAACCACCTAGAATAAATCCGGTGAACTCCTCATCGGCGAGAGGCTTCCCGATGGCAGCAAGAGTATCGGCTAGGGTTTTAACTTTGTTGAAGTAGACGGTGGCCGAGAGATCAAGCTTCTTAATATCCTGAAGTTGCCGACGAAGAGCCATGGAGCGCGCCGTGGATTGGGAGGAGAAACTGCTCTCTATGGTTGTCCAGGCGTCTTGGAAAGTTGCAGCAAACAAAACCATGCCAGCCACCCCCTCCGTCAATGACGATTGAATCGCCGAGAGGATGGCTTGATCCTGCTGTACCCAGCTCGCGTGCGCCCTGTTAGGAACCGGGTGCTGCGTGCCATCAGCAGTGGTGGCGAGGACGGTTGGTGACGGACACGGTAGCGATCCATCAACATAGCCGAGAAGATCGTGGCTACGGAGGAGAGGAAGAACTTGTGCGCGCCAGTAGAGGAAGTTTTCCGCCGACAACTTGATCGTCAGGAGATGCGCAAAGTGGAACCGCGCCGGAGTGGGCACATCAGACACCACGGGCAGGCGAACAGGAGCAGGCCGGACCGCAGCGACCTGAGGAGTTGAAGAAGCAGACGGCATCAACCCGGCCATGAAGGAGCCGAGGTTGCCGGTGCTGGCTGTAGCGGAGCTGACGACGAGGGCGTTCTGCGCGCCGTTGGTGCCGGCGAGAAGAGCAGCAAGGGTGGGAGAGAGGACCCCCTGCGCGGGTGCAGCGGCTGATGGAGCGGCGGCGGCTGTCGAAGGGGCAACGGCGGCGGCCGAAGGAGCAGCGGAAGTCATGATCGTAACCTATCTGATACCATATAAGACATACGTAATTGATGGAGGGTCTCGCACACCCAATAGGGTGCGTTGCTTCTCAATATATAGCAGTAGGTATTACATGTACAAGGTAGATATGAATAGGTATCTACAAACGTATACAACATGGATTCTAATAGTTTCAGGTTATGAACTGCTGGGTATCTGTTTTCCATGATGATGTGTCACATTGTTCATCCGACAACCTGCTGTATGTTACTCTAACTGGTCACTGTTCGTTGTTTCGGGTTTAGGCGCTGGTATGTATTTTTTTCAGTTTCATGTAATGTTTGGAGCTGGTTGTTTGTTAACAAGGGCTCAGATTCTCAACTGCTGGGTTCCTATTTTTCTCTGTGAAAGCAGAGGCCAGGATTTGAGAATGACGATCCAAAATTATATCCTGACCTTGGCAGTTTTATCAGTGAGATGACGAGCAGATCTTTGGTTGCACTAAAATTCAGCCTAGGATCGTCGAGTTTCGAACAAGATTTAATCAGCAACACATTCTTCAGTCAGGAGTGACTGTTTAGATCAATATCAGTTAGATAAATATCTTCCAGTCCGTTTATACTTACACAAGTCTCAGTGTCTGACCTAGAATCCTTAGTTGCTTGAGAATTATTAGCAGGACCCATTTTCAGTTGTATTTATTTTTAAAGTAAATTCTCACTTTACCATGTGCTTGAGATGCTGCTGGAGGATATTTCGAGCAGAATTTTCTCCAAATCTTTGCTTCCTTGGTTCAAAATTTACAAATATTCGTAAAATACGAGCTCATCACTTGTTTCGCTTTACAAGTGTAGTAATCTTCTTTCTTCTTCTAAGAAAACTGCAAATCTTGGTAGTACTGTACAAACAAACATTGGTCACGGTCGGAATTTTCCCAAAGCACGGCAACTTTGGCTATACACGTGTGGATTGGATACATACGATCGAGCCGGCGGCATCATCATCGGCTAACCCACTCGGAGCTCTTGTCTCCGGCGGACGCGTCCTGCCGCGGCTCCTGCCTCCGGTGGAAGTCCCTTCGCACGGTCCACAGCGCCTCGTTGCACCGCCGCATGGACGGCCGGTCCTGCCTCGCCGGCATGACGCACTGCTCAGCCAGCCGGAGCATCCCCTCCACGGCCGCCACCGACGCCGGGCTCCGCCGCACCCTCGGGTCCATGGCCACCACCGCGTCGCCTCCCCGGAACTTCTGCAGCGCCCACTTGGTGGTGGCGCGGGGCTCGAGGCCGCGGCGGCGCTCGATGGGCGGCCGGCCGGTGACGAGCTCGACGAGGAGGACGCCGAAGGAGTAGACGTCGCTCTTGTCGGTGAGCTGGAGCGTGCCCAGGTACTCCGGGTCCAGGTACCCGGCCGTGCCCACCACCTGCGTCGTCACGTGCGTCGCCTCGCCGTCGCTGGCCACCCGAGCCAGCCCGAACCCGGCCACCTTCGCCGCCAGCGCGCCCGTCAGCAGCACGTTCGACGACCGGATGTCCCGGTGGATCACCGACCGATCTGCCATCCGCCATGAGTTACCGAGTTCAGACAATCACCATGCACACTCTGCTATAACTACTACTGCATATCATATTTCCCTTCCTTTGTTTTTTTACCAAGTATACAAATGAAGTGTAAACAATGCCATTTCAAAGGATCTGATTGGATTACCTGCGTATTCGTGCAGGTAGGTGATGGCGTGAGCCACGTCGATCGCGATGTTGAGCCGCTGCGCAAGTTCTAACCCGGTTCCACGCGATTCTGAATTTTTCAGAAATATTGGTCAGTACATCCTTCTAGTGTTGTGCTATTTCTAATAAAATCTGCATAAACTACAATATGTTTATCACGAGTTCAGTAATATTTCTAATAAAATTGCATAAACTATTTATTTTCTGGCAAAGCAAATGTAGCCAACTGAATTAGAAATGTGAATGCAAATTTCAGCACTTTCAATGATCAGTTGATAAGTTGAACACTGCTAGTAACTATTATGAATGTGACTGCAAAGTTCAACACTGCCAGTGATAAGTTGAAATGCATACCATCCAAGTGTTCTCTTAAGGAGCCATTGTCGACGTACTCTGTAACAATTAGAGTTTCATCTCTCTGCTCGAGGAACCCGAGGAACCTCACCAGATTCTGGTGCTCGATCTTCTGAAGCGTTTCGAGCTCCCTGCTAAGTTCAGCAGATAGATACTGACCGTTTAACTGCAGCAGCAAAATAGCATTTCTTTTATAAGAACAAAATACTAGTAGTTCAATAATCCAAGCTACATATATACTCCATGGACAATTCCCAAATTTTCGTTCATAATGTTTATTTTCCTGACCTTCCTGGCACGTTTGACGGCAACCTGTGACCCGTCCCTGAGCTTCCCTTTGTAGACGCTGCAAGAAGCTCCCTCCCTGACCATGTTCTTCTCGCAGAAGTTCGATGTTGCTCTGAATATGTCTGCAACGGTGAGCCCTGCACCCTCCTTGCCTGCCCCTGCTGCAACCAAATTTGTCAACATCCACAGATTATAGTCCATGGATACTCTGATCTTCTCAAGCATTTCCATGGTGGTCATGATTAACAAAAAAATTTACTGGCAAAACGGAGGGCGAGAAGTCCTAATGGTACCTGAATCTGCGGAGACATGGAAGCCCGCGCTCCTGCTCCCGTGAGAGTACCCTCCACTCCTGCTCCCCTTTGATACCTGAGAGACCTCCCGTTCTTGCTCAGCCTCGGCCTTCCTGACCCGGGGGACGAAGCAGGTGCCGAACACGCCGGCGACGCCCCGCGCTGCCGCCTTGAACGAGCTGCTGCTGCTGCGGGTGGAGCTCCGGCTCAGCTGGGAAGAGAACGGCGCGCTGTACGAGGAGGCCTGCCGCCGGTGCCGGTAGGTGTCCGGAGAGCCAGAAGGGTACGGGTACCCGTCGGAGGCCGCCTTGCTGTAGCCGCTGAAGCCCGAGACCTGCTGGCTGCTCATGCTGCTGCTGCTCGTGCTGGGCTGCCTCCTCGCCGCCGCCGACTCCATGGCGGAGACCCTTGATGATCTGCTTACCGCTGATGCTGATGGTGTTTCATGGATCGTCACATGGGGATAAGATGGGATTGATGGACGATATCGGATGTTATGGAGCAATGATATGATGGTGATCAGACTGCGTCGGAGGTTGCAGGGTCAACCCGCGTGCTGGCTGCCTTGTGCTTAATCCAAGCAACAACTGGTGGTTTGTTTGACCTGAGAGCTGTGGCAATATTTTGCTTTGAGGAATGTTATCATGGTTGAAATTTTGCTTTTCGTTGCTATTCTTTTCTGGTTGTTGTTCATGGAATTTTTGCACACACACTTGTCATTGCTTGGTTGGTACAAGGACCAAGGACCTAGTCTTGGGACTTGGTCATTAGTGGTTCGTGCTAATCATCTATGTGCGGTTGGGGGATAATTAGTTGGGGTGTAATGGGAATTTAATGACCGGTTTAAGGATATTAACATATATGATGGTGAGCTTTGTCTTATGAACACATGTGTTCGTACAAGATGGAACATGGGTTAAGGAATTTGACTTTCATGAGGCAAATGAGAAACCTCAGTTGGATCTTGATGCAGTTTATATATGCAAGTAGCAACCTTGGAAGACAAGCCATCAGGCTTCGAAAGAACCAAAATATTACAAGTCTATCTATGAGTAGTTCGCAATGCAAAAATGAAAATAAGATTGACAAAAAGATCATAACCTCCATACATTTTTCTCTTGAAAAAAAGCCGCACATACCAATACTCATGGTAGAATTAACATCAATTCAAAAGATCATAAGACAAAACATGAATTGACATTATTCTCTGCTTCAGTAACTACCACTCCTCTGTTTGCAGATGCAAAGCACTAGCAATACCTGGTACTTTGCTTATATAGGGACCGTGGTCCTATTGGGATTAAATTTGCACCTTTTCAAGTGTGTTTTCAACGAGGTCGTGCCGTTTTTTGAATCACAGCATAAGTTACTACCACAATAGTTGCACTTAGCCTTCACAATATCTCCAACCATGACCTCTGTAAAGCTTCTCCGCACAAGTGATCTTCGTACCATTGGTTTTCTTTTCTTCACCTTCTTGTTCTTCTGAAGATCAAGCGAGTTGATCTCATTATTTTCCCACACTGGGTCATCCTCCATCTCCTTGTCAGTAACCAATCGTAGTGTTTGGGAAAGACGTTCCATGGTTTCCCCCAAGGAGTCCAGCATTGTCTTCTGCTCATTTTCTACTTCACAGTCCGTCGGCAGGAAGAACTCCAACAGGAAGTCCGCCGTCCCAGTTCGTGTGCACCTTACTCGGATCGCCATTGCACCTTTCAAATTGAAGACCTTAGCCTTGTCAGATAATGGATACTCCTGTTCACTTGAAGATCCAATGTCTGGTAGGAAGCACGGCAGGTTTGTGGTGAAGGCTTCCCCTGCAACCCCTTGCCCGGGCAGAATGACCAAGTAATCATTCATTTACAACATTTGTACTTCTGATCCCCC
The DNA here is from genome assembly GCA_034509565.1 of Triticum monococcum. NCBI lineage: Eukaryota > Viridiplantae > Streptophyta > Magnoliopsida > Poales > Poaceae > Triticum > Triticum monococcum. The sequence continues at coordinate 674,415,217 of CM067845.1, forward strand.
ATGCTTTATCAAACTTGTAATTCTTTGTTATCTGGATCCAGATTATTTCATGGTGTCACTTAATTTATAGTACAGATTTTCTCTTAAGATGGGATAGGAATAGACTAACCCTGAAACAAATTGATGGTTAAGTTAACTGAAGCTAGACCCTATTTTCTGATCCAAACATCAAGTAAACAGTAGCAGTCACTCATAAATCATTTGACTGAGATCTGTTCATGGTATCGCCTAGTCCAAGGTTGTACCTGATGTTTTTTTTCACGAATACGCAAAAGGCTTGCGTATCATTGCATTGATAAGTAGAGAGAGTTCATACAAGGTTTCTCAAGGATTACAAGGGGAGAGGCTAGCCAACATGTACACAGGGATGGCATGGTAGGATAGCCTGAACGCAAGCAGAGGTGGTGCGTCGGCCACCATTGCTAGCCGAATTATATGTCTCCGGGATGATCTGCGAGGTTGTACCTGATGTTGATGGGGATCGAAGTTGGTTGCGTAGCTCCGTGTATTTCTTCCTCGCCGGCATCGATGTGGGCAACGGGTGGCCATGGTAATAGTCTTGGCGTGCCTGCCCTGGGTGCCCATGGCAAAGAACTCATCGTTCATAACCAGCAATGAACGGCAACTGACTGCTGCATATAGCCCAATCTAGAAGTTAGATTCCTTATATATATATTGAGGAACATATTTAAACTTGAGCTAAGGAACGTTTTTTCCACTGTGCCAAGCAAACAGATTCGTCCTGCATTGGAACAGAACAGTGAAGACTAAATATTGTTAATGATCATCCTGTAGAAAGTAACTTAAAATTGATGTGCTTAATGGAGCATATGCCATCCATATCCTTGAATTTCTGCGGATGAGCCTCGACGTGACATGGCATGGCCAAAAATCAGAACACACATGATTGCAATTTGTTGTAACGTACTTCATGAATCAACATCATTTGTACAAACCTTTACTAATCACGCAAGAGTGTATCTATAGGGAATCCAAAAAAATTCTGAACCCGCAGAAGTACTAATCTGTGCCAACCATAGCAGTTCGTTGTAGAAGGGATAGGGGAGAAGGGTGATGGAAGATGGAGGAAGAAATGAGGAGTAAGGGCCAAGGAGGGAGGCTACCTTACTGCGTTGTGCGGCACAGCTCCGGACAGCCGGCGTGGAGGGGCTGTTGGGCGGGCGAAGATGGGCGGAGCGGCTCCGGGAGACGCCCGACGCGGTTGACCTCACCCTGATGCGGTGCTGAGTGACCGATGGTCATGGACGGGGCCGGGACGGCACGGCCCTCGGCGACAGCTGCCGCGGCCAGGCGCGACGGGAGCTGGAGCACGGCGTCGACGAGCATGAGGTAGTTGGGGGAGTCGTCGGAGGTGTGGGTGCCAAGGACGAAGCTGTGGGAGCGGGTCTCGACGGGGGCGACGGCTCCTCTGCCAGCCATGGAAGAGAAACCCTTCCTCCTCTGTGAAGCGAGACGAGGCGGGCGGAGTCAGATTGGGGCGGCGGCGGCGGCAGCAGCAGCAACAACCCTAGCCGTCACTCGGGGTGTGAAGAACGAGCCCCTCTCTCGATCGGCCTCCACCGTTTTTCTCTTCTCTTTAATTTCCCTTGCACCCAACCGCTTCTTTCCATTGCTAAAAAACCCGCTTCTTTCCTTTTCATCTCCGCACAGTAATAAGAGACACGTGGATTACCTCCTCGCTCGCCCCTTCTGCGTACGTTAATGCTTCCAACAACCTGGTGGCGTCACTTGAGGCGGGCCTATGCGCACTTATCTTCTCTGGGGCACTTTCGGCTGTCATGTTTGGTCATCAGTATCACTTATGTACATCAATATGGGCGTATGTTGTATTATTTGAGTTCATTAGGATCTATTAGTAACACATCAATCAAAGTACATATACTATGGTATTTGAGTTCAGAACCATCATAGTCAATGATACGATCTAACAAGGATATATAACAATTAATTCAAAAGGAAAGACAAAATAGAATTAAGTGCTTCAGTTTGGCCGAAGAAAGGAACCTCATGATGCCACCACGACTAAGGAACCAAATATAAAAGAGCACCTTTCAGAGTACTCCAGAGGCATGGCATCATCCATTTCCACATCAGAATCATTGGAATTCTCCTGATCTTCATTTTGATGTACCCAACACAAATGCTACATGGATTTTAGTCAGCTGCACTCCCCACTACTTCTACACTTCCCCTTTCACACACCGAGGAGCAGAGACTGATGCAAGTTGATCGAACACAGAACAACATATAATTGCCTAGAGAGATCCGTTGGACTTGAAAGGCAACATACCTAGCATGCGCATGAAATGTGAGAGTAACAATAAAAAAACATACCATTTACCAATATGATTATTATTGCATGCCAAAATGGTACGTTTTGATTAGTATTGCATGCCAATATTCTTAATCACTCCGAGCAAATTTAACCTAAATTAAATATCTAAGAGTAAGCTCTGGTTTATGTCTTTTACAGAAGTTCAGTTCAGCGAAACTTCGGAAGCAAAGGTGTGAAGCTTTTATCATTCTAATTAAAGGCATTTTGGTTGTGCAAAACTTACACTACTACATGAATTACTGACCAACATGAGATGCAAAGTAACAACAACATGATAATTTTTTTGAAGGCACTCATATTCTAAAGCATTAAAAGAAGAATTTCAATGCTTAGATTCTGTAAAGAATCAGATCGATCACTCAACAGTTCTAGTAGTGCCACTCAAATTCTGAGTGCAATGTTGTGTATGTAGCTGAAATTCACCCATCAAAGACAACCTTAATAATAAGAAATGGTTAAAACAAGCAATTATTGAAGTTAAATGTAATTAGATAGCTAGGAAGTCACATTTGATTCATGACCATCGAGCTGAAAATGACATCGATAAAAGCTGAGTCACCATGAAGAGAAACAACTAATGTGAACCTCGGGTTGTAAAACAAATAGGATGAGTCGTGTGTTGATTGCAAAAAATTGTATTTCTAACCAAATGACCATGCTTCATGAATAGATGACAGTATAGTAACAGGAAAGTGAAGTACGGTGAAATTTTGTAAGCTACTAAGGGCATAGGCAAAGCTCACACTCCAGCTTGCACTGCTTGAAGAAATCAACCAAAATCACCCAGAAAGATAAAGGGCATTGTGGCCAGGGCGGACCTAGAGAGTATCTTGATGGGGGCAATCTATTTCAGTTGGGCGTATTATGTAAAAGCTCATAGAATATAAGTATATTTTTCAAAAATCAGAAGCAAATCTTACTGGGATTTCAAATTTTGTGTGGGGTCCTGGGCCCCCATTCACATCAACGTAGGTCCGCCCCTGATTGTGGCATCCGATGAATGTTGGTAACTATACCATCACACTAATTTAATCTACAAAATTCATGTCAACATCACTGATCATGATGTATTAGGTTAGGATAAAATCATGGGTTTTTCCCCAAATAAAATAAAACAAGCCCAGTTAGAAAGAAATCATAAGCCTATCAGACAATCAGGCAATTATGTTAGCATGTCAACAATCATATAGAACAAAACCTATAGTCCTCAATTTTTTTTCCTTCTAAAAAATGTGTAATGCTAGAAAAGAGAGTTAAATAAAATGTTACGCGAATCAGCATCCAGAAAATTCATAGAAGCACTGAAGAAAATATGAATACTATTTATGTCAAAACACCTATACTTTCCCCGAGAGCAAAAATGTGTAATGTTAGCAAAGGGAGTTAAATAAAATGTTAGGAAAATCCGCATCCAGAAAATTCATAGAAGCAATGAAGCAAAGATGAGCGACAGGGGTAAGTCTTAATATCATGAATACTGGGATGGCTCCGCTCCGTGCTCTGCGCTCCACTCCCTAGCTCTCCCCTACCCAACTAGCCACCAACCCACCGCCGGTGACCCCTCGCCGGCTGCCCTCCCCCCTCTCCCCACCCTGCCCCTCCCCCTGCCATGGCGGACTCCGGTGCTGACCCTGTCGACCGCAGCGCGACCCTCTCCGGCGAGCGCGTGTCCTCTGGTGACCGCTGGCTTAGCTCGGAGAGCGAGTCCCCGGCGCGCTCGTACAGCGACGTCGCCCGCACCCCACCGCCTCCCCCGGCCCCACAGAGGCAGGCTCCTCCGACCGCCCATGGCTCCTCCGCGGCGTGCCCCAGGCTGCCGGCCAGACACCGCCTTGGCCCCCGCTCGGAGGTACACCGTGTTTCTGGCGGGGACGTGGTGGACGAGGACCGATACCAGCTCCCTCGGCGTCGGAACCGCCGCCGTCGCCTGCGACAGGCGGCCACCACAGCCCTCCGGCGCCCCGCCGCCGGAGCCCCTCGCCCGAGGAGGTAGCCGGGCTCTGCTTCCGTTGCCTGGACCATCGCCACCAGGTGCGCGATTGCACCAACGACATCCGGTGCCGCACATGCCTGCAGTCTGGGCACGACTCCCGCTCCTGTGACCCAAGCCGCCGGGATGTGGCGCCGCATCGGCCACCACACGGCAACCCGGCCGCCCCGGCACGCGTGCAGCCGTCGTCCGTGCTCATCTCCTTGCCGCCCCTGCAACACCTGCCACGGCGACACCTACGGCCGACGCGCGCCCACCTGAGCCTGTGCGGATCATCATGGCACGCACCATCGAGATGGAGGACGCGGAGGCGGTTCTGTCCCGCACGATGGTCGCGTCCATCACCGGCAACCGCCCGTCTGTCTCCGCCGACGAGGTTGCTGCGCTGCTCTGGGACTCATTCGACCTCGCCGACGGCGACTTCACCGTCCACGGCCACCACCCGGAAGACTTTCTGATCCTATTCAGCTCGCTGGCCATCAAGGAGCGGCTTGCCGGCGACCACTTCATCCGCTCGCCACACTTCTCCCTTTCGATGCGACCTTGGTGTAAGCTCGCGCACGCCGGCTGCAGCGAGTTCGAATTTCACGTCGAACTCGAGCTGCGCGGTGTCCCCACTCAAGCATGGCACCTCTCCACCGCCGAGTACATCCTCGGGCAAAGCTGCTGTATCGAACGCCTCCACCCCCACACCCGTTCCCACGCCGACCTCGCCACCTTCCGGCTATCTGGGCGCACGCACGACCCCGACAAGATCCATCGCGCTGCCATACTTGAGGTGGTCGAGCAGGTGCCGGCGGCCTTGGACTCCGACGCGCCCACCATCAGGATCCTGACCTACCCCATCTCCATCGCGCTCGCCCACTCTGTCATGATCAGACCGCCGGCGACTACAAGGCCCTCGGGCGCAGGGCCAGACCACGAGCGCGGCGCCGGCGGGAACTGTGACCCCACCCCCGACCGCGGCCCGGGCCGCGCGCGCCGCCGCGGACGCAAGCGCAGACGCACGGACGCGGCCGCCCCTGGCCGGGACGACGGCATGGCCATGGACGACCTGGGCTGGCGCGTCGCTAGGCAGGCAAGGTCTGATGGCCTATCCTCGTCGCCGACGTGGCCTACCGGCGCCGGCTCCGGCGCGGCACCGCCCGCGAACCCGCTACGTACGGGCATGATGCCCTAGCCTGGACAACGAGGGGGCCACCGCCCGCGTCACCATGCCAGAAGAGGAAAAGGCAGAGGAAAGCAAAAGGAGCAGATAACAAAGGGCCCGTCTGGCTGCACTGACGTGGTCCCCGCAGACGCCCACCTGTGCCCGGTCGGGCCGCGTGTCGACCCGCGACCGGCTGCAAGTTCAAATCTGGTGGCTGGCAATGATCCCAATGACGATCCTATGGGGCAAAGCCCGCCCCTCCCTGACGCACCGGCTTGTCGGGATTTGGCCCCTGGCAGTGGTGAGCCTATTGCCTCGCAGGAGTGATCTGCAGCACCAGAGACCCGGTCGGGACAAAGTGGAGATACCGCCCCACCCGAGCCAGAGGTGGGGTTGGATTCCGCTTACCAGCCCGCCGCCACCAACCCCACACGCGCTGCCTCGGGCGGGGAAACGCCCTCCCTCGGCGCCAATCCTCCCGCCCATGCTGATGGGTCATGTCCACCCACTGCCGCGCAGCCGGCCCAAAGCCCAACATGCCCGATTGTGATTCTGCAGCGGCCGACACCCACACCTCCCCCACTGCTGCCCACCGAAGACCAGCTATCCCCAGATGCTGGGGCCACGACAAACCAAAGCCCAAGTGGCCGCACGCAGAGCCGCTTCGCATCGCCTCCAATTACGCTGCGGCGATCCCGAGGCCGCGCCACGCCACAGCCCTGGACCCTTGGAGAGTTTCTGGTCACCGCCACGAAACACCTCAACGCCGCCCTGCCGGCCCCGGGAAAGAAGCCACGCCGACCTCTCAACTTCGCCCCGCGCCATGGACGATCTACAGCTATGACCTGCCAACCGAGCGCCCCTCCCACGGCAGAGCGGCGCGCCCATGTGCAAATCCTGTGCACTCTTGGGATCATAGGGATCGATCAGAAGATCACTGCCGCTGAGATGAAAGCCTACGACGGCATGTTCGCGGCACCGCTACCCCTGACAGTCCTCAAGGCCATTGCCACACTGGTTGACTGCGAGATCCCAGTCTGCATGGCATCGGCTGTGACCGGCGGCGTCGACGTTGCATGTGAAGGCTAGACCAGTTCACGCGCGTCTACCCGTCGATCCCGTCCCAATGGATCACGGCCTTAAGATCGCTATCTGGAATGTACGCGGCATGAACGCGCGGGCTCGGCGACATGCTATCTGGTCGCTGCTGGACACCACCGGGACCTCCATTGTATGCATTCAAGAAACAAAAATGGACTTGATCTACTCGGCTATTGTCCTGGATGCGCTTGGTTCTGAGTTCGATGACTACACGTACCTCCCGGCCGATGGCACGCGTGGCGGCATCTTGCTGGCATGGAAGAGCAGGGTCGTGACCATCACGGACCCAATGTTCACCACCAATGCAATCACCGCTAAGGTGACCACGGCCACAGGCACACCTTGGTGGCTAACGGTGGTATACGGATCCCAGGAAGATGCCAACAAGGTCGCCTTCCTGCAGGAGCTTCGCGAGATCCGTGCCGCGTGCCCTGAACCATGGATGGTTTGCAGCGACTTCAGTCTCATCCTCCGCGAGGACGACAAAAACATGGGCAACATCAACCGGTGTATGATGGGCAAATTTTGCCGTCTCACCAACGACCTCACGCTCAAAGAGATCTACCTCAACGGGCGGCGCTACACATGGTCCGACGAGCAATCACCACCGACTCTCGTGCAGCTCGACCATGTGCTTTGCACAGCTAATTGGGAGGACGCGCACAACGGATGCCACCTCCGATGCCTCGCGGCCGTGGTGTCAGACCACGCCCCGTTGCTGCTGGACTGCTCACCCATGCCTACCTCACACTGATGGTTTCACTTTGAGGAGTACTGGCTACGCTTGGACGGATTCCACGATGTGGTGACCACGGCCTGGGGCTCTACACACCACGCCGATCCCTTCCACCGCCTCATGCTACGGCTCCAAGCGACGGCGGTGCGCCTTACCAGCTGGAGCTCCAGGTCCACGGGCAATATCAAGGACAAACTTGCGATCTCAGGGGAACTCATCTTGCGCTTCGACCACGCCCAGGAATCACGCAACCTCTCGCCACCGGAGGCTTGGCTCCGTAAGTAGCTCAAGATATCCTATCTTGGGCTCGCTTCCATGGAGCGCACGATCGCCCGACAGCGCTCCTGAATTGCCGACCTCAAAGACGGCGACGCTAGCATCGATTTCTTTCACCGGCAGTGCTCGTTCCGTCGGCAGAAGAATCACATCTACAGCCTGGTCGCATACAGTAGGGTGCTCACCGACCACACTGACATGGCGGAGGCTGCCTTTGCTCACTTTGAGGCCTTGCTTGGCACGACGAACACCCGCGAGCACGCCCTGGACCTGTCTCAGCTTATTGAGCCGACTGACCTTGCGGACCTCGACGCGCCATTCAGCGCGGAGGAGATCTGGGAGGCTGTCAAACATCTCCCCGCTCGCAAGGCGCCGGGCCCCGACGGGTTCACAACGGAGTTCCTCCGTGCATGCTAGACCATCATCAGGCAGGATTTCCTCGACGTGTTCCAGCAACTATTTGACTTGCGAGGAAGGGGGTTCTAGAAGCTCAACCAGGCATTGCTGACGCTGCTCCCCAAGAACGCCGACGCTCATGGGCTACGCGACTACCGACCGATCTGCCTGATAAACCTCGTGGCCAAAATTTTCGCCAAGGTGCTCTCAATACACCTAGGGGCCAAACTGGACCACTTGGTTAGCCGCAACCAAAATGCATTTGAAGGAAATATGCCCTAGAGGCAATAATAAAGTTATTATTTATTTCCTTATTTCATGATAAATGTTTATTATTCATGCTAGAATTGTATTAACCGGAAACATAATACATGTGTGAATACATAGACAAACAGAGTGTCACTAGTATGCCTCTACTTGACTAGCTCGTTAATCAAAGATGGTTATGTTTCCTAACCATGGACAAAGAGTTGTTATTTGATTAACGGGATCACATCATTAGTTGAATGATCTGATTGACATGACCCATTCCATTAGCTTAGCACCCGATCGTTTAGTATGTTGCTATTGCTTTCTTCATGACTTATACATGTTCCTATGACTATGAGATTATGCAACTCCCGTTTGCCGGAGGAACACTTTGTGTGCTACCAAACGTCACAACGTAACTGGGTGATTATAAAGGAGCTCTACAGGTGTCTCCAAAGGTACATGTTGGGTTGGCGTATTTCGAGATTAGGATTTGTCATTCCGAATGTCGGAGAGGTATCTCTAGGCCCTCTCGGTAATGCACATCACATAAGCCTTGCAAGCATTGCAACTAATGAGTTAGTTGCGGGATGATGTATTACAGAACGAGTAAAGAGACTTGCCGGTAACGAGATTGAACTAGGTATTGGATACCAACGATCGAATCTCGGGCAAGTAACATACCGATGACAAAGGGAACAACGTATGTTGTTATGCGGTCTGACCGATAAAGATCTTCGTAGAATATGTAGGAGCCAATATGGGCATCCAGGTCCCGCTATTGGTTATTGACCGGAGACGTATCTCGGTCATGTCTACATTGTTCTCGAACCCGTAGGGTCCGCACGCTTAAGGTTTCGATGACAGTTATATTATGAGTTTATATGTTTTGATGTACCGAAGGTTGTTCGGAGTCCCGGATGAGATCACAGACATGAAGAGGAGTCTCGAAATGGTCGAGACATAAAGATTGATATATTGGAAGCCTATGTTTGGATATCGGAAGTGTTCCGGGTGAAATCGGGATTTTACCAGAGTACCGGGAGGTTACCGGAACCCCCCGGGAGCTATATGGGCCTTAGTGGGCCTTAGTGGAAGAAGAGGAGAGGCGGCCAGGGCTGGGCCGCGCGCCCCTCCCCCCTAGTCCGAATAGGACAAGGAGAGAGGGGGCCGGCGCCCCCCTCCTTCTCTCTCCCTCTTTTCCCACCTCGCGAATCCTATTCCAACTAGGATTGGGGGAGAAGTCCTACTCCCGGAGGGAGTAGGACTCCTCCTGGCGCGCCCTATGATGGCTGGCCGGCCTCCCCCTCTTGAACCTTTATATACGGAGGTAGGGGCACCCCATAGACACACAAGTTGATCCATGTGATCATATTCTTAGCCGTGTGCGGCGCCGCCTGCCACCATAGTCCTCGATAATATTGTAGCGGTGCTTAGGCGAAGCCCTGCGACAGTAGTACATCAAGATCGTCACCACGCCGTCGTGCTGACGGAACTCTTCCCTGACACTTTGCTGGATCGGAGTCCGGGGATCGTCATCGAGCTGAATGTGTGCTAGAACTCGGAGGTGCCGTAGTTTCGGTGCTTGATCGGTCGGGCCGTGGAGACGTACGACTACATCAACCAAACGCTTCTGTTGTCTATCTACAAGGGTACGTAGATCACACTCTCCCCTCTCATTGCTATGCATCACCATGATCTTGCGTGTGCATAGGAATTTTTTTGAAATTACTACGTTCCCCAACAGTGGCATCCGAGCCTAGGTTTTATGTGTTGATGTTATATGCACGAGTAGAACACAAGTGAGTTGTGGGCGATATAAGTCATACTGCTTACCAGCATGTCATACTTTGGTTCGGCGGTATTGTTGGATGAAGCGGCCCGGACCGACATTACGCGTACGCTTACGCGAGACTGGTTCTACCGACGTGCTTTGCACACAGGTGGCTGGCGGGTGTCAGTTTCTCCAACTTTAGTTGAACCGAGTGTGGCTACGCCCGGTCCTTGCGAAGGTTAAAACAACACCAACTTGACAAACTATCGTTGTGGTTTTTGATGCGTAGGTAAGAACTGTTCTTGCTAAGCCCGTAGCAGCCACGTAAAACTTGCAACAACAAAGTAGAGGACATCTAACTTGTTTTTGCAGGGCATGTTGTGATGTGATATGGTCAAGACGTGATGAAATATAAGTTGTTGTATGAGATAATCATGTTTTGTTGAAGTTATCGGCAACTGGCAAAAAATCCTTATGGCTGTCTCTCTATTGGATAAGATGCAATCGCCCAATAATTGCGTTACCTTATCGCTATGCGATAGCAATAGTTGCAAGAGCAATTGTTGGCGAGACGACCACGTGACGACAAATTGATATAGATCAAGATGATGGAGATCATGGTGTCATGCCGGTGACGATAGAGATCATGAAAGTACTTTGGAGATGGAGATCAAAGGTGCAAGATGACGATGGCCATATCATGTCACATATTTTGATTGCATATGATGTTTATCTTTTATACATCTTATTTTGCTTAGTTTGACGGTAGCATTTTAAGATGATCTCTCATTAATTATCAAGAAGTGTTCTCCCTGAGTATGCACCGTTGCGAAAGTTCTTCGTGCTGAGACACCACGTGATGATCAGGTGTGATAGGCTCTACGTTCAAATACAACGGGTGCAAAATAGTTGCACACGCGGAATACTCAGGTTATACTTGACGAGCCAAGCATATACAGATATGGCCTCGGAACACGGAGACCGAAAGGTCAAGCGTGAATCATATAGTAGATATGATCAACATAGTGATGTTCACCATTGAAACTACTCCATCTCACGTGATGATCAGACATGGTTTAGTTGATTTGGATCACGTGATCACTTAGAGGATTAGAGGGATGTCTATCTAAGTGGGAGTTCTTAAGTAATATGATTAATTGAATTTTAATTTATCATGAACTTAGTCTTGGTAGTATTAGCATATCTATGTTGTAGATCAATAGCTCGCGTTGTTGCTTCCCTATGTTTATTTTGATATGTTCCTAGAGAAAATTGTGTTGAAAGATGTTAGTAGCAATGATGCGGATTGGATCCGTGATCTGAGGTTTATCCTCATTGCCGCACAGAAGAATTATGTCCTTGATGCACCGCTAGGTGACAGACTTATTGCAGGAGCAGATGCAGACGTTATGAACGTTTGGCTAGCTCAATATGATGACTACTTGATAGTTTAGTGCACCATGCTTAACGGCTTAGAATCGGGACTTCAAAGACGTTTTGAACATCATGGACCATATGAGGTGTTCCAGGAGTTGAAGTTAATATTTCAAGCAAATACCCGAGTTGAGAGATATGAAGTTTCCAACAAGTTCTATAGCTAAAAGATGGAGGAGAATCGCTCAACTAGTGAGCATGTGCTCAGATTGTCTGGGTACTACAATCGCTTGAATCAAGTGGGAGTTAATCTTACAGATAAGATAGTGATTGACAGAATTCTCTAGTCACCATCACCAAGTTGGTAGAACTTCGTGATGAACTATAGTATGCAAGGGATGACGAAAACGACTCCCGAGCTTTTCATGATGATGAAATCGATGAAGGTAGAAATCAAGAAAGAGCATCAAGTGTTGATGGTTGACAAGATCACTAGTTTCAAGAAAAGGGCAAAGGAAAAAAGGAGAACTTCAAGAAAAACAGCAAGCAAGTTGCTGCTCAAGTGAAGAAGCCCAAGTCTGGTCCTAAGCCTGAGACTAAGTGCTTCTACTGCAAAGGGACTGGTCACTGTAAGTGGAACTACCCCAAGTGATTGGCAGATAAGAAGGATGGCAAAGTGAACATAAGTATATTTGATATACATGTTATTGATGTGTACTTTACTAGTGTTTATAGCAACCCCTCAGTATTAGATACTAGTTCAGTTGCTAAGATTAGTAACTCGAAACAGGAGTTACAGAATAAACAGAGACTAGTTAAGGGTAAAGTGACGATGTGTGTTGGAAGTGGTTCCAAGATTGATATGATCATCATCGCACACTCCCTATACTTTCGGGATTAGTGTTGAGCCTAAATAAGTGTTATTTGGTGTTTGCGTTGAGCATGAATATGATTTGATCATGTTTATTGTAATACGGTTATTCATTTAAGTAAGAGAATAAATTGTTGTTCTGTTTACATGAATAAAACCTTATATGGTTACACACCCAATGAAAATAGTTCGTTGGATCTCGATCGTAGTGATACACATAATCATAATATTGAAACCAAAAGATGCAAAGTTAATAATGATAGTGCAACTTATTTGTGGCACTGCCGTTTAGGTCATATTGGTGTAAAGCGCATGAAGAAACTCCATGCTGATGGGCTTTTGGAATCACTTGATTATGAATTAGTTGATGCTTGCGAACCATGCCTCATGGGCAAGATGACTAAGACTCTGTTCTTCGGAACAATGGAGCGAGCAACATATTTGTTGGAAATCATACATACTGATGTATGTGGTCCGATGAATATTGAGGCTCGCGACAAGTATCATTATTTTCTGATCTTCACAAATGATTTGAGCAGATATGAGTATATCTACTTGATGAAACATAAGTCTGAAACATTTGAAAAGTTCAAAGAATTTCAGAGTGAAGTGGAAAATCATCGTAACAAGAAAATAAAGTTTCTACGATCTGATCGTGGAGAAGAGTATTTGAGTTACGAGTTTGGTCTTCAGTTAAAAACAATGTGAAATAGTTTCACTACTCACGCCACCTGGAACACCACAGCATAATGGTGTGTCCGAACATCATAACCGTACTTTATTGGATATAGTACAATCTATGATGTTTCTTACCGATTTACCAATATCATTTTGGGATCATGCATTAGAGACAGTTGCATTCACGATAAAAAAGGGGCACCATCTAAATCCGTTGAGACGACACCGTATGAACTATGGTTTGGCAAGAAACCAAAGTTGTCATTTCTTAAAGTTTGGGGTTGGGATGCTTATGTGAAAAAGTTTCATCCTGATAAGCTCAAAAACCAACTCGGAGAAATATGTCTTCATAGGATACCCAAAAGGAGACTGTTGGGTACACCTTCTATCACAGATCCTAAGGCAAGATATTCGTTGCTTATAATGGATCCTTTCTAGAGAAGGAGTTTCTCTCGAAAGAAGTGAGTGGGAGGAAAGTAGAACTTGATAAGGTAATTGTACCTTCTCCCTTATTGGAAAGTAGTTCATCACAGAAATCTGTTCCTGTGACTACTACACCAATTAGTGAGGAAGCTAATGATGATGATCATAAAACTTCAGATCTAGTTACTACCGAATCTCGTAGGTAAACCAGAGTGAGATCCGCACTAGAGTGGTACAGTAATCCTGTTCTAGAAGTCATGTTACTAGACCATGACGAACTTGCGAACTATGAGGAAGCGATGATGAGCCCAGATTCCGCAAAATGGCTTGAGGCCATGAAATCTGAGATGGGATTCATGTATGAGAACAAAGTATGGACTTTGGTTGACTTGCCCAATAATCGGCAAGCCATAGAAAATAAATGGATCTTCAAGAGGAAGACGGACGTTGATAGTAGTGTTACTATCTACAAAGCTAGAATTGTCGCAAAAGGTTTTAGACAAGTTCAAAGTGTTGACTACGATGAGAGTTTCTCACTCGTATCTATGCTTAAGTTTGTCCGAATCATGTTAGCAATTGCCGCATTTTATGAAATCTGGCAAATGGATAAACAAAACTGCATTCCTTAATGGATTTCTTAAAGAAGAGTTGTATATGATGCAACCAGTAGGTTTTGTCAATCCTAAAGGTGCTAACAAAATATGCAAGCTCCAGCGATTCATCTATGGACTGGTGCAAGCATCTCAGAGTTGGAATACACGCTTTGATAAGTTGATCAAAGCATATAGTTTTATACAGACTTGCGGTGAAGCCTGTATTTACAAGAAAGTGAGTGGGAGCACTACATCATTTCTGATAAGTATATGTGAATGACATATTGTTGATCGGAAATAATGTAGAATTATTCTGCAAAGCATAAAGGAGTATTTGAAAGGAGTTTTTCAAAGAAAGACCTCGGTGAAGCTACTTACATATTGAGCATCAAGATCTATAGAGATAGATCAAAACGCTTGATAAGTTTTTTCAATGAGTACATACCTTGACAAGATTTTGAAGTAGTTCAAAATGGAACAGTCAAAGAAAGAGTTCTTGCCTGTGTTACAAGGTGTGAAATTGAGTAAGACTCAAAACACGATCACGACAGAAGATAGAAAGAGAATGAAAGTCATTCCCTATGCCTTGGCCATAGGTTCTATAAAGTATGCCATGCTGTATTCCAGATCTATTGTATACCCTACACTGTGTTAAGCGAGGGATTACAATAGTGATCTAGGAGTAGATCAATAGGCAGCGGTCAAAATTATCCTTACTGGAATAAGGATATGTTTCTCGATTACGGAAGTGAAAAAAGGTTCGTCGTAAAGGGTTACGTCAATGCAAGTTTTGACACTGATCCAGATGACTCTAAGTCTCAATCTGGATACATATTGAAAGTGGGAGCAATTAGCTAGAGTAGTTCCATGCAGAGCAGTGTTGACATAGAAATTTGCAAAATACATACGGATCTGAATGTAACAGACCCGTTGACTAAAATTATCTCACAAGCAAAACATGATCACACCTTAGTACTCTTTGGGTGTTAATCACATAGCGATGTGAACTAGATTATTGACTCTAGTAAACCCTTTGGGTGATTGGTCACATGACGATGTGAGCTATGGGTGTTAATCACATGGTGATGTGAACTATTGCTGTTAGATCACATGGCGATGTGAACTAGATTATTGACTCTAGTGCAAGTGGGAGACTGAAGGAAATATGCCCTAGAGGCAATAATAAAGTTATTATTTATTTCCTTATTTCGTGATAAATGTTTATTATTCATGCTAGAATTGTATTAACCGGAAACATAATACATGTGTGAATACATAGACAAACAGAGTGTCACTAGTATGCCTCTACTTGACTAGCTCGTTAATCAAAGATGGTTATGTTTCCTAACCATGGACAAAGAGTTGTTATTTGATTAACGGGATCACATCATTAGTTGAATGATCTGATTGACATGACCCATTCCATTAGCTTAGCACCCGATCGTTTAGTATGTTGCTATTGCTTTCTTCATGACTTATACATGTTCCTATGACTATGAGATTATGCAACTCCCGTTTGCCGGAGGAACACTTTGTGTGCTACCAAACGTCACAACATAACTGGGTGATTATAAAGGAGCTCTACAGGTGTCTCCAAAGGTACATGTTGGGTTGGCGTATTTCGAGATTAGGATTTGTCACTCCGAATGTCGGAGAGGTATCTCTGGGCCCTCTCGGTAATGCACATCACATAAGCCTTGCAAGCATTGCAACTAATGAGTTAGTTGTCGGATGATGTATTACGGAACGAGTAAAGAGACTTGCCGGTAACGAGATTGAACTAGGTATTGGATACCGACGATCGAATCTCGGGCAAGTAACATACCGATGACAAAGGGAACAACGTATGTTGTTATGCGGTCTGACCGATAAAGATCTTCGTAGAATATGTAGGAGCCAATATGGGCATCCAGGTCCCGCTATTGGTTATTGACCGGAGACGTATCTCGGTCATGTCTACATTGTTCTCGAACCCGTAGGGTCCGCACGCTTAAGGTTTCGATGACAGTTATATTATGAGTTTATACGTTTTGATGTATCGAAGGTTGTTCGGAGTCCCGGATGAGATCACAGACATGACGAGGAGTCTCGAAATGGTTGAGACATAAAGATTGATATATTGGAAGCCTATGTTTGGATATCGGAAGTGTTTCGGGTGAAATCGGGATTTTACCAGAGTACCGGGAGGTTACCGAAACCCCCCGGGAGCTATATGGGCCTTAGTGGGCCTTAGTGGAAGAAGAGGAGAGGCGGCCAGGGCTGGGCCGCGCGCCCCTCCCCCTAGCCCGAATAGGACAAGGAGAGAGGGGGCCGGCGCCCCCCTCCTTCTCTCTCCCTCTTTTCCCACCTCGCGAATCCTATTCCAACTAGGATTGGGGGAGAAGTCCTACTACCGGAGGGAGTTGGACTCCTCCTGGCGCGCCCTATGATGGCCGGCCGGCCTCCCCCTCTTGAACCTTTATATACGGAGGCAGGGGCACCCCAGAGACACACAAGTTGATCTACGTGATCATATTCTTAGCCGTGTGCGGCGCCCCCTGCCACCATAGTCCTCGATAATATTGTAGCGGTGCTTAGGCGAAGCCCTGCGACAGTAGTACATCAAGATCGTCACCACGCCGTCGTGCTGACGGAACTCTTCCCCGACACTTTGCTGGATCGGAGTCCAGGGATCGTCATCGAGCTGAACGTGTGCTAGAACTCGGAGGTGCCGTAGTTTCGGTGCTTGATCGGTCGGGCCGTGGAGACGTACTACTACATCAACCAAACGCTTCCATTGTCGATCTACAAGGGTACGTAGATCACACTGTCCCCTCTCGTTGCTATGCATCACCATGATCTTGCATGTGCTTAGGAATTTTTTTGAAATTACTACGTTCCCCAACAGCATTCACCTTGGGAAGGAGCCTGCACGACAACTACGTCCTCGTAAAGCAATCACTCAAGCTGCTGCACCAACTGGGAGCTCCGAGAGTCATGCTCAAGCTCAACCTCACGCGCGCCTTCGACTCCCTATCATGGGCTTTCCTCTTTGAGGTGCTGCGCCAGTATGGATTCGGGAACAGATTCTTGGAGTGGACGGCCATCCTACTGTCCTATGCTAGCACGCGCATCCTCCTGAACAGCGAGGCCGGCCCCCCATATGGCACCGACAAGGGCTCCGGCAGGGCGACTCCATGTCCCCACACCTTTTCATGCTCACCGTCGACACCCTGGGACGGCTCCTACGACGCGCACACAGCCTGGGCATCCTACAGCCTCTACACCCACGACGTGACATCCCGGCGATCTCCCTCTATGTTGACGATGTCATGGTCTTCTGCCACGCCACGGTGGAGGACACCACTGCGATCAAGGAAATCCTCGCCTTGTTCGGCAGGGCTTCCGACCTGACGCTGAACTTCACCAAAAGCTCCGCCACCATCCTGCACGGCGACCAAGCGGCCACGGAGATGATCGCACACCTCGGCTGCCCGGTGGCGAACCTTCCAATCACCTACCTTGGCATACCCATGTCCACAAGCCGCCCATCTGCCGCCCAGCTGCAGCCCATGGTGGACGCGGGCGGCGCGCGCCTGCCGACATGGAAGGCCTGGCTGATGACTAAAACAGGGCGCCTCGCGCTGGTCAAGTCAGTCTTGTGTGCCATCCCAGTGCACCAACTGCTTGCATTCGCGCCCCCCAAAAAAACCCTCAAGCAGATCGAGAAGATCCAGCGCGGCTTCCTCTGGGCTGGTCGTGCCGCTGCCAATGGTGGACACTGCCATGTGAACTGGAGCAGAGTGTGCCGCCCCATCGAGCTCGGGGGCCTTGGCGTGCGAGACCTTGAGCGGCCGGCCTCGCCCTGAGACTACGCTGGCTATGGTTTTCCAGAACGGACCCGGAGCGAGCATGGCAAGGGCTCGACCTCCAATTTTTGCCCACGGAACGAGCCCTGTTCTAGGCATCCACGTTCACTATCCTCAGGAATTGGCTGTCCGCCCTGCTCTGGGAGGACCTGTGGATTGGCGGCCGATCCGTGCGTGAGCTCATGCCTAATCTCTACGGCTGCATCCCCAAGCGACGACGGATGACGAGAACTATGGCGGAGGGGCTCAATGGCAACTCCTGGGCATGCGGCATCCAAGGAAACCTCGGTCTCCACAAGATTGGCCAGTATCTGCAACTCTGGCAGATCATGCAGCGCACCGAGCTTTCCACCACACCGGACAAGTTGATCTGGCGTTGGACAGCGAGCGGCAACTACTCTGCGCAGTCGTGCTACAAGGCGAACTTCCATGGAGCAACGGCCTGCCACTCATGGAAGCTGATTTGGAAATGCTGGGCGCCACCGCGATTCAAGTTCTTCCACTGGTTGGCCAACCAGGATCGATGCTGGACGACTGAGAGGCTGGCTCGCCATGGCCTCCAGCATCACCCCCGCTGCCTCCTATGTGACCAGCAGCCAGAAACGGTGTGACACCTCATGCTGGAATGCCCCCTCGCCCGTCAGGCATGGCACGAGACACTGGCCTGGCTTTGCATCCCGGCCCCGATCCCCTCGCAGGAACCATCGCTTATGGACTGGTGGAGACAGGCCAACGAAGACACACCGCCGACCCTGCGCAAGGCCCTGAAATCTGTTGCGTTGCTCGTGCCTTGGATGGTCTGGAAGCACCGAAACAACTGCGTCTTTAACAATGCGATGCCTTCCCTCAACACACTCCTAGATAGCATTAGGGACGAGGCCCACTCATGGGCGGCAACTGGGGCACCTGGCCTCCAACTTGTGCTGCCCCAAACCGGGATGTGCACTAATTAACTGTAACCCACACATCCTCGGATGATTGTAACTAAAGCCCTCCTTTTCAATGAAAAGAAACACAAAGATTTTGTGTTTTCTCGAAAAAAAGATGAGCGACAAATTTAATCTACACACACACATTCAGGCAAACAAATTACTTCGATTGAATCCATTCCTTTGCATATAAGGCATAAAGGCATCTAAGGAAAAAAACCTTAATGATGTCAGTTTACCTTGCCAAGATCATGAAATCCATCTAACTGAATTAGAAGCTCCATCAGTGTCCGCTGGATCTCACGGTCGTCACTAGTTCCCCCACTAAATCTTCTCTCACCAATTGCATTGATTTCATCCATGAAGATAATGCATGGCTAGAAATAACAACTTGATGAAAATGAAACAAAATTTGCGAGCACCGTAAATAAACTAAATGGTGATATAAGCTAAAAGATCTCAGAAGTGCACTTTTACATATATGGAGATCAGTTTGATTTCTTCTTCTCGGGAAAAACTGATGCTGAAATCTAAAGCTTAAATTTTTATTAGTGTTGAACCAGAATACAATTAGATGACATGACATCTAAGTCAAGGGAACTATCAAAGTCACAGAATCTCAACACCAGTAGATGCATAACCATCTGCTAACATACGTTTCTAACAGATAATAAGGGAATTAGGTTTAAGACCAATTAGCTTTGCAAAAAAGAAAGGCGGAGCAAAACTTACTTGGTGATTGCGTGCATAGCCGAACATTTCTCTGATTAAAAGCGCACTTCCTCCGATATATTTGACAATTATAGCACTTGACACAATCTGGTTTTTAGACAACACATCAGTGTAATGTATACTCACAGAATGAAAATACCAAGTACCATCAATCAAGTGAAAACCACAGCTCCAAAAAGTCAGCACGAATGTTACTGGGTATAGCCCTTGATAATAATGGCTTCCCCATAGAGTAGAACCCACCGGAAAAAGTTAGACAAACATACACTGGCTCCCATATATTGATCTTGTATCTGAGAAGTGGGCATCAACATTGTGGCTGCTGGTGTACCAATTCAGCTTGTAGCTGCCAGCTAATCCCCTGCTGAACGGTTATGCTATTCTCACTCACGTGCTACGCCTATTCAAACTTGCTTAATTTAATTTGTTAGTACTATGTTAATGTTGACATATTAACTGTCAGAACTTATGTACTAATAGTAAATCCCAGCATACTTGCTTAATTTGCTACTACCCGGAGTTATTCTTTTTGCGAGAGGTCAAGTATCACTTGGAACAACTGAGTTTCTTTTTAATCTTTGTGGAAAACTACACTTGAACGCCACAACCACCTAATGGTAATGGATATGTCAGGCGGGACGGGCAGCAGCGCATCATCAATAAGTTTATTTAACAGAGTAAAATTCAGTCGCAATCAGTCAATCTCAATCAAGTTCAGATTTGGACGCGACCTTGAAACGAAGCCCCAACTGGGAAGAACAAGGTTGCAACAACCACTACAAGAAATATGTCAACTTATGACCTTCTGTCAGTGACCCTCGAAGAATTGGTCATAAATTTATGACCATTTTAGACCAATTGGTCAAAAGCTGTCTGGGGGCTCTAAACCCTAAACCATAACGACCATTTTGGTCAGAAAGGTCATAATTTCATTAGAGGAAATGGTCGTAAAGCTAGTAGCACTGTCCACTGCCTCATGCGTAGCTGATAACGACCAATATAAAATGGTCACTACACTTGAGTTTGAATGAATTAGGATGATTAGGCAGCCACCTCAGCAACCTCGCTTATGTGTCACTGTCTAGGTGTCATTTTTGCTTGAGTTTTAATATTCAACAGATAGACGGGGCACACACTGACAGGCGGGACCCATTTGACAGATGGGGCCGAGCGCTTAATTCGCCCAAAAAAGATGCACGAGGCGGGACTCGAACCCATGACCTCGCGCTTGGTTGGCTCGCATGCTACCGTTGGGCTAGAGAGGGACAGTTGCTCACATCTGGGAGTTTATCTATACATTATATAGAACTACGGCTCTCTCGTATCATTGACAAGTGGGACCTTCCGACTAGGTGGCATCGAACAGAGCAACGATTTGCAACACTGACAGGCGGGACCCATTTGACAGTTGGTTGAGCGAGCGTTTAATTCCCTAAAAAATATGCGCTAGCGGGGACTCGAACCCACGACCTCGCGCTGGGTTCGCTCATTCGTTACCACTGGGCTAGAGAGAGATTGTTGCTAATGTGTGGGTAGTTTTCCATATAGTATATAAAACCATGGCTCTCACGTACCAGTGACAAGTGGGACCTTCCGACCAGGTGGCGGTGGGTGGCATCGAACAGAGCAACACTTAGCGTTTTTCTAGGTCTTCCGACCAGGTGGCGGCGGGCGGCGGCAGAAGCAACCAGGTGACCTCGCCCACGGCCTCGCCGCAGGTGACCTCGCCCATGGCCTCGCGGCGGAAGCAACCAGCAGGGGGTGGAGGCGGGGGCGGGGCTAGCAGCGGAGGCGGGGGTGGGGCCGGCAGGGGGCGGAGGCGAGGCACGGCGTGGAGGCGGGGGCCAGCAGGGGCGTAGGTGACCGACGGTGGTGGGGGCTCGCCGAGCATGGGGGACTCGCCGCCGCCGCAAGCACACCTCCCGGTATGCACCCCTCACCTCTTCCCTCCTCTCCTCTCTCGTCACCCGAGCAGTGGGAGATGGATTTCAGTCAGATGTTCTTCAGCATAGATGAATTTTGTTGATGCACTGTTAGTAGTTAGGAGATAGCTTGCTTGTTTGGTAGATAATGCATAGATGAATTTTCTTGATGTGCTGTTAGGAATTGTTCAGCTTGTTTGTTAAGAATTCTTCAGGCCTTGTGGTTAGGAAATTAGCATATAAAATTTTCTGGAATTTTAGCTTCCATTACTTCCATCCATTTTCATTAATTAATGTTGATGCACTTAGATTGATTTGCTAAGTTGCAACAATTTGTTGTCTTTGGCAGATGGACAGAAGCTGGATTAGAGAAGGAGTTAGAAAGTTTTCGAAAGAACATATGAAAGGAGTTGATGATTTCATGGCATTTGTTCGGGAAAATTTTGCCAACGATGCTCACATTCTTTGCCCATGTTGTGAATGCCTCAACCGTCCAAGAATGGCTCAAGGAAGAGTGGAAGATCATCTGCTTCTTAATGGATGTCCAGCACATATGATAGATGGATATATCATGGAGAACCTTTAGACAGACAACCTCAACATTCTGAAGCTGATACAAAGGCCCCTCATATGATGGGTGGTGGTGATGCTGGCATTGATTTCATGGAAAAGGTTTTACGAGATAATGCTGTTTTGGAGGAAGAGGATGGGCATGAAGATGATAGGATTCCTGACCTATTGAAGGATTTGTACGATGCTGAAGATCGTGCTGATGGACAGAAATCGTTGTTTGCTGAGGTGTTAGAGGAGGCGAAGCGCGCAGCTCATGAAGGGGGTAAATTTTCAAGATTTACCTTCACCATGAAGTTACTCCACATCAAGTCTTTCTACCGGATTAGCAATGCCGCATTCAACGCAATACTCCGTCTTTTGAGCTTGCAATTCCCTAATAGTTGTGTTCCCAGATCTTATGATGAAGCATTGAGCATAATCCGCAAGCTGGGGTTAGGTTATGTGTCAATACATGTGTGCCCAAATAACTGTGTCTTGTTTCGGAAGGATTTAGCAAAGCATGACAACTGTCCAAAATGCAATGCATCTAGGTGGAAAGATGCTGATGGGAAGAAGTCAATACCGGAGAAGGTACTGAGGCACTTTCCCTTGATACCAAGGCTGCAGCGGATGTTCATCTCGAAGAAATCATCGCGTGAGGTACAGTGGCACAAGCTGAAGCGGCAACTTGTGGACAATGAGCTGAGCCATCCAGCGGATGGAGAGGCATGGAAAGAGTTTGATCGTATACATTTTGATTTTGCGGCAGATCCAAGGAACATAAAACTTGGCATTGCCACAGATGGGTTTAATCCGTTTGGGAACATGAGCACGTCTTATAGCATGTGGCCAGTTTTTGTGGTGCCGTACAACCTGCCACCATGGGCATGCATGGATCAGTCCAACTTCATGATGTCATTACTTATCCCGGGTCCAGATTCTCAAGGAAAGGATTTTGATGTCTTTATGGAGCCCCTCATAGAAGAACTGCTCTAGCTCTGGACTGGTGTACCTACATACGATGCCTTGAGTCCGGAAGAAAAGTTCAATCTACGTGCTGCGATCAGATGGTCCATCCATGATTTCCCGGCTCTGCACACTCTGTCTGGGAGGATCACAGTGGGTTATCAGGCTTGTGTCCATTGTGACAAAGACCCTTGCTCAAAGAGAATAAGGAGCAAGATATGCTATATTGGGCACCGCCGCTTTCTTCCCCGAAACCATCGCTGGCGAAGAAGCAAAGATTTTAATGGTGAGAATGAAACCCGTGACAAGCCAGCTGAATTCACTAAAGAAGAGCTGGAGCAGCAACTTGAAAAGGTGAAAGATGTGAGACCAGGAAAGCTGGCGAAGAAAAGAAAGCGTGAGGAAGGTCAATGTTGGGACCGGAGGTCTTGTTTGTGGGACCTGCCATACTGGGCTGATCTGAAATTAAGGCATAATCTCGATGTAATGCACATTGAGAAAAACATATGCGAGAATCTGCTAGGGACGTTTCTGAACATTGAAGGGAAGACAAAGGACACGGTTAGTTCTAGGCTTGATTTGGAGGACATGGGCATAAGAGAAGATTTGCATCTACATCACAATGAAGATGAAGATTCATTTGAAATTCCACGAGCATGGTATACAATGAATAAAGAACAAAAGCTTGCATTCTGTGAATTCCTAAGAGCGGTGAAATTTCCAGATGGTTATGCTGCTAACCTAGCAAAGTGTGTTACTTCTGATGGATTCAAGATTTCAGTACTGAAAACCCATGATTGTCACATCCTCCCCCAAAGGATTTTACCGGCGGTCCTCCGAGGAATCATGCACAAGGATATA
The DNA here is from genome assembly GCA_034509565.1 of Triticum monococcum. Lineage (NCBI taxonomy): Eukaryota > Viridiplantae > Streptophyta > Magnoliopsida > Poales > Poaceae > Triticum > Triticum monococcum. The sequence goes on from CM067845.1 coordinate 674,438,994, forward strand.
TATGAAGCGGTTGCTGAGCTGGGAAATTTCTTTAGAGAACTGTGCTGCAAAACCCTCAAGTTAACTGTCTTGGAAAGACTTGAAAAAGAAATCCCAATTATTCTTTGCAAGCTCGAGAAGATTTTCCCTCCAGCTTTCTTCACCGTGATGGTCCATTTGGCGGTGCACTTACCCAAAGAGGCAATGCTTAGAGGCCCTGTGCAATACGGTTGGATGTACCTAATCGAAAGAAGGCTGCTTACTTGTAAGCGTTATGTGCGAAACACGGCAAGACCTGAAGGTTCTATTGCTGAAGCATATGTCGTTGACGAGTGCTTGACTTTTTGCTCTAGATACTTTGGTGATGTGGAAACAAGATGGAACCGGCCGGGCAGAAATAGAGAGCGGTCTGATTCGCAAAGTGGTGATGTCTCTGTTTTCAACCATGGTGTGAACTTTCTTGGAGCCTCACAATACTTGGAGGCTGGTGATGAGTATGACAAGATGGTTTTGTTTGTGCTCAGCAATTGCGCCGAGGTTCTACCATATATCGAGTACGTTATATCTTGTGCACTCATTATATATATATATTGCTTGGGTTGGCACAAGCCTAATGTTTTAATTCACATGTTTTGTTGGCATTGCAGGAAATGCAAGGAAGAGTTAAATCAGGAAGAAAGCAATATCAATGTTGATAAAAGGGCTGCCAAGGTGTTTGCTAAGTGGTTTAAGAATCATGTGAGATCTTTAGCCACATGTTTTATGTTTTCTGTGTTATTCACCCATTGTTAAATACCATTGTTTGCTAAATGGTTTATTTGTGCAGATTGGAAAGTTGCACGAGGAGAAGAAGGTCAGTGATGATCTATTTGCTTTGGCATGCTTACCAGATAAGCGAGTGAGAGTGTATTCAGCATGCATTGCTGACGGTGTCCGGTACCACACCATTGACTGCGAGGAAAAAAGGAAGACACAGAATAGTGGAATCGTCACTGAGGGGTCACATGATGGTGAGATCATTGACTTCTATGGTCAGTTGAGAAGCATCGTAGAGTTGCAGTACAACTCTAGTGGAGGCATCCATCGCTCGGTTGTCTTATTTCGCCGTGACTGGTTTGAGCTTGGTAGCAAGAAGAGGAGAGACTCTTTTGTCAAATATGATGGCCACTTCAAAAGCATCAACACTGCAAGGTGCTGGTATAAGAGTGATCCCTTTATTCTAACAACACAAGCAACAATGGTGTTTTATCTGCCAGACACTCTTTTGCACGGAAAATGGCGAGTTGTGCAAAACTTTCAGCACAGACACTTGTGGAGTGTGACTGAAACTGAAGTGGAAAAGGGCCTCGGTGATGGTGGAATAACATACCAAGATGATGACTCTACGGAAGTTCCGTTGCAAGCTGATGATGACTCTATGGAAGTTCCGGTGCAAAGCAGAGTGCGAAGGGACCGGGAACGTGTGATCGTTGGTTCTGCAACAGTTGAAGGCATCAAGAAAATAAGAAAGGTGGTAGAGGATGGACATGAAAGTGAGGATGAGGAAAACCGGACTGATCATACTATGCTGCAATATTGTAGTGATGATGAGGAAAACAGGAGTGGGCATAGAGTTCCTTGTTTTCATATCGACGCCGATGAGTAGCGAAGGTAAATTTGGTCTCCTTGGTGATCTAATGCTATTTTGTCTCCTTGGTAGTTGTTGTTGATGTGATCCTGATGTAGTTTTTGTACTACAAATCTCTCCAGGTACCAAAATGCATGAGACTGTGTAGTGATGGAGAGGCAGATGATGGTTGAAGATACAATGCAAAATGATGTAGTTTTGGTGACGGAAGATACAATGCAAAATGAAGATGTTGTTTTGAATGAAGAAGCAAAATGATGAACTGAAGATGTTGTTTTTCGAGTTGTTTTTCTTAGTTTTGGTGATCATGTAGTTTTGGTTGTGATGTAAAAGATTGCAAAATGATGTTGTTTTTGGACTGAAGATGTTTTTTTGAACTGAAGATGTTGTTTTTGGTGAACTGAAGATGTTTTCAGAGCTGTTTTAACTGAATTTTTGGGCGCGCTCCATCAGACAGCCATCTGATCCCACGCGCGGCCCCATTTCATTGTGAGCAAAGAAATATGCGCGAGGGGACTCGAACCCACGACCGTGCGCTCGTTTCACTGTGTTTCTACCACTGGGCTAGGAAGAGGCTACTGGTCGTCCACTCTATGCCATCTCTTTTCAAATCATCAAACCAGTTAAGTATCAAACACAGACCTCGCTGACAAGTGGGCCACTCGACCAACTCACTGACAAGTGGGCCATTTTGCTACTCTACCCACTCAACCCTTTTCCCCTGAGCTACCAAAAAATATTGGGCGAGCGGGGGCTCGAACCCACGACCTGCCGCTTATTCCACTGTTTTCTACCACTGGGCTAGTTAGAGGCTGTTGGTTTTGTACTCTATGCCAACCCTTTTCAATATATCAAAACAGAACTCGCTGACAAGTGAACCCACTCTTTTCCCCACTCCTCCTGTCCACTTGACCCGCTCCTCCTCTCCATTATCCACTCGACCCACTCCTCCTCTCTGCCGCTGGCATCCCCTTCTCCTCCATCGACGATGACGACCTCCCTGGCGAACCACTCCTCCATCGACAGCGACGGCCTCCTAAGGTATGAATCCCCCGAGTCCTTCCTGTTCCTCTTCCTATTGATTAGATTAGGGTTCCCCGACGCATGCTGATTAGGGTTCCATTGTAGATAGAGTAGTAGATCAAGAGGAGGCACCGTCCACGACACCGACAAGGCCAACAAGCTCAAGCAGTCGCCGCCCCCCCAGGTCCGTTCTGTTCCCCCCGTGTTCTTTGATTTGCTTTGTTTCCCCCATGTTCTTTGTCGACAAGGCCAACAAGGCCAACAAGCATGCTGATTTAGGAGTTACTCGTATTGTGCCTGCGCGTATGGCTAATGGTCGTATTGTGCCTGCGCGTGCGTTCTGTTGATTCCAGCCCAACTGTCGAGCGATTGGACCACATTCAGAGGGATTTTGCAGACTGAATTAGGCATTTAGGTTTAGGTCCCTTTTGGCCATGTTCAGTTGATGTGGTGCTACCTTGCTAGGTATGCTAGTTTCCCTGTGGTTCTCTTCACAGTGACGTAGAATTCATCAGAAATAGAAAAGGCAGACCGAAAGGGGAAAAAATGATTCCAACACTTATAATGTTGCAAGTGTATTAGTATTTTCCAATTTTGTTTGTTTGTTTTTAAAATAAACATGTTTATATTTGTCTAAAAAGATGCAGCGGCACACTGGAGCAGTTAAACTTGTAGGGGATCTAGCCTCCAGTGGCCTTTGGCTATATAAACCCTAGCAAAGCAAATTAAGCCAATAGCTCTGAATCTCTGAAATTCTAGTGTTAAATTCAGTTTTGTACATGACTATATCGGTGTCAAGCCAATAGCTTTCATGCGCATATTGATGACTATAAAGCTGTTCAGTTTTGTACATGACTGTATTGGGTAGGTGTGTTTAAATTGAGAATCTAGGGTTCAGTTCTTAAGTGCTGGGTTCTAACAAAATGTAGCACATGGGAAGATATGGTCCATTTATAGTAGATATGGTTCATTGTAGATATGGTCCATTTATAGTAGATATGATCCTGATGCTGTGTTTGCCATTTATAGTAGACATGGGCACATGGGCAGATATGGTCCATTGTAGATAGAGTAGTAGTATTCCAAATGTTCACAAGTGCCTTGCTTTTTTTTCTCACTTTTGCTATCATAAATATCCACAAGTGCATTGCTCTTCTCATTTTTATCACTTTTGCCATCATAAACTTGGTTCTGTTCCTATTTATGTCCAGTCCTGTTTATGGTAACTTGTTGTTTAATTACAATGCTGCTTTTCAGAGAAGTGAGATGGCTGGCTTGGAAGGTTTCAAGTTCTTCGAGATCGTAATTGAGAAATCTTGCAGTAGGCAGGTATGTTTATCATCACTCATTTCTTGCAGTAGGCAGGTATCTTGCAGTAGGCAGGTATCTTGCAGTAGGCAGGTATCTTGCAGTAGGCAGGTATCTTGCAGTAGGCAGGTATCGTAATTGAGAAATCAAGCTACGACGGCGACGCCATGTTCACAGTGAAGATGTTCGACAACACCATGTGCCGCATGTACTACCAGCACGACGACGATGCCAGTAAGCTCTCTGCCTCTCTTCTTCCTGTCCTTTTGGCTTCCTCTACCTGCACGATGACAACACCTTGTTCACACTTTGTTGCATTTGGCCAGGCAATGGGAGCAGCAGCGGGGATGACGAGGAGCAGAGCAGGGATGACGACGAGGAGCAGAGCGGGGATGACGAGGAGCAGCCTATTCTGGCTGACGACGAACATGCTATGGTGGTGGCTGACGACGACCCTGCTATGGTGGTGGCGGATGACGACCTTGCTATGGTGGTTGCGGACGACGACCTTGCTATGGTGGTGGCGGATGACGACCTTGCTATGGTGGTGGCGGACGACGACCTCGCGATGGTGGTGGTGGACGACGACCTCGCGATGGTGGCGGTGCCTGCAATCCCACAGCTTGGCGACAGGACCATGCCAATTGTGGTAGAGGAGTACATCCGCGTTGGGATTCGCCACTCTGAGCGCATCAGGTTGATGAAGGAGAAGAAGGAGGAGTGAAGGTGTTAAGAAGGTGTTCAGCATATTAGGTTTAAGCTTGTTAGTGTAATATGAACATGTCAATGTTAAGTGTGTCAGGTTTAATTTTGTGCATGCTCATGGATGCTGTATGACAGTGTCATCTAAACAAGTCATGTTTTTAACAATGAATATTCAGTTTGGTAATTGATGGGAATTGAAATTTTTTATGCATGCTCATGGATGAAAGATAAAATTATGGGTTTTTGTGCATGCTCATGTATGAAACAATATAAGTTTCATTTTTTGAATGCTAAAAACATGACTCAAACCCTAGCCACGGACGACCGCCGTGACTAAATCCGCCGGTTTTTCAAAACACCGTACAAATTCAAAGGGTGTGTCTAGGGCACATCTAGATGTGCTCTAGTTATTGCACATCTAAGTGAGTGAATCAAGCATAAAGAGAAAAAAAAAGAAAAAGGAAAATATCCACACGAATCTCGACGTAAGATCAATGCCATAGGACTTAGATGTGCAATACTTATGGCACATCTAGATGTGCTTTAGCAAAACTGAAATTCAAAAACCATTTTTCATTTTTTGAATGCAAAAGACATGCGTTTTTCATGAAGCGGCTACAAAGAGGGGCACCCCAAACGTCGCCATTCCATTTCTATCTCAAAGTAGACCCTATTTTATGGACGGTCGCCCAAAAGCATGCATTTCCGACCCTTGTAGCTACTCCCGGCAATTCGGACCACCTTCGGCCGATTCAGCTGGAACCGGCTGGAATTTGAACTGCGGGTCCTCCATAGCTTGCCCGTTATTTTCACTCAAAATGCTTTTTAGCTTCACAGGTAGGCATTCCATCACAGAATCGACAATAGATTTGCATGGCTCAAACCCTAGCCACGGACGGTCGCTGCGACGAAATCAGCCGGTTTTTGAAAACACCGTAAAAATTCAAAAAAAATCAAAAAAGTGGGAGACCTCCGCGTCACATCATCAAATGTGGCCTACCAACTAGAAAAAATACTAAACTTGCAATACCGGCGTTTTCTTGAAAAAGTGTTCTAAAAAATGACCTACCATGAACGAAGATTCATGGCTTTCAAGCCAAACTAGCAATGATATGGCCGCATCCGTTGAATAGTTTCTGATAATATGCCCAAATTGGGCGCATGCCTCCGTCTTGTGATGGCAAACAATGTTGCCAAAGCGAGGTTCCAACTTGTTTAACAAAAAAAACCGTTTTTCATTTTTGGAATGCAAAAGACATACGTTTTTCGTGAAATGGCTACAAGGAGGGGCACCCCAAACGACGCCATTCCATGTCTATCTCAAAGTAGACCCTATTTTACGGACGGTCGCCAAAAAGCATGCATTTCCGACCCTCGTAGCTACTCCCGGCAATTCGAACCACCTTCGGCCGATTCAGCTGGAACCGGCTGGAATTTGAACTGCGGGTCCTCCATAGCTTGCCCGTTATTTTCACTAAAAATGCTTTTTAGCTTCACAGGTAGGCATTCCATCACAGAATCGACAACAGATTTGCACGGCTCAAACCCTAGCCACGGACGGTCGCCGCGACGAAATCAGCCGGATTTTGAAAACACCGTAAAAAATTCAAAAAAAAAATCAAAAAAATGGGAGACCTCCGCGTCACATCATCAAATGTGGCCTACCAACTAGCAAAAATACTAAACTTGCAATACCGGCGTTTTCTTGAGCTACTCGGTATGATTTTAACCATGATTTCTACAAAGTTTACAAAAAACCCTATTTTTTTCTACACCCAAACCCAAAAGGATTTCCCTCCCACACCAAAATTTTCCCTCCACCAAAATTTCCCTCTCCCAAAATTTCCCTCCACTCCCTCTCCCACTACCAGGCAGGACCCACCACTCCCTCTCCCACTAACACGCGGGATCCCCTCCCCTCCCCTCCCAAAATTTCCCCATTCCCCTCCCCTCTCCCCGATGAACCCTAGCTTCCCCCTCCATTCCCCACCTCCCTGCTCCACGCCGCCTCGCTCCCCACCCTAGCGCCGCCCCTCCTCTGCTCCGCCCCGCCCCTCCCTGCTCTGCGCCGCCCCACTCCCACTCCCTCCCCTCCTCCGTGCCGCGGACTACATCAACGATGACGGCGACCACATCGACTACATCAACGACGACGGGGGCTACATCGACGACGGCGCGATCGACGACGACCACCGCTGCATCATCAACATCATCTCCCCCTAGGTACTTCTCCCCTTGATCCATCTCCCCTCCTCTGGTGGATCCACCTCCCCTCTGGTGGATCCATCTCCCCTCTAGTAGATCTCCCTCATGGGTTAGGATATTCTAGGGTTAGGATCTCCTGGTGGTTCGGTAGGTCCTCTAGTTCGGTAGGTCCTCTGCTGGTTCTTGGGGTTAGGGTTCATGTTTATTGTTGCGTGGGGATGATCTCCCTCTGGTTCATGGGGTTAGGGTTCATGGGGTCAGGGTTAGGGTTCATGGGGTTAGGGTTAGGATGTCCTGGTGGTTCGTTTGGTCCGCTTCATGGTTTAGGGTTCATTATTTTAGGGGATGGGGATGGATGGGGAAGTGGATAATTTTAGGGGATGAGGAAGTGGATGATGTCTGGTTGATGGTGCTTGAATCAGTACTTGCTTGTGTATGGTTCAATTACTCAGCTAGCATAGATGGTGAATTAGGTTTCCGACAGCACTTCGAAAAGAAGCTACTTGCTTGCTTGTTTGTATCAACAGTACTTTCTTGTTTGTTGCCCTTCAATTTCCTTCCTTGTTTGCTTGTTACTGTAAGTGCATCTAGTGCCACCCCTAGTTGCTTTTGGAGTATTGACGACAAACCTAGTTGAGGGACTAATGTGTTTGTGAGAATTGCAGGATAACACAGGTAGAAGTCCCTCATTGATTCGGTTTCACTACCAGAGATGACCCCTAAAAATGTACGAAGACATTGAAGACAATGGTGGTTTATGAAGATATTCATATTGAAGACAATGACATGTGAAGACTCCCTATGAAGCTTATGGAACTCGAAGACTTAGATCCTTCGTAGTTTTACTTCATTTATGTTGTGTCATAGGAACCACCGTACTGTTAAGTGGGGTCCAAGAGAACCAGTCAGGATGACTGAAGTGATGCCTAATTCAAATCCTATGTCTCCGAGTGAAGACTATGAGAGAAAATCTTGTCCAGAGTCAGACAAGTCAGCTTTACTTGTAGCCCAAGTAAAGTTGCCGTGTGAGTTTGAAATTTGACCGTTGGTACACATGTCAGTTCCTTAGTGACCCAGGGTCATTTCGGACAAATCAGGTCGGGTTGCCAAGTGGCTATAAATAGTCCACCCCTACAACCATAAACGGTTGGCTGCTCAGATTTCAGTGCACGGCTTTTGCCGTTTGAGAGCAACCCACCTCAAAGCCTTTGAGAGAAAATTCCTAGCGAGGAGAAAAGCCCTAACCACCCAGTGCCAGAGTAAATTGGGCATCACTTAAGTCTTCTTGTCTGAGTGATCTGAAGACTTATTACACTTGAGGACTGTGCATCCTCCAGCCGGTTAGGCGTCGCGTTCTGAGCATCCAAGAGAAATTGTGGATTGCCGGTGAACGAAGTCTGTGAAGGTTTGGGAGTCTACCTTGAAGACTTACCAGAGTGATTGGGCGAGGTCTGTGTGACCTTAGCTCAAGGAGAAAACGGTGAGGACTGGGTGTCCTGAGCTGCGTGTTCAGGACTGGGTGTCCGGGACTGTGTGTCCTTTGGTTTAAATACCTAGCCGCTCCAACCAGACGTACAGTTGTCACAGCAACTGGAACTGGTCCAACAAATCATTGTCTTCAGCGTGTCACTGGTTTCATCTTCACCTCCTTTTTACTTACCGTTACTCATTGTGAAGCCACTGCATGCTTGCTTTATCTTCTGTCTTCACAACTTAACTGTATGATTTGTTTGGCTTCATAACTTCTTCCTACCTGATCCTTATTACACTGAAGCTGTTTGTCATTGTGCTTTCACTATATTGAATACTTGACCATGGCTTGCCTTGTGTAATCTAACTTCCGCTGCATAGTGATAGGCTTGTCTATTCTGTTTGTCTTCATAACTTCCACGTTTTGAAGACTTTCATAAAAATCGCCTATTCACCCCCCCTCTAGTTGATATAATGCACTTTCAATTGGTATCAGAGCAAGGTGCTCCCTTGTTCTGTGTGATTCGGTTTAACCACCTGGAGTTTTAGCTATGTTGACTACAGGGATAATTAAAGTCTCCGCTGCGTGCCCCGTCTTCGATGGAACTGAATATCCCTACTGGAAGAATAAGATGCGCATGCATCTTGAAGCCATTGACATCGACCTATGGTATGTCGTCGAAAATGGCGTTCGCAAGGCTGGAGAAGGTGTCACTGCTGCTGATGTCAAGAAGTTCACTCAACTGGACTCTACTGCCAAGAATATCATCTGTGGTCATCTGACCAAGGGACAGTACGACCGTGTAAGTGCCTTGAAGACATCCAAGCTGGTCTGGGACTGGCTCTCCAAAGTCAATGAAGGCATCTCAACCCAGAGAGATCAGAGAATCAGTGTTCTTCGCAATCTCTTCAACCGCTTCAAGCGAAATGACAATGAGAATGTCCAGCACACATTTGACCGGCTCACTGACATCACAAATGAGCTTCAAGCCCTCGGCGCCACTGAGATCACCAAACATGAAATCGTCAAGACGCTGCTGAGATCACTTGACAGTTCGTTTGACATCCTAGCCCTGATGATTCAAGAACGTCCAGATTTCAAGACACTCGATCCGTCTGACATACTCGAGAGGCTCAACACACATGAGTTTCAGCTTTCTGAGAAAAGAGATATCTACGGTCCAAACTATGGGCGAACTCGTGCCTTGAAGGCAAAAGCTGTGTCCTCATCTGAAGAAGAATCTGACAGCTGTTCTGATGATCCTGAAGACATTGGACGGGAACTTGCAATGCTAGTGAAGAAGTTCCAGAAATTCACCAAGAAGAAAGGCTTCAGAAAGTCTTCACGATCAAGCTCAAGGAATGATGAAGCTTCTGCTCATGACTACAAGAAGAAAACATGTCACAAGTGCAAGAAAACTGGACACTTCATCTCTGAGTGTCCACAGTGGGACAATGAGAGCAGAAAGAAGAAGAAGAGCAAGGAATATGACTCCGACGACAAGAAGAAGAAATACTCAAAGTCTTCTTCCAAGTCTTCCTCAAAGTCTTCGTCACACAAGAAGAGCTCAACTGGCAAGGCTCGTGCGTTTGTTGGCAAGGAAATGGATTCAGAGGAGGAGTCCGCTTCTGAGGAGGCAAAGGTGGAGTCTGAGGAGGAGTCTGATTCTGGCATTGCGAGTCTGGCTATAGCCTACGTCGCCAAGTCCATCTTGAACACTGAAGACAATGACTTCATCACCAACACCGATGCGAATGACAAGGACGACTCTACTCCTACCTACTGCTTCATGGAACGCGGTGCCAAGGTAAACACACACACTACTCACTATCAAACATCCAGTGACGATGCCTCTGATTGTGATTCAAAACCCAGCTACAAAACACTTGCTAAAATTGCAACTGAACAACAAAAGGCTATGGAACATATTCAAAAACTGTTAGACAGAAGCGATGATCTGTTGGGTGCTGAAATGACTCGTTCCGAATCCTTAATTGAAGACATAAAAAATCTTCATGTTAAGTATCAGGAACTTGAAGATCGTCTTGAGACTCTCTCAACTACTCATGAAAAGCTTTCCTATGATTATCTTCAAAAGAAGCAAGATCTTGAGAAGTTGAGAGCGGATCATGAAGATCTTCAAAAGGAAAACGAGTCACTTCGAGCCGAACAGATCAGTTCCGCTCAGGAAGGATTTGAATCACCATGCCTTAAATGCATTGAGCGTGATAATGCTACCTCTATTGCTGAATGTTCCACTGCTACTGCTGTTGCAATATCTTCAACTGTTGAAGTGGTAACTAACCCCTCTGCTGAGGATACCACTGCTATTGCTGATGAGAATGCTAGGTTGAAGACATTGCTTGAAACAGGGATGTACAAAAGTCTCAAAGGACATCAGACATTATGTGATGTCCTCAAGAAGCAGATTCTGAACCGAAACCCTAGGAAAGAGGGTGTTGGGTTCGTGAGGAAAATTAATGCAGATGGCTCTTACTGGAAACCTGAGCAGTACCCCAAAACCACATGGGTTGCTGCAAAGGAATCCTCAGCAGATCCATCCAATCTATCTGGCTTCACTTGTGCTAATCCTATTATCATTGATGAATCCTTTGATGCAAACTATAAACTATTTAAGAATCAGAATGGTGAAGTATTTGCCAGGTACATTGGTACTAACTGCAGGAATGGACCGCCTATGAAGAAGATCTGGGCTCCAAAAATGTGTCTGGAGAATCTTCCTGTGAATGTCCTCATGACACCTCACATGAAGAAGACAAACCTCAGACCAAAGGCTTCATATGGTCCAAAGGCTTCATACAGGCAGAGGACTCACCTGAGTCGCTCTAACGCAAATGTTTTGCAGGGAAACCATGCTCAGGCATATGTGAGCGGTTCTTCAAACCGTCATGCTCATATGACCAAGAACTATTCTGCCTATTCTTATGAGTACTATTGCCCGCCTGCTAGACTGTTTGCTAGGGCTCCAAAGCCAAAATTCTCAGATGCTGCACTTGGACTTATTGCTTCTAAGCCACCCTTGAAGATGTGGGTGGTTAAGAAAGCTTAACTCTCTTTTGCAGGGAAAGGTCTCTAGCAGAAAACCAAAATCTTCTGACGCTATTGCTGGGGACCTTAAAAATCTTGTGGGGCGCAAGATCAAATGCCCGAATGGCATCACTATGTATTTCGTACCTGAATCGCATGCTACTCTCCCTATTAGTCCTAACCTGGATCTAAGTTTTCATAACCCACTAGTTCGTCAAATGTTTTTGCTTCACAATACTCTTCGTGAAGCCTATCCCCCTAACTGCACTGTAGGGTACGACACCAGCGTCTTCAGAATGGATTGTTGACAATGGGTGTACAAATCACATGACTGGCAAAAGAAGTCTTTTTATGGACTCAACCTTACGTCCATCTGACAAGAGCCACATCACATTTGCTGACACTGGTAAAAGTAAGGTATTGGGTCTAGGTAGAGTTGCAATCTCAAAGGATCAACACATGGATAAAGTCATGTTTGTTGAATCCCTTGGCTTCAACTTAATGTCTGTCTCAATGCTTTGCGATTTGAACATGATTGTAATTTTTGTAAAATATCGTTGCCTGGTACTAATGGAATCTGAAAAGTCTCTAGTGTTTGAAGGGTATCGGAAAATTGATTTGTACATGGTAGATTTCTCAGCAGGGCCACAGCTTGCAGTATGTCTTCTGGCAAAGGCTTTAGAATGCTGGCTTTGGCATCGGAGGCTTGGGCATGCTGGCATGAGGAACCTCCACACCCTTGCGAATAAGAAGCATGTCATAGGCATCGAGGGCGTCAAGTTCAAGAAAGATCACTTATGCGGTGCCTGTGAAGCAGGGAAGATGACAAGGGCAAAACATCCTTCGAAGACAATCATGACCACTACTCGACCCTTCGAACTGCTTCACATGGATCTCTTTGGTCCCATTCACTACTCAACTTTTTCCACTACTGCTTGCCTCTATGGCTTTGTCATTGTTGATGATTACTCTAGATATACTTGGGTGCACATAATCCTTTACAAGACTGAAGTGCAGGATGTCTTCAGACGCTTCGCAAATCGGGCTATGAACAATTATGGCGCCAAGATAAAGCACATCAGAAGTGACAATGGCACTGAATTCAAGAACACTGGCCTTGACACATATCTTGATACATTGGGCATCACTCTTGAATTCTCAGCTCCTTACATGCCATAGCAGAATGGCGTCGTCGAACGCAAGAACAGAACACTCATTGAGATGGCCAGAACAATGCTAGATGAGTACAAGACTCCAAGAAAATTCTGGACTGAAGCCATTGACACTGCATGCCATACAATCAACCGTGTCTATCTTCACAAGCTTCTGAACAAGACATCTTATGAACTTCTAACTGGCAAGAAGCCAAATGTCAGTTACTTCAGAGTATTTGGCTCAAGATGCTGGATCAAGGACCCTCACCACACCTCAAAATTTGCACCAAAAGCACATGAGGGCTTTTGGATATGGAAAGGATTCGCACTCCTACAGAGTCTTCAATCTCTTTCACTACAAAGTGGTTGAAACAGTGGATGTGCGGTTCGATGAGACCAATGGTTCACAAAGAGAGCAACTGCCAGATGTGCTAGATGAAGTTCCAGCCAGTGAATCAATCAAGCTAATGGGAACTGGAGAAATTATACCTTCTGAAGCTCATCCTGAAGAAGAACTTATCATCTCAGCACCTGATCCACATGAAGACAATGCTCAGCCTGAAGACATTCCTCCCCACGACAACATAGATCAGCAAGAGCAAAGTCTTCGACCCATACATCCTCGTGTTGCCAATGAAGTACAGATTGACAGAATAATTGACAGCATCAATGCACCTGGTCCACTGACTCGTTCAAGGGCAACTCAACTGGCAAATTTCTGCGGACACTTCACATTTGTTTCAATCACAGAACCCAAGAAAGTTGAAGAAGCTTTTATGGAACCTGAGTGGATTCAAGCAATGCAAGAAGAGCTTCATCAGTTTGAGCTGAACAATGTATGGAAATTGGTTAAGCGTCCTGATCCATGGAAGCATAACATAATAGGCACCAAATGGATATACCGCAACAAGCAAGATGAGCATGGTCAAGTTGTTAGAAACAAAGCTCGTCTCGTTGCTCAAGGATATACTCAAGTGGAAGGCATTGACTTCGATGAAACATTTGCTCCTGTGGCCAGACTTGAAGCCATCCGTATACTGCTGGCCTATGCAAATCATCATAACATACTTTTATATCAAATGGATGTGAAGAGTGCCTTTCTCAATGGCAAGATTGAAGAAGAAGTGTGTGTTGCACAACCACCTGGGTTTGAAGATCCAAAACATCCTGACATGGTTTACAAGCTCAATAAGGCACTCTATGGCCTCAAACAAGCCCCTCGGGCCTGGTATGACACACTCAAATACTTCCTGAAGAGCAAAGGCTTCATACCTGGCTCCCTAGATCCCACTCTCTTCACGAAGACATACGATGGTGAACTGTTTGTGTGCCAAATATATGTGGATGACATTATCTTCGGCTGCACCAATCCGAAGTACAGTGAGGAGTTCGGATATATGATGCAAGAGCAATATCAGATGTCTATGATGGGGGAGCTGAAATTCTTCCTCGGTCTTCAGATACGACAACAACGCAATGGCATCTTCATATCTCAAGAGAAGTATCTCAAAGATTGCCTGAAGAAGTTCGGTATGCAAGACTGCAAAGGTTTCACAACACCAATGCCAGCCAAACATCATCTGGGTCCTGACGACAATGGTAAAGAGTTCGATCAAAAGGTATACCGCTCCATGATTGGTTCTTTGCTTTATTTATGTGCATCTAGGCCAGATATTATGCTTAGTGTTTGCATGTGTGCTCGATTCCAAGCGGCACCAAAGGAGTCGCGCCACTTAGCAGTGAAGCGAATTCTTCGATGTTTGGCTCACACCCCAACTCTAGGGTTATGGTATCCAAAGGGCTCAGAGTTTGATCTGGCTGGATTCTCGGATGCTGATTACGCTGGTGACAAGGTTGATCGGAAGTCCACGTCAGGCACATGTCACTTTCTGGGCCGATCACTTGTATGTTGGTCTTCAAAGAAGCAGCACTGTGTATCTCTCTCCACTGCTGAATCTGAATACATTGCTGCTGGATCCTGCTGCGCTCAGCTTCTATGGATGAAGCAAACCCTCAAGGATTATGGCATTCATCTGAAGCAAGTGCCACTTTACTGCGACAACGAAAGCGCCATCAAGATCGCCAACAACCCAGTTCAGCACTCGAAGACAAAACACATTGAAATTCGTCATCATTTTCTCAGAGATCATGTTGCAAAGGAAGATATTGATATCATACACGTCAACACTGAAGAGCAATTGGCAGATATCTTCACCAAGACCCTGGATGAGAAGAGATTTTGCAAGTTACGGTGTGAGCTAAATATCTTGGAATCCTCAAATGTCCTGTGATGAGGCACACATCCTAACACTTATGCATGTTGATGACTTAGATGCGCAACACACGAAGTAACGTATATCTTCAATCAATGAAGACATACATTCTAAGTGTGAATACATTAACATGGAATTTGACTTCGGAGCGCCACGATAATTGTGCGCCATGTCTAAGTCTAATACTTCCTATACGGTGGGTAACGCCACCACCAAATTTTCTGTTTGAAGTGTTTCACTCGTGGCGTTACATTTTCTATGTCTTCACATTTGGTTTGGCTTCAATCAATTTGTCTTCATGATTATCTTCACTACGTTAATTATATATATATATATATATATATATATATATATATATGTACTGGTGTTCTGTCCTCTACAGCATTCACTTATAGCTATGTCTTCTTGTTTGAATCTTTTGAACTAAGTGAATGTGATCGGACCCTAACCTCTCCATGCTTCCTACCTCAAACTCTATCTCTCCAAGTCGTATGCATTCTATTGAAACGGTCGAATGTCTTCACTGCATCCTTGTCAGCAGAAGACACAGAGACAAACTTTAAAACCGTTTTCAATGCTTCTTTTTATCAACAAGTAATTCGGAGAAGTAGGAAGGACACCCGACAATCAAGGCGTGCGTGGGATGTGGAACTGCCCCCAAAATACCGCATGCTGGCCACGTGCTGTTCAGATGCGAATCGCCAGGGGCACCTGAGTAATAGCGCAGTGCCGCCTCTATCCCTATAAATACACGATTCACTGCGGTCATTATCTCTTCTTCCTCCCTCGCACGAACCCTAGCGCCACCGCTACCTCTCGACGACGCCGGCGACGAAGCGCTTCACTGCCGCAACCTCTCCGACGCTGTTTTCACGCCGACTGCGGACATCGATCTCTCCGCCGTCGCCGTAGGTGTCTTCCGTCGCCAAGTTAGGGCACGGAGGATCGAACTGCTCGGCCTCAACTCCCACTTCATCTAGCAGTTCCAAGTGTGGTAAATAAAACCTCTTTTTACAGCCTCTTTTGATCCTATAGTTCGGTCACTTTCTGCCATAAGAAGTTTCTATTCACACAAGTTAGAACTGTCTCAGTCTGCATCTCATAACTTGCCTAGTATATTCACTTGTGCTTCATGAAGTAGTTAGATTCCTCACTTCTACTGATCTATGGGTTCATACAAACCTGGAACCAACTTCCTTTCTATAAGTGAATGTCTTCGCATGATGAGGTCAATATCTTCTAAACTGATTTATCTTCAAAATCTTCTGAGAATGCATATGACCTCTTCCCCTTCCCTCGCACCTTAATGCTGTCACAGGTACATGTCCGTGGGAGAATCTTTTGGTTCTCATAGTCTGCATTCATTTGCAGAGTTCTTACAGCGTCACATCAATTCTCCTGAAGCCAGTTCCTGTTGGTCCAGCAAAAGAAAACCTTTGAAGCCCTTGAACGCTTTGAAGCCTTCCAAGTTAAGCTTCATGGCAGCAGAAAAACCAGCAAGGAAGGGAGGCAGACAGAGACGTGGTGAAACGTCCAAAGATTTGCCTGATGAATTGGCAGAAATGTACAAAACTGATCCTGAAGAGAGCTACGGTCAACGCAAGACACGAATCCAATGGATTCGACGCTATTGGGCAGAGCAGTGGTTCCAATACCGCTTCGTCACTCAGGAATATGCAGAAAAGTGCGCCATCAAGAGACCGTGGGGAGACGTATTGTACAAAAATCTCGTACCCCGGTCCAGAGACGAAGCCATTGCTCAAGGCTTCTATCCATGCATGGTCAGAGGACCACAGCTAGCTGAAGCACATCCGTCATCACTTCTCTGATGTCGCGATGACAATCTGTTCAAGCGCAACTTCCAATTTGCTCAGAACTCTGCGAAGCAAAACAAGAAGGAGCTGGGGTTGGACTTCAACCCTGGTCCCTCTAAACCAAGGGCGGATGGCACACGCGACGCCAATCCCAATATCATCGGGCCGTATGCCAATCTCGCAGGCCTCATCACTCGCATTCTAGTCCAAGGGACTGCCGTGAACGACCCTCCAGCAGACACTGAGTATGATGACGCTCCTGCTGCACCGAAGCGGGAGCAGACGAAGAAGACAAAAGCTTCAAAGCCAGCCGCTTCTCCCAAAATCTCCAGAGCGAAGCCGTTGGCAACTGCACCTCCTGAAGCCAGTATGCAGTCTGAAGACTTATCACGAGTCTCCAAGCCCCAAGAAGCCAAGAAGCCTCAGCCACACACAGGCAAAGAGCTCATAGCTGCTGCCATTCTGCGCAGCGAAACCATTGATCTGTCCAGCAACGAAGATCTTGGAGATGACGCTCTTGAGCAGCTCATCAAGAGCAAGGAGGAGGCTGAAATCTTCAACAATCTGCCTCTGTTTGATGTAGCAATCATCCACAACTTCATCGATGAGTGGTTTGCTACACCAAATATTAGCTTCGATGATCTGCAGCTGCCCATTGGCCTCAGCGTCGCCTTCCAAGGTGCTATTGCTTCAGAACTTGCAATTGCCCAGCGCATTGTTGAAATGAAGCAGAAAATTGATTATGAAAAGGCTCATTTCAAGCAGAATATGGCCAGGCTCAGCGTCCAAGAAGTCAAGGACTTCAAGATCATGTTGCACGAGTTAAAGGAAAACTTTCTGAAGAAACGTGCAGAGGCTCAGGGTTCATGGGAGCGAAAGAAGACTCTGGCTGATCATTATGTGCAGGCCTACAATGAGGCCGAGAAGCGCAAGGCACTTGGGCGTCCCGGCATCGACCCCAGGATGGCCGCGAAGAAAAAGAAGAAGCCTGCTGTGGCTGAACCAGAGGCACCAAGGCAAGAAGCTGTTCCAATTGTCTTCCCCACTGCTACGATTGGCTCGAAGCCAAAGAACCGGTCAACCGCTTCAGAGCTCAAGAAGACACGGACAGCCGAAGCTGAAGCAAGGAAGAGGAAACACTCTGAAGCCTCTCCTTCTGACCCCACCAGAAAGAAGCGCAAGACCAAGAAATCTCGGGCTGCTCCCACAGAGCCCTTGATAGTCGAACCCCTCTCCGTCCGCTATCCTGACGAAGATCGTCAGTTGACAGTGCATGAGCCTGCTTTCACAGAGGCTCCGCACGCTGAAGACATTCCAGCAGCCGACCCCAATGCTGCTGAAGACATTGGTCTCCAAGACAATGTACAAGATGATACATCCCTTCCTCAGCTTGAGACAAGCGAAATGATCAGCATTGGTCATCCATTGACACCAATCACACAAGATGCATCGTGGGCAGATCGCCCACAGGAGGAAGATAATGAGCCCCAGCCCACTGCAACTCCACCGGCGTCGCCTACATTCCATAGGCTTCGCAAAGGGCCAATGGCTCAGGCTGCTGACAACATCCCGGCTGCATCCGCCGAAGATAGTGGAGAAGAACCTCAAGCTCCATCTCCCCCGCACCAACAAGAAGCAGTTTTCTAGGAGAACGTACCTGAATCCGTCCCTCTCACTACACGTGTTGAGGCTGAAAACGTTGAGGCTGCCACAACCAACACTGAAGCAATTGTGGAGCCCTTCCCAACAACAGCTTCAAGAGACACTGAAGCTACTGCACCTGAACCTTCTGTGCCTGAGTCTGCTGCCGGTCCACAATTCAACTATCATGTTGCGCATAGGCCCCAGGTCCAGAAGCCGATCCCACGACTGCCAAGGTTCCCAGGTCCTGCATCAGCTCCTGGCTCCTTTAACATCAACAGCTTCAGGGCAGATAACACGTTCTTCAACAGCTCCAAGAACCCTTATTCAAGGGAACGGATTGTATCAGATAGGTTCTGGAGCTACCCACAACGCAGCTATTATTCATGCATCCTATACAACCAAGGCCGCATCTTTCCTCACCAGCGCCTTGAGGTTGAAGCTGTTGCTGGTCTGCCTGGTCTGGAAGAAGCACTGGATTGCTTCAAGCAAGTGGGTCTGCTGCCGTTTATCACCGGTGAAGAGCACTGGAATGAAGAGCTTCTGCTCCAGTTCTATGCCACCCTGCATATCAAAGGCTATAACAGAGATCCGAAGACTTGGGTCCTGGAGTGGATGACCGGCAATGTCCATCATGAAGCTAATGCATTCGATATCATTGAGCTTACCGGCCTACCAACTCCTGACGAACTCTTCGAAGAAGGCTGCCAACTCCATGCTGAAGCAATTGCGAGCATATTCCAGCAGCCTGAGCCAAATATGAGTCAGATGCTCTCAATGATGAAGCCAATGCCTCATGATGCACCTTATCCAACTGAGTTCTTCGTTGAAGACTTAGAGTACCTGCCCAAAACCATATATCACATCGTCAGGCGGACTCTATGGCCCATTAAGGGGCACTCTCCATATGCCAAGTTTGAAGGTGCAATGAAGACTCTCATCTTCTGTATCCTGCATGGCAAATGCTTCAACGCACAGGATCTCTTTATCCGCCAACTTGCGGCGTCTGGCTCAGATCTCTTTGGTTTGAAGTTTTATGCTCCTTGGGCTATGAGGCTGATCAAGCTTCACTCTGCCATCTCCTATCAGCCCTCAGCCCGCAACCATAGGATCTTCTTACCCGATGTGGACACTTCTGCTGAAGCAATATATCCTGAGCCTGCCAAGCAACCATTAAGTCTTCAGAATGCAGAACACCAGAGCTTCACTCAGAATGATGAAGGTGTTGAAGCCATCTCAAGAGTGTATCCAATGGCTAGCACCACACGTGCCCCTACATCAACTGAAGCCACTGACAGCACAGCTGCACCGAGACCCAAGAAACGCGCTCGTGCACTCAATGACCGAGAACTTCTTGTGGCTCTACACCAAAAGCAAGATAGGCATCACGACTGGCTCAAGAGGCAGATGAGAAGTATCATGCAAGACGTCAATCGCATCAGAAATCTGGCCACCAAGAATGCCTTCGTCTCACACGAAACCTATCGCCGCACTTGGAAAGGCCTCACCATGATGTGCACTAAAGCTGAACTTCAAGAGGATGGCTTCAGAGAGAGATTCAAGTTTGACTCCACACCCCCAGAAGAGCTGTGCTGCGCGGAACTCCATCCCTTGAAGATTCTGAGTTCTCTTCCTCTGCTGCCACCGTGACTGCAAGAATCATTGAGGAAGAAGACGACGCTACATCACCACCACCTCCTTCAGTGCGCGTCGACCCTGCACCAAGCTCTTCAGCACCACCAAACGCCTCCACCGACCCTACTGCGCTCAGGAACGCGTAGAAAACTCTATGTCTTCAAACCTTTTTGGTCATCACTGACAAAAGGGGGAGAAGCATATGATGTTTATAGTCTTCAAGCGGGTCAATAAGGGCGGGTGCTTTATATTTTGCTACATTTTTCTTCGTGTTTACAACTCTCGTTTTGCTACATTTGGTTCTTTGAGTTGTAACACTTAAACTTGATGGTCGTCTGCTACTTGTTTGCCACTATGTTTTTGCAAAGATAAATTCCGCATGTACGACGATAATTTCCGCACTTATATCATTTCACAGTTATGCATGTCATTCTCTTCACATACTTTTACATGCATGGTGGATTGTCATCATAAGTTGAAGTGGATTTCCACAAGTACAACCTGCCATGTGCATTTGCGTTCCAGAAGCAAATTACTTATATGCACATCTTCAGGGGGAGCCCTTGCAGCTTATGAAGACAATTCCTTTACAATTTCACAAATTATATTCCCCATTGAAAACTTCAACTAGTTTGTCATCAATCACCAAAAAGGGGGAGATTGTAAGTGCATCTAGTGCCACCCCTAGTTGGTTTTGGAGTATTGACGACAAACCTAGTTGAGGGACTAATGTGTTTGTGAGAATTGCAGGATAACACAGGTAGAAGTCCCTCATTGATTTGGTTTCACTACCAGAGATGACCCCTAAAAATGTACGAAGACATTGAAGACAATGGTGGTTTATGAAGATATTCATATTGAAGACAATGACATGTGAAGACTCCCTATGAAGCTTATGGAACTCGAAGACTTAGATCCTTCGTAGTTTTACTTCATTTATGTTGTGTCATAGGAACCACCGTACTGTTAAGTGGGGTCCAAGAGAACCAGTCAGGATGACTGAAGTGATGCCTAATTCAAATCCTATGTCTCCGAGTGAAGACTATGAGAGAAAATCTTGTCCAGAGTCAGACAAGTCAGCTTTACTTGTAGCCCAAGTAAAGTTGCCGTGTGAGTTCGAAATCCGACCGTTGGTACACGTGTCAGTTCCTTAGTGACCCAGGGTCATTTCGGACAAATCAGGTCGGGTTGCCAAGTGGCTATAAATAGTCCACCCCTACAACCATAAACGGTTGGCTGCTCAGATTTCAGTGCATGGCTTTTGTCGTTTGAGAGCAACCCACCTTGAAGCCTTTGAGAGAAAATTCCTAGCGAGGAGAAAAGCCCTAACCACCCAGTGCCAGAGTAAATTGGGCATCACTTAAGTCTTCTTGTCTGAGTGATCTGAAGACTTATTACACTTGAGGACTGTGCATCCTCCAGCCGGTTAGGCGTCGCGTTCTGAGCATCCAAGAGAAATTGTGGATTGCCGGTGAACGAAGTCTGTGAAGGTTTGGGAGTCTACCTTGAAGACTTACCAGAGTGATTGGGCGAGGTCTATGTGACCTTAGCTTAAGGAGAAAACGGTGAGGACTGGGTGTCCTGAGCTACGTGTTCAGGACTGGGTGTCCGGGACTGTGTGTCCTTTGGTTTAAATACCTAGCCGCTCCAACCAGACGTACAGTTGTCACAGCAACTGGAACTGGTCCAACAAATCATTGTCTTCAGCGTGTCACTGGTTTCATCTTCACCTCCTTTTTACTTACCATTACTCATTGTGAAGCCACTGCATGCTTGCTTTATCTTCTGTCTTCACAACTTAACTGTATGATTTGTTTGGCTTCATAACTTCTTCCTACATGATCCTTATTACACTGAAGCTGTTTGTCACTGTGCTTTCACTATATTGAATACTTGACCATGGCTTGCCTTGTGTAATCTAACTTCCGCTGCATAGTGATAGGCTTGTCTATTCTGTTTGTCTTCATAACTTCCACGTTTTGAAGACTTTCATAAAAATCGCCTATTCACCCCCCTCCTAGTCGATATAACGCACTTTCAGTTACTGTCAGTAGCACTATGCTTGTTTCTGTCAGTAGCACTTTCCGTGCTTGCTTGCTTGTATTATGCACTTTGCTTGCTTGCAACTTGGGTTAGTATGAACATGTACTTGATTGCTTGTAGCACTTTGCCACCAGTAGCACTACTGGGGTTTGTAGCAGTGTTCTTCTTTCATGATATGTGCATGAAGCTTGTGTTCTTCTTTCCAGTGAACACGTGAATGCTTAGTACTTATTGTGGTATTGGAATTCCTGGTGTGTTAAGGCAGTATGACTAGTTTTAATATATACTAGATTGGTGCTAGATAATTTTGATTGCTGTAATATACAAGGTTGATTCTAATTGTCAAAATGTCTTAACTTGTGTCATCT
This sequence comes from Triticum monococcum, assembly GCA_034509565.1. Taxonomy (NCBI): domain Eukaryota; kingdom Viridiplantae; phylum Streptophyta; class Magnoliopsida; order Poales; family Poaceae; genus Triticum; species Triticum monococcum. Next base: position 674,461,288 of record CM067845.1, read on the forward strand.
AGTCTGTAGCCATTTTTGGTGTGTAGAGACAGCATAATCAATAGTTGAGTATAGTTTTTTCATCTACTTTTGTACTGCTGCAAGTATAGTTGTTTCATGCTTTACCAGTGGCAACATCTAGTTGTTTTGAAGGTCCTCATGATATACTCGTCTAGCTTGCTGTCAGACTGTCTAAGCATGTGTACATGACACCAATTCACTAGTTCATGTTGCTTGCTTGCTAGCATACATGTTGCTTGCTGGCATACATGCTTAATTAGGGTTTCCATCAGCATTACTTGCTTGTATCACTAGCACTTGGATAAGAATCTACTTGCTTGCTTATTAATTAGGGTTTGTATCAATAGTACTTGCTTCCTTCTCTTCATTTTCCTTCATTGCTTGCTTGTTTCTATCAGTAGCACTTTGCTTGCTTGCTTGTATTAGTAGCACTTATGCACTTTTCTTACTTGCTCCTAGTGTACATGCATGCTTGTTTAGTGCACTTACATGTTTTCTTAATTAATAACACTAGATCACTGTATCGTTTATCCATCAAGTTTGTTTCACATGTATTACATGTATGTGCATGATGGTCCAAATGCTTTCCTTTATTGATACAAGTGCATCATTTTACTTTACCCTGTTGTATCTGATTGTTGTTTATTCTATTTTGTAAGCACCACCTCAAGATCATCCATGGCAAGGAGGACAAGGTCAAGCATGAGGCTAACCGTTGGTATGCAACTTGCTCCTTGTGGCCAGTTTCATAAAATCTGTGTCTTAATATGCTAAGTGAAATGTATTGCTGCAATCTGAATAAGCTGGCTTAATTGTGCCTGTGTGCTGTTAGTCTTCCTTACCTGAATAACTAGGATTAAATGATAATAAAATTTCATAAGATATGTTTGGCTTCCTGTCCATGCATTCCAAACATTCACCTAATAGTTATGTTTCCTTTATCATGCAAAGAAGAGCCTCTCACCGAGTACGAGAAGGTTAGGGCTAGAAATATCATGAGGAACAATCGGATGTTCCAGTCCCTTGGCATCGGTGCAATAGTGTCGATGATTAGGAAAACAAATGGTGTACAAGAAGGTAGAAGTGATGAGGTTCAAGAGGGTAGTGGAGTTATCAATGATGACCCAGAGTACAATCCTAAGGAGGATGAAGTTATTGATGGAGAGGAAGTGGATGATGTTGTAGTCAACAAGATTGTTAAGGTGCAAACTCTGTCTTGCTTGGAGGGTTGGGGTTCTATTATTTTATGTTATTCCTTGTGCTCACATATTTCTCTTGTGATCTAATGCTTTTTTCCGTGCTGTTTATACGAGGCACTGAAGGAATCTAGGACGAAGAGGCCCGGTGTTAAGAAGACAGTCAGCAAGAAGCACAAGGGCTCAGAAACATCTCCTGCAATGCCTCCAGGAAGGGTGATGGCCCCAGCTCCAGGACAAAAAAGAGGATCCTAGAACCTGATGAACCTGCCCTTGATAGAGTCGCAAGGCAGAAAGCAAGGATGGCGACTGCAACGGACCATCAGGGAAGTATGCTGCGCATGGACTCTCAGACCTCGGTGCAAACGGGTGATGAGTTGCCGCCCATGGATGAAGGAACCACTCTCAGCATGGATGGAAATGGCACTATCTGCCTAGATGAAGCAGGAACCATCTGCATTGATGAAGCAGGCACTGTCCACACAGACCTCAGCCCTGTTGCACCTTCTATTGACAGGAACGCTATCATCAATGAAGAAGAACAACAGCTTGTGCTTCAATCAGGCAAGTTGACCTTTGCAATGCTATCTTTTACTAGTGCATTTTCCAAATGGAATGATCATGTATGCTTTTGTTGATTCCTGCATTTGTCGATTTCTATTCTAATTTATGAGTTCAGTTTCATTTTCAGATGCAATGACTCCCAAGACTAGACTTAGAAAGGGCAAAGGGCTAGAGAGGATCACCAAGTCGCTTGGTAGCAAGGTGCCTATCCAAATTGCCGAAGGGATATTCGTCCAGAGAAGCCTCTGCAGGCAGCAAAGCTTGCTTCTGAGTGTGGACTCGTTGCAAAAAGCCATCTTCCGGTTCTTCCTCACTTCAAGCTATACAAAAAATGCTAGTCTATTGGAGAACTACATTGGGAAAGTTGCTGTAAGCTACTTGTTTCATAGTTAATGTGCTATCTATTTTCTGTTACACCTATGCATGATCAGTAATATTGTTCCTACCTTGTTTGCTATCTTGGTAGGCAAATTTTGAGATGAACACGGACTCGGAGACCATCAAGACCTCGTGCAAAGATATTCTGCAGAAATATTCAAAGAACAGACGCCATCAGATCAAGAAGAAGTATTTTGATACCGTAGCCGCAAATAAAGTCAGCATTAAGTCTCCGGTGCCTGATATAATGGATGGTGACTGGAAAGCTCTGGTGGAGATGTGGTCTACCCCAAGACACAAGGTTTGTCTCTGCTTTACGTTCTGCACATGATATGCTAGTGCTAGATCATGCTGACAATATGCTTTTTTGTAGGAAACCTATTTGTCGAACAAGATGAATCGAGAAAAAGTCGTGTACAATCAAAGAACTGGTTCCAGGCACTACACAGCACACATTTTTGCCACTGTGAGAACTCTTCTCTAGAGACCTTACCATTTGATCCTCATTGAATAACATTTCTGATTCTTGCTGAATAACATTTTGATTTTTGTTGAAAAACATTTCAGAAAGAAGAGCGTAAGGGCGAGGAGCTGTCTGCAATTGACTTGTTTAAGGCCACCCACAACAGCAAGAAGCACGGGTTTTCGGAGCCAGTCAAGACTGCTATAGTAAGTCACTCCATGCTTTGCCCTGTTTGATTCACAGCCAGCTTTGATGCTTTGATGATTTGATGTTGTTTGACTCGGAGCCAGTCAAGAACACATGCTATGTTCCATGCTTTGATGTTGTTTGATAGTTCAACAAAGATATCAGAACTTGCTGTAGCTATTTGATGCATTTTTATGATATGATGAAATTTGATCTGAATGTTAGTTTGATGATCGGCTCAATCGGGAAGCCATCTTATATAGAACCACCATTCTAGGCTTAACGAAGTGATCATATTGTTCCAATTGCATGTCTCCAGGTCACTAGTCATCATCTTCTTGTATAGATTTTGTGTGTTGGTTTGGTTACTTCAAATAATCCATTTGTGTGCTGGTTTGGTTTCTCTTGCTTGGTTTGGTTTGCAAAATGTGAAATAGATCTCCCACTAATGCCTATCATTTTCCTCCATATGCTAGCTTGAGATGGAAAAAATGAAGGAAGCGCCGGTACCAGAAGGTGAAGAGCCAAAGTCTGCTGTTGAAATTGTCGAACAAGTCCTCAAGACCGAAGTCAAGCAAAACACATTCCTCAGGAATGTTGGGCTCCAGTCATCTAGGAATAACTCCGGCAAAGTTGCTGCTCATGTTCGTGACCTTGAGCAGAAGCTGGAGAGGTCCGAGCTTCAAGCTGAACTGGTGCAAGAAGAACTGGCGGCAATCAAGATGAAGGCGGAAGAATCTGAAGCTGCACGCGACAAGGAACTTGAGCTGCTGCGCAAGAAGTCTCAAGAACAGGAAGAGAAGTTAGCCCACTTGATGGCTCTCTTTGGAGCTAAGGTAGTTTGATGGCTGTGCTATGAACCTCTTTGTCTTTGAGCTAAGGTAGTTGTTGCATTTTGAACCTGTGAACCTGGGAGCTGAGCTGAGAGCTGATGCATTTTGTTGGATTTTGCTGTTTAAACTAGAGCACATGGATCTTGTGAAGTTATGTGATCACTTGTGAACCTGGGCCTTTCTGTGAAGTTATGTGATCTTGTGAACCTGGATCACTTGTGGATCATTTTGTTTATTTTCTGTGAAGTTATGTGGATCACTTGTGCACCTGGGCTTGTGGATCACTTGTGCACCTGGGCCTTTCTGTTTATAGTTATGCAAAATGAGAAACTGGGCTCTAAAAAGGCCAAGGCCCAAACAAGAATTAGACCAAAAAGGCTTGGGCCTAAAAAAAGAAATGACTGTAAGATTTTTTTTTATAAAAGGCTGCATAACAGAAAATAAAAAGGCCAAGGCCCAAATTCGAACTAGACTAAAAAGGCTGTGGCCCAAAACAATAGTGGAATATAAAAAAATCATTAGAAAAAGGCTCCATTCCCATAAAATAAAAGGCCAAATTATTGGGCCAGGCCCATGCAAATAAGCAAAATAAAGAGAAAAAAAATTAAATGGGCTGAATTACTGGGCTTGGCCCATCAAGATGGCTGAAATGGACCGGGCTGATTCTATTTTACGACCTTTTCATTTGGTCGTAAGTCTGCCACGTCAGCTTGCCACGGTGGATCTGACGTGGTGTGGTCGGATTGCTAGTGACCAAAACAGTTGGTCGTTAAATCTACGACCTTTTTTTGGTCGTAAACGTTTGCGACCATTCCAAAAGAAAGGTCGCTATAGTCAGTTTACGACGGCCAGCTTTTGACCTTATGTTTTTTGTCACAAAAAGGTCACAAATGGAAATTTGTGACCATTCAGTGACCAATACTGGTGGTCACAAGTTGACATATTTCTTGTAGTGAACAAGCAGATTGACGATGGGTTGATGGAAGCTTACCAGGCAGGCAGTCCGCCCGGCGGCTTGAGCAAGTTGCTGCTGGTACCCTACGTGCAGTCGCAGTCCGCACCGGCCGAGGCGCACGGGCACTGACGCACGCGCCGCCCGCCGCTTCACCATGCCCACGCTGTAGTCGCCACCGATTCACTGCAGGGCAGAGGGGCTTCGACCTTGTCCTCTTCCACATCATCATCGGTGACGCCTTTCCCCTCCTGTCCCCAACACCATCATTCCCCCCGCCGACTCTGTTAGCAGTTGCATGGCGATCTCATGCACGTACGTGCTTACCCATGTACTCGCCCACGATCTCCACTCCTGCGCACGTCGCTCCACTCTCCTCTCTCTCCCTCTGAGCGCCATTGCGCCATGTACTTGTACTATATATTGTTGTATACAGAACGAGAGCACCCAAGGTGCATTTTCCCTCTCGCATATTGCTCTACATGGTATCAGTTACCAGGCACCTCCACTAGCCTCTCTTCTGCTGCAATTCCCGATCGGCCATGGCGATTCCTCCGCCGCCGCCTCCTTCCCCACCCTTCTAGCACAACGGCGGCACCCTGAGCCCGATCCGTACCGTGCCTCTCCTCACCCCAACACCCTGGCGCAAGGTGCGCTTCTCGCTCGCCGCGACACCGACACGAGCTCCTCCACGGCGCCTCCGGGCCAGTCGCCGTTAGCCGCGGTCTTCATCAACCAGCATGTTCCCCTCGTGCTCAGCCTCAACCCTCCCAACTTCTCTCAATGGCGCACCCTCTTCGAGGTGCAGTTCCAGAAGGCCGGTGTCGCCGACCATATCACCGGTCCGCCCCGGCGGGCGAATGCCGCCTGGCTACAGGATGATGCACACGTCCTCTCGTGGCTCTACAACAGAGTCAGCCCCGAGATCTTCGGCTTGGTGCATCGCCGCAGTGCTACTGCTGCCGAGGTTTGGGAGGCGATCTGCGTGATCTTCCTCGCGAACCAGGAGCACCAAGTCGCCCTCCTCGCCACCGAGTTTCGCCGCATCGAGCAAGGATCCTCGTCCATCCTCTCCTACTTCGCCCGGCTCAAGGACTACATTGATCGCCTGGCGGACCTGGGCGAGCACGTCGGCGATCGCGACCAAGTCTTGAACATGATTCGCGGTCTCCATCCCAAGTTTCGCTACGCTGTCCCCATACTCACAATGCAGTCTCCCTTCCCCACCTTCCTTCGCTGTCGTGCATTCCTTCTCCTCAAGGAAAGCCGCCACGCCGAGGACACTCCCCACGACGTCGCCCTGCACGACGCGCGCACACCGGCGCCTCCCAACTCCAGCGGGGGCAGGGACAACAACAACCGCCCCGGCGGGGGTGGCCGTGGCAGAGGAAAGGGCATGGCCTCCGGCGGGGGCAGGCCCTCTCAGCACGGCGGGGCTGCGCCTCCCCCACGCTCTCCTGCCCCGGCGCCCTAGACGGGCATGGTCCATGCCTGGCCCATGTCATGGTGTCCCCATGCTCCTGGTGCTGGGATCCTTGGGCCGCGACCCGGCGGCCTATCTCCCTTTGCCGGCGTTGCAACTCAGTACGGCGTGCCGCCGCCACCTGCCTTGACTCCACCAGCACACTGGCAGTACGGGGTTGTTCCCCCGCACCCCGTCTACGGCCTCAACCACGCCGCGCCTCCCACGGTGCCACCACAGGCTTGGGATCAGGCTGCTCTGGTCCAGGCCCTCAACGCCATGAGTGTGCAACAAGGGCAGGCATCATCAAGCCCTGGTGGCGACTGGATCCTCGACTCCGGCGCGACATCCCACATGGCCTCCTCTTCTGGTATACTCACTTCATCCCTACCTTGTATTTCACCTGATATCATAGTTGGTGATGGATCTACGCTTGCAGTCTCGCACATAGGACAACACACCATCCCCACTGCCTCTCACAACATAGCCCTCCGCGACATCCTAGTCTCTCCACACTTAATCAAAAACTTCATCTCTGTTAAGAAACTCGCGCGTGATAACCCAGTTAACATAGAATTTGATGACTGTGGTTTTTCTTTCAAGGATCGAATAACGCAGACGGAGATCCTCCGCTGTGATTCACCGGACGAGCTCTACCCTCTCCACCCATCGCACCGGTCCCAAGCACCACATGCCTTCACCGCTGTCACGCGCGATACTTGGCACCGACGTCTTGGCCACCTTGGTGACGATGCGCTAGACTGCACCCTCCACCGCACCTCCATCCACGCCCCTGGCGCCCCCGGCAACATCTGCACCGCCTGTCAATTAGGAAAAAGCCACCGCCTACCTTTTAGCTCTTCGGATCATATCTCGTATTTCCCTTTCCAGCTTGTACACTGTGATGTATGGACCTCCCTCGTGCTTAGTTTGTCTAGTTGTCAGTACTACTTAATCATCATTGATGACTATAGTCATTTCATGTGGACGTACCCCCTCAAGCACAAATCTGATGTTCTGCCCATGCTGCGTGCCTTTGTACGCCTTGTCTGCACCCACTTCAACCTGCCCTTTCTGACGGTCCAAACAGACAATGGGCGGGAGTTTGAAAATCATGCTGCCCACTAATTCTTCTCCTCTCTAGGCATCGTTTTGCGCATGTCCTGCCCTTATACATCGCCGCAAAACGGACGCGCGGAGCGCGCTCTCCGCACACTAAACGATATCACGCGCGCTCTGCTCGTGCACGCCTCCATGCCATACTCGTACTGGGCGGAAGCACTTCAGAGAGCTACGTTTCTCCTAAACCGTAGGCCGTGTTGCCCCCATCATCAACACACCCCATTCTTCCTTCTCTACGGTGCCCACCCCGACTACTCTCACATGCGAGTCTTCGGGTGTCAGTGCTTCCCCAACATCACCGCCGTCACACCTCATAAACTGGCGCCACGCTTGATCCCCCGTATCTTCCTCGGATACTCACAGGATCACAAAGGCTATCGTTGCTTAAACCCTACGACCGGCCGTGTTATCATCTCATGCCACGTCGTGTTCGATGAAAACACGTTCCCCTTTCAGCAACGCCAAACCGATCGTGCCCCCTCCCCGATGCCCGATCTGACCGATCATGTCGTCGCCCCGCCTGTTCCCCAGCGACCTTGCACCCAAAAACCCTCACGCACACTCCCCCTCCCTGCCCCGAGCGAGCCCACAGAAACACCCGTACCACAATCACCTTCCCCGGCCGCCTCCCCTCCGAGCCTCACAATACCAACACCCCCGTCCACCTCCCAAAACCCCACCTCGCCACAATCAGCTTCCCCGAGCCCTTCCTCACCGGATTACCAACCTGAACCACCTCCCGCCCCGCTTGCTCCGTCCCACAACATGGTCACGCGAGCCCGAGCGGGCAAATTCTTCCCTAACTCTAAGTACCACCAAAATCTCCATGCCGATGTCGGCCCCTCCATCTCTCCCGTACCCAAGTCCGTGCGGGCTGCTCTGCGTGATCCAAACTGGCTAACTGCGATGCAGGATGAATACTCGGCGTTGATGCAGAACCAGACGTGGAGCCTCGTTCCTCTCCCTCCCGGAGCCAACATTGTGACCGGCAAATGGTTGTTTCAACACAAAGTTTAAAGCTGACGGCGGGCTCGAGCGTTACAAGGCGAGATGGGTGGTCAGGGGCTTCTCTCAATGACCAGGTGTGGACTTCGACGAGACCTTCTCGCCGGTCGTCAAGGCGTCCACAATCCGCGTCGTGCTCACCGTGGCGGCCTCCCATGCATGGCTCGTCCACCAGATGGAGGTGAACAATGCGTTCCTCCACGGTCACCTCACCGAGCACGTGTATTGCCAGCAGCCGGCTGGCTTCATCGACGCGGCCCACCCTGATCACGTCTGCCTCCTCGACAGATTGCTCTACGGCTTGAAGCAGGCGCCGCACGCTTGGTTTGTCAGGTTCGCAGCGTTCGGCCGCACGCTCGGCTTTCGCGACCCCCGATCGGATCCGTCCCTGTTCGTGTTGCACCAAGACGGAGGGATGGCCTACCTGCTCCTCTACGTCGACGATATCATCTTGGTTGCGTCATCCACGGCTCTGCTTCATCGTCTACAACAGCAGCTCTGGACGGTGTTCTCCATGAAAGACCTGGGCGCCCTTCACTACTTCCTGGGCATCGCTGTCACCAGGAGTGCCACTGGCTTCTTCCTGTCATAGCATGGCTACACCGAGGAGCTCCTGGAGCGCGCGAACATGGTCGACTACAAGGCAGTGTCCAATCCCATCGACACACACTCGAAGCTGTCCGCCACCGACGTCGCGCCGGTCTCGGACGCCTCGGAGTATCGAAGCCTGGTCGGAGCACTTCAGTACCTGACAATGACGCGCCCTGACATCACTTACGCCGTGCACCAGTGCTGCCTTGTCATGCACGATCGCGCGCTGCCCACCTCGCCCTGGTCAAGCGCATCCTACGCTACCTCCGTGGCACGACGGACCTCGGACTGCATCTCCAACGCTCCTCCCACCTCGACCTCGTGGCGTACTCTAACGCTGACTGGGCCGGTTGCCCGGACACGCGCCGCTCGACCTCCGGCTATGCGGTGTTCCTCGGCGACGCCCTCGTGTCCTGGTCCAGCAAGCGCCAGGCCACGGTCTCGCGCTCGAGCGCCGAGGCCGAATACCGTGCCGTCGCCAACGCGGTCGCTGAGTGCTGCTGGCTCCGGCAACTTCTCGGCGAGCTCCATATCCCCCTGCCCAAGGCCATGGTGGTATTCTGCGACAACATCTTGTCCGTCTACATGGCCGCCAATCCAGTTCACCACAGACGCATGAAGCATATCGAGCTAGATATCCACTTCGTCCGCGAGAAGGTAGCCCTTGGCGAATTCCGTGTACTCCATGTCCCGACCACATAGCAGTTCGCCGACGTCTTGACCAAGGGGCTCCCCTCGCCAGCGTTCCACGACTTTCGGTCCAGCTTATGCATCCGGCCACTGGACGCTACAGCTGCGGCGGGGTGTTAGCAGCTGCATGGCGATCTCATGCACGTACATGCTTACCCACGTACTCGCCCATGATCTCCACTCCTGCGCATTTCGCTCCACTCTCCTCTCGCTCCCTCTGAGCGCCATGGCGCCATGTACTTGTACTATATATTGTTGTATACAGAACAAGAGCGCCCAAGGTGCATTTTCCCTCTCGCATACTGCTCTACAGACTCGTCTCCGTACAGCGACAACGACTCCGGAGGCTCCGAGACCTGGGACACCGACATGAGTGGCTCGTTGGTACTGGATCTCCACCACCAGACGGCCTTGTGGCGGCTCAGGCGTAGCAGCGGGCCCTGTGCTCCTTCTTCAGAGAGGGGAGGGGACGGGAGGGAGGGACGGCGGAGGCTCGAGCTTGGGGAGGGGGAGGGGAATGAAGGGGTGGGGCTCTAGGCAATCCTCACCTCCAAAGACAACTTGACCGGCGGCACGGGCAAGCTAGACCTCTTCTGTGGTGACGCCAAAGTCAGCGAGGGGACGTGGTGGCGCGGGACCTTGGAGATATCTCCCCGGCGCATGGAGCTTGTCCGGCGACGCCGCTGAAGATGCCGCCGGCACGACCACCCCGATCCTCCTGCGCTGGACGCCGATCTGGACGAGGACTGAGCTAGGAGGAGGGAAGCGGGAGAGGAGAAGCGGCTGAACCGGCAGCGCAGGGACCAGGGAGAGAAGGGGGCGTGCGAAGAGGGGATTGACATAAGCGTGTGGCTAGGTTTCCTTTTCTTTTTCTCCTAGCGCTGCACGGTCGTGTGTCTCATAGCTTGCCGACGTGGCTATCGCGAGGGCTCGCCCTTGATGCACAGCTGAATGGTTTTAATGTGTTAGACTTAGACATAGAAGTCGCCGGCGCGGTGTCATCTGCGCTTTGCATCCGATGTTGTGTTATTGTACTCCAATCTTGTATCAGTTGTTTGTCAAGTCGGTCTGCTAGACTCTGCATGTGTAAAGGAATCCAGCTTGGCTCGGAGGATAGCTACATCGGCCACACGCACACGGAATCTTGCCACCGATTGTTGGAGATACAGGGCCAATTCTTTTCACCTCATAATTCTCCAGAATATGATTCTGGGAAACTGCCCATAGAATCATCTGCCCACATAATCGTCTGTCCAGTTCTTTTCTGTAATTCTAGCCTGTGATTGTTTTATGAGAATTTTGTTGAAATATCTGTAACGCCCCTAGATAGAGCATGAGGGAGAAGAGAGACAGGGCCAAGTAGCTCGCCGGCGAATGGAAGGGAGGTCTGACCAGGCGGGTGCCTCCTGCTGCCAGGCGGAGGGAAGAGAGGGTCGGGCAGGCGTTCGGCCGGCCGCGTCCTGCTACTGAGCGCATTGAAGGAGCTCTGGTCGGGCGGGGACGAGGAGGGGCAGCCGGGCAGGGAGAATTGGAGGAGGAGGGGCGACCGGGTCGGGGCGGTGAAGTAGGGGCTCCCGCCGGCGGATCTGAGTTCGTAAATAAGGTTTTTGGGCCTTCTCTCGGTCGGGCAGCCCAGTGGCATTCTGATCGTAAATAAGGTGTCCAATAGGGGTATTAGCTCAAAAGGAACCGTTTTGTTTTGCGGGACTGGCTAGAATTACGAGAATTGCCAAAACTTGGTGATTCTAGATTGCACTTGCAATTCTGGGATGATTTTGGATGATTCCTGGGGCAGAGATGAATTCTTTTGAAATTTTGATTCTCGGGACAGTAATTCTTCAAAATTGAGCCAAAAGAACTGGCCCATACTCCCTCTATAAAGGAGGGGGGAGAAAGTTCTCATTGCTCAAGGGGGCCTCTCAGCCATAGCCAAGTTTACAACAGAGTCCGGCCTGGCAGTAAACCAGACTGCCGTACATGGGGTACTACGATCGTACGCGGCCAGCTTATGGATAACATTGTTCTGCTAGCGGCTACAATGGGTGAACAAAATCTCCCCGGCATCTAGCTCAACTAATCTGTTTATTTCCTCTACGAGTGTACGATGTTGCGACCTGTCTGTCGTGGGTGCTCTAAGCATCGACATTGCCTCGACACTATCCATCTCAATGATGATAGGCAATGTGGTCCAGTGTAAGGCCAGATCCAGGTCCTCTCTACAAGCTAAGAGCTCAGCCTCCAACACATTATCACATGTACGAAGCTCCCTGCATGCGCTATAGATGATATCACCTCTATCATCCCGTAGGACCATCCCTCCTTCGGCCGCACCTGTGGGCGCGACAAAACTCCTGTCCGTGTTGAGTTTAGCCCAACCCCGGCCAGGGGGGCTCCAACGTGGTCGCACCTTTGCCACCGGACTAGGCCTCACACTCGTCTGAGTAGAACTGACCACCATCTTCCCCTTCTCTAAATTATCACCTGGGTACTGTTGTATGCACATGAGTGAAGTGATGTAGCCATGTAAGAAGCGTCGAGACGCCTCGGTGGGGGGTGGCAGTTTGTCATGTGTGATCTCGTTACACACATGCCAGATTCTCCACATGATCATGATCACGACCAGCCTCGCCGTTTCATCCAGGGGTTCCAACAACGTGAATAACCACTCTGGCCCAATGTTGCGGACAAACTCCACCTTAGGAATGTTCCAGTCTAGGGCCATGACCTGCCATAACTCTCTAGTCAGTGGGCACCTTCAAAGCGCGTGAAATCCGTCCTCACGTTCCATGCCACAGAGGGGACAAACGTCAGTAAGCTCGAGGCATCGTGAGGCTTGTTGGCCCAAGTAGCGAGTGAATTAGTCACAACTCTCCATGCAAACACGCGTACCTTAGGGGGAGCAGGGCACCCCCATATGATCTTCCAGATGGCATGACGACCATCGGGTGCCCTGCTCGTGGCGATAGCCAATGGACGCTCACGCTCGCCCATGGCAAGGCGATAGGCATACCGAACAGTGAAGATATCGTTCTTCTCTGGCACCCAGGCGATGATGTCGTCGGTGACGCGCGACGAGGTGCGGATGCTGGTGATGACATTGATGTCCGCTGGGAGGAAGTGGCGGCGGAGGAGGTCTGTGCGCAGGACCTACCACCATCCAGGAGCTCGGCCGCCCTCATTAGGTGACAGGTGCACTGCTGCATGATGGGCAAGCACGAGGGCTCTATAGGAAGCCAACGGTCGCGCCAGATGCGGATGTCCTGGCTATCCCCGACACGCCAGATGATGCCCTTCTTCAAGAGCTCCAGACCGTGTTGAATAGCCTGCCAGGTCAGGGAGGCGTTCCCCGAGAACACCGTATCCTCAAGGCGTCCATCATGGTAGTACCGGGCCTTGAGAACCTGCGCACATAAGTTGTTGGGTTTAGTTAGTAAGCGACAGGCCTGTCTTGCTAGGAGAGCCTGGTTAAAGAGGCGGAAGTCTCTGAACCCCAGTCCACCCTTGCTTTTCTGTGCCTGAATTTTCGGCTATGGCAGCCAGTGTGTGTTTCTCTTGCCCTCCGGTGAGCCCCACCAAAAATTACGAAATATTCTGTTCAAATCATCACAGACTGACATAGGAAGCTTGAAGACATCCATATTATAAGTAGGTATTGCCTGTGCAACAACCTTAATCATCGTTTCCTTACCGGCAAGAAAGAGGGTGTCACCCCAAGCAATAATCCTCTTCATTAGTATGGACTGCATATTTTGAAATTTACCTCGCGACATGCGTCCGTCAGGCGTGGTAAGCCCTAGATACCTTTCCTCAAAGGTAACTGTACCTATGTTCATAATTGCTCTCACCACTTCCTGTTTATCCAAAATGCAAGAGGTACCAAACAATGCGCCACACTTTACCGGATTAATAAATTGTCCAGTAGCTTTTGCATACGTATTTAGCACTTCCTGTACCTTTTTTGCTTGGTCCTCTCTGCCTTAAAAACAACAGTGTCATCTGCAAACTAAAGGAGAGACACACCTGGAGCTCTGCGGCAGACTTTCAGCGAAGTGTAATCACCTTTTCCTCTCCATCTTTCAACAAAGCAGAGAGACCATCAGCCACAAAAAGGAACAAAAATGGGGACAAAGGATCACCTTGCCACAGCTCGCGCGACAGTGCAAAATATTCCAAGAGGGTTCCATTAAATTTAACTGTATATCTCACCGAGGGGATGGAAGCCATAATCCAGTCGACCCACCGGCGAGCAAAACCCATCTTTTTCATCATTCGCTCTAAGAAGATCCAGTCCTCCCTGTCATATGCTTTGGATAAGTCTAGCTTGTACGCACAAAAACTTTTATTAGGGTCCTTTTCCTTCTGAATAAAATGAAAACACTCAAAAGCAATTAATGCATTATCTATGATCATCCTCCCAAGAATAAAAGCGCTCTGCTCAGGAGAAATAATATAATCCAAAATAGGTCTCAGCGGATTTATCAAGCACTTTGCCACTACCTTGTAGATGACATTGCATAAACTTATGGGACGAAACTCCATGAGCCTCTCGAGATTATCCATCTTCGTGATAAGGACAATGGAAGTGGTGTTCACCCCCTTGGGCATATGATCCCTATACAGAAAAACTCCTTTACCCCTGCAATAACCTGCTCCCTCATTACTGCCCAATTTCGCTGGAAGAAGCGGGCTGGGACCCCATCCGGCATGAAATGAATGCATTACTCAAAGTGCCCTGATGCCAGTTTATAGAGTCGCGCTAGTGCGCGAGGACAGGTATTGATGCCATGACATGGCGCTAACCTTCTGCTGACAACTCCTAAATCTAGCAGTCCAAAGAGAAAAATCGTATACAATATTTGCACGGTTACATGCATAGGGTGATGTGTCCTGCGGAAAGCCAGGGAGTTTCTAGATTCTCAAATCTTCCAGTGGATGGAGTGCCACTGAAGGCCATATATCGTCATCATGTCCTGGTGGCGTGGCGGTGTCCCAAATGCCATCAATCGTGGTGGGAGCCACAAGCTGAAGAGCCACCCACATTGCGTCGGAGTCGGGGCAGTGGACGAAGATGCGAGCTACGTCCTCGTAGATGGCAGTGCAACGAGCACATATGGTGTCGGTGACAATGGTCTTCCGGAACGGGTTGGACTTGGAGTTTAGGCAGTCTTTGAAGAGTAGCCACCCAAATACTTGCACCTTGATGGGGACGCGCGAGGTCCAAATAAGGCCGGTGTTTGACTCGTGGTCAGGCGGTTCGATGAGAAGGTTGTCGGCATTCTTAGTGGAGAACGGAAGCCCATGGGTAAGATACCATTTGCCGGTGGTGTCATTGGTCTGGATATCCTACAACAAGGACAAAACAGCAACAAGTTCTATGGAGGCAACATTAGTAAGGCGATTTCGCAGGTTAGCTAGCATCCCATTTTGCAAAATGGGCGAGTGTTGATTGGTTTTTTGCCACGACTTCCCCCTGATGAAACGGAACGCCTGGGGTTGGTGTGTAACAACCCGAACCCATCGGTCATCAGACCGGCCGGTCAAGAAAAAATCAACTTTTTAAAGGGAAATCCTCAAGGCACTTTATTGCAAAATTATCGGAGTTACATCCTTCAAGACATGTCAAAGAAGAAAACTAGATGGTTCATCGTCCCACCAATAGATCAACTGAATATTGTAAGCATGCCTAGCTAGATAGTGTGCCAAATTATTGGCTTCCCTCGAACAATGTTGGAAGCAAATCGAAGATACGTATCATGTGCGAGTTGGAAACAATCCACGAGAGTAGCAGCATATGGTGCCAATATATCTGATACTCCATTGCATGCAATAATTACTTTCAAGAAGCTACATTCAACAATAATCCTTGAACACCCAATATGTTGAACAATTTGGAGCCCTCGACGAAGTGCTAAAGCTTCCGTTGACGCCGCATTGGCTGCATGGCCAAAGGGCTTGACGACTCCAGCCATGGGCCCATGGCCTCGCCACAATTATTCCTGAAAGGATCGATATGGTTGACTAGAGGGGGGGGGGTGAATAGGCAACTACCAATTTTTAACTTTTCTTTATCAAATTAAACTTTGCATCAAAGTAGGTTGTTTAGATGTGCAACTAGGTGAGCAACCTATATGATGCAATACCAACAAGCAAACAAGCAAGCAAGAGAAGTAACACTAAAGAGCTTGCATAAGTAAAGGTAAGAGATAACCAAGAGTGGATCCGGTGAAGACGAGGATGTGTTACCGAAGTTCCTTCCTTTTGAGGGGAAGTACGTCTCCGTTAGAGCGGTGTGGAGGCACAATGCTCCCCAAGAAGCCACTAGGGCCACCGTATTCTCCTCATGCCCTCACACAATGCGAGATGCCGTGATTCCACTATTGGTGCCCTTGAAGGCGGCGACCGAACCTTTACAAACAAGGTTGGGGCAATCTCCACAACTTAATCGGAGGCTCCCAACAAAACCACGAAGCTTCACCACAATGGACTATGGCTCCGTGGTGACCTCAACCGTCTAGGGTGCTCAAACACCCAAGAGTAACAAGATCCGCTAGGGATGAGTGGGGGAATCGAAAAATCCCTTGGCGGACGTGTAGATCGGGGCCTTCTCAACCACTCCTGAGCCTTCTCAACCACTCCATGAAAGCCTTCCACTTGACGGAAAGCAGCTTGCCATTGGTCATCCATGTCAGAGTTCTGTCGACATCCGTCCCAAGATGAACGGTGGCAAAGAATTGAGCCACCAAATCTGCATCAAAATCCTTGTTGAATTGCATGATCCTGAGAATGTTCAGCTGAGTGCACATCTGAAGGGCTTCGCCAAATTACTCCGAGTCCTTCTCCATAGCATCAGTGTCAATGGAGCGATCATCAACAAAGAGATTCTTCTTGGCCTTGATCACATCAAAATAGATGGCAAACTGAAATCGGTTCCAGAACGGGCGGTTGACCAAAGTGGGTTCTTGGTCCACCTCATAGGGATTGCGGCGACGCCTTTCCCAAATCTCCTTGTTGGTCATCTCAGTCACAGTCTTCCCCTTTGGCTTGTTGGCGGATCTCTTCGAGTGCTGAGGAGGTGGAGGAACACTTGCGGATGCACTTGCTGGAGGCGGTTGGGTGCTAGAGGAACCACCGGCTGGCTCAGAGGTGCGGTAGCGTTTTGATGTTGCACGCCTGGGGTTGATACGGCGAGCTTGATGCTCAGGATGTTCATCACCTGGAGCCAAACACAAGAACACGCAAAACAACCAGAAAGAATGAGCATAAGCCAACAAACACAACAAAATGATCAAAGAAAAGGCAGGAATATGATGGAGCTTGGCAGGTAGCGGTAGTACCGTGACATGCTCGCGGTAGTACCGCTCCAAAGAGAGCGGTAGTACCGCTCGAGACGGGGAAACAACAGTTTCTTGCTAACATGGTCAGATCCGGCACTACCGGCCTGCCAAATTCAAAAATATTCCTACCAAACTCTAATCAAGATAGTCTAGTTGCCTTCTCCAACCTACTCAAGCCTAGATTTAGCAAAAAATCTAGAGATGCAACTACCATTGTCCCTAAGAACAAGATCTGAAAAAGAGATAAAAGGAGAGAAGAAACGGGGGAAATACCGGCATCCATGGCAAGAGAACGAGGTGGGGAACGACTCCACCGAAGGAAATGGAGAGGGATGCCCCGGAGACGGAGATCCGCCGGAGCCCTCCCACGGCGAGAGGAGGCTGGAGAGAGGAAGAGGAAAGAGAGGGCGAAGCGAATGGGTACGGGGGAGAAGAAACCTCCCCCTGCCCTGATATAACCCCCTGTTCCCGTCCCTCAGCGGTAGTACCGCGCTGGGGGGCGGTAGTACCGCTTATAAGCGGTAGTACCGCGCACCACCAGCGGTAGTACCGCCCAGTACGCCACGACAACCAAACAACACGGCTTAGCTCGAGGAAAAACAAAACGGCAAGAAAAGAGAGCACACCAGCAAACGGCCAAGACACACCTCTTCAAGAGAGGGTGGTGGTCGAGGCCACCTATGTTTGAGTCAAGAGGTATGGCGCCGCGAAGATTTTAACCTTGAGCCCATGACCAAAACTCGTCTTTGAAACACAACTACCATCAAACAATGGCTAAAGTGAAAGACTTGATCAATTTATGCATAATGAGGGGAGGGAGAGTTCATTGAGAGAACAACACTCCCCCTATGTCCATGCCTACACCTAAACTAGACAGCAAATTGAGCGTGGTGGGGTGTGCAAGGGTTCAAGCCACATTGCTCGAATCAATGATATTTAGCTCATGCCTTAACTCGCGAAATCTTGCTTCATGAAAATATCTGCAAGGTTGTCATGAGTGTTGACATAGTTGAGCTCGATCTCTCCTCGCCTAATGTGATCCCGGATGAAGTGATACCGAATCTCAATATGCTTCGTCTTGAAGTGTTGCACCGGGTTGAGAGAGATCTTGATGGCACTTTCATTGTCACACCAAAGAGGCACTTTGTCACAAGTGACACCATAATCCTTTAAAGTTTGCCTCGTGCATAGGAGTTGTGCACAACAACTACTGGCTGCAACATACTCCGCCTCAGTGGACGAGAGAGACACACAACTTTGCTTTTTGGAAGACCAACTTACCAAAGAGCAACCAAGGAATTGGCACCCTCCGAAAGTGGACTTCCTATCCACTTTGTCTCCCGCCCAATCGGAATCCGAGTACCCTACAAGCTTGAAGTTTGATCCTCTTGGGTACCATAAGCCAAAGTTTGGGGTATGAGCCAAATATCGAAAGATTCGTTTGACCGCCACATAGTGACTTTCCTTAGGTGCGGCTTGAAACCGTGCACAAATTCCCACACTCAACATGATGTCCGGTCTAGATGCACAAAGGTAAAGCAATGATCCAATCATGGAGCGATATACCTTTTGATCCACCACTTTACCATTGGGATCTAAGTCAAGTTGGCACTTGGTGGGCATTGGAGTGGAAGCCGGCTTGACATCACTTAGCTTGAATCTCTTGAGCATGTCTTGAGTGTATTTGGATTGATTAATGAAGGTTACTTCTCTTATTTGCTTCACTTCGAACCCTAGAAAGAACTTCAACTCTTCCATGGAGGACATCTCGAACTTTGAGGTCATGAGAGCGGCAAATTCGTCATTGAAAGCTTTGTTAGGAGAACCAAAGATAATATCATCAACATATAATTGGCACAAAAACAACTCCCCTTTGACCTTCTTAGTAAAAAGAGTGGGGTCGATTAGCCCAACTTCAAAACCACGGTCTTGTAACAACTCGGTAAGGTGGTCATACCACGGACGTGGGGCTTGTTGAAGGCCATAGAGTACCTTATCGAGTTGATACACATGATCGGGAAAGTAGGGATCCTCGAACCCGGGGGGTTGCTTGACGTATACCAATTCATTAATAGGACCATGAAGAAAAGCACTCTTCACATCCATTTGTTGTAACTTAAAGTTATGATGAGAAGCATATGCAATCAACATGCAAATGGATTCAAGACGAGCAACGTGAGCAAAGGTTTCACCGTAGTCGATACCCTCGACTTGGGAGTAGCCTTGTGCTACCAAACGAGCCTTGTTGTGAATGATAATCCCATGGGCATCTTGCTTGTTCTTAAATATCCACTTGGTTCCTATGTCATTGTGATTCCCGGTCGGTCTTGGCACCAATCTCCACACTTTGTTGCACTCGAAGTTGTTGAGTTCTTCATGCATGGCATTGAGCCAATCCGGATCTTCTAGCGCCTCATAGACCTTGTGGGGTTCCACACAAGAGACAAACGCGTGATGCTCACAATAATTTGCTAATTGTCTACGAGTGCTTATCCCCTTTCTTAAGCTTCCAAGCACATTCGTCATGAGATGATCCTTGGTGGAGAGCTTGGAAGCAACCCTGGCGGCACGACACTCTAATTCCTCCTCGGGGGTGAGACGAGGAGTGGTCACTTGATCATCTTGAGCGTCGTCTTGGGCTTGTTCTTGTTCTTGAACTTGCTCGGAGGAGAGAACTTGACCTTGGGCATCACTTGATGTGTCAACACCGTCTTGAGCGTGATCTTGCCCTTGGTCATGTTCTTGAGGATGAGGGCCTTCGTGTTGTTCTTCAGAAGCGTGTGGGCCTTGGGTTGGTGATGGCTCCACTTGAGTGGAGCTTTGTCCTTCTCCTTCGGCCACAAGGGGTTCCTCAATGGGTAGGATAAAGCCAACACCCATTCTTCTTATGGCTTGGGGAGGAATTTCATCACCTACATCACAAGTGCCACTTTGCTCCACTTGGGAGCCGTTATTCTCATCAAACTCCACGTTACGCGTCTCCTCAATAAGTCCCGTGGATTTACTGAGGACGCGGTAAGCATGAGATTTTGTAGCATAACCAACAAATATGCCCTCATAAGCTCTAGCCTCAAATTTAGACAACCGAACACCTTTCTTGAGAATGAAACACTTACACCCGAATACCCGGAAGTACTTGAGGTTGGGCTTATTACCAGTGAGTATCTCATACGGAGTCTTGTTCAAGCCCTTGCGGAGGTAGAGCTGATTGGATGCATGACACGTGGTATCGATGGCTTCGGCCCAAAATTTGTACGGAGACTTGAACTCCGCCATCATGGTCCTTGCCGCATCCATCAACGTCCGGTTCTTCCTCTCCGCAACACCGTTTTGTTGAGGGGTGTAGGGTGCGGAATATTGATGCTTGATTCCCTCATCACTAAGAAACTCATCCAAGGTGTAGTTCTTGAACTCGGTGCCGTTGTCACTTCTTATTGTTAAGATCTTTGCATTGTTTTGACGTTGTGCTTTATTTGCAAAGTCAATGACGGTTTGTTGGGTCTCGCTCTTCCTCTTGAAGAAATACACCCACGTGTACCTTGAGTAGTCATCCACAATCACCAAGCAATACTTCCTACCTCCAAGACTATCGAAGGATGGATGCCCAAAGAGATCCATGTGAAGGAGCTCCAAAGGCCTCTTTGAATAAATGATAGTCGTGGGAGGGTGAGCCTTCTCATGTAGCTTTCCTTTGATACAAGCACTGCAAGCACGATCTTTAGCAAAACTAACATTCGTTAGTCCACGGACATGGTCCCCCTTGAGGAGACTTGCAAAGATGTCATATTGACATGGGCTAAACAGTGATGCCAAAGCCACCCCACATCAACTTTAGCCATTAGGCACGTCGCGGTCTTAGTGGGTCGCTCCGAAAAGTTAATCACATATAGACCGTTCTCGACATGCCCAACAAAGGCTACTTTAAGAGTCTTGCTCCACATGAGGGCCACGGTATCGATATCAAAGAAAGTGGCAAATCCCATGATTGCAAGTTGACGAACGAAAAGTAAATTGTATGCAAGGGACTCAACAAGCATGACCTTCTCTATCGTGAGATCATGAGAGATGACCACCTTGCCAAGTCCCAATACCTTAGAAGATGAGGCGTCACCCCACTCGACATTGGTGGGCATAGATGGAACCTTGTGCATGTCCACCACCAAGTCATATGATTTGTAGCTCCGCTATCGAGCAACCATGATCCCCCGCCGGAAGCAAACACCTACAAGAGATCAATGCTTGGTTTTAGGTACCCATTTTGTAATGGGTCCTTTGATGTTAGTAACAAGGGTCTTTGGAACCCAAATAGACCATTCAAAGTATTCATGAAGAGAACCAACAAATTTGGCATAAACATTCCCATCACTAGCACGGTATAACACATAAGAAGGATTAAAATCGCCGGCTTTGTTGGGAGGGGTGACATTGCCCTTCTTGCCATTGCCACCCTTTGCATTGTTCTTATTCTTGTCCTCGGAGGCACTCTCTCCCTCCTTCACAAAGGTTTGCATAAGAGGAGGAGGTCGTTTGGTCTTGTCATTCTTCTTCTTGTTCTTGGAGTCGGGCACGTACCCAACCCCTTCCTTGGCCACAACTCCCTTTTGGTTGATCAAGAGATCGTTGAGGTTCTTCTTGCCTTGTATGCAAGTCGCAAGACCTCTCTCAAGTTGCCCCTTTATCTTAGCGTTCTCCTCAATGAGATGCACATTCTCACAACACGGGTTAGTAGCATTTGCATTATCAATTAACATCATACGAGGGAAAGTGGCTTTTTCCTTGGTTAGCTTTACTTGAAGTTGATCATGAGACTCTTTGAGGCTAGCATGAGCACCCTTCAAGACCTTGTGAGCCTTGTCAAGTAGATCAAACTCCTCTTTGAGTCTAGCAAGATCAACCTCAAGTTCGGCCTTCTCGGAGTTTAGCACATGAGAAACTATGAGGACATGATCATAATCTTTCTTTAACTTAGCATGATCAACGTTGTGTGACTCCTCAAGAGCCAAACGAAGACCACGCTCTTCCTCAAGAGCATTGGAAAGATCCGAAATCTCATCGGCATAGTCACGACTATGCCCTTCCATCTTAGTGATGGTGTCTTCATGAGCCTCGATCATGTCATTGGCTTCACCAAGTTGTTCCAAGAGAGCAACAAAGTGCTTCTTGGATTTTCCCTTGAGTTTGCCCATAAAGGCCTCAAACTCGTTAGCCTCCACATTAGCTCCCTCAAGTTCATTAATGCTATCCGTTGGAGAAGGATGATTAATGATGGTAGTTTTGATGTTGGGGGTTACCTTGTTGGTGGCTTTAGCCATGAGGCACTTGGCGGTGATGCTCTCATTGGGTGAGTCGAAGAGAGACACCCATGAAGTCGTCGGAATGGCAACGGAGGCCATGGCAACCGACTCATCACCTTCATCATTGTCATCATCCTCATTGTACTCTTCTTGTACCACCAATGCCTTGGGAGGAGTCTTCTTGGTGAACTTGTTCTTGTTGGGGAACGACTTGGCCTTGTCCTTTCGGATGAGCTTGCCACCATTGTCTTCCCTCTTCTCATACGGGCACTCCGCAACAAAATGACTCACGTTGCTGCAATTGTATCAAGTCCTTACACGTTGCTTGCTCTTCGTGCCACTTGAGTTGTTTTTGCTAAAGTTTGGCCTTGAGTTTTTCTTGCTCCAAAATTGCCTTGAAGCAAGTGCCATGTGTTCATGATACGCATACTTCGTATCTTCGGGGTTGCTCTCCTCTTCTTCCTCTTCTTCTTCTTCAACGGCGAGCTTGGCCTTCAATGCAAGGTTAGGCTTCTTTTACCGTTGAGAACGGAGCACCGCATTGTCGGCGGTCTTGTCCAAAATGTTCATGGCCACAAACTCATCCAACACTTCGCTTGAGGTCAAAGTGTGGAAGTCCAGTCTTTGACGAATGACGAAGGACATGGCCTTGTGGTAGGGCATCATTGCCTTGAGGAATTTGCGCTTGATCCAATTGTCATCCGTGTCCTTGCTCCTGTGATCTCGTAGTGAGACTGCGAGTTTGGTTACTCTCCGATAAAGCTCACGAGGTTCTTCATCTTCTTTCATAGCAAACTCATCGGCCTCATCTTGCACCACTTCATAGTTGGAGCGTTGAATGCTTGCGCTTCCCCGGTAGAGAGAGACAACACAATGCCATGCATCTTTGGCCAAGGCGAAGGGACGAAGATGAGGTAGGTCTTCGGGTGGAATTGCATCTTGAATGATGAAGAGAGCATTCTCATTGAATTGATTATCCGCGGCTTCTCGAGGAGTGAATTTGCTTGGATCATGCGGATAGAAACCTTCTTCAATGATTCTCCAAAGGTTAGTGTTCACATGATTTAAATGACGTTTAAAGCGGTAAACCCAGGAATCAAAGTCCTCATTTTTCACAATCTTAGGGGGAGGACCGGCATGATTCAAATGAGTAGAAGGAACCGGTCCACCATAAACAAGTGGTGGTTCCACATGAGCAAAGATGTCGGTGCCATTTTTACCACTAGAAGAAGGAGCCTTTTCACTACTAGCCTCCCCCTTGTCGGGGATAGCATCCGTCACCTTGTCGGTGGGGTCACCCACTTTAAACGTGCGGTGGATAGTTTAAGCCCCTCAAGAAATTTAGTAAACATGCTTTCAACCTCGGTCGTCATGGAGGTCTTCAATGTCTCTAAGGCCACATTGAACTCCTCACGAGAGACCGAGGTTCCCCCATCGCCCGTAGACGAGATCGGATTCACACCGGATTGTTCCTCCACACCGTCTACGGTATCAACCATACTCTTTGGATGGTAAAGTCCTTAATAAAGAGACAAGGCTCTGATACCAATTGAAAGGATCGATATGGTTGACTAGAGGGGGGGGGGTGAATAGGCAACTACCAATTTTTAACTTTTCTTTATCAAATTAAACTTTGCATCAAAGTATGTTGTCTAGATGTGCAACTAGGTGAGCAACATATATGATGCAATACCAACAAGCAAACAAGCAAGCAAGAGAAGTAACACTAAAGAGCTTGCATAAGTAAAGGTAAGAGATAACCAAGAGTGGATCCGGTGAAGACGAGGATGTGTTACCGAAGTTCCTTCCTTTTGAGGGGAAGTACGTCTCCGTTAGAGCGGTGTGGAGGCACAATGCTCCCCAAGAAGCCACTAGGGCCACTGTATTCTCCTCACGCCCTCACACAATGCGAGATGCCATGATTCCACTATTGGTGCCCTTGAAGGCGGTGATTGAACCTTTACGAACAAGGTTCGGGCAATCTCCACAACTTAATTGGAGGCTCCCAACAAAACCACGAAGCTTCACCACAATGGACTATGGCTCCGTGGTGACCTCAACCGTCTAGGGTGCTCAAACACCCAAGAGTAACAAGATCTGCTAGGGATGAGTGGGGGAATCGAAAATCCCTTGGTGGAAGTGTAGATCGGGGCCTTCTCAACCACTCCCGAGCAAATCAACAAGTTTGATTGGCTAGAGAGATAGATCGGGCAAAAATGGAGCTTGGAGCATATAATGGAGCTTGAGCATTAATGGAGCTTGAGGGGGAAGAGGTGAGTCAAAGGGAAGAAGGGGACCCCCTTTTATAGTGGGGGCAACAATCCAACCATTTCCCCCACCAACTAGCCCCGCACAGGGCGGTACTACCGCTAAGAGGGGGTGGTACTACCGCTAGGTCAGCGGTACTGCCGCTCCAGCCAGCGGTACTGCCGTGCAGAGAAGACTAGTAGGGAATAGGACCCAATGCGGTACTACCGCGGTGGTAAGGGCGGTACTACCGCTCCTGAAACGGTACTACCGCCTCTACAACCGCAACTAGTGCTGCAAAACCCGACACGAGAAAAAGAGCCCTCGAGTCGAGGCGGTATGAGCCAGACAGCCCAGCGGTACTACGGCAGCAGGGTCACGGGCGGTACTACCGCTGCGGAGCGGAACTGCCGCTTGTGACCCTTCGGCCATACTACCGCTGGTAGTGCGGTACTACCGCTGGGACACAGAAGAGAGAGAGAGGATCTCTCCAAAGAGGCTGAGGACGAGGCGGTGGTGCCAGGCACCCCAGCGGTACTACTGCTGTGGAGTCACGGGCGGTACTACCGCTGCGGAGCGGTACTGCCGCTTGTGGCTCCTCAGCGGTACTACCGCTGGGTTGCGCGGTACTACCGCTGGGACCCAGACAGGACAAAGAAAAGAGGAGAGATCTCTTCAATGGAATGGAAAAGCTCGGAGGGTGAGAAGCTGATGTGTACGTGTTGATTCCACCCAAGCAATACCCCAGCGGACCCCCTCTTGATAGTACGGTGCCCTCTACGCAACTAGTCCACCGAGAGAGAAACGAAAGAGCTACACCGTCTTGAAAGACACTCCGAAGGGAAGAAAACGTCTCGTGCCAGGGATGAATCTGTGAACTACTCAAAGCACATGATTAGTCCGCAAACATGTTGTCATCAATCACCAAAACTACGTTGAGAGAGATATGCCGTAACAATTCCTTACGATCATTGCTATAGCACCAGTACCATCTTCAAAGAAAGTTGCATCTGTATTCAATTTGTATGACCCGAGTGCTGGTTTCTCCCAACTAGCTCTAGGCATTTGGTTCTCAGGTGTACACATGAATGAATTTGTAGCAATCGCATGTATAGCAAAGGCTGTACTATTTGGGGGCTTCATCATTACTCTTTTAAGTGCTTCTCTGCGCTCCCACCATATGTACCACACGCCAACAACCATTATTTCATGCAAACCGCACTAATGCAGAATTAGGCTTTAGTCCCGGTTCCTAAGGACCTTTAGTGCCGGTTTTGCAACCGACACTAAAGGGTGGAGACTAAAGCCCCCCCTTTAGTGCCGGTGCGTCATGAACCGGGACCAAAGGCCCACCACGTGGCATGAGCCCATGCCGGGGGGCTGGGGTTTATGGCGATGGAGAAGGGTTGGTGATGACGAAGAACGAAGACCCCCCCTCTCCGGAGCCCCAAACAGACTCCAGATCTGCCCTTCTGGGGAAGAACAGGGCTTGGCGGCGGCTCCGTCTCGTGGATAGCAATAATTATTTCTCCCTTATTTTTTTCTCCGAAAATAGGAATTTATAGTGTCAGGGTTGAGGTCTGCGGGGCCACCAGGTGGGTACAACCCACCTGGGCGCGCCAGGAGAAGGGGGCGCGCCCTGGTGGGTTGTGCCCACCCAAGGGCCCCTCTCCGGTAGGTCTTGGCTCCAGAAATTTTTATATATTGTATAAAAATTCCTAGCAAAGTTTTGTTCCATTCTGAGAATTTTTACTTCTACACAAAAGCAACACCATGGTAGTTCTGCTGAAAATAGCGTCAGTCTGGGGTTAGTTTCATTCAAATCATGCAAATTAGAGTCCAAAAACAAGAGAAAAAGCGTAAGAAAAAGTAGATACGTTAGAGACGTATCAGCCTCTCATTCCCCTACCTCCCGCAGACCTCGACTAACGCCATGGTGCAGAAGAATCATCTGCCACTAGCCTTCAAGTTTGGTGAAGTCGACTCCTAGCCAGAGGAGATAGAAAATAAGGAGGAATGGGGCCTCATGGACATGGCCCTGAACAAGCTGGCCGCGGCGGTTGCTGCCCCCGCTCCCTTCCCCACGCCCGCGCTCCCATCCCCGCGCCCGCGCTCCCATCCCCGCGCCCGCACCAGCAACCATCCCCGTAGCATTGACGGGCTGGTCACCGAGCACTATCACAGAGCTGGAAGCCGCGGGCGTCAGCGAGGTCTCCGCGGATCCGCACAAGCTCATGTACATGCCAGCGCCCGTGCCAGTGCTCGTGCGCGCCCCTCCACCCACCGTGACGTCGGCCACTGTGTGTTTGGCTTCACCCGCCACGCCCATGCTCGTGCACACGCCCCCCTCAGCGGCATGGGACGCCGCCGTCAACTGCTACCTCTCAGCGCTGCCAGTTGTCGTCCTCCTGCGCCCCGCCCGTCGATCGCACGACGATATGATGTTTGATTTACAAGTGAAGAACATTCTGTGCTGCCTTGTAGACTTCAACAACGGTGTCCCGGAGGACGACAACAACGGCGCGGCACGCCGCCTCCGCCGGAAATAGTTTTTTGGGGGTTTAATACTGTATCTCGATCATATGAATATAAATTCGCATTGTTATTGAATGAAAGATATGGTTTGAACAAACTTGAGTTTTTCTTTCTTAATGTACATACTTATCAAACGATTTTATTTTGAAAAAAATGTCAATGGTTTTTAAATATAGAACACTCATCGCAAACGTTTTAGTTAGAACACCCGTGTGCAAACCGACAGCTTCCCCAGGAAGTCAAGGGAAAATGTGTCGAGCAGCATTTGTGCAGCTCTTGATCGCAAATGTTTTAGATAGAACACCCATATGAAAAGTGAGAGCTATGGTCTTCCCCCTTAAGTCAAGGGAAAATTCACAGCGTAGGATTTGTGCATCTCTTCTACGCAAACCGTTTAGATTAAATACAGTATGCAAATCCAGATTGCAGCGCTAAGCCAAGAGAAAATGTGCCGAGCTGGATTTGTGCATCCCTTCAATGCAAACGGTTGTTTTGGATGACCCATGTGCAACCACGTACAAACAATTTGGTAAGATTTGCATCTGTCATATTGGGTATGTTGTCATTTGTCAAACTAGAAAGATTGACATTTGTTGATCTAGTAACATTGCCATTTGTCAACCTTGTAATACTGCGATTTCTCAAAATATGCAGCTAAAAATCACTAGCACTATCTAATTTTTGCAACTAAAATTCAGTAATTAAGCATAGATTTCATTCATAGATTAAGTAGTCATTCTTTATACAAATAGTTCAGCTCGACAGCTGAACCGACCAAACTTTTCCCCAATTATTGCCAACCACGTACTGAAATAGCTAGTGGCGGGAGCGTCATAAGAAGTAGATGACTAGACTATCGTTTCTCCTACTTCAGAATGCATGCGATTGTTTATTGAGGTGTGTGCGAATGATCTGTATAGTCACTTATGTAATAGGATGTTTATTTCAGTTATATATATATATATATATATGTGTGTGTGTGTGTGTGTGTGTGTGTGTGTGTGTGTGTGTGTGTGTTATTCTTCTATAGACAGAGCAAATCACACGGCTTATTAGCAGCAATCGTTTGTGTTATTATTGGTCTTGGCACACATTTCTGATTACGGACCTGCTTGCCGCGTATCACACACATCTAGTTCACTTGAACCTTTCCATTGTGTTTCCTAATCACACACAGTTCATCCTAGTGAACTGTATGCCATATATCGCACACACCCTCATTTGGCTGCCCGTTTCTGTTGTTCTGCATCATCGCAAACAGTTCTTATGGATTAACTGTTTGCCACTCATCACACACGCAAATCTAATATGAACCTTGTTTGATGTTGCCGCCATCGCAAATGTTTTGCATCCTTTTTGACGGGTTTTTACATCACCGTTTGTGATTCATGCATCGCATACAGTTTCGTCGAAGGGTCTCTGATTCGACTATCGCATTTGGACCATCCTGCAGTAGTGCTCTTCTGCAGAATATAGTTTTAACATGGCCTCATCCATCTCATTGGTTACCCTCGGTGTTACTTTCTGTAGAAATTCCGGGTCTTGCCCCTCTATCTCTGTGGAGAAGAGACCAGCAAAATACTCCGTAATGAGCGGATTTAGATAGGTCGTACCCTCATGCCAGTTACCTTGATCACCCCTTAGCCTAGAAATTAGGTTTCTCGCCCTATGAGCAGATGCAAAATTATGGAAGTATGATGTGTTTTTGTCGCCTAACATTAGCCAATTGATCTTGCTTCGTTCTAGTTCATTTGCTAGCTCTTTCTGCTTGTGAGCATTCTCCTGGGATAGAGCATCTGTAGCGACCTGCTCGAGCTCTTTCTAGATGTTCTTCATTTTCTTGGTGGATTTCTTCAAAATAGTTTTGTCCCACCTATGCAATTCCTCATGCACAAAACGCCAGTCTTTCGGCTAGTCCAAAACTTTGTACACCCGACTGCAAGGATTGCCATGCTTGTTATACAACCTCCCTGAACTTTGCCTCCTTCAGCCATCGAGCTCCAAACCGTAGCACCTCATGACCCACCAATTCTTGGGCCACTTTGGCGTGCAGGTTCATGAGAATCGGTTGATGATCAGATTTGTAATAGTCGGAAAATCGTGTTCCAATTATCACAAACCAAGGCCCGATCCAGCCTCTCCCTGATCAAAGCACGTTGCCAAATAAACTTGTCGCCGATGAAACCATGATTAGACAGATTGCACTCTAACAAAGTATCTTTGAAAGCTTGCATAAATTGGGCCGGTCTCTCATTCCCTCCATCCTTTTCAAAGGAATACATGATCTCATTGAAGTCCCCGATTACCATCCACGACATATCACCAATCAGTTTAAGTATATTCAATCAACTCCTAGATACTCCCTCCATCCGAAAAAGCTTGTGCCAACCTTGTATCTCAAATGGATGTATCTAGCACTAACTTGGTGCTAGATACATCCATTTAAGGGACAAGATTTTTTGGACGAGGGAGTAGATGTTTGTTTTTCCACTTCGGTTCCCCATAGAAACCAGTCAGCCCCCATAAGTTCTTTGATCCACTTCCAACAAGCACATCTATGTAGTTTTCTGATTTATCTCGGGGAGAAATAACACCTCTTTTTTCCATAACAAAATTCGACAACAAACTTATGATCCATCTTAGCCGACAACGTAAACACTCACCTGGATATTCATCCAAGTGCGTCACCATCAAGAACATCACGTCCGGACTCCTACGCTTCAAAACACTCAAAAGCGCTCGTATTGCTGCGGCTTGATGCAAACCACGACAATTCCAGCTCAAGATTTTGATCGCTGAAAGTTACTTCAACAGTATTCTCCCGGTCATCAAGAAAAAGTAGTCAAACAAAGCCAAAACGTCATACGTGAAAGAAAAGGTGTTAAGCATTTGATGATCTACATCAGGGAGACATACGTGTTAATATATAGGACAGAAGATCCATGCAGTTGAGGAGGTAGTTGAAGTCTTGACCTCTAGTCCAAGCTATACAAGATATGATAGACTTGCTAACAACCTCCTCGTATAACTCACGCATACAAACGCATATACATGACTTGTACAAGTTGACACACTAAAACCTATCATTTAACTGAAGGAAATATGCCCTAGAGGCAATAATGAAGTTATTATTTATTTCCTTATATCATGATAAATGTTTATTATTCATGCTAGAATTGTATTAACCGGAAACATAATACATGTGTGAATACATAGACAAACTTAGTGTCACTAGTATGCCTCTACCTGACTAACTCGTTAATCAATGATGGTTATGTTTCCTAACCATGAACAAGGTGTTGTTATTTGATTAATGAGGTCACATCATTAGTTGAATGATCTGATTGACATGACCCATTTCATTAGCTTAGCACCCGATCGTTTAGTATGTTGCTATTGCTTTCTTCATGACTTATACGTGTTCCTATGACTATGAGATTATGCAACTCCCGTTTATCGGAGGAACACTTTGTGTGCTACCAAACGTCACAACGTAACTGGGTGATTATAAAGGAGCTCTATAGGTGTCTCCAAAGGTAGATGTTGGGTTGGCGTATTTCGAGATTAGGATTTGTCACTCCAATTGTCGGAGAGGTATCTCTGGGACCTCTCGGTAATGCACATCACATAAGCCTTGCAAGCATGGGGACTAATGATTTAGTTTCGAGATGATGTATTACGGAACGAGTAGAGAGACTTGCCGGTAACGAGATTGAACTAGGTATTGGATACCGACGATAGAATCTCGGGCAATTAACATACCGATGACAAAGGGAACAACGTATGTTATGCGGTCTGACCGATAAAGATCTTCGTAGAATATGTAGGAGCCAATATGGGCATCCAGGTCCCGCTATTGGTTATTGACCGGAGATGTGTCTTAGTCATGTCTACATTGTTCTCGAACCGTAGGGTCCGCACGCTTAACGTTACGATGACAGTTATTATGAGTTTATGCATTTTGATGTACCGAAGTTAGTTCGGAGTCCCAGATGTGATCACGGACATGACGAGGAGTCTCGAAATGGTCGAGACATAAAGATTGATATATTGGATGACTATATTCGGACACCGGAAGTGTTCCGGGTGATTTCGGAGAAAACCGGAGAGCCGGAGGGTTACCGGAACCCTACTGGGAGAAGTAATGGGCCATATGGGCTTTAGTGGAGAGAGATAAGGGCTGCCAGTGGTGGGCCGCGCGCCACCTCCTCCCTGGTCCGAATTGGACTAGGAGAAGGGGGTGACGCCCCCCCCCTTTTTCCTTCTCCCACTCCACCTCTTTTCCCCTCCTAGTAGGAGTCCTACTCCTACTAGGAGGAGGACTCCTCCTTGGCGCGCCACACCTGGCCGGCCGGCCTCCTCCCCTTGCTCCTTTATATACGGGGGCAGGGGGCACCCCAAGACACACAAGTTGATCCACGTGATCGTTCCTTAGCCGTGTGCGGTGCCCCCTGCCAACATATTCCACCTCGATCATATCGTTGTAGTGCTTAGGCGAAGCCCTGCGTCGGTAGAACATCAAGATCGTCATCACGCCGTCGTGCTGACGGAACTCCTCCCCGAAGCTTTGCTGGATCGGAGCCCGGGAATCGTCATCGAGCTGTACGTGTGCTAAGAACTCAGAGGTGCCGGAGTAACGGTGCTTGGATCGGTCGGATTGGGAAGAAGACGTACGACTACTTCCTCTACGTTGTGTGAACGCTTCCGTTGCGATCTACAAGGGTACGTAGATCAGACTCTCCCCCTCGTTGCTATGCATCACCATTATCTTGCGTGTGCGTAGGATTTTTTTTGAAATTACTACGTTACCCAACAGTGGCATTCGAGCCTAGGTTTTATGGTTTGATGTTATTTGCACGAGTAGAACACAAGTGAGTTGTGGGCGATATAAGTCATACTGCCTACCAGCATGTCATACTTTGGTTCGGCGGTATTGTTGGACGAGACGACCCGGACCAACCTTACGCGTACGCGTACGCGAGACCGGTTCCCCCGACGTGCTTTGCACACTGGTGGCTTGCGGGTGACTGTCTCTCCAACTTTAGTTGAACCGAGTGTGGCTATGCCCGGTCCTTGCGAAGGTTAAAACGGAGTCTATTTGACAAACTATCGTTGTGGTTTTGATGCGTAGGTGAGATTGGTTCTTGCTTAAGCCCATAGCAGCCACGTAAAACTTGCAACAACAAAGTAGAGGACGTCTAACTTGTTTTTGCAGGGCATGTTGTGATGTGATATGGTCAAGACATGATGCTAAATTTTATTGTATGAGATGATCATGTTTTGTAACCAAGTTATCGGCAACTGGCAGGAGCCATATGGTTGTCGCTTTATTGTATGCAATGCAATCGCGATGTGATGCTTTACTTTATCACTAAGCGGTAGCGATAGTCGTGGAAGCATAAGATTGGCGAGACGACAACAATGCTACGATGGAGATCAAGGTGTCGCGTCGGTGACGATGGTGATCATGAAGGTGCTTCGGAGATGGAGATCACAAGCACAAGATGATGATGGCCATATCATATCACTTATATTGATTGCATGTGATGTTTATCTTTTATGCATCTTATCTTGCTTTGATTGACGGTAGCATTATAAGATGATCTCTCACTAAATTATCAAGAAGTGTTCTCCCTGAGTATGCACCGTTGCGAAAGTTCTTCGTGCTGAGACACCACGTGATGATCGGGTGTGATAGGCTCTACGTTCAAATACAACGAGTGCAAAACTATTGCACACGCGGAATACT
This sequence comes from Triticum monococcum, assembly GCA_034509565.1. Classification (NCBI taxonomy): domain Eukaryota; kingdom Viridiplantae; phylum Streptophyta; class Magnoliopsida; order Poales; family Poaceae; genus Triticum; species Triticum monococcum. The sequence goes on from CM067845.1 coordinate 674,493,889, forward strand.
CAGGTTATACTTGACGAGCCAAGCATATACAGATATGGCCTCGGAACACGGAGACCGAAAGGTCGAGCGTGAATCATATAGTAGATATGATCAACATAATGATGTTCACCAATGAAACTACTCCATCTCACGTGATGATCGGACATGGTTTAGTTGATTTGGATCACGTGATCACTTAGAAGATTAGAGGGATGTCTATCTAAGTGGGAGTTCTTTAGTAATATGATTAATTGAACTTAAATTTATCATGAACTTAGTACTTGATAGTATCTTGCTTGTTTATGTTGATAGATGGCTCGTGCTGTTGTTCCGTTGAATTTTAATGCGTTCCTTGAGAAAGCAAAGTTGAAAGATGATGGTAGCAATTACACGGACTGGGTCCGTAACTTGAGGATTATCCTCATTGCTGCACAGAAGAATTACGTCCTGGAAGCACCGCTGGGTGCCAGGCCTGCTGCTGGAGCAACACCAGATGTTATGAACGTCTGGCAGAGCAAAGCTGATGACTACTCGATAGTTCAGTGTGCCATGCTTTACGGCTTAGAATCGGGACTTCAACGATGTTTCGAACGTCATGGAGCATATGAGATGTTTCAGGAGTTGAAGTTAATATTTCAAGCAAATGCCCGGATTGAGAGATATGAAGTCTCCAATAAGTTCTATAGCTGCAAGATGGAAGAGAACAGTTCTGTCAGTGAGCATATACTCAAAATGTCTGGGTATAATAATCACTTGATTCAATTGGGAGTTAATCTTCCAGATGATTGCGTCATTGACAGAATTCTCCAATCACTGCCACCAAGCTACAAGAGCTTCGTGATGAACTATAATATGCAAGGGATGAACAAGACTATTCCCGAGCTCTTCGCAATGCTGAAAGCTGCGGAGGTAGAAATCAAAAAGGAGCATCAAGTGTTGATGGTTAACAAAACCACTAGTTTCAAGAAAAAGGGCAAAGGGAAGAAGAAGGGGAACTTCAAAAAGAACGGCAAGCAAGTTGCTGCTCAAGAGAAGAAACCCAAGTCTGGACCTAAGCCTGAAACTGAGTGCTTCTACTGCAAGCAGACTGGTCACTGGAAGCGGAACTGCCCAAAGTATTTGGCGGATAAGAAGGATGGCAAGGTGAACAAAGGTATATGTGATATACATGTTATTGATGTGTACCTTACTAATGCTCGCAGTAGCACCTGGGTATTTGATACTGGTTCTGTTGCTAATATTTGCAACTCGAAACAGGGACTACGGATTAAGCGAAGATTGTCTAAGGACGAGGTGACGATGCGTGTGGGAAACGGTTCCAAAGTCGATGTGATCGCGGTCGGCACGCTACCTCTACATCTACCTTCGGGATTAATATTAGACCTAAATAATTGTTATTTGGTGCCAGCGTTGAGCATGAACATTATATCTGGATCTTGTTTAATGTGAGACGGTTATTCATTTAAATCAGAGAATAATGGTTCTTCTATTTATATGAGTAATATCTTTTATGGTAATGCACCCTTGAAGAGTGGTCTATTCTTGTTGAATCTCGATAGTAGTGATACACATATTCATAATGTAGAAGCCAAAAAATGCAGAATTGATAATGATAGTGCAACTTATTTGTGGCACTGCCGTTTACGTCATATCGGTGTAAAGCGCATGAAGAAACTCCATACTGATGGACTTTTGGAACCACTTGATTATGAATCACTTGGTACTTGCGAACCGTGCCTCATGGGCAAGATGACTAAAACACCGTTCTCTGGTATTATGGAGAGAGCAATAGATTTGTTGGAAATCATACATACAGATGTATGTGGTCCGATGAATATTGAGGCTCATGGCGGATATCGTTATTTTCTCACCTTCATAGATGATTTAAGCAGATATGGCTATATCTACTTAATGAAACATAAGTCTGAAACATTTGAAAAGTTCAAAGAATTTCAGAGTGAAGTGGAAAATCATCGTAACAAGAAAATAAAGTTTCTACGATCTGATCGTGGAGGAGAATATTTGAGTTACGAGTTTGGTGTACATTTGAAAAATTGTAGAATAGTTTCACAACTCACGCCACCCGGAACACCACAGCGTAATGGTGTGTCCGAACGTCGTAATCATACTTTACTAGATATGGTGCGATCTATGATGTCTCTTACTGATTTACCGCTATCGTTTTGGGGATACGCTCTAGAGATGGCCGCATTCACGTTAAATAGGGCACCATCAAAATCCGTTGGGACGACGCCTTATGAACTATGGTTTGGCAAGAAACCAAAGTTGTTGTTTCTGAAAGTTTGGGGCTGCGATGCTTATGTGAAAAAGCTTCAACCTGATAAGCTCAAACCCAAATCAGAGAAATGTGTCTTCATAGGATATCCAAAGGAAACTATTGGATACACCTTCTATCACAGATCCGAAGGCAAGACTTTTGTTGCTAAATTCAGAAACTTTCTTGAAAAGGAGTTTCTCTCGAAAGAAGTGAGTGGGAGGAAAGTAGAACTTGACGAGGTAACTATACCTGCTCCCTTGTTGGAAAGTAATACATCACAGAAAACTGTTTCTGCGACACCTACACCAATAAGTGAGGAAGTTAATGATAATGATCATGAATCTTCAGAACAAGATACTACTGAACCTCGTAGATCAACCAGAGTAAGATCCGCGCCAGAGTGGTACGGTAATCCAGTTCTCGAAGTCATGGTACTAGATCATGATGAACCTACAAACTATGAAGAAGCGATGGTGAGCCCAGATTCCGCAAAGTGGCTTGAAGCCATGAAATCTGAGATGGGATCCATGTATGAGAACAAAGTATGGACTTTGGTTGACTTGCCCGATGATTGGCAAGCAATTGAGAATAAATGGATCTTCAAGAAAAAGACTGACACTGACGGTAATGTTACTGTCTATAAAGCTCGACTTGTCGCAAAAGGGTTTCGACAAGTTCAAGGGGTTGACTACGATGAGACCTTCTCACCCGTAGCGATGCTTAAGTCTGTCCGAATCATGTTAGCAATTGCCGCGTTTCATAATTATGAAATTTGGCAGATGGATGTCAAAACTGCATTCCTGAATGGATTTCTGGAAGAAGAGTTGTATATGATGCAACCGGAAGGTTTTGTCGATCCAAAGGGAGCTAACAAAGTGTGCAAGCTCCAGTGATCCATTTATGGACTGGTGCAAGCCTCTCGGAGTTGGAATAAATGCTTTGATAGTGTGATCAAAGCATTTGGTTTTATACAGACTTTCAGAGAAGCCTGTATTTACAAGAAAGTGAGTGGGAGCTCTGTAGAATTTCTGATATTATATGTGGATGAAATATTGTTGATTGGAAATGATATAGGATTTCTGGATAGCATAAAGGGATACTTGAATAAGAGTTTTTCAATGAAAGACCTCAGTGAAGCTGCTTACATATTAGGCATAAAGATCTATAGAGATAGATTAAGACGCTTAATTGGACTTTCACAAAGCACATACCTTGACAAAATTTTGAAGAAGTTCAAAATGGATCAAGCAAAGAAAGGGTTCTTGCCTGTGTTACAAGGTGTGAAGTTGAGTCAGACTCAATGCCCGACCACTGCAGAAGATAGAGAGAAAATGAAAGATGTTCCCTATGCTTCAGCCATTGGCTCTATCATGTATGCAATGTTGTGTACCAGACCTGATGTGTGCCTTGCTATAAGTTTAGCAGGGAGGTACCAAAGTAATCCAGGAATGGATCACTGGACAGTGGTCAAGAACATCCTGAAATACCTGAAAAGGATTAAGGATATGTTTCTCGTATATGGAGGTGCCAAAGAGCTCACCGTAAGAGGTTACGTTGATGCAAGCTTTGACACTGATCCGGACGATTCTAAATCGCAAACCGGATATGTGTTTACATTAAACGGTGGAGCTGTCAGTTGGTGCAGTTCTAAACAAAGCGTCGTAGCGGGATCTACATGTGAAGCGGAGTACATAGCTGCTTCGGAAGCAGCAAACGAAGGAGTCTGGATGAAGGAGTTCATATCCGATCTAGGTGTCATACCTAGTGCATCGGGTCCAATGAAAATCTTTTGTGACAATACTGGTGCAATTGCCTTGGCAAAGGAATCCAGATTTCATAAGAGGACCAAACACATCAAGAGACGCTTCAATTCCATCCGGGATCTAGTCCTAGTGGGAGACATAGAGATTTGCAAGATACATACGGATCTGAATGTTGCAGACCCGTTGACTAAGCCTCTTCCACGAGCAAAACATGATCAGCACCAAGGCTCCACGGGTGTTAGAATCATTACTGTGTAATCTAGATTATTGACTCTAGTGCAAGTGGGAGACTGAAGGAAATATGCCCTAGAGGCAATAATGAAGTTATTATTTATTTCCTTATATCATGATAAATGTTTATTATTCATGCTAGAATTGTATTAACCGGAAACATAATACATGTGTGAATACATAGACAAACTTAGTGTCACTAGTATGCCTCTACCTGACTAGCTCGTTAATCAATGATGGTTATGTTTCCTAACCATGAACAAGGTGTTGTTATTTGATTAACGAGGTCACATCATTAGTTGAATGATCTGATTGACATGACCCATTTCATTAGCTTAGCACCCGATCGTTTAGTATGTTGCTATTGCTTTCTTCATGACTTATACATGTTCCTATGACTATGAGATTATGCAACTCCCGTTTACCGGAGGAACACTTTGTGTGCTACCAAATGTCACAACGTAACTGGGTGATTATAAAGGAGCTCTACAGGTGTCTCCAAAGGTAGATGTTGGGTTGGCGTATTTCGAGATTAGGATTTGTCACTCCGATTGTCGGAGAGGTATCTCTTGGCCCCCTCGGTAATGCACATCACATAAGCCTTGCAAGCATTGCGACTAATGAGTTAGTTGCGAGATGATGTATTACGGAATGAGTAGAGAGACTTGCCAGTAACGAGATTGAACTAGGTATTGGATACTGACGATCGAATCTCGGGCAAGTAACATACCGATGACAAAGGGAACAACGTATGTTGTTATGCGGTCTGACCGATAAAGATCTTCGTACGTAGAATATGTAGGAGCCAATATGGGCATCCAGGTCCCGCTATTGCTTATTGACCGGAGATGTGTCTCAGTCATGTCTACATTGTTCTCGAACTGTAGGGTCCGCACGCTTAACGTTACGATGACAGTTATTATGAGTTTATGCATTTTGATGTACCGAAGTTAGTTCGGAGTCCCGGATGTGATTACGGACATGACGAGGAGTCTCGAAATGGTCGAGACATAAAGATTGATATATTGGATGACTATATTCGGACACCGGAAGTGTTCCGGGTGATTTCGGAGAAAACTGGAGAGCTGGAGGGTTACCGGAACCCTACCGGGAGAAGTAATGGGCCATATGGGCTTTAGTGGAGATAGAGAAGGGCTGCCAGAGGTGGGCCGCGCGCCACCTGCTCCCTGGTCCGAATTGGACTAGGAGAAGGGGGCGGCGCCCCCCTTTTTCCTTCTCCCACTCCACCTCTTTTCCCCTCCTAGTAGGAGTCCTACTCCTACTAGGAGGAGGACTCCTCCTTTGCACGCCACACCTGGCCGGCCGGCCTCCTCCCCTTGCTCCTTTATATACGGGGGCAGGGGCACCCCAAGACACACAAGTTGATCCACGTGATCGTTCCTTAGCCATGTGCGGTGCCTCCTGCCACCATATTCCACCTCGATCATATCGTTGTAGTGCTTAGGCGAAGCCCTGCGTCGATAGAACATCAAGATCGTCATCACGCCATCGTGCTGACGGAACTCCTCCCCGAAGCTTTGCTGGATCGGAGCCCGGGGATCGTCATCGAGCTGTACTTGTGCTAAGAACTCGGAGGTGCCGGAGTAACGGTGCTTGGATCGGTCGGATCGGGAAGAAGACGTGCGACTACTTCCTCTACGTTGTGTCAACGCTTCCGTTGCGATCTACAAGGGTACATAGATCAGACTCTCCCCCTCGTTGCTATGCATCACCATGATCTTGCGTGTGCGTAGGATTTTTTTTTGAAATTACTACGTTACCCAACATTAACGTCCTCCCTCAATCTTAACATGTCAAGGTTCAGATTGTTCTTGAAGGCTTGAAGCCGTCGAACTTGTAGTGGCTTAGTAAACCCATCTGCAACTTGGTCTCCACTTGGAATAAACTTTATCTCCAAAAGTTTTTGTGCAACTCTTTCACGAACAAAGTGAAAGTCAATTTCTATGTGCTTTGTCCTAGCATGAAATACATGATTTGTAGATAGATATGTTGCTCCAAGATTATCACACCATAAATATTAGACACATGGTCTCTCAATGTTCAATTCATCAAGAAGTGTCTCTACCCACCTTACCTCAGCAGTAGCACTTGCCAAAGACTTGTATTCAACTTCAGTGCTAGAGCATGAGACTGTTGCTTGCTTATTTGCATTCCACGATATAAGATTCGAACCAAAGAACACAACAAAGCCTCCAGTGGATTTCCTGTCATCAGGACATCCTGACCAATTTGCATCAGAGAAGGCACTAACTGTTGTTGAAGGAGATGTACATATTGTCAAACCAGTTCCAGCACTTCCTTGAATATACCTTAGTATTCGCTTTACAACTGTCCAGTGAACAGAAGTAGGAGCATGCAAAAACTGACATACTTTGTTGACAGAGAAAGATATATCTGGTCTTGTTAGTGTTAAGTACTGAAGTGCACCAACTGTGCTTCTATATTTAGTCCCTTCTTCTAGACTTAGTAACTCTCCCTCATGCAATGACAATTTTTTAGTGGTTGACATAGGTGTGCTGGAAGGCTTACAATCTGTCATTCCCACACGCCTCAATATATCTTTGGTATACTTCTCTTGAGTTAGCAAAATACCCTCATCTAATCTTTTAACTTCAATGCCTAGGAAATAATGCAACTCTCCTAGATCTTTAATTGCAAACTCATTTTTCATTTTTTTGACAATGTTGAGGTGGCTTCTGATGAAGAGCTAGCAAAAATTATATCATCAACATAAATTAACATAAATATGATCACCTTCCCTTTCATGAAGAAAAATAGAGACGTGTCTCCCCTTGAGGGTCGGAAACCAAGTTGTTGTAGCTTTGAGCTCAACCTTGAGTACCAAGCTCTGGGTGCCTATTTTAGACCATACAGAGCTTTGTCCAATCTGCACACATGATGTGGCCTTGACCCATCCTCAAAACCAAGTGGTTGTCGCATATAGACCTCTTCCTCGAGAACACCATGCAAAAATGCATTCTGTACATCCAGTTGGCGAAGACTCCCTAGAGATAGTGATGACCCACAAGTATAGGGGATCTATCATAGTCCTTTCAATAAGTAAGAGTGTCGAACCCAACGAGGAGCAGAAGGAAATGATAAGCAGTTTTCAGTAAGGTATTCTCTGCAAGCACTGAAATTATCGGTAACAGATAGTTTTGTGATAAGGTAATTTGTAACGGGTAACAAGTAATAAAAGTAAATAAGGTGCAGCAAGATGTCCCAATCCTTTTTGTAGCAAAGTACAAGCATGGACAAACTCTTATATAAAGGAAAATGCTCCTGAGGACACATGGGAATTATCGTCAAGCTAGTTTTCATCACCTTCATATGATTCGCACTCGGTACTTCGATAATTTGATATGTGGGTGGACCGGTGATTAGGTACTATCCTTCCTTGGACAAGCATCACACTTATGATAAACCCCTATTTCAAGCATCCACAACTACAACAGAAGTATTAAGGTAAACCTAACCATAGCATGGAACATATGGATCCAAATCAGCCCCTTACGAAGCAACACATAAACTAGGGTTTAACCTTTTGTCACTCTAGCAACTCATCATCTACTTATTACTTCCCAATGCCTTCCTCTAGGCCCAAAAAATGGTGAAGTGTCATGTAGTTGATGTTCACATGACACCACTAGAGGAGAGACAACATACATCTCATCAAAATATAATGAATACCAAATTCACATGACTACTTATAGCAAGACTTCTCCCATGTCCTCAGGAACAAACATAACTACTCACAAATCATATTCATGTTCATAATCAGAGGGTATTAATATGCATAAAGGATCTGAACATATGATCTTCCACCGAATAAACCAACTAGCATCAACTACAAAGAGTAATCAACACTACTAGCAACCCACATGTACCAATCTGAGGCTTTGGGACAAAGATTGGATACAAGAGATGAACTAGGGTTTGAGATGAGATGGTGCTGGTGAAGATGTTGATGGAGATTGACCCCCTCCCGATGAGAGGATCCATGGTGATGACGATGGTGATGATTTCCCCCTCCCGGAGGGAAGTTTCCCTGGCAGAACATCTCCGCCAGAGCCCTAGATTGGTTCCGCCAAGGTTCTGCCTCATGGCGGTGGAGTTTCATCCCGTGAGCTAGCTTATGATTTTTTCCTCGACGAAAGACTCCATATAGACAAAGATGGGCATCAGAGGGCTGCCAGTGGGCCCACGAGGCAGGGGGCACGCCCCCACCCTCGTGGATGGTGGGTGGCCCTCCTCTTCTACTTCTTTTGCCCAATATTTTTTATATATCCTGAAACGTTCTCCCGTGAAGTTTTAGGACTTTTGGAGTTCTACAAATGTTTGCTCCTTTTCCAACCCAGAATTCCAGCTACCGGCATTCTCCCTCTTCATGTAAACCTTGTAAAATAAGAGAGAATAGGCATAAGTATTGTGACATATTGTGTAATAACGGCCCATAATGCAATAAATATCGATATAAGAGCATGATGCCAAATGGACGTATCAACTCCCCCAAGCTTAGACCTCCCTTGTCCTCAAGCAAAAGCCGACATCGAAAAATATGTCCACATGTTTAGAGATAGAGGTGTCGATAAAATAAAATACGGACATGAGGGCATCATGATCATTCTTAGGACAGCAACATATATAAATATTGCCATATGATTTCTTATGCTAAAGTAACAATTCATTCACAATTTCAAGTAAGAATCAGAAACTTTATTAAGGACCAACAAACTATAATCTCAGTCATTGAAGCAATTGCAATTTATCATAACATAGGAAAGAGTCAATATAAGAGTTTTTCAGCAAGTACACACACTCAACCATCATTTAGTCTTTCACAATTGCTAACACTCACGCGATATTTATGGTTTTGAAGTTTTAGTCGGACACAAAGAAAGATAGGGGCTTATAGTTTTTGCCTCCCAACCTTTTACCTGAAGGGTGATGTCAACAATAATAGTTCATGAAAACTCACATCCAATTAGCTATATATATCAGGATCCTTCCAACACATTGTGCTTGCCAAAGGATAAAATGTAAAAAGTAAAGGTGAAGATCACCATGACTCTTGTATGAAGTATAAGACAAGAATAAAAGATAGGCCCTTCGCAGAGGGAAGCAGAGGTTGTCATGTGATTTTATGGTTGGATGCACAAAATCTTAATGCAAAAGAACGTCACTTTATATTGCCACTTGTGATATGGACCTTTATTATGCAGTCCATCGCTTTTATTTGTTCCACATCACAAGATCGTATAAAGCTTATTTTCTCCGCACTAATAAATCATACATATTTAGAGAGCAATTTTTATTGCTTTCAACGATGACAACTTACTTGAAGGATCTTACTCAATCCATAGGTAGATATGGTGGACTCTCATGGCAAAACTGGGTTTAAGGATATTTGGAAGCACACGTACTATCTCTACTTGGTGCAAAGAATTTGGCTAGCATGAGAGGGAAGCAAGCTCAACATGTTGGATGATCCATGACAATATAATTTATTTCAGATGTAAGAAAACATAACCCATTATGTTGTCTTCCTTGTCCAACATCAACTCTTTAGCATGTCATATTTTAATGACTGCTCACAATCATAAAAGATGTCCAAGGTAGTATATTTATATGTGAAAACCTCTCTTTCTTTATTACTTCCTATTAATTGCAATGATGACCAAAGCTATGTTTGTCAACTCTCAACAACTTTTATTCATCATACTCTTTATATGTGAAGTCATTACTCTCCATAAGATCCATATGATCTCTTTATTTCTTTTTATTCCTTCTATTTTATTTTATTCCCTCAAGATCATAGCAAGATAATCAAGACCTTGACTAAACACTAATCTTTATTATATATAGCTCAAGGAGTCGATTACATAGAAGGATCATATAGCAAAAACTCAAAACTAGATCATACTAAAACTTTATTCTACTAGAACAAGATATTACCAAAAGGACCGAACTAAGAAAACGGTAAAGATAAAAGTGTAATGGTAATACGATACCGGGGTACTCCCCCAAGCTTGGCAGTTGCCAAGGGGAGTGCCAATACCCGATACTCAGTTCTTCTTTGTTGGTGAAGAAGGTGTTGGTGACGATGGAGTTGTTGATGGCGTGTGCTTCTTCCTTAATTTGCACTTGAGGATAGAATTTTTCTCCCTTAGGTCACCGATCTCCCGCTCAAGGCTTAATACCTTTTTGCATAGTCCCCGTTTATTCTCCTGCAAGAGGTGAAAACGGATAAACTCGATCTTAGGTTTCTTTGTTCTATCAGGGAGGCTTGAATTTTTGAACTCCACATGCATGTCCCCAGGTTGAGGTAATGGGACTTCATCTTCATCTGAGCTCGTCTCCTCCTTTCCCCTAGTATCGTAGTATTCTTCCTCCCTGGTCCAACTATCGTGGATCTAAGGCTGAAAGTAGAATGGGGGTAGGTATGAGGAGGCAATGTCCTAGCTACGGCGAAGTTGTACACACGAGTTTTACGAGTTCAGGCCCTTAGCGGAGGAAGTAACAGCCCTACGTCTCAATGCCCTGAGGCGGTCGATTGGATTACATATGTGTGTGTGTGTGTTTACAGAAGGTGCGAACCCTTGTCTCAATGGAGGGGGTGGCTTATATAGAGTGCCCTAGGACCCCAGCCAGCCCACGTTACAAGGAGTTTAAGGTACATAAAGAGATGGCGTTACTGGTAACACTAGCCTTAAATGCTTTAATGGCCTTAAAGATTACAGAGTGGACGCTTGCCTGTTGCTGTTCTCTATGACTCTTGGTCTTCAAACAGGTCGAATGGATTCTTGTATGGTCGAATGATCGTGTGGTCGAGTGACACTAAGAAGGAGGAGTCTCAGAGTGACTGGTAAGTCGAGTGGATTGCACTCGACACCTTTGTCGGGCCCTCCCTGTTGTCTCTTGAGATTCTCTACTTCTAAGACAGTGACCTTGGATAGGACATATAGGTCAGGCCTATTACCCTACCCCAGGTCTATGTCCTCATCATTAGCCCCCGAATGGATTGAGGTCCGAGTGAAAAGAAGGTTGAAGTTGATCTTGTCTTGACTCTTGTGTTTCCCAACCATTCATTTCTAAACAGAGGTTAGTGTTGGAATTTCGGCTTCGTTTCAGTCGCCTTGATCGATTCAGGAATTGCCGATTGGTTTTATAATGCCACCTGTCCAGTGTTGTCTTTGACGGGAAATCTTTGGCGTGACTGATTGCGGCGGATCCCGGATTTCATGCGATTCGAAATTTCGGGGGAAGCGCGCGGGACGGAGCACACCGTGGTAAGTGGAGTGGATAAACAGGAACGTTTCGATTTCCGCGCCACCTTTTTGCCACGTATCTCGCGTGCGACTGTTGAGGGATTTGACAGGATCACCCGGGCCCGCGCGTCAGCCACTCGGAAGTGGGCCTTTAAAAGCGGCGAGGCCGAGGCGCCTGCACTATGCGCGTCCATTCTCCTTCTTCTTCCTCTTGCTCCACCACCGCATCCATCTTCTCCACTCTCGACGCCGCCGCTCCGCCGCCATGGGAAAGGAAAAGACGGCGGTGTTGCAACGCGCGAAGAAGGCGACGGGGGCGGCGAAGGGCAAGAAGACGAATCGGGGATCTTCATCGCGCTCGGGGCTGCCGCCAGGTTGGATCCAGGGTGATTGGATCCGATCTTCGATTCGGCAAGAGGATTTGGATGAGCTGGCCGAGTCAGGGCTGATCGTCCACAAGGCTGCCCGGTTGCCGGAGGGGGAGACGGAGCCGCAGCCGCGGCCGGGTGAGTGCGTTTTGCTTGCTACTCATGTCGACCGTGGTTTCTCGCTTCCTCCGCATCCTCTTTTCCGGGGTTTCTTGAATTTCTTCGGGGCCCAACTCCATCATTTCACTCCCAACACCATCACGTATGTTGTGTTCGTGTCCATGTGCGAGAATTTCTTGGGGTGTCGACCGCACTGGGTCTTTTCAAGCACATTTTCACCATCCGATCCTAGACACTGAAGAAAGCAAACTCGAAGGACGAGAAAACCCATGTTATCCAGATGTGTGGGGGTTTGGGTATCCAGAAGAGGAAAAGGAGTTCCTTTCTTCCGATGACCCTTCCTGAGTCGGTCAGGGGCTGGCAGTCGACCTGGTTCTACTGCAAGGATATCGCGACTCCAGGCAGCCGACTGGACTTCCTCCTTTTTCTTTTGACTATGTTCAGACTCCTTCCTTGTTGAAAGTGAACACCGAGGAGAAAGCGGAGACCGGCATGCTGGTCGAGAGGGTGGTCCAGCTGATCAACCAAGGCGTCACCGTCATGGATTTGTTGGGGGTGTTCCTCAGTCGGCGCTTCCAACCGCTCCAGGCCCATGACCGTTCCATGTGCATGAACTCCGGTGCTGGCGACACTGCTCGGGTTCATCCAGAGGAGGTGCCGGCCGAAACAGTGGCTCAATGGCTGACGAGCATCACCGGGAACAAGGACAGCCCCAGGGGCGCCAGGAGAGTCGACACTTTTAGCAACAGCAACCAGCCAAACAAGGTTTGGCCAATATGACCGATTGCATTTGAATGCGTTTTCCGACTATTTGTTAATCCGACTGATTTCCACTTGACTTCTTGTCTTGTAGATTTACATAGAGATGTACTCAATGCCCAATGGTGAACAAGCTCTGGAGCAGGACCATGAGGGCGAGGACAGCGCAGAGGAGAGCGGGGAATGGGAGTCACCAGACGATGATGATGAAGATGAGAGCGGCGAGTCATACGATGAGGAAGTAGTCGACTCACCACCTCGTTTGGAACGTCGATCCAAGCAACGCCATGATCCCGTGGGCAGGCGCGGCAAGTCTGTGGCCTCGAGCGTTCCATCTCAAAAGCGCGCTCGGTCTGTGACTCCAGAGCTGGCTGAGAAAGTCATCAAGCAGCCCAAGATCAATCCCTCGAAGGCCCGGAAGACCTTGCCTAAGATCAAGATGGATGCTCCTATTGCTTCTGGGTAAACGTTCTTCTCGTGTTTCTTTGGTTCGACTGATTCTCCTGTCCTGACCGAGTGGATGATGAACTTTTCCAGCCCGGCCTCCGCTGCGACTGACATGGATATTGACAAGGTCCCAGATGACGAGGAAACCGACGACGCAACTACCTCCAAAGCTAGTAAGTGTACCCAACTTGAATTTATTCGGTCGACTGGACTGTTTGTCAGTCGTCTCTCTGATTTTTCTTGTTTTCTGCAGCTCCACGAGATGTTGTTGTGCTTTCGGACGATGAAGAAGAATAAGTGCCTCTAAGGGAAAGGAGGAGGAGGGACCACGGACTGAGCAGGAAAGCGCCTGAGGTTCAGGTTCCTCAGTCGACACTGATGCCTGGGACGGCGGTCGAGCGATCCATAGATCCGGCTCGCCAACGTCACTTTCGCTATCCCGCTATCGACTGACTGTCCATCAGGGTTAGCTGCTTAGACCCCTGCTACTCCAGTACAACTCCACGCATCAGACCCAACAGGTGCTTCGACTGATCTTCCATCATCCCTTTTCACTGCGCACCAAACTCCAGACGACCCATCAAGTGCTGCCAAGGAAGCTCTTCTTCAGTTGAATCTCACTTGTGGCGCAGCTCTGAGGAGAGGATTGCAGTCGACCTGCACCTCGTCGTCCTTGCGGATAAGGATGGAGCGCACGTTGTACTTGTGGTGCAACTCTGAAGAGAGGGTTGTAGTCGACCTGCACCTCGTCGTCCTTGCGGATAGGGGTGTTTTTCAAACTTAGGCGAGTACTGGACTACAGCTAAGCCTCCGAGTGTGAGGTTTGCTCACCGCTCGGTAGGATTTTTTAAACTTAGGCGAGTACTAGACTACAGCTAAGACCCCGAGTGTGAGGTTTGCTCATCATTCGGTAGGATTTTTTAAACTTAGGCGAGTACTAGACTGCAGCTAAGCCCCCGAGTGTGAGGTTTGCTCATCACTCGGTAGGATTTTCTAAACTTAGGCGAGTACTGGACTGCAGCTAAGCCCCCGAGTGTGAGGTTTGCTCATCACTCGGTAGGATTTTTTAAACTTAGGCGAGTACTGGACTGCAACTAAGCCCCCCGAGTGTGAGGTTTGCTCATCACTCGGTAGGATTTTCTAAACTTAGACGAGTACTGGACTGCAGCTAAGCCCCCGAGTGTGGGGTTTGGTCATTGCTCGGTAGGATTTTTTAAACTTAGGCGAGTACTGGACTGCAGCTAAGCTCCCGGGTGTGAGGTTTGCTCATCACTCGGTAGGATTTTTTAAACTTAGGCGAGTACTGGACTACAGCTAAGCCCTCGAGTGTGAGGTTTGCTCATCACTCGGTAGGATTTTTTAAACTTAGGCGAGTACTGGACTGCAGCTAAGCCCCCGAGTGAGAGGCTTGCTCACCGCTCGGTATGATTTTTCAAACTTAGGCAAGTACTGGACTGCAGCTAAGCCTCCGAGTGAGAGGCTTGCTCACCACTTGGTAGGATTTTTCAAACTTAGGCGAGTACTAGACTATAGCTAAGCCCCCGAGTGAGAGGCTTGCTCACCACTCGGTAGGATTTTTCAAACTTAGGCGAGTACTGGACTGTAGCTAAGCCCCCGAGTGAGAGGCTTGCTCACCACTCGGTACGATTTTTCAAGCTTAGGCGAGTACTGGACTGCAGCTAAGCCTCCGAGTGAGAGGCTTGCTCACCACTCGGTAGGAATTTTCAAACTTAGGAGAGTACTGGACTGCAGCTAAGCCTCCGAGTGAGAGGCTTGCTCACCACTCAGTAGGATTTTTCAGACTTAGGCGAAACGGATTCGCAGCTAAGCCCCCGAGTGAGAGGCTTGCTCATCACTCGGTAGGATTTGTTAAACTTAGGCGAAATGGATTCGCATCTAAGGCACCCACTGGGGGATTTTAGAACATATGTAAAAAAGAACAACGATCATTTACAAGACTGTAAAACCGTGCCTTTGATAATCAAACTAAGGGGTATTTCTTATTACATCTCAACAGTCTGAATGCTTAAGTGTAAAAGGGGCGGAGCAACTCCGCATTCCAAGCGCGTGGCTCGTCTTTCTTATGCTCGACGTTGTAGAGGTGGTATGCTCCGTTGTGGAGCACTCTGGTGATGATGAAAGGACCTTCCAACGTAGGGGCGGGCTTGTGTGGTTTCTGCCGATCCACTCAAAGAACCAAGTCTCCTTCCTGAAATGCTCGACCCCTCACGTTTCTGGCGTGGAATCGACGCAGGTCTTGCTAATAAATGGTCGATCGGATCAGAGCCATCTCTCTTTCCTCTTCCAGGATATCAACTGCGGCTTGCCGAGCCTGTTCTGCTTTATCTTCTGAGAAAAGCTCAACTCTGGGTGCATTGTGAAGCAAGTCACTCGGAAGCACATCTTCACCCCCATAGACCAAGAAGAATGGAGTTCGACCAGTCGACCAATTCGGAGTCGTCCTCAAACCCCAAAGTACTGTCGGAAGTTCATCGACCCAGGCGCATGTCACATGCTTGAGATCACGCATCAGTAGGGGTTTCAGTCCTTTGAGGATCAACTCGTTTGCTCTTTCAGCTTGTCCATTCGACTGGGGATGGGCGACTGAAGCATAGTCGACTCGAGTGCCTTGGGAAGCACAGAAGGCCCTGAACTCATCCGAATCGAATTTCGAGCTGTTGTCAGTGATGATGCTGTGCAGAACACCATATCTGAATGTTAACTCTTTGATGAACAGTACTGGCTTCAAGACTTTTGATAGGTTTGGCTTCAATCCATTTGGTGAACTTGTCGACTGCCATGAATACATGAGTGAAGCCGCTCCTACCCGTTCTTAGAGGTCCAACCATGTCCAAACCCCAAACAGCGAAGGGCCAGACGAGTGGAATGGTCTTCAGGGTTGACGCATGCTTGTGAGACATGTTGGAGTAAAACTGGCAACCTTCACATTTGTCAACTATTTCTTGTGCCATCTCATTTGCCCGTGGCCAATAAAATCCTGCTCGGTATGCTTTGGCCACAATGGTCCGAGAGGACGCATGATGACCACAGGTCCCCGAGTGGATATCGTTGAGGATCACTCGACCTTCCTCTGGTGTTATGCATTTCTGGCTGACTCCAGTTACACTTTCTCTGAACAGCTGCCCTCTTATCACAGTAAAAGCTTTGGATTGGCGGACGATCTGTCGGGCCTCTTCTTCGTCCTCTATGAGTTCCTTCCTGAGGATGTACGCAATGTACGACACTGTCCAGTCGGGAGTGATGACCAAAACCTCCATGATCAAGTCGACCACGGCCGGGACTTCGACTTCATTTGGATCAGCGGTGCTCTTTGGCTGCGGGGGCTCTTCGGTGAAAGGATCTTCTTGGACTGAAGGTGTATGAATATGCTCCAAAAACACATTACTGGGAGTGGCTTCTCTCTTGGAACCTATCTTTACCAAATCATCCGCTGCTTGATTTTTCAGTCGGGGTATATGGTGGAGTTCTAAACCCTCAAACTTCTTTTCTAACTTTCTCACTGCATTACAGTAGCTAGTTATAGCTAGGCTTCTGACGTCCCACTCCTTCATTACTTGATTCACCACCAAATCTGAGTCGTCGTAGAGCATGAGGTGACGGATGCCAAGTGAAATGGCCATACGCAACCCGTACAAAAGTGCCTCATATTCAGCTTCGTTGTTGGAGGAATCGAAATGAATTTGGAGAACATAGCGGAGCTTGTCGCCTCGGGGGGATACCAATACCACCACAGCACCAGAACCATTCAGTATCTTGGATCCATCAAAGAACATGGTCCAGTGGTCCGAGTGAATCTGAGTCGGTAGTTGCTGTTCGATCCACTCGACGAGGAAATTCGCTATTGCCTGGGACTTTATAGCTTTCTTTGCTTCAAACTTGATATCCAAGGGAAGAAGTTCAATCGCCCATTTTGCCACTCGACCAGTTGCATCTCTGTTGTTCAGAATTTCTGACAATGGTGTGTCGCTGACGACTGTAACAGAGTGATCAGAGAAATAATGTGCAACCTTCTTCATGTAAATCCCATAAACAAGCTTCTAATAATGTGGATATCTTTGCTTGGATGGAGTTAAAACTTCAGAAACACAGTATACTGGGCGCTGAACTTTATAGGCTTTTCCTTCTTCTTCCCGCTCGACCGTGAGTACTGTACTGACAACTTGTCCAGTGGCTGCAATGTAAAGAAGTAAAGGCTCTTTGCTGATTGGGACAGCGAGCATCGGCTGGGTGGAAAGTAGGGCTTTGAGATCTGCAAATGCTGCATCAGCTTCAGGAGTCCACTCGAACTTGTCAGATTTCTTCATCAGTCGGTAAAGAGGCAATGCCTTTTCACCAAGGCGAGACATGAATCAACTCAAGGCGGCCAAACAACCAGTAAGCTTCTGGACATCATGCACGTGCACAGGGCGCTTCATCCGGAGTATGGCACCAACTTTCTCTGGGTTCGCGTCGATCCCTTGTTCGGAAACGAGGAAGCCGAGTAACTTTCCGCCAAGAACTCCAAAAGTACACTTTGATGGGTTAAGCTTGATATCATACCTTCTCAGGTTGGCAAAGGTTTCAGCAAGATCAGTCAGTAGTTCGGAACCTTTACGCGACTTGACCACAATGTCATCCATGTATGCTTCCACATTCCGACTAATTTGAGTGAGCGGACACTTCTGAATCATCCTCATGAATGTGGCCCCAGCGTTATTGAGACCGAGTGGCATGGTGACATAACAAAAACATCCGAATGGAGTGATGAAAGTTGTTTTTATCTCATCGGGTCCATACAGTTGGATCTGATGGTACCCGAAATAGGCGTCTAGCAAACACAAACGCTCACACCCCGCAGTCGAATCGATGATTTGGTCGATGTGAGGGAGAGGAAAATGATCTTTCGGGCAGGCCCGATTGATATGCTCGAAGTCAATGCACATGTGAAGTGAATCGTCCTTCTTGGGGACCATAACAACAATGGCGAGCCACTCGGAGTGGTAAATCTCGCGGATGAACTCAGTTGCCAGGAGCCGAGCCACTTCCTCGCCAATTGCTTTTCTCTTCTGTACGGCGGACCATCAAAGATGTTCTTTGACTGGTTTTACTTTCGGGTCGACTCGCAAATGATGCTCAACCAGTCCCTTGGGTACACCCGCCATGCCAGAAGGTTTCTATGCAAAGATGTCCCAGTTCTCATGGAGGAACTGGATGAGCGCTTCTTCCTATTTGCTATCGAGTGAAGTTGAAATATGAGTAGGAGCAGCATTAGGATCGGTCGGGTAAATATGAATCGGCTTGGTTTCACTGGACGACTGAAATGCAGAATCAGTGGCAGGCTTCTTGGAGCGCAGCAAATCACTCGGATCTGCATTTTTTCTGGTATTCTTGCATTTCGACTGCCGCCATTTGTGCATCGACAATTTTTGAGCCCTTCTGGAAGCACTCTTCTGCTTTCTGTCGATTACCAGTGATAGTGATCACTCCTCTAGGACCAGACAATTTCAATTTGAGGTACACGTAACACGGTCGAGCCATGAAACATGCATAGGCAGGCCTACCCAGAATGGCATGATAAGCACTCTTGAAATCCACTACTTCAAATGTCAACTTTTCTTTGCGGCAATTCTTGGAATCACCGAAAACCACATGAAGGGCGATCTGGCCGCGTGATTCAGCCTTCTTGCCGGGTATAACACCATGGACACTCATATTACTTTCGCTGAGCTTGGACATCGGAATCCCCATTCCCTTCAAGCTTTCAGCATAAAGGATATTCAGGCCGCTACCACCATCCATCAGCACTTTAGTCAGTCGAGTGCCTTCAACAACTGGGTCGACCACCAACGCTTGCCTCCCAGGGGTGGCTATACGTGCTGGATGATCAGACTGGTTGAATGTGATGGTAGTCTGGGACCACTTCAAATAACTTGGCATTGCCGGAGCAACCATGTTCACTTCTCTGTTGATAACTTTCAATCGACTTTTGCTCTCAACATCAGCAAAAATCATTAGAGTGGAGTTGACGTTGGGAAAACCGTCATCATCCTCTTCCTTGTCTTCATCCTTGTCCGACTCCTTTTCCTTCTCCTTGGGTTGCTTCTCTCGGAATTGCTGGATCAGGAGTCGACACTACCGAGTGGTGTGCTTGGGATAAATCAAATTACCCTCTTCATCTTTCTTGGTGTGAATGTGACATGGAAAATCCAACACATCATTTCCATCTTGATCTTTCACTTTCTTGGGATTCCAGGGCCCTTTGGGCTTCCCCTTGAACTTTCCTTGAGCCACAACTAAGGCCTCACCAGGAGCAACTGGCTCAGCCTTACGCTTCTGTTTCCGATTGGAAGTACCTCCACCGGTGTCCTGGGCGACTGTTTTGTGCTTGCCACTCCGGAGTCGGTCTTCCTCTTCGCCGTTAGCGTATTTGGTGGCAATCTCCATCATCCAAGTCAGAGTCATATCTCCTGTCCGACCGAATTTCAGATTCAACTCCCAATACTTAACGCCTTCGTTGAAGGCATAGATTGCTTGGTGATCTGACACATTCTCCAATGTATGGTGCAACGTGATCCATCTCTGGATATAGTCTCTCAAGGTTTCATTTGGTTTATGTACACAACACTGCAATTCTGTCAACCCTGCCAGTCGCTTGCAAGTACCCTCAAAAGTTCTAACAAACACTCTGGCGAGTTCTTCCCAACTGTATATGCTACCAGGTGCTAACTGGTTCAGCCACGCTCTGGCCGAGCCTTCCAACATGAGAGGGAGGTGCTTTATTGCCACTTCATCATTGCCACCACCAATTTGCACAGCCACTCGGTAATCTTCAAGCCAAGTGTCAGGCTTAGACTCATCGGTGAACTTGCTGACTCTAGTCGCCAACCTGAAGTTGGGAGGAATCACTGCGGCCCTGATGGCTCTGCTGAAATACTCGGGACCGGAAACGTGCACTCTGCTGCCAGTCGGATAATCTCTGTCATGACCTTCTCTATGCGCTCTGTTCCTGTCAACCAGATCTTGAACGAGAATAGATCTCGCATCAAAGCCTGGCTCCCTAGGGTCACCTGGTACTCTTCGCTCTTCGCTATGGGGGCACCTGTCATCCTGCCGCCGAGGCACGTATGACCCACTCCTCAGAGGAGGCGTGGGCACTCTACGACGGTCATCGTGGTCGAGTCAGTGATCATACTGCTCACGGTTTCTGTACTGATCCTGCCGGTGCCCACGTC
This sequence comes from Triticum monococcum, assembly GCA_034509565.1. Taxonomy (NCBI): domain Eukaryota; kingdom Viridiplantae; phylum Streptophyta; class Magnoliopsida; order Poales; family Poaceae; genus Triticum; species Triticum monococcum. Next base: position 674,514,355 of record CM067845.1, read on the forward strand.
CCTCACGCCGCAGAGGCGATCTTGGGCTGTGAGCCGACTAGACTGTGTCCGCCATCACAGACCTGCTATGAATCCTATTCCGCGACTGAGATACTGATGTATTCTGTTCTCTAGCTGCTCGAAGCAAGGCCCAGCTCTGCATCAAACCTCTGCCTGCCTCCGACTGGTAAGGCTAGATTGACTCTGCTATTTGGGTTGCGGCTGTGATATTTTGGATCGGAGTGCGGTATACCTGAGTTTGAGGCGGAAAAAGCTGCCATCGACTGGATTCAGGAATCTGCTACCGAGCACGCTCGTCGAGTGCATGCTGCAGGTTCTCTAGTCGAGTGCGCTCAACCAAGTTGGCCGGGCGCACTTCCTCCAAGGCCCGGGCCTCGGGGGTTTCTCCAATGATAGGAGTGTGAAGTGCATCCATGTTGCGGCGGCGAAGCTCTTCCCTCCGCTGCGAAGAAAGGGGCTCGGGGCGGTACTCCTCATGAACGCGCGACGGATCGCCGCCGCCATCGCCATCGTCGTTGCTGGGGAAGCCAGGAGGACTGGGTGGTCCATCAACCATCAAGACTTCTTCCACAGGATTGGTGCTATCGCATTCGGATGTGGTCTTGGCGGAGCCAGTCAACAGGTCGAACAAGCCGTAGAGAGTTTCATCGGGCTCGATTGCCGCGACATGTGAGGTGGCCGACTGGCGGGCCACCGCGTGCCTCACCCACTGCTGGAGCTGCGACCGATCGGAATGCTTGTGCCGGCGAGTGGCGGAAGATGAGGACACCATAGGAACCGACCGATATCGGGTCGACGGTTGCCAGAGAAGGATGCCACCGATGCATGCGCGAAAGTGCGTCACCCCAAGGACGGGGAGCGCATCAACGTCGAGTGGAGCTTCCTGGAGCCAGGCTGAGTCATCGGCGATGAACACGAGCACGCGGAGATGAATCTCGCGGCCCTCAACCAGTCCGCCGACGGAAACCATGACGATGAGAATCGGAAAATTTGCAACTCCACCAGAAAGTCGCTAAGACACCGGCCCCATGGTGGGCGCCAACTGTCATGGATCTAAGGCTGACAGTAGAATGGGGGTAGGTATGAGGAGGCAAGGTCCTAGCTATGGCGAAGTTGTACACACGAGTTTTACGAGTTCGGGCCCTTCACGGAGGAAGTAACAGCCCTACGTCTCGGAGCCCTGAGGCGGTCGATTGGATTACATATGTGTGTGTGTGTGTGTTTACAGAAGGTGCGAACCCTTGTCTCAGTGGAGGGGGTGGCTTATATAGAGTGCGCCAGGACCCCAGCCAGCCCACGTTACAAGGAGTTTAAGGTACATAAAGAGATGGCGTTACTAGTAACGCTAGCCTTAAGTGCCTTAATGGCCTTAAAGATTACAGAGTGGATGCTTGCCCGTTGCTGTTCTCTACGACTCTTGGTCTTCAAACAGGTTAAATGGATTCTTGTATGGTCGAATGATCGTGTGGTCGAGTGACCCAAAGAAGGAGGAGTCTCCGAGTGACTGGTAGGTCGAGTGGATTGCACTCGACACCTTTGTTGGGCCCTCCCTGTTATCTCTTGAGCTTATCTGCTTCTAAGACAGTGACCTTGGATAGGACATATAGGTCAGGCCTATTACCCTACCCCAGGTCTATGTCCTCATCACCAACCACAATGCTCCAAGTCCCTGTAGACCTTATGATCTGCAAGGTAATCAGCCACATAGCTTTCTCCCTCCAAATCTTGGGATGACATATTGCTCTAATCTGCAGCAGAAACAACTCGAAACAAAGATAGAGGATATTTGCGTGATACGGTGGTCAAAACCTTCGGGAGATCATATAATGAATTTTTGCCGACCAAAAGAAGTATCGTGCCAGAAAACGGAGTCCGGAGAGCACACGAGGTGCCCATGAGGCAGGGGGCGCGCCTAGGGCGGTAGGGCAGGCCCTCTGCCCTCGTGGAAGCCTCATGTCCTTCCCGGACTGCTTCTTATTTTCCTATTTTCTTAAATATTCCAAAACGGAGAAAAATTACTATTAGAACTGTTTTGGAGTCGGTTTACTTACCGTACCACATACCTCTTCCTTTTCGGAGTCTGAAACGTTCTGGAAAGTGTCCCTTATGTATTCCTTCGGGGTTACAGTTTCAATAACATTAGTTTCAACATTTATAGGATTACCTGAGATATAATGTTTGATTCTTTGACCGTTCACCACCCTTGGATTTGTGCCTTCGAAGTTGTTGATTTTTATGGCACCGGAATGGTAGACCTCCTTGATAATGTAAGGACCTTCCCATTTAGAGAGAAGTTTGCCTGCAAAAAATCTTAAATGAGAGTTGTATAACAAAACATAATCACCTACATTAAACTCACACTTTTGTATCCTTTTCTCATGCCATCTTTTAACTTTTTGTTTAAACGGTTTGGCATTCTCATAGGCCTGGGTTCTCCATTCATCAATTGAGCTAATGTCAAAAAGCTTCTTCTCACCGGCAAGTTTGAAATCATAATTGAGCTCTTTCATGGCCCAATATGCCTTATGTTCTAGTTCGAGAGGTAAGTGACATGCTTTTCCATAAACCATTTTATATGGAGACATACCCATAGGATTCTTATATGCAGTTCTATAAGCCCATAATGCATCATCAAGTTTCTTGGACCAATTCTTTCTAGATCTATTAACAGGCTTTTGCAAAATTAATTTAAGCTCTCTATTACTCAATTCTACTTGACTACTAGACTGAGGGTGATATGGAGATGCAATTCTATGATTATCATCATACTTAGCAAGCATTTTACGAAAAGCACCATGAATAAAATGTGAACCACCATTAGTCATTAAATATCTAGGGACTCCAAACCTCGGCAAAATAACTTCCTTAAGCATCTTAATAGAGGTGTTATGATCAGAACTACTAGTTGGAATAGCTTCTACCCACTTAGTAACGTAATCAACAACAACTAAAATATGTCTATACCCATTAGAGGAAGGAAACGATCCCATATAATCAAAGCCCCAAACATTGAATGGTTCAATAGCAAGTGAATAATTCATAGGCGTTTCTTGACGTCTGCTAATATTACCAATCCTTTGACATTCATCAGAAGACAAGACAAACTTACGGGCATCCTTGAAGAGAGTAGGCCAATAAAAACTGGATTACAATACCTTATGTGCAGTTCTATCTCCAACGTGGTGTCCTCCATAAGCCTAAGAGTGACAGTTGTGTAGGATCTGTTCTTGTTCATGCTCAGGTACACAATGTCTAATAACACCATCTACCCCTTCTTTATAAAGGTGTGGGTCATCCCAGAAGTAATGTCTTAGATCATAGAAAAACTTTTTCTTTTGTTGGTATGTGAAACTAGGTGGTATAAATTTAGCAACAATATAATTAGCATAATCAGCATACCATGGAGCAGTACGAGAAGCATTTATGACAGCTAGTTGTTCATCAGGAAAGCTATCATCAATAGGTTGTGGGTCATCAAGAACATTCTCTAACCTAGACAAGTTGTCTGCAATGGGATTCTCAGCTCCCTTTCTATCAATAATATGCAAATCAAATTCTTGTAGCAAGAGAACCCATCTAATAAGTCTAGGTTTAGCATCTTTCTTTTCCATAAGATATTTAATAGCATCATGATCAGTGTGAACAGTTACTTTAGAATCAACAATATAAGGTCTGAACTTATCACAAGCAAATACAACAGCTAAAATTTCTTTTTCAGTAGTAGCATAATTTCTCTGGGCACTGACCAGAGTCTTACTAGCATATTGGATAACATTTAATTTCTTATCAACTCTTTGTCCTAGAACAGCCCCTACAGCATAATCACTAGAATCACACATAATTTGAAATGGTAAATTCCAATCAGGTGGCTGAACAATAGGTGCAGAAATCAAAGCTTTCTTAAGTATTTCAAATGCTTCTACACAATCTTCATCAAAGACAAAAGGAACATCTTTTTGTAAGAGATTAGTCAGAGGCCTGGAAATTTTAGAGAAGTCCTTAATGAATCTCCTATAAAAACCGGCATGACCAAGGAAACTTCTTATACCTTTAATGTCCTTAGGACACAACATCTTTTCAATGGCATCAACTTTAGCTTTATCAACTTCAATACCTCTTTCAGAAATTTTATGCCCCAAGACAATACCTTCATTAACCATAAAGTGGCACTTCTCCCAGTTCAAGACAAGATTAGTTTCTTCACATCTCTGCAAAACTCAATCAAGGTTGCTTAAGCAATCATCAAAAGAAGTTCCATATACAAAGAAATCATCCATGAAAACCTCAACAATCTTTTCACAAAAGTCAGAGAACATAGCAGTCATGCATCTTTGAAAGGTGGCAGGTGCATTGCATAAACCAAAAGGCATACGTCTATAAGCAAAGGTACCGAAAGGGAAAGTAAAATTTGTCTTTTCTTGATCCTCTTTTGACATGGGAATTTGAGAGAAACCAGAATAACCATCTAGAAAGCAAAAATGTGTATGTTGGGATAATCTTTCTAGCATTTGATCAATAAAAGGTAATGGGTAATGATCCTTTTTAGTAGCTTTATTTAATTTCCGGAAATCAATTACCATTCTATAACCAGTAACAATTCTTTGTGGAATCAATTCATCTTTATCATTAGGAACAACAGTAATACCTCCCTTCTTAGGGACACAATGGAGATGACTTACCCACTGACTATCAGCAACGGGATAAATTATACCTGCCTCCAAAAGCTCTAGTATTTCTTTTCTGACCACTTCTTACATCTTAGGATTTAACCGTCGTTGGTGATCAACAACCGGTTTAGCGTCTTTCTCCAATTTTACTTTGTACTGGCATAGAGTGGGACTAATGCCCTTAAGATCGTCGAGAGTATATCCAATAGCAGCACGGTGCTTCTTCAGAATTTTCAATAATTTATTTTCTTCATTCTCTGAAAGTTTAGCACTAATAATAACAGGATATATCTCTTTCTCATCAAGATAGGCATATTTAAGAGTATCAGGTAAAGGTTTAAGCTCAAACACGGGGTCACCCTTGGGTGGAGGAGGATCCCCTAGGATTTCAACAAGCAAGTTGTGTTTCAGAATAGGTCGCTGTTTAAAGAATACTTCATCTATTTCCCTTCTTTCATTCATGAACATATCATTTTCATGGTCTAGCAAATATTGTTCTAAAGGATCACTAGGAGGCACGACAATAGAAGCAAGACCAATAATTTCATCTTTACTAGGCAATTCTTTATCATGGGGTTGTCTATGAAATTTAGCAATGTTAATTTAATGAGACATATCCCCTAAACCAACAGAAACAATATCATTATTGCAGTCTATCTTAGCATTAACAGTATTCAAGAAGGGTCTACCAAATATAATGGGACAAAAGTTATCTTGTGGGGAACCAAGAACAAGAAAATCAGCAGGATATTTAACTTTCCCGCACAAGACTTCAACATCTCTAACAATCCCAACTGGTGAAATAGTGTCTCTATTGGCCAGCTTAATTGTAACATCAATTTCCTCTATCTCAGCAGGTGCAATATCATGCATAATTTCTTTATATATGGAATGGGGTATCGCACTCGCACTAGCACCCATATCACATAAGCCATGATAGCAATGATCTACTATTTTAACAGAAATAATAGGCATGCCTACAACGGGTCTATGTTTATTTTTAGTGTCAGGTCTAGCAATTGTAGCAAATTCATCACAAAAGTAAATAACATGTCCATCAATATTATCGGCCAAGAGATCTTTAACCATAGGAACACTAGGTTCAACTTTAGTTTGCTCAGAGGGAGTAGGTGTTCTAGTATTACTCTTATGAACCTCAGTTGAAGCTTTAGCATGATCCTTTATTCTAACAGGGAAAGGTGGTTTCTCAATATAAGTAGTAGGAACAACATGATCATTATAAGTGATAGTCTTTTCTTCAACTTTAATAGGTGCAACTACTTTTACTTCTATGGGAGGATTATATTTAAACCACTTCTCCTTAGGGAGATCAACATGGGTAGCAAAGGATTCACAGAAAGAAGCTACTATCTCAGAGTTAAGTCCATGTTTAGTGCTAAATTCACGGAAAGCATCGGTATCCATAAAAGATTTAACACAATCAAACTTAGGTGTTATACCTGACTCTTTACCTTCATCGAGATCCCAATCTTCAGAGTTGTGTTTAATTCTTTCCAATAAATCCCATTTGAATTCAATAGTCTTCATCATAAAAGAGCCAGTACAAGAAGTATCGAGCATGGAGCGATTATCCAGAGAAAGCCGAGCATAAAAATTTTGAATAATAATTTCTCTTGAGAGCTCATGATTGGGGCATGAATATAACATTGACTTAAGCCTCCCCCAAGCTTGAGAGATGCTTTCTCCTTCACGAGGACAAAAATTATATATATAATTACGATCACGATAAACAAGATGCATAGGATAAAACTTCTGATGAAATTCCAATTTCAATTGGTTGTAGTTCAATGATCCCATATCATCACATAGCCTAAACCATGTCAATGCCTTTCCCTTCAAAGATAAAGGTAAGACCTTCTTCTTGATAACATCCTCGGGCATACCTGCAAGCTTAAATAATCCATAAACTTCATCCACATAGATTAGGTGCAAATCGGGATGCAATGTTCCATCTCTTGTAAAAGGATTAGCTAGCAGTTTCTCTATCATACCCGAAGGAATTTCAAAGGAAACATTTTCAGTAGGTTCGGTAGGTTGAGGAGAAACTCTTTGCTCTAATGGTTGGGTGAAGATACCCCTAACAAGCCCCTCAAAGGATTATGTTCCATAGTAACAAGTGACAGTAAATTTCAACACACTATATAAAATTTTCCTTACCAAATTCCACCGACCAAAGGCGCTTCACTCCCCGGCAACGGCGCCAGAAAAGTGTCTTGATGACCCACAAGTATAGGGGATCTATCGTAGTCCTTTTGATAAGTAAGAGTGTCGTACCCAACGAGGAGCAGAAGGAAATGATAAGCAGTTTTTAGTAAGGTATTCTCTGCAAGCACTGAAATTATCAGTAACAGATAGTTTTGTGATAAGGTAATTTGTAACGGGTAACAAGTAATAAAATTAAATAAGGTGCAGCAAGATGGCCCAATCCTTTTTGTAGCAAAGGACAAGCCTGGAAAAACTCTTATATAAAGGAAAGCACTCCCGAGGACACATGGATATTATCGTCAAGCTAGTTTTCATCACATTCATATGGTTCGCGTTCGGTACTTTGATAATTTGATATGTGGGTGGATCGGTGCTTAGGTACTGTCCTTCCTTGGACAAGCATCCCAGTCATGATTAACCCCTATTGCAAGCATCCACAACTACAACAGAAGTATTAAGGTAAACCTAACCATAGCATGAAACATATGGATCCAAATCAGCCCCTTACGAAGCAACGCATAAACTAGGGTTTAAGCTTCTGTCACTCTAGCAACCCATTGATACGTCGCCAATGTATCTATAATTTTTGCTTGTTACATGCTATTATATTATCTGTTTTGGATGTTAATGGGCTTTATTTTACACTTTTATATTATTTTTGGGACAAACCTATTAACCGAAGGCCTAGTGCAAATTGTTGTTTTTTTGCCTATTTCAGTGTTTCACAGAAAAGGAATATCAAACGGAGTCCAAATGGAATGAAACCTTCGGGAGCGTGATTTTTGGAACAAACGTGATCCAAAGGACTTGGAGTGGACGTCAAGAAACGGACGAGGAGTCCACGAGGCAGGGGGCGCGCCTACCCCCCTAGGCGCGCCCTCCCCCTCATGGGCTCCTCGTGGCTCAATCGACCTACTTCTTCCTCCTATATATGTTAACATACCCCGTAAACATCCAGGAGCACCATGAAACCCTATTTCCACCGCCGCAACCTTCTGTACCCAAGAGATCCCATCTTGGGGCCTTTTTCGGAGCTCCACCGGAGGGGGCATTAATCACGGAGGGCCTCTACATCAACTCCATGGCCCTTCGGGTGATGCGTGAGTAGTTTACTTCAGACCTTCGGGTCCATAGTTAGTAGCTAGATGGCTTCTTCTCTCTCTTTGGATCTCAATACAAAGTTCTCCAGATCTTCTTGCAGATCTATTTGATGTAACTCTTTTTCGGTGTGTTTGTCGAGATCCGATGAATTGTGGGTTTATGATCAAGTCTATCTATGAATAATGCTTGATTCTTCTCTGAAATCTTTTATGCATGATTGGTTATCTTTGCAAGTCTCTTGGAATTATCAGTTTGGTTTGGCCTACTAGGTTGATCTTTCTTGCAATGGAAGAAGCGCTTAGGTTTGCGTTCAATCTTGCGATGCTCGATCCCAGTGACAGAAAGGGAAACGACACGTATTGTATTGTTGCCATCGAGGATAAAAAGATGGGGTTTATATCATATTGCTTGAGTTTATCCCTCTACATCATGTCATCTTACCTCAGGCGTTACTCTGTTCTTATGAACTTAATACTCTAGATGCATGCTGGATAGCGGTCGATGTGTGGAGTAATAGTAGTAGATGCAGGCAGGAGTCGGCCTACTTGTCATGGACGTGATTGAAGGAAATATGCCCTAGAGGCAATAATAAAGTTATTATTTATTTCCTTATATCATGATAAATGTTTATTATTCATGCTAGAATTGTATTAACCGGAAACATAATACATGTGTGAATACATAGACAAACTTAGTGTCACTAGTATGCCTATACTTGACTAGCTCGTTAATCAATTATGGTTATGTTTCCTAACCATGAACAAGGTGTTGTTATTTGATTAACGAGGTCACATCATTAGTTGAATGATCTGATTGACATGACCCATTTCATTAGCTTAGCACCCGATCGTTTAGTATGTTGCTATTGCTTTCTTCATGACTTATACATGTTCCTATGACTATGAGATTATGCAACTCCCGTTTACCGGAGGAACACTTTGTGTGCTACCAAACGTCACAACGTAACTGGGTGATTATAAAGGAGCTCTATAGGTGTCTCCAAAGGTAGATGTTGGGTTGGCGTATTTCAAGATTAGGATTTGTCACTCCGATTGTCGGAGAGGTATCTCTGGGCCCTCTCGGTAATGCACATCACATAAGCCTTGCAAGCATTGCGACTAATGAGTTAGTTGCGATATGATGTATTACGGAACGAGTAGAGAGACTTGCCGATAATGAGATTGAACTAGGTATTGGATACCGATGATCGAAACTCGGGCAAGTAACATACCGATGACAAAGGGAACAACGTATGTTGTTATGCGGTCTGACCGATAAAGATCTTCATAGAATATGTAGGAGCCAATATGGGCATCCAGGTCCCGCTATTGGTTATTGACCGGAGATGTGTCTCAGTCATGTCTACATTGTTCTCGAACCGTAGGGTCCGCACGCTTAACGTTACGATGACAGTTATTATGAGTTTATGCATTTTGATGTACCGAAGTTAGTTCGGAGTCCCGTATGTGATCACGGACAGGACGAGGAGTCTTGAAATGGTCGAGACATAGAGATTGATATATTGGATGACTATATTCGGACACCGGAAGTGTTCTGGGTGATTCCAGAGAAAACCGGAGAGCCGGAGGGTTACCGGAACCCTACCTGGAGAAGTAATGGGCCATATGGGCTTTAGTGGAGAGAGAGAAGGGCTGCCAGAGGTGGGCCGCGCGCCACCTCCTCCCTGGTCCGAATTGGACTAGGAGAGGGGGGCGGCGCCCCCCCTTTTTCCTTCTCCCACTCCACCTCTTTCCCCCTCCTAGTAGGAGTCCTACTCCTACTAGGAGGAGGACTCCCCCTTGGCGTGCCACACCTGGCCGGCCGGCCTCCTCCCCTTGCTCCTTTATATACGGGGGCAGGGGGCACCCCAAGACACACAAGTTGATCCACGTGATCGTTCCTTAGCCGTGTGCGGTGCCCCCTGTCACCATATTCCACCTCGATCATATCGTTGTAGTGCTTAGGCGAAGCCCTGCATCGGTAGAACATCAAGATCGTCATCACGCCGTCGTGCTGACGGAACTCCTCCCCGAAGCTTTGCTGGATCGGAGCCCGGGGATCGTCATCGAGCTGTACGTGTGCTAAGAACTCGAAGGTGCCGGAGTAACGGTGCTTGGATCGGTCGGATCGGGAAGAAGACGTATGACTACTTCCTCTACGTTGTGTCAATGCTTCCGTTGCGATCTACAAGGGTACGTAGATCAGACTCTCCCCCTCATTTCTATGCATCACCATGATCTTGCGTGTGCATAGGAATTTTTTTGAAATTACTACGTTACCCAACAGTGGCATCCGAGCCTAGGTTTTATGGTTTGATGTTATTTGCACGAGTAGAACACAAGTGAGTTGTGGGCGATATAAGTCATACTACCTACCAGCATGTCATACTTTGGTTCGGCGGTATTGTTGGACGAGACGACCCGGACCAACCTTACGCGTACGCTTACGCGAGACCGGTTTCCCCGACATGCTTTGCACACAGGTGGCTTGCGGGCGACTGTCTCTCCAACTTTCGTTGAACCGAGTGTGGCTACGCCCGGTCCTTGCAAAGGTTAAAACAGAGTCTATTTGACAAACTATCATTGTGGTTTTGATGCGTAGGTGAGATTGGTTCTTGCTTAAGCCCGTAGCAGCCACGTAAAACTTGCAACAACAAAGTAGAGGACGTCTAACTTGTTTTGGCAGGGCATGTTGTGATGTGATATGGTCAAGACATGATGCTAAATTTTATTGTATGAGATGATCATGTTTTGTAACCGAGTTATCGGCAACTGGCAGGAGCCATATGGTTGTCGCTTTATTGTATGCAATGCAATCCCGATGTAATGCTTTACTTGATCACTAAGCGGTAGCAATAGTCGTGGAAGCATAAGATTGGCGAGACGACAACGATGCTACGATGGAGATCAAGGTGTCACGCCGGTGATGATGGTGATCATGACGGTGCTTCGGAGATGGAGATCACAAGCACAAGATGATGATGGCCATATCATATCACTTATATTGATTGCATGTGATGTTTATCTTTTATGCATCTTATCTTGCTTTGATTGACGGTAGCATTATAAGATGATCTCTCACTAAATTATCAAGAAGTGTTCTCCCTGAGTATGCACCGTTGCGAAAGTTCTTCGTGCTGAGACACCACGTGATGATCGGGTGTGATAGGCTCTACGTTCAAATACAACGGGTGCAAAACAGTTGCACACGCGGAATATTCAGGTTATACTTGACGAGCCAAGCATATACAGATATAGCCTCGGAACACAGAGACCGAAAGGTCGAGCGTGAATCATATAGTAGATATGATCAACATAATGATGTTCACCAATGAAACTACTCCATCTCACGTGATGATCGGACATGGTTTAGTTGATTTGGATCACGTGATCACTTAGAAGATTAGAGGGATGTTTATCTATGTGGGAGTTCTTAAGTAATATGATTAATTGAACTTAAATTTATCATGAACTTAGTACCTGATAGTATCTTGCTTGTTTATGTTGATTGTAGATAGATGGCTCGTGCTGTTGTTCCGTTGAATTTTAATGCGTTCCTTGAGAAAGCAAAGTTGAAAGATGATGGTAGCAATTACACGGACTGGGTCCGTAACTTGAGGATTATCCTCATTGCTGCACAGAAGAATTACGTCCTGGAAGCACCGCTGGGTGCCAGGCCTGCTGCTGGAGCAACACCAGATGTTATGAACGTCTGGCAGAGCAAAGCTGATGACTACTCGATAGTTCAGTGTGCCATGCTTTACGGCTTAGAATCGGGACTTCAACGACGTTCCGAACGTCATGGAACATATGAAATGTTTCAGGAGTTGAAGTTAATATTCTAAGCAAATGCCCGGATTGAGAGATATGAAGTCTCCAATAAGTTCTATAGCTGCAAGATGGAAGAGAACAGTTCTGTCAGTGAGCATATACTCAAAATGTTTGGGTATAATAATCACTTGATTCAATTGGGAGTTAATCTTCCAGATGATTGCGTCAATGACAGAATTCTCCAATCACTGCCACCAAGCTACAAGAGCTTCGTGATGAACTATAATATGCAAGGGATGAACAAGACTATTCCCGAGCTCTTCGCAATGCTGAAAGCTGCGGAGGTAGAAATCAAAAAGGAGCATCAAGTGTTGATGGTTAACAAAACCACTAGTTTCAAGAAAAAGGGCAAAGGGAAGAAGAAGGGGAACTTCAAAAAGAACGGCAAGCAAGTTGCTGCTCAAGAGAAGAAACCCAAGTCTGGACCTAAGCCTGAAACTGAGTGCTTCTACTGCAAGCAGACTGGTCACTGGAAGCGGAACTACCCAAAGTATTTGGCGGATAAGAAGGATGGCAAGGTGAACAAAGGTATATGTGATATACATGTTATTGATGTGTACCTTACTAATGCTCGCAGTAGCACCTGGGTATTTGATACTGGTTCTGTTGCTAATATTTGCAACTCGAAACAGGGACTACGGATTAAGCAAAGATTGTCTAAGGACGAGGTGACGATGCGCGTGGGAAACGGTTCCAAAGTCGATGTGATCGCGGTCAACACGCTACCTCTACATCTACCTTCGGGATTAATATTAGACCTAAATAATTGTTATTTGGTGCCAGCGTTGAGCATGAACATTATGTCTGGATCTTGTTTAATGTGAGACGGTTATTCATTTAAATCAAAGAATAATGGTTCTTCTATTTATATGAGTAATATCTTTTATGGTCATGCACCCTTGAAGAGTGGTCTATTCTTGTTGAATCTCGATAGTAGTGATACACATATTCATAATGTAGAAGCCAAAAAATGCAGAATTGATAATGATAGTGCAACTTATTTGTGGCACTGCCGTTTAGGTCATATCGGTGTAAAGCGCATGAAGAAACTCCATACTGATGGACTTTTGGAACCACTTGATTATGAATCACTTGGTACTTGTGAACCGTGCCTCAAGGGAAAGATGACTAAAACACCGTTCTCTGGTACTATGGAGAGAGCAACAGATATGTTGGAAATCATACATACAGATGTATGTGGTCCGATGAATATTGAGGCTCGTGGCGGATATCGTTATTTTCTCACCTTCACAGATGATTTAAGCACATATGGCTATATCTACTTAATGAAACATAAGTCTGAAACATTTGAAAAGTTCAAAGAATTTCAGAGTGAAGTGGAAAATCATCGTAACAAGAAAATAAAGTTTCTACGATCTGATCGTGGAGGAGAATATTTGAGTTACGAGTTTGGTGTACATTTGAAAAATTGTGGAATAGTTTCACAACTCACGCCACCCGGAACACCACAGCGTAATGGTGTGTCCGAACATCGTAATCGTACTTTACTAGATATGGTGCGATCTATGATGTCTCTTACTGATTTACCGCTATCGTTTTGGGGATACGCTCTAGAGATGGCCGCATTCACGTTAAATAGGGCACCATCAAAATCCATTGAGACGATGCCTTATGAACTATGGTTTGGCAAGAAACCAAAGTTGTCGTTTCTGAAAGTTTGGGGCTGCGATGCTTATGTGAAAAAGCTTCAACCTGATAAGCTCGAACCCAAATCGGAGAAATGTGTCTTCATAGGATATCCAAAGGAAACTATTGGATACACCTTCTATCACATATCCGAAGGCAAGACTTTTGTTGCTAAATTCGGAAACTTTCTTGAAAAGGAGTTTCTCTCGAAAGAAGTGAGTGGGAGGAAAGTAGAACTTGACGAGGTAACTATACCTGCTCCCTTGTTGGAAAGTAGTACATCACAGAAAACTGTTTCTGCGACACCTACACCAATAAGTGAGGAAGTTAATGATAATGATCATGAAACTTCAGAACAAGATACTACTGAACCTCGTGGATCAACCAGAGTAAGATCCGCGTCAGAGTGGTACGGTAATCCAGTTCTGGAAGTCATGGTACTAGATCATGATGAACCTACGAACTATGAAGAAGCGATGGTGAGCCCAGATTCCGCAAAGTGGCTTGAAGCCATGAAATCTGAGATGGGATCCATGTATGAGAACAAAGTATGGACTTTGGTTGACTTGCCCGATGATCGGCAAGCAATTGAGAATAAATGGATCTTCAAGAAAAAGACTGACGCTGACGGTAATGTTACTGTCTATAAAGCTCGACTTGTCGCAAAAGGTTTTCGACAAGTTCAAGGGGTTGACTACGATGAGACCTTCTCACCCGTAGCGATGCTTAAGTCTGTCCGAATCATGTTAGGAATTGCCACGTTTCATAATTATGAAATTTGGCAGATGGATGTCAAAACTGCATTCCTAAATGGATTTCTGGAAGAAGAGTTGTATATGATGCAACCGGAAGGTTTTGTCGATCCAAAGGGAGCTAACAAAGTGTGCAAGCTCCAGCAATCCATTTATGGACTGGTGCAAGCCTCTCGGAGTTGGAATAAACGCTTTGATAGTGTGATCAAAGCATTTGGTTTTATACAGACTTTCAGAGAAGCCTGTATTTACAAGAAAGTGAGTGGGAGCTCTGTAGCATTTCTGATATTATATGTGGACTTCTGGATAGCATAAAGGGATACTTGAATAAGAGTTTTTCAATGAAAGACCTCGGTGAAGCTGCTTACATATTATGCATAAAGATCTATAGAGATAGATCAAGACGCTTAATTGGACTTTCACAAAGCACATACCTTGACAAAATTTTGAAGAAGTTCAAAATGGATCAAGCAAAGAAAGGGTTCTTGCCTGTGTTACAAGGTGTGAAGTTGAGTCAGACTCAATGCCCGACCACTGCAGAAGATAGAGAGAAAATGAAAGATGTTCCCTATGCTTCAGCCGTAGGCTCTATCATGTATGCAATGTTGTGTACCAGACCTGATGTGTCCCTTGCTATAAGTTTAGCAGGGAGGTACCAAAGTAATCCAGGAATGGATCACTGGACAGCGGTCAAGAACATCCTGAAATACCTGAAAAGGACTAAGGATATGTTTCTCGTATATGGAGGTGACAAAGAGCTCACCATAAGAGGTTACGTTGATGCAAGCTTTGACACTGATCCGGACGATTCTAAATCGCAAACCGGATACGTGTTTACATTAAACAGTGGAGCTGTCAGTTGGTGCGGTTCTAAACAAAGCGTCGTAGCGGGATCTACATGTGAAGCGGAGTACATAGCTGCTTCGGAAGCAGCAAACGAAGGAGTCTGGATGAAGGAGTTCATATCCGATCTAGGTGTCATACCTAGTGCATCGGGTCCAATGAAAATCTTTTGTGACAATACTGGTGCAATTGCCTTGGCAAAGGAATCCAGATTTCACAAGAGGACCAAACACATCAAGAGACGCTTCAATTCCATCCGGGATCTAGTCCAGGTGGGAGACATAGAGATTTGCAAGATACATACGGATCTGAATGTTGCAGACCCATTGACTAAGCCTCTTCCACGAGCAAAACATGATCAGCACCAAGGCTCCATGGCTGTTAGAATCATTACTGTGTAATCTAGATTATTGACTCTAGTGCAAGTGGGAGACTGAAGGAAATATGCCCTAGAGGCAATAATAAAGTTATTATTTATTTCCTTATATCATGATAAATGTTTATTATTCATGCTAGAATTGTATTAACCGGAAACATAATACATGTGTGAATACATAGACAAACTTAGTGTCACTAGTATGCCTATACTTGACTAGCTCGTTAATCAATGATGGTTATGTTTCCTAACCGTGAACAAGGTGTTGTTATTTGATTAACGAGGTCACATCATTAGTTGAATGATCTGATTGACATGACCCATTTCATTAGCTTAGCACCCGATCGTTTAGTATGTTGCTATTGCTTTCTTCATGACTTATACATGTTCCTATGACTATGAGATTATGCAACTCCCGTTTACCGGAGGAACACTTTGTGTGCTACCAAACGTCACAACGTAACTGGGTGATTATAAAGGAGCTCTACAGGTGTCTCCAAAGGTAGATGTTGGATTGGCGTATTTCAAGATTAGGATTTGTCACTCCGACTGTCGGAGAGGTATCTCTGGGCCCTCTCGGTAATGCACATCACATAAGCCTTGCAAGCATTGCGAACAATGAGTTAGTTGCAAGATGATGTATTACGGAACGAGTAGAGAGACTTGCCGGTAACGAGATTGAACTAGGTATTGGATACCGACGATCGAATCTCGGGCAAGTAACATACCGATGACAAAGGGAACAACGTATGTTGTTATGCGGTCTGACCGATAAAGATCTTCGTAGAATATGTAGGAGCCAATATGGGCATCCAGGTCCCGCTATTGGTTATTGACCGGAGATGTGTCTCAGTCATGTCTACATTGTTCTCGAACCGTAGGGTCCGCACGCTTAACGTTACGATGACAGTTATTATGAGTTTATGCATTTTGATGTACCGAAGTTAGTTCAGAGTCCCGGATGTGATCACGGACATGACAAGGAGTCTCGAAATGGTCGAGACATAAAGATTGATATATTGGATGACTATATTCGGACACCGAAAGTGTTCCGGGTGATTTCGGAGAAAACCGGAGAGCTGGAGGGTTACCGGAACCCTACCGGGAGAAGTAATGGGCCATATGAGCTTTAGTGGAGAGAGAGAAGGGCTGCCAGAGGTGGGCCGCGCGTCACCTCCTCCCTGGTCCGAATTGGACTAGGAGAGGGGGGCGGCGCCCCCCCCCCCTTTTTCCTTCTCCCACTCCACCTCTTTCCCCCTCCTAGTAGGAGTCCTACTCCTACTAGGAGGAGGACTCCTCCTTGGCGCGCCACACCTGGCCGGCTGGCCTCCTTCCCTTGCTCCTTTATATACGGGGGCAGGGGGCACCCCAAGACACACAAGTTGATCCACGTGATCGTTCCTTAGCCGTGTGTGGTGCCCCCTGCCACCATATTCCACCTCGATCATATCGTTGTAGTGCTTAGGCGAAGCCCTGCGTCGGTAGAACATCAAGATCGTCATCACGCCGTCGTGCTGACGGAACTCCTCCCCGAAGCTTTGCTGGATCGGATCCCGGGGATCGTCATCGAGCTGTACGTGTGCTAAGAACTCGGAGGTGCCGGGGTAACGGTGCTTGGATCGGTCGGATCGGGAAGAAGACGTATGACTACTTCCTCTACGTTGTGTCAACGCTTCCATTGCGATCTACAAGGGTACGTAGATCAGACTCTCCCCCTCGTTGCTATGCATCACCATGATCTTGCGTGTGCGTAGGAAATTTTTTGAAATTACTACGTTACCCAACAGTGATGCCTATATACATGATCATGCCTAGATATTCTCATAATTATTCACTTTTCTATCAATTGCTCGACAGTAATTTGTTCACCCACCGTAATACTTATGCTATCTTGAGAGAAGCCACTAGTGAAACCTATGCCCCCGGGTCTATTTTCCATCATATAAGTTTCCAATCTATTTTTACTTTGCAATCTTTACTTTCAATGTATATCATAAAAATACCAAAAATATTTATCTTATCATTATTATCTCTATCAGATCTCACTCTCGTAAGTGACCGTGAAGGGATTGACAACCCCTTTATCGCATTGGTTGCGAGGTTATTATTTGTTTGTGTAGGTACGAGGGACTTGCATGTGGCCTCCTACTGGATTGATACCTTGGTTCTCAAAAACTGAGGGAAATACTTATGCTACTTTGCTGCATCACCCTTTCCTCTTCAAGGGAAAACCAACGCAGTGCTCAAGAGGTAGCAAGAAGGATTTCTGGCGCCGTTGCCGGGGAGTCTACGCACAAGTCAAGACATACCAAGTACCATAACAAACTCTTATCCCTCGCATTACATTATTTGTCATTTGCCTCTTGTTTTCCTCTCTCCCACTTCACCCTTGCCATTTTATTCGCCCTCTTTTCCTTTCGCCTTTTCTTTCGCTTGCTTTGTCGTTATGGCTAGTCCTTTATCTACTCCTTTATCTCCCGAGAATGAGGTCCTTAATTTTGAACAAAGGGAGGGAGAAAATCTAAAAGATGCTTGGTTCAGAATTTGCAATGCACAAAATAGATCTACTAGGAAGCAATCTACTTCGTTCTTCTCCGCAATTTTTATGTAGGCATCATTCCTTGGAATA
Source organism: Triticum monococcum (assembly GCA_034509565.1). Lineage (NCBI taxonomy): Eukaryota > Viridiplantae > Streptophyta > Magnoliopsida > Poales > Poaceae > Triticum > Triticum monococcum. The sequence continues at coordinate 674,532,426 of CM067845.1, forward strand.
GATATATTCTTGATACCATTACCAGAGGAAATTTCTTGGGTAGCCACACTTTTTATTCTTACAATGCTATGATAGATTTGTTTGGCACACCACCTCTCTTGGTTAATAGAACTATATTAAATTTGGAACATGTTATGCAAAGGCTCGATATTATTGAAAATAAAGTTGCCACTGTTGAATTGATTGAGAATTTGGATAAAAAGATCCACAACCAAATTACCCAATATGGATCTAAGGTAGGAGTTACTCTGAAAAGTTTTAAAGAAAAAGAACCTGTGGTAAATGAAAGAATAGACCAAGATTCTACTAGAATTGATAAACTTGGGCGTATTATTACCAACTTGGATTCCGTTTTTTCTGCCATTAGGAACACTTCAAATCCTCCAACCAAAGTTGCCAAAATTATGTATGTTCCTAAAAATAAGGGTGAAACTTCTAGTAAGGAAAATGTGGATCTCAAATCCATAAGTGTTCACCCCAACTTTCTCACTATTATTAAGGAACCTTTTGCTACAAATGATTTTCTTGATTTCTTGCCTAGGAGCTTAATTATTAATAGAAAGAAGGAAACTCCTAAGGGTTATAAGTGTTCTATTGAAGAATTGCCTACCAAAGATGATAATACCTAGATCTATCCTTGCTTTTATGCCTAGCTAGGGGCGTTAAACGATAGCGCTTGTTGGAGGCAACCCAATTTTATTTTTGTTTCTTGCTTTTTGATTCTGTTTAGTAATAAATAATTCATCTAGCCTCTGTTTAGATGTGGTTTTATTCTTTTAATTAGTTTTTGTGCCAAGTAGAACCTTTGGGAAGACTTGGGGAAAGTCTTTGCGATCTTGCTGTAAAAAACAGAAACTTTAGCGCTCACGAGATTTGCTGCCATTTTTTACTGGAGAGTGCTATTTAGTTAATTATTTTTGCAGATGATTAATAGATAAATTACTCACTTCAAGCAGTTTATTTTAGAATTTTTGGGGTTCCGGAAGTATTCGAAACATACATATTACTACAGACTATTATGTTTTTGACAGATTCTGTTTTTCGTGTGTTGTTTGCTTATTTTGATGAATCTATGGCTAGTAACAGAGTTTATGAACCATAGAAAAGTTGGAATACATTATGTTTAACGCCAATATAAATAAATAATGATTTCATTACAGTACCTTGAAGTGGTGGTTTGTTTTCTTTTACTAACGGAGCTCACGAGATTTTCTTTTAAGTTTTGTGTTGTGAAGTTTTCAAGTTTTGGGTAAAGATTTGATGGATTATGGAACTAGGAGTGGCAAGAGCCTAAGATTGGAGATGCCCAAGGCACCCCAAGGATAACCAAAAGCCTAAGCTTGGGGATGCCCCGGAAGGCATCCACTCTTTCGACTTCGTCCATCGGTAACTTTACTTGGAGCTATATTTTTATTCGCCACATGATATGTGTTTTGCTTGGAGTGTCTCGTATGCTTTGAGTCTTTGCTTTTTAGTTTACCACAATCATCCTTGATGTACACACATTTTGGGAGAGACACACATGAATTGGAATTTATTAGAATACTCTATGTGCTTCACTTATATCTTTTGAGTTGGATAATTTTTGCTCTAGTGCTTCGCTTATATCTTTTAGACCACGGCGGTGGTTCTATTTTATAGAAATAATTGACCTCTCATGCTTCACTTATATCATTTTGAGAGTCCTTTAGAACAGCATGGTAATTCACTTTGGTTATAAATTTTAAATGCTAAGAGAAGTTGGATGCTTGATAGATGGTTTTGAGATATAAAGGTGGTAATATTAGAGGTGTGCTAGTTGAGTAATTATGAAATTGATGAATACTTGTGTTGAAGTTGGAAAGTCCCGTAGCATGCACGTATGGTAAATGTTATGTGACAAATTTTAAGCATGGGGTGTTCTTTGATTGCTTTCCTTATGAGTAGCGGTCGGGGACGAGCGATGGTCTTTTCCTACCAATCTATCCCCCTAGGAGCATGCGCGTAGTGCTTGGTTTTGATGACTTGTAGATTTTTGCAATAAGTATGTGAGTTCTTTATGACTAATGTTGAGTCCATGGATTATACGCACTCTCACCCTTCCATCATTGCTAGCCTCTTCGGTACCGTGCATTGCCCTTTCTCACCTCGAGAGTTGGTGCAAACTTCGCCGGTGCATCCAAACCCCGTGATATGATACAATCTATCACACATAAGCCTCCTTATATATTCCTCAAAACAGCCACCATACCTACCTATTATGGCATTTCCATAGCCATTCCGAGATATATTGTCATGCAACTTTCCACCGTTCCATTTATTATGACACGCATCATCATTGTCATATTGCTTTGCATGATCATGTAGTTGACATCGTATTTGTGGCAAAGCCACCATGCTCAATTTTTCATACATGTCACTCTTGATTCATCTCAATCCCGATACACCGCGGAGGCATTCACATAGAGTCATATTTTGTTCTAAGTATCGAGTTGTAATTCTTGAGTTGTAAGTAAATAAAAGTGTGATGATCATCATTAGGGCATTGTCCCATGTGAGGAAAGGATGATGGAGACTATGATTCCCCCACAAGTCGGGATGAGACTCCAGACGAAAAAAAGAGGCCATAAAAAAGGAAAAGAAGTCCCATATATATATATATATATATATGAGAGAGAGAGAGAAAAAGAGAGAAGGGACAATGTTACTATCCTTTTTCCACACTTGTGCTTCAAAGTAGCACCATGATCTTCATGATAGAGAGTCTCTTATTTTGTCACCTTCATATACTACTGGGAATTTTTCATTATAGAACTTGGCTTGTATATTCCAATGATGGGCTTCCTCAAATGCCCTAGGTCTTCGTGAGCAGGCAAGTTGGATGCACACCCACTTAGTTTCTTTGATGAGCTTTCATATATTTATAGCTCTAGTGCATCAGTTGCATGGTAATCTCTACTTCTTGCATTGACATCAATCGGTGGGCATCTCCATAGCCCATTGATTAGCCGTGTCAATGTGAGACTTTCTCCCTTTTTGTCTTCTCACACAACCTCAATCATCATATTCTATTCCACCCATAGTGATATGTCCATGGCTCGCGCTCATATATTGCGTAAAAGTTGAAAGAGTTCGAAAAGGCTAAGTATGAAACAATTGCTTGGCTTGTCATTGGGGTTGTGCATGATGGGAGCATTTTGTGTGACAAAAATGAAGCATGGCCAAACTATATGACTTTGTAGGGATAAGTTTTCTTTGGCTATGGTATTTTGATAAGACATAATTGCTTGATTATCATACTTGGAGTATTACTATTTTTATGTCAACGATAAAATTTTATCTTGAATCTTTCGGATCTGAACATTCATGTCACAATAGAGAAAAATACATTGAAGAACATGCTAGAAAGCATTCCAAATCAATAATTCTGTTTTTATCATTTACATACTCGAGGACGAGCAGGAATTAAGCTTGGGGATGCTGATACGTCTCCAACGTATCTACAATTTTTGATTGTTCCATGCTATTATTATCTGTTTTGGATGTTAATGGGCTTTATTTTACACCTTTATATTATTTTTGGGACTAACCTATTAACCCAAGGCCCAGTGCAAATTGCTGTCTTTTTGCCTATTTCAGTGTTTCACGGAAAAGGAATATCAAACGGAGTCCAAACGGAATGAAACCTTCGGGAGCGTGATTTTTGGAACAAACGTGATCCAGAGGACTTGGAGTGGACGTCAAGAAACGGACGAGGAGTCCACGAGGCAGGGGGGCGCCCTTCCCCCTCGTGGGCCCCTCGTGGCTCAACCGACCTACTTCTTCCTCCTATATATGTTCACTGTAACATCCCAAATTTTCAATTTGGAATGTTATACACTAGATCATCATGCATATCATATTTTCTTGCATTTTGCCGATCCTAGAAATTTCACGCAACTCAAGGACCCTCGGAGAGAGTTGGAGATTTCATTATTTTCATATTTGAGTCTTCTCAAATTTTGAAGAGAGGATCATTGGTTTTGTCGGAGTTTCATTTGCCTTTATTTGGATAGGGAAAAATGCGCGTTTTCAAAAATTGCATTTTTAGGCCCGGAGAAAATTTCATTTTGTTCGACTCATTTTTAGGAGTTGGGGAAAATTTACTTTAGAAGTTTTGGAGTTTGTTTAGATCTCTTTTCTTTTGTTTTTTCTGCGTGCGTAACCGTTTAAAAAAAATCCCCGCAGCGCCCCTGGGCCAAAGGCCCAGCCGGCCGGCTCCCAAGTCGCGCGCCGCGCGCCAGCGCAGGAGGCGCCCAAGGCCGCCGCCGCCTAGGAGTCCTTCTAGGTTTCCGATTCCCTTTTTTTTCCAATCTCCCTCTCCTTCTCTTATTTCTTGCCCCCTACCCCAAGTTTCCTCTCCTCTCCCCTCTTTATATACCCCCACACCCCCCCTCTAAACCCACACCAAAACCCAAGCTCCCCAAGCCGCACCCCGCGCCGCGCCCCTTGCCCCGCGCCGCCGCCTTGCCCTAGCACCACCGCCGCCCTGCGTCACGCGCCGCCGCCGCCCTTGCTCGCCGACGCCGGAGCCCCTCGCCGGAGACCTCGCCGAGGTACCGCGCCGCGTTTCTTTTCTTTTCCTCGGATCGGTTTTCTTCTAAATCGTTCCGTTTCTTCTCTAAACTGTTCCAGTTTTCTAGATCAGTTTTTTGTTCGGTTTTCTTTTCCGAAACCCTAGATCGGATTCGTTTTCTTCTCCGATTTAGTTGCCTAGCGACCGTTCGCTGGACCGTTTGTCCTAACGAACGTGATCACCGGATTTTCCTAGGTTAACGAACGTCCGTTCGTTCAACCGTTCTTCTTTTTCTTTCGTCGGATTTATTCCGCGATCGCGATCTCAGATCCGATCTTCGTTCTAGTTTATCTTCTCGCTCGTTTATCGGAATCAGGTGATTCAAGCGCCTGGAGTTTCGTTTCGAAACCGCCGTTCCAACTAATCAACTTAAACAAGTTTTTGCTACGGTAAAATTTGACCTAGTTTCAACTTGCTAGAACAAAGTTGTTTTCCGCCATTTGTTTTCGGTTTCTTTGTTTGGTTCTTTCTTTCTTTGCAACCGGAGTTCTTAAGTTGAACTTTCTGGTTCGATCTCTTGTTCGAGTTTTACCTATGCATTAGATGAGTACTTATTGTATGCTTGTTGTTTGTCTGCGATAGATTACCCAGATTGCGTCGCCTGTTACTTCGAATCTCTAGGACTCGCGGATCATCAGCAAGGCAAGTAACACTTTGATCATACCTTTTCTACAACCCAGTTTTATTGCATTAGATCCATCCTCACACATTGCATGATTAGGATCTAATTAAATTGTGGGATGGGAAGTAGATGAGGTAGTACCTATTACCTGTTTATTATGAAACCTTTGGGAGTTACTTCTACGTTTGCTTATTATGCCATGCTATGCTAGTAGACGTGGATTGGGTGAGTGATATCCATGACAGATGTGAGATTGATAATTTTAATGGTATATCTAAGGTGGCAACTTAAACACACATCTGGGTGGATTGAGGCACCTGATGTCTATCGGGACTTGCCTGTTTTATTTTGGACCGCCACCCAGGCTCAAAGGGATCATAAGATCTTTCATGCTAAATACTTACGTGTGCAGCCACAAGCCAATATGGGCTCTAGCATAGTTGACTAAGTCATGCGAACTCTTATAGGGGTAGACTAGCAGATGTAGGGGATGTAGGTGGTACGGTCTACTCCATCGTAAGGTGCTAGCGCTTCTGAAAGACTATGTCTCGGTCATCCATTTCTCAAACACCAGTAGTGCGAGAAATCCAACGGAGGCGATCGAGTCTTGTGGGGAAAAGTGCGCAAACCTCTGCAGAGTGTAATAAACTAATCATGATTAGCCGTGTCCCCGGTTATGGACAATCTTGAGTATCTAGTACTTGAATATCATGTGAATCTCATCATGTTACTTCTAAATTAATATTGTTGGGTTTTAATGATTACTTTTAATTGGGATTGAGAATGCTGTCAACCATTGTCAATGTTTAACAACCACCATGATAGTTAAATAAATTTACTCCTTTGCAGTAGGGAAAAATTGGCTTTACGCAAAACAGTAACCATAGAGCTTTCCACCAGCCAAATATGCATATAGTATAGCTATTTCATTCCATTACTCTCTATGTGTTACCTTGCCAGCATATTCCATGTGCTGACCCGTTTCAGGCTGCAACGTTAATGTTGCAGACTTTTCAGATGACGATTAAGGTGCTTTTTAGGTCGTGGTTCTATACTCAGTGATGTCGTTGGAGTTGATGGACCCATTTATCTTCCAAGTCTTCCGCTGTTATTGATCTTAGATGGCCTTAAGCCATATTATTGTAATAAGTTCTCTTCGGAGACATCGATGTAATAAGTGTGTGATTGCCACTCTGCTATAAATCCTTCGATGTACTGTGTGGTGTTAGCATTACCGATCCGGGGATGACACCGGAGCACAGTAGACTTGATCCATTCAGGTCTGGTCACCCCGAAAACATCCAGGAGCACCACGAAACCCTATTTCCACCGCCACAACCTTCTGTACCCAAGAGATCCCATCTTGGGGCCTTTTCCGGAGCTCCGCCGGAGGGGGCATTGATCACGGAGGGCCTCTACATCAACTCCATGGCCCTTCCGGTGATGCGTGAGTAATTTACTTCAGACCTTCGGGTCCATAGTTAGTAGCTAGATGGCTTCTTCTCTCTCTTTGGATCTCAATACAAAGTTCACCAAATCTTCTTGCAGATCTATTCGATGTAACTCTTTTTGCGGTGTGTTTGTCGAGATCCGATGAATTGTGGGTTCATGATCAAGTCTATATATGAACAATATTTGATTCTTCTCTGAAATCTTTTATGCATGATTGGTTATCTTTGCAAGTCTCTTCGAATTATCAGTTTGGTTTGGCCTACTAGATTGATCTTTCTTGCAATGGGAGAAGCGCTTAGGTTTGGGTTCAATCTTGCGGTGCTCGATCCTAGTGACAGAAAGGGAAACAACACGTATTGTATTGTTGCCATCGAGGATAAAAAGATGGGGTTTATATCATATTGCTTGAGTTTATCCCTCTACATCATGTCATCTTACCTCAGGCGTTACTCTGTTCTTATGAACTTAATACTCTAGATGCATGCTGGATAGCGGTCGATGTGTGGAGTAATAGTAGTAGATGCAGGCAACAGTCGGTCTACTTGTCACGGACGTGATGCCTATATACATGATCATGCCTAGATATTCTCATAATTATTCGCTTTTCTATCAATTGCTAGACAGTAATTCGTTCACCCACCGTAATACTTATGCTATCATGAGAGAAGCCACTAGTGAAACCTATGGCCCCGGGGTCTATTTTCCATCATATAAGTTTCCAATCTATTTTTACTTTGCAATCTTTACTTTCAATCTATATCATAAAATACCAAAAATATTTATCTTATCATTATTATCTCTATCAGATCTCACTCTGGTAAGTGACCGTGAAGGGATTGACAACCCCTTTATCGCGTTGGTTGCGAGGTTCTTATTTGTTTGTGTAGGTACGAGGGACTTGCGTGTGGCCTCCTATTGGATTGATACCTTGGTTCTCAAAAACTGAGGAAAATACTTACGCTACTTTGCTGCATCACCCTTTCCTCTTCAAGGAAAAACCAACGCATTGCTCAAGAGGTAGCATCCATCATCTACTTATTACTTCCCAATGCCTTCCTCTAGTCCCAAACAATGGTGAACTGTCAATGTGTCATGTAGTCGACGTTCACATGACACCACTAGAGGAGAGACAACATACATCTCATCAAAATATCGACCGAATACCAAATTCACATGACTACTTATAGCAAGACTTCTCCCATGTCCTCAGGAACAAACGTAACTACTCACAAATCATATTCATGTTCATAATAAGAGGGGTATCAATATGCATAAAGGATCTGAACATATGATCTTCCACCAAATAAACCAACTAGCATCAACTACAAAGAGTAATCAACACTACTAGCAACCCACAGGTACCAATCTGAGGCTTTGGGACAAAGATTAGATACAAGAGATGAACTAGGGTTTGATATGAGATGGTGCTGGTGAAGGTGTTGATGGAGATTGACCCCCTCCTGATGAGAGGATCAATGGTGATGACGATGGTGATGATTTCCCCCTCCCAGAGGGAAGTTTCCCCGACAGAACAGCTCCGCCGGAGCTCTAGATTGGTTCCGCCTTGTGCCGGCGGAGTTTCGTCCCGTGAGCTAGCTTATGATTTTTTTTCCTCGACGAAAGACTCCATATAGCCAAAGATGGGCATCAAAGGGCTGCCAGTGGGCCCACGAGGCAGGGGCGCGCCTAGGGGGTAGGGCGCGCCCCCACCCTCGTGGATGGTGGGTGGCCCCCTCTGGTACTTCTTTCGCCCAATATTTTTTATATATTCTGAAACGTGCTCCCATGAAGTTTCAGCACTTTTGGAGTTATGCAGAATAGGTCTCTAATATTTGCTCCTTTTCCATCTAGAATTCCAGTTGCCGACATTCTCCCTTTTCATGTAAACGTTATAAAATAAGAGAGAAGAGGCATAAGTATTGTGACATATTGTGTAATAACAACCCATAATGCAATAAATATCAATATAAGATCATGATGCAAAATGGACGTATCAGACAGCAACAGACAAAACAAGTCTAATAGTAGCAGCTTTTGCCACTGGACTGAAAGTGTCATCATAATAAATACCATATCTTTGTTTGAATCCTTTAGCTACTAACCTAGCCTTGTATCTGTCTATTATGCCATTAGCTTTCTTTTAAATTTTATATACCCACTTACAGTCTACAATATTTCTCCCTTGCTTAGGTGACACTAGATGCCATGTTTGATTTCTCATTAGAGCATCATACTTAGCATTCATGGCATTTTTTCAATTCTTGTCACTTAAGACTTCTATCAAATTCTGTGGGTTCACTAGTGGCAGCAAAATTTGCAAACTTAAATTTTTTCTTATACCTGACGGTTCCATCTTTGGGAACTGTTGGTTTCAAAATACCTTGTTGTGACCGAGTTACTCGTGTAGAAACAATAGCACCTGAAGAACCAGCCGCAGAAGATCCACCTACTACGACTACATCAGGTTCAGCAGTGGCCATAGAGGATCCGCCTCCTCGTACAGACCGGCCAAGAGAATCTCCTTTGGTGCTTGAGCGGTCGATCCGCCTCGGATCAGGCACATGGGAGCCAGGCGACGACAACCCATGACGAGACGGGCTGCCGACCTCATTATGGCGCGCAAGAGATGTCGTGCACCCAGCCGTCCTAGGCCGGCTGTCGTCCCATGACGACAAGGGTGAGCCGGACCCACCCGCTCGTGCACCTGACTCTGCCTGCGTGTCATGCATGGAGAGGCTGCCTGTGGCGCTCGAGTCAGGTGAATCCTCCCTGGGATTTGTGCCCGCTGCAGTCGAGGCGTTTGCGCCAGATCTCTCGGGATCAACACCTGTCTTCGCATCGTGTCCTGCGCATGTGCAGCCAGGTAACAAGTATTGGTTCTGCATAAAATCATGACCAAAAACAGCATTTTTTCCCGGAAATCAGTGTTATGACTAGTTGCCAATTGATCAACACATGTATTGCCCTCATGATCTATTGGATTTAAGAGTTCCGGAGATAAAAGAAGAATCTCATCCCATAGGCGAGCACCGGCGTTTGGGTGCAATTTAGATAAATGGAAAATGGTTTCATCAAAGGCAACATCTCTTGAGATGTATACACGTCCGGTAGAGATATCTAGGCACTTGAAGCCTTTATGTAGGTTACTGTAACCAAGGAATGCACAACGTTTGGAACAAAACTGAAGTTTGTACGCATTGTATGGACGTAAGTTGGGCCAGCAAGCACACCCAAAAATTCTAAGCGATGAATAATTGGGTTTGTCATTGAAGAACTTTTCAAGTGGATTTTCAAACTTGATAACTTCGCTGGGCAACCTACTGATAAGATAGGTGGCAGCAATAAAAGCCTCATCCCAGAACTTTAGGGGCATACAAGCTTGAGCAAGAAGGGAAAGACCTACTTCAACGATATGACGATGCTTGTGTTCGGCTGACCCATTCTGTTGATGTGATTGGGGGCACGAGACATGATGGGATATTCCTATTTTTGTGAAAAAAGGAATTTAGCTTCTATATCCCCCCCCCCCCCAATCTGTATGGAGAGCAAGAATTTTTCGGCTGAATCGTCTTTCAACAAGATTTTGGAAGTCATGAATTTTTTGAAAAACTTCTGACTTATGTTTGATTAGGTATATCCATGTAAACTTGCTAAAATCATATATGAAGCTTACATAGTACTTTTTTCTACCTACTGATTCAACAGTTGGTCCCCACACATTAGAGAAAATAAGTTCCAAAGGAAACTTGGATTCACTTATAGATTTCGGATAAGGTAGCTGGTGGCTCTTGCCTTTTTGACAAGCGTCACAAACAAGTTCATTATTGGATAAACTAACACATGGAAGCTTATTCTTGCTAATTATTTTGCTAACAATAAGAGATGAAGGATGTCCTAGACGCTGGTGCCATCTATCCGAAGATGGAGAAGTGACACTGAGCGCATGCTTCTTGGCGTCTTGTTCCATGTGTTTTACAGGGTATAGGCCTCACCTACCCTTGCCGCGGAGAAGGGTTCTCTTCGTTGCCCGATCCTTAACAAAAAAAGAATAGGGATGAATTTCAACGAAAGAGTTGTTGTCAACAGAAAGGCGGCTGGCAGAGATTAGACTCTTATCAGCTTCAGGGACATGAAGGATGTTTTTGAGAACAAGATCACATTCAGGGGTATATATATATGTGATTGACCAGTGTGGGCAATAGTCATACCTGATCCACTAGCTGTGTGGATTTGCTCGTTCCCAGTGTAGCGATCGCGAACTGTAAGCTTCTCTAGATCTCCTGTAATGTGATCTATCACGCCGCTATCAAGATACCAGTTGGTATCAACTCCATACTAGGGGTCCGCCATGTTCGCCGAGTGCTGATGCTGTTGCTCTTCCCCCCTCCCTGATAGGAGGAGTCATATATCTTGCCGCACTTCCATGCTGGGTGTCCAAGCTTGCCGCAAATCTGTCACGTAGGCTTAGCAGAGGGATTGTTGTTGTAGTTCCCGCCGCTGTCACCACCGTTGCCACCGCCTCCCCCGTTTCCACGGTTTGGCGGCTTGGAGAAGTTACGGTTGCGGTCACCGCCGCCACCGTCACCTTGCTTGTTGGGGAAGCCACGACCGCGATCACCGCCGCCGCCGTTTGACTTGTTGAAGCGCCCGCATGCTGCCGCATTTGCAGACGACTGAGAGGACCCACCACGCAGATTTATGCGAGTCTCGAAGCTTAGGAGCTGCGAGTACAGCTCCGGAACCCCGACATGCTCGACCCGTGAACATATGTAGATACCACGGGATCGAACTCCTCATCGAGTCCAGCGAGGATGTGAGAGACAACATCTTCCTCGTCCACCTTCTTTCCTGAAGTAACTAACTCATCACAAAGTGATCTGACCTTACGGACGTACTTAGCGATGGAGAGGTTGCCCTTCTAGAAGTTCGCCAGTGCAATCATGACGTTGACGGTCTGTGCGCTGGTATGCGACGCCAGCATCCCTTGAACAGTATTCCACATCTCAGCTGCGGTGTGGCACATTGCAACTTGAATGGCCATCTCGCGCGGTAGCGTGGTCAACAGGTAAGAGAAAACCTACTGATCTCGCGCATACCACACGCCGAACTCCGAGTTCGGAGCCTTGGACTTGGTTTTTCCATCGTCGGTGGTGACCTCAATGGTCATGGGTGGCACCACTTGCTCGATTTCAAGGAAGGCCACCATCTGCGCCCCCCGTATGGCCGAGAGTACGGTGCCACGCCAGAGTGCTTCGTTCCCTCTCGTAAGCTTCTCGGTGGCGATGTGTGCAAAAGGAGACGAGGGGAACGAATTTGTGGAGGAGCTCGCCATGGATGAATCCGAGGTAGGCTCTGATTACCATGAAAGAAAAGGTGTTAAGCGTTTGATGATCTGCATCAGGGACGCATATGTGTTAATATATAGGACAGAAGATACATGCGGTTGACGAGGTTGTTGAAGTCTTACCTCTAGTCCAAGCTATACAAGATATGATAGACTTGCTAACAACCTCCTCGTGTAACTCGCGCATACACACGCATATACACAACTTGTACAAGTTGACACGCTACAACCTATCATTTAACATCCTACCTCAATCTTAACATGTCAAGGTTCAGATTGTTTTTGAAGGCTTGAAGCTGTCGAACTTGTAGTGGCTTAGTAAAACCATCTGCAACTTGGTCTCCGGTTGGAATAAACTTTATCTCCAAAAGTTTTTGTGCAACTCTTTCACGAACAAAGTGAAAGTCAATTTCTATGTGCTTTATCCTAGCATGAAATACAGGATTTATTGATAGATATGTTGCTCCAAAATTATCACACCATAAATATGACACACGTGGTCTCTCAATGTTCAATTCATCAAGAAGTGTCTCTACCCACATTACCTCAGCAGTAGCATTTGCCAAAGACTTGTATTCAACTTCAGTGCTAGAGCGTGAGACTGTTGCTTGCTTCTTTGCATTCCATGATATAAGATTCGAACCAAAGAACACAGCAAAGCCTCCAGTGGATTTCCTGTCATCAGGACATCCTGCCCAATCTGCATCAGAGAAGGCACTAACTGTTGTTGAAGGAGATTTACATATTGTCAAACCAGTTCCAGCACTTCCTTGAATAGACCTTAGTATTCGCTTTACAGTTGTCTAGTGAACAGAAGTAGGAGCATGCAAAAACCGACAGACTTTGTTGACAAAGAAAGATGACAGACTTTGTTGACAGAAAAAGATATATCTGGTCTTGTTAATGTTAAGTACCAAAATGCACCAACTGTACTTCTATATTTGGTTCTCCAACCAAACAGCCCCTTAGTAACTCTCCCTCATGCAATGTCAATTTTTCAATGGTTGACATAGGTGTGTTAGAAGGCTTACAATCTGTACACGACTTATACAAGTTGACACGCTACAGCCTATCGTTTTTTTGCGGGGGAAAGCATATCATTTAATCAACCAGGGCCTTACAATCGTTTGAAATGATAATACTAATCTCCTTTGGGGAGTTTGCTAACCAACAAGCAGTGCGTTGGTGACTACGACCTAGAGCTGCCATAGCATGAGAAGCATTATTTTGTGATCTACAAATTTTCCGGAAATGTATAGGTCGTTCCTTCGCCATCTCAGTGATTTCAGTCACCTAATACATGTTACTTGAGCGATCTGTAGGACTAGAGTTAAGCAGCTTGATGATTTCGGAGCAATCCGTTTCCACCTGAAGCGGTAGTTGAGTCCAGTGTAGCGCCAGTCGTAGGCCCTCGTCACACGCTGCAAGCTCAGCCTCAAGAGCACACGAGCAGTTTAAGAGCGACCTGCAAGCCGCATAAATTACTGTACCTTTGTGGTCTCTGAGTATCATTCCAGCTCCCGCCGTTCCATCCGCTTGGACGAAGGATCCATCGATGTTTAGCTTGGCAACACCACATGGTGGGGGAATCCAATTTACAATCTCCACCGGCGTCGTCCTAGCTCCCTTATGACTTGCCTGGCCTGAGAAAATAACAGCCTGTTTACCCTTCAACACATCCACCTCCTGGTGTTGTTTAATCAGTAGCAACGATTCCATATAGCTGCATAGGAATTTCTTCGATGCCTCAACCGGGATGATTGGCTTGTTATGGGTAAGTTCATTATAGACATGCCATATACGTCATAATAACATGAGGAACAACATCCTTTGTGTCTCATTGAGCTGCTGAATACACAACAGTAACCATTCTGGTTCTGTACCTTTGAGAAGATCATCAGCTAGAAGGTCCCAGACCGATCTCATGACAGTCCATAAGTTACGAGCATGTGGGCATCGAACCAGCGCATGAAAATTTGACTATGTTTCCTGACCGCATATGGTACAAATCCCATCATGCTCCAATTGTCTATGTCGTTTATTTTCCTTTGTAGCCAACGCCCCCCTTGCTGCCTTCCATGCAAACACACACACCTTTGGAGGAGCACCACAACTCCATAACATTTTCCACGCCGGTCTTGACCCATCTGGTCGTACACTTGATTCACCTACACCCTGCACATCCATAACTCTATCACGAGCCATGTTATAAGCCGACTTGACAGAGAAAATTCCGTGCTTATTCGGGTATCAGGCAATACAGTCATCGTTCATTCTTCTCGAGGCCTTGACTTTCAGAATCTCATCTACGTCAACCTGGAAAAAATGCTGCCTGAGTAATGGAATGTTCCATGCTCCATCAGCCACCAAAAAATCTGCAACCCATTTAAGTCTGCATCTACGCTTGGGAGTGATCGGCCTACAGGACGGTCCTCTAGCGATCCAGGGATCTCTCCAAACACGGATACTTGCCCCATTCCCTACCCGCCATATGTACCCTTGTTTGACCAGCTCGAGTCCATGCTCAATAGCCTGCCAAGTTGTTGATCCGTTACCTATAAACACAGTATCAATAATGACACCCTCAGGGTAATACTTGGCTCGTAAAACTTGTGCGCATAAACTGTCCGGGTATTGGATCAAACGCCAGGCTTGACGCGCAAGAAGCACTTGGTTGAACAGTCTAAGATCCTTGAAACCCATACTACCTCTCGCCATGGGACGCAACATGATATCCCATCCAATCCAGTGTGTTTTTCGTTTCCCTTTTTCAGCAACCCACCAGAACCGACGTATCATTTTAGTGAGGTCATCACACAGTCCGGCAGGGACTTTAAAGACACTCATTATGTAAACCGGAAGAGCTTGAGCAATGGCTTTTATCTTACTTTTCTTTCCACCCATTGACAAGTGATTCTCGCCCCACTCCATAAGCGCTTTTGCAAGTTTCTCTTCCAAAGTTTTCAGTTTACCTCTGCTCATACGACCTTCTGGAGTTGGGAGGCCCAAATATCTTGCCTCAAATGTAACTTGGGATATGTGTAGAATTTCCTTAATATTCTCTTGTACCGCTGCTGGACACGCCGGGCTAAAAAGGATTGAGCACTTTTGTGGATTGATGAACTGCCAAGTACCCCTTGCATAAATTTACAACACCTGCTTAACTCTAGTTGCTTGGCCAGGCTCGGCTTTGAAAAACAACAATGAGTCATCAGCGAATAGTAAATGTGATATACCAGGCGCCCTTCTACAGACCTTGATTAGTGTAACAGTTCCATCGCGAGCTTCTCGTTGCAGAAGGGAAGAAAGACCGTCAGCAACAAATAAAAAAAGGAACAGAGATAATGGATCACCTTGGCGAAGACCTCTGGTTGGGGTGAACGAATCAAGTAGGGTTCCATTGAATTTCACGGAATAGCTCACCGAGATGACACAAGACATTATCCAGTCTATCCACTGTTGAGCGAAACGCAAACTCTGCATCGTAGTTCTGAGAAAATCCCAGTCAACCCTGTCATATGCCTTTGAAAGGTCTAGCTTGTAAGCACAGAAAGTCTCCGTCTCCTTCTTACTATGTTCAATAGTATGGAAGCATTCAAAAGCCACGAGCGCATTATCCGTAATCATACGTCCAGGAACAAACGCACTTTGGTTCGGCGATATGATATCCCCAAGAATTGGCCGCAATCTATTCACCAGACATTTAGCTACAATTTTATAAAGCACTGAACACAAACTTATGGGTCTAAAGTCTTTCAGGGACTCCGGCTGATCAGACTTTGAAATCAGAACAATTGAAGTAGAATTTGTTTCAGCAGGCATATTTCCGGTAGCAAAGAATAACCTTACCGCTGCCACAACATTCTCCTTCAAAACTGCCTAATTTCTTTGATAAAAGCGCGCCGGAAAATCATCCGGTCCTGGGATCGTTTAACAGTACTCCAAACCCTAACTCCCAAGGGGCAGAGTAGACGGAAATCAAGACTGCACGAACCTTGCCGAAGGATCAGCCAGAACTGCAGGACAGAAAAAAAATCGATCGTTGCCAAAACCAACACCGGGATAAAACACCGCTCGCTGCCGAAGCCATCGCCGGGTCCAGAAAATTGGACGAACCTGAAATTGTCTCCTGATCTGGTCAACAGCCAAGTTCCTGATGCATATGCACCAGAAGAACCAAACGCAAAACGCGAGAATAAACAGCCCGCGCCGGCGCCGCCGCCGCCGCAGGAGCCTGCATGCATGTTGCTCCCGCCAATCGCCTGCATTGGATGGCGCGCGGGATTGACAGTTCGTGCGACGTACTCCTGCTCGATCCGGCCTGGCCGTAGCGTGAGTCGGTCGGTCGTTTCGTGTCGGGTTCGGAGCAGGGCCGTGGTAAGAAAAAATCAACTTTGTAGTGTACGAGTTATAATCAAATTCCAACAAACTTAATACGGACTACGTATACTAATAAATAGTCCTGCCCGATTGCCAAAGAATAGAAATCCCCTCCCTGAATCAGCAGCGTGCACAGCCGCCCAGCTGAATCGATGGAGATGTGGAGACATCGAGTCCTAGGATCGGTGGCCACCCTGCTCCTGCTACTCACCCTCGTCCAACCGTTTACTCTGAACCAGATCGCGGAAGACGCGCCGCCGACGCTCGGAGGCATTCAGGACTCGCCGGGGCCAGAGAAGGTGTACGGAGGCATCGAGGACTGGCCGGGGGCAGAGAACGACCTCCGCGTCGTCGACCTCGCCCGCTTCGCTGTCTCCGAGCACAACAGCAACACCGTAAGCCCTCTCGATTATGACCTCGAGTATTTGGATATGATGTTTAATTACAGTGCTGGGTGCTCTCCTAGTTTGCCAGATTTTATCTCAACCAAAAAAAGGGTTTGTCGGATTTGAAATTACCAATAACTATCCAGTACTTTTGGGCATGAGTGACAATGTTTCTTTTTAGTTGGATCAATGATCTTGGCGCTGCTCCTGTTGCAGAATGCTGTGCTGGAGTTCCGGAAAGTGGTGAAGGTGAAGCGGCAAGTTGTTGAAGGCATGATGTATTACATTACAATCGAGGTGGATGAAGGCTGGGCAAAGAAGCTCTATGAAGCCAAGGTTTGGGACCGGCCGTGGCTGGATTCCAACCCCAGGAAGCTCTCGGAGTTCAAGCCGGCAGAGGATAAACTCTGTACCTTGTTGCATAACATGCCTGCTTTTCTGCCGAGGTTGAATCGTGCAGGCTGTATTGAATACTAGATCATGATTGGCGCGCGTTGCCGCGCCTGTATATTTTTACTATAAAATAATTGGCACGTCTGCAAATATATGAAAGCATACAGCATGAAGGCTGTGTTTGCATAAAGTGGCATATAGTGGTGAATTTTGGATTATTGCCTGAATGTGGGAGTACTATGGTTAATTGCCTCGCAATTTCGAGAGAATTTGTTAACACTATGGTTACTTAGGAAATGCTCCCACAGTAGGGTGCTACATACATCCATTTGAGCGGTAATATATGAAACCAAACCATACATTGGTTAGAGAACATAGCATTATTTTGGGCCGAAGAGAGTGGGAAACAAACATCCACAACTACCATAGTCACGCAACAATCCCAATGACTCGTCCCATGCACAAATACATAGTATAGCAGATTTTGTAAATAGCGAAGCCAGATAGAAGCAATTCATTTATATTGTCTTCCAGTGTATAGATGCCAAGCAATCAGATTCACAATCAGTTTAAAGGTAGATTGATCAAAGAAATGTGAAAGTGAATGTACCAGAACAGTTGCACCACTATGATTCCTAAGTTGGGCTTGTAGTTACAAATTGCAAGAGGAAATCCATGGCTAGAGAGCAGACCATGCAAATTGTTAGGCTAGAATTTTCCCGAACGAATACACCAAAAGCCAAAAATCACGGTCCAAGAATTGCCCCAACAAACTGATCCGAATCCAACACTTTAATTTTTATAGGACCTTCAAATACGTGAGACAAAGAAAACATCATTAGTTAGGAGTCTGAACAAAATAGAATCAAGTTGGATAAAGGGTCGTAAAGGGAAGAAAAATGAGCAAATAAACCCAGAAGCATAGTCGCGGAGGCTAACATAACCATGGAACAAATGTGTCATTCAACTATATTCAAGCGTTAAGTGTAATGTGATAAATTACATAACCAATAAACAAATATTTATACGCCAAAATAATTGTTTGAATACATAGATACACAGTCCTGATGCAATATTATGCACTTTATATCCTAATGGTTTATGGGGAGAAGGAACTATATAAGGCTTGAAGATTATCATCATTTGGCAGTGGCACTTTATTTCCAGATGTTCTTGAATCGCAGAATGCATGATCAACATATGTCGTTTTTCATGATTCATAGATCAGGTATATTCTGTCCATTCCAACTCAACTTAGACTAATGATTTTTTTTTGGCTCGGACGATTTTAGTGTGTTGATAGTAATAGTGTAGGGAAGAACAAAGCCAAGAAGAGTTATGCAGTCTTACAAAGTATCCAAGACTTACCAAAGCAAGCAATCTTCACCTAATTAGCTTATAGAGTGTATTTGCATTGTCACCCTCCCGCAGTAAATATTTTCAGCAGTTCATCAAACAAAAATAGGAGAGCTAATCCAGAGGCATGAATAGCTAATAGTGAAAAAATAATTAATATTTCTAATAACTGAATGAAGCATTTCCCTACTGCAAAACAGGGGTAGCATTGAAGCACTCTATTTTCCAAGGAAAACAATAGATTATATACTAATATGCCGAGAACGATATGGATCTACATGTGGCTTGGGTTTAATAGCTTATCAATTCCACAAAGCATGTTAACCAGCTTGCAAGAATTTTGACACGGTCATTTTTTGTACAGAACATATGAATACATCAGACTTAGTGCTCTACCAAAGGGAGGAAGTGAAGGAAATATGCCCTAGAGGCAATAATAAAGTTATTATTTATTTCCTTATATCATGATAAATGTTTATTATTCATGCTAGAAGTGTATTAACCGGAAACATAATACATGTGTGAATACATAGACAAACTTAGTGTCACTAGTATGCCTCTACTTGACTAGCTCGTTAATCAAAGATGGTTATGTTTCCTAACCATGAACAAGGTGTTGTTATTTGATTAACGAGGTCACATCATTAGTTGAATGATCTGATTGACATGAACCATTTCATTAGCTTAGCACCCGATCGTTTAGTATGTTGCTATTGCTTTCTTCATGACTTATACATGTTCCTATGACTATGAGATTATGCAACTCCCGTTTACCGGAGGAACACTTTGTGTGCTACCAAACGTCACAACATAACTGGGTGATTATAAAGGAGCTCTACAGGTGTCTCCAAAGGTAGATGTTGGGTTGGCGTATTTCGAGATTAGGATTTGTCACTCCGATTGTCGGAGAGGTATCTCTGGGCCCTCTCGGTAATGCACATCACATAAGCCTTGAAAGCATTGCAACTAATGAGTTAGTTGCGAGATGATGTATTACGGAACGAGTAAAGAGACTTGCCGGTAACGAGATTGAACTAGGTATTGGATACCGACGATCGAATCTCGGGCAAGTAACATACCAATGACAAAGGGAACAACGTATGTTGTTATGCGGTCTGACCGATAAAGATCTTCGTAGAATATGTAGGAGCCAATATGGGCATCCAGGTCCCGCTATTGGTTATTGACCGGAGATGTGTCTCAGTCATGTCTACATTGTTCTCGAACCGTAGGGTCCGCACGCTTAACGTTACGATGACAGTTATTATGAGTTTATGCATTTTGATGTACCGAAGTTAGTTCGGAGTCCCGGATGTGATCATGGACATGACGAGGAGTCTCGAAATGGTCGAGACATAAAGATTGATATATTGGAAGCCTATATTTGGATATCGGAAGTGTTCCGGGTGAAATCGGGATTTTACCGGAGTACCGGGAGGTTACCGGAACCCCCCGGGAGCCATATGGGCCTTAATGGGCTTTAGTGGAAAGGAGAAAGGGGCAGCCCAAGGTGGCCGCGCGCCTCCCCCCTCCCCTATTCCTATTAGGACTAGGAGAGGTGGCCGGCCCCCCTCTCTCTCTTTCCCCCTCAGGGAATCCTAGTCCAACTAGGACTGGGGGGGGAGTCCTACTCCCGGTAGGAGTAGGACTCCTCCTGCGCCCTCCTCCTGGACGGCGGCCCCCTCCCCCTTGGCTCCTTTATATACAGAGGCAGGGGGCACCTCTAGACACACAAGTTGATCATTGAGATCGTTCCTTAGCCGTGTGCGGTGCCCCCTGCCACCATATTCCACCTCGATCATATCGTTGTAGTGCTTAGGCGAAGCCCTGCGTCGGTAGAACATCAAGATCGTCACCACGCCGTCGTGCTGACGGAACTCCTCCCCGACGCTTTGCTGGATCGGAGCCCGGGGATCGTCATCGAGCTGTACGTGTGCTAAGAACTCGGACGTGCCGGAGTAACGGTGCTTGGATCGGTCGGATCGGGAAGACGTACGACTACTTCCTCTATGTTGTGTCAACGCTTCCGCAGTCGGTCTGCGTGGGTACGTAGACAACACTCTCCCCTCTTGTTGTTGTGCATCATCATGATCTTGCGTGTGCGTAGGAAAATTTTGAAATTACTACGTTCCCCAACAGTGGCATCTGAGCCTAGGTTTTATGGTTTGATGTTATTTGGACGAGTAGAACACAAGTGAGTTGTGGGCGATATAAGTCATACTGCCTACCAGCATGTCATACTTTGGTTCGGCGGTATTGTTGGACGAGACGACCCGGACCAACATTACGCGTACGCTTACGCGAGACCGGTTCCCCCGACGTGCTTTGCACACAGGTGGCTTGCGGGCGACTGTCTCTCCAACTTTAGTTGAACCGAGTGTGGCTACGCCCGGTCCTTGCGAAGGTTAAAACGGAGTCTATTTGACAAACTATCGTTGTGGTTTTGATGCGCAGGTGAGATTGGTTCTTGCTTAAGCCCGTAGCAGCCACGTAAAACTTGCAACAACAAAGTAGAGGACGTCTAACTTGTTTTTGCAGGGCATGTTGTGATGTGATATGGTCAAGACATGATGCTAAATTTTATTGTATGAGATGATCATGTTTTGTAACCGAGTTATCGGCAACTGGCAGGAGCCATATGGTTGTCGCTTTATTGTATGCAATGCAATCACGATGTAATGCTTTACTTTATCACTAAGCAGTAGCGATAGTCGTGGAAGCATAAGATTGGCGAGACGACAACGATGCTACGATGGAGATCAAGGTGTCGCGCCGGTGACGATGGTGATCATGACGGTGCTTCGGAGATGGAGATCACAAGCACAAGATGATGATGGCCATATCATATCACTTATATTGATTGCATGTGATGTTTATCTTTTATGCATCTTATCTTGCTTTGATTGACGGTAGCATTATAAGATGATCTCTCACTAAATTATCAAGAAGTGTTCTCTCTGAGTATGCACCGTTGCGAAAGATCTTCGTGCTGAGACACCACGTGATGATCGGGTGTGATAGGCTCTACGTTCAAATACAACGGGTGCAAAATAGTTGCACACGCGGAATACTCAGGTTATACTTGACGAGCCAAGCATATACAGATATGGCCTCGGAACACGGAGACCGAAAGGTTGAGCGTGAATCATATAGTAGATATGATCAACATAGTGATGTTCACCAATGAAACTACTCCATCTCACGTGATGATCGGACATGGTTTAGTTGATTTGGATCACGTGATCACTTAGAGGATTAGAGGGATGTCTATCTAAGTGGGAGTTCTTAAGTAATTTGATTAATTGAACTTAAACTTATCATGAACTTAGTACCTGATAGTATCTTGCTTGTTTATGTTTGATTGTAGATAGATGGCTCGTGCTGTTGTTCCGTTGAATTTTAATGCATTCCTTGAGAAAGCAAAGTTGAAAGATGATGGTAGCAATTACACGGACTGGGTCCGTAACTTGAGGATTATCCTCATTGCTGCTCAGAAGAATTACGTCCTGGAAGCACCGCTGGGTGCCAGGCCTGCTGCTGGAGCAACACCAGATGTTATAAACGTCTGGTAGAGCAAAGCTGATGACTACTCGATAGTTCAGTGTGCCATGCTTTACGGCTTAGAATCGGGACTTCAACGACGTTTTGAACGTCATGGAGCATATGAGATGTTTCAGGAGTTGAAGTTAATATTTCAAGCAAATGCCCGGATTGAGAGATATGAGGTCTCCAATAAGTTCTATAGCTGCAAGATGGAGGAGAACAGTTCTGTCAGTGAGCATATACTCAAAATGTCTGGGTATAATAATAACTTGATTCAGATGGGAGTTAATCTTCCAGATGATTGCGTCATTGACAGAATTCTCCAATCACTGCCACCAAGCTACAAGAGCTTCATGATGAACTATAATATGCAAGGGATGAACAAGACTATTCCCGAGCTCTTCGCAATGCTGAAAGCTGCGGAGGTAGAAATCAAGAAGGAGCATCAAGTGTTGATGGTTAACAAAACCACTAGTTTCAAGAAAAAGGGCAAAGGGAAGAAGAAGGGGAACTTCAAGAAGAACGGCAAGCAAGTTGCTGCTCAGGAGAAGAAACCCAAGTCTGGACCTAAGCCTGAAACTGAGTGCTTCTACTGCAAGCAGACTGGTCACTAGAAGCGGAATTGCCCCAAGTATTTGGCGGATAAGGAGGATGGCAAGGTGAACAAAGGTATATGTGATATACATGTTATTGATGTGTACCTTACTAATGCTCGCAGTAGCACCTGGGTATTTGATACTGGTTCTGTTGCTAATATTTGCAACTCGAAACAGGGACTACGGATTAAGCGAAGATTGGCTAAGGACGAGGTGACGATGCGCGTGGGAAACGGTTCCAAAGTCGATGTGATCGCAGTGGGCACGCTACCTCTACATCTACCTTCGGGATTAGTATTAGACCTAAATAATTGTTATTTGGTGCCAGCGTTGAGCATGAACATTATATCTGGATCTTGTTTAATGTGAGACGGTTATTCATTTAAATCAGAGAATAATGGTTGTTCTATTTATATGAGTAATATCTTTTATGGTCATGCACCCTTGAAGAGTGGTCTATTCTTGTTGAATCTCGATAGTAGTGATACACATATTCATAATGTAGAAGCCAAAAGATGCAGAGTTGATAATGATAGTGCAACTTATTTGTGGCACTGCCGTTTAGGTCATATCGGTGTAAAGCGCATGAAGAAACTCCATACTGATTAACTTTTGGAACCACTTGATTATGAATCACTTGGTACTTGCGAGCCGTGCCTCATGGGCAAGATGACTAAAACACCGTTCTCTGGTACTATGGAGAGAGCAACAGATTTGTTGGAAATCATACATACAGATGTATGTGGTCCGATGAATGTAGAGGCTCGTGGCGGATATCGTTATTTTCTCACCTTCACAGATGACTTAAGTAGATATGGGTATATCTACTTAATGAAACATAAGTCTGAAATGTTTGAAAAGTTCAAAGAATTTCAGAGTGAAGTTGAAAATCATCGTAACAAGAAAATAAAGTTTCTACGATCCGATCGTGGAGGAGAATATTTGAGTTACGAGTTTGGTGTACATTTGAAAAATTATGGAATAGTTTCGCAACGCACGCCACCCGGAACACCACAGTGTAATGGTGTGTCCGAACGTCGTAATCGTACTTTACTAGATATGGTGCGATCTATGATGTCTCTTACTGATTTACCGCTATCGTTTTGGGGATACGCTCTAGAGACGGCCGCATTCACGTTAAATAGGGCACCATCAAAATCCGTTGAGACGACGCCTTATGAACTATGGTTTGGCAAGAAACCAAAGTTGTCATTTCTGAAAGTTTGGGGCTGCGATGCTTATGTGAAAAAGCTTCAACCTTATAAGCTCGAACCCAAATCGGAGAAATGTGTCTTCATAGGATATCCAAAGGAAACTATTGGATACACCTTCTATCACAGATCCGAAGGCAAGACTTTTGTTGCTAAATTTGGAAACTTTCTTGAGAAGGAGTTTCTCTCGAAAGCAGTGAGTGGGAGGAAAGTAGAACTTGATGAGGTAACTGTACATACTCCCTTGTTGGAAAGTAGTACATCACAGAAAACTATTTCTGCGACACCTACACCAATAAGTGAGGAAGTTAATGATAATGATCATGAAACTTCAGAACAAGATACTACTGAACCTCGTAGATCAACCAGAGTAAGATCCGCGCTAGAGTGGTACGGTAATCCAGTTCTGGAAGTCATGCTACTAGATCATGATGAACCTACAAACTATGAAGAAGCGATGGTGAGCCCAGATTCCGCAAAGTGGCTTGAAGCCATGAAATCTGAGATGGGATCCATGTATGAGAACAAAGTATGGACTTTGGTTGACTTGCCCGATGATCGGCAAGCAATTGAGAATAAATGGATCTTCAAGAAAAAGACTGACGCTGACGGTAATGTTACTATCTATAAAGCTCGACTTGTCGCAAAAGGTTTTCGACAAGTTCAAGGGGTTGACTACGATGAGACCTTCTCACCCGTAGCGATGCTTAAGTCTGTCCGAATCATGTTAGCAATTGCCGCATTTTATGATTATGAAATTTGGCAGATGGATGTCAAAACTGCATTCCTGAATGGATTTCTGGAAGAAGAGTTGTATATGATGCAACCGGAAGGTTTTGTCGATCCAAAGGGAGCTAACAAAGTGTGCAAGCTCCAGCGATCCATTTATGGACTGGTGCAAGCCTCTCGGAGTTGGAATAAACGCTTTGATAGTGTGATCAAAGCATTTGGTTTTATATAGACATTCGGAGAAGCCTGTATATACAAGAAAGTGAGTGGGAGCTCTGTAGCATTTCTGATATTATATGTGGATGACATATTGCTGATTGGAAATGATATAGAATTTCTGGATAGCATAAAGGGATACTTGAATAAGAGTTTTTCAATGAAAGACCTCGGTGAAGTTGCTTACATATTAGGCATAAAGATCTCTAGAGATAGATCAAGACGCTTAATTGGACTTTCACAAAGCACATACCTTGACAAGATTTTGAAGAAGTTCAAAATGGATCAAGCAAAGAAAGGGTTCTTGCCTGTGTTACAAGGTGTGAAGTTGAGTCAGACTCAATGCCCGACCACTGCAGAAGATAGAGAGAAAATGAAAGACGTTCCCTATGCTTCAGCCATAGGCTCTATCATGTATGCAATGCTGTGTACCAGACCTGATGTGTGCCTTGCTATAAGTTTAGCAGGGAGGTACCAAAGTAATCCAGGAGTGGATCACTGGACAGCGGTCAAGAACATCCTGAAATACCTGAAAAGGACTAAGGATATGTTTCTCGTATATGGAGGTGACAAAGAGCTCACCGTAAAAGGTTACGTTGATGCAAGCTTTAACACTGATCCGGACGATTCTAAATCGCAAACCGGATACGTGTTTACATTAAACGGTGGAGCTGTCAGTTGGTGCACACTAGTAGAAAAAGGGTCAAACGTGAAGCACATTAGTGTCGGTTTGTATTTGAGCCGGTACTAATGGTACCATTAGTGCCGGTTCGAACGGATTTGCATTAATGTCGGTTCGTGTTGAACCTTTAGTACCGGTTCGTGGCATGAACCGGTACTAAAGGGGTGGTGGCAGGCTGGCGTCAAGCCGGGGCCCCACGATCACCTTTAGTACTGGTTTGTGCCATGAACCGGTACTAACGGGGTCTGACCTATAGTACCGGTCGGAGACACAAACCGGCACTATAGGGCAATTTTCAAACTCTACCCCCCCCCTGGTGGATCGCCTTTTCAGTTTAAAAAAAATAAACAAAAATGATGGAAATGTCAAAAAAATAAAAGAAAATAAGTTTCCCATGTGATATGTGGTCTAGTTGTTGGGAAAATTTGCAAATGTGAATTTTGACTTTATTTGCAAAATCTCTCTGAAATTTGTAAAAATGGGCATAACTTTTGCATACTAACTCGGATGAAAAAGTTTTTTATATGAAAATTATCTACTCGAAAAGTTACATCCAAATTTAAGGAACCCCGTTAAACATTTGCAAAATCCTCAAAAACCTAATAGAAAAAAATCACGGGGCTTTTAAGATCTAGAGTGGAAAAAATTGAAAAATATTCAAACTATGGGCAAACTATGGTCAAACAATGGTCAAACTAATTATTCTAGAATATTAGTGTTACTAAATAATATTTTAGTTATTTCAATTTTTTGAATTTTAGTCAAATCTGGTCAAACTATGGTCAAACTTATTCAAGAAATATTAGCGTTACTAAATAATTACTGTTTTTTTAGAATAATAGTTTCAAACTCAAACGGTGAAATGTGTGACTTCATGCTCAAGCTAAACTCCTGAGGGTTAATAGGATTGACATCTTCCTATTGTCAGGAAAACAACAAGTGCAGACTCGGAAATGAAGGAGAATAGAACCTAAAAGTTAAGCGTGCTCGGGCTGGAGTAGTGAGAGGGATGGGTGACCGGTCGGGAAGTTAGATGATTTGGAATGAGTGATCCACACTTGAGCAGTTAAGAAAGGTGATTAGAGACTAAATCATCAAATAATTCAGAAAAAATAAAAATCAAAAAAAAATTCCAAAATTTTCAAAAAAAAATTCAAAAAAAAACCTTTAGTACCGGTTGGTAACACCAACCGGTACTAAAGGTCCCCCGTACCAGGGCGCGAGCTCACGCCACGTGGTGGCACTTTAGCGTCGGTTCGTGCCGAACAGGTACTAAAGGGGGGGCCTTTAGTGCCGAAATTTTAGTGTCGGTTCCATAACCGGCACTAAAGGTCCTTACAAACCGGTACTAATGATCCGTTTTCTACTAGTGGCAATTCTAAACAAAGCGTCGTAGCGGGATCTACATGTGAAGCAGAGTACATAGCTGCTTCGGAAGTAGCGAACGAAGGAGTCTGGATGAAGGAGTTCATATCCGATCTAGGTGTCATACCTAGTGCATCGGGTCCAATGAAAATCTTTTGTGACAATACTGGTGCAATTGCCTTGGCCAAGGAATCCAGATTTCACAAGAGGACCAAGCACATCAAGAGACGCTTCAATTCCATCCGGGATCTAGTCCAGGTGGGAGACATAGAGATTTGCAAGATACATACGGATCTGAATGTTGCAGACCTGTTGACTAAGCCTCTTCCACGAGCAAAACATGATTAGCACCAAGGCTCCATGGGTGTTAGAATCATTACTGTGTAATCTAGATTATTGACTCTAGTGCAAGTGGGAGACTGAAGGAAATATGCCCTAGAGGCAATAATAAAGTTATTATTTATTTCCTTATATCATGATAAATGTTTATTATTCATGCTAGAAGTGTATTAACTGGAAACATAATACATGTGTGAATACATAGACAAACTTAGTGTCACTAGTATGCCTCTACTTGACTAGCTCGTTAATCAAAGATGGTTATGTTTCCTAACCATGAACAAGGTGTTGTTATTTGATTAACGAGGTCACATCATTAGTTCAATGATCTGATTGACATGACCCATTTCATTAGCTTAGCACCCGATCGTTTAGTATGTTGCTATTGCTTTCTTCATGACTTATACATGTTCCTATGACTATGAGATTATGCAACTCCCGTTTACCGGAGGAACACTTTGTGTGCTACCAAACGTCACAACGTAACTGGGTGATTATGAAGGAGCTCTACAGGTGTCTCCAAAGGTAGATGTTGGGTTGGCGTATTTCGATATTAGGATTTGTCACTCCGATTGTCGGAGAGGTATCTCTGGGCCCTCTCGGTAATGCACATCACATAAGCCTTGCAAGCATTGCAACTAATGAGTTAGTTGTGAGATGATGTATTACAGAATGAGTAAAGAGACTTGCCGGTAATGAGATTGAACTAGGTATTGGATACCGACGATCGAATCTCGGGCAAGTAACATACCGATGACAAAGGGAACAACGTATGTTGTTATGCGGTCTGACCGATAAAGATCTTCGTAGAATATGTAGGAGCCAATATGGGCATCCAGGTCCCGCTATTGGTTATTGACCGGAGATGTGTCTCAGTCATGTCTACATTGTTCTCGAACCGTAGGGTTCGCATGCTTAACGTTACGATGACAGTTATTATGAGTTTATGCATTTTGATGTACCGAAGTTAGTTCGGAGTCCCGGATGTGATCACGGACATGACGAGGAGTCTCGAAATGGTCGAGACATAAATATTGATATATTGGAAGCCTATATTTGGATATCGGAAGTGTTCCGGGTGAAATCGGGATTTTACCGGAGTACCGGGAGGTTACCGGAACCCCCCCCCCCCCCCCCGGGGAGCCATATGGGCCTTAATGGGCTTTAGTGGAAAGATGAAAGGGGCAGCCCAAGGTGGCCGCGCGCCTCCCCCCTCCCCTAGTCCTATTAGGACTAGGAGAGGTGGCCGGCCCCCCTCTCTCGCTTTCCCCCTCAAGGAATCCTAGTCCAACTAGGATTGCGCGGGGGGGGGAGTCCTACTCCCGGTAGGAGTAGGACTCCTCCTGCGCCCTCCTCCTGGCCGGCGGCCCCCTCCCCCTTGGCTCCTTTATATACGGAGGCAGGGGGCACCTCTAGACACACAAGTTGATCATTGAGATCGTTCCTTAGCCGTGTGCGGTGCCCCCTGCCACCATATTCCACCTCGATCATATCGTTGTAGTGCTTAGGCGAAGCCCTGCGTCGGTAGAACATCAAGATCGTCACCACGCCGTCGTGCTGACGGAACTCCTCCCCGATGCTTTGCTGGATTAGAGCTCGGGGATCGTCATCGAGCTGTACGTGTGCTAAGAACTCAGAGGTGCCGGAGTAACGGTGCTTGGATTGGTCGGATCGGGAAGACGTACGACTACTTCCTCTATGTTGTGTCAACGCTTCCGCAGTCGGTCTGTGTGGGTACGTAGATAACACTCTCCCCTCTCGTTGCTGTGCATCACCATGATCTTGCGTGTGCGTAGGAAAATTTTGAAATTACTACGTTCCCCAACAGGAAGGTGTAGACAAAGAAAAGAACACACAATAAATGGAACCGAACAAAATTGTAATGGGTATTTCAAATATAACCTGGGGATCAAAGCATATCATGCATTGGATTTGAATCGAGAGATGGTCTCATTCTCTAAGCATCCACCACTTTCAGAACTACATAAAGCACTTCGAGAAAAGTGATTATGAAACGATAAATAATTAAATTTTGATCTCTATGGAACATGAAAACAGTATCCAACTATTCTTTGCCTAAAAGCAGAGCAATGTTAAACTCGTAAACCTGAAACTACATTAATCAAGGGATAACAACATTTACATGTCCAAACAAATTGTGTCATTGAAGGGCTATAGGTTGTGCATAACTGTATATAATTTAAGAAAATCCACTCATCAATATGATTATTCACTCTGTTAACCTGAATGACTTAATTACCGGTGACACAATATGCAATGGGTTAGAATTCAGAAATCAAGTGCTTACCTAAGATAGAAATTTCTCATGCCCTATATCATGCTTTCACAACTTTCTCTCAAGCATGAGCTTCTTTTCCACCACTACTTGACATGAAGGGAAGCATTTTTTTATATAAAATTCCCCACAGTAAAGATATCAACAATAGATATCAGTCAAATAAAAATCAATAATCAACATAATATTTGAGTTGACGTCAAGCTGATAATACCAAGCTATGATATACATCAAAATTTAATTGCCGCACACGATATATTTTGGGGCGTTGGTACCTAGCATACATGTTCTATGCATTGGAATTTTTCACTTGTCAGACAAAGTGAAGCAAAGCAGACCTTGGGACTATGCATTTGTCTTAATCTTCCCTCTAACAAATGTCCCTTAATGATGGTAGGAATACACCATTGCTACTGTGGTGGCATAAAGTCAGATTAGCCCGGTACCAACTGAAGACTCTCGCTGTTGGTTAATGTGTTTGCCAAAAAAACTTTCCAAACCGCATTGACTCCCTGCAGAAAGATAGATAAACTCATCTCGGTTCTTTGCAGGTGAAAAGATAAGACACATGTAGTCTACAAAGAAAATAATGGATTGCTGGATAGCAAGGATATTCCTAAATTCATGTGTAATCCTGTATAAAATAAGTTATGTGCCAGCATCGTGGCAGGCAAAGTGATTAGTCATGTCAAAGAAGAGGCTGTCTGAAGTACTTTGCTACAACCATCTTGTTCAATCAACCATGCGAACATACGCAAATGGAGGAGTAGAGATACAGAGGGCATGAGCCACCACGTCTTTGTAATATGATTGTTTTAGGGATCCTCAAGTGTTAATCAGAGCTTCAAATCAACTACTCACAGATTAAACAGATCTCATTTTCAAACCATCCAAAGAGAGTATGAGGGAACGAGGTGTGGGAAAGTTGTAGCGGAATACCTCTGGCTTCTGGGTACCTATTGGAATAAAATCGCCAAGCACTGTCGAGTGGGATCCGTAGCCCTGGACAATCACTGGATCAGGAACGGGGGGACAAGCGAGACGATGGGGTGAGTCAGAAGGAGGTGGGAGGGAGGGTGACCTTGCAGGTGCCACATCAGGGTCAGGCGGTGGCAACGATTCCTGGCTACTATGTCATTGCAGCCGCGGCGTCGCTTCCAAATCAATGGACAACCAGGAGAGGAACGGGTGTACTCGTAGAAGCCAAGGATCTTCATCTTCAGAGGGCTGAGGTGAGGCGGCGCGGGGAGGGCGTCGACTGAACGGAGGAAAGGGGTGGCCGTTCGATGGTTGTTTTGCCTCGTGACGTTAAAATGGGCTTCGTGCGAGATTGAGGGCCCAATTAACCACAGACCCCCAATTTTGCCGTGGGAGAAGCTGCCCTTTCGAGTTGCCGAAAGTACTGTGCTAGAGTTTGATCGGATGGCCGAAGACATCCAAAACTATAGATCCAATGGTCGTGGCGCTGATGGCCTGAGAAGGCTGGATTAGTGCGCAGTTTTAATATTTCTAAATAAATAACTATGTTCAAAAGTTTCTTGATCAATCATAATGGCTATGAGTGAAGTTCGAAAAAGGCTTGTGATGTTGTCAATGTGAATATTTATCATGGGATAGATCCCTTTCACCCTTTGTTTCTCCCAGGGCCCTGCATATATATACTCTATCTATAGAATTGTTCATCATCCATGCATGATGCATCATTAGAGACTAAGACACATGATGTGTATAAGAAGAAGTTTAGATTTGATTAGTCCAAAGCTGCTAATTTCACGGACTTCACAACTGTGCAAAGATCTTCACATACGGTTTAGATGGAGTCCTCTCTTGTGTAATATCTTTACTTCTTGCAAATTGTTTTAACTAATAGAAGACCATCTCCAAGAGAAAAGGCTAATAGAAGAGCGGATGCGGACTATCTCAGCTCGAGCTCATATAAGCTCGGGTGAATAGTAAAATTCGATAACAATGAAAGAAAATCCGAATCTTCTTTTTGTGGCAAACGTTGATGAATTTTTTGGGTGCTTGCAAAGTTAAATCACCACTCAAAACATTTTGTCAATGTTTGGCATAAAAAACCCAGATTTTTTTCATTTTTTCTTTAGATTTTACTGTTCATACCCGAGCTCATATGAACTCAAACTAAGAAGGGACTTTTCGATAGAAGAGCAAAAAACACAAAACCGCAATTTCATGGATCATTATTGCACTTGACCACCACTATCGGGGTTTGAACCAAGGAGCCACATGTTTTGCACTAAGAGCATCTCATTGCCAAAAGCTATACTTTGAGAGAAAATTTTGATTTCGGGTACCAGATAACCTAAACCTTTATTTTTCTCAAAATAGTTTTCTATGCCTTATATTGTTGCACTTTTCCCTATTATTTACTCTAGGAAAGGCAAACTCTCAGTAAAAATGAGGAGTTGCTCGCTTCCCACAATAATTGCCACGCTGCCAGCGCATAGCCCAATTCGACCATCACCGACTATAAATCCTGGTGCCACACCCCCAAACACTAGCCCACACTGCCCTCAACCCATTTATGGCACCGCCTCTACCGATTCGCCTCCACCTTCCCTAATCCCGTCTGTAGCTGACGCCCCCTCGAACTCGAGGTCATCACCGTTCTCAAGCACCACCGCATATTGAGCCCCACGCCGCCTCCCAGTGTTCCTGTATCGCCTTTCCCAAGCTCCAGCCCACCTCCCGTCGCCTTACGCATTGTCTTCTCTGTCTCAAGCTCTCGCTGCCATGGTTCGTGAGAAGGTGGCCACATACAAGATGATTATGGTCGAGCGGGGCACGGATCTCACCTTGAGGAGTGTGAGTATGTCGCACGACACACATTGTCTCCAGCGAGCATCCATGTTCTTGGAGCCGAGCTCGGGGGAGGAGGGCATGGAGGTAGACCCGTCTGTCGGGTTCACCACCACAGGGTTCGAGGTGGTCGATGCGGCGGCCAAGGGCGGCGGTGAAAGTGCGTTGTCTCAAGTAATGTCTTGATCGATGTTGATGGCAACAGGATTAGTGAGATATAAGGTCATTTTTCAAGTTTATTTCAGGATTGGACTCTTGGTGATTGTCTACGGATGTGGGTGACCCTATTTGAAAAGGAGAAAAGGAGGTCGTTTTCGGAAGACATGGAAGTTGTTTGGTTTATTTCAGTCGTAGGGAAGCCGCACTACAAAGAGGAGACGCAGTGTTGAGAGTGTTGTGGATCATTTTCAAATACATAAAAGCCATCCCCACCTTGCCATCTTTGCAAAGGGTAAAAACCCAAGTCAAGACGGTTGATGCAGGGACCTTCAAGTGCCCGAGGCCTTGGAGCTTTGGGTGCCTAGAGTCACGAGAGAAGAAACAGTATACAAAGCTCCCTCTAGATGGGTTGCGTGCCCGAAGTGGGTATTTTCACCTGCATACCCTAGGTGCCTGGAGTTTCTAGTCCAGGTGCCCGAGCCTCGCTGGGTGCTTCTCTTGTGTGCAATCTGAGCGCCCGGAGTCCCAGCGGGGTAACTACTCTTTGACTTGGGGGGAGGGGTATAAATACCCTTATTCTTCTACCTTTGAATCTAACTTCAGTAAGAGCTTATCCACCATTGTCCAAACACTAAAATCTCATTTACTTCCTCCCAATCTGCCCAAACACTCTAATTCTTTCGGGATTGGAAGAGGTTCACTCGATCTACACTTCCACCAAAACCGGTTTGTGATTTCATAAATAGTTCGTCGTCAACACTTGTTGCTTTGGAGCTTGGGATCCTAGGCAGTTAGAGGTTACTCCAGAAGCCTTGCTTGTGGTGTGCTTCAAAGAAGTTTGTAAAGGTGTGGTGGTTGCCTTCCAGACCACCACCAAGTAAATCGAGGCTCATCCGTTGGGGGTGAGTCGAAGTGAGAATACGGGAGCCACTTGGTGGTGTTCCGAAGCTTTGGCTTCAGCACTGCTCCAACAGAGATTAGCTCTCCCTAAAGAGTGTGATCTTCGGGATGAAAATCGCGTCCTCAACTCACTTGTGGTCGATCCTTTCCCTTTCCGTTACTTGTTTTCTATGCTTGTTGACTTGTTAATCAGGTTGTTGCCTAACATACATTGCTTTGCCATATAGGTTGTGTTCATCTGGTTGTATATCTAGAGAACCTACTTTGTCCGTAGTTTCTTAAAACTGAAAGATAAGCATAAAATTTATAGTCTCCTATTCACCCCCTCTAGTTGACTGTATTGATCCTTTAAGACGACATCCACCTCCCATCGATGGTCAAGGCGGATGCGGTGTGATGTTGCGCGCAAGCCAATGAGGCAGGGAGCAGTACCACCACGCGGCCAAGGAGGAGAAGCATCGGTTGGCGAAGGAGCGGCTCAAGCCTGAGAGTGCCAATGCCGATGGCGTGGTTCCGCTTGTGGAAAACCCAAAGATCTTCATCAAGAACCACGTGGTCTTCGTGTTTTTGGAGAGAGTGCACATGATGAGCACAAATATCACGAGTGCATTCGTCACAGCATCGAGTTTTGTGTCATGACATTGAAAGTGAAATGGCCAACAAGTGAGAGAAGGATGAGTCTGGTGAGTTCGCCTCGATGCCGTGGATTTGGATTTCCGGCCACAGCGGGAGTAACATCACTAGTAACATCACACTTTTCAAGATAATTTTGCTTACATGGCACATATTTAATGATGAGAGAAATGATGGTGGTAACTTAGCTAGCTACTGTAACATCACACATACCAAGACAATATGAGTCTATAGGCTAATAAATGAACCATGACATGACACCACACATATGTTACTACCCACTGTGGAGGTAGTAACATAGCCTAGTAAAATGTGATGTTACTAGTCTAAGTTACTCCCCATTGTGACTAGTCTAACAACAACGAAGCCGGTCCCTTTAGCGCGGGGGTAATCAACATCTCCTTTGACAAGGAGTTGATTTTATTATGTCTATATAGTTTATATTGTATTTAGCCAGTTCCATGTCGATGTACCAGATAATGAACTATTCTAGTATGCTAGGTTTGATGTTAATGTAGTACCACGCCTACACGGACCTCCTCACTGGCCGCTCTGCCATCGCCTCCAACTCGTCCGACGCGTCACTCGTCCGCCATCTCGACAGCCTTGTGGCTGCCATAGTGGCGCTCTTTGTGGAGCTCGACATGCTCGCCAGCCTCGACCAATCTGTGCGAAGCTCCGCACCATTGAGGCACGCCTGCCCTTGATTAGCGCATGCGCCGGGGCCGTCACAACATGGGACTCCGCCCTAAGGAGCTCTACCGTTCTCCTGACCGTCTGCGTCGTCTACCACATCATCCTCCTAGCTCATGGACGCGCTTCTGCGAGCGACATCGCGCATGGTGCGACCTTGTGTGGCGCGTGCTTGGCCACCAGCGCAAGGGGGCGGGACACAAGCTCAGTGTCCGTCAATGCAGAGGTCGAACGCGCACGAGGTGTTTGAGAAATCGTTGTTGCATCCTGAGGGAGTCCTGGATTAGGGGGTGTCCGGATAGCCGGACTATACCTTCGGCCGGACTCCTAGACTATGAAGATACAAGATTGAAGACTTCGTCCCGTGTCCGGAAGGGACTTTCCTTGGCGTGGAAGGCAAGCTTGGCGATACGGATATGTAGATCTCCTACCATTGTAACCGACTCTGTGTAACCCTAGCCCTCTCCGGTGTCTATATAAACCGGAGGGTTTTAGTCCGTAGAACAGAACAACAATCATACCATAGGCTAGATTCTAGGGTTTAGCCTCCATGATCTCGTGGTAGATCTACTCTTGTACTACCCGTATCATCAATAGTAATCAAGCAGGACGTAGGGTTTTGCCTCCATCAAGAGGGCTCAAACCTGGGTAAAACATCGTGTCCCCTGCCTCCTGTGACCATCCGCCTAGACGCACAGTTCGGGACCCCCTACCCGAGATCCGCCGGTTTTGACACCGACATTGGTGCTTTCATTGAGAGTTCCTTTGTGTCGTCACTTTTAGGCCCGATGGCTTCTCCGATCATTAACAGTGATGCGATCCAGGGTAAGACCTTTCTCCCCGGACAGATCTTCGTATTTGGCAACTTTGCACTGCGGGCCAATTTGCTTGGCCATCTGGAGCAGATCGAAAGCTACGCCCCTGGCCATCAGGTCAGATTTGGAAGTTTGAGCTACACGGCCGACCTCCGCGGAGACTTGATCTTTGATGGATTCGAGCCGCAGCTGAGCGCGCCACACTGTCACGATGGGCATGATCTAGCTCTGCCGCCGAATAGTGCCCTGAAGGCCGCACCCGCATCAGCCCCGACCCTTAATTCAGAGCCAACTGTGCCAATCGAGGATGGGTGGTTGGACACCGCCTTGGGGGCTGCAATCTCTACAGCGATCGAGCCGAACACCAGCCCTATTCCCTGCGAAGCCTGTGACTCCAAGGAGCCGGACTCCTCTCCAGACTCCGAGCCCTCCGCGCCCCTACCAATCGAATCCGATTGGGCGCCGATCATGGACTTCACCGCCGCGGACATCTTTCAGCACTCGCCCTTCGGCGATATTCTGAATTCACTAAAGTCTCTCTCTTTATCAGGAGAGCCCTGGCCGGACTATGGTCAGCAAGGTTGGGATGCGGATGATGAAGAAATTCAAAGCCCACCCACCACCCACTTCGTAGCCACTGTCGATGATTTAACTGACATGCTCGACTTCGATTCGGAAGACATCGATGGTATGGACGCCGATGCAGGAGACAATCAAGAACCAGCGCCTATAGGGCACTGGAAAGCCACCTCGTCGTATGATATATACATGGTGGATACCCCAAAAGAAGGCAATGGCGATGGAACAGCGGAGGATGACCCCTCCAAGAAGCAGCCTAAGCGCCGGCGTCAGCGGCGCCGCTCTAAATCCCGCCAAAGCAAAAACGGTGATTCCGGCACGGGAGATAATAACACCCCGGATAGTGCCGAAGACAACCACCTCCAGCAAGATTCAGCACAGGAGGATGGACAAGCCAGCCCTCATGAGAGAGCGGCAGACAGAGAGGTCGAGGATGATAATTATATGCCTCCCTCCGAAGACAAGGCAAGCCTCGACGACGACGAATTTGTCGTGCCGGAGGATCCCGTCGAACAAGAGCGTTTCAAATGCAGGCTTATGGCCACGGCGAGCAGCCTCAAGAAAAAACAGCAATAGCTTAGAGCTGATCAAGATTTGCTAGCCGACAGATGGACTGAAGTCCTTGTGGCCGAAGAGTATGAACTCGAACGCCACTCCAAGAGCTACCCAAAGCGCAGGTTGCTACCCCGATTAGAGGAGGAAGCACTTAAACCTACATTACCAGCGCATGATGCGGCCGACCGGCCACCCCGTGGCCGTGACAGAGAGGCCTCTCGGCCCTCCACTCCAGCCGCACCCCGGCGCCGCTCAAAAAATACCAAGGCATGGGAAAACGCGCTAGACCTGCGAGATATATTGGAGGACAAGGCAAGGCAGACAAGATCGATCTATGAATCACGTGGGTGCCCCACGGCACGAGACGGTAATCGTCACTCCGGATACGGTAAATCCGGCCGGGCCGAACACAGTAGACAAAGCTCGTTTGAGTTGGGTCGTGATATAGCCCAATACAGAGCCGCCGCACACCCACTATGCTTCACAGATGAAGTAATGGATCATCAAATCCCCGAGGGTTTCAAACCCGTGAACATCGAATCATACGATGGCACAACAGATTCTGCGGTATGGATCGAGGACTATCTCCTTCATATCCACATGGCTCGCGGTGATGACCTACACGCCATTAAATACCTCCCACTCAAGCTTAAAGGACCAGCTCGGCATTGGCTTAACAGCTTGCCAGCAGAATCAATTGGTTGTCGGGAGGACCTGGAAACGACATTCCTCGACAATTTCCAGGGCACTTATGTGCGACCACCAGACGCCGATGACCTTAGCCACATAATTCAGCAGCCAGAGGAATCGGCCAGACAATTCTGGACACGGTTCCTAACCAAGAAAAATCAAATCATCGACTGTCCGGACGCAGAGGCCCTAGCAGCCTTCAAGCATAACATCCGCGACGAGTGGCTTGCACGGCACCTAGGACAGGAAAAGCCGAAATCTATGGCAGCCCTCACGACACTTATGACCCGCTTTTGTGCGGGAGAAGACAGCTGGCTAGCTCGCAGCAATAACATGACCAAGAGCCCTGGTAATTCGGATACCAAGGACAGTAGTGG
This sequence comes from Triticum monococcum, assembly GCA_034509565.1. NCBI lineage: Eukaryota > Viridiplantae > Streptophyta > Magnoliopsida > Poales > Poaceae > Triticum > Triticum monococcum. The sequence goes on from CM067845.1 coordinate 674,570,151, forward strand.
CAGGTCGCGTCGCAACAAGCAAAAGAGCCGCATTAACGGCGACAATGCTGAGGATATGGCAGTTAATGCCGGATTTAGAGGCTCTAAACCCGGTCAGCGGAAAAAGCCATTCAAAAGAAATACTCCGGGCCCGTCCAGTTTGGACCAAATACTCGACCGCTCATGCCAGATACATGGCACCCCCGAAAAACCAGCCAATCACACCAACAGGGATTGTTGGGTGTTCAAGCAGGCAGGCAATTTCAATGCCGAAAGCAGAGACAAGGGGCTGCATAGCGATGACGAGTAGGAGCCCCGCCTGCCGAACAACAGTGGACAGAAAGGTTTTCCCCCACAAGTGCGGACGGTGAACATGATATACGCAACCCACGTCCCCAAAAGGGAGCGGAAACATGCGCTAAGGGATGTATACGCGATGGAGCCAGTCGCCCCAAAGTTCAACACATCGCCTTCCTGCCCAATCACTTTTGATCGAAGGGACCACCCCACTAGCATCCGTCATGGCGGATTCGCCGCATTGGTTCTAGACCCAATTATTGACAGATTTCACCTCACTAGAGTCCTTATGGACGGCGGCAGCAGGCTGAACCTGCTTTACCAGGATACAGTGCGGAAAATGGGCATCGATCCCTCGAGGATCAAACCCACTAAAACGACCTTTAAAGGTGTCATACCAGGTGTAGAGGCCAACTGTACAGGCTCAGTTACACTTGAAGTGGTCTTCGGATCTCCGGATAATTTCCGACGCGAGGAGTTAATCTTTGACATAGTCCCGTTTCGCAGTGGCTATCACGCACTGCTCGGGCGAACCGCATTTGCCAAGTTCAATGCAGTGTTGCACTACGCATACCTCAAGCTCAAGATGCTAGGCCCTCGAGGAGTCATCACGATCAATGGAAACACCGAGCGCTCTCTCTGAACGGAGGAGCATACGGCGGCTATCGCAGCGGAAGTACAAAGCAGCCTCTCAAGGCAATTCTCCAGTCCGGCCATTAAATGTCTCGACACTGTCAAGCGCGCCCGGAGTAACCTACAACAAGACCGCCTGGCACGTACCGAGCAAGCGTAGCAATGCGGCCCCAACCCTAGCCCTCGCGAACTTGCGAAACCAGTGTTGCGCGTACATAACTATGCTCTGGAAATACCATGGGCACAGGGGGAGGGGCACCATCACGGCACGCCCGAAACATGGCTTAAACCGCACTAGGGGCTGCCGATTTCTTAATTTTCTCTTATTTTCAGGACTCCATTCTTCGGAAGGCTTGTCCGGTAGTACAATTGCCGCACAAACGATACAACCAGGGAAGCAGAAAGCTACGCCGCACTATGGAACTCTAAGGCGGTCTCTATAACGAGCAGTATACCTGTTTCACATAACATTCCGCAGCTCGCCCCTGGAAAGGACATGTTAAATAGTCCCATATTTTGCTTATTACACTATTTGTACCGTTCTGCTTTGATCACAGCCTTTTTAAATAAACAATGCATAGCTTCCGTCAATTATTGCATTACTCTTTTTTCCGAATATATGTTCATTAATGACATGTTGCACCCGTACACTTTGGTATGGCCAATACGCCAGGGGCTTAAGTACCCCACAATACGGTGTGAGAAGTCCGAACACTTTCACAAGTGCGGCACCCCAAACTTATAGCATTATATGCATCGGCTCCGAATCATGTCTTGGGTCAATAGTTGGGTTTGCCCGGCTCCTATGTTTTGGTACCTTACGTTCCGTTATATCGGCTAAGGTAGCACTAGGAGAACTACTGTGATTGTGCCCCAGTTGAGCTGGGCTAAGCACCTCAGTAGAGAAAGCTAAAACTGACCGTCATGATGAGGCGAGAGTTGGTCACTGTTCGAGAGGTTCTCGAGTCCCTAAAGACTTATGCCGCTTAGAGCGAGGAGTCGGCTTTGTCCGGCCTAGGCGTGGATAGCGCCCCGAACTCGGTCTTCCGAACACTAGGGGCTTCGCCGAAATTTAAAATTATATAATTCTATGGCTAAGTGAGAGTGTTCAAGCATTATAGTCCGATTGCCTTGTTCGTTGTGTTGAGCGCCTCCCTCGAAGGACCCAAGAATGGGAAAAGGAGCGCTCATGTTTATCCCGAACACCCCAGCACTCGTGGCACGGGGGCAGAAGCCGACGACTCGCCATCTCTCAAATTTGATAAATGGCTGCACAGAAGGTAATATTTTAAATTCAAAAGCGTTGCTTAGCGCATATGAACAAGTTTTCAGCGTACAGGATCACAAATGCGAGTTTACTCAAAAATTACATCTTTGGAGCATTCATCCGCTATAAGGCGGGCACCCTTCAGGACGCCCTCATAATACGCTTCCGGGACGCGATGCTTCTTGCCCGGCGGCGGCCCATCCTTCACCAGCTTCTCCGCATCCATCTTGCCCCAGTGCACTTTAGCACGGGCAAGCGCCCTACGGGCAAGTGCCCTACGGGCACCTTCGATGCAGACGGAGCGCTTGATTACTTCGAGCCATGGACAGGCATCCACCAGTCACCTCACCAGCCCGAAGTAGCTCCTAGGCAGAGCCTCTCCAGGCAAAAGACGAACTACAAGGCCCTTTATGGCCTGTTCGGCCACCTTGTGGAGCTCAACCATTTCCTTCAGCTGGTCGCTCAAAGGCACTAGGCGTCCGGCCTCAGCATACTGAGACCAGAACACCTTCTCCGTCAAGCTCCCCTCCTCGGATCGGTAGTAGGCGGCGGCATCAGACGCACTATGGGGCAAATCTGCGAATGCTCCTGGAGAGCTCCGGACTCGGGTAAGTACAAGTAATTCACTTTCACGTGCTTTCTTTGCATAATGAATGCCTTACCCACCGCTATCTTCTTCATCGCGTCAATTTCTTGGAGGGCTTTCTGGGCTTCGGCCTTGGCAAACTTTGCGCTTTCGAGGGCTGCCGCAAGCTCGGACGCTTGCATCTTTGAGTCAAGCTCCAAACTCTCGTGTTTTTTCATGAGAGCCTGGAGCTCTTTCTGCACCTCCTCCACCCGCGCCTCCTACTTCCCTCTCTCTGTGTGCTCCGCGGCCGCTCTGTTTTCAGCCTCGGACAACGCTTTCTTAAGGGTTGCCACCTCGGTCGTGGCCCCTATAATAGCACATTGATCCTTTCATTTTTTGCAACCACATCTTCTCTATATACTTGCGCAAGGTATTACTTACCTTCCTTCTCCTCGAGTTGCCTCTTGGCATGGCCGAGCTCGTTCTCGGACCACGCGAGGTTTTGCTTCAGCGTATCCACCTCCGCAGTCAGTGCGGCGGAGGCCAGCAGTGAAGCCTGCATACGCATATTGACTTGATTATGTTAGACTCCTACGAATGTTATTAGATCCTCTATTCGGCTTTTCTTTCGGAACACCGAACAGAGCATCAGGGGCTACTGTCTACGTGGTAATATTTTTACATATTCTTTACTTACCTCAAAGCCTGTTAGAAGGCTGGCACAGGCTTCAGTCAGTCCGCTCTTGGTGGACTGAACCTTCTGGATCACCGCACTCAGAATAGTGCGGTGCTCCTCGTCGATGGAGGCGCCGTTAAGCACCTCCAGCAAATTGTCAGGTGCCTCCGGTTGGACGGAGGTCGCCGGCTCGATAGGCTTGCTCCTCTTGGAAGGAGGCTGCCTACCGGAGTCCGGAACCGTTGAAGGTTCCAGCGCCGTGTCCGGCTCAAGGCCACACTTGGAGCCCTTGGGGGTTCTATCCCCTTTACGCCTGGAGTCTGGGAGGTCGCCTTGCGGCGCCTCCAGGACCACCTCCTCCTGGCTTGGAACCTGTTGGGATGCCACCGCAGCGTCGTCCGTAAGATGGGGGGAGGTAGCCATCGGAAGCGAATTCACATCCGACGAATCCAGGGAACCGCTCGACGACACGTCGAGCCAGTCTTTGGGTGGACTGCACAAACATGTTCGACGTAAGGAAAAACTGTGCAATGGGGGAATACTATGAATCACTCTGGTATCCGGATACTTATGATCTTGCCAGGGGATTGGCCCTGTGCGGCCACTCCTCTTCGCCGTCGTCGGCATTGGTGGAGTAGTCCGGAGGAGGGGTCTTCCCCTTCTTGGACCCTTCGGCCTCCCCGGTTGGGGCGGCCTTCCTTTTCTTCCCTCCCCCCGCTGGAGGGGGAGAGGTCTCTTCTTCCTCCTTCTCGTCTTCATGGGAGGAGTGCGCCTTGGAGTCGTCGGATGATGAATCTGACACCTCCTGGCGTCGGGCACTCTTTCGAGTCCCCATGGCCTTCTTCTTGGCCTTCTCTTCCGGCACCACATAGGGTGCCGGAACCAGCAGCTTCGCCAAGCAAGTTGATCTGTCCGAACGTCTCCTGCCAATCCTGTCAAAGGTAAGGGAGCTTAGATCCCTCATGGAGTCAAACTATGAAAAACTAATACCCTATAAAAGGTAAAAACAGCTTACCGCACGAGCGTGACGCTGCGTGCTGAATCCGTGATCCTCGGTAGCGGATGCGGGGGCCTCAGCGCCCTTGAAAAGCACCTTCCAGGCATCTTCGTATGTCGTGTCGAAGAGCCTGCTTAGAGTTCGGTGTCGCGCCGGGTCGAACTCCCACAGGTTGAAAGCCCGTTGTTGACACGGGAGGATCCGGCGGATGAGCATAACCTGGACTACGTTGACAAGTTTGAGCTTCTTGTCCACCAGGGTTTGGACGCATTTTTGGAGTCCGGTCAGCTCTCCTTTTTTACCCCACGACAGGCCCGTCTCTTTCCAGGAGGCGAGCCGCGTAGGGGGTCCGGATCGGAACTCGGGGGCTGCGACCCATTCAGGGTCGCGCGGCTCCGTGATGTAAAACCACCCCGATTGCCACCCCTTTAGGGACTCCACAAAGGAGCCCTCGAGCCATAGGACGTTGGGCATCTTGCCCACCATGGCGCCTCCGCACTCCGCCTGGGTGCCGTGCACCACCTTTGGCTTGACATTGAAATTCTTGAGCCATAGGCCGAAATGGGGGCGGATGAAGAAGAAGGCCTCACACATGACGATAAACGCCGAGATGTTGAGGACAAAGTTCGGGGCCAGATTGTGGAAATCCAGGCCATAGTAGAACATGAGCCCCCGGACAAATGGGTGGAGAGGGAAGCCTAGTCCGCGGAGGAAATGGGGGAGGAACACCACCCTCTCATCGGGCCTAGGGGTGGGGATGAGCTGCCCCTCTTCAGGAAGCCGGTGCGCAATGTCGTTAGACAAGTATCCGGCCTTCCTCAGTTTTTTGATGTGTCCCTCCGTGACGGAGGAGACCATCCACTTGCCTCCCGCTCCGTACATGGCTGGAGAAGGTTGAGGTGGGTTGTGCGGACTTGGGCGCTGGAGCTCGAGTGCGCGGAAATGGATAGGCAAAGGAGGAAGAAGGCGTGGATGAAAAGGTGGATCCTTATCCCCTTATATGGGCGGACCCGACTATGCGTCCCCACCATCCTAGTAAAACTCGCTTATCTCCCAAGCGCCGTAATCAATGGCGCGGTTGGGTTACCCACGCCCGTATTGATGAGAATCCCGGAATAAGGGGAGACGATCTCTTCTTTGACAAGACGTGCCAAGGAAACTGCCTTGCTAAACGCGCTGAGGTGGAACAGTAAAACGATTCGAATAAAGACTTGGCCGTGGTGTGATGTCACGCTACGGAATGCGTCAGCAGATTAGATTTGTGTAAATATTATTCTCTCTATGGCAATATGTGGAAACTTATTTTGCAGAGCCGGACACTACCTTTGTGTTCGAAATCTTCTATGAAGTACTTGGAGGAGGAACCCGCCTTGCAATGCCGAAGACAATCTGCGCGCCAGACTCATCGTCATTGAAGCCTGGTTCAGGGGCTACTGAGGGAGTCCTGGATTAGGGGGTATCCGGATAGCCGGACTCCTGGACTATGAAGATACAAGATTGAAGACTTCGTCCAATGTCCGGAAGGGACTTTCCTTGGCGTGAAGGCAAGCTTGGCGATACGGATATGTAGATCTCCTACCATTGTAACCGACTCTGTGTAACCCTAGCCCTCTCTGGTGTCTATATAAACCGGAGGGTTTTAGTCCGTAGGACAGAACAACAATCATACCATAGGCTAGCTTCTAGGGTTTAGCCTCCTTGATCTCGTGGTAGATATACTCTTGTACTACCCATATCATCAATAGTAATCAAGAAGGACGTAGGGTTTTACCTCCATCAAGAGGGCCCGAACCTGGGTAAAACATTGTGTCCCCTGCCTCCTGTCACCATCCGCCTAGACGCACAGTTCAGGACCCCCTACCCGAGATCCACCGGTTTTGACACCGACACATCCCAAAAGGAGAGATGAGATGAGGTGTGGTGACAATCATTAACCCAATACTACTTTGTTTCAGTAATCTCTGTCACACCTCAATATCACCCTACTCTCTCTCCCCTCAAGGTGACCAGAGAGGCCGCGGGACATCCATCTTTGGATTCAGTGACTCCGCTCCCCCCACGGGCCTCATGCTTGTTGGATGGTGATTGGAGTCGCCGGATCAGTTGCACGGTTCTTTTGTTGCTATAGTCTATGTTAGATTCATAGCTAGGGTTTGGTTGCCCGACATGGCTTTCTCCGGCGACGATGGTGGCGGTCGTCGACCTCAGATCTATCTCACACGCATTGGTCTTCGGAGCAATGGCTGACAGATCTGGGAGCTATGGTCTGCTCGCCGGTCATGCGTGGCGAGCGAGATCTTGGTGGTAGGGCTCGGTCCGTGAGGCGGCGGCGGCGACCAAGTTCTTGTCCTTCAGGCTTGTCTCTGTCTCAGCGGTGTATCCTCCAACAATGCTCAAGGGCATGTGAGGATGCTTTTAGGTGAATTGGTCGTTGCCGGCTCCGTCCTCGGATGGTGCCAGCGCGGGCGCCCCTTGGAACATGATGGTCTCGTAGAAGGGTTAGTGGAAGATGGCGAGCAGGTTTGATCCCCTCTGTCGGTGTCAAAACCAGCGGATCACGGGTAGGGGGTCCCGAACTGTGCGTCTAAGGCGGATGGTAATAAGAGGCAGGGGACACGATGTTTACCCAGGTTCGGGCCCTCTTGATGGAGGTAATACCCTACGTCCTGCTTGATTGTTCTTGATAATATGAGTAGTACAAGAGTTGATCTACCACGAGATCGAAGAGGCTAAACCCTAAAAGCTAGCCTATGGTATGATTGTATGTTGTCATATGGACTAAAACCCTCTAGTTTATATAGACACCGGAGGGGGCTAGGGTTACACAGAGTTGGTTACAAGGAAGGAGATCAACATATCCGTATTGCCAAGCTTGCCTTCCACGCCAAGGAGAGTCCCATCCGGACACGGGACGAAGTCTTCAATCTTGTATCTTCATAGTCCAACAGTCTGGCCAAAGGATATAATCCGGCTGTCCGGATACCCCCTAATCCAGGACTCCCTTAGTAGCCCCTGACCAGGCTTCAATGACGATGAGTCCGGCGTGCAGATCATCTTCGGCATTGCAAGGCGGGTTGCTCCTCCGAATACTTCATAGAAGATTTTGAACACGAGGATCGTGTCCATCTCTGCAAAACAAGTTCCACATACCACCATAGAGAGAATAATATTTTCACAAATCTAATCTGCCGACGCATTCCGCAGTGTGACATCACACCACAGCCAGGTCACCAGCGTGTTTCGCGAGGCGGTTTCCTTGGCACGTCTTGTCGAAGCAGAGATCGTGTCCCCTTATTACGGGATTCCCATCAATACAGACGTGGGTAACCCAACCACGCCATCAATTATGGCGCTTTGGGGGATAAGTGAGTTTTACCAGGCTGGTGGGGGCGCATAGTTTTGTCCGCCCTTATAAAGGGATAAGGGTTCACCTTTTTCTACCCACGCCTTCTTCCTCCTTGCTCATCCACTCTCGCGTACTCGAGCTCCAGCGCCCAAGTCCACATCCTTCTCCTCAACTCTCTCCAAACATGTCCGGAGCGGGAGGCAAGTGGATGGTCTCCTCCGTCACGGAGGGAGACATCAAAAAGCTACGTGGGGCTGGATACTTAGCCGCGGATATCGTGCACCAGCTGCCAGCCGCGGGGCAGATCGTCCCTACCCCGAAACCTTATGAAAGGGTGGTTTTCCTCCCCCACTTCGTCCATGAACTGGGGTTTCCCCTCCATCCATTCGTCCGCAGCCTTATGTTCTATTATGGGCTGGACTTTCATGATCTGGCCACGAATTTCATCCTCAACATCTCGGCGTTCATCGTCGTGTGCGAGGCTTTCCTCCGCATCCGGCCCCACTTCGGCTTGTGGCTAAAGACCTTTAATGTCAAGCTGAAGGTAGTAGGCGGCCAACAAGCGGAATGCGGCGGAGCCATGGTGGGAAAAATGCCCAACATTACATTGCTCGAGGGCTCCTTTGTGGAAACCATAAAGGGGTGGCAATCAGGGTGGTTCTACATCACCGAGCCGCGCGACACCAACTGGGTGGCGGCCCCCGATTTTCGATCCAGAATCCCCACGCGGCTCGCTTCCTGGAAGGAGAAGGGCCTGTCCTGGGGCTCATCGGTGGAGCTAGACGGACTCCAGAAGTGTATCCGGAACATGATAAGCAAGAAACTCAAGCTTGTCAACATAGTCCAGGTCATGCTCTTCCGCCGGATCCTCCCGTGTCAACAACGGGCTTTCAACTTATGGGAGTTCGACCCGGCCCAGCACCAGACTCTACGCGAGCTCTTCGACATGACGCATAATGACGTCTGGAAGGTGTTGTTCAAGGGCGCCGAGGTCCCCCCTCCCCTTACCGAGGACCGCAGGCTAAGCGTGATGCGCCCTGTGAATCCGGTAAGTTCTGTACACCTTGTAGGGTATTTTATTTTCCATAATTTAACCATGTGCGGGATCTGAGCTCCCATACCTTTGACAGGACTGGGTGGAGACATCGGAGCAGATTGACCGCCCGGCCCCTCTGCTCGAAGACCCTGCAGACGCTCTCCTGACGGAGATGCGGACTTCGGCTCCTTATGAGGTGCCGGAGAAGAAGATCAAGAAGAAGGCTACGGGAACCCGAAAGAGTTCCCGGCGCCAGGTGGTATCGGACTCATCGTTCGATAACTCCCAGACGCCCTCCTCCCGTGAAAACGAGGGGGAGGAAGATGAAGATTCTCCCCCTCCAGCTGGGGGAGACAAGAAAAGGAAGGCCGCCCCAACCGGGGAGGCCGAAGGGTCCAAGAAGGGAAGACTCTCCTTCCGGACTGTTCCACCACCGCTGCCGACAGCGAAGACGAGTGGTTACTCAGGGCCAAGCCCCTGGCGAAGTCATAAGTATTCGGATACCAGAGTAACTCATAGCATACTTTTATTGCACTGCTTCTCCTAACGTCGAATATGATCATGCAGTCTGTCCCGAGCCCGTATCGACGTATCCTCGTCGGACGGTTCCCTGGACTCATTGGATATGGTTAGTGAGTCACTTCCAACCGCCTCCTCTCCTCGCCCTATGGACAATGTCGAGGTATTGTCTCAAGGGGCACCGAGCTGGGGGGAGATAGTCCTGGAGGCGCCTCAAGGCGACCTTCCGGACTCCAGGCGCAAAGGGAGAAAGACTCCCAAGGGCTCCAAGTTCGGCCATCAGCCGAACACCGCACCGGAACCTCCTGTGATTCCGGACTCCGGCAGGCGGCCCCCTTCCAAGAGGGGTAAGCCGCCCGTGTCGGTGACCTCTGTCCATCCAGAGGCACCGAACAACCTGCTGGGAGAGCTTCGTGCCACTTCCATCGACAAAGAGCACCGCACTATTATGAGTGCGGTGATCAAGAAGGTTCAGTCCGCCAAGAGCAGACTGACTGAAGCCTGTGCCAGCCTTCTAACAGGCTTTGAGGTAAGTATTTAAAATATAGGAAAATATTACCGCATAGACAGTAGCCCCTGATGCTCTGTTTGGTCTTCACAAAGAAAAGCCGAATAGAGGATCAAATAATATGTGCAGGAGTCTAATATAAGTATGTCTATATGTGTATGCAGGCTTCGCTGCTAACCTCTGCCGCACTGACTACGGAGGTCGCCGCACTGAAGCAGAACCTCGAGCGGTCCGAGAAAGAGCTCGGCCTTGCCAAGAGGCAGCTCAAGGAGAACAAAGGTAAGTAATACCTTGTCTATATATATATAAAAGATGCGGTTGCAAAAATGATAGGACCATCATGGATGTGCCAGGGACCACGACCGAAGTGGCGACCCTGAAGCAAGCGTTGTCCGAGGCCGAAAACAAAGCGGCCAAGGAGCGCACCAAGCGGGAGAAACAAGAGGCACGGGTGGGCGAGGTGCAGCAAGAGCTCCAGGCTCTCGTGAAGAAGCACAAGACTTTGGATCTTGACTCGAAGACGCGAGAGTCCAAGCTTGCCACGGCCCTCGAGAGCACAAAGCATGCCAAGGCTGAAGCCCAAAAGGCCCTCCAAGAAATTGAGGCGATGAGGAAGGTAACGGCGGGTATGTTGGGGAACGTAGCAGAATTTTAAAATTTTCTATGCATCACCAAGATCAATCTATGGAGTCATCTAGCAGCGAGGGAGAGGGGAGTGCATCTACATACCCTTGTAGATCATGAGCGGAAGCGTTCAAGAGAACGGGGTTGATGGAGTCGTACTCGTCGTGATCCAAATCACCGATGACTTAGCGCCGAACGGACGGCACCTCTGCGTTCAACACACGTACGGTTGGGAAGACGTCTCCTCCAACTTGATCCTGCAAGGGGGAAGGAGAGGTTGATGGAGATCCAGCAGCACGACGGCGTGGTGGTGGAAGCAACGGCGATCTCGGCAGGGCTTCGCCAAGCTTAGCGAGAGGGAGAGGTGTCACGGGAGGGAGAGGGAGGCGCCAGGGGCTAGGGTGCGGCTGCCCTCCCTCACCCCCACTATATATAGGACCCCTAGGGGGCGCCGGCCCTAGGAGATGGGATCTCCAAGGGGACGGCAGCCAAGGGGGGTGGAGTGCCCCCCAAGCCAAGTGGGGCGCCCCCTACCCCTAGGGTTTCCAACCCTAGGCGCAGGGGGAGGCCCAAGGGGGGCGCACCAGCCCACTAGGGGATGGTTCCCCTCCCACTTCAGCCCATGGGGCCCTCCGGGATAGGTGGCCCCACCTGGTGGACCCCCGGGACCCTTTCGGTGGTCCCGGTACAATACCGATTACCCCCGAAACTTTCCCGATGGCCGGAACTTGACTTCCTATATATAAACTTTCACCTCCGGACCATTCCAGAACTCCTCGTGACGTCCGGGATCTCATCCGGGACTCCGAATAACTTTCGGGTTACCGTATACTAATATCTCAACAACCCTAGCGTCACCGAACCTTAAGTGTGTAGACCCTACGGGTTCGGGAGACACGCAGACATGACCGAGACGACTCTCCGGTCAATAACCAACAGCGGGATCTGGATACCCATGTTGGCTCCCACATGCTCCTCGATGATCTCATCAGATGAACCACGATGTCGAGGATTCAATCAACCCGTATACAATTCCCTTTGTCAATCGGTACGTTACTTGCCCGAGACTCGATCGTCGGTATCCCAATACCTCGTTCAATCTCGTTACCGGCAAGTCACTTTACTCGTACCGTAATGCATGATCCCGTGATCAACCACTTGGTCACATTGAGATCATTATGATGATGCATTACCGAGTGGGCCCAGAGATACCTCTCCGTCATACGGAGTGACAAATCCCAGTCTCGATTCGTGCCAACCCAACAGACACTTTCGGAGATACCCGTAGTGCACCTTTATAGTCACCCAGTTACGTTGTGACGTTTGGCACACCCAAAGCACTCCTACGGTATCCGGGAGTTGCACAATCTCATGGTCTAAGGAAATGATACTTGACATTCGGAAAAGCTATAGCAAACGAACTACACGATCTTTGAGCTATGCTTAGGATTGGGTCTTGTCCATCACATCATTCTCCTAATGATGTGATCCCGTTATCAATGACATCCAATGTCCATAGTCAGGAAACCATGACTATTTTTTGATCAATGAGCTAGTCAACTAGAGGCTCACTAGGGACGTGTTGTGGTCTATGTATTCACACATGTATTACGATTTCCGGATAACACAATTATAGCATGAACAATAGACAATTATCATGAACAAGGAAATATAATAATAATCATTTTATTATTGCCTCTAGGGCATATTTCCAACAGTCTCCCACTTGCACTAGAGTCAATAATCTAATTACATTGTGATCAATCGAACACCCATATAGTTCTGGTGTTGATCATGTTTTTCTCTAGGGAGAGGTTTAGTCAACGGATCCGCCACATTCAGGTCTGTATGTACTTTTAAAATATCTATGTCTCCATTTTGAACACTTTCACGAATGGAGTTGAAGTGACGCTTGATATGCCTGGTCTTCCTATGAAACCTGGGCTCCTTGGCAAGGGCAATAGCTCCAGTGTTGTCACAGAAGAGAGTCATCGGGCCCGACGCATTGGGTATGACTCCTAGGTCGGTAATGAACTCCTTCACCCAGATTGCTTCTTATGCTGCCTCCGAGGCTGCCATGTACTCCGCTTCACATGTAGATCCCGCCACAATGCTTTGCTTTCAACTGCACCAGCTTACTGCCCCACCATTCAAAATATACATGTATCCGGTTTGTGACTTAGAGTCATCCAGATTTGTGTCGAAGCTAGCATCAACATAACCCTTTACGACGAGCTCTTCGTCACCTCCATAAACGAGAAACATATCCTTAGTCCTCTTCAGGTACTTCAGGATATTCTTGACCGATGTCTGGTGTTCCATGCCGGGATTACTTTGGTACCTTCCTACCAAACTTACGGCAAGGTTTACATCAGGTCTGGTACACAGCATAGCATACATAATAGACCCTATGGCCGAGGCATAGGGGACGACACTCATCTTTTCTCTATCTTCTGTCGTGGTCGGGCATTGAGCCGTGCTCAATCTCGTACCTTTCAATACAGGCAAGAACCCCTTCTTTGACTGATCCATATTGAACTTCTTCAATATCTTGTCAAGGTACGTACTCTGTGAAAGACCAATGAGGCGTCTCGATCTATCTCTATAGATCTTGATGCCTAATATGTAAGCAGCTTTTCCAAGATCCTTCATTGAAAAACACTTGTTCAAGTAGGCCTTTATGCTTTCCAAGAATTCTATATCATTTCCCATCAACAGTATGTCATCCACATACAATATGAGAAATGCTACAGAGCTCCCACTCACTTTCTTGTAAATGCAGGCTTCTCCATAAGTCTGCGTAAACCCAAACGCTTCGATCATCTCATCAAAACGAATGTTCCAACTCCAAGATGCTTGCACCAGCCCATAGATCAAGCGTTGGAGCTTGCACACCTTGTCAGCATTCTTAGGATCGACAAAACCTTTCGGCTGCATCATATACAATTCTTCCTTAAGGAAACCATTAAGGAATGTCGTTTTGACGTCCATTTGCCATATCTCATAATCATAGAATGCGACAATTGCTAACATGATTCGGACGGATTTCAGCTTCGCTACGGGTGAGAAAGTCTCATCGTAGTCAACCCCTTGAACTTTTCGATAACCCTTAGCGACAAGCCGAGCTTTATAGATGGTTACATTACCATCCGCGTCTGTCTTCTTCTTAAAGATCCATTTATTTTCTATGGCTCGCCGATCATCGGGCAAGTCAGTCAAAGTCCATACTTCGTTTTCATACATGGATCCTATCTCGGATTTCATGGCTTCCAGCCATTTGTCGGAATCTGGGCCCGCCATCGCTTCCTCATAGTTCGAAGGTTCACCGTTGTCTAACAACATGATTTCTAAGACAGGGATGCCGTACCACTCTGGTGCAGAACATGTCCTTGTGGACCTACGAAGTTCGGTAGCAACTTGATCTGAAGTTTCATGATCATCATCATTAACTTCCTCTCTAGTCGGTGTAGGCACCTTAGGAACAATTTCTTGAGCTGCGCCACTCTCTGGTTCAAGAGGCAATACTTCATCTAGTTCTACTTTCCTCCCACTTACTTCTTTCGAGAGAAACTATTTCTCTAGAAAGGACCCATTCTTGGCAACAAAGATCTTGCCTTTGGATCTGAGGTAGAAGGTATACCCAATAGTTTCTTTAGGGTATCCTATGAAGATGCATTTTTCCGATTTAGTTCGAGCTTTTCAGGTTGAAGTTTCTTGACATAAGCATCGCATCCCCAAACTTTTAGAAACGACAGCTTAGGTTTCTTCCCAAACCATAATTCATACGGTGTCGTCTCAACGGATTTCGACGGAGCCCTATTTAAAGTGAATGCGACAGTCTCTAAAGCATAGCCCCAAAATGACAGCGGTAGATCGGTAAGAGACATCATAGATCGCACCATATCGAATAGAGTGCGATTACGATGTTCGGACACACCATTACGCTGAGGTGTTTGTAACGCCCTCGATGCGGCTATGTCTCCCACGTGTCGAGGCACGACTTAGAGACATAGGCGCATGGAAAGCAATGTCGCAAGTCGGGAATCATTACACAACCCATGTACATATATAATATAAAGGGGGAATAATAATAATAGTTGGCTTACACTCGCCACGTCACATCAAAGTGCATAAATAACATCCATCATACAAACACTCATGGCCCGACTACGGCGCCAAAATAGAAAAGACCCCCAACAAGCGACTAATCCCTGAATCGAACCCCGAATAGGCACCACTACTGATCATCAGGAAAAGAAACATAGTATCGCTGAGAGTCCTCGTCGTACTCCCACTTCAGCTCGAGCGCGCCATCCGGAGGAGTATCATCGGTCCCTACATCTGGTGTAATAGTAATCTGTGAGCCACAAAGGACTCAGCAATCTCGCACCCTCGCGATCAAGACTATTTAAGCTAAATAGGTAGGAAAGGGGGTAATGTATGTGGAGCTGCAGCAAGTGACTAGCATATATGGTGGCTAACTTATTCGCATAGTAGAGCGAGAAGAGATGGCAAAGCACGAGCGGAAACTAAATAGAGCAGACTACGCAAACATAACTCCAACGCCGTGTCCACTTCCCGGACTCCGCCGAGAAGAGGCCATCACGGCAACACACGCAGTTGATTCATTTTAATTAATTAAGTTCAAGTTATCTACAACCGGACATCAACAAATTCCCATCTGCCCATAACCGCGGGCATGGCTTTCGAAAGATCAATCCCTGCAGGGGGGGTCCCAACTTAGCCCATAACAAGCTCTCACGGTCAACGAAGGAATAGACCTCCACCCAGGACCCACCGATCAGACTTGGTATCCCGGTACAACAAGATGATTCGACAGGTCAAAACTAGTCCAGCAACACCGCCCGAATGTGCCGACAAATCCCGATAGGAGCTGCACATATCTCTTTCTCAGGGCACACTCAGATTGTCTTAGGTACGGGTAGGCCAGCCCAGAGTTGCCCCTGGTGGCCACCGGCAGCTGACAGTTGGACCAACACTCAGAGGAGCACTGGCCCGGGGGGGGTTTAAAATAAGATGACCCTCGGGCTCCGGAAACCCAAGGGAAAGAAAAGGGTAGGTGGCAAATGGTAAAACCAATGTTGGGCATTGCTGGAAAAGCTTTAATCAAGGCGAACTATCAAGGGGTTTCCCATTATAGCCCAACCGCGTAAGGGACGCAACAATCCGGGAACATAACACCGATATGACGGAAACTAGGGCGGCAAGAGTGGAACAAAACACTAGGCGAGAGGCCGAGCCTTCCACCCTTTACCAAGTATATAGATGAGTAAAGATAACATAGCAATATAATGATATCCCAACAAGTAAATAAATGTTCCAACAAGGAACGGCTCCAATCTTCACCTGCAACTAACAACGCTATAGGAAGGGCTGAGCAAAGCGGTAACATAGCCAATCAATGGTTTGCTAGGACAAAGTTGGGTTAGAGGCTCAATCATGGCAATTGGGAGGCTGACAAGCAAGTGGTAGGCATCGTAGCATTGGCAAAGCAAAAGAGCGAGCAAACTAGCATAGCAAAGATAGTAGTGATTTCAAGGGTGTGATCATCTTGCCTGCACAGTTGTCAGAATTGACTGGATCCTCAAAAGCAAACTCAACGGGCTCCTCGTTAGCGAACTCATCTCCCGGCTCTACCCAACAACACAAAAAAGCAACAAGGATACAATCAACCACGTGCAAAGGCAACCAATAAGATGCCAAGTTGATATGCTATGCGGGATGCGATGCGGGATGCAAAATGCAAGATGTAACAGGAAATGCATGAACCTGGCCTCAACTTGGAAAACCAAGTGTGCCACTGGATATAGGGGAAGAAATCCCCTGAAAACGATATAAAGATCAAGGCAATCGGAGCTACGGTTTAGAAATGGCAAGCGTTTTACTAAACGAACCGATCTGCGATTTACAGCAAGTAGGCTCCTAAATGCAACAAAATGAACATGCTACAGCCACCCAACATGAAAACAAATTGCATGGCAGTGATTTACTCATGAAGCATAAAAAATCATCAGGACTGAGGCATAGGCAAATTCATCCATTAATGGCTTCAAACAAGCATGGCAAAACTGAATAAGCAAAACAGATTTCAGACTTAGCGAAATTAACGCTAGTCTGAAATCTCAGACCATGATGCTCTCTTCGGAGCAGCAAAACAACATGAAGGAAAACCTTAACATGGCAAGTAAGAGCATGGCATGGAGCTACTCAACAAGCTTAACAAAACACCCAAAATTACCTAGGGCAAAAAGGGTTCACAAAATACTCTACCGAGCACACGAACATCGATGAAACACAATCAGTTTTCAGACTTAGTGAAAACTGGGACATGCTGAAATAATAACTCACGGAGGCATGTATACGAGCTCGATGCTCTAACTACGGTGCAAGTCATGGCAAGGCAAGCATATATCCATTAATAAGGCACAAAATTCTAGCTAGACATGGCAAGAACAATGGCATAGCATGCATGGATCACTAGCAATCACTCCGGCAAAATCGCAAAAGAGTTCACGATCTGCCCAAAACAGCAACTATCCAAAAGTTGAGCTCAATTGAGTCAACCTAGGGTGCTCCAACATAACAAGTAAAGACATGGATGGATTAAGCACAACAAGCATAACAAAACACTCTTACCGATCATCCTCAAAAGAGGCACGGATCACTAGGAAACAAGCCGGACATATAGCATCGTGAACTAAAACGTCCCAGACTTAGTGATTTTCACTAAGTCCCTGAAATCAGTAAACTCAGGCAGCCCTCTTCGCAAGCTTGCACAAGACAACACACACATCCTAAAAATGCATGGAAGGCACCTCTGGAAAGAAGGCAACATGCTTAACAATTCATCCCAAAGGGGCACCGGCATATCATGCACGGATTAAACATAGCAAAAATGACAAAAGTGCATGTTAAACTAACGGATCTGCAATTTAACTCATCATGCCTCCTTCCAACAACATTTTGGGCACCAAGATGACCTCAAATGCAAATGATGCAATGGAATGAAATGATGTACTCGTTGAGAGGAAGATTTTGACATATCATATGCCCAAATCGGTGCTACGGTTGCGGAGATACGAGCGGTCAAACATTGCACGAAAAACTGAAAACGGAGAAGAAAGTCAACGGGGGGGGCTAGGGTTTACTGTAGCGCGACCCGATCCGGATCTCGCGCGGCGGCGCAACTGTTCACCGGGCAAGGAGGAAGACGCCGGGGAAGCTCTCCGGAGTGCTGGAGCAGCCGGCGTGGAGGAGGTGGTCGCCGGGGGCCGGATCCGGCGACCGGGGCGGCGTGCGGCGGCGGAGGGCACTGGACGGTGGCGGCGCTGGACGAGGCCGCCTCGGGCGGCGAGGATGCGACGGGAAGCCCCGCGGCTCCTGGCAATGGCATGCGGCGGCCGGCGGCGTCCGGTCGCCGGAGTCGGGGAAGGGCGCGGGCGGAGGAAGTCGGCGCGGGCGGCGGGGAATGGCCCAGACGGGCGAGGAGGCGGGCTCCCCGTGGGCCGGGCGGGCCGCGGCGGCGGGGGCGGCCGGGAGGCCACGTGGCGCGTCCCGATTGGCTGAGGCGCGGCGGCGGACGCGTCCGGCCGGATTCGGACGTGTCCGGCCGGGTGCGGGGGCGATTTTAGGGTTTCGGGGGGGAGGAAGAGATCCGAAAACGGGGGGTCTATATATAGGCATAGAGGGAGCTAGGAGAGTCCAAATGAGGTGCGGTTTTCGCCCACACGATCGTGATCGAACGATCGAGACGATGGAGCTGACTTTGGTGGGTTTTTGGGCCAAAATGGAGGGGTGTTGGGCTGCACACACACGAGGCCTTTTCGGTCCCTCGGTTAACCGTTGGAGTATCAAACGAAGTCCAAATGACTCGAAACTTGACAGGCGGTCTACCGGTAGTAAACCAAGGCCGCATGCAAGTATCGGCCCAATCCGGAAATGTTTAATCCCCACACACGAAAGAAAGCTAGAAATGGCCACCGGAGGAGAACGAAGCGCCGGAATGCAAAACGGACAACGGGGAAAATGCTCGAATGCATGAGATGAACATGTATGCAAATGCAATGCACGTGATGACATGATATGAGATGCACGAAAAACAAAAACAACACACGGAGACAAAGACCCGAACCCGAGAACTAAATATAACTTAATGCCGGAAACGGCATGAGTTGGAGTACAATTGGGGAAGGTTACATATGGGGCGTTACAGTGTTCCAGGCGGCGTGAGTTGTGAAACTATTCCACATTTCCTTAAGTGTGTGCCAAATTCGTGACTCAAGTATTCTCCCCCATGATCTGATCGCAAGAACTTGATTTTCCTGTCACGTTGATTCTCAACCTCACTCTGAAATTCCTTGAACTTTTCATATGCCCAAATCGGAGCTACGGTTGTGGAGATACGAGCGGTCAAACATTGCACAAAAAACTGAAAACGGAGAAGAAAGTCAACGGGGGGGCTAGGGTTTACTGTAGCGCGACCCGATCCGGATCTCGCGCAGCGGCGCAACTGTTCACCGGGCGAGGAGGAAGATGCCGGGGAAGCTCGCCGGAGTGCTGGGGCGGCCGGCTTGGAGGAGGTGGTCGCCGGGGGCCGGATCCGGCGACCGGGGCGGCGTGCGGCGGCGGAGGGCGCTGGACGGTGGCGGCGCTGGGCGAGGCCGCCTCGGGCGGCGAGGAGGCGACGGGAAGCCCCGCGGCTCCCGGCAATGGCGTGCGGCGGCCGGCGGCGTCCGGTCGCCGGAGTCGGGGAAGGGCGCGGGCGGAGGAAGTCGGCGCGGGCGGCGGGGAATGGCCCAGACGGGCGAGGAGGCGGGCTCCCCGTGGGCCGGGCGGGCCGCGGCGGCGGGGGCGGCCGGGAGGCCACGTGGCGCGTCCCGATTGGCTGAGGCACGGCGGCGGACGTGTCCGGCCGGATTCGGACGTGTCCGGCTGGGTGCGGGGGCGATTTTAGGGTTTCGGGGGGGGAGGAAGAGATCCGAAAACGGGGGGTCTATATATAGGCATAGAGGGAGCTAGGAGAGTCCAAATGAGGTGCGGTTTTCGCCCACACGATCGTGATCGAACGACCGAGACGATGGAGCTGAGTTTGGTGGGTTTTTGGGCCAAAATGGAGGGGTGTTGGGCTGCACACACACGAGGCCTTTTCGGTCCCTCGGTTAACCGTTGGAGTATCAAACGAAGTCCAAATGACCCGAAACTTGACAGGCGGTCTACCGGTAGTAAACCAAGGCCGCATGCAAGTCTCGGCCCAATCCGGAAATGTTTAATCCCCACACACGAAAGAAAGCTAGAAATGGCCACTGGAGGAGAACGAAGCGCCGGAATGCAAAACGGACAACGGAGAAAATGCTCGAATGCATGAGATGAACATGTATGCAAATGCAATGCACGTGATGACATGATATGAGATGCACGAAAAACAAAAACAACATGCGGAGACAAAGACCCGAACCCGAGAACTAAATATAACTTAATGCCGGAAACGGCATGAGTTGGAGTACAATTGGGGAAGGTTACATATGGGGCGTTACAACACTCCACCACTACGAAAAGATCTCGTCCCGAGATCGAGGACTGAAAGAACTCCGGGTACTCAGAACGGAGGTGATCCTCGCGTTCCCAGGTAGCTTCACGGTCGGAATGGTGTGACCACTTGACTTTGAGAAACTTTATTGACTTGTTGCGAGTTTTGCGTTCAGTCTCTTCAAGGATTGCAACTGGGTGCTCACGGTAGGAGAGATCTTCTTGGAGCTCAATGTCCTCGAAGTTGACGGTGCGCTCAGGCGTCTTGAAGCACTTTCGGAGTTGCGAGACGTGGAACACATCATGAACATTGGCAAAGGTTGCAGGAAGCTCGAGTTGATAGGCGAGGTCGCCTCTCTTGCTGACGATCTTGAAAGGCCCGACGTATCTTGGGGCAAGCTTCCCTTTGATACCGAAGCGACGAGTCCCTTTCATAGGAGAGACGCGGAGGTAGACATGATCTCCGATCTCGAAGGCCAAATCACGGTGCTTGCTGTCGTAGTAGCTCTTCTGGCGAGATTGGGCTGCTTTGAGGTTATCATGAATGACCTTGCACATTTCTTCTGCCTCTGTGATTAGGTCATTACCCAGCAGCTGACGTTCACCGGTTTCAGACCAGTTGAGAGGTGTACGGCACTTCCTACCATACAGAATTTCAACCGGGGCCTTGCCGGAACTTGCTTGGAAACTGTTGTTGTACGAGAATTCAGCATAAGGAAGGCAATCCTCCCACTTCATGCCGAAGGAGATAACACAAGCCCTGAGCATATCTTCAAGAATCTGGTTGACACGCTCGACTTGACCGCTTGTTTGAGGATGGAAAGCAGTGCTGAAGCGAATGCTGGTGCCCATGGCCTTCTGAAAAGAATCCCAGAACTTGGAGGTAAAGATGCTGCCACGGTCTGAAGATATCACTTGAGGAATACCGTGCAGAGAGACAATGCGAGAGGTATAGAGCTCCGCCAATTGAGCTGCAGTGATTGACTCTTTGATAGGCAGGAAATGAGCCACTTTGGTGAGCTTGTCGATGACAACGAATATAGCATCATTGCCACGCTTGGACTTAGGAAACCCAGTCACGAAGTCCATTTCAATGTGGTCAAACTTCCATTCTGGAATGGCGAGAGGTTGGAGGAGACCTGCTAGCCTTTGGTGTTCTGCTTTCACTCTTCTGCAGACATCACATTCATTCACGAATTGAGCGATCTCGCGCTTCATTCGAGTCCACCAATAAGTTTGCTTCAGGTCTTGATACATCTTCGTGCTCCCAGGGTGGATGGAGAGGAGAGAGTTGTGAGCCTCATTCATGATCACTTTACGAAGTTCACCTTTGGGCACAACAATTTGATCCTCGAAGAAGAGAGTGTCCTTGTCATCAAGTCGGTAGCACTTGTACTTGGACTGACTCTTTGCAATACCAATCTTCACCTTTTTCACCATAGCATCAAGAAGCTGGGCTTGACGAATCTGGTCTTCCAAGGTAGGAGAAACTTGAAGGTTGGCAAGGAAACCTTGAGGAACAACTTGCAGATTAAGTTTGCGGAAGGCTTCACAAAGCTCGGGTTGATAAGGCTTGAGAATCAGACTGTTGCAATATGCTTTTCTGCTCAAAGCATCAGCAATCACATTAGCCTTGCCTGGAGTATACTCGATACTCGGATTGTACTCTTGAATCATTTCGACCCATCGAGTCTGCCTGAGGTTGAGATTAGGCTGAGTGAAGATGTACTTGAGACTCTTGTGATCAGTGAAAATGTCCACTTTCCTTCCCAAGAGAAGATGTCTCCAAGTCAACAATGTGTGCACAACAGCCGCCAACTCGAGATCATGAGTGGGGTAGTTCTTCTCATTTGGCTTCAACTGGCGAGAGGTATAAGCAATAACTTTCTTCTCTTGCATCAGTACTGCACCGAGACCTTGGAGAGAGGCATCACAAAAGACCTCGTACGGCTTGGTTTCATCGGGCGGAGTTAGAACTGGAGCAGTGATCAATTTCTCTTTCAAAGCATTGAAAGCAACATCACACTCCGGAGACCAAACGTACTTGACGTGCTTCTGAAAAAGATTTGAGAGAGGCTTCGCGATCTTGGAAAAGTTTTCAACGAATCTTCGGCAATAACTTGCAAGACCGAGGAAGCTACGGAGTTGCTTCACATTCTGAGGAGGTTCCCAATTAACGATTGCAGACACCTTCTCAGGATCCACGGAAATGCCCTTGGCAGAGATAATATGCCCAAGATAAAGAACCTCATCGAGCCAAAACTCACACTTGGAGAACTTGGCGTAGAATTGATGTTCCCTTAGCTTGTCAAGAACCAAACGCAAGTGTTTGGCATGATCTTCCTTGTTCTTCGAGAAAACCAGGATATCATCGAGATAGACCAAAACAAAGTCATTGGTGTAGGGGTTGAAGATGAAGTTCATCATGCGAGAGAATGTCGGAGGAGCATTAGCGAGGCCAAAAGACATAACAGTGTATTCATATGACCCATAGCTTGTTCTGAACGCCGTCTTTGGAATATCTTGTTCACGAATGCGAATTTGATGATAACCCATACGGAGATCAAGCTTGGAGAATACTTGGGCACCCTTGAGTTGTTCGAACAGCTCATTAATGTTGGGAAGTGGGTATTTGTTCTTGATGGTCTTCTTGTTCAATGGACGATAATCAACACAAAGTCGGTCCGTTCCATCCTTCTTCTTCACAAAAAGAACACCACAACCCCACGGAGAAGTACTAGGCCGAATGAGACCCATTATTTCTTGCACATCGAGCTGTTTCTTCAACTCCTTCAACTCTTCGGGGCCGAGCTTGTAAGGCCGTTTGCACACCGGTTCCGTACCGGGCTCAAGTTCAATAACAAATTCAACGGGCCGGTTTGGAGGCATGCCTGGGAGTTCTTCAGGGAAGACATCTTGATACTCACAAACAACCGGAATCTGCGAAATAGCATCCAATTCACCCTTTTCATTGAGAGAGAATAACCGGATGGTATTATCCCGAGCAGCAAAGACAATTACTTCCTCAGACGAATGAGTCAGTTGAATCTGCTTGGCTGCACAATCCAGCTGAGCTTTATGTTTAGAGAGCCAGTCCATCCCAAGAATGAGGTCGATGTCTGAATTGCCAAGAACCGTTGGAGAAGCCAAGAACTTGAAATCACCCAACTTGATAGAAATATCCGGAGCAATGGAGTTAGCCTGCATGCGTTTACCAGGAGAGACGACTGCTAATGGACTAGGCAGAATTTGCTGAGCCAAACCATGCCTAGATGTAAAAGGCCTTGAAATGAAACAATGCGATGCACCTGTGTCAAAAAGAACTTTTGCAGGAATATCATTAACAGGAAGGTTACCCATGATCACATCTGACGAATCCTCTGCTTGAGCTGCGTTCATCAAGTTGACCTTGGCGGACTTGGGGTTATGCTTGACCACAGCTGAACTTGCCGATCTGACAGGAGGAGGAGGAGGAAGACGCCTCTGGTTGAAACACTTGTTGGCATAGTGACCCTTCTGTTGGCACTTGTTGCACGTGACCTCTGAGAGCGGACGGTGGTACGGAGCACTTGATCTTGGAGCTTGAGACGAAGTCTTGTTCTGAAAGCCTGGGTTGGGTGGGTGGGATGAACCACTGCCGCCTTTGCTCTTCTGCTGATACGGCTGACGGAACGGAGGAGGAGGAAGCCAATACTTCTGCTGCTTGGCCACTTGAGTAGAGGACGAAGATGTAGTGTCTCTGACTCGCTTCCTGGAAGCATCACACCTGAGCTGAGCAGCCTCTTGCTTCAGTGCCATGTTGTAGAACTCATCGTATCTCAGCGGCTCGAAGAGAACAAGAGCGAGCTGAATTTCTTCACGAAGACCACCCCTGAACTGATAGATCATGCTCTTCTCATCAGCAACATCCTGCTTGGCAAAACGGGCGAGCTTCTGGAACAACTTGTTGTAGTCATAGACAGACGAAGAGCCTTGCTTCAGATTGCGGAATTCTTCACATTTGCTTTCAGTCACACTTTAAGGAATGTGATGAGCTCGAAAATCACGACGGAAATCATCCCAAGTGATCAAACGTCCACCTCTGGAATCCCGGTACTGCTGAAACCACTCTGCGGCCTGATCCTTGAGCTGGAAAGACGCGAACTTGACGAAATCTTCAGGTCTGACGTTGCTACATTCAAAATGCTTGCCCAGATCGACTAACCAATCATCAGCATCGGTAGCCTCAACGCAGTTGCTGAACGTCTTTGGACCATTTGCGAGGAACTGGTGCAGAGTTGCAAACTGGTTCTGGTTGTTGCCTTGATTCGCTTGACTGCTTTGATTCCGCTCTTGGATGATTTGCATGATCAGCTGAGTATTTGCATTAGTAGCAGCCATCACAGCCTGCCATGCTTCCGGAGGAGGCGGAGGTGGCGGAGGATCTTGATTCTGGTTCTGACTGGTGCTCTTAGCGGGAGCCATCCTGAAGAGGTTGACCACCATTAGCACACAAAAATAGAAATATTGAAGGTGAAACCAACGGAATGAAAATTGCAACATAAAGTCTTCACATCCGAACAGAATGAACGAATGCACTTCTCTTGAAGTGGTCACATATTCCTAAATTGCGAAGCCACAAAGAATCAGGTAGAAGAGGTACATCAACGAGGGATGAAATCAACATATGACGTCGAAGAAGAACGAATACCACAACTCGAAATAAAACCAAGGGTTGGCTTGCGGAATAAGCCGGAACAAACACATGATAGAAATTTCGTCCGAAGTGTTCGTGGTAGGACCTACACGGGCTCGACCGTACAGCACCATCATGTACAAGGCAGTGCACATGACATACGAAGCGTCCCCGAGTCAGCATAGCCAAGACTCTTTAAGACACAACGAGGCCACTGTAAAATCGACCGTGAATAGGCGAACCACTAGACGTCGAACCCCAATTTCATATCACACATCTGTTGGAAAGATATCCTAAGGCTACTTGAATTCCCACCTATGAAATTCCCGAAACTTTCCGGTTATGCAATCAGGTGTTGAGGATACAGGGGAAGCATAATATCTCACCCAAGCTAGCAAATCCTACATCCAGCTGCATCCATCCTTCAACACATAACCAAGAAAACCTTCGGAAACCATCTATCTCAACCTTCGAAAAGCATCCGTTATACAAGTTATGGCGATACTCCCGAACTCCCGCCCCAGTACTGGGTGGCGTCGAGGTTATCTCACCAACGAACTGCATAAAGGAGATTTTCGATGTCGCGCACATATCTCAAGTATGCCAGAATTGCAACGATAGAATTATGATGACAACACCTCAGAGCTCAACTCCCCGGGACACTTCCACTAAACCCCTGACAGGAGGCACCAAGACAGTATTCTCATCATAAGCCATCGGAACAAAACTAAGATACTCGTGTGATCCTAAAAAAAATTTAGTGAAATTTGAGAAGAGAAGAGTCAAAACTCTACGTCAGGATGCCTTACCAGAGCGATGAGGAGACTGGGAAGTAAAAAGAATTCCTAAGCTCTCCGATATATAATTCCTAAGGACTCAAAACATTTTTCTAGACACGACTCGGCTGCTAGAAACGATCAAGCAATGGGGCTCCTAAGGTCGGGGAAGGCTCTGATTACCAACTTGTAACGCCCTCGATGCGGCTATGTCTCCCACGTGTCGAGGCACGACTTAGAGACATAGGCGCATGGAAAGCAATGTCGCAAGTCGGGAATCATTACACAACCCATGTACATATATAATATAAAGGGGGAATAATAATAATAGTTGGCTTACACTCGCCACGTCACATCAAAGTGCATAAATAACATCCATCATACAAACACTCATGGCCCGACTACGGCGCCAAAATAGAAAAGACCCCCAACAAGCGACTAATCCCTGAATCGAACCCCGAATAGGCACCACTACTGATCATCAGGAAAAGAAACATAGTATCGCTGAGCGTCCTCGTCGTACTCCCACTTCAGCTCGAGCGCGCCATCCGGAGGAGTATCATCGGTCCCTACATCTGGTGTAATAGTAATCTGTGAGCCACAAAGGACTCAGCAATCTCGCACCCTCGCGATCAAGACTATTTAAGCTAAATAGGTAGGAAAGGGGTAATGTATGTGGAGCTGCAGCAAGCGACTAGCATATATGGTGGCTAACTTATTCGCATAGTAGAGCGAGAAGAGATGGCAAAGCACGAGCGGAAACTAAATAGAGCAGACTACGCAAACATAACTCCAACGCCGTGTCCACTTCCCGGACTCCGCCGAGAAGAGGCCATCACGGCAACACACGCAGTTGATTCATTTTAATTAATTAAGTTCAAGTTATCTACAACCGGACATCAACAAATTCCCATCTGCCCATAACCGCGGGCATGGCTTTCGAAAGATCAATCCCTGCAGGGGGGTCCCAACTTAGCCCATAACAAGCTCTCACGGTCAACGAAGGAATAGACCTCCACCCAGGACCCACCGATCAGACTCGGTATCCCGGTACAACAAGATGATTCGACAGGTCAAAACTAGTCCAGCAACACCGCCCGAATGTGCCGACAAATCCCGATAGGAGCTGCACATATCTCTTTCTCAGGGCACACTCAGATTGTCTTAGGTATGGGTAGGCCAGCCCAGAGTTGCCCCTGGTGGCCACCGGCAGCTGACAGTTGGACCAACACTCAGAGGAGCACTGGCCCGGGGGGGTTAAAATAAGATGACCCTCGGGCTCCGGAAACCCAAGGGAAAGAAAAGGGTAGGTGGAAAATGGTAAAACCAATGTTGGGCATTGCTGGAAAAGCTTTAATCAAGGCGAACTATCAAGGGGTTTCCCATTATAGCCCAACCGCGTAAGGGACGCAACAATCCGAGAACATAACACCGATATGACGGAAACTAGGGCGGCAAGAGTGGAACAAAACACTAGGAGAGAGGCCGAGCCTTCCACCCTTTACCAAGTATATAGATGAGTAAAGATAACATAGCAATATAATGATATCCCAACACGTAAATAAATGTTCCAACAAGGAACGGCTCCAATCTTCACCTGCAACTAACAACGCTATAAGAAGGGCTGAGCAAAGCGGTAACATAGCCAATCAATGGTTTGCTAGGACAAAGTTGGGTTAGAGGCTCAATCATGGCAATTGGGAGGCTGACAAGCAAGTGGTAGGCATCGTAGCATTGGCAAAGCAAAAGAGCGAGCAAACTAGCATAGCAAAGATAGTAGTGATTTCAAGGGTGTGATCATCTTGCCTGCACAGTTGTCAGAATTGACTGGATCCTCAAAAGCAAACTCAACGGGCTCCTCGTTAGCGAACTCGTCTCCCGGCTCTACCCAACAACACAAACAAGCAACAAGGATACAATCAACCACGTGCAAAGGCAACCAATAAGATGCCAAGTTGATGTGCTATGCGGGATGCGATGCGGGATGCAAAATGCAAGATGTAACAGGAAATGCATGAACCTGGCCTCAACTTGGAAAACCAAGTATGCCACTGGATAGAGGGGAAGAAATCCCCTGAAAACGATATAAAGATCAAGGCAATCGGAGCTACGGTTTAGAAATGGCAAGCGTCTTACTAAACGAACCGATCTGCGATTTACAGCAAGTAGGCTCCTAAATGCAACAAAATGAACATGCCACAGCCACCCAGCATGAAAACAAATTGCATGGCAGTGATGTACTCATGAAGCTTAACAAATCATCAGGACTGAGGCATAGGCAAATTCATCCATTAAGGGCTTCAAACAAGCATGGCAAAACTGAATAAGCAAAACAGATTTCAGACTTGGCGAAATTAACGCTAGTCTGAAATCTCAGACCACGATGCTCTCTTCGGAGCAGCAAACCAACATGAAGGAAAACCTGAACATGGCAAGTAAGAGCATGGCATGGAGCTACTCAACAAGCTTAACAAAACACCCGAAATGACCTGGGGCCAAAAGGGTTTACAAAATACTCTACCGAGCACACGAACATCGATGAAACACAATCAGTTTTCAGACTTAGTGAAAACTGGGACATGCTGAAATAATAACTTACGGAGGCATGTAAACGAGCTCGATGCTCTCACTACGGTGCAAGTCATGGCAAGGCAAGCATATATCCATTAAGAAGGAACAAAATGCTAGATAGACATGGCAATAACAATGGCATAGCATGCATGGATCACTAACAATCACTCCAGCAAAATCGCAAAAGAGTTCATGATCTGCCCAAAACAGCAACTATCCAAAAGTTGAGCTCGATTGAGTCAACCTAGGGTGCTCCAACATAACAAGTAAAGACATGGATGGATTAAGCACAACAAGCATAACAAAACACTCTTACTGATCATCCTCAAAATAGGCACGGATCACTAGGAAACAAGCCGGACATATAGCATCGTGAACTAAAACGTCCCAGACTTAGTGATTTTCACTAAGTCCCTGAAATCAGTAAACTCAGGCAGCCCTCTTCGCAAGCTTGCACAAGACAACACGCACATCCTTAAAATGCATGGAAGGCACCTCTGGAAACAAGGCAACATGCTTAACAATTCATCCCAAAGGGGCACAGGCATATCATGCACGGATTAAACATGGCAAAAATGACAAAAGTGCATGTTGAA
Organism: Triticum monococcum; assembly: GCA_034509565.1. Lineage (NCBI taxonomy): Eukaryota > Viridiplantae > Streptophyta > Magnoliopsida > Poales > Poaceae > Triticum > Triticum monococcum. Next base: position 674,598,765 of record CM067845.1, read on the forward strand.
CTAACGGATCTGCAATTTAACTCATCATGCCTCCTTCCAACAGCATTTTGGGCACCAAGATGACCTCAAATGCAAATGATGCAATGGAATGAAATGATTTACTCGTCGAGACGAAGATTTTGACATATCGTATGCCTAAATCGGAGCTACAGTTGTGGAGATACGAGCGGTCAAACGTTGCACGAAAAACTGAAAACGGAGAAGAAAGTCAACGGGGGGGCTAGGGTTTACTGTAGCGCGACCCGATCCGGATCTCGCGCGGCGGCGCAACTGTTCACCGGGCGAGGAGGAAGACGCCGGGGAAGCTCGCCGGAGTGCTGGGGCGGCTGGCGTGGAGGAGGTGGTCGCCGGGGGCCGGATCCGACGACCGGGGCGGCGTGCGGCGGCGGAGGGCGCTGGACGGTGGCGGCGCTGGGCGAGGCCGCCTCGGGCGGCGAGGAGGCGACGGGAAGCCCCGCGGCTCCCGGCAATGGCGTGCGGCGGCCGGCGGCGTCCGGTCGCCGGAGTCGGGGAAGGGCGCAGGCGGAGGAAGTCGGCGCGGGCGGCGGGGAATGGCCCAGACGGGCGAGGAGGCGGGCTCCCCGTGGGCCGGGCGGGCCGCGGCGGCGGGGGCGGCCGGGAGGCCACGTGGCGCGTCCCGATTGGCTGAGGCGCGGCGGCGGACGCGTCCGGCCGGATTCGGACGTGTCCGGCCGGGTGCGGGGGCGATTTTAGGGTTTCGGGGGGGAGGAAGAGATCCGAAAACGGGGGGTCTATATATAGGCATAGAGGGAGCTAGGAGAGTCCAAATGAGGTGCGGTTTTCGCCCACACGATCGTGATCGAACGACCGAGACGATGGAGCTGAGTTTGGTGGGTTTTTGGGCCAAAATGGAGGGGTGTTGGGCTGCACACACACGAGGCCTTTTCGGTCCCTCGGTTAACCGTTGGAGTATCAAACGAAGTCCAAATGACCCGAAACTTGACAGGCGGTCTACCGGTAGTAAACCAAGGCCGCATGCAAGTCTCGGCCCAATCCGGAAATGTTTAATCCCCACACATGAAAGAAAGCTAGAAATGGCCACCGGAGGAGAACGAAGCGCCGGAATGCAAAACGGACAACGGGGAAAATGCTCGAATGCATGAGATGAACATGTATGCAAATGCAATGCACGTGATGACATGATATGAGATGCACGAAAAACAAAAACAACACGCGGAGACAAAGACCCGAACCCAAGAACTAAATATAACTTAATGCCGGAAACGGCATGAGTTGGAGTACAATTGGGGAAGGTTACATATGGGGCGTTACAGTGTTCCAGGCGGCGTGAGTTGTGAAACTATTCCACATTTCCTTAAGTGTGTGCCAAATTCGTGACTCAAGTATTCTCCCCCATGATCTGATCGCAAGAACTTGATTTTCCTGTCACGTTGATTCTCAACCTCACTCTGAAATTCCTTGAACTTTTCAAAGGTCTCAGACTTGTGTTTCATTAAGTAGACATACCCATATCTACTCAAGTCATCAGTGGGGGTGAGAACATAACGATAGCCACCGCGAGCCTCAACACTCATTGGACCGCACACATCAGTATGTATGATTTCCAATAAGTTGGTTGCTCGCTCCATTGTTCCTGAGAACGGAGTCTTGGTCATTTTACCCATGAGGCATGGTTCGCACGTGTCAAATGATTCGTAATCAAGAGACTCCAAAAGTCCATCCGCATGGAGCTTCTTCATGCGTTTGACACCTATGTGACCAAGGCGGCAGTGCCACAAGTATGTTGGACTATCATTATCAACCTTACATCTTTTGGTATTCACACTATGAATATGTGTAACGTTACGCTCGAGATTCATTAAGAATAAACCATTCACCAGTGGGGCATGACCATAAAACATATCTCTCATATAAATAGAACAACCATTATTCTCGGATTTAAATGAGTAGCCATCTCGAATTAAACAAGATCCTGATACAATGTTCATGCTCAAAGCTGGCACTAAATAACAATTATTGAGGTTTAAAACTAATCCCGTAGGTAAATGTAGAGGCAGCGTGCCTACGGCGATCACATCGACCTTGGAACCATTCCCGACACACATCGTCACCTCGTCCTTCGCCAGTCTCCGCTTATTCCGCAGCTCCTGCTTTGAGTTACAAATGTGAGCAACCATACCAATATCAAATACCCAGGAGCTACTACGAGTACTGGTAAGGTAGACATCAATTACATGTATATCACATATACCTTTAGTGTTGCCGGCCTTCTTGTCCGCTAAGTATTTGGGGCAGTTCCGCTTCCAGTGACCACTTCCCTTGCAATAAAAACACTCAGTCTCGGGCTTGGGTCCATTCTTTGGCTTCTTCCCGGTAGCTTGCTTACCGGGCGCGGCAACCCCCTTGCCGTCCTTCTTGAAGTTCTTCTTACCCTTGCCTTTCTTAAACTTAGTGGTTTTATTCACCATCAACACTTGATGTTCCGTTTTGATTTCCACCTCTGCTGATTTCAGCATTGAATATACCTCAGGAATGGTCTTTTCCATCCCCTGCATATTGAAGTTCATCACAAAGCTCTTGTAGCTCGGTGGAAGCGACTGAAGGATTCTGTCAATGACCGCGTCATCCGGGAGATTAACTCCCAGCTGAGTCAAGCGGTTATGCAACCCAGACATTTTGAGTATGTGCTCACTGACAGAACTATTTTCCTCCATCTTACAAATGAAGAACTTGTTGGAGACTTCATATCTCTTGACCCGGGCATGAGCCTGGAAAACCATTTTCAGCTCTTCGAACATCTCATATGCTCCGTGTTGCTCAAAACACTTTTGGAGCCCCGGTTCTAAGCTGTAAAGCATGCCGCACTGAATGAGGGAGTAATCATCAGCACGTGACTACCAAGTGTTCATAACGTCTTGGTTCTCTGGGATGGGTGCGTCACCTAGCGGTGCTTCTAGGACATAATCTTTCTTGGCAGCTATGAGGATGATCCTCAGGTTCCGGACCCAGTCTGTATAGTTGCTGCCATCATCTTTCAGCTTGGTTTTCTCTAGGAACGCGTTGAAGTTGAGGGCAACATTAGCGGTGGCCATTAAATCTACAAGACATAGTGTAAAGATTTTAGACTAAGTTCATGATAATTAAGTTCATCTAATCAAATTATTCAATGAACTCCCACTCAGATAGACATCCCTCTAGTCATCTAAGTGAAACATGATCCGAGTCAACTAGGCCGTGTCCGATCATCATGTGAGACGGACTAGTCAACATCGATGAACATCTTCATGTTGATCGTATCTTCTATACGACTCATGCTTGACCTTTCGGTCTTCTGTGTTCCGAGGCCATGTATGTACATGCTAGGCTCGTCAAGTCAACCTAAGTGTATTGCGTGTGTAAATCTGGCATACACCCGTTGTATTCGAATGTTAGAATCTATCACACCCGATCATCACGTGGTGCTTCGAAACAACGAACCTTCGCAACGGTGCACAGTTAGGGGGAACACTTTCTTGAAATTATTACGAGGGATCATCTTATTTAAGCTACGTCGTTCTAAGCAAATAAGATGTAAAACATGATAAACATCACATGCAATCAAATAGTGACATGATATGGCCAATATCATTTGCTCCTTTTGATCTCCATCTTCGGGGCTCCATGATCATTGTTGTCACCGGCATGACACCATGACTCCATCATCATGTCTTCTTGAAGTTGTCTCATCATCTATTACTTCTACTACTATGGCTAACGCTTTAGCAATAAAGTAAAGTAATTACATGACGTTTATGTTGACACGCGGGTCATAAATAAATTAAGACAACTCCTATGGCTCCTGCCGGTTGTCATACTCATCGACATGCAAGTCGTGATTCCTATTACAAGAACATGATCAATCTCATACATCACATATATCATTCATCACATCCTTTTGGCCATATCACATCACACGGCACATGCTGCAAAAACAAGTTAGACGTCCTCTAATTGTTGTTGCAAGTTTTTACGTGGCTGCTATAGGTTTCTAGCAAGAACGTTTCTTACCTACGCCAAAATCACAACGTGATATGCCAATTTCTATTTACCCTTCATAAGGATCCTTTTCATCGAATCCGATCCGACTAAAGTGGGAGAGACAGACACCCGCTAGCCACCTTATGCAACTAGTGCATGTCAGTCAGTGGAACCAGTCTCACGTAAGCGTACGTGTAAGGTCGGTCCGGGCCGCTTCATCCCATGATGCCGCCGAATCAAGATAAGACTAGTAACTGGAAGTAAATTGACAATATCGACGCCCACAAGTACTTTGTGTTCTACTCGTGCATAGAAACTACGCATAAACCTAGCTCATGATGCCACTGTTGGGGAACGTAGCAGAATTTTAAAATTTTCTACACATCACCAAGATCAATCTATGGAGTCATCTAGCAGCGAGGGAGAGGGGAGTGCATCTACATACCCCTGTACATCACGAGCGGAAGCGTTCAAGAGAACGGGGTTGATGGAGTCATACTCGTCGTGATCCAAATCACCGATGACCTAGCGCCGAACGGATGGCACCTCCGCGTTCAACACACGTACGGTTGGGAAGACGTCTCCTCCAACTTGATCCAACAAGGGGGAAGGAGAGGCTGATGGAGATCCAGCAGCACGACGGCGTGGTGGTGGAAGCAACGGCGATCTCGGCAGGGCTTCGCCAAGCTTAGCGAGAGGGAGAGGTGTCACGGGAGGGAGAGGGAGGCGCCAGGGGCTAAGGTGCGGCTTCCCTCCCTCACCCCCACTATATATAGGACCCCTAGGGGGGCGCCGGCCCTAGGAGATGGGATCTCCAAGGGGCGGCGGCCAAGGGGGGTGGAGTGCCCCCCAAGCCAAGTGGGGCGCCCCCCACCCCTAGGGTTTCCAATCCTAGGCGTAGGGGGAGGCCCAAGGGGGGTGCACCAGCCCACTAGGGGCTGGTTCCCCTCCCACTTCAGCCCATGGGGCCCTCCGAGATAGGTGGCCCCACCCGGTGGACCCCCGGGACCCTTCCGGTGGTCCCGGTACAATACCGATTACCCCCAAAACTTTCCCGATGGCCGAAACTTGACTTCCTATATATAAATCTTCACCTCCGGACCATTCCGGAACTCCTCGTGACGTCCGGGATCTCATCCGGGACTCCGAACAACTTTTGGTTTACCGTATACTAATATCTCAACAACCCTAGCGTCACCGAACCTTAAGTGTGTAGACCCTACGGGTTCAGGAGACACGTAGACATGACCGAAACGACTCTTCGGTCAATAACCAACAGCGGTATTTGGATACCCATGTTGGCTCCCACATGCTCCTCGATGATATCATCGGATGAACCACGATGTCGAGAATTCAATCAATCTCGTATACAATTCCCTTTGTCAATCGGTACGTTACTTGCCCGAGACTCGATCGTCGGTATCCCAATACCTCGTTCAATCTCGTTACCGGCAAGTCACTTTACTCGTACCATAATGCATGATCCCGTGATCAACCACTTGGTCACATTGAGCTCATTATGATGATGCATTACCGAGTGGGCCCAGAGATACCTCTCCGTCATACGGAGTGACAAATCCCAGTCTCGATTCGTGCCAACCCAACAGACACTTTCGGAGATACCCGTAGTGCACCTTTATAGTCACCCAGTTACGTTGTGATGTTTGGCAGACCCAAAGCACTCCTACGGTATCCGGGAGTTGCACAATATCATGGTCTAAGGAAATGATACTTGACATTCGGAAAAGCTATAGCAAATGAACTACACGATCTTTAAACTATGCTTAGGATTGGGTCTTGTCCATCACATCATTCTCCTAATGATGTGATCCCGTTATCAATGACATCCAATGTCCATAGTCAGGAAACCATGACAATCTTTTGATCAACGAGCTAGTCAACTAGAGGCTCACTAGGGACGTGTTGTGGTCTATGTATTCACACATGTATTATGATTTCCGGATAACACAATTATAGCATGAACAATAGACAATTATCATGAACAAGGAAATATAATAATAATCATTTTATTATTGCCTCTAGGGCATATTTCCAACAGGGTAAGGCATTCATTATGCAAAGCAAGCATGTGAAAGTAAATTACTTGTTACTTACCCGAGTCCGGAGCTCTCCAGGAGCGTTCGCAGATTTGCCCCGCAGTGTGTCGTATGCCGCAAAGTACTACCAGGCCGAGGAGGGAAGCTCGACGGAGAAGTTTTTCTGGTCTCAATATACTGAGACCGAACACCCGATGCCTGTGAGCGACCAGCTGAAGTAACTAGTCGAGCTGCACAAGGCGGCCGAACAGGCCATGAGGGGCCTTATAGTCCGGATGTGGCCGGGCGACTCCCTTCCCAACAGCTACTTCGGCCTGGTGAGGCGGCTTGTAGATGCCTACCCACGGCTGGAGATCATAAAGCGGTCTGACTGCATCGAAGCTGCACGTCGGGCTTTTGCCTGTGCGAAGGTGCACTGGGCCAAGATGGACGCTGAGAAGCTAGTGAAGGAGGGGCCGCCGCAGGGCAAAGAGCATCGCCACCCCGAAATGTATTATGAGGGTGTCCTAAAGGGTGCCCGTCTTGTGGCGGACGAGTGTGTGAAGGATGTAATTTTTGAATGAACTTGCTCGTGTGATCCTGTATTATGAAAACTTGTTCATATGCGCTAAAACGCTTGTTTGAATTTAAAATATTACCTTCTGTGCGGCTGTTTATTAAATCTGAGAGATGGCCAGTCATCGGCTTCTGCCCCCATGCCACGAGTGCTGGGGTGTTCAGGATAAATCTGAGCACTCTTTTTCCCATTGTTGGGTCCTTCGAGGGAGGTGCTCAGCACAACGAACAAGGCAATCGGACTATAATGCTTTATCACTCTCACATAGCCATAGAAGTCTACAATTTTAAATTTTGGTGAAGCCCCTAGTATTCGGAAGGCCGAATTCGGGGCGCTATACACGCCTAAGCCGGACAAAGCCGACTCCTCGCTCTAAGCGGCATAAGTCTTTAGGGACTCGAGGCCTATCGAACAGCGACCAGCTCTCGCCTTATCATGACAGTCAGTTTTAGCTTTCTCTACTGAGGTGCTTGCCCAGATGAACCGGGGCACAATCGCAGTAGTTCTCCTAGTGCTACCTTAGCCGATATAGCGGAACGTAAGGTACCAAAACATGGGAGCCGGGCAAACCCAACTATTGACCCAAGACATGATTCGGAGCTGATGCATATAACGCTATAAGTTTAGGGTGCCGCACTGTCGGAAGTGTTAGGACTTCTCACGCTGTATTATGGGGTACGCTTAAGCCCCTGGCGTATTGGCCTTACCAGAGTGTACGGGTGCTGAATGTCATGAATGAACATATATATAAAAAAGAATAGAGAATGCGGTAATAGTCTAGTGCTATGCATTGTTTATTCAAAAAGGTGCGTCGAAGCAGAATGATACAAGTAGTGAGATAAGCAAAAAGTAGGACTATTTGACATGTCCCCTCCAAGGGCAAGCTGAGGAATGGTATTTAAAGCAAGTAATTGACTCGTTATCAGAGACCACCTGGGAGTTCCATGGTGCGACGTAGCTTTCTGCCTCCTTGGTCGTTGTATCGTGTGTCCAGCAATCGTACTGCCGGACGGGGTTTCCGGAGAGTAAAGTCCTGAAAGAGAGAAAATAATAACAAAGCAGGAAGCCCCTAGTGCGGTTGAGCCGCCTTTTGGGGCGTGCCGTAGTCGTGCCCCCCCACCACCTATGCCCATGGTATTTTCAATGCGTAATTATGTACGCGTGGCACGTATTTCGCCGTTTGGCTGGGACTGGGTGGGGCCGCATTGCTATGCGAGCTCGGAACATGCCAGGTGGTCTTGTTGCAAATTACTCTAGGCGCGCTTGACGGTGTCCGGGTGTTTAATCACCAAACTGGTGGATTGCCTGAAGAGGCTGCTTTGTGCTTCTGCTGTGAGGGCCGCAGTGTGCTCCTCCATGCGGAGAGAGCGCTATCTGTTTCCATTGACTGTGATGACCCCCTGAGGTCCTGGCATCTTGAGCTTGAGGTATGCATAATGCGGTACCGCATTGAATCTTGCAAATGCGGTTCGCCCGAGCAGTGCGTGATAGCCACTGCGGAACGAGACTATATCGAAGATTAACTCCTCGCTTCGGAAGTTATCCGGGGATCCGAAGACCACTTCCAGTGTGACTGAGCCTGTGCAATGGACCTCTACACCTGGTATGACGCCTTTGAAGGTCGTTTTTGTGGGTTTGATCCTTGAGGGGTCTATATCCATTTTGCGCACTGTGTCCTGATAAAGGAGGTTTAGGCTGCTGCCGCCGTCCATAAGGACTCGAGTGAGGTGAAATCCCTCGATAATTGGGTCTAGGACCAGTGTGGCGAATCCGCCATGACGAATACTAGTGGGGTGGTCCCTGCGATCGAAGGTGATCAGACAGAAGGACCATGGGTTGAACTTTGGGGCGACTGACTCCAACGCATATACGTCCCTTAGCGCATGCTTCCGCTCCCTCTTGGGGATGTGGGTTGCGTATATCATGTTCACCGTCCGCACTTGTGGGGGGAACCTCTTCTGTCCTCCGGTGTTCGGCGGCCGGGGCTCCTCCTCGTCATTGCTATGTAGCCCCTTATCTTTGTTTTCGGCATTTAACTTGTCGGCCTGCTTGAACACCCAACATTCCCTGTTGGTGTGGTTGGCTGGCTTGTCGGGGGTGCCGTGTATTTGACACGAACGATCAAGTATACGGTCCAGACTAGACGGGCCCGGAGTGCTTCTTTTGAATGGCTTTTTCCGCTGACTAGGTTTAGAGCCTCTGAATCCGGCATTGACTGCCGTATCCTCGATATTGTTGCTATTGATGTGGCGCTTGTGTTTGTTGCGACATGACCTACCATTACTATACTTGGTATCTGAAGTACCATGGTTCTTTGATATATTATTGCTGCGAGCCAGCCAGCTGTCCTCTCCCGCGCAAAAGCGGGTCATGAGTGTCGTGAGGGCTGCCATAGATTTCGGCTTTTCCTGGCCAAGGTGCCGGGCGAGCCACTCGTCATGGATGTTGTGCTTAAAATCTGCTAGGGCCTCTGCATCCGGACAGTCGACGATTTGATTTTTCTTTGTCAGGAACCGTGTCCAGAATTGCCTGGCCGATTCTTTTGGCTGCTGAATTATGTGGCTCAAGTCATCGGCATCTGGTGGTCGCATATTAGTGCCCTGGAAATTGTCAAGGAATGCGGCTTCTAGATCTTCCCAACAGCCAATGGATTCTGCTGGCAGGCTGTTGAGCCAATGCCGAGCTGGTCCTTTGAGTTTGAGTGGGAGGTATTTAATGGCGTGTAGATCGTCACCGCGGGCCATGTGGATGTGCAGGAGGAAGTCCTCGATCCATACCGCATGATCTGTTGTGCCGTCGTATGATTCGATATTTACGGGTTTGAAACCCTCTGGGATTTGGTGATCCATTACTTCGTCTGTGAAGCATAGGGGGTGTGCGGCGCCTCTGTACTGGGCTATATCACGACGTAGCTCAAATGAGTCTTGTCCGTTGTGTTCGGCCCGGCCGGATTTACTTTTACGGTATCCGGCGTGACGGTTATTGTCTCGCGTAGTGGCACGCCCTGGTGATCCGTAGATCGATCTTGTGTGTTTTGCTTTGTCCTCCAATACGTCTCGCAGGTCTAGCGCGTTTCCCCGTGCCTTGACATTTTTATTTGAGTGGCACTGGGGTGCGGGCTGAGCTTTTGGCTGAAATGCCTCTCTGTCGCGGCCACGAGGTGGCCGATTAGCCGCGTCATTCGCTGGAGATGTAGGTTTTAATGCTTCCTCCTCTAGTCGGGGTAGCAACCTGCGCTTTGGGTAACTCTTGGAGGGGCGTTCGAGTCCATATTCCTCGGCCGCAAGGACTTCAGTCCATCTGTCAGCTAGCAAATCTTGATTAGCTTGAAGCTGCTGTTACTTTTTCTTAAGGCTATTTGCCGTGGCTATAAGCCGGCGCTTGAAGCGCTCTTGCTCGACGGGATCCTCAGGCATGACAAATTCGTCATCGGAGGGAGGCGTGTAATTATCATCCTCCGCCTCTTCATCTGCCGCTCTCTCGGGAGGGCTGGTTTCTCCATCCTCCTGCTCTAAATCTTGCTGGAGGGGATTGTTGTCATCTTCGGCACTGTCCAGAGTGCTATTATCTCCTATACCGGTATCACCGCTTTTGCCTTGGCGAGACTTAGAGCGGCGCCGCTGACGTCGGCTCTTGGGTTGCTTCTTGGAGGGGTCATCCTCCGCTGTCCCGTCGCCATTGCCTTCTTTGGGTGTGTCCACCATATATATATCATATGATGAGGTGGTTGTCCAGTGCCCTGTGGGCAGTGGTTCTTGTTCGTCTCCTGCATCGGCGTCCATACTGTCGATGTCTTCGGAATTGAAGTCGAGCATGTCGGTCAAATTGTCGACAGTTGCTACTAAGTGGGTGGTGGGTGGGCGGCAAATTTCTTCATCATCCGCATCCCAATCATGCCGAACATAGTTCGGCCAGGACTCCCCTGACAAGGAGAGAGACCTTAATGAGTTCAGTATGTCGCCAAAGGCCGAGTGCTGAAAGATATCCGCGGAGGTGAACTCCATGATCGGCGCCCAGTCAGATTCGATAGGCACGGGCGCAGGCGGTTCGGAGTCCGTGGCCGGGGAAGAATCCGGCAGTTCGGCGTCACGGCTCCCATGAAGGGTAAAGTCGGTATTTGGCTCGATCGCCGCTGAAGATGCGGCCTTCGTGGCGGGGTCTATCCACCCGTCCTTGGATGGCGCAACTGGCTCCAAATTGAGGGTCGGAGCGGTCGCCGGTGCGATTTCCCGAACACTGTCCGATGGTGGAGCTAAATCATGCTCATCGTGACCGTGCGGCGCACTCGGCAAGGGCTCGAATCCGGCGAAGATCAAGTCTCCGCAGATGTCGGCCGTGTAGTTTAAGCTTCCAAACCTGACCTGGTGGCCAGGGGCGTAACTCTCGATCTGCTTCAGATGGCCAAGCGAGTTGGCCCGCAGTGCGAAGCCGCCGAATACAAAGATCTGTCCGGGGAGAAAAGTCTCACCCTGAACTGCATCGCTATCAATGATCAAAGGAGCCATCAAGCCTAACGATGAAGACATAGAGGAACTCTCAATGAAAGTACCAATGTCGGTGTCAAAACCGACGGATCTCGGGTAGGGGGTTCCGAACTGTGTGTCTAAGGCAGATGGTAACAGGAGGCAGGGGACACGATGTTTACCTAGGTTCGTGCCCTCTTGATGGAGGTAATACCCTACGTCCTGCTTGATTGTTCTTGATAATATGAGTAGTACAAGAGTTGATCTACCACGAGATCGAAGAGGCTAAACCTTAAAAGCTAGCCTATGGTATGATTGTATGTTGTCCTACGGACTAAAACCCTCCGGTTTATATAGACACCAGAGGGGGCTAGGGTTACATAGAGTCGGTTACAAGGAAGGAGATCTACATATCCGTATTGCCAAGCTTACCTTCCACGCCAAGGAGAGTCCCATCCAGACACGGGACGAAGTCTTCAATCTTGTATTTTCATAGTCCAACAGTCCGGCCAAAAGATATAATCCGGCTGTCCGGATACCCCCTAATCCAGGACTCCCTCACCCTCCCTCGATGGCATCGAGTGGAGTCGGCGGATCTGCAATCCAACGAGCATGGGGATATTCCCTGACCAACGTGCTACAGAGGCTTGGCCTTGATGTTCTGCGGTGGCCTATTTAATAGTTTCACAACGCTGATTCAGCTATGTTGCTTCGACGGATCTGGTTTGTGGAGCTGTTTTTTTTTCTTCTTGTATTTGACGGTGCTTGAGCAACCACGGTGGTCGGCAACGAGCGAAGATGACTCATGGATGCAAGGATCTCTTAGGACTGAGTTACATTGTTTATTTTGAGGCCTTGTGTGCAATTGTACGTAACACATGGACACATGAACACATGAACACATGGGAGCACTTCCGTTCACTTACCTGGGTATCCCCATTCATCATCGTAAGTTGACAAACAGTGAATGGAAGTGTATTGAGGATCGGTTTGAGAAGAAACTGAGTTGTTGGAAGGGCAAACTCATGTCGTATGGAGGCCGATTGATTCTCGTTAACTCGGTGCTCACGAGTCTGCCTATGTTCCTTTTGTCCTTTTTTTGAAGTACCAGTTGGAGTCAGGAAAAGGCTGGACTTCTATCGATCACGTTTCTTCTGGCAGAGTGATGAGCTTAAGAGAAAGTACTGTTTAGCCAAATGGGATGTCATCTGCCGACCAAAAAACCAAGGGGGTCTGGGTGTTGAGAATCTTGAGGTTAAGAACAGATACCTCCTCAGTAAGTGGCTATATAAGTTAGCAGCAGAGACTGGAGCAACTTGGGCGCAGATTCTGCGTAACAAGTATCTGCACTCAAAGAATTTGTCGCAGGTGACAGTCAGGCCGACTGACTCGCCGTTCTGGAAAGGGCTAATGAGAGTCAAAGCTACTTTCTTTAATAGAACAAAGTTTATTGTTGGTGATGGTAATAATACTCACTTCTGGGAGGATACTTGGCTGGGGGAAGCGCCGCTGGCGCTTCAGTATCCCTCGTTATATCGTATTCTGCAGCGACGTGATGCTCTGGTTGCAGCGAGTTTGCAGTCCACCCCCCTTAATATTCAGTTTAGGAGGGTGCTTGTTGGAGAACGGTGGGAAGCTTGGCTTCATCTGATGAGTAGACTGATGGAGGTTCAGCTTACTCATCAGCCCGATCAGTTGTGTTGGAAGCTTACTACTTCTGGGGAATTCACAGTCAAGTCGATGTACCTTGATGTCATCAACTCTAGTGTTATTCCTAGTTCCATACATGTTTGGAAAGTTAAGGTTCCGCTAAAAATCAAAGTGTTTATGTGGTTTGTACATAAACAAGTTATCTTAACGAAAGATAACTTGGTTAAGCGCAACTGGAGAGGCTCTACTAGGTGTAGTTTCTATGATCGGGATGAAACTATCAAGCACCTCTTCTTTGATTGCCCGTTGGCGAGGGTTCTGTGGCGCTCGATGCAAATTGCCTTTAACATTACTCCTCCGAATTCGGTCGGGTCGTTATTTGCAACGTGGCTTGTTGGGATAGAGTCTGAAACAGCTAGACAAATTCGCGTAGGAGCATGTGCGTTGTTATGGGCAATCTGGAACTACAGAAATGATTTGGCTTTTAACAGAACATCAACTATTCATTTTTTGCAGGTTTTATTCCGCGCTACTGCGCTAATCCGTATGTGGTCCTTACTCACTCCGATGGAGGCCAGGGAGCGTTTGGTTAATGGATCTCTCCGGTGGGAGATGGTAGCGCGGGATATCTTCAACCGGTTTGGATGGCGGTCATGTAATAGGATAGGCGATTAGTTTACCTATCTATATTTTGCCAGCCGGTTGTGGCTTTTGGGCATTTTTTGTTTCTGTTGCTCTTCGTGAGCCAGCTTTTCATTTTGTTGCGGACTGCAAGACATTATTGAACTACTTTATTTTTTAATAAATGTGGCCATATGCATCATTCTGATGCAGAGGCCGGGGAGTCCCCCCCCCCCTTCGAAAAAGAAAAAAATATGTCCTTTTTTTATCATGTGTTCATGTGTCCTTTCAATGAACTTTTTACGTGCTCTGTATGCTTTTTGCGATATACACGTAGTTATTTATAGAAAAAAATACTGCTTTTGTTTTTAGTTTTGTGCTCCTTCCATTTTAAGTTACTCGTCGTAGAAATGGATGTATCTCGCAAAATGTCTTGTATAAAAATATGGTACGTTATTGGCGTACTCTCGAAAAAAAGAAATAAATGTATCTAGAACTAAAATACATCTAAATACATTCATACCTGTGATAAGTAATTCGGAACGGAGGGAGTATGAAACATGTCCAGTTTTAAAACATGAAGGTCGATAAAGAAAAGACGAGGGGTCATATGTTGACTTCTTGTAAATTTGAGGGACAAAAGTATAAATATGTACATCCCTAAAACTGCAACCGACGTGGTCTTCCACTCTTCAATTCCCTTCCCGGATTCGCAGCGTCCACCGCCGCTCCAGCCGCCATCCGCCGCCCAAATCGATCACCGCCACTCCAGCCAAGCCATCTGCCGCCGCAAAATCGAGCCATCTTGTCCCCTCCTTCGCCGATGCGGCCGACCCCGACCGAGGGAGATGCGGAAATACCAATGAGTCCTAGGATCGGTGGCCGCCCCTGCCCTGCTCTTGCTCCTACTCCTCACGCTCGTCCTACCGTTTATTCAGACCCAGATGTAGAGCGCACGAGAGAAGGCTGCCAATGAGCGTTGGTTGGACGGAGGCATCGTGGACTGTCAGTATGCAGCTACTGACATTGGCTGTGAAGCAGCCAGGAAGGCGTAACCACAGCGAAAAGGTGGAAGCATAGCGCGGGAGGTTTGAATAGGAGTTGGGCTAGGTTAGCGTGTGGGCTGCGCAAGTGTTGGACCGAGGCCTTGGTTGTAACTAGCGGATATATAAGCTCGAGTGGTGTGGCTTGTCGGGGATCGTGTAATTGAATTTGAATCTTATTCCCTGATCTTATCCTCTCTTCCTTCCTCGTTCTCTCGTTGCGTCCGCATCTCTCTCACTCCAGCTCTCCTTCCTCACCAATTTCATCGGCGACAAGCCTCAAATCCGGCGGTCCCTCGCGGCCAGCGGCAAGGGCATTACAATCTGGTATCAGAGAGACTGATCCGTGGCCCGCTTCCGCTTTCTCGAGAGCATACCGGCAAATTCCGAGGTGACGGTCTCCGGTCACCTTAGGGTTCGATCGGTGTAATCCCCGACCTGAGGTGGGTTGCTTCAGAGAGGAACGGCATGACGGTGTTCAAACCCAGTGCCCAGACCAAGTACCTCGAGCGCGGCATGGAGGCGTTCCAGGAGCGCATGTTGAAGGAGTTTGCGGAGATCCGTGCGGAGCAGAGCAAATTGACGAAGGTGGCCGAGATCTGCGACCGATTGGAAGCGCTGGATGCAAAGCTGGAGGAGTAGTCCCAGTGGCTGGATCAGGTGCAAGTGAAGGTAAATCTCTCCTGTGATACTTTGGGGAAGGTGCGGCAAGAGCAAGTTCAGTCGATGAAGCAAAGCAATCAGGGCGCTGCGAGGGGAGGGACTATTCCTCAAGTTCCCCCGCCTCCAGATGGGTTATTGGGAGCGGCTCCAACATCTCAGGGGTCGACAGCAAGGACTCAGCACCGGGCACCCCAGATACAGAACCACAATCCATATCCTAGTGGGGAACAGTGAGAACATGTGCAGTGTGAGGAAGCAACTGGAAAGAGAAATTGGATGCCGAAAATGGATTTTCCAAAATTTGACGGTACGGGAGCAAGGGTTTGGATAGATCAGTGTGAGGCATTCTTCCAACTGTACAATATTCCTGATAGTTTTCGTGTGGCGTCCGCATCTCTGAACCTGGTGGACAACATTGCACACTGGTTTCAGTCAGTGAGACAGAAGGGAGTGTGGCCGAATTGGGAGCAGTTTTGTGAGGCATTACTGGCAGAATTTGATGTGAATGTGCATCGGGAGCTGTTGCAGTCCTTACTCAGGTTGAAACAGTGGGGCACCGTTGAGGAGTACAAGAGCAAGTTTCACCAGTTGGTCTATAGCATCAGGTTGTATGAACCTCAACTGAGTGACACTCTGTTGGTCGCAAGATTTGTCATGGGTTTAAAGGAAGAGTTGCGAGCTGCAGTGGAAATGCAGTTGCCTGAATCTGTCCAGCAAGCTGCACTGTATGCTCAAGTTCAGGAGAGGTTACTTCAGCAGAGCAAGGGCAGTAAAACCAATTATGCAAAAAATGTCACAAGCAGACAGGACTCTAGAAGCAGTTTTGCACCTGGAGAGCTGTGGAAAGCTAAGCAACTCAAGGAGTACAGGAGAGCTAATGGCCTATGTTATGGGTGTGGGGAAAAGTACAACCCTGGTCATGTTTGCACACCTGCAACTGAGAAAGCTTCTCATCTGAAGACAGTAGAAGCTGTAAATACCCATGAGATCATATCTGATGCAGTGTTGGATGCACTATTGTATGATCAGCAGGAGGAATGTGCTACTATATCAGTTCAGGCCCTGTCAGGAGCAACTCATCCAAAAACTATACAGTTCAGAGCACTGATTGGGAATCAAGTGGTGTTGCTGTTGTTAGATTCTGGAAGTACACACACATTTGTTGATCAGGCTCTGTTGGAAAGAATCAAGTTAACTTCAGAAAAATTGTCTGAACCTTTATCTGTCAAGGTGGCAAATGGTGATAAGCTACAGTGTATTGAATATGTCCCTAATGTAACTTGGTGGCTGCAGGGGCAGAACTTCACTAGCCCTATGAAAGTGTTGCAACTTGGCAGCTATGACATAATTTTAGGCATGGATTGGTTAGAAAAGTGGGGAGTGATGAAGTGTCATTGGGCCGAAAAATGGATTCAGTTTGATTATAAGGGACAGGATGTGAGGTTACAAGGAGTTTTGCCCAGTCAAAAACCAAAACTGAAGGAGTTGCCTGTTGAACAGTTACTGAAATGGGACAAGGGTAATGATATTATGGCAGTGGCTTTAATTCATCCTGTATATGAGAAGGAAGACAAACAGGATTTTCCTGAACCTATTAAGGAACTCCTGCAACAATATACTGATGTTTTCAGTGACCCAAAGTCATTACCTCCTCGCAGACAGATTGATCATGCAATCAACTTGGTTCCTGGGGTTGTACCAGTGAACAGCAGACCTTATAGATATTCTCCCTTACAAAAGGATGAAATTGAAAGGCAGGTGGATGAGATGTTAAAAGTAGGTCTCATTACACCCAGCTTGAGCCCTTTTGCCTCTCCAGTGTTACTTGTTAAAAAGAAGGATGGAACATGGAGGTTTTGTGTAGATTATAGAAAGCTCAATGCCCTGACAGTAAAAGGCAGATTTCCCTTGCCAGTCATTCATGAATTACTGGATGAATTAGCTGGAGCAAAATGGTTTTCTAAAGTAGATTTGAGAGCTGGCTATCATCAAATTCGAATGATACCTGAAGATGAGTATAAAACAGCTTTCAAGACACATCATGGCCAATTTCAGTTCAGAGTTGTACCCTTTGGGCTAGCAACTGCTCCTGGCACTTTTCAGTGCAACATGAACTTTCTATTTCCTGGTAGAAAAAAGGTTCTCTCATTTATGGATGACATACTTGTGTTCAGCAAGACTTTAGAAGATCATCTCAAAGATTTGAGAGAAGTGCTAACTGTGCTTAGAGAAAATCAGTTCTATGTTAAGGAGAGCAAGTGTTCCTTTGGACAACAGAAATTGGAATATTTGGGACATATGATCTCTGACAAAGGAGTGGCAACTGATCCATCAAAAACTGCTGCAATGTTGGAGTGGCCTGTACCCAGCAATGTAACTGAACTTAGAGGATTTCTGGGACTCACTGGTTATTATAGAAAGTTTGTCCAGAACTATGGGATTATTGCAAAACCCTTGACACTGTTGTTGAAGAAACAGTCCTTCCTCTGGTCAGAAGAGGCACAGGCTGCATTTGAGCAATTAAAGCAAGCTATGGCCTCTACTCCAGTTTTAGCTCTACCTGATTTTGAAAAACAATTTTGTGTGGAAACTGATGCATGTGATTCAGGAGTGGGAGTTGTGCTTGCTCAAGAGGGACACCCTGTGGCTTATTATAGCAAAGCCCTAGGTCAGAAGAATCAGAAACTATCCATCTATGAAAAAGAGTTTTTGGCTATTATGATGGCTATTGACAAGTGGAGATCTTACTTGTCCAGAGGCCCTTTTGTGATTAAAACAGATCACCAGAGCTTGTGTCACTTGGGAGATCAAGTGCTAACTTCTGAACTGCAAAGGAAAGCTATGACAAAGCTAGTAGGGCTACAGTTCACAATTCAGTATAAAAAGGGGGGTAGAAAACACTGTGGCAGATGCTCTGTCTAGAGTGGCTCACTTGTTTCCAGTACAGGCTATATCCACCTCACAACCAGTTTGGATTCAGGAGGTCCTAAATTCTTATGCTGTGGATCCTGTAGCTCAAGACATGTTACAGAAGTTGGCACTGGATGCAAAGGCATGCCCTGGGTTTACTTTACAGGAGGGAATTCTGAAAAACAATGACAAAATCTGGATTGCCTCTTCATGATTTACCAATACCTGAAGGGCCATGGCAGTCCATCGGCATGGATTTCATTGAAGGACTGCCCAAATCTGAAGGGTATAGCTCCATTTTGGTGGTGGTCGACAGGTTTACTAAAGTCAGTCACTTCATTCCTCTCAAACATCCCTTCACTGCAGCAGGAGTGGCAAAAGCTTTTCTTCAGAATGTAGTGCGACTACATGGATTACCTCTATCTATTGTATCTGATAGAGACAAGGTTTTTACCAGTTCTTTTTGGAAGGAGCTATTTAGAGTGTGGGGCACTGAATTACAGATGAGTACAGCATATCATCCACAAACTGATGGTCAGACGGAGAGGGTGAATCAGTGTCTCAAAATGTACTTAAGGTGTGCAGTGCATGACTGTCCTGTCAAGTGGAAACAGTGGTTACCTCAAGCAGAATTCTGGTACAACTCCACTTTTCACTCCTCTTTAGGCTGCTCTCCTTACAAAACCCTGTATGGACACGAGCCAAATATTGGTCAGTTGGCAAGCACAACAAAATCTCTCAATCCTGATGTTTCCGGGTGGATTCTGGCTCAGACAGAACATACTGCTATGTTGAAAGAGCATTTGCATAGAGCTCAGGTCAAGTACAAGCATTATGCAGATAAGAACAGGTCACCCAGAGAGTTCATGGTGGGGGAACAAGTGTATCTGAAGTTGCAGCCTTATGCTCAGTCGTCAGTGGTCAATCGACCATGCCCCAAATTGGCTCTGAAGTTTTTCGGTCCCTTTAAGATATTGGAAAAAGTGGGAGTGGCGGCATACAAGTTGGAGCTACCAAAAGGCAGTCAAGTTTATCCCATTTTCCATGTTTCTCAGTTGAAGTCTCATGTACCATATCACACACCAGTGTTCACGGTTTTACCCAAACCTCTGGATCTGTCAGTGCCAGGGGTGACACCTGAAGAGATTCTCGATCGGCGGCTGGTGAAAAAGGGAAACGTGGCACATTTGCAAGTGTTGATCAAGTGGTCGAGCGTTCCGGTGGAGGCGGCGATATGGGAGGATTACGAGGTACTCAAGGTCAAATTTCCAGATGCACCAGCATGGGGACATGCTGGTTCTCAAGGGGGGGGCAATGTCAGTATGCAGCTACTGACATTGGCTGTGAAGCAGCCAGGAAGGCGTAACCGCAGCGACAAGGCGGAAGCGTAGCGCGGGAGGTTTGAATAGGAGTTGGGCTGGGTTAGCGTGTGGGCTGCGCAAGTGTTGGGCCGAGGCCTTGGTTGTAATGAGCGGATATATAAGCTCGAGTGGTGTGGCTTGTCGGGGATCGTGTAATTGAATTTGAATCTTATTCCCTGAGCTTATCCTCTGTTCCTTCCTCGTTCGCTCGTTGCGTCCGCATCTCTCTCACTCCAGCTCTCCTTCCTCACCAATTTCACCGGCGACGAGCCTCAAATCCGGCGGTCCCTCGCGGCCAGCGGCAAGGGCGTTACATGGACTCGCCGGGGGCAGAGAACGACCTCCACATCATCGGCCTCGCCCGCTTCGCTGTCTCCGAGCACAAGAACAAGACCGTAAGCCCTCCCCCCACTACCCCTCCCTCTTCCATTCCCCTGTTGAATCACGCCGGCCGGCCTATGCAAAATTCGAGTATTTGTACATCGATCTATGCTAAATTCGAGTGCTTTCCCTTTAAACAATACTAATATGAGTAGCATGTGCGATTTGATTCTAATCGTGAGCTCTTAACGATTATCCGGTACTTTTCCGCGTGTCTAATAATTTTGGTTGCAGAACACTCTGCTGGAGTTTGAGAAAGTGGTGAGGCTGAAGCAGCAAATTGTTGCAGGCATGATGTATTACATTACAATTCAGGTCAATGAGGGCGGGGCAAAGAAGATGTATGAAGCCAAGGTGTGGGAGCGGCCATGGATGGATTTCAAGAAGCTCATGGAGTTCAGGCCGGCAGAGCGCGCCTCTGCCAGCGCTTAAGGTATCAATCAAGGAGCATATATCATGCCTGCTTTTTTGCCCTGGTTGAATCATGCTGGATGTAATCAATAAATAACTATGTTAATAAGTTTCTTGATTAATCATAAGGACTATCAACTGCTTTGAAAAAAAGATTGCGGTGTTATAAAAGAGAATTGTTCATCATGCATGCATTACTAGAATAGATATTAAGACACGTCTCACAGACTTATACGTAACCAAAAACCTTGTATTGTAATGTGTTGCTCTCCTTAATATATGGGCAGATCACTGTCATTCCCTCAAAAAAAAAAATTTAAGACGCGTGATGTACCGAACCTTGTTCACCATTTTGTTTGTAGAGAATTGATTACTCTGAATCTGCTAATTTCAGGCGGGTCGGTCCCAGCTGTGCAAGGATATGCAGATATGGTGTGGATATAGCTATCGTCTGTGGGACGTGTCTTAGCTGCTCTCTTGTGTAATATCAAGAACAAATCTGCTTCTTGCGAGTTCTTTTGAACCTGCCCATTGTGTACATCTTGACATTCGAGTTTCAGATGGTTCATATATATCCAATGCAGTTAATTTAGCTTGGCCTGATGGCCTATCTAGTTCTTATTAAGCTACGCATCTGTACTGTTTTTGATAGTGCACTTCCTTGTAGCGTTTCGGGGGAGGACGGCATGAACCAGGGCCTCGACTTACTTGAACAAGGATATCAGAGCAACGAAAGGTAAAGTGGTAAAAGTCAAATTCCAAATGTTTCTTTTGGGGTATTGATAGCTTAAAATCCAGAAGGTTTCCTAGGGAAGAAACTATGGCTATGTGGCAAAACCTGGAGGACATGTGTGCCCAGGTCAGGTTAATTATTGAACCTGACGGTGTGAAATGCTCATTGACAAAACCTGGTGAGTTTGTTGTTGAATCTTGCTATCAGTATCTTGTGGCTAGGAGTCTGACCTGTATGAATTTTGTGGTGATGGAACACGTGTTCCTCCTCTACCCTCTAGCTAAATATATCTTTTGAATGTTGCCTTAGGGATAAGCACAAAGCCTAGTAGCTTCTCTAATTTGTGCAATACCTGGTGTACGTCTCTTTTCTTTCTGGTAGAGATCGGAAGTTGATTATTATCAGTGCTGCTGCCATTTTTGGGGCTCTCTGGACAAGAAACAAATCTTTTTTTTGTTTCCAAGGAATCAAGCTTGCTGACTCTACAAATGTGGCCTTACTTTTATGTCGTTTTCTCTACACCCGGTCAAACCTCTAGAAAAGCGCGCTGCAAAGGCTTCTGCGATCGTGGGTGACATGATGGCGCGGGCAGCAAGGGAGGTCTTCGGGCGACGGCATGGCTGGGCGGGAATCCTGTGTCAAGGAGGCTGGCGATGCAGGTGCTGTTCTGTACTGTATGTTGTCTTGCTGTTCTGTATGAATATAGAACGCAACGCTGCTGAATCTGTACGTTTACCTGCAGCTGGAACTTAGTTGATGCAGTTTGGTGTGTGTGTGTGTGTGTGTGTGTGTGTGTGTGTGTGTGTGTTACTACTGTTTGTTGGTGTAGCATGATGTACGCAGTGTGCAGTTCCAGAAATGAAACTGGGAGACGTCTCAGCAATCTCTAAATACATCATACATACATACTCCCTCCGTTCGGAATTACTTGTCTCGGATATGGATGTATCTAGAAATATTTCTAAATACATCCATTTCTGCGACAAGTAATTCCGAACGAAGGGAGTAGGTGCTTAACTATTTACCAAGCAGCAAAAGGCATCGTGTCTATAACAAGTATAAACACACGGTGAACTTACTCTTTCCGTTCCATAATATAAAAATGTTTTTGAGCGTTTTTGGCACTTGTATTATCTCACTACCGACGAACCGACCTGACCGCGTTATTAGCTGGCCAGCAATTGGAGACGCTCTTAATTACCTTCCGGCGTCGGCAGCTTCCACCAGCTACTGAAGGTGCTTTTAATTACGTTCCCGGATCGGCATTGTCCACCGTCTCTGAGCTGAAAGCACTATCAGAGAGCAGCCGGAGCAGCAACTCGTGTAGCAGAAGCAGCGCCTTACTCTTGCCAAAGACACTTTTGGTGTGAAAAAATTTATAACATCCATTTTTCCTGCCTTAAAATAAGGCAGCTATCGGAGATGGCATTACTTCCCTTCCCGGATCGGCAGCCTCCACCGGCACTCCGCCCAAATCGAGCACCTCCACAGCCACTCTACATTTCCAGCCAAGCCATTCCGCCGCCCCAAAATCGAGCCATCTTCTCCCCTCCTCCTCCGCCGCTGCGGCCGACCCCGATCGACGGAGATGCGGAAACACCACCGAGGTCTAGGATCGGTGGCCGCCCCTGCCCTGCTCCCGCTCCTGCTACTCGCCCTCGTCCTGCCGTCTACTCAGACCCACTCCCAGAAGCATAGCGCGCGAGAGAAGGCTGCCATGGCGGAACCCGCGCGGCGGCTGGCGGGAGGCATCGTGGACTCGCCGGGGCGAGAGAACGACGTCTACATCGTCGACCTCGCCCGCTTCGCCGTCTCCGAGCACAACAAGGAGGCCGTAAGCCCTCGACCCACCACCCCTCCCTCTTCCCTTGTTGAATCTGGATGATCCGGTCGAGTAGTATTGCATTGGTCTAATCTGAATTCACCGCTGCAGAATACCCAGCTGGAGTTGGAGAAAGTGGTGAAGGTCAAGGAGCAAGCTGTTGCTGGCAGGCTGTACTACATCACAATCCAGGTGGATGAAGGCGGGGCGAAGAAGCTGTATGAAGCCAAGGTGCTGGAGCAGCTGTGGCTGGACGTCAGGAAGCTCGTGGAGTTCAAGCCGGCAGAGGAAGCCCCTCCCAACGTTTAAGGTAAAAAAAATTGCATCTATTTCATGCATCAGAGTATCAAGGTTGTCACTCGTTTCAAGACCATATATATCATGTCTGCCTTTTTTTTCTTTCTTTTGCCCTGGTAGAATCATGCAGGCTGTAACCAATAACTATGTTGGTAGGACTATAAACTTCGAACTGTCAAAATTTCTGCTAGTTAATTATAGACCTTTACAAAGCATTACTGGGATTAAGGTGAAATTTCTTCAAGCTATGCAAAGTATTCTCTTCTATAATGACAACTTTCTTGATTAATCACAAGGACTGTGAACTTCGAAGAAAGCTTTTGATGTTGCCATATGAAAATTTATCATGGGACCCTGCTTATTAATTACAGAAGAGAAAATTTTCATCATGCAAGCATTACTAGAATAAAGATTAAGACACATGATTCATAGAGCCTTGTTCGCCAATTTATGCTGAGAATTGATTAATGTAAATCTGCTAATTTCAGGCCTGTCCCAACTGTGCAACAGTGCAAGGATCTCCAGATATGGTGTGGATATAGCTACCGTCCGTGCGACATGTGTTTAACGTGCTCTCTTGTGTACTAGTATCAAGAACAAGTCTGCTTCTTGCGAGTTGTTTTGACCTGCCCATTATATATCTTGCCATTCAAGTTTCAGATGGTTCATATCCTATGCAGTTAATTTAGCTTGGCCTGATGGCCTCTCTAGTTCGTACTAAGCTCCACTATGGCTAGTGATCAGGAATAGAATTCTGGCCAAAGCAAATTCTGGAACACTTGTTCTTCTGCTGTCTAGCTAATTGTGTCTGGAATGTTGCTGGTGTTCCTTTTTTTTCGAAAAGAGAGGACATCCCTCGGCCTCTACATTGAGTGATGCACACGAGCTTGCTGGTGTTCCCTTAGGGTTGGGATCAGCACAAAGCCTTGCTTGCTCCTCTGCTTTGAGCGATTCCTGATTTAAGTCTTGTTTATGGTAGGACCGGAAGGGGGTTATGGTCGGGTGCTGCTGCCATTTTTTGGAATCTCTGGAAAACAAGAAATAAATCTTGTTTCCAAGGAAGTAAGCCTACTAACGTGACCTTACTTTGATGGCATTCTCTCTACAACTGGCCAAACCTTCAGAAAGCGCGCTTCGACAGGGGGCTGACATGAAGGCGTAGGCTGATAGTGCTGTTCTGTGTGTTGATGTTGGGCTCCGCTGTTGTCTGAATTGAACCCACTGCTGCTGAATCTGTTTACCTAGCAGCTGCAACTTTTGCTGTTATTTTGCTGCTGTTTCCGTACTTCAGTTAGCTTCTGGCAATGCATAGGGGCTGTTCCCTGCAGCTTCTCAAGACCTGTTAGTATGGTGCAGACTGATGTATCCAGAAATGAAACTGAGAGCTCAGACATAGCCGTCATTTCAACAATCGTGACAATCTCTGTGCACATCCTACATACTCCCTTCGTTCCAAATTAGTTGACTTGAATTTGTCTCCAAATTAGTTGACTTGAATTTGTCTAAATACAGATGTATCTATACTTGTTTAGTGTCTAGATACATCCGTGTCTAGATAAATATGGGTTAAGTAATTTGAAACAGAGGGAGTAGATGCTTAGCTATTTACAAATAAGTAGTATGTTCCTCTAGCCAATGCAGCAAGAGACACAGACACACCGAACTCCTCTCACCGGCCCACGACTACACCTCCGATCAAGGCCTCAAACTATCACGCTACACCGCAGACGACGTTAAGCAATCCAAAAGGTAGCTATTGGCGCGTGGAGAAACCCTACAGCAGCAGCGCCAAATCTAACTCGCTTTCAGCATGTGACCAGCCTCACACCATCTTGGCCGACAGCGAAGCTATGTCATCCGCGCACTCATAGAGCTCTTTCTTCATCTCGGCACTTGACTGCTCCACAAACTCCTTGTACTCCGCGATGGAATCGATGAGCTTAAGCAGCTCCCTCGCGCACATCTGGGTTTCTTCGTCGGTCTCCCTCAACGCAGCTTGGAGACCCTCTTCAGAGTTCTACCGAATCACAGCATTGATGATGCAGATAAATTATCTGATGATGGCCCGTGTTTCATGCTACGGAAACAGTGACTTTAAGAGACAATTTTACCTTTAAAAAAACCTCTGCCTCCTTCTCGACGGTGCTCAGGTGATGTTCCTTTTTCTCTAGCTCGTCTTTCATTTTTCTAGCATCGGCTGCGCAGCATGAAACGTGGCTTTGGATTTCGCGATCCAGTGAATCCACCTGAGCAGTCATCTGGGTAGAGAAACTAAAATGTAAACAGGAACAATACAAACGATAACTAGTTTACTGTTTTATTTTGCACCAAACTATCCACAAGGTTCAGACTGGTTTGTGATTGTGTTGTATGAAACGGGAGTCCAAAGTATCTACGTTGGTGCAATCTTGACATAGTTTCCCAGGTACATGTGATGACTCATTTTTCAGAAACCAACTATACAAGCTAGCCAGGAGTGATGATCTGTCATATTGAAGTAAATACAAAATCCACATCAACGCCTATGTGTTCATAAATCACTATATGGAGAATTAATACACTAAGGCAACACATGCAACACTACATTCATGAACAAGTAAACATGGCAAAGCTACCATCGGTTCAATGATTTCAGCTCAAGCATGTGCTTGATCAATAAGAGTATGTTCAGATGTTTAGCTATCTTAATGAACTATTCAGAATAATTGCATGAAAATGCAAGTAGAGATTAAATCCATGAACCATTTTGCATTTTTTGGAAACTCTAAAATAAGTTTTTTGAATAATGGGGTGTAGCAGCAACTGGTTGCACAAAATCCACTATTTTCAAACTAAAGGGACTCTTTGGAAAGAAAGAATTTTACAGGAACCATTTTTTTCCAGGGGAAAACGGATATATCCCGTATTCTGAACAGAGCTTAAGTGCATTTGTTTATCACAAGCTAGGCATCTCAACCAGTTTATGCAGCACAAATAAGAACATGTGAAGATATATAGCATACCACTTGTAACAAGTTACACATGAACATCAGTCATTACATTATGTAAAGTATTCACCAAGGCCCTAGACACTCATAGGCGATGGAAGGTCTAATCACCACATATGCAGGAGGGTTTGGCTAGTTCATAGGCGATGCCTTTCAGGGCATGTACAGTGGTTGAGAAGGCAGCCTTCTCTTAAGCTTCCATCTCATTTAAGATGATAACTTGAACATGCTAGATAATGGATTATCTCTTTGTGTTATTTTCTAGCAAAGTAATATTTGCATGCCCGTAAAATTGTGCAGTGATAACTAAATAAGGCCAAGATATGGCATCTGACTCAATCGATAAAAATGGCTTATCTTAAACACCAAAAGAACATCTCTTAGTTAAGAAAAGACACCTCTCCCCCCTCTTTTCACTTCTCTCTCTTCCAACTCAGCAATTATCCTACATGGCAGTGGCATTACCAAGAGAAAACTGACATCACCCCACTGTACGTGCCCTCAAAACTGGTTCTCTAGCAGTTGGAACAGATGAGAAATAAAACAAACCACATTACCAACAGTATAGCAAGTTTTCTACCATAAAATGCAGGTCATCAGAACTTTGTAACTATTGTAACCAATTAATATCTCCATTTCGGAATATATGTAACACATCTCTACCTTTGACAACTGATGTTTATAATTTGGATTGGCAGAGTGAAAACAGTATGATTAGGTTTGCCATGAAAATATCTAGTAAAAGTAGAACCTTATGACTCTTTTCTAACTTATTCATATGAAACTAACAGTCAAAATTGCACGCTAGACACCATGTCAAAAGTCATAACCCAAAACAACATGTATTGTTGAACTGAGGGAGTATAAGAGAACTAGAGAAGGAAGTAAACCATTGAACAGTGTTGACTTTAGATTTTCCATAAAAAAAGAGTTCACTTGAGTACTTTTTGCATGATGCACAGCACATAAATAATAATCCAATTATTTTCTAGGCTGTAATGAGTAATAAATTAATGACATTTTATACAAGTGGAGTAAGTTTATCAACTCATAGTACAGGACCTCCATTTTGCCAGGAATCCAAGATAGTGAACAAGTTTTGCTACAAGATATACAGGCAGAATTTCCACTTTGATGCATGAGTTTTAATAAGTCAATCATGAACATACTATGTGTTAAAATGGACTTGAGGTCTTTGTTTTACTTTGTCATGCTGTGATATATACCATATACTGTATAAGGTGACTGACCTCATTATTTTTAGCCTGTAGAACAGAAACATGACTCCTTTTCTCCTCCAGCATTTTAACAATTCCTTGCAACTGCTTTTGTAGATCAATTGACTCGTCACGCTTTGAGATAATTAGCCTTTTAGTCTCATTGGCAAGAGCATTGAGCGCGGGCTTCAGAGTGGTTTTGTAGGTGGTACCAAGGATCTCAGCCGGGGAGGATCCTTTTGCATTTACCTCGTACTGGAAATCAATACTGGGTTTCAACCTGCAAAATGTAACAGTGATGTTTGACAGTAAGGCAACAAGCTCTACTACTCTACATATAAATTGACAAAAGAGAAGACAAAGAATAAACAATAGATTGGGAAACATAATAAAATGATATCTTTTCTGAGATCTTGATCTTTGTGTGCTTCAGTCTATCACGAACTGAGCACTGAGGAGCAATACTTAAGAATACTGTGTTACACAAAATCTATCTCAGCAATTTTTTTTTAATTAGAAAATGTTGGTATAGCCTTCATTTTTTATATTTCTCAATTATGAAGAATATTATGATGTGAAACATATTAGAAGCTTTTTGTGAAGACATATGTATCATAGCAATACCCAATTAACATATAAACATGCTATATATAATATTGTTGCAATAGAGGAGCAGTGTGCATTAATTCTAACTATGTCTGCCTAAACATTGTGTCCATCACCGAAAAGACAGATTTAAAAAAATACTGATAGAACACACACATAGCTTCATAGCCCTGCTGGAAATGCTTTCACAAATGAAGTCATCGATTTGCAACATGATACTATGTTCAAAAGCAAAACTTAAGAAAAGGAATGATGAGAAACAGAGGGGAAGGAATTACACAGAGAGTTAAGCTACATAAACAAATGAGAAGAGGGAATGGGAGGTAAAGTAAATCAATGGCAAAAACATACGATGTCCTACAACTTTCCTGCACTTTCTGATGTGTAACACTGCAACATTTGAACCGTCTCTATTTAGCTAATGTTAACTACTGGAGGACTGCCTTGTGCATGCCCTTATTCATTGTCTCTTATGTATGCACAGATACAAGCGGCTGATAGTATAACTATTTTTATAAACAGAAAGCAGTTTCCTTGTTTTAACTTGACATCTCAATCATAGTCCATAGAAGAATCATGCCTTCTCCTAACATATATAATCGAACACATAGCAGACTAGCAGAGTGTACTCCAAACCGTAAAGAAAACAAGCAGCAAGAAAAGTTAAGACTGACAAACACCAAGAAAGGTAAAAGGTAACCTACAAGACAGAAGACTAATTGCAAAGTCAAGAGAATACTATCGCAAGCTAAAGCACAATCTTGTAAACTGGGTGACCACAACTCCTAAACAAAGCAAAAGATTATCAAAATAATCCTCTGACATTCAGCATTTGAAGTGCTGCGGCATGAACAAAACTAATCGATTCACCGAATGGACTATTATGTGAACTATGATATGGACGTTATGAAGATCAAACATATTTAACGATGGAGCAACATGTCAGCATTAGAACAGCAGATGTTTGTTTAAGTACATTTCTACATATCCAATAAGAGAGG
This sequence comes from Triticum monococcum, assembly GCA_034509565.1. Lineage (NCBI taxonomy): Eukaryota > Viridiplantae > Streptophyta > Magnoliopsida > Poales > Poaceae > Triticum > Triticum monococcum. The sequence goes on from CM067845.1 coordinate 674,627,543, forward strand.
TATGATTACTCATTACTCTGTTAAGGTCAGTTTAAAGGTGTTAGAAAACAATCGAAGCATTGGTGAAAGAATAACAAATATGGAGAAAAAAATGAAGAATCAGGAGATCCAAAGTTCTTTTCGGGATTCATACTTTCTGAGGGACTGGTTGCACAGCTCCGCAAGGCCCTCGATCTCCTCAAGCTTACTGACCAGTGCAACTTCGAGTTCCCACCCCTTCTCCTCCAGCACGGCATTCGCATTCTCCAGCTTGGCAATATCATTCTCCACCGCTTGCATCTCCCTAGCCATCCTATCCACATCCCTCACATTGACCACCTGCGTCTCCACCTGTTTCGCCAGCTCCTCATTTTCGGCCATGGTCTGCTTGCAATTCAACACCTTGGCCTCCAGCTCCTTCTCCTTCTCCACCAACGCCTCTTCCTTCTCCTTGATCTTGGTGGACCAGCTCTTCACCACGGCCTCGAACTTCTGAACGTCTGCAGTAAATGCATCCTTCTTATCCTCCAGCGTCTTGAGGCGAGAGGGCGCCGACATTTGCTTGCTCCGCTTGGCCTCGAGATCCTGAAGCTCCTTCTCCAGCTCCTGGATGGCCGTTGCCTTCTCAGCGATTTGGGCGCGGGCCTTAGCGTGGTAGTCGTCGTCGAGGGAGGCGACGGCGTCATCCTCGCCGGTGAGGAACAGGTAGTAGCTGTCGGTGATGTAGGTCATGAGGTCATTGGAGGCGGAGACGGGAGGGGACGCGTCGAGGCCGTCGGTGACGCGGCAGAGAAGGGTGAGCCAGTAGAGGACGGAGAGGAGCGGCGGCCAGGAGTGCGGGGTGCCGGGGGCCTTGAGGGCGGATCTGGTGACCTTGTAGGGGCAGCCGAGGGAGCGGAGGAGGCTGAGGAGGTCGTCCTCCCAGGCGGCGGGCTTGAGGGGGTAGCGGAGGCGGTCGGCGAGGTGGTGGAAGGCGGCGACGATGTCCTTGGCGGGCGGGAGGGGCGGGCGGAGGTGGATGGCGGCGGCGGCGAGGTAGGCGTTGACGGCGCGGAGGGCGGCGGCCTGCGAGGCGCGGTCGGAGAGGCTGGTGATGGGGCCGCCGGCGTGGGAGGCCGCCCCCGTGCCGATGGAGGAGGGGCGGCTGCTGCACATGCTGAAGGCGTCGGAGTCGCGGCGGGAGAAGGCGTGGTCGAGGTTCCTCTGGATGCTGAAGGCGTCCGACATCGGGGTGCGGTCGACCGCCGCCGAGGAGAGGGGCGCCTTCGGGTGCCGCCCGCCGCCGCCGCGCCCGCGCCCGCGCCCGCGCCGCATTTCCGTCGCCGGAGTTGGGGCTGGGGTTTGCTCTGGAAATTGCGGGCTTCCGATTTGATTTTTGAGAGAGAGCGAGAGCTGTGGGTTTGGAGGAGGATGTTTTTTTCTCGGTGGAGCAAAATGGACTAATGGAGAGAGCCTTGCCTGGGCTGGGCTTTTGCGTGAGCTACGCGGCCTGCGACGGAAATCAGGCTGGGTGAGCCTGCTAGGCCCAGGCCGGGAGCCCAGGTCGGACTGAGACTTCGACTCGGCTTTTGGGCCGAACATGATATATACTAGTAGATCGAACGAGCTGCTCCCTTGCGCACGCAAATCGATCCCCGTCGACGGAAAACAGCGTCGTCAGCACTCCGCCATGGACGACGCCGACGACTACCTCGCGGTGCTGCAGGCGATGACCCGACTGCATCTGGATTTCCCGCGAGACAGCGGCGACGGGGGTAATACAACAACTCCCCCGGACGGCGGTGCCGATGAGCTCGCCACGGATGCCCCGGCGCAGCCCGCCGCCGCGGAGAACGGCCACATAAAGCAGTCGACGGGTGAGTGGACGGAGGTCCTGGTGAGCGAGATGGCGAGCGCCACCTCCATGGACGACGCCCGGCGCCGTGCCGCCAGGATCCTCGACGCATTCGGAGGTGTTGTTTGCTCTCGCGCCGTGCAGGTGCTCGGAGACAAGGAGCGGGCGGTGCTGGACAATGTTCGGCGGCAGAACGCCGTCCTGAAGAAGGCGGTGGTGATCCAGCACCGGCAGCACATGGAGGACGAGGGGAGGGGCAGGGAGCTCCAGGTGCAGGTCGCCCAGTACCGGGAGCAGGTCAGGCGGCTCGAGGCGGATAATTATGGGCTGTCCATGCACCTCAGGAACGCCGGACGCGGGGCCTCCATGCCGGGGAACTTCCACCCGGAAGTTTTCTGAACAACCAAAGACGAACGGTGGTTTCGTGGTAATCGATTGTTATTAGCGGGTTGATTTTCATAGCATGATGATAGATTGATATCTCATCCTCTATTTGTTTATTTTGCGATGTCTCGTCCTCTATTCTGGGTCTGAATATTGTTGTCATGTACTCCCTCTGATTCCAAAATAAGTGTCCAAGGTTTGAACTAGGGTTAGTCCAAATATCAAAACGGTGACACTTATTACGGATCGGACTTGGCATTTAACATTGATAATTGGACATTTTTTACTATTTATTTATCTGTTTATTCTATGTGATGGTACCACTCTCGCCTCAGAGGTAGATAAATTTTCACACACAAACTTTGATATGGTATTACGGTCTGAAATCTACAATGCCATCTAACGGTTAACGGGATTGTCTTAGAGGATAGGAGTGATAATCACAAATTGAGCGAAACTATTTTAAAGGTTTTGGTGCAAAGTCTTATATTACAACATTCATAATGGCAAGCGAAATCTACTTGTTGGTGCCACAAACAAATCCTTTCTTCATGCTTCTCCTCCTATCTATGGCGAGTCGTACCGGCAGTGGTGGCGCGGCCAAGGAGCTGAGGAGGGAGCCACACTAAATATGTGCGGGGCAACCATGGTGATGACTCACAAGATCAAACAAAGTAGAAGGAGAAAGAGGCTCAGGGAGAGCTGGGCGTGATTTCCTGTACTCGAACGGAAGAAAAGGAAGCTAGTTGTATTTTACACATATACAGTAGCACATATGCACTCACGTATAATGGTACTAGGACTTTGAAACTTGGTTGCTTGATTCTTGCATGGAGTAGTGTACATGCCAGGACTGTCACCTAGTACTATCGAGTTGCACAGACATGCACAACTAGCTAGCTCGAAGCTAGAAACCACAAGTACAAATTTACTCATCTCTTTTTTTTTCATTGTTTTTGATATATTTTTTTAGAAAAGGAGGATGACCCCCTCTGCATCTGGATGATGCATACGGCCAATTTATTAATTATTTTTACAAGACCTTACAAAGTCATACAACAGTAAGACTAAAGCCGTCGTGTAAGCAACAAACTGTCGCTACACCTATCCAGTTGATGAAGGGGCGCAGATAGTCTGGGCCTAATACCAAACAGACATCGCAGCCAAGCCTAACATCTAAGACCTGAGACCCCAACCTAGCCACTTGCCCTGTCTGGGGCACATACTGGTCTGACGTGCTCTCAGAGGCCGCCGCCGCCAACTGCCACTGCTCCATCTTCAGAACTGTACTGATGCATCAACCTTGCTTGGTCCAGCTATCGTCGACGCCACCACGGCGCCCAACGGCACCTCCTCCCTGCGCGCAAACAGCCGTACACGTCGCGGTCGTCACTGATACACATCAGCGCCATGCTGCCACGTACCACCAGCCGACACAGCTTGAAGCCCTTTGAGGATTTGTCGTGCGTAGCACCTGCCGACCAGGCATGACCAAGCGTAGCACCTGTCGGTCAGGCATGACTTGACATCTCACCGAAGCTCCGTGCAAGACGAAGCCGCTCCACCTCCTGCCTCGGACTTCCAGCGCTGCTCCACAAAATGACGCTCTCAAGAGAGAAACGACACCGCGGTGCCGCCATTGTCCGGTCTGAAACACCAGATCCTAGGGTTTCCCCCGGAGCAATACGAGTGGGTTGACGGTAGTCACATGACGATGCCTTCATCAAGGTAACGACGTGGAATGCCGCCATCGCCCGCCATCGGCTCGGTTTTCACCGGCAACTACGTCACCTCGACTCGCAGCTGGTGCCAGATGACGGATCCCGAGATCCGAACACCCAGCCTCAGGCCGACCACCTCTGACGGAAGAGATGACCACCACCGCCGGCTGCACTGGTCAGAACAGATCTGATCGGAGGTGCCGCCTACGAGACCACCAGGCCCTCCACGCCGCCGTCGCCCGATCTGAAGGTAGCATGCACGCCGCGCAGCCAAGACGGCCGCCGTTTACGCAGCCGCCGCCACCGCCCGAAGGGCCATCCACAGCGCCCGCAGCCCTGGCCTCCGCCGCGCCAAGCCATCGCCGTCCGAGGACGGGCCGGCCTCCCGCCGCCTGCCGCCATCCGCCGCGCTGCAGATCTCAGATCGGTCACGCCACCACACGCCTTGGGGTCCTCCCCATCCCGGAGACGCGCAAGAGAGGAGATCCCCCGCCACCGCCGTCGGCCCCTGGGCTTAGCCCGGCGGCGGCAGAGGAAGGGGAGGAGGAAATTTGCGGCGGCGGCGGCTAGATTGTTTTTGATATAGCTTACCACTCATGCCAAGTGGTATAAATTTATTCATCTCGCCAAGGTATCTTTTTTGCCTCAATACCTAAAATAAGATACTTGCCGCCGACTAGTACTCTCGCGATATGATATAACACAAATGTTTAGCACTCACCGTCATCCAATTTAGAGCCTCGCTACATACTTGAGCGAAAATTATTGTTGGCAACTTGAATTTATAGTTGAAGACTCCCGCGCTGTGCTAGTTTCCAGTTTCCCCATGCCACAAGCATAAAAGAGGGCATCATCTTGGGCCTTTCATGGTCATTGTGCACCAAATGAGTTGACCACAACTTTGATTTTGTTGAAAACTTGTCAAGATTGCAGGTTGAGCCCGGGGATCCCAAACCAATCCTTGGCCAAATTCCAAATCCTAATGGAGTAGCGGCATTGGAGGAGCAACTGTGCCGCTGTTTTCACGAGGCCTCTTACAGAAGGGGCAAAAACCCACAATTTGGCAACCCTCGCTTCTTAAGGTTGTCCGCCGTCCAAATCAGGTTGTTGATGATTATCCAAGCAAAGAACTGGCACTTAGCAGGGTGCCCAATTCCTCCAGATGTTGCTTTTGTGGTTGATGGTGGTGGCTCACATGAATTGTGCCTTAAATGCAGAAGCCATCAAGTATTGGCCGATTGCAGTCATCTTCCAAACAATGGATTCTTAATGCCCCTTGTAGAGCAGAGTTTGTGAGCAGTGACCTCCCAGATATTGAGGAAACTCTCGGATGCATTGAGTTGTGAGTCCATTGGTAACGTTAATTGGTCCAACCCAACATCATTGTGAAGCGACTTCTTAATGCACTAGTTTCTTTTCTTTGAGATGGCAAAAATAGATGGCTCCAAGTCTTTGGGCCTACGACCATTAGACCAAGTGGAGTTCTAGAAGCTAGCCTTGTTGTCGTCTTCGATAGTAATGGTGCTGAGGGCATAAAAGAGGTTCATATCATTGTTGGTGAATGGATACCCCGTGCCAACCAAGTTTTATTTGGGAATGTCCATTCAAGCCATGACCACTGGAGTCTAAGGGCGTGGTGAGTTGTGAGTCCATTGATGATGTTTATTTTGGTCCACCCAATCATTATTGTGAAGGGCCTTTTTAATGCACCCATTTCTATTCTTTGAGATGGAAAAAATAGATGTGTTCAAATATTTCGGCCTACAACCACTAGCCCAAGTCCGGAAGCTACCCTTGTTGCCGTCTCCAATGGACGATGGTAATGGTAGTGAGGCGTAAAAGACGTCCACATCCTTGTTGTTGCACGAATTCCTGATGCCCACCCAAGTTCTATATGAGGATGTCCATTCAATCCACGGCCACCAGAGTCTAAAGACGCGTGTGAATTTGGAGGTGTTTATTTTTAGGGATTTTTTTGTGTAGGGACTAGAAAAAGTTCCTCTTAGAGACTTTTTTATCAAACGGGAGGGATTTTTTGAGACTAAACTAGGCATTTGGGACTAAATGAAGAAGACTCTCAAGAAGTCTTTTTGGGACTTTTCCAACAATGTCCCTCCATGCATTTATTGACCCGCCATCCCATGGTGTGGTTTGATTGTTATTTTTCTATATATTAGGGGCAACATGGTCATTTAATAACCTATAGGAAGGGACTAGGGACTTTTTAGTCTCTAGAAACAAACAGGAAGAGACTTTTTAAAGACTAGAGACTTTTTAGTTAAGACTAGAAAAAGTTCTAAGACTACAGAACCAAACACCATCTTTATCAAGATGAAGAACCGTGATCCTACCAGGGGTAGTGTGTCTAGAAACCATTTCCCAGTTGATTTTGTACTTGTCGCCGGGGACTTTGTCGGAACCCCACCCATACAAAGAACCTTCTAATTTTGTCGATGCATTTCGAAACTTCAATCGGAGTATCCAGGGGCGTAAGCTTGTACTATACTACTATAGTTGTGAGCACCGACTTGACCAAAGCGGCACGACCAGCAAGGATGTAGTGCTCTCCTTATCGAGGGAGGAGCTAGCCCACAATCTTATATTCCCAAATGTTGGAAATGAATCATCTTCGACTGCTTGAGCATAAGAGGGAGACATAAATATCTTGGAAATGAACGGATGGAGGTAACAAAGGGTCTTTCAAAATTGGTCCGGTGACTTCACTAATAGGAAAAGGCCTATACTAATGACGCGCCAGTTTTGCCCACTAATGGCGCACTACTGGTGTACCACTAGTACCATGTCATTAGTATTTTTTTATTAATGGTGTGCGCCATTAGTATGCCTAGTGGCGCACCACATAGAAGTGCGCCATTAGTAGTAATTTTTTTATAAAAAAATCAGTTTTTTTAATTTTTTCTTAATCTCGGGTCACTATGGCTTAATCTCGAATCAATATGCTTAATCTCAGGTCAAATCGCACTCCATGGTCAAACTTCGCGAAAGGTCATCCATCCTCACACTACTTCAACCCAAGCTCACTTCACAGACACTTGTTGATATATTTAGCATATCAATCCTATTAAACCTTGTTGATGTTTAGGACTTTGTTCATGTTCATGAGTGATGAAATTTTGAAAAAATATTTCAAACTTCCGTTCATATTACGTATCATATTATGAAAAAAAATCCCAAAAAAATTGAAACTAAATTTTTTTCTGTTACTAGTGGCGCACCTAGCATACGGTGCGCCACTAGTAAGTTTGAAATTTTTTGAATTTTTTTGCCTCCAGATCTTAAAAGCCGCGAATTTTTTTTATTAGGTTTTTAAGGATTTTGAAAATGTTTAACGGGGTTTCCCCCGTTAAATTCGGATGTAACTTTTCGAGTAGATGATTTTTCATATAGAAAACTTTTTAATTCGAGTTCGTATGCAAAAGTTATGCCCATTTTACAAATTCCAGAGAGTTTTTGCAAATAAAGTCGAAATTCATATTTATAAATTTTTCCCAACAACTAGACCACATATCACATGGGAAACTTTTTTTTTTTTATTTTTTGGTATTTTCATCATTTTTTATTTTTTTAAAACTGGAAAGGCGGTCCGGGGGGGTGCATGCGAGGGAATTTTTGTGCCAAGTTAGTAATGGCGCACCGTGGAAATTTGAAAAAAAAAGTACTAGTGGCGTACCGTGGATGTGGTGCGCCATTACTAGTTTAAAAAAATAAAAAAATTGAAAAAAATGTACTAATGGCGCACCGTGAATGTGGTGCGTCATTACTAGTTTTGAAAAAAAAATCTTATTACTAATGGCGCATCGTGGATGTGGTGCGCCATTAGTGTCCGCCATTAGTATTTAGACACTAATGACGCACCAAGTGTTGGTGTGCCATTAGTATATAGTAGTGGCGCACCACATGGTTGGTGCGTCATTAGTGTCAATTTCATCTATAGCCCTTTTTCTAGTAATGCTTCCCCAAAGTTATTTAGATTGCTGGCAAGGGATTGGATGCCTTATTGGTAGGTGGAAGTTTTGTAAATCCAAATAAGCAAAAGGTTGGAGGGCCATACAAATATTTAATTTTGAATCACAACGTAAAACGAATCTGAATCCCATGGGCGGGGGGCTTTTTAAATCCAAGGTCAACATAGCGTAGGAAGGCCATCATGATGCGCCAACAATGTCAAACCTTTCTTTTCGGCGATGGCTTGAGTTTGACTCCAACACTCGTCTTCCTCCCTCCGCTCCGCTCCACGCGGCGAACATGGACACCGCCGCACGCGTCGTCTCCCTTCCTCCACCTCGGCTCCCCCGCCGGCCCGCGACCTCAGTCCCTTCCGCCGCACGCCGGCTCCCCCTCCCCCGCGCCCCGAGGCCGCGTCCGCGTTGACCTACTCACCACCGAAGGCGCCAACCACCTTCTTCCACCTCCCGCCGCCCCCCTTTGCGTCCCCTCCAAGCCCCTCCATGGCGTTGAAAGGAATCTCCCCGTCCCCCCTTTTAGCATCTCCCATCCCCCCTCGCCTCCCATCACCACCTCCTTGGAAGAAGCATCACCGCCCTGCATTTCTTCCCCGGCCGCCGAGGTTTGCTTCCTTCCGGGCCCGGCCTCCATGTCACTGGACCACAGCCCCACCGGCTCTCTCGTCGTGTACGGCGATGACATCGAGGAGGCCATGTCCCCCAACCGGAGCGTCGCCGCCGTGGCCGTCAAGGACGGCGACGCCTCCGTGTACAAGATCATCCACGGCTTCCTCAAGCAGAAGAACAACTCCATCATCAACGTCGCCGCCAGCGTCGCCCGCAAGGCCGCGTCCAACAAGTAACGCGCTAGGCGCTAGCTCTAGTGCCACTCCGTCAGATTTCGTCAGCTCCAGGGATGGATGGAGAGGTCGACTGACTGATTGGTTTCGCGCTCTGTTTCGCAGGCTATCGAGGAAGACTTCGGATGTTTTCGACACCTTGATTCAGCAGCAGCAGAGCAGGCTGGGGAACAAGACCGGGCCTCTGCTCTCTGGGATATCCTACTGCATAGCCTCTTGCAGCATGATATTGCTCAACAAGGTGGTTCTCTCCAGCTACAACTTCAACGCTGGCATCTCACTCATGTTGTACCAGGTAATCAGCTTGTTAGTGTCTCTTGGTTGAGCCATTTTGAAGTAACTTCATAGCTCAATACTGGCATATGTGTATGCATATGAGATGTGGTGCTTGCATTGACAAGGTATTATGGAGCTGATCATGACTACTTTGGTTCAGAATCTTATATCCGTGGTCATTCTTGTGGCGCTCGAGTTCTTCGCTGTAATTTCAACAGAAGAGCTAACATGGAAGTTGATCAAAGTCTGGATTCCAGTTAATCTCATTTTTGTTGGAATGCTAGTAACCGGAATGTACAGGTGCGTCCTGCTTAAATGTGCACTCCATAGTCTGAATTGGTTTCTACGATCTTCTTACAATAATATTGGCCTGACCTTCTCTTTTCCCCTTTTGTTTCTATCACGTTTCAGTTTGAAGTACATAAATGTTGCCATGGTGACGATACTGAAGAACATGACAAACATTTTAACGGCTATAGGGGAGATATATGTTTTCAGGAAGTGTCAGAACAAACAGGTTTGGGCTGCCTTATGCATGATGGTACGTCCTACTTGTTAGCATTAGCTAATGACTTCCCTACCCACCTGTTCTAAGAGTGTAACAACGACAGACCAACATGATTGCTGACCTCGGTGCACTTTCTCTCTGTTTCTCCTGCAGATTATATCAGCTGTCAGCGGCGGTATGACAGATCTTTCTTTCCATTTAATCGGTTACGCGTGGCAGATTTTGAATTGCTTTCTGACAGCAGCCTATTCGGTTAGTTCATTCTGTCCTCACAGTGTTACGCGCACGCGTAAAGACGCCCCTTTAGTGTTTAACCTTGAACCGTATCAGTTTCAGTCTCCCTCTTTGACTCATCCGCGCTAACATACGGTTTCTCATATCAGCTTACACTGAGACGCCTGATGGACACAGCCAAACAATCAACTAAATCGGGTTCTCTCAATGAAGTTTCTATGGTGTTACTTAACAATGCGCTCTCCATCCCTTTCGCGGTCATTTTGATTATTGTCTTCAACGAGTGGGAATACGTGTACCAAACGTAAGAACTTAATCTTACTCCCTGTCTCAGCCATACATAAAAGCAATATGAACTTACTATGATGTGCAGAAACTCTTATTTATTCAGGACTGAGTATTTATTTGTTTCCGAAACAGAGACTGAGTATTTTAGAGTATAGTTTACATTACTAACTTTCCCAGCAGTAGTTATCATGCACTAACTTTTCCATTTATGCAAGTCATGTATCTGTACATATTAAAAACTCATTTTGCTCTGTTCCACTTTGAAATTTTAACTTGCCTTGGACATTTTGAGTTTGCTCACAAAAGAAGCTATCTCTCTAACCAACTCTAGCATGAAGTCTGATGAAATGGAAAAATGAAAGAGTGCTCCAGTACTGTGTCCCGTAATATTTTTATTTTTCCGAAAGATGTCCGCAGCTCTGACTTTGCATTCACTCATTTTAGTGCTTTCAAAGGTAGAATTCATCGTTGTGCGTTTTTTTCAGTTGCACTTATGCGTGTTTTCTCATGCCATCTGCAGCGAAGTTATCAGAGAGCCCATGTTCTGGTTTTTTGCGACCGCCAGTGGATTGTTAGGACTAGCGATCAGCTTCTCATCCGTGTGGTTTTTACAGGAGACTGGCCCAACAACTTACAGGTGAGATGATACTACTAACTCAGTTCCTTCTTCAATGTGCCCACAGAAATGTTTGCATGAAAAAAAGTATCACACTAACTGTAACACCATCAAAGTTCTATTCACATGTTGATAATCATTTTTCTCCTTTTCAGTCTTGTTGGCTCACTAAACAAGATACCCATTTCGGTTGCTGGTGTCTTGCTATTCAATGTTCCTGTTAGTGTGGAAAATTTGTTCAGCATAGTTTTTGGTAAGTAATCTGTTTCATCACCACTGGGTTATGAACATGCTGCCTTGCTACCCTATGAGTGCAACCTCTGATGCATCTCTGTACTTGATCTTAACATCTGCAGGTCTTTTTGCTGGGATATTCTTCGCAAAGGCAAAGATGTCCAAGTCCTAATGTTCACTCTCCTGGCGTGACTGTAACACGAAAAGATTCGCACGGCAAGGCCTCCTATCAACTGTACAGATATACGATCAGAGTCCGTTTGAACTTGTCGAGTCGATCGGGATTTCGTGAAACATTCTGTTTATTCTTTCCCGGATTTGTTTCATAACTGTGTCAAGCAAGCATGCAGAAGGCAGTTTGCAGGACTTGTCACAGCTTCTATCCAATTGTTGATCTCTGCTCAAGAAGTTGAGCAGGACAACCATACAAAATAAAGGGAAAAGATTTGGCCATTTCAACACCGGGAATTTGCTGTTGCTGTGCCCCAAGAGCTTCCCCTGTTCCTCTGATATTTTTCAGTTTCTTAATCATTGTAAATAAATTGGAATATCACAGCCAACCAATCTTTGGCTATGATCTAGATATCCGTATATACTACTTATGTTTAAAATCAGCAGTCCCAGAGATATAAAGGTTGTCGGTATTGGGATCTTAGCAAAGCAAGCTTAACATGGGTATATGACATACTGAGCCTTTGAGAGAAATTACTCCAGAAGTTGTGTGAAGAAGAATACAAATCTATAAGGCATCACAGCAAGAATCATTTGAGTAGTTACACCGCGTGTACATATATGCAGATCTCTGCGATGTTTTTCATGGAGTTACAGCAATAAATCGAGCTATGAGATCGAAGCACGCACCCAAGCGCGCGCACGTGCTTATGTAGTTCAGCCTTTCTTGGCGAAGAGGCCGCCGAGGTTGAACCCGCCGCCGCCCTCGCTGCCGGCCGCGGGCTTCTTGCCTGAGGTGGTGCCGCCGGCCTTCCTGGAGGCGGTGCCGCCCGTGGACGGAGCCGGGCCGTCCACCTTGTTGAGCAGCGGGTTGGTCTCGATGAACTCCTGCTCGTCCTTGACGATGGCGCTGACGATGAAGTCGAGGATGCTCTTCTCCTTCTTGGCCGGAGCCGGCGTGCCCCTCGTCGCCGCCGGCACCGCCAGCCGCGTCCGCTGCGGGCGAAGGCTACTCCTCCCCGCCGACGACGCCGGCGCCACTGCCGCCACGCTGCTGCCGAACCCCACCGATGCCATTGCTAACGCTAGGTGGCTCTCGTGGATTTCTTGGCGATTCTTGGCGGCGAAATGTATGTATGGTGGGACTGTGTTGAACTTGGTGAGGGTGGCGATCGGGCGGCCATATATGCGTGCGCGGTAGGGAGACGATCGGGAGGGGATGGTGGCCACAGGCGGCTTATCCTCACCACGCGCAGCTACGTGTGCGTGCCAGCCATCGGCAGTGCACTGGCCGTGCGTCCCGCGAGAGGTCGGCGTGGGCTCGGCACAAGCGCAAGTGGGATCAATTCGGTTGTAGGGCCAGCGTTGCTTCGTCTGTCTCTTACCAGTAAAAAAAGATCCCAAAACAAATGACGATACAGACTCTTATACCGTAAAAAAGAACTCACAGAAAGATCCCAAGACAACTGATGACGATACAGATGCAAGATTTTTTTTTATTTGCGGGAATATAGATGCAATACAAACAATCCACACATCCAAAGTTTAAAACAGGACTGACTCGTGAACCAAAAACACAAATCCAGCTATGAATGGACATATGGGCCCCTTTGACTTGCCCTTGCTGGCTGGGCAAGCTTTGACCTGGCCCCACATGTAAGTGAGAGGGGGGAAGGGTTGGGAGAGATTTTAATCCTTTTCTTTTTACTGGGCCCCACATGTAAGTTACATATGCAGAGAGGGTTAAAAAACATCCAAAGAATGTCTAATAGACGGTCAAAACCCTTTGACTGCATAGAAATATCCACAAAATGTCTCATATACGGGAACTTTTTCTGCCGATATATCAATCCGCGGTATTACCTCGTATTCACTGAAACACTTCCGGTAACCCGAAACGGTTTCAGTTTCTCTCGAAACTATTTTTTATGAGGTAATAGCACCTCAGATCCTAGAACTTGCACGAAATGTGATGATTTGCTTCAAAACTTGCAAAACTCTACTCCACCCTCCTTCAACTTGCACCAAATGTGATGTTTTCGTCCACAGCCTATTACGTCATGCTATTTCTTGAGCTTGCGTTGTTTTTTCTCTTGAAAAGGAAAGGCTGATGCAGGAAAGTAGTGGTAAGTATTTTCCCCAGTTAAGAACCAAGGTATCAATCCAGTAGAAGATACACGCAACTCTCCAATCTATACATCTACACAAACAATCAAACACTTGCACCCAACGCGATAAATGGGTTGTCAATCCCGTCACGGTCCCTTACAAATATGAGCTCTGATAGAGATACATATAAAAAATTACTAAAACATAAAAAAAATTGCAGCAAGGCATTTTTGGCTTATAGATCTGAAAATATATGATGAAAAATAGACCCGGGGGCCATAGGTTTCACTAGAGACTTTTCTCTTGAAGGAAAATAATACGGTGGGTGTACAAATTACCGTTGAGCAATTGATAGAAAAACACAAAGTTATGACGATATCCAAAGCAATGATTATGAATATAGGCATCACCTTCGTGTTAAGTAGACCAACTTCTGTCTGCATCTACTACTATTACTTCACACATCGACCGCTATCCAGCATGCATCTAGAGTATTAAGTTCATAAGAACGGAGTAACGCCTTAAGTAAGATGACATGATGTAGAGGGATAAACTCAAGCAATATGATAAAAACCTCATCTTTGTACCCTTGATGGCAACAATACAAATACGTGCCTTGCTACCCCTACTTTGTCACTAGGTGGGGACACCGCAAGATTGAACCCAAAACTAAGCACCTCTCTCGTTGCAAGAAAAATCAATCTAGTTGGCCAAACCAAACCGATAACTCGAAGAGGAATACAAAGATATCAAATCATGCATATAAGAATTCAGAGAAGATTCAAATAATATCCGTAGATAATCTGATCATAAATCCACAATTCATCGGATCTCGACAAACACACCGCAAAACAAGATTACATCGGATAGAACTCCAAGAACACCGAGGAGAACATTGTATTGAAGATCAAAGAGAGAGAAGAAGCCATCTAGCTACTAGCTATGGACCCGTAGGTCTGTGGTAAACTACTCATGCTTCATCGGAAGGGCAATAGAGTTGATGTAGATGCCCTCCGTGATCGAATCCCAAAAAAAGCCCTAAGATGGGATCTTGCGGAAACAGAGGCTTGCGGTGGCGAAAAAGTATTTTGGTGGATGCTTCTGTTGGTTTGGGAATATTTGGGAATTTATAGGCCAAAAATTATGGTTGGAGGACTCCCGTGGAGCCCATAAGCCAGGGGCGCCCCCTAGGGCGCGCCCTGAGGGCTTGTGGAGCCCTCGGGACTCTTCTGCCTTCCTCTCCAAATCCTACATGTGTCTTCTGGGCCAAGAAAAATCATCGTAAAGTTTTATTCCGTTTGGACTCTGTTTGATATTCCTTTTCTATAAAACTCAAAAACTAGGAAAAATAGAAACTGGCACTCGTCTCTGGGTTAATAAGTTAGTCCCAAAAATAATATAAAATAGCATAATAATGCATATAAAACATCCAAAACAGATAATATAATAGCATGGAATAATAAAAAATTATAGATACGTTGGAGACATATCACATCACGACAAATGGCAGACAAGTGGTCGGACCGGTTGTTGCCTACACTTTTGCACAAAGCCCCCTGCCGTTCTATGCAATCCGCTCGCACTACCGCCACCTGAATTAAATCTGTTTGAAATATCCTGTTGAGATCTGTGCGAGCCTTCTCCTGTTGCCCATCTCTTGTTCCCCATCTCCATCTCCCAGCTCGCCGCCGCCATCAAGCTTTCTGTCGCAGTCTAGGTCGTCCCCATGGTCTCCTAGAACGATCTCTCGAGCTCCTCATCGGAAGACGACTTCGTCACCAGTCAGATTAGCCACCGGCTCCCCCATTGTGATGTAGCTAGGTTTAGGGTTCAGGAGAATGGGGAATTGTACTGAAGATGGTGATTTGTTCTTGTTCTAGGCACCTGCCACCATTTCCTGCTCAGAATGGGGAGGCCTTGCTACTGAATTTGCTTCTAGATTTGAGCACAAAGTTGCCTGTGAGAAGCTAGTGGCCTTTGATTCAATGGATAGTGGTAGGAGGCTCTTAGCTTGTGCACAGAAGATCAATAGCTAGCTATCTCATTTTGCATTGTTGTATATTGCTATGTGTAGTGTTTTTCAAGTGTGGATGATTGTGCCAGTGCATTTCTCTGATCTTAAGGTTAGTAGCTAGCACACTGATTTAGCAATTCTCTGAATTGTTGAGTGTTAACATTTAACTGAATTTGTTCACTTTGAAAAGTTAACTGAATTTGTGTAGTGCGAATAGATAACTTAACTTTTGCATTTGTGCAGTTAACTATTAACTACATTTGTGCACTTAACCGCATTTCTGAACTTCACTGATTAAGTGTTGATAGTTACCACCATTTGTGCAATTAACTTATTCTTGTCAATCGATAGGAAGCACCTAAATGCAACTTTGTTGAGTGGGTTGAGCCCGAGTGGCCTGCCCCTTTGAAGATGAGTCTAGCTAGGATTTGGGACATGTATTGAAGGAAATATGCCCTAGAGGCAATAATAAAGTTATTATTTATTTCCTTATATCATGATAAATGTTTATTATTCATGCTAGAATTGTATTAACCGGAAACATAATACATGTGTGAATACATAGACCAACAGAGTGTCACTAGTATGCCTCTACTTGACTAGCTCGTTAATCAAAGATGGTTATGTTTCCTAACCATGAACAAAGAGTTGTTATTTGATTAACGAGGTCACATCATTAGTTGAATGATCTGATTGACATGACCCATTCCATTAGCTTAGCACCCGATCGTTTAGTATGTTGCTATTGCTTTCTTCATGACTTATACATGTTCCTATAACTATGAGATTATGCAACTCCCGTTTACCGGAGGAACACTTTGGGTACTACCAAACATCACAACGTAACTGGGTGATTATAAAGGAGTACTACAGGTGTCTCCAATGGTAGATGTTGGGTTGGCGTATTTCGAGATTAGGGTTTGTCACTCCGATTGTCGGAGAGGTATCTCTGGGCCCTCTCGGTAATACACATCACATAAGCCTTGCAAGCATAATAACTAAGATGTTAGTTATGAGATGATGTATTACGGAACGAGTAAAGAGACTTGCCAGTAACGAGATTGAACTAGGTATTGGATACCGACGATCGAATCTCGGGCAAGTAACATACCGATGACAAAGGGAACAACGTATGTTGTTATGCGGTCTGACCGATAAAGATCTTCGTAGAATATGTAGGAGCCAATATGGGCATCCAGGTCCCGCTATTGGTTATTGACCGGAGACGTGTCTCGGTCATGTCTACATTGTTCTCGAACCGTAGGGTCCGCACGCTTAACGTTACGATGACAGTTATTATGAGTTTATACATTTTGATGTACCGAAGGTTGTTCGGAGTCCCAGATGTGATCACGGACATGACGAGGAGTCTCGAAATGGTCGAGACGTAAAGATTGATATATTGGAAGCCTATGTTTGGACACCGGAAGTGTTCCGGGTGAAATCGGGATTTTACCGGAATACCGGGAGGGTTACCGGAACCCCCCGGGAGGCAAATGGGCCTATTGGGCCTTAGTGGAAAAGTGAAAAGGGGCTGCCCACAAGGGATGCGCGCCTCCCCCCCTTCCCTAGTCCTATTAGGACTAGGAGAAGGGGCCGGCCCCCCTCTCTTCTCTCTTCTCTTTGAAGAGTCCTATTAGGAATAGGATTTGGGGGGGGGGGAGTCCTACTCCCGGTAGGAGTGGGACTCCCCCTGCGCCTCTCTCCTAGCCGGCCGAACCCCTCCCCCTGCTCCTTTATATACGGGGGCAGGGGGCACCCCATACACACAAGTTGATCATTGTTGATCGTTCCTTAGCCGTGTGCGGTGCCCCCTGCCACCAAATTCCACCTCGGTCATATCGTTGTAGAGCTTAGGCGAAGCCCTGCGTCGGTAGTGCATCAAGATCGTCACCACGCCGTTGTGCTGACGGAACTCTTCCTCGACGCTTTGCTGGATCGGAGCCCGAGGATCGTCATCGAGCTGAACGTGTGCTAAGAACTCGGAGGTGCCGGAGTAACGGTGCTTGGATCGGTCGGATCGGGAAGAAGACGTACGACTACTTCCTCTACGTTGTGAGATCGCTTCCGCAGTCGGTCTGCGTTGGTACGTAGACAATACTCTCCCCCTCGTTGCTATGCATCACCATGATCTTGCGTGTGCGTAGGAAAATTTTCGAAATTACTACGTTCCCCAACAGTGGTATCAGAGCCTAGGTTTTATGGTTTGATGTTATTTGCACGAGTAGAACACAAGTGAGTTGTGGGCGATACAAGTCATACTGCCTACCAGCATGTCATACTTTGGTTCGGCGGTATTGTTGGACGAGACGATCCGGACCAACCTTACGCGTACTCTTACGCGAGACCGGTTCCCTCGACGTGCTTTGCACATAGATGGCTTGCGGAATACTGTCTCTCCAACTTTAGTTGAACCAAGTGTGACTACGCCCGGTCCTTGAGAAGGTTAAAACAGAGTCTATTTGACGAACTATCGTTGTGGTTTTGATGCGTAGGTGAGATGAGTTCTTACTTAAGCCCGTAGCAGCCACGTAAAACTTGCAACAATAAAGTAGAGGACGTCTAACTTGTTTTTGCAGGGCATGTTGTGATGTGATATGGTCAAGGCATGATGCTGATTTTATTGTATGAGATGATCATGTTTTGTAACCGAGTTATCGGCAACTGGCAGGAGCCATATGGTTGTCGCTTTATTGTATGCAATGCAATCGCGATGTAATGCTTTACTTTATTACTAAGCGGTAGTGATAGTCATGGAAGCATAAGATTGGCAAGACGACAACGATGCTACGATGGAGATCAAGGTGTCGCGCCGGTGACGATGGTGATCATGACGGTGCTTCGAAGATGGAGATCACAAGCACAAGATGATGATGGCCATATCATATGACTTATATTGATTGCATGTGATGTTTATCCTTTTATGCATCTTATCTTGCTTTGATTGACGGTAGCATTATAAGATGATCTCTCACTAAATTATCAAGAAGTGTTCTCCCTGAGTATGCACCGTTGCCAAAGTTCGTCGTGCCCAGACACCACGCGATGATCGGGTGTGATAAGCTCTACGTCCATCTACAACGGGTGCAAGCCAGTTTTGCACACGCAGAATACTCAGGTTAAACTTGACGAGCCTAGCATATGCAGATATGGCCTCGGAACACAGAGACCGAAAGGTCGAGCGTGAATCATATAGTAGATATGATCAACATGACGATGTTCACCATTGAAAACTACTCCATCTCACGTGATGATCGGTTATGGTTTAGTTGATTTGGATCACGTGATCACTTAGAGGATTAGAGGGATGTCTATCTAAGTGGGAGTTCCTAAGTAATTTGATTAACTAAACTTAAACTTATCATGAACTTAGTACCTGATAGTATCTTGCTTGTTTATGTTGATTGTAGATAGATGGCTCGTGCTGTTGTTCCGTTGAATTTTAATGCGTTCCTTGAGAAAGCAAAGTTGAAATATGATGGTAGCAATTACACGGACCGGGTCCGTAACCTGAGGATTATCCTCATTGCTGCACAGAAGAATTACGTCCTGGAAGCACCTCTGGGTGCCAGGCCTGCTGCTGGAGCAGCGCCAGATGTTATGAACGTCTGGCAGAGCTAAGCTGATGACTACTCGATAGTTCAGTGTGCCATGCTTTACGGCTTAGAATCGGGACTTCAACGACGTTTTGAACGTCATGGAGCATATGAGATGTTCCAGGAGTTGAAGTTAATATTTCAAGCAAATGCCCGAATTGAGAGATATGAAGTCTCCAATAAGTTCTATAGCTGCAAGATGGAGGAGAACAGTTCTGTCAGTGAGCATATACTCAAAATGTCTGGGTATAATAATCACTTGATTCAGATGGGAGTTAATCTTCCAGATGATTGCGTCATTGACAGAATTCTCCAATCACTGCCACCAAGCTACAAGAGCTTCGTTATGAACTATAATATGCAAGGGATGAACAAGACTATTCCCGAGCTCTTCGCAATGCTGAAAGCTGCGGAGGTAGAAATCAAGAAGGAGCATCAAGTGTTGATGGTTAGCAAAACCACTAGTTTCAAGAAAAAGGGCAAAGGGAAGAAGAAGGGAAACTTCAAGAAGAACAGCAAGCAAGTTGCTGCTCAGGAGAAGAAACCCAAGTCTGGACCTAAGCCTGAAACTGAGTGCTTCTACTGCAAGCAGACTGGTCACTGGAAGCGGAACTGCCCCAAGTATTTGGCGGATAAGAAGGATGGCAAAGTAAACAAAGGTATATGTGATATACATGTTATTGATGCGTACCTTACTAGAGCTTGCAGTAGCACCTGGGTATTTGATACTGGTTCTGTTGCTAATATTTGCAACTCGAAATAGGGACTACGGAATAAGCGGGCGCTAGCAAAGGACGAGGTGACGATGCGCGTGGGAAACGGTTCCAAAGTCGATGTGATCGCGGTCGGCACGCTACCTCTACATCTACCTTCGGGATTAATATTAGACCTAAATAATTGTTATTTGGTGCCAGCGTATAGCATGAACATTATATCTGGATCTTGTTTGATGCGAGACGGTTATTCATTTAAATCAGAGAATAATGGTTGTTCTATTTATATGAGTAATATCTTTTATGGTCATGCACCCTTTAAGAGTGGTCTATTCTTATTGAATCTCGATAGTAGTGATACACATATTCATAATGTAGAAGCCAAAAGATGCAGAGTTGATAATGATAGTGCAACTTATTTGTGGCACTGCCGTTTAGGTCATATCGGTGTAAAGCGCATGAAGAAACTCCATACTGATGGGCTTTTGGAACCACTTGATTATGAATCACTTGGTACTTGCGAACCGTGCCTCATAGGCAAGATGACTAAAATACCGTTCTCCGGTACTATGGAGAGAGCAACAGATTTATTGGAAACCATACATACCGATGTATGTGGTTCGATGAATATTGAGGCTCGTGGCGGATATCGTTATTTTCTCACCTTCACAGATGATTTAAGCAGATATGGGTATATCTACTTAATGAAACATAAGTCTGAAACATTTGAAAAGTTCAAGGAGTTTCAGAGTGAAGTTGAAAATCATCATAACAAGAAAATAAAGTTTCTACGATCTGATCGTGGAGGAGAATATTTGAGTTACGAGTTTGGTATACATTTGAAAAATTGTGGAATAGTTTCGCAACTCACGCCACCCGGAACACCACAGCGTAATGGTGTGTCCGAACGTCGTAATCGTACTTTACTAGATATGGTGCGATCTATGATGTCTCTTACTGATTTACCGCTATCGTTTTGGGGTTATGCTTTAGAGACGGCCGCATTCACGTTAAATAGGGCACCATCAAAATCCGTTGAGACGACGCCTTATGAACTATGGTTTGGCAAGAAACCAAAGTTGTCATTTCTTAAAGTTTGGGGCTGCGATGCTTATGTGAAAAAGCTTCAACCTGATAAGCTCGAACCCAAAGCGGAGAAATGTGTCTTCATAGGATACCCAAAGGAAACTGTTGGGTATACCTTCTATCACAGATCCGAAGGCAAGACATTCGTTGCTAAGAATGGATCATTTCTAGAGAAAGAGTTTCTCTCGAAAGAAGTGAGTGGGAGGAAAGTAGAACTTGATGAGGTAACTGTACCTGCTCCCTTATTGGAAAATAGTACATCACAGAAAACTGTTTCTGAGACACCTGTACCAATTAGTGAGGAAGCTAATGATGATGATCATGAAGCTTCAGGACAAGATACTACTGAACCACGTAGATCAACCAGAGTGAGATCCGCACCAGAGTGGTACGGTAATCCAGTTCTGGAAGTCATGCTACTAGATCATGATGAACCTACGAACTATGAAGAAGCGATGGTGAGCCCAGATTCCGCAAAGTGGCTTGAGGCCATGAAATCTGAGATGGGATCCATGTATGAGAACAAAGTATGGACTTTGGTTGACTTGCCCGATGATCGGCAAGCAATTGAGAATAAATGGATCTTCAAGAAAAAGACTGACGCTGACGGTAATATTACTGTCTATAAAGCTCGACTTGTCGCAAAAGGTTTTCGACAAGTTCAAGGGGTTGACTACGATGAGACCTTCTCACCCGTAGCGATGCTTAAGTCCGTCAGAATTATGTTAGCAATTGCTGCGTTTTATGATTATGAAATATGGCAAATGGATGTCAAAACTGCATTCCTGAATGGATTTCTGGAAGAAGAGTTGTATATGATGCAACCAGAAGGTTTTGTCGATCCGAAGGGAGCTAACAAAGTGTGCAAACTCCAGCGATCCATTTATGGACTGGTGCAAGCATCTCGGAGTTGGAATAAACGCTTTGATAGTGTGATCAAAGCATTTGGCTTTATACAGACTTTTGGAGAAGCCTGTATTTACAAGAAAGTGAGTGGGAGCTCTGTAGCATTTCTGATATTATATGTGGATGACATATTGCTGATTGGAAATGATATAGAATTTCTGGATAGCATAAAGGGATACTTGAATAAAAGTTTTTCGATGAAAGACCTCGGGGAAGCTGCTTACATATTAGGCATAAAGATCTATAGAGATAGATCAAGACGCTTAATTGGACTTTCACAAAGCACATACCTTGGCAAGATTTTGAAGAAGTTCAAAATGGATCAAGCAAAGAAAGGGTTCTTGCCTGTGTTACAAGGTGTGAATTTGAGTCAGACTCAATGCCCGACCAATGCAGAAGATAGAGAGAAAATGAAAGATGTTCCCTATGCTTCAGCCATAGGCTCTATCATGTATGCAATGCTGTGTACCAGACCTGATGTGTGCCTTGCTATAAGTTTAGCAGGGAGGTACCAAAGTAATCCAGGACTGGATCACTGGACAGCGGTCAAGAACATCCTGAAATACCTGAAAAGGACTAGGGATATGTTTCTCTTATATGGAGGTGACAAAGAGCTCACCGTAAGAGGTTACGTTGATGCAAGCTTTGACACTGATCCGGACGATTCTAAATCGCAAATCGGATACGTGTTTACTTTAAACGGTGGAGCTGTCAGTTGGTGCAGTTCTAAACAAAGCGTCGTAGCGGGATCTACATGTGAAGCGGAGTACATAGCTGCTTCGGAAGCAGCGAACGAAGGAGTCTGGATGAAGGAGTTCATATCCGATCTAGGTGTCATACCTAGTGCATAGGGTCCAATGAAAATCTTCTGTGACAATACTGGTGCAATTGCCTTGGCAAAGGAATCCAGATTTCACAAAAGAACCAAACACATCAAGAGACGCTTCAACTCCATCCGGGATTTAGTCCAGGTGGGAGACATAGAGATTTGCAAGATACATACGGATCTGAATGTTGCAGACCCGTTGACTAAGCCTCTTCCACGAGCAAAACATGATCAGCACCAAGGCTCCATGGGTGTTAGAATCATTACTGTGTAATCTAGATTATTGACTCTAGTGCAAGTGGGAGACTGAAGGAAATATGCCCTAGAGGCAATAATAAAGTTATTATTTATTTCCTTATATCATGATAAATGTTTATTATTCATGCTAGAATTGTATTAACCGGAAACATAATACATGTGTGAATACATAGACCAACAGAGTGTCACTAGTATGCCTCTACTTGACTAGCTCGTTAATCAAAGATGGTTATGTTTCCTAACCATGAACAAAGAGTTGTTATTTGATTAACGAGGTCACATCATTAGTTGAATGATCTGATTGACATGACCCATTCCATTAGCTTAGCACCCGATCGTTTAGTATGTTGCTATTGCTTTCTTCATGACTTATACATGTTCCTATAACTATGAGATTATGCAACTCCCGTTTACCGGAGGAACACTTTGGGTACTACCAAACATCACAACGTAACTGGGTGATTATAAAGGAGTACTACAGGTGTCTCCAATGGTAGATGTTGGGTTGGCGTATTTCGAGATTAGGGTTTGTCACTCCGATTGTCGGAGAGGTATCTCTGGGCCCTCTCGGTAATACACATCACATAAGCCTTGCAAGCATAATAACTAAGATGTTAGTTATGAGATGATGTATTACGGAACGAGTAAAGAGACTTGCCAGTAACGAGATTGAACTAGGTATTGGATACCGACGATCGAATCTCGGGCAAGTAACATACCGATGACAAAGGGAACAACGTATGTTGTTATGCGGTCTGACCGATAAAGATCTTCGTAGAATATGTAGGAGCCAATATGGGCATCCAGGTCCCGCTATTGGTTATTGACCGGAGACGTGTCTCGGTCATGTCTACATTGTTCTCGAACCGTAGGGTCCGCACGCTTAACGTTACGATGACAGTTATTATGAGTTTATGCATTTTGATGTACCGAAGGTTGTTCGGAGTCCCGGATGTGATCACGGACATGACGAGGAGTCTCGAAATGGTCGAGACGTAAAGATTGATATATTGGAAGCCTATGTTTGGACACCGGAAGTGTTCCGGGTGAAATCGGGATTTTACCGGAATACCGGGAGGGTTACCGGAACCCCCCGGGAGGCAAATGGGCCTATTGGGCCTTAGTGGAAAAGTGAAAAGGGGCTGCCCACAAGGGCTGCGCGCCTCCCCCCTTCCCTAGTCCTATTAGGACTAGGAGAAGGGGCCGGCCCCCCTCTCTTCTCTCTTCTCTTTGAAGAGTCCTATTAGGAATAGGATTGGGGGGAGTCCTACTCCCGGTAGGAGTGAGACTCCCCCTGCGCCTCTCTCCTAGCCGGCCGAACCCCTCCCCCTGCTCCTTTATATACGGGGGCAGGGGGCACCCCATACACACAAGTTGATCATTGTTGATCGTTCCTTAGCCGTGTGCGGTGCCCCCTGCCACCAAATTCCACCTCGGTCATATCGTTGTAGAGCTTAGGCGAAGCCCTGCGTCGGTAGTGCATCAAGATCGTCACCACGCCGTTGTGCTGACGGAACTCTTCCTCGACGCTTTGCTGGATCGAAGCCCGAGGATCGTCATCGAGCTGAACGTGTGCTAAGAACTCGGAGGTGCCGGAGTAACGGTGCTTGGATCGGTCGGATCGGGAAGAAGACGTACGACTACTTCCTCTACGTTGTGAGATCGCTTCCGCAGTCGGTCTGCGTTGGTACGTAGACAATACTCTCCCCCTCGTTGCTATGCATCACCATGATCTTGCGTGTGCGTAGGAAAATTTTCGAAATTACTACGTTCCCCAACATGTATGACGATGAGAACAAGTTGAGTCTGAGACAAAATGTAGTTAATGCTGAACAGGTTGAGTCTGAGGCTTTTGGGTGCACGCGGAGGAGGTGCGGTGCCGGTGGCAGTTGCTGACGCCAGAGCAGCACTGCAACCCCGCCTACGTATCCGACTCTCCCGCTTGGGAGGTCTAGTTCGCGTTTGAGCATGAGGAGCAGCGTCGGGCGCGGCGTCCATGACGTGCGGCATGGCTCCCCGTTGTCGTTCCTCGTCCTGCGCGACGAGGACCAGGAGGCGGAGGCCGCCTACCAGACGGCGCTGGCGGCTGCCCTCCATAAAGCGAGGAGGACGAGCAGCGCAAGGTAGCGGAGGAGGAGGCGGCGTACCAAGCGCGCATGGTGGAGGCCATGGCGCTCTTCATTGCCGGCAACTGCATCGTGCCGCCATTGAGGCTGCTGTCCTCCATCAAGGCCGAGCTGGCGCCGACCCCCATCAAGCCGGAGAGCTACTCATGGAATGGGGTGGTGCGCGAGTTGGTCAAGGCGCCACCGATCTGGTTTGGGGCGATGCCGGCGCAGGAGCAGTTCTAACTCTAGCAATGGCAGCAGCAAAGGCTGGCCGAGGAGCGCCGCGAGGGCGAGTATCTCGAGCAGCTGGAGTGCGACGCGGAGAAGGAGGAGCGCCTTGCCTGCGGTGGGCCAGCCAGCGGCGGAGGACGTCACCACAGCCTGTGCAACGGCGTTCCCCTAGGTTGGCCCGACACCGACGCTCATCGAGCTCACCGACCCCGACGACGACGAGGAGGACGCCTAGGGCAGCACGCCTCCTCCTAGTTTTTAGTTTTATTTAATGTTTTAACTTAATGTAAAAGTGGACTTGTGGACTCTCACCGGCCTTTGTGGCCGGCATTAATGTTTAATTAACATTTTTTATTTTCAAAATGTTTGCGGTATTTTTTCGCACACCCTAAAAAATGGGCCGGGCTGGTGTTGGGCGCAAGCGTCGACCCAAGCGTGAAAGCGGACATGGGTGTTCGCCGGCCGACCCAAATGGAGGTCGGCCGGTTGGAGTTGCTCTAAGAGCAACTCTAGCAGACCCCGCAGAATGCCCTGGCCCGCAAAATAACCGCCAAAGTGCGGGTCGGGGCCAGAAAATCTGCACGAGCAGACCCCGCATCCTGCCCCGACCCGCAAATTTTATTGCGGGGCGCGGCAAATCTACTCCCCCAACCTCTATCTTCACGGGCTGGGAGGCCGACCCGAGCTCAACCCCTATCCCACGTGAGATTTGGCGGGAGGGACATTTCCGCGCGGCCCTTCCCGCTCCCCGCACCCTCCGCCACCATTGCCCCCACTCCGCAAGCTCCGGCTGCTCCTCCCCGGCCGTCCCTCGCCGCCATGGACGACCCCATGCTGTCCCCCATCACCATCGAGGTCGCGCACGCCCCTTCCCCTCGGGCGGATCTCGTCACCGGCCATGTTGGCCCCGCCGCCGTCGCCCAAGCCCACGTCACGCCTGCCCGCAAGCGGCAGGGCAACGTGGTCGTGCAGGGTGGGAATCTGTCCGCCCCCGCCGTGATGGCCCACACTCCGGGCGCTAACGTGGTAGCGCGATCCCGGCCGGCGGTGGAGAAGGTCAGCAAGGTCGCGGGCGTAAAGCGGAGGAAGGTTCCGGCTTCAAAGAAGCCACCTTCTTCAACCTCTCGCTCCATCCCGCCACAAGGAGGTGCTCCGGTGATGCCGCACGGTGTTGCTCCCCCCGCGAGCGAGGTGTTCGACGAAATGGCCGGAAGGTATGCGTCTTCAGTCTTGGTGATTCCCTTTCATTTTTCGCCATTATTCTCGATAGTGCGTGACTTGTTATCGTTCGCTATAGCTGTGGTTCAAACAATGCAACAACCAAGTTCGTGAACTTGTTGGACACGAACGCGGTTGACATTGATCAAGCCCCTTTCGAACCATTCGAGTACAATGAAACTGAGGGCGGCGTGGATGATCATGGTTGTGTGGACGAATTGGAGGAGATCGAAGCGGAAGCGTTTGAGCAATCACAAGCAAAAACTGGGAAAAGCATAAGATCGAAGAACTACACGATCTTGGAAGATCAAGCTTTGTTTCAAGCATGGAGTGCGGTGTCTCTTGATGCATGCACGGGTACTTCTCAAACGTCCAAGAGATATTAGCAAAGGATCGAAGATCAATACTTCTGCATTATGGCAAAGCATCTCAAGGACTCCACGCACATTTCAGTCGCTTCAATGGCGTTGGGAGAACATCAAGCCTATGTGCAACCATTGGGCAGCTTGCTTGGAGCAAGTACGCAATGCACCTCCAAGTGGTACCGTGGAGTCCGACCATGTGAGTTTGTTTTGCCTTTGTTCAAATTGTGCATCATCATATTGCATCATGGGAAATGATTGGATCACTTTGTTCACATTGTGTAGGACAAGATTGCTCAACATAGATACAAGGACATGAAAGCTTCAGAAGGCAAAATTTTCAAACTAGAGCATTGTTGGGAGTTGCTCCAAAAGTGCGAGAAGTGGAAGTTGATCGACAAAGAATCCCCACCAAAGAGAGGCTCGCTTACAAACATGGATGAAGATGAGGATGATGATGGCCCAAGAAATTTGCACAAGACCGATGGCGATAAGAAGACCAAGGAGAAGATGAAGAGAGAGCAAGAAGCATCAAGCTTGAGGGAGAAGATTGATGCCATGGTGCAATCCAACGAGTCAATGTTGTTGAAATCGTTGGAGATCAAGAAAGAGTTGGCCGAGAAGAAGGCAAAGGAGAAGCAAGAAAAGTGGCAGTTGCTCAAGGAAGAGGGGTTGCGCAAAGCTGCCATCAAGGAGAGAAGAGCACGCGGCGCCGAAAACAAATCTATGTCCATGTTGTTCACTAAAGAGAATAAGATCATGTCAATGAACCACAATGACATGGACATCCTCACCAAAACATGGCATGATATGGCAAGGAGAGAAATCTTGAAGAGAAGAATGGTGGCGTCGGCCGGTCCGTGCTACAGTTCCGGTGATGTTTTCTCCGCTCCATATGGTGGCAATGTGGATGATTTCGGTGCGAGAGTTGGAACAAGCGCCGGAGGTGGATTCGGTGGCGCCGATGAACTCCAAGGTGGACTCGATGGCGCGGAGTGAAGATCGATCAAGATGATGCCGGACATGGGCGCAAACCTTTTGCAGGGCCCTCTTTTGCGTTAGCCGTAATGAACTTGGCTTCTATTTGCGCATAAAACTGTTTATGTCGTTTGAATTTGAACTTGTTTGTGAAATCCTATGTCAAATGCGAGATTTGTAGTTTATCTGTTTGCGGGTCATCACGGTGGTGTCCGAGCAGAACCCGCATAGCCGACGTGTAAAGAAGCATATTCCGTGAATATACTTTTTTACGGATCCGTTTGGGGGGTCTGCATCTGTGCTAGCCCGCGACGGCCCGCAAAAGCGGTTTTGCATGAACTGCAAACGCGTTTTGCGGGCCGACGGATGCAGGGCCTGCTAGAGTTGCTCTAAGGGTTTCACTCCGTTAACATTTAGGGGATCGGCTAAAGATGGCCTTAGACATGAAAGTAGAAGTAGCGACAAGTCCAGCATTCAGTGTCATTTAAAGGGGACTGTCATACGAAAATAATGCAACAACTTTTGCATGTGCTTTTTTGCGAAAAACTTCCAATCTATTCATCTTCAATCATGGCAGTATAACGAACACCAGAAATAAAAATTACATCCAGATTCGTAGACCACCTAGCGACGACTACAAGAACTGAAGCGAGCCGAAGGCGCGCCGCCGTCATCACCCCTCCATCGTTGGAGTCGGGCACAACTTGTTGTAGTAGATAGTTGGGAAGTCGTCGTGCTAATGCCCCATAGGACCATCGTACCAGAACAGCAACCGCCGCAGATGAAGAATAACATAGGTTGGAAGGATTCAACCCGAAGACACATGAATGTAGATGAACAACGACGAAATCCGAGCAAATCCACCAAAGATAGATTCACCAGAGACACACCTCCACACACCCACCAACGATGCTAGACGCACCGCCGGAATGGGGGCTAGGCGGGAAGACCTTTATTCCATCTTCAGGGAGCCGTCGTCGTCTCGTCTTCCTGAGCAGGACACAAACCCTAACAAGGCAGGAAAAACGACTAAAAACGAAGCCCTCCCGCCGGCCCTTGGCAGGATCCACCACGCCTCCATGGTCCTAGGCCAGAGATGAGGCGGACCTGCGGCAACACCGGCGAGAGGCAGGAACCCTAGCTTTCTTTCTTGGAGGAGGAGGAGCGACTTCGGTAACAACTTTTGCATATTGAGCGGTTGAGCCACACGACCTCTTTTTTAAATGTGCTTCATTTGAATTTACCGCCATACTTTATAAATTTGGAAGAAATAACATATAGCCCACTGCCACTACAATTTTTCTAAAACAGTAAACAAATTCTCAAACTGCGGAAAGAAAAAGAATAACCCCTCAGACTATCATGTACACCCTTCGTCCGGGTGTATTAGCCCCCCTCTTATCTTCGACTAAAGTTTGATTATAAATTTAACTAATAACATATATATCATGTTTAAAACAAATATACCATGGAAGACCTCTTCCAAATACAAATCCAACATTATACTTTTTATAGCACATACACTATATTTTTTTAGTCATATATGTTGGGGAACTCAGTAATTTAAAAAAAATCCTACGTACACGCAAGATCCATCTAGGTGATGCATAGCAACGAGCGGGGAGAGTGTGTCCATGTACCCTCGTAGACCAAAAGCGTAAACGTTTAGTATCGCGGTTGATGTAGTCGAATGTCTTCGCGATCCAACCGTTCCAAGTACCGAATGCACGGCTCCTCCGCGATCTGCACACATTCAGCTCGGTGACGTCCCTCGTACTCTTGATCCAGCTGAGGCCGAGGGAGAGTTTCGTCAGCACGATGGCGTGGTGACGGTGATGATGAAGTTACCCACGCAGGGCTTCGCCTAAGCTCTACAACGATATGACCGAGGTGGAAATCTGTGGAGGGGGCACCGCACACGGCTAAGACAACTGTCAACTTGTGTGTATATGGGGTGCCCCCTCCCCATATATAAAGGAGTGGAGGGCCAGACCTCTCTATGGCGCGCCCCAAGGGGGATTCCTACTCCTAGTAGGAGTAGGTTTCCCCCTTTCCCTAGTTGGAGTAGGAGAGGAAGGAAGAGGGAGAAGGAGAGAAGGAAAGGGGGCCGGCCCCCTCCCCAATTCGGATTGGGCTTGGGGGCATGCCCCCCACTTGGCCGCCTCCTCCTCTCTCCCACTATGGCCCATTAAGTCCCATTGACTCCCCGGGGGGTTCTGGTAACCCCCCGGTACTCCGGTAAACGCCCGAACTCATCCGAAACCATTCTGGTGTCAAAACATAGCCTTCCAATATATCAATCTTCATGTCTCGACCATTTCGAGACTCCTCATCATGTCTGTGATCACATCCGGGACTCCGAACTACCTTCGGTACATCAAAACACATAAACTCATAATACCGATCATCAACGAACGTTAAGCGTGCGGACCCTACCGGTTCGAGAACCATGTAGACATGACCGAGACTCACTTCCGGTCAATAACCAATAGCGGAACCTGGATGCTCATATTGGTTCCTACATATTCTACGAAGTTTTTGAGAATCATGGTATCAATCTAGTAGGAGATCATGCTCAAGTCCCACGCACCTACACAAACAAATAAGAACCTCGCAACCAACGCGATAAAGGGGTTGTCAAGCCCTTCACGGCCACTTATGGAGTGAGATCTGATAGATATGATAAGATAATATTTTTGGTATTTTTATGATAAAGAGAAATAAAGATGCAAAGTAAAATAAATGGCAAAGAAAATAACTAAGTGTTGGAAGATTAATATGATGAAAGATAGACCCGGGGGCCATAGGTTTCACTAGTGGCTTCTCTCAAGAGCATAAGTATTACGGTGGGTAAAGGAATTACTGTCGAGCAATTGATAGAATTGAGCATAGTTATGAGAATATATTGGTATGATCATGTATATAGGCATCACGTCCGATACAAGTAGACCGAAACGATTCTGCATCTACTACTATTACTCCACACATCGACCGCTATCCATCATGCATCTAGAGTATTAAGTTCATAAGAACAGAGTAATGCTTTAAGGAAGATGACATGATGTAGAGGGATAAACTCATGCAATATGATATAAACCCCATCTTTTATCCTTGATGGCAACAATAAAATACGTGCCGGTTCCCTTTCTGTCACTGGGATCGAGCACCGCAAGATTGAACCCAAAGCTAAGCACTTCTCCCATTGCAAGAAAGATCAATCTAGTAGGCCAAACCAAACTGATAATTCGAAGAGACTTGCAAAGATAGATCAATCACACATAAAATAATTCAGAGGAGAATCAAATATTGTCCATAGATAAACTGGATCATAACCCCACAATTCATCGGATCTCGACAAACACACCGCAAAAGAAGATTACATCGAATAGATCTCCAAGAAGATCGGGGAGAACTTTGTATTGAGATCCAAAGAGAGAGAAGAAGCCATCTAGCTAATAACTATGGACCCGTAGGTCTAAAGTAAACTACTCACACATCACTGGAGAGGCCATGGAGTTGATGTAGAGGCCCTCCGTGATCGATGCCCCCTCTGGCGGAGCTCCGGAAAAGGCCCCAAGATGGGATCTCTCGGGTACAGAAGGTTGCGGCGGTGGAATTAGGTTTTCGTGGTGCTCCTGGATGTTTGGGGGTATGTGGATATATATAGGAGGAAGAAGTACGTCGGTGGAGCAACGGAGGGCCCACGAGGGTGAGGGCGCGCCCAGGGGGGTAGGCGCGCCCCCTGCCTCATGGCTTCCTCCGTTGTTTCTTGACGCCCACTCCAAGTCTCCTGGATCACATTTGTTGAGAAAATCACGTTCCCGAAGGTTTCATTCTGTTTGGACTCTGTTTGATATTCCTTTTCTTTGAAACCCAACAATAGGCAAAAAACAACAATTTGGGCTGGGCCTCCGGTTAGTAGGTTAGTCCCAAAAATGATATAAAAGTGTAAAATAAAGACCATTAAAATCCAAAATCGATAATATAATAGCATGGAGCAATCAAAAATTATAGATACATTGGAGACGTATCAAGCATCCCCAAGCTTAATTCCCGTTCGTCCTCGAGTAGGTAAATGATAAAAGAAGAATTTTTGATGTGGAATGCTTTCTAACATATTTCTCAATGTAATTTTTCATTATTCTGGCATGAATGTTCAGATCCGAAAGATTCAAGATAAAATTTTAATATTGACATAGAAATAATAATACTTCAAGCATACTAAGTACGCAATTATGTCTTCTCAAAATAACATGGCCAAATAAAGTTATCCCCACAAAATCATATAGTCTGGCTATGCTCTATCTTCACCACACAAAATATTTAAATCATGCACAACCCCGATGACAAGCCAAGCAATTGTTTCATACTTTTGATGTTCTCAAACTTTTTCAATCTTCACGCAATACATGAGCGTGAGCCATGGACATAACACTATATGTGGAATAGAATGGTGGTTGTGGAGAAGACAAAAAGGGAGAAGATAGTCTCACATCAACTAGGGTTATCAATGGGCTATGGAGATGCCCATTAATATATATCAATGTGAGTCAGTAGGGATTTCCATGCAACGGATGCACTAGAGCTATAAGTATATGAAAGCTCAACAAAAGGAACTAAGTGGGTGTGTGTCGGTGTCAAAACCGGCGGATCTCGGGTAGGGGGTCCCGAACTGTGCGTCTAAGGCAGATGGTAACAGGAGGCTGGGGACACGATGTTTTACCCAGGTTCGGGCCCTCTTGATGGAGGTAAAACCCTACGTCCTGCTTGATTATTCTTGATAGTATGAGTAATACAAGAGTTGATCTACCACGAGATCGGAGAGGCTAAACCCTAGAAGCTAGCCTATGGTATGATTGTCTGTTGTCCTATGGAAACCCTCCGGTTTATATAGACACCAGAGGGGGCTAGGTTTACACAAGGTCGGTTACAAAGAAGGAGATATACATATCCGTATTGCCTAGCTTGCCTTCCACGCCAAGTAGAGTCCCATCCGGACACGGGACGAAGTCTTCAATCTTGTATCTTCATAGTCCAACAGTCCGGCCAAAGGATATAATCCGGCTGTCCGGATACCCCCTGATCCAGGACTCCCCGAGTAGCCCCTGAACCAGGCTTCAATGACGATGAGTCCGGCACGCAGTGTTGTCTTCGGCATTGCAAGGCGGGTTCCTCCTCTGAATACACCACGGAAGAATTTGAATACAAGGATAGTGTCCGACCCTGCAAAATAAGTTCCACATACCACCATAGAGAGAATAATATTACCACAAATCTAACCTGCTGACATGTTTTGGTAGCATGACATCACGCCATGACCCAGTAATTATTTGAACCGTTTTTCTTTAACTAGCCCCGCACATAATGCAAGGCAGTTTCTTGACACGTCTTGTCAAAGCAGAGATCGTGTTCCCCTTATTACGGGATTCTCATCAATACGGATGTGGGTAACCCAACCGCGCCATCAATTACGGCGCTTGGGGGATAAGAGAGTTTTACCAGGCTAGTGGGGGCGCATAGTTTAGTCCGCCCTTATAAAGGGATAAGACCTCACCTTTTTCTATCCACGCCTTCTTCCTCCTTGCTCATCCATTCTCGTGCACTCGAGCTCCAGCGCCCAAGTCCGCATCCTTCTCCTCAACTCTCTCCAAACATGTCCGGAGCGGGAGGCAAGTGGATTGCCTCCTCCGTCACGGAGGGACACATCAAAAAGCTACGTGGAGCCGGATACTTAGCCGCGGATATCCCACACCGGCTGCCAGCCGCGGGGCAGATCGTCCCTACCCCGGAACCTCATGAAAGGGTGGTTTTCCTTCCCCATTTCGTCCGCGGATTGGGGTTTCCCCTCCATCCATTCGTCCACGGCCTCATGTTCTATTACGGGCTAGACTTTCATGATCTGGCCCCGAATTTCATCCTCAACATCTCGGCGTTCATTGTTGTGTGCGAGGCTTTCCTCCGCATCCGGCCCCACTTCGGCCTATGGCTGAGGACCTTCAATATCAAGCCGAAGGTAGTAGGTGGCCAACAAGCGGAATGCGGCGGAGCCATGGTGGGCAAAATGCCCAACGTTACATGGCTCAAGGGCTCCTTCGTGGAGACCGTAAAAGGGTGGCAATCGCGGTGGTTCTACATCACCGAGCCGCGCAACACCAACTGGGTGGCGGCCCCCGAGTTTCGATCCGGAATCCCCACGCGGCTCACTTCCTGGAAGGAGAAGGGGCTGTCCTGGGGTTCATCGGTGGAGCTGGACGGACTCCAGAAGTGTATTCGGAA
This sequence comes from Triticum monococcum, assembly GCA_034509565.1. Classification (NCBI taxonomy): domain Eukaryota; kingdom Viridiplantae; phylum Streptophyta; class Magnoliopsida; order Poales; family Poaceae; genus Triticum; species Triticum monococcum. The sequence goes on from CM067845.1 coordinate 674,661,294, forward strand.
CATGACAAGCAAAAAACTTAAGCTTGTCAATATAGTCTAGGTCATGCTCTTCCGCCGGATCCTCCCGTGTCAACAACGGGCTTTCAACTTATGGGAGTTCGATCCGGCCCAGCACCAGACTCTACACGAGCTCTTCGACATGATGCATAAGGACGTTTGGAAGGTGCTGTTCAAGGGCGCCGAGGTCCCTCCTTCTCTTACCAAGGACCGCGGGCTAAGCGCGAAGCACCCTGCGAATCCAGTAAGTTCTGTACATCTGGTAGGGTATTTATTTCCCATAGCTTAACCATGTGTGGGGTCTGAGCTCTCATGCCTTTGATAGGAATGGGTGGAGGCATCGGAGCAGATTAACTATCCGGCCCCACTACCCGAAGACCCTGCGGACGCTCTCCTGATGGAGGTGGGACTCCGACTCCTTATGAGGTGCCGGAGAAGACCAAGAAGAAGGCCAAGGGAACCGCGGGCTAAGCGCGAAGCGCCCTGCGAATCCGGTAAGTTCTGTACATCTGGTAGGGTATTTATTTCCCATAGCTTAACCATGTGTGGGGTTTGAGCTCTCATGCCTTTCATAGGACTGGGTGGAGGCATCGGAGCAGATTAACTGTCCAGCCCCACTACCCGAAGACCCTGCGGACACTCTCCTGATGGAGGTGGGACTCCGGCTCCTTACAAGGTGCCGGAGAAGACCAAGAAGAAGGCCAAGGGAACCCGAAAGAGTTCCCGGCGCCAGGTGGTATCGGACTCATCGTCCGATAACTCTGAGACGCACTCCTCCTGTGAAGACGAGGAGAAGGAAGATGAAGATTCTCCCCCTCTAGCCGGGGGAGACAAGAAAAGGAAGGCCGCCCCAACTGGGGAGGCCGAAGGGTCGAAGAAGTGAAGGACTCTTCCGGACTATTCCACCACCGCCGCCGACGGCGAAGAAGAGTGGCTGCTCAGGGCCAAGCCCCCGGCGTAGTCGTAAGTATTCGGATACCAGAGTAACTCATAGCATACTTTTATTGCACTGCTTCTCCTAACGTCGAATATGATTATGTAGTCCGTCCCAAGCCCGTATTGACGTATCATCGTCGGACGGTTCTTTGGACTCGTCGGACATGGATAGTGATACACTTCCAACCGCCACCTCTCCTTGCCCTACCGAAAATGCCGAGGTACTGTCTCAAGGGGCACCGAGCCAGGGGGAGACAGTCCCGGAGGCGCCTCAGGGCGACCTTCCGGACTCCAGGAGCAAAGGGAGCAAGGCTCCCAGGGGCTCCAAGTTCGGCCCGCAGCCGGACACCGCGCCGAAACCTGCAGTGGTTTCGGACTCGGGCAGGCGGCCCCCTTCCAAGAGGGGCAAGCCGTCCGTGCCGGTGGCCTCTGTCCATCTAGAGGCACCGGACGAACTGCTGGGAGCGCTTCACGGCGCTTCCATCGACGAAGAGCACCGCACTATTATGAGTGCGGTGATCAAGAAGGTTCAGTTCGCCAAGAGTGGACCGACTGAAGCCTGTAGCAGCCTTCTAACAGGCTTTGAGGTAAGTATTTAAAATATAGGAAAAATATTACCGCATAGACAGTAGCCCTGATGCTCTGTTTGGTGTTCACAAAGAAAAGCCGAATAGAGGATCAAATAATATCTGCAGGAGACTAACATAAGTATGTCTGTATGCGTATGCAGGCTTCGCTGCTGACCTCTGACGCACTGACTGCGGAGGTTGCCGCACTGAAGAAGGACTTCGAGTGGTCCGAGAAGGAGCTCGGCCTTGCCAAGAGGCAGCTCGAGGAGAACAAAGGTAAGTAATACCTTGTCTATATAAAAAAGAAAATGTGGTTGCGAACTGACAGGATCATCATGAATGTGCCAGGGGCCACGACCGAAGTGGCGACCCTGAAGCAAGCGTTGTCCGAGGCCAAAAACAAAGCGGCCAAGGAGCGCACCGAGCAGGAAAAACAAGAGGCACGGGTAGGCGAGGTGCAGCAAGAGCTCCAGGCTCTCGTGAAGAAGCACGAGGCTTTGGGGCTTGACTCGAAGACGCGAGAGTCCGAGCATGCCGCCGCCCTCGAGAGCACAAAGCATGCCAAGGCTGAAGCCCAAAATGCCCTCTAGGAAATTGAGGCGATGAGGAAGATAGCGGTGGGTAAGGCATTCAATATGCAAAGCAAGCATGCGAAAGTAAATTACTTGTTACTTACCCGAGTTCAGAGCTCTCCAGGAGCATTCGCAGATTTGCCCCGCAGCGTGTCGGATGCCGCGAAATATTACCAGGCCGAGGAGGGAAGCTCGACGGAGAAGCTGTTCTGGTCTCAGTATACTGGGACCGAACATCCGATGCCTATGAGCGACCAGCTGAAGCAACTGGTCGAGCTGCACAAGGCGGACGAATAGGCCATGAGGGGCCTTATAGTCCGGATGTGGCCTGGCGACTACCTTCCCAACAGCTACTTCAGCCTGGTGAGGCGGCTTGTGGATGCCTGCCCACGACTGGAGGCCATAAAGCTGTCCGTCTGCATCGAAGGTGCACGCCGGGCCTTTGCCCGTGTGAAGGTGCACTGGGCCAAGATGGACGCCGAGAAGCTTGTAAAGGAGGGGCCGCCGCAAGGCAAGGAGCATCGCCACCCTGAGATGTATTATGAGGGTGTACTGAAGGGTGCCCGTCTTGTGGCGGACGAGTGTGCGAAGGATGTAATTTTTGAATAAACTTGCTCGGGTGATCCTGTATTATGAAAGCTTGTTCATATGCGCCATGCAACGCTTGTTTGAATTTAAAATATTACCTTCTGTGCGGCTGTTTATCAAATTTGAGAGATGGCCAGTCGTCGGCTTCTGCCCCCATACCACGAGTGCTGGGGTGTTCAGGATAAACCTGAGCACTCTTTTTCCCATTGTTGGGTCCTTTGAGGGAGGTGCTCAGCACAACGAACAAGGCAACCAGACTATAATGCTTTATCACTCTCACTTAGCCATAGAAGTCTACAATTTTAAATTTTGGCGAAGCCCCTAGTATTCGGAAGGCCGAGTTCGAGGCGCTATACATGCCTTAAGCTGGACAAAGCCGACTCCTCGCTCTAAGCGGCATAAGTCTTTAGGGACTCGAGACCTCTTGAACAGCGACCAGCTCTCGCCTTATCAGGACAATCACTTTTAGCTTTCTCTACTGAGGTGCTTAGCCCAGCTGAACTGGGGCACAATCGTAGTAGTTCTCCTAGTGCTACCTTAGCCGATATAGCAGAATGTTAGGTACCAAAACATGGGAGCCGGGCAAACCCAACTATTGACCCAAGACATGATTCGGAGCTGATGCATATAATGCTATAAGTTCGGGGTGCCGCACTGTCGAAAGTGTTCGGACTTCTCACACCGTATTATGGGGTATGCTTAAGCCCCTGGTGTATTGGCTGTACCAGAGTGTACGGGTGCTGAATGTCATGTATTAACTCCTCGATTCGGAAGTTATCCAGGGATCCGAAGACCACTTCCAGTGTGACTGAGCCTGTGCAATGGGCCTCTACACCTGGTATGATGCCTTTGAAGGTTGTTTTTGTGGGTTTGATCCTTGAGGGGTCTATACCCATTTTGCACACTGTGTCATGATAAAGCAGGTTCAGGCTGCTGCCGCCGTCCATAAGGACTCAAGTGAGGTGAAATCCGTCGATGATTGGGTCTAGGACCAGTGCGGCGAATCCGCCATGACGGATACTAGTGGGATGGTCCCTGCGATCGAAGGTGATCGGACAGGAGGACCATGGGTTGAACTTTGGGGCGACTGGCTCCAACGCATATACGTCCCTTAGCGCACACTTCCGCCCCCTCTTGGGGATGTGGGTCGCGTATATCATGTTCACCGTCCGCACTTATGGGGGGAACCTCTTCTGTCCTCCGGTGTTTGGCTACCGGGGCTCCTCCTCGTCATCGCTATGTAGCCCCTTATCTTTGTCTTCGGCGCTTAACTTGCCGGCCTGCTTGAACACCCAATAGTCCCTGTTGGTGTGGTTGGCTGGCTTGTCAGGGGTACCATGTATTTGGCACGAGCGATCGAGTATACGGTCCAAACTGGACGGGCCCAGAGTGCTTCTTTTGAATGGCTTTTTCCGCTGACCGGGTTTAGAGCCTCTGAATCCGACATTGACTGCCGTATCCTCGGTATTGTCGCTATTTACGTGGCGCTTATGTTTGGTGCGGCATGACCTGCCATTGTTATCTTTGGTATCTGAAGTACCACGGTTCTTTGATATGTTATTGCTGCGAGCCAGCCAGCTGTCTTCTCCCGCACGAAAGCGGGTCATGAGTGTCGTGAGGGCTGCCATGGATTTCGGCTTTTCCTGGCCAAGGTGCCGGGCGAGCCACTCGTCGCGGATGTTGTGCTTAAAAGCTGCTAGGGCCTCTGCATCTGGACAGTCAACAATTTGATTTTTCTTTGTCAGGAACCATGTCCAGAATTGCCTAGCCGATTCCTCTGGCTGCTGAATTATGTGGCTCAAGTCATCGGCATCTGGTGGTCGCACATAAGTGCCCTGGAAGTTGTCAAGGAATGCGGCTTCCAGATCCTCCCAATAGCCAATGGATTCTGCTGGCAGGCTGTTGAGCCAATGCCGAGCTGGTCCTTTGAGTTTAAGTGGGAGGTATTTGATGGCGTGTAGATCGTCACCGCGGGCCATGTGGATGTGCAGGAGGAAGTCCTCGATCCATACCGTAGGATCTGTTGTGCCATCGTATGATTCTATATTTACAAGTTTGAAACCCTCTGGGATTTGATTATCCATTACTTCGTCTGTGAAGCATAGGGGGTGTGCGGCGCCTCTGTACTGGGCTATGTCGCGACGCAGCTCAAATGAGTCTTGTCCGCTGTGTTCGGCCCGGCCGGATTTACTTTCACTGTATCCGACGTGACGGTTATCATCCCGCGTGGTGGCGTGCCCTCGTGATTCGTAGATCGATCTTGTGTGTTTTGCTTTGTCCTCCAATACGTCTCGCAGGTCTAGCGTGTTTCCCCGTGCCTTGACATTTTTATTTGAGTGGCGTCGGGGTGCGGGCTAAGCTTTTGGCTGAAATGCCTATCTGTCGCGGCCACGAGGTGGCCGATCAGCCGCGTCATACGCTGGAGATGTAGGTTTTAATGCTTCCTCCTCTAGTCGGGGTAGCAACCCGCGCTTTGGGTAACTCTTGGAGGGGCGTTCGAGTTCATATTCCTCGGCCGCAAGGACATCAGTCCATCTGTCAGCTAGCAAATCTTGATCAGCTTGAAGCTGCTGCTGCTTTTTCTTATGGCTATTTGCCGTGGCTATAAGCCGGCGCTTGAAGAGCTCTTGCTGATGGGATCCTCAGGCGCGACAAATTCATCATCGTCGAGGCTTGCCTCATCTTCGGAGGGAGGCATGTAATTATCATCCTCTGCCTCTCCATCTGCCGTTCTCTTGGGAGGGCTGGCTTCTCCATCCCCCTGCTCTAAATCTTGCTGGAGGGGATTGTTGTCGTCTTCAGCACTGTCTGGAGTGCTATTATCTCCTGTGCCGGTGTCACCGCTTTTGCTTTGGCGAGACTTAGAGCGGCGCCGCTGACGTCGGTGCTTGGGTTGTTTCTTGGAGGGGTCATCCTCCGCTGTCTTGTCGCCATTGCCTTCTTTGGGTGTGTCCACCATGTATATATCATATGATGAGGTAGCTGTCCAGTGCCCTATGGGCAGTGGTTCCTCTTCGTCTCCCGCATCGTCGTCCATACCGTCGATGTCTTCGGAGTCGAAGTCGAGCATGTCGGTCAAATTGTCGATAGTGGCTACTAAGTGGGTGGTGGGTGGGCGATGAATTTCTTCGTCATCCGCATCCCAATCCTGCCGAACATAGTTCGGCCAGGACTCTCGTGACAGGGAGAGAGACCTTAATGAGTTTAGTATGTCGCCGAAGGGCGAGTGCTAAAAGATATCCGCGGAGGTGAACTCCATGATCGGCGCCCAGCCGGATTCGATAGGCACGGGCGCAGGTGGTTCGGAGTCCGTGGCCGGGGAAGAATCTGGCAGTTCGGCGTCACGGCTCCCGTGAAGGGTAAGGTCGATATTCGGCTCAATCGCCGCTGAGAATACGGCCTCCGTGGTGGGGTCTATCCACCCGTCCATGGATGGCGCAATGGGCTCCAAATTGAGGGTCGGAGCGGTTGCCGGTGCGGTCTCCTGAACACTGTTCGATGGTAGAGCTAAATCATGCTCATCGTGACCGTGCGGCGCACTCGGCAGGGGCTCGAATCCGTCGAAGATCAAGTCTCCGCGGATGTCGGGCGTGTAGTTTAAGCTTCCAAACTTGACCTGGTGGCCAGGGGCGTAACTCTCGATCTGCTCCAGATGGCCAAGCGAGTTGGCCCGCAGTGCGAAGCTGCCGAATACAAAGATCTGTCCGGGGAGAAAAGTCTCACCCTAGACCGCATCGCTATCGATGATCGAAGGAGCCATCAAGCCTAACGGCGACGACACAGAGGAACTCTCAATGAAAGCACCAATGTCGGTGTCAAAACCAGCGGATCTTGGGTAGGGGGTCCCGAACTATGCGTCTAAAGCGGATGGTAACAGGAGGCAGGGGACACGATGTTTTACCCAGGTTCGGGCCCTCTTGATGGAGGTAAAACCATACGTCCTGCTTGATTTATTCTTGATAATATGAGTAGTACAAGAGTTGATCTACCACGAGATCGGAGAGGCTAAACCCTAGAAGCTAGTCTATGGTATGATTGTCTATTGTCCTATGGACTAAAACCCTCCGGTTTATATAGACACCGGAGGGGGCTAGGATTACACAAGGTCGGTTACAAAGAAGGAGATATACATATCCGTATTGCCTAGCTTGCCTTCCACGCCAAGTAGAGTCCCATCCGGACACAGGACGAAGTCTTCAATCTTGTATCTTCATAGTCCAATAGTCCGGCCAAAGGATATAATCCGGTTGTCCGGATACCCCCTAATCCAGGACTCCCTCAGTGTGCATCCAACTCGCTTGCTCACGAAGACCTAGGGCATTTTGAGGAAGCCCATCATTGGAATATACAAGCCAAGTTCTATAATGAAAAATTCCCACTAGTATATGAAAGTGATATCATAGGAGACTATCATGAAGATCATGGTGCTACTTTGAAGCACAAGTGTGGAAAAAGGATAGTAACATTGTCCTTCTCTCTTTTTCTCTCATTTTTTATTTGGGCCTTTTTTGGCCTCTTTTCTCTCTTTTTTTTCGTCCAGAGTCTCATCCCGACTTGTGGGGGAATCACGGTCTCCATCATCCTTTCCTCACTTGGGACAATGCTCTAATAATGATGATCATCACACTTTATTTACTTACAACTCAAGAATTACAACTCAATACTTATAACAAAATATGACTCTATGTGAATGCCTCCGGTGGTGTACCGGGATGTGTAATGATGCATGAGTGACATGTATGAATAATTATGAATGGTGGCTTTTCCACAAATACGATGTCAACTACATGATCATGCAAGCAATATGACAATGATGAAGCGTGTCATAATAACGGAACGGTGGAGAGTTGCATGGCAATATATCTCGGAATGGCTATGGAAATGCCATAATAGGTAGGTATGGTGGCTGTTTCGAGGAAGGTATATGGTGGGTTTATGGTACCGGTGAAAGTTGCGCGATACTAGAGAGGCTAGAAATGGTGGAAGGGTGAGAGTGCGTATAATCCATGGACTCAACATTAGTCATAAAGAACTCACATACTTATTGCAAAAATCTATTAGTTATCGAAACAAAGTATTACGCACATGCTCCTAGGGGGATAGATTGGTAGGAAAAGACCATCGCTCGTCCCCGACCGCCATTCATAAGGAAGACAATCAATAAATAAATCATGCTCCGACTTCATCACATAACGATTCACCATACGTGCTTGCTATGGGAATGACAAACTTCAACACAAGTATTTCTCAAATTCACAACTACTCAACTAGCATGACTATAATATCACCATCTCCATATCTCGAAACAATTATCAAGTATCAAACTTCTAATATTATTCAATGCACTTGTATGAAAGTTTTTATTATTGCCATGTTGTTCTACAGGACTCTCAAAATAATATAATTGAAGCATGAGAGAAAAAAACTTTCTATAAAACAAATCCACCACCGTGCTCTAACAGATATAAGTGAAGCACTAGAGCAAAAACTATATAGCTCAAAAGATATAAGTGAAGCACATAGAGTATTCTAATAAATTTCAAATCACGTGAGTCTCTCTCAAAAGGTGTGTACAGCAAGGATGATTGGGGTAAACTAAAAAGCAAAGACTCAAATCATACAAGACGCTCCAAGCAAAACACATATCATGTGGTGAATAAAAATATAGCTCCAAGTAAAGTTACCGATAGACGAAGACGAAAGAGGGGATGCCTTCTGGGGCATCCCCAAGCTTAGGCTTTTTGGTGTCCTTGAATTTTACCTTGGGGTGCCATGGGCATCCCCAATCTTAGGCTCTTGCCACTCTTTGTTCCATAATCCATCAAATCTTTACCCAAAACTTGAAAACTTCACAACACAAAACGCAAAATAGAAAATCTCGTGAGCTCTGTTAGCGAAAGAAATCAAAACACCACTTCAAGGTACTGTAATGAACTCATTCTTTATTTATATTGGTGTTAAACCTACTGTATTCCAACTTCTTTATGGTTTATAAACTCTTTTACTAGCCATAGATTCATCAAAATAAGCAAACAATACAAGAAAGACAGGATCTGCCAAAAACAGAACAGTCTGTAGTAATCTGTAGCTAAGGCAAATTCTGGAACCACAAAAATTCTAAAATAAATTTCTGGACGTGAGGAATTTATCTATTAATCATCTTCAAAAAGAATTAACGAAATAGCACCTTCCAAATAAAAATGGCAGCAATTCTCGTGAGCGCTGAAGTTTCTGTTTTTTACAGCAAGATCAAAAAGACTTTCCCCAAGTCTTCCCAACGGTTCTACTTGGAACAAACACTAATTAAACACAAAAAACACAAAAAACATAGTCTAGATAAATTATTTATTACTAAACAGGAGCAAAAGGCAAGGAATAAAACTAAAATTGGGTTGCCTCCCAACAAGCGCTATCGTTTAACGCCCTTAGCTAGGCATAAAAGCGAAGATAGATCTAGGTATTGCCATCTTTGGTGGGCAATTCTTCAATAAGACACCTATAACCCCTGGGAGTTTCTTTATTTTTATTAATTATCAAACTCCTAGGCACAAAATCAAGAAAATCATTTGTAGCAAACGGTTCCTTAATGATAGCAAAAAGATTGGGATGAACACTTATTGATTTTAAATCCGTAGTTTCCTTACTAGAGGATTCACCCTTATTTTTAGGAACATAAACAAGCTTGGAAATTTTGGTAGGAGGATTTGGAGTATTTTTAACGGAAGAAAAAGTGGACCCCAAGTTGGTGATAATTCCCTCAAGTTTATCGATTCTAGTAGAATCTTAATCTATTCTTTCATTAACTATGGGTTATTTTTCTTTAAAAATTTTAAGAGCAACTCCTACCTTAGATCCGTATTGGGTAATTTGGTTATGGATCTTTCTATCCAAATTTTCAATCAACTCTACGATGGCAACTTTATTTTCAATAATTTCAAGCTGTTGCATCACATGTTCCAAAGTTAAAATAGTTCCATTAACCAAAAGAGGTGGTGGGGCAAACAAATCTATCGTAGCATTATAAGAATCAAAAGTATGGCTACCCAAGAAATTTCCTCCGGTAATGGTATCAAGAATATATCTATTCCAAGGAGTGATGCCTAAATAAAAATTGTGAAGAAGAACGAAAGTAGATTGCTTCCTAATAGATCTATTTTGAGCATTGCAAATTCTATACCAAGTGTCTTTTAGATTTTCTCCCTCCCTTTGCTTAAAATTAAGAACTTCATTCTTGGGGAACAATGGAGAAGATAGAGGACTAGCCATAACGACAAGGCAAGCAAGAAAGCGACGAACGGAAAATAGAGGGCGAATAAAACGGCAAGGGTGAAGTGGGGGAGAGGAAAACGAGAGGCAAATGGCAAATAATGTAATGCGAGGGATAAGAGTTTGTGATGGGTACTTGGTATGTCTTGACTTAGCAACGGCACCAGAAATGACTCATTGTTGGGAGTCAAATCTTGACTTGACTTGGCGCGAATCTCCCCGACAACGGCGCCAAAAATCCTTCTTGCTACCTCTTGATCACTGCATTGGTTTTCCCTTGAAGAGGAAAGGGTGATGCAGCAAAGTAGCGTAAGTATTTCCCTCAGTTTTTGAGAACCAAGGTATCAATCCAATAGGAGATCACGCTCAAGTCCCACGCACCTACACAAACAAATAAGAACCTCGCAACCAACGCGATAAAGGGGTTGTCAAGCCCTTCACGGTCACTTACGAGAGTGAGATCTGATAGATATGATAAGATAATATTTTTGGTATTTTTATGATAAAGAGAAATAAAGATGCATAGTAAAATAAATGACAAAGAAAATAACTAAGTGTTGGAAGATTAATATGATGAAAGATAGACCCGGGGGCCATAGGTTTCACTAGTGGCTTCTTTCAAGAGCATAAGTATTACGGTGGGTAAACGAATTACTATCGAGCAATTGATAGAATTGAGCATAGTTATGAGAATATCTAGGTATGATCATGTATATAGGCATCACGGCCGAGACATGTAGACCGAAACGATTCTGCATCTATTACTATTACTCCACACATCGATCGCTATCCAGCATGCATCTAGAGTATTAAGTTCATAAGAACAAAGTAATGCTTTAAGGAAGATGACATGAAGTAGAGGGATAAACTCATGCAATATGATATAAACCCCATCTTTTTATACTCGATGGCAGCAATACAATACATGTCAGTTCCCTTTCTGTCACTGGGATCGAGCACCGCAAGATTGAACCCAAAGCTAAGCACTTCTCCTATTGCAAGAAAGATCAATCTAGTAGGCCAAACCAAACTGATAATTCGAAGAGACTTGCAAAGATAAACTAATCATACATAAAAGAATTCAGAGGAGAATCAAATATTGTTCATAGATAAACTGGATCATAAACCCACAATTCATCGGATCTCGACAAACATACCGCAAAAGAAGATTACATCGAATAGATCTCCAAGAAGATCGAGGAGAACTTTGTATTGAGATCCAAAGAGAGAGAAGAAGCGATCTAGCTAATAACTATGGACCCGTAGGTCTGAAGTAAACTACTCACACATCACCGGAGAGGCCATGGAGTTGATGTAGAGGCCCTCCGTGATCGATGGCCCCTTTGGCGGAGCTCCGGAAAAGGCCCCAAGATGGGATCTCTTGGGTACAGAAGGTTGCGGCGGTGGAATTATGTTTTCATGGTGCTCCTGGATGTTTGGGTGGTACATGGATATATATAGGAGGAAGAAGTACGTCGGTGGAGCAACAAAGGGCCCACGAGGGTGGAGGGCGAGCCTAGGGGGGTAGGCGCACCCCCTGCCTCGTGGCTTCCTCCGTTTTTTCTTGACGCCCACTCCAAGTCTCCTGGATCACGTTTGTCCTGAAGGTTTCATTCCGTTTGGACTCCGTTTGATATTCCTTTTCTTCAAAACCCTAAAATAGGCACACAAAAACAGCAATTTGGGCTGGGCCTCCGGTTAGTAGGTTAGTCCCAAAAATGATATAAAAGTGTAAAATAAAGCCCATTGACATCCAAAATAGATAATATAATAGCATGGAGCAATAAAAAATTATAGATACGTTGGAGACGTATCAATAGCACACTAAGTGTTCCTCCGGTATTTGGGAGTTGCATAATCTCATAGTCATAGGAACATGTATAAGTTATGAAGAAAGCAATAGCAATAAATTAAACGATCATACTGCTAAGCTAACGGATGGGTCAAGTCAATCCCATCATTCTCTAATGATGTGATCCCATTCATCAAATGACAACTCTTGTCCATGGTTAGGAAACTTAACCATCTTTGATTAATGAGCTAGTCAAGTAGAGGCATACTAGTGACACTCTGTTTGTCTATATATTCACACATGTACTAAGTTTCCGCTTAACACAATTCTATCATGAATAATAAACATTTATCATGATATAAGGAAATATAAATAACAACTTTATTATTGCCTCTAGAGCATATTTCCTTTAGTCTCCCACTTGCACTAGAGTCAATAATCTAGATTAGATTGTAATGATTCTAACACCCATGGAGTCTTGGTGCTGATCATGTTTTGCTCATGAGAGAGGCTTAGTCAACGGTTCTGCAACATTCAGATCCGCATGTATCTTGCAAATCTCCATGTCTCCCTCCTTGACTTGGTTGCAGATGGAATTGAGACGTCTCTTGATGTGCTTGGTTCTCTTGTGAAATCTGGATTCCTTTGTCAAGGAAATTGCACCAGTATTGTCACAAAAGATTTTCATTGGACCCGATGCAGTAGGTATGACACCTAGATCGGATATGAACTCCTTCATCCAGACTCCTTCATTTGCTGCTTCCGAAGCAGCTATGTACTCCGCTTCACACGTAGATCCTGCCACGACGCTCTGCTTGGAACTGCACCAACTGACAGCTCCACCATTCAATAAAAATATGTATCCGGTTTGTGACTTAGAGTCATCCGGATCAGTGTCAAAGCTTGCATCGACGTAACCGTTTATGACGAGCTCTTTGTCACCTCCATAAACGAGAAACATATCCTTAGTCCTTTTCAGGCATTTCAGGATGTTCTTGACCGCTTTCCAGTGCTCCACTCCTGGATTACTTTGGTACCTCCCTGATAAACTAATAGCAAGGCACACATCAGGTCTGGTATAGAACATTGCATACATGATAGAACCTATGGCTGAAGCATAGGGAATGACTTTCATTTTCTCTCTATCTTTTGAAGTGGTCGGGCATTGAGTCTGACTCAACTTCACACCTTGTAACACAGGCAAGAACCCTTTCTTTGCTTGATCCATTTTGAACTTCTTCAAAACTTTAGCAAGGTATGTGCTTTGTGAAAGTCCAATTAAGCGTCTTGATCTATCTCTATAGATCTTGATGCCCAATATATAAGCAGCTTCACCGAGGTCTTTCATTGAAAAATTCTTATTCAAGTATTCTTTTATGCTATTCAGAAATTCAGTATCATTTCTAATGAACAATATGTCATCGACATATAGTATCAAAAATGCTACAGAGCTCCCACTCACTTTCTTTTAAATACAGGCTTCTCCAAAAGTATGTATAAAACCATATGCTTTGATCAGACTATCAAAGCGTATATTCCAACTCCGATATGCTTGCACCAGTCCATAAATGGGTCGCTGGAGCTTACACACTTTGTTAGCACCTTTTGGATCGACAAAACCTTCTGGTTGCATCATATACAACTCCTCTTTAAGATATCCACTAAGGAATGCAGTTTTGACATCCATTTGCCAAATTTCATAATCATAAAATGCGACAATTGCTAACATGATTCGGACGGACTTAGGCATCGCTACGGGTGAGAAGGTATCATCGTAGTCAACTCCTTGAACTTGTCGAAAACCTTTTGCAACAAGTTGAGCTTTGTAGATAGTACATTACTATCAGCGTTAGTCTTGTTGAAAATCAATTTATTCTCTATGGCTTGCCGATCATCGGTTAGGTCAACCAAAGTTCACACCTTGTTCTCATACATGGATCCCATCTTAGATTTCATGGCCTCAAGCCATTTTGCGGAATCTAGGCTCATCATCGCTTCCTCGGAGTTCGTAGGTTCATCATGGTCAAGTAACATGACCTCCAGAACAGGATTACCATACCACTCTGGTGCGAATCTTACTCTGGTTGACCTACGAGGTTCGGTAGTAACTTGATCAGAAGTTTCATGATCATCATCATTAGCTTCCTCACTTACTGGTGTATGAATCACTGGAGCTGATTTCTGTGATGAACTACTTTCCAATAAGGGAGCAGGTACAATTACCTCATCAAGTTCTACTTTCCTCCCACTCACTTCTTTCGAGAGAAACTCCTTCTCTAGAAAGGATCCATTCTTAGCAACGAATATCTTGCCTTCGGATCTGTGATAGAAGGTGTATCCAACAGTCTCCTTTGGGTATCCTATGAAGACACATTTCTCCAATTTGGGTTCGAGCTTATCAGGTTGAAGCTTTTTCACATAAGCATCGCAGCCCCAAACTTTAAGAAACGACAACTTGGGTTTCTTGCCAAACCACTGTTCATGTGGTGTCGTCTCAATGGATTTAGATGGTGCCCTATTTAACGTGAATGCAGTTGTCTCTAAAGCATAACCCCAAAACGATAGCGGTAAATCAGTAAGAGACATCATAGATCACACCATATCTAATAAAGTATGATTACAATGTTCGGAAACACCATTACGTTGTGGTGTTCCAGGTGGCGTAAGTTGCGAAACTATTCCGCATTTTTTCAAATGAAGGCCAAACTCGTAACTCAAATATTCGCCTCCGCGATCAGATCGTAGAAACTTTATTTTCTTGTTATGATGATTCTCCACTTCACTCTGAATTCTTTAAACTTTTCAAATGTTTCAGACTTATGTTTCATCAAGTAGATATAACCATATCTGCTCAAATCATCTGTGAAGGTCAGAAAATAAAGATACCTACCGCGAGCATCAACACTCATCGGACCGCATACATCAGTATGTATTATTTCCAATAAGTCAGTTGCTTTCTCCATTGTTCCGGAGAACGGAGTCTTAGTCATCTTGCACATGAGGCATGGTTCGCAAGCATCAAGTGATTCATAACCAAGTGATTCCAAAAGCCCATCAGCATGGAGTTTCTTCATGCTCTTTACACCAATATGACCTAAACGGCAGTGCCACAAATAAGTTGCACTATCATTATTAAACTTATATCTTTTGGCTTCAATACTATGAATATTTTTATCACTACTATCGAGATTTAGTAAAAATTGACCACTCATCAAGGGTGTATAACCATAAAAGATATTATTCATATAAATAGAACAACCATTATTCTCTGATTTAAATGAATAACCGTCTTGCATCAAACAAGATCCAGATATAATGTTCATGCTTAACGCTGGCACCAAATGACAATTATTCATGTCTAAAACTAACCCCGAAGGTAGATGTAGAGGTAACGTGCCGATGGCGATCACATCGACTTTGGAACCATTTCCCACGCGCTGAAGAAAATATGCCCTAGAGGCAATAATAAAGTTGTTATTTATATTTCCTTATATCATGATAAATTTTTATTATTCATGCTAGAATTGTATTAACCGGAAACTTAGTACATATGTGAATACATAGACAAACAGAATGTCACTAGCATGCCTCTACTTGACTAGCTCGTTGAATCAATGATGGTTATGTTTCCTAACCATAGACATGAGTTGTCATTTGATTAACGAGATCACATCATTAGAGAATGATGTGATTGACTTGACCCAACCGTTAGCTTAGCACGATGATTGTTTAGTTTGTTGCTATTGCTTTCTTCATGACTTATACATGTTCCTATGACTATGAGATTATGCAACTCCCTAGTACCGGAGGAACACTTTGTGTGCTACCAAACGTCACAACGTAACTGGGTGATTATAAAGGTGCTCTACAGGTGTCTCCGATGGTACTTGTTGAGTTGGCATAGATCGAGATTAGGATTTGTCACTCCAATTGCCGGAGAGGTATCTCTAGGCCCTCTCGGTAATGCACATCACTATAAGCCTTGCAAGCATTGTGACTAATGAGTTAGTTGCGGGATGATGCATTATGGAACGAGTAAAGAGACTTTCCGGTAACGAGATTGAACTAGGTATAACATACCGACAATCGAATCTCGGGCAAGTATCATACCGATGACAAAGGGAACAATGTATACCGCTATGTGGTTTAACCGGTAGAGATCTTCGTAGAATATGTATGAGCCAATATGAGCATCCAGGTTCTGCTATTGGTTATTGACCAGAGACGAGTCTCGGTCATGTCTACATAGTTCTCGAACCCGTAGGGTCCGCACGCTTAAAGTTCGGTGACGTCGGTAATATGAGTTTATGTGTTTTGATATAACAAAGGTATTTCGGAGTCCTGGATATGATCACGGACATGACGAGGAGTCTCAAAATGGTCGAGACATAAAGATCGATATATTGGAAGCCTATATTTGGACATCGGAATAGTTCCGGGTGAAATAGGGATTTTACCAGAGTACCGGGAGGTTACCGGAACCCCCCGGTAAAGGTATGGGCCTTAGTGGAGAGAGCGAGAGGAGACCAGGGCAGGCCGCGCCCCCCCTCTCCCTCTGGTCCGAATTGGACTAGGAGGGGGCGGCGCCCCCTTTCCTTCCTCCCTCTCTCCCCCTTCCTTGTCTCATAGTCCAACTAGGAAGGGGGGGGGGGAATCCTACTCTCGGTGGGAGTAGGACTCCTCTTGGCGTGCCCTGCTAGGCCCGGCCGGCCTCCCCTTGCCCCTTTATATACGGGGGCAGGGGCACCCAAGACACAAAAGTTGATCAGTTGATCTTTTAGCCGTGTGCGGTGCCCCCCTCCACCATAATCCACCTCGGTCATATCGTAGCGGTGCTTAGGCGAAGCCCTGCGTCGGTAGCATCATCATCACCATCATCACACCGTCATGCTGACAGAACTCTCCCTCGAAGCTCTGCTGGATCGGAGTTCATGGGACGTCACTAAGCTAAATGTGTGCTGAACTCGGAGGTGCCGTACATTCGGTACTTGGATCGGTCGGATCGTGAAGACATACGACTACATCAACCGCGTTCTCATAACGCTTCCGCTTACGGTCTACGAGGGTACGTGGACGACTCTCCCCTCTCATTGCTATGCATCACCATGATCTTGCATGTGCGTAGAATTTTTTTTGAAA
Organism: Triticum monococcum; assembly: GCA_034509565.1. Classification (NCBI taxonomy): domain Eukaryota; kingdom Viridiplantae; phylum Streptophyta; class Magnoliopsida; order Poales; family Poaceae; genus Triticum; species Triticum monococcum. Next base: position 674,678,153 of record CM067845.1, read on the forward strand.
TTACTGCGTTCCCCAACAGTGGCATCCGAGCCAGGTTTATGCGTAGATGTTATATGCACGAGTAGAACACAAATGAGTTGTGGGCGTGGGTATATACATATTGCTTGCCGTCACTAGTTGATTCTTGATTCAGCAGTATTGTTGGATGAAGCGGCCCAAACCGACATTACGTGTGCGCTTACACGAGACTGATTCTATCGACGTGCTTCGCACACAGGTTGCTGGTGGGTGTCAGTTTCTCCAACTTTAGTTGAATCGGATTCAATGAACAGGGTTCTTTCTGAAGATCAAAAAGCAATCACTATACCACGTTGTGGTTTTTGATGCGTAGGTAAGAACGGTTCTTGCTCAGCCCATAGCAGCCACGTAAAACTTGCAACAACAAAGTAGAGGACGTCTAACTTGTTTTTGCAGGGCTTGTTTGGATGTGATATGGTCAATACGTGATGAGATATAAGTTGTTGTATGAGATGATCATGTTTTGTTGAAGTTATCGGCAACTGGCAGAAGCCTTATGGTTGTCTCTTTATTGCATAAGATGCAAGCGCCAAATAATTGCTTTACTTTATCGCTATGCGATAGCAATAGTTGCAAGAGCAATAGTTGGCAAGACGACCATGTGATGACACGTTGATAGAGATCAAGATGATGGAGATCATGGTGTCATGCCGGTGATGATAGAGATCATGACGGTACTTTGGAGATCGAGATCAAAGGTGCAAGATGATCATGGCCATATCATGTCACATATTTTGATTGCATGTGCTGTTTATCATTTGTGCATCTTATTTTGCTTAGTTTGGCAGTAGCATTATAAGATGATCTCTCACTAAATTTCAAGGTATAAGTGTTCTCCCTAAGTATGCACCATTGCGACAATCCGACGTGCCAAGACACCATGTGATGATCGGGTGTGATAAGCTCTATGTTCACATACAATGGGTGCAAGCTAGCTTTGCACATGCGGAATACTCGGGTTAAACTTGACGAGCCTAGCATATGTAGATATGGCCTCGGAACACTAGAGACCGAAAGGTCGAGCGTGAATCATATAGTAGATATGATCAACATAATGATGTTCACCATTTAAAACTACTCCATCTCATGTGATGATCGGACATGGTTTAGTTGATTTGGATCACGTGATCATTTAGATGACTAGAGGGATGTCTATCTAAGTGGGAGTTCTTAAGTAATATGATTAATTGAACTTTAATTTATCATGAACTTAGTCCTGATATTATTTGCATAACTATGTTGTAGATCAATAGCTCGCGATGTAGTTCCCCGTTTTTTATGTTCCTAGAGAAAAACTATGTTGAAAGATGATAGTAGCAATGATGCGGACTAGGTCCATGATCTGAGGATTATCCTTGTTGCTGCACAGAAGAATTATGTCCTTGATGCACCGCTAGGTGACAGACCTATTGCAGGAGCAGATGCAGACATTATGAACGTTTGACAAGCTCGGTATGATGACTACTTGATAGTTTAGTGCACCATGCTTTACAGCTTAGAACAGGGACTTCAAAAATATTTTGAACGCCACGGGGCATATAAGATGTTCCAAGACTTGAAATTGGTATCTCATACTCATGCCCATGTCAAGAGGTATGAGACCTCTGGCAGTACTTTGCCTACAAAATGGAGGAGAATAGCTCAACGAGTGAGCATGTGCTCAGAATGTCTGAGTACTACAATCACTTGAATCAAGTGGGAGTTAATCTTCCCGATAAGATAGTGATTGACAGAGTTCTCTAGTCACTATCACCAAGTTACTAGAACTTCGTGATGAACTATAATACGCAAGGGACAATGGAAACGATTCCCAAAGCTCTTTGCGATGCTGAAATCGGCGAAGGTAGAAATCAAGAAAAAGCATCAAGTGTTGATGGTTGACAAGACCACTAGTTTCAAGTAAAAGGGTAAGGGAAAGATAGCAAACTTCAAGAAGAAGGGCAAGCAACTTGCCACTCCCACGAAGAAGCCCAAAGCTAGACCCAAGCCTGAAACTGAGTGCTTCTACTACAAAGGAAATGGTCACTGGAAGTGGAACTGCCCTAGATACTTGACGGATGCTACCTCTTGAGCACTGCGTTGGTTTTCCCTTGAAGAGGAAAGGGTGATGTAGTAAAGCAGCGTAAGTATTTCCCTTGGTTTTTGAGAACCAAGGTATCAATCCAGTAGGAGACCACGCGCGAGTCACCTCGTACCTACACAAACAAATAAGAACCTCGCAACCAACGCGATAAAGGGGTTGTCAGTCCCTTCACGGCCACTTACAAGAGTGAGATCTCATAGAGATGATAATAATAAGATAAATATTTTTGGTATTTTTATGATACAGATTGAAAGTAAAGATTGCAAAATAAACTAGATTGGAAACTTGTACGATGGAGAATAGACCCGGGGGCCATAAGCTTCACTAGTGGCTTCTCTCAAGATAGCATAAGTATTACGGTGGGTGAACAAATTACTGTCGAGCAATTGATAGAAAAGTGAATAATTATGAGAATATCTAGGCATGATCATGTATATAGGCATCACGTCCGAGACAAGTAGACCGAAACGATTCTGCATCTACTACTATTACTCCACACATCCACCGCTATCCAGCATGCATCTAGAGTATTAAATTCATAAGAATAGAGTAACGCCTTAAGCAAGATGACATGATGTAGAGGGATAAACTCATGCAATATGATGTAAACCCCATCTTTGTATCCTCGATGGCAACAATACAATACGTGTCGTTTCCCTTTCTGTCACTGGGATCGAGCACCGCAAGATTGAACCCAAAGCTAAGCACTTCTCCCATTGCAAGAAAGATCAATCTAGTAGGCCAAACCAAATAGATAATTCTAAGAGACTTGCAAAGATAAACCAATCATACATAAAGGAATTTAGAGAAGATTCAAATATTGTTCATAGATAAACTTGATCATAAACCCACAATTCATCGGATCTCGACAAACACACTGCAAAAGAAGATTACATCGAATAGATATCCAAGAGAATCGAGGAGAACTTTGTATTGAGATCCAAAGAGAGAGAAGAAGCCATCTAGCTACTAGCTATGGACCCGAAGGTCTGAAGTAAACTACTCACACATCATCGGAGGGGCGATGGAGTTGATGTAGAGGCCCTCCGTGATCAATGCCCCCTCCAGCGGAGCTCCGGAAAAGGCCCAAAAATGGGATCTCTTGGGTACAGAAGGTTGCGGCAGTGGAAATAGGGTTTCGTGGTGCTCCTGGCTGTTTGCGGGTGTCGGTGTCAAAACCGGCGGATCTCGGGTAGGGGGTCCCGAACTGTGCGTCTAAGGCGGATGGTAATAGGAGGCTGGGGACACGATGTTTTACCCAGGTTCGGGCCCTCTTGATGGAGGTAAAACCCTACGTCCTGCTTGATTATTCTTGATAGTATGAGTAATACAAGAGTTGATCTACCACGAGATCGGAGAGGCTAAACCCTAGAAGCTAGCCTATGGTATGATTGTCTATTGTCCTACGGACTAAAACCCTCCGGTTTATATAGATACCGGAGGGGGATAGGGTTACACAAGGTCGGTTACAAAAGGAGGAGATATACATATCCGTATTGCCTAGCATGCCTTCTATGCCAAGTAGAGTCCCATCCGGACACGGGACGTAGTCTTCAATCTCGTATCTTCATAGTCCAACAGTCCGGCCAAAGGATATAGTCCGGCTGTCCGGAGACCCCCTAATCAAGGACTCCCTCAGAAGCCCCTGAACCAGGCTTCAATGACGATGAGTCCGGCGCGCAGTGTTATCTTCGGCATTGCAAGGCGGGTTCCTCCTCTGAATACACCACAGAAGAGTTTGAATACAAGGATAGTGTCCGACCCTGCAAAATAAGTTCCACATACCACCGTAGAGAGAATAACATTTCCACAAATCTAATCTGCTGACATGTTTTGGCAGCATGACATCACGCCACGGCCCGGTAATTATCTGAACCATTTTTCTTTAACCAGCCCCGCACATAACGCAAGGCGGTTTCTTGACACGTCTTGTCAAAGCAGAGATCGTGTTCCCCTTATTACGGGATTCTCATCAATACGGACGTGGGTAACCCAACCGCGCCATCAATTACGATGCTTGGTGGACAAGCGAGTTTTACCAGGCTAGTGGAGGCGCATAGTTTAGTCCGCCCTTATAAAGGGAAAAGATCTCACCTTTTTCTACCCACGCCTTCTTCCTCCTTTCTCATCCATTCTCGCGCACTCGAGCTCCAGCGCCCAAGTCCGCATCCTCCTCCTCAACTCTCTCCAAACATGTCCGGAGCTGGATGCAAGTGGATGACCTCCTCCGTCATGGAGGGGCACATCAAAAAGTTACGCGGAGCCGGATACTTAGCCGCGAATGTCGCGCACCGGCTGCCAGCCGCGGGGCAGGTCATCCCTACCCCAGAACCCCATGAGAGGGTGGTCTTCCTCCACCACTTCGTCCGCGGACTGGGGTTTCCCCTCCATCCATTTGTCCGCGGCCTCATGTTCTACTATGGGCTGGACTTTCATGATCTGGCCCCGAACTTCATCCTCAACATCTCGGCATTCATCGTCTTGTGCGAGGCCTTCCTCTGCATCCGGCCCCACTTCGGCCTATGGCTGAAGACCTTCAATATCAAGCCGAAGGTGGTGGGTGGCCAATAGGTGGAATGCGGCGGAGCCATGGTGAGAAAAATGCCCAACGTTACATGGCTCGAGGGCTCCTTTGTGGAGACCATAAAGGGGTGGTAGTCGGGGTGGTTCTACATAACCGAGCCGCACAACACCAACTGGGCGGCGGCCCCCGAGTTTCCATCCGGAATCCCGACGCGGCTCACTTCCTGGAAGGAGAAGGGCCTGTCCTGGGGTTCATCGGTGGAGCTGGACGGACTCCAGAAATGTATCCGGAACATGACAAGCAAGAAAGTTAAGCTTGTCAACATAGTCCAAGTCATGCTCTTCCGCCGGATCCTCCCGTGTCAGCAACAGGATTTCAACTTATGGGAGTTCGACCCGGCCTGGCACCAGACTCTAAGCGAGCTCTTCGACATGACGCACAAAGACGTCTGGAGGGTGCTGTTCAAGGGCACCAAGGTCCCTCCCTCTCTCATCGAGGACCGCGGGCTAAGCGCGAAGCACCCTACGAATCCGGTAAGTTCTGTACATTTGGCAGCATATTTATTTCCCATAGCTTAACCCTGTGTGGGGTCTGAGCTCTCAAGCCTTTAACATGACTAGGTGGAGGCATCGAAGCAGATCGACTGTCCGACCCCTCTGCCCGAAGACACTACGGGCGCTCTCCTGACAGAGATGCTGACTCCGGCTCCTTATAAGGTGCCGGAGAAGACCAAGAAGAAGGCCAAGGGAACCCGAAAGAGTTCCCGATGCCAGGTGGTATCGGACTCATCGTCCGATAACTCCATGACGCACTCCTCCCAAGAAGATGAGGAGGAGGAAGATGAAGATGCTCCCCCTCCAGCCGGGGGAGACAATAAAAGGAAGGCCGCCCCAACTGGGGAGGCCGAAGGGTCCAAGAAAGGAAGGACTCTCCTTCGGACTGCTCCACCACCGCCGCCAAAGGTGAAGACGAGTGGCTGCTCAGGGCCAAGCCCCTGGCCAAGTCGTAAGTATTTGGATACCAGAGTAACTCATAGCATTCCTTTGTCTCACTGCTTCTCCTAACGTCGAATTTGATTATGCAGACCGCCCCAAGCCCGTATCGACGTATCCTCGTCGGACGGCTCCTTGGATTCGTCGGATATGGATAGCGATCCACTTCCGACCGCCTCCTCCCCTTGCTCTACGGACAATGCCGAGGTGTTGTCTCAAGGGGCACCGAGCCGGGGGGAGACAGTCCCAGAGGCACCTCAAGGCGACCTTCCGGACTCCAGGAGGAAAGGGAGCGAGGCTCCCTGGGGCTCCAAGCTCGGCTCTCAGCCGAACACCGCGCCGGAACCTCTAGTGGTTCCGGACTCGGGCAGGCGGCCCCCTTCCAGAAGGGGTAAGACGCCCGTGCTGGTGACTATTGGGGAACGTAGCAGAAATTCAAAATTTTCCTACGTGTCACCAAGATCTATCTATGGAGAAACTAGCAACGAGGGGAAGGAGAGTGCATCTACATACCCTTGTAGATCGCTAAGCGGAAGCGTTCAAGAGAACGGGGTTGAAGGAGTCGTACTCGTCGTGATCCAAATCACCGGAGATCCTAGTGCCGAACGGACGGCACCTCCGCGTTCAACACACGTACAGCCCGGTGACGTCTCCCATGCCTTGATCCAGCAAGGAGAGAGGGAGAGGTTGAGGAAGACTCCATCCAGCAGTAGCACAATGGCGTGGTGGTGATGGAGGAGCGTGGTACTCCAGCAGGGCTTCGCCAAGCACCGCAAGAGACGAGGAGGAGAGAGGTAGGGCTGCGCCAGGGAGAGATCAAATCGTGTGTGTTGGGCAGCCCAAAACCCCACTATTTATAAGAGGAGGGGAGGAAGGTGCGCCCCCTCTAGGGTTCCCACCCCTAGGGGGGCAGCAGCCCTAGATGGGAAAAAGGGGGGCGGCCAAGAGGGGGAGAGGGGGGCGCGCCCTAGGGTGGGCCTTAGGCCCATCTGTGCCTAGGGTTTCCCCTTTCTCCTCCTAGTTGAGCCTTGGGCCTTGTGGGAGGAGCACCAGCCCACTCAGGGGTTGGTCCCTTACCACTCTTGGCCCATGCAAGCCTCCGGGGCTGGTGGCCCCACTTGGTGGACCCCCGGGACCCTCCCGGTGGTCCCGGTACGTTACCGATAAAACCCCAAACTTTTCCGGTGACCAAAACAGGACTTCCCATATATAAATCTTTACCTCCGGACCATTTCGGAACTCCTCGTGACGTTCGGGATCTCATCCAGGACTCCGAACAACATTTGGTAACCACATACAAACTTCCTTTATAACCCTAGCGTCATCGAACCTTAAGTGTGTAGACCCTACGGGTTCGGGAGACATGCAGACATGACCGAGACGACTCTCCGGTCAATAACCAACAGCGGGATCTGGATACCCATGTTGGCTCCCACATGCTCCACGATGATCTCATCGGATGAACCACGATGTCAAGGACTTAATCAATCCCGTATACAATTCCCTTTGTCTAGCGGTACGATACTTGCCCGAGATTCGATCATCGGTATCCCGATACCTTGTTCAATCTCGTTACCGGCAAGTCTCTTTACTTGTTCCATAACACATCATCCCGTGATCAACTCCTTGATCACATTGTGCACATTATGATGATGTCCTACCGAGTGGGCCCAGAGATACCTCTACGTTTACACGGAGTGACAAATCCCAGTCTCGATTCGTGCCAACCCAACAGACACTTTCGGAGATACCTATAGTGTACCTTTATAGCCACCCAGTTACGTTGTGACGTTTGGCACACCCAAAGCACTCCTACGGTATCCGGGAGTTGCACAATCTCATGGTCTAAGGAAATGATACTTGACATTAGAAAAGCTTTAGCATACGAACTACATGATCTTGTCCTAGGCTTAGGATTGGGTCTTGTCCATCATTCTCCTAAGGATGTGATCCCGTTATCAACGACATCCAATGTCCATGGTCAGGAAACCGTGACCATCTATTGATCAACGAGCTAGTCAACTAGAGGCTTACTAGGGACATGGTGTTGTCTATGTATCCACACATGTATCTGAGTTTCCTATCAATATAATTCTAGCATGGATAATAAACGATTATCATGAACAAGGAAATAAAATAATAATCAATTTATTATTGCCTCTAGGGCATATTTCCAATAGTCTCCGACTTGCACTAGAGTCAATAATCCAGTTCACATCGATATGTGATTAACACTCAAGGTCACATCCCCATGTGACTAACACCCAAAGAGTTTACTAGAGTCAATAATCTAGTTCACATTACCATGTGATTAACGCTTGATGAGTTCTGGGTTTGATCATGTTATGCTTGTGAGAGATGTTATAGTCAACGGGTCTGAATCTTTCAGATCCGTGTGTGCTTTACAAATCTCTATGCCATCTCCTAGATGCAGCTACCACGTTCTATTTGGAGCTATTCCAAATAACTGTTCTACTATACGAATCCAATTTACTACTCAGAATAATCTGGATTAGTGTCAAAGTTTGCATCGGCGTAACCCTTTACGACGAACTCTTTTACCACCTCCATAATCGAGAAAATTCCTTAGTCCACTAGTTACTAAGGATAACTTTGACCGCTGTCCTGTGATCCATTCTTGGATCACTCTTGTACCCCTTGACTGACTCATGGCAAGGCACACTTCAGGTGCGGCACACAACATAGCATACTGTAGAGAGCCTATGACAAAAACATAGGGGACGACCTTCGTCCTTCCTCTTTCTTCTGCCGTGGTCAAGCTTTAAGTCTTAACTTCATACCTTACAATTCAGGCAAGAACTCCTTTGACTGATCCATCTTGAACACCTTCAAGATCATGTCAAGGTATGTGCTCATTTGAAAGTACCATTAAGCGTTTTGATCTATCCTTATAGATCTTGATGCTCAATGTTCAAGTAGCTTAATCCAGGATTTCATTGAAAAACACTTTCCAAATAACCCTATATGCTTTCCAGAAATTCTACATCATTTCTAATCAACAATATGTCAACAACATATACTCATCAGAAATTCTATAGTGCTCCCACTCACTTTTTTGGAAATACAAGTTTCTCATAAACTTTGTATACACCCAAAATCTTTGATCATCATCAAAGCGTATATTCCAACTCCGAGATGCTTACTCCAGTCCTTAGAAGGATTGCTGGAGCTTTGCATACTTGTTAGCATCTTTCAGGATTGACAAAACCTTCCGGTTGTATCACATACAACCTTTCCTCAAGAAAATCATCGAGGAAACAATGGTTTTTGACATCCTATCTGCAAGATTTCATAAATAATGCAGTAATCGCTAATATAATTCCAACAGACTCTTAGCATCGCTACGAGTGAGAAAGTCGCATCGTAGTCAACTCCTTGAACTTGTCGGAAAACATCTTAACGACAAGTCGAGCTTTCTTAATGGTGATACTTACCATCATTGTCCATCTTCCATTTAAAATCCATATGTACCTAATAGCCTTACGACCATCAAGCAGTTCTTCCAAAGTCTATACTTTGTTTTCATATATGGATCCTCTCTCGGATTATATGGCCTCGAGCCATTTTGGAACCAGGCCCACCATTGCTTCTCCATAGCTCGTAGGTTCATTGTTGTCTAGCAACATGACTTCCAAGACAGGATTACGTACCACTCTGAAGTAGTACGCATCCTTGTCATCCCACGAGGTTTGGTAGTGACTTGATCTGAAGTTTCATGATCACTATCATAAGCTTCCACTTTAATTGGTGTAGGTGCCACAGGAACAACTCCCTGTGCCCTGCCACACACTAGTTGAAGAGACGGTTCAATAACCTCATCAAGTCTCCACCATCCTCCCACTCAATTCTTTCAAGAGAAACTTTTCCTCGAGAAAGGACCCGATTCTAGAAACAATCCCTTATTGCTTTCGGATCTGAGACAGGAGGTATACCCAACTGTTTTGGATGTCCTATGAAGATGCATTTATCCACTTTGGGTTCGAGCTTATCAGCCTGAAACTTTTTCACATAAGCGTCGCAGCCCCAAACTTTTAAGAAATGACATCTTAGGTTTCTCTAAACCATAGTTCATATGGTGTCATCTCATCGGAATTACGTGGTTCCCTATTTAAAGTGAATGTGGTTGTCTCTAATGCCTAACCCATAAATATCGTGGTAATTCGATAAGAGACATCATGGTATGCATCATATCCAATAGGGTGCAGTTATGATGTTCGGACACACCATCACCCTATGGTGTTCCAGGCTGTATCGGTTGTGAAACAATTTCCACAATGTCTTAATTTTGTGCCAAACTCGTAATTCAGATATTTATCTCTATGATCATATCATAGATATTTTATCCTTTTGTCACGACGATCTTTCAACTTCACACTGAAATTACTTGAACCTTTCAATAATTCAGACTCGTGATTCATCAAGTAAATGTACTCAACATCTACTCAAATCATTTGTGAAGTAAGAACATAACGATATCCACTACACGCCTCAGCACTCATTGGACTACACACATCAAAATGTATTACTTCCAACAAGTTGCTTTCTAGTTCCATTTTACTGAAACCGAGGCTTTCAGTCATCTTGCCCATGTGGTATGACTTGCATGTCTCAAGTGATTCAAAATCAAGTGAGTCCAAATGATCCATCTGTATAGAGTTTCTTCATGCATATCTACCAACAAACATGGTTCGCATGTCTCAATCCTTTCAAAATGAGTGAGTCCAAAGATCCATCAACATGGAGCTTCTTCATGCGTTTTATACCGATATGACTTAAGTGGCAGTGCCACAAGTAGGTGGTACTATCATTACTATCCTATATCTTTTGGCATGAACATGTGTATCACTACGATCAAGATTCAATAAACCATTCATTTTAGGCGTAAGACCATTGAAGGTATTACTCAAATAAACAGAGTAACCATTATTCTCCTTAAATGAATAACCGTATTGCGATAGACGTAATCCAATCATGTCTATGCTCAACGCAAACACCAAATAACAATTATTTAGGTTTAACACCAATCTCGATGGTAGAGGGAGCATGCGATGCTTGATCATATCAACATTGAAAACACTTCCAACACATATCGTCAGCTCACCTTTAGCTAGTCTCCGTTTATTCCGTAGCTTTCATTTCGAGTTACTAACACTTAGCAACCGAACCGGTATCTAATACCCTGGTGCTACTAGGAGTACTAGTAAAGTACACATCAACACAATGTATATCCAATATACTTCTATCGACCTTGCCAGCCTTCTAATCTACCAAGTATCTAGGGTAATTCTTCTCCAGTGGCTGTTCCCCTTATTACAGAAGCACTTAGTCTCGGTTTTGGGTTCAACTTTGGGTTTCTTCACTTGAGCAGCAACTGACTTGTCGTTTCATGAAGTATCCCTTTCTTGCCCTTGCCCTTCTTGAAACTAGTGGTTTCACCAACCATCAACAATTGATGCTCCTTCTTGATCTCTACTTTTGTGTTGTCAAACATCGAGAATATCTCAAGGATCATCATATATGTCCCTGATATATTATAGTTCATCACGAAGCTCTAGCAGCTTGGTGGTAATGACTTCGGAGAAACATCACTATCTCATCTGGAAGGTCAACTCCCACTCGATTCAAATGATTGTTGTACTCAGACAATCTGAGCACAAGCTCAACAATTGAGCTTTTCTCCCTTAGTTTGCAGTCTAAGAAAATCGTCGGAGGTCTTATACCTCTTGACGTGGGCACGAGCCTGAAATCCCAATTTCAGCCCTCAAAACATCTCATATGTTTTGCGACGTTTCAAAACGTCTTCGGTGCCTCAACTCTAAACCGTTTAACTGAACTATCACGTAGTTATCAAAACGTGTATGTCAGATGTTCGCAACATCCACAGACAACGTTCGAGGTTCAGCACACTGAGCGGTGCATTAAGGACATAAGCCTTCTATGAAGCAATGAGGACAATCCTCAGTTTATGGACCTAGTCCGCATAATTGCTACTATCAACTTTCAACTAAATTTTCTCTAGGAACATAACTAAACTGTAGAACTGAAGCGTGAGCTACGACATAATTTGCGAAGACCTTTTGACTATGTTCAGGATAATTAAGTTCATCTTATGAACTCCCACTCAGATAGACATCCCTCTAGTCATCTAAGTGATTACATGATCCGAGTCAACTAGGCCGTGTCCGATCATCACGTGAGACGGACTAGTCATCATCGGTGAACATATTCATGTTGATCGTATCTACCATATGACTCATGCTCGACCTTTCGGTCTCTTGTGTTCTGAGGCCATGTCTGTACATGCTAGGCTCGTCAAGTTAACCTAAGTGTTTCGCATGTGTTCCGAGGCCATGTCTGTACATGCTAGGCTCATCAACACCCGTTGTATTCGAACGTAAGAATCTATCACACCCGATCATCATGTGGTGCTTCGAAACGACGAACTTTCGCAACGGTGCACAGTTAGGGGGAACACTTTCTTGAAATTTTAATGAGGGATCATCTTATTTACTACCGTCGTTCTAAGCAAATAAGATGTATAAACATGATAAACATCACATGCAATCAAATAGTGACATGATATGGCCATCACCACTTTGCTCCTTTTGATCTCCATCTCCGGGGCTCCATGATCATCATCGTCACCGGCATGACACCGCCATGATCTCCATCATCATGATCTCCATCATCGTGTCTTCATGAAGTTGTCTCGCCAACTATTACTTCTACTACTACAGCTAACGGTTAGCAATAAAGTAAAGTAACTACATGACGTTTATGTTGACACGCAGGTCATAAATAAAATAAGACAACTCCTATGGCTCCTGCCGGTTGTCATACTCATCGACATGCAAGTCGTGATTCCTATTACAAGAACATGATCAATCTCATACATCACATATCATTCATCACATTCTTCTTGGCCATATCACATCACATAGCATACCCTGCAAAAACAAGTTAGACGTCTTCTAATTGTTGTTTGCATGTTTTACGTGGCTGCTATGGGTTTCTAGCAAGAACGTTTCTTACCTACGCAAAACCACAACGTGATATGCCAATTGCTATTTACCCTTCATATGGACCCTTTTCATCGAATCTGATCCGACTAAAGTGGGAGAGACAAACACCCGCCAGCCACCTTATGCAACTAGTGCATGTTAGTCGGTGGAACCGATCTCACGTAAGCGTACATGTAAGGTTGGTCCGGGCCGCTTCATCCCACAATGCCGCCGAATCAAGATTGGACAAGTAACGGTAAGCATATTGAACAAAATCAACGCCCACAACTACTTTGTTTTCTACTCGTGCATAGAATCTACGCAATAAACCTGGCTCTGATACCACTGTTGGGGAACGTAGCAGAAATACAAAATTTTCCTACGTGTCACCAAGATCTATCTATGGAGAAACTAGCAACGAGGGGAAGGAGAGTGCATCTACATACCCTTGTAGATTGCTAAGCGGAAGCGTTCAAGAGAACGGGGTTGAAGGAGTCGTACTCATCGTGATCCAAATCACCGGAGATCCTAGTGCCGAACGGACGGCACCTCCGCGTTCAACACACGTACAGCCCGGTGATGTCTCCCATGCCTTGATCCAGCAAGGAGAGAGGGAGAGGTTGAGGAAGACTCCATCCAGCAGCAGCACAACGGCGTGGTGGTGATGGAGGAGCGTGGTACTCCAGCAGGGCTTCGCCAAGCACCGCAAGAGACGAGGAGGAGAGAGGTAGGGCTGCGCCAGGGAGAGATCAAATCGCGTGTGTTGGGCAGCCCAAAACCCCACTATTTATAGGAGGAGGGGAGGAAGGTGCGCCCCTTCTAGGGTTCCCACCCCTAGGGGGGCGGCAGCCCTAGATGGGAAAAAGGGGGGCGGCCAAGAGGGGGAGAGGGGGGCGCGCCCTAGGGTGGGCCTTAGGCCCATCTGTGCCTAGGGTTTCCCCTTTCTCCTCCTTGCTGAGCCTTGGGCCTTGTGGGAGGCGCACCAGCCCACTCAGGGGCTGGTCCCTTACCACTCTTGGCCCATGCAAGCCTCCGGGGCTGGTGGCCCCACTTGGTGGACCCCCGGGACCCTCCCAGTGGTCCCGGTACGTTACCAATGAAACCCGAAACTTTTCCGGTGACCAAAACAGGACTTCCCATATATAAATCTTTACCTCCTGACCATTCCGGAACTCCTCGTGACGTCTGGGATCTCATCCGGGACTCCAAACAACATTCGGTAACCACATACAAACTTCCTTTATAACCCTAGCATCATCGAACCTTAAGTGTGTAGACCCTACGGGTTCGGGAGACATGCAGACATGACCAAGACGACTCTCCGGTCAATAACCAACAGTGGGATCTGGATACCCATGTTGGCTCCCACATGCTCCACGATGATCTCATCGGATGAACCACGATGTCAAGGACTTAATCAATCCCGTATACAATTCCCTTTGTCTAGCGGTACGATACTTGCCTGAGATTCGATCATCGGTATCCCGATACCTTGTTCAATCTCGTTACCGGCAAGTCTCTTTACTCATTCCGTAAAAAATCATCTCGTGATCAACTCCTTGATCACATTGTGCACATTATGATGATGTCCTACTGAGTGGGCCCAGAGATACCTCTCTGTTTACACGGAGTGACAAATCCCAGTCTCGATTCGTGCCAACCCAACAGACACTTTTGGAGATACCTGTAGTGTACCTTTATAGCCACCCAGTTACGTTGTGACGTTTGGCACACCCAAAGCACTCCTACGGTATCCGGGAGTTGCACAATCTCATGGTCTAAGGAAATGATACTTGACATTAGAAAAGCTTTAGCATACGAACTACATGATCTGGTGCTAGGCTTAGGATTGGGTCTTGTCCATCACATCATTCTCCTAATGATGTGATCCCGTTATCAACGACATCCAATGTCCATGGTCAGGAAACCGTGACCATCTATTGATCAACGAGCTAGTCAACTAGAGGCTTACTAGGGACATGGTGTTGTCTATGTTCCACACATGTATCTGAGTTTCCTATCAATACAATTCTAGCATGGATAATAAACGATTATCATGAACAAGGAAATAGAATAATAATCAATTTATTATTGCCTCTAGGGCATATTTCCAACAATGACCTCTATCCATCCAGAGGCACATGACAACCTGCTGGGAGCGCTTCGTGGCGCTTCCATTGACGAAGAGCACCACACTATTATGAGTGCGGTGATCAAGAAGGTTTAGTCCGCCAAGAGCGGACTGACTGAAGCCTGTGCCAGCCTTCTAACAGGCTTTGAGGTAAGTATTTAAAATATAGGAAAAATATTACCCCATAGGCAGTAGCCCCTGATGCTCTGTTTGGTGTTCACAAAGAAAAGCCGAATAGAGGATCAAATAATATCTGCAGGAGTCTAACATAAGTATGTCTATATGCGTATGTAGGCTTCGCTGGTGAGCTCTGCTGCACTCACTGCGGAGGTCGCCGCACTGAAGCAGGACCTCGAGGGGTCCGAGAAAGAGCTCGACCTTGCTAAGAGGCAGCTCGAGGAGAACAAAGGTAAGTAATACCTAGTCTATAGATATATAAAAAAAGATGCGATTGCAAAATGACAGGATCATCATGAATTTTCCAGGGGCCACGATCGATGTGGCGGCCCTGAAGCAAGCGCTGTCCGAGGCCGAAAACAAAGCGGCCCAGGAGCGTACCGACCGGGAAACGCAAGAGGCACGGGTGGGCGAGGTGCGGCAAGAGCTCCAAGCTCTCGTGACGAAGCACGAGGCGTTGGAGCTTGACTCGAAGATGCAAGAGTCTGAGCTTGCCGTGGCCCTTGAGAGCGCAAAGAATGCCAAGGCTGAAGCCCACAAGGCCCTCTGGGAGATTGATGTGATGAGGAAGATAGCGGTGGGTAAGGCATTCAATATGCAAAGCAAGCATGTGAAAGTAAATTACTTGTTACTTACCCGAGTCCGGAGCTCTCCAGGAGCATTCACAGATTTGCCCCACAACGTGTCGGATGGTGCTAAGTTTTACCAGGCCGAGGAGGGAAGCTCGACGGAGAAGTTGTTCTGGTCTCAGTATATTGGGACCAAACACCCGATGCCTCTGAGCGACTAGCTGAAGCAACTGGTCGAGCTGCACAAGGCGGCCGAACAGGCCATGAAGGGCTTTATAGTCCGGATGTGGGCTGGCGACACCCTTCCCAACAGCTACTTCGGCCTGGTGAGGCGGCTTGTGGATGCCTGCCCATGGCTGGAAGTCATCAAGCGGTCCGTCTGCATCGAAGGTGCACGCCAGGCTTTCGCCCGTGCGAAGGTGCACTGGGCCAAGATGGACGCCGTGAAGCTGGTGAAGGAGGGGCCGCCGCAGGGCGAGGAGCATCGCCACCCCGGGATGTATTATGAGGGTGTCCTGAAGGGTGCCCGTCTTGTAGAGGATGAGTGTGCGAAAGATGTAATATTTGAATGAACTTGCTCGTGTGATCCTGTATTATGAAAACTTGTTCATATGCTCTATGCAACGCTTGTTTGAATTTAAAATATTACCTTCTGTTCGGCTGCTTATAAAATCTGAGCCGGCTTCTGCCCCCATGCCACGAGTGCTGGGGTGTTCGGGATAAACCTGAGCACTCTTGTTCCCATTTTTGGGTCCTTCGAGGGAGGTGCTCAGCACAACGAACAAGGCAATCGGACTATAATGCTTTATCACTCTCACTTAGCCGTAGAATTCTATAATTTTAAATTTTGGCGAAGCCCCTAGTATTCGGAAGGCCGAATTCGGGGCACGATACACGCCTTAAGCCGGACAAAGCCGACTCCTTGCTCTAAGAGGCATAAGTCTTTAGGGACTCGAAACCTCTCGAACAGCGACCAGTCTCTCGCCTTATCATGACAGTCAGTTTTAGCTTTCTCTACTGAGGTGCTTAGCCCAGCAGAACCGGGGCACAATCGCAGTAGTTCTCCTAGTGCTACCTTAGCTGATATAGCAGAACATAAGGTACCAAAACATGGGAGCCGAGCAAACCCAACTATTGACCCAAGACATGATTCGGAGCTGATGCATATAGTGCTATAAGTTCGGGGTGCCGCACTGTCGAAATTGTTCGGACTTCTCACGCCGTATTATGGGGTACGCTTAAGCCCCTGGCGTATTTGCCGTACCAGAGTGTATGGGTGCTGGATGTCATGAATGAACACACACACACACACACACACACACACACACACACATATATATAAGAATGCAATAATAGTCTTAGTGCTATGCATTGTTTATTCAAGAAGGTGCGTTAAAGCTGAATGATACAAGTAGTGCGATAAGCAAAAAGTAGGACTATTTGACATGTCCCTTCCAAGGGCAAGCTGAGGAATGGTATCAAAGCAAGTATTTCACTCGTTATCGTAATCCACCCGGGAGTTCCACGGTGTGACGTAGCTTTCTGCCTCCTTGGTTGCTGCATCATGTGTCTGGCAATCATACTACTGGACAGGATTTCTAGAGATAGAAGTCCTGAAAGAGAAAAATAATAGAGCGGGAAGCCCCTAGTGCGGTTGAGCCGCGTCTTGGGGCGTGCCGTAGTCGTGCCCCCCTCCCCACCTATGCCCATGGTATTTTTAATGCATGGGGTGGCACGGATTTCGCCGTTTGGCTGGGACTGGGGTGGGGGCCGCATTGCTATGCGAGCTCGGAATGTGCCAGGCGGTCTTGGTGCCGATTACTCTGGGCGCGCTTGAAGGTGTCCGGGTCCTTAATCGCCGAACTAGTGGATTGCCTTAAGAGGCTGCTTTGCGCTTCTGCTGCGAGGGCCGCAGTGTGCTCTCCTCCGTGCGAAGAGAGCGCTCTGTGTTTCCATTAACTGTGATGACCCCCCGAGGTCCTAGCATCTTGAGCTTGAGGTATGCATAATGCGGTACCGCATTGAATCTCGCAAATGCGGTTCGCCCGAGCAGTGCATGATAGCCACTGCAGAACGGGACTATATGGAAGATTAACTCTTCACTCCGGAAGTTATCCGGGGATCCGAAGACCACTTCCAGTGTGATTGAGCCTGTGCAATGGGTCTTTACACCTGGTATGACGCCTTTGAAGGTCGTTTTGTGGGTTTGATCCTTGAGGGGTCTATACCCATTTTGCGCACTGTGTCCTGGTAAAGCAGGTTTAGGCTGCTGACGCCATCCATAAGGACTCGAGTGAGGTGAAATCCGTCAATGATTGGGTCTAGGACTAGTGCGGCGAATCCGCCATGACGGATACTAGTGGGGTGGTCCCTGCGATCGAAGGTGATCGGACAAGAGGACCATGGGTTGAACTTTGGGGCGACTGGCTCCAACGCATATACGTCCCTTAGCGCACGCTTCCGCTCCCTCTTGGGGATGTGGGTTGCGTATATCATGTTCACTGTCCGCACTTGTGGGGGGAACCTCTTCTGTCCTCCGGTGTTCAGCTGCCGAGTCTCCTCCTCGTCATCGCTATGTGACCCCTTATCTTTGTTTTCGGCATTTAACTTGCCAGCCTGCTTGAACACCCAACAATCCCTATTGGTGTGGTTGGCTGGCTTGTCGGGGGTGCCGTGTATTTGACACGAGCGGTCGAGTATACGGTCCAAACTGGATGGGCCCGGAGAGCTTCTTTTGAATGGCCTTTTCCGCTGACCGGGTTTAGAGCCATTGAATCCGGCATTGACTGATGTATCCTCGGTATTGTCACTGTTAATGCGACGCTTATGTTTGTTGCGACGTGACCTGCCATTGCCATCCTTGGTATCCAAAGTACCATGGTTCTTTGATATGTTATTGCTGCGAGCCAGCCAGCTGTCTTCTCCCGCACAAAAGTGGGTCATGAGTGTCGTGAGGGCTGCCATAGATTTTGGCTTTTCCTGGCCAAGGTGCCGGGCGAGCCACTCGTCACAGATGTTATGCTTAAAAGCTGCTAGGGCTTCTGCATCTGGACAGTTGACGATTTGATTCTTATTTGATAGGAACCGTGTCCAGAATTGCCTGGTCGACTCCTCTGGCTGCTGAATTATGTGGCTCAAGTCATCAGCATCCGGCGGTCGCACATAAGTGCCCTGGAAGTTGTCGAGGAATGCGGCTTCCAGATCTTCCCAATAGCCAATGGACTCTGCTGGCAAGCTGTTGAGCCAATGCTGAGCTGGTCATTTGAGCTTGAGTGGGAGGTATTTGATGGCGTGTAGATCGTCACCGCGGGCCATGTGGATGTGCAGGAGGAAATCCTCGATCCATACCGCAGGATCTGTTGTGCCGTCATATGATTTGATATTTACGGGTTTGAAACCCTCTGGGATTTGGTGATCCATTACTTCATCTGTGAAGCATAGGGGGTGTGCGGCGCCTCTGTACTGGGCTATATCGCGACACAGCTCAAATGAGTCTTGCCAGCTGTGTTCGGCCCGGACGGATTTACTTTTACTGTATCCAGCGCGACGGTTATCATCTCGCATAGTGGCGCGCCCTCGTGATCCATAGATCGATCTTGCATGTTTTGCTTTGTCCTCCAATACGTCTCGCAGGCCAAGCATGTTTCCCCATGCTTTGTCATTTTTATTTGAGTGGCAGCGGGGTGCGGGCTGAGCTTTTGGCTGAAATGCCTCTCTATCGCGGCCACGAGGT
This sequence comes from Triticum monococcum, assembly GCA_034509565.1. NCBI lineage: Eukaryota > Viridiplantae > Streptophyta > Magnoliopsida > Poales > Poaceae > Triticum > Triticum monococcum. The sequence continues at coordinate 674,697,402 of CM067845.1, forward strand.
GGCCGGTCAGCCGCATCATATGCCGGAGATGTAGGTTTGAGTGCTTCCTCCTCCAGTCGGGGTAGCAACCTACGCTTTGGGTAACTCTTGGAGGGGCGTTCGAGTTTATATTCCTCGGCCACAAGGACTTCAGTCCATCTGTCAGCTAGCAAATCTTGATCAACTTGAAGCAGCTATTGCTTTTTCTTAAGGCTTTTTGCCGTGGCTATAAACCGGCGCTTGAAGCGCTCTTGTTCGACGGGATCCTCAGGCACGACGAATTCATCATCGTCGAGGCTTGCCTCGTCTTCAGAGGGACGCATGTAATTATCATCCTCCGCCTCTCCGTCTGTCGCTCTCTCTGGAGGGCTGGCTTCTCCATCCTACTACCCTAGATTTTGCTGGAGGGGATTGTTGTCGTCTTCGGCACTGTCCGGAGTGCTATTTTCTCCTGTGCCGGGGTCACCGCTTTTGCTTTGGCGAGACTTAGAGCGGCGCCGCTGACGCCGGTGCTTGGGTTGCTTCTTGGAGGGGTCATCCTCTGCTGTCTCATTGCCATTGCCTTCTTTGGGTGTGTCCACCATGTATATAATATATGATGAGGTGGCTGTCCAGTGCCCGGTGGGCAGTGGTTCCTCTTCGCCTCCCGCATCGTCGTCCATGCCGTCGATGTCTTCGGAGTCGAAGTCGAGCATGTCGGTTAAGTCGTCGACAGTGGCTACTAAGTGTGTGGTGGGTGGGCGACAGGAGCCCGTGGAGAAGGCTGGTTGAATAGTAGCCGGTGGAGTAGCGCGCGGTGGAGGCCGGATGAACATGAGCCCATGGATGAACAGTCGCAGGTGGGGGCTGGAGGAGGTCGACGGTGGATGAACAGTAGCTCGTGGAGGCTGGAGGGGGTCGACGGTGGAGATGAACAGTATCCCGTGGAGTCTCATTTTGCAGTATGCCACACCCCTCCCGATGAACAGGACCCCCGTTTCGACCGTAGCACGCCAACACAAGTCCGTTTCGTTCGTTTTGCGGTACGCCACACCCCTCTCGATCAACAGGACCCCCGTTTCGGCCGTAGGAGGTCCGTTTCCTCTGTTTTGCGGTACGCCAAACCCCTCCCGATCAACAAGACCCCGTTCCGAACGTAGGAGGTCTGTTTCCTCCGTTGTGCGGTACGCCAGGCCTTGTTTCCATCGCCTGTTCCGTCCAAGCCCTCCCGATGAACACGACCACGCATTCCATTCCGACCCAGCCGGTTGGCTCCCACGTGTTCCGTTGCCTCCCCATGAACACGACGCATTCCGTTGCCTCCCCATGAACACGACGCATTCCGTTGCCTCCCCATGAACACGACGACAACGCTGTTTCTCCGTTCCCACCCAGCCATGTACACGAGCCCTGGCCGTACGTATGCGCGAGTAGGCATTCGAGACCCCACCCGTATGTACACATACATGGCCGTATTTTCTTTCTTGCACCCTGGCCGATGTACGTACGTGTATATGCTACATGCGCGCCTCTACTACGACACATGCGCGCCTCTACTACGACACGTGCGCGCCTCTACATCGACCAGTATGTACGTACACGTTCGCGACCAGAATGACAATGCTATGTACGCTTCGACCAGGTGGGTCCAGACTGTCAGGCACTTCCTTGCCTGCGAAGATGTAGCTGGTGGGTCCCAGCAGTCAGGGGGTGAATCGTTTTTTTTGCCCGGACGCACTTCCTTGCGTGCGAAGATGTAGCTGGTGGGTCCCAGCAGTCAGGGGAAAACGTTTTTTTCGTGAAATACGATGGCCCGTACGGTGGGTCCCGCTGTCAGGTGGAGGAATAATTATTTTGCACGTAATAAGGAGGCACTTCCTTGCTGCGGCCGTGGACCCAGCTGTCAGCCTCTCCATGTACAGTCCATGTCCGATGGAAGCCGTTCCTTGACCACGTTGACCACACCGCGCCGAGAGCACCAGGGCGGTGGACGACGGCGAGGCCTAGGAAGGGGACGACGCGGAGCCGGGGAAGACGCGGTAGTGGATGCCCACACGTAGAGGACTACGAGGGTTCACTGGTTCGCTGCGGTGTGAGGCTGCCGTCGCTGCAGAATAACATGGGGTGTGGGTGAGTAGAGGGATGGCTTGGCCAACTATGGGAGTAGTAGGGGCGGTGAGGCCTCCGCCGCATCACAGCCGACCACGGGAGGCAGGAGCACGAGGCACGACCGGCGCTGGTTTGGGCGGCTGGAGCAAGAAGACCAGAGGTTGAAGAAGCACTACGGCCGTTGGATGGACATCGTACGGTCACTGGAGCTAGAATCGTGCATATTGACTAAGTTGACAAAGCCCTCCGTCCCCGTCAACTTAGTAGGCCCACAAGTCAGCCTGCCACTATACTGGGTCCCAGCTAACAGGGGGAGTATTCATTTTTTTGTGCGTAATAAGGAGACACTTCCTTGCATGCGAAAATATAGCTGGTGGGTCCGAGCTATCAGCGCCGGTAACATCTTTTTCGCGAAATACAGAGGCCCTTTCGGTGGGTCCCTTATGTCAGGTGGAGGAATCATTATTTTGCGCATAATAAGGAGGCATTTCCTTGCGTGCGGCCGTGGACCCAGCTGTCGTCCTCTCCACATAAAGTCCACTTCAGATGCATGTCGGTCGTTGACCACGTTAACCAGGCCGCGCCGAGAGCACCAGGGCGGTGGACGACGGCGAGGCCTAGGAAGGGAACGACACGGAGGCAGGGAAGACTCGGCAGTTGTTTTCCACGCGGAGGGGAGTACGACTGTACGAGGGTTTACTGGTTCGTCTGCCGTCGCCGGAGAATAACAGCAGGTGTGGGTGAGTAGAGGGATGGCTAGGCGAGCGATGGGAGTACGGTGGGGCGATGAGGCCTGCGCGGCAGCAGAGCTGGCCGTGGGGAGGAGGGAGCAGGCAGTCCCGCCGGCGCCTGTTTGAGCGGCTGGAGTAGGAAGAGCAGAGATTGAATAAGCACGACGGCCGTTGGATGGCCATCCAACAGTCACTGCTTGCGCGTCAACTTTTTTTAAGGAAAACCTCAAATCTGTGGAAAACAGCATACAACCCATCTGCCATTATTTCTAATAATTTACAGCCCATTTGCTAATTATTAAGGTTTTTTTGGAGCCCATATTCTTTTTGTTAGCATTACAACCCATATTGTGGCTACGGTTAAAAAATTATACAAAATTTTGCATATTTCGGTGCGGTCCGAACTGTTTTTAATCCCGAAATTTCGACTCACATTCAAACTAATTTTACAAATAAATGTATATCAATATAAAATCCAACAAATTCTCCACGCATAAAAATTAATGTAATTTCAAATCTCGAAATGAAAAAAATATTTGAAACTAATTGCCGGTTTGATGTGTTTTAAAAATGTACAGCCCATTTCTCATTACTGATGGGCCATTTTCTCGGCCAGCCGAATGAAAGCTCTCCTCGTCTTGAAAGATTTGCAGCCCAATAGGCCTGACAAAGCGACTTACTTGGCAAATCACAAAAAAACTGGACTGTGGCCGTGGACCCAACTGTCAGCATCTCCATGTACAGTACTCTTTCGATGGAATGTCGTTGACCACGTTGACCACGTTTACCATGCCGCGCCGAGAGCACCAAGGCGGTGGACGACGGCGAGGCCTAGGAAGGGGACAATGCGGAGCCGGGGAAGACGCGGCAGTGCGTGCCCACGCGGAGAGGAGTACGAGGGTTCACTGGTTCGGTGATACGTCCATTTTGCATCATGCTTTTATATCGATATTTATTGCATTATGGACTGTTATTTCACTTTATGTCACAATACTTATGGCTATTCTCTCTTATTTTACAAGGTTTACATAAGGAGGGAGAATGCCGGCAGCTGCAATTCTGGGCTGGAAAAGGAGCAAATATTAGAGACCTATTCTGCGCAACTCCAAAAGTCCTGAAACTCCACGGAACATCTTAAAATAAATAAAGAAAAATCCTCGCCAAAGATGAAGGCCAGGGGGCCCACACCCTGCTCACAAGGGTGGGGGCGCCCCCCTAGGGCGTGCCCCCCTACCTCGTGGGCCCCCTGGTGGCTCTCCAACGTCCATCTTCTCCTATATGAAGTCTTTCGATGAGAAAAAATCACAGGGAACTTTTTGGGACGAGACTCCGCCGCCACGAGGCGGAACCTTGGCGGAACCAATCTAGAGCTCCGGCAGAGCTGTTCTGCCGGGGATACTTCCCTCCGGGAGGGGGAAATCATCACCAACGCTCCTCTCATCGGGAGAGGGCAATCTCCATCAACATCTTCACCAGCACCATCTCATCTCCAAACCCTAGTTCATCTCTTGTATCCAATTCTTGTCTCAAAGTCCGGGATTGGTGCTAGTAGGTTGCTAGTAGTGTTGATTACTCCTTGTAGTTGATGCTAGTTGGTTTATTTGGTGCAAGATCATATGTTCAGATCCTATATGCATATCATTACCCCTTTGATTATGAACATGAATATGCTTTGTGAGTAATTACGTTTGTTCCTGAGGACAAGGGAGAAGTCTTGCTATTAGTAGTGATGTGAATTTGGTATTCGTTTGATATTTTGATAAGATGTATGTTGTCTAGCCTCTAGTGGTGTTATGTGAACGTCAACTACATAACACTTCACCAATATTTGGGCATAGAGGAAGGCATTGGGAAGTAATAAGTAGATGATGGGTTGCTAGAGTGACAGAAGCTTAAACCCTAGTTTATGCGTTGCTTCATAAGGGGCTGATTTGGATCCACATGTTTCATGCTATGGTTAGGTTTACCTTAATAATTTTGTTGTAGTTGCGGATGCTTGCAATAGAGGTTAATCATAAGCGGGATGCTTGTTCAAGTAAGAACAACACCCAAGCACCGGTCCACCCACATATCAAATTATCAAAGTATCGAACGCGAACCATATGAACATGATGAAAACTAGCTTGACGATATTCCCATGTGTCCTCGGGAGCGCTTTTCCCATTATAAGAGTTTGTTCCAGCTTGTCCTTTGCTACAAAAAGGATTGGGCCACCTTGCTGCACTTTATTTACTTTTGTTACTTGTTGCTCGTTACAATTTATCTTGTCACAAAACTATCTGTTACCACTTATTTCAGTACTTGCAGAGAATACCTTGCTGAAAACCGCTTATCATTTCCTTCTATTCCTCGTTGGGTTCGACACTCTTACTTATCTAAAGGACTATGATAGATCCCCTATACTTGTGGGTCATCAAGACTCTTTTCTGGCGCCGTTGCCGGGGAGTGTAGCGCCTGTGGTAGGTGGAATTTGGAAAGGAAAAATTTATATAGTGTGCTGAAATTTACTGTCACTTGTTACTATGGAAAGTAATTCTCTGAGGGGCTTGTTCGGGGTATCTTCACCTTGTCCAGTAGAGCAAAGAGTTGCTCCTCAACCTACTGAACCTATTGAAAATGAAATTCCTTTTGAATTTCCTTCGGGTATGATGGAAAAACTGCTAGCTAACCCTTTTACAGGAGATGGAACAAAGCATCCTGATGAGCACTTAATATATGTGGATGAAGTTTGTGGATTATTTAAGCTTGCAGGTATACCTGACGATGTTGCTAAGAAGAAAGTCTTCCCTTTATCTTTGAAAGGATACACATTGATATGGTATAGGCTATGTGATGATATGAGATCATGGGACTATAAAAGATTGAAGTTGGAATTTCATCAAAAGTATTACCCTATGCATCTTGTTCATCGTGATCACAATTATATATATAATTTCTGGCCTCGCGAAGGAGAAAGCATCGCTCAAGCTTGGGGGAGGCTTAAATCAATGTTATATTCATGCCCCAATCATGAGCTCTCAAGAGAAATGATTATTCAAAATTTATATGCTCGGCTTTCTGATAACAATCGCACCATGCTCGATACTTCTTGTGCTGTCTCTTTTATGATGAAGATTATTGAATTCAGATGGAATTTATTGGATAGAATTAAATGCAACTCTGAAGATTGGGACCTCGAGGAAGGTAAGGAGTCAGGTATGACACCTAAGTTTGATTGTGTTAAATCTTTTATGGATACCGATATTTTCCGTAAGTTTAGCACTAAATATGGACTTGACTCTGAGATAGTAGCTTCTTTCTGTGAATCTTTTGCTACTTATGTTGATCTCCCTAAGGAGAAGTGGTTTAAATATCATCCTCCCATATAAGTAAAAGTAGTTGCACCTATTAAAGTTGAAGAAAAGACTGTCACTTATAATGATCCTATTGTTCCTACTTCTTATGTTGAGAAACCACCTTTCCCTGTTAGAGTAAAGGATCATGCTAAAGCTTCAATTGTTGTTCGTAAAAGCAATATTAGAACTTATACACCTCCTGATCAAGTTAAAGTAGAACCTAATATTGCTTTCGTTAAAGATCTCTTGTCTGATAATATTGATGGGCATGTTATTCAGTTCGAAGGTGAAACTGGTAGAATTGCTAAACCCTGTGATAAACATAGACCTGTGGTAGGCGTGCCTGTTATTTATGTTAAAATAGGAGATCATTGTTATCATGGCTTATGTGATATGGGTGCTAGTGCTAGTGTTATAGCACATACTTTATACGAAGAAATTAAGAATGAAATTGCATCTGCTGAGTTAGAAGGTATTGATGTCACAATTAAACTTGCCAATAGAGATACTATTTCACCAATTGGAATTGTTAGAGATGTTGAAGTCTTGTGTGGGAAAACTAAATATCCTGCTGATTTTCTTGTTCTTACTTCTCCGCAAGATAGCTTTTGTCCCATTATATGTGGTAGACCCTTCCTGAACACTGTTAATGCTAGGATAGATTGCAAAAAGAATGTTGTTACTATTGGCTTGGATGATATGGTTCATGAGTTTAATTTCTCTAAATTTAGTAAACAATATCGTGAGGAAGAATTACCTAGTAAGGATGAAATTATTGGTCTTGCTTCTATTGCTGTACCTCCTAGTTATCCTTTAGAACACTATTTGCTAGACCATGGAAATGATATGTTCATGAATGAAAGAAGGGAAATAGATGAAGTATTCTTTAAACAGGAACCTATTCTGCATCACAATTTTCCTGTTGAAATCTTAGGGGATCCTCCTCCACCCAATGGTGATCCCGTGTTTGAGCTTAAACCGTTCCCTGATAATCTTAAATATGCTTATCTTGATGAAAAGAAGATATATCATGTTATTATTAGTGCTAACCTTTCAGAGCATGAAGAAGAAAGATTATTGAAAACTCTGAAGAAGCATCGTGCTGCTATTGGATATACTCTTGATGATCTTAAGGGCATTAGTACCACTCTATGATAACATAAAATAAATCTGGAAGCAGATGCCAAACCAGTTCGTGATCCTCAACGACGTCTGAATCCTAAAATGAAAGAAGTGGTAAGAAAAGAAATACTAAAGCTTCTGGAGGCAGGTATAATCTATCCCGTTGCTGATAGCGAGTGGGTAAGTCATGTCCATTGTGTCCCTAAGAAGGGAGGTATTACTATTGTTCCTAATGATAAAGATGAATTGATTCCACAAAGAATTATCACAGGTTATAGGATGGTAATTGATTTCCATGAATTAAATAAAGCTACTAAGAAAGATCATTACCCCTTACCTTTTATTGATCAAATGCTAGAAAGATTATGCAAACATACACATTACTACTTTCTAGATGGTTATTTTGGTTTCTCTCAAATACCTGTGTCGGCTAGAGATCAATCAAAGACTACTTTTACATGCCCTTTTGGTACTTTTGCTTATAGACGTATGCCTTTTGGTTTATGTAATGTACCTGCTACCTTTCAAAGATGCATGATGGCTATATTCTCTGACTTCTGTGAAAAGATTTGTGAGGTTATCATGGATGACTTTTCCGTCTATGGTTCCTCTTTTGATGATTACTTGAGCAGTCTTGATCGAGTTTTGCAGAGATGTGAAGAAACTAATCTTGTCTTGAATTGGGAAAAGTGCCACTTTATGGTTAATGAAGGTATTGTCTTGGGGCATAAAGTTTCTGAAAGAGGTATTGAAGTTGATAGAGCCAAGGTCGATGTTATTGAAAAGATGCCATGTCCCAAGGACATCAAAGGTATAAGAAGTTTCCTTGGTCATGCCGGATTTTACAGGAGGTTCATTAAGGACTTCTCAAAAATTTCTCGGCCTCTGAATAATTTATTGCAAAAAGATATACCATTTGTCTTTGATGATGATTGTGTATAAGCATTTGAAATACTTAAGAAAGCATTAGTCTCAGCACCTATTGTTCAGCCACCTGATTGGAATTTACCCTTTGAAATTACGTGTGGTGCTAGTGATTATGCTGTAGGTGCTGTTCTAGGGCAAAGAGTTGATAATAAACTAAATGTTATTCATTATGCTAGTAAGACTCTAGACAATGCTCAAAGAAATTATGCTACTACTGAAAAGAGCTTTTAGCAGTTGTATTTGCTTGTGATAAGTTTCGGTCTTATATTGTTGATTCTAAAGTAACTATTCACACTGATCATGCTGCTATTAAATACCTTATGGAAAAGAAAGATGCTAAACCTAGACTTATTAGATGGGTTCTCTTGCTACAAGAATTTGATTTGCATATTGTTGATAGAAAGGGAGCTGAGAACCCCGTTGCAGATAACTTGTCTAGGTTAGAGAATGTTCTTGATGACCCACTACCTATTAATGATAGCTTTCCTGATGAACAATTAAATGTTATAAGTACTTCTCGTAGTACTCCATGGTATGCTAATTATGCTAATTATATTGTTGCTAAGTTTATACCACCTAGCTTCACATACCAACAAAAGAAAATGTTTTTCTATGACTTGAGACATTAATTTTGGGATGATCCACATCTTTATAAAGGAGTAGATGGTGTTATTAGATGTTGTTTACCTGAGCATGAACAGGAACAGATCCTATGCAAGTGTCATTCCGAGGCTTATGGATGACACCACGCTGGAGATAGAACTGCACATAAGGTATTGCAATCTGGTTTTTATTGGCCTACTCTCTTCAAGGATGCCCGTAAGTTTGTCTTGTCTTGTGATGAATGTCAAAGAATTGGTAATATTAGTAGACGTCAAGAAATGCCTATGAATTATTCATTTTTTATTGAACCATTTGATGTTTGGGGCTTTGATTATATGGGACCTTTTCCTACCTCTAATGGATACACACATATTCTAGTGGCTGTTGATTACGTTACTAAGTGGGTAGAAGCTATTCCAACTAGTAGTGCTGATCATAACACTTCTATTAAAATGCTTAAGGAAGTTAATTTCCCGAGGTTTGGAGTCCCTAGATATTTAATGACTGATGGTGGTTCGCACTTTATTCATGGTGCTTTCCGCAAAATGCTTGCTAAATATGATGTTAATCATAGAGTTGCATCTCCTTATCACCCACAGTCTAGTGGTCAAGTAGAGTTGAGAAATAGAGAGCTCAAATTAATGTTGCAAAAGACTGTTAATAGGTCTAGAAAGAATCGGTCCAAGAAACTTGATGATGCATTATGGGCTTATAAAACCGCATACAAAAATCCTATGGGTATGTCTCTGTATAAAATGGTTTATGGAAAAGCATGTCACTTACCTCTCGAACTAGAACATAAGGCATATTGGGCTATTAAAGAACTCAACTATGATTTTAAACTTGCCGGTGAGAAGAGGTTATTTGATATTAGCTCACTTGATGAATGGAGAACCCAAGCTTATGAAAATGCCAAGTTGTTTAAAGAAAAAGTTAAAAGATGGCATTACAAAAGGATACAAAAGCGTGAGTTTAATGTAGGTGATTATGTATTGCTATACAACTCTCGTTTAAGATTTTTTGCAGGAAAACTTCTCTCTAAATGGGAAGGCCCCTATGATGTCGAAGAGGTCTATCGTTCCGGTGCCATAAAGATCAACAACTTCGAGGGCACAAATCTGAAGGTGGTAAACTGTCAAAGAATCAAACATTATATCTCAGGTAATCCCATAAATGTTGAAACCAATGTTATTGAAACCGTAACCCTGGAGGAATACATAAGTGAAACTTTCCGGAACATTTCAGACTCCGAAAAGGAATAGGTATGTGGTACAGTAAAAACCAACTCCAAGACAATTTTAAGGCAATATTTCTCCGTTTTGGAATATTTAGAAAAATAGAAAAATAAGTAGCAGTCTGGGAAGGACATGAGGGCCCCATGAGGGTGGTGGGCGCGCCCCTTACCTCATGAGCACCTCGTGCGCCTTCCAGACTCCGTTTTCTTGCACGATACATATTTTTGTCGGTAAAAATTCATTATATATTCTCCCGAAGGTTTTGAATCCTGTATCACGCAAACCTCCTCTGTTTTTGTTTTCGAGCTATTTTCTGTCAGGGTTTTCCAGGCTAGGCATCATGTCGTCTCCCTCCTCCAACAATGGTGACAACGATGCTTGGCTAATGAAGATAGATCTGAAGAAGGAAGAACCCACGAGGGTTAACAAGGATGAAGGGATCAAGAAGGCCACGGAGGATCAAGCTCCAGCAGCAAAAGACATCCTTCAACTTGATCATAACCTTCTTACCCCAACTGAGATCGAAGCTTTTAAGACGATTGAGTTAGCTCGTATACAAAACAAGTATCTCACACAAGAAAATATTTTGTTGAAGGAGCATATTGTCGCACTCAAGGGCATTATTCGCAAGCTGGAGGACCTCTTACACTCGATGTGGGATTACCCGTCACCTCCATCTTCTTCACCGACAAAGGAGATATAATCACATGGGTATGGGCACTAATAAAAGCATTATTATTATATTTCCTAGAGGCAATAATAAAAGCATTATTATTATATTTCGTTGTTCATGATAATTGTCTTTATTCATGCTATAATTGTGTTATCCGGAAATCGTAATACATGTGTGAATAACAGACACCAACATGTCCCTAGTAAGCCTCTAGTTGACTAGCTCGTTAATCAACAGATAGTCATGGTTTCCTGGCTATGGACATAGGATGTCATTGATAACGAGATCACATCATTAGGAGAATGATGTGATGGACAAGACCCAATCCTAAACATAGCATAAAGATCGTATAGTTCGTTTGCTAGAGTTTTGCAATGTCAAGTATCTTTTCCTTAGACCATGAGATCGTGTAACTCCCGGATACCGTAGGAGTGCTTTGGGTATACCAAACGTCACAATGTAACTGGGTGACTATAAAGGTAGATTACGGGTATCTCCGAAAGTGTCTGTTGGGTTGACACGGATCAAGACTGGGATTTGTCACTCCGTATGATGGAGAGGTATCACTGGGCCCACTCGGTAATGCATCATCATAATGAGCTCAAAGTGACCAAGTGTCTGGTCACAGGATCATGCATTACGGTACGAGTAAAGTGACTTGCCGGTAACGAGATTGAACGAGGTATTGGGATACCGACGATCGAATCTCGGGCAAGTAATATATCGATTGACAAAGGGAATTGCATACGGGGTTGATTGAATCCTCGACATCGTGGTTCATCCGATGAGATCATCATGGAACATGTGGGAGCCAACATGGGTATCCAGATCCCGCTGTTGGTTATTGACCGGAGAGTCGTCTCGGTCATGTCTACATGTCTCCCGAACCCGTAGGGTCTACACACTTAAGGTTCGGTGACACTAGGGTTGTGAAGATATGTATATGTAGTAACCCGATTGTTATTCAGAGTCCCGGATGAGATCCCGGACGTCACGAGGAGTTCCGGAATGGTCCTGAGGTAAAGAATTATATATAGGAAGTACTGTTTCGGCCATCGGGACAAGTTTCGGGGTTACCGGTATTGTACCGGGACCACCGGAAGGGTCCCGGGGGTCCACCGGGTGGGGCCACCTGTACCGGAGGGCCCCATGGGCTGAAGTGGGAAGGGACCCAGCCCATAGTGGGCTGGGGAGCCCCCCCTAAGGGCCCATGCGCCTAGGGTTTAGGGGAAACCCTAAAGGGGGGCGCCCCCTTGCTTGGGGGGCAAGCCCCCCACCCCTTGGCCGCCGCCCCCCCCTAGGAGATCCATCTCCTAGGGCCGGCGCCCCTCCTAGGCACCCCTATATATAGTGGGGGAGAGGAGGGACTTCATGCTACAACTTTTGGTGCATCCCTCTCTCCCTGTTACGTCTCTCTCTCGCGTAGTATAGGCGAAGCCCTGCTACTGTGACGCCCTGCATCCACCACCACGCCGTCGTGCTGCTGGATCTTCATCAACCTCTCCCCCCTTGCTGGATCAAGAAGGAGGAGACGTCTCCCATCCCGTACGTGTGTTGAACGCGGAGGTGCCGTCCGTTCGGCACTTGGTCATCAGTGATTTGGATCACGTCGTGTTCGACTACATCATCCCCGTTCTTTGAACGCTTCCGCACGCGATCTACAAAGGTATGTAGATGCATCCGATGACTCGTTGCTAGATGAACTCCTAGATGGATCTTGGTGAAACGAGTAGGAATTTTTTTTGTTTTCTGCAACGTTCCCCAACAGTGGTATCAGAGCTAGGTCTATGCGTAGTTCTTCTTGCGCGAGTAGAACACAATTTGTTGTGGGCGTAGATTTTTCAACTTTCTTGCCGTTACTAGTCTTTTCTTGCTTCAGCGGTATTGTGGGATGAAGCAGCCCGGACCAACCTTACACGTACGCTTACGTGAGACCGGTTCCACCGACTAACATGCACTAGTTGCATAAGGTGGCTGGCGGGTGTCTGTCTCTCCCACTTTAGTTGGAGCGGATTCGATGAACAGGGTCCTTATGAAGGGTAAATAGAAGTTGACAAATCACGTTGTGGCTTTCACGTAGGTGAGAAAACGTTCTTGCTAGAACCCTAATTCAGCCACGTAAAACTTGCAACAACAATTAGAGGACGTCTAACTTGTTTTTGCAGCAAGTGGTTTGTGATATGATATGGCCAAAGTTGTGATGAATGATGAATGATCTATATGTGATGTATGAGATGTTCATGCTATTGTAATAGGAATCACGACTTGCATGTCGATGAGTATGACAACCGGCAGGAGCCATAGGAGTTGTCTTTATTCTTTTATATGACCTGCGTGTCATTGAGAAACGCCATGTAAATTACTTTACTTTATTGCTAAACGCGTTAGCCATAGCAGTAGAAGTAATAGTTGGCGAGCAACTTCATGAAGACACGATGATGGAGATCATGATGATGGAGATCATGGTGTCAAGCCGGTGACAAGATGATCATGGAGCCCCAAGATGGAGATCAAAGGAGCTATGTGATATTGGCCATATCATGTCACGTTTATTATTTGATTGCATGTGATGTTTATCATGTTTTGCATCTTGTTTACTTAGAACGACGGTAGTAAATAAGATGATCCCTCATATTAATTTCAAGAAGTGTTCCTCCTAACTGTGCACCATTGCGACAGTTTGCTGTTTCAAAACACCATGTGATGATCGGGTGTTTTATTCAGACGTTCACATACAACGGGTGTAAGACAGATTTACACATGCAAACACTTAGGTTGACTTGACGAGCCTAGCATGTACAGACATGGCCTCGGAACATAGAAGACCGAAAGGTTGAGCATGAGTCGTATAGAAGATACGATCAACATGAAGATGTTCACCGACGTTGACTAGTCCGTCTCACGTGATGATCGGACACGGCCTAGTTGACTCGGATCATGTTATACTTAGATGACTAGAAGAGGGATGTCTATCTAAGTGGGAGTTCATTATATAATTTGATTAGATGAACTTAATTATCATGAACAATGTCTAAAATATTTTACAATATGTCTTGTAGATCAAATGGCCCACGTAGTCCTCAACTTCAACGCGTTCCTAGAGAAAACCAAGCTGAAAGACGATGGCAGCAACTATACGGACTGGGTCCGGAACCTGAGGATCATCCTCATAGCTGCCAAGAAAGATTACGTCCTACAAGCACCGCTAGGTGAAGCTCCCGTCCCACAGAACCAAGACGTTATGAACGCTTGGCAGACACGTGTTGACGACTACTCCCTCGTTCAGTGCGGCATGCTTTACAGTTTAGAGCCAGGGCTCCAAAAGCGTTTCGGGAGACATGGAGCATATGAGATGTTCGAAGAGCTGAAAATGGTTTTCCAAGCTCATGCCCGGGTCGAGAGATATGAGGTCTCCGACAAGTTCTTCAGCTGTAAGATGGAGGAAAATAGTTCTGTCAGTGAGCACATACTCACTATGTCTGGGTTACATAACCGCTTGACTCAGCTGGGAGTTAATCTCCCGGATGATGCGGTCATTGACAGAATCCTCCAGTCGCTTCCACCAAGCTACAAGAGCTTTGTGATGAACTTCAACATGCAGGGGATGCAAAAGACCATTCCTGAGTTGTTTTCAATGCTGAAATCAGCGGAGGTAGAAGTCAAAAAGGAACATCAAGTGTTGATGGTCAATAAAACCACTAAGTTCAAGAAAGGCAAGGGTAAAAAGAACTTCAAGAAGGACGGCAAGGAAGTTGCCGCGCCCGGCAAGCAAGCTGCCGGGAAGAAGCCAAAGAATGGACCCAAGCCCGAGACTGAGTGCTTTTATTGCAAGGGAAGCGGTCACTGGAAGCGGAACTGCCCCAAATACTTAGCAGACAAGAAGGCCGGCAAAACAAAAGGTATATGTGATATACATGTAATTGATGTGTACCTTACCAGTAATCGTAGTAGCTCTTGGGTATTTGATACCGGTGCAGTTGCTCACATTTGTAACTCACAACAGGAACTACGGAATAAGCGGAGACTGGCAAAGGACGAGGTGACGATGCGCGTCGGGAATGGTTCCAAAGTCGATGTGATCGCCGTCGGCACGCTACCTCTTCATTTACCTACGGGATTAGTTTTAAACCTCAATAATTGTTATTTAGTACCAGCTTTGAGCATGAACATTGTATCGGGATCTCGTTTAATTCGAGATGGCTACTCATTTAAATCCGAGAATAATGGTTGTTCTATTTATATGAGAGATATGTTTTATGGTCATGCTCCTATGGCGAATGGTTTATTCTTTATGAATCTCGAATGTAATGCTACACATGTTCATAGTGTGAGTACCAAAAGATGTAAGGTTGATAATGATAGTCCCACATACTTGTGGCACTGCCGCCTTGGTCACATAGGTGTCAAACGCATGAAGAAGCTCCATGCAGATGGACTTTTAGAGTCTCTTGATTATGAATCATTTGACACGTGCGAACCATGCCTTATGGGTAAAATGACCAAGACTCCGTTCTCAGGAACAATGGAGCGAGCAACCAACTTATTGGAAATCATACATACTGATGTGTGCGGTCCAATGAGTGTTGAGGCTCGTGGTGGCTATCGTTATGTTCTCACCCTCACTGATGACTTGAGTAGATATGGGTATGTCTACTTGATGAAACACAAGTATGAAACCTTTGAAATGTTCAAGGAATTTCAGAATGAGGTTGAAAATCAACGTGACAAAAAAATCAAGTTTCTACGATCAGATCGTGGAGGAGAATACTTGAGTCACGAATTTGGCACACACTTAAGAAAATGTGGAATAGTTTCACAACTCACGCCGCCTGGAACACCTCAGCGTAACGGTGTGTCCGAACGTCGTAATCACACTCTATTAGATATGGTGCGATCCATGATGTCTCTTACCGATTTACCGCTATCTTTTTGGGGCTATGCTTTAGAGACTGCCGCATTCACTTTAAATAGGGCTCCGTCGAAATCCGTTGAGACGACACCGTATGAATTATGGTTTGGAAAGAAACCTAAGATGTCGTTTCTAAAAGTTTGGGGATGCGATGCTTATGTCAAGAAACTTCAACCTGAAATGCTCGAACCCAAGTCAGAAAAATGCGTCTTCATAGGATACCCAAAAGAAACTATTGGGTATACCTTCTACCTCAGATCCGAAGGCAAGATCTTTGTTGCCAAGAATGGGTCCTTTCTAGAGAAAGAGTTTCTCTCGAAAGAAGTAAGTGGGAGGAAAATAGAACTTGATGAAGTGTTACCTCTTGAACCGGAAAATGGCGCAACTCAAGAAAATGTTCCTGAGGTGCCTGCACCGACTAGAGAGGAAGTTAATGATGATGATCATGAAACTCCTGATCAAGTTGCTACTGAACTTCGAAGGTCCACAAGGACATGTTCTGCACCAGAGTGGTACGGCAACCCTGTCTTGGAAATCATGTTGTTAGACAACGGTGAACCTTCGAACTATGAAGAAGCGATGGCGGGCCCGGATTCCGACAAATGGCTAGAAGCCATGAAATCCGAGATAGGATCCATGTATGAAAACGAAGTATGGACTTTGACTGACTTGCCCATTGAACGGCGAGCCATAGAGAATAAATGGATCTTTAAGAAGAAGGCAGACGCGGATGGTAATGTGACCATCTATAAAGCTCGGCTTGTCGCTAAGGGTTATCGACAAGTTCAAGGGGTTGACTACGATGAGACTTTCTCACCGGTAGCGAAGCTAAAGTCCGTCCGAATCATGTTAGCAATTGCCGCGTTTTACGATTATGAAATATGGCAAATGGACGTCAAAACGGCATTCCTTAATGGTTTCCTTAAGGAAGAATTGTATATGATGCAGCCGGAAGGTTTTGTCGATCCTAAGAATGCTGACAAGGTGTGCAAGCTCCAACGCTCGATTTATGGGCTGGTGCAAGCATCTCGGAGTTGGAACATTCGCTTTGATGAGATGATCAAAGCGTTTGGGTTTACGCAGACTTATGGAGAAGCCTGCGTTTACAAGAAAGTGAGTGGGAGCTCTGTAGCATTTCTCATATTATATGTAGATGACATACTTTTGATGGGAAACGATATAGACCTCTTGGACAGCATCAAGGCCTACTTGAATAAGAGTTTTTCAATGAAGGACCTTGGAGAAGCTGCTTATATATTAGGCATCAAGATCTATAGAGATAGATCGAGACGCCTTATAGGTCTTTCACAAAGCACATACCTTGAGAAGATATTGAAGAAGTTCAATATGGATCAGTCTAAGAAGGGGTTCTTGCCTGTGTTGCAGGGTATGAAATTGAGCTCAGCTCAAAGTCCGACCACGGCAGAAGAAATAGAAGAGATGAGTGTCATCCCCTATGCCTCAGCCGTAGGTTCTATTATGTATGCCATGCTGTGTACCAGACCTGATGTAAACCTTGCCGTAAGTTTGGTAGGAAGGTACCAAAGTAATCCCGGCAAGGAACACTGGACAGCGGTCAAGAATATCCTGAAGTACCTGAAAAGGACTAAGGAAATGTTTCTCGTTTATGGAGGTGACGAAGAGCTCGTCGTAAAGGGTTACGTCGACGCTAGCTTCGACACAGATCTGGATGACTCAAAGTCACAAACCGGATACATGTATATTTTGAATGGTGGGGCAGTAAGCTGGTGCAGTTGCAAGCAGAGCGTCATGGCGGGATCTACATGTGAAGCGGAATACATGGCAGCCTCGGAGGCAGCACATGAAGCAATTTGGGCGAAGGAGTTCATCACCGACCTCGGAGTCATACCCAATGCGTCGGGGCCGATCAAGCTCTTTTGTGACAACACTGGAGCTATTGCACTTGCCAAGGAGCCCAGGTTTCACAAGAAGACAAGGCACATCAAGCGTCGCTTCAACTCCATTCGTGAAAATGTTCAAGATGGAGACATAGATATTTGTAAAGTACATACGGACCTGAATGTAGCAGATCCGTTGACTAAACCTCTCCCTAGGGCAAAACATGATCAACACCAGAATTCCATGGGTGTTCGATTCATCACAATGTAACTAGATTATTGACTCTAGTGCAAGTGGGAGACTGTTGGAAATATGCCCTAGAGGCAATAATAAAAGCATTATTACTATATTTCCTTGTTCATGATAATTGTCTTTATTCATGCTATAATTGTGTTATCCGGAAATCGTAATACATGTGTGAATAACAGACACCAACATGTCCCTAGTAAGCCCCTAGTTGACTAGCTCGTTAATCAATAGATAGTCATGGTTTCCTGGCTATGGACATAGGATGTCATTGATAATGAGATCACATCATTAGGAGAATGATGTGATGGACAAGACCCAATCCTAAACATAGCATAAAGATCGTATAGTTCGTTTGCTAGAGTTTTGCAATGTCAAGTATCTTTTTCTTAGACCATGAGATCGTGTAACTCCCGGATACCGTAGGAGTGCTTTGGGTATACCAAATGTCACAACGTAACTGGGTGACTATAAAGGTAGATTACGGGTATCTCCGAAAGTGTCTGTTGGGTTGACACGGATCAAGACTGGGATTTGTCACTCCGTATGACGGAGAGGTATCACTGGGCCCGCTCGGTAATGCATCATCATAATGATCTCAAAGTGACCAAGTGTCTGGTCACGGGATCATGCATTACGGTACGAGTAAAGTGACTTGCCGGTAACGAGATTGAACGAGGTATTGGGATACCGACGACCGAATCTCGGGCAAGTAATATATCGATTGACAAAGGGAATTGCATACGGGGTTGATTGAATCCTCGACATCGTGGTTCATCCGATGAGATCATCGTGGAACATGTGGGAGCCAACATGGGTATCCAGATCCCGCTGTTGGTTATTGACCGGAGAGTTGTCTCGGTCATGTCTACATGTCTCCCGAACCCATAGGGTCTACACACTTAAGGTTCGGTGACGCTAGGGTTGTGAAGATATGTATATGCAGTAACCCGAATGTTGTTCGGAGTCCCGGACGTCACGAGGAGTTCCGGAATGGTCCGGAGGTAAAGAATTATATATAGGAAGTACTGTTTCGGCCATCGGGACAAGTTTCGGGGTTACCGGTATTGTACCGGGACCACCGGAAGGGTCCTGGGGGTCCACCGGGTGGGGCCACCTGTCCCGGAGGGCCCCATGGGCTGAAGTGGGAAGGGACCCAGCCCATAGTGGGCTGGGGCGCCACCCCCTAAGGGCCCATGCACCTAGGGTTTAGGGGAAACCCTAAAGGGGGGCGCCCCCTTGCTTGGGGGGCAAGCCCCCCACCCCTTGGTCGCCGCCCCCCCTAGGAGATCCATCTCCTAGGGCCGACGCCCCCCTAGGCACCCCTATATATAGTGGGGGAGAGGAGGGACTTCATGCTACAACTTTTGGTGCATCCCTCTCTCCCTGTTACGTCTCTCTCTCGCGTAGTATAGGCGAAGCCCTGCTACTGTGACGCCCTGCATCCACCACCACGCCGTTGTGCTGCTGGATCTTCATCAACCTCTCCCCCTCCCTTGCTGGATCAAGAAGGAGGAGACGTCTCCCGTCCCGTACGTGTGTTGAACGCGGAGGTGCCGTCCGTTCGGCACTTGGTCATCGGTGATTTGGATCACGTCGTGTTCGACTACATCATCCCCGTTCTTTGAACGCTTCCGCACGCGATCTACAAAGGTATGTAGATGCATCCGATGACTCATTGCTAGATGAACTCCTAGATGGATCTTGGTGAAACAAGTAGGAATTTTTTTTGTTTTCTGCAACGTTCCCCAACAACCTCTGCTTCCCTCTACTAAGGGCCTATCTTTTATTATTATCTTCTACCTTATGCAAGAGTCACAGTGATCTTCACCTTTTCTTTTTCATTTTATCCTTTGGCAAGCTCAGCATGTTGGAAAGAACATGATATATATATACATATATATATATATATAATTGGATGCAGGGGAGCATGAACCATTATTGTTGACATTACCCTTGAGGTAAAAGGTTGTGGGGCAAAACTATAAGCCCCTATCTTTCTCTGTGTCCGATTAAAACTTCATAACCACAAGTATTGCGTGAGTGTTAGCAATTATGAAGGACTAAATGATAGTTGAGTATGTGGACTTGCTTTTTAGCTCTGACATAGACTCTTTCCGATGTTATGATAAATTGCAATTGCTTCAATGACTGAGATTATAGTTTGTCGGAGCCCAATAAGGTTTATGATTTATACTTTTGCATTGTGAATAGATCATCACTTGAACATAAGTAATCATATGAGAAAATCTATATATGTTGCTGTTATGAGAATAATCATGATGCCTTCATGTCCGTATTTTATTTTTATCGACGCCTCTACCTCTAAACATGAGGACATATTTATTGTTATCGTCTTTTCGCTTGAGGACAAGCGAGGTCTAAGCTTGGGGGAGTTGATACGTCCATTTTGCATCATGCTTTTATATCGATATTTATTGCATTATGGACTGTTATTTCACTTTATGTCACAATACTTATGGCTATTCTCTCTTATTTTACAAGGTTTACATAAGGAGGGAGAATGCCGGCAGCTGGAATTCTGGGCTGGAAAAGGAACAAATATTAGAGACCTATTCTGCGCAACTCCGAAAGTCCTGAAACTCCACGGAACATCTTAAAATAAATAAAGAAAAATCCTCGCCAAAGATGAAGGCCAGGGGGCCCACACCCTGCTCACGAGGGTGGGGGGCGCCCCCCTAGGGCGCGCCCCCTACCTCGTGAGCCCCCTGGTGGCTCTCCGACGTCCATCTTCTCCTATATGAAGTCTTTCGATGAGAAAAAAATCACAGGGAACTTTTCGGGACGAGACTCCGCCGCCACGAGGCGGAATCTTGGCGGAACCAATCTAGAGCTCCGACAGAGCTGTTCTGGCGGGGATACTTCCCTCCGGGAGGGGGAAATCATCACCATCGTCATCACCAACGCTCCTCTCATCGGGAGAGGGCAATCTCCATCAACATCTTCACCAGCACCATCTCATCTCCAAACCCTAGTTCATCTCTTGTATCCAATTCTTGTCTCAAAGTCTAGGATTGGTGCTAGTAGGTTGCTAGTAGTGTTGATTACTCCTTGTAGTTGATGCTAGTTGGTTTATTTGGTGGAAGATCATATGTTCATATCCTATATGCATATTAAGAGGACGCTGCCGTCCGGGAATAATTTCAAACCCGAGGTGTGGCATAAAAATAACAAGGCATTGATAAAGGCCGGAAACTTAAAGGGGCTCCTCGGATACCCGACGTGTAAACTCGTCGAATGCATTTCGGCGATCCTCAAGATCGAAGATGAGAAGATTTGTTGAACCAGTTTTCAAGACCGACGACTGAAGATGAAGAACGGTTTGGAAGAATCGAGGAGCGTCCCTAACTTGAAGACCGGTTCAGGGGGCTACTGACGGTGTCCTGGACTAGGGGGTACTCACCACGTCATCTCCCGATCTGTTAGATTGGGCCAAGGACCCCCATGGCCGTATACTCATGGGCCAGTTCGCACAGCTACCGCATACAAGGAAGATTTCACAAAGACTTGGCGATCAAGACAAAGACTCCTCCCCACCGGCGTATTCGGCTAGGACTCTTGTTATCCTAGGCCTCTGGTGCATTATATAAACCGAGGCCAGGCTAGTTGATAGAACATATACAACAACAATCATACTATAGGCTAACTTCTAGGGTTTAGCCTCTACGATCTCGTGGTAGATCAACTCTTGTAACACTCATATCATCAATATCAATCAAGCAGGATGTAGGGTTTTACCTCCATCAAGAGGGCCTGAACCTGGGTAAAATATCGTGTCTCCTGCCTCCTGTTACGAGCTGCCTTAGACACACAGTTCGGGACCCCCTACCCGAGATCCGCCGGTTTTGACACCGACACACACCAACAAGGATTGTTGGGTGTTCAAGTAGGCAGGCAAGTTGAATGCCGAAAATGAAGACAAGGGGCTGCATAGCGACGACGACGAGGAGCCCCGTCTGCCGAACAACAGTGGACAGAAGGGTTTTCCCCCACAAGTGCGGATGGTGAACATGATATACGCGACCCACGTCCCCAAAAGGGAGCGGAAGCGCGCGTTAAGGGACGTATACGCGGTAGAGCCTGTCGCCCCAAAGTTCAACCCATGGTCCTCCTGCCCGATCACCTTTGATCGAAGGGACCATCCCACTAGCATCCGTCATGGCAGATTTGCCGCATTGGTTCTAGACCCAATTATTGACGGATTTCATCTCACTAGAGTCCTTATGGACGACGGCAGCAGCCTGAACCTGCTTTACCAGGATATAGTGCGGAAAATGGGCATAGATCCCTCGAGGATTAAGCCCACCAAAACGACCTTTAAAGGCGTAATACCAGGTGTAGAGCCAACTGTACAGGCTCAGTCACACTTGAAGTGGTCTTCGGATCTTCGGATAATTTCCGAAGCGAGGAGTTAATCTTCGACATAGTCCCATTCCGCAGTGGCTATCACGCACTGCTCGGGTGAACCGCATTCGCCAAGTTCAATGTGGTACTGCACTACGCATACCTTAAGCTCAAAGTGCCAGGCCCTCGAGGAGTAATTACGGTCAATGGAAACACCGAACGCTCCCTCCGAACGGAGGAGCATACGGCGGCCCTTGCAGCAGAAGTACAAAGAAGCCTCTCCAGGCAGTTCTCCAGTCCGGCCATTAAACGGCCGGACACCGTCAAGCGTGCCCGGAGTAACCTACAACAAGACCGCCTGGCACGATCCGAGCAGGCGTAGCAATGCGGCCCCAACCCCAGCCCTAGCAAAAAGGCGACGCCAGTGCTTCGCATGCAAAACTACACTCTAGAAATACCATGGGTACAGGGGGAGGGGCACCATCACGGCACGCCCGAAGCACGGCTTAAACCGCACCAAGGGCTGCCGATTTTTTAATTTTCTCTTACTTTCAGGACTCCATTCTTCGGAAGGCCTGTTCGGTAGTTCAATTGCCGCACAAATGATGCAAGAACTAGGGAAGCAGACAAGCCACGCCACATTATGGAACTCCTAGGTGGTCTCTATCACAAGCAGTATACCTGTTTCACATACTATTCTGCAGCTTGCCCCTGGAATGGACATGTTAAATAGTCCAACCTTTTGCTTATCGCATTATTTGTATCGTTCTGCTTTGATCGCAGCCCTCTTTAATAAACAATGCAGAGCTTTCATCTATTTTTTGCATTACTTTTTTATATGTGTTCCTTAATGACATGTTGCACCCGTACACTTTGGTACGGCCGAAACACGCCAGGGGCTTCAGTACCCCTCAACATGGTGTGAGAAGTCTGAACACTTTAACAAGTGCGACACCCCGAACTTATAGCATTATATGCATCGGCTCCGAATCATGTCTTGGGTCAATAGTTGGGTTTGCACGGCTCCTATGTTTTGGTGCCTTATGTTCCGCTATATCGGCTAAGGTAGCACTAGGAAAACCACTGCGATTGTGCCCCAGTTGAGCTGGGTCGAGCACCTCAGTGGAGAAAGCTAAAACTGACTGTCATAATGAAGTGAGAGCTGGTCGCTGTTTGAGAGGTTTTTTCGAGTCCTTAAATACTTATGCCGCTTAGGGCGAGGAGTCGGCTCCATCCGGCCAAGGCATGGATAGCGCCCCGAACTCGGTCTTCCAAATACCAGGGGCTTTGCCGAAATTTAAAATTATAGAATTCTATGGCTAAGTGAGAGTGTTCACGCATTATAGTCCGATTGCCTTGTTCGTTGGGCTGAGCGCCTCCCTCGAAGGACCCAAACATGGGAAAAAGAGCGCTCAGGTTTATCCCCGAACACCCCAGCACTAGCGGCACGGGGGCAGAAGCCGACGACTCGCCATCTCTCAGAATTGATAAACAACCGCACAGAAGGTAATATTTTAAATTCAAACAGCATTGCTTAGTGCATATGAACAAGTTTTCAGCGCACAAGACAAAACGAGCGAGTTTTACTCAAAAATTACATCCCTAGAACATTCATCCGCCACAAGGCAGGCACCCTTCAGAACATCCCTATAATAATTCTCGGGCTTGTGATGCTCTTTCCCTGGCGGTGGCCCGTCCTTCATAAGCTTCTCAGCATCCAGCTTGCCCCAGTGCACCTTAGCACGGGCAAGGGCCCTACGGGCACCTTCAATGCAGACAGAGCGCTTGATGACTTCGAGCCTTGGACAGGCCTCCACCAGCCGCCACACCAGCCCGAAATAGCTCCCAGACAGAGCCTCTCCAGGCCACAGTCAAACTATGAGGCCCCTCATGGCCTGTTCGGCCGCCTTGTGGAGCTCGACCAGTTGCTTCAGCTGGTCGCTTAGGGGCACGGGGTGTCCGGCCTCAGCATACTGAGACCAGAACACCTTCTCTATTGAGCTGCCCTCCTCGGCTCGATAGAATGCGGCGGCATCAGACACACTCCGGGGAAGATCTGCGAACGCTCCTGGAGAGCTCCGGATTCGGGTAAGTAACAAGTAAGTCACATTTATGTGTTTGCTTTGCATAAAGAATGCCTTACCCGCCGCTATCTTCTTCACCTCATCCAACTCCTGGAGGGTCTTCTGGGATTCGGCCTTGGCAGACTGCATTTTCAATAGCCACCGCGAGCTCGGACGCTCGCGTCTTTGAGTCAAGCTCCAAACTCTCATGTTTTTTCATGAGAACCTGGAGCTCTTGCTGCACCTTGCCAACCTGGGCCTCGTACTTCTCCCGCTCAGTGCGCTCCGTGGCCGCCCTCTTCTCGGCCTCGACCAACACTTGCTTAAGGGCCGCCACCTCAGACGTGGCCCCTACAATAGCCACGATAATCCTGTCATTTTTCGCAATTGCAACTTTATATATATATATATATATATATATATATATATATATATTGAAACAAGGTATTTCTTACCTTCATTGTCATCGAGCTGCTTCTTGGCACGCCCAAGCTCTTGCTCGGACCGCTCGAGGTTCTGCTTTAGCGCGTCCACTTCCGCAGTCAGTGCAGCGGACGCAAGCAGAGAAGCCTGCATACGCATATTGACTCCTTTTTGTTAGACTCCTGCGAATTGTATTTGATCCTCTATTCGGCTTTTCTTCCCGAATGCCAAACAGAGCAACAGGGGCTACTGTCTATGCGGTAATATTATTTACACATTCTTTACTTACCTCAAAGCCTGTTAAAAGGCTAGTACAAGCTTCAGTCAGTCCGCTCTTGGCGGACTGAACCTTCTGGACCACCGCACTCATAATGGTGCAGTGCTCCTCGTCTTTGGAGGCGCCTTGGAGCGCCTCCAACAGATTGCCCGGCGCCTCCGGTTGGACGGGGGTCACCGACACGGTGGGCTTGCTCCTCTTGGAATGAGGTCCCCCGCCGGACTCTGGAACCTTTGGAGGTTCCGGAGCGGTGTCCGGCCTAGAGCTGGACTTGGAGCCCTGGGGGGTTTCCTCCCCTTTACTCCTGGAGTCCGGCAGGTCACCTTGCGGCGCCTCTAGGACCACCTCCTCCCGGCTTGGAACCTGTTGGGACAACACTTCGGTGTCGTCCGTAGGGCGGGGGGAGGAAGCCGTCGGAAGCGAGTTCACATCCGACGAGTCCAGTGAGCCGCTCAACGACGCGTCGAGCCAGTCTTTCGGTGGGCTGCATAAACATATTCGACATAAGGGAAAGCTGTGCAATAAACTAATACTATGAGTTACTCTGGTATCTGGATACTTACGATTTTGCCAGGGGCTTGGCCCTGGGCGGCCACTCCTCTCCGCCGTCGTCGGCATCAGTGGAGTAGTCCGGAGGAAGGATTTTCCCCTTCTTGGACCCTCCGGCCTCCCCAGAGAGGGCGGCCTTCCTTTTCTTCTCTCCTCCCACTGGAGGGGGAGAGGTCTCTTCTTCCTCCTGCTCGTCTTCACGGGAGGAATGCGCCTCGGAACCATCGGATGATGGATCCGACACCTCCTGGCGCCGGGCACTCTTTCGAGTCCCCGTGGCCTTTTTCGCGGCCTTCTTCTCTGGCACCACATAGGGTGTCAGAACCAGTAGCTTCGCCAAGCGAGCGTCCGCTGGGCCTTCGGGCAAAGGAGCCGGACAGTTGATCTATCCGGACGTCACCTGCCAATCCTGTCAAAGGTAAGGGAGCTTAGATCCCGCATGGAGTCAAACTACGAAAAACTGATACCCTGTAAAAGGAAAAAAAACAGCTTACCGCATGAGCGTGACGCTGCGTACTGAATCCATGATCCTCAGTAGCGGATGCGGGGGCGTCGGCGCCCTTGAAAAGCACCTTCCAGGCATCTTTGTATGTCATGTCTAAGAGCCTGCTCAGAGTTTGGTGGCGCGCTGGGTCGAACTCCCACAGGTTGAAAGCCTGTTGTTGACACGGGAGGATCAGGCGGATGAGCATAACCTGGACTACGTTGACAAGTTTGAGCTTCTTGTCCACCAGGGTTTGGACACATGTTTGGAGTCCGGTCAGCTCTCCTTTTTTACCCCACAACAGGCCGGTCTCCTTCCAAGAGGTGAGCCGCGTAGGGGGTCCGGACCGAAACTCGGGGGCTGCGACCCATTCGGGGTCGCGCGGCTCGGTGATGTAAAACCACCCCGATTGCCACCCCTTCAGGGTCTCCACAAAGGAGCCCTCGAGCCATAAGACGTTGGCCATCTTGCCCACCATGGCGCCTCCGCACTCTGCCTGGTTGCCGCGCACCACCTTCGGCTTGACATTGAAAGTCTTGAGCCATAGGCCGAAATGGGGGCGGATGCGGAGGAAAGCCTCGCACACAACGATAAACGCCGAGATGTTGAGGACAAAGTTCGGGGCCAGATCATGGAAATCCAGGCCATAGTAGAACATCAGCCCCCAGACAAATGGGTGAAGAGGGAAGCCCAGTCCGCGGAGGAAATGGGGGAGGAACACCACCCTCTCATGGGGCCTAGGGGTGGGGACGAGCTGCCCCTTTTTGGGAAGCCGGTACGCAATGTCGTTAGACAAGTATCCGGCCTTCCTCAGTTTTTTGATGTGTCCCTCCGTGACGGAGGAGACCATCCACTTGCCTCCCGCTCCGGACATGGCTGGAGAAGGTTGAGGTGGGGAGTGCGGACTTGGGCGCTGGAGCTCGAGTGCGCGAGAATGGATAAGCAAGGGAGGAAGAAGGCGTAAGTGGAAAGGTGGATCCTTATCCCCTTATATGGCTGGACGCAACTACGTGTCCCCACCAGCCTGGTAAAACTCGGTTATCTCCAAGCGTCGTAATCAATGGCACGGTTGGGTTACCCACGCCCGTATTGATGAGAATCCCGGAATAAGGGGACACGATCTCTGCTTTAACAGGACGTGCCAAGGAGACCGCCTCGCATGACGCGCTGAGGTGGGATAATGAAACGACTCGGATAAAGGCTTGGCTGTGGTGTGTCACACTACGGAATACGTCAGCAGATTAGATTTGTGTAAATATTATTCTCTCTATGGCAATATGTGGAAACTTATTTTGCAGAGCCGGACACTATCTTTGTGTTCAAAATCTTCTATGAAGTACTTGGAGGAGGAACCCGCCTTGCAATGCCGAAGACAATCTGCACGCCGGACTCGTCATCATTGAAGCCTGGTTCAGGGGCTATTGAGGGAGTCCTGGATTAGGGGGTGTCCGGATGGCTGGACTATACCTTCAGCCGGACTCCTGGACTATGAAGATACAAGATTGAAGACTTCGTGCCATGTCCGGAAGGGACTTTCCTTGGCGTGGAAGGCAAGATTGGTGATATGGATATGTAGATCTCCTACCATTGTAACCGACTTTGTGTAACCCTAACCCTCTCCGGTGTCTATATAAACTGGAGGGTTTTAGTCCATAGGACAACATACACAACAACAATCATACCATAGGCTAGCTTCTAGGGTTTAGCCTCTTCGATCTCGTGGTAGATCTACTCTTGTACTACCCATATCATCAATGTTAATCAAGCAGGACGTAGGGTTTTACCTCCATTGAGAGGGCCCGAACCTGGGTAAAACTTTGTGTCCCTTGCCTCCTGTTACCATCCGGCCTAGACGCACAGTTCGGGACCCCCTACCTGAGATCCGCCGGTTTTGACACCGACAGGGAATAAAATATGTGAAATTGTAACGGATAGGGTATTTGTCTTCATAAGTGGCAAAGGCTCCCCCTGAAGATGTGCATATAAGTAATTTGCTCTTGGAATGCAAATGCACATGGCAGGTTGTACTTGTGGAGATCCTCTTCAACTTATGATGACAATTCATCATGCATGATTTTATGTAAGGAAGATAGTGACATGCATAATGAAACATGGACGTCTGCAAAATGACCTAAGTGCGGAAGTTATCATCACACATGCGGAATTTATCATCACATATGAGGAATTTATCATTGCATCACAGAATAGCAAATAAGTAGCAAACGACCATCGAGTTTAGGTGTTACAACTCAAGGAACCAAATGTATCAAAAAGCAAGCATGAGTTGTAAGCACTTGGCAAACTTGGGAAAAGTAGCAAAAGGTAAAGCAACCACCCATATGGACCCGCTTGAAGACTATCAACTCATATGCTTCTCCCACTTTTGTCAGTAAGGACCAAAAAGGTTTGAAGACATAGAGCGCCTACTCGTTCCCATGAGGTGCAGGTGAGGCAGCAGGGTCGTCGTTGAGGTCCAGTGGGGCAGAAGAACTTGGTGCAGTGTTGACACGCGCTGAAGTTGGAGGAGGTGAAGTTGCATCATCTTGGTCATCGATGACTCTGGCATTCACTATCGCAGCTGAGGACGAGTAGTCAGAGTCTTCAAGTGAGGGAGTCCGACGCAAGTGAGCATTTCTGGGAGGAGTTGAGTCAAACTTGAACCGTTCGGTGAAGCCATCGTCTTGCAGATCAGCTTCAGCACTAAGTAAGGTCAACCTCCTCCTCGACCTCCGACATGTTTCATGAGTGACAAAGGCATTCTTGGTGGCAAGATTGTGAATGCGGTTGACATCCACCAAGAGGCTTTGCATCTGATGCTTAAGCCAGTCGTGATGTTTGTCCTGTTTCTGGTGTAGCGCGACAAGAAGCTCTCGATCATTTAGGACACGAGATTGCCTTCGAGGCCTTTGCGCAATGGTGCTACCAGTGGCGTCAGTTTGAGTGCGAGGGGCACTTGTGTTGCCAGCAAGAGGATAAACACGAGAAACTGCTGGAACTCCTTCAATAGGTTGGGTGAAGCTTTGGTGATCAACATTGTGATGATAAATGGGATCCTTAGACGGCTCTAGGTAAATAGCTTCAACTGATAGATCAACCTCTGGCAAGAATATGAGATGATTGCGCGCAGACGGCTGATAGTTGAAGGTGGAGTGACGCTTGATAAGACGCATGACCCATGGAGCATAGAATTTCAACCCAAAAATGTCAGAGCCAGATGCAGCCAACTGCCTGATGAAGAAGTCTTGAGCATTGAAGCTGATGCCATTGAAGATATAGAAAACCAAAGTCTTCATTGCTCCTTCAAGCTTCACTGCAGATGAATGTCCTTTGACAGGCCATAGAGTCTTCCTGACGATATGATAAATGGTGCGAGGCAGGTACTCTAGGTCTTCAACAAAGAACTCAGATGGGTATTCAGCATCGTGTGGCAGAGGCTTCATCATGCTCAGCATTTGACTCATGTTGGGTTCTGGCTTCTGAAAGATGCTTTCCAAGGCATTCTGGTGTTGTTGACAACCTGGTTCATAGTATTCACCGGGAGTGGGCAGGCCTGTGAGCTCAATGATATCAAGAGCTTTGGCTTCATGATGGACATTGCCTGTCATCCACTCAAGGACCCAAGTCTTTGGATCCCTGTTGTAGCCTTGAATGTGAAGAGTTGCATAGAACTGTAGAAGAAGCTCTTCATTCCAGTATTCCTTATCTGTGAAAAACTGCAACAGTCCAGCATCGCTGAAGCAATCCAACACTTCTTCAAGGCAGGGCAGGCCAGCTATAGCTTCAGAGTCGAGGCGCATATGTGGAAATATGCACTCTTGATTGTATAGGACGCAGGAATAGTAGATGCGCTGCTGATAGCTCCAGAACCGATCTGATGAAATGCGAGGTCTGGTATAAGGGTTCTTGGCGCTGTTGAAGAAGGTGTTATGTGCCATGAAGCCATTCACATTGAAGACCCCAGGTGAAGTGGCAGTGCCTGGGAATCGTGGAAGTCTTGGCTTGGGCTTTTGGACTTGAGGTCTGTGCTCGACATGATACTCAAATTGTGGACCCGCAGCAGGTGGAGGAACTAGAACAGGACAGCGGACCATAACAGGCTGACCACGATCAAATGCCAGCTCAATTGTATGAGGTCTTGGAGGGGGAACAGGAGCATTGGCATTGTCTTCATGGGCTTCAGGGGGCACGTTGGTTTCAGGTGCTTGCACCTCGGGTGCTTCAGCATTGACTTTGGGTGCTGCAGTGGCTTCAAATGCTTGGACTTTTGGCACCGCAGTAGCTTCAGGCACCGTATTAGCTTCAGCCATGACGACGTCATTGGCTTCAGCGGTGATGTTGGTGGCCGCCTCAGGGTTGTTAACCTCCACTTTAGGAGCTGGAGGGTCGGGCACATTCTCCTCAAGAACAACATCTTGGTGGGACGGGGGTGTAGCAACTCTTTCAACTCTTGGTGCTTCTTCTTCATCAGCTGATGCAGCCGGAATATCTTCATCCATTTTGGCTTCGGACTCAGACACGTGCATAGTGGGAGTGACTTGGGGCCTTGGTCCTTTGCCAAGCCTGCGTAATGCTGGCGATGCTTGTGGAGATGGAGTGTGCTGGGCCTCAAAGTCATCATCATCTTGCACTGGTGGGGTAGCTTGCGGTTGGGAAGAGCTTGGAGTGTCTTGTCGTTGTGGGTGATCAGCCCACGATGCATCCTGAGCAGTTGGCGTCAGAGGACGACCAATGCTGATGAGTTCGCTGTGCGTGAGCACAGGCGATGCTACCAATTGGTGCTCGATCTGAGGAAGGACTTCATCATCTTCAACATTGTCGTGAGGACCAATGTCTTCAGCTTCAGGAGCCTCTGGAGAAGCAGGCTCATGAATTACCACTTAGCGTTCTTGATTTTCATACGCAGGACGAGCCACTGAGATTGGCTCGACCTCAAGGGGCTCTGTGGGAACAGCCCGATCTCTCTTCTTGGTTTTGCGTTTCTTAGTTGGAGGAGCATCATCAGTGGTGCCCTTGGTTTTGCGCTTTCTGGCTTCAGCTTCAGCAGCCCTTGTTTTCTTCAGTTCTGAAGCCACTGTGGGGACCTTAGGCTTCAAGCCTGTCATACTAGCTGGGAAGACAATTGGATGTACTTCCTGCCTTGGTGCTTCGGGTTCTGCCACAGCTGGCTTCTTCTTCCTCTTAGCCGCCATTCTAGGGTCGATTCCTGGTCGCCCCAAGGCCTTGCGCTTTTCAGCCTCATTGTATCCTTGGACACATTTAGCAGCAAGATCCTTCATGCACTCACGAGAACCTTTGGCTTCTTTGCGTTTGGTTCGGAATGCTTCCTTAAGCTCATGCATCATGGTTTTGTAGTTCTAAATGTCTTCAACATTGAGCTTGGCCATGTGCTTCTTGAACTGAGCCTTTTCATAATCTATCTTATGCTTCAGTTCAACAATCTTCTGAGCTAGAGCCAGCTCAGCAGCAATGGCTCCGTGGAAGGCGACGCTGAGGCCAATGGGAAGCTGAAGATCATCAAAGCTGACATTTGGGATGTCAAACCACTCATCAATGAATGTGTTGATGATTTCAACATCAAAGAGAGGAAGGCCATTGAGGATTTCTGCCTCTTGCTTGCTCTCGATCAACTGCTCAAGAGCATCATCGCCAAGATCGTCGTCGCTGTACAGATCAATGGCGTCATTGCGCAGAATAGCAGCATCGGTCAGTGCTTGGCTAGTGGGTTGCAAGGGCATCTTCACTTTGGAGGGCTTGGAGATGCGTGACAAATCTTCAGACTGCACACTGAATTCAGGAGGTACAGTGGCCGGAGGCTTTGCCCGTAAGGCCTTTGGTGCTGGGAAAGGCTTCGAAGCTTGAGGTTTCTTCAGCTTCTTTGGCTTTGGTGGTGCAGGCGCTTCGTCGGAATCAGCGTCGTCCGCAGGTTCATCCACGGCTGTCCCTTGAACCATAATATGAGTGATGAGACCTTCTAGGTTGTAGAAGGGCCCAACAAGATTGGGTTCATCTTCGCATGAGCCATCGGCACGAGGAGCAGAGGGACCTGGGTTGAAGTCTAAGCCTCGCGACTTCTTGTTTTCTTTGGCCGAGTTCCTGGCAAACTGAAGGTTGCGCTTGAACAGATTGCCGTCACGATACCATAGCAGTGACGATGGATCCGCATCTGCAGGCTGTGGTCCACAGACCATACAAGGATAGAAGCCTTGTTCAATTGCTTCAGCTCTGGACCTGGGTTGAAGATTTTTGTATAGGATGTCTCCCCATGGTCGCTTGATGGCATTCTTCTCAGCATATTCCTGGGTCACAAACCTGTACTTGAACCATTGCTCGGCCCAGTATCTTCGAATCCATTGGATTCATGTCTTGCGCTGACCATAGCTTTCTTCGGGGTTAGTTTTGTACGGTTCATAAAGATCTTCGGGCAGGTCCTTTCATGTACCCCCACGGCACTGTCTGCCGCCCTTTCTTGCAGATTTATCTTTTGCCATGAAGTTCAGACTGAAAGGCTTCAACACTGTCAAAGTCTTCCGTCTACTGGTCAGACAGGAACTGGCTTCAAGAGAATTTATATGATGCTGTAAGAATTCTATAAATGAATGCAGACTATGAGAACCAAGGGATTCTCCCACGGACATGTACCTGTGACATCATTAAGGTGCGAGGGAAGGGAAAGAGATCATATGCATTCTCAGAAGATTTTGAAGATAAATCAGTTTAGAAGACATTGACCTCATAGTGCGAAGACATTCACTCATAGATAGAGAGTTGGTTCCAGATTTGTACAAATCCACGAATAAGTGCAAGTGAGGAATCTAACTACTTCGTGAAGCATAAGTGAATATACTAGGCATATTATGAGATGAAGTATGAAATAGATTCAACTTGTGTGAATAGAAACTGCTTGTGGTAGAAAATGATGAATCTCTAGGATCAAAGAGGCCGTAAAAAGGAGGTTTTATTTACCACACGAAGAACTGCTAGATGGAATGGGAGAGGAGGCCGAGCAGTTCGATCGTCCGTTCCCTAACTTGGCGAGGGAGGACACCTATGGCGACGGCGGAGAAGACGATGTCCGCGGCCGGCGTGAAGACGGCGTCGGTGAGGTCGCGGCAGCTAAGCGCTTCGTCGCCGGCGTCGTTGAGGGCTAGCGATGGTGCTAGGGTTTGTGCGAGAGTGGAAGAAGGGATAATGACTATGGTGAGGCGCGTATTTATAGGGATAGGGACGGCACAGTGTTATTACACAGGTGCCCCTGGCGCTTCACATCTGAAAGACACGTGGCTATCGTGCAACACATTGGAGGTTGTTCCACATTCCCACACACGCCTGGATTGTCGGGTGGTTGTTCCCACTTCTCCGGGTTTCAGGTGAAAGGATTTAGCATTGAAAACGGATTCATGTTTGTCTCTGTGTCTTCTGCTGACAAGGATGCAGAGAAGACATTTTGACAGTGTCAATTTGGATAGATAGACTTAGGAAAGAAGCATAGAGGGGTTAGGGTCCGATCACATTCACTTAGTTCAAAAGATTCAGCAAGAAGCCATAGCTATAAGTGAATGCTGTAGAGGATAGAAACCAAATCAGTATTTGAAGATAAACATGAGGATATTTTAACATTGAAGACAAACAAAATGCGAAGACTTTGCAAATGTAACGCCATGAGAAAGACACTTCAAAGGGAAAAATGTTGGTGGTGGCGTTACCCACCATATAGGAAATATTAGACCCAGACACGACGCGCAATTATTGTGGCGCTCCGAAGTCAAATTCCATGTTAATATATTCACACTCAGAATGTAAGTCTTCATTAATTGAAGATATACTTTACTTCGTGTGTTGCACATCTAAGTCATCAACATGCTTAAGTGTTAGGATGTGTGCCTGATCATAGGACATTTGAGGATTCCAAGATATTTAGCTCACACCGTAACTTGCAAAACCTCTTCTCATCCAAGGGCTTGGTGAAGATATCTGCCAATTGCTCTTCAGTGTTGACGTGTATGGTATCAATATCTTCCTTCATAACATGATCTCTGAGAAAGTGATGACGAATTTCAATGTGCTTTGTCTTCGAGTGCTGAACTAGGTTGTTGGCAATCTTGATGGCGCTTTCATTGTCGCAGTAGAGTGGCAGTTGAGCCAGATGAATGCCATAGTCTTCGAGTGTTTGCTTCATCCATAGAAGCTGAGCGCAGCAAGATCCAGCAACAATGTATTCAGATTCAGCAGTGGAGAGAGATGCACAGTTCTGCTTCTTTGAAGACCAACATACAAGTGATCGTCCCAGAAAATGACATGTGCCTTGTTGGATTTCGGGTTCCGGCAGACCCTTGAGGTTCGAACACTGGGGTGCGTGCGGAGATTCCGCCTCCTACCTACCTGCACCCCTCCGCCATGCTAGGATCTAAACTACCGAAAGAACAACACAAGAGACGCAGGGTTTATACTGGTTCGGGCCACCGTTGTGGTGTAATACCCTACTCCAGTGTGTGGTGTGTGGATTGCCTCTTGGGCTGATGGTGATGAACAATACAAGGAAGAACAGCCTCGCGAGGGTCTGTTCTTGGCTGGGGCGATGAACTACTGAGAAGAGTTCAGTCACCCTCCTCTCTCTCTCTGGCTGCTTCTCGGAAAACTCTCTCTACCCCCCTTCTCTGTGGGTGGCTGGTCCTATTTATAGAGGCCCTGGTCCTCTTCCCACATATCGAGCAGGAAGGGAGCCAACAATGGCGGGCTAATTTGAAGGGGACAGAAAGTATCAGCTATCCTAACAAAACTAGTCTTCGTCTGCGCAAAGCTCTGGTGATTACGCCGTCTTGGGCTCCACGATGACCTCCGTCTTGTAGTCCTCCTGGTCTTCGTCTCGTTGCACCAAAATGGCAACCTTTGCCTGATGCCTCGGTACTCCGCGGCTGCGCTTGCCCCCTTTGGACCAAAGAGGAAAGGAGGACGCCGTGTGGGCTGGCACCCGCCTGGCGCCCTGAGTCGTCATGGCTTGCGTCACGTGCACCTCGTGAGGTACCCCGCCTTGATCTCTTCGCCTCCTCGTGAACCAGCCTGACGAGGCCGTGCCTGAGGAAGCTCCGCGTCATCTGCCCCGCGAGGCTTGGCCCCTCGCGAGGGTCTGGGGATGGTGTTGGTGAAGATGGGCCGTGCTGGGCCCCCCTTTGAGCCACACCGCAGGCCGCAGGCAGGCAAGTCTGGGGACCCCCGTTCCCAGAACGCCGACAATAGCCCCCGGGCCCAAGGCGCGCCCGGGCTTGGCCGTGCAGGGAGGCGGAAGGACAAGAGCGAAGCGCGGCGGGCCCTAACAGCCTGCGGCCTTGGGCGCCGCGTGGCGGTTGACTGGACGTGGGCGTCTCCACTTCCCCATGACACCTCGGCAACTGCACGGATTGGACAAGTCCCTGCACGCAAAGCGGGTAATGATTACCTGTGATCATGGGGGCCGTCGGTTGGCCCTCGCCAGCTACAAGTACTGATCGGTGCGCGCCCTTCCAGTTCATCCCCCTTGCTTCTCCTTCTTCTACATGGCCCCGTCGAGGAGGTTCTCGGTCGCGGAGAAGGGGAAGGCTTGCCAGGTTGAGCATGCCTCTCCCCCGCCCAAGCGCGGCTGAGGGTGCCCCCGCAAACATCCTGTGGCCACCACGGCAGCTCTCCGCGGCCGCGGAGACGCCTTCCAGCGCGGTGGCGGGCGGATTGCTACGACCAGGGGGTGCGCTCCGGTTGCGCGTCCCCCTATGCCGCGCTTTCACGCTGCTGAGGTGCTGCCGGAGTTCGTCGTGTGGTCGGCGGAGCCGACTAGCACCCGGCTTCCATTTCCTCGCTTCCTCCTTGGCGATCTCCCGGCCGGCGCCCCGGGCGGCCTCTAGCTCCAGGCCGACGGCTGCTGCAGCCAGGCCTCATGGGTTTCACTGGAGGTCTCCGCATCCGGGGGCCTGGCCCTGGCCCGCAGCTGGCAGTCGTTTGCCCACACGCGTGGCCTGGGCCGTCGGTGTACCCTACACTTCAAGTTCGACGGCGATGCCACCCTCTACGTGAGGGTGTTTGGGGAAGATGGTCGCTGCGCAGGGTGTTGCCCCGAGGGTGACGACCGCGGCTGGGAACCCGGCTCCGGCGATGATGGAGAGGGCAGCGCTCGCGCGGCTGGCGGTGCTCGGGGTTCCTCCAGCTTCCCCGGTTCTTCTTCAGGCGGCGACTCTTCTAGCGGTGGCCGCGGTCAGCCTCCACACCGTCGTATCTGCTTGGGAGGTGGTAGTGTGTCCGCCCGCCGTCGCGCCCTGGTGAAGCGCGAGAGGGAGTCCTGTAGGGGAACGTAGTAATTTCAAAATTTTCCTACGCACACGCAAGATCATGGTGATGCATAGCAACGAGGGGGAGAGTATTGTCTACGTACCAACGCAGACCGACTGCGGAAGCGATCACACAACGTAGAGGAAGTAGTCGTACGTCTTCTTCCCGATCCGACCGATCTAAGCACCGTTACTCCGACACCTCCGAGTTCTTAGCACACGTTCAGCTCGATGACATTCCTCGGGCTCCGATCCAGCAAAGCGTCGAGGAAGAGTTCCGTCAGCACGACGGCGTGGTGACGATCTTGATGTACTACCGACGCAGGGCTTCGCCTAAGCACTCTAACGGTATGATCGAGGTGGAATTTGGTGGCAGGGGGCACCGCACACGGCTAAGGAACGATCTCAAGGATCAACTTGTGTGTCTTGGGGTGTCCTCTGCCCCCGTATATAAAGGTTGGAGGGAGGGGGGCTGGCCGGCCAAAGAGAGGGAGGCGCAGGAGGAGTCCTACTCCTACCGGGAGTAGGACTCCCCCCTCCAATCCTATTCCAACTAGGACTCCTTGGAAAAAAGGGAGAGGGAAAGAGAGAGAGGTGGCCGGCCACCTCTCCTAGTCCTAATAGGACTAGGGGAGGGGGGGAGGTGTGCAGCCCTCCTTGGCAGCCCCTTTCACCTTTCCACAATGGCCCATGTAGGCCCATTTGGCTCCCGGGGGGTTCCGGTAACCCTCCCGGTAATCCGGTAAAATCCCGATTTCACCCGGAACACTTCCGATGTCCAAACATAGGCTTCCAATATATCAATCTTTACGTCTCGACCATTTCGAGACTCCTCGTCATGTCCGTGATCACATCCGGGACTCCGAACAACCTTCAGTACATCAAAATGCATAAACTCATAATAACTGTCATCGTAACGTTAAGCGTGCGGACCCTACGGTTCGAGAACAATGT
This sequence comes from Triticum monococcum, assembly GCA_034509565.1. Lineage (NCBI taxonomy): Eukaryota > Viridiplantae > Streptophyta > Magnoliopsida > Poales > Poaceae > Triticum > Triticum monococcum. The sequence continues at coordinate 674,734,517 of CM067845.1, forward strand.
AGACATGACCGAGACACGTCTCCGGTCAATAACCAATAGCAGGACCTGGATGCCCATATTGGCTCCTACATATTCTATGAAGATCTTTATCGGTCAGACCGCATAACAACATACGTTGTTCCCTTTGTCATCGGTATGTTACTTGCCCGAGATTCGATCGTCGGTATCCAATACCTAGTTCAATCTCGTTACTGGCAAGTCTCTTTACTCGTTCCGTAATACATCATCTCATAACTAACATCTTTAGTTATTATGCTTGCAAGGCTTATGTGATGTGTACTACTGAGAGGGCCCAGAGATACCTCTCCGACAATCGGAGTGACAAACCCTAATCTCGAAATACGCCAACCCAACATCTACCATTGGAGACACCTGTAGTACTCCTTTATAATCACCCAGTTACGTTGTGAAGTTTGGTAGTACCCAAAGTGTTCCTCCGGTAAACGGGAGTTGCATAATCTCATAGTTATAGGAACATGTATAAGTCATGAAGAAAGCAATCGCAATATACTAAACGATCGGGTGCTAAGCTAATGGAATGGGTCATGTCAATCAGATCATTCAACTAATGATGTGACCTCGTTAATCAAATAACAACTCTTTGTTCATGGTTAGGAAACATAACCATCTTTGATTAACGAGCTAGTCAAGTAGAGGCATACTAGTGACACTCTGTTGGTCTATGTATTCACACATGTATTATGTTTCTGGTTAATACAATTCTAGCATGAATAATAAACATTTATCATGATATAAGGAAATAAATAATAACTTTATTATTGCCTCTAGGGCATATTTCCTTCAGTCTCCCACTTGCACTAGAGTCAATAATCTAGATTACACAGTAATGATTCTAACACCCATGGAGCCTTGGTGCTGATCATGTTTTGCTCGTGGAAGAGGCTTAGTCAACGGGTCTGCAACATTCAGATCCGTATGTATCTTGCAAATCTCTATGTCTCCCACCTGGACTAAATCCCGGATGGAGTTGAAGCGTCTCTTGATGTGTTTGGTTCTTTTGTGAAATCTGGATTCCATTGCCAAGGCAATTGCACCAGTATTGTCACAGAAGATTTTCATTGGACCCGATGCACTAGGTATGACACCTAGATCGGATATGAACTCCTTCATCTAGACTCCTTCGTTCGCTGCTTCCGAAGCAGCTATGTACTCCGCTTCACATGTAGATCCCGCTACGACGCTTTGTTTAGAACTGCACCAACTGACAGCTCCACCGTTTAAAGTAAATACGTATCCGGTTTGCGATTTAGAATCGTCCGGATCAGTGTCAAAGCTTGCATCAACGTAACCTCTTACGGTGAGCTCTTTGTCACCTCCATATACGAGAAACATATCCTTAGTCCTTTTCAGGTATTTCAGGATGTTCTTGACCGCTGTCCAGTGATCCACTCCTGGATTACTTTGGTCCCTCCCTGCTAAACTTATAGCAAGGCACACATCAGGTCTAGTACACAGCATTGCATACATGATAGAGCCTATGGCTGAAGCATAGGGAACATCTTTCATTTTCTCTCTATCTTCTGCATTGGTCGGGCATTGAGTCTGACTCAACTTCACACCTTGTAACACGGGCAAGAATCCTTTCTTTGCCTGATCCATTTTGAACTTCTTCAAAATCTTGTCAAGGTATGTGCTTTGTGAAAGTCCAATTAAGCGTTTTGATCTATCTCTATAGATCTTTATGCCTAATATGTAAGCAGCTTCCCCGAGGTCTTTCATCAAAAACTTTTATTCAAGTATCCCTTTATGCTATCCAGAAATTCTATATCATTTCCAATCAGTAATATGTCATCCACATATAATATCAGAAATGCTACAGAGCTCCCACTCACTTTCTTGTAAATACAGGCTTCTCCAAAAGTCTGTATAAACCCAAATGCTTTGATCACACTATCAAAGCGTTTATTCCAACTCCGAGATGCTTGCACCAGTCCATAAATGGATCGCTGGAGTTTGCACACTTTGTTAGCTCCCTTTGGATCGACAAAACATTCCGGTTGTATCATATACAACTCTTCTTCCAGAAATCCATTCAGGAATGCGGTTTTTACATCCATTTGCCAAATTTCATAATCATAAAATGCGGCAATTGCTAACATGATTCTGACAGACTTAAGCATCGCTACGGGTGAGAAAGTCTCATCGTAGTCAACTCCTTGAACTTGTCGAAAACCTTTTGCGACAAGTCGAGCTTTGTAGACAGTAACATTACCATCAGCGTCAGTCTTTTTCTTAAAGGTCCATTTATTCTCAATTGCTTGCCGATCATCGGGCAAGTCAACCAAAGTCCATACTTTGTTCTCATACATGGATCCCATCTCAGATTTCATGGCTTCAAGCCACTTTGCGGAATCTGGGCTCACCATCGCTTCTTCATAGTTCGTAGGTTCATCATGATCTAGTAGCATGACTTCCAGAACAGGATTACCGTACCACTCTGGTGCGGATCTTACTCTAGTTGATCTATGAGGTACAGTAGTATCTTGATCTAAAGTTTCATGATCATCATCATTAACTTCCTCTCTTATTGGTGTAGGTCTCACAGAAACAGTTTTCTGTGATGTACTATTTCCCAATAACGGAGTAGGTATAGTTACCTCGTCAAGTTCTACTTTCCTCCCACTCACTTCTTTCGAGAGAAACTCCTTCTCAAGAAAGTTTCCGAATTTAGCAACAAAAGTCTTGCCTTCGGATCTGTGATAGAAGGTGTATCCAATAGTTTCCTTTGGATATCCTATGAAGACACACTTCTCCGATTTGTGTTCGAGCTTATCAGGTTGAAGCTTTTTCACATAAGCATCGCAGCCCCAAACTTTAAGAAACGACAACTTTGGTTTCTTGCCAAACCACAGTTCATAAGGCGTCGTCTCAACGGATTTAGATGGTGCCCTATTTAACGTGAATGCGGCCGTCTCTAAAGCATAACCCCAAAATGATAGCGGTAAATCAGTAAGAGACATCACAGATCGCACCATATCTAGTAAAGTACGATTACGACGTTCGGACACACCATTACGTTGTGGTGTTCCGGGTGGCGTGAGTTGCGAAACTATTCCACAATTTTTCAAATGTACACCAAACTCGTAACTCAAATATTCTCCTCCACGATCAGATCGTAGAAACTTTATTTTCTTGTTACGATGATTTTCAACTTCACTCTGAAATTCCTTGAACTTTTCAAATGTTTCAGACTTATGTTTCATTAAGTAGATATACCCATATCTGCTTAAATCATCTGTGAAGGTGAGAAAATAACGATATCCGCCACGAGCCTCAATATTCATCGGACCACATACATCGGTATGTATGATTTCCAATAAATCTGTTGCTCTCTCCATAGTACCAGAGAACAGTGTTTTAGTCATCTTGCCCATGAGGCACGGTTCGCAAGTACCAAGTGATTCATAATCAAGTGGTTCCAAAAGCCCATCAGTATGGAGTTTCTTCATGCGCTTTACACCGATATGACCTAAACGGCAGTGCCACAAATAAGTTGCACTATCATTATCAACTCTGCATCTTTTGGCTTCAACATTATGAATATGTGTATTACTACTATCGAGATTCAATAAGAATAGACCACTTTTCAAGGGTGCATGACCATAAAAGATATTACTCATATAAATAGAACAACCATTATTCTCTGATTTAAATGAATAACCGTCTCGCATCAAACAAGATCCAAATATAATGTTCATGCTCAACGCTGGCACCAAATAACAATTATTTAGGTCTAATATTAATCCCGAAGGTAGATGTAGAGGTAGCGTGCCGACCGCGATCACATCAACTTTGGAACCGTTTCCCACGCGCATCGTCACCTCGTCCTTTGCTAGTGTCCGCTTATTCTGTAGTCCCTGTTTCGAGTTGCAAATATTAGCAACAGAACCAGTATCAAATACCCAGGTGCTACTGCGAGCATTAGTAAGGTACACATCAATAACATGTATATCACATATACCTTTGTTCACCTTGCCATCCTTCTTATCCGCCAAATACTTGGGGCAGTTCCGCTTCCAGTGACCAGTCTGCTTGAAGTAGAAGCACTCAGTTTCAGGCTTAGGTCCAGACTTGGGTTTCTTCTCTTGAGCAGCAACTTGCTTGCCGTTCTTCTTGAAGTTCCCCTTCTTCTTCCCTTTGCCCTTTTTCTTGAAACTCGTGGTTTTGTTAACCATCAACACTTGATGCTCCTTCTTGATTTCTACCTCCGCAGCTTTCAGCATTGCGAAGAGCTCGGGAATAGTCTTGTTCATCCCTTGCATATTATAGTTCATCACAAAGCTCTTGTAGCTTGGTGGCAGTGATTGGAGAATTCTGTCAATGACACAATCATCCGGAAGTGTAACTCCCAATTGAATCAAGTGATTATTATACCCAGACATTTTGAGTATATGCTCACTGACAGAACTGTTCTCCTCCATCTTGCAGCTATAGAACTTATTGGAGACTTCATATCTCTCAATCCGGGCATTTGCTTGAAATATTAACTTCAACTCCTGGAACATCTCATATGCTCCATGATGTTCAAAACGTCGTTGAAGTCCCGGTTCTAAGCCGTAAAGCATGGCACACTGAACTATTGAGTAGTCATCAGCTTTGCTCTGCCGGACGTTCATAACTTCTGGTGTTGCTCTTGCAGCAGGCCTGGCACTCAGCGGTGCTTCCAGGACGTAATTCTTCTGTGCAGCAATGAGGATAATCCTCAGGTTACGGACCCAGTCCCTGTAATTGCTACCATCATCTTTGAACTTTGCTTTCTCAAGGAACGCATTAAAATTCAACGGAACAACAGCACGAGCCATCTATCTACAATCAACATAAACAAGCAAGATACTATCAGGTACTAAGTTCATGATAATTTTTAAGTTCAGTTAATTTACTTAAGAACTCCCACTTAGATAGACATCCCTCTAATCCTCTAAGTGATCACGTGATCCAAATCAACTAAACCATAACCGATCATCACGTGAGATGGAGTAGTTTTCAATGGTGAACATCAATATGTTGATCATATCTACTATATGATTCACGCTCGACCTTTCGGTCTCCGCGTTCCGAGGCCATATCTGTATATGCTTGGCTCGTCAAGTATAACCTGAGTATTCCGCGTGTGCAACTGTTTTGCACCCGTTGTATTTGAATGTAGAGCCTATCACACCCGATCATCACGTGGTGTCTCAGCACGAAGAACTTTTGCAACGGTGCATACTCAGGGAGAACACTTCTTGATAATTTAGTGAGAGATCATCTTATAATGCTACCGTTAATCAAAGCAAGATAAGATGCATAAAAGGATAAACATCACATGCAATCAATATAGGTGATATGATATGGCCATCATCATCTTGTGCTTTGTGATCTCCATCTCCGAAGCACCGTCATGATCACCATCGTCACCGGCGTGACACCTTGATCTCCATCGTAGCATCGTTGTCGTCTCGCCAATCTTATGCTTCCACGACTATCACTACCGCTTAGCAATAAAGTAAAGCATTACATCGCGATTGCATTGCATACAATAAAGCGACAACCATATGGCTCCTGCCAGTTGCCGATAACTCGGTTACAAAACATGATCATCTCATACAATAAAATCAGCATCATGCCTTGACCATATCACATCACAACATGCCCTGCAAAAACAAGTTAGACGTCCTCTAATATGTTGTTGCAAGTTTTACGTGGCTGCTACGGGCTTAAGTAAGAACTCATCTCACCTATGCATCAAAACCACAACGATAGTTCGTCAAATAGACTCCGTTTTAACCTTCTCAAGGACCGGGCGTAGTCACACTTGGTTCAACTAAAGTTGGAGAGACAGTCTTCCGCAAGCCATCTATGTGCAAAGCACGTCGAGGGAACCGGTCTCGCGTAAGAGTACGCGTAAGGTTGGTCCGGATCGTCTCGTCCAACAATACCGCCGAACCAAAGTATGACATGCTGGTAGGCAGTATGACTTGTATCGCCCACAACTCACTTGTGTTCTACTCGTGCAAATAACATCAAACCATAAAACCTAGGCTCTGATACCACTGTAGGGGAACGTAGTAATTTCAAAATTTTCCTACGCACACGCAAGATCATGGTGATGCATAGCAACAAGGGGGAGAGTATTGTCTACGTACCAACGCAGACCGACTGCGGAAGCGATCACACAACATAGAGGAAGTAGTCGTATGTCTTCTTCCCGATCCGACCGATCTAAGCACCGTTACTCCGGCACCTCCGAGTTCTTAGCACACGTTCAGCTCGATGACGTTCCTCGGGCTCCGATCCAGCAAAGCGTCGAGGAAGAGTTCCGTCAGCACGACGGCGTGGTGACGATCTTGATGTACTACCGACGCAGGGCTTCGCCTAAGCACTGTAACGGTATGATCGAGGTGGAATTTGGTGGCAGGGGGCACCGCACACGGCTAAGGAACGATCTCAAGGATCAACATGTGTGTCTTGGGGTGTCCCCTGCCCCCGTATATAAAGGTTGGAGGGAGGGGGGCTGGCCGGCCAAAGAGAGGGAGGCGCAGGAGGAGTCCTACTCCTACCGGGAGTAGGACTCCCCCCTCCAATCCTATTCCAACTAGGACTCCTTGGAAAAAAGGGAGAGGGAAAGAGAGAGAGAGGTGGCCGGCCACCTCTCCTAGTCCTAATAGGACTAGGGGAGGGGGGGAGGTGCGCAGCCCTCCTTGGCAGCCCCTTTCACCTTTCCACAATGGCCCATGTAGGCCCATTTGGCTCCCGGGGGGTTCCGGTAACCCTCCCGGTAATCCGGTAAAATCCCGATTTCACCCGGAACACTTCCGATGTCCAAACATAGGCTTCCAATATATCAATCTTTACGTCTCGACCATTTCGAGACTCCTCGTCATGTCCGTGATCACATCCGGGACTCCGAACAACCTTCGGTACATCAAAATGCATAAACTCATAATAACTGTCATCGTAACGTTAAGCGTGCGGACCCTACGGTTCGAGAACAATGTAGACATGACCGAGACACGTCTCCGGTCAATAACCAATAGCGGGACCTGCATGCCCATATTGGCTCCTACATATTCTACGAAGATCTTTATCGGTCAGACCGCATAACAACATACGTTGTTCCCTTTGTCATCGGTATGTTACTTGCCCGAGATTCGATCGTCGGTATCCAATACCTAGTTCAATCTCGTTACTGGCAAGTCTCTTTACTCGTTCCGTAATACATCATCTCGTAACTAACATCTTTAGTTATTATGCTTGCAAGGCTTATGTGATGTGTACTACCGAGAGGGCCCAGAGATACCTCTCCGACAATCGGAGTGACAAACCCTAATCTCAAAATACGCCACCCCAACATCTACCATTGGAGACACCTGTAGTACTCCTTTATAATCACCCAGTTACGTTGTGACGTTTGGTAGTACCCAAAGTGTTCCTCCGGTAAACGGGAGTTGCATAATCTCATAGTTATAGGAACATGTATAAGTCATGAAGAAAGCAATAGCAACATACTAAACGATCGGGTGCTAAGCTAATGGAATGGGTCATGTCAATCAGATCATTCAACTAATGATGTGACCTCGTTAATCAAATAACAACTCTTTGTTCATGGTTAGGAAACATAACCATCTTTGATTAACGAGCTAGTCAAGTAGAGGCATACTAGTGACACTCTGTTGGTCTATGTATTCACACATGTATTATGTTTCTGGTTAATACAATTCTAGCATGAATAATAAACATTTATCATGATATGAGGAAATAAATAATAACTTTATTATTGCCTCTAGGGCATATTTCCTTCAAGTCCGCCTGAGCTCCGGAGGCAGCTCGAGCTTCCCTGCGGGCCGGTGTGAGGCGAGCTGCACCAGATTTGTTCTTCCTTTTCCTTTTTTCTGCGTAAAAAGGATAGTAGTGTGGAGCCCCGCGGGGGCGTGTATGGGTTATTGCTGTTAACCATCGTTTTGCTTTCTTTATCGTACCTTCCGGCTACGTGCCCGCGCGTGGATAGTTCCCAGCCCCGGCCGTGGGGGCGACCGACCCAGGCCCTGTGTTTGTGTCATGGTGCCCGAGGGGCATGGACTGGAGGGGGGGGGGCTCTTGCAAGGGGCCCAGGTCGCGAACCCTTTGAATGACTAGGATAAGAACACTCGTGAGGGCGCTCGGCTGCCCCCCTCGTGAGGCCTTGCACAAGAGAAATCGAGGCAAGAAAATGAAAGGCCGAAGAACCACAAGCCAAAGACGACAACAACTTCAATAAAACTTTGAATGAGAAGGAACAAGCCAGCTGCGGAAAGCAAATGAAAATCCGCGTCCGGCGCCTAGTCTAGTCTTCGACGTCTTCTCACCAGCGCGGAGCTAAGTGCTGCCACTGGGCGTGGGAGGGAGCCCCAGGGCCTGAGGCCGGCGCTCCTGAGACTCCGGGGCGTGTACAGCCCCAACTCATTATTACGTGAGAGTGTCACGGGCAGCGAGCTTCACAGGCGTTCGCCTTCTTCACAAGCTCCGGGCCTTTTCCAAAACGCGATAGCTTCACAGGCATTCGCCTTCTTCACAGGCTCCGGGCCTTTTCCAAAACGCGATAGCTTCACAGGAATTCGCCTTGCTTCACAGGCTCTGGGCCTTTTCCAAAACGCGATAGCTTCACATGCATTCGCCTTTCTTCACAGGCTCTGGGCCTTTTCCAAAACGCGATAGCTTCACAGGATTCGCCTTGCTTCACAGGCTCTGGGCCTTTTCCAAAACACGATGACTTCACAGGCATTCGCCTTGCTTCACAGGCTCTGGGCCTTATCAAAACGCGATAATCTTCACAGGCATTCGCCTTGCTTCACAGGCTCTGGGCCTTTTTAGGGGTAGAACCTCCGGAGGTGCTGGATGTTCCATGCGTTCTGGACCGGCACTCCCTCCTGAGTCTCCAAGCGCGCTGAGCCGGGCCTGGAAACATGAACAACCTTGAACGGGCCCTCCCACATGGGAGAGAGCTTGTGCAGCCCCTCCCTGGCGAGGACTCGCCTGAGCATGAGGTCTCCTACCTCGAGAGTTCTAGGGCGGATGTTGCGGCAGTGATATTGCCGAGTGCTTGTTGGTACCTCGCCGCTTGTAGCGCGGCTTCTCGGCGACGTTCCTCCCCCAGCACGAGGTCCATTCCCCGCATGGCGTCTTGTTGCGCCTCGTCGAACGCCAGGACCCGCGCGGAGTGACGTCGGACCTCGTGAGGGAGGGCCGCTTCGGCTCCGTAGACCAGGAAGAACGGGGTCTCCCCAGTCGGCTTGGTCGCGGTTGTGCGGATGGACCACAACACGGACTGAAGCTCGTCGTACCAACCTCTGCCGCAGGCCTCCAGCTTCTTCTTGAACGTCCTGGTCTTGAGGCCCCTCGGGACCTCCGCATTGGCTCGCTCGGCCTGGTCGTTGCTTCGGGGGTGCGCCACTGAAGCGTAGCATATCTGCGTTCCAAGGTTAGCACAGTAGGTTTTGAAGTGGTTACTGGTGAACTGCGAACCGTGGTCTGTGATGATGCGATTCGGCACCCCGAACCGGCTCACAATGCCCTTGATGAACTTGACCGCGGAACCCGCAGGAATGGTGCGGACAGCCTCTACTTCAGCCCACTTGGTGAACTTGTCCACGGCAACGTAAAGGTAGGGGTAGCCCCTGGCGCCCGAGGAAACGGACCCAAGATGTCCAGCCCCCAGACTGCGAATGGCCACGAAAGGGGGATAGTCTGCAAGCCCCCTGCCCGCTGATGGATCTGCTTGGCGTGGAACTGGCAGGCCTCACAAGCTTTCACTAGTTCAACGGCGTCATTGAGCGCGGTGGGCCAATAAAACCACTGCGGAACGCCTTGCCGACGAGGGTCCGTGATGATGAATGATGCCCGCAGTCTCCGTCGTGTATATCTTCCAGTAGTTCCTTCCCTTGCTCCCTAGAGATGCAGCGTAGGGATACATCGTTTGGTCGCTTCTGATAGAGCTCTCCATCTTTGATGCAGTATGCCGTGGCCTGGCGTGCCACTCGCTCTGCTTCCTCCTCCTTCTCCGGAAGGGTCCCTTGCGTTAAGTAGCTCCGGAGCTCCGTGATCCAACATCCCTCCTGAGGTTCCATCATCATGAGCAGGCGTGCTCCCGAGGCCGGGCCACAGGCCAGAGCTCCTGAGGCAGGTGGCTGGGGGAGCTCCTCCCGGGGCTGAGCCATGTTTGTTAATGACGGTAAGGCTGAAGGCTTGAAGAGCCACTCCTCGAAAATGCCAGGCTCCTGAGGTAACCGCCTGGACACGCGTTTGGCGATGTCATCGGCTTCCTGATTGGTGCCACGGGGCACATGCTGCAACTCCAACCCCCAGAACTGCTTCTCCATCCTGCGGACCTCCGCAAGGTAGGCTTCCATGTGTTCATCCTTCGGCGCGTACACCTTGTTGGAGAAATTGACAAGGAGCTGCGAATCGCCCTTGATGGTGAGGCATTTCACCCCCAGGGCAGCTGCGGCCTTCAAGCCCGCTATTAAACCTTCATACTCCGCTATGTTGTTGGAGACCTTTTCACCTTGCTGGAAACAGAGTTGCACGGCGTAATAGAGCTTGTCCTGGGTGGGCGATATAAGCACCGCCCCAGCCCTAGCGCCGTGCCTGGAGAACGCCCCATCGAAGCACATGACCCAGCCTTCTGGCGCCTCGCTTCCCGGGGACAGGGACCAATCCTCGCCGGCCTTGAGGCCTGGCGCCTCCGTCCATTCTGCCACAAAATCTGCCAATGCTGCTCCCTTGATGACTCTGGTCGTGCTGAATTCGAGCTGAAACGCTTGCAGCTCTATGTTCCACTCAGCGACCCACCCAGCTGAATTGGGGCTCCTGAGCACTCTCTCCAGGGGGTATGACGAGACGACCTTGATGGGGTGACCCTGAAAATAGTGCCGCAGCTTGCGCAAGGCCACCAGTAGCGCGAGGAGGAGTTTCTGAGACATGGGGTACTGTGCCCTTGCATCCCGCAACACCGTGCTGACGAAGTACACTGGGTGCTCCATGAGGTGCGGTATGTTAGTGCTGGTGGCTCCCTTCGGAGACCATGGCACCTCTTGAGGCAATGAGGCCTCCTGAGACTGGCCATCTGGGAGAGGGGCCTCTTCCGCCTCCGGTGCGCCCCTCTGCGGTGGCTGATCCTCCTCAGCCGCTGTGGCGGTTCCTGTGGGCCTTCCCCATTCCTGTTCCGCCTTGTCCCGGGCCGCTGCCGCGGTTTTGATTCGACGCTCCTCTCTGACTGCCACCAAGGCTGCGCTGGCGGAGTAGGGAGTGGCGGCAAGGTAAAGCACCAGGGGCTCTTGAGGGCGCGGAGCCACCATGACCGGGGGACTGGTCAGGTATCTCTTGAGATCCTGGAACGCCTTGTCGGCCTCTTCAGTCCACTCGAAGGGCCCCTTTTTTCTTCATTAGCTGGAAGAAGGGTAGCGCTCGCTCCCCCAACTTGGAGATGAAGCACCCTAGCGCGGTCACGCGCCCTGTGAGCTTCTGCATTTCTCTGAGGGTCTTTGGCGGGCTCATGTCTTCCACTGCCTTGACCTTCTCTGGGTTAGCCTTGATGCCTCGGTGGGACACGAGGAAACCCAAGAGCTTGCCCGAGGAGACTCCGAACACACACTTCTCTGGGTTAAGCCGTAGGTTCACTGCGTTGAGGCTCGCGAAGGTTTCCTCCAGGTCTTGTATCAAGGTCCTGGCCTCCCGAGATTATACCACGATGTCATCGACATAAGCTTCAACATTCTTCCTGAGTTGCGGGCCCAAGGTGATGTGCATCAGCCGTTGAAAGGTCGCCCCTGCGTTACGCAGCCCGAATGGCATGCATGTGTAGCAGTACATCCCACACAGGGTTAGGAAGGCTGTCTTCTCGACGTCTTCTACCGCCATCTTGATCTGGTGATACCCAGAGAAGGCATCCAGGAAGCATAACAGGTCGCATTCCGCAGTGGAATCGATGACCTGGTCGATGCGGGGGAGCGGGAACGGATCTTGCGGGCACGCTTTGTTGAGGTTGGTGAAGTCGACACACATGTGTTCCTTCCCTCCCTTCTTTGGCACTAAGACAGGGTTGGCCAACCAATCTGGGTATCGGAACTCGCGAATGACCCCAGTGGCCTCTAATTTGCGGGTCTCCTGGACGATGAAGGCCTGCTTGTCTGTGGACTGCCGCCTGGCCTTCTGCTTCACAGGGCGCACGTTGGGGCACACGTTGAGGTGATGCTCGATTACACTCCTGGGGATCCCTGCCAACTAGTCTGGCTCCCAAGCGAATACCTTCTTGTTTGCGCGCAGGAACCTGACTAGGGCCTCCTCCTGCTCGGGTTTGAGGTGGGCGCCTATGGTGAAAGTGGCGTTGGTGGACCCGTCCTCATCGACGGGTATCTGCTTGGTTTCTGCCTTGTCTTGGGTAAACAACTGTTTCTTCTTGGTGGGCGCAGCTCCCTTGGGCTCAGGGGCCTCCAAGTCGGCGGGTTGTGCCGACGCCGCTGTCTTGAAGACGAGCTTGAGCACCCGCAGAGCGTCCCCGGTGTTCCCGTGCACGGTGAGGACACCGCTGCTCCTGGGCATCTTCATGAGGTTGTACGTCGGGTGTGTCGCGGCCATGAGCTGGGCCAGCGCTAGGTAGCCGAGGATGGCGTTGTAGGGGAGGCCGATGGGGGCGATGTCGAAGTCGACCAGCTCCGTGCGGAAGTTGTCGTAGGTGCCGAAGGTTACTGGGAGCCGGATCTGTCCCAAGGAGTTGGATGGCCTGCCCCCAACGCCTGAGATGGGCCGGCTGGGCTGCAGCCGTTCCAAGGGTATGCAGAGGAGGTTCAAGGCCTTGACTGAGAGCACACTGAGGCCCGCACCGCCATCGATGAGAGTTCTGGTGACGGCCACCTGGCAGATGGTGGGGGTGCACAGCATGGGGAGCGCACCCGAGCTGGCCGAGTTGGAGGGGTGGTCTTCCGAGCTGAAGGTCAGGCCGGTCTCGGGCGCCGCCTGACCCAGGGGAGCCCCCTGCCGCATGGAGGCGGCGCTGACCCGATGAATGAACGGCTTGACGCGGTGACTTGTGGGCGGCGCCTGCGACCCGCCCAGGAGGGCCGCGACGACTGGGGGTGTTGGTGTAGCGCGATAGGCGGGGGAGAGGTTGCGGGGCTCCATGGGCGCGTGGAGCGCGCAGGACGAAGAACTAGCTGGGGTGAGTGAAGGAGTTGTGGTGCGGCCGTCTTGCCGCACGGACGGATGCTTGCTGCTCGTCCCCTGCCGGGCTGATGGCGGTGTTGATGGCAGGTGACGGGGAACGGCGAGGACGCCCGCCGACAGGGGCCGTCTGGGCGACACGGGAAGCGAGGGCAGCATAGCGCTCCGCGCGGGCCCGACGAGCGTCAGACATGAGCGTGATGGTCGGAGGAGAACAAGGTGGTGGAAGACGAATTCCGGCGCACCCCCTACCTGGCGCGCCAAATGTCGGATTTCGGGTTCCAGTAGACCCTTGAGGTTTGAACACTGGGTGCGCGCGGAGATTCCGCCTCCTACCTACCTGCACCCCTCCGCCATGCTAGGATCTAAACTACCGAAAGAACAACAGAAGAGACACAGGGTTTATACTGGTTCGGGCCACCGTTGTGGTGTAATACCCTACTCCAGTGTGTGGTGTGTGGATTGCCTCTTGGGCTGATGGTGATGAACAATACAAGGAAGAACAGCCTCGCGAGGGTCTGTTCTTGGCTGGGGCGATGAACTACTGAGAAGAGTTCAGTCACCCTTCTCTCTCTCTCTCTCTGGCTGCTTCTCGGAAAACTCTCTCTACCCCCCTTCTCTGTGGGTGGCTGGTCCTATTTATAGAGGCCCTGGTCCTCTTCCCAAATATCTAGCGGGAAGGGAGCCAACAATGGCGGGCTAATTTGAAGGGGGGCAGCAAGTATCAGCTATCCTGACAAAAGTAGTCTTTGTCTGCGCAAAGCTCTGGTGATGACGCCGTCTTGGGCTCCACGATGACCTCCATCTCGTAGTCCTCCTGGTCTTGGTCTCGTTGCACCAAAATGGCAACCTTTGCCTGATGCCTCGGTACTCCACGGCTGCGCTTGCCCCCTTTGCACCAAAGAGGAAAGGAGGACGCCGTGCGGGCTGGCACCCGCCTGGCCCCCTGAGTCGTCATGGCTTGCGTCACGTGCACCTCGTGAGGTACCCCGCCTTGATCTCTCCGCCTCCTCGTGAGCCAGCCTGACGAGGCCGTGCCTGAGGAAGCTCCGTGTCATCCGCCCCGCGAGGCTTGGCGCCTCGCGAGGGTCTGGGGTTGGGGTTGGTGAAGATGGGCCGTGCTGGGCCCCCCTTTGAGCCACGCCGCAGGCCGCGTGCAGGCAAGTCTAGCGACCCTCGTTCCCAGAACGCCGACATGCCTGATTTAGACTTGCGATCCACCTTGTCACCAGCATAATCAGCATCCAAGAATCCAACTAGATCAAACTCTGAGCCCTTTGGATACCATAATCCTAGTGTTGGGGTGTGAGCCAAATATCTAAGAATTCGCTTCACAGCTAAGTGATGTGATTCCTTTGGTACCGCTTGGAACCGGGCACACATGCAAACACTAAGCATGATATCTGGCCTAGATGCACATAAACAAAGTAAAGAACCAATCATGGAGCGGTATACCTTTTGATCGAACTCTTTACCATCGTCGTCGGGACCCAGATGGTGTTTGGCTGGCAGTGGCGTCATGTAGCCTTTGCAGTCTTGCAGTCCAAATTTCTTCAGGCAATCTTTGAGGTATTTCTCTTGAGATATGAAGATGCCATTGCTTTGCTGACGTATTTGAAGACCAAGGAAGAACTTCAGCTCACCCATCATGGACATCTGATATTGCTCTTGCATCATATATCCAAACTCTTCACTGTATTTCTGATTAGTGTAGCCGAAGATAATGTCATCCACATATATTTGGCACACAAACAGTTCACCATCATATCTCTTCGTGAAGAGAGTGAGATCCAGGGAACCAGGTTTGAAGCCTTTGCTCTTCAGGAAATCTTTGAGTGTGTCATACCAAGCCCGAGGGGCTTGTTTGAGGCCATATAGTGCCTTGTTTAGCTTGGACACCATGTCAGGATGTTTTGGATCTTCAAAGCCAGGCGGTTCTGTTCAATCTTGCCATTGAGAAAAGCGCTCTTCACATCCATTTGATACAGAAGAATGTTATGATGATTTGCATAGGCCAGCAGTATGTGTATAGCTTCAAGCGTAGCCATAGGAGCAAATGTTTCATCGAAGTCAATCCCTTCAACTTGAGTATATCCTTGAGCAACGAGACGAGCTTTGTTTCTGACAACTTGACCATGCTCATCTTGCTTGTTGCGATATATCCATTTAGTGCCTATTATATTGTGCTTACGAGGATCAAGACGCTTAACCAGTTCCCATACATTATTCAGCTCAAACTTTTGAAGCTCTTCTTGCATAGCTTGAATCCATTCAGGTTCCATGAAGGCTTCATCAACTTTCTTGGGTTCAGATATTGAGACGAATGCGAAGTGCCCACAGAAGTTTCCTAGCTGGGTTGCCCTTGAACGAGTGAGTGGACCTGGTGCATTGATGCCATCAATTATCCTCTCAATCTGTACTTCATTTGAAACATGAGGATGAACAGGACGAAGATTTTGCTCTTACTGATCATTGTCATCGTTAGAAGGATTGTCTTCAGGCTGAGCATTGTCTTCAGGTTGATCAGGTGCAGAGATGATAAGTTCCTCTTCAGACCGAGCTTCAGATTGTATGATTTCTCCAGTTCCCATAAGTTTGATTGATTCACTAGATGGAACTTCATCTAGCACATTTGGCAGGTGCTCTTTTTGCGAGCCGTTAGTCTCATCGAACCACACATCCACAGTTTCAACCACTTTATAGTGAAAGATGTTGAAGACTCTGTAGGAGTGTGAATCCTTTCCATATCCAAGCATAAAACCTTCATGTGGTTTCGGTGAAAATTTTGAAGTGTGATGTGGATCCTTGATCCAGCACCTGGCACCAAATACTCTGAAGTAACTGACATTTGGCTTCTTGCCAGTAAGGAGCTCATAGGGATGTCTTGTTCAGAAGCTTGTGAAGATAAACACGATTGATGATATGGCATGCAGTATCAATGGCTTCAGGCCAAAACTTTCTTGGAGTCTTGTATTCATCAAGCATCGTCCGGGCCATCTCAATAAGTGTTCTGTTCTTGCGTTCCACGACGCCATTCTGCTGTGGAGTGTATGGAGCCGAGAATTCATGTGTGATGCCCAAAGTATTAAGATAAGTGTCTAGGCCAGTGTTCTTGAATTCAGTGCCATTGTCACTTCTGATGTGCTTGATCTTGACGCCATAGTTGTTCATGGCTCGATTGGTGAAGCGTCTGAAGACATCCTGCAATTCATCTTGTAGAGGATTATATGCACCCAAGTATATCTTGAATAATCATCAACAATGACAAAGCCATAGAGACAAGCAGTAGTAGTAAGAGTTGAGTAATCAGTGGGACCGAAAAGGTCCATGTGGAGCAGTTCGAAGGGTTGAGTCATTGTCATGATTTTCTTCGAGGGATGCTTGGCCCTCATCATCTTTCCTGCTTCATAGGCACCGCATAAGTGATCCTTCTTGAACTTGACGCCCTCGATGCCTATGACATGCTTCTTCCTTGCAAGAGTGTGCAAGTTTCTCATGCCAGCATGCCCTAGCCTCTGATGCCAGAGCCAGCATTCAGAAGCTTCTGCTAGAAGGCATACGGCAAGTTGTGGTCCTGCTGAGAAATCTACCATGTACAAATCATCTTTCCGATACCCTTCAAAGACTAGAGACTTGTCAGATTCCATTAGAACAAGGCAACGATATTTTCCAAATATCACAATCATGTTTAAATCGCAAAGCATTGAGACAGACATTAAGTTGAAACCAAGGGATTCAACAAGCATTACTTTATCCATGTGTTGATCCCTTGAGATTGCAACTCTACCTAGACCCAATACCTTGCTTTTACCAGTGTCAGCAAATGTGATGTGACTTTTAACAGATGGACGTAAAGTTGAGTCCATGAGAAGACTTCATTTGCCGGTCATGTGATTAGTACACCCACTATCAATAATCCATTCTGAAGCAGCTGGTGTCGTACCCTACATTGCAGTTAGGGGGATAGGCTTCACGAAGAGAATTGTGAAGCATAAACATTTGACGAGCAAGTGGATTATGAAAGCTTAGATCGAGGTTAGGACTGATAGGGCAAGTAGCAAGCGACTCAGGAACAAAATACATAATAAGACCATTTGGGCATTTGATCTTGCACCCTACAAGATGTTTAAGGTCCCCGGCAATAGCTTCAGACGAATTTGATTCTTGGCTGGAGACCTTTCCCTGCAAAAGAGAGTTAAGCTTTCTTAGCCATCCACATTTTCAAGGGTGACTTCGAAGCAATGAGTCTAAGTGCAACATTTGAGAACTTTGGCTTTGAAGCCCTAGCAAAAAGTCTTGCAGGTGGACAATAGTACTCATAAGAATAAGTAGAGTAGTTCTTGGTCTTATGAACATGGTGGTTTGATGAAACGCGTTCACATTCATAGGCCTGAGTATGGCTTCCCTGCAAAACATTTGCATTAGTGTGACTCAGGCGAGTCCTTTGTCTGTATGAAGCCTTTGGACCATATGAAGCCTGTGGTCTGGGGTTTGTCTTCTTCACTTGTGGTGTCATGACGACATTCACAGGAAGATTCTCCAACAACCTTTTCGGCACCCAGACTTTCTTCATAGGTGGCTCATTCCTGCAGTTAGTACCAATATACCTGGCAAACATTTCACCATTCTGATTCTTAACCAGTTTATAGTTTGCATCAAAGGATTCATCAATAACAATGTGATTAGCACAATTGAAGCCTGACAGGGTGGATGGATCAACTGAGGGTTCCTTTGTAGCAACCCATGTGGTTTCGGGGTACTGCTCAGGTTTCCAGTAAGAGCCATCAGCATTCATTTTCCTTTCGAACCCAAGACCCTCTTTCCTAGGGTTTCGGTTTAGGGTCTGCCTTTTGAGAACATCACATAGTGTCTGATGCCCTTTGAAACTTTTGTACATCCCTGTTTCAAGCAATGTCTTCAACCTTGCATTTTCATCAGCAATAGCAGTGGTATCCTCAGCAGAGGGGTTAGTTACCTCATCAACAGTTGAAGATATTGCAATAGTAGCAGTAGTAGAACACCCAGCAACAGAAGTAGCGCTGTCACGCTCAATGCATTTAAGACATGGTGGTTCAAATCCTTCCTGAGCGGAACTGATCTGTTTGGCGCGAATTGACTCGTTTTCCTTTTGAAGATCTTCATGAGCCACTCTCAATTTCTCAAGATCTTTCTTCCTTTGAAGATAATCATAGGAAAGCTTTTCATGAGTTGTTGAGAGCATTTCATGATGACTTTCAAGTTCCTCATACTTAACATGAAGATTTTTCATGTCTTCAGTTAAGGACTGAGTGTAAGTGCATCTAGTGCCACCCCTAGTTGGTTTTGGAGTATTGACGACAAACCTGGTTGAGGGACTAATGTGTTTGTGAGAATTGCAGGATAATACAGGTAGAAGTCCCTCATTGATTCGGTTTTCCTACCAGAGATGACCCCTAAAAATGAATGAAGACATTGAAGTCAAAGGTGGTATGTGAAGACATTCTCATTGAAGACTATGACAAGAGAAGACATCGCATGAAGACTATGGAGCGTGAAGACTTAGTAGTTTCGTCGTTCTTTTTCTTCTTTGTTGAGTCATAGGAACCACCGTACTGTTAAGTGGGGTCCAAGTGAACCAGTCAGAATGACTGAAGTGATGCTTAACCAAAATCCTATGTCTTCGAGTGAAGACTATGATAGAAAATCTTGTCCAGAGTTGGATAAGTCAGCTTTGCTTGTAGCCCAAGTAAAGTTGCCATGTGTGTTTGAAATCTGGCCGTTGGAACACATGTTAGTTCCTTAGTGACCAAGGGTCATTTCGGACAAATCAGGTCGGGTTGCCTAGTGGCTATAAATAGCCCACCCCCTACAACCATAAATGGTTGGCTGCTTAGAGTTAGTGCACGGCTTTTGTCGTTTGAGAGCAACCCACCTCGAAGCCTTTGAGAGAGAATTCCTTGCGAGGATAAAGCCCTAAACACCTAGAGCCAAAGAGTGTCAGGCATCACTTAAGTCTTCCTGTCTGTGTGATCTGAAGACTTATTACACTTGAGGACTATGAATCCTCCAGCCGGTTAGGCATCACGTTCTGACCATCCAAGAGTCATTGTGGATCGCCGGTGAATGAAGTCTGTGAAGGTTTGGAAGTCTACCTTGAAGACTTACCGGAGTGATTGGGCGAGGACTGGGTGTCCTTAGCTCAAGGGGAATAAGGTGAAGACGAGGTCTTCTAAGTTGAATCTTAGCCTCCCTAACCAGACGTACAGTTGTCACAGCAACTGGAATGGATCCAACAAATCATTGTCTTCAACGAGTCACTGGTTTCATCCTTCCCTTCCCTTTACTTACTGTTGGTCCAATTGCCTGATTGCATTATCTTTTGTCTTCATTGAGTGACTGCTTGTTCTGATTGGCTTCACAATATCTTCCTACCTGATCTTTACTGCCTAGATGCTATTAGTCATTGTGCTTTCACTTCATTGAATACTTGACTATGGTTTTCCTAGTGTAGTCTACCTTCCGCTGCATGGTAATAGGTTTATTTCTATCGTTTGTCTTTGAAACTTCCATGTTTTGAAGACTTTCATAAAAATCGCCTATTCACCACCCCTCTAGTCGATCACTAGCACTTTCAATTGGTACCAGAGCAAGGTACTCCCTTGTTCTGTGTGATTCGGTTTAACCACCTGGAGTTTTAGCTATGTCGACTGCAGGGATAATCAAAGTCTCCGCTGCGTGCCCAGTCTTCGATGGAACTGAATATCCCTACTGGAAGAATAAGATGCGCATGCATCTTGAAGCCATTGATGTCGACCTATGGTATGTCGTCAAGAATGGCGTTCCCAAGGCTGGTGAAGGTCTCACCGCTGCTGATGTCAAGAAGTTTGTTCAACTAGACTCCACTGCCAAGAACATCATTTGTGGTCATCTGACCAAAGGACAGTATGGCCATGTGAGTGCTTTGAAAACATTTAAGCTAGTATGGGACTGGCTCTCCAAGGTCAACGAAGGCGTCTCAACCCATAGAGATCGGAGCATCAGTGTCCTTCACAACCTCTTCAACCGCTTCAAGAGAAATGACAATGAGAATGTTCAACTCACGTTTGATCGACTCACTGACATCACAAATGAGCTTCAAGCCCTCGGCGCCACTGAGATAACCAAGCATGAAGTTGTCAAAACACTCCTGAGATCACTTGACAGCTTGTTTGACACCCTAGCCCTGATGATTCAAGAACGTCCTGACTTCAAAACACTCAATCCATCTGGTATACTTGAGAGGCTCAACACACACGAGTTTCAGCTTTCTAAGAAAAGAGACATCTACGGTCCCAACTATGGGCGAACCCGTGCCTTGAAGGCAAAAGCTGTCTCCTCATCTGAAGAAGAGTCAGACGGCAGTTCTGATGATCTTGAAGACATTGGAAAGGAGCTTGCTATGCTTGTGAAGAAGTTCCAAAAATTCACCAAGAAGAAAGGCTTCAGAAAGTCCTCATGATCAAGCTCAAGGAATGATGAAGCTTCTGCTCATGACTACAAGAAGAGAACATGCCACAAGTGCAAGAAACCTGGCCACTACATCTCTGAGTGTCCAAAGTGGGACAATGAGAACAAGAAGAAAAAGAAGAGCAAGGAGTATGATTCTGATGACAAGAAGAAGAAGAAATACTCAAAGTATTCTTCCAAGTCTTCCTCAAAGTCTTCATCACACAAGAAGAGCTCATCTGGCAAGGCACGTGCATTTGTTGGCAAGGAAATGAATTCAGAGGAGGAGTCCGCTTCTGAGGAGGCGGAGGTGGAGTCTGAGGAGGAGTCCGATTCTGGCGTTGCGAGTCTGGCTACAGCATACGTTGCCAAGTCCATCTTCAACACTGAAGACAATGACTCTGTCACCGACACTGATGCAAATGACAAGGACTACTCCGGTTCTACCTACTGCTTCATGGCACGCGGTGCCGAGGTAAACTCATGCACCACTCACTATCAAACTTCCAGTGAAGATGACTCTGATTGTGGTTCCAAACCCAGGTACAAAACACTTGCTAAAATTGCAACTGAACAACAGAAAGCTATGGAACATATTCAAAAACTGTTAGACAAAAGCGATGACCTGTTAGACGCTGAAATGACTCGATCTCAGTCCTTAATTGAGGACATAAAAAATCTTCATGTTAAGTATGAGGAACTTGAAAGTCATCATGAAACGCTCTCAACAACTCATGAAAAGCCTTCCTATGATTATCTTCAAAGGAAACAAGATCTTGAGAAATTGAGAGCGGCTCATGAAGATCTTCAAAAGGAAAACGAGTCACTTCAGGCCAAACAGATCAGTTCCGCTCAGGAAGGATTTGAACCACCATGTCTTAAATGTATTGAGCGTGACAACGCTACTTCTGTTGCTGGTTGTTCTACTGCTGCTACTATTGCAATATCTTCAACTGCTGATGTGCCAACTAACCCCTCTGCTGAGGATGCCACTGCTATTGCTGATGAGAATGCTAGGTTGAAGACACTACTCGAAATAGGGATGTTCAAAAGCCTCAAAGGGCATCAAACACTATGTGATGTCCTCAAAAGGCAGATCCTGAATCAAAACCCTAGGAAAGAGGGTGTTGGGTTCGAAAGGAAAATGAATGCTGATGGCTCTTACTGGAAACCTAAGCAGTACCCCAAAACCACATGGGTTGCTACAAAGGGACCTTCAGTGGATCCATCCACCCTATCTGGCTTCACTTGTGCTAATCCCATTGTTATTGATGAATCCTTTGATGCAAACTATAAACTGTTTAAGAATCCGAATGGTGAAGTGTTTGCCAGATATATTGGTACTAACTGCAGGAATGGGCCGCCTATGAAGAAGGTCTGGGTGCCGAAAAGGTGTTTGGAGAATCTTCCTGTGAATGTCATCATGACACCACAAGTGAAGAAGACAAACCCCAGACCGCAGGCTTCATATGGTCCAAAGGCTTCATACAAACAAAGGACTCACCTGAGTCGCACTAACGCAAATGTTTTGCAGGGAAGCCATACTCAGGCCTATGAATATGAGTGCATTTCATCAAACCACCATGTTCATAAGACCAAGAACTATTCTGCTTATTCTTATGAGTACTATTGTCCACCTGCAAGTTTTTTCGCTAGGGCTCCAAAGCCAAAGTTCTCAGATGCTGCACTTAGACTCATTGCTTCAAAGCCACCCTTGAAGATGTGGGTGGCTAAGAAAGCTTAACTCTCTTTTGCAGGGAAAGGTCTCCAGCCGAAAACCAAAATCGTCGGAAGCTATTGCTAGGAACCTTAAACATCTTGTAGGGCACAAGATCAAATGCCCAAATGGTCTTATTATGTATTTTGTTCCTGAGTCGCTTGCTACTTGCCCTATCAGTCCTAACCTCGATCTAAGCTTTCATAATCCACTTGCCCGTCAAATGTTTTTGCTTCACAATTCTCTTCGTGAAGCCTATCCCCCTAACTGCACTGTAGGGTACGACACCAGCTGCTTCAGAATGGATTATTGATAGTGGGTGTACTAATCACATGACTGGCAAGCAAAGCCTTCTTATGGACTCAACCTTACATCCATCTGACAAAAGTCACATCACATTTGCTGACACTGGTAAAAGTAAGGTATTGGGTCTAGGTAGAGTTGAAATCTCAAAGGATCAACACATGGATAAAGTCATGCTTGTTGAATCCCTTGGTTTCAACTTAATGTCTGTCTCAATGCTTTGCGATTTAAACATGATTGTGATGTTTGGAAAATATCGTTGCCTTGTTCTAATGGAATCTGACAAGTCTCTAGTCTTTGAAGGGTATCGGAAAGATGATTTGTACATGGTAGATTTCTCAGCAGGACCACAACTTGCCGTATGCCTTCTAGCAGAAGCTTCTGAATGCTGGCTCTGGCATCAGAGGCTAGGGCATGCTGGCATGAGAAACTTGCACACTCTTGCAAGGAAGAAGCATGTCGTAGGCATCGAGGGCATCAAGTTCAAGAAGGATCACTTATGTGGTGCCTGTGAAGCAGGAAAGATGATGAGGGCCAAGCATCCCTCGAAGATAATCATGACAACGACTCAGCCCTTCGACCTGCTCCACATGGACCTTTTCGGTCCCACTCATTACTCAACTCTTACTACTACTGCTTGTCTCTATGGCTTTGTCATTGTTGATGATTATTCAAGATATACTTGGGTGCATATAATCCTCTACAAGACTGAAGTTTAGGATGTCTTCAAACGCTTCGCCAATCGAGCCATGAACAACTATAGCGTCAAGATAAAGCACATCAGAAGTGACAATGGCACTGAATTCAAGAACACAGGGCTAGATACATATCTTGATACTTTGGGCATCACACATGAATTCTCAGCTCCGTACACGCCACAGCAGGATGGCATCATCGAACGCAAGAACAGAACACTTATTGAGATGGCTCGGACGATGCTTGATGAATACAAGACTCCAAGAAAATTCTGGCCTAAAGCCATTGACACCATGCCATATCATCAACCGTGTTTATCTTCACAAGCTTCTGAACAAGACATCCTATGAGCTCCTTACTGGCAAGAAGCCAAATGTCAGTTACTTCAGAGTATTTGGTGCCAGGTGCTGGATCAAGGATCCACATCACACTTCAAAATTTGCATCAAAAGCACATGAAGGTTTTATGCTTGGATATGGAAAGGATTCGCACTCCTACAGAGTCTTCAACCTCTTTCACTATAAAGTGGTTGAAACTGTGGATGTGCGGTTCGATGAGACTAACGGCTCGCAAAGAGAGCACCTGCCAAATGTGCTAGATGAAGCTCCATCCAGTGAATCAATCAAGATTATGGGAACTAGAGAAATCATACCACCTGAAGCTCAGCCTGAAGAGGAACTTATTATATCCGCACCTGATCAACCTGAAGACAATACTCAGCCTGAAGACAATCCTTCTAATGATGACAATGATCAGCAAGAGCAAGATCTTCGTCCTGTACATCCTCGTGTTGCAAATGAAGTACAGATTGAGAGAATAATTGATAGCATCAATGCACCAGGTCCACTCACTCGTTGAAGGGCAACACAGCTAGCAAATTTCTGTGGGCACTTCGCATTTGTCTCAATATCTGAACCCAAGAAAGTTGATGAAGCCTTCATGGAACCTGAATGGATTCAAGCTATGCAAGAAGAGCTTCAACAGTTTGAGCTGAATAATGTATGGGAACTGGTTAAGCGTCCTGATCCTCGCAAGCACAATATAATAGGCACCAAATGGATATATCGCAACAAGCAAGATGAGCATGGTCAAGTTGTCAGAAACAAAGCTCGTCTCGTTGCTCAAGGATACACTCAAGTTGAAGGGATTGACTTCGATGAAACATTTGCTCCTGTGGCTAGACTTGAAGCCGTACGCATACTGCTGGCCTATGCAAATCATCAAAACATTCTTCTGCATCAAATGGATGTGAAGAGCGCTTTTCTCAATGGCAAAAATGATGAAGAAGTGTATGTTGCACAACCGCCTGGCTTTGAAGATCCAAACCATCCTGACATGGTGTACAAGCTCAACAAGGCACTATATGGCCTCAAACAAGCCCCTAGGGCTTGGTATGACACACTCAAAGACTTCCTAAAGAGCAAAGGCTTCAAACCTGGTTCCCTCGACCCCACTCTCTTCACGAAGACATATGATGGGTGAGCTGAAGTTCTTCCTTGGTCTTCAAATACATCAGCAACGCAACGACATCTTTATATCTCAAGAGAAATACCTCAAAGATTGCCTGAAGAAATTTGGAATGCAAGATTGCAAAGGCTACACGACGCCAATGCCAGCCAAACATCATCTGGGTCCCGACGACAATGGTAAAGAGTTCGATCAAAAAGTATACCGCTCCATGATTGGTTCCTTGCTTTATTTATGTGCATCTAGGCCAGATATCATGCTTAGTGTTTTCATGTGTGCCCGGTTCCAAGCGGCACCAAAGGAATCACATCACTTAGCTGTGAAGCGAATTCTCAGATATTTGGCTCGCACCCCAACACTAGGATTATGGTATCCAAAGGGCTCATAGTTTGATCTAGTTGGATTCTCGGATGCTGATTATGCTGGTGACAAGGTGGATCGCAAGTCTACATCAGGCACATGTCATTTTCTGGGACAATCACTTGTATGTTGGTCTTCAAAGAAGCAGAACTATGTATCTCTCTCCACTGCTGAATCTGAATACATTATTGCTGGATCTTGCTGCGCTCAGCTTCTATGGATGAAGCAAACACTCAAAGACTATGGCATTCACCTGAAGCAAGTGCCACTCTACTGCGACAACGAAAGCGCCATCAAGATTGCCAACAACCCAGTTCAGCACTCAAAGACAAAGCACATTGAAATTTGTCATCACTTTCTCAGAGATCATGTTGTGAAGGAAGATATTGATATCATGCACGTCAACACTGAAGAGCAATTGGCAGATATCTTCACCAAGCCCTTGGATGAGAAGAGGTTTTGCAAGTTACGGTGTGAGATAAATATCTTGGAATCCTCAAATGTCCTGTGATCAGGCACACATCCTAACACTTATGCATGTTGATGACTTAGATGTGCAACACACGAAGTAAAGTATATCTTAAATCAATGAAGACTTACATTCTGAGTGTGAATACATTAACGTGGAATTTGACTTCGGAGCGCCACGATAATTGTGCGCCGTGTCTGGGTCTAATACTTCCTATACAGTGGGTAATGCCACCACCAAATTCTTATGTTTGAAGTGTTTTACCCATGGCGTTACATTTGCTATGTCTTCACATTTGGTTTGTCTTCAATTTCAACTTGTCTTCATGATTATCTTCACTATGTTGACTTGATTGTCTTCTGATATATACATACTAGTGTTCTGTCCTCTACAACATTCACTTATAGCTATGTCTTCCTTGTTGAATCTTTTGAACTAAGTGAATGTGATCGGACCCTAATCTCTCTATGCTTTCTATCTCAAACTCTATCTGTCCAAATCATATGCATTCTATTGAAACTGTCGAATGTCTTCTCTGCGTCCTTGTCAGCAGAAGATATGGAGACAAACATTAATCCGTTTTCAATGCTAAATCCTTTCACCTGAAACCTGGAGAAGTGGGAACAACCACCCGACAATCCAGGCGTGCGTGGGAACATGGAACAACCTCCGATATGTTGCATGATAGCCACGTGTCCTTCAGATGTGAATCGCCAGGGGCACCTGTATAATAACACTGTGCCGTCCCTATCCCTATAAATACACGCCTCACCATAGTCATTATCCCTTCTTCCACTCTCGAACAAACCCTAGCGCCACCGCTAGCCCTCGACGACGCCGACGACGAAGCGCTGAGCTGCCGCGACCTCACCGACGCCGTCTTCACGCCGCCCGCGGACATCGTCTTCTCCGCCGTCGCCGTAGGTGTCCTCCGTCGCCAAGTTAGGGCACGGACGATCGAACTGCTCGGCCTCCTCTCCCACTCCGTCTAGCAGTTCTTCATGTGGTAAATAAAACTTCCTTTTTACAGCCCCTTTGATCCTATAGATTCATCACTTTCTACCACAAGCAGTTTCTGTTCACACAAGTTGGATCTATTTCATACTGCATCTCATAATATGCCTAGTATGTTCACTTATGCTTCACAAAGTAGTTAGATTCCTCACTTGTACTTATTCGAGGATTGGTACAAATCTGGAACCAACTCACTATCTATGAGTGAATGTCTTCACACTATGAGGTCAATGTCTTCTAAACTAATTTATCTTCAAAATCTTCTGAGAATGCATATGACCTCTTCCTCTTCCCTCGTACCTTAATGTTGTCACAGGTACATGTCCGTGGGAGAATCCCTTGGTTCTCATAGTCTGTATTCATTTGAAGAATTCTTACAGCATCATATAAATTCTCCCGAAGCCAGTTCCTGTTTGACCAGCAAGCGAAAGCCTTTGAAACCTTTGAACGTGTTGAAGCCATTTAGTTTGAAGTTCATGGCACTAGAGAAACCTGCAAGAAAGGGTGGCAGACAGCATCGTAGCAACACCTCAAGAGATTTGCCTCCTGACCTCTATGAGTTGTACAAGACAGATCCAGAGGAGGACTACAATCAGCGAAAAACTCGAATCCAATGGATTCGAAGATATTGGGCAGAACAGTGGTTCAAGTACAGGTTCGTGACCCAAGAGTATGCTGAGAAGAATGCCATCAAACAACCATGGGGAGACATTCTATACAGAAATCTTCAACCCAAGTCCAGAGCTGAAGCCATTGAACAAGGCTTCTATCCTTGCATGGTCCGTGGACCGCAGCCTGCGGATGCAGACCCATCTTCATTACTGTGGTGCCGCGATGATAACCTGTTCAAGCACAACCTTCAGTTTGCCAGGAACTCGGCCAAAGAGAACAAGAAGTCACGAGGCTTAGACTTCAATCCAGGCCCCTCTGCTCCTCGTGCTGATGGCACACGCGAAGCTGAACCTAATCTTGTTGGGCCCTTCTACAACCTGGAAGGTCTCATCACTCATATCATGGTTCAAGGGACAGCTATGGATGAGCCTGCAGATGACGCTGAATCTGATGAAGCGCCTGCACCGCTGAAGCCAAAGAAACTAAAGAAGCCTAAAGCTTCAAAGCCTGCTCCTGCACCAAAGGTCTTACAGGCGAAGCCTCTGGCCACTGCACCTCCAAGCCCTCGAGAGTGAAGATGCCCTTGCAACCCACCAGCCAAGAACTAACTGCTGCTATTCTGTGCAATGACGCCATTGATCTGTCCAGCGATGAAGATCTTGAAGATGACGCTCTTGAGCAACTGATCAAGAGCAAAGAAGAAGCAAAAATCTTCAATGATTTGCCTCTCTTTGACGTAGCAATCCTTCACAACTTCATTGATGAGTGGTTTGAAACCCCCAATCTCAGCTTTGATGATCCGCAACTTCCAATTGGCCTCAGCGTCGCTTTCACTGGTGCCATTGCTTCTGAGCTAGCTCTAGCTCAACGCATTGTTGAACTGAAGCAAAATATCGACTATGAGAAAGCTCAGTTCAAGCAGCACATGGCAAAGCTCAGCGTGCAAGATGTCAAGAACTTCAAGATTATGCTGCACGAGCTCAAGGAAGCCTTTCTCAAGAAATGTGAAGAAGCTAAAGGGTCTCGTGAGCGCATGAAGAGTCTGGCTGACAAGTGCGTGCAGGCCTACAATGAAGCTGAGAAGCGCAAGGCTCTTGGGCGTCCTGGCATCAACCCCAGAATGGCGACCAAGCCAAAGAAGAGGAAGCCAGCTGTGGCCGAACCCAAAGCAACAAGGCAGGAAGCACATCCCATTGTCTTCCCAGCCAGTATGACAGGCTCGAAGCCTAAGGTCCCCACAGTGGCTTCAGAATCAAAGAAGACAAGGGCTGCCGAGGCTGAAGCCAGAAAAAGGAAACATCCTGAAGCTTCTGATGTCGCTCCCTCCAAGAAGAAGCGCAAAACCAAGAAAGATCGGGCTGCTCCCACAGAGCCCCTTATTGTTGAGCCCATCTCGGTTGCTCGTCCTGCCTCTTCGCATCAAGAACGACGGATGGTTATTCATGAGCCTGCTTCCACAGAGGCTCCTGAAGATGAAGACATTCCAGCAGTTGACCCCACCACTGCTGAAGACATTGGTCGCCATGACAATGTTGAAGATGATGAAGTCCTTCCTCAGATCGAGCACCAATTGGTATCATCGCATGTGCTCACACACAGCAAACTCATCAGCATTGGTCGTCCTCTGACGCCAACCGCTTAGAATGCATCATGGGCTGATCACCCACAGAGACAAGACACTCCAAGCTCTCCCCAACCGCAAGCTACCCCAACAGTGCAAGATGATGATGACTTTGTGGCCCAGCACACTCCATCTCCACAAGCGTCGCCCGCATTACGCAGGCTTCGCAAAGGACCAAGGCCCCAAGTCACTCCCACAATTCACGTGTCTGAATCCGAAGCCAAAATGGCTGAAGATGTTCTGGCTGCATCAGCCGATGAAGAAGAAGATGAAGAAGAAGCCCCAAGAGTTTCAAGAGTTGCTACACCCCCGTCTCACCAAGATGTTGTTCTCGAGGAGAATGTGACCGACCCTCCAGCTTCTGAAGTGGAGGTTAACAACCCTGAAGTAGCCACCAACATCACTGCTGACGCCAATGATGTTGTCATGGTTGACACCAATATGGTGCCGGAAGCCAATGAGGCGCCAGAAGCCAATGAGGCGCCAGAAGCCAATGAGGCACCAGAAGTCAATGTTGCAACACCTGAAGTCAATGCTGCAACACCTGAGGTCCAAGTACCTAAAGCACATGTGGTCCCTGAAGCCCATGAAGACAACGCCAATGCCCCTGTTCCCCCTCCAAGACCTCACACAATGGAGCTGGCATTTGATCGTGGTCAGCCAGTTATAGTTCGATGGCCTATTCTGACTCCTCCGCCTGCTGCTGGTCCACAATTTGAGTACCACGTCGAGCACAGGCCTCAAGTTCAAAAGCCCAAGCCAAGACTTCCACGATTCCCAGGCACTGCCACTTCACCTGGGGTCTTCAATGCTAATGGCTTCGTGACACATAATACCTTCTTCAACAGCTCCAAGAACCCCTATACAAGACGGCGCATCTCCTCAGATCAGTTCTGGAGCTATCAGCAGTGTAGCTACTATTCCTATGTCCTATACAATCAAGGGCGCATATTTCCACATATGCGCCTCGACTCTGAAGCTATAGCTGGTCTGCCCTGCCTTGAAGAAGCATTGGAATGTTTCCGAGACGCTGGTCTGTTGCAGTTCGTCACTGACAAGGTGCACTGGAACAAAGAATTGCTGCTTCAATTCTATGCCACTCTTCATATTCAAGGCTACAATAGGGATCCGAAGACTTGGGTCCTTGAGTGGATGACAGGCAATGTCCATCATGAAGCTAAAGCTCTTGATATCATTGAGCTCACAGGCCTGCACACTCCTGGTGAATACTATGAACCAGGTTGTCAACAACATCAAAATGCCTTGGAAAGCATCTTTCAAAAGCCAGAACCCAACATGAGTCAAATGCTGAGCATGATGAAGCCTCTGCCTCACGAAGCTAAATACCCATCTGAGTTATTTGTTGAAGACCTAGAGTACCTGCCTCGCACCATTTACCACATCATCAGGAAGACTCTATGGCCTATCAAAGGACACTCATTTGTAGCGAAGCTTGAAGGAGCAATGAAGACTTTGGTTTTCTATATCTTCAATGGCATCAACTTCAATGCTCAAGACTTCTTCATTAGGCAGTTGGCTGTGTCTGGATCTAACATCTTTGGGTTGAAATATTATGCTCCATGGGTCATGCGTCTGATAAAGCGTCACTCAGCTTTCAACTATCAGCCGTCTGCGCGCAATCATCTTATATTCTTGCCCGAGGTTGATCTATCAGTTGAAGCCATTTACCCAGAGCCTGCTAAGGCTCCCATTCATCTTCACAATGCTGATCACCAAAACTTCACCCAGCCCATTGAAGGAATTCCAGGAGTGTCTCGTGTTTATCCCCTTGCTGGAAACACACGTGCCCCTCGTGCTCAAACTGATGTCACTGGTAGCACCATTGCGCAAAGGCCTCGACAACGATCTCGTGTCCTAAATGACCGAGAGATTCTAGTCATGCTGCATCAGAAACAGGACAAACATCACGACTGGCTTAAGCGTCAGATGCAAAGCCTCTTGGTGGATGTCAACCGCATTCGCAATCTTTCCACCAAGAATGCCTTTGTCACTCATGAAACCTGTCGGAGGTCGTGGAAGAGTTTGACCCTACTCAGTGCTGAAGCTGATCTGCATGACGATGGCTTCACCGAACGATTCAAGTTTGACTCAACTCCTCCCAGAAATGCTCACTTGCGTCGGACTCCCTCACTTGAAGACTCTGAATACTCGTCCTCAGCTGCGACCGTAAATGCCAGAGTCATCGATGACCAAGATGATGCAACTTCACCTCCTCCAACTTCAGCGCGTGTCGACACTGCACCAAGTTCCTCTACACCACCAGATCTCAACGATGATCCTGCTGCCTCACCTGCACCTCATGGGAACGAGTAGGCGCTCTATGTCTTCAAACCTTTTTGGTCCTCACTGACAAAAGGGGGAGAAGCATATGAGTTGATAGTCTTCAAGAGGGTCCATATGGGTGGTTAATTTACTTTTTGCTACTTTTGCCAAGTGCTTACAACTCTCATTTTCGATACATTTGGTTCTCTGAGTTGTAACACTTAAACTCGATGGTCATTTGCTACTTATTTGCTATTATGTGATGCAATGGTAAATTCTGCATGTGCGACGATAAATTTCGCACTTAGATCATTTTGCAGACGTCCATTTTTCATTAGGCATGTCATTATCTTCATTACATCATATCTTGCATAATGACTTGTCATCATAAGTTGAAGAGGATCTCCACAAGTACAACCTGCCATGTGCATTTGCATTCCAAAAGCAAATTACTTATATGCACATCTTCAGGGGGAGCCCTTGCAACTTATGAAGACAATACCCTATCCCTTACAATTTCACATACTTTATTCCCCGTTGAAAACTTCAACCAGTTTGTCATCAATCACCAAAAAGGGGGAGATTGTAAGTGCATCTAGTGCCACCCCTAGTTGGTTTTGGAGTATTGACGACAAACCTAGTTGAGGGACTAATGTGTTTGTGAGAATTGCATGATAACACAGGTAGAAGTCCATCATTGATTCGGTTTTCCTACCAGAGATGACCCCTAAAAATGAATGAAGACATTGAAGTCAAAGGTGGTATGTGAAGACATTCACATTGAAGACTATGACAAGAGAAGACATTGCATGAAGACTATGGAGCGCGAAGACTTAGTTGTTTCGTCGTTCTTTTTCTTCTTTGTTGAGTCATAGGAACCACCATACTATTAAGTGGGGTCCAAGTGAACCAGTCAGAATGACTGACGTGATGCTTAACCAAAATCCTATGTCTTTGAGTGAAGACTATGAGAGCAAATCTTGTCCAGAGTTGGATAAGTTAGCTTTGCTTGTAGCCCAAGTAAAGTTGCCGTGTGTGTTTGAAATCTGACCGTTGGAACACATGTCAGTTCCTTAGTGACCAAGGGTCATTTCGGACAAATCAGGTCGGGTTGCCTAGTGGCTATAAATAGCCCACCCCCTACAGCCATAAACAGTTGGCTGCTTAGAGTTAGTGCACAACTTTTGTCGTTTGAGAGCAACCCACCTCGAAGCCTTTGAGAGAGAATTCCTTGCAAGGATAAAGCCCTAAACACCCAGAGCCAAAGAGTGTTAGGCATCACTTAAGTCTTCCTGTCTGTGTGATCTGAAGACTTATTACACTTGAGGACTGTGAATCCTCCAGCCGGTTAGGCGTCGCGTTCTGAGCATCCAAGAGTCATTGTGGATTGCCGGTGAACGAAGTCTGTGAAGGTTTGGATGTCTACCTTGAAGACTTACCAGAGTGATTGGGCAAGGACTGGGTGTCCTTAGCTCAAGGGGAATAAGGTGAAGACGAGGTCTTCTGAGTTGAATCTCAGCCTCCCTAACCAGACGTACAGTTGTCACAGCAACTGGAACAGGTCCAACAAATCATTGTCTTCAACGAGTCACTGGTTTCATCCTTCCCTTCCCTTTACTTACTGTTGGTCCAATTGCCTGATTGCATTATCTTTTGTCTTCATTGCGTGACTGCTTGTTCTGATTGGCTTCACAATATCTTCCTGCCTGATCTTTACTGCCTAGATGCTATTAGTCATTATGCTTTCACTTCATTGAATACTTGACTATGGTTTGCCTAGTGTAGTCTACCTTCCGCTGCATGGTAATAGGTTTATTTCTATCGTTTGTCTTCGAAACTTCCATGTTTTGAAGACTTTCATAAAAATCGCCTATTCACCCCCCCCTCTAGTCGATCACTAGCACTTTCACTGAGATCGAGTCATTTCAGCGTCTAACAGGTCATCGCTTTTATCTAACAGTTTTTGAATATGTTCCATAGCTTTCTGTTGTTCAGTTGCAATTTTAGCAAGTGTTTTGTAGCTGGGTTTGGAACCACAATCAGAGTCATCTTCACTTGAGGTTTGATAGTGAGTAGTGCGTGTGTTTACCTTGGCACCGCGTGCCATGAAGCAGTAGGTGGGAGCGGAGTAGTCCTTGTCATTTGCATCGGTGTCGGTGATGAAGTCATTGTCTTCAGTGTTGAAGATGGACTTGGCAATGCTGTAGCCAGACTTGCAATGCCAGAATCGGACTCCTCTGATACGTCTCCAACGTATCTATAATTTTTGATTGCTCCATGCTACTTTATCTACTGTTTTGGACTATATTGGGCTTTATTTTCCACTTTTATATTATTTTTGGGACTAACCTATTAACTGGAGGCCCAGCCCAGAATTGTTGTTTTTTTTGCCTATTTCAGTATTTTGAGGAAACAGAATATCAAACGGAGTCCAAACGGAATGAAACCTTCGGGAACGTGATCTTCTCACCGAACGTGATCCAGGAGACTTGGACCCTACTCCAAGAAGTTTCCGGGGAGGTCACGAGGGTGGAGGGCGCCCCCCCCCCTGGGCGCGCCCCCTGCCTCGTGGGCCCCTCGGAGCTCCACCAACGTGCTCTTCCTCCTATATATATACCTACGTACCCCCATTAGACCAAAGATGGAGCCAAAAACCTAATTCCACCGCCGCAACTTCCTGTATCCACGAGATCCCATCTTGGGGCATGTTCCGGAGCTCCGCCGGAGAGGGCATCCATCACGGAGGGCTTCTACATCAACACCATAGCCCTTCCGATGAAGTGTGAGTAGTTTACTTCAGACCTTCGGGTCCATAGCTAGTAGCTAGATGGCTTCTTCTCTCTTTTTGGATCTCAATGCAATGTTCTCCCCCTCTCTCGTGGAGATCTATTCGATGTAATCTTCTTTTTGCGGTGTGTTTGTTGAGACCGATGAATTGTGGGTTTATGATCCTACTTATCTATGAATAATATTTGAATCTTCTCTGAATTCTTTTATGTATGATTGAGTTATCTTTGCAAGTCTCTTCGAATTATCCGTTTGGTTTGGCCAACTAGATTGGTAGTTCTTGCAATGGGAGAAGTGCTTAGCTTTGGGTTCAATCTTGTGGTGTCCTTACTCAGTGACAAAAAGAGTTGCAAGGCACGTATTGTATTGTTTCCATCGAGGATAACAAGATGGGGTATTTATCATATTGCATGAATTTATTCCTCTACATCATGTCATCTTGCTTAAGGCGTTACTCTGTTTTTAACTTAATACTCTAGATGCATGCTGGATAGCGGTCGATGAGTGGAGTAATAGTAGTAGATGCAGGCAAGAGTCGGTCTACTTGTCACGGACGTGACGGCTATATACATGATCATACCTAGATAACCTCATAACTATGCTCAGTTCTATTAATTGCTCAACAGTAATTTGTTCACCCACCATAGAATATCTATGCTCTTGAGAGAAGCCACTAGTGAAACCTATGGCCCCCGGGTCTATTCTCATCATATCAATCTCCATTACTTTATTTTACTTGTTTTGGTTTTACTTTTCACTTTGCATCTTTATACCAAAAATACCAAAAATATTATCTCTATCAGATCTCACTCTCGTAAGTGACCGTGAAGGGATTGACAACCCCTAAGCGTTGGTTGCAAGTTGCTACCGTTTTGTGCAGGTACGAGGGACTTGCGTGTGACCTCCTACTGGATTGATACCTTGGTTCTCAAAACTGAGGGAAATACTTATGCTACTGTGCTGCATCACCCCCTCCTCTTCGGGGAAAACCAACGCTAGCTCGAGACGTAGCAAGAAGGATTTCTGGCGCCATTGCCGGGGAGGCCTACGCCAAGTCAAGTCAAGATTTACTCTCCCATCAACGAGCCATTTCTGGCGCCGTTGCCGGGGAAGCCTACGCAAAAGTCAACATACCAAGTACCCATCACAATCTTTATCTCTCGCATTACATTATTTTCCATTTGCCTCTCGTTTTCCTCTCCCCCACTTCACCCTTGCCATTTTATTCGCCCACTCTTTCCCTTTGCCTTTTGTTTGCTCGTGTGTTAGTTTGCTTGCTTGTCATGATGGCCCCAGATGCTACCAAATTGTGTGACTTCACCAATACCAATAACAATGATTTCCTTAGCACTCCGATTGCTCCTCTTGCCAATACTGAATCTTGTAAAATCAATACTGCTTTGTTGAATCTTGTTATGAAAGATCAATTCACTGGCCTTCCTAGTGAAGATGTCGCTACTCATCTAAATGGCTTTGTTGATTTATGTGATATGCAAAAGAAAAAGGATGTCGATAATGATGTCATTAAATTGAAGCTATTTCCTTTTTTCGCTTAGAGATCGTGCTAAAGCGTGGTTTTCATCTTTGCCTAAAAATAGTATTGATTCTTGGAACAAGTGCAAAGATGCTTTTATCTCTAAGTATTTTCCTCCCGCTAAGATTATTTTGAGATGCTACTAAACTCCTAGATAATATTATGGTCAATTATTGTCAATGGCATACTGAAAGATCTACTAATAAAAAAGTGCATGCTATAGAAGAAATCAATGTTTTGAGTGAAAAGATGGATGAACTTAGGAATTTATTTGTTAAGAGTGTTTCTTCTGATCCCAATAATATGCCTTTATCTACTTTGCTTGAGAATAATAATGAATCTATGGATGTGAATTTTGTTGGTAGGAATAGTTTTGGTAACAACGCGTATAGAGGGAATTTTAATTCTATGCCTTATCCTAGTAATCCTTCTAATAATTATGGAAATTCCTACAGCAACTCTTATGGAAATTTTAATAAGATGCCCTCTGAATTTGAGAGTAGTGTTAAAGAATTTATGAATTCGCAAAAGAATTTCAATGCTTTGCTTGAAGAGAAATTGCTTAAAGTTGATGATTTGGCTAGGAACGTTGATAGAATTTCTCTTGAGGTTGATTCTTTAAAGCTTAGATATATTCCTCCGAAGCATGATATCAATGAGTCTCTCAAAGCCATGAGAATTTCCATTGATGAGTGCAAAGAAAGAACTGGTAGGATGCGTGCTTACAAAGATGCCTTTATTAAAGTGTGTTCTTCTAAATCCTATGAAAATCAAGATGAATATCTGAAAGTTATTGATGTGTCCCCTATTAAATCTTTGTTTTGCAATGTGAATCTTGATGAATCTGATTATGATCTTCCCTTACCTAGAGGGCGTTCTAAGAATTCTGAGTTTTTAGATCCTGATGATGAAATTGATAAAAAAAGGGATTGAAAGAAATAAAAATCTAGATATTGCTAAACCCACTATTTTGGATCTCAAGGAATTTAACTACGAAAATTGCTCTTAAATTGATTGTATTTCCTTGTTGCAATCCGTGTTAAAATTTCCTCATGCTTATAGTCAAAATAAGGCCTTTACAGAACACATTGTTGACGCCTTAATGCCATCTTATGAAGAAAAGCTTGAGTTGAAAGTTTCTATCCCTAGGAAACTCCATGATGAGTGGGAACCTACAATTAAGATTAAAATTAAAAATTATGCGTTTCATTCTTTGTGTGATTTGGGTGCTAGTGTCTCTACTATCCCCAAAGCTTTGTGTGATTTGCTAGATTTCCGTGACTTTGATGATTGCTCTCTAAACTTGCATCTTGCGGATTCCACTATTAAAAAGCCTATGGGAAGAATTAATGATGTTCTTATTGTTGCAAATAGGAATTATGTACCCGTAGATTTTATCGTTCTTGATATAGATTGCAATCCTTCATGTCCTATTATTCTTGGTAGACTTTTCCTTAAACGATTGGTGCAATTATTGATATGAAGGAAGGGAATATTAAATTCTATTTTCCCTTAAAGAAGGGCATGGAACACTTTCCTAAAAAGAAAATAAAATTACCATATGAATCTATCATGAGAGCCACTTATGGATTGCCTACCAAAGATGGCAATACCTACATCTATCCTTGCTTTTATGCCTAGCTAAGGGCGTTAAACGATAGCGCTTGTTGGGAGGCAACCCAATTTTATTTTGTGTTTTTTGTTTTTGGTTTTGTTTAGGAATAAATAATACATCTAGATTCTGTTTAGATGTGGTTTTATCTTTTAATTAGTGTTTGTGCCAAGTTAAACCTATTAGATCTTCTTGGAAGATAGTTATTTGATCTTGCTGTAATTTCCAGAATCTTTGTGCTCAGTGCCCGAATTGTCAAAAATCACCAGAACGTGATAAAATAGTGATTCCAATTGCTGCTGATCAATAAACAACTTTCCCAGGTCGTCTAATTTTGGTAGAAGTTTTTGGGTTCCAGAAGTTTGCGTTAGTAACAGATTACTACAGACTGTTCTGTTTTTGACAGATTCTGTTTTGCGTGTGTTGTTTGCTTATTTTGATGAATCTATGGCTAGTAAAATAGTTTATAAACCATAGAGAAGTTGGAATACAGTAGGTTTAACACCAATACAAATAAAGAACAAGTTCACTACAGTACCTTAAAGTAGTCTTTTGTTTTCTTTCTCTAACGGAGCTCACGAGATTTCTATTGAGTTTTGTGTTGTGAAGTTTTCAAGTTTTGGGTGAATTCTTTTGATGGATTATGGAACAAGGAGTGGCAAGAGCCTAAGCTTGGGGATGCCCATGGCAACCCCAAGATAATCCAAGGACACCAAAAAGTCAAAGCTTGGGGATGCCCCGGAAGGCATCCCCTCTTTCGTCCACTTCCATCGGTAATTTACTTGGGGCTATATTTTTATTCACCACATGATATGTGTTTTGCTTGGAGCGTCTTGTATTATTTGTGTCTTTGCTTGTTAGTCTACCACAATCATCCTTGCTGTACACACCTTTTGAGAGAGCCATGTATGAATTGAAATTTGTTAGAATACTCTATGTGCTTCACTTATATCTTTTGAGCTTGATAGTTTACTCTATGTGCTTCACTTATATCTTTTTGAGCGTGATAATTTTTGCTCTAGTGCTTCACTTAGATCTTTTAGAGCACGGTGGTGGTTTGTTTTAAATAAACTTGATCTCTCATGCTACACTTAGATTATTTTGAGAGTCGTTAATAGCCTCTTCGGTACTGTGCATTGCCCTTTCTCACATTGAGAGTTGGTGCAAACTTCGCCGATGCATCCAAACCCCGTGATATGATACGCTCTTTCACACATAAACCTCCCTATATCTTCCTCAAAACAGCCACCATACCTACCTATCATGGCATTTCCATAGCCATTCCGAGATATATTGCCATGCAACTTCCACCATCATCATGACATGCTTTACTTTTGTCATATTGCCATTGCATGATCTTGTAGTTGACATCGTATTTGTGGCAAAGCCACCATGCATTATTTTTCATACATGTCACTCTTGATTCATTGCACCATCCCGGTACACCACCAGAGGCATTCATATAGAGTCATATCTTGTTCTAGTATCGAGTTGTAATCATTATGTTGTAATCAATAGACGTGTGATGATCATCATTATTAGAGCATTGCCCAATCAAAAAAGAGAGAAAGGCCAAAAAGAAAAAAAAAGAAAGGCCCAAAAAAAGAGAAAATAAAAAGGGCAATGCTACTATCTCTTTTTCCACACTTGTGCTTCAAAGTAGCACCTTGTTCTTCATGTAGTGAGTCTCATATATTGTGCTTCAAAGTAGCACCATGATTTCATATAGTGAGTCTCATAAGTTGTCTTGTTCATACTAGTGGGAATTTTTCATTATAGAACTTGGCTTGTATATTCCAACGATGGGCTTCCTCAAAATGCCCTAGGTCTTCATGAGCAAGCAAGTTAGATGCACACCCACTAGTTTTCTTTTGTTGAGCATTCTTAGCTCTAGTGCATCCCTTGCATGGCAATCCCTACTCCTTGCATTAACATCAATTGATGGGCATCTCCATAGCTCATTGATTAGCCTCATTGATGTGAGACTTTCTCCTTTTTTGTCTTCTCCACACAATCCCCATCATCATATTCTATACCACCCATAGTGCTATGTCCATGGCTCGCGCTCATGGATTGCGTGAAGGTTGAAAAAGTTTGAGATTATTTGAGTATGAAACAATTGCTTGGCTTGTCATCGGGGGTATAGAAGTTGGGAACATCTTTGTGTGACGAAAATGAAGCATAGCCTAACTATATGATTTTGTAGGGATGAACTTCCTTTGGCCATGTTATTTTGAGATGACATAATTGTTTGATTAGTATGCTTGAAGTATTATCATTTTTATGTCAATATGAACTTTTGTCTTGAACCTTTCGGATCTGAATGTTCATACCATGATTAAGAAGATTTACATTGAAATTATGCCAAAGTATCACTCCGCATCAAAAATTCTCTTTTTATCATTTACCTACTCGAGGACGAGCGGGAATTAAGCTTGGGGATGCCTGATACGTTTCCAACGTATCTATAATTTTTGATTGCTCCATGCTACTTTATCTACTGTTTTGGACTATATTGGGCTTTATTTTCCACTTTTATATTATTTTTGGGACTAACCTATTAACCGGAGGCCCAACCCAGAATTGCTGTTTTTTGCCTATTTCAGTATTTCGAGGAAACAGACTATCAAACGGAGTCCAAACGGAATGAAACCTTCGGGAATGTGATCTTCTCACCGAACGTGATCCAGGAGACTTGGACCCTACTCCAAGAAGTTTCCGGGGAGGTCACGAGGGTGGAGGGCGCCCCCCTGGGCGCGCCCCCTGCCTCGTGGGCCCCTCGGAGCTCCACCGACGTGCTCCTTCCTTCTATATGAAGGAAATATGCCCTAGAGGCAATAATAAAGTTATTATTTATTTCCTTATATCATGATAAATGTTTATTATTCATGCTAGAATTGTATTAACCGGAAACATAATACATGTGTGAATACATAGACCAACAGTGTGTCACTAGTATGCCTCTACTTGACTAGCTCGTTAATCAAAGATGGTTATGTTCCTAACCATGAACAAGGAGTTGTTATTTGATTAACGAGGTCACATCATTAGTAGAATGATCTGATTGACATGACCCATTCCATTAGCTTAGCACCCGATCGTTTAGTATGTTGCTATTGCTTTCTTCATGACTTATACGTGTTCCTATAACTATGAGATTATGCAACTCCCGTTTACCGGAGGAACACTTTGGGTACTACCAAACGTCACAACGTAACTGGGTGATTATAAAGGAGTACTACAGGTGTCTCCAATGGTAGATGTTGGGTTGGCGTATTTCGAGATTAGGGTTTGTCACTCCGATTGTCGGAGAGGTATCTCTGGGCCCTCTCGGTAATGCACATCACATAAGCCTTGCAAGCACTGCAACTAATATGTTAGTTGTGAGATGATGTATTACGGAACGAGTAAAGAGACTTGCCGGTAACGAGATTGAACTAGGTATTGGATACCGACGATCGAATCTCGGGCAAGTAACATACCGATGACAAAGGGAACAACGTATGTTGTTATGCGGTCTGACCGATAAAGATCTTCGTAGAATATGTAGGAGCCAATATGGGCATCCAGGTCCCGCTATTGGTTATTGACCGGAGACGTGTCTCGGTCATGTCTACATTGTTCTCGAACCGTAGGGTCCGCACGCTTAATGTTACGATGACAATTATTATGAGTTTATGCATTTTGATGTACCGAATGTTGTTTGGAGTCCCGGATGAGATCACGGACATGACGAGGAGTCTCGAAATGGTCGAGACGTAAAGATTGATATATTGGAAGCCTATGTTTGGACATCGGAAGTGTTCCGGGTGAAATCGGGATTTTACCGGAATACCGGGAGGGTTACCGGAACCCCCCGGGAAACTAATGGGCCTATTGGGCCTTAGTGGAAAAGAGAAAAGGGAAGCCCACTAGCTGGCCGGCGCCCCCCCAAGTCCTATTAGGAATAGGATAAGGGGCCGGCCCCCCTTCTCTCTCTTTTCCCCCCCGGGAGTCCTAATTGGATTAGGATTGGGGGGAGGAGTCCTACTCCCGGTGGGAGTAGGACTCCCCTGCGCCTCCCCTCCCTTGGCCGGCCGGCTCCCCTCCTCCAACCTTTATATACGGGGGCAGGGGGCACCCCAAGACACACAACTTGATCCTTGAGATCGCTCCTTAGCCGTGTGCGGTGCCCCCTGCCACCAAATTCCACCTCGATCGTACCGTTGTAGTGCTTAGGCGAAGCCCTGCGTCGGTAGTACATCAAGATCGTCACCACGCCGTCGTGCTGACGGAACTCCTCCCCGAAGCTTTGCTGGATCGGAGCCCGGGGATCGTCATCGAGCTGAACGTGTGCTAAGAACTTGGAGGTGCCGGAGTAACGGTGCTTGGATCGGTCGGATCGGGAAGAAGACGTACGACTACTTCCTCTATGTTGTG
Source organism: Triticum monococcum (assembly GCA_034509565.1). Lineage (NCBI taxonomy): Eukaryota > Viridiplantae > Streptophyta > Magnoliopsida > Poales > Poaceae > Triticum > Triticum monococcum. The sequence continues at coordinate 674,776,069 of CM067845.1, forward strand.
TGATCGCTTCCGCAGTCGGTCTGCGTTGGTACGTAGACAACACTCTCCCCTCTCGTTGCTGTGCATCACCATGATCTTGCGTGTGCGTAGGAAAATTTTCGAAATTACTACGTTCCCCAACAGTGGCATCCGAGCCTAGGTTTTATGGTTTGATGTTATATGCACGAGTAGAACACAAGTGAGTTGTGGGTGATACAAGTCATACTGCCTACCAGCATGTCATACTTTGGTTCGGCGGTATTGTTGGTTGAGACGATCCGGACCAACCTTACGTGTACTCTTACGCGAGACCGGTTCCCTCGACGTGCTTTGCACATAGATGGCTTGCGGAAGACTGTCTCTCCAACTTTAGTTGAACCAAGTGTGACTACGCCCGGTCCTTGAGAAGGTTAAAACGGAGTCTATTTGACGAACTATCGTTGTGGTTTTGATGCGTAGGTGAGATGAGTTCTTACTTAAGCCCGTAGCAGCCACGTAAAACTTGCAACAACAAAGTAGAGGACGTCTAACTTGTTTTTGCAGGGTATGTTGTGATGTGATATGGTCAAGGCATGATGCTGATTTTATTGTATGAGATGATCATGTTTTGTAACCGAGTTATCGGCAACTGGCAGGAGCCATATGGTTGTCGCTTTATTGTATGCAATGCAATCGCGATGTAATGCTTTACTAGATTACTAAACGGTAGTAATAGTCGTGAAGCATAAGATTGGCGAGACGACAACGATGCTACGATAGAGATCAAGGTGTCGCGCCGGTGACGATGGTGATCATGACGGTGCTTCGGAGATGGAGATCACAAGCACAAGATGATGATGGCCATATCATAACACTTATATTGATTGCATGTGATGTTTATCCTTTTATGCATCTTATCTTGCTTTGATTGACGGTAGCATTATAAGATGATCTCTCACTAAATTATCAAGAAGTGTTCTCCCTGAGTATGCACCGTTGCCAAAGTTCGTCGTGCCCGGACACCACGTGATGATCGGGTGTGATAAGTTCTACGTCCATCTACAACGGGTGCAAGCCAGTTTTGCACACGCAGAATACTCAGGTTAAACTTTACGAGCCTAGCATATGCAGATATGGCCTCGGAACACAGAGACCGAAAGGTCGAGCGTGAATCATATAGTAGATATGATCAACATGACGATGTTCACCATTGAAAACTACTCCATCTCACGTGATGATCGGTTATGGTTTAGTTGATTTGGATCACGTGATCACTTAGAGGATTAGAGGGATGTCTATCTAAGTGGGAGTTCCTAAGTAATTTGATTAACTGAACTTAAACTTATCATGAACTTAGTACCTGATAGTATCTTGCTTGTTTATGTTGATTGTAGATAGATGGCTCGTGCTGTTGTTCCATTGAATTTTAATGCGTTCCTTGAGAAAGCAAAGTTGAAAGATGATGGTAGCAATTACACGGACTGGGTCCGTAACCTGAGGATTATCCTCATTGCTGCACAGAAGAATTACGTCCTGGAAGCACCGCTGGGTGCCAGGCCTGCTGCTGGAGCAACGCCAGATGTTATGAACGTCTGGCAGAGCAAAGCTGATGACTACTCGATAGTTCAGTGTGCCATGCTTTACGGCTTAGAATCGGGACTTCAACGACGTTTTGAACGTCATGGAGCATATGAGATGTTCCAGGAGTTGAAGTTAATATTTCAAGCAAATGCCCGAATTGAGAGATATGAAGTCTCCAATAAGTTCTATAGCTGCAAGATGGAGGAGAACAGTTCTGTCAGTGAGCATATACTCAAAATGTCTGGGTATAATAATCACTTGATTCAGATGGGAGTTAATCTTCCAGATGATTGCGTCATTGACAGAATTCTCCAATCACTGCCACCAAGCTACAAGAGCTTCGTGATGAACTATAATATGCAAGGGATGAACAAGACTATTCCCGAGCTCTTCGCAATGCTGAAAGCTGCGGAGGTAGAAATCAAGAAGGAACATCAAGTGTTGATGGTTAGCAAAACCACTAGTTTCAAGAAAAAGGGCAAAGGGAAGAAGAAGGGAAACTTCAAGAAGAACAGCAAGAAAGTTGCTGCTCAGGAGAAGAAACCCAAGTCTGGACCTAAGCCTGAAACTGAGTGCTTCTACTGCAAGCAGACTGGTCACTGGAAGCGGAACTGCCCCAAGTATTTGGCGGATAAGAAGGATGGCAAAGTGAGCAAAGGTATATGTGATATACATGTTATTGATGTGTACCTCACTAGAGCTCGCAGTAGCACCTGGGTATTTGATACTGGTTCTGTTGCTAATATTTGCAACTCGAAACAGGGACTACGGAATAAGCGGACACTAGCAAAGGACGAGGTGACGATGCGCGTGGGAAACGGTTCCAAAGTCGATGTGATCGCGGTCGGCACGCTACCTCTACATCTACCTTCGGGATTAATATTAGACCTAAATAATTGTTATTTGGTGCCAGCGTTGAGCATGAACATTATATCTGGATCTTGTTTAATGCGAGACGGTTATTCATTTAAATCAGAGAATAATGGTTGTTCTATTTATATGAATAATATCTTTTATGGTCATGCACCTTTGAAGAGTGGTCTATTCTTGTTGAATCTCGAAGATAGTGATACACATATTCATAATGTAGAAGCCAAAAGATGCAAAGTTAATAATGATAGTGCAACTTATTTGTGGCACTGCCGTTTAGGTCATATCGGTGTAAAGCGCATGAAGAAACTCCATACTGATGGGCTTTTGGAACCACTTGATTATGAATCACTTGGTACTTGCGAACCATGCCTCATAGGCAAGAGGACTAAAACACCGTTCTCCGGTACTATGGAGAGAGCAACAGATTTGTTGGAAATCATACATACCGATGTATGTGGTCCGATGAACATTGAGGCTCATGGCGGATATCGTTATTTTCTCACCTTCACGGATGATTTAAGCAGATATGGGTATATCTACTTAATGAAACATAAGTCTGAAACATTTGAAAAGTTCAAGGAATTTTAGAGTGAAGTTGAAAATCATCGTAACAAGAAAATAAAATTTCTACGATCTGATCGTGGAGGAGAATATTTGAGTTACGAGTTTGGTGTACATTTGAAAAATTGTGGAATAGTTTCGCAACTCACGCCACCCGGAACACCACAGCGTAATGGTGTGTCCGAACGTCGTAATCGTACTTTACTAGATATGGTGCGATCTATGATGTCTCTTACTGATTTACCGCTATCGTTTTGGGGTTATGCTTTAGAGACGGCCGCATTCACGTTAAATAGGGCACCATCAAAATCCGTTGAGACGACGCCTTATAAACTATGGTTTGGCAAGAAACCAAAGTTGTCGTTTCTTAAAGTTTGGGGCTGCGATGCTTATGTGAAAAAGCTTCAACCTGATAAGCTCGAACCCAAAGCGGAGAAATCTGTCTTCATAGGATACCCAAAGGAAACTGTTGGGTATACCTTCTATCACAGATCCGAAGGCAAGACATTCGTTGCTAAGAATGGATCATTTCTAGAGAAGGAGTTTCTCTCGAAAGAAGTGAGTGGGAGGAAAGTAGAACTTGACGAGGTAACTGTACCTGCTCCCTTATTGGAAAATAGTACATCATAGAAAACTGTTTCTGCGACACCTATACCAATCAGTGAGGAAGCTAATGATGATGATCATGAAACTTCAGGGCAAGATTCTACTGAACCACGTAGATCAACCAGAGTGAGATCCGCACCAGAGTGGTACGGTAATCCAGTTCTGGAAGTCATGCTACTAGATCATGATGAACCTACGAACTATGAAGAAGCGATGGTGAGCCCAGATTCCGCAAAGTGGCTTGAGGCCATGAAATCTGAGATGGGATCCATGTATGAGAACAAAGTATGGACTTTGGTTGACTTGCCCGATGATCGGCAAGCAATTGAGAATAAATGGATCTTCAAGAAAAAGACTGACGCTGACGGTAATGTTACTGTCTATAAAGCTCGACTTGTCGCAAAAGGTTTTCGACAAGTTCAAGGGGTTGACTACGATGAGACTTTCTCACCCGTAGCGATGCTTAAGTTCGTCGGAATTATGTTAGCAATTGCCGCATTTTATGATTATGAAATATGGCAGATGGATGTCAAAACTGCATTCCTGAATGGATTTCTGGAAGAAGAGTTGTATATGATACAACCAGAAGGTTTTGTCGATCCAAAAGGAGCTAACAAAGTATGCAAACTCCAGCGATCCATTTATGGACTGGTGCAAGCATCTCGGAGTTGGAATAAACGCTTTGATAGTGTGATCAAAGCATTTGGCTTTATACAGACTTTTGGAGAAGCCTGTATTTACAAGAAAGTGAGTGGGAGCTCTGTAGCATTTCTGATATTATATGTGGATGACATATTGCTGATTGGAAATGATATAGAATTTCTGGATAGCATAAAGGGATACTTGAATAAAAGTTTTTCGATGAAAGACCTCGGGGAAGCTGCTTACACATTAGGCATAAAGATCTATAGAGATAGATCAAGACGCTTAATTGGACTTTCACAAAGCACATACCTTGGCAAGATTTTGAAGAAGTTCAAAATGGATCAAGCAAAGAAAGGGTTCTTGCCTGTGTTACAAGGTGTGAAGTTGAGTCAAACTCAATGCCCGACCACTGCAGAAGATAGAGAGAAAATGAAAGAGGTTCCCTATGCTTCAGCCATAGGCTCTATCATGTATGCAATGCTGTGTACCAGACCTGATGTGTGCCTTGCTATAAGTTTAGCAGGGAGGTACCAAAGTAATCCAGGAGTGGATCACTGGACAGCGGTCAAGAACATCCTGAAATACCTGAAAAGGACTAAGGATATGTTTCTCGTATATGGAGGTGACAAAGAGCTCACCGTAAGAGGTTACGTTGATGCAAGCTTTGACACTGATCCGGACGATTCTAAATCGCAAACCGGATACGTGTTTACTTTAAATGGTGGAGCTGTCAGTTGGTGCAGTTCTAAACAAAGCGTCGTAGCGGGATCTACATGTGAAGCGGAGTACATAGCTGCTTCGGAAGCAGCGAACGAAGGAGTCTGGATGAAGGAGTTCATATCCGATCTAGGTGTCATACCTAGTGCATCGGGTCCAATGAAAATCTTCTGTGACAATACTGGTGCAATTGCCTTGGCAAAGGAATCCAGATTTCACAAGAGGACCAAACACATCAAGAGACGCTTCAACTCCATCCGGGATCTAGTCCAGGTGGGAGACATAGAGATTTGCAAGATACATACGGATCTGAATGTTGCAGACCCGTTGACTAAGCCTCTTCCACGAGCAAAACATGATCAGCACCAAGGCTCCATGGGTGTTAGAATCGTTACTGTATAATCTAGATTATTGACTCTAGTGCAAGTGGGAGACTGAAGGAAATATGCCCTAGAGGCAATAATAAAGTTATTATTTATTTCCTTATATCATGATAAATGTTTATTATTCATGCTAGAATTGTATTAACCGGAAACATAATACATGTGTGAATACATAGACCAACAGAGTGTCACTAGTATGCCTCTACTTGACTAGCTCGTTAATCAAAGATGGTTATGTTTCCTAACCATGAACAAGGAGTTGTTATTTGATTAACGAGGTCACATCATTAGTAGAATGATCTGATTGACATGACCCATTCCATTAGCTTAGCACCCGATCGTTTAGTATGTTGCTATTGCTTTCTTCATGACTTATACGTGTTCCTATAACTATGAGATTATGCAACTCCCGTTTACCGGAGGAACACTTTGGGTACTACCAAACGTCACAACGTAACTGGGTGATTATAAAGGAGTACTACAGGTGTCTCCAATGGTAGATGTTGGGTTGGCGTATTTCGAGATTAGGGTTTGTCACTCCGATTGTCGGAGAGGTATCTCTGGGCCCTCTCGGTAATGCACATCACATAAGCCTTGCAAGCACTGCAACTAATATGTTAGTTGTGAGATGATGTATTACGGAACGAGTAAAGAGACTTGCCGTTAACGAGATTGAACTAGGTATTGGATACCGACGATCGAATCTCGGGCAAGTAACATACCGATGACAAAGGGAACAACGTATGTTGTTATGCGGTCTGACCGATAAAGATCTTCGTAGAATATGTAGGAGCCAATATGGGCATCCAGGTCCCGCTATTGGTTATTGACCGGAGACGTGTCTCGGTCATGTCTACATTGTTCTCGAACCGTAGGGTCCGCACGCTTAACGTTACGATGACAGTTATTATGAGTTTATGCATTTTGATGTACCGAATGTTGTTCGGAGTCCCGGATGAGATCACGGACATGACGAGGAGTCTCGAAATGGTCGAGACGTAAAGATTGATATATTGGAAGCCTATGTTTGGACATCAGAAGTGTTCTGGGTGAAATCGGGATTTTACCGGAATACCGGGAGGGTTACCGGAACCCCCCGGGAGACTAATGGGCCTATTGGGCCTTAGTGGAAAAGAGAAAAGGGAAGCCCACTAGCTGGCCGGTGCCCCCCAAGTCCTATTAGGAATAGGATAAGGGGCCGGCCCCCCTTCTCTCTCTTTTCCCCCCCGGGAGTCCTAATTGGATTAGGATTGGGGGGAGGAGTCCTACTCCCGGTGGGAGTAGGACTCCCCTGCGCCTCCCCTCCCTTGGCCGGCCGGCTCCCCTCCTCCAACCTTTATATACGGGGGCAGGGGGCACCCCAAGACACACAACTTGATCCTTGAGATCGCTCCTTAGCCGTGTGCGGTGCCCCCTGCCACCAAATTCCACCTCGATCGTATCGTTGTAGTGCTTAGGCGAAGCCCTGCGTCGGTAGTACATCAAGATCGTCACCATGCCGTCGTGCTGACGGAACTCCTCCCCGAAGCTTTGCTGGATCGGAGCCCGGGGATCGTCATCGAGCTGAACGTGTGCTAAGAACTCGGAGGTGCCAGAGTAACGGTGCTTGGATCGGTCGGATCGGGAAGAAGACGTACGACTACTTCCTCTATGTTGTGTGATCGCTTCCGCAGTCGGTCTGCGTTGGTACGTAGACAACACTCTCCCCTCTCGTTGCTGTGCATCACCATGATCTTGCGTGTGCGTAGGAAAATTTTCGAAATTACTACGTTCCCCAACACTATATATATGTATGTACCCCCATTAGACCAAAGACGGAGCCAAAAACCTAATTCCACGGCCGCAACTTCCTGTATCCACGAGATCCCATCTTGGGGCCTGTTCCGGAGCTCCGTCTGAGAGGGCATCCATCACGGAGGGCTTCTACATCAACACCATAGCCCTTCTGATGAAGTGTAAGTAGTTTACTTCAGACCTTCGGATCCATAGTTAGTAGCTAGATGGCTTCTTCTCTCTTTTTGGATCTCAATACAATGTTCTCCCCCTCTCTCATGGAGATCTATTCGATGTAATCTTCTTTTTGCGGTGTGTTTGTTGAGACCGATGAATTGTGGGTTTATGATCCTACTTATCTATGAATAATATTTGAATCTTCTCGGAATTCTTTTATGTATGATTGAGTTATCTTTGCAAGTCTCTTCGAATTATCCGTTTGGTTTGGCCAACTAGATTGGTAGTTCTTGCAATGGGAGAAGTGCTTAGCTTTGGGTTCAATCTTGTGGTGTCCTTACTCAGTGACAAAAAGAGTTGCAAGGCACGTATTGTATTGTTGCCATCAAGGATAACAAGATGGGGTATTTATCATATTGCATGAATTTATTCCTCTACATCATGTCATCTTGCTTAAGGCGTTACTCTGTTTTTAACTTAATACTCTAGATGCATGCTGGATAGCGGTCGATGAGTGGAGTAATAGTAGTAGATGCAGGCAGGAGTCGGTCTACTTGTCACGGACGTGATGCCTATATACATGATCATACCTAGATAACCTCATAACTATGCTCAATTCTATTAATTGCTAAACAGTAATTTGTTCACCCACCGTAGAATATCTATGCTCTTGAGAGAAGCCACTAGTGAAACCTATGGCCCCCGGGTCTATTCTCATCATATCAATCTCCATTACTTTATTTTACTTGTTTTGCTTTTACTTTTCACTTTGCATCTTTATACTAAAAATACCAAAAATATTATCTCTATCAGATCTCACTCTCGTAAGTGACCGTGAAGGGATTGACAACCCCTAAGCGTTGGTTGCGAGTTGCTACCGTTTTGTGCAGGTACGAGGGACTTGCGTGTGACCTCCTACTGGATTGATACCTTGGTTCTCAAAAACTGAGGGAAATATTTACGCTACTGTGCTGCATCACCCCCTCCTCTTCGGGGAAAACCAACGCTAGCTCGAGACGTAGCAAGAAGGATTTCTGGCGCCATTGCCGGGGAGGCCTACGCCAAGTCAAGTCAAGATTTACTCTCCCATCAACGAACCATTTCTGGCGCCGTTGCCGGGGAAGCCTACGCAAAAGTCAACATACCAAGTACCCATCACAATCTTTATCTCTCGCATTACATTATTTTCCATTTGCCTCTCGATTTCCTCTCCCCCACTTCACCCTTGCCATTTTATTCGCCCTCTCTTTCCCTTCGCCTTTTGTTTGCTCGTGTGCTAGTTTGCTTGCTTGTCGTGATGGCCCAAGATGCTACCAAATTGTGTGACTTCACCAATACCAATAACAAATGATTTCCTTAGCACTCCGATTGCTCCTCTTGCCAATACTGAATCTTGTGAAATCAATACTGCTTTGTTGAATCTTGTTATGAAAGATCAATTCGCCGGCCTTCCTAGTGAAGATGCCGCTACTCATCAAATGGCTTTGTTGATTTATGTGATATGCAAAAGAAAAAGGATGTCGATAATGATGTCATTAAATTGAAGCTATTTCCTTTTTCGCTTAGAGATCGTGCTAAAGCGTGGTTTTCATCTTTGCCTAAAAATAGTATTGATTCTTGGAACAAGTGCAAAGATGCTTTTATCTCTAAGTATTTTCCTCCCGCTAAGATTATCTCTCTTAGGAATGATATTATGAATTTTAAGCAACTTGATCATGAACATGTTGCACAAGCTTGGGAGAGAATGAAATTAATGCTACGTAATTGTCCTACTCATGGTTTGAACTTATGGATGATTATACAAAAAATTATGCTGGATTGAATTTTGCTTCTAGAAATCTTTTAGATTCGGCCGGTGCGGTGTACTAAAGTAGGGGTACCTTAGTATCCCGAACTTGTGCACGGGCAGTCGCAGCGACCCGCGGCAAGGCTTGCCGGGCGACCGACAAGACCCTCCGTGGTTCCTTTGGAGCCATTCAAGAACAAAGTATCCAAGAGCAAAACAAGGCCTCGGTAAGAGGAGCTTGCCGGGAAGGAGACAAGACCCCGGCAAGAGGAGCTTGCCGGGAAGGAAACAAGACCCCGGCAAGAGGAGCTTGCCAGGAAGGAGGCGAGACCCCGGCGAGAGGAGCTTGCTGGGAAGACCAACCAAAGCATCTCAAGAAGCTCGCTGCGGCGCACCACGCGCCCCGACAAGGCCCGGTGAGCGACAAGCTCCCGGATGCGACAAGACAACATCCGCGGCAAGGCGCTTGCCGCGGCAAGCTACTACCCCGCAGCCCGCGCTCCAGCTCACCCATCAATGTGTCGCCCTGGGACCATTCCTGGCGTACGTGGCGGGAGGCTGTGCAGTCGGGGGCATGCAGTGGCAAGTAGGCGCTGACAAGGAGCCATCGTGGCAAATGGTGGCGCCCCTGACGGTCCCTTTCCGCCCCGTCTAGGCGACTCAGACAGTCATTTAATGCCTTTGTCCCCTGCCGTCAGAGTTAGGTAGGACGCGACTGATGTAGGCGGTGGAGCCAACTACCACCTCTTTTACATTTTTACCCTCACCTCTGTTGCCAACTGTTGGTGACCCCTTAGACATATAAAAGGAGGCCCATGCGCAACAGTGGGGGGAGGATAGCCATTCTCGCGCTCGGCCTCGCCAGCTGCTTGAGTGTACTGTAGCACTCGCCGCTCCCGAGCAAGAACTCAATACAACCACCAAAGCAGGAGTAGGGTTTTACGCATCCGTGGGGCCCGAACCTGGGTAAACCGATCGTCTCGCTCGTGCGTTCGCCTCGATCTGCTCTTTGTGCATCCACCGCCCCCTACCGAACCAAAAGGGGCTCGGTCCACCGATCCCCATAGGTGTGCGAGGGATCAGCAACCCCCGACAGGCCACGGGAGGCACTTTTATGGAAATCACTTTAGGAGATGCTACTAAACTCCTAGATAATATTATGGTCAATTATTGTCAATGGCATACTGAAAGATCTACTAATAAAAAAGTGCATGCTATAGAAGAAATCAATGTTTTGAGTGAAAAGATGGATGAACTTAGGAATTTATTTGTTAAGAGTGTTTCTTCTGATCCCAATAATATGCCTTTATCTACTTTGCTTGAGAATAATAATGAATCTATGGATGTGAATTTTGTTGGTAGGAATAGTTTTGGTAACAACGCATATAGAGGGAATTTTAATTCTAGGCCTTATCCTAGTAAGCCTTCTAATAATTATGGAAATTCCTACAACAACTCTTATGGAAATTTTAATAAGATGCCCTCTGAATTTGAGTGTAGTGTTAAAGAATTTATGAATTCGCAAAAGAATTTCAATGCTTTGCTTGAAGAGAAATTGCTTAAAGTTGATGATTTGGCTAGGAACGTTGATAGAATTTCTCTTGAGGTTGATTCTTTAAATCTTAGATCTATTCCTCCTAAGCATGATATCAATGAGTCTCTCAAATCCATGAGAATTTCCATTGATGAGTGCAAAGAAAGAACCGCTAGGATGCGTGCTTACAAAGATGCCTTTATTAAAGCGTGTTCTTCTAAATCCTATGAAAATCAAGATGAAGATCTGAAAGTTATTGATGTGTCCCCTATTAAATCTTTGTTTTGCAATGTGAATCTTGATGAATCTGATTATGATCTTCCCTTACCTAGAAGGCGTTCTAAGAATTCTGAGTTTTTAGATCCTGATGATGAAATTGATAAAAAAGGGATTGAAAGAAATAAAAATCTAGATATTGCTAAACCCACTATTTTGGATCTCAAGGAATTTAACTATGAAAATTGCTCTTTAATTTATTGTATTTCCTTGTTGCAATCCGTGTTAAAATCTCCTCATGCTTATAGTCGAAATAAGGACTTTACCGAACACATTGTTGACGCCTTAATGCAATCTTAGGAAGAAAAGCTTGAGTTGAAAGTTTCTATCCCTAGAAAACTCGATGATGAGTGGGAACCTTCAATTAAGATTAAAATTAAAAATTATGAGTTTCATGCTTTGTGTGATTTGGGTGCTAGTGTCTCTACTATCCCCAAAGCTTTGTGTGATTTGCTAGATTTCCGTGACTTTGATGATTGCTCTCTAAACTTGCATCTTGCGGATTCCACTATTAAAAAGCCTATGGGAAGAATTAATGATGTTCTTATTATTGCAAATAGGAACTATGTGCCCGTAGATTTTATCGTTCTTGATATAGATTGCAATCCTTCATGTCCTATTATTCTTGGTAGACCTTTCCTTAGAACGATTGGTGCAATTATTGATATGAAGAAAGGGAATATTAAATTCCAATTTCCCTTAAAGAAGGGCATGGAACACTTTCCTAGAAAGAAAATAAAATTAACATATGAATCTATCATGAGAGCCACTTATGGATTGCCTACCAAAGATGGCAATACCTAGATCTATCCTTGCTTTTATGCCTAGCTAGGGGCGTTAAACGATAGCGCTTGTTGGGAGGCAACCCAATTTTATTTTGTGTTTTTTGGTTTTGGTTTTGTTTAGGAATAAATAATCCATCTAGATTCTGTTTAGATGTGGTTTTATCTTTTAATTAGTGTTTCTGCCAAGTTAAACCTATTAGATCTTCTTGGAAGATAGTTATTTGATCTTGCTGTAATTTTCAGAATCTTTGCGCCCAGTGCCCGAATTGTCAAAAATCACCAGAACGTGATAAAATAGTGATTCCAATTGCTGCTGATCAGTAAACAAATTGCCCAGGTCTTATAATTTTTGTAGAAGTTTTTGGGTTCCAGAAGTTTGCGTTAGTAACAGATTACTACAGACTGTTCTGTTTTTGACAGATTCTGTTTTGCGTGTGTTGTTTGCTTATTTTGATGAATCTATGGCTAGTAAAATAGTTTATAAACCATAGAGAAGTTGGAATACAGTAGGTTTAACACCAATACAAATAAAGAACAAGTTCACTACAGTACCTTAAAGTAGTCTTTTGTTTTCTTTCTCTAACGGAGCTCACGAGATTTCTATTGAGTTTTGTGTTGTGAAGTTTTCAAGTTTTGGGTGAATTCTTTTGATGGATTATGGAACAAGGAGTGGCAAGAGCCTAATCTTGGGGATTCCCATGGCACCCCCAAGATAATCCAAGGACACCAAAAACTCAAAGCTTGGGGATGCCCCGGAAGGCATCCCCTCTTTTGTCCACTTCCATCGGTAATTTACTTGGGGCTATATTTTTATTCACCACATGATATGTGTTTTGCTTGGAGCGTCTTGTATTATTTGTGTCTTTGCTTGTTAGTCTACCACAATCATCCTTGCTGTACACACCTTTTGATAGAGCCATGTATGAATTGAAATTTGTTAGAATACTCTATGTGCTTCACTTATATCTTTTGAGCTTGATAGTTTACTCTATGTGCTTCACTTATATCTTTTTGAGCGTGATAATTTTTGCTCTAGTGCTTCACTTAGATCTTTTAGAGCACGGTGGTGGTTTCTTTTAAAGAAACTTGATCTCTCATGCTTCACTTAGATTATTTTGAGAGTCGTTAATAGCATGGTAATTTGCTTAATGTTAATATACTTGGTATTCAAGATATGTGAAACTTTCTTTTTAGTGGGTTGAATACTAAGATAAGTTTGATGCTTGATAATTGTTTTGAGATATGGAGGTGATAATATCATAGTCATGCTAGTTGAGTAGTTGTGAATTTGAGAAATACTTGTGTTGAAGTTAGCAAGTCCCGTAGCATGCACGTATGGTTAAAGTTGTGTAACAAATTTGAAGCATGAAGTGTACCTGGCTTGTGCATCCTTATGAGTGGCGGTCGGGGACGAGCGATGGTCTTTTCCTACCAATCTATCCCCCTAGGAGCATGTGCGTAGTACTTGATTTTTGATGACTTCTAAATTTTTGCAATAAGTATATGAGTTCTTTTGACTAATGTTGAGTCCATGGATTATACGCACTTTTACCTTTCCGCCATTTGCTAGCCTCTTCGGTACCGTGCATTGCCCTTTCTCACATTGAGAGTTGGTGCAAACTTCGCCGGTGCATCCAAACTCCGTGATATGATATGCTCTTTCACACATAAACCTCCCTATATCTTCCTCAAAACAGCCACCATACCTACCTATCATGGCATTTCCATAGCCATTCCGAGATATATTGCCATGCAACTTCCACCATCATCATCATCATGACATGCTTTACTTTTGTCATATTGCCATTGCATGATCTTGTAGTTGACATCGTATTTGTGGCAAAGCCACCATGCATTATTTTTCATACATGTCACTCTTGATTCATTGCACCATCCCGGTACACCGCCAGAGGCATTCATATAGAGTCATATCTTGTCTAGTATCGAGATGTAATCATTATGTTGTAATCAATAGAAGTGTGATGATCATCATTATTAGAGCATTGCCCAATCAAAAAAAGAGAAAGGCCAAAAAAAAAGAAAGGCCCAAAAAAAGAGAAAATAAAAAGGGCAATGCTACTATCTCTTTTTCCACACTTGTGCTTCAAAGTAGCACCTTGTTCTTCATGTAGTGAGTCTCATATATTGTGCTTCAAAGTAGCACCATGATTTCATATAGTGAGTCTCATAAGTTGTCTTGTTCATACTAGTGGGAATTTTTCATTATAGAACTTGGCTTGTATATTCCAACGATGGGCTTCCTCAAAATGCCCTAGGTCTTCATGAGCAAGCAAGTTAGATGCACACCCACTAGTTTTCTTTTGTTGAGCATTCTTAGCTCTAGTGCATCCCTTACATGGAAATCCCTACTCCTTGCATTAACATCAATTGATGGGCATCTCCATAGCTCATTGATTAGCCTCGTTGATGTGAGACTTTCTCCTTTTTTTTCTCCACACAATCCCCATCATCATATTCTATACCACCCATAGTGCTATGTCCATGGCTCGCGCTCTTGGATTGTGTGAAGGTTGAAAAAGTTTGAGATTATTTGAGTATGAAACAATTGCTTGGCTAGTCATCGGGGGTATAGAAGTTGGGAACATCTTTGTGTGACGAAAATGAAGCATAGCCTAACTATATGATTTTGTAGGGATGAACTTCCTTTGGCCATGTTATTTTGAGATGACATAATTGTTTGATTAGTATGCTTGAAGTATTATCATTTTTATGTCAATATGAACTTTTGTCTTGAACCTTTCGGATCTGAATGTTCATACCATGATTAAGAAGATTTACATTGAAATTATGCCAAAGTATCACTCCGCATCAAAAATTCTCTTTTTATCATTTACCTACTCGAGGACGAGCAGGAATTAAGCTTGGGGATGCCTGATACGTCTCCAACGTATCTATAATTTTTGATTGCTCCATGCTACTTTATCTACTGTTTTGGACTATATTGGGCTTTATTTTCCACTTTTATATTATTTTTGGGACTAACCTATTAACCGGAGGCCCAACCCAGAATTGTTGTTTTTTGCCTATTTCAGTATTTCGAGGAAACAGAATATCAAACGGAGTCCAAACGGAATGAAACCTTCGGGAATGTGATCTTCTCACCGAACGTGATCCAGGAGACTTGGACCCTACTCCAAGAAGTTTCCGGGGAGGTCACGAGGGTGGAGGGCGCCCCCCTGGGCGCGCCCCCTGCCTCGTGGGCCCCTCGGAGCTCCACCGACGTGCTCCTTCCTTCTATATATATGTACGTACCCCCATTAGACCAAAGACGGAGCCAAAAACCTAATTCCACCACCGCAACTTCCTGTATCCACGAGATCCCATCTTGGGGCCTGTTCCGGAGCTCCGTCGGAGAGGGCATCCATCACGGAGGGCTTCTACATCAACACCATAGCCCTTCTGATGAAGTGTAAGTAGTTTACTTCAGACCTTCGGGTCCATAGTTAGTAGCTAGATGGCTTCTTCTCTCTTTTTGGATCTCAATACAATGTTCTCCCCCTCTCTCGTGGAGATCTATTCGATGTAATCTTCTTTTTGCGGTGTGTTTGTTGAGACCGATGAATTGTGGGTTTATGATCCTACTTATCTATGAATAATATTTGAATCTTCTCGGAATTCTTTTATGTATGATTGAGTTATATTTGCAAGTCTCTTCGAATTATCCGTTTGGTTTGGCCAACTAGATTGGTAGTTCTTGCAATGGGAGAAGTGCTTAGCTTTGGGTTCAATCTTGTGGTGTCCTTACTCAGTGACAAAAAGAGTTGCAAGGCACGTATTGTATTGTTGCCATCAAGGATAACAAGATGGGGTATTTATCATATTGCATGAATTTATTCCTCTACATCATGTCATCTTGCTTAAGGCGTTACTCTGTTTTTAACTTAATACTCTAGATGCATGCTGGATAGCGGTCGATGAGTGGAGTAATAGTAGTAGATGCAGGCAGGAGTCGGTCTACTTGTCACGGACGTGATGCCTATATACATGATCATACCTAGATAACCTCATAACTATGCTCAATTCTATTAATTGCTCAATAGTAATTTGTTCACCCACCGTAGAATATCTATGCTCTTGAGAGAAGCCACTAGTGAAACCTATGGTCCCCGGGTCTATTCTCATCATATCAATCTCCATTACTTTATTTTACTTGTTTTGCTTTTACTTTTCACTTTGCATCTTTATACCAAAAATACCAAAAATATTATCTCTATCAGATCTCACTCTCGTAAGTGACCGTGAAGGGATTGACAACCCCTAAGCGTTGGTTGCGAGTTGCTACCGTTTTGTGCAGGTACAAGGGACTTGCGTGTGACCTCCTACTGGATTGATACCTTGGTTCTCAAAAACTGAGGGAAATATTTACGCTACTGTGCTGCATCACCCCCTCCTCTTCGGGGAAAACCAACGCTAGCTCGAGACGTAGCAAGAAGGATTTCTGGCGCCATTGCCGGGGAGGCCTACGCCAAGTCAAGTCAA
This sequence comes from Triticum monococcum, assembly GCA_034509565.1. Taxonomy (NCBI): domain Eukaryota; kingdom Viridiplantae; phylum Streptophyta; class Magnoliopsida; order Poales; family Poaceae; genus Triticum; species Triticum monococcum. The sequence goes on from CM067845.1 coordinate 674,792,224, forward strand.
GATTTACTCTCCCATCAACGAGCCATTTCTGGCGCCGTTGCCGGGGAAGCCTACGCAAAAGTCAACATACCAAGTACCCATCACAATCTTTATCTCTCGCATTACATTATTTTCCATTTGCCTCTCGTTTTCCTCTCCCCCACTTCACCCTTGCAATTTTATTCGCCCTCTCTTTACCTTTGCCTTTTGTTTGCTCGTGTGTTAGTTTACTTGCTTGTCGTGATGGCCCAAGATGCTACCAAATTGTGTGACTTCACCAATACCAATAACAATGATTTCCTTAGCACTCCGATTGCTCCTCTTGCCAATACTGAATCTTGTGAAATCAATACTGCTTTGTTGAATCTTGTTATGAAAGATCAATTCGCCGGCCTTCCTAGTGAAGATGCCGCTACTCATCTAAATGGCTTTGTTTATTTATGTGATATGCAAAATAAAAAGGATGTCGATAATGATGTCGTTAAATTGAAGCTATTTCCTTTTTCGCTTAGAGATCGTGCTAAAGCGTGGTTTTCATCTTTGCCTAAAAATAGTATTGATTCTTGGAACAAGTGCAAAGATGCTTTTATCTCTAAGTATTTTCCTCCCGCTAAGATTATCTCTCTTAGGAATGATATTATGAATTTTAAGCAACTTGATCATGAACATGTTGCACAAGCTTGGGAGAGAATGAAATTAATGCTACGTAATTGTCCTACTCATGGTTTGAACTTATGGATGATTATACAAAAAATTTATGCTGGATTGAATTTTGCTTCAAGAAATCTTTTAGATTCGGCCGTGTCGGTGTACTAAAGTAGGGGTACCTTAGTATCCCAAACTTGTGCACGGGCAGTCGCAGCGACCCGCGGCAAGGCTTGCCGGGCGACCGACAAGACCCTCTGTGGTTCCTTTGGAGCCATTCAAGAACAAAGTATCCAAGAGCAAAACAAGGCCTCGGCAAGAGGAGCTTGCCGGGAAGGAGACAAGATCCCGGCAAGAGGAGCTTGCCAGGAAGGAAACAAGACCCCGGCAAGAGGAGCTTGCCAGGAAGGAGGCGAGACCCCGGCGAGAGGAGCTTGCCGGGAAGACCAACCAAAGCATCTCAAGAAGCTCGCTGCGGCGCACCACGCGCCCCGACAAGGCCCGGTGAGCGACAAGCTCCCGGACGAGACAAGACAACATCCGCGGCAAGGCGCTTGCCGCGGCAAGCTACTACCCCGCAGCCCGCGCTCCAGCTCACCCATCAACGTGTCGCCCTGGGACCATTCCTGGCGTACGTGGCGGGAGGCTGTGCAGTCGGGGGCATGCAGTGGCAAGCAGGCGCTGACAAGGAGCCATCATGGCAAATGGTGGCGCCCCTGACGGTCCCTTTCCGCCCCGTCTAGGCGACTCAGACAGTCATTTAATGCCTTTGTCCCCTGCAGTCAGAGTTAGGTAGGACGCGACTGATGTAGGCGGTGGAGCCAACTACCACCTCTTTTACATTTTTACCCTCACCTCTGTTGCCAACTGTTGGTGACCCCTTAGACATATAAAAGGAGGCCCATGCGCAACAGTGGGGGGAGGATAGCCATTCTCACGCTCGGCCTCGCCAGCTGCTTGAGTGTACTGTAGCACTCGCCGCTCCCAAGCAAGAACTCAATACAACCACCAAAGCAGGAGTAGGGTTTTACGCATCCGTGCGGCCCGAACCTGGGTAAACCGATCGTCTCGCTCGTGCGTTCACCTCGATCTGCTCTTTGTGCATCCACCGCCCCCTACCGAACCAAAAGGGGCTCGGTCCACCGATCCCCATAGGTGTGCGAGGGATCAGCAACCCCCGACAGGCCACGGGAGGCACTTTTATGGAAATCACTTTAGGAGATGCTACTAAACTCCTAGATAATATTATGGTCAATTATTGTCAATGGCATACTGAAAGATCTACTAATAAAAAAGTGCATGCTATAGAAGAAATCAATGTTTTTAGTGAAAAGATGGATGAACTTAGGAATTTATTTGTTAAGAGTGTTTCTTCTGATCCCAATAATATGCCTTTATCTACTTTGCTTGAGAATAATAATGAATCTATGGATGTGAATTTTGTTGGTAGGAATAGTTTTGGTAACAACGCATATGGAGGGAATTTTAATTCTAGGCCTTATCCTAGTAATCCTTCTAATAATTATGGAAATTCCTACAACAACTCTTATGGAAATTTTAATAAGATGCCCTCTGAATTTGAGAGTAGTGTTAGAGAATTTATTAATTCGCAAAAGAATTTCAATGCTTTGCTTGAAGAGAAATTGCTTAAAGTTGATGATTTGGCTAGGAACGTTGATAGAATTTCTCTTGAGGTTGATTCTTTAAATCTTAGATCTATTCCTCCTAAGCATGATATCAATGAGTCTCTCAAATCCATGAGAATTTCCATTGATGAGTGCAAAGAAAGAACCGCTAGGATGCGTGCTTACAAAGATGCCTTTATTAAAGCGTGTTCTTCTAAATCCTATGAAAATCAAGATGAAGATCTGAAAGTTATTGATGTGTCCCCTATTAAATCTTTGTTTTGCAATGTGAATCTTGATGAATCTGATTATGATCTTCCCTTACCTAGAAGGCGTTCTAAGAATTCTGAGTTTTTAGATCCTGATGATGAAATTGATAAAAAAGGGATTGAAAGAAATAAAAATCTAGATATTGCTAAACCCACTATTTTGGATCTCAAGGAATTTAACTATGAAAATTTCTCTTTAATTTATTGTATTTCCTTGTTGCAATCCGTGTTAAAATCTCCTCATGCTTATAGTCGAAATAAGGACTTTACCGAACACATTGTTGATGCCTTAATGCAATCTTAGGAAGAAAAGCTTGAGTAGAAAGTTTCTATCCCTAGAAAACTCCATGATGAGTGGGAACCTACAATTAAGATTAAAATTAAAAATTATGAGTTTCATGCTTTGTGTGATTTGGGTGCTAGTGTCTCTACTATCCCCAAAGCTTTGTGTGATTTGCTAGATTTCCGTGACTTTGATGATTGCTCTCTAAACTTGCATCTTGCGGATTCCACTATTAAAAAGCCTATGGGAAGAATTAATGATGTTCTTATTGTTGCAAATAGGAATTATGTGCCAGTAGATTTTATCGTTCTTGATATAGATTGCAATCCTTCATGTCCTATTATTCTTGGTAGACCTTTCCTTAGAACGATTGGTGCAATTATTGATATGAAGGAAGGGAATATTAAATTCCAATTTCCCTTAAAGAAGGGCATGGAACACTTTCCTAGAAAGAAAATAAAATTAACATATGAATCTATCGTGAGAGCCACTTATGGATTGCCTACCAAAGATGGCAATACCTAGATCTATCCTTGCTTTTATGCCTAGCTAGGGGCGTTAAACGATAGCGCTTGTTGGGAGGCAACCCAATTTTATTTTGTGTTTTTTGTTTTTGGTTTTGTTTAGGAATAAATAATCCATCTAGATTCTGTTTAGATGTGCTTTTATCTTTTAATTAGTGTTTGTGCCAAGTTAAACCTATTAGATCTTCTTGGAATATAGTTATTTGATCTTGCTGTAATTTCCAGAATCTTTGCGCCCAGTGCCCGAATTGTCAAAAATCACTAGAACGTGATAAAATAGTGATTCCAATTGCTGCTGATCAGTAAAAAAATTGCCCAGGTCGTATAATTTTGGTAGAAGTTTTTGGGTTCCAGAAGTTTGCGTTAGTAACAGATTACTACAGACTGTTCTGTTTTTGACAGATTCTGTTTTGCGTGTGTTGTTTGCTTATTTTGATGAATCTATGGCTAGTAAAATAGTTTATAAACCATAGAGAAGTTGGAATACAGTAGGTTTAACACCAATACAAATAAAGAACAAGTTCACTACAGTACCTTAAAGTAGTCTTTTGTTTTCTTTCTCTAACGGAGCTCACGAGATTTCTATTGAGTTTTGTGTTGTGAAGTTTTCAAGTTTTGGGTGAATTCTTTTGATGGATTATGGAACAAGGAGTGGCAAGAGCCTAAGCTTGGGGATTCCCATGGCACCCCCAAGATAATCCAAGGACACCAAAAACTCAAAGCTTGGGGATGCCCCGGAAGGCATCCCCTCTTTTGTCCACTTCCATCGGTAATTTACTTGGGGCTATATTTTTATTCACCACATGATATGTGTTTTGCTTGGAGCGTCTTGTATTATTTGTGTCTTTGCTTGTTAGTCTACCACAATCATCCTTGCTGTACACACCTTTTGAGAGAGCCATGTATGAATTGAAATTTGTTAGAATACTCTATGTGCTTCACTTATATCTTTTGAGCTTGATAGTTTACTCTATGTGCTTCACTTATATCTTTTTGAGCGTGATAATTTTTGCTCTAGTGCTTCATTTAGATCTTTTAGAGCACGGTGGTGGTTTCTTTTAAAGAAACTTGATCTCTCATGCTTCACTTAGATTATTTTGAGAGTCGTTAATAGCATGGTAATTTGCTTAATGTTAATATACTTGGTATTCAAGATATGTGAAACTTTATTTTTAGTGGGTTGAATACTAAGATAAGTTTGATGCTTGATAATTGTTTTGAGATATGGAGGTGATAATATCATAGTCATGCTAGTTGAGTAGTTGTGAATTTGAGAAATACTTGTGTTGAAGTTAGCAAGTCCCGTAGCATGCACGTATGGTTAAAGTTTGTAACAAATTTGAAGCATGAAGTGTACCTGGCTTGTGCATCCTTATGAGTGGCGGTCGGGGACGAGCGATGGTCTTTTCCTACCAATCTATCCCCCTAGGAGCATGCGCGTAGTACTTGATTTTTGATGACTTCTAAATTTTTGCAATAAGTATATGAGTTCTTTTGACTAATGTTGAGTCCATGGATTATACGCACTTTTACCTTTCCGCCATTTGCTAGCCTCTTCGGTACCGTGCATTGCCCTTTCTCACATTGAGAGTTGGTGCAAACTTCGCCGGTGCATCCAAACCCCGTGATATGATACGCTCTTTCACACATAAACCTCCCTATATCTTCCTCAAAACAGCCACCATACCTACCTATCATGGCATTTCCATAGCCATTCCGAGATATATTGCCATGCAACTTCCACCATCATCATCATCATCATGACATGCTTTACTTTTGTCATATTGCCATTGCATGATCTTGTAGTTGACATCGTATTTGTGGCAAAGCCACCATGCATTATTTTTCATACATGTCACTCTTGATTCATTGCACCATCCCGGTACACCGCCAGAGGCATTCATATAGAGTCATATCTTGTCTAGTATCGAGTTGTAATCATTATGTTGTAATCAATAGAAGTGTGATGATCATCATTATTAGAGCATTGCCCAATCAAAAAAAGAGAAAGGCCAAAAAGAAAAAAAAAGAAAGGCCCAAAAAAAGAGAAAATAAAAAGGGCAATGCTACTATCTCTTTTTCCACACTTGTGCTTCAAAGTAGCACCTTGTTCTTCATGTAGTGAGTCTCATATATTGTGCTTCAAAGTAGCACCATGATTTCATATAGTGAGTCTCATAAGTTGTCTTGTTCATACTAGTGGGAATTTTTCATTATAGAACTTGGCTTGTATATTCCAACGATGGGCTTCCTCAAAATGCCCTAGGTCTTCATGAGCAAGCAAGTTAGATGCACACCCACTAGTTTTCTTTTGCTGAGCATTCTTAGCTCTAGTGCATCCCTTACATGGCAATCCCTACTCCTTGCATTAACATCAATTGATGGGCGTCTCCATAGCTCATTGATTAGCCTCGTTGATGTGAGACTTTCTCCTTTTTTTCTTCTCCACACAATCCCCATCATCATATTCTATACCACCCATAGTGCTATGTCCATGGCTCGCGCCCATGGATTGCGTGAAGGTTGAAAAAGTTTGAGATTATTTGAGTATGAAACAATTGCTTGGCTTGTCATCGGGGGTATAGAAGTTGGGAACATCTTTGTGTGACGAAAATGAAGCATAGCCTAACTATATGATTTTGTAGGGATGAACTTCCTTTGGCCATGTTATTTTGAGATGACATAATTGTTTGATTAGTATGCTTGAAGTATTATCATTTTTATGTCAATATGAACTTTTGTCTTGAACCTTTCGGATCTGAATATTCATACCATTATTAAGAAGATTTACATTGAAATTATGCCAAAGTATCACTCCGCATCAAAAATTCTCTTTTTATTATTTACCTACTCGAGGACGAGCAGGAATTAAGCTTGGGGATGCCTGATATGTCTCCAACGTATCTATAATTTTTGATTGTTCCATGCTACTTTATCTACTATTTTGGACTATATTGGGCTTTATTTTCCACTTTTATATTATTTTTGGGACTAACCTATTAACCGGAGGCCCAACCCAGAATTGCTGTTTTTTGCCTATTTCAGTATTTCGAGGAAACAGAATATCAAACGGAGTCCAATTGGAATGAAACCTTCGGGAATGTGATCTTCTCACCGAACATGATCCAGGAGACTTGGACCCTACTCCAAGAAATTTTCGGGGAGGTCACGAGGGTGGAGGGCGCCCCCTGGGCGCGCCCCCCCTGCCTCGTGGGCCCCTCGGAGCTCCACCGATGTGCTCCTTCCTCCTATATATACCTACGTACCCCCATTAGACCAAAGACGGAGCCAAAAACCTAATTCCACCGCCGCAAATTCCTGTATCCATGAGATCCCATCTTGGGGCCTGTTCCAGAGCTCCGCCGGAGAGGGCATCCATCACGGGGGGCTTCTACATCAACACCATAGCCCTTCCGATGAAGTGTGAGTAGTTTACTTCAGACCTTCGGGTCCATAGCTAGTAGCTAGATGGCTTCTTCTCTCTTTTTGGATCTCAATACAATGTTCTCCCCCTCTCTCGTGGAGATCTATTTGATGTAATCTTCTTTTTGCGGTGTGTTTGTTGAGACCGATGAATTCTGGGTTTATGATCCAACTTATATATGAATAATATTTGAATCTTCTTTGAATTCTTTTATGTATGATTGAGTTATTGAAAGTGCAACTATCCCTAGGTGGTTTTGGTAATTCATAACAACATATAGCTCATTGAGCTAATGCTATTCCAAGATGATTATTTCAGGAAAGCTCAATGATTGGCATGGCATGGATGGTGATAGTGGAACCCTCAAAATGCTAAGGACAAAGGATTGGCTCAAGCTCAAAAGCTCAAGACTCTTCATTTTATATTTTAGTGATCCAAGATCACATTGAGTCTTTAGGAAAAGCCAATACTATCAAGGAGGGGTGAGGTGTTGCTTAATGAGCCTCTTGCTTCATGTGCTTAGTGATATGCTCCAAAACCCTCAACTACTTTCCCATATCCACATTTGACCTAAACCCTAAGCCAAACTCGGTCCTACCGATTCTTTCTATCCGGCGCCACCGAGTTTCACTTGTCATAAGCCACTGCCAAACCCTAGCAATTCGGTTCTACCGATAGGGATCTCGGTCTCACCGAGATGGGATTGCAAACTCTCTATTTCCCTTTCGTAACTTTTCGGTCTCACCGAAAGAGCGGATCGGTCCCACCGAGATTGCAAAGTAAACTCTCTGTTTCCTTTTTGTAACTTTTTGGTCTCACCGAAAGAGCAAATCGGTCCCACTGAGTTTGCCTGACCAACTCTCTGGTTAGCTAATTACCAAAATTGGTCTCACCAAGTTTGTGTAATCGGTCTCACCGAGATTACGTTATGCCCTAACCCTAACAAAATCGGTCCTACCGAGTTGCATGTCAGTCCCACCGAAAATCTCTAACGGTCACTAGGTTTACTATTTCATTCTGACCGAGTTTGTAGATTCGGTCCCACCGAGATTGGAAAACTATGTGTAACGGTTGGATTTTGTGTGGAGGCTATATATACCCCTCCACCTCCTCTTCACTCGTGGAGAGAGCCATCAAAACACATCTACACTTCCAACTCATATGTTCTGAGAGAGAACCACCTACTCATGTGTTGAGACCAAGATATTCCATTCCTGCCATATGAATCTTGATCTCTAGCCTTTCCCAAATTGCTTTCCACTCAAATCTTCTTTCCACCAGATCCAAATCCTATGAGAGAGAGTTGAGTGTTGGGGAGACAATCATTTGAAGAACAAGAGCAAGGAGTTCATCATCAACACACCATTTGTTACTTCTTGGAGAGTGGTGTCTCCTAGATTGGCTAGGTGTCACTTGGGAGCCTTCGACAAGATTGTGGAGTTGAACCAAGGAGTTTGTAAGGGCAAGGAGATCACCTACTTCATGAAGATCTACCGCTAGTGAGGCAAGTCCTTCGTGGGCGATGGCCATGGTGGGATAGACAAGGTTGCTTCTTCGTGGACCCTTCGTGGGTGGAGCCCTCCGTGGACTCGCGCAACCGTTACCCTTCGTGGGTTGAAGTCTCCATCAACGTGGATGTAGAATAGCACCACCTATCCGAACCACGGGAAAAACATCCGTGTCTCCAATTGCGTTTGAATTCTCCAAACCCTTCCCTTTACATTCTTGCAAGTTGCATGCTTTACTTTCCGCTGCCAATATACTCTTTGCATGCTTGCTTGAATTGTGTGATGATTGCTTGACTTGTCCTAAAATAGCTAAAATCCGCCAAGAACTAAAATTGGGAAAAGGTTAAGTTTTTATTTGGTCAAGTAGTCTAATCACCCCCCCTCTAGACATGCTTTCGATCCTACAAGTGGTATCAGAGCTTTGGTCTCCATTTGCTTTGATTTCCATAGCTTTTGGTGGTCATAGCCTTGGTTTCACAACCTAGGAGAGTATGGCATCTAGCGAGGGAAATTATCACCATAGAGGTCCTTACTTTGATGGTACTAATTTTGCTAGTTGGAAGCATAAAATGAAAATGCATATTCTTGGACATAACCCCGCCGTTTGGGCTATTGTGTGTGTTGGTTTGCAAGGTGACTTCTTTGATGGGAGAGAACCAAACCGTGAAGCTACCGCGGATGAGTTGAAGATGTTGCAATACAATGCTCAAGCTTGTGATATTCTCTTCAACGGATTGTACCCCGAAGAATTCAACAAAATCAGCCGTCTTGAGAATGCAAAGGAAATTTGGGACACTTTGATTGATATGCACGAAGGTACCGACTCCGTCAAGGAATCCAAATTGGATGTGCTTCAAAGTCAACTTGACAAGTTCAAAATGAAGGATGGTGAAGGTTTGCTCTCATCACAAATGAGATTGCCGGCTTAGGAAGTGAAGAGATGACCGATAGATTCATCATCAAGAAGATTCTAAGAGCCTTGGATGGAAAATATGATACCGTGTGCACATTGATCCAAATGATGCCCAATTACAAAGATCTCAAGCCAACGGAGGTAATTGGAAGAATTGTTGCTCATGAGATGTCACTTAAGGATAAAGAGGAACTTCACAACAAATCAAGTGGTGCCTACAAAGCCTCATGTGAAGCCCCTACATCATCAAGTGAGAAACAAAACTTCAATGAAGAATTGAGCTTAATGGTGAAGAACTTCAACAAGTTCGACAAGAGTAGAAGCAAAGATAGAAGCTCCAAGTCAAGGTCCTACAATGACAAAAGATCTTCTAGTCGAGAGCGAAACTGCTACAATTGTGGAAGACCCGGACACTATTCCAATGAGTGTACGGCTCCCTGCAAGAGAAGAGAAGACTCTCCAAAAAGAAGAAGCAAAAGAGAAGAATCACCACCAAGAGAGAGAAGGAGTAGAGATGATCGTTATGAACGAAGATACTCACGGAGAAGGAAGGATTCGGAAAGGAAGGAAAAATCATCAAGGAGCTACACAAAACGAAGACATCAAGCTCATGTTGGTGAATGGGTATCCGGCTCTGACTCCGACGACCACTCCGAGAGAAGTTATCACTCCAATTCCGAATATACTCAAGATGAGGGTGTTGCCGGTCTAGCACTTGTGTCAACCAACTCCTACGACATATTTGACTCACCAAATGAAGGAATTGGAAGATGCGTCATGGCCAAAGGTCCTAAGGTAACACACCCCGAGTATGTTGATTTTAATAGTGATGAAGATGACTTGTTAGGTGATGATGATTTACTTGTTGACAACTCTAGTGATGAATACTATGATGAAACGTCAATTAATCATGCTAATCAAGATAAAACGAATGACAATGATAAGGAGAAGATTGAGGCTCTAACTAAAGAACTAAACACTCTTAAGTTAGCTCATGAAACTATCTTCGAAGATCATCGAGAACTTTTAAGAGCTCATGAGAAGTTACGCTTTGAAAAGCTCAATCTTGAGCAAGAGCATGAGTTCTTAAAGGCAATCAATGATGATATCCGCAAGAAAAGTTCTTCTTACATTGCCAAGCGTTTACTCTTATCCACTTACATGCCTCAAGTCAAGTCCAGTAACAAGAACAAGAAAGATTCTTCCTCTAGTAGTAACAATGATCATGCTAAATCCAATATTGTTGCTTCTAGTAGTTCTCTTGATTCCACTAATGATTCTCTTAGACAAGTTACACTTGAGCAAGAAAATAGCTTATTGAAGGTAATTATAGAGAAAGGAGTGTACAAAAGCCTTGCCGGGAGTAAGCAATTCGAGGAAATTGTGCGCAAGCAAGGAATGCACCGGAAGAATCAAGGTGTTGGTTTTGAGCGAAAGTTCAATGCCAATGGAGTTGAGTGGGAAGAAGATCAATACCCCAAGACAAAGTTTGTTCCTCAACAAGAGAAGTATGATACTTCCTTCAAGGGGACACAAGCTCAAGATGATCTTCCACCACAAGACTACAAGCAAAAAGGCAAGGACAAGCTTCAAGAGGAAATTGATGCATTTGAAGAAGCTCCTAAGACCTTAGTCAAGTGGATTCCCAAGACCACTTCAAGTTCCACTTCATCAAGTATGACTACAACTCCAAGGATTCCCATCAAGATGGTGTGGATCTAAAAGAAGAAGAACTAGAGAGTTCTTGAGGGTGACTCCGCCAACATACTTCACTCTTATCATTTTGGCAAGAACAAGTGCAATCAACTTCCACGTCTTGCACTAGTTCAAGGAGTCACAAACCCTCTTGTTGGTAAGACAAGGGACAAGGTAATCTAAAAGTTTTCATGGACATCATCTTGTGTGTGCATCACTCTATGTCTATGGATATCCTTGTTTGTTCCTTGTGGGACTAACCCATGTAGGTATTGAAAGTGCAATTCACTCAAATGGATGGCTCCAAGTGATCTACATCAACATTGAGCATCCACATCTTCAACATCTACATGAAGTCATCATCAACAAAACCCAAGGTTAGTTCATCCCTCTTAGGGGGGATATCACATCTAGGGGGAGCTTTACTCTAAGACTTGAGCTAAAGCAACTCTAAAGATGTGAACACAACAATGCTTTATGTAAAAGTGGTAACCCCACTTGAGCTTAGACGATGAGTATGACCTATGATCAAGTGTTCTCACTTGACTCCTAAGTCAATATACTCATATATAGATGACCTAGTCATCGCAAATTGCTTGATAGATGCTAGAATTGGTTGTGCATGATTTGTCACATATTTCAATTGCCATCTTATTGTGTGAGCATGTTGGTTGCATATTTTAATCATTCGAGGACATCCACTTGTTGTTTTTATTGTTTGGTTTTATTTCCTTTTGCCAAGTGGATGGACAAGAATGCCTAAGAACCTCCTCTAGCTATCTATGCTTTTCTCGTCTCAAACTCTATTCATGCTACATCACAAAATTTGATCAAGTCAGATTCGAACCACTCTATGTGAGGAGCACTTGGAGTCCCTGATTCGTCATAGACTTAAACTTCCAAAACCTCTTTGTGATTCTCGGTCTGACCGATACCCCACTTTCGGTCTTACCGAGATTATTAAGTTGATCTATGTTTTCGATCTCGGTGCAACCGATTTGAACCATTTGGTCACACCGAGTTGCAATAACTGTATACAGTTTTGCATCTCAGTGCCACCGAGTTGTTCCACTCGGTCACACCGACAGGGTCGGGCTATATATAGTCACGGGCAAAAATTTGGAAATTTCTTCGAACCCCTTCACCCGCGCGATAGCTCACTCTGCCAACGTGGTCTCCGGATCGTCTCCTCGCCGCCAGCCGCCTCCAGTCGCTGGTCTTCGTCGTCATCAATGGGAATCAACCCCGCCGTTGCCGCCGTAGCGAGTCTCTGCCGAACTAGGGTATGGACTCGATCTTTGTGCTATTCCCCAATCCGATTCCTAGCACATTGTGATCATAATGATTCTCGCCATGTTTGATAAACTTCTATCCAGTCAATGAACTTGTAGATTAGGTTTGATTCGAAAATTTTAGGGTTAGGTTTCCGTCGAAACCATCTCGGACCCACCGAGTTGAAAAACTCAGTCCCACCGATTTGGCTTATGCCATTGCACAAGTGAGACTCGGTCTGACCGAGTATTACTAATCGGTGCGACCGATTTTGGAACTTTGTGAAACCCTAGCAGTCTCAGTGCCACCGAACTGTGACTCGGTCTGACCGAGTTCACTAGTTTAGGTTCCAAAAACTGCTTCGGTATCACCGAGTTTAAAAATCGGTAGATCCGAAATGCTTTCTGTGGGGAACTAAAACTAAGTTTTTGAATCATTCTTTTGCAAAAACCTCTGCATTTTGTGATGCTCATCCACTCTACCTCATCTATAAACTGTTCACAGGGTCAGCAGTCATCTTGTTCATCATGTCAGACCAAAGTGATAGCTAGAATTTCTCAGAGCAGCCAGTGCAAATGAGTGAGGGCACCAGTCCCTCCAGTTCTTCAGATGATGGCAGCAGGAGCACCCCTAGCAACCTGCCAAAAGCTGCCACCAGACAGAGGAAGAAGAGAACTTCAGATTCCGAGGATGAAGACTATGTGGCAGAAGAGGAAGCAACTTCCAAGAGAGTTGTGCTCAAGAAAGAATATGGCCCAGCACAGAGCATAAAGCCAGGGATGAAGGTCAAAAGGTCAGTAGGCAGGCAGCCTATGCCAAAGGCCAGAGCCTCAACTCAAATTCCTGAAAAGCCTGAACCCAAAGAGGTTGCTGCTGAAGGAAAGAAAAGGAAGGAAAGGGTCAAGAAGACCGTAGCCAAAGTGCTTGGAAAGGCTTCCATCATGGAAGAAGAGGAAGAAGAAGAGGTTGCTGCACCAGCACCTAAGGCACCCAAGCTAATGGGTGATGCCATAAGATCAGGGGCAACTGCTTCCAAGGCCAAGCCAGCTCCAAAGCCAAAACCAAAGAGGAATACAAGAAGCATCCCAGCTGCTAAGAAGAACAAGGCCCCAGTGCCTGAAGCTGCTGAAGAAGATGATGAAGAGCACGTGCTGAGAAAGCTCAAGCCCAAGATCCCAGACCACAATGATGCTCATCCTGTGGCTGAGGACATGAAGCTCAGAAGAGACTCAGGGCTGAGGAAGTGGAGAGAAGCAGATCCATATGCTTCAAGGAGAAGAACTGCTGTTGACTACAGGTTCCACACTAAGGAGCAGCAGGACTTCTATGAGACAGTCTTGTTAGACAAGAAGCCAATTGTATGTGATATGAGATGGGTCAACTGGGAATATATCAAGGAGAATGAAGAGCACTACCCTGGAGTGCAGGACAGCTTCAAGGCATGTGGAGTAGCAGACTTTGTTGGGCAAAAGCTCACAAAGTGGAATGAGGAGCTTATCATGCAGTTCTACTCCACAGCACATTTTTATCCAGATGGGAGGATTGTTTGGATGTCTGAAGGTACGAGGTAACAATCAACAGTTGCTGAGTGGGCATAGCTTATCAATGCCCCAGAGGAAAATGAAGATGACTTGGATGTCTACTCCAAGAAGATGGATCATAACTCTATGTCAAATATGTACAAGGAAATTCCAAACGAGGCACTTGATACTTTCAAATTTGGGTCTGTGCATTATCTTCTGTCAGGGCTGCCAACCATCAACTGGATCCTTAGGCACACACTTTTGCCCAAGTCTGGAGATCACAGGATGATCAGAGGTCATGCCATTAACTTGCTACATATCTTTGATGTGCCTCAGAAATTCAAGGCCATGAGCCTCATGGTAGAGACTATCAAGAGGACTGCAGAAGATCAGAAGAGGAGCTGTGGATATGCCCCTCAGATCCAGATGTTGATTAACTCAAGAATGGGCATAGACACATACTTCTTGGACAAGGAACATTTGCCTATCTATCCAGATTTCGAGGACAACCAAGTTGTGATGACCAAAGATGAACCATCTTCAGCCCATGCACAAGCCAAGAAGGAGAAGGCAATAAAGGAGAAAGCTGCCAAGATGCCAACTCAAGAGGAGGCATCTGAGTACTTCTTGAAGAACAAGCAAGAGCAGCTCAGTTACTTGATTGCATCCACCCTGCGGATTGAGAAGGACTGGCCACCCTAACTCAGAACCAGGCAAGCCTAGAGAGAAACGTAGAATAAAAGTTCTATGACTTGGATATCAAGGTGACAAAGATTCAGACTGCAGTGGAGCAGCTCCAAGATGACATGCAGGAGAGGAAAGGGAAAACAACCACTGATGCATTTGCCAGAGTGCCACGAGGTCCGAGGTCGTCTGTAGTGCCAGTTCCTGACACAAGAGCAACCGCCTCAGCTCCAGCCGCAGCACCAGCCCAACCTGCTCCAGCATCTACTCCAGCTCCAACTCCAACCACGTCTATGGAAGCCTTCGTCCTTGGAGTGATCCGGACTCCACCACCACCTGAAGATCAAGCCTGAGTGTCGATTTAGCACTATGCATTTTCTAGGAACTTTTTGGTAACTTGTTGCCAAAGGGGGAGAAAATGTATAGATCATAGGCTTCAAGAGAGAGTGTGTGTTGCTTTTCTCTCTTGCTTTATTTGGTGGTTTTTCAAACATTGTTTGCTTTTGGTCGCGATACTTTGATATGCTTGTGAGACATTGATGATCATGTGTTTGATCATAAGCTACACTTATGCCTGCTTGATATATCTTATCTATCTTATATGGTCATTCACTTTTCTTGGTGATGAGTGCATGTATTCTTATCATTTTAAGCGCTCCACCAAGATGTATGTGACATGGAAGAGTAACCCATGACTCTAACTCTTTGTGCATTTGCAGTCCAAAGCAAATCTTAAATATGCACAAATTTAGGGGGAGCTCTTACTTATCACATACTTCTCAAAGCGACGATATTGTTCATGCTTATTATCATTTGTCGAAGCTTTGATCTATATGTTGTCATCAATTACCAAAAAGGGGGAGATTGAAAGTGCAACTATCCCTAGGTGGTTTTGGTAATTCATAACAACATATAGCTCATTGAGCTAATGCTATTCCAAGATGATTATTTCAGGAAAGCTCAATGATTGACATGGCATGGATGGTGAAAGTGGAACCCTCAAAATGCTAAGGACAAAGGATTGGCTCAAGCTCAAAAGCTCAAGACTCTTCATTTTATATTTTAGTGATCCAAGATCACATTGAGTCTTTAGGAAAAGCCAATACTATCAAGGAGGGATGAGGTGTTGCTTAATGAGCCTCTTGCTTCATGTGCTTAGTGATATGCTCCAAAACCCTCAACTATTTTCCCATATCCACATTTGACCTAAACCCTAAGCCAAACTCGGTCCTACCGATTCTTTCTATCCGGCGCCACCGAGTTTCACTTGTCATAAGCCACTGCCAAACCCTAGCAATTCGGTTCTACCGATAGGGATCTCGGTCTCACCGAGATGGGATTGCAAACTCTCTGTTTCCCTTTTGTAACTTTTCGGTCTCACCGAAAGAGCGGATCGGTCCCACCGAGATTGCAAAGTAAACTCTCTGTTTCCTTTTTGTAAATTTTCGGTCTAACCGAAAGAGCAAATCGGTCCCACCAAGTTTGCCTGACCAACTCTCTGGTTAGCTAATTACCAAAATCGGTCTCACCGAGTTTGTGTAATCGGTCTCACCGAGATTACGTTATGCCCTAACCCTAACAAAATCGGTCCTACCGAGTTGCATGTCAGTCCCACCGAAAATCTCTAACGGTCACTAGGTTTACTATTTCGGTCTGACCGAGTTTGTAGATTCGGTCCCACCGAGATTGGAAAACTGTGTGTAACGGTTGGATTTTGTGTGGAGGCTATATATACCCCTCCACCTCCTCTTCACTCGTGGAGAGAGCCATCAGAACACATCTACACTTCCAACTCATATGTTCTGAGAGAGAACCACCTACTCATGTGTTGAGACCAAGATATTCCATTCCTACCATATGAATCTTGATCTCTAGCCTTTCCCAAGTTGCTTTCCACTCAAATCTTCTTTCCACCAGATCTAAATCCTATGAGAGAGAGTTGAGTGTTGGGGAGACTATCATTTGAAGCACAAGAGCAAGGAGTTCATCATCAACACACCATTTGTTACTTCTTGGAGAGTGGTGTCTCCTAGATTGGCTAGGTGTCACTTGGGAGCCTCCGACAAGATTGTGGAGTTGAACCAAGGAGTTTGTAAGGGCAAGGAGATCGCCTACTTCGTGAAGATCTACCGCTAGTGAGGCAAGTCCTTCATGGGCGATGGCCATGGTGGGATAGACAAGGTTGCTTCTTCGTGGACCCTTCATGGGTGGAGCCCTCCGTGGACTCGCGCAACCATTACCCTTCGTGGGTTGAAGTCTCCATCAACGTGGATGTAGGATAGCACCACCTATCCGAACCATGGGAAAAACATCCGTGTCTCCAATTGCGTTTGGATTCTCCAAACCCTTCCCTTTACATTCTTGCAAGTTACATGCTTTACTTTCCGCTCCCAATATACTCTTTGCATGCTTGCTTGAATTGTGTGATGATTGCTTGACTTGTCCTAAAATAGCTAAAATCTGCCAAGAACTAAAATTGGGAAAAGGTTAAGTTTTTATTTGGTCAAGTAGTCTAATCACCCCCCCTCTAGACATACTTTCGATCCTACAGTTATCTTTGCAAGTCTCTTCGAATTATCCGTTTGGTTTGGCCAACTAGATTGGTAGTTCTTGCAATGGGAGAAGTGCTTAGCTTTGGGTTCAATCTTGCGGTGTCCTTACTCAGTGACAGAAAGAGTTGCAAGGCACGTATTGTATTGTTGCCATCGAGGATAACAAGATGGGGTATTTATCATATTGCTTGAATTTATTCCTCTACATGTCATCTTGCTTAAGGTGTTACTCTGTTTTTAACTTAATACTCTAGATGCATGCTGGATAGCGGTTGATGAGTGGAGTAATAGTAGTAGATGCAGGCAGGAGTCGGTCTACTTGTCACGGACGTGATGCTTATATACATGATCATACCTAGATAACCTCATAACTATGCTCAATTCTATTAATTGCTCAACAGTAATTTGTTCACCCACCGTAGAATATCTATGCTCTTGAGAGAAGCCACTAGTGAAACCTATGGCCCCCGGGTCTATTCTCATCATATCAATCTCCATTACTTTATTTTACTTGTTTTGCTTTTACTTTTCACTTTGCATCTTTATACCAAAAATACCAAAAATATTATCTCTATCAGATCTCACTCTCGTAAGTGACCGTGAAGGGATTGACAACCCCTAAGCATTGGTTGCGAGTTGCTACCGTTTTGTGCTGGTACGAGGGACTTGCGCGTGACCTCCTACTGGATTGATACCTTGGTTCTCAAAAACTGAGGGAAATACTTATGCTACTGTGCTGCATCACCCCCTCCTCTTCAGGGAAAACCAACGCTAGCTCGACACGTAGCATCCTCCTCAGACTCCGCCTCCGCCTCCTCAGAAGTGGACTCCTCCTCTGAATCCATTTCCTTTCCCACGAACGCATGAGCCTTGCCAGATGAGCTCTTCTTGTATGATGAAGACTGTCGGTGTCAAAACCGGCGGATCTCGGGTAGGGGGTCCCGAACTGTGTGTCTAGGCCGGATGGTAATAGGAGGCAAGGGACACGAAGTTTTTACCCAGGTTCGGGCCCTCTCAATGGAGGTAAAACCCTACGTCCTGCTTGATTAATATTGATGATATGGGTAGTACTAGAGTAGATCTACCACGAGATCGAAAAGGCTAAACCCTAGAAGCTAGCCTATGGTATGATTGTTGTGTATGAATGTGTTGTCCTACGGACTAAAACCCTCCGGTTTATATAGACACCGGATAGGGTTAGGGTTACATAGAGTCGGTTACAATGGTATGAGATCTACATATCCGTATCACCAAGCTTGCCTTCCACGCCAAGGAAAGTCCCTTCCAGACACGGGACGAAGTCTTCAATCTTGTATCTTCATAGTCCAGGAGTCCGGCTGAAGGTATAGTCTGGACATCCGGACACCCCCTAATCCAGGACTCCCTCAGTAGCCCCTGAACCAGGCTTCAATGACGACGAGTCCGATGCGCAGATTGTCTTCGGCATTGCAAGGCGGGTTCCTCCTCCAAGTACTTCATAGAAGATTTTGTACACAAAGATAGTGTCCGGCTCTGCAAAATAAGTTTCCACATATTGCCATAGAGAGAATAATATTTACACAAGCCTAATCTGCTGACGTATTCCGTACTGCGACACACCACGGCCAAGCCTTTATCCGAGTCGTTTTATTATCCCACCTCAGCGCATCATGCGAGGCGGTTTCCTTGGCACGTCTTGTTAAAGCAGAGATCATGTCCCCTTATTCTGGGATTCTCATCAATACGGGCGTGGGTAACCCAACCGCTTCTAGGACTCCTAGATTATAGGCAAGTCCAAACGGACATGGAGAGGACGCTTGATATTCACCCTCTTTATAAAGGGACAAGGCTTTTATTCTTCCCTCCCGTGCTCAATCGAATCCTTCCCCACCTCAAGCTCAAACGCCTAAAGTTCAGGTCAGGTGCTCCGAACCTTCAGTCATGTCTGGATCTAGCCTTCAAGGCCGATGGGTGCCTTCCTCCGTCACGGAAGAAGACATCAAAAAGTTGAGGGAGGCCAGATATCTGACCGCCGAGATTTTGCATCGGCCGCCTCCCCGGGGGCAGGCCGTCCCCTCCCCTGAACCCAACGAGAGTGTCGTGTTCATCTCCCACTTCCTCCGAGGTCTAGGCCTTGCCCTGGATCCTTTCGTCAGGGGCTTGATGTTTTATTACGGGCTAGATTATCATGACCTAGCTCCGGACTCCTTTCTTCATATCACGACATTTATTGTTGTGTGTGAGGCCTTCCTCCGGATTACCCCTCACTTTGGCCTATGGCTCAAGACCTTTGAAGTAAAGTCGAAGATGATCGAGGGGCAACATGCGGCGTGTGGAGGTGCCTCAATACGCAAGATGACGGGAGCTTCATGGCCCAAAGCTTCCATTCTAGAGGTGTCTGAATTGTGGCAACAGGAGTGGTTCTACATCACGGCTCCTAGAAGTGCCAAGTGGGCGGCCGCCCCCGTTTTTCGCTCGGGCCCTCCACCACAACTGATGTCATGGATTAGCAGAGGACTGAGCTGGGGTCCAGCCAAGGACGTGCCTATACTACAAAGCCACATTCGAGATCTCTTTAATGGAGATTTCAGTTTGGTTGCGGTAATACAACTTATGCTGGTCCGTCAAGTCCAGCCTTGCAAACGCCGGCCCCTTCGCTTGTGGGAGTTCAATCCCGAAGGACCGCGTGTCATTCAAAATTTCCTCAGTCTGACGCACAAGGAGATCTACAAGTCATTCTTCGGACCTCAGGTAGATTTTCCGGAAATCACCGAGGACGTGGGCCTAAGGAGTAACCGCGCCGCCGAATAGGTAAGGAATCTTCCGGTCGAACATACTATCTCTCATTTGTTATGAAGTTATCTCTGAGAGTTTGCTTTTTGACCAGGACTGGCTAACAAAGGCGAAGTTGATTCGGTGTTCGGCCCCCCTCCCTGAGGGTTTGGAAAATCCGGTACTGGAAAAGATGCTCCAGGTCGCACCCTGCCCGGAGCCCTTGAGGGAAGATACCGGGGAGGGTAATACGGGCGGACGCGGGCCCCCAATGCTGCCCATTCTAACCGAGGGAGCGAGTGTCTCCATGAAGGAAGACGACCGGAGGAGGAAAAGTACTGCGCCCGGGGATTCAGAAGCCGAAGCTTCCAAACGGGAGAAGAAGTCTCCCTTGGATGGTCCTACCTCGGGGGGTGCTTTCACCGCACCAAGTCCGCGGGGGAATCAGTCCTCCAGCGAGTCGTAAGTGACCCGAAATACTTTAATAGTACAGGTATGCCATCTTTTTCTTCTGAGAAAATAACCACCGCATATATCTTTGCAGTTCGGGCCTTAGCACCTCTCAAATGAGTTCGTCTTCGGGGGATCTTCTTCCAGAGATGATGGAGAGCGAAACGCCTCCTCCGGACTCCTCCGCTCCAGAAGCGGGCGACCCCGAAGTGTCGTCGCGGAGGGCCTCTCCGAATCCGATGAGGCCAGAAGATAATCCCATTGACCCCCGAAGCTCCCAGTGTCCAGCTCCCGAAGAGAACAGACAAAAGAGTCCGGTGCCGTCTGGTGCGCGATCGGATGTTCTGAGGGAGTTGGTGGGGCGAGTGGCCATCTTAGATGAACACCATATGCTAATGAATATGGTGACGGAGAGAATCTTGTCTGCCGAAAGCGGATTGCATAAAGCTTTTATGAGTCTACTGACAGGCTTTGAGGTACGTAAAATAATGTATAATAGTCCTGCACATGCTAGGTGTGCCCTGTGTAGATAGTAGCCCCTGAGACTCTGGTGGTCGTCGGAAACGATGACGAACAGAGGATCATATTCCCAGGTAGTAATCATACTGCCTCTATGTGCAGGTGATGGAAGCTCCGGTGGCTAGCCGGACTAGCGAGTTTGCCTATTTAAAGTGATAGTTAGATGCGGTAGATGCCGACATCGAGCTTGTTAACAAAAGGCTTGATGAGGCATAGGGTAAGTGTCATTATGTGGTAAATGTCAAAGAGCAGCATGATGCCAGTATCTTTAATATGTTGTGACTGCAGATGGAGCTGCCACTGTTGAAGCCTTGCGGGCAGAACTTGCCCGAGCCAAGGAACAAGCGAGGTTGGGTAATGCGGCTGCTTTGAAGGCGGCCGAAGAGTTGCAAGCCGAGAAGGCCGCGCATGGCGAGAGCCGAGATAAGATGGCCAAGATGGCCATAGAATTAAAAGCCACCGCCGACCGTTGTCGGGTTCTTGAAAAGGAAAACCAGGCGAAGGCATCGGACCTTGAGAAGGCTGCTACGACGAGAAAGGACCTCCGCTCTGCTATGAGGGCAAAGAAGGAGGAGCTGCGGGAAGCCGGGGATATTGTACCTGGGAAATCCTTTATGTTGCAGAGGAAGTTCGGAGATCCACGGTATGCCCCTATGGATCGGCTGTGGAGTTCGGAGGATGTGTATATGGATTTGGCGGCGAGCGCTGCCGATGCGGTCAAGTACTTCCAGGGTCAAACGGACCGTGAAGTGGACCAGCTGTTTTGGACACAATGCCATTCTCCCGAGCGTCCACTTTCATTGACTGACCAATTAGCCGAATGGGCCGAACTGAATAGGTTGTACGGACGCGCCGTGAGGTCTGTTGTGGATCAGCTATGGCCGGAAAGGCCAAAACCGAACAGATATTTCAGCTTGGTGCAGCAGTTCCTTGACGTGGTGCCGCGCATCAATGCGATGAAGAGGTCGGCGTGCATAGAGGGCTCATGGATGGCCTTTGCCCGTGTTAAAGCATGCTGGGCGGAGATGGATGCCACCACTGTTGCCGCGCGGGATTCGGCGATAGGCCGAATGGCGGCTGAGCACTACTTTGAAGAAGTTCTTGAGGGTGCTCGTTTGATAGAGACCCAGTGCTCAAAAAATATTATGTTTGAATGATATGTAATCTCATTGTAAGCGATAATGCTTTTATAAAGTTTTATAAGGCTATTTTTATACTTTTGCCTGAAAGTAATATGATGCCTCCTGGGCGGCCGTTTATGTATACATGTGTATAACCTGAAAGATTGCAGCCGTCGGCTTCAAGCCCCACGCATATAATGCGGAGGTGCTCGCAAAAACACACGTTCACACTTAACCCAATGTCTTGGTCCTATTAAGGAGGTGATAGCGGAGCGAGCGAGGCAACCGGACTATAATGCTTTAGCACTTTCACTTAGCCATGGGAGTTTGACAGTGGGGCTACTAGATAGCCCCTGGTGGCTCCGCACACTTCCGATCCTGGGGTGCGTACATGCCTGGCCGGAAAACGGCCCTTCGTTAAGGCGGAGGAATTCTAACATTCCACCAGGTCATCGACTGGTTGACCAGTCTCACGCTATATCATGACAGTCAGTTTTCGGCTTTCTCTACTGAGGTGCTCGTCCGGATGAACCAGGGCACAATCGCAGTATTTCTCCTGGTACTACCTTAGCCGGTAAAGCGAAACGTAAGGCACCAAAACACAGGAGCCGGGTAAACCCAACATTTGACCAAAGACAATGATTCGGAGCTGATACATATAGGGCCAAACTCGCGACGCCGAACACTCCCTAAGGTATTCGGTCTTTGTGGTATAAATCGGGCCTGAATAATGGCCTTTGTAAGAAGCCCCTTGTGTCCAGGTACGTGCATTGTTCTGGCGTGGCCACATGCCAAGACGTCAGCATCCTTCTCAACGGTGGATATGTATCAACAAGAGACAGTAAAAAAGGTTTACGCAGGGTCTTAATCTAAAAAGAATCCTTGGAGCGGGTCCCTGCTGCACGTCTGCGCCTGTGTCTCCGTTGTGCCATACCCTGGACGGGTGTAGCACGATGATCGTCTGTAAAAGAGAGGAATTTAGGTGAAAAAGTTGTCGTGCAAAAAGGTAGTTTTTAAAGAAACCATGTATAATTCAAGATGAGAAAACATTGCCACTTGTCTGCGCGTGTTGAGCCCCTTGTATTGACAAATAGGGGTGTGACCATTTATTTGGTATAAATAGTGGCACCGGACTTGGTTTGTTGTGTCTGAGGTCTTGACGACCTATTGGATGCTTTCGGTGGTCCGGGCGCCTTTAGTGTGTGGCTGCCAAGGCAGCCGCACTCTCTTTGGCACGCAGAGATCGCTTGATATTTCCGTTCGCTGAAATGATGCCACGTGGACCGGGCATCTTGAGTGTGAGGGAGGCGTAGTGTGGTATTGCATTAAAGCGAGCAAAAGCTTCGCGTCCGAGCAGTGCTTGATAGCCACTTCGGAACGGAGCGATGTGGAAGGTTAGACGCTCGCGACGGAAGTTATTGGGGGAGACGAATAGAACTTGTAGTAGTAGGGAGCCCGTAAGCGAGCCCCTGGGCATGGCGTTACTCCTTTAAAGGTAGTATTTCTATGGCGAATTTTTGTTGGGTCTAACCCCATCCCGCGGATTGTGTCCTGATATATTAGGTTTAGATTGCTGCCACCGTCCATCAATACTCGTGTGAAGTGATATCTGCCAATTACTGGGTCTAATACCAGGGGAGCCCATCCTGCACGCCAGATACTTGCTGAGTAATCGCGATGGTCAAAAGTGATCGGTTGAGATGACCAGTGGCAGGACTTCGCAGTGACAGGCACTTGGGTATATTTCCCTGGGAGTGCCGCATTGTTTCCCTTGATCACGTGTAACACGTTTAGTGTTTTGACTTATGGCGGAAATTTCTTTTGTTCCCTAGTGTCTTGCTTGGGAGGCTCGTCCTCGTCTTCACTTGGTGTACCCTCCCCCTTGTGTACGGCATTGAGCTTGCCGGACTGCTTGAAGACCCAACAATCTCTGTGGGTATGATTAGCAGGTTTACTAGGGGTACTATGGATCGGACATACTTGGTCCAGAATTTTGTTGAGGCTAGACAGTTCATCCCTGGTGCCTTTAGAGGGCGGCTTTTGCTGACCTGGCCGAGAGCTTTTGAATCCAGCGTTTACTGTCGTGCCCTTCGTGTTGTCTTCTTTATTCCGGCGTTTGTTATTGCTGTTGCACCGTGATTTCCTGTTTCCATCTCTAACTTCAGATGTGCTGGGGTCGCTGGTGCTGCATCTGGCTAGCCAGCTGTCCTCACCCGCGCAAAAGCGGGTCATGAGGTTTGTTAATGCGGCCATCGTTCTCGGCTTATTTTGGCCGAGGTGTCTGGCGAGCCATTCGTCACGGACGCTATGCTTAAAATCCACCAAGGCTTCGGCGTCCGGACAGTCGACAATCTGGTTCTTTTTAGTAAGAAACCTATTCCAAAGCTTTCGGGCTGACTCTCCGGGCTGTTGAGTTATATGACTCAAATCGTCTGCATCCGGAGGTCGGACATAAGTCCCTTGAAAATTTGCCCGAAAGGCGTCTTCGAGCTCTTCCCAACTTCCAATGGAGCTTTCGGGGAGGCCTTTAAGCTAGTGACGAGCTGGCCCTTTGAGCATGAGGGGTAAGTACTTGATGGCGTGGAGATCATCTCCTTGAGCCATATGGATATGGAGGATGTAGTCCTCAATCCAGACCCCAGGGTCTGTTGTTCCGTCGTATGCCTCTATGTTTACGGGTTTGAATCCCTCTAGGAATTCATGGTCCAGCACCTCATCGGTGAAACATAGGGGGTGTGCGGCACCCCTGTAGCTGGGTGTGCCGCGTTGTTCGGATGTTTGTTGTATTGCATTGTATGCTGGGGCGCGCTTGCGTGGTCCATAGATGGATCTTGTTGCGTCGTCCTTTGGGTGCGAGCCCTCGCATGGGTTGCGTGTTGTATTGTGAGTGGCGTTGTATGCCGCCGTGTATTGGTAGAGGGGTCGTCTATCTGGCCAGGTGGCTGCTTTGATGTTTGGTTGTGGAGGGTCTGAGGCCTCCTCATCGAATTCGGGTAGCAGCTTCCGCTTTGGTTAGCTCTTGGAGGGGCGATTGTCGCCGTACCTCGCTGTTGTGTTGAGTATTTTACTCCATCTGATTTGGAGTGTGTCTTGCGCAGCCCTGAGCCTTTCCTTCTGCTTTTTGAAACTCCTCGCGGTGGCAACAAGCCTTTTACGGGCATTCTGCTGCTCTGGTGCCTGTCCGGCGTTATATCGTCCGGACTATTATCCTTAATAGAATTTGTTTGTTCAGTTTGATTATCCGGATTGCCATTGTCTGGCAGCGGTTTGCCATGCTGCAGCGCTGGGTCTGTGTGATCATTATTTCTTTCGAGGCGGGATTTGGGGCGGCGCTTGTGTCGCCGCTTTGACTGCTTTTCGAGGGAACAAGCCTTCGGTGCGTCCTTCCGCTCCTCGTCGTCATCTTTTGGTGCGTCCACCATGTATACGTCATATGACGAGGTGGCGTTCCAGGGCCCAATAGGCACTGGTTCTTCATCGTCTCCTTCATCAGCGTCCATACCGTCGATGTCTTCGGAGTCGAAGTCGAGTATGTCGGTTAAATCGTCGACAATGGCTACAAAGTGGGTGGGGGGCCTTTGAATTTCTTCATCGTTCGTATCCCATCCTTGCTGACCGCAGTACGGCCAGGGCTCTCCTGATAAAGAGAGAGACTTTAGTGTCTTCAGAATATCGCCGAAAGGCGAGTGCTGAAAGATATCCGCGGTAGTAAACTTCATGATCGGCGCCCAATCGGATTCGATCGGCAGGGGCGCGGAGGGTTCGGAGTCCGGAGAAGAGTCCGGCTCCCTGGAGTCACGAGTCTCGCGGAGTGCGGGGCTGGTGTTCAGCTCAACCGCCGTTGGGATCGCAGCCCCTGAGGCAGCGTCCAACCACCCATCCTCGATCGGTGCAGTAGGCTCCGAATTAAGGGTCGAAGCCGATGCGGGTGCGGCCTCCAGGGCACTGTTCGGCGGCAGAGCTAGATCATGCTTGTCGTAACAGTGCGGCGCGCTCGGCAGTGGCTTGAATTCGTCGAAGATCAAGTCCCCGCGGATGTCAGCCGTGTAGTTTGAACTTCCAAATCTGACCTGGCGGCCAGGGGCGTAGCTTTCGATCTGCTCTAGATGGCCGAGTGAATTGGCCCGTAGTGCGAAGCCGCCGGAGACGAAGATCTGTCCGGGGAGGAAGGTCTCACCCTGGACTGCATCGCTATTGATGATTGTAGGAGCCATCGAGCCTGACGGCGAAGACACAGAGGAACTCTCAATGAAAGCACCAATGTCGGTGTCAAAACCGGCGGATCTCGGGTAGGGGGTCCCGAACTGTGCGTCTAGGCCGGATGGTAACAGGAGGCAAGGGACACGAAGTTTTTACCCAGGTTCGGGCCCTCTCGATGGAGGTAAAACCCTACGTCCTGCTTGATTAATATTGATGATATGGGTAGTACAAGAGTAGATCTACCACGAGATCGAAGAGGCTAAACCCTAGAAGCTAGCCTATGGTATGATTGTTGTGTATGAATGTGTTGTCCTACGGACTAAAACCCTCCGGTTTATATAGACACCGGATAGGGTTAGGGTTACATAGAGTCGGTTACAATGGTAGGAGATCTACATATCCGTATCGCCAAGCTTGCCTTCCACGCCAAGAAAAGTCCCTTCTGGACACGGGACGAAGTCTTCAATCTTGTATATTCATAGTCCAGGAGTCCGGCTGAAGGTATAGTCTGGCCATCCGGACACCCCCTAATCCAGGACTCCGTCAAAGACTTTGAGGAAGACTTGGAAGAAGACTTTGAGTATTTCTTTTTCTTCTTGTCGTTAGAATCATGCTTCTTGCTCTTCTTCGTCTTCTTCTTGTTCTCATTGTCCCACTGCAGACACTCAGAGATGTAGTGGCCAGGTTTCTTGCACTTGTGGCATGTTCTCTTCTTGTAGTCATGAGCAGAAGCTTCATCATTCCCTGAGCTTGATCGTGAAGACTTTCTGAAGCCTTTCTTCTTGGTGAATTTTTGGAACTTCTTCACAAGCATAGCAAGCTCCTTTCCAATGTCTTCAGGATCATCAGAACTGCTGTCAGATTCTTCTTCAGATGAGGTGACGGCTTTTGCCTTCAAGGCACGAGTTCGCCCATAGTTGGGATCGGAGATGTCTCTTTTCTCAGAAAGCTCAAACTCATGTGTGTTGAGCCTCTCAAGTATGTCAGACGGATCGAGTGTCTTGAAGTCAGGACGTTCTTGAATCATCGGGGCTAGGGTGTCAAACGAGGTGTCAAGTGATCTCAGGAGTGTCTTGACGACTTCATGCTTGGTGATCTCAGTAGCGCCGAGGGCTTGAAGCTCATTTGTGATGTCAGTGAGTCGATCAAACGTGAGCTGGACATTCTCATTGTCATTTCTCTTGAAGCGGTTGAAGAGGTTGCGAAGGACACTGATTCTCTGATCTCTCTGGGTTGAGACGCCTTTGTTGACCTTGGAGAGCCAGTCCCAGACTAGCTTAGATGTTTCCAAAGCACTCACACGGCCATACTGTCCTTTGGTCAGATGACCACAGATGATGTTCTTGGCAGTGGAGTCCAGTTGAACGAACTTCTTGACATTAGCAGCGGTGACACCTTCACCAGCCTTGGGAACGCCATTCTTGACGACATAACATAGGTTGACATCAATGGCTTCAAGATGCATGCGCATCTTATTTTTCCAGTAGGGATATTCAGTTCCATCGAAGACTGGGCACGCAACGGAGACTTTGATTATCCCTGCAGTCGACATAGCTAAAACTCCAGGTGGTTAAACCGAATCACACAGAACAAGGGAGTACCTTGCTCTGATACCAATTGAAAGTGCTAGTGATCGACTAGAGGGGGGTGAATAGGCGATTTTTATGAAAGTCTTCAAAGCATGGAAGTTTCGAAGATAAACGATATAAATAAACCTATTACCATGCAGCGGAAGGTAGACTACACTAAGCAAGCCATAGTCAAGTATTCGATGAAGTGAAAGCACAACGACTAATAGCAGCTAGGCAGTATAGATCAGGTAGGAAGATAGTGTGAAACCAATCAGAACAAGCGGTGACTCAATGAAGACAAAAGATAATGCAATCATACAATGACTTCACCAAGGCCAAGATTAAGTAAAGGAATGGGAAGGATGAAACCAGTGACTCGTTGAAGGCAATGATTTGTTGGACCAGTTCCAGTTGCTGTGACAACTGTACGTCTGGTTAGGAAGGCTGAGATTCAACTCAGAAGACCGTGTCTTCACCTTATTCCCCTTGAGCTATGGACACCCAGTCCTCGCCCAATCACTCTGGTAAGTCTTCAAGGTACACTTCCAAACCTTCACAGACTTTGTTCACCGGCGATCCACAATGACTCTTGGATGCTCAGAACGCGACGCCTAACCGGCTGGAGGATTCACAGTCCTCAAGTATAATAAGTCTTCAGATCACACAGACAGGAAGACTTAAGTGATGCCTAACACTCTTTGGCTCTGGGTGTTTAGGGATTTATCCTCGCAAGGAATTCTCTCTCAAAGGCTTCGAGGTGGGTTGCTCTCAAATGACAAAAGTCGTGCACTAACTCTGAGCAGCCAACCGTTTATGGTTGTAGGGGGTGAGCTATTTATAGCCACTAGGCAACCCGACCTGATTTGTTCGAAATGACCCTGTGTCACTAAGGAACTGACACGTGTTCCAACGGTCAGATTTCAAACACACACGGCAACTTTACTTGGGCTACAAGCAAAGCTGACTTATCCAGCTCTGGATAAGATTTGCTCTCATTGTCTTCGCTCGAAGACATAGGATTTTTGGTTAAGCATCACTTCAGTCATTCTGACTGGTTCACTTGGACCCCACTTAACAGTACGGTGGTTCCTATGACTCAACAAAGAAGAAAAAGAACGATGAAACAACTAAGTCTTTGCGCTCCATAGTCTTCACTCGATGTCTTCTCTTGTCATAGTCTTCAATGTGACTGTCTTCACATACCACCTTTGACTTCAATGTCTTCATACATTTTTAGAGGTCATCTCTAGTAGGAAAACCAAATCAATGAGGGACTTCTACCTGTGTTATCCTGCAATTCTCACAAACACATTAGTCCCTCAACCAGGTTTGTCGTCAATACTCCAAAACCAACTAGGGGTGGCACTAGATGCACTTACAGGTTGCCGATGCATGGGAGTTGGGATACATATGTTGCATGTTGCTTTGTAGATGTCAAACCCTAGATGACGATCTCTTCGTAGCAAGAACGGACCGGAGACCGTTCAATGCTTCATCCCCAGCGGAGTCACCAAAAAGTGTGTCCGCACACGAACACGTCACCGTGTACCTCCAACGCCGGGGGTGATGCACTGCAGCGCACGTCGAAGGAGACCCGCCGAAAGCGCGGTACGCAAGCAATCCGGCGGGCGCTTTTGTAGACCTGAAACCCCACGTACCCGGGAGGGACCCCGTCTGGACGCGCGGCGGCTATGGGCTGCCCTAGGTCGTCCTGACCGCCCCTAGAGCCTCGAGGTTCGCCGCCCTACAATGAAGAAGAACGAACAGAGAATGAGTGTCGGTGTCAAAACCGGCGGATCTCGGGTAGGGGTTCCCGAACTGTGCGTCTAGGCCGGATGGTAACAGGAGGCAGGGGACACAAAGTTTTACCTAGGTTCGGGCCCTCTCGATGGAGGTAAAACCCTACGTCCTGCTTGATTAATATTGATGGTATGGGTATTACAAGATTTGATCTACCACGAGATCAGAGAGGCTAAACCCTAGAAGCTAGCCTATGGTATGATTGTTGATGTGTATGTTGTCCTACGGACTAAAACCCTCCGGTTTATATAGACACCGGAGAGGGTTAGGGTTACATAGATTCGGTTACAATGGTAGGAGATCTGATCATCCGTATCGCCAAGCTTGCCTTCCACGCCAAGGAAAGTCCCTTCCGGACACGGGACGGAGTCTTCAATCTTGTATCTTCATAGTCCAGGAGTCCGGCTGAAGGTACAGTTCGGCTATCCGAACACCCCCTAATCCAGGACTCCCTCAGTAGCCGCCAAACCAGGCTTCAATGGCGATGAGTCCGGCGCGCAGATTGTCTTCGGCATTGCAAGGCGGGTTCTCCTCCAAATTCCGTGTACCCATTTGAATAAAGTCCGATTTCTTGTAGATGTTGCGCTCCTTGGCTTCTACGCCCAATAATGGCCATTTTCCACGTGTCAAACGAATGTGAAAAGTCTGAGTGTTTTTATGTTCACACCCCTAGCCGCGTAAACAAGTTGCCCTTTTTAAGGGGACGAGGATTTAGATCCAATCCACACCTTCTTCCCTCCATGAGTGTTCATCAGAGCGCATCCGACAAAGGTCCATTCCACCATGGTCGTCCGCCGCAACTCTTCCTCTCGCCCTCCTAGCCCTAAGCCTGGATGTTGGGAGAGATGTTCTACTTTGCATAGCGAGCTAGTGATGCTTCAGACCAAGGGATTTCTCCCCCCGGCCTATATGGTCCTGATCCGAGCCGGTCTTGCCGTCTACAATGGCGGAGAGCAAGCAGAGAATGCCCCTAATCCATCCAAAGGAGAGCGGGTGTGCCTTGTCCCTTACTTAATAAGGGGGCTCGAATTTCCCATCCACCCGTTTCTCCGGGGGCTGCTGGAGTTCTACGGCCTCCAGCTACATCATCTCACGCCTGCCTCAGTATTGCATATCGCGGGCTTTGTAGCCCTCTGCGAGCTGTTCTTGGGTATTGAAGCTCATTTTGGACTGTGGAAGGAGCTATTTTGCCTCGTGCCCCGTTCCAAGAAAGGGTCAATGTATCAAGTGGGCGGAGCCGAAGTATGGCGCATCGCCGGGACCGGATATCTGTCCGGAACCCCGAAGAAGGCGTCCGAAGACTGGCCCTCGGAATGGTTCTATATAGAAGACGTCCCGCTGCCGGATCCTGTCCGGATCGGCCTCCCAGAGTTCGATAGTGCCCCTTTGAAGAAGTGCCTAAGCTGGCGTCCACGGAGCCCTCAAAGGGAAAGTAACAGGGACATCGTTTATCTCATGGGCCGAATAATATTGTTGGCCCATTCCGGACTAACCATGATCGGAGTTATGGCCAAATGCATCATGCGGGGGTGCAGCCGCTTCAGTACAGAAGCCACCCCATGTGGGATTTCAACGGGGAGGACGACGCCACCCGCTACGGCCGTAAAGGGCCAGATTCAGTTGCTGCTCTATTAAAGATCTTGTCTACTTTGTACAAGGGAGAAGAGGAGGAATTTCTCCGCGTCAACCCACAGGGTGGATTCTCTATGCACAATCCCCCAAGCTGGGTAAGTTGTCGCATTTACTTGCTCATCCGTTTAGTGTTCCCATTGTTAAATACTTAGTCTGATGACTTCAACGCAGGAACTGCGCCGGGCCGTTAAGGACATAAGCAGCCCGCCTCCACAACCCGAGGACTCAGGACGGTCTCTCGACCCGGCCTCTCAAGAGGATCCGGACATATCTGTGGAGTTGATTGATGGAGTGTTCCATCAATTGAGCGAGGACAACGCCTTGGTGGCCATTACGGCCGATTACCCAGGGCTAATCCGAACACCCCGGGTACCTGAGACCGAAGTCCCTGTACCCTGGACAGGGGTCCGTCCACGCGTGTTTAATTTCCTGATTGCAACCGAACTTTGCAGGGGATTTTTTGAGGCAGAAGGCCGAACCTATGGCGACAAACCAACCAGGGGCCGCAGGGCCCCATGGGCAGAAAAGAGGTGCGGTCCGGACCAAGGCATCAGCGTGAAGGTATGGCGCGCCCCTTTATCCCAGTTGTTATACCTTCGAGGCACACTTGACACTCGCGCCCTTTTCAGGACGAAGAGACCTCGCCGGACTATATCCGGAGAGGTTGCTAATCGCGCCGCCACCAGCCAGGCTCCAAAGCCTGGTCCGGGGGCGGAAGCGAATGCAAGGCGTGTGCCAGACGTTCCTCCAACGGAAGATGCGGACGGGTTATCTGCCACCAACTCAGAGGTGGAAAGTGCCATGAACCACAGGCGTCGCCGGACAATTCTTCGCGACGCTTGCTTCTCCCAAGAGGCATTAGATGCCTTCAATTCGGGAGATGTGCACCTCCGTGCCGCTCAAAATGGTCTAGCCAGAGCCACGGAGCAATATGTAAAAGACATACGAGTAAGAAAATTTTGATAAATATATATGTATCAGTAGCCCCCGAGACTGAAAACAATTAGAATAACTGGTTTAAGGATCATTTAAAATGCAGGTGCTTACAGAAAAGAATTCCCTACTGACCCAGGAGCTGGAAGAGTGCAAAGCCCAACTGGAGGCCGCACTAGCCGCGGCAGGGGAGCCTAAGGAGACCCCCTCTGGTAATATTCATTTCGAAAGATAAGTATGTGGCGAAGCACGGCTTGTGTGCGAATCTGACAGATAAAATTGCAGATGGCGCCGGATTGAATCCGGAAAGGCAACACCTCGAACGCCAACTAAAGGCTGGTGAGAGGGTGCTGTTAAAGGTGATGGGAGAGAAGAACGTTCTCCAAGATGCCAACACCCGGCTGGGCGTCGAGCTAAAAGATGTTCGTGCCCAGTTGTCAGACTCCGTGAAGGAGAATCAGCGGCTTCGGCGCGGCATATTTAGTAAGTGCTTGAACGAACCTTTTAAAAGAAAGTTCGGCGGTGCCGTTGATTAACAGAGCAATATCCGTAGGTATGTTAACAGGTCGTCCTGCAGAGGAGATGCCCGGTTCTATGGGTGACCTTCTTCCCGAGCTCTTGCAATTGCTCGGTCGAGTTCGGCAGGCAATGCGAGGCGTCGCCCAGGTCCTGTGGCCATCAGTCTCCACACCCGAAGGTCTTGGAGAGCTTGCGGAGAAGCTGAGGGGAGCACGGCGGCGCTTCCAGTTGTGGAAGATATCAGCCTGCCGTCAAGGCGCTAGGGAGGCCTGGGCCATGGTGAAGACGCGGTATTCACAGGCCGACCCCAACCATATGGCCGAGGTTGGTCCTGTAGGGCCCGATCGGAAGGAGATCCCTGTGAGCTTAGTATACGGCCAAGTAGAGTTGGCCGCAAAGTATTCCCAGCAGGACTATAAATTGGACAGCCAGTTAGATGGTATTGAAGAGGAGTATAGTCAGTCAAAATGACTATGTAATCGACATTTATAATGCCTTCTAGCCAGATTGTAGATCATTTGTCATGGCCGACCTTTTTGCTTCAGCCTCGGGACCTGACGGTACGGAGTGTGTCCGAATTCCCATGCGGTTGTATAGGAACCGGGGAATGCGTGGAGACCAGGCGTAGGGGTCATTATGGCATGAACAGACAAGTGCCCGACTAGTTATGTTATATTACATGGTTAGTAAGAAACATCTTCCAGGGAGAATAGTTCCGTTAGGGGGTCCTTTCCCTGGGAGGCATGCCCTAAAGTGCATGTCCATGCTGCAAAAAGAAACGCGGGAAAAACATCTGGGGGCATATAGATAAAATAAAAAAGATCATCTTTAGTTCACCGACCGAATATTCCCTTAAGAAAGCTAGATTTCGGCTTCACCCAGTCTGAGGTACACGTCCGGCTGACCCGGCAGTAACAATCGCAGAGGTGCTCCCTTTACCACCTAGCCGAACAATCGAGAACGTTGGGGTAAGCACAGGAGCCAGGCAACCCAGCTTGGCCAAAACTTAAGTCATATCGATGAATATAATGGTGAATAAAGGTACATGCGGAAGTGTGACACATGTGTTGGGCATGAAGCCTGTATAAATAAGCTTCTGTTTAAAGAAGCCCCCAGGTCTGATGAGCGCGGATAGTGCGTCACTTTATGAGCTTTTAAAGGCTATAAGAGATTGAGAGAGAAGAAGAGGAATGTAAGACAGAAAGTATATAAAAAATGGATAGAGGAAGGAGACGAACACAGAGTCCGGCGCTAGGCATAGAATCTTCGGAGACAGGCTGCGTTCCATGGGTTCGGCTCGAGTCGATTATCCGATGCATTTCGCATGCGGTACGCTCCACCAGTCAGAACTTGGTCAATTATGAAGGGACCTTCCCACTTGGGCTTGAGTTTGTCCTTTTTCTTGTCCGGCAGGCGTAGGACTAATTCGCCAATGTTGTAATTTTTGGCCCGTACTTCTCTACTTTGGTATCGTCGAGCCTGTTGTTGATAGAATGCGGAACGGGCTTTTGCCACGTCACCCTCTTCCTCCAATGCGTCCAAACTGTCCTGCCGATCGAGCTCGGCTTCTCTTTCTTCGTACATGCGCACTCGAGGTGAGTCATGAATTATGTCGCAAGGCAAAACTGCCTCTGTGCCGTACACCATAAAGAATGGTGTGTATCCGGTGGTGCGATTCGGCGTGGTTCGCAGCCCCCAGAGTACGGAGTCGAGCTCCTCTACCCAGTGCGTGTTGGATTCCGTGAGGGACCGCACTAATCTGGGTTTAATGCCGCTCATGATAAGACCATTTGCACATTCAACCTGGCCGTTAATTTGTGGGTGATAGACGGAAGCATAATCAAGCTTGATGCCCATGTTTTTGCACCAGAGTTTTACCTCATCGGCCGTGAAGTTCGTGTCGTTATCAGTGATGATGCTGTGGGGGACGCCGTAACGGTGTACAATCCCGGATATAAAGTCTATCACATGTCTGTATTCGGCCGTCTTAACAGGCTTGGCTTCTATCCATTTGGTGAACGTATCCACCATGACCAGTAAGTATCTGTGCTTGTGGGTTCCGCCTTTAAGGGGTCCAACCATGTCAAGCCCCCAGACCGCGAAAGGCCAAGTGATGGGGATGGTTTGGAGGGCAGTAGGTGGCATATGGCTTTACTTTGCAAAGAGCTGGCAACCGGTGCATTTTTGGACTAAGTCTTGGGCGTCTGCCCGGGCCGTCGGCTAATAAAAGCCTGTACGGAAGGCCTTGCTTACAAGGGACCGAGCTGCAGCGTGATGACCACCGAGTCCGGCATGAATTTCAGCCAGGAGGTTCCGCCCTTCCTCTTCGGAGATGCACCTTTGAAGGACTCCGGTAGTGCTTTTCTTATAAAGCTCTCCTTCATGGACTTTGTAGGCTTTGGATCGCCGTACTATGCAGCGTGCCTCATTTTGGTCCTCAGGGAGTTCTTGCCTAGTAAGGTAGGCAAGGAATGGTTCTATCCACGGGGCGATGACGGCCATTATTATGTGGGCTAAGGGTGTTATTTCATTGGCAGAGCCGCCGATTGTGTCAGAATGTTCGATGTCGGGCAGTGCGGTTGGGTCCAGGCTGTTGTTGTGCGGCTCCCCTTCCCATACTACGGATGGCTTGAACAACCTTTCCAAGAAGATGTTGGGAGGGACTACATCGCGTTTTGCGCCGATGCGTGCCAGGACATCTACCGCCTGATTATTTTCCCGGGCTATGTGGTGAAATTCAAGCCCTTCGAACCGAGCTGACATTTTTAGGACGGCGTTACGGTAAGCTGCCATCTTTGGATCTTTGGCGTCGAAGTCTCCATTTATTTGGGATATTGCGAGGTTTGAGTCCCCACGCACCTCTAGGCGTTGAATGCCCATGGATACTGCCATCCGGAGACCATGTAAAAGGGCCTCATATTCGGCTGCATTGTTGGAGTCTGTGTACATAATCTTTAGTACGTATTGAACTGTGTCTCCTGTGGGGGACGTCAAAACAACACCAGCCCCCAGTCCGGCCAACATCTTGGAACCGTCGAAATGCATGATCCAATTTGAATATGTGCCATACTCTTTAGGGAGTTCGGCCTCCGTCCATTCTGCGATGAAATCGGCCAAAACTTGTGACTTGATGGCTCATTGTGGCTTATAAGTTATGTCGAACGGGAGGAGCTCGATGGCCCATTTCGCAATCCGGCCCATTGCATCACGGTTGTTAATAATGTCATTAAGTGGTACTTCCGAGGCTACTGTTATTGAACACTCTTGGAAGTAGTGTCGTAGCTTCCGGGATGCCATGAATACTGCGTACGCAATCTTTTGATAATGCGGGTACCGTGATTTGCAGGGAGTGAGGACAGTGGACACATAATAGACAGGCCTTTGAAGGGGGAATTTGTGTCTGTCCGCTTCTCGTTCGACGACGAGCACTGCGCTTACAACCTGATGTGTTGCTGCGATGTACAATAGCATTGGTTCGCCGGTGTTTGGCGCGGCCAGGACTGGGTTTGTTGCCAGTATGGCTTTTATTTCGTCGAGTCCGGCCGTGGCTGCGTCCGTCCATTTGAAGTGCTCGATGCGCCGAAGGAGGCAGTAAAGGGGAAGGGCCTTTTCTCCCAGGCGGGAGATAAAGCGGCTTAGAGCCACCACACATCCGGTTAACTTTTGTATTTGTTTGAGGTCCTTTGGGATATCCAGTTGCGACAGAGCTCGAATCTTGGCTGGATTTGCTTCAATTCCTCTATTGGATACAATGAAGCCCAAGAGCTTTCCGGCTGGAACGCCGAAAACGCATTTTTCCGGGTTGAGCTTGATGTCGTATGTTCGGAGATTATCAAATGTGAGCCTCAAGTCGTCTACTAGAGATTCAACATGTCTTGTTTTGACGACCACATCATCTACGTATGCCTCCACTGTTTTACCGATCTGGCTTGCCAGACATGTCTGAATCATGCGTTGATATGTTGTGCCGGCGTTTTTGAGTCCGAAGGGCATCATGTTGAAGCAGAATGGCCCGTATGGTGTGATAATGCCGTTGCGGCTTGGTTTGATTCTTCCATCTTGATTTGATGGTAGCCAGAATATGCGTCGAGGAAACACAACGAATCGTGTCCTGCGGTGGCATCGATAATTTGATCGATGCGGGGGAGAGGGAAGGGATCCTTTGGGCAAGCCTTGTTGAGGTCTTTAAAATCGACACACAGGCGCCAGGATTTGTCCTTCTTTGGTACCATCACCAGGTTTGCTAGCCAGTTCGGATGTTTTATATCTCTAATGAATCCGGCCTCCAATAGCTTTGCTAGCTCCTCTCCCATAGCATGTCTCTTAGGTTCGGAAAAACGCCGAAGAGCCTGTTTGACAGGTTTGAATCCTGTTTGGATATTTAAGCTGTGCTCGGCCAGCCTGCATGGGATTCCTGGCATGTCCGAAGGATGCCAGGCAAAAATGTCCCAGTTCTCCCGTAGGAACTCTCGCAATGCGGCATCGACATCAGGGTTTAACTATGCCCCGATGGAAGCTGTTTTGTTGGGGTCCGTTGGATGGACTTGGAATTTGACTATTTCGTCCGCTAGTTTAAAGGAGGTGGACTTGGATCTTTTGTCGAGTACCACGTCGTCCCCATTCACGGTAGAGCGCAGCGCAGTCAGTTCCTCGGCCGCTAGGGCTTCGGATAGTGCCTCGAGGGCCAGTGCGGCTGTCTTGTTTTCGGCACGGAGTGCTATATCCGGATCACTAGCGAGAGTGATGATCCCGTTAGGCCCGGGAATCTTGAGCTTCATGTACCCGTAATGGGGTATTGCTTGGAAGATTGTGAATGCTTCCTGCCCCAGCAAAGCGTGATAACCACTGCTGAACGGGGCCACGTCGAACGTGACTTCTTTGGACCTGTAATTGTCCGGCGTGCCGAACACCACATCTAGTGTGATTTTTCCTGTACAACGTGCTTCCCGACTAGGGATTATTCCTCTAAAGGTTGTGCTGCTTCGCGTGATGCGGTTCCAGTCTATATCCATTTTTTGGAGGGTTTCCTCATAGATGAGGTTCAATCTGCTGCCGCCGTCCATGAGTACCTTGGTGAGACGAAAGCCGTCCACTATTGGACTGAGGACCAATGTGGCTGGTGCTCGGGCTGTTCGGAATTTAGGTTCATCACTGGCGTTGAAGGTAATGGCCGTGTCACTCCATGGGTTTATTGTTGCTACTTGGTAGACTTCGGCGAGGCTGCGGAGTGTTCTTTTTCGCATGTTATTTGATGCGAAGGTCTCGAAGACTGTTAATACCGTATTGGTGTCTTTAGGGTGGCTTTCTGTGGCTTCCGGGATTAGGAGGTTTTCGCCAATTTTAGCCACCTGCCGGAGTATCCAACATGCTCTAAGGCTGTGAGTTGGTGTGGCGTCCTCTGTACTATGAATTTTACAGGGTCCATTAAGCCATCCTTCCAGTACGGTTCCATGCCCTGTAGAGGGTTTTTGCCTTTTGGTGTTTGACCCGGGTGTCTGGCGATGATGCACCCTTTTATTTCGGACTGGGCTTGCATTAAGGGCCGGATTGTCCCAGAATTTTGTTTCAGTTTTCCGGGCGCTTTCCATCGCACAGTACTATCGTACTATGGACGCTAAGTCAACGAAGCATTTAATATCACGGCGACTTATGGCGTTGAGTATTCCCTTGTCCGTGCAATTATTGCAGAAGGATGAAATTGTGTCTTCCTCGCGGCAGCCCCTTATCCTGTGCATAACCAGGAGGAATCTGGCCCAGTAATGATGTACCGTTTCTTTGGGCTCTCGCCTGATTTGGGATAGATCGCTAATGTTCGGGTGGGTGGGTGGAATTGAATCCGGAGCCTTACCCCTCCTGATGCTCAGAGGCCGGGGAATTTCCGAACTCGAAAGTTTGGATTCCTGGATGTCATCCAATGAATCCAGTCTGTCGCCTGATTCTCGGTTCAGGTCTTGAGTGATATCCTCCCCTCCGCGGACATCCGGCTTGGAGGGATCGGGAATCCGGATGTAGCGAGTCCTTAGGATAGATGAAGGGTCGCCGCACTGTCCCTCTACTACGGCAACGTGATGGGTGGCTTGGGTAGAGTTAATCTCTCTCAGATCGGTTTTAGGCCCAATCTGGTCGTAATCCGTAGCGACTCCCAGGACGGCGAAGCGATCCAAGAGCTCGTTTATGGAGGAAAGCTCTATTGGATTTAACTGCTTGACAAGTTCCGAGTTGACATGAAGATTGTTTTCAATGGCTCGAGAGGTCATCGTCGGCGTAGAAGCCGAACAGGTGGTCATAAGAAAACCACCTAGCTGGAGGGTTTGGCCGACAGCCAAAGCTCCCTTAGCGACGGTGCCGTCTTTAAAGACGGGGTGAGGCATCCTTCCTGATGGCGACGACACAGAGGAACTCTCAATGAAAGCACCAATGTCGGTGTCAAAACCGACGGATCTCGGGCAGGGGGTCCCGAACTGTGCGTCTAGGCCGGATGGTAACAGGAGGCAGGGGACATGAAGTTTTACCCAGGTTCGGGCCCTCTCGATGGAGGTAAAACCTTATGTCCTGCTTAATTAATATTGATGGTATGGGTATTACAAGAGTTGATCTACCACGAGATCAGAGAGGCTAAACCC
This sequence comes from Triticum monococcum, assembly GCA_034509565.1. Taxonomy (NCBI): domain Eukaryota; kingdom Viridiplantae; phylum Streptophyta; class Magnoliopsida; order Poales; family Poaceae; genus Triticum; species Triticum monococcum. Next base: position 674,831,239 of record CM067845.1, read on the forward strand.
TAGAAGCTAGCCTATGGTATGATTGTTGATGTGTATGTTGTCCTACGGACTAAAACCCTCCGGTTTATATAGACACCGGAGAGGGTTAGGGTTACATAGAGTCGGTTACAATGGTAGGAGATCTGATCATCCGTTTCGCCAAGCTTGCCTTCCACGCCAAGGAAAGTTCCTTCCGGACACGGGACGGAGTCTTCAATCTTGTATCTTCATAGTCCAGGAGTCCGGCTAAAGGTACAGTTCGGCTATCCGAACACCCCCTAATCCAGGACTACCTCAATGAGGAAGAAGAAGAACAAGGGAGAAGGAAAAGTAAAGGTAAAAGATGTAGATAGATTTGTTCGATTGTGTGTTGTTTCAATCGGCCGTCACCCCCAACATATATAAGAGGCGGCTGGACTTCCCGTACAAGCAAAGGATTTATCTAGGCTTTCCTTACAAGAAAATTACATCAATTCACGTCCAAAACCCTAGTCAAATTCGGACTGGTTTTATCCGAACTTTCTAAAACTGTTCGGTTTAAACTGGTAGTACTTTGAGGGTCCTTTTTGTGGTGATAAACGACCTTGGATGGAAACGAGCCCAAAAGCAATCTTGACTGTTTCGATGAGACGAACAACTTTCATGTTGAACGTTGTTTCATCAGAGATCATCTCGATGGTCAAATCGCTCGTGCAAGACAGCTAATTATTCACGCAGCACATCAGACATACCCACATATGTGTCTGGTTCCGGGCGTCATATTTTTGCTCACTGGAGGGTTGCGTTGTGGGGGCTCTAAATTTTGCATATGACCTTAGATTGAGGCTATCTTTATATCAAAATCGATCATTTCGACGAGACGAAGACAATTCATGTAGATCAGTTTTCAATATGGGGCAGTCTTGGGGGCGTAATTAGCCGAATAGTGTTCTGAATACAAAATCTAAGTACTTCGAACACAACTTTGGCCTTAGAGATGAGACAGGATGACTATGTCCCTAATATAAAAGTTTTTCCTTTTGACGATACGGAACTTTCTCACTTTGAGCACTTCTCCATTTGAGACCATCTTAATTAAGTTCTTCGCCGTGCCAAAATCTGATGTCAACAGTTCCCCAACACGCGCATCGTCACCTCGTCCTTAGCCAATCTTCGCTTAATCCGTAGCCCCTGTTTCGAGTTGCAAATATTAGCAACAGAACCAGTATCAAATACCCAGGCGCTACTGCGAGCATTAGTAAGGTACACATCAATAACATGTATATCAAATATACCTTTCACTTTGCCATCCTTCTTTTCCGCCAAATACTTGGGGCAGCTCCGCTTTCAGTGACCAGTCCCTTTGCAGTAGAAGCACCCAGTCTCAGGCTTAGGTCCAGACTTGAGCTTATTCACTTGAGTAGCAACTTGCTTACTGTTCTTCTTGAAGTTCCCCTTCTTCCCTTTACCATTTTTCTTGAAACTAGTCGTCTTGTTGACCATCAACACTTCATGCTCCTTCTTGATTTCTACCTCCGCAGCTTTTAGCATTGTGAAGAACTCGGGAATCTTATCCATCCCTTGCATGTTATAGTTCATCACAAAGCTTTTGTAGCTTGGTGGCAGTGATTGAAGAACTCTGTCAATGACACTATCAACTGGAAGATTAACTCCCAAGTGAGTCAAGTGATTGTGGTACCCAGACATTCTGAGTATATGTTCACTGAGATAACTATTCTCCTCCATTTTGCAGCTGTAGAACTTATTGGAGACTTCATATCTCTCAATCCGGGCATTTGCTCGAAATATTAACTTCAACTCCTAAAACATCTCATATGCCCCATGACGTTCAAAACATCGTTGAAGTCCTGGTTCTACGCCGTAAAGCATGGTACGCTGAACTATCGAGTAGTCATCAGCTTTGCTCTTCCAGGTGTTCACAACATCTGGCGTTGTTCCTGCAGCGGGTTTGGCACCTAGCGGTGCTTCCGGGACATAATTCTTCTGTGCAGCAATGAGGATAATCCTCAAGTTACGAACCCAGACCGTGTAATTGCTACCATCATCTTTGAACTTAGCTTTCTCTATGAACGCGTTAAAATTCTACAGAACAACAGCACGAGCCATTTATCTACAACAACATAGACATGCAAAATACTATCAGGTACTAAGTTCATGATAAATTAAAGTCCAATTAATCATGTTACTTAAGAACTCCCACTTAGATAGACATCTCTCTAATCATCTAAGTGATCACGCGATCCATATCAACTAAACCATGTCCGATCATCACGTGAGATGGAGTAGTTTTCAATGGTGAACATCACTATGTTGATCATATCTACTATATGATTCACACTCTACCTTTCGGTCTCAGTGTTCCGAGGCCATATCTGCATATGCTAGGCTCGTCAAGTTTAACTCGAGTATTCTGCGTGTGCAAAACTGGCTTGCACCCGTTGTATGTGAACGTAGAGCTTATCACACCCGATCATCACGTGATGTCTCGATACGACGAACTGTAGCAACGGTGCATACTCAGGGAGAACACTTGTACCTTGAAATTTAGTGAGATATCATCTTATAATGCTACCGCCGTACTAAGCAAAATAAGATGCATAAAGGATAAACATCACATCAATCAATATAAGTGATATGATATGGCCATCATCATCTTGTACCTTTGATCTCCATCTCCAAAGCACCATCATGATCACCATCGTCACCGGCTTGACACCTTGATCTCCATCGAAGCATCGTTGCCGTCTCGCCAACTATTGCTACTACGACTATCGCTATCGCTTAGTGATAAAGTAAGCAATTACATGGTGATTGCATTTCATACAATAAAGCGACAACCATATGGCTCCTGTCAGTTGTCGATAACCAGGTTACAAAACATGATCATCTAATGCAACAATTTATACAATCACGTCTTGACCATATCACATCACAACATGCCCTGCAAAAACAAGTTAGACGTCCTCTACTTTGTTGTTGCAAGTTTTACGTGGCTGCTACGGACTTAGCAAGAACCGTTCTTACCTACACATCAAACCACACGATTTTTCGTCAAGTTTGCTATTTTAACCTTCAACAAGGACCGGACGTAGTCACACTCGATTCAACTAAAGTTGGAGAAACAGACACCCACTATCCACCTGTGTGTGAAGCACGTCGGTAGAACCAGACTCGCGTAAGCGTACGCGTAATGTCGGTCTGAGCCGCTTCATCCAACAATACCGCCGAATCAAAGTATGACATGCTGGTAAGCAGTATGACTATTATCGCCCACAACTCTTTGTGTTCTACTCATGCATATAACATCTACGCATAGACCTGGCTCTGATGCCACTGTTGGGGAACACAGTAATTTCAAAAAAAAAAAATTCCTACGCACACGCAAGATCCATCTAGGTGATGCATAGCAACGAGCGGGGAGAGTGTGCCCACGTACCCTCGCAGACCGAAAGCGAAAGTGTTTAGTAACACAGTTGATGTAGTTGAACGTCTTCACGATCCAACTGATCCAAGTACTGAACGCACGGCTCCTCCATGATCTGCACATGTTCAGCTCGGTGACGTCCCTCGTACTCTTGATTCAGCTAAGGCCAAGGAAGAGTTTCATCAGCACGATGGCGTGGTGACGGTGATGACGAAGTTACCGACGTAGGGCTTCGCCTAAGCTCTACAACGATATGACCGAGGTGGAAATCTATGGAGGGGGGCACCACACACGGCTAAGACAACTGTGAACTTGTGTGTCTATGGGGTGCCCCCTCCCCGTATATAAAGGAGTGGAGGAGGGGAGGGACGGCCCTCTCTATGGCGCGCCCCAAGAGGGATTTCTACTCCTAGTAGGAGTAGGTTACCCCCCTTCCCTAGTTGGAGTAGGAGAAGGCGGAAGAGGGAGAAGGAGAGAAGGAAAGGGGGGTCGGCCCCCTTCCCAATTCGAATTGGGCTGGGGGGGGCACTTTGCCGCCTCCTCCTCTCTCCCATTATAGCCCATTAAGGCCCAATGACTCCCCGGGGGGTTCCGGTAACCCCCCGGTACTCCGGTAAATGCCCGAACTCATTCGAAACCATTCCGGTGTTCAAACATAGCCTTCCAATATATCAATCTTCATGTATCGACCATTTCGAGACTCCTCATCATGTCCTTGATCACATCCGGGACTCCGAACTACCTTCGGTACATCAAAACACATAAACTCATAATACCGATCATCAACGAACGTTAAGCGTGCGGACCCTACGGGTTCGAGAACTATGTAAACATGACCGAGACTCACTTCCGGTCAATAACCAATAGCGTAACCTGGATGCTCATATTGGTTCCTACATATTCTACGAAGATCTTTATCGGTCAAACCACATAACAACATACATTGTTCCCTTTGTCATCGGTATGTTACTTGCCCGAGATTCGATCGTCGGTATTATTATACCTAGTTCAATATCGTTACCGGCAAGTCTCTTTATTTGTTCCATAATGCATCATCCCGTAACTAACTCATTAGTCACATTGCTTGCAAGGCTTATAGTGATGTGCATTACCGAGAGGGCCCAGAGATACCTCTTCGACAATCGGAGTGACAAATCCTAATCTCGATCTATGCCAACTCAACAAACACCATCAGAGACATCTGTAGAGCATCTTTATAATCACCCAGTTACGTTGTGACGTTTGATAGCACACTAAGTGTTCCTCCAGTATTCGGGAGTTGCATAATCTCATAGTCATAGGAACATGTATAAGTTATGAAAAAAGCAACAGCAATAAACTAAACGATCATAGTGCTAAGCTAACATATGGGTCAAGTCAATCACATCATTCTCTAATGATGTGATCCCGTTCATCAAATGACAACTCTTGTCCATGGTTAGGAAACTTAACCATCTTTGATTAACGAGCTAGTCAAGTAGAGGCATACTAGTGACACTCTGTTTGTCTATGTATTCACACATGTATTAAGTTTCCGGTTAATAGAATTCTAGCATGAATTATAAACATTTATCATGATATAAGGAAATATAAATAACAACTTTATTATTGCCTCTAGGGCATATTTCCTTCAATATAGATGGCTAAAATTTGATTGAAAATACAAGGGGATATAATAAACTCGGACGAAGGGAGTAACGAGTAGTAACACACGCGCATTTAGCTGCTAAAATAAAAAAAAACACATACAAATACTCAAATGGCGAGGCAAGGCGTCGGCCCGCCGACACAAATTTGGGCCGGCCACCTAACAACTATCTGATCCGGCGGGCACAAACGAACCAAATTTCGACTGCCTAGCACAACTTTGCCCCGGCCGCTTACCAATGGCTCCGCTGGCCACAATAGGGAGAAAGTTGGACATGAGCTGCTGCGGTGGAGGAGCTCTTCCGTGTAAGATGGAAAAAGACGCACTGCGCAAGAGTTGAAAAACGAAGGAGAGAAAGGAAAGAGATAAGGTTGTACCCGCAAGAGCACGTGTCGCCTTTGGATTGGTTTATTTCTGTCGCGTGACGAGGCGACCAGCGCAAAACTCGGCCGGTTAGTCGTCTGGAATCATTTACCATACTCAAACCATAAACAAGATTTTTTGGGTCAAACAGTGATTAAAGGCTACTTTACCCTTTAGATATTTTTTTGAAGGAATGCCATCGTGGTTACTTTGCTCTTTAGATCTAATTTTTGACAAGCATGCATTCTAAACTCTAAAGTCACATGCCAAGTTTCCCATCTTGAAAGAAAGAGAGGGGGGTTGCCTTTCTCACGTGCCCCAACGGAACAAACCCTTGAGAGCAGAGCGGCTGCAGAACCAACCCAACCCCAGGCGCCAAAAACCCCAGCCCACGCCGCGGGGGCATTCCCGCAAACACCTCGCCGGCGGAGCGACGCGTCCCCCGATGGCCGGATCCGACCTCCCGTACACCGGCTCCGTCGGCGGCGGCATCTCTCCCCCGCCGTCGGCGTCGAGGAAGCGCAGGCGCGGCGACAACGACGACGGGGCGCCGCCCTCGCTGCCGAGCCGCGAGACCCGGGCCTCGGTCGCGGCGCGGGAGGCCGCGGTCGGCGCGGTGCGGACGGCGCGGCGCGTGGCCGCGGGGGCGGTGTGGGCGGCCAAGGCGGGGCGGGGCCACGGGCGCGGCCTCGGCGACGTGGGGCGGATGCGGGAGGTGCTCCTCACGGTGCGCGGCGCGCGCTGCGCCCGCGTCCCGAACGACGACGACGACTACCCGTACCCGCAGGTGAGGCCTCTCGCCAAGCGGCGGCGCGAATTCGTCCTGTTGGAGCGTGCGGAATGGGGTTTTTGGTTCGCGGCGTCCATGTCCTTGGTGCACCGGGGTGTGATTGGAGCGGGGCCTTACTCGGGGCTCGCCGCCGATGATGCCGCCTCGGCGCTCGGTGATCTTTGATCTGTCGCTGCTTGTGGTGATTAGAGTTGGTCTTGCGCCAACGATTGCACGCGTTTGCTCTTGCTCTAATCCCCGGATTACCTGCTCTGTGTTTGCCTGTGCGAATTTACGGCCGCTAGGATTTGCCTGTGCGATGCGATGGTCACTCATTTCTTGTCTGTTAGGATTCTCTGTACTAGTTACGGCACCCCGTTATTAGTCGCCATGGTCCAAGAATTAGGTAGGAATTGGCGTGTCTCTTCATTCATTTATTGCCAGTTTCCCCAGAGCTTGGTCTGTCTGATACTCTGATGCCACTTAGGGGCGAAGTTCATGATGCCTTTATGACTAAGCTGGACATGGAGTTACACTACTTTCAAGATGGAATCTTATTCTATTCTATTAATACTAGTTATTAGCTCAGATTTGTGCTAGACTGGTAACTAGTGTGCTTTGATGAGATAAAATGTTGAATTGATGTCACCCCTTTTAATCTCTGCTGCATTTAAAAAAAAAATTGCTTCAACATTTGCTATATTTTCTCTGCTATTTATTTTGTGTCTAAATTCCAGATTTTATTGTGATGATGAATGTACAAAAAACACATATGTATATCAAACTATCATAGTAGATATGCTGCATCGGTTGGTACCTACAAACCTGTGCGTTCCGTAGGATATGTACCGGGATCGATGTTTGGTTCGCTGGATAAATTTACCAGGCTGTGTTTATGCCATACTTTTGTTTCAGATTATCTTAGTCGGGATGCGTGCTTTTGACAGGGTGGCGTCATCATATTCTTATGCTGTGTTTTTACGCGGGAGTTGGGCCAGCTGTCTGTAGATTTTTGACGCGTGAGTATGGGCGACTGTATATTATTTGGTGCTTAAGCGAAAAACCTGGCAGGAGTGGTAACGCATGACACATCTGTGTAAAAGATGGAATGATGTCAGTGGAATCCGTTGGGTCATTCGAGCTGATTCCACACGGGCATATGCTTTTGATTCTGTGAGAAATGCAGGTTTGAATTTTTGGAACTAGCTGCTCTCGGAGGCCAGCTATATATAGGGGTGATTCGCTTTTGTGGCCTGTTATCTTTTAACTATCGACGCATTTTAGATAAACGATGCTAAGCAACTTTGACCAGGGGGGCATGTCTCAGTTGTCTGTTTGGTGCGCATGTACTACCCATGACACCAACTCATTTTGATCAAAATATATTGTGGCCTTCTAAACTTGATTTCTATCTCAATCAAATGTTCTGTTCACATCAGACTAGATCGTGGTTCTTGAATGCCCATGATAGTTCAGATTTGGCAGGTCAGAAATATGCACATTCATTAATTCTGACATTAGCAATCCAGTTGAAAGATCATGTAGTGTAGCCCTGCCAATGGATGTTGCTGCATTTAAGGATTAATAAGTCATATCATATGCTCCTTTCAGGTGTTAGTCCTAAGAGCTTATTTATGGTTGTACACTTAACATGCTTGAAAAATAGATGGGACTTGTCGTCCTAGGGTTATCCAAGATTTGATTATTATGGTTTAATCATGCTAAATCATGTCTTTATGCCGAGAGATGCTGATTGTGCAGCACACTTGTGTGCTAAATATCCTAGTCCTGCTGACTTGGCACTAGGCCACCCTTCTAATAAGTTAGAATAATTCCAACAAAATTTGCCGCATGAAATTACTTGGAGCGGGATTAAAAGACAATCAAATGCCACTCAAGAATATCTGGCACTGCTATCGCTTGTTTTGCAATATGCTTTTCTATTTATTAAATGTTTCTTGAGTTATAAAACCAATTCTCTTTGATCTGATCACTGTTGCTCGAGTCTGTCTAATTCACTTCTCCATGTTGCCAGGAAAGCAGGAGTCCGGAGAGGCTAAATTGTAAGATCAGCTACTTATCTAATTATCCGCTGAAACGTGTTAGAACAGACCCTGTCGAGCATCAAGCTTCTGTCCCTGAGTGGAAAAATGCTCCATCTGTGGAATATACTGATGATTACAAAGCTGCAACCTTACCAAAACTGGGCACAGTTGTCTATCCACTAAACATGGATATCTCAGCAACTAACAAGTCAGAGAAGAAGAGGAAAAGATTGGTAGACAAGTGTAAGTGTTCTTGTCCTGGATCTGAGGACTGTGTACGAGTTCACGTAAAGAAGGCAAGGAGCTGGATCAAGGATCAGTTGGGTGAGGAAGCTTTCAAAAACTGTGGGCTAGACGCAATGGGTGAGCAAGTTGGAGAGCAATGGACCACAGTTTTCAAAAGGAAACTTGAAAAAGTTGACAAGTTGATTCCTCAGAATAAACATCAGAAATTCATGGAGATTGCCTTGAAGGAGCTCGGACAGAAGGAAACAAAGGATTTGGCGAAGTATTACTACAATGTTTTTCTTCCCAGAAGATTGGCAAGCTTGACCAGGGCAGAGCATAAAAAGGACGAAGCTGTCGATACGAGTGATGAAAAGAGTGATCAAGAGGATGGCGAGAATGAACGTCATCCTCGAAAGAAAAGTAAAAAAAGCTATGGATCTTCTTCCACAAGGTATTAACATTACATGATGCTTTTGAAGATCTTTTTTACTTTCTGCAACATATGCCTGTCATTACTATCTCGGATGTTATCATTTCGCACAATGCTTGAGCAATTAGTAAGAAGTCAAAGGGGTGCCTGTTGTGAAAATCATTTTACTCTCTGCAACATATGCTTGTCACTACTCTCTCAGATGTTACAATTTGTCACAATGTTTGAGCAAATACAAAGAAGTCAAAGGGGTCTCGGTAGTGCTAAATTACTATTCCATTACTGTCTTATGGAATAATAACCTGCATTTTTTTGCACAATCCTGTCAGCATGTACACATTAATTACCTATGCATTTCTTTCTTGTTGGAGAATTTGTTATGGAAATAAATCAGGCACTAGTCTACTTTGAAAGTCAAGGAATAATCCATGTCCACTCTATTCCCATTTAGCTACCGAATATTTGCCATTGCTCTTTGCTAGTGTGGTAATTTAGTTAACTTAGAATCACCTCCTTTGACAGGTGCAAGAAGTAGAAGAGTCGGAGGAATTCGACGAGTGGGCCAACAGTTACGTTGCAGTGGAAGAAGAATTAACAGTTTTGTTGCAGTGGAAGAGGAATTAACAGTTTTGTTGTAGTAGAAGAAGAATTAGGAAACTTGAGAAAGCGGGTTTACATGATGAGAGTTTGCAGTGGAGTCAAGACTGATATCCGGACCCATGCAGTCGCAGATCTCCATCGGTCGTATAAGTACAAGATTCTTACCTTAGTTACCGGTGACGGGCGCCCTAAGCAGGTCTCACCGCCACCACGACATTTGACGTAAACATGTGTTCATGAGTTCGTTTCATTTTTTATTTGTTGTTGCTGTAATGTGCATGGCACAAAAGAGAGAAGGCAAGTGATATATGGAGAGTGGGCATATAGAGCCTGTCCAGAAATGCATTTAGGTATTCTTTTGGTGTATCCTCAAACTTAAATCTGCAGATGTGAGTTGTTCTGTTGGTCTTATAATTACAGATTTTTGGGGAATGTCGCATACATGCTTGAGTTTGGATCATGATATGATATGGTTCTCATCTAGGGCATTCTTCAGTACTGCGGGCTTGCAGATTAGTGATAGTGGTGTGTTTATTTCCTCTCCGGTGATTGATGAACAGAAACAGTCAGATAACTAGCAGCCTAAACAATTTTTTCCTTGTTCTTTTTCTTTTTCTTGGTTTTATTTTTTCACTCTTTTATTTTTGCCTTGTTTTGCTTTCATTTCCTAGGCGAGAAAATACGTGAACATCTTTTTCAAAACGGGACTTAACCAAGTCTTAGTCGATGCTATATTCGCAGAATTTTACATTGAGATCTGTGCAAAATTTTCTTTTCTTTTTCTTTCTTTCTTACATGTTATATCATTTGACTTAGACTTGGTTAAGTCTCAATTGACTAAGACCTAAGCACACCCATTTCAAAATCACATGAGTATATTTTCTAACATATGGAAACAACCATTCTTATTTCTTTTCAAATACATTAAAAAAACAAGACCATTCAGGACGCCTTTAGAGGCATGTTTTTTTTTTCTTTTATAGAAGTCTCTAAGCACCATGTGCCACTAGGCCTCGAGTGCGAGTGGGCTAGCTTGCTCCTTGCGAGCCTAGCCAACAGGGTGACACCTTGTTCTAAAAATTGAGAATGGATGTTTTTGAAAGTTTTATGTGCATGAACATTTTTTAAATATGAGATGGACATTATATTTATATTTTTTATGTGCAATTTTTTTTCATTATTTGGTTGATTTTTGATTTTTAACAAACTAGATAATTGCATGCGCGTTGCAACGGATGTAATTATTTTGTAGTATGATAGTCTATGATTCCAGATTGCCTACACAATTATTTATCAAATCATGCCCATGTTTTACCTACCTAAATAAATTTTAGGATTTTATTTGACAATCACTTATTTAATAAGAACTTATTATCTTGTCAAAGAAAACATAAAGGTCAATAAAAGACGAGAGGGCAGGGAAATGTTCGACGAATGACAGAGGTGGATGACAGAACCTTATGTTTTTTTAAGCAGGATCAGAATTGACTAAATGCGAGTTTTTTAATACAGTACAGACACAAACGCTCATATAAACGCACATACGCACACTCACCGTAGGCGTCGGGAACGTCTTTTTTCACTAAAAGCGTATCGCTGAAAATCCTGAAAAAATCCAGAATAAATGCGAGCATCAGGATTTAAACCCTGATGAACAAGGGATACCATTGTTCACCTAACCACAGGTTGATTCGCGACTAAATGCGAGTTAATGGGCCGTCAATTACGAAATCATTCGGGCGTCGCTTCCCTTTAGGAGGCCTGTACACCGGCTTGAGTCGCCGCTATTCGCTCAAAGAGAAAGAAAAGAAAAAAAACGGCTCTCCTCACTCGTCTCCGACGCCTTTGGATCTCGCCGAGCCGTCGCCATCGTGCCTCCTCGCCGCCGCGAAGGTACAGCTCCTCGTCGCCCCCTTGTTCCCACCCCTCTCTCTCGTCCGCCGGCGCGCATGGGAGAGCAGGGGCTGCTCCTGCCCCTCTCCCCCTCATCCTCCTCCCATCTCCCCCCTCCCCTAAATCCTTCATTATTAACTTGATTTCGGGTATGGTGCGAACAGAGGAGGGATCGCACTCCCGCACGAACGAAGGAGCCAGGGTTCTCCGCCGCCGCCACTGCAGCCGGCCCTCCGGCGAACCTCCAGCCCGCGCCGCCGCCTCCCGGAGCAGCGCTCCTCTGCCGGCCCAGGTACTCCCTCCTCCCTCCTCCCTCCTTCCTCCCCCTGCATCGGCCGGATCTGCTGGCTCGCTGCAGGCCGCGCTGCCTCTATGTTGTCCTAATTGCAGTGTATGTCCTCTAAATAAAACTGCAGGCAATGACCTTCTTGTATGAATATATATGTTTACAAGTGCATGTTGTGTAAGGAAAATATGATGATTACTTCCTATCTACTCCTGCATATTGTGAGATTATACTGTGTAATGGAGTTTGCTTGGAAGGTGTTTGTGAAAGTGTTTGTATGAAAATAATTGACATTGGTGACAGCGTACATGGCCATTAGAAATGTGGAAGCACACAGCTTAGGAGGCTTGTAAGATAATCTATTTCTTCCTGTTATTGTTATGTTGTTAACATCTTCCTGGTAAAATTGACCAATATACAGATCACTGCTTTATGGTCAATTGCATATATAAACATATTCGCTCAGGCCCCAGAGGCATTACAGACAAATCTACAATTTCACACTTTGTCTCAACCAAACACCTTCCAGCTTTTCCACAGCAGTTTTTGTACAATCCACAGCTCAACCAAACACTGCCTTAGTTAGTTTATACGTAGTAGTTTGGATCAGATCGATGTTCCACTCCTTAATTGTGCACGACCAAATTAAATATATGGCATCAACTTGAACAACGGATTATGCATTTATTTCACTGGATATCAGCAATGGTATAGGTAGATTGTACATAAGGCAGTGGAATTAGCATTTCTTAAATTGTAGCTTTTGTATTGTTATGGTGTCCAAGTTAAAGCTATCTGTATGGACAAGTTCAGTTCCAAACAAGTTAGGTGTCCAGTTCCTTGGTTAGTCATATATTTTTTCTTTTTCGAAATGGCGTATATCTTTTCTACATGTACCCAAATTTTATTTGTCGTTGATTATCTAATGTATATCTTTCTATCTACATCTGATACAGGAGTTTAGCTGTTAATTCTGCTCAGCCTTCTTGTGTGGCTATGGGGACAGTCGCAATCTACAGCCTTTTCATCATCAACAAGTCTGGCGGCCTTATATACTACAAGGTATCTTCTTGCACTTCTCTTCCTTTTCTACTTTGTAGAGAACTAGAGATAGTCTGAACAACGTGCACATCTCCCCAGGACTATGGCTCAGCGGGGAGAATGGACACCAACGACAGTTTGCGTCTGGCGAGTCTCTGGCACTCGATGCATGCTATCTCACAGCAGCTGTCCCCTACCACTGGCTGTACTGGCATTGACCTCTTACAGGCCCACAATTTCGATCTCCATTGCTTCCAATCCCTCACAGGTATTCACTTCCCTTAAGTTGTACCCACATGCTTGATAATGATAAATCGTCACCACACGCTTATACTAGTGGGTTTATGTACCTTTTGGGTTGTGGTGAATGATGTTTTAGTAGTGGATATTTTCAAGTTAAGCAGTACAAGCTGTGGTTTTATTCTTCACTTACTGGTTCACAATTGGTCCCTTAAACTTACACAAATTTGTCCATTACTTTTTCTAAATGTTCAGAATATAATCTCATGCAAATGCAAGTTATTAACAACAACACATGTGGCCTCTCCATTATCCACAGTTGTGCCTTGAGCACCATACATGCATATTGAATTAAGTGACATCATTGAATTCAGTTACTTTAGGTTGCTCTTTTATTTGCCATCTAGCAGAAACAATACTTGTCGTTCCTTGGATTTGTAGGCAGCAGCCATTTCCTTGGTGAATGATGTGCATTAGCCGTTATGTACTATTAACACACTCATGTCATCCGACTTTCAATGACTACAAATTTATTTCTGTTCATGTCATGCTAGAGCAGGCATCTGCCCACAAAACTATAAGCAGTAGCAGAACTCAATAGATCAATCTAATTGCATCTGCTCTTGGACTTGATCCACACATAAGTACAAAGCTTCCTTCCTTGGTTGTTGGTACACGTCAATATATTTACTAGATACATCCATTTTTATCCATTTCTGCGACAAGTAATTCGGGACGGAGGGAGTACTATTTTGATGCTTCAATCATAATAATGACGCTAGTAACTTTGCCCACTGTACTTTGTGGTTTGACCGTTTGCCATTGGCGTGGGTTCCCATCAAAGGTGCAGCGCAAACGGGCAGAAGGTTCTCAGATTAGTATAGTTTATATAAAGGGCAGCCCAGTGCACGTGTAGCTCCAGCTTGCGCATGGTCCGGGAAAGGGTCCGGCTACTTTGGGTCTATAGTATGCAGCCTTTCCCTACATTTCTGTAAGAGGCTGTTTCCAGGACTCGAACCCGTGACCTCATGGTCACAAACTTTACCGCTGCGCCAAGGCTCCCCTTCAGATTAGGATAGTTTATATGCTTAGATAAATTTCCTTTTGATGGGAATTAGTTTCTTAGGGGCTAAGCACCATCCCTGCTGAAGAGGCAGCATGTACCCCACTTGATGAAGCAATTGAACCAGAAATAATTATAAGCATATACCGTCCCTTGCACGATAAGGATTAGGCCTTGCTGGCAGATAGGTGAGATCGAGTGCCCTATTCCCGGTCTTTGTATCCTTAGCAACTGCAGCACATGGCACTGTGTTCTGTAGGACTAAGAAATGAACCAGTGAAGTACTTGTATACAAGTGTGGTAGTTTATATTTACTGCCAAAGAAATTGAAGTGCTGGATTGTGTTACCAATTTATTCGAATGCCAATGTGAATGTGGGGTCTATACCCAGAGCTAACTTATCCTGTTAATTTTGTCAAGTTTATTTGGTTAGGATTTGATCTACGTAGTGATTCAAGATTTTTGGAAGTGTTATATTAAAAATGATCAACATGAGAAAGTAGATATTCTAAAATTGTGACGCCCTTCAGTTTTCTTCTGTTCTCAGCTTGCGTTGCTAGTAAATGGTATGGCTCTAGTTTAAAATCAGCACACCTAAACTATGCTCTTAAATTGTGGATTCATTTCTTTACCCGTTAACCGTGTCATTTTATGCTTTGGCACTGTCTAGTTACTGACCTGGCTGGTTGCATGGCATGCTCCAGGGACCAAATTTTTCGTTGTATGCGAAACAGGCGCTCAAAATATGGAAATCCTGCTGAAAACTATATATGAGCTGTACACGGAGTTTGTTTTGAAGAACCCATTCTACGAGATGGAGATGCCAATCCGGTGTGAGCTCTTTGACCTCAACTTAGCTCATGTCATCCAGAAGGACCGTGTCGCACTTCTGGGCCGGTGAAACATGAAAGGAACATACGGAGCACCTTCTCTTGCAATTTCGTGTGTGTTTCTCTACCATCTTTGTATTTGGTCACATAGAACATGGTTCTGCTTGAAAGTGATTCTGGCTGGTAACATGAATGTGGTACGCACTTTGATATCTGTAAATCTGCTATACAGTGCTGGGTTACAGCATTTTGAAGACAGACGATGTGTCTAGACTTTGACATTGCTCAGTTTGAATTTCCATGCCTCCGTGATTTGAACAAGATTATGTGTTCGTGGCCATGTGGGTAAATAACCTGTATAACAGTCGGTAATACCATGAATATCAGATGTTTTATATACCGTCTGTCTTTTTGGACCATGGGAACCGGCTGTTGACCAATTAATTTCTGGTGGTGAAACTCTATGGTCTTTATTGTTTGTGCTCTGTTTCTTCTTTCCCCCAGTGATGCGGCAGGAGCAGCGCATGGGCGCTTGGGTGTATCTCTCCGAATCCGAGTGCGGCGTTTCGGTACTCAAAAAATTCCAATTTTTTTTTGTGTAGTAGATAATTTGATGCGTGAGGTTTGCTTCAATTTTCAGATCATTTGAATATTTGAGTAGCTCTTAGCAAAAAAGACAAATCAGGTCAGAACAATGCGTGAACAGTAACTTTTTTACAGACCCCAAATTTGTCTTTTTTGCCAAGAGCTGCTCAGATATCCAAATGACTCGAAAATTGGAGCGAACCTCACGCATCAAACTATCTACCACATAATTTTTTTTATTTTTTTTTTAAATTTTCTAGTATTTGTTTTGATTTTTTTCGTCAGCGCAGGTGCAGATAAGCTTGGGATTATCGTCCAAATCCTTCCTATTTTACGGACACCAGGTCATCAGCAGCTTTGTATCTGTCAGTAACTACTGTAGTCATCTTTTCATGTTTTATTATCCCGACTGACCTGTTGGTCAGCGTTTTTATTTTCAGTTTTGTTGTTTCTACGTGTTATTCTGCTGGTCTAGTCAAGGCAGCCGGGGCTCTTGTAGTAAACTGGAATGTTTGGTGTCACTAGTAATAATGTATGTGTAATGCACGTTTATATTAGGTAGGATATTAGTTGCACGTTATATTAAGTAAAATATATCTATTGCACGTTGGTATTTAGTAAGATATTAACTATTTTTTTACGAGAAGATAGGATATTAATTACATGACAGATTTCATGAGATAACATTGAGTCAAAAAAGTGATGCTATGTAAACGACACCCCGTGGCCGATTTACAGCCGACACACTACGGCTGCCACTGGATGCAGCTGGCCGGCACTGCTTCCCTGTCCGATTTGAGTGTTGTGTGCATATCGTCCAGCCCACATTGTGTGTATGGCAATTTTGAAGTCAAAATGTGCCTATAACCGATGGCATTGATGGGTAATTAAAGCGTTAAACGTGTTTGGTGCTTAACATAACCGTTAGATAACATAATTTGACGGTTAAGATGGTTTAAATCTGCCCCTTTAGGTCTTTTTATATTGGTATAGATTTAATGAAATGGAGCTGCGGCCAGGTGCCCTTTTCATGTCAGACTGGAAAAAAGGAAATTGGATTAAAAGATAATCGAACGCCACTCTTAAGACTGCCTGGGATTGCTATTGCTTTGTTTTGCAATATGGTTTTTTATTTATTAAATGTTTCTTGAGGTATAAAACTGTTTTTCTTTCATCTGGTCATGTATACTAAGCAACGCAGGGTGGCGGCCAACATCTTAAGCTGTCACCGAGTAAACACATTTTTTTTTTGCTGTTGCTTTTATGTGCATGGCACAAAGGAGAGGAGGGAAGGGACATGAGCCTGGCCATATAGCAGTATGTTGGTCGTCATTTAGGGGGCCTCTTGTACATCCTAAAACTGAAGCATCCGCAGATGTGGGTTGCTGTATTGGTCTAAAGCATTATACATGCATGCTTGAGTTAGGATAATGACATGCTTCTCATCTAGGGCATTTTTTGAGTAATGTGGGTTTAGTGACAGTGACGTGTTAATTTCTTCTCAGGTGTTTTTTCTTCCTTTTAGTTTTCTTTAGGTAATTTTTTTCCTTTAGATCCGTTAAGAGAGACCCGAAGGATTGGAGTATCATCAAAGAACTAGCTATGGACAGGGGTGCGTGGAAGCTTGTCATCTATGTGCCAGAGCCATGATTGGTCGCGAGATTTTATGGATTTCACCTCTAGCCTACCCCAACTTGTTTGGATTTAAAGGCTTTGTTGTTATTGTTGTTGTTGTTGTTGTAGACGGTGACGTGTTAACTAGCTTTCACAGATCAAACTCTTCAGTGGGCTGGACGGACTACGAGGCCCAGTGGGCTCCTTGACCAAATGGTCGGTAGAGCTTCTTTTCCTCTTCTAAGAAAAGGGTGCAAAACAGGGCAATGTATAACTGCACCTCTTTGATTCACATGATTGCAAAAACCAAAAACACAACGTTGGGATCTTCTAAGATACTAAGCTCCCTAGATTATTAGAAGCCTTCTACTCTTCTAGTGCGTCGGGAGCTGTTGGATTGTTATGGGCCCTTCCACGCAAAAAAAGGGTTGTTATGGGCCCGGCTATAACGGTTTGTGTCGCGGCTGAGAAGCCTTCTAGTTTTCATTATTTTTTATTTTTTTAATTTGCTATTTTTAATGTCTTTTCTTTTCATATTATTTCTTTTTTACAAATTAAATAGTGGTGGTTGTGTGAACATTTTCTAAAATTCACAAATATGTTTCAAATTCATGGATACTATTTTAAAGTTGATGCAGGGTAGAACCCTAGTGGCCCGATTTTTTACGATAGGAGCGGATCCCGCGAAGAACACGATGAACACGAAGAGGGGAATGAGGAAAAACGGGGGAAAACTCAAGGGGAAACACAAGAGTAACACTCAAACTAACAAGAACAAGTCACACATGTGCTAGATCCTCGGGTACATAGAACGATACACGAATCCACGAACAACTAAGGACGATACATAAAGGTAGCCGGTTCTTCTCCGTGAGGAGGTCTTGAATCCACAAGGGGATCTTCCCGTAAAGGGGTCTTGAATCCAAAGTGGATCTTCTCCGTAGAGGGGCCGCGGTCTCTCTCGTGGAGTAGATCCGATATGGATGAGCAAAAGCTATCCTCACATATGAGCTACAACTTTGCTAACCCTAGAAAGTGTATGGGATAGAGTATATACAGTCTAGGTAACGAAAGGGGTACACGGGCCTCGGCCCAAGTGGCTGCGCGCAGGAAGGGCCGGAAGTTCCGGGCGCCAGAGGTTCCGAGGAGGGTCCGGCCTAACCAGAGAGTTGGCGCGGTGGAGAGGTGCTGGCGTCCGGGGCCGAAAGGTCCGGGCAGGCCGGAAGTTCCGGGCACCGGAAGGTCCGGGCCGGGGTCCAGGCTAACTCGAGAGTTGGCACGCCTGGGCTGGTCGAGGTCATCGGCGGCCGGAAGCTCCGGGTTGGCCGGAAGTTCCGGGCTCTGGCCGGAAGTTCCGGGCTATCCAGAGTGTTGACGCCTGTCTCTTCTTCTCCAGTCCTCAGCTCCGAGTCTTGAGCGTCGTACCTGGTGACACATAGTACCTCGGACTTAGGCAGTAGCCATGTCTCACTTGAAAAGGGGGAAAACTCAAGTAGGAGTGATGTCACCTCGGATTGAATAGCACGCGCGCTAGCCCTTGTCATTGGTTCACTTGGAGCTTGGATAGTTGAGGTGGCGTCCATGTGGATGCTCGTGGGATGCTCCGCATCAAAAGTTCATGAATGTTTTTATGTCTGCGATTTTTAAAATATGACCTTTTTTGAAATTCGTGAGCATTGTTATGAATATTTCTAAAAATGAGTAGTTTTTTATTTCACTTTTTAAAAATACCAGGACTTTTATAATTCATTAACATCTTTTTATTTAATGAATTTTTAAAATAGAAAGCGTGATTGCCAATTTTTTCTGAGCAAGCGTGAAAAAACATAAGCGAGCGAGCGAGGAATGGAGCTAAGCTGAGCAAGTGATATTTTTATTGGCCGGCCCATGTGAGTTATAGCAGCAGTTTGATGGAATAAGAGTTTTCGACATGTTCACACAACCACCACTGGTTGACACCGAAGCGGAACGTAACTACAACCATGCACCAAGCAAGTAACTCTCCTCTAAACAACCCCGCAAAAGAAAAAAAAACTCCCCTCTAAACAAATACTGTCTCTTCCATGCTTAAAAACATCAGGATTCTGTGGTGTGAATAGCTCGGGATTGAGCGGTGGTCTTGCGCTCTACTAGGACGAATCCTTGCTGGTCACAGATTTGGATTCATGTCAACGGTATATTGATGTCTCGGTGGAGGATAAAAGCTGTGATAAAAAGTGGCGTATGACTTTTATTTATGGTGAGCCAAGGGTTGAGAACAGGCACCTTATGTGGGATCATCTAACTCGGTTAAGAGCGGTGTCGCAAGACCCATGGCTGGTATGTGGGGATTTCAACGAAGCTCTTTGGCAACACGAACATATGTCAAGAGTTATGAGATCAGAAACTCAGATGACCGCGTTTAGGGACTGCCGGATGCTTTGTGAATTGATGGATCTTGGCTTCTCGGGGATGCCATTCACATATGATAATGGGCAAGTTGAAAACAGCAATGTGCGAGTGCGGTTGGACCGTGTATGTGCGGATGAGCAGTGGCGTGACCTTTTCCCAGTGTCGAGAGTGGTCCACCTTGCGTCTTCGTGCTCAGACCATTACCCGATCGTCCTCGAGATGGTCCCATCCGATGCAAATCATAGGCGACGAGGGGCGGCACGATATGAAATTATGTGGGAAAGGGATCCCAACCTGCAAGACGTTATTGGACGTGCATGGGAGAGGAACCGACCGGCTGGAAACTTGGGATCGGTTTCAAATTCGTTGAAAGAACTGATGAAAAACCTTCGGCAATGGAGCAACAAAATTTTTGAGCATGTCCTGCGTGATATTGAGAGGCTCCGGTTGGAACTTGGAAGCTTATAAGAAGATAATGCCGATCGTTGTTTGATTCGGCAGAAGATGCATGAACTTGATGAGCTTCTATACAGAGAAGAGATGTTGTGGCTGCAACGTTCGCGGATAACTTGGTTAAAAGAAGGAGAAAGGAACACAGAATACTTGCATCGAAGGGCTGTTTGGCGAGCTAGACGAAATCATATACTTCGGCTACGTCGACTTGATGGCACTTGGTGTAATGCTCCTTCTGAGATGGAGTTAATGACGAGATCATATTTTCAGGAGGTGTACACTAAAGACCCGACTTTAATCCCAGATGTTGTGCTAGAGTGTATTGAGGAGAAAGTTACTGCAGAGATGAATGATGTTTTATGTGCTCTGTTCACTGAGAAGGAGATTTCAGACGCTCTCTTTCAGATTGGCCCCATTAAGGCCCCAGGTACGGATGGTTTTCCTGCTCGTTTTTTTCAACGTAATTGGGCGGTGGTGAAAGGAGAAATTATTGCAGCAGTATTGGAGTTTTTTGCTTCTGGGGTTATGCCAGACGGAGCTAATGACACAGCTATTGTGTTGATTCCAAAAGTCCAATTTCCAAAGGAGCTCAAGGATTTTAGACCGATAAGCTTGTGTAATGTGATCTACAAAATAGTCTCTAAATGCATGGTAAACCGACTACGCCCCATTTTGTCGGAGCTCATCTCGGAAAATCAGAGCGCGTTTATTTCAGGGAGACTTATTACTGATAATTCTATTATAGCTTTCAAGTGTATTGATCATATTCAGTCTGTTAGTGGCAGTTCACCGGCATGTTGTGCGTATAAATTGGATCTTTCTAAGGCATATGACCGGGTGGACTGGGTATTCTTGGAGAAGGCCCTACGTAAGTGGGGTTTTTCTCAGGTGTGGATTTCTTGGATCATGGCGTGTGTTTCCTCTGTGAAGTATTCGGTGAAATTGAATGGGAATTTATTGGAGTCTTTCATACCCTCTCGTGGCCTCAGACAAGGTGATCCCTTGTCCCCGTTTTTATTTCTCTTTGTTGTTGATGCCCTATCTTGTTTGGTCAACAAAGCTATTACGGAGGAGGGGCTGGAGGGTGTTAAAAATTTGTGGTCGTGCACCGATGATATCTCACTTATTATTTGCGAATGATTCACTATTGTTTTTTCGAGCCTCGGAAAAGCAAGCAACAATTGTGAAAGGTTTGTTGAGCACTTATGCGCTGGCTATGGGACAACTTATAAACCCGTCAAAGTGTTCCATCCTTTTCTCTAGTAACTGCACCGAGGTGGTATCTGGGGAAGTAAGGAGTATTTTGGAGATTACAAGTGAAGCGTTTGAACCCAAATATTTGGGTTTGCCGGTACCTGAGGGGAGAATGCATAAAGGGAGGTTTGAAACCACCCAGGAAAGATTGAGGAAGAGACTAGTGGACTGGAGCGAGCAATTCATGTCTTCAGGTAACAAAGAGATTTTAATCAAATCTGTAGCCCAGGCTATTCCCACATATATTATGAGCGTGTTTCGCTTACCTGCTTCGGTATGTGACGATCTGACAAGGATGATAAGGTAGTACTGGTGGGGAGTTGAGAGTGGCAAGATAAAAATGGCATGGCTGAGCTGGGATAAGCTGAGACTCCCTAAAAACAAGGGGGGTATGGGATTCAGGGATATGCGTGCTTTTAATCAAGCGTTATTGGCAAAACAAGCGTGGCGATTGATTGATTCCCCTGACAGTTTATGTGCTCGTCTATTGAAGGCAAAATATTTTCCACACGGCAGTATTTTGGATATAGTTTTTGAAGGAAATATGCCCTAGAGGCAATAATAAAGTTATTATTTATTTCCTTATATCATGATAAATGTTTATTATCCATGCTAGAATTGTATTAATCGGAAACATAATACATGTGTGAATACATAGACAAACTTAGTGTCACTAGTATGGCTCTACTTGACTAGCTCGTTAATCAAAGATGGTTATGTTTCCTAACCATGAACAAATGTGTTGTTATTTGATTAACGAGGTCACATCATTAGTTGAATGATCTGATTGACATGACCCATTTCATTAGCTTAGCACCCGATCGTTTAGTATGTTGCTATTGCTTTCTTCATGACTTATACATGTTCCTATGACTATGAGATTATGCAACTCCCGCTTACCGGAGAAACACTTTGTGTGCTACCAAACGTCACAACGTAACTGGGTTATTATAAAGAAGCTCTACAGGTGTCTCCAAAGGTAGATGTTGGGTTGGCGTATTTCGAGATTAGGATTTGTCACTCCGATTGTTGGAGAGGTATCTCTGGGCCCTCTCGGTAATGCACATCACATAAGCCTTGCAAGCATTGGGACTAATGAGTTAGTTGCGAGATGATGTATTACGGAACGAGTAAAGAGACTTGTCGCTAACGAGATTGAACTAAGTATTGGATACCGACGATCGAATCTCGGGCAAGTAACATACCGATGACAAAGGGAACAACGTATGTTGTTATGCGGTCTGACCGATAAAGATCTTCATAGAATATGTAGGAGCCAATATGGGCATCCAGGTCCCGCTATTGGTTATTGACCGGAGATGTGTCTCAGTCATGTCTGCATTGTTCTCGAACCGTAGGGTCCGCACGCTTAACGTTACGATGACAGTTATTATGAGTTTATGCATTTTGATGTACTGAAGTTAGTTCGGAGTCCCGGATGTGATCACGAACATGACGAGGAGTCTTGAAATGGTCGAGACATAAAGATTGATATATTGGATGGCTATATTCGGACACCGGAAGTGTTCCGGGTGATTTCGAAGAAAACCGGAGAGCCGGAGGGTTACCTGAACCCTACCAGGAGAAGTATTGGGCCATATGGGCCTTAGTGGAGAGAGAGAGGGGCTGCAAGAGGTGGGCCGCGCGCCACCTCCTCCCTGGTCCGAATTGGACTAGGAGAGGGGGGCGGCGCCCCCCCTTTCCTTCTCCCACTCCACCTCTTTCCCCCCTCCTTGGCGCGCCACACCTGGCCGGCCGGCCTCCTCCCCTTGCTCCTTTATATACGGGGGCAGGGGGGCACCTCTAGACACACAAGTTGTGTTGGGGAACGTTGCAGAAAACAAAAATTTTCCTACTCGTTTCACCAAGATCCATCTAGGTGTTCATCTAGCAACGAATCATGAGATGCATCTACATACCTTTGTAGATCGCGTGCGGAAGCGTTCAAAGAACGGGGATGATGTAGTCGAACACGACGTGATCCAAATCACCGATGACCAAGTGCCGAACGGACGGCACCTCCGTGTTCAACACACGTACGGGACGGGAGACGTCTCCTCCTTCTTGATCCAGCAAGGGGGAAGGAGAGGTTGGTGATGATCCAGCAGCACGACGGCGTGGTGGTGGATGCAGGGCGTCACAGTAGCAGGGCTTCGCCTATACTACAAGAGAGAGAGATGTAACAGGGAGAGAGAGATGCACCAAAAGCCGTAGCCTCAAGTCCCTCCTCTCCCCCACTATATATAGGGGTGCCAAGGGGGGGGGGCGCCGGCCCTAGGAGATGGATCTCCTAGGGGGGGGGCGGCCAAGGGTGGGGGGCTTGCCCCCCAAGGCAAGGGGGCGCCCCCCTTTAGGGTTTCCCCTAAACCCTAAGCGCATGGGCCCTTAGGGGGTGGCGCCCCAGCCCACTAAGGGCTGGGTCCCTTCCCACTTCAGCCCATGGGGCCCTCCGGGATAGGTGGCCCCACCCTGTGGACCCCCGGGACCCTTCCGGTGGTCCCGGTACAATACCGGTAACCCCGAAACTTGTCCCGATGGCCGAAACAGCACTTCCTATATATAATTCTTTACCTCCGGACCATTCCGGAACTCCTCGTGACGTCCGGGATCTCATCCGGGACTCCAAACAACATTCGGGTTACTGCATATACATATCTTCACAACCCTAGCGTCACCGAACCTTAAGTGTGTAGACCCTACGGGTTCGGGAGACATGTAGACATGACCGAGATGACTCTCCGGTCAATAACCAACAGCGGGATCTGGATACCCATGTTGGCTCCCACATGCTCCACGATGATCTCATCGGATGAACCATGATGTCGAGGATTCAATCAACCCCGTATGCAATTCCCTTTGTCAATCGATATATTACTTGCCCGAGATTCGATCGTCGGTATCCCAATACCTCGTTCAATCTCGTTACCGGCAAGTCACTTTACTCGTACCGTAATGCATGATCCCGTGACTAGACACTTGGTCACTTTGAGCTCATTATGATGATGCATTACCGAGTGGGCCCAGTGATACCTCTCCGTCATACGGAGTGACAAATCCCAGTCTTGATCCGTGTCAACCCAACAGACACTTTCGGAGATACCCGTAGTCTACCTTTATAGTCACCCAGTTACGTTGTGACGTTTGGTACACCCAAAGCACTCCTACGGTATCCGGGAGTTACACGATCTCATGGTCGAAGGAAAAGATACTTGACATTGCAAAACTCTAGCAAACGAACTATACGATCTTTATGCTATGTTTAGGATTGGGTCTTGTCCATCACATCATTCTCCTAATGATGTGATCTCGTTATCAATGACATCTTATGTCCATAGCCAGGAAACCATGACTATCTGTTGATTAACGAGCTAGTCAACTAGAGGCTTACTAGGGACATGTTGGTGTCTGTTATTCACACATGTATTACGATTTCCGGATAACACAATTATAGCATGAATAAAGACAATTATCATGAACAAGGAATATAATAATAATGCTTTTATTATTGCCTCTAGGGCATATTTCCAACAGTCTCCCACTTGCACTAGAGTCAATAATCTAGTTACATTGTGATGAATCGAACACCCATGGAATTCTGGTGTTGATCATGTTTTGCCCTAGGGAGAGGTTTAGTCAACGGATCTGCTACATTCAGGTCCGTATGTACTTTACAAATATCTATGTCTCCATCCTGAACATTTTCACGAATGGAGTTGAAGCGACGCTTGATATGCCTTGTCTTCTTGTGAAACCTGGGCTCCTTGGCAAGTGCAATAGCTCCAGTGTTGTCACAGAAGAGTTTGATCGGCCCCGACGCATTGGGTATGACTCCGAGGTCGGTGATGAACTCCTTCACCCAAATTGCTTCATGTGCTGCCTCCGAGGCTGCCATGTACTCCGCTTCACACGTAGATCCCGCCACGACGCTCTGCTTGCAACTGCACCAGCTTACTGCCCCACCATTCAAAATATACACGTATCCGGTTTGTGACTTTGAGTCATCCAGATCTATGTCGAAGCTAGCGTCGACGTAACCCTTTACGACGAGCTCTTCGTCACCTCCATAAACGAGAAACATCTCCTTAGTCCTTTTCAGGTACTTCAGGATATTTTTGACCGCTGTCCAGTGTTCCTTGCTGGGATTACTTTGGTATCTTCCTACCAAACTTACGGCAAGGTTTACATCAGGTCTGGTACACAGCATGGCATACATAATAGAACCTATGGCTGAGGCATAGGGGATGACACTCATCTCTTCTATTTCTTCTGCCGTGGTCGGACTTTGAGCCGAGCTCAATTTCATACCTTGTAACACAGGCAAGAACCCCTTCTTAGATTGATCCATATTGAACTTCTTCAATATCTTATCAAGGTATGTGCTTTGTGAAAGACCTATGAGGCGTCTCGATCTATCCCTATAGATCTTGATGCCTAATATATAAGCAGCTTCTCCAAGGTCCTTCATTGAAAAACTCTTATTCAAGTAGGCCTTAATGCTGTCCAAGAGTTCTATATCATTTCCCATCAAAAGTATGTCATCTACATATAATATGAGAAATGCTACAGAGCTCCCACTCACTTTCTTGTAAACGCAGGCTTCTCCATAAGTCTGCGTAAACCCAAACGCTTTGATCATCTCATCAAAGCGAATGTTCCAACTCCGAGATGCTTGCACCAGCCCATAAATCGAGCGTTGGAGCTTGCACACCTTGTCAGCATTCTTAGGATCGACAAAACCTTCCGGCTGCATCATATACAATTCTTCCTTAAGGAAACCATTAAGGAATGCCGTTTTGACGTCCATTTGCCATATTTCATAATCGTAAAACGCGGCAATTCCTAACATGATTCGGACGGACTTTAGCTTCGCTACCGGTGAGAAAGTCTCATCATAGTCAACCCCTTGAACTTGTCGATAACCCTTAGCGACAAGCCGAGCTTTATAGATGGTCACATTACCATCCGCGTCTGTCTTCTTCTTAAAGATCCATTTATTCTCTATGGCTCGCCTTTCAACGGGCAAGTCAGTCAAAGTCCATACTTCGTTTTCATACATGGATCCTATCTCGGATTTCATGGCTTCTAGCCATTTGTCGGAATCCGGGCCTGCCATCGCTTCTTCATAGTTCGAAGGTTCACCATTGTCCAACAACATGATTTCCAAGACAGGGTTGCCGTACCACTCTGGTGCGGAATGTGTCCTTGTGGACCTTCGAAGTTCAGTAGCAACTTGATCAGAAGTTTCATGATCATCATCATTAACTTCCTCCCTAGTCGGTGCAGGCACCTCAGGAACATTTTCTTGAGTTGCGCCATTTTCCTGTTCAAGAGGTAACACTTCATCAAGTTCTACTTTCCTCCCACTTACTTCTTTCGAGAGAAACTCTTTCTCTAGAAAGGATCCATTCTTGGCAACAAAGATCTTGCCTTCGGATCTGAGGTAGAAGGTATACCCAATAGTTTCTTTTGGGTATCCTATGAAGACGCATTTTTCCGACTTGGGTTCGAGCTTTTCAGGTTGAAGTTTCTTGACATAAGCATCGCATCCCCAAACTTTCAGAAACGACAACTTAGGTTTCTTTCCAAACCATAATTCAAACGGTGTCGTCTCAACGGATTTTGACGGAGCCCTATTTAAAGTGAATGCAGCAGTCTCTAAAGCATAGCCCCAAAAAGATAGCGGTAGATCGGTAAGAGACATCATAGACCGCACCATATCTAATAGAGTGCGATTATGACGTTCGGACACACCGTTATGCTGAGGTGTTCCAGGCGGCGTGAGTTGTGAAACTATTCCACAGTGTGTGCCAAATTCGTGACTCAAGTATTCTCCTCCACGATCTGATCGTAGAAACTTGATTTTCCTATCACGTTGATTCTCAACCTCACTATGAAATTCCTTGAACTTTTCAAAGGTTTCAGACTCGTGTTTCATTAAGTAAATATATCCATATCTACTCAAATCATCAGTGAGGGTGAGAACATAACGATAGCCACCGCGAGCCTCAACACTCATTGGACCGCACACATCAGTATGTATGATTTCCAATAAGTTGGTTGCTCGCTCCATTGTTCCTGAGAACGGAGTCTTGGTCATTTTACCCATAAGGCATGGTTCGCACGTGTCAAATGATTCATAATCAAGAGACTCTAAAAGTCCATCTGCATGGAGCTTCTTCATGCGTTTGACACCTATGTGACCAAGGCGGCAGTGCCACAAGTATGTGGGACTATCATTATCAACCTTACATCTTTTGGTACTCACACTATGAACATGTGTAGCATTACGTTCGAGATTCATAAAGAATAAACCATTCACCATAGGAGCATGACCATAAAACATATCTCTCATATAAATAGAACAACCATTATTCTCGGATTTAAATGAGTAGCCATCTCGAATTAAACGAGATCCCGATACAATGTTCATGCTCAAAGCTGGTACTAAATAACAATTATTGAGGTTTAAAACTAATCCCGTAGGTAAATGAAGAGGTAGCGTGCCGACGGCGATCACATCGACTTTGGAACCATTCCCGACGCGCATCGTCACCTCGTCCTTTGCCAGTCTCCGCCTATTCCGTAGTTCCTGCTGTGAGTTACAAATGTGAGCAACTGCACCGGTATCAAATACCCAAGAGCTACTACGATTACTGGTAAGGTACACATCAATTACATGTATATCACATATACCTTTTGTTTTGCCGGCCTTCTTGTCTGCTAAGTATTTGGGGCAGTTCCGCTTCCAGTGACCACTTCCCTTGCAATAAAAGCACTCAGTCTCGGGCTTGGGTCCATTCTTTGGCTTCTTCCCGGCAGCTTGCTTGCCGGGCGCGACAACTTCCTTGCCGTCCTTCTTGAAGTTCTTTTTACCCTTGCCTTTCTTGAACTTAGTGGTTTTATTGACCATCAACACTTGATGTTCCTTTCTGACTTCTACCTCCGCTGATTTCAGCATTGAAAACAACTCAGGAATGGTCTTTTGCATCCCCTGCATGTTGAAGTTCATCACAAAGCTCTTGTAGCTTGGTGGAAGCGACTGGAGGATTCTGTCAATGACCGCATCATCCGGGAGATTAACTCCCAGCTGAGTCAAGCGGTTATGTAATCCAGACATAGTGAGTATGTGCTCACTGACAGAACTGTTTTCCTCCATCTTACAGCTGAAGAACTTGTCGGAGACCTCATATCTCTCGACCCGGGCATGAGCTTGGAAAACCATTTTCAGCTCTTCGAACATCTCATATGCTCCATGTCTCTCAAAACGCTTTTGGAGCCCCGGTTCTAAACTGTAAAGCATGCCGCACTGAACGAGGGAGTAGTCGTCAACTCGTGTCTGCCAAGCGTTCATAACGTCTTGGTTCTGTGGGACGGGAGCTTCACCTAGCGGTGCTTGTAGGACGTAATCTTTCTTGGCAGCTATGAGGATGATCCTCAGGTTCCGGACCCAGTCCGTATAGTTGCTGCCATCGTCTTTCAGCTTGGTTTTCTCTAGGAACACGTTGAAGTTGAGGACTACGTGGGCCATTTGATCTACAAGACATATTGTAAAATATTTTAGACTAATGTTCATGATAATAAAGTTCATCTAATCAAATTATATAATGAACTCCCACTTAGATTAGACATCCCTCTAGTCATCTAAGTATTACATGATCCGAGTTAACTAGGCCGTGTCCGATCAT
Organism: Triticum monococcum; assembly: GCA_034509565.1. Lineage (NCBI taxonomy): Eukaryota > Viridiplantae > Streptophyta > Magnoliopsida > Poales > Poaceae > Triticum > Triticum monococcum. The sequence continues at coordinate 674,860,060 of CM067845.1, forward strand.
CACGTGAGACGGACTAGTCAACGTCGGTGAACATCTTCATATTGATCGTATCTTCTATACGACTCATGTTCGACCTTTCGGTCTTCTGTGTTCCGAGGCCATGTCTATACACATGCTAGGCTCGTCAAGTTAACCCTAAGTGTTTTGCATGTGTAAAACTGTCTTACACCCGTTGTATGTGAACGTAAGAATCTATCACACCCGATCATCACGTGGTGCTTCGAAACGACGAACTTTAGCAACGGTGCACAGTTAGGGGAGAACACTTCTTGAAATTGTTATGAGGGATCATCTTATTTACTACCGTCGTTCTAAGTAAACAAGATGCAAAACATGATAAACATCACATGCAATCAAATAATAAACGTGACATGATATGGCCAATATCACATAGCTCCTTTGATCTCCATCTTGGGGCTCCATGATCATCTTGTCACCGGCTTGACACCATGATCTCCATCATCATGATCTCCATCATCGTGTCTCCATGAAGTTGCTCGCCAACTATTACTTCTACTACTATGGCTAACGCGTTTAGCAATGAAGTAAAGTAATTTACATGGCGTTTCTCAATGACACGCAGGTCATATAAAAGAATAAAGACAACTCCTATGGCTCCTGCCGGTTGTCATACTCATCGACATGCAAGTCGTGATTCCTATTACAATAGCATGAACACCTCATACATCACATATAGATCATTCATCATTCATCACAACTTTGGCCATATCATATCACAAACCACTTGCTGCAAAAACAAGTTAGATGTCCTCTAATTGTTGTTGCAAGTTTTACGTGGCTGAATTAGGGTTCTAGCAAGAACGTTTTCTTACCTACGTGAAAGCCACAACGTGATTTGTCAACTTCTATTTACCCTTCATACGGACCCTGTTCATCGAATCCGCTCCAACTAAAGTAGGAGAGACAGACACCCGCCAGCCACCTTATGCAACTAGTGCATGTTAGTCGGTGGAACCGGTCTCACGTAAGCGTACGTGTAAGGTTGGTCCGGGCCGCTTCATCCCACAATACCGCTGAAGCAAGAAAAGACTAGTAGCGGCAAGAAAGTTGACAAATCCACGCCCACAACAAATTGTGTTCTACTCGCGCAAGAAGAACTACGCATAGACCTAGCTCATGATGCCATTGTTGGGGAACGTTGCAGAAAACAAAAATTTTCCTACTCGTTTCACCAAGATCCATCTAGGAGTTCATCTAGCAACGAGTCATCAGATGCATCTACATACCTTTGTAGATCGCGTGCGGAAGCGTTCAAAGAACGGGGATGATGTAGTCGAACACGGCGTGATCCAAATCACCGATGACCAAGTGCCGAACGGACGGCACCTCCGCGTTCAACACACGTACGGGACGGGAGATGTCTCCTCCTTCTTGATCCAGCAAGAGGGAAGGAGAGGTTGGTGATGATCCAGCAGCACGACGGCGTGGTGGTGGATGCAGGGCGTCACAGTAGCAGGGCTTCGCCTATACTACAAGAGAGAGAGATGTAACAGGGAGAGAGAGATGCACCAAAAGCCGTAGCCTCAAGTCCCTCCTCTCCCCCACTATATATAGGGGTGCCAAGGGGGGGGGGGTGCCGGCCCTAGGAGATGGATCTCCTAGGGGGGGCGGCGGCCAAGGGTGGGGGGCTTGCCCCCCAAGGCAAGGGGGCGCCCCCTTTAGGGTTGCCCCTAAACCCTAGGCGCATGGGCCCTTAGGGGGTGGCGCCCCAGCCCACTAAGGGCTGGGTCCCTTCCCACTTCAGCCCATGGGGCCCTCCGGGATAGGTGGCCCCACCCTGTGGACCCCCGGGACCCTTCCGGTGGTCCCGGTACAATACCGGTAACCCCGAAACTTGTCCCGATGGCCGAAACAGCACTTCCTATATATAATTCTTTACCTCCGGACCATTCCAGAAATCCTCGTGACGTCCGGGATCTCATCTGGGACTCCGAACAACATTCGGGTTACTGCATATACATATCTTCACAACCCTAGCGTCACCGAACCTTAAGTGTGTAGACCCTACGGGTTCGGAAGACATGTAGACATGACCGAGACGACTCTCCGGTCAATAACCAACAGCGGGATCTGGATACCCATGTTGGCTCCCACATGCTCCACGATGATCTCATCGGATGAACCACGATGTCGAGGATTCAATCAACCCCGTATGCAATTCCCTTTGTCAATCGATATATTACTTGCCCGAGATTCGATCGTCGGTATCCCAATACCTCGTTCAATCTCGTTACCGGCAAGTCACTTTACTCGTACCGTAATGCATGATCCCGTGACCAGACACTTGGTCACTTTGAGCTCATTATGATGATGCATTACCGAGTGGGCCCAGTGATACCTCTCCGTCATACGGAGTGACAAATCCCAGTCTTGATCCGTGTCAACCCAACAGACACTTTCGGAGATACCCGTAGTCTACCTTTATAGTCACCCAGTTACGTTGTGATGTCTGGTACACCCAAAGCACTCCTACGGTATCCGGGAGTTACACGATCTCATGGTCTAAGGAAAAGATACTTGACATTGCAAAACTCTAGCAAACGAACTATACGATCTTTATGCTATGTTTAGGATTGGGTCTTGTCCATCACATCATTCTCCTAATGATGTGATCTCGTTATCAATGACATCTTATGACCATAGCCAGGAAACCATGACTATCTGTTGATTAACGAGCTAGTCAACTAGAGGCTTACTAGGGACATGTTGGTGTCTGTTATTCACACATGTATTACGATTTCCGGATAACACAATTATAGCATGAATAAAGACAATTATCATGAACAAGGAAATATAATAATAATGCTTTTATTATTGCCTCTAGGGCATATTTCCAACAAGTTGATCCAACTTTAGTTGAACCGAGTGTGGCTACGCCCGGTCCTTGCGAAGGTTAAAACGGAGTCTATTTGACAAACTATCGTTGTGGTTTTGATGCGTAGGTGAGATTGGTTCTTGCTTAAGCCCATAGCAGCCACGTAAAACTTGCAACAACAAAGTAGAGGACGTCTAACTTGTTTTTGCAGGGCATGTTGTGATGTGATATGGTCAAGACATGATGCTAAATTTTATTGTATGAGATGATCATGTTTTGTAACCGAGTTATCGGCAACTGGCAGGAGCCATATGGTTGTCGCTTTATTGTATGCAATGCAATCGCGATGTAATGCTTTACTTTATCACTAAGCGGTAGCAATAGTCGTGGAAGCATAAGATTGGCGAGAGGACAACGATGCTACGATGGAGATCAAGGTGTCGCGCCGGTGACGATGGTGATCATGACGGTGCTTCGGAGATGGAGATCACAAGCACAAGATGATGATGGCCATATCATATCACTTATATTGATTGCATGTGATGTTTATCTTTTATGCATCTTATCTTGCTTTGATTCACGGTAGCATTATAAGATGATCTCTCACTAAATTATCAAGAAGTGTTCTCCCTGAGTATGCACCGTTGCGAAAGTTCTTCGTGCTGAGACACCACGTGATGATCGGGTGTGATAGGCTCTACGTTCAAATACAACGGGTGCAAAACAGTTGCACACGCGGAATACTCAGGTTATACTTGACGAGCCAAGCATATACAGATATGGCCTCGGAACACGGAGACCGAAAGGTCGAGTGTGAATCATATAGTAGATATGATCAACATAATGATGTTCACCGATGAAACTACTCCATCTCATGTGATGATCGGACATGGTTTAGTTGATTTGGATCACGTAATCACTTAGAGGATTAGAGGGATGTCTATCTAAGTGGGAGTTCTTAAGTAATATGATTAATTGAACTTAAATTTATCATGAACTTAGTACCTGATAGTATCTTGCTTGTTTATGTTTGATTGTAGATAGATGGCTCGTGCTGTTGTTCCATTGAATTTTAATGCGTTCCTTGAGAAAGCAAAGTTGAAAGATGATGGTAGCAATTACACGGACTGGGTCCGTAACTTGAGGATTATCCTCATTGCTGCATAGAAGAATTACGTCCTGGAAGCACCGCTGGGTGCCAGGCCTGCTGCTGGAGCAACACCAGATGTTATGAACGTCTGGCAGAGCAAAGCTGATGACTACTCGATAGTTCAGTGTGCCATGCTTTACGGCTTAGAATCGGGACTTCAACGACATTTTGAACGTCATGGAGCATATGAGATGTTCCAGGAGTTGAAGTTAATATTTCAAGAAAATGCCCGGATTGAGAGATATGAAGTCTCCAATAAGTTCTGTAGCTGCAAGATGGAGGAGAACAGTTCTGTCAGTGAGCATATACTCAAAATGTCTGGGTATAATAATCACTTGATTCAATTGGGAGTTAATCTTCCAGATGATTGCATCATTGACAGAATTCTCCAATCACTGCCACCAAGCTACAAGAGCTTCGTGATGAACTATAATATGCAAGGGATGAACAAGACTATTCCCGAGCTGTTCGCAATGCTGAAAGCTGCGGAGGTAGAAATCAAAAAGGAGCATCAAGTGTTGATGGTCAACAAGACCACTAGTTTCAAGAAAAAGGGCAAAGGGAAGAAGAAGGGGAACTTCAAGAAGAAAGGCAAGCAAGTTGCTGCTCAAGAGAAGAAACCCAAGTCTGGCCCTAAGCCTGAAACTGAGTGCTTCTACTGCAAGCAGACTGGTCACTAGAAGCGGAACTGCCCCAAGGCAATAATAAAATTATTATTTATTTCCTTATATCATGATAAATGTTTATTATTCATGCTAGAATTGTATTAACCGGAAACATAATACATGTGTGAATACATAGACAAACTTAGTGTCACTAGTATGCCTCTACTTGACTAGCTCGTTAATCAAAGATGGTTATGTTTCCTAACCATGAACAAATGTGTTGTTATTTGATTAATGAGGTCACATCATTAGTTGAATGATCTGATTGACATGACCCATTTCATTAGCTTAGCACCCGATTGTTTAGTATGTTGCTATTGCTTTCTTCATGACTTATACATGTTCCTATGACTATGAGATTATGCAACTCCCGTTTACCGGAGGAACACTTTGTGTGCTACCAAACGTCACAACGTAACTGGGTTATTATAAAGGAGCTCTACAGGTGTCTCCAAAGGTAGATGTTGGGTTGGCGTATTTCGAGATTAGGATTTGTCACTCCGATTGTCAGAGAGGTATCTCTGGGCCCTCTCGGTAATGCACATCACATAAGCCTTGCAAGCATTGCGACTAATGAGTTAGTTGTGAGATGATGTATTACGGAACGAGTAAAGAGACTTGCCGGTAACGAGATTGAACTAGGTATTGGATACCGACGATCGAATCTCGGGCAAGTAACATACCGATGACAAAGGGAACAACGTATGTTGTTATGCGGTCTGACCGATAAAGATCTTCGTAGAATATGTAGGAGCCAATATGGGCATCTAGGTCCCGCTATTGGTTATTGACCGGAGATGTGTCTCAGTCATGTCTGCATTGTTCTCGAACCGTAGGGTCCGCACGCTTAACGTTACGATGACAGTTATTATGAGTTTATGCATTTTGATGTACCGAAGTTAGTTCGGAGTCCCGGATGTGATCACGGACATGACGAGGAGTCTTGAAATGGTCGAGACATAAAGATTGATATATTGGATGGCTATATTCGGACACCGGAAGTGTTCCGGGTGATTTCAGAGAAAACCGGAGAGCCGGAGGGTTACCGAACCCTACCGGGAGAAGTATTGGGCCATATGGGCCTTAGTGGAGAGAGAGAGAGGGGCTGCAAGAGGTGGGCCGCGCGCCACCTCCTCCCTGGTCCGAATTGGACTAGGAGAGGGGGGCGGCGCCCCCCCTTTCCTTCTCCCACTCCACGTCTTTCCCCCTCCTAGTAGGAGTCCTACTCCTACTAGGAGGAGGACTCCTCCTTGGCGCGCCACACCTGGCCGGCCGGCCTCCTCCCCTTGCTCCTTTATATACGGGGGCAGGGGGCACCTCTAGACACACAAGTTGATCCACGCGATCGTTCCTTAGCCGTGTGCGGTGCCCCCTGCCACCATATTCCACCTCGATCATATCGTTGTAGTGCTTAGGCGAAGCCCTGCGTTGGTAGAACATCAAGATCGTCATCACGCCGTCGTGCTGACGGAACTCCTCCCCGAAGCTTTGCTGGATCGGAGCCCGGGGATCGTCATCGAGCTGTACGTGTGCTAAGAACTCGGAGGTGCCGGAGTAACGGTGCTTGGATCGGTCGGATCGGGAAGAAGACGTACGACTACTTCCTCTACGTTGTGTCAACGATTCCGTTGCGATCTACAAGGGTACGTAGATCACGCTCTCCTCTCGTTGCTGTGCATCACCATGATCTTGCGTGTGCGTAGGATTTTTTTTGAAATTACTACGTTCCCCAATAGTTTTCGCTGGAAATTCATCGGCCGTATGGAAAGGAATAGCTCATGGTTTGGATCTTGTTAAGAAAGGAATAATATGGAGGATTGGTGATGGTGCATCGGTTAGAACGTGGAGAGATCCTTGGATTCCTCGACGATATGATTTTCGACCAATTACTCCTAAAAGGAACTGCCGGTTTAACCGTGTCTCTGATTTCTTAGATAATAATGGTGCTTGGATCAGAGACCGTGTCAAGGAGCATTTTTGGCCGATGGATGTTGCTGAGATTCTTAAGATACGCACGTCTCCTAGGAACCGGCAGGACTTCATCGGCTGGTTTCTCGAGCCGCATGGGAATTTTACAGTCAAAAGTTCCTACAGGTTGGCGAGGAAACACATGATGAGATGCATTCAGGGGGCGCATGAGTACTAGACCGGACGGCGACAGATCGATTTGGAATTCGATTTGGAAATCTAACGTTCCACTAAAGATGCGTATTATGGCATGGAAGACGGCGACGGGTGCATTGGCAACTAATCTAGGCAAAGCGCATCATCGTATTCATATACAGAGATCATGTCCTATTTGTGGAGGAGAGATTGAAAGCAGTTTTCATGCATGCACGCCCGATGTGTTTGGAAGGGCTTACGTGCAATCTGGCCCTTGCTTGATGACTCACTACTAGTGGACTCTGGTAAGGACTGGGTACTGCAGCTACTTTCAAAATGTTCGGACAAGACCAGGGACTTGGTAATTATGACGATCTGGCATATTTGGCAACTCCAAAATGATATAACACACGGGAAGAATGAGACCCCAGTAGAAGTAACTGTGGATTATCTTGACAGTTATTATAAGTCACTGAATTTGGTAAGGAACTATAGCATGAAGGAAATCGCCAAAGGGAAGATGCCATTGTATGAGGACAGTCGACCAAAGTGTGTAAAAATTACAGAATCCCCCACGCCTTGGCCTCCTCCGCCTATGGGTTGGGTTGCATTGTCGGTAGACGGTTCATTCTCGTGCCAAGATGGACGCGCTTCGATTGGCATGGTGATTTGCAGGGAGAATGGATCTACAATTTTTGCGGTATACAGATACATTTTCCACTGTAATGATGCACTGGAAGCGGAAATTCATGCTATTATGCAGGATATGGCACTGGCCATTCAGCATTCGGACTGCCCAGTGATTGTTCAATCAGACTCTTCAAATGCTCTGGCCATTCTCTCGAGCGATAATCTTTCCAGGTCGGCCTATGGTCATCTAGCTCCTGAGATTAAAGCTCATTTGGTAGTTAGGAAGTTTGTTCCTCTAAAAGTTAGCAGATATCAAAATAGGGTAGCACATCAATTGGCACACTATAGTCGTACTGAAGCTTGTACTGCGGTATGGTTGAACTCGATTCCTCCGTGGTGTGAGGAATTGGTGTCTCGTGATTGTAACCCTCTCATTATGGAGTAAAACATCCTTTCTCCCCGCAAAAAAAACATCGTCCCCAACAACAGTCCAACACAAATATATGAATGAGAAAAAACACCATCATAGCATAATTAAAAGTAAACCCAAGCCAACACAAATAAAATCAAAACGGTGCAACCAACCTAAACTGGTAGGAAGAAAGAGTTAATCAATTATGTAAGGCGGGTGCTACGGATCAGCTGGATGATTTCCTAGAGAAATCATCCGCCTAGTGTCGAAGTAATGGGCCACGGGTAGGCCAACCCGAGCCCCAGAACCTTTCAAGACATCGGGGCAGGCTGCGCCCCTCAAGACCCCAGGACGAAGTGCCGCCTTCGAGAAGTCAATAGCAGGATGGCCGACTGACCACTCACGGCCGAGTCCCAGGGACGACTTCAGGGAAAGCCGACTCCTGACTGGCGACTTCTAGAGAAGCCGGCTTTGGGGAGTTGGCCTGCGACTCCAACGCACCCCATGACCTCATCAAGTGGGACGGGGCAGGGGAGTGGCGACAATGAAGCCCGCTCCTGCCCCTTACTAAGGGCAGGCATGGCCACAACACGCCGTACCTCGGAAGATCTCCGTGCGGCGTGGCACTGTTGCCATGCCGGCCCTGACATCAGCACTGCAGGACCGAATCCTGCACCCACGACGGCTTGTCTGTACGGCCCAGAGGCAGCGGGTCCCACCAGTCGGTGAGACTCCAGAAGACGGCAAGAGGACCACCAGTCGGGCCCGTCGAGAGTCGGCCCCGGGGAGTCGGCCAAGCCCTCCCCTAGGGCCCACGCGCCATTAATCAAGATGTGATGGAGAGTGACAATAGTGATTGCCCGCCAAGTGGCGAGGCTGTTGCCACGACCTCATGATCAAGCCCGCGTCATCAGAAGCACGGCTACAGTAATCAGTAGCCGGCAAGACCCGCCCGTGGCGGACGCGGCCTGTCGGCTCCGTACCAGGCCAGTCGGCGGGCCCCAGCGGTCGGCGGGGAAGACGGAGGCCAGAGGCGCTGGCGGCTGGACCCGCTACCATTGTACCCCGGAAGGTAGGCCTATATAACCCCCCCAGGGCACCCATGCAAAGGGCTGGAACCCATTAGCTTTAGACCAGATCATATAGGAGGGAGGGAGCTAGCCTCGCCCTCTCCTACCTCTAGGAAACAACTCAAGGAGCAACCGTGTAGACACTTTGCCATAGTGATCATGTGGAGACCCCGCAGAGCAGTAGTAGGGGTATTATCTCCCCGGAGAGCCCTGAAGCTGGGTAAGATTCGCCGGCGTGCATGTCTTCGCTTCATCCCGTTTCCAGGCACCAGCGACGTTCTACTCGCCCCCACCATGATAAGCCATCCTTTGGCATATGTCGCACCTAATCCCCGACACCTAGCCAGCCGTCCGTTCTAGCGTTTGTGGTCGTCCGATCTGGCGCAGCACTGAGAGCCTCCAGGTGCTATCCATGGCAAACATCGAGCGCACCCCCAACGACACCCTCTAGCGAAGCTTCAATGCAACATTCGACGGTGAGACAAAGCTACAACGTGGCACCAACGGCGCCGGCGAAGCTCCAGTGCCCTCTGGCGAAGCTCCAATGCAACTTTCGACGGTGAGACAAAGCTGCAAGGCGGCACCGCCGGCGCCGGCGAAGCTCCATTGCAGCAGTAACGATGCTCCAATGCAGCACCGACGGAGCTCCATTGCAGCCAACGACCCGCGACAAAGCTCCACTGCAGCACCGATGGGGCTTCATTGCAGCTCCGGCGCGCTTCGTTGCAGCTCCGGCGGCGCTTCATTGTAGCCCCGTCGGAGCTTCAATGACCCGCGCGGCGCTCCGTTGCAGCCCTGATGGCACCATCGTCTTCTACGGCACCGCGAGCCCATCACGCCAGACGCTGGTCTGCAGCACCGCGAGCGCCTCACATCGGACGCCGGTCTGCAGCACCGAAGCCATCCCGCGACATCACGCCGGACGACGGTCTGTAGCACCGATGCCATCCCGCGGCGTCGTTTCTCATGCAGCTACCAACGCCAGTGGGCGCCGCATGGCAGCACCGGTGTCTCCTACAACGCCGATGAGCACAGCGCATGTCTCCCCTGCAACGCCGGTAATCGCTGCATCCCACCACCGGTTGAGCCGACGAGTGTTGCAACGCAACGCGGCGACAACAGCCATCTTTGCTTCACTCACGGCCATGGCTTTGCAAAACATTGAACGGAGAGTACGGACTTGGGGGCTACAACTTGAGAGCATATCCATGGCGGAGAGGAGCAAATAGAGAAGAAGGTGATAGAGACGAAGGGGATCGCATACAGGGAAAGAGGAAAAAAATGGGTGGCTTGTGTGCCTCTCGGCAGAAGATAAGGAAGCGGTAGGCGGTGGGTGGGCCTCCACGGGACACATGGTGCACGCAGGAGGCGGTTTGTATTGGAAATATGCCCTAGAGGCAATAATAAATTGATTATTATTATATTTCCTTGTTCATGATAATCGTTTATTATCCATGCTAGAATTGTATTGATAGGAAACTCAGATACATGTGTGGATACATAGACAACACCATGTCCCTAGTAAGCCTCTAGTTGGCTAGCTCGTTGATCAATAGATGGTTACGGTTTCCTGACCATGGACATTGGATGTCGTTGATAACGGGATCACATCATTAGGAGAATGATGTGATGGACAAGACCCAATCCTAAGCCTAGCACAAGATCATGTAGTTCGTATGCTAAAGCTTTTCTAATGTCAAGTATCATTTCCATAGACCATGAGATTGTGCAACTCCCGGATACCGTAGGAGTGCTTTGGGTGTGCCAAACGTCACAACGTAACTGGGTGGCTATAAAGGTACACTACAGGTATCTCCGAAAGTGTCTGTTGGGTTGGCACGAATCGAGACTGGGATTTGTCACTCCGTGTAAACGGAGAGGTATCTCTGGGCCCACTCGGTAGGACATCATCATAATGTGCACAATGTGATCAAGGAGTTGATCACGGGATGATGTGTTACAGAACGAGTAAAGAGACTTGCCGGTAACGAGATTGAACAAGGTATCGGGATACCGACGATCGAATCTCGGGCAAGTATCGTACCCATAGACAAAGGGAATTGTGTAAGGGATTGATTAAGTCCTTGACATCGTGGTTCATCCGATGAGATCATCGTGGATCATGTGGGAGCCAACATGGGTATCCAGATCCCGCTGTTGGTTATTGACCGGAGAACGTCTCGGTCATGTCTGCATGGTTCCCGAACCCATAGGGTCTACACACTTAAGGTTCGATGATGCTAGGGTTATAAAGGAAGTTTGTATGTGGTTACCGAATGTTGTTCGGAGTCCTGGATGAGATCCCGGACGTCACGAGGAGTTCCGGAATGGTCCGGAGGTAAAGATTTATATATGGGAAGTCCTGTTTTGGTCACCGGAAAAGTTTTGGGTTTTATCGGTAACGTACTGGGACCACCGGGAGGGTCCCGGGGGTCCACCAAGTGGGGCCACAAGCCCCGGAGGGCTGCATGGGCCAAGTGTGGGAGGGGACCAGCCCCAGGTGGGCTGGTGCGCCCCCCACCAAGGCCCAAGGCGCAAGGAAGAGGGGAAGGGGGCAAACCCTAGGGCAGATGGGCCCTAAGGCCGACCCTGGTGCGCCTCCCCCTCTCCCCTCCCCTTGGCCGCCCCTAGATGGGATCTAGGGGGCTGCCGCCACCCCTAGGGAGGGAACCCTAGGTGGGGGCGCAGCCCCTCCCCTTCCCCTATATATAGTTGAGGTATGGGCTGCCCAATACACACAAGTTCCTCTCCCTGTTGGTGCAGCCCTATGTAGGATCGAAAGTATGTCTAGAGGGGGGGGGGGGTGATTAGACTACTTGACCAAATAAAAACTTAAGCTTTTCCCAATTTTAGTTCTTGGCAGATTTTAGCTATCTTAGGACAAGTCAAGCAATCATCACACAATTCAAGCAAGCATGCAAAGAGTATATTGGCAGCGGAAAGTAAAGCATGCAACTTGCAAGAATATAAAGGGAAGGGTTTTGAGGATTCAAACGCAATTGGAGACACGGATGTTTTTCCCGTGGTTCGGATAGGTGGTGCTATCCTACATCCACATTGATGGAGACTTCAACCCACGAAGGGTAACGGTTGCGCGAGTCCACGGAGGGCTCCACCCACGAAGGGTCCACGAAGAAGCAACCTTGTCTATCCCACCATGGCCATCGCCCACGAAGGACTTTCCTCACTAGCGGTAGATCTTCACGAAGTAGGCAATCTCCTTGCCCTTACAAACTCCTTGGTTCAACTCCACAATCTTGTCGGAGGCTCCCAAGTGACACCTAGCCAATCTAGGAGACACCACTCTCCAAGAAGTAACAAATGGTGTGTTGATGATGAACTCCTTGCTCTTGTGCTTCAAATGATAGTCTCCCCAACACTCAACTCTCTCTCATAGGATTTGGATCTGGTGGAAATAAGATTTGAGTGGAAAGCGACTTGGAGAAGGCTAGAGATCAAGATTCATATGGTTGGAATGGAATATCTTGGTCTCAACACATGAGTAGGTGGTTCTCTCTCAGAACATATGAGTTGGAATGGTGTATGTGTTCTGATGGCTCTCTCCACGAGTGAAGAGGAGGTGGAGGGGTATATATAGCCTCCACACAAAATCCAACCGTTACACACAATTTACCAATCTCGGTGGGACCAAATAAACAAACTCGGTCGGACCGAAATAGTAAACCTAGTGACCGTTAGAGATTTCGGTGGGACTGACATGCAACTCGGTAGGACCAATTCGGTTAGGGTTTGGGCATAACTTAATCTCAGTGAGACCGATTGCACAAACTCTGTGAGACCGAGTTTGGCAATAAGCTAACCAGAGAGTTGGTCAGGCAAACTCGGTGGGACCGACTCGCTCTTTCGGTGAGACCGAAAAGTTACAAGAAGGAAACAGAGAGTTTACATTGCAATCTCGGTGGGACCGATTCGCTCTTTCAGTGAGACCGAAAAGTTATGAAAGGGAAACACAGAGTTTGCAATCCCATCTTGGTGAGACCGAGATCCTTATCGGTAGGACCGAATTGCTAGGGTTTGGCAGTGGAAAATGACAAGTGAAACTCGGTGGCGCCGGATTGAAAGAATCGGTATGACCGAGTTTGGCTTAGTGTTTAGGTCATTTGTGGCTATGGAAAAGTGGTTGAGGATTTTGGAGCATATCACCAAGCACATAAAGCAAGAGGCTCATTAAGCAACACCTCATCCCTCCTTGATAGTATTGGCTTTTCCTAAAGACTCAATGTGATCTTGGATCACTAAAATATAAAATGAAGAGTCTTGAACTTTTGAGCTTGAGCCAATTCTTTGTCCTTAGCATTTTGAGGGTTCCACTTTCACATCCATGCCATGCCAATCATTGAGCTTTCCTGAAATAATCATCTTGAAATAGCATTAGCTCAATGAGCTATATGTTGTTATGAATTACCAAAACCGCCTAGGGATAGTTGCACTTTCACCCTACCTCCCTTTCTCCTCATATCTCGTAGTGCTTGGCGAAGCCCTGCTGGATCACCACGCTCCTCCACCACCACCACGCCGTTGTGCTGCTGCTGGATGGAGTCTTCCTCAACCTCTCCCTCTCTCCTTGCTGGATCAAGGCATGGAGACGTCACCGGGCTGTACGTGTGTTGAATGCGGAGGTGCTGTCCGTTCGACACTAGGATCTCCGGTGATTTGGATCACGACGAGTATGACTCCTTCAACACCGTTCTCTCAAACGCTCCCGCTTAGCGATCTACAAGGGTATGTAGATGCACTCTCCTTCCCTTGTTGCTGGTTTCTCCATAGATAGATCTTGGTGACACGTAGGAAAATTTTGAATTTCTGCTACGTTCCTCAACAGTGGCATCATGAGCTAGGTCTATGTGTAGTTTCTATGCATGAGTAGAACACAAAGTAGTTGTGGGCGTCGATTTTGTCAATTTACTTGCCGTTACTAGTCTATGATGAATCGAGGACTGGATAGAAGTTTATCAAACGTGGCAAGAATCATGATGATCACAATGTGCTAGGAATCGGATTGGAGAATAGCACAAAGATCGAGTCCATACCCTAGTTCGGCGGAGACTCGCTACGGCGGCAACGGCGGGGTTGATTCCCGTTGACGGCGACGGAGACCAGCGACTGGAGGCGGCTGGCAGCGAGGAGACGATCCGGAGACCAAGTTGGCAGAGCAGGCTACCGCGCGGGTGAAGGGGTTCGGAGAAATTTCCAAATTTTTGCCCATGACTATATATAGCCCGACCCTGTCGGTGTGACCGAGTGGAACAACTCGGTGGCACCGAGATGCAAAACTATATACAGTTGTTGCAACTCGGTGTGACCGAATGGTTCAAATCGGTTGCACCGAGATCGAAAACCTAGATCAACTTAATGATCTCGGTAGGACCGAAAGTAGGGAATCGGTCAGACCGAGAATCACAAAGAGGTTTTGGAAGTTTAAGTCTATGACGAATCGGGGACTCCGAGCGCTCCTCACACAGAGTGGTTCGATTCTGACTTGATCAAATTTTGTGATGTAGCATGAATAGAGTTTGAGACGAGAAAAGCATAGATAGCTAGAGGAGGTTCTTAGGCATTCTTGTCCATCCACTTGGCAAAAGGAAATAAAACCAAACAATCAAAACAACAAGTGGATGTCCTCGAATGAGTAAAATATGCAACCAACATGCTCACACAATAAGATGGCAAATGAAATATGTGACAAAGCATGCACAACCAATTCTAGCATCTATCAAGCAATTTGCGATGACTAGGTCATCTATATATGAGTATATTGACTTAGGAGTCAAGTGAGAACACTTGATCATAGGTCATACTCATCGTTTAAGCTCAAGTGGGGTTACCACTTTTACATAAAGCATTGTTGTGTTCACATCTTTAGAGTTGCTTTAGCTCAAGTCTTAGAGTAAAGCTCCCCCTAGATGTGATATCCCCCCTAAGAGGGATGAACTAACCTTGGGTTTTGTTGATGATGACTTCATGTAGATGTTGAAGATGTGGATGCTCAATGTTGATGTAGATCACTTGGAGCTATCCATTTGAGTGAATTGCACTTTCAATACCTACATGGGTTAGTCCCACAAGGAACACACAAGGATATCCATAGACATAGAGTGATGCACACACAAGATGATGTCCATGAAAACTTTTAGGTTACCTTGTCCCTTGTCTTACCAACAAGAGGGTTTGCGACTCCTTGAACTAGTGCAAGATGTGGAAGTTGATTGCACTTGTTCTTGCCAAAATGATAAGAGTGAAGTATGTTGGCGGAGTCACCCTGAAGAACCCTCTAGTTCTTCTTCTTTTGGATCCACACCATCTTGATGGGAATCCTTGGAGTTGTAGTCATACTTGATGAAGTGGAACTTGAAGTGGTCTTGGGAATCCACTTGACTAAGGTCTTAGGAGCTTCTTCAAATGCATCAATTTCCTCTTGAAGCTTGTCCTTGCCTTTTTGCTTGCAGTCTTGTGGTGGAAGATCATCTTGAGCTTGTGTCCCCTTGAAGGAAGTATCATACTTCTCTTGTTGAGGAACAAACTTTGTCTTGGGGTATTGATCTTCTTCCCACTCAACTCCATTGGCATTGAACTTTCGTTCAAAACCAACACCTTGATTCTTCCGGTGCATTCCTTGCTTGCGCACAATTTCCTCGAATTGCTTACTCCCGACAAGGCTTTTGTACACTCCTTTCTCTATAATCCCCTTCAATAAGCTATTTTCTTGCTCAAGTGTAACTTGGCTAAGAGAATCATTAGTGGAATCAAGAGAACTACTAGAAGCAACAATATTGGATTTAGCATGATCATTGTTACTACTAGAGGAAGAATCTTTCTTGTTCTTGTTACTAGACTTGACTTGAGGCATGTAAGTGGATAATAGTAAACGCTTGGCAATGTAAGAAGAACTTTTCTTGCGGAGATCATCATTGATTGCTTTTAAGAACTCATGCTCTTGCTCAAGATTGAGCTTTTCAAAGTGTAATTTCTCATGAGCTCTTAAAAGTTCTCGATGATCTTCGAAGATAGTTTCATGAGATAACTTAAGAGTGTTTAGTTCTTTAGTTAGAGCCTCAATCTTCTCCTTATCATTGTCATTCGTTTTATCTTGATTAGCATGATTAATTGATGTTTCATCATAGTACTCATCCCTAGAGTTGTCAACAAGCAAGTCATCATCACCTAACAAGTTATCTTCATCACTATTAAAATCAACATACTCGGGGTGTGTTACCTTAGGACCTTTGGCCATGAAGCATCTTCCAATTCCTTCATTTGGTGAGTCAAATATGTCGTAGGAGTTGGTTGACACAAGTGCTAGACCGGCAACACCTTCATCTTGAGTATCTTCGGAGTCGGAGTGATAACTTCTCTCGGAGTGGCTGTCGGAGTCGGAGCCGGATACCCATTCACCAACATGAGCTTGATGTCTTCGTTTTGTGTAGCTCCTTGATGATTTTTCCTTCCTTTCCGAATCCTTTCTTCTCCGTGAGTATCTCCGTTCATAACGATCATCTCTACTCCTTCTCTCTCTTGGTGGTGATTCTTTGCTTCTTCCTTTCGGAGAATCTTCTCTTCTCTTGTAGGGAGCCGTACACTCATTGGAATAGTGTCCGGGTCTTCCACAATTATAGCAGTTTCGCTCTCGACTAGAAGATCTTTTGTCATTGTAGGACCTTGACTTGAAGCTTCTATCTTTGCTTCTACTCTTGTAGAACTTGTTGAAGTTCTTCACCATTAAGCTCAATTCTTCATTGAAGTTTTGTTTCTCACTTGATGATGTGGGGACTTCACATGAGGCTTTGTAGGCACCACTTGATTTGTTGTGAAGTTCCTCTTTATCCTTGAGTGACATCTCATGAGCAACAATCCTTCCAATCACTTCCGTTGGTTTGAGATCTTTGTAATTGGGCATCATTTGAATCAATGTGCACACGGTATCATATTTCCCATCCAAGGCTCTTAGGATCTTCTTGATGATTAATCTATCGGTCATCTCTTCACTTCCTAAGCCGGCAATCTCATTTGTGATGAGAGCAAGCCTAGAGTACATTTTGGCGACACCTTCACCATCCTTCATCTTGAACTTGTCAAGTTGACTTTGGAGCACATCCAACTTGGATTCCTTGACGGAGTCGGTACCTTCGTGCATATCAATCAAAGTGTCCCAAATTTCCTTTGCATTCTCAAGACGGCTGATTTTGTTGAATTCTTCGGGGCACAATCCGTTGAAGAGAATATCACAAGCTTGAGCATTGTATTGCAACATCTTCAACTCATCCGCGGTAGCTTCACGGTTTGGTTCTCTCCCATCAAAGAACTCACCTTGCAAACCAACACAAACAATAGCCCATACGGCGGGGTTATGTCCAAGAATATGCATTTTCATTTTATGCTTCCAACTAGCAAAATTAGTGCCATCAAAGTAAGGACCTCTATGGTGATAATTTCCCTCGCTAGACGCCATACTCTCCTAGGTTGTGAAACCAAGGCTATGACCACCAAAAGCTATGGAGATCAAGGAAAATGGAGACCAAAGCTCTGATACCACTTGTAGGATCGAAAGTATGTCTAGAGGGGGGATGATTAGACTACTTGACCAAATAAAAACTTAAGCTTTTCCCAATTTTAGTTCTTGGCAGATTTTAGCTATCTTAGGACAAGTCAAGCAATCATCACACAATTCAACCAAGCATGCAAAGAGTATATTGGCAGCGGAAATTAAAGCATGCAACTTGCAAGAATATAAAGGGAAGGGTTTTGAGGATTCAAATGCAATTGGAGACACGGATATTTTTCCCGTGGTTCGGATAGGTGGTGCTATCCTACATCCACGTTGATGGAGACTTCAACCCACGAAGGGTAACGGTTGCGCGAGTCCATGGAGGGCTCCACCCATGAAGGGTCCACGAAGAAGCAACCTTGTCTATCCCACCATGGCCATCGCCCACGAAGGACTTGCCTCACTAGCGGTAGATCTTCACGAAGTAGGCGATCTCCTTGCCCTTACAAACTCCTTGGTTCAACTCCACAATCTTGTCGGAGGCTCCCAAGTGACACCTAGCCAATCTAGGAGACACCACTCTCCAAGAAGTAACAAATGGTGTGTTGATGATGAACTCCTTTCTCTTGTGCTTCAAATGATAGTCTCCCCAACACTGAACTCTCTCTCATAGGATTTGGATCTGGTGGAAAGAAGATTTGAGTGGAAAGCGACTTGGGGAAGGCTAGAGATCAAGATTCATATGGTTGGAATGGAATATCTTGGTCTCAACACATGAGTAGGTGGTTCTCTCTCAGAACATATGAGTTGGAATGGTGTATGTGTTCTGATGGCTCTCTCCACGAGTGAAGAGGAGGTGGAGGGGTATATATAGCCTCCACACAAAATCCAACCATTACACACAATTTACCAATCTCGGTGGGACCGAATAAACAAACTCGGTCGGACCGAAATAGTAAACCTAGTGACCGTTAGAGATTTCGGTGGGACTGACATGCAACTCGGTAGGACCGATTCGGTTAGGGTTTGGGCATAACGTAATCTCGGTGAGACCGATTGCACAAACTCGGTGAAACCGAGTTTGGCAATAAGCTAACCAGAGAGTTGGTCAGGCAAACTCGGTGGGACCGACTCGCTCTTTCGGTAAGACCGAAAAGTTACAAGAAGGAAACATAGAGTTTACATTGCAATCTCGGTGGGACCGATTCGCTCTTTCGGTAAGACCGAAAAGTTACGAAAGGGAAACAGAGAGTTTGCAATCCCATCTCGGTGAGACCTAGATCCTTATCGGTAGGACCGAATTGCTAGGGTTTGGCAGTGGCAAATGACAAGTGAAACTCGGTGGTGCCGGATAGAAAGAATCGGTATGACTGAGTTTGGCTTAGTGTTTAGGTCATTTGTGGCTATGGAAAAGTGGTTGAGGATTTTGGAGCATATCACCAAGCACATAAAGCAAGAGGCTCATTAAGCAACACCTCATCCCTCCTTGATAGTATTGGCTTTTCCTAAAGACTCAATGTGATCTTGGATCACTAAAATATAAAATGAAGAGTCTTGAACTTTTGAGCTTGAGCCAATTCTTTGTCCTTAGCATTTTGAGGGTTCCACTTTCACATCCATGCCATGCCAATCATTGAGCTTTCATGAAATAATCATCTTGAAATAGCATTAGCTCAATGAGCTATATGTTGTTATGAATTACCAAAACCGCCTTGGGATAGTTGCACTTTCACCCTACCTCCCTTTCTCCTCATATCTCGTAATGCTTGGCGAAGCCCTGCTGGATCACCACGCTCCTCCACCACCACCACCACGCCGTTGTGCTGCTGCTGGATGGAGTCTTCCTCAACCTCTCCCTCTCTCCTTGCTGGATCAAGGCATGGAGACGTCACCAGGCTGTACGTGTGTTGAACGCGGAGGTGCTGTCCGTTCGGCACTAGGATCTCCGGTGATTTGGATCACGACGAGTACGACTCCTTCAACACCGTTCTCTCGAACGCTTCCGCTTAGCGATCTACAAGGGTATGTAGATGCACTCTCCTTCCCTTGTTGCTGGTTTCTCCATAGATAGATCTTGGTGACACGTAGGAAAATTTTGAATTTCTGCTACGTTCCCCAACAGTGGCATCATGAGCTAGGTCTATGTGTAGTTTCTATGCACGAGTAGAACACAAAGTAGTTGTGGGCGTCGATTTTGTCAATTTACTTGCCGTTACTAGTCTTATCTTGATTCGGCGGCATTGTGGGATGAAGCGGCCCGGACCAACCCTACACATACGCTTACGTGAGACCGGTTCCACCGACTGACATGCACTAGTTGCATAAGGTGGCTGGCGGGTGTCTGTCTCTCCCACTTTAGTCGGATCGGATTCGATGAACAGGGTCCTTATGAAGGGTAAATAGAAATTGGCAATTCACGTTGTGGTTTTGGCGTAGGAAAGAAACCGTTCTTGCTAGCAACCTATAGCAGCCACATAAAAACTTGCAACAACAATTAGAGGACGTCTAACTTGTTTTTGCAGCAAGTGTTTTGTGATGTGATATGGCCAAAGGATTTGATGAATGATATATGTGATGTATGAGATGATCATGTTCTTGTAATAGGAATCACGACTTGCATGCCGATGAGTATGACAACCAGCAGGAGCCATAGGAGTTGTCTTAATTTATTTATGACATGCGTGTCAATATAAGCGTCATGTAATTACTTTACTTTATTGCTAACCGTTAGCTGTAGTAGTAGAAGTAATAGTTGGCGAGACAACTTCATGAAGACACGATGATGGAGATCATGATGATGGAGATCATGGTGTCATGCCGATGACAACGATGATCACGGAGCCCCGAAGATGGAGATCTAAAGGAGCAAAATGATGTTGGCCATATCATGTCACTTTTTGATTGCATGTGATGTTTATCATGTTTTTGCATCTTATTTGCTTAGAACGACGGTAGTAAATAAGATGATCCCTCATTAAAATTTCAAGAAAGTGTTCCCCCTAACTATGCACCGTTGCGAAAGTTCGTCGTTTCGAAGCACCACGTGATGATCGGGTGTGATAGATTCTAACGTTCACATACAACGGGTGTAAGACAGATTTACACACGCGAAACACTTAGGTTGACTTGACGAGCCTAGCATGTACAGACATGGCCTCGGAACACAAGAGACCGAAAGGTCGATCATGAGTCGTATGGTAGATACGATCAACATGAAGATGTTCACCGATGATGACTAGTCCGTCTCACATGATGATCGGACACGGCCTAATTGACTCGGATCATGTAATCACTTAGATGACTAGAGGGATGTCTATCTGAGTGGGAGTTCATAAGATGAACTTAATTATCCTGAACATAGTCGAAAGGTCTTCGCAAATTATGTCGTAGCTCGTGCTTCAGTTCTACTGTTTAGATATGTTCCTAGAGAAAATTTAGTTGAAAGTTGATAGTAGCAATTATGCGGACTAGGTCCGTAAACTGAGGATTGTCCTCATTGCTTCATAGAAGGCTTATGTCCTTAATGCACCGCTCAGTGTGCTGAACCTCGAACGTCGTCTGTGGATGTTGCGAACATCTGACATACACATTTTGATAACTACGTGATAGTTCAGTTAAACGGTTTAGAGTTAAGGCACCAAAGACGTTTTGAAACGTCGCGAAACATATGAGATGTTTCGAGGGCTGAAATTGGGATTTCAGGCTCGTGCCCACGTCAAGAGGTATAAGACCTCCGACGTTTTTCTTAGCCTGCAAACTAAGGAAGAAAAGCTCAATTGTTGAGCTTGTGCTCAGATTGTCTGAGTACAACAATCATTTGAATCGAGTGGGAGTTGATCTTCCAGATGAGATAGTGATGTTTCTCCGAACTCATTACCACCAAGCTGCTAGAGCTTCGTGATGAACTATAATATATCAGGGACATATATGATGATCCTTGAGATATTCGCGATGTTTGACACCACAAAAGTAGAAATCAAGAAGGAGCATCAATTGTTGATGGTTGGTGAACCCACTAGTTTCAAGAAGGGCAAGGGCAAGAAGGGATACTTCATGAAACGGCAATTCGGCTGCTGCTCTAGTGAAGAAACCCAAGGTTGAACCCAAACCCGAGACTAAGTGCTTCTGTAATAAGAGGAACAGCCACTGGAGCAGAATTACCCTAGATACTTGGTAGATGAGAAGGTTGGCAAGGTCGATAGAAGTATATTGGATATACATTGTGTTAATGTGTACTTTACTAGTACTCCTAGTAGCACCATGGTATTAGATACCGGTTTGGTTGCTAAGTGTTAGTAAACTCGAAACAAAAGGCTACGGAATAAACGGAGACTAGCTAAAAGGTGAGATGACGATATGTGTTGGAAGTTTTTCCAAGCTTGATGTGATCAAGCATCGCACGCTCCCTCTACCATCGAGATTGGTGTTCGCGTTGAGCATAGACATGATTGGATTATGTCTATCGAAATATGGTTATTCATTTAAGGAGAATAATGGTTACTCTGTTTATTTGAATAATACCTTCAATGGTCTTGCACTTAAAATGAATGGTTTATTGAATCTCGATCGTAGTGATACACATGTTCATGCCAAAAGATATAAGATAGTAATGATAGTACCACCTACTTGTGGCACTGCTACGTAAGTCATATCGGTATAAAACGCATGAAGAAGCTCCATGTTGATGGATCTTTGGGCTCACTCGTTTTTGAAAAGTTTGAGACATGCGAACCATGTCTATTGGTGTATATGCATGAAGAAACTCCATGCAAATGGACCGTTTGGACTCACTTGATTTTGAATCACTTGAGACATGCAAATCATACCACATGGGCAAGATGACTGAAAGCCTCATTTTCAGTAAAATGGAACTAGAAAGCAACTTGTTGGAAGTAATACATTTTGATGTGTGCAGTCCAATGCTGAGGCGTGTAGTGGATATCGTTATGCTCTTACTTCACAGATGATTTGAGTAGATGTTGAGTATATTTACTTGTTGAATCACGAGTCTGAATTATTGAAAGGTTCAAGTAATTTCAGGGTGAAGTTGAAAGATCATCGTGACAAGAGGATAAAATATCTATGATATGATCATAGAGATGAATATCTGAATTACGAGTTTGGCACAGAATTAAGACATTGTGGAAATTGTTTCACAACTAATACAGCATGGAACACCATAGTGTGATGGTGTGTCCAAACATCATAACTGCACCCTATTGGATATGATGCATACCATGATGTCTCTTATCGAATTACCATGATAGTTTATGGGTTAGGCATTAGAGACAACCACATTCACTTTAAATAGGGCACCACGTAATTCCGATGAGATGACACCGTATGAACTATGGTTTAGAGAAACCTAAGCTGTCATTTCTTAAAAGTTTGGGGCTGCGACGCTTATGTGAAAAAGTTTCAGGCTGATAAGCTCGATCCCAAAGCGGATAAATGCATCTTCATAGGACACCCAAAACAGTTGGGTATACCTCCTGTCTCAGATCTGAAAGCAATAAGGGATTGTTTCTAGAATCGGGTCCTTTCTCGAGGAAAAGTGTCTCTCGAAAGAATTGAGTGGGAGGATGGTGGAGACTTGATGAGGTTATTGAACCGTCTCTTCAACTAGTGTGTGGCAGGGCACATGGAGTTGTTCCTGTGGCACCTACACCAATTGAAGTGGAAGCTTATGATAGTGATCATGAAACTTCAGATCAAGTCACTACCAAACCTCGTGGGATGACAAGGATGCGTACTACTTCAGAGTGGTACGTAATCCTGTCTTGGAAGTCATGTTGCTAGACAACAATGAACCTACGAGCTATGGAGAAGCGATGGTGGGCCTGGATTCCAAAATGGCTCGAGGCCATATAATCCGAGAGAGGATCCATATATGAAAACAAAGTGTAGACTTTGGAAGAACTACTTGATGGTCGTAAGGCTGTTAGGTACATATGGATTTTAAAAGGAAGACAGACAATGATGGTAAGTATCACCATTAAGAAAGCTCGACTTGTCGTTAAGATGTTTTCCGACAAGTTCAAGGAGTTGACTACGATGAGACTTTCTCACTCGTAGCGATGCTAAGAGTCTGTTGGAATTATATTAGCGATTACTGCATTCTTTATGAAATCTTGCAGATAGGATGTCAAAAACCATTGTTTCCTCGACGATTTTCTTGAGGAAAGGTTGTATGTGATACAACTGGAAGGTTTTGTCAATCCTGAAAGATGCTAACAAGTATGCAAAGCTCCAGCAATCCTTCTAAGGACTGGAGTAAGCATCTCGGAGTTGGAACGTATGCTTTGATGAGATGATCAAAGTTTTTGGGTGTATACAAAGTTTATGAGAAACTTGTATTTCCAAAGAAGTGAGTGGGAGCACTATAGAATTTCTGATGAGTGTATGTTGTTGATCAGAAATGACGTAGAATTTCTGGAAAGCATATTGGGTTATTTGGAAAGTGTTTTTCAATGGAAAGCCTGGATTAAGCTACTTGAACATTGAGCATCAAGATCTATATGGATAGATCAAAACGCTTATTGGTACTTTCAAATGAGCACATACCTTGACATGATCTTGAAGGTGTTCAAGATGGATCAGTCAAAGAAGGAGTTCTTGCCTGAGTTGTAAGGTATGAAGTTAAGACTTAAAGCTCGACCACGGCAGAAGAAAGAGGAAGGACGAAGGTCGTCCCCTATGCTTTTGTCATAGGCTCCATACGGTATGCCATATTGAGTACCACACCTGATGTGTGCCTTGCCGCATATTTCGCAAGAGGGTACAAAGGTGATCTAGGAGTAGATCACCAGATAGCGGTCTAAATTATCCTTAGAGGAATAAGGATATGTTTCTCGGTAATGGAGGTGATAAAGAGTTCGACGTAAAGAGTTACGTCGATGCAAGCTTAACACCTATCCGGATAGCTCTGAGTAGAGATACCGGATACGTATAATGGAGCAACAATTTAGAATAGCTCCAAGTAGAACAGTTATTTGAAATGGCTCTAAATGTAGCATAGTAGTTCCATCTACAAGATGACATAGAAATTTGTGAAGTACATACGGATCTGAATGCTGCAGACCCGTTGACTGAAACCTCTCGCACAAGCATAACATGATCAAACCCAGAACTCTTGGGTGTTAGTCATATGGGGATGTGACCTTGAGTGTTAATCACATATCGATGTGAACTGGATTATTGACTCTAGTGCAAGTGGGAGACTGTTGGAAATATGCCCTAGAGGCAATAATAAATTGATTATTATTATATTTCCTTGTTCATGATAATCGTTTATTATCCATGCTAGAATTGTATTGATAGGAAACTCAGATACATGTGTGGATACATAGACAACACCATGTCCCTAGTAAGCCTCTAGTTGACTAGCTCGTTGATCAATAGATGGTTACGGTTTCCTGAACATGGACATTGGATGTCGTTGATAACGGGATCACATCATTAGGAGAATGATGTGATGGACAGGACCCAATCCTAAGCCTAGCACAAGATCATGTAGTTCGTATGCTAAAGCTTTTCTAATGTCAAGTATCATTTCCTTAGACCATGAGATTGTGCAACTCCCGGATACCGTAGGAGTGCTTTGGGTGTGCCAAACGTCACAACGTAACTGGGTGGCTATAAAGGTACACTACAGGTATCTCTGAAAGTGTCTGTTGGGTTGGCACGAATCGAGACTGGGATTTGTCACTCCGTGTAAACGGAGAGGTATCTCTGGGCCCACTCGGTAGGACATCATCATAATGTGCACAATGTGATCAAGGAGTTGATCACGGGATGATGTGTTACGGAACGAGTAAAGAGACTTGCCGGTAACGAGATTGAACAAGGTATCGGGATACCGACGATCGAATCTCGGGCAAGTATCATACCGATAGACAAAGGGAATTGTGTACGGGATTGATTAAGTCCTTGACATCGTGGTTCATCCGATGAGATCATCGTGAAGCATGTGGGAGCCAACATGGGTATCCAGATCCCGCTGTTGGTTATTGACCGGAGAACGTCTCGGTCATGTCTGCATGGTTCCCGAACCCATAGGGTCTACACATTTAAGGTTCGATGACACTAGGGTTATAAAGGAAGTTTGTATGTGGTTACCGAATGTTGTTCGGAGTCCCGGATGAGATCCCGGACGTCACAAGGAGTTCCGAAATGGTCCGAAGGTAAAGATTTATATATGAAAAGTCCTGTTTTGGTCACCGGAAAAGTTTCGGGTTTTATCGGTAACGTACCGGGACCACCGGAAGGGTCCTGGGGGTCCACCAAGTGGGGCCACAAGCCCCGGAGGGCTGCATGGGCCAAGTGTGGGAGGGGACCAGCCCCAGGTGGGCTGGTGCGCCCCCCACCAAGGCCCAAGGCGCAAGGAAGAGGGGAAGGGGGAAAACCCTAGGGCAGATGGGCCCTAAGGCCCACCCTGGTGCGCCTCCCCCTCTCCCCTCCCCTTGGCTGCCCCTAGATGGGATCTAGGGGGCTGCCGCCACCCCTAGGGAGGGAACCCTAGGTGGGGGCGCAGCCCCTCCCCTTCCCCTATATATAGTTGAGGTATGGGCTGCCCAATACACACAAGTTCCTCTCCCTGTTGGTGCAGCCCTACCTCCCTTTCTCCTCATATCTCGTAGTGCTTGTCGAAGCCCTGCTGGATCACCATGCTCCTCCACCACCACCACGCCGTTGTGCTGCTGCTGGATGGAGTCTTCCTCAACCTCTCCCTCTCTCCTTGCTGGATCAAGGCATGGAGACGTCACCGGGCTGTACGTGTGTTGAACGCGGAGGTGCCGTCCGTTCGGCACTAGGATCTCCGATGATTTGGATCACGATGAGTACGACCCCTTCAACCCCGTTCTCTCGAACGCTTCCGCTTAGCGATCTACAAGGGTATGTAGATGCACTCTCCTTCCCTCGTTGCTGGTTTCTCCATAGATAGATCTTGGTGACACGTAGGAAAATTTTGAATTTCTGTTACGTTTCCCAACAGTTTGTGCGAGACGAAATCATCCAGCTTAAAAATAACGTTTTCCATTCTGTAATTATCCTTCCAATGAGTGAAGAACGGCGCAGCGAAGGCACGTTACTCTATAGTTTATTTTATACCAAATTTTATCTAAAAGATGTATGACAAAGCGTGTTTGATTAAGCAATGGAAAAGTAAAGAATTTTTTGCAAGATGTTTGAGTGGACTTTTTTCCTAAATGTAGTGCAATGAATATCTCGGGGAAAATTCTTGGTAGGATTAATCAATCTTACAAATCAAACAATCAACATAGGAAAATTTCAATGGATTATTAGATCCTCCAAAATACGCATGAAAATTCAAATCGGCTGCGTACACTTGCCAAAAAATCAGAGTAGTTTATTCACGTACGTCCAGTAGCTGTGGCGCGCTACAAAGCTATATATACACAAAACCTAGCGTCGCGCTCGGATGATCCATCCGCAGAGTTGGAGCGGTAAGCGGTTGGCTTCACTCCGAGCCACCGGCCGGCCGCCGGTAGAAGTCCTCGAAGTCCCGGACCGCCTGCCACTGCGCCGGAGCCAGCGACACCCTGGGCCGGCACCACCGCACGTGATCGTACGCCTCCTTCGCCGTCATCCCCTTGTACCGCACCAGGTAGCACATAACCACCGTGGCGCTGCGCGCGCGCCCGGCCTTGCAGTGCACGTACGTCTTTCTCCCTCGCTCCCCGCTGCTGTGGATGAACGCCGCGGCACGGCAGAGGTCGTCCTTGGACGGCGCGTAGAGGTAGTCCGTGGTTGGCAGCACCAGGTTCTCCATCTTGTGTTTAATGTACAGCGACTTGGGCACCAGCCGCTCGTAGGGCTCGGTGAGGGTCACCACGTCGCGGACGCCCAGGTCGTGCAGGCGCGGCACGTCGCTCGGGAACGGGACGGCGCCGAGGTAGACGTGGGTGCCTTCGATGAGGTTCCACCAGTGGAATTCGGACGAGAGGCGGTACCGGGCCAGGCTGTAGGCGAGCGTCGGGTAGAAGAGCGCCCGCGCGCCCACGCCCACCGCCGCGTGCTTCGCCGCGTCTAGAGTCGTCGCCGACGATGACGACGGCTCCTCCGAGGCTTTACCCCGAGCCGGCCGGCCGGCCACCAGCTTGTAGGCCATCTTCGGGTAGAAGAGCACCCGCGCGCCCACTCCCACCGCCGCCCGCTTCGCCGCGTCCAGAGCCGTCGCCGATGATGACTCTGCCGAGGCTTCCTCGTCCGCGAACATGGTGCTGCCGTCCTCGTCCTCGTCGACGTCGTGCCCGTGAAAGAACTGCAGCTCCACGCCGTCGGTGCCGAACGTGTGCTCGTCGGAGCGCATCTCTGGTCGTGAGGAAGTGTGTTCGTCGAAGTCGATGTCTCGATGCAATCCGCTGCGGTCGATCGGAACCCTCGCAAAATCTGCTCGACGTACGGGATCTAATTGTTAGACAATATAAGGCACGTCGCTTGTATCCCGTTTAATCTCCGAGACCTGCTACTGTACGTCATCGTATTTGTAATGGACTGTATCAAAGCGATCTGTCCCAACGTGTAAACCATGGCAAAGTTTTTTAATTTTTATTATGAAACAATTAATGGCCACACACAACAAAAATGACGCCGCGTCGAAATAATCTGCTTCTGCTCTTCCCCCATCTCGGTGGCGCTGGGGAGCAGTTGGCTCGGTCCTCAGATCCGGTGAAATTTGTGTTTGGTGGTCACCGCCACTCAATCTTGAGGGATTTGGGGTTTCACCCGGTACACGAGCAACAGGGAGAAAGAGGAGGGGAAAAGGGGCAACTTTACCGGCGCCTGCATGTAGGGGACGGCGTCCAAGGGCGTCGCCGCCGGTAGGCCGGCATAGCCGGCCACGGATTTCTTCGGTCCATTTTCCACCCACCTCGAGAGGAGACACGGCTACGGTGCCCGAAGATCACGGAAGAACGGATCTGAGATGGGGGTGACAATAAGTTGAAGAGGAAGACACCATCAAATTTGATGTGGGTGCCCCGAGACCACCGCCCACCACATCCGTCGCCCGCCGTCACCACGCCGCCAGCATAGTCGAGATGGGCAGCCAGCACCCGCCGACGCCACTTGCTGAGGATGATGCGACACCACCACCCGTGGTCACCACCTCGTCTCCGAGATCCTCCATATTGGCGGAGCGATCAGATCCTCGCCGCCACCATCCCCAGCGTCCATATGGTGTTCCTACGACCTCCTCCAACGGCGATGAGGGAGAGGAGAATGGGAAGGGAGCCCCGGTGGAGGGCTACGGTTTGAGTTGCCCCTGCAGGGGCGATGCGAGGGCCAATCCTTATAGGAGAGAGAAACTTTCCAAAAGGCAAGTAGGGAAACAATTTTTGACCGTCTACCACACATTCCTAGCACAAAAAACGATGGCAAGTGTATACACTCACCCGTATGGTGTATACATGCAGATCATATCTCAATGAGCGTCTCAGAGATACTGAGTCGGCACAACATTTTAAGATTGACGAAGTCACTCTCATAGTCTTTTATTTTGTGGGGAAAGAGGATTTTCCATTAATTTAACCTGGATCAGCGTGATCCGGTTCACAAAGCATTAACGCGGCCAATCCTAACTAGTTCATGACTAACACAAATTTTCGTACATCTCATCACATTCACACCGCTGTCCACTCTCCCCTAACCATGGCCTTGATATCTTGAACAAGGCTAGCATCACGGAATATGTTGGTGGTCTCCTCATTAATCACCATTACAACCTCTAAACAGTCTGTTTCTAAGATGAACAGTAATAAGGGCATGTACAATGGTACTATCTTAGCAGTGCCACGTAGGATAAATGATGAGGTGAAGGAGAGAGAACTCATAAGAAAATGTTTGTCTTCTCTTATTTAAGAGAAGACAAGAGATGATTTCTTAACATAACTAGTAGAACGCCTGTACGTTGCTACGGGCTAAAGACGAATACCCATACGTTGCCACAGAATAATACATTCTTCTAATTTAGAAATACGGGTTAAGCATGATTACATCCGGTTTTCATCATGCAACGATGAATATAAATTCTCTTTCACTTTTCTCGGCAATCTTCCTATCTCCTTAACCAATCAAATCACTCGCCATCCAAGAACTTATAACGGAATATAGATCGTCCATTTTTAAATAGTATTAGTACTCCCTAGGTAAAGAAATATAAGTGATCTAAACGCTCTTTACTAAGGGAGTATCACTCAAATTTGCGCATCCACGTGTCACTATTACAAGGTACACAAAGATTGACAGTCACTATTACAAGGTACACAAAGATTGAAAAATTCAGAAGCCTCTTATTTCAGCAATAATAGCACAATCGATACAACCTTCAATAATAAGCTCATTGCATATAGGAAAGGATCCATTTATCTTGAATCAAGAGTTTTCAATAATAAGTTGGATATTTATCTAATGTTTTCGAAGCTCATTGTATATAGGAAAGGTTCCATTTATCTTGAATCAAGCTTTTTAAATAATAAGTTGGATACTTATCTAATGTTTCCGAAGTTGGGGGATATGTATACAATTAGTATCTTTATTACCAACACAATGGTCATGATCATGGTCGTGGTCGCGGCAGCAGGCGTTGAGGTCTTCACGGCGCCACCGCTCTCCTTCCGCGTCTCCACCAAGTTTAGAGACGGTGCGATGGCGGCGAATCTGTCAGCAGCCTTCAGGTCCGTCAGCTTTCACATCAGCCATGGTGGCCAACCTCGCCCCAAACTTCGACTTCTTCAGTTGCGCAATGGCGAATGCCTTGCTCTCCCTCAGAAACACCATGATGGCCACGGTCAACCCTGCCCTGCCCGCCAGCATGTTCGCCATCGGAGGCATTACCTTCCTGTCCAGCCTGCGCTCACCGACGGTCTCTCCCACGACCCGCTCCACAACTACTCAGCTCCTGCTTCCATGAAACACCATATATTTCATATTCACCAAGAAGCAACAGAAGTAAGATCACTAATTAAATCCTAGTATGATGAACCATTTATGCCAAAATAGATAGAGAGCAACTCATAGGTTAAAGTTGAATCTAGCAATATATGTACCACCATGGTGAACGCCATGGCGACGCAACCTGCTACTCATCGTACCACCCCCAACTTCTCGGAGTGCGGCGACCACCAGAGGATTGATATCGGGCATGTACAATGGTTGATAAGACAGTCTTATCTTAAGTCTTGCATGTAATTTAGAGATGACAAAAAAGTATGTCTACAATGGTTATATCTTAGCCTTATCTTCAATAACTAGCAATTCCTTAAAACATGGTGAGACAAATTATGCTAAGAGATCATCTTTTGTCTTATCTTAAATAAGAGAAGACAAGCCTTTTCGTATGAGTTTTCTCTCCTCCACCTCATCATTTATCCTATGTGGCGCTCCTAAGATAGCACCATTGTACATGCCCATAGACACTCAAGTTCGCCCCTGCTAATCTAACCCAACCTACTCATCTATTCTCAATTAGCTTTATATTTCAGTCCTACTGTCCTTAAATGTCATGGGTGCCAGAGACAACTCAGAAAAATAGGCAATCTTTTAGAGAAGATCAATGATAATATCCTAAGAAGTGGATTATTTTATATGATGAGTAACTTTATTTTATTTCAAAGTAGTTAGTTAGTTAGTGTGTGTGCGTGTGTGTGTGTGTGTGCGCGCGCGCGCGCCAAAGTTTGCTTCTTTTTGAAAAAAAAGTTTGGTGTTCATGAATTGAAATAAAGATCAGTGGCAACAATATCAAATAACAGGCACTGCATGATATATGATACTTGTTAGTAGATCTACTTGGACAGATATCTTGCAATAGACCTTAAGAAGAAACAAAATGCTAATTGTTGCATATTTCATGGTTACATATTAAGCTCATAACCTCAATTTTTTAAAGATTACATGGTTAGAAATTAAGCAACCAACAGACCTTATGGTATTTATTCGAGTGCCCGGGATTAATTTTTGCAGTTCTTTCCTAAAACAGTTTTGCTACTCTCAACATCTATTAATTGTTGGCTGTAGACTTACCCCACTCACCGATCTATTGGTTGGATATAAATCTGGTATTTTTCCCATTACAATGCCTAAATAGAGAGCAATACTGCAAGTTCACCTTTCAATTTATAAGTTTCTTTGGCGAGTCACGCTAAATCAGTTAATTATTTGATTGGGAACCAATGAATGATCAATACATACTCACACATCTTCCTTGTCAAATGTGCAATACGGAAATATATCAATATGAACAAAGGATGCAGGCACCAAAACGCCGCTCTCCATCAGGTCCCACATCTGCGCTTCAACCACTTGTGTCCTTTCATGCAATATGTATTAGTATCAATTGAACATCTGAATTGCTCACTTGTGTCCTTCCATAAGATGCTTTGACACGTGCCGTGGAATGTTTATTTAATGAAAACTACAGAAACCCATACATAGTTCGATTCTCCACTCGTTGTAGAGAGGACCATAAACGAAGCGTCCCGATACATCTGTAGATAACCTGCATAAGAGAAGTACTTTTATCGTTAAAAACCTTATCATTTCTACATAGCCAAAGCGACCAAATCACGACAAGCGCTCTCACCCTGAGAAGAATTCTAAACCTGTGATCAATCCCATGTAACCAGTTGCCAAATATATTAGTAACACTACACGGAGGATACATGCCAGAAGCTATCTGGATGACTGGCCATATAGAACGAGCCCATTTACAATGAAAGAACAAATGTTTTATTGTCTCATCATGCGGACAAAATACACATTGCGTGCTTCCATGCCAATTCCTCTTAATAAGCATAGGACTAGATTTAGAACCTTACGTTCATATCATTGATGATGAAAGGCATGAGTATGAAGGTTTTATTTGTTCAATCAATGAAGAACACATTGTTCACTTGATTTTCCTACATAGCTTAAACAAACTAGCTTATGATATTACTTGGGATGTTATCACTTTAATAATACAGTTTGTACTATGTTTTTCATTACTATGTGTTTAGCTGCCTAGTACTCCCTTCGTTTCTTCTTACTCGCATATAAAATTCATTTGAAGTCAAACAATGCAAAGTTTGACCAAATTTATATTAAAAAAATATCAACATCTACAATACAAAAGCTAAATGGTATGAAAATTAATTTCATGATTATATTAATAATATTAATTTCATATTATGTATAAGTTTGACTTTGAATTTTTTTATGCAGACCAATAAGAAACATAAGCAGTATATATAATAAATGTTGTTCTACGTTTTGTGCCAACAGGCTTATGGACAAACATCATTGTTGTTGTAACATTTTAGTGTACTGCATTAAACACTTTTTTCGAAAGTGTTTTGAGCAGTGCAACATATCAAACTGGATAACTTTATTCCCTCATATCGTTTTGGCGGATTTGTTGATGACCTCATATGGTTTTGTTTACAACATTAGATTGGTGGAGTGTAATGTTGATGGCGCTGCGGCACCCCAAACTCGCCCCCCTTGTCAGTTATCACTACCAATGTTGGAAATATGAGCAAATTACTACGAGATTTAATTTAAATAAACAGAAGATAAATCATGACGACAATAGCAGAGATTAAACTAATCATGAGAACTAGCATAGTAGATGTACAGATCACATCTAGGGCACATACTAGAAATATGAATTCTACCACGATGTCGAATAGGAAGGATAGAATCACATACGGTGCAGCGGGAGCAGCACCGCCGGCGTTGACGTTGTCGCCCATGTCGTCGAGGATGAGGTTGCCGAGGTCGGGAAAGAAGTCGTCGCTGGCGAAGTCAGTCGCTGCCAGCAGTCGCGCGAGTGCACTCCCCAAAAACCTGATCGCCCCTCTCCCATACATGATCACGAGAGGCGGGGTTCTGGAGGCCTGCTATCCCTTCTCCCAGTGCACGCCGAAAGGAGGGATGGAGAAGACTTGCTTGGCGGCGCAATGATCTGGAACGGTGATGAGAAACCATATGAAGTGGCGGCGGCTAGGGTAGCTCTATCCTCGGTTCGGTTCAATCCCGCAACCCGCGGCGCGTCGTGACGAGGCGGCGTGGCGAGCGAGGAGGAGGAGCGCGCGTGTAGGTTTCATCTTCTCATGCTCATACAAGTGATAGAAGAGCTCACCTTATAATGAGGTGCAAGTCTCTCTCAACTTCCATGATGCGACTAAACTCTAGTCTTACTCACTCCACTCACATGTATGCATGAATGGATCAAGAGAATTTTAAAATTTTAATTAGGCTTTAGGCTAAAAGCCTACTAACAAAATTCCAACAACCAAGCCAGGAGCTGCCCCTTGTCGCGATCGCGCAAGATGCCGCCCGGGGCCTCATTACCTCCACGAGGTGACACCGTCGGTGATCTGCGGCGACCTCAATCCCTCCAACATCCTCCTTATTGATGATTTCACCCCTAAGCCTCCGACTACCAAAGCTTGCCTGCTAGGTTCGGCCCTATCGGTGACGACACCCAATGCGGCTTGAGCACCTTGTTGGCCTTGCCAGGGTGCCTAAGCACTCGACCACGCACCACAGTGGCACAACGTCGTGACGTTCTAGGGTGTGAGCTCGACCAGCACAACGACAGAACTTGGTCTCCATTCCAATCGGTTGCTGTCGCTGGTCATGTTCCCCCCTCTTCTGCTTCCTATTTTTATCTAATTCTCAGCGTAATTTTGTCGAGCACACCACACGCGGCTCCTCATCCCCTTCCTCTTCATCATCTGCTTCTTCTTCTTTTTTATCTAATTCTTGGCATAATTTCATCGAGCAGAGCACCTGCACCTGCTCAAGTGAGGCTCAATGACGTGGAGGTGTGGAATAAGTAGGACAAGCTACTATGGCTCCCGCTCGTTGTCGACGAGGCCATGATTCAGCTCGGTTCGTTTGTTCTTGTAGTCTAGGACGAACAGAGCTGGGAGGAGCTTGCAGAAACATGGAGAGATGGGAGGAGATGGCAGGTGTCTTGGCCGAAGACCGAGGTGCACTCAGGCCAACAGGTCTGAGGCGGAGCTCTGCGTTCAGCCAGGGGCGACGACACGACTCTGGATCTGGAATAAGAGTCGTGTCTTCCATTCACTACTACAGATCGGCATATTACTAAACCCTCATCATTGACTGCCTAGTGTTAATCGATCAGAGATGAGGTCCATCACTGACGGGTTTCTAATGTACTGTCAGTGAAGACACATTGAGAGCTATCCTAGTCGTTTAACAAAAGGTGAGCAGGCACGGGGCTAGCGGCGTTTCTTCTAGCAACACACGCATCGAGCAGTGGATGCCGCAAGTGGTAGTTCTGTAGACGCGATAACCATTCGATGGCGGAGTGCAACTCGACCAACAAGCAGGGACGAGGGTATACTTGGGGGTGGTAACGGAGGTACGATGGCTATGGCCAGCTCCCAGCGGTGTGTGGCTGCTCGGTGTGCTCAAAAGGAGCAGCGGTACGATGGCTGGTAGGAGGTGCTAAAATTTATCCGGTTTTAAAAACGGAGGGACTAAAATTTTGGTGTTTTTGAAGTTGAGGACAATTTCTATACTCTTGAGAGAGTTGAGGTAGGTTAGGTATGTAGTTGCCTTGTGCGTAGTTGCACTGCGTTACGCGTGCCTTGGTGGGGGTGCAAACATATACGTATCCATCATTTATATTTACCAACAGCAGCGGCGATTATTGTCAAAATCGAGCATCTCCCGGTTGACTGCGTCGTGTGTCTTGCCTAGCTTGGAATGGGATCCTGTCCCATTGTCACACGTATGTGTGGTGTGATGGACGGGCGCGCATGGGAAGGAGAGGTGGTGTGTGCTGCAAAGAATCGAAGAATATGGTGGAGGAACAAGTGGAGCCCATGTACAGAATTTGGTCTGTACCCCGACGCGCGGAGGACACGGCCGCGGCTGCTGCGCGTTGGCATAGGTGGCTCCATCTGGTTTTTTTCTTCTATCCGTAATCCAGTGCAGACTGGGGCAAGACAATCATGCACACCATGCATAGTCGTCTTAATTATTTATTTATTTTTGCGGATAAGTCGTCTTAATTAGTTGCTCCTTTCTTTTCATCGTAGTTCGTCTTCAGGTTAAATCATTTCAATCTATGCTATTCTTCATCGGCAGCGGTTGCTGTTTTGCTGCGCTGGTCTTATGGGACCTTAACACGACGACTTTTCAACTGTCTACTAAAACAAGTTTTGCTCGGCTTCAACAAAGGAGGGGCGATGACTGATGAAGTTATGTATCTAGGGTAGGGTCACGGACCTGTCCTAACTGCCCTATCCAAGGACACCTCTAGAATAAATCATCTTTCAATTGACTTGGAGGT
The DNA here is from genome assembly GCA_034509565.1 of Triticum monococcum. Lineage (NCBI taxonomy): Eukaryota > Viridiplantae > Streptophyta > Magnoliopsida > Poales > Poaceae > Triticum > Triticum monococcum. Next base: position 674,895,760 of record CM067845.1, read on the forward strand.
GTCCCACTCGACAGACTCGAAGACACTCGACCAAGAAGAAATTACTCGACCAAGATCCAACCACTCGACGGCCAGGAGACCTAAAGTCACTCCGCACGCTAACAGTCGGTCATTAAGTAGCTTTTATGGTCATCATAGCACCTTATTACTAGCGTTACCAGTAACGCCCTGCCTTAATGTATATTGAACCCTTCGTAACGTGGGCTGGCCAGGGTCCTGGCGCACTCTATATAAGCCACCCCCCTCCTCCGAGACAAGGGTTCGCACCTCTGTAACTCATACCCACATAATCCAGTCGACCGCCTCCGGGCTCCGAGACGTAGGGCTATTACTTCCTCCGAGAAGGGCTTGAACTCGTAAACCTTGCGTCCTTACAACTTCTCCATAGCTAAGATCTTGCCTCTCCATACTTACCCCCCTACACTACTGTCAGACTTAGAACCACGACAGTTGGTGCCCACCGTGGGGCAGGTGTTTTAGCGTTTTGTTGGAGAAGTTGCGATCTTTTCTGACCCGAATCATCATGGTTTTCGACGGAGTTTTGGTGGAGGGCCGCGAGATCCGTCTCGGGGCGCTCACGTTCATCGCCGACGACTCCGCCTGGCTTCAGGAGGCTCCACTCGACGTGGACGCACTCCCAGTCCGTGGGGCAACGCACTTTAGCGCGTGCGTCCGCGGCGTTCTCCTACGGCAACCGTCGACCCCCTACCGGTCGGCTCCTGTGTTGTCCTCCCTCCCCGTTTCCCGCCGGCGCAAGCGCTCCGGTCGGTCGAGACTTCAGCGGTGGGTGAGACACGTGGTGGCCCGTCAGTCGGCCACCCCTCAAGTCGCGGCGATCGAGCCCGACGAATCCCTCTGCGGCCTGTTCGACTGGCTCCGAAGAGACTGCATCCGAGTGTGACAACAGCGATCCGGCGGCAGAGGTTCTGATGGTCGATGGACCGCCCAGTCCCCCCGGTTTTACCCGCACCGACGAAGGCGCGGGAGGAGGCGACCCGTCGCGTCCCCATGAGGAGTATCTTCCTGAGCCTCTCACGTCGCTGCAGAGAGAAGAACTTCGCCGCTGGAATGTGGATGCGTTGCACACTCCTATCGTTGGAGAAACCCCCGAGGCTCGCGCCTTGGAGGACGCGCGCCTGACAAACTTGGCCGAGCGCACTCGACTGGAGAACCTCCAGCGAGCACTCAACGAGCGTGCGCGACAACGGGCTCCCGAATCCAGTCGACGTCAGCTCTTACCGCCCCCGCAGGTATATCGGACTCCAATTCAGAATTTAGCAGCTGCGGCCCGTATAGCGGAGTCGATTCAGCCTTCCCAGTCGGAGGCTGGCAGAGGCTTGCTGCAGATCAGAGTGCTACTCCAGGCAGCAGGAGATCAGAATTTCGCTATTTCTCAGTCGCGGAACAGAATTCACAGCAGGTCCGTTGCTGCAGACACAGTCCAGTCGGCTCACAGCCCGAGATCGCCCCCAAGGCGTGAGGGACGTGGAGACCGGCGTGACCAGTACGGGAACCATGAGCAGTATGATCGCCGAGTCGATCGTGAAGGTCGACGTCGAGTGCCTACGCCTCCCCCGAGGAGCGGGTCGTATGTGCCTCGCCAGTAGGATGACAGGCGCCCTCATAGTGGTGGGCGAAGGATTACAGTCGACCCCAGAGGGCCAGGCTTTGACGCGAGATCTATCCTCATCCAAGGTCTGGTCGACAGGAACATGGCTCACCGAGAGGGCCACGACAGAGATGCACCTACCAGCAGCAGAGTACATGTTTCGGGGCCAGAGTGCTTTAGTAGAGCCATCAGGGCTGCTGTGATTCCTCCCAACTTCAGGTTGGCGACTAGAGTCAGTAAGTTCACTGGCGAGTCCAAGCCTGATACTTGGCTTGAGGACTACCGAGTGGCCGTCCAGACTGGCGGCAGCAATGATGAAGTGGCCATGAAGCACCTGCCTCTCATGTTGGAGGGCTCGGCCAGAGCGTGGCTGAACCAGTTAGCGCCTAGCAGCATTTACACTTGGGAAGATCTCTCCTGAGTGTTCGTCACCACATTTGAAGGCACATGCAAGCGACCGGCAGGACTGATGGAACTGCGGTCTTGTGTGCAAAAGCCGAATGAAACTCTGAGGGATTACATCCAGAGATGGATCACGCTACATCACTCGGTGGAGAATGTGCCTGACCACCAAGCAGTTTGTGCCTTCAAGGAAGGCGTCAAGTACAGAGAACTGAATTTGAAATTCGGTCGAACCGGAGATATGTCCCTGAATCAGATGATGGAGATTGCCACCAAGTACGCTAATGGTGAAGATGAGGGTCGACTCAGGAGTGGCAAGCTCAAGTCAGTCGCCCAAGAAACCGGAGGCAATTCCAATCGGAAACAGAAGTGGAAAGCCGAGCCAGCAGCTCCCGGGGAAGCCTTAGCTTTGGCCCAAGGAAAGTCTAAAGGGAAACCTAAAGGGCCTTGGAACCCCAAAAAGGTTAAAGACCAGGAGGGAAATGATGTGTTGGACTTACCATGTCTCGTCCACACAAAGAAAGATGAAGAGGGTAATTTTATTTACCCGAAACATACCACTCGGCAGTGTCGACTCTTGATCCAGCAGTTCCAGGGCAAGCAACCCAAGGGTAAGGAAAAGGAGTCAGACAAGGCCGAGGGCAAAGAGGACAGTGATGACAGATACCCTCAAGTCAATTCCACCCTGATGATTTTTGCTGATGTCAAGAGCAAAAGTCGACTGAAAGTTATTAACCGAGAGGTGAATATGGTCGCTCCGGCGACACCTAGTTACCTGAAATGGTCTCAGACTGCCATAACATTCGACCAGTCCGACCACCCAACGCACATCGCCACCCCTGGGAGGCAAGCTTTAGTGGTCGACCCAGTTGTTGAAGGCACTCGACTGACCAAAGTCCTGATGGATGGTGGCAGTGGTTTGAACATATTATACACTGAGACGTTGAAAGGGATGGGCATTCCGATGTCCAGACTCAGTGCCAGCAACATGAGTTTCCATGGAGTCATTCCTGGGAAGAAGGCTGAATCACTCGGCCAGATTGCTCTTGATGTGGTTTTCGGTGATTCCAAGAATTACCGCAAAGAAAAGTTGACATTTGAAGTTATGGACTTCCAGAGTGCCTATCACGCTATTCTGGGCAGGCCGGCTTATGCACGCTTCATGGCCCGACCATGTTACGTGTATCTCAAATTGAAGATGCCTGGCCCCAAAGGTGTGACCACCATTACGGGCAATCGGAAGAAAGCGGAAGAATGTTTTCAGAAGGGTTCGAAGATCACCGACGCGCAGATGGCAGTGGTGGAGTTGCAGGAATACCAGAAGACTGCAGACCCGAGTGATCTATTACGAGCCAAGAAGCCCGCTACAGAGTCAGCTTTCCAGTCGACTGGCGACACGAAGACAGCTCACATCCACCCGGCCGACCCCAGCGCCGCCCCGACTCATATCTCGACAACACTCGACTCCAAATAGGAAGAAGCGCTCATCCAGTTCCTCCGTGAGAACTGGGACATTTTTGCATGGAAGCCTTCTGACATGCCAGGTGTTCCCAGGGAGCTGGCTGAGCATCGCCTGAGAGTCGACTCAAAAGTAAAACCTGTCAAGGAACATCTCCGACGGTCCGCCGTGCAAAAGAGAAAGGCTATTGGCGAGGAGGTGGCTCGGCTCTTAGCAGCGGAGTTCATCCGAGAAATCTACCACTCCGAGTGGCTTGCCAACGTTGTCATGGTCCCCAAGAAGGACAAGTCACTTCGCATGTGCATTGACTTTAAACACATCAATCGGGCCTGCCCGAAAGATCATTTTCCTCTCCCCCGCATCGACCAGATAGTCGACTCGACTGCGGGATGTGAGCGACTGTCTTTCTTAGACGCATATTCCGGGTACCATCAGATCCGTCTGTATGGACCTGACAAGATCAAGACAGCTTTCATCACTCCATTCGAGTGCTTCTGTTATGTTACCATGCCATTCGGCCTCAAGAATGCCGAAGCCACATTCATGAGGATGATTCAGAAGTGTTTGCTCAATCAATTCAGTCGGAACGTGGAAGCATACATGGATGATATTGTGGTCAAGTCACGGAAGGGTTCCGACCTGCTGACTGACCTTGCTGAAACCTTTGCCAACCTCGGGAGGTATGATATCAAGCTTAATCCATCAAAGTGTACATTCGGAGTCCCTGGCGGAAAGTTACTCGGTTTTCTCGTTTCCGAACGGGGAATCGACGCCAATCCAAAAAAGTTGGCACCATACTCTGAATGAAAAGCCCTGTGCGAGTGCACGACGTCCAGAAGCTTACTGCTTGCTTGGCCGCCCTAAGTCGATTCATATCTCATCTCGGTGAAAAGGCATTACCTCTTTACCGATTGATGAAGAAGTCTGACAAGTTCGATTGGACTCCTGAAGCTGATGCAACGTTTCTGTAAGTGCATCTAGTGCCACCCCTAGTTGGTTTTGGAGTATTGACGACAAACCTAGTTGAGGGACTAATGTGTTTGTCAGAATTGCAGGATAACACAGGTAGAAGTCCCTCATTGATTCGGTTTAGCTACCAGAGATGACCCCCAAAAATTGTACGAAGACATTGAAGACAATGGTGGTTCATGAAGACATTCGTGTCGAAGACAATGACATATGAAGACTCCCCATGAAGCTTTTGGAACTCGAAGACTTAGATCCTTCGTAGCTTTACTTTATTCATGTTGTGTCATAGGAACCACCGTACTGTTAAGTGGGGTCCAAGAAAACCAGTCAGGATGACTGAAGTGATGCCTAATTCAAATCCTATGTCTTCGAGTGAAGACAATAAGAGAAAATCTTGTCCAGAGTCAGACAAGTCAGCTTTACTTGCAGCCCAAGTAAAGTTGCCGTGAGAGTTCAAAATCCGACCGTTAGTACACGTGTCAGTTCCTTAGTGACCCAGGGTCATTTCGGACAAATCAGGTCAGGGTTGCCAAGTGGCTATAAATAGTCCACCCCCACAACCATAAACGGTTGGCTGCTCAGATTTCAGTGCACGGCTTTTGTCGTTTGAGAGCAACCCACCTCGAAGCCTTTGAGAGAAAATCCTTAGTGAGGAGAAAAGCCCTAACCACCCAGAGCCAGAGTAATTGGGCATCACTTAAGTCTTCTTGTCTGAGTGATCTGAAGACTTATTACACTTGAGGACTGTGCATCCTCCAGACGGTTAGGCGTCGCGTTCTGAGCATCCAAGAGGAATTGTGGATTGCCGGTGAACGAAGTCTGTGAAGGTTTGGGAGTCTACCTTGAAGACTTACCAGAGTGATTGGGCGGGGTCTGAGTGACCTTAGCTCAAGGAGAAAACGGTGAGGACTGGGTGTCCTGAGCTGCGTGTTCAGGACTGGGTGTCCGGGACTGTGTGTCCTTTGGTTTAAATACCTAGCCGCTCCAACCAGACGTACAGTTGTCACAGCAACTGGAACTGGTCCAACACATCATTGTCTTCAACGTGTCACTGGTTTCATCTTCACCTCCCTTTACTTACCAGTACACATTGTGAAGCTATTGCATGCCTGCTTAATCTTCTGTCTTCACAACCTGACTGTATGATCTGTTTGGCTTCATAACCTCTTCCAACCTGATCCTCATTACACTGAAGCTATTTGTCTCTGTGCTTTCACTGTACTGTATATTTGACTATGGCTTGCGTTGTGTAATCTACCTTCCGCTGCATAGTGATAGGCTTCAAGTCTGTTTGTCTTCATAACTTCCATGTTTTGAAGACTTTCTTAAAAATCGCCTATTCACCCCCCTCTAGTCGATATAACGCACTTTCAATTGGTATCAGAGCAAGGTGCTCCCTTGTTCTGTGTGATTCGGTTTAACCACCTGGAGTTTTAGCTATGTCGACTGCAGGGATAATTAAAGTCTCCGCTGCGTGCCCCGTCTTTGATGGAACTGAATATCCCTACTGGAAGAATAAGATGCGCATGCATCTTGAAGCCATTGACGTCGACCTATGGTATGTCGTCGAAAACGGCGTTCCCAAGGCTGGAGAAGGTGTCACTGCTGCTGATGTCAAGAAGTTCACTCAACTGGACTCCACTGCCAAGAATATTATCTGTGGTCATCTGACCAAGGGACAGTACGGCCGTGTGAGTGCCTTGAAGACATCCAAGCTGGTCTGGGACTGGCTCTCCAAGGTCAATGAAGGCATCTCAACCCAGAGAGATCAGAGAATCAGTGTTCTTCGCAATCTCTTCAACCGCTTCAAGCGAAATGACAATGAGAATGTCCAGCACACATTTGACCGGCTCACTGACATCACAAATGAGCTTCAAGCCCTCGGCGCCACTGAGATCACCAAACATGAAATCGTCAAGACGCTGCTAAGATCACTTGACAGTTCATTTGACATTCTAGCCCTGATGATTCAAGAACGTCCAGACTTCAAGACACTCGATCCGGCTCAACACACATGAGTTTCAGCTTTCTGAGAAAAGAGATATCTACGGTCCAAACTATGGGCGAACTCGTGCCTTGAAGGCAAAAGCTGTGTCATCATCTGAAGAGGAATCTGACAGCAGTTCTGATGATCCTGAAGACATTGGAAGGGAACTTGCAATGCTAGTGAAGAAGTTCCAGAAATTCACCAAGAAGAAAGGCTTCAGAAAGTCTTCACGATCAAGCTCAAGGAATGATGAAGCTTCTGCGCATGACTACAAGAGGAAAACTTGTCATAAATGCAAGAAAACTGGACACTTCATCTCTGAATGCCCACAGTGGGACAATGAGAACAGAAAGAAGAAGAAGAGCAAGGAATATGACTCTGACGATAAGAAGACGAAGAAATACTCAAAGTCTTCGTCAAAGTCTTCGTCCAAGTCTTCCTCAAAGTCTTCATCACACAAGAAGAGTTCATCTGGCAAGGCTCGTGCGTTTGTTGGCAAGGAAATGGATTCAGAGGAGGAGTCCGCTTCTGAGGAGGCAGAGGTGGAGTCTGATTCAGGCATTGCAAGTTTGGCTACAGCCTATGTCGCCAAGTCCATCTTCAACACTGAAGACAATGACTCCATCACCATCACCAATGCAAATGACAAGGACGACTCTACTCCCACCTACTGCTTCATGGCACGTGGTGCCAAGGTAAACACACGCACTACTCACTATCGAACATCTAGTGACGATGACTCTGATTGTGATTCAAAACCCAGTTACAAAACACTTGCTAAAATTGCAACTGAACAACAAAAGGCCATGGAACATATTCAAAAACTGTTAGACAGAAGCGATGATCTGTTGGGTGCTGAAATGACTCGTTCTGAATCCTTAATTGAAGACATAAAAAATCTTCATGTTAAGTATCAAGAACTCGAAGATCGTCTTGAGACTCTCTCAACTACTCATGAAAAGCTTTCCTATGATTATCTTCAGAAGAAGCAAGATCTTGAGAAGTTGAGAGCGGATCATGAAGATCTTCAAAAGGAAAACGAGTCACTTCGAGCCGAACAGATCAGTTCTGCTCAGGAAGGATTTGAACCACCATGCCTTAAATGCATTGAGCGTGATAATGCTATTTCTGTTGCTGAATGTTCCACTGCTACTGCTGTTGCAATATCTTCAACTGTTGAAGTCGTAACTAACCCCTCTGCTGAGGATACCACTGCTATTGCTGATGAAAATGCTAGGTTGAAGACATTGCTTGAAACAGGGATGTACAAAAGTCTTAAAGGACATCAGACACTATGTGATGTCCTCAAGAAGCAGATTCTGAACCGAAACCCTAGCAAAGAGGGTGTTGGGTTCGTGAGGAAAATTAATGCAGATGGCTCTTACTGGAAACCTGAGCAGTACCCCAAAACCACATGGGTTGCTGCAAAGGAATCCTCATCAGATCCATCCAATCTATCTGGCTTCACTTGTGCTAATCCAATTATCATCGATGAATCCTTTGATGCAAACTATAAACTGTTTAGGAATCAGAATGGTGAAGTATTTGCCAGGTACATTGGTACTAACTGCAGGAATGGACCGCCTATGAAGAAGATCTGGGTTCCAAAAACGTGTCTTGAGAATCTTCCTGTGAATGTCCTCATGACATCTCACGTGAAGAAGACAAACCTCAGACCAAAGGCTTCGTATGGTCCAAAGGGTTCATACAGGCAGAGGGCTCATCTGAGTTGCACTAACACAAATGCTTTGCAGGGAAACCATGCTCGGGCTTATGTGAGCGGTTCTTCAAACCGTCATTCTCATATGACCAAAAATTATTCTGCCTATTCTTATGAGTATTATTGCCCACCTGCTAGACTGTTTGCTAGGGCTCCAAAGCCAAAATTCTCAGATGCTGCACTTAGACTTATTGCTTCTAAGCCACCCTTGAAGATGTGGGTGGTTAAGAAAGCTTAACTCTCTTTTGCAGGGAAAGGTCTCCAGCTCAAAACCAAAATCTTCTGATGCTATTGCTGGGGACCTTAAAAAACTCGTGGGGCGCACGATCAAATGCCCGAATGGCATCACTATGTATCTCATATCTGAATCGCATGCTACTCTCCCTGCTTGTCCTAACCTGGATCTCAGTTTTCATAATCCACTGGTTCGTCAAATGTTTTTGCTTCACAACACTCTTGGTGAAGCCTATCCCCCTAACTGCACTGTAGGGTACGATACCAGTAACTTCGGAGTCTTCAGTATGGATTATTGACAGCGGGTGTACAAATCACATGACTGGCAAGAGAAGTCTCTTTATGGACTCAACCTTACGTCCATCTGACAAGAGCCACATCACATTCGCTGACACTGGTAAAAGTAAAGTACTGGGTCTAGGTAGAGTTGCAATCTCAAAGGATCAACACATGGATAAAGTCATGTTTGTTGAATCCCTTGGCTTCAACTTAATGTCTGTCTCAATGCTTTGCGATTTAAACATGATTGTAATCTTTGGAAAATATCGCTGTCTGGTACTAATGGAATCTGACAAGTCTCTAGTGTTTGAAGGGTATCGAAAAGATGATTTGTACGTGGTAGATTTCTCAGCAGGGCCACAGCTTGCAGTTTGTCTTCTCGCAAAGGCTTCAGAATGCAGGCTTTGGCATCGAAGACTTGGGCATGCTGGCATGAGGAACCTCCACACCCTTGCTAAGAAGAAGCATGTCATAGGCATCGAGGGCGCCAAGTTCAAGAAAGATCACTTGTGCGGTGCCTGTGAAGCCGGGAAGATGACAAGGGCAAAACATCCTTCGAAGACAATCATGACCACTACTCAACCCTTCGAACTGCTTCACATGGATCTCTTCGGTCCTACCCACTACTTGACTTTCTCCACTACTGCTTGCCTCTATGGATTCGTCATTGTTGATGATTACTCAAGATATACTTGGGTGCACATAATTCTTTACAAGACTGAAGTGCAGGATGTCTTCAGACGCTTCGCAAATCGGGCAATGAACAATTATGGCGCAGAATTCAAGAACACCGGCCTTGACACATATCTTGATACATTGGGCATCACTCATGAATTCTCAGCTCCATACACGCCACAACAGAATGGCATCGTCGAACGCAAGAACAGAACACTCATTGAGATGGCCAGAACAATGTTAGATGAGTACAAGACACCAAGAAAATTCTGGACTGAAGCCATTGACACGGCATGCCATACTATCAACCGTGTATATCTTCACAAGCTGCTAAACAAGACATCTTATGAACTTCTGACTGGCAAGAAGCCAAATGTGAGTTACTTCAGAGTATTTGGATCGAGATGCTGGATCAAGGACCCTCACCACACCGCAAAATTTTCTCCAAAAGCACATGAGGGCTTCATGCTTGGATATGGAAAGGATTCGCACTCCTACAGAGTCTTCAATCTCTTTCACTACAAAGTGGTTGAAACAGTGGATGTGCGGTTTGATGAGACCAATGGGTCACAAAGAGAGCAACTACCAGATGTACTAGATGAAGTTCCAGCCAGTGAATCAATCAAGCTAATGGGAACTGGAGAAATTATACCTTCTGAAGCTCGTCCTGAAGAAGAACTTATCATCTCAGCACCTGATCCACATGAAGACAATGCTCAGCCCGAAGACATTCCTCCCCATGACAACGTAGATCAGCAAGAGCAAAGTCTTCGACCCCTACATCCTCGTGTTGCCAATGAAGTGCAAATTGACAGAATAATTGATAGCATCAATGCACCTGGTCCACTGACTCGTTCAAAGGCAACTCAACTGGCAAACTTTTGCGGACACTTCGCATTTGTTTCAATCACAGAACCCAAGAAAACTGATGAAGCCTTTATGGAACCTGAATGGATTCAAGCTATGCAAGAAGAGCTTCAACAATTTGAGCTGAACAATGTATGGGAGTTAGTTAAGCGTCCTGATCCACGGAAGCATAACATAATAGGCACCAAATGGATATACCGCAACAAGCAAGATGAGCATGGCCAAGTCGTCAGAAACAAGGCCCGTCTCGTTGCTCAAGGATATACTCAAGTGGAAGGCATCGACTTCGACGAAACATTTGCTCCTGTGGCCAGACTTGAAGCCATCCGTATACTGCTGGCCTATGCAAATCATCACAACATAATCCTGTATCAAATGGATGTAAAAAGTGCCTTCCTCAATGGCAAAATTGAAGAAGAAGTGTATGTTGCGCAACCACCTGGGTTTGAAGATCCAAAACATCCTGACATGGTGTACAAGCTCAAAAAGGCACTATATGGCCTCAAACAAGCCCCTCGGGCCTGGTATGATACACTCAAATACTTCCTGAAGAGCAAAGGCTTCATACCTGGTTCCCTGGATCCCACTCTCTTCACAAAGACATATGATGGTGAACTGTTTGTGTGCCAAATATACGTGGATGACATTATCTTCGGCTGCACCAATCAGAAGTACAGTGAGGAGTTCGGATATATGATGCAAGAGCAATATCAGATGTCTATGATGGGGGAGCTGAAATTCTTCCTCGGTCTTCAGATAAGGCAACAACGCAATGGCATCTTCATATCTCAAGAGAAATACCTCAAAGACTGCCTGAAGAAGTTCGGTATGCAAGATTGCAAAGGCTTCACAACACCAATGCCAGCCAAACATCATCTAGGTCCTGACGACAATGGTAAAGAGTTCGATCAAAAGGTATACCGCTCCATGATTGGTTCTTTGCTTTATTTATGTGCATCTAGGCCAGATATTATGCTCAGTGTTTGCATGTGTGCTCGGTTTCAAGCGGCACCAAAGGAGTCGCATCACTTAGCAGTGAAGCGAATTCTTCGATATTTGGCTCACACACCAACTCTAGGGTTATGGAATCCAAAGGGCTCAGAGTTTGATCTGGTTGGATTTTCGGACGCTAATTACGCTGGTGACAAGGTTGATCGGAAGTCCACATCAGGCACATGTCATTTCCTGGGCCGATCTCTTGTCTGTTGGTCTTCAAAGAAGCAGAACTGTGTATCTCTCTCCACTGCTGAATCTGAATACATTGCTGCTGGATCCTGCTGCGCTCAGCTTCTATGGATGAAGCAAACCCTCAAGGATTATGGCATTCATCTGAAGCAAGTGCCACTTTACTGCGACAACGAAAGCGCCATCAAGATCGCCAACAACCCAGTTCAGCACTCGAAGACAAAGCACATTGAAATTCGTCATCATTTTCTCAGAGATCATGTTACAAAGGAAGACATTGATATCATACACGTCAACACTGAAGAGCAATTGGCAGATATCTTCACCAAGCCCTTGGATGAGAAGAGATTTTGCAAGTTACGGTGTGAGCTAAATATCTTGGAATCCTCAAATGTCCTGTGATCAGGCACACATCCTAACACTTATGCATGATGATGACTTAGATGTGCAACACACAAAGTAACGTATATCTTCAATCAATGAAGACATACATTCTAAGTGTGAATACATTAACGTGGAATTTGACCTCGGAGCGCCACGATAATTGTGCGCCGTGTCTGAGTCCAATACTTCCTGTACGGTGGGTAGCGCCACCACCAAATTTTTTCTGCTTGAAGTGTTTTACTCATGGCGTTACATTTGCTATGTCTTCACATTTGGTTTGGCTTCAAACTCAACATGTCTTCATGATTATCTTCACTATGTTGATTATATATATGCACTGGTGTTCTGTCCTCTACATCATTCACTTATAGCTATGTCGTCTTGTCTGAATCTTTTGAACTAAGTGAATGTGATCGGACCCTAACCTCTCCATGCTTCCTACCTCAAACTCTATCTCTCCAAGTCATATGCACTCTATTGAAACTGTCGAATGTCTTCACTGCATCCTTGTCAGAAGAAGACACAGAGACAAACTTTAAAACAGCTTTCAATGTTTTTCCATCAACGAGAATTCCGGAGAAGTAGGAACGACTCCCGACAAACCAGGCGTGCGTGGGGTGAAACTGCCCCCACAATTCCGCATGCTGGCCACGTACTGATCAGATGCGAATCGCCAGGGGCACCTGAGTAATAGCGCAGTGCCGCCCATATCCCTATAAGTACACGTTTCACTGCGGTCATTATCTCTTCTTCCTCCCTCGCACAAGCCCTAGCACCACCGCTAACTCTCGACGACGCCGGCGATGAAGTGCTTCACTGCCGCGACTTCTCCGACGCCGTTCTCACGCCGACCGCGGACACCAGTCTTTCCGCCGTCGTCCTAAGTGTCTTCCGTCGCCAAGTTAGGGCACGGAGGATCGAACTGCTCGGCCTCACCTCTCCTCTCGTCTAGCAGTTCTACGTCTGGTAAATAACAAGCTTTTTACAGCCTCTTTTGATCCTATTGATCCATCACTTTCTGCCAAAAGAGGTTTCTATTCCTTCAAGTTTCATTCCTCTTGTCTGAATCTCATAACTTGCCTAGCATATTCACTTGTTCTTCATGAAGTAGTTAGATTCATCACTTGTACTGATCCATGGGTTCGTACAAATCTGGAACCAACTTCTTTTCTATAAAGTGAATGTCTTCGCATGATGAGGTCAATGTCTTCTACACTGATTTATCTTCAAAATCTTCTGAGAATGCATATGACCTCTTCCCCTTCCCTCGCACCTTAATGCTGTCACAGGTACATGTCCGTGGGAGAATCTTTTGGTTCTCATAGTCTGCATTCATTTGCAGAATTCCTACAGCGTCACATCAATTCACCCGAAGCAAGTTCCTGTTGGTCAAGCAAAAGGAAGCCTTTGAAGCCTTTGAAACCTTTGAAACTTTTGAAGCCTTCCAAGTTAAGCTTCATGGCATCCGTGAAACCATCAAGGAAGGGAGGCAGATAGAGACGGGGTGACACATCAAAGGATCTGCCTGAAGATTTGGCAGAAACGTACCAAACAGATCCTGAAGAAACCTATGCTTAGCGCAAGACACGAATCCAATGGATTCGCAGGTATTGGGCAGAGCAGTGGTTCCTATACCGCTTCGTCACCAAAGAATATGCAGAGAAGTGCGCCATCAAGCGGCCATGGGGAGATGCCTTGTACAAGAACCTCGTACCCCGAACCAGAGACGAAGCCATTGCTCAAGGTTTCTTTCCATGCATGGTCAGGGGACAACAGCCAGCTGATGCACATCCATCGTCCCTTCTCTGGTGTCGCGATGACACTCTGTTCAAGCGCAACTTCCAATTTTCCCAGAACTCTGCGAAGCAAAACAAGAAGGAGTTTGGATTGGACTTCAACCCTGGTCCCTCCAGACCAAGGGCAGATGGCACACGCGACGCTAATCCCAATGTCATCGGGCCATTTGCCAGTCTCAACGGCCTCATCACTCACATTATAGTCCAAGGGACTGCCGTGAACGACCCTCCAGCAGATACTGAGTCTGATGATGCTCCTGCTGCCCCAGAGCCAAAGCAGATGAAGAAGAAGCCAAAAGCTTCCAAGCCAGTCGCCTCCCCCAAGATCTCCAAAGCGAAGCCATTGGCCACTGCACCTCCTGAAGCCAGTGTGCAGTCTGAAGGCTTATCAAGAGTCTCCAAGCCTCAAGAAGCAAAGAAACCACAGCCACACACCAGCAAAGAGCTAACTGTCGCTGCCGTTCTTCGCTGCGAAGCCATTGATCTGTCCAGTGACGAAGATCTTGGTGATGACGCTCTTGAGCAGCTCATCAAGAGCAAGGAGGAGGCTGAAATCTTCAACAATCTGCCTCTGTTCGATGCAAAAATCATCCACAACTTCATAGATGAGTGGTTTGACACGCCCAACATCAGCTTTGATGATCTGTAGCTGCCCATTGGCCTCAGCGTAGCCTTCCAAGGAGCTATCGCTTCAGAACTCGCTATTGCCCAGCGCATCGTGGAACTGAAGCAAAAGATAGATTTCGAGAAGGCTCAGTTTAAACAGAACATGGCCACGCTCAGCGTCCAAGAGATCAAAGACTTCAAGGTCATGCTGCATGAGCTGAAGGAAAACTTCATGCAGAAACGTGTCGAGGCTCAGGGGTCACGCGAGCGCATGAAGAATTTGGCTGATCTCTGCGTACAGGCCTACAATGAGGCCGAGAAGCGAAAGGCACTTGGGCGTCCCGGCATCGACCCCAGGATGGCCGCCAAGAAAAAGAAGACGCCCACCGTGGCTGAAGAAGAGGCCCCACGCCAAGAAGCTATTCCAATTGTCTTCCCCACCGCCAAGCCTAGCTCGAAGCCAAAGCGCTCACCCGCTTCAGAGCTTAAGAAGACAAGGATATCCGAAGCTAAAGCAAGGAAGAGGAAACACTCTGAAGCCTCTCCTTCAGACCCCACCACCAAGAAGCGCAAGTCCAAGAAGTCTCGGGCTGCTCCCACAGAGCCCTTGATAGTTGAACCCCTTTCCGTTCGCCGTCCTAATGAAGATCGTCAGATGACCGTCCATGAGCCTTCTCTCACTGAGGCTCAGCGTGACGAAGACATTCCAGCAGCCGACCCCACCGCTGCTGAAGACATTGGTCTCGAAGACAATGTATAAGATGATGCAGTCCTTCCTCAGCTCGAATCGAGTGAATTGCTCAGCATTGGTCGTCCCCTGACGCCAATCACACAAGATGCATCGTGGGCAGATCGCCCACAGGAGGAAGAGGATGAGCCCCAGCCCACTGCAGCTCCACCTGCGTCGCCTGCATTCCGTAGGCTTCGCAGAGGACCAAGGGCTCAGACTGCTGACGACATTCCGGCTGCATCAGCCGAAGCACAAGCAGAAGAGCATGAAGAACCTCAAGCTCCATCTTCCCCACACCAGCAAGAAGAAATTCTCAAGGAGGCTGACACCACTGCGGCTGCCACACATAATACTGAAGCATTTGTGGAGCCAGACCAACCAACAGCTTCAAAAGATACTGAAGCAACTGCCTCTGACCCTTCTGTGCCTGTGTCTACTGCCGGACCACAGTTCAATTATCATATTGCGCATAGGCCCCAGGTACAGAAGCCAATCCCACGACTGCCAAGGTTCCCAGGCCTAGTCACTGCTCCTGGCTCCTTCAATGTCAATAGCTTCAGGGCAGACAACACTTTCTTCAACCGCTCCAAGAACCCTTACTCAAGGGAAAAGATTGTGTCAGATAGGTTCTGGAGCTACCCACAGCGCAGCTACTACTCCTGTGTCCTCTACAACCAGAACCGTATCTTTCCACATCAGCGCCTTGAAGTTGAAGCTTTTGCTGGTCTGCCTGGTCTGGAAGAAGCCTTGGACTGCTTCAAGCAAGTTGGCCTGCTGCCGTTTGTCACGGATGAAGAGCACTGGAACGAAGAGCTTCTGCTTCAGTTCTATGCAACATTGCACATCAAGGGCTACAACAGAGATCCGAAGACTTGGGTCCTGGAGTGGATGACCGGCAACGTCCATCATGAAGCCAATGCGTTTGATATCATTGAGCTCACCGGCCTACCCACTCCAGGCGAACACTTCGAAGAAGGCTGCCAACTCCATACTGAAGCAGTTGAGAGCATATTTCAGCGACCTGAGCCAAATATAAGTCAAATGCTCTCAATGATGAAGCCATTGCCTTCTGACGCACCTTACCCAACGGAGTTCTTCGTTGAAGACTTAGAGTACCTGCCGAGAACCATCTATCACATCATCAGGCGGACTCTATGGCCCATTAAGGGGCACTCTCGATATGCCAAGGTTGAAGGTGCCATGAAGACTCTCATCTTCTGCATCCTACACGGCAAATGCTTCAATGCCCAGGATCTCTTCATTCGTCAACTTGCTACGTCTGGCTCAGATCTCTTTGGTCTGAAGATTTATGCTCCATGGGTTATGAGGCTAATCAAGCTCCACTCTGCGATATCATATCAGCCCTCAGCCCGCAACCACAGAATCTTCCTACCCGATGTGGACACCTCTGCTGAAGCTATTTATCCTGAGCCTGCCAAACAGCCACTAAGTCTTCAGAATGCAGAACACCAAAGCTTCACTCAACATGATGAAGGTGTTGAAGCCATTTCCAGAGTCTATCCAATGGCTGGCACCACACGTGCCCCTGCATCCACTGAAGCCACTGACAGCGAAGCTGGGCAGAGACCCAAGAAACGCGCTCGTACACTCACTGATCGTGAACTTCTTGTGGCTCTGCATCAAAAGCAAGATAGGCATCACGACTGGCTCAAGAGGCAGATGCACAGTCTCATGCAAGACGTCAATCGCATCAGGAATCTGGCCACCAAGAACGCCTTCGTAGCACATGAAACCTGTCGCCGCACTTGGAAAGGCCTCACTATGATGTGCACTGAAGCTGAATTGCAAGAGGATGGCTTCAAGGAGCGTTTCAAGTTTGACTCCACACCCCCCAGACGAGCTGTGTTGCGTGGGACTCCTTCACTTGAAGAATCCGAGTTCTCTTCCTCTGCTGCCACCGTGACGGGGAAGATCATTGAGGAAGAAGATGACGCCACATCACCGCCAATGTCTTCACCGCGCGTCATCACTGCCCCAAGCTCGCCTGCACCACCAAACATCACCACCGACCCTGCTGCGCCTGGGAACGCATAGAAAACTCTATGTCTTCAACCCTTTTTGGTCATCACTGACAAAAGGGGGAGAAGCATATGATATTTATAGTCTTCAAGCGGGTCAATAATATGGGCGGGTGCTTTATATTTTGCATTTTGCTTCGTGTTTACAACTCTCGTTTTGCTACTTTTGGTTCTTTGAGTTGTAACACTTAAACTTGATGGTCGTCTGCTACTATGTTTGCCACTGTGTTCTTGCGAAGATAAATTCCGCATGTACGACGATAATTTCCGCACTCTTATCATTTCGCAGACGTCCATTTTTCATTATGCATATCATTATCTTCATATATCTTTACGTGCATGATGGATTGTCATCATAAGTTGAAGCGGATTCCCACAAATACAACCTGCTGTGTGCCGACAAGTTCGATTGGACTCCTGAAGCTGATGCAGCGTTTCTGTAAGTGCATCTAGTGCCACCCCTAGTTGGTTTTGGAGTATTGACGACAAACCTAGTTGAGGGACTAATGTGTTTGTGAGAATTGCAGGATAACACAGGTAGAAGTCCCTCATTGATTCGGTTTAGCTACCAGAGATGACCCCCAAAAATTGTACGAAGACATTGAAGACAATGGTGGTTCATGAAGACATTCATGTCGAAGACAATGACATATGAAGACTCCCCATGAAGCTTTTGGAACTCGAAGACTTAGATCCTTCGTAGCTTTACTTTGTTCATGTTGTGTCATAGGAACCACCGTACTGTTAAGTGGGGTCCAAGAAAACCAGTCAGGATGACTGAAGTGATGCCTAATTCAAATCCTATGTCTTCGAGTGAAGACACCATTCAGAGTCAGACAAGTTAGCTTTACTTGCAGCCCAAGTAAATTTGGCGTGAGAGTTCAAAATCCGACCGTTAGTACACGTGTCAGTTCCTTAGTGACCCAGGGTCATTTCGGACAAATCAGGTCAGGGTTCCCAAGTGGCTATAAATAGTCCACCCCCACAACCATAAACGGTTGGCTGCTCAGATTTCAGTGCACGGCTTTTGTCGTTTGAGAGCAACCCACCTCGAAGCCTTTGAGAGAAAATCCTTAGTGAGGAGAAAAGCCCTAACCACCCAGAGCCAGAGTAATTGGGCATCACTTAAGTCTTCTTGTCTGAGTGATCTAAAGACTTATTACACTTGAGGACTGTGCATCCTCCAGACGGTTAGGCGTCGCGTTCTGAGCATCCAAGAGGAATTGTGGATTGCCGGTGAACGAAGTCTGTGAAGGTTTGGGAGTCTACCTTGAAGACTTACCAGAGTGATTGGGCGGGGTCTGAGTGACCTTAGCTCAAGGAGAAAACGGTGAGGACTGGGTGTCCTGAGCTGCGTGTTCAGGACTGGGTGTCCGGGACTGTGTGTCCTTTGGTTTAAATACCTAGCCGCTCCAACCAGACGTACAGTTGTCACAGCAACTGGAACTGGTCCAACACATCATTGTCTTTAACGCGTCACTGGTTTCATCTTCACCTCCCTTTACTTACTAGTACACATTGTGAAGCTATTGCATGCCTGCTTAATCTTCTGTCTTCACAACCTGACTGTATGATCTGTTTGGCTTCATAACCTCTTCCAACCTGATCCTCATTACACTGAAGCTATTTGTCTCTGTGCTTTCACTGTACTGTATATTTGACTATGGCTTGCGTTGTGTAATCTACCTTCCGCTGCATAGTGATAGGCTTCAAGTCTGTTTGTCTTCATAACTTCCACGTTTTGAAGACTTTCTTAAAAATCGCCTATTCACCCCCCCTCTAGTCGATATAACGCACTTTCAGTTTCCAGAGCTCAAAGCTCTGCTCTCCACCCAGCCGGTGCTTCTGCCCCAAGCAGCAAAGAGCCTTTGCTGCTTTACATTGCAGCCACAGGACAAGTCGTCAGTACGGTACTTACGGTCGAGCGGGAAGAAGAAGGGAAAACCTTCAAAGTTCAGCGCCCAGTATATTATATTTCTGAAGTCCTAACCCCATTGAAGCAAAGATATCCTCATTATCAGAAGCTTGTATATGGGATTTATATGACCACCAAGAAAGTTGCTCACTACTTCTCTGATCATTCCATTACAGTCGTCAGCGACGCTCCATTATCAGAGATCCTGCATAACAGGGATGCAACTGGTCGAGTGGCAAAATGGGCGATTGAACTCCTTCCCCTAGATATCAAGTTTGAGGCAAATAAAACTATCAAGTCCCAAGCAATCGCAGATTTCATCGCTGAGTGGATTGAACGGCAGCTGCCGACTCAGATTCACTCGGAGCATTGGACTATGTTTTTCGACGGCTCCAAGATGCTGAGTGGTTCCGGTGCCGGAGTGGTGTTGGTCTCCCCAGAGGAGATAAACTCAGATATGTTCTTCAAATCCACTTTGATTCCTCCAATAATGAGGCAAAATATGAAGCACTTTTGTATGGGTTGCGCATGGCCATCTCACTCGGCGTCCGTCGCCTCATGGTCTATGGCGACTCAGATTTGGTGGTTAATCAGGTGATGAAGGAATGGGATGTCAGAAGTCCAGCCATAACTGGTTATTGCAATGCAGTGAGAAAGCTGGAGAAGAAATTTGAGGGGTTAGAGCTTCATCACATACCCCGACTGAAAAATCAAGCAGCTGATGATTTGGCAAAAATAGGTTCCAAAAGAGAAGCCATTCCCAGCAATGTGTTTTTGGAACACATCCACACGCCATCAGTCCAGGAGGATCCCTTCACAGAAGAGGCCCCGCAGCCAAAAAGTGCCACGGATCCGACTGAAGTTGAAGTCCCAGCTATGGTCGATCTGATCATGGAAGTGTTGGTTATCGCTCCCGTCTGGACAGAACCGTATATCGCGTACATCCTGAGGAAAGAACTCCCAAAAGACGAAGAAGAGGCTCGATAGATCGTCCGTCGATCCAAGGCCTTTATAATCATAAAGGGACAGTTATATAGGGAAAGCGCGACTGGGGTCGGCCAGAACTGTATCACACTAGAAGAAGGTCAGATGATCCTTAACGATATCCACTCGGGGACCTGTGGTCATCATGCGTCCTCTCGGACCATTGTGGCTAAAGCATACCGAGCGGGGTTCTACTGGCCGAGGGCCAATGAGATGGCAAAAGAGATAGTCGACAAATGTGAAGGGTGTCAGTATTACTCCAATATGCCGCACAAGCCCGCGTCAGCCCTGAAAACCATTCCACTCGTCTGGCCCTTCGCTGTTTGGGGGCTGGACATGGTTGGGCCACTGAGAACAGGCAGGAGCTGAAGGAAATATGCCCTAGAGGGAATAATAAAGTTATTATTTATTTCCTTATATCATGATAAATGTTTATTATTCATGCTAGAATTGTATTAACCGGAAACATAATACATGTGTGAATACATAGACAAACTTAGTGTCACTAGTATGCCTCTACTTGACTAGCTCGTTAATCAAAGATGGTTATGTTTCCTAACCATGAACAAGGTGTTGTTATTTGATTAACGAGGTCACATCATTAGTTGAATGATCTGATTGACATGACCCATTTCATTAGCTTAGCACCCGATCGTTTAGTATGTTGCTATTGCTTTCTTCATGACTTATACATGTTCCTATGACTATGAGATTATGCAACTCCCGTTTACTGGAGGAACACTTTGTGTGCTACCAAACGTCACAACGTAACTGGGTGATTATAAAGGAGCTCTACAGGTGTCTCCAAAGGTAGATGTTGGGTTGGCGTATTTCGAGATTAGGATTTGTCACTCCGATTGTCGGAGAGGTATCTCTGGGCCCTCTCGGTAATGCACATCACATAAGCCTTGCAAGCATTACAACTAATGAGTTAGTTGCGGAATGATGTATTACAGAACGAGTAAAGAGACTTGCCGGTAACGAGATTGAACTAGGTATTGGATACCGACAATCGAATCTCGGGCAAGTAACATACCGATGACAAAGGGAACAACGTATGTTGTTATGCGGTCTGACCGATAAAGATCTTCGTAGAATATGTAGGAGCCAATATGGGCATCCAGGTCCCGCTATTGGTTATTGGCCGGAGATTTGTCTCAGTCATGTCTACATTGTTCTCGAACCGTAGGGTCCGCACGCTTAACGTTACAATGACAGTTATTATGAGTTTATGCATTTTGATGTACCGAAGTTAGTTCGGAGTCCCGGATGTGATCACGGACATGACGAGGAGTCTCGAAATGGTCGAGACATAAAGATTGATATATTGGACGGCTACATTCGGACACCGGAAGTGTTCCGGATGATTTCGTAGAAAACCGGAGTGCCGGAGGGGTTACCGGAACCCCCCGGGGAAGTAATGGGCCTTATTGGGCCTTAGGGGAGAGAGAGGGCTGCGGCCTAGGAGCTGGCGCCCCCCCAAGGGGAGTCCGAATTGGACTAGGGAGGGGGCGCGGCCCCTCTTTCCCTCTCCCTCTCCCTCTCTTTCCTTCCCCCTTAGGTTTCCTAATTGGATTAGGAAAGGGGAGTCCTACTCCCACTAGGAGGAGGACTCCCCCTCCCCTTGGCGCGCCACATAGGGCCGGCCGGCCTCCCCCTTGCTCCTTTATATACGGGGGCAGGGGGCACCCTAGGACACACAAGTTGATCCACGTGATCGTTCCTTAGCCGTGTGCGGTGCCCCCTGCCACCATATTCCACCTTGATCATATCGTTGTAGTGCTTAGGTGAAGCCCTGCGTCGGTATAACATCATCATCGTCACCACGCCGTTGTGCTGACGGAACTCATCCCCGAAGCTTTGCTGGATCGGAGCCCGGGGAGCGTCATCGAGCTGTACGTGTGCTAAGAACTCGGAGGTGCCGGAGTAACGGTGCTTGGATCGGTCGGATCGGGAAGATGTACGACTACTTCCTCTACGTTGTGTCAACGCTTCCGCAGTCAGTCTTTGTGGGTACGTAGACAACACTCTCCCCTCTTGTTGCTATGCATCACCATGATCTTGCGTGTGCGTAGGAAATATTTTGAAATTACTACGTTTCCCAAACAGTGGCATCCGAGCCTAGGTTTTATGGTTTGATGTTATATGCACGAGTAGAACACAAGTGAGTTGTGGGCGATATAAGTCATACTGCCTACCGGCATGTCATACTTTGGTTCGGCGGTATTGTTGGATGAAGCGGCCCGGACTGACATTATGCGTATGCTTACGCGAGACCGGTTCTCCCGACGTGCTTTGCACAAAGGTGGCTTGCGGGTGACTGTTTCTCCAACTTTAGTTGAACCAAGTGTGGCTACGCCCGGTCCTTGCGAAGGTTAAAACGGAGTCTATTTGAAAAACTATCGTTGTGGTTTTGATGCGTAGGTGAGATTGGTTCTTACTTAAGCCCGTAGCAGCCACGTAAAACTTGCAACAACAAAGTAGAGGACGTCTAACTTGTTTTTGCAGGGCATGTTGTGATGTGATATGGCCAAGACATGATGCTAAATTTTATTGTATGAGATGATCATGTTTTGTAACCGAGTTATCGGCAACTGGCAGGAGCCATATGGTTGTCGCTTTATTGTGTGCAATGCAATCGCGTTGTAATGCTTTACTTTATCACTAAGCGGTAGCGATAGTCGTGGAAGCATAAGATTGGCGAGACGACAACGATGCTACGATGGAGATCAAGGTGTCACGTCAGTGACGATGGTGATCATGACGGTGCTTCGGAGATGGAGATCACAAGCACAAGATGATGATGGCCATATCATATCACTTATATTGATTGCATGTGATGTTTATCTTTTTATGCATCTTATCTTGCTTTGATTGACGATAGCATTATAAGATGATCTCTCACTAAATTATCAAGAAGTGTTCTCCCTAAGTATGCACCGTTGCCAAAGTTCGTCGTGCCCGGACACCACGTGATGATCGGGTGTGATAAGCTCTACGTCCATCTACAACGGGTGCAAGCCAGTTTTTGCATACGCAGAATACTCAGGTTAAACTTGACGAGCCTAGCATATGCAGATATGGCCTCGGAACACGGAGACCAAAAGGTCGAGCGTGAATCATATAGTAGATATGATCTACATAGCAATGTTCACCATTGAAAACTACTCCATCTCACGTGATGATCGGTTATGGTTTAGTTGATTTGGATCACGTGATCACTTAGAGGATTAGAGGGATGTCTATCTAAGTGGGAGTTCTTAAGTAATTTGATTAATTGAACTTAAACTTATCATGAACTTAGTACCTGATAGTATCTTGCTTGTTTATGTTTGATTGTAGATAGATGGCTCGTGCTGTTGTTCCGTAGAATTTTAATGCGTTCCTTGAGAAAGCGAAGTTGAAAGATGATGGTAGCAATTACACGGACTGGGTCCGTAACTTGAGGATTATCCTCATTGCTGCTCAGAAGAATTACGTCCTGGAAGCACCGCTGGGTGCCGGGCCTGCTGCTGGAGCAACACCAGATGTTATGAACGTCTGGCAGAGCAAAGCTGATGACTACTCGATAGTTCAGTGTGCCATGCTTTACGGCTTAGAATCGGGACTTGAAGGACGTTTTGAACGTCATGGAGCATATGAGATGTTCCAGGAGTTGAAGTTAATATTTCAAGCAAATGCCCGGATTGAGAGATATGAAGTCTCCAATAAGTTCTATAGCTGCAAGATGGAGGAGAACAGTTCTGTCAGTGAGCATATACTCAAAATGTCTGGGTATAATAATCACTTGATTCAGATGGGAGTTAATCTTCCAGATGATTGCGTCATTGACAGAATTCTCCAATCACTGCCACCAAGCTACAAGAGCTTCGTGATGAACTATAATATGCAAGGGATGAACAAGACTATTCCCGAGCTCTTCGCAATGCTGAAAGCTGCGGAGGTAGAAATCAAAAAGGAGCATCAAGTGTTGATGGTCAGCAAGACCACTAGTTTCAAGAAAAAGGGCAAAGGGAAGAAGAAGGGGAACTTCAAGAAGAACAGCAAGCAAGTTGCTGCTCAAGAGAAGAAACCCAAGTCTGGACCTAAGCCTGAAACTGAGTGCTTCTACTGCAAGCAGACTGGTCACTAGAAGCGGAACTGCCCCAAGTATTTGGCGGATAAGAAGGATGGCAAGGTGAACAAAGGTATATGTGATATACATGTTATTGATGTGTACCTTACTAGAGCTCGCAGTAGCACCTGGGTATTTGATACTAGTTCTGTTGCTAATATTTGCAACTCGAAACAGGGACTACGGATTAAGCGAACACTGGCAAAGGACGAGGTGACGATGCGCGTGGGAAACGGTTCCAAAGTCGATGTGATCGCGGTCGGCACGCTACCTCTACATCTACCTTCGGGATTAATATTAGACCTAAATAATTGTTATTTGGTGCCAGCGTTGAGCATGAACATTATATCTGGATCTTGTTTAATGCGAGATGGTTATTCATTTAAATCAGACAATAATGGTTGTTTTATTTATATGAGTAATATCTTTTATGGTCATGCACCTTTGAGAAGTGGTCTATTTTTGATGAATCTCGATAGTAGTAATACACATATTCATAATGTTGAAACCAAAAGATGCAGAGTTGATAATGACAGTGCAACTTATTTGTGGCACTGCCGTTTAGGTCATATCTGTATAAAGCGCATGAAGAAACTCCATACTGATGGACTTTTGGAACCACTTGATTATGAATCACTTGGTACTTGCGAACCGTGCCTCATGGGCAAGATGACTAAAACACCGTTCTCCGGTACTATGGAGAGAGCAACAGATTTGTTGGAAATCATACATACCGATGTATGTGGTCCGATGAATATTGAGGCTCGTGGCGGATATCGTTATTTTCTCACCTTCACAGATGACTTAAGCAGATATGGGTATATCTACTTAATGAAACATAAGTCTGAAACATTTGAAAAGTTCAAAGAATTTCAGAGTGAAGTTGAAAATCATCGTAACAAGAAAATAAAGTTTCGACGATCTGATCATGGAGGAGAATATTTGAGTTACGAGTTTGGTGTACATTTGAAAAATTGTGGAATAGTTTCGCAACTCACGCCACCCGGAACACCACAGCGCAATGGTGTGTCCGAACGTCGTAATCGTACTTTACTAGATATGGAGCGATCTATAATGTCTCTTACTGATTTACCGCTATCGTTTTGGGGTTATGCTTTAGAGGCGGCCGCATTCACATTAAATAGGGCACCATCAAAATCCATTGAGACGACGCCTTATGAACTATGGTTTGGCAAGAAACCAAAGTTGTCGTTTCTTAAAGTTTGGGGCTGCAATGCTTATGTGAAAAAGCTTCAACCTGATAAGCTCGAACCCAAATCGGAGAAATGTGTCTTCATAGGATACCCAAAGGAGACTGTTGGGTACACCTTCTATCACAGATCCAAAGGCAAGACATTCGTTGCTAAGAATGGATCCTTTCTAGAGAAGGACTTTCTCTCGAAAGAAGTGAGTGGGAGGAAAGTAGAACTTGATGAGATAACTGAACCTGCTCCCTTATTGAAAAGTAGTACATCACAGAAAACTGTTTCTGCGACACCTATACCAATTAGTGAGGAAGCTAATGATGATGATCATGAAACTTCAGGACAAGATACTACTGAACCTCGTAGATCAACCAGAGCGAGATCCGCACCAGAGTGGTACGGTAATCCTGTCCTGGAAATCATGCTGCTAGATCATGATGAACCTACGAACTATGAAGAAGCGATGGTGAGTCCAGATTCCGCAAAATGGCTTGAAGCCATGAAATCTGAGATGGGATCCATGTATGAGAACAAAGTATGGACTTTGGTTGACTTGCCCGATGATCGGCAAGCAATTGAGAATAAATGGATCTTCAAGAAGAAGACTGACGCTGATGGTAATGTTACTGTCTACAAAGCTCGACTTGTCGCAAAAGGTTTTCGACAAGTTCAAGGGGTTGACTACGATGAGACCTTCTCACCCGTAGCGATGCTTAAGTCTGTCCGAATCATGTTAGCAATTGCCGCATTTTATGATTATGAAATTTGGCAGATGGATGTCAAAACTACATTCCTGAATGGATTTCTAGAAGAAGAGTTGTATATGATGCAACCGGAAGGTTTTGTCGATCCAAAGGGAGCTAACAAAGTGTGCAAGCTCCAGCGATCCATTTATGGACTGGTGCAAGCCTCTCGGAGTTGGAATAAACGCTTTGATAGTGTGATCAAAGCATTTAGGTTTTATACAGACTTTGGGAGAAGCCTGTATTTACAAGAAAGTGAGTGGGAGCTCTGTAACATTTCTGATATTATATGTGGATGACATATTGCTGATTGGAAATGATATAGAATTTATGGATAGCATAAAGGGATACTTGAATAAGAGTTTTTCAATGAAAGACCTCGGTGAAGCTGCTTACATATTAGGCATAAAGATCTATAGAGATAGATCAAGATGCTTAATTGGACTTTCACAAAGCACATACCTTGACAAGATTTTGAAGAAGTTCAAAATGGATCAAGCAATGAAAGGGTTCTTGCCTGTGTTACAAGGTGTGAAGTTGAGTCAGACTCAATGCCCGACCACTGCAGAAGATAGAGAGAAAATGAAAGATGTTCCCTATGCTTCAGCCATAGGCTCTATCATGTATGCAATGCTGTGTACCAGACCTGATGTGTGCCTTGCTATAAGTTTAGCAGGGAGGTACCAAAGAAATCCAGGAGTGGATCACTGGACAGCGGTCAAGAACATCCTGAAATACCTGAAAAGGACTAAGGATATGTTTCTCGTATATGGAGGTGACAAAGAGCTCACCGTAAAAGGTTACGTTGATGCAAGCTTTGACACTGATTCGGGCGATTCTAAATCGCAAACCGGATACGTGTTTACATTAAATGGTGGAGCTGTCAGTTGGTGCAGTTCTAAACAAAGCGTCGTAGCGGGATCTACATGTGAAGTGGAGTACATAACTGCTTCGGAAGCAGTGAACGAAGGAGTCTGGATGAAGGAGTTCATATCCGATCTAGGTGTCATAACTAGTGCATCGGGTCCAATGAGAATCTTTTGTGACAATATTGGTGCAATTGCCTTGGCAAAGGAATCCAGATTTCACAAGAGAACCAAACACATCAAGAGACGCTTCAATTCCATCCGGGATCTAGTTTAGGTGGGAGACATAGAGATTTGCAAGATACATATGGATCTGAATGTTGCAGACCCGTTGACTAAGCCTCTTCCACGAGCAAAACATGATCAGCACCAAGGCTCCATGGGTGTTAGAATCATTACTGTGTAATCTAGGTTATTGACTCTAGTGCAAGTGGGAGACTGAAGGAAATATGCCCTAGAGGCCATAATAAAGTTATCATTTATTTCCTTATATCATGATAAATGTTTATTATTCATGCTAGAATTGTATTAACCGGAAACATAATACATGTGTGAATACATAGACAAACTTAGTGTCACTAGTATGCCTCTACTTGACTAGCTCGTTAATCAAAGATGGTTAAGTTTCCTAACCATGAACAAGGTGTTGTTATTTGATTAACGAGGTCACATCATTAGTTGAATGATCTAATTGACATGACCCATTTCATTAGCTTAGCACCCGATCATTTAGTATGTTGCTATTGCTTTCTTCATGACTTATACATGTTCCTATGACTATGAGATTATGCAACTCCCGTTTACCGGAGGAACACTTTGTGTGCTACCAAACGTCACAACGTAACTGGGTGATTATAAAGGAGCTCTACAGGTGTCTCCAAAGGTAGATGTTGGGTTGGCGTATTTCGAGATTAGGATTTGTCACTCCGATTGTCGGAGAGGTATCTCTGGGCCCTCTCGGTAATGCACATCACATAAGCCTTGCAAGCATTGCAACTAATGAGTTAGTTGCGGAATGATGTATTACAGAACGAGTAAAGAGACTTGCCGGTAACGAAATTGAACTAGGTATTGGATACCGACAATCGAATCTCGGGCAAGTAACATACCGATGACAAAGGGAACAACGTATATTGTTATGCGGTCTGTCCGATAAAGATCTTCGTAGAATATGTAGGAGCCAATATGGGCATCCAGGTCCCGCTATTGGTTATTGGTCGGAGATTTGTCTCAGTCATGTCTACATTGTTCTCGAACCGTAGGGTCCGCACGCTTAACGTTACGATGACAGTTATTATGAGTTTATGCATTTTGATGTACCGAAGTTAGTTCGGAGTCCCGGATGTGATCACGGACATGACGAGGAGTCTCGAAATGGTCGAGACATAAAGATTGATATATTGGACGGCTACATTCGGACACCGGAAGTGTTCCGGATGATTTCGTAGAAAACCGGAGTGCTGGAGGGGTTACCGGAACCCCCCGGGGAAGTAATGGGCCTTATTGGGCCTTAGGGGAGAGAGAGGGCTGCGGCCTAGGAGCTGGCGCCCCCCCAAGGGGAGTCCGAATTGGACTAGGGGGGGGGCGCGACCCCTCTTTCCCTCTCCCTCTCCCTCTCTTTCCTTCCCCCTTAGGTTTCCTAATTGGATTAGGAAAGGGGAGTCCTACTCCCACTAGGAGAAGGACTCCCCCTCCCCTTGGCGCGCCACATAGGGCCGGCCGGCCTCCCCCTTGCTCCTTTATATACGGGGGCAGGGGGCACCCTAGGACACACAAGTTGATCCACGTGATCGTTCCTTAGCCGTGTGCGGTGCCCCCTGCCACCATATTCCACCTCGATCATATCATTGTAGTGCTTAGGCGAAGCCCTGCGTCGGTAGAACATCATCATCGTCACCACGCCATTGTGCTGACGGAACTCATCCCCGAAGCTTTGCTGGATCGGAGCCCGGGGAGCGTCATCGAGCTGTACGTGTGCTAAGAACTCGGAGGTGCCGGAGTAACGGTGCTTGGATCGGTCGGATCGGGAAGACGTACGACTACTTCCTCTACGTTGTGTCAACGCTTCCGCAGTCGGTCTGCGTGGGTACGTAGACAACACTCTCCCCTCTCGTTGCTATGCATCACCATGATCTTGCGTGTGCGTAGGAATTTTTTTG
Organism: Triticum monococcum; assembly: GCA_034509565.1. Classification (NCBI taxonomy): domain Eukaryota; kingdom Viridiplantae; phylum Streptophyta; class Magnoliopsida; order Poales; family Poaceae; genus Triticum; species Triticum monococcum. The sequence goes on from CM067845.1 coordinate 674,924,687, forward strand.
AAATTACTACGTTTCCCAAATAGGAGCGGCTTCACTCATGTGCTGGTAGCAGTCGACAAGTTCACCAAATGGATTGAAGCCAAGCCTATCAAGAATCTCGATGCTTGCACCGCTATCAGTTTCATCAGAGAGTTGATTTTCAGATATGGAGTTCCGCATAGTATCATCACGGACAATGGGTCAAACTTCGATTCTGACAAGTTCAGAGCCTTTTGCGCCTCTCAGGGCACTCGGGTCGACTATGCTTCAGTCGCTCACCCCCAGTCGAATGGGCAAGCAGAAAGGGCAAATGGCCTAATTCTCAAAGGACTGAAACCCCGATTGATGCGCGATCTCAAGCACGCAGTAGGTGCATGGGTCGACGAGCTCCCATCAGTCCTTTGGGGATTGAGGACAACCCCGAATCGATCGACCGGAAGAACCCCATTCTTTCTGGTCTACAGAGCCAAGGCAGTCTTACCGAGTGACCTGCTTCACAACGCTCCCAGAGTCGAGCTCTACTCAGAAGATGAAGCGGAACAAGCTCGGCAGGACGCAGTCGACCTCCTAGAAGAAGAAAGAGAAATGGCCCTGATCCAATCGACCATCTATCAGCAAGACTTCCGACGATTCCATGCTAGAAACATGAAGAGCCGAGCCTTCCAAGAAGGAGACTTAGTCCTTCGAGTGGATCAGCAGAAACCACACAAGCTTGCTCCTACTTGGGAAGGCCCCTTCATAGTCACCAGAGTCCTCCACAATGGAGCATACCACCTCTACAATGTTGATCGCCAGATTGATGAGCCATGAGCCTGGAATGCGGAGCTACTCCGCCCCTTTTATACTTGAATTCTCACTCGGATGAGATGTAATAAGAAAAAATCCTGTAGTTTATTTATCAAAGACAAGAGCGTTATAATTTTCCCAGTGATTATTATTGTTTTTTTTGTTTGTGTAAGAAATCCCCCAGTGGGTGGCTTAGCTGCGAATCCGCTTCGCCTAAGTTTGTAAAAATAGTTTCCTACTGAGTGGAGAGCAAGCCTCCCACTCGGGGGCTTAGCTATGAATCTGTTTCGCCTAAGTTTGAAAAATCCTACCGAGTGGAGAGGAATCCTCTCACTCGGGGGCTTAGCTGCAGTCCAGTACTCACCTAAGTTCTCTCACTAGAAGACTTAGCTGCAGTCCGGCACTCGCCTAAGTTTGAAAACTCCTACCGAGTGGAGAGAAATCCTCTCACTCGGGTGCTTAGCTGCAGTCCAGTACTCGCCTAAGTTCTCTCAATAGAAGACTTAGCTGCAGTCTGGCACTCGCCTAAGTTTGAAAAATCCTACCGAGTGGAGAGCAACCCTCCCACTCGGGGGCTTAGCTGCAGTCCAGTACTCGCCTAAGTTCTCCCACTTAGAGACTTAGCTGCAGTCAGGCACTCGCCTAAGTTTGAAAAAACCCTACCGAGTGGAGAACAACCCTCCCACTCGGGGGCTTAGCTGCAGTCCAGTACTCGCCTAAGTTCTCCCACTTAGAGACTTAGCTGCAGTCAGGCACTCGCCTAAGTTTGAAAAATCCTACCGAGGGGAGAGCAACCCTCCCACTCGGGGGCTTACCTGCAGTCCAGTACTCGCCTAAGTTCTCCCACTTAGAGACTTAGCTGCAGTCAGGCACTCGCCTAAGTTTGAAAAAAACCCTACCGAGTGGAGAGAAACCCTCCCACTCGGGGGCTTAGCTGTAGTCCAGTACTCGCCTAAGTTCTCCCACTTAGAGACTTAGCTGCAGTCAGGCACTCGCCTAAGTTTGAAAAATCCTACCGAGTGGAGAGCAACCCTCCCACTCGGGGGCTTAGCTACAGTCCAGTACTCGCCTAAGTTCTCCCACTTAGAGACTTAGCTGCAGTCAGGCACTCGCCTAAGTTTGAAAAAAAACCCTACCGAGTGGAGAGCAACCCTCCCACTCGGGGGCTTAGCTGCAGTCCAGTACTCGCCTAAGTTCTCCCACTTAGAGACTTAGCTGCAGTCAGGCACTCCCCTAAGTTTGAAAAAAACCCTACCGAGTGGAGAGCAACCCTCCCACTCGGGGGCTTAGCTGCAGTCCAGTACTCGCCTAAGTTTTCCTACTTAGAGACTTAGCTGCAGTCAGGCACTCGCCTAAGTTTGAAAAATCCTACCGAGTGGGGAGCAACCCTCCCACTCGGGGGCTTAGCTACTGTCTAGTACTCGCCTAAGTTCTCCCACTTAGAGACTTAGCTGCAGTCAGGCACTCGCCTAAGTTTGAAAAATCCTACCGAGTGGAGAGCAACCCTCCCACTCGGGGGCTTAGCTGCAGTCCAGTACTCACCTAAGTACGAAACACATCTTAATCCTCAAGAACGATGAGGAGCAGGTCGACTGCCACCTTCTCCTAGAGAGCTTCGTCAGAAATACAATGTGCGCTCCGTCCCACTCTGCAATAACAGGGTGTGGGTCGACCGCCACCTTCTCCTAGAGAGCTTCGTCCCAAATACAATGTGCGCTCCGTCCCACTCTGCAATAACAGGGTGTTGGTCGACCGCCACCTTCTCCTGGAGAGCTTCGCCACAAATACAATGTGCGCTCCATCCCACTCTGCAATAACAGGGTGTGGGTCGACCGCCGCCTTCCGCTGGAGAGCTTCGCCACAAAAACAAGACATGGGTCGTCTTTTTCCCTTTCCTTCGGGGCTGCGCTGCAAATACAGAAAGTTGTCTCGAAAGAAGAATGGTTTCACTCAGCAGGAGATTCATAAAGATATTCAACGGTAAACCAAGTTCAGATAAAATTCTAAAGGTTCTGGATCACAGATCGAGGTACTCGGGCATGCAGCCCGAAAAAGTTTAATGGTTACAAAAACCACTCGTCATTCCGAGGCAAATTTAAGGTAGGACATAAGAGTTTCTTCACTCCGCGGGAGGAGGGCTGGCAGGCTCAACGAACTCATCCAAGTCGACGCCATCGGCAATCCGAGTGGCGGCAGCTATGAAGGTCTCCACAAAAGTTCGGAAGTCGTGCTTCTGGGTGTTTGCGACCTTGATTGCGGCCAGCTTGTCTTGTCGCACCTCCTTGCAGTGGACACGAACCAAGGACAGAGCCACATGAGCACCACAGCGAGCAGAAGACTTCTTCCACTCCTGCACTCGGTCAGGAATTCCGTTAAGTCGAGCCATCAGAGACTCAAGATCGTTTTGGAGCGTAGCCTCTGGCCAGAGTGCCGGGTCGATCCGTGACATGGCGACCTTCAATCGAGCCAAGTATTCCACGGCATCGTCGATGCGAGATTCCAGTCGGAGCAGATTCATGGCAGTGTCATCTTTCACGGGAGAGTTGATCGGATCCAAACCTGGTTCGATCCTCCCAGTCTCTTCTTCAAAATTCTGGCAAAACTCTGCATTCACGATCTAAGGATAAGTCAATCTTCGTACACTGAGTCGACACAAAAAAATCAGTCGGAACTAAATGTGCACCTTCAAGCTTGATATACAACTTCTTGGTGAGGCTCCTCAGGTAGCTCTCCAGATCGTCCCTCCTGCAAGCAATGCCTTCCATCTGTTCGCTCAATTGGAGGTTCTCCTTCTTCCAGCCTGTGCACTCCCTGTTGGCTTCATTCAGAGCAGTATTTAGCCTGATATTCTCTTCTTCCAACTGGCCGACTGAAGCCAGCTTCTGTCCGGCCAGAGCGGTCTTATCGCCAGCCTCCTTCTGGGCAGCAGCCAAATCCTGATCCTTTTTCGCCAAAGCTTCCCTTAGTTTTTTTGCAAAGAAATGATGATTGATTCAGAAATAGCAGAAGGATGCTCGAGCCGAAAACTGAACAGTCGACAAACTTGTCTTACCAGCGGCGCCGTCTCTGACAGTCTGCAGTTCTGTCCTAGCCAGCTCCAAGTCAAGTTTCAGTAGAATCTGCTGCCCCTCCAAATCAGCGAAGCGAGCTCCAAGATCACAAGATTTCTGAAGTCAAAGGGGAGAAATTATTCCACAGCAAAAAACTTCAAAGACTTTAAGTGCTAAGACTACGGTCGACTGCCCGCAGTCCACCATAGTCTCGGGGACTACACCCAGTGGGTGCACTTTGCGTGCCCCCACCGGTTCTGATTCCACTCGGCCGGTCCGCCGGAGTCGAGTTCAAAAGAGAGAGAGAGAGAGACAAAGTAGAACTCAGACCACAGTCGACTGCCAGCAGTCGACCGTGGTCTCGGGGACTACACCCAGTGGGTGCACTTTGCGTGCCCCCACCGGTTCTGATTCCACTCGGCCGGTCCGCCGGAGTTGTCGAGTGGAAGAAACAAGCTACCAATTCGGTTTTTACTCAACAAAATACAAAGACTACAGTCGACTGCCAGCAGTTCACCGTAGCCTCGAGGACTACACCCAGTGGGTGCACTCAGCGTGCCCCCACTAGTTCAAAACTTCAATCGACGCACCCAGTGGGTGTACAGATGCAAAGATTTTCGGAAAGAATCTTCAGATAGCCGACTAACCTGAATGTTGCTCTGGAGAGCCGAGCTGGCATCATAGGCGGCTTGGCTGGCGTCCCGCACCGTCTTCATCTTTTCCATCATAATGCCCGCCTGGCGTATGGCTTCCCTAGCAGCATTCACCTCGTCCTCTGGGACATGATGGGTCGCAAAAACTGAAGGAGGGTCGACAGGGGCCTGAGCAATCGAAGAAGAAGGCAAGGCACTCGACAGGGGCTCGGCGAAGGTAACAGAACCCCGATTGACGTCACCAGTGTTCTGAACGACTGGTTCCGCTCTCGGCGTCGACTGTGGCGCCTCGCTTGCAGGAGCTCGCCTATTCTTCCTTGTCAAAGGCCTCTCGGGATCTTCATCATCATCAGGGAGGTCAATAATGTTGGGAGCTGTGCAAAGTTCAGTCGCCAAATCACGTCACCCAATGGTGCACATTGCAGTTGAATCGACTGAACAAAGACAGTATGGCAGAAGTCATACCCGGATTAGAATTGACCACATCCTCCATCACCTCGTCATCATCCCTGTAAGCTGAGGTCCCGGAAGTGGCAGCGCTGACAATCCCAAAGTTCGTCCAAGTTAAAACAAGAAAAACAAACAGCGCGGAGCGTCGAGTGAATACAAGGAGAGACACTTAGCGGAGGCGGCAGGGATATCGATCTTGATCTTCGGCAGCGCCTTCCGAGTCTTCGGTTCTGCAACTTTGGGGTGCTTGCGCGCCTTCTCAGTCGTGGTTGGTGAAGAGATCCGAGGACGCTTCGAAGACTGACCAGCCTGAGCAGTCGCCTTGTCGCGGGCACTCGGCCGATCCTGGTCAAGCTTGGATCGTCTCTCTATGCGAGGAGGCGACTCGACTTCTTCCCCATCACTTGAGTTGTCACTTCCTCCATCCTCTTCACCATCGGAAGTCCACTCGCCGCTTTCGCTACCACTCTCCTCGCCTTCCAGAGTTTGCTCCTGCGCCCCGTTGGGCATCGAATACATTTCAATAATGGCGTGAAAGAAAGCAGGGAGGACAAAGTTAGTCGACGCAATACAGACAGTTGCGTGAGTGAATTTAGATTACAAGAAAAAACTCAGAATCAGACCTGCTCTGGTGCACACGACTGGTCGAATGGGGGAACTCTCCTGGCTCCTCTGGGATTGTCCTTGTTCCCGGTAATACTCGATATCCACTTCTCCAGTGTGTCGTCGTCGACCTCCTCCGGGTGGATCCGAGTGGAGTCTTCTAGACCCGAATACATCCACATCGGATGGTCTCGGGCTTGGAGAGGCTGGATGCACCGCTGAAGGAAGACCTCCAAGAGATCCATACCAGTGACCCCGTCACGAATGAGCTGGACCACTCGGTCGACCAACGCCTTCACTTGCGCCTTCTCCTCCGGGAGCACCTTCAAAGGGGAGGGTTTTTCCACTCGGTCCATGGTAAAGGGAGGGAGGCCAGTCGATTGCCCTTGCATCGACTGGTCTTTACAGTAGAACCAAGTAGACTGCCATCCGCGAACTGAGTCGGGAAGTACCATGGCCGGAAAGGAGCTTTTTCCCCTCGTCTAGATGCCAAGACCCCCACACATCTGGATCACTTGGGTCCTCTCGTCACTCAGATTAGCCTTTTTCACTGTCTAGGAGCGACAAGTGAAAATATGCTTGAAAAGACCCCAGTGAGGTCGACAACCCAAGAAGTTCTCACACAAGGAAATGAACGTGGCAAGATAAACGATTGAGTTGGGGGTAAAATGGTGGAGTTGAGCCCCAAAGAAGTTTAGAAACCCTCGGAAGAAAGGATGAGGAGGCAAGGAAAACCCACGGTCGACGTGGGTGGCAAGAAGAACACGCTCACCCTCCCGGGGTTGCGGCTCGGACTCCTTCCCCGGAAGCCGTGCCGAGTCGTAGGGGATCAGCCCTCCCTTAGCCAGGTTGTCGAGGTCTTCTTGGGAGATCCTCGAGTGGATCCAGTCACCCTGAATCCAACCCTTCGGTAGGCCAGTCCGCGAGGAAGATCCGCCCCGGCTCGTCGCCTTCCCCTTCGACCTCGCCGTCGCCTTCTTCGCCCGCTCCAGAGCCGCTGTCTTCTCCTTCACCATTGTCGCCGGCGAGACGCGTGCGGCGCCGTGGCACTGGGGCGAGAGCGAGCGCAACGGAGAGGCGTGAGGAGGAGAAGTAATGGGGCGCACTGTTCGGGGGACTCCGGTCCAACGCCTTATATGAGGCCGATTCCGAGTGGCTGACAGGTAGGCCCAGATGGCTCTGTCGAATCCCGTAATGACCGCGTGAGCGATACGTGGCGAAAAAGGTGGCACGGGGATCGAGGCGGCTCCGCTCTATCCCATCCAATTACTGCGGCCTCCCCCATCCCGCGCGCTTCCCAAAATTCGGATCCCACTAAATCCGCGGGCAGCAAAAAGCTTGTCAGACCAAAGATCTCCTCCGCACCGTCACTCGGAGCCTTACAAGTAAAGAAACTCACTCGACGAAGAATTAAGAATGGATCAAGGTGACTGAAAAGGAAGTTGCTGTCATCACTCAGGTCCGTTGATCCGAAACAAGATACGCTCACGGCATGGAAAACGAGTCGGAGAAGTCCCCAACTCCTTCCCCACTCAAACCTAGATCCATTCGGGGGCTAATGATGAAGTTATGTACCCAGGGTAGGGTCACGGACCTGTCCTAACTGCCCTACCCACGGACACCTCTAGAATAAATCATCTTTCGATCGACTTGGAGGTGTCCCACTCAACAGACTCGAAGACACTCGACCAAGAAGAAATTACTCGACCAAGATCCAACCACTCGACGGCCAGGAGACCTAAAGTCACTCCGCACACTAATGGTCGGTCATTAAGTAGCTTTTATGGTCATCATAGCACCTTATTACTAGCGTTACCAGTAACGCCCTGCCTTAATGTATATTGAACCCTTCGTAACGTGGGCTGGCCGGGGTCCTGGCGCACTCTATATAAGCCACCCCCTCCTCCGAGACAAGGGTTCGCACCTCTGTAACTCATACCCACATAATCCAGTCGACCACCTCCGGGCTCTAGACGTAGGGCTATTACTTCCTCCAAGAAGGGCCTGAACTCGTAAACCTTGCGTCCTTACAACTTCTCCATAGCTAAGATCTTGCCTCTCCATACTTACCCCCCTACACTACTGTCAGACTTCGAACCACGACAATGACGGCGGCGTGCCTTCGGCTTGCTTCAGTGCTTGTAGTCGTTGCTAGGTGGTATACGGACCTGGATGTGATTTTTATTATTTCTGGAGTTCGTTGTATTGTCATGATTGAAGATGAATAGATTGAAAGTTTTCTTAAAAGAAATTATTTTTCAAGCTATGGTAGCTTAAAATATCTTTTATAGTATGAGATGAAGGAAGTATATTAAACTTATACGGATTGGCTTCTTTTTTAGATTCATTTCTTTTCATCGTAGTTCGTCTACGTTTATGTTTTTTCAGGTTAAATCCTTTCGATCTATGCTACTCTTCATCGGCGGCGGTTGCTGTTTTGCTGTGCTGGTCCTATGGGACCTTAACACGACGACTTTTCAACTGTCTACTAGAACAAGTTTTGCTCGGCTCCAACGAGGGAGGGGCGATGACGGCGGCGTGCCTTCGGCTCGCTTCAGTGCTTGTAGTCGTTGCTAGGTGGTATATGGATCTGGATGTAATTTTTATTATTTCTGGCGTTCGTTGTATTGTCATGATTGAAGATGAATAGATTGAAAGTTTTCTTAAAAGAAATTATTTTTCAAGCTATGGTAGCTTAAAATCTCTTTTATAGTATGAGATGAAGGAAGTATATTAAACATATGCGGATTGGCTTCTTTTTTATATGTATATACCTTCTCTAATTAATGTGCATGGCCATTGCCTAATCCAACTTAGTGAATGAGACGTTTGGGGTTTTCAACCTTAGAGCAACTACTATAGCAAATGCACCATATTCATAGTCTCCCAAACCATTTTGAAGAGCTCTAACAAAAAGGAGACTGTGCAGGCTATGCGCATATACATAGTTGTCGTAAGGGTGGCGGCGGGGCACCTCGCTGGGTGGCGCGGCGCGCAGATCCCGGCCGCTCGGGCATGATTCGGCGGCGACTGCGTCGCGGGGGCTGCTTTGGGTGTTCGGCGGCGGCGGCCCTTGGTGTTGCTCCCTTGCTCCGGCGCGGCCGGTGGGACGCGGCAGAGGGGCGGCGGAAGGCGTGTGGCGGCCGGTTCTGGCCGACCTAGGTCGGATTTGGAGTGACAGCGGCTGGGCGTGTCGTCAGAGGTGGTTGGCGGGGCACCGGGAGGTCTGCGGTGGTCATGGTGGCCGGCTATATTGGCGCGCGAGCGGTGGCGTCGTCTCGGGGCGTCTGCAGCACGCGGCGGAGCCGGTGGTAGCAGGGGGCCCGGGCAGCAGCTGCACAAGGGGCTCGGGCGTCGTGGTTGTGGCGTCGAGCGGGGTCTGGGAGGTGATGTTGTGGTTGCCGGCACGGTTGCGAGGTGCGGCAGCAGCTGCTGGATGAGGTGGAGCCGGTGGAAGTCGACCATGGGGATTGTGCACTGTGCAGTGCTTCGTATCTGCTCAGATTCGGAGGTGTGAAGGAGCTCCGGGCAAAAGTCTTGCACTGACCTTGGGTCGGTGCTAGCAATAGCGGCACCATGGCCATGGTGTCGTTCCCCTTCTTGAAGGCGTTGCCATGGAGCTCCATTACACAACTATCCGGGAGAAATCCCTAGCTTCGGTTGGTCGAAGCGGACGATGACGGCGGCTACGTCATTTCCTTCTTTGAGGCATCGTCTTGGAGAGTCAGCATGTTGCAGTTTGCGTGGATCTCCTCGTCGGTAGGGACAGTGGACGTTGGGGCGGCAGCTCCGGATGGTTTTTGATTGTGCGTCGAGATGGCGATCTCGAGAACAATGTGAGTGGCAGCTCTATGAGGTGGAGTTTGAAGGAAATATGGCCTAGAGGCAATAATAAAGTTATTATTTATTTCCTTATTTCATGATAAATGTTTATTATTCATGCTAGAATTGTATTAACCCGAAACATAATACATGTGTGAATACATAGACAAACATAGTGTCACTAGTATGCCTCTACTTGACTAGCTCATTGATCAAAGATGGTTAAGTTTCCTAACCATAGACATGAGATGTTATTTGACCAATGGGATCACATCATTAGGAGAATGATGTGATTGACTTGACCCATTCCGTTAGCTTAGCACTTGATCGTTTGTTTACTGCTATTTGATTCTTCATGAGTTATACATGTTCTTATGACTATGAGATCATGCAACTCCCGATTACTGCAGGAACACTTTGTGTGCTACCAAACGTCACAACGTAACTGGGTGATTATAAAGGTGCTCTATAGGTGTCTCCGATGGTACTTGTTGAGTTGGCATAGATCAAGATTAGGATTTGTCACTCCGATTGTCGGAGAGGTATCTCTGGGCCCTCTCGGTAATACACATCACTATAAGCCTTGCAAGCATGATAACTAATGAGTTAGTTACGGGATAATCTATTACGGAATGAGTAAAGAGACTTTCCGGTAACGAGATTGAACTAGGTATTGGATACCGATGATCGAATCTCGGGCAAGTAACATACCAATGACAAAGAGAACAACATATAGTGTTGTGCGGTTTGACCGATAAAGCTCTTCGTAGAATATGTAGGAACCAATATGAGCATCCAGGTTCTGCTGTTAGTTATTGATCGGAGACGTGTCTCGGTCATGTCTACATAGTTCTCGAACCCCTAGGGTCCGCACGCTTAAAGTTCTGTGACGATCGGTTTTATGAGTTTATATGTTTTGATGTACTGAAGGTAGTTTGGAGTCCCGGATGTGATCATGGACATGACGAGGACTCTCTAAATGGCCGAGACATAAATATTGATATATTGGAAGCCTATATTTGGACATCAGAATAGTTCCGGGTGAAATCGGGATTTTACCGGAGTACCGGAGGGGTTACCGGAACCTCCCGGGGGCTAATGGGCCTTGTTGGGCCATAAGGGAAAGAGAGAGGGGCCGGCCTAGGGTAGGCAGCGCGCCCCTTCCCCCTGTCCAAATTGGACTAGGAGAAGGGGGGCGGCGCCCCCCTTTCCTTCTCTTTCTCTCCCTGCCTTTCCCCTCCTAGTAGGAGTAGGAAAGGGAGGAATCCTCCTCCTACTCCTACTAGGAGGAGGATTCCTCCTCCAAGGCGTGCCAACAAGGGCCGGCCGGCCTCCCCCTTGCTCCTTTATATACAGGGGCAGGGGGCACCTCTAGACACACAAGTTGATCACAAAGATCTCTCCCAGTCGTGTGCGGTGCCCCCCTCCACCATAATCCACCTCGGTCATACTGTAGCGGTGTTTAGGCGAAGCCCTGGTGCGGTAGCTTCATCAACATCGTCACCACACCGTCGTGCTGACGAAACTCTTCCCCGAGCTCTACTGGATCGTGAGTTCGCGGGACGTCACCGAGCTGAACGTGTGCTGAATGCGGAGGTGCCGTACGTTCGGTAGTGAGGATCGGTCGATCGTGAAGACGTACGACTACATCAACCGTGTTGTCATAACGCTTCCGCTTAACGGTCTACGAGGGTACGTGAACGACACTCTCCCCTCTCGTTGCTATGCATCACCATGATCCTGCGTGTGCGTAGGATTTTTTTTAAAATTACTACGTTCCCCAACAGTGGCATCCGAGCCTGGTTTTATGCGTAGATGTTATATGCACGAGTAGAACACAAGTGAGTTGTGGGCGATACAAGTCATACTGCTTACCAGCATGTCATACTTTGGTTCGGCGGTATTGTTGGATGAAGTGTCCCGGACCGACACTACGCGTATGCTTACGCGAGACTGGTTCTACCGACGTGCTTTGCACACAGGTGGCTGGCGGGTGTCAGTTTCTCCAACTTTAGTTGAACCGAGTGTGGCTACGCCCGGTCCTTGAGAATGTTAAAACATCACCAACTTGACGAACTATCATTGTGGTTTTGATGCGTAGGTAAGAACGGTTCTTGCTCAGCCCATAGCAGCCACGTAAAAGTTGCAACAACAAAGTAGAGGACGTCTAACTTGTTTTCGCGGGGCATGTTCTGATGTGATATGGTCAAGACATGATGCTATATTTATTGTATGAGATGATCATGTTTTGTAATGGAGTTATCGGCAACTAGCAGGAGCCATATGGTTGTCGCTTTATTGTATGCACTGTTCAAGATATCTTCCGATATTCCGATAAATCGGCCGATTTATCGCTTACCGTTGTCTGACCGATAAGATAAATCGGCTGATAAATCAGCCGGTATGCCAATAAATCGGCCGATATGCCGATAAACTGGCCGATTTACCCCTTATCATGGGTCGACCGATAAGTTCCCGATAAGCGATATCCCCAACATTCATTGTATGCAATGCAATCACCCTGTAATTGCTTTACTTTATCACTAAGCGGTAGCGATAGTCGTAGAAGCAATAGTTGGCGAGACGACAACGATGTTACGATGGAGATCAAGGTGTCGCGCCGATGACGATGGTGATCATGACGGTGCTTCGGAGATGAAGATCACAAGCACAAGATGATGATGGCCATATCATATCACTTATATTGAATGCATGAGATGTTTATCCTTTATGCATCTTATTCTGCTTTATTTGACGGTAGCATTATAAGATGATCTCTCACTAAATTTCAAGATAAAAGTGTTCTCCCTGAGTATGCACCGTTGCCAAAGTTCGTCGTGTCGAGACACCACGTGATGATCGGGCGTGATAAGCTCTACGTCCATCTACAACAGGTGCAAGCCAGTTTTGCACATGCAGAATACTCGGGTTAAACTTGACGAGCCTAGCATATGCAGATATGGCCTCGGAACACTGAGACCAAAAGGTCGAGCGTGAATCATATAGTACATATGATCAACATAGTGATGTTCACCATTGAAAACTACTCCATTTCACGTGATGATCGGTTATGGTTTAGTTGATATGGATCATGTGATCACTTAGATTATTAGATGGATGTCTATCTAAGTGGGAGTTCTTAAGTAATATGATTAATTGAACTTAAATTTATCATGAACTTAGTACCTGATAGTATTTTGATTATCTATGTTGTTGTAGATAGATGGCCCGTGCTGTTGTTTAGTTGAATTTTGATGCGTTCCTTGAGAAAGCAAAGTTGAAATATGATGGTAGCAATTACACGGACTGGGTCCATAACTTGAGGATTATCCTCATTGCTGCATAGAAGAATTATGTCCTGGAAGCACCGCTGGGTGGCAGGCCTGCTGCAGATGCTGCTGTCAATGTTAAGAACATTTGGCAGAGTAAAGCTGATGACTACTCGATAGTTCAGTGTGCCATGCTTTACGGGTTAGAACCGGGACTTCAACGACATTTTGAACGTCATGGAGCATATGAGATGTTCCAGGGGTTGAAGTTAATATTTCAAGCAAATGCCCGGATTGAGACATATGAAGTCTCCAATAAGTTCTATAGCTGCAAGATGGAGGAGAATAGTTATGTCAGTGAGCATATACTCAAAATGTCTGGGTATCATAATCACTTGACTCAACTGGGAGTTAATCTTCCTGTTGATAGTGTCATTCACAGAGTTCTTCAATCACTGCCACCAAGCTATAGAAGCTTCATGATGAACTATAATATGCAAGGGATGAATAAGACTATTCCCGAGCTCTTCGCGATGCTAAAGGCTGCGGAGGTAGAAATCAAGAAGGAGCATCAAGTGTTGATGGTCAATAAAACCACCAGTTTCAAGAAAAAGGGCAAAGGGAAGAAAAAGGGGAACTTCAAGAAGAACGGCAAACAAGTTGCTGCTTGATACGTCTCCAACGTATCTATAATTTTTGATTGCCCCATGCTACTTTATCTACTGTTTTGGACTATATTGGGCTTTATTTTCCACTTTTATATTGTTTTCGGGACTAATCTATTAACCGGAGGCCCAGCCCAGAATTGCTGTTTTTTGCCTATTTCAATATTTCGAGGAAACAGAATATCAAATGGAGTCCAAACGGAATGAAACCTTCAGGAACGTGATCTTCTCACAGAACGTGATCGAGGAGACTTGGACCCTACTCCAAGAAGTTTCCGGGGAGGTCACGAGGGTGGAGGGCGCCCCCCTGGGCGCGCCCCCTGCCTCGTGGGCCCCTCGGAGCTCCACCGACGTGCTCCTTCCTCCTATATATACCTATGTAGCCCCATTAGACCAAAGGGGAGCCAAAAACCTAATTCCACCGCCGCAACTTCCTGTATCCACGAGATCCCATCTTGGGGCCTATTCCGGAGCTCCGCCGGAGAGGGCATCCATCACGGAGGGCTTCTACATCAACACCATAGCCCTTCCGATGAAGTGTGAGTAGTTTACTTCAGACCTTCGGGTCCATAGCAAGTAGCTAGATGGCTTCTTCTCTCTTTTTGGATCTCAATACAATGTTCTCCCCCTCTCTCGTGGAGATCTATTCGATGTAATCTTCTTTTTGCGGTGTGTTTGTTGAGACCGATGAATTGTGGGTTTATGATCCAACTTATCTATGAATAATATTTGAATCTTCTCTGAATTATTTTATGTATGATTTAGTTATCTTTGCAAGTCTCTTCGAATTATCCGTTTGGTTTGGCCAACTAGATTGGTAGTTCTTGCAATGGGAGAAGTGCTTAGCTTTGGGTTCAATCTTGCGGTGTCCTTACTCAGTGACAGAAAGAGTTGCAAGGCACGCATTGTATTGTTGCCATCGAGGATAACAAGATGGGGTATTTATCATATTGCATGAATTTATTCCTCTACATCATGTCACCTTGCTTAAGGCGTTACTCTGTTTTTAACTTAATACTCTAGATGCATGTTGGATAGCGGTCGATGAGTGGAGTAATAGTAGTAGATGCAGGCAGGAGTCGGTCTACTTGTCACGGACGTGATGCCTATATACATGATCATACCTAGATAACCTCATAACTATGCTCAATTCTATTAATTGCTCAACAGTAATTTGTTCACCCACCGTAGAATATCTATGCTCTTGAGAGAAGCCACTAGTGAAACCTATGGCCCCCGGGTCTATTCTCATCATATCAATCTCCATTACTTTATTTTACTTGTTTTGCTTTTACTTTTCACTTTGCATCTTTATACCAAAAATACCAAAAATATTATCTCTATCAAATCTCACTCTCGTAAGTGACCATGAAGGGATTGACAACCCCTAAGCGTTGGTTGCGAGTTGCTACCGTTTTGTGCAGGTACGAGGGACTTGCGTGTGACCTCCTATTGGATTGTTACCTTGGTTCTCAAAAATTGAGGGAAATACTTACGCTACGTTGCTGCATCACCCCTCCTCTTCGGGGAAAACCAACGCTAGCTCGAGACGTAGCAAGAAGGATTTCTGGCGCCGTTGCCGGTGAGGCCTACACCAAGTCAAGTCAAGATTTACTCTCCCATCAACGAGCCATTTCTGGCGCCGTTGCCGGGGAAGCCTACGCAAAAGTCAACATACCAAGTACCCATCACAATCTCTATCTCTCGCATTACATTATTTGCCATTTGCCTCTTGTTTTCTTCTCCCCCACTTCACCCTTGCCGTTTTATTTGCCCTCTCTTTCCATTTGCCTTTTGTTTGCTCGTGTGTTAGTTTGCTTGCTTGTCGTGATGGCCCAAGATGCTACCAAATTGTGTGACTTCACCAATACCAATAACAATGATTTCCTTAGCACTCCAATTGCTCCTCTTGCCAATACTGAATCTTGTGAAATCAATACTGCTTTGTTGAATCTTGTTATGAAAGATCAATTCGCCGGCCTTCCTAGTGAAGATGCCGCTACTCATCTAAATGGCTTTGTTGATTTATGTGATATGCGAAAGAAAAAGGATGTCGATAATGATGTTGTTAAATTGAAGCTATTTCCTTTTTCGCTTAGAGATCGTGCTAAAGCGTGGTTTTCATCTTTGCCTAAAAATAGTACTGATTCTTGGAACAAGTGCAAAGATGCTTTTATCTCTAAGTATTTTCCTCCCGCTAAGATTATCTCTCTTAGGAATAATATTATGAATTTTAAGCAACTTGATCATGAACATGTTGCACAAGCTTGGGAGAGAATGAAATTAATGCTACGTAATTGTCCTACTCATGGTTTGAACTTATGCATGATTATACAAAAAAATTATGATGGATTGAATTTTGCTTCTAGAAATCTTTTAGATTCGGCCGTGAGAGGCACTTTTATGGAAATCACTTTAGGATATGCTACTAAACTCCTAGATAATATTATGGTCAATTATTCTCAATGGCATACTGAAAGATCTACTAATAAAAAAGTGCATGCTATAGAAGAAATCAATGTTTTGAGTGAAAAGATGGATGAACTTAGGAATTTATTTGTTAAGTGTGTTTCTTCTGATCCCAATAATGTGCCTTTATCTACTTTGCTTGAGAATAATAATGAATCTATGGATGTGAATTTTGTTGGTAGGAATAGTTTTGGTAACAATGCGTATAGAGGGAATTTTAGTTCTAGGCCTTATCCTAGTAATCCTTCTAATAATTATGGAAATTCCTACAACAACTCTTATGGAAATTTTAATAAGATGCCCTCTGAATTTGAGAGTAGTGTTAAAGATTTTATGAATTCGCAAAAGAATTTCAATGCTTTGCTTGAAGAGAAATTGCTTAAAGTTGATGATTTGGCTAGGAACGTTGATAGAATTTCTCTTGAGGTTGATTCTTTAAAGCTTAGATCTATTCCTCCTAAGCATGATATCAATGAGTCTCTCAAAGCCATGAGAATTTCCATTGATGAGTGCAAAGAAAGAACCGCTAGGATGCGTGCTTACAAAGATGCCTTTATTAAAGCATGTTCTTCTAAATCCTATGAAAATCAAGATGAAGATCTGAAAGTTATTGATGTGTCCCCTATTAAATCATTGTTTTGCAATGTGAATCTTGATGAATCTGATTATGATCTTCCCTTACCTAGAAGGCGTTCTAAGAATTCTGAGTTTTTAGATCCTGATGATGAAATTGATAAAAAGGGATAAAAAGAAATAAAAATCTAGATATTGCTAAACCCATTATTTTGGATCTCAAGGAATTTAACTATGAAAATTGCTCTTTAATTGATTGTATTTCCTTGTTGCAATCCGTGTTAAATTCTCCTCATGCTTATAGTCGAAATAAGGCCTTTACCGAACACATTGTTGACGCCTTAATGCAATCTTATGAAGAAAAGCTTGAGTTGAAAGTTTCTATCCCTAGAAAACTCCATGATGAGTGGGATCCTACAATTAAGATTAAAATTAAAAATTATGAGTTTCATGCTTTGTGTGATTTTGGTGCTAGTGTCTCTACTATCCCCAAAGCATTGTGTGATTTGCTAGATTTCCGTGACTTTGATGATTGCTCTCTAAACTTGCATCTTGCGGATTCCACTATTAAAAAGCCTATGGGAAGAATTAATGATGTTCTTATTTTTGCAAATAGGAATTATGTGCCCGTAGATTTTATCGTTCTTGATATAGATTGCAATCCTTCATGTCTTATTATTCTTGGTAGACCTTTTCTTAGAACGATTGGTGCAATTATTGATATGAAGGAAGGAAATATTAAATTCCAATTTCCCTTAAAGAAGGGCATGGAACACTTTCCTAGAAAGAAAATAAAATTACCATATGAATCTATCATGAGAGCCACTTATGGATTTCCTACCAAAGATGGCAATACCTAGATCTATACTTGCTTTTATGCCTAGCTAGGGGCGTTAAACGATAGCGCTTGTTGGGAGGCAACCCAATTTTATTTTGTGTTTTTTGTTTTTGGTTTTTTTTAGGAATAAATAATCCATCTAGATTTTGTTTAGATGTGATTTTATCTTTTAATTAGTGTTTGTGCCAAGTTAAACCTATTAAATCTTCTTGGAAGATAGTTATTTGATCTTGCTGTAATTTCCAGAATCTTTGCGCTCAGTGACCGAATTGTCAAAAATCACCAGAACGTGATAAAATAGTGATTCCAATTGCTGCTGATCAATAAACAAATTTCCCAGGTCGTCTAAGTTTTTTAGAAGTTTTTGGTTCCAGAAGTTTGCGTTAGTAACAGATTACTACAGACTGTTCTGGTTTTGACAGATTCTATTTTGCGTGTGTTGTTTGCTTATTTTGATGAATCTATGGCTAGTAAAATAGTTTATAAACCATAGAGAAGTTGGAATACAGTAGGTTTAACACCAATAAAAATAAAGAACAATTTCACTACAGTACCTTAAAGTAGTCTTTTGTTTTCTTTCTCTAACGGAGCTCACGAGATTTCTATTGAGTTTTGTGTTGTGAAGTTTTCAAGTTTTGGGTGAATTCTTTTGATGGATTATGGAACAAGGAGTGGCAAGAGCCTAAGCTTGGGGATGCCCATGGAACCCCCAAGATAATCCAAGGACACCAAAAAGTCAAAGCTTGGGGATGCCCCGGAAGGCATCCCCTCTTTCGTTCACTTCCATCGGTAATTTACTTGGAGCTATATTTTTATTCACCACATGATATGTGTTTTGCTTGGAGCGTCTTGTGTTATTTGTGTCTTTGCTTGTTAGTCTACCACAATCATCCTTACTTTACACACCTTTTGATAGAGCCATGTATGAATTGAAATTTGTTAGAATACTCTATGTGCTTCACTTATATCTTTTGAGCTTGATAGTTTACTCTATGTGCTTCACTTATATCTTTTTGAGCGTGATAATTTTTGCTCTAGTGCTTCACTTAGATCTTTTAGAGCATGGTGGTGGTTTGTTATAAAGAAACTTGATCTCTCATGCTTCACTTAGATTATTTTGAGAGTCGTTAATAGCATGGTAATTTGCTTAATGTTAATATACTTGGTATTCAAGATATGTGAAACTTTCTTTTTAGTGGGTTGAATACTAAGATAAGTTTGATGCTTTATAATTGTTTTGAGATATGGAGGTGATAATATCATAGTCGTGCTAGTTGAGTAGTTGTGAATTTGAGAAATACTTGTGTTGAAGTTAGCAAGTCCCGTAGCATGCACGTATGGTTAAAGTTATGTAACAAATTTGAAGCATGAAGTGTACCTGGCTTGTGCATCCTTATGAGTGGCGGTCGGGGACGAGCGATGGTCTTTTCCTACCAATCTATCCCCCTAGGAGCATGCGCGTAGTACTTGATTTTTGATGACTTCTAAATTTTTGCAATAAGTATATGAGTTCTTTTGACTAATGTTGAGTCCATGGATTATACGCACTTTTACCTTTCCGCCATTTGTTAGCCTCTTCGGTACCGTGCATTACCCTTTCTCACATTGAGAGTTGGTGCAAACTTTGTCAGTGCATCCAAACCCCGTGATATGATATGCTCTTTCACACATAAACCTCCCTATATCTTCCCCAAAACAGCCACCATACCTACCTATCATGGCATTTCCATAGCCATTCCGAGATATATTGCCATGCAACTTCCATCATCATCATCATCATCATCATGACATGCTTTACTTTTGTCATAAAGCCGCCATGCATTATTTTTCATACATGTCACTCTTGATTCATTGCACCATCCCGGTACACCGCCGGAGGCATTCATATAGAGTCATATCTTGTTCTAGTATCGAGTTGTAATCATTATGTTGTAATCAATAGAAGTGTGATGATCATCATTATTATAGCATTGTCCAATCAAAAAAGGAGAGAAAGGCCAAAAAGAAAAAAAAGAAAGGCCCAAAAAAAGAGAAAATAAAAAGGGCAATTCTACTATCTCTTTTTCCACACTTGAGCTTCAAAGTAGCACCTTGTTCTTCATGTAGTGAGTCTCATATATTGTGCTTCAAAGTAGCACCATGATTTTCATATAGTGAGTCTCATAAGTTGTCTTGTTCATACTAGTGGGAATTTTTCATTATAGAACTTGGCTTGTATATTCCAACGATGGGCTTCCTCAAAATGCCCTAGGTCTTCATGAGCAAGCAAGTTAGATGCACACCCACTAGTTTTCTTTTGTTGAGCATTCTTAGCTCTAGTGCATCCGTTGCATGGCAATCCCTACTCCTTGCATTAACATCAATTGATGGGCATCTCCATAGCTCATTGATTAGCCTCGTTGATGTGAGACTCTCTCCTTTTTGTCTTCTCCACACAATCCCCATCATCATATTCTATACCACCCATAGTGCTATGTCCATGGCTCGCGCTCATGTATTGCGTGAAGGTTGAAAAAGTTTGAGATTATTTGAGTATGAAACAATTGCTTGGCTTGTCATCGGGGGTATAGAAGTTGGGAACATCTTTGTGTGACGAAAATGAAGCATAGCCTAACTATATGATTTTGTAGGGATGAACTTCCTTTGGCCATGTTATTTTGAGATGACATAATTGTTTAATTAGTATGCTTGAAGTATTATCATTTTTATGTCAATATGAACTTTTGTCTTGAACCTTTCGGATTTGAATATTCATACCATGATTAAGAAGATTTACATTGAAATTATGCCAAAGTATCACTCCGCATCAAAAAATCTCTTTTTATCATTTACCTACTCGAGGACGAGCAGGAATTAAGCTTGGGGATGCCTCATACGTCTCCAACGTATCTATAATTTTTGATTGCTCCATGCTACTTTATCTATTGTTTTGGACTATATTGGGCTTTATTTTCCACTTTTATATTATTTTTGGGACTAACCTATTAACCGGAGGCCCAGCTCAGAATTCTTGTTTTTTTGCCTATTTCAGTATTTCGAGGAAACAGAATATCGAACGGAGTCCAAACGGAATGAAACCTTCGGGAACGTGATCTTCTCACCGAACGTGATCCAGGAGACTTGGACCCTACTCCAAGAAGTTTCCGGGGAGGTCACGAGGGTGGAGGGCGCCCCCCCTTGGCGCGCCCCCTGCCTCGTGGGCCCCTCGGAGCTCCACCGACATGCTCCTTCCTCCTATATATACCTACGTACCCCCATTATACCAAACGGGAGCCAAAAACCTAATTCCACCGCCGCAACTTCCTGTATCCACGAGATCCCATCTTGGGGCCTATTCCGGAGCTCCGCCGGAGAGGGCATCCATCACAGAGGGCTTCTACATCAACACCATAGCCCTTCCGATGAAGTGTGAGTAGTTTACTTCAGACCTTCGGGTCCATAGCAAGTAGCTAGATGGCTTCTTCTCTCTTTGTGGATCTCAATACAATGTTCTCCCCCTCTCTCGTGGAGATCTATTCGATGTAATCTTCTTTTTGCGGTGTGTTTGTTGAGAACGATGAATTGTGGGTTTATGATCCAACTTATCTATGAATAATATTTGAATCTTCTCTGAATTCTTTTATGTATGATTGAGTTATCTTTGCAAGTCTCTTCGAATTATCCGTTTGGTTTGGCCAACTAGATTGGTAGTTCTTGCAATGGGAGAAGTGCTTAGCTTTGGGTTCAATCTTGCGGTGTCCTTACTCAGTGACAGAAAGAGTTGCAAGGCACGTATTGTATTGTTGCCATCGAGGATAACAAGATGGGGCATTTATCATATTGCATGAATTTATTCCTCTACATCATGTCATCTTGCTTAAGGCGTTACTCTGTTTTTAACTTAATACTCTAGATGCATGCTGGATAGCGGTCGATGAGTGGAGTAATAGTAGTAGATGCAGGCAGGAGTCGGTCTACTTGTCACGGACGTGATGCCTATATACATGATCATACCTAGATAACCTCATAACTATGCTCAATTCTATTAATTGCTCAACAGTAATTTGTTCACACACCGTAGAATATCTATGCTCTTGAGAGAAGCCACTAGTGAAACCTATGGCCCCCGGGTCTATTCTCATCATATCAATCTCCATTACTTTATTTTACTTGTTTTGCTTTTACTTTTCGCTCTGCATCTTTATACCAAAAATACCAAAAATATTATCTCTATCAGATCTCACTCTCGTAAGTGACCGTGAAGGGATTGACAACCCCTAAGCGTTGGTTGCGAGTTGCTACCGTTTTGTGTAGGTACGAGGGACTTGCACGTGACCTCCTACTGGATTGATACCTTGGTTCTCAAAACTGAGGGAAATACTTACGCTACTGTGCTGCATCACCCCCTCCTCTTCGGGGAAAACCAATGCTAGCTCAAGACGTAGCACTGATTAGGAGAAGAAACCCAAGTCTGGACCTAAGCCTGAGACTGAGTGCTTCTACTACAAACAGACTGGTCACTGGAAGCGGAATTGCCCCAAGTATTTGGCGGATAAGAAGGATGGCAAGGTGAACAAAGGTATATGTGATATACATGTTATTGATGTGTACCTTACCAGAGATCGCAATAGCACCTGGGTATTTGATACTGGTTCGGTTGCTAGTATTTGCAACTCAAAACAGGGACGACGGATTAAGCGAAGACTGGCTAAGGACGAGGTGATGATGCGCATGGGAAATGGTTCCAAAGTCGATGTGATCGCCGTCGGCACGCTACCTCTACATCTACCTTCGGGATTAGTTTTAGACCTAAATAATTGTTATTTGGTGCCAGCGTTAAGCATGAACATTATATCTGGATCTTGTTTGATGCGAGACGGTTATTCATTTAAATATGAGAATAATTGTTGTTCTATTTATATGAGTAATATCTTTTATGGTTATGCACCCTTAAAGAGTGGTCTATTCTTGTTGAATCTCGATAGTAGTGATACACATATTCATAATGTTGAAGCCAAAAGATGCAGAGTTGATAATGATAGTGCAACTTATTTGTGGCACTGCCGTTTGAGTCATATTGGTATAAAGCGCATGAAGAAACTCCATACTGATGGACTTTTGGAATCACTTGGTACTTGCGAACCATGCCTTATGGGCAAGATGACTAAAACGCCGTTCTCTGGAACTATGGAGCGAGCAACAGATTTGTTGGAAATCATACATACTGATGTATGTGGTCCGATGAATATTGAGGCTCGCGGCGGGTATCGTTATCTTCTCACCTTCACAGATGATTTGAGCAGATATGGGTATATCTACTTAATGAAACATAAGTCTGAAACATTTGAAAAGTTCAAAGAATTTCAGAGTGAAGTGGAAAATCATCATAACAAGAAAATAAAGTTTCTACGATCTGGTCGTGGAGGAGAATATTTGAGTTACGAGTTTGGCCTACATTTGAAACAATGCGGAATAGTTTCGCAACTCACGCCACCCGGAACACCACAGTATAATGGTGTGTCCGAACGTCGTAATCATACTTTACTAGATATGGTGCGATCTATGATGTCTCTTACTGATTTACCGCTATCATTTTGGGGTTATGCTTTAGAGACGGCTGCATTCACGTTAAATAGGGCACCATCAAAATCCGTTGAGACGACGCCTTATGAACTATGTGTAACACCTTGGACACACCCGCCGGTGGTCGTTACTCCTGGCGGGATCTAGACTGGCCCCATAGATCAATACTAGTCTTTTCTGCGCACTTTGTCCTCACTCGTGCGCACCCGGGAGCAACTTCCCAGTTGGTCACCCATCCTGACACTACTCAAGGCTGAGCACGCTTAACTTTGGAGTTCTGTCCGAATGGGCTCCCAGAAAAGAAGGAATTCCTTATTGATATGAGTAGTCTATCATCCCTAATAAGCCAGACCATCACATACACCCCCACTCAGAGGAACCGACGTCCTGGTTGGGCCACAGGAACGTTCCCTATTGGCACATACGTCTATGCATCCAGTCCGGTACATGTACCATGCCGTGTGCCACGACGGGTCACAAACGTCATGAACAACATGACCGCGCACCTGTCAGCAAACATCTGTGTAACCGCGAGGGTCGGCTCTGATACCAACTTGTAACACCCTGGACACACCTGCCAGTGGTCGTTACTCCTGGCGGGATCTAGACTGGCCCCACAGATCAATACTAGTCTTTTCTGCGCACTTTGTCCTCACTCGTGCGCACCCGGGAGCAACTTCCCGGTCGGTCACCCATCCTGATACTACTCCAAGCTGAGCACGCTTAACTTTGGAGTTCTGTCCGAATGGGCTCCTGGAAAAGAAGGAATTCCTTATTAATATGAGTAGTCTATCATCCCTAATAAGCCAGGCCATCACACTATGGTTTGGCAAGAAACCAGAGTTGTCGTTTCTTAAAGTTTGGGGCAACGATGCTTATGTGAAAAAGCTTCAACCTGATAAAATCGAACCCAAATCGTAGAAATATGTCTTCATAGGATACCCAAAGGAAACTATTGGGCACACCTTCTATCACAGATCCGAAGGCAAGATATCCGTTGCTAAGAATGGATCCTTTCTAGAGAAGGAGTTTCTCTCGAAAGAAGTGAGTGGGAGGAAAGTAGAACTTGATGAGGTAACTATACCTGCTCCCTTATTGGAAAGTACTTCATCACAGAAACCGGTTCCTGCGACATCTACACCAATTAGTGAGGAAGCTAATGATGATGATCATGAAACTTCAGATCAAGTTGCTACCGAACCTCGTAGGTTGATACGTCTCCAACGTATCTATAATTTTTGATTGTTCCGTGCTATATTATCTACTGTTTTGGACTATATTGGGCTTTATTTTCCACTTTTATATTATTTTTGGGACTAACCTATTAATCGGAGGCCCAGCCCAAAATTGCTGTTTTTTGCCTATTTCAGTATTTCGAAGAAACGGAATATCAAACGGAGTCCAAACGGAATAAAACCTTCGGGAACGTGATTTTCTCAGCGAACGTGATCTAGGAGACTTGGACCCTAGGCCAAGGCATCAAAGAGGCGATCACGAGGGTGGGGGGCGCCCCCCTAGGGCGCGCCCCTGCCTCGTGGGCCCCTTGATGCTGCCCCGACGTACTCCTTCCTTCTATATGTACATACGTACCCCCAAACGAACAGAGATGGAGCCAAAAACCTAATTCCACCGCCGCAACTTTCTGTATCCACGAGATCCCATCTTGGGGCCTGTTTCGGAGCTCCGCCGGAGAGGGTCGTCATCACGGAGGGCTTCTACATCATCATAGCCTCTCCGATGAAGTGTGAGTAGTTTACCTCGGGCCTTCGGGTCCATAGTTAGTAGCTAGATGGCTTCTTCTCTATTTTTGGATCTCAATACAAAGTTCTCCCCCTCTCTTGTGGAGATCTATTCGATGTAATCTTCTTTTTGCGGTGTGTTTGTTGAGACCGATGAATTGTGGGTTTATGATCAAGTCTATCTATGAATAATATTTGAATCTTCTCTGAATTCTTTTATGTATGATTGGTTATCTTTGCAAGTCTCTTCGAATTATCCGTTTGGTTTGGCCAACTAGATTGGTAGTTCTTGCCATGGGAGAAGTGCTTAGCTTTGGGTTCGATCTTGCGGTGTCCTTTCCCAGTGACAGAAGGGGCAGCAAGGCACGTATTGTATCGTTGCCATCGAGGATAACAAGATGGGGTTTATTTCATATTGCATGAATTTATCTCTCTACATCATGTCATCTTGCTTAAGGCATTACTTTGTTTTTAACTTAATACTCTAGATGCATGCTGGATAGCGGTCGATGAGTGGAGTAATAGTAGTAGATACAGAATCGTTTTGGTCTACTTGTCACAAACGTGATGGCTATATACATGATCATACCTAGATATTCTCATAGCTATGCTCAATTCTGTCGATTGCTCAACAGTAATTTGTTCACCCACCATAGAATACTTATGCTCTTGAGAGAAGCCACTAGTGAAACCTATGGCCCCCGGGTCTATTCTCATCATATTAATCTCCATCACTTTAATCTTGTTTTGCTTTTTTACGTTGCCTTTACTTTTCACTTTGCATCTTTATACCAAAAATACCAAAAATATTATATCTATCAGATCTCACTCTCGTAAGAGACCGTGAAGGGATTGACAACCCCTAATCGCGTTGGTTGCGAGTAGCTATCGTTTTGTGCAGGTACGAGGGATTTGAGCGTGGCCTCCTACTGAATTGATACCTTAGTTCTCAAAAACTGAGGGAAATACTTACGCTACTCTGCTGCATCATCCCTTCCTCTTCGGGGAAAACCAACGCAAGCTCAAGATGTAGCATAGGTCAACCAGAGCAAGATCCGCACCAGAGTGGTACGGTAATCCAGTTCTGGAGGTCATGTTACTTGACCATGATGAACCTACGAACTATGAGGAAGCGATGATGAGCCCAGATTCCTCAAAATGGCTTGAGGCAATGAAATCTGAGATGGGATACATGTATGAGAACAAAGTGTGGACTTTGCTTGACTTGCCCAGTGATCGACAAGCCATCGAGAACAAATGGATCTTCAAGAAGAAGACAAACGCTGACGGTAATGTTACTATCTACAAAGCTCGACTTGTTGCAAAAGGTTTTCAACAAGTTTAAGTAGTTGACTACGATGAGACCTTCTCACCCGTAGAGATGCTTAAGTCCGTCCGAATCATGTTAGCAATTGCCGCATTTTATGATTATAAAATTTGGCAAATGGATGTAAAGACTACATTCCTGAATGGATTTCTGGAAGAAGAGATGTATATGATGCAACCTGAAGGTTTTATCGATCCAAAGGGAGCTAACAAAGTGTGCAAGCTCCAGCGATCCATTTATGGACTGGTGCAAGCCTCTCGGAGTTGGAATAAACGTTTTGATAGTGTGATCAAAGCATATGGTTTTATACAGACTTTTGGAGAAGCATGTATTTACAAGAAAGTGAGTGGGAGCTCTATAGCATTTGTAATATTATATGTGGATGACATATTATTGATTGGAAATGATGTAGAATTTCTGGACAGCATAAAAGGATACTTGAGTAAAAGTTTTTCAATGAAAGACCTCGGTGAAGCTGCTTACATATTGGGCATCAAGATCTATAGAGACAGATCAAGACGCTTAATTGGACTTTCACAAAGCACATACCTTGATAAAGTTTTGAAGAAGTTCAAAATGGATCAAGCTAAGAAAGGGTTCTTGCCTGTGTTACAAGGTGTGAAGTTGAGTAAGACTCAATGTCCGACCACTTCAGAAGATAGAGAGAAAATGAAAAGTGTTCCCTATGCTTCAGCCATAGGCTCTATCATGTATGCAATGTTGTGTACCAGACTTGATGTGTGCCTTGCTATTAGCCTAGCAGGGAGGTACCAAAGTAATCCAGGAGTGGATCACTGGACAGCGGTCAAGAACATCCTGAAGTACCTGAAAAGGACCAAGGATATGTTTCTCGTTTATGGAGGTGACAAAGAGCTCATCGTAAATGGTTACGTTGATGCAAGCTTTGACACTGATCCGGACGATTCTAAATCGCAAACCGAATACGTGTTTATATTAAACGGTGGAGCTGTCAGTTGGAGCAGTTCTAAACAAAGCGTCGTGGCGGGATCTACATGTGAAGCGGAGTACATTGCTGCTTCAGAAGCAGCGAATGAAGGAGTCTAGATGAAGGAGTTCATATCCGATCTAGGTGTCATACCTAGTGCATCGGGTCCAATGAAAATCTTTTGTGACAATACTGGTGCAATTGCCTTGGCAAAAGAATTCAGATTTCAGAAAAGAACCAAGCACATCAAGAGACGCTTCAACTCCATTCGGGATCAAGTACAGATGGGAGACATAGAGATTTGCAAGATACATACGGATCTAAATGTTGCAGACCCGTTGACTAAGCCTCTTCCACGAGCAAAACATGATCAACACCAAGGCTCCATGGGTGTTAAAATCATTACTGTGTAATCTAGATTATTGACTCTAGTGCAAGTGGGAGACTGAAGGAAATATGCCCTAGAGGCAATAATAAAGTTATTATTTATTTCCTTATTTCATGATAAATGTTTATTATTCATGCTAGAATTGTATTAACCGGAAACATAATACATGTGTGAATACATAGACAAACATAGTGTCACTAGTATGCCTCTACTTAACTAGCTCATTGATCAAAGATGGTTAAGTTTCCTAACCATAGACATGAGATGTTATTTGATCAATGGGATCACATCATTAGGAGAATGATGTGATTGACTTAACCCATTCCGTTAGCTTAGCACTTGATCGTTTGTTTACTGCTATTGCTTTCTTCATGACTTATACATGTTCTTATGACTATTAGATTATGCAACTCCCGAATACCGGAGGAACACTTTGTGTGCTACCAAACGTCACAACATAACTGGGTGATTATAAAGGTGCTCTACAGGTGTCTCCGATGGTACTTGTTGAGTTGGCATAGATCAAGATTAGGATTTGTCACTCTAATTGTCGGATAGGTATCTCTGGGCCCTCTCGGTAATACACATCACTATAAACCGTGCAAGCATGATAACTAATGAGTTAGTTACGGGATGATGTATTGCAGAACGAGTAAAGAGACTTGCCGGTAACGAGATTGAACTAGGTATTGGATACTGACGATCGAATCTCGGGCAAGTAACATACCGATGCCAAAGAGAACAACGTATAGTGTTGTGTGGTTTGACCGATAAAGATCTTCGTAGAATATGTAGGAACCAATATGAGCATCCAGGTTCCGTTGTTGGTTATTGACCAGAGACGTGTCTCGGTCATGTCTACATAGTTCTTGAACCCATAGGGTCCGCACGCTTAAAGTTCTGTGATGATTGGTTTTATGAGTTTATATGTTTTGATGTACCGGAGGTAGTTCGGAGTCCCTGATGTGATCACGGACATGACAAGGAGTCTCGAAATGGTCGATACATAAAGATTGATATATTGGAAGCCTATATTTGGACATCGGAATAGTTCAGGTTGAAATCGGGATTTTACCGGAGTACCGGAGGGGTTACCAGAACCTCCCGGGGGCTAATGGGCCTTGTTGGGCCATAAGAGGAAGAGAGAGGGGCCGGCCTAGGTCAGGCAGCGCGCCCCCTTCCCCCTGTCTGAATTGGACTAGGAGAAGGGGGGCAGTGCCCCCCTTTCCTTCTCTTTCTCTCCCTGCCTTTCCCCCTCCTAGTAGGAGTAGGAATGGGAGGAATCCTACTCCTACTAGGAGGAGGATTCCTCCTCCAAGGCGCGCCAACAAGGGCCGGCCGGCCTCCCCCTTGCTCCTTTATATACAGGGGCAGGGGGCACCTCTAGACACACAAGTTGATCACAAAGATCTCTCCCATCCGTGTGCGGTGCCCCCTCCACCATAATCCACCTCGGTCATACTGTAGCAGTGTTTAGGCGAAGCCCTGCTGCGGTAGCTTCATCAACATCGTCACCACGCCGTCGTGCTGACGAAACTCTTCCCCGGGCTCTACTGGATTGTGAGTTCGCGAGACGTCACTGAGCTGAACGTGTGCTGAACGCGGAGGTGTCGTACGTTCGGTACTAAGGATCGGTCGATCGTGAAGACGTACGACTACATCAACCGCGTTGTCATAACGCTTCCGCTTAGCAGTCTACGAGGGTACGTAGACGACACTCTCCCCTCTCGTTGCTATGCATCACCATGATCCTGCGTGTGCGTAGGACTTTTTTTGAAATTACTACGTTCCCCAACAGTGTTCTATCTCGACATTGGTTGGGTGGCATCCTTGTCCCGCTTGGGCGGTAGGGGTGTCAGCTCGGTCGATGCGCCCCCGAGGGGGCGGTCTTACTTTACGTCGGGGCGGCGGCCCCGGATGTGGTGCGACGTTCGTGGTCTGCAAATGGTTGCCCTAAGCAGCGTGGGTTGCGGGCAGCTGGGTTGTGCGGCATTGCTGCTCGAGGGGAGCGGTGGTATGTCGGGGTGGCGGCCTCGGAAGGCGGTGCCGATTGATTGCGTTGGGCGCGATGGAGCGGTGGATGTCGGGGCGGCGGCCCCAAGAGAATCATTGTGGCTACCAGACTTTTGTGGCAACGATGATGGTGGGAGCGATGTCGGCGACGCGGCAATGGTTGCGGTAGTCAGCTCTACTTCGGTGTGTCCACGGTTTTGCCACGGTTTGCTTGTTGTTGTGGAGCCGAAGCTGCGGCAGCGGGGCCCTGTGGTGTACGATGACTGGCTATAGGTGTCCTGTTTGGCGATTTTCCGTGGCGCCAGTCGTGCCTGGTTTTGTTCTTCTGAGTTCTTCATCAGAGTCAGAGCTGCATTGTCTGGCCGCATGTCGACTTGTCATCGATTAGGGTGGGCATTGCCCTATGTGTTTCAGTCTATGGGAGTGAGCTTGGCCCTTGTTGTTTCGGTTTTTGCCCGGTTTTCCGTAATTAACTGGGCAATTCTCTTCTGCTTAATTAATAGATGAGGCAATCTTTGCCTCCGCTTCGAGAAAAACTTCATATTTGACGAACTCATTCGTCGATGTATATGTTCATTCTTCACACAAATAAACTGCAATGCATTCACATTACGACCGTGCTTCTGGTTGGACATCTGGTGCGACGATAGACGTCTCCAAGAAGGTTTTCCGGCCCTATTTGCGATTGCGGAAGATCAGAATGCCAAAGTGGCAGAGTGTTGGCGGCAGGGACAATGGTCTCCCCGTTTTCAGCGTCCATTCGGGAATGTAGAAAATCCTGAGTGGGAAGAGCTACGGAATAAGTTGAGAGGGTATAACCTGAGTCCTGAAAAGGATGAGGTCGTTTGGCGACTTGAGTCGTCGGGTCAATTCTCCACAGGATCCTTGTACAAGGAGATTTTCAAAACTTCGACCCCATGTGACCTGTCGGGGTTGTGGGGAGCGTGATTGCCATCCAAAATCAAGATCTTCTTATGGCAAGTCGCCCGTAACCGAATCACGAGCGGGGTTCAGATTCAACAACGACATGGCCCGGGAGATGGCAGATGTGTGTGGTGTGGCGAACGTGAAGACCGGGATCATATTCTGTTCCGCTGCATTATGGCGCTATTATGTGGAGTGCAGTAAGAGCGGCAACAGATTCCACGTGGAACCCAAGTGGGTTCTCGGAATTTTACCGGCTTGCGGCCGCCACCTCTGGGACGGATAAGAGGATTACATGGCTAGGATTTGAGGCCCTAGCATGGTCTCTTTGGACCACCCGAAATAAAAGCGCCAATAGAGGGAGTTTTTATCAGACATCCGGCTGATATGTTATATAAAATGATGTCTTTCCTGCACCTATGGAAGCTTTTGGCAAAGCGACAGGACAAAGGACTCGTGGAGGATCTCGTCAGAAGGGTGCGGGCAAGGTGCACTGAGCTTCGACGCGCATCATAGAGCACTGATGCCTGACGCCTGCATGGCGCCCCGGCTACCTCGAGAGCTATCTTTGGCCACTTAGTCTTTACTAGCGATGTGCCGCTATGTATCTACCTCTGGGCATGTACCCTTTTTTCTCGCTCTGGCACTTGTTTGTTTCGCTTTGTAGTTGGTACTTTCGTCCTGGCCGTTGGGCGGGACTGTTGGATTCGTAAGGGCCTCATTCTAAGGCCGGGCAAGCGCCTCCTTTCTAAGAAAACTCACATTACGACACACACACATTGAAATTGAAATCAAAAATCGACCAAAATAATAATTCAAAATTGAACCTAACCGAGAAATTGAAACAAAATTTTATTTCACCGACTTTCTCTATTTGGAAGTGACCTCAGATGAGGGGGTAGCCTCGGGTGGTTCAACTTGCACTTTGACGCACTCTACGTACCAATGGACAAAACCGACGACCACAACCTTGTACCCTCCTTGGCTGCGGTTTCTGCTTCTGCCATGACGACTTCCGTCATGCGGGTGAGGTACGGGCGAGTGTTGGGGAGGTGCTCAACCGCTGATTCAGCCTCTCATAACGCTTCGTCCTGGACCCTCTTGAAGTACTGCCATTCGGCGCGGAACTCTCTGGTCTAGCCCGAGAAGGGTTCAAGAGGAGGCGCAAACGCGTCATGGCTCAAGCAAGGTGGGTGCAGAGAAAGATGGATGTGTGTGATTGAGTGTAGCGGTGATGCAGAGACTGCCAGTTTATATAGCCGTGTTCCGGATGGACAATGGTGAGCTCCAACGAAAACAATGCAAGAAAGGGCGCACATAGATGGTAAACAGGCGAGCCGACTGCCGACTGGGACAAAGAGCAGCAACATTAGTGGGAGCTTTTTCCGGTGGAAATCACTGTTATGGGATTGTACAGATGACTGTCGTCATTGGCATGCAAGGAAGGCAGAGGAAGAAGGTTTCCCTCCCGCGCGCATGGTTGCGTATGAAGTGTGCTCCATATTAGCGCCCCCAACCTCCAAATATGGAGGCTACGGCCCACTATTTGGAACACGCTAAAAAAGTATGGAAGTTGATGGCTATTTGGCGACTCAGGTAGACCCATTTTTGGGCCCCGGACTCCTTAAGAATGGTTATTAATTATGGTGATCATACTGTTATGATGTATCTGCTAGAGTTGCTCCTAGCTCTAGTAAGTGCTCAATATTTGCACCATGATAGTCGACCCGATATTCTCAGCGAATCATTGATTAATAGTCATTCCCAGGTGTCACAAGTATGTTTTGCAAGAAAAATCTCAACCCCACAAACAATGCACAAAACCTGCATTGTTTCACAATATGCAAGTAAACACATGTAATAGTGTACTTGCAAACAAAGGTGTATAAGGCATATAAATTGTATAGGACTAGCATAGACCGTGCAGATAAATGACTTCACCATCGCTCAGCGTGTCAAAGACAAACTGCATTTGAAGGCGGTCTCCACATTTATCTCTCTCTCTCTCACACGCGTGCACAGACACTCATGCAATAAAAAACAGTTGAACAAGAAGAAGAAAATAAAACACACACACACAAAAAAAAAATGATTAGCAATGGACGCGCGGCGTGTGACGGCCGGGTTTAGCAAGGTTCCTGTAAAAATGCATGATGACGTGAGCTACGAATCAAACTCTCTCTCCCTCGCTGTGACAGCACATCAAATAACCGCCGCCTGACACCTTTCTCTCTTTCTCTCTCTATCCCTGACACACCTCTCTCTCTCTGCTTAGCGACGCCAACACTCCCACCTAGTCACCTCTCTCTCTCCTCGCACGCACCCCCCACGCCCACCTCCCCTTATAATCCCCGAGTCGGCGCTGCACGCAGCCATTCCACTCCACCTGCACTGCACGCAGGCGGCGGCTGCATCGCCGGCGGCATCAAGCGCAAGGCAAGCGTCTCGATCCCAGCCTTTGCTCCCCTTGCTCCGATCGAATCTCCTCCGCGTCGAACCATCGGTGGATTTCGCCTGGCCGCGGGCGCCGTGCTCGATCGATCCAAATGCTGATGCTCTCTCTACTTTCGCCTGGCCGTAGCCTTTTCGCAGACGGAACGGGCGACGCCGCCGTGTTGTTGGGATTGGGACTGATGGCGGTGGGGGCGGGCCGCGCATCAGCGGCAGCTTTGGCAGCGGTGGGTCTCCTCGCAGGGCAGGTACGGCCTGGCAGGAATTCGCAGCTTCGATCCGGGCCGAGTGTGGTCTTTTCTCTCGTCCTTTGTTTCGCCCTAGCTTTTTGTGCTGCTCGCTCTCCCAGCTTGGGGTTCTTGTCTAACTAACCTCTCCTTGCTAACCAATGGATTTGCACGGCCTCTTTGCAATATTAAAAAAAACAGAAAAAATAGGCAGATGCCTGCTGCTTCATGTGTTAGGCAAATGCAGCATCCTACTCTCTTTTTATCTTGAGGATTTCCTACTGCTGTTTATCTCAACCGGATGTTTTGCTTGCAGCTGGGTTGGGTTTGGATCCGCGTCTCCCAAGAACGCACACGGAGGCAATCATCTGGACCGGTAAATATCGTTGAATGCATCTAGTTTCGCCCCGCCCCTTGTTCTGGAGTGCACTGACGGGTAAATGTGTGATGGCAGGGTACGCTACTTTTGGCCTCTACAACGTCCCAGTGTAAGTATTATATCAAACGTTTTGACATCCGAACGAAATCCGTGCCAAATACTACTTCGCATCCAAACGAAAATCTTGAATATGATAAAATAATCTTTTGAAATCCGTCCAAACGTGGTAAAACCGGAAAAGAATGAGTAAGGCTACACGTACGGCCAAACGGATGTCGTTTAAAAATGTTCATGGACGCGTTCCGATCATTCAACCTTAATTATCAAATTTTATCCTCTAAAGAAAAGGTAGACTATGACTAATATTGGGTCACACGGATCGAAAAAAAAAAGAGATGAGTGTGAGGAGATGTGGTCCAACTAATAATGGGCGGGACGGACATTCGGACTCCCCAGACTTTGTCAGTTTTTTTTTGCATAAATTGGATGAACAAACAAACAAAAAAAGCCTTCCCAGTTTGATGCGGTTTAGAGAATTTCAAAATAAGTCAGGGAGAATTTGGGTGAACTTTGTTAGATGGGTAAAAAGACGGTCCAGACATCTGTCTTTGTGCAACCTAACTTTTCAAAAACACACCCCGTTCTTCTCTAAATTTTCAATCGGGTACTCCTGTTGATTGGTGCAACACATGCGCGGCCACTACCTCGCCGGCCCGCCCACGCGTGCCCCGCCTTCGGCTGCGCCGCCGCCACGCCGCCGCACATGGCCTGCTACGAGCCGCCGCTACACTACACCTCGTGGGCCAACGACCACCTCGCGCGGTCGCGCCCACCGCGCCAGCCGCGGTGCCCATGTATTCCTCGACGAACATGGCGCCCGGCGGCGAGCATCTTCTGCGTCTGCAACGACACAAGCGTGAAGCAGGCGCCGTGGTGACCTCGAGGACAACCCAGCAGGACGTGATCGCCACTCGGCACGGGGTTTTCCTCTTCGATTGCTGAACACGGTCAACGGATTGCGGAGAAGGGCGGACGCCTCCGATGTGCCTGTTCGTCGTCGGAGACGCGCGATTCTCGGAGGAGAGGCTGGCGTGATTTCTTGATCAGGATCGACGAGTCTCTCTCCGCTCGTGGTGGTCGGGGAAGATGGCAAGCGGGAGGTGGCCGCGACGCGCTCCAGGTGTTCGACAGAAAGCCTAGCTGGCCCAACTAGACGGAACAGAGGGGCCTGATCGACACCTTTTGAGCACCTTGAAGCAAGTGCCGCACCGAGCAGTGGCAGAGGCAGCTTGTCGTTGCTGTTGAGGCTGCACGCACGCACGCACGCGCCGGAAGAGGTGCTGCTTGCTGCTGCTACTAATTGGTGTTGCTCTGCTCGATCGGCAAACAGCAGCGGCTGGCGCTCGCAATATCTAAAGATGGTGATTCCGTGGGCGTCGTCATCTCCAGCCTGTCCCTGCAAGCATTGGATTCATGATTACAGTGTTCCAAGATGACGTTCCCAATCCACCATCAGCTCCTCACATTGTTCAAAGACCAGAGCCGCCGCCGTGGAATAACCTGAGTCCATATTCATCACATGGATCGAATCACCAAAGAAGGGTAGCTCAACCTGCATACGAGGACCAAAACCTTCACAAAGAGCAGTTGCTTCTGCCGTAACCTCATCAGTCATCCGCGCCCACAAAGTCGCTCCACATGCACCCATGTTATCCTCCTCCAGCGTCGACGTTAAGAATTTGACACCCCGTGGGTGGTTTCTTCCAAGAGTTCCGGTGTGGGGCATGAGACAAGTCACCCTTCATGTTGAGTTATTCGGTCCGTCCACAACTACATCAATGCAGTTTGGGTGGATATCCTGAAAGTGCACTTCACAGAGCTTTTCCAACGAAATAGTAAACCTGAAACGAATCCATATGCATTTCATCTTCAATTTTTATGCCCTAGCTTTGTTCAAATGTGAGCCGGACAAGAAAATCACATCTGACCATCATTCCTTTTGTGTATTCACTCTTATTGTTGTGTGGAAGTGCACTTTCAGGATAATGTGGACATAAGTAAACATATATGACACAAGTTATATCCCTACCGTGTTCACTTTTAGTGTTCTGTTTTGTACTTTTACCACCTCACATTGTTATACGTGTGCTTACTGTTTATATATAGGTATTGCCAATTGTTTATGTATAATTTTATAAAGATGTTAGAAAAATACTTCAACTTCTTGACCACAAAATTGTTTGATTAGGTTTACTATGAAATATAATTTCGTATACTAGATA
Organism: Triticum monococcum; assembly: GCA_034509565.1. Taxonomy (NCBI): domain Eukaryota; kingdom Viridiplantae; phylum Streptophyta; class Magnoliopsida; order Poales; family Poaceae; genus Triticum; species Triticum monococcum. The sequence continues at coordinate 674,960,082 of CM067845.1, forward strand.
TAAGCACACTTTTCTAGTATAAAACATGTTCAGACTCAATGGAATTTGATTTAGAGTAAATCTAAGATTCCAGTTAATTTGGAGTGAAGGAAAACACAAGTCTTGATTTCCTAGTACCTAATCATATTGATCGTTTGTTCTTGGCAGGTTGAACACGTTTGTGAAAGCGTGGAGGATTAAGTCCGTGGGAGGCGGGACAAGAAGCGAGCCATTTGTGGCTTCCTTGCTTGGTTACGCTTGTTGGCTTTTTTTCTCCTTGATGGAAAATGGATGGAAGGCCGACGAGTCCGTCTGGCTCAACGGGTCCGGGACTGTCGTCTACATTGTCTATCTGCTGATGTTTCTCCGGTACACGGACGCAGCCCATAGATGGATTACAGTCGAGTGGTGGGTTCCCGGCGCCGTGTTGTACCTGTGTGCTGCAGCAATCTTTGGAGTTCTGGCCGGTTGGACCTGGGTCTTCAAGGTGATGTGCACGCTGGCTGGACTGGCCTCCGCGTCCGCATCACTCGTGCTGACTGTGTTTGTGGTAAGAGTTATATGCCTCACTGCACTACGTAAACAATTTCTAATGTTATTGCTGCATATATACGTACTCCAGAACGAATAACTTTTGTCTGTCAAATCATCCAGCTCGAGAGGAAGGTGGAGTTCTTGCCTGATTGTGTGTCCACGACAGTGAGCCTACTTCACTATTGCGTGTGGATCACTCGTGACGCTATCGACCCAAGAGATTACTTTGATATGGTAAGTGGCTACAAATTCCCCCTTAATTAAGTCCCTTTCAAATTCTGTCCCAAATATGAAAACTATGTGACAAACGGACGTGCAGGTCCAAAATGTTTGCGGCTTTGGTTGCTGCTTGGCTTTCCTCACCCTGCCGTTCCTGCCCTTCTTCTGGACGGGGGATGGGACACGGGCCAAGCCAACACTTGCAGATGAGGACGACCCCAACAGGCCACTTATCTCTGTGCGTGGCGAACCACCCGCACCGCTGCATCAGCCGCTGACCACCGTCAACCTGCATGCTGGTGAGCTCGTCAACCTGCCGGCCACCAATGTGTTCAAGGAGCCCAGGAGGGCGGGTTCGGCTCCATCCACACCGAAGAACCAAGTTGATGATACACGCAGGGTGGTTTCGGCTCCATCCACACAGAATTAGTAAGTTGATGATACACATAGATGCTGGCTTCCTTAATCATGTGCCAGCAGTGCCAGATCCAAGAGACAGATCAAATTCTATCTTTTATGCAAAAGATTTTTTTTTTACATTCTGTATGGAGTACTGTATAATCCATCTCCAAGAGACAAATCAAATTAGGAAACAGTTCTGAGACGCCACATGTATGTTTTTTCAAGAATTTTGCAGAGATGACAAAATGTTCATGTTTCAGCGATTTGTAGGTTAAGCTCAGTCACACGTTGTAAAACCAGTTTCTCCAATGATTAACTATGTGCTGTGTTGCTACCATATAACTATGCAGAACATCATATTCTCAATCATCCATGGCTTCTTCTTACTCTGATTGCTTTTCAAATTCTTGCCTTTGATTTGTCCTGTATATAATTTGTCAACCACAAGGGCTGTTTCGGTTAAAAAATTGTATGTTCAGTATCTACCATATTTTTGTGTTACTTTGATGTGGTAAAATTTTTTGGTCCACAATTTAGTCTTCTAAATTAGATACAAAATTTATTCCTGTATCTACTTGGACAAAAGAACCTTTCTGTGTCAAGCAATAATCATCATATTGATTATGTAATAACACCAGCCCATATCTTAGCCGCTTAGCACATAAAATCAGGTAGTAGTGATGAACCTTTGATGCTAGTGGGTTGATATTAATATTTTGCACCTAAAGATTGGGTTTTAACTAAAAAGAGAAAACTTCTGTGATTTAAGTCACGCGCTCTGTAAAACTGGAGTTAGACATTTGTGAAGTAGTGTTTGGAGCTGGTTGCCTGTTTCCAAAGTAAGTATACTGTAATACACTAATGATAAACTACAACTTGATACCTTCATTTTGGCAAACTTGATAGTTTCCATACGATAGACTTTTGGAGCAATAACCAAGCTCTTGTATTTGATGATTTACATATTGAAAAATGAAGAAATGTTGAAAATCCTTATTTACTCTGCATATTGTAGATATTGTATTACGAACCTCTAGCTGCAGCATTTAGCAATGGTTTAGTGACGGTTTACCTGGTCAACATTGGTGCTCAAGTTACAAAAGTAGTTTGAGTTGAGGTAATAACTGTGGTACTTTTTATGTTTATTTCGCTAATCGTTGACAGGTTCGGTTCATACTCTGAATGTCAGGGTCCTTAAACACCACTTAGATTAGATATCATATCGATGAACTTTCTCCTCTGGATGCTTAAAGGATGGAGTTAGTGTTGCCCGGCACACCTTTGGCAATTCCATATGTTGGAGATGTCATGAAGCACATTGGTTTAATTAGTATCATGCATCCACTAAAAAAAATTTCTTCAGAAAAACCGGATCTTCATTAGGCTCCGTCTCATGTTATTTTTGTGATTGTGCTTGTTTACAGACTATTTGTAATGCCACTTATTTCCCAATTGCAAAAATATGATCCTCTTAGTGTATTCATCCTGTTAGCGAATACTATTCTATTTTATAAATAGGACCAACAATTTCGTATTACAGTGAAAATTTTGTTGTACTTTGGTTTGAAAAAATTGTGCCACTAGCATTGCAAACTGCAAAGAGCAACATCTAGCAAAGTGCCATTGCAGTGGCACGAATGCATGGAAAATACCATGCCTTCAGTGAGCTGAGCCATCCTTACGGACGCAAACTGACTTTACGGTTCTTGCTTTCTTCCATCATGTGTTTGGACATCATACAAGCAGATGAGCAAGCTAGTGAAATTGGCAACCTTATTAGAACCATTATAGACACAGGTAGGTTCTTTTTACTTATTTCTCTACAGATTGATATAGTAGTTCTCACCTAAAAAGAGAGTTACCACTTGCTGCAAACTCTTGCACTTGAGGACCCAACAACTTGAATTACATGTTATATAGGTGGAAACAAGTAAGCACTTCCTGACAACTCTTCCTCCTCGGGAACAATTGTTTGATTATTTCTATATTTGGCCTTGTAGTTTGTCTGGCTGTTATCGGCAATATCAAGTACTCCCTCCGTCCCATAATATAAGAGTGTTTTTTTACACTAGTGTAGTGTCAATATTATGGGGCGGAGGGAGTAGATCATTAACATAATTTTTAATGAGACTAGTTAATTGCCCGTGCGTTGCAACGGAGTCATACATATTGTCCTGGTTCATCACTAATCGTGCATCATATAATTCAAGATCCTAATGTACCACTATCGTCCTTTTGTACTGTTCTTCTTCCTCCTTCAGGCATCATCTCTGCCCTTGCCACTCCCCACCCTCAGAAAAATCCACTCCATTGTATCATGTCAATGGAGCATCTAAATAGCAATCCCTTCCACCTCCAACCACCTCCCCACGCACACACACTTTGATTTTTAAACCCGAAACCATGTAGTTTGGATAGTTCACGTTGCAGTAAACCCCTATTTCTCCCCCCCCCCCCCTCACCATCCCCATTCCATCCCCCTCTCCCTCTCTTTCCATTATCGGGTTACTTTAAGCACATAAGAATGCTTAAGTTGACCATCCATGTTTTCAAGCATAATATATTCTTTTCAAAAGAACAAAAAAAATTGTACAATATAATCGAAGATGCCTATCTGGACTCTGTCACATATATTAGGACGCGTCAGAACATTTTCCCAATTTCAACTAATTAAGATAGGCGCCACAATAGAACGAGAACTGTGTCACGAAAACCAAAGGTTAGCAACATCAGTCCACTTCCATCACCACATGAGAGAAACCACTGAGTTGTGCCGAAATGACACCCTCTCGGAGGGCCATAGCTTCTGCGATGATGGCTAGTAACTCCAAAGAAGGGTTTGCTCCATGCACTCAAGAAGGACAAGTGGGACCGAGCTACACCACCTCCACCAGCTGACCGAGCAGCATTGTTGATGACGCCATCAACATCAATCTTTACCCAACCCACATTCGACGGCCACCAACATTGTGTAAGTGCATCTAGTGCCACCCCTAGTTGGTTTTGGAGTATTGACGACAAACCTGGTTGAGGGACTAATGTGTTTGTGAGAATTGAAGGATAACACAGGTAGAAGTCCCTCATTGATTCGGTTTTCCTACCAGAGATGACCCCTAAAAATGTAAGAAGACACTGAAGTCAATGGTGGTATGTGAAGACATTCACATTGAAGACTATGACAAGAGAAGACATCGCATGAAGACTATGGAGCGCGAAGACTTAGTTCTTTCGTCGTTCTTTTTCTTCTTTGTTGAGTCATAGGAACCACCGTACTGTTAAGTGGGGTCCAAGAAAACCAGTCAGAATGACTGAAGTGATGCTTAACCAAAATTCTATGTCTTCGAGTGAAGACTATGAGAGCAAATCTTGTCCAGAGTTGGATAAGTCTGCTTTGCTTGTAGCCCAAGTAAAGTTGCCGTGTGTGTTTGAAATCTGACCGTTGGAACACGTGTCAGTTCCTTAGTGACCCAGGGTCATTTCAGACAAATCTGGTCGGGTTGCCTAGTGGCTATAAATAGCCCCCCCTACAACCATAAACGGTTGGCTGGTCAGAGTTAGAGTACGGCTTTTGTCGTTTGAGAGCAACCCAGCTCGAAGCCTTTGAGAGAGAATTCCTTGCGAGGATAAAGCCCTAAACACCCAGAGCCAAAGAGTGTTAGGCATCACTTAAGTCTTCCTGTCTGTGTGATCTGAAGACTTATTACACTTAAGGACTGTGAATCCTCCAGCCGGTTAGGCGTCGCGTTTTGAGCATCCAAGAGTCATTGTGGATCGCCGGTGAACGAAGTCTGTGAAGGTTTGCAAGTCTACCTTGAAGACTTACCAGAGTGATTGGGCGAGGACTGGGTGTCCTTAGCTCAAGGGGAATAAGGTGAAGACGAGGTCTTCTGAGTTAAATCTCAGCCTCCCTAACCAGACGTACAATTGTCACAGCAACTGGAACTGGTCCAACAAATCATTGTCTTCAATGAGTTACTGGTTTCATCCTTCCCTTCCCTTTACTTACTATTGGTCCTTGTGAAGTCATTGTATGATTGCATTATCTTTTGTCTTCACTGAGTGACTACTTGTTCTGATTGGCTTCACAATATCTTCCTACCTGATCTTTACTGCCTAGCTGCTATTAGTCATTGTGCTTTCACCTCATTGGATACTTGACTATGGCTTGCCTAGTGTAGTCTACCTTCCGCTGCATGGTAATAGGTTTCTTTCTATCGTTTGTCTTCGAAACATCCATGTTTTGAAGACTTCCATAAAAATCGCCTATTCACCCCCCTCTTGTCGATCACTAGCACTTTCAATTGGTATCAGAGCAAGGTACTCCCTTGTTCTATGTGATTCGGTTTAACCACCTGGAGTTTTAGCTATGTTGACTGTAGGGATAATTAAAGTCTCCGCTGCATGCCCTGTCTTCGATGGAACTGAATATCCCTACTAGAAGAATAAAATGCGCATGCATCTTGAAGCCATTGATGTCGACCTATGGTATGTCGTCAAGAATGGCGTCCCCAAGGCTGGTGAAGGTGTCACCGCTGCTGATGTCAAGAAGTTCGTTCAACTGGACTCCACTGCCAAGAACATTATCTGTGGTCATCTGACCAAAGGACAGTATGGCCGCGTGAGTGCTTTGGAAACATCTAAGCTAGTCTGGGACTGGCTCTCCAAGGTCAATGAAGGCGTCTCAACCCAGAGAGATCAGAGAATCAGTGTCCTTCGCAACCGCTTCAAGAGAAATGACAATGAGAATGTCCAGCTCATGTTTGATCGACTCACTGGCATCACAAATGAGCTTCAAGCTCAAGGCGCCACTGAGATCACCAAGCATGAAGTAGTCAAGACACTCCTGAGATCACTTGACAGCTCGTTTGACACCCTAGCCCCGATGATTCAAGAACGTCCTGACTTCAAGACACTCGATCCGTCTGACATACTTGAGAGGCTCAAAACACACGAGTGTAAGCTTTCTGAGAAAAGAGACATATACGGTCCCAACTATGGGCGAACTCGTGCCTTGAAGGCAAAAGCCGTCTCCTCATCTGAAGAAGAATCTGACAGCAGTTCTGATGATCCTGAAGACATTGGAAAGGAGCTTGCTATGCTTGTGAAGAAGTTCCAAAAATTTGCCAAGAAGAAAGGCTTCAGAAAGTCTTCACGATCAAGCTCAAGGAATGATGAAGCTTCTGCTCTTGACTACAAGAAGAGAACATGCCACAAGTGCAAGAAACCTGGCCACTACATCTCTGAGTGTCCGCAGTGGGACAATGAGAACAAGAAGAAGAAGAAGAAGAGCAAGGAGTATGACTCTAACGACAAGAAGAAGAAGAAATACTCAAAGTCTTCTTCCAAGTCTTCCTCAAAGTCTTCATCACACAAGAAGAGCTCATCTGGCAAGGCATGTGCATTTGTTGGCAAGGAAAAGGATTGAGAGGAGGAGTCCGCTTCTGAGGAGGCGGAGGTGGAGTCTGAGGAGGAGTCCGATTCTGGCATTGCGTGTCTGGCTACAGCATACGTTGCCAAGTCCATCTTCAACACTGAAGACAATGACTTCATCACCGACACCGATGCAAATGACAAGGACTACTCCGCTCCTACCTACTGCTTCATGGCACGCGGTGCCAATGTAAAAACACGCACTACTCACTATCAAACATCTAGTGAAGATGACTCTGATTGTGGTTCCAAACCCAGCTACAAAACACTTGCTAAAATTGCAACTGAACAACAGAAAGCTATGGAACATATTCAAAAACTGTTAGACAAAAGCGATGATCTATTCGACGCTAAAATGACTCGATCTCAGTCCTTTATTGAAGACATAAAAAATCTTCACGTTAAGTATGAGGAACTTGAAAGTCGTCATAAAACGCTCTCAACAACTCATGAAAAGCTTTCCTATGATTATCTTCAAAGGAAACAAGATCTTGAGAAATTGAGAGCGGCTCATGAAGATCTTCAAAAGGAAAACGAGTCAATTCACGCCGAACAGATCAGTTCCGCTCAGGAAGGATTTGAACCACCATGTCTTAAATGCATCAAGCGTGACAACGCTACTTCTGTTGCTGAGTGTTCTACTACTGCTACTATTGCAATATCTTCAACTGTTGATGTGGTAACTAACCCCTCTGCTAAGGATACCACTACTATTGCTGATGAGAATGCTAGGTTGAAGACATTGCTTGAAACAGGGATGTACAAAAGTCTCAAAGGGCATCAGACACTATGTGATGTCCTCAAAAGGCAGATCCTGAACCGAAACCCTAGGAAAGAGGGTGTTGGGTTCGAAAGGAAAATGAATGCTGATGGCTCTTACTGGAAACCTGAGCAGTACCCCAAAACCACATGGGTTGCTGCAAAGGAACCTTCAGCGGATCCATCCACCCTATCTGGCTTCACTTGTGCTAATCCCATTGTTGTTGATGAATCCTTTGATGCAAACTATAAACTATTTAAGAATCAGAATGGTGAAGTGTTTGCCAGGTATATTGGTAGTAACTGCATGAATGGGCCGCCTATGAAGAAAGTCTGGTTGCCGAAAAGGTGTTTGGAGAATCTTCCTGTGAATGTCGTCATGACACCACAAGTGAAGAAGACAAACCCCAGACCACAGGCTTCATATGGTCCAAAGGCTTCATACAGACAGAGGACTTGAAGGAAATATGCCCTAGAGGCAATAATAAAGTTATTATTTATTTCCTTATATCATGATAAATGTTTATTATTCATGCTAGAATTGTATTAACCGGAAACATAATACATGTGTGAATACATAGACAAACAGAGTGTCACTAGTATGCCTCTACTTGACTAGCTGGTTAATCAAAGATGGTTATGTTTCCTAACCATGGACAAAGAGTTGTTATTTGATTAACGGGATCACATCATTAGTTGAATGATCTGATTGACATGACCCGTTCCATTAGCTTAGCACCCGATCATTTAGTATGTTGCTATTGCTTTCTTCATAACTTATACATGTTCTTATGACTATGAGATTATGCAACTCCCGTTTGCCAGAGGAACACTTTGGGTACAACCAAATGTCACAACGTAACTGGGTGATTATAAAGGAGTACTACAGGTGTCTCCAAAGGTAGATGTTGGGTTGGCGTATTTCGAGATTAGGATTTGTCACTCCGATTGTCGGAGAGGTATCTCTGGGCCCTCTCGGTAATGCACATCACATAAGCCTTGCAAGCACTGCAACTGATATGTTAGTTGTGGGATGATGTATTACGGAACAAGTAAAGAGACTTGCCGGTAACGATATTGAACTAGGTATTGGATGCCGACGATCGAATCTCGGGCAAGTAACATACCGATGACAAAGGGAACAACGTATGTTGTTATGCGGTCTGACCGATAAAAGATCTTCGTAGAATATGTAGGAGCCAATATGGGCATCCAGGTCCCGCTATTGGTTATTGACCAGAGACGTGTCTCGGTCATGTCTACATTGTTCTCGAACCGTAGGGTCCGCACGCTTAAGGTTTCGATGACAGTTATATTATGAGTTTATGAGTTTTGATGTACCGAAGGAGTTCGGAGTCCCGGATGAGATCGTGGACATGATGAGGAGTCTCGAAATGGTCGAGACGTAAAGATCGATATATTGGACGACTATATTCGGACATCGGAAAGGTTCCGAGTGATTCGGGTATTTTTCGGAGTACCGGGTAGTTACGGGAGAAGTAATGGGCCTTGATGGGCTTTAGTGGGAAGAGGAAAAAAGGCTGCTGCGCCCCCCTCCCCTCTAGTCCGAATTGGACTAGGGAAGAGGGGGCCGGCCACCTTTCCTACTCCTCCACTTCCTTCTCCCTTCCTCCCCTCTTGGTGGACTCCTACTAGGACTTGGAGTCCTAGTAGGACTCCACACCTGGCGTGCCTCTCCTATGGCCAGCCTCCTCCCCCTTGCTCCTTTATATACGGGGGCAGGGGGCACCTCTAGACACACAAGGTGATCATTGAGATCGTTCCTTAGCCGTGTGCGATGCCCCCTGCCACCATATTCCACCTCGATCATATCGTTGTAGTGCTTAGGCGAAGCCCTGCGTCGGTAGAACATCAAGATCGTCACCACGCCGTCGTGCTGACGGAACTCCTCCCCGAAGCTTTGCTGGATCGGAGCCCGGGGATCGTCATCGAGCTGTACGCGTGCTAAGAACTCGGAGGTGCCGGAGTAACGGTGCTTGGATCGGTCGGATCGGGAAGAAGACGTACGACTACTTCCTCTACGTTGTGTCAACGCTTCCGTTACGATCTACACGGGTACGTAGATCATACTCTCTCCCTCGTTGCTATGCATCATCATGATCTTGCGTGTGCGTAGGAAATTTTTGAAATTACTGCGTTCCCCAACAGTGGTATCAGAGCCTAGGTTTTATGGTTTGATGTTATATGCACGAATAGAACACAAGTGAGTTGTGGGCAATATAAGTCATACTGCCTACCAGCATGTCATACTTTGGTTCGGCGGTATTGTTGGATGAAGCGGCCCGGACCGACATTACGCGTACGCTTATGCGAGACCGGTTCTCCCGACGTGCTTTGCACAAAGGTGGCTTGCGGGTGACTGTTTCTCTAACTTTAGTTGAACCGAGTGTGGCTACGCCCGATCCTTGCGAAGGTTAAAACGGAGTCAAATTGACAAACTATCATTGTGGTTTTTGATGCGTAGGTAAGAACGGTTCTTGCTCAGCCTGTAGCAGCCACGTAAAATTTGGAACAACAAAGTAGAGGACGTCTAACTTGTTTTTGCAGGGCATGTTGTGATGTGATATGGTCAAGACGTGATGAGATATAGGTTGTTGTATGAGATGATCATGTTTTGTTGAAGTTATCGGCAACTGGCAAAAGCCTTATGGTTGTCTCTTTATTGCATAAGATGCAAGCGCCAAATAATTGCTTTACTTTATCGCTATGCGATAGCAATAGTTGCAAGAGCAATTGTTGGCGAGACGACCATGTGGCGACACATTGATATAGATCAAGATGATGGAGATCATGGTGTCATGCCGGTGACGATGGTGATCATGACGGTGCTTCGGAGATGGAGATCACAGGCACAAGATGATGATGGCCATATCATATCACTTATATTGATTGCATGTGATGTTTATCTTTTATGCATCTTATCTTGCTTTGATTGACGGTAGCATTATAAGATGATCTCTCACTAATTATCAAGAAGTGTTCTCCCTGAGTATGCACCGTTGCGAAAGTTCTTCGTGCTGAGACACCACGTGATGATCGGGTGTGATAGGCTCTACGTTCAAATACAACGGGTGCAAAACAGTTGCACACGCGGAATACTCAGGTTATACTTGACGAGCCAAGCATATACAGATATGGCCTCGGAACACGGAGACTGAAAGGTCGAGCGTGAATCATATAGTAGATATGATCAACATAGTGATGTTCACCATTGAAACTACTCCATCTCACGTGATGATCAGACATGGTTTAGTTGATTTGGATCACGTGATCACTTAGAGGATTAGAGGGATGTCTATCTAAGTGGGAGTTCTTAAGTAATATGATTAATTGAACTTAAATTTATCATGAACTTAGTCCTGGTAGTATTTTGTAAATCATGTTGTAGATCAATAGCTCGCGTTGTTGCTTCCCTGTGTTTACTTTGATATGTTCCTAGAGAAAATTGTATTGAAAGATGTTAGTAGCAATGATGCGGATTGGATCCGTGATCTGAGGTTTATCCTCATTGCTGCACAGAAGAATTATGTCCTTGATGCACCGCTAGGTGACAGACCTATTGCAGGAGCAGATGCAGACGTTATGAACATTTGGCTAGCTCAATATGATGACTACTTGATGTTGGGGAACGTAGCAGAAATTCAAAATTTTCCTACGTGTCACCAAGATCTATCTATGGAGAGACCAGCAACGAGGGGAAGGAGAGTTGCATCTACATACCCTTGTAGATCGCTAAGAGGAAGCGTTCATGTGAACGGGGTTGATGGAGTCGTACTCGTCGTGATCCAAATCACCGATGACCGAGTGCCGAACGGACGGCACCTCCGCGTTCAACACACGTACAGCCCGGTGACGTCTCCCATGCCTTGATCCAGCAAGGAGAGAGGGAGAGGTTGAGGAAGACTTCATCCAACAGCAGCACAACGGCGTGGTGGTGGTGGAGGAGCGTGGCTATCCTGCAGGGCTTCGCCAAGCACTACAGAAGAGGAGGAAGAAGAGACGCAGGGCTGCACCAACGAGATTGAATCGCGTGTTTTTTGGGCAGCCCCCTAGGCCTCATATATATAGGGGAAGGGGAGGGGCTGCGCCCCCTCTAGGGTTTCCCACCCCAAAGGGGGGGCGGCAGCCCTAGATGGCCAAGGGGTGGCGGCCAAGGGAGGGGAGAAGGGGGAGGCGCCCCTAGGGTGGGCCTTAAGGCCCATCTGGACCTAGGGTTTGCCTCCTCCCACTTCCCCTGCGCCTTGGGCCTTGGTGGGAGGCGCACCAGCCCACTAAGGGGCTGGTCCCTCACCACTATTGGCCCATGCAACCTTCTGGGGTTGGTGGCCCCACTTGGTGGACCCCCGGGACCCTCCCGGTGGTCCCAGTACGTTACCGATAAACCTCGAAACTTTTCCGGTGACCAAAACAGGACTTCCCATATATAAATCTTTACCTCCGGACCATTCCGGAACTCCTCGTGACGTCCGGGATCTCATCCGGGACTCCGAACAACATTCGGTAACCACATACAAACTTCCTTTATAACCCTAGCGTCATCGAACCTTAAGTGTGTAGACCCTACGGGTTCGGGAGACATGCAGACATGACCGAGACGTTCTCCGGTCAATAACCAACAGCGGGATCTGGATACCCATGTTGGCTCCCACATGTTCCATGATGATCTCATCGGATGAACCACGATGTCAAGGACTTAATCAATCCCGTATACAATTCCCTTTGTCTATCGGTACGATACTTGCCCGAGATTCGATCGTCGGTATCCCGATACCTTGTTCAATCTCGTTACCGGCAAGTCTCTTTACTCATTCTGTAACACATCATCCCGTGATCAACTCCTTGATCACATTGTGCACATTATGATGATGTCCTACCGAGTGGGCCCAGAGATACCTCTCCGCTTACACGGAGTGACAAATCCCAGTCTCGATTCGTGCCAACCCAACAGACACTTTCGGAGATACCTGTAATGTACCTTTATAGCCACCCAGTTACGTTGTGACGTTTGGCACACCCAAAGCACTCCTACGGTATCCGGGAGTTGCACAATCTCATGGTCTAAGGAAATGATACTTGACATTAGCAAAGCTTTAGCATACGAACTACACGATCTAGTGCTATGCTTAGGATTGGGTCTTGTCCATCACATCATTCTCCTAATGATGTGATCCCGTTATCAACGACATCCAATGTCCATGGTTAGGAAACCATAACCATCTATTGATCAACGAGCTAGTCAACTAGAGGCTTACTAGGGACATGGTGTTGTCTATGTATCCACACATGCATCTGAGTTTCCTATCAATACAATTATAGCATGGATAATAAACGATTATCATGAACAAGGAAATATAATTATAACTAATTTATTATTGCCTCTAGGGCATATTTCCAACAGTCTCCCACTTGCACTAGAGTCAATAATCTAGTTCACATCGCCATGTGATTAATACTCACATGTCACATCGCCATGTGACTAACACCCAAGAGTTTACTAGAGTCAGTAGTCTAGTTCACATCACTTATGTGATTAGCACTCAATGAGTTCTGGGTTTGATCATGTTGCTTGTGAAAGAGGTTTTAGTCAACGGGTCTGAACCTTTCAGATCCGTGTGTGCTTTACAAATCTCTATGTCATCTCCTAGATGTAGCTACCACGTTCTATTTGGAGCTATTCCAAATAACTGTTCTACTTGGAGCTATTCTAAATTGTTGCTCCATTATACGTATCCGGTATCTCTACTCAGAGCTATCCGGATAGGTGTTAAGCTTGCATCGACGTAACTCTTTACGACGAACTCTTTTACCACCTCCATAATTGAGAAAATTCCTTAGTCCACTAGTTACTAAGGATAACTTTGACCGCTGTCCTGTGATCCATTCTTGGATCACTCTTGTACCCCTTGACTGACTGATGGCAAGGCACACTTCAGGTGCGGTACACAGCATAGCATACTGTAGAGCCTACGTCTTAAGCATAGGGGACGACCTTCGTCCTTTCTCTCTATTCTGCCGTGGTCGAGCTTTAAGTCTTAACTTCATACCTTAAAACTCCGGCAAGAACTCCTTCTTTGACTGATCCATCTTGAACACCTTCAAGATCATGTCAAGGTATGTGCTCATTTGAAAATACCATTAAGCGTTTTGATCTATCCTTATAGATCTCGATGCTCAATGTTCAAGTAGCTTAATCCAAGCTTTCCATTGAAAAACACTTTCCAAATAACCCTATATGCTTTCTTAGAAATTCTACTCATTTCTGATCAACAATATGTCAACAACATATACTCATCAGAAATTCTATAGTGCTCCCACTCACTTCTTTGGAAATACAAGTTTCTCATAAACTTTGTATACACCAAAATCTTTGATCTTCTCATCAAAGCACACATTCCAACTCCGAGATGCTTACTCCAGTCCTCAGAAGGATTGCTGGAGCTTTGCATACTTATTAGCATCTTTCAGGATTGACAAAACCTTCCGGTTGTATCACATACAACCTTTCCTCATAAATCGTCGAGGAAACAATGTTTTGACATCCTATCTGCAAGATTTCATAAATAGTGCAGTAACTGCTAATATAATTCCAACAGACTTTTAGCATCGCTACAGGTGAGAAAGTCTCATCGTAGTCAACTCCTTGAACTTGTCGAAAACATCTTAACGACAAGTCGAGCTTTCTTAATGGTGACATTTACCATCATTGTCCGTCTTCCTTTAAAATCCATATATACTCAACAGCCTCACGACCATCGAGCTGTTCTGTCAAAGTCTACACTTTGTTTTCATATATGGATCCTCTCTCGGATTATATGGCCTCGAGCCATTTGTCGGAATCCGGGCCCACCATCGCTTCTCCATAGCTCGTAGGTTCATTGTTGTCTAGCAACATGACTTCCAAGACAGGACTACGTACCACTCTGAAGTAGTACGCATCCTTGTCATCCTACGAGGTTTGATAGTGACTTGATCGGAAGTTTCATGATCACTATCATAAGCTTCCACTTCAATTGGTGTAGGTGCCACAGGAACAACTTCCTGTGCCCTGCCACACACTAGTTGAAGAGACGGTTTAATAAGCTCATCAAGTCTCCACCATCCTCCCACTCAATTCTTTCGAGAGAAACTTTTCTCGAGAAAGGACCCGATTCTAGAAACAATTCGAATCTGAGACAGGAGGTATACCCAACTGTTTTGGGTGTCCTATGAAGATGCATTTATCCGCTTTGGGTTCGAGCTTATCAGCCTGAAACTTTTTCACATAAGCGTCGCAGCCCCAAACTTTTAAGAAATGACAGCTTAGGCTTCTCTAAACCATAGTTCATACGGTGTCATCTCATCGGAATTACGTAGTGCCCCTTTTAAAGTGAATGTGGTTGTCTCCAATGCCTAACCCATAAATTATTGTGGTAATTCGATAAGAGACATCATGGTATGCATCATATCCAATAGGGTGCAGTTATGATGTTCGGACACACCATCACACTATGGTGTTCCAGGCTGTATCAGTTGTGAAACAATTTCCACAATGTCTTAATTCTGTGCCAAACTCGTAATTCAGATATTCATCTCTATGATCATATCATAGATCTTTTATCCTCTTGTCACGACGATCTTTCAACTTCACCCTGAAATTACTTGAACCTTTCAATAATTCAGACTCGTGATTCATCAAGTAAATATACTCAACTTCTACTCATCTGTGAAGTAAGAACATAACGATATCCACTACATGCCTCAACACTCATTGGACTGCACACATCAAAATGTATTACTTCCAGCAAGTTGCTTTCTGATTCCATTTTACTGAAACCGAGGCTTTCAGTCATCTTGCCCATGTGGTATAATTTGCATGTCTCAAGTGATTCAAAATCAAGTGAGTTCAAACGGTCCATCTGCATGGAGTTTCTTCATGCATATTCACCAATAGACATGGTTCGCATGTCTCAAACTTTTCAAAAATGAGTGAGTCCAAAGATCCATCAACATGGAGCTTCTTCATGCGTTTTATACCGATATGACTTACGTGGCAGTGCCACGAGTAGGTGGTACTATCATTTCTATCTTTTGGCATGAACATGTGTATCACTACGATCGAGAAATAAACCATTCATTTTAGATGTAAGACCATTGAAGGCATTATTCAAATAAACAGAGTAACCATTATTCTCCTTAAATGAATAACCGTATTGCGATGGACATAATCCAATCATGTCTATGCTCAACGCAAACACCAATCTCGATGGTAGAGGGAGCGTGCGATGCTTGATCATATCAACATTGGAAACACTTCCAACACATATCGTCAGCTCACCTTTAGCTAGTCTCCGTTTAATCTGTAGCTTTTATTTCGAGTTTTACTAACACTTAGCAAGCGAACCGGTATCTAATACCCTGGTGCTACTAGGAGTACTAGTAAAGTACACATTAACATAATGTATATCCAATATACTTCTATCGACCTTGCCAGCCTTCTTATCTACCAAGTATCTAGGGTAATTCTGCTCCAGTGGTTGTTCCTCTTATTACAGAAGCACTTAGTCTCGGGTTTGGGTTCAACCTTGAGTTTCTTCACTAGAGCAGCAGCTGAATTGCCGTTTCATGAAGTATCCCTTCTTGCCCTTACCCTTCTTGAAACTAGTGGTTTCACCAACCATAAACAATTGATGCTCCTTCTTGATTTCTACTTTTGTGGTGTCAAACATCGCGAATATCTCAAGGATCATCATATATGTCCCTGATATATTATAGTTCATCACGAAGCTCTAGCAGCTTGGTGGTAATGACTTCGGAGAAACATCACTATCTTATCTGGAAGATCAACTCCCACTTGATTCAAATGATTGTTGTATTCAGACAATCTGAGCACAAGCTCAACAATTGAGCTTTTCTCCCTTAGTTTGTAGGCTAAGAAAATCGTCGGAGGTCTTATACCTCTTGACGTGGGCACGAGCCTAAAATCCCAATTTCAGCCCTCGAAACATCTCATATGTTTCGCGACGTTTCAAAACACGTCTTTGGTGCCTCAACTCTAAACCATTTAACATTACCGAACTATCATGTAGTCATCAAAACGTGTATGTCAGATGTTCGCAACATCCACAGACCACGTTCGAGGTTCAGCACACTGAGCGGTGCATTAAGGACATAAGCCTTTTACTGTCTGCATAACTGCTACTATCAACTTTCAACTAATTTTTCTCTAGGAACATATCTAAACAGTAGAACTATAGCGTGAGCTACGACATAATTTGCAAAATCCTTTTGACTATGTTCAGGATAATTAAGTTCATCTTATGAACTCCCACTTAGATAGACATCCCTCTAGTCATCTAAGTGATTACATGATCCGAGTCAACTAGGCTGTGTCCGATCATCACGTGAGACGGACTAGTCAACGTCGGTGAACATCTTCATGTTGATCGTATCTACCATACGACTCATGCTCGACCTTTCGGTCTTCTGTGTTCCGAGGCCATGTCTATACACATGCTAGGCTCGTCAAGTTAACCCTAAGTGTTTTGCATGTGTAAAACTGTCTTACACCCGTTGTATGTGAACGTAAGGATCTATCACACCCGATCATCACGTGGTGCTTCGAAACGACGAACTGTAGCAACGGTGCACAGTTAGGGGAGAACACTTCTTGAAATTTTTATGAGGGATCATCTTATTTACTACCGTCGTTCTAAGCAAATAAGATGTATAAACATGATAAACATCACATGCAATCAAATAGTGACATGATATGGCCAATATCACTTTTCTCCTTTTGATCTCCATCTTCGGGGCTCCACGATCATCATCGTCACCGGCATGACACCATGATCTCCATCATCATGATCTCCATCATCGTGTCTTCATGAAGTTGCCTCACCAACTATTACTTCTACTACTATGGCTAACGGTTAGCAATAAAGTAAAGTAATTACATGACGTTTATGTTGACACGCAGGTCATAAATAAATAAAGACAACTCCTATGGCTCCTGCCGGTTGTCATATTCATCGACATGCAAGTCGTGATTCCTATTACAAGAACATGATCAATCTCATACATCACATATATCATTCATCACATCCTTTGGCCATATCACATCACATGGCATACCCTGCAAAAACAAGTTAGACGTCCTCTAATTGTTGTTTGCATGTTTTACGTGGCTGCTATGGGTTTCTAGCAAGAACCGTTCTTACCTACGCAAAGACCACAACGTGATATGCCAATTGCTATTTACCCTTCATAAGGACCCTTTTCATCGAATCCGATCCGACTAAAGTGGGAGAGACAGACACCCGCTAGCCACCTTATGCAACTAGTGCATGTCAGTCGGTGGAACCAGTCTCACGTAAGAGTACATGTAAGGTCGGTCCGGGCCGCTTCATCCCACGATGCCGCCGAATCAAGATAAGACTAGTAACGGCAAGCATATTGAACAAAATCAACGCCCACAACTACTTTGTGTTCTACTCGTGCATAGAATCTACGCAATAGACCTAGCTCATGATGCCACTGTTGGGGAACGTAGCAGAAATTCAAAATTTTCCTACGTGTCACCAAGATCTATCTATGGAGAGACCGGCAACGAGGGGAAGGAGAGTTGCATCTACATACCCTTGTAGATCGCTAAGCGGAAGCGTTCATGTGAACGGGGTTGATGGAGTCGTACTCGTCGTGATCCAAATCACCGATGACCGAGTGCCGAACGGACGGCACCTCCGCGTTCAACACACGCACAGCCCGGTGACGTCTCCCATGCCTTGATCCAGCAAGGAGAGAGGGAGAGGTTGAGGAAGACTTCATCCAACAGCAGCACAACGGCGTGGTGGTGGTGGAGGAGTGTGGCTATCCTGCAGGGCTTCGCCAAGCACTACAGAAGAGGAGGAAGAAGAGACGCAGGGCTGCACCAACGAGATTGAATCGCGTGTTTTTTGGGCAGCCCCCTAGGCCTCATATATATAGGGGAAGGGGAGGGGCTGCGCCCCCTCTAGGGTTTCCCACCCCAAAGGGGGGGCGGCATCCCTAGATGGCCAAGGGGTGGCGGCCAAGGGAGGGGAGAAGGGGGAGGCGCCCCTAGGGTGGGCCTTAAGGCCCATCTGGACCTAGGGTTTGCCTCCTCCCACTTCCCCTGCGCCTTGGGCCTTGGTGGGAGGCGCACCAGCCCACTAAGGGGCTGGTCCCTCACCACTATTGGCCCATGCAACCTTCTGGGGTTGGTGGCCCCACTTGGTGGACCCCCGGGACCCTCCCGGTGGTCCCGGTACGTTACCGATAAACCCCGAAACTTTTCCGGTGACCAAAACAGGACTTCCCATATATAAATCTTTACCTCCGGACCATTCCGAAACTCCTCATGACGTCCGGGATCTCATCCGGGACTCCGAACAACATTCGGTAACCACATACAAACTTCCTTTATAACCCTAGCGTCATCGAACCTTAAGTGTGTAGACCCTACGGGTTCGGGAGACATGCAGACATGACCGAGACGTTCTCCGGTCAATAACCAACAGCGGGATCTGGATACCCATGTTGGCTCCCACATGTTCCACGATGATCTCATCGGATGAACCACGATGTCAAGGACTTAATCAATCCCGTATACAATTCCCTTTGTCTATCGGTACGATACTTGCCCGAGATTCGATCGTCGGTATCCCGATACCTTGTTCAATCTCGTTACCGGCAAGTCTCTTTACTCATTCTGTAACACATCATCCCGTGATCAACTCCTTGATCACATTGTGCACATTATGATGATGTCCTACCGAGTGGGCCCAGAGATACCTCTCCGCTTACACGGAGTGACAAATCCCAGTCTCGATTCGTGCCAACCCAACAGACACTTTCGGAGATACCTGTAATGTACCTTTATAGCCACCCAGTTACGTTGTGACGTTTGGCACACCCAAAGCACTCCTACGGTATCCGGGATTTGCACAATCTCATGGTCTAAGGAAATGATACTTGACATTAGCAAAGCTTTAGCATACGAACTACACGATCTAGTGCTATGCTTAGGATTGGGTCTTGTCCATCACATCATTCTCCTAATGATGTGATCCCGTTATCAACGACATCCAATGTCCATGGTTAGGAAACCGTAACCATCTATTGATCAACGAGCTAGTCAACTAGAGGCTTACTAGGGACATGGTGTTGTCTATGTATCCACACATGCATCTGAGTTTCCTATCAATACAATTATAGCATGGATAATAAACGATTATCATGAACAAGGAAATATAATTATAACTAATTTATTATTGCCTCTAGGGCATATTTCCAACACTTGATAGTTTAGTGCACCATGCTTAATGGCTTAGAATCGGGACTTCAAAGACGTTTTGAACATCATGGACCATATGAGATGTTCCAGGAGTTGAAGATAATATTTCAAGCAAATACCCGAGTTGAGAGATATGAAGTCTCCAACAAGTTCTATAGCTAAAAGATGGAGGAGAATCGCTCAACTAGTGAGCATGTGCTCAGATTGTCTGGGTACTACAATCGCTTGAATCAAGTGGGAGTTAATCTTCCAGATAAGATAGTGATTGACAGAATTCTCTAGTCACCATGACCAAGTTAGTAGAACTTCGTGATGAACTATAGTATGCAAGGGATGACGAAAACGACTCCCGAGCTTTCATGATGATGAAATCGATGAAGGTAGAAATCAAGAAAAACATCAAGTGTTGATGGTAGACAAGACCACTAGTTTCAAGAAAAGGGCAGAGGGAAGAAGGGGAACTTCAAAAAGAATAGCAAGCAAGTTGCTGCTCAAGTGAAGAAGCCCAAGTCTGGACCTAAGCCTGAGACTGAGTGCTTCTACTGCAAAGGGACTGGTCACTGGAAGCGGAACTACCCCAAGTGATTGGCGGATAAGAAGGATGGCAAAGTGAACATAAGTATATTTGATATACATGTTATTGATGTGTACTTTACTAGTGTTTATAGCAAACCCTTAGTATTTGATACTAGTTCAGTTGCTAAGATTAGTAACTCGAAATGGGAGTTGCAGAATAAACAGAGACTAGTTAAGGGTGAAGTGACGATGTGTGTTGGAAGTGGTTCCAAGATTGATATGATCATCATCGCACACTCCCTATAATTTCAGGATTAGTGTTGAACCTAAATAAGTGTTATTTGGTGTTTACGTTGAGCATGAATATGATTTGATCATGTTTATTGTAATACGGTTATTCATTTAAGTAAGAGAGTAAATTGTTGTTCTGTTTACATGAATAAAACCTTATATGGTTACACACCCAATGAAAATAGTTCGTCGGATCTCGATCATAGTGATACACATAATCATAATATTGAAACCAAAAGATGCAAAGTTAATAATGATAGTGCAACTTATTTGTAGCACTGCCGTTTAGGTCATATTGGTGTAAAGCGCATGAAGAAACTCCATGCTGATGGGCTTTTGGAATCACTTGATTATGAATCAGTTGATGCTTGCGAACCATGCCTCGTGGGCAAGATGACTAAGACTCTGTTCTTCGGAACAATGGAGCAAGCAACAGATTTGTTGGAAATCATACATACTGATGTATGTGGTCCGATGAATATTGAGGCTCGCGACAGGTATCATTATTTTCTGATCTTCACAGATGATTTGAGCAGATATGAGTATATCTACTTGATGAAACATAAGTCTGAAACATTTGAAAAGTTTAAAGAATTTCAGAGTGAAGTGAAAAATCATCGTAACAAGAAAATAAAGTTTCTATGATCTGATCGTAGAGAAGAGTATTTGAGTTACGAGTTTGGCCTTCAGTTAAAAACAATGTGAAATAGTTTCACTACTCACGCCACATGGAACACCATAGTGTAATGGTGTGTCCGAACGTCATAACCGTACTTTATTAGATATAGTGTGATCTATGATGTCTCTTACCGATCTACCACTATCGTTTTGGGGTTATGCATTAGAGACAGCTGCATTCACGTTAAAAAGGGGCACCATCTAAGTCCGTTGAGATGACACAATCTGAACTGTGGTTTAGCAAGAAACCAAAGTAGTCGTTTCTTAAAGTTTGGGGTTGTGATGCTTATGTGAAAAAGTTTCATCCTGATAAGCTCAAAACCAAATCGGAGAAATATGTCTTCATAGGATACCCAAAAGGAGACTGTTGGGTACACCTTCTATCACAGATCCTAAGGCAAGACATTCGTTGCTTATAATGGATACTTTCTAGAGAAGGAGTTTCTCTCGAAAGAAGTGAGTGGGAGGAAAGTAGAACTTGATAAGGTAATTGTACCTTCACCTTTATTGGAAAGTAGTTCATCACAGAAATCTATTCTTGTGACTCCTACACCAATTAGTGAGGAAGCTAATGATAATGATCATGAAACTTCGAATCAAGTTACTACCGAATCTCGTAGGTAAACCAAAGTGAAATCCGCACCAGAGTGGTACGGTAATCCTGTTTTGGAGGTCATGTTACTTGACCATGACGAACCTACGAACTATGAGGAAGCGATGATGAGCCCAAATTCCGCGAAATGGTTTGAGGCCATGAAATCTGAGATATGATCCATGTATGAGAACAAAGTATGGACTTTGATGGATTTGCCCAATGATCGGCAAGCCATAGAAAATAAATGGATCTTCAAGAGGAAGACGGACGTTGATAGTTGTGTTACTATCTACAAAGCTAGAATTGTTGCAAAAGGTTTTCGACAAGTTCAAAGTGTTGACTACGATGAGAGTTTCTCACCCATATCTATGCTTAAGTCTGTCCGAATCATGTTAGCAATTGCCGCATTTTATGAAATCTGGCAAATGGATAAATAAAACTGCATTCCTTAATGGATTTCTTAAAGAAGAGTTGTATATGATGCAACCAGTAGGTTTTGTCAATCCTAAAGGTGCTAACAAAATATGCAAGCTCCAGCGATTCATCTATGGACTGGTGCAAGCATCTCAGAGTTGGAATACACGCTTTGATAAGTTGATCAAAGCATATAGTTTTATACAGACTTGCGGTGAAGCTTGTATTTACAAGAAAGTGAGTGGGAGCACTACAGCATTTCTGATAAAGTATATGTGAATGACATATTGTTGATCGGAAATAATGTAGAATTATTCTGTAAAGCATAAAGGAGTGTTTGAAAGGAGTTTTTCAAAGAAAGACTTCGGTGAAGCTGCTTACATATTGAGCTCCAAGATCTATAGAGATAGATCAAGACGCTTGATAAGTTTTTTTCAATGAGTACATACCTTGAAAAGATTTTGAAGTAGTTCAAAAATGGAGCAGTCAAAGAAAGAGTTCTTGCCTGTAGTACAAGGTGTGAAGTTGAGTAAGACCCAAAGCCCGACCACGGCAGAAGATAGAAAGAGAATGAAAGTCATTCCCTATGCCTCAGCCATAGGTTCTATAAAGTATGCCATGCTGTGTACCAAATCTATTGTATACCCTACATTGATTGGCATGGGAGTACAATAATGATCTAGGAGTAGATCACTAGACAGCGGTCAAAATTATCCTTACTGGAATAAGGATATGTTTCTCAATTACGGAGGTGACAAAAGGTTCGTCGTAAAGGGTTACGTCAATGCAAGTTTTGACACTGATCCAGATGACTCTAAGTATCAATCTGGATACATATTGAAAGTGGGAGCAATTAGCTAGAGTAGCTCCATGCAGAGCATTGTTGACAGAGATTTGCAAAATACATGCGGATCTAAATGTGGCAGACCCGTTGACTAAACTTCTCTCACAAGCAAAACATGATCACTTTTTGGGTCTTAATCACATAGCGATGTGAACTAGATTATTGAATCTAGTAAACCCTTTGGGTGTTAGTCACATGGAAATGTGAACCAATCACATAAAGATGTGAACTATTGATGTTAAATCACATGGCGATGTGATCTAGATTATTGACTCTAGTGCAAGTGGGAGACTGAAGGAAATATGCCCTAGAGGCAATAATAAAGTTATTATTTATTTCCTTATATCATGATAAATGTTTATTA
This sequence comes from Triticum monococcum, assembly GCA_034509565.1. Lineage (NCBI taxonomy): Eukaryota > Viridiplantae > Streptophyta > Magnoliopsida > Poales > Poaceae > Triticum > Triticum monococcum. Next base: position 674,983,417 of record CM067845.1, read on the forward strand.
TTCGTGCTAGAATTGTATTAACCGAAAACATAATACATGTGTGAATACATAGACAAACAGAGTGTCACTAGTATGCCTCTACTTGACTAGCTGGTTAATCAAAGATGGTTATGTTTCCTAACCATGGACAAAGAGTTGTTATTTGATTAACGGGATCACATCATTAGTTGAATGATCTGATTGACATGACCCATTCCATTAGCTTAGCACCCGATCATTTAGTATGTTGCTATTGCTTTCTTCATAACTTATACATGTTCCTATGACTATGAGATTATGCAACTCCCATTTGCCGGAGGAACACTTTGGGTACTACCAAACGTCACAACGTAACTGGGTGATTATAAAGGAGTACTACAGGTGTCTCCAAAGGTAGATGTTGGGTTGGCATATTTCGAGATTAGGATTTGTCACTCCGATTGTCGGAGAGGTATCTCTGGGCCCTCTCGGTAATGCACATCACATAAGCCTTGCAAGCACTGCAACTAATATGTTAGTTGTGGGATGATGTATTACGGAACGAGTAAAGAGACTTGCCGGTAATGAGATTGAACTAGGTATTGGATACCGACGACCGAATCTCGGGCAAGTAACATACCGATGACAAAGGGAACAACGTATGTTGTTATGCGGTCTGACCGATAAAAGATCTTCGTAGAATATGTAGGAGCCAATATGGGCATCCAGGTCCCGCTATTGGTTATTGACCGGAGACGTGTCTCGGTCATGTCTACATTGTTCTCGAACCGTAGGGTCCGCACGCTTAAGGTTTCGATGACAGTTGTATTATGAGTTTATGAGTTTTGATGTACCGAAGGAGTTCGGAGTCCCGGATGAGATCGTGGACATGACGAGGAGTCTCGAAATGGTCGAGACGTACAGATCGATATATTGGACGACTATATTCGGACATCGGAAAGGTTCCGAGTGATTCGGGTATTTTTCGGAGTACCGGGTAGTTACGGGAGAAGTAATGGGCCTTGATGGGCTTTAGTGGGAAGAGGAAAAAAGGCTGCTGCGCCCGCTCCCCTCTAGTCCGAATTGGACTAGGGAAAAGGGGGCCGGCCACCTTTCCTACTCCTCCACTTCCTTCTCCCTTCCTCCCTTCTTGGTGGACTCCTACTAGGACTTGGAGTCCTAGTAGGAATCCACACCTGGCGCGCCATGGCCGGCCTCCTCCCCCTTGCTCCTTTATATACGGGGGCAGGGGGGCACCTCTAGACACACAAGTTGATCATTGAGATCGTTCCTTAGCCGTGTGCGGTGCCCCCTGCCACCATATTCCACCTCGATCATATCGTTGTAGTTCTTAGACGAAGCCATGCGTCGGTAGAACATCAAGATCGTCACCACGCCGTCGTGCTGACGGAACTCCTCCCCGAAGCTTTGCTGGATCGGAGCCCGGGCATCGTCATCGAGCTGTATGTGTGCTAAGAACTCGGAGGTGCCGGAGTAACGGTGCTTGGATCGGTCGGATCGGGAAGAAGACGTACGACTACTTCCGCTACGTTGTGTCAACGCTTCCGTTACGATCTACAAGGGTACGTAGATCATACTCTCTCCCTCGTTGCTATGCATCACCATGATCTTGCGTGTGCGTAGGAAATTTTTGAAATTACTGCGTTCCCCAACAGGACTCACCTGAGTCGCACTAACACAAATGTTTTGCAGGGAAACCATACTCAGGCCTATGAATATGAGCGCGGTTCATCAAACCGCCATGTTCATAAGACCAGGAACTATTCTGCTTATTCTTATGAGTAATATTGTCCACCTGTAAGACTTTTTGCTAGGGCTCCAAAGCCTAAGTTCTCAGATGCTGCACTTAGACTCATTGCTTCGAAGCCACCCTTGAAGATGTGGGTGGATAAGAAAGCTTAACTCTCTTTTGCAGGGAAAGGTCTCCAGCCGAAAACCAAAGTCGTCTGACGCTATTGCTGGGGACCTTAAACATCTTGTAGGGCGCAAGATCAAATGCCCAAATGGTCTTATTATGTACTTTGTTCCTGAGTCGCTTGCTACTTGCCCTATCAGTCCTAATCTTGATCTAAGCTTTCATAATCCACTGGCTCGTCAAATGTTTTTGCTTCACAATTCTCTTCGTGAAGCCTATCCCCCTAACTGCACTGTAGGGTACGACACCAGTTGCTTCAGAATGGATTATTGATAGTGGGTGTACCAATCACATGACTGGCAAGCGAAGCCTTCTCATTGACTCAACCTTACGTCCATATGACAAAAGTCACATCACATTTGCTGACACTAGTAAAAGCAATGTATTGGGTCTAGGTAGAGTTGCAATCTCAAAGGATCAACACATGGATAAAGTCATGCTTGTTGAATCCCTTGGTTTCAACTTAATGTCTGTCTCCATGCTTTGTGATTTAAACATGATTGTGATGTTTGGAAAATATCGTTGCCTTATTCTAATGGAATCTGACAAGTCTCTAGTGTTTGAAGGGTATCGAAAAGATGATTTGTACGTGGTAGATTTCTCAGCAGGACCACAACTTGCCGTATGTCTTCTAGGAAAAGCTTCTGAATGCTGGCTCTGGCATCGGAGGCTAGGGCATGCTGGAATGAGGAACCTCCACACCCTTGCAAGGAAGAAGCATGTCATAGGCATCGAGGGCGTCAAGTTCAAGAAGGATCACTTATGCGGTGCCTGTGAAGCAGGAAAGATGACGAGGGCCAAGCATCCCTCGAAGACAATCATGACAACGACTCAACCCTTCGAACTGCTCCACATGGACCTTTTCGGTCCCACTCATTACTCAACTCTTACTACTACTGCTTGTCTCTATGGCTTTGTCATTGTTGATGATTATTCAAGATATACCTGGGTGCATATAATCCTCTACAAGACTGAAGTGCAGGATGTCTTCAGATGCTTCGCCAATCGAGCCATGAACAACTATGGCGTCAAGATCAAGCACATCATAAGTGACAATGGCACTGAATTCAAGAACACTGGTCTAGACACTTATCTTGATACTTTGGGCATTACACATGAATTCTCAGCTCCGTACACACCGCAGCAGAATGGAGTCGTGGAATGCAAGAACAGAACACTCATTGAGATGGCCCGGACAATGCTTGATGAATACAAGACTCCAAGAAAGTTTTGGCCTGAAGCCATTGATACTGCATGCCATATCATCAACCGTGTTTATATTCACAAGCTTTTGAACAAGACATCCTACGAGCTCCTTAGTGGCAAGAAGCCAAATGTCAGTTATTTCAGAGTATTTGGTGCCAGGTGCTGGATCAAGGATCCACATCACACTTCAAAATTTGCACCGAAAGCACATGAAGGTTTTATGATTGGATATGGAAAGGATTCACACTCCTACAGAGTCTTCAACCTCTTTCACTATAAAGTGGTTGAAACAGTGGATGTGCGGTTCGATGAGACTAACGACTCACAAAGAGAGCACCTGCCAAACGTGCTAGATGAAGTTCCATCCAGTGAATCAATCAAACTTATGGGAACTGGAGAAATCATACCATCTGAATCTCAGCCTGAAGAGGAACTTATCATCTCTGCACCTGATCAAACTGAAGACAATGCTCAGCCGGAAGACAATCCTTCTAACGATGACAATGATCAGCAAGAGCAAAATCTTCGTCATGTACATCCTCGTGTTGCAAATGAAGTACAGATTGAGAAAATAATTGATAGCATCAATGCACCAGGTCCACTCACTCGTTCAAGGGCAACACAGCTAGCAAATTTCTGTGGGCACTTCGCATTCGTCTCAATATCTAAAGCCAAGAAATTTGAAGAAGCCTTCATGGAACCTGAATGGATTCAAGCTATGCAAGAAGAGCTTCAACAGTTTGAGCTGAATAATGTATGGGAACTGGTTAAGCGTTCTGATCCTTGCAAGCACAATATAATAGGCACCAAATGGATATATCGCAACAAGCAAGATGAGCATGGTCAAGTTGTCAGAAACAAAGCTCGTCTCATTGCTCAAGGATACACTCAAGTTGAAGGGATTGACTTCGATGAAACATTTGCTCCTGTGACTAGACTTGAAGCCATACACATACTGCTGGCCTATACAAATCATCATAACATTCTTCTGTATCAAATGGATGTGAAGAGCGCTTTTCTCAATGGCAAGATTGACGAAGAAGTGTATGTTGCACAACCGCCTGGCTTTGAAGATCCAAAACATTCTGACATGGTGTACAAGCTCAACAAGGCACTGTATGGCCTCAAACAAGCCCCTCAGGCTTGGTATGACACACTCAAATACTTTCTGAAGAGCAAAGGCTTCAAACCTGGTTCCCTCGACCCCACTCTCTTCACGAAGACATATGATGGTGAACTGTTTGTGTGCCAAATATATGTGGATGACATTATCTTCGGCTGCACCAATCAGAAATACACTGACGAGTTTGGATATATGATACAAGAGCAATATCAGATGTCCATGATGGGTGAGCTGAAGTTCTTCCTTGGTCTTCAAATACTTTAGGAACGCAACGACATCTTCATATCTCAAGAGAAGTACCTCAAAGATTGCCTGAAGAAATTTGGGATGCAAGACTGCAAAGGCTTCACGACGCCAATGCCAGCCAAACATCATCTGGGTCCCGACGACAATGGTAAAGAGTTTGATCAAAAGGCATACCACTCCATGATTGATTCTTTACTTTATCTATGTGCATCTAGGCCATATATTATGCTTAGTGTTTGCATGTGTGCTCGATTCCAAGCGGCACCAAAGGAATCGCATCACTTAGCTGTGAAGCGAATTCTTCGATATTTGGCTCACATCCCAACACTAGGATTATGGTATCCAAAGGGCTCAGAGTTTGATCTGGTTGGATTCTCGGATGCTAATTATGCTGGTGACAAGGTGGATCGCAAGTCTACATCAGGCACATGTCATTTTCTGGGACGATCACTTGTATGTTGGTCTTCAAAGAAGCAGAACTGTGTATCTCTCTCCACTACTAAATCTGAATACATTGCTGCTGGATCTTGCTGCGCTCAGCTTCTATGGATTAAGCAAACACTCAAAGACTATGGCATTCATCTGAAGCAAGTGCCACTCTACTGCGACAACGAAAGCGCCATCAAGATTGCCGACAACCCAGTTCAGCACTCAAAGACAAAGCACATTGAAATTCGTCATCACTTTCTCAGAGATCATGTTGTGAAGGAAGATATTGATATCATACACGTCAACACTGAAGAGCAATTGGCAGATATGTTCACCAAGCCCTTGGATGATAAGAGGTTTTGCAAGTTATGGTGTGAGCTAAATATTTTGGAATCCTCAAATGTCCCGTGATCAGGCACACATCCTAACACTTATGCATATTGATGACTTAGATGTGCAACACATGAAGTAAAGTATATCTTCAATCAATGAAGACTTACATTCTAAGTGTGAATACATTAATGTGGAATTTGACTTCGAAGCGCCACGATAATTGTGCACCGTGTCTGGGTCTAATACTTCCTATACGGTGGGTAATGCCACCACCAAATTTTTCTGTTTGAAGTGTTTCACTCATGGCGTTACGTTTGGTATGTCTTCACATTTGGTTTGGCTTCAATCTCAACTTGTCTTCATGATTATCTTCACTATGTTGATTTGATTGTCTTTCTCATATATATATATATATATATATATATATATATATATATATATATATATATATATATATATACTAGTGTTCTGTCCTCTACAGCATTCACTTATAGCTATGTCATCTTGTTGAATCTTTTGAACTAAGTGAATGTGACTGGACCCTAACCTCTCTATGCTTTCTATCACAAACTCTATCTCTCCAAATCATATGCATTCTATTGAAACTGTCAAATATCTTCTCTGCGTCCTTGTCAGCAGAAGATACAGAGACAAACATTAAGTTCGTTTTCAATGCTAATTCCCTCACCTGAAACCCGGAGAAGTGGGAACGACCACCCGACAATCCAGGCGTGCGTGGGAACGTGGAACAACCTCCGATATGTTGCATGATGGCCACGTGTCCTTCAGATATGAATCGCCAGGGGCACCTGTGTAATAACACTGTGTCGTCCCTATCCCTATAAATACATGCCTCACCACAGTCATTATCCTTTCTTCCACTCTCACACAAACCCTAGCGCCACCGCTAGCCCTCGATGACGCCGGCGACAAAGCGCTTAGCTGCTGCGACCTCACCGACGCCGTCTTCACGCTGGCCGCGGACATCGTCTTCTCCGCCGTCGCCGTAGGTGTCCTCCGTCACCAAGTTAGGGCACGGACGATCGAACTGCTCGGCCTCCTCTCCCACTCCGTCTAGCAGTTCTTTGTGTGGTAAATAAAACTTCCTTTTTACGGCCCCTTTGATCCTATAGATTCATCACTTTCTACCACAAGCAGTTTCTATTCACACAAGTTGGATCTATTTCATACTGCATCTCATAATATGCCTAGTATGTTCACTTATGCTTCACAAAGTAGTTAGATTCCTCACTTGTACTTATTCATGGATTCGTACAAATCTGGAACCAACTCTCTATCTATGAGTGAATGTCTTCGCACTATGAGGTCAATGTCTTCTAAACTGATTTATCTTCAAAATCTTCTGAGAATGCATATGACCTCTTCCCCTTCCCTCGCACCTTAATGCTGTCACAAGTACATGTCCGTGGGAGAATCCCTTGGTTCTCATAGTCTGCATTCATTTGCAGAATTCTTACAGCATCATATAAATTCTCCCGAAGCTAGTTCATGTTTGACCAGCAAGCAGAAGCCTTTGAAACCTTTGAACGTGTTGAAGCCATTCAGTTTGAAGTTCATGGCTACAGAGAAATCAGCAAGGAAGGGTGGCAGACAGCGTCGAGGGGGAACATCAAGAGATCTGCCTGATGACCTCTCAGAGCTGTACAAGTCATATCCAAAAGAGGACTACAATCAGCGCAAGACACGAATCCAATGGATTCGAATATACTGGGCTGAGCAATGGTTCAAGTACAGGTTTGTGACCCAGGAGTATGCTGAGAAGAATGCCATCAAACGACCATGGGGAGACATTCTATACAGAAATCTTCAACCCAAGTCCAGAGATCAAGCCATTGAACAAGGCTTCTATCCCTGCATGGTCCGTGGACCACAGCCTGCGGATGCAGACCCATCATCACTGCTATGGTGTCGTGACGACAATCTGTTCAAGCGCAACTTCCAGTTTGCCAAGAATTCGACTAAGCAAAACAAGAAGTCATTGGGACTAGACTTCAACCCTGGTCCTTCTGCTCTCCGTGCCGATGGCACCCGCGAAGCTGAACCCAATCTTGTTGGGCCCTTCTACAACCTGGAAGGTCTCATCACTCATATCATGGTTCAAGGGACAGCTGTGAATGAGCCTGCAGATGACGCTGAATCTGATGAAGCGCCTGCACCGCCGAAGCCACAGAAACTGAAGAAACCTAAAGCTTCAAAGCCTGCCTCAACACCAAAAATCCTACGGGCGAAGCCACTAGCTACTGCACCTCCTGAAGACAGTGTGCAGTCTGAAGATATATCACGTATCTCCAAGAAGACTGAGATGAGAAAGAATACTGATCAGGCACTGACTGCTGCTGCTATTCTGCGGAATGACGCCATTGATCTGTCCAGCGATGAAGATCTTGCAGATGACGCTCTTGAGCAACTGATCAAGAGCAAGAAAGAAGCAGAGATCTTCAATGACTTGCCTCTCTTTGATGTGGCAATCATCCATAACTTCATTGATGAGTGGTTTGAGACGCCCAACCTCAGCTTTGAAGATCTGCAACTTCCAATTGGCCTCAGTGTCGCCTTCACTGGCGCCATTGCTTCTGAGCTAGCTCTAGCTGAGTGCATCGTTGAACTGAAGCAAAAGATCGACTATGAGAAAGCTCAGTTCAAGAAGCACATGGCCAAGCTTAGCGTGCAAGATGTGAAAAACTTTAAGATTATGTTGCACGAGCTCAAGGAAGCCTTTCTCAAGAAGCGTGAAGAAGCTGAAGGTTCTCGTGAGCGCATGAAGAGCCTGGCTGACAAGTGTGTGCAAGCCTACAATGAGGCTGAGAAGCGCAAGGCTCTTGGTCGTCCTGGCATCGACCCAAGAATGGCTGCAAATAAGAAGAAGCCATCAACAGACCAATCTGCACCTTCAAGGTAGGAAGAACCTCGCATAGTCTTCCCAAGCAGCATGACTGGCTCGAAGCCAAAGGTTAGGTTAACCGCTTCAGAACTGAAGAAGACGAGGACTGCCGAGGCTGAAGCCAGAAAATGGAAAAATCCTGAAGCTTCTGATGTCGCTCCCTCTAAGAAGAAGCGCAAAACCAAGAAGGATCGGGCTGCTCCCACAGAGTCCTTAGTTGTTGAACCTATCTCAATGGTTCGCCCTGCATCTGAACACCACGAGCGCCAACTGATTGTTCATGAGCATGCTTCCACAGAGGCTCATGAAGCTGAAGAAATTCCAGCCGTTGACCCCACCGCTGCTGAAGACATTGGTCACCATGACAATGTTGAAGATGATGAAGTCCTTCCTCAGATCGAGGACCAACTGGTATCATCGCCTGTGCTCACGCATAGCGAACTCATCAGCATTGGTCGTCCTCTGACGCCAACTGCTCAGGATGCATCGTGGGCTGATCACCCACAGAGACAAGACACTCCAAGCTCTCCCCAACCGCGAGCAACCCCATCAGTGCAAGAAGAAGATGACTTTGAGGCCCACCCAACTCCATCTCCACAGGCGTCGCCAGCGCTACGCAGGCTTCGCAAAGGACCAAGGCCTGAAGTCCCTCTTTCGAGCGTTCCAGAAGGAGAAGTGCCCCACCAATCTGTTGCACGTCAAGTGTTTCCAGATGCCACTCCTACTGTGAATGACTCTGAGTCTGAGGCTAAACCTGCTGAAGACATTTCGGCTGCATCAGCAGACGACAAACAAGAAGAAGAATGTGTCCCTACTCCCCCCATTACTGAAGAAGCTGTTCTCGAGGAGAACATGTATGTGCCCGACCCTCCAGCTCATCAAGTGGAGGTTGAGAATCTTGAGGCTGCCACCACCAACACAAATGAAGCCAATGACATAGTCATGGCTGAAGCAAATATGGAGCCTGCACCAATCAATGTGCCAGAGGCCAATGAAGCCAATGATGCACCTCCAACAGATGTGCATCCTGACGCCTCTGTTGATGCCACTGCTCCTGTTCCGCCACCAAGGCCACACACTATCGAGCAAGCATTAAACTATGGACAACTTGTCACTGTCAAATGGCCTTTTCTAACTCCTCTGCCTGCTGCTGGTCCTCAGTTTGACTATCACGTTGAGCACAGGCCTCAGGTTCAGAAGCCAATGCCAAGGTTGCCCAGGTTTCCACGTACTGCATCTACACCCGGATCTTTTAATGTCAATGGCTTCAAGGCACACAACACCTTCTTCAATAGCGCCAAGAACCCCTACTCAAAGGCAAGAATATCTTCTGATCGGTTCTGGAGCTATCAGTAGCGCAGTTATTACTCATGCATTCTGTACAATCAAGGTCGCATTTTCCCACATATGCGTCTTGACACTAAAGCCATAACTGGTCTGCCCTATTTGGAAGAAGCTCTGGATTGCTTCAGAGGGTCTGGCTTGCTGCAGTTCGTCACTGATAAGGAGCACTGGAATGAAGAATTGTTGCTCCAATTCTATGCCACTCTTCATATCCGTGGCTACAACAGGGATCCGAAGACTTGGGTTCTTGAGTGGATGACAGGCAATGTTCATCATGAAGCCAAAGCCTTTGATATCATTGAGCTTACTGGCCTGCCCACTCCAGGAGATCTGTATGAACCTGGTTGTCAGCTTCACAGTGCTGCTATGGAAAGTATCCTCCACAAGCCTGAGCCCAATATGAGTCAAATGCTTAGCATGATGAAGTCTTTGCCTCCATATGTTGAATATCCTAAGGAGTTCTTTGTTGAAGACCTTGAGTATCTGCCACGTACTATCTATCACATCATACGACGAATTCTCTGGCCCATCAAAGGACATTCTCCACATGCCAAGCTAGAAGGCGCAATGAAGACATTGGTCTTTCATATTCTTCATGGCAAAAGCTTCAATGCACAAGACTTCTTTATTCGCCAACTTGCTGCATCAGGATCTGACATTTTTGGCTTGAAGTTTTACGCTCCATGGATTATGCGGCTGATCAAACTACACTCAGTTGTCACCTATCAGCCCTCTGCTCGTAATCATCGGATCTTTCTGCCTGACATCGATATGTCAGTTGAAGCCATCTATCCAGAGCCTGCCAAGGAGCCCCTTAGTCTTCAAAATGCTGAGAATCAAAGCTTCTCTCAAAACATTGAAGGAGTTCAAGTAGTCACTTGGGTTTATCCTCTGGCTGGTACTACACGTGCACCTCATCGTGCCCTCACTGAAGCCACTGAAAGCACCATTGCCCAACGGCCCAAGAAGCGATCTTGTGTTCTTAACGACCGAGAACTTCTGGTTGCCCTTCATCAGAAACAGGATAAGCATCATGCCTGGCTGAAGCACCAAATGCAAAGCCTCTTGGTGGACGTAAACAGGATTCGCAACCTTGCCACCAAGAATGCCTTTGTTGCCCATGAAACCTGTCGGCGTACTTGGAAAGGGCTAACGCTTATGTGCTCTGAAGATGATCTTCAAGAGGATGGTTTCTCTGAACGCTTCAAGTTTGACTCAACACCTCCAAGAAGGACTGTGCTGCGACGAACTCCGTCTCTTGAAGACTCTGAGTTCTCTTCCTCCATGGCAACTGTGAATGCCAGAGTGATCGATGACGAAGACGATGCTACTTCACCGCCCCCTACTTCTGCACGCATCGACACTGCCCTGAGTTCGTCTGCACCGCCTAACAACACCGACGACCCTGCTGCTTCACCTACTCCTCATGGGAACGAGTAGATGCTCTATGTCTTCAAAAGGGGGATAAGCATATGAGTTTGATAGTCTTCAAGCGAGTCCATATGGGCGGTTGCTTTATATTTTGCCTAGTGTTTACAACTCTCGCGTTTTGATACATTTGGTTCTTTGAGTTGTAACACTCAAACTCGATGGTCGTCTGCTACTTATTTTCTTTTCTGTGATGCGATGATAAATTCCGCATGTGTGACGATAAATTCCGCACTTAGATCATTTTGCGGACGTCCATTTTTCATTATGCATGTCATTATCTTCACATACCTTTCATGCATAATGAATTTTCATCATAAGTTGAAGAGGATCTCCACATGTACAACCTGCAATGTGCATTTGCATACCAAAAGCAAATTACTTATATGCACATCTTCAGGGGGAGCCTTTGCCACTTATGAAGACAATAACCTATCCTTTACAATTTCAAATATTTTATTCCCCATTGAAAACTTCAACTAGTTTGTTATCAATCACCAAAAAGGGGGGAGATTGTAAGTGCATCTAGTGCCACCCCTAGTTGGCTTTGGAGTATTGACGACAAACCTAGTTGAGGGACTAATGTGTTTGTGAGAATTGCAGGATAACATAGGTAGAAGTCCCTCATTGATTCGGTTTTCCTACCAGAGATGACCTCTAAAAATGTAAGAAGACATTGAAGTCAAAGGTGGTATGTGAAGACATTCACATTGAAGACTATGACAAGAGAAGACATCGCATGAAGACTATGGAGCGCGAAGACTTAGTTCTTTCGTCGTTCTTTTTCTTCTTTGTTGAGTCATAGGAACCACCGTACTGTTAAGTGGGGTCCAAGAAAACCAGTCAGAATGACTGAAGTGATGCTTAACCAAAATCCTATGCCTTCGAGTGAAGACTATGAGAGCAAATCTTGTCCAGAGTTAGATAAGTCAGCTTTGCTTGTAGCCCAAGTAAAGTTGTCGTGTGTGTTTGAAATCTGACCGTTGGAACACGTGTCAGTTCCTTAGTGACCCAGGGTCATTTCGGACAAATCAGGTCGGGTTGCCTAGTGGCTATAAATAGCCCACCCCCTACAACCATAAACGGTTGGCTGCTCAGAGGTAGAGTACGGCTTTTGTCATTTGAGAGCAACCCACCTCGAAGCCTTTGAGAGAGAATTCCTTGCGAGGATAAATCCCTAAACACCCAGAGCCAAAGAGTGTTAGGCATCACTTAAGTCTTCCTGTCTGTGTGATCTGAAGACTTATTACACTTGAGGACTGTGAATCCTCCAGCCGGTTAGGCGTCGCGTTCTGAGCATCCAAGAGTCATTGTGGATTGCCGGTGAACGAAGTCTGTGAAGGTTTGGAAGTCTACCTTGAAGACTTACCAGAGTGATTGGGCGAGGACTGGGTGTCCTTAGCTCAAGGGGAATAAGGTCAAGACGAGGTCTTCTGAGTTGAATCTCAGCCTCCCTAACCAAACGTACAGTTGTCACAGCAACTGGAACTGGTCCAACAAATCAGTGTCTTCAATGAGTTACTGGTTTCATCCTTTCCTTCCCTTTATTTACTGTTGGTCCTTGTGAAGTCATTGTATGATTGCATTATCTTTTGTTTTCACTGAGTGACTGTTTGTTCTGATTGGCTTCACAATATCTTCCTACCTGATCTTTACTGCCTAGCTGCTATTAGTCATTGTGCTTTTACCTCATTGAATACTTGACTATGACTTGCCTAGTGTAGTCTACCTTCCGCTGCATGGTAATAGGTTTTTTTTCTATCGTTTGTCTTCGAAACTTCCATGTTTTGAAGACTTTCATAAAAATCGCCTATTCATCCCCCCCCCCCCTCTAGTCGATCACTAGCACTTTCACATTGCCTATCACAAATACTACGATTAGCTCTAGGCACATCAAACAACATGAAATCATCTCGCACCATTTTCATAGGTTGACATGTAATTAAAAAATGTGGAACATGTATCAAAAAATGGTGCGCATATATATATATAATGCACATCATATATTGAAAAAAATTGACAAGTATCTAAAAAAATAAAAATAAAAAATAAAGAAAATCATGAAAAATCGATAAAAACACATAGAAATAGGAAGAAAAAAAACCACGCACAAGGTTCTAAACGGTCCATATAACCTTAACAAAACTGCTACAGGGCTACAACGTTGGGCCGTCTCGTTTAGAGGACCGCTAGAGGTAAGGCAGTTATCTCGCAATAAGCAAGACATGCCAAATCCTATTCGGCGCCTTAAGCGCCGAATACAAGCCATTTGAGACAGGGCGCACGCTCCCCCTGTACCCACCTAGTTTTATAGCGGCGCTGGCCCATTCAGCTTTCCTGTTTTTTAAAAACCCAAGATTTTTTTTTTGAAATCGATGATCTTTTCTTTCAAAATCAGTGAACTTTTTTCTTTTTTTAATTTTTCTTCAAATTTGATATACTTTTTTGAGGGATTTCACAAAAAAAAAACTTTTTTGAGGGGAGTTTGATCAAGAGCGAATGTACCTGTGCGTGATTGAGAGCGATCTTTTTCTTTGCCGAGCGAGTGTTGTGAATCGAGGAATCATGTTGTGCTTTTTTAATGGGCCAGCCCAATTTGTTTGTGCGTGTAGGCGCCAGCAACGGGATCGGGCGCCGAGCGCGCTAACGAGGAGGTCTCGGCGCCCACATAAAAGACCACAATCTCTCTTGTATGCTAATTCCAATTCCTGCCGCGAGATTCAGTTCTCTATTTTGGTCTTTTGAAAGACACAAAATGATTTACATAAAAAGTGATTATTTTGAAATTCTGAGAACGTTTCTTGAAAAGATGTGAATTTTTTTTATATCTTTTGCAAACACGTTTTGAAGATTGTGAACCCCTTTTAAAGGCAAGTATTTTTTTAAAGAATATGAACATTTTTTAAATGACCTTGATAAATAATACACGTGTGGCACGAACATATGGCAACTACGAACATTTTTTATGTCAAATTTAGTGACGCGAGAATGACAACTTTAGTTGTCAAGCATGGGAACTTCCTTTTTGGATGGCAAGTTTCAATTTTTTTTTCTTTTCGGATGGCAACTTTAGTTGTAAAAAATGTTAAGGATGGAGTGCTTCGTGCCACACGTGTGACACTTATCATTTGGGTATTTAAAACACTAACAATTATCAAAAATTAGAACACTTTATACTTTTTTGAAATTCCAGATTTTTTTAAAATTTTGAACATTAGAAAATCCAAATATTTTTTGAACATTTTCTAAAAGGGGAAAAAGTCGTAGAAGGAAAAACAAAAATAATCGGACCAGAAGATTCCAAAAACTGGTAAAAACCAGGCAGGCATCTAGAAGGTTCCAAAACGGGAACGCTGTCGCTAGCTGGCTGTGCGATTGTTGGTCAACTTGACGCTCAATTAGGAATTGCCATCGGGGGAGATAGGCTGGAAGTTGTCATACATGACCTAGTTTGAATCTTTTTTTTTAACACACCTAGTTTGAATCTTGCATGGATTGGATTTAGTAGTACAACCGAGATGAGACGAAGACGTATACGTATTATTCAGCTACTATATATATGGTATCCTGCACAAAAAAAAACCCTATATATATATAGAGATGCCAGCGATCTTCTTTACTCGTTACGTACTCCAAACAAACCCAAACCAGACCAACCCAAGAAAATTTAGTAGACCGATCGATCAACTGAGAGGCCGGACGGCGAGGCCGCGAGTAGGATGGACGACAAGGAGCAGGAGGAGCTGCTGGCGGCGACGGCGGAGCCCGAGGAGTGCAGCAGGTGGGTGATAATCTGCCTTTTGGGCTGCGCAGGCATCACGGTCATCGGACTCTTCCTCTTCACGTTGGTCAACTACTCGAACGGCTTGGACTTGGCGCTCCTCGCCGCGTATGTGTTGCTCTTCCTGGGGCTCTGCCCTTGCGCCCTTTGCGTGATTCTGCTCGGGGAGCAGTATAGGGGTAACCCAGGGGGGCAAAGGGCTGTAGTAGATGCTTTGTTTTTGCTCTAACCAACTAGTTAATCCATCAATCTGTTCTTGTCCTTATTTTAGTTGCGCATCAGATTAATCCATGCATGTGCACGTATGAATCTCTTGTTTGAAGGCATACTTTTTTTGCAAGGTAATACGTGTCATTTATATCATAAGGATCATAGTACAAGTCACGTACATACCGACCTGACAAAACTGAAAAGACAGCAGAACGCTAGCCTTTGCACACAGGAACATCAGCCAAGAAGTAAAATTACAAACAAGACTGAAGAATCCTCTGAGCTTGACACCAACGACCGTCACCTGCCTCTGGCACCACCATAGCAGCCACCAAAGAAGAAAATGACGGGTCACCTCCACACCCGAGCTCGATGCGGCTCCATCGCTGATATGCAGCTTTGCGGACCTCCAAGGTGGCTCGCCAATAAAGGCGAAACCATTGTCGTTGAACGAATCAGACCAGGGCAACACCCCGGACACGCCATCGAACTCCAGATCTGGCACCCCCCAACTAAGACGTTGGAGGAGGAAACCATACCTGCTTGTCACGAACCACGAACCCAGATCCACCATCTTCCAGATGTCGTCGATGCAGATCACAATCTGCATCCGCTCCTGGACTACCTCCCAAGCTCCACGCTGGCGCTGGAGCAAACGTCGTCGCAACAGCGGAGCCCGAGGACACAGGTCCACCACGAGGATGCCGCCGCTGCCGCACCATCCTTACTTGAACAGTCTGGTTTCCAAATCCACCCTAAAAGCAGATCGCTTCGTTGGGAAAGGATCTGAAGATTTATTAGTCGGCGCCGCCATCATCACAGCCGAAGCCATAACGATGAACAACCCAAAATCCTAAGAAACTAATGCCTAAATCAATCCACACGCGCGGATCCGGCGGCCCCCCTCACCACCGACGACCGAGGTCATCAGCGGAGGGGAGCCGCCGGAGCACGGCGGCGAAGGAAGGCGGCCTTGGCGGCACGAGGCGAGATCGCCTTTCTTTCTTCTCCTCGAAGAAAGAAAACGAACGACTATCTGTCCTTGTTGATGGGCGTTGCTTTTTGAAGGCATACTTGATGGTCTGTATGTTACCTCATACGTATAGCTAGTCATGTCATCAACCAATAAGTCCTCAACATAACGGGTGAGAGAACATAGTAACCGGACATTGTAGTCTGGGTGCTGTGTGATTTATCATCAGCATGCCAATATGACATTGTAACTACACATAGTAGTTAGGCCTTAGTTTTTTTCCCTGCTTGCCTCCCAACGCGCATAGGCCGGTGTAAACGACGGCGACTAGTTGAGTAGGATCAGGAGACGATGTGAATACCTGCTGCGATACTGGCCGAGGCGTGATAAAAAATACCATGCCAATGGCGGACTGACTCTTGAGCCGACAACGACGCGGCATGCCGCGGCGACATTGGTGTATGCTAGGACAAGACATTGCTGGAACCACCGGTTGCAACGTCCGATATGATGACATCATTCAACCAAGACTTAGCTAAGTCTCGGTGACAAACCCTAAATCAACCAAGATATCTTAGAGATGCAGCACCTGCGCGAGCGTCAAACGTGGGGATTGAGACTCGGCGGTGGCGCATGACCCGTACATTTGTTAGGTTCAAGAGAAGACCTCAAAAGAAAAAGAAAAAGTTTAGGAGGAGAAGCCAGATGGATCAGAGATATAGGATGGAGGCTATATCTTCGATCCATCTGGCGTAGACTAGTTTGAACTGGTTTATTTTGATTGGATTCAGTTCAGCCAAGGGATAAGAAGAAATTGTAAGGAAAAGAAAATTTCAGGGTAAAGACGGATACACGGATTATTCAACTATTGCCGGTCGATGGATGGTTTGCAACAATCA
The DNA here is from genome assembly GCA_034509565.1 of Triticum monococcum. Taxonomy (NCBI): domain Eukaryota; kingdom Viridiplantae; phylum Streptophyta; class Magnoliopsida; order Poales; family Poaceae; genus Triticum; species Triticum monococcum. The sequence continues at coordinate 675,000,185 of CM067845.1, forward strand.
AGTAGTATTGACTGATCTATGTGCATAAAGTATATGTAGACGGCGTGTTACCTTTGCATACCACAACAAACAAACCAAATATGACCAAACCAAAAGAACTTAGTAGACCATTCTGATCGGCTAACCGAGAGGCGAAGAAGCATGCATGATGGCCGGCAACGAGCAGGAACTGCTGGTGGCGTCAATGGTCCATAGAACCGATAAAAACACATAAAAAGACGAGAAAAACACACCGAAGGTTCTAAAACCAGTCTGATCCGGTTTATAGAACCTTACTAAAACTGCTCTAGTGCTAGAGTGTTGGGCGTAGTGGAGCACCGAGGGAAGGCAAGTTATATATCGCGGTAAGCAAGATATAGCATCCACGTGGCTGACCACGACTAGGCCAACCTATTTGACGCTAGCGACTGGAACTAGTGTACAAGAGATTGTTTTTCATGTTTGTTTAGTTGTTTTTTGATATATATTTCCTATTTTGGTGTGTTGAAGCACACAAAATGTATTAATTTAAAAAATGTGTTTTTCTTAATTATGAGAAGATTTTTGAAAAGATGTAGAATTTTTTAAAAACTTTGCTAACATATTTTTATGAACGTGAACACTTTTCAAACAAAAATACTTTTTAATAATAAGACTAAGAAAAATAAAAAGTAGAAATACTTTTAGAAATTCCGAACATTTAATAAAATCAAAAAAATTGAAATTATGATATTTTTTAATTGCTAAAAATCAAAAAACTGAATGTATTTTTAGAAATTTGCCAACATTTTTAAAATTTAAAATATGAAAGGGAAAACCCCGTAGAAGAAAAAAAACAAAAAATTAGGCCGAAAGCATCCCAAAACCGTTAAAAACTGGACGGGCGTCTAAAAGGTTCCAAAACCGGAATGCTGTCGTGCGATTGTCCGCCAACTTGAATCTTACGTGGATTGGATTCAGTATATAACCCAGATGAGACGAAGGCATGATGTCAAAAGAAGAAAAAAGAGATGAAACGAAAGTGTATACGTATTATTCAGCTATATAAAGAGATGTCATCGATCTTCTTACTTGTTACGTACTCCAAACAAAACCCAAACCAGACCAACCCAAGAAAATATATAGAGAGAGGCCGGACGGCGAAGACGCGAGTACGATGGCCGACAACGAGCAGGAGGAGCTGCTGTTGGGGAACGTAGTAATTTCGAAAATTTTCCTACGCACACGCAAGATCATGGTGATGCACGGCAACGAGAGGGGAGAGTGTTGTCTACGTACCAACGCAGACCGACCGCGGAAGCGATCACACAACGTAGAGGAAGTAGTCGTACGTCTTCTTCCCGATCCGACCGATCCAAGCACCGTTACTCCGGCACCTCCGAGTTCTTAGCACACGTTCAGCTCGATGACGATCCTCGGGCTCCGATCCAGCAAAGCGTCGAGGAAGAGTTCCGTCAGCACGACGGCGTGGTGACGATCTTGATGTACTACCGACGCAGGGCTTCGCCTAAGCACTACAACGGTATGATCGAGGTGGAATTTGGTGGCAGGGGGCACCGCACACGGCTAAGGAACGATCTCAAGGATCAACTTGTGTGTCTTGGGGTGTCCCCTGCCCCCGTATATAAAGGTTGGAGGGAGGGGGGCTGGCCGGCCAGAGAGAGGGAGGCGCAGGGGGAGTCCTACTCCTACCGGGAGTAGGACTCCCCCCTCCAATCCTATTCCAACTAGGACTCTCAAGGGGGAAAGGAGAGAGAGGGGGGCCGGCCCCTTCTCCTAGTCCTACTAGGACTTGGGGAAGGGGGGGGGGCGCGGCCAGCTGTGGGCTGCCCCTTTTCTCTTTTCCACTAAGGCCCAATAGGCCCATTAGTCTCCCGGGGGGTTCCGGTAATCCTCCCGGTATTCCGGTAAAATCCCGATTTCACCCGGAACACTTCTTATGTCCAAACATAGGCTTCCAATATATCAATCTTTACGTCTCGACCATTTCGAGACTCCTCGTCACGTCCGTGATCTCATCCGGGACTCCGAACAACCTTCGGTACATCAAAATGCATAAACTCATAATAACTGTCATCGTAACGTTAAGCGTGCGGACCCTACGGTTCGAGAACAATGTAGACATGACCGAGACACGTCTCCGGTCAATAACCAATAGCGGGACCTGGATGCCCATATTGGCTCCTACATATTCTACGAAGATCTTTATCGGTCAGACCGCATAACAACATACGTTGTTCCCTTTGTCATCGGTATGTTACTTGCCCGAGATTCGATCGTCGGTATCCAATACCTAGTTCAATCTCGTTACCGGCAAGTCTCTTTACTCGTTCCGTAATACATCATCTCACAACTAACATATTAGTTGCAGTGCTTGCAAGGCTTATGTGATGTGCATTACCGAGAGGGCCCAGAGATACCTCTCCGACAATCGGAGTGACAAACCCTAATCTCGAAATACGCCAACCCAACATCTACCATTGGAGACACCTGTACTACTCCTTTATAATCACCCAGTTACGTTGTGACGTTTGGTAGTACCCAAAGTGTTCCTCCGGTAAACGGGAGTTGCATAATCTCATAGTTATAGGAACATGTATAAGTCATGAAGAAAGCAATAGCAACATACTAAACGATCGGGTGCTAAGCTAATGGAATGGGTCATGTCAATCAGATCATTCTACTAATGATGTGACCTCGTTAATCAAATAACAACTCTTTGTTCATGGTTAGGAAACATAACCATCTTTGATTAACGAGCTAGTCAAGTAGAGGCATACTAGTGACACTCTGTTGGTCTATGTATTCACACATGTATTATGTTTCCGGTTAATACAATTCTAGCATGAATAATAAACATTTATCATGATATAAGGAAATAAATAATAACTTTATTATTGCCTCTAGGGCATATTTCCTTCATTATCATGATATAAGGAAATAAATAATAACTTCATTATCATAACATTTGGGCTGCCTAAGTGCCATGGCTGTCAGCATCTCCATCTTCATGTTGAACAACACCAACGACTTGGACTTGGCGTTCCTCGCTGCGTGTTTGTTGCTCCTTCTGGGGCCTGCCCTTGCGCACTCTGCATTATTCGGCTGTCCGTAATGGGAGTATTATAGGTATTATCATGCGTGTCAACTTAAGTAATTTTGATGACGTGTCATAGAATCAAATGAAGAAAGAGAGGTTTGAGTATCATATCATGATACCGTATCATATTAAATAATGTGCTACTTTGTATGATGCATGGCAATAAATATAGTCATGTGTGATACCAACATATGATACTATATATTACGGTTGTAGTATCATAGACTAGTATCATATGCATGATATTAATGTATAATACTTCCCATTACAACCAGCTTTCTGCTCAGGGAGCAGTGGGCAACCCGGGGGGAGGGGGGGGGGGGGGCTGTTGTAGATGCCTTGTTTTTGCTCTAACCAACTAATTAGTCCATCTATTTGTACTTGTCCCTATTTAATTGTTCACCAACGAGATTGATCCATGTGTACGAATGTATCTCTTGTTTGAATGAAGGCATACTTAATGGTCTGTATGTTACTTCATAAGTAGTATGTATAATTAGCTAGTCATGTCATCAACCAACAAGTCCTCAGCATAACGGGTGAGAGAACATAGTAGGCCGTGTGCTGTGTGATTTACCACTAATGTGTCAATGTGACATTATAACTACACATAGTAGCCAGGCATTAGTTGAGAGCGGACAAGCTGCACGCAACGGCATCTGGTCGCAGGTATCCAGCCAGTCGTCCTGGCGAGGTGATTCGTGCGTTAAAGATTGTTGTAATGAGATAATAAGAGATAGATCAGTCCATACTTCCGAATACCCGTGTCCACGTCACGCATGTGGGCTCAGCGGGGGGCACACACCTGACGCAAAAGGGAACTTTTGCACAGAGCGTCTAGTGCGGCCTCTTTTCTTTACCTCGTAGGCCTGGTATTGTCGTACTATTAATGATATTTGCCTTAGAAGACATTAACTTTTGCTTCGGTATGTGTAATATGAGTTTGTGGCCTTGTATACAAAAATGGAGGGAGTACCAGCTGTCCTGCGTCTCACACCGCTTCTCTTTTTCGATTTGGGGCTGGAGATCTGTCTGGATCTGTCCATGGCGACTCCCGCAACGACGGCATCGGCGTTGGCCTCTGGGTGAGTTAAACTCTCTTAAACTCTGGCCCTATCTTTGTTCTTGATATACTTCATGGCTTATGAGTTTGCTCCCCGCGGAGCTGCTACTGCAGATCGATGGGGATGGCAAGCGATTCCGTGGTACGCGGCGTGCCGTTCGTTTCCGGCACCGCCGGTCCCGCTGTGGCCGACTCTGCCGTAGGCGTAGAGTCGTCGGAGACACCAGCGGTGGATCAGGTCCCGCCGGCTCACGGCCTGGTTGGCGACCCGTCTGATGTCGAGCTGTCCGACGAGTCCTGCACGACGTTGCGTCGGCTGACGCGGGTGTGGCGACGGCAGGCACCGGTGACGGGGCGTGCACCGTCGACTCGTGAAGCGCAGTTCAGTCCTTCAGCCCCAGTGCTCCGACGGCAGCGAGCACCACTATCGGCATTGGCTGGAAGCGCGGGTAGCCCCTCCATCTTGGTTGACTGAGACGAGCGCTTTTTTATTTTTCTTTTTCTTTTTTGAATGGGCGTGCTTAGAGCTACAACTAATCTCTGCCACACTACCAAAGTAGTTCTCGCTTGATTTATTTTCAGGGGAACCCCATGAATTGCTACAACAAAGTACTATTGCTATTGCAGGAGTAGGATTCTCTGGACGATTTTTCCATATGAAATCGCTGGAAGAGGCGTATGAATTCTACAATTTGTATTAATGGGAGGTGAGTAGGCAGAATGTCAACGGGACCAAATGCATGTAGGAGATCGTGTGCGGCTGCGCCATGAGTCCCCTTTTCTCTTTTTCAATTTTGTATTGGGTGCGATTATGCGATTTTGTTATGTGCAAAGGAACTGGAGTAGTTGTCAAATTTTATGATTTGAAAACAAATGCAGGGTAAACCAAAGAGGGAGAACAGTTCATCGTTGAGGAACAATTGCGTCGCCATGGTTCGTCTACACCGGATAGATGATGTGGGGTGGTATATATGCCTCAGAAAATCATGCTTCCACTAGTGCAGAACCGGGTAATAGCACCGGTTCGTAAGGCCCTTTAGTGCCGGTTCGGTAACCGGCACTAAAGCCCCCCCCTTAGTACCGGTTCAGCACGAACCGGTGCTAAAGGGCAACCACGTGGCACGAGCCAGCTTCGGGGGCAGGGAGCCCTTTAGTACCGGTTAGTGACACCAATCGGTATTAAAAGGTTGGCGGCGGGGGGGGGGGTGGGTTTATGATTTCTTTTTCATTTAATTTTGTGTTTTCCATTTAATTCTTTTTCGTTTGCTGGTATTTTACGATACTACATATTGTACACGTTATGCATATATATAAATAGAATTTCTAGTAGAACCGATCATAATATATATACAATTAGCTAGCTATCTACAATTTCTCCTAATTGGTGCCTTCGGAGCCAGTGGCATTAGCCTAATTGGTGCCTTCGGAGCAGGATAACAATTGGAAGTGGTGCATGGGGGCGGTAGCGGGTAATAGTATTTTCCTTTGGGATCTATGACCTGGTCGAGCAAAAATCCCGCTATTTCCTCTTGAATTGCTTCTATGCGGTCTTCTGGTAGGAGCTTCTCCCGCACCTCTTTGAACTGTTAAGAAGGAGATCAATATGCATGTGTATTAGTTGTGTGACTAGATATCGATAATGGTGTAAAAATTATGAATAGTGTTCTGACAAACGTACCCACTCCTGTCTTTGAGATCTGCTCCTTTCGAACGCCATCATGCGAATGTTCTCGCAAACGTAGTATGCACATAGATTATTCCCCGGCGCCTGCTTCAGGGCCTTTACGAGAATGGAATTTGATCAGATAATAATTAATCAAGCATGATAATTAAAGAGGTGGCAGCTAGCTAGTACTACTTAATTACTTACCTGGGGTCGATACCATTTCAGATTTTGTTTCCATGGGCCTGGAGTGGCCCTGATGAACTTTGCCCAAGCCCTACCCGCCGACAAAGAAAATGAAAAATGTGTTATTAAATAGTTGTTATCAGGAAATGACGAACTAATTAAATAGGCCGAGATATAGTTAATAATGATTGAAATTACCTGTTGACTATCCCCTTCACGATGGTGTAGTCGGTTGGTTTCTTAAGTAGTGAGTCTAGTACTTCAACTGTTCCTTCATCAACTTTAATGATTAACAAGATTAAGTGAAATCTGCATGCACACACGTTTGCATGTCTTAATTAAGCGGGCATATGTAAGCAAAAACATGTAGCTAGCTAGTAGGCAAAAACAGAATTTGTAGTACAAGACAATGTGACTCACTTGAAGTTGTAAGGAAGTAGTATATCTTCATTGTATTTGAGGCGCTTGAAAAACTCTAGCATGCTTTCCTCTACACTTTTTTTCATAATATGGATCTAATTTCCATGTGTATTCATTAATGGTATTTGGGTCAACGAACCCAATGCTATAGCGTCCACCTTTTTTCATTTCATAAATCTTCATCCTACATAATACCACAGAAAAAAATATAGTGAGGATAATTATAGGTAATGATTGATCAAAATGATCACTACAGCTAGCTTGAGACTTAAATTACAGAAAGAAATCACTTACAGACAATAGCAACTGACGATAGATTTGTCGAGTGCGTCTTGATTGTATAGCTGAAATAGTTCTGAATACTCAACGGACACAACTTTCTCATGGTAGTAATGATCCTTCTTGACATTCACCATGAGGGACTCTCGATTGGAAATCTTGGTAATGTCCATGTACCATTGATGCAATTCATACATTCTCGTTGGGAGCTTCTTGACCTCGTTTGGCTCGACCAAAGGTTGTCCCCGGACATATTTCCGTTTTATTTCCTCCTCTCTAGTCGGAGATATGGGCTCGATATCGAGGAGTTGTTCAACAGTGATCATGAGCGTTTCAGCCTGCTCAATATGCTCCTCGGTTATTACCACATCGCCCAGCCCGGGAACGCTAATGGTTTGCCCATAATAATATTGGGCGCGCCTACGCTCATGTGTTGTTGGCACAACAAGCGGGGGGATTGATTGCGCCGTCTGTTCTCCTAGCTGGGGAACGGTTTTACCGCTCCTTTTGCCAGCTGATTTGCTCGAGCTCGAGCTCGCCTCTTTCTGTAGACGTGCTCGATTTAACTTCTTGGTGTGGTGCTCATAGTCTATGTCAACAGGCTTGGGAGCTGGTGCTCTAGCCATACGAATGAAGTGGTCAATCTTTTCCTCAGGCACTTTCTCCCTTGGCGGCGGTGGCGGTTTCAGTGCAAAATGGGCTTCCACCTCGGTCTTTGATATGGCTACGTTTTCCTCCTCGGACTTGTCGTAAGGCCTCTGCGGAAGAGGCGCGAGGCTTGGACCATATTGAAATCGCTTGCCTCTGCCTGTACCTCCAGTACTACCTTGACTTGTACCGCTACGCACCATAGCTGAGGCAGCTCTCTTCTGTGGTTGCTGAGGTGACGTAGACGGCTGACGTGGCTGAGTTGGAGGAGGAGGAGTGGCCTGAAGCTGTGCCGGACATGGAGGAGGAGTGGCATGAAGCTGTGCCGGACTTAGAGGAGGAGTGGCCTGAAGCTGTGCCGGATTTGGAGGAGGAGTGGCCTGACGCTTTGCCGGACTTGGAGGAGGAGGAGTGGCCTGAAACTGTGCCGGACTTGGAGGAGGAGTGGCCTGACGCGTTGGTGGACTTGGAGGAGCGGGAGTCTGCTGACTCGGTGGCGGACTTCCACGAGGAGTCGGATGACGCGGTGTCGGTGGCCTTCAAAAGATGATGCAATCCTTTCTCCATAGGATGATACGATGGTTGGCCTCTCCCAGTGTGTGCTCATCGTCACCTCCAGGAATGTTAAGCTCTAGCCCCGAATATTGTTCCACCACCTCATCAACCAAGACACGAGCATAGCCCGCTGGAATCGGGTTGCAATGGAAGGTTGCCTCGGGGGGATTTGTAAAATCAAGAGCGCCCCCACCTTCATGGATATGTTCTTCATTTTGAAGTGTAGCTCGCAGTTAGTGTTCTCCATGATGTCATCGACTGGGTAGCTATCCAACAATGCGTCGCCCGGGGCGGAACCCACGCCGCTTCTCGGCATGGATGGGACGGTGCTATCCAATGTTGGATCATCCGCTAGTTGCTGCAGCTGCTGAGACCCCCTTTGATGGCTAAGTGAGTCGATCTGCTCCTGCTGCCACTGGAATTTGACTGCCAAGTCCGCATGCGCTGATTCTAGGCTTTAAAGGCGTTCATAGTCTAGCTTCCTCTGCTCCTCCTCCATCTTCCTCTTCTTCTCCTCCATAATCTTCTTTCTCGCATGGGTTCTGTAGTTGGCGTTCCAGTCCGAAAACCCCTCATACCACTAGCGCCCATGCCTCGTGTTCTTCCCTGGTGTTCAGGATTTCCCAGGGCACGCGTAAGCTCGTCGTTCTCTCTGTTGGGCTGGAACACCCCCGATTGAGCCTCTTCTATTGCAACAAGTAGCTTATCTTCGGCTCCGTCCAGACATGCCTTCTTCGAAACTTTGCCTGTCTTCGGGTCCAACTCCCCCCATGCGCATAGAACCAAGTCCTGCACCTGGGGGGGGGGGCAGCTCAATGTTTCTGGAGTGACACCTGCATCCTCCATCTCTTTCTCAGACTTATCCCACTTAGGCATTCCCACCGCATAGCCACCTGGCCCCAGCTTATGGAACTTATCCTTTTTTGCGGCATTGGCCTTGTTTATTCTCGACCGTTCCTTAGACAATTCCGAATCCTTGAATTTCACGAGATCGTCCCAATGAGCACTTTGCTTCTCTAGTGTTCCCTCGAATACTAGAGTCTTCCTTCCTCCCTTGACGTACTTGGCCCATTCACGATTCTTGTGGTTGTTGAATGCAACCGCCATCTTCCTAAGAGCAGCGTCCTTGACTTTCTCCACATCTGCATCTGTGAAATGATCTGGTAGGGTGAAATGTTCCATGAGCATTTCCCAAAGCAGAAGTTTTTGTCTGTCATCGACAAAAGTAACTCCTGGACGTGGCTTTGCTAGCTCTCTCCATTCTTGAAGGGAGATCGGGAGTTGGTCCTTCACAAGAACTCCGCACTGACAAATGAACTTGTCTGCAATCTTCTTAGGCGCTAATGGTTCGCCATTAGGTTTGATGGCCTTGATATTGTACTTTACGCCCTCCTTCAACTTTTTGTTCGGGCCTCGTTTCCTGTTGCCTGAAGATTTGCTCGATCTGGATGGCTGAAAGAAGAAAGATCGATTCATTAATATATCTTCAAGTCATTTAAAACATGTGATGATCACCAGATGCCTGCTTATATAAATATATATACCTCGCCGGTCTTTGTTGTTTCAAGATCAACATTTTCTTCGTCATGTTCATAGTTCATGACTTCATCAATTCGGTCGCCGCAATCGAATATCATATCACCCTCCCCGGTGTTGTTTAGATATTCGGAGCCGTCATAATCTTCTTCATTCTGATCATCATCTGGCCCGCGAGGATTGCGTATGATATTGAACAGGGCCTCTTCTCCCTCTCTGCCGGTATTGTCCGCCATAGGTTTTGTTTGACTAATCCAAAAGAAATATATTCAAATTACAATGCATGGATGCAATCAATTAATAAGGAAAAACTGAATCAATCATAGTACATAATAAGCATCATCGAAATAATCTTGAATACGTCGTCTCGAATAATAGACATAATCTCGAATACATCGTTTCAAATAATATATATAATCTCGAATATTATATATCGAATACATCACTAGCTAGCTAGCTAATAAAGATCGAATACTTGAGAGTAATCTAGGCGGTGGACAACCAAAGTGAAGGAACCATCACTGGATCATAGCTCGGGTGATCTCCCCAAAGAACCTGCCAGGTATTGGAGAACCTGACGTCCATAGCAGCCATGTAGCGATGGGCGTGCTCGTCCTCCTCCCTAACACGGTGACGTACCACCTCCGGCGGGGCCAGCCCCCTCCGCACTGAAAGTGGCCCACGCGAACGCCACCAAAGGAGATGAGGGTCGACGACGGGACCCAGGGCCGGGTTCCTCACCAAGCGTCGCGCCCCTGAAGGTAGCACCTCCCAGTGCCAGCCTGGCGGAGCCCAGTCCCGGACATGGGTCCTCTGAAGCAGGACGTCGTTGCGAACGGGTCGACGGCGAGGATGCGGGCCGGGCATCATCGACAACAAATGCTATATGCCGCAAAAGTAAAGTAACATTTTTAAATGATGGATTGTGCTTTCATATATGCAAATTCTAAATTTTATAACTAAAACTAACATTTCTAATATTTCTATAACTAAAAAACATTTCTATATAACTAACATTTCTAATATAACTAACATTTCTATATAACTAACATTTATAATATTTCTATATAACTAACATTTCTAATATTTCTGTAACTAAATTTTTTTTCTATATAACTAACATTTCTAATAATTCTATAACTAAAAAACAGAAAGATTGTGTGTGTGTGTGGTACATGGCGGCCGGGGCAGGAGCTCACCGATGAGGCACGACGACGGGGGGGGGGGGGACGGGGACGGAGATGGAGACAACGACGGGGATGGGGCGGCGACGGGTCGGGCGGGGACGACGGGAGGACAGGGCGGGGCGCGGCGACGGGGCGCGACGTGGCGACGGGGACGACGGGGACGGGGACGGCGACGAGGGGCGGCGGCGACGGGGCAGAGGAGAAAGAAGCAGAGGGAGATATGAGAAACTGACAATTTTTTTGAAGTTTTTTCTTATATAGAACAACCTTTAGTACCTGCTGGAGCCACCAACCGATACTAAAGGTTTGTTTTGGCTAGGCCAAGCGGCGGGAACGGCACCCCTTTAGTACCGGGTGGTGGCTTCAACCGGTACTAAAGACCCCCCTTTAGTACCGGTTTGAGCCATCACCCGGTACTAAAGGGGGTGCGCTGGCGCAGGTGCGATGCGAAATGTTTAGTCCCACCTTGCTAGCCGAGGGGCGTCCACACTGGTTTATAAGCCCCAATGCGGTAGCTCCCTCGAGCTCCTGCTCAAAGCAGGCCTACTGCGCCTAAATGTTCTGTGCTGCCCTGTGGGCCTACTGGGCCTTTGCGGGCCTGCATCCTGGCCCAACAACAGGTTGGGTTTCTAGTCGTATGCAGGCTGGTGTGGCGTAGTAGGTGGGCTTTTTTTCTTATTTTTTTGCTTTATTTATTTTTGTTTTATTTATTTTCGAGTTGTTTTTTTGTTGTAATTAGAGTTCTTTGTGAATATTTTTGCTTTAGGTACAAAAAATTACAAACTTTCTGTTAGTACCGGTAGTTTACAAATTTGAATAGTTTAAATTTTGAATTATTTGAAATTTGTGTGAATCACTAGTTTGTGAATAACTTAACTTTGAAAATAGATTTTTTAGTGATTCTTTTTTTATGTTTAATATTAGTGTGTTTTATCATTATATTCAATTTGGTAATGTTTAGGTTATTTAAAAAATGAAATGCCTTTGTAACGGATGGGTTTTCGTCCGAAACCCTGATACTTCGAAAGAGTATGTCCATTTTGTATACGAAGTGCATCCATTTTTGCGGTAACCCTCTCTACTTTTTTGCACATGCTATGTGGGTGAAATTATGATACAATGCCAACTTTCAACCTTTTCTAAGTTCATTTGAAATGCTTTTCAATTTCAGGGTCATTTAGCTGAAAAAATCAGTAAATGCATGAAAGAATTTGCTTGCACATAAAATTTCTTCGCGTTTCAAATGCCAAAACACATAACTAGTTACCCTAACTATTACAGAGATTCCTTCCTGGGTGTGAAACATAGAAGAAAGTGATGATAGTGAAGCCGATCACATCCCAGATCTTTGGGTGTGAAACTTTTTCTTCGCGTGTGTCCCTTTGCGCCGTAGCCATGGAAAATCTTCATCATTTAACTGGATGCTCGGGTCAATATTCACTGTGAATGGAGCAATTTCATCAAAATTTTCATAATCTCCGGACATGTCTTTCTTGTCATCCACTCCCACGATGTTTCTCTTCCCAGAAAGAACTATGTGCCGCTTGTTGGGGTACGTAGTAATTTCAAAAATTTTCCTACGCACACGCAAGATCATGGTGATGCATAGCAACGAGAGGGGAGAGTGTGATCTACGCACCCTTGTAGATCGACTGCGGAAGCGTTAGCACAACACGGTTGATGTAGTCGTACGTCTTCACGGCCCGACCGATCAAGCACCGAAACTACGGTACCTCCGAGTTCTAGCACACGTTCAGCTCGATGACGATCCCCGGACTCCGATCCAGCAAAGTGTCGGGGAAGAGTTCCGTCAGCACGACGGCGTGGTGACGATCTTGATGTTCTACCGTTGCAGGGCTTCGGCTAAGCACCGCTACAATATTATCGAGGATTATGGTGGAAGGGGGCACCGCACACAGCTAAGAATATGATCACGTGGATCAACTTGTGTGTCTAGGGGTGCCCCTGCCTCTGTATATAAAGGAACAAGGGGGAGGTGCGGCCGGCCAGGAGGAGGGCGCGCCAGGAGGAGTCCTACTCCCACCGGGAGTAGGATTCCCCCCTTTCCTAGTTGGAATAGGATTCGGGAAGGGGGGAAAGAGGAGAGAGAGAAGGAAGGGGGGGGGCGCCGCCCCTCTCCTTGTCATATTCGGACTAGGGGGGGAGGGGCGTGCGGCCCAGCCCTGGCCACCTCTCCTCTCTTCCACTAAAGCCCACTAAGGCCCATATACCTCCCGGGGGTTCCGATAACCTCCCGGTACTCCGGTAAAATCCCGGTTTCACCCGGAACACTTCCGATATCCAAATATAGGCTTCCAATATATCAATATTTATGTCTCGACCATTTTGAGACTCCTCGTCATGTCCGTGGTCACATCCGGGACTCCTAACAAACTTCGGTACATCAAAATGCATAAACTCATAATATAACTGTCATCGAAACATTAAGCGTGCGGACCCTACGGGTTCGAGAACAATGTAGACATGACCGAGACACGTCTCCGGTCAATAACCAACAACGGAACCTGGATGCTCATATGGGCTCCTACATATTCTACGAAGATCTTTATCGGTCAGACCGCATAACAACATACGTTGTTCCCTTTGTCATCGGTATGTTACTTGCCCGAGATTCGATCGTCGGTATCTCAATACCTAGTTCAATCTCGTTACCGGCAAGTCTCTTTACTCGTTTCGTAATACATCATCTCGCAACTAACTCATTAGTTGTAATTCTTGCAAGACTTATGTGATGTGCATTATCGAGAGGGCCCAGAGATACCTCTCCGACAATTGGAGTGACAAATCCTAATCTCGAAATACGCCAACCCAACATTTACCTTTGGAGACACCTGTAGAGCTCCTTTATAATCACCCAGTTACGTTGTGATGTTTGGTAGCACACAAAGTGTTCCTCCGGTAAACGGGAGTTGCATAATCTCATAGTCATAGGAACATGTATAAGTCATGAAGAAAGCAATGGCAACATACTAAACGATCGGGTGCTAAGCTAATGGAATGGGTCATGTCAATCACATCATTCGCCTAATGATGTGATCCCATTAATCAAATGAGAACACATGTCTATGGTTAGGAAACATAACCATCTTCGATTAACGAGCTAGTCAAGTAGAGGCATACTAGTGACGTTTGGTTTGTCTATGTATTCACACAAGTATTATGTTTCTGGATAATACAATTCTAGCATGAATAATAAACATTTATCATGATATAAGGAAATAAAATAATAACATTATTATTGCCTCTAGGGCATATTTCCTTCAGTCTCCCACTTGCACTAGAGTCAATAATCTAGATTACACAATAATGATTCTAACACCCATGGAGCTTTGGTGCTGATCATGTTTTGCTCGTGGAAGAGGCTTAGTCAATGGGTCTACTATATTTAGATACGTATGTATCTTGCAAATCTCTATGTCTCCCACCTGGACTAGATCCCGGATGGAATTGAAGCGTCTCTTGATGTGTTTGGTTCTCTTGTGAAATCTGGATTCCTTTGCCAAGGCAATTGCACCAGTATTGTCACAAAAGATTTTCATTGGACCCGATGCACTAGGTATGACACCTAGATCGGATATGAACTCCTTCATCCAGACTCCTTCGTTTGCTGCTTCCAAAGCAGCTATGTACTCCGCTTCACATGTAGATCCTGCCACAACGCTTTGTTTAGAACTGCACCAACTGACAGCTCCACCGTTTAGTGTAAACACGTATCCGGTTTGCGATTTAGAATCGTCCAGATCAGTGTCAAAGCTTACATCAACGTAACCATTTACGATGATCTCTTTGTCACCTCCATATATGAGAAACATATCCTTAGTCCTTTTCAGGTATTTCAGGATGTTCTTGACCGCTGTCCAGTGATCCACTCCTGGAGTACTTTGGGACCTCCCTGCTAGACTTATAGAAAGACACACATCAGGTCTGGTACACAACATTGCATACATGATAGAGCCTATGGCTGAAGCATAGGGAACATATTTCATTTTCTCTCTATCTTCTGCATTGGTCGGGGATTGAGTCTTACTCAATTTCACACCTTGTAACACAGGCAAGAATCCTTGCTTTGCTTGATCCATTTTGAACTTCTTCAAAACTTTGTCAAGGTATGTGCTTTGTGGAAGTCCAATTAAGCGTCTTGATCTATCTCTATAGATCTTAATGCCCAATATGTAAGCAGCTTCACTGAGGTCTTTCATTGAAAAACTCTTATTCAAGTATCCTTTTATGCTATCCAAAAATTCTATATCATTTTCCGATTAGCAATATGTCATCTACATATAAGATCAGAAATGCTACAGAGCTCCCACTCACTTTCTTGTAAATACAGGCTTCTCCAAAAGTCTGTACAAAACCAAATGCTTTGATCACACTATCAAAGCGTTTGTTCCAACTCCGAGAGGCTTGTACCAGTCCATAAATGGATCGCTGGAGCTTGCACACTTTGTTAGCTCCCTTTGGATCGACAAAACCTTCCGGCTGCATCATATACATCTCTTCTTGCAGAAATCCATTCAGGAATGCAGTTTTGACATCCATTTGCCAAATTTCATAATCATAAAATGCGGCAATTGCTAACATGATTCGGACAGACTTAAGCATCGCTACGGGTGAGAAGGTCTCATCGTAGTCAACCCCTTGAACTTGCCGAAAACCTTTTATGACAAGTCGAGCTTTGTAGACAGTAATATTACCGTCAGCGTCAGTCTTCTTCTTGAAGATCCATTTATTCTCAATTGCTTGCCGATCATTGGGCAAGTCAACCAAAGTCCATACTTTGTTCTTATACATGGATCCCATCTCAGATTTCATGGCTTCAAGCCACTTTGCGGAATCTGGGCTCACCATCGCTTCTTCATAGTTCATAGGTTCAACATGATCTAGTAGCATGACTTCCAGAACAGGATTATCGTACCACTCTGGTGCGGATCTTACTCTGGTTGATCTACGAGGTTCAGTAGTATCTTGTTCTGAAGTTTCATGATCATTATCATTAGCTTCCTCACTAATTGGTGTAGGTGTCACAGAAACAGGTTTCTATGATGTACTACTTTCCAATAAGGGAGCAGGTACTGTTACCTCGTCAAGTTCTACTTTCCTCCCACTCACTTCTTTCGAGAGAAACTCCTTCTCCAGAAAGTTTCCGAATTTAGCAACAAAAGTCTTGCCTTCGGATATGTGATAGAAGGTGTATCCAATAGTTTCCTTTGGATATCCAATGAAGACACATTTCTCCGATTTGCGTTCGAGCTTATCAGGTTGAAGCTTTTTCACATAAGCATCGCAGCCCCAAACTTTCAGAAATGACAACTTTGGTTTCTTTCCAAACCACAGTTCATAAGGCGTCGTCTCAATGGATTTTGATGGTGCCCTATTTAATGTGAATGCGGTCGTCTCTAGAGCATATCCCCAAAATGATAGCGGTAAATCAGTAAGAGACATCATAGATCGCACCATATCTAGTAAACTACGATTACGACGTTTGGACACACCATTACGCTGTGGTGTTCCGGGTGGCGTGAGTTGCGAAACTATTCCACATTGTTTCAAATGTAATCCAAACTCGTAACTCAAATACTCTCCTCCATGATCAGATCGTAGGAATTTTATTTTCTTGTTACGATGATTTTCAACTTCACTCTGAAATTCTTTGAACTTTTCAAACATTTCAGACTTATGTTTCATTAAGTAGATATACCCATATCTGCTTAAGTCATCTATGAAGGCGAGAAAATAACGATATCCACCACGAGCCTCAACATTCATCGGACCACATACATCTGTATGTATGATTTCCAATAAATCTGTTGCTCTCTCCATAGTACCGGAGAACGGTGTTTTTGTCATCTTACCCATAAGGCACGGTTCGCAAGTACCAAGTGATTCATAATCAAGTGGTTCCAAAAGCCCATCAGTATGGAGTTTCTTCATGCGCTTTATACCGATATGACCCAAACGGCAGTGCCACAAATAAGTTGCACTATCATTATCAATTCTGCATCTTTTGGCTTCAACACTATGAATATGTGTGTCACTACTATCGAGATTTAATAAGAATAGACGACTCTTTAAGGGTGCATGACCATAAAAGATATTGCTCATGTAAATAGAACAACCATTATTCTCTAATTTAAATGAATAACCGTCTCGCATCAAACAAGATCCAGATATAATGTTCATGCTTAACGCTGGCACCAAATAACAATTATTTAGGTCTAATACTAATCCCGAAGGTAGATGTAGAGATAGCGTGCCGACTGCGATCACATCGACTTTGGAACCATTTCCCGCGCGCATCGTCACCTCGTCCTTAGCCAATCTTCGCTTAATCCGTAGTCCCTGTTTCGAGTTGCAAATATTAGCAACAGAACCAGTATCAAATACCCAGGTGCTACTGCGAGCATTAGTAAGGTACACATCAATAACATGTATATCACATATACCTTTGTTCACCTTGCCATCCTTCTTATCCGCCAAATACTTGGGGCAGTTCCGCTTCCAGTGACCAGTCTGCTTGCAGTAGAAGCACTCAGTTTCAGGCTTAGGTCCAGGTTTGGGTTTCTTATCTTGAGTAGCAACTTGCTTGCTGTTCTTTTTGAAGTTCCCCTTCTTCTTCCCTTTGCCCTTTTTCTTGAAACTAGTGGTCTTGTTGACAATCAACACTTGATGCTCCTTCTTGATTTCTACCTCCGCAGCTTTCAGCATTGCGAAGAGCTTGGGAATAGTCTTATTCATCCCTTGCATATTATAGTTCATCACGAAGCTCTTGTAGATTGGTGGCAGTGATTGGAGAATTTTGTCAATGACGCAATCATCTGGAAGATTAACTCCCAATTGAATCAAGTGATTATTATACCCAGACATTTTGAGTATATGCTCACTGACAGAACTGTTCTCCTCCATCTTGCAGCTATAGAACTTATTGGAGACTTCATATCTCTCAATCCGGGCATTTGCTTGAAATATTAACTTCAACTCTTGGAACATCTCATATGCTCCATGACGTTCAAAACGTCGTTGAAGTCCCGATTCTAAGCCGTAAAGCATGGCACACTGAACTATCGAGTAGTCATCAGCTTTGCTCTGCCAGACGTTCATAACATCTGGTGTTGTTCCAGCAGCAGGCCTGGCACCCAGCGGTGCTTCTAGGACATAATTCTTCTGTGCAGCAATGAGGATAATCCTCAAGTTATGGACCCAGTCCGTGTAATTGCTACCATCATCTTTCAACTTTGCTTTCTCAAGGAACGCATTAAAATTCAACGGAACAACAGCATGGGCCATCTATCTACAATCAAACATAAACAAGCAAGATACTATCAGGTACTTAGTTCATGATAAATTTAGGTTCAATTAATCATATTACTTAAGAACTCCCACTTAGATAGACATCCCTCTAATCTTCTAAGTGATTACGTGATCCAAATCAACTAAACCATGTCCGATCATCACGTGAGATGGAGTAGTTTCATTGGTGAACATCGCTATGTCGATCATATCTACTATATGATTCATGCTCGACCTTTCGGTCTCCGTGTTCCGAGGCCATATCTGTATATGCTTGGCTCGTCAAGTATAACCTGAGTATTCCGCGTGTGCAACTGTTTTGCACCCGTTGTATTTGAACGTAGAGCCTATCACATCCGATCATCACGTGGTGTCTCAGCACGAAGAACTTTCGCAACGGTGCATACTCAGGGAGAACACTTCTTGATAATTAGTGAGAGATCATCTTATAATGCTACCGTCAATCAAAGCAAGATAAGATGCATAAAAGATAAACATCACATGCAATCAATATAAGTGATATGATATGGCCATCATCATCTTGTGCTTGTGATCTCCATCTTCGAAGCACCGTCGTGATCACCATCGTCACCGGCGCGACACCTTGATCTCCATCGTAGCATCGTTGTTGTCTCGCCAATCTTATGCTTCCACGACTATCGCTACCGCTTAGTGATAAAGTAAAGCATTACAGCGCAATTGCATTGCATACAATAAAGCGACAACCATATGGCTCCTGCCAGTTGCCGATAACTCAGTTACAAAACATGATCATCTCATACAATAAAATTTAGCATCATGTCTTGACCATATCACATCACAACATGCCCTGCAAAAACAAGTTAGACGTCCTCTACTTTGTTTTTGCAAGTTTTACGTGGCTTCTACGGGCTTAAGCAAGAACCAATCTTACCTATGCATCAAAACCACAACGATAGTTTGTCAAGTTGGTGCTGTTTTAACCTTCGCAAGGACCGGGCGTAGCCACACTCGGTTCAACTAAAGTTGGAGAAACTGTCACCCGTTAGCCACCTTTGTGCAAAGCACGCCGGGAGAACCGGTCTCGCATAAGCGTACGCGTAATGTCGGTCCAGGCCGCTTCGTCCAACAATACTATCGAACCAAAGTATGACATGCTGGTAAGCAGTATGACTTATATCGCCCACAACTCACTTGTGTTCTACTCGTGCATATAACATCAACACATAAAACCTAGGCTCTGATACCACTGTTGGGGAACGTAGTAATTTGAAAAAATTTCCTACGCACACGCAAGATCATGGTGATGCATAGCAACGAGAGGGGAGAGTGTGATCTACGTACCCTTGTAGATCGACTGTGGAAGCATTAGCACAACGCGGTTGATGTAGTCGTATGTCTTCACGGCCCGACCGATCAAGCACCGAAACTACGGCACCTCCGAGTTCTGGCACACGTTCAGCTTGATGACGATCCCCGGACTCCGATCCAGCAAAGTGTCGGGGAAGAGTTCCGTCAGCACAACGGCGTGGTGACGATCTTGATGTTCTACCATCGCAGGGCTTCGCCTAAGCACCGCTACAATATTATCGAGGATTATGGTGGAAGGGGGCACCGCACACGGCTAAGAATATGATCATGTGGATCAACTTGTGTTTCTAGGGGTGCCCCTGCCTCCGTATATAAAGGAACAAGGGGGAGGTGCGGCCGGCCAGGAGGAGGGCGCGCCAGGGGGAGTCCTACTCCCACCGGGAGTAGGATTCCCCCCCTTTCCTAGTTGGAATAGGATTCGGGAAGGGGGGAAAGAGGAGAGAGAGAAGGAAGGGGGGCGCCGCCCCCTCTCCTTGTCATATTCGGACTAGGGGGGGAGGGGCGTGCGGCCCAGCCCTGGCCACCTCTCCTCTCTTCCACTAAAGCCCACTAAGGCCCATATACCTCCCGGGGGGTTCCGATAACCTCCCGGTACTCCGGTAAAATCCCGATTTCACCCAGAACACTTCCGATATCCAAATATAGGCTTCCAATATATCAATCTTTATGTCTCGACCATTTCGAGACTCCTCGTCATGTCCGTGGTCACATCCGGGACTCCTAACAAACTTCGGTACATCAAAATGCATAAACTCATAATATAACTGTCATCGAAACCTTAAGCGTGCGGACCCTACGGGTTCGAGAACAAAGTAGACATGACCGAGACACGTCTCCGGTCAATAACCAACAGCGGAACCTGGATGCTCATATGGGCTCCTACATATTCTACGAAGATCTTTATCGGTCAGACCGCATAACAACATACGTTGTTCCCTTTGTCATCGGTATGTTACTTGCCCGAGATTCGATCGTCGGTATCTCAATACCTAGTTCAATCTCGTTACCGGCAAGTCTCTTTACTCGTTTCGTAATACATCATCTCGCAACTAACTCATTAGTTGTAATTCTTGCAAGGCTTATGTGATGTGCATTACCGAGAGGGCCCAGAGATACCTCTCCGACAATCGGAGTGACAAATCCTAATCTCGAAATACGCCAACCCAACATTTACCTTTGGAGACACCTGTAGAGCTCCTTTATAATCACCCAGTTACGTTGTGACGTTTGGTAGCACACAAAGTGTTCCTCCAGTAAACGGGAGTTGCATAATCTCATAGTCATAGGAACATGTATAAGTCACGAAGAAAGCAATAGCAACATACTAAACGATCGGGTGCTAAGCTAATGGAATGGGTCATGTCAATCCAAACGTCACTAGTATGCCTCTACTTGACTAGCTCGTTAATCGAAGATGGTTATGTTTCCTAACCATAGACATGTGTTGTCATTTGATTAATGGGATCACATCATTAGGAGAATACAATTCTAGCATGAATAATAAACATTTATCATGATATAAGGAAATAAAATAATAACATTATTATTGCCTCTAGGGCATATTTACTTCACCGCTTTGGATCATCATATGATGCATTCGCTTCCTTATCTTTTCTTTTTCTCGGCTTGGTAGACATGTCCTTCACATAGAAAACCTATGCCACATCATTGGCTAGGACGAATGGTTCATCTGCATACGCAAGGCTGTTGAGATCCGCTGTTGTCATTCCGTACTGCGGGTCTTCCGTTACCCCGCCTCGTGTCATATTGACCCATTTGCACCGAAACAAAGGGACCTTCAAACCACGTCGATAGTCAAGTTCCCATATGTCTTGTATATAACCATAATATGTTTCCTTTCCCGTCTTGGTTTCTGCATCAAAGCGGACACCACTCTTTTGGTTGGTGCTCTTCTTATCTTGGGAGATCGTGTAAAATGTATTACCATTTATCGCGTACCCTTTGAAAGTCATTATATTCGAAGATGGTAACTGGGACAGCAAGTACAAGTCATCTTCAATAGAGGCGTCATGCATGGTACGTGTCTGCAACCAGCTGGTGAAACTCCTGGTAGAAGCCCCCTCAATGCAACCGGAAGCAGTTGCGTCATAATCACGTGGCAGTCATGAGACTTTAGGTTCTGGAACTTTTTCTCTGCCATGTTTATTATTCCCTTTATATTCGACGAGAATCCAGACGGTACCTTAATACTGAGCAGGCATTCAAAGAAGATTTCCTTCTCTTCTTTGGTAAGAGCGTAGCTTGCATGACCCTGATGTACGCCGTCTTTTCCGTGCATACGTTGCTGGTCCTCCCGTGCCTCAGGTGTATCTTTTGTCTTCCCATACACGCCCAAGAAGCCAAGCAGGGTCACACAAAGATTCTTCGTCATGTGCATCACGTCGATTGTGGAGCGGACCTCTAGGTCTTTCCAATAGGGCAGGTCCCAAAATATAGATTTCTTCTTCCACATGGGTGCGCGTCCGTCAGCGTCATTCGGAACAGGTTGTCCACCAGGACCCTTTCCAAAGACCACCTTCAAATCCTTGACCATATCATGTACATCTGCACTAGTACGGTGGCGAGGCTTCGTCCGGTGATCCGCCTCACCTTTGAAATTCTTGCCTTTCTTTCTTACGGGATGCCTGCTCGGAAGAAATCGACGATGTCCCAGGTACACATTCTTCTTACAGTTAGCCAAAAATATACTGTCGGTATCGTCCAAACAGTGCGTGCATGCGCGGTATCCCTTGTTTGTCTGTCCTGAAAGGTTACTGAGAGCAGGCCAATCATTGATGGTCACGAACAACAACGCCTTTAGGTCAAATTCTTCCCCCATGTGCTCATCCCACGCACGTACACATGTTCCATTCCATAGTTGTAAGAGTTCTTCAACTAATGGCCTTAGGTACACATCAATGTCGTTGGCGGGTTGCTTATTGCCTTGGATGAGCATTGGCATCATAATGAACTTCCGCTTCATGCACAACCAAGGAGGAAGGTTATACAAACATAGAGTCACAGGCCAGGTGCTATGGTTGCTGCTCTGCTCCCCAAAAGGATTAATGCCATCTGCACTTAGACCAAACCATACGTTCCTTGCGTCATTGTAACACCCCGGATGTAATTTACCTTATATGTATCCCAACTCTTGCCGTTTCCAGGGCTAAGTTATTTTATTTCCTTGGGTTCGGGTTTTTTTTGTCTCCGTGTGTTGTTGCTTTGTCGTGTATCTCATATCATGTCATCATGTGCATTGCATTTGCATACGTGTTCGTCTCATGCATCCGAACATTTTCCCCGTTGTCCGTTTTGCATTCCGGCGCTCCTATCTCCTCCGGTGGTCCTTTCTACCCCTTTTTGTGTGTGGGGGTTAAATATTTCCGGATTGGAGCGAGACTTGCCAAGCGGCCTTGGTTTACAACCGGTAGACCGCCCGTCAAGTTTCGTACCAATTGGACTTCGTTTGATACTCCAACGCTTAACCGAGGGACCGAGAAGGCCTCGTTTGTGTTGCAGCCCAACACCCTTCCAATTTGGCCCAAAACCCACCTAAACCTTCTCCATCATCTAGAGCGTTCGATCACGATCGCGTGGCCGAAAACTGCACTCCATTTCGAGTCTCCTAGCTCCCTCTACCTATAAATATAGATCCCCTCCTCGAAATCACGGTCCAAACCCTAGTCTCCCCCTCCAAGCACCGCCGGACAAAGTCCAGCCAGGCCGGACACGTCCGACCTGACCCGCCGCCGCCACGTGTTGCGACACGATTCGTGTGCCGCCCATGCCCACTTCGCCGCCTCGCAGGGCCCGTGGGAGGCCCTCCCGGCCCGCGTCCTCGCCCGCACCGCTTCCTTCGCGCCACCGCCATCTTCCTCCTTCGTCGCCCGAGCGCCGCCGACCGCTCCCCGCTGGAACTTCGCCGCCCCGCTGCCGCAGTTTGCCGGTCGCCGCCATGGTAGCCTTCATCGGCTACCGCCTCCTCATTCCGGCGCCGTCCCGATGCCGGCAAACCTCGCCACCGCGCGTCCACGCCGCGGGAGCCGCCCAGCGCCGCCCTGTACCGAGCCCCGCGCCGCCCCGCGCTTCTCCGGCGAGGTCCTCGGCCATCCTCGAACGCCGTGCCACTACAGTGTCGGATCGGATCTAGATCCGGACGAACCCTAACTTTTGGGTTGAGTTTCCCCCTCTCTCCTTATTTATTTTGCAAATTTCATCATGTCGTATCTCCTCAACCGTAGCTCCGATTTGAGCGTGTAGCATATCAAACTGTTCGTCTCAGAGAGTACATTATTTCATCTCATTGCATCATTTTAATTTTGAGCTCATCTTGATGCTCGAAATGCTGTTGGAAGAGGGCTATTTGATATAATTGCCAGATCTGTTGCATCAAATAGCTATTTGTCATTTTTGCCATGATTAATGTGTGCATGATATGCTCCTAAGCTCTACATGAGTTTTGTTATATGCCATTCCATCTTTACAGAGGTGCTTACCATGTATTTTTGTAATATGTGTGGTGACTAGCACAAGCTTGCAAAATAGTGCATTCGTTAATGCTGATTTCAGGGACTTAGAATTTCTCCAAGTCCTTGATCTGTTTTTGTCGGTATGCCATATGTTCATGTTGTTTCCTAGTGATCCATGCCTCTTTTGAGGATGATCAGTAAGGATGTTTTGTTAACATTGTGGTGCTCTATCCATCCATGTCTTTGTTTGTATTTATGGAGCACCCTAGCTTGAGTCAATCGAGCTCTACTTTTGCTATTTCGTGAATCCTGGCAGATTGTTGACTTGTTAGCGATTTTGCCGAGGATGTTCTTATTGATACGTGCATGCTATGTTGTTGTTCTTGCCATGTCTAGCTTCTATGCCATGTATTATTGATGGGTGTATGCTTAGTTGGTCATGCCATGCTCTGTAGTGAGTGCATCGAGCTCGTAAACATGCCTACTCGTTAACAGATTTGCGTGCTCCAGTTTTTCACCAAGTCTGTAATCTGATTATGTTTTTGCCATGTTCACATGCTTGCAATTGTATTTTCTGATCCCTTTTGGCTCAAGGTCACTAAGGGACTTTTGATAAGTGCTTTGAGTAGCTTCATGCCATGCCTTGCTTTGCCATGTTAAGTTCCTGTAGCATATAGTTTTCATGCTCCAAAGTGTGCTACCTGATGTTAAATTCTAGACCTGTGTTAATTTCACTAAGTCTGAAACCTGTTATCATTTGCATTTTTGCCATGCTTGTTTGATCCTGTTAATGGATGAATTGGCCGTAGCTCAGTGTTCATCTTTTGTCAAGAATCATGAGTGGATCCCTGCCATGTATTTTGTTGTCTTGTTTGAGTGTTGTAGCATAATTATCTTGATGCATTTAGATGGCTACTTGCTGATTATCGCAGACCGGTGCCATATTTGTTTTGCTTGCCATTTCCAAACCATGCATCTGATTCCGGTGATCTTTATATCGATTTCAACCGAAATCACCTCACCTTTCTAGTGGCACTCTTGGATTTCCAAGTTGAGGCCAGGTTCAATCATTCCTTGTCAAATCTTGCATATGCATCTGTTGGAAATATGCCCTAGAGGCAATAATAAAAGCATTATTATTATATTTCCTTGTTCATGATAATTGTCTTTATTCATGCTATAATTGTGTTATCCGGAAATCGTAATACATGTGTGAATAACAGACACCAACATGTCCCTAGTAAGCCTCTAGTTGACTACCTCGTTAATCAACAGATAGTCATGGTTTCCTGGCTATGGACATAGGATGTCATTGATAACGAGATCACATCATTAGGAGAATGATGTGATGGACAGGACCCAATCCTAAACATAGCATAAAGATCGTATAGTTCGTTTGCTAGAGTTTTGCAATGTTAAGTATCTTTTCCTTAGACCATGAGATCGTGTAACTCCCGGATACCGTAGGAGTGCTTTGGGTGTACCAAACATCACAACGTAACTGGGTGACTATAAAGGTAGACTACGGGTATCTCCGAAAGTGTCTGTTGGGTTGACACGGATCAAGACTGGGATTTGTCACTCCGTATGACAGAGAGGTATCACTGGGCCCACTCGGTAATGCATCATCATAATGAGCTCAAAGTGACCAAGTGTCTGGTCACGGGATCATGCATTACGGTACGAGTAAAGTGACTTGCCGGTAACGAGATTGAACGAGGTATTGGGATACCGACGATCGAATCTCGGGCAAGTAATATATCGATTGACAAAGGGAATTGCATACGTGGTTGATTGAATCCTCGACATCATGGTTCATCCGATGAGATCATCGTGGAGCATGTGGGAGCCAACATGGGTATCCAGATCCCGCTGTTGGTTATTGACCGGAGAGTCGTCTCGGTCATGTCTACATGTCTCCCGAACCCGTAGGGTCTACACACTTAAGGTTCGGTGACGCCAGGGTTGTGAAGATATGTATATGCAGTAACCCGAATGTTGTTCGGAGTCCCGGATGAGATCTCGGACGTCACAAGGAGTTCCGGAATGGTCCGGAGGTAAAGAATTATATATGGGAAGTGCTGTTTCGGCCATCGGGACAAGTTTCGGGGTTACCGGTATTGTACCGGGACCACCGGAAGGGTCCCGGGGGTCCACCGGGTGGGGCCACCTATCCCGGAGGGCCCCATGGGCTGAAGTGGGAAGGGACCCAGCCCATAGTGGGCTGGGGCGCCACCCCCTAAGGGCCCATGCGCCTAGGGTTTAGGGGAAACCTAAAGGGGGGCGCCCCCTTGCTTGGGGGGCAAGCCCCCCACCCCTTGGCCGCCGCCCCCCCTAGGAGATCCATCTCCTAGGGCCGGCGCCCCCCCTAGGCACCCCTATATATAGTGGGGGAGAGGAGGGACTTGAGGCTACGGCTTTTGGTGCATCCCTCTCTCCCTGTTACGTCTCTCTCTCTTGTAGTAAAGGCGAAGCCCTGCTACTGTGACGCCCTGCATCCACCACCACGCCGTCGTGCTGCTGGATCATCATCAACCTCTCCTTCCCCCTTGCTGGATCAAGAAGGAGGAGACGTCTCCCGTCCCGTACGTGTGTTGAACGCGGAGGTGCCGTCCGTTCGGCACTTGGTCATCGGTGATTTGGATCACGTCGTGTTCGACTACATCATCCCCGTTCTTTGAACGCTTCCGGACGCGATCTACAAAGGTATGTAGATGCATCTGATGACTCGTTGCTAGATGAACTCCTAGATGGATCTTGGTGAAACAAGTAGGAAATTGTTTTGTTTTCTGCAACGTTCCCCAACAGTGGCATCATGAGCTAGGTCTATGCGTAGTTCTTCTTGCGCAAGTAGAACACAATTTGTTGTGGGCGTGGATTTGTCAACTTTATTGCCGCTACTAGTCTTTTCTTGCTTCAGCAGTATTGTGGGATGAAGCGGCTCGGACCAACCTTACACGTACGCTTACGTGAGACCGGTTCCACCGACTAACATGCACTAGTTGCATAAGGTGGCTGGCGGGTGTCTGTCTCTCCTACTTTAGTTGGAGTGGATTCGATGAACAGGGTCCTTATGAAGGGTAAATAGAAGTTGACAAATCACGTTGTGGCTTTCACGTAGGTAAGAAAACGTTCTTGCTAAAACCCTAATTCAGCCACGTAAAACTTGCAACAACAATTAGAGGACGTCTAACTTGTTTTTGCAGCAAGTGGTTTGTGATATGATATGGCCAAAGTTGTGATGAATGATGAATGATATATATGTGATGTATGAGATGTTCATGCTATTGTAATAGGAATCACGACTTGCATGTCGATGAGTATGACAACAGGCAGGAGCCATAGGAGTTGTCTTTATTCTTTTATATGACCTGCGTGTCATTGAGAAACGCCATGTAAATTACTTTACTTTATTTCTAAATGCGTTAGCCATAGTAGTACAAGTAATAGTTGGCGAGCAACTTCATGGAGACACGATGATGGAGATCATGATGATGGAGATCATGGTGTCAAGCCGGTGACAGGATGATCATGGAACCCCAAGATGGAGATCAAAGGAGCTATGTGATATTGGCCATATCATGTCACGTTTATTATTTGATTGCATGTGATGTTTATCATGTTTTGCATCTTGTTTACTTAGAACGACGGTAGTAAATAAGATGATCCCTCATAACAATTTCAAGAAGTGTTCTCCCCTAACTGTGCACCGTTGCTAAAGTTCGTCGTTTCGAAGCACCACGTGATGATCGGGTGTGATAGATTCTTACGTTCACATACAACGGGTGTAAGACATTTTTACACATGCAAAACACTTAGGGTTAACTTGACGAGCCTAGCATGTGTATAGACATGGCCTCGGAACACAGAAGACCGAAAGGTCGAACATGAGTCGTATAGAAGATACGATCAACATGAAGATGTTCACCGACGTTGACTAGTCCGTCTCACGTGATGATCGGACACGGCCTAGTTAACTCGAATCATGTAATACTTAGATGACTAGAGGGATGTCTAATCTAAGTGGGAGTTCATTATATAATTTGATTAGATGAACTTTATTATCATGAACATTAGTCTAAAATATTTTACAATATGTCTTGTAGATCAAATGGCCCACGTAGTCCTCAACTTCAACGCGTTCCTAGAGAAAACCAAGCTGAAAGACGATGGCAGCAACTATACGGACTGGGTCCGGAACCTGAGGATCATCCTCATAGCTGCCAAGAAAGATTACGTCCTACAAGCACCGCTAGGTGAAGCTCCCGTCCCACAGAACCAAGACGTTATGAACGCTTGGCAGACACGTGTTGACGACTACTCCCTCGTTCAGTGCGGCATGCTTTACAGTTTAGAGCCGGGGCTCCAAAAGCGTTTTGAGAGACATGGAGCATATGAGATGTTCGAAGAGCTAAAAAATGGTTTTCCAAGCTCATGCCCGGGTCGAGAGATATGATGTCTCCGACAAGTTCTTCAGCTGTAAGATGGAGGAAAATAGTTCTGTCAGTGAGCACATACTCACTATGTCTGGATTACATAACCGCTTGACTCAGCTGGGAGTTAATCTCCCGGATGATGCGGTCATTGACAGAATCCTCCAGTCGCTTCCACCAAGCTACAAGAGCTTTGTGATGAACTTCAACATGCAGGGGATGCAAAAGACCATTCCTGATTTGTTTTCAATGCTGAAATCAGCGGAGGTAGAAGTCAAAAAGGAACATCAAGTGTTGATGGTCAATAAAACCACTAAGTTCAAGAAAGGCAAGGGTAAAAAGAACTTCAAGAAGGACGGCAAGGAAGTTGCCGCGCCCGGCAAGCGAGCTGCCGGGAAGAAGCCAAAGAATGGACCCAAGCCCGAGACTGAGTGCTTTTATTGCAAGGGAAGCGGTCACTGGAAGCGGAACTGCCCCAAATACTTAGCAGACAAGAAGGCCGGCAAAACAAAAGGTATATGTGATATACATGTAATTGATGTGTACCTTACCAGTAATCGTAGTAGCTCTTGGGTATTTGATACCGGTGCAGTTGCTCACATTTGTAACTCACAGCAGGAACTACGGAATAAGCGGAGACTGGCAAAGGACGAGGTGACGATGTGCGTCGGGAATGGTTCCAAAGTCGATGTGATCGCCGTCGGCACGCTACCTCTTCATTTACCTACGGGATTAGTTTTAAACCTCAATAATTGTTATTGAGTACCAGCTTTGAGCATGAATATTGTATCGGGATCTCGTTTAATTCGAGATGGCTACTCATTTAAATTCGAGAATAATGGTTGTTCTATTTATATGAGAGATATGTTTTATGGTCATGCTCCTATGGTGAATGGTTTATTCTTTATGAATCTCGAACATAATGCTACACATGTTCATAGTGTGAGTACCAAAAGATGTAAGGTTGATAATGATAGTCCCACATACTTGTGGCACTGCCGCCTTGGTCACATAGGTGTCAAACACATGAAGAAGCTCCATGCAGATGGACTTTTAGAGTCTCTTGATTATGAATCATTTGACACATGCGAACCATGCCTTATGGGTAAAATGACCAAGACTCCGTTCTCAGGAACAATGGAGCGAGCAACCAACTTATTGGAAATCATACATACTGATGTGTGCGGTCCAATGAGTGTTGAGGCTCGTGGTGGCTATCGTTATGTCCTCACCCTCACTGATGACTTGAGTAGATATGGGTATGTCTACTTGATGAAACACAAGTCCGAAACCTTTGAAAAGTTCAAGGAATTTCAGAATGAGGTTGAGAATCAACATGACAAGAAAATCAAGTTTCTACGATCAGATCGTGGAGGAGAATACTTGAGTCATGAATTTGGCACACACTTAAGAAAATGTGGAATAGTTTCACAACTCACGCCGCCTGGAACACCTCAGCGTAACGGTGTGTCCGAATGTCGTAATTGCACTCTATTAGATATGGTGCGGTCTATGATGTCTCTTACCGATCTACCGCTATCTTTTTGGGGCTATGCTTTAGAGACTGCTGCATTCACTTTAAATAGGGCTCCGTCAAAATCCGTTGAGACGACACCGTTTGAATTATGGTTTGGGAAGAAACCTAAGTTGTCGTTTCTGAAAGCTTGGGGATGCGATGCTTATGTCAAGAAACTTCAACCCGAAAAGCTCGAACCCAAGTCGGAAAAATGCGTCTTCATAGGATACCCAAAAGAAACTATTGGGTATACCTTCTACCTCAGATCCGAAGGCAAGATCTTTGTTGCCAAGAATGGATCCTTTCTAGAGAAAGAGTTTCTCTCGAAAGAAGTAAGTGGGAGGAAAGTAGAACTTGATGAAGTGTTACCTCTTGAACCGGAAAATGGCGCAACTCAAGAAAATGTTCCTGAGGTGCCTGCACCGACTAGAGAGGAAGTTAATGATGATGATCATGAAACTTCTGATCAAGTTGCTACTGAACTTCGAAGGTCCACAAGGACACGTTCCGCACCAGAGTGGTACGGCAACCCTGTCTTGGAAATCATGTTAGACAACGGTGAACCTTCTAACTATGAAGAAGCGATGGCGGGCCCGGATTCCGACAAATGGCTAGAAGCCATGAAATCCGAGATAGGATCCATGTATGAAAACGAAGTATGGACTTTGGCTGACTTGCCCGTTGAACGGCAAGCCATAGAGAATAAATGGATCTTTAAGAAGAAGACAGACGCGGATGGTAATGTGACCATCTATAAAGCTCGGCTTGTCGCTAAGGGTTATCGACAAGTTCAAGGGGTTGACTACGATGAGACTTTCTCACTGGTAGCGAAGCTAAAGTCCGTCCGAATCATGTTAGCAATTGCCGCGTTTTATGATTATCAAATATGGCAAATGGACGTCAAAACGGCATTCCTTAATGGTTTCCTTAAGGAAGAATTGTATATGATGCAGCCGGAAGGTTTTGTCGATCCTAAGAATGCTGACAAGGTGTGCAAGCTCCAACGCTTGATTTATGGGCTGGTGCAAGCATCTCGGAGTTGGAACATTCGCTTTGATGAGATGATCAAAGCGTTTGGGTTTACACAGACTTATGGAGAAGCCTGCATTTACAAGAAAGTGAGTGGGAGCTCTGTAGCATTTCTCATATTATATGTAGATGACATACTTTTGATGGGAAATGATATAGAACTCTTGGACAGCATTAAGGCCTACTTGAATAAGAGTTTTTCAATGAAGGACCTTGGAGAAGCTGCTTATATATTAGGCATCAAAATCTATAGAGATACATCGAGACGCCTCATAGGTCTTTCACAAAGCAGATACCTTGATAAGATATTGAATAAGTTCAATATGGATCAATCTAAGAAGGGGTTCTTGCCTGTGTTACAAGGTATGAAATTGAGCTCGGCTCAAAGTCCGACCACGGCAGAAGAAATAAAAGAGATGAGTGTCATCCCCTATGCCTCAGCCATAGGTTCTATTATGTATGCCATGCTGTGTACCAGACCTAATGTAAACCTTGCCGTAAGTTTGGTAGGAAGGTACCAAAGTAATCCCGGCAAGGAACACTGGACAGCGGTCAAGAATATCCTGAAGTACCTGAAAAGGACTAAGGAGATGTTTCTTGTTTATGGAGGTAACGAAGAGCTCGTCGTAAAGGGTTACGTTGATGCTAGCTTCGACACAGATCTGGATGACTCAAAGTCACAAACCGGATACATGTATATTTTGAATGGTGGGGCAGTAAGCTGGTGCAGTTGCAAGCAGAGCGTCGTGGCGGGATCTACATGTGAAGCGGAGTACATGGCAGCCTCGGAGGCAGCACATGAAGCAATTTGGGTGAAGGAGTTCATCACCGACCTTGGAGTCATACCCAATGCATCGGGGCCGATCAAGCTCTTCTGTGACAACACTGGAGCTATTGCACTTGCCAAGGAGCCCAGGTTTCACAAGAAGACAAGGCACATCAAGCGTCGCTTCAACTCCATTCGTGAAAATGTTCAAGATGGAGACATAGATATTTGTAAAGTACATACGGACCTGAATGTAGCAGATCCGTTGACTAAACCTCTCCCTAGGGCAAAACATGATCAACACCAGCATTCCATGGGTGTTCGATTCATCACAATGTAACTAGATTATTGACTCTAGTGCAAGTGGGAGACTGTTGGAAATATGCCCTAGAGGCAATAATAAAAGCATTATTATTATATTTCCTTGTTCATGATAATTGTCTTTATTCATGCTATAATTGTGTTATCCAGAAATCATAATACATGTGTGAATAACAGACACCAACATGTCCCTAGTAAGCCTCTAGTTGACTAGCTCGTTAATCAACAGATAGTCATGGTTTCCTAGCTATGGACATAGGATGTCATTGATAACGAGATCACATCATTAGGAGAATGATGTGATGGACAGGACCCAATCCTAAACATAGCATAAAGATCGTATAGTTCGTTTGCTAGAGTTTTGCAATGTCAAGTATCTTTTCCTTAGACCATGAGATCGTGTAACTCCCGAATACAGTAGGAGTGCTTTGGGTGTACCAAACGTCACAACGTAACTGGGTGACTATAAAGGTAGACTACGGGTATCTCCGAAAGTGTCTGTTGGGTTGACACGGATCAAGACTGGGATTTGTCACTCCGTATAACGGAGAGGTATCACTGGGCCCACTCGGTAATGCATCATCATAATGAGCTCAAAGTGACCAAGTGTCTGGTCATGGGATCATGCATTATGGTACAAGTAAAGTGACTTGCCGGTAACGAGATTTAACGAGGTATTGGGATACCGACGATCGAATCTCGGGCAAGTAATATATCGATTGACAAAGGGAATTGCATACGGGGTTGATTGAATCCTCGACATCGTGGTTCATTCGATGAGATCATCGTGGAGCATGTGGGAGCCAACATGGGTATCCAGATCCCGCTGTTGGTTATTGACCGAAGAGTCGTCTCGGTCATGTCTACATGTCTCCCGAACCCGTAGGGTCTACACACTTAAGGTTCGATGACGCTAGGGTTATAAAGGAAGTTTGTATGTGGTTACCGAATGTTGTTCGGAGTCCCGGATGAGATCCCGGATGTCACGAGGAGTTCCGGAATGGTCCGGAGGTAAAGAATTATATATGGGAAGTGCTGTTTCGGCCATCGGGACAAGTTTCGGGGTTACCGGTATTGTACCGGGACCACCGGAAGGGTCCCGGGGGTCCATCGGGTGGGGCCACCTATCCCGGAGGGCCCCATGGGCTGAAGTGGGAAGGGACCCAGCCCATAGTGGGCTGGGGCGCCACCCCCTAAGGGCCCATGCGCCTAGGGTTTAGGGGAAACCCTAAAGGGGGGCGCCCCCTTGCTTGGGGGGCAAGCCCCCCACCCCTTGGCCGCCGCCCCCCCCCTAGGAGATCCATCTCCTAGGGACGGCGCCCCCCTAGGCACCCCTATATATAGTGGGGGAGAGGAGGGACTTGAGGCTACGGCTTTTGGTGCATCCCTCTCTCCCTGTTATGTCTCTCTCTCTCTCTTGTAGTAAAGGCGAAGCCCTGCTACTGTGACGCCCTGCATCCACCACCACGCCGTCGTGCTGCTGGATCATCATCAACCTCTCCTTCCCCCTTGCTGGATCAAGAAGGAGGAGACGTCTCCCATCCCGTACGTGTGTTGAACGTGGAGGTGCCGTCCGTTCGGCACTTGGTCATCGGTGATTTGGATCACGTCGTGTTCGACTACATCATCCCCGTTCTTTGAACGCTTCCGCACGCGATCTACAAAGGTATGTAGATGCATCTGATGACTCGTTGCTAGATGAACTTCTAGATGGATCTTGGTGAAACGAGTAGGAATTTTTTTTGTTTTCTGCAACGTTCCCCAACAGCATCACATACCGCATCCCGCATAGCATACCATGTTTGCATCATGTTGTTCGAGCATTGCACATGGTTGATTGTGTTCCTTTTGCTTGTTTGTCTTGTTTAGGTAGAGCCGGGAGACGAGTTTGCTAACGAGGAGCCCGTTGAGTTTGCTTAAGAGGATCAAGTCAACTTTGACAACTTTGCAGGCAAGATGATCATACCCTCGAAATCACTTCTATCTTTGCTTGCTAGATGCTCACTCTTTTGCTATGCCTATGCTACGATACCTACCACTTTCTTATCATGCCTCCCAAATTGCCATGCCAAACCTCTAACCCACCATGTCCTAGCAAACCGTTGATTGGCTATATTACCGCTTTGCTCAGCCCCTCTTATAGTGTTGCTAGTTGCAGGGGAAGATTGGAGATTGTTCCTTGTTGGAACACTGTTTATTGTTGGGATATCACTATATTATCTTGTTATCTTAATGCATCTATATACTTGGTAAAGGGTGGAAGGCTCGGACTTTTGCCTAGTGTTTTGTTCCACTCTTGCCGCCCTAGTTTCCGTCATATCGGTGTTATGTTCCTGGATTTTGCGTTCCTTACGCGGTTGGGTTACAATGGGAACCCCTTGACAGTTCGCCTTGAATAAAACTCGTGTAGCAATGCCCAACATTGGTTTTACCATTTGCCACCTAGCCTTTATCCCTTGGGTTTCGCGGACTCAAGGGTCATCTTTATTTTAAAGCCCCGGGCCAGTGCTTCTCTAAGTGTTGGTCCAACCCAGAGCACCGTGCGGGGCCGTCCCTTGGCAACTTGGGTTATGTTGGCTCCCATACGCTTAGCTTATCCAGTGTGCCCTGAGAACGAGATATGTGCCGCTCCTATCAGGATTTGTCGGCACAGCGGGTGGTCTTGCTGGACTTTTTTACTGCTGTCGAGGATGTCTTGTAGAACCGGGATACCGAGTCTGATCGGAATGTCTCGGGAGAAGGAATATCCTTCGTTGACCGTGAGAGCTTGTGATGGGCTAAGTTGGGACTCCCCTGCAGGGATTTGAACTTTCGAAAGCCGTGCCCACGGTTATGGGCAGATGGGAATTTGTTAATATCCGGTTGTAGATAACATGTAACTTAACTTAATTAAAATGAATCAACCGCGTGTGTTACCGTGATGGTCTCTTCTCGGCGGAGTCCGGGAAGTGAACACGGTGTTGGAGTAATGCTTGATGTAGGTGTAATGCCCTCGATGCGGCTATATCTCCCACGTGTCGAAGCACGACTTAGAGGCATAACCGCATTGAAAGCAATGTCGCAAGTGAGGTAATCTTCGCAAACAACCCATGTAATATAATAAGGGAAAAGATACATAGTTGGCTTACAATCGCCACTTCACACAATACATGAATTAAAGCATTACATCAATCAGATACAATCAAGGTTCGTCTACAGAACCAAAATAAAAGAAGAACCCCAAATGCGACAAGGTCCCCGAACAACCCCAACTGGGCTCCACTACTGACCAACTAGAACGAAACAACACAAAGGACAAGATCTTCATCGAGCTCCTCCTGATCTTGGTTGCGTCATCTGCACGGACCCATCGGCACCTGCAAGCTGGTTTTGGAAGTATCTGTGAGTCACGGGGACTCATCAATCTCGCACCCTCGCGATCAAGACTATTTAAGCTTATGGGTAAGGTAAATGTATGAGGTGGAGCTGCAGCAAGCGACTAGCATATATGGTGGATAACATACGCAAATGAGAGCGAGAAGAGAAGGCAAAGCATGGTCGATAAAAGTATGATCAAGAAGTGATCCTAGAACAACCTACGTCAAGAATAACTCCAACACCATGTTCACTTCCCGGACTCCGCCGGAAAGAGACCATCACGGTTACACACGCGGTTGATGCAATTTAATTAAGGTCAACTTCAGGTTTTCTACAACCGGACGTTAAGAAATTCCCATATGCTCATAACCGCGGGCATGGCTTTCGAAAGTTCAAAACCCCGCAGGGGTGTCCCAACTTAGCCCATCACAAGCTCTCACGGTCAACGAAGGATATTCCTTCTAGCGGGAAGACCCGATCAGACTCGGAATCCCGGTTACATGACATCCTCGACAATGGTAAAACAAGTCCAGCAACACCGCCCGAATGTGCCGACAAATCCCGATAGGAGCGGCACATATCTCATTCTCAGGGCACACTCAGACGAGCAGTCCGTACAACTAAAACCAGCTCTCGAGTTTCCCCGAGGTGGCGCTGCAAGGGGCTCTAGTTTGGACCAACACTCAGAGGAGCACTGGCCCGGGGGGTTAAAATAATGATGACCCTCAGGAGCGCGACTCCCATGGGAAAAAGAGGCTAGGTGGCGAAGGTAAAACCAATGTTGGGCATTGCTGGAAGAGTTTTATTCAAAGCGAACTGTCAAGGGGTTCCCAATATAACCCAATCGCATAAGGAACACAAAATCCGGGAACATAACACCGATATAACGGAAACTAGGACGGCAAGAGTGGAACAAAACACCAGGCATAAGGCCGAGCCTTCCACCCTTTACCAAGTATATAGATGCATTAATTAAATACGAGATATTGTGATATCCTAACAAGTGAACATGTTCCAACAAGGAACAACATCTCCATGTTCCAACAAGGAACAAACTTCAATCTTCACCTGCAACTAATAATGCTATAAGAGGGACTGAGCAAAGCGGTAACATAGCGAATCAACGGTTTGCTAGGACATGGTGGGTTAGAGGTTTGACATGGCAATTTGGGAGGCATGATAAGCAAGTGGTAGGCATCGTAGCATAGGCATAGCAAAAGAGCGAGCATCTAGCAAGCAAAGATAGAAGTGATTTCGAGGGTATGGTCATCTTGCCTGAAATCCTGCAAGGAAGAAGAACGAGTCCATGAAGAAGACAAACGGAGATAGTCGAACGGTTCCTCACAAACGCAACGTTATCGGAACCAACCCGAAGAAGCAACCCCGGAAAGAAGCAAACAACATAGTAACCAACCACTACAACAACATGGCATGATGCACAACAAGTATGATGCATGTCCGGTTTAATGAAGCATGGCATGGCAAAGTGCACAAGCAATTCTACAAATTAAGTGGAGCTCACTATGCAACGAGTTGCATATTGAAGAAAACACCACATGACTTATTTAGTTCTCTCTCGTTTATGTACCCAACAATATTAAATGTTGTTAAACATGGCAAGAGGGTGATGAAGGAAATATGCCCTAGAGGCAATAATAAAGTTATTATTTGTTTCCTTATATCATGATAAATTTTTATTATTCATGATAGAATTGTATTAACCGGAAACATAATACATGTGTGAATACATAGACCAACAGAGTGTCACTAGTATGCCTCTACTTGACTAGCTCGTTAATCAAAGATGGTTATGTTTCCTAACCATGAACAAAGAGTTGTTATTTGATTAACGAGGTCACATCATTAGTTGAATGATCTAATTGACATGACCCATTCCATTAGCTTAGCACACGATCGTTTAGTATGTTGCTATTGCTTTCTTCATGACTTATACATGTTCCTATAACTATGAGATTATGCAACTCCCGTTTACCGAAGGAACACTTTGGGTACTACCAAACGTCACAACGTAACTGGGTGATTATAAAGGAGTACTACAGGTGTCTCCAATGGTAGATGTTGGGTTGGCGTATTTCGAGATTAGGGTTTGTCACTCCGATTGTCGGAGAGGTATCTCTGGGCCCTCTCGGTAATGCACATCACATAAGCCTTGCAAGCACTGCAACTAATATGTTAGTTGTGAGATGATGTATTACGGAACGAGTAAAGAGACTTGCCGGTAATGAGATTGAACTAGGTATTGGATACCGACGATCGAATCTCGGGCAAGTAACATACCGATGACAAAGGGAACAACGTATGTTGTTATGCGGTCTGACCGATAAAGATCTTCGTAGAATATGTAGGAGCCAATATGGGCATCCAGGTCCCGCTATTGGTTATTGACCGGAGACGTGTCTCGGTCATGTCTACATTGTTCTCGAACCGCAGGGTCCGCACGCTTAACGTTACGATGACAGTTATTATGAGTTTATGCATTTTGATGTACCGAAGGTTGTTTGGAGTCCCGGATGAGATCACGGACATGACGAGGAGTCTCGAAATGGTCGAGACGTAAAGATTGATATATTGGAAGCCTATGTTTGGGCACCGGAAGCGTTCCGGGTGAAATCGGGATTTTTCCGGATTACCGGGAGGGTTACCGGAACCCCCCGGGAGGTAAATGGGCCTATTGGGCCTTAGTGGAAAAGAGAGAAGAGGCAGCCCACAAGCCTAGCCGGCGCCCCCCCTTTCCCAAGTCCTAATAGGACTAGGAGAGGTGGGCCGGCCCCCTCTTTCTCCTCCCCCCCCAAGAATCCTAGTTGGAATAGGATTGGAGGGGAGGAGTCCTACTCCCGGTGGGAGTAGGACTCCTCCCTGCGCCTCCCTCCTAGCCGGCCGAACCCCCTGCCCCTGGCCTTTATATACGGGGGCAGGGGGCACCCCAAGACACACAACTTGATCCTTGAGATCGTTCCTTAGCCGTGTGCGGTGCCCCCTGCCACCAAATTCCACCTCGATCATACCGTTACAGTGCTTAGGCGAAGCTCTGCGTCGGTAGTACATCAAGATCGTCACCACGCCGTCGTGCTGACGGAACTCTTCCTCGACGCTTTGCTGGATCGGAGCCCGAGGAACGTCATCGAGCTGAACGTGTGCTAAGAACTCGGAGGTGCCGGAGTAATGGTGCTTGGATCGGTCGGATCGGGAAGAAGACGTACGACTACTTCCTCTACGTTTTGTGATCGCTTCCGCAGTCGGTCTGCGTTGGTACGTAGACAACACTCTCCCCTCTCGTTGCTGTGCATCACCATGATCTTGCGTGCGCGTAGGAAATTTTTTGAAATTACTGCGTTCCCCAACAGTGGCATCCGAGCCTAGGTTTTATGGTTTGATGTTATATGCACGAGTAGAACACAAGTGAGTTGTGGGCGATACAAGTCATACTGCCTACCAGCATGTCATACTTTGGTTCGGCGGTATTGTTGGTTGAGATGATCCGGACCAACCTTACGCGTACTCTTACACGAGACCGGTTCCCTCGACGTGCTTTGCACATAGATGGCTTGCGGAAGACTGTCTCTCCAACTTTAGTTGAACCAAGTGTGACTACGCCCGGTCCTTGAGAAGGTTAAAACGGAGTCTATTTGACGAACTATCGTTGTGGTTTTGATGCGTAGGTGAGATGAGTTCTTACTTAAGGCCGTAGCAGCCACGTAAAACTTGCAACAACAAAGTAGAGGACGTCTAACTTGTTTTTGCAGGGCATGTTGTGATGTGATATGGTCAAGGCATGATGCTGATTTTATTGTATGAGATGATCATGTTTTGTAACCGAGTTATCGGCAACTGGCAGGAGCCATATGGTTGTCGCTTTATTGTATGCAATGCAATTGCGCTGTAATGCTTTACTTTATCACTAAGCGGTAGCGATAGTCGTGGAAGCATAAGATTGGCGAGACAACAACGATGCTACGATGGAGATCAAGGTGTCGCGCCGGTGACGATGGTGATCACGACGGTGCTTCGAAGATGGAGATCACAAGCACAAGATGATGATGGCCATATCATATCACTTATATTGATTGCATGTGATGTTTATCTTTTATGCATCTTATCTTGCTTTGATTGACGGTAGCATTATAAGATGATCTCTCACTAATTATCAAGAAGTGTTCTCCCTGAGTATGCACCGTTGCGAAAGTTCTTCGTGCTGAGACACCACGTGATGATCGGATGTGATAGGCTCTACGTTCAAATACAACGGGTGCAAAACAGTTGCACACGCGGAATACTCAGGTTATACTTGACGAGCCAAGCATATACAGATATGGCCTCGGAACACAGAGACCGAAAGGTCGAGCGTGAATCATATAGTAGATATGATCAACATGACGATGTTCACCATTGAAAACTACTCCATCTCACGTGATGATGGGTTATGGTTTAGTTGATTTGGATCACGTGATCACTTAGAGGATTAGAGGGATGTCTATCTAAGTGGGAGTTCCTAAGTAATTTGATTAACTGAACTTAAAAATTATCATGAACTTAGTCCTGGTAGTATTTTGCAAATTATGTTGTAGATCAATAGCTCGCGTTGTTGCTTCCCTGTGTTTATTTTTGATATGTTCCTAGAGAAAATTGTGTTGAAAGATGTTAGTAGCAATGATGCGGATTGGATCCGTGATCTGAGGTTTATCCTCATTGCTGCACAGAAGAATTATGTCCTTGATGCACCGCTAGGTGACAGACCTATTGCAGGAGCAGATGCAGACGTTATGAACGTTTGGCTAGCTCAATATGATGACTACTTGATAGTTTAGTGCACCATGCTTAATGGCTTAGAATCGGGACTTCAAAGACGTTTTGAACGTCATGGACCATATGAGATGTTCCAGGAGTTGAAGTTAATATTTCAAGCAAATACCCGAGTTGAAAGATATGAAGTCTCCAACAAGTTCTATAGCTAAAAGATGGAGGAGAATCGCTCAACTAGTGAGCATGTGCTTAGATTGTCTGGGTACTACAATCGCTTGAATCAAGTGGGAGTTAATCTTCCAGATAAGATAGTGATTGACAGAATTCTCTAGCCACCATCACCAAGTTAGTAGAACTTCGTGATGAACTATAATATGCAAGGGATAACAGAAACAACTCCCAAGCTCTTCGTGATGCTGAAATCAACGAAGGTAGAAATCAAGAAAAACATCAAGTGTTGATGGTTGACAAGACCACTAGTTTCAAGAAAAGGGCAAAGGGAAGAAGGGGAACTTCAAGAAGAACGGCAAGCAAGTTGCTGCTCAAGTGAAGAAGCCTAAGTCTGATCCTA
This sequence comes from Triticum monococcum, assembly GCA_034509565.1. Classification (NCBI taxonomy): domain Eukaryota; kingdom Viridiplantae; phylum Streptophyta; class Magnoliopsida; order Poales; family Poaceae; genus Triticum; species Triticum monococcum. The sequence continues at coordinate 675,040,682 of CM067845.1, forward strand.
AGCCTGAGACTAAGTGCTTCTACTGCAAAGGGACTGGTCACTGGAAGCGGAACTACCCCAAGTGATTGGCAGATAAGAAGGATGGCAAAGTGAACATAAGTATATTTGATATACATGTTATTGATGTGTACTTTACTAGTGTTTATAGCAAACCCTCAGTATTTGATACTAGTTCAGTTGCTAAGATTAGTAACTCGAAACGGGAGTTGCAGAATAAACAGAGACTAGTTAAGGGTGAAGTGACGATGTGTGCTGGAAGTGGTTCCAAGATTGATATGATCATCATCGCACACTCCCTAAAATTTCGGGATTAGTGTTGAACCTAAATAAGTGTTATTTGGTGTTTGCGTTGAAAATGAATATGATTTGATCATGTTTATTGTAATACGGTTATTCATTTAAGTAAGAGAATAAATTGTTGTTCTGTTTACATGAATAAAACCTAATATGGTTAAACACCCAATGAAAACAGTTCATTGGATCTCGATCTTAATAATACACATATTCATATTATTGAAACCAAAAGATGCAAAGTTAATAATGATAATGCGACTTATTTGTGGCACTACCGTTTAGGTCATATTGGTGTAAAGCGCATGAAGAAACTCCATGCTGATGGGCTTTCGGAATCACTTGATTATGAATCACTTGATGCTTGTAAACCATGCCTTTTGGGCAAGATGACTAAAACGCCGTTCTCCGGAACAATGGAGCAAGCAAAAGATTTGTTGGAAATCATACATACTGATGTATGTGGTCCGATGAATATTGAGGCTCGCGACAGGTATCATTATTTTCTGATCTTCACAGATGATTTGAGCAGATATGAGTATATCTACTTGATGAAACATAAGTCTGAAACATTTGAAAAGTTCAAAGAAATTTAGAGTGAAGTGAAAAATCATCGTAACAAGAAAATAAAGTTTCTATGATCTGATCATAGAGAAGAGTATTTGAGTTACGAGTTTGGTCTTCAGTTAAAAACAATGTGAAATAGTTTCACTACTCACGCCACCTGGAACACCACAGCATAATGGTGTGTCCGAACGTCATAACCGTACTTTATTGGATATAGTGCAATCTATGATGTCTCTTACCGATTTACCACTATTGTTTTTGGGTCATGCATTAGAGACAGCTGCATTCACGTTAAAAAGGGGCACCATCCATATCCGTCGAGACGACGCCTTATGAACTATGGTTTGGCGAGAAACCAAAGTTGTCGTTTCTTAAAGTTTGGGGTTGTGATGCTTATATGAAAAAGTTTCATCCTGATAAGCTCAAAACTCAAATCGGAGAAGTGCATCTTCATAGGATATCCAAAGGAAACTATTGGATACACCTTCTATCACAAATCCGAAGGCAAGACTTTTTGTTGCTAAATTCGGAAACTTTCTGGAGAAGGAGTTTCTCTCGAAAGAAGTGAGTGGGAGGAAAGTAGAACTTGACGAGGTAACTGTACCTGCTCCCTTGTTGGAAAGTAGCACATCACAGAAAACTGTTTCTGTGATACCTACACCAGTTAGTGAGGAAACTAATGATGGTGATCATGAAACTTCAGAACAAGATACTACTGAACCTCGTAGATCAACCAGAGTAAGATCCGCGCCAGAGTGGTACGGTAATCCTTTTCTGGAAGTCATGCTACTAGATCATGATGAACCTACGAACTATGAAGAAGCGATGGTGAGCCCAGATTCCGCAAAGTGGCTTGAAGCCATGAAATCTAAGATATGATCCATGTATGAGAACAAAGTATGGACTTTGGTTGACTTGCCTGATGATCGACAAGCAATAGAAAATAAATGGATCTTCAAGAGGAAGACGGATGCTGATAGTAGTGTTACTATCTACAAAGCTAGAATTGTCGCAAAAGGTTTTCGACAAGTTCAAGGTGTTGACTACGATGAGATTTTCTCACTCGTATCTATGCTTAAAGTCTGTCCGAATCATGTTAGCAATTGCCGCATTTTATGAAATCTGGCAAATGGATAAACAAAACTGCATTCCTTAATGGATTTATTAAAGAAGAGTTGTATATGATGCAACAGAAGGTTTTGTCAATCCGAAAGATGCTAACAAAATGTGCAAGCACCAGCGATCCATATGTGGACTGGTGCAAGCATCTCGGAGTTGGAATATACGCTTTGATAAGTTGATCAAAGCATATAGTTTTATACAGACTTGCGGTGAAGCCTGTATTTACAAGAAAGTGAGTGGGAGCACTACAGCATTTCTGATAAGTATATGTGAATGACATATTGTTGATCGGAAATAATGTAGAATTATTCTGTAAAGCATAAAGGAGTGTTTTGAAAGGAGTTTTTCAAAGAAAGACTTCGATGAAGCTGCTTACATATTGAGCTTCAAGATCTATAGAGATAGATCAAAGACGCTTGATAAGTTCTTTCAATGAGTACATGCCTTGACAAAGATTTTGAAGTAGTTCAAAATGGAGCAGTCAAAGAAAGAGTTCTTGCCTGTACAATAAGGTGTGAAGTTGAGTAAGACTCAAAGCCCGACCACGGCAGAAGATAGAAAGAGAATGAAAGTCATTCCCTATGCCTTGGCCATAGGTTCTATAAAGTATGTCATGCTGTGTACCAGATCTATTGTATACCCTGCACTGATTTAGCAAGGGAGTACAATAGTGATCTAGGAGTAGATCACTGGACAGCGGTCAGAATTCTCCTTAGTGAAATAAGGATATGTTTCTCGATTATGGACATGACAAAAAGGTTCGTCATAAAGGGTTACGTCGATGCAAGTTTTTGACACTAATCCAGATAATTCTAAGTCTCAATCTGGATACATATTGAAAGTGGGAGCAATTAGCTAGAGTAGCTCCGTGTAGAGCATTGTAGACATAGAACTTGCAAAATACTTACGGATCTGAATGTGACAGACCCGTCGACTAAAATTATCCCACAAGCAAAACATGATCACACCTTAGTACTCTTTGGGTGTTAATCACAAAGAGATGTGAACTAGATTATTGACTCTATTAAACCCTTTGAGTGTTGGTCACATGACGATGTGAACCATGGGTGTTAATCACATGGTAACGTGAACTATTGCTGTTAAATCACATGGCGATGTGAACTAGATTATTGACTCTAGTGCAAGTGGGAGACTGAAGGAAATATGCCCTAGAGGCAATAATAAAGTTATTATTTATTTCCTTATATCATGATAAATGTTTATTATTCATGCTAGAATTGTATTAACCGGAAACATAATACATGTGTGAATACATAGACCAACAGAGTGTCACTAGTATGCCTCTACTTGACTAGCTCGTTAATCAAAGATGGTTATGTTTCCTAACCATGAACAAAGAGTTGTTATTTGATTAACGAGGTCACATCATTAGTTGAATGATCTGATTGACATGACCCATTCCATTAGCTTAGCACACGATCGTTTAGTATGTTGCTATTGCTTTCTTCATGACTTATACATGTTCCTATAACTATGAGATTATGCAACTCCCGTTTACCGGAGGAACACTTTGGGTACTACCAAACGTCACAACGTAACTGGGTGATTATAAAGGAGTACTACAGGTGTCTCCAATGGTAGATGTTGGGTTGGCGTATTTCGAGATTAGGGTTTGTCACTCCGATTGTCGGAGAGGTATCTCTGGGCCCTCTCGGTAATGCACATCACATAAGCCTTGCAAGCACTGCAACTAATATGTTAGTTGTGAGATGATGTATTACGGAACGAGTAAAGAGACTTGCCGGTAACGAGATTGAACTAGGTATTGGATACCGACGATCGAATCTCGGGCAAGTAACATACCGATGACAAAGGGAACAACGTATGTTGTCATGCGGTCTGACCGATAAAGATCTTCGTAGAATATGTAGGAGCCAATATGGGCATCCAGGTCCCGCTATTGGTTATTGACCGGAGACGTGTCTCGGTCATGTCTACATTGTTCTCGAACCGCAGGGTCCGCACGCTTAACGTTACGATGACAGTTATTATGAGTTTATGCATTTTGATGTACCGAAGGTTGTTCGGAGTCCCGGATGAGATCACGGACATGACGAGGAGTCTCGAAATGGTCGAGACGTAAAGATTGATATATTGGAAGCCTATGTTTGGGCACTGGAAGCGTTCCGGGTGAAATCGGGATTTTTCCGGATTACCGGGAGGGTTACCGGAACCCCCCGGGAGGTAAATGGGCCTATTGGGCCTTAGTGGAAAAGAGAGAAGAGGCAGCCCACAAGCCTAGCCGGCGCCCCCCCTTTCCCAAGTCCTAATAGGACTAGGAGAGGTGGGCCGGCCCCCTGTTTCTCCTTCCCCCCCAAGAATCCTAGTTGGAATAGGATTGGAGGGGAGGAGTCCTACTCCCGGTGGGAGTAGGACTCCTCCCTGCGCCTCCCTCCTAGGCGGCCGAACCCCCTGCCCCTGGCCTTTATATACGGGGGCAGGGGCACCCCAAGACACACAACTTGATCCTTGAGATCGTTTCTTAGCCGTGTGCGGTGCCCCCTGCCACCAAATTCCACCTCGATCATACCGTTACAGTGCTTAGGCGAAGCCCTGCGTCGGTAGTACATCAAGATCGTCACCACGCCGTCGTGCTGACGGAACTCTTCCTCGACGCTTTGCTGGATCAGAGCCCGAGGAACGTCATCGAGCTGAACGTGTGCTAAGAACTCGGAGGTGCCGGAGTAACGGTGCTTGGATCGGTCGGATCGGGAAGAAGACGTACGACTACTTCCTCTACGTTTTGTGATCGCTTCCGCAGTCGGTCTGCGTTGGTACGTAGACAACACTCTCCCCTCTCGTTGCTGTGCATCACCATGATCTTGCGTGCGCGTAGGAAATTTTTTGAAATTACTGCGTTCCCCAACAGGTGAAGCAAAGAAAACTACCTATTTAGTCAAGTTTAAATGAGGCCGGAAATAACGAACAACAAATTCCGGTAAATCCCCATATGCATATTTTAGATTTGGTGTTGTTTTGCCCTAAACACAATTTTAGAGTTGTTAAACATACAAAGTGATGCCACCATGTTAAACTAGGCATTTTTATACCCCATTTACATATAAAGTTTATTAAATTTGGAGCTACGGTTATTAAGTTATGAATTAAATCATTTTAGCATGGCATAGGAGTAAATTAATACAAACAACATTTTAAACATGGATGAAAATGACATATAATGAAACTAGATGAAAAACTAAGCATATTTCATATATAATTCATTTTTAACTGATGCACAAATTGTGAGTTAGTATATGCATGAAGTTTGGTGTCTAAACTGCAAAACTGTTGCTCTCTGGATAATGCTAAAATCGCAGTCAGTGAAAAAAATAGGAAATGGGCCGAAACTGAATGGCCCAACAGTGTACAGGAGAGGGCACTGGATCTGGTGCTCACCAGGCCTCATGGGCCGGCTCGGTGGACATGTGGTAGTAGGGAAGCGGCTTGGGCCGAATCTCACTGCTACCTAGCGCGGTCAACGCGAGGATCAGGGGCGCTGGCTGCGTGCGTCTTCGATTCCGAGAAAAAACAGGGCGCGGCGCTGGTCTCGAACGATGGCGGCGGCAGCAGGAACTCCGGCCGGTGAGGCGCAGCTTGAGGAGGCGGAGAAGTGGGACTTGGGGATGATCGCAGCGCCGAGTGGGTCTGAACGGAGACGAGGTCTTGGCGACGCAGGGGCGCGCGATGGCCGGTCCGCAGTGGAAGCAGGGGAGTTCAGCGCAGCCACGGGAAGGGGCGACATGGTGGAGCCGTGGGTCGGCGACGATGCTGGGCGTGGGAGGCCGCTTCCAGCGCGGACGAGGTGGAGGAAGGCGGGGCGCGGAGCTCCCGTTGGGTGCCCATGGCGATACATAGGACAACGGCGTCGTCCTGCTCCTGTAGAGAGAGAGTGTGATGTGAGGAGAGAGGCATGGTAGGGGAAAACGGAAAAGAGGGGAAGGTGAGGAGGAGGAGAGGCACGGCCTTGGGGCCCGGCGTCCATGGCGGAGGAGCTTCAGCGGCGGCGTTCGTCTTCGGACTGCGAGGCGAGGAGGGGTCCAGGGACGAGGCATGGCTCGGGCAGGGAATGATGGGGGCGCGAGGAGATCGAGGGGAGTTTCTAGTTGGGGGATTTGGATCGAGGGGGAGATCCCGAGGGAAAAGCGAGAGAGTGGCGGCGGCGCTAGGTAGGATCCCTAGAAATTAGAGATTTGTCTCGGTTTAGACTAGTATATATAGCGGGTAGGTAAGACTAGGGGCTAATCTGGTCCGTCCGATCATAATCGGTCGGTCAAGAAAATATAGGTTAGGAAGTCCAAATAAGAAAACGGAGATATTTTGTAGATGTTTGGGGATGACCCGGACACAATGGTGGCGATAGTTCGGGTCGCGTCGGGACAGCTTTCGGGCGCACGCTCGAGGAGGGCCGCGGGCTGACGAGAGAGGTTAGGTTGGGTCTGGCGGATGAGAGGTAGTGCAGAAGACAGAGGGCTGAGAAGAGAAAAGAGGAGAGGCCCGGCGACTGTTTCCGGAGACCGAAAACGTCCGACGTTAGACCGGCTATACTGCTGCTATAGTTTAACGGTTGGGCTATCAAACGAACTCCGAATGCGATGAAACTTGGCAGGAGGTCTACTGACAACAAAACAACACTGCATGCCAACTTTCAACCCATTCTGAGAACATTTTCTGGCCACTTATAAAATAATATTTCAGACATGTCGCGGGCGCGTGCAAGTGTGTGTGGGCTCAGAACGGACAACGGAAGGAACTGGGAGAACCCGGACAGATGCAGGTTTTGAAAACATGATGACGCAATGCACATGATGACATGACAAGATGCAACACGCAAGCACAAGACATGGCAATGCAGCGAATAACTGGAAGACACCTGGCACATCGGTCTCGGGGCGTTACAACACTCCACCACTACGAGAGGATCTCGTCCCGAGATCTAGAATGGCACCGGAGGGATAACGGAAAAGAAAGAGAAGAGGTAAAACTAAGTTGCTTCTTTGACAAACGAGTAAAACCAAAGAACCTTGCGAGGTTGAACAGATTCGAGAAAAGAATACAACGAAGGTGAACCAACTCGAAAACACTCTGTTAGAAAAGCGGAACAAGGAAGAAACAACTTCGGGCAGCACTCCGGTTGAAAAGAGATGAAAAACTTGATAAAAATGAAAGAGCTTGAGAAAAGGGACACAAAACTCCGGTTAAAAGGATATGCACGATCAAAACATGGTCCTGAAAATCCGAGAAGATGGGTTGAGGAGAGAAACATCACAATGCCTCCGGAACGGAAGAATAGAAGATAGATAATTGCCATAGGAGAATTGAGAAGAAAATGCCAACTTCTGCCATAAAAGAGCTCGAAGAGGCATCTTTAGGGGAAGGGTCGAACAGAGTTGTTGGAACACCAACAATGAAAAGAATAAGCTTGATATGGTCTTATGGAGTACATCTCAAATTATGAGGTGACAACCTGCCACTCACTAGAAAAGAATTGGATTGGTATGAACAAGGAGACGAGGAAAATATTTCACCGGGAGGATAGATGAAGAACTTGGATCACTTATAAGCACCCTAATTAGCAACAATCCTTAGGGAAGGCTTTGGGTGTAATATAACCCAAGATAACTCCAACGAATAGGTTGATGGATTTAAAATATCTCATACTTGATAACTTGTGAATCATGAAACACGAAGGAAAATTATCAGGAATGACATAACACCACCTCCAATAATACGGAAGAAAGAATTGCACTTCGGATAGCAAGATGAAGACAACTTGAGCTACTTAGAAAAGAATGTCGATGAACACTTCGGAGAGGAATTAAATCCTTGATGAACCAATCATGTAGAGCCTCCATGAAGAATTCCGTTAAACAAAAGGATGATCAAACGGAAGGAAAAAGAAGTTGAAAACACAAGGTGAATCCTTGTAAAGATTTTTGATAGATCTCCGTGATTACATAATTGCGAGAGCTTGGAACTCCGAGAAAGAAAGATGAGCACTTGAAACCAAGAATAAGTATGATGAACCACTCCGGAAAATAGGAATTGAATAAACTCGATGAAACAAGAATAAGAATTACATTATGCGTATCCTTCACCAATTTAAAATTGATGACAAGCAATGGAATTGGCATACTACTTATTCTCGTAGAAAGGATTAAGATAGATATAGCGCCAACTTGAGAATGCCTTCAACGAAACCCCGGTAGAATTTGAAAACACGAATGAATTGATGAGGAAGAGAAATCTTGAACGAACCACCGTAAGAATTGAAAATGAACGAATAAAAGATGAAGAAACACCAGGAAGGCCTAGTAAATAAACGAAGATGCTTGGAAGAATTTAGATATATGAGAACGAAGAGATGACTAGCTGATTAGAGAACACTTGAATGAAGCACCAGTAAGATTTGGAGAATGATAGCTGAAAGCTGAGAATGAATAAATCTTAGATGATGGGCTCCGGATGAACAAACTAAAAATACTCTTGAATTGCTCCGGATGGATAAAAAGAATTCTCACAATCAAACAATTATGAGAGGATGGCCTCGAATTAGAACCACGAATCCTTGAGAGAACGGATAAGATATGGAGGTAAAATTCTTCTTCGGTCTTCAAAACCTGAGGATGACGACAAGAAACACCAACAAGAATTATTGAGACACTCCGGAATGAAGAATGGAAAAGTTGAGCCAACAATGAAAAGAAATTGAGAGCTCTTGGAGAAAGGCATTTGACTGATGACAATTCATTCTTACGTCAAACTTTGAAAAGAAATTTGAGGATAGCTCCGGGAAAATAAGAAGAGTCAGGTAAGATCCTGGGGAAAGACCTGTGGGTTAGGGCCCACTCAAAAGAAACACCGTAGAAATGATTACTCGAAAGAGAGATTGCACCCATTGAATTAAAAGGCTGGAATGATATAACATCCTCAAAAGAGTTTGAACGAAAACAGAGTGGAAACACGAATCTTTGAGATACCTTGAGCACTCCGGAACAATTGAGTAGTGAGAAGTGGATGATTAAGAGGTGCATCGGCAAGAGAAAGGCATTGGACCAAAGAGAAGACAATGCTCAATACCGAAGTTTGAATTGAATCCACCGGAGAAGGAAAGTGAGTGACGAGAGACGAACTTGAAGCTTCGTTAGCATCTTCCTGAGAATCAACGGATAAGAACATTGACGAAAAACAATGGAGAGACTTCTCATCAATAAAAGGATACTTGAATAAGAAATCTGAGTCCTTGAAGAAAAAGGGTGGGTGGACGGGAAAAACAAAGGCAACTTGGAGACGGATGAAACAAACACCGTTGAGAAGAACTGATAATTGATCTTGTGAATGTTGACAAGATTGGATCCATTTGAAGAGGAGCACACCGGTTAAAAAGGATTGGCAAGACAATCTCGATGATCACGAAGGATTAGTATTCACATAGGAATATGAGAACACCGGTTAGGAAAGGTATGGAATCAACATTTGACTTCGAAGCAACTCGAATACCACAACTCAAAACAAAACAAATGATTGGCTTGCAGAATAAGCCGGAACAAATATATGATAGAGATTTCATCCGAAGTTTTCGTGGTGGGGCCTACACGGGCTCGATCGTACAGCACCATCATGTACAAGGCAGTGCACATGACATACGAAGCGTCCCTCAGTCGGCATAGCCAAGGACTCTATAAGACACAACGAGACCATTGTAAAACCAACCGTGAATAGGCGGACCACTAGACGTTGAACCCCAATTTCATATCATACATCTGTCGGAAAGATATCCTAAGAGCTACTTGAATTCCCACTTATAAACTCCCGAAATTTTCCAGTTATGCAATCAGGTGTTGGGGATACAATGGAAGCATAATATCTCACCCAAAACTAGCAAATCCTACATCAAGCTGTATCCGTCCTTCAACACATAACCAAGAAACCTTCAGAAATCATCTACCTCAACCTTCGAAAAGCATCCATTATACAAGTTATGGCAATACTCCCAAACTCCCGCCCCAGTATTGGGTGGCGTCGAGGTTATCTCACCAACAACTGCAGAAAAGAGATTTTCGATGTCGGCGAAACTAAACTCAGGTATACCAGAACTGCAACGATAAAATTGTGATGACAACACCTCGGATCTCAACTCCCCGGGACACTGCCACAACCCCTAAAGACAAGAGGCACCAAGAACAATGTTCTCGTCACGAATCGATCGGAACGATTCCAAGATACCCACGTGATTCTAAAAAAATTTTGGTGAAATTTGGGAAGAGAAGAGTCAAAACTCTACGTCAGGATGCCTTACCAGAGCGATGAGGAGACTGGGGAGTAAAAAGAATTCCTAAACTCTCCGATATATAATTCCTAAATGACTCAAAACTTTTTTTCTAGACTCAACTCGGCTGCTAAAAACGATCAAGCAGTGGGGGCTCCTGAGGTCAGGGAAGGCTCTGATTACCAACTTGTAATGCCCTCGATGTGGCTATATCTCCCACGTGTCGAAGCACGACTTAGAGACATAACCGCATTGAAAGCAATGTCGCAAGTGAGGTAATCTTCGCAAACAACCCATGTAATACAATAAGGGAAAAGATACATAGTTGGCTTACAATCGCCACTTCACACAATACATGAATTAAAGCATTACATCAATCAGATACAATCAAGGTCCGTCTACAGAACCAAAATAAAAGAAGAACCCCAAATGCGACAAGGTCCCCGAACGACCCCAACTGGGCTCCACTACAGACCAACTAGAACGAAACAACACAAAGGACAAGATCTTCATCGAGCTCCTCCTGAGCTTGGTTGCATCATCTGCACGGACCCATCGGCACCTGCAACATCGTCAAGCATAACTCCAACATCGTGTTCACTTCCCGGACTCCGCCGGAAAGAGACCATCACGATTACACACGCAGTTGATGAAATTTAATTAAGGTCAACTTCAGGTTTTCTACAACCGGACGTTAAGAAATTCCCATCTGCCCATAACCGCGGGCACGGCTTTTGAAAGTTCAAAACTCTGCAGGGGTGTCCCAACTTAGCCCATCACAAGCTCTCAAGGTCAACGAAGGATATTCCTTCTAGCGGGAAGACTCGACCAGACTCGGAATCCCGGTTACATGACATCCTCGACAATGGTAAAACAAGTCCAGCAACACCGCCCGAATGTGCTGACAAATCCCGATAGGAGCTGCACATATCTCGTTCTCAGGGCACACTCAGATGAGCAGTCCGTACAACTAAAACCAGCCCTCGAGTTTCCCCGAGGTGGCGCTGCAAGGGGCTCTAGTTTGGACCAACACTCAGAGGAGCATTGGCCCGGGGGGGGGGGGGTTAAAATAATGATGACCCTCAGGAGCGCGACTCCCAAGGGAAAAAGAGGCTAGGTGGTGAATGGTAAAACCAATGTTGGGCATTGCTGGAGGAGTTTTATTCAAAGCGAACTGTCAAGGGGTTCCCATTATAACCCAACCGCGTAAGGAACACAAAATCTGGGAACATAACACCGATATGACGAAAACTAGGGCGGCAGGAGTGGAACAAAACACCAGGTATAAGGCCGAGCCTTCCACCCTTTACCAAGTATATAGATGCATTAATTAAATACGAGATATTGTGATATCCCAACAAGTGAACTTGTTCCAACAAGGAACAACATCTCCATGTTCCAACAAGGAACAAACTTCAATCTTCACCTGCAACTAACAATGCTATAAGAGGGGCTGAGCAAAGCGGTAACATAGCCAATCAACGGTTTGCTAGGACATGGTGGGTTAGAGATTTGATATGGCAATTTGGGAGGCATGATAAGCAAGTGGTAGGCATCGTAGCATAGGCATAGCAAAAGAGCGAGCATCTAGCAAGCAAAGATAGAAGTGATTTCAAGGGTATGGTCATCTTGCCTGAAATCCCACAAGGAAGAAGAACGAGTCCATGAAGAAGACAAACGGACGTAGTCGAACGGTTCCTCACAAATGCGACGTTATCGGAACCAACCCGAAGAAGCAACACCGGAAAGAAGCAAACAACATAGTAAACAACCACTACAACAACATGGCATGATGCACAACAAGTATGATGCATGTCCGGTTTAATGAAGCATGGCATGGCAAAGTGCACAAGCAATTCTACAAATTAAGTGGAGCTCACTATGCAACGAGTTGCATATTGTAGAAAACACCACATGACTTATTTAGTTCTCTCTCGTTTATGTACCCAACAATATTAAATGTTGTTAAACATGGCAAGAGGGTGAAGCAAAGAAAACTACCTATCTAGTCAAGTTTAAATGAGGCCGGAAACAACGAACAACCAATTCCGGTAAATCCCCATATGCATATTTTAGATTTGGTGCTGTTCTGCCCTAAACACAATTTTAGAGTTGTTAAACATACAAAGTGATGCCACCAAGTTAAACTAGGCATTTTTCTACCCCATTTACATATAAAGTTTATTAAATTTGGAGCTACGGTTATTAAGTTATGAATTAAATCATTTTAGCATGGCATAGGAGTAAATTAATGCAAACAACATTTTAAACATGGATGAAAATGACATATAATGAAACTAGATGAAAAAATAAGGATATTTCATATATAATTCATTTTAAACCGATGCACAAATTGTGAGTTATTATATGCATGAAGTTTGGGGTCTAAACTGCAAAACTGTTGCTCTCTGGATAATGCTAAAATCGTAGTCAGTGAAAAAAAGGAATTGGGCCGAAACTGAATGGCCCAACAGTGTACAGGAGAGGGCACTGGATCTGGTGCTTACCAGTCCTCATGGGCCGGCTCGGTGGAGATGTGGTAGTAGGGAAGCGGCTTGGGCCGAATCTCACTGCTACCTAGTGCGGTCAACGCGAGGATCAGGGGCGCTAGCTGCGTGCGTCTTCGATTCAGAGAAAAAAACAGGGCGCGGCGCTGGTCTCGAACGACAGCGGCGGCAGCAGGAACTCCGGCCGGTGAGGCGCAGCTTGAGGAGGCGGAGAAGTGGGACTTGGGGACGAGCGCGGCGCCGAGTGGGTCTGAACGGAGACGAGGTCTTGGCGATGCAGGGGCGCGCAATGGCCGGTCCGCAGCGGAAGCAGGGGAGTTCAACGTAGCCACGGGAAGGGGCGACATGGTGGAGCCGCGGGTCGGCGATGATGCTGGGCGTGGGAGGCCGCTTCTAGCGCGGACGAGGCGGAGGAAGGCGCGGAGCTCCCGTTGGGTGCCCATGGCGATGCACAGGACAGCGGCGTCGTCCTGCTCCTGCAGAGAGAGAGAGTGACGTGAGGAGAGCGGCATGACAGGGGAAAACGGAAAAGAGGGGAAGGTGAGGAGGAGGAGAGGCACGACCTTGGGGCCCGACATCCATGGCGGAGGAGCTTCAGCGGCGGCGTTCGTCGTCGGACGGCGAGGCGAGGAGGGGGCCAGGGACGAGGCATGGCTCGGGCAGGGAATGATGGGGGCGCGAGGAGATCGAGGGGAGTTTCTAGTTGGGGGATTTGGATCGAGGGGGAGATCCCGAGGGAAAAGCGAGAGAGTGGCGGCGGCGCTAGGTAGGATCCCTAGAAATTAGAGATTTGTCTCGGTTTAGACTAGTATATATAGTGGGTAGGTTAGACTAGGGGCTAATCTGGTCCGTCCGATCATAATCGGGCGGTCGAGAAAATATAGGTTAGGAAGTCCAAATAAGAAAACGGAGATATTTTGTAGATGTTTGGGGATGACCCGGACACAATGGTGGCGACAGTCCGGGTCGCATCGGGACAGCTTTCGGGCACGCGCGAGAGGAGGGCCGCGGGCTGACGAGAGATGTTAGGTTGGGTCTGGCGGATGAGAGGTAGTGCAGAAGACAGAGGGCTGAGAAGAGAGAAGAGGAGAGGCCCGATGACTGTTTCCGGAGACCGAAAACGTCCGACATTAGACCGGCTATACTACCGCTATAGTTTAACGGTTGGGCTATCAAACGAACTCCAAATGCGATGAAACTTGGCAGGCGGTCTACTGACAACAAAACAACACTGCATGCCAACTTTCAACCCATTGCGAGAACATTTTCCGGCCACTTATAAAATAATATTTCAGACATGTCGCGGGCGCGTGCAAGTGTGTCTGGGCTCAGAACGGACAACGGAAGGAACTGGGAGAACCCGGACGGATGCAGGTTTTGAAAACATGATGATGCAATGCACATGATGACATGCCAAGATGCAACACGCAAGCACAAGACATGGCAACGCAGCGAATAACTGGAAGACACCTGGCACATCGGTCTCGGGGCGTTACAGTAGGTTGTTCTATAGTTCTCCGTTCGTGCTTTGCCTTCTCTTCTCGCTCTCTTTTGCGAACAGGTTAGCCACCATATATGCTAGTCGCTTGCTGCAGCTCCACATATTACCTTGCCTTACCTATAAGCTTAAATAGTCTTGATCGCGAGGGTGCGAGTTTGCTGAGAACCCGTGACTCACACATTACTTCCAAACCAGATGCAGGGACCGATGATTCTGTTCCAGATGATGCGCTTGAGCTCAAGTGGGAGTTCGACGAAGACTCTCACCGTTACTATGTGTCTTTCCCTGATGATCAGTAGTGGTGCCCAGTTGGGGCGATCGGGACCGTGTCGCATGTTGGGGTTGATCTTTTATTTTGGTACCATAGTCGGACCATGAGTGTATTGGATGATTGTAATGTTATTCATGTATTTGTGTGACGTGGCGAGTGTAAGCCAACTATGTACCTTTTCCCCTATTATCTATTTACATGGGTTGTTGTGAAGATTACCTTACTTGCGACATTGCTTTCAATGCGGTTATGCCTCTAAGTCGTGCTTTGACACGTAGGAGATATAGCCGCATCGAGGGCGTTACAAGTTGGTAATCAGAGCCTTCCCCTACCTTAGGAGCCCCCTGCTTGATCGAATAGCTGGCGTTGTTGAGTCTAGAAAAATGTTTTGAGTCATTAGGAATCATATATCAGAGAGTTTAGGAATTATTTTTACTCCCCAGTCCCTTCATCGCTCTGGTGAGGCATCATTATGTAGAGTTTTGACGCTTCTCTTCTCAAATTTCACTAAAAAAAAATTTAGGATCACGCGGGTATCTTGGAATCGTTTCGGTCAATTTGTGACGAGAACATTGTTCTTGGCGCCTCCTGTCATTTAGGGGTTGTGGCAGTGTCCCGGGGAATTGAGCTCCGAGGTGTTGTCGTCACAATTTTATCGTTGCAGTTCTGGAATACCTGAGTTTAGGTTCGCCGACATTGAAAATCTCTTTTATGCAGTTGTTGGTGAGATAACCTCGACGCCACCCAGTACTGGGGTGGGAGTTCAGGAGTATTGCCATAACTCGTATAACAGATGCTTTTCGAAGGTTGAGGTAGACGATTTCCGGAGTTTTTCTCGGTTATGTGTTGAAGGATGGATACAACTGGATGTAGGATTTGCTAGATTTGGGTGAGATATTATGCTTCCCCTATATCCCCAACACCTGATTGCATAACCGGAAAGGTTCGGGAGTTTCATACGTGGGAATTCTTGTAGCTCTAGTTCTTCTTCCATGGATATTTGGTTTGAGATTGGGTGATCTTTACCGAGTATTCGTTCTTGGTTCGTACCTTGTTGTTTTTTATTCTTATTCTTCTTCCTCAATTCTAAGTGGCTTCTAAATTTATGGATATGTGACCATTTCAATTGTAATGCATTCATTCATTTTGTTCGGATGTGAAGACTATATTTTGCAATTTCAACCCGTTTGATTCAGCTTCAATATTTATCTGTCAATGTGCTAATGGATGTCAACCTGTTCAGGATGGCTCCTCCAACGCGCACGACTCCGAATCCTGATCCGCCACCACCACCTCCACCTCCGGAGGCATGGCAAGCTGTGATGGCCGCTACCAATGCAAACACGCAGCTGATCATGCAACTTCTTCAAGAACGCAACCAAGGGAACCAGGGCAACAATCATAATCACTTTGCTACACTCAACCAGTTCCTTGCTAACCAGCCAAAGACCTTCAACAAATGTGTTGAGGCAACAGACGCTGATGATTGGCTTGTGGACATATGCAAGCATTTCGAGTGTAGTAACGTCAGGCCTGAGGACTTTGTCAAGTTCGCTTCCTTCCAACTCAAAGACCAAGCTGCAGAATGGTTTCAATAGTACAAGGATTCCAGAGGAGGCCGTGTGATTACCTGGGATGAATTCTGTCAAGACTTCAAAGCTCATCATATTCCTCAGAGCGTGGCTGAAAGCAAGAGTGAGGAATTTCGCAACCTGAAGCAAGGCTCTATGTCTGTCTACGAGTACAACAAGATGTTTCAGAAGCTCGCCCGTTTTCCTAAGCAGGACGTCCCTGACGAGAAGAGCATGATATACCAGTTCAGGGGTGGCCTCAGAGAAGAAATCCAGCTAGCTCTCGTTCTCTTTGAGCCCAATAGGTACGATGAGTTTTACAACATGGCAATGAAGCAAGAGACTGCTCAACTGAAGTGCGATGCTTCCAAGAAGTGAGTCAGAGATGCTACTCCTTCTTCCTCAACTCAAGTGGCTAAGCAGCAGAAGTATTGGCTTCCTCCTCCTCCGTTCCGTCAGCCTTATCAGCAGAAGAGCAAAGGTGGCAGTGGATCTTCCCACCCACCCAACCCTGGCTTTCAGAACAAGACTTCGTCTCAAGCTCCAAGATCGGGTGCTCCGTATCACCGTCCACTTTCAGAGGTCACGTGCAACAAGTGCCAACAGAAGGGTCACTATGCCAACAAATGCTTCAATCAGATGCGTCTCCCTCCTCCTCCTCCTGTGAGATCGGCAAGTACAGCTGTGGTCAAGCATAACCCCAAGCACGCCAATGTCAACTTTTTGAATGCAGCTCAGGTAGAGGACTCGTTAGATGTCATCATGGGTAACTTTCCAGTTAACTCTGTTCCTACAAAAGTTCTTTTTGACACTGGTGCATCGCATTGTTTCATGTCAAGATCATTTGTTTCCAAGCATGACTTCGTTTCGCAAATGTTGGGTAAACCTATGGGAGTGGTTTCTCCGGCTAAGTCTATGAGGGCTACTTCAATAGTCCCGGATGTTTCTATCATGATGGATGATTTCAAGTTTCTGGCTTCTCATATGGTCCTTGGTAACTTGGATATTGATCTTATTCTCGGAATGGATTGGCTTTCTAAGCACAAGGCTTAGCTTGATTGTGCTGCCAGGCAGATTCGATTGACTCATTCGTCTGAGGATGTAATTGTCTTTGCCGCAAGGGATGGTACCATCCGTCTGTTTTCTCTCAATGAGAAGGGTGAACTGGATGCCATCTCTCAAATTCCAGTCGTTTGTGAATATCAAGACGTCTTTCCAGAAGAGCTTCCAGCAATGCCTCTGCACCGGCCAGTTGAATTCGTCATCGATCTTGAGCCTGGCACGGAACCTGTTTGCAAACGTCCTTACAAGCTTGGACCTGAAGAGTTGAAGGAGCTGAAGAAGCAACTCGATATTCAAGAGCGAATGGGTCTGATCCAACCTAGTTCTTCTCCGTGGGGTTGTGGAGTTCTTTTTGTGAAGAAGAAGGATGGAATGGACCGACTTTGTGTTGACTACCGTCCATTGAACAAGAAGACTATCAAGAACAGGTACCCACTTCCCAACATCAGTGAGCTGTTCGAACAACTCAAAGGTGCTCAAGTATTATCCAAGCTTGATCTCCGTATGGGCTATCACCAGATTCGAATCCGTGAGCATGATATTCCCAAGACGGCTTTCAGAACAAGCTATGGTTCATATGAATACACTGTCATGTCTTTTGGCCTCGTCAACGCTCCGCCGACTTTCTCTCGCATGTTGAACTTCATCTTCAACGCCTACACAAATGACTTCGTTTTGGTCTACCTCGATGACATTCTGGTCTTTTCGAAGAACAAGGAAGATCATGCCAAGCACTTGCGTTTGGTGCTCGATAAGCTCAGGGAACATCAGTTCTACGCCAAGTTCTCAAAGTGCGAGTTTTGGCTCGATGAGGTTCTATATCTTGGGCATATCATCTCTGCCAAGGGCATAGCGGTGAATCCCGAGAAGGTATCTGCAATTGTGAATTGGGAACCACCTCAGAACGTGAAGCAACTCCGCAGCTTCCTTGGTCTCGCAAGCTACTGTCGAAGGTTCGTTGAGAACTTTTCAAAGATCGTGAAGTCTCTTTCAAACCTTCTCCAGAAGCACGTGAAGTACATTTGGTCTCCTGGGTGTGACATCGCTTTCAACACTTTGAAAGAGAAATTGATCACTGCTCCAGTTCTGACTCCTCCTGATGAATCCAAACCGTTCGAGGTCTTCTGCGATGCCTCTCTTCAAGGTCTTGGTGCAGTGTTGATGCAAGAGAAGAAAGTTGTGGCTTATACCTCTCGCCAGTTGAAGCCTAACGAGAAGAACTACCCCACTCATGACCTCGAGTTGGCGGCAGTTGTGCATGCTCTTTTAACTTGGAGACATCGCTTATTGGGAAGAAAAGTGGACATTTTCACTGACCACAAGAGTCTCAAGTACATCTTCACTCAGCCTAATCTCAACCTCAGGCAGACTCGTTGGGTCGAAATGATTCAAGAGTATAATCCGAGTATCGAGTATACTCCAGGCAAGACCAATGTGATTGCTGACGCTTTGAGCAGGAAGGCTTACTGCAACAGTCTGATTCTCAAGCCTTACCAACCCGAGCTTTGTGAAGCTTTCCGCAAACTCAATCAGCAAGTTGTTCCTCAAGGTTTCCTCGCCAACCTTCAAGTCTCTCCTACTTTGGAAGATCAGATTCGCGAGGCTCAACTTCTTGATACTATGGTGAAGAAGGTGAAGATTGGGATTGCCAAGAGCCAACCCAAGTACAAGTGCTATCGCCTTGATGACAAGGATACTCTCTTGTTCGAGGATCGCATCATTGTGCCTAAAGGTGACCTTCATAAAGTCATTATGAACGAGGCACACAATTCACTCCTCTCCATCCACCCTGGGAGTACGAAGATGTATCAGGACCTCAAGCAGGCTTATTGGTGGACTCGAATGAAGCGCGAGATTGCTCAGTTCGTGAACGAATGTGATGTGTGCAGAAGAGTGAAGGCAGAACACTAACGACCAGCTGGTCTCCTCCAACCTCTTGCCATTCCAGAATGGAAGTTTGACCACATTGAGATGGACTTCGTGACTGGGTTTCCAAAGTCCAAGCCTAGCAATGATGCTATATTCGTTGTCATCGACAAACTCACTAAAGTGGCTCATTTCCTGCCTATCAAAGAGTCTATCACTGCAGCTCAATTGGCGGAGCTGTATACCTCTCGGATTGTCTCTCTACATGGCATTCCACAGTTGATCTCTTCAGACCGTGGCAACATCTTTACCTCCAAGTTTTGGGATTCTTTTCAGAAGGCCATGGGCACCAACATTCGCTTCAGCACAACTTTCCATCCTCAAACTAGCGGTCAAGTCGAGCGTGTCAATCAGATTCTTGAAGATATGCTCAGGGCTTGCGTTATCTCCTTCGGTATGAAATGGGAAGATTGTCGTCCATATGCCGAATTCTCCTACAACAACAGTTTTCAAGCAAGTTCGGGCAAGGCCCCATTCGAAATTCTCTATGGCAGGAAGTGTTGTACTCCTCTTAACTGGTCAGAGACCGGTGAACGTCAACTTCTTGGAAATGAATTGATCACAGAGGCAGAGGAAATGTGCAAAGTCATTCATGATAACCTCAAAGGAGCGCAATCGCGCCAGAAGAGCTACTATGATAGTAAGCATCGTGATTTGGCCTTCGAGATCGGAGACCATGTTTACCTCTGTGTCTCTCCATTGAAAGGTACTCGTCGCTTCGGTATCAAAGGGAAGCTTGCCCCTAGATACGTGGGTCCTTTCAAGATCGTCAGCAAGAGAGGCGATCTCGCCTATCAACTCGAGATTCCTTCAAACTTTGCAAATGTTCACGACGTGTTCCATGTCTCTCAGCTCTGCAAGTGCTTCAAGACCCCTGACCGCACCGTCAACTTCGAAGACATTGATCTCCAAGAAGACCTCTCTTATCGTGAGCACCCCGTGCCTATTCTTGAAGAGACTTAACGCAAGACTCGCAATAAGTCAATCAAATTCCTCAAAGTCAAGTGGTCACACCATTCCGACCGTGAAGCTACTTGGGAACGCGAGGATCACCTCCGTTCTGAGTACCCGGCGTTTTTCCAGTCCTAGATCTCGGGACGAGATCCTTTCGTAGTGGTGGAGTGTTGTAACACCCCGGATGTAATTTACCTTATATGTATCCTAACTCTTGTCGTTTCTGGCACTAAGTTATTTTATTTCCTCAGGTTCGGGTTTTTTGTCTCCGTGTGTTGTTGCTTTGTCATGCATCTCATATCATGTCATCATGTGCGTTGCATTTGCATACGTGTTCGTCTCATGCATCCGAGCATTTTCCCCGTTGTCCATTTTGCATTCCGGCGCTTCTATCTCCTCCGGTGGTCCTTTCTACCTCTTTTCATGTGTGGGGCTTAAACATTTCCGGATTGGAGCAAGACTTGCCAACCGGCCTTGGTTTACTACCGGTAGACCGCCTGTCAAGTTTCGTACCAATTGGACTTCGTTTGATACTCCAACTGTTAACCGAGGGACCGGGAAGGCCTCGTCTGTGTTGCAGCCAACACCCTTCCAATTTGGCCCAAAACCCACCTAAACCCTCTCCATCATCTAGAGTGTTCGATCACGATCGCGTGGCCGAAAACCGCACTCCATTTGGAGTCTCCTAGCTTCCTCTACCTATAAATATAGATCCCCTCCTCGAAATCACGGTCCAAACCCTAGTCTCCCCCCTCCTCGCGCCGCCGGACGAAGTCTAGCCAGGCCGGACACGTCCGACCTGACCCGCCGCCACCATATTTCGCGACACAATTCGCGCGCCGCCCCGCAGGGCCTGCGGGAGGCCCTCCCGGCCCGCGTCCTCACCCGCGCCGCTTCCTTCGCGCCGCCGCCATCTTCCTCCTTCGCCGCCTGAGCGCCCCCGACCGCTCCCCGCCGAAACTTTGCCGCCCCGCCGTCGCAGTTCACCGGTCGCCGCCGTGGTCGCCATATCCGGCCACCGCCTCCTCATTCCGGCGCCGTCCCGACACCGGCAAACCTCGCCACCGCGCGGCCACGTCGTGGGAGCCACCCAGCGCCGCCCTGTACCGAGCCCCGCGCCGCCCCGCGCTTCTTCGGCGAGGTCCCCGGCCATCCTCGAATGCCGCGCCGCTACAGTGTCGGATCTGATCTAGATCCGGACGAACCCTAACTTTTGGGTCGACTTTCCCCCTCTCTCCTTATTTATTTTGCAAATTTCATCATGTCGTATCTCCTCAACAGTAGCTCCGATTTGAGCGTGTAGCATATCAAAATGTTCGTCTCAGAGAGTACATCATTTCATATCATTGCATCATTTTCATTTGAGCTCATCTTGATGCCATAAATGCTGTTGGAAGAGGGCTATTTGATATAATTGCTAGATCTGTTGCATCAAATAGCTATTTGTCATTTTTGCCATGATTAATGTGTGCATGATATGCTCCTGAGCTCTACATGAGTTTTGTTATATGCCATGCCATCTTTATATAGGTGCTTACCATGTATTTTTGTGATATGTGTGGTGACTAGCACAAGCTTGCAAAGTAGTGCAGTCGTTAATGCTGATTTCAGGGACTTAGAATTTCTCTAAGTCCTTGATCTGTTTTTGTCGGTATGCCATATGTTCATGTTGTTTCCTAGTGATCCGTGCCTCTTTTGAGGATGATCAGTAAGGATGTTTTGTTAACATTGTGGTGCTCTATCCATCCATGTCTTTTTTTGCATTTATGGAGCACCCTAGCTTGAGTCAATCGAGCTCTACTTTTGCTATTTCGTGAATCCTGGCAGATTGTTGACTTGTTAGCGATTTTGCCGAGGATGTTGTTATTGATCCGTGCATGCTATGTTGTTTTTATTGCCATGTATAGCTTCTATGCCATGTATTCTTGATGGGTGTATGCTTAGTTGGTCATGCCATGCTCTGTAGTGAGTGCATCGAGTTAACAGATTTGCATGCTCCAGTTTTTCACCAAGTCTGTAATCTGATTATGTTTTTGCCATGTTCACAAGCTTGCAATTGTATTTTGTGATCCCTTTTGGCTCAAGGTCACTAAGGGACTTTTGATAAGTGCTTTGAGTAGCTTCATGCCATGCCTTGCTTTGCCATGTTAAGTTCCTGTAGCATATAGTTTTCATGCTCCAAAGTGTGCTACCTGATGTTAAATTCCAGACTTGTGTTAATTTCACCAAGTCTGAAACCTGTTATCGTTTGCATTTTTGCCATGCTTGTTTGAAACTGTTAATGGATGAACTGGCCGTAGCTCAGTGTTCATCTTTTGTCAAGCATCATGAGTGGATCCCTGCCATGTATTTGGTTGTCTTGTTTGAGTGTTGTAGCATAATTATCTTGATGCATTTAGATGGCTACTTGCTGATTATCGCAGACCGGTGCCATATTTGTTTTGCTTGCCATTTCCAAACCGTGCACCCGATTCCGGTGATCTTTATATCGATTTCAACCAAAATCACCTAACCTTTCCAGTGGCACTCTTGGATTTTCAAGTTGAGGCCAGGTTCAATCATTCCTTATCAAATCTTGCATATGCATCACATACCGCATCCCGCATAGCATACTATGTTTGCATCATGTTGTTCGAGCATTGCACATGGTTGATTGTGTTCCTTTTGATTGTTTGTCTTGTTTGGGTAGAGCCGGGAGACGAGTTCGCTAATGAGGAGCCCGTTGAGTTTGCTTATGAGGATCAAGTCAACTCCGACAACTTTGCAGGCAAGATGATCATACCCTCGAAATCACTTCTATCTTTGCTTGCTAGATGCTCGCTCTTTTGCTATGCCTATGCTACGATACCTACCACTTGCTTATCATGCCTCCCAAATTGCCATGTCAAACCTCTAACCCACCATGTCCTAGCAAACCGTTGATTGGCTATGTTACCGCTTTGCTCATCCCCTCTTATAGCGTTGCTAGTTGTAGGTGAAGATTGGAGATCGTTCCTTGTTGGAACATTGTTTATTGTTGGGATATCACTATATTATCTTGTTATCTTAATGCATCTATATACTTTGTAAAGGGTGGAAGGCTTGGACTTTTGCCTAGTGTTTTGTTCCACCGCCCTAGTTTCCGTCATATCGGTGTTATGTTCCCGGATTTTGCGTTCCTTACGCGGTTGGGTTACAACGGGAACCCCTTGACAGTTCGCCTTGAATAAAACTCGTCTAGCAATGCCCAACATTGGTTTTACCATTTTCCACCTAGCCTTTTTCCCTTGGGTTTCGCGGACTCAAGGGTCATCTTTATTTTAAACCCCCGGGCCAGTGCATCTTTAAGTGTTGGTCCAACCCAGAGCCCCGTGCGGGGCCGTCCCTTGGAAACTTGGGTTACGTTGGCTCCCGTACGCTTAGCTTATCTGGTGTGCCCTGAAAACGAGATATGTGGAGCTCGTATCGGGATTTGTCGGCACAACGGGTGGTCTTGCTGGACTTGTTTTACCATTGTCGAGGATGTCTTGTAGAACCAGGATACCGAGTCTGATCGGAATGTCTCGGGAGAAGGAATATCCTTCGTTGACCATGCGAGCTTGTGATGGGCTAAGTTGGGACTCCCCTGCAGGGATTTGAACTTTCGAAAGCCGTGCCCGCAGTTATGGGCAGATGGGAATTTGTTAATATCCGGTTGTAGATAACATGTAACTTAACTTAATTAAAATGAATCAATCGCGTGTGTTACCGTGATGGTCTCTTCTCGACGGAGTCCGGGAAGTGAACACGGTGTTGGAGTAATGCTTGACGTAGGTTGTTCTATAGTTCTCCGTTCGTGCTTTTCCTTCTCTTCTTGCTCTCTTTTGCGAACAGGTTAGCCACCATATATGCTAGTCGCTTGCTGCAGCTCCACAGATTACCTTGCCTTACCTATAAGCTTAAATAGTCTTGATCGCGAGGGTGCGAGTTTGCTGAGTCCCCGTGACTCACAGATTACTTCCAAACCAGATGCAGGGACCGATGATTCTGTTCCAGATGATGCGCTTGAGCTCAAGTGGGAGTTCGACGAAGACTCTCGCCGTTACTATGTGTCTTTCCCTGATGATCAGTAGTGGTGCCCAGTTGGGGCGATCAGGACCGTGTCGCATGTTGGGGTTGATCTTTTATTTTGGTACCATAGTCAGACCATGAGTGTATTGGATGATTGTAATGTTATTCATCTATTTGTGTGACGTGGCGAGTGTAAGCCAACTATGTACCTTTTCCCCTATTATCTATTTACATGGGTTGTTGTGAAGATTACCTTACTTGCGACATTGCTTTCAATGCGGTTATGCCTCTAAGTCGTGCTTCGACACGTAGGAGATATAGCCGCATCGAGGGCGTTACAGTCATCTGCAAACTCCTTCCCGTACTTTCTTTCGATTTTTCTCCACTACGACCCGTCAGCGGGTACTCTCAACTTTCCGTCTTTCTTACGGTCTTCTCTGTGCCATCGCATCGCCTTGGCATGCTCTTTGTTTTGGAACAAACATTTCAACCGTGGTATTATAGGAGCATACAACATCACCTTGGCAGGAATCTTCTTCCTGGGGCGCTCGCCCTCGGCATCACCAGGGTCACCGCAGCTGATCTTATAGCGCAATGCACCGCATACTGGGCAAGCGTTCAAATCCTCGTACTCACTGCGGTAGAGGATGCAATCATTAGGGCATCTATGTATCATCTGCACCTCTAACCCTAGAGGGCAGACAGCCTTCTTTGCTTCATACATACTCTCGGGCAATTCGTTGTCCTTTGGAAGCATATTCTTTATCATTACCAGCAACTTTCCAAATCCCTTGTCAGATACACCATTCTCTGCCTTCCATTGTAGCAATTCCAGTGTGGTGCCCAGCTTTTTCTTGTCACCTACGCAATTCGGGTACAACAATTTTTTGTGATCCTCTAACATGCGCTGCAACTTCTTCTTCTCCAAATCACTTGTGCAGTTTCTCTTTGCATCGGCAATGGCCCGACCTAGATCATCAATGGGCTCATCCGATGCCTCTTCTTCAGCTTCTTCCCGCATTGCCGGCTCAGCTTCTTCCCGCATTACCGGCTCAGCTTCTTCCCTCATTGTTGTATCATCGTATTCAGGGAACCCATGGCCAGGATAGTTGTCGTCGTCCTCTTCTTCTTCATTGTCTTCCATCATAACCCCTCTTTCTCCATGCTTGGTCCAAAGATTATAGTGGGGCATGAAACCGGACTCAAACAAGTGGACGTGAATGGTTCTTGACGTAGAGTAATTGTGACCATTCTTACAGCCAGCACATGGACAAGGCATAAAACCATCTGCCCGCTTGTTTGCCTCAGCCGCAAGCAGAAAAGTACGGACGCCATTAATGAACTCGGGAGAGCATCGGTCATCGTACATCCATTGCTGGCTCATCTTCAATACACAGCATCGAAAACACCAAATTAATACAATACATAAAGTTCATACATAAAGATCATACAACACTTAAATGCAACAAACAAATAACTCTCTAGCTAAAGAATTTAAATGCAACAACAAATGCAATCAAGATCGCAACTAAGGTAACAATTGGTCCAACAGCATAATGATACCAAGCCTCACTATGAATGGCATATTTTCTAATCTTTCTAATCTTCAAGCACATTTTCTCCATCTTAATCTTGTGATCATCGACGACATCGGCAACATGCAACTCCAATTCCATCTTCTCCTCCTCAATTCTTTTCAATTTTTCCTTCAAATCCTCGTTTTCTCTTTCAACTAAATTTAACCTCTCGACAATAGGGTCGGTTGAAATTTCCGGTTCAACTACCTCCTACATACAAATATCTATGTCAACTTGATGGGCATAATTTGTCATAAACACGAAATGCAATGAATAGTTTTAAAAGAGAATATACCACATCCGAATCATAACCCGGACGAGGGCCGACGGGGACGGATATCAAAACCATGGCACTATGTATAACAAATAGCGTATGGGTAAGATAATTATACGAGTAACTATATATCCAAATCACACAAACATCATTTTTTATATAAAACTTCATGAACAAGAGGCTCACCACAAGGTGGTACCGGCGACAGGACGTTGCGAGCGATCGACGGTGGTTATGACGGAGATTTAGAAGGTACTAAGTAAACCACACCTACATATGCAAACTAAGTGTTATTTTTGACCTCAAATTGCATATAACTCAAATACTAGCACATATATAATTCCACCCAAATTACTAAACTCAAAAATCAATCACTATATAAAGCATTGCACGAGCTAATCTAGCAATGAGAGATGAAAGGACAAAGTTGCTAACCTTTGTGATCATTTGAATGGATGGGGGCCTTCAAATCTTGCCAAATTTTGGGCAAAATGTGTGATGAGCTTGAGAGGAAGAGGGAAAAGAACAGAGAGGAGAGGGGAAAGGGGAAGAACAAAGCGAGCTTGGGTGGACGAAGGGTCTATGTAGCACGACCTTTAGTACCAGTTTGTGATACGACCCGGTACTAAAGGTGCTGGAGGGGCCCCGGACTGACAACATCCTTCCACCACTCACTTTAGTACCGGTTCGTGGCACGAACCAGTGCCAAAGGTTCGCCACGAACCGGTACTAATGAGAGCGGCTAGCTAGCCGTTGGAACCGGCACTAATGCACACATTAGTGCCGGCTCAAATTCAAACCGGCACTAATGTGCTTCACATTTGACCCTTTTTCTACTAGTGTTCTCACAACCATGAACTGCTTAGGCTGGCCATAGTGAGGGTAACATACATTTGGGACTAGCAAACATGCTTATGTGGCACACAATTAAAGAAGAGATAGAGAGGATTAGAATAACATAGGTAGATACCGTATCATGTTAAATGTTGTGTTACTTTGTGTCATGCATGGCAATAAATATGATCAGCTATGATACTACTTTATGACACTATGCACTATGGAGGTACTATCATACACTAGTATCATATGCATGATATCAGTATATGATACTCCCCACTATGACTAGCCTTAGGACTTGTGCTGAGAAGCTGCACTGTTCAACCAACACGAGACACTTGTGTGTTTTTGAATAAGCTTGTGCGTGTTTGAATGAGAACGTGCAAAGGCCGTGTGCATGGTCCTTAAATACATCCAGGGTGATAAGTGTTTACTTTATACAGTGTCTCAGTACCACGGTACTATTTCGTCCTCACGCCCTACACACGTACAACGCTCTGCAGCCGTGTGTCAGATTTCCTGTCAGTGCATGGTACTTCAAATACGCAACATATCACACGCGACTAAATTTCGTGTTTTGACCCTTTTCTGAAACCTATTCGAGATTTTATCCTAGTTTAATTTTTTTTGAGATCTAACCCTTTTTGCTACCGCCAGGGATGTAGCGACCAGACCTCAAATGGTCCAATCTCTGTGCTTAGGTGTCATCCCTGGATCAGTAATGCTGACAACACACAGTAATTAAAGGATTTATAACAGAGTAGCAATCACACACTTATTACATTGAGAGTCTCAAAAGAGAACTTATTGCAAAAAAAATATGGCTTAAGGCCATCTAATAACGATAACAGCGGAAGGCTTGGAAGATAAGTGACTCCATCAACTCCAACGGCATCACTGAGTATAGAACCACGACCTAAAAGCACCTTAATCGTCGTCTGAAAAGTCTGCAACATTAACGTTGCAGCCCGAAATGGGTCAGCACATGGAATATGCTGGCAAAGTAACACATAGAGAGTAATGAAGGAATAAGACTAACTATATGCATATTTGGCTGGTGGAAAGCTTTATGGTTACAGTTTTGTGTAAAGCCAATTTTTTCCCTACTGCAAAGGAATACATTTTATTTAACTATCATGATAGTTGTTAAACATTGAGAATGGTTGACAACATTCTCAATCCCAATTAAGCATCATCATTAAACAAAACCCAACAAAATTAATTTTAGAGTAACATGATGAGATTCACATGATAATTCAGGTACTAGATACTCAAGATGTCCATCACCAGGGACACGGCTAACCATGATTAGTTTATACACTCTGCAGAGGTTTGCGCACTTTCCCCACAAGACTCGATCTCCTCCGTTTGATTTCTCACACTACATGGTGTTTGAGAAACGGATGACCGAGACATAGTCTTTCAGAAGTGCTAGCACCTTACGAACGGGTAGACCGGACCAACCGACATCCCCTACATCTGCTAGTCTACCACTGTAATAGTTTGCATGACTTCGTCAACTATGCTAGAGCCCATAGTAGCTTGTGGCTGCACACGGAAGTTTCTAGCATGAATAATCTCATGATCCCTTTGAGCCTGGGTGGCGGTCCAAAAGAAAACAGACAATCCCTGGAATACCCAGGTGCCTCAATCCACCCAGATGTGTATTTAAGTTGCCACCTTAGATAAACCATTAATTTAACAATCTCACATCTGTCATGCATACACCCACCCAATCCACGTCTACTAGCATAGCATGGCATAATAAGAAAACGTAGAAGTAACTCCCAAAGGTTTGATAATCACATGTAATAGGTACTACCTCATCTACTTCCCAAGCCCACAATTTAATTAGATCCTAATCATGCAATGTGTGAGGATTGATCTAATGCAATAAAAACTGGATAGTAGAAGGTATGATCAAAGTGTTACTTGCCTTGCTGATGATCCGCAAAACCTAGCGATTCGAAGTAGCAAGCGGCGCACTCCGGGTACTCTATCGCAAACAAACAAGTATAAAATAAGTACTCATCTAATGCACAGGTAAAACTCAGATAAGAGATCTAACCAGAAAGTTCAACTTAAGAACTCCGGTTGGCAAAAAGAATCAAATCGAACGAAGCAACGAAAGACAAACGGCAAATGAAACAGGCTTCATTTACTATTCTGGATCTAGGGCAATTTTACAGTGGCAAAAACTTGTTTGAGTTGGTTAAACACAAAGAGGGTTTCGAGACGAAACTCTAGGCGCTTGAATTGCCTGATTCCGATAAACGAGCGAAAAGTTAAACTAAAACGAAAATCGGATCAGAAATGAAAATTGGATTAGAAATCGCGATCAGAAAAATCGCGGATTTAATCCGAGAAAAAGAAAAATGACAATCAGATTAACGAACGAACGTTCGTTATCTGGACCTAAACGATAAACGCGTACGCTAAAACGAACGAACGAGCGAACACTCGCTAATTAAATAAACCGGAAAAACCGATATATTTAAAAAACGAACGAACCGATGGAAAACCGATCGATTAAAAAAAGACCAACGGCGAGATCTTCCTCCGGCGGCGGATCCAGCGGCGGATCCGGCGGCAGCGGCGCGGGTGGCGGCGGGCTAGGTGCGGCTAGGGTTTCGGTGGGGGAGGGGGGTGGCGGCTGGGCCTCCCGGCTATTTAAAGCCGTCCGGGCCGGGTGTCTAGGTCGGACACGGTCCGATAAGTCGGTTGCGCGTCTTTTTTTTAAATAGTTACGCTCATAAAAAAACAAAAGGAATACTAAACGGACTCCAAAAATCCCGAAATAAATTTTCCCCGACTTCTAAAATCAAGCCGCACAGGTTGAACATTTATTTGGGGCCTAAATGGAATTTTGAAAAACGCGCATTTTTCCTAAATTCAAATAAAATAGCAAATAAAATTCAAATAAAATCTTATTTGATTTTTTTATTAAATCCTCAATATTTCTTTATTTTTGGGAAAGTCATTTTATTCCCTCTCTCATATTTTGATAATAGAAATATTTGAAGATAAAATAAATAAAATCAAATGATCCTATTTTCAAAATTTGAGAAAAATCAAATATGAAAATAACGAAATCCCCAACTCTCTTCGAAGGTCCTTGAGTTGCGTAGAATTTTCTAGGATCAACCAAAATGCAATAAAATATGATATGCAATGATGATCTAGTGTATAACATTCCAAATTGAAAATTTGGGATGTTACAAACCTACGTGGGATGTTACAAACCTACGCGCTCGAGATTCGGGTTGGCTAGAAAATAGGTGAGGACGGTCCTTCAGCATTTCTTCCTCTCACTCCCAGTTGGCTTCATCCTCCGTGTGGTGGCTCCACTAAACTTTGCAAAACTTGATAACTTTGCTGCGGGTGACTCTACTGGCATACTCTAGAATCTTAACTGGTTTCTCCTCATAGGTCAAATCACTGTACAACTGAATCGCTTCCAGTGGCACTGTATCTCTCAGCGGTATATCAGCCATCTCTGTGTGGCACTTTTTCAACTGGGAAATGTGGAACACGTCGTGAACTCCTGATAATCCTTCAGGCAATTCCAACTTGTAAGCAACTTCTCGCATATGCTCCAAAACTTTGTATGGTCAAACAAAACGTGGCGCTAACTTTCCCTTAACTCCAAAGCGCTTAACTCCTCGAAGTGGAGATACTCGAAGATAAACTCGGTCTCCGACTTCGTAAACTGTCTCCTTGCGTTTAGAATCTACGTAGCTCTTTAGCCTAGATTGAGCTACCTTGAGCCTATCGCGAATCAATTTTACTTTCTGTTTAGACTCTTTAATCAGATCCGGTCCAAACAACTGGCGGTCTCCAACTTCATCCCACGACAATGGGGTCCTGCACCTCCTTCCATACAAGGCTTCGAAAGGGGCCATCTTCAAACTGGTTTGATAACTTTTGTTGTAAGAGAATTCTGCATATGGCAAATTCTCTTCCCAACTATATCCATAATCTAGCGCACAAGCTCTAAGCATATCCTCCAAAATCTGGTTGACTCTCTCGGTCTGTCCATCTGTCTACGGATGGAAAGTTGTACTAAACTCCAGTCTGGTACCCAAAATTTCATGCAACTGATTCCAGAACTTTGAGGTAAATTGGGTTCCTCTATCTGACATAATGCTCCTTGGAACTCCGTGCAGACATACGATCCTGGTCATGTATATCTTTGCCAACTTTGCACTGGTATAGGTAGTCTTTACTGGAATGAAATGAGCTACCTTTGTCAAATGATCGACTACAACCCAAATCGAATCATAGCTTGAACGAGTTTTGGGTAAACCCGTAATAAAATCCATGCCTAACTTATCCCACTTCCATTCGGGTATCGGCAATGGCTGTAGCAATCCTGCTGGCTTCTGATGCTCTGCCTTTACTCTCTGACATACATCACAAACTGCTACATACTCCGCAATATCCTTCTTCATTCCGGTCCACCAGAAAATATCCTTCAAATCCAGATACATCTTGGTATTTCCTGGGTGAATCAAATAGGGTGAATCATGGGCCTCTTGCAGAATTAACTTCCTGATCTCCAAATCATTAGGCACATAAATACGGTCTTCAAACCATAAGGTATCGTGCTCATCTTCACGAAATCCCTTAGCTTTTCCTTTGCTTATTTTCTCCTTTATAAAGGCAATCTCCTTGTCATCCTTCTAGGCTTCTCTGATCTTATCCATCAAAGTAGACTGAATCTCCAATGCTGCTACATAGCCTCTCGGAACTATCTCCAAACATAGCTCACGAAGATTCTCGGCTAACTCTCTTGGTAAACCTCCCGTCATTAAGGTGTTGACATGACTTTTACGGCTCAATGCGTCATCTACTACGTTACCCTTTCCAGGGTGATAATGCAATCTCATATCATAATCCTTGATGAGTTCCAACCATCTCCTTTGCCTGAGATTTAACTCCTTCTACATTAAGATGTACTTCAAACTCTTGTGATTCGTGTACACCTCACAATGATTTCCAATGAGAAAATGTCTCCAGTTCTTCAATGCATGCACTACGGCTGCTAACTCCAAGTCATGCGTAGCATAATTCAACTCATGAGGCTTAAGCTGTCGTGAGGCATATGAAACAACTCTTCCTGCATAAGCACTGCTCCAAGTCCTCAACGTGAAGCGTCGCAATACACCTCATAATCCTTGGTTTGATCTGGCAAAATCAACACTGGTGATGTAACCAAACATTTCTTCAGCTCCTGGAAACTGGCCTCACATTTCTTAGTCCATATGAACTTGGTATCCTTCTTCAACAACTCCGTCATAGGCTTCACAATCTTTGAGAAATTCTCAATAAACCTCCGGTAGTATCCTGCGAGTCCAAGAAAACTCTGGATCTCTCCAACTGTTGTTGGGGTTTCCCAATTTGTCACGGTGTCAACCTTAGTGGGATCTACTGCTATACCTTCTCTAGATATAATGTGTCTGAGAAATCCAACTTCCTTCAACCATAACTCACATTTACTAAACTTGGCATATAATTGATGTTCTCTGAGCTTTCCAAGAACCAAACGCAAATGCTCCTTAAGATCCTCTTCATTCTTCGAGTAAACCAGGATATCATCAATGAACACTACGACGAACTTATCCAAAAACTCCATAAACACTTTGTTCATCATGTTCATAAAATATGCAGGTATGTTAGTCAGACCAAATGACATAACGGTATACTCGTACAACCCATACCTGGTGGTAAAAGCCGTCTTAGGTATATCCTGTTCTCGAATCTTCAACTGGTGGTATCCTGATCGTAGATCGATCTTGGAAAATACCTTAGCTCCTTGCAATCAATAAAACAGATCATTGATCATCGGTAGTGGGTACTTGTTCTTGATGGTTACTTCATTCAATCCTCAATAATCATCAACCATCCTTAATGATCCATCCTACTTCTCCACTAGAAGTACCGGCGATCCCCAAGGTGAAGAACTTGGGTGAATATATCCTTTATCCAGTAACTCCTCAATCTGCTTCTTAATCTCCACCAAATCCTTTGTGGGCATCCTATATGGTCTCTTAGATATTGGCCCTGTGCCTGGCAAAAGCTCAATCAAAAACTCAATATCTCTATCTGGTGGCATGCCTGGCAATTCTTCTGGAAATACATCAGTAAAATCTTTCACCACTGGTACTTCCTCCTGCACAACTCCTGTTAAACAATTTACTTGAGTCCTTTTCGGCACATGCCGGGATACATATTTGATCCTTCTCCCTTCTGGCGTGGTAAGAAAAATTGACTTACTGGCACATTCAATATTCTCTTCATACTTTGATAATCAATCCATGCCTAATATCACATCCAATCCTTGAGATTCCAATACTATTAGGTCTGAGGGAAAAACGTAGTTACCAACCCTTAATGGTAACTGATCACACCATAGACTAGCCATATACTCTGCTCCAGGCGAGGTTACTAACATGGGTGATCTAAGGGCTTGGGTTGGTAGTTTATACTTATCCACAAATCCCCTTGATATGTATGAATGCGGTGCACCAGTATCGAAAAGAACGAGTGCAGTAAATGACTTAACCAAAAACTTACCGATTACTGCATCCAGCTGCTCTTCAACCTCCTCCACGTTAACGTGGTTCACCTGTCCCCTGTTGAAAGGGTTCGGCTTCTTCCTAGAGCTTACATTGCTATTTCCATTCTGGGATTCAGGACATTCATTGGCATAATGTCCGGTCTTCTGGCACTTAAAGCAAGTGACTTGGCTCAGGTCTCTCTTGGCTGGGGTCGATGGGTTGGTGCGGTTCTGACCGTTGCTTCCTCCATTCCCATTACCATTTTTGGTGCCATTGTGATTTTGCGAGCTAACTCCTCCATGGGTATGCTGAAAATGTCCTCCTGGTCTAGGGGTAAGACGTGGCTTCTGCTGAGCTCCTGTATTGTATTTCCCTTGTCCATACTTCCTCTTACGATTCTCAATCTGCTGCTGCTTCCCTTCAATCATGAGAGCACGATCTAACAACTCCTGGTAGTTGTTGAAGGTTGCTACCATCAACTGCATGCTCAACTCATCATTCAGTCCTTCCAGAAACTTCTCCTGCTTAGCTGCATCCGTAGCAACGTCATCTGGGGCATAATGTGCTAGCTTACTAAAGTCCTCCACATACTGGCCAACTGTCCGTCCTCCTTGGTGCAAGTTGTGAAACTCTCGCTTCTTCATGGCCATAGCTCCTGCTGAAATATGGGCAGTACGAAAAGCCTGCTGAAACTGGTCCCACGTGATAGTGTCGACAGGGAAAGTGGGTGTGAAATTTTCCCACCATGATGCTGCGGGTCCTTCAAGCTGATGTGCGGCAAACTTCACCTTTTCTGCATCTGTGCATCCTGCTGTGGTCAACTCCCTTGCTGTCTTGCGGAGTCAATCATCTGCTACTATCGGCTCGGTGCTACTGGAAAACACCGGCAGATTCAGCCTAAGAAAATGGGCTAAGTGATCAACAGGTGGTGGTGGTGGTGGGTTGTTGTTGTTGTTCCCCTGATTCTGATTCTAGACTAGCAACTACATCAATGTGTTCTGCTGCTGAATCATCTGGGTGAGCTCCGGTGGGAAGGTAAATCCGGGGTCACGTCTCGGAGGCATCTGAGGGTTTAGAAAAGATGAGATTTAAGAATAGAGGGGGTCTAAAGAGAAAACACTACCCATATGCACATGAGGCAAAAGCAAAAAATTCACTTCATTCAATCAATCAAACAAGGGCAAACAATCGATCTATCTATCGCAAAAGTGCTTGGACTACAATATTTACATGGTGGACTATTACTACTGATGGGGTGGTCTACTAGAAATATTCTTCGGTTGCAGACTCCATGATATCTGCTCCAGCTTCATCAACATAGTCATCATCGCTATCATCTGGATCCGAGTCAGTGTCGTCGATGATGATGTAGTCTTCCGGACGAATTTCCTTGGGTTCTTCGTCTTCTTCTACCGGTGTAGGGCCTCCCATAAATATTCCGATCTTCTTGATCAGATCGTCATTCTTCTCCACCAATACTTCAATTTCCTCTTCATAATCTTCACGTGTAGCCTTGAGTTCTTCTTCCAGTTCCTTGATTCTTGTCCTCGCCTTCTTCAGATCTATCATGTCGGTGCACATCTGGTTCTCCTGACGTCGAATGTATTGGTTTTAACTCCTGGATAAAAGCTGCAATTGATCTATCCTTCTTGGTGCTGATCATCTCCCAGTGCTCATCTCGGCGCCCACAAATCTGGTAGATAGTATCCTTGAGATCATTGAGGTAAACTTCTCCAATGTGTCCCATGGCGATGTGAGCTGCCATGCTCTTTCCTAGACTCCATCTTGGTGCATCTAAAGAAAACTCTATGGGCTCAGTGACTGGCATGAACGTCCTTCCTGGAACTTGAACTTGAATCATCCAGCGCTCTTCTTCAGGTAGAGTGGCGTTGTAGGTTTCGGTGAAGCTTGGTACTCCTATGTTCAGGTATCTAGTTACTTCTTCTAGTGACGTCCAAAGGGTGTATCTTCATCCGGTTGCGTGAACTTGTTCCTTGCATCTGCCATCCTAAAAGAGTAGAAAAGATGAGAGGTCAGAAAGAGAAGAGAGTGAGTAGTGATCTAGGTCTTTAGCTTAGTGGTCGTGTCCTACAGTCAGCGTGTGCTCTAATACCATCTTGTAGCGACCCGA
The DNA here is from genome assembly GCA_034509565.1 of Triticum monococcum. Lineage (NCBI taxonomy): Eukaryota > Viridiplantae > Streptophyta > Magnoliopsida > Poales > Poaceae > Triticum > Triticum monococcum. The sequence continues at coordinate 675,076,149 of CM067845.1, forward strand.
CCTCAAACGGTCCAATCTCTGTGCTCAGGTGTCATCCCTGGATCAGTAATGCTGACACCACACAGTACTTGAAGGCTTTATAACAGAGTAGCAATCACAAACTTATAACATCGAGAGTCTCAAAAGAGAACTTATTACAAAAAATATGGCTTAAGGCCATCTAATAACGATAACAGCGGAAGGCTTGAAAGATAAGTGAGTCCATCAACTCCAACGGCATCATTGAGTATAGAACCACGACCTAAAAGCACCTTAATAGTCGTCTGAAAAGTCTGCAACATTAACGTTGCAGCCCGAAACAGGTCAGCACATGGAATATGCTGGCAAAGTAACACATAGAGAGTAATGAAGGAATAAGACTATACTACATGCATATTTGGCTGGTGGAAAGCTCTATGGTTACAGTTTTGCGTAAAGCCAATTTTTCCCTACTCCAAAGGAATAAATTTTATTTAACTATCATGATAGTTGTTAAACATTGAGAATGGTTGATAGCATTCTCAATCCCAATTAAGCATCATCATTAAACAAAACCCAACAAAATTAATTTTAGAGTAACATGATGAGATTCACATGGTAATCCAGGTACTAGATACTCAAGATGTCCATAACCGGGAACACGGCTAACCATGATCAGTTTATACACTCTGCAGAGGTTTGCGCACTTTTCCCCACAAGACTCGATCTCCTCCGTTTGATTTCTCGCACTACATGGTGTTTGAGAAACGGATGACCGAGACATAGTCTTTCAGAAGCGCTAGCCACTTACGAATGGGTAGACCGTACCAACCTACTGAAGGAAATATGCCCTAGAGGCAATAATAAAGTTATTGTTTATTTCCTTATATCATGATAAAAGTTTATTATTCATGCTAGAATTGTATTAACCAGAAACATAATACATGTGTGAATACATAGACAAACAGAGTGTCACTAGTATGCCTCTACTTGACTAGCTCGTTAATCAAAGATGGTTATGTTTCCTAACCATGGACAAAGAGTTGTCATTTGATTAACGGGATCACATCATTAGTTGAATGATCTGATTGACATGACCCATTCCATTAGCTTAGCACCCGATCGTTTAGTATGTTGCTATTGCTTTCTTCATGACTTATACATGTTCCTATGACTATGAGATTATGCAACTCCCGTTTGCCGGAGGAACACTTTGTGTGCTACCAAACGTCACAACGTAACTGGGTGATTATAAAGGAGCTCTACAGGTGTCTCCAAAGGTACATGTTGGGTTGGCGTATTTCGAGATTAGGATTTGTCACTCTGATCGTCGGAGAGGTATCTCTGGGCCCTCTCGGTAATGCACATCACTTAAGCCTTGCAAGCATTGCAACTAATGAGTTAGTTGCGGGATGATGTATTACGGAACGAGTAAAGAGACTTGCCGGTGATGAGATTGAACTAGGTATTGGATACCGACGATCGAATCTCGGGCAAGTAACATACCGACGACAAAGGGAACAACGTATGTTGTTATGCGGTCTGACCGATAAAGATCTTCGTAGAATATGTAGGAGCCAATATGGGCATCCAGGTCCCGCTATTGGTTATTGACCGGAGACGTGTCTCGGTCATGTCTACATTGTTCTCGAACCCGTAGGGTCCGCACGCTTAAGGTTTCGATGATAGTTATATTATGAGTTTATGAGTTTTGATGTACCGAAGGAGTTCGGAGTCCCGGATGAGATCGGGGACAAGACGAGGAGTCTCGAAATGGTCGAGACGTAAAGATCGATATATTGGACGACTATATTCGGACATCGGAAAGGTTTCGAGTGATTCGGGTATTTTTCGGAGTACCGAAGAGTTACGGGAATTCGCCGGGAGAAGTATTGGGCCTTGATGGGCTTTAGTGGGAAGAGGAGAAAGGGCCTGCTGCGCCCCCCTCCCCTCTAGTCCGAATTGGACTAGGGAAAAGGGGGCCGGCCACCTTTCCTTCTCCTCCACTTCCTTCTCCCTTCCTCCCCTCTTGGTGGACTCCTACTAGGACTTGGAGTCCTAGTAGGACTCCACATCCTGGCTGCACCTAGCCTTGGCCGGCCTCCTCCTCCTCCATCCTTTATATACAGGGGCAGGGGGCACCCCATAGACACACAAGTTGATCCACGTGATCTTATTCTTAGCCGTGTGCGGCGCCCCCTGCCACCATAGTCCTCGATAATATTGTAGCGGTGCTTAGGCGAAGCCCTGCGACAGTAGTACATCAAGATCATCACCACACCGTCGTGCTGACAGAACTCTTCCCCGACACTTTGCTGGATCAGAGTCCGGGGATCGTCATCGAGCTGAACGTGTGCTAGAACTCGGAGGTGCCGTAGTTTCGGTGCTTGGATCAGTCGGATCGTGAAGACGTACGACTACATCAACCGCGTTGATATAACGCTTCCGCTTTCGGTCTACGAGGGTACGTGGACAACACTCTCCCCTCTCGTTGCTATGCATCACCATGATCTTGCGTGTGCGTAGGAAAATTTTGAAATTACTACATTCCCCAACAGTGGCATCCGAGCCTAGGTTTTATGGTTTGATGTTATATGCACGAGTAGAACACAAGTGAGTTGTGGGCGATATAAGTCATACTGCTTACCAGCATGTCATACTTTGGTTCGACGGTATTGTTGGATGAAGTGGCCCGGACCGACATTACGCGTACGCTTACGCGAGACCGGTTCTCCCGACGTGCTTTGCACACAGGTGGCTTGCGGGTGACTGTTTCTCCAACTTTAGTTGAACTGAGTGTGGCTATCCCCGGTCCTTGCGAAGGTTAAAACGGAGTCTATTTGACAAACTATCGTTGTGGTTTTGATGCGTAGGTGAGATTGGTTCTTGCTTAAGCCCGTAGCAGCCACGTAAAACTTGCAACAACAAAGTAGAGGACGTCTAACTTGTTTTTGCAGGGCATGTTGTGATGTGATATGGTCAAGGCATGATGATGAATTTTATTGTATGAGATGATCATGTTTTGTAACCGAGTTATCGGCAACTGGCAGGAGCCATATGGTTGTCGCTTTATTGTATGCAATGCAATCGCGATGTAATGCTTTACTTTATCACTAAGCGGTAGCGATAGTCGTGGAAGCATAAGATTGGCGAGACGACAATGATGCTACGATGGAGATCAAGGTGTCACGCCGGTGACGATGGTGATCATGACAGTGCTTCGGAGATGGAGATCACAGGCACAAGATGATGTTGGCCATATCATATCACTTATATTGATTGCATGTGATGTTTATCTTTTATGCATCTTATCTTTCTTTGATTGATGGTAGCATTATAAGATGATCTCTCACTAATTATCAAGAAATGTTCTCCTTGAATATGCACCATTGCGAAAGTTCTTCGTGCTGAGACACCACGTGATGATCGGGTGTGATAGGCTCTACGTTCAAATACAACGGGTGCAAAACAGTTGCACACGCGGAATACTCAGGTTATACTTGACGAGCCAAGCATATATAGATATGGCCTCGGAACATGGAGACCGAAAGGTCGAGCGTGAATCATATAGTAGATATGATCAACATAGTGATGTTCACCATTGAAACTACTCCATCTCACGTGATGATCGGACATGGTTTAGTTGATTTGGATCACGTGATCACTTAGAGGATTAGAGGGATGTCTATCTAAGTGGGAGTTCTTAAGTAATATGATTAAATTGAACTTAAATTTATCATGAACTTAGTCCTGGTAGTATTTTGCAAATTATGTTGTAGATCAATAGCTCGCGTTGTTGCTTCCCTGTGTTTATTTTGATATGTTCTTAGAGAAAATTGTGTTGAAAGATGTTAGTAGCAATGATGCCGATTGGATCCGTGATCTAAGGTTTATCCTCATTGCTGCACAAAGGAATTATGTCCTTGACGCACCGCTAGGTGACAGACCTATTGCAAGAGCAGATGCTGACGTTATGAACGTTTGGCTAGCTAAATATGATGACTACTTGATAGTTTAGTGCACCATGCTTAACGGCTTAGAATCGGGACTTCAAAGACGTTTTGAACATCATGGACCATATGAGATGTTCCAGGAGTTGAAGTTAATATTTCAAGCAAATACCCGAGTTGAGAGATATGAAGTCTCCAACAAGTTCTATAGCTAAAAGATGGAGGAGAATCGCTCAACTAGTGAGCATGTGCTCAGATTGTCTGGGTACTACAATCGCTTGAATCAAGTGGGAGTTAATCTTCCAGATAAGATAGTGATTGACAGAATTCTCTAGTCACCATCACCAAGTTAGTAGAACCTCATGATGCACTATTGTATGCAAGGGATGACGAAAACGAATCCCGAGCTTTTCATGATGATGAAATCGATGAAGGTAGAAATCAAGAAAGAGCATCAAGTGTTGTTGACAAGATCACTAGTTTCAAGAAAAGGGAAAAAGGAAAAAGGGGAACTTCAAGAAGAACATCAAGCAAGTTGCTGCTCAAGTGAAGAAGCCCAAGTCTGGTCCTAAGCCTGAGACTAAGTGCTTCTACTGCAAAGGGACTGGTCACTGGAAGTGGAACTACCCCAAGTGATTGGCGGATAAGAAGGATGGCAAAGTGAACATAAGTATATTTGATATACATGTTATTTATGTGTACTTTACTAGTGTTTATAGCAACCCCTCAGTATTTGATACTAGTTCAGTTGCTGATTAGTAACTCGAAACGGGAGTTGCAGAATAAACAGAGACTAGTTAAGGGTGAAGTGACGATGTGTGTTGGAAGTAGTTCCAAGATTGATATGATCATCATCGCACACTCCCTATACTTTCGGGATTAGTGTTGAACCTAAATAAGTGTTATTTGGTGTTTGCGTTGAGCATGAATATGATTTGATCATGTTTATTGTGATACGGTTATTCATTGAAGTAAGAGAATAAATTGTTGTTCTGTTTACATGAATAAAACCTTATATGGTTACACACCCAATGAAAATAGTTTGTTGGATCTCGATCATAGTGATACACATAATCATAATATTGAAACCAAAAGATGCAAAGTTAATAATGATAGTGCAACTTATTTGTAGCACTGCCGTTTAGGTCATATTGGTGTAAAGCGCATGAAGAAACTCCATGCTGATGGCCTTTTGGAATCACTTGATTATGAATCAGTTGATGCTTGCGAAACATGCCTCATGGGCAAGATGACTAAGACTCCGTTCTCCGGAACAATGGAGCGAGCAACTGACTTATTGGAAATAATACATATTGATGTATGCGATCCGATGAGTGTTAAGGCTCGCGGCGATTATCGTTATTTTCTGACCTTCACAGATGATTTGAGCAGATATGGGTATATCTACTTGATGAAACATAAGTCTGAAACATTTGAAAAGATCAAAGAATTTCAGAGTGAAGTGGAAAATCATCGTGACAAGAAAATAAGGTTTCTACGATCTGATCGCAGAGACAAATATTTGAGTTACGAGTTTGGTCTTCAATTAAAACAATGTGGAATAGTTTCACAAATTCATGCCACCTGGAACACCACAGCATAATGGTGTGTCCGAACGTCATAACCGTACTTTATTGGATATAGTACAATCTATGATGTTTCTTACCGATTTACCAATATTGTTTTGGGGTCATGCATTAGAGACAGCTGCATTCACGTTAAAAAGGGGCACCATCTAAGTCCGTTGAGACGACACAATATGAACTATGGTTTGGCAAGAAACCAAAGTTGTCGTTTCTTAAAGTTTGGGGTTGCGATGCTTATAAGAAAAAGTTTCATCATTATAAGCTCAAACCCAAATCGGAGAAATGTGTCTTCATAGGATACCCAAAGGAGACAGTTGGGTACACCTTCTATCACAGATCCAAAGGCAAGACATTCGTTGCTGAGAATGGATACTTTCTAGAGAAGGAGTTTCTCTCGAAAGAAGTGAGTGTGAGGAAAGTAGAACTTGATGAGGTAACTGTACCTGCTCCCTTATTGGAAAGTAGTTCATCACAGAAATCTGTTCCTGTGACTACTACACCAATTAGTGAGGAAGCTAATGATGATGATCATGTAACTTCAGATCAAGTTACTATCGAAACTCGTAGGTAAACCAGAGTGAGATCCGCACCAGAGTGGTACGTAATCCTGTTCTGGAGGTCATGTTACTTGACCATGACGAACCTACGAACTATGAGGAAGCGATGATGAGCTCAGATTCCGATAAATGGCTTGAGGCCATGAAATCTGAGATAGGATCCATGTATGAGAACAAAGTGTGGACTTTGGTGGACTTGCCCGATGATCGGCAAGCCATTTATAATAAATGGATCTTCAAGAGGAAGACAGACACTGATAGTAGTGTTACTATCTACAAAGATAGAATTGTCGCAAAAGTTTTCGACAAGTTCAAGGTGTTGACTACGATAAGAGTTTCTCACTCGTATCTATGCTTAAGTCTGTCCGAATCATGTTAGCAATTGCCGCATTTTATGAAATCTGGTAAATGGATAAACAAAATTGCATTCCTTAATGGATTTATTAGAGAAGAGTTGTATGTGATGCAACAAGAAGGTTTTGTCAATCCTAAAGGTGCTAACAAAATATGCAAGCTCCAGCAATCCATCTATGGACTGGTGCAAGCATCTCAGAGTTGGAATACACGCTTTGATTAATTGATCAAAGCATATAGTTTTATACAGACTTGCGGTGAAGCCTGTATTTACAAGAAAGTGAGTGGGAGCACTACAACATTTCTGATAAGTATATGTGAATGACATATTGTTGATTGGAAATAATGTAGAATTATTCTGTAAAGCATAAAGGAGTGTTTGAAAGGAGTTTTTCAAAGAAAGACTTCGGTGAAGCTGCTTACATATTGAGCTTCAAGATCTATAGAGATAGATCAAGACGCTTGATAAGTTTTTTCAATGAGTACATACCTTGACAAGATTTTGAAGTAGATCAAAATGGAGCAGTCAAAGAAAGAGTTCTTGCCTGTATTACAAGGTGTGAAGTTGAGTAAGACTCAAAGCCCGACCACGACAGAAGATAGAAAGAGAATGAAAGTCATTCCCTATGCCTTGGCCATAGGTTCTATAAAGTATGTCATGCTGTGTACCAGATCTATTGTATACCCTGCACTGATTTGGCAAGGGAGTACAATAGTGATCTAGGAGTAGATCACTGGACAGCGGTCAGAATTATCCTTAGTGAAATAAGGATATGTTTCTCGATTATGGACGTGACAAAAAGGTTCGTCGTAAAGGGTTACGTCGATGCAAGTTTTTGACAGTGATCCAGATGATTCTAAGTCTCAATCTGGATACATATTGAAAGTGGGAGCAATTAGCTAGAGTGGCTCCGTGCAGAGCATTGTAAACATAGAATTTTGCAAAATACATACGGATCTGAATATGGCAGGCCCGTTCACTAAATTTCTCTCACAAGAAAAACATGATCACTCTTTGGGTGTTAATCACATAGCGATGTGAACTAGATTATTGAATCTAGTAAACCCTTTGGGTGTTAGTCACATGGAGATGTGAACTATTGGTGTTAATCACATAGCGATGTGAACTAGATTATTGACTCTAGTGCAAGTGGGAGACTGAAAGAAATATGCCCTAGAGGCAATAATAAAGTTATTATTTATTTCCTTATATCATGATAAAAGTTTATTATTCATGCTAGAATTGTATTAACCGGAAACATAATACATGTGTGAATACATAGACAAACAGAGTGTCACTAGTATGCCTCTACTTGACTAGCTCGTTAATCAAAGATGGTTATGTTTCCTAACCATGGACAAAGAGTTGTCATTTGATTAACGGGATCACATCATTAGTTGAATGATCTGATTGACATGACCCATTCCATTAGCTTAGCACCCGATCGTTTAGTATGTTGCTATTGCTTTCTTCATGACTTATACATGTTCCTATGACTATGAGATTATGCAACTCCCGTTTGCGGGAGGAACACTTTGTGTGCTACCAAATGTCACAACGTAACTGGGTGATTATAAAGGAGCTCTACAGGTGTCTCCAAAGGTACATGTTGGGTTGGCGTATTTCGAGATTAGGATTTGTCACTCCGATCGTCGGAGAGGTATCTCTGGGCCCTCTCGGTAATGCACATCACTTAAGCATTGCAACTAATGCGTTAGTTGCGGGATGATGTATTACGAAATGAGTAAAGAGACTTGCCGGTGACGAGATTGAACTAGGTATTCGATACCGACGATCAAATCTCGGGCAAGTAACATACCGATGACAAAGGGAACAACGTATGTTGTTATGCGGTCTGACCGATAAAGATTTTCGTAGAATATGTAGGAGCCAATATGGGCATCCAGGTCCCGCTATTGGTTATTGACCGGAGACGTGTCTCGGTCATGTCTACATTGTTCTCGAACCCGTAGGGTCCGCACGCTTAAGGTTTCGATGACAGTTATATTATGAGTTTATGAGTTTTGATGTACCGAAGGAGTTCGGAGTCTCGGATGAGATTGGGGACATGACGAGGAGTCTCGAAATGGTCGAGACGTAAAGATCGATTTATTGGACGACTATATTCGGACATCGGAAAGGTTCTGAGTGATTCGGGTATTTTTCGGAGTACCGGAGAGTTACGGGAATTCGCCGGGAGAAGTATTGGGCCTTGATGGGCTTTAGTGGGAAGAGGAGAAAGGGCCTGCTGCGCCCCCCCTCCCCTCTAGTCCGAATTGGACTAGGGAAAAGGGGGCCGGCCACCTTTCCTTCTCCTCCACTTCCTTCTCCCTTCCTCCCCTCTTGGTGGACTCCTACTAGGACTTGGAGTCCTAGTAGGACTCCACATCCTGGCCGCACCTAGCCTTGGCCGGCCTCCTCCTCCTTCATCCTTTATATACAGGGGCAGGGGGCACCCCATAGACACACAAGTTGATCCACGTGATCTTATTTTTAGCCGTGTGCGGCGCCCCCTGCCACCATAGTCCTCGATAATATTGTAGCGGTGCTTAGGCGAAGCCCTGCGATAGTAGTACATCAAGATCGTCACCACGCCGTCGTGCTGACGGAACTCTTCCCCGACACTTTGCTGGATCGGAGTCCGGGGATCGTCATCGAACTGAACGTGTGCTAGAACTCGGAGGTGCCGTAGTTTCGGTGCTTGGATCGGTCGGTTCATGAAGACATACGACTACATCAACCGCGTTGATATAACGCTTCTGCTTTCGGTCTAGGAGGTACGTGGACAACACTCTCCCCTCTCGTTGCTATGCATCACCATGATCTTGCGTGTGCGTAGGAAAATTTTGAAATTACTACGTTCCCCAACACCTACATCCCCTACATCTGCTAGCCTACCACTGTAAGAGTTCGCACGACTTAGTTAACTATGCTAGAGCCCATAGTAGCTTGTGGCTGCACACGGAAGTTTCTAGCATGAATAATCTCATGATCCCTTTAAGCCTGGGTGGCGGTCCAAAAGAAAACAGGCAATCGCTGGAATACCCAGGTGGCTCAATCCACCCAGATGTGTATTTAAGTTGCCACCTTAGATAAACCATTAATATAACAATCTCACATCTGTCATGGATACACTCACCCAATCCACGTCTACTAGTATAGCATGGCATAATAAGCAAACGTAGAAGTAACTCCCAAAGGTTTGATAATAACAGGTAATAGGTACTACCTTATCTACTTCCCAAGCCCACAATTTAATTAGATCCTAATCATGCAATGTGTGAGGATTGATCTAATGCAATAAAAACTGGGTAGTAGGAGGTATGATCAAAGTGTTACTTGCCTTGCTTATGATCCGCAAAACCTAGCGATTCGAAGTAGCAAGCGGCGCACTCCGGGTACTCTGTCGCAAACAAACAAGCATACAATAAGTACTCATCTAATGCACAGGTAAAACTCAAATAAGAGATCTAACCAGAAAGTTCAACTTAAGAACTCCAGTTGGCATAAAGAATCAAATCGAACGAAGCAACGAAAGACAAACGGCAAAAGAAACAGGCTTCGTTTACTATTCTGGATCTAGGGCAATTTTTACGGTGGCAAAAACTTGTTTGAGTTGGTTAAACGGAAAGAGGGTTTCGAGACGAAACTCCAGGCGCTTGAATCGCCTGATTCCGATAAATGAGCAAACAGTGAAACTAAAACGAAAATCGGATCAAAAATCGCGATCACAAAAATCGTGGATTTAATCCGAGAAAAAGAAAAATGACGAACAGATTAACAAATGAATGTTCGTTATCTGGACCTAAATGATGAACGCGTTGGTTAAAACGAACGAATGAGCGAACGCTCGCTAATTAAATAAACCGGGAAAACCGATCTATTAAAAAAACGAACTAAAAAAACAGAACGAACCGACGGAAAACCGATCGGTTTTTTAAAAAAGACCGGCGGCGAGACCTACCTTCGGCGGCGGATCCGGCGGCGACGGCGGGCTAGGGGCGGCTAGGGTTTCGGTGGGGGGTGGCGGCTGGGCCTCCCGGCTATTTAAAGCCGGCCGGGCCGGGTGTCCAGGTCGGACACGGCCCGGTAAGTCATTTGCGCTTTTTTTAAATAAACGCGCATTTTTCCTAAATTCAAATAAAATAGCAAATAAAACCAAAATAAAATCTAATTTGATTTGATTTTTTTATTAAATCCTCAATATTTCTTTATTTTTGGGAAAGTCATTTTATTCCCTCTCTCATATTTTGATAATAGAAATAATTGAAGATAAAATAAATAAAATCAAATGATCATATTTTCAAAATTTGAGAAAACTTAAATATGAAAATAACGAAATCCCCAACTCTCTGCGAAGGTCCTTGAGTTGCGTAGAATTTTCTAGGATCAACCAAAATGCAATAAAATATGATATGCAATGATGATCTAGTGTATAACATTTCAAATTGAAAATTTGGGATGTTACAAGGGACATTGGCGGTAGGGTATAACACCCTACCGCCAAGGTCCCTGGCGGTAGGGTTGCATGCCCTACCGCCAAAAACCTCCTAAGTATTGACCACAGTGCGTGCTCGTGCCTACCGCCAAGCACCTTTGTGGTAGGGTTGGTGCAGGCTACCGCCAGCCCGGTTGGCGGTAGCGATGTTTCCTACCGCCAAAGTCCCTGGCGGTAGGCTGTTAGACCCTACCGCCATGAACTCTGGCGGTAGCAAAAGGGTCAGATCTCGAAAAACTTTCAAACTAGGGTCAAATCTTGAATAGGTTTCAGAAAAGGGTCAAAACACGAAAATTTGCCATCACACGTCATCGGGCCTCTATACTCCAAGTAGCACGTTTGGCTGCTACTAATCGCAACGCTATGCCAGCCGTCGATGTGCTGCGTGCAGCACTGCACTTCTCGGCATTAGTTTGCTTTTATTATGAGGAGGGAAAAATTGGGAATAGTTTGATCTGCCGCATGCATCGGCCGGCACCAGCAGATTTGGGTGCTGCCCCCTCATGGCCCCCATCGGGGCCGCCATCCCCTTCATCCCTTCCCTTCGTCCCGCCGAGGGGGGGCATCCTCTTCATCTCGTCCCTCCGGTGCCATTGGGCTAAGCCCGGGGGCCGACGGCGGTGGCGGGGGGATATCCTCCATTAAAAAAATGCATCAGCTAGTACAGCAGCTTCGCCGCTCCCTCCCTCACCTAGAGCCAACTCATGCGGCGGTGTGGATTATGGCGCCTAGTCGAGCTCGATCTAGAGACGACAAAAACACCAAGCTAGTGACAGGCTGAGTGTGCGCTGCCACCGACGCGGTATGTCGCGGCGGCACACGTGTACACTAAGACAAGATAGAGCTGGAGTCACTGGTCACAACTTCTAGCCGTGTTGTTTTTAGAATGACAAATTCCTAGCTATGATGACATCATCGACCGAGACTTAACTAAGTCTCAAGTGTCAGTGTCAAACCCCTAAAATCAACCAGGATATCTTGGATGTGCAGCCCTGCGCGACCGTCAAATACGGGGCCTCGGCGGTGGCACGCGGCTGTGCGGTGTTAGGTACTCCCTCTGTCTCAAAATAAGTGACTCAACTTTGTATTAATTTTATAATACTTAGATTTAGGGGAGATCTTTTTTGAAAAGAAAGGTATAGGAGGAGACGCGAGATGGATCGGAGATATAGGTTGGAGGCGTGGTTATATATGTGGACTAGTTTGAGCAGCCTAGCTAGTTTGGAGTGGATTCAGTTCAACTGAGAGATGAGAAGCAGTTGTAAGGAAAAAGAAAAACTGGAGACCGAGACGGGATACACACGGATTATTCAGCTATAGCCGGTTGATGGATCGAAAGTAGTATTGACCTCTACGCCGGCGGCATGTTAGGTGCGTACACCACACCAAACAAAACCAAAATATTTAGTACTCTCTCCATAGTGCAGAGCCACTTGACAGTGGTGTGCTCACTCAACTTGTTAGCAGTCCAGTTAAGAAGCCCAGGTCTGGAAGAACTTTAGAAGCTAGTGATGTTGTTCAAGTGCCAGATTCCCAATTTGTCATTTCTCAAGTGTGCAATCCAGATGAAGTGCCAGTTCAAGCACCAGAGCAAGTCAATGTTCAGAGAGGTACAAGAGCAGAGCAAGTCAATGTTCAGAACAATACAAGAGCAGAGCAAGTGAATATTGCAGCAGAGCAAGTCAATATTGCAGCAGAGCCAGTCCATGTTCAGAACAATATTGCAGTTTCAGACAGTGATTCTGGTGAAGATGCTGAGTACATGCCCCATAGTGAGGATAGTGGAGAAAATTCTGAAGTTGTGGAGCTTAGGAGGCATGCTAGAAAATTCAAGAAGAAGATGAGAGATACAAAGAGTTGGCTTGGAGGAGATTCATCAGCACCTGTTCCCATTGAACTAATTGCAAATATGGAAGAACAGATAGAGGGAGAGGAGAAGGAGCGGGGCTATAATTCATCTGATGAGGATTATTCTTATGATGAAGATTTTGATGGGAAAATGGTTAGGAGGAAGAGCAATTATCCCAGATACAACAATGACACAGATATTCCACACTTTCCATTAACAATGGTGTTCAGAAGCAAGAATCAGCTTGTGAAGGCATTGAAGAGATATGGAATTGTTACCAAGAGGAGCATTGTGTTCATGAAATCAGAGGCAGACAGAGTTAGAGCTAAGTGTGGATGGCCTGGGTGCCCTTGGTTGATTTATGGAGCCAAAACCTCAAGAACAAGCAGGTTTCAGATTATTACTTTTAATGATGAGCATGAATGTGCACAAAATAGGGAGAACAGACTTGTGACACCAAAGGTTATTTCTCAGAGATATGAGCACTTCATTTTAGCTAATCCAATGTGGAAGATTGAGAGCATGAAAGCAACAGTTCTCCAGGATATGTTTGCTGATGTATCAACTTCTAAGTGCAAGCATGCAAAGAAGCTAGTCATGGACAAATTAAGAGCTCGAATGAAGAATGAGTACACTAGGGTTTTTGATTACCAACTGGAGCTGCTCAGAAGTAATCCAGGAAGCACTGTTGCAGTTTGTTTGGATCCTACAAACATGGAAGAAAACATATTTCAAAGCTTTTATGTGTGCTTTAATGCACTGAAGTTAGGGTTCAAGGCTAGCTGCAGGAAAGTAATAGGATTAGATGGATGTTTTTTCAAAGGGGCTGTGAAAGGAGAGTTGTTGTGTGATGTTGGTAGAGATGCCAACAATCAAATGTATCCACTGGCATGGGCTGTTGTTGAGAAGGAAACAAATGAAAGCTGGAAGTGGTTTATTGGCTTGCTTATTAAAGATCTTGACATTAATAACAATGGAGCTGGATGGGTGTTCATTTCAGATCAGCAAAAGGGACTGATTAATGCTATGCAGGACTATCTGCCAAATGCAGAGCACAGAATGTGTGCTAGGCATATCTATGCCAACTGGAGAAAGAAGCATAGGGCACATGAGTGGCAGAAGAAGTTCTAGGCAGTTGCCAAAGCAGCAAACAAGCAAGACTTCAACTACTACAAAGCAAAGCTAGCCCAAGAAACACCAGATGGTGCAAAAGATATGATGAGAACAGAGCCAGTACATTGGGCAAGGGCATTTTTTCCAGTGGGTTCCAACTGTGAATCAGTTGACAATAATCTTTGTGAATCTTTTAATCATGCAATTGTTGAAGCAAGGTTTTATCCAATAATTTCAATGCAAGAAAAACTTAGGAAATAGATACTTGTTAGAATTCAGGAACAAAGGGCCAAAGGTCAGAAGTTTCATGGAAAAATATGCCCCAGTGCTTTTAAGAAGTTGAAGAGTAGCATAGCAATGACACAGTTCATGGAGGTACTTTGGAATGGCAAAGATGGATTTGAAGTCAAACTTCTCACTGGGAGAAAAAGGCAGTACACAGTGAGTCTTGACAATTGGACATGCTCATGTGGCTACTTCCAGCTGGCAGGTCTTCCTTGTTCCCATGCAATAGCAGCTATCTTCAAATGTGGCAAAAAAGTGGAAGATTTCATTGCTCCCTGTTATTTTGTTGAAGTATTCAACAAAATTTATGAACACTGTTTGCAACCTGTAGAAGGTGAAGAAATGTGGCCAGTTTCTGACAAACCTAGGCCTCAAGCCCCAGCATATGCAACCATACCAGACAACATGCCAGGCAGGCCTAAGAATAATGATAGGAGGAGGGAAGAAACAGAGAAACCTAAGCCTAGCAAAAAAATGACCAAGCATGGCACTGTAATTATTTGCTCAATCTGTGGGACTGCTGGACATAACAAGACAGGTTGCAAGCAAAATCCAGAGAGAGGCAAGAAGAAGAATGCCCATCTTAAGAAGACTAGCAAAAAAGGGACACAACAAAGGTAAATTTCATTGATTTACATGAGTTTTACTATTTTCTCTTGAATTTTACTAAATTAACATGAATTTAACAATTATAGTGAGTTTACATGAGTATTACTAACGTCTTTTGAATTTTACTAGGCTGGTCCATCTTCACAACCTTCTCAACCAGCAACTATGGCAGCACCAATGTCTACTCCAAGATCATCTCCATCTATGGCAGCTACTGCACAACCTGCAACAGGAACTGCCCCAAGATCATTTGGAACTGTGCCAAGTACTACAGCTTCAAGGTTTAAACCTCCCAGGAAGTCATCAGCAAATGCACAAGCTGGACCATCTACTACAAATAAAAGAAGAAAGAGGGCTCCTGCATCTTCACTGCCCAGCTACCAATACTTCAATGCAAGTGGCAACTAGTTACATATTTGTGTTGATCATGTACTGAACTATGTCCTTCTGGTTATCATGTACTGAACTATGTGCTTTTGGTGATCCTCTGATGAAGTATGTCCTGGTGGTGAACTGGGATGTGGTAAACTGAGATGCTATCAACTGAAATGCAGTCAAATTTCAAGCAATGTTTGCTTTATGTGCACTGTATTTGCATTTTGTTTCTTACAAATCAATGTCATTTTGCTATGCAAATGCCAGCAGAAATGCAATCAAATTTCAAGCAATGTTTGCTACATATATGCACATTCTGCTATGCAAATGCAAATACCAGCAGAAATGCTGTCAAAATGCAAGC
Organism: Triticum monococcum; assembly: GCA_034509565.1. Taxonomy (NCBI): domain Eukaryota; kingdom Viridiplantae; phylum Streptophyta; class Magnoliopsida; order Poales; family Poaceae; genus Triticum; species Triticum monococcum. The sequence continues at coordinate 675,091,648 of CM067845.1, forward strand.
AATGTTCATAGCAGAGTTCTCATTCTGCTAGTTTCATTTTCATTTTGCTATGCAAATGCCAACAGAAATGCTGTCAAAATGCAAGCAATGTTCACAGCAGAGTTCTCATACTGTCAACTTGCTCATTTCCATAGAATTGATACAAAATAGCTACTGCAACTTCCATTAAAAACTGAGATTTTCATTAACTGACAGATCATAGTCTCATTGATAACAAACCACTCCCAGATCATAAATAATAGCATTACAAACCATTGCATACATGTTCATTGCACTTGCACTTTTTCCTACCAAAAGAACTCACACCAACTGCTAACCTCACATTCAGAACACTAGCACTTTCCCTAGGAAAACACCTACCACAAAGACAATGAAAACCATCACCACATTCATATATTTTCCTTTCATTGCTTCTAGTTCTGCATTCTTCTCCTTTAACTAAACCTGCAGAGACATAACCACATTCTGTAATGCTGCTTCATGACCAGACACAGGCACATTTGGAATTCCATCTTCAGCCTCAGCCACAGATCTCTGACCCTTTAGCCTCCACACCTCGTCTCTCAAATCTCCAATCAAGTCGCTAAAAACGTTGGCAAAGGATCATCATGCCATTCCACATAGCCACATCCACCATGCTATTCAATAGTAAAATAAATCAATCACAAACTAAGAGCAAGAAAAGAGCAGCAGAAACACAGAAAATGGGGCTCACCATTGCATCCACACAGGCGTAGTACCTCCTGGCGGGGTTTTGGCGGCTCCACGAGATCCATCTTGGCGCCTTGCGCGGCTGTCTGCAATGGCACATCTTCAGCGGCTCGTACGCCATTGGGCTCTCCCTGTAAGCTACAGGAGACCTCGAGTCCGTCTCCCTCCTTCCACTGGCGCGGCGGAATCCGGGAGCGGAAGAAGCCCCTGAACTCCACGACATCGCGCCGCTCTTGTCCCTGCCGTCGTCGTGCTCTACTCCTCGTCGCCTTGCCGCCGCCGTGCTCTGTGCGTTGTCGCCCCTGCCGCCGCTAACCCTAGCACCTCGCTGCCCAAATTCCCCAATCCTTAAAAATAAAACGACCACACCACCAGTCAACACTTTCATTGGCTGGCCCACAAGTCAGGTCAACAATCCCGGTTGACTACTGCCATGTCACCGTTTTTAGCCTAAAACACTGTCATGGTTCATTTTGGACCGGGATTAGTGAGTTGGGTGTGCTGATTTCCGGGATTTGAAATTCAGGGTTCGATTTAGCTAACGGCTACGAGTTCAGGGTTTATTTTGGACTTTTTCAGCAACAGGTGGATCATGATCTGCCTTTTGGGCTGCGCCGGTGTCACGGCCTACGGCATCTCCATCTTGGTGTTTCGCAACTCCAATAATCACGACGTGAACTTGGCGTCCTCGGCCACGTTTGTGTTGCTCCTCCTGGGCTACGTTCTTTCCGCAGCTTCTCTTATTCTGCTTATCGAACGGTGCAAGGGCGATCGAGAAGGAGACAAGCTAGTAGACATCCCGCTGTCATTGTAATTAATTCTGTGAACTTTTTTCATTTTCTATTTTTCTTCAAATTTGATATAGTTTTTGAGGGATTTCGCAAAAAAAGAACTTTTTTGAGGGGAGTTTGATCAAGAGCGAATGTACCTGTGCGCGATTGAGAGCGATCTTTTTCTTTGCGGAGCGAGTGCTGTGAATCGAGGAATCATGTTGGGCTTTTTTAGTGGGCCGGCCCAATTTGTTCGTGTGTGTAGGCGCCAGCAACGGGATCGGGCGCCGAACGCGCTAACGAGGAGGTCTCGGCGCCCACATAAAAGACGTACAATCTCTCTTGTATGCTAATTCCAATTCCTGCCGCGAGCGTCAGTTCTCTATTTTGGTCTTTTGAAAGACACAAAATGATTTACATAAAAAGTGATTATTTTGAAATTCTGAGACCATTTCTTGAAAAGATGTGAATATTTTTTATATCTTTTGCAAACACGTTTTGAAGATTGTGAACCCCTTTTAAAGGCAAGTATTTGTTTAAAGAATATGAACATTTTTTAAATGACCCTGATAAATAATACACGTGTGCCACGAACATATGGCAACTACGAACATTTTTTATGTCAAGTTTAGTGACGCGAGAATGACAACTTTAGTTATCAAGCATGGCAACTTCCTTTTTGGATGGCAAGTTTTAATTTTTTTTTTCTTTTCGGATGGCAACTTTAGTTGTAAAAAATATTAGGGACGGAGTGCTTCGTGCCACACGTGTGACACTTATCATTTGGGTATTTAAAACACTAACAATTATCAAAACTTAGAACACTTTATACTTTTTTGAAATTCTGGATTTTAAAAAAAAATTGAACATTAGAAAATCCAATATTTTTTGAACATTTTCTAAAAGGGGAAAAAGTCGTAGAAGGAAAAACAAAATAATCGGACCAGAAGATTCCAAAAACTGGTAAAAACCAGGCAGGCATCTAGAAGGTTCCAAAACGGGAACGCTGTGGCTAGCTGGCTGTGCGATTGTTGGTTAACTTGACGCTCAATTAGGAATTGCCATCGGGGGAGATAGGCTGGAAGTTGTCATACATGACCTAGTTTGAATCTTTTTTTTTAACACACCTAGTTTGAATCTTGCATGGATTGGATTTAGTAGTACAACCGAGATGAGACGAAGACGTATACGTATTAGTCAGCTATATATATATAGTATCCCGCACACAAAAAACCTATATATATATAGAGATGCCAGCGATCTTCTTTACTTGTTACGTACTCCAAACAAACCCAAACCAGACCAACCCAAGAAAATTTAGTAGACCGGTCGATCAACTGAGAGGCCGGACGGCGAGGCCGCGAGTAGGATGGACGACAAGGAGCAGGAGGAGCTGCTGGCGGCGATGGCGGAGCCCGAGGAGTGCAGCAGGTGGGTGATAATCTGCCTTTTGGGCTGCGCAGGCATCACGGTCATCAGACTCTCCCTCTTCACGTTGGTCAACTACTCGAACGGCTTGGACTTGGCGCTCCTCGCCGCGTATGTGTTGCTCTTCCTGGGGCTCTGCCCTTGCGCCCTTTGCGTGATTCTGCTCGGGGAGCAGTATAGGGGTAACCCAGGGGGGCAAAGGGCTGTAGTAGATGTTTTTTTTTTGCTCTAACCAACTAGTTAATCCATCAATCTGTTCTTGTCCTTATTTTAGTTGCGCATCAGATTAATCCATGCATGTGCACGTATGAATCTCTTGTTTGAAAGCATACTTGATGGTCTGTATGTTACCTCATACGTATAGCTAGTCATGTCAACATAACGGGTGAGAGAACATAGTAACCGGATATTGTAGTCCGGGTGCTGTGTGATTTACCATCAGCATGCCAATATGACATTGTAACTACACATAGTAGTTAGGCCTTAGTTTTTTTTCCCTGTTTTCCCCTAACGCGCATAGGCCGGTGTAAATGATGGCGACTAGTTCAGTAGGATCAGGAGACGATGTGAATACCTGCTACGATACTGCCCGAGGCGTGATAAAAAATACCAAGCCAATGGCGGACTGACTCTTGAGCTGACAACGACGCGGCATGCCGCGGCGACATTGGTGTATGCTAGGACAAGACATTGCTGGAACCACCGGTAGCAACGTCCGATATGATGACATCATTCAACCAAGACTTAGCTAAGTCTCGGTGACAAACCCTAAATCAACCAAGATATCTTAGAGATGCAGCCCCTGCGCGGGCATCAAACGTGGGGATTGAGACTCGGCGGTGGCGCATGACCCGTACATTTGTTAGGTTCAAGAGGAGACCTCAAAAGAAAAAGAAAAAGTTTAGGAGGAGACGCCAGATGGATCAGAGATATAGGATGGAGGCTATATCTTCGATCCATCTGGCGTAGACTAGTTTGAACTGGTTTGTTTTGATTGGATTCAGTTCAACCAAGGGATAAGAAGAAATTGTAAGGAAAAGAAAATTTCAGGGTAAAGACGGATACACGGATTATTCAACTATTGCTGGTCGATGAATGGTTTGCAACAATCAAGTAGTATTGACCGATCTATGTGCATAAAGTACATGTAGGCGGCGTGTTACCTTTGCATACCACAACAAACAAACCAAATATGACCAAACCAAGAGAACTTAGTAGACCATCCTAATCGGCCAACCGAGAGGCGAAGAAGCATGCATGATGGCCAGCAACGAGCAGGAACTGCTGGTGGCGTCAATGGTTCATAGAACCGGTAAAAACACATAAAAAGACGAGAAAAACACACCGAAGGTTCTAAAACCAGTCTGATCCGGTTTATAGAACCTTACTAAAACTGCTCTAGTGCTAGAGTGTTGGGCGTAGTGGAGCACCGAGGTAAGGCAAGTTATATATCGCGGTAAGCAAGATATAGCATCCACGTGGCTGACCACGACTAGGCCAACCTATTTGACGCTAGCGACTGGAACTAGTGTACAAGAGATTGTTTTTCATGTTTGTTTAGTTGTTTTTTGATATATATTTCCTATTTTGGCGTTTTGAAGCACACAAAATGTATTAATTTAAAAAATGTGTTTTTCATAATTATGAGAAGATTTTTGAAAAGATGTAGAATTTTTTAAAAACTTTGCTAACATATTTTAATGAACGTGAACACTTTTTAAACAAAAATACTTTTTAATAATAAGAGTAAGAAAAATAAAAAGTAGAAATACTTTTAGAAATTCCGAACATTTAATAAAATCAAAAAATTGAAATTATGATATTTTTTACATTGCTAAAAATCAAAAAACTGAATGTATTTTTAGAGATTTCCCAACATTTTTTAAATTTAAAATATGAAAGGGAAAACCCCGTAGAAGAAAAAACAAAAAATTAGGCCGAAAGCATCCCAAAACCGTTAAAAACTGGACGGGCGTTTAAAAGGTTCCAAAACCGGAATGCTGTGGTGCGATTGTCCGCCAACTTGAATCTTGCGTGGATTGGATTCAGTATATAACCCAGATGAGACGAAGGCATGATGTCAAAAGAAGAAAAAAGAGATGAAATGAAAGCGTATACGTATTATTCAGCTATATAAAGAGATGTCATCGATCTTCTTACTTGTTACGTACTCCAAACAAAACCCAAACCAGACCAACCCAAGAAAATATATAGACTGGTCGGTCAACTGAGAGAGAGGCTGGACGGCGAAGACGTGAGTACAATGGCCGACAACGAGCAGGAGGAGCTGCTAGCGGTGGCGGAGCCGGAGGAGTGCAGCAGGTGGGCGATGATCTGCCTTTTGGGCTGCCTAAGTGCCATGGCTGTCAGCATCTCCATCTTCATGTTGAACAACACCAACGACTTGGACTTGGTGTTCCTCGCTGCGTGTTTGTTGCTCCTCCTGGGGGCCTGCCCTTGCGCATTATGCGTTATTCGGCTGTCTGTAATGAGAATATCATAGGTAGTATCATGCGTGTCAACTTAAGTAATTTTGATGACGTGTCATAGAATCAAATGAAGAAAGAGAGGTTTGAGTATCATATCATGATACCGTATCATATTAAATGATGTGCTACTTTGTGTGATGCATGGCAATAAATTTAGTCATGTGTGATACCAACATATGATACTATATATTACGGTTGTAGTATTATAGACTAGTATTATATGCATGATACTAATGTATAATACTTCCGCTCAAGGAGCAGTATAGGGGCAACGGGACGCCGGGGGGGGGGGGGGGGGGCTGTTGTAGATGCCTTGTCCCTATTTACCAACGATTGATCCATGTGTACAAATGTATCTCTTGTTTGAATGAAGGCATACTTAATGGTCTGTATGTTACTTCATAAGTAGTATGTATAATTAGCTAGTCATGTCGTTAACCAACAAGTCCTCAACATAACGGGTGAGAGAACATAGTAGGCCGTGTGCTGTGTGATTTACCACTAATGTGTCAATGTGACATTATAACTACACATAGTAGCCAGGCATTAGTTGAGAGCGGACAGGCTGCACGCAGCGGCATCTGATCGCAGGTATCCAGCTGGTCGTCCTGGCGAGGTGATTCGTGCGTTAAAGATTGTTGTAATGAGATAATGAGAGATACATCAGTCCATACTTCCGAATACCCGTGTCCACGTCGCGCATGTGGGCTCAGCAGGGGGCACACACCTGACGCAAAAGGGAACTTTTGCACAGAGCGTCCAGTGTGGCCCCTTTTCTTTACCTCGCAGGCCTGGTATTGTCGTACTATTAATGATGTTTGCCTTAGAAGACATTAACTTTTGCTTCGGTATGTGTAATATGAGTTTGTGGCCTTGTATATAAAAATGGAGAGAGTACCAGCTGTCCTGCATCTCACACCGCTTCTCTTTTTCGATTTGGGGCTGGAGATCCGTCTGGATCTGTCCAGGGCGACTCCCGCAACGACGGCATCGGCATTGGCCTCTGGGTGAGTTAAACTCTCTTAAACTCCAGCCCTATCTTTGTTCTTGATCTACTTCATGGCTTATGAGTTTGCTCCCCGCGGAGCCGCTACTGCAGATTGATGGGGACGGCAAGTGATTCCGTGGTACCGGCGTGCCGTTCGTTTTCGGCACCGCCGGTCCCGCCGTGGCCGACTCTGCCGTAGGCGTAGAGTCGTCGGAGACACCAACGGTGGATCAGGTCCCGCCGGCTCACGGCCTGGTTGGCGACCTGTCTGATGTCGAGATGTCCGACGAGTCTTGCACGACGTTGCGTCGGCTGGCGGAGGTGTGGCGACGACAGGCGCCGGTGACGGGGCGCGCACCGTCGACTCGTGAAGCGCAGTTCAGTCCTTCAGCCCCAATGCTCCGGCGGCGGCGAGCACCACTATCGGCATTGGCTGGAAGCGCGGGTAGCCCCTCCATCTTGGTTGACTGAGATGAGCGCTTTTTTCTTTTTCTTTTTCTTTTTTGAATGGGCGTGCTTAGAGCTACAACTAATCTCTGCCACACTACCAAAGTAGTTCTCGCTTGATTTATTTTCAAGGGAACCCCATGAATTGCTACAACAAAGTACTATTGCTATTGCAGGAGTAGGATTCTCTGGACAATTTTTCCATATGAAATCGCTGGCAGAGGCGTATGAATTCTACAATTTGTATTAATGGGAGGTGAGTAGGCAGAATGTCAACGGGACCAAATGCATGTAGGAGATCGTGTGCGGCTTCGCCATGAGTCCCTTTTTCTCTTTTTCAATTTTGTATTGGGTGCGATTATGCGATTTTGTTATGTGCAAAGGAACTGGAGTAGTTGTCAAATTTTATGATTTGAAAACAAATGCAGGGTAAACCAAAGAGGGAGAACAGTTCATCGTTGAGGAACAATTGCGCCGCCATGGTTCGTCTACACCAGATGATGTGGGGTGGTATATATGCCTCAGAAAATCATGCTTCCACTAGTGCAGAACCGGGCAATAGCACCGGTTCGTAAGGCCCTTTAGTGCCGGTTCGGTAACCGGCACTAAAGCCCCCCCCCCTTTAGTACCGGTTCAGCACGAACCGGTGCTAAAGGGCAACCACGTGGCACGAGCCAGCTTCGGGGGCAGGGAGCCCTTTAGTACCGGTTAGTGACACCAACCGGTATTAAAAGGTTGGCGGGGGGGGGGGGGGGGGGTTGGGTTTATGATTTCTTTCTCATTTAATTTTGTGTTTTTCATTTAATTCTTTTTCGTTTGCTGGTATTTTACGATACTACATATTGTACACGTTATGCATATATATAAATAGAATTTCTAGTAGAACCGATCATAATATATATATATATATATATATATATATATATATATATATATATATACAATTAGCTAGCTATCTACAATTTCTCCTAATTGGTGCCTTCGGAGCCAGTGACACTAGCCTAATTGGTGCCTTCGTAGCACGATAACAATTGGAAGTGGTGCATGGGGGCGGTAGCGGGTAATAGTATTCTCCTTTGGGATCTATGACCTGGTCGAGCAAAAATCCCACTATTTCCTCTTGAATTGCTTCTATGCGGTCCTCTGGTAGGAGCTTCTCCCGCACCTCTTTGAACTGTTAAGAAGGAGATCAATATGCATGTGTATTAGTTGTGTGACTAGATATCGATAATGGTGTAAAAATTGTGAATAGTGTTCTGACAAACGTACCCACTCCTGTCTTTGAGATCTGCTCCTTTTGGACGCCATCATGCGAATGTTCTCGCAAACGTAGTATGCACATAGATTATTCCCCGACGCCTGCTTCAGGGCCTTTACGAGAATGGAATTTGATCAGATAATAATTAATCAAGCATGATAATTAAAAAGATAGCAGCTAGCTAGTACTACTTACTTACTTACCTGGGGTCGATACCATTTCAGATTTTGTTTCCATGGGCTTGGAGTGGCCCTGATGAACTTTGCCCAAGCCTTGCCCGCCGACAAAGAAAATGAATAAATGTGTTATTAAATAGTTGTTATCAGGAAATGACGAACTAATTAAATAGGCCGAGATATAGTTAATAATGATTGAAATTACCTGTTGACTATCCCCTTCACGATGGTGTAGTCAGTTGGTTTCTTAAGTAGTGAGTCTAGTACTTCAACTGTTACTTCATCAACTTTAATGATTAACAAGATTCAATGAAATCTGCATGCACACATGTTTGCATGTCTTAATTAAGCGGGCATATGTAAGCAAAAACATGTAGCTAGCTAGTAGGCAAAAACAGAATTTGTAGTATAAGACAGTGTGACTCACTTGAAGTTGTAAGGAAGTAATATAACTTCATTGTATTTGAGGCGCTTGAAGAACTCTAGCATGCTTTCCTCTACACTTTTTTCATAATATAGATCTAATTTCCATGTGTATTCATTAATGGTATTTGGGTCAATGAACCCAATGCCATAGCGTCCACCTTTTTTCATTTCATAAATCCGCATCCTACATAATACCACAGAAAAAATATAGTGAGGATAATTACAGGTAATGATAGATCAAAATGATCACTACAGCTAGCTTGAGACTTAAATTACAGAAAGAAATCACTTACAGACAATATCAATTGACGATAGATTTGTCGAGTGTGTCTTGATTGTATAGCTGAAATAGTTCTGAATACTCATCGGACACAGCTTTCTCATGGTAGTAATGATCCTTCTTGACATTCACCATGAGGGACTCTCGATTGGAAATCTTGGTAATGTCCATGTACCATTGATGTAATTCATACATTCTCGTTGGGAGCTTCTTGACCTCGTCTGGCTCGACCAAAGGTTGGCCCCGGACATATTTCCGTTTTATTTCCTCCTCTCTAGTCGGAGACATGGGCTCGATATCGAGGAGTTGTCCAACAGTGATCATGAGCGTTTCAGCCTGCTCAATATGCTCCTCGGTTATTACCATATCGTCCAGCCCGGGAACGTTAACGGTTTGCCCACAATAATATTGGGCGCGCCTACTCTCATGTGTTGTTGGCACAACAAGCGGGGGGATTGATTGCGCCGCCTGTTCTCCCAGCTGGGGAACGGTTTTACCGCTCCTTTTGCCAGCTGATTTGCTCGAGCTCGAGCTCGCCTATTTCTGTAGACGTGCTCGATTTAACTTCTTGATGTGGCGCTCATAGTCTGTGTCAACAGGCTTGGGAGCTGGTGCTCTAGCCATACGAATGAAGTGGTCAATCTTTTCCTCAGGCACTTTCTTCCTTGGCGGCGGTGGCAGTTTCAGTGCAAAATGGGCTTCCACCTCGGTCTTCGATATGGCTAAGTTTTCCTCCTCGGACTTGTCGTAAGGCCTCTGCGGAAGAGGCGCGAGGAGTGGCCTGAACCTGTGCCGGACTTGGAGGAGGAGTGGCATGAAGCTGTTCCGGACTTAGAGGAGGAGTGGCCTGAAGCTGTGCCGGACTTGGAGGAAGAGTGGCCTGACGCTTTGCCGGACTTTGAGGAGGAGGAGTGGCCTGAAGCTGTGCCGGACTTGGAGGAGGAGTGGCCTGACGCGTTGGTGGACTTGGAGGAGCGGGAGTCTGCTGACTCGGTGGCGGACTTCGACGAGGAGTCGGATGACGCGGTGTCGGTGGCCTTCGAAAGATGATGCAATCCTTTCTCCATAGGATGATACGATGGTTGGCCTCTCCCAGTATGTGCTCATCGTCACCTCCAGGAATGTCAAGCTCTAGCCCCGAATATTGGTCCACCACCTCATCAACCAAGACACAAGCATAGCCCGCTGGAATCGGGTTGCAATGGAAGGTTGCCTCGGGGGGATTTGTAAAAGCAAGGGCGCCCGCCACCTTCATGGATATGTTCTTCATTTTGAAGTGTAGCTCGCAGTTAGTGTTCTCCATGATGTCATCCACTGGGTAGCTATCCAGCAATGCGTCGCCCGGGACAGAACCCACGCTGCTTCTCGGCATGGATGGGATGGTGCTATCCAATGTTGGATCATCCGCTAGCTGCTGCAGCTGCTGAGACCCCCTTTGCTGGCTAAGTGAGTCGATCTGCTCCTGCTGCCGCTGGAATTTGACTGCCAAGTCCGCGTGCGCTGATTCTAGGCCTTGAAGGCGTTCATAGTCTAGCTTCCTCTGCTCCTCCTCCATCTTCCTCTTCTTCTCCTCCGTAATCTTCTTTCTCGCACGGGTTCTGTAGTCGGTGTTTCAATCCGAAAACCCCTCATACCACTAGCGCCCATGCCTCGTGTTCTTCCCTGGTGTTCAGGATTTCCCAGGGCACGCGTAAGCTCGTTGTTCTCTCTGTTGGGCTGGAACACCCCCGATCGAGCCTCTTCTATTGCAACAAGTAGCTTATCTCCGGCTCCGTCCAGACATGCCTTCTTCAAAACTTTGAATGTCTTCGGGTCCAACTCCCCCCATGCGCATAGAACCTAGTCCTGCACCTGGGGGGCCAGCTCAATGTTTCTGGAGTGACACCTGCATCCTCCATCTCTTTCTCAGACTTATCCCACTTAGGCATTCCCACCGCATAGCCACCTGGCCCCAGCTTATGGAACTTATCCTTTTTTGCGGCATTGGCCTTGTTTATTCTCGATCGTTCCTTAGATAATTCCGAATCCTTGAATTTCACGAAATCGTCCCAATGAGCACTTTGCTTCTCTAGTGTTCCCTCAAATACTGGAGTCTTCCTTCCTCCCTTGACGTACTTGGCCCATTCACGATTCTTATGGTTGTTGAATGCAACCGCCATCTTCCTAAGAACAGCGTCCTTGACTTTCTCCACATATGCATCTGTGAAATGATCTGGTAGGGTGAAATGTTCCATGAGCGTTTCCCAAAGCAGAAGTTTTTGTCTGTCGTCGACAAAAGTAACTCCTGGACGTGGCTTTGCTGGCTCTCTCCATTCTTGAAGGGAGATCGGGAGTTGGTCCTTCACAAGAACTCCGCACTGATGAATGAACTTGTCTGCAATCTTCTTAGGCGCTAATGGTTCGCCATTAGGTTTGAAGGCCTCGATATTGTACTTTACGCCCTCCTTCAACTTTTTGTTTGGGCCTCGTTTCCTGTTGCCTGAAGATTTGCTCGATCCGGATGGCTGAAAGAAGAAAGATCGATTCGTTAATATATCTTCAAGTCATTTAAAACATGTGATGATCACCAGATGCCTGCTTATATAAATATATATACCTCGCCGGTCTTTGTTGTTTCAAGATCAACATTTTCTTTGTCATGTTCATAGTTCATGACTTCATCAATTCGGTTGTCATGATCGAATATCATATCACCCTCCCCGGTGTTGTTTAGATATTCGGAGCCGTCATAATCTTCTTCATTCTGGTCATCATCTGGCCCGCGAGGATTGCGTATGATATTGAACAGGGCCTCTTCTCCCTCTCTGCCGGTAATGTCCGCCATAGGTTTTGTTTAACTAATCCAAAAGAAATATATTCAAATTACAATGCATGGATGCAATCAATTAATAAGGAAAAACTGAATCAATCATAGTACATAATAAGCATCATCGAAATAATCTCGAATACGTCGTCTCGAATAATAGACATAATCTTGAATACATCGTCTCGAATAATATATATAATCTCGAATAAATCATCTCGAATATTATATATCGAATACATCACTAGCTAGCTAGCTAGCTAATAAAGATCGAACACTAGAGAGTAATCTAGGCGATGGACAACCAAAGTGAAGGAACCATCACTGGATCATAGCTCGGGTGATCTCCCCAAAGAACCTGCCAGGTATTGGAGAACCTGACATCCATAGCAGCCATGTAGCGATGGGCGTGCTCGTCCTCCTCCCTGACACGGCGACGTACCACCTACGGCAGGGTCGGCCCCCTCCGCACCGAAAGTGGCCCACGCAAACGCCACCAAAGGAGATGAGGGTCGACGGCGGGACCCGGGGCCGGGTTCCTCACCAAGCGTCGCGCCCCTGAAGGTAGCACCTCCCAGTGCCAGCCCGGCGGAGCCCAGTCCTGGACATGGGTCCTCTGAAGCAGGACGTCGTTGCGAACGGGTCGACGGCGAGGATGCGGGCCGGGCATCGTCGACAACAAATACTATATGCCGCAAAAGTAAAGTAACATTTTTAATTGATGGATTGTGATTTCATATATGCAAATTCTAAATTTTATAACTAAAACTAACATTTCTAATATTTCTATAACTAAAAAACATTTCTATATAACTAACATTTCTAATATAACTAACATTTCTATATAACTCACATTTATAATATTTCTATATAACTAACATTTCTAATATTTTTGTAACTAAAAAACATTTATATATAACTAACATTTCTAATAATTCTATAAGTAAGAAACAAAAAGATTGTCTGTGTGTGTGTGGTACATGGCGGCCGGGGCAGGAGCTCACCGATGAGGCGTGACGACGGGGGGGGGGGGGGGGGGCGGCGACGGGGACGGGGACGGGGACGGAGATGGAGACGGCGACGGGGACGGGGCGGCGACGAGCCGGGCGGGGACGACGGGAGGACGGGGCGGGGCGCGGCGACGGGGCGCGGCGCGGCGACGGTGACGATGGGGACGGCGACGGCGACGACGACGAGGGGCGGCGGCGACGGGGCAGAGGAGAAAGAAGCAGAGGGAAAGATGAGAAACTGACAAATTTTTTGAAGTGTTTTCTTATATAGAACAACCTTTAGTACCTGCTGAAGCCACCAACCGGTACTAAAGGTTTGTTTTGGCCAGGCCAAGTGGCGAGAACGGCACCCCTTTAGTACCGGGTGGTGGCTTCAACCGGTACTAATGACCCCCCTTTAGTACCGGTTTGAGCCATCACCCGGTACTAAAGGGGGTGCGTTGGCGCAGGTGCGATGCGAAATGTTTAGTCCCACCTCGCTAGCCGAGGGGAGTCCACACTGGTTTATAAGCCCCAATGCGGTAGCTCCCTCGAGCTCCTCTCCAAAGCAGGCCTACTGGGCCTAAATGTTCTGTGCTGCCCTGTGGGCCTACTGGGCCTATGCGGGCCTGCATCCTGGCCCAACAACAGGTTGGGTTTCTAGTCGTATGCAGGCTGCTGTGGCGCAGTAGGTGGGCTTTTTTTTCTTATTTTTTTGCTTTATTTATTTATGTTTTATTTATTTTTGAGTTGTTTTTTTGCTGTATTTAGAGTTTCTTTGTGAATATTTTTGCTTTAGGTACAAAAAATTACAAACTTTCTGTTAGTACCGGTAGTTTACAAATTTGAATAGTTTAAATTTTGAATTATTTGAAATTTGTGTGAATCACTAGTTTGTGAATAACTTAACTTTGAAAATAGATTTTTCAGTGATTCTTTTTTCTTATGTTTAATATTAGTGTGTTTTATCATTATATTCAATTTGGTAATGCTTAGGTTATTTAAAAAATGAAATGCCTTTGTAACGGATGAGTTTTCGTTCGAAACCCTGATACTTCGAAAGAGATTGTCCATTTTGTATACGAAGTGCATCCAGTTTTTGTGGTAACCCTCTCTACTTTTTTGCACATGCTATGTGGGTGAAATTATGATACCATGCCAACTTTCAACCTTTTCTGAGTTCATTTGAAATTCTTTTCAATTTCAGGGTCATTTAGCTGAAAAAAATCAGTAAATGCATGAAAGAATTTGCTTGCACATAAAATTTCTTCGCGTTTCAAATGCCAAAACACATAACTAGTTACCCTAACTATTACAGAGATTCGCTCCTGGGTGTGAAACATAGAAGAAAGTGATGATAGTGAAGCCGATCACATCCCAGATCTTTGGGTGTGAAACTTTTTCTTCGCGTGTGTCCCTTTGCGCCGTAGCCATGGAAAATCTTCATCATTTAACTGGATGCTCGGGTCAATATTCATTGTGAATGGAGCAATTTCATCAAACTTTTCATAATCTCCTGACATGTCTTTCTTGTCATCCACTCCCACGATGTTTCTCTTCCCAGAAAGAACTATGTGCCGCTTTGGCTCATCGTACAATGCATTCACTTCCTTATATTTTCTTTTTCTCGGCTTGGTAGACATGTCCTTCACATAGAAAACCTATGCCACATCATTAGCTAGGACTAATGGTTCGTCTGCATACGCAAGATTGTTGAGATCCATTGTTGTCATTCCGTACTGCGGGTCTTCCGTTACCCCGCCTCGTGTCATATTGACCCATTTGCACCGAAACAAAGGGACCTTCAAACCACGTCGATAGTCAACTTCCCATATGTCCTGTATATAACCATAATATGTTTCCTTTCCCATCTTGGTTTCTGCATCAAAGCAGACACCACTGTTTTGGTTGGTGCTCTTCTTATCTTGGGCGATCGTGTAAAATGTATTACCATTTATCTCGTACCCTTTGAAAGTCATTATATTTGAAGATGGTAACTGGGAAAGCAAGTACAGGTCATCTTCAATAGAGGCGTCATGCATGGTACGTGTCTGCAACCAGCTGGTGAAACTCCTGGTAGAAGCCCCCTCAATGCAACCGGAAGCAGTTGCGTGATAATCACGTGGCTGTCATGAGACTTTAAGTTCTGGAACTTTTTCTCTGCCATGTTTATTATTCCCTTTATATTCGACGAGAAGCCAGACGGTACCTTAATACTGAGCAGGCATTCAAAGAAGATTTCCTTCTCTTCTTGTGTAAGAGCGTAGCTTGCATGACCCTGATGTATGCCGTCTTTTCCGTGCATACGTTGCTGATCCTCCCGTGCCTCAGGTGTATCTTTTTTCTTCCCATACACGCCCAAGAAGCCAAACAGGGTCACACAAAGATTCTTCGTCACGTGCATCACGTCGATTGCGGAGCGGACCTCTAGGTCTTTCCAATAGGGCAGGTCCCAAAATATAGATTTCTTCTTCCACATGGGTGCGCGTCTGTCAGCGTCATTCGGAACAGGTTGTCCACCAGGACCCTTTCCAAAGACCACCTTGAAATCCTTGACCATATCATGTACATCTGCACCAGTACGGTGGCGAGGCTTCGTCCGGTGATCCGCCTCACCTTTGAAATTCTTGCCTTTCTTTCTTACGGGATGCCTGCTCGGAAGAAATCGACGATGTCTCAGGTACACATTCTTCTTACAATTAGCCAAATATATACTGTCGGTATCGTCCAAACAGTGCGTGCATGCGCGCTATCCCTTGTTTGTCTGTCCTGAAAGGTTACTGAGAGCAGGCCAATCATTGATGGTCACGAACAGCAACGCCTTTAGGTGAAATTCTTTCCCCATGTGCTCATCCCACACACGTACACCTGTTCCATTCCACAGTTGTAAGATTTCTTCAACTAATGGCCTTAGGTACACATCAATGACGTTGGCGGGTTGCTTATTGCCATGGATGAGCATTGGCATCATAATGAACTTCCGCTTCATGCACAACCAAGCAGGAAGGTTATACAAACATAGAGTCACAGGCCAGGTGCTATGGTTGCTGCTCTGCTCCCCAAAAGGATTAATGCCATCTACGCTTAGACCAAACCACACGTTCCTTGCGTCATTGTAACACCCCGGATGTAATTTACCTTATATGTATCCCAACTCTTGCCGTTTCCGGCGCTAAGTTATTTTATTTCCTCGGGTTAGGGTTTTTTTGTCTCCGTGTGTTGTTGCTTTGTCATGCATCTCATATCATGTCATCATGTGCATTGCATTTGCATACGTGTTCGTCTCATGCATCCAAGCATTTTCCCCGTTGTCCGTTTTGCATTTCGGCACTCCTATCTCCTCCGGTGGTCCTTTCTACCTCTTTTCATGTGTGGGGGTTAAACATTTCCGGATTGGAGCGAGACTTGCCAAGCGGCCTTGGTTTACTACCGGTAGACCGCCTGTCGAGTTTCGTACCAATTGGACTTCGTTTGATACTCCAACGGTTAACCGAGGGACCGAGAAGGCCTCGTTTGTGTTGCAGCCCAACACCCTTCCAATTTGGCCCAAAACCCACCTAAACCCTCTCCATCATCTAGAGCATTCGATCACGATCGCGTGGCCAAAAACCGCACTCCATTTGGAGTCACCTAGCTCCCTCTGCCTATAAATATAGATCCCCTCCTCGAAATCACGGTCCAAACCCTAGTCTCCCCCCTCCTCGCGCCGCCGGAAGAAGTCCAGCCAGGCCGGACACATCCGACCTAACCCGCCGCCGCCACGTGTCGTGACACGATTCGCGCGCCGCCTGTGCCCACTTCGCCGCCCGCAGGGCTCGCGGGAGGCCCTCCCGGCCCGCGTCCTCGCCCGCACCGCTTCCTTCACGCCGCTGCCATCTTCCTCCTTCGCCGCCCGAGCGCTGCCGACCGCTCCCCGCTGGAACTTCGCCGCCCCGCTGCCGCAGTTCGCCGATCGCCGCCGTGGTCGCTTTCGTCGGCCACCGCCTCCTTATTCTGGCGCCGTCCCGATGCCGGCAAACCTCGCCACCGCGCGTCCACGCCGCGGGAGCCGCCCAGCGCCGCCCTATACCGAGCCCCGAGCCACGCCGCGCTTCTCCAGCAAGGTCCCCGGCCATCCTCGAATGCCGCACCGCTACAGTGTCGGATCCAATCTAGATCTGGATGAACCCTAACTTTTGGGTTGACTTTCCCCCTCTCTCCTTATTTATTTTGCAAATTTCATCATGTCGTATCTCCTCAACCGTAGCTCCGATTTGAGCGTGTAGCATATCAAAATGTTCGTCCCAGAGAGTACATCATTTAATCATTGCATCATTTTCATTTGAGCTCATCTTGATGCCCGAAATGCTGTTGGAAGAGGGCTATTTGATATAGTTGCTAGATCTGTTGCATCAAATAGCTATTTGTCATTTTTGCCATGATTAATGTGTGCACGATATGCTCCTGAGCTCTACATGAGTTTTGTTATATGCCATTCCATCTTTACAGAGGTGCTTACCATGTATTTTTGTAATATGTGTGGTGACTAGCACAAGCTTGCAAAGTAGTGCATTCGTTAATGCTGATTTCAGGGACTTATAATTTCTCCAAGTCCTTGATCTGTTTTTGTCGGTATGCCATATGTTCATGTTGTTTCCTAGTGATCCATGCCTCTTTTGAGGATGATCAGTAAGGATGTTTTGTTAACATTGTGGTGCTCTATCCATCCATGTCTTTGTTTGTATTTATGGAGCACCCTCGCTTGAGTCAATCGATCTCTACTTTTGCTATTTCGTGAATCCTGGCAGATTGTTGACTTGTTAGCGATTTTGCCGAGGATGTTCTTATTGATCCGTGCATGCTATGTTGTTGTTCTTGCCATGTCTAGCTTCTATGCCATGTATTATTGATGGGTGTATGCTTAGTTGGTCATGCCATGCTCTGTAGTGAGTGCATCGAGCTCGTAAACATGCCTACTCATTAACAGATTTGCGTGCTCCAGTTTTTCACCAAGTCTATAATCTGATTATGTTTTTGCCATGTTCACATGCTTCCAATTGTATTTTCTGATCCCTTTTGGCTCAAGGTCACTAAGGCACTTTTGATAAGTGCTTTGAGTAGCTTCATGCCAAGCCTTGCTTTGCCATGTTAAGCTCCTGTAGCATATAGTTTTCATGCTCCAAAGTGTGCTACCTGATGTTAAATTCCAGACTTGTGTTAATTTCACTAAGTCTGAAACCTGTTATCGTTTGCATTATTGCCATTCTAGTTTGAACCTGTTAATGGATGAATTGGCCGTAGCTCAGTGTTCATCTTTTGTCAAGCATCATGAGTGGATCCCTGCCATGTATTTTGTTGTCTTGTTTGAGTGCTGTAGCATAATTATCTTGATGCATTTAGATGGCTACTTGCTGATTATCGCAGACCAGTGCCATATTTTTTTGCTTGCCATTCCCAAACCGTGCATCCGATTCCGGTGATCTTTATATCGATTTCAACCAAAATCACCTAACCTTTCCAGTGGCACTCTTGGATTTCCAAGTTGAGGCTAGGTTCAAACATTCCTTGTCAAATCTTGCATATGCAACACATATCGCATCCCGCATAGCATACCATGTTTGCATCATGTTGTTCGAGCATTGCACGTGGTTGATTGTGTTCCTTTTGCTTGTTTGTCTTGTTTGGGTAGAGACGGGAGACGAGTTCGCTAACGAGGAGCCCATTGAGTTTGCTTACGAGGATCAAGTCAACTCTGACAACTTTGCAGGCAAGATGATCATACCCTCGAAATCACTTCTATCTTTGCTTGCTAGATGCTCGCTCTTTTGCTATGCCTATGCTACGATACCTACCACTTTCTTATCATGACTCCCAAATTGCCATGCCAAACCTCTAACCCGCCATGTCCTAGCAAACCGTTGATTGGCTATGTTACCGCTTTGCTCAGCCCCTCTTATAGCGTTGCTAGTTGTAGGTGAAGATTGGAGATCGTTCCTTATTGGAACATTGTTTATTGTTGGGATATCAATATATTATCTTGTTATCTTAATGCATCTATATACTTGGTAAAGGGTGGAAGGCTCAGACTTTTGCCTAGTGTTTTGTTCCACTCTTGCCGCCCTAGTTTCCGTCATATCGGTGTTATGTTCCCTGATTTTGCGTTCCTTACGCGGTTGGGTTACAATGGGAACCCCTTGAAAATTTGCCTTGAATAAAACTCGTCTAGCAATGCCCAACATTGGTTTTACCATTTGCCACCTAGCCTTTTTCCCTTGGGTTTCGCGGACTCAAGGGTCATCTTTATTTTAAACCCCCGGTCCAGTGCTTCTCTAAGTGTTGGTCCAACCCAGAGCACCGTGCGGGGCCGTCCCTTGGCAACTTGGGTTACGTTGGCTCCCGTACGCTTAGCTTATCCGGTGTGCCCTGAGAACGAGATATGTGCAGCTCCTATCAGGATTTGTCGGCACAGCGGGTGGTCTTGCTGGACTTGATTTACCATTGTCGAGGATGTCTTGTAGAACCGGGATACCGAGTCTGATCGGAATGTCTCGGGAGAAGGAATATCCTTCGTTGACCGTGAGAGCTTGTGATGGGCTAAGTTGGGACTCCCTTGCAGGGATTTGAACTTTCGAAAGCCGTACCAGCGGTTATGGGCAGATGGGAATTTGTTAATATCCGGTTGTAGATAACACGTAACTTAACTTAATTAAAATGAATCAACCACGTGTGTTACCGTGATGGTCTCTTCTCGGCGGAGTCCGGGAAGTGAACACGATGTTGGAGTAATGCTTGACGTATGTTGTTCTATAGTTCTCCGTTCGTGCTTTGCCTTCTCTTCTCGCTCTCTTTTGCGAACAGGTTAGCCACCGTATATGCTAGTCGCTTGCTCCAGCTCCACAGATTACCTTGCCTTACCTATAAGCTTAAATAGTCTTGATCGCAAGGGTGCGAGTTTGCTGAGTCCCCGTGACTCACAGATTACTTCCAAACCAGATGCAGGGACCGATGATTCTGTTCCAGATGATGCGCTTGAGCTCAAGTGGGAGTTCGACGAAGACTCTCGCCGTTACTATGTGTCTTTCCCTGATGATCAGTAGTGGTGCCCAGTTGGGGTGATCGGGACCGTGTCGCATGTTGGGGTTGATCTTTTATTTTGGTACCGTAGTCGGACCATGAGTGTATTGGATGATTGTAATGTTATTCATGTATTTGTGTGACGTGGCGAGTGTAATCCAACTATGTACCTTTTCCCCTATTATCTATTTACATGGTTTGTTGTGAAGGTTACCTTACTTGCGGCATTTCTTTCAATGCGGTTATGCCTCTAAGTCGTGCTTTGACACGTAGGAGATATAGCCGCATGGAGGGCATTACAAGTTGGTAATCAGAGCCTTCCCTTACCTTAGGAGCCCCCCTGCTTGATCGAATAGCTGGCGTTGTTGAGTCTAGAAAAATGTTTGGAGTCATTAGGAATTATATATCGGAGAGTTTAGGAATTATTTTTACTCCCCGGTCCCTTCATCGCTCTGGTGAGGCATCCTGACGTAGAGTTTTGACTCTTCTCTTCTCAAATTTGACTAAAAAATTTTTAGGATCACGCGGGTATCTTGGAATCGTTCTGATCAATTTGTGACGAGAACATTGTTCTTGGTGCCTCCTGTCATTTAGGGGTTGTGGCAGTGTCCCGGGGGGTTGAGCTCCGAGGTGTTGTCGTCACAATTTTATCGTTGCAGCTCTGGAATACCTGAGTTTAGGTTCGCCGACATCGAAAATCTTTTTATGCAGTTGTTGGTTTGATAACCTCGATGCCACCCAGTACTGGGGCGGGAGTTCGGGAGTATTGCCATAACTCGTATAACGGATGCTTTTCGAAGGTTGAGGTAGACGATTTCCGAAGTTTTTCTCGTTTATGTGTTGAAGGATGGATACAGCTGGATGTAGGATTTGCTAGATTTGGGTGAGATATTATGCTTCCCCTGTATCCCCAACACCTGATTGCATAACCGGAAAGGTTCGGGAGTTTCATAGGTGGGAATTCTTGTAGCTCTAGTTCTTCTTCCACGGATATTTGGTTTGAGATTGGGTGATCTTTACCGAGTATTCGTTCTTGGTTCGTACCTTGTTGTTTTTTATTCTTATTCTTCTTCCTCAATTCTAAGTGGCTTCTAAATTTATGGATATGTGACCATTTCAATTGGAATGCATTCGTTCATTTTGTTCGGATGTGAAGACTATATGTTGCAATTTCAACCCGTTTGATTCAGCTTCAATATTTATCTGTCAATGTGCTAATGGATGCCAACCTGTTCAGGATGGCTCCTCCAACGCGCACGACTCCTAATCCTGATCCGCCACCACCACCTCCACCTCCGGAGGCATGGCAAGCTGTGATGGCCGCTACCAATGCAAACACGCAGCTGATCATGTAACTTCTTCAAGAGCGCAACCAAGGGAACTAGGGCAACAATCAGAATCACTTTGCTACACTCAACCAGTTCCTTGCTAACCAACCAAAGACCTTCAGCAATTGTGTTGAGGCAACAGATGCTGATGATTGGCTCGTGGACATATGCAAGCATTTCGAGTGCAGTAACGTCATGCCTGAGGACTTTGTCAAGTTCGCTTCCTTCCAACTCAAAGACCAAGCTGCAGAATGGTTTCAACAGTACAAAGATTCCAGAGGAGGCCGTGTGATTACCTGGAATGAATTCTGTCAAGACTTCAAAGCTCATCATATTCCTCAGAGCGTGGCTGAAAGCAAGCGTGAGGAATTCCGCAACCTGAAGCAAGGCTCTATGTCTGTCTACGAGTACAACAAGATGTTTCAGAAGCTCGCCCGTTTTGCTAAGCAGGACGTCCCTGACGAGAAGAGCATGATATACCAGTTCAGGGGTGGTCTCAGAGAAGAAATCCAGCTAGCTCTCATTCTCTTTGAGCCCAAGAGGTATGATGAGTTTTACAACATGGCAATGAAGCAAGAGACTGCTCAACTGAAGTGCAATGCTTCCAAGAAGCGAGTCAGAGATGCTACTCCTTCTTCCTCAACTCAAGTGGCTAAGCAGCAGAAGTATTGGCTTCCTCCTCCTCCGTTCCGTCAGCCTTATCAGCAGAAGAGCAAAGGTGGCAGTGGATCTTCCCACCCACCCAACCCTGGCTTTCAGAACAAGACTTCGTCTCAAGCTCCAAGATCGAGTGCTCCGTATCACCATCCGCTTTCAGAGGTCACGTGCAACAAGTGTCAATAGAAGGGTCACTATGCCAACAAATGCTTCAATCAGAGGCGTCTCCCTCCTCCTCCTCCTGTGAGATCGGCAAGTACAGCTGTGGTCAAGCATAACCCCAAGCACGCCAAGGTTAACTTGTTGAATGCAGCTCAGGCAGAGGACTTGTCAGATGTCATCATGGGTAACTTTCCAGTTAACTCTGTTCCTGCAAAAGTTCTTTTTGACACTGGTGCATCGCATTGTTTCATGTCAAGATCATTTGTTTCCAAGCATGACTTCATTTCGCAAATGTTGGGTAAACCTATGGGAGTGGTTTCTCCGGCTAAATCTATGAGGGCTACTTCAATAGTCCTGGATGTTTCTATCATGATGGGTGATTTCAAGTTTCTGGCTTCTCCTATGGTCCTTGGTAACTCGGTTATTGATCTTATTCTCGGAATGGATTGGCTTTCTAAGCACAAGGCTCAGCTTGATTGTGCTGCCAGGCAGATTCAATTGCCTCATTCGTCTGAGGATGTAATTGTCTTTGCCGCAAGGGATGATACTATCCGTCTGTTTTCTCTCAATGAGAAGGGTGAACTGGATGCCATCTCTCAAATTCCAGTCGTTTGCGAATATCAAGACATCTTTCCAGAAGAGCTTCTAGCAATGCCTCCGCACCGGCCAGTTGATTACGTCATCGATCTTGAGCCTGGCCGGAACCTGTTTGCAAACGTCCTTACAAGCTTGGACCTGAAGAGTTGAAGGAGCTGAAGAAGCAACTCGATATTCAAGAGCGGATGGGTCTCATCCGACCTAGTTCTTCTCCGTGGGGTTGTGGGGTTCTTTTTGTGAAGAAGAAGGATCGAATGGACCGACTTTGTGTTGACTACCGTCCATTGAACAAGAAGACTATCAAGAACAAGTACCCACTTCCCAACATCAATGAGCTGTTCGAACAACTCAAATGTGCTCAAGTATACTCCAAGCTTGATCTCCGTATGGGCTATCACCAGATTTGAATCCGTGAGCAAGATATTCCCAAGACGGCTTTCAGAACAAGCTATGGTTCATATGAATACACTGTCATGTCTTTTGGCCTCGTCGACGCTCCGCCAACTTTCTCTCGCATGATGAACTTCATCTTCAACGCCTACACAAATGACTTCGTTTTGGTCTACCTCAATGACATTCTGGTCTTTTCAAAGAACAAGGAAGATCATGCCAAGCACTTGCGTTTGGTGCTCAATAAGCTCAGGGAACATCAGTTCTACGCCAAGTTCTCAAAGTGCGAGTTTTGACTCGATGAGGTTCTATATCTTGGGCATATCATCTCTGCCAAGGGCATAGCGGTGAATCTTGAGAAGGCGTCTGCAATTGTGAATTGGGAACCACCTCAGAATGTGAAGCTGTTGGGGAACGTAGTAATTTCAAAAAAATTCCTACGCACACGCAAGATCATGGTGATGCATAGCAACGAGATGGGAGCGTGTTGTCTACGTACCCTCGTAGACCAAAGTGGAAGCATTGATGCAACGTAGAGGAAGTAGTCGTACGTCTTCCTGGTCCAACCGATCCAAGCACCGTTACTCCGGTACCTCCGAGTTCTTGGCACACGTTCAGCTCGATGACGCTCCCCGGGCTCCAATCCACCAAAGCTTCGGGGAGGAGTTCCGTCAGCACGACGGTGTGGTGACGATCTTGATGTTCAACCGTCGCAGGGCTTTGCCTAAGCACTGCTACAATATGACCGAGGTGGAATATGGTGGAGGAGGGCACCGCACACGGCTAAGGAACGATCACGAAGATCAACTTGTGTGTCTATGGGGTGCCCCTACCCCCGTATATAAAGGAGTGGAGGAGGGGAGGGCCGGCCCTCTCAATGGCGCGCCCTAGAGGAGTCCTACTCCCACCGGGAATAGGATTCCCCCTTTCCTAGTCCAACTAGGAGTCCTTCCATGTAGTAGGAGTAGAAGACAAGGAAGGGGAAGAGGGAAGAGAAGGAAGGAGGGGGCGCAGCCCCTCCCCCTAGTCCAATTCGGACTAGGCCTTGGGGGGGCGCGCGGCCTACCTTTCCCTCTCCTCTAAAGCCCAATAAGGCCCATATACTTCTTCTCCCGTATTCCCGTAACTCCCCGGTACTCCGAAAAATACCCGAACCACTCGGAACCTTTCCGATGTCCGAATATAGTCGTCCAATATATCGATCTTTACGTCTCGACCATTTCGAGACTCCTCTTCATGTCCCCGATCTCGTCCGGGACTCCGAACTCCTTCGGTACATCAAAACTCATAAACTCATAATACAACTGTCATCGAAACCTTAAGCATGCGGACCCTACGGTTCGAGCACAATGTAGACATGACCGAGACACGTCTCCGGTCAATAACCAATAGTGGGACCTGGATGCCCATATTGGCTCCTACATATTCTACGAAGATCTTTATCGGTCAGACCGCATAACAACATACGTTGTTCCCTTTGTCATTGGTATGTTACTTGCCTGAGATTCGATTGTCGGTATCCAATACCTAGTTCAATCTCGTTACCGGCAAGACTCTTTACTCGTTCCGTAATACATCATCCCGGAACTAACTCATTAGTTGCAATGCTTGCAAGGCTTAAGTGATGTGCATTACTGAGAGGGCCCAGAGATACCTCTCCGACATTCGGAGTGACAAATCCTAATCTCGAAATACGCCAACCCAACATGTACCTTTGGAGACACCTGTAGAGCTCCTTTATAATCACCCAGTTATGTTGTGACGTTTGGTAGCACACAAAGTGTTCCTCCGGCAAACGGGAGTTGCATAATCTCATAGTCATAGGAACATGTATAAGTCATGAAGAAAGCAACAGCAACATACTAAAGATCGGGTGCTAAGCTAATGGAATGGGTCATGTCAATCAGATCATTCAACTAATGATGTGATCCCGTTAATCAAATAACAACTCTTTGTCCATGGTTAGGAAACATAACCATCTTTGATTAACGAGCTAGTCAAGTAGAGGCATACTAGTGACACTCTGTTTGTCTATGTATTCACACATGTATTATGTTTCCGGTTAATACAATTCTAGCATGAATAATAAACATTTATCATGATATAAGGAAATAAATAATAACTTTATTATTGCCTCTAGGGCATATTTCCTTCAGTCTCCCACTTGCACTAGAGTCAATAATCTAGATCACATCGCCATGTGATTTAACATCAATAGTTCACATCTTTATGTGATTGGTTCACATCTCCATGTGACTAACACCCAAAGGGTTTACTAGATTCAATAATCTAGTTCACATTGCTATGTGATTAAGACCCAAAAAGTGATCATGTTTTGCTTGTGAGAGAAGTTTAGTCAACGTGTCTGCCACATTCAGATCCGCATGTATTTTGCAAATTTCTATGTCAACAATGCTCTGCATTGAGCTACTCTAGCTAATTGCTCCCACTTTCAATATGTATCCAGATTGAGACTTAGAGTCATCTGAATCAGTGTCAAAACTTGCAACGACGTAACCCTTTACGACGAACCTTTTGTCACCTCCGTAATCGAGAAACATATCATTATTCCAGTAAGGATAATTTTGACCGATGTCCATTGATCTACTCCTAGATCACTATTGTACTCCCTCTCTTAACACAGTGTATGGTATACAATAGATCTGGCACACAGCATGGCATACTTAATAGAACCTATGACTGAGGCATAGGGAATGACTTTCATTCTCTTTCTATCTTCTGCCGTGGTCGGGCTTTGAGTCTTACTCAACTTCACACCTTGTAACACAGGCAAGAAACTTTTTCTTTGACTGTTCCATTTTGAACTACTTCAAAATCTTGTCAAGGTATGTACTCATTGAAAAAACTTATCAAGCGCCTTGATCTATCTCTATAGATCTTGATACTCAATATGTAAGCAGCTTCATCGAGGTCTTTCTTTGAAAAACTCCTTTCAAACACTCCTTTATGCTTTGCAGAATAATTCTACATTATTTCCGATCAACAATATGTCATTCACATATACTTATCAGAAATGTTGTAGTGCTCCCACTCACTTTCTTGTAAATACAGGCTTCACCGCAAGTCTGTATAAAACTATATGCTTTGATCAACTTATCAAAGCGTATATTCCAACTCCGAGATGCTTGCACCAGTCCATAAATGGATCGCTGGAGCTTGCATATTTTGTTAGCACCTTTAGGATTGACAAAACCATCTTGCTGCATCACATACAACTCTTCTTTAATAAATCCATTAAGGAATGCAGTTTTGTTTATCCATTTGCCAGATTTCATAAAATGCGGCAATTGCTAACATGATTTGGACAGACTTAAGCATAGATACGAGTGAGAAACTCTCATCGTAGTCAACAGCTTGAACTTGTCGAAAACCTTTTGCGAAAATTCTAGCTTTGTAGATAGTAACACTACTATCCGTGTCCATCTTCCTCTTGAAGATCCATTTATTATCAATGGTTTGCCGATCCACGGGCAAGTCCACCAAAGTCCACACTTTGTTCTCATACATGGATCCTATCTCAGATGTCATGGCCTCAAGCCATTTATCGGAATCTGGGCTCATCATCGCTTCCTCATAGTTCGTAGGTTCGTCATGGTCAAGTAACATGACCTCCAGAATAGGATTACCGTACCACTCTGGTGCGGATCTCACTCTGGTTTACCTACGAGATATGGTAGTAACTTGATCTGAAGTTACATGATCATCATCATTAGCTTCACTAATTGGTGTAGTAGTCACAGGAACAGATTTCTGTGATGAACTATTTTTCCAATAAGGGAGAAGGTACAATTACCTTATCAAGTTTTCTACTTTCCTCCCACTCACTTCTTTCGAGAGAAACTCCTTCTCTAGAAAGGATCCATTCTTAGCGAAGAATGTCTTGCGTTCGGATCTGTGATAGAAGGTGTACCCAACGGTCTCCTTTGGGTATCCTATGAAGACATATTTCTCCGATTTGAGTTTGAGCTTATCGAGATGAAACTTTTTCACATAAGCATCGCAACTCCAAACTTTAAGAAATGACAGCTTAGGTTTCTTGCCAAACCATAGTTCACACGGTGTCGTCTCAACAGATTTAGATGGTGCCCTATTTAACGTGAATGCAGCTGTCTCTAATGCATAACCCCAAAACGATAGTGGTAGATCGGTAAGAGACATCATAGATCGCACTATATCTAATAAAGTACGGTTATGACGTTCAGACACACCATTACACTATGGTGTTCTAGGTGGCGTGAGTAGTAAAACTATTTCACATTGTTTTAATTAAAGGTCAAACTCGTAAGTCAAATATTTTACCTTTGCGATCATATCGTAGAAACTTTTATTTTCTTGTCACGATGATTTTCCACTTCACTCTGAAATTCTTTGAACTGTTCAAATGTTTCAGACTTATGTTTCATCAAGTAGATATCCCCATATCTACTCAAATCATCTATGAAGGTCAGAAAATAATGATACTTGCTGCAAGCCTTAATATTCATCGGACCACATACATCAGTATGTATGATTTCCAACAAATCTGTTGCTTGCTTCATTGTTCCGGAGAACGGCGTTTTAGTCATCTTACCCATAAGGCATGGTTCGCAAGCATCAAGTGATTCATAATCAAGTGATTCCAAAAGCCCATCAGCATGTAGTTTCTTCATGCGCTTTACACCAATATGACTTAAACGGCAGTGCCACAAATAAGTTGCACTATCATTATTAACTTTGCATCTTTTGGTTTCAATATTATGAATATGTGTATCACTACGATCGAGATCCAACGAACTTGTTTCATTGGGTGTATGACCATCGAAGGTTTTATTCATGTAAACAGAACAACAATTATTCTCTGACTTTAATGAATAACCGTATTGCAATAAACATGATCAAATCATATTCATGCTCAACGCAAAAACCAAATAACACTTATTTAGGTTCAACATTAATCCCAAAAGTATAGGGGAGTGTGCGATGATGATCATATCAATCTTGGAACTACTTCCAACACACATAGTCACTTCACCCTTAACTAGTCTCTATTTATTCTGCAACTCCTGTTTCGAGTTACTACTCTTAGCAAGTGATCCAATATCAAATACTGAGGGGTTGCTATAAACACTAGTAAAGTACACATCAATAAAATGTATATCAAATATACTTTTGTTCACTTTGCCATCCTTCTTATCCGCCAAATACTTGGGGCAGTTCTGCTTCCAGTGACCAGTCCCTTTGCAGTAGAAGCACTTAGTCTCAGGCTTAGGACCAGACTTGGGCTTCTTCACTTGAGCAGCAACTTGCTTGTTGTTCTTCCTGAAGTTACCCTTCTTCCCTTTGCCCTTTTCTTGAAACTAGTGGTCTTGTTAACCATCAACAATTGATGTTTTTCTTGATTTCTACCTTCGTCGATTTCAGCATCACGAAGAGCTTGGGAATTGTTTCCGTTATCCCTTGCATATTATAGTTCATCACGAAGTTCTACTAACTTGGTGATGGTGACTAGAGAATTCTAGCAATCACTATTTTATCTGGAAGATTAACTCCCACTTGATTCAAGCGATTGTAGTACCCAGACAATCTGAGCACATGCTCACTAGTTGAGCGATTCTCCTCCATCTTTTAGCTATAGAACTTGTTGGAGACTTCATATCTCTCAACTCGGGTATTTGCTTGAAATATTAACTTCAACTCCTGGAACATCTCATATGGTCCATGATGTTCAAAACGTCTTTGAAGTCCCGATTCTAAGCCGTTAAGCATGGTGCACTGAACTATCAAGTAGTCATCATATTTAGCTAGCCAAACGTTCATAACGTCAGCATCTGCTCCTGCAATAGGTCTGTCACCTAGCGGTGCGTCAAGGACATAATTCCTTTGTGCAGCAATGAGGATAAACCTTAGATCACGGATCCAATCGGCATCATTGCTACTAACATCTTTCAACACAATTTTCTCTAAGAACATATCAAAATAAACACAGGGAAGCAATAACGCGAGCTATTGATCTACAACATAATTTGCAAAATACTACTAGGACTAAGTTCATGATAAATTTAAGTTCAATTAATCATATTACTTAAGAACTCCCACTTAGATAGACATCCCTCTAATCCTCTAAGTGATCACGTGCTACAAATCAACTAAACCATGTCCGATCATCACGTGAGATGGAGCAGTTTCATTGGTGAACATCACTATGTTGATCATATCTACTATATGATTCCCGCTCGACCTTTTGGTCTCCGTGTTCTGAGGCCATATCTGTATATGCTTGGCTCGTCAAGTATAACCTGAGTATTCCGCGTGTGCAACTATTTTGCACCCGTTGTATTTGAACGTAGAGCCTATCATACCCGATCATCACGTGGTGTCTCAGCACGAAGAACTTTCGCAACGGTGCATACTCAGGGAGAACACTTCGTGATAATTAGTGAGAGATCATCTTAAAATGCTACCGTCAAACTAAGCAAAATAAGATGTATAAAAGATAAACATCATATGCAATCAAAATATGTGACATGATATGGCCATCATCATCTTGCTTCTTTGATCTCCATCTCCAAAGTACTGTCATGATCTATATCGTCACCGGCATGACACCATGATCTCCATCATCTTGATCTATATCAATGTGTCGTCATGTGGTCGTCTCGCCAACAATTGCTCTTGCAACTATTGCTATCGCATAGCGATAAAGTAAAGCAATTATTTGGCGCTTGCATCTTATGCAATAAATAGACAACCATAAGGCTTTTGCCAGTTGCTGATAACTTCAACAAAACATGATCATCTCATACAACAACTTATATCTCATCGCGTTTTGACCATATCACATCACAACATGCCCTGCAAAAACAAGTTAGACGTCCTCTACTTTGTTGTTGCAAGTTTTACGTGGCTGCTACGGGCTTAAGCAAGAACCAATCTTACCTACGCATCAAAACCACAACGATAGTTTGTCAAGTTGGTGCTGTTTTAACCTTCGCAAGGACCGGGCGTAGCCACACTCGGTTCAACTAAAGTTGGAGAAACTGACACCCACCAGCCACCTGTGTGCAAAGCATGACGGTAGAACCAGTCTCGCGTAAGCGTACGCGTAATGTCAGTCCGGGCCGCTTCATCCAACAATACCGCTGAACCAAAGTATGACATGCTGGTAAGCAGTATGACTTATATCGCCCACAACTCACTTGTGTTCTACTCGTGCATATAACATCAAACCATAAAAACCTAGGCTCGGATGCCACTGTTGGGGAACGTAGTAATTTCAAAAAAATTCCTACGCACACGCAAGATCATGGTGATGCATAGCAACAAGATGGAAGAGTGTTGTCTACGTACCCTCGTAGACCGAAGCGGAAGCATTGATGCAACGTAGAGGAAGTAGTCATACGTCTTCCTGGTCCAACCGATCCAAGCACCGTTACTCTGGTACCTTCGAGTTCTTGGCACACGTTCAGCTCGATGACGCTCCCCGGGCTCCAATCCACCAAAGCTTCGGGGAGGAGTTCCGTCAGCACGACGGCGTGGTGACGATCTTGATGTTCAACCGTCGCAGGGCTTTGCCTAAGCACTGCTACAATATGACCGAGGTGGAATATGGTGGAGGAGGGCACCGCACACGGCTAAGGAACGATCACGAAGATCAACTTGTGTGTCTATGGGGTGCCCCCTGCCCCCGTATATAAAGGAGTGGAGGAGGGGAGGGCCGGCCCTATGGGAGTCCTACTCCCACCGGGAGTAGGATTCCCCCTTTCGTAGTCCAACTAGGAGTCCTTCCATGTAGTAGGAGTAGGAGACAAGGAAGGGGAAGAGGGAAGAGAAGGAAGGAGGGGGCGCAGCCCCTCCCCCTAGTCCAATTCGGACTAGGCCTTGGGGGGCGTGCGGCCTGCCTCTCCCTCTCCTCTAAAGCCCAATAAGGCCCATATACTTCTTCTCCCGTATTCCCGTAACTCCCCGGTACTCCGAAAAATACCCGAACCACTCGGAACCTTTCCGATGTCCGAATATAATCGTCCAATATATCGATATTTACGTCTCGACCATTTCGAGACTCCTTGTCATGTCCCCGATCTCATCTGGGACTCTGAACTCCTTCAGTACATCAAAACTCATAAACTCATAATATAACTGTCATCGAAACCTTAAGCGTGCAGACCCTATGGTTCGAGAACAATGTAGACATGACCGAGACACGTCTCCGGTCAATAACCAATAGCGGGACCTGGATGCCCATATTGGCTCCTACATATTCTACGAAGATCTTTATCGGTCAGACCGCATAACAACATACGTTGTTCCCTTTGTCATCGGTATGTTACTTGCCTGAGATTCGATCGCCGGTATCCAATACCTAGTTCAATCTCGTTACCGGCAAGTCTCTTCACTCGTTTCGTAATACATCATCCCGCAACTAACTCATTAGTTGCAATGCTTGCAAGGCTTAAGTGATGTGCATTACCGAGAGGGACCAGAGATACCTCTCCGACATTCGGAGTGACAAATCCTAATCTCGAAATACGCCAACCCAACATGTACCTTTGTGGGATCGAAAGTTTGTCTAGAGGGGGGTGATTAGACTACTTGACTAAATAAAAACTTAATCTTTTCCCAATTTTAGTCCTTGGCAGATTTTAGCTATATTAGAACAAGTCAAGCAATCATCACACAATTCAAGCAAGCATGCAAAGAGTATATTAGCAGCGGAAAGTAAGGCATGCAACTTGCAAGAATGTAAAGGGAAGGGTTTGGAGAATTCAAACACAATTGGAGACACGGATGTTTTTCCCGTGGTTCGGATAGGTGGTGCTATCCTACATCCACGTTGATGGAGACTTCAACCCACAAAGGGTAACGGTTGCGCGAGTCCACGGAGGGCTCCACCCATGAAGGGTCCACGAAGTAGCAACCTTGTCTATCCCACCATGGCCATCGCCCACGAAGGACTTGCCTCACTAGCGGTAGATCTTCACGAAGTAGGCGATCTCCATGCCCTTACAAACTCCTGGGTTCAACTCCACAATCTTGTCGGAGGCTCCCAAGTAACACCTAGCCAATCTAGGAGACACCACTCTCCAAGAAGTAACAAATGGTGTGTTGATGATGAACTCCTTGCTCTTGTGCTTCAAATGATAGTCTCCCCAACACTTAACTCTCTCTCATAGGATTTGGATCTGGTGGAAAGAAGGTTTGAGTGGAAAGCAACTTGGGGAAGGCTAGAGATCAAGATTCATATGGTAGGAATGGAATATCTTGGTCTCAACACATGAGTAGGTGATTCTCTCTCAGAACATATGAGTTGGAAGTGTATATGTGTTCTGATGGCTCTCTCCACGAATGAAGAGGAGGTGGAGGGGTATATATAGCCTCCACACAAAATCCAACCGTTACACAGAATTTACCAATCTCGGTGGGACCAAATCAACAAACTCGGTCGGACCGAAAAGGTAAACCTAGTGACCGTTAGAGATTTTTGGTGGGACTGACATGCAACTCGGTAGGACTGATATGGTTAGGGTTTGGGCATAACTAATCTCGGTGAGACCGATTACACAAACTCGGTGAGACCGATTTTGGTAATTAGCTAACCAGAGAGTTGGTCAGGCAAACTCGGTGGGATCGATTTGCTCTTTCGGTGAGACGGAAAAGTTACAAAAGGGAAACAGAGAGTTTACATTGCAATCTCGGTGGGACCGATCCGCTCTTTCGGTGAGACCGAAAAGTTACGAAAGGGAAACAGAGAGTTTGCAATCCCATATCAGTGAGACCGAGATCCCTATCGGTAGAACCGAATTGCTAGGGTTTGGCAGTGGCTTATGACAAGTGAAACTCGGTGGCGCCGGATAGAAAGAATCGGTAGGACTGAGTTTGGCTTAGGGTTTAGGTCAAATGTGGATATGGGAAAGTAGTTGAGGGTTTTTGGAGCATATCACTAAGCACATGAAGCAAGAGGCTCATTAAGCAACACCTCATCCCTCCTTGATAGTATTGGCTTTTCCTAAAGACTCAATGTGATCTTGGATCACTAAAATATAAAATGAAGAGTCTTGAGCTTTTGAGCTTGAGACAATCCTTTGTACTTAGCATTTTGAGGGTTCCACTTTCACATCCATGCCATGCCAATCATTGAGCTTTCCTGAAATAATCATCTTGGAATAGCATTACCTCAATGAGCTATATGTTGTTATGAATTACCAAAACCACCTAGGGATAGTTGCACTTTCAACCTTTGCAGACACCTGTAGAGCTCCTTTATAATCACCCAGTTACGTTGTGACGTTTGGTAGCACACAAAGTGTTCCTCCGACAAACGGGAGTTGCATAATCTCATAGTCATAGGAACATGTATAAGTCATGAAGAAAGCAATAGCAACATACTAAACGATTGGGTGCTAAGCTAATGGAATGGGTCATGTCAATCAGATCATTCAACTAATGATGTGATCCCGTTAATAAAATAACAACTCTTTGTCCATGGTTAGGAAACATAACCATCTTTGATTAACGAGCTAGTCAAGTAGAGGCATACTAGTGACACTCTGTTTGTCTATGTATTCACACATGTATTATGTTTCCGGTTAATACAATTCTAGCATGAATAATAAACATTTATCATGATATAAGGAAACAAATAATAACTTTATTATTGCCTCTAGGGCATATTTCCTTCAGAAGCAACTCCGCAGCTTCCTTGGTCTCGCAAGCTACTGTCTAAGGTTCGTTGAGAACTTTTCAAAGATCGTGAAGCCTCTTTGAAACCTTCTCTAGAAGCACGTGAAGTACGTTTGGTCTCCTGAGTGTGACATCGCTTTCAACACTTTGAAAGAGAAATTGATCACTGCTCCAGTTCTGACTCCTCCTGATGAATCCAAACCGTTTGAGGTCTTCTGCGATGCCTCTCTTCAAGGTCTTGGTGCAGTGTTGATGCAAGAGAAGAAAGTTGTGGCTTATACCTCTCGCCAGTTGAAGCCCAACGAGAAGAACTACCCCACTCATGACCTCGAGTTGGCGGCAGTTGTGCATGCTCTTTTGACTTGGAGACATCTCTTATTGGGAAGAAAAGTGGACATTTTCACTGACCACCAGAGTCTCAAGTACATCTTCATTCAGCCTAATCTCAACCTCAGGCAGACTCGTTGGGTCGAAATGATTCAAGAGTATAATCCGAGTATCGAGTATACTCCAGGCAAGGCCAATGTGATTGCTGATGCTTTGAGCAGGAAGGCTTACTGCAACAGTCTAATTCTCAAGCCTTACCAACCCGAGCTTTGTGAAGCTTTCCGCAAACTCAATCTGCAAGTTGTTCCTCAAGGTTTCCTCGCCAACCTTCAAGTCTCTCCTACTTTGGAATATCAGATTCGCGAGGCTCAACTTCTTGATGCTATGGTGAAGAAGGTGAAGATTGGGATTGCCAAGAGCCAACCCAAGTGCAAGTGTTATCGCCTTGATGACAAGGATACTCTCTTCTTCGAGGATCTCATTGTTGTGCCTAAAGGTGACCTTCGTAAAGTCATTATGAACGAGGCACACAATTCACTCCTCTCCATCCACCCTAGGAGTACGAAGATGTATCAGGACCTCAAGCAGGCTTATTGGTGGACTCGAATGAAGCGCGAGATTGCTTAGTTCGTGAACGAATGTGATGTGTGCAGAAGAGTGAAGGCAGAACACCAACGACTAGCTGGTCTCCTCCAACCTCTTGCCATTCCAGAATGGAAGTTTGACCACATCGATATGGACTTCGTGACTGGGTTTCCAAAGTCCAAGCGTGGCAATGATGCTATATTCGTTGTCATCGACAAACTCACTAAAGTGGCTCACTTCCTGCCTATCAAAGAGTCTATCACTGCAGCTCAATTGGCGGAGCTGTATACCTCTCGGATTGTCTCTCTGCACGGCATTCCACAGTTGATCTCTTCAGACCATGGCAACATCTTTACCTCCAAGTTTTGGGATTCTTTTCAGAAGGCCATGGGCACCAACATCCGCTTCAGCACAACTTTCTATCCTCAAACTAGCGGTCAAGTCGAGCGTGTCAATCAGATTCTTGAAGATATGCTCAGGGCTTGCGTTATCTCCTTCGGTATGAAGTGGGAAGATTGTCTTCCATATGCCGAATTCTCCTACAACAACAATTTTCAAGCAAGTTCGGGCAAGGCCCCATTCGAAATTCTCTATGGCAGGAAGTGCCGTACTCCTCTTAACTGGTCAGAGACCGGTGAACGTCAACTTCTTGGAAATGACTTCATCAAAGAGGCAGAGGAAATGTGCAAAGTCATTCGTGATAACCTCAAAGCAGCGCAATAGCGCCAGAAGAGCTACTATGATAGTAAGCATCGTGATTTGGCCTTCGTGATCGGAGACCATGTTTACCTCGGCGTCTCTCCAATGAAAGGTACTGGTCGCTTCGGTATCAAAGGGAAGCTTGCCCCTAGATACGTGGGTCCTTTCAAGATCGTCAGCAAGAGAGGCGATCTCGCCTATCAACTCGAGCTTCCTTCAAACTTTGCAAATGTTCACGACGTGTTCCATGTCCCTCAGCTCCGCAAGTGCTTCAAGACCCCTGACCGCACCGTCAACTTCGAAGACATTGATCTCCAAGAAGACCTTTCTTATCGTGATCACCCCGTGGCTATTCTTGAAGATACTAAACGCAAGACTCGCAATAAGTCAATCAAATTCCTCAAAGTCAAGTGGCATACCATTTCGACCGCGAAGCTACCTGGGAACGCGAGGATCACCGCCGTTCTGAGTACTCGGCGTTTTTCCAGTCCTAGATCTCGGGACGAGATCTTTTCGTAGTGGTGGAGTGTTGTAACACCCCGGATGTAATTTACCTTATATGTATCCCAACTCTTGCCGTTTCCGGCACTAAGTTATTTTATTTCCTCCGGTTCGGGTTTTTTTGTCTCCGTGTGTTGTTGCTTTGTCATGCATCTCATATCATGTCATCATGTGCATTGCATTTGCATACGTGTTTGTCTCATGCATCCGAGCATTTTCCCTGTTGTCCGTTTTGCATTCCGGCGCTCCTATCTCCTCCGGTGGTCCTTTCTACCTCTTTTCGTGTGTGGGGGGTTAAACATTTCCGGATTGGAGCGAGACTTGCCAAGCGGCCTTGGTTTACTACTGGTAGACCGCCTGTCAAGTTTCGTACCAATTGGACTTCGTTTGATACTCCAACTGTTAACCGAGGGACCGAGAAGGCCTCGTTTGTGTTGCAGCCAAACACCCTTCCAATTTGGCCCAAAACCCACCTAAACCCTCTCCATCATCTAGAGCATTCGATCACGATCGCGTGGCCGAAAACCGCACTCCATTTGGAGTCTCCTAGCTCCCTCTACCTATAAATATAGATCCCCTCCTCGAAATCACGATCCAAACCCTAGTCTGCCCCCTCCTCGCGCCGCCGAACGAAGTCCACCCAGGCCGGACACGTCCGACCTGACCCGCCGCCGCCACGTGTCGCGAGACGATTCGCGCGTCGCCCGTGCCCACTTCGCCACCCTGCAGGGCCCGCGGGAGGCCCTCCCGGCCCGCATCCTCGCCCGCGCCGCTTCCTTCGCGCCGCCGCCATCTTCCTCCTTCGCCGCCCGAGCGCCCCCGACCGCTCCCCGCCGGAACTTCGCCGCCCCGCCGTCGCAGTTCGCCGGTCGCCGCCGTGGTCGCCATCGCCGGCCACCGCCTCCTCATTCCGGCGCCGTCCCGACGCCCGCAAACCTCGCCACCCCGCGTCCACGCTGCGGGAGCCGCCCAGCGCTGCCCTGTACCGAGCCCCGTGCCACCCCGCGCTTCTCCGGCGAGGTCCCCGGCCATCCTCGAACATCGCGCCGCTACAGTGTCGGATCCGATCTAGATCCGGATGAACCCTAACTTTTGGGTTGACTTTCCCCCTGTCTCCTTATTTATTTTGCAAATTTCATCATGTCGTATCTCCTCAACCGTAGCTCCGAGTTGAGCGTGTAGCATATCAAAATGTTGGTCTCAGAGAGTGCATCATTTCATCTCATTACATCATTTTCATTTGAGCTCATCTTGATGCCATAAATGCTGTTGGAAGAGGGCTATTTGATATAATTGCCAGATCTGTTGCATCAAATAGCTATTTGTCATTTTTGCCATGATTAACGTGTGCATGATATGCTCCTGAGCTCTACATGAGTTTTGTTATATGCCATGCCATCTTTATAGAGGTGCTTACCATGTATTTTTGTGATATGTGTGGTGACTAGCACAAGCTTGTAAAGTAGTGCATTCGTTAATGCTGATTTGTTTTTGTCGGTATGCCATATGTTCATGTTGTTTCCTAGTGATCCGTGCCTCTTTTGAGGATGATCAGTAAGGATGTTTTGTTAACATTGTGGTGCTCTATCCATCCATATCTTTGTTTGCATTTATGGAGCACCCTAGCTTGAGTCAATCGAGCTCTACTTTTGCTATTTCGTGAATCCTGGCAGATTGTTGACTTGTTAGCGATTTTGCCGAGGATGTTGTTATTGATCCCGTGCATGCTATGTTGTTGTTCTTGCCATGTCTAGCTTCTATGCCATGTACTCTTGATGGGTGTATGCTTAGTTGGTCATGCCATGCTCTGTAGTCAGTCCATCGAGCTCGTAAACATGCCTACTTGTTAACAGATTTGCATGCTCCAGTTTTTCACTAAGTCTGTAATCTGATTATGTTTTTGCCATGTTCACATGCTTGCAATTGTATTTTATGATCCCTTTTGGCTCAAGGTCACTAAGGGACTTTTGATAAGTGCTTTGAGTAGATTCATGCCATGCCTTGCTTTGCCATGTTAAGTTCCTGTAGCATATAGTTTTCATGCTCCAAAGTGTGCTACCTGATGTTAAATTCCAGACTTGTGTTAATTTCACCAAGTCTGAAACCTATTATCGTTTGCATTTTTGCCATGCTTGTTTGAATTTGTTAATGGATGAATTGGTCGTAGCTCAGTGTTCATATTTTGTCAAGAATCATGAGTGGATCCCTGCCATGTATTTTGTTATCTTGTTTGAGTGTTCTAGCATAATTATCTTGATGCATTTAGATGGCTACTTGCTGATTATCGCAGACCAGTGCCATATTTTTTTGCTTGCCATTTCCAAACCGTGCATCCGATTCCGGTGATCTTTATATCGATTTCAACCAAAATCACCTAACCTTTCCAGTGGCACTCTTGGATTTCCAAGTTGAGGCTAGGTTCAAACATTCCTTGTCAAATCTTGCATATGCAACACATATCGCATCCCGCATAGCATACCATGTTTGCATCATGTTGTTCGAGCACTGCACGTGGTTGATTGTGTTCCTTTTGCTTGTTTGTCTTGTTTGGGTAGAGCCGGGAGACGAGTTCGCTAACGAGGAGCCCGTTGAGTTTGCTTACGAGGATCAAGTCAACTCTGACAACTTTGTAGGCAAGATGATCATACCCTCGAAATCACTTCTATCTTTGCTTGGTAGATGCTCGCTATTTTGCTATGCCTATGCTACGATACCTACCACTTGCTTATCATGCCTCCCAAATTGCCATGTCAAACCTCTAACCCACCATGTCCTAGCAAACCGTTGATTGGCTATGTTACCGCTTTGCTCAGCCCCTCTTATAGCGTTGCTAGTTGCAGGTGAAGATTGGAGATCGTTCCTTGTTGGAACATTGTTTATTGTTGGGATATCACTATATTATCTTGTTATCTTAATGCATCTATATACTTGGTAAAGGGTGGAAGGCTTGGACTTTTGCCTAGTGTTTTGTTCCACTCTTGCCGCCCTAGTTTCCGTCATATCGGTGTTATGTTCCCGGATTTTGCGTTCCTTACGCGGTTGGGTTACAATGGGAACCCCTTGACAGTTCGTCTTGAATAAAACTCGTCCAGCAATGCCCAACATTGGTTTTACCATTTGCCACCTAGCCTTTTTCCCTTGGGTTTCGCAGACTCAAGGGTCATCTTTATTTTAAACCCCCGGGTCAGTGCTTCTCTAAGTGTTGGTCCAACCCAGAGCACCATGCGGGGCCGTCCCTTGGCAACTTGGGTTACGTTGGCTCCCGTATGCTTAGCTTATCCGGTGTGCCCTGAGAACGAGATATGTGCAGCTCGTATCGGGATTTGTCGGCACAGCGGGTGGTCTTGTTGGACTTGTTTTACCATTGTCGAGGATGTCTTGTAGAATCGGGATACCGAGTCTGATCGGAATGTCTCGGGAGAACGAATATCCTTCGTTGACCGTGAGAGCTTGTGATGGGCTAAGTTGGGACTCCCCTGCAGGGATTTGAACTTTTGAAAGCCGTGCCCGCGGTTATGGGCAGATGGGAATTTGTTAATATCTGGTTGTAGATAACATGTAACTTAACTTAATTAAAATGAATCAACCGCGTGTGTTACCGTGGTGGTCTCTTCTCGGCAGAGTCCGGGAAGTGAACACGGTGTTGGAGTAATGCTTGACGTAGGTTGTTCTATAGTTCTCCGTTCGTGCTTTGCCTTCTCTTCTCGCTCTCTTTTGCGAACAGGTTAGCCACCATATATGCTAGTCTCTTGCTGCAGTTCCACATATTACCTTGCCTTACCTATAAGCTTAAATAGTCTTGATCGCGAGGGTGCGAGTTTGCTGAGTCCCCGTGACTCACAGATTACTTCCAAACCAGATGCAGGGACCGATGATTCTGTTCCAGATGATGCGCTTGAGCTCAAGTGGGAGTTCGACGAAGACTCTCGCCGTTACTATGTGTCTTTCCCTGATGATCAGTAGTGGTGCCCAGTTGGGGCGATCGGGACCGTGTCGCAGGTTGGGGTTGATCTTTTATTTTGGTACCGTAGTCGGACCATGAGTGTATTGGATGATTGTAATGTTATTCATGTATTTGTGTGACGTGGTGAGTGTAAGCCAACTATGTACCTTTTCCCCTATTATCTATTTACATGAGTTGTTGTGAAGATTACCTTACTTGCGACATTGCTTTCAATGCGGTTATGCCTCTAAGTCGTGCTTCGACATGTAGGAGATATAGCCGCATCGAGGGCGTTACAGTCATCTACAAACTCCTTCCTGTACTTTCTTTCGATTTTTCTCCACTGCGACCCGTAAGCGGGTACTCTCAACTTTCCGTCTTTCTTACGGTCTTCTCTGTGCCATCGCATCGCCTTGGCATGCTCTTTGTTTTGGAACAAACATTTCAACCGTGGTATTATAGGACCATACCACATAACC
Organism: Triticum monococcum; assembly: GCA_034509565.1. NCBI lineage: Eukaryota > Viridiplantae > Streptophyta > Magnoliopsida > Poales > Poaceae > Triticum > Triticum monococcum. The sequence continues at coordinate 675,131,811 of CM067845.1, forward strand.
TTGGCAGGAATCTTCTTCCTGGGGCGCTCGCCCTCGACATCACCAGGGTCACCGCGGCTGATCTTATAGCGCAATGCACCACATACTGGGCAAGCGTTCAAATCCTCGTACTCACCGCGGTAGAGGATTCTATCATTAGGGCATGCATGTATCTTCTGCACCTCTAACCCTAGAGGGCAGACAGCCTTCTTTGCTTCGTACGTACTCTCAGGCAATTCGTTGTCCTTTGGAAGCATATTCTTTATCATTACCAGCAAGTTTCCAAATCCCTTGTGAGATAAACCATTCTCTGCCTTCCATTGTAACAATTCCAGTGTGGTGCCCAGCTTTTTCTTGTCACCTATGCAATTCAGGTACAACAATTTTTTGTGATCCTCTAACATGTGCTGCAACTTCTTCTTCTCCAAATCACTTGCGCAGTTTCTCTTTGCATCGGCAATGGCCCGACCTAGATCATCAACGGGCTCATCCGATGCCTCTTCTTCAGCTTCTTCCCGCATTGCCGGCTCAGCTTCTTCCCGCATTACCGGCTCAGCTTCTTCCCTCATTGTTGTATCATCGTATTCAGGGAACCCATGGCCAAGATAGTTGCCGTCGTCCTCTTCTTCTTCATTGTCTTCCATCGTAACCCCTCTTTCTCCATGCTTGGTCCAAACATTATAGTGGGGCATGAAACCGGACTCAAACAGGTGGACGTGAATGGTTCTTGACGTAGAGTAATTGTGACCATTCTTACAGCCGGCACATGGACAAGGCATAAAACCATCCTCCCACTTGTTTGCCTCAGCCACAAGCAGAAAAGTACGGACGCCATTAATGAACTCGGGAGAGCATCGGTCATCGTACATCCATTGCCGGCTCATCTTCAATACACAGCACCGAAAACACCAAATTAATACAATACATAAAGTTCATACATAAAGATCATACAACACTTAAATGCAACAAACAAATAACTCTCTAGCTAAAGAATTTAAATGCAACAACAAATGCGATCAAGATCGCAACTAAGGTAACAATTGATCCAACAGCATAATGATACCAAGCCTCACTATGAATGGCATATTTTCTAATCTTTCTAATCTTCAAGCGCATTTTCTCCATCTTAATCTTGTCATCATCGACGACATCGGCAACATGCAACTCCAATTCCATCTTCTCCCCCTCAATTCTTTTCAATTTTTCCTTCAAATCCTCGTTTTCTCTTTCAACTAAATTTAACCTCTCGACAATAGGGTCGGTTGAAATTTCCGGTTCAACTACCTCCTACATACAAATATCTATGTCAACTTGATGGGCATAATTTTTCATAAACACGAAATGCAATGAATAGTTTTAAAAGAGAATATACCACATCCGAATCATAACCCGGACGAGGACCGACGGGGACGGATATCAAAACCATGTCACTATGTATAACAAACAACGTATGGGTAAGATAATTATACGAGTAACTATATATCCAAATCACACAAACATCAATTTTTTATATAAAACTTCATGAACAAGAGGCTCACCACAAGGTGATACCGGTGACGGGACGTTGCGAGCGATCGACTGTGGTTACGACGGAGATTTAGAAGGTACTAAGTAAACCACACCTACATATGCAAACTAAGTGTTATTTTTGACCTCAAGTTGCATATAAATCAAATACTAGCACATATATAATTCCTCCCAAATTACTAAACTCAAAAATCAACCACTATATAAAGCATTACACGAGCTAATCTAGCAATGAGAGATGAAAGGACAAAGTTGCTAACCTTTGTGATCATTTGAAAGGATGGGGGCCTTCAAATCTTGACAAATTTTGGGCAAAATGTTTGATGAGCTTGAGAGGAAGAGGGAAAAGAACAGAGAGGGGAGGGGAAAGGGGAAGAACAGAGCGAGCTTGGGTGGACGAAGGGTCTATGTAGGACGACCTTTAGTACCGGTTCGTGATACGACCCGGTACTAAAGGTGCTGGAGGGGCCCCGGACTGACAACATCCTTCCACCACTCACTTTAGTACCGGTTCGTGGCACGAACCAGTGCCAAAGGTTCGCCACGAACCGGTACTAATGAGAGCGGCCAGCTAGCCATTGGAACCGGCACTAATGCACACATTAGTGCCGGCTCAAATTCAAACCGGCACTAATGTGCTTCACATTTGACCCTTTTTCTACTAGTGTTCTCACAACCATGAACTGCCTAGGCTGGCCATAGTGAGGGTAACATACATTTGGGACTAGCAAACATGCTTATGTGGCACACAATTAAAGAAGAGATAGAGAGGATTAGAATAACATAGGTAGATACCGTATCATGATAAAAATTGTGTTACTTTGTGTCATGCATGGCAATAAATATGATCACCTATGATACTACTTTATGATACTATGCACTATGGAGGTACTATCATACACTAGTATCATATGCATGATATTAGTATATGATACTCCCCACTATGACTAGCCTTAGGACTTGTGCTGAGAAGTTGCACTGTCCAACCAACACGAGACACTTGTGTGTGTTTGAATAAGCTTGTGCGTGTTTGAATGAGAACGTGCAAAGGCCGTGTGCATGGTCCTTAAATACATACAGGGTGATAAGTGTTTACTTTATACAGTGTCTCAGTACCACGGTACTATTTCGTCCTCACGCCCTACACACGTACAGCGCTCTGCAGCCGTGTGTTAGATTTCCTGTCAGTGCATGGTACTTCAAATATGCAACATATCACACGCGGTAAAATTTCGTGTTTTGACCCTTTTCTGAAACCTATTCGAGATTTGATCCTAGATTAATTTTTTTCGAGATCTAACCCTTTTGCTACCGCCAGGGATGTAGCGACCAGACCTCAAATGGTCCAATCTCTGTGCTCAGATGTCATCCCTGGATCAGTAATGCTGACACCACACAGTACTTGAAGGATTTATAACAGAGTAGCAATCACACACTTATTACATCGAGAGTCTCAAAAGAGAACTTATTACAAAAAATATGGCTTAAGGCCATCTAATAACGATAACAGTAGAAGGCTTGGAAGATAAGTGATTCCATCAACTCCAACTGCATCACTGAGTATAGAACCACGACCTAAAAGCACCTTAATCGTCGTCTGAAAAGTCTACAACATTAACGTTGCAGCCCGAAACGGGTCAGCACATGGAATATGCTGGCAAAGTAACACATAGAGAGTAATGAAGGAATAAGACTATACTACATGCATATTTGGCTGGTGGAAAGCTTTATGGTTACAGTTTTGTGTAAAGCCAATTTTTCCCTACTGCAAAGGAATAAATTTTATTTAACTATCATGGTAGTTGTTAAACATTGAGAATGGTTGACAACATTCTCAATCCCAATTAAGCATCATCATTAAACAAAACCCAACAAAATTAATTTTAGAGTAACATGATGAGATTCACATGATAATTCAGGTACTAGATACTCAAGATGTCCATAACCGAGGACACGGCTAACCATGATTAGTTTATACACTCTGCAGAGGTTTGCGCACTGAAAGTGCGTTATATCGACTAGACGGGGGGTGAATAGGCGATTTTTATTAAAGTCTTCAAAACGTGGAAGTTATGAAGACGAACAGTAGAGATATGCCTATTACTATGCAGCGGAAGGTAGACTACACTAGGCAAGACATGGTCAAATATTCAATAGAGTGAAAGCACAATGACAAATAGCTGCAGTGTAGTAAGGATCAGGTAGAAAGAAATTATGAAGCCAAACAGAACATACATTCACGTTGTGAAGACAAAAGATAGAGCAAACATGCAATGACTTCACAATGTGTAACAGTAAGTAAAAGGAAGTGAAGATGAAACCAGTGACTCGTTGAAGACAATGATTTGTTGGACCAGTTCCAGTTGCTGTGACAACTGTACGTCTGGTTGGAGCGGCTAGGTATTTAAACCTTAGGACACACAGTCTCGGACACCTAGTCCTGAACACACAGCTCAGGACACCCATTCCTCACCGTAATCTCCTTGAGCTAAGGTCACACTGACCTCGCCCAATCACTCTGGTAAGTCTTCAAGGTAGACTCCCAAACCTTCACAGACTTCGTTCACCGGCAATCCACAATGTCTCTTGGATGCTCAGAACGCGACGCCTAACCGGCTAGAGGATGCACAGTCCTCAAGTGTAATAAGTCTTCAGATCACTCAGACAAGAAGACTTAAGTGATGCCCAATTCTCTCTAGCTCTGGGTGGTTAGGGCTTTATCCTTGCTAGGTATTCTCTCTCAAAGGCTTCGAGGTGGGTTGCTCTCAAACAACAAAAGCCGTGCACTGAATCTGAGCAGTCGACCGTTTATGGTTGTAGGGGTGGGCTATTTATAGCCACTAGGCAACCCGACCTGATTTGTCTGAAATGACCCTGGGTCACTAAGGAACTGACACGTGTTCCAATGGTCAGATTTCAAACTCACACGGCAACTTTGCTTGGGCTACAAGCAAAGCTGACTTGTTCGACTCTAGACAAGATTAGCTCTCATAGTCTTCACTCGAAGACATAGGTTTTTAATTAGGCATCACTTCAGTCATTCTGACTGGTTCTCTTGGACCCCACTTAAAAGTACGGTGGTTCCTATGACTCAACACAAAATGAAATAGAACTACGAAAGATCTAAGTCTTCGAGTTCCATAGGTTTCACGTGGTGTCTTCTCTTGTCATAGTCTTCAATGTGAATATCTTCATGTACCACCATTGACTTCAATGTCTTCGTACATTTTTAGGGGTCATCTCTGGTAGGAAAACCGAATCAATGAGGGACTTCTACCTGTGTTATCCTGCAATTCTCACAAACACATTAGTCCCTCAACTAGGTTTGTCGTCAATACTCCAAAACCAACTAGGGGTGGCACTAGATGCACTTACAATCTCCCCCTTTTTGGTGTTTGATGACAAACTAGTTAAAGTTTTCAACGGGAAATATAATCTGTGAGATTTTAAAGGATAGTGAATTGTCTTCATAAGTTGCAAGGGCTCCCCCTGAAGATGTGCATGTAAGTAATTTGCTTTTGGAATGCAAATGCACATGGCAGGTTGTACTTGTGAAGATCCACTTCACCTTATGATGACTTCCACTATGCATGTGAAAGTATATGAAGATAATGACATGCATAATGAAAAATGGACGTCTGCAGAATGATCTAAGTGCGGAATTTATCGTCGCACATGCGGAATTTATCATCGCAAAACAAGTTGGCAAATAAGTAGCAGATGACCATCGAGTTTAAGTGTTACAACTCAAAGAACCAAATGTACCAAAATGAGAGTTGTAAGCACGAAGCAAAATATAGCAAAATAAAGCACTCGCCCATATGGACCCGCTTGAAGACTATCAACCTCATATGCTTCTCCCCCTTTTGTCAGTGAGGACCAAAAAGGTTTGAAGACATAGAGCATCTACTCGGTCTCATGAGGAGTAGGTGAAGTAGCAGGGTCTTCGGTGGTGTGTGGCAGTGCAGACGAACTTGGAGCAGTATCGATGTGTGCTGAAGGAGGTGGCGGTGAAGTAGCATCATCTTCATCCTCGATAACTCTGGCAGTCACTGTGGCAGCAGAGGAAGAAAACTCAGAGTCTTCAAGGGATGGTGTTCCTCGCAGCACAGCCCTTCTAGGAGGTGTGGAGTCATACTTGAATCGCTCAGTGAAGCCATCCTCTTGAAGATCAGCTTCAGAACACATCATCGTTAGCCCTTTCCATGTACGGCGACAGGTTTCATGGGTAACAAAAGCATTCTTGGTGGCAAGATTTCGAATGCGATTAACATCCACCAAGAGGCTTTTCATCTGACGATTCAGCCAGTCATGATGCCTATCCTGTTTTTGATGAAGGGCCACAAGAAGCTCTCGGTCATTGAGAACACGAGTGCCCTTCTTGGGTCTTGGAGCAGTTGTGCTGTCAGTGGCTTCAGTGGAAGCAGGGCGTGGTGCACGTGTAGTGCCAGCCAACGGATACACCTGAGAGACTGCTTCAACTCTTTCAATGTTTTGAGTGAAGCTCTGGTGTTCTGCATTCTGAAGACTTAGAGGTTGCTTGGCAGGCTCAGAATAGATGGCTTCAGCAGAGGTATCCACATCAGGAAAGAAGATACGATGGTTGTGGGCTGAGGGCTGATACGAGATAGCAAAGTGAAGTTTGATCAGCCGCATTACCCAAGGGGCGTAGAACTTCAAACCAAACAGATCAGAGCCTGAGGCAGCAAGTTGGCGTATGAAGAAGTCCTGTGCATTGAAGCATTTGCCATGAAGGATATAGAATATCAAAGTCTTCATTGCACCCTCGATCTTGGCATTTGGAGAGTGTCCTTTAATGGGCCAGAGAGTCCGCCTGATGATGTGATAGATGGTTCTTGGCAGATACTCAAGGTCTTCAACGAAGAACTCTGTGGGATAAGCAGCATCTTGTGGCAATGCCTTCATCATGCTGAGCATCTGACTCATATCAGGTTCAGGCCTCTGAAAGATGCTCTCAATAGCTTCAGTATGCAGCTGACAGCCTTGCTCGAAGAGATCGCCAGGAGTGGGCAAGCCAGTGAGCTCAATGATGTCAAATGCATTGGCTTCGTGATGAAGATTTCCGGTCATCCACTCCAGGACCCAAGTCTTCGGATCTCTGTTGTACCCCCGGATGTGGAGTGTGGCATAGAATTGGAGCAGCAGCTCTTCATTCCAATGCTCTTGGTCAGTTATGAATGGCAGCAGTCCAACTTGCTTGAAGCAATCCAAAGCTTCTTCTAGGCAGGGCAGACCAGCTATAGCTTCAATGTCAAGGCGCTTGTGTGGGAAGATGCGACCTTGGTTGTACAGTATGCATGAGTAGTAGCTTCGCTGAGGATAGCGCTAGAACCGATCTGATGAAATCCTTTCCCTTGAGTAGGGGTTCTTGGAGCTATCGAAGAATGTATTGTCTGCCCTGAAGCCATGGATGTTGAAGGAGCCAGGTGCTGATGCAGGACCTGGGAACCTTGGCAGTCTTGGGATTGGCTTCTGTACCTAAGGCCTGTGCTCAACATGATAGTCGAACTGGGGACCGGCAGCAGACTCAGGAACAGAAGTGTCAGGACCAGTGGCTTTGCTGTCTCCTGATGCTTTTGGTGGGGAGAGCTCCACATTAGCTTCATTACTAGTTGTGGCAGCCTTACGATTTGCATCCTCCACTTGACGAGCTGGAGGGTCGGGCACAAGCACATTCTCTGTAAGAACTGCTTCTTGGTGAGACGAGGGGACTTGTGGTACTTCTTCGTCTTCGGCTGATGCAGCCGGAATGTTTTCAGCAGAGACTTGAGGCCTTGGACCTTTGTGAAGCCTGCGCAACGCGGGCGACGCTTGTGGAGATTGAGTGGGATGGGCCTCATTGTCTTCTTCCTCTTGTGGGCGATCCGCCCATGAGGTGTCCTGGGCAATTGGCGTCAATGGACGACCAATGCTGATGAGTTCGCTATTGTCTTGCTGAGGAAGGACTGCATCATCTTCTACATTGTCATGTTGACCAATGTCTTCACTAGTGATGGGATCAGCTGCTGGAATGTCTTCAGCTCCACGAGCCTCTGTGAAAGCAGGCACATGGATGGTCAGTTGGCATTCTTGTGGATTGGCGTCAGGGTGAACCATGGAAATGGGTTCAACAACCAAGGGCTCTGTGGGAGCAGCCCTATCTTTCTTGGTCTTTCTCTTTTTCTTGGAGAGGGCAGTAGGAGAGGCTTCAGGATATTTCCTTTTCCTTGCTTCAGCCTCAGCAGTCTTGGTCTTCTTGAGCTCCGAAGCTGTTGACCAGCTTTTGGACTTCGAGCCAGTCATTCTTGTGGGGAAGACAATCGGAATTGCTTCCTGCCTTGGTGCGTCGGGTTCAGCCGTAGCAGGCTTCTTCTTCTTTTTCGCGGCCATCCTAGGGTCGATGCCAGGACGCCCAAGTGCCTTGCGCTTCTCAGCCTCATTGCAGGCTTGCACACATGTGTCAGCCAGAGTCTTCATGCGCTCACGCGAACCCTGAGCTTCTACACGTTTCTTCAGAAAGGCTTCCTTGAGCTCATGCAGGATGATCTTGAAGTTCTTCACATATTTCACGCTGAGCTTGACCATATGCTTCTTGAACTGAGCTTTTTCATAGTCAATCTTCTGCTTCAGTTCAACAATGCGCTGGGCGATGGCTAGTTCTGAAGCAATGGCTCCTTGGAAGGCGACACTGAGGCCAATGGGTAGCTGCAGATCATCAAAGCTGATGGTTGGCGTGTCAAACCACTCGTCAATGAAGTTGTGGATGATAGTGATGTCAAAGAGCGGCAGATCATTGAATATTTCTGCTTCTTTGCTCTTGATGAGTTGCTCAAGAGCGTCATCTACTAGGTCTTCATCACTTGACAGGTCAATGTCATCATTGCGCAGAATGGCAGCAGCTGTGAGTGAAGGAAATATGCCCTAGAGGCAATAATAAAGTTATTATTTATTTCCTTATATCATGATAAAAGTTTATTATTCATGCTAGAATTGTATTAACCAGAAACATAATACATGTGTGAATACATAGACAAACAAAGTGTCACTAGTATGCCTCTACTTGACTACCTCATTAATCAAAGATGGTTATGTTTCCTAACCATTGACAAAGAGTTGTCATTTGATTAACGGGATCACATCATTAGTTGAATGATCTGATTGACATGAACCATTCCATTAGCTTAGCATCCGATCGTTTAGTATGTTGCTATTGCTTTCCTCATGACTTATACATGTTCCTACGACTATGAGATTATGTAACTCCCGTGTGCCGGAGGAACACTTTGTGTGCTACCAAACGTCACAACATAACTGGGTGATTATAAAGGTACTCTACAGGTGTCTCCAAAGGTACATGTTGGGTTGACATATTTCGAGATTAGGATTTGTCACTCTGATCGTCGGAGAGGTATCTCTGGGGCCTCTCGGTAATACACATCACTTAAGCCTTGCAAGCAATGCAACTAATGAGTTAGTTGTGAGATGATGTATTACAGAATGAGTAAAGAGACTTGCCGATAACGAGATTGAACTAGGTAATGGATACCGACGATTGAATCTCGGGCAAGTAACATACCGATGACAAAGGGAACAACGTATGTTGTTATGCGGTCTGACCGATAAAGATCTTTGTAGAATATGTAGGAGCCAAAATGGGCATCCAGGTCCCGCTATTAGTTATTGACCGGAGACATGTCTCGGTCATGTCTACATTGTTCTCGAACCCGTAGGGTCCGCACGCTTAAGGTTTCGATGACAGTTATATTATGAGTTTATATGTTTTGATGTACCAAAGGTTGTTCGGAGTCCCGGATGTGATCACGGACATAACGAGGAGTCTCGAAATGGTCGAGACATAAAGATTGATATATTGGACGGCTATATTCGGACACCGGAAATGTTCCGAGTGATTTCGGAGAAAACCGGAAAGCCGGAGGGTTACCGGACCCCCCCCCCCCCGGGAGAAGTAATGGGCCATATGGGCCTTAGTGGAGAGAGAGAGGGGCAGCCAAAGATGGGCCGCGCGCCTCCTCCCCCCTGGTCCGAATTGGACTAGGAGAGGGGGGGCGGCGCCCCCCTTTCCTTCTCCTCCCCCCTTCTATCCCCCTCCTAGTAGGCGTCCAACTCCTACTAGGAGGAGGACTCCTCCTTGGCGCGCCATACGGGCCGGCCGGCCTCCTCCTCTCTTGAACCTTTATATTCGGAGGTAGGGGCACCCCAGAAACACACAAGTTGATCGACGTGATCATATTCTTAGCCGTGTGCGGCGCCCCCTGCCACCATAGTCCTTGATAATATTGTAGCAGTGCTTAGGCGAAGCCCTACGACAGTAGTACATCAAGATTGTCACCACACCGTCGTGCTGACGGAACTCTTCCCCGACACTTTGCTGGATCGGAGTCCGGGGATCGTCATCGAGCTGAACGTGTGCTAAAACTCGGAGGTGCCGTATTTTCGGTGCTTGATCGGTCGGGCCGTGAACACGTACAACTACATCAACCGCGTTATCATAACGCTCCCGCTGTCGGTCTACAAGGGTACGTAGATCACACTCTCCCCTCTTTTTGCTATGCATCACCATGATCTTGCGTGTGCATAGGAAATTTTGAAATTACTACGTTCCCCAACAGTGGCATCCGAGCCTAGGTTTTATGGTTTGATGTTATATGCACGAGTAGAACACAAGTGAGTTGTGGGTGATATAAGTCATACTGCCTACCAGCATGTCATACTTTGGTTCGGCGGTATTGTTGGATGAAGCGGCCCGGACCGACATTACGCGTACGCTTACGCGAGACCGGTTCTCCCGACGTGCTTTGCACATAGGTGGCTTGCGGGTGACAGTTTCTCCAACTTTAGTTGAACCGAGTGTGGCTACGCCCGGTCCTTGCGAAGGTTAAAACGGCACCAACTTGACAAACTATCGTTGTGGTTTTGATGCGTAGGTAAGATTGGTTCTTGCTTAAACCCGTAGCAGCCACGTAAAACTTGCAACAAACAAAGTAGAGGACGTCTAACTTGTTTTTGCAGGGCATGTTGTGATGTGATATGGTCAAGACATGATGCCAATTTTTTGTATGAGATGATCATGTTTTGTAACCGAGTTATCGGCAACTGGCAGGAGCCATATGGTTGTCGCTTTATTGTATGCAATGCAATCGCGCTGTAATGCTTTACTTTATCACTAAGCGGTAGCGATAGGCGTGGAAGCATAAGATTGGTGAGACGACAACGATGCTACGATGGAGATCAAGGTGTCGCGCCGGTGACGATGGTGATCACGACGGTGCTTCGGAGATGGAGATGTCAAGCACAAGATGATGATGGCCATATCATATCACTTATTGATTGCATGTGATGTTTATCTTTTATGCATATTATCTTGCTTTGATTGACGGTAGCATTATAAGATGATCTCTCAGTAAATTATCAAGAAGTGTTCTCCTTGAGTATGCACCGTTGTGAAAGTTCTTCGTGCTGAGACACCACGTGATGATCGGGTGTGATAGGCTCTATGTTCAAATACAACGGGTGCAAAACAGTTGCACACGCGGAATACTCAGGTTATACTTGACGAGCCAAGCATATACTGATATGGCCTCGGAACACGGAGACCGAAAGGTCGAGAGTGAATCATATAGTAGATATGATCAACATAGTGATGTTCACCAATGAAACTACTCCATCTCATGTGATGATTGGACATGGTTTAGTTGATTTGGATCACGTGATCACTTAGAGGATTAGAGGGATGTCTATCTAAGTGGGAGTTCTTAAGTAATTTGATTAATTGAACTTAAATTTATCATGAACTTAGTACCTGATAGTATCTTGCTTATGTATGTTTGATTGTAGATAGATGGCCCGTGCTATTGTTCCGTTGAAATTTAATGCGTTCCTTGAGAAAGCAAAGTTGAAAGATGATGGTAGCAATTACACGGACTGGGTCCGTAACTTGAGGATTATCCTCATTGCTGCACAGAAGAATTACGTCCTGGAAGCACCGCTGGGTGCCAGGCCTGCTGCTGCAACAACACCAGATGTTATGAACGTCTGGCAGAGCAAAGCTGATGACTACTCGATAGTTCAGTGTGCCATGCTTTACGGCTTAGAATCGGGACTTCAACGACGTTTTGAACGTCATGGAGCATATGAGATGTTCCAGGAGTTGAAGTTAATATTTCAAGAAAATGCCCGAATTGAGAGATATGAAGTCTCCAATAAGTTCTATAGCTGCAAGATGGAGGAGAACAGTTCTGTCAATGAGCATATACTCAAAATGTCTGGGTATAATAATCACTTGATTCAGATGGGAGTTAATCTTCCAGATGATTGCGTCATTGACAGAATTCTCAAATCACTGCCACCAAGCTACAAGAGCTTCGTAATGAACTATAATATGCAAGGGATGAATAAGACTATTCCCGAGCTCTTCGCAATGCTGAAAGCTGCGGAGGTAGAAATCAAAAAGGAGCATCAAGTGTTGATGGTCAACAAGACCACTAGTTTCAACAAAAAGGGCAAAGGGAAGAAGAAGGGGAACTTCAAGAAGAACGGCAAGCAAGTTGCTGCTCAAGAGAAGAAACCCAGGTCTAGACCTGAGCCTGAAACTGAGTGCTTCTACTGCAAGCAGACTGGTCACTGGAAGCGGAACTGCCCCAAGTATTTGGCAGATAAGAAGGATGGCAAGGTGAACAAAGGTATATGTGATATACATGTTATTGATGTGTACCTTACTAATGCTCGCAGTAGCACCTGCGTATTTGATACTGGTTCTGTTGCTAATATTTGCAACTCAAAACAGGGACTACGAATTAAGCGAATATTGGCTAAGGACGAGGTGATGATGCGCGTGGGAAACGGTTCCAAAGTCGATGTGATCGCGGTCGGCACGCTACCTCTACATCTACCTTCGGGATTAGTATTAGACCCAAATAATTGTTCTTTGGTGCCAGCGTTGAGCATGAACATTATATCTGGATCTTGTTTAAGGTGAGACGGTTATTCATTTAAATCAGAGAATAATGGTTGTTCTATTTATATGAGTAATATCTTTTATGGTCATGCACCCATGAAAAGTGGTCTATTCTTATTAAATCTCGATAGTAGTGATACACATATTCGTAATGTTGAAGCCAAAATATGCAGAGTTGATAATGATGGTGCAAATTATTTGTGGCACTGCCATTTAGGTCATATCGGTGTAAAGCGCGTGAAGAAACTCCATACTGATGGACTTTTGGAGCCACTTGATTATGAATCACTTGGTACTTGCGAACCGTGCCTCATGGGCAAGATGACTAAAACACCATTCTCCGGTACAATGGAGAGAGCAACAGATTTGTTGGAAATCATACGTACAGATGTATGTGGTCCAATGAATATTGAGGCTCGTGGCGGATATCGTTATTTTCTCACCTTCACAGATGACTTAAGCAGATATGGGTATATCTACTTAATGAAACATAAGTCTAAAACATTTGAAAAGTTCAAAGAATTTCAGAGTGAAGTTGAAAATCATCGTAACAAGAAAATAAAGTTTCTATGATCTGATCATGGAGGAGAATATTTGAGTTACGAGTTTGGTGTACATTTGAAGCAATGCGGAATAGTTTCGCAACTCACGCCACCCGGAACACCACAGTGTAACGGTGTGTCCGAATGTCGTAATCGCACTTTACTAGATATGGTGCGATCTATGATGTCTCTTACTGATTTACTGCTATCGTTTTGGGGTTATGCTTTAGAGACGGCCGCATTCACGTTAAATAGGGCACCATCAAAATCCGTTGAGACGACGCCTTATGAACTATGGTTTGGCAAGAAACCAAAGTTGTCGTTTCTGAAAGTTTGGGGCTGCGATGCTTATGTGAAAAGTTTCAACCTGATAAGCTCGAACCCAAATCGGAGAAATGTGTCTTCATAGGATATCCAAAGGAAACTATTGGATACACCTTCTATCACAGATCTGAAGGCAAGACTTTTGTTGCTCAATTCGGACATTTTCTAGAGAAGGAGTTTCTCTCGAAAGATGTGAGTGGGAGGAAAGTAGAACTTGATGAGGTAACTATACCTGCTCCCTTATTGGAAAGTAGTACATCACAGAAAACTGTTTCTGCGACACCTACACCAATTAGTGAGGAAGCTAATGATAATGATCATGAAACTTCAGGACAAGATACTACTGAACCTCGTAGATCAACCAGAGTGAGATCCGCGCCAGAGTGGTACGGTAATCCTGTTCTGGAAATCATGCTGCTAGATCATGATGAACCTACGAACTATGAAGAAGCGATGGTGAGCCCAGATTCGCAAAATGGCTTGAAGCCATGAAATCTGAGATGAGATCCATGTATGAGAACAAAGTATGGACTTTGGTTGACTTGCCCGATGATCGGCAAGCAATTGAGAATAAATGGATTTTCAAGAAGAAGACTGACGCTGACGGTAATATTACTGTCTACAAAGCTCGACTTGTCGCAAAGGGTTTTCAACAAGTTCAAGGGGTTGACTACGATGAGACCTTCTCACCCGTAGCGATGCTTAAGTCTGTCCGAATCATGTTAGCAATTGCCGCATTTTATGATTATGAAATTTGGCAGATGGATGTCGAAACTGCATTCCTGAATGGATTTCTGGAAGAAGAGTTGTATATGATGCAACCGTAAGGTTTTGTCGATCCAAAGGGAGCTAACAAAGTGTGCAAGCTCCAGCGATCCATTTATGGACTGGTGCAAGCCTCTTGGAGTTGGAATAAACGCTTTGATAGTGTGATCAAAGCATTTGGTTTTATACAGACTTTCGGAGAAGCCTGTATTTACAAGAAAGTGAGTGGGAGCTCTGTTGCATTTCTGATATTATATGTAGATGACATATTACTAATTGGAAATGATATAGAATTTGTGGATAGCATAAAGGGATACTTGAATAAGAATTTTTCAATGAAAGACCTCGGTGAAGCTGCTTACATATTAGGCATAAAGATCTATAGAGATAGATCAAGATGCTTAATTGGACTTTCACAAAGCACATACCTTGACAAGATTTTGAAGAAGTTCAAAATGGATCAAGCAAAGAAAGGTTCTTGCCTGTGTTACAAGGTGTGATGTTGAGTCAGACTCAATGCCCGACCACTGCAGAAGATAGAGAGAAAATGAAAGATGTTCCCTATGCTTCAGCCATAGGCTCTATCATGTATGCAATGATGTGTACCAGACCTGATGTGTGCCTTGCTATAAGTTTAGCAGGGAGGTACCAAAGTAATCCAGGAGTGGATCACTCGACAGCAGTCAAGAACATCCTGAAATACCTGAAAAGGACTAAGGATATGTTTCTCGTATATGGAGGTGACAAAGAGCTCATTGTAAACGGTTAAGTTGATGCAAGCTTTGACACTGATCCGGACGATTCTAAATCGCAAACCGGATACGTGTTTACATTAAACGGTGGAGCTGTCTGTTGGTGCAGTTCAAAACAAGGCGTCGTGGTGGGATCTACATGTGAAGCAGAGTACATAGCTGCTTCGGAAGCAGCAAACAAAGGAGTCTGGATGAAGGAGTTCATATCCGATCTAGGTGTCATACCTAGTGCATCGGGTCCAATGAAAATCTTTTGTGACAATACTGGTGCAATTGCCTTGGCAAAGGAATCCAGATTTCACAAGAGAACCAAGCACATCAAGAGACGCTTCAATTCCAACTGGGATCTAGTCCAGGTGGGAGACATAGAGATTTGCAAGATACATACGGAGCTGAATGTAGCAGACCTGTTGACTAAGCCTCTTCCACGAGCAAAACATGATCAGCACCAAAGCTCCATGGGTGTTAGAATCATTACTGTGTAATCTAGATTATTGACTCTAGTGCAAGTGGGAGACTGAAGGAAATATGCCCTAGAGGCAATAATAAAGTTATTATTTATTTCCTTATATCATGATAAAAGTTTATTATTCATGCTAGAATTGTATTAACCGGAAACATAATACATGTGTGAATACATAGACAAACAGAATGTCACTAGTATGCCTCTTATTGACTAGCTCGTTAATCAAAGATGGTTATGTTTCCTAACCATTGACAAAGAGTTGTCATTTGATTAACGGGATCACATCATTAGTTGAATGATCTGACTGACATGACCCATTCCATTAGCTTAGCATCCGAACATTTAGTATGTTGCTATTGCTTTCTTCATGACTTATACATGTTCCTATGACTATGAGATTATGTAACTCCTGTGTGCCAGAGGAACACTTTGTGTGCTACCAAACGTCACAACGTAACTGGGTGATCATAAAGGTACTCTACAGGTGTCTCCAAAGGTACATGTTGGGTTGACGTATTTCGAGATTAGGATTTGTCACTCCGATCGTCGGAGAGGTATCTCTGGGCCCTCTCGGTAATACACATCACTTAAGCCTTGCAAGCAATGCAACTAATGAGTTAGTTGCGAGATGATGTATTACAGAACGAGTAAAGAGACTTGTCGGTAACGAGATTGAACTAGGTAATGGATACCGACGATCGAATCTCGGGCAAGTAACATACCGATGACAAAGGGAACAACGTATGTTGTTATGCGGTCTGACCGATAAAGATCTTTGTAGAATATGTAGGAGCCAATATGGGCATCCAGGTCCCGCTATTGGTTATTGACCGGAGACATGTCTCGGTCATGTCTACATTGTTCTCGAACCCGTAGGTCCGCATGCTTAAGGTTTCGATGACAGTTATATTATGAGTTTATACGTTTTGATGTACCGAAGGTTGTTCGGAGTCCCGGATGTGATCACGGACATAACGAGGAGTCTTGAAATGGTCGAGACATAAAGATTGATATATTGGACGGCTATATTCAAACACCGGAAGTGTTCCGAGTGATTTCGGAGAAAACCGGAAAGCCGGAGGGTTACCGGAACCCCCACGGGAGAAGTAATGGGCCATATGGGCCTTAGTGGAGAGAGAGAGGGGCAGCCAAAGGTGGGCCGCGCGCCTCCTCCCCCCTGGTCCGAATTGGACTAGGAGAGGGGGGGCGGCGCCCCCCTTTCCTTCTCCTCCCCCCTTCTATCCCCCTCCTAGTAGGAGTCCTACTCCTACTAGGAGGAGGACTCCTCCTTGGTGCGCCATAGGGGCCGGCCGGCCTCCTCCTCTCTTGAACCTTTATATACGGAGGCAGGGGCACCCCAGAAACACACAAGTTGATCGACGTGATCATATTCTTAGCCGTGTGCGGTGCCCCCTGCCACCATAGTCCTCGATGATATTGTAGCAGTGCTTAGGCGAAGCCCTGCGACAGTAGTACATCAAGATCGTCACCACGCCATCGTGCTGACGGAACTCTTCCCCGACACTTTGCTGGATCAGAGTCCAGGGATCGTCATCGAGCTGAACGTGTGCTAAAACTCGGAGGTGTCGTAGTTTCGGTGCTTGATCGGTCGGGCCGTGAAGACGTACGACTACATCAACCTCGTTGTCATAACGCTTCCGCTGTCGGTCTACAGGGGTATGTAGATCACACTCTCCCCTCTCGTTGCTATGCATCACCATGATCTTGCGTGTGCGTAGGAAAATTTTGAAATTACTACGTTCCCCAACTGTGAGCTCTTGGCCGCTGTGTGGCAGAGGCACCTTGGCCTTCTGGGGCTTTGAGATGCGTGATAAGTCTTCAGACGACACACTGTCTTCAGGAGGTGCAGTTGCCAGTGGCTTCACCCTTGAAATTTTGGTTGAAGGGGCAGGCTTTGAAGCTTTAGGCTTCTTTATCTTCTTTGGCTTCAGCACTGCAGGAGCTTCTTCTGATTCAGAGTCAGCTGGAGGCTCATTCACTGCAGTCCCTTGAACTAAGATGCGGGTGATGAGGCCTTCAAGGTTGGCATAAGGACCGATGACATTGGGTTCTGCTTCTCGTGTGCCATCTGCCCTTGGTGCTGAGGGACCAGGGTTGAAGTCTAACCCAAATTTCTTCTTGTTCTGCTTTGCTGAGTTTTGGGCAAACTGGAAGTTGCGCTTGAATAGATGGTCGTCACGACACCAGAGTAGTGACGACGGATGTGCATCATCAGGCTGTGGCCCACGGACCATGCATGGATAGAAGCTTTGGGCAATGGCTTCATCTCTGGACCTGGGTAGAAGATTCTTGTATAGGATGTCTCCCCACGGTCTTTTGATGGCACTTTTCTCAGCATACTCTTGGGTTACGAAGCGGTATTTGAACCATTGTTCTGCCCAATATCGTCGAATCCATTGGATTCGGGTCTTGCACTGACTGTAATCCTCTTCAGGATCTGTCTTGTACATTTCTGCGAGTTCATCTGGCAGATCTCTGGATGTTCCGCCACGACGCTGTCTGCCCCCCTTCCTTGCTGCTTTCTCTGAAGCCATAAACTTTAACTTGAAAGGCTTCAAGACGTTCAAAGGCTTCAAAGGCTTTCTCTTGCTGGACCAACAGGAACTGGCTTCAGGAGAATTTATGTGATGCTGTAAGAATTCTGCAAATGAATGCAGACTATGAGAACCAAAGGATTCTCCCACGGACATGTACCTGTGACAGCATTAAGGTGCAAGGGAAGGGGAAGAGGTCATATGCATTCTCAGAAGATTTTGAAGATAAATCAGTTTAGAAGACATTGACCTCATCGTGCGAAGACATTCACTCATAGGTAAGAAGTTGGTTCTAGATTTGTACGAACCCACAGATCAGTACAAGTGAGGAATCTAACTACTTTGTGAAGCACAAGTGAATATACTAGGCATGTTATGAGATGTAGTATGAGAGAGATCTAACTTGTGTGAATAGAAACTTCTTATGGTAGAAAGTGACAAAGCCATAGGATCAAGAGTGGCCGTAAAAAGAAGTTTTATTTACCACACTGGGAACTGCTAGACGGAGTGAGAGATGAGGCCGAGTAGTTTAATCTTCCGTGCCCGAACTTGGCGACGGAGGACACCTACGGCGATGGCGGAGAGGACGATGTCCGCGATCGGCGTGAAGACGGCATTGGAGAGGTTGCGGCAGCGAAGCGCTTTGTCGCCGGCGTCGTCGAGGGCTAGCGGTGGCGCTAGGGTTCGTGCGAGGGTGGAAGAAGAGATAATGACCGCTGTGAGTGTGTATTTATAGGTACAGGGGCGGCACTGCGCTATTACACAGGTGCCCCTGGCGATTTGCATCTGAGTAACACGTGGCCATCACGTGGAATTTTGGGGTTTGTTCCACGTCCCACGCACGCCTGGATTGTCGGGTGGTCGTTCCTACTTCTCCGGATTTCATGTGGATGAATGAGCATTGAAAACGGACTTAAAGGTTGTCTCTGTGTCATCTGCTGACAAGGGCGCAGAGAAGACATTCGACAGTTTCAATACAATGCATATGACTTGGAGAGATAGAATTTGAGATAGAAAGCATAGAGAGGTTAGGGTCCGATCACATTCACTTAGTTCAAAAGATTCAAACAAGAAGACATAGCTATAAGTGAATGTTGTAGAGGACAGAACACTAGTATATATATATATATACACACACACACACACACACACACACAATCAACATAGTGAAGATAATCATGAAGACATGTTGAGATTGAAGTCAAACCAAATGTGAAGACATTGCAAGGTAACGCCATGAGTGAAATACTTCAAAATAGAACGTTTGGTGGTGGCGTTACCCACCGTATAGGAAGTATTAGACCCAGACACGGCGCACAATTATCATGGCGCTCCGAAGTCAAATTCCACATTAATGTATTCACACTTAGAATGTATGTCTTCATTGATTGAAGATATACGTTACTTCGTGTGTTGCGCATCTAAGTCATCAATATGCATAAGTGTTAGGATGTGTGCCTGATCACAGGACATTTGAGGATTCCAGGATATTTAGCTCACACCGTAACTTGCAAAATCTCTTCTCATCCAAGGGCTTGGTGAAGATATCTGCCAATTGCTCTTCAGTGTTGACGTGTATGATATCAATATCTTCCTTCACAACATGATCTCTGAGAAAGTGATGACGAATTTCTATATGCTTTGTCTTCGAGTGTTGAACTGGGTTATTGGCAATCTTGATGGCGCTTTCGTTGTCGCAGTAAAGTGGCACTTGCTTCAGATGAATGCCATAGTCCTTGAGAGTTTGCTTCATCCACAGAAGCTGAGCGCAGCAAGATCCAGCAGCAATGTATTCAGATTCAGCAGTGGAAAGGGATACACAGTTCTGCTTCTTTGAAGACCAACATACAAGTGATCGTCCCAGAAAGTGACATGTGCCTGATGTAGAATTCTGATCAACCTTGTCACCAGCATAATCAGCATCCGAGAATCCAGCCAGATCAAACTCTGAGCCCTTTGGATACCATAATCCTAGAGTTGGGGTGTGAGCCAAATATTGAAGAATTTGCTTCACAGCTAAGTGATGCGACTCCTTTGGTGCCGCTTAAAATCGAGCACACATGCAAACACTAAGCGTAATATCTGGCCTAGATGCACATAAATAAAGCAAAGAACCAATCATGGAGCGGTATACCTTTTGATCGAACTCTTTACCATTGTCGTCGCGACCCAGATGATGTTTGGCTGGCATTGGTGTTGTGAAGCCTTTGCAGTCTTGCATACCAAACTTCTTCAGGCACTCTTTGAGATACTTCTCTTGAGATATGAAGATGCCATTGCGTTGTTGTCGTATTTGAAGACCAAGGAAGAACTTCAGCTCCCCCATCATAGACATCTGATATTGCTCTTGCATCATAAAGCCAAACTCTTCACTGTACTTCTGATTGGTGCAGCCGAAGATAATGTCATCCACATATATTTGGCACACAAACAGTTCACCATCATATGTCTTCGTGAAGAGAGTGGGGTCTAGGGAACCAGGTATGAAGCCTTTGCTCTTCAAGAAATATTTGAGTGTGTCATACCAGGCCCGAGGGGCTTGTTTGAGGCCATACAGTGCCTTGTTGAGCTTGTATACCATGTCAGGATGTTTTGGATCTTCAAACCCAGGCGGTTGTGCAACATACACTTCTTCTTCAATCTTGCCATTGAGAAAGGCACTCTTCACATCCATTTGATATAGAAGTATGTTATGATGATTTGCATAGGCCAGCAGTATACGTATGGCTTCAAGCCTAGCCACAGGAGCAAATGTTTCATCGAAATCAATGCCTTCCACTTGAGTATATCCTTGAGCAACGAGACGAGCTTCGTTTCTGACAATTTGACCATGCTCATCTTGCTTGTTGCGGTATATCCATTTGGTGCCTATTACATTGTGCTTCCGTGGATCAGGACGCTTAACCAGTTCCCATACATTGTTCAGCTCAAACTGTTGAAGCTCTTCTTGCATAGCTTGAATCCATTCAGGTTCCATGAAGGCTTCTTCAACTTTCTTGGGTTCTGTAATTGAGACGAATGCGAAGTGCCCACAGAAATTTGCCAGCTGAGTTGCCCTTGAACGAGTGAGTGGACCAGGTGCATTGATGCTGTCAATTATTCTCTCAATCTGCACTTCATTGGCAACAAGAGGATGTACAGGGCGAAGAATTTGCTCTTGCTAATCTGTGTTGTTGTTGGGAGGAATGTCTTCAGGCTGAGCATTGTCTTCATGTGGATCAGGTGCTGAGATGATAAGTTCTTCTTCAGGATGAGCTTCAGAAGGTATAATCTCTCCAGTTCCCATTGGCTTGATTGATTCACTGGATGGAACTTCATCTAGCACATTTGGAAGTTGCTCTCTTTGTGAACCATTAGTCTCATCGAACCGCACATCCACTGTTTCAACCACTTTGTAATGAAAGAGATTGAAGACTCTGTAGGAGTGCGAATCCTTTCCATATCCAAGCATAAAACCCTCATGTGCTTTTGGTGCAAACTTTGAGGTGTGGTGTGGGTCCTTGATCCAGCACCTTGCGCCAAATACTCTGAAGTAACTGACATTTGGCTTCTTGCCAGTTAGGAGTTCATAAGATGTCTTGTTCAGAAGCTTGTGAAGATAAACACGATTGATTGTATGGCATGCAGTAGTGGTAAAAGTTGAGTAGTGAGTGGGACCAAAAAGATCCATGTGAAGCAGTTCGAAGGGTCGAGTAGTGGTCATGATTGTCTTCGAGGGATGTTTGGCCCTCGTCATCTTCCCTGCTTCACAGGCACCGCATAGGTGATCTTTCTTGAACTTGACGCCTTCGATGCCTATGACATGCTTCTTCTTTGCAAGGGTGTGGAGGTTCCTCATGCCAGCATGCCGAAGCCTCCGATGCCAAAGCCAGCATTCTGAAACTTTTGCCAGAAGACATACTGCAAGCTGTGGCCCTGCTGAGCAATCTACCACATACAAATCATCTTTCCGATACCCTTCAAACACTAGAGACTTGTCAGATTCCATTAGTACCAGGCAACGATATTTTCCAAATATTACGATCATGTTCAAATCGCAAAGCATTGAGACAGACATTAAGTTGAAGCCAAGGGATTCAACAAGCATGACTTTATCCATGTGTTGATCCCTTGAGATTTCAACTCTACCTAGACCCAATACCTTACTTTTACCAGTGTCAGCAAATGTGATGTGGCTCTTGTCGGATGGACGTAAGGTTGAGTCCATAAGAAGGCTTCTTTTGCCAGTCATGTGATTTGTACACCCACTGTCAATAATCCATTCTGAAGACGCTGGTGTCGTACCCTACAGTGCAGTTAGGGGGATAGGCTTCACGAAGAGAATTGTGAAGCAAAAACATTTGACGAACCAGTGGGTTATGAAAACTTAGATCCAGATTAGGACTAATAGGGAGAGTAGCATGCGATTCAGGAACGAGGTACATAGTGATGCCATTCGGGCATTTGATCTTGCGTCCTGCAAGATGTTTTAAGGTCCCCAGCAATAGCGTCAGAAGATTTTGGTTTTCTGCTGGAGATCTTTCCCTGCAAAAGAGAGTTAAGCTTTCTTAGCCACCCACATCTTCAAGGGTGGCTTAGAAGCAATAAGTCTAAGTGCAGCATCTGAGAATTTTGGCTTTGGAGCCCTAGCAAACAGTCTAGCAGGCGGACAATAGTACTCATAGGAATAGGCAGAATAGTTCTTGGTCATATGAACATGGCGGTTTGATGAACCGCTCTCATATTTATATGCCTGAGTATGGTTTCCCTGCAAAACATTTGCGTTAGTGCGACTCAGGTGTGTCCTCTGTCTGTATGAAGCCTTTGGACCGTATGAAGCCTTTGGTCTGAGGTTTGTCTTCTTCATGTGAGGTGTCATGAAGACATTCACAGGAAGATTTTCCAGACACCTTTTCGGAACCCAGATCTTCTTCATAGGCGGTCCATTCCTGCAGTTAGTACCAATGTACCTGGCAAACACTTCACCATTCTGATTCTTAAACAGTACATAGTTTGCATCAAAGGATTCATCAATGATAATGGGGTTAGCACAAGTGAAGCCAGATAAATTGGATGGATCTGCTGAATGTTCCTTTGCAGCAAACCACTTGGTTTTGGGGTACTGCTCAGGTTTCCAGTAAGAGCCATCTGCATTCATTTTCCTTACGAACCCAACACCCTCTTTCCTAGGGTTTCGGTTCAGAATCTGCTTCTTGAGGACATCACATAATGTCTGATGCCCTTTAAGACTTTTCTACATCCCTGTTTCAAGCAATGTCTTCAACCTAGCATTCTCATCAGCAATAGCGGTGGTATCCTCAGCAGAGGGGTTAGTTACCACATCAACAGTTGAAGATATTGTAACAGCAGTAGCAGTGGAACATTCAGCAACAGAAGTAGCATTATCACGCTCAATGCATTTAAGGCATGGTGGCTCAAATCCTTCTTGAGCGGAACTGGTCTGTTTGGCGCGAAGTGACTCGTTTTCCTTTTGAAGATCTTCATGAGCCGCTCTCAATTTCTCAAGATCTTGCTTCCTTTGAAGATAATCATAGGAAAGCTTTTCATGAGGTGTTGAGAGAGTATCATGACGACTTTCAAGTTCCTGATACTTAACGTGAAGATTTTTTATGTCTTCAATTAAGGATTCGGACCGAGTCATTTCAGCACCCAACAGATCATCGCTTCTGTCTAATAGTTTTTGAATATGTTCCATAGCTTTCTGTTGTTCAGTTGCAATTTTAGCAAGTGTTTTGTAGCTGGGTTTTGAACCACAATCAGAGTCATCGTCACTAGATGTTTGATAGTGAGTAGTGCGTGTGTTTACCTTGGCACCGCGTGCCATGAAGCAGTAGGTAGGAGTGGAGTAGTCCTTGTCATTTGCATCGGTGTTGGTGATGAAGTCATTGTCTTCAGTGTTGAAGATGGACTTGGCGACGTATGCTGTAGCCAGACTTGCAATGCCAGAATCAGACTCCTCCTTAGACTCCACCTCTGCCTCCTCAGAAGCGGACTCCTCCTCTGAATCCATTTCCTTGCCAACAAACGCACGTGCCTTTCCAAATGAGCTCTTCTTGTGTGATGAAGACTTTGAGGAAGACTTGGAAGAATACTTTGAGTATTTCTTCTTCTTCTTGTCGTCAGAGTCATATTCCTTGCTCTTCTTCTTCTTCTTTCTGTTCTCATTGTCCCACTGTGGACACTCAGAGATGAAGTGTCCAGTTTTCTTGCACTTGTGGCATGTTTTCTTCTTGTAGTCATGAGCAGAAGCTTCATCATTCCTTGAGCTTGATCATGAAGACTTTCTGAAGCCTTTCTTCTTGGTGAATTTTTGGAACTTCTTCACAAGCATTGCAAGTTCCCTTCCAATGTCTTCAGGATCATCAGAACTGCTGTCAGATTCTTCTTCAGATGAGGAAACAACTTTTGCCTTCAAGGCACGAGTTCGCCCATAGTTAGGACCGTAGATATCTCTTTTCTCAGAAAGCTGAAACTCATGTGTGTTGAGCCTCTCAAGTATGTCAGACGGATCGAGTGTCTTGAAATCAGGACGTTCTTGAATCATCGGGGCTAGGATGTCAAATGAACTATCAAGTGATCTCAGCAGTGTCTTGATGACATCATGTTTGGTGATCTCAGTGGTGCCGAGGGATTGAAGCTCATTTGTGATGTCAGTGAGTTGATCAAATGTGTGCTGGACATTCTCATTGTCATTTCGCTTGAAGCGGTTGAAGAGGTTGCGAAGGACACTGATTCTCTGATCTCTTTGGGTTGAGATGCCTTCATTGACCTTGGAGAGCCAGTCCCAGACCAGCTTGGATGTCTTCAAGGCACTCACACGGCCATACTGTCCTTTAGTCAGATGACCACAGATGATATTCTTGGCAGTAGAGTCCAGTTGAGTGAACTTCTTGACATCAGCAGCAGTGACACCTTCTCCAGCCTTGGGAACGCCGTTCTCGATGACATACCATAGGTCGACGTCAATGGCTTCAAGATGCATGCGCATCTTATTCTTCCAGTAGGGATATTCAGTTCCATCGAAGACGGGGCACGCAGCAGAGACTTTAATTATCCCTGCAGTCGACATAGCTAAAACTCCAGGTGGTTAAACCGAATCACACAGAACAAGGGATCACCTTGCTCTGATACCAATTGAAAGTGCGTTATATCGACTAGAGGGGGGTGAATAGGCGATTTTTATGAAAGTCTTCAAAACGTGGAAGTTATGAAGACGAACAATAGAGATATGCCTATTACTATGCAGCGGAAGGTAGACTACACTAGGCAAGCCATGGTCAAATATTCAATAGAGTGAAAGCACAATGACAAATAGCTGCAGTGTAGTAAGGATCAGGTAGGAAGAAATTATGAAGCCAAACAAAACATAAATTCACGTTGTGAAGACAAAAGATAGAGCAAACATGCAATGACTTCACAATGTGTAACAGTAAGTAAAAGGAAGTGAAGATGAAACCAGTGACTCGTTGAAGACAATGATTTGTTGGACCAATTCCAGTTGCTGCGACAACTATACGTCTGGTTGGAGCGGCTAGGTATTTAAACCTTAGGACACACAGTCCCGGACACCCAGACCTGAACACGCAGCTCAGGACACCCAGTCCTCACCGTAATCTTCTTGAGCTAAGGTCACACAGACCTCGCCCAATCACTCTGGTAAGTCTTCAAGGTAGACTCCAAAACCTTCACAAACTTCGTTCACCGGCAATCCACAATGTCTCTTGGATGCTCAGAACGCGACGCCTAATCGGCTGGAGGATGCACAGTCCTCAAGTGTAATAAGTCTTCAGATCACTCAGACAAGAAGACTTAAGTGATGCCCAATTCTCTCTGGCTCTGGGTGGTTAGGGCTTTATCCTCGCTAGGTATTCTCTCTCAAAGGCTTTGAGGTGGGTTGCTCTCAAACGACAAAAGCCGTGCACTGAATCTGAGCAGCCAACCGTTTATGGTTGTAGGGGGTGGGCTATTTATAGCCACTAGGCAACCCGACCTGATTTGTCCGAAATGACCCTGGGTCACTAAGGAACTGACACGTGTTCCAACGGTCAGATTTCAAACTCACAGGGCAACTTTGCTTGGGCTACAAGCAAAGCTGACTTGTCCGACTCTAGACAAGATTAGCTCTCATAGTCTTCACTCGAAGACATAGGTTTTTAATTAGGCATCACTGCAGTCATTCTGACTGGTTCTCTTGGACCCCACTTAACAGTACGGTGGTTCCTATGACTCAACACAAAATGAAAGAGAACTACGAAAGATCTAAGTCTTCGAGTTCCATAGGCTTCACGTGGTGTCTTCTCTTGTCATAGTCTTCAATGTGAATATCTTCATATACCACCATTGACTTCAGTGTTTTCGTACATTTTTAGGGGTCATCTCTGGTAGGAAAACCAAATCAATGAGGGACTTCTACCTGTGTTATCCTGCAATTCTCACAAACACATTAGTCCCTCAACTAGGTTTGTCGTCAATACTCCAAAACCAACTAGGGGTGGCACTAGATTCACTTACATGCACTTTTCCCCACAAGACTTGATCTCCTTCGTTTGATTTCTCGCACTACATGGTGTTTCAGAAATGCATGACCGAGACATAGTCTTTCAGAAGCGCTAGCACCTTACGAACGGGTAGACCGTACCAACCTACATCCCCTACATCTCCTAGTGTACCATTGTAATAGTTCGCACAACTTAGTCAACTATGCTAGAGCCCATAGTAGCTTGTGGCTGCACACGGAAGTTTCTAGCATGAATAATCTCATGATCCCTTTGAGCCTGGGTGGCGGTCCAAAAGAAAACAGGCAATCGCTGGAATACCCAGGTGCCTCAATCCACCCAGATGTGTATTTAAGTTGCCACCTTAGATAAACCATTAATTTAACAATCTCACATCTGTCATGGATACACCCACCCAATCCACGTCTACTAGTATAGCATGGCATAATAAGCAAACGTAGAAGTAACTCCCAAAGGTTTGATAATAACAGGTAATAGGTACTACCTCATCAACTTCCCAAGCCCACAATTTAATTAGATGTTAATCATGCAATGTGTGAGGATTGATCTAATGCAATAAAAACTGGGTAGTAGAAGGTATAATCAAAGTGTTACTTGCCTTGCTGATGATCCGCAAAACCTAGCGATTCGAAATAGCAAGCGGCGCACTCCGGGTACTTTATCGCAAACAAACAAGCATACAATAAGTACTCATCTAATGCACAGGTAAAACTCAGATAAGAGATCTAACCAGAAAGTTCAACTTAAGAACTCCAGTTGGCAAAAAGAATCAAATCAAACGAAGCAACGAAAGACAAACGGCAAAAGAAACAGGCTTCGTTTACTATTCTGGATCTACGGCAATTTTTACAGTGGCAAAAACTTGTTTGAGTTGGTTAAACGGAAAGAGGGTTTCGAGACAAAACTCTAGGCGCTTGAATCGCCTGATTCCGATAAATGAGCGAAAAGTTAAACTAAAATGAAAATCGGATCAGAAATCGCGGTCAGAAAAATCACGGATTTAATCCAAGAAAAAAAAATGATGATCAGATTAACGAACGAACGTTCGTTATCTGGACCTAAACGATAAACACGTTTGTTAAAACGAACGAACGAGTGAACGCTCGCTAATTAAATAAACCAGAAAAATCGATATATTTTAAAAAACGAACTAAAAAACGAACGAACCGATGGAAAACCGATCGGTAAAAAAAAGACCAGCGGCGAGATCTACCTCCGGCGGCGGATCCAGCGGCGGCGGCGAATCCGGCGGAGGCGGCGGGGGCGGCGGCGGGCTAGGGGCGGCTATGGTTTTGGTGGGGGAGGGGAGGTGGCGGCTGGGCCTCCCGGCTATTTAAAGCCGGCCGGGTCGGGTGTCCAGGTCGGAGACGGACCGGTAAGTCGGTTGCGCGTCTTTTAAAAAAAATAGTTACGCTTATAAAAAACAAAAGGAATACTAAACGGACTCCAAAAATCTCGAAATAAATTTTCCCCGACTTCTAAAATCAAGCCGCACAGGTTGAACATTTATTTGGGGCCTAAATGCAATTTTGAAAAACGCGCATTTTTCCTAAATTCAAATAAAATAGCAAATAAAACCAAAATAAAATCTTATTTGATTTTTTTATTAAATCCTCAATATTTCTTTATATTTGGGAAAGTCATTTTATTCCCTCTCTCATATTTTGATAATAGAAATAATTGAAGATAAAATAAATAAAATCAAATGATCCTATTTTCAAAATTTGAGAAAACTCAAATATGAAAATAACGAAATCCCCAACTCTCTCCGAAGGTCCTTGAGTTGCGTAGAATTTTCTAGGATCAACCAAAATGCAATAAAGTATGATATGCAATTATGATCTAGTGTATAACATTCCAAATTGAAAATTTGGGATGTTAGAAACCTACCCCCCTTAAGATGAATCTCGCCCTCGAGATTCGGGTTGGCTAGAAAATATGTGAGGATGGTCCTTCAGCAATTCTTCCTCTCGCTCCCAGGTGGCTTCATCCTCCGTGTGGTGGCTCCACTAAACTTTACAAAACGTGATAACTTTGCTGCGGGTGACTCTACTGGCATACTCTAGAATCTTAACTGGTTTCTCCTCACAGGTCAAATCACTGTCCAACTGAATCACTTCCAGTGGCACTGTAGCTCTTAGCGGTATATCAGCCATCTCTGCGTGGCACTTTTTCAACTGGGAAACGTGGAACACGTCGTGAACTCCTGATAATCCTTCAGGCAATTCCAACTTGTAAGCAACTTCTCCCATACGCTCCAAAACTTTGCATGGTCAAACAAAACTTGGCGCTAACTTTCCCTTAACTCTAAAGCGCTTAACTCCTCGAAGTGGAGATACTCGAAGATAAACTCGGTCTCCGACTTCGTAAACTGTCTCCTTGCGTTTAGAATCTGCGTAGCTCTTCTGCCTGGATTGAGCTACCTTGAGCCTGTCGCGAATCAATTTTACTTTCTGTTCAGACTCTTTAATCAGATCCGGTCCAAACAACTGGCGGTCTCCAACTTCATCCCACGACAATGGGGTCCTGCACCTCCTTCCGTACAAGGCTTCGAAAGGGGCCATCTTCAAACTAGTTTGATAACAGTTGTTGTAAGAGAATTCTGCATATGGCAAATTCTCGTCCCAACTAGATCCATAATCTAGCGCACAAGCTCTCAACATATCCTCCAAAATCTGGTTGACTCTCTCGGTCTGTCCATCTATCTGCGGATGGAAAGCTGTACTAAACTCCAGTCTGGTACCCAAAATTCCGTGCAACTGATTCCAGAACTTTGATGTAAACTGGGTTCCTCTATTTGACATAATGCTCCTTGGAACTCCGTGCAGACATACGATCCTGGTCATGTATATCTTTGCCAACTTTGCACTGATATAGGTAGTCTTTACTGGAATGAAATGAGCTACCTTTGTCAAACGATCGACTACAACCCAAATCGAATCATAGCCTGAACGAGTTTTGGGTAAACCCGTAATAAAATCCATGCCTAACTTATCCCACTTCCATTCGGGTATCGGCAATGGCTGTAGCAATCCTGCTGGCTTCTGATGCTCTGCCTTTACTCTCTGACATACATCACAAACTGCTACATACTCTGCAATATCCTTCTTCATTCCGGTCCACCAGAAAATATCCTTCAAATCCAGATACATCTTGGTATTTCCTGGGTGAATCGAATAGGGTGAATCATGGGCCTCTTGCAGAATTAACTTCCTGATCTCCAAATCATTAGGCACATAAATATGGTCTTCAAACCATAAGGTATCGTGCTCATCTTCACGAAATCCCTAAGCTTCTCCTTTGCTCATTTTCTCCTTTATAGAGGCAATCTCCTTGTCAATCTTCTGGTCTTCTCTGATCTTATCCATCAAAGTAGACTGAATCTCCAATGCTGCTACATAGCCTCTCGGAACTATCTCCAAACATAGCTCATGAAGATTCTCGGCTAACTCTCTTGTTAAACCTCCCGTCATTAAGGTGTTGACATGACTTTTACAGCTCAATGCGTCAGCTACTACGTTAGCCTTTCCAGGGTGATAATGCAATCTCATATCACAATCCTTGATGAGTTCCAACCATCTCCTTTGCCTGAGATTTAACTCCTTCTGCGTGAAGATGTACTTCAAACTCTTGTGATTTGTGTACACCTCACAATGATTTCCAATGAGAAAATGTCTCTAGGTCTTCAACGCATGCACTACGGCTGCTAACTCCAAATCATGCGTAGCATAATTCAACTCATGAGGCTTAAGCTATCATGAGGCATATGAAACAACTCTTCCTTCCTGCATAAGCACTGCTCCAAGTCCTCAACGTGAAGCGTCGCAATACGCCTCATAATCCTTGGTTTGATCTGGCAAAATCAACA
Organism: Triticum monococcum; assembly: GCA_034509565.1. NCBI lineage: Eukaryota > Viridiplantae > Streptophyta > Magnoliopsida > Poales > Poaceae > Triticum > Triticum monococcum. The sequence goes on from CM067845.1 coordinate 675,162,080, forward strand.
TTGGTGATGTAACCAAACGTTTCTTCAGCTCCTGGAAACTGGCCTCACATTTCTCAGTCCATATGAACTTGGTATCCTTCTTCAACAACTCCGTCATAGGCTTCGCAATCTTTGAGAAATTCTCAATAAACCTCCGGTAGTATCCTGCGAGTCCAAGAAAACTCCGGATCTCTCCAACTGTTGTTGGGGTTTCCCAATTTGTCACGGTGTCAACCTTAGTGGGATTTACTGCTATACCTTCTCCAGATATAATGTGTCCGAGAAATCCAACTTCCTTCAACCATAACTCACATTTACTAAACTTGGCATATAATTGATGTTCTCTGAGCTTTCCAAGAACCAAATGCAAATGCTCCTTAAGCTCCTCTTCATTCTTCGAGTAAACCAGGATATCATCAATGAACACTACGACGAACTTATCCAAAAACTCCATAAACACTTTGTTCATCATGTTCATAAAATATGCAGGTACGTTAGTCAGACCAAATGACATAACGGTATACTCGTACAACCCATACCTGGTGGTAAAAGCCGTCTTAGGTATATCCTGTTCTCGAATCTTCAACTGGTGGTATCCTGATCGCAGATCGATCTTGGAAAATACCTTAGCTCCTTGCAATCGATCAAACAGATCATTGATCATCGGTAGTGGGTACTTTTTCTTGATGGTTACTTCATTCAATCCTCGATAATCAACAACCATCCTTAACGATCCATCCTACTTCTCCACTAGAAGTACCGGCGATCCCCAAGGTGAAGAACTTGGGCGAATATATCCTTTATCCAGTAACTCCTTAATCTGCTTCTTAATCTCCACCAAATCCTTTGCGGGCATCCTATATGGTCTCTTAGATATTGGCCCTATGCCTGGCAAAAGCTCAATCAAAAACTCAATATCTCTATCCGGTGGCATGCCTGGCAATTCTTCTAGAAATACATCAGGGAAATATTTCACCACTGGTACTTCCTCCTGCGCAACTCCTGTTAAACAATTTACTTGAGTCATTATCAGCACATTCCGGGATACATATTTGATCCTTCTCCCTTCTGGCGGGGTAAGCAAAATTTACTTACTGGCATATTCAATATTCCTTTCATACTTTGATAACCAATCCATGCCTAATATCACATCCAATCCTTGAGATTCTAATACTATTAGGTCTGAGGGAAAAACATAGTTACCAATCCTTAATGGTAACCGATCACACCATAGACTAGCCATATACTCTGCTCCAGGCGAGGTTACTAACATGGGTGATCTAAGGGCTTGGGTTGGTAGTTTATACTTATCCACAAATCCCCTTGATATGTATGAATGCGATGCACCAGTATCAAAAAGAACGAGTGCAGTAACTGACTTAACCAAAAACTTACCGATTACTGCATCCGGCTGCTCTTCAACCTCCTCCACCTTAACGTGGTTCACCTGTCCCCTGTTGAAAGGGTTCGGCTTCTTCCTAGAGCTTACATTGCCATTTCCATTCTGGGATTCAGGACATTCATTGGCATAATGTCCGGTCTTCTGGCACTTAAAGCAAGTGACTTGGCTCAGGTCTCTCTTGGCTGGGGTCGATGGGTTGGTGCGGTTCTGACCATTGCTTCCTCCATTCCCATTACCATTTTTGGTGCCATTGTGATTTTGCGAGCTAACTCCTCCATGGGTATGCTGAAAATGTCCTCCTGGTCTAGGGGTAAGACGTGGCTTCTGCTGAGCTCCTGTATTGTACTTCCCTTGTCCATACTTCCTCTTGCGATTCTCAATCTGCTGCTGCTTCCCTTCAATCATGAAAGCACGATCTAACAACTCCTGGTAGTTGTTGAAGGTTGCTACCATCAACTGCATGCTCAACTCATCATTCAGTCCTTCCAGAAACTTCTCCTGCTTAGCTGCATCTGTAGCAACGTCATCTGGGGCATAACGTGCTAGCTTACTAAAGTCCTCCACATACTGGCCAACTGTCCGTCCTCCTTGGCGCAAGTTGTGGAACTCTCACTTCTTCATGGCCATAGCTCCTGCTGAAATATGGGCAGTATGAAAAGCCTGCTGAAACTGGTCCCATGTGATAGTGTCGACAGGGAAAGTGGGTGTGAAATTTTCCCACCATGATGCTGCAGGTCCTTCAAGCTAATGTGCGGCAAACTTCACCTTTTCCGCATCTATGCATCCTGCTGTGGTCAACTCCCTTGCTGTCTTGCGGAGCCAATCATCTACTACTATCGGCTCGGTGCTACTGGAAAACATCGGCGGATTCAGCCTAAGAAAACGGGCTAAGTGATCAACAGGTGGTGGTGGTGGTGGTGGGTTGTTGTTGTTGTTCCCCTGATTCTGATTCTGGACTAGCAACTGCATCAATGTGTTCTGCTGCTGAATCATCTGGGTGAGCTCCAGTGGGAAGGTAAATCCGAGGTCACGTCTCGGAGGCATCTGAGGGTTTAGAAAAGATGAGATTTAAGAATAGAGGGGGTCTAAAGAGAAAACACTACCCATATGCACATGAGGCAAAAGCAAACAATTCACTTCATTCAATCAATCAAACAAGGGCATACAATCGATCTATCTATCGCAAAAGTGCTCGGACTACAATATTTACATGGTGGACTACTACTACTGATGGGGTGGTCTACTAGAAATATTCTTCGGTTGCAGACTCCATGATATCTGCTCCAGCTTCATCAACATAGTCATCATCACTATCATCTGGATCCGAGTCAGTGTCTTCCATGATGATGTAGTCTTCCGGGCGAATTTTCTTGGGTTCTTCGTCTTCTTCTACCGGTGTAGGGCCTCCCATAAATATTCCGATCTTCTTGATCAGATCGTCATTCTTCTCCACTAATACTTCGATTTCCTCTTCATAATCTTCACATGTAGCCTTGAGTTCTTCTTCCAGTTCCTTGATTCTTGTCCTCGCCTTCTTCAGATCTTTCATGTTGGCGCACATCTGGTTCTCCTGACGTCGAATGTGTTGGTTTAACTCCTGGATAAAAGCTGCAATTGATCTATCCTTCTTGGTGCTGATCATATCCCAGTGCTCATCTCGGCGCCCACAAATCTGGTAGATAGTATCCTTGAGATCATTGTGGTAAACTTCTCCAATGCGTCCCATGACGAGAGCTGCCATGCTCTTTCCTAGACTCCATGTTGGTGCATCAAAAGAAAACTCTATGGGCTCAGTGACTGGCATGAACGTCCTTCCTGAAACTTGAACTTGAATCATCCAGCGCTCTTCTTCAGTAAGAGTGGTGTTGTAGGTTCCGGTGAAGCTTGGTACTCCTATGTTCAGGTATCTAGTGACTTCCTTCAAGTGACGTCCAAAGGGTGTATCTTCATCCGGTTGCGTGAACTTGTTCCTTGCATCTGCCATCCTAAAAGAGTAGAAAAGATGAGAGGTCAGAAAGAGAATAGAGTGAGTAGTGATCTAGGTCTTTAGCTTAGTGGTCGTGTCCTACAGTCAGCGTGTGCTCTAATACCATCTTGTAGCGACCCGACCTCAAACGGTCCAATCTCTGTTCTCAGGTGTCATCCCTGGATCAGTAATGCTGACACCACATAGTACTTGAAGGATTTATAACAGAGTAGCAATCACAAACTTATTACATCGAGAGTCTCAAAAGAGAACTTATTACAAAAAATATGGCTTAAGGCCATCTAATAACGATAACAGCGGAAGGCTTGAAAGATAAGTGAGTCCATCAACTCCAACGGCATCAGTGAGTATAGAACCACGACCTAAAAGCACCTTAATCGTCGTCTGAAGAGTCTGCAACATTAGCGTTGCAGCCCGAAACGGGTCAGCACATGAAATATGCTGGCAAAGTAACACATAGAGAGTAATGAAGGAATAAGACTATACTACATGCATGTTTGGCTGGTGGAAAGCTCTATGGTTACAGTTTTGTGTAAAGCCAATTTTTCCCTACTGCAAAGGAATAAATTTTATTTAACTATCATGATAGTTGTTAAACATTCAGAATAGTTGATAGCATTCTCAATCCCAATTAAGCATGATCATTAAAAAAACCCAACAAAATTAATTTTAGAGTAACATGATGAGATTCACATGGTAATCCAGGTACTAGATACTCAAGATGTCCATAATCGGGGACACGGCTAACCATGATCAGTTTATACACTCTGCAGAGGTTTGCGCACTTTTCCCCACAAGACTCGATCTCCTCCGTTTGATTTCTCGCACTACATGGTGTTTGAGAAACGGATGACCGAGACATAGTCTTTCAGAAGGGCTAGCAACTTACGAACGGGTAGACCGTACCAACCTACATCCCCTACATCTGCTAGCCTACCACTGTAAGGGTTCGCATGACTTAGTTAACTATGCTAGAGCCCATAGTAGCTTGTGGCTGCACACGAAGTTTCTAGCATGAATAATCTCATGATCCCTTTAAGCCTGGGTGGCGGTCCAAAAGAAAACAGGCAATCGCTGGAATACCCTGGTGCCTCAATCCACCCAGATGTGTATTTAAGTTGCTACCTTAGATAAACCATTAATTTAACAATCTCACATCTGTCATGGATACACTCACCAAATCCACGTCTACTAGCATAACATGGCATAATAAGCAAACGTAGAAGTAACTCCCAAAGGTTTGATAATAACAGGTAATAGGTACTACCTCATCTACTTCCCAAGCCCACAATTTAATTAGATCCTAATCATGCAATGTGTGAGGATTGATCTAATGCAATAAAAACTGGGTAGTAGGAGGTATGATCAAAGTGTTACTTGCCTTGCTGATGATCCGCAAAACCTAGCGATTCGAAGTAGCAAGCGGCGCACTCCGGGTACTCTATCGCAAACAAACAAGCATACAATAAGTACTCATCTAATGCACAGGTAAAACTCAAATAAGAGATCTAACCAGAAAGTTTAACTTAAGAACTCCAGTTGGAAAAAAAATCAAATCGAGCAGAGTGTGCGTTGCCGCCGACGCGGTATGTCGCGGCGGCACACGTGTACACTAAGACAAGATAGAGCTGGAGTCACTGGTCACAACTTCTAGCCGTGTCGTTTTTAGAATGACAAATTCCTAGCTACGATGACATCATCAACTGAGACTTAACTAAGTCTCAAGTGTGAGTGTCAAACCCCTAAAATCAACCAGGATATCTTGGATGTGCAGCCCTGCGCGACCGTCAAATACAGGGCCTCGGCGGTGGCACGCGGCTGTGCGGTGTTAGGTACTCCCTCTGTCTCAAAATAAGTGACTCAACTTTGTATTAGTTTTATAATACTTAGATTTAGGGGAGATCTTTTTTGAAAAGAAAGGTATAGGAGGAGACGCGAGATGGATCGGAGATATAGGTTGGAGGCGTGGTTATATATGTGGACTAGTTTGAGCAGCCTAGCTAGTTTGGAGTGGATTCAGTTCAACTGAGAGATGAGAAGCAGTTGTAAGGAAAAAGAAAAACTGGAGACCGAGACGGGATACACACGGATTATTCAGCTATAGCCGGTCGATGGATCGAAAGTAGTATTGACCTCTACGCCGGCGGCGTGTTAGGTACGTACACCACACCAAACAAAACCAAAATATTTAGTACTCTCTCCATCTCAAAATAAATGTCTTAATTTTATATTAATTTTTAATAAAGTTTGTATAAAGTTAAGACACTTAGTTTGGGACGAAGGGAACGTAGCGGTTGGCCAATCGAGAGGCCGGGAGGAGAAGAGGCACGTAAGATGGCCGGCAACGAGCAGGAGCCGCTGGTCACGGCGACGGCGGAGCCCGAGGAGTGCAGCAGGTGGATCATGATCTGCCTTTTGGGCTGCGCCGGTGTCACGGCCTACGGCATCTCCATCTTGGTGTTTCGCAACTCCAATAATCACCACATGAACTTGGCGTCCTCGGCCACGTTTGTGTTGCTCCTCCTGGGCTACGTTCTTTCCGCAGCTTCTCTTATTCTGCTTATCGAACGGTGCAAGGCGATCCAGAAGGAGACAGGCTAGTAGACATCCTGCTGTCATTGTAATTAATACTATGAACTTTTTTCATTTCCTATTTTTCTTCAAATTTGATATAGTTTTTGAGGGATTTCGCAAAAAAAACTTTTTTGAGGGGAGTTTGATCAAGAGCGGATGTACCTGTGCGCGATTGAGAGCGATATTTTTCTTTGCGGAGCGAGTGCTGCGAATCGAGGAATCATGTTGGGCTTTTTTAGTGGGCCGGCCCAATTTGTTCGTGTGTGTAGGCGCCAGCAACGGGATCGGGCGCCGAACGCGCTAACGAGGAGGTCTCGGCGCCCACATAAAAGACGTGCAATGTCTCTTGTATGCTAATTCCAATTCCTGCCGCGAGCGTCAGTTCTCTATTTTGGTCTTTTGAAAGACACAAAATGATTTACATAAAAAGTGATTATTTTGAAATTCTGAGAACATTTCTTGAAAAGATGTGAATATTTTTTTATATCTTTTGCAAACACGTTTTGAAGATTGTGAACCCCTTTTAAAGGCAAGTATTTGTTTAAAGAATATGGATATTTTTTAAATGACCCTGATAAATAATACACGTGTGCCACGAACATATGGCAACTACGAACATTTTTTATGTCAAGTTTAGTAACGCGAGAATGACAACTTTAGTTATCAAGCATGGCAACTTCCTTTTTGGATGGCAAGTTTCAATTTTTTTTCTTTTCGGATGGCAACTCTAGTTGTAAAAAATGTTAGGGACGGAATGCTTCGTGCCACAGGTGTGACACTTATCATTTGGATATTTAAAACACTAACAATTATCAAAAATTAGAACACTTTATACTTTTTTGAAATTCTATTTTTTTAAAAAAATTGAACATTAGAAAATCCAATATTTTTTGAACATTTTCTAAAAGGGGAAAAAGTCGTAGAAGGAAAAACAAAATAATCGGACCAGAAGATTCCAAAAACTGGTAAAAACCAGGCAGGCATCTAGAAGGTTCCAAAACGGGAACGCTGTGGCTAGCTGGCTGTGCGATTGTTGGTCAACTTGACGCTCAATTAGGAATTGCCATCGGGGGAGATAGGCTGGAAGTTGTCATACATGACCTAGTTTGAATCTTTTTTTTTAACACACCTAGTTTGAATCTTGCATGGATTGGATTTAGTAGTACAACCGAGATGAGACGAAGACGTATACGTATTAGTCAGCTATATATATATAGTATCCCGCATAAAAAAAACCCTATATATATAGAGATGCCAGCGATCTTCTTTACTTGTTACGTACTCCAAACAAACCCAAACCAGACCAACCCAAAAAAATTTAGTAGACCGGTCGATCAACTGAGAGGCCGGACGGCGAGGCCGCGAGTAGGATGGACGACAAGGAGCAGGAGGAGCTGCTGGCGGCGACGGCGGAGCCCGAGGAGTGCAGCAGGTGGGTGATAATCTGCCTTTTGGGCTGCGCAGGCATCACGGTCATCGGACTCTCCCTCTTCACGTTGGTCAACTACTCGAACGGCTTGGACTTGGTGCTCCTCGCCGCGTATGTGTTGCTCTTCCTGGGGCTCTGCCCTTGCGCCCTTTGCGTTATTCTGCTCGGGGAGCAGTATAGGGGCAACCCAGGGGGGGCAAAGGGCTGTAGTAGATGCTTTGTTTTTGCTCTAACCAACTAGTTAATCCATCAATCTGTACTTGTCCCTATTTTAATTGTGCATCAGATTAATTCATGCATGTGCACGTATGAATCTCTTGTTTGAAGGCATACTTGATGGTCTGTATGTTACCTCATACGTATAGCTAGTCATGTCATCAACCAATAAGTCCTCAACATAACGGGTGAGAGAACATAGTAACCGGACATTGTAGTCCGGGTGCTGTGTGATTTACCATCAGCATGCCATTATGACATTGTAACTACACATAGTAGTTAGGCCTTAGTTTTTTTTCCCTGGTTGCCTCCCAACGCGCATAGGCCGGTGTAAACGATGGCGACTAGTTGAATAGGATCAGGAGACGATGTGAATACCTGCTGCGATACTGGCCGAGGCGTGATAAAAAACACCAAGCCAATGGCGGACTTGACTCTTGAGCCGACAACGACGCGGCATGCCGCGGCAACATAGGTGTATGCTAGGACAAGACATAGCTGGAACCACCGGTTGCATCGTCCGATATGATGACATCATTCAACCAAGACTTAGCTAAGTCTCGGTGACAAACCCTAAACCAACCAAGATATCTTAGAGATGCAGCCCCTGCGCGAGCGTCAAACGTGGGGACTGAGACTCGGCAGTGGCGCATGACCCGTACATTTGTTAGGTTCAAGAGGAGACCTCACAAGGAAAAAAAAAGTTTAGGAGGAGACGCCAGATGGATCGGAGATATAGGATGGAGGCTATATCTTCGATCCATCTAGCGTAGACTAGTTTGAACTGGCCGGCTTAGATTGAATTCAGTTCATCCGAGAGATAAAAGAAATTTTTTTTCGAAACGGAGGCAAAAGAGTTGCCTCATCGATTAATTAAGAAGAAGAGAATTGCCCAGTTAATTTATGGAAAACTGGGTGAAAACCAATACAAACAACCCAAAAGAGGGCTACTCACAGAGCACGAAGCACCACGAACACATACACTGCCCATCCAATGCTCCTAACACACAACACTCACAACCCTCAACACTTGGTGAGAACATCGATGCAACGACTCAGAAGATCAAAGCCACGACGAAGACACGAGAATGTGAGCACTACCCATCATGAAATCACGTATGCCTTCTCTTTGCCATCACACTTCTTGCGTTTGTTTCTCTTTGATTTCACCTTCACGAGACAACCATCTGTCTTGCCGGATGTCGAGCGATCAGTCACCAAGCAGCTCTCAAAAGGCGGTGCCAACACACCACACGCATCCACATTCTTCAGATGCACACATGACAAAGAGGAGTCATGTTCCTCACATGAGGTCGCCGACGAGTCCATCTTCATATTCTCCACTGACAGCCTCATACAAAGCTCCCTAAGCTCAGGCATGATCTTCAACATCGGAGCCACGACAACGGCCATGGACTCGTCGTCAGTGGAAGACAATATAGGGGGCGAGGTAGGCATCGATGCTGAATTATCTCCACCACGAGGGGAGAAACATCCGAATAACTCCGCCCCCTTGTCCTCTCCAAAGCAAACACCGTTTGCACAAGGAGCATGCGACGTCAGAGTAGTCTTCAACATAGTCGACGCAGCGGAGAGTCCACTCAGAGCAGCCTCCGCTCGCTCCAAAAAACTTTCAACCCGCGCCAGACAAACCTTGGAGCAGCATAGTCTGATCCAGAGCGGGCTGCACCACCACTTCAGACTGGGTTGTTGAATTAGCAGAAGCAGAGACGACAGACGCCCAAGATCCACGGTGAAGTGACTTGGAGGGGAGCGTGGATTTCATTGAACCCTTGCATGAAGCAGGAGCGGGACAATGCACGGAGGCGGGGCAGGACACATGCGGCATGGCAAGGCATGCCAGCGAGCTTAGAGGACGCTAGGGATTGCGGCATCCACGCGCACGGTGACCGTTTTCCAAACAACGAGAGCACCGTAGCGGATCTCTGCAATGAGCCGCACGGTGCCCATGAGCGAGGCACCTGCAACATCTACCGTAAAGCCAAGCGGGGATGGGACGTGGTGGAGCCACTTTCAGTGACAGTGACGGCGTCAGAACACGCGGGCTGCTCCACGGAAGCACCTCGTGCCAATGCCCACTTGTGTCCGCCTCATGCTCCACGCACATCCCGCCCAACTCGAGGGCCTTGGTGGCACCCGGTGGTGTCTGGGGAGCTAGCACCTCTTCATCATCTTCATCGTCGTCATGATCAGCGGAGGCCCAGAACACAGATCGCGGCACACGGGTCAGTTCGTCCCCCATGCCAACGATGATGTACTCCTGTTCCTCCGCATTGTCCTTGTCGATGACATTGGCCAGGGCAACGAGGGCCTGCAGCAGCACATCCGAGTCGGCACCGGCAAGCGGGACTGGAGCCGGCAGCAGCACATCCGAGGTCGCACCGGCGAGCTGGACCGGGGCGGTGGGCATTGGGGCCGAAGCAGCTGCTGCAGGCCTGGGATATGGCGTGAGCGAGGCCTTCACACCCCCGTCTTCCTTCCTGAATCTACAGATTGGGGGTTGCAGCCGTGGTCGAGGGCGGACGCCGGCAGACGGGTTGGAGACAGCAACTGGAGCGCTCGACGCTGAGCATGGATTGGTCTTCACGGCTGCTCCCACATCGCCAGCAGCACCCAGCGGCTGGGCAGAGAACTCACGAGTAAGGGACCTCCGGCCTGGACTCGGGGAAGCAGAGGAGACCACGGCACCAAGCCCTTGACGGATCGACGCAGACGGCGGGAGAACGGCGACTGCAGCAGCGGTGGAAGACGATGCTGGATCGGCGGCCGCCGCAGACGTTCGCGACAGCGGCATCGCTGGGCGAGCCGAGAGATGGGGCGGCGCCGAGACCGTCGTGGGAGAGCACGCTGCGGGGAGCTCAGATCCGGTGTTGGCGGCCGCTACGGAGGTCGGAGGCCGGAAATCCAGGCGGCGGCGGCGCACGCCCAGCCGCCGCTTCCGCGGTCGCAAGAGCGCCATAGTTACGGCCTGGTACTATTTTTGCTTATAAGAAGAAATTGTAAGGAAAAGAAAAATTCAGGGCTAAGACAGATACACGGATTATTCAACTATTGTCGGTCGATGGATGGTTTGCAACAATCAAGTAATATTGACCGGTCTATGTGCATAAAGTACATGTAGGGGGCATGTTATCTTTGCATACCACAACAAACAAACCAAATATGACCAAACCAAGAGAACTTAGTAGACCATCCTGATCGGCCAACCGAGAGGCGAAGAAGCATGCATGATGGCCGGCAACGAGCAGGAACTGCTGGTGGCGTCAATGGTCCATAGAACCGGTAAAAACACATAAAAAGACGAGAAAAACACACCGAAGGTTCTAAAACCAGTCTGATCCGGTTTATAGAACCTTACTAAAACTGCTCTAGTGCTAGAGTGTTGGGCGTAGTGGAGCACCGAGGTAAGGCAAGTTATATATCGCGGTAAGCAAGATATAGCATCCACGTGGCTGACCACGACTAGGCCAACCTATTTGACGCTAGCGACTGGAACTAGTGTACAAGAGATTGTTTTTCATGTTTGTTTAGTTGTTTTTTGATATATATTTCCTATTTTGGCGTTTTGAAGCACATAAAATGTATTAATTTAAAAAATGTGTTTTCTTGATTATGAGAAGATTTTTGAAAAGATGTGCAATTTTTTAAAAATTTTGCTAACGTATTTTAATGAACGTGAACACTTTTCAAACAAAATACTTTTTAAGAATAAGAACAAGAAAAATAGAAAGTAGAAATACCTTTTGAAATTCCAAACATTTAATAAAATCAAAAAATTGAAATTATGATATTTTTTAAATTGCTAAAAACCAAAAAACTGAATGTATTTTTAGAAATTTCCCCAAAAAAATTTAAATTTAAAATATGAAAGGGAAAAACCCGTAGAAGAAAAAAAAACAAAAAATCAGGCTGAAAGGATCCCAAAACCGTTAAAAACTGGACGGGCGTCTAAAAGGTTCCAAAACCGGAATGTTGTCGTGCGATTGTCCGGCAACTTGAATCTTGCATGGATTGGATTCAGTACAACCGAGATGAGACGAAGACGTATACGTATTAGTAATCCACCTATATATAGAGATGTCATCGATCTTGTTACTTGTTACGTACTCCAAACAAAACCCAAACCAGACTAACCCAAGAAAATATATAGACTGGTCGGTCAACTGAGAGGCCGGACGGCGAAGACGCGAGTACGATGGCCGACAACGAGCAGGAGGAGCTGCTAGCGGTGGCGGAGCCGGAGGAGTGCAGCAGGTGGGTGATGATCTGCCTTTTGGGCTGCCTAAGTGCCATGGTTGTCAGCATCTCCATCTTCATGTTGAACAACACCAATGACTTGGACTTGGCGTTCCTCGCTGCGTGTTTGTTGCTCCTCCTGGGGGCCTGCCCTTGCGCACTCTGCGTTATTCTGCTCGGGGAGGAGTGTAGGGGCAACCCAGGGGGGCAAAGGGCGGTAGTAGATGCCTTGTTTTTGCTCTAACCAACTAATTTTTATTTTCGCGGATACGCAAAGCATGCGTATTATTGCATTGATAGAAGGAGCAGAATAAGTACAGATAAGGGTACAACACATGACACGAACGCAGACAGGCGTGAACATGGTGTCCGGAGCAGAAAGACAAAGGATGCTCAGCCCGAAGAAAGGATACAACACAGCTAAACCTACCAAACCCAAACAAAGAGCGGCAAACTCGAACCAACAAGGTCACCAACATCGCCGGAGCCAAGACCGGGGACACCGCGAGCAAACAAGATGGCGCCTTCAAGAAGGAATACGACGCCGAGACACCGTCGCCATCCGGTCCGGAGGAACCGGGCCTAGGGTTTCCCCTGAGCTCGAAGAGGGGCGCAGCCGAGGGCCTTGACAACGCCTCCAAGGAGAAAACGACATCCGCAGACGTCGTCGTTACCAGCATCGGCAAACCGAGCAGGGATTTCTCCCTAGCCTGAGGCTAAGCAATCCCATAGCCGCCGAATCTGGAAACGAGGATGAGGAAGCCAACGCTGATCGGAGCCGCCATGTCGGAAGGGGGGTTGGCGGGCTGCACCTGCCGTCGGAGGGTGGCACCTCCTCCGGATCCACGAGCATTGGATCTGGCAAAAAGGGAAGGCTTTGAAGTGTACAATGTAGGGCAGACGGTGAAGTAAACCACGAGGGGGTGGGGCGGCGGGGAACAGCAACGCCGGCAAGCTAGGATTGGAGGTACGCAGATCCGAGCTGCCGTGGCCATACCAGTCGAGACATCGAGGAGCCAGGCGAGCTGGAAGGGACGCAGCTGCTGGGTTCTCGAGGCCGGAGCCGCCCGGCAGAGGACACCGGCAGCCATGGACACCGGAGAGACGCGGGTCCAAATTCGCCGGGGCCGGAGCAGCGCCAGCAAGTACCAGTCTTGAGGGACTTCGTGACTGCCTCTAGCAATGTACCTTCGTCGCCTCCGCGCATGAGCCATCACCGCGGCTCAGGAAGGAGAGGGCCACCGGATATGAGGGGGCCGCTTGCAGGAAGGCAGACTGCGAACACCCCCGCGACTGGTCGCAGATCCCGCACCCAACCCACGACCAGTCGCACCACACTAGTGCAGAACCGGGCAATAGCACCGGTTCGTAAGGCCCTTTAGTGCCGGTTCCATAACCGGCACTAAAGTGTGGTCACTAAAGCCCCCCCCTCCTTTAGTACCGGTTCAGCATGAACCGGTGCTAAAGGGCAACCACGTGGCACGAGCCAACCGGTACTAAAATGTTTGGGGGGTTTTTGGTTTTATGATTTCTTTTTCATTTAATTTTGTCTTTTCCATTTTAATTCTTTTTCGTTTGCTGGTATTTTACGATACTACACATTGTACATGTTATGAATATATATATATATATAGAATTTCTAGTAGAACCAATCATATATATATATCATCAATGTCTCACGAACCACCATATTAATTCACACATACACACATGTATAGCTATGTATAATTTCTCGTACATATGCATGTTGCCTTCGGAGCCAGTGGCATTAGCCTAATTGGTGCCTTCGGAGCACGATGACAATTGGAAGTGGTTCATGACCTGGTCGATGGGGGCGGTAGCGGGTAATAGTATTCTCCATTCGGATTTATGACCTGGTCGAGCAAAAATCCCGCTATTTCCTCGTGAAGTGCTTCTACGCGCTCCGTTTCTAGGAGCTTGTCCCGCACCTCTTTGAACTGTTAAGAAGGAGATCAATATGCATGTGTATTAGTTGTGTGACTAGATATCGATAATGGTGTAAAAATTGTGAATAGTGTTCTGACAAGCATACCCATTCCTGTTTTTGAGATCTGCTCCTTTCAGACGCCATCATGTGAATGTTCTCGCAAACGCAGAATGCACACAGATTAGTCCCCTGCGCTTGCTTCAGGGCCTTTATTACGAGAATGGAATTTAATTTGATCAGATAATATTTAATCAAGCATGATCATTAAAGAGATGGCAGCTAGCTAGCTAGCTAGTACTACTTAATTACTTACCTTGGGTCAAAACCATTTCAGCTGTCGTTTCCATTCGCCTTCCGTGACGCTAATGAACCTTGCCCAAGCCCTGCTCGCCGACAAAGAAAATGAATAAAGGCGTTATTAAATAGTTCATATCATGAAATGACGAACTAAATAGGCCGAGATATATAGTTAATAATGATTGAAATTACCTGTTGACTATCCCAAACAAGATGTTATAGTCACTATTTGCTTTGAGTAGTGAGTACAGTATCTGAACTGTTCCGGCGTCAACTTTAATGATAAACAAGATCCAGTGAAATCTGCATGCACACACGTTTGCATGTCTTAATTAAGCGGGCATATGTAAGCAAAAACATGTAGCTAGCTAGTAGGCAAAAACAGAAAATTTGTAGTACAAGAAAGTGTGACTCACTGAAAGTTGTAAGGAAGTAGTATATCTTTATTGTATTTGAGGCGCTTCAAGAACTCTAGCATGTTGTCCTCTACCTACTTTTCATGATGCTTGTTTAATTTCCATGTGTATTCATTAACGGTGTTTGGGTCAATGAACCCAATGCCATAGTGTCCACCTTTTCTCATTTCATACACCTTCATCCTGCATAATACCACAGAAAAGAATATAGTGAGGATAATTACAGGTAATGATTGATCAAAAGGATCACTACAGCTAGCTTGAGACTTAAATTACAGAAAGAAATCACTTACAGACAATAGCAACTGATGATAGATTTGTCGAGTGCGTCTTGATTGTATAACTGAAGCAGTTCAGAATACTCAATGGTCACAGGTTTTTGATGGTAGTAATGATCCTGATTTTGACTTGCACCATGAGGGACTCTCGATCGGATCTCTTGGTAATGTCCATGTACCATTGATGCAATTCATACATTCTCGTTGGGAGCTTCTTGACCTCTTCTGGCTTGACCAAAGGTTGGCCCCGGGCATATTTCTATTTTATTTCCTCCTCTTTAAGCACAGGCATGTCCTCGATCTCGAGGAGTTGTCCAACAGTGATGTTGAGAGTTTCAGCCTGCATTATATGCTCCTGGGTTATTACCACATCGCCCACCTCGGGAACGTAAACTGTTTGCCCACAATAATATTGGGCACGCGTACTGTCACGTATTGTTGGCGGCACAACAAGCGGGGGGGTCGATTGCACCGCCTGTTCTCCCAGGTGGGCAACGGTTTTCCCGCATTTTTTGACAGCTGCTTGTTGTTTGCTCGAACTCGAGCTCGCCTCCTTCTGTAGACATTGTCGATGTAACTTTCTGATGTGGCGCTCATAGTCTGTGTCAACAGGCTTAGGAGCTGGTGGTTGAGCCATACGAATGAAGTGGTCAACTACTTCCACAGGCACTTTCTCCCTTGGCGGCGGTGGCGGTTTCGGTCCAAAATGGGCGTCGACTTCTGCCCGCACTATGGCATTGGTTTGCTCCTCGGTCCTGTCGTAAGCCCTCTCAGGAAGAGGAGTAGTGAGGTTTGGACCATATTTATATCGCTTGCCTCCGCCCGTACTTCCTGTACTATGACCTCGACTTGTACCGCTATGCACCATAGCTGCGGGGTGTCTCTTTTGCAATTGCTGAGGCGGCGGAGACGGCTGACGGGGCTGAGTTGGACGAGGAGGAGTGGCCTGAAGCTGTGACGGACTTGCAGTGGCCTGAGGTTGTGCCGGACTTGGAGGAGGAGTGGACGTCTGACGCTGTGTCGAACTTGGAGGAGGAGTGGCCTGACACTTTGCCGAACTTGGAGGAGGAGGAGTGGCCTCACGCGTTGGTGGACTTGGAGGAGCGGGAGTCTGCTGACTCGGTGGTGGACTTCGACGAGGAGTCAGGTGACGCGGTGTCGGTAGCCTTCGAAAGATGATGCAATCCTTTCTCCATAGGATGATACGATGTTTGGCATCTCCGAGTGTGTGCTCCTCATCACCTCCAGGAATGTCAAGCTCTAGCCCTGAATATTGGTCCACCACCTTATCAATCACGACACGAGCATAGCCTGCTGGAATGGGGTTGCAATGGAAGGTTGCATCGGGGGAATTTGTATAAGCAACGCCATCCGCCACCTTCAAGGATATGTTCTTAATTTTGAAGTGTAGCTCACAGTCAGTGTTCTCCGCGATGTCATCCACGGGGTATCTATCCAGCATTGTGTCAAACGGGGCGGAACCCACGCTGCTTCTCGGCATGGATGGGGCGGCGGTATCCAATGCTGGATCATCCGCTAGCTGCTGCAGCTGCTGAGACCCCCTTTGCTGGCTAAGTGAGTCGATCTGCTCTTGCTGCCGCTGGAATTTGATTGCCAAGTCCGCGTGCGCTGATTCTAGGCCTTGAAGGCGTTCATAGTCGAGCTTCCTCTGCTCCTCCTCCATCTTCCTCTTCTTCTCCTCCGCAATCTTCTTTCTCGCACGGGTTCTGTAGTCGGCGTTCCAGTCCGAAAACCCCTCATACCACGGAATAGCGCCCATGCCTCGTGTTCTTCCCGGGTGTTCAGGATTTCCCAGGGCACGCGTAAGCTCATCGTTCTCTCTGTTGGGCTCGAACAACCCGGATCGAGCCTCTTCTATTGCAACAAGTAGCTTATCTTCGGCTCCGTGCAGACATGCCTTCTTGGAAACTTTGCCTGTCTTCGGGTCCAACTCCCCCCCATGCGCATAGAACCAAGTCCTGCACCTGGGGGGGTGGGGGGGCAGCTCAATGTTTTTGGAGTGACACTTGCATCCAGCATCTCTTTCTTAGACTTATCCCACTTAGGCATTCCCACCGCATAGCCACCTGGCCCCAGCTTATGGAACTTATCCTTTTTTGCGGCATTGGCCTTGTTTATTCTTGACCGTTCCTTAGATAATTCTGAATCCTTGAATTTCACGAAATTGTCCCAATGAGCACTTTGATTCTCTAGTGTTCCCTCAAATACTGGAGTCTTCCTTCCTCCCTTGACGTACTTGTTCCATTCACGATTCTTGTGGTTCTTGAATGCAACCGCCATCTTCCTAAGAGTAGCGTCCTTGACTTTCTGCACATCTGCTTCTGTGAAATGATCTGGTAGGGTGAAATGTTCCATGAGAGTATCCCAAAGCAGACTTTTTTATCTGTCGTCGACAAAAGTAAGATCTGGACGTGACTTTGCTGGCTCTCTCCATTCTTGAAGGGAGATCGGGAGTTGGTCCTTCACAAGAACTGCACACTGATGAACGAACTTGTCCGCAATCTTCTTAGGCGCTAATGGTTCGCCATTAGGTTTGATTTCCTCGATATTATACTTTACGCCCTCCTTCAACTTTTTGTTCGGGCCTTGTTTCATCCTTTTGCCTGAAGATTTGCTCGATACGGATGGCTGAAAGAAGAAAGATCGATTCGTTAATATATCTTCAACTCATTTAAAACATGTGATGATCACCAGATGCCTGTTTATATAAATATTTATACCTCTCCGGTGTTGTCATTATCGTAGGTCATGACTTCATCAATTCGGTCGTCGCGGTCGAATATCATATCACCCTCTCCGGTGTTGTTTAGAAATTCGGAGCCGTCATAATCTTCTTCATTCTGATCATCATCTGGCCCGCGTATTATATCGAACATGGTCTGTTCTCCCTCTTTGTTGGTATTGTCCACCATAGCTTTTATTTAACTATGCCAAAAGAAATATAAAACAATTTAGTATTCAAATTACATCGTCTCGAATAATAGATATAATCTCGAATACATCGTCTCGAATAATAGATATAATCTCGAATACATTGTCTCGAATAATAGATATAATCTCGAATACATCGTCTCGAATAATAGATATAATCTCGAATACATCGTCTCGAATAATATATAATCTCGAATACATCGTCTTGAATATTATATATCGAGTACATCACTGGCTAGGTAGCTAATAAAGATCAAATACTACAGAAGAATCTAGGACACTCGCGGTTCCTGCGGCGCGGGCGGTGGACACCCAAAGAGAAGGAACCCTCACAGGATCATAGCTGAAGTGAGATCCCTGAAGAAACTGCCAGGTATTGGAGAACCTGCCGCCCTCTAACGCAACCATGTAGCGATGGACGTGCTCATCCTCCTCCCTGACACGGCGATGTACCACCTCCGGCGGGGCCGGCTCCCATCGCACCGAAACTGGCCCACGCGAAGGCCACCAAATGAGATCAGGGTCGACGACGGGACCCGGGGCCGGGTTCCTCATCAAGCGGTGCGCCCCTCCAGGAAGCACCTCCCAGTGCCAGCCCGGCGGAGCCCAGTCCCATACATGGGTCAGTCGGACGTCGTCGCAGACGGGTCGATGGCGAGGATGCGGGCCGGGCATCGTCGAGAACAAATACTAGCTATATGCCCGCAAAAAGTAACATTTTTTTAATGATTGGATTTTGATAACTAAAATTTCTAACATTTCTATATAACTAACATTTCTAATATTTCTAGAACTAAAAAAAAGAAAAATTTCTAACTTTTTTATAACTATTTCTATAACTAAAAAACAGAAAAATTTCTAACAATTCTAACTTTTTTATAACTATTTCTATAACTAAAAACAGAAAAATTTCTAACAATTCTAACATTTCTAACTATTTCTAAAAAACAGAAAAATTTCTAACAATTTCTAAAAAACAGAAAAATTTCTAACAATTCTAACTTTTTTATAACTATTTCTATAACTAAAAAACAGAAAAATTTCTAACAATTCTAACATTTCTAACTATTCTAATAATTCTAACATTTCTAACTATTTCTAAAAAACAGAAAAATTTCTAACAATTTCTAAAAAACAGAAAAATTTCTAACTATTTGTATAACTAAAAAACAAAAAATGTATGTGTGTGTGTGTGTGCGCGCGCTCACCGGCGAGGCGAGAGGCGACGGGGGGCGGTGACGGGGACGGCGACGGGCGCGGCGACGACGAGAATGACGACGACGGGGACAGGGACGGGGCGGCGTTGACGGGGACGGGGACGTACGGGCCGGGGCGGCGACGACGACGGGGACGTACGGGGCGACGACGACGTGGACGGGGACGACGCGGGACGGGCCGGGACGGGGCGGCGGTGACGACGGGGACGACGCGGGATGGGCCGGGACGGGGCGGCGGTGACGACGGGGACGGGGACGACGGGGCGGCGACGACGGGGACGGTGCGGCGACGGGGGCGGCGACGAGGGATGGAGACGTACGGGGGGTGCGGCGGGCGACGGTGCAGAGGAGAAGAAGTAGATGAGAAACTAAAATTTTCGTAACTGTTGTTTATATAGGAGGGGCCTTTAGTACCGGTTGGAGCCACCAACCGGTACTAAAGGCCTGTTTTGGCCAGGCCAAGCGGCGGGAAGCGACCCCCTTTAGTACCGGGTGGTGGCTCCAACCGGTACTAAAGGCCCCCCCTTTAGTACCGGTTGGTGCCACGACCCGGTACTAAAGGGGGTGCGCTGGCGCAGGTGCGGTGCGGCAAGTTTAGTCCCACCTCGCTAGCCGAGGGGCGACCGCACTGGTTTATAAACCCCCGTGCGGTAGCTCTCTCGAGCTCCTCTCCAAAGCAGGCCTACTGGGCCTTTGCGGGCCTGCATCCTGGCCCAACAACAGGTTGGGTTTCTAGTCGTATACCGGCCGCTTTGGCCTAGTAGGCGAGCTTTTTTATTTTTTTACTTTATTTATTTTTGAGTTGTTTTTTTGGTGTATTGGCCTAGTAGGCGGGCTTTTTATTTTTTTGCTTTATTTATTTTTGAGTTGTTTTTTGGTGTATTTAGAGTTTCTTTGTGAATATTTTTGCTTTAGGTACAAAAAATTACAAACTTTCTGTTAGTGCCCGTAGTTTTCAAATTTGAATAGTTTAAATTTTGAATTATTTGAAATTAGTGTGAATCACTAGTTTATGAATAACTTAACTTTAAAAATCAGTAAAGGCATGAAAGAATTTGTTTGCACATAAAATTTCTTCGCGTTTCAAATGCCAAAACACATAATTAACTACCCTAACTATTACAGAGATTCCCTTCTGAGTGTGAAACACAGAAGAAAGTGATGATAGTGAAGCCGATCACATCCCAGATCTTTGGGTGTGAAACTTTTTCTTCGCGTGTGTCCCTTTGCGCCGTAACCATGGAAAATCTTCATCATTTAACGGGATGCTCGGGTCAATATTCACTGTGAATGGAGCAATTTCATCAAACTTTTCATAATCTTCTAACTTGTCTGTCTTGTCATCCACTCCCACGATGTTTCTCTTCCCAGAAAGAACTATGTGCCGCTTTGGCTCATCGTACGATGCATTCGCTTCCTTATCTTTTCTTTTTCTTGGCTTGGTAGACATGTCCTTCACATAGAAAACCTATGCCACATCATTGGCTAGGACGAATGGTTCATCTGCATACGTAAGATTGTTGAGATCCACTATTGTCATTCCGTACTGCGGGTCTTCCGTTACCCCGCCTCGTGTCATATTAACCCATTTGCATCGAAACAAAGGGACCTTCAAACCACGTCGATAGTCAAGTTCCCATATGTCCTGTATATAACCATAATATGTTTCTGAAGGAAATATGCCCTAGAGGCAATAATAAAGTTATTATTTATTTCCTTATTTCATGATAAATGTTTATTATTCATGCTAGAATTGTATTAACCAGAAACATAATACATGTGTGAATACATAGACAAACAGAGTGTCACTAGTATGCCTCTACTTGACTAGCTCATTAATCAAAGATGGTTATGTTTCCTAACCATAGACAAAGAGTTGTTATTTGATTAATGGGATCACATCATTAGATGAATGATCTGATTGACTTGACCCATTCCGTTAGCTTAGCACTTGATCGTTTAGTTTGTTGCTATTGCTTTCTTCATGACTTATACATGTTCCTATGACTATGAGATTATGCAACTCCCGTTTACCGGAGGAACACTTTGTGTGCTACCAAACGTCACAACATAACTGGGTGATTATAAAGCTGCTCTACAGGTGTCTCCAAAGGTACTTGTTGGGTTGGCGTATTTCGAGATTAGGATTTGTCACTCCGAATGTCGGAGAGGTATCTCTGGGCCCTCTCGGTAATGCACATCACTTAAGCCTTGCAAGCATTGCAACTAATGAGTTAGTTGCGGGATGATGTATTACGGAACAAGTAAAGAGACTTGCCGGTAACGAGATTGAACTAGGTATTGGATACCGACGATTGAATCTCGGGCAAGTAACATACCGATGACAAAGGGAACAACGTATGTTGTTATGCGGTCTGACCGATAAAGATCTTCGTAGAATATGTAGGAGCCAATATGGGCATCCAGGTCCCGCTATTGGTTATTGACCGGAGACGTGTCTCGGTCATGTCTACATTGTTCTCAAACCGTAGGGTCCGCACGCTTAAAGTTACGATGACAGTTATTATGAGTTTATAAGTTTTGATGTACCGAAGGAGTTCAGAGTCCCGGATGAGATCGGGGACATGACGAGGAGTATCGAAATGGTCGAGACATAAAGATCGATATATTGGAAGCCTATATTTGGACATCGGAATCGTTCCGGGTGAAATCGGCATTTTACAGGAGTACCGAGGGGTTACCGGAACCCCCCGGGGGGTTAATGGGCCTTCATGGGCCATAAGGGAGAAGAGAGGGGCCGGCCAGGGCAGGCCGCGCGCCCCCTCCCCCCTTAGTCCGAATAGGACAAGGAAGGGGGGGCGGCGCCCCCCTTTCCTCTTCTCCTTCCCCCTTTCCTTCTCCAACAAGGCAAGAGAGGGGGAGTCCTACTCCCAGTGGGAGTAGGACTCCTCCAGGCGCACCCCTTGGGGCCGGCTGCACCTCCCCCTCCCTCCTTTATATACGGGGGCAGGGGGGCACCCTAGAACACACAAGTTGATCATCGTGATCGTTCCTTAGCCGTGTGCGGTGCCCCCCTCCACCATATTCCACCTCGGTCATATTGTTGTAGTGCATAGGCGAAGCCCTGCGACGGTAGATCATCAAGATCGTCACCACGCCGTTGTGCTGACGGAACTCATCCCCGAAGTTTTGCTGGATCGGAGCCCGGGGAGCGTCATCGAGCTGTACGTGTGCTAAGAACTCGGAGGTGCCGGAGTAACGGTGCTTGGATCGGTCGGATCGGGAAGAAGTACGACTACTTCCTCTATGTTGCGTCAACGCTTCTGCTTCGGTCTACGAGGGTACGTAGACAACACTCTCCCCTCTCGTTGCTATGCATCACCATGATCTTGCGTGTGCGTAGGAATTTTTTTGAAATTACTATGTTCCCCAACAGTGGTATCAGAGCCTAGGTTTTATGGTTTGATGTTATATGCACGAGTAGAACACAAGTGAGTTGTGGGCGATATAAGTCATGCTGCCTACCAGCATGTCATACTTTGGTTCGGCGGTATTATTGGATGAAGCGGCCCGGACCGACATTACGCGTACGCTTACGCGAGACTGGTTCTACCGCCGTGCTTTGCACACAGGTGGCTGGCGGGTGTCAGTTTCTCCAACTTTAGTTGAACCGAGTGTGGCTACGCCCGGTCCTTGCGAAGGTTAAAACGGCATCAACTTGACAAACTATCGTTGTGGTTTTGATGCGTAGGTAAGATTGGTTCTTGCTTAAGCCCGTAGCAGCCACGTAAAACTTGCAACAAACAAAGTAGAGGACGTCTAACTTGTTTTTGCAGGGCATGTTGTGATGTGATATGGTCAAGACATGATGCTAAATTTTATTGTATGAGATGATCATGTTTTGTAACTGAGTTATCGGCAACTGGCAGGAGCCATATGGTTGTCGCTTTATTGTATGCAATGCAATCGCCCTGTAATGCTTTACTTTATCACTAAGCGGTAGCGATAGTCGTAGAAGCATAAGATTGGCGAGACGACAACGATGCTACGATGGAGATCAAGGTGTCGCGCCGGTGACGATGGTGATCATGACGGTGCTTCGGAGATGGAGATCACAAGCACAAGATGATGATGGCCATATCATATCACTTATATTGATTGCATGTGATGTTTATATTTTATGCATCTTATCTTGCTTTGATTGACAGTAGCATTATAAGATGATCTCTCACTAAATTATCAAGAAGTGTTCTCCCTGAGTATGCACCGTTGCCAAAGTTCGTCGTGCCCAGACACCACGTGATGATCGGGTGTGATAAGCTCTACGTCCATCTACAACGGGTGCAAGCCAGTTTTGCACACGCAGAATACTCAGGTTAAACTTGACGAGCCTAGCATATGCAGATATGGCGTCGGAACACGGAGACTGAAAGGTCGAGCGTGAATCATATAGTAGATAGGATCAACATAATGATGTTCACCATTGAAAACTAATCCATTTCACGTGATGATCGGTTATGGTTTAGTTGATTTGGATCACGTGATCACTTAGAGGATTAGAGGGATGTCTATCTAAGTGGGAGTTCTTAAGTAATCTGATTAATTGAACTTGAATTTATCATGAACTTAGTCCTGATAGTATTAGCATATCTATGTTGTAGACCAATAGCTCGCGTTGTTGCTTTCATATGTTTGTTCTGATATGTTCCTAGAGAAAATTGTGTTGAAAGATGTTAGTAGCAATGATGCGGATTGGATCCCTGATCTGAGGTTTATCCTCATTGCTGCACAGAAGAATTATGTCCTTGATGCACCGCTAGGTGACAGACCTATTGCAGGAGCAGATGCAGACGTTATGAACGTTTGGCTAGCTCAATATGATGACTACTTGATAGTTTAGTGCACCATGCTTAACGGCTTAGAATCGGGACTTCAAAGAAGTTTTGAACGTCATGGACCATATGAGATGTTCTAGGAGTTGAAGTTAATATTTCAAGCAAATACCCGAGTTGAGAGATATGAAGTCTCCAACAAGTTCTATAGCTAAAAGATGGAGGAGAATCGCTCAACTAGTGAGCATGTACTCAGATTGTCTGGGTACTACAATCGCTTGAATCAAGTGGGAGTTAATCTTCCAGATAAAATAGTGATTGACAGAATTCTCTAGTCACCATCACCAAGTTAGTAGAACTTCGTGATGAACTATAATATGCAAGGGATAACGGAAATGATTCCCAAGCTCTTCGTGATGCTAAAATCGACGAAGGTAGAAATCAAGAAAAACATCAAGTGTTGATGGTAGACAAGACCACTAGTTTCAAGAAAAGGGCAAAAGGAAGAAGGGGAACTTCAAGAAGAACGGCAAGCAAGTTGCTGCTCAAGTGAAGAAACCCAAGTCTAGTCCTAAGCCTGAGACTAAGTGCTTCTACTGCAAAGGGATTGGTCACTGGAAGCGGAACTACCCCAAGTATTTGGTGGATAAGAAAGGATGGCAAAGTAAACAAAGGTATATTTGATATACATGTTATTGATGTGTACTTTACTAGTGTTCATAGCAACCCCTCAGTATTTGGTACTAGTTCAGTTGCTAAGATTAGTAACTTGAAACGGGAGTTGCAGAATAAACAGAGACTAGTTAAGGGTGAAGTGACGATGTGTATTGGAAGTGGTTCCAAGATTGATATGATCATCATCGCACACTCCCTATACTTTCGGGATTAGTGTTGAAACCAAATAAGTGTTATTTGGTGTTTGCGTTGAGCATGAATATGATTTGATCATGTTTATTGCAATACGGTTATTCATTTAAGTTAGAGAACAATTGTTGTTCTGTTTACATGAATAAAACCTTATATGGTCATACACACCAGCGAAAATGGTTTGTTGGATCTCGATCGTAGTGATACACATATTCATAATATTGAAGCCAAAAGATGCAAAGTTAATAATGATAGTCCAACTTATTTGTGGCACTGCCGTTTAAGTCATATTGGTGTAAAGCGCATGAAGAAACTCCATGCTGATGGGATTTTGGAATCACTTGATTATGAATCACTTGATGCTTGCGAACCATGTCTCTTGGGCAAGATGACTAAAACGCCGTTCTCCGAAACAATGGATCAAGCAACAGATTTGTTGGAAATCATACATACTGATGTATGTGGTCCGATGAATATCAAGGCTTGCAGCGGGTATCATTATTTTCTGACCTTCACAGATGATTTGAGCAGATATGGGTATATCTACTTGATGAAACATAAGTCTGAAACATTTGAAAAGTTCAAAGAATTTCAGAGTAAAGTGGAAAATCATCGTGACAAGAAAATAAGGTTTCTACGATCTGATCACGGAGACAAATATTTGAGTTACGAGTTTGGTCTTCAATTAAAACAATGTGGAATAGTTTCACAAATTCGTGCCACCTGGAACACCACAGCATAATGGTGTGTCCGAACGTCATAGCCGTACTTTATTAGATATAGTGCAAATCTATGATGTTTCTTACCGATTTACCACTATCGTTTTTGAGGTTATGCATTAAAGATAGCTGCATTCACGTTATAAAGGGGCACCATCTAAGTCCATTGAGACGACACAATCTAAACTGTGGTTTGGCAAGAAACCAAAGTTGTCGTTTCTTAAAGTTTGGGGTTGTGATGCTTATATGAAAAAGTTTCATCCTGATAAGCTCAAACCCAAATCGAAGAAATATGTCTTCATAGGATACCCAAAGGAGACTGTTGGGTACACCTTCTATCACAGATCCGAAGGCAAGACATTCGTTGCTGAGAATGGATAATTTCTAGAGAAGGAGTTTCTCTCGAAAGAAGTGAGTGGGAGGAAAAGTAGAAAACTTGATAAGGTAATTGTATCATCTCCCTTATTGGAAAATAGTTCATCACAAAAATCTGTTCTTGTGACTACTACACCAATTAGTGAGGAAGCTAATGATGATGATCATGTAACTTCAGATCAAGTTACTACCGAATCTCGTAGGTAAACTAGAGTGAGATCCGCACCAGAGTGGTACGGTAATCCTATTCTGGAAGTCATGTTACTAGACCATGACGAACTTGCGAACTATGAGGAAGCGATGATGAGCCCAGATTCCGCAAAATGGCTTAAGGCCATGAAATCTGAGGTGGGATCAATGTATGAGAACAAAGTGTAGACTTTGGTTGACTTGCCTAATGATCGGCAAGCCATAGAAAATAAATGGATCTTCAAGAGGAAGATGGACGCTGATAGTAGTGTTACTATCCACAAAGCTAGACTTGTCGAAAAAGGTTTTTGACAAAGTTCAAGGTGTTGACTACGATGAGAGTTTCTCACTCGTATCTATGCTTGAGTCTATCTGAATCATGTTAGCAATTGCCGCATTTTATGAAATCTGGCAAATGGATAAACAAAACTGCATTCCTTAATGGATTTATTAAAGAAGAGTTGTATACGATGCAACTAGAAGGTTTTGTCAATCCTAAAGGTGTTAACAAAATATGCAAGCTCCAACGATCCAT
Source organism: Triticum monococcum (assembly GCA_034509565.1). Lineage (NCBI taxonomy): Eukaryota > Viridiplantae > Streptophyta > Magnoliopsida > Poales > Poaceae > Triticum > Triticum monococcum. The sequence goes on from CM067845.1 coordinate 675,188,510, forward strand.
CAATGGACTGGTGCAAGCATCTCGGAGTTGGAATATACGCATTGATAGGTTGATCGAAGCATATAGTTTTATACAGACTTGCGGTGAAGCCTGTATTTACAAGAAAGTGAGTGGGAGCACTACAACATTTCTGATAAGTATATGTGAATGACATATTGTTGATCGGAAATAATGTAGAATTACTCTACAAAGCATAAAGCAGTGTTTGAAAGGAGTTTTTCAAAGAAAAGACCTCGGTGAAGCTGCTTACATATTAAGCATCATGATCTATAGAGATAGATCAAGACGCTTGATAAGATTTTTCAATAAGTACATACCTTGACAAGATTTTGAAGTAGTTCAAAATGGAACAGTCAAAGAAAGAGTTCTTGCTTGTGTTACAAGGTGTGAAGTTGAGTAAGACTCAAAACCCGACCACGGCAGAAGATAGAAAGAGAATGAAAGTCATTTCCTATGCCTTGGCCATAGGTTCTATAAAGTATGCCATGCTGTGTACCAGATCTATTGTATACCCTACACTGATTTTGGCAAGGGAATACAATAGTGATCTAGGAGTAGATCACTGGACAGCGGTCAAAATTATCCTTAGTGGAATAAGGATATGTTTCTCAATTATGGAGGTGACAAAAGGTTTGGCATAAAAGGTTACGTCGATGCAAGTTTTGACACTAATCTAGATGACTCTAAGTCTCAATCTAGATACATATTGAAAGTGGGAGCAATTAGCTAGAGTAGCTCCGTGTAGAGCATTGTAGACATAGAACTTGCAAAATACTTACGGATCTGAATGTGACAGACCCGTTGACTAAAATTATCTCACAAGCAAAACATGATCACACCTTAGTACTCTTTGGGTGTTAATCACATAGATATGTGAACTAGATTACTGACTCTAGTAAACCCTTTGAGTGTTGGTCACATGACGATGTGAACTATGGGTGTTAATCACATGGTGATGTGAACTATTGTTGTTAAATCACATGGCGATGTGAACTAGATTATTGACTCTAGTGCAAGTGGGAGACTGAAGGAAATATGCCCTAGAGGCAATAATAAAGTTATTATGTATTTCCTTATTTCATGATAAATGTTTATTATTCATGCTAGAATTGTATTAACCGGAAACATAATACATGTGTGAATACATAGACAAACAGAGTGTCACTAGTATGCCTCTACTTGACTAGCTCATTAATCAAAGATGGTTATGTTTCCTAACCATAGACAAAGAGTTGTTATTTGATTAATGGGATCACATCATTAGATGAATGATCTGATTGACTTGACCCATTCTGTTAGCTTAGCACTTGATCGTTTAGTTTGTTGCTATTGCTTTCTTCATGACTTATACATGTTCCTATGACTATGAGATTATGCAACTCCCGTTTACCGGAGGAACACTTTGTATGCTACCAAACGTCACAACGTAACTGGGTGATTATAAAGGTGCTCTACAGGTGTCTCCAAAGGTACTTGTTGGGTTGGCGTATTTCAAGATTAGGATTTGTCACTCCGAATGTCGAAGAGCTATCTCTGGGCCCTCTCGGTAATGCACATCAGTTAAGCCTTGCAAGCATTGCAACTAATGAGTTAGTTGCAGGATGATGTATTACGGAACAAGTAAAGAGACTTGCCGGTAACGAGATTGAACTAGGTATTGGATACCGACGATTGAATCTCGGGCAAGTAACATACCGATGACAAAGGGAACAATGTATGTTGTTATGCGGTCTGACCGATAAAGATCTTCCTAGAATATGTAGGAGCCAATATGGGCATCCAGGTCCCGCTATTGGTTATTGACCGGAGACGTGTCTCGGTCATGTCTACATTGTTCTTGAACCGTAGGGTCCGCACGCTTAAAGTTACGATGACGGTTATTATGAGTTTATGAGTTTTGATGTACCGAAGGAGTTCGGAGTCCCGGATGAGATCGGGGACATGATGAGGAGTCTCGAAATGGTCGAGACATAAAGATCGATATATTGGAAGCCTATATTTGGACATCGGAATCGTTCCGGGTGTATCGGCATTTTACAGGAGTACCGAGGGGTTACCGGAACCCCCCGAGGGGTTAATGGGCCTTCATGGGCCATAAGGGAGAAGAGAGGGGCCGGCCAGGGCAGGCCGTGCGCCCCCTCCCCCCCCCCCCTAGTGCGAATAGGACAAGGAAGGGGGGCGGCGCCCCCCTTTCCTCTTCTCCTTCCCCCTTTCCTTCTCCAACAAGGCAAGAGAGGGGGGAGTCATACTCCCAGTGGGAGTAGGACTCCTCCAGGCGCACCCCTTGGGGCCGGCCACACCTCCCCCTCCCTCCTTTATATACGGGGGCTGGGGGGCACCCTAGAACACACTAGTTGATCATCGTGATCGTTCCTTAGCCGTGTGCGGTACCCCCCCTCCACCATATTCCACCTCGGTCATATTGTTGTAGTGCTTAGGCGAAGCCCTGCGACGGTAGAACATCAAGATCGTCACCACGCCGTTGTGCTGACGGAACTCATCCCCGAAGCTTTGCTGGATCAGAGCCCGGGGAGCGTCATCGAGTTGTACGTGTGCTAAGAACTCGGAGGTGCCGGAGTAACGGTGCTTGGATCAGTCGGATCGAGAAGACGTACGACTACTTCCTCTACGTTGCGTCAACGCTTCCGCTTCGGTCTATGAGGGTACGTAGACAACACTCTCCCCTCTCGTTGCTATGCATCACCATGATCTTGCGTGTGCGTAGGAAATTTTTTGAAATTACTATGTTCCCCAACAGTTTCCTTTCCCGTCTTGGTTTCTGCAACAAAGCGGACACCACTGTTTTGGTTGGTGCTCTTCTTATCTTGGGCGATCGTGTAAAATGTATTACCATTTATCTTGTACCCTTTGAAAGTCATTATATTCGAAGATGGCAACTGGGATAGCAAGTACAGGTCATCTTCAATAGAGGTGTCATGCATGGTACGTGTCTGCAACCAGTTGGCGAAACTCCTGGTTTGTTCATGTGTAATCCAGTCATCAGATCGCTCCGGGTGTTTGGAGCGTAGCAAATTCTTGTGTTCATCCATATACGGAGCCACCAAGGCGGAATTCTGTAGAACTGTGTAGTGTGCTTCAGTGAGAGAATGTCCGTCCATACATATTATTTGTTCCCCTCCTAGCGTGCCTTTTCCATCCAGTCTGCCCTTATGCCGCGATTCAGGAACACCAATCGGCTTAAGGTCAGGAATAAAGTCAATACAAAACTCAATGACCTCCTCATTTTGACCGCCCTTGGAGATGCTTCCTTCTGGCCTAGCACGGTTATGAACATATTTCTTTAAGACTCCCATGAACCTCTCAAAGGGGAACATATTGTGTAGAAATACAGGACCCAAAATGTTAATCTCTTCGCATAGGTGAACTAGGACGTGCATCATGATGTTGAAGAAGGATGGTGGGAACACCAACTCGAAACTGACAAGACATTGCACCAAATCATTCTCTAACCTTGGTATGATTTCTGGATCGATTACCTTCTGAGAGATTGCACTGAGAAATGCACATAGCTTCATAATGGCTAATCGAACGTTTTCCGGTAGAAGCCCCCTCAATGCAACCGGAAGCAGTTGCGTCATAATCACGTGGCAGTCATGAGACTTTAGGTTCTGGAACTTTTTCTCTACCATGTTTATTATTCCCTTTATATTCGACGAGAAGCCAGACGGTACCTTAATACTGAGCAGGCATTCAAAGAAGATTTCCTTCTATTCTTTGGTAAGAGCGTAGCTTGCATGACCCTGATGTATGCCGTCTTTTCCGTGCATACGTTGCTGGTCCTCTCGTGCCTCAGGTGTATCTTTTGTCTTCCCATACATGCCCAAGAAGCCAAGCAGGGTCACACAAAGATTCTTCGTCACGTGCATCACGTCGATTGCGGAGCGGACCTCTAGGTCTTTCCAATAGGGCAGGTCCCAAAATATAGATTTCTTCTTCGACATGGGTGCGCGTCCGTTAGCGTCATTCGGAACAGGTTGTCCACTAGGACCCTTTCCAAAGACCACCTTCAAATCCTTGACCATATCATGTACATCAGCACCAGTACGGTGGCGAGGCTTCATCCGGTGATCCGCCTCACCTTTGAAATGCTTGCCTTTCTTTCTTACGGGATGCCTGCTCGGAAGAAATCGACGATGTCCTAGGTACACATTCTTCTTACAATTAGCCAAATATATATTGTCGGTATCGTCCAAACAGTGCGTGCATGCGTGGTATCCCTTGTTTGTCTGTCCTGAAAGGATACTGAGAGCAGGCCAATCATTGATGGTCACGAACAGCAACGCCTTTAGGTCAAATTCTTCCCCCATGTGCTCATCCCACGCACGTACACCTGTTCCATTCCACAGTTGTAAGAGTTCTTCAACTAATGGCCTTAGGTACACATCAATGTCGTTGGTGGGTTGCTTAGGGCCTTGGATGACCACTGGCATCATAATGAACTTCCGCTTCATGCACAACCAAGGAGGAAGGTTATACAAACATAGTCACAGGCCAGGTGCTATGGTTGCTTCTTTGCTCCCCAAAAGGATTAATGCCATCTGCGCTTAGACCAAACCTTACGCTCCTTGCGTCATCTGCAAACTCCTTCCCGTACTTTCTTTTGATTTTTCTCCACTGCGACCCGTCAGCGGCTACTCTCAACTTTCCGTCTGTCTTTCGGTCTTCTCTGTGCCATCGCATCGCCTTGGCATGCTCTTTGTTTTGGAACAAACATTTCAACCTTGGTATTATAGGAGCATACCACATCACCTTGGCAGGAATCTTCTTCCTGGGGCGCTCGCCCTCGACATCACCAGGGTCATCGCGGCTGATCTTATAGCGCAATGCACCACATACCGGGCAAGCGTTCAAATCCTCGTACTCACCGCGGTAGAGGATGCAATCATTAGGGCATGCATGTATCTTCTGCACCTCTAACCCTAGAGGGCATGAAGGAAATATGCCCTAGAGGCAATAATAAAGTTATTATTTATTTCCTTATATCATGATAAATGTTTATTATTCATGCTAGAATTGTATTAACCGGAAACATAATACATGTGTGAATACATAGACAAACTTAGTGTCACTAGTATGCCTCTACTAGACTAGCTCGTTAATCAAAGATGGTTATGTTTCCTAACCATGAACAATGTGTTGTTGAAAGTGCGTTATATCGACTAGAGGGGGGGTGAATAGGCGATTTTTATGAAAGTCTTCAAAACGCGGAAGTTATGAAGACAAACAGAGTGAACAAGCCTATCACTATGCAGCGGAAGGTAGATTACACAACGCAAGCCATAGTCAAATATACAATACAGTGAAAGCACAGAGTCAAATAGCTTCAGTGTAATGAGGATCAGGTTGGAAGAAGTTATGAAGCCAAACAGATCATACAGTCAGGTTGTGAAGACAGAAGATCAAGCAGGCATGCAATAGCTTCACAATGTGTACTGGTAAGTAAAGGGAGGTGAAGATGAAACCAGTGACACGTTGAAGACAATGATATGTTGGACCAGTTCCAGTTGCTGTGACAACTGTACGTCTGGTTGGAGCGGCTAGGTATTTAAACCAAAGGACACATAGTCCCGGACACCCAGTCCTGAACACGCAGCTTAGGACACCCAGTCCTCACCGTTTTCTCCTTGAGCTAAGGTCACACAGACCCCGCCCAATCACTCTGGTAAGTCTTCAAGGTAGACTCCCAAACCTTCACAGACTTCGTTCACCGGCAATCCACAATTCCTCTTGGATGCTCAGAACGCGACGCCTAACCGTCTGGAGGATGCACAGTCCTCAAGTGTAATAAGTCTTCAGATCACTCAGACAAGAAGACTTAAGTGATGCCCAATTACTCTGGCTCTGGGTGGTTAGGGCTTTTCTCCTCACTAAGGATTTTCTCTCAAAGGCTTCGAGGTGGGTTGCTCTCAAACGACAAAAGCCGTGCACTGAAATCTGAGCAGCCAACCGTTTATGGTTGTGGGGGTGGACTATTTATAGCCACTTGGCAACCCTGACCTGATTTATCCGAAATGACCCTGGGTCACTAAGGAACTGACACGTGTACTAACGGTCGGATTTTGAACTCTCACGGCAACTTTACTTGGGCTGCAAGTAAAGCTGACTTGTCTGACTCTGGACAAGATTTTCTCTCATTGTCTTCACTCGAAGACATAGGATTTGAATTAGGCATCACTTCAGTCATCCTGACTGGTTCTCTTGGACCCCACTTAACAGTACGGTGGTTCCTATGACAATGAATAAAGTAAAACTACGAAGAATCTAAGTCTTCGAGTTCCAAAGGCTTCATGGGGAGTCTTCATATGTCATTGTCTTCGACATGAATGTCTTCATGAACCACCATTGTCTTCAATGTCTTCGTACATTTTTGGGGGTCATCTCTGGTAGCTAAACCGAATCAATGAGGGACTTCTACCTGTGTTATCCTGCAATTCTCACAAACACATTAGTCCCTCAACTAGGTTTGTCATCAATACTCCAAAACCAACTAGGAGTGGCACTAGATGCACTTACAATCTCCCCCTTTTTGGTGATTGATGACAAACTAGTTGAAGTTTTCAACGGGGAATATAATTTGTGAAGTTGTAAAGGAATTGTCTTCATAAGCTGCAAGGGCTCCCCCTGAAGATGTGCATATAAGTGATTTGCTTCTGAAATGCAAATGCACACAGCAGGTTGTATTTGTGGGAATCCACTTCAACTTATGATGACAATCCATCATGCACGTAAAGATATATGAAGATAATGATATGCATAATGAAAAATGGACGTCTGCGAAATGATAAGAGTGCGGAAATTATCGTCGTACATGCGGAATTTATCTTCGCAAGAACACAGTGGCAAACATAGTAGCAGACGACCATCAAGTTTAAGTGTTACAACTCAAAGAACCAAATGTAGCAAAATGAGAGTTGTAAGCATGAAGAAAAATGCAAAATATAAAGCACCCGCCCATATTATTGACCCGCTTGAAGACTATAAACATCATATGCTTCTCCCCCTTTTGTCAGTGATGACCAAAAAGGTTTGAAGACATAGAGTTTTCTATGCGTTCCCAGGCGCAGCAGGGTCGGTGGAGACGTTTGGTGGTGCAGGCGAGCTTGGTGCAGTGACGACGCGCGCTGAAGACATTGGTGGTGATGTGGCGTCGTCTTCTTCCTCAATGATTTTTCCCGTCACAGTGGCAGCAGAGGAAGAGAACTCGGATTCTTCAAGTGACGGAGTCCCACGCAACACAGCTCTTCTGGGGGGTGTAGAGTCAAACTTGAATCGCTCCTTGAAGCCATCCTCTTGCAATTCAGCTTCAGTGCACATCATTGTGAGGCCTTTCCAAGTGCGGCGACAGGTTTCATGTGCGACGAAGGCGTTCTTGGTGGCCAGATTCCTGATGCGATTGACGTCTTGCATGATACTGTGCATCTGCCTCTTGAGCCAGTCGTGATGCCTATCTTGCTTTTGATGCAGAGCCACAAGAAGTTCACGATCAGTGAGTGTACGAGCGCGTTTCTTGGGTCTCTGTGCAGCTTCGCTGTCAGTGGCTTCAGTTGATGCAGGGGCACGTGTGGTGCCAGCCATTGGATAGACTCGGGAAATGGCTTCAACACCGTCATCATGTTGAGTGAAGCTTTGGTGTTCTGCATTCTGAAGACTTAGTGGCTGTTTGGCAGGCTCAGGATAAATAGCTTCAGCAGAGGTGTCCACATCGGGTAAGAAGATTCTGTGGTTGCGGGCTGAGGGCTGATATGATATTGCAGAGTGGAGCTTGATTAGCCTCATAACCCATGGAGCATAAATCTTCAGACCAAAGAGATCTGAGCCAGACGCAGCAAGTTGACGTATGAAGAGATCCTGGGCATTGAAGCATTTGCTGTGCAGGATGCAAAAGATGAGAGTCTTCATGGCACCTTCAACCTTGGCATATCGAGAGTGCCCCTTAATGGGCCATAGAGTCCGCCTGATGATGTGATAGATAGTTCTAGGCAGGTACTCTAAGTCTTCAACGAAGAACTCCATTGGGTAAGGTGTGTCAGAAGGCAATGGCTTCATCATTGAGAGCATCTGACTCATATTTGGCTCAGGTCGCTGAAATATGCTCTCAACTGCTTCAGTATGGAGTTGGCAGCCTTCTTCGAAGAGTTCGCCTGGAGTGGGTAGGCCGGTGAGCTCAATGATATCAAATGCATTGGCTTCATGATGGACGTTGCCGGTCATCCACTCCAGGACCCAAGTCTTCGGATCTCTGTTGTAGCCCTTGATGTGCAATGTGGCATAGAACTGAAGCAGAAGCTCTTCGTTCCAGTGCTCTTCATCCGTGACAAACGGCAGCAGGCCAACTTGCTTGAAGCAGTCCAGGGCTTCTTCCAGACCAGGCAGACCAGCAAAAGCTTCAACTTCAAGGCGCTGATGTGGAAAGATACGGCTCTGGTTGTAGAGGACGCAGGAGTAGTAGCTGCGCTGTGGGTAGCTCCAGAACCTATCTGACACAATCTTTTCCCTTGAGTACGGGTTCTTGGAGCGGTTGAAGAAAGTGTTGTCTGCCCTGAAGCTATTGACATTGAAGGAGCCAGGAGCAGTGACTGGACCTGGGAACCTTGGCAGTCGTGGGATTGGCTTCTGTACCTGGGGCCTGTGCGCAATATGATAATTGAACTGTGGTCCGGCAGCAGACACAGGCACAGAAGGGTCAGAGGCAGTGGCTTCAGTATCTCTTGAAGCTGTTGGTTGGTCGGGCTCCACAAATGCTTCAGTATTATGTGTGGCAGCCGCAGTGGTGTCAGCCTCCTTGAGAACTTCTTCTTGCTGGTGTGGGGGAGATGGAGCTTGAGGTTCTTCATGCTCTTCTACTTGTTCTTTGGCTGATGCAGCCGGAATGTCGTCAGCAGTCTGAGCCCTTAGTCCTTTGCGAAGCCTACGGAATGCAGGCAACGCCGGTGGAGTTGCAGTGGGCTGGGGCTCATCCTCTTCCTCCTGTGGGCGATCTGCCCACGATGCATCTTGTGTGATTGGCGTCAGGGGACGACCAATGCTGAGCAATTCACTCGATTCGAGCTGAGGAAGGACTGCATCATCTTGTACATTGTCTTGGAGACCAATGACTTCAGCAGCGGTGGGGTCGGCTGCTGGAATGTCTTCATCATGCTGAGCCTCGGTGAGAGCAGGCTCATGGACGGTCATCTGACGATCTTCATGAGGACGGCGAATGGAAAGGGGTTCAACTATCAAGGGCTCTGTGGGAGCAGCCCGAGACTTCTTGGACTTGCGCTTTTTGATGGTGGGGTCTGGAAGAGAGGCTTCAGAGTGTTTCCTCTTCCTTGCTTTAGCTTCGGCTATCCTTGTCTTCTTAAGCTCTGAAGCGGTTGAGCGCTTTGGCTTCGAGCTAGGCTTGGCGGTGGAGAAGACAGTTGGAACAGCTTCTTGGCGTGGGGCCTCTTCTTCAGCCACGGTGGGCGTCTTCTTCTTCTTAGCGGCCATCCTGGGGTCGATGCCGGGACGCCCAAGTGCCTTTCGCTTCTCGGCCTCATTGTAGGCCTGTACACAGAGATCAGCCGAATTCTTCATGCGCTCGCGTGAACCCTGAGCCTGTGCACGTTTCTGCATAAAGTTTTCCTTCAACTCATGCAGCATGACTTTGAAGTCTTTGATTTCTTGGACGTTGAGCGTGGCCATGTTCTGCTTAAACTGAGCCTTTTCAAAATCTATCTTTTGCTTCAGTTCCACGATGCGCTGGGCAATAGCGAGTTCTGAAGCAATAGCTCCTTGGAAGGCTACGCTGAGGCCAATGGGCAGCTGCAGATCGTCGAAGCTAATGTTGGGTGTTTCAAACCACTCATCAATGAATTTGTGGATGATTGCTGCATCAAACAGTGGTAGGTTGTTGAAGATTTCAGCCTCCTCCTTGCTCTTGATGAGTTGCTCAAGAGCGTCATCACCAAGATCTTCGTCACTGGACAGATCAATGGCTTCGCAGCGAAGAACGGCAGTTGGCTCTTTGCTGGTGTGTGGCTGCGGTTTCTTTGCTTCTTGAGGCTTGGAGACTCTTGATAAGTCTTCAGACTGCACACTGGCTTCAGGAGGTGCAGTGGCCAATGGCTTCGCTTTGGAGATCTTGGGAGAGGCGACTGGCTTGGAAGCTTTTGGCTTCTTCTTCATCTGCTTCGGCTCTGGGGCAGTAGGAGCATCATCAGACTTAGTGTCTGCTGGAGGGTCGTTCACGGCAGTCCCTTGGACTATAATGTGAGTGATGAGGCCATCGAGATTGGCAAATGGCCCAATGACATTGGGATTAGCGTCGCGTGTGCCATCTGCCCTTGGTTTGGAGGGACCAGGGTTGAAGTCCAACCCAAACTCCTTCTTGTTTTGCTTCGCAGAGTTCTGGGCAAATTGGAAGTTGCGCTTGAACAGAGTGTCATCGCGACACCAGAGAAGGGATGATGGATGTGCATCAGCTGGCTGTTGTCCCCTGACCATGCATGGAAAGAAGCCTTGAGCAATGGCTTCGTCTCTGGTTCGGGGTACGAGATTCTTGTACAAGGCATCTCCCCATGGCCTCTTGATGGCGCACTTCTCTGCATATTCTTTGGTGACAAAGCGGTATAGGAACCACTGCTCTGCCCAATACCTGCGAATCCATTGGATTCGTGTCTTGCGCTGACCATAGCTTTCTTCAGGATCTGTTTGGTACATTTCTGCCAAATCTTCAGGCAGATCCTTAGATGTGTCACCCCGTCTCTGTTTGCCTCCCTTCCTTGATTGTTTCTCGGATGCCATGAAGCTTAACTTGGAAGGCTTCAAAAGATTCAAAGGCTTCAAAGGATTCAAAGGCTTCAAAGGCTTCCTTTTGCTTGACCAACAGGAACTTGCTTCGGGTGAATTGATGTGACGCTGTAGGAACTCTGCAAATGAATGCAGACTATGAGAACCAAAAGATTCTCCCACGGACATGTACCTGTGACAGCATTAAGGTGCGAGGGAAGGGGAAGAGGTCATATGCATTCTCAGAAGATTTTGAAGATAAATCAGTGTAGAAGACATTGACCTCATCATGCGAAGACATTCACTTTATAGAAAAGAAGTTGGTTCCAGATTTGTACGAACCCATAGATCAGTACAAGTGAGGAATCTAACTACTTCATGAAGAACAAGTGAATATGCTAGGCAAGTTATGAGATTCAGACAAGAGGAATGAAACTTGAAGGAATAGAAACCTCTTTTGGCAGAAAGTGATGGATCAATAGGATCAAAAGAGGCTGTAAAAAGGCTTGTTATTTACCAGACTTGGAACTGCTAGACGAGATGAGAGGTGAGGCCGAGCAATTCGATCCTCCGCGCCCTAACTTGGCGACGGAAGACACCTAGGGCGATGGCGGAGAGACTGATGTCCGCTGTCGGCGTGAGAACGGCGTCGGAGAGGTCGCGGCAGTGAAGCACTTCGTCGCCGGCGACGTTGAGAGTTAGCGGTGGCGCTAGGGTTTGTGCGAGGGAGGAAGAAGAGATAATGACCACAGTGAAACGTGTATTTATAGGGATATGGGCGGCACTGCGCTATTACTCAGGTGCCCCTGGCGATTCGCATCTGATCAGTACGTGGCCAGCATGCGGAATTGTGGGGGCAGTTTCACCCCACGCACGCCTGGTTTGTCGGGAGTCGTTCCTACTTCTCCGGAATTCTAGTTGATGGAAAATCATTGAAAGCCGTTTTAAAGTTTGTCTCTGTGTCTTCTTCTAACAAGGATGCAGTGAAGACATTCGACAGTTTCAATAGAGCGCATATGACTTGGAGAGATAGAGTTTGAGGTAGGAAGCATGGAGAGGTTAGGGTCCGATCACATTCACTTAGTTCAAAAGATTCAGACAAGAAGACATAGCTATAAGTGAATGCTGTAGAGGACAGAACACCAGTGCATATATAATTAACATAGTGAAGATAATCATGAAGACATGTTGAGATTGAAGCCAAACCAAACGTGAAGACATAGCAAATGTAATGCCATGAGTAAAACACTTCAAGCAGAAAATTTTTGGTGGTGGCGCTACCCACCGTATAGGAAGTATTGGACCCAGACACGGCGCACAATTATCGTGGCGCTCCGAGGTCAAATTCCACGTTAATGTATTCACACTTAGAATGTATGTCTTCATTGATTGAAGATATACGTTACTTTGTGTGTTGCACATCTAAGTCATCATCATGCATAAGTGTTAGGATGTGTGCCTGATCACAGGACATTTGAGGATTCCAAGATATTTAGCTCACACCGTAACTTGCAAAATCTCTTCTCATCCAAGGGCTTGGTGAAGATATCTGCCAATTGCTCTTCAGTGTTGACGTGTATAATATCAATGTCTTCCTTTGTAACATGATCTCTGAGAAAATGATGACAAATTTCAATGTGCTTTGTCTTCGAGTGCTGAACTGGGTTGTTGGCGATCTTGATGGCGCTTTCGTTGTCGCAGTAAAGTGGCACTTGCTTCAGATGAATGCCATAATCCTTGAGGGTTTGCTTCATCCATAGAAGTTTAGCGCAGCAGGATCCAGCAGCAATGTATTCAGATTCAGCAGTGGAGAGAGATACACAGTTCTGCTTCTTTGAAGACCAACAGACAAGAGATCGGCCCAGAAAGTGACATGTGCCTGATGTGGACTTCCGATCAACCTTGTCACCAGCGTAATCAGCGTCCGAAAATCCAACCAGATCAAACTCTGAGCCCTTTGGATACCATAACCCTAGAGTTGGTGTGTGAGCCAAATATCGAAGAATTCGCTTCACTGCTAAGTGATGTGACTCCTTTGGTGCCGCTTGAAACCGAGCACACATGCAAACACTAAGCATAATATCTGGCCTAGATGCACATAAATAAAGCAAAGAACCAATCATGGAGCGGTATACCTTTTGATCGAACTCTTTACCATTGTCGTCAGGACCCAGATGATGTTTGGCTGGCATTGGTGTTGTGAAGCCTTTGCAGTCTTGCATACCGAACTTCTTCAGGCAGTCTTTGAGATATTTCTCTTGAGATATGAAGATGCCATTGCGTTGTTGCCTTATCTGAAGACCGAGGAAGAATTTCAGCTCCCCCATCATAGACATCTGATATTGCTCTTGCATCATATATCCGAACTCCTCACTGTACTTCTGATTGGTGCAGCCGAAGATAATGTCATCCACGTATATTTGGCACACAAACAGTTCACCATCATATGTCTTTGTGAAGAGAGTGGGATCCAGGGAACCAGGTATGAAGCCTTTGCTCTTCAGGAAGTATTTGAGTGTATCATACCAGGCCTGAGGGGCTTGTTTGAGGCCATATAGTGCCTTTTTGAGCTTGTACACCATGTCAGGATGTTTTGGATCTTCAAACCCAGGTGGTTGCGCAACATACACTTCTTCTTCAATTTTGCCATTGAGGAAGGCACTTTTTACATCCATTTGATACAGGATTATGTTGTGATGATTTGCATAGGCCAGCAGTATACGGATGGCTTCAAGTCTGGCCACAGGAGCAAATGTTTCATCGAAGTCGATGCCTTCCACTTGAGTATATCCTTGAGCAACGAGACGAGCCTTGTTTCTGACGACTTGGCCATGCTCATCTTGCTTGTTGCGGTATATCCATTTGGTGCCTATTATGTTATGCTTCCGTGGATCAGGACGCTTAACTAACTCCCATACATTGTTCAGCTCAAATTGTTGAAGCTCTTCTTGCATAGCTTGAATCCATTCAGGTTCCATAAAGGCTTCATCAATTTTCTTGGGTTCTGTGATTGAAACAAATGCGAAGTGTCCGCAAAAGTTTGCCAGTTGAGTTGCCTTTGAACAAGTCAGTGGACCAGGTGCATTGATGCTATCAATTATTCTGTCAATTTGCACTTCATTGGCAACACGAGGATGTAGGGGTCGAAGACTTTGCTCTTGCTGATCTACGTTATCATGGGGAGGAATGTCTTCAGGCTGAGCATTGTCTTCATGTGGATCAGGTGCTGAGATGATAAGTTCTTCTTCAGGACGAGCTTCAGAAGGTATAATTTCTCCAGTTCCCATTAGCTTGATTGATTCACTGGCTGGAACTTCATCTAGTACATCTGGTAGTTGCTCTCTTTGTGACCCATTGGTCTCATCAAACCGCACATCCACTGTTTCAACCACTTTGTAGTGAAAGAGATTGAAGACTTTGTAGGTGTGCGAATCCTTTCCATATCCAAGCATGAAGCCCTCATGTGCTTTTGGAGCAAATTTTGCGGTGTGGTGAGGGTCCTTGATCCAGCATCTTGATCCAAATACTCTGAAGTAACTTACATTTGGCTTCTTGCCAGTCAGAAGTTCATAAGATGTCTTGTTCAGCAGCTTGTGAAGATATACACGGTTGATAGTATGGCATGCAGTGTCAATGGCTTCAGTCCAGAATTTTCTTGGTGTCTTGTACTCATCTAACATTGTTCTGGCCAGCTCAATGAGTGTTCTGTTCTTGCGTTCGACGATGCCATTCTGTTGTGGCGTGTATGGAGCTGAAAATTCATGAGTGATGCCCAATGTATCAAGATATGTGTCAAGGCCGGTGTTCTTGAATTCTGTGCCATTGTCACTTCTGATGTGCTTTATCTTGGCGCCATAATTGTTCATTGCCCGATTTGCGAAGCGTCTGAAGACATTCTGCACTTCAGTCTTGTAAAGGATTATGTGCACCCAAGTATATCTAGAGTAATCATCAACAATGACGAAGCCATAGAGGCAAGCAGTAGTGGAGAAAGTTGAGTAGTGGGTAGGACCGAAGAGATCCATGTGAAGCAGTTCGAAGGGTTGAGTAGTGATCATGATTGTCTTCGAAGGATGTTTTGCCCTTGTCATCTTCCCAGCTTCACAGGCACCGCATAAGTGATCTTTCTTGAACTTGACGCCCTCGATGCCTATGACGTGTTTCTTCTTAGCAAGGGTTTGGAGGTTCCTCATGCCAGCATGCCCAAGTCTTCGATGCCAAAGCCAGCATTCTGAAGCCTTTGCGAGAAGACAAACTGCAAGCTGTGGCCCTGCTGAGAAATCTACCACGTACAAATCATCTTTTCGATACCCTTCAAACACTAGAGACTTGTCAGATTCCATTAGTACCAGACAACGATATTTTCCAAAGATTACAATCATGTTTAAATCGCAAAGCATTGAGACAGACATTAAGTTGAAGCCAAGGGATTCAACAAACATGACTTTATCCATGTGTTGATCCTTTGAGATTGCAACTCTACCTAGACCCAGTACTTTACTTTTACCAGTGTCAGTGAATGTGATGTGGCTCTTGTCAGATGGACGTAAGGTTGAGTCCATAAAGAGACTTCTCTTGCCAGTCATGTGATTTGTACATCCACTGTCAATAATCCATTCTGAAGACTCTGAAGTCACTGGTGTCGTACCCTACAGTGCAGTTAGGGGGATAGGCTTCACCAAGAGTGTTGTGAAGCAAAAACATTTGACGAACCAGTGGATTATGAAAACTGAGATCCAGGTTAGGACAAGCAGGGAGAGTAGCATGCGATTCAGATATGAAATACATAGTGATGCCATTCGGGCATTTGATCGTGCGCCCCACGAGTTTTTTAAGGTCCCCAGCAATAGCATCAGAAGATTTTGGTTTTGTGCTGGAGACCTTTCCCTGCAAAAGAGAGTTAAGCTTTCTTAACCACCCACATCTTCAAGGGTGGCTTAGAAGCAATAAGTCTAAGTGCAGCATCTGAGAATTTTGGCTTTGGAGCCCTAGCAAACAGTCTAGCAGGTGGGCAGTAGTACTCATAAGAATAGGCAGAATAGTTTTTGGTCATATGAGAATGACGGTTTGAAGAACCGTTCTCATAAGACTGAGCATGGTTTCCCTGCAAAACATTTGTGTTAGTGCAGCTCAGATGAGTCCTCTGCCTGTATGAAGCCTTTGGACCATATGAAGTCTTTGGTCTGAGGTTTGTCTTCTTCATGTGAGGTGTCATGGGGACATTCACAGGAAGATTCTCAAGACACGTTTTTGGAACCCAGATCTTCTTCATGGCGGTCCATTCCTGGAGTTAGTACCAATGTATCTGACAAATACTTCACCATTCTGATTCCTAAACAGTTTATAGTTTGCATCAAAGGATTCATCAATGATAATTGGATTAGCACAAGTGAAGCCAGATAGATTGGATGGATCTGATGAGGAGTCCTTTGCAGCAACCCATGTGGTTTTGGGGTACTGCTCAGGTTTCCAGTAAGAGCCATCTGCATTAATTTTCCTCACGAACCCAACACCCTCTTTGCTAGGGTTTCGGTTCAGAATCTGCTTCTTGAGGACATCACATAGTGTCTGATGTCCTTTGAGACTTTTGTACATCCCTGTTTCAAGCAATGTCTTCAACCTAGCATTTTCATCAGCAATAGCAGTGGTATCCTCAACAGAGGGGTTAGTTACCACTTCAACAGTTGAAGATATTGCAACAGCAGTAGCAGTGGAACATTCAGCAACAGAAATAGCATTATCACGCTCAATGCATTTAAGGCATGGTGGTTCAAATCCTTCCTTAGCAGAACTAATCTGTTCGGCTCGAAGTGACTCGTTTTCCTTTTGAAGATCTTCATGATCCGCTCTCAACTTCTCAAGATCTTGCTTCTTCTGAAGATAATCATAGGAGAGCTTTTCATGAGTAGCTGAGAGAGTCTCAAGACGATCTTCGAGTTCCTGATACTTAACATGAAGATTTTTTATGTCTTCAATTAAGGATTCAGAACGAGTCATTTCAGCACCCAACAGATCATCGCTTCTGTCTAACAGTTTTTGAATATGTTCCATGGCCTTTTGTTGTTCAGTTGCAATTTTAGCAAGTGTTTTGTAACTGGGTTTTGAATCACAGTCAGAGTCATCATCACTAGATGTTCGATAGTGAGTAGTGCGTGTGTTTACCTTGGCACCACGTGCCATGAAGCAGTAGGTGGGAGTAGAGTCGTCCTTGTCATTTGCACCGGTGATGGTAATGGAGTCATTATCTTCAGTGTTGAAGATGGACTTGGCGACATAGGCTGTAGCCAAACTTGCAATGCCTGAATCAGACTCCTCCTCAGACTCCACCTCTGCCTCCTCAGAAGCGGACTCCTCCTCTGAATCCATTTCCTTGCCAACAAACGCACGAGCCTTGCCAGATGAACTCTTCTTGTGTAACGAAGACTTTGAGGAAGACTTGGACGAAGACTTTGAGTATTTCTTCGTCTTATTATCGTCAGAGTCATATTCCTTGCTCTTCTTCTTCTTTCTGTTCTCATTGTCCCATTGTGGACACTCAGAGATGAAGTGTCCAGTTTTCTTGCACTTGTGACAAGTTTTCCTCTTGTAGTCATGCGCAGAGGCTTCATCATTCCTTGAGCTTGATCGTGAAGACTTTCTGAAGCCTTTCTTCTTGGTGAATCTCTGGAACTTCTTCACTAGCATTGCAAGTTCCCGTCCAATGTCTTCAGGATCATCAGAACTGCTGTCAGATTCTTCTTCAGATGATGACACAGCTTTTGCCTTCAGGGCACGGGTTCGCCCATAGTTTGGACCGTAGATATCTCTTTTCTCAGAAAGCTGAAACTCATGTGTGTTGAGCCTCTCAAGTATGTCAGACGGATCGAGTGTCTTGAAGTCTGGACGTTCTTGAATCATCAGGGCTAGGATGTCAAATGAACTGTCAAGTGATCTTAGCAGCGTCTTGACGATTTCATGTTTGGTGATCTCAGTGGCGCCGAGGGCTTGAAGCTCATTTGTGATGTCAGTGAGCCGGTCAAATGTGTGCTGGACATTCTCATTGTCATTTCGCTTGAAGCGGTTGAAGAGATTGCGAAGAACACTGATTCTCTGATCTCTCTGGGTTGAGATGCCTTCATTGACCTTGGAGAGCCAGTCCCAGACCAGCTTGGATGTCTTCAAGGCACTCACACGGCCGTACTGTCCCTTGGTCAGATGACCACAGATAATATTCTTGGCAGTGGAGTCCAGTTGAGTGAACTTCTTGACATCAGCCGCAGTGACACCTTCTCCAGCCTTGGGAACGTCGTTTTCGACGACATACCATAGGTCGACGTCAATGGCTTCAAGATGCATGCGCATCTTATTCTTCCAGTAGGGATATTCAGTTCCATCGAAGACGGGGCACGCAGCGGAGACTTTAATTATCCCTGCAGTCGACATAGCTAAAACTCCAGGTGGTTAAACCGAATCACACAGAACAAGGGAGCACCTTGCTCTGATACCAATTGAAAGTGCGTTATATCGACTAGAGGGGGGTGAATAGGCGATTTTTATGAAAGTCTTCAAAACGCGGAAGTTATGAAGACAAACAGAGTGAACAAACCTATCACTATGCAGCGGAAGGTAGATTACACAACGCAAGCCATAGTCCAATATACAATACAGTGAAAGCACAGAGTCAAATAGCTTCAGTGTAATGAGGATCAGGTTGGAAGAAGTTATGAAGCCAAACAGATCATACAGTCAGGTTGTGAAGACAGAAGATCAAGCAGGCATGCAATAGCTTCAAAATGTGTACTGGTAAGTAAAGGGAGGTGAAGATGAAACCAGTGACACGTTGAAGACAATGATATGTTGGACCAGTTCCAGTTGCTATGACAACTGTACGTCTGGTTGGAGCGGCTAGGTATTTAAACCAAAGGACACACAGTCCCGGACACCCAGTCCTGAACACGCAGCTCAGGACACCCAGTCCTCACCGTTTTCTCCTTGAGCTAAGGTCACACAGACCCCGCCCAATCACTCTGGTAAGTCTTCAAGGTAGACTCCCAAACCTTCACAGACTTCGTTCACCGGCAATCCACAATTCCTCTTGGATGCTCAGAACGCGACGCCTAACCGTCTGGAGGATGCACAGTCCTCAAGTGTAATAAGTCTTCAGATCACTCAGACAAGAAGACTTAAGTGATGCCCAATTACTCTGGCTCTGGGTGGTTAGGGCTTTTCTCCTCACTAAGGATTTTCTCTCAAAGGCTTCGAGGTGGGTTGCTCTCAAACGACAAAAGCCGTGCACTGAAATCTGAGCAGCCAACCGTTTATGGTTGTGGGGTGGACTATTTATAGCCACTTGGCAACCCTGACCTGATTTGTCCGAAATGACCCTGGGTCACTAAGGAACTGACACGTGTACTAACGGTCGGATTTTGAACTCTCACGGCAACTTTACTTGGGCTGCAAGTAAAGCTGACTTGTGTGACTCTGGACAGGATTTTCTCTCATTGTCTTCACTCGAAGACATAGGATTTGAATTAGGCATCACTTCAGTCATCCTGACTGGTTCTCTTGGACCCCACTTAACAGTACGGTGGTTCCAATGACACAACATGAATAAAGTAAAACTACGAAGAATCTAAGTCTTCGAGTTCCAAAGGCTTCATGGGGAGTCTTCATATGTCATTGTCTTCGACATGAATGTCTTCATGAACCACCATTGTCTTCAATGTCTTCGTACATTTTTGGGGGGTCATCTCTGGTAGCTAAACCGAATCAATGAGGGACTTCTACCTGTGTTATCCTGCAATTCTCACAAACACATTAGTCCCTCAACTAGGTTTGTCGTCAATACTCCAAAACCAACTAGGGGTGGCACTAGATGCACTTACAGTTGTTATTTGATTAACGAGGTCACATCATTAGTTGAATGATCTGATTGACATGACCCATTTCATTAGCTTAGCACCCGATCGTTTAGTATGTTGTTATTGCTTTCTTCATGACTTATACATGTTCCTATGACTATGAGATTATGCAACTCCCGTTTACCGGAGGAACACTTTGTGTGCTACCAAATGTCACAACGTTACTGGGTGATTATAAAGGAGTTCTACAGGTGTCTCCAAAGGTAGATGTTGGGTTGGCGTATTTCGAGATTAGGATTTGTCACTCAGATTGTCGGAGAGGTATCTGTGGGCCCTCTCGGTAATGCACATCACATAAGCCTTGCAAGCATTGTGACTAATGAGTTAGTTGTGAGATGATGTATTACGGAACGAGTAAAGAGACTTGCCGGTAACGAGATTGAAATAGGTATTGGATACCGACGATCGAATCTCGGGCAAGTAACATACCGATGACAAAGGGAACAACGTATGTTGTTATGCAGTCTGACCGATAAAGATCTTCGTAGAATATGTAGGAGCCAATATGGGCATCCAGGTCCCGCTATTGGTTATTGACCGGAGATGTGTCTCAGTCATGTCTACATTGTTCTCGAACCGTAGGGTCCGCACGCTTAACGTTACGATGACAGTTATTATGAGTTTATGCATTTTGATGTACCGAAGTTAGTTCGGAGTCCCGGATGTGATCACGTACATGATGAGGAGTCTCAAAATGGTCGAGACATAAAGATTGATATATTGGATGACTATATTCGGACACCAGAAGTGTTCCGGGTGATTTCGGAGAAAACCGGAGAGCCGAAGGGTTACCGGAACCCTACCGGGAGAAGTAATGGGCCATATGGGCTTTAGTGGAGAGAGAGAAGGGCTGCCAGAGGTGGGCCACGTGCCACCTCCTCCCTAGTCCGAATTGGACTAGGGGAGGGGGGTGGCGCCCCCCCTTTCCTTCTCCCACTCCACCTCTTTCCCCCTCCTAGTAGGAGTCCTACTCCTACTAGGAGGAGGACTCCTCCTTGGCGCGCCACACCTGGCCGGCCGGCCTCCTCCCCTTGCTCCTTTATATACGGGGGCAGGGGGCACCCCTAGACACACAAGTTGATCCACGTGATCGTTCCTTAGCCGTGTGCGGTGCCCCCTGCCACCATATTCCACCTCGATCATATCGTTGTAGTGCTTAGGCGAAGCCCTGCGTCGGTAGAACATCAAGATCGTCATCACGCCGTCGTGTTGATGGAACTCCTCCCCGAAGCTTTGCTGGATCGGAGCCCGAGGATCGTCATCGAGCTGTACGTGTGCTAAGAACTCGGAGGTACCGGAGTAACGGTGCTTGGATCGGTTGGATCGGGAAGAAGACGTACGACTACTTCCTCTATGTTGTGGCAACGCTTCCGTTGCAATCTACAAGGGTACGTAGATCAGACTCTCCCCCTCATTGCTATGCATCACCATGATCTTGCGTGTGCGTAGGAATTTTTTTTGAAATTACTACGTTCCC
Organism: Triticum monococcum; assembly: GCA_034509565.1. NCBI lineage: Eukaryota > Viridiplantae > Streptophyta > Magnoliopsida > Poales > Poaceae > Triticum > Triticum monococcum. The sequence continues at coordinate 675,209,660 of CM067845.1, forward strand.
CAACAGTGGTATCAGAGCCTAGGTTTTATGGATTGATGTTATTTGCACGAGTAGAACACAAGTGAGTTGTGGGCGATATAAGTCATACTGCCTACCAGCATGTCATACTTTGGTTCGGCGGTATTGTTGGACGAGACGACCCGGACCAACCTTACGCGTACGCTTACGCGAGACCGGTTCCCCCGACGTGCTTTGCACACAGGTGGCTTGCGAGCGACTGTCTCTCCAACTTTAGTTGAACCGAGTGTGGCTACGCCCGGTCCTTGCGAAGGTTAAAACGGAGTCTATTTGACAAACTATCATTGTGGTTTTGATGCGTAGTTGAGATTGGTTCTTGCTTAAGCCCGTAGCAGCCACGTAAAACTTGCAACAACAAAGTAGAGGACGTCTAACTTGTTTTTGCAGGGCATGTTGTGATGTGATATGGTTAAGACATGATGCTAAATTTTATTGTATGAGATGATCATGTTTTGTAACCGAGTTATCGGCAACTGGCAGGAGCCATATGGTTGTCGCTTTATTGTATGCAATGCAATCACGATGTAATGCTTTACTTTATCACTAAACGGTAGCGATAGTCGTGGAAGCATAAGATTGGCGAGATGACAACGATGCTACGATGGAGATCAAGGTGTCGCGCCGGTGACGATGGTGATCATGACGGTGCTTCGGAGATGGAGATCACAAGCACAAGATGATGATGGCCATATCATATCACTTATATTGATTGCATGTGATGTTTATCCTTTTATGCATCTTATCTTGCTTTGATTGACGGTAGCATTATAAGATGATCTCTCACTAAATTATCAAGAAGTGTTCTCCCTGAGTATGCACCATTGCGAAAGTTCTTCGTGCTGAGACACCACGTGATGATCGGGTGTGATAGGCTCTACGTTCAAATACAACGGGTGCAAAACAGTTGCACACACGGAATACTCAGGTTATACTTGACGAGCCAAGCATATACAGATATGGCCTCGGAACACGGAGACCGAAAGGTCGAGTGTGAATCATATAGTAGATATGATCAACATAATGATGTTCACCGATGAAACTACTCCATCTCACGTGATGATCGGATATGGTTTAGTTGATTTGGATCACGTGATCACTTAGAAGATTAGAGGGATGTCTATCTAAGTGGGAGTTCTTAAGTAATATGATTAATTGAACTTAAATTTATCATGAACTTAGTACCTGATAGTATCTTGCTTGTTTATGTTGATTGTAGATAGATGGCTCGTGCTGTTGTTCTGTTGAATTTTAATGCGTTCCTTGAGAAAGCAAAGTTGAAAGATGATGGTAGCAATTACACGGACTGGGTCCGTAACTTAAGGATTATCATCATTGCTGCACAGAAGAATTACGTCCTAGAAGCACCGCTGGGTGCCAGGCCTGCTGCAAGAGCAACACCAGATGTTATGAACGTCTGGCATAGCAAAGCTGATGACTACTCGATAGTTCAGTGTGCCATGCTTTACGGCTTAGAATCGGGACTTCAACGACGTTTTGAACGTCATGGAGCATATGAGATGTTTTAGGAGTTGAAGTTAATATTTCAAGCAAATGCCCAGATTGAGAGATATGAAGTCTCCAATAAGTTCTATAGCTGCAAGATGGAAGAGAATAGTTCTGTCAGTGAGCATATACTCAAAATGTCTGGGTATAATAATCACTTGATTCAATTGGGAGTTAATCTTCCAGATGATTGCGTCATTGACAGAATTCTCCAATCACTGCCACCAAGCTACAAGAGCTTCGTGATGAACTATCATATGCAAGGGATGAACAAGACTATTCCCGAGCTCTTCGCAATGCTGAAAGCTGCGGAGGTAGAAATCAAAAAGGAGCATCAAGTGTTGATGGTTAACAAAACCACTAGTTTCAAGAAAAAGGGCAAAGGGAAGAAGAAGGGGAACTTCAAAAAGAACGGCAAGCAAGTTGCTGCTCAAGAGAAGAAACCCAAGTCTGGACCTAAGCCTGAAACTGAGTGCTTCTATTGCAAGCAGACTGGTCACTGGAAGCAGAACTGCCCAAAGTATTTGGCGGATAAGAAGGATGGCAAGGTGAACAAAGGTATATGTGATATACATGTTATTGATGTGTACCTTACTAATGCTCGCAGTAGCACCTGGGTATTTGATACTGGTTCTGTTGCTAATATTTGCAACTCGAAACAGGGACTACGGATTAAGCGAAGATTGGCTAAGGACGAGGTGACGATGCGCGTGGGAAATGGTTCCAAAGTTGATGTGATCGCAGTCGGCACGCTACCTCTACATCTACCTTCGGGATTAATATTAGACCTAAATAATTGTTATTTGGTGCCAGCGTTGAGCATGAACATTATATCTGGATCTTGTTTAATGCGAGACGGTTATTCATTTAAATCAGAGAATAATGGTTGTTCTATTTATATGAGTAATATCTTTTATGGTCATGCACCCTTGAAGAGTGGTCTATTCTTGTTGAATCTCGATAGTAGTGATACACATATTCATAATGTAGAAGCCAAAAGATGCAGAGTTGATAATGATAGTGCAACTTATTTGTGGCACTGCCGTTTAGGTCATATCGGTGTAAAGCGCATGAAGAAACTCCATACTGATGGACTTTTGGAACCACTTGATTATGAATCACTTGGTACTTGCGAACCGTGCCTCAAGGGCAAGATGACTAAAACACCGTTCTCCGGTACTATGGAGAGAGCAACAGATTTGTTGGAAATCATACATAAAGATGTATGTGGTCCGATGAATATTGAGGCTCGTGGCGGATATCATTATTTTCTCACCTTCACAGATGATTTAAGCAGATATGGGTATATCTACTTAATGAAACATAAGTCTGAAACATTTGAAAAGTTCAAAGAATTTCATAGTGATGTGGAAAATCATCGTAACAAGAAAATAAAGTTTCTACGATCTGATCGTGGAGGAGAATATTTGAGTTACGAGTTTGGTGCACATTTGAAAAATTGTGGAATAGTTTCGCAACTCACGCCACCCGGAACACCATAGCGTAATGGTGTGTCCGGACGTCGTAATCGTACTTTACTAGATATGGTGCGATCTATGATGTCTCTTACTGATTTACCGCTATCATTTTGGGGATACGCTCTAGAGACGGCCGCATTCATGTTAAATAGGGCACCATCAAAATCCGTTGAGACGACGCCTTATGAACTATGGTTTGGCAAGAAACCAAAGTTGTTGTTTCTAAAAGTTTGGGGCTGCGATGCTTATGTGAAAAAGCTTCAACCTGATAAGCTCGAACCCAAATCGGAGAAATGTGTCTTCATAGGATATCCAAAGGAAACTATTGGATACACCTTCTATCACAGATCCGAAGGCAAGACTTTTGTTGCTAAATTCAGAAACTTTCTTGAGAAGGAGTTTCTCTCGAAAGAAGTGAGTGGGAGGAAAGTAGAACTTGACGAGGTAACTGTACCTGCTCCCTTGTTGGAAAGTAGTACATCACAGAAAACTGTTTCTGCAACACCTACACTAATAAGTGAGGAAGTTAATGATAATGATCATGAAACTTCAGAACAAGATACTACTGAACCTCATAGATCAACCAGAGCAAGATCCGCGCCTGAGTGGTACGGTAATCCAGTTCTGGAAGTCATGCTGCTAGATCATGATGAACCTACGAACTATGAAGAAGCGATGGTGAGCCCAGATTCCGCAAAGTGGCTTGAAGCCATGAAATCTGAGATGGGATCCATGTATGAGAACAAAGTATGGACTTTGGTTGACTTGCCCGATGATCGGCAAGCAATTGAGAATAAATGGATCTTCAAGAAAAAGACTGACGCTGACGGTAATGTTACTGTCTATAAAGCTCGACTTGTCACAAAAGGTTTTCGACAAGTTCAAGGGGTTGACTACGATGAGACCTTCTCACCCGTAGCGATGCTTAAGTCTGTCCGAATCATGTTAGCAATTGCCGCGTTTTATGATTATGAAATTTGGCAGATGGATGTCAAAACTGCATTCCTGAATGGATTTCTGGAAGAAGAGTTGTATATGATGCAACCGGAAGGTTTTGTCGATCCAAAGGGAGCTAACAAAGTGTGCAAGCTCCAGCGATCCATTTATGGACTGGTGCAAGCCTCTCGGAGTTGGAATAAACGTTTTGGTAGTGTGATCAAAGCATTTGGTTTTATACAGACTTTTGGTGAAGCCTGTATTTACAAGAAAGTGAGTGGGAGCTCTATAGCATTTCTGATATTATATGTGGATGACATATTGCTGATTGGAAATGATATAGAATTTCTGGATAGCATAAAGGGATACTTGAATAAGAGTTTTTCAATTAAATACCTCGGTGAAGCTGCTTACATATTAGGCATAAAGATCTATAGAGATAGATCAAGACGCTTAATTGGACTTTCACAAAGCACATACCTTGACAAAATTTTGAAGAAGTTCAAAATGGATCAAGCAAAGAAAGGGTTCTTGCCTGTGTTACAAGGTGTGAAGTTGAGTCAAACTCAATGCCCGACCACTGCAGAAGATAGAGAGAAAATGAAAGATGTTCCCAATGCTTCAGCCATAGGCTCTATCATGTATGCAATGCTGTGTACCAGACCTGATGTGTGCCTTGCTATAAGTTTAGAAGGGAGGTACCAAAGTAATCCAGGAATGGATCACTGGACAGCGGTCAAGAACATCCTGAAATACCTGAAAAGGACTAAGGATATGTTTCTCGTATATGGAGGTGACAAAGAGCTCACCATAAGAGGTTGCGTTGATGCAAGCTTTGACACTGATCCGGACGATTCTAAATCGCAAACCGGATACATGTTTACATTAAACGGTGGAGCTGTTAGTTGGTGCAGTTCTAAACAAAGCGTCGTAGCGGGATCTACATGTGAAGCGGAGTACATAGCTGCTTCAGAAGCAGCAAACGAAGGAGTCTGGATGAAGGAGTTCATATCCGATCTAGGTGTCATACCTAGTGCATCGGGTCCAATGAAAATCTTTTATGACAATACTGGTGCAATTGCCTTGGCAAAGGAATCCAGATTTCACAAGAGGACCAAACACATCAAGAGACGCTTCAATTCCATCCGGGATCTAGTCCAGGTGGGAGACATAGAGATTTGCAAGATACATACGGATCTGAATGTGGCAGACTCGTTGACTAAGCCTCTTCCACGAGCAAAACATGATCAGCACCAAGGCTCCATGGGTGTTAGAATCATTACTGTGTAATCTAGATTATTGACTCTAGTGCAAGTGGGAGACTGAAGGAAATATGCCCTAGAGGCAATAATAAAGTTATTATTTATTTCCTTATATCATGATAAATGTTTATTATTCATGCTAGAATTGTATTAACCGGAAATATAATACATGTGTCAATACATAGACAAACTTAGTGTCACTAGTATGCCTCTACTAGACTAGCTCGTTAATCAAAGATGGTTATGTTTCCTAACCATGAACAATGTGTTGTTATTTGATTAACGAGGTCACATCATTAGTTGAATGATCTGATTGACATGACCCATTTCATTAGCTTAGCACCCGATCGTTTAGTATGTTGCTATTGCTTTCTTCATGACTTATACATGTTCCTATGACTATGAGATTATCCAACTCCCGTTTACCGGAGGAACACTTTGTGTGCTACCAAACGTCACAACGTAACTGGGTGATTATAAAGGAGCTCTACAGGTGTCTCCAAAGGTAGATGTTGGGTTGGCGTATTTCGAGATTAGGATTTGTCACTCCGATTGTTGGAGAGGTATCTGTGGGCCCTCTCGGTAATGCACATCACATAAGCCTTGCAAGCATTGTGACTAATGAGTTAGTTGCGAGATGATGTATTACGGAACGAGTAAAGAGACTTGCCGGTAACGAGATTGAACTAGGTATTGGATACCGACGATCGAATCTCGGGCAAGTAACATACCGATGACAAAGGGAACAACGTATGTTGTTATGCGGTCTGACCGATAAAGATCTTCGTAGAATATGTAGGAGCCAATATGGGCATCCAGGTCCCGCTATTGGTTATTGACCGGAGATGTGTCTCAGTCATGTCTACATTGTTCTCGAACCGTAGGGTCCGCACGCTTAACGTTACGATGACAGTTATTATGAGTTTATGCATTTTGATGTACCGAAGTTAGTTCGGAGTCCCGGATGTGATCACGGACATGATGACGAGTCTCGAAATGGTCGAGACATAAAGATTGATATATTGGATGACTATATTCGGACACCGGAAGTTTTCCGGGTGATTTCGGAGAAAACCAGAGAGCCGGAGGGTTACTGGAACCCTACCGGGAGAAGTAATGGGCCATATGGGCTTTAGTAAAGAGAGAGAAGGGCTGCCAGAGGTGGGCCACGCACCACCTCCTACCTAGTCCGAATTGGACTAGGGGAGGGGGGTGGCACCCCCCCTTTCCTTCTCCCACTCCACCTCTTTCCCCCTCCTAGTAGGAGTCCTACTCCTACTAGGAGGAGGACTCCTCCTTGGCGCGCCACACCTGGCCGGCCGGCCTCCTCCCCTTGCTCCTTTATATATGGGGGCAGGGGGCACCCCTAGACACACAAGTTGATCCACGTGATCGTTCCTTAGCCGTGTGCGGTGCCCCCTGCCACCATATTCCACCTTGATCATATCGTTGTAGTGCTTAGGCGAAGCCCTGCGTCGGTAGAACATCAAGATCGTCATCACGCCGTCGTGCTGACGGAACTCCTCCCTGAAGCTTTGCTGGATCGGAGCCCGGGGATCGTCATCGAGCTGGACGTGTGCTAAGAACTCGGAGGTGCCGGAGTAACAGTGCTTGGATCGGTCGGATCGGGAAGAAGACGTACGACTACTTCCTCTACGTTGTGTCAACGCTTCCGTTGCGATCTACAAGGGTACGTAGATCAGACTCTCCCCCTCGTTGCTATGCATCACCATGATCTTGCGTATGCATAGGAATTTTTTTTGAAATTACTACGTTCCCCAACAGGGAAGACAGCCTTCTTTGCTTCGTACATACTCTCGGGCAATTCGTTGTCCTTTGGAAGCATATCCTTTATCATTACCAGCAACTTTCCAAATCCCTTGTCAGATACACCATTCTCTGTCTTCCATTGCAGCAATTCCAGTGTGGTGCCCAGCTTTTTCTTGTCACCTACGCAATTCGGGTACAACATTTTTTTGTGATCCTCTAACATGCGTTGCAACTTCTTCTTGTCCAAATCACTTGCGCAGTTTCTCTTTGCATCGGCAATGGCCCGACCTAGATCATCAACAGGCTCATCTAATGCCTCTTCTTCAGCTTCTTCCCGCATTGCCGGCTCAGCTTCTTCCCGCATTACCGGCTCAGCTTCTTCCCCCATTGTTGTATCATCGTATTCAGGGAACCCATGGCCAGGATAGCTGTCGTCGTCCTCTTGTTCTTCATTGTCTTCCATCATAACCCCTCTTTCTCCGTGCTTGGTCCAAACATTATAGTGGGGCATGAAACCGGACTTAAACAGGTGGACGTGAATGGTTCTTGACGTAGAGTAATTGTGACCATTCTTATAGCGAGCACATGGACAAGGCATAAAACCATCCGCCCGCTTGTTTGCCTCAGCCGCAAGCAGAAAAGTATGCACTCCCTCAACGAACTGGGGAGAGCATCGGTCATCGTACATCCATTGCCGGCTCATCTTCATTACACAACACCGAATAGACCAAATTAATACAAGTTCATACATAAAGTTCATACAACACTTAAATGCAACAAACAAATAACTCTCTAGCTAAAGCATTTAAATGCAACAACAAATACGATCAAGATCGCAACAAAGGTAACAATGGATCCAACAGCATAATGATACCAAGCCTCACTATCGATGGCATATTTTCTAATCTTTCTAATCTTCAAGCGCATTTTCTCCATCTTGATCTTGTGATCATCGACGACATCGGCAACATGCAACTCCAATTCCATCTTCTCCCCCTCAATTCTTTTCAATTTTTCTTTCAAGTACTCGTTTTCTCTTTCAACTAAATTTAACCTCTCGACAATAGGGTCGGTTGGAATTTCCGGTTCACATACCTCCTAGAAAAAATTTCTATGTCAACTTGATGGGCATAATTTGTCATAAACACGAAATGCAACTAGTTTTAAAAGAGAATATATATACCACATCCGAATCATAACAAGGACGAGGGCCGACGGGGACGGATATCAAAACCATGGCACTATATGTATAACAAACAACGTATGGGTAAGATAATTATACGAGTAACTATATATCCAAATCACACAAACATCAATTTTATATAAAATTTCATGAACAAGAGGCTCACCACAAGGTGGTGCCGGCAACGGGACGGTGCGGGCGATCGACGGTGGTTACGACGGAGATTTAGAAGGCACTAAGTAAACCACACCTACATATGCAAACTAAGTGTTATTTTTGACCTCAAATTGCATATAAATCAAATACTAGCACATATATATATATCCTCCCAAATTACTAAACTCACAAATTAATCACTATATAAAGCATTGCAAGAGCTAATCTAGCAATGAGAGATGAAAGGACAAAGTTGCTAACCTTTGTGATCATTTGAATGGATGGGGGCCTTCAAATCTTGACAAATTTTGGGCAAAATGTGTGATGAGCTCGAGAGGAAGAGGGGAAGAACAGAGAGGAGAGGGGAAAGGGGAAGAATAGAGCGAGCTCGGGTGTGTAGGGTTTATGTAGGATGACCTTTAGTACCGGTTCGTGCCACGAACCGGTACTAAAGGGGCTGGAGGGGCCCCAGTCTGACAACATCCTGCCACCACTCTCATTAGTACCGGTTCGTGGCACGAACCGATGCTAAAGGTTCGCCACGAACCGGTACTAATGAAAGCGGCCCGGCTAGCCGTTGGAACCGGCACTAATGTATACATTAGTGCCGGCTCAAATACAAACCGGCACTAATGTGCTTCACGTTTGACCCTTTTTCTACTAGTGCCAGCAGGGCATGGCCTCGCCGCGGAGGGTGGAGGGAAGGTCTGCTGGGGAGGGCGTCAGGCAGGGACGTGCAGCAGCGCTGGGAGGAGTGGCGCCCGCGCCAGAGCCAGGGTGGGGGCGGGGAGGACGCGGGGCCAGGGGTGGGGGAGTCGCGCGGGGACGAATCCGGCCGGCGGCGGCATCCTGGGGCGTGGCGCGGCCTCGCCGGTCAGCCCACGGGCGGCAACGCGGCGGAAGCGGACGGGGGATGGCGCGTCCCGGCGACGGATGGTGGATCCGCGGGGCGGGGAGGGGGGAAGCGCATGGGGGACGGATCCGCCCTGCCGCCACCATCCCGGGGCGCGGCCGGCGGCGCAGCGGTGGCGGGTGCAGGGGGGTTCCTGGCGGCGGCGGATGCGTTCCCCCCGTGTCGCCAGAGGAGGGGGACGCGGGGGTCCAACTGGGCTCCCTAACCAACTAATTAGTCCATCTATTTGTACTTGTCCCTACTTAATTGTTCACCAACCAGATTGATCCATGTGTATGAATGTATCTCTTGTTTGAATAAAGGCATACTTAATGGTGTGTATGTTATCTCCGGCGGCGGCGAGCACCACTATGCGCGTTGGCTGGAAGCGCGGGTAGCCCCTCCATCTTGGTTGACTGAGACGAGTGCTTTTTTCTTTTTCTTTTTCTTTTTCTTTTTTGAATGGGTGCTTAGAGCTACAACTAATCTCTGCCACACTACCAAAGTACTTCTCGCTTGATTTATTATCAGGGGAACCCCATGAATTGCTACAACTAAGTACTATTGCTATTGCAGGAGTAGGATTTCTCTGGACGATTTTTTCATATGAAATTGCTGACAGAGGCGTATGAATTCTACAATTTGTATTCATGGGAGATGAGTAGGCAGAATGTCAACGGGACCAAATGCATGTAGGAGATCGTGTGCGGCTGCGCCGTGAGTCCCTTTTTCTCTTTTTCAGTTTTGTGTTGGGTGCGATTGTGCGATTTTGTTATGTTCAAAGGAACTGAAGTAGTTGGCAAATTTGATGATTTGAAATCAAATGCAGGGCAAACCAAAGAGGAAGAAAAGTTCATCGTTGAGGAACAATTGCGCCGCCATGGTTCGTCTACACCGGACAGATGATGTGGGGTGGTATATATGCCTCAGAAAATCGTGCTTCTCACAACCATGAACAGTTAGGCTGGCCATAGTGGGGGTAACATACACTTGGGACTAGTAAACATGCTTATGTGGCACACAATTAAAGAAGAGAGATGATTAGAATAACATAGGTAGATACCGTATCATGTTAAATGCCGTGTTACTTTATGTCATGCATGATAATAAATATGATCACTTATGGTACTACTTTATGATACTATGCACAAGGTAGGGGGTGTTTGGTTCAGGGACTTTTTAGTCCCAGAGACTAGAAAAAGTCCCTAAAAAGTCCATAGAAACCAAACGGGAGGGACTTTTTCTACAGGGACTAGAAAAAGACTCTACTGGAAAGTCTTTTTTGATTAGTCCCTGGGACTAGAAAAAGTCCTAGAACTTCTAAACCAAACACCCCCATAGTATCATACACTAGTATTATATGCATGATACTAGTATATGATACTCTTCACCATGACTAGCCTTAGGACTTGTGCTGAGAAGGAGTAAATAGCATAAAACTACTAGTTTACAGGCTATGGTTCCAAAAAACTACCACTTTTTAATTTTTCTCAGAAAGCTACCAAACGCGCGGTCCGCTGTTTCAAAAAACCCAAACCCGCGGTGACTAGCGATTTAACCGTTTTTCTGACGGATTGGACCCACATGCCAGGCCACCTGGCCACGCGCGCTCACGGCGCGGCCGTTGACGGCCGTTAGCCGACGCGGCCCGGTCGGAACCAAAGTGGGCGGTCGGGCCAGACACTCTCTCGCTCCCCCTCCTCTTCACCTCCTCTCCCCGCAGTGACCTAGGTGGGCAATGGCGGCGGCGCAGCCAAATGTCGTCGTCGGCGAGCTATTGAGCCAAGGCGGCACCGGCCAGGAGGGCGGTGGACAGTCAGAGGTGGACAAATGGCTAGGCAGCTCGAGCTTCCCGGCGCAGCGGTCGCAGCAGCCATCACCGCCCGCGGCTCCTGTGGATCCGCTGAGCTCAGATCCGGAAGTCCGCGCGGCCAGGGCAGTGGCAAAGCGCATCCATGCTGATCCAGCAGGCGGCCACCGTTGGGCGTCGTCCTTTGGTGGAGTGAGGTAAACACTGTTTGTTCTTGGCATGCTACTGTATTTTATTGGTTAAGTCAGTGTAGAAGAAAGTGCATTTGGTTAGTTCATTTGGTCAGTGCATTCACTGTAATTAGAAGAAAGTTCAGTAATGTTCAGTGACTTAAAAACGGTTGTTTGTCAATTTAATCCTACAGCTTAGATGAAGAGATTTGGGACTTGAGGCTACATTTCCAAGGAATAGATAATATGGAGAAAAAGTATTCAGTTTCCTCAGATATCAGTTATCTGACCATATTAGCATTGGTTGAGTTGGAGGGCTATGGCATAGATGCATTTCTGACATATGTAAAGGAAGAGGGAAAGGGGCTGGAGGGTGTGGAGGCCCTGGATAGTGAGGAGGCATTAGAGGAAATGCTTGCCTTATTTGTTGATAATAAGGTACTGAACATCAGTGTCAGAAAAGCTACTGATCCAAGCCCAGCAGATGAGGAACAGATCCCCATTGATCATGATGGTGATCCTATTGTTTACAGAGTTTCACAAGAAGGTGTTCTGTACCCTGCCTCTAATGCTAGTTTGCCAGCTTTAAGCCCTGATGAGCCCTACATGAACACACAGCAAAGCAGCAATTTTAACAAAGGGAAAACAGTTGTGGAAGAAGAAGATGTAGAAGAAGAAGCAGATGAAGAAGAAGATGTACCAGAGGAAGAAGATGAAGTTGAAGATGACAAATCATCTTCAGATTTTGAGTTCTTTAGGGGTGATTACAGAGGGGAGACAATTTCTTACAAAGCTTGGTGTAGGGGTGAAGATGAGGCTGGCACTGATACTGCAGAGCACTTTTGTGCACCTAACTCAGAACCTTCTGAGTTTTGGGAGGAAGAACCAGTTGTTTCTGAAGATGAAGTAGTAGAGGATCCTGCTGTAACTACAAAAGCAGCCAAAAATCTTAAGCCAGTTAAAAAACCTAGCCCAACTAGCAAGTCTCACAGTGAGCCTGAGCACAGCAAGTTTGAAGATTATGTCCCTGAAGCTGATGAGTACTGTTTTCCAGGTGATTTTGGCATAAGTGATGAAGATGATGCACCAAGGCTGCCATCTGGAAGGAAAAGTAGGAAGAAGCAGAAGAAGGAAAGGATATGGTATGATCCATCAAGGCCTGATGCACATGAGCAGTTTGCAATGCATTTGTGCTTTGAAAATGTAGTTGAGTTCAGAGAAGCACTTAGAAATTTTCATGTGAGGACTCTTAGGAATTTTGAGTATCACGGAAATGAACCAACTAGTGTTATTGCTTGGTGCTCTGACAGAAAACATGGTTGTGAGTTTTACATAGTTGCCTCCAAGATAGCTCATGAGGCAACTTTCAGTATCAAGAAGATGAACCTGGATCACACTTGTGGAGCAAGTGGAGAGAACACAAAGGTGACAGTCAATTGGGTTGCTAAGGTTTCTGAGGATACAGTCAGATCCAACCCTGGAGCTGGTGTTGACACAATTATGTCATACACAAAGAAGAAGTTTGGTGTGCATGTGCCTAAAAGCTTGGCATATAGGGCAAGGAAGCAAGCTGTTGAGGTTGTGCAAGGAGATCACAAACTCCAGTATCACAGAATAAGGGACTACATGCAGTGTGTGCTAGATACTAACCCTGGCAGTAGGTGCATAGTAACAACACATGAGGACCCACTTAACCCAGCTCCTACCCCAAGGTTTCACTATATGTTTTACTGCTTGTTTGCATGCAAGGAGGGTTTTCTGAATGGATGCAGGCCATTTATAGGTAAGTATTTAGAAATTTATATGCTTTTTAAACATTGATGTACTTAGGCACTCATGTTATCATGTTAGCAGGTCTGGATGGTTGCTTCATCAAGCTAAGCACTGGTCAGCAGATATTGGCAGCTACAGGGAGGGATGGCAACAATAACATCTTCCCAATAGCTTTTGGTGTTGTTGATAAGGAAGAGACAGACAGTTGGACATGGTTTCTCACACAGTTGAGAACATTCATTGGAACTGGCAATAAGTTTGGCAAATACACAATTTTGTCTGACAGGCAGAAGGTATTGTTCTGAACCTAGTCTTTACATTTGCCTTTACATTTGCCATGAGTAAAATGTTTTTTAGTAGATGAGTAACACTTAAGATTACCTTACATTGAACAGGGATTGTTGAATGCAATAGATGATGTATTCCCTGACTCTCCACAAAGGTTTTGTCTTAGACATATTTATGCCAATTTCCAATCTGTTGGTTTCAAAGGAGAGGAACTTAAGAAACATGTAGATCAGGCTGCCTATTCCTTTACCAAACATGGACATGATTTAGGCATGGAGAATTTGAAAAAAGAAAGTTTAAAAGCTTGGCAGTGGTTGTCACAGATACCAGAGCATACCTGGGCTAGGTATAAAATGGACACTATGTGCAAAACAGACCTGGTAGTAAACAACCTTAGTGAGGTTTTCAATAGAATGATTTTGGATGTTAGGAACAAGCCAATCAGGAGTATGTTAGAGGGCATAAGAACAAAGCTAATGATTAAGTTTCAGAAGATCAGAGAGAAGATAGAGACATGCAGATGGGAAATCACACCTACTTATTCAGAGATTTTAGAAGAGGGGAAGAAGTGGGCTAAATAATGTCAAGCATACATGGCAGGGCCAGGGATATGGCAGGTCACAAGTAGCTCTGAAAACACATATTGTGTTAATTTGAACAATGAGACCTGTGACTGTAGGAGGTGGGACATGACAGCTATCCCCTGCAGTCATGCCATTGCTGCAATGCAGAAAGTGAAGATACACCCTGAAGACTATGTTTCTGCTTTTTTCAAGAAACCCATGTATTGTGAAACATATAAGCACATAATATTCCCTGTGCCATGTCCTGACCATTGGCCTCATACACCTGGTGATGATATTTCTCCCCCTGTGTTTAGAGAAAAGAAAGGTAAAAAACAAACTGCCAGGAGGAAAGGCCTGCTTGAGGTGCCAGCTAAAAAGGATACTTCTAGGATTGGTACAGTGACATGCAGCAACTACAAGAAGCAAGGGCATAGGATCAACAATTGTGGTGTCCCTTTGAAACCTAAGTTCCAGATGAGGCTGAACAAGCACCAGGTATGTCCATTCATTCCATTGTTACATTCATTGCATTGTTACATTCATTTCATTTATAGGAAAATAGTTCTAACTAATATTGTTGTGTAGGAAAATAGAGCAAACTACTCTAAGGCTGGTTCTTCAATGGCAGCAACTGCACAAAGGCCACCAAGGGTACCTGTTGTGTCAGGACCCCGATTCCAAGCCACATCGATCTAGCCGGTAACACCTCATATCACTTTGCGGCCTCACGCACGGTATCCCACGGGTGTCGCCTTACCATGGCCCGGGACCGTTTGCGCCTTTTGGCTCGCGTATATGACAATGTCGCTAGCATCCATGTGACCGAGAACCCGGGCCGACATGGCTAGTCGTGAACCCAAAGCGGCACAGACCTATGGAGACAGGCATACATGAATCACAACGAACATGTCGGTCATCAACGAGTGATTCCGGGCTGTAGCACTGGGCTAACAGGACTCCGGGGGATCCCGGGCTGTAGCCGGCTAGACAGGACTCCGGAGATCACCGTGTGACATTTCCCCGAAGGGACAGACATAGGGACGAAGTGAAACACATGCCGGCCAGTCAAGTGTCCTGAACAGTAGTGCTGGGCTAGCAGGACTCCGGTGAACCGGGCTTTAGTGGACTACTATGGCTCGAGGAGCACTAGACTACATTTCCCCATAAGAAAGGCTGCAAAGGACAAACAACTAGATTGTCGGATCCCACTCATACCAAGCATTTCAATCATACATACAATATGCTCGATATGAGTACATACAACATGGCATCACAACAAAACTCTACAACTCAGGTACTTTATTTAAAGGCTCCAGGGAGCCATACATAACATATCCATACAGGTAGGGGTCACATGACCCGACACTCAAGTCATACAGTCATACAAGCACATGCGGAAGCAACTAGTCTGAGTACAGACTCTAGAAAGAAAGAAGGCTTCTCGAAGCCTGTCTATCTACATAGGGCCCTCCATGGCCTGGATCACCACCTGGGTGGCTAGTCACTCGTCGACATCAAGGTCTACGTAAAACCCATCGGAGGGGGCAGTGTTGTCGTCTGAAAACAATAAATAAGCAAACATGAGTACAAAGGTACTCAGCAAGTCTTACATCAGAACCTACTGTACATGCTCATTCTCAAGAAGGTGGTGGGGTTTATGCAGCAAGCCAGCTTTGACTCTTGGCTAAGCTATCCTATAGAATCTTTTAGCAAAATAGTTTTCGCACACGAGTCCACTACTCACCATCACAATACTCCACCGTGGATCCTCCCTCGTATCCTGCGAGGGGGCCATCCTCGGTACTCACCCTTATCTTGAGTCTTTTAGTAGTATCCATTTACTTGTCTATAAACTGTATATGCAACCAAGTAGTCCCTTACCGCGGACACAGCTATTCGAATAGTTTCATACCCTGCAGGGGTGTACTTCGTCACACATGTTTCCACCACTTAGCGTCTGCACACGAAATGTGCTCGGCAGACTTCAAGCGAAAACCGACGTGGGTGTAGACCACGACCTGAATAACCTCACAAGTCTCTAGTCCAGGGTCATCGCCTATTCAGGTTCCATCCGCAAGGAAATCCGGCCGGGGTGTCCTCAACGGCCCCGAACGATGTGAACAGGGTTCCCGAGACACCAAACGGGTGACTCGGTACACCGTGCCACGGTGTATCTACCGCAACATAGCCCACCCCTAGGGTCAGCGCTACGCACGGCCGCCAACACATATCCTACAAACACCAGAAACTAGTTGCAACTCCTGGACTGAGGCGAGGGGGGTCGGTAAGTCGAGCGGGGTCATATTTCAGGGCCCAATGTGTGGTAGTAGCTGAATCTTAATTCACGCATACAGAACTCAGTTCTTAGGGACGGCTTCAATGAAACAACCCACCATGCACTCCTACATGGCCTCTCATCGATACCTTTACCAAAACATGTTCAACACATCCCACATATTACTGGCACAAGCATTTCACTCTAGCCCATCCCCCAGATGAACCAGACCTGACACAACTCTAAGCATAGCAGGCATAGCAAGGTAGGAATCACAAAACATGGCTCAATCAACTCCTACACATGCTAGTGGGTTTCACCTAGTTACTGTGGCAATGACAGGTCATGCAGAGGATAAGGGTTCAACTACCGTAGCACACAGCAGTTTGAATCGTGTTGTCTTAATGCAGTAAACAAGAGCAGGAGCGAGAACATTGGCTGTATCGGAATGATCAATGGTTGCTTGCCTGATGGAGTGGTAACGGGATACTGCCCTTCAGTTGGATACTCGTGAATATCCTCGGAGGCAGAACCTACCACGAAGAACACAACCAAGCACAATCAACACATGACGATATGCAACAATATGATGCATGCTATGACATGGCAATATGGATGTGTCTTGAGCTAATGCAACTAGCTATGATTTAAATGAAGTTGGTTTGAATACAATATTCAAATTCCAACCCCATATATGATTATTTAAATGCCCTTTATTTGTTTTGTCCAAAACAGAGGACAAGCATTGTTCAAACATGCATGAAAATGGTACAGATGGATTCCTTGAATTTTTCTGATAATTTTTCATATATAATTTGTCTCATTTGGAGTTATGGTTGAATTTCTATGAATTTTTGAAGTTTTGGGTATTTTCTGGAATTTCCTGAATTATTTTTAAACTAGAAAATGATTTACTGCGTCAGCACTGCATCACTATGATGTCAGCTGGTCAACACGGTCGCCCAGAGTCAAACCTGACAGTGGGTCCCGCGTGTCAGTGTAATTTGTTAACTAAAATATTAATTAGCACTAATCCTAATTAGTCAGCAGGGTTGGGCCCTACCTGTCATTGACCCAGGGGTCAAACTGGGCCCACCCATGGTCAAACATGGTCGGCGGGGTCAACTCGCCGGCGTCGAGTCGCCGGCGAGGCCAGACGCGGCGGAGCAGCGTGGGTATCGCGCTCCGGCGACCAAAATGACGGCGGAGGCGTGCTGCATGCTGCTGGTGGACTCGCGCGTCGAGTGGTGTAGGCGGTGGGTGCGGGGGTGGCTGGAGATGACGCCGACGAGCACGAATGCGGCGGCCGGCGTTCGGGTGTTCGCGGGATCGATGCTGCGGTGCACGGGAGGAGGAGTTGGTGGTGGCTACGGGCTCCTGGTGGTGCGCTGAGCACAAAGGTGGGCTTGGCTTCGAGCCACTTTGGGTCTAGCCACAACGGCGCCATGGCCGGCGGCGAGGAGCTCACGACTCAAGTGGCTAGGCTAGTTAGGGGAAGAGATTCACTGCGGGGAGAAGGGGGAAATGCTCGGGAGCTCACAGGGAGGTCGATGAGTAGCTCAGCGGGCTCGGGGAAGCTTCTGCAACGGCGAATTGACGACGGCGATCTCCGGGCACCGGAGATGAAGACGACGACGCTCGGGTCGACTGGGGCCTCCTCTGGTCGCGTGCTTCGGGTGTGTAGCTCCACGGGGTCAGGGCGGGGCCTAGGGATGCGGAGAGGGAGCGAAGGGGTGGCTGTGGACGCGGTGGCAGCAAACGGCGGCGACGGCGCGTTCGGGTGTGTGTGAGAGATCGAGACAGGGGAGGGGATGAGGTCGAGGGAGTGAGCGAGAGGGATCAGTGGGTTGCGTGGCGTCTCCCAGGGGCGTCCAGGCGTCGAGGGGGGGTGCGGCAAGCAGGAGCTGGCCGGAGCGCGTGCTCGCACGCGCCGGCCACGCGCTCGTCCTCCTGGCGAGGGGGAAGACGACAGGGAGGAGCCCTAGTGGGCTGGGCCGTCCAGCTACAGTGCTGGGCCGGTTGGTGGCGCCAGGTAAGTGGCCCACTAGCCTACTCTCTCTCTCTCTCTTTTCTAATTTATTCTGTTTTTTTCTATTTTTGTTATTCTGTTTTGATTTAGTTTAAATACTAAATCATTTTATAAAATCCTGAAAATATTTATGGACACTTTCTGAAATATTTCAGTGGCCCAAAAATAGTTCCAACATTATTTGAGCATTTGAATTATTTAATAGTATTTAAATGCCCAAATTCAAATATTTATGAATTAAGTCAATGCCCCTTTGTTGACCTAAAATTATATGCACCATTTTTCCCAAGGGTTCTAACCCAAGGCAAAGAGGGTGAACATTTTTGAAGGGCATTTCAGGTTCATTGAATTTATTTTTAGTAAACCCTAGTTGATTTCAGGGGGGGTGCTGGGGGTTCTGCTTTCCCCATTTCAATTTTCTGATGAAGGTAAACATGATGCACACTCTAATGCATAACCTAGCTAGGGTGTGACAACTCACCCCCACTCAATAGAATCTCGTCCCGAGATTTAGGATCATCTGGGAAGAAGGCGGGGTACTCGAGTCGAAGACGATCCTCCCTTTCCCAAGTGGCTTCTTCCTTGGAATGGTGTGACCATTGAACCTTGAGAAACTTGATATTATGACGTCGAGTGGTACGCTCGGCTTGATCAAGGATACGAACGGGGTATTCCCGATAAGAAAGGTTATCTTGTAAGTCAAGCGTTTCGTGGTCCACTCCATGGATAGGATCCGCGAAGCAACGCCTGAGTTGCGAAACGTGGAAGACATCGTGAACTCTGGAAAGATGCGGAGGTAGTTCCAATTGGTAGGCAACTTCTCCTCGTTTGGCAAGAATGCGAAAGGGTCCAATGTAACAAGGAGCCAATTTGCCTTTGATACCGAAGCGATGGGTTCCCTTTAACGGGGTAACCCGAAGGTAAGCTTTCTCGTCAATTTCAAATGTCATAGGCTTATGCTTACGATCATATTGACTCTTTTGGCGAGATTGGGCCGTTTTCAATTTCTCACGAATAACGTGAACCTGCTCTTCTGCTTCCTGAATCATATCCGGGCCAAAGAGTTGTCTTTCCCCGGTTTCTGACCAGTTAAGAGGCGTTCGACATTTTCGTCCATAGAGAACTTCGAAGGGAGCCTTGCCCAAACTAGCTTGATAGCTATTGTTATAAGCAAACTCCGCGAATGGAAGGCATTTCTCCCAACTCATTCCGAACGAGATAACAGAAGCTCGGAGCATATCTTCCAGAATTTGATTTACTCGCTCTACTTGACCACTTGATTGAGGATGGAAGGCGGTGCTAAAGGAGAGATGAGTTCCCATAGCATTCTGGAAACTTTCCCAAAATCGAGAGGTGAAGAGACTTCCACGGTCTGAGTTAATTTCCAATGGGACACCATGAAGAGACACTATTCGGGAGATGTATAGGTCAGCTAGCTGGCTAGCGGTGATACTCTCACGAACAGGTAGAAAATGGGCTACTTTGGAAAGACGGTCGATCACGACGAAGATGGCATTATTTCCCCTCTTGGTCCTGGGAAACCCAGTGATGAAATCCATACTGATTTTGTCCCATTTCCATTCAGGAATAGCCAAAGGTTGAAGGGTGCCAGCAGGCCGTTGATGCTCTGCTTTAACACGACGACAAACGTCGCAATTAGCAATGTATTGAGCGATTTCTCTCTTCATCCTAGTCCACCAAAACCTCTGGCATAGGTCTTGATACATTTTAGTACTACCGGGATGAATGGTGAGAGGGGATTCATGAG
The DNA here is from genome assembly GCA_034509565.1 of Triticum monococcum. Classification (NCBI taxonomy): domain Eukaryota; kingdom Viridiplantae; phylum Streptophyta; class Magnoliopsida; order Poales; family Poaceae; genus Triticum; species Triticum monococcum. Next base: position 675,229,537 of record CM067845.1, read on the forward strand.
CTTCCTTAAGGATCATCTGGCGTAGATGTTGGTTCTTGGGAACCACCAGGCGGTTCTCAAAGAAGACAGCACCTTGCTCATCCATGGAAAAACATTTAGCTACTCCGCTAGCAATGTTTTCCTTAATCCGAGATATGCCCTTATCACGCTTTTGGGCAGCTATGATTTGATCCATAAGGGTAGGTTTCGCCACCAGAGTAGACAAGAATCCTTGAGGAACAATGTGAAGATTAAGCTTGCGAAATTCCTCATGGAGAAGTGGTTGACTTTGTTGTAATAGCAGGTTGTTACAGTAGGACTTACGACTTAGCGCATCGGCCATGACATTGGCTTTGCCAGGGGTGTAAGTTATTCCTAAGTCGTAATCCGAGATCAACTTGACCCAACGTCTTTGCCTGAGATTCAAATCTGGTTGGGTGAAGATATATTTCAAGCTTTGGTGATCGGTGAAGATCTCGCAACGATTACCGAGAAGGTAATGTCGCCAGGTTTTGAGTGCATGGACTACAGCTGCAAGCTCTAGATCATGTGTGGGATAATTTTCCTCATGTGGGTGTAATTGCCGTGAAGCATAGGCAATTACCTGACGATCTTGCATGAGTATGCAACCTAGTCCTTGTCGCGAGGCGTCGCAATAGATAATAAAGTCCTTTGAAAATCTGGTGGTACCAGTACGGGAGCAGATGTCAGGCGTCTTTTCAGTTCCTGAAAACTGAACTCGCACTGTGGAGTCCACTCGAACCTTTTATCTTTCTTGAGGAGTTCAGTTAGAGGTTTAGCAACCTTGGAGAAATTCTCGACGAAGCGGCGGCAATAGCTCGCTAGGCCAAGGAAACTCCGAACTTGCTTGACCGTAACAGGTGGAGTCCAATCAAGGACGGCTTGAACTCGCTCGGGATTGACAGCAATACCCTTACCAGAGATTACATGGCCTAGATAGGTCACTTCTGACAACCAAAATTCACACTTGGAGAATTTGGCATAAAGGCGATGCTCTCGAAGTTTCATCAATACCAGCCTTAGATGTTCGGCATGTTCCTCTTCATTCTTGGAGTAGATGAGTATGTCATCGAGGTATGCTACGACGAATTTGTCCAAGTACTCCATGAAAACCGAGTTCATTAACCGGGAGAAAGTGGCCGGGGCATTGGTTAAACCGAAGGACATGACGGTGTACTCGTATTGGCCATAACGAGTAACAAAGGCCGTTTTGGGAATGTCCCCGTTTCTGATTTTGATTTGATGGTAGCCCAGCCTCAAATCCATCTTGGAGAAGACTGAGGATCCAGCGAGCTGATCATACAGGTCGTTGATCCTGGGAAGCGGGTATTTGTTCTTGATGGTGACCAGATTGACAGGTCGGTAATCCACAACCATTCGATCCGTTCCATCCTTCTTCTTGACGAAGAGGACGGGGCAAGCCCAAGGAGAGGAGCTAGGACGGATGAACCCTTTGTTCAACGACTCATCGAGTTGGTTCTTAAGCTCGGCTAGTTCTAAGGGTGCCATCTTGTAGGGTCTTCTAGCAATTGGAACGGTTCCTGGAACAAGGTCTATCACAAACTCGACATCCCGGTCAGGTGGAACACCTGGCAGTTCTTCCGGAAACACATCCGGGAAGTCTCGGACTACCGGAACGTCCTCAAGGTCTGGAAGAGGGTTGGCATTGAGAGAGTAAAGTTGGCGCTTGGCCACTCGAGTTAAGACATTAACTGTCTTGCCCGAGGGATGAGTAAGTTGAACGGTTCTAGTGGCACAATCGATCTTGGCGTAATGAGCCGACATCCAGTCCATACCCAAGATGATGTTTATGTCGGAGGACTTGAGAGCTATTAGAGATGCGAGGAAAACAAGTCTATCGACAAGAATTTCGTTCCCATGGCTTACCCTAGAAGTTTGCCATTTGGAACCCGGAGTTTGAATTACCATGGAAGTGGGCATGTCACAGAATGTCGTGTTATGCAACCGAGCATAATTCTCGGATATGAATGAATGAGATGCTCCAGTATCGAAAAGAACAGATGCCGGATGGCAGTTAACAAGGAGCGTACCAAGGACGACGTTGGGATCCTCATGAGCCTCTTCGGCTGAGACGTAGTTGACATGGCCACGTGCAGTAGTGGCCGGCTTGGCGTAGAAAGTCTTTCCCGCGGGCTTACCACGGCCAACGGACTTTCCAGCTTGATTGGGGTTGTTCTGGGGACACTCTCGACTATAGTGACCCGGTTCTCCACACTTGAAGCATGTTACCACAGTGGGGCGTGGAGCAACATTAGCAGCGGGGCCACCATAGGGCTTGGATGGTGCAAATTGCTGGTTGGGACGAGGCGCCTCAAAGGATGGCCTCGGGGTGAATCTGGGTGGCAGTGCGGTGCTTGGAATCCACACCCGGCGCTTCTGAGCTCCAGAGCCGGATGAAGACCCAAAATCACGAGAGTGCTTGCGTGAAGCGTCATAATCAGTCTGTCCTGTCTCAGCACTGATAGCTTTATTGACCAGCTTCTGGAAGGATGTGCACTCGTGCAGACGGAGATCGCGGCGAAGCTCAGGGCTAAGTCCCTTACGGAACCTTGCCTGCTTCTTGGCGTCAGTAGAAACCTCTTCAGGAGCATAGCGTGTCAGGTTCCCAAATTCTCGGCTATATGCATCCACAGTCAGCCTTCCTTGGGTGAAGTTACAGAACTCCTCCCTCTTGCGATCCATAAGACCTTCCGGAATGTGATGCTCACGGAAAGCCTCGCTGAACTCAGCCCAGGTAGTGATTTGGCCGACCGGGCGCATAGCTTCGTAGTTTTCCCACCAATGGCTAGCGGGGACCTCAAGATGATAAGCAGCATAGGTAACCTTGTCGGCTTCAGCTACGTTGGCAGAACGTAGCTTGTGGGTGATGCTGCGAAGCCAATCATCCGCGTCGAGGGGCTCGACGGAATGGTTAAACTTTGGTGGGTACAGCTTGATAAAGTCGTTGATTGACACCAAGTCATTTCGTGGGTGGCGTGCAGTGTTCTGCTCAATCCGCTCCAGCAGGCGGTTGGTCTCACGCTTGTTCCTTTCCGCCTCCAGCATCACTTCGGCCAGGGAAGGCGGGTGAGGCAAATTTTCACCTCTAGCTGCATTGGCTTCCCCCTGCTCCGGGGCAGCAGGGTTTCCGCGGGTGTTGACCATCCTAGAAAGAAACAAGACAACGGTTTAGACAAGGATGGCTCAAACTTATCAGGGAAGTGCAGAATGTAAAGGATAACGCGGAATGCAGAGATGCTCATTCGTATGCCATGGTAATATAAAACTGCCATATATACACCAACGGTCATACTCGTCATACATAGTTTAGTACAAGCCCATGCTACAGTACAACTATGAAGGTAGACGTTACATCTCATCGGAGGCATTCCGAGTCCCTATACATTATTTGTCTACACCTCCGGAATCGATTACACACCAAGTCGTATTCCACAAGTCACACAGGACAGTGGAGATACAACTACTACAATACTAGTGGTACTACTACTAACTCAGATAGCTCCGTAGTAGTCCTCATAGAAGTCACCTCCATAGCCTGGAAGTTCAACGTGATCATCCGGAAACAGACGGTCCTGTGGAGCCTGTAGACCATAGGGGCTAGGATAAGGTCTTGGACCAACAAACGGTGGCCTGCGGGTCCAAGGGGTGGGGTGATGCCTCCCACATCACGCCAATCCACCATGTCTGGCAGAGCTGCTCTCACAGGATACAGATCCCTGGTATCCATACATCCCGCTTGCACCGCGGGTGCAAACCGAGTCAATGTGGCCCAATGATCAGCACGGGTATTAAAGAGCTCCAGCCTCAAGGCCCGATTCTCTCGGTCCTTATCTTCGAGCATCTCAGCGGTGGTACGAGTTAATGAGTCCTCCTGAGTGGAGTCAGCATAGATAGCCTGAAGATACCCCTGCGCTCCCAGAAGTGAAGCTGGCATGTAACGGAAGTCAGTGTTCCGAAGCAGGCCAGTCCGGACTCGCAAGATGGTCATCATGGAATAGGCAGCATCCTGCACAGCCATCTCAATGGTAACTCCGAGTCCATAGGAACAGTGAAGGGGCTCGGTAGATCCAGGATAGGAAAGAAATATCCTGACGGTGCATAAATACTGGCTTTGATTAAAGTCGTGGAACTGCTCTTCAACAGTGTATTCGGGATACCAACGGTATCCTGTCTCGATCATGACCCGGACCAACATAGTAGTATGACCGGGCACGTCGAGGCACCTGGTCAGGCATACCACTTGATTTTGAGACTGGTTAGCCATTTGAAAGCACAACCACAAGACAAAGACATCAGAATTCCTAGGGAAAAAATTGGGCAGCATAACGGCTGTAAATGCTCAGAAAAAGATTCGAGACATCCACAACAGTTCACAATACCGCTCAACAGCATCATATCAAGGTTCTGATTCAAATAGCCACGTACTAAAATAGTAGAAACTGGACTGAAACTCGTAGCAATAATCCTATGAGCTACTACGGATTAGTAACACGTGAACCTGATAGAAGGAGAGAGCCTAGTCCTTAACCCACGTTGAATGAGAAGAGAATGACTCAGATCAGAAGCATAGGGTAAAGGAGTAAAAGAACCTTACGTTCCCTCCCACAATCAATTCCCTTACATATAACTAAAGCATTTCTAGACTCGACATCGACCAGTTTGGCTGAACGAACCTACAGGCAGTCCGGCTCTGATGCCAACACTGTCAGGACCCCGATTCCAAGCCACATCGATCTAGCCGGTAACACCTCATATCACTTTGCGGCCTCACGCACGGTATCCCACGGGTGTCGCCTTACCATGGCCCGGGACCGTTTGCGCCTTTTGGCTCGCATATATGACAATGTCGCTAGCATCCATATGACCGAGAACCCGGGCCGACATGGCTAGTCGTGAACCCAAAGCGGCACAGACCTATGGAGACAGGCATACATGAATCACAACGAACATGTCGGTCATCAACGAGTGATTCCGGGCTGTAGCACTGGGCTAACAGGACTCCGGGGGATCCTGGGCTGTAGCAGGCTAGACAGGACTCCGGAGATCACCGTGTGACATTTCCCCGAAGGGACAGACATAGGGACGAAGTGAAACACATGCCGGCCAGTCAAGTGTCCTGAACAGTAGTGCTGGGCTAGCAGGACTCCGGTGAACCGGGCTGTAGCGGACTACTATGGCTCGAGGAGCACTAGACTACATTTCCCCATAAGAAAGGCTGCGAAGGACAAACAACTAGATTGTCGGATCCCACTCATACCAAGCATTTCAATCATACATACAATATGCTCGATATGAGTACATACAACATGGCATCACAACAAAACTCTACAACTCAGGTACTTTATTTAAAGGCTCCAGGGAGCCATACATAACATATCCATACAGGTAGGGGTCACATGACCCGACACTCAAGTCATACAGTCATACAAGCACATGCGGAAGCAACTAGTCTGAGTACAGACTCTAGAAAGAAAGAAGGCTTCTCGAAGCCTGTCTATCCACATAGGGCCCTCCATGGCCTGGATCACCACCTGGGTGGCTAGTCACTCGTCGACATCAAGGTCTACGTAAAACCCATCGGAGGGGGCAGTGTTGTCGTCTGAAAACAATAAATAAGCAAACATGAGTACAAAGGTACTCAGCAAGTCTTACATCAGAACCTACTGTACATGCTCATTCTCAAGAAGGTGGTGGGGTTTATGCAGCAAGCCAGCTTTGACTCTTGGCTAAGCTATCCTACGGAATCTTTAGCAAAATAGTTTTCGCACACGAGTCCACTACTCACCATCACAATACTCCACCGTGGATCCTCCCTCGTATCCTGCGAGGGGGCCATCCTCGGTACTCACCCTTATCTTGAGTCTTTTAGTAGTATCCATTTACTTGTCTATGAACTGTATATGCAACCAAGTAGTCCCTTACCGCGGACACGGCTATTCGAATAGTTTCATACCCTGCAGGGGTGTACTTCGTCACACATGTTTCCACCACTTAGCGTCTGCACACGAAATGTGCTTGGCAGACTTCAAGCGAAAACCGACGTGGGTGTAGACCACGACCTGACTAACCTCACAAGTCTCTAGTCCAGGGTCATCGCCTATTTAGGTTCCATCCGCAAGGAAATCCGGCCGGGGTGTCCTCAACGGCCCCGAACGATGTGAACAGGGTTCCCGAGACACCAAACGGGTGACTCGGTACACCGTGCCACGGTGTATCTACCGCAACATAGCCCACCCCTAGGGTCAGCGCTACGCACGGCCGCCAACACATATCCTACAAACACCAGAAACTAGTTGCAACTCCTAGACTGAGGCGAGGGGGGTCGGTAAGTCGAGCGGGGTCATATTTCAGGGCCCAATGTGTGGTAGTAGCTGAATCTTAATTCACGCATACAGAACTCAGTTCTTAGGGACGGCTTCAATGAAACAACCCACCATGTACTCCTACATGGCCTCTCATCGATACCTTTACCAAAACATGTTCAACACATCCCACATATTACTGGCACAAGCATTTCACTCTAGCCCATCCCCCAGATGAACCAGACCTGACACAACTCTAAGCATAGCAGGCATAGCAAGGTAGGAATCACAAAACATGGCTCAATCAACTCCTACACATGCTAGTGGGTTTCACCTAGTTACTGTGGCAATGACAGGTCATGCAGAGGATAAGGGTTCAACTACCGTAGCACACAGCAGTTTGAATCGTGTTGTCTTAATGCAGTAAACAAGAGCAGGAGCGAGAACATGGGTTGTATCGGAATGATCAATGGTTGCTTGCCTGATGGAGTGGTAACGGGATACTGCCCTTCAGTTGGATACTCGTGAATATCCTCGGAGGCATAACCTACCACGAAGAACACAACCGAGCACAATCAACACATGACGATATGCAACAATATGATGCATGCTATGACATGGCAATATGGATGTGTCTTGAGCTAATGCAACTAGCTATGATTTAAATGAAGTTGGTTTGAATACAAGATTCAAATTCCAACCCCATATATGATTATTTAAATGCCCTTTATTTGTTTTGTCCAAAACAGAGGACAAGCATTGTTCAAACATGCATGAAAATGGTACAGATGGATTCCTTGAATTTTTCTGATAATTTTTCATATATAATTTGTCTCATTTGGAGTTATGGTTGAATTTCTATGAATTTTTGAAGTTTTGGGTATTTTCTGGAATTTCCTGAATTATTTTTAAACTAGAAAATGATTTACTGCATCAGCACTGCATCACTATGACGTCAGCTGGTCAACACGGTCGCCCAGAGTCAAACCTGACAGTGGGTCCCGCGTGTCAGTGTAATTTGTTAACTAAAATATTAATTAGCACTAATCCTAATTAGTCAGCAGGGTTGGGCCCTACCTGTCATTGACCCAGGGGTCAAACTGGGCCCACCCGTGGTCAAACGTGGTCGGCGGGGTCAACTCGCCGGCGTCGAGTCGCCGGCGAGGCCAGACGCGGCGGAGCAGCGTGGGTATCGCGCTCCGGCGACCAAAATGACGGCGGAGGCGTGCTGCATGCTGCTGGTGGACTCGTGCGTCGAGTGGTGTAGGCGGTGGGTGCGGGGGTGGCCGGAGATGACGCCGGCGAGCACGAATGCGGCGGCCGGCGTTCGGGTGTTCGCGGGATCGATGCTGCGGTGCACGGGAGGAGCTGGTGGTCGCTACGGGCTCCTGGTGGTGCGCTGAGCACAAAGGTGGGCTTGGCTTCGAGCCACTTTGGGTCTAGCCACAATGGCGCCATGGCCGGCGGCGAGGAGCTCACGGCTCCAGTGGCTAGGCTAGTTAGGGGAAGAGATTCACTGCGGGGAGAAGGGGGAAATGCTCGAGAGCTCACAGGGAGGTCGATGAGTAGCTCAGCGGGCTCGGGGAAGCTTCTGCAACGGCGAATTGACGACGGCGATCTCTGCGCACCGGAGATGAAGACGACGACGCTCGGGTCGACTGGGGCCTCCTCTGGTCGCGTGCTTCGGGTGTGTAGCTCCACGGGGTCAGGGCGGGGCCCAGGGATGCGGAGAGGGAGCGAAGGGGTGGCTGTGGACGTGGTGGCAGCGAACGGCGGCGACGGCGCGTTCGGGTGTGTGTGAGAGATCGAGACAGGGGAGGGGATGAGGTCGAGGGAGTGAGCGAGAGGGATCAGTGGGCTGCGTGGCGTCTCCCAGGGGCGTCCAGGCGTCGAGGGGGGGTGCGGCAAGCAGGAGCTGGCCGGAGCGCGTGCTCGTGCGCGCCGGCCACGCGCTCGTCCTCCTGGCGAGGGGGAAGACGACAGGGAGGAGCCCTGGTGGGCTGGGCCGTCCAGCTACAGTGCTGGGCCGGTTGGTGGCGCCAGGTAAGTGGCCCACTGGCCTACTCTCTCTCTCTCTCTTCTAATTTATTCTGTTTTTTTCTATTTTTGTTATTCTGTTTTGATTTAGTTTAAATACTAAATCATTTTATAAAATCCTAAAAATATTTATGGACACTTTCTGAAATATTTCAGTGGCCCAAAAATAGTTCCAACATTATTTGAGCATTTGAATTATTTAATAGTATTTAAATGCCCAAATTCAAATATTTATGAATTAAGTCAATGCCCCTTTGTTGACCTAAAATTATATGCACCATTTTTCCCAAGGGTTCTAACCCAAGGCAAAGAGGGTGAACATTTTTGAAGGGCATTTCAGGTTCATTGAATTTATTTTTAGTAAACCCTAGTTGATTTCAGGGGGGGTGCTGTTGGGGAACGCAGTAATTTCAAAAAATTTCCTACGCACACGCAAGATCATGGTGATGCACAGCAACGAGAGGGGAGAGTGTTGTCTACGTACCAACGCAGACCGACTGCGGAAGCGATCACACAACGTAGAGGAAGTAGTCGTACGTTTTCTTCCCGGTCCGATCGATCCAAGCACCGTTACTCCGGCACCTCCGAGTTCTTAGCACACGTTCAGCTCGATGACGTTCCTCGGGCTCCGATCCAGCAAAGCGTCGAGGAAGAGTTCCGTCAGCACGACGGCGTGATGACGATCTTGATGTACTACCGACGCAGGGCTTCGCCTAAGCACTACAACGGTACGATCGAGGTGGAATTTGGTGGCAGGGGGCACCGCACACGGCTAAGGAACGATCTCAAGGATCAAGTTGTGTGTCTTGGGGTGCCCCCTGCCCCCGTATATAAAGGTTGGAGGAGGGGATCCGGCCGGCCAAGGGAGAGGAGGCGCAGGGGAGTCCTACTCCCACCGGGAGTAGGACTCCTCCCCCCAATCCTAATCCTATTAGGACTCCCGGGGGGAAAAGGAGAGAGAAGGGGGGCCGGCCCCTATCCTAGTCCTACTAGGACTTTGGGAAGGGGGGCGCCGGCCAGCTTGTGGGCTTTCCCTTTTTCTCCTTTTCCACTAAGGCCCAATAGGCCCATTAGTCTCCCGGGGGGTTCCGGTAACCCTCCCGGTATTCCGGTAAAATCCCGATTTCACCCGGAACACTTCCGATGTCCAAACATAGGCTTCCAATATATCAATATTTACGTCTCGACCATTTCGAGACTCCTCGTCATGTCCGTGATCTCATCCGGGACTCTGAACAACCTTCGGTACATCAGAATGCATAAACTCATAATAACTGTCATCGTAACGTTAAGCGTGCGGACCCTACGGTTCGAGAACAATGTAGACATGACCGAGACACGTCTCCGGTCAATAACCAATAGCGGGACCTGGATGCCCATATTGGCTCCTACATATTCTACGAAGATCTTTATCTGTCAGACCGCATAACAATATACGTTGTTCCCTTTGTCATCGGTATGTTACTTGCCCGAGATTCGATCGTCGGTATCCAATACCTAGTTCATTCTCGTTACCGGCAAGTCTCTTTACTCGTTCCGTAATACATCATCTCACAACTAACATATTAGTTGCAGTGCTTGCAAGGCTTATGTGATGTGCATTACCGAGAGGGCCCAGAGATACCTCTCCGACAATCGGAGTGACAAACCCTAATCTCGAAATACGCCAACCCAACATATACCATTGGAGACACCTGTAGTACTCCTTTATAATCACCCAGTTACGTTGTGACATTTGGTAGTACCCAAAGTGTTCCTCCGGTAAATGGGAGTTGCATAATCTCATAGTTATAGGAACATGTATAAGTCATGAAGAAAACAATAGCAACATACTAAACGATCGGAGTGCTATGCTAATGGAATGGGTCATGTCAATCAGATCATTCTACTAATGATGTGACCTCGTTAATCAAATAACAACTCCTTGTTCATGGTTAGGAAACATAACCATCTTTGATTAACGAGCTAGTCAAGTAGAGGCATACTAGTGACACTCTGTTGGTCTATGTATTCACACATGTATTATGTTTCCGGTTAATACAATTCTAGCATGAATAATAAACATTTATCATGATGTAAGGAAATAAATAATAACTTTATTATTGCCTCTAGGGCATATTTCCTTCAGTCTCCCACTTGCACTAGAGTCACTAATCTAGATTACACAGTAATGATTCTAACACCCATGGAGCCTTGGTGCTGATCATGTTTTGCTCGTGGAAGAGGCTTAGTCAACGGGTCTGCAACATTCAGATCCGTATGTATCTTGCAAATCTCTATGTCTCCCACCTGGACTAAATCCCGGATGGAGTTGAAGCGTCTCTTGATGTGTTTGGTCCTCTTGTGAAATCTGGATTCCTTTGCCAAGGCAATTGCACCAGTATTGTCACAGAAGATTTTCATTGGACCCGATGCACTAGGTATGACACCAAGATCGGATATGAACTCCTTCATCCAGACTCCTTCGTTTGCTGCTTCCGAAGCAGCTATGTACTCCGCTTCACATGTAGATCCCGCTACGACGCTTTGTTTAGAACTGCACCAACTTACAGCTCCACCGTTTAAAGTAAACACGTATCCGGTTTGCGATTTAGAATCGTCCGGATCAGTGTCAAAGCTTGCATCAACGTAACCTCTTACGGTGAGCTCTTTGTCACCTCCATATACGAGAAACATATCCTTAGTCCTTTTCAAGTATTTCAGGATGTTCTTGACCGCTGTCCAGTGATCCATTCCAGGATAACTTTGGTACCTCCCTGCTAAACTTATAGCAAGGCACACATCAGGTCTGGTACACAGCATTGCATACATGATAGAGCCTATGGCTGAAGCATAGGGAACATCTTTCATTTTCTCTCTATCTTCTGCAGTGGTCGGGCATTGAATCTTACTCAATTTCGTACCTTGTAACACAGGCAAGAACCCTTTCTTTGCTTGATCCATTTTGAATTTCTTCAAAATCTTGTCAAGGTATGTGCTTTGTGAAAGTACAATTAAGCGTCTTGATCTATCTCTATAGATCTTTATGCCTAATATGTAAGCAGCTTCCCCGAGGTCTTTCATCGAAAAACTTTTATTCAAGTATCCCTTTATGCTATCCAGAAATTCTATATCATTTCCAATTAGCAATATGTCATCCACATATAATATCAGAAATGCTACAGAGCTCCCACTCACTTTCTTGTAAATACAGGCTTCTCCAAAAGTCTGTATAAAGCCAAATGCTTTGATCACACTATCAAAGCGTTTATTCCAACTCCGAGATGCTTGCACCAGTCCATAAATGGATCGCTGGAGTTTGCATACTTTGTTAGCTCCTTTTGGATCGACAAAACCTTCTGGTTGTACCATATACAACTCTTCTTCCAGAAATCCATTCAGGAATGCAGTTTTGACATCCATCTTAGTCAACCCCTTGAACTTGTCGAAAACCTTTTGCGACAAGTCGAGCTTTATAGACAGTAACATTACCGTCAGCGTCAGTCTTTTTCTTGAAGATCCATTTATTCTCAATTGCTTGCCGATCATCGGGCAAGTCAACCAAAGTCCATACTTTGTTCTCATACATGGATCCCATCTCAGATTTCATGGCCTCAAGCCACTTTGCGGAATCTGGGCTCACCATCGCTTCTTCATAGTTCATAGGTTCATCATGATCTAGCATCATGACTTCCAGAACTGGATTACCGTACCACTCTGGTGCGGATCTCACTCTGGTTGATCTACGTGGTTCAGTAGTATCTTGTTCTGAAGCTTCATGATCATCATCATTAGCTTCCTCACTGATTGGCATAGGTGTCGCAGAAACAGTTTTCTGTGATGTACTATTTTCCAATAAGGGAGCGGGTACAGTTACCTCGTCAAGTTCTACTTTCCTCCCACTCACTTCTTTCGAGAGAAACTCCTTCTCTAGAAATGATCCATTCTTAGCAACGAATGTCTTGCCTTCGGATCTGTGATAGAAGGTATACCCAACAGTTTCCTTTGGGTATCCTATGAAGACACATTTCTCCGCTTTGGGTTCGAGCTTATCAGGTTGAAGCTTTTTCACATAAGCATCGCAGCCCCAAACTTTAAGAAACGATAACTTTGGTTTCTTGCCAAACCATAGTTCATAAGGCGTCGTCTCAACGGATTTTGATGGTGCCCTATTTAACGTGAATGCGGCCGTCTCTAAAGCATAACCCCAAAACGATAGCGGTAAATCAGTAAGAGACATCATGGATCGCACCATATCTAGTAAAGTACGATTACGACGTTCGGACACACCATTACGCTGTGGTGTTCCGGGTGGCGTGAGTTGCGAAACTATTCCACAATTTTTCAAATGTATACCAAACTCGTAACTCAAATATTCTCCTCCACGATCAGATCGTAGAAACTTTATTTTCTTGTTACGATGATTTTCAACTTCACTCTGAAATTCTTTGAACCTTTCAAATGTTTCAGACTTATGTTTCATTAAGTAGATATACCCATATCTGCTTAAATCATCTGTGAAGGTGAGAAAATAACGATATCCGCCACGAGCCTCAATATTCATCGGACCACATACATCGGTATGTATGATTTCCAACAAATCTTTTGCTCTCTCCATAGTACCGAAGAACGGTGTTTTAGTCATCTTGCCTATGAGGCACGGTTCGCAAGTACCAAGTGATTCATAATCAAGTGGTTCCAAAAGCCCATCAGTATGGAGTTTCTTCATGCGCTTTACACCGATATGACCTAAACGGCAGTGCCACAAATAAGTTGCACTATCATTATTAACTTTGCATCTTTTGGCTTCTACATTATGAATATGTGTATTACTATCTTCGAGATTCAACAAGAATAGACCACTCTTCAAAGGTGCATGACCATAAAAGATATTATTCATATAAATAGAACAACCATTATTCTCTGATTTAAATGAATAACCGTCTCGCATTAAACAAGATCCAGATATAATGTTCATGCTCAACGCTGGCACCAAATAACAATTATTTAGGTCTAATATTAATCCCGAAGGTAGATGTAGAGGTAGCGTGCCGACCGCGATCACATTGACTTTGGAACCGTTTCCCACGCGCATCGTCACCTCGTCCTTTGCTAGTGTCCGCTTATTCCGTAGTCCCTGTTTCGAGTTGCAAATATTAGCAACAGAACCAGTATCAAATACCCAGGTGCTACTGCGAGCTCTAGTAAGGTACACATCAATAACATGTATATCACATATACCTTTGCTCACTTTGCCATCCTTCTTATCCGCCAAATACTTGGGGCAGTTCCGCTTCCAGTGTCCAGTCTGCTTGCAGTAGAAGCACTCAGTTTCAGGCTTAGGTCCAGACTTGGGTTTCTTCTCTTGAGCAGCAACTTGCTTGCTGTTCTTCTTGAAGTTTCCCTTCTTCTTCCCTTTGCCCTTTTTCTTGAAACTAGTGGTTTTGCTAACCATCAACACTTGATGCTCTTTCTTGATTTCTACCTCTGCAGCTTTCAGCATTGCGAAGAGCTCGGGAATAGTCTTGTTCATCCCTTGCATATTATAGTTCATCACGAAGCTCTTGTAGCTTGGTGGCAGTGATTGGAGAATTCTGTCAATGACGCAGTCATCTGGTAGATTAACTCCCATCTGAATCAAGTGATTATTATACCCAGACATCTTGAGTATATGCTCACTGACAGAACTGTTCTCCTCCATCTTACAGCTATAGAACTTATTGGAGACTTCATATCTCTCAATTCGGGCATTTGCTTGAAATATCAACTTCAACTCCTGGAACATCTCATATGCTCCATGACGTTCAAAACGTCGTTGAAGTCCCGATTCTAAGCCGTAAAGCATGGCACACTGAACTATCGAGTAGTCATTAGCTTTGCTCTGCCAGACGTTCATAACATCTGGCGTTGCTCCAGCAGCAGGCCTGTCACCTAGCGGTGCTTCCAGGACGTAATTCTTCTGTGCAGCAATGAGGATAATCCTCAGGTTACGGACCCAGTCCGTGTAATTGCTACCATCATCTTTCAACTTTGCTTTCTCAAGGAACGCATTAAAATTCAACGGAACAATAGCACGAGCCATCTATCTACAAGCAACATAAACAAGCAAGATACTATCAGGTACTAAGTTCATGATAAGTTTAAGTTCAGTTAATCAAATTACTTAGGAACTCCCACTTAGATAGACATCCCTCTAATCCTCTAAGTGATCACGTGATCCAAATCAACTAAACCATAACCGATCATCACGTGAGATGGAGTAGTTTTCAATGGTGAACATCGTCATGTTGATCATATCTACTATATGATTCACGCTCGACCTTTCGGTCTCTGTGTTCTGAGGCCATATCTGCATATGCTAGGCTCGTCAAGTATAACCTGAGTATTCTGCGTGTGCAAAACTGGCTTGCACCCATTGTAGATGGACGTAGAGCTTATCACACCCGATCATCACGTGGTGTCTGGGCACGACGAACTTTGGCAACGGTGCATACTCAGGGAGAACACTTCTTGATAATTTAGTGAGAGATCATCTTATAATGCTACCGTCAATCAAAGCAAGATAAGATGCATAAAAGGATAAACATCACATGCAATCAATATAAGTGATATGATATGGCCATCATCATCTTGTGCTTGTGATCTCCATCTCCGAAGCACCGTCATGATCACCATCGTCACCGGCGCGCCACCTTGATCTCCATCGTAGCAACGTTGTCGTCTCGCCAATCTCATGCTTCCACGACTATCACTACCGCTTAGTAATAAAGTAAAGCATTACATCGCGATTGCATTGCATACAATAAAGCGACAACCATATGGCTCCTGCCAGTTGCCGATAACTCGGTTACAAAACATGATCATCTCATACAATAAAATCAGCATCATGTCTTGACCATATCACATCACAACAAACCCTGCAAAAACAAGTTAGATGTCCTCTACTTTGTTTGTTGCAAGTTTTACGTGGCTGCTACGGGCTTAAGCAAGAACTCATCTCACCTACGCATCAAAACCACAACGATAGTTCGTCAAATAGACTTCGTTTTAACCTTCTCAAGGACCGGGCGTAGTCACACTTGGTTCAACTAAAGTTGGAGAGGCAGTCTTCCGCAAGCCATCTGTGTGCAAAGCACGTCGAGGGAACCGGTCTCGCGTAAGAGTACGCGTAAGGTTGGTCCGGATCGTCTCACCCAACAATACCGCCGGACCAAAGTATGACATGCTGGTAGGCAGTATGACTTGTATCGCCCACAACTCACTTGTGTTCTACTCGTGCATATAACATCAAACCATAAAACCTAGGCTCGGATGCCACAGTTGGGGAACGCAGTAATTTCAAAAAAATTCCTACGCACACGCAAGATCATGGTGATGCACAGCAACGAGAGGGGAGAGTTTTGTCTACGTACCAACGCAGACCGACTGCGGAAGCGATCACACAACATAGAGGAAGTAGTCGTACGTTTTCTTCCCGGTCCGATCGATCCAAGCATCGTTACTCCGGCACCTCCGAGTTCTTAGCACACGTTCAGCTCGATGACGTTCCTCGGGCTCCGATCCAGCAAAGCGTCGAGGAAGAGTTCCGTCAGCACGACGGCGTGATGACGATCTTGATGTACTACCGACGCAGGGCTTCGCCTAAGCACTACAACGGTACGATCGAGGTGGAATTTGGTGGCAGGGGGCACCGCACACGGCTAAGGAACGATCTCAAGGATCAAGTTGTGTGTCTTGGGGTGCCCCCTGCCCCCGTATATAAAGGTTGGAGGAGGGGAGCCGGCCGGCCAAGGGAGAGGAGGCGCAGGGGAGTCCTACTCCCACCGGGAGTAGGACTCCTCCCCCCAATCCTAATCCTATTAGGACTCCCGGGGGGAAAAGGAGAGAGAAGGGGGGCCGGCCCCTATCCTAGTCCTACTAGGACTTTGGGAAGGGGGGCGCCGGCCAGCTTGTGGGCTTTCCCTTTTTCTCCTTTTCCACTAAGGCCCAATAGGCCCATTAGTCTCCCGGGGGGTTCCGGTAACCCTCCCGGTATTCCGGTAAAATCCCGATTTCACCCGGAACACTTCCGATGTCCAAACATAGGCTTCCAATATATCAATCTTTACGTCTCGACCATTTCGAGACTCCTCGTCATGTCCGTGATCTCATCCGGGACTCCGAACAACCTTCGGTACATCAGAATGCATAAACTCATAATAACTGTCATCGTAACGTTAAGCGTGCGGACCCTACGGTTCGAGAACAATGTAGACATGACCGAGACACGTCTCCGGTCAATAACCAATAGTGGGACCTGGATGCCCATATTGGCTCCTACATATTCTACGAAGATCTTTATCGGTCAGACCGCATAACAACATACGTTGTTCCCTTTGTCATCGGTATGTTACTTGCCTGAGATTCGATCGTCGGTATCCAATACCTAGTTCAATCTCGTTACCGGCAAGTCTCTTTACTCGTTCCGTAATACATCATCTCACAACTAACATATTAGTTGCAGTGCTTGCAAGGCTTATGTGATGTGCATTACCGAGAGGGCCCAGAGATACCTCTCCGACAATCGGAGTGACAAACCCTAATCTCGAAATACGCCAACCCAACATCTACCATTGGAGACACCTGTAGTACTCCTTTATAATCACCCAGTTACGTTGTGACGTTTGGTAGTACCCAAAGTGTTCCTCCGGTAAACGGGAGTTGCATAATCTCATAGTTATAGGAACATGTATAAGTCATGAAGAAAACAATAGCAACATACTAAACGATCGGAGTGCTATGCTAATGGAATGGGTCATGTCAATCAGATCATTCTACTAATGATGTGACCTCGTTAATCAGATAACAACTCCTTGTTCATGGTTAGGAAACATAACCATCTTTGATTAACGAGCTAGTCAAGTAGAGGCATACTAGTGACACTCTGTTGGTCTATGTATTCACACATGTATTATGTTTCCGGTTAATACAATTCTAGCATGAATAATAAACATTTATCATGATGTAAGGAAATAAATAATAACTTTATTATTGCCTCTAGGGCATATTTCCTTCAGGTGCTGGGGGTTCTGCTTTCCCCATTTCAATTTTCTGATGAAGGTAAAACATGATGCACACTCTAATGCATAACCTAGCTAGGGTGTGACATGTTGCCTCTGCACCTGCACCAACTCCTCCTCCAACAACAACTGAGTCAACACAGACAGCTTCTAGGTCAAGGAAGAGGGCAGCACCAGCTACAACAGCAGCACCACCACCTCTCAAGAAGAGCAGGACCAACACCTCTTCTGCAACAGTAGTACCACCTCCCAAGAAGAAGAACACAACTATTTCTGGCAATGGATCAAGGTCTTCTCCAGCAAAGAACACCAGGTCATCAAGGTCTTCTCCAGCAAAGAACACCAGGTCAGCTGCTGCCAATAGAGCTGGCACTGGATCTTTCATTGCTCCTAGAAAATCTGGTACAAGTGTTGTGCAGGATGGGTCAAAGAGGGTCAGGAAGCCATCTAATAGGCTGAAAGATTACTTTTATGCAAGTGGTAACTAGCTGAAGTTGTTGAACTCCAAGTGCTTGATACTGTTTGATTTGGTTTGTAATATGGTACTGTATATGGTACTGAGAGCACTGACCAAATGCATACATTTATTCAGAAACATCCACATGTTACATAGATAGATCTGTAGATAGATAGATAGTCTCATAGATTACATAGATAGATAGTCTCATAGATTACATCAAAATCTCACAAAAACTACCAAAACTCTCTCTCAAATTGACTTACAGATAGAAAGATAGATAGCTAGATCAGTCATAGCGCTCAAAGAAACGAACCCACTTGGCCCTAGTTGCTGGATGAGAAGCCATGACTGCCCTAATCCTTGCCCACCTAATTATCTCCATGAATGATCTTCCCCTGCCTCTAGTGAAAACCAGCTCTAGTTCTTCATCATTGCACTTATCCAGTACCTTGTTGGCGAGTCGGCGGTTGAACTCCTCTTCCTGCTCATCCTGGGCCGCCTCTAGGGCCCTCTGCCTGTGCCTCCTCCTCCTCCTCTGTGCAGCTGCTGTTGTCCTAACCTCCACAGCCTCCCCCTCTTCCTCTGTGACATCTCCCATGTCAGGATCCATCTGTAGGGTTTTTTTTGGGTGGCGGCTGGTGGAGTGACTGCGAAAGGGTGGAGGTGGGGAGGGGTTTATATTAACAGATGGATGGGGTTGGGTTTAGTAGGCCTAGGGTTGCATTTGGTCAGAGAATAGTGGGCCACCAAGCCCAATTAACCACAGAAATAATATATGTAGGCTAACAAATAACATCTAAAAGATAGAAGATCAAGTTAAACACTTAATAGCATACAAGATCCATTTCCACAACTTAGTAGCATAAGAGATCCATTTTCCACTACATAATAGCATAGGAGATCCATTACAACACTTAATAGCATAGGTGATCCATTACAACACTTAATAGCATAGGTTCTTACACTAGCTTAAACTTCACATTCCCCCAAAATGTACACCCATAATCACTTGCAGTCATGCCAGGCCACATCCTTATATAAAGGCCTTTGGATGTACTTACTTCACCAACATATCAAAGCCACTTCAAGAATCAAGGATGGCCTTGATTTGCTCTAACTTCTCCTTGCTGCCATACCCTTCTTTCAGCAGCTCAGCAACAACAAGCTCAAGCTTTGCCTTCTCCTTCTTAAGAACATCTCTGTCAACTTGAACATCCTTCATAGCCTTCCTGGTGTTCTTGATGATATCAGCTTGGCTCTGCAAAATGCACCTCTGCTCTTTTGCAAGTTTGAGCTTTTCCATCTGCACCTCCAACATAGCTTTCTCCTTTAGCTCCTTCTTTTTCTTCTCAAGTTCTTCCTCCACCACTTGTTTCTGGTGCACCTTCTTGTCCACCCTACCATCCTGCCAATCAAACATCTTGGATACATCATCAACAAGCTTGGTGTACTCAATGCAAAGCTTGTCATTTTCAGCCCTAAGCTTGGCCAACTCCCTTTCATGTTCACTCTTAAGCCTGGCCAACTCCTTCTCAAACTTCTCCTTGTCCTGTACCCTTCCAAAGTTCTGCTCATGGAACATCTCCCATAGCTTGCACAAACATCTCTGAAGAACAGTTGGCCAAGGCCCATCAACCCACTCTACAACACCACAATTCACACCATTTTCCTGCAGTTATAAATGTGATAAGTTATTACAAATGGACTAGGAGCTTATTTCAGTTCCATGATTAACTTGTATATACTTGATAATTTCTAACAATGAATAACATAAATGAGATATGATAAGTTATTATAATGCCATGATTAAGTTTCCAAAGTAACAAAAATACATAGCAGAAAAATGTTTATTGGCATCATATCAAACAAAGTGCTGCATCATATCAATCATCAGTGACCATACATAGCAGAAAAGTTTATTGCCATCTAACCTGGACTGGGCAGCCATAGAAACGCCTTCGTGTTAAAGGCCCTTCAAAAGCAACACGCTTAATAGGCCTCATTTGATGCAGAATGCACTTGGGATGAGCAAGCTCAAGTTGGCCACAGAAAAGGGGCTCCACAGTGGTGTCTAGTTCCTCCTGCAACCAAAATAACCAGCAAACACTAGTTTCAATCTGCACTCAACACCAGAATATACTTGCACGCTTCATTAAACATGAACACTAAAAAAATCCCCAACTCAGCATGAACCCTAACACTGTACTGAGATGAACCCTAGCTTACATCAATCCTACAATCAAACCCCAGCCTCACTATTGAACAAGAATCCTACAACACCAACACTACACTTAGCAAGATCCATGGCGGTAGCCTAGGCCTACTCGGCCTACTAGCACCTAACCCTAACCCTAGGTGGCAAAGAACTTACCATAAGTCCCATGTCCATGCTGACGACCTCGCAGTCCTCCTCCGAGCTAGTTTCCTCGTCGTTCCAGGAAGGCATGGTGGCAAGGAGGTCAACGGCGAGCCACCTCAAAGACGGCGAGCGGCGGCGAGCTCGTACTAGAGCAGGGGAGTGAGAGCAGGGGAGAGAGAGCAGGGGAGTGAGCGAGCAGGGAGAGAGTGAGTGAGCAGGAGCGACCGACCGAGGGGGTTTATTTACCCCCGTTCCGACCGGGCCGCGTCGGCTAACGGCCGTCAACGGCCGCGCCGTGAGCGCGCGTGGCCAGGTGGCCTGGCATGTGGGTTCAATCCGTCAGAAAAACGGTTAAATCGCTAGTCACCGCGGGTTTGCGTTTTTTGAAACAGCGGACCACGCGTTTGGTAGCTTTCTGAGAAAAATTAAAAAGTGGTAGTTTTTTAAAACCATAGCCTATAAACTAGTAGTTTTATGCTATTTACTCGATGAGAAGCTGCACTGGCCAACCAACGCAAGACGCTTGTGCGTGTTTGGATAAGCTTGTGCGTGCTTGAATGAGAACATGCAAACGATCAGTACTGTCCGGCCGTGTGCATGATCCTTAAATACATCCAGGGATCCAGGGCAATAAGTGTTTACTTTATACAGTGTCTCAGTACTACGGTAGTATTTCGTCCTCACCTAGAGGTAACTCATGCAGTGGTGTGGATTATGGTGCCTAGTCGAGCTTGATCTAGAGACCACAGAAACACCAAGCCAGTGACAGGCTGAGTGTGTGCTGCCGCCGACGCGGTATGTCACGGCGGCACACGTGTACACTAGGACAAGATAGAGCTGGAGTCACCGGTCACAACTTCTAGCCGTGTCGTTTTTAGAATGACAAATTCCTAGCTACGATGACATCATCGACCGAGACTTAACTAAGTCTCAAGTCTCAATGTCAAACCCCTAAAATTAACCAGGATATCTTGAATGTGCAGCCCTGCGCGACCGTCAAATACGGGGCCTCGGCGGTGGCATGTGACTGTGTGGTGTTAGGTACTCCCTCTGTCTCAAAATAAATGACTCAACTTTGTATTAATTTTGTAGTACTTAGGTTTAGGGGAGATTTTTCGAAAAGAAAGGTATAGGAGGAGACGCGAGATGGATCGGTGATATAGGTTGGAGGCGTGGTTATATATGTGGACTAGTTTGAGCAGCCTAGCTAGTTTGGATTGGATTCAGTTCAACTGAGAGATGAGAAGCAGTTGTAAGGAAAAAGAAAAACTGGAGACCGAGACGGGATACACGCGGATTATTCAGCTATAGCCGGTCGATGGATCCAAAGTAGTATTGACCTCTACGCCGGCGGCGTGTTAGGTATGTACACCACACCAAACAAAATCAGAAAATTTAATACTCCCTCCATCCTAAAATAAATGTCTTAATTTTATACTAACTTTTAGTAAAGTTTGTATATAGTTATAAGATACTTATATAATTGGGGACGGAGGGAGTAGAATGTAGCGGTTGGCCAATCAAGAAGCCGCGAGGCGAAGAGGCACATAAGATGGCCGGCAACGAGCAGGAGCCGCTGGTCACGGCGACGGCGGAGCCCGAGGAGTGCAGCAGGTGGATCATGATCTGCCTTTTGGGCTGCGCCGGTGTCACGGCCTACGGCATCTCCGTCTTGGTGTTTCGCAACTCCAATAATCACGACGTGAACTTGGCGTCCTTGGCCACGTTTGTGTTGCTCCTCCTGGGCTACGTTCTTTCCGCAGCTTCTCTTATTCTGCTTATCGAACGGTGCAAGGGCGATCCAGAAGGAGACAGGCTAGTAGACATCCTGTTGTCATTGTAATTAATTCTTTCATGTTAAAATATAATTTAAGTTTTAGGTTTTGTTCTAAATCAAACTTGTTCGAGTTTGGCCGAGTTTGTAGGAAAAATATATCAATATCTGGAACACCAAATTGGTTTACCAGAATCTTCAGAAAATTACTTTCATACTACTATGTATGTTTAATTTTGTAGATCTTATCGTATTTTCCCATAAACGTGGTCAAACTTACACAAGTTTGAATTTAGACAAACATACGGTTTCAATTATTTTGCAACGGAGAGACTGCTTGATTAAATCATCTGTATGTGCTTGTCCATTTAATTCTTTGCACAAGATTAATCCGTTTGTACGTATACAAGTCTTGCTTGAAAGTTCATCTTCGGTAGTTTGTAGACTTTATGGTTAAACTAGTCATGGCAACAATCAACAACATATTGTACAACTCCTGAAATATTGTGTTTGAATTGAGAACGTTAAAGTTGGAGTACTTTCTACTTTTATCTCCAAGCTTGCACAAAGGACATCAGTTGACTCATACAAACTTGTTTTCTCTTAAATATTATTTGCCACATAATAATATGCCAAGGTGGCAAACTGAACCGACGGTTATCTTACAACTATTGTGAATGCTCCGACTCAAGAGGGAGAACCATCATCTCTGCAATCATCGAGGAACTAAAGTTGTCTTGTTTGAAGAGTTAAGGGTGCAATATGTCTGGTTTGAAAGTTGATTGAAGAAATTTGCATTTTGCTATTATTTGAGACACAAAACATATATTTTCTTCTATATTAATTTGACCACATAATAATTCACATAAATGTTTCTATGAATCAAAACCTATGGCATACATGTATCAATAAAAAAATCATCGTTGTTGCAGTATTATCAAACATGTCAACGGTTACACCCACCAAACCCTCCAAAAATGTATTGAGTCGCAAGCAACAACTCCAATACCAATGTTCCGCTAGCCCACAACAGTCACCATCGGCGGGGGTATTTTTTTTGCGGTAATATGCTTTGTTACATATATTATTAAAGTTTCTCTTGTGAATATAAATTATAAAGGTTGCTAGGGTATTTGTATAAGAAATGTAGGGTGTTTAGGAATTGTTTTAGGACATTAACGATAAGTTGCATAACGGATGTGCGAGTTAGTTCCCAAAAAGTTGAGCGTGTCATATTTGCACAGCACAGGGGGCAAGTAATCATTGTAATTTTATCGGACATCACCGCGAGAAAATTTGTAAACGCCGCGAGCGCGTTCATAAGCTGGTTGAAGATCCCCTAGCTAGCCGAGGTGGTACTAAACGTCAGCGGGTCTGTTGCTCCGCCCTGTGTCCCAGCGCCAGCTTCGCGTGGGCTGCATCCTCTTCTGCGGCCCAACTTGGTAGACAGCCCAGCTAGTTTTTCTTCCGTTCGCTCTCAAGCCTGATTTTCTTACCGTGGTACAGCGCCGAGGTAGAGCCCAAGTTGCTCTGTAAATCACATCGCGACGAATCTTGGTTACGTAGACCATAGCAGGTAGCAGCCGATCGATCTTGGTTTCGATCTACCGGCAATGAGGGGACCTGCTCCGCCGTCGGAATCGGCAGAGCTGGTCCGGGAGGTCCTGCTGAAGCAGCCGACCAGGGAAGTGGCCCGCTGCTGCCGCGTCTCTCGTCTGTGGCACAGCGTCGTCGCCGACCCTACTTTCGGCAGCCTCCACGCCGAGGCCGCAGCCAACAACAACTCCGTCGCGTCGGAGCCCTTGCTCGTCATTGTGACCCGAGTGCCCGGCAGGCCCGACGAGGCCAGCTTCTCCATCGTCTCCTCGTCGAGGCCCGCGCCCATGCCATGCCGCATCGCCATCCCCGGCGGCTACAACCTCTCCAACGTCTGCAGCGGCCTCCTCTGCTTTGCGTTCGACCGCACCCAGGCGCTGGCATTGTACTGCAACCGCGCCGGGGCGCCCGTGTTCATCTGCAACCCTGTCACCGGCGAGACGGCAACGGTTCCCACGCTTGTGAAATGGAGGGTGAGTAAGCCGTGAGACGCCATGTACAATCAATACGCCTTGGGGTTCAGCCCTTCCATCAAGGAACACAAGCTGTTCCGGTTCTCCTTCATAGTCAATTCCATCTTTGACATAGAGATCAACCAGAGCGTGTGCACCTTAGAGCATCTCCAGCTGTTGGCCTCTCAGGAGGCACTAAAAATCGTCTCCGGAGACGCATCGGCAAAAACCACATGCTGGGGGTGTGATGTCCCCCAGTCGCGACGCCCACGATTTATTTGAAAACCACAAATTAGGCGTAAATTCATCCAAATTTCGGCGAGTTCATAATTTAAAATATTAAAAAAACGCTACTAGGCCCGCTGTCGCCCTCGCCGCTCCTCGCCGCCCGCCGCCCTTGAAGCTCTATATGCCGAGGAGCCTGTAGAACTGCATGTAGTCGCTGCCATCGCCGTCGTCGTCGTCGCCTCCTCCGTGACCGCCGTCCGTGCTGCACCCCTCCCCAGGTTGGCGCGGCAGGTTGGACGGTCCAGGGGCATCCTGTTGGGGAACGCAGTAATTTCAAAAAAATTCCTACGCACACGCAAGATCATGGTGATGTACAGCAACGAGAGGGGAGAGTGTTGTCTACGTACCAACGCAGACCGACTGCGGAAGCGATCACACAACGTAGAGGAAGTAGTCGTACGTCTTCTTCCCGATCCGACCGATCCAAGCACCGTTACTCCGGCACCTCCGAGTTCTTAGCACACGTTCAGCTCGATGACGTTCCTCGGGCTCCGATCCAGCAAAGCGTCGAGGAAGAGTTCCGTCAGCACGACGGCGTGATGACGATCTTGATGTACTACCGACGCAGGGCTTCGCCTAAGCACTACAACGGTACGATCGAGGTGGAATTTGGTGGCAGGGGGCACCGCACACGGCTAAGGAACGATCTCAAGGATCAAGTTGTGTGTCTATGGGGTGCCCCCTGCCCCCGTATATAAAGGACCAGAGGCAAGGGGGTCGGCCGGCTAGGAGGGAGGCGCAGGAAGGAGTCCCACTCCTACCGGGAGTAGGACTCCTTCCCCCAAATCCTATTCCTAATAGGACTCTTCGGGAGAAAGAGAAGAGAGGGGGGCCGGCCCCTTCTCCTAGTCCTAATAGGACTAGGGAAGGGGGGTTCGGCCGGCTAGCCTGTGGGCTGCCCCTTCTCTCTTTTCCACTAAGGCCCAATAGGCCCATTTGCCTCCCGGGGGGTTCCGGTAACCCTCCCGGTAATCCGGTAAAATCCCGATTTCACCCGGAACACTTCCGGTGCCCAAACATAGGCTTCCAATATATCAATCTTTACGTCTCGACCATTTCGAGACTCCTCGTCATGTCCGTGATCTCATCCGGGACTCCGAACAACCTTCGGTACATCAAAATGCATAAACTCATAATAACTGTCATCGTAACGTTAAGCGTGCGGACCCTACGGTTCGAGAACAATGTAGACATGACCGAGACACGTCTCCGGTCAATAACCAATAGCGGGACCTGGATGCCCATATTGGCTCCTACATATTCTACGAAGATCTTTATCGGTCAGACCGCATAACAACATACGTTGTTCCCTTTGTCATCGGTATGTTACTTGCCCGAGATTCGATCGTCGGTATCCAATACCTAGTTCAATCTCGTTACCGGCAAGTCTCTTTACTCGTTCCGTAATACATCATCTCACAACTAACATATTAGTTGCAGTGCTTGCAAGGCTTATGTGATGTGCATTACCGAGAGGGCCCAGAGATACCTCTCCGACAATCGGAGTGACAAACCCTAATCTCGAAATACGCCAACCCAACATCTACCATTGGAGACACCTGTAGTACTCCTTTATAATCACCCAGTTACGTTGTGACGTTTGGTAGTACCCAAAGTGTTCCTCCGGTAAACGGGAGTTGCATAATCTCATAGTTATAGGAACATGTATAAGTCATGAAGAAAGCAATAGCAACATACTAAACGATCGGGTGCTAAGCTAATGGAATGGGTCATGTCAATCAGATCATTCTACTAATGATGTGACCTCGTTAATCAAATAACAACTCCTTGTTCATGGTTAGGAAAGATAACCATCTTTGATTACCGAGCTAGTCAAGTAGAGGTATACTAGTGACACTCTGTTGGTCTATGTATTCACACATGTATTATGTTTCCGGTTAATACAATTCTAGCATGAATAATAAACATTTATCATGATGTAAGGAAATAAATAATAACTTTATTATTGCCTCTAGGGCATATTTCCTTCAGTCTCCCACTTGCACTAGAGTCAATAATCTAGATTACACTGTAATGATTCTAACACCCATGGAGCCTTGGTGCTGATCATGTTTTGCTCGTGGAAGAGGCTTAGTCAACGGGTCTGCAACATTCAGATCCGTATGTATCTTGCAAATCTCTATGTCTCCCACCTGGACTAAATCCCGGATGGAGTTGAAGCGTCTCTTGATGTGTTTGGTTCTTTTGTGAAATCTGGATTCCTTTGCCAAGGCAATTGCACCAGTATTGTCACAGAAGATTTTCATTGGACCCGATGCACTAGGTATGACACCTAGATCGGATATGACCTCCTTCATCCAGACTCCTTCGTTTGCTGCTTCCGAAGCAGCTATGTACTCCGCTTCACATGTAGATCCCGCTACGACGCTTTGTTTAGAACTGCACCAACTGACAGCTCCACCGTTTAAAGTAAACACGCATCCGGTTTGCGATTTAGAATCGTCCGGATCGGTGTCAAAGCTTGCATCAACGTAACCTCTTACGGTGAGCTCTTTGTCACCTCCATATACGAGAAACATATCCTTAGTCCTTTTCAGGTATTTCAGGATGTTCTTGACCGCTGTCCAGTGATCCATTCCTGGATTACTTTGGTACCTCCCTGCTAAACTTATAGCAAGGCACACATCAGGTCTGGTACACAGCATTGCATACATGATAGAGCCTATGGCTGAAGCATAGGGAACATCTTTCATTTTCTCTCTATCTTCTGCAGTGGTCGGGCATTGAGTCTTACTCAACTTCATACCTTGTAACACAGGCAAGAACCCTTTCTTTGCTTGATCCATTTTGAACTTCTTCAAAATCTTGTCAAGGTATGTGCTCTGTGAAAGTCCAATTAAGCGTTTTGATCTATCTCTATAGATCTTTATGCCTAATATGTAAGCAGCTTCCCCGAGGTCTTTCATCGAAAAACTTTTATTCAAGTATCCCTTTATGCTATCCAGAAATTCTATATCATTTCCAATTAGCAATATGTCATCCACATATAATATCAGAAATGCTACAGAGCTCCCACTCACTTTCTTGTAAATACAGGCTTCTCCAAAAGTCTGTATAAAGCCAAATGCTTTGATCACACTATCAAAGCGTTTATTCCAATTCCGAGATGCTTGCACCAGTCCATAAATGGATCGCTGGAGTTTGCATACTTTGTTAGCTCCTTTTGGATCGACAAAACCTTCTGGTTGTACCATATACAACTCTTCTTCCAGAAATCCATTCAGGAATGCAGTTTTGACATCCATGTGTCATATTTCATAATCATAAAATGCGGCAATTGCTAACATAATTCTGACGGACTTAAGCATCGCTACGGGTGAGAAAGTCTCATCGTAGTCAACCCCTTGAACTTGTCGAAAACCTTTTGCGACAAGTCGAGCTTTATAGACAGTAACATTACCGTCAGCGTCAGTCTTTTTCTTGAAGATCCATTTATTCTCAATTGCTTGCCGATCATCGGGCAAGTCAACCAAAGTCCATACTTTGTTCTCATACATGGATCCCATCTCAGATTTCATGGCCTCAAGCCACTTTGCGGAATCTGGGCTCACCATCGCTTCTTCATAGTTCATAGGTTCATCATGATCTAGCATCATGACTTCCAGAACTGGATTACCGTACCACTCTGGTGCGGATCTCACTCTGGTTGATCTACGTGGTTCAGTAGTATCTTGTTCTGAAGCTTCATGATCATCATCATTAGCTTCCTCACTGATTGGCATAGGTGTCGCAGAAACAGTTTTCTGTGATGTACTATTTTCCAATAAGGGAGCGGGTACAGTTACCTCGTCAAGTTCTACTTTCCTCCCACTCACTTCTTTCGAGAGAAACTCCTTCTCTAGAAATGATCCATTCTTAGCAACGAATGTCTTGCCTTCGGATCTGTGATAGAAGGTATACCCAACAGTTTCCTTTGGGTATCCTATGAAGACACATTTCTCCGCTTTGGGTTCGAGCTTATCAGGTTGAAGCTTTTTCACATAAGCATCGCAGCCCCAAACTTTAAGAAACGACAACTTTGGTTTCTTGCCAAACCATAGTTCATAAGGCGTCGTCTCAACGGATTTTGATGGTGCCCTATTTAACGTGAATGCGGCCGTCTCTAAAGCATAACCCCAAAACGATAGCGGTAAATCAGTAAGAGACATCGTAGATCGCACCATATCTAGTAAAGTACGATTACGACGTTCGGACACACCATTACGCTGTGGTGTTCAGGGTGGTGTGAGTTGCGAAACTATTCCACAATTTTTCAAATGTACACCAAACTCGTAACTCAAATATTCTCCTCCACGATCAGATCGTAGAAATTTTATTTTCTTGTTACGATGATTTTCAACTTCACTCTGAAATTCCTTGAACTTTTCAAATGTTTCAGACTTATGTTTCATTAAGTAGATATACCCATATCTGCTTAAATCATCTGTGAAGGTGAGAAAATAACGATATCCGCCGCGAGCCTCAATATTCATCGGACCACATACATCGGTATGTATGATTTCCAACAAATCTGTTGCTCTCTCCATAGTACCGGAGAACGGTGTTTTAGTCATCTTATGAGGCACGGTTCGCAAGTACCAAGTGATTCATAATCAAGTGATTCCAAAAGCCCATCAGTATGGAGTTTCTTCATGCGCTTTACACCGATATGACCTAAACGGCAGTGCCACAAATAAGTTGCACTATCATTATTAACTTTGCATCTTTTGGCTTCTACATTATGAATATGTGTATCACTATCTTCGAGATTCAACAAGAATAGACCACTCTTCAAAGGTGCATGACCATAAAAGATATTATTCATATAAATAGAACAACCATTATTCTCTGATTTAAATGAATAACCGTCTCGCATTAAACAAGATCCAGATATAATGTTCATGCTCAACGCTGGCACCAAATAACAATTATTTAGGTCTAATATTAATCCCGAAGGTAGATGTAGAGGTAGCGTGCCGACCGCGATCACATCGACTTTGGAACCGTTTCCCACGCGCATCGTCACCTCGTCCTTTGCTAGTGTCCGCTTATTCCGTAGTCCCTGTTTCGAGTTGCAAATATTAGCAACAGAACCAGTATCAAATACCCAGGTGCTACTGCGAGCTCTAGTAAGGTACACATCAATAACATGTATATCACATATACCTTTGCTCACTTTGCCATCCTTCTTATCCGCCAAATACTTGGGGCAGTTCCGCTTCCAGTGTCCAGTCTGCTTGCAGTAGAAGCACTCAGTTTCAGGCTTAGGTCCAGACTTGAGTTTCTTCTCTTGAGCAGCAACTTGCTTGCTGTTCTTCTTGAAGTTTCCCTTCTTCTTCCCTTTACCCTTTTTCTAGAAACTAGTGGTCTTGCTAACCATCAACACTTGATGCTCCTTCTTGATTTCTACCTCCGCAGCTTTCAGCATTGCGAAGAGCTCGGGAATAGTCTTGTTCATCCCTTGCATATTATAGTTCATCACGAAGCTCTTGTAGCTTGGTGGTAGTGATTGGAGAATTCGGTCAATGATGCAATCATCTGGAAGATTAACTCCCATCTGAATCAAGTGATTATTATACCCAGACATTTTGAGTATATGCTCACTGACAGAACTGTTCTCCTCCATCTTACAGCTATAGAACTTATTGGAGACTTCATATCTCTCAATTCGGGTATTTGCTTCAAATATTAACTTCAACTCCTGGAACATCTCATATGCTCCATGACGTTCAAAACGTCGTTGAAGTCCCGATTCTAAGCCGTAAAGCATGGCACACTGAACTATCGAGTAGTCATCAGCTTTGCTCTACCAGACGTTCATAACATCTGGCGTTGCTCCAGCAGCAGGCCTGTCACCCAGCGGTGCTTCCAGGACGTAATTCTTCTGTGCAGCAATGAGGATAATCCTCAGGTTACGGACCCAGTCCGTGTAATTGCTACCATCATCTTTCAACTTTGCTTTCTCAAGGAACGCATTAAAATTCAACGGAACAATAGCACGAGCCATCTATCTACAAGCAACATAAACAAGCAAGATACTATCAGGTACTAAGTTCATGATAAGTTTAAGTTCAGTTAATCAAATTACTTAGGAACTCCCACTTAGATAGACATCCCTCTAATCCTCTAAGTGATCACGTGATCCAAATCAACTAAACCATAACCGATCATCACGTGAGATGGAGTAGTTTTCAATGGTGAACATCGTCATGTTGATCATATCTACTATATGATTCACGCTCGACCTTTCGGTCTCTGTGTTCCGAGGCCATATCTGCATATGCTAGGCTCGTCAAGTTTAACCTGAGTATTCTGCGTGTGCAAAACTGGCTTGCACCCGTTGTAGATGGACGTAGAGCTTATCACACCCGATCATCACGTGGTGTCTGGGCACGACGAACTTTGGCAACGGTGCATACTCAGGGAGAACACTTCTTGATAATTTAGTGAGAGATCATCTTATAATGCTACCGTCAATCAAAGCAAGATAAGATGCATAAAAGGATAAACATCACATGCAATCAATATAAGTGATATGATATGGTCATCATCATCTTGTGCTTGTGATCTCCATCTCCGAAGCACCGTCATGATCACCATCGTCACCGGCGCGACACCTTGATCTCCATCGTAGCATCGTTGTCGTCTCGCCAATCTTATGCTTCCACGACTATCACTACCGTTTAGTAATCTAGTAAAGCATTTCATCGCGATTGCATTGCATACAATAAAGCGACAACCATATGGCTCCTGCCAGTTGCCGATAACTTAGTTACAAAACATGATCATCTCATACAATAAAATCAGCATCATGCCTTGACCATATCACATCACAACATACCCTGCAAAAACAAGTTAGACGTCCTCTACTTTGTTGTTGCAAGTTTTACGTGGCTGCTACGGGCTTAAGTAAGAACTCATCTCACCTACGCATCAAAACCACAACGATAGTTCGTCAAATAGACTCCGTTTTAACCTTCTCAAGGACCGGGCGTAGTCACACTTGGTTCAACTAAAGTTGGAGAGACAGTCTTCCGCAAGCCATCTATGTGCAAAGCACGTCGAGGGAACCGGTCTCGCGTAAGAGTACGCGTAAGGTTGGTCCGGATCGTCTCAACCAACAATACCGCCGAACCAAAGTATGACATGCTGGTAGGCAGTATGACTTGTATCGCCCACAACTCACTTGTGTTCTACTCGTGCATATAACATCAAACCATAAAACCTAGGCTCGGATGCCACTGTTGGGGAACGCAGTAATTTCAAAAAATTTCCTACGCACACGCAAGATCATGGTGATGTACAGCAACGAGAGGGGAGAGTGTTGTCTACGTACCAACGTAGACCGACTGCGGAAGCGATCACACAACGTAGAGGAAGTAGTCGTACGTCTTCTTCCCGATCCGACCGATCCAAGCACCGTTACTCCGGCACCTCCGAGTTCTTAGCACACGTTCAGCTCGATGACGTTCCTCGGGCTCCGATCCAGCAAAGCGTCGAGGAAGAGTTCCGTCAGCACGACGGCGTGATGACGATCTTGATGTACTACCGACGCAGGGCTTCGCCTAAGCACTACAACGGTACGATCGAGGTGGAATTTGGTGGCAGGGGGCACCGCACACGGCTAAGGAACGATCTCAAGGATCAAGTTGTGTGTCTATGGGGTGCCCCCTGCCCCCGTATATAAAGGACCAGGGGCAAGGGGGTCGGCCGGCTAGGAGGGAGGCGCAGGGAGGAGTCCCACTCCTACCGGGAGTAGGACTCCTTCCCCCAAATCCTATTCCTAATAGGACTCTTCGGGAGAAAGAGAAGAGAGGGGGGCCGGCCCCTTCTCCTAGTCCTAATAGGACTAGGGAAGGGGGGTTCGGCCGGCTAGCCTGTGGGCTGCCCCTTCTCTCTTTTCCACTAAGGCCCAATAGGCCCATTTGCCTCCCGGGGGTTTCCGGTAACCCTCCCGGTAATCCGGTAAAATCCCGATTTCACCCGGAACACTTCCGGTGCCCAAACATAGGCTTCCAATATATCAATCTTTACGTCTCGACCATTTCGAGACTCCTCGTCATGTCCGTGATCTCATCCGGGACTCCGAACAACCTTCGGTACATCAAAATGCATAAACTCATAATAACTGTCATCGTAACGTTAAGCGTGCGGACCCTACGGTTCGAGAACAATGTAGACATGACCGAGACACGTCTCCGGTCAATAACCAATAGCGGGACCTGGATGCCCATATTGGCTCCTACATATTCTACGAAGATCTTTATCGGTCAGACCGCATAACAACATACGTTGTTCCCTTTGTCATCGGTATGTTACTTGCCCGAGATTCGATCGTCGGTATCCAATACCTAGTTCAATCTCGTTACCGGCAAGTCTCTTTACTCATTCCGTAATACATCATCTCACAACTAACATATTAGTTGCAGTGCTTGCAAGGCTTATGTGATGTGCATTACCGAGAGGGCCCAGAGATACCTCTCCGACAATCGGAGTGACAAACCCTAATCTCGAAATACGCCAACCCAACATCTACCATTGGAGACACCTGTAGTACTCCTTTATAATCACCCAGTTACGTTGTGACGTTTGGTAGTACCCAAAGTGTTCCTCCGATAAACGGAAGTTGCATAATCTCATAGTTATAGGAACATGTATAAGTCATGAAGAAAGCAATAGCAACATACTAAACGATCGGGTGCTAAGCTAATGGAATGGGTCATGTCAATCAGATCATTCTACTAATGATGTGACCTCGTTAATCAAATAACAACTCCTTGTTCATGGTTAGGAAACATAACCATCTTTGATTAACAAGCTAGTCAAGTAGAGGTATACTAGTGACACTCTGTTGGTCTATGTATTCACACATGTATTATGTTTCCGGTTAATACAATTCTAGCATGAATAATAAACATTTATCATGATGTAAGGAAATAAATAATAACTTTATTATTGCCTCTAGGGCATATTTCCTTCACATCCTCGTCCTCGTCGCTGTCGAGGATCACCACGCCGTGCTCATCCTTGCGCCCACGCTTGCGGGCGGCTTTCTCCTCCAGGGCTCGGCGCTGCCGGACCATCTCGTCGCGGTGGTAGTCGTCCCGCGCCCACTTTAGGACCTCCTCGTCGGAGAAGCCGTGCCGTACAATGGCCTCATATTCCACGGGGAGGCCGGGCTCCGCCTTCAGCCTGACGAGGACGAGGCGGCCAGAGGTGGGAAGGAGTCGGCGATGCGGACACCGGAGCTGCGGGTGTGGTGGCTGACCGGCATGTCCTGGGGCTCCGGCTTGACGGGGCGGAGGCAGGGAGAGCCGGTCAAGCGGCCGGACGAGGAGGAGGACGCCCCCTGGTCCATGCGCCTCGGCGTCCACGAGCTCCCACGCCGACGGGAGAAGGATGGGGGAGCGGGGTACTCCAGCCTGGGCGTGTTGCCGTCGCCTGAGAAGCGCTCGGCCATGGTTGAACTGGAACGGCGAGAGGAGAGGGAGGGACGGGGCGTCGGCGGTGGAGAGTCTGTGCGTCACCGGCGCGCTGGGAGCGGCTTATATAGGCGGAGGCGCCGCGCGTACGCGTGGCCGCCATGTTACGCATGGCGGGCGAGGGACGCACGTCGTCCGGTCTTCACTACGCTGTCCGTGAGGCATCAATGGAGGAGGCTGACCGGCGCGGCATCACGCGGCAGCTTTGACATAGATTTGCCGCGGGAACTGAGACGATGAGGACGACGAAGCGGCGAGAAGAGTCGAGTCGCTGCCAAGGAAGGCCCGCCGACTTTCGCGCCAAAAACGATTCAGCCGGCACCCCCAAGCGCCCCTAACGCGCCGAGTTTGGCCTTGGTCCGCCGGCGCCAATTTCGGCCCAAGCCGGCGAAAAAGGGCCTTTGGGGACGCGACTGGGCCGATTTTTCGGCGCCGGTGGTCGAAATATCGCCTGGAAGGCCTTGTTGAGGCGCGGCTGAAGATGCTCTTAGGCAGCGGCGCGTGGCGCCGGCGATCATACACTTTCCCAGCGCCCCCTAATGTGCACCTCGCCGCCGGTGCTTATTGATGGCAATCTGTACCTGGTGACTAGCGGCCGAATACACACATTCGGGCCTGCCTGGAACCTGATGGGATGCTGGTGGTCAACGTGGCGACCGAGGTGCACCGCACGTGCCTTCTCGCGGTCAGGGTTGACACGTACCCCCGAACTGGGATCCGATGGTGAACACCTTCGAGATGAGCGGGCGGCTGTGCCTCGCCGTGCACTTGTACAACCCTCGCCGGAAGCTCCAGTTTTGGGTCATGTCACCACCGGACCAGTGGGTGGAGGGCGACGACAGCAAGTTGTGCTGGGATTTGCGCTACAGCTTTTACATGGATGACTTCTATCGTGAATCGTATCACATCAATACCACGACGGGCGTATGGTTCGACGATAGGACGTTGTGCTTCATTGACAGGAATTTCTTGTTCAAGCACAGCACGACAGGACGCTCGCCTGGGCCGTCTCAAGACGCTCAATGTGACCAGCGACTCAAGCTGCCACCAATGCCGCCCAACTGCAAGTGGAACATTGTCGGGGGTTATCGCCCCAGCCTGCTCTCGCCTCATACCTTGGCAACGCCGCCACGGTCTTGGGACGGCGAGGAAAAAAGAAAAGAGTTTGAGCACGCCATGTTCCTTACAATGCGACGTCACCAATGAAAACATCACATACGTATATGCTGAGTTAACTCAGATCTGCAGGCAAGCATCAACACCACTCTCATGGCAGGGTCAAATTCGCCATAGTATCCCTATTTGCATTACTATTACCTATTTCATTCTCTTTTGAGAAGTTAGCTGCATTTTTTATATACTTTTTTGCTGTGCCATTATTTATTGGTAGAGCTGATGAAGAATTGTCTGTCCCTTCCAATCATACTATCATGTAGACGTTTGGTTTCGGATTTATTACTAGACAAAAATGCATGCCTTCTGCAGCTCCGGTGTGTTTGGCAAAATAGAGATAGGACTCTTTCTGTATCTCTGTTTAAACTCTTTCTCGCTATTATTCTAGCGATCGTCCTTTCCTTGTACGCCACAATAGGCTTATGCCATCGATCAATATAAACCACACGCGGCCCTATGGGGTAGATACGCTTCACGCCCAGTTCTTTTGGCAGCTTAAAAAATAAGCCGCCTCCTCCCCCGCTTTTTTCATAAGCCCTCTCTCTTATTTATTGAGGCTTCTAAACCTGTTATGAAATAACTAATTTAAAAGTCTCAATAAATTTTGCATGTGGCTTATTTTTTAAGCTAGGGAGAGGCAGCTTATTTTTTAAGCCGCCCAAAAAGCTGGCCCTCAATCTTACATGGTAATCAGAGCCTCTTCCTCTCGCATCTAGTTTCCACGAGAGAAAACCAATCTAGCGTATACAGAGAGAGACATTGAGAGAACCCGCAAGAAACCATGACGGGCACCACTGCTTCCACCGATCCATCCACCATCGCTGGCACCATGGGTGCCCTAGTTACCCAGTCCTCCATCTCCACCTTCGCTTCATCATCAACAAGCAGCGGCACCTCTCTCGGCTCTCCACCAGGAATGTGACTACAATCCCAAAAAAATCCAGGTCCAAACTCGAAACGCAC
Organism: Triticum monococcum; assembly: GCA_034509565.1. Lineage (NCBI taxonomy): Eukaryota > Viridiplantae > Streptophyta > Magnoliopsida > Poales > Poaceae > Triticum > Triticum monococcum. The sequence goes on from CM067845.1 coordinate 675,265,482, forward strand.
ATTGAGAAACAAAATGTAAAATCCATATGTGTAGTGTCAATGTTGCTTTTGTCTTTTTTTTACACTATTCATGCTAGATTTCAGAATTTTTTTCCAAAACTATGATGATTTTTTTATAGCAAATTCAGAATCTATACGTCCTCACGCAAGAAAATGAAAACTAGCACCCCGTCGGCTTCCAGTTGGCCGAAGAGGGGCTCTTCGGCCAGCGGTTGATCGAAGTGGGCTCTTCAGCCTCCCGTTGACTGAAGAGTACCCCAACTGGGCCGAAAAGGACTCTTTGGTCTGCCGTAGGCCGAAGAGTACTCTTTGGTCAACTGTACGCCGAAGAGTACTCTTTGGGGCCCAAGGCCTAGCATAGGCAGAAGAGCGCAGCCATGCAGCTTCAGCCTCCCGTTAACGCGAAAAGTTGGGGGCCAAGGATCTTCGGCCTACAGTTGACCAAAGAATGCTCTTCGGCCTACGGCAGACCAAAGAATCCTTTTCGGCCCAATTGGGGCACTCTTCGGCCAACAGGAGGCTGAAGAGCCCACTTCGGTCAACTGCAGGCCAAAGAGCCCCTCTTCGGCCAACTGGAGGCCAACGGGTTGCTAGTTTTGATTTTGGTGCGTGAGGATGTATAGATTCCGAATTTTCTATAAAAATCATCATAGTTTTGATTTTTAATCTGAAATCTTAAGGAGTTGTAGTCACATTCCTTGTGAAGATTCACATTTTTTCAAAATTTTGTAAAACATTTAAAAATGTTTTTTAACAAGCAGGTATGATGATCCCCGCCCCATGTCCCAGCACTAGAGTCGCGTGGGCTGCATCCTCTTAGGGCATCTCCAGCCGTTGGCCCCTCAGGAGGGGCAAAAAATCGCCTCCTGGGGCCGCACCGGCGCTAAACCGCGCACTGGGGGCGTGATGCCCCCCAGTCGCGGCCCCCCATGGGTTTTTAAAATGTTCAAATTCGGCGCAAACACAACGCAAACACGGGCGAGTTCGTTCAAATTTAAACATATTTTACAAAAAAAGAAAAAAAAAACTACCACGGGCTACCCCCGCCGTCTCCCTCGCCGCCCGCCTCGCCGCCCGCCCACGCGGTTCTACATGCCGAGGAGGCTGTAGAACCGCGTGTAGTCACCGCCGTCGTCGTCATCGTCTACACCTCCGCCGTCCCTGCTGCATCCCTTCCCCGGTTGGCGCGGCGGGTTGGACGGTCCGGGGGCGTCATCATCGTCGTCGCTATCAAGGACGACGACACCGTCCTCGTCCTCGCGCCCATGTTTACGGGCGGCGATCTCCTCCAGGGCCCGGCGCTGCCGGACGATCTCCTCGCGCACGTAGTCGTCGCGCGACCACCGCATGGCGTCCTCGTCGGAGAAGGTGCGTCGGGCTATCTCCTCGTACTCCGGGGGGAGGCTGGACTCCACCTTGGGCTCGACGAGGGCGCCGGAGCTGCAGGTACGCGCGCTGACATGCGTGTCCTGGGGCTCCGGCTTGACGGGGCGGAGGTGGAGGTAGGGAGAGCCACTGGACGAGGAGGAGGACACCCCGTTCTCCATGCGCCTCGGCGTCCAGGAGCTTCCCCGGCGGCGTGAGAAGGACGGGGGAGCGGGGTACTCGAGGCGCGGCGTGTTGCCGCCCTCGATGTACTCGAGGACGGACTCCAACGTGCGCCCGGGCACGCCCCACCACCGACGCCGGCCGGCGGCGTTGAACCTGCCGGAGGGCACGACGCCATTGGTGGCCTCGAGTTGCTCGTCGTGCCGGCGGCGGAAGTACGGCTCCCAGATTGGGCTGTCGGGTACGTACCGGGGCCCCTCCCTCGCCACACGCGGCAGGGACGAGCGGATGCATGCGATCTCTGCACGCCGCGCCGCGTCGGTGGGTACCGGGGGCACCGGCACGCCGCCGGCGTTGATCCTCCACACCCCGGGCACCCGCGTGTCCGGCGGGACCGGGTACTCGGCCTCGAAAAGGAGGCGAGCCTCGTCCTCGTGCAGATGATGGCGCCCGAATCCGTTCGCCGTCGCCTGGGAAACGCTCGGCCATGCTTTCTCAACTGGTGACGGCGAGAGGAGGAAAGGGGGAGAAATGAGCGCGTCGTCGGTGGATGATCGGGGTGAGTCTCTCCGGCGCGCTTGCAGTCAGCTTTTATAGGCGGAGACGCCGCGTGGTAGGCTTGGCCGGCGCGGTACGCGTGGCGCGATTGCACGGTACGCGTCGCCCAGCCTTCACTGCGCCGACCGTGAGGCATCAATAGAGGCTGACCGGCGCGGCAGCGCGCGCCAGCTTTGGCATTGATTCGCCGCGGGAAACGAGGCGATGAGGACGACGAATGGGCGAGAAGATAGTAGAGTCGCTGACGCGGCGGGCCCGCGGCTCTTCGCGCCAAAAACGATTCGCCCAGCGCCCCCGAGCGACCCCCAGCGCGCCGGGTTCGGGTTAGGTCCGCTGGCGCCAATTTCGGCCCAAGCCGGCGAAAACTGGTCTCTTAGGGACGCGACTGGGCTGATTTTTTGGCGCCGGCGGACGAAAAAACGACTGGGAAGTCTTTTTGGGGGCGCGGCTGAAGATGCCCTTATGTGGCCCAACTTGGTAGGCACCCCACTTTTCTCCCGTACGCTCTTACGCCGCCTGATTTGAGCCGTCGTAGAACCAAGATCGAAATCACACATCCCCTAAAAAAAGAGATCGAAATCACAGGTGTCAAAAAAAAGAGATCGAAATCACACATCTCATAAAAAAGGATCAAAATCACACGATGAGGAAATAATACTAGGAAATATTAGCGGCAGATCGATTCGGGTTTCGGTCTACCGAAGATGAGGGGACCTGCTCGGCCGCCGGAATCAGCAGGAGAGAAGTCCACATAACCCCCCGATGTTTCACAAACGGGCCAATTTACCCCCTGAGCTCTAAAACCAGGTATTTAACCCCCTGAGCTTTTCTAAACCATGTGAATCACCCTCTAATCCCGATTAGAGTGGTTTTGCAGGCGGTTTTGTTGATGTGGCAAGGTTGCGGGTACCACGGCAACTCGGCACAGTTCCTCTCTTCCCCTCCCATCCCTATGCCATGGCCGTGTATATGGCGTCTCTCACGTCCTCCCGCCCAAACCACTCGTTGAACGGCACAGACCACAGAGGTCCCGTGAGAACAATGCAGCGTTGAGGTATTTGATGGAAAGCAGCACCAGCCAGCAGCCGGCTGTATTTTGGCTTTGATGCAATCTCGGCTTGCCATCGCGTCCCTTGTGCGCCGTAGTTGCCTCAGTGTCGCTCTCGCCGGCCGCGTCTGCTTCTTCCTCCGTCGACAACAACTTACCTGTGCCGCCTGCGGCTTCCAACAGATGACGACGTCCACTGTTAGAGCTAATGATGATTAGGTTAAGTCCTATAAGGCTCAGACATTGCAGCACGTACTTCTTGTGTTTACGTCAGGGCTTGTCCTGGAATCAGTCCAGCAGGTCTGTACGTGCGTGTTGCATCCGAAGGACCTCGCGTTGTAGCCGAGAGAAATTACGTGCGCCTCGCGAGTGACGCTCTGTTTCCTCGCCGCTTCCTGCGCCAGTGACATGCTCGCCGACAGCCTCGACCGCCCAGCCAGTCTGCCTCGGAGAGCTTGAGTATGAGGCACTACCGTACTGGTCACGGACGGCGGTCGGCAGAGGCCAGAACTTGCGTCGGTTGGCAGGTTGCTTGTGCATTGCGGCGCAGCCGCCGCATCCACGGAGGAGGTGCTCGATGGCGCAGACAGCCACGAACCCCAGCGGGCATGCTGGCCTCGTGCTGCCTGGCAATAGAGCAACCTCGGGAGGCTCATCACCGATAAGGTCACAGAGTTAGAAGAATGGAACTCGGCGAGCTGCGTGGCAATGTCAGGCATAGACGCGATGCGTCCCAGGTGGTGAGACACTCGCTCGTGCTCGGATGAGAATGGACGAGACCGGGTGCAGGTTAAGAACGAGGTGCACCGTGCCACATCACCAAAACTGCCTGCAAAACCACTCTAATCAGGCTTAGGGGGTGATTCACATGGTTTTGGAAAACTTAGGGGGTTAAATATCCGGTTTTAGACCTCAGGGGGTAAACTAGTCGGTTTGTGAAACCCTGGGGGGTTATTTGGACTTCTACCGAATCAGCAGAGATGGTCCGGGAGGTCCTGCTCAAGCTGCCGACCAGGGACGTGGCCCGGTGCCGCTGCGTGTGCAGGCTATGGCGCGGCGTCGTCGCCGAGCCCACTTTCAGTAGCCTCCACGCCGAGGCCGAGGCAAATGGCAACCACGCCTCCGCCGCGTCGGAGGCCCTGCTCGTCACGGAGACCCGGGAGCACGGCAGGCCCGAAGAGGCCAGCTTCTCCATCGTCTCTGCGTCGACGCCCGCACACATGCCGCACAGCATCACCATCCCTAGCGGCTACAGCCTCTCCAACGTCTGCAATGGTCTCGTCTGCTTCGCGATCTGGTACGCCGAGGCTCCGGCGTTCATCTGCAACCCCGTCACGGGTGAGACGACAACGCTTCCCACGCCCATGGAGGTGAGACCGGGAGTCACGGTCAGCCATCACTACGCCTTGGGGTTCAGCCCTTCCACCAAGGAGCACAAGTTGTTCCGGTTCTCCTCCTCTCCAATCAATTCCACCCTCGGGCACAAGATCGACCAGAGTGTGCGCACCTTAGGCGGCGGCGACGGCGGCGGTGCTTGGCGTCGGCAATCGTACACTTCCCGGACGCCCCTGAGGCGCACCTTGCCGCCGGTGCTTGTTGATGGGAGTCTGTACCTGGTGACCAGCAGCCGTACATCCTCGGGACAGTGTCGGAACCCTGACGAGATGCTGGTGGTTGACGTTGCTACCGAGGCACACCGCACGTGCCGTCTCCCGATCTGGATCGAGGAGGAGTTCAACCCAGCCTGCGATCCGCAGGTGAACGCCTTCGAAATGAGCGGGCGGTTGTGCCTCGCCGTGAAAATTGTTCGCCGGAAATTCCAGTTCTGGGTCATGTCACTGCCACCGCCGGACCAATGGGTCGAGGGCGATGGCAGCAAGCTGTGGTGGGATCTGCGCTACAGCTTCTACGTCCATGACGAAGACGGGCGCATGGTTCGACAATGGGACGATGTGCTTCAGACATGGAGACACCTTGTTCATGCACGACACGAAAGGACGATCGCTGGAGCCATCCCCGGAAGCTGATTGTCCTCAATATGACCGGCGACTCCAGCTGCCGCCAACGCCCTCGAACTGCAAGTGGAACATTATCGGGGGTTATCGCCCCAGCCTCCTCTCGCCTCTTACCTTGGCAGCGCCGCCATCGTCTTGGGACGGCGAAGAAGAAAGACAAGACTTCCACCATGCCACGTTCCTTGCAGTGCGGCGACAAGAATGAAACATCACGTACGCGTATGCTGAGCTAACTCAAATCCGCAGGCAAGCATAAACACCTCTCTCAGGGCTTGGTTCCTAGTTGCAGTTTATTTTCTTGAGAACTACTACTAGATTTCTTTTTTCCGCATGTTTTTTTAGCCGTTCCTTATTTAAGTATAAAGCCTTCATGGCTGGTTCTAAAGCAGGTTATACACATTGGATGCACCGGTAGGACCGATTACTTCAGTGCACCTGATATGAATTATTGAAAAAACAATTATATGAGATGCAAGCTGCAATAATATGTATCATGGTATAAAATTTTAGACCCAATTACATTCGGTAGTTGTAGCCGACGAACATTCGCCATAAGGGAGTTGGCAAACAAACCATCTTTGATGGCAGTTTTTAGTTGTACTAGCACATATGCCCGTACGTTGCAACGGAGGAGATATATGATGTATCCACCGATATATCCAGCAGCATGACCCAACATCATCCCCCGGCGACGGTGGGAAGGCACGCACCGAGGTTTTATTAAAAATTCATATCAGTTATACGGGCATGGCTAATTCGCACAAATTCAAGGGTGGTGAGAAATTAATTAGGGCAAGGAAAGATTTATGGGACTTGGTCCCCAGATGCATTGCGGCAGTCATTATTGGAGCATTGCAAAGCTCGCATGTGAGGAACTCTTTTTCCAATTGTACATTATAAAAAGCTACAAAGTTTACACCTTTCTTTCTTTCTTGACAAACTCACCTTACTTATTTATGTATACTGATCATGCCCCCGTATTATAATTCCTTTGCAACATTATTCTCTCCTTTTTTTAAATAACTCTTCTTCCTTATTTATATGCCCACGTACCTTTTGCAAATTTATTCTCTCCTTCATTTTCTAGGAGCTCTCCTTCCTTATTTATGCCCAATTATCACACGTTGGTATTATTATGGCCCTGTTTGGTTCATAAGTCCTAGGACTTTTTTAATCCCAACTTATAAATCCCAAGTCCCTAAAAAATTCCTACCTGTTTGGTTCCTGGGGCTTATAAGTCTTTATAAGACCATATTACGACTATAAGTCCCTATAATATAAGGGACTCCTTGAGAGTCTTATTTCATAAGTCTCAAATGCCCACTTTAAGTCCATATAAGTCTCTCCTGTTTGGTTTAGATGGGACTTATAGGGATTTATTTAAGTCCCTGAAAACAAACATCCTCTATATAACTGGTCATTATCCTTTCCTTCCTTTTTCTTTTTTCCAAACTCTCTTTCCAAATTTATGCCCGCCAATTACGCCTCCTTTTCCTTATTTATGCCCCTACTGATCACGCCACACATCTCATGAAATCTAAGCCTTATATCAGCCATCTTTTCACAAAGAGTAGTTCTCTAGGATGCTTATTGATTTTGAATCGGAAACATATATAAATCGGTAGAACGGGTTCTAAAGCAGCGAGGTGGTACTAATTTATAAAAAGAACAAGCCTTTTGCTTTGTATAGCGATGCCTTAGTTTGGTTGGCCGCGGCCTTGGGCCTCAATGTGCAACGATGGGAGTTCGATCCCAAGTTAGAACGTTTATTTTTTAATCTGGTCGGTTCAACGTTATATTTAATCCCGGTTCATGCACAACACAAAAGGGCGCTCGCTGGAGCCATCCCCGGAAGCTGATTGTCAATGTGACCAGCGACTCCAGCTGCCACCGACGCCCTCGAACTGCAAATGGAACATTGTTGGGGGTTATCGCCCCAGCAAAGCTCGTCTCCACAAATTCGAGGCCCCAGGACGAGAATCAAAATTGGGCCCAAAATTTTAAAAACAGTCATATAACATGAGAACTAATATAGCTCAGGCGTACTCAGCTTATTACACTATTTCAGTCTGTTATATCTTACTCCTGACCTAGCACCGTTGACAAATAAATTCATTATCATTTTTCAGTACCCAGCCCATGGACACATGATGATAATAGGGATTTTTGTATTCGTGCTCCTAGTTGGGTCACGCTCGACTGATTTGCCCCTATTTTTTCAACAATTGCGGCTTTGCCCAGCTCATTTCACTCACCTTGTGTTTTTGCCCTTCCAGGGAGGTTCCGACCAGTAAGCAGCCGCCACATGGCGAATCGTGATTGGTCGGAACCGCCCCGGAAGGGCAAAAACACAAGGCAAGTGAAGTGAGCTGGGCAAAACCGCAATTGTTGAAAAAATAAGGGCAAATCAGTCGAGCGTGACCCAACTAGGGGCACAAATACAATTGTTTCATGATAATATCATCCTACTCGGCTGCTCCTAACTAGGGCCTGCTCCTAACCTAGGTCAGTGAGATCAAAATTAGAAATCTACCAAGTACAGGGGTGCTAAAATTAAGTTGTATACCTAGTAGATGGAGACCTGGGTTATAGTCGATGGTGGAACTGCAGACGCGAAAGGCAGCAGCGGTCAGCTGACGATGTTCCAGGCGAGCAATTGGCAGAGGGAGCAGCTGACGGCACCTTGGGCAATTGGCGGAACCGCGAAAGCAGCAGGCGGGCGATTGGCCGAAGGCAGGAGACGGCATCTGCTCGTTTGGCGGAAGCAGGCGAACCGGCGGCGTGTTAGCGATCGATGGGAACACTTAAGAAGGCCTCGCAGGCTGGCTTTTTGTTGCTGCGTACTATGCTTAAGCCTTGCCGCTGGATTAAATGACAAAGTGTGATTATATTGATAGTACACACACTACTAATACCCAGTAATTGTGGGGCCCTGAGAGGTCGCCCACCTTGGCCCCCTCCATCGACGGGCCTGGCCCCAGCCTGCTCTCGTCTCTTACCTTGGCAGCGCCGCCGTCGTCTTGGGACAGCAAAGAAGAAAGATAAGACTTCCACCATGCCATGTTCCTTGCAGTGCGACGAAACGAATGAAAAACAACACGTGCACGTATGTATGCCGAGCTAACTAAACAGTAGGAAAGCATATCAACACCTCTCTCATGGCATGGTCGAACTCGTCATAATATTCTTAGTTTGCAGTTTAATTTCTTGAGAAAATAGCTTCCTTTTTTGGCATGTTTTGTTTAGCCGTTCTTTGTTTAGGTATATAAAAGCCTTCATGGCTGGTTCTAAAGCAGGACACTAGGTGCACCGGTAGAACCTGATAGAAGGAGGAGAGAGGGATTGGTGGAATAGTTTGTTATATTGCTTGAGTCTCGTGGGCATATATATAGAAGTATATGATTTACTTAGAATATAAGACAAGCCAGAATACTTTCTAGTTTATCTTATGTTTTCTAATACAATCATGTTACTCAACATTTCCCTGCAGTCACGACGTAGCGTCGCAGATGGTGAGACTGGAGAAGAATCCGAAGGCAAGCCGATGGACACCCCCCACAGTCGTAACGGTCGACGCATCGCGGGGTCATGGCTGGAGTGGCAACCGACGAGGTTGCTCAAGCAAGGCGGTAGCCCTTTGTGCCGTTTGTCGAGATAGCCGAGAGCGTAGGCGGTGTAGCGGTGGTCGAGGTAGCCGGTGTCGATGAAGTCACCGTGGAGCCACGGCGCAAGGAGACGCCGAGTTAGTCATGGGCGTAGTGGTGCCGAAATAGTGGTGCGCCGGGAAGAAGACGTTGACGACGCGTCGCGGCGGGTTTGCCAAGCCCGGGGACACGTCGTGAACAAAGGCACGCACCGGTGTTGCCAGCACCGGCCATGCATAGACGGACGAAGACGAAGTTGACGAAGCGCCGCCCCAGGCTTGCTAGGCCCGGGGACACGTCATGGACGAAGGCACGCGGCGGTGTTGCCAGCCCAGACATGCGTAGACTGGGACCTGCATGAGTTGTATGCCATGTTGAAGAAGTCGGAGAGGCCAGCAGAGAAGGACTAGGCGACGGTTGCAGGCCAATCGGTGCGGGGCCAATGTCGCCCGTGGTTGTCGGAGTAGATGAAGCGGTCAACGTAGATGACGGCGACGCTGGCTACGGGCTGGTGCTGGACAAAGACGAAGGGGGTGGACGGGCGGCTGCGGCGGCGGCGGCGACCGAAGAAGAGCGGCGGCGGCGGCTAGGTTAGGAGCGCGGCGGCGATTCTCGAAGTAGGCGAAGAACCTTGACAGCGTGACGAAGACCGGCGCGGCCGGTGGCGTTCCGGCGCCAAGGGAGACAGCGCGACGCATACCACGGGAAGTCGACGCGCAGGGACGACGAAGTGGACCGCGGGCCGCGGCGCTAGGGCCCGAAGGGGCGACGCAGCGGCGGCAAGCGGGTCGGGGCGACGGCGGGAAGACCTCGGGGTGGCGGCGGGGACCGTGGGCCGCATGGCTGCGGCCCGAAGGGGCAACGCAACGGCGGTTCGCGAGTCGGTGCAGCCACGGGGATGGCCTTAGAACGGCGGTGTGGACCACGTGTCACGCTCGCTACGGCCGGATGGGGCGCCGCAGCGGCGTCACGAGGGTCGGTGCAGCCACGGGATGGTCTCAGGATGGCGGGGGACCGCGGGCCGCGACACTACGTCCTGAAGGGCGACGCGGCGGTGACGCGGGTTGGTGCAGCCGGGAAAAGAACCACGGGGCGGTGGCGCTGCGGCCCGACGGGGCGACGCAGCGGCAGCCCATTGCTCGATCGGTGGAGGAGTGCGCTGAACTCGGAACGGTCTTCACGGGGCCTGCGAAGGCGCGCGCAAGCAACGGGCCAGGTCGGTCGCACGGCATAGATGAGGCGGTTCACGGCGGCAGGCGGGTGATCAATTCGATCGCGCACGAGGTCGGGGATGCCGCCTGGTGAAGGCGGGGGTGACGGCGGAGTCCAAGATGAAACCGGTGACGATGGACGGCGTGGGATGACGTGCGGACGAGCGCGTCAGTACCGGCACCCGAGCCACCAAAGCAGCGCCGGCGCTCGGGCAGCGAGGCCCGGGCGACCAACGGAGCAACGGCTCCCGAGCTCGAGGCAGCCGACGGGCCTGACGCGGCCGACCCGATGCAGCAGGGACGAGGCCGGCGATGAAACCCGCAGGGCCGCCGTGCAGACGCGACAGAGGCGGGTGGCGTGGATCGATTGACGGGCCGGCGCGTGAGCGGCAACTATGATTGTCCGCCGCATGGCGCGAGGCCGCCGGGTGGAGGCGATGCAGGTGTCCCGGTCGGAGAGGGCGGAGACGGTCGGCGTAGATCGACGGGCGGGCCGGCGCGTAGACAATGGCTGTGAGGGGCCGCCTATCGCGCAAGTCGACCGGATCAGTGAAGGAGCAGGCCGGTTGCGACGGTGTCGGAGTAGAGGCGCATGGGGGGTCGACGGTGGCGGCGGGCGATGCAAATCGATCAAGCATAGATCGGAAAACCCCAAAAAAACGCCGATCAAGATGACCGGTGGGAGAGAGAAAAGCCCGGAGCAAGAGGTCGGGAAAAGACTCTCTAGGGAAGCCGGCCAACGGCCGGCGGACGAACCTTAGGTACGGGCGACGCGACCTCCGGCGACGGTCATGAAGGCCGACCGCCTCGAGGCCAACGCGTGGAGCGGAAGCGACGAACGGCTAGGGTTTAGAAACCGGAAACTGATACCATGATAAAAGGGAGAGAGAGGGATTGATGGAATAATTCTTTATATTGCTTTAGCCTTGTGGGCATATATATAGGAATGCATGATTTATTTTAAGTACAAGACAAGGCACAATCCTTCCTAGTTTATTTTATCTTTTTTAATACAATCACATTACTCAACATCACCAATTGCTCCAGTGCATCAAATATGAATCATTTGAAAAATATATAAATTCTGAGGATGTAACATTTGTATAATGATGTAAAAATGTAGACCCAATTAAATTAAAAATACATACTTCGAATAAGAAAAAGACAAATCACAACATGTTTCGAATTTGCATCTGAAATTTGATGATATGGTATATTCTTGTGTGTGTGTTTTTGTAGATTCTTGTTACTAGTACTACAACCCATTATCTACTTTTCGGATCCAACATTTGCAAATATGATATTTTTAAACCGGGTGCACCGGTACCATCAAATGATTGGGTGCATTGGATACTCCTCTCTATCTTTCTCTGGGTATGGCACCTCCGCACCTGCAATAGAGAACCTCTGAATCTAACATTCTTAAGAAGTTGCTCCTCACTTCTACCTATTCTTTCAACATGCACAATGTCCACATCAGCTTTATGCCATGTCAGCATTCATCTTGCCACACCAGCAGTGGAAAAAAGATCAAATTAGCATTTGGCATTAATTCAAGCATGCATGCAAAACCAGCGGTAGAAAAAGAGCAACGCATGCAGTAGTTGTTTCGTGAGATTCTCTTCTGCATACACAGGATGTGGGAGATTAACTATTTCATTATGGCAGCACTAATATCATTTTTTAACAAATCCTGTGATTAAACTCTGGCAATTAAATGCAGCGGGCATCTTTCGTCTTCCATAACTGATGAGAATTCCATCGTTCCATCTCTCCTCATTACTCTTCCTGCCTTCCATATGTATCCCCGTAAAACGAGCGACACCATCAGGCACCACCGAACGGTGCCATGCAACCCAGCGCTCCTCATACCTCCCATCGCTGGTTGCTTCAGGAGAGGACGTCGCCCTCCACGGGTCCAGGTGCTCCGGCCAGATCCGCCGCCGAGAGTTGTAGCACACGCATGGGACCTCGGCCATCACAACCTCCTCAAGACCAACCTCCATGGCCGCCCTGCCATCCAGATGCGACTTCCCCTGCCATTCCAAATAGTGGAGCGACATCGCGCGCCTTTGATCCAAAATCCTGTCATTATCGTCAGGTTCCCATCTTCTAGGTTCCTGTCTTCCTGTCTCCTAAACTTGCCCTTCTCTCTTCTCTCCCTCCCACTCAACTCGACATAAATTTCTTCAGCGGTAAGTGTTGCTGCAATTGATTTAGATACGTTCAACTGGTATTCTTGGGAAAAGCTTAGAACTTAGGATTTACCTTTTATTTGCGGGGCAAGTACCAGACCATCTTGGGTGCATTGCCATGCTAATTAAAACCCCTAATCTGTCTAATATTTCTTTGTACAGATGTTTTAATCTATATCAGCAAGGTCTTTGATGAAAATGCTATCAGGTTGTGATTGAAAATAAATATAGGTAATCTTTATGCTCCACTACCAACTGAATATGTATTTGATACTTTGATGCAGTCATCGATAACAAATTCATTAGTTCATATAGCATGTCATTATTTGCTATGTTGGAAAAAAAGGTATCCTAAATGGAATTTAGTAAGTTTATGATCCATATTTATCTTAAGAATTCCTAGGTATTTGTGGTAATAATAATATCTGGTGTCTCTTCTTCATAGGTATGTTTTATTGATATCTTCATAATCCATGGCACTATATATTGAACAAATTCTGTGACAGTTCATTATTCATATAATAGCTGATTTTGTAGGGAAAAGCTTTGTTTTATACTACTATGTGCAGATTGTTTTCATAAGTTTGATGCATACATCCGAGAAGTGTGCGATTTCAAAAGCATTTCCCTAGCGCTGAATATATTGATCACTACCAAGTGTCTTATGCCCAGTCTTATTTCTACAAATATCTTCTTCACAATAACATTACCAGGTCATATTCTTCTTATGTTCATGTACTAAGTCGCCTCTCTTTGTGCTGTAAATGTGCTTGCATGGCCAAGGAGTTCTGGTCCAGAAAGTGCATTCATCCATAAGCCATACCATACAACTAATTATTGTTGGAACTTTGTTATGGTACTTTGAAGAATGAATGCCTTACTACAATTGTTTCATTGGTTGACCAACTTTCTGTAATTTGCGAGGCTGAAACAATATGGATGTATCATTTTGAAATTGTGGTTTGCGCGAGCTCACAAGCATCCCACTCGAGCGGTAAAATTCTATTCATTCTCATATCTTATTTGTCCTTTAGGAATATGCCTTATAAAGTTTTAGAACTTGCTATTCTAATTTTCTGCAGCAACGCGCGGGGTGTTATCTAGTATATCAAGGGGCGGTGAGAAAATACATTAGCTCTTGAAACTATTGACAAAGAGGGCTTTCCTCCGATTTCATTTAATAAAAACCACCAGTTTACAACTTAGCAAGAAAAAAAAGGAAAATAAAGGGCTACATAAGCTAGATAACCTAAGGCACCTAACCAGCTTGAGTTGATCACGATATAAATCTGTTCATATAGGCTTCAGATCACCAACAGCGGGCACCTATCGGCATGTTTGTTGCTTTTTGTAGATTGATGGTGTCAAGTTGTTCACACAAGAGGTTGTGGTATTTTTACAAAAGCAAATTTATTAGTGTAGAGTACTCAAACAAAAAAAATTATTAGTGTAGAAAATAGAAAGATGAACTCAAAAATGAAATGCACATATATTTGTTAGCATCAATTATATATAAGCTTTTATTCCCTTTTCTCTGTTACATTAGGCAGAAGGCGTACAATCTTTATGCAACGCTCCTCGTCTTGTTGGACATGAATGGCGTTCCACGGCCGTGCCTTGTCTTTTTTTTTGCAAAAAATATCAGGGTTATTGTAAAGATTTACTGGAAGTACAGAACACCTCAAACCTAATAAAAACTACATCAAGGTTCATGAAACACCGAATGATCATTGTCCCTGTCAGAACAAGCCGGCACGCATCGCTATCACCGCTCCCATGCCGGAGGCGGAGGATGGAGGGGGAAAAGAAGGGGGAAGGGAAAGAGAAGCTGGCGCGGTGAACTGGCAGTCGACGTCGTTGCCGGCGGCCGGGCATAGCCCCTTTTTTCCGCCGTCTATGGGACAGAGACTAAGAGGGATGAGAGGAGGATAAAAGAGAGTAGGGGTAGAGTTTTGGGTTGGGGCTGGTTTTGACCCAGCGAGAGCGCGCTGGACCATCACATGGAATCCGACGGCCACGCTCAAGTGGCGCTTGACACAGCGGGCCGTGGGCCGTGTTGTCCAGGCTGCAGAGCGGCACACGCCTAGCGGGCTGTTGGGCCTCAAGCGGCTCGTGTCGCAGGCCGTGGGACGGGCCGCACAAGCAAAGTGGTGTTGGAAATATGAGCAATTTACCAAATGATTTTATTAACAGAAATATTAGATAAAGCATGACTAATATAGCCACGATAAAGCAAGTCATGCAACCTGATGGAGAAAAAGTAAATAGCATTTGTATATATAAACTTGAACTGAACACATCTAGGACAGACACTAGATCATGTTGCATATATGAAGTAGAACCTAACACATGTAGGGCAAGTACTAGTACGAGAAACTGTGGCAGGACATCTGACAGAGAAGAACATATACGGGATAGCAGCAGCAGAAGCACTGGACTTGGGGTCGACATCCTCTCCAGCCATGTCGTTGCTGAGGTAGTCGACGTCGGGGAAGAAGTCGTCGTCGGGGAAGTAGTCGTCAGAGTCCGTGATGAAGAAGCCAGTAGTCGCGCAGAGCGCTCCCCAAAAACCTTATCACCCTTCTCCCGTACATGACTCAAAAGATGTGGTCTCGAAGGCCTACTGTCCCGACGTGCGGTGCATGCCGCAAGCCGGGATGAGGAAGACAGCAGCAGCTCAGAGATGGAACCGATGGCGAGGGAAGGAGTAGTTCTGGTGCGTCTCTCTGGAAGGAGCGACCTCCCTTTTATAGGCGCAAGAGAAGGAGGCGAGAGGGCAGCGACGGAGGCGAAGTGAACAGCCAGCAGCCGAAGGGCTGCACCGTTCGCATTCGAACTCCACTTTCGTAAAAATCTTTTATGTGTGACCTTTCGTATACCTGTAGTGCATGGCAAAAATTTAGATATCGGCTCGGCTCAGCCCCGCAACCCGCGTCGCGTCGTGACGAGACGTGGCGAGGCGGGCGGCGGAGGAGGAGCGCGCGTGGATATCCCTTTTGTTCTCATGCTTGTACAAGTGGGGAAAGAACCTCCCTTATAAGGAGGTTCAACTCCCATTAAACTAGCAATGTGGGACTAAACTTTAGTAGTATCCCTTGCCTTGCACAAATGGGCTAAGTGGGCCTTTAGGATTTATTAGGAATTTTTGAAATAGTTATTGGGCTGCCCAAAATAGACTAAATTCCAGCAATTCCCCACCAGATCCCAGAGGCACACAGAAATTTGCCTTTAGTTCCAAAACACTGTTTTATATACCGGTACTGCAGTGGAGACTGTTAAGTTAAACTTCCATCTAGAACTCTATGCTACACTAGTAAGCAACTTGAACAGTGGACTGGGCCTTGAACTAAGTTTTCTGCGAATCCAGCTTCACATAAAGCCTTGACCGATACGTGGCTACCGTGAGTCTTCCCCGCGGGTGAAGCTTATGCGTCATACTCCATGACCTTCCATGAGTTTACTAGAAAGAACCCTACTCTCATAGATTGCGACGTTTGACAATTAGACTCATATAGGTGTGTTCTTCAAAAGATGTTCTGCAGGATAACATCTCTGTTTAAATAAGCCACTTAGAACACATTAAGATATACATCAATCTGCCATGCAGATTAGGAGAGTATTGCATCTTCATGGAGTGGTATTGTGAATAGTAAGGATACTCTCCTCTCAGTTGACCAACAGCTTGTCTTCCACATCTAATTCATGGGATCTCCGGTCACAAAGAATAGGTTACCACTGTGAACAACTCATATTGTGGGTCTCATACCCATCTCCCTCGATGCATTATCTATCACATTACGTGATAGACCCTTAGTAAAAGGATCTGCTAGATTTTTAGACGTTTGAATATAATCCAATGCAATAACTCCGGATTTTTTCATTTTCCTGACAGACTTCAATCTTCTTTGAACGTGTCTCGATGACTTCATGTTATCCCTTGAGCTGCTCACTTTCGTGATCACAGTTTGATTGCCGCAGTTCACCCAGTACAGGTTTCTCAACAACCGGCAAGTCATTCAAGAGCTGGCGAAGCCAGTCTGCTTCGACCGTAGCTGTATCTAGTGCTATGAGTTCCGCTTCCATTGTTGACCTTGTTAAGACGGTCTGCTTGCAAGACTTCCAAGAAACAGCGCCACCTCCATGAGTGAATACATAACCGCTCGTGGCCTTTATCTCATCAGCATCTGAGATCCAGTTTGAGTCACTATACCCTTCAAGCACCTTTGGGTGCCCGGTGTAGTGAATTCCATAATTCGTAGTGCCTTTCAAATAACGCAAAACTCTCTCTAGAGCTTTCCAATGCACATCTCCTGGTTTTGAGACAAACCGACTCAGTTTGCTAACAGCAAAAGAGATGTCAGGTCTTGTAGCACTTGCTAAGTACATAAATGAGCCAATAATATGAGAATATTTCAATTGATCTCTAGCAATTCTTCGATTCTTTCGAAGTAACACACTCGCATCATATGGTGTTGGAGAGGGCTTGCAGTTACTATAGACAAAGCGACTCAAGATCTTTTCCACATAGTGAGATTGAAGCAAAGTAATCCCACCATCATCATCGCTCAACAACTTAATGTTCAGAATGACATCAGCCACTCCTAAATCCTTCATCTCAAAACAGTGAGATAGGAAATTCTTGACCTCCTTAATAACATTCAGATTTGTTCCGAAAATCAGTATGTCATCAACATACAAGCAAAGGATAACTCCCTCGCCCCCACCATGGCGATAGTACACACATTTGTCAGCTTCGTTTACAACAAAGCCTGCAGCTATTAAAGTTCTTTCAAACTTCTCATGCCATTGTTTGGGTGCTTGCTTGAGTCCATACAAAGACTTTAGCAACTTGCACACTTTTCCTTCCTGACCATCTAGTACAAACCCATCTGGTTGTTCCATATAAATTTCCTCGTCTAACTCTTCATTTAGGAAAGCAGTCTTAACATCCATTTGATGAACCAGAAGACCATGCGAGGCAGCTAGTGAAAGTAGAACTCGAATAGTGGTCAGTCGAGCCACAGATGAGTAAGTATCAAAGAAGTCTTCACCTTCCTTTTGGGTATAACCCTTAGCCACGAGCTGAGCCTTGTACTTTTCAATAGTACCATCGGGCCTAAGCTTCTTCTTGAATACCCATTTACATCCTATAGGTTTGCACCCATAAGGACGATCAGTTATCTCCCAAGTTTCATTGGCCAAGATGGGAATCCATCTCGCTACGAACCGCTTCCTTCCAGTAGTCAGCATCTTCAGATGCATAGGCCTCTGAAATAGAACTGGGAGTGTCATCTATGAGATACACAAGAAAATCATTACCAAAGGACTTTGCAGTCCTCTGTATCTTGCTCCTGGTAGGAACTTCATTGTTCTCCTCCACAGGACTTTCAAAGTGTTCCATCAAAATGACAGGTTCGGTAATTGTAACTGGTTCCTGGTTCAATGAACTAGGCATCTCCTGATTAGATGAGGTAGCCATATCCTTCATGGGAAAGATATCTTCAAAGAAAGTCACATCATTTGACTCCATGATCGTACCGACATGCATGTCAGGTACCTCAGATTTTACAACCAAGAATCTATAGCCAATGCTATGAAAAGCATATCCCAGAAATACACAATCCACAGTCTTTGGTCCAAGCTTCCGCTTCTTTGGAATTGGAACATTGACTTTCGCCAAACAACCCCATGTTCGCAGATAAGAGAGTTTTAACCTTTTCTTCTCCCATTCCTCGAATGGAGTTATCTCTTTGTTCTTTGTGGAGGCTCGGTTTAGGACATGACATGCTGTCAATATCGCCTCCCCCCACCATGCCTTGGAGAGACCCGATGTGTCTAACATGGCGTTAGCCAAATCAGTTAGAGTACGGTTCTTTCTTTCGGCCACCCCATTTGACTGAGGTGAGTAGGGAGGCGTCCTCTCATGGATTATACCATGTTCCGCACAAAAAGCATCAAATTCATTGGAAAAATACTCTCCACCACGGTCGGACCTAAGCCTTTTGATTTTTTGATCAAGTTGGTTTTTCACTTCAGCTTTATAGATCTTGAAAAAGTTCAAAGCCTCATCCTTAGATTTCATAAGATACACACGGCAGTATCTAGTGGAGTCATCAATTAACGTCATGAAATATTTCTTTCCACCTTTTGTCAACACACCATTCATTTCACATAGATCTGAATGTATGAGCTCTAGTGGTGCAAGATTTCTCATTTCCGCAGTCGTGTGAGACTTACGAGGTTGCTTAGCTTGCACACACACTTGACACTTAGATCCCTTGACAGTGGTGAAACTAGGGATTAAGTTCAACTTCGCTAGTCGCGACATGCAACCAAAGTTAACATAACAAAGACGTGAACGCCACACATATGATTCACTATTGTTGCAAATATGATTAACTTTATTGCAAACGTCTGATAAGGATAAACGAAACATACCTCCTGACTCATAGCCTTTACCAACAAAGGTTCCATACTTGGATATTACAAATTTATTCGACTCAAAGACAAGCTTGTAGCCATCTCTACACAGAAGAGATCCGCTAACAAGATTTTTATTGACGGAGGGGACATAATGCATGTTCTTCAGCCGCACGATCTTCCCCGGAGTAAACTTTAGATTGACCGTGCCAACACCACGAACAGAAGCACTTGAACCGTTGCCCATCGGCACGGTTGAAGTCTCTGTGGTCTGATAAGACGAAAACATGGAAATATCACCGCATACATGCACATTAGCACCCGTGTCAATCAACCAATTAGGAGAATGACATACTGAAAGAATAGTGGGAAATATACCATACCTAGCATCCTTCATGTCAGTGTCTCCAATGACAACATTAGCGGTCTTGTCGCCTTTCCCAGGATGAGGCTTGTCATAGCGATTAGGGCAACTAGGAGCCCAATGATCAGGATCCCTACACACATGACAAGCACCTTTCTTCTTGTCATTCTTCTTCTTGAAGTTCGTGTGTTGCACAGCCTTGTTCTTCCCATCAAACTTTGCTTTACCATCAAACTTGCCCTTGTTCTTGAACTTGTGGGGCTGGAAGTTCTTCTTCTGTACCAGATTGGCACTAGATCCTCCCTCAATACCTCGAGCACATGTGTCCTTTGCTCTCGCTTTTTCTTCGACATCAAGAGTGCCAATGAGATCCGGGACGGAAAACTCCTGCCTCTTATGCTTCAGCAAGGTAGCAAAGTTCCTCCACGAAGGAGGAAGCTTAGTGATGATACCTCCGCAACAAACTTGTCCGGTAGCATAGAACTGAAGTGCTCAAGTTCTCTAGCAAATGACTGTATGTCATGAGCTTACTCAACCACGGGGTGCTCTTCATACATCCTGTAATCATAGAATTGCTCCATGATGTATAGCTCAGTGCCTACATCCGAGACCCCAAACTTGGCCTCGAGTGCGTCCCACATATCTTTTCCATTATCAATTGACGCATAAGCATCAACTATGTTCTCACTAAGAACACTCAAGAGAGCAGCCATAAACAGAGTATCCATTTTCTGAAAAGCTTGTGCATGTTGAGCATCAAGCTCTCCTTCAGGTGTGCCAAGAGTGGTGTCGTAGCAACTCATGGTTTGAAACCATAAGACTGCTCTCACGCGCCACCTCTTATAGTGGATACCCTCAAACATAGGAGGTCTCATGGAAGCAGCAAAACCACTTGGGGTAAATTGCCTATAATAAGGTTTTTGGATTGTTGGAAATATGAGCAATTTACCAAATGATTTTATTAACATAAATATTAGATAAAGCATGACTAATATAGTTGCGATAAAGCAAGTCATGCAACCTGACAAGGAAAAAGTAAATAGCATTCGCATATATGAACTTGAACTGAACACATC
The DNA here is from genome assembly GCA_034509565.1 of Triticum monococcum. Lineage (NCBI taxonomy): Eukaryota > Viridiplantae > Streptophyta > Magnoliopsida > Poales > Poaceae > Triticum > Triticum monococcum. The sequence continues at coordinate 675,285,561 of CM067845.1, forward strand.
TAGGACAGACACTAGATCATGTTGCATATATGGAGTAGAACCTAACACATGTAGGGAAAGTACTAGTACGAGAAACTGTGGCAGGACATCTGACAGAGAGAAGAAGAACACATACGGGACAACAGCAGCAGAAGCACTGGACTTGGGGTTGACATCCTCTCCAGGCATGTCGTTGCTGAGGTAGTCGACGTCGGGGAAGAAGTCGTTGTCGGGGAAGTAGTCGTCGGAGTCCGTGATGAAGAAGCCAGTAGTCGCGTAGAGCACTCCCCAAAAACCTTATCACCCTTCTCCCATACAGGACTCAAAAGGTGCGGTCTCGGAGGCCTACTGTCCCGACGTGCGATGCACGCCGCAAACCGGGATGAGGAAGACAGCAGCAAGATGGAATCGATGGCAAGGGAAGGAGTAGTTCTGGTGCGTCTCTCTGGGAGGAGCGATCTCCCTTTTATAGGTGCAAGAGAAGGAGGCGAGAGGGCAGCGACGGGAGGCGAAATGAAGAGACGGAGGCTAAGCGAACAGCCAGCAGCCGAAGGGTTGCACCGTTTGCATTCGAACTCCACTTTTGCAAAAATCTTTTCAGCTTCCGTGTGACCTTTCGTATACCCGTAGTGCGTGGCAAAAATTTGGATATCGGCCCCGTCGTGACGAGGCGGGCGGCGGAGGAGGAGCGCGCGTGGATATCCCTCTTGTTCTCATGCTCGTACAAGTGAGGAAAGAACCTCCCTTATAAGGAGGTCCAACTCCCACTAAACTAGCAATATGGGACTAAACTTTAGTAGTATCCCTTGCCTTGCACAAATGGGCTAAGTGGGCCTCTAGGATTTATTAGGAATTTCTGAAACAGTTATTGGGCAGCCCAAAATAGACTAAATTCCAGCAAGTGGCCCGTCAGCGTTTTGTCTGTTATTTTTCAGAAGCATGTTTTGGATTGAATTATGTATAGTTTTTTGGAGAACTTTGCTCATAATTTTTCTATTCAAACTGATCCACCGAAATGTTTGTTTTAGAAAATAGAAAAGTAAAAGAAATGCTTCTGAAAAGCATAAAGTTCATGGATTTTTATTCATGCTTTCCGCTGCAAAATAAATAAAAGTGCTCTTTTTAAAAGGTGAATAGAACTAAAGTGAGAGTTAATTTTTAGGAGCATGTTAAAGTGCTTATTGAAACAATTATGATTCTGTCATTTTATGACCAACGTTGTTAATAACATAATCATGATTTATTGTTGTTTATATGTGCATTTATTTCTATTTTCTGCCCAACGGTGATATAGTTTCAATTGCACAAACAGTTGTATGTTTTAATTTTGACCAACGTTGAATTAATGCATGCAACTGTTGTTATGATCTCATTTCATTGTGGTTTTCAGGACAGTACTACTTGATGAGCTGCATCAAGGATGTTCCAACCCTCAGAGGTGACACCTACACTGAATGGAGAAAGAAGGTCGACTTGGCTTTTGTTTGTGCTGAGGTGGATTGGGTTGTGGACACTCCACAGCCGGTCAAACCACCAGATCCAGTCAGAGATGCAAAAGATGATGATGCAGCTTGAAACAAAAAGAAGAGGGATCATGCTCCAGTGGAGATGTCATATACCCTCGACAACCAAAAGTGGCTCACCGCCAATAAAAAGTGCATGGCTTTCATAAAGAACACAATTGAGAACGCTATTGTGGGCTCAATTGCATTGTGTACTCCCGTAGGGGAGTTTCTTGAAAAAAATAAAGAGCCAGTTCACTGGTTCTTCAAAGATATATGCTACCTAGTTGTTAAAGTAGCTGGTGACAGAAAAGTACATAGGCGGAAAAATTCCTACGACACACAAGATCATGGTGATGCATAGCAACGAGAGGGGAGAGTGTTGTCTACGTACCCTCGTAGACCGGAAGCGGAAGCGTTAGCACAATGCGGTTGATGTAGTCGTACGTCTTCACGGCCCGACCGATCAAACTGCGGCACCTCTGAGTTTTAGCACACGTTTAGTTCGATGACGATCCCCGTACTCCGATCCAGCAAAGTGTTGGGGATGAGTTCCGTCAGCATGACGGCGTGGTGGCGATCCTGATGTTTTACCGTCGCAGGGCTTCGCCTAAGCACCACTACAATATTATCGAGGACTATGGTGGAGGGGGTCATCGCACACGGCTAAGAGATTAATGATCAACTGTTGTGTCTATGGGGTGCCCCCCTGCCCCCGTATATAAAGGAGTGGAGGAGGGGGCGGCCAAGGAGGGTCCCACAGGGAGTTGGACTCCCCTTTTTCCTATTAGGAGTAGGAGAGGGAAGGAAGAGGAAGGAGGGAGGAAGGAAACGGGGGCCGACCCCCCCCCCTCCCAATTCGGATTGGGCTTGGGGGGGCGCCCCCTCTCTTGCTCCTTTCCCCTCCTTTCCACTAAGGCCCAATAAGGCCCATATACCTCCCAGGGGGTTCCGATAACCTCCCGGTGATCCGGTATTGTCTCAATGTCATCCGGAACCTTTCCGGTGTCCAAATATAGTCGTCCAATATATCGATCTTTATGTCTCGACCATTTCGAGACTCCTCGTCAAGTCCGTGATCACATCCGGGACTCCGAACAACCTTCGGTACATCAAAATATATAAACTCATAATGAAACTGTCATCGTAACGTTAAGCGTGCGGACCCTATGGGTTCGAGAACAATGTAGACATGACCGAGACACGTCTCCGGTCAATAACTAATAGCGGAACCTTGATGCTCATATTGGCTCATACATATTTTACGAAGATCTTTATCAGTCAGACCGCATAACAACATACGTTTGTTCCCTTTGTCATCGGTATGTTACTTGCCCGAGATTTGATCGTCGGTATCTCAATACCTAGTTTAATCTCATTACCGGCAAGTCTCTTTACTCATTCCATAATACATCATCCTGCAACTAACTTATTAGTTGCAATGCTTGCAAGGCTTATGTGATGTGCATTACCGAGAGGGCACAGAGATACCTCTCCGACAATCAGAGTGACAAATCCTAATCTCAAAATACGCTAACACAACAAGTACCTTCGGAGACACCTGTAGAGCACCTTTATAATCACCCAGTTACGTTGTGACGTTTGGTAGCACACAAAGTGTTCCTTCGGTAAACGGGAGTTGCATAATCTCATAGTCATAGGAACATGTATAAGTCATGAAGAAAGCAATAGCAACAAACTAAACGATCAAGTGCTAAGCTAACGAAATGGGTCAAGTCAATCACATCATTCTCCTAATGATGTGATCCCATTAATCAAATGACAACTCATGTCTATGGTTAGGAAACATAACCATCTTTGATCAATGAGCTAGTCAAGTAGAGGCATACTAGTGACACTATGTTTGTCTATGTATTCACACATGTATTATGTTTTCGGTTAATACAATTCTAGCATGTATAATAAACATTTATTATGATATAAGGAAATAAATAATAACTTTATTATTGCCTCTAGGGCATATTTCCTTCATGGTGGACATGGCATAAGAGAGCACATCCTCAGGATGAGCAACATGGCAGCTAAGCTTAAACCATGGATTCGAATTTGGAGCTCAAACCTGCACTCCTTGTTCACCTGGTTATGACTTCACTGGCAAAAGAGTTTGACACTTTTGTTGTCAACTACAACATGTCGCCCGAAATATGGGACATTGAAAAGACTATAGCCATGTGTGTGCAAGAAGAGGAAAGACCAAGACCGCACATGATGGTTCTCTGAACTATGTGAAGGATAATAAGAAAAAGAATTACAATCAAAGCAGCAAAGTTTCCCCTTCAAAGCCACATGGAAAAGCTCCCACGCAATATCAGCATCAGCAAAAGTCTTTTCCAATGGACAAAGATACATGTCTCCATTGTAAGCAGACTAGTCACTACAAGAAAGATTGCCCCTGTTTGGATAAAGTCAATAATGGCAAAGAGAGGTAACAACATTGTTTTCTTTGTAAATTAATCCTTGTATACACAGTTTCCAAAATCTACCATGTGGATTGACATAGGAGCAACTGTTCATGTTGCAAATTCGTTACACGGATTCCATTCGATGCGGACTACGCAAAGAAGCGAAAGATGCATTGAAGTTGCAAACGGAGTTCAAGCAGAAGTTGAAGCTGTCAGTGACATCTCCCTGGAGTTAGCTGATGGATTCAAGCTTCTGCTTACAGATGTTTTATATGTTCGTTCATTACACATAAACTTGATTAGTGTTTCATGTTTGGATAAAGATCATTATGAATGTCATTTTGGACATGGCAAGTGTGCCATATGGTTTAATAATACTCATGTGGGTGTTGCTTTCCTTCACAATGAGCTTTATTTATTATCACTACGTGAAAAAGTGTATTCTATGTGTAATGTGAATGACCATGTTTCCGTGTCGGATAAAGAACAAAAGAAAAGAAAGAGAACTCATGACTCATCAAAATTATGGCACTGTCGCTTGGGCCATGTTTCGAAGGGGAGAATAGAAAGACTAGTTAAAAATGAAATTCTTCCTCCATTAGAGTTCTCAGAGTTAGAACAATGCATAGATTGCATTAAAGGAAAGTATGTAACACAAATCAAAAAGGGTGCAAACCGTAGCACAGGAACACTAGAAATTATTCACATTGACATTTGTGGACCATTTGCTGTGAAAACTGTGGATGGCTATGAATCGTTCATAACATTCACAGATGATTACTCCAGATATGGTTATATTTATCCAATCAAAGTAAGATCTAAAGCGTTGGATAAATTTAAGATATTCAAAGCTGAAGTTGAAAATCAGCATGATAAAAGAATAAAGATAGTAAGACCTGACCGGGGGGTACTACGGTCGGCACACTCCATATGGCCAAGTCCCTAGACCCTTTGCAAGGTTCTTATAGAAGACTAGCATAGTTGCCCAATATTCAATGTCGAGCGAGCCTCAGCAAAATGGAGTAGCTGAAAGGCGTAACCGTACACTTATGGATATGGTGTGCAGCATGATGAGTTACTCCACCTTGCCATTTGGGATTATGGATGGAGGCGCTTAAAACCGCCATTCACACCCTCAATAGAGTACAAGCAAGTCGGTACCCAAAACACCGTACAAGTTGTGGATAGGAAGAGTGCCCTCCCTACAATACTTAAGGGTGTGGGGGAGCCCAGCTGAGGCCAAAGTGTTTAATCCACATATTGCAAAGTTAGATCCCAAAACAGTCAGTTGCCACTTCATTGGCTATCCTAATAGAACAAAAGGTTTTCGCTTTTACTGTCCACAGAGATACACAAAGTTTGTAGAAACAAGACATGTAGTCTTCTTAGAGGACAAAATGATGAGGGGAAGCATGGTAGCTCGGAAAATTGATCTTGAGGAGAAGAGGGTGCATGCACCTAATCCGATGATCCAGGAGCCATTTTTTTCACTATCTATTGTACCTGAGGTTGAGGTGCAATCACCTGTTGTAACTCCACCCATGACAACCATGGGAGAAGATTTGGAACATGTCCGTCAGGACCCGACTGAACCCATTGTTGAGCATGAGGGGGAGGCGCAGCAACCACTTTTAGAAGATGTGCCGGAAGTTGAGGCATAGAATGTGCCAGAGAATGAGACCCTTAGAAGGTCTAAAATAACTAAAAGATCAGCTATTTCTACTGATTATAAAGTTTATAACAAAGAAATAGTTCATATGGAAGGTGATCCCACTTCATATGAAGAGGCCATGAGAAGCCCTCACTCATCAAAGTGGCTGGAGGCAATGGAAGACGAGATGAAATCGATGAGTTCCAAAGATGTTTGGGACTTAGAGAATATTCCTAAAGGAGCCAAACAATAGGCTGTAAATGAGTCTACAAAACTAAGTATGACTCTAATGGGAATGTAGAAAAGTATAAAGCACGACTTGTAGCAAAAAGGATTTATACAAAAAGAAGGGGTAGATTTCAATGAGATATTTTCCCCAATCTCATGCAAGGATTCCTTCAGAACCATAATGGCATTAGTTGCACATTTTGATTTAGAGCTACATTAAATGGATGTAAAGACGGTATTTCTAAACTGGGATTTAAAAGAAAATGTTTACATGAAACAACCCAAGGGTTTTATCATGGAAGGCAAGGAAGATATGGGATGCCGCCTGAAGAAATCCATTTATGGATTAAGGCAAGCCTCTAGACAGTGGTATCTAAATTTTAATGAGACAATTAAAAGATTTGGATTTAAAGAGAATGTTGAGGATAACTGCATTTATGCAAAGTTTAAAAATGAGAAATATATTTTCCTAATCTTGTATGTGGATGATATCTTGCTTGCTAACAGTGATGTTAGTCTGCTACAAGAAATAAAGAAGTTCTTATCCTCAAATTTTTGACATAAAAGATCTTGGTGAAGCATCATATGTTTTGGGCATAGAAATTCATCGAGATAGGAAAAATGTTGTTTTATGACTATCGTAGAAGGCATATTTAGAAAAGGTTCTCAAAAAGTATAATATGCATGCGAGTAAAGCCACACCTACTCCAATAGTCAAGGCGGCGGTTTTGGGAAATTCCAATGTTCCAAGAATCAGTACGAGATCGATCAAATGAAAACAATACCATATGCTTCGGCTATTGGAAGTTTACAGTATGCACAAGTGTGCACTCGCCTTGACTTAGCTTTTATCACCGAGGTAATCGGTCGATATCAAGAGAATCCATGCACAGAGCACTAGAAGATGGTAAAGAAAGCATTGCGTTATGCGCAAGGCACGAAGGACCGCATGCTAACACACAGGAGATCTGATTCCCTAGAGATAAGAGGGTATTCAGACGCAGATTTTACGGGAGACAAAAATGATAGAAAATCCACGTCCGCATACGTGTTCACTCTCGCTGGAGGGGCTAACACTCGCTGGAGGGGCTTTTTTGTGGAGAAGCTCCAAACAATCAAAAGTTGCATTGTCCATGATGTATGCAGAATTTATGGCAATGCATGAGGCCACGGGGCAGATGATATGGTTAAAGAAATTTATACCTGACTTAAAAGTGGTAGATTGTATTGACAAACCACTAAAGATGTGCTGTGACAATCAGCCCGCGGTATTCTATGCTGACAACAACAAGTCGAGTAATGCTGCCAAAACAATAGAAATAAAGTATTATGTTGTGAAAGATAAAATCCAAAATCACGCTATAAGTTTCGAGCATATATGGACAAAGAATATGCTTACGGATCCGCTTACAAAAGGCTTACCACCCAATGTGTTCAAGAAACACTTAGTCAGTATGGGTTTAAGGGAAAGGCTATGATTCCTAGATCATGAGAGGCCCAAAAGAAATAGTATTTATTTCAAAACAGAGAGGTATGTTGTGGTTGTCTGATTCTATCGGCTATTGAGCTGTGATGATAAAACATGCTTTTATGTATTGATATGTGATGAAATGAGTAAAGTACAAAGTATATGGTTAAAAATAAAAATTGTGATCAAAAGGGAAAATGTTAAGTTGATCTCTTCCCGTGTGAGCCCAACGGCCCACAGGGCCCTTCTTTTATGTATTGATATGTGATGAAATGAGTAAAGTACAAAGTATATGGTTAAAAATAAAAATTGTGATCAAAAGGGAAAATGTTAAGTTGATATCTTCCCGTGTGAGCCCAACGGCCCACAGGGCCCTTAATCCACGCCCTGATCGCGAGCGTCCAACCCATTATAGTTGACGGCCCCTGTCACCTGCGCTAGATAAAGAGATGGGGCCGACGGCACGCAACACGAGGTTTGTCGTAAGCCATACACCCCACCGACACACCTACCTAGATAGTGACGGGAAGCTCCGCGACCACACCCTGCCATCACCATTGCCCTCCACCATGTCCGGCACCACGGGTTCATCGAGCCAAGGAGAAGGTACTCCTCTTCGTCCCCATCTCTCCATGTTTCTCTCTCTCGGATGCATGGACAGCTCAATGAATAGAGATTCCTACCGACCTAATCTAGCCTAGGTGATCTTAGAGGGTCTATCACAACAGACCTCCAAGACTTCCCGAGGCCGCCTCCGACGTCACCGGGAGGGGGAGACGGCGGGTGGTGGCTAGGGCAAGCCATAAGTAACTTTGGATTATCAATCACACGTGTCATGTTAGAAACCTGACAGCATAGAATGGATAACTAGCAAACATGCTCAAATTTCAAATACATTGTCCAACTCCGAAGAACACAAGCGTATAGACAACAGCACGTAACCACACGAAAATCCACTACACACCAGAGCACTCACTAAACAGATCCGCCCGAAAAACAGAGCACACACACGCGGCAATGAAAAGCAGAGAGCCACGAACATGGAACACGTCGGCAATCAGCCAATCACTCGTAGGTGGGTGCCGGCGCCGGCGCCGCGGCGGGAGCGGCGCCGTGGTGCTGCGACGAGGAGACGGCCCCGCCCAGGTGGTGCACGGCCTTGTCGTAGCTGACGAAGCCCATGAACCAGAAGTCGTGCGAGTCGACGGTGACGATGTGGATGTACTTCTCCGGCGGGCTCTCCTTGGCCGTGACGGGCTCGACGGCGGCGAGCTTGGCCAGCGGGATCATGATCTTGTAGTAGCTCCAGGCGGTCTGGCCCGACGGCGCGGTGAAGGAGAGCGGGCGGTCGCTGCAGAAGGCCACGTTCATGTTGGTGAGGTAGAGCGTGCCGGCGACGGGGCCCGTCGCCGTGGACAGGTAGCAGGCGAACGTCTTCTTTACGTGCTCGTCGGGGCCGGAGGCGAAGGTCTGCTTGTACAGCTTCTCGAAGCCGCCCCCCGTGATGGCCTTGGCGCCCAGGCTCAGCTTCCCCATCGCCGCGTCGGACATGGACGGCGCCGTCTTGACTGGAACAAAGAAGAAAACGGTCGGTGTGAGCAGAGCAGAAGCAAAGTATCATCGTGATGAAGGTTGGATGGGTTTGTGCTTACGGTTGAGCCAGATGTTGGAGGAGAGCTCCTCGGCCTTGCGGCTCCAGACGTTGAAGAAGTCGAGGATGTGCTCCATGGGGCTGTCCTTGGTCTCCTTGTCCGTCCGCCGCGCGGAAGCCGCCGCCGCCGGCTCCGGTCCCCCCATGATGACGTACGGAGGCAGCTCCTGGTCGCCGCGCGAGGCCGTCCACTGCGCCGCCTGCTGGTTCTCGGGGTGCGCCCCCGGCGCCGCCGGCGGGCCCATCTGCCGCGTGCCCCACCGCGCCGACTCGGCGGGCGGCACTGACGCGCCGGGCGGTGCCTGGGCGGCGTCCTTGCCGTCGACGGCTTGCTGCGCGAGGGGGGAGGACGAGGGCGGCGGCGCTCCCGTGCCCGGCTGCGGGGCGGCGTACTTGCCCTCCATCTCCATGGCCTGCTGCGTCAGGGGGGAAGACGGATGCGGCGGCGCTCCCGGCTGTGGCGCGGTGGCGTCCAGACCGTCGATGGCGTGTTCCATCGAGGGATAGGAGACCTGCGGTCCCGGCTGCGGCGCGGTGGCGTCCTTGCCGTCCATGGCGTGCTGCGTCGGGGGGTAGGAGTGCGGCGGCGCCCCCGCCTCGGCCTGTGGCGCGGAAGCGGTGGGCGGTGTGGTGTAGTCCTTGCCGTCCATGGCTAGCCGGTGGTGCTGGTACTGGTGCTGCGGGACAGGGGAAGCGTGGGCTCGGGGGTGCAGGGAGATGATGGAGGTGGTTGGGTTTGGCACCGAAAGTGGGAGACGATTGATTTTGATGTTGAGGTGGATAAGGGAGGGTGTGGGTTTTATAGGCCGGGCGGTGGCATGTCGGCCGGGGAGAAGAGAGGCGCCACGAAGCTGCGTCTGCTTCATGAGCAAGGACCTTCCAGCTTGGGCATGGTAGGCCGTAGCCTTCGGGAAACGGGAATACGTGGAGGACGGAGGCTTAGCCGCGGCGACAACGTGGCCTCGAGCCAGTTTAGAATCTTCCGAGGGAAACGACTTTTCTCATGGAAATATCTCGATCGTGACATGGACATTGGATAGAGCAAAGCTCGACAGGTGTACTCTGAGATCATGTCGTTGCTGAGCTGGCTAGAGGCCTAGAGCCGTGCGCTTTTCGATTTTATATTTAAAGTGTATCTTTTCAAATTTGTTTTGTCTTCTTTTTTGAAAGGTTCTGTTTTTTCTTCGCATTTTTGAATGAAGAAAAAAGAAATCTGGCCCTATGTGTCAACAGCGGGGAAAATATCAGCTGATACCGGCCCTTATATGCTACCATGATATCAATTTAAAAAAAATCAAATTTAAACTTGTCAAAACAACCCCTAAAAAATTCAGATCAAAATTTGAAATATACATGAAGAAACAAAAAAGATGAATTTAGATGTGAAAAGAATGTACCTTTTTCAAATTTGTTTTGTCTTCACCTATTAAAAAAGGGAAATCTGCCCCTGTGTCGACAGCGGCCGACTAGCGACAGCGAGCCACCTCTGGTGCCATGTCACTAGCGATGCAACCCTACGTATGTGCATACCAGTGTATGCGTCTATACTGTGCTCCCTCTGTGAACGAATGCAGAATGCTTGTTAGTTTAAATTAAACTGCAGGGACACCTTACATTTGTGTACAGATAAAGTATTTCTAAAAAAATCAACAGAATAAGACTTAACTTAGGTTTTGTATCTACTAAAGAAAAAGATCTGCATGTGTATACAACCGAAGCATTGTGGTGGGTCTTTCTTGTGGTTGCTGCTCAGACAATGGACAAGAGACTAGCCTACCAGAAAGGAATCGAAAACGAGCTTTATGGAAAAAACCCTAAAGATTTATGGGATTGAGAGAGGTATGTCAAATCAATTACTAGGATGACCTCATTCGATTGAAATTTAGTAAGTCTTAGTCGAACTATAGTCGCACCCAACAATATATGTCTACATTGCATGTGTAATTTAACTTCTGTGCTCGAACAATGGTTCTCGTTCTAGGCCAGGGTCGGGGGCACGGGGTAGCCAGCAGGGGCCATAGCCCACTCCAATGTGTTGATTTTATGCCTACTATGCATGTGAACATTAATTATTTTTCAGATTTTGCTTAAGCCGGTCCTCCCCTGTTAGGGAACGTGGTAATTTCAAAAAAAAAAAATCTACGCACACGCAAGATCATGATGATGCATAGCATCGTGAGGGGAGAGTGTCGTCCACGTACCCTCGTAGACCGTAAACGAAAGCGTTATGAGAACGCGATTGATGTAGTCGTACGTCTTCATGATCCGACCGATCCAAGTACCGAACGTACGGCACATCCGAGTTCAGCACACGTTCAGCTCGGTGACGTCACACGAACTCCGATCCAGCAGAGCTTCGAGGGAGAGTTCTGTCAGCACGAGGGCGTGATGACGGTGATGATGATGCTACCGACGCAGGGCTTCGCCTAAGCACCGCTACGATATGACCAAGGTGGATTATGGTAGAGTGAGGCACCGCACACGGCTAAAAGATCAACTGATCAACTTGTGTGTCTTGGGATGCCTCTGCCCCCGTATATAAAGGAGCAAGGGGGAGGCCGGCCGGCCCTAGCAGGGCGCGCCAGGAGGAGTCCTACTCCCATCGGGAGTATGACCCCCCCCCCCCCTTCCTAGTTGGACTAGGAGAGGAGGAAGGGGAAGAGAGGGAGGAAGGAAAGGGGGGCGCCGCCCCCCTCCTAGTCCAATTCGGACCAAAGGGAGAGGGGGCGCGCGGCCTGTCCTGGTCTCCTCTCTCTCTCTCCACTAAGGCCCAATAAGGCCCATTGTGGCACCCCGGCTCAGAGAAAACCGAAACACCCCGTATTCCAGCCCAGAGATCGAGAAAGAAGTCTTCTGGAATACGGCACTGCTTAGCATAGAACAAACCAGCTTTCTATTATTACACGAATATGAATACAAGGTCTCCGATATTACAATGAATAACATCGGCACGGCGACACTAGGCCATCCTCAGTTGCTCTATGCAAGCAGCAAAACAACTTGAAACAGCGGAAAAACGTCTAGCGGCGAAACAACGGTGACGGTGGTGAACTCCACTCCGCAGGAACTCTGGCTGGGACGCTTATCCTAGCTCGCACGAATGGAAACCACGGCAAGCAACCAAGCAATCACGGCATGACCTGCAAACTGGCATGACACACCAGGTCAGTACATTGAATGTACTTACAAGCTCACAATAACCAGAAGCATTCAAGACAAACAACAGCATGGCAATTACAGGTTAAACAGGAATTATCATGAGATCATCAAGATAACATAACGTGAACATAATATCGCTAGAACAATATGATCATGGTATGAACATATAAATCTGATGATACTAGCATGCGACATGATGACACTACATGCACCATTTATTCTGCTCGGGTTACCTCGTAAGCATCACATGCATCACTTACCAACTTCGGACATTACACGTTCATCTCAGGATCAAATCAAGCTTGGTATAAACAATATTGTAGTAATCATCAAATGACCACAAGGAGCTTGATCTTTACCCACGATTCTCGCACAACATCACCAATGTCCAACAACTCGGTATCCTCGATACCACGGTGATCATTCATGCGATCACAACCATGACCAACACTTGGTCTCAACCTGTGATCCTTCCGGCGATCAGAACCAACTTATCTCAAACAGTGATCCTTCCGACGATCACAACCAACTTATTTTAAACAGTGATCCTTCCGGCGATCACAACCAACTTATCTCCTCATCAAGCACATCATCATCATCATCATCATTATTATTATTATTATTATTATTATTATCATCATTATTATTATTATCATCATCATCATCATCATCACTGTTGACTCATAGTGTGACCAACTACGAACTGGGCCCTTATCCGCGGGCACGGCTATCGATAGATTTAATATACACTCTTTAGAGGTTAGTACACTGTACCCACACTATGGAAACCATTGCCTCGCACTCCCATTCGGGTGGACCAACGGCGTTCCGACAAAACCGATCTACTACCATGACACTCTCTTGGCCACTCCGACCCACTTTCAACTGGACTAGTCCTGGGTGGCCCCATGTCTACCAAAGACACAACGACCATCGTCGTGGCCAAACATCCCTCACGGGTACCGGATCCATAACAACAACAACAACGGGCACACAAGGCTTATGTCCGCCTACCTGATCAGGGTAGCGCGCGCCCATAACCTTCCCTAGTTGGAGGCACCGGCGAGAGGCATGACAATAGACCCAGTTAGGACCTTCCCATAAAGGTAAGTGTGGTTGCACTGGTCAGTTCGATATGGTGGCACCATGACTCAGCTAACAGTTGTTCAAGTTCTCCGGTTAAACTTGAATGCAAATATGCTGAGCCATGATAAAATAACATGATGCAAGGACAATGCATGAGCATGATATCAACATAAGCATGAGGGTGCAACATAACTATCCACCATATCAACAATGAACCATATCCAACTGAGCATGACATAATGATGAGCATGAATATTACAAGTACAACACTACTCATAGCATAACATGACCATTATCATCAACCATAATAACATGCAAGAACTCATCAATAACATTACCGAGTAAACACTTAACCAACTAGCAGTAAAGGAACAATGCATACTAACAGTACTCGGTAACCGACGTTAGTCATGCACCGAAGAACATGACCAACCCAACATGTACTACTATCAAGCATGGCAATATAAAAGTAATATGAAAAACTAGTTCATGATAATAAGGTGCAAGAAACATAGCATGACGATAATCACCGATCCACAAGCATGGCCGAAATTACGACAGCAGTAGCAAAACCATCATACAATTATTAAAGATTCAAGTTGAAAACCAATACTACTTCATGGCTATCATGCAAATGGTGGTTGTGGCTTGCCTGGGGTGGAAGAATACACCGGGGAGAAGTGCGAGAAGCTCGCGGAAAGATTTGCCGGAAACAGTTCTCTCTCGGAGGGGCTATTTATGTGCAAGGGCAAAAAGGTCATTTTCATAGTGTCAAAACATCATGAAAATGTTACCAACAGAACGGGCTCGACGAAATGAAGAAGTGGGCTTTGGAATCACCTCATTTGGAGTAAGTATCAAAAAGATATGATAGTTTTTCTGCCAGGGACCTATTTGTAATCAAATCCTCACAAACAGGCCCTTGATAGAAAAACTGAAAGCGCCTTTCACTGGAATATGCCTTCTACAAGCAGAAAATGTGTTCTTAGCCGAAACAGAGGCAAAGTTCGCTTTCGAATCAGGAAAACGTATTTTATTCTAAAGAAGCACGGGAACACGCCTTCTAACCTAGAAAACGCGTTCTGGCGGGTACGTGACCACTTATCCACGTCAGCATCGTGTGGGTCAACACCCAGAGCGGCTGATGGGTGGGTCCCATGGGTGGTGGGGCCTGCTGGGCTGGGTCAACGCCTTCTTCTTCTTCTCTCCAGCGATCGCCTGCAGGACAGAGAGAGGCCGCCGACGCCGGCGCTTGCGTGGCCAGCTCCGGTCATCGTTCGCCACGCTCGGGCTACGGACGAGATCGGGATGGAGGGCCGCGTCTACCCAGGGGCTCTGTGCATGCCAGGGAGGGCGGGAACCGTGGCAGAGTTGGCTGCGGCGGACGGCGGACTCGGCGAAGATGGGCAAGGAACCAAAGCCATGGAGAGGAGGCGTGGAGCTATGGGGACAGTCTAGGGGCGTGGTGAAGACTGTGGTTGGTGGTGGAATGAGGAGGGGAGGGGCTCGGCATGCCTCGAATTTAGCCGGGCTCCGGCGAGAGGCACTGCGACCATGGGGTCGAGGAGGGCCTCTAGAGCTTGGGCTAGAGGTGGGCAGGGCCCAGAGGAGTGCGGTGGAGGCGATGGTGTGCTCAGAGGAGGCTCGGGTGGGTTTATATAGGCGCGAGGCCAGGAAGCCGAGCTGGCGTCTCTGCGGACGCGTGGCCGGCGCCGCGGACGCGTGTGCTCGCGCATGAGCTTAGGAAAGGCGATGGGGAGGTGCAGACGAGCTACAGCGGTGCACAGGGACGAGCAGAGCTCGGGGACAAGAGGAGGAGGAAGCCATGGCGCGAATAGAGATGATCGGCTACAGGTTTTTCGTGGGCACGCGGTGGCGAGAGCTGGCGGAGGGGCTGAGGAAAGGGGAAGTGGCTCCAGGAGGACGGCGACGACGAGAGGAAACTAGGGGACATGTCCGTGCTCGCTGAGACGCCGAGCAGAGGAGGGGCCCGAGCAAGAAACCATTCAGCTCGCGTCCATGGCATGCCAGGGCTCGTGATCACCGCGTCCACTGGTGCCTACACTGCCACAAGCTAAGCCAAACGATGTCTGGGGTGGAGTCCTTCCTTGGGGGTTACAACTGCGGTGGTAGTTTGGTTAAAAGTGCCCTGGTTAAAAGGTAATTAACCTTTGAAGTTTACTGCAGTAAACTTGGATCAGAACTGCTGATCAACAGGAAGGAGTTTGGAAGAAATGGAGTTGTCTGGTAGATTTAGGGTAAGAAGGACTTTCACCCTGGTAACTTGGAGAGGATTAGGATCAAGATTTAATGTAGTTTCTTAACAACCACATAAACTGGTCCAAAAACTAGATTAGGATGATGCACTCTTATGAAGCATCAACTTGATCTGAAATTTGGCAAGGCCTAATGATTTGGTCATAGTAAGATGCTGTAAAAATTTCATACCAATTGGATTCACCAAAATGGTACTTCCTTCACAACTATCATCTCTGACCAGAATCTTGCAAAAATTCTAGAGCAATATTGGCTAGGTGAAATGGCGCTAAATTTGGTGGAGAGAAGTCATTAGGGTAGGAGAACAATCTGGTAATTTATCAGAATTTTTGAAGCAATATAAAATGCACTTGCTTCACAACCTGGAAATTTTACCAGAAGCAAAGATCTGGTCCTGTGCTCACATAGATCAAGGGATGGAGCTGAAATTTGGAGTAGTGTGCTAATATGAGCACATGAAGGAGTGTGGAAAATTTCAACTCATTTGGATAACCATAGCTATCACTTCCTTCACAAAGGGTTCCCTCAGACAGGAACTTTGAAAAATCATTGAGGAAGTTTGTCTAGGCAAATAAAGTTAACTTTTGGCACAGGTCAATTATTCGGACAGGAAAAGATGTCCAAAAAGTTTTGGGTCAAATGGGCAAAGAGAAATGGCACTTGCTTCACAATGTGACATTTAGGACCGAATAGGAAATGATTTTATTGAGCATGATGAGAAATATGGCCAATGAAATATTTTGCCATATTTGAGGAAGATATGACCCAAACAATTTATTGGAATTATTTGGGGATTTTTGGATGGGCAGAAATATAGGTTGCTTCACAACCTAGAGCAGAAGGGTTAAAATGAATATTCCCGAGAACAAGAAATTAGGGTTTGGTCATGGAGTGAAGTCACATGATTTGGGAAAAGTTTTGAGAATGATGGGCCACTTGGGAGAGGAAATGAAGATGATTTCACAGGTGACAAGGCCACGGAACCATTGCAAAAAAAAAACAGAGCAAAAACCAATTAAATTAAAAGAAAAAGGAAAGGGCCAAAATCCAGGCGGATACAACTCTTACCCCCTTAAAGAAATCTCTTCCTCGAGATTTAGTTGCTCGGGGAACAAGTATGACTTGAGGACACCGTTTCCAACTCGGGTATCCTTTTTTCCTTTAGTTATTGTTCCCCCAAGATTTTCATACGATTTTCTTTCCTTGCTCTGGGGTGGTTTGCTTCACCTTTCCCCAAATCTTGATGGGTCTTTGCTCATATACCAATTCCTTTTTACTGACATTGATCCTCTCATACCTGGTGATATCCACGGATCTGAGCATAAATTCTCTTCTGGTCATGAAAACCCTTTTACTTCTGTCATGGGGATGCTTCAAATAAATACAACCTTCTGGTTTCAATAAATGCTAAGAATTCATCATGGCCACCTTCTGACGGGATCTGACTGCTCATGGGGGTACTAATTTATTTTGATTTGCCCCTTTGGCTCGAGCATGAGATAGGTACCAATGATTCGACTGCCGTTTGTCAAGAGCAATATAACGGTGTATAGAGTTATACCTGTGCCATACCTCAAATATTTTCATCTTGAGACTGGCCTGACAGGGGCTGACGGACAATTGCTTTTCCCGATAGACTGACCGTGTGCTTGATTCCGCTGATGAGTATCCCGGGTCTGAGCTGATTGTTTGGATTTTGATTTTCTCATTTTGTCGGTATAACCATTTGGATTTTTCCACACTAACTATTCCAAGCAGGTCAGCGGGATATAAAATCCTTGTAAAACAGAGTAGGCCGCTGAGGGTATGCCTTTTTGGCTCCATATGGAATTACGGCCTCCGACTGGTTTGGGTATCCGGACCCTGATGGTCGTGCAAAAATCATCATACCTTTGCTGTCAGTCTGACCTTTTAACGGTCATGATTTTCTTTGGGAGGATACCTTACTGGAATACCTTGGCCACACATGTCCTTGATTCTTCGTATGACCAGGGACGTAATTAGCGCAATATTTTTGACATTATTCCCTTGTGCATGTTTTCTGACCTGGGTCCGTACATATATGACATATATTCGGGACTTGTAGCGGTATAGAGCTTGTTGTTGAGGCCAATCATACAAGATGGTGACAAGGTTTTAAGGCATCTCCTTGTCAGTTGCGGGAATAATGACCTTGATGAACTTTGTCAAGACTGCTGATTCTATGATGTCATCCCCAGATTCTTGTCAATTCTCATACTTCATGAGATGTACCTCTGCTTATTTTCCTTTACCTGACTCGTGAGGTTGTGGAATCCTTACTTTCCTTAGGTATATCTGCTGGATCCTTGCCGCAATCTCGTATGAGTGACTAGTATGACTGGGGATACATGCTCGCCATATATAAGATTCACATGAAACCAAACATTGACCTTCTGAAGAAGACACATGCCCTGACGGATTTGTGCTTCCGACCAAAAATATTGTGGATCTGATTCTTGAGCGGGACTGCCATACATTGACAACTTATCATATAACCTCTGAGGATGGTGTATTAGTATGATACTGACGCGGACTGAATGGCTAATGAGAGAAGCCATCTGAGTAGCTTGTTGAGGAAGACTTGTTATCTTCTGCTCCAATCTTTTGTCTGGGTATCGTGCAGAAGAAGGCTCTATAGCTTATGCACGAAGCTTGGTCTGATTATTGTGCTGGAGAAGCCTGAGTTCCGTACTTGAGAAGCTTCTCTTCGGGTTTACTTGTTGAGAAAAATTCATTTCCGTCTATCAGAAGCTTTTACCGAGGTATCTTGCTAAGAAAGACCGGGTATCTTGGACCGGAAATTGTTCACATATCATGCTGAGGAAATTTGAGAAGCCTTTCATCATAAATTTCTTCTGATAATGTGTGGAAGAAGACTGAGTTTCTAACATCCCAAGCTTCCTACTAACATTCAGACTGAAATCTACACACACGCCCATAATATTTTGGGGCTGATTATTTGCATGAGAAAATTTGTTTGACTGTCTACCTTGAGCATATCACATTTTGGCTTTATTTCGGATGATAACATATTTCAAGCATCATGTATTGCTGAGCCAAAATTTTGTATGTGATCCATACCTTTGACTGAAAATATACCATTGCTCTTGTACCTGACTTGTCTTGTGCTGACTTGATCATTACTGCTGTGAGGATTTTGTACTGATGTAAACTTGAGTTATCAGTACTGTTGTGAGGAGTGCACACTAATGCAAACTTGATTGTCAGCCTCAAGATCAGATATTTCCCATTTTACTGCAGTTGGCTGAGAAATCCATTCTGTTTAGCCGAGTTTCCAAATATTTGAACTCCTTGCTGATTCTTCAGGTCTGGTGGCGGTTGATGAGCAACTCTTTATAGGGGAGAAATAATGTAACACCGGGGCCCAAAAGAAAGAAGCAAAAGAAAACTCACTAAACAAAACCACACAACAACAATCACTACACACACAATCAAAGTCACATATTACTCCTAGTCACACAATATGCATGCCTACTTAAGCACACAAATCTCGCGGGATCTCCGGTGCTACGATCTAGCATGTTGTGACGGTGTGCACGAGGACGAATAAATGTGTGGAAGAATTGGTGTAAACAGCGCTACACCAAGTGCTAGCTTAGCCAGGTAGCAACCTGGACTAGCTCGGAGGCGAGGACGACTCGATAAACCTGTAATGGGACACAAAGGTCGCAACCACATTATTATCAAGCGGATGGAAAAGATCCGTACTCGTCCAAGAAATAGGATAGCAGAGAAAAACTGAGGCTGCTGACATTGCCCTTTCTAGATAACTAAGATCATTAAGGGTTGCCAAAATAAAAGATCGATTCGGGATAGAAGCATGTCCATCCCCGAAACGATAGGCAGGGCTGAAAGGAGGATATCAGCGAGATACCTGAACACCATTTCTGCAAACAGTGTCGGGATCACTTGGCATCACTCTGCTGGGATAGAAATGACACCAAGCAAGAAAAGAAATCTGGAGGAATGCAACGGCTGAGCTATAGTGGATCCGAACCGATATCAGCTACACTCACCAGATAAACCATTAGCAACAAGTACTAAGGCTATATGCATGCTATGCAACAAACAAATGCAACAACCAAAAGCAATAAACAAGCCGGACTTTAAACTACCGATTTCTACCGGTTTCTACCGCTAGCACTGACTAGGGCGTCCTACAGCCAGACCTGCTCTGATACCAAGCGCTGTGGCACCCCGGCTCAGAGAAAACCGGAACGCCCCGTATTCCAGCCCAGAGATCGAGGAGAAGTCTTCTGGAATATGGCACTTCTTAGCATAGAACAAACCAGCTTTCTATTATTACACGAATATGAATACAAGGTCCCCGATATTAAAATGAATAACATCGGCACGGTGACACTACGCCATCCTCAGTTTCTCTATGCAAGCAGCAGAACAACTCGAAGCAGTGGAAAACGTCTAGCAGCGAAACAACGACGATGGTGGTGAACCCCACTCTGCAGGGACTCTGGCTGGGACGCTTATCCTAGCTCGCACGAACGGAAACCACGGCAAGCAACCAAGCAATCACGGCATGATCTGTGAACTGGCATGACACGCCAGGTCAGTACATTGAATGTACTTGCAAGCTCACAATAACCAGAAGCATTCAAGACAAACAACAGCATGGCAATTACAGGTTAAACAGGAATTATCATGAGATCATCAAGATAACATAACATGAACATAATATCGCTAGAACAATATGATCATGGCATGAACATATAAATCTGATGATACTAGCATGCGACATGATGACACTACATGCACCATTTATTCTGCTCAGGTTACCTCGTAACCATCACATGCATCACTTACCAACTTCGGACATTACACGATCATCTCAAGCTTGGTATAAACAATACCGTAGTAATCATCAAATGACCACAAGGAGCTTGATCTTTACCCACGATTCTCGTGCAACATCATGAATGTCCAACAACTCGGTATCCTCGATACCACGGTGATCATTCCCGCGATCACAACCATGACCAACACTTGGTCTCAACCCATGATCCTTCCGGCGATCACAACCAACTTATCTCAAACAGTGATCCTTCCGGCGATCACAACCAACTTACCTCCTCATCGAGCACATTATTATTATTATTATTACTATTATTATTATTATCATTGTTGACTCATAGTGTGACCAACTACGAACTGGCCCTTATCCGCTGGCACGGCTATCGATAGATTTAATATACACTCCGTAGAGGTTAGTACACTGTACCCACACTATGGAACCCATGGCCTCGCACTCCCATTCGGGTGGACCAACGACGTTCCGACAAAATCGATCTACTACCATGACACTCTCCCGTCCACTTCGACCCACTCCCAACTGGACTGGTCCTGGGTGGCCCCATGTGTACCAGACACAACGACCACCGTCGTGGCCAAACGTCCCTCACGGGTACTGGATCCATAACAACAACAACAACAACAACAACAACAACAACAACAACAACAACAACAACAACAACAACAGGCACACAAGGCTTATGTCCGCCTACCTGATCAGGGTAGCGCGCGCCCATAACCTTCCCTAGTTGGAGGCACCGGCGAGAGGCACGACAATAGACCCAGTTAGGACCTTCCCATAAAGGTAAGCGTGGTTGCACTGGTCAGTTCGATATGGTGGCACCATGACTCAGCCAACAGTTGTTCAAGTTCAATTTAATCCGGTTAAATTTGAATGCAAATATGTCGAGCCATGATAAAATAACATGACGCAAGGACAATGCATGAGCATGATATCAACATAAGCATGAAGGTGCAACATAACTATCCACCATATCAACAATGAACCATATCCAGCTGAGCATGACATAATGATGAGCATGAATATTACAAGTACAACACTACTCATAGCATAACATGACCATTATCATCAACCATAAATAACATGCAAGAACTCATCAATAACATTACCGAGTAAACACTTAACCAACTAGCAGTAAAGGAACAATGCATACTAACAGTACTCGGTAACCGACGTTAGTCATGCACCGAAGAACATGACCAACCCAACATGTACTACTACCAAGCATGGCAATATGAAAGTAATACGAAAAAGTAGTTCATGATAGCAAGGTGCAAGAAACATAGCATGACGATAATCACCGATCCACAAGCATGGCCGAAATTACAACAGCAATAGCAAAACCATCATACAATTATTTAAGATTCAAGTTGAAAACCAATACTACTGCATGGATATCATGCAAATGGTGGTTGTGGCTTGCCTTGGGTGGAAGAATACACCGGGGAGAAGTGCGAGAAGCTCGCGGAAAGATTTGCCGAAAATAGTTCTCTCTCAGAGGGGCTGTTTACGTGCAAGGGCAAAAAGGTCATTTTCACAGTGTCAAAACATCATGAAAATGTTACCATCAGAACGGGCTCAGTGAAACGAAGAAGTGGGCTTTGGAATCACCTCATTTGGAGTTAGGATCAAAAAGATATGATAGTTTTTCTGCCAGGGACCTATTTGTAATCAAATCCTCATAGACAGGCCCTTCATAGAAAAACTGAAAGCGCCTTTCACTGAAATACGCCTTCTACAAGCGAAAACGTATTCTTAGCCGAAACAGAGGCAAAGTTCGCTTTCAAATCAGGAAAACGTATTTTGTTCTAAGGAAGCACGGGAAGATGCCTTCTAACCTGGAAAACGCATTCTGGCGGGTACGGGACCACTTATCCATGTTAGCATCGCGTGGGTCAACACCCAGAGCGGCTGACGAGTGGGTCCCATGGGTGGTGGGGCCTGCTGGGCTGGGTCAACGCCTTCTTCTTCTTCTCTCCAGCAATCGCCCGCGGGATAGAGAGAGGCCACCGACGCCGGCGCTCGCCTGGCCAGCTCCGGTCACCGTTCGCCGCGCTCGAGCTACCGGCGAGATCGGGATGGAGGGCCGCATCCACCTAGGGGCTCTGCGCACGCCAGGGAGGACGGGAGCTGCGGCAGAGTTGGCTGCGGCGGATGGCGGACTCGGCGAAGATGGGCAAGGAACCACGGCCATGGAGAGGAGGCGTGGAGCTATGGGGAGAGTCCAGGGGCATGGTGAAGATTGCGGTTGGTGGTGGAATGAGGAGGGGAGGGGCTCGGCATGCCTCGAATTTAGCCGGGCTTCGGCAAGAGGCACTGCGGCCATGGGGTCGAGGAGGGGCTCTAGAGCTCGGGCTAGAGGTGGGGAGGGCCTAGAGGAGTGCGGTGGAGGCGATGGTGTGCTCGGGGGAGGCTCGGGTGGGTTTATATAAGCGCGAGGCCAGGAGGCCAAGCTGGCGTCTCCGCGGACACGTGTGCTCGCGCATTAGCTCGGGAAAGGCGACGGGGAGGTGCAGACGAGCTACAACGGTGCACAGGGACGAGCAGAGCTCGGGGACAAGAGGAGGAAGATGCCATGGCGCGAATAGAGACGGTCGGCTACAGGTTTCTCGTGGGCGCACGGCGACGAGAGCTGACGGAGGGGCTGGCGGAGGGGGAAGTGGCTCCAGGAGGACAACGACGACGAGAGGAAACTAGGGGACATGCCCATGCTCGCTGAGACGCCGAGCAGAGGAGGGTCCAGAGCAAGAAACAATTCAGCTCGCGTCCATGGCATGCCAGGGCTCGTGATCATCGCGTCCACTGGTGCTCACAGTGCCACAAGTTAAGCCAAACGATGTCTGGGGTGGAGTCCTTCCTGGGGGGTTACAACTGCGGTGGTAGTTTGGTTAAAAGTGCCCTGGTTAAAAGGTAATTAACCTCTGAAGTTTACTGAAGTAAACTTGGATCAGAACTGCTGATCAACAGGAAGGAGTCTGGAAGCAATGAAGTTGTGTGGTAGATTTAGGGTAAGAAGGACTTTCACCCTAGTAACTTGGAGAGGATTAGGATCAAGATTTAATGTAGTTGCTTAACAACCACATAAACTGGTCCAGAAACTAGATTAGGATGATGCACTCTGATGAAGCATCAACTTGAGCTGAAATTTGGCAAGGCCTAATGATTTGGTCATAGTAAGATGCTGTAAAAATTTCATACCAATTGGATTCACCAAAATGGTACTTCCTTCACAGCTATCTTCTCTGACCAGAATCTTGCAAAAATTCTAGAGAAATATTGGCTAGGTGAAATGGTGCCACATTTGGTGGAGAGAATTCATTAGGGTAGGAGAACAATCTCGTAATTTATCAGGAGTTTTGAAGCAATATAAAATGCACTTGCTTCACAACCTGGAAATTTTACCAGAAGCAAAGATCTGGTCCTGTGCTCACATAGATCAAGGGATGAAGCTGAAATTTGGAGTAGTGTGCTAATATGAGCACATGAAGGAGTATGCAAAATTTCAACTCATTTGGATGACCCTAGCTATCACTTCCTTCACAAAGGGTTCCCTCAGACAGGAACTTTAAAAATCACTGAGGAAGTTTGGCTAGGAAAATAAAGTTGAATTTTGGCATAGGTCAACTATTTGGACAGGAAAAAGATGTCCAAAAAGTTTGGGGTCAAATGGGCAAAGATAAATGGCACTTGCTTCACAATGTGCCATTTAGGACAGAATAGGAAATGATTTTATTGAGCATGATGAGAAATATGGCTAATGAAATATTTTGCCATATTTGAGGAAGATATGAGCCAAACAATTTATAGGAATTATTTGGGGATTTTTGGATGGGCAGAAATATAGGTTGCTTCACAACCTAGAGCAGACAGGGTTATTCCTTTAATAGGAAAATGAATATTCCTGAGAAAAGAAATTAGGGTTTGGTCATGGAGTGAAGTGACATGATCTTGGCAAAGTTTTGAGAATGATGAGCCACTTGGGAGAGGAAATGAAGATGATTTCCCAGGTGACAAGGCCACAGAACCACTCCAAAAAGAAAAACAGAGCAAAAACTAATTAAATTAAAATAAAAAGAAAAGGGCCAAAATCAAGGTTGTTACACCCATACCTTTATCGGGGGGTTCGGTATCCTCCCGGTACTCCGGTAAAAATCCCAATTTCACCCGAAACTATTCCGATGTCCAAATATAGGCTTCCAATATATCGATCTTTATGTCTCGACCATTTAGAGACTCCTCGTCATGTCCGTGATCATATCCGGGAGTCCAAACTACCTTTGGTACATCAAAACACATAAACTCATGTTACCGATCGTCATCGAACTTTAAGCGTGCGGACCCTACGAGTTCGAGAACTATGTAGACATGACCGAGACTCGTCTCTGGTCAATAACCAATAGCGGAACCTGGATGCTCATAATGGCTCCTACATATTCTACGAAGATCTTTTATCGGTCAAACCGCATAATGGTATACGTTGTTCCCTTTGTCATCGGTATGTTACTTGCCCGAGATTCAATCGCCGGTATCTCATACCTAGTTCAATCTCGTTACCGGCAAGTCTCTTTACTCGTTCCGTAATGCATCATCCCGCAACTAACTCATTAGTCACAATGCTTGCAAGGCTTATAGTGATGTGCATTACTGAGAAGGCCCAGAGATACCTCTCCGACAATCGGAGTGACAAATCCTAATCTCGATCTATGCCAACTCAACAAGTACCATCGGAGACACCTGTAGAGCACCTTTATAATCACCCAGTTACGTTGTGACGTTTGGTAGCACACAAAGTGTTCCTTCGGTACTCGGGAGTTGAATAATCTCATAGTCATAGGAACATGTATAAGTCATGAAGAAAGCAATAGCAACAAACTAAACGGTCTTCGTGTTAAGCTAACGGATGGGTCAAGTCAATCACATCATTCTCTAATGATGTGATCCCGTTAATCAAATGACAACTCATGTCTATGGTTAGGAAACATAACCATCATTGATTCAACGAGCTAGTCAAGTAGAGGCAAACTAGTGACACTCTATTTGTCTATGTATTCACACATGTACTAAGTTTCCGGTTAATACAATTATAGCATGAATAATAAACATTTATCATGATATAAGAAAATATAAATAACAACTTTATTATTGCCTCTAGGGCATATTTCCTCCATCCCCAACATCAGAATTTCAACGACTCTGCCTCTACCTCTGTCCAAGACAAGGCATCATCACCCACGACATGACCATCAAGAACACCGAGGGGACTTATGTGCAATAAAGGGCCCCCCTCTCATCCAGACACACAAACAACAACTTTGGAAAAGAAATTAGAAATAAAATATTCTTGGATGGGGATTGTTTTGTATTTGGCTCCCTCAGATCTTTAGATTTTGTCTGCAGCCCCTCAAAAGAATGCATCACACGCAACAGCTCGTTCATGAGTGTCAGATCAGAGGTACCATCGACATCATATTCGGTGATGTGACCATGGTGTTCCAGAAGTGCAGGATCGTGGCACGTCTGCTGCTCAATGGACAACACAATACCACCATGGCTCTGGGAAGGCTAATGGTCAATGGTATTGGTGTCTTATCATTCCAATTTTGTAATTTCTTTTTGGAAATCCTCTAACTCACCAAAGCATGAATGGTCGGTTAAAAACATGAGTGCTTGGGTACTCACTCCTAGCGAGAGACATTTTCAAACTAAACCGATGCAGCGGACCATTTTTACTTTGGTCCTGTCCATTTTCTCTCTTCCATCAGGCGTCGCCAAAATCTAGGCCCACAACACAGTGAATGGTAATTCTCGAGTCATTGGAAAAAGAGACTAAAGTGGCACTTCCCCTATCTAGTCCTCTTGTCCAACCTTGCGCTAGCGTACACGCCTTGCATTGCTCGTTCTTTAACGATGTCACCTTCTCTAACTGACATGTATCTTGTGTCTCCTCCCTCCTGCAACCCTCCTCCACACCACCCTCTTTGTGGCTCGAACCGACAACCCCTCTTCATCAATGGTTGACCAAAATAAGGGTAGTCCACTGGCCTGGGTGCGTGGCGCATACTACCTCCTTATCAATCGTCAAAGATGACGTGAAGGGAGACCTCCTCCAATCGACCGTGAACGTAGGGGGAGAGGAGAGCTCCATGAGCAACACGTTGTCTTCGTAACATGCCTCCTCTGTCTAGTTTGCTGCCTTTCCCCACCCCCATTCTCCTGACCTCACTCCATCGGGTGAGGTCCTCACTAGTCTCTACACCATTGTGCCAACCACACTAGTCCCTTCAAATGCAGCACATGGCACTCCTGCAAAACGAGTGGCCTATTTGGTTTGGGACAAAGGTTTCCCCAATAACCTGTGCACCCACGAGTCGACGAATTTTATCTAAAAGATGAATTAGGGCCTCTTTGAGTCAAAGGATTTCTAAAGGAATTTTGAAGGATTCTAATTCTCAGGTTTTTTTCTTTATGTGAGTTGTTGACTATCAGAACCTATAGGTATTTTTCCTTAGGATAGTTTTCACAAATTTCATCCACTTCAACCTCACATGAAAAATCTTACGTTTTCCTACGCAAGATTAAACACTCATCTTGATCCTATAGAATGGCATGTAACTATATTCCTATGTTTTTCTATTCCTATGTTTTGCAAATTTTATGATTCAAGAGGACACTAGAGTTGGTAAATAAGCCATTTGTATAGCCCAGAAAAGGGGACAAGCATTGAAAGCAAGGTCAAAGTTTTGGTCATGACAAAAAAACTAGTAAGGTGCACATTGGCTACAAACCAAACATACCCAAAACGCCCGCCATTCATTTTTCCAAATTGAGATGTTTTCTGAGCTAGCTAGACCGAGTTTGGGTGGGTTCGGTTGATGACCAGATTACCCTTCCTAATGTTGGCTAGAGTTGGCTTGCCAAAACAATTTTTTGGCCAGTGAATCACTCTCCCTCAGGGCAACTCCAATGCACTACCCCAAACGGGACGTCCGTTTTGTCCGCTTTTCGTTCGTTGGGGACGGGAGGAGAGGGAGCGCAATAGGGTCGTGTACGTCCGGATTTGTGGATGTGCCAGCAAACCGCTCAATGCGCGGCCGCATCTCATCCACTGTGCATGCAAATATGAAAAGAACAAAGGATGTAGCTAAATGGCAGCGGCCATAGTTCACGCCAGTTCATGCCAACCGATAATAAAGTTAGCAGCCTACAGAATGGTCACCAAGTTTCACGCCGGCAACAAAGCCAGCGGCCGGCACACATAGAATGAACAAGTTTTTTTAGGGCCGGCAACAAAGTCAGCAGCCGGCACACTAGCCAGCCTTCAAAGTGAACAATGTCTAGGGGCCGGCAAACCAGCCAGCCTTCAAAATGAACAGCCATAGTCCACGGCTGAGGTCTCACCTAGTTTAGGCCATCGCGGGCGAACACCTCCTTTAAAATGAACAAATTTTAGGGGCCGGCAACAAAGCTAGCGGCCGACACACTAGCTAGCCAGGCTTGTTCTTGTGCAGGGCCTTGAAGGCTTCTAAAGATTGGAATGCCTACACAATGCGGCCTTAATTGTAACATGGAAGGACACAAGATGCATCAAACATAAATGGCATGATAACATGAAAGGGCACGAGATGAGAAAAACGAGAGGTTCATATCAAGTCACCAAGGCCTAGGCCACTGACGGGACGGGCTTCGATGCTCTCAAGTGCGGCACAATACTTGTTGCACTCTTGTTGAATGAACCCCCATCTCTTTTGGATTGAGTTGATGTCGCGGGTGCTCGCAAATTGGTAGGGGGCAAACTTCCTTCGCTCATGAAAGGTTTTGTGCACTCTCGTCCAAAAGACGGATCCTATTTGCTCGGCACATGTCATGGGATCTTGCCCTGTCTCCATCCAACTCTCACAAATCAAAGTGCCCTCCTCTTGGGTGTATGATCCCGTGTGAATGCTTTGCCTCCTCTTTTGTGCCTCGGCCCTTTGGGTGAGCTCATCGATAAACACCAATGGCTCCGTTGAAATGTCGCCATCTTCTTCGACATCTTCACAATACAAGTCATCATCTTCATGCCATGAGTTGCCATGGTCGTCCTCATCTTCATCATGACCGGCGAACTGAGTGTCATCATAGTAGTCGCGGCCGTCCTAGCTTTGTGTCACGTCGGAATCGAACGCTTGGCCTTGTCCGTCGACGTGGAAGGCCTCACCACGGCCCTCGATGATGACCCACGGGCATGACCGGAGTGACCATGTTGGAGTCTAGCGATGTGGAGAACCGTGTCTGTCCATGACCATTCAGCGGCCGCCGCATGATACCCTGGCTTCTCGGGTGTGATGGACGAGCTCGGGAACCAGTGTTGCAGAGGACGAACGACCAACGAGCCTGTGCTGGCCGCGGCCATGGCAGCGACCGAGAGAATGACCGGCACAACCCTATCATGAGGAGGGCGTGCGCCTTCGCGACGATGGACTCCTTTTCATCGACGTCGGCCAGGTGTTGCGCGGCACGTCGCGCGGCCGCCTCGACATCGTAGTCAACAACGGCCTTCTTCTCCGCCACCTTTGTCCGCCGATTCCTCCTCTTGGCTGATTCGGCGTCGAGTTTGGCGAGCTCCGCCGGCGTAAGCTCCGACCGCGGCTTCTTCGTAGCCTTCTTCTTTGCCGCTGGACGCGCGGCCATGGCCGGGTCGCTGGCCATGGAGGGGGGGGGATGGTTTTGGGCGAAATGGAGGGAATTTGACAGGTGTCCCCGACGGCGGGCCAGGGGAGGACAAGGGCGTGCGCCCCGTCAGTCTGCGCGTTGTCCGTTTCGACGCAAGACGGCCGAAATTCGGGCTAGAATGGGTCGAAAGCAGACCGATGCTCCCGCGCGTTGAGCCACCTGTTCTGTCCGTTAACCCCAAACAAACGTGGCCGGACGATTTGGGTTCGCGCGTTGGAGTTGCCCTTGTTAGAGCATGGTTAATAGAAGCGCCGGCTACTGGCTGTATACGAACTCCATGTCAGCAGTAGCCTTCATAAAAGAAATCTCGTGCAATAAGACTGGCTCTATACGAGCTGATGGATAGTTAAAGTAATCAATGTTTGCATGCATGCAAAACGCTATTCATTGGACAGTGGGACGCTGGGAATAGAAAACGGCAGCGCTAGCGCTTGCTTCGGGCTGCAAGCAGGCGGAAGTTTCTCGCGTCTTGTGTTGTAGCCGGGCGCTTGACGAAGCGCTCGTTAGCTTCTCTCTTCTGTCTTAACTCTCCTCCAGCTCAGAATATTGCTGATGTGGAATCCCTTATAGCCTGCTTAGTAGGACTATTGTACTTGCTCTTAGATCAACTTATTAAAAAAAATCTGCGACACGAAAGGATGACCAAAATTTGGTAGGATGGCCAATCATTTTGGCTGGTGTGGGCACAAGTTACCGGGCCTGTGTGTCTTGGGCGACTGACTGCGGGTCCCACGAAGCGCCGGGTCCCGACGAAGCTGCGCCGTAGTACTCCCCTCCCGTCTGCCTCCAAGGTCCACCAGCACGGCAGTCGGCAGCGCACCCCGCCGCCCGCGTCCGGACGCCGCCAGCGCTCCCGTGTGTCAGCCTCCTTTCTCCCGCGCCCTCTCCTCCACCCAAACCTCCGCCACCTCGGCGCTCCACCAAACCGGTGACGGGGACGCGTCTCTCTCTCCCTCTCACACACATCCTGCTTCTTGAACCTTCAGCTTGGCCGACCTGGGCAGAGCAGAGCAGAGCTGCCGCCGGCCCCGTTTCTCTTCCAGATCTGAGTGAATAAGCGCTGCTCTCCTTGGATCTGCGAGGAGGGGGAGAGGGGTGGGCACGGCCGAGGCGGCGGTTCGCGCGCTGAGCAGGCGAGTGACCTGCAGGAGGAAGCATCGGCTGGCCCTGCTACGCCCACGCCGCCACTGGGAGGAGCTCGACCCCACCGGCGGTGCAAGGCCACCGCCCACACGGAGGTAAATATGCCACCTCGCTGCTCCTGTTGCCATAAGCCAACAAGTAGTTTTGTGCCCATGCCTGCAAACTCGGTTAGCTTCCATGGTTGGTGTAATGTGTACAGATTTTATTTCATTTCTCTTACCGATGTCATTAGAGGGGATGCAAGTCTTTTTCCATGTGCTTAGATATCTAGACTGGATGATAACTGCTAATCAGACAACCTGGTAATATCACCTAGATAATCTGGCAATCTGCTAGTTGCAAAAACATGGCGACTGACTGACTGCTAAGGAACAATCAGGTAATATCACCTAGACAATCTGATACGTATCTTCTACAGTCTGATGGTTACAATAATATGGTAAGTCCTAACAGACTACCTGGTAATGTCACCCAGCTAATCTGCTAGTTTCATGAGCAACATATGGTGGTCATTGTTTGCTAAAAAACTTGTAAGTGGGCAGAAGATCTTTTAGTATGGGGCTATTGGCAGCTGATAGCACTTTGATAATAATCTGATAGCTGACATACTAGAACAGGATAACCATAATTCCGTATTTTTCTTGCCGAAAGGGGTCATGCTGAAGGTGGAATGGATCACAAATAACCTTCTATACAAAATGATAGTTTCAGATCAGCTCTATCATTTTAATTATTTTTGGCACACCAAAAAATATTCCACACATTGTAGTACTTGTGTTGTTGTTGTGAAAAGTTTCAAGTATATATGTTTGATTTATTTGGTCGAAACAAAAGAGAGAATTTTAGATGAAGTGAAGATAGTGAGCAATACCTAGATGGAAGGGTGTAGGTGCATTAGGTTTCAGAAAATTCCATCTCTAAACAATATCTCAGCGTTACTATTTTCCCCACAGGAAAATTATCTGTTCTGCTTAGTTGAACAAGTACGCGCCGGACAAGTAAATGGGAGTTCAGGCAGATCGAAGACCTCCGGGGGGTCTGGATGGCCTCTATGGGGTACAACTTGCGGGTCGGTCACCGTATAGTGATGATGAAGCTATCAAAACAAGCATTATGGATTCGTCAGCTATGGAGCAGCAGGGGGGTGTCGGCATGACTCGAAGTTTGAAGATCAAGTAAGGTTTCGGTTTTCGGTCCCATCATTATGAACACCATCCAGACAATTGTTAATTTTTTAGAATGGTGTCTAGTATGAAATAGTTGTGCATCACCTAATGCTTTGTCTTGTAATTGCAGGCAACTCTGGCGACAGAGACCCCCATGCCTGAAGCCTATTCACTGTAGTCTCTCATGTATGGTCAAGTAATCACACAATTCAGACAATCAATATAATATCTCGTTTGTTAACTTAATTGCTAAAAATAAAATTTTGTTTTGAACCAGGTGATAAAAATGTAGCTGAAACTGTTGCTAATGTCGTCACTTCACTTCCTTTCATCTTTCTTGGACTGCAGACACCAAGGCAAGTACATCTACGGACAACTAGATTGCTTCTTCAAAGGTTGCCTCCTTATTGCATTTTCGATGCATAGCCATTTTTCAACTAACGGTCATGTGCCAGTTCTGCAGAAAGACCTTGAATACTACACTTTATGCTAACTCACTAATTGGAGTTGGAGTTGCATCTAGCTTGTATCATACTTCACGAGGAGAAATCAGAAAATACATGCGGTGGGCAGACTACACAATGATCGCCACCACAACACTGGTAAGCAAGATATGTTTATAGGGTAATGGGTACATCGGAATATATGTTACCTTCATCAATGCATATTAAGCAAGAAGAACTGTGAATTCAATGTAACCAAACTTGATGTGTTCATTCTGCTTAATAAGCTATCAGGCTATCAGCAGCATCCCGGTGTCTTGTAAAATTGTAATCAAATGAACTACTACTTGAATATTCTGAGATCTGCATGTGATAACCTTCTTTCTGTATGTATGTTTGCTACATCAGCACTTCTGTCAGTCTGATTTATAGATTATGCCTTGCATTTTTTAGCGTTATATTATGACTGCAACTTCTATATGAAGTATTTGATCTTCTTCACATAGTGCCTAACAAGAGCGCTTCGGGATGAACATCCAAGATTACTAATGGCGGCATCAACGTTGCTCCTGCCATTCCAGCCCTTGATGGTCACAGCCCTTCACACTGGGATGATGGAGGCAAGTATTTTTTTCCAAGCTCTCCTGCCATGTTACTTTTCAGAATAATAGACCATCCTACGGAGGATTTATTTCTTCAGTTCTTAACATATCCATCTATGGCCTTTCCCTTGAAATGACACACAAGAGTTCTCTTCTGCCACAGGTTTCATTTGCGAAACGAGCATCGACAGAACCAGAGCTCAAGACGGCACATAACCTCCACAGGATGTCGTCTCTGCTGGGTGGTGCGCTGTTCATCGCCGATGATGTCTTCCCGCAGACCCCCTACATCCATGCGGCATGGCATCTAGCCGCAGCGTTAGGCGTCTGCACATGCAACAAACTCCTTGAATGACGGCATAATGAGCTTATATGTTCTTGCATTGCCCCTCCAGCTGTCAACAAACTGTTGATAGCAATTCATCAACCTGTCGACATTTTCAACTGCACATTGCATAGGATCGGTTTACATTGAGCCGAAGAACATTGGAGAATTACTAGAGTATATTGCTCTCTCGGGGTTAGACGGCCTAAGGTATAAGTTTGTAACTGTATTTGTTGTATATGTATATTGTATGTCGTAATTGTTTTCCCACAAATACTGTGATTAGATGTAAAGATATTTTGTACTTATGTTCTATATTTGCTGTTGTAGTTTAGTAGAATGAAGACAATTTGGTTGTTGACATTTTCCTTTCTGATCATTACCTTAAGTTGATATTTTTCCTCTGTTGACATTTCGAAGAAAAGAACATATTAGGTTAATAAAAAAACTTATCTTTGAAGACCATGTCAACACTTGTGTTCAAGTCCCTCAGTCCCATAATATAAAGTGTTTTGTACACTAGTGCTATGTAAGAAATTTTGTGGAGTATCATCCGACTGAATTCCCAAGTCAGCGACGCACCTGTTTAGAAGGAATACAAATGGAGCTCTGTGCCATGCATGTGATCGAGTTCGACCATGCTGCCCTGCCCCGAGAGTGGTGTTGATGCTTTGCTTGCAGATTTGAGACAGCTCAGCATACGTGCGTGATGTTTTCATTCGTGTCGTCGCAGTGCATGGAACATTGCATGCTGGAACTCTCGTCTTTCTTCCTCGCCGTCCCAAGACGACGGCGGCGCGGCCAAGGTAAGAGGCGAGAGCAGGCTGGATCGATAGCCCCCGATAATGTTCCACTTGCAGTTCCATGGCGTTGGCGGCAGCTGGAGTCGAAGGTCACATTTCTGCGTCTTCGGCGACCGCGGTCGTTCTCTCGTGCTGTGCTTGAACAAGACGTCCCCATGCCTGAAGCACAGTGTCCCATCGTCCAACCATGCGCCCGTCCTGACAGTGCCGGAGCTTGACAAGGATCAATTGGGGGGGGGGGGGGGGGGGGGGGGGGGGGGGGCGTGGCCCCTGCAGGGACTAAGCTCCGCCACTGCGTCCTGATGTTGGAGTGATCATGGGCGTCGTCGACCAAGAAGCTGTAGCGCAGATCCCACCACCACAGCTTGTCGTCGTCGCCCTCGACCCAGTGGTCCGGCGGTGGCAGTGACATGACCCAGAACTGGAGCTTCCGCCGACGGGTCTTCACGACAAGGCACAGCCGCCCGCTCATTTCGAAGGTGGCCACCAGCTTATCAGTGGCCGCACGGTACTCGTCGACCCAGATCGGGAGACGGTACCTGCGGTGCTCCTCGGTGGCCACGTCGACTACCAGCATCCCGTCATAGTTCCAGCGCAGTCCGTTTGTACGGTCCCTCGTCACCAAGTACAGACTGCCATCAACGAGCACCGGCGGCATCAGGGGGCACTGGAAAGTGTACGATCGCTGGCGCCACCCGCCGCCGCCTCCTAGGGTGCACACGCTCTGGTCGATCTTGATCCCGGCGATGGAATTGGATGGCGAGAAGGAGAACCGGAACAGCTTGTGCTCCTTGGTGGAAGGGCTGAACCCCAAGGCGTAGTGATGGCAGATGGTGCCTTCGGGCCTCGCCCCCACGGGCGTGGGAACCGCTGCCGTCTCGCCGGTGACGGGGTTGCAGATGAACGCCGGCGCCTCGGCGAGGTCGAGCGCGAAGCAGAGAAGGCCGTTGCAGACGTTGGATGGTGATGCGGTGCGGCATGGGCTTGGCCGTCGACGAGGAGACGATGGGGAAGCTGGCCTCGTGGGGCCTGCCGTGCTCCCGGATCTCCATGACCATCAGGGCCTCGGACGCGGCGGAGACGTTGTTGGCCACGGCCTCGGCGTGGAGGCTGCGGAAGGTGGGCTCGGCGGCGACGCTGCGCCACAGCCGGCAGACGCAGCAGCAGCGGGCCACGTCCCTGGTCGGCAGCTTGAGCAGGACCTCCCAGACCATCTCTGCTGATTCCGGCGGCGGAGTA
The DNA here is from genome assembly GCA_034509565.1 of Triticum monococcum. Taxonomy (NCBI): domain Eukaryota; kingdom Viridiplantae; phylum Streptophyta; class Magnoliopsida; order Poales; family Poaceae; genus Triticum; species Triticum monococcum. The sequence goes on from CM067845.1 coordinate 675,320,288, forward strand.
GGCCCCCTCATCGTCGGTAGATCGAAACCAAGATCGATCGGCTGCTAATGTCTTTTTTTTTTGAGACGGTGTGATTTAAATAGCTGGGCTGTCTACTAAACTGGGCCGCGTAAATGGATGCAGCCCGCGCGAGGCTGGTGCTGGGACACGGGGCGGGGGGTGCAACAGACCGGCTGATGTTTAGTACCACCTCGGCTAGCGGGTGGAGTTTCGACCAGCTTATAAACCCACTCGCCGCGTCTGAGTCGTCCCTTCGGGGACATCCGATAAAATTGGAACGATACAGAGAAGATTAGCATGGCCCCTGCGCAAGGATGACACGCACAAATCGAGAAATGGTCCAAATTTTTTTGAGATTTCGCGCGCAGCTCCTTTTTCTTCTCAGACGTGCCCCTGGAGACTTACTTGCGCGCCCTTCTTTCTTTGCGCACGCTTGCAACTAGGTCCCTCCTGGTTGCTTTTTACCACGAAAGTATCAAGTCCTGTTGCAGCTTCACTTGCGAACTGGCCCTCCAACTTTTCTTTAAATACAATACAGTCTGCCTCTTGGCAATTCAGTTGGTCATTTTCTTGTAACTCCTTTGAATCATTATGTTCCCGTAAATTAGAACCAAAACTAAAGACTGGATGTGACAATATTCTCTGGTGTAGTTTGTATGTACGTCCTGGAAAGTGTAAACCGTAGTTCATTTTTTGTAAACTAACTCACACCTCGATTATGCAACTCGTTGTCGGTGTTCTAAAAGTGTTTCTAAACACCCTACATTTTTTCATAAATACCCTAGCATCCTTTATGATATGAAATTCATGAAAAAAATTGTGTACTATATATACTAGTAAGGTACACGTGCATTGCACGCATGAGATTTGATAACCAAATTATGAATAAATACCACACTATAGCATGTAAGTTTTGAGTCATATATGCATGATGTAGATGTTCGTTTAATTCTAATAGTTCATCTCATCCAAAATCAATTAGTTTTATGCATTGTAAAGCATAAAGTAAAAGCAAAAAGTGACAATTCATTTAGAAAAAAAAGTTTGGGCAATTAAGATATGGAAGATTCTAGAGAATAAAAGAGAAGTGCTTGTGTTTTCAGGTTTGTGCATTATGCTTAAGTTCAGCCATGGAGTCTTCTAGATTGTACATGTGGCAGAATCTGGTGGAATGTAGATGATATCCAACGGCCGGTAGTGCTCGGATTTGCCATCTCTGTACCGTCGGATTGGCTTCATCCAACGACCAACTTTCAAAGTTATTCGCACACTATATAGAGGTATAGAAAAAAGCATGTGTATGGATCATTTTTGTGCTGCTAACTTTGATTTTCTGATCATTCATTGGCAAACTTTGGTAGAATTCATGCCGAACTATATGGTATGGCTTCGTTATGGACCAAATGACATTTTGGACGCGGTCATGCGTGATTGTACACCTGGTTGAGTAATACTGGAATTATTTCGCAAAAAAGAAGATCATATGCAAACAATGGGCACCAGACAAAAAAAACCCAATAATGATCAAGCCTAGTTTCCCCATGTTATTAAGTGTGAGCCGCACAGACGACCCTAGCAACCTCCACTTATTCCTTAAAAAAATCATGATGCTTGCAGAAGAACACCTTTTAAAATTCACAACCTGGAAATCTCACCATACAAATACCTGATACGGCATGTATGTACTATATGTATCATGATTCAAATTCAAATTTGACTTATAGATCAGGAAACAAAAATATAAATCTCGTGGGATAGTATAGTGGGAAGAATATGCATTTCCAATTTAAGTTTGCACTTCAGACATTTCCATCATCTACCTAACAAACATCATTGCCCTAGATGTAACTAAAAACCATTCTCATCCTTTGTCCGACGATTCCTCGAGCCATAAATTGACCACATAATTGTGCTAAGAGCTCTTCTAGGATGCTCCAACTTAGGTAGGTTAGAGTGTAATTATCTTAAACGTTCGTTGATGAACTTAGCTAGGTAAGAGAGTATTTAATCCTCAACGTTCCTTGATGAACTTAGCTAGGTATAAGAGAGTATTTAATCTTAAGCGTATGTTAATGAACTTAGTTGGGTAAGACAATATTAATTTTAGACATATGTTGATCAACGGTAATCAAGGAAAATAAATAAACCGTCGAACGATGACAGGTTTTTTTACTTGTTCTAGCTAAGGCAACGATGTTTGTTAGGGTGGCGATGGGAAAATACGCCAAGTATTCGGGCTATATTGGCGGTAACCAATCCATGGACTCGGTTGCCGAAAGGTGCCATCAGAATCAACGTAGATGGTGGCTGTTGTGGGCTAGTGAAACATTTGTATTGGAGTTGTGGTGAGCGACTCATCACATCTTGGCGGGGTTTGGTGTATCCAACAATTGACATGTTTGGTAATACTGCAATAGAGATGACTCTTTTATCGATACATATATACCATAGGTTTGATTCATGGAAACATTCCTATGAACTATTATATGGTTAAACTAATATCGGCCAAGGACATGCTCCTACGTTTTTAGAATGTCTGGGAGCCTTGCCAACCTGTAGATGGTGGCTGTTGTGGCTAGTGAAACATTTGTATTGGAGTTGTGGTGAGCGATTCATCACATCTTGACGGGGGTTGGTGTATCCAACAATTGACATGTTTGGTAATACTGCAATAGAGATGACTCTTTGATCGATACATGTATACCATAGGTTTCATAGTTTTCCCAAAGCTAAACAGGAGTTTTTTTTCCTTCCGGGAAGATGCTAAATAGGAGGATGAAACAATGTTGTAACTGCATGAAACATTGAGCCTTTGCCCCCACCATTTGTTGGCATAGTAAAGCCTCCTCAACTGGGGAACAATTTGCTTGAGTCTTTCCCCCCTCCACGTGTGATTGGCTGGCCGGGCAGAGTAGCTACGTTACCTGCGTACGATGGTCCTGTTTGGATCATAGGGTTAGAGCTAGTTTGGGTTAGTTGGAGGTTCAAATAACCCAAAAATATCCAAACAGGAAAGGTTAGAGTAGGTTAGTTCCATCTAACCCAACTATCCCGATGAAAAGGTACTTATTTGGGTTAGAGTGGGTTAGAAAATAACTCTAACTCTAACTGTGTTAGAGTATCCAAATAGGGCCGATGTCATGTGGAACAAACGGCCGGCCTGCATAGCATAATCATTAGCGTTCAGTCAAATTACCCGGTATTCCTGGTCTTCATAGTACTACTTTGAATTTACATGTCCCTATCCTGTTCAGCAAGTGTCTTATCGTGATCTGTACTCACCTTTAATCATATTGTATTGCACATGAAGAACTGGCTGGCCAGACGCTCTCTTAAAGGCATGGTTTAAGTTGGGCATCCGTTAGTCCTTGGATCGAACCTCACATGCATAATGCATGTCTCTATCCAACAGGTCAAGAGTCAACAGTCAAAACTAAAACTTCCTTTTTGATAATCATACTTCACGCGATTGTTCTGCTGGCAACAAATGTCAGGCTGCGGCAAGCATCGACGAGCAAAACTGCCAAGAGCAGCACGACAGAACTGATACTTGTACACCTACCAAACACGGCCCTCTAAACTTTACTAAAACGCACCCGAAAAAAAAACTTCACTAAAACTGACTGAGGGAGCAACTCTCCAAAAAATATCACTATTGCCCCGATACTACGAGAATGGACTGAACATCAACATAAACTAAGCGCTTGATGATGTTTATCATACGTAGTTTGTTGGACATCAAACTTTGACTTTCCAGTCCGTGTACAGCAAAGGCAACTATACACGTTGTCAATATGAGTGCCTATATCTGATTCGATTGTTCTATATTTAAGTCGATGGTGATGGCCATCTAATCTGATATACAGTATATATTTATTTCATACATATGACTCATGGCATTAACTTACACATAACAAATACTCAAGCTTCTTAAATTAAGCAAAATCACATCAACATTAAATGCAACAAGTGAATTTTCATTTTTACTATATATGCTCCTTAGCATTTCCTCATGGACCAGAGGCACTGCCTGCCATCACGTAGACAGAGTGTTGGAGTTGAAATGCGGCATGTCCTCCGGTGGCGCTTGCCGTACTATTGTCGAGATTACTCATCATCGATGTACCCGTGCTACCACCATCATCGGAGGGCACTGAACGTCCCTCTTCCTGAGGTGGCCACACAAATCTTGGCTTCTGAGGAGGCACCTGTGGTGGCGGTACCGACTTGGCGATGACCCGCACCACATCAGGCATGGTTGGACGGTCTGACGGGTTCGGGTTGCTGCAGGCCAGGCCTAGGAGCAGCAGGCGTTCCGCATTGTCAGTAGTATCTAGCTGCTCCTCGGTGTCAAGAGTTGAACCGTCGGTCAACATGGCATCCACACACTCCAGTAGCCTCCCCTCACGGTGAAGGCGCCACACCCTATCGGTGATATGCATGTCATCATCATCCACCACCTCGTGATCAGCCAATGCCCACAGCCCAGTGACAATCTCGAGGATGAGCACCCCAAGCGCATAGATATCAGTCTGCCGCGTCGCCTTGCGGCTAACCGGGTACTCTGGCGCGATGTAGCCTCAGGTGCCACCCACGCCGGTGACGGAATTCCTGTCGATGGAGACGGTGCAGGCCAGGCCGAAGTCACCAAGACGGGCCTGGAAGCTCGAGTCCAGCATGATGTTGCTTGCCTTGATGTCACGGTGGAGCACCATGGGCTCGTACTCGTGGTGGACATAGTGCAGGCCGGTGGCTACGCCCTTGATGATCTCATAGCGGGTTGCCCCCTCCGTCTCAGTCGGGATGGGCGTGCTGGCTAACCTCACGACCGCAAGGTACAATGGTCGCGCCATAGTAGTGGAAATCATCATCCATCAGGAGGTGGCAGATGCCATCTCTAACTATTCAGTGTGGATCGACTACAACCGCGTGGGGCGCAGTTTCTCGGTCTACGTGGACGTTGAAGGCAAGCCAAAGCCTGATTACAACATAGTCGAGGTGCAACAGAACATCAGCATCGATTTCCCGTATGCTAGTTTCGGCCTCGTCTCCACGGCTGCACAATTGCTTCAGCCCCGAGGCATCACATGTAGGGCAACGGTTGAAGGCCTCCCTCCCCACTACCACGACAAAGGAGGCACCCAGTCAAGGAAGGTAACCATCCTGTCATCCGTCCTCGGGTCCATAGTCACTGCCACCGCAATGGCCGCCGCCGTGGCGTGCTACTTGAACTCGAGGTACCGGCGGTGGCACAAGGACTTGGACCAGCTCGCCAAGTCTATGGAGCGACTCCCAGGGGTCCCATTGAAGATCGACTTCGCAGACATCAACAAGGCCACCCGCAAATTCCATGAGGACATGAAGCTCGGCAGAGGAGGTTTTGGCACTGTGTACAGGTGCACGCTCCCCGCCGCCGCTTCCAAGATGGAGCGGCCCATGGACGTGGCCATCAAGAGGTTTACGCGCGATGTGCAGAATTGCCGCTACGACGATTTCCTCGCCGAGGTCAGTATCATCAACCGGTTGCGCCACAAGAACATCGCCCCCCTCATCGGTGAGCATCATCCAAATAGTACATTTAATCTGCGTTGGGCTGTGAATTTAGCTCATTGCTACTCTCGCTGTTGGTTTGGTCTTTGTTTTGTTTATTATGCTCTGTTTTTATTTGGATTTGAAATTTTGTATTGGTGGATATACGTACATCACCTAAATATTTTCAGATAATTTCCTGTAGGGTCCTATATGGAGTCATGTATTGCATGGGTGGTCATATATTGTCCTATATTGCCTGTAGGGTCCTATATGGAGTTGAGGATAACTAATTGTGGTTAGAGGTCAAATGTGACTGGCTTAGCAACGGGGATCCATCGGTTACAGACCCATTCTAAACTTCTAGCTATGCACTTGTAGAAAAACACTAATTTCATAACTCTGCACATAAACTAATTTCAGGGTGGTCATACAACAAAGGAGTGCCGCTGCTTGTGTTCGAGTTCATGGCAAATGGTAGCCTAGACCAGCATCTCTTCCATAGAGGCGGCACCGGACCAGACAGCGGAACACCGATGGTGGCAATGGGCAACCAGCGTTTTGATTTTCGGTATGAGATTTTTTTTTCGCCCTGGCTGAGATGGCCGAATTTCGGCCATTTTCAAAATTTTTGGCCGGAATTTGACCAAAATTTAATTAAAGTTTGACCAGAATTTGCCAAGTTTGATCAATTTCGGCGAAAGATAGATTTCACCCCAGGCCGAGATGGCCGAAATTCGGCCAAAAACCGTTTTTCTCGGCCGAAATTCAAAACACAGGCTTCCCCCACTTTTGCTAGCTAGCCCTCTGCCTCACCTTAGTCGGTAATAGCTTGCTTTATATACTAGTAATCCAGTGAGTGAGCTTACGTGTGCAGATTTCACCATCTATTAACATCGATGCACCCTATATATAGAAAGCCTGTGATTGTTGGAATTTTGCTAGTAGGCCTTTCGCCTAAATCCCAATTAAAATTCTGAAATTCTCTTGGCCTATTCATGCACACATGTGAATGGAATGAGTGAAACTAAAGTTTAGTCCCATCATGTAAGTTGAGTGAGAGTTGCACCTCTTTATAAGGTGAGTTCTTCTATCACTTGTATGAGCATGAGAAGAGGAGACATACACGCGCGCTCCTCCTCTTCGCTCGCCACACCGCGCCAAGGACAGAGCTATGCACATTGTCTAATCTCATTAATTAATAATTAACGGACACGTTAATTACTGAACCGTGGGGTTTACTCCCACGACCTACCCGGCCCGCACTATAACCGTTCCAGATCATTGCGCCGCCAACCGAGTCTTTTCAATCCCTCCTTTCGGCGTGCACCGCGAGAAGGGACAACAGGCCTCCGGAACCCCACCTCTCGTGATCCTGATGATCAGGTTTTGGGGGAGCGCACTCGCGCGATTGCTTGCAGCGACGACTTCGCCAACGACGACTTCTTCCCCGACCTCGGCAACCTCATCCTCAACGACATGGGCGACAACGTCAACGTCGGCGGTGTTGTTCCCGCTGCACCGTATGTGATTCTATCCTTCTTTTTCGAGATAGTGGTAGAATTCATTGAAAGGACATGCGGTGCCCCCATGAGTGGTTTTGATAATTGATGACATTCTCTATGGACTAATGGTTGCATTGAGTTATATTTGAAGGATTTATTCATAGGCATTTCTTGAAGTCCATGTGTTGGTTTCGAGGAGTTTATGAGTTGACCAAGGTGCTATTAAGGAATTATCCAAAGATTGGTCATGTGAGTATTGAGTTTATTGCAAGCATGTCTTGAAGAAGAAGATTGTATGATCATTCATATTTACCTTCAAGATATCATCCAAATGAAGAGGGTTGGAAAGAGTCAAGGTTGATCAAGACTAAGTATAGAGAGTGATTCAAGTTGATCATCACACAAAGCGTATACACCGAGTGGGATCAAGTGATCTCACAGTTTGGTAAGCATTGTCCATTACGCCTTGTGTACTAACCCATGGTCTTTGTGAGAGTTCTATGTGGGGTTATGTTTGCTTCCATGGGCTTGCATCAAGAGAAAGATCACATACAACCCATGGAGGATGACATCAAATCAAGGTTGTATTGTGCAAGATCAAGTGGAGCATCACAAAGAGATCAAGTGCTTAAAGCTTGCCGTCCATTGTGGTGTCAATGGACTTGTGAAGATGTGCCAAAGAGTGGCTCACCCATAGTGGAGTATGGGGGAGCAATCAACTAGTTTTCATCAAGCCAACACAATCAAGAAAGATGGTCCAACTTGAAGGAGTCAAGATCATCATCATCTAGCTCAAGTGGACTATGTGCAAGGCAAAGGTTCGCCCTTGATAGGTTTTCTATTTTACCGGTCTCATGATGGTAGTTGGGAGACGGGGTTATAGGATCGATTGTCGTACTATCAAGAGGGGCTCTCGATGAGTAGCTTGATCGTATCGTTCGTAGAGAGCTCAAACTATTGCACGCCCTTAATGTACTCGGAGGTGTGTCTGTTACCATATATCCATTGCCGGTTCATCTGCGTGCATTATATATAATTATGTGTGTCAAAAGTAAGAAAATTAGACAAGTATCTATCTAAAGTAAGAAAAATAGACAAGTATCTATCTAAAGTAAGAAAATAAGACAAGTATCTATCTAAAGTAAAAAAATCAGAAAGAATATAAGAACAAGAGGCTCACCACAGTGGTGCCGGCGACGAGATCGACGTGGGCGATCGACGGTGGTGAAAACGGGGGCGGGGCGTGACGTATCGCTAAATCTAGACAAATCTCGGGAAAATGGAGCTCTGAGATCGAGCTTCGAGAGGAGAAAGCTTAACTAGCGTGGCTCGGGCATTTCATCGAACACCTCACGTGCGTAGGAGGTGAGCTAGAGCACCCAAATGCCCTCCCCTCGTCGGCCAAAAAAACAGAGCAGTGTGGACTGCTCTGCTCGCCGGCGAGGGGGTATATATAGGCAACTCATTGGACCCGGTTCGTGACTGGAATCGAGACTAAAGGCCCCCCCTTCTGTCCCGGTTCTAGGCAAGAATCGGGACCAATGGCTGTGGGCCAGGAGCGAGGCCCATTGGTCCCGGTTCGTGCCTAGAACCGGAACAAATGGATCCATACGAACCGGGACTAATGCCCACGAGGCCCCGGCTGCCCCCCGGGCTCATGAATCGGGACTAATGCCTCCCATGGATCCTGGTTCGTGAAGAACCGGGACTAATGGACTGACCAAGCCCGAACCAAAGCCCTGTTTTCTACTAGTGGGTGCTTCAAATTACTTTTTATCATGAAGCATATGTATCCATATACCACCATTGTATATGCCCTTAGTCCTTGGATCAAACCTCACATGCATAATGCATGTCTCTATCCAACAGGTCAAGAGTCAACAGTCAAAACTAAAACTTCCTTTTTGATAATTATACTTCACGCCATCGTTCTGCTGGCAACAAATGTCAGGCTGCGGCAAACATCGACGAGCAAGACTGTTAACAGCAACACGACATAATGGCAGTCCTACACCTAGCAAACACGGCACTCTAAACTTCACTAAAACAGACCAAGAGAACAACTCTCCAAATAATATCACTATTGCCCCGTGCGCTCTAAGAAATCAGCTCATGAGATGAGACCATATGGGTGTGAAGCAGGTTTCTGAAGATTATAAAGCTACACAAAATTTCTTAGATACTACGAGAATGGATTGGACATCAACATAACTTTAAGGGCTTGATGATGTTTATCATATTTTGTTGGACATCGAACTTTGACTTTCCAAGCCGTGTACAGCAAAGGCAATCTAATCTGATATATTTATTTCTTTCATACGTATGACCCGTGACAATAACTTATACTACTACATAACAAAATACTCAAGCTTCTTAAATTACTAAGCAAAATTACATCATCAACATTAAAGGCAACAAGTGAATTTTCATTTTTACTATATGCTCCTTAGCATTGCCTCATGGACCAGAGGCACTGCCTGCCGTGACGTGGACAGAGTGTTGGAGTTGAAATGAGGCATGTCCTTCGGTGGCGCTTGCCATACTATTGTCGAGATTACTCATCATCGATGTACCCATACTACCACCATCATCGGAGGCCACTGAACGTCCCTCTTCCTGAGGTGGCCACACAAATCTTGGCTTCTGAGGAGGCACTTGTGGTGGTGGTGCCGACTTGGCGATGACCCGCACCACATCAGGCATGGTTGGACGGTCTGACGGGTTCGGGTTGCAGCAGGCCAGGCCTAGGAGCAGTAGGCGTTCCGCATCGTCAGTAGTATCTAGCTGCTCCTCAGTGTCCGGAGAACCGTCGGTCAACATGGCATCCACACACTCCAGTAGCCTCCCCTCACGGTGAAGGCGCCACACCCTATCGGTGATATGCATGTCGTCATCATCCACCACCTCATGATCAGCCAATGCCCGCAGCCCAGTGACAATCTCGAGGATGAGCACCCCAAGCGCATAGATATCAGTTTGCCGCGTCGCCTTGCGGCTAACCGGGTACTCTGGCGCGATGTAGCCCCATGTGCCACCCACACCGGTGACGGAGTTCCTGTCGACAGAGACGGTGCAGGCCAGGCCGAAGTTACCAAGACGGGCCTGGAAACTCGAGTCCAGCATGATGTTGCTCGCCTTGATGTCACGGTGGAGCACCATGGGCTCGTACTCGTGGTGGACATAGTGCAGGCCGGTGGCTATGCCCCTGATGATCTCCTAGCGGGTTGCCCATTGCCGGATGGCGCCATTGGTGTTTCGTTGTCTGGTGCCGTTGCCGCCTCTGTGGAAGAGATGTTTGTCTAGGCTACCGTTTGTCATGAACTCGAACACAAGCAGCGGCACTCCTTTGTTGTATGACCATCCTGAAATTTGTTTACTTGCGGAGTCATGAAAACTAGTGTTTATGTATTTCTACAAGTGCATAGCCATAGCTAGAAATTTAGTATGGATTGCCAGTCGCATTTGACCTCTAACCACAATTAATTATCCTGACTCCATATATATAGGGTCCTACACGCAATATAGATATATGACCTCCATTGCAATACATAACTCAATATAGTATCCTACAGGGAATTATCTGAAATATTTAGGTTATGTACAAATACAACATGTATCCACGAACAGAATATTTTAAATCCGAATAAAAACAGAGCATAATAAACGAAACAAAGGCCAATTCAACACCAAGAGTAGCTGTGAGCTAAATTCACAGCCAACTTAGATTAAATGTATTATTTGGATGATGCTCACCGATGAGGGGGACGATATTCTTGTGGCACAACCGGTTGATGATGCTAACCTCAGCAAGAAAGCGTCATATCGGCGGTTCTGCACGTCATGCGTGAACCTCTTGATGGCCACGTCCATCCGTCGCTCCATCGTGGAACCGGTGGTGGGGATCGTGCACCTATAGACGGTGCCAAACCCGCCTCCACCAAGCTTCATGTCCTCGTGGAAGTTGTGGGTGGCCTTGTTGATGTCGGTGAAGTCGACCTTCATTGGGACTCCGGGGAGGCGTTCCATTTGATTTGGCGAGCTGGTCCAAATCCTTGTGCCACCGCCGGTACCTTGAGTTCAAGTAGCACGCCACGGCAGCCGCCATCACCGCTGCGGCGGCTACAGACCCGAGGACGGATGATATGATGGTTTACCTTCCTTGTGAGGAAGCTGCCTTTGTCGGGGTAGACAGTGAAGTCCTCGACCGTTGCGCTCCATTTGATGTACCCGACGTGAAGCAGCTGCTCGCGGCCGTGGTCGACAAAGTCCACGTACACCGACAGGCTACGCCCCACACGGTCGTAGTTGATCCACACTGAATAATTAGAGTTAGAGATGGCAGCTAACACATGATCGATATTGATATCGACAACCATGACGCTACCATCCTGTGTTTTGATTTTCGGTTTGAGCTTTTTTTTTCGTCCCAGGCCGAGATGGCCGAATTTCGGCCATTTTCAAACATTTCGGCTGAAATTTGATCAAAATTTGACTGCAATTTGAACTTAAATTTGATCAATTTTTGCTAAATTTGAGCAATTTCGGCCTAAATATACTTTTCGCCCCAGGCCGAGACGGCCGAAATGGCCGAAAACCAAATCCACTTTTTGATGCTACTATTGTAGTAGCTTATGGCCATGAGTTTATCCAGCGCACCAATCCTGGCGGTGGCGGAGACCGAGCTGCCGGAGACGGGAGCGCTTCTAGATGTATAGGATTGAAAAGGCCGAGCGAGCCGACATCGCTGGCCACGAGTTGCTTCGCTAAGAGGCCATTGCCCCCCCCGTAGAGATCTATACGCGCGGAGTAAGGGAGGATGAGGAAGGCGAGCCCACTACGGTTCTGGTCCGGCGGCGGCTGATAGACGATGGTGAGGCCGTACGATCCCAGCTGGCTCCGGTGAACTCCCGACGAACCAATCCAGAATCCGGACGTGGACAACACCACGGTGTTGTTCACATCCGAGTCGGGCAGGTTACGGAGGAACCTGAGGCGGTGAGGCCAGCCGTGTTGTTCGCAGTGTAGTCGGAGATGTTAGGGAAGAAGCTGAAGGCCCGGCTGGATGCTTTGTTGATCAGATAAAATTCGGAAGGGGCATCCTCTATGGTTACGGTCCTCCGATCCTGGCCGGAATCAGGGGTTTTGCACTGCTGTGCCTTCGCCTGGGACAAGGACAGCATGATCAACAGGAGAAGACATGGGACAAGCTGCTTGGGTTGATCTAACGCCATTGTATGCTTGCCCTACTTTTGCTAGCTAGCCCTCTGCCTCACCTTAGTCGCTAATAGCTTGCTTTATATACTAGCAATCCAGTGAGTGAGTTTAGGTATGCAGATTCCACAATCCATTAATATCGATGCACCCTATAGATAGCCAGTGATTTTTCTTTTCGAAAAGAAGGATATCCCTGGTCTCTGCATCTCTTGATGCACATAACCATATTATTAAAAATCCAGGTTCAGAACAAAGTCTCAAACAGTAATGCCAAACTCATAAAAAATAATTAATCTGCCACAACCGGCGAAAATAGGAGATGACTAAACACCTATCATATTGTTGGACCGTCATCCAAACCGGTCGTAAGTATCCCGTGCAATCATCTTTCATCGGTTGCATCCAATATCCATAAGCTTTTTGTGGTCCGCATGGCTGAGTAAGGACCACGTATGCAGGGGCGGAGCCAGGCTAGCATCAGGCCCCGGGCCTGCTTCATTGCTACAGTGAATAACAGTGATCAACAGTATAAACATGCTACAGTCTACAAAGGAATAAATCCTCACGCCCCGGGCCCAGGCCCCCCCGGCCTGGGGCCTGTCTCGGCCACTGCACGTATGGATCCAAGCTGACGCCCTGAAAATAACATGTAAAAAATTCATGATGGTTTGTCTGTTAAAGGTAACATCATTATGACAATTCCATATGGCCCAAAGTAATGCACACACTCCTACTTGAATATGTGCCGCAGTTTTAGGCTCTGTACTTGTTAACCAAGTCCCAAACAGGTGCAAAGTCGAGACGGGCGGTGCAATGTTAAATGACACGTGAATGGTCCGCCGCAGTAACTTAGCAAGTGGGCAATGAAGAAAATGATGTTTTATTGTTTCGTCCTGATTACAAAAGCAACACCGTTTAGGCCTCTTTTGGTTCATAGGATAGGATTATCATAGGAATAGGAATTTTATAGGAAATGAGATAACATGTATCTCAAATCCTATGAGTAGAAATAGGAAATGAGATGTCATTTGGTTGACACCAAAGGAATTTTTCCATTGAGTCTAGGCTCATTTTTATTTTCCTATAAAATGTGAAGGATAGGAACCAATCCTATGTAGGAATAGGAATCTATTCCTATGAACCAAAGGGTTCTAAAGGAAAAAAAAATCCTATAAGAATCCTATCCTCTAAAATTCCTATGAAATTCCTTCAAATCAAAGGAGGCCTTACTACCTTCCCAGCTACACTTTGCCAAGTTATCCTTTGTCAAAATAACTTTCTTATGTACAAACCACATAGACACCTTGATTTTCAACGGCACTTTAATTTTTCAAATATGAATCGATCTCGGGATAGGCCCGGTATTTATCAAGTCTGGATACATAGACTTAATCGAGAAAGGTTAATCTCCATTAACCTACGCACAAGAAGCAACCATCTATCCCAACGTCCACCCACTAGCGATCGTCTGAACTGAATATTAAGTGGAACGGACCCCAATATTGTACTAACGAGAACCTCTTTCCATTGTGCGATGTGATATAAGGATGGATACTGCAAGGCTAATGGGGTCTCTCCCAACCAAGTGTCTTCCCACAACCTAGCGCACTATCCATTCCCTACAATAAATTTGCTCCTGTTGAAGAAGGCGGTCTTTGTCCTCATAAGCCCCTTCTAAAAAGGAGAGTTAGGCGGATGTGCCGTGACTTGTGCCGACGTTTTAGAATGTAAGTATTTATTTCGCAACAGCTGTATCCACACCCCATCCCTCTCTACCACCAGTCTGTAGAGCCATTTGCTATGTACACCTAGTTTTCACTTTCAGATTCTCGATACCCAAGCCACCTTGGTCCTTCGGTCTACAAATAATGTCCCCATTTGGCCAACCTATACTTAGTTTTGTTTTCATCAATTTGCCAGAAAAATCGAGATCGATAGAATTCCAATCTTTTTCGTACCCCTATAGGTACCTCAAAGAAAAGCTAGTTCAAGGTGGCGGTGGTTGCTGGGGAAGACGTCTTTGGACCTGGTGGTTGATGTGTAGGGGAGGGTGTGAGGGGAGTTGGGGAAACCATGTCTCGGCTTCGTGCCATCAGCAGCGGCAATGACACCTCTGGGTGTTGTAATCCTTGTCGGGTGAGCTGCATCATTGCTCCTCTCCTCCGCTCATGGTCTTTGCTTTGGGGGAAACCCGTGCTCCCCTTTTGGGATAGAAAATGGCAGTGATTACTTTGTCGTTGACCTTCATGGAGACATTGTCTTGGAGCTAACTCGATCACCGTAGCCATAGTAACTTGTTTAGCGTTGCTTCAGAGTGAGGTCTATAGATAGCGGCTAGGCAAAGGGCATGGATCTGCAGCAGCGATAGTGATTTTTCTGGCTAGGCCATAATCTCTGTGTAAGACGCCGGTTAGGCCGCAGTTCAAAAATCTCGTTCCCCTTTGGGTTATGGAACGTTCAAAAATCTCGTTCCCCCTTTGGGTTAGCGTAGACTGGAAAGGGGGTGGCATTACCACCGACGTTAGATCTAAAATCTACGGTGGAGATTGCACCCTAGGACCAACCCCAGGCGGTTGGACTAGCCAAGAACCCTAACCAAAAAAATCCCCACCTTCTTCCCCTCCAAATCTCCCAATCCGCTGCTCCTTCGAGAAATTCTGCCCAAGATTCCGCACGAGTACCGCCGGTTCCCTCCAGCGAGGGGAGGGGAGGGGTCCGACCCATCTCGGCGGCGGCGGCGAGTCGGGGAAGATGAATCCCCTGACGCAGGTGAAGCGGACGCAGGTGATAAACCAGAAGGAGGCGGCGCTGGGCCTTAGCGAGGACGCCTCGTGGCACGCCAAGTTCAGGGGCTCCGCCTACGTCTTCGTCGGCGGCGTCCCCTTCGACCTCACCGAGGGCGACCTCCTCGCCGTCTTCGCGCAGTGAGTATCAGACCGCACCCCCCGACCTAGATTTTCCGCCCGTTCCCCCCTCCCGACGGATTTGGCAGGGTTCTGACCGGCTTCCGATCTCCTCTCTCAGGTACGGCGAGGTGGTCGACGTGAACCTCGTGCGCGACAAGGCCACCGGCAAGTCCAAGGGCTTCGCGTTCGTCGCGTATGAGGACCAGAGGAGCACGGTTCTTGCCGTCGGTGAGGCCCCTTTCCCCTTTCCTACCAGGCCGCTTCTGTGTGTGATTCCGAATGGTGCTTTGCTGAACTGCTAATGTTTGTTTCACTTCGTCTCGGCTGCGTAGATAATTTGAATGGGGCTAAGGTTCTTGGGAGGATCATCAGGGTTGACCATGTGGAGAAGTACAAGAAGAAGGAGGAGGAGGACGAGGAGGAGCTGCAGAAGAAGAGGGAGGAGCGCGGCGTGTGCTATGCTTTCCAGAAAGGCGAGTGCAACCGTGGAGATGCCTGCAAATATTCCCATGATGAACAGGTATCTATCCTGCTTCTCAAATTTTCAAATTGTTATTCAATTTTTTTTGCTAGGAATACACACAACCTATTCACCATCATGCTTGCAGTGATTTTTTATTTTTTTTGACTGAACACTGAGGCAAAAAGACCCACAGCCATTTATTAGAAAAACAGAGCACCAAGGTCTTACAGAAATAAAACACTAACTAGACTATCTAGACTATCTAGACTAACTAGGCTATCTAGAATAGTTACAAGGACAACAGAGTCTGTTGCCTAATTGCAGCAGGACTATATACAAATAAATACAACCAGGGTTCATGGCAGGGTACTGGTCCAGTGTAAAAGCAAGGGCTTTACTGCTTATTCGTTAGGAATGCACACAAGCGATTCACAACCTGCCTCGTAGTAATTTGCACGAGAGAAGTTCTTTCACGATAGTGTCAAAAACGTCTTATATCAAGTTACGGAGGGAGTAGAAAATTAGTTCCTGACAGTTCACTCCAATCGTCTGTGAAATAACAGTCTGTGGTAATAATGTACACCTGCATTTCTCAAGATAAAGATATGCTGGAAACTTATACTTGTACAGTAAGGCCTTTACATTTGTTGTGGTCATCATTTTACTTCAGTCAAATGACCTTATAACCTTCCAAAGCATATGTTGCAGAATTCAATGAAAGAATGGGGTGAACGACCAGTAGTTGTTGCAAGTACATGCTCCATTTATGCCATTGTTGACTTGTAGGTTTGGTTACATGCTATAGATTATTTACTTTCGGACAATTTTATTGTTATTTGCGCAATAGTTATCTGCTTCTCCAAATGCACAAACCAATCACTAATATTGGATTACAAATGTGTTATTATAATGTTACTTGGCTGGAAACATTTGCCCTTTGTACTAGGCCCTATAGTTTATCGGTAACCTTCTTAAGTACTTCCACTGAACCGTCATGATTGCCAACTAATTCTGGTGTTCATGGTTATATTTCAGAGAAATGCAAACACTGGTTGGGGTTCTAAGGAGGATGACCCAAAATGGGAGCATGACGGGCACCGTGGTCCACAAAATAAGGGGGAATCCCGTGGCATTTGCTATGCTTTCCAGAAAGGCGAATGCAGTCGGGGAGATTCCTGCAGATTTTCGCATGATGAGCAGGTAGCTGTCCAGGGCCGTGGCGTCTGCTACGCTTTCCAGAAAGGCGAGTGCAGTCGCGGAGCTTCCTGCAGATTTTCACATGATGAGCAGGTAACTATCCTGCTTGTGCATCTACCAAGTAGTTATATAGGAGAGCACACATGGCAACAGACTACATAGTTTGTGTTAATTTCCACGATAAGTTTTCTCGCAATATGAACGTGTTATATTGCCAGTTTAGTTATTAATAGAAAATGAGTTGCTTATCATTTCGCCACGACGTCCGTTTAGAGTATTTATATTGATATATTTTATCAAGGAAATATGCTGAAAACTTGTGCTTATAACAGTTAGGCCTTTAGTGTTTGTACTTCAGTTGGATGAGCCATTACCTGCAAAATATATTTCATGAAGTCCGTAGCAGATATGTCGTTTCGGAGAACATTCCCACATTGCCAGAGGTTTTAGCATTTGTTGTTGGAAACACAAGCACCATTTTTTTTATTGCATTGCGCTAGATATGGCTGTATGCTAGAGATTGTCGCTTTGGGCATGACTTATGATATTTTTGCAGCATGCTACATGCTTCACTGAATGTAGTGTAATAATAACTCACCAATTTATGGTTATGGGTGCGCATTTTTATTGTTGCCTGGCTGGAAATATGTCCTTTATACTTGGTCGTATGGTTCATCAGTAATGTTGTTCAGTCGTTCCAGTAAGCCATTGCTTGGCAGCTAATTCTGATTTCGTGAATTCTATTTTCAGAGGAATGCAAACACTGATCGAGGTTCTTGGGAGGACAGCAATGCAAGACGGCAGCATGACCACGATCCACCAAAGAGCCACAAAAATTTCCCTGACAGGAATAAAGAAGAGACGAGATCAGGGGATAGGGATGGTCAATCCTCAAGATCAGAGTTGCACAGGGACCGAGATTCTAGGTCGAGACACGGCGATAGAGACACAAAAGATAGTGACAGGAACAGGCACGAGAAATCCCCCGAGAGATCAAGAGGTGACAGGCAGAGAGGCGATGACAGGGGAAGAGAAGATAGATCAGACACAAAAGATAGGGACAGGAACAGGCATGAGAAATCCCCTGAGAGATCAAGAAGTGACAAGCAGAGAGGCGATGACAGGGGAAGAGAAGATAGATTAGAGAGCAGACGGTCTAGGCACGACAGAGACTCTGGTGGCCGTCACGAAAGAAGGGGTGACGAAGAGGAAGAACGGTACCGGAAATCACGGAGATAAAACTCACTTTTTGTCAGGGCATGCACTGCCGTTGCTGTTCTAGTCTGGGTTGATGTTTGTACTTGTACAAGGTGAACAATTTTGTTAGTCCTTTGTATGTTTGGTGCTAGATATTCAGGTGACATCTGCTTGTTCTTTTCCTTACAAAGTTTTTGAACATACTAACCCATGGGTGATTTTGCAGGCTATATTAACTCAATCCATGATTGGTTCACACAGTAATGTTCTTTATATTGTCATAGTAACAACTATCTGGCGAACTTGGTAACACTTGTGGTAAATTTTACCTGTAAAATTACCAGAAAACTGACACCATCAGAGCAAAGATATCATGCTTGAACAATTCAGTTTAACAAAATATCACGAAACATAAATATAATGGAATGGCAGAAAAGCAAGTGTCCAGTCTGCTGTACATTTTATTGACTGAACTTATTACACTAGCTACTACTGTTTATTCGGAGCAGCAAAGAACACACAGCAAACACGCACGCTTTGAAGGTCTCTGCCACAGGCTTCAAAAGCGGAGAAATGAAAGAAAACATGCCCTACATGTCGGAGAAATCCAGGAACGTCGACTCGGCAAGATCGATGGCACGAGCGAGGCCGGCTGCCTTGTTCTGGCACTCCTGCTGTTCGTCATCCGGCTTGCTGTCGGCGACGATGCCGGCGCCGGTCTGAAGGTGCGCCACCCACTCCTGGCGCACGTTGCTGCTGTCGGCGGCGTATGAGTACATGGTGTCGAACCGGGACGCCGTCGGGAAGACGATGGTGCGCAGCGCGAGGGCGATGTCCATGTCGCCATGGAAGGAGATCTGACCGAAGCCGCCGCTGTATGGACCGCGCATCGTCACTTCCATCTCGTCGATCAGCTCCATCGCTCTCACCTGGTGAGTTTCAGAAGGAAGCATGTGGGGGCTTGCTCAGTGAATTCAGGGTTGAATCATGGACGAATTGAATTTCAACAACAGCTTTCTAGAATTCGAAGAAATATGATTGATTTGGCACTTATGTATACTCTTTGGCATCGCCGTTGTTTTTTCCAAAACGGTTTTTCAGTTTCAATGCATCTAGATGATGATGTGATAGCAGCAAGCATGCACTTACCTTGGGAGCACCACTGACGGTTCCAACAGGCAATGCAGCTCGCAGGGCATCCCAACATGTAAGATCATCACACAGCTCCCCAGTAACCTACAGAAGTAGACCCACACATTATGAGAATTGTTAACACAATTTCATCAAATACAGATGGATATCGTTAGATCTATTTGCTTCAAGAAAATGGAGAAGATCATATACAATGTTGATTGTGTATATTATGATATTGCATCAAATGACTTTGAAGTTGTTTGTCTGAAGAATTAGACTGACTTACCGTCGAGCTAATATGCATGACATGAGAATATCGCTCAATATTCATCAATTTCTCCACCTTTACTGTTCCTGGTTTGGACACCTGGAAAAAATGGTGAAGTTGAACACAACTCAAACTAGATGAAGTCAAAAGTGTGCCAAAACAGCCAACCGGTTTTGATCAAACAAGATTGCTTGCTGGAAATTAGGATAAAATTCCACTGGATCTAACTAAGTATAGATTTTATTATCACTAATGCGCCACTAACAAAATGGAAATGGATGTCAATAGTTGCCAGCCGGAATAAATGGTGGCCAGGAGGAACTTGATGGCACATGGGTACCTTACCAATCTTTATTTGGCAAATTGTGAAATGTATTAGAGATTGAATTGAATGGAAACTATAAAATAAATGGGTGAAAGACAAACCTTTCCAACATCATTCCGACCTAGATCTACTAACATAATGTGCTCGGCACGCTGTTTTTCGTCACTCAACAGGAGCTGTTCTAAAACCTTGTCTTCAGCTTTTGTTTTTCCTCTACGGATTGTTCCAGCAAGAGGCCGATTGACAACTGTCCTCTGAGAAAAGGAAAAATAACAGGTCATGTTGTTCATTTGGCACCTACAACTTTTCTAGAAGATTGTGGTCATGCAAATATCAAAGAGTTCCTGCAATATCTTTCTTGAATTATTAGCACACGACAAACAGAATGATAACTATAAAATTGTCTCCATCTTGTAAAGCAAATAGATAGCACATACGATACGAAAGGTTAACTTCCACTACATATTGCAGTTACAAACAAGGTTTGGAAGCAAGACCATAACAAAAGATGCAAAAGATAAAACTCCCTATTTTGGCTTACCTTTGCGACCCGAGTAAGAATCTCAGGACTTGATGCTACAAGAATACAACCTCGTGCCTGCAATAATGTTACAGGAGATTAACCTTACTGATTATTATGTGTCACGATCATGACTTTTCCCGCATAGAATACTGCAAATATTCACATTACCTGTAGATAGGCCATATAAGGACTAGGGTTGACAATACGCAACGCGCGATACACCTCAAAAGGGTCGGCGAATGTACGTCTCTCAAAACGTTGGCTTAGTACTACTTGAAAAACATCACCTGCTAGAATGTGCTCTTTTGCTTGCACAACAGACTTCTTATAGTCCTCGCTAGACATTGTTGATTTTTGTAGCGCTGAGCCGAATTGCCCAACGTTAAGCTTAATAGATCCAGCAGAAAGGGTTGGGCTACATCAATATTTCATTGAACTAGATCAGTGGGAAATAGAAAATTAGAAGAAAAGGAACTAACACATATAAAAGGAGTTGGCCAAATTTCACAACTCACACATTACTGCTATGCAATCTTGATAACAAAGCTTCCAACCGGTTTTTCCCATCTTCATATGCTTCATCAATTGAGTGATAGCAGTCCAACCTCACCCAATGAATAACATGTGTTTTCTGCATCGAACAAAACACATCATATGAGGCAAATGCCTTGAAATATCTGAAGAAATTAGCTTATTTGAGATGTATTTTATATAAGCTCATAACTGATATGCATTCTTATCAAGAATTTGCTTCAGTCTCGCAAATATATTTAGAATAAGGAAAATTGGATATACAACAAATATATATAGAAATCAAATGATATGAAATTAAGGAAAATGCATAAACATGTTCCGTAATTACCCATACCTTTTCAACATGATCAAAAACGACTACATCATTGTAGAGGCCTAAATGAATGTCAGGAAGGTTCCTATCATCCTCTGGCGCCTTAGAAAACGGAAGCTTCTTTGTCTCAACATACCGCACCGTATCATATGAGAAGAATCCAACCCATCCTCCTATATATTTTCCAAACACAATTAGCAATCTTCTGAAAAACATAACCAGCGCTCAACAAAGGATGAAGATGAAAAAGGCATCCACAATGGACCCGTTCAACCAAATCTGGCATGGCAAAAAGGACCATGCTATATGCTTAATTAGCAAGCACTAACTGCATGCCCCACTACATTACAGCATTTGTAGAGCATTAAGGTGAAAGTGTAACTCTTACCACAAAAGGCATCAGGCAGGCCATCAAGTGTAATCTGCGGATTCCACTGCTCCATGATGTCCCTTGGGACGGTCATGGGGTCAGCCGCGTACTGCTCCTCCTTGGTCCTCATCTCGTGGTCCATGACCGTCACCTGGTTGGCCTTGGCCACGATCTCCATGGCCGGCTGCGCCCCCACCACGCTGTACCTCCCCTGCAGATTGCAGATTGCAGGCCAACCAACAACCCGGCACGCGACAGATTCAAATGATTCCGATTTTCTCTTGGGAGGATACGAATGGATAATAATCATCAGCCAATCGTGAGGCCGTCGGTTCAGGGACGAACCACGTTGGTGCCCTCGGAGGCCTGCTCGACGGACTCGAAGAGGAAGCTGGGCGCCTCGCGGTCGTCCTCCCGGACGAGGCAGCGGTAGGCGAGCACCGGCGTGAGGTGGTCGGAGAAGATGCAGCGCTGGAGGGGCAGCAGCGTGTGCCCCGCCGCCGCCGCCTCCCTGAAGGCCTCCTCCTCCTCCCGCACCGCTGCACGCGCGCGCGACAAACAATCCGCATTCAGTCAGCCAGTCAGTCGCGCAAAGCCGCAGAGAATCAGCGCCGCGAGGTTGCAGAGCAGAATGGCCAGCCCGCGCGTAGCACGTGTCGGGCGGGAGGGGGGACGAGACTCACCGACGGCGTCGAGCTTCTGGAAGGCCGTGGCGGCGCGGCACGCGACGCCGGGGCGCGCGCGAGGCGGCAACAACGGAGGAGGGGCGCCCGCGCGGCGGGCGAAGGCGAGGCGCCCGTGCGGCAGCGACGGCGCGAGAGTCCTCCTCGGCACGCGCGTCGACGGCTGCGCGGGGCGCAGCGAGAGCGCGAGCCCGGCCGCCGCCATGATGCGGTTGACTGTGTGGCGAGAGACTGGGCCTGAGCGAGGGTACGATGTGGGAAATCGGAGAGGCGGGTAGGGCCTGGATGCGGTCCGTCGTTGTCCCGCGGATATGTAGAGCACAGGCACGATGGGAATGACTGCACGAACTAAATTAAATCAATCAAACGGTGATTTGACTAGGTAAACGTTTGGGCGCGATGGGCCGGTGGAACGATTGGGCCTGACGAGAGCCACATGATGAGCCTCGATTATACACCTTGCGCATCACCATGGTCCACCTTATCCCTCTTCTTTCTCCCGATCCCCTCCTTTCTCAGCCTAGCGCGCTGGTGGCCACACTCCTCGTCTCCTCCTTTGGATCCCGCTGCCGGCTAGCATCAATCCCATGCAGGTCCCTATCTCCAACCTCAGCGTCCTTACCCACTTCTCCACCGCCCCCTGCCCGCAAGTTCCTCCCGCCCCGGTGGAAGCCGCCATGGATATGCCATCTGCGACCAGCTGCACATGTGCTGGAACCATCCACCGGAGATGCTACAAGCTCGGTGGCGCCTACACCAATGTTGCAACTAGTGACCTAGAAAACTGCAACCAATTGATTCAAAAGCTTCAATCGCTCGTATATAAAGCTTCAACTGGACACCACGACTGGAAAAAGCTACAATCATTTATATGAAAGCTTCAATTGTAGTTTGCAAAAGTTTCAACAGACCCACCCATACAAATTGAAAAAGCTACAACCATTTATGAGAAAGCTTCAAACTGTATTTGAAAAAGCTTCAACCGACGAAATAGATAAGTTTCATGCGACCACTACGGAAGAAACAAAAAGCTAAAACCGTCGAATTGGAAAGCTTCAACCGTGAATTGAAAAGCTTCAACCCGCTTTATACAAAGTTTCAACCAATTGTATAGAAAGCATCACCCCCGCGAGTACACAACGAAAAAGTTGTAATTGTTGACATAAAAGCTTCAACTCTATTTCTGAAAAGCTTCAACCAGAGACCGTGACAAAAAGCTCGAGTCGGCACCTCACCATTGATGCAACTGACTACTGCGGTGGCTTCCCGATAGAGCTGCAATGGCGACAAACTCCAGGGACTGGCAGGGTTGATTTTCTTTGTTGGGTCCATTTTTTTGTTGCATAAGAGGGGGCGGGCCATGGAGCACCTGTGCTCCAACCGGCGAGCAGCGACGGCGACGGCGAGCGACGAACGGTGAGGTAGACACCCACGGCTGGGTGTGGGATGGCCCACGGCGCTTGTCGTGGCTCGTCTCAATCGCGCTTGTTATCGAGGGAAAAGACAATGCGGAAGGTAGACGACGATACAGAAGGGCTCGATCTGACGGTTGGGAGGCAGTGCATCGAATGGCCTAGGCTCGACCGGCCCAACTGTTGGGGGCCGGCGCACCGGCGCAGATCACTGCCTGTAATTTTTTGATGAGTCAACTATGTAAATTTTGATCAAACTTACAGAAAAAAACTATCTATATCCACAATATCAAAATATATAAAATATAAAAATGTGTCTTATCTGCACTATTATTAAACAAGCAAGTTGAGGCAGAAACATCATTCATCGATGGACCAGATTGTCCCAATCTTGTATCACATCAAAATTCACATTTTTAACAATTATTAATGTTAATCATCTCCACAAGACCTTAATTAGAAACCAATGCAACTTAATTACATCTTTATTAGGAAACAAATCGTCACACCATATAGCATGTATCATTTCTAGAACACCTTAATTAGGAATCATTGCACCTTAATACACTTCTATTAGAAAATAAATCGTCACATCATATATCACGTAATTGAAAAACACATTATCCAAAAATCACACGCCCGCACACCTCCCACCACCATACATCCTCCTCCAGAACTTACTCCGCTCGGGTAAAAAAGAAATCCGCACCGTATCCGCATGCTTGCAATGTTGTCAACAAACCTGCGCTTGCCCGGTTCTCTCCCGCCGGATGCCTCTCCCTACTCAACCTTTTATGGAAAAATACTAAAGCGATAGAATGCAAAAATGTTCCTCAAAAGTTTCAATATATACATCTTGCACCGGAAATTTGCATGTGTCAGCAACTCTTCTCCGCACAAGAAACCATTTTGTTGAGGGGTGTACGGTGCAGAATATTGATGCTTGATCCCCTCATCACTAAGAAACTCATCCAAGGTGTAGTTCTTGAACTCGGTGCCGTTGTCACTTCTTATCGTCAAGATCTTTGCATTGTGTTGGCATTGAGCTTCATTTGCAAAATCAATGATGGTTTGTTGGGTCTCACTCTTCCTCTTGAAGAAGTATACCCAAATGTATCTTGAATAATCATCCACAATCATCAAGCAATAATTCCTACCCCCAAGACTATCAAAGGATGGAGGCCCAAAGAGATCCAAGTGAAGGAGCTCCAAAGGCCTCTTCGAGTAGATGATAGTCGTGGGAGGGTGAGCCTTCTGTTGGAAATATGCCCTAGAGGCAATAATAAAAGCATTATTATTATATTTCCTTGTTCATGGTAATTGTCTTTATTCATGCTATAATTGTGTTATCCGGAAATCGTAATACATGTGTGAATAACAGACACCAACATGTCCCTAGTAAGCCTCTAGTTGACTAGCTCGTTGATCAACAGATAGTCATGGTTTCCTGGCTATGGACATTGAATGTCATTGATAACGAGATCACATCATTAAGAGAATGATGTGATGGACAAGACCCAATCCTAAACATAGCATAAAGATCGTATAGTTCGTTTGCTAGAGTTTTTCCAATGTCAAGTATCTTTTCCTTAGACCATGAGATCGTGTAACTCCCGGATACCGTAAGAGTGCTTTGGGTGTACCAAACGTCACAACGTAACTGGGTGACTATAAAGGTATACTACGGGTATCTCCGAAAGTGTCTGTTGGGTTGACACGGATCAAGACTGGGATTTGTCGCTCCGTATGACGGAGAGGTATCACTGGGCCCACTCGGTAATGCATCATCATAATGAGCTCAAAGTGACCAAGTGTCTGGTCACGGGATCATGCATTACGGTACGAGTAAAGTGACTTGCCGGTAACGAGATTGAACGAGGTATTGGGATACCGACGATCGAATCTCGGGCAAGTAATATATCGATTGACAAAGGGAATTGCATACGGGGTTGATTGAATCCTCGACATCGTGGTTCATCCGATGAGATCATCGTGGAGCATGTGGGAGCCAACATGGGTATCCAGATCCCGCTGTTGGTTATTGAACGGAGAGTCGTCTTGGTCATGTATGCATGTCTCCCGAACCCGTAGGGTCTACACACTTAAGGTTCGGTGACGCTACGGTTGTGAAGATATGTATATGCAGTAACCCGAATGTTGTTCGGAGTCCCGGATGAGATCCCGGACGTCACGAGGAGTTCCGGAATGGTCCGGAGGTAAAGAATTATATATAGGAAGTGCTGTTTCGGCCATCGGGACAAGTTTCGGGGTTACCGGTATTGTACCGGGACCACCGGAAGGGTCCCGGGGGTCCACCGGGTGGGGCCACCTATTCCGGAGGGCCCCATGGGCTGAAGTGGGAAGGGACCCAGCCCATAGTGGGCTGGGGCGCCACCCCCTAAGGGCCCATGCGCCTAGGGTTTAGGGGAAACCCTAAAGGGGGGCGCCCCCTTGCTTGGGGGGCAAGCCCCCCACCCCTTGGCCGCCGCCCCCCCAGGAGATCCATCTCCTAGGGCCGGCGCCCCCCCTTGGCACCCCTATATATAGTAGGGAGTGGAGGGACTTGAGGTTACGGCTTTTGGTGCATCCCTCTCTCCCTGTTACGTCTCTCTCTCGCGTAGTATAGGCGAAGCCCTGCTACTGTGACGCCCTGCATCCACCACCACGCCGTCGTGTTGCTGGATCATCATCAACCTCTCCTTCCCCCTTGCTGGATCAAGAAGGAGGAGACGTCTCCCGTCCCGTACGTGTGTTGAACGCGGAGGTGCCGTCCGTTCGGCACTTGGTCATCGGTGATTTGGATCACGTCGTGTTCGACTACATCATCCCCGTTCTTTGAACGCTTCCGCACGCGATCTACAAAGGTATGTAGATGCATCTGATGACTCGTTGCTAGATGAACTCCTAGATGGATCTTGGTGAAACAAGTAGGAAAATTTTTGTTTTCTGCAACGTTCCCCAACAGTGGCATCATGAGCTAGGTCTATGCGTAGTTCTTCTTGCGTGAGTAGAACACAATTTGTTGTGGGCGTGGATTTGTCAACTTTCTTGCCGCTACTAGTCTTTTCTTGCTTCAGCGGTATTGTGGGATGAAGCGGCCCGGACCAACCTTACACGTACGCTTACGTGAGACCGGTTCCACTGACTAACATGCACTAGTTGCATAAGGTGGCTGGCGGGTGTCTGTCTCTCCTACTTTAGTTGGAGCGGATTCGATGAACAGGGTCCTTATGAAGGGTAAATAGAAGTTGACAAATCACGTTGTGGCTTTCACGTAGGTAAGAAAACGTTCTTGCTAGAACCCTAATTCAGCCACGTAAAACTTGCAACAACAATTAGAGGACGTCTAACTTGTTTTTGCAGCAAGTGCTTTGTGATATGATATGGCCAAAGTTGTGATGAATGATGAATGATCTATATGTGATGTATGAGATGTTCATGCTATTGTAATAGGAATCACGACTTGCATGTCGATGAGTATGACAACCGGCAGGAGCCATAGGAGTTGTCTTTATTTTTTGTATGACCTGCGTGTCATTGAGAAACGCCATGTAAATTACTTTACTTCATTGCTAAACGCGTTAGCCATAGTAGTAGAAGTAATAGTTGGCGAGCAACTTCATGGAGACACGTTGATGGAGATCATGGTGTCAAGCCGGTGACAAGATGATCATGGAGCCCCAAGATGGAGATCAAAGGAGCTATGTGATATTGGCCATATCATGTCACGTTTATTATTTGATTGCATGTGATGTTTATCATGTTTTTGCATCTTGTTTACTTAGAACGACGGTAGTAAATAAGATGATCCCTCATAATAATTTCAAGAAGTGTTCCCCCTAACTGTGCACCGTTGCGACAGTTAGTTGTTTCGAAGCACCACGTGATGATCGGGTGTGATAGATTCTAACGTTCACATACAACGGGTGTAAGACAGATTTACACATACAAACACTTAGGTTGACTTGACGAGCCTAGCATGTACAGACATGGCCTCGGAACACAGAAGACCAAAAGGTCGAGCATGAGTCGTATAGAAGATACGATCAACATGAAGATGTTCACCGATGTTGACTAGTCCGTCTCACGTGATGATCAGACACGGCCTAGTTAACTCGGATCATGTTATACTTAGATGACTAGAAGAGGGATGTCTATCTAAGTGGGAGTTCATAAATAATTTGATTTGATGAACTTAATTATCATGAACTTAGTCTAAAATATTTACAATATGTCTTGTAGATCAAATGGCCAACGTAGTCCTCAACTTCAACGCGTTCCTAGAGAAAACCAAGCTGAAAGACGATGGCAGCAACTACACGGACTGGGTCCGGAACCTGAGGATCATCCTCATAGCTGCCAAGAAAGATTATGTCCTACAAGCACCGCTGGGTGACGCACCTGTCCTCCCTGCTGAACAAGACATTATGAACGCTTGGCAGGCACATACCGATGACTACTCCCTCGTTCAATGCGGCATGCTTTACAGCTTAGAGCCGGGGCTCGAAAAACGTTTTGAGAGACACGGAGCATATGAGATGTTCGAAGAGCTGAAAATGGTTTTTCAAGCTCATGCCCGGGTCGAGAGATATCAAGTCTCCGACAAATTCTTCAGTTGTAAGATGGAGGAAAACAGTTCTGTCAGTGAGCACATACTCACTATGTCTGGGTTGCATAACCGCTTGACTCAGCTGGGAGTTAATCTCCCGGATGATGCGGTCATTGACAGAATCCTCCAGTCGCTTCCACCGAGCTACAAGAGCTTTGTGATGAACTTCAATATGCAGGGGATGGAAAAGACCATTCCTGAAGTATTTGCTATGCTGAAATCAGCAGAGGTAGAAGTCAAGAAGGAACATCAAGTGTTGATGGTGAATAAAACCACTAAGTTCAAGAAGGGTAAGGGTAAAAAGAACTTCAAGAAGGACGGCAAGGAAGTTGCCGCGCCCGGCAAGCAAGTTGCTGGGAAGAAGCCAAAGAATGGACCCAAGCCCGAGACTGAGTGTTTTTATTGCAAGGGAAGTGGTCACTGGAAGCGGAATTGCCCCAAATACTTAGCAGACAAGAAGACCGGCAAAACAAAAGGTATATGTGATATACATGTAATTGATGTGTACCTAACCAGTACTCGTAGTAGCTCTTGGGTATTTGATACCGATGCAGTTGCTCACATTTGTAACTCAAAACAGGAGCTGCGGAATAAGCGGAGACTGGCGAAGGACGAGGTGACGATGCGCGTCGGGAATGGTTCCAAGGTCGATGTGATCGCCGTCGGCACGCTGCCTCTTCATTTACCTACGGGATTAGTTTTAAACCTCAATAATTGTTATTTAGTGCCAGCTTTGAGCATGAACATTGTATCGGGATCTTGTTTAATTCGAGATGGCTACTCATTTAAATCCGAGAATAATGGTTGTTCTATTTATATGAGAGATATGTTTTATGGTCATGCTCCTATGGTGAATGGTTTATTCTTAATGAATCTCGAGCGTAATGCTACACATGTTCATAGTGTGAATACCAAAAGATGTAAGGTTGATAATGATAGTCCCACATACTTGTGGCACTGCCGCCTTGGTCACATAGGTGTCAAACGCATGAAGAAGCTCCATGCAGATGGACTTTTAGAGTCTCTTGATTATGAATCATTTGACACATGCGAACCATGCCTCATGGGTAAAATGACCAAGACTCCGTTCTCAGGAACAATGGAGCGAGCAACCAACCTATTGGAAATCATACATACTGATGTGTGCGGTCCAATGAGTGTTGAGGCTCGCGGTGGCTATCGTTATGTTCTCACTCTCACTGATGACTTGAGTAGATATGGGTATGTCTACTTAATGAAACATAAGTCTGAAACCTTTGAAAAGTTCAAGGAATTTCAGAGTGAGGTTGAGAATCAACGTGACAGGAAAATCAAGTTTGTACGATCAGATCGTGGAGGAGAATACTTGAGTCACGAATTTGGCACACACTTAAGAAAATATGGAATATTTTCACAACTAACGCCGCCTGGAACACCTCAGCGTAACGGTGTGTCCGAACATCGTAATCGCACTCTATTAGATATGGTGCGGTCTATGATGTCTCTTACCGATTTACCGCTATCTTTTTGGGGCTATGCTTTAGAGACTGCCGCATTCACTTTAAATAGGGCTCCGTCGAAATCCGTTGAGACGACACCGTATGAATTATGGTTTGGGAAGAAACCTAAGCTGTCGTTTCTAAAAGTTTGGGGATGCGATGCTTATGTCAAGAAACTTCAACCTGAAAAGCTCGAACCCAAGTCAGAAAAATGCGTCTTCATAGGATACCCTAAAGAAACTATTGGGTATACCTTCTACCTCAGATCCGAAGGCAAGGTCTTTGTTGCCAAGAATGGATCCTTTCTAGAGAAGGAGTTTCTCTCGAAAGAAGTAAGTGGGAGGAAAGTAGAACTTGATGAAGTATTGCCTCTTGAACCGGAAAATGGCGCAACTCAAGAAAATGTTCCTGAGGTGCCAGCACCGACTAGAGAGGAAGTTAATGATAATGATCAAGATACTTCTGATCTAGCTCCTACTGAAATTCGAAGGTCCACAAGGACACGTTCCGCACCAGAGTGGTACGGCAACCCTGTCTTGGAAATCATGTTGTTAGACAACGGTGAACCTTCGAACTATGAAGAAGCGATGGCGGGCCCGGATTCCGACAAATGGCTAGAAGCCATGAAATCCGAGATAGGATCCATGTATGAAAATGAAGTATGGACTTTGACTGACTTGCCCGTTGAACGGCGAGCCATAGAAAATAAATGGATCTTTAAGAAGAAGACAGACGCGGATGGTAATGTGACCATCTATAAAGCCCGGCTTGTCGCTAAGGGTTATCGACAAGTTCAAGGGGTTGACTACGATGAGACTTTCTCACCGGTAGCGAAACTAAAGTCCGTCCGAATCATGTTAGCAATTGCCGCATTCTACGATTATGAGATATGGCAAATGGACGTCAAAACGGCATTCCTTAATGGTTACCTTAAGGAAGAATTGTATATGATGCAGCCGGAAGGTTTTGTCGATCCTAAGAATGCTGACAAAGTGTGCAAGCTCCAACGCTCGATTTATGGGCTGGTGCAAGCATCTCGGAGTTGGAACATTCGCTTTGATGAGATGATCAAAGCGTTTGGGTTTACGCAGACTTATGGAGAAGCCTGTGTTTACAAGAAAGTGAGTGGGAGCTCTGTAGCATTTCTCATACTATATGTAGATGACATACTTTTGATGGGAAATGATATAGAATTCTTGGACAGCATCAAGGCCTACTTGAATAAGAGTTTTTCAATGAAGGACCTTGGAGAAGCTGCTTATATATTAGGCATCAAGATCTATAGAGATAGATCGAGACGCCTCATAGGTCTTTCACAAAGCACATACCTTGATAAGATATTGAAGAAGTTCAATATGGATCAGTCTAAGAAGGGGTTCTTGCCTGTACTGCAAGGTATGAAATTGAGCTCGGCTCAAAGTCCGACCACGCAGAAGAAATAGAAGAGATGAGTGTCATCCCCTATGCCTCAGCCATAGGTTCTATTATGTATGCCATGCTGTGTACCAGACCTGATGTAAACCTTGCCGTAAGTTTGGTAGGAAGGTACCAAAGTAATCCCGGCAAGGAACACTGGACAGCGGTCAAGAATATCCTGAAGTACCTGAAAAGGACTAAGGAAATGTTTCTCGTTTATGGAGGTGACGAAGAGCTCGTCGTAAAGGGTTACGTTGACGCTAGCTTCGACACAGATCTGGATGACTCAAAGTCACAAACCGGATACGTGTATATTTTGAATGGTGGGGCAGTAAGCTGGTGCAGTTGCAAGCAGAGCGTCGTGGCGGGATCTACATGTGAAGCGGAGTACATGGCAGCCTCGGAGGCGGCACATGAAGCAATTTGGGTGAAGGAGTTCATCACCGACCTCGGAGTCATACCCAATGCGTCGGGGCCGATCAAGCTCTTCTGTGACAACACTGGAGCTATTGCACTTGCCAAGGAGCCCAGGTTTCACAAGAAGACAAGGCACATCAAGCGTCGCTTCAACTCCATTCGTGAAAGTGTTCAAGATGGAGACATAGAGATTTGTAAAGTACATACAGACCTGAATGTAGCAGATCCATTGACTAAACCTCTCCCTAGGGCAAAACATGATCAACACCAGAATTCCATGGGTGTTCGATTCATCACAATGTAACTAGATTATTGACTCTAGTGCAAGTGGGAGACTGTTGGAAATATGCCCTAGAGGCAATAATAAAAGCATTATTATTATATTTCCTTGTTCATGGTAATTGTCTTTATTCATGCTATAATTGTGTTATCCGGAAATCGTAATACATGTGTGAATAACAGACACCAACATGTCCCTAGTAAGCCTCTAGTTGACTAGCTCGTTGATCAACAGATAGTCATGGTTTCCTGGCTATGGACATTGAATGTCATTGATAACGAGATCACATCATTAAGAGAATGATGTGATGGACAAGACCCAATCCTAAACATAGCATAAAGATCGTATAGTTCGTTTGCTAGAGTTTTTCCAATGTCAAGTATCTTTTCCTTAGACCATGAGATCGTGTAACTCCCGGATACCGTAAGAGTGCTTTGGGTGTACCAAACGTCACAACGTAACTGGGTGACTATAAAGGTATACTACGGGTATCTCCGAAAGTGTCTGTTGGGTTGACACGGATCAAGACTGGGATTTGTCGCTCCGTATGACGGAGAGGTATCACTGGGCCCACTCGGTAATGCATCATCATAATGAGCTCAAAGTGACCAAGTGTCTGGTCACGGGATCATGCATTACGGTACGAGTAAAGTGACTTGCCGGTAACGAG
Organism: Triticum monococcum; assembly: GCA_034509565.1. Lineage (NCBI taxonomy): Eukaryota > Viridiplantae > Streptophyta > Magnoliopsida > Poales > Poaceae > Triticum > Triticum monococcum. The sequence continues at coordinate 675,352,731 of CM067845.1, forward strand.
ATTGAACGAGGTATTGGGATACCGACGATCGAATCTCGGGCAAGTAATATATCGATTGACAAAGGGAATTGCATACGGGGTTGATTGAATCCTCGACATCGTGGTTCATCCGATGAGATCATCGTGGAGCATGTGGGAGCCAACATGGGTATCCAGATCCCGCTGTTGGTTATTGAACGGAGAGTCGTCTTGGTCATGTATGCATGTCTCCCGAACCCGTAGGGTCTACACACTTAAGGTTCGGTGACGCTACGGTTGTGAAGATATGTATATGCAGTAACCCGAATGTTGTTCGGAGTCCCGGATGAGATCCCGGACGTCACGAGGAGTTCCGGAATGGTCCGGAGGTAAAGAATTATATATAGGAAGTGCTGTTTCGGCCATCGGGACAAGTTTCGGGGTTACCGGTATTGTACCGGGACCACCGGAAGGGTCCCGGGGGTCCACCTATTCCGGAGGGCCCCATGGGCTGAAGTGGGAAGGGACCCAGCCCATAGTGGGCTGGGGCGCCACCCCCTAAGGGCCCATGCGCCTAGGGTTTAGGGGAAACCCTAAAGGGGGGCGCCCCCTTGCTTGGGGGGCAAGCCCCCCACCCCTTGGCCGCCGCCCCCCCCTAGGAGATCCATCTCCTAAGGCCGGCGCCCCCCTGGCACCCCTATATATAGTAGGGAGTGGAGGGACTTGAGGTTACGACTTTTGGTGCATCCCTCTCTCCCTGTTACGTCTCTCTCTCGCGTAGTATAGGCGAAGCCCTGCTACTGTGACGCCCTGCATCCACCACCACGCCGTCGTGCTGCTGGATCATCATCAACCTCTCCTCCCCCTTGCTGGATCAAGAAGGAGGAGACGTCTCCCGTCCCGTACGTGTGTTGAATGCGGAGGTGCCGTCCATTCGGCACTTGGTCATCGGTGATTTGGATCACGTCGTGTTCGACTACATCATCCCCGTTCTTTGAACGCTTCCGCACGCGATCTACAAAGGTATGTAGATGCATCTGATGACTCGTTGCTAGATGAACTCCTAGATGGATCTTGGTGAAACGAGTAGGAAATTTTTTGTTTTCTGCAGCGTTCCCCAACACCTTCTCATGAAGGTTTCCTTCGATACAAGCACTGCAAGAACGATCTTTGGTAAAACTAACATTTGTTGGTCCACGTACATGGTCCCCCTTGAGAAGACTTTGCAAAGATCTCATATTGACATGGGCTAAACGGCGATGCCAAAGCCATCCCACGTCAACTTTAGCCATTAGGCATGTCGTGGTCTTAGTGGGTCGCTCCGAAAAGTTAATCACATAGAGACCATTCTCGACATGCCCAACAAAGGCTACTTTAAGAGTCTTGCTCCACAAGAGGGCCATGGTATCAATATCAAAGAAGGTAGCAAAGCCCATGAGTGCAGGTTGACGAATGGAAAGTAAATTGTATGCAAGGGACTCGACAAGCATGACTTTCTCGATCATGAGATCATGAGAAATGACTACCTTGCCAAGACCCAATACCTTAGAAGATGATGCATCACCCCACTCGACATTGGTGGGCATAGATGGAATCTTGTGCACGTCCACCACCAAATCCTTGCTTCCGGTCATATGATTAGTGGCTCCAATATCGAGCAACCATGATCCCCCCCGGAAGCAAACACCTACAAGAGATCAATGCTTGGTTTTAGGTACCCATTTTGTAATAGGTCCTTTGATGTTAGTAACAAGGGTCTTAGGAACCCAAATATACCATTCAATGTACTCATAAGGGGAACCAACAAATTTGGCATAGACATGCCCATCACTAGCACGACACAACACATAAGAAGGCTTAAAGTCGCCGGCTTTGTTGGAAGGAGTGGCATTGCCCTTCTTGACATTACCACCCTTCACATTGTTCTTCTTCTCCTTGAAAGCAACTTCTCCCTCCTTTACAAAAGTTTGCTTGAGAGGAGGAGGTCTTTTGGCCTTGTCATTCTTCTTCTTGTTCTTGGACTTGGGTGCGAACCCAATTCCCTCCTTAGCCACAACTTCCTTTTGATTGCTCAAAAGGTCATTGAGGCTTTTCTCACCTTGTATGCATGACACAAGGCCTTTCTCAAGTTGCTTCTTCAACTTAGCATTCTCCTCCACAAGATGCACATGCTCACAACATGGGTTAGTAGCATTTGCATTATCAATTAAAACCATATGAGGAAAAGTGGCTTTCTCCTTAGTTAGCTTCACTTGGAATTGATCATGAGACTCCTTAAGGCTAGCATGAGTACCCTTCAAGGCCTTGTGAGCCTTGTCAAGTACATCAAACTCTTCCTTGAGTCTAGAAAGATCAACCCCAACTTTAGCCTTCTCGGAATTTAGCACACGAGACATAACAAGTGCATGATCAAGATCTTTCTTTAATCTAGCATGCTCATCGTTGTGTGACTCCTCAAGAGCCAAACGGTGACCACACTCTTCCTCAAGCGCATTAGAGAGATCCGAGATCTTGTCGGCATAGTCACGACTATGCCCCTCCATCTTAGAGATGGTACCTTCACGAGCCTCGATCATGTCATTGAAGGAAATATGCCCTAGATGCAATAATAAAGTTGTTATTTATATTTCCTTATGTCATCATAAATGTTTATTATTCATGCTAGAATTTTATTAACCGGAAACATAATACATGTGTGAATACATAGACAAACAGAGTGTCACTAGTTTGCCTCTACTTGACTAGCTCGTTGATCAAAGATGGTTATGTTTCCTAACCATAGACATGAGTTGTCATTTGATAAATGGGATCACATCATTAGGAGAATGATGTGATTGACTTGACCCATTCCGTTAGCTTAGCACTTCATCGTTTTAGTTTACTGCTATTGCTTTCTTCATGACTTATACATGTTCCTATGACTATGAGATTATGCAACTCCCGATTACCGGAGGAACACTTCGTGTGCTACCAAACGTCACAACGTAACTGGGTGATTATAAAGGTGCTCTACAGGTGTCTCTGATGGTGTTCGTTGAGTTGGCACAGATCGAGAATAGGATTTGTCACAACGAATGTCGGAGAGGTATCTCTGGGCCCTCTCGGTAACACACATCACTACAAGCCTTGCAAGCAATGTGACTAATGAGTTAGTTGCAGGATGATGCATTACGGAACGAGTAAAGAGACTTGCCGGTAACGAGATTAAACTAGGTATTGAGATACCGACGATGGAATCTCGAGCAAGTAACATACCGATGACAAAGGGAACAACGTATATTGTTATGCGGTTCGACCGATAAAGATCTTCGTAGAATATGTAGGAGCCAATATGGGCTTCCAGGTTCCGCTATTGGTTATTGACTAGAGAAGTGTCTCGGCCATGTCTACATAGTTCTCGAACCCGTAGGGTCCGCACGCTTAACGTTCGTTGACGATATATTATTTATGAGTTATGTATGTTGGCAACCGAATGGTGTTCGGAGTTTCGGATAAGATCACGGACATGACGAGGAACTCCGGAATGGTCCGGAGATAAAGTTTGATATATGGGATAATAGTGTTTGGTCTCTGGAAGGGTTCCGGAATTCACCGAAAGGGGTTCCGAATGTTTCCCAAAATATTTGGGTACGAGAACACTTTATTTGGGCCAAAGGGGAAAGCTCACAAGGTTTTTGGAAAGCGCAAAAGTAAGTTTTGCGGAGTCCAGGGGCCAGACGTCAGGGTCCCTGGTGTCTGGGTCCAGACGCCGGGAACCCTGGCGTCTGGCCCTGGAGTCTGAGAAGGACTCTTGTCTTTCGGGTGAAACCGACTTTGTGGAGGCTTTTTCTCCAAGTTTCGACCCCAAGGCTCAACATATAAATAGAGGGGTAGGGCTAGCACCCAAGACACATCAAGAAACACCAAGCCGTGTGCCGGCAACCCCGTCCCCTCTAGTTTATCCTTCGTAATAGTTTTCATAGTGCTTAGGCGAAGCCCCGCGGAGATTGTTCTTCACCAACACCATCACCATGCCGTTGTGCTGCCGGAACTCATCTACTACTTCGCCCCTCTTGCTGGATCAAGAAGGCGAGGACGTCATCGAGCTGAATGTGTGCTAAACGTGGAGGTACCGTATGTTCGGTACTTGATCGGAACGGATCGTGAAGGTGTATGACTACATCAACCGCGTTGATAAACGCTTCCGCTTTCGGTCTACGAGGGTACGTAGACATACTCTCCCCTCTCGTTGCTATGCATCACCATGGTCTTGCGTGTGCGTAGGATTTTTTTTGAAACTACTACGTTCCCCAACAGTCATTCGCTTCACCGAGTTGTTCCAAGAGAGCAACAAAGTGCTTCTTGGATTTACCCTTGAGCTTACTCATAAAAGATTCAAATTCATTTTCCTCCTCATTAGACCCCTCACTTTCATCAATGCAATCTGTCAAAGAAGGATTAGTAATGATGGTAGTTTTGATGTTGGAGGTTACTTTGTTGGTGGCTTTCGCCATGACGCACTTGGCGGTGATGTTCTCATTGGGTGAGTCGAAGAGGGACACCCGTGGGGTCGTCGCAATGGCAACAGAGGCCATAGCCACCAACTCACTTTCTTCATCATCATCCTCATTGTATTCTTCTTGTGCCACCATTCCCTTGGGAGGAGTCTTCCTGGTGAAGTTGTTCTTGTTGGGGAAGGACTTGGCCTTGTCTTTTCGGATGAGCTTGCCGCCATTGTCTTCCCTCTTCTCATATGGGCATTCCGCAACAAAGTGGCTTACATTGCCACAATTATAGCACGTCCTCACTCGTGACTTGTGATAACCCACACGTATAGGGGATCGCAATAGTTTTCGAGGGTAGAGTATTCAACCCAAATTTATTGATTCGACACAAGGGGAGCCAAAGAATACTCTCAAGTATTAGCAGCTGAGTTGTCAATTCAACCGCACCTGGAAACTTAGTATCTACAGCAAAGTATTTAGTAGCAAAGTAATATGATAGTAGTGAGAACGGTAGCAAAAGGTAATAGTAGTAAAAGTAATGTTTTTGGTATTTTGTAGCGATGATAGCAATAGCAGCGGGAAAGTAAATAAGCGAAGAACAATATATGGAAAGATCGTAGGCAATGGATCGGTGATGGAGAATTATGCCGGATGCGGTTCATCATGTAACAGTCATAACCTAGGGTGACACAGAACTAGCTCCAGTTCATTGATATAATGTAGGCTTGTATTCCGAATATAGTCATACGTGCTTATGGAAAAGAACTTACCTGACATCCTTTGTCCTACCCTCCCATGGCAGCGGGGTCCTTACGGAAACTAAGGAATATTAAGGCCTCCTTTTAATAGAGTACCGGAACAAAGCATTAACACATAGTGAATACATGAACTCCTCAAACTACGGTCATCACCGGTAAGTATCCCGATTATTGTCACTTCGGGGTTAACGGATCATAACACATAGTAGGTGACTATAGACTTGCAAGATAGGATCAAGAACACTCATATATTGATGAAAACATAATAGGTTCAGATCTGAAATCATGGCACTCGGGCCCTAGTGACAAGCATTAAACATAGCAAAGTCATAGCAACATCAATCTCAGAATATAGTGGATACTAGGGATCAAACCCTAACAGAACTAACTCGACTACATGATAGATCCCATCCAACCCATCACCGTCCAACAAGCCTACAATGGAATTACTCACGCACGGCGGTGAGCGTCATGAAATTGGTGATGGAGGATGGTTGATGATGACGATGGCGACGGATTCCCCTCTCCGGAGCCCCGAACGGACTCCAGATCAGCCCTCCCAAGAGGTTTTAGGGCTTGGCGGCGGCTCCGTATCGTAAAACGCGATGAATTCTTCTCTCTGATTTTGTTCTCCCCGAAAGAAAACATATAGAGTTGGAGTTGAGGTTAGAGAGGCACCAGGGGGCCCACGAGGTAGGGGGGCACGCCCTAGGTTGGCAGGTGCGCCCCCACCCTCGTGGAGGGGTGGTGGGCCCCCTGGCCTTCATCTTTTGCAGGTATTTTTTTATATTTTCCAAAAAGTGGCTTCGTGAAGTTTCAGGTCATTCCGAGAACGTTTGTTTCTGCACATAAATAACACCATGGTAATTCTGCTGAAAACAGCGTTAGTCCGGGTTTGTTCCATTCAAATCATGCAAGTTAGAGTCCAAAAAAGGGCAAAAGTGTTTGGAAAAGTAGATACGTTGGAGACGTATCAACTCCCCCAAGCTTAAACCTTTGCTTGTCCTCAAGCAATTCAGTTGACAAACTGAAAGTGATAAAGAAAAACTTTTACAAACTCTGTTTGCTCTTGTTGTTGTAAATATGTAAAGCCAACATTCAGGTTTTCAGAAAAGATTATAACTAACCACATTCGCAATAACGATTAGGTCTCAAGTTTACTCATATCAAGAGCATAATCAACTAGCAAGCAATAACAATAAATCTCGGATGACAACACTTTCTCAAAACAATCATAATATGATATAACAAGGTGGTATCTCGCTAGCCCTTTCTGAGACCGCAAAACATAAATGCAGAGCACCTTTAAAGACCAAGGACTGACTAGACATTGTAATTCATGGTAAAAGAGATCCAGTCAAGTCATACTCAATGTAAACTAACAGTAATGAATGCAAATGACAGCGATGCTCTCCAACTGGTGCTTTTTAATAAGAGGGTGATGACTCAACATGAAAGTAAATAGATAGGCCCTTCGTAGAGGGAAGAAGGGATTTGTAGAGGTGCCAGAGCTCGGTTTTGAAACAGAGGTGAATAATATTTTAAGCGGTATACTTTCATTGTCAACATAACAACCAAGAGATGGCGATATCTTCCATGCTACACACATTATAGGCGGTTCCCAAACAGAATGGTAAAGTTTATACTCCCCCTTCCACCAACAAGCATCAATCCATGGCTTGCTCAAAACAACGAGTGCCTCCAACTAACAAGAGTCCCAGGGGGAGTTTTGTTTGCAATTATTTTGATTTAGTTTGCATAAAGCATGGGACTGGGCATCCTGGTGACCAGCCATTTATCTCGTGAGTGAGGAGCGGAGTCCACTCCTCTTGAGAATAACCCGCCTAACATGGAAGATATAGACAACCCTAGTTGATACATGAGCTATTCGAGCATACAAAACAGGATATTTATTTGAAGGTTTAGAGTTTGGCACATACAAATTTACTTGGAACGGCAGGTAGATACCATATATAGGTAGGTATAGTGGACTCATATGGAATAACTTTGGGGTTTAAGGGATTGGATGCACAAGCAGTATTCCCGCTTAGTACAGGTGAAGGCTAGCAAAAGACTAGGAAGCGACCAGCTAGAGAGCGACAACAGTCATGAACATGCATTAAAATTAATCCACACCGAATGCAAGCATGAGTAGGATATAATCCACCATGAACATAAATATCGTGAAGGCTATGTTGATTTTGTTCCAACTACATGCGTGAACATGCGCCAAGTCAAGTCACTTAAATCATTCAGAGGAGGATACCACCCTATCATACCACATCATAACCATTTCAATAGCATGTTGGCACGCAAGGTAAACCATTATAACTCATAGCTAATCAAGCAAAGCACAAGAAACTATGATCTCTAGTTGTCATTGCAAACATGTTTATTCATAATAGGCTGAATCAGGAACGATGAACTAATCATATTTACAAAAACAAAAGAGGTTGAGTTCATACCAGCTTTTCTCATCTCAGTCAGTCCATCATATATCGTCATAATTGCCTTTCACTTGCACGACCGAATGATGTGAATAATAATAATAGTACGCGTGCATTGGACTAAGCTGGAATCTGCAAGCATTCAATAAACAGGAAAAGACAAGGCAATACAGGCTCTTTTGTCAGATCAACAATAATGCATATAAGAGCCACTTCAACAATTTAATTATGGTCTTCTCTTATCGACCCCCAAAGAAAATAAATAAAACTATTTACACGGGAAAGCTCCCAACAAGCAAAAGAAGAACATGAAATATTTTTGGGTTTTTCTTTTTAATTACTACTACAAGCATGGAAATTAAACTAACTAAAATCTACAACTAATTTTTTTTGGTTTTTCTTAAGGTTTATTAAACACATAAGAAGAAAGCATACAAAGTAAATTAAACTAGCATGGATGATACAATGAAAAAGTATGAGCACCGACATCTAGCAATGAGTGTGTGAACATAAATGTAATGTCCGTGGGAAATACGTACTCCCCCAAGCTTAGGCTTTTGGCCTAAGTTGGTCTATGGCCACGACTGGCCTGGCGGATATCCATAATAGTAGCTGGGGTCGTACTGCGATGAAGAAGAAGACTCCGACTGCCACTGGCTGACAATCATCTCCGGATCCCACTGATAATTAGACTGTCGTGGAGGATCAACTTGTGGTTCCGGCTCTGGCTCCATGGCTGGTGCAGGGTTCCTATAGGCGTGAATAGCCTTTAACGGAGCAAGGTACTGGCCTACAGATAAATCAAACAAAGAAGGAGTAGGTAGGGTAATAGTCTCAGGATGATGTTTATTAAAGAACAATTCGTATTTAAGCTCTCATTCCCTATTCTTAACAATAAAATCATGTGCCACCATACTTTTATAATCTAGATAAACACGAGGCAACACCTTCTCTTCCTTCTGATAATGCCTAATAGGTATGTTAAAATGTGCAGCTAGGCATGAAGCATAGATGCCTCCAAAGATGGAGCCCTTGGTACGGTTCAGACTTAACCGTTTGGCAATAATACTGCCCATACTAACAGAGTTATCACCGCATAAACCGTGGAGCAAAATAATAATATCAGGGATACTAAGGTCTCCACAGTTTCCGCGACCAATTAAACAACGACTAGCAAATAATGCAAAATATCATAAAACAGGAAAATGTATGCTAGTGATTCGTGCATCAGAAACCTTCCTTGTTTCCCCTACAGTGATAGTATCAATAAACCCCTCCACATCATCGTGATGTGGTTCTTCAGTCTTGCCCTCAAAAGGGACTAAACAAACCCGACAAAAATCATAAAGTGACATCTCCTTATGCTCATCATATAAATAAAACTCCACCGTAGGTGGTGAGCTCCTAGAATGGAAATGAAAGTTTTGCACAAATATATTTGTGAGTAAGAGATACTGATCGCATTGGTCGTGGAGGAAAGCGGTGAGGCCTGCATTCTTAGTCAATTCATGAAAATCTTCATAAATATCGTCCGCTCTCAAGAAATCATCGGAAGGACATTCACACGCCCCAACCTCCGCGGTGCGAGGCAGATTATACTTAGGCTTTGGTGCCTTTTCCTGCGAGCTTTGGCTCGATGAGCGCCTCAAAAGTCTCCTCATCATTTTCTGAAAAATTATGAAATTTTTAGTAACTTCAAAATAAAAGTAAACCAAACTCAATAATATTGATAGCAACTACTCCTACAAGTGCCTAGGGCCTATATCATGCATCAAAACTACTTTTGACCATATAAATTTGACATGGAAGCTCAAGAACAGGGTCACCTAAGCAGCAAAAATTTGCAATGAATAAAGCACTAGAAAAAAAACTAATTGGACCAATGGAGGAGTCACATACCAAGGAACAATCTCCCCAAGCAGTTTTATGAGAGGTGCTTTGAGCAAGGAGATCGAAAATGGCAGCAAAACGAGCTTGGACTCGGGTTTGAGCTGGATATTCGTGTTTGGGGGAGGAAGAAGGAGTGTGTGGATAAAAGGATAAGTGAAGGAGGGCCACCGTAGGCCCACGAGGCAGGGGGCGCGCCCTCCACCCTCGTGGGCAGGTGGTTGACCCCCCTGATGTGTTCTCAGTGCCAAATATTCTCAAATATTCTAGAAAAAATCATATTTAAATTTCAGGGCATTCGGAGAACTTTTATTTTCGGGGTATTTTTATATTGCACGAATAATCAGATAACAGACAAAAAAAATATTTATTTTTATTTTATTTAATATAAATAACAGAAAGTAAAAGTGGGGTACAGAAGATTGTGCCTTCTAGTTTCATCCATCTCATGCTCATCAAAAGGAATCCTCTAACAAGGTTGATCAAGTCTTGTTAACGAACTCATTCCGAATAACATGGAACCGGAGAAATTTCGAATAACACTATGTTACCTCAACGGGGATATGCACATCCCCAATAATAAGAATATCATATTTCTTCTTGACAGTAGGAAGAGGAAATTCAAAACCTCCAAATATAATCGATGGAATTTTTCCAATAGAATTGATACTGTGGACTTGAGGTTGTTTCCTCGGAAAGTGTACCGTATGCTCATTACCATTAACATGAAAAGTGACATTGCCTTTAGTGTAATCAATAACAGCCCCTGCAGTGTTCAAAAAGGGTCTTCCAAGAATAATAGACATACTATCGTCCTCGGGAATATCAAGAATAACAAAGTCCGTTAAAATAGTAACGTTTGCAACTACAATAGGCACATCCTCACAAATACCACAGGTATAGCAGTTGATTTATCAGCCATTTGCAAAGATATTTCAGTCGGTGTCAACATATTCAAATCAAGTCTATGATATAAAGGGAGAGGCATAACACCAACACCAGCTCCAAGATCACATAAAGCAGTTTTAACATAGTTTCTTTTAATGGAGCATGGTATAGTGGGTACTCCTGGATCTCCAAGTTTCTTTGGTATTCCACCCTTAAAAGTATAATTAACAAGCATGGTGGAAATTTCAGTTTCCGGTATCTTTCTTTTATTAGTAACAATTTATTTCATGTATTTAGCATAAGGACTCATTTTAACCATATCAGTTAATCGCATACGCAAAAAGATAGGTCTAATCATTTCAGCAAAGCGTTCAAAATCCTCATCATCCTTTTTCTTGGATGGTTTGGGAGGAAAAGGCATGGGTTTCTGAACCCAATGTTCTCTTTCTTTACCATGTTTCCTAGCAACAAAGTCTTTCTTATCATAAAATTGATTCTTTGATTGTGGGTTATCAAGATCAACAACACGTTCAATTTCTACATCATTATCATTACTAGGTTGAACATCATCATGAACATTATCAGTAACATTATTACTAGTTTCAGGTTCATTACCAGATTGTGTTTCAGCATCAGAAATAGAAATATCATTTGGATTCTCAGGTGCTTCAGTAATAGGTTCACTAGAAGGGTGCAAAGTCCTATCATTTTTCTTTTTCTTCCTTTTAGAAGGACTAGGTGCATCTATATTATTTCTCTGAGAATCTTGCTCAATTCTCTTAGGGTGGCCTTCAGGATACAAAGGTTCCTGAGTCATTCTACCAGTTCTAGTAGCCACTCTAACAGCATAATTATTATCTTTACTATTCAATTCACTGAGCAAATCATTTTGAGCCTTAAGTACTTGTTCTACTTGAGTGGTAACCATAGAAGCATGTTTACTAATAAGTTTAAGTTCACCTTTGACATTAGCCATATAATCACCCAAGTGTTCAAGCATATTTTAATTGTATTTCAATTGTCTACCAAAATAAGCATTAAAATCTTCTTGCTTAGCCATAAATTTATCAAACTCATCTAAGCATGGGCTAGCAAACTTAGTAAATGGGATTTCAGCCTTATCATATCTATAGAGAGAATTTACCTTTACTACCTGTCTCGGGTTATCAAGACCATGATTTTCTTCAATAGGTAATGGGTTAAGATCATATGTTTCTTCAACAGGCGGTAAATTAAGACCATGTATTTCTTCAATAGGAGGTAAATTCTTAACATCTTCAGCTTTAATACCTTTTTCTTTCATAGATTTCTTTGCCTCTTGCATATCTTTAGGACTGAGAAATAGAATACCCCTCTTCTTCGGAGTTGGTTTAGGAATAGGCTCAGGAATTGGCTCCGGAGGTATCCAATTATTTTCATTTGTCAACATATTATTCAATAGAATTTCAGCTTCATCCGGTGTTCTTTCCCTAAAAACAGAACCAGCACAACTATCCAGGTAATCTCTGGAGGCATCGGTTAGTCCATTATAAAAGATATCAAGTACTTCATTTTTCTTAAGAGGATGATCAGGCAAAGCATTAAGTAATTGGAGAAGCCTCCCCCAAGCTTGTGGGAGATTCTCTTCTTCAATTTGCACAAAATTATATATATCCCTTAAAGCAGCTTGTTTCTTATGAGCAGGGAAATATTTAGCAAAGAAGTAATAAATCATATCCCGGGGACTACGCACACAACCAGGATCAAGAGAATTAAACCATGTCTTAGCATCATCCTTTAATGAGAACGAGAATATTATTTTAAGGATATAAAAGTAGCGAGTTCTCTCATCTTTAGTGAACAGGGTGGCTATATCATTTAATTTAGTAAGATGTGCCACAACAGTTTCAGATTCATAACCATGAAAAGGATCAGATTCAACCAAAGTAATTATATCAGGATCAACAGAGAATTCATAATCCTTATCAATAACATAGATAGGTGAAGTAGCAAAAGCAGGGTCAGGTTTCATTCTAGCATTTAGAGATTGCTTATTCCATTTAGCTAATAACCTCTTAAGTTCGTTTCTATCTTTGCAAGCTAAAATAGCTAAAGAAGCTTCTTGATCAAAAACATAACCCTCAGGAATAACAAGTGATTCTTCATCATCACTTTCATCAGTATTATCAGATTCAGTATTTTCAATCTCTCTAGCCCTAGCAATTTGTTTATCAAGAAAATCACTAAGTGGCACAGTAATATCAGGCATAGAAGTAGTTTCAGCATAAGTATCATGCATAGCAGAAGTGGCATCATCAATAACATGCGACATATCAGAAAGAATAGCAGAAGCAGGTGTAGGTGTCGCAAGCTTACTCGAAACAGAAGGTGAATCAAGTGCAGAGCTAGATGGCAGTTCCTTACCTCCCCTCGTAGTTGAGGGATAAATCTTGGTTCTTGGATCTTTCAAGTTCTTCATAATGATAAGAAGATATAAATCCCAAGTGACTCAAAGAATAGAGCTATGCTCCCCGGCAACGGCGCCAGAAAATAGTCTTGATAACCCACAAGTATAGGGGATCGCAACAGTTTTTGAGGGTAGAGTATTCAACCCAAATTTATTGATTCGACACAAGGGGAGCCAAAGAATACTCTCAAGTATTAGCAGCTGAGTTGTCAATTCAACCACATCTGGAAACTTAGTACCTGCAACAAAGTATTTAGTAGCAAAGTAATATGATAGTAGTGGTAACGGTAGCAAAAGGTAACAATAGTAAAAGTAATGTTTTTGGTATTTTGTAGTGATGATAGCAATAGCAACGGGAAAGTAAATAAGCGTAGAACAATATATGGAAAGCTCATAGGCAATGGATCGGTGATGGAGAATTATGCCGGATGCGGTTCATCATGTAACAGTCATAACCTAGGGTGACACAGAACTAGCTCCAGTTCATTGATATAATGTAGGCATGTATTCTGAATATAGTCATACGTGCTTACGGAAAAGAACTTGCATGACATCTTTTGGCCTACCCTTCCGTGGCAGTGGGGTCCATACGTAAACTAAGGGATATTAAGGCCTCCTTTTAATATAGTACCGGAACAAAGCATTAACACATAGTGAATACATGAACTCCTCAAACTACGGTCATCACCGGTAAGTATCCCGATTATTGTCACTTCGGGGTTAACGGATCATAACACATAATAGGTGACTATAGACTTGCAAGATGGTATCAAGAACACTCATATGTTGATGAAAACATAATAGGTTTAGATCTGAAATCATGGCACTCGGGCCCTAGCGACAAGCATTAAGCATAGCAAAGTCATAGCAACATCAATCTCAGAACATAGTGGATACTAGGGATCAAACCCTAACAAAACTAACTCAATTACATGATAGATCCCATCCAACCCATCACAGTCCAGCAAGCCTACGATGGAATTACTCACGCACGGCGGTGGGCATCATGAAATTGGTGATGGAGGATGGTTGATGATGACGATGGCGACGGATTCCCCTCTTCGGAGCCCCAAACGGACTCTAGATCAGCCCTCCCGAGAGGTTTTAGGGCTTGGCGGCGGCTCCGTATCGTAAAACGCGATGAATTCTTCTCTCTAATTTTTTTCTCCCCGAAAGCAAATATATAGAGTTGGAGTTGAGGTCGGAGAGGCACCAGGGGGGCCACGAGGTAGGGGGCGTGCCCTAGGGGGGCAGGCGCGCCCCCACCCTTGTGGAGACGTGGTGGGCTCCCTGGCCTTCATCTTTTGCAGGTATTTTTTTATATTTTCCAAAAAGTGGCTCCGTGAAGTTTCAGGTCATCCCGAGAACCTTTGTTTCTGCACATAAATAACACCATGGTAATTCTGCTGAAAATAGCGTCAGTCTGGGTTAGTTCCATTCAAATCATGCAAGTTAGAGTCCAAAACAAGGGCAAAAGTGTTTGGAAAAGTAGATACGTTGGAGACGTATCAACTTGCCCTTCGAGCCACTTGTGTTGTTCTTGTTGAAGTTGGGCCTCGTGTTCTTCTTGTTCCAAAATTGCCTTGAAGCAAGAGCCATGTGCTCATGATAAGCATATTTTGTATCTTCGGGGTTGCTCTCCTCTTCTTCCACACTAGCCTTGGCCTTCAAGGCAAGGTTGGTCTTCTTTGCTCTTTGAGAACGCAACACCGCATTGTCGGTGGTCTTGTCCAAGATACTCATTGCCACAAACTCATCCAACACTTCACTTGAGGACAAGGTGTGGAAGTCCGGCCTTTGACGGATGACGGAGGACATGGCCTTATGATAAGGCATCATGGCTTTGAGAAACTTGCGCTTGATCCAATTGTCATTTGTATCCTTACTCCCATGATCTCGGAGTGAGACCGCGAGAGTGGTTAATCTCCGGTAAAGCTCACGAGGTTCTTCACCCTCATTCATTGCAAATTCATCGGCTTCATCTTGCACCACTTCATAGTTGGAGCATTGAATGCTTGTGCTTCCCTTGTAAAGAGATACAACATGGTGCCATGCTTCCTTTGTCACGGTGAATGGTCGGAGATGCGCAATATCTTCGGGAGGAATTGCATCTTGGATGATGAAGAGAGCATTGTCGTTGAATTGATGATCCGCGGCTTCTCGAGGGGTGAAGTTGTTTGGGTCATGTGGATAAAAACCTTGCTCAATGATTCTCTAGAGGTTAGTATTAACATGATTTACATGATGTTTAAAGCGATAAACCCAAGCATCAAAATCCTCATTTTTCACAATCTTAGGAGGAGAGCCGGCATGATTTAAATGGGTGGAGGGAATAGGTCCTCCATAAGTAATAGGAGGTTCCACATGGGCAAAGATGTCGTTACCACTTTTACCACTAGACAAAGGAACTTTCTCACTAGTAGCTTCCCCCTTATCGGAGTTAGCATCCGTCACCTTGTTAGTGGGATCGACCACTTCCAATAGTGCGGTGGATAATTTGAGACCATCAAGAAAGTTCTTAAGCATGCCTTTGACCTCGGCCATCATGGAGGTTTTCAATGTGTCCAAAGCCACATTGAACTCCTCACAAGAGACCGAGGTTCCCGCATCAGCCGTAGACGAGGACGGAATCACACCGAGGTGCTCCTCCTCACTGTCTATGGTGTCAACCATACTCTTCGGACGGCAAAGTCGTTAATAAAGAGACGAGGCTTTGATACCAATTGAAAGGATCGATATGGTTGACTAGAGTGGGGGGGGGGGTGAATAGGCAACTAACAATTTTTAGCTTTTCTTTACCAATTTAAACTTTGCATCAAAGTAGGTTCTCTAGATATGCAACTAGGTGAGGAACCTATATGATGCAACAACAACAAGCACACAAGCAAGCAAGGGATACAACACTTGCACAAGTAAAGGTACAAGATAACCAAGAGGGGAGCCGGTGAAGACGAGGAAGTGTTACCGAAGTTCCTTCCCTTTGAGGGGAAGTACGTCTCCGTTGGAGCGGTGTGGGGGCACAATGCTCCCCAAGAAGCCACTAGGGCCACCTAATCTCCTCACGCCCTCACACAATGCGTGATGCTGTGATTCCACTATTGGCGCCCTTGAAGGCGGCAACCGGACCTTTACAAATAAGGTTGGGGCTCTCTCCACAACTTAATTGGAGGCTCCCAACGAAACCCCGGAGCTTCACCACAATGGAATGTGGCTCCGAAGTGACCTCTTCCGTCTAGGGCGCCCATGTTGGAAATATGCCCTAGAGGCAATAATAAATTAGTTATTATTATATTTCCTTGTTCATGATAATCGTTTATTATCCATGCTAGAATTGTATTTATAGGAAACTCAGATACATGTGTGGATACATAGACAACACCATGTCCCTAGTAAGCCTCTAGTTGACTAGCTCGTTGATCAATAGATGGTTACGGTTTCCTGACCATGGACATTGGATGTCGTTGATAACGGGATCACATCATTAGGAGAATGATGTGATGGACAAGACCCAATCCTAAGCCTAGCACAAGATCATGTAGTTCGCATGCTGAAGCTTTTCTAATGTCAAGTATCATTTCCTTAGACCATGAGATTGTGCAACTCCCGGATACCGTAGGAGTGCTTTGGGTGTCCCAAACATCACAACGTAACTGGGTGACTATAAAGGTACACTACAGGTATCTCCGAAAGTGTCTGTTGGGTTGGCACGAATCGAGACTGGGATTTGTCACTCAGTGTAAACGGAGAGGTATCTCTGGGCCCACTCGGTAGGACATCATCATAATGTACACAATGTGATCAAGGAGTTGATCACGGGATGATGTGTTACGGAACGAGTAAAGAGACTTGCCGGTAACGAGATTGAACAAGGTATCGGGATACCGACGATCGAATCTCGGGCAAGTATCGTACTGATAGACAAAGGGAATTGTATACGGGATTGATTAAGTCCTTGACATCGTGGTTCATCCGATGAGATCATCGTGGAACATGTGGGAGCCAACATGGGTATCCAGATCCCGCTGTTGGTTATTGACCGGAGAGTTATCTCGGTCATGTCTGCATGGTTCCCGAACCCGTAGGGTCTACACACTTAAGGTTCGATGACGCTAGGGTTATAAGGAATAGGTATATGTGGTTACCGAATGTTGTTCGGAGTCCCAGATGAGATTCCGGACGTCAATAGGAGTTCCTGAATGGTCCGGAGGTAAAGATTTATATATGGGAAGTCCTGTTTTGGTCACCGGAAAAGTTTCGGGTTTTATCGGTAACGTACCGGGACCACCGGGAGGGTCCCGGGGGTCCACCAAGTGGGGCCACAAGCCCCGGAGGGCTATGTTGGGGAACGTTGCAGAAAACAAAAATTTTCCTACTCGTTTCACCAAGATCATCTAGGAGTTCATCTAGCAACGAGTCACGAGATGCATCTACATACCTTTGTAGATCGCGAGCGGAAGCGTTCGTTAGAACGAGGTTGAAGTAGTCGTACACGCCGTGATCCAAATCACCGATGACCAGCGCCGAACGGACGGCACCTCCGCGTTCAACACACGTACGGGACGGGAGACGTCTCCTCCTTCTTGATCCAGCAAGGGGGAAGGAGAGGTTGATGAAGATCCAGCAGCACGACGGCGTGGTGGTGGATGCAGGGCGTCACGACAGCAGGGCTTCGCCGTGTACTACGAGAAAGGAAGAAGTAACGGGGAGAGAGGAAGCACCAAAAGCGTGGGGTGCAAGTTCCTCCTCCCCCCCACTATATATAGGGGTGCCAGGGGGGGCGCCGGCCCTGGTAGATGGGATCTACCAGGGGGGGCGGCGGCCAGGGGTGGGGGGCTTGCCCCCCAAGCAAGGGGGCGCCCCCCTTTAGGGTTCCCCCCCAACCCTAGGCGCATGGGCCTTGGGGGGGCTGGCGCCCCAGCCCATTATGGGCTGGGTTCCCTCCTATTTCAGCCCAAGGGGCCCTCCGGGATAGGTGGCCCCACCCGGTGGACCCCCGGGACCCTTCCGGTGGTCCCGGTACAATACCGGGTACCCCGAAACTTGTCCCGATGGCCGAAACTGCACATCCTATATATAATTCTTTACCTCCGGACCATTCCGGAACTCCTCGTGACGTCCGGGATCTCATCCGGGACCCCGAACAACATTCGGGTTACTGCATATACATATCTTTACAACCCTAGCGTCACCGAACCTTAAGTGTGTAGACCCTACGGGTTCGGGAGACAAGCAGACATGACCGAGACGACTCTCCGGTCAATAACCAATAGCGGGATCTGGATACCCATGTTGGCTCCCACATGCTCCACGATGTTCTCATCGGATGAACCACGATGTCGAGGATTCAATCAACCCCGTATGCAATTCCCTTTGTCTATCGATATATTACTTGCCCGAGATTCGATCGTCGGTATCCCAATACCTCGTTCAATCTCGTTACCGGCAAGTCACTTTACTCGTACCGTAATGCATGATCCCGTGACCAGACACTTGGTCACTTTGAGCTCATTATGATGATGCATTACCGAGTGGGCCCAGTGATACCTCTCCGTTATACGGAGTGACAAATCCCAGTCTTGATCCGTGTCAACCCAACAGATACTTTCAGAGATACCCGTAGTCTACCTTTATAGCCACCCAGTTACGTTGTGACGTTTGGTATACCCAAAGCACTCCTACGGTATCCGGGAGTTACACGATCTCATGGTCTAAGGAAAAGATACTTGACATTGCAAAACTCTAGCAAAACGAACTACACGATCTTTATGCTATGTTTAGGATTGGGTCTTGTCCATCACATCATTCTCCTAATGATGTGATCTCGTTATCAATGACATCTTATGTCCATAGCCAGGAAACCATGACTATCTGTTGATCAACGAGCTAGTCAACTAGAGGCTTACTAGGGACATGTTGGTGTCTGTTATTCACACATGTATTACGATTTCCAGATAACACAATTATAGCATGAATAAAGACAATTACCATGAACAAGGAAATATAATAATAATGCTTTTATTATTGCCTCTAGGGCATATTTCCAACAGTCTCCCACTTGCACTAGAGTCAATAATCTAGTTACATTGTGATGAATCGAACACCCATGGAATTCTGGTGTTGATCATGTTTTGCCCTAGGGAGAGGTTTAGTCAACGGATCTGCTACATTCAGGTCCGTATGTACTTTACAAATTTCTATGTCTCCATCTTGAACATTTTCACGAATGGAGTTGAAGCGACGCTTGATGTGCCTTGTCTTCTTGTGAAACCTGGGCTCCTTGGCAAGTGCAATAGCTCCAGTGTTGTCACAGAAGAGCTTGATCGGCCCCGACGCATTGGGTATGACTCCGAGGTCGGTGATGAACTACTTCACCCAGATTGCTTCATGTGCTGCCTCCGAGGCTGCCATGTACTCCGCTTCACATGTAGATCCCGCCACGACGCTCTGCTTGCAACTGCACCAGCTTACTGCCCCACCATTCAAAATATACACGTATCCGGTTTGTGACTTAGAGTCATCCAGATCTGTGTCGAAGCTAGCGTCGACGTAACCCTTTACGACGAGCTCTTCGTCACCTCCATAAACGAGAAACATCTCCTTAGTCCTTTTCAGGTACTTCAGGACATTCTTGACCGCTGTCCAGTGTTCCTTGCCGGGATTACTTTGGTACCTTCCTACCAAACTTACGGCAAGATTTACATCGGGTCTGGTACACAGCATGGCATACATAATAGAACCTATGGCTGAGGCATAGGGGATGACACTCATCTCTTCTATTTCTTCTGCCGTGGTCGGACTTTGAGCCGAGCTCAATTTCATACCTTGCAGTACAGGCAAGAATCCCTTCTTAGACTGATTCATATTGAACTTCTTCAATATCTTATCAAGGTATGTGCTTTGTGAAAGACCTATGAGGCGTCTTGATCTATCTCTATAGATCTTGATGCCTAATATATAAGCAGCTTCTCCAAGGTCCTTCATTGAAAAACTCTTATTCAAGTAGGCCTTGATGCTGTCCAAGAGTTCTGTATCATTTCCCATCAAAAGTATGTCATCTACATATAATATGAGAAATGCTACAGAGCTCCCACTCACTTTCTTGTAAACACAGGCTTCTCCATAAGTCTGTGTAAACCCAAACGCTTTGATCATCTCATCAAAGCGAATGTTCCAACTCCGAGATGCTTGCACCAGCCCATAAATCGAGCGTTGGAGCTTGCACACCTTGTCAGCATTCTTAGGATCGACAAAACCTTCCGGCTGCATCATATACAATTCTTCCTTAAGGAAACCATTAAGGAATGCCGTTTTGACGTCCATTTGCCATATTTCATAATCGTAAAACGCGGCAATTGCTAACATGATTCGGACGGACTTTAGCTTCGCTACTGGTGAGAAAGTCTCATCGTAGTCAACCCCTTGAACTTGTCGATAACCCTTAGCGACAAGCCGAGCTTTATAGATGGTCACATTACCATCTGCGTCTGTCTTCTTCTTAAAGATCCATTTATTTTCTATGGCTTGCCGTTCAACGGGCAAGTCAGTCAAAGTCCATACTTCGTTTTCATACATGGATCCTATCTCGGATTTCATGGCTTCTAGCCATTTGTCGGAATCCGGGCCCGCCATTGCTTCTTCATAGTTCGAAGGTTCACCGTTGTCTAACAACATGATTTCCAAGACAGGGTTGCCGTACCACTCTGGTGCGGAACGTGTCCTTGTGGACCTTCGAATTTCAGAGCTAGATCAGAAGTATCTTGATCATTATCATTAACATCCTCTCTAGTTGGTGCTGGCACCTCAGGAACATTTTCTTGAGTTGCGCCATTTTCCGGTTCAAGAGGCAATACTTCATCTAGTTCTACTTTCCTCCCACTTACTTCTTTCGAGAGAAACTCCTTCTCTAGAAAGGATCCATTCTTGGCAACAAAGACCTTGCCTTCGGATCTGAGGTAGAAGTTATACACAATAGTTTCTTTAGGGTATCCTATGAAGACGCATTTTTCCGACTTGGGTTCGAGCTTTTCAGGTTGAAGTTTCTTGACATAAGCATCGCATCCCCAAACTTTTAGAAACGACAACTTAGGTTTCTTTCCAAACCATAATTCAAACGGTGTTGTCTCAACGGATTTTGACGGAGCCCTATTTAAAGTGAATGCAGCAGTCTCTAAAGCATAGCCCCAAAAGGATAGCGGTAAATCGGTAAGAGACATCATAGACCGCACCATGTCTAATAGAGTGCGATTACGACGTTCGGACACACCGTTACGCTGAGGTGTTCCAGGCGGCGTTAGTTGTGAAACTATTCCACATTTTCTTAAGTGTGTGCCAAATTCATGACTCAAGTATTCTCCTCCACGATCTGATCGTAGAAACTTGATCTTCCTATCACGTTGATTCTCAACCTCACTCTGAAACTCCTTAAACTTTTCAAAGGTTTCAGACTTGTGTTTCATTAAGTAGATATACCCTTATCTACTCAAGTCATCAGTGAGAGTGAGAACATAACGATAGCCACCGCGAGCCTCAACACTCATTGGACCGCACACATCAGTATGTATGATTTCCAATAAGTTGGTTGCTCGCTCCATTGTTCCTGAGAACGGAGTCTTGGTCATTTTACCCATGAGGCATGGTTCGCACGTGTCAAATGATTCATAATCAAGAGACTCTAAAAGTCCATCTGCATGGAGCTTCTTCATGCGTTTGACACCTATGTGACCAAGGCGGCAATGCCACAAGTATGTGGGACTATCGTTATCAACCTTACATCTTTTGGTACTCACACTATGAACATGTGTGTCATTACGTTCGAGATTCATAAAGAATAAACCATTCACCATAGGAGCATGACCATAAAACATTTCTCTCATATAAATAGAACAACCATTATTCTCGGATTTAAATGAGTAGCCATCTCGAATTAAACGAGATCCCGATACAATGTTCATGCTCAAAGCTGGTACTAAATAACAATTATTGAGGTTTAAAACTAATCCCGTAGGTAAATGAAGAGGTAGCGTGCCGACGGCGATCACATCGACTTTGGAACCATTCCCGACGCGCATCGTCACCTCGTCCTTCGCCAGTCTCCGCCTATTCCGTAGTTCCTGCTGTGAGTTACAAATGTGAGCAACTGCACCGGTATCAAATACCCAAGAGCTACTACGATTACTGGTAAGGTACACATCAATTACATGTATATCACATATACCTTTTGTTTTGCCGGCCTTCTTGTCTGCTAAGTACTTGGGCCAATTCCGCTTCCAGTGTCCGCTCCCCTTGCAATAAAAGCACTCAGTCTCGGGCTTGGGTCCATTCTTTGGCTTCTTCCCGGCAGCTTGCTTGCCGGGCGCGGCAACTTCCTTGCCGTCCTTCTTGAAAGCTTTCTTACCCTTGCCCTTCTTGAACTTAGTGGTTTTATTGACCATCAATACCTGATGTTCCTTCTTGACTTCTACCTCTGCTGATTTCAGCATAGCAAATACTTCAGGAATGGTCTTTTCCATCCCCTGCATATTGAAGTTCATCACAAAGCTCTTGTAGCTTGGTGGAAGCGACTGGAGGATTCTGTCAATGACCGCATCATCCGGGAGATTAACTCCCAGCTGAGTCAAGCGGTTATGTAATCCAGACATCGTGAGTATGTGCTCACTGACAGAACTATTTTCCTCCATCTTACAGCTGAAGAACTTGTCGGAGACCTCATATCTCTCGACTCGGGCATGAGCTTGGAAAACCATTCTCAGCTCTTCGAACATCTCATATGCTCCATGTCTCTCAAAACGCTTTTGGAGCCCCGGTTCTAAACTGTAAAGCATGCCGCACTGAACGAGGGAGTAGTCATCGGTACGTGCCTGCCAAGCGTTCATAACGTCTTGTTCAGCAGGGAGGATATGTGCGTCACCCAGCGGTGCTTGTAGGACATAATCTTTCTTGGCAGCTATGAGGATGATCCTCAGGTTCCGGACCCAGTCCGTGTAGTTGCTGCCATCGTCTTTCAGCTTAGTTTTCTCTAGGAACGCATTGAAGTTGAGGACTACGTTGGCCATTTGATCTACAAGACATATTGTAAATATTTTAGACTAATGTTCATGATAATAAAGTTCATCTAATCAAATTATATAATGAACTCCCACTTAGATTAGACATCCCTCTAGTCATCTAAGTATTACATGATCCGAGTTAACTAGGCCGTGTCCGATCATCACGTGAGACGGACTAGTCAACGTTGGTGAACATCTTCATGTTGATCGCATCTTCTATACGACTCATGCTCGACCTTTCGGTCTTCTATGTTCCGAGGCCATGTCTATGCACATGCTAGGCTCGTCAAGTTAACCCTAAGTGTTTTGCATGTGTAAAACTGTCTTACACCCGTTGTATGTGAACGTAAGAATCTATCACACCCGATCATCACGTGGTGCTTCGAAACGACGAACTTTAGCAACGGTGCACAGTTAGGGGAGAACACTTCTTGAAATTGTTATGAGGGATCATCTTATTTACTACCGCCGTTCTAAGTAAACAAGATGCAAAACATGATAAACATCACATGCAATCAAATAATAAACGTGACATGATATGGCCATTATCACATAGCTCCTTTGATTTCCATCTTGGGGCTCCATGATCATCTTGTCACCGGCTTGACACCATGATCTCCATCATCATGATCTCCATCATCGTGTCTCCATGAAGTTGCTCGCCAATTATTACTTCTACTACTATGGCTAACGCGTTTAGCAATAAAGTAAAGTAATTTACATGACGTTTCTCAATGACACGCAGGTCATATAAAAGAATAAAGACAACTCCTATGGCTCCTGCCGGTTGTCATACTCATCGACATGCAAGTCGTGATTCCTATTACAATAGCATGAACATCTCATACATCACATATAGATCATTCATCATTCATCACAACTTTGGCCATATCATATCACAAACCACTTGCTGCAAAAACAAGTTAGACGTCCTCTAATTGTTGTTGCAAGTTTTACGTGGCTGAATTAGGGTTCTAGCAAGAACGTTTTCTTACCTACGTTAAAGCCACAACGTGATTTGTCAACCTCTATTTACCCTTCATAAGGACCCTGTTCATCGAATCCGCTCCAGCTAAAGTGGGAGAGACAGACACCCGCCAGCCACCTTATGCAACTAGTGCATGTTAGTCGGTGGAACCGGTCTCACGTAAGCGTACGTGTAAGGTTGGTCCGGGCCGCTTAATCCCACAATACCGCTGAAGCAAGAAAATACTAGTAGCGGCAAGAAGGTTGACAAATCCACGCCCACAACGAATTGTGTTCTACTCGCGCAAGAAGAACTACGCATAGACCTAGCTCATGATGCCACCGTTGGGGAACGTTGCAGAAAACAAAAATTTTCCTACTCGTTTCACCAAGATCATCTAGGAGTTCATCTAGCAACGAGTCACGAGATGCATCTACATACCTTTGTAGATCACGAGCGGAAGCGTTCGTTAGAACGAGGTTGAAGTAGTCGTACACGCCGTGATCCAAATCACCGATGACCAGCGCCGAACGGACGGCACCTCCGCGTTCAACACACGTACGGGACGGGAGACGTCTCCTCCTTCTTGATCCAGCAAGGGGGAAGGAGAGGTTGATGAAGATCTAGCAGCACGACGACGTGGTGGTGGATGCAGGGCGTCACGACAGCAGGGCTTCGCCGTGTACTACGAGAAAGGAAGAAGTAACGGGGAGAGAGGAAGCACCAAAAGCGTGGGGTCCAAGTTCCTCCTCCCCCCCACTATATATAGGGGTGCCAGGGGGGGCGCCGGCCCTGGTAGATGGGATCTACCAGGGGGGGCGGCGGCCAGGGGTGGGGGGCTTGCCCCCCAAGCAAGGGGGCGCCCCCCTTTAGGGTTCCCCCCCCAACCCTAGGCGCATGGGCCTTGGGGGGGCTGGCGCCCCAGCCCATTATGGGCTGGGTTCCCTCCTATTTCAGCCCAAGGGGCCCTCCGGGATAGGTGGCCCCACCCGGTGGACCCCCGGGACCCTTTCGGTGGTCCCGGTACAATACCGGGTACCCCGAAACTTGTCCCGATGGCCGAAACTGCACATCCTATATATAATTCTTTACCTCTGGACCATTCCGGAACTCCTCGTGACGTCCGGGATCTCATCCGGGACCCCGAACAACATTCGGGTTACTGCATATACATATCTTTACAACCCTAGCGTCACCGAACCTTAAGTGTGTAGACCCTACGGGTTCGGGAGACAAGCAGACATGACCGAGACGACTCTCCGATCAATAACCAACAGCGGGATCTGGATACCCATGTTGGCTCCCACATGCTCCACGATGTTCTCATCGGATGAACCACGATGTCGAGGATTCAATCAACCCCGTATGCAATTCCCTTTGTCTATCGATATATTACTTGCCCGAGATTCGATCGTCGGTATCCCAATACCTCGTTCAATCTCGTTACCGGCAAGTCACTTTACTCGTACCGTAATGCATGATCCCGTGACCAGACACTTGGTCACTTTGAGCTCATTATGATGATGCATTACCGAGTGGGCCCAGTGATACCTCTCCGTTATACGGAGTGACAAATCCCAGTCTTGATCCGTGTCAACCCAACAGATACTTTCAGAGATACCCGTAGTCTACCTTTATAGCCACCCAGTTACGTTGTGACGTTTGGTATACCCAAAGCACTCCTACGGTATCCGGGAGTTACACGATCTCATGGTCTAAGGAAAAGATACTTGACATTGCAAAACTCTAGCAAAACGAACTACACGATCTTTATGCTATGTTTAGGATTGGGTCTTGTCCATCACATCATTCTCCTAATGATGTGATCTCGTTATCAATGACATCTTATGTCCATAGCCAGGAAACCATGACTATCTGTTGATCAACGAGCTAGTCAACTAGAGGCTTACTAGGGACATGTTGGTGTCTGTTATTCACACATGTATTACGATTTCCGGATAACACAATTATAGCATGAATAAAGACAATTACCATGAACAAGGAAATATAATAATAATGCTTTTATTATTGCCTCTAGGGCATATTTCCAACAGGCTACATGGGCCAAGTGTGGGAGGGGACCAGCCCCAGGTGGGCTGGTGCGCCCCCCACAAGGGCCCAAGGCGCCTCCAAGAGGGAAGGGGGGGCAAACCCTAGGGCAGATGGGCCCTAGGGCCCACCCCAGGTGTGCCTCCCCCTCTCCCCCTTGTGGCCGCCACCCAGATGGGATCTGGGGGCTGCCGCCACCCCTAGGGAGGGAACCCTAGGTGAGGGCGCAGCCCCTCCCCTCCCCCTATATATACTTGAGGTTTGGGCTGCCCAACACACGCGAGTTCCTCTCCTTCTTGGCGCAGCCCTACCCCTCTCTTTCTCCTCATATCTCGCGGTGCTTGGCGAAGCCCTACTGGATCACCACGCTCCTCCACCAGCACCACGCCATTGTGCTTCTACTGGATGGAGTCTTCCTCAACCTCTCCCACTCTCCTTGCTGGATCAAGGCATGGGAGACGTCGTCGGGCTGTACGTGTGTTGAACGTGGAGGTGCCGTCCGTTCGGCACTAGGATCTCCGGTGATTTGGATCACTACGAGTACGACTCCTTCAACCCCGTTCTCTTGAACGCTTCCGCTTAGCGATCTACAAGGGTATGTAGATGCACTCTCCTTCCCCTCGTTGCTGGTTTCTCCATAGATAGATCTTGGTGACACGTAGGAAAATTTTGAATTTCTGCTATGTTCCCCAACAGTGGCATCATGAGCTAGGTCTATTGCGTAGATTCTATGCACGAGTAGAACACAAAGTAGTTGTGGGCGTTGATTTTGTTCAATATGCTTACCGTTACTAGTCCAATCTTGATTCGGCAGCATTGTGGGATGAAGCAGCCCGGACCGACCTTACACATACTCTTACGTGAGACTGGTTCCACCGACTGACATGCACTAGTTGCATAAGGTGGCTAGCGGGTGTCTGTCTCTCCCACTTTAGTCGAATCAGATTCGATGAAAAGGGTCCTTATGAAGGGTAAATAGCAATTGGCATATCACGTTGTGGTGTTTGCATAGATAAGAAACATTCTTGCTAGAAACCCATAGCAGCCACGTAAAACATGCAAACAACAATTAGAGGACGTCTAACTTGTTTTTGCAGGGTATGCTATGTGATGTGATATGGCCAAGAAGAATGTGATGAATGATATGTGATGTATGAGATTGATCATGTTCTTGTAATAGGAATCACGACTTTCATGTTGATGAGTATGACAACCGGCAGGAGCCATAGGAGTTGTCTTTATTTATTGTATGACCTGCGTGTCATTGAACAACGCCATGTAATTACTTTACTTCATTGCTAACCGTTAGCTGTAGTAGTAGAAGTAATAGTTGGCGAGACAACTTCATGAAGACACGATGATGGAGATCATGATGATGGAGATCATGGTGTCATGCCGGTGACGATGATGATCATGGAGCCCCGAAGATGGAGATCAAAAGGAGCAAAGTGATGATGGCCATATCATGTCACTATTATTTGATTGCATGTGATGTTTATCATGTTTTTGCATCTTGTTTACTTAGAACGACGGTAGTAAATAAGATGATCCCTCACAATAATTTCAAGAAAGTGTTCCCCCTAACTGTGCACCGTTGTGACAGTTCGTTGTTTCGAAGCACCACGTGATGATCGGGTGTGATAGATTCCAACGTTCACATACAACGGGTGTAAGACAGATTTACACATGCAAACACTTAGGTTGACTTGACGAGCCTAGCATGTACAGACATGGCCTCGGAACACAGAAGACCGAAAGGTCGAGCATGAGTCGTATAGAAGATACGATCAACATGAAGATGTTCACTGATGTTGACTAGTATGTCTCATGTGATGATCGGACACGGCCTAGTTGCCTCGGATCATGTAATCACTTAGATGACTAGAGGGATGTCTATCTGAGTGGGAGTTCATAAGATGAACTTAATTACCCTGAACATAGTCAAAAAGGTCTTCGCAAATTATGTCGTAGCTCACGCTTCAGTTCTACTGTTTAGATATGTTCCTAGAGAAAATTTAGTTGAAAGTTGATAGTAGCAATTATGCGGACTAGGTCCGTAAACTGAGGATTGTCCTCATTGCTTCATAGAAGGCTTATGTCCTTAATGCACCGCTCAGTGTGCTGAACCTCGAACGTTGTCTGTGGATGTCGCGAACATCTGACATACACATTTTGATAACTACGTGATAGTTCAGTTAAACGGTTTAGAGTTGAGGCACCGAAGACGTTTTGAAACGTCGCGAAACATATGAGATGTTTCGAAGGCTGAAATTGGGATTTCAGGCTCGTGCCCACGTCAAGAGGTATAAGACCTCCGACGATTTTCTTAGCCTGCAAACTAAGGGAGAAAAGCTCAATTGTTGAGCTTGTTCTCAGATTGTCTGAGTACAACAATCATTTGAATCGAGTGGGAGTTGATCTTCCAGATGAGAAAGTGATGTTTCTCCGAAGTCATTACCACCAAGCTACTAGAGCTTCATGATGAACTATGATATATCAGGGACATATATGATGATCCTTGATATATTCGCGATGTTTGACACCACAAAAGTAGAAATCAAGAAGGAGCATCAATTGTTGATGGTTGGTGAAACCACTAGTTTCAAGAAGGGCAAGGGCAAGAAGGGATACTTCATGAAACGGCAAATCAGCTGCTGCTCTAGTGAAGAAACCCAAGGTTGAACCCAAACCCGAGACTAAGTGCTTCTGTAATAAGGGGAACAGCCACTGGAGCAGAATTACCCTAGATACTTGGTAGATGAGAAGGCTGGCAAGGTCGATAGAAGTATATTGGATATACATTGTGTTAATGTGTACTTTACTAGTACTCCTGGTAGCACCATGGTATTAGATACCGGTTTAGTTGCTAAGTGTTAGTAAACTCGAAATAAAAGGCTGCGGAGTAAACGGAGACTAGCTAAAGGTGAGCTGGCAATATGTGTTGGATGTTTTTCCAAGCTTGATGTGATCAAGCATCGCACGCTCCCTCTACCATCGAGATTGGTGTTTGCGTTGAGCATAGACATGATTGGATTATGTCTGCCGTAATACGGTTATTCATTTAAGGAGAATAATGGTTACTCTGTTTATTTGAATAATACCTTCAATGGTCTTGCACCTAAAATGGATAGTTTATTGAATCTCGATCGTAGTGATACACTTGTTCATGCCAAAAGATATAAGATAGTAATGATAGTACCACCTACTTGTGGCACTGCCACGTAAGTCATATCGGTATAAAACGCATGAAGAAGCTCCATGTTGATGGATCTTTGGGCTCACTCGCTTTGAAAAGTTTGAGACATGCGAACCATATCTATTGGTGTATATGCATGAAGAAACTCCATGCAAATGGGCCGTTTGGACTCACTTGATTTTGAATCACTTGAGACATGCAAATCCCACATGGACAAGATGACTGAAAGCCTCGTTTTCAGTAAAATGGAACTAGAAAGCAACTTGTTGGAAGTAATACATTTTGATGTGTGCAGTCCAATGAGTGCTGAGGCGTGTAGTGGATATTGTTATGTTCTTACTTCACAGATGATTTGAGTAGATGTTGAGTATATTTACTTGATGAATCACGAGTCTGAATTATTGAAAGGTTCAAGTAATTTCAGGGTGAAGTTGAAAGATCGTCGTGACAAGAGGATAAAATATCTATGATATGATCATAGAGATGAATATCTGAATTACGAGTTTGGCACAGAATTAAGACATTGTGGAAATTGTTTCACAATTAATACAACCTGGAACACCATAGTGTGATGGTGTGTCCGAACATCATAACTGCACCCTATTGGATATGATCCATACCATGATGTCTCTTATCGAATTACCATGATAATTTATGGGTTAAGCATTAGAGACAACCACATTCACTTTAAATAGGGCACCACGTAATTCCGATGAGATGACACCGTATGGTTTAGAGAAACCTAAGCTGTCATTTCTTAAAAGTTTGGGGCTGCGACGCTTATGTGAAAAAGTTTCAGGCTGATAAGCTCGAACCCAAAGCGGATAAATGCATCTTCATAGGACACCCAAAACAGTTGGGTATACCTCCTGTCTCAGATTCGAAAGCAATAAGGGATTGTTTCTAGAATCGGGTCCTTTCTCGAGGAAAAGTTTCTCTCGAAAGAATTGAGTGGGAGGATGGTGGAGACTTGATGAGGTTATTGAACCGTCTCTTCAACTAGTGTGTGGCAGGGCACAGGAAGTTGTTCCTGTGGCACCTGCACAAATTGAAGTGGAAGCTTATGATAGTGATCATGAAACTTCGGATCAAGTCACTACCAAACCTCATAGGATGACAAGGATGCGTACTACTTCAGAGTGGTACGTAATCCTGTCTTGGAAGTCATGTTGCTAGACAACAATGAACCTACGAGCTATGGAGAAGCGATGGTGGGCCTGGATTCCAAAATGGCTCGAGGCCATATAATCCGAGAGAGGATCCATATATGAAAACAAAGTATAGACTTTGGAAGAACTACTTGATGGTCGTAAGGCTGTTAGGTACATATGGATTTTAAAAGGAAGACAGACAATGATGGTATGTATCACCATTAAGAAAGCTCGACTTGTCGTTAAGATGTTTTCCGAAAAGTTCAAGGAGTTGACTGCAATGAGACTCTCTCACTCGTAGCGATGCTAAGAGTCTGTTGGAATTATATTAGCGATTACTGCATTATTTATGAAATCTTGTAGATAGGATGTCAAAACATTGTTTCCTCGACGATTTTCTTGAGGAAAGGATGTATGTGATACAACCAGAAGGTTTTAACAATCCTGAAAGATGCTAACAAGTATGCAAAGCTCTAGCAATCCTTCTAAGGACTGGAGTAAGCATCTCAGAGTTGGAATATACGCTTGATGATGATCAAAGATTTTGGGTGTATACAAAGTTTATGAGAAACTTGTATTTCCAAAGAAGTGAGTGGGAGCACTATAGAATTTCTGATGAGTATATGTTGTTGACATATTGTTGATCGGAAATGACGTAGAATTTCTCGAAAGCATATAGGGTTATTTGGAAAGTGTTTTTCAATGGAAAGCCTGGATTAAGCTACTTGAGCATTGAGCATGAAGATCTATAAGGATAGATCAAAACGCTTAATGGTACTTTCAAATGAGCACATACCTTGACATGATCTTGAAGGTGTTCAAGATGGATCAGTCAAAGAAGGAGTTCTTGCCTGAGTTGTAAGGTATGAAGTTAAGACTTAAAGCTCGACCACGGCAGAAGAAAGAGGAAGGACGAAGGTCGTCCCCTATGCTTTTGTCATAGGCTCTCTACAGCATGCTATGCTGTGTGCCGCACCTGAAGTGTGCCTTGCCATGAGTCAGTCAAGGGGTACAAGAGTGATCCAAGAATGGATCACAGGACAGCGGTCAAAGTTATCCTTACTAACTAGTGGACTAAGGAATTTTCTCGATTATGGAGGTGGTAAAAGAGTTCGTCGTAAAGGGTTACGCCGATGCAAACTTTGACACTAATCCAGATTATTCTGAGTAGTAAACTGGATTCGTATAGTAGAACATTTATTTGGAATAGCTCCAAATAGAACGTGGTAGCTGCATCTAGGAGATGACATAGAGATTTGTAAAGCACACACGGATCTGAAAGATTCAGACCCGTTGACTATAACATCTCTCACAAGCATAACATGATCAAACCCAGAACTCATCGAGTGTTAATCACATGGTAATGTGAACTAGATTATTGACTCTAGTAAACCCTTTGGGTGTTAGTCACATGGGGATGTGACCTTGAGTGTTAATCACATAGCGATGTGAACTGGATTATTGACTCTAGTGCAAGTGGGAGACTGTTGGAAATATGCCCTAGAGGCAATAATAAATTAGTTATTATTATATTTCCTTGTTCATGATAATCGTTTATTATCCATGCTAGAATTGTATTGATAGGAAACTCACATACATGTGTGGATACATAGACAACACCATGTCCCTAGTAAGCCTCTAGTTGACTAGCTCGTTGATCAATAGATGGTTATGGTTTCCTGACCATGGACATTGGATGTCGTTGATAACGGGATCACATCATTAGGAGAATGATGTGATGGACAAGACCCAATCCTAAGCCTAGCACAAGATCATGTAGTTCGTATGCTGAAGCTTTTCTAATGTCAAGTATCATTTCCTTAGACCATGAGATTGTGCAACTCCCGGATACCGTAGGAGTGCTTTGGGTGTGCCAAACGTCACAATGTAACTGGGTGGCTATAAAGGTACACTACAGGTATCTCCGAAAGTGTCTGTTGGGTTGGCACGAATCGAGACTGGGATTTGTCACTCCGTGTAAACGGAGAGGTGTCTCTGGGCCCACTCGGTAGGACATCATCATAATGTGCACAATGTGATCAAGGAGTTGATCATGGGATGATGTGTTACGGAACGAGTAAAGAGACTTGCCGGTAACGAGATTGAACAAGGTATCGGGATACCGACGATCGAATCTTGGGCAAGTATCGTACCGATAGACAAAGGGAATTGTATATGGGATTGATAAAGTCCTTGACATCGTGGTTCATACGATGAGATCATCGTGGAACATGTGGGAGCCAACATGGGTATCCAGATCCCGCTGTTGGTTATTGACCGGAGAGTTATCTCGGTCATGTCTGCATGGTTCCCGAACCCGTAGGGTCTACACACTTAAGGTTCGATGACGCTAGGGTTATAAGGAATAGGTATACGTGGTTACCGAATGTTGTTCGGAGTCCCGGATGAGATCCTGGACGTCACGAGGAGTTCCGGAATGGTCCGGAGGTAAAGATTTATATATGGGAAGTCCTGTTATGGTCACCGGAAAAGTTTCGGGTTTTATCGGTAACGTACCGGGACCACCGGGAGGGTCCCGGGGGTCCACCAAGTGGGGCCACAAGCCCCGGAGGGCTACATGGGCCAAGTGTGGGAGGGGACCAGCCCCAGGTGGGCTGGTGCGCCCCCCACAAGGGCCCAAGGCGCCTCCAAGAGGGAAGGGGGGTGGCAAACCCTAGGGTAGATGGGCCCTAAGGCCCACCCCTGGTGCGCCTCCCCCTCTCCCCCTTGTGGCCGCCACCCAGATGGGATCTGGGGGCTGCCGCCACCCCTAGGGAGGGAACCCTAGGTGGGGGCGCAGCCCCTCCCCTCCCCCTATATATACTTGAGGTTTGGGCTGCCCAACACACGCGGGTTCCTCTCCTTCTTGGCGCAGCCCTACCCCTCTCTTTCTCCTCATATCTCGCGGTGCTTGGTGAAGCCGTGCTGGATCACCACGCTCCTCCACCACCACCACGCCGTTGTGCTGCTGCTGGATGGAGTCTTCCTCAACCTCTCCCTCTCTCCTTGCTGGATCAAGGCATGGGAGACGTCGTCGGGCTGTACGTGTGTTGAACGCGGAGGTGCCGTCCGTTCGGCACTAGGATCTCCGGTGATTTGGATTACGACGAGTACGACTCCTTCAACCCCGTTCTCTTGAACGCTTCCGCTTAGCGATCTACAAGGGTATGTAGATAAACTCTCCTTCCCCTCGTTGCTGGTTTCTCCATAGATAGATCTTGGTGACACGTAGGAAAATTTTGAATTTCTGCTACGTTCCCCAACAGCCCAAGCACCCAAGAGTAACAAAATCCACACAAGGAAGAATGGGGGAATCAAATATCCTTTGGTGGAAGTGTAGATCTAGGTCTCCTCCTTCAATCCCTAGCAAATCAACAACTTTGAGTGGCTAGAGAGAGAGATCAGGCAAGAGAGCTTTAATGGCAGTAATGGAGGAGAGGGAAGGCAAGAGGTAGGTGGGAGGTGGGAGAAGCACCTCCTTAAATAGGGTCCCCTCAGATTCAACCGTTATGCGCAAAAATGCATAGGAGCGGTAATACCGCACTAGACACCGGTACAACCCGTGAATGCGGGAAACCCCTGCTAGGGCACTAGGGCGGTACTTCCGGTGGCGCTCGGTACTACCGGTTTATCAGAATAAACCGGAACTACCGCTCCACCACCGCTCGACTACCGCATCTCATCCATAAAGTATACACCTCAGGCAGGTAGTTAGAGCGGTGGTTGGGCCGAAGCTACCGTTGGGCCAGCAGTCCCTGGGTGGTGGAGTCCGAGGCGGTACTACCGCCCTGAACACCGGTAGTACTAGTTTGTCAAGGCAAACCGGAACTTCCGTTCCACCACCGGTCTACCATCGAACCCGGTACAGAAGGGAGTCACCCCTAAGCGGTACTTGGAGCGGTGGTAAGAGCGGAACTACCGGCCAGCGGTACAACCGCTCAAAGGAGCGGTACTACCGCCATGGGCAGAACTGCACAGGACAGAGGACGATGGGGAACCTCTCTCTCCTTGAATGGAGGGCAAATGGCAGGTGCAGAGAATGTGTACGTGAGGAGATTCACCCAATACCTTTCGATGTGGATCCCCTCTTAATAGTACACATACCCTACGACCAAAGGAATAAAAACGTCGGACACTCCGTCTTCGATCTTTTCCGCATAGAGGGAGGGCCTAACCGTCTTGCGCTACACAATGTGTACCTGAGAAAACTATGGCGCACGATTAGTCCACACATGTGTTGTCATCATCACCAAAACTCTAAGGCAGAAGATGCCCTTACAGTTGGGTTCTTTGTGACGGAATTTGTTCGCTCAGATTCAAGTCTTAGATTTGGCAAGCACACTTGCACTTCTCTTAGATTTATTCTTTTAGTGGTAAGAGGGGTAGTCATCAACAACAAAACGCCTTTGTGTCCTTGTCAATTTCAAAACCTGTCGGCTCAGTCTCTCAAAGGTATTTATGAAAAAGGTGTGTTTATGTTCGTTTATACATTTGTTTGTTTAGATGTTGGCAAGTCCCGCTATACCTGGTCATTGGTGGTGAGGGGGGCTGCTGGATCCACGCATGTGGATCTTTTTAGGCCCTCGTAGTCTAGATTTTTTAGGTTGTTCATCGTCTTGACTTCGGCGGCGACCTGGCAGTGCTGAATAAAGATTCTTTAGATCCTTCCCCGACGAGGAGATCGGTCCTATGATTGGGGATGGATTTGGAAACCAGTCTGCTCAAGTAAGGATGGTGTGGCGGCGGCGTTATCCTCGTAGTGGACCTATGTCCTCAGGCTCCGCTGTTGTGACGATGTTTGGTCCTGCGCCGACATGGAGCTTTGGAGGTAGTCTAGAAGCGGATGCAAATTGTGGTCTACATCAAGGACATTTGGAAGATAGTGGATCATGTGCTGAGTTTGTGGTTCGTGGATGGCTGGTATGGTTTCCTTGTTGGAAATATGCCCTAGAGGCAATAATAAAATGATTATTATATTTCCTTGTTCATGATAATTGCCTATTATTCATGCTATAATTGTATTATCCGGAAATCGTAATACATGTGTGAATACATAGACCACAATGTGTCCCTAGTAAGCCTCTAGTTGACTAGCTCGTTGATCAACAGATAGTCATGGTTTCCTGGCTATGGACATGGGGATGTCATTGATAACGGGATCACATCATTAGGAGAATGATGTGATGGACAAGACCCAAACCTAAGCATAGCACAAAGATCGTGTAGTTCGTTTGCTGTAGCTTTTCTGGATGTCAAGTATCATTTCCTTAGACCATGAGATTGTGCAACTCTCGGATGCCGTAGGAGTGCCTTGGGTGTGCCAAACGTCACAACGTAACTGGGTGACTATAAAGGTACATTACAGGTATCTCCGAAAGTGTCTGTTGGTTTGGCACGAATCGAGACTGGGATTTGTCACTCCGTATGACGGAGAGGTATCTCTGGGCCCACTCGGTAATGCATCATCATAATGAGCTCAATGTGATCAAGTGGTTGATCACGGGATCATGCATTACGGTACGAGTAAAGTGACTTGCAGGTAAAGAGACTGAACAAGGTATTGGGATACCGACGATCGAGTCTCGGGCAAGTAACGTACCGATTGACAAAGGGAATTGAGTACGGGATTGATTAGGTCCTCGACATCGTGGTTCATCCGATGAGATCATCGAGGAGCATGTGGGAGCCAACATGGGTATCCAGATCCCGCTGTTGGTTATTGACCAGAGAGTCGTCTCGGTCATGTCTGCTTGTCTCCCGAACTCGTAGGGTCTACACACTTAAGGTTCGGTGACGCTAGGGTTGTATAGATATGAGTATGCAGTAATCCGAAAGTTGTTTGGAGTCCCAGATGAGATCCTGGACGTCACGAGGAGTTGCGGAATGGTCCGGAGGTGAAAAATTATATATAGGAAGTGTTGTTTCGGCCATCGGGAAAGTTTCGGGGTCACCGGTATTGTACCGGGACCACCGGATGAGTCCCGGGGGTCCACCGGGTGGGGCCACCCATCCCAGAGGGCCCCATGGGCTGAAGTGGTGAGGGGAACCAGCCCATAGTGGGCTGGTGCGCCCCCCTTGGGCCCCCATGCGCCTAGGGTTGGGAACCCTAGGGGAGGGGGCGCCTCCACTTGCCTTGGGGGCTACTCCACCCCTTGGCCGCCGCCCCCCTAGGAGATCCCATCTCCTAGGGCCGGTGCACCCCCCTAGGGGGCCTATATAAAGGGGGGAGGGCAGCCGCACCTCAAGCCTTGGCGCCTCCCTCTCCCCTGCTACACCTCTCAAGCTCGGCGAAGCCCTGCTGCGATCACTGCTGCATCCACCACCACGCCGTCGTGCTGCTAGATCTTCATCAACCTCTCCTTCCCCCTTGCTAGATCAAGAAGGAGGAGACGTCATCCGCTCCGTACGTGTGTTGAACGCGGAGGTGCCGTCCGTTCGGCACTTGGTCATCGGTGATTTGAATCACGGCGAGTACGACTCCATCATCCCCGTTCTCTTGAACGCTTCCGCTCGCGATCTACAAGGGTATGTAGATGCACTCTCCTCTCGTTGCTAGATGACTCCATAGATTGATCTTGGTGAAACGTAGGATATTTTTTTGTTTTCTGCAACGTTCCCCAACATTCCTCCCCCGATGTCTTAGTCGTGCGGGTGTGCCAGATCTGGAGCTTGATGGCGTGTATGGGTGTTGGCCCGGTCTGATTCATTAAACGGTAATGGTTTCACTTCTGGTGAGCCACCTTGGAGGTCCGCGAAGCTGCATATCAGCGTTGGAACCGCGTCGAGCTCGAGTGAGAAGGCGATCCATCATTTTCTTTCTTTGGTGGCTGCTATCATGGAGCCAGAGGCAGGTGACGGGCATTGGTGTCCAGTTCAGAGGATCCGACAGTCTTGATTGTATGTTTCCTTCTTGGTTGATGTTTCTTTGTGCAAAGGCTGGTGTTCTGCTGTCTTCTCAGTTTTGTCAGGTTGTTATATACATGACTTATACTATAATCCTTATGATATGAATCAAACATATATACCATGCAAGAAAAAGTTCCCCTGTAGTATTTCAGTTTCCTCCTCTAAATATGAATGGGATCTCGTACTTTGCTTATATGTAGAATCTATTTCAGTGAATTCTTTGACAGCAATAGGCAGTTTATCTGTATATTTCTGTGTGTTGTGCATGAGTGTGTAGGGAATTAGGGAAGAAAGAGTTGACCAATGATATACTGGTCCCACACACAGAAGAATTTGTGCATAGGCTCCGAAGCCTCCATTACTTATAACGACCGCCCCAGTAACGATTTTGGTGATAAAATTTATAATACATCTGCCATAACTGGCCTTAAATATTTTTTACACAGTATAATCACAAATGCTCACATACATATACACTCATCCATATGAATGCATACATGCACATTCAACTTCTATGGTAATTTATATCGAGCCAACACAATATCTAGAGATTGATGAAATCATCACAGGCATTTCGTAGTTGATGGGAACGTTTCCTCATACTGAACGAATAATGTCAGAAATACTGAAATAAATTTAGAAAAATATAAGAACCAGTGCCAAGTGTAGAACTTAAACCCTGATGAGCCGATTCCATCATAAAGAATCTAACTATCTGAGCTAGGCTCAATTCATAGCTTAGTTTGCAGTGTTCTTTGTGATGAAATATGCTCACCATATTCACCGGGAAAATATATGCATTCGTGCGTTCATAAGATGAGTGTATATATGTGTGCATGAGTGTGTGCCATTTACAAAAAGGAAAAAGAATAGAATCCATCCATCCATCATCCATCCCGTAATCATTCACAAAAGGAAAAGGAAAACGTTTCATCCATCATTTGCGAATTGCGATTTACTGAAAAGTTCAATCAATTCATCACATCCATCCCTCCATGATCCATGCCGTAATCATTCGCAAAAAAGAGGAGAAAACATCCATCCACCCCGTAACGCGATGTCGTGAACCACGTGTGCGTCGTCCCGTTTCCGTTTCTCGCCGGTTTTTGGCCCGGCCCTGGAGACAGGACACGCGCCATCGGAAGGGAAAGATTGTTGGTACGTGCAAGATTCTTGCGGATCGGCGTGCGGCCAAGCCGACGGTGTGCCAGGCGAGTTAGCGCACTGTTAGCGCATGCTGCGAAATTGGCTGGCGATGAATTTCGGCATGGAACAGAGAGAATCTGACTGCGCACAAATCATATATGCATCCATCCGGTCACTTCGAGGTTAGAAAGCAAGCTTAGATTTTAGTTGGAGGATGGGACGAAGGTATCTCCCACGGGGTTAATTGCCAAACCGAAGAGGTAACATGTGCAAGTTAGAGAGGTGCATGTGAGATAATCAGCTGCTGCATTTTTTATGTGCGTGAGCGCATGCAGGATAATGATCAAACTGGTGCGTGTTGTGTTGGTAACACTCACTAACACGGAGCAGTGGAAGCAAGGTTAAAGTTTAGCATTGGTGTAAAGTGTCACGAGAGCTGCTCCTGTGCACATGCGCAGGTCAGGTGTATGTAACGGAAGACACTCCTCTGCTCTTGCTCTGTTCCTACAGTTGTTGCTACCACGCGTCAGTCAGAGCAAGCGAACACACGGCGGAAAGCAGGGCACACGGCGGGCAGGTCGACCGGGAAGGAGGAGCAGCCCACGGGAAGCCGAGATATACAAATCCTCACACTTCTACAACGCAGTGGAACCCCAATAAGAACACCTCGCCTAAAGACCACGGACATCAATGAAGTTCATCCATCAATTAGCCGTGGACGTCTTTTTTATGGCGCCACACTTTTTGCATTTGCTCCTAAATGATTTTTTCATCCTTGCATCCTATATACTCCGCTGGTCCTTTTTACTCTGCATATTAGTATTCTCTGAAGTCAAACTTCACAAAGTTTGACCGTATTTATATGAAAAAATATCAACATTTGTCATTGCTAAAGTCATACAATATGAAACTTTAAATCATGACACATCTATTGACATTGATTTCAGATTGTGAATGTTGATACTTTTTTCTATAAAGTTGGTCAAACTTTACGAGGCTTGACTTCGGTCAAATCTTATATGCGAACTAAAAAGAACCGGAGGGAGTACCTAAGAGATCCATCTTCACTATCATATTTATCTTGACATGCAATCTATTCACCTCAGTCATGCATCCACGTCATCAAATCTCCACGATTCCATGTGTTTCGTTTGAGGACCGGTCTGTCCCAGCCTTGCAAGCTTGCATGCAGCATATCCACATTAGCCAAAAAAATGTATTATTAACTTCTGTTTATATGTAGCCACACCCTGGGGAAAGCTATGATCGTTTGCTTCCTCTTCCACTGAACCGAAGAATCAATCTGGAAAGCGATTCTAATTCCAAATCTCCCGAACCACATAAATCAACCACCAGCCTCCGCCGATGGGCATTAGGGATCAACACATCCCTGTCTCCACTCCTCTCTTTTGCTCCTTCATATTCTCGAATCTCGATCCTCAATGTTCATCTTCTTGCGTCCTTCTCTTCCTTGCGGCGCACCCCGGCTTCGCCATCACCTCCTTTTCTTGCCCTCTATGCGGCATGTTAGTGTTTGACGAGAACCTACCGTCGCACTGCGCCCGGCCCAAGAAGCCGTCGGAGGTGCTAACTTCTACCATCGGCCATGTGGAAGGTTGGGAGGAACCCCGAGAGCCATATTTGAAGTTTTCTCGCCTACATGGATTCAGAGATGAGCAGATAAGATTTGCATCATATTTCCATTCAATGATTTTGCGATTGGTGATCATGCTGATTCGTTTGGTAATAATAACTCAATGGCATTGGACAACAGATGTAAAATCGCGACTGGTGTTTCCACCATGGTAATCGCCAACATCGGTGTCTTCCAAGAGCAAACCCTCCCCAGCGGCGGAGATGGCAAGACACAGTCGACACACAAGTTGCTCTAAGAGGCGAGGCCAGCGGTCAATAGGCGGTGGCAGACGTCCATTCTGTACAGGCAGGGTGTTGTTCTCAACTACCGTGGACACCATCCCCCCCCCCCCCCCCCTATTTTGTAGCAATTTTTATGGTGATATTTTGGGAAAAATACAAATGTTGTTTTCCAGTATTATTCATCCCCTTTTGATGTCCTGAAAATGTTCTGAAGCTACTAATTTTGACTGATTTGATTAGTGTCCAAGGTAATTTATGCATTTAAATATATTAATTGTTCCTTGTCTTATAAGTTAACAAGAAGGTGTTATTCTAATTGTTTTCTAGCTTCTATAGGCCCTCCACTCCTCCAATGGCGAATATTGTCTTTGGAGACCGAGCTCCATTGAGCTCGGTTTTGAAAATTTTGAATTTTGTCAAATTTCATATTTTCTATGTTTCAAAAAATTCTGAAAAAAAAACACAGATATACATGAGGCATAATACACATGTGTGTAAATTTTCAGGACAAAATACGTTGAAATGAGGGCTGTGCAAAAAAGAGACAAATCTAAGACTTTTTAACACATGATACTATTCATCCTCCCAGGCCATAAATTTGTCTTTTTTGTAAAGATCGCATTTCAACGTTTTTCATCCTGAAATTTTACACACATACAAATAACATCCTTGTTTACTCACACATTTTTTTTTTCAGATTTTTTCAAACCGGAAAGTTCAAATTTTGATTTGTTTTCAAAAAAAGGCCTCCATGGCGCCATCTGTAACTCTTAGCACCCTATCTATCTATCTATCTATCTATCTATCTATCTATCTAAATCTATTTTTGTTACAAATCTTGATGTATACAAAGGACATACAAAATTCTCATGCTTCTTTCCTGAAAGGAGTATTGAAGTCGGTATCTTTTTGCATGCTTCTGGTGGACAAATTATTCACATTGCTTGCTAGTGGTATTGTGGTAACAGCTTTTTTTGTGTGGGAAAGCTGATAAGATAACTCAAGCGATTTCGAAAGTGATGTGTCACTTGCTGCACTAACTCTGAACTTTTTTCTAATTTTCATTTTCTTTCTGAATATTACTTCCCACACATGCAACAATCTGAAGGTATATATGCATAGTTATGTTTCTGAGGTAAGTAACATAGATGGTTTATTGCTGATCGATGGATCCCTTTCTTTTTTCTTTTGCTGATTCCACAATAATTTCCTCTATTCTTCCCTTAATGATGCCCTTTTTGTAACGTTAATGCACCAATCAATGGATTTAATTTGTTATTTTTCTGCAGAGTTATGTTACCCAATCCATAGTGTTAGTTAGAAGAGGGGTCTTTCAGATGAAGTCACAACTAAAAACAACAGATATGTTAGGAGGTGAAAGCCTTAAGATTCTATCGGGGCAAATGGCATTTGTATTGCATATGTTTACTGCCTTTGGGATCGGGCGACGACGGTGCTTCTGCACTGTTTCCTTCTTGGAGGCGTCGTTTTTGGAGAATTAGGACTTCGGGTGTTGTCTAGGTGGTGGTTTGTGCTGCAGCTACGAGGAATTGATCACTGTTGCGGGATCTTTTTTTTCTTTTCTTTTCTTTTTCTTCTTATTATCTTTTGGCTGTGTGCATCCGTAATGTTTTTACGATATTGTGTTGTTGCAGAGGCCGGGTGTAATTGGTATCTCCGTAATATTAATATATTTCCTTTGTCGAAAAATATGTTTACCGCCTGTTGTGGGATGCATTAAGGTAAA
The DNA here is from genome assembly GCA_034509565.1 of Triticum monococcum. Classification (NCBI taxonomy): domain Eukaryota; kingdom Viridiplantae; phylum Streptophyta; class Magnoliopsida; order Poales; family Poaceae; genus Triticum; species Triticum monococcum. Next base: position 675,394,685 of record CM067845.1, read on the forward strand.
TGTACATGGGAGTTCTGCTGCAGATTGCACACAATCAAGACTAAAGGTTATAGCTAGGTCATGATGTTTAAGATGCAAATTGATAGTTTTCCCACTTGCAAAGAAGCAGAGATAGTAGCATATATTGAAAAGCTTTAACCAATTTGTTCCATGGTTAATTGGCCATAATATCCTCTGTTCCGATCGTTCATTTGTTGTCTAAACTTTTAGTGATATTAGTATAATGATTGATCTTACGTATGTATTATTAGCCATGTACCATTCTAAAGTATCATTATCAAAGCAACATTATTTATGCATCATTTTGTTAATCCTTTTAGGAGAGTCGGTTTGATCAGTAAAACACACCAACTTTAGGCAATATTTCGCACATCAACGCGCGGGGAATCATCTGGTTACCAGTTGTATGTGAACCAAATATGCAGAAGCCGCAGGGCGGAGACAGGATATAGGCATGAGGGGGGCGAGAAAGACAATGATCATTACACATTTTTTTCTTCAAAAAGAGGGAGGTCTTGAGTCTCTACATCGAGTGATGCACATAACCATAGCCCTCATAAAATGTCACAATATATTAGGACTTTCAACTCAATATGGCATTGATATCAAAATATGGCAACATATGCCTCGCAACGACAAGGCTACATTCCCATAAGATTATATTTTTAGAGTGAAGATTAATTATCTAACTTTTTAGATAGGTTTTAGCCACAACCTACCACACGTGTCAAGCAAAGTTGATAGTCTCAACACTAAGAGTGTTGGAGGTGGAAGCAATTGGCTTGTAAAAAGAGTTTCACACCGTTGTTGTTTTCCTCTTTATAATTGAGGCATAATAAAATTGAAAGAAAAACTAATCAAATTGATAAACTATTATGTTGTTTCATATTTAAGTATGTTATAGTTAAACAAGATTGGTTGGTGGAAATTTGTCAACTCATCAAAGAAAAACTGGTAACTAGCTAGTATCTACCAGAGCTGGTGTATACACGAGGTGACCATCTTATAAAATACTTACAGTGATCAACACTTCAACGGTATGTCCGACATATTTCGACACGATGATACACCAGCGTCGCTGAGAGAGCCCCGGAGTGGCTAGCACTTGGTCATATCCTGCTCTGATCTCCTTGCCTCCCTGAACGACGGCGAGTGACGACAGCGGTAGCCTTAGCAGCGGCGCTGAGACACATGGTTCGATAACTAATCGATATATCTAGTTCTCCAATCGGCTAACCTTTTTTTAGGGGACTCAATCTTTTTTAGGCGTAGAACCAAGTTTATTGATCAAAACCCAGAGATAGTGAAATACATCTGGGATCATGGGCTGACCAAGCCACAAGTGGCGCCTTTGACCTAAAGAATGTGCAAACTTGGCTAGACTATGAGCATCTCTATTCGACTCTATACTTTCGAAAATAAAATTACAATTAAACATGGTAATTCTATGAGTAATTTCACTAACAATAGTGCCATATTACCTTTGATTGTCGTTGTGGATATCACCAATCACTTGTTTTAAATCAAACGTCACCACAAAGTTCTGTAGAAGCAAGTCTTCTGCTAATGACAGTGCCTCCTGCAGGCGATCGCCTTTAGAACTGCTGGATCGTGAATGCCATTAATTTTCTTGGTCATTGCAATCGTTTAACTTTTTTTTTTGAGCCGCTCGCAATCGTTTAACTGTATGGCTGAGGACAGAAAAACAACTCCAGGCCGTGATGATAACTCTCAGCCGATGGGCTGTTGGGCTTCTACCTAAGTTGGGTGCACACAGGTTAAATCTTCCGGCCTTTAGCGCACATATAGCGGTCTAATAGCAGCTAATCTAGTACGTCTGCATGACAGGAGAAACTAATTAAGGAGTACTGCTTCGAAAGCCTTCCCAAGGGTCATCACGTGACATATGTGATAAGCAACTCAAACAATTAAAAAAGCCTCTCATGGGTCATTTGGGGTGGATTGGGAGCACGTTATCTGTCGCGTTTTAGGCGCTTTCTTTGGATTTTTCTTCTGTACGCATTTTTGGTTTTTAGATGTTTTTTTTGTTTATTTGGCTTCTTGGTTTTCTTCCTTTTTCTTAGCTTTTGGATAAAAAATTTTGCCTCACAGGTAAATGAGACCGAAATCCCAACCTTTGAAAATGATTTCCTTTTATGCACTTCACCTACCGTATACAAACGGTGTTTTATAGGGAAGGCCCTCGGGACGCCACGCCGAGCCCGTGGCACCTCGCCAACAAGGGGCTCCTAGGCCGGACATGCTAAAGAGGAAGGCGGTCCGGACGGAGACGCCGGCGCAGAGGTATGATGCAACACCTCACTCCGTGGTTGTCATCTTTAAAAACATAATAACACCCGTGCTTCCTAGAAGGAATAACGCTCGCCGGAGAATATCCGGAGAGGTCGCCAATCACGCCTCTACTAGTCGGGCTCCAGAGCCGGACACAGAGGCGAAAGCTAACACGAGGCGCATGCCGGATGCCCCTTCTACAGAGGATGTGGATAAAATATCCGCTACGAATTCCGAGGTGGAGAGCGCCATGAATCACAGGCGTCGCCGAGCTGTACTCCGTGACGCTTGTTTCTCCCAAGAGGCGTTTGATGCCTTCAATTCAGGAGATGCGTACATCCGTGCAGCACAAAGTGGTCTAGCCAGAGCCACGAACCAGTATGTAAAGGATATACGGGTAAGAAAATTTGATGATTATATATATCAGTAGCCCCTGAGACTTGAAACAGTTGGCACAACTGATTTAAGGATCATTATTTGTGCAGGTTCTTACAGAGAAGAATACCCAATTGTCTCAAGAGCTGGGAGAGTGCAAGGCCCAGCTGCAGGCCGCAATGGCCGCTTTGAAGGAGTCCGAGAAGGCCCCCTCCGGTAACACCTGTTTTAAAGAATGATAGGTAGCATATAGGATGCAGCATGCACGCGATTCTAACAATAAATATTGCAGATGACGCCGGAGTAAATCCAGATGAGCAACATGCCATACGACACGTAAAGGCTGGCGAGCGCGTGCTTACAAAAGTTAGGCAGGAGAAAAATAATCTCCAGGATGCCAATACCCAGATGAGCGTGGAACTAAAGGATGTTCGCGCCCAGCTGTCGGACTTCGTGAAGGAGAATAAGCGGCTTCGACGTGGCATTTTCAGTAAGTGCTTGAGCAAACCGTAAAAAGAGTTCGGCGAAGAAGCCAACTAACAGAGTTATGTCTGTAGGTATGCTGACGGGTCGTCTAGCGGATGAGATGCCCGGGTCTGCGGGTGATCTTCTACCAGAGCTCTCACAACTGCACGAACAAGTCCGACAGGTGATGCAAGGTATTGCCCAGGCCTTGTGGCCATCCGTCTCCCTGCCCGAAGTCCTTGGAGAGCTTGCGGAGAAGCTCAAGGGAGCGCAGCGGCGCTTCCGATTATGGAAGATATTAGCCTGCCGTCAGGGTGCCAGGGAAGCCTGGGCCATGGTGAAGACACGGTATACCAAGGCTGACCCAAACCACATGGCCGAGGTCGGACCTGTGGGGCCCGATGGGAAAGAGATCCCTGTTAGCTTAGTGTATGGGCAAGTAGAATTAGCCGCAAAGTATTTCCAACAGGATTGGAGGCTAGACAGCCTGTTTGATGGTATAGAAGAGGAATTTAGTCAGTCTAAGTGACTATGTAATGAAAGTGACATGTATAATGCCTTCTAGCCGGATTGTAAAGCATTTGTCATGGCAGACCTTTTCGCTTCAACCTTGGGACCCGATAGTTCGGAGTGTATCCGAATACCCGCTCAGTTATGTAAGAACCGGGGTATGCGTGGAAACCAGGCATAGGGGTCATTAGTGCTTGAACAGACAAGTACCCAATTAGTTATGTTATATTACATGGTTAGTAAGAAACATCTTCCAGGGAGAATAGTTACGTTAAGGGTTCCTTTCCCTGGGTACGCATGCCCTAAAGTGCATGTCCGGACTGCGAGAAGAGACGCAGGCAAAAAACGTCTGGGGGCACATATGGAAAATAAATAAAAATCATCTTTTGTTCACTGACCGAATATTCCCTTAAGAACGCTAGCTTTCGGCTTCACCCAGTCTGAGGTACACATCTGGCTGACCCGGCAGTAACAATCGCAGAGGTGCTCCCCTTATGCCCTAGCCTAATTAACGGGAACGTAGGGCATAAATACAAGAGCCAGGCAACCCAGCTTGGCCAAAACTTAAGTCATATCGATGCATATAATGGCGAAGAAAAGGTACATGCGGAAGAATGACACATGTGTTGGGCATGAAGCCCGGATAAATAATTAAACTTCTGTGTAAGAAGCCCCCAGGTATAATGAGCGTGGTTAGCACGTTAATAGTGTGCAAGCAAGGCACAAATTGGCCCTTAAAGGCCTTGAGAAAGGAAAAAAGGAAAGAGAGAAAGAAAAGACAGATAATGTATATGCAAAAAATGGACAGAGGAAGGAGACGAACATAGAGTCCGGCACTAGGCGTAGAATCTTCGGAGCCTGGCTGCGTTTCATGGGTTCGGCTCAAGTCGATTATCCGATGCATCCCGCAGACGGTACGCTCCACCGGTCAGAACTTGGTCAATGATGAAGGGACCTTCCCATTTGGGCTTGAGTTTGGTCTTTTTCTTCTTCGGTAGGCGTAGAACTATCTCGCCAACATTATAAGTTTTGGCCCATACTTCTCTGCTTTGGTATCTTCGAGCCTGTTGCTGATAGAATGCGGAACGGGCTTTTGCCACGTCGCGCTCCTCCTCCAGGGTGTCCAGACTGTCCTGCTTATCGAGCTCGGCTTCTCTTTCTTCGTACATGCGCACCCGAGGTGAGTCATGAATTATGTCGCAGGGCAGAACCGCCTCTACGCCGTACACCATAAAGAAAGGTGTGTATCCAGTAGTACGATTCGGCGTGGTCCACAGCCCCCAGAGTACAGAGTCGAGCTCCTCCACCCAGTGCGTGTTAGATTCCTTTAGGGACCGCACTAATCTGGGTTTGATGCCGCTCATGATGAGACCATTTGCTCGCTCGACTTGACCGTTAGTTTGTGGGTGATAGACAGAAGCATAATCAAGCTTAATGCCCATGTTTTTGCACCAGACTTTTACCTCGTCGGCAGTGAAGTTCGTGCCGTTGTCAGTGATGATGCTGTAGGGGATGCCATAATGGTGTACAACCCCGGATATGAAGTCTATCACCGGTCCGGATTCGGCCGTTTTAACAGGTTTGGCTTCTATCCATTTGGTGAATTTATCCAGCATGACCAGTAAGTATTTTTTCTTATGGGTTCCCCCTTTAAGGGGTCCAACCATGTCAAGCCCCCAGATCGCAAAGGGACAGGTAATGGGGATTGTTTGGAGGACGGTGGGCGGAATATGGCTTTGGTTTGCAAAAAGCTGGCAACCAACGCAACGTTGGACCAGGTCCTGTGCATCTGCCCGGGCCGTCGGCCAATAAAAACCTGTACGGAAGGCCTTGCTTACAAGGGCCCGGGCTGTGGCGTGGTGGCCGCCGAGTCCGGCATGAATTTCTTCCAGAAGCTTCCGCCCTTCCTCTTCGGAGATGCACCTTTGAAGGACTCCGGTAGTGCTTTTCTTATAAAGCTCTCCCTCATGGACCCTGTAGGACTTTGACCGCCGCACTATGCAGCGTGCCTCATTTTGGGCTTCGGGAAGTTCCTGCCTGGTTAGGTAGGCAAGGAGTGGTTTTGTCCATGGGGCGATGATGGCCATTGTTACATGGGCTAAAGGTGTTATATCGGTGGCAGAGCCTTCGATTACGTCAGAGTGTTCGGTATCGGGTATTGTGGCCGGGTCCGGACTATTGTTACCGGTGTCCCCTTCCCATACCACGGATAGCTTAAACAGCCTCTCCAGGAAGATGTTGGGTGGGACCGCATCGCGTTTTGCGCCGATGCGGGCGAGGATATCCGCCGCCTGATTTTTTTCCCGAGCCACATGGTGGAATTCGAGCCCATCGAACCGAGCTAACATCTTGAGGATGGCGTTGCGATAGGCCGCCATTTTCGGATCCTTGGCATAGAAGTCTCCATTTATTTGGGATATTGCGAGGTTCGAATCCCCACGCACCTCTAGGCATCGAATGCCCATGGAAACTGCCATCCAAAGACCATGTAACAGGGCCTCGTATTTGGCTGCATTGTTGGAGTTTGTATACAGTATCTGGAGTACGTATTGAACTGTATCTCCAGTTGGGGACGTCAGGATGACGCCAGCCGCCAGACCAGCCAGCATTTTGGAGCCGTCAAAGTGCATGATCCAATTGGAGTATGCGCCGTACTCTTTAGGGAGTTCAGCCTCCGTCCATTCGGCGACAAAGTCGGCCAATACTTGCGACTTAATGGCTCGCCGGGGTTTGTATGTTATGTCGAACGGGAGGAGCTCAGTGGCCCATTTGGCAATCCGGCCCGTGGCGTCGCGGTTGTTTATGATATCATTAAGTGGCACTTCCGAGGCTACTGTAATTGAACACTCTTGAAAGTAGTGTCGCAGCTTCCGGGATGCCATGAATACAGCATAGGCTATCTTTTGATAATGTGGCTACCGTGATTTGCATGGAGTGAGGACAGTGGATACATAATATACCGGCTTTTGAAGGGGGAATTTATGTCCGTCCGTTTCTCGTTCGACGGCGAGCACTGCGCTTACAACCTGATGAGTTGCCACAATGTACAGCAACATTGGTTCGCCGATGTTTGGCGCGGCCAGGATTGGGTTGGTTGCTAGTATGGCTTTTATTTCTTCCAATCCAGTTGTGGCAGCATCGTCCACTCGAAGTGTCCGGTGCGCCGAAGGAGGCGATAAAGGGGTTATGCCTTTTCTCCTAAGCGGGACATAAAGCGGCTTAGAGCCGCCACACATCCGGTTAATTTTTGGATTTGTTTGAGGTCCGTTGGGATGGCCAACTGTGACAGAGCTCGTATTTTGGCCGGATTTGCTTCAATTCTTCTACTGGAGACAATGAAGCCTAGGAGCTTTCCGGCTGGTACACCAAAAATGCATTTTTCCGGATTGAGCTTGATATCGTATGTTCGGAGGTTATCGAATGTGAGCCTCAGGTCGTCTATTAGAGAGTCGACGTGTTTGGTTTTGACGACCACATCATCTACGTATGCCTCTACTGTTTTGCCGATCTGTTTCTCCAAACATGTCTGGATCATGCGCTGATATGTTGCGCCGGCGTTTTTGAGCCCAAAAGGCATTGTGTTGAAACAGAAGGGGTCGTATGGTGTGATGAATGCCGTTGCGGCTTGGTCGGACTCTGCCATCTTGATTTGGTGGTAGCTGGAGTATGCGTCGAGGAGACACAATGAATCGTGTCCTGCGGTATCATCGTAATTTGGTCGATGCGGGGGAGGGGGAAGGGATCCTTTGGGCAAGCCTTGTTGAGGTCCTTGAAATCGACACATAGGTGCTAGGATTTGTCCTTCTTTGGTATCATCACTAGGTTTGCTAGCCAGTCCGGGTGTTTTATTTCTCTAATGAATCCGGCCTCCAATAACTTGGCTAGTTCCTCTCCCATAGCTTGTCTCTTAGGTTCAAAGAAATGCCGAAGAGTCTGCTTGACCGGCTTGAATCCCTTTAGAATATTAAGGCTGTGCTCGGCCAGCCTGCGTGGGATTCCTAGCATATCTGAGGGGTGCCAGGCGAATATGTCCCAATTCTTGCACAGGAACTCTCGTAGTGCGGTGTCCACGGCGGGGTTTAACTGTGCCCCGATCGAGGCTGTTTTTGTAGGGTCCGTTGGGTGGACTTGGAATTTGACTATTTCACCCGCTGGTTTAAAAGAGGTGGACTTGGATCTTTTGTCGAGTATCACGTCGTCCCTATCCACTGTGGAGCGTAGCGTAGTTAATTCTTCGGCTGCAAGGGCTTCGGATAATGCCTCGAGGGCCAATGAGGCTGTTTTGTTTTCGGCACGGAGTGCTGTGTCCGGATCACTAGCGAGAGTGATGATTCCATTGGGCCCGGGCATCTTGAGCTTCATGTACCCGTAATGGGGTATGGCCTGGAAGATCGTGAACGCCTCCCGCCCTAAAAGGGTGTGGTATCCGCTACTGAACGGGGCCACTTGGAATGTAATTTCTTTGGACCTATAGTTTTCCGGCGTGCCGAATACCACATCTAGTGTGATTTTCCCAGCACAGCGTGCTTCACGACTGGGGATGATTCCTCTGAAGGTTGTGCTGCTTTGCTCAATGCGGTTCCAGTCTATTTCCATTTTTGAAGAGTTTCCTCATAGATGAGGTTTAATCCACTGCCGCCGTCCATGAGTACTTTGGTGAGTCGAAAGCCGTCCACAATTGGACTGAGGACCAGTGCAGCTGGTGCTCGGGTTGTTCGGAATTTAGGTTCGTCACTGGCATTGAAGGTAATAGCCGTGTCACTCCATGGATTTATTGCTGCTACGTGGAAGATTTCGGCAATGCTGCGGAGTGTTCGCTTGCGCCTATTATTTGATGCAAAGGTCTCAAAGACTGTTAATACCGTATTGGTTTCCCCGGGATGGTGTTCTGTGGCATCTGGGATGAAAAGATCCTCACCACTTTTGGCCACCTGCCAGAGTACCCAACATGCTCTGAGGCTGTGTGTTGGTATGGTATCCGCTGTACTATGGATTTTGCAGGGTCCGCTGAGCCATCCCTCCAATACGGTTCCACACCCTGTAGAGGGTTTTTGCTTCTTTGTAATTAACTCGGGTGTCTTATGGTAGTGCACCCTTTTACTTCGGACTAGGTGTATATTCGGAGCCGGATTATCCCAAAATTTTGTTTCGGTTTTCCAGGCGCTTTCCATCGCACAGTACTTTCGTACTATGGACGCCAAGTCAGCGAAGCGTGATATGTCACGGCAACTTATGACGTTAAGGATTCCCTTGTTCGTGCAATTATTGCAGAAAAATGAGATTGCGTCTTCCTCGCGACGGTCCTTAACCTTCTTCATCACAAGGAGGAATCTGGCCCAATAATGATGTACTGTGTCCTGGGGCTCTTGCCTGATGTGAGAAAGATCGTTTATGTTTGGGTGGGTGGGTGGATTTGAGTCCGAACCCTTACCCGATCTGATACCCAGGGGCTGAGGAGTTTCCAATCTTGGAAGTTCGGGTTTCGGGATGTTGCCCGATAAGTCTGGCCCGCTGCCTGATTCTAAGTTCAGGGCTTGGGTGATGTCCTCCCATGAACGGGTATCCGGCTCAGAGAGCTCGGGAATCCGGACATAGTTAGTCCTCGGGATAGAGGAAGAATCGCCGCATTGTTCCTCCACCACCGCAATATGATTGGTGACCGGTGGAGAGTTAATCTCCCTTTGATTAGGTTTAAGCCCAATCCGATCATAGTCCGTAGCGACTCCCAAGGCGGCGATGCGATCAAAGAGTTCGTTTAGGGAAGAGAGCTCCATTGGATCCATCTGTTCGGCAAATTCCGAGCCGGCGTGGAGGCTGTTTTCGATGGCCCAAGAAGACATCGTCGGTGCAGCGGCCGAACAGGCAGTCATGACGAAACCGCCTAGCCGGAGAGTTTGGCCGACAACCAAGGCTCCCCCGGTGGTAATATTGTCTTTAAAAACGAGACGAGACATCAAGCCTAACGATGATGACACAGAGGAACTCTCAATGAAAGCACCAATGTCAGTGTCAAAACCGGCGGATCTCGCGTAGGGGGTCCCGAACTGTGCGTCTTGGCGGATGGTAACAGGAGACGGGGGACACGATGTTTTTACCCAGGTTCGGGCCCTCTCGATAGAGGTAAAACCCTACTCATGCTTGATTGATCTTGATGATATGAGTATTACAAGAGTTGATCTACCACGAGATCGAAGAGGCTAAACCCTAGAAGCTAGCCTATGGTATGATTGTTCTTCTTGCTACGAACTAACCACTCCGGTTTATATAGACACCGGAGGGGGCTAGGGTTACATAGAGTCAGTTACAAGGAAGGAGATCTACATATCCGTATTGCCAAGCTTGCCTTCCACTGTTGGGGAACGTTGCAGAAAACAAATTTTTTTCTACGTTTTCACCAAGATCCATCTATGAGTTCATCTAGCAACGAGTGATCGGATGCATCTACATACCTTTGTAGATCGCGAGCGGAAGCGTTCAAGAGAATGGGGATGAGGGAGTCGTACTCGACGTGATCCAAATCACCGGAGATCCTAGCGCCGAACGGACGGCACCTCCGCGTTCAACACACGTACGGTCAGCGTGACGTCTCCTCCTTCTTGATCCAGCAAGGGGGGAGGAGAGGTTGATGAAGATCCAGCAGCACAACGGCGTGGTGGTGGATGCAGCAGTCACCGCAGCAGGGCTTCGCCGTTCTTCTGCAAGAGGGAGAGGTGTAGCAGGGGAGAGGGAGACGCCAAGAGTCAAGGGTGCGGCTGCCCCTCCCTCCCCCCTTTATATAGGCTCCCCTAGGGGGGCGCCGGCCCTAGGAGATGGGATCTCCTAGGGGGGCGGCGGCCAAGCGGTGGAGTGCCCCCCAAGCCAGGTGGGGCGCCCCCACCCTAGGGTTCCCAACCCTAGGCGCATGGGTTGGGCCAAAGGGGGCGCACCAGCCCACTATGGGCTGGTTACCCTCCCCACTTCAGCCCATGGGGCCCTCCGGGATGGGTGGCCCCACCCGGTGGACCCCGGGACCCTTCCAGTGGCCCCGGTACAATACCGGTGACCCCCGAAACTCTCCCGATGGCCGAAACTGCACTTCCTATATATAATTCTTCACCTCCGGACCATTCCGGAACTCCTCGTGATGTCCGGGATCTCATCCGGGACTCCGAACAACTTTCGGGTTACTGCATATTCATATCTCTACAACCCTAGCGTCACCGAACCTTAAGTGTGTAGACCCTACGGGTTCGGGAGACATGTAGACATGACCGAGATGGCTCTCTGGTCAATAACCAACAGCGGGATCTGGATACCCATGTTGGCTCCCACATGCTCCTCGATGATCTCATCGGATGAACCACAATGTCGAGGATTCAAGCAACCCCGTATACAATTCCCTTTGTCAATCGGTACGTTACTTGCCCGAGATTCGATCGTCGGTGTCCCAATACCTCGTTCAATCTTGTTACCGGCAAGTCACTTTACTCGTACCGTAATGCATGATCCCGTGACCAGAAACTTGGTCACTTTGAGCTCATTATGATGATGCATTACCGAGTGGGCCTAGAGATACCTCTTTGTCATACGGAGTGACAAATCCCAGTCTTGATCCGTGTCAACCCAACAGACACTTTCGGAGACACCCGTAGTATACCTTTATAGTCACCCAGTTACGTTGTGACGTTTGGTACACCCAAAGCACTCCTACGGTATCCGGGAGTTACACGATCTCATGGTCTAAGGAAAAGATACTTGACATTGGAAAAACTCTAGCAAACGAACTATACGATCTTGTGCTATGTTTAGGATTGGGTCTTGTCCATCACATCATTCTCCTAATGATGTGATCTCGTTATCAATGACATGCAATGTCCATAGTCAGGAAACCATGACTATCTATTGATCAACGAGCTAGTCAACTAGAGACTTACTAGGGACATGTTGGTGTCTATGTATTCACACATGTATTACGATTTCCGGATAACACAATTATAGCATGAATAAAAGACAATTATCATGAACAAAGAAATATAATAATAATACTTTTATTATTGCCTCTAGGGCATATTTCCATCAGTCTCCCACTTGCACTAGAGTCAATAATCTAGTTACATTATGATGAATCGAACACCCATAGAGTTCTGGTGTTGATCATGTTTTGCCCTAGGGAGAGGTTTAGTCAACGGATCTGCGACATTCAGATCCGTATGTACTTTACAAATTTCTATGTCTCCATCTTGAACATTTTCACGGATGGAGTTGAAGCGACGCTTGATGTGCCTGGTCTTCTTGTGAAACTTGGGCTCCTTGGCAAGTGCAATAGTTCCAATGTTGTCACAGAAGAGCTTGATCAGCCCCGACGCATTGGGTATGACTCCTAGGTCGGTGATGAACTCCTTCACCCAGATTGCTTCATGTGCTACCTCCGAGGCAGCCATGTACTCCGCTTCACATGTAGATCCCGCCACGACGCTCTGCTTGCAGCTGCACTAGCTTACTACTCCACCATTCAACATATACACGTATCCGGTTTGTGACTTAGAGTCATCCAGATATGTGTCGAAGCTAGCATCGACGTAACCCTTTACGATGATCTCTTCGTCACTTCCATAAACGAGAAACATGTCCTTAGTCCTTTTCAGGTACTTCGGGATATTTTTGACCGCTGTCCAGTGTTCCTTGCCGGGATTACTTTGGTACCTACCTACCAAACTTACGGCAAGGTTTACATTAGGTCTGGTACACAGCATGGCATACATAATAGACCCTATGGCTGAGGCATAGGGGATGACACTCATCTCTTCTATATCTTCTGCCGTGGTCGGACATTGAGCTGAGCTCAATTTCACACCTTGCAACACAGGCAAGAACCCCTTCTTAGACTGATCCATATTGAACTTCTTCAATATCTTATCAAGGTATGTGCTTTGTGAAAGACTGTAGGATCGAAAGTATGTCTAGAGGGGGGGGGGGTGATTAGACTACTTGACCAAATAAAAACTTAACCTTTTCCCAATTTTAGTTCTTGGCAGTTTTTAGCTATCTTAGGACAAGTCAAGCAATCATTACACAATTCAAGCAAGCATGCAAAGAGTGTATTGGCAGTGGAAAGTAAAGCATGCAACTTGCAAGAATATAAAGGGAAGGGTTTGGAGAATTCAAACGCTATTGGAGACACGGATGTTTTTCCCGTGGTTCGGATAGGTGGTGCTATCCTACATCCACGTTGATGGAGACTTCAACCCACGAAGGGTAATGGTTGCGCGAGTCCACGGAGGGCTCCACCCACGAAGGGTCCACGAAGAAGCAACCTTGTTCATCCCACCATGGCCATCGCCCATGAAGGACTTGCCTCACTAGCGGTAGATCTTCACGAAGTAGGCGATCTCCTTGCCCTTACAAACTCCTTGGTTCAACTCCACAATCTTGTCGGAGGCTCCCAAGTGACACCTAGCCAATCTAGGAGACACCACTCTCCAAGAAGTAACAAATGGTGTGTTGATGATGAACTCCTTGCTCTTGTGCTTCAAATGATAGTCTCCCCAACACTCAACTCTCTCTCATATGATTTGGATCTGGTGGAAAGAAGATTTGAGTGGAAAGAAACTTGGGAAAGGCTAGAGATCAAGATTCATATGGTTTGAATGGAATATCTTGGTCTCAACACATGAGTAGGTGGTTCTCTCTCAGAACATACGAGTTGGAATGGTGTATGTGTTCTGATGGCTCTCTCCACGAGTGAAGAGGAGGTGGAGGGGTATTTATAGCCTCCACACAAAATCCAACCATTACACACAATTTACCAATCTCAGTGGGACCGAATTAGAAAACTCGGTCGGACCGAAATAGTAAACCTAGTGACCGTTAGGAATTTCGGTGGGACTGACATGCAACTCGGTAGGACCGATTCGGTTAGGGTTTGGGCATAACGTAATCTCGGTGAGACCGATTGCACAAACTCGGTGAGACCGAGTTTGGCAATAAGCTAACCAGAGAGTTGGTCAGGCAAACTCGGTGGGACCGACTTGCTCTTTCAGTGAGACCGAAAAGTTACAAGAAGGAAACATAGAGTTTACCTTGCATTCTCAGTGGGACCGATTCGCTCTTTCGGTGAGACCGAAAAGTTACGAAAGGGAAACAGAGAGTTTGCAAGCCAATCTCGGTGAGACCGAGATCCTTATCGGTAGGACCGAATTGCTAGGGTTTGGCAGTGGCAAATGACAAGTGAAACTCGGTGGCGCCGGATTGAAAGAATCGGTATGACCGAGTTTGGCTTAGGGTTTAGGTCATTTGTGGATATGGGAAAGTAGCTGAGGATTTTGGAGCATATCATTAAGCACATAAAGCAAGAGGCTCATTAAGCAACACCTCATCCCTCCTTGATAGTATTGGCTTTTCCTAAAGACTCAATGTGATCTTGGATCACTAAAATATAAAATGAAGAGTCTTGAACTTTTGAGCTTGAGCCAATTCTTTGTCCTTAGCATTTTGAGGGTTCCACTTTCACATCCATGCCATGCCAATCATTGAGCTTTCCTGAAATAATCATCTTGAAATAGCATTAGCTCAATGAGCTATATGTTGTTATGAATTACCAAAACCACCTAGGGATAGTTGCACTTTCAATCTCCCCCTTTTTGGTAATTGATGACAACATATAGATCAAAGCTTCGACAAATGATAATAAGCATGAAATATATCATCGCTTTGAGAAGTATGTGACAAGTAAGAGCTCCCCCTAAATTTGTGCATATTTAAAATTTGCTTTGGACTGCAAATGCACAAGGAGTTAGAATCATGGGTTACTCTTCCATGTCACATACATCTTGGTGGAGCGCTCAAAAATGATAAGATTGAAATACATGCACTCATCACCAAGAATAGTGAATGATCACAAACGATAGAGAGAATGATAATATTTAAGCAAGCATTAAGCAAACATTAAGTGTAGCTCATGATCAAACACATGATCATCGATGTCTCACAAACATAAGGACGTAGTATCTCACACACAAGCAAACAAAGTTCGAAAAACCACCAAATAAAACAAGAGAGAATAAAAGCAACACTCTCTCTCGAAGCCTATGATCTATACATTTTCTCCCCCTTTGGCAACAAGTTACCAAAAAGTTCCTAGAAAATGCATAGTGCTAAGTCGACGCTCAGGCTTGATCTTCAGGTGGTGGTGGAGTCCGGAGCACTCCAAGGACGAAGCCTTCGGTAGACGTGGTCGGAGTTGAGGCTGAAGTGGATGCTGGAGCTAGTGGAATTGAGGCTGTGGCTGGCGCAGACGTTGTAGCTCTGGTGTCAGCAACTGGCAATGCAGACGACCTCGGACCTCGTGGCACCCTCGCAAAAGCATCAGTCGTGGTCCTGCCTCTCCTCTCATTCATGTCCTCCTGGAGCTGCTCCACGGCAGTCTGTATCTCTGTCACCTTGATGTCCATTGAAGGAAATATGCCCTAGAGGCAATAATAAAGTTATTATTTATTTCCTTATATCATGATAAATGTTTATTATTCATGCTAGAATTGTATTAACCGGAAACATAATACATGTGTGAATACATAGACAAACAGAGTGTCACTAGTATGCCTCTACTTGACTAGCTCATTAATCAAAGATGGTTATGTTTCCTAACCATGAACAAAGAGTTGTTATTTAATTAACGAGGTCACATCATTAGTTGAATGATCTGATTGACATGACCCATTCCATTAGCTTAGCACCCGATCGTTTAGTATGTTGCTATTGCTTTCTTCATGACTTATACATGTTCCTATAACTATGAGATTATGCAACTCCCGTTTACCGGAGGAACACTTTGGGTACTACCAAACATCACAACGTAACTGGGTGATTATAAAGGAGTACTACAGGTGTCTCCAATGGTAGATGTTGGGTTGGCATATTTCGAGATTAGGGTTTTGTCACTCCGATTGTCGGAGAGGTATCTCTGGGCCCTCTCGGTAATACACATCACATAAGCCTTGCAAGCATTATAACTAAGATGTTAGTTATGAGATGATGTATTACGGAACGAGTAAAGAGACTTGCCAGTAACGAGATTGAACTAGGTATTGGATACCGACGATCGAATCTCGGGCAAGTAACATACCGATGACAAAAGGAACAACGTATGTTGTTATGCGGTCTGACTGATAAAGATCTTCGTAGAATATGTAGGAGCCAATATGGGCATCCAGGTCCCGCTATTGGTTATTGACCGGAGACATATCTCGGTCATGTCTACATTGTTCTCGAACCGTAGGGTCCGCACGCTTAACGTTACGATGACAGTTATTATGAGTTTATGCATTTTGATGTACCGAAGGTTGTTCGGAGTCCCGGATGTGATCACGGACATGACGAGGAGTCTCGAAATGGTCGAGACATAAAGATTGATATATTGGAAGCCTATGTTTGGACATCGGAAGTGTTCCGGGTGAAATCGGGATTTTACCGGAATACCGGGAGGGTTACCGGAACCCCCCGGGAGCTAGATGGGCCATAATGGGCCTTAGTGGAAAGAAGAAGGGGCTGCCCTAGATGGACTGCGCGCCTCCCCCTTCCCCTAGTCCTATTAGGACTAGGAAAGGGTGGCCGGCCACCTCCTCCTCTTTTCCCCTCCAAGGAATCCTAGTTGGACTAGGATTGGAGGGGGAATCCTACTCCCAGTGGGAGTAGGACTCTCCTGCGCCTCCCTCCTTGGCCGGCCAGCCCCTCCTCCCTTGCTCCTTTATATACGGGGGCAGGGGACACCCCAAGACAGACAAGTTGATCCTTGAGATCGTTCCTTAGCCGTGTGCAGTGCCCCCTGCCACCAAATTCCACCTCGATCATACCGTTGTAGTGCTTAGGCGAAGCCCTGCGTCGGTAGTACATCAAGATCGTCACCACGCCGTCGTGCTGACGGAAGTCTTCCTCGATGCTTTGCTGGACCGGAGCCCGAGGATCGTCATCGAGCTGAACGTGTGCTAAGAACTCGGAGGTGCCAGAGTAACGGTGCTTGGATAGGTCGGATCGAGAAGAAGACATACGACTACTTCCTCTACATTGTGTGATCGCTTCCGCAGTCGGTCTGCGTTGGTACGTAGACAATACTCTCCCCTCTCGTTGCTATGCATCACCATGATCTTGCGTGTGCGTAGGAAATTTTTCGAAATTACTACGTTCCCCAACAGTGGTATCAGAGCCTAGGTTTTTATGGTTTGATGTTATTTGCACGAGTAGAACACAAGTGAGTTGTGGGCGATACAAGTCACACTGCCTACCAGCATGTCATACTTTGGTTCGGCGGTATTGTTGGATGAGACGATCCGGACCAACCTTACGCGTACTCTTACGCGAGACCGGTTCCCTCGACGTGCTTTGCACATAGATGGCTTGCGGAAGACTGTCTCTCCAACTTTAGTTGAACCAAGTGTGGCTACGCCCGGTCCTTGAGAAGGTTAAAACGGAGTCTATTTGACGAACTATCGTTGTGGTTTTGATGCGTAGGTGAGATGAGTTCTTACTTAAGCCCGTAGCAGCCACGTAAAACTTGCAACAACAAAGTAGAGGACGTCTAACTTGTTTTTGCAGGGCATGTTGTGATGTGATATGGTCAAGGCATGATGCTGATTTTATTGTATGAGATGATCATGTTTTGTAACCAAGTTATCGGCAACTGGCAGGAGCCATATGGTTGTCGCTTTATTGTATGCAATGCAATCGCGATGTAATGCTTTACTTTATTACTAAGCGGTAGTGATAGTCGTAGAAGCATAAGATTTGCGAGACGACAACGATGCTACGATGGAGATCAAGGTGTCGCGCCGGTGACGATGGTGATCATGACGGTGCTTCGGAGATGGAGATCACAAGCACAAGATGATGATGGCCATATCATATCACTTATATTGATTGCATGTGATGTTTATCCTTTTATGCATCTTATCTTGCTTTGATTGACGGTAGCATTATAAGATGATCTCTCACTAAATTATCAAGAAGTGTTCTCCCTGAGTATGCACCGTTGCCAAAGTTCGTCGTGCCCAGACACCACGTGATGATCGGGTGTGATAAGCTCTACGTCCATCTACAACGGGTGCAAGCCAGTTTTGCACACGTAGAATACTCAGGTTAAACTTGACGAGCCTAGCATATGCAGACATGGCCTCGGAACACAGAGACCGAAAGGTCGAGCGTGAATCATATAGTAGATATGATCAACATAACGATGTTCACCATTGAAAACTACTCCATCTCACGTGATGATCGGTTATGGTTAGTTGATTTGGATCACATGATCACATAGAGGATTAGAGGGATGTCTATCTAAGTGGGAGTTCCTAAGTAATTTGATTAACTGAACTAAAACTTATCATGAACTTAGTACCTGATAGTATCTTGCTTGTTTATGTTGATTGTAGATAGATGGCTCGTGCTGTTGTTCCGTTGAATTTTAATGCGTTCCTTGAGAAAGCAAAGTTGAAAGATGATGGTAGCAATTACACGGTCTGGGTCCGTAACCTGAGGATTATCCTCATTGCTGCACAGAAGAATTACGTCCTGGAAGCACCGCTAGGTGCCAGGCCTGCTGCTGGAGCAACACCAGATGTTATGAACGTCTGGCAGAGCAAAGCTGATGACTACTCGATAGTTCAGTGTGCCATGCTTTACGGCTTAGAATCGGGACTTCAACGACGTTTTGAACGTCATGGAGCATATGAGATGTTCCAGGAGTTGAAGTTAATATTTCAAGCAAATGCCCGAATTGAGAGATATGAAGTCTCCAATAAGTTCTATAGCTGCAAGATGGAGGAGAACAGTTCTGTCAGTGAGCATATACTCAAAATGTCTGGGTATAATAATCACTTGATTCAGATGGGAGTTAATCTTCCAAATGATTGCGTCATTGACAGAATTCTCCAATCACTGCCACCAAGCTACAAGAGCTTCGTGATGAACTATAATATGCAAGGGATGAACAAGACTATTCCCGAGCTCTTCGCAATGCTGAAAGCTGCGGAGGTAGAAATCAAGAAGGAGCATCAAGTGTTGATGGTTAACAAAACCACTAGTTTCAAGAAAAAGGGCAAAGGGAAGAAGAAGGGGAACTTCAAGAAGAACAGCAAGCAAGTTGCTGCTCAGGAGAAGAAACCCAAGTCTGGACCTAAGCCTGAAACTGAGTGCTTCTACTGCAAGCAGACTGGTCACTGGAAGCGGAACTGCCCCAAGTATTTGGTGGATAAGAAGGATGGCAAGGTGAACAAAGGTATATGTGATATACATGTTATTGATGTGTACCTTACTAGAGCTCGCAGTAGCACCTGGGTATTTGATACTGGTTCTGTTGCTAATATTTACAACTCGAAACAGGGACTACGGAATAAGCGGACGCTAGCAAAGGACGAGGTGACGATGCGCGTGGGAAACGGTTCCAAAGTCGATGTGATCGCGGTCGGCACGCTACCTCTACATCTACCTTCGGGATTAATATTAGACCTAAATAATTGTTATTTGGTGCCAGCCTTGAGCATGAACATTATATCTGGATCTTGTTTAATGCGAGACGGTTATTCATTTAAATCAGAGAATAATGGTTGTTCTATTTATATGAGTAATATCTTTTATGGTCATGCACCTTTGAAGAGTGGTCTATTCTTGTTGAATCCCGATAGTAGTAATACACATATTCATAATGTGGAAGCCAAAAGATGCAGAGTTGATAATGATAGTGCAACTTATTTGTGGCACTGCCGTTTAGGTCATATCGGTGTAAAGCGCATGAAGAAACTCCATACTGATGGGCTTTTGGAACCACTTGATTATGAATCACTTGGTACTTGCGAACCGTGCCTCATAGGCAAGATGACTAAAACACCGTTCTCCGGTACTATGGAGAGAGCAACAGATTTATTGGAAATCATACATACCGATGTATGTGGTCCGATGAATATTGAGGCTCGTGGCGGATATCGTTATTTTCTCACCTTCACAGATGATTTAAGCAGATATGGGTATATCTACTTAATGAAACACAAGTCTGAAACATTTGAAAAGTTCAAGGAATTTCATAGTGAAGTTGAAAATCATCGTAACAAGAAAATAAAGTTTCTACGATCTGATCGTGGAGGAGAATATTTGAGTTACGAGTTTGGTGTACATTTGAAAAATTGTGGAATAGTTTCGCAACTCACGCCACCCGGAACACCACAACGTAATGGTGTGTCCGAACGTCGTAATCGTACTTTACTAGATATGGTGCGATCTATGATGTCTCTTACTGATTTACCGCTATCGTTTTGGGGTTATGCTTTAGAGACAGCCGCATTCACGTTAAATAGGGCACCATCAAAATCCGTTGAGACGACGCCTTATGAACTATGGTTTGGCAAGAAACCAAAGTTGTCGTTTCTTAAAGTTTGGGGCTGCGATGCTTATGTGAAAAAGCTTCAACCTGATAAGCTCGAACCCAAAGCGGAGAAATGTGTCTTCATAGGATACCCAAAGGAAACTGTTGGGTATACCTTCTATCACAGATCCGAAGGCAAGACATTCGTTGCTAAGAATGGATCATTTCTACAGAAGGAGTTTCTCTCGAAAGAAGTGAGTGGGAGGAAAGTAGAACTTGACGAGGTAACTGTACCTGCTCCCTTATTGGAAAATAGTACATCACAGAAAACTATTTCTGCGATACCTATACCAATTAGTGAGGAAGCTAATGATGATGATCATGAAACTTCAGGACAAGATACTACTGAACCACGTAGATCAACCAGAGTGAGATCCGCACCAGAGTGGTACGGTAATCCAATTCTGGAAGTCATGCTATTAGATCATGATGAACCTACAAACTATGAAGAAGCGATGGTGAGCCCAGATTCCGCAAAGTGGCTTGAGGCCATGAAATCTGAGATGGGATCCATGTATGAGAACAAAGTATGGACTTTGGTTGACCTGCCCAATGATCGGCAAGCAATTGAGAATAAATGGATCTTCAAGAAAAAGACTGACGCTGACGGTAATATTACTGTCTATAAAGCTCGACTTGTCGCAAAAGGTTTTCGACAAGTTCAAGGGGTTGACTACGATGAGACCTTCTCACCCGTAGCGATGCTTAAGTCCATCAGAATCATGTTAGCAATTGCCGCATTTTATGATTATGAAATATGGAAGATGGATGTCAAAACTGCATTCCTGAATGGATTTCTGGAAGAAGAGTTGTATATGATGCAACCAGAAGGTTTTGTCGATCCAAAGGGAGCTAACAAAGTGTGCAAACTCCAGCGATCCATTTATGGACTGGTGCAAGCATCTCGGAGTTGGAATAAATGCTTTGATAGTGTGATCAAAGCATTTGGCTTTATACAGACTTTTGGAGAAGCCTGTATTTACAAGAAAGTGAGTGGGAGCTCTGTAGCATTTCTGATATTATATGTGGATGACATATTGCTGATTGGAAATGATATAGAATTTCTGGATAGCATAAAGGGATACTTGAATAAAAGTTTTTCGATGAAGGACCTCGGGGAAGCTGCTTACATATTAGGCATAAAGATCTATAGAGATAGATCAAGACGCTTAATTGGACTTTCACAAAGCACATACCTTGACAAGAGTTTGAAGAAGTTCAAAATGGATCAAGCAAAGAAAGGGTTCTTGCCTGTGTTACAAGGTGTGAAGTTGAGTCAGACTCAATGCCCGACCACTGCAGAAGATAGAGAGAAAATGAAAGATGTTCCCTATGCTTCAGCCATAGGCTCTATCTTGTATGCAATGCTGTGTACCAGACCTGATGTGTGCCTTGCTATAAGTTTAGCAGGGAGGTACCAAAGTAATCCAGGAGTGGATCACTGGACAGCGGTCAAGAACATCATGAAATACCTGAAAAGGACTAGGGATATGTTTCTCGTATATGGAGGTGACAAAGAGCTCACCGTAAGAGGTTACGTTGATGCAAGCTTTGACACTGATCCGGACGATTCTAAATCGCAAACCGGATACGTGTTTACTTTAAACGGTGGAGCTGTCAGTTGGTGCAGTTCTAAACAAAGCGTCGTAGCGGGATCTACATGTGAAGCGGAGTACATAGCTGCTTCGGAAGCAGCGAACGAAGGAGTCTGGATGAAGGAGTTCATATCCGATCTAGGTGTCATACCTAGTGCATCGGGTCCAATGAAAATCTTTTGTGACAATACTGGTGCAATTGCTTTGGGAAAGGAATCCAGATTTCACAAAAGGACCAAACACATCAAGAGACGCTTCAACTCCATCCGGGATTTAGTCCAGGTGGGAGACATAGAGATTTGCAAGATACATACGGATCTGAATGTTGCAGACCCGTTGACTAAGCCTCTTCCACGAGCAAAACATGATCAGCACCAAGGCTCCATGGGTGTTAGAATCATTACTGTGTAATCTAGATTATTGACTCTAGTGCAAGTGGGAGACTGAAGGAAATATGCCCTAGAGGCAATAATAAAGTTATTATTTATTTCCTTATATCATGATAAATGTTTATTATTCATGCTAGAATTGTATTAACCGGAAACATAATACATGTGTGAATACATAGACAAACAGAGTGTCACTAGTATGCCTCTACTTGACTAGCTCATTAATCAAAGATGGTTATGTTTCCTAACCATGAACAAAGAGTTTTTATTTGATTAACGAGGTCACATCATTAGTTGAATGATCTGATTGACATGACCCATTCCATTAGCTTAGCACCCGATCGTTTAGTATGTTGCTATTGCTTTCTTCATGACTTATACATGTTCCTATAACTATGAGATTATGCAACTCCCGTTTACGGAGGAACACTTTGGGTACTACCAAACGTCACAACATAACTGGGTGATTATAAAGGAGTACTACAGGTGTCTCCAATGGTAGATGTTGGGTTGGCGTATTTCGAGATTAGGGTTTTGTCACTCCGATTGTCGGAGAGGTATCTCTGGGCCCTCTCGGTAATACACATCACATAAGCCTTGCAAGCATTATAACTAAGATGTTAGTTATGAGATGATGTATTACGGAACGAGTAAAGAGACTTGCCAGTAATGAGATTGAACTAGGTATTGGATACCGACGATCGAATCCCGGGCAAGTAACATACCGATGACAAAAGGAACAACGTATGTTGTTATGCGGTCTGACCGATAAAGATCTTCGTAGAATATGTAGGAGCCAATATGGGCATCCAGGTCCCGCTATTGGTTATTGACCGGAGACATATCTCGGTCATGTCTACATTGTTCTCGAACCGTAGGGTCCGCACGCTTAACGTTACGATGATAGTTATTATGAGTTTATGCATTTTGATGTACCGAAGGTTGTTCGGAGTCCCGGATGTGATCACGGACATGACGAGGAGTCTCGAAATGGTCGAGACATAAAGATTGATATATTGGAAGCCTATGTTTGGACATCGGAAGTGTTCCGGGTGAAATCGGGATTTTACCGGAATACCGGGAGGGTTACCGGAACCCCCCGGGAGCTAGATGGGCCATAATGGGCCTTAGTGGAAAGAAGAAGGGGCTACCCTAGATGAGCTGCGCGCCTCCCCCTTCCCCTAGTCCTATTAGGACTAGGAAGGGGTGGCCGGCCACCTCCTCCTCTTTTCCCCTCCAAGGAATCCTAGTTGGACTAGGATTGGAGGGGGAATCATACTCCCAGTGGGAGTAGGACTCTCCTGCGCCTCCCTCCTTGGCCGGCCAGCCCCTCCTCCCTTGCTCCTTTATATACGGGGGCAGGGGACACCCCAAGACAGACAAGTTGATCCTTGAGATCGTTCCTTAGCCGTGTGCGGTGCCCCCTGCCACCAAATTCCACCTCGATCATACCGTTGTAGTGCTTAGGCGAAGCCCTGCGTCGGTAGTACATCAAGATCGTCACCACGCCATCATGCTGACGGAACTCTTCCTCGACGCTTTGCTGGATCGGAGCCCGAGGATCGTCATCGAGCTGAACGTGTGCTAAGAACTCGGAGGTGCCGGAGTAACGGTGCTTGGATCGGTCGGATCGGGAAGAAGACGTACGACTACTTCCTCTACGTTGTGTGATCGCTTCCGCAGTCGGTCTGCGTTGGTACGTAGACAACACTCTCCCCTCTCGTTGCTATGCATCACCATGATCTTGCGTGTGCGTAGGAAAATTTTCGAAATTACTACGTTCCCCAACATCCATGTCATAGAACCTCTATTCCATGATCCTCTCTAGGCTTGCCTGGTTCTGAGTCAGGGTGGCAAGTCCTTGCTCAATCCGCAGGGTGGACGCAATCAGGTAACCAAGCTGCTCTTGTTTGGTTTTCAGGAAATAATCAGATGCCTCCGCTTGAGTAGGCATCCTGGCAGCTTTCTCCTTCTTCGCCTTCTCCTTCTGAGCTTGTGCATGGACAAATGATGGCTCATTCTCAGTCATGACCACTTGGTTATACTCGAAGTCTGGACGGATGGGCAGGTGTTCCTTATCCAAGAGGTATATGCCCGTGCCCATCTTGGAGTTGATGAGCTCCTGAATCTGTCGAGCATATCCACAGCTCTTCTTCTGGTCTGCTGCTGTCCTCTTGATTGTTTCCACTATGAGACTCATGACTTTGAATTTTTGAGGCACGTCAAAGACATGAAGCAAATTGATCGCGTGACCTCTAATCATCTTGTGATCTCCAGACTTGGGCAGAAGAGTGTGCCTAAGGATCCAGTTGATCGTAGGCAATCCTGACAGAAGATAGTGCACTGAGCCAAACTTGAACGTGTCAAGTGCTTCATTCGGAATCTCCTTGTACATATTGGACATAGAGTTGTGGTCCATCTTCTTCTTGGCATAAATGTCCAAGTCATCATCCTGCTCCTCTGGGGCATTGATCAACTTCGCCCATTCCTCAACAGTGGATTGGTACCTTGTACCTTCTGACATCCAAGTGATCCTGCCATCCGGATAAAAGTGTGCTGTGGAGTAGAATTGCATGATTAGCTCCTCGTTCCACTTTGTGAGCTTCTGCCAACAAAGTCTGCCACTCCACACGCACTAAAGCTGTCATATACTCCAGGGTAGTGTTCCTCATTCTCCTTCATGTAGGTCCAGTCGACCCATCTCATGTCACACACAATTGGCTTCTTGTCAAGCAAAACAAAATCATGCTGCTCCTTGGTATGAAACCTGTAGTCCACTGCACTCCTTCTCCTAGAAGCATACGGATATGCTTCTCTCCACTTCCTCAGCCCTGAATCTCTCCTAAGCTTCATATCCTCAGCCACAGGATGAGCATCGTTGTGGTATGGGATCTTGGGCTTGAGCTTCCGAAGGACATTCTCTTCCTCTTCCTCTGCAGCTTCAGGCACTAGGGCCTTGTTCTTCTCAGTGGCTGGGATGCTTCTGGTGTTTCTCTTTGGTGCACTCTTAGGCTTAGATGCAGCCTTGGGTGCTTCCTTGGGCTTGGATGCAGCTGTCCCTGACCTTATGGCATCTCCCATGAGTTTGGCTGCCTTGGGTGCTGGTGCAGCAACCTCTTCTTCTTCCTCCTCCTCATCTACCATGATGGATGTAGCGACCCAACCCGAATGGATCAAGTCTCTGTGATCCGGTGTCATCCCTGGATCAGTAATGCTGACACCACACAGTACTTCGAAGGATTTATAGCAGAGTAGCAATCACACACTTATTACATCGGTGTCTCAAAAGAGAACTTATTACAATAAATATGGCTTAAGGCCATCTAATATCGATAACAGCGGAAGACTTGGAAGATAAATGGGTCCATCAACTCCAACGACATCACTGAGTATAGAACCACGACCTAAAAGCACCTTACTCGTTGTCTGAAAAGTCTGTAACATTAAAGTTGCAGCCCGAAACAGGTCAGCACATGGAATATGCTAGCAATGTAACACATAGAGAGTAATGGAATAAGACAGCTATACTATATGCATATTTGGCTGGTGGAAAGCTCTATGGTTACTGTTTTGCGTGAAGCCAGTTTTTCCCTACTGCAAAGGAATAAATTTTATTTTAACTATCATGGTGGTTGAACATCGAGAATGGTTGACAACATTCCGATCCCAATTAAGTGAACAATTAAAACCCAACAATATTAATTAGAAGTAACATGATGAGATTCACATGATATTCAAGTACTAGATACTCAAGATGTCCATAACCGGGGACACGGCTAATCATGATTAGTTTATTACACTCTGCAGAGGTTTGCGCACTTTTCCCCACAAGACTCGATCGCCTCCGTTTGTTTTCTCGCACTACATGGTGTTTGAGAAACGGATGACCGAGACACAGTCTTTCAGAAGCGCTAGCACCTTACGATGGATAGACCGGTACACCTACCTTCCCCTACATCTGCTAGTCTACCCTGTAAGAGTTCGCACGACTTAGTCAACTATGCCAGAGCCCATAATGGCTTGTGGCTGCACACGGAAGTTTCTAGCATGAAAGATCTTATGATCCCTTTGAGCCTGGGTGGCGGTCCAAAAGAAAAACAGGCAAGTCCTGATAGACATCAGGTGCCTCAATCCACCCAGATGTGTGTTTAAGTTGCCACCTTAGATAAACCATTAAAATTATCAAACTCACATCTGTGATGGATATCACTCACCCAATCCACGTCTACTAGCATAGCATGGCATAATAAGAAAACGTAGAAGTAACTCCCAAAGGTTTCATAATAAACAGGTAATAGGTACTACCTCATCTACTTCCCATCCCACAATTTAATTAGATCCTAATCATGCAATGTGTGAGGATTGATCTAATGCAATAAAACTGGGTTGTAGAAAAGGCATGATCAAAGTGTTACTTGCCTTGCTGATGATCCACGAGTCATAAAGATTCGAAGTAACAGGCGGCGCAATCTGGGTAATCTATCGTAGACAAACAACAAGCATACAATAAGTACTCATCTAATGCACAGGTAAAACTCGAACAAGAGATCGAACAAGAAAGTTCAGCTTAAGAACTCCGGTTGCAAAGAAAGAACGAACCGAACAAAGCAACAGAAAACAAACGGCGGAAGAAAATAACTCGGTTCTAGCAAGTTGAAACTAGGTCAAATTTTACCGTAGCAAAAACTTATTTAAGTTGATTAGTCGGAACGACGGTTTCGAAACGACACTCCAGGTGCTTGAATCACCTGATTCCGATAAACGAGCGAGAAAATAGACTAGAACGAAGATCGGATCTGAGATCGCGATCAGAACATCGCGGAATAAATCCGACGAGAAGAAAAAAGAAGAACGGTTAAACGAACGGACATTCGTTAACCGGGAATAACCGGTGATCACGTTCGTTAGGACGAACGGTCCGGCAAACGGTCGCTAAACAACTAAACCGAAAGCAAAACGAAACCGATCTAGGATTTTCGGAAGAAAACCGAAACAAAGAATCGAAAAGAAAACCGGAACGGTTTACAAGAAAAACCGAACCGAGGAAAAAGAGAGGGGCGCGGCGGCTACCTCGGCGAGCCTCTGGCGAGGGGGGGGGGGGTCTGGCGGCGGCGGGGTTGCATGGGCGGCGGCGGCGCTAGGGGCGCGGGTTGGGGAGGTGTGGGGGAGAGGGGGGTGTGGGGGTATTTAAAGAGGGGAGGGGGAGAGGAGACTTGGGGGAGGGGGCAAGAAAAAAGGGGCAGGGGGGAGCTAGAGTCCTACTAGGACTCGGCTTCGGCGGAGCTGGGGCTGCGCAGGCGCGCGCGCGCGTGGTGGCTGGCCTGGCCTGCGGCTGGGCCTTGGCCCAGGCGGGCGCGACGCGGAATTTTTTTTTTAAATCGGTTACGCGCGCAGAAAAAACAAAAGAAAGAAAATCTAAACGAACTCAAAAATTACCAAAGTAAATTTTCCCCGACTCCTAAAAATGAGTCGAACAAAATGAACTTTTCTTGGGTCCTAGGTGCAAATTTTGAAAACGCGTATTTTTCCCTAATCCAAATAAAATGCAAATGAACACCGGAAAACAAAATTGGATTTATTTATTGAATCTTATTTTTCCTGAATTTTGGGAAAAGTCATATTATTTCCCTCTCTCATATTTGGATGTTGGAAAAATAATGAAGATGAAATAAATAAATCAAATGATCCTCTTTTCAAAGTTTGAGAAAACTCAAATATGAAAATGACGAAATCTCCAACTCTCTCCGAGGGTCCTTGAGTTGCGTGAAATTTCTAGGATCGACCAAAATGCAAGAAAATATGATATGCATGATGATCTAGTGTATAACATTCCAAATTGAAAATTTGGGATGTTACAAACCTACCCCCCTTAAGATGAATCTCGCCCTCGAGATTCGGGTTGGCTAGAAAATAGGTGAGGGTGGTCCTTGAGCAAATCTTCTTCTCTCTCCCAGGTGGCTTCATCCTCTGAGTGGTGGTTCCACTAAACTTTGCAAAACTTGATAACCTTGCTGCGGGTAACTCTACTGGCAAACTCGAGAATCTTGACTGGTTTCTCCTCATACGTTAAGTCGTCCTTCAACTGAATTGCTTCAAGCGGCACTGTATCTCTTAATGGTACCTCCGCCATCTCGGCGTGACATTTCTTCAGCTGAGAAACATGGAATACGTCATGAACTCTTGACAGTCCCTCTGGTAATTCCAACTTATAAGCGACTTCTCCCATACGTTGCAAGATCTTATATGGTCCAACGAAACGTGGTGCTAATTTTCCCTTAACTCCAAAGCGCTTAACTCCTCGAAGTGGGGATACTCGGAGATACACCCTGTCTCCGGTTTCGTAAACTGTCTCCTTGCGTTTAGAATCTGCGTAGCTCTTCTGCCTGGACTGGGCTACCTTGAGCCTATCGCGAATCAACTTAACTTTACGTTCAGACTCCTTAATCAAATCTGGTCCAAAGAACTGACGATCTACAACTTCGTCCCATGACAATGGTGTCCCGCGCCTCCTTCCGTACAAAGCTTCGAAAGGTGCCATCTTCAAATTGGTTTGGTAGCTGTTGTTATAAGAAAACTCCGCATACGGCAAGTTATCATCCCAACTAGATCCATAATCTAGTGCACAAGCTCTCAACATATCTTCCAGAATCTGATTGACTCTCTCGGTCTGTCCATCTGTCTGCGGATGAAAAGCGGTGCTGAACTCTAGCCTGGTTCCCAAAGTTTCATGCAACTGATTCCAAAACTTTGAGGTAAATTGGGTTCCTCTATCTGATACAATACTCCTCGGAACCCCATGCAAACAAATGATCCTAGTCATGTATATCTTTGCCAACTTAGCACTGGTGTAAGTGGTCTTAACTGGAATGAAATGTGCTACCTTCGTCAAACGATCCACTACTACCCATATCGAGTCATATCCTGCTTTCGTCCTGGGTAGTCCTGTGATAAAATCCATGCCTATCTTATCCCACTTCCATTCGGGCATCGGCAATGGTTGCAACAATCCGGCTGGCTTCTGATGTTCTGCCTTCACTCTATGACACACATCACAAACTGCTACATATGCTGCAATATCCTTCTTCATTCCGGTCCACCAGAATGTTTCCTTCAAATCCAAATACATCTTGGTATTTCCTGGGTGAATCGAATATGGTGAATCATGTGCCTCTTGTAGAATCAACTTCCTGATCTCCGGGTCATTTGGCACATAAAGACGGTCCTCAAACCATAGGGTATCGTGCTCATCCTCACAAAATCCCTTTGCTTTTCCTTTGCTTAGTTTCTCCTTTATAGAAGCAATCTCCTTGTCCGATTTCCGAGCCTCTCTGATTTTATCCATCAATGTTGACTGAATCTCCAATGCTGCTACATAGCCTTTCGGAACTATCTCTAAACTTAGTTCACGAAGGTTTTCTGATAACTCCTTGGGTATTTCTCTCGTCATTAACGTATTGACGTGGCTCTTACGGCTCAATGCGTCAGCTACTACATTAGCTTTTCTGGGATGGTAATGCAATCTCATATCATAATCCTTGATGAGTTCCAACCATCTCCTTTGTCTGAGGTTCAACTCCTTCTGCGTGAAAATGTACTTCAAACTCTTGTGATCCGTGTACACCTCGCAATGATTTCCAATGAGGAAATGTCTCCATGTCTTCAATGCATGCACTACAGCGGCTAACTCCAAATCATGGGTGGCATAATTCAACTCATGAGGCTTCAGTTGTCGTGAAGCATACGAAACAACTCTCCCTTCCTGCATAAGCACTGCTCCAAGTCCTCGACGTGAAGCGTCGCAATACACCTCATAATCCTTGGTCTGATCTGGCAAAATCAACACTGGTGAGGTAACCAATCGTTTCTTCAACTCCTGGAAACTAGCCTCACACTCCTTAGTCCAATTGAACTTGGTATCCTTCTTTAACAACTCCGTCATAGGCTTCGCAATCTTTGAAAAGTTCTCAATGAATCTCCGGTAGTATCCTGCGAGTCCAAGAAAACTCCGGATCTCTCCAAGTGTCATTGGTGCTTCCCATTCGGTTACGGTCTCAACCTTTGTGGGGTCAACTGCTATCCCTTCTCCGGATATAACGTGTCCGAGGAATCCTACTTCCTTCAACCAAAACTCACATTTGCTAAATTTGGCATACAACTGATGTTCCCTTAGTTTCTCCAAAACCAAACGCAAATGTTCCTTATGCTCTTCTTCATTCTTTGAATAAACCAGGATATCATCAATGAACACTACGACGAACTTATCCAAAAACTCCATAGACACTTTGTTCACCAGGTTCATAAAATAGGCAGGCGCGTTAGTCAATCCAAATGACATAACGGTATACTCATACAGTCCATATCTTGTGGTGAATGCTGTCTTAGGTATGTCCTGCTCTCGAATCTTCAACTGGTGGTACCCTGATCGCAAATCGATCTTGGAAAACACTTTAGCTCCTTGCAAACGATCAAACAGGTCATTAATCATTGGCAGTGGGTACTTGTTCTTGATGGTTACTTCATTTAATCCACGGTAATCAACAACCATCCGTAATGATCCATCCTTCTTCTCCACTAGAAGTACGGGTGATCCCCAAGGCGAAGAACTTGGGCGTATGTAACCTTTCTCCAATAACTCCTTAATCCGATTCTTAATTTCTACCAAATCCTTTCCTGGCATCCTGTACGGTCTCTTTGATATTGGGCCTGTACCTGGCAATAACTCAATCAAAAACTCAATGTCTCTATCCGGTGGCATGCCTGGCAACTCTTCTGGAAATACATCAGGAAAATCCTTTACCACAGGTACTTCCTCCTGCACAACTCCTGTTAGGCAATTTACTTGTGTCCTATTTGGCACATGCCGGGATACATACTTGATCCTTCTTCCTTTTGGCGTCGTGAGAAAAATTGACTTACTAGCACAATCGATGTTTCCTCCATACATCGACAGCCAATTCATACCGAGAATTACATCCAGACCTTGGGATTCCAGAATAATTAAGTCTGTTGGGAAAACATGCCTTCCTATGCTTAATGGCACTTGAAAACATCCTTGTCTGGCCATGTACTCTGCTCCTGGCGAACTTACTAGCATAGGTGTTTTAAGAATCCTAGTGGGCAGGCTATATTTTTCTGCAAATCCCTTGATATGTATGAATGTGATGCACCAGTATCGAAAAGAACGAGTGCGGTAAATGACTTAACCAAAAACTTACCGATTACTGCATCAGGCTGATCTTCAACCTCCTCCACGTTAACGTGGTTCACCTGTCCCCTATTGAAAGGGTTCGGCTTCTTCCCTGAGCTCCCATTGCCATTTCCATTCTGGCCTTCAGGACATTCATTGGCATAATGTCCGGTCTTGGAACACTTGAAATAGGTGACTTGACTCAGGTCTCTCTTGGTTGGGGTTGATGGGATGGTCCGGTTCTGGCCGTTGCTTCCTCCATTCCCATTACCATTCTTGTGGCTGTTATGGTTGTGCGAACTACCTCCTCCATGGGTATGCTGAAACTGAAATCCCGATTTAGGGGTAAAACGGGGCTTCTGCTGGGCTCCAGAGTTATACTTCCCCTGTCCATACTTCCTCTTGCGGTTCTCAATCTGCTGTTGCTTCCCTTCAATCATGATGGCACGATCTACCAACTCCTGGTAGTTGTTGAAACTTGCTACCATCAACTGCATGCTTAACTCATCATTCAATCCTTCCAGAAACTTCTCCTGCTTAGTTGCATCCGTAGCAACGTCATCTGGGGCATAACGTGCTAACTTGCTGAAGTCGTCAATGTACTGGCCAACTGTCCTTCCTCCTTGGCGTAAGTTGTGAAACTCACGCTTCTTCATGGACATAGCTCCAGATGAAACATGTGCAGTGCGGAAAGCTTGCTGAAACTGATCCCATGTGACAGTGTCAACTGGGAAGGTGGCTGTGAAATTCTCCCACCATGCTGCCGCGGGTCCTTCTAACTGATGTGCGGCAAACTTCACTTTCTCACCATCTGTGCATCCTGCAGTGGTCAACTCCCTTCCTATCTTGCGGAGCCAATCGTCTGCTACTATCGGCTCGGTGCTACTGGAAAACACCGGCGGATTCAGCCTAAGGAAACGGGCTAAGTGGTCAACAGGTGGTGGTGGTGGAGGTGGGTTGTTATTGTTGTTGTTCTGTTGGTTCTGGACTAACATCTGCATCAATTGATTCTGCTGCTGGATCAATTGAGTGAGCTCCGGTGGAAATCCATTGTCACGTCTCGGAGGCATCTGAGGGTTTAGAAAAGATGAGAAATAAGAATAGAGTGAGGTCTAAAGAGAAAACACTACCCCCAATGCACATGAGCAAATGCACACAAAATCACTTCATTCGATCAAACAAGGGCTTACAATCGATCTAGCTATCGCAAAAGTGCTCGAACTATACTGTATACATGGGGGATATACTACTAATATTTGGTGGTCAACTAGAAATTTGAACCGGTGGAAGACTCCATGATGTCCGCTCCAGCTTCGTCTTCAAAATCGGGTTCACTTGGATCCGAATCGGTGTCGTCGATGATGATGTAATTGTCCGGACATGCGACGTACATGTCTTCCTTCCTGGATGCTAACTCCCTCTTGAGTTCTTCAATCTCTTGCTTAAGATCGCCGTTGTGTCTTGCTAGAGCTACGATCTCGTCCATGTAGTCCTTGCGTGTAGCCTCCAGTTCTCCTTCTAGCTCGATGATCCTTGCCTTCGCATTCTTCAACTCTATCATATCATTGCACATCTGGTTCTCGTGGCGTCGAATGTGCTGGTTTAACTCCTGGATAAAAGCTGCAATGGATCTATCCTTCTTGGTGCTGACTAACTCCCATTGTTCATCTGGGCGTCCGCAAATCTGGTAGATAGTGTCCTTGAGGTCTTCTTGATAAACTTCTCCAATGCGTCCTATGGTGATATGGGCTGCCATGCTCCTTCCTAGACTCCACGTTGGTGCATTGAAAACACTATCTATGGGCTTTGTGATTGGCGCGAATGTCCTTCCCGGTACGTGAGCTTGAATCTTCCAGTGCTCCTCTTCAGGTAGAGTGGCGTTGAAAGTCCCGGTGAAACTCGGTAATCCAATGTTTAGGTACTTGGTGACTTCCTTCAAGTGAAATCCAAAAGGTGTGCCTTCATCCGGTTGAGCATACTTGATCTTCGCGTCCGTCATCCTAAAAGAGTAGAAAAGATGAGGAGTTAGAACATGAGGAGAGAATAGTGATCTATGGCTTTAACTTAGTGGTCGTGTCCTATAGTCAGCGTGTGCTCTGATACCATCTCTGTAGCGACCCGACCCGAATGGATCAAGTCTCTGTGATCCGGTGTCATCCCTGGATCAGTAATGCTGACACCACACAGTACTTCGAAGGATTTATAGCAGAGTAGAAATCACACACTTATTACATCGGTGTCTCAAAAGAGAACTTATTACAATAAATATGGCTTAAGGCCATCTAATATCGATAACAGCGGAAGACTTGGAAGATAAATGGGTCCATCAACTCCAACGGTATCACTGAGTATAGAACCACGACCTAAAAGCACCTTACTCGTCGTCTGAAAAGTCTGCAACATTAAAGTTGCAGCCCGAAACGGGTCAGCACATGGAATATGCTGGCAATGTAACACATAGAGAGTAATGGAATAAGACAGCTATACTATATGCATATTTGGCTGGTGGAAAGCTCTATGGTTACTGTTTTGCGTAAAGCCAGTTTTTCCCTACTGCAAAGGAATAAATTTTATTTTAACTATCATGGTGGTTGAACATCGAGAATGGTTGACAACATTTCGATCCCAATTAAGTGAACAATTAAAACCCAACAATATTAATTAGAAGTAACATGATGAGATTCACATGATATTCAAGTACTAGATACTCAAGATGTCCATAACCGGGGACACGGCTAATCATGATTAGTTTATTACACTCTGCAGAGGTTTGCGCACTTTTCCCCACAAGACTCGATCGCCTCCGTTTGTTTTCTCGCACTACATGGTGTTTGAGAAACGGATGACCGAGACACAGTCTTTCAGAAGCGCTAGCACCTTATGATGGATAGACCGGTACACCTACTTTCCCCTACATCTGCTAGTCTACCCTGTAAGAGTTCGCACGACTTAGTCAACTATGCCAGAGCCCATAATGGCTTGTGGCTGCACACGGAAGTTTCTAGCATGAAAGATCTTATGATCCCTTTGAGCCTGGGTGGCGGTCCAAAAGAAAAACAGGCAAGTCCTGATAGACATCAGGTGCCTCAATCCACCCAGATGTGTGTTTAAGTTGCCACCTTAGATAAACCATTAAAATTATCAAACTCACATCTGTCATGGATATCACTCACCCAATCCACGTCTACTAGCATAGCATGGCATAATAAGCAAACGTAGAAGTAACTCCCAAAGGTTTCATAATAAACAGGTAATAGGTACTACCTCATCTACTTCCCATCCCACAATTTAATTAGATCCTAATCATGCAATGTGTGAGGATTGATCTAATGCAATAAAACTGGGTTGTAGAAAAGGTATGATCAAAGTGTTACTTGCCTTGCTGATGATCCGCGAGTCCTAAAGATTCGAAGTAACAGGCGGCGCAATCCGGGTAATCTATCGTAGACAAACAACAAGCATACAATAAGTACTCATCTAATGCACAGGTAAAACTCTAACAAGAGATCGAACCAGAAAGTTCAGCTTAAGAACTCCGGTTGCAAAGAAAGAATGAACCGAACAAAGCAACGGAAAACAAACGGCGGAAGAAAACAACTCGGTTCTAGCAAGTTGAAACTAGGTCAAATTTTACCGTAGCAAAAACTTATTTAAGTTGATTAGTCGGAACGGCGGTTTCGAAACGAAACTCCAGGCGCTTGAATCACCTGATTCCGATAAACGAGCGAGAAAATAGACTAGAACGAAGATCGGATCTGAGATCGCGATCAGAACATCGCGGAATAAATCCGACGAGAAGAAAAAAGAAGAAAGGTTAAACGAACGGACGTTTGTTAACCGGGAATAACCGGTGATCACGTTCGTTAGGACGAACGGTCCGGCGAACGGTCGCTAAACAACTAAACCGAAAGCAAAACGAAACCGATCTACGATTTTCAGAAGAAAACCGAAACAAAGAATCAAAAAGAAAACCGGAATGGTTTATAAGAAAAACCGAACCAAGGAAAAAGAGAGGGGCGCGGCGGCTACCTCGGCGAGGGTCTGGCAAGGGGGGGGGGGTCCGGCGGCGGCGGGGTTGCAAGGGCGGCGGCGGCGCTAGGGGCGCGGGTTGGGGAGGTGCGGGGGAGAGGGGGGGTGTGGGGGTATTTAAAGAGGGGAGGG
Source organism: Triticum monococcum (assembly GCA_034509565.1). Lineage (NCBI taxonomy): Eukaryota > Viridiplantae > Streptophyta > Magnoliopsida > Poales > Poaceae > Triticum > Triticum monococcum. Next base: position 675,430,040 of record CM067845.1, read on the forward strand.
GGAGAGGAGACTTGGGGGAGGGGCAAGAAAAAAGGGGGAGGGGAAGCTAGATTCCTACTAGGACTCGGCTTCGGCGGCGCTGGGGCTGCGCAGGCGCGCGCGCGCGCGTGGTGGCCGGCCTGGCCTACGGCTGGGCCATAGCCCAGGCGGGCGCGACGCGGATTTTTTTTAAATCGGTTACGCGCGCAGAAAAAACAAAAGAAATAAAATCTAAACGAACTCAAAAATTCGCAAAGTAAATTTTCCCCGACTCCTAAAAATGAGTCGAACAAAATGAACTTTTCTCGGGTCCTAGGTGCAAATTTTGAAAACGCGTATTTTTCCCTAATCAAATAAAATGCAAATGAACACTGGAAAACAAAATTGGATTTATTTATTGAATCTTCTTTTTCCTGAATTTTGCGAAAAGTCATATTATTTCCCTCTCTCATATTTGGATGTTGGAAAAATAATGAAGATGAAATAAATAAATCAAATGATCCTCTTTTCAAAGTTTGAGAAAACTCAAATATGAAAATGAAGAAATCTCCAACTCTCTCCGAGGGTCCTTGAGTTGCGTGAAATTTCTAGGATTGACCAAAATGCAAGAAAATATGATATGCATGATGATCTAGTGTATAACATTCCAAATTGAAAATTTGGGATGTTACAATGGAGGCCTTCCCAAGCACTCTGGCCATAGTCTTCTTCACTCGTTCTTTCCTCCTCCTCATTTCCCATCAAAAGTATGTCATCTACATATAATATGAGAAATGCTACAGAGCTCCCACTCACTTTCTTGTAAACGGAGGCTTCTCCATAAGTCTGCATAAACCCAAACGCTTTGATCATCTCACCAAAGCGAATATTCCAACTCCGAGATGCTTGCACCAGCCCATAAATGGATCGCTGGAGCTTGCATACCTTGTTAGCATTCTTAGGGTTGACAAAACCTTCCGGCTGCATCATATACAATTCTTCCTTAAGGAAACCATTAAGGAATGCCGTTTTGACGTCCATTTGCCATATCTCATAATCATAGTATGCAGCAATTGCTAACATAATTCAGACAGACTTCAGCTTCGCTACGGGAGAGAAAGTCTCATCGTAGTCAACCCCTTGAACTTGTCGATAACCCTTAGCGACAAGTCGAGCTTTATAGATGGTAACATTACCATCCGCGTCCGTCTTCTTATTAAAGATCCATTTGTTTTCTATCGCTCGCCGATCATCGGGCAACTCTGTCAAAGTCCATACTTTGTTTTCATACATGGATCCTATCTCAGATTGCATGGCTTCAAGCCATTTGTTGGAATCTGGGCCCGCCATCGCTTCTTCATAGTTCGAAGGTTCACCGTTGTCTAACAACATGATTTCCAAGATAGGGTTGCCGTACCACTCTGGTGCGGAACGTGTCCTTGTGGACCTACGAAGTTCAGTAGCAACTTGATCTGAAGTTTCATGATCATCATCATTAACTTCCTCTCTAGTCGGTGGAGGCACCTCAGGAACATTTTCTTGAGTTGCACCACTTTCCGGTTCAAGAGGTAATACTTCATCAAGTTCTACTTTCCTCCCACTTACTTCTTTCGAGAGAAACTCTTTCTCTAGAAAGGATCCATTCTTGGCAACAAAGATCTTGCCTTCGGATCTGAGGTAGAAGGTATGCCCAATAGTTTCTTTAGGGTATCCTATGAAGACGCATTTTTCCGACTTGGGTTCGAGCTTTTCAGGTTGAATACGCATCCCACATTCCCAAGCGGGAGCGGAAGCGTGCGCTACGGGACGTATATGCGACGGAGCTAGTCGCCCCAAAGTTCAACCCATGGTCCTCCTGCCCGATCACTTTTGATCGAAGGGACCATCCCACTAGCATCCGTCATGGCGGCTTCGCCGCATTGGTCCTCGACCCAATCATCGACGGATTTCATCTCACAAGAGTCCTCATGGACGGCGGCAGTAGCCTGAACCTGCTTTATCAGGATATAGTGCGGAAAATGGGCATAGATCGCTCAAGGATTAAGCCCACAAAAACAACCTTTAAAGGCATCATACCAGGTGTAGAAGCCAACTATATAGGCTCAGTAACACTTGATGTGGTCTTCGGATCTCCGGACAATTTTCGAAGCGAAGAGTTAATCTTTGATATAGTCCCGTTTCGCAGTGGCTATCATGCCCTGCTCGGACGAACCGCATTCGCAAAGTTCAATGCGGTGCCGCACTACGCATATCTCAAGCTCAAGATGCTAGGCCCTCGAGGAGTAATCACGGTCAACAGAAACACCGAATGCTCCCTCCATACAGAGGAGCACACGGCGGCTCTCGCAGCGGAAGTACAAAGTAGCCTTCTTAGGCAATTCTCCAGTCCGGCCGTTAAAAAGCCAGACACTGCCAAGCGCACCCGGAGTAACCCAAAGCAGAACCGCCTGGCACTAGCAATGCGGCCCCAACCTCAGCTCTCGCAACATAGCGAAACTAGTACCTCGCGTACATAACTACGCCCTTGAGATACCGTGGGCACAGGGGAAGGGGCACAATAACGGCATGCCAAAAATACGGCTTAAAACGTACTAGGGGCTGCCAGATTCTTTTTTTTAATTTTTTCTTACTTTCAGGACTCCATACTTCGGACGACCTGTTCGGCAATTCGACTACCGCACAAACGATGCAAGCTCCAGGGAGGCAGACAAGCCATGCCGCATTATGGATCTCCTAGGTGGTCTCTGTTACGAGCGGTATACCTGTTTTAAATACAATTCCGCGGCCTGCCCCTGGTCAGGACATACTAAATAGTCAATATCTTTTGCTTATCGCACCAATTATATCGTTCTACTCTGATAGCAGCCTTTCTATAAACAATGCATACCTTTCTATCTATTTTCTCCATTATCATCTTTTCATATATATATATATATATATATATGTTTATGACATGTTGCACCCGTACACTATGGTATGGCAAAATAAGCCAGGGGCTTTAGTACCCATAAATATGGCGTGAGAAGTCCGTACACTTTCACAAGTGCGGCACCCCGAACTTATAGCACTATATGCATCGGCTCCGAATCATGATTTGGGTCAATAGTTGGGTTTGCTCGGCTCCTATATTTTGGTGCCTTACGTTCCGCTATATCGGCTAAGGTAGCACTAGGAGAACCACTGCGATTGTGCCCCGGTTGAGCTGTGCTAAGCACCTTAGTGGAGAAAGCTAAAACTGACTGTCATGATGTGATGAGAGACCGGTCGCTGTTCGAGAGGTTTTTCGAGTCCCTAAAGGCTTATGCCGCTTCGAGCAAGGAGCTGGCTTTGTCCGGCCAAGGCGTGGATAGCGCCCCGAACTCGGTCTTCCGAACTAGGGGCTTCGCCGAAATTTAAAATTATAGAGTTCTATGGCTAAGTGAGAGTATTCAAGCATTATAGTCCGATTGCCTGGTTCGTTGTGCTGAGCGCCTCCCTCGAAGGACCCAACTATGGGAAAAAGAGCGCTCAGGTTTATCCCGAACACCCCAGCACTAGTGGCATGGGGGCAGAAGCCGACGACTGGCCTGAAGGAAATATGCCCTAGAGGCAATAATAAAGTTATTATTTATTTCCTTATATCATGATAAAGGTTTATTATTCATGCTAGAATTGTATTAACCGGAAACATAATACATGTGTGAATACATAGACAAACAGAGTGTCACTAGTATGCCTCTACTTGACTAGCTCGTTAATCAAAGATGGTTATGTTTCCTAACCATGGACAAAGAGTTGTCATTTGATTAACGGGATCACATCATTAGTTGAATGATCTGATTGACATGACCCATTCCATTAGCTTAGCACCCGATCGTGTAGTATGTTGCTATTGCTTTCTTCATGACTTATACATGTTCCTATGACTATGAGATTATGTAACTCCCGTGTGCCGGAGGAACACTTTGTGTGCTACCAAACGTCACAACGTAACTGGGTGATTATAAAGGTGCTCTACAGGTGTCTCCAAAGGTACATGTTGGGTTGACATATTTCGAGATTAGGATTTGTCACTCCGATCGTCGGAGAGGTATCTCTGGGCCCTCTCGGTAATGCACATCACTTAAGCCTTGCAAGCAATGCAACTAATGAGTTAGTTGCAAGATGATGTATTACGGAACGAGTAAAGAGACTTGCCGATAACGAGATTGAACTAGGTATTGGATACCGACAATCGAATCTCGGGCAAGTAACATACCGATGACAAAGGGAACAACGTATGTTGTTATGCGGTCTGACCGATAAAGATCTTCGTAGAATATGTAGGAGCCAATATGGGCATCCAGGTCCCGCTATTGGTTATTGACCGGAGACGTGTCTCGGTCATGTCTACATTGTTCTCGAACCCGTAGGGTCCACATGCTGAAGGTTTCGATGACAGTTATATTATGAGTTTATATGTTTTGATGTACCGAAGGTTGTTCGGAGTCCCGGATGTGATCACGGACATGACGAGGAGTCTCGAAATGGTCGAGACATAAAGATTGATATATTGGAAGCCTATGTTTGGGTATCGGAAGTGTTCCGGGTGAAATCGGGATTTTACCGGAGTACCGGGAGGTTACCGGAACCCCCCGGGAGCTATATGGGCCTTAGTGGGCCTTAGTGGAAAAGAGAAGGGGCAGCCCAAGATGGGCCGCGCGCCTCTCCCCTCCCTTGGTCCGAATAGGACAAGGAGAGGGGGCCGGCCCCCCTCTCTCTTTTCCCCCCTCCACGAATCCTATTCCAACTAGGATTGGGGGGGGGGACTCCTCCTGGCGCGCCTCTCCTAGGCCGGCCGCACCCCCCCTTGATCCTTTATATACGGAGGCAGGGGAACCCCAGAGACACACAAGTTGATCCACGTGATCTTATTCTTAGCCGTGTGCGGTGCGCCCTGCCACCATAGTCCTCGATAAAATTGTAGCGGTGCTTAGGCGAAGCCCTGCGACAGTAGTACATCAAGATCGTCACCACGCCGTCGTGCTGACGGAACTCTTCCCCGACACTTTGCTGGATCGGAGTCCGGGGATCGTCATCGAGCTGAACATGTGCTAAAACTCGGAGGTGCCGTAGTTTCGGTGCTTGATCGGTCGGGCCGTGAAGACATACGACTACATCAACCAAACGCTTCCGTTGTCGATCTACAAGGGTACGTAGATCACACTCTCCCCTCGTTGCTATGCATCACCATGATCTTGCGTGTGCGTAGGAATTTTTTTGAAATTACTACGTTACCCAACAGTGGCATCCGACCCTAGGTTTTATGGTTTGATGTTATGTGCACGAGTAGAACACAAGTGAGTTGTGGGCGATATAAGTCATACTGCCTACCAGCATGTCATACTTTGGTTCGGCGGTATTGTTGGATGAAGCGGCCCAGACCGACATTACGCGTACGCTTACGCGAGACCGGTTCTCCTGATGTGCTTTGCACATAGGTGGCTTGCGGGTGACTGTTTCTCCAACTTTAGTTGAACCGAGTGTGGCTACGCCCGGTCCTTGCGAAGGTTAAAACGACATCAACTTGACAAACTATCGTTGTGGTTTTGATGCGTAGGTAAGATTGGTTCTTGCTTAAGCCCGTAGCAGCCACGTAAAACTTGCAACAAACAAAGTAGAGGACATCTAACTTGTTTTTGCAGGGCATGTTGTGATGTGATATGGTCAAGACATGATGCTAAATTTTATTGTATGAGATGATCATGTTTTGTAACCGAGTTATCGGCAACTGACAGGAGCCATATAGTTGTCGCTTTATTGTATGCAATGCAATCGCGCTGTAATGCTTTACTTTATCACTAAGCGGTAGCGATAGTCGTGGAAGCATAAAATTGGCGACACGACAACGATGCTGCGATGGAGATCAAGGTTTCGCGCCGGTGACGTTGGTGATCATGACGGTGCTTCGGAGATGAAGATCACAGGCACAAGATGATGATGGCCATATCATATCACTTATATTGATTGCATGTGATGTTTATCTTTTATGCATCTTATCTTGCTTTGATTGACGGTAGCATTATAAGATGATCTCTCACTAAATTATCATGAAGTGTTCTCCCTGAGTATGCACCATTGCGAAAGTTCTTCGTGCTGAGACACCACGTGATGATCGGGTGTGATAGGCTCTACGTTCAAATACAACGGGTGCAAAACAGTTGCACACACGGAATACTCATGTTATACTTGATGAGCCAAGCATATACAGATATGGCCTCGGGACATGGAGACCGAAAGGTCGAGCGTGAATCATATAGTAGATATGATCAACATAGTGATGTTCACCAATGAAACTACTCTATCTAAGTGGGAGTTCTTTAAGTAATTTGACTAACTAAACTTAAATTTATCATGAACTTAGTACCTGATAGTATCTTGCTCATGTATGTTTGATTGTAGATAGATGGCCCGTGCTGTTGTTTCGTTGAATTTTAATGCGTTCCTTGAGAAAGCAAAGTTGAAAGATGATGGTAGCAATTACACGGACTGGGTCCGTAACTTGAGGATTATCCTCATTGCTGCATAGAAGAATTACGTCCTGGAAGCACCGCTGGGTGCCAGGCCTGCTGCAGGAGCAACACCAGATGTTATGAACGTCTGGCAGAGAAAAGCTGATGACTACTCGATAGTTCAGTGTGCCATGCTTTACGGCTTAGAATCGGGACTACAACGACGTTTTGAACGTCATGGAGCATATGAGATGTTCTAGGAGTTGAAATTAATATTTCAAGCAAATGCCCGGATTGAGAGATATGAAGTCTCCAATAAGTTATATAGCTGCAAGATGGAGGAGAACAGTTCTGTCAGTGAGCATATACTCAAAATGTCTGGGTATAATAATCACTTGATTCAGATGGGAGTTAATCTTCCAGATGATTGCGTCATTGACAAAATTCTCCTATCACTGCCACCAAGCTACAAGAGCTTCGTGCTGAACTATAATATGCAAGGGATGAATAAGACTATTCCCGAGCTCTTCGCAATGCTGAAAGCTGCGGAGGTAGAAATCAAAAAGGAGCATCAAGTGTTGATGGTCAACAAGACCACTAGTTTCAAGAAAAAGGGCAAAGGGAAGAAAAAGGGGAACTTCAAGAAGAACAGCAAGCAAGTTGCTGCTCAAGAGAAGAAACCCAAGTCTGGACCTAAGCCTGAAACTGAGTGCTTCTACTGCAAGCAGACTGGTCACTGGAAGCGGAACTGCCCCAAGTATTTGGCGGATAAGAAGGATGGCAAGGTGAACAAAGGTATATGTGATATACATGTTATTGATGTGTACCTTACTAATGCTCGCAGTAGCACCTGGGTATTTGATACTGGTTCTGTTGCTAATATTTGCAACTCGAAACAGGGACTACGGATTAAGCGAAGATTGGCTAAGGACGGGGTGATGATGCGCGTGGGAAACGGTTCGAAAGTCGATTTGATCGCGGTCGGCACACTACCTCTACATCTACCTTCGGGATTATTATTAGACCTAAATAATTGTTATTTGGTGCCAGCGTTGAGCATGAACATTATATCTGGATCTTGTTTGATGCGAGACAGTTATTCATTTAAATAAGAGAATAATGGTTGTTCTATTTATATGAGTAATATCTTTTATGGTCATGCACCCTTGAAGAGTGGTCTATTTTTATTGAATCTCGATAGTAGTGACACACATATTCATAATGTTGAAGCCAAAAGATGCAGAGTTGATAATGATGGTGCAACTTATTTGTGGCACTACCGTTTAGGTCATATCGGTGTAAAGCGCATGAAGAAACTCCATACTGATGGACTTTTGGAACCACTTGATTATGAATCACTTGGTACTTGCGAACCATGCCTCATGGGCAAGATGACTAAAACACCGTTCTCCGGTACTATGGAGAGAGCAACAGATTTGTTGGAAATCATACATACAGATGTATGTGGTCCAATGAATATTGAGGCTCGTGGCGGATATCGTTATTTTCTCACCTTCACAGATGACTTAAGCAGATATGGGTATATCTACTTAATGAAACATAAGTCTGAAACATTTGAAAAGTTCAAAGAATTTCAGAGTGAAGTTGAAAATCACCGTAACAAGAAAATAAAGTTTCTACGATCTGATCGTGGAGGAGAATATTTGAGTTACGAGTTTGGTGTACATTTGAAACAATGCGGAATAGTTTCGCAACTCACGCCACCCGGAACACCACAGCGTAATGATGTGTCCGAACGTCGTAATCGTACTTTACTAGATATGGTGCGATCTATGATGTCTCTTACTGATTTACTGCTATCATTTTGGGGTTATGCTTTAGTGACGGCCGCATTCAAATTAAATAGGGCACCATCAAATTCCGTTGAGACGAAGCCTTATGAACTATGGTTTGGCAAGAAACCAAAGTTGTCGTTTCTGAAAGTTTGGGGCTGCGATGCTTATGTGAAGAAGCTTCAACCTGATAAGCTCGAACCCAAATCGGAGAAATGTGTCTTCATAGGATATCCAAAGGAAACTATTGGATACACCTTCTATCACAGATCCGAAGGCAAGACTTTTGTTGCTAAATTCGGAAACTTTCTGGAGAAGGAGTTTCTCTTGAAAGATGTGAGTGGGAGGAAAGTAGAACTTGATGAGGTAACTGTACCTACTCCATTGTTGGAAAGTAGTACATCACAGAAAACTGTTTCTGCGACACCTACCCCAATTAGTGAGGAAGCTAATGATACTGATCATGAAACTTCAGGACAAGATACTACTGAACCTCGTAGATCAACCAGAGTGAGATCCGCGCCAGAGTGGTACGGTAATCCTATTCTGGAAATCATGCTACTAGATCATGATGAACCTATGAACTATGAAGAAGCGATGGTGAGCCCAGATTCCGCAAAATGGCTTGAAGCCATGAAATCTGAGATGGGATCCATGTATGAGAACAAAGTATGGACTTTGGTTGACTTGCCCGATGATCGGCATGCAATTGAGAATAAATGGATCTTCAAGAAGAAGACTGACGCTGACGGTAATATTACTGTCTACAAAGCTCGACTTGTCGCAAAAGGTTTTCGACAAGTTCAAGGAGTTGACTACGATGAGACCTTCTCACCCGTAGCGATGCTTACGTCTGTCCGAATCATGTTAGCAATTGCCGCATTTTATGATTATGAAATTTGGCACATGGATGTCAAACCTGCATTCCTGAATGGATTTCTGGAAGAAGAGTTGTATATGATGCAACCGGAAGGTTTTGTCGATCCAAAGGGAGCTAATAAAGTGTGCAAGCTCCAGCGATCCATTTATGGACTGGTGCAAGCCTCTCAGAGTTGGAATAAACGCTTTGATAGTGTGATCAAAGTATTTGGTTTTATACAGACTTTCGGAGAAGCCTGTATTTACAAGAAAGTGAGTGGGAGCTCTGTAGCATTTCTGATATTATATGTGGATGACATATTACTGATTGGAAATAATATAGAATTTCTGGACAGCATAAAGGGATACTTGAATAAGAGTTTTTCAATGAAAGACCTCGGTGAAGCTGCTTACATATTAGGCATAAAGATTTATAGAGATAGATCAAGACGCTTAATTGGACTTTCACAAAGCACATACCTTGACAAGATTTTGAAGAAGTTCTAAATGGATCAAGCAAAGAAAGGGTTCTTGCCTGTGTTACAAGGTGTAAATTTGAGTCAGACTCAATGCCCGACCACTGCAGAAGATAGAGAGAAAATGAAAGATGTTCCCTATGCTTCAGCCATAGGCTCTATCATATATGCAATGCTGTGTACCAGACCTGATATGTGCCTTGCTATAAGTTTAGCAGGGAGGTACCAAAGTAATCCAGGAGTGGATCACTGGACAACGGTCAAGAACATCCTGAAATACCTGAAAAGGACTTAGGATATGTTTCTCGTATATGGAGGTGAAAAAGAAGCTCATCGTAAATGGTTACGTTGATGCAAGCTTCGACACTGATCCGGACGATTCTAAATCGCAAACCGGATATGTGTTTACATTAAACGAGGGAGTTGTCAGTTGGTGCAGTTCTAAACAAAGCGTCGTGGCGGGATCTACATGTGAAGGGGAGTACATAGCTGCTTCGGAAGCAGCAAGCGAAGGAGTCTGGATGAAGGAGTTCATATCCGATCTAGGTGTCATACCTAGTGCATCGGGTCCAATGAAAATCTTTTGTGACAATACTGGTGCAATTGCCTTGGCAAAGGAATCCAGATTTCACAAGAGGACCAAACACATCAAGAGACGCTTCAATTCCATCTGGGATCTAGTCCAGGTGGGAGACATAGAGATTTGCAAGATACATACGGAGCTGAATGTAGCAGACCTGTTGACTAAGCCTCTTCCACGAGCAAAACATGATCAGCACCAAAGCTCCATGGGTGTTAGAATCATTACTGTGTAATCTAGATTATTGACTCTAGTGCAAGTGGGAGACTGAAGGAAATATGCCCTAGTGGCAATAATAAAGTTATTATTTATTTCCTTATATCATGATAAAGGTTTATTATTCATGCTAGAATTGTATTAACCGGAAACATAATACATGTGTGAATACATAGACAAACAGAGTGTCACTAGTATGCCTCTACTTGACTAGCTCGTTAATCAAAGATGGTTATGTTTCCTAACCATGGACAAAGAGTTGTCATTTGATTAACGGGATCACATCATTAGTTGAATGATCTGATTGACATGACCCATTCCATTAGCTTAGCACCCGATCGTGTAGTATGTCGCTATTGCTTTCTTCATGACTTATACATGTTCCTATGACTATGAGATTATGTAACTCCCGTGTGCCGGAGGAACACTTTGTGTGCTACCAAACGTCACAACGTAACTGGGTGATTATAAAGGTGCTCTACATGTGTCTCCAAAGGTACATGTTGAGTTGACGTATTTCGAGATTAGGATTTGTCACTTCGATCATCGAAGAGGTATCTCTGGGCCCTCTCGGTAATGCACATCACTTAAGCCTTGCAAGCAATGCAACTAATGAGTTAGTTGCGAGATGACGTATTACGAAACGAGTAAAGAGACTTGCCGGTAACGAGATTGAACTAGGTATTGGATACCGACGATCGAATCTCGGGCAAGTAACATACCGATGACAAAGGGAACAACGTATGTTGTTATGCGGTCTGACCGATAAAGATCTTCGTAGAATATGTAGGAGCCAATATGGGCATCCAGGTCCCGCTATTGGTTATTGATCGAAGACGTGTCTCGGTCATGTCTACATTGTTCTCGAACCCGTAGGGTCCGCACGCTTAAGGTTTCGATGACAGTTATATTATGAGTTTATATGTTTTGATGTACCGAAGGTTGTTCGGAGTCCCGGATGTGATCACGGACATGACGAGGAGTCTCGAAATGGTCGAGACATAAAGATTGATATATTGGAAGCCTATGTTTGGATATCGGAAGTGTTCCGGGTGAAATCGGGATTTTACCGGAGTACCGGGAGGTTACCGGAACCCCCCGGGAGCTATATGGGCCTTAGTGGGCCTTAGTGGAAAAGAGAAGGGGCAGCCCAAGATGGGCCGCGCGCCCCTCCCCTCCCTTGGTCCGAATAGGACAAGGAGAGGGGGCCAGCCCCCGTCTCTCTTGTCCCCCCTCCGCGAATCCTATTCCAACTAGGATGGGGGGGAATCCTACTCCCAGAGGGAGTAGGACTCCTCCTGGCGCGCCTCTCCTAGGCCGGCCGCACCCCCCCCCCCTTGATCCTTTATATACGGAGGCAGGGGAACCCCAGAGACACACAAGTTGATCCACGTGATCTTATTCTTAGCCGTGTGCGAGGCCCCCTGCCACCATAGTCCTCGATAAAATTGTAGCGGTGCTTAGGCGAAGCCCTGCGACAGTAGTACACCAAGATCGTTACCATGCCGTCGTGCTGACGGAACTCTTCCCTGACACTTTGCTGGATCGGAGTCCGGGGATCGCCATTGAGCTGAACGTGTGCTAAAACTCGGAGGTGCCGTAGTTTCGGTGCTTGATCGGTCGGGCCGTGAAGACGTACGACTACATCAACCAAACGCTTCTGTTGTCGATCTACAAGGGTACGTAGATCACACTCTCCCCTCGTTGCTATGCATCACCATGATCTTGCGTGTGCGTAGGAATTTTTTTGAAATTACTACGTTCCCCAACATGGCCATCTCTCAATTTTTGATAAACGGCCGCACAGAAAGTAATATTTTAAATTCAATAAGCATTTCTTAGCGCATATGAACAAGTTTTCAGCGCACAGGATAAACACGAGCGAGTTCATTCAAAAATTAAATCCTTGGTGCATTCATCCGCCACAAGGCGGGCACCAGCAAGAACATCCTTATAGTAGTTCTCGGGCTTGTGATGCTCGTTCCCCGGCGGCGGCTCGTCCCTCAGAAGCTTCTCACCATCCAGCTTACCCCAGTGCACCTTTGCATGGGCAAGGGCCCTACGGGCACCTTCGATGCAGACGGAGCGCTTGATAACCTCGAGCCTTGGACAGGCCTCCACCAGTCACCGCACCAGCCCGAAGTAGCTCCTAGGTAGGGCCTCTTTGGGCCACAGCCGAACTATGAAGCCCTTCATGGCCTGTTCGGCCGCCTTGTGGAGCTCGACCAGCTGTTTCAGCTGGTCGCTCAAGGGCACAGGGTGTCCGGCCTCAGCATACTGAGACCAGAACACCTTCTCCGTTGAGCTGTCCTCTTCGGCTCGGTAGAATGTGGCGGCGTCGGATACGCTGCGGGGAAGATCTGCGAATGCCCCTGGAGAGCTGCGGATTCGGGTAAGTAACAAGTACTTTACTTTTATACTTCTTGAAAGTGCAACTATCCCTAGGTGGTTTTGGTAATTCATAACAACATATATCTCATTGAGCTAATGCTATTCCAAGATGATTATTTCAGGAAAGCTCAATGATTGGCATGGCATGGATGTGAAAGTGGAACCCTCAAAATGCTAAGGACAAAGGATTGGCTCAAGCTCAAAAGCTCAAGACTCTTCATTTTATATTTTAGTGATCCAAGATCACACTGAGTCTTTAGGAAAAGCCAATACTATCAAGGAGGGATGAGGTGTTGCTTAATGAGCCTCTTGCTTCATGTGCTTAGTGATATGCTCCAAAAACCCTCAACTACTTTCCCATATCCACATTTGACCTAAACCCTAAGCCAAACTCGGTCCTACCGATTCTTTCTATCCGGCGCCACCGATTTTCACTTGTCATAAGCCACTGCCAAACCCTAGCAATTCGGTTCTACCGATAGGGATCTCGGTCTCACCGAGATGGGATTGCAAACTCTCTGTTTCCCTTTCGTAACTTTTCGGTCTCACCGAAAGAGCAAATCGGTCCCACTGAGTTTGCCTGACCAACCCTCTGGTTAGCTAATTACCAAAATCGGTCTCACCGAGTTTGTGTAATCGGTCTCACCGAGATTACGTTATGCCCAAACCCTAACCATATCGGTCCTACCGAGTTGCATGTCAGTCCCACCGAAAATCTCTAACGGTCACTAGGTTTACCTTTTCGGTCCGACCGAGTTTGTTGATTCGTTCCCACCGAGATTGGTAAATTGTGTGTAACGGTTGGATTTTGTGTGGAGGCTATATATACCCCTCCACCTCCTCTTCATTCGTGGAGAGAGCCATCAGAACACATATACACTTCCAACTCATATGTTCTGAGAGAGAATCACCTACTCATGTGTTGAGACCAAGATATTCCATGCCTACCATATGAATCTTGATCTATAGCCTTCCCCAAGTTGCTTTCCACTCAAACCTTCTTCCCACCAGATCCAAATCCTATGAGAGAGAGTTGAGTGTTGGGGAGACTATCATTTGAAGCACAAGAGCAAGGAGTTCATCATCAACACACCATTTGTTACTTCTTGGAGAGTGGTGTCTCCTAGATTGGCTAGGTGTCACTTGGGAGCATCCGACAAGATTGTGGAGTTGAACCAAGGAGTTTGTAAGGGCAAGGAGATCGCCTACTTCGTGAAGATCTACCGCTAGTGAGGCAAGTCCTTCATGGGCGATGGCCATGGTGGGATAGACAAGGTTGCTACTTCGTGGACCCTTCGTGGGTGGAGCCCTTCGTGGACTCGCGCAACCGTTACCCTTGGTGGGTTGAAGTATCCATCAACGTGGATATAGGATAGCACCACCTATCCGAACCATGGGAAAAACATCCGTGTCTCCAATTGCGTTTGAATTCTCCAAACCCTTCCCTTTACATTCTTGCAAGTTGCATGCTTTACTTTCCGCTGCCAATATACTCTTTGCATGCTTGCTTGAATTGTGTGATGATTGCTTGACTTGCCCTAAAATAGCTAAAATCTGCCAAGAACTAAAATTGGGAAAAGGTTAAGTTTTTAATTTGGTCAAGTAGTCTAATCACCCCCCCTCTAGACATACTTTCGATCCCACAAGTGGTATCAGAGGTTTGGTCTCCATTTGCTTTGATTTCCATAGCTTTTGGTGGTCATAGCCTTGGTTTCACAACCTAGGAGAGTATGGCGTCTAGCGAGGGAAATTATCACCGTAGAGGTCCTTACTTTGATGGTACTAATTTTGCTAGTTGGAAGCATAAAATGAAAATGCATATTCTTGGACATAACCCCGCCGTTTGGGCTATTGTGTGTGTTGGTTTGCAAGGTGACTTCTTTGATGGGAGAGAACCAAACCGTGAAGCTACCGCGGATGAGTTGAAGATGTTGCAATACAATGCTCAAGCTTGTGATATTCTCTTCAACGGATTGTGCCCCGAAGAATTCAACAAAATCAGCCGTCTTGAGAATGCAAAGGAAATTTGGGACACTTTGATTGATATGCACGAAGATACCGACTCCGTCAAGGAATCCAAGTTGGATGTGCTTCAAAGTCAACTTGACAAGTTCAAAATGAAGGATGGTGAAGGTGTCGCTGAAATGTACTCTAGGCTTGCTCTCATCACAAATGAGATTGCCGGCTTAGGGAGTGAAGAGATGACCGATAGATTCATCATCATGAAGATTCTAAGAGCCTTGGATGGAAAATACGATACCGTGTGCACATTGATCCAAATGATGCCCAATTACAAAGATCTCAAGCCAACGGAGGTGATTGGAAGAATCGTTGCTCATGAGATGTCACTTAAGGATAAAGAGGAACTTCACAACAAATCAAGTGGTGCCTACAAAGCCTCATGTGAAGCCCCTACATCATCAAGTGAGAAACAAAACTTCAATGAAGAATTGAGCTTAATGGTGAAGAACTTCAACAAGTTCTACAAGAGTAGAAGCAAAGATAGAAGCTCCAAGTCAAGGTCCTACAATAACAAAAGATCTTCTAGTCGAGAGCGAAACTGCTACAATTGTGGAAGACCCGGACACTATTATAATGAGTGTACGGCTCCCTACAAGAGAAGAGAAGACTCTCCAAAAAGAAGAAGCAAAGAATCACCACCAAGAGAGAGAAGGAGTAGAGATGATCGTTATGAACGAAGATACTCACGGAGAAGCAAGGATTCGGAAAGGAAGGAAAAATCATCAAGGAGCTACACAAAACAAAGACATCAAGCTCATGTTGTTGAATGGGTATCCGGCTCCGACTCCGACAGCCACTCCGAGAGAAGTTATCACTCCGACTCCGAAGATACTCAAGATGAAGGTGTTGCCGGTCTAGCACTTGTGTCAACCAACTCCTATGACATATTTGACTCACCAAATGAAGGAATTGGAAGATGCTTCATGGCCAAACGTCCTAAGGTAACACACCCCGAGTATGTTGATTTTAATAGTGATGAAGATGACTTGTTAGGTGATGATGATTTGCTTGTTGACAACTCTAGTGATGAATACTATGATGAAACGTCAATTAATCATGCTAATCAAGATAAAACGAATGACGATGATAAGGAGAAGATTGAGGCTCTAACTAAAGAACTAAACACTCTTAAGTTAGCTCATGAAACTATCTTTGAAGATCATCGAGAACTTTTAAGAGCTCATGAGAAGTTACGCTTTGAAAAGCTCACTCTTGAGCAAGAGCATGAGTTTTTAAAAGCAATCAATGATGATCCCCGCAAGAAAAGTTCTTCTTACATTGCCAAGCGTTTATTCTTATCCACTTACATGCCTCAAGTCAAGTCTAGTAACAAGAACAAGAAAGATTCTTCCTCTAGTAGTAACAATGATCATGCTAAATCAAATATTGTTGCTTCTAGTAGTTCTCTTGATTCCACTAATGGTTCTCTTAGCCAAGTTACACTTGAGCAAGAAAATAGCTTATCGAAGGGAATTATAGAGAAAGGAGTGTACAAAAGCCTTGCTGGGAGTAAGCAATTCGAGGAAATTGTGCGCAAGCAAGGAATGCACCGGAAGAATCAAGGTGTTGGTTTTGAACGAAAGTTCAATGCCAATGGAGTTGAGTGGGAAGAAGATCAATACCCCAAGACAAAGTTTGTTCCTCAACAAGAGAAGTATGATACTTCCTTCAAGGGAACACAAGCTCAAGATGATCTTCCACCACAAGGCTACAAGCAAAAAGGCAAGGACAAGCTTCAAGAGGAAATTGATGCATTTGAAGAAGCTCCTAAGACCTTAGTCAAGTGGATTCCCAAGACCACGTCAAGTTCCACTTCATCAAGTATGACTACAACTCCAAGGATTCCCATCAAGATGGTGTGGATCCAAAAGAAGAAGAACTAGAGAGTTCTTGAGGGTGACTCCGCCAACATACTTCACTCTTATCATTTTGGCAAGAACAAGTGCAATCAACTTCCACATCTTGCACTAGTTCAAGGAGTCACAAACCCTCTTGTTGGTAAGACAAGGGACAAGGTAACCTAAAAGCTTTCATGGACATCATCTTGTGTGTGCATCACTCTATGTCTATGGATATCCTTGTTTGTTCCTTGTGGGACTAACCCATGTAGGTATTGAAAGTGCAATTCAGTCAAATGGATAACTCCAAGTGATCTACATCAACATTGAGCATCCACATCTTCAACATCTACATGAAGTCATCATCGACAAAACCAAAGGTTAGTTCATCCCTCTTAGGGGGGATATCACATCTAGGGGGAGCTTTACTCTAAGACTTGAGCTAAAGCAACTCTAAAGATGTGAACACAACAATGCTTTATGTACAAGTGGTAACCCCACTTGAGCTTAAACGATGAGTATGACCTATGATCAAGTGTTCTCACTTGACTCCTAAGTCAATATACTCATATATAGATGACCTAGTCATCGCAAATTTCTTGATAGATGCTAGAATTGGTTGTGCATGCTTTGTCGCATATTTTATTTGCCATCTTATTGTGTGAGCATGTTGGTTGCATATTTTACTCATTCAAGGACATCCACTTGTTGTTTTGATTGTTTGGTTTTATTTCCTTTGGCCAAGTGGATGGACAAGAATGCCTAAGAACCTCCTCTAGCTATCTATGTTTTTCTCGTCTCAAACTCTATTTATGCTACATAACAAAATTTGATCAAGTCAGATTCGAACCACTCTGTGTGAGGAGCGCTCGGAGTCCCCGATTCGTCATAGACTTAAACTTCCAAAACCTCTTTGTGATTCTCGGTCTGACCGATATCCTACTTTCGGTCCTACCGAGATCATTAAGTTGATCTAGGTTTTATATCTCGGTGCAACCGATTTGAACCATTCGGTCACACCGAGTTGCAACAACTGTATACAGTTTTGCATCTCGGTGCCACCGAGTTGTTCCACTCGGTCACACCGACAGGGTCGGGCTATATATATAGTCACGGGCAAAAATTTGGAAAGTTCTCCGAACCCCTTCGCCCGCGCGATAGCCTGCTCTGCCAACGTGGTCTCCGGATCGTCTCCTCGCCGCCAGCCGCCTCTAGTCACCGGTCTCCATCGCCGTCAACGGGAATCAACCCCGCCGTTGCCGCCGTAGCGAGTCTCCACCAAACTAGGGTATGGACTCGACCTTTGTGCTATTCCCCAATCCGATTCTTAGCACATTGTGATCATCATGATTCTTGCCACGTTTGAAACACTTCTATCCAGTCAATGAACTCGTAGATTAGGTTTAATTCGAAAATTTTAGGGTTAGGTTTCCGCCGAAACCATCTCAGACCCACCGAGTTGAAAAACTCGGTCCCACCGATTTGGCTTATGCCATTGCAGAAGTGAGACTCGGTCTGACCGAGAATTACTTATCGGTGTGACCGATTTTGGAACTTTATGAAACCCTAGCAGTCTCGGAGCCACCGAACTGTGACTCGGTCTGACCGAGTTCACTAGTTCAGGTGCCAAAACTGCTTCGGTATCACCGAGTTTAAAAATCGGTAGATCCGAGATGATTTCAGTGGGAAACTAAAACTAAGTTTTTGAATTATTCTTTTGCAAAAATCTCTGCATTTTGTGATGCTTATCCACTCTTTCTCATCTATAACCTATTCACAGGGTCAGCAGTCAGAGTTTGCAACATGTCTGATCAAAGTGATAGTCAGAATTTGTCAGAGCAGCAAGTGTAGATGAGTGAGGGCACTAGTCCCTCAAGTTCTTCAGATGATGGCAGCAGAAGTACTCCTAGCAACCTGCCAAAAGCTGCCACAAGACAGAGAAAGAAGAGAACCTCAGAATCAGAGGATGAGGACTATGTGGCAGAAGAGGAAGCAACTTCCGAGAGAGTTGAGCCAACACAGGGCACAAAGCCAGGGTTAAAGATCAAAAGGCCAGCAGGCAGGCAGCCTATGTCAAAGGCCAGAGCTTCAACTGAGAAGCCCACTCCCATAGAGCCAGTTGTTGTTGAAGGCAAGAAAAGAAAGGAAAGGGTCAAGAAGACCATAGCCAGAGTGCTTGGAAAGGCTTCCATCATGGAAGATGAGGAGGAAGAAGAAGAGGTAGCTGCAGCAGCACCAAAGGCACCCAAGCTGATGGGTGATGCCATAAGATCAGGGGCAGCTGCTTCCAAGGCCAAGCCAGCTCCAAAACCAAAGCCAAAGAGGAATACAAGAAGCATCCCAGCTGCTGAGAAGAACAAGGCCCCAGTGCCTGACACTGCAGAAGATGATGAAGAGCAAGTTCTCAGAAAACTCAAGCCCAAGATCCCAGACCACAACGATGCTCATCCTGTGGCTGAGGACATGAAGCTCAGGAGAGATTCAGGGCTCCGGAAGAGGAGAGAAGCAGATCCGTATGCTTCAAGGAGAAGGACTGCTGTGGACTACAGATTTCACACCAAGGAACAGCAGGACTTCTATGAGACATTTCTGCTAGATAAGAAGCCAATTGTATGTGATATGAGATGGGTTGATTGGCAATACATCAAGTACAACGAAGAGTACTACCCTGGAGTGCAGGACAGCTTCAAGGCATGTGGAGTAGAGGACTTTGTTGGGCAGAAGCTCACAAAGTGGAACGAGGAACTCATCATGCAGTTCTACTCCACCGCACATTTTTATTTAGCTAGGAGAATTGTTTGGATGTCTGAGGGTACGAGGTACCAGTCTACAGTTGCTGAATGGGCTCAGCTGATCAATGCCCCACAAGAGCATGAGGATGACTTGGATATCTATGCCAAGAAGAAGATGGACCACAACTCAATGTCAAACATGTACATGGAGATTCCAAATGAAGCACTTGACACTTTCAAGTTTGGCTCTGTACACTATCTTCTGTCAGGGCTGCCAACCATCAATTGGATACTGAGGCACACCTTGTTGCCCAAGTCAGGTGATCACAAGACGATCAGAGGCCATGCGATCAATTTGCTACATATCTTTGATGTGCCACAGAAGTTCAAGGTGAGAAGCCTCATGGTAGAGACCATCAAGAGGACTGCAGCAGACCAGAAGAGGAGCTGTGGGTATGCCCCACAAATTCAGGAGCTCATTAACTCCAAGATGGGCACGGGCATATACTTATTGGACAAGGAACACATGCCCATCCGTCCAGATTTTGAAGATAATCAAGTTGTCATGACTGAGAATGAACCATCGTCTGCCCAAGCACAAGCCAAGAAGGAGAAGGCAAGGAAGGAGAAAGCTGCCAAGATGCCAACTCAAGAGGAGGCATCTGAATATTTCTTGAAAACCAAACAAGAGCAGCTTGGTTACCTGATTGCATCCACCCTGCGGATTGAGAAAGGATTAGCCACCCTAACTCAGAACCAGGCAAGCCTAGAGAGGATCGTAGAACAAAGGTTCTATGACTTGGATATCAAGGTGACAGAGATTCAGACTGCAGTGGAGCAGCTCCAAGATGACATGCAGGAGAGGAGAGGCAAGACTACAACTGATGCCTTTGCCAGAGTGCCACGAGGTCCGAGGTCGTCTGCAGTGCCAGTTGCTGACACTAGAGCCACCACTTCTGCACCAGCTACAGCCTCAGTTCCACCAGCTCCTGCGTCCACTTCAGCCTCGACTCCGACCACGTCTACAGAAGGCTTCGTCCTTGGAGTGCTCCGGACTCCACCACCACCTGAAGATCAAGCCTGAGTGTCGATTTAGCACTATGCATTTTCTAGGAAGTTTTTGGTAACTTGTTGCCAAAGGGGGAGAAAATGTATAGATCATAGGCTTCGAGAGAGAGAGAGTGTGTTGCTTTTCTCTATTGCTTTATTTGGTGGTTTTTCGAACTTTGTTTGCTTTTGAGTGCTTGAGTACTATGTTACTATGTCATTATCTGTGAGACATTGATGATCATGTGTTTGATCATAAGCTACACTTAATGCTTGCTTAATGATATTATCCTATCTATCTTATGTGATCATTCACTATTCTTGGTGATGGGTGCATGTATTTCATTCTTATCATTTTAAGCGCTCCACCAAGATGTATGTGACATGGAAGAGTAACCCATGACTCTAACTATTGTGCATTTGCAGTCCAAAGCAAATCTTAAATATGCACAAATTTAGGGGGAGCTCTTACTTATCACATACTTCTCAAAGCGACGATATATTTCATGCCTATTATCATTTGTCGAAGCGTTGATCTATATGTTGTCATCAATTACCAAAAATGGGGAGATTGAAAGTGCAACTATCCCTAGGTGGTTTTGGTAATTCATAACAACATATAGCTCATTGAGCTAATGCTATTCCAAGATGATTATTTCAGGAAAGCTCAATGATTGGCATGGCATGGATGTGAAAGTGGAACCCTCAAAATGCTAAGGACAAAGGATTGGCTCAAGCTCAAAAGCTCAAGACTCTTCATTTTATATTTTAGTGATCCAAGATCACATTGAGTCTTTAGGAAAAGCCAATACTATCAAGGAGGGATGAGGTGTTTCTTAATGAGCCTCTTGCTTCATGTGCTTAGTGATATGCTCCAAAAACCCTCAACTACTTTCCCATATCCACATTTGACCTAAACCCTAAGCCAAACTCGGTCCTACCGATTCTTTCTATCCGGCGCCACCGAGTTTCACTTGTCATAAGCCTCGCCGACCTGGGCCTCAAGTTTCTCTCGCTCGATGCACTCTGCGGCCGTTTTCTTTTCGGCCTCGGATAGCGCCTGCTTGAGGGTTGCCACCTCAGTCGTGGCCCCTACAATAAGCAGTGCAATCCTGTTATTTTTTTCAATCACGTCTTTTTATAGGCATTTTTCTGTAAGGTATTTCTTACCTTCTTTCTCCTTGAGCTGCCGTTTGGCAAGGCCGAGCTCTTGCTCGGTCCGCTCAAGGCCTTGTTTCAGGGCACCCACCTCCGCAGTCAATGCAGCGGTGGCTAGCAGCGAAGCCTGCATACGCATATTGACTCTTTGTTGTTAGACTCATGCGAAATTTAATAGATCCTCTATTCGGCTTTTCTTTCCGAACGCCAAACAGAGCATCAGGGGCTACTGTCTATGCGGTTATATTTTTACATATTTTTACTTACCTCGAAGCCTGTTAGAAGGCTAGCGCACGCTTCAGTCAGTCCGCTCTTGGCGGACTGAACCTTCTGGATCACCGTACTCATAATAGTACGATGCTCCTCGTCGATGGAGGCGCCGTCAAGCACCTCCAGCAGATTGTCCGGCACCTCCAGTTGGACGGAGGCTGCCGGCTCAGAAGGCTTACTCCTCTTGGAAGGAGTTCGCCTACCGCGGCCCGGAACTGTTGTAGATTCCGATGCGGTGTCCGGCTCAAAGCCAGACTTGGAGCCCTGGGGGGTGTTGTCCCCTTCACTCCTGGAGTCCGGTAGGTTGCCTTGCGGCTCCTCCGGGACCACCTCCTCCTGCCCCGGAGCTTGTCACGATGCCACTTCGGCGTCGTCTGCAGTGCGGGGGGAGGCAGCGGGCGGAACTGAGTTCACGTCCGATGAGTCCAGGGAGCCGCCCGACGATTCATCGAGTCCGGTCCGGGGCGGGCTACATAATTATATTCGACATTAGGGAAAGCTGTGCAACAAAGGAATGTCATGAGTTACTCTGATATCCAAACTTACGATTTCGCCGGACGCTTGGTCCTGTCTGGCCACTCCTCTTCGTCCTCTTCGGCGTCGGGGGAGTAGTCCGACGGAGGGATCTTCCGCTTCCTGGACCCTTCGGCCTCCCCCGTTGGGGCGGCCTTCCTCTTCTCTCCTCCCTCTGCTGGGGGGAGAGTTTCCTTCTTCCTCCTCCTCGTTTTCACGGGAGGAGGGCGTCTTGGACTCGTCAGATGATGAGTCCGACACCACCATATTACGGGAAATCTTTTGAGTCCCCGTGGCCTTCTTCTTCTTGGCCTTCTTCTCCGGCACCACATAAGGCGCCGGAACCAGCAGCTTCACTAGTAAAGCTAGGGCTGGGTCTTCGGGTAGCGGAGCCGGACAGTTAATCGGTCCGGATATCGCCCGCCAAGCCTGTCAAAGGTAAGGGAGTTTAGATCCCTCATAGAGTCAAACTATGGAAAAAGCTTAACATCCTGTAAAAGGTGTAGATGGCTTACCTCGTTAGCGTGACGCTGCGAGCTGTATCCATGGTCCTCGGAAGCGGATGCAGGAGCCTCGGCGCCCTTAAATAGCATCCTCCAAGCGTCTTCGTACGTCGTGTCGAAGAGCCTGCTGAGGGTTTGATGCTGCACCGGGTTGAACTCCCACAAATTAAAATCCCATTGTTGACACGGGAGGATCTGGCGGACGAGCATAACCTGGATTACATTAACAAGCCGGACTGGCTTGTTCACCAGGGACCGGATGCATGTTTGCAATCCGGTGAAGGAAATATGCCCTAGAGGCAATAATAAAGTTATTATTTATTTCCTTATATCATGATAAATGTTTATTATTCATGCTAGAATTGTATTAACCGGAAACATAATACATGTGTGAATACATAGACAAACAGAGTGTCACTAGTATGCCTCTACTTGACTAGCTCGTTAATCAAAGATGGTTATGTTTCCTAACCATGGACAAAAGAGTTGTTATTTGATTAACGAGGTCACATCATTAGTTGAATGATCTGATTGTCATGACCCATTCCATTAGCTTAGCACACGATCGTTTAGTATGTTGCTATTGCTTTCTTCATGACTTATACATGTTCCTATGACTATGAGATTATGCAACTCCCGTTTGCCGGAGGAACACTTTGGGTGCTACCAAACGTCACAACGTAACTGGGTGATCATAAAGGAGTACTACAGGTGTCTCCAAAGGTAGATGTTGGGTTGGCGTATTTCGAGATTAGGATTTGTCACTCCGATTGTCGGAGAGGTATCTCTGGGCCCTCTCGGTAATGCACATCACTTAAGCCTTGCAAACATTGCAACTAATGAGTTAGTTGTGGGATGTTGTATTACGGAACGAGTAAAGAGACTTGCCGGTAACGAGATTGAACTAGGTATTGGATACCGACGATCGAATCTCGGGCAAGTAACATACCGATGACAAAGGGAACAACGTATGTTGTTATGCGGTCTGACCGATAAAGATCTTCGTAGAATATGTAGGAGCCAATATGGGCATCCAGGTCCCGCTATTGTTTATTGACCGGAGACGTGTCTCGGTCATGTCTACATTGTTCTCCAACCGTAGGGTCCGCACGCTTAAGGTTTCGATGACAGTTATATTATGAGTTTATGAGTTTTGATGTACCGAAGGAGTTCGGAGTCCCGGATGAGATCGGGGACATGACGAGGAGTCTCGAAATGGTCGAGCCGTAAAGATTGATATATTGGACGACTATATTCGGACATCGGAAAGGTTCCGAGTGATTCGGGTATTTTTCGGAGTACCGGGTAGTTACGGGAGAAGTAATGGGCCTTGATGGGCTTTAGTGGGAAGAAGAAAAAAGGGTGCTGCGCCCCCCTCCCCTTTGGTCCGAATTGGACTAGGGAAAAGGGGGCCGGCCACCTCTCCTTCTTCCTTCCTCCCCTTTTGGTGGACTCCTACTAGGACTTGGAGTCCTAGTAGGACTCCCCATCCTGGCCGCACCTTATGCCTTGGCCGGCCTCCTCCTCCTCCATCCTTTATATACAGGGGCAGGGGGCACCCCATAGACACACAATTGATCATTGAGATCATTCCTTAGCCGTGTGCGGTGCCCCCTGCCACCAAATCCCACCTCGATCATATTGTTGCAGTGCTTAGGTGAAGCCCTGCGTCGGTAATACATCAAGATCGTCACCACGCCGTCGTGCTGACGGAACTCTTCCTCGACGCTTTGCTGGATCAGAGCCCGAGGATCGTCATCGAGCTGAACGTGTGCTAAGAACTCGGAGGTGCCGGAGTAACGGTGCTTGGATCGGTCGGATCGGGAAGACGTACGACTACTTCCTCTATGTTGTGTGATCGCTTCCGCAGTCGGTCTGCGTTGGTACGTAGACAACACTCTCCCCTCTCCTTGCTATGCATCACCATGATCTTGTGTGTGCGTAGGAATTTTTTTGAAATTACTACGTTCCCCAACAGTGGCATCCGAGCCTAGGTTTTTATGGTTTGATGTTATTGCACGAGTAGAACACAAGTGAGTTGTGGGCGATACAAGTCATACTGCCTACCAGCATGTCATACTTTGGTTCGGCGGTATTGTTGGACGAGACGATCCGGACCAACCTTACGCGTACTCTTACGCGAGACCGGTTCCCTCAACGTGCTTTGCACATAGATGGCTTGCGGAAGACTGTCTCTCCAACTTTAGTTGAACCAAGTGTGGCTACGCCCGGTCCTTGAGAAGGTTAAAACGGAGTCTATTTGACGAACTATCGTTGTGGTTTTGATGCGTAGGTGAGATGAGTTCTTGTTTAAACCCGTAGCAGCCACGTAAAACTTGCAACAACAAAGTAGAGGACGTCTAACTTGTTTTTGCAGGGCATGTTGTGATGTGATATGGTCAAGGCATGATGCTAAATTTTATTGTATGAGATGATCATGTTTTGTAACCAAGTTATCGGCAACTGGCAGGAGCCATATGGTTGTCGCTTTATTGTATGCAATGCAATCGTGATGTAATGCTTTACTTTATTACTAAGCGGTAGTGATAGTCGTGGAAGCATAAGATTGGCGAGACGACAACGATGCTACGATGGAGATCAAGGTGTCGCGCCGGTGACGATGGTGATCATGACGGTGCTTCGGAGATGGAGATCACAAGGCACAAGATGATGATGGCCATATCATATCACTTATATTGATTGCATGTGATGTTTACATTTTATGCATCTTATCTTGCTTTGATTGACGGTAGCATTATAAGATGATCTCTCACTAATTATCAGGAAGTGTTCTCCCTGAGTATGCACCGTTGCGAAAGTTCTTCGTGCTGAGACACCACGTGATGATCGGGTGTGATAGGCTCTACGTTCAAATACAACGGGTGCAAAACAGTTGCACACGCGGAATACTCAGGTTATACTTGACGAGCCAAGCATATACAGATATGGCCTCGGAACACGGAGACCGAAAGGTCGAGCGTGAATCATATAGTAGATATGATCAACATATCGATGTTCACCATTGAAAACTACTCCATCTCACGTGATGATCGGTTATGGTTTAGTTGATTTGGATCACGTGATCACTTAGAGGATTAGAGGGATATCTATCTAAGTGGGAGTTCTTAAGTAATATGATTAATTGAACTTAAATTTATCATGAACTTAGTCCTGGTAGTATTTTGCAGATCAATAGCTCGCGTTGTTGCTTCCCTGTGTTTATTTTGATATGTTCCTAGAGAAAATTGCGTTGAAAGATGTTAGTAGCAATGATGCGGATTGGATCCGTGATCTGAGGTTTATCCTCATTGCTGCACAGAAGAATTATGTCCTTGATGCACCGCTAGGTGACAGACCTATTGCAGGAGCAGATGCAGACGTTATGAACGTTTGGCTAGCTCAATATGATGACTACTTGATAGTTTAGTGCACCATGCTTAATAGCTTAGAATCGGGACTTCAAAGACGTTTTGAACGTCATGGAACATATGAGATGTTCCAGGAGTTGAAGTTAATATTTCAAGCAAATACCCGAGTTGAGAGATATGAAGTCTCCAACAAGTTCTATAGCTAAAAGATGGAGGAGAACCACTCAACTAGTGAGCATGTGCCCAGATTGTCTGAGTACTACAATCGCTTGAATCAAGTGGGAGTTAATCTTCCAGATAAGATAGTGATTGACAGAATTCTCTAGTCACCATCACCAAGTTAGTAGAACTTTGTGATGAACTATAATATGCAAGGGATGACAAAAGTAATTCCTAAGCTCTTCGTGATGCTGAAATCAACGAAGGTAGAAATCAAGAAAAACATCAAGTGTTGATGGTTGACAAGACCACTAGTTTCAAGAAAAGGGCAAAGGGAAGAAGGGGAACTTCAAGAAGAACGGCAAGCAAGTTGCTGCTCAAGTGAAGAAGCCCAAGTCTGATCCTAAGCCTGAGACTAAGTGCTTCTACTGCAAAGGGACTGGTCACTGGAAGCAGAACTACCCCAAGTGATTGGCGGATAAGAAGGATGGCAAAGTGAACATAAGTATATTTGATATACATGTTATTGATGTGTACTTTACTGGTGTTTATAGCAAACCCTTAGTATTTGATGCTAGTTCAGTTGCTAAGAGTAGTAACTCGAAACGGGAGTTGCAGAATAAACAGAGACTAGTTAAGGGTAAAGTGACGATGTGTGTTGGAAGTAGTTCCAAGATTGATATGATCATCATCGCACACTCCCCTATACTTTCGGGATTAGTGTTGAACCTAAATAAGTGTTATTTGGTGTTTGTGTTGAGCATGAATATGATTTGATCATGTTTATTGTAATACGATTATTCATTTAAGTAAAAGAATAAATTGTTGTTCTGTTTACATGAATAAAACCTTATATGGTTACACACCCAATGAAAATAGTTCATTGGATCTCGATCTTAATAATACACATATTCATAATATGGAAACCAAAAGATGCAAAGTTAATAATGATAGTGCAACTTATTTGTGGCACTGCTGTTTAGGTCATATTGGTATAAAGCGCATGAAGAAACTCCATGCTGATGGGCTTTCGGAATCACTTGATGCTTGCGGACCATGCCTTTTGGGCAAGATGACTAAAACGCCGTTCTCCGGAACAATGGAGCGAGAAAAGATTTGTTGGAAATCATACATACTGATGTATGTGGTCCGATGAATATTGAGGTTCGCGACAGGTATCATTATTTTCTGATCTTCACAAATGATTTGAGCAGATATGAGTATATCTACTTGATGAAACATAAGTCTGAAACATTTGAAAAGTTCAAAGAATTTCAGAGTGAAGTGAAAAACATCGTGACAAGAAAATAAAGTTTCTACGATCTGATCGCGGAGACAAATATTTGAGTTACGAGTTTGGTCTTCAGTTAAAACAATGTGAAATAGTTTCACTACTCACGCCACCTGGAACACCACATCATAATGGTGTGTCCGAACGTCATAACCGTACTTTATTGGATATAGTGCAATCTATGATGTCTCTTACCGATTTACCACTATTGTTTTTGGGGTCATGCATTAGAGACAGCTGCATTCACGTTAAAAAAAGGGGCACCATCTATATCCGTCGAGACGACGCCTTATGAACTATGGTTTGGCAAGAAACCAAAGTTGTCGTTTCTTAAAGTTTGGGGTTGCAATGCTTATACGAAAAAGTTTCATCCTGATAAGCTCAAAACTCAAATCGGAGAAGTGCATCTTCATAGGATATCCAAAGGAAACTATTGGATACACCTTCTATCACAGATCCGAAGGCAAGACTTTTGTTGCTAAATTCGGAAACTTTCTGGAGGAGGAGTTTCTCTCGAAAGAAGTGAGTGGGAGGAAAGTAGAACTTGACGAGGTAACTGTACCTGCTCCCTTATTGGAAAGTAGTACATCACAGAAAAATGTTTCTGTGACACCTACACCAGTTAGTGAGGAAGCTAATGATGATGATCATGAAACTTCAGAACAAGACACTACTGAACCTCGTAGATCAACCAGAGTAAGATCCGCGCCAGAGTGGTACGGTAATCCTGTTCTGGAAGTCATGCTACTAGATCATGATGATCCTACGAACTATGAAGAAGCGATGGTGAGCCCAGATTCCACAAAGTGGCTTGAAGCCATGAAATCTGAGATATGATCCATGTATGAGAACAAAGTATGGACTTTGGTTGACTTGCCCGATGATCGGCAAGCCATAGAAAAATGGATCTTCAAGAGGAAGACGGACGCTGATAGTAGTGTTACTATCTACAAAGCTAGAATTGTCGCAAAAGGTTTTCGACAAGTTCAAGGTGTTGACTACGATGAGATTTTCTCACTCGTATCTATGCTTAAGTCTGTCCGAATCATGTTAGCAATTGCCGCATTTTATGAAATCTGGCAAATGGATAAACAAAACTGCATTCCTTAATGGATTTACTAAAGAAGAGTTGTATGCGATGCAACCAGAAGGTTTTGTCAATCCTAAAGGTGCTAACAAAATATGTAAACTCCAGCGATCCATATATGGACTGGTGCAAGCATCTCGGAGTCGGAATATACGCTTTGATAAGTTGATCAAAGGATATAGTTTTATACAGACTTGCGGAGAAGCCTGTATTTACAAGAAAGTGAGTGGGAGCTCTGTAGCATTTCTGATATTATATGTGGATGACATATTGCTGATTGGAAATGATATAGAATTTCTGGATAGCATAAAGGGATACTTGAATAAGAGTTTTTCGATGAAAGACCTCGGTGAAGCTGCTTACATATTGAGCTTCAAGATCTATAGAGATAGATCAAGACGCTTGATAAGTTTTTTCAATGAGTACATACCTTGACAAGATTTTGAAGTAGTTCAAAATGGAGCAGTCAAAGAAAGAGTTCTTGCCTGTATTACAAGGTGTGAAGTTGAGTAAGACTCAAAGCCCGACCACGGCAGAAGATAGAAAGAGAATGAAAGTCATTCCCTATGCCTTGGCCATAGGTTCTATAAAGTATGTCATGCTGTATACCAGATCTATTGTATACCCTGCATTGATTTGGCAAGGGAGTACAATAGTGATCTAGGAGTAGATCACTAGACAGCGGTCAGAATTATCCTTAGTAAAATAAGGATATGTTTCTCGATTATGGGCGTGACAAAAAGGTTCGTCGTAAAGGGTTACGTCGATGCAAGTTTTTGACACTGATCCAGATGAATCTAAAGTCTCAATCTGGATACATATTGAAAGATAGAGCAATTAGCTAGAGTAGCTCCATGTAGAGCATTGTAGACATAGAACTTGCAAAATACTTACGGATCTGAATGTGACAGACCCGTTGACTAAAATTATCTCACAAGAAAAACATGATCACACCTTAGTATTCTTTGGGTGGTAATCACATAGATATGTGAACTAGATTACTGACTCTAGTAAACCCTTTGAGTATTGGTCACATGACGATGTGAACTATGGGTGTTAATCACATGGTGATGTGAACTATTGCTGCTAAATCACATGGCAATGTGAACTAGATTATTGACTCTAGTGCAAGTGGGAGACTGAAGGAAATATGCCCTAGAGGCAATAATAAAGTTATTATTTATTTCCTTATATCATGATAAATGTTTATTATTCATGCTAGAATTGTATTAACCGGAAACATAATACATGTGTGAATACATAGACAAACAGAGTGTCACTAGTATGCCTCTACTTGACTAGCTCGTTAATCAAAGATGGTTATGTTTCCTAACCATGGACAAAAGAGTTGTTATTTGATTAACGAGGTCACATCATTAGTTGAATGATCTGATTGACATGACCCATTCCATTAGCTTAGCACACGATCGTTTAGTATGTTGCTATTGCTTTCTTCATGACTTATACATGTTCCTATGACTATGAGATTATGCAACTCCCGTTTGCCGGAGGAACACTTTGGGTGCTACCAAACGTCACAACGTAACTGGGTGATCATAAAGGAGTACTACAGGTGTCTCCAAAGGTAGATGTTGGGTTGGCGTATTTCGAGATTAGGATTTGTCACTCCGATTGTCGGAGAGGTATCTCTGGGCCCTCTCGGTAATGCACATCACTTAAGCCTTGCAAGCATTGCAACTAATGAGTTAGTTGTGGGATGTTGTATTACGGAACGAGTAAAGAGACTTTCCGGTAACGAGATTGAACTAGGTATTGGATACCGACGATCGAATCTCGGGCAAGTAACATACCGATGACAAAGGGAACAACGTATGTTGTTATGCGGTCTGACCGATAAAGATCTTCGTAGAATATGTAGGAGCCAATATGGGCATCCAGGTCCCGCTATTGGTTATTGACCGGAGACGTGTCTCGGTCATGTCTACATTGTTCTCGAACCGTAGGGTCCGCACGCTTAAGGTTTCGATGACAGTTATATTATGAGTTTATGAGTTTTGATGTACCGAAGGAGTTCGGAGTCCCGGATGAGATCGGGGACATGACGAGGAGTCTCGAAATGGTCGAGACGTAAAGATTGATATATTGGACGACTATATTCAGACATCGGAAAGGTTCCGAGTGATTCGGGTATTTTTCGGAGTACCGGGTAGTTACGGGAGAAGTAATGGGCCTTGATGGGCTTTAGTGGGAAGAAGAAAAAAGGGTGCTGCGCCCCCCCTCCCCTTTGGTCCGAATTGGACTAGGGAAAAGGGGGCCGGCCACCTCTCCTTCTCCCTTCCTCCCCTTTTGGTGGACTCCTACTAGGACTTGGAGTCCTAGTAGGACTCCCCATCCTGGCCGCACCTTATGCCTTGGCCGGCCTCCTCCTCCTCCATCCTTTATATACAGGGGCAGGGGGCACCCCATAGACACACAATTGATCATTGAGATCGTTCCTTAGCCGTGTGCGGTGCCCCCTGCCACCAAATTCCACCTCGATCATATTGTTGCAGTGCTTAGGTGAAGCCCTGCGTCGGTAATACATCAAGATCGTCACCATGCCGTCGTGCTGACGGAACTCTTCCTCGACGCTTTGCTGGATCGGAGCCCGAGGATCGTCATCGAGCTGAACGTGTGCTAAGAACTCGGAGGTGCCGGAGTAACGGTGCTTGGATCGGTCGGATCGGGAAGACGTACGACTACTTCCTCTACGTTGTGTGATCGCTTCCGCAGTCGGTCTGCGTTGGTACGTAGACAACACTCTCCCCTCTTGTTGCTATGCATCACCATGATCTTGCGTGTGCGTAGGAAATTTTTTGAAATTACTACGTTCCCCAACAGTGGCATCCGAGCCTAGGTTTTTATGGTTTGATGTTATTGCACGAGTAGAACACAAGTGAGTTGTGGGCGATACAAGTCATACTGCCTACCAGCATGTCATACTTTGGTTCGGCGGTATTGTTGGACGAGACGATCCGAACCAACCTTACGCGTACTCTTACACGAGACCGGTTCCCTCGACGTGCTTTGCACATAGATGGCTTGCGGAAGACTGTCTCTCCAACTTTAGTTGAACCAAGTGTGGCTACGCCCGGTCCTTGAGAAGGTTAAAACGGAGTCTATTTGACGAACTATCGTTGTGGTTTTGATGCGTAGGTGAGATGAGTTCTTGCTTAAACCCGTAGCAGCCACGTAAAACTTGCAACAACAAAGTAGAGGACGTCTAACTTGTTTTTGCAGGGCATGTTGTGATGTGATATGGTCAAGGCATGATGCTAAATTTTATTGTATGAGATGATCATGTTTTGTAACCAAGTTATCGGCAACTGGCAGGAGCCATATGGTTGTCGCTTTATTGTATGCAATGCAATCGTGATGTAATGCTTTACTTTATTACTAAGCAGTAGTGATAGTCGTGGAAGCATAAGATTGGCGAGACGACAACGATGCTACGATGGAGATCAAGGTGTCACACCGGTGACGATGGTGATCATGACGGTGCTTCGGAGATGGAGATCACAAGGCACAAGATGATGATGGCCATATCATATCACTTATATTGATTGCATGTGATGTTTATCTTTTATGCATCTTATCTTGCTTTGATTGACGGTAGCATTATAAGATGATCTCTCACTAATTATCAAGAAGTGTTCTCCCTGAGTATGCACCGTTGCGAAAGTTCTTCGTGCTGGGACACCACGTGATGATCGGGTGTGATAGGCTCTACGTTCAAATACAACGGGTGCAAAACAGTTGCACACGCGGAATACTCAGGTTATACTTGACGAGCCAAGCATATACAGATATGGCCTCGGAACACGGAGACCGAAAGGTCGAGCGTGAATCATATAGTAGATATGATCAACATATCGATGTTCACCATTGAAAACTACTCCATCTCACGTGATGATCGGTTATGGTTTAGTTGATTTGGATCACGTGATCACTTAGAGGATTAGAGAGATATCTATCTAAGTGGGAGTTCTTAAGTAATATGATTAATTGAACTTAAATTTATCATGAACTTAGTCCTGGTAGTATTTTGCAGATCAATAGCTCGCGTTGTTGCTTCCCTGTGTTTATTTTGATATGTTCCTAGAGAAAATTGCGTTGAAAGATGTTAGTAGCAATGATGCGGATTGGATCCGTGATCTGAGGTTTATCCTCATTGCTGCACAGAAGAATTATGTCCTTGATGCACCGCTAGGTGACAGACCTATTGCAGGAGCAGATGCAGACGTTATGAACGTTTGGCTAGCTCAATATGATGACTACTTGATAGTTTAGTGCACCATGCTTAATAGCTTAGAATCGGGACTTCAAAGACGTTTTGAACGTCATGGAACATATGAGATGTTCCAGGAGTTGAAGTTAATATTTCAAGCAAATACCCGAGTTGAGAGATATGAAGTCTCCAACAAGTTCTATAGCTAAAAGATGGAGGAGAACCACTCAACTAGTGAGCATGTGCCCAGATTGTCTGAGTACTACAATCGCTTGAATCAAGTGGGAGTTAATCTTCCAGATAAGATAGTGATTGACAGAATTCTCTAGTCACCATCACCAAGTTAGTAGAACTTTGTGATGAACTATAATATGCAAGGGATGACAAAAGTAATTCCTAAGCTCTTCGTGATGCTGAAATCAACGAAGGTAGAAATCAAGAAAAACATCAAGTGTTGATGGTTGACAAGACCACTAGTTTCAAGAAAAGGGCAAAGGGAAGAAGGGGAACTTCAAGAAGAACGGCAAGCAAGTTGCTGCTCAAGTGAAGAAGCCCAAGTCTGATCCTAAGCCTGAGACTAAGTGCTTCTACTGCAAAGGGACTGGTCACTGGAAGCAGAACTACCCCAAGTGATTGGCGGATAAGAAGGATGGCAAAGTGAACATAAGTATATTTGATATACATGTTATTGATGTGTACTTTACTGGTGTTTATAGCAAACCCTTAGTATTTGATGCTAGTTCAGTTGCTAAGAGTAGTAACTCGAAACGGGAGTTGCAGAATAAACATAGACTAGTTAAGGGTAAAGTGACGATGTGTGTTGGAAGTAGTTCCAAGATTGATATGATCATCATCGCACACTCCCCTATACTTTCGGGATTAGTGTTGAACCTAAATAAGTGTTATTTGGTGTTTGTGTTGAGCA
Organism: Triticum monococcum; assembly: GCA_034509565.1. Lineage (NCBI taxonomy): Eukaryota > Viridiplantae > Streptophyta > Magnoliopsida > Poales > Poaceae > Triticum > Triticum monococcum. Next base: position 675,463,923 of record CM067845.1, read on the forward strand.
TGAATATGATTTGATCATGTTTATTGTAATACGATTATTCATTTAAGTAAAAGAATAAATTGTTGTTCTGTTTACATGAATAAAACCTTATATGGTTACACACCCAATGAAAATAGTTCATTGGATCTCGATCTTAATAATACACATATTCATAATATGGAAACCAAAAGATGCAAAGTTAATAATGATAGTGCAACTTATTTGTGGCACTGCTGTTTAGGTCATATTGGTATAAAGCGCATGAAGAAACTCCATGCTGATGGGCTTTCGGAATCACTTGATGCTTGCGGACCATGCCTTTTGGGCAAGATGACTAAAACGCCGTTCTCCGGAACAATGGAGCGAGAAAAGATTTGTTGGAAATCATACATACTGATGTATGTGGTCCGATGAATATTGAGGCTCGCGACAGGTATCATTATTTTCTGATCTTCACAAATGATTTGAGCAGATATGAGTATATCTACTTGATGAAACATAAGTCTGAAACATTTGAAAAGTTCAAAGAATTTCAGAGTGAAGTGAAAAACATCGTGACAAGAAAATAAAGTTTCTACGATCTGATCGCGGAGACAAATATTTGAGTTACGAGTTTGGTCTTCAGTTAAAATAATGTGAAATAGTTTCACTACTCACGCCACCTGGAACACCACATCATAATGGTGTGTCCGAACGTCATAACCGTACTTTATTGGATATAGTGCAATCTATGATGTCTCTTACCGATTTACCACTATTGTTTTTGGGGTCATGCATTAGAGACAGCTGCATTCACGTTAAAAAAAGGGGCACCATCTATATCCGTCGAGACGACGCCTTATGAACTATGGTTTGGCAAGAAACCAAAGTTGTCGTTTCTTAAAGTTTGGGGTTGCAATGCTTATACGAAAAAGTTTCATCCTGATAAGCTCAAAACTCAAATCGGAGAAGTGCATCTTCATAGGATATCCAAAGGAAACTATTGGATACACCTTCTATCACAGATCCGAAGGCAAGACTTTTGTTGCTAAATTCGGAAACTTTCTGGAGGAGGAGTTTCTCTCGAAAGAAGTGAGTGGGAGGAAAGTAGAACTTGACGAGGTAACTGTACCTGCTCCCTTATTGGAAAGTAGTACATCACAGAAAAATGTTTCTGTGACACCTACACCAGTTAGTGAGGAAGCTAATGATGATGATCATGAAACTTCAGAACAAGACACTACTGAACCTCGTAGATCAACCAGAGTAAGATCCGCGCCAGAGTGGTACGGTAATCCTGTTCTGGAAGTCATGCTACTAGATCATGATGATCCTACGAACTATGAAGAAGCGATGGTGAGCCCAGATTCCACAAAGTGGCTTGAAGCCATGAAATCTGAGATATGATCCATGTATGAGAACAAAGTATGGACTTTGGTTGACTTGCCCGATGATCGGCAAGCCATAGAAAAATGGATCTTCAAGAGGAAGACGGACGCTGATAGTAGTGTTACTATCTACAAAGCTAGAATTGTCGCAAAAGGTTTTCGACAAGTTCAAGGTGTTGACTACGATGAGATTTTCTCACTCGTATCTATGCTTAAGTCTGTCCGAATCATGTTAGCAATTGCCGCATTTTATGAAATCTGGCAAATGGATAAACAAAACTGCATTCCTTAATGGATTTACTAAAGAAGAGTTGTATGCGATGCAACCAGAAGGTTTTGTCAATCCTAAAGGTGCTAACAAAATATGTAAACTCCAGCGATCCATATATGGACTGGTGCAAGCATCTCGGAGTCGGAATATACGCTTTGATAAGTTGATCAAAGGATATAGTTTTATACAGACTTGCGGAGAAGCCTGTATTTACAAGAAAGTGAGTGGGAGCTCTGTAGCATTTCTGATATTATATGTGGATGACATATTGCTGATTGGAAATGATATAGAATTTCTGGATAGCATAAAGGGATACTTGAATAAGAGTTTTTCGATGAAAGACCTCGGTGAAGCTGCTTACATATTGAGCTTCAAGATCTATAGAGATAGATCAAGACGCTTGATAAGTTTTTTCAATGAGTACATACCTTGACAAGATTTTGAAGTAGTTCAAAATGGAGCAGTCAAAGAAAGAGTTCTTGCCTGTATTACAAGGTGTGAAGTTGAGTAAGACTCAAAGCCCGACCACGGCAGAAGATAGAAAGAGAATGAAAGTCATTCCCTATGCCTTGGCCATAGGTTCTATAAAGTATGTCATGCTGTATACCAGATCTATTGTATACCCTGCATTGATTTGGCAAGGGAGTACAATAGTGATCTAGGAGTAGATCACTAGACAGCGGTCAGAATTATCCTTAGTAAAATAAGGATATGTTTCTCGATTATGGGCGTGACAAAAAGGTTCGTCGTAAAGGGTTACGTCGATGCAAGTTTTTGACACTGATCCAGATGAATCTAAAGTCTCAATCTGGATACATATTGAAAGATAGAGCAATTAGCTAGAGTAGCTCCATGTAGAGCATTGTAGACATAGAACTTGCAAAATACTTACGGATCTGAATGTGACAGACCCGTTGACTAAAATTATCTCACAAGAAAAACATGATCACACCTTAGTATTCTTTGGGTGGTAATCACATAGATATGTGAACTAGATTACTGACTCTAGTAAACCCTTTGAGTATTGGTCACATGACGATGTGAACTATGGGTGTTAATCACATGGTGATGTGAACTATTGCTGCTAAATCACATGGCAATGTGAACTAGATTATTGACTCTAGTGCAAGTGGGAGACTGAAGGAAATATGCCCTAGAGGCAATAATAAAGTTATTATTTATTTCCTTATATCATGATAAATGTTTATTATTCATGCTAGAATTGTATTAACCGGAAACATAATACATGTGTGAATACATAGACAAACAGAGTGTCACTAGTATGCCTCTACTTGACTAGCTCGTTAATCAAAGATGGTTATGTTTCCTAACCATGGACAAAAGAGTTGTTATTTGATTAACGAGGTCACATCATTAGTTGAATGATCTGATTGTCATGACCCATTCCATTAGCTTAGCACACGATCGTTTAGTATGTTGCTATTGCTTTCTTCATGACTTATACATGTTCCTATGACTATGAGATTATGCAACTCCCGTTTGCCGGAGGAACACTTTGGGTGCTACCAAACGTCACAACGTAACTGGGTGATCATAAAGGAGTACTACAGGTGTCTCCAAAGGTAGATGTTGGGTTGGCGTATTTCGAGATTAGGATTTGTCACTCCGATTGTCGGAGAGGTATCTCTGGGCCCTCTCGGTAATGCACATCACTTAAGCCTTGCAAGCATTGCAACTAATGAGTTAGTTGTGGGATGTTGTATTACGGAACGAGTAAAGAGACTTTCCGGTAACGAGATTGAACTAGGTATTGGATACCGACGATCGAATCTCGGGCAAGTAACATACCGATGACAAAGGGAACAACGTATGTTGTTATGCGGTCTGACCGATAAAGATCTTCGTAGAATATGTAGGAGCCAATATGGGCATCCAGGTCCCGCTATTGGTTATTGACCGGAGACATGTCTCGGTCATGTCTACATTGTTCTCGAACCGTAGGGTCCGCACGCTTAAGGTTTCGATGACAGTTATATTATGAGTTTATGAGTTTTGATGTACCGAAGGAGTTCGGAGTCCCGGATGAGATCGGGGACATGACGAGGAGTCTCGAAATGGTCGAGACGTAAAGATTGATATATTGGACGACTATATTCAGACATCGGAAAGGTTCCGAGTGATTCGGGTATTTTTCGGAGTACCGGGTAGTTACGGGAGAAGTAATGGGCCTTGATGGGCTTTAGTGGGAAGAAGAAAAAAGGGTGATGCGCCCCCCCTCCCCTTTGGTCCGAATTGGACTAGGGAAAAGGGGGCCGGCCACCTCTCCTTCTCCCTTCCTCCCCTTTTGGTGGACTCCTACTAGGACTTGGAGTCCTAGTAGGACTCCCCATCCTGGCCGCACCTTATGCCTTGGCCGGCCTCCTCCTCCTCCATCCTTTATATACAGGGGCAGGGGGCACCCCATAGACACACAATTGATCATTGAGATCGTTCCTTAGCCGTGTGCGGTGCCCCTGCCACCAAATTCCACCTCGATCATATTGTTGCAGTGCTTAGGCGAAGCCCTGCGTCGGTAATACATCAAGATCGTCACCACGCCGTCGTGCTGACGGAACTCTTCCTCGGCGCTTTGCTGGATCGGAGCCCGAGGATCGTCATCGAGCTGAACGTGTGCTAAGAACTCGGAGGTGCCGGAGTAACGGTGCTTGGATCGGTCGGATCGGGAAGACGTACGACTACTTCCTCTACGTTGTGTGATCGCTTCCGCAGTCGGTCTGCGTTGGTACGTAGACAACACTCTCCCCTCTCGTTGCTATGCATCACCATGATCTTGCGTGTGCCTAGGAAATTTTTTGAAATTACTACGTTCCCCAACATCCGGTCACCTCTTTTTCGTCACCCCATGACAGGCCCGTCTCTTTCCAGGACATAAGCCACGTGAGGGGTCCGGATCGGAACTCGAGGGTTGCGGTCCATTTCGGATCGCGCGGCTCGGTGATATAAAACCACCCAGATTGCCATCCCTTTAGGGTCTCCACAAAAGAGCCCTCGAACCATAGGACGTTGGCCATCTTGCCTGCCATGGCGCCTCCGCACTCCGCCTGGCTGCCGCGCACCACCTTGGGCTTGACGTTGAAGGTCTTGAGCCAGATGCCAAAATGGGGGCGGACGCGGAGATAAGCCTCGCACGCGACGATAAACGCCGAGATGTTGAGGATGAAGTTTGGGGCCAGATCGTGGAAATCCAGGCCGTAGTAGAACATGAGCCCCCGGACAAATGGGTGAAGTGGAAAACCCAGTCCGCGGAGGAAGTGGGGAAGGAATACTACCCTCTCATGGGGCCTTGGGGTGGGGAGAAGCTGCCCCTCCTCGGGAAGCCGGTGCGCAATGTCCTTGGACAGGTATCCGGCCTTCCTTAGCTTCTTAACTTGGCCCTCCGTAACGGAGGAGACCTTCCACTTGCCTCCCACTCTGAACATTGCTGGAGAAGGTTGAGGTGGGAAGTGCGGGCTTGGGCGCTGGAGCTCGAGTGCGCAGGAGATGGATAGGCAAAGGAGGAAGAGGGCGTAGGTAAAAAGGTGGATCATTATCCCCTTATATGGGCAGATGCGGTTGTGCATCCCCACCAGCCTAGTAAAACTCGCTTGCCTCCCAAGCGCCGTGATAAGTGGAGCGGTTGGGCTACCCACGTCCGTATTGATGAGAATCCCGTAAAAGGGGGTACACAATCTCTGCTTTGACAAGACGTGCCAAGGAAACTGCCTCGCAAAACGTGCTGAGGTGGAAAAGTAAAAACGATTCGAGTAAAGGACTTGGATGTAGTGTGTTGACACACTGTGGAATACGTCAGCAGATTTGATTTGTGTTAATATTATTCTCTCTATGGCAATATGTGGAAGCTTATTTTGCAGAGCCGGACACTACTCTTGGTGTTTACAAATCTTCTATGAAGAACTTGGAGGAGGAACCCTCCTTGCAATGCCGAAGACAATTTGTGCACCGGCCTCGTCGTCATTGAAGCCTGGTTCAGGGGCTACTGAGGGAGTCCTGGATTAGAGGGTGTTCGGGTAGCCGGACTATACCTTCAGCCGGACTCCTGGACTATGAAGATACAAGATTGAAGACTTCGTCCCGTGTCCGGATGGGACTTTCCTTGGCGTGGAAGGCAAGCTTGGCGATGTGGATATTCAAGATCTCCTACCATTGTAACCGACTCTATGTAACCCTAACCCTATCCGGTGTCTATATAAACCGGAGGGTTCTAGTCCGTAGGAAACAACATCATCAACTCCATAAACAACAATCATACCATAGGCTAGCTTCTAGGGTTTAGCCTCCTTGATCTCATGGTAGATCTACTCTTGTACTACCCATATCATCAATATTAATCAAGCAGGACGTAGGGTTTTACCTCCATCGAGAGGGCCCGAACCTGGGTAAAACATCGTGTTCCCTGCCTCCTGTTACCATCCGGCCTAGACGCACAGTTCGGGACCCCCTACCCGAGATCCGCCGGTTTTGACACCGACATGGACCAATTTCGAAATTTGCATATGGGGACTTACCGGAATTGTTACATGTTGCTTCCGACCTCATTTAAACTTGCTTTGATGAGTTGCTCTTGTATGCATCACCTCTTGCCATGAGTAGCTTCATGTAGCCTTGTCATGCATCATACTTAGTTGAACATCATGTCTTGTTTATGTGTGGTGTGTTTACCATGTTGTGTGCTTCTTCTCGATAGTTCCCGTTTCATTACGATCATGAGGATTCGTTTGACTACGATTGGTTCGTCATCGTGGCTTCATATTCCTCATGGATTCATGCTTCTTCCTAGAGGGATTTCAGGCAAGATGACCATCACCTTGGATCTCATTAATATAATTGCTATGCTAGTTGCTTCGATGCTTTAGTTGTGCCGCGATACCTACCACTTGCTTATCAAGCCTCCCAAATTGCCATGATAGCCTCTAACCTTTGTCACCCTTCCTAGCAAACTGTTGTTTGTCTATGTTACCGCTTTTGCTCAGCCCCTCTTATAGCGTTGCTAGTTGCAGGTGAAGACGAAGATTGCTCCATGTTGGATTATGTTTATGTTGGGATATCACAATATCTCTTATTTAATTAATGCATCTATATACTTGGTAAAGGGTGGAAGGCTCGGCCTTATGCCTGGTGTTTTGTTCCACTCTTGCCGCCCTAGTTTCCGTCATATCGGTATTATGTTCCTGGATTTTGCGTTCCTTACACGGTTGGGTGTTATGGGAACCCCTTGACAGTTCGCTTTGAATAAAACTCCTCCAGCAAGGCCTAACCTTGGTTTTATATTTGCCTCACCTAAGCCTTTTTCCCTTGGGTTTCCGGAGCCCGAGGGTCATCTTTATTTACCCCCCCCCCCCGGGCCAGTGCTCCTCTGAGTGCTGGTCCAAACTAGAGCCCCTTGCAGTGCCACCTCAGGAAACTCGAGGACTGGTTTTAGTTGTACGGACTACTCATCCGATGTGCCCCGAGAACGAGATATGTGTAGCTCCTATCGGGATTTGTCAGCACATTCGGGCGGCTTTGCTGGTCTTGTCTTACCATTGTCGAAATGTCTTGTAACCGGGATTCCAAGACTGATTGGGTCTTCCCGGGAGAAGGAATATCCTTCATTGACCGTGAGAGCTTATAATGGGCTAAGTTGGGACACCCTTGCAGGGTTTAAACTTTCGAGAGCCGTGCCCGCGGTTATGTGGCAGATGGGAATTTGTTAATATCCGGTTGTAGTAAACTTGAAGTAAACTCTTCTAAAATACACCAACCGTGTGCGTAACCGTGGTTGTCTCTTTTCGGGGTTGTTCGAGAGGAGAACACGGTTTTTGGGTTATGTTTGACGTAAGTAGGAGTTCAGGATCACTTCTTGATCATTACTAGTTGACGACCGCTTGTTAAGCTCCTCTTCCCGCTCTTGTTTCGTAAGTTAGCCACCATATTTTTCTTAGCCGCTGCTGCAACCCCACCACTTTATCCCTTCCTTACCCATTAAGCTTTGCTAGTCTTGATACCCATGGTAATGGGATTGCCGAGTCCTCGTGGCTCACAGTTTACTACAACACCAGTTGCAGGTACAGGTTATGCGATGATCATGACGTGAGAGCGATGTTGACTTGTGTTGGAGTCTTCTTCTTCGTCGATCTTGGGTTAGGTTCCGGGTCGGCAGCCTGGGCTAGCAGGGTGGATATTGTTTGAGTTTCTGTTTGTGTTCCATCTGTAGTCGGATGTTGATCTCTTGTATGATGTTGATGTATTCTGGGGGCATTTGTGCCTTATGTATGTATCCCCAACTATTATGTAATGGTATGATGTAATGATATCCACCTTGCAAAAGCGTTCTGAAGATGCACTTCTATCCTTGGTGGGACCTTCGAGTTCCTTTAGGATAGGGTCGCATCTTGGGCATGACAAGTTGGTATCAGATCCTCGACCGACCATAGGAGCCCCCCTTGATTGATCGTGTAGTTGGCCATTGTTGAGTCTAGAAAAAAACTTTTCGGGTCTAGTTATATCAGAGAGTAGGACTTATTTTTACTCCTTAGCCCCTTCATCGCTCTGGTAAGGAATCTTGACGTAGGTGTTTTGAATTACTCCTCTTCCCCTTCAAATTTTTTCTTTAGGATCACGCAGTTAGTTTTCGTTCGTTGTCCATCCTCTATTCAATCCGGCGCACCTCTCTTCGAGTGGTTTCGATCCTCGTCATCTTTTGCAAGATCAATCCTCAGTTCTTTTTAATCGATGTTGTTTCCCTGCCCGAAGTTGTTCTTGTTTTCCCACCCGCCCACCCTCCTTCTTCTCGGAACCGGAGTCCGAAATCGAGTATCCATCCTACTCGTGCGAAGCCTTTGCATTCTATCCCCAATCATTTCAACTGATGCTTTTCTATTCAATTATTCGTCGTTCCAGTTGCCTGTATTTTTTCCACCCTCCCACCCCTTTTATTCCAGAGTCTGGGCCTTTATTCGAGCAATCAATTTCATTCGTGTGGAGTATCTTCAGTCTTTCCTCAACTGTCTCAACCGGTGAATTCTCGCCTAGTTAATCATTGTTCGTCTCGTTTTGTTTCTAGTGGATTCAATTCAAGTATTCAGTGTTGATCATATTCTTCTACATTGCTCAAATATTTCCCGTTGTTCGTTCGCCTCTCACCATTTAATCGTTCCGGTGTGATGAAGACATCTCAGAAGATTCATGTTTGCACTCAATTATTTCGAGGTTGTCACCTCATTCAAGTCTTTCTATTCTTCCGGTGCATCACCTCTCTCCCTCAAACTCCTTTTCCAATGGTGTTTCTTTTCAGTGGGCCCTAACCCACAGGTCTTTTCTCAGGATCTTACCTGACTCTTCTAATTTTCCGGAGCCTTTCTCAAATCCTTTCTTTCGAAGTTCGACATAAGTATTGATTCCATCAGTCAGATGCTTTCAAACTCAGTTGCGATAGATGATATCATTTCTTCTTCATTCCTTTCATTCAACTATTTCAATTCTTCCGGAGGCATTGTGTTGTTCCTCTCGTCAACTGTCGTTCCATCTTGTCAATCTTAGTTCTAACTCTTTCAATGTTCAGCCGGAGTGTTGCCTAAATTCTATCATCCTTACTCCTTTTTCTAGCATGTTCTTACCGAAGTGCTTTCAGAGTCTATCTTGTTCGTTGAGCATTTGATTCCCGTCGTAATCGTCATTCCTCTTTTCTACCTGAGTGCTCTCGACTTTGTTCATCTTCCTCTTGCGTTCTTGTTTCACCTCTTCCCTTTTTTCCCCGTCTCGTTCCTAAGATCTCGGGACGAGATCTCTTGTTAGTGGAGGAGAGTTGTAATGCCCCGGGTCCGATGCTCCAGGTGTCTGCTAGTTATTCGCCATCTTTGCCATGTCATTTGCTTGCGTGTTGCTCTTTGCCATGTCATCATCTGCATTGCATCATCATGTTTTTCAAAACATGCATCCGCCCAGGTCTCCCAGTTCTCTCCGTTGTCCGTTCCGAGCCCTTTCACACTTGCACGCGCCCGTGGAACCTCCGAAATATTATTTTATAAGTGGCATAAAAATGTTCTTGGAATGGGATGAAACTTGGCGTGCGGTGTTGTTTTAGAGTAGGTAGACCGCCTGTCAATTTGTGTTCCATTCGGAGGTCGTTTGATGTCCTAACAGTTAACCGCGTAGCCCAAAACCCCTCTCTCTTTGCAACCCAGCCCCCCTTCACCACAGCCCTTTAGCCCATCCAAACCCCCTCCATGCTCTCGGTTGTTGGATCATGATCGTGTGGGCGAAAACCACACCTCATTTGGACTCTCCTAGCTCCCTCTACCTATAAATATGTGCATCTCCCCCGAATTTCGGGTCCAAACCCTAGTCTCCTTCCACCTCGCGCCGCCGGACAAGTCCGTCCGCGCCGGACGTGTCCGCCGGACGCATCACCCTGGCCACCCAGAGGGCGACACCTCAGCCTCTACCGCCCCACGCCCAATCCCCCGCCGCCACGTCAGTGCGTCGCCACCCTCTCTCTCTCCCCCGCGCCCGCCGCGGCCCGCCAGGCCCGCGTCCGGCCCCCAGAGCCCGAAGCTGCCGCCGCCCGGTCTCACCCCCGCCACCGCTCCACCGCTCGCCGCCTCCCCCGCCGGCGCCCGCGCGCCGCCCAGTCGCCGCCCCTGTGCGCCGCCCGGCCGCCGCCCCCGCGCGTCGCACCTCGCCACCTCGTCGGCGCGCCCTGCCGACCTCGCCGCACCGCCACCCACAGCCGGTGTCGCCTCGCGCCGCCGCCCTCGTCCGCCGCCCGCCGCGCCGGAGCGCGCCGACACCGTCTCTCCACCTCGCCTCGCCATCGCCGGCGCCAACTCCGGCAAAATTACGGCCGGATCTGGATCGGGACCAGATCCACCGGTCCCCGATCCAAACGCCTTTGCCCGTCCCCGCACCGCTCGGTCTCGGAACGTCTCCGTCCACGTTTTCGCGGGGTATAATTTTCTCTAAGTCCCCGGATGTGTAACAATTTCATGCCACCTTCATTGCATCATATCTCCATGACCGTAGCTCCGTTTTGCATGTATGATATATGAAAATGTTCACCATGAGATGATATTCATTTTGTTCCATTGGGTCATGTTCATTTGAGTCCATCTTGATGTCCAAATCATCGTTGCAAGAGTGCTATATGAGGTTAACTACTGTCTGTTAACAGAACTTGCTCATTTGTCATTTTTGTATCTTTTTGCGTGATTTTATTTTGAGCATGAAGTCTACATGTGTTATGAGATACAACATGCCATCTTTGTTGTGGTGCAATCCACTCTTCATGATATGCCATGTGTTGATTGTAACAAGCTTGCAAAGTAGCCTCCATGATGTTGCTGATTTCTGTGACTTATTTATTTCTGCTAAGTCTGAGTCTGTTACATTGTGATGCTATGTAAACCTGCTGCTACTGGTTACTCTATGCATAATCTAGAGATGTTCACCAAGGATGTTTGGTTATCCATGTTATGCTCTATCCATCCATGCCCTTGGTTGCATTTATAGCCTGCTGTAGCTAGTTGTTATCATGCTCCAAACTTGCTAAATAATGTTGTTGTCAGCCTGTTAACATTAAGTTCAGTTTTGCCAGGTGTGTTGCTAGTGATCCATGCACCCTATGTCTATGCTATTGCCATTCTTAGCTTCATAATTGTGTCATCTTACTGTTGGTTTACTCCACATGCCATGTAATGCTCTGTGGTGAGTGGTACAAGCTCACTAACATGCCTACTTATCGTTGTTCCTGCCATGTACTGTTATTTTCACTAAGTCTGAATCTGTCATCTCACTTGTCATGTTTGCATGGATGCTACCATGTTTTCTGTTGATCCTTGGTATAAGTTCAGTAAGGGAGTGTTGTTAAGTGCTTTTAGTAATAGCATTCCATGCTCAAGTTTGCCATGATAGCTTGCTGTAACATGTTGTTTGATAGCTCTAAACATTGCAACCTGATGTTATTCCTGCCATGTCTAGTGAATTTCTGCTAAGTCTGTGAACTGTTATTATTTGCAATCTTGCCATGTCCTTTTTAGCATGTTCTAGTGATTTCTGGAGATAGTTCAGTGTTCATGTTTTGTCGTGATTTACCTTAACATCACGTCCATGCCATTTGTTTTCATGTTGGGGTGATGTAGCATATTGTTTTGATGTTTGTAAGTTGCCTAGTTGCTGTTTTGGACAGCTTGTCCTTTAAACTTGTTTCGTGTGTATGTGTTGAACCGTTGCTCCGTTTTGAGTGTGCTCTATATGAATCTTGCTTAGTGTTGCATGTAGTTTCATGTTACCTTGTTGCATCCATGTTTTGAGTATGTTTGCTTGATGTTTGTATGCATTTTGCATCAATGCCATGTTAAACTTGTTTTGCTCATATCTTCTAGGCCGTAGCTCCGAATTAAACGAACTTTATATGTAACTTGACTAGAATTTCGTGTAGATCATTTTGGTGCATTTTAACTTGCTGTTTAACAACTTGAACATAAGGTTTATTCAGATCTGGACCAATTTCGAAATTTGCATATGGGGACTTACCGGAATTGTTACATGTTGCTTCCGGCCTCATTTAAACTTGCTTTGATGAGTTGCTCTTGTATGCATCACCTCTTGACATGAGTAGCTTCATGTAGCCTTGTCATGCATCATACTTGGTTGGGCATCATGTCTTGTTTATGTGTGGTGTGTTTACCATGTTGTGTGCTTCTTCTCGATAGTTCCCATTTCGTTGCGATCGTGAGGATTCGTTCGACTATGATTGGTTCGTCTTCGTGGCTTCATCTTCTTCATGGATTCGTGCTTCTTCCTAGAGGGATTTCAGGCAAGATGACCGTCACCTTGGATCTCATTACTATCATTGCTATGCTAGTTGCCTCGATGCTTTAGTTGTGCCGCGATACCTACCACTTGCTTATCAAGCCTCCCAAATTGCCATGATAACCTTTGTCACCCTTACTAGCAAACTGTTGTTTGTCTATGTTACCGCTTTTGCTCAGCCCCTCTTATAGCGTTGCTAGTTGCAGGTGAAGACGAAGATTGCTCCATGTTGGATTATGTTTATGTTGGGATATCACAATATCTCTTATTTAATTAATGCATCTATATACTTGGTAATGGGTGGAAGGCTCGGCCTTATGCCTAGTGTTTTGTTCCACTCTTGCCGCCCTAGTTTCCGTCATATCGGTATTATGTTCCCGGATTTTGCGTTCCTTACACGATTGGGTGTTATGGGAACCCCTTGACAGTTCGCTTTGAATAAAACTCCTCCAGCAAGGCCTAACCTTGGTTTTATATTTGCCTCACCTAAGCCTTTTTCCCTTGGGTTTTCGGAGCCCGAGGGTCATCTTTATTTACCCCCCCCCCCCCGGGCTAGTGCTCCTCTGAGTGCTGGTCCAAACTAGAGCCCCTTGCAGCGCCACCTCGGGGAAACTCGAGGACTGGTTTTAGTTGTACGGACTGCTCATCCGATGTGCCCCGAGAACGAGATATGTGTAGCTCCTATCGGGATTTGTCGGCACATTCGGGCGGCTTTGCTGGTCTTGTCTTACCATTGTCGAAATGTCTTGTAACTGGGATTCCAAGACTGATTGGGTCTTCCCGGGAGAAGGAATATCCTTCATTGACCGTGAGAGCTTATAATGGGCTAAGTTGGGACACCCTTGCAGGGTTTAAACTTTCGAGAGCCGTGCCCGCGGTTATGTGGCAGATGGGAATTTGTTAATATCCGGTTGTAGTAAACTTGAAGTAAACTCTTCTAAAATACACCAACCGTGTGCGTAACCGTGGTTGTCTCTTTTCGGGGTTGTTCGAGAGGAGAACACAGTTTTTGGGTTATGTTTGACGTAAGTAGGAGTTCAGGATCACTTCTTGATCATTACTAGTTGACGACCGCTTGTTAAGCTCCTCTTCCCGCTCTTGTTTCGTAAGTTAGCCACCATATTTTTCTTAGCCGCTGCTGCAACCCCACCACTTTATCCCTTCCTTACCCATTAAGCTTTGCTAGTCTTGATACCCATGGTAATGGGATTGCCGAGTCCTCGTGGCTCACAGTTTACTACAACACTAGTTGCAGGTACAGGTTATGCGATGATCATGACGTGAGAGCGATGTTGACTTGTGTTGGAGTCTTCTTCTTCGTCGATCTTGGGTTAGGTTCCGGGTCGGCAGCCTGGGCTAGCAGGGTGGATATTGTTTGAGTTTCTGTTTGTGTTCCATCTGTAGTCGGATGTTGATCTCTTGTATGATGGTGATGTATTCTGGGGGCATTTGTGCCTTATGTATGTATCCCCAACTATTATGTAATGGTATGATGTAATGATATCCACCTTGCAAAAGCGTTCTGAAGATGCGCTTCTATCCTTGGGGGGACCTTCGAGTTCCTTTAGGATAGGGTCGCATCTTGGGCGTGACACCGTGGCAGCGGGGTCCTAGTGGAAACTAAGGGATATTAAGGCCTCCTTTTAATAGAGTACCGGAACAAAGCATTAGCACATAATGAATACATGAACTCCTCAAACTACGGTCATCACCGGGAGTGGTCCCGATTATTGTCACTTCGGGGTTGCCGAATCATAACACATAGTAGGTGACTATAGACTTGCAAGATAGGATCAAGAACTCACATTTATTCATGAAAACATAATAGGTTCATATCTGAAATCATGACACTCGGGCCCTAGTGACAAGCATTAAGCATAGCAAAGTCATAGCAACATCAATCTCAGAACATAATGGATACTACGGATCAAACCCAAACAAAACTAACTCGATTACATGATAGATCTCATCCAACCCATCACCGTCGAGCAAGCCTATAATGGAATTACTCACGCACGGTGGTGAGCATCATGAAATTGGTGATGGAGGATGGTTGATGATGACGACGGCAACGGATTCCCCTCTCCGGAGCCCCGAACAGACTCCAGATCAGCCCTCCTGAGAGAATTTATGGCTTGGCGGCGGCTCCGTATCATAAAACGTGCTGAATCCTTCTCTCTAATTTTTTTCTCCCTGAACACGAATATATGGAGTTGGAGTTGAGGTCGGTGGAGCACCAGGGGGGCCCACGAGGCAGGGGGGCGCGCCCGGGGGGGGGGGGGGGGGGAGCGCGCCCCCACCCTCGTGGACAGGGTGTGGGCCCCCTAGCCTTGATTCTTTCGCCAGGATTTTTCTTATTTTCCAAAAATAAGTTCCGTGGAGCTTCAGGTCATTCCAAGAACGTTTGTATCTGCACATAAATAACACCATGGCAATTCTACTGAAAACAACGTCAGTCCGGGTTAGTTCCATTCGAATCATGCAACTTAGAGTCCAAAACAAGGGCAAAAGTATTTAGAAAAGTAGATACGACGGAGACGTATCAACTCCCCCAAGCTTAAACCTTTGCTTGTCCTCAAGCAATTTAGTTGATAAACTGAAAGTGATAATGAAAAACTTTTAAAACTCTGTTTGCTCTTGTTGTTGTAAATATGTAAAGCCAGCATTCAAGTTTTCAGCAAAGATTATGACTAACCATATTGATAATAACACTTAGGTCTCATGTTTACTCATATCAATGGCATAATCAAGTAGCGAGCAATAATAATAAATCTCAGATGACAACACTTTCTCAAAACAATCATAATATGATATAGTAAGATGGTATCTCGCTAGCCCTTTTTGAGACCGCAAAACATAAATGAAGAGCACCTTTAAAGATCAAGGACTGACTAGACATTGTAATTCAAGGTAAAAGAGATCCAATCATAGTCATACCCAACATGAATTAATTGTAATGGATGCAAATGACAGCATGCTCCCTAACTGGCGCCTTTTAATAAGAGGGTGATGACTCAACATAAAAGTAAATAGATAGGCCCTTCGCAGAGGGAAGCAGAGATTTGTAGAGGTGCGAGAGCTCGATTTTGAAACAAAGATAAATAATATTTTGAGCGGCATACTTTCATTGTCAACATAACAACCAAGAGATGGCGATATTTTCCATGCTACACACATTATAGGCGGTTCCCAAACAGAATGGTAAATTTTATACTCCCCCTCCACCAACAAACATCAATCCATTGCTTGCTCGAAACAACGAGTGCCTCCAACTAGCAACAGCCCCGGGGGGGTTTTGTTTAAAATTATTTTGATTTAGTTTGCATAAATCATGGGACAGGGCATCCCGGTGACCAGCTATGTTCTCGTGAATGAGGAGCGGAGTCCACTCCTCTTGAGAATAACCCACCTAGCATGGAAGATATAGACAGCCCTAGTTGATACATGAGCTATTTGAGCATACAAAACAGAATTTCATTTGAAGATTTAGAGGTTGGCACATACAAATTTACTTGGAACAGCAGGTAAATACCGCATATAGGAAGATATAGTGGACTCATATGGAATAACTTTGGGGTTTAAGGGATTGGATGCACAAGCAGTATTCCCGCTTAGTACAAGTGAAGACTAGCAAAAAGACTGGGAAGCGACCAGCTAAAGAGCGACAACAGTCATGAACATGCATTAAAATTAATAAACATTGAGTGCAAGCATGAGTAGGATATAACCCACCATGAACATAAATATCGTGAAGGCTATGTTGATTTGTTTCAACTACATGTGTGAACATGTGCCAAGTCGACTCACTCAAATCATTCAAAGGAGGATACCACCCCACTATACCACATCACGACCATTTTAATAGCATGTTGGCACGCAAGGTAAACCATTATAACTCATAGCTAATTAAGCATGGCATGAGTAACTATAATCTCTAATTGTTATCTCAAACATGTTCATTCATAATAGACTGAATCGGGAACGATGAACTAATCATATTTACAAAAACAAGAGAGGTCGAGTTCATACCAGCTTCGCTTATCTCAATCAATTCATCATATATCGTCATTATTGCCTTTCATTTGCACGATCGACCGGTGTGTATAATAATAATAGTGCACGTGCATTGCACTAAGCTGGAATCTACAAGCATTCAATAAACAGGAGAAGACAAGGCAATATGGGCTCTTGGTTAAATCAACAATAATGCATATAAGAGCCACTTCAACAATTTAATTATGGTCTTCTCCTAACGACCACCAAAGAAAAGAAAAGAAATAAAACTATTTACACGGGAAAGCTCCCAACAAGCAAAAGAAGAATGAGAAATATTTTTGGGTTTTCTTTTAATTATTACTACTACGAGCATGAAAAGTAAACTAGCTAAAAGCTACTACTAATTTCTTTTTATTTTTTTGTTTTTCTTAAGGTTTTTCTAACACACAAGAAGAAAGCTAAAAAGGAAATAAACTAGCATGGATAGTGCAATGAAAGAGTATGAGCACTGACAACTAGAATGAGTGTGTGAACATGAATGTAATGTCGGTGAGAAATATGCACTCCCCCAAGCTTAGGCTTTTGGCCTAAGTTGGTTTATTGCCACGGATGTCCTGGCGGATATCCAAAGTTATAACCGGGGTCATACTGCGATGCAGCGGCTATTGCCTCCTGAGCTGCAGCGTGGCGGCGAGCTGCCTCCGCCCTCCTCTCGTACTCATCTGCCTCCTCTCGGGTAATAACATATCTTCTTTTTGCCTGATAATCAAAGAAGGTAGGACCAGGGAGAGTAATATGGACAGCGTGACGTCTGTCAAAGATTAGTCGGTACTGGAAGGGAGGTCCATCCCTCTCAACAAACTGATGGCGAACCATAGCATCATAATCTAAATAAGTGGGAGGCAACTCAATATCATTCTCACGTATGGATATATCAAGAAAATCAGCTAAACGTGTTGCATAAATTCCACCAAAGAAATCTCCATTAATTTTATTATTATGCAACCTACGTGCAACAATGGCTCCCAAATTATAATTTTTATCTCCTAGTACATCACTCCTAAGAACACTGAGATCAGGGACACACATGTGACATGCTTCATCCTTACCATTTATGCACCTACCTATGAAGAGAGCAAAATAGTGTATAGCAGGAAAGTGAATGCTCCCTATGGTAGCTTGTGTTATATCTCTAGATTCCCTCATAGTTATACTAGAAAGAAAATCTCTAAATTCAGATTTGCGAGGTTCACTAGGACTACCCCATTGTGGAAGCTTGTAAGCAGTAGTAAAATCCTCTAGGTCCATAGTATAAGAATTTTCATAAAGATCAAATAGGACAGTTTTTGAATTACATGAAGATGAAAATTCAAACCTCCTCACAAAGGAACTAGTGAGATAGTGGTACTGGCAGCATTTTTCTGCCTCGAAGCTCACAAGATCGGCGTTACGCAAATATGCGTTAAATTCTTCCTTAATTCCTGCTCGATCCATGAATTCTTCTGAAGGCCATTCACAAGGCCGCACTGGAGCGTCCCTTGGTGGTTCATCATCCGCATCGGGCATTGCAAGACTGGGTCCTTGCTTCCTTGAAGAACCACCTTGATACATTTTCCTAAACATATTTCTTCCTCTGAAAAATTTCTGAAATTTTTAGTAACTTCAAAATAAAAGTGAACCAACTCAATAAAATTGATAGCCACTACTCCCACAAGTGCCTAGAGACCATATCATGCATTAGAACTACTTGGGACCAAATAAATTTGACATGCAAGCTCAAGAACTTGGTCACTTAAGCAGCAAAAATATGCAACGGATAAAGCACTAGAACAAAAACTAATTGGACCATTGGAGGAGTCACATACCAAGGAGCAATCCCCCAAAGCAGTTTTGTGAATGAGGCTTTGAGCAAGGAGATCGAAAATCGTAGCAAAATGAGCTAGAACTCGTGCTTGAGCTGGATGGGGATTTTTTTGGAGGAAGGAGTATGTGGTAGCAGGAATAAGTGGTGGGGAGCCACCATGGGCCCATGAGGCAGGGGGCGCGCCCTGGACCCTCGCGGCCAGGTGCCAGCTCCCCCTGGTGTGTTCTCAATGCCAGATATTCTCATATATTTTAGAAAAAATCATATTTCATTTTCGAGGCATTCTGAGAACTTTTATTTTCGGGGTATTTTTATATTGCACGGATAAACCAGTAAACAGACAGAAAAAACTTAATTTTACTTTATTTCTTCTAAATGACAGAAAGTAAAAGGAGGGTGCAGAGAGTTGTGCTTTCTAACTTCATCCATCTCAAGCTCATCAAAAGGAATCCACTAACAAGATTGATCAGGTCTTGTTAACAAACTCATTCCGAATCACATGAAACCGGAGAAATTTCGAATAACACTATGTTACCTCAACAGGGATATGCACATCCCCAACAATAAGAATATCGTATTTCTTCTTGACAGTAGGAAGAGGAAATTCAAAACTTCCAATAATAATAGTTGGAATTTTTCCAATAGAATTGATACAGTGGACTTGAGGTTGTTTCCTCGGAAAATGTACCGTATGCTCATTACCATTAACATGAAAAGTGACATTGCCTTTGTTGCAATCAATAACAGCCCCTGCGGTATTCAAAAAGGGTCTTCCAAGAATAATAGACATACTATCGTCCTCGGGAATATCAAGAATAACAAAGTTCGTTAAAATAGTAATGTTTGCGACCACAACAGGCACATCCTCACAAATACCGACAGGTATAGCAGTTGTTTTATCAGCCATTTGCAAAGATATTTCAGTAGATGTAAACTTATTCAATTCAATTCTACGATATAAAGAGAGAGACATAACACTAACACCGGCTCCAAGATCACATAAAGCAGTTTTAACATAGTTTCTTTTAATGGAGCATGGTATAGTTTGTATTCCTGGATCTCCTAGTTTCTTAGGTATTCCACCTTTAAAAGTATAGTTAGCAAGCATGGTGGAAATTTCAGCTTCCGGTATCTTTATTTTATTTGTAACAATTTCTTTCATATACTTAGTATAAGGATTCATTTTGAGCATATCAGTCAAACGCATACACAAAAGGATAGGTCTAATCATTTCAGCAAAGCGCTCAAAATCCTCATCATCCTTTTTCTTGGATGGTTTAGGAGGAAAAGGCATGGGTTTCTGAACCCATGGTTCTGTTTCTTTACTGTGTTTCCTAGCAAAAAAGTCTCTCTTATCATAACGTTGATTCTTTGATTGTGGGTTATCAAGATCAAAAGCAGGTTCAATTTCTACTTCGTTATCATTGCTAGGTTGAGCATCATCATGAACATCATTATTAATATTATCACTACGTTCATGTTCATTACCAGATTGTGTTTCAGCATCAGAGATAGAAATATCATTGGGGTTCTCAGGTATGTCAACAATAGGTTCACTAGAAGCATGCAAGGTCCTATCATTTTTCTTTTTCTTCTTCTTAGAAGGACCAGGTGCATCTATGTTATTTCTCTGAGAATCTTGCTCAATTCTCTTAGGATGGCCTTCAGGATACAAAGGTTCCTGAGTCATTTTACCAGTTCTAGTAGCCACTCTAATAGCAAAATCATTATTCTTACTATTTAATTCATTGAGCAAATCATTTTGAGCTTTAAGTACTTGTTCTACTTGAGTGGTAACCATAGAAGCATGTTTACTAATGAGTTTAAGTTCACCTTTAACTCTAGACATATACTCACCCAAGTTTTCAAGCATATAAGCATTACGCTTTAATTCTCTACCAACATAAGCATTGAAGTTTTCTTGTTTGACAATAAAATTATCAAACTCATCTAAGCATTGGCTAGCAGACTTATAACGAGGAATATCACCTTCATCAAATCTATAGAGAGAATTTACCTTCACTACCTGTGTTGGGTTATCAAGACCGTGTGTTTCTTCAATAGGTGAAGGATTAAGACAGTGTATTTCTTCCACGGGCGGTAAATTAAGACCATGTATTTCTTCGATAGGAGGTAAATTCTTAACATCTTCAGCTTTAATACCTTTCTCTTTCATAGATTTCTTTTCCTCTTGCATATCTTCAGGACTGAGAAATAGAACACCGCTCTTCTTCGGAGTAGGTTTAGGAATAGGCTCAGGAAGCATCCAATTATTTTCATTAGTCAACATATTATTCAATAGAATTTCAGCTTCATCCGGTGTCCTTTCCCTGAAAACACAACCAGCACAACTATCCAAGTGGTCCTTGGAAGCATCGGTTAGTCCATTATTAAAGATATCAAGTATTTCATTTTTCATGAGAGGATGATCAGGCAAAGCATTAAGTAATTGGAGAAGCCTCCCCCAAGCTTGCGGGAGACTCTCTTCTTCAATTTGCACAAAATTATATATTTCCCTTAAGGCAGCTTGTTTCTAATGAGCAGGGAAATATTTAGCAGAGAAGTAATAAATCATATCCTGGGGACTACGCACACAACCAGGAGCAAGAGAATTAAACCATATCTTAGCATCACCCTTTAATGAGAACGGAAATATTTTAAGGATATAAAAGTAGCGAGTTCTCTCATCATTAGTGAATAGGGTGGCTATTGAAGGAAATATGCCCTAGAGGCAATAATAAAGTTATTATTTATTTCCTTATTTCATGATAAATGTTTATTATTCATGCTAGAATTGTATTAACCGGAAACTTGATACATGTGTGAATACATAGACAAACATAGTGTCACTAATATGCCTCTACTTGACTAGCTCATTGATCAAAGATGGTTATGTTTCCTAGCCATTGACATGAGTTGTCATTTGATTAACGGGGTCACATCATTAGGAGAATGATGTGATTGACTTGACCCATTCCGCTAGCTTAGCACACGATCGTTTAGTATTCTGCTATTGCTTTCTTCATGACTTATACATGTTCCTATGACTATGAGATTATGCAACTCCCGTTTATCGGAGGAACACTTTGTGTGCTACCAAACGTCACAACGTAACTGGGTGATTACAAAGGTGCTCTACAGGTGTATCCAAAGGTACTTGTTGGGTTGGCGTATTTCGAGATTAGGATTTGTCACTCCAATTGTCGGAGAGGTATCTCTGGGCACACTCCGTAATGCACATCACTATAAGCCTTGCAAGCATTGCAACTAATGAGTTAGTTGCGGGATTATGTATTACGGAACGAGTAAAGAGACTTGCCGGTAACGAGATTGAACTGTTGGAAATATGCCCTAGAGGCAATAATAAATTGGTTATTATTATATTTCCTTGTTCATGATAATCGTTTATTATCCATGCTAGAATTGTATTGATAGGAAACTCAGATACATGTGTGGATACATAGACAACACCATGTCCCTAGTAAGCCTCTAGTTGACTAGCTCGTTGATCAATAGATGGTTACAGTTTCCTGACCATGGACATTGGATGTCGTTGATAACGGGATCACATCATTAGGAGAATGATGTAATGGACAAGACCCAATCCTAAGCCTAGCACAATGATCGTGTCGTTCGTATGCTAAAGCTTTTCTAATGTCAAGTATCATTTCCTTAGACCATGAGATTGTGCAACTCCCGGATACCGTAGGAGTGCTTTGGGTGTGCCAAACGTCACAACATAACTGGGTGGCTATAAAGGTTCACTACAGGTATCTCCAAAAGTGTCTGTTGGGTTGGCACGAATCGAGACTGGGATTTGTCACTCCGTGTAACGGAGAGGTATCTCTGGGCCCACTTGGTAGGACATCATCATAATGTGCACAATGTGACCAAGGAGTTGATCATGGGATGATGTGTTACGGAACGAGTAAAGAGACTTGCCGGTGACGAGATTGAACAAGGTATCGGGATGCCGACGATCGAATCTCGGGCAAGTACAATACCGCTGGACAAAGGGAACTGAATACGGGATTGATTGAATCCTCGACATCGTGGTTCATCCGATGAGATCATCATGGAACATGTGGGAGCCAACATGGGTATCCAGATCCCGCTGTTGGTTATTGACCGGAGAGTTGTCTCGGTCATGTCTGCATGACTCCCGAACCCGTAGGGTCTACACACTTAAGGTTCGATGACGCTAGGGTTATAGGGAAAGTATGTACGCGGTTGCCGAATGTTGTTCGGAGTCCCGGATGAGATCCCGGACGTCACGAGGAGTTCCGGAATGGTCTGGAGGTAAAGATTGATATATAGGAAGTATGGTTTTGGCCACCGGAAGTGTTCCGGGCATCACCGGTAGTGTATCGGGACCACCGGAGGGGTCCGGGTGTCCACCGGGAGGGGCCACGTGCCCTGGAGGCCTACATGGGCCAATAGTGAGAAGGGACCAGCCCCTAGGTGGGCTGGGGCGCCTCCCACCAAGGCCCAAGGCGCCTCCTAGAGGGGAGGGGGCAAACCCTAGGGCAGATGGGCCCTAAGGCCCACCCCAGGTGCGCCTCCCCCTCTCCCCCCTTGGCCGCAACCCTAGATGGGTTTTGGGGCTGCCGCTGAAGGAAATATGCCCTAGAGGCAATAATAAAGTTATTATTTATTTCCTTATATCATGATAAATGTTTATTATTCATGCTAGAATTGTATTAACCGGAAACATAATACATGTGTGAATACATAGACCAACAGAGTGTCACTAGTATGCCTCTACTTGACTAGCTCGTTAATCAAAGATGGTTATGTTTCCTAACCATGAACAAGGAGTTGTTATTTGATTAACGAGGTCACATCATTAGTAGAATGATCTGATTGACATGACCCATTCCATTAGCTTAGCACCCGATCGTTTAGTATGTTGCTATTGCTTTCTTCATGACTTATACATGTTCCTATAACTATGAGATTATGCAACTCCCGTTTACCGGAGGAACACTTTGGGTACTACCAAACGTCACAACGTAACTGGGTGATTATAAAGGAATACTACAGGTGTCTCCAATGTTAGATGTTGGGTTGGCGTATTTCGAGATTAGGGTTTGTCACTCCGATTGTCGGAGAGGTATCTCTGGGCCCTCTCGGTAATGCACATCACATAAGCCTTGCAAGCACTGCAACTAATAAGTTAGTTGTGAGATGATGTATTACGGAACGAGTAAAGAGACTTGCCGGTAACGAGATTGAACTAGGTATTGGATACCGACGATCGAATCTCGGGCAAGTAACATACCGATGACAAAGGGAACAACGTATGTTGTTATGCGGTCTGACCGATAAAGATCTTCGTAGAATATGTAGGAGCCAATATGGGCATCCAGGTCCCGCTATTGGTTATTGACCGGAGACGTGTCTCGGTCATGTCTACATTGTTCTCGAACCATAGGGTCCGCACGCTTAACGTTACGATGACAGTTATTATGAGTTTATGCATTTTGATGTACCGAAGGTTGTTCGGAGTCCCGGATGAGATCACGGACATGACGAGGAGTCTCGGAATGGTCGAGACGTAAGGATTGATATATTGGAAGCCTATGTTTGGGCACCGGAAGTGTTCCGGGTGAAATCGGGATTTTACCGGATTACCGGGAGGGTTACCGGAACCCCCCGGGAGGCAAATGGGCCTATTGGGCCTTAGTGGAAAAGAGAGAAGGAGCAGCCCACAAGCTAGCCGGCCGAACCCCCCTTCCCTAGTCCTATTAGGACTAGGAGAAGGGGCCGGCCCCCCTCTCTTCTCTTTCTCCCGAAGAGTCCTATTAGGAATAGGATTTGGGGGAAGGAGTCCTACTCCCGGTAGGAGTGGGACTCCTCCCTGCGCCTCCCTCCTAGCCGGCCGAACCCCCTGCCCCTGGTCCTTTATATACGGGGGCAGGGGGCACCCCATAGACACACAACTTGATCCTTGAGATCGTTCCTTAGCCGTGTGCGGTGCCCCCTGCCACCAAATTCCACCTCGATCGTACCGTTGTAGTGCTTAGGCGAAGCCCTGCGTCGGTAGTACATCAAGATCGTCATCACGCCGTTGTGCTGACGGAACTCTTCCTCGACGCTTTGCTGGATCGGAGCCCGAGGAACGTCATCGAGCTGAACGTGTGCTAAGAACTCGGAGGTGCCGGAGTAACGGTGCTTGGATCGGTCGGATCGGGAAGAAGACGTACGACTACTTCCTCTATGTTGTGTGATCGCTTCCGCCGTCGGTCTGCGTTGGTACGTAGACAACACTCTCCCCTCTCGTTGCTGTGCATCACCATGATCTTGCGTGTGCGTAGGAAAATTTTGAAATTACTGCGTTCCCCAACAGTGGCATCCGAGCCTAGGTTTTATGGTTTGATGTTATATGCACGAGTAGAACACAAGTGAGTTGTGGGCGATACAAGTCATACTGCCTACCAGCATGTCATACTTTGGTTCGGCGGTATTGTTGGTTGAGACGATCCGGACCAACCTTACGCGTACTCTTACGCGAGACCGGTTCCCTCGACGTGCTTTGCACATAGATGGCTTGCGGAAGACTGTCTCTCCAACTTTAGTTGAACCAAGTGTGACTACGCCCGGTCCTTGAGAAGGTTAAAACGGAGTCTATTTGACGAACTATCGTTGTGGTTTTGATGCGTAGGTGAGATGAGTTCTTACTTAAGCCCGTAGCAGCCACGTAAAACTTGCAACAACAAAGTAGAGGACGTCTAACTTGTTTTTGCAGGGTATGTTGTGATGTGATATGGTCAAGGCATGATGCTGATTTTATTGTATGAGATGATCATGTTTTGTAACTAAGTTATCGGCAACTGGCAGGAGCCATATGGTTGTCGCTTTATTGTATGCAATGCAATCGCGATGTAATGCTTTACTAGATTACTAAACGGTAGTAATAGTCGTGGAAGCATAAGATTGGCGAGACGACAACGTTGCTACGATGGAGATCAAGGTGGCGCGCCGGTGACGATGGTGATCATGACGGTGCTTCGGAGATGGAGATCACAAGCACAAGATGATGATGGCCATATCATATCACTTATATTGATTGCATGTGATGTTTATCCTTTTATGCATCTTATCTTGCTTTGATTGACGGTAGCATTATAAGATGATCTCTCACTAAATTATCAAGAAGTGTTCTCCCTGAGTATGCACCGTTGCCAAAGTTCGTCGTGCCCAGACACCACGTGATGATCGGGTGTGATAAGCTCTACGTCCATCTACAACGGGTGCAAGCCAGTTTTGCACACGCAGAATACTCAGGTTATACTTGACGAGCCTAGCATATGCAGATATGGCCTCGGAACACAGAGACCGAAAGGTCGAGCATGAATCATATAGTAGATATGATCAACATGACGATGTTCACCATTGAAAACTACTCCATCTCACGTGATGATCGGTTATGGTTTAGTTGATTTGGATCACGTGATCACTTAGAGGATTAGAGGGATGTCTATCTAAGTGGGAGTTCCTAAGTAATTTGATTAACTGAACTTAAGATTATCATGAACTTAGTACCTGATAGTATCTTGCTTGTTTATGTTGCTTGTAGATAGATGGCTCGTGCTATTGTTCCGTTGAATTTTAATGCGTTCCTTGAGAAAGCAAAGTTGAAAGATGATGGTAGCAATTACACGGACTGGGTCCATAACCTGAGGATTATCCTCATTGCTGCACAGAAGAATTACGTCCTGGAAGCACCGATGGGTGACAGGCCTGCTGCTGGAGCAACGCCAGATGTTATGAACGTCTGGCAGAGCAAAGCTGATGACTACTCGATAGTTCAGTGTGCCATGCTTTACGGCTTAGAATCGGGACTTCAACGACGTTTTGAATGTCATGGAGCATATGAGATGTTCCAGGAGTTGAAGTTAATATTTCAAGCAAATGCCCGAATTAAGAGATATGAAATCTCCAATAAGTTCTATAGCTGTAAGATGGAGGAAAACAGTTCTGTCAGTGAGCATATACTCAAAATGTCTGGGTATAATAATCACTTGATTCAGATGGGAGTTAATCTTCCAGATGATTGCGTCATTGACAGAATTCTCCAATCACTACCACCAAGCTACAAGAGCTTCGTGATGAACTATAATATGCAAGGGATGAACAAGACTATTCCCGAGCTCTTCGCAATGCTGAAAGCTGCGGAGGTAGAAATCAAGAAGGAGCATCAAGTGTTGATGGTTAACAAAACCACTAGTTTCAAGAAAAAGGGCAAAGGGAAGAAGAAGGGAAACTTCAAGAAGAACAGCAAGCAAGTTGCTGCTCAGGAGAAGAAACCCAAGTCTGGACCTAAACCTGAAACTGAGTGCTTCTACTGCAAGCAGACTGGTCACTGGAAGCGGAACTGCCCCAAGTATTTGGCGGATAAAAAGGATGGCAAAGTGAGCAAAGGTATATGTGATACACATGTTATTGATGTGTACCTTACTAGAGCTCGCAGTAGCACCTGGGTATTTGATACTGGTTCTGTTGCTAATATTTGCAACTCAAAACAGGGACTACGGAATAAGCGGACACTAGCAAAGGACGAGGTGACGATGCGCGTGGGAAACGGTTCCAAAGTCGATGTGATCGCGGTCGGCACGCTACCTCTACATCTACCTTCGGGATTAATATTAGACCTAAATAATTGTTATTTGGTGCCAGCGTTGAGCATGAACATTATATCTGGATCTTGTTTAATGCGAGACGGTTATTCATTTAAATCAGAGAATAATGGTTGTTCTATTTATATGAATAATATCTTTTATGGTCATGCACCTTTGAAGAGTGGTCTATTCTTGTTGAATCTCGAAGATAGTGATACACATATTCATAATGTAGAAGCCAAAAGATGCAAAGTTAATAATGATAGTGCAACTTATTTGTGGCACTGCCATTTAGGTCATATCGGTGTAAAGCGCATGAAGAAACTCCATACTGATGGGCTTTTGGAATCACTTGATTATGAATCACTTGGTACTTGCGAACCGTGCCTCATAGGCAAGATGACTAAAACACCGTTCTCCGGTACTATGGAGAGAGCAACAGATTTGTTGGAAATCATACATACCGATGTATGTGGTCCGATGAATATTGAGGCTCGTGGCGGATATCGTTATTTTCTCACCTTCACAGATGATTTAAGCAGATATGGGTACATCTACTTAATGAAACATAAATCTGAAACATTTGAAAGGTTCAAAGAATTTCAGAGTGAAGTTGAAAATCATCGTAACAAGAAAATAAAGTTTCTACGATCTGATCGTGGAGGAGAATATTTAAGTTACGAGTTTGGTATACATTTGAAAAATTGTGGAATAGTTTCGCAACTCACGCCACCCGGAACACCACAGCGTAATGGTGTGTCCGAACGTCGTAATCGCACTTTACTAGATATGGTGCGATCCATGATGTCTCTTACTGATTTACCGCTATCGTTTTGGGGTTATGCTTTAGAGACGGCCGCATTCACGTTAAATAGGGCACCATCAAAATCCGTTAAGACGACGCCTTATGAACTATGGTTTGGCAAGAAACCAAAGTTGTCGTTTCTTAAAGTTTGGGGCTGCGATGCTTATGTGAAAAAGCTTCAACCTGATAAGCTCGAACCCAAAGCGGAGAAATGTGTCTTCATAGGATACCCAAAGGAAACTGTTGGGTATACCTTCTATCACAGATCCGAAGGCAAGACATTCGTTGCTAAGAATGGATCATTTCTAGAGAAGGAGTTTCTCTCGAAAGAAGTGAGTGGGAGGAAAGTAGAACTTGACGAGGTAACTGTACCTGCTCCCTTATTGGAAAATAGTTCATCACAGAAAACTGTTTCTGCGACACCTATGCCAATCAGTGAGGAAGCTAATGATGATGATCACGAAGCTTCAGATCAAGATACTACTGAACCACGTAGATCAACCAGAGTGAGATCCGCACCAGAGTGGTACGGTAATCCAGTTCTGGAAGTCATGATGCTAGATCATGATGAACCTACGAACTATGAAGAAGCGATGGTGAGCCCAAATTCCGCAAAGTGGCTTGAGGCCATGAAATCTGAGATGGGATCCATGTATGAGAACAAAGTATGGACTTTGGTTGACTTGCCCGATGATCGGCAAGCAATTGAGAATAAATGGATCTTCAAGAAAAAGATTGACGCTGATGGTAATATTACTGTCTATAAAGCTCGACTTGTCGCGAAAGGTTTTCGGCAAGTTCAAGGGGTTGACTACGATGAGACTTTCTCACCCGTAGCGATGCTTAAGTCCGTCAGAATTATGTTAGCAATTGCCGCATTTTATGATTATGAAATATGGCAGATGGATGTCAAAACTGCATTCCTGAATGGATTTCTGGAAGAAGAGTTGTATATGGTACAACCAGAAGGTTTTGTCGATCCAAAAGGAGCTAACAAAGTATGCAACCTCCAGCGATCCATTTATGGACTGGTGCAAGCATCTCGGAGTTGGAATAAACGCTTTGATAGTGTGATCAAAGCATTTGGCTTTATACAGACTTTTGGAGAGGCCTGTATTTACAAGAAAGTGAGTGGGAGCTCTGTAGCATTTCTGATATTATATGTGGATGACATATTGCTAATTGGAAATGATATAGAATTTCTGGATAGCATAATGGGATACTTGAATAAAAGTTTTTCGATGAAAGACCTCGGGGAAGCTGCATACATATTAGGCATAAAGATCTATAGAGATAGATCAAAACGCTTAATTGGACTTTCACAATGCACATACCTTGACAAAATTTTGAAGAAGTTCAAGATGGATCAAGCAAAGAAAGGGTTCTTGCCTGTGCTACAAGGTGTGAAGTTGAGTAAGACTCAATGCCCGACCACTGCAGAAGATAGAGAGAAAATGAAAGATGTTCCCTATGCTTCAGCCATAGGCTCTATCATGTATGCAATGCTGTGTACCAGACCTGATGTGTGCCTTGCTATAAGTTTAGCAGGGAGGTACCAAAGTAATCCAGGAATGGATCACTGGACAGCGGTCAAGAACATCCTGAAATACCTGAAAAGGACTAGGGATATGTTTCTCGTATATGGAGGTGACAAAGAGCTCACCGTAAGAGGTTACGTTGATGCAAGCTTTGACACCGATCCGGACGATTCTAAATCGCAAACCGGATACGTGTTTACTTTAAACGGTGGAGCTGTCAGTTGGTGCAGTTCTAAACAAAGCGACGTAGCGGGATCTACATGTGAAGCGGAGTACATTGCTGCTTCGGAAGCAGCGAACGAAGGAGTCTGGATGAAGGAGTTCATATCCGATCTAGGTGTCATACCTAGTGCATCGGGTCCAATGAAAATCTTCTGTGACAATACTGGTGCAATTGCCTTGGCAAAGGAATCCAGATTTCACAAAAGAACCAAACACATCAAGAGACGCTTCAACTCCATCCGGGATCTAGTCCAGGTGGGAGACATAGAGATTTGCAAGATACATACGGATCTGAATGTTGCAGACCCGTTGACTAAGCCTCTTCCACGAGCAAAACATGATCAGCACCAAGGCTCCATGGGTGTTAGAATCATTACTGTGTAATCTAGATTATTGACACTAGTGCAAGTGGGAGACTGAAGGAAATATGCCCTAGAGGCAATAATAAAGTTATTATTTATTTCCTTATATCATGATAAATGTTTATTATTCATGCTAGAATTGTATTAACCGGAAACATAATACATGTGTGAATACATAGACCAACAGAGTGTCACTAGTATGCCTCTACTTGACTAGCTCGTTAATCAAAGATGGTTATGTTTCCTAACCATGAACAAGGAGTTGTTATTTGATTAACGAGGTCACATCATTAGTAGAATGATCTGATTGACATGACCCATTCCATTAGCTTAGCACCCGATCGTTTAGTATGTTGCTATTGCTTTCTTCATGACTTATACATGTTCCTATAACTATGAGATTATGCAACTCCCGTTTACCGGAGGAACACTTTGGGTACTACCAAACGTCACAACGTAACTGGGTGATTATAAAGGAATACTACAGGTGTCTCCAATGGTAGATGTTGGGTTGGCGTATTTCGAGATTATGGTTTGTCACTCCGATTGTCGGAGAGGTATCTCTGGGCCCTCTCGGCAATGCACATCACATAAGCCTTGCAAGCACTGCAACTAATAAGTTAGTTGTGAGATGATGTATTATGGAACGAGTAAAGAGACTTGCCGGTAACGAGATTGAACTAGGTATTGGATACCGACGATCGAATCTCGGGCAAGTAACATACCGATGACAAAGGGAACAACGTATGTTGTTATGCGGTCTGACCGATAAAGATCTTCGTAGAATATGTAGGAGCCAATATGGGCATCCAGGTCCCACTATTGGTTATTGACCGGAGACGTGTCTCGGTCATGTCTACATTGTTCTCGAACCGTAGGGTCCGCACGCTTAATGTTACGATGACAGTTATTATGAGTTTATGCATTTTGATGTACCGAAGGTTGTTCGGAGTCCCGGATGAGATCACGGACATGACGAGGAGTCTCGGAATGGTCGAGACGTAAAGATTGATATATTGGAAGCCTATGTTTGGGCACCGGAAGTGTTCCGGGTGAAATCGGGATTTTACCGGATTACCGGGAGGGTTACCGGAACCCCCCGGGAGGCAAATGGGCCTATTGGGCCTTAGTGGAAAAGAGAGAAGGAGCAGCCCACAAGCTAGCCGGCCGAACCCCCCTTCCCTAGTCCTATTAGGACTAGGAGAAGGGGCCGGCCCCCCTCTCTTCTCTTTCTCCCGAAGAGTCCTATTAGGAATAGGATTTGGGGGAAGGAGTCCTACTCCCGGTAGGAGTGGGACTCCTCCCTGCGCCTCCCTCCTAGCCGGCCGAACCCCCTTCCCCTGGTCCTTTATATACGGGGGCAGGGGGCACCCCATAGACACACAACTTGATCCTTGAGATCGTTCCTTAGCCGTGTGCGGTGCCCCCTGCCACCAAATTCCACCTTGATCGTACCGTTGTAGTGCTTAGGCGAAGCCCTGCGTCGGTAGTACATCAAGATCGTCATCACGCCGTCGTGCTGACGGAACTCTTCCTCGACGCTTTGCTGGATCGGAGCCCGAGGAACGTCATCGAGCTGAACGTGTGCTAAGAACTCGGAGGTGCCGGAGTAACGGTGCTTGGATCGGTCGGATCGGGAAGAAGACGTACGACTACTTCCTCTACGTTGTGTGATCGCTTCCGCAGTCGGTCTGCGTTGGTACGTAGACAACACTCTCCCCTCTCGTTGCTGTGCATCACCATGATCTTGCGTGTGCGTAGGAAAATTTTGAAATTACTGCGTTCCCCAACAGCCGCCACCCCTAGGGAGGGAACCCTAGATGGGGGTGCAGCCCCTCCCCTTCCCCTATATATACTTGAGGTATTGGGGCTACAACAGACACGATTCGATCTCCCTGTTGGCGCAGCCCTACCCCTCTCCCTCCTCGTCTCTCGTAGTGCTTGGCGAAGCCCTGCTGGAGTCACGCGCTCCTCCACCACCACCACGCCGTCGTGCTGCTGCTGGACGGAGTCTTCCCCAACCTCTCCTTCTCCCCTTGCTGGATCAAGGCGTAGGAGACGTCACTGGGCTGCATGTGTGTTGAACACGGAGGCGCCGTGGTTCGGCTCTTAGATCGGAATCAACCGCGATCTGAATCGCTACGAGTACGACTCCTTCATCCGCGTTCTTGCAACGCTTCTGCTTAGCGATCTACAAGGGTATGTAGATGCACTCCCCTTCCCCTCATTGCTAGATTACTCCATAGATTGATCTTGGTGATGCGTAGAAAATTTTAAATTTCTGCTACGATCCCCAACAGTGGCATCATGAGGTAGGTCTATGCATAGTTTCTATGCATGAGTAGAACACAAGTTGTTGTGGGCGTCGATTTTGTCAATTTACTTGCCGTTACTAGTCTTATCTTGATTCGGCGGCATCGTGGGATGAAGCGGCCCGGTCCGACCTTACACGTACGCTTACGTGAGACTGGTTCCACCGACTAACATGCACTAGTTGCATAAGGTGGCTAGCGGGTGTCCGTCTCCCCCACTTTAGTCTGATCGGATTCGATGAAAAGGGTCCTTATGAAGGGTAAATAGAAATTGGCATATCACATTGTGGTTTTCGCGTAGGTAAGAAACGTTCTTGCTAGAAACCTATAGCAGCCACGTAAAAACTTGCAACAACAATTAGAGGACGTCTAACTTGTTTTTGCAGCATATGCCGTGTGATGTGATATGGCCAAAAGGATGTGATGAATGATATATGTGATGTATGAGATTGATCATGTTCTTGTAATAGGAATCACGACTTGCATGTCGATGAGTATGACAACCGGCAGGAGCCATAGGAGTTGTCTTAATTTATTTATGACATGCGTGTCAACTTAAACGTCATGTAATTACTTTACTTTATTGCTAAAGTGTTAGCCATAGTAGTAGAAGTAATAGATGACGAGACAACTTCAAGAAGACACGATGATGGAGATCATGATGATGGAGATCATGGTGTCATGCTGGTGACAACGATGATCATGGAGCCCCGAAGATGGAGATCAAAAG
Source organism: Triticum monococcum (assembly GCA_034509565.1). Taxonomy (NCBI): domain Eukaryota; kingdom Viridiplantae; phylum Streptophyta; class Magnoliopsida; order Poales; family Poaceae; genus Triticum; species Triticum monococcum. The sequence goes on from CM067845.1 coordinate 675,496,799, forward strand.
GAGCAAAATGATATTGGCCATATCATGTCACTATTTGATTGCATGTGATGTTTATCATGTTCTACATCTTATTTGCTTAGAACGACGGTAGCTTAAATAAGATAATCCCTCACTAAAATTTCAAGAAAAGTGTTCCCCCTAACTGTGCACCGTTGCGAAGGTTCGTTGTTTCGAAGCACCACGTGATGATCGGGTGTGATAGATTCTAACGTTCGAATACAACGGGTGTTGACGAGCCTAGCATGTACAGACTTGGCCTCAGGACACATGCGAAACACTTAGGTTGACTTGACGAGCCTAGCATGTACAGACATGGCCTCGGAACACGGAAGACCGAAAGGTCGAACATGAGTCATATAGAAGATACGATCAACATGAGATGTTCACCGTTGATGACTGGTCCGTCTCACGTGATGATCGGACATGGCCTAGTCGATTCGGATCATGTTTCACTTAGATTACTAGAGGGATGTCTATCTGAGTGGGAGTTCATTAAATAATTTGATTAGATGAACTCAATTATCATGAACATAGTCTAAATTGTCTTTGCAAATATGTTGTAGATAAATAGCTCACGTTGTAGCTCCCTATTTCAATACGTTCCTAGAGACTAAGTTGAAAGATATTGTAAGCAATGATGCGGACTGGGTCCATAGTCCAAGGAGTGTCCTCACTGCTACACAAAAGGCTTACGTCTTTGATGCACCGCTCGATGTGCAAACCCCTACAACGTCATATGTGGATGTTGTGAACACCTGACAGACACATCCTGATGACTACTTGATAGTTTAGTGCACCATACTTTACGGCTTAGAATCGGGATTCCAATGACGTTTTGAACACCATAAGAACATATGAGATGTTCCAAGAGCTGAAATTGGGATTTCAGGCTCATGCCCGTGTTGAGAGGTGTGAGACCTCTAACAAGTTCTTTTGCCAACAAGATGGAGGAGAATAGCCCAGCTAGTGAGCATGTGCTCAGAATGTCTGGGTTCTACAATCACTTAAATCAAGTGGGAGTTAAACTTCCAGATAAGATAGTGATTGATAGAGTTCTCTAGCCACTATCACTAAGCTACTAGATCTTCGTGATGAACTATGACATGCAAGGGATGGAGTTGATCCCGGAGCTGTTCGCGGTGCTTAAGACCGCAAAAGGTAGAAATCAAGAAGGAGCATCAAGTGTTGATGGTTTGACAAGACCACTGGTTTCAAGAAGGGATGGGGCTAGAAGGGAAACTTCATGGATGGCAAACCAGTTGCCGCTCCAGTGAAGGAACCCAAGGTTGAACCCAAACCCGAGACTAAATGCTTCTATTGTAAGGGGAACGGTCACTGGTAGCGGAATTACCCCAAATGCATGGTAGATAAGAAGGCTGGCAACTTCAAAGTATATACGTGTTATTAATGTGTACCTCACTAGTACTCCTGGTAGCACCTGGGTATTGGATACCGGTTCAGTTACTATTATTGGTGACTTGAAGCAAAAGCTACGGACTAAACGGAGACTGGCTAAGGGTGAGGTGACGATGTGTGTTGGAAGTGTTTCCAAAGTTGATGAGATCACCATCGCACGCTCCATCTACCTTCGGGATTAGTACTGAACCTAGATAAATGTTATCAGGTGTCTACGTTAAGCATGAATATGATTAGATCATGTTCATTGCAATACGGTCATTCATTTAAGTTAGAGAATAATGGTTATTTTGTTTACATGAATGATACCTTTCATGGTCATGCACCCTATGTGAATGGTTCATTGACTCTCGGTCATGGTAATACACATGTTCACGCCAAAAGATGTAGAGTTAATAATGATAGTACCACTTTCTCGTGGCACTACTGCTTAGGTCATATTGGCGTAAGATGCATGAAGAAACTCCATGTCGATGGATGTTTGGAGTCACTTGATTTTGAATCACTTGACACATGCGAGCCATGCCTCATGGGTAGGATGACTAAGACCCCGTTTTCAGGTACAATGAAACGGGCAAGTGACTTGTTGGAAATCATGCATGCTGATGAAGGAAATATGCCCTAGAGGCAATAATAAAGTTATTATTTATTTCCTTATATCATGATAAATGTTTATTATTCATGCTAGAATTGTATTAACTGGAAACATAATACATGTGTGAATACATAGACAAACAGAGTGTCACTGGTATGCCTCTACTTGACTAGCTCGTTAACCAAAGATGGTTATGTTTCCTAACCATGGACAAAGAGTTGTCATTTGATTAACGGGATCACATCATTAGTTGAATGATCTGATTGACATGACCCATTCCATTAGCTTAGAACCCGATCGTTTAGTATGTTGCTATTGCTTTCTTCATGACTTATACATGTTCCTATGACTATGAGATTATGTAACTCCCGTGTGCCGGAGGAACACTTTCTGTGCTACCAAACGTCACAACGTAACTGGGTGATTATAGAGGTGCTCTACATGTGTCTCCAAAGGTACATGTTGGGTTGACGTATTTCAAGATTAGGATTTGTCACTCCGATCGTCGGAGAGGTATCTCTGGGCCCTCTCGGTAATGCACATCACTTAAGCCTTGCAAGCATTGCAACTAATGAGTTAGTTGCGGGATGATGTATTACGGAACGAGTAAAGAGACTTGCCGATAACGAGATTGAACTAGGTATTGGATACCGACGATCGAATCTCGGGAAAGTAACATACCGATGACAAAGGGAGCGACGTATGTTGTTATGCGGTCTGACCGATAAAGATCTTCGTAGAATATGTAGGAGCCAATATGGGCATCCAGGTCCCGCTATTGGTTATTGACCGTAGACGTGTCTCGGTCATGTCTACATTGTTCTCGAACCGTAGGGTCCGCACGCTTAAAGTTACGATGACAGTTATTATGAGTTTATACATTTTGATGTACCGAAGGTAGTTCGGAGTCCCGGATATGATCACGGACATGACGAGGAGTCTCGAAATGGTCGAGACATAAAGATCGATATATTGGAAGCCTATATTTGGACATCGGAATCATTCCGGGTGAAATCGGCATTTTACAGGAGTACCGAGGGGTTACCGGAACCCCCCGAGGGGTTGATGGGCCTTCATGGGCCATAAGGGAGAAGAGAGGGGCTGGCCAGGGCAGGCCGCGCGCCCCCTCCCCCCTAGTCCGAATAGGACAAGGAAGGGGGGCGGCGCCCCCCTTTCCTCTTCTCCTTCCCCCTTTCCTTCTCCAACAAGGCAAGAGAGGGGGGAGTCCTACTCCCGGTAGGAGTAGGACTCCTCCAGGCGCACCCCTTGGGGCCGGCCGCACCTCCCCCTCCCTCCTTTATATACGAGGGTAGGGGGGCACCCTAGGACACACAAGTTGATCATCGTGATCGTTCCTTAGCCATGTGCAGTGCCCCCCTCCACCATATTCCACCTCGGTCATATTGTAGCACCGCTTAGGCGAAGCCCTGCGATGGTAGAACATCAAGATCATCACCACGCCGTCGTGCTGACGGAACTCATCCCCGAAGCTTTGCTGGATTGGAGCCCGGGGAGCGTCATCGAGTTGTACGTGTGGCAAGAACTCGGAGGTGCCGGAGTAATGGTGCTTGGATCGGTCGGATCGGGAAGACGTACGACTACTTCCTCTATGTTGCGTCAACGCTTCCGCTTCGGTCTACGAGGGTACGTAGACAACACTCTCCCCTCTCGTTACTATGCATCACCATGATCTTGCGTGTGCGTAGGAATTTTTTTAAAATTACTACGTTCCCCAACAGTGGCATCCGAGCCTAGGTTTTATGGTTTGATGTTATATGCACGAGTAGAACACAAGTGAGTTGTGGGCGATATAAGTCATACTGCTTACCAGCATGTCATACTTTGGTTCGGCGGTATTGTTGGATGAAGTGGCCCGGACCGACATTACGCGTACGCTTACGCGAGACTGGTTCTACCGCCGTGCTTTGCACACAGGTGGCTAGCGGGTGTCAGTTTCTCCAACTTTAGTTGAACCGAGTGTGGCTACGCCCGGTCCTTGTGAAGGTTAAAACAGCACCAACTTGACAAACTATCGTTGTGGTTTTGATGCATAGGTGAGATTGGTTCTTGCTTAAGCCCGTAGCAGCCACGTAAAACTTGCAACAACAAAGTAGAGGACGTCTAACTTGTTTTTGCAGGGCATGTTGTGATGTGATATGGTCAAGACATGATGCTAAATTTATTGTATGAGATGATCATGTTTTGTAACTGAGTTATCGGCAACTGGCAGGAGCCATATGGTTGTCGCTTTATTGTATGCAATGCAATCGCCCTGTAATGCTTTACTTTATCACTAAGCGGTAGCGATAGTCGTGGAAGCATAAGATTGGCGAGACGACAACGATGCTACGATGGAGATCAAGGTGTCGCGCCGGTGACGATGGTGATCATGACGGTGCTTCGGAGATGGAGATCACAAGCACAAGATGATGATGGCCATATCATATCACTTATATTGATTGCATGTGATGTTTATCTTTTGTGCATCTTATCTTGCTTTGATTGACGGTAGCATTATAAGATGATCTCTCACTAAATTATCAAGAAGTATTCTCCCTGAGTATGCACCGTTGCCAAAGTTCGTCGTGCCCAAACACCACGTGATGATCGGGTGTGATAAGCTCTACGTCCATCTACAATGGGTGCAAGCCAGTTTTGCACACGCAGAATACTCAGGTTAAACTTGACGAGCCTAGCATATGCAGATATGGCCTCGGAACACAGAGACCGAAAGGTCGAGCGTGAATCATATAGTAGATATGATCAACATAGTGATGTTCACCATTGAAAGCTACTCCATTTCATGTGATGATCGGTTATGGTTTAGTTGATTTGGATCACGTGATCACTTAGAGGATCAGAGGGATGTCTATCTAAGTGGGAGTTCTTAAGTACTATGATTAATTGAACTTTAATTTATCATGAACTTAGTCCTGGTAGTATTAGCATATCTATGTTATAGATCAATAACTCGCATTGTTGCTACCCTGTGTTTATTTTGATATGTTCCTAGAGAAAATTGTGTTGAAAGATGTTAGTAGCAATGATGCGGATTGGATCCGTGATCTGAGGTTTATCCTCATTGCTGCACAGAAGAATTATGTCCTTGATGCACCGCTAGGTGACAGACCTATTGCAGAAGCAGATGCAGACGTTATGAACGTTTGGCTAGCTCAATATGATGACTACTTGATAGTTTAGTGCACCATGCTTAATGGCTTATAATCGGGATTTCAAAGACGTTTTTGAACGTCATGGACCATATGAGATGTTCCAGGAGTTGAAGTTAATATTTCAAGCAAATACCCGAGTTGAGAGATATGAAGTCTCCAACAAGTTCTATAGCTAAAAGATGGAGGAGAATCGCTCAACTAGTGAGCATGTACTTAGATTGTCTGGGTACTACAATCACTTGAATCAAGTGGGAGTTAATCTTCCAGATAAAATAGTGATTGACAGAATTCTCTAGTCACCATCACCAAGTTAGTAGAACTTCATGATGAACTATAATATGCAAGGGATAACGGAAACGATTCCCAAACTCTTCGTGATGCTAAAATCGACGAAGGTAGAAATCAAGAAAAACATCAAGTGTTGATGGTAGACAAGACCACTAGTTTCAAGAAAAGGGCAAAAGGAAGAAGGGGAACTTCAAGAAGAACGGCAAGCAAGTTGCTGCTCAAGTGAAGAAATCCAAGTCTAGTCCTAAGCCTGAGACTAAGTGCTTCTACTGCAAAGGGACTGGTCACTGGAAGCAGAACTGCCCCAAGTATTTGGTGGATAAGAAGGATGGCAAAGTGAACAAAAGTATATTTGATATACATGTTATTGATGTGTACTTTACTAGTGTTTATAGCAACCCCTCAGTACTTGATACTGGTTCAGTTGCTAAGAGTAGTAACTCGAAACAGGAGTTGCAGAATAAACAGAGACTAGTCAAGGGTGAAGTGACGATGTGTGTTGGAAGTAGTTCCAAGATTGATATGATCATCATCGCACACTCCCCTATACTTTCGGGATTAGTGTTGAACCTAAATAAGTGTTATTTGGTGTTTGCATTGAGCATGAATATGATTTGATCATGTTTATTGCAATACGGTTATTCATTTAAGTAAGAGAATAAATTGTTGTTCTGTTTACATGAATAAAACCTTATATGGTTACACACCCAATGAAAATGGTTCATTGGATCTCGATCATAGTGATACACATATTCATAATATTGAAGCCAAAAGATGCAAAGTTAATAATGATAGTGCAACTTATTTGTGGCACTGCCGTTTAGGTCATATTGGTGTAAAGCGCATGAAGAAACTCCATGCTGATGGGCTTTTGGAATGACTTGATTATGAATCACTTGATGCTTGCAAACCATGCCTCATGGGCAAGATGACTAAGACTCCGTTCTCCAGAACAATGGAGCGAGCAACTGACTTATTGGAAATAATACATACTGATGTATGCGATCCGATGAGTGTTAAGGCTCGCGGCGATTATCGTTATTTTCTGACCTTCACAGATGATTTGAGCAGATATGGGTATATCTACTTGATGAAACATAAGTCTGAAACATTTGAAAAGATCAAAGAATTTCAGAGTGAAGTGGAAAATCATCGTGACAAGAAAATAAGGTTTCTACGATCTCATCGCAGAGACAAATATTTGAGTTACGAGTTTGGTCTTCAATTAAAACAATGTGGAATAGTTTCACAAATTCATGCCACCTGGAACACCACAGCATAATGGTGTGTCCGAACGTCATAACCATACTTTATTGGATATAGTACAATCTATGATGTTTCTTACCGATTTACCAATATTGTTTTGGGATCATGCATTAGAGACAGCTGCATTCACGTCAAAAAGGGCACCATCTAAGTCCGTTGAGACGACACAATATGAACTATGGTTTGGCAAGAAACCAAAGTTGTCATGTCTTAAAGTTTGGGGTTGCGATGCTTATAAGAAAAAGTTTCATCATTATAAGCTCAAACCCAAATCGAAGAAATGTGTCTTCATAGGATACCCAAAGGAGACAGTTGGGTACACCTTCTATCACAGATCCAAAGGCAAGACATTCGTTGCTGAGAATGGATACTTTCTAGAGAAGGAGTTTCTCTCGAAAGAAGTGGGTGGGAGGAAAGTAGAACTTGATGAGGTAACTGTACCTGCTCCCTTATTGGAAAGTAGTTCATCACAGAAATCTGTTCCTGTGACTACTACACCAATTAGTGAGGAAGCTAATGATGATGATCATGTAACTTTAGATCAAGTTACTACCAAATCTCGTAGGTAAACCAGAGTGAGATCCATACCAGAGTGGTACGGTAATCTTGTTCTGGAAGTTATGTTACTAGACCATGACGAACCTACGAACTATGAGGAAGCGATGATGAGCCCAGATTCCGCAAAATGGCTTGAGGCCATGAAATCTGAGATGGGATCCATGTATGAGAACAAAGTATGGACTTTGGTTGACTTGCCCGATGATCGGCAAGCCATAGAAAATAAATGGATCTTCAAGAGGAAGACGGACGCTGATAGTAGTGTTACTATCTACAAAGCTAGAATTGTCGCAAAAGGGTTTCGACAAGTTCAAGGTGTTGACTACGATGAGAGTTTCTCACTCGTATCTATGCTTAAATCTGTCCGAATCATGTTAGCAATTGCCGCATTTTATGAAATCTGGCAAATGGATAACAAAACTGCAATCCTTAATGGATTTCTTAAAGAAGAGTTGTATATGATGCAACCAGAAGTTTTTGTCAATCCTAAAGGTGTTAACAAAATGTGCAAACTCCAGCGATCCATCTATGGACTGGTGTAAGCATCTCGGAGTTGGAATATACGCTTTGATAAGTTGATCAAAGCATATAGTTTTATACAGACTTGCGGTGAAGCCTGTATTTACAAGAAAGTGAGTGGGAGCACTACAGCATTTCTGATAAGTATATGTGAATGACATATTGTTGATCGGAAATAATGTAGAATTATTCTGCAAAGCATAAAGGAGTGTTTGAAAGGAGTTTTTCAAAGAAAGACCTCGGTGAAGTTGCTTACATATTGAGCATCAAGATCTATAGAGATAGATCAAGACGCTTGATAAGTTTTTTCAATAAATACATACCTTGACAAGATTTTGAAGTAGTTCAAAATGGAACAGTCAAAGAAAGAGTTTCTTGCCTATGTTACAAGGTGTGAAATTGAGTAAGACTCAAAGCCCGACCACGGCAGAAGATAGAAAGAGAATGAAAGTCATTCCCTATGCCTCAGCCATAGGTTCTATAAAGTATGCCATGCTATGTACCAGATCTATTGTATACCCTACACTGATTTTGGCAAGGGAGTACAATAGTGATCTAGGAGTAGATCACTGGACATTGGTCAAAATTATCCTTAGTGGAAAAAGGTTCGTCGTAAAGGGTTATGTCGATCCAAGTTTTGACACTAATCTAGATGACTCTAAGTCTCGATCTAGATACATATTGAAAGTGGCAGCAATTAGCTAGAGTAGCTCCGTGCAGAGCATTGTTGATATAGATATTTGCAAAATACTTACGGATCTGAATATGACAGACCCGTTGACTAAAATTATCTCACAAACAAAACATGATCACACCTTAGTACTCTTTGGGTGTTAATCACATAGAGAAGTGAACTAGATTACTGACTCTAGTAAACCCTTTGAGTGTTGGTCACATGATGATGTGAACTATGGGTGTTAATCACATGATGATGTGAACTATTGTTGTTAAATCACATGGCGATGTGAACTAGATTATTGACTCTGGTGCAAGTGGGAGACTGAAGGAAATATGCCCTAGAGGCAATAATAAAGTTAATATTTATTTCCTTATATCATGATAAATGTTTATTATTCATGCTAGAATTGTATTAACCGGAAACATAATACATGTGTGAATACATAGACAAACAGAGTGTCACTAGTATGCCTCTACTTGACTAGCTCGTTAACCAAAGATGGTTATGTTTCCTAACCATGGACAAAGAGTTGTCATTTGATTAACGGGATCACATCATTAGTTGAATGATCTGATTGACATGACCCATTCCATTAGCTTAGCACCCGATCGTTTAGTATGTTGCTATTGCTTTCTTCATGACTTATACATGTTCTATGACTATGAGATTATGTAACTCCCGTGTGCCGGAGGAACACTTTGTGTGCTACCAAACGTCACAACGTAACTGGGTGATTATAAAGGTTCTCTACAGGTGTCTCCAAAGGTACATGTTGGGTTGACGTATTTCGAGATTAGGATTTGTCACTCCAATCATCGAAGAGGTATCTTTGGGCCCTCTCGGTAATGCACATCACTTAAGCCTTGCAAGCATTGCAACTAATGAGTTAGTTGCGGGATGATGTATTACAGAACGAGTAAAGAGACTTGCCGGTAACGAGATTGAACTAGGTATTGGATACCGACGATCGAATCTCGGGCAAGTAACATACCGATGACAACGGGAACGACGTATGTTGTTATGCGGTCTGACCGATAAAGATCTTCGTAGAATATGTAGGAGCCAATATGGGCATCCAGGTCCCGCTATTGGTTATTGACCGGAGACGTGTCTTGGTCATGTCTACATTGTTCTCGAACCGTAGGGTCCGCACGCTTAAAGTTACGATGACAGTTATTATGAGTTTATACATTTTGATGTACCGAAGGTAGTTCGGAGTCCCGGATATGATCACGGACATGAAGAGGAGTCTCGAAATGGTCGAGACATAAAGATCAATATATTGGAAGCCTATATTTGGACATCAGAATCGTTCCGGGTGAAATCGGCATTTTACAGGAGTACCGAGGGGTTACCGGAACCCCCCGGGGGGTTAATGGGCCTTCATGGGCCATAAGGAAGAAGAGAGGGGTCGGCCAGGGTAGGCCGTGCACCCCCTCCCCCCTAGTCCGAATAGGACAAGGAAGGGCGGCTCGGCGCCTCCCTTTCCTCTTCTCCTTCCCCCTTTCCTTCTCCAACAAGGCAAGAGAGGGGGAGTCCTACTCCCGGTCGGTGTAGGACTCCTCCAGGCGCACCCCTTGGGGCTGGCCGCACCTCCCCCTCCCTCCTTTATATACGGGGGAAGGGGGCACCCTAGGACACACAAGTTGATCATCGTGATCGTTCCTTAGCCGTGTGCGGTGCCCCCTCCACTATATTCCACCTCGGTCATATTGTACCAGCGCTTAGGCGAAGCCCTGCGACGGTAGAACATCAAGATCGTCACCACGCCGTCGTGCTGACGGAACTCATCCCCGAAGCTTTGCTGGATCGGAGCCCGGGGAGTGTCATCGAGTTGTACGTGTGCCAAGAACTCGGAGGTGCCGGAGTAACGGTGCTTGGATCGGTCGGATCGGGAAGACGTACGACTACTTCCTCTACGTTGCGTCAATGCTTCCACTTCGGTCTACGAGGGTACGTAGACAACACTCTCCCCTCTCGTTGCTATGCATCACCATGATCTTGCGTGTGCGTAGGAATTTTTTTTAAATTACTACGTTCCCCAACAGCTGATGTGTGTGATCCAATGAGAACTGAAGCGTGCGGTGGATATCGCTATTTTCTCATCTTCACTGACGATTTGGGTAGATATAGGTATATCTACTTAATGAAGCACAAGTCTGAAATGTTTGAAAAGTTCAAGCGATTTCAGAGTGAAGTTAAGAATCATCATAACAATAAGATCATGTTCCTACGATCTGATTAAAAGGGGATTTTCTGAGTTATGAGTTTGGCAATCACTTAAGACATTGTGGAATTGTTTCACAGTTGAAGCCACCTGGAACACCACAAGGTAATGGTGTGTCCGGACGTCGTAATCGAACCCTATGAGATATGGTGCGATCTATGATGTCTCTTACCAATCTACCGTTTTCATTTTGAGGTTATGCGTTAGAGACAGCTGCATTCACTTTAGATAGGACACCATCTAAGTCCGTTGAGATGACGTCATATGAACATTGGTTTGGCAAGAAACCAAAGTTGTCGTTTCTTAATGTTTGCGGATGCGATGCTTAGGGCTTCAGCCGGAGAAGCTCGAACCCAAAGCGGACAAACACATCTTCATAGGATACCCAAGGGTGACAGTGGGGTATACCTTCTATCTCAGATCCAAGGGCAAATTGTTTGTCGCTAAGAACGGGTCCTTTCTCAAGAAGGAGTTTCTCTCGAAAGAATTGAGTGGGAGGAAGATAGAACTTGATGAGGTTGTTGAACCTTTACTTCAACCAGAGAGTGATGCAACACAGAAAGATGTTTTCTGTGGCGCCTACGTCTGTTGAAGAGGAAGTTAATGATAGTGATCATGAAGCTTCGGATCAAGTTGCTATCGAACCTCGTAGGTCGACAAGGATATGTACTACTCCTAAGTGGTACGGTAATCCTGTCTTGGATATCATGTTGTTAGACAACTATGAACCTACGAGCTATGGAGAAGCGATGGTGGGCTTGTATTCCGACAAATGGTTAGAAGCCATGAAATCCGAGATAGGATCCATATATCAGAACAAAGTATGGACTTTGGTGGACTTGCTCGATGATCGGCAAGCCATTGAGACAAATGGATCTTTAAGAAGAAGACGGACGTGGGCGGTAATGTTACCATCTATGATGCTCGACTTGTGGGAAAGAGTCTTTTCGCAAGTTCAAGGAGTTGACTACGATGAGAATTTCTCACCCGTAGCGTTGCTTAAGTCCATCGGAATCATGTTAGCATTAGCTGTATTTTTTCAATTATGAAATCTTACAGATGGATGTCAAAACAAGTTTTCTTACCAGTTTTCGTAAGAAAAGTTGTATGTGATACAATAAAAGGTTTTGTCGATCCTAAGGATGCTAAAAGGTATGCTGGCTCCAGCAATCCTTCTATGGACTAGAGCAAGCATCTCGGAATCGGAATATATGTTTTGATGGAGTGATCAAAGCTTCTAGGTTTATACAATGTTTGCTAGAAACTTGTATTTACAAGAAAGTGAGTGGGAGCACTACAACATTTCTGATAAGTATATGTGGATGACATATCACTACTAGGGAAAACCTTATACACAGAATCTTAGTAGCAGCGCGGTCTAAAAACATACGCTACTGCTAATTAGCAGCAGCGAGCTTTAGAAAAGAGCGCTGCTAATGACTGAGTAGCAGTAGCGCTCTAGGTGAAAAGAGCGCTACTACTATAATTGCCACGGTGTTGCCTCCAGGCTAGATATAGTAGTAGCGCCCTTCCCGTGGACGCGCTCCTGCTAAAGAACTTAGTAGCAGCGGTCTTGCTCAAAACTCGCTGCTGGTAAGTATGACCGCAACTAATTAAGTTTAGTCCCATACTGCTAAGCGAACAAGGTGTTTACCACCTTAAATATGTTGCTTTTCAACCTATCTCGAGCACTTGGTCTTCATTGAACTATATGTGTATGATTTGTGGTTGCAATATGAATCCTCGCATGTGCCTATACAGGTACAGTGAGGATTCATGTTGACTATTTAGATTATACACAAAAAGATCAATGATGACCAATGTACATTTTTGATGGTTTTACTAAACAAAAGAAATGACTGCTTCCATTAGAAGTAGCAGTTTTTCCCAAAACACGATGTAGATAAGTTAGCTATAGCGCGTTTTCTGTACGTGCGCTACTGCTAGTTCGAGTTAACCACCCCCGCATCAAAATTTCGCTAAGTCCTCCTCCCCCCCCCCCACCGGCCTGTTCCCCTACTCCCTGTTGCCGCCGCCCGAGCCGCGAGCGCGCCTGCGCCCTCACCGCCTCCGCCGCCGCCGCCCGCCCTCAACCTCACCGCCGCCGCTCTCGACCACACTGTTGCCGCCCTCGACCGAGCCCGTCGAGCCCGCCGCCCAGGACCGCCGCCCTCCCGATCCCGAGCCCGCCCTCGCCACCCCTCCGTCGCCGAGCACCTCCCCGCCATCATCTCTCCCTCTGTAAGCCCCCCACCCCTCCCCAACCTCCTCTCTCTTTGCTTAGTTAGTAGATGATTTTAGTAGTAGTAGATGTTAATTTAGGGTTCATAGATAATGATTTTTAGAAGAAGTGGATATTAATTACTAGTAGTGATGGTAAACTAGTTATATAATTAGCAATAGTACATGTTAATTAGTAGTTAGATGTTAATTAGTAGTAGTAGATGTGCTAGTTTCTTTCTATTTATAGTAAGTTTATATTTAGTAAGAACTAGTTGAATTAATAGAACTAGTTTAGTTTTAGTTGAACTAGTTAAGTTTTAGTTGAACTAGTATAGTAAGTAAATTAATAACTAGTTGAACTACTTCATTTTTAGAAAGAACTAGTTTTTTTCTTTTTATACTAAGTTTATATTTAGTAAGAACTAGTTGAATTAATAGAACTAGTTGAACATGCCATATTTGGTGTTATTTTTTAGTTTAAGAAATTATTCCATGTTTTGGTTACACCTCTGAGTGGCCTATGTTTTGCCAGAGTGTTGATTAATTTCCGTTCCGGCAAATTTCAGGCGCTCGATATGTCCTTTTTTAGCAAAGGTCATGCCGGATTTTTCCGTGAATTCTGGCATGACTTGTGCTAGAATATGTGGGAAATATCGAGTGGCCTGGATTTTCTTTGAAAAATAATGATCTAATTTAGGTTTTTTAGTACATATATTTAATTGTACAAGTTTAATCTTTGAATTATGAACGTAGGAAATGTCGTACTCGGACGACGACAGTCTCCCGAAGGAGTGCAGCTGGTGCCACGACGATCGAGGTATGTGCGACAGGTTCGTTGAGCTGGACGAAGATCGGCGCTTCAGCATTAAGCTCGAGGAGACCTTCGATGTTGAAACGGTACGCAACAACGACAAGTGTTTTTTTCGTAATTAAGCATGACTTCAACTATTTCAACGTCTAATTTTCATCTTTTACAATTTGACTAGCTTATCCCATGCCATGCAAGATGCTATGTCTTGGAGAGGATGGGTTTTGGAGACCATGAAAATTTTCAAACAAAGAAAATACACCTAAGGACCCATCATGATATCGATTTTGAAGTAAATCTGTATAATTCTCAGAGCGTAACCCATTTTGGTTGTCAAAATTGGGAAGCACTTTGCAAAATGTATGGTTTTTATGAGGGTATGATTGTCACCGTGGATCTTGGTCATGCTGACATCGAGCAAGATAATATGGACATTTGGGTCCTTGTTGATACGCTTTCGATTCTACCGCAATGTGAGTTTCTCAAACATAGTTATTAACTAATTTATATTATTTATTTCAAAATAGTTGACAGCTTATTTCCATTGACAGCTTATTTTGAATCTTCAAAGAATGTGCAGAAGATGGTAGACAAAACCCACTACACTGATGGCTCCGAATTAACTTATAAGGAGAAAAATCATCTGATTGCTTATTGTACTTTTTTTGAGAATTACAATACCTATTATCGAACTCCTCCAAATTATGGTGAATACGTGCCACTAGTGCACGTGTTGAACCACGATAACTTCTATGGAGATACCCTGGCAAGATATTTTACTATTACGACATCCGTGCATCTTTTGCATACTTCTAAAACTAGTAGATCATTGCTAACTACGAAGTTATTAGTATGTTTTTCAACATAAAATCCCTATGGATTGTGTGCCTCATCTGATGTATTACAATGGTCGCCTTGAAGTTCTGAACCTACAGCCAGGTCATCCTACGGATCTCACCTGTGCATATCGAATTTCTGAAACCGGTGAACACATGCTAATCAAAGAGTGGAAAAAATGTTTGGACATTCGTAAGGAGGTTCTTGGAAGCAACATTAAGCGAAAGGCAAGAATTGGAGACAGGATAATCTGCATTCTCCATAATGGAGAGCGAGGGGCTATCTTGTTTTTTGCTATTTTACCTTAGAGAATATAGTAGGTCCTATGAGGTACAATATGTTTATTATGTGATACAATGTGTTAGAGTTGAAGATGTCAGGAGTACTTGTGATTACGACTAGTGACCAATGATATGATGATTATGATGATAAGTTGTTAATGATATGATGATGATGATGATATTTATTATACCATTGGGTGAAAGAACCGCGGATTAGTTTCAAGTGGATGCCCGTCCACTTGAAACTAGTCCACACGGTTCTTTCACCCCGTGATGTAATAACTCATTATGATGTAAAAACAATTTGTAAATTCCTATTGTATGAAAATTTGTGTAAAGGTGTACGAATACAACATGAAATAAAAAATAAATAAAATACGAAATAATAGTAGCAGCGCGGGCAGAGAGAAGTGCTACTACTAATTACCAGCAGCGCTCCTCCTGGAACTCGTTGCTACTAAGTCGATTTAGCCGTAACGTGGGTGCAGGCACGCTACTGCTATTTGTTAGCTGTAGCGCCTTATCAGTAGCGCACCACCCCGTGCTACTGATAGGTCTAAAACCCGCGCTGCTGCTAGCCTTTTCCCTAGTAGTGTATTGTTGATTCGAAATGATGTAGAATTTCTGAAAAGCATAAACGGTTGTTTGAAGAGTGATTTTCAAAGGAAGACCTGGATAAAGCTGCTTACATATTGGGCATCAAGATCTATAGAAATATATCAAGACGTCTGATGATACTTTCAAAGAACGCACACCTTGACATGTTTTTGAAGGAGTTCAGAATAGACCAGTCAAAGAAGGGGTTCTTACCTGAGTTGTAAGGTGTGAAGTTGAGTAAGACTCAAAGCTTGACCACGGCAGAAGAAAGAAGAAGGACGAAGGTCGTCCCCTATGCTCTTGTCATAGGCTCTATAAGGTATGCCATGCTGAAGTACCGCACCTAATCACTACTAGGGAAAAGGCTAGTAGCAGCGCGGGTTTTAGGCCTATCAGCAGCCCGGGTACCCGCGCTACCAATATGTTGGGGAACGTAGTAATTTCAAAAAAATTCCTACTCACACGCAAGATCATGGTGATGCATAGCAACGAGAGGGGAGAGTGTTGTCTACGTACCCTCGTAGACCAAAGCGGAAGCGTTGACGCAACGTAGAGGAAGTAGTCGTACGTCTTCCCGATCCGACCGATCCAAGCACCGTTACTCCGGCACCTCCGAGTTCTTGGCACACGTACAGCTCGATGACGCTCCTCGGGCTCTGATCTAGCAAAGCTTCAGGGATGAGTTCCGTCAGCAGGACAGCGTGGTGACGATCTTGATGTTCTACCGTCGCAGGGCTTCGCCTAAGCACTACAACAATATGACCGAGGTGGAATATGGTGGAGGGGGGCACCGCACACGGCTAAGGAACGATCACGAAGATCAACTTGTGTGTTCTAGGGTGCCCCCCTGCCCCCGTATATAAAGGATGGAGGGGGAGGTGCGGCCGGCCCCAAGGGGTGCGCCTGGAGGAGTCCTACTCCTACCGGGAGTAGGACTCCCCCCTCTCTTGCCTTGTTGGAGAAGGAAAGGGGGAAGAAGAAGAGGAAAAGGGGGGCGCCCCCCCCCCTTCCTTGTCCTATTCGGACTAGGGGGGAGGGGGCGCGCGGCCTGCCCTGGCCGACCCCTCTCTTCTCCCTTGTGGCCCATGAAGGCCCATTAACCCCCCAGGGGGTTCCGGTAACCCCTCGGTACTCCTGTAAAATGCCGATTTCACCCGGAACAATTCCGATGTCCAAATATAGGCTTCCAATATATCGATCTTTATGTCTCGACCATTTTGAGACTCCTCGTCATGTACGTGATCATATCCGGGACTCCGAACTACCTTCGGTACATCAAAATGTGCAAACTCATAATAACTGTCATCGTAACTTTAAGCGTGCGGACCCTACGGTTCGAGAACAATGTAGACATGACCGAGACACGTCTCCGGTCAATAACCAATAGCGGGACCTGGATGCCCATATTGGCTCCTACATATTCTACGAAGATCTTTATCGGTCAGACCGCATAACAACATACGTCGTTCCCTTTGTCATCGGTATGTTACTTGTCCGAGGTTCGATCGTCGGTATCCAATACCTCGTTCAATCTCGTTACCGGCAAGTCTCTTTACTCATTCCGTAATACATCATCCCGCAACTACCTCATTAGTTGCAATGCTTGCAAGGCTTAAGTGATGTGCATTACTGAGAGGGCCCAGAGATACCTCTCCGACGATCGGAGTGACAAATCCTAATCTCGAAATACGTCAACCCAACATGTACCTTTGGAGACACCTGTAGAGCACCTTTATAATCACCCAGTTACGTTGTGACGTTTGGTAGCACACAAAGTGTTCCTCCGGCACACGGGAGTTACATAATCTCATAGTCATAGGAACATGTATAAGTCATGAAGAAAGCAATAGCAACATACTAAACGATCGGGTGCTAAGCTAGTGGAATGGGTCATGTCAATCAGATCATTCAACTAATGATGTGATCCCGTTAACCAAATGACAACTCTTTTGTCCATGGTTAGGAAACATAACCATCTTTAATTAACGAGCTAGTCAAGTAGAGGCATACTAGTGACACTTTGTTTGTCTATGTATTCACACATGTATTATGTTTCCGGTTAATACAATTCTAGCATGAATAATAAACATTTATCATGATATAAGG
The DNA here is from genome assembly GCA_034509565.1 of Triticum monococcum. Lineage (NCBI taxonomy): Eukaryota > Viridiplantae > Streptophyta > Magnoliopsida > Poales > Poaceae > Triticum > Triticum monococcum. Next base: position 675,514,372 of record CM067845.1, read on the forward strand.
AAATAAATAATATCTTTATTATTGCCTCTAGGGCATATTTCCTTCAGTCTCCCACTTGCACTAGAGTCAATAATCTAGATACACAGTAATGATTCTAACACCCATGGAGCCTTGGTGCTGATCATATTTTGCTCGTGGAAGAGGCTTAGTCAACGGGTCTGCCACATTCAGATCCGTATGTATCTTGCAAATCTCTATGTCTCCCACCTGGACTAGATCCCGGATGGAATTGAAGCGTCTCTTGATGTGCTTGGTTCTTTTGTGAAATCTGGATTCCTTTGCCAAGGCAATTGCACCAGTATTGTCACAAAAGATTTTCATTGGACCCGATGCACTAGGTATGACACCTAGATCGGATATGAACTCCTTCATCCAGACTCCTTCGTTTGCTGCTTCCGAAGCAGCTATGTACTCCGCTTCACATGTAGATCCCGCCACGACGCTTTGTTTAGAACTGCACCAACTGACAGCTCCACCGTTTAATATAAACACGTATCCGGTTTGCGATTTAGAATCGTCTGGATCAGTGTCAAATCTTGCATCAACGTAACCGTTTACGATGAGCTCTTTGTCACCTCCATATACGAGAAACATATCCTTAGTCCTTTTCAGGTATTTCAGGATGTTCTTGACTGCTGTCCAGTGATTCACTCCTGGATTACTTTGGTACCTCCCTGCTAAACTTATAGCAAGGCACACATCAGGTCTGGTACACAGCATTGCATACATGATAGAGCCTATGGTTGAAGCATAGGGAACATCTTTCATTTTCTCTCTATCTTCTGCAGTGGTCGGGCATTGAGTCTGACTCAACTTCACACCTTGTAACACAGGCAAGAACCCTTTCTTTGCTTGATCCATTTTGAACTTCTTCAAAATTTTGTCAAGGTATGTGCTTTGTGAAAGTCCAATTAAGCGTCTTGATCTATTTCTATAGATCTTTATTCCTAATATGTAAGCAGCTTCACCGAGGTCTTTCACTGAAAAACTCTTATTCAAGTATCCCTTTATGCTATCCAGAAATTCTATATCATTTCCAATCAGTAATATGTCATCCACATATAATATCAGAAATGCTACAGAGCTCCCACTCACTTTCTTGTAAATACAGGCTTCTCCGAAAGTCTGTATAAAACCAAATGCTTTGATCACACTATCAAAGCGTTTATTCCAACTCCAAGAGGCTTGCACCAGTCCATAAATGGATCGCTGGAGCTTGCACACTCTGTTAGCTCCCTTTGGATCGACAAAACCTTCTGGTTGCATCATATACAACTCTTCTTCCAGAAATCCATTCAGGAATGTAGTTTTGACATCCATCTGCCAAATTTCATAATCATAAAATGCGGCAATTGCTAACATGATTCGGACAGACTTAAGCATCTCTACGGGTGAGAAGGTCTCATCATAGTCAACCCCTTGAACTTGTCGAAAACCTTTTGCGACAAGTCGAGCTTTGTAGACAGTAATATTACCGTCAGCGTCAGTCTTCTTCTTGAAGATCCATTTATTCTCAATTGCTTGCCGATCATCGGGCAAGTCAACCAAAGTCCATACTTTGTTCTCATACATGGATCCCATCTCAGATTTCATGGCTTCAAGCCATTTTGCGGAATCTGGGCTCACCATCGCTTCTTCATAGTTCGTAGGTTCATCATGATCTAGTAGCATGATTTCCAGAACAGGATTACCGTACCACTCTGGTGCGGATCTTACTCTGGTTGATCTACGAGGCTTGGTAGAAACTTGATCTGAAATTTCATGATCATTATCATTAAATTCCTCACCAATTGGTGTAGGTGTCACAGAAACCGATTTCTGTGATGAACTACTTTCCAATAAGGGAGCAGGTACAGTTACCTCATCAAGTTCTACTTTCCTCCCACTCATTTCTTTCGAGAGAAACTCCTTCTCTAAAAAGGATCCATTCTTAGCAACGAATATCTTGCCTTCGGATCTGAGATAGAAGGTGTACCCAACAGTCTCCTTTGGGTATCCTATGAATACACATTTCTCCGATTTGGGTTCGAGCTTATCAGGTTGAAGCTTTTTCACATAAGCATCGCAGCCCCAAACTTTAAGAAACGACAACTTTGGTTTCTTGCCAAACCATAGTTCATAAGGCGTCGTCTCAACGGATTTTGATGGTGCCCTATTTAACGTGAATGCGGCCGTCTCTAAAGCATAAACCCAAAACGATAGCGGTAAATCAGTAAGAGACATCATAGATCGCACCATATCTAGTAAAGTACGATTACGACGTTCGGACACACCATTACGTTGTGGTGTTCCAGGTGGCGTGAGTTACGAAACTATTCCGCATTTTTTCAAATGTACACCAAACTCGTAACTCAAATATTCTCCTCCACGATCAGATCGTAGAAACTTTATTTTCTTGTTACGATGATTTTCAACTTCACTCTGAAATTCTTTGAACTTTTCAAATGTTTCAGACTTATGTTTCATTAAGTAGATATACCCATATCTGCTTAAGTCATCTGTGAAGGTGAGAAAATAACGATATCCGCCACGAGCCTCAATATTCATCGGACCACATACATCTGTATGTATGATTTCCAACAAATCTGTTGCTCTCTCCATAGTACCGGAGAACGGTGTTTTAGTCATCTTGCCCATCAGGCACGGTTCGCAAGTACCAAGTGATTCATAATCAAGTGGTTCCAAAAGTCCATCAGTATGGAGTTTCTTCATGCGCTTTACACCGATATGACCTAAACGGCAGTGCCACAAATAAGTTGCACTATCATTATCAACTCTGCATCTTTTGGTTTCAACATTATGAATATGTGTATCACTACTACCGAGATTCATCAGAAATAGACCACTCTTCAAGGGTGCATGACCATAAAAGATATTACTCATATAAATAGAACAACCATTATTCTCTGATTTAAATGAATAACCGTCTCGCATCAAACAAGATCCAGATATAATGTTCATGCTCAACGCTGGCACCAAATAACAATTATTTAGGTCTAATACTAATCCCGAAGGGAGATGTAGAGGTAGCGTGCCGACCGCGATCACATCGACTTTGGAACCATTTCCCACGCGCATCGTCACCTCGTCCTTTGCCGGTGTTCGCTTAATTCGTAGTCCCTGTTTTGAGTTGCAAATATTTGCAACAGAACCAGTATCAAATACCTAGGTGCTACTGCGAGCTCTAGTAAGGTACACATCAATAACATGTATATCACATATACCTTTGTTCACCTTGCCATCCTTCTTATCCGCCAAATACTTGGGGCAGTTCCGCTTCCAGTGACTAGTCTGCTTGAAGTAGAAGCACTCAGTTTCAGGCTTAGGTCCAGACTTGGGTTTCTTCTCTTGAGCAGCAACTTGCTTGCTGTTCTTCTAGAAGTTCCCTTTCTTCTTCCCTTTGCCCCTTTTCTTGAAACCAGTGGTCTAGTTGACCATCAACACTTGATGCTCCTTTTTGATTTCTACCTCCGCAGCTTTCAGCATTGCGAAGAGCTCAGGAATAGTCTTATTCATCCCTTGCATATTATAGTTCATCACGAAGCTCTTGTAGCTTGGTGGCAGTGATTGGAGAATTCTGTCAATGACGCAATCATCTGGAAGATTGACTCCCATATGAATCAAGTGATTATTATACCCAGACATTTTGAGTATATGCTCACTGACAGAACTGTTCTCCTCCATCTTGCAGCTATAGAACTTATTGGAGACTTTATATCTCTCAATCCGGGCATTTGCTTGAAATATTAACTTCAACTCCTGGAACATCTCATATGCTCCATGACGTTCAAAACGTCGCTGAAGTCCCGACTCTAAGCCGTAAAGCATGGCACACTGAACTATCGAGTAGTCATCAGCTTTGCTCTGCCAGACGTTCATAACATCTGGTGTTGCTCCAGCAGCAGGCCTGGCACCCAGCGGTGCTTCCAGGACGTAATTCTTCTGTGTAGCAATGAGGATTATCCTCAAGTTACGGACCCAGTCCGTGTAATTGCTACCATCATCTTTCAACTTTGCTCTCAAGGAACGCATTAAAATTCAACGGAACAACAGCACGGGCCATCTATCTACAATCAAACATACATAAGCAAGATACTATCAGGTACTAAGTTCATGATAAATTTAAGTTCAATTAATCATATTACTTAAGAACTCCCACTTAGACAGACATCCCTCTAATCCTCTAAGTGATCACGTGATCCAAATCAACTAAACCATAACCGATCATCATGTGAAATGGATTAGTTTTCAATGGTGAACATCATTATGTTGATCATATCTACTATATGATCCACGCTCGACCTTTCGGTCTCCGTGTTCCGAGGCCATATCTGCATATGCTAGGCTCGTCAAGTTTAACCTGAGTATTCAGCGTGTGCAAAACTGGCTTGCACCCATTGTAGATGGACGTAGAGCTTATCACACCCGATCATCACGTGGTGTCTGGGCACGACGAACTTTGGCAACGGTGCATACTCAGGGAGAACACTTCTTGATAATTTAGTGAGAGATCATCTTATAATGCTACCGTCAATCAAAGCAAGATAAGATGCATAAAAGATAAACATCACATGCAATCAATATAAGTGATATGATATGGCCATCATCATCTTGTGCTTGTGATCTCCATCTCCGAAGCACCGTCATGATCACCATTGTCACCGGCGCGACACCTTGATCTCCATCGTAGCATCGTTGTCATCTCGCCAATCTTATGCTTCCACGACTATCGCTACCACTTAGTGATAAAGTAAAGCATTACAGCGCGATTGCATTGCATACAATAAAGCGACAACCATATGGCTCCTGCCAGTTGCCGATAACTTAGTTACAAAACATGATCATCTCATACAATAAAATTTAGCATCATGTCTTGACCATATCACATCACAACATGCCCTGCAAAAACAAGTTAGACGTCCTCTACTTTGTTTGTTGCAAGTTTTACGTGGCTGCTACGGGCTTAAGCAAGAACCAATCTTACCTCTGCATCAAAACCACAACGATAGTTTGTCAAGTTGATGTCGTTTTAACCTTCGCAAGGACCGGGCGTAGTCACACTCGGTTCAACTAAAGTTGGAGAAACTGACACCCGCCAGCCACCTGTGTGCAAAGCACGGCGGTAGAACCAGTCTCGCGTAAGCGTACGCGTAATGTCGGTCCGGGCCGCTTCATCCAACAATACCGCCGAACCAAAGTATGACATGCTGGTAGGCAGTATGACTTATATCGCCCACAACTCACTTGTGTTCTACTCGTGCATATAACATCAAACCATAAAAACCTAGGCTTTGATACCACTGTTGGGGAACGTAGTAATTTCAAAAAAAATCCTACACACACGCAAGATCATGGTGATGCATAGCAACGAGAGGGGAGAGTGTTGTCTACATACCCTCATAGACCAAAGCGGAAGCGTTGACGCAACGTAGAGGAAGTAGTCGTACGTCTTCCCGATCCGACCGATCCAAGCAACGTTACTCCGGCACCTCCGAGTTCTTGGCACACGTACAGCTCGATGACGCTCCCCGGGCTCCGATCCAGCAAAGCTTCGGGGATGAGTTCCGTCAGCATGACGGCGTGGTGACAATCTTGATGTTCTACCGTCGCAGGGCTTCGCCTAAGCACTACAACAATATGACCGAGGTGGAATATGGTGGAGGGGGGCACCGCACACGGCTAAGGAACGATCACGAAGATCAACTTGTGTGTTCTAGGGTGCCCCTGCCCCCGTATATAAAGGACGGAGGGGGAGGTGCGGCCGGCCCCAAGGGATGCTCCTGGAGGAGTCCTACTCCTACCGGGAGTAGGACTCCCCCCTCTCTTGCCTTGTTGGAGAAGGAAAGGGGGAAGGAGAAGAGGAAAAGGGCCCCCCCCCCTTCCTTGTCCTATTCGGACTAGGGGGGCGCGGCCTGCCCTGGCCGGCCCCTCTCTTCTCCCTTATGGCCCATGAAGGCCCATTAACCCCCCGGGGGGTTCCGGTAAACCCTTGGTACTCCTGTAAAATGCCGATTTCACCCGGAACGATTCCGATGTCCAAATATAGGCTTCCAATATATCAATCTTTATGTCTCGACCATTTCGAGACTCCTCGTCATGTCCGTGATCATATCTGGGACTCCAAACTACCTTCGGTACATCAAAATGTATAAACTCATAATAACTGTCATCGTAACTTTAAGCGTGCGGACCCTACGGTTCGAGAACAATGTAGACATGACCGAGACACGTCTCTGGTTAATAACCAATAGCGCGACCTGGATGCCCATATTGGCTCCTACATATTCTACGAAGATCTTTATCGGTCAGACCGCATAACAACATACGTCGTTCCCTTTGTCATCGGTATGTTACTTGTCCGAGGTTCGATCGTCGGTATCCAATACCTAGTTCAATCTCGTTACCGGCAAGTCTCTTTACTCATTCCGTAATACATCATCCCGCAACTACCTCATTAGTTGCAATGCTTGCAAGGCTTAAGTGATGTGCATTACCGAGAGGGCCCAAAGATACCTCTCCGACGATCGGAGTGACAAATCCTAATCTCAAAATACGTCAACCCAACATGTACCTTTGGAGACACCTGTAGAGCACCTTTATAATCACCCAGTTACGTTGTGACGTTTGGTAGCACACAAAGTGTTCCTCTGGCACATGGGAGTTACATAATCTCATAGTCATAGGAACATGTATAAGTCATGAAGAAAGCAATAGCAACATACTAAACGATCGGGTGCTAAGCTAGTGGAATGGGTCATGTCAATCAGATCATTCAACTAATGATGTGATCCCGTTAATCAAATGACAACTCTTTTGTCCATGGTTAGGAAACATAACCATCTTTAATTAACGAGCTAGTCAAGTAGAGGCATACTAGTGACACTTTGTTTGTCTATGTATTCACACATGTATTATGTTTCCGGTTAATACAATTCTAGCATGAATAATAAACATTTATCATGATATAAGGAAATAAATAATATCTTTATTATTGCCTCTAGGGCATATTTCCTTCACAATAAGGCGCTACAGCTAACGTATAGCAGCAGCGCGCTTAAAGGAACCTCGTTGCTGCTAATAGCTATAGCGCGCTCCCCCTGTGCGTGCTACTGCTACAACCGCGCTGGTGCTAACTTTTCTCCACTCGCTACTGCTAATTTTAGTAGTTTTTTGTTTTTTCGGCATATTTGTTTTGTATTTGAACAGGCTTTATAGAAGAATCTTTAGCACATACAAATGTCATCATGATACACATACAAATGCCTGCGAGACCACAAATGTAATCATAGCATATACATACAAATAGTCTCGTCATAATCATCATCCAACACAAAGTGGTATCTTGTCATCATCTCGAAAATAGCGATACATGCAAGTCTCGAATACTTGCAACTACAACGTCATCCATCTAAACAAAGGTATACGCGAGAAGAGCTATCACTATGAGTGAGAGCGGAACTATGCAGTACATGAGATGGCGGTTACGAGTCCTCTCTCGCGCTAGCGTGAACCTCAAGTAACTAGTTTCTCCTTCTTGTTTGCTTTTGAAGCCTTTATGGCTGGCGTCCGAGAACCCATTCACTTGCGCCTGACACTCATGCCACTCGTTGTACACCCCCGGAACCTTCCCGTTGTACACGACATAGCAGTTCCATCTCGCCATCAAGAAACTAGGTACCTATTAGAGATGCATGTTCATGAAGAGGATGTACAATCGTATATATGCAACAAAATATACTAGAGAACACCGAAAAGGAAAGGGTTAGCAACTAGATGCAACATACAGTATGCAAATTAATTAACTAGAGGTACGCAGGTCATCGTACACAAACTAACAAAGTAGCGTTACGCAAGTTCGGCAGGGATCGTGGACATCACAAAGTTGCATCCCTACAAATAGTATACAAGTTCAACCGATACATATCATCATCATCGGCATCATAAATCACTAGAAGTTCCATCCTTCCATATCATCAAGGATGGACCCTAGCTTCTTGAACGGCGTGAGGTCTAGACGTTGCATGCCTATGCGAGTTCGGATGTCAGCTCGCGATATAGGGCCGTGGTGGAACATCCCCTTCTCATCGACGACTTCTTTCATGATGATCGTCGCAATGTCACTTTGGATGCGAAAGAAGTCATCTCTAAGTTTATAATCCGCTTCTCCATGAGATTCTAGCCACTTGTGGATATGATCATCATTTCTGCTTCTCATTCCAAGCTTTTGGTGATCCGTGTTGAACTGATTCATGAGATGGAGGATGTACAATCCATCCTTCTTGCTTGGTTTGGGGACTTGGATGCAGGAGAAGTTAGTTTTATGCGCGAAACCCATCTTCTTGTTCCTTTGTTTCCTGATCTGCATGTGGCCACCTCTAAAGCTGAAGCCTTGGAGAGCATCATCTAGAATATTCATTATGTGGGTGTAGTCTTTTTTCTCGTAGTCTCCGGAAGGGTCAAAATACATGGCATGGGAGACTTGCGGATAAAGAACGATAAGGACGGCGCGCCCGTTGCTGCGGGGAAAAGACACCTCAAATTATTCCCCATAGAGAGAGAAGGAATGATTGAAATGTATGAAAGGGTTGTTCGAAACTGACTTACTTTGGATGATAAGGCACGAGGACAATTTCCCAGTCCTTATTCTATACCATGAAGTTTTGGAGGTAGTCCCTAGTAGTTTCACACTCAAAGTCGCCGAGACTCAAGAAAGACTCGTGCATGTAGTACGGATCCGCCACACAGATTTGCGAGACTTCTTCACTGTTCATGACAGAGCTCATATGTAGAGCAAAAAGGCGGACGATTGTAAAATCGAGCCGCCTTGTCAGAAACATCTCAAAGATATGGTCAAACCGCAGGAAGAACACCTTCGCGGGCCGTGTCTCGACGTAGCACTTCCCCTCAGGCACACGAGCCGCGTATGTCGGATATCCTAGATCCTTTGAGGCTAGTAGGCTTTTCTCAGTCGATAGCACATGGTCGTGCAGTCTCCTGAGATCCCCTGATAGTGCCTCCAGTGGTTTCGGCAATAGCATCGGCTCGCCGGTGAGATGGAACATGGCCGCACCTTTCACGGGTACACGCTCTTCAGAATGCATCGTTTGGCTGCTATGTGCTCTGGCTTGTTTGGAGGCAGCTATCTTCCCCGATCTCTTTCTCTCCTTTTTCTTGGGCACACCTTCTAGACCCTTCCTTAACCCCTGCCCCAGTGTTCCCGGGCTAAGTGATGTACGACCCTCGCACTAGGATAGTTGAGCCTGTGTTGAGGAGGCATCTTCAGGCGTGTCCTGTGAGGATTTCATGAAGAGAGACTTTTTGCAATCCCTGCTACGACCTTCCTGCCCGGGCATATCATCCATATCCTCATTAGCAAGCTGATAGCCCGATTCGTCATGTGGTTGACTCATCAATTCTATGTCACAGTCATACGCGTTTGTATTGAGGAAATCCATAGGGTCGACCTCCGTCTCATCATCCATTCTCTGTTCTACAGGACAAATTACATCAGCCATCACTATTGCACCCCCTTCATCATGTCGTCCACCGCTCTCACCCGGCACTACAGGAGCTGGTAATTGCGTAGGCGGGGTGGTGGTCTCCGCACATGCTTGTTGATGTGTGGTTATTGGTGTGCTCTCGGCCGGCTCCAGACGAATAAGATTCTTCAGCCATAGCAGCACCCAACCCTTGCAGCTTCCAATCCGCGGCGGGATCTCGTTGTCCGCTCCCACATGCTGTACTGGAGGAGGCAAATCCTCGTGCCCTGATTTCACACTGGACAAGCTAACCCTGAAGTGCCCAGCAGGGATCGGCTGGTTGTGGAACGTGGGTTGCAAGGGGTCCATTATCATCCCCTTTCCCACGTCCACCTTCTGGCCTTTGATCAAGTGGAGTATGGTGCACGGGGTTTCTTTCGCCTGCAAACACATATGTCTGTGGCGTAAAACATCCGAAAGGCAACAAAAATGGAATATTATATATATATATATATGTTGGTGTGACATGTAATTACCGTGACGGCGTCGAGCTCAACCAAAGACGAAGGCCCACCAAGCGCGCCAGAGACTGAGGACGGGCTGCTATGAGCGGGAGCGGCTGCGAGAGGAGGCCCAGTTGCGTGAGCAAGTGATGGTGCGATGGTGTTGTTGTTCATGGAGTTGCTCCCGACGAAACTGGGCAACGGGAAATCATGTACCATCTTGTCTGGATTTTCCTTCATCCAGTTGATGATAACTGGAACCAAGTTAGTAGCAAAATCATTTCTGCAGGCAGTTACAGCTGCATTGACTGCCTGCTGTAGCAACTCATATTTGTCCTCGGCTGCTTTTTTCGTGTCCTCAGCTGCTTTTTTCTCGACCGCAAGCTTCACCTTCGCGTCGATGTCCGCCTGACTAAACTTCTTTTTCTGCTTCTTGGCCTCCAGGCCCTCATTGTAAAACACCTTCCACGTGGCGCCATCTCCAGCGCCGTGCACACGACCATATTGCGGCCGCTGGCCCAAAGGGAGTCCCTTAAGTTCGTTCAAGGCCCGGTTGAGAGGGGTGTCCCACTTGGGCCTCATCGGAGAAGTAGGGTTTTCGGCTGCAAGCTGGTGTTGCTTCTCCAGTAGTCTAATCAATTTCCTCGTGATCTTGTCCGTGTAAAAAACCTTTTTCTCCTTGTCCCACTTGTAGCGGGCCCTGATGAAGTCATGCTCCAAGGGGTTGGTGAACTTCGCGAATGGGTCTGGGAGACCCGCGGCTTCACATTCCGCGTCCTCCTTATCCCATATGGGCCTTTTACCGAGGTAGCCACGGCTTCCGAGGCGATGCTTCCCCGTGTTCCTTTACTAAAGGCTCTTGAATTTCGCAGCCTTAGCCTTGGCGTCCTCGGTAGTGCAAGTGTCCTTAAACTTTTCGAACTCCTCTTCCGTAAGTGTCGGATTTTCCTCCAGAATCTTGGACAGGGGTTCCTCAGCCTCAATAGCTCATTTCACCCTCGATTTCCAGGAGGCCAAATCATTGCTGAACATGCCCATGGCGTGATTGTTAATCTTTTTCATCTTCGGATCATCCCACGGTTGTTCTATGTTATCATCCCGATCGGGGAACTTGAATCTCTTGTGCAACTTCGTTAGGAGCAACTGCGTCAAATGTTCTTTACTCCTTAAGTCATCGTCATTGATGCTCGCGCATTCCCGTAGGATGCATCCTACTTGGTTCCCATAGCACTTGCGAGGTTCTTCCGGCTCTAACGGCTCAAACTTGCCAGGTGCCATCTTTGTGATCACAAGTCGTCCAATCCCTAGTTTGTTAGGTTTTCGTATCCTCTGCTTCTTATGCCTCTTTTCGGTACCGGCATCGGCGCCGGTATCTTCCCCGGCGGTACTTTCCCCACCGGTCTCGGCGCCGCCATCGGTGCCGGCACCATCGGTGTCGCTGTCAGTACCATCATCGAGGCGGACCTGCAAACCTTGCTTAGCAGTCAAAAAGTCGAGGTAGTCTTGTTCACCCTCATAATCCATCTCATCTGCATCTTGGTCAGAAGGCCCAGTTTCTTCATTGTTCGACATGTTTCCTATGATTAAGTGTCCTCATTTATTTCTAGAAATATGAATAAATGAGAAATGAGATAAAAAAGAAATCTATGTGCCAGCACTCGATATGCCAACTATGTAGCACAAATCATGCCTTTATTCAAGAGAAATTTCTGCATGACCTTTGCTAAAAAATGGACATATCGAGCGCCTGAAATTCACCGGAACGGAAATGAATCAACATTCCGGCGTAACATAGGCAACTTGGATCATTTACCAAAACATGACATGTCCAAAACATGACATATCCACATATCACATGTCCAGTTCAAATTTGCATATAAATTCAGCAAATTTTGAAACCTATCTAAATTCATAACTAAATAGATCACCTAATTAACATAACTAAAACCTAAGTAAATTAACCCTAGCTAGCAGAGAGAGAGGGGGGGTGGTTTACAGAGGGTGCAGGGCAAGGAGGCAGGCCCGACGACGGCCGAGGTTGGGAGGGGAGGAAGCAGAGGAGGGAGGCGAGGGCCGACGGGTCGGGGGCGAGCGCGCCTGGGTCGGGGGCGGCGGGGTCGGGGGCGAGCGCGCCGGGGTCGGGGGCGAGCATGCCGAGGTCGGGGGCGGGCGCGGCGGTGCGACGGGGCCGGGGAAGAGAGAGTGGGGATTTGGGGGAAAAGAGGCGGGATGAAGCAGGGAGAGGGAGAATTTTGGGTTAAGTGGACGTAGCAGTAGCGCATTTACACGAAACGCGCTACTACTACCTTGACTAGCTATAGCGGTTTTCTGCAGAAACCGCCACTGCTACCTTGACTAGCTGTAGCAATTTTCTGCAGAAACCGCTACTACTACCTTGACTAGTTGTAGCTCTTTTTCACTAAAGCGCTACTGCTATAACCAGTTTCCCTTTTTTCTTTTCCTCAGCATAATAGGAACATATATATTACATCATTGGACCCTTGCATAATAATGGCTGAGTGTGTATACAAAATAGGAGCATATATATATATATATATATTACATCATTGGACCCATGCATAATAATGGCTAATTAAGTGTGTATACAAAATAGGAACATATATATATATATATATTACATCATTTGACCGATTCCTCAGCGCTGACGTTTTCGTTTTTGAGTTAGCTTCTTTCCCTTCTTGTTCGTCGAAGAATAATTGAGCCCCTCATTGTGACTTTGCCTTTTCCATGGAGTACGATTTTTATTTGGTAATGTAGTATTGATTCTTCTTTTGACGTATACTTCATCATCATCATCATCTTCCCTCATTGGGTTGCCGTACTGATCATAGTCTTCCTCGTTGGCGACTCCATCCATTCCAATGATATTTCTTTTGCCTTTCCTCACGACAACACGACTGGGATTGCATGGGTCGGTTATGAACAAGCATTGTGTCACGTGCTTAGCGTGTACCCATGGCTCGTTTTTTGCGATAGCGTTCACGGTAGCGCTCTTGACGTCGGGTATAGTCATGGTAGTGAAAATCCGGCTTTCTCTTTCGACATTCTTAGCCCATCTGACATGGAACATCGTCGTGTTGTGTAGCCCAGAGTAGTCAAGCTCCCAAATCTCCTCCACCCTTCCATAAAATCGATCAGTTGCGCCGTTGTCGCTGCCGGTCATGCATTCCATCGTCACCCCTGAGTTCTGATATTCATCACTGTCCATATCTTTGGCCTCCGTGTAGAACGTGTATCCGTTGATATCATATGCCTGATAGGTTACGAGGTTGGGCGAGGGGCCATGTGCTAAGGCGTATATGAGCAATCCGTCCTTAGAGCCCTCCTCCGGGGGATTAGCAATAATATGCTCTTTGAACCAATGCAGGAAAGTGGAGTTGTGCTCTCTAGTAACTTCGGCGTCTGTCCTGCATACCCCCCGGGCACGATACTTCTTTGCGATAATTTCTTTGTGCAGTGCCATGAAAGGACCTACCTCGTCTAGGTGTTGTAGCACTACCAAGTTTGCTCTGTCAAAGTTGCTGCGTCGATCTGAGTATGCCACGTGCAGTTCCCTGCGATCGTTGCAGTGACCTTCTCCTTCGAGCCTCCCATCGTGCTTGTTAACGGGCAAACCAACACTAACACCAGGCGGCTGGTCTGCGCCATATAGAAAATTCTCACAGAAAGAGATGCACTCTTGTGTCAAATAGCCTTGGACGATGCTTCCATCCGGACGGGACATGTTACGAACGAATCCTTTGATGATCCCATTCATCCTCTCAAACGGCATCATGTTGTGCAGGAATGACGGCCCCAGGTCTATTATGTCATCCACAATATGGACACACAGATGCACCATCACGTCAAAGAACGCGGGCGGGAAGTACATCTCAAGCTCATTCAGTATCACAACAATCTCTTCTTGTAGCCTTCGGAGCTGCTTCACACTGATCAACTTTCAAGAAATGACGTCGAAAAAGTTGCAGAGACTAATAAGCGTGTCACGGACGTGCTTGTCCATTATCCCTCTAAGGGCAACAGGTAATATCTGCGTCATCATCACATGACAGTCATGAGACTTCATCCCGCTGAACCTTTTCTTGTCCGTGTCTAGGTATCTACTTATCTTGCCACAGTAACCGGAACTAACTTTGACTCCAGTAAGGCACTTAAAGAATTGATTGATCTCAGCCTGACTTAAGGTGAAGCAAGAAGGGGGGCAATAATCCTCATTCTTTATTTTCTTGCCCTTCTTCTCCCGTGCCTCTGTCTCCGTCTCTGTCTCGTCTGACATTTTACGTGGCGGCATGTGCAGATCTTCCCTGATTTCCAAATCTTGCAAGTCTTTTCTTGTCTTCGGCCCATCCTTGGTCTTATCCGGCATGTTCATCAGTGTTGCGAGCAAGCTCTCAAGGACATTCTTACAGATATGCATTTGATCAAGGCAATGAGGTGTATCGAGTTTGTGCCAGTACTCCAAGTCCCAGAACACAGACCTCGTCTTCCATACCTTCAGCAGCGGCTCCGGCGCCTTTCTCATCGTCTTTCCAAGCGCGGGGCACTCCTTCCAGTTTTTCAACAGCTCATCGATTTCGGCACCGCTCCGCTTACGTGGAGGTCCTCGATGCTCAACGTGACCATTGAATAGATCTCCATGGTTTCTCCACGGGTCGTCCTGTTCGAGCCATCTTCGATGCCCCATGTACACGATTTTCCCAGACCCGCCATCTTTCCTTGACGTTAGCTGCTGAGACGTCGTATCATCCATGCACCGCATGCATCCGCAATATCCATGGCACACCTGGCCTGCCACATATCCGTAACCAAGATAGTCGTGCACTGTCGTGATCAGCCCGGCTCTCATGTTGAAATACTCGCCTTTGCTGGCGTCCCATGTCTTGACCGGTGTTTTCCATAACGTGTCTAACTCCTCCTGAAGTAGCCCCAGATACAAATTAATATTATTTCCTGGTTGTTTCGGCCCTTGAATAAGCATGCTCATGTGAATGTACTTCGATTTCATGCACAACCAGGGGGGAGGTTGTACATCCATACAAACACGGGCCATGTGCTATGGTTGGTGCTCTGGTTGCCAAACGGATTCATGCCATCGGTACATGCGCCGAGCACGATGTTCCTTGCATCACATTCAAAATACCGATAGAAGCTGTTCAACGCTCTCCACTGGCTTCCATCCTTGACGTGTCTCAGCTTCGGATCATCTCCATCGTTGGGCTTCTTCCTCTCCGCGTGCCAGCGCATTAGCTTTGCTTCCTTGGGATCTACAAAATACCTCTGGAGACGGGGAGTGATCGGTAAGTACCATACCACTTTCTGGGGACATTTCTTCCCGGCCTTCTTGTATCGAGAAGCATTGCACACCGGACAACTTGTTTTTTCCGCGTGCTCCTTCCGATAAATTATGCAATCGTTGATGCATGCATGGTATCTAATGTGTGGCAGATCAAGAGGGCACACGATCTTCTTGGCCTCATCAACACTACTAGGACATAGATTACCCTCGGGAAGAACATCCTTTAGGTACTTGAGATGCTCATCGATGCTAGTGTCAGTCCATTTGTTTTTAGCCTTCGTCTTCAGCACTTGGAGCATGAAACTCAAGCGGGTCACCTCAGGATTGCAACCATCATACAATGGAGTGTTCGAGTCTACCACCAGTTGCTCCAGCTTAGCCTCCTCTCTAGAAGCAGCTCTCTCAGTACTCGTCTCCTTGTGAAGCAATGCTTGAACATGAGGGTCCCGCACGATTGAACTTAGTACCGACGAACTCTGCTGCGTGGAGTCCATGTCGTTCTCTCCGCCGCCATGTCTGGCCCCTTCTCCGCCGCCATGTCCGGCCTCTTCCCCGCCGCCATTATCGATCATCTCTTCGTCTTGCCCCGTGTCATCATTTCCTGCCCCGTCGGGATCCTCAACATCGTCATCCTCATCTTCAGTTATCCACCGAGTATAGCCATCCATGAAACCAGTCATGAGCAGGTGCGCTTTGACACGACCATCAACATGGGGGTCAAGCCAAACTATTCCTTTGCATTTTCGACACGGACATAAAACCTCTGTCAGGTTATTTTCCTTCATGTCCTGCACCGCTGACCACAACCACCTGTCCACCATCGTTCCACTGACCATCGTGAACTCTGCACGGTAATAATAAACAAATTGATTATAAAAATGCGTGCATTCATCAAAGTCATACAAAAATTCGGCATGACCTTCCTTAAAAGTAGGACATATATAGATCTAGAGTTTGCCCGGAATTCGCCGAAACGGAAAAAAATCGACATTTTGGCAAAACATAGGCAACTCAAATGCACAATTTGGCGTCAACTCATGCCACACACACACAATTTCCATAAAAATAACACACACACATGCATAAACATATTTCCATTTTGCATAAGCATGAAATATTAATCACACCTCTATCTCGAGATCGAGCACACGGTGGAGATGGTGATGTAGGGAGGTCAAAAGTGCACAAAGCTCTTCTTGACAAAGAAAGATCTAGTTAGGGGGCAAATAGGTCACTTAACTAAATGCTACATCTACCTAGCTAGCTAATTTGGGAGGAGACAACTTCAACTAGTGGAGGGGGAGGAAAAAGAGAAAGGAGATGAATTAATGGAGGTGGTGTAGTTATAGCTAGGAGTAATGAAGAGAGAGAAAGGTAGGTAGAAGAGGGAGAGTAATGGGGGGAGAAGTATTGAGGAAGAAGAAGAGTGAGAGAGGGAGGATGTGGGAGGTAGGGGAAAGGGAGGAGAGGAGATGGGGAGGGGGAGGTGGAAAAGGTGGTGGGTCCTGCGTCTTAGCAGTAGTGCGGGAGAGAAAGCGCGCTGCTGCTAAGAGCGTAGCAACAGCGCGCTTTCCTGTCATGCGCTACTGCTAAACGGGTCAACCCTGTGCACATTTTCAAAATTAGCAGCAACGAGGTGACAAAAAAGCGCGCTGCTGCTATGGCATTAGCAGCAGCGCGCTCCCTGGCGCCGCGCTACTGGTAAACTTATGTCGTTGTGTACTGTCGGTGGATTTTTGTAGCAGCGCGGTTTAAGCGTCACGCGCTACTGCTAAGTTTGCACCAGTAGCGAGCTTTCCATAGCCACGCTGCTACTACTTAGTAGCAGCGCCTGTTTTTATGCCGCGCTGCTGCTAAGATTCTGTGTATAAGGTTTTCCCTAGTAGTGAATGTGTGCCTTGCCACATGTCTGGCAAGAGGGTACAAAGGTGATCTAGGAGTGGATCACCAGATAGCAGTCAAAATTATCCTTAGAGGAATAAGGAAATGTTTCTCGGTTATGGAGGTGATAAAGAGTTCGACATAAAGAGTTACGTCGATGCAAGCTTAACACCTATCCGGATAGCTCTGAGTAGAGATGTTGGATACATATAATGGGGCAATAATTTGGAATAGCTCCAAGTGGAACGTGGTAGCAGCATCTACGACATAAAGTTTTGCGAAATACATAGGGATCTGAATATGGCAAGACCCGTTGACTACAACCTCTCTCACGAGCATAACATGATCAAACCCAGAACTCATTGAGTATTAATCACATAGTGATGTGAACTAGATTAGTGACTCTAGTAAACTATTGGGATGTTGGTCA
Source organism: Triticum monococcum (assembly GCA_034509565.1). Taxonomy (NCBI): domain Eukaryota; kingdom Viridiplantae; phylum Streptophyta; class Magnoliopsida; order Poales; family Poaceae; genus Triticum; species Triticum monococcum. The sequence goes on from CM067845.1 coordinate 675,531,982, forward strand.
CATGGCGATGTGACCTGTGAGTGTTAATCACATGGCGATGTGAACTAGATTATTGACTCTAGTGCAAGTGGGAGACTGTTGGAAATATGCCCTAGAGGCAATAATAAATTGGTTATTATTATATTTCCTTGTTCATGATAATCGTTTATTATCCATGCTAGAATTGTATTGATAGGAAACTCGGATACATGTGTGGATACATAGACAACACCATGTCCCTAGTAAGCCTCTAGTTGACTAGCTCGTTGATCAATAAATGGTTACAGTTTCCTGACCATGGACATTGGATGTCGTTGATAATGGGATCACATCATTAGGAGAATGATGTAATGGACAAGACCCAATCCTAAGCCTAGCACAAAGATCGTGTAGTTCGTATGCTAAAGCTTTTCTAATGTCAAGTATCATTTCCTTAGACCATGAGATTGTGCAACTCCCGGATACCGTAGGAGTGCTTTGGGTGTGCCAAACGTCACAACGTAACTGGGTGGCTATAAAGGTTCACTACAGGTATCTTCGAAAGTGTCTGTTGGGTTGGCACGAATCGAGACTGGGATTTGTCACTCTGTGTAACGGAGAGGTATCTCTGGGCCCACTCGGTAGGACATCATCATAATGTGCACAATGTGACCAAGGAGTTGATCACGGGATGATGTGTTACGGAACGAGTAAAGAGACTTGCCGGTAACGAGATTGAACAAGGTATCGGGATACCGACGATCGAATCTCGGGCAAGTACAATATCGCTAGACAAAGGGAATTGAACATGGGATTGATTGAATCCTCGACATCGTGGTTCATCCGATGAGATCATCGTGGAACATGTGGGAGCCAACATGGGTATCCAGATTCTGCTGTTGGTTATTGACCAGAGAGTTGTCTCGGCCATGTCTGCATGACTCCCGAACCCGTAGGGTCTACACACTTAAGGTTCGATGATGCTAGGGTTATAGGGAAAGTATGTATGCGGTTACCGAATGTTGTTCGGAGTCCCGGATGAGATCCCGGACGTCACGAGGAGTTCCGGAATGGTCCGGAGGTAAAGATTGATATATAGGAAGTATGGTTTTGGCCACCGGAAGTGTTCCGGGCATCACCGGTAGTGTGCCGGGACCACCGGAGGGGTTCGAGGGTCCACCGGGAGGGGCCACGGGCCTCGGAGGCCTACATGGGCCAATAGTGGGAAGGGACCAGCCCCTAGGTGGGCTGGGGCGCCTCCCACCAAGGCCCAAGGCGCCTCCTAGAGGGGAGGGGGCAAACCCTAGGGCAGATGGGCCCTAAGGCCCACCCCAGGTGCGCCTCCCCCTCCCCCCCCCCCCTTGGCCACAACCCTAGATGGGTTTTGGGGTTGCCGCCACCCCTAGGGAGGGAACCCTAGATGGGGGCGCAGCCCCTCCCCTTCCCCTATATATACTTGAGGTATTGGGGCTGCAACAGACACGATTCGATCTCCCTGTTGGCGCAGCCCTACCCCTCTCCCTCCTCGTCTCTTGTAGTGCTTGGCGAAGCACTGCTGGAGTCCCGCGCTCCTCCCCCACCACCACGCCGTCGTGCTGCTGCTGGACGGAGTCTTCCCCAACCTCTCCTTCTCCCCTTGCTGGATCAAGGCGTAGGAGACGTCACCGGGCTGCACGTGTGTTGAACACGGAGGCGCCGTGGTTCGGCGCTTAGATCGGAATCAACCGCGATCTGAATCGCTACGAGTACGACTCCTTCATCCGCGTTCTTGCAACGCTTCTGCTTAGCGATCTACAAGGGTATGTAGATGCACTCCCCTTCCCCTCGTTGCTAGATTACTCCATAGATTGATCTTGGTGATGCGTAGAAAATTTTAAATTTCTGCTACGATCCCCAACATGAACTAGGTATTGAGATACCGACGATCGAATCTCGAGCAAGTAACATACCGATGACAAAGGGAACAATGTATGTTGTTATGCGGTTTGACCGATAAAGATCTTCGTAGAATACGTAGGAGCCAATATGAGCATCCAGGTTCTGCTATTGGTTATTGACCGGAGACGTGTCTCGGTCATGTCTACATAGTTCTGGAACCCATAGGGTCCGCACGCTTAAAGTTCGATGATGGTTATATTATGAGTTTATGTGTTTTGATGTACCGAAGGTAGTTCAGAGTCCCGTATGAGATCGACGACATGACGAGGAGTCTCGAAATGGTCGAGACGTAAAGATCGATATATTGAACGACTATATTTGGACATCAGAAAGGTTCCGAGTGATTCGGGTATTTTTCGGAGTACCGGGGAGTTACGGGGATACGAGGAAGAAGCGATGGGCCTTAATGGGCCTTAGTGGGAAGGAGAGGCAGCAGCCAGGAGGTGGCGCGCGCCCCTCCCAAGCCCAGTCCGAATTGGACAAGGGGTTTGGGGCGCGGCCCCCCTCTCCCTTCCTTCTCATCTCCCCTCATTTTCCCCCTTCTCCTAGTTGGGACTAAGAAAGGAGGAAACCTACTCCTACTAGGAGTAGGAATCCTACTCCCTTGGCGCGCCCCTCCTAGGGCCGGCCTCCTCCTTCCTTGCTCCTTTATATACGGGGGGCAGGGGGGCACCCCATAGACACAACAATCGATCGTTTGATCTTTTAGACGTGTGCGGTGCCCCCCTCCACCATAGTCCACCTCGATAATACTGTAGCGGTGCTTGGGCGAAGCCCTGCGTCGGTAGAACATCACCATCGTCACCACGCCGTCGTGCTGATGAAACTCTCCCTCAACACTCGGCTGGATCAAAGTTCGAGGGACGTCATCAAGCTGAACATGTGCTGAACTCGGAGGTGTCATGTGTTCGGTACTTGATCGGTCGGATTGTGAAGACGTATGACTACATCAACCGCGTTGTGCTAACGCTTCCGCTTTCGGTCTACGAGGGTACGTAGACAACACTCTCCCCTCTTGTTGCTATGCATCACCATGATCTTGCATGTGCGTAGGAATTTTTTTTGAAATTACTACGTTCCCCAACAGCTATATCATTCAATTTAGTAAGATGTGCCACAACAGTTTCAGATTCATAGCCATAAAAAGGATCAGATTCAACCAAAGTAATTATATCAGGATCAACAGAGAATTCATAATCCTTATCAGTAACAAATATAGGTGAAGTAGCATAAGCGGGATCATATTTCATTCTAGCATTCAGAGATTTTTGTTTAAGCTTAGCTACTAATTTCTTAAGATCACTTCTATCATTGCAAGCAAGAAAGTCTCTTTTACTTTCTTCATCCATAATATAGCCCTCAGGCACAACGGGTAATTCAAATTTATTAGGGGTAGAGCCTCCATAATCACTATCTTCAATATTGTCAATAATTTCATTCTCTCTAGCCCTAGCAAGTTGTTCATCAAGAAATTCACCAAGTGACACAGTAGTATCAAGCATAGAAGTAGTTTCATCGTAAGTATCATGCATAGCAGAAGTGGCATCATCAATAACATGCGACATATCAGAGTTAATAGCAGTAGCGGGTTTAGGTGTCGCAAGCTTACTCAAAACAGAAGGAGAATCAAGTGCAGAGCTAGATGGCATTTCCTTACCTCCCCTCGTAGTTGAGGGATAAATTTTAGTTTTCTCGTCTTTCAGGTTCTTCATAGTGACCAGCAGATATAAATCCCAAGTGACTCAAAGAATAGAGCTATGCTCCTCGGCAACGGCGCCAGAAATTAGTCTTGATAACCCACAAGTGTAGGGGATCGCAACAGCTTTTGAGGGTAGAGTATTCAACCCAAATTTATTGATTCGACACAAGGGGAGCCAAAGAATATTCTCAAGTATTAGTAGTTGAGTTGTCGATTCAACCACACCTGGAAACTTAATATCTGCAGCAAAGTGTTTAGTAGCAAAGTAATATGATAGTAGTGGTAACAGTACCAAAGGTAATGGTAGCAAAAGTAATATTTTTGGGTTTTGTAGCGATTGTAACAATGGCAGCGGAAAAGTAAATAAGCGAAGAACAATATGTGAAAAGCTCGTAGGCATTGGATCGGTGATGGATAATTACGTCGGATGTGGTTCATCATGTAACAGGCATAACATAGGGTGACACAGAACTAGCTCCAATTCATCAATGTAATGTAGGCATGTATTCCGAATATAGTCATACGTGCTTATGGAAAAGAACTTGCATGACATCTTTTGTCTTACCCTCCCGTGGTAGCGGGGTCCTAATGGAAACTAAGGGATATTAAGGCCTCCTTTTAATAGAGTACCGGAACAAAGCATTAGCACATAGTGAATATATGAACTCCTCAAACTACGGTCATCACCAGGAGTGGTCCCGATTATTGTCACTTCGGGGTTGCCAGATCATAACACATAGTAGGTGACTATAGACTTGCAAGATAGGATCAAGAACTCACATATATTCATGAAAACATAATAGGTTCAGATCTGAAATCATGACACTCGGGCCCTAGTGACAAGCATTAAGCATAGCAAAGTCATAGCAACATCAATCTCAGAACATAATGGATACTAGGGATCAAACCCTAACAAAAATAACTCGATTACATGATAGATCTCATCCAACCCATCACCGTCCAACAAGCCTACGATGGAATTACTCACGCACGGCGGTGAGCATCATGAAATTGGTGATGGAGGATGGTTGATGATGACGACAGCAACGGATTCCACTCTTCGGAGCCCCGAACGGACTCCAGATCAGCCCTCCCGAGAGAGTTTAGGGCTTGGCGGCGGCTCTGTATCGTAAAACATGATGAATCCTTCTCTCTGATTTTTTTTCTCCCCGAACACGAATATATGGAGTTGGAGTTGAGGTCGGTGGAGCACCAGGGGGCCCACGAGGTAGGGGGCGCGCCCGGGGGGGAGCGCGGCCCCCACCCTCATGGACAGGGTGTGGGCCCCCTGGCCTTGATTCTTTCGCCAGTATTTTTCTTATTTTCCAAAAATAAGTTCCATGTAGTTTCAGGTCATTTCGAGAACGTTTGTATCTGCACATAAATAACGTCATGGCAATTCTGCTGAAAACAGCGTTAGTCTGGGTTAGTTCCATTCAAATCATGCAAGTTAGAGTCCAAAACAAGGGCAAAAGTGTTTGGAAAAGTAGATACGACGGAGACGTATCAAGGTGCGGCGTTTGCTCTTACTGCATACGAACTCCCTAGTGAGAGCAAGGTTGTGGACATGTGAAAAGCTAATCGTTCTGGAAAGACTTAGCGGGTTGGCTCTTTCTGTCCAACGCCTCCGCGGCGATCTCGAAGGCCTACAGCCCGCCGTGAATCCACATGCCGCTTTACAGGGGCCTAATAGCGTTCTCCACATGCTTGCTCGGATTAAGTACCAAGCGGGTCAGCTAAGACGTGCTAAGACCGAGATCAGATTTAGGGCTGGAGTGCTCGCAACGCAAGTTGGAAATCTCGGCACACTCTTATATGGTCTGTCAGAACAGGTTCTATCAGGCTGCATGACCATAGCGGATTTCCAGGCATGTATCCCAGAGCACTTCATTGACATCGACAATCTACTCCATGCGGGGATGCAGTTCTGAGGGACAATAAGAAGAGTGGTGAAGCTGAGGCAGAGTAAGATGGTGGTGGCCGAGTTTGCGGCGACAAATGCCATCTCTTGTATCGCTAGTCTTAGTTGTGAACTTAATTCTCACTTCTGTATGATCAAAGGAGATCCATAATTGCTACCAATGTGTTTTTTTGTCTTGTTGCCTATCTGCAATTTAATTAAAACCATCACTTGTGTCCTTTTGAGCATTGGTCATTTTCGCTCTGTTGTGGTCTGTTATCACTTGCCTCCTTTCATGTCGGTTTTGTAGCTTTGGTGGTCATCCCCACAGCCTTGCACTGCTAATCTGTGATGCGAGTTGAGCATGCTTTGCTTGTATGTATTGGAAAGGGATGCATGATGCATCACGTCGTGTTCCTATGTAGATTCATCACTTCACCATTGTAAGCAACTAAAAATCCTGACATATATAGTAGTAGGATGCATGCATACATATAGTAGTAGTAGTGATCGGCATGTTTCCTGAAACTGATCCTACTTCCTCCTTGGCAGCATTAACACTAGTTTTTCTGTTCAGGTAAAATGAAGATAGCTTTATTTGTTTTTCTCTTCTCTCATATATGGCGTTGGATTGATAGATACTGGTTACATGCATGAGATTGCCACGAACAAGCCAGAGCCAGGTTTTTAAGTTTAAATTTAAATGGCTAGCTGTTCAAATGGCAGATACTATATATGATGGACAGAGGTGGGTTATAATGTTGAATGGTTAGATTTGAAATCTCAACAAACAAATTAACATATACAGTATGATCAAGTCAAACATGTCTGGAAAAAATTGGCAAGCAGCATATTTATTCCAAACAAAACAAATTTTACTGAATCTCCTCCATACCACCACATAATTGCAATGAAACTAAAGAGCTTTCATGCTTTGTGCCGTTGGTGTTGCCGTACTAGCACTATACCAAGGACCTGAGCTCAAATCCATCATCCACCACCCTCTTTTTCATCACACAAGGCGAGTTGATATTCATGCCTCAAGGAGCTGGATATTGGGAATTCTCCTGCAGTCTCTTGCGACTCTACTGTTTGCTCTTTGGACAGTGTTTCAGGTATGCATCTCCCCCTGTGCGCACATTCAGGTGCGTGTGCGTGTGCGTGCGCACGCGTTGCCTTGGTGTTTACTGCCACTTTTGAAATATATTCAGGTGAGCATTTCAAAAAAAAACAATGCCTTGGTGAGTGTGGTTGTGCGTTTGTAATTCGTGTTTTGTACTGTTGCAGTGTAACACTGTGCCGGTCCCAAGCCGGCCCGGATGAGAAAATGTGGAGGGAACTCAAGTACAAGTGTTATGGTCCAGTTATTATTTTATAGTATTGAGTAGCAGCGAATGAAGTGAATAAAAATTAAACAGTATTCTAAACACATGCAGATTAATAGCCAAAAATACAAAATCATCTTGAACAATTCAGAAATTTAAATCCATGAAATGAGCCTTGAAACCTCTTGTCAGCTTCTTTGTTGTGCACTTGTGAGGCATCGATCTTCCTAATTAATTAATTAAGTCATCAAAAAAAGTATCAGAAGAAATCATCCTAGCTAGGAGAAGGAGAAGAGGTCCGTCCAATTCTGGGAGAAAAGTTAAGTTAGCAGAGGGAGGCGTCCACCAACACCATAGCATAGCTAGCTGGCCCCAAGGAAGCATCAAGCATCAGGAACTTGAGCACATCAAGCATACCCCCGGTTTGGCTTGAGCACATCAAAGCATATATGTCACCAACAACTTACTGTATTTCTCAACCAGAATGGTAGGCAGAGCAAACAAATCCTTGGTATCTATTTATTTTCTAGTATGTAGTTTTTCATGTGCCCACAAATCTTGATCAAGCCATGCCAGAGGAGGAATATTACTTTAAATCACCAGCACGCCAGGCAATTTTAATTTGATTGATTCCAGCTACCATGCATGCATCCTCAGGATACTAAATCAGAAACAAAGCTAGATTTTATGATCAACACATTCAGGATGCCACACAAGTTGGAATGATATGATGATACCCAGGTCTGGTATATAAAAGCAAATGCAAGAATTAACCTAGCTACAAAATCTACTCTTGAGGAGGAGGTCCACGGCCACGGCCCCTTCCTCCATCACCTTCTGCACAGGATATTAATAAGGTAACATTGCTTAATGGTGATTAAAACCATATTCAGAGAGGAGTTGGGCAACTGGAAAACAAGTATTCAAAGGAATGCCTGCCAATTTATAATATCATCACTACTACTTTCTACCCAAGTCAAAGCACAATATTAAAGATTTAATAAGTAACAAACACATTAACAATGCACCGACAAGAAAATGAACCCATACTTAAGCTATTAGCAACCTATAATATAAGTATATATATTATGCTCCTCTCCTCTAAAGGTAGGTAGCTTAATTTGTTGAGGCTCTCATATGGCAAGAGTTGTTCATCAGTAGGAGTAAAGGCTTCTTTGGATTGGAGGATTTTCACAGGATTCTCACGGGATATCAAACCTTAGGATTGTTTCCTATGAAATGCGTTTGGATCACAGGATTGTGTCACTAAAATTCCTAAGGATTGGGCCGCCAAGGTGCTGATTCCAGAGGAATTTACACATGAGATCCGACCTATGGAAAATTCCATAGGATTGGCTATGTCATGGCAATCAAATCCTCCATTTTTCCTATTCCTTTGTTTTGCAAATCCTGTGATACAAAGAAGCCTTAAATCATATCAATTTGTGTGACTTGAATTGTCAAAATCGGTGAATTTGTTTCTTGTGCAGCTGTGGCACCATCTTGAGACCTAGTACAACTGGAATTAACTAGGCAGGGCAAAGCAAAGCAAAGCTAGCTTGCTGGGTCCTTTTCAATCCACTTTCAAGGTGGAAAGCAAGCAGACTTGCACAATAACATCCACAACCACAATAAGCTAGGTGCAACATTCTTGTTTTCTTCATATTACACTACAGGTGACAGGCCTCCACATGCCCTGCCACTTAATGTCGACAAAACGCACTGACTACTATATCTTTGACAGATTGGGCCGTAAGTTTATGATGTCATGCCCAAATTCGACAAGCATAAATACATTAGGTGTACAGGTGGACGGTAACCATAGGATGATGACTATTCCCAAGTCGTCTACCAGTTCAAGAATCAGAGTCACTTTCTGTATCGGAATGCACGTCAAACGGTCTATTTCTGTTCGTGTTTGCCTCAAGTGGCGGCATATCATCATCGTCGTCTTCATCAGAGTTGTGCTCTTCCTCAGACTGTGATGTCGTTCCTTGTGGCCCTGTCGCCCACCCATTGGGAGTTGACTTGAAGATAGCCGGCCTGGCATAAGAAAGATGAGTGAATCAGTAACAAGCTAACAATCCTGATTTTATCAAGTAGATAGACTACTGATGCAGAGCTCGTACGAAAACCAACAAACTGGCACATTATTGAACATATAAATCAAGCTACGCAACCCGCCATTCTAGCGCCATCACTGGTTCAAATTCATCCGGCTCGCTCGATGTGCCTCACTGGCAGACGCCAGCGTACTTTCCATCGCTGTGGTAAACATCCGTGCACTCGTTTTTCTGTACGCCGTCTACTCGGGCTAGAGCGGCTGACGGCTGGGCCAGCCTCTTGCGCGGGTCCGTCTTGCAGTCACGTCTGTGTGTTCGTGTTTGTGTCAGGGTGGAAAAAGGCAGCGGTGATCGTGGGTTGCCAGAGCATCCATCATGGGTGGACCGAGTCAAGCCCGAGAAAATATCCGCGCCGCCTCCTCTCCTTCCTCTCTCCCCCTCTTCGCCTCCTCCTCCTTCCTCTCTCCCTCCACGCCGCCTCCTCTCCTCTTCATGCGCGGCGGCGTCTCGTCATCCCTAGCCCCCGCGGTAGCCTCCCAACCCCCTCCCCCTCCTCCCGCATGAACCCTAGCAGAGAAGGAAGGAGAGGAGAGGCGGGAGAAAGGGAGAGGAAAGAGGAGGGAGGTGTGGCGGCTTACGGGAGATGGTCACCGGCCGGTGTCGGCATGCGCTAGCGAGGTCGGGCGCGACCTTGCGGTTGGCGGCGGCTCGATCCGTTCCTGAATCGTGAGCTGCGAGGAGGCCGGGCCTCGGGCGTGATGCACGGGACGGGAGGCTGCACCCCGCCTCCATCTCTACGCGTGCGGCGGCGACCTCGGGAGGAGCTCTAGCCACAGCGGTGGTCCACGTCGCCGCCGTCGGCAGGAGGAGCGTGGGTCGCAGAGACGGCCGGCTCCATCCGGCTTTCGCACTGCTGTCCATCCACCCGAGAGATCAGTCACCGCGTCCTCGCTTACATCCTTTCTCACTGTCACGTGCGCTCTCTCCTCCGTCCTCTTACGCACGCCCTCGTGGCCGAATATTTGGTAATTTCTTCTCTGAGAATAAATAGATATTGTGCCCCCATCTGTTTGTTGTTTTGCCCAGCTGAAAGGTGGATCAAATATGAAATACGTGAACGTTCGATAGTGTGAAAAGCAAGCCCTGGTTTTGTTGAAGTTCCATTGAATCTCTGTGATACCTACGTACTAATGCTCATATTTTGCAGTTTTCTCTCCACATCCTTCAGTCACGGGTTCTTGAGGAAAGCAGGTAATGCATTTTGTTTGTGTCAACTATACTGAATCTGCAAAGCCTTTTTTGTCTGCAGAGAAACTCACACTCTGCATTAGTTGCAAAAAAGCTGCTGATTTTGATCTTAACAATTGCAGGGAAACTATGGAGAAACTTGCACAGTTTGGGCAGCGTCAGCAGGCAGAGTTGCTGTTCAAGTAGTAGCAGATCACCAGCGCACAGACTAGGAGATCCAGGTCATGGGCTATCCCCATTCAGGTAAGCTTGCCTTTCATTTGTGTTTTTTGATTGAAGGTTTTCTTAGGGCTTCTTTGATGAATTACTCATATGTGAGGTCGTGAGGACATTATAGGCCATGCACACATTGAGTGAACAGATTCAGCTTTCTTTTTTTATCCCTTGGTAGTTCTCATTGAATCTTCAATTATGAATATCGTTGCAATTAGCAAGCAACCCTGATGGCAGAAGCTAGCTAGATGCCTAGATTGACGCGTTCCGTTATTCTATGCAGATTCTGCACTTCAACTAATTGTTTTTCCGTTGTTAGCCGGATCCTTCATGGTTGGAATGAAGGAGCAGGGGAGCTGGCAATAGGGGAAGGAGCAGCGAGGCCGAGCCGGCGGCGCGGACATGTTGCCTCTTCTTTCGTGGACCATGGATACTTGGTACGTCGCTTTGCTTTCCTTTGTTGGGGATGGTGACGATGTAGTAGTCCACTCCTTACACAACTCGGCCTAAACGCGTCAGTGTGCGGCAGCAGCTGGTGATTTGAGTTTTGTACAGGGAGGCACATCGGAGGGCAGTAGTCGATGTTTTAGCCAATCATGATGTATTGCACATTGCCTTTCGTTTGCCTCTCACCCTTATTCTTGACATGTTGATTTTTCACTGACATGGAGAAGAAGAGAGATTATAGGGCGACATTAACTCCCGTTGTTTTTAATTTGACTATGACTGCAACTTTCAGATTTATCATTTTCTAATACTTGGTGATTTGTATTTTGTAGGTGATGCTGGATGCTTCTACTCTGCAATGCTCATATCCGATGCAATATATTTTTGCTTTATTGAAGGGGACTAACATGTGCTGGGAGAGATTCCTGAAGGTGATGTCAGATCATTGCTAAATAACAAGGAATCCTTGGCACTTGTGATCCAGTAGTATTTGTCTACGACAGGTATGCATTCTGTCCAGCTAGGCCGAGTGTTCCAGATTTAGTAATGCTAGAGATACAAACAGATTCTGTATACATTTTGATGTTTTAGCTTCCATAGTGAGAGCAACTTGCAAGACCATATGCGGTCTTATGTTTGAGAGTTTCCTAAATTTATAAGATTCTTGGTCCAATCTGGAGTAGCAGTACAAATGGTTCATTAACTTTTCCACTATGTCTGCTTCTTAGATTTACTACATTCAACTCCTGCATGAATATTTTTTGGTGCCCTCTTTCTGGCGTAGAAGATTGGCAATGCCACAAGATCGAAATATGTTCCATTTATTAATATACGACTCTGCACCAGACTGCTATGGTTGTCAAGTGCATATATAGTGGTATTCTTCTACAAGAACACCCACTAGGTAAATAATCTTAGAATTTTGTCCAGCCATCTTCAGCTGCAGTGCTATTCCTGTTTTCTGAAGTCATGGGATGCAAGGCTATGCAATCTCTTAACAGTATATTGCACCCAGTTAGCAAGTAAGTCCTTTCTCCTTCTTCTTTATTTCCTGTTTGCATTCAGAATAACTATGTCTAGGCATACTAACCTACATTTTTCTAACGTGTGCTTCTCAAGAATGATCAGCATTCGGAACAAACAATTGGAGGGGAAGACCTGGTTTCAACTGTTGATGAGGCACTGTCCGAGGAGAGACAGTAGATAAATGCAAATGTCCCCCAGCGCCAGAGGAGATCCTTTCTATGGAGAAACACCACATACGTACATAATTTTCTGCCTGGATTCTGGAAACGACCAAGGATAAGCAACTCAAGCGAAAGATTGCTTTGGTCGATCCTGCTGTGTTATTCTTCTCAAACATGCTAAAGAAAGGTTGGTACGATTGGTAGCCGACTAACTTACATAACACACATACATTACTCTGTTTTTCTAATGAGTGTATGTGGATGCATAAAAATAGTTTAGTATATTCTCTATTTCTTTAGTGAGTATATGGGGATGCGTAACAGTTCTATGTTTTTCATGGATATATGTTGAAGCATGGAAAATGTATATGGTGCGTTTCATTTCTGCTCATCCTGATTTAACCAACCAACCCCATGCATTTGAGGTTGTTGTGCCTGTCAGGTTTGGACATGTCCTTATTTGTACTAAATCACTAAACTAAACTTTATAAATAAAATAGCCTCCCCCTCCTTTCCAACAACTTATTTATTATTAGAGCAAGCAACGACGTGTTGTCATGCTCGCTTTCTTGTGAGCAGTACTTTAGTTTAGATTGACATGTACTCTTAGGTATACAGATTCTTTGCCTACCTCTTGCCTATTTGGCATAGATAGATGGTTTGCTTTGGAGAGGGATTAGATAAGGCCTATGAGTCCTAAGTAAGCGTGATAGGCAAGCAGTACACTTCTATTTACTATTAAGCGGCTACTGAATTTCTGATAATGGCGTTACAGGGATGATACAATCAATCCAACTGTTACCTTCGGTGTGATTTTTTGAAGGACTAATCTGAAGATGCTGGCTAGCTTGCACCGCCATCATACAGTCTAGAAGCAAAGGCAAGGATTACAGGGAAAATAAAGGTGCAATGCGCCCAATATATTTTACTTTTTGGCGAAGTTTTGGTGCTTGCGCAAGAAAGTAACATCATTATTATACCTATTGATCCTTCTTCCCAGGCAATTCGCCATCTGAAGAAATGCCAACTAACACATTTTTGCACTTCCTCTGTTACAGAGGTAAAAATACTAGTGCTTTTCGAAAGCTTTTTTTGTTGCATGTTCCCCTTTCTTAATCTTGTATTTATTCAATCTCACCATTCTATCGTTTTCCTGAAAATTTATACTCACATAGTAATATTTTTCTTATTGGTGATCTTCTGTTTGGCCTTCATTTGGTGTGCATATAGCATGGGATATTATAGGCTTATTTTTTTATTTGTTCATGCACTAATGCATACTCCCTCCTTTCCCAAATATAAGTCTTTTTCTAGAGATTCCAACAAGTGGTGACCTCTAACGTTACATGTGTGACGCGTGTGTATAGGTGTCCAGAGTGTGTGGTTCTCTTGTCGCAATGACACAGTTGTAATTTTGTTTTTCTTTCTATAATTTGTACTGCATGTACTGGTATGATCTGTACTGTTACGTGCAATCCATTCCTACTTATTTTGACTTCCTTTTAGCCAGTATCATATAATAATAGGATATACGTATCTATTAAGTTAATTTTAAGTTAGTGGCTCGCTGTCGCTTTTTGCGCCATGGGCGCAACGAGTCATCTAGGTATTACAAGACCTTCTGGAAATACTTTAGGATCTTCATTACTCCCTCCGATCCACATTAATTGTCGCTTATTTAGTACAATGGAGTATTAGAATTTGCCATCAACTTATATCACATCAACATTTTCATATAGTATCAGTGCTCGGTATCATTTCCATGTTCCATGAGAGCAGGCAAAACCAGAATCAAACCATTTAGGCTGTCTGCCCTAATTTTTGTTTTACCACACCATTTAGGCTGTTGAAATGCACCACCTACCAGCATATCACATGGAAAGTGAATTTGATCCAATACGTCTAGATACATTCGTTTGAGCGTCAGTTAATATGGGACAGAGGTAGTATTACTAAAACAGCCAGACAAACTAGCACAAACTGGGAAGTAGGTCATATATCAGATTACAAGCAACCGCAGCAGACATATAGTTAAATATAACATAAGACCATTTTGCAACCTAACATAGCTTGCAAAATGATGTTATATTATGGGACGGAGGGAGTAACAGACAGCTATCATAAACACAAGAAATTTAGACATATTGCCAGGACTAGGAGGGTGTATTCTTACAAATTCTATCGCGACAAAAGGAAGTCTTGAGTTGTGCCTAGAATTGGAAAAATTATTGTACATCTTGGCCTGGGTGATAGAAGTAGAACACACTACATACAAGCCTATACTGCAGCTTGGTGGATAACAGGTATCATAAAACACAAGAAATTTAGATATATTGCTAGGACTAGGACAGGTCTCCAGTACATACAAACTTGTCCTAGAATTTGCATACTTGCATTTAGGGGACATAAATCCACTCCAAGTAAGTAGTAACTAGGTAATGTTTACTTTGTCAACAAGTAGTTAGTGCAGTAAATATTCATTGAGGGAGCAGCAGAGCAGAGACTCACCATTGGCCGGATTTCTCGAGGGCGCGAACCTGGTCGTGAAAGAGGACGCGCGAGACGACACAGGCTATCTTGCTTCCAGATTCGAGAGCCTCGTCCCTGCCACTAGCATCCACAACCACGAAATTCCCTGCACATTCACTCATTCATTCATTCATCATCATCATCATCATCAGGTGTAAGTTAGTGGCAAACAAAAGGAGCATCATCATCAACTGACTGACCGTTCTTGATCCAGAAGCTCTTCTGGAACTTGGCGGGGAAGAGGGCGAGAGACTTGACGCCCTCGCCGTCGGTCACCTAAAACCAGCACGGCGGCAGAGTGAGTGAAAAGCAAGAAGCAATTTTTAAGAGAGAGAGAGAGAGGGAAAGAAGGTAGTAGGTACCTCGATGAGGTTTGAGCCGCGCAGCGTGACGACCTGCATGATGCTCTCACCCTCCGCCAGCGTCACCGCGGTGCCCTCCTCGCACGCGCGCCGCAGGTTCTTCCTACCGCCCTTCATTCTTGCCCTCCTCAACGGACGGACGGACGGACGGACGGCGCCGCAGCCCACCGACAGAGGGAAGGTTCTGCTTCTGGTGCTGGACTCAACACTGCTGCGGTGCTGGCTGCCCAGAGGGAAGGAGGCGGACGGCGGCGAGCTAGCGGCGGCTCTTGTTGCGGCGGCGGCGGCGGCGGGTGTGCTCTGGTGGGGAACTAGCTAGGGTAGGACTGCAGGCACAACTTCAGCACATAACACGCCCAGGCCCAGCCCACTATGTGATGTGATAGTGGGCCTTTACCAAATCAATGGCCCCTCTAAACATTATTTATAACACTGTGAATTTTATAAAGTAAGTTGACACATATAAAAATGTTGAAGGACTTTTTCTAAAAAGAACATTCATGTATTAAAAACGAAAATGGAAAAAAAAAGGGGGGGGGGGGGGACCTAAAGCACAAGAAAGAGAAGGAGAAAGACAGCCGCAAGCTTAAGGAAACCAGAATATAGACACTATGTTGTGGATCTGTTTTGTTGCTCTTTCTTGTGACAGAGGAGAGGCGCCAAGTAGTACAACAACAACAACAACAACAACAACAACAACAACAACACAAGCTGTGATTCATTCATTCATTCATTCACTGCAACTCTGGGGCAAACAGACAAAGTTACAGACAAGTCAGTCATCACTACAGCAATGCAAATGCAATGGCGTCCCGTCCCGTCTCATCTCATCTCATCTACTACAACACACGCACCTAAACGCTCGCAGCCTACCTCACCTCACCCACCCCTTGGTCTTGTTGCTGCTCGCCACCGCCGCCTGCTGCTGCTGCTGCTGCTGCCTGGTCATCCTGGAACCAGGAGCCACCACCACCTTCTGCGCAGCAGCAGCCGCCGACGTCCAAGGCCTCGCCGGGATCGACGCCCTCTTCGACCTCACCTCGCCGCCCTGCAGGCTCCTCTTCCTCGCCACGGCGGCGGCGGCAGCAGGGAGCTGGTTCTCGACCTCACCCTGCATGCTGCTCCTCTTCCGCCCGGCGTTCTGCCTGCCACCGCCACCGCCACCCGCACGAGGGTGGCTCTCCTCCCCTTTCCTCTTCCTCTCGTTCACGACGGCCGCCTCCGGGGCAAACAGGGAGCGCTTGTTGGCCGAGTCGGAGCTCCTCAGGATGCGGCGGTGCTGCTGCGCCTTCTCGCTCATCGCCTCCTCCCTCGCACAACAAGCCGGCACCACGTTTGTCTCCACAGGGGTGGCAGGAAGAACCCTTGTGACTAGATTATTGTTTGAGGGTTCAGGCATCGTCGTGCTACTAGTGCCTTGAGGCTTTGGTTCAGGCATCATCGTGCTACTAGCGTCTTGAGGTTTTGGGTCAGGCATCGTGCTTGCGTCTTTGAGTTTTGTCATCTCCTGCAGCTTCTTCTCGAGGTCGAGCAGCTGAAATAACATGGACACAGGCATCAGGCTCTGCATTACTAACTAGTGCCCTCCAAATGTAAGGCAAGAAATGAGAGCAGAGCTCTGAGAAAAGGCTAACCCACCTTGCTCTGAAGCATTGACTCTGTTTTCTGTGCTTCCAAGAGTTCTTGCCCCATTTCCATTGCCTGCACATTTTTTAGTTTTATGAATGATGATGAATAATATACAAGTGTCAGCTACCCGGTGGTTTCAGAATCTACACCAGCATGGATGATCAAAGAAACCAAATACGTGCAGATGCAGGCTAGGAACAAACAACCAACCTTTGATTCTGCAGCTGATCTTTGCTCTTCCTGCTCCTTTAGTTTCAGCTCCACCTCCTCAATCTGAAACAAGAAAAAGGCACATAATCAAATCAACCCAAGTCTCTTGTTGTTAATAATGCCCATTGATTGATGATTGTTATCCAGGTAAAAGATTCAATTGAGTTCTGTACCGTTTGCTTAAGAGCTGCGACCTCAGAGTCTGACTGCTGCTGCTGTCCAAGCTTACGCTCCAACTCCACTATCTGCAACAGGATAGCATTATTATCTGCCTTACCTTACACAATTACTAGCTGTTAACGACATTAATTAACCACTTTCAATTCCTACGTTACCTTGTGCTGTAGCGCAGTACATGCTTCTTCCTTCTCCTTAAGTTTTCCAGAAAGCTGACTCTGCTGCTTTTCCGACGTAATTTGAGAATGCATCTTAGAGTCTAGTTGGCTTTCAAGCTCCTTCACCTTCAATCAAGTTATTACAGAAATTCTGTCAGGCACAATTTACAAGTGAAGAAAAGCAGTCTAGAAGAATCAACACAAGATTCAGTCAGATATTTGAAACTGAAATATTAGCCTCCTCCTCAACTGCACATACCTTGTCTTGCAAGTTTTTGTAAAGCTGCTCTTTTCCCTTGGCTTTACTCTCTAAATTTTGACGGTTCTCTTCCAGCTTTCTCAAAGATTCCTCCTTAAGCTTGGCTTCCTGCTTAGACCTTTCAAGCTGACACACGTTCACCCAGCAGAAATACCCATCAGTTCAGCTTCAAGCAGGCGCAGAACTAAGAAGCTTCGGCAGAAGGCAATACCGACACTCACCATCTGTTTGACCTTTTGAAGCTCGGCTGTGTCCACCTGCTTCTTTGCTGGGCCCAGTTCTATGCCACGGACACGGCTTGCAAAGTTCAACGAACTCAAGGTTTCTGACACGTCATTGTCGGATGGGCTAATTTGCACAAACATTAGGGCTTTCGAATCCCCTCCTGTTACCACAATTGTGGAGAAGAACAGAAAAGAGCAAATTAATCACGTAGCCAAGTGAGAGAATGCAAGAGGAACAGAAATGGTTAATATTTGGTATTATTGTTGATATGGTATTTGTTCCAGAGCAACAAACAGATCCAGTTACCTAAAGAGTCTTGGAGCAAGTGCGTCAGCTTGGAATTCCTGGGCAGAAGAAAAGCATCAAGACAGTGAGAAAACAGGAGCTGATAGGTGCAAACCCGTTACTGACTCAGAGTGCAAACCTGTAAGGGATGTGGCTGCTTCTGGAAGCAAGAGCAGAAATGACATCCCCTAAAGCAGAAAGCGACCTGTTGATATTTTGTGCTTCCTTGAGCCGATCACCTTGCGCGTCTGTCTTGGCTAACTGCTCGCTTCCAGCAAGATCAACTAACCAAAGCTTACTTCTTGTACAGTCCCCATTTATCAGGTTCTTTGCTCTAACCATGATAGAGTACAAAGCATGCTGAAAAAAATGATAAAGGTCAAACCATTTTTACCACAAGCAGGAAGGTACTCCATGGAGAAATGAAAAATAATGTTAGTTATGACCAACCAGTGTGAGCGACTGCTGTGTTCATTCACATTGTTTGACCCTACAGCCCTCGAATTGCTTCCAGTTTGTAAGACATCCCAAACTTCATTTATGTCCTCAACTTTGGCCTCAACTATGTCGGACACATGATGGGATCCTTCACCTGCTTGTTTGATCTCCATCCGTCGTTGACGCTTCCGCCGTCGAAGTGTGTTGCAGTAGGTGAAGACGTAGTCGGTGTGAAGGCCACACATTGTACCCGTAAAAGATGTCTGGATTGCCATAAATTACAGGCAAAGCAACCCAATATCAGCTGTTTTTCTCATCCTTCAAGGTATCGGACGTTGCTTGCCACCGCCGCAGTGCGGCAGATGCCTTTCCATTCCCTTGCTTGCCACCGCCATCGTCGGACTGCCTTGAATTCGAAGCAAGGGAGGGAATGGAAATGTTCAAAATTTGAAATTTGTTTAAAATGTTCAGAAAAATTTGAAAAGAAATTAGAATTTCAACTTTTGTTTAAATTTTAAAAAATGTTTAGAATTTCAAATTTCTAAAATATGTTCTGAATTTCAAATTTTGTTTAAATTTCCAAAGAAGTTCAGAATTCCAAAATATGTTTAAATTTTTAAAAAATGTTCTGTTCAAAATTTTATTTAAATTTTTAAAAAACTTTTAGAATTTAAATTTTCAAAAAAAGTTTATTATTCCAAAATTTATTTAAAATTTTAAAAAATGTTTAGAACTTCAAATTTTGTTTAAATTTTCAATAAAAAACAGAATTTCAAATTTTGTTTAAATTTTCAATAAAAAAATCAGAATTTCAAAATATATTTAAATTTTTGTTCACGCTTTTTTAATTTTGTTCACCATTCAAAAAGTATATTCGGAATTCAAAATTGTTCAGCTTGTCTAAACAGATGCAGGCTGACAAACAAAGTCTCAGCTCAGCATGTCTTAGCACATACACCGCTGCCAAACAACAGCAAAATACATGGATTCAGCATGTCTACACTCAGCATGTATAAGAAGAGAACAACTAAGCTAGGTCCATACATCTTACCAAACACACCCTAATATTCTCCCCTAGAAGACTCAACTCTCAAGGGTACAAGGAGGAGAGAGAAAGAGAAGGAAAATGAGGTGCAATTTCTTTTTCTTGGACTACTCCTTTAGCGTCATTTTGACAACATATAGGGAAAGAAATTTTGAGTTAAAATAAGGCTATAACTTCAAATAATTTGAACAAACTGAGTAGATACATAGAGATAAGTTCAAATGATTTGAACAAACACGAATAGATAGATAGAGATAAGTGGTACAGACAATCAAAAGGTGCCACGGTTTCACTAGGACGTCGACCCTAATACAACAGAGGTTCGAATTTGGGAAAGTCAAAATACAGGACACAACATACAAACATTTGAACTAGATGACAGTACAAACTCATCTTCTCATCAGTCGTCTATTACAAGTCTTACATACTTGAAGGTATATATGTGTTACAGGTACAAAACAATGCCGCCTATGATTCGGATGGGTAACCACATTACTCTACACAAACTCTGAAAATTCACATCGGAGCAATCAAGGGGAGGGAGGGGTACATAAAAATCAACTGTGGTGGGTTTCTTTGAATTGACACAGAATACATATTGATATACATGTCGCACTGTCCAGACACAGCTAGTCACACATACAACAAGACATCATTGATCAGCCGGTGATGATGCCCGCCAGGACATCGGTCTTCCCTCTTGCAAATATGGTGTACACCAGACGTATCGCATCTAGCCAGCCATCGAGAGACTCCCAGGTATCAGCAACCTGACACGGAGAAAACAGAGAGGTGGGCAATTAGTTCGAAAACCAAGAACGCTTTCTAAGGCATCAGGTCAAGAGGAGTTCAAGAAGAGGAGGTGCATACCAAGAACACGGGCCCATGAGTTGTGTTTATACAAAGGCCGGCGCCAGGGGGCAGGGTCAGATCGGAGCACGTGGACACTGAAACTATGTCCGCGACGTCTACCTTGATAAACCTTTTGGCTTTCTCCACGAGCGCGTTTGCTTTGACAGGTGCGCTTTCGGAATCATTGACCTTAGATTTATGATTGCAAACTCAGTAGCATAAAACAAGATGGATCCTAGCAGTGATATGAATAGACACACAAGTAGGCTATGCGTTATCATCAGTAACACAACTACCTGCTGGAGTTCCATGTGGTTTAAGATGAACTGTGACCTCTCCCAATGTTTGTGTGGTGCAATGGGGTCGTCTGCCGGAGGAGCAGTCAAATATCCCACTTTCAAATATGGCAACGGTAGCTGCAAAGCATAGCAGCAAGGATGTCACAAAATCCATAATTACAAATTGCTGATTTTGACCAGAGATGGTCTGAACAAACTGGGCCAACATATGCATAATTACCAAAAAGAAAATAGAAAACAAGAGGATGAATATTGTGCTCAGTGTTCGTACACTGAGGGCGCACTCACATATTTTACTGGAAAGGCACACTACAAGTTCAGAGTTTACATTCTGTAATTTGCTGAATCATCTTAACAAAAGGAGGCATTTCATGATTTGTCTGCTTCTATAGTTAGATTAGACTAGTTTTTATGTTCCACTTTGTGCACAGCAACATAATCAAGTCAATTGCATTTCAAATAAATGTGCATAACGTTTAGAACATGATGGATAACTCGCGGCTAGCTAAAGTAACTGAAATATTACAGCTGCCAACATACCATTGAGCGGACCAACCGTAGAGCACTGCGATAAACCTGAATTATGCAAAACAACAGCATTTCAGTAGGTGCTGACAACTGTTATGCCTAAATATCATTAATGAGTAACCCATAACTGGAAATTAAGTTCTAGACACATCATGCATATGACAACTATGGATTTGCTCATTTTAGAAAAGCCATAAGGTGCTATCAAAGCTCATGGGCTACTGAAAACTGGAAGCAATACAAATGGTAGACTGACGTACAACTACAAGTATAACAATCAGAAAGTACTGAAATGGGTGACGAATAAACAGTTGTACATCAACAAATATAACATTGTGTTAATTAAGATATTATAAGTTAGAATATTTGATGGCACGGGATGACTGCATTGCTTAAAATTACAATGTCAACCCTCAAGCTTCCAGAAAGAACCAATAACGAAATTAGCAAGCATCACAGTGGCAAATGAAGAAATCCACATACCGAATAATTTGGCTTCAATGCATGAGCAGCTGCAACGTAAATAGCAGACTGACTATACAGGTCATTAGGAGAGGTATCGGCCCCTCCAGACCTCGAGGTATCCTCTGCCAAGCCATACTGCAGCACAAAAAGGAAGCAAGAGGGCGTTGATTATTGTTACCACAGAGTTGCATAAGGTAACATGCATTCAAATTGAAGCGGTGCTGTTCACCGTTTCAGTCACTATCAAATAGACCAAGGAATCATACCAGGACAGTTCCAAGGTTGTAAATAGCCCGGTGGAAGTCAAACTGCAACTGGATGGCAGAACGAAACTGTGCCACAAAACAAAAGAAACTTAGTTTCAACACTTCGTTGAACAAACATTTTGTGATAAAAGCACTGCACAGAAGTAATGCTCAGAAGTAATTTCCGCAAAGATATAAAGTGCAACTACCTTACTTATAGCTGTTTTTATGATTGTTTGCTTGTCT
Source organism: Triticum monococcum (assembly GCA_034509565.1). Taxonomy (NCBI): domain Eukaryota; kingdom Viridiplantae; phylum Streptophyta; class Magnoliopsida; order Poales; family Poaceae; genus Triticum; species Triticum monococcum. The sequence continues at coordinate 675,553,912 of CM067845.1, forward strand.
TTAGCAGGAACAATCGCACTCAATTCCTGCATCACAAGTTTGTACCCTTGAAAATGAGTGAAAAGCAAAAGTATGGATGAAGAGTTAGTCATTTCTGATATTACAGTGCATAAGCTAATTTACCTGCAGTCCAAGGCCCCAGTTGTTGAGAGCCTGCAATCAAAGAGACAGACATGAGGCATGAAGATTAATGGCCAATTACATAAATTTAGAGGATTTATAGAAAACGAGAAGAAATTAACTACTTCATGCGAGATCATGGCATTTGAATGTAAATGTCTTATTTCAGAGAACTGAACTGACATACTAAATGTAAAGCAATTTAACTTGATGTATCAAATATGAGAACTTTATGTAACTTGGGCATAAATGGATAGAATCATTTAAACAGTGTTCTCAGAAGAGGTCATCTGATGGAGATGTAAGCCATTGATGTTTTATCCAGAGGATGTATACAAAATCATACAGATTGACTGCTCAAAAGCAACTGTACGGACTCTCACAATGTTTTCTCCAGTGCAACCTTATAACTGTGGTAGAGTGGAGTAATAGCTCAAAGAATATCTGTGTGATATCATATGTTTGGTGATGGTGTGCGTTTATGTTGCCAGTATTCGTGATGACTATTGCTCACACCATATTCCAATGGTTTCCTATGGTGAACTTTTACCACGTTATTTAACTCCAACACTTCAAAATCAGGAGAAGCATTTATTATTTGCCATAAATCAGTCAAGAGAGTCAGTACTCACCTGGGGGCTGTTCCAACTTAACTGGACGGCCTTGTCGTAGTTCCTTATAGCCTGAAAGGGAAGAAAACAACGAGTATCTAGTAACTCATCAAATCCAGCATTTGAACAATATAGTATTATTTTTAATGTAGAAAAAAACGATCAGGCCATTTTTCGAATGTAATGGTAAAAAATCGGGAATGTTATCTACTAGTTAAAAAGCACACCTTATTCTTAAGAAAGAATAATATGCACGAAGAAGGAAATGGTAAGGGACTAAATTATATTTTGCTTCATGCTGGGAGTTGCAACTTGATTTCTAGACTACTACCATTTGACAGCGTAACTATGTAATCAAGATTTTTAAAATAAATATTATTAGATCGAAAGTTCAGTTAGCGACTTAAGAAAACAGCATTGCCCCTTTTCTACTGACAATCTGAACAACACCAAAACTAGAACAGTGGATGGGAACTTGAAATATAACAGAACGGGGGTCTAGAACAGTGGATAAAGAATTTGGAACATGGTTGGAAAAGAGAACAAAATTTAAAAAATGTGACAATTTTTTTGATCATTTTTTACTTTCTAAAAAATGAACATTTTTTAAAATTTGAACGAAATTTGAAATTTTGATCATTTTTGAAACTGTGAATATTATTTGGAAAAGATGAATATTTTTGAAATTAAGAACATTATTATTAAAATGCAAAGAAATTTTCAAAACTGTGAACATTTTTGGAAAACAGAACATTATATTTGAAAGGCGCAAATATTTTTCAAATTTGTGACTTTTTTTAGATAAGTGCGATTTTTGGAAAAAGTAAAGAAAAATAAATAACAAAAAGGAAATCGAAAGAACAACAGAGAAAAGAAAACCGAAATGTCTTGTATGTTTTGCTACCTAGAATGGGCCGGCCCAATTAACTCTTCTGCTGCCCCCTCGTTTGCGTTTTTGGCATCATTTTGACAGAAATTATGAATTAAGGGGTAACCCTTTCAAAAGTCACTCCCACCTTCAAGTGTCGCACTGCATATGGGCCACTTGAAGGAACCTAGGAGTTTTTCTTTTTAGTAGATTTTTTCTTTTTGAAATGTGTTATCTCTTGAACCATGTGTCACATAATCACGAATCATTTTCTTGTTGGATTTGTCACATCGAGATATTCAAAATTAGTTTCACGTTAATATGTTTTGATGGATTTTTTGGTCATGAAAAAGCAAAAAAAGACCCAAAATCAGGAATTAAAAGAACCGAAAAGGCAAAAATCAGAAAAAAAATACCAAAATTAGAAAAAAAAAATCAGAAATCCAAAACCGGGAGCCCGACGTGCTGTCTCTACGCTAGGCGAACTGATTGAAGACATGGACCCATATGGCATTGAGAGGGAGCGGCTACAAGGAGGAGCAACAATGACAACTAGGGCCCAATGGAGCAGTAGGTGAAATCTGGTTTGCATGCCGTGAGCATTTTGTATCATAAGGGAGTCGAGACCGTAGTTGTGAGGCATCGATCGAGAATTAACAAGTACTTCCTCCGTTTTTTATTTACCCCGCATATTAGGTTTGGTCAAAGTCAAGCTTCGTAGAGTTTGACAAAGTTTATAGCTAGACAAAAATATTAACATATACAATAACAAATCGATACCATTAGTTTCATAATTGAATGTAGTTTCACATCATATAGATTCGTTATGGTAAAGGGTTGTTTTGTTTTATATAAACTTGGTCAACATTATGAAGTTTGACTTGAGTCAATTCTAATATGCAAAGTAAATAAAAACAGAGGGTGTAAGTAAAACTATTCGAAGCGAGAAGATGCTCTTATCCTTCATTCATCGGCACCCCTTTCTCCCATTTTCCTCCTTCCCCTCCTTTCTCTGAGATTTAGAGCGGGCCCGTTACACCGTTGATGTGTTGAATCGATCGAATAGGGAGTACCATCACAACTATTGGTTTTTTGATTTTTGTTTGAGTCTAAACACACTTGATTTATTGATCAATGTGAAAAACATGGTAATTCGTAAGGATGCACAAATGGCGAGAGTCCTAAACGAAGAGACCCCGCGGCGGCCCAAGCCTAACTAACGGGAAAAAAAGCCTCGGCCCAGTCTCTGGCGTGTTCTGAACTCTATTTGCCCTTTGGTCTAGCATAGTAAAACTAAAAACAGAACCATCACAGAACGCAAGCAAACTTTATTAACATTGTTATTACCTGCTGCCAGAGTTCTTCAGCCTCTTTGGTACGCCCACGCATTTTGGCCCGGTCAGCTATAGCAATAGCCCAGTTGTAATATGCCTAAAAGGATAAGAAAGAGGCATGAGAAGTTGAGAACTGTGATGTTTGTCAGCAGAGTAGCAAGTTAGCATGAGGAATAAATGCATAAATGATATTCATGCGCATCTCATTGATTTCTATATAAAATTAGTAGCCCATGCCAAGGCACTATGGTAGCAATTCTCTTTGGTATAACAAAGCAACAATCTGAACAATTTTCAATAGAGTTCAGAACATGAACCAATAAAATAAACTCAGACTGGTGAACTTACATCATACAGTGTTGGACAAAGTCGTGTAGCTTCAGCATACTTCTTGCAAGCCTCCTCAAGCAATGAATCTTTCGAAGAATCAGAATTAGGATCCACGTTGTCAGCACTTTCCTGCAAATATATTTGAAAAGGTTAAGGGCCTCTTTGATTCTCAGGATTCTCAAAACGCAGGAATAGGGAAAATGTAGGAATACAGTGTCATGTCCTCTTGTATCCTACGGGATTTGGAGAAGTGTTTGATAGCACAAGAAAAGCAAAGGAATTCTACAAAGAAGTTTGAGTGGATGGAAAATTTCCTCCAAAATGTAGTATAAATGAATCATATGGAAAAAATCCTAAGGATTTCAATCCTAAAAATCAAACGACCATCACAGGAAAAAATCCTAAGGATCCAAATCCTGTAAAAATCCTATGCATTTCCTTTGTATCAAAGGAGCCCTAAAACATTTCTCTTGCAGTGTTCGTTTCACTAGCACGCTTTAAGCAACAGAATAAATGAAGCCTGCAAAGGTCATCTTTAACCAATGTATGAGCCGGTGCGTACTGTAAATAAGGAATGCACTTTTACCTGGAGAACTAGGGCCCAGTTATAATATGCATCAGGGTCTTCTGGATTTCTTTCAATGGCGCTAATATATCTGCAAAACGAACCTTTAGAAAACATGCAAAGTTTGAGCTAATTATAATATTACTATAAGACTGGGTTATAATCAGATGAAACAAACCAAGACCTTTTGGCTGCAAAGGTAAGAATACGTTGGCGAGAGCGACCTTCCTCATCAACCCCAGTGACACTATTTATCAAGTCCATGGCAACATCATGATGGGATGAGAGTTGCAGGCTGTCCTGGCTGAGATGGACAAATGAAAGGAGTTGTATAACTTGTCTTTATCATAGCTAACTCGAGAGTATCTAAATAATCGAATAATATAAATGTTATACTCTATTATTTAATTTCCCTTTTGGCAGAAGATAAATTGGCAGTGCCAGTTGTTAAGAAGGCAACTTGTAGTCACATGACATGAGGCCATGGGCCAATATATACACTACTGGACTGGTCTAATATATGGAAAATTGGAAACTAAATACATATCTAAACCTAAGTAAAAGTAGCATCAAAACAATAACCATATTGGTTGATAACATAAGTTGGACTAATCAAGCACCCATAGCATAATAAATGTGTGCTGCTACAGGCTTTGCAGTGCGTCAGTCCCCTGCACCTCACAACTCCAACTATTTCCTCCATCCCATGCTGTATCCATGAGCGGCGCCTGGCGCTACAGCTACTTCTCCCGCCCACTCGGATAAGTTCTCCTCCACCCCCACTTCCCACTAGCCACTGACGCTTCGCCTGACCCTCCTCTTCCCCACTGCCGCCTTCTCCTCCAGCTCCACCGTGTCGCAACCTCCCTCCAACTAGGTGCTAGTTGGACTAGTCAAGCATCCATAGTATATTAAGTTGGCGCTGCTACAGGCTTGCAGTGCGGCAGCCCCCTGCGCCACAAAACTCCATCCGTTTCCTTTTCTGCCCCCACCAGCGGCGCCCAGCACTATCCCCCCCCCCCCCCAACTGCCCACCAATGCTTCGCCATCCCTCCAGCTCCGATGCCTCACCGCCGCCTATGGTCGTCGACCGTCATCGCCTCCAGTGGTGTCAAGTCGGGGCACAGCTGTCCCCCGAAGAAGCTCTCATCTAGGCCCATCAGGGCACTCATTACTCGTCAGACGCCGCTGGCCGGCGTCACCGTCGAGGATGCGCACCCCACCCCTCTTTATCCTGCACCTTCCTCTTCCTAGATGCCTCCTCCACATCCACACAGCTCAAACAGCGCAATGTATGTCGGGCAGTACGTCATACCCTAGACATTGGGTTGCTACAATAAAACCATGGACCCATGTATGCCTACTAGCACGAGCGATCTGAAGCGGCACATTTCATTGCAAACTTTACGGAACATGAATTAGCACAAGCTAGTTGGCGATGATTGTACGGAAAGGAATAGTAGTTAACAAAGAGATTACAGGACCTCATCAAAGAGTCCGTCCTGCAAAATGACATGACGGATCCAGCCTGAAACTGAAACATCTAGCAACCAAGCAGCAATTCAGGTTCAGCGCAGCAGCAACGACCACCATACACTACAGGGCTAAGCATTAGCAGCGCAATCGCACGTGAACTACATTAGAGATCTGATGAAGGACGCTCTGCAACTAGGCTATGCAGCAGCAACAGGAGCTCAACCGGTTGGGGCGATCGAGATCCGGACGGCCCCGCGCGGGCAGGGAGGGAGGGAGGGAGGGAGCGGGCACTGACCTGGAGCGCTCGGGGGTGGCGGATCCGGCCCCATTCCCGTCGGTGGCGAAGTCGGATCTCCCGGCGGCGGCGGCCTCCCCGAGCAGCTCCCCCATGGTGTAGGGGCGCCAGCCGTCCGCGTTCGTCCCCGCGCCCTTGGGCGGCTCCGATCTCACCAGGACCTCGTCCACACCCGCCACCTCCTCTGCAGCCTCTGCCGCCGGTGCGGCGGCAGGCGCCTCCGCGGCAGCGGGCGACGGCGGCTCCGACTCGTCCGGGTCCCCGGCGCCGTTGGGGAGCTCCGGGTCGGCGGGCTTGGGCTGCGTGGACTCCTCCATGTCCGGCATCGGCCGAGAGATCTGGCTTGTGGAGTGCGGGCGGGCGATCTCCAACTGTGCTGTGCTGTGCTGTGGGGGTTGAGATGAGAGCAGGAGAGAGAGGCCTCTTGCCACGTCCTTGGCCCCACTCCTCAGTGTGCTATAAGCACGATGCAAACTTGTGTGTTTTCGTGGCATCTCCAAACCGAACCCTCAAATCGCCCGCATCCGGCTGGACCACGCCGTCCGGACACAATTCGTCATCCAACACAGCACCCATCAGTCCACAAAGCGGTTCGAACGTCTGTTTTCCCGTAAATCGGAACCAAATAAAAAGAGACTTTATGGAAGTCCAGACATCCTTATGATAAACCAAGAGCCGTCATGTCCCCCACCACTTGGTCCGGACGGCCGAAGTCTGTTGCCCATTGTTGTTAATTGGTGGAAGGCTAGCATGTTAAAAGACGGATGGCGGTTATTATTTGGGCATTCGGCGGAAGCTTTGCAATAGATTCAGGTATTTGGCGGAAGGTGTACATCTTACGGTGATTAGCTGTGTTATTAAGGTTTTTTTATTAAGACTAAACAATTGCCCGTGTGTTGCACCGGCAGTATAAGCATTCCATTAGATTAGCCCGGGACTGCATGTCTATTTTTATATTGATGCCCTAAAATTTTAGCTAGTTTTTGTATGCAATTGTCATGATTTACCTGTCATTTTATTGTTAAGCACTTATTTCATAAGAATTTAATGACTTATACCATATAAATATGTTTTTATTTTGGTAAGTTAATAAAACATGAGACAATTGATTCTATTTTAGGGATAATGGATGGGAGAAAAATCAAAGATGGGAGGAAAAGATCAAAGAGGAGAAGGAAAGAATTGGACGTATATAAGGAAGGTTGGACAAAAGAGAAGTGAAATGGAACGTTACGTTCTTTTTAAGTAGTAGAGATAGAGATTCTCTATAACACGTTGGCAAAAAGCTGTTAATTTGCGAAAGAATTTGGTGAAATGTTGTTTTTTTAGTTAATTAAAAAACGGACATTTGATGTATATGGTTGGATGGCCACCTCCCGTATCCATGTCCGGACACCAGTCCAGACCGGCCCGCAAACAAATCCATCACAAAAGTATTTTTTTTTGTATTGCAGATGTTGGCATTTTATTCTATAATCTTGTTCAAAAATACATAAGTTTGACTTGGACATAAAACATGGATGAGCAGTTGTCCCCCCGCCGCGTCCGGAACCCCGCACCCCATCCATCAGTCCGCCGACATGGATTGCGTCGTCGGACCACGTTGGAACAGAGGAGAATCAGACGGCCGGTTGGGCATTCCGGACAGCTTTCCGCCCCTCGCAGATGCTGGCGGTTGACGTATGTCAATCGCCGCAGCTCGTTCGGGCGCGGATGAGCATGAGCGCCGGCGGCGCCCGGTCTACCCACAACATGTTCGAAGGAATGACACAACAAGAGTCAATACAGTTTTTGTTGCTCCTGTCCAATCAACTTTGCATATGGCATTTCAATGTTTTGCATAGGTCGCTATTCATTTCGTACATGATGAATGCTTGCAAACAACGATCATTCAGGAGGTGTTTCAGTCGGACATGATCAATGACAATCATGGTCCGACCCAAATGGGTTACGAATTGGGGGGCACCACATTTGAAGTTGAGACAACATCTGATCCCAAACAGAGCAAGAAGCGGACATGATCAATGACAATCATGGTCCGACCCAAATGGGTTACGAATTGGGGGGCACCACATTTGAAGTTGAGACAACATCTGATCCCAAACAGAGCAAGAAGAAGAAGGGAATGACGGCGAAGGCAATAGGTCTGGCATTCTCAAGTTTTGAGGACATCTTGTTGGTTAAAGCTTGGTTGGCCACAAAAATAAATCCAATATGTGGCACCGAGCCAAAGAGGAAAATATTGGGAGAAGATTTGAAAGGAGTATCACGGACAAAAGGAATATGTGGAGCCACATCCTACCGTGACAGACCACAATGCGGCATCTCTCCAACATTGATGGGGGGTCATTCAAGGGGAGGTGAACAAATGCGTTGGCTACTACTCACAAGTGACCGACCGCCCTCAAAGTGGGATGGGAGTGGCAACTCACGTAAGCTCAACTACTTCATCTTGTCATAATTTGCATGTGCTTGGTTTTGTTGCATTCTCAAGCTCATACATATTTTGTTTGCTAGTCGGTGTGCTATGTATCAAGAAATGGAGAAGCATCCATTTGTTTTTAGCCATTGTTGGGTCATATTCAATGGAGTGCCAAAGTGGACACAACTCGTGCCCGGTCTCAAGGCCAGCAAAAAGAGGAATAATGGCTCAAACTTCCACCGATCAATTGGATTGGATGACGAAGAGGAAGATATTGTCGTCGAGAATGGAAGGCCCACCGTGCCAAAGGATAACCGCCGAGTCATGGGAAACAAGTGGGAGAAGGTAAGGGCCTCCCGTGACGTCGTGGCTACAAAAATGTCCTCCGCTTGGACGGGCCTTTTTCGGCGAGGGAGAACAAGAAAGAGGAGAGGTACAACTCATGTTGGATTCACAAAAGAAGATGATGGATTGAGACCGGAAGAGGGAGGAGGAGAAGCTGCAAATTGAGAGGGGGAAGATCGAGTTGGAGAAGTAAGAGCCGGCGATCAAATGGGAGCTCAAGAAGGCCAAGACATTTGGAGAGATTGAGGTTGAGAAGGGGAGGTTCCAACTCACACGAGACACGGAGGATGCCAAGATCATGCCGGCGGATGAAACCCTCTTGGATGACTGTGCAAAGAAGTGGGCTTGTGGCGAAGAAGAAGGAGACAACAAGGGTAGGAAATACGAGGCGACGAGGGCGGTTGCGGCAGCAGCGGACCATGCGACAAAGATGCAAGCGGAGCATGCGGCCCAGATGCAGGCAGAGCAGGATGCAAGGATGGACTCGGAGCGGGCCGCATGGATGGCGTCCGACCAGTGATCCGGCCAGCCAACGAGGCATCCGTCACGCTCAGACATTTATTTCATTTTGGCATGTCCGGTTTTGTTGAACTATGATTTTCTTTGCTTGTTTTGAACAATTGAATTCGGACAATTTGTCTCGTATGATCGATGTGCATGGATTACATGGATTTGAGGCTCCGCATTTGAGACATATGAATGTGCGGCAGCACATATGAGAGGCCGGCAAGCGTCCGTGAACGCGCCTGCGGGCATATAGGGGACCGGATTTGCCAAGCCCGGCTTAGATGCTCTTAAACCTACAACCGGCTTCTAGCGCATGTATGGATATAAATCACTTATCTACGGAAAAATGATTTAGATAACCATGTGGAAGAGAATGAAGTAAATCAACACATCGCTTACAAAAGCATACTAATTCAACATTAGATCGCACCACTTCTTGACCCATCCATGACTAGATTCATGTTTCGTCATTGTGGTCGCGGTGTGAGGTGGGTCGGAACGAGCATACCCTTGCCTCCGCGTACACCTTTCCAGACCGACAGTAATAGCCTTGTTTTGGCGCGCAATGCGAGTCGTGAGAGCATATGCAGAGCCCTTCGATGGCGCAACCCTTGTGAACGATGTTGGGGCTCCCATCGATGCCGAGCACATGGTCGCTCCACTAACTAGAGAAGACCCCATCTGGGTCGTACCTCTCCTTCACTTTGAGGAACTCGCCGGACTTTGCGCACTTGGCGATGGCGCCGTCGAAGCCGAAGTTGTGGTTCTTGCCCCATTGCGGGACGACGCCATACTTAACAAAGCCATCTGTTCGAGCTCGTCGATCACATCAGAGTGAGCACGCGGCCTGCCTTGGGTGTAGCTCCGATAATAGGTGAAGTCAAAGTTGACCGAGTCCTCCGTCTTGCCGAGGTAGGCGGAGGATGCCCCAACGTAGCGGATGAGCACGCCCATCTTGGCGTGGAGGCTGCATAGGGCGCGTGGGTTGAGGTCGCGAAGTCGTTGCATGTCGGCGACCAGCGTCGGGGCTTTGGAGAGCGCGACGCTGAAGCCCGAGTTGTAGAAGAAGAGGCTCCGGACGCGTGGGTCCCATGTGCATGAGGAGCGGAGCAGGGTGCCCTTGGCATCGATGCACGAGCTGGATGCCTGGATGCGGTGCTGGTACCCGACCACCGGGTATCCCGTGAAGGAGGAACCGTCGTTGGTGAAGCCATACGCCTGCATGGGGAACGAGGCGGGCAGCACCCCCGCGGCTAGGCATCGTGCCATGTCGTTGCTTTCCTCCACATGCTCCTCCGCGACTCTCGTGACGATGAGCCCGAGCGTCGGGAAGGAGCGGAAGCCGAGGTAGTTGTTGCGGCCATCGTCGGGCGACGAGACATCGACACGGTCATCCTCGCGGTAGATGACCCTGCCTTGGCGTGGCAGCCATGTCATGTCGCCGAACTCATGTAGGTCGCCCCACACGGCCACCTGCGCCGCCAGGTCCGAGTCGTCGCGCTTCAGGAACGTGACGGACTGCTTGAACATCGGTTGCAACTGCAAAGTAACCTGCGCAAGCATGACACACAACACACATAAGGATGGGATTACCCTGTCTAGTGACATTTTTTATAGGAACATTACACATACAAAAATGTGAACATTTGTGTACATCGAAGCGATATATACAAAAATTGTAAGCTGTATGTTCACCGGTGTGTGTATGTATGTATGTATGTATGTATGTATGCGTCACGTACCAAGACAGCCAAGCTTTCGTAGGCAAGCAAGTAACACAAAACCCACTTCAGCACATTGGCATGCATGCGCACTGGCAACTATACTACACGTGTAGGAGTAGGTACGTACCTGGGAGACGACGCCAAGGACGCCGAGCGAGACCTTGGCCGCGTCCAGGTCGGGGTGGTCGGCGCCGAGCTCCCTGACAACGGCGAACCCCTGGTTCGCGGGTTCGCCGGCGCTGGCGTGACGATCCTCATCCCGACCACGTACTCGTGCATGGCGCTGCCCTTCCCCCACAGCGAGCTCCCGTGAGCGCCCGTGGCCAGCAGGCCACCTTCACCTTGCGCTTGGCCGCCGCGGCGGCCGCCACGGCGGCCACCAGCTCCGCCTCGGTGCGCGGGAACATGGCGTCAGCCGCGCGGCAGGCGGTGCGGTCCGGGAAGGAGCCGTAGACGTTGGCGTCTTGGCGAGGGTGCAGTCGGACGTGCCGCGGGCGCAGGAAACCGCGTCCGGCGGAGGGCTGGAGGCGGCGGGGCGGCTCAGGAGGAGGCCCAGGGCCAGGAGGAGAGCCGCCGGAAGCAACGACGATGACCTGCTGGCCTCCATCTACGTAGGGCGCTGGTGGCAGGCAGGCATGGACGTACGGTACTTGAATGCGAGTGTTGCATACGCAAGGCCTTGCTTGGGTAGACGGTAGTGAGCGAGCTAATAAATTGAGAAGATGCTTATATATATGGCCACGGACGATCGATATGACATCCTCGTCTAATATATAAAGCCTTCTAGAGTGGTAGTCACAACGAAGACCTCGAACGCACGGTATCACGCGAAGGAAAAAAGATCACCGCACCGTGCCCGCGCGTGGGGTTGCAGCGCACCACGCGAGCAGAAAAAACACCGCACCGTGTTCTGCATAAAATTCTTTGTCGCGTCAAGACAAGCATTTTTGCTTTTTGAATCATCTCAATCCAAGATTATATGCAAAAGTTACAACTAAAATAGTGCACTACAACAACGGCCCGTCTTCCAACTGCCTTTTCAACCGGCCAAGTTCTTCTTTGGCCCGCTCCAGGCTTTGATTCAGTCCGGAGACCTCCACAGTATGAGAGGCAACAGCCGCTGCAGACGCCTGCTTATGAAAGAAGAGAGATAGATGTCATCAAGTGAGTCTTCCTGCGAACATAAAATTGATCCTCTGTCCGGTCCTTTCTTGCACTGAACAATGTATCAGGAGCTACTATCCATACAATGACACTCTTCAAAACCTTATAAAATATACCTCAAAGCCTCTTATAAGGTTGATACAGGCTTCATTCAGTCCACTCTCAGCAGACTGAATCTCCTTAATCACCGCACCCATCAGGGCACGGTGTTCATCGACGATGGAGGCGCTCTTCAGCGCCGCTAACAAAACATCCGGCACCTCTGGTTGGACAGAGATTGCCGGTGGAACAGGCACGCCCCCTTCAGCCGAGTGAGGCCGCCTGCTTGATTCTGGAGCCGTATTGGTCTTCGGAATTGCGTCCGGCTGGGAGCCGAATTCAAGATGGCTCCCGTCGTCGACTCCCATGGGAATCTTCTCCCCCATGTCTATGGCCCCCGAAGTTTGACCTCCAGGCGTCGCTTTCACGATCTCTTCCCCCCTCCTTGGCCAGGGTCCTTCTGGGACGAAGCCTCGGTGTTATTCACATATTTGGGGGAAGGGGCCTTCAGGGGCGTCCCGCTCTCCATAGCATCCAAGCTCAGCAAATCCTCTGACGAGGATCATTCGGTGCAGGACCTCGCCGGCCTACAAAAAATATAGCTCAGGTTAAAATATTATGCCATGATGAGTCTGGACGCATAAACGTGTTCGGATTTTATATTCACGAGGTTACCAGGGGCTGGGCCCTGGGATCCCACGCCGGGCTGCTGTCGGCGGCGGCAGTGGACTCTTCCGGAAGAGGAGCTTTCCCCCTTTTAGGCGACTCGGCCTCCAAGTGTATGGAGGCCGCCCTCTTCTTTCTTCCCCCCGCTGGGGATTCGTCTTCCTCCTCCTCATCCTCTTCGGAGGCAGAACGGACGTTGGAGCCTTCGGATATTGTGTCTGAAGTGCCGCAGCGACGAAGGCTGCCCCGTGTCTTTTTGGCCTCCTTCTCGGCCTTCTTCTTCGGCGCCTTGTATGGCGCCGGGAACAGCATCTTCGTCAAAAGTGAGCCGGCCAGTTCTTCGGGCAATGGGGCCAGACAATGGATCTGCCTCGCCTTCTTCGTCCAGCCCTAGGGGAGTTGAGGAAAACACATTAAGCATTTCCCTTAGGTTATGCGGATAAAACACATAAAAACTTACCGAGCTTGCAGGGCGGGACAGTTGGTACCCACGGTCCTCAGCCGAGTCCGGCCATGATTTGTCGGACTTGAAAAGCACCTTCCAGATGTCTTTTTGTGAGGATCCAAAGAGCTTGATGTCTACTACACAACCTTCTTCTTGTAGACGTTGTTGGGCCTCCAAGTGCAGAGATTTGTAGGATAGTAGCAAATTTCCCTCAAGTAGATGACCTAAGGTTTATCAATCCGTAGGAGGCGTAGGATGAAGATGGTCTCTCTCAAGCAACCCTGCAACCAAATAACAAAGAGTCTCTTGTGTCCCCAACACACCCAATACAATGGTAAATTGTATAGGTGCACTAGTTCGGCGAAGAGATGGTGATACAAGTGGTATATGGATAGTAGATAATAGTTTTTGTAATATGAAAATATAAAAACAGCAAGGTAGCAAGTGATAAAAGTGAGCGTAAACGGTATTGCAATGCGTTGAAACAAGGCCTAGGGTTCATACTTTCACTAGTGTAAGTCCTCTCAACAATACTAACATAATTGGATCATAAAACTATCCCTCAACATGCAACAAAGAGTCACTCCAAAGTCACTAATAGCGGAGAAGAAATTATGGTAGGGTACGAAACCACCTCAAAGTTATTCTTTCCAATCAATCCGTTGGGCTATTCCTATAAGTGTCACAAACAGCCCTAGAGTTCGTACTAGAATAACACCTTAAGACACAAATCAATCAAAACCCTAATGTCACCTAGATACTCCAATGTCACCTCAAGTATCCGTGGGTATGATTATACGATATGCGTCACACAATCTCAGATTCATCTATTCAACCAACACAAAGGACCTCAAAGAGTTCCCCACAGTTCTACCGGAGAATCACGACGAAAACGTGTGCCAACCCCTATGCATAGGTTCCCAATGTCACGAAACCCGCAAGTTGATCACCAAAACATACATCAAGTGGATCAATAGAATAACCCATTGTCACCATGGTTATCCCACGCAAGACATACATCAATTGTTCTCAAATCTTTAAAGACCCAATCCGATAAGATTACTTCCAAAGGGAAACTCAATTCATTACAAGAGAGAAGAGGGGGAGGAGAAACATAGGATCCAACTATAATAGCAAAGCTCGCGATACATCAAGATCGTGCCAAATCAAGAACACGAGAGAGAGAGAGAGAGAGAGATCAAACACATAGCTACTGGTACATACCCTCAGCCCCGAGGGAGAACTACTCCCTCCTCGTCATGGAGAGCACCGGGATGATGAAGATGGCCACCGGAGAGGGATTGCCCCCTCCGACAGGGTGCCGGAATGGGTCTACATTGGTTTTCGGTGGCTACGGAGGCTTTTGGCGGCGGAACTCCCGATCTATTGTGCTCACGGATGTTTTTAGGGTATATGGAGATATATAGGTGGAGGAAGTACGTCAGGGGGGCCACGAGGGGCTCACGAGGGTGGAGGGCGCGCCCAGGGGGGTGGGCGCGCCCCTGCCTCGTGGCCTCCTTGTAGAGCATCATGAAGAATATGACTAGCACATTTAAGCCTACTCACTTCCTATGCATAGGGATTTTGTGATCAAACAACTTGTGGGAACAATAATCAACTTGCATAGGAAGGTAAAGCAAGCATAACTTCAAAATTTTAAGCACATAGAGAGGAAACTTGATATTATTGCAATTCCTACAAGCATATGTTCCCCCCTCATAATAATTTTCAGTAGCATCATGAATAAATTCAACAATATAACCAGCACCTAAAGCATTCTTTTCATGATCTACAAGCATAGAAATTTTATTACTCTCCACATATGCAAAATTCTTCTCATTCGGAATAGTGGGAGTATCATAGGAAACTTGAATACTATAAATTGTTTCCACATTAAAAGAGTAATGTTCAGAGAAGGGGTAATCATAACCATGACAAGTTTTATAAATATAATCACTACTTTTTATAGCATAAGTATCATCACAATAATCATCATAATTAGGGGGCATGCTATCATCATTATAAACTTGCATATCAAAACTTGGGAGACTAAAAATATCATCTTCATTAATCATAGCTTCCCCAAGCTTGGGCCTTTTCGTATCATAAGCATAATCACTCTCATCATTAATAGTATGGATAGCACCAATGGTATAGCAATTATAATATTTTTCCAAGCAAGTGCCAAAAAGATTTTCAAGATCATAAGGAGTATCATTATCTTCCCAATCATAATCATCACAACAAGCAATAGACATAACGAGATCATCATCAAGTGTATCATCTTCATTTTCATGAGGCACAACAATAATAGGAGCAACTTTATTTGGGAGAGGTACCTTTTTACCTCTCTTCCTTTTTCTTTTCTTCTTCTTCACCACATCATGTGTGGGTTCAATCCTCCTTTTGGAGCTCCTTATTAATGAGATTGGTTGAGTAGGAGGCTCATCCTCGTTACCTGATTCATCATAAGAAATAATAGGAGGATATTGGGAAGTCTCTTCCCTTTCATTAGTATTCTCTTCATCCTCTATTTCTTTTCTTTTCTTTATGTAATTGGCAATATAAGGATTTTCAATACAATTCACCGCACAATACATATAAATTTTCTATAGATCAAAATCAAGAAATCTATCAAGATTAAACTTTGGAATACCCTCAGTTATACGTTTCATTTCCTCATACCCCAAAAGAAGACCAAGCTCTTTATGATGCTCAAGGGTAATCAAATTATCACAATTTTTGGATACGATTTGGTCATGAAACAATTTGCATTGGAGATTTAAATGACCATGTTCATTGCAAAGTTCACAAGGGGCGCGAAAAATATTGAATCTTTCAGCACATTTATCTAGCTCTTCTTGCAACAATTTAGTTTCTAAGTACTTATGCCTCTTGCAATATCTATCTTCCCTATTTGGTGTGTACTTACAAACCCAATGTACTCCACAAATTTATAGGAGACATTTTCATCATAACTAGTGCAATCATCATTAGTATCATGTATATTCAAAGAATTCGTACTAACAACATTGCAATCATGCTCATCATTCAAATATTTAGTGCCAAACATTTTATAGATTTCTTCTTCTAGCACTTGAGCACAATTATCCATTCCATCATACTCACGAAAGATATTAAAAAGGTGAAGCATATGAGACAAACTCAATTCCATTTTTTGTAATTTTATTTTATAAACTAAACTAGTGATAAAACAAGAAACTAAAAGACTCGATTGCAAGATCTAAAGATATACCTTCAAGCGCTAACCTCCCCGGCAACGGCGCCAGAAAAGAGCTTGATGTCTACTATGTTGGGGAACGTTGCAGAAAACAAAAAATTTCCTACGGTTTCACCAAGATCCATCTATGAGTTCATCTAGCAACGAGTGATCGGATGCATCTACATACCTTTGTAGATCGCGAGCGGAAGCGTTCACTAGAACGTGGATGATGGAGTCGTACTCGCCGTGATCCAAATCACCAATGACCAAGTGCCGAACGGACGGCATCTCCGCGTTCAACACACGTACGGAGCGGATGACGTCTCCTCCTTCTTGATCCAGCAAGGGGGGAAGAGAGGTTGATGAAGATCCAGCAGCACGACGGCGTGGTGGTGGATGCAGGGCGTCACAGTAGCAGGGCTTCGCCGTGTACTACGAGAAAGAGAGGTGTAGCAGGGGAGAGGGAGGCTCCAGGACTCAGGGTGCTGCTGCCCCCTCCCTCCCCCTCATATATATAGGCTCCCCTAGGGGGGGGCACCGGCCCTAGGAGATTGGATCTCCTAGGGGGGCGGCGGCCAGGGCTGGAGTGGCCCCCAAGCCAAGGTGGGGCGCCCACCCACCCCTAGGGTTTCAACCCTAGGCGCATGGGGTGGGTCTAAGGGGGCGCACCAGCCCACTATGGGCTGGTTCCCCTCCCCACTTTGGCCCATGGGGCCCTCCGGGATGGGTGGCCCCACCCGGTGGACCCCCGGGACCCTTCCGGTGGTCCCGGTACAATACCGGTGACCCCGAAACTTGTCCCGATGGCCGAAACAGCACTTCCTATATATAATTCTTTACCTCCGGACTATTCCGAAACTCCTCGTGACATCTGGGATCTCATCCGGGACTCCGAACAACATTCGGGTTACTGCATATACATATCTTCACAACCCTAGCGTCACCGAACCTTAAGTGTGTAGACCCTACGGGTTCGGGAGACATGTAGACATGACCGAGATTGCTTTCCGGTCAATAACCAACAGCGGGATCTGGATACCCATGTTGTCTCCCACATGCTCCTCGATGATCTCATCGGATGAACCACGATGTCGAGGATTCAAACAACCCCGTATACAATTCCCTTCATCAATCGGTATGTTGCTTGCTCGAGATTTGATCATCGGTATCCCAATACCTCGTTCAATCTCGTTACCGGCAAGTCACTTTACTCGTACTATAATGCATGATCCCGTGACCAGACACTTGGTCACTTTGAGCTCATAATGATGCATTACCGAGTGGGCCCAGTGATACCTCTCCGTCATACGGAGTGACGAATCCCAGTCTTGATCCATGTCAACCCAACAGACACTTTCGGAGATACCCGTAGTATACCTTTATAGTCACCCAGTTACGTTGTGACGTTTGGTACACCCAAAGCACTCCTACGGTATCTGGGAGTTACACGATCTCATGGTCTAAGGAAAGGATACTTGACATTGGAAAAACTCTAGCAAACGAACTATACGATCTTTATGCTATGTTTAGGATTGGGTCTTGTCCATCACATCATTCTCCTAATGATGTGATCTCGTTATCAATGACATCCAATGTCCATAGTCAGGAAATCATGACTATCTGTTGATCAATGAGCTAGTCAACTAGAGTCTTACTAGGGACATATTGATGTCTATTATTCACACATGTATTACGATTTCCGGATAACACAATTATAGCATGAATAAAGACAATTATCATGAACAAGGAAATATAATAATAATGCTTTTATTATTGCCTCTAGGGCATATTTCCAACAGTCTCCCACTTGCACTAGAGTCAATAATCTAGTTACATTGTGATGAATCGAACACCCATGGAATTCTGGTGTTGATCATGTTTTGCTCTAGGGAGAGGTTTAGTCAACGGATCTGCTACATTCAGGTCCATATGTACTTTACAAATATCTATGTCTCCATCTTGAACATTTTCATGAATGGAGTTGAAGCGACGCTTGATGTGCCTTGTCTTCTTGTGAAACCTGGGCTCCTTGTCAAGTGCAATAGCTCCAGTGTTGTCACAGAAGAGCTTGATCGGCACCGGCGCATTAGGTATGACTCCGAGGTCGGTGATGAACTCCTTCACCCAAATTGCTTCATGTGCTGCCTCCGAGGCTGCCATGTACTCCGCTTCACATGTAGATCCCTCCACGATGCTCTGCTTGCAACTGCACCAGCTTACTGCCCCACCATTCAAAATATACACGTATCCGGTTTGTGACTTAGAGTCATCCAGATCTGTGTCGAAGCTAGCGTCGATGTAACCCTTTACGACGAGCTCTTTGTCACCTCCATAAACGAGAAACATTTCCTTAGTCCTTTTCAGGTACTTCAGGATATTCTTGACCGCTGTCCAGTGTTCCTTGCCGGGATTACTTTGGTACCTTCCTACCAAACTTACGGCAAGGTTTACATCAGGTCTGGTACACAGCATGGCATACATAATAGAACCTATGGCCGAGGCATAGGGGATGACACTCATCTCTTCTATATCTTCTGCCGTGGTCGGACATTGAGCTAAGCTCAATTTCACACCTTGCAGCACAGGTAAGAACCCCTTCTTAGACTGATCCATATTGAACTTCTTCAATATCTTATCAAGGTATGTGCTTTGTGAAAGACCTATGAGGCGTCTCGATCTATCTCTATAGATTTTGATGCCTAATATATAAGCAGCTTCTCCAAGGTCCTTCATTGAAAAACTCTTATTCAAGTAGGCCTTAATGTTGTCCAAGAGTTCTATATCATTTCCCATCAAAAGTATGTCATCTACATATAGTATGAGAAATGCTACAGAGCTCCTACTCACTTTCTTGTAAACGCAGGCTTCTCCACAAGTCTGCGTAAACCCAAACGCTTTGATCATCTCATCAAAGCGAATGTTCCAACTCCGAGATGCTTGCACCAGCCCATAAATTGAGCGTTGGAGTTTGCACACCTTGTTAGCATTCTTAGGATCGACAAAACCTTCCGGCTGCATCATATACATTTCTTCCTTAAGGAAACCATTAAGGAATGCCGTTTTGACATCCATTTGCCATATTTCATAATCGTAGAATGCGGCAATTGCTAACATGATTCGGACGGACTTTAGCTTCACTACCGGTGAGAAAGTCTCATCGTAGTCAACCCCTTGAACTTGTCGATAACCCTTAGCGACAAGCCGAGCTTTATAGATGGTCACATTACCATCCGCGTCTGTCTTCTTCTTAAAGATCCATTTATTCTCTATGGCTCGCCGTTCAATGGGCAAGTCAGTCAAAGTCCATACTTCGTTTTCATACATGGATCCTATCTCGGATTTCATGGCTTCTAGCCATTTGTCGGAATCCGAGCCCGCCATCGCTTCTTCATAGTTCGAAGGTTCACCGTTGTCTAACAACATGATTTCCATGACAGGGTTGCCGCACCACTCTGGTGTGGAACGTGTCCTTGTGGACCTACGAATTTCAGTAGCAACTTGATCTGAAGTTTCATGATCATCATCATTAACTTCCTCTCTAGTCGGTGCAGGCACCTCAGGAACATTTCCTTGAGTTGCGCCATTTCCGGTTCAAGAGGTAATACTTCATCAAGTTCTACTTTCCTCCCACTCACTTCTTTCGAGAGAAACTCCTTCTCTAGAAAGGATCCATTCTTGGCAACAAAGATCTTGCCTTCAGATCTGAGGTAGAAGGTATACCCAATAGTTTCTTTAGGGTATCCTATGAAGACGCATTTTTCCGACTTGGGTTCGAGCTTTTCAGGTTGAAGTTTCTTGACATAAGCATCGCATCCCCAAACTTTTAGAAACGACAGCTTAGGTTTCTTCCCAAACCATAATTCATACGGTGTCGTCTCAACGGATTTCGACGGAGCCCTATTTAAAGTGAATGCGGCAGTCTCTAAAGCATAGCCCCAAAATGATAGCGGTAAATCGGTAAGAGACATCATAGATCGCACCATATCTAATAGAGTGCGATTACGACGTTCGGACACACCATTACGCTGAGGTGTTCAAGGCGGCGTGAGTTGTGAAACTATTCCACATTTTCTTAAGTGTGTGTCAAATTCGTGACTCAAGTATTCTCCTCCACGATCTGATCGTAGGAACTTGATTTTCAACCTCACTCTGAAATTCCTTGAACTTTTCAAAGGTCTCAGACTTGTGTTTCATCAAATAGATATACCCATATCTACTCAAGTCATCAGTGAGGGTGAGAACATAACGATAGCCACCGCGAGCCTCAACACTCATTGGACTGCACACATCAGTATGTATGATTTCCAATAAGTTGGTTGCTCGCTCCATTGTTCCTGAGAACGGAGTCTTGGTCATTTTTCCCGTGAGGCATGGTTCGCACGTGTCAAATGATTCGTAATCAAGAGACTCTAAAAGTCCATCTGCATGGAGCTTCTTCATGCGTTTGATACCTATGTGACCAAGGCGGCAGTGCCACACGTATGTGGGACTATCATTATCAACCTTACATCTTTTGGTACTCACACTATGAATATGTGTAGTATTACGCTCGAGATTCATTAAGAATAAACCATTCACCATAGGAGCATGACCATAAAACATATCTCTCATATAAATAGAACAACCATTATTCTCGGATTTAAATGAGTAGCCATCTCGAATTAAACGAGATCCCGATACAATGTTCATGCTCAAAGCTGGCACTAAATAACAATTATTAAGGTTTAAAACTAATCCCGAAGGTAAATGAAGAGGCAGCATGCCGACGGCGATCACATCGACCTTGGAACCATTCCCGACGCGCGTCGTCACCTCGTCCTTCGCCAGTCTCCGCTTATTCCGCAGCTCCTGCTTTGAGTTACAAATGTGAGCAACTGCACCGGTATCAAATACCCAAGAGCTACTACGAGTACTGGTAAGGTACACATCAATTACATGTATATCACATATACCTTTTGTTTTGCTGGCCTTCTTGTCTGCTAAGTATTTGGGGCAGTTCCGCTTCCAGTGACCACTTTCCTTGCCATAAAAGCACTCAGTCTCGGGCTTGGGTCCATTCTTTGGCTTCTTCCCTGCAGCTTGCTTGCCGGGCGCGGCAACTCCCTTGCCGTCCTTCTTGAAGTTCTTTTTACCCTTTCCCTTCTTGAACTTAGTGGTTTTATTGACCATCAACACTTGATGTTCCTTCTTGACTTCTACCTCTGCTGATTTCAGCATAGCAAATACTTCAGGAATGGTTTTTTCCATCCCCTGGATATTGAAGTTCATCACAAAGCTCTTGTAGCTCGGTGGAAGCGACTGAAGGATTCTGTCAATGACCGCGTCATCCGGGAGATTAACTCCCAGCTGAGTCAAGCGGTTATGCAACCCAGACATAGTGAGTATGTGCTCACTGACAGAACTGTTTTCCTCCATCTTACAGGTGAAGAACTTGTCGGAGACTTGATATCTCTCGACCCGGGCATGAGCTTGAAAAACCATTTTCAGCTCTTCGAACATCTCATATGCTCCATGTCTCTCAAAACGCTTTTGGAGCCCCGGCTCTAAGCTGTAAAGCATGCCGCACTGAACGAGGGAGTAGTCATCGGTACGTGCCTGCCAAGCGTTCATAACGTCTTGTTCTGCAGGGAGAATAGGTGCGTCACCCAGCGGTGCTTGTAGGACATAATCTTTCTTGGCAGCTATGAGGATGATCCTCAGGTCCCGGACCCAGTCCGTATAGTTGCTGCCATCGTCTTTCAGCTTGGTTTTCTCTAGGAACGCGTTGAAGTTGAGGACTACGTTGGCCATTTGATCTACAAGACATATTGTAAATATTTTAGACTAAGTTCATGATAATTAAGTTCATCTAATCAAATTATTTAATGAACTCCCACTTAGATAGACATCCCTCTTCTAGTCATCTAAGTATAACATGATCCGAGTTAACTAGGCCGTGTCTGATCATCACGTGAGACGGACTAGTCAACATCGGTGAACATCTTCATGTTGATCGTATCTTCTATACGACTCATGCTCGACCTTTCGGTCTTCTGTGTTCCGAGGCCATGTCTGTACATGCTAGGCTCGTCAAGTCAACCTAAGTGTTTTGCATGTGTAAATCTGTCTTACACCCGTTGTATGTGAATGTTAGAATCTATCACACCCGGTCATCACGTGGTGCTTCGAAACAACGAACTGTCGCAACGGTGCACAGTTAGGGGGAACACTTGCTTGAAATTATTATGAGGGATCATCTTATTTACCACCGTCGTTCTAAGTAAACAAGATGCAAAAACATGATAAACATCACATGCAATCAAATAATAAAAGTGACATGATATGGCCAATATCACATAGCTCCTTTGATCTCCATCTTGGGGCTCCATGATCATCTTGTCACCGGCTTGACACCATGATCTCCATCATCGTGTCTCCATGAAGTTGCTCGCCAACTATTACTTCTACTACTAAGGCTAACGCGTTTAGCAATAAAGTAAAGTAATTTACATGGCGTTTCTCAATGACACGCAGGTCATACAAAAAATAAAGACAACTCCTATGGCTCCTGCCGGTTGTCATACTCATCGACATGCAAGTCGTGATTCCTATTACAATAGCATGAACATCTCATACATATCATTCATCATTCATCACAACTTTGGCCATATCATATCACAAAGCACTTGCTGCAAAAACAAGTTAGACGTCCTCTAATTGTTGTTGCAAGTTTTACGTGGCTGAATTAGGGTTCTCGCAAGAACGTTTTCTTACCTACGTGAAAGCCACAACGTGATTTGTCAACTTCTATTTACCCTTCATAAGGACCCTTTTCATCGAATCCGCTCCAACTAAAGTGGGAGAGACAGACACCCGCCAGCCACCTTATGCAACTAGTGCATGTTAGTCGGTGGAACCGGTCTCACGTAAGCGTACGTGTAAGGTTGGTCCGGGCCGCTTCATCCCACAATACCGTTGAAGCAAGATAAGACTAGTAGTGGCAAGAAAGTTGACAACATCTACACCCACAACCAATTGTGTTCTACTCGTGCAAGAAGAACTACGCATAGACCTAGCTCATGATGCCACTGTTGGGGAACGTTGCAGAAAACAAAAAATTTCCTACGGTTTCACCAAGATCCATCTATGAGTTCATCTAGCAACGAGTGATCGGATGCATGTACATACCTTTGTAGATCGCGAGCGGAAGCGTTCACTAGAACGTGGATGATGGAGTCGTACTCGCCGTGATCCAAATCACCGATGACCAAGTGCCGAACGGACGGCACCTCCGCGTTCAACACACGTACGGAGCGGATGACGTCTCCTCCTTCTTGATCCAGCAAGGGGGAAGAGAGGTTGATGAAGATCCAGCAGCACGACGACGTGGTGGTGGATGCAGGGCGTCACAGTAGCTGGGCTTCGCCGTGTACTACGAGAGAGAGAGGTGTAGCAGGGGAGAGGGAGGCGCCAGGACTCAGGGTGCGGCTGCCCCCTCCCTCCCCCTCATATATATAGGCTCCCCTAGGGGGGGGGGGTGCCGGCCCTAGGAGATTGGATCTCCTAGGGGGGCGGCGGCCAGGGCTGGAGTGGCCCCAAGCCAAGGTGGGGCGCCCACCCACCCCTAGGGTTTCAACCCTAGGCGCATGGGGTGGGCCTAAGGGGGCGCACCAGCCCACTATGGGCTGGTTCCCCTCCCCACTTTGGCCTATGGGGCCCTTCGGGATGGGTGGCCCCACCCGGTGGACCCCCGGGACCCTTCCGGTGGTCCCGGTACAATACTGGTGACCCCGAAACTTGTCCCGATGGCCGACACAGCACTTCCTATATATAATTCTTTACCTCCGGACTATTCCGAAACTCCTCGTGACGTCCGGGATCTCATCCGGGACTCCGAACAACATTTGGGTCACTGCATATACATATCTTCACAACCCTAGCGTCACCGAACCTTAAGTGTGTAGACCCTGCGGGTTCGGGAGACATGTAGACATGACTGAGATCGCTTTCTGGTCAATAACCAACAGCGGGATCTGGATACCCATGTTGGCTCCCACATGCTCCTCGATGATCTCATCGGATGAACCACGATGTCGAGGATTCAAACAACCCCGTATACAATTCCCTTCACCAATCGGTATGTTGCTTGCCCGAGATTCGATCGTCGGTATCCCAATACCTCGTTTAATCTTGTTACCGGCAAGTCACTTTACTCGTACTGTAATGCATGATCCCGTGACCAGACACTTGGTCACTTTGAGCTCATAATGATCATGCATTACCGAGTTTGCCCAGTGATACCTCTCCATCATACGGAGTGACGAATCCCAGTCTTGATCCATGTCAACCCAACAGACACTTTTGGAGATACCCGTAGTATACCTTTATAGTCACCCAGTTAAATTGTGACGTTTG
The DNA here is from genome assembly GCA_034509565.1 of Triticum monococcum. NCBI lineage: Eukaryota > Viridiplantae > Streptophyta > Magnoliopsida > Poales > Poaceae > Triticum > Triticum monococcum. Next base: position 675,578,440 of record CM067845.1, read on the forward strand.
GTACACCCAAAGCACTCCTACGGTATCCGGGAGTTACACGATCTCATGGTCTAAGGAAAGGATACTTGACATTGGAAAACTCTAGCAAACGAACTATACGATCTTTATGCTATGTTTAGGATTGGGTCTTGTCCATCACATCATTCTCCTAATGATGTGATCTCGTTATCAATGACATCCAATGTCCATAGTCAGGAAATCATGACTATCTGTTGATCAACGAGCTAGTCAACTAGAGGCTTACTAGGGACATGTTGATGTCTATTATTCACACATGTATTACGATTTCCGGATAACACAATTATAGCATGAATAAAGAAAATTATCATGAACAAGGAAATATAATAATAATGCTTTTATTATTGCCTCTAGGGCATATTCCAACATACTACACAACCTTCTTCTTGTAGACGTTGTTGGGCCTCCAAGTGCAGAGGTTTGTAGGACAGTAGCAAATTTCCCTCAAGTGGATGACCTAAGGTTTATCAATCCGTAGGATGTGTAGGATGAAGATGGTCTCTCTCAAGCAACCCTGCAACCAAATAACAAAGAGTCTCTTGTGTCCCCAACACACCCAATACAATGGTAAATTGTATAGGTGCACTAGTTCAACGAAGAGATGGTGATACAAGTGGTATATGGATAGTAGATAATAGTTTTTGTAATATGAAAATATAAAAACAGAAAGGTAGCAAGTGATAAAAGTGAGCGTAAATGGTATTGCAATGCGTTGAAACAAGGCCTAGGGTTCATACTTTCACTAGTGTAAGTCCTCTCAACAATACTAACATACTTGGATCATAAAACTATCCCTCAACATGCAACAAAGAGTCACTCCAAAGTCACTAATAGCGGAGAACGAACGAAGAGATTATGGTAGGGTACGAAACAACCTCAAAGTTATTCTTTCCAATCAATCCATTGGGCTATTCCTATAAGTGTCACAAACAGCCCTAGAGTTCGTACTAGAATCACACCTTAAGACACAAATCAATCAAAACCCTAATGTCACCTAGATACTCCAATGTCACCTCAAGTATCCGTGGGTATGATTATACGATATGCGTCACACAATCTCAGATTCATCTATTCAACCAACACAAAGGACCTCAAAGAGTGCCTCAAAGTTCTATCGGAGAATCACGACAAAAATGTGTGCCAACCCCTATGCATAGGTTCCCAATGTCACGAAACCCGCAAGTTGATCACCAAAACATACATCAAGTGGATCAATAGAATAACCCATTGTCACCACGGTTATCCCATGCCATACATACATCAAGTGTTCTCAAATCTTTAAAGACTCAATCCGATAAGATTACTTCCAAAGGGAAACTCAATTCATTACAAGAGAGAAGAGGGGGAGGAGAAACATAGGATCCAACTATAATAGCAAAGCTCGCGATACATCAAGATCGTGCCAAATCAAGAACACGAGAGAGAGAGAGAGAGATCAAACACATAGCTATTGGTACATACCCTCAGCCCCGAGGGAGAACTACTCCCTCCTCGTCATGGAGAGCACCGGGATGATGAAGATGGCCACCGGAGAGGGATTGCCCCCTCCGGTAGGGTGCCGGAACGGGTCTAGATTGGTTTTCGGTGGCTACGGAGGCTTCTGGCGGCGGAACTCCTGATCTATTGTGCTCACGGATGTTTTTAGCGTATATGGAGATATATAGGTGGAAGAAGTACGTCAGGGGGGCCACGAGGGGCTCACGAGGGTGGAGGGCGCGCCCAGGGGGGTGGGCGCGCCCCCTGCCTCATGGCCTCCTCGTAGAGCCCCGACGTGCACTCCAAGTTTTCTGGGCTTCTTTCCTTCCAAAAATGAGTTCCGTGAAGTTTCAGGTCAATTGGACTCCGTTTCATTTTCCTTTTCTTCGAAACCCTAAAACTGGGTAAAAATAGAAACTGGCACTGGGCTCTGGGTTAATAGGTTGGTCCCAAAAATGATATAAAAGTGTATAATAAAGCCCATAAACATTCAAAACAGTAGATAATATAGCATGGAGCAATCAAAAATTATAGATACGTTGGAGATGTATCAGAGCTCTCGCAAGGTCTGGTGCTTGGCCGGATCGAATTCCCATAGATTGCAAGTCCGGTGTTGACAAGACAGGATCCGGTGAACTAGCATCACCTGGAATACATTGACAAGTTCGATGTTTTTGTCTTCCATATCTTTAACGCGCGTGAGGAGCACCGACAATTCGTCGGACGAAGACCAGTTCAGGCCCTTCTTGGGCCAGGACGTAAGCCGCAGAGGGGCTCCAGATCGGAACTCTAGAGCAGCGGCCCATTCCGTGCCACGCGGCTCAGTGATCTAAAACCACTGTTGTTGCCACTCTTTGACAGAATCATTAAAAGTACCTGTTGGCCATGTGACGTTGGGCATCTTGCTCACCATAGCGCCCCCGCACTCGGCGTGCTCGCCGCTCACCACTTGGGCTTCACCTTAAAGATCTTCAGCCATAAGCTGAAGTGCGGTGAGATGCAGAGAAAATCCTCACACACGACGATGAATGTCAAGATGTTGAGGAAGGAATTGGGGGATAGATCATGAAAATCAATCCCGTAATAATACATGATGCCGTGAACGAACGGGTGGAGGGGAAACCCTAGCTCGCGGACAAAATGAGGGAGGAATACAACCCTCTCTTGGGGTTCCGGAGTAGGAACTATCTGTCCCTCCGTTAGGAGACGGTGGCCGATTTTTTTGGCCAGATACCCGGCCTCCTGAAGCTTTTTGATATCCTTCTCCTGGATGGTAGAGGCCATCCACTTGCCTCCTGCTCCGGATCCGAACATTTTCGGAAGGCCTTTGTGGGCGGAGAAGACGAACGCTCGGGCGCTGGAGCTCGGGCGAAGGGGAATGGATCAGGGAGAAGAAAGCGTGGGTGCAAAAGGGAGTCCTTATCCCCTTATAAAGGCAGCAGGGATTCTGCGCCTCCCTACTTGCCTGGTAAACTCGGTTATTCCCCAAGCGATGTGATTGATGGCGCAGTTGGGTTACCCACACCCGTATTGATGAGAATCCCGTGATAAGGGGACACGATCTCTGCTTCGACAAGACGTGCCAAGAAAACTGCCTCGCAATATGTGCAGTAGTTGGTTGAAAAAAACGGTTCGAATAATGACCGGGCCATGGCGTGATGTCACGCTATGAAATTTGTCAGCAGATTAGATTTGTGGGATATTGTACTCTCTACGGTGGTATGTGGAATTTGTTTTGCAGAGCCGGACACTATCCTTGTGTTTGAAATCTTCTATGGTGTATTCGGAGGAGCAACCCTGTGAGTGTCAAAATCGGCGGATCTCGGGTAGGGGGTCTCGAACTGTGCGTCTAAGGAGTATGGTAATAGGAGGCAGGGGACACGATGTTTACCCAGGTTCGGGCCCTCTTGATGGAGGTAATACCCTACGTCCTGCTTGATTGTTCTTGATGATATGAGTATTACAAGAATTGATCTACCACGAGATCGTAGAGGCTAAACCCTAGAAGCTAGCCTATGGTATGATTGTCTGTTGTCCTATGGACTAAACCCTCCGGTTTATATAGACACCTGAGGAGGCTAGGGTTACACAGAGTCGGTTACAAGGGAGGAGATCTACATATTCGTATTGCCTAGCTTGCCTTCCACGCCAAGGAGAGTCCCATCCGGACACGGGACGAAGTCTTCAATCTTGTATCTTCATAGTCCAACAGTCCGACCAAAGGATATAGTCCGGCTGTCCGGAGACCCCCTAATCCAGGACTCCCTCAGTAGCCCCTGAACCAGGCTTCAATGACAATGAGTCCGGCACGCAATATTGTCTTCGGCATTGCAAGGCGGGTTCCTCCTCTGAATACTCCCCAGAAGGTTTTGGACCCAAAGATAGTGTCTGGCTCTGCAAAACAAGTTCCACATACTACCATAGAGAGAATAATATGTCCACAAATCCAATCTGCTGACACGTTTGACAGCATGACATCACATCATGGCCCGGTCATTATTCGAAACGTTTTTCTCAACCAGCACCGCACATAACACGGGGCAGTTTTCTTGACACATCTTGTCAAAGCAGAGATCGTGTCCCCCTTATTACGGGATTCTCATCAATACGGATGTGGGTAACCCAACCACGCCATCAATTGCGGCGCTTGGGGAATAAGCGATTTTACCAGGCAAGTGGGGAGGCGCATCGCCTCTTCCGCCCTTATAAAGGGATTAGGATTCTTTCTTTTCACCCACGCCTTCTTCCTCCTTGCTTACCCATTCTCGCACACTCAAGCTCCAGCGCCCACGTTCGCGTCTTTCTTCTCAAACCACTCCAAGCATGTCCGGAGCGGGAGGCAAGTGGATGGTCTCCTCCGTCATGGAGGAGAACATCACAAAGTTATGGGAAACCGGATATCTAGCCGCGGATATCGCGCACCGGCTGCCAGATGCAGGGCAGATCATCCCTACGCCCGAACCCCATGAGAGGGTAGTTTTTCTTACCCACTTCGTTCGCGGACTGGGATTTCCTCTCCACCCGTTTGTCCACGGGCTCATGTTCTACTACGGGCTGGATTTTCATGATTTGGCCCCCAATTTCATCCTCAACATCTCGGCGTTTATCGTCGTGTGCGAGGCCTTCCTCCGCATCAGGCCCCATTTCGGCCTGTGGCTGAAGACCTTCAATGTCAAACTGAAGGTGGTGGTTGGCCAGCAAGCAGAGTGCGGAGGCGCCATGGTGGGCAAAATGCCTAACATCGCCTGGCTCGAAGGCTCCTACATGGAGACCATAAAGGGGTGGCAATCGGGGTGGTTCTACATCACTGAGCCGCGCGACACCAACTGGGTGGCAGCCCCCAAATTTCGATCCGGAATCCCCACACAGCTCACTTCCTGGAAAGAGAAGGGCATGTCCCGGGGTTCTTCGGTAGAGCTGACTGGACTCCAGACCTGCATCAGGAACATGATGAGCAAGAAAATCAAGCTCGTCAACATGGTCCAGGTCATGCTCTTCCACCGGATTCTCCCGTGTCAACGACGGGCATTCAATTTGTGGGAGTTCGACCCGGCCAAGCACAAGACGCTGTGAGAGCTCTACGACACGACGCACAAGGACGTATGGAGGGTGCTGTTCAAGGGTGCTGAGGTACCTCCTTCCCTCATCGAGGACCACGGACTCATCGCAAAGCGCCATGCCAATCCGGTAAGTTTTGATATCTCACAGGGTATTTATTTGCCCCAGTTAAATCATGTGCGGGATCTAAGCTTCCATGTCATTAACAGAACTGGATAAAGATAGCGGAGGAGCTCGATTGCCCAGCCCCCCTGCTTGAAGATCCTGCAGATGCTCTCCTAACGGAGATGCTGGCTCTGGCACCTTACGAGGTGCCGGCGAAGAAGACCAAGAAGAAGGCCACAGGGACCCGAAAGGGTCTCCGGCGCAAGGTTATATTGGACTCATCGTCCGATGACTCCGAAGCGCCCTCCTCCCATGAAAACGAGGAGGAGGAGGAAAGTTCTCCCCCCCAGTCGGGGGAGACAAGAAAAGGAAGGCCAACCCAACCGGGGAGGCCGAAGGGTCTAAGAAGGGAAGGACCCTCCCTCCGGACTGCTCCACGACGGCCGCCTACAATGGCGACGAGTGGCTACCCAGGGTCAAGCCCCTGGAGAAGTCGTAAGTATCCGGACACCATAGTAATTCATGGTATGTTTTATTGCGCTCCTTCCCCTCATGCCGAACATGATTATGCAGTCCGTCCCGAGCTCATCTCGACGTATCTTCGTCGAGCGGTTCATTGGACTCGTCGGATATGAACAACGGTTCTCTTCCAACCGCCTCCACCCCTCGCCATATGGATAACGTTGAGGTGTTGTCTCAAAAGGCACCGAGCCGAGGGGAGGTGGTCCTGGGGGCGCCTCGAGGCGACCTCCCAGACCATGGGCGCAAAGGGAGCAAAACTCCCACGGGCTCCGAGTTCAGCCCCCAGCCGAACACTGTGTCGGAACCTTCGATGGTTCCGGACTCCGGCAGGCGATCCCCTGTTAAGGGGGGCCAGCCGCCCGTGCCGGTGTCCTCTGTCCATCCAGAGGCACCGGACAACTTGCTGGAAGCACTTTGCGGCGCTTCCATCGATGAAGAGCACCGCACTATCATGAGTGCGATGATCGAGAAAATTCACTCCGCGAAAAATGGACTGAACGAAGCTTGCGCCAGCCTCCTAACAGGCTTTGAGGTAAGCAATCAAAATATAAGAAAATATTACCGCATAGATAGTATCCCCTGATGCTCTATTCGGTGTTTGAGAAGAAAGGCCGAATAGAGGATCAAATGATGACTCAGGAGTCTAATCAGAATATATCTATGTGTATGTGCAGGCTTCACTGCTGGCCACTGCCGCACGTACTGCGGAGGTCTCTACACTGAAGCAGGACCTGGAGCGGTCCGAGAACGAGCTCGGCCTTACCAAGAGGCAGCTCGAGGAGAACAAAGGTAAGCAATACCTTGTCTACGATTTTAAAATGAAGTTTGGTTGTAAAATAATAGGATCATCATGAATTTTCCAGGGGCCACGACCGAGGTGGCAACCCTAAAGAAGGCACTATCCGAGGCTGAAAACAAAGCGGCCAAGGAGCGCCTTGAGGGGGAAAATCAAGAAGCATGAGTAGGCGAGGTGCAGCAAGAGCTCGAGGCTCTCGCCAAGAAACACGAGTCCTTGGAGCTTGACTCTAAGACGCGAGAGTCCGAGCTTGAGAAGGCACTCGAAAGCGCCCGGAGCACCAAGGCTGAAGCCCACAAGGCCCTCCAGGGGATTGATGCGGTGAAGAAGATAGCAGCGGGTAAGGCATTCATTATGCAAAGCAAGCATGTGAAGGAAACTTTCCTTTTACTTACCCGAGTTCGGAGCTCTCCAGGAGCTTTCGCAGATCTTCCCCGCAGTGTACTAGATGCTGCGGAGTTTTACCGAGCTGAGGAGGGGAGCTCGATGGAGAAGTTGTTATGGTCTCAGTATACTGGGACCGAACACCCAATGCCCTTGAGCGACCAGCTGAAGCAATTGGTCGAGCTTCACAAGGCGGCCGAACAGGCCATGAGGGGCCTTATAGTCCGGATGTGGCCTGGCGAGCCCCTGTCCGGCAGCTACTTCGGTCTGGTGAGGCGGCTTGTGGAGGCCTGCCCATGGCTTGAAGTCATAAAGCGGTCCGTCTGCATCGAGGGTGCGCGTAGGGCTTTTGCCCGGGCTAAGGTGCACTGGGCGAAGTTGGACGCCATGAAGCTGGTGAAGGAGGGGCCGCCGGAGGCAAGGAGCATCGCTGCCCTGAGATGTATTATGAGAGTGTCCTGAAGGGTTCCCGCCTTGTGGCGGATGAATGTGCCAGGGATGTAATTTTTGAATGAACATGCTCATTTGATCCTGTAATGTGAAACAATTTCATCTGCACTATGCAACTCTTTTTTATAATTTAAAATATTACCTTCTATGCGGCCATTTATAACATCTGAGAGTTGGCCAGTCATCGGCTTCTGCCCCCATGTAACTAGTACTAGGGTGTTCGGGATAAACCTGAGCACTCTTTACCCCAATTTTGGGTCCTTCAAGGGAGGTGTTCAGCACAACGAACCAGGCAATCGGACTATAGGGCTTTATCACTCTCACTTAGCCATAGAAGTCTACAATTTTAAACTTTGGCGAAGCCCCTAGTATTCGGAAGGCCGAATTTGGGGCGCTATACACGCCTAAGCGGGCAAGGCCGACTCCTCGCCTGAAGCGGAAAAAGTCTTGAAGGACTTGAGACCTCTCGAACAGCGACCAGTCTCTCGCCTTATCATGACAGTCAGTTTTCGGCTTTCTCTACTGAGGTGCTCGTCCGGAAGAACCGGGACACAATCGCAGTAGTTCTCCCACCGCTACCTTAGCCGATATAGCGGAACGTAAGGTACCAAAGCGTGGGAGCCAGGCAAACCCAACTGTTTACCCAAGACATGATTCGGAGCTGATGCATATAATGCTATAAGTTCGGGGTGCTGCACTGTCGAAAGTGTTCGGACTTCTCGCGCCGTATTATGGGGTAAACGAAAGCCCCTGGCGTACTGACCGTACCTGAATGTACGGGTGCGGATTGTCGTGAATGGACGTATAAGAAAAAAGGGATGAATAATGCAATAATAGACTAATGCTATGCATTGGTCTTTAAATAATACGTCGAAGTGTACTGGTACAAGTAGTGCAATAATCAGAAAGTAGGACTATTCGAAATGTCCTATCCAAGGGCAAGCTGCGTATGTATAGTAGAAAGCGGGTATATCAATTATTATTAGAGACCACCTGGGGGTTCTCGTGTCCATCTTAGCTGTTGCCGCCTTGGTTGTTCCTTCCCATAATGTGTCCGGCAATCGTACTGCCGGAAAGGGCTTCCAGAGAGTTAGGTCCTGAAAGAGAAAAAATGATAAAGGTATATAGCCCCTAGGGCGGTTAAGCCGCATTGCGGGACCTGCCCTGATCGTGCCCCCGCCTATGTCCATGGTATTTTCAGTGTGTAATTATGTACGCGCGGCATGGATTTCGTCGCTTGACTGGGACTGGGACGGGGTCCGAATTGCTAGGCGAGCTCTGTGGGTGCCAGGCGAGCTCTGCGCGTGCCAGGCGATCCTGTTGCAGCTTACTCCGGACTCGCTTGAAGGTGTCCGGGGGCTGTATCGCCGAATTAGTGGTTTGCCTTAAAAGGCTGCTTTGTGCTTCTGCTGCGAGGGCCGCAGTGTGCTCCTCTGTGCGGAGCAAGCGTTCTGTGTTTCCGTTCACTGTTATCACCCCCTAGGTCCTGGCATCTTGAGCTTGAGGCATGCGTAATGCGGTACCGCATTGAATTTTGCAAATGCAGTTCGCCCGAGCAGTGCGTGATAGCCACTGTGAAACGGGACGATATCAAAAAATAACTCCTCGCTTCGGAAGTTGTCCGGTGATCTGAAGACCACTTCCAGTGTGATTGAGCCCGTGCAATGGGCCTCTACACCTGGGATGACGCCCTTAAAGGTGGTTTTGGTGGGTTTGATCCTCGAGCGATCGATACCCATTTTTCGCACTGTATCCTGATAGAGCAGGTTCAGGCTGTTGCCGCCGTCCATAAGGACTCGAGTGAGGTGAAGTCCGTCGATGATGGAATCTAGGACTAGTGCGGCGGATCCGCCATGACGGATACTAGTGGGGTGGTCCCTGCGATCAAAGGTGATTGGACAAGCGGACCATGGGTTGAACTTTGGGGCGATGGGCTCCATCCATAGACATCCCTTAGTGCACGCTTCCGCTCCCTCTTGGGAATGTGGGTTGCGTATATCATGTTCACCGTTTTCACTTGTGGGGGGAACCCCTTCTGTCCTCCCATGTTCGGCGGACGGGGATCCTCCTCGTCATCACTATGCAACCCCATGTCCTTTCTTTCGGCATTTAACTTGCCGGCCTGCTTGAACACCCATCATTCTCTATTGGTGTGATTGGCTGGCTTGTCGGGGGTGCCGTGGATTTGACACGAGTGATCCAGTATGCGATCCAAACTGGACGGAGCCTGAGTACTTCTTTCAAATGCCTTTTTCTGCTGCCCGGATCTAGAGCCTATGAATCCAGCATTGACTGCCATATCATCGGTGTTATCACCGTTGTTGCGGCGCTTTGGTCTGTTACGACGCGGTCTGTCGTTGGCATCTTTGGTAACCGAAGTGCCTGGATTCCTTGATGTGTTGTTGTTGCGAGCCAGCCAACTATCCTCTCCCGCGCAAAAGTGGGTCATGAGTGTCGTGAGGGTTGTCATAGACTTCGGCTTCTCCTGGCCAAGGTGGCGGGCAAGCCACTCATCGCGGATGTTATGCTTGAATGCCGCTAGGGCCTCTGCATTCGGACAGTCGACGATTTGGTTTTTCTTGGTCAGGAACCATGTCCAGAATTGCCTGGCCGATTCCCATGGCTGCTGAGTTATATGGCTCAAGTCATCAACATCCAGTGGTCACACATAAGTGTTGGGGAACGCAGTAATTTCAAAATTTTCCTAAGCACACGCAAGATCATGGTGATGCACAGCAACGAGAGGGGAGAGTGTTGTCTACGTACCAACGCAGACCGACTGCGGAAGCGATCACACAATGTAGAGGAAGTAGTCGTACGTCTTCTTCCCGATCCGACCAATCCAAGCACCGTTACTCCGGCACCTCCGAGTTCTTAGCACACGTTCAACTCGATGACGTTCCCTGGGCTCCGATCCAGCAAAGCGTCGAGGAAGAGTTTCGTCAGCACGACGGCGTGATGACGATCTTGATGTACTACCGACGCAGGGCTTCGCCTAAGCACTACAACGGTACGATCGAGGTGGAATTTGGTGGCAGGGGGCACCGCACACGGCTAAGGAACGATCTCAAGGATCAAGTTGTGTGTCTATGGGGTGCCCCCTGCCCCCGTATATAAAGGCCAGGGGCAAGGGGGTCGGCCGGCTAGGAGGGAGGCGCAGGGAGGAGTCCCACTCCTACCGGGAGTAGGACTCCTTCCCCCAAATCCTATTCCTAGTAGGACTCTTCGGGAGAAAGAGAGAGAGGGGGGCCGTCCCCTTCTCCTAGTCCTAATAGGACTAGGGAAGGGGGGTTCGGCCGGCTAGCTTGTGGGCTACCCCTTCTCTCTTTTCCACTAAGGCCCAATAGGCCCATTTGCCTCCCGGGGGGTTCCGGTAACCCTCCCGGTAATCCGGTAAAATCCCGATTTCACCCGGAACACTTCCGGTGCCCAAACATAGGCTTCCAATATATCAATCTTTACGTCTCGACCATTCCGAGACTCCTCGTCATGTCCGTGATCTCATCCGGGACTCCGAACAACCTTCGGTACATCAAAATGCATAAACTCATAATAACTGTCATCGTAACGTTAAGCGTGCGGACCCTACGGTTCGAGAACAATGTAGACATGACCGAGACACGTCTCCGGTCAATAACCAATAGCGGGACCTGGATGCCCATATTGGCTCCTACATATTCTACGAAGATCTTTATCGGTCAGACCGCATAACAACATACGTTGTTCCCTTTGTCATCGGTATGTTACTTGCCCGAGATTCGATCGTCGGTATCCAATACCTAGTTCAATCTCGTTACCGGCAAGTCTCTTTACTCGTTCCGTAATACATCATCTCACAACTAACTTATTAGTTGCAGTGCTTGCAAGGCTTATGTGATGTGCATTACCGAGAGGGCCCAGAGATACCTCTCCGACAATCAGAGTGACAAACCCTAATCTCGAAATACGCCAACCCAACATCTACCATTGGAGACACCTGTAGTACTCCTTTATAATCACCCAGTTACGTTGTGACGTTTGGTAGTACCCAAAGTGTTCCTCCGGTAAACGGGAGTTGCATAATCTCATAGTTATAGGAACATGTATAAGTCATGAAGAAAGCAATAGCAACATACTAAACGATCGGGTGCTAAGCTAATGGAATGGGTCATGTCAATCAGATCATTCTACTAATGATGTGACCTCGTTAATCAAATAACAACTCCTTGTTCATGGTTAGGAAACATAACCATCTTTGATTAACGAGCTAGTCAAGTAGAGGCATACTAGTGACACTCTGTTGGTCTATGTATTCACACATGTATTATGTTTCCGGTTAATACAATTCTAGCATGAATAATAAACATTTATCATGATATAAGGAAATAAATAATAACTTTATTATTGCCTCTAGGGCATATTTCCTTCAGTCTCCCACTTGCACTAGAGTCAATAATCTAGATTACACTGTAATGATTCTAACACCCATGGAGCCTTGGTGCTGATCATGTTTTGCTCGTGGAAGAGGCTTAGTCAACGGGTCTGCAACATTCAGATCCGTATGTATCTTGCAAATCTCTATGTCTCCCACCTGGACTAAATCCCGGATGGAGTTGAAGCGTCTCTTGATGTGTTTGGTTCTTTTGTGAAATCTGGATTCCTTTGCCAAGGCAATTGCACCAGTATTGTCACAGAAGATTTTCATTGGACCCGATGCACTAGGTATGACACCTAGATCGGATATGAACTCCTTCATCCAGACTCCTTTGTTTGCTGCTTCCGAAGCAGCAATGTACTCCGCTTCACATGTAGATCCCGCTACGACGCTTTGTTTAGAACTGCACCAACTGACAGCTCCACCGTTTAAAGTAAATACGTATCCGGTTTGCGATTTAGAATCGTCCGGATCAGTGTCAAAGCTTGCATCAACGTAACCTCTTATGGTGAGCTCTTTGTCACCTCCATATACGAGAAACATATCCCTAGTCCTTTTCAGGTATTTCAGGATGTTCTTGACCGCTGTCCAGTGATCCATTCCAGGATTACTTTGGTACCTCCCTGCTAAACTTATAGCAAGGCACACATCAGGTCTGGTACACAGCATTGCATACATGATAGAGCCTATGGCTGAGGCATAGGGAACATCTTTCATTTTCTCTCTATCTTCTGCAGTGGTCGGGCATTGAGTCTTACTCAACTTCACACCTTGTAGCACAGGCAAGAACCCTTTCTTTGCTTGATCCATCTTGAACTTCTTCAAAATTTTGTCAAGGTATGTGCATTGTGAAAGTCCAATTAAGCGTTTTGATCTATCTCTATAGATCTTTATGCCTAATATGTATGCAGCTTCCCCGAGGTCTTTCATCGAAAAACTTTTATTCAAGTATCCCTTTATGCTATCCAGAAATTCTATATCATTTCCAATTAGCAATATGTCATCCACATATAATATCAGAAATGCTACAGAGCTCCCACTCACTTTCTTGTAAATACAGGCTTCTCCAAAAGTCTGTATAAAGCCAAATGCTTTGATCACACTATCAAAGCGTTTATTCCAACTCCGAGATGCTTGCACCAGTCCATAAATGGATCGCTGGAGTTTGCATACTTTGTTAGCTCCTTTTGGATCGACAAAACCTTCTGGTTGTACCATATACAACTCTTCTTCCAGAAATCCATTCAGGAATGCAGTTTTTGACATCCATCTGCCATATTTCATAATCATAAAATGCGGCAATTGCTAACATAATTCTGACGGACTTAAGCATCGCTACGGGTGAGAAAGTCTCATCGTAGTCAACCCCTTGAACTTGCCGAAAACCTTTCGCGACAAGTCGAGCTTTATAGACAGTAATATTACCGTCAGCGTCAGTCTTTTTCTTGAAGATCCATTTATTCTCAATTGCTTGCCGATCATCGGGCTAGTCAACCAAAGTCCATACTTTGTTCTCATACATGGATCCCATCTCAGATTTCATGGCCTCAAGCCACTTTGCGGAATCTGGGCTCACCATCGCTTCTTCATAGTTCGTAGGTTCATCATGATCTAGCATCATGACTTCCAGAACTGGATTACCGTACCACTCTGGTGCGGATCTCACTCTGGTTGATCTACGTGGTTCAGTAGTATCTTGTTCTGAAGCTTCATGATCATCATCATTAGCTTCCTCACTGATTGGCATAGGTGTCGCAGAAACAGTTTTCTGTGATGTACTATTTTCCAATAAGGGAGCAGGTACAGTTACCTCGTCAAGTTCTACTTTCCTCCCACTCACTTCTTTCGGGAGAAACTCCTTCTCTAGAAATGATCCATTCTTAGCAACGAATGTCTTGCCTTCGGATCTGTGATAGAAGGTATACCCAACAGTTTCCTTTGGGTATCCTTTGAAGACACATTTCTCCGCTTTGGGTTCGAGCTTATCAGGTTGAAGCTTTTTCACATAAGCATCGCAGCCCCAAACTTTAAGAAACGACAACTTTGGTTTCTTGCCAAACCATAGTTCATAAGGCGTCGTCTCAACGGATTTTGATGGTGCCCTATTTAACGTGAATGCGGCCGTCTCTAAAGCATAACCCCAAAACGATAGCGGTAAATCAGTAAGAGACATCATGGATCGCACCATATCTAGTAAAGTGCGATTACGACGTTCGGACACACCATTACGCTGTGGTGTTCCGGGTGGCGTGAGTTGCGAAACTATTCCACAATTTTTCAAATGTACACCAAACTCGTAACTCAAATATTCTCCTCCACGATCAGATCGTAGAAATTTTATTTTCTTGTTACGATGATTTTCAACTTCACTCTGAAATTCCTTGAACTTTTCAAATGTTTCAGACTTATGTTTCATTAAGTAGATATACCCATATCTGCTTAAATCATCTATGAAGGTGAGAAAATAACGATATCCGCCGCGAGCCTCAATATTCATCGGACCACATACATCGGTATGTATGATTTCCAACAAATCTGTTGCTCTCTCCATAGTACCAGAGAACGGTGCTTTAGTCATCTTGCCTATGAGGCACGGTTCGCAAGTACCAAGTGATTCATAATCAAGTGATTCCAAAAGCCCATCAGTATGGAGTTTCTTCATGCGCTTTACACCGATATGACCTAAACGGCAGTGCCACAAATAAGTTGCACTATCATTATTAACTTTGCATCTTTTGGCTTCTACATTATGAATATGTGTATCACTATCTTCGAGATTCAACAAGAATAGACCACTCTTCAAAGGTGCATGACCATAAAAGATATTATTCATATAAATAGAACAACCATTATTCTCTGATTTAAATGAATAACCGTCTCGCATTAAACAAGATCCAGATATAATGTTCATGCTCAACGCTGGCACCAAATAACAATTATTTAGGTCTAATATTAATCCCGAAGGTAGATGTAGAGGTAGCGTGCCGACCGCGATCACATCGACTTTGGAACCGTTTCCCACGCGCATCGTCACCTCGTCCTTTGCTAGTGTCCGCTTATTCCGTAGTCCCTGTTTCGAGTTGCAAATATTAGCAACAGAACCAGTATCAAATACCCAGGTGCTACTGCAAGCTCTAGTAAGGTACACATCAATAACATGTATATCACATATACCTTTGCTCACTTTGCCATCCTTCTTATCCGCCAAATACTTGGGGCAGTTCCGCTTCCAGTGACCAGTCTGCTTGCAGTAGAAGCACTCAGTTTCAGGCTTAGGTCCAGACTTGGGTTTCTTCTCCTGAGCAGCAACTTGCTTGCTGTTCTTCTTGAAGTTTCCCTTCTTCTTCCCTTTGCCCTTTTTCTTGAAACTAGTGGTTTTGTTAACCATCAACACTTGATGCTCCTTCTTGATTTCTACCTCCGCAGCTTTCAGCATTGCGAAGAGCTCGGGAATAGTCTTGTTCATCCCTTGCATATTATAGTTCATCACGAAGCTCTTGTAGCTTGGTGGCAGTGATTGGAGAATTCTGTCAATGACGCAGTCATCTGGAAGATTAACTCCCATCTGAATCAAGTGATTATTATACCCAGACATCTTGAGTATATGCTCACTGACAGAACTGTTCTCCTCCATCTTACAGCTATAGAACTTATTGGAGACTTCATATCTCTCAATTCGGGCATTTGCTTGAAATATTAACTTCAACTCCTGGAACATCTCATATGCTCCATGACGTTCAAAACGTCGTTGAAGTCCCGATTCTAAGCCGTAAAGCATGGCACACTGAACTATCGAGTAGTCATCAGCTTTGCTCTGCCAGACGTTCATAACATCTGGCGTTGCTCCAGCAGCAGGCCTGTCACCCAGCGGTGCTTCTAGGACATAATTCTTCTGTGCAGCAATGAGGATAATCCTCAGGTTACGGACCCAGTCCGTGTAATTGCTACCATCATCTTTCAACTTTGCTTTCTCAAGGAACGCATTAAAATTCAACGGAACAATAGCACGAGCCATCTATCTACAAGCAACATAAACAAGCAAGATACTATCAGGTACTAAGTTCATGATAAGTTTAAGTTCAGTTAATCAAATTACTTAGGAACTCCCACTTAGATAGACATCCCTCTAATCCTCTAAGTGATCACGTGATCCAAATCAACTAAACCATAACCGATCATCACGTGAGATGGAGTAGTTTTCAATGGTGAACATCGTTATGTTGATCATATCTACTATATGATTCACGCTCGACCTTTCGGTCTCTGTGTTCCGAGGCCATATCTGCATATGCTAGGCTCGTCAAGTATAACCTGAGTATTCTGCGTGTGCAAAACTGGCTTGCACCCGTTGTAGATGGACGTAGAGCTTATCACACCCGATCATCACGTGGTGTCTGGGCACGACGAACTTTGGCAACGGTGCATACTCAGGGAGAACACTTCTTGATAATTTAGTGAGAGATCATCTTATAATGCTACCGTCAATCAAAGCAAGATAAGATGCATAAAAGGATAAACATCACATGCAATCAATATAAGTGATATGATATGGCCATCATCATCTTGTGCTTGTGATCTCCATCTCCGAAGCACCGTCATGATCACCATCGTCACCGGCGCGACACCTTGATCTCCATCGTAGCATCGTTGTCGTCTCGCCAATCTTATGCTTCCACGACTATTACTACCGTTTAGTAATCTAGTAAAGCATTACATCGCGATTGCATTGCATACAATAAAGCGACAACCATATGGCTCCTGCCAGTTGCCGATAACTTAGTTACAAAACATGATCATCTCATACAATAAAATCAGCATCATGCCTTGACCATATCACATCACAACACACCCTGCAAAAACAAGTTAGACGTCCTCTACTTTGTTGTTGCAAGTTTTACGTGGCTGCTACGGGCTTAAGTAAGAACTCATCTCACCTACGCATCAAAACCACAACGATAGTTCATCAAATAGACTCCGTTTTAACCTTCTCAAGGACCGGGCGTAGTCACACTTGGTTCAACTAAAGTTGGAGAGACAGTCTTCCGCAAGCCATCTATGTGCAAAGCACGTCGAGGGAACCGGTCTCGCGTAAGAGTACGCGTAAGGTTGGTCCGGATCGTCTCAACCAACAATACCGCCGAACCAAAGTATGACATGCTGGTAGGCAGTATGACTTGTATCGCCCACAACTCACTTGTGTTCTACTCGTGCATATAACATCAAACCATAAAACCTAGGCTCGGATGCCACTGTTGGGGAACGCAGTAATTTCAAAATTTTCCTACGCACACGCAAGATCATGGTGATGCACAGCAACGAGAGGGGAGAGTGTTGTCTACGTACCAACGTAGACCGACTGCGGAAGCGATCACACAACGTAGAGGAAGTAGTCGTACGTCTTCTTCCCGATCCGACCGATCCAAGCACCGTTACTCCGGCACCTCCGAGTTCTTAGCACACGTTCAACTCGATGACGTTCCCCGGGCTCCGATCCAGCAAAGCGTCGAGGAAGAGTTTCGTCAGCACGACGGCGTGATGACGATCTTGATGTACTACCGACGCAGGGCTTCGCCTAAGCACTACAACGGTACGATCGAGGTGGAATTTGGTGGCAGGGGGCACCGCACACGGCTAAGGAACGATCTCAAGGATCAAGTTGTGTGTCTATGGGGTGCCCCCTGCCCCCGTATATAAAGGCCAGGGGCAAGGGGGTCGGCCGGCTAGGAGGGAGGCGCAGGGAGGAGTCCCACTCCTACCGGGAGTAGGACTCCTTCCCCCAAATCCTATTCCTAGTAGGACTCTTCGGGAGAAAGAGAAGAGAGGGGGGCCGGCCCCTTCTCCTAGTCCTAATAGGACTAGGGAAGGGGGTTTCGGCCGGCTAGCTTGTGGGCTACCCCTTCTCTCTTTTCCACTAAGGCCCAATAGGCCCATTTGCCTCCCGGGGGGTTCCGGTAACCCTCCCGGTAATCCGGTAAAATCCCGATTTCACCCGGAACACTTCCGGTGCCCAAACATAGGCTTCCAATATATCAATCTTTACGTCTCGACCATTCCGAGACTCCTCGTCATGTCCATGATCTCATCTGGGACTCCGAACAACCTTCGGTACATCAAAATGCATAAACTCATAATAACTGTCATCGTAACGTTAAGCGTGCGGACCCTATGGTTCGAGAACAATGTAGACATGACCGAGACACGTCTCCAGTCAATAACCAATAGCGGGACCTGGATGCCCATATTGGCTCCTACATATTCTACGAAGATCTTTATCGGTCAGACCGCATAACAACATACGTTGTTCCCTTTGTCATCGGTATGTTACTTGCCCGAGATTCGATCGTCGGTATCCAATACCTAGTTCAATCTCGTTACTGGCAAGTCTCTTTACTCGTTCCGTAATACATCATCTCACAACTAACTTATTAGTTGCAGTGCTTGCAAGGCTTATATGATGTGCATTACCGAGAGGGCCCAGAGATACCTCTCCGACAATCAGAGTGACAAACCCTAATCTCGAAATACGCCAACCCAACATCTACCATTGGACACACCTGTAGTACTCCTTTATAATCACCCAGTTACGTTGTGATGTTTGGTAGTACCCAAAGTGTTCCTCCGGTAAACGGGAGTTGCATAATCTCATAGTTATAGGAACATGTATAAGTCATGAAGAAAGCAATAGCAACATACTAAACGATCGGGTGCTAAGCTAATGGAATGGGTCATGTCAATCAGATCATTCTACTAATGATGTGACCTCGTTAATCAAATAACAACTCCTTGTTCATGGTTAGGAAACATAACCATCTTTGATTAACGAGCTAGTCAAGTAGAGGCATACTAGTGACACTCTGTTGGTCTATGTATTCACACATGTATTATGTTTCCGGTTAATACAATTCTAGCATGAATAATAAACATTTATCATGATATAAGGAAATAAATAATAACTTTATTATTGCCTCTAGGGCATATTTCCTTCAATAAGTGCCCTAGAAGTTGTCAAGGAATGCATCTTCGAAATCCTCCCAACTGCCGACGGAGTCTGCTGGCAAGCTATTCAGCCAATGCCGAGCTGGTCCTTTGATTTTTAGTGGGAGGTACTTGATGGCATGTAGATCGTCATCGCGAGCCATGTGGATGTGAAGGAGGAAATCCTCGATCCATACAGCGGGATCAATTGTATCATCATACGATTCGATATTTATGGGTTTAAAACCCTCCGGGAATTCGTGATCCATAACTTCATCAGTGAAGCATAGGGGGTGTGCGGCGCCTCTGTGCCGGGCTATATCATGACGCAGTTCATATGAGTCTTGTCTGCTATATTCGGCCCGGCCGGATTTACCTTTAGTGTATCCGGCACGACGATCATCGTCCCTTGTTGGCGCGCGCGCTCGTGACCCGTATATTGACCTTGCAAGTTTTGCCCTGCTGTCCAATACGTCTCGTAGGTCCCATGTGTTGCCCCGGGCCTTGGTATTTTTGATTGAGTGGCGGCGGGGTGCGGGCTGAACTTCAGGATAAAACGCCCTTCTGGCTCGGCCACGCGGTGGCCGGTCAGCCGCATCGTACACTGGTGATGGAGGTTTCAATGCTTCCTCTTCTAAGTGAGGTAGTAACCTGCATTTTGGGTAACTCTTGGAGGGGCGCTTGAGTTCGTATTCCTCGACCGCAAGGACTTTGGTCCATCTGTCTGCTAGCAAGTCTTGATCAGCTTGAAGCTGTTGTTGCTTTTTCTTCAGGCTATTTGCTGTGGCCATAAGCCGGCGCTTGAAGCGCTCCTGCTCGACGGGATCCTTAGGCACGATAAATTGTTCGTCACCGAGGCTCACCTCGTCTTCGGAGAGAGGCATATAATTGTCCTCCTCCGGTTCTCCATCTGCCGCCTGCTCTGGAGGGGTAGCTTGTTCATCCTCCCGCTCTACATCGTACTGGAGGGGATTGTGATTGTCTTCGGCACTATCTGGAGTGTTATTATCTCCTTTGCCGGTATCACTACTTTTGCTGTGGCGGGACTTAGAGCGGTGCCGCTGACCTCGGCGCTTGGGTTGCTTCTTGGAGGGGTCATCCTCCGTTGTCTCGTCGCCATTGCCTTCTTTGGGGGTGTCCACCATGTATATATATCATATGATGAGGTGGCGGTCCAGCGCCCTATGGGTGGTGGTTCCTGTTCGTCTCCTGCATCGTCGTCCATACCGTCGATGTCTTTGGAGTCGAAGTCGAGCATGTTGGTTAAATCATCGACAGTGGCTACTAAGTGGGTGGTGGGTGGGCAGCGAATTTCTTCATCGTCCGCATCCCATTCTAGCCGGACATAGTTCGGCCAAGGTTCTCCTAACAAGGAGAGAGACCTTAATGAATTTAGCACATCACCGAAAGGCGAGTACTGACAGATATCCGCGGAGGTGAACTCCATGACCAACGCGCTTAGGGGTTGTCAATCCCTTCACGGTCACTTACGAAAGTGAGATCTGATAGAGATGATAAATAATATTTTTTGTATTTTTGGTATAGAGATGCAAAGTGAAAAGTAAAATCAAAGTAAAAGCAAAGCAATAATAAAGTGATGGAGATTGATATGATGAGAAAGAGACCCAGGGGCCATAGGTTTCACTAGTGGCTTCTCTCAAGAGCATAAGTATTCTACCGTGGGTGAACAAATTACTGTTGAGCAATTTACAGAATTGAGCATAGTTATGAGAATATCTAGGTATGATCATGTATATAGGCATCACTTCCGAGACAAGTAGACCGACTCCTGCCTGCATCTACGACTATTAGTCCACTCATCGACCGCTATCCAGCATGCATCTAGAGTATTAAGTTAAAAACAGAGTAAGGCCTTAAGCAAGATGACATGATGTAGAGGGATAGTTTCATGCAATATGATAAAAACCACATCTTGTTATCCTCGATGGCAACAATACAATACGTGCCTTGCTGCCCCTTCTGTCACTGGGAAAGGACACCGCAAGATCGGACCCAAAGCTAAGCACTTCTCCCATGGCAAGAACAACCAATCTAGTAGGCCAAACCAAACTGATAATTCGAAGAGACTTGCAAAGATAATCAATCATACATAAAAGAATTTAGAGAAGATTCAAATATTATTCATAGATAGACTAGATCATAAACCCACAATTCATCGGTCTCAACAAACACACCGCAAAAAGAAGATTACATCGAATAGATCTCCATGAGAGAGGGGGAGAACATTGTATTGAGATCCAAAAGGAGAGAAGAAGCCATCTAGCTACTAACTATGGACCCGTAGGTCTGAAGTAAACTACTGACACTTCATCGGAGGGGCTTGGATGATGATGTAGAGTCCCTCCGTGATCGATGCCCCCTCCAGCGGAGCTTTGGAACAGGCCCCAAGATGGGATCTCGTGGATACAGAAAGTTGCGGTGGTGGAATTAGGTTTTTGGCTCCGTTTCTGATCGTTTGGGGGTACGTGGATATATATAGGAGGAAGAAGTACGTCGGTGGAACAATAGGGGGCCCATGAGGGTGGAGGGCACGCCTGGGGGGGCAGGCGCGCCCCTACCTCGTGGCCTCCTGTTAATTGTCTTGACATAGGGTCCAAGTCTCTTGAGTTGTATTCGGTGAGAAAATCACATTCCTGAAGGTTTCATTCCGTTTGGACTCCGTTTGATATTCCTTTTCTTCGAAACCCTAAAACAGGCAAAAAACAACAATTCTGGGTTGGGCCTCCGGTTAATAGGTTAGTCCCAAAAATAATATAAAAGTGGATAACAAAGCCCAATATAGTCCAAAACAGTAGATAATATAGCATGGAGCAATCAAAAATTATAGATACATTGGAGACGTATCACTGGCCAAGGGCCTTTTGCTATGTATATTATCTTTGCTGATTTCTGACTTGTCGTGCTATTCTGCTCCTTTGGCTTTTCCTTTGTCGCCTTCCCTTGGCTGCCGTCTTGCCAACCGGACAGCCGCTCTGCGGTCTGTGGCTGGGTCAAGTTCTTGGCCATTTTGGGAAGCCAAGTACTTTAGCCGTTGTAGAGCGTAGCAAGTTGAGTTAGAAACCGGCCGGCCGGCTGCTCAACAGCCGATCGTCGAGGTGAGGAGCCGGTTTGGCCTATGCGATTGCTTGGGTCCTTATCCTTTTTTCGTGTGGGCACCGTTTCCTGCCTTTAACTCTTGCCAGCCGAGCAGTCGCTCTGCGAGCTGTGGCTGATGGCAAGAGAGGGCTGAGATGCCGGCACATTACTTGTCCGACTGCAGGTAGCATTGACATAGTACAAAGAGGCAAGTCCCTGGGCCGACTGGTCGAACCCGGTGCCAGGCGGAGTAGTGAAATAACACATTCATAGGCATAGAACTTATCATATAGATAGAAAAGGGTAGCCCCCGAGCACTCCTCGAGAGACCCGATGTCTTAACGCTTAATACAAAGGGTAGCGTGGTACATACTGCATTAACTATAAAATCTCCGGAGGAGATTTGCATTCCATGGGCGCTCCTATTCCTTGTCGAAGTCATCTCTCTTGCGTGCTCTGGGATTTTGTGCATCGATGAGGTAGTAGGAGTCATTGCCCAATGCTTTGCTGATGATGAACGGGCCTTCCCAAGGGGTCGAGAGCTTGTGCTGGCCGGCTGTTCGCTGGATCAGCTGGAGCACAAGGTCTCCCTCTTGGAACGATATTGGCTTGACCTTCCGACTGTGGTAGCGGCGCATACTCTGCTTGTAGATGGCGGACCAGCTGAGTGCTAACAGCTGGCCCTCTTCCAGCAGATCAACGCCATCTTCTCTTGCTTCTTTCGCCTCCGCCTCCGTGTACATGGTGACGCAAGGTGAGTCAAACTCGATGTCAGTTGGGATGATGGCCTTGGCCCCATACACGAGGAAGAAAGGAGTGAATCTGGTTGATTTGTTTGGAGTGGTGCGGAGGCTCCAGAGGACGGCCGATAGCTCATCGATCCAGCAGCTGGCCGAGTGCTCCAGTGGCTCGACCAGTCGAGGCTTGATGCCGGAGAGGACGAGGCCACTTGCTCGCTCAACTTGGCCGTTTGACTGCGGATGGGCAACTGACGCTAGTCCAGTCAGATGCCCTGCGTCGCGCAGAAACGGGCCAAGGCTGCCTTGGCAAAGTTCATGCCATTATCAGTGATGATGCTGTGTGGCACACTGTATCGGATGGTGATATCTGCAATGAAGGTCACAACAGTCGGACCATTCAGTTTCTTGATTGGCTTTGCTTCAATCCAATTGGTGAATTTGTTCACGGCGACAAGCAGATGGGTCAGCTGCCGCGTGCTGTCTTGAATGGTCCCACCATGTCCAGCCCCCACATGGCAAAAGGCCAAGTGAGAGGGATGGTCTTGAGTGCAAAAGCCGGTAGATGTTGCTTGGAGCTGAACTTTTGGCACCCTTTGCAATGATTGACCAACTCCTTGGCGTCTTCCAAAGCAGTCGGCCAGAAGAAACCATGGCGGAAAGTTTTGGCAACAAGGGATCCGGAGGCCGCGTGGTGGCCGCACTTGCCTTGGTGGATATCTTTGAGGATTGCTTGACCCTTCTCTGGTTCTATGCAGCGTTGGAAGACTCCAGTCATGCTGTGTCTGACAAGCTCTCTCTTTACTATCGTGTAGGTTCCTGCTCGGCAATGCACTTGCCGGGCCGAGATCTCATCAGCCGGCAGTTCTCTAGTCACCAGAAACTCGAGGATGGGTTGTGCCCATGATGGGGCTTGAAGTTCTTCTACTGCCACTATGGCCACTTGTACTAGGGAGGTTGGGTTGGGAGGTGGCGGGTTGGGGTCGGTCACCACTTGCTGCGTTGTTGAAGTCTCCAGGCCGACTGTCGCAGCCCCCGGGCCAGGTTGTGAAGTCCCCGGGCCGGGTGCGACTGTTGCAGACCCTAAGCCGCTTGCCGAAGTCCCCGGCCCGGGAGATGCAGCTCCCGGGCCGGGTGCGACTGCCGCAGTCCCGTGCTGCCTGCCGAAGTCCCCGGACCGGCTGCTGAAGCTCTTGAGTCGGATCTGACTGCCTCGGGAGCAGCCGGCACGAAGGTGGACTCGGATTCTGGAGAAGGCTTGATTGACGGCTTGCGGAGGCACTGAAGGCAGACGCTAGCTGATATTGCTTGACAGGTGGAGCCGATCCATGCGAGGGTATCAGCTGGCTCGTTTCATTCCATGGCACATGAAGGAACTCGCACCCCTCAAAATATTCGCCGAGTTGCTGAACAAGGAAGCGGTAACTTGCCATGTTTGCATCCTTGGCGTCCTAGTCACCAGACGACTGTTGGACCACCAAGTCGGAGTCGTCGTATGATGACCCACAAGTATAGGGGATCTATCGTAGTCCTTTCGATAAGTTAGAGTGTCGAATCCAACGAGGAGCAGAAGGAAATGATAAGCAATTTTCAGTAAGGTATTCTCTGCAAGCACTGAAATTATCGGTAACATGTAGTTTTGTGATAAGGTAATCTATAACGGGTAATAAGTAATAAAAGTAAAAAAGGTGCAGCAAGATGGCCCAATCCTTTTTGTAGCAAAGGAGAAGCCTGGACAAACAGGTTGGAGGAAGGCATGTAAGGGGAAAAGACTTGAGTCCATTCGCATCTTACTTGCCTATGCTAATCATCATAACATCACCTTGTACCAAATGGACATTAAAAGTGCTTTTCTAAATGGAGAAATAGAGGAGGAAGTTTATGTCAAACAACCTCCCGGCTTTATCAATCCTAAGAAACCTAATCATGTTTACAAACTTCACAAAGCTCTTTATGGTCTTAAACAAGCTCCAAGAGCGTGGTATAAATGCTTGACCAAGTTCCTTATTGCAAGTGGTTTTGAAATTGGTAAAATTGATTCTACTCTTTTTACTAAAAGGGTAAATGGAGACCTATTTGTATGCCAAATTTATGTTGATGATATCATATTTGGTTCAACTAAGCCTCTCTTTAGTGAAAAGTTTGGAAAGCTAATGTCAGAGAAGTTTGAGATGTCTATGATGAGTGAACTCAAATTCTTTCTCGGTTTGCAAATCAAGCAAACTAAGGAAGGTACATTTGTCTCTCAAACAAAGTACACCAAGGACTTATTCAAGAAGTTCAATATGCAAGAATGCAAAGGTATGTCTACACCCATGCCTACTAGTGGACATAATGATTTGACCAAAGATGGTGAACCGGTTGATCAAAAGGTTTATCGCTCTATGATTGGTTCATTATTATACCTATGTGCTTCACGTCCCGATATTATGCTAAGTGTGTGCATGTGTGCACGATATCAAGCTACTCCTAAAGAATGCCATCTTAAGGCCGTGAAAAGATAGTTAGATACTTAATTCATACACCAAATTTTGGCATTTGGTATCCTAAGAGGTCTTCTTTTGATCTTGTTGGCTATTCCGACTCGGATTATGCCGGAGACAAGGTTGATAGAAAGTCAACTTCGGGTACTTGTCAATTTCTTGGTAGATCTCTTGTGTCTTGGTCTTCCAAGAAACAAAACTCCGTATCCTTATCCACCGCCGAAGCGGAATACATTGCCGCTGGTTCATGTTGTGCTCAATTACTTTGGATGACCCAAACTCTTAAAGATTATGGGATCTATGTGAAACATGTTCCATTGCTTTGTGACAATGAAAGTGCTATTAAAATTGGTCATAATCCTGTACAACATTCTCGAACTAAGCACATTGAAGTTCGTCATCATTTCATTCGAGATCATGTTCGCACCGATAAGCAATTAGCGGATATATTCACTAAACCACTTGATGAGAAAGTGTTTTGCAGGTTGAGAGGAGAATTGAACATCATTGATGCTTCGAACTTGGAGTAGAAACTCCATTGGATACATGCAAGACATGAGCTTATGACTAATCCATGATATATCTCTTATAATGACTATCTTATGTCTTGGATATATTTGTACCTTGCATGTTGTCTAACCCATGTAGGTGCTTGGTTGAATCTAACTCCATGAGATTGCGACTCACTCACATCTTGAGCAATCTCTACATCACCAAGTCTCTACACGATGGTGGTTGAAGACAAGGACGCAAAAAATCATTCAAACATATCCTTTGACAAATTCTATGTTGAGCTTCATGATTGTCATTTTTGGATACACAAGTGCTCTTCCTTGCAAGAACTAATCCATGTAGGTAGGTGAACTCACACTCCAAGTGGTGCTCCCAACTCTTGATGAGCTACATCAACCTTGAGCGCCCACCCAAGTTCAACTACATGAGCAAGAACCACACCACCACCCAAGGTATGTTGTTCCATCTTAGAGAAGCTTTACTCCAAGACATGAAGTCAAAGCAACTCAACAAGATGTGAATACATCAATATGCTTAAACGAAAAATGGTAACCCCATTTTGAGCTTAAACGATGAGTATGACCTATGATCAAGTGTTCTCACTTGAATCCTAAGTCAATATACTCTAACATAGGTGACTATGTTACCGCCCAACTCTAGATGAAGTTCTCTTGTGTTCCTTCTTTGTGTTATTGCATTTGTCTCATGCATGTTTATTTTCTTTCTCTTTTTCAAAAACAAAAAAACTTCATCTAGATCTTTCAGTTTCTTCTCTTTTCTCTTTGCTTTTGTTCTGCATTTAATTCCTTGCAAATCCTTCAGGTAATTCATTGCAAATCTTTGTGAGAAACTACATGTCTAGTGAGCTGAGGTGACAAGTGTTTTTCTCTGTGTAAACTCGGTTTCACCGACTTGCAATTTTTGGTCCAACTGAATCTTTTCGGTACCACCGAAATATGCCACTCATTGCCACCGACTTTGCAATCAGAAAAACAGTTTGCCACTTGTTCTACATTTCTTCCCATCCAGCTCCACTCAATGAATCTTGTCCTCTACAAGCATCACAATTTTATCCATTACTTTGTGCTCAGTCTCAAGGACCAAACCCATATGACGGATTCCAGAAAGCCCTTCTTGGAAATTGATGTCAAAGGGGGAGAGAGAGATCACATCAAAGCTTGTAGGAGAGAGAGATCACATCAAGGGAGAGAAAGTCTCAAGGATCCCAGATGTTATTAAGGGGGAGAGAGAGACTATATTATTAAGGGGGAGAGAGAGACTTCCAGGGGGAGAGAAAATACTCAAGGATCCCAGTTGCTTGATGTTTAAGAGGAGAGATGTCACATGTCTTTTTAGGGGGAAAGACATGTCTTTTTAGGGGGAAAGACATGTTCATACGTATCTGTCAGCTCTGATCTTCTGTTCCCTATCTTCTTCCAATATCCCATGCATCAAAATCATGAGTATGAGGAGTTCTTGCTTATGTACATACTGTTTGCAAGAAGGACTCATGAGCATGAAGGTATTTTCCTTGATAATCTTTTACTCTGATGCATATGGCCAAGATACATGTAACACATTGCCTACTCTATCATGATTATGCTCTCACATGCTGCTATATTTTATATTCATATGATTGCATACATGTGGGGGAGCCTATGCTTGTTACATGTCCTTCCAAAGCTTTACTTGCTGTTCTTTATATCTTTATCTAAAGCTTTGGTGTATGTTGCCATCAATTACCAAAAAGGGGGAGATTGAAAGCACAAGTGCTCCCTAGGTGGTTTTGATAATTTATGACAACATATTTCTTGTTGGACTAACGTTTTCATCTAGTATGTTTCAGATAAGTTCAACAATGGAGTGGCATGGACTAAAGGTTGTGGGAAGTTCTCCAAGATGCTAAGGACAAAGGATTGGCTAAAGCTTGAAGCTCAAGACTCTTCATTTTATATTTTAGTGATCCAAGATCACACTGAGTCTTTAGGAAAATCCAATACTATCAAGGAGGGATGAGGTGTTGCTTAATGAGCCTCTTGCTTCATGTGCTTAATGATATGCTCCAAAATCCTCAGCTACTTTCCCATATCCACAAATGACCTAAACCCTAAGCCAAACTCGGTCATACCGATTATTCCTATCCGGCGCCATCGAGTTTCACTTGTCATAGCCACTGCCAGAAACCCTAATCAGCTCGGTCTCACCGATGGGATCTCAGTCTCACCGAGATGGGCTTGCAAACTCTCTGTTATCTATTGCATTATTCTTAGTCTCACCGAGATATGCAATCGGTCCCACCGAGTTTGCTTGCCCAACTCTCTGTTTCGCCTATTACCCAAATCGGTCCCACCGAGTTTGATTAATCGGTCAAACCGAGTTTTGGATTTACCCTAACCTTAGCACATCGGTCCCACCGAGTTGATTCAGTCGGTCCCACCAAAATCTCTAACGGTCACTAGGTTTACCTTTTCGGTCCGACCGAGTTTGTTGATTCGGTCCCACCGAGATTGGAAAACTGTGTGTAACGGTTGGATTTTGTGTGGAGGCTATATATACCCCTCCACCTCCTCTTCATTAGAAGAGAGAGCCATCAGAACACATACACCATTCCAACTCATATGTTCTGAGAGAGAACCACCTACTCATGTGTTGAGACCAAGACATTCCATTCCTACCATATGAATCTTGATCTCTAGCCTTCCCAAGTTGCTTTCCACTAAAATCTTCTTTCCACTAGATCCAAATTCTATGAGAGAGAGTTGAGTGTTGGGGAGACTATCATTTGAAGCACAAGAGCAAGGAGTTCATCATCAACACACCGTTTGTTACTTCTTGGAGAGTGGTGTCTCCTAGATTGGCTAGGTGTCACTTGGGAGCCTCCGACAAGATTGTGGAGTTGAACCAAGGAGTTTGTAAGGGCAAGGAGATCGCCTACTTCGTGAAGATCTACCGCTAGTGAGGCAAGTCCTTCGTGGGCGATGGCCGTGGTGGGATAGACAAGGTTGCTTCTTCGTGGACCCTTCGTGGGTGGAGCCCTCCGTGGACTCGCGCAACCGTTACCCTTCGTGGGTTGAAGTCTCCATCAACGTGGATGTAGGATAGCACCACCTATCCGAACCACGGGAAAAACATTCGTGTCTCCGATTGCGTTTGATGTCTCCAAACCCTTCCCTTTACATTCTTGCAAGTTGCATGCTTTACTTTCCGCTGCCTATATACCCTTTGCATACTTGCTTGATATGTATTGTGATTGTTGAAATTATGCTTGAACTCCACTTAAACCCAAAAAGCTTAAAACTTGCAACTTTAGCATGAAGTGTCTAATCACCCCCCTCTAGACACATCTACTTCAAGGTCCTACAAGTGGTATCAGAGCTTTGGTCTCCATTGCCTTGGTTTAATCACCGTTGGAGGAAGATGGATGTGTCTACTTTAGGGAGTCTTAGACATAGAGTGCCTATTCTTGATGGAGAGTATTTTCATGAGTGGAAAAATGAGATGCTTGTAATCTTCAACCAATATCATTTGAACAAGTATATTGCTAGCCCTTATGCACCTCACATTGATCCTTTGCATCCTACCCTAGATGAAGATATTGACATGATTCACAATCTTAGAACTATTGAGCTCATCACTAGAGGATTGCCCAAAAATTTGATTGCTAGTTTGCCTACTCTTAATTGTGCCTATACTATATGGAAATTTCTTGAGGAATGATTTCCCGACCATTCCTTGAAAAATTTGGATAAATTCTCCATAAATCTATTGCCTTGAGTAAGATGAACTCTAGTGATCTTAGTTTTGGTAATTGTCTATTTGAGCTTGCCAATCTCAAGCGAGCTAAAGGAGATGTTGGAATCATTAGTGATATTATATTCGAAGCTATAAGAATTCATAAAAGCGACCACTTTGATGATCATTTATCTATTGAATTACCCTCTCTAGGAAATGATGAGTCACAAGATCATGGTGAACATGGATACTATGATGATGATAGTGACTTCGATCTTGATGATGCAATGAGACACTTTGGTCTTACGGCAAATCTTCAGGGATATGCATCAGGAGGAAAGGAATGGGTTCTCGATAGTGGATGTACTGATCATATGACCGGAGATGAAGAGATGTTTCGTGAGCTTGCTGAAAATGACGGACCTCGAAGATATGTCACTTTTGGCGATAACTCAAAGGGTAAAGTGGTTGTCCTTGGTAAGGTGGCCATCTCACATGATAGTTCCATTCAAAATGTCATGCTCGTTGAATCACTCGGCTACAACTTACTTTCAGTATCTAGACTTGCTGATTTCGGTTTGAATGTCCTATTTACTGAGGTAGATTGCCAAGTATTTCGTCGAGACAATCATAAAATGGTCTTTACCGGTATGCATAGAGGTGATCTTTACATTGTTGATTTCTCTAAAAAGGCACAACCTAAAACTTGCTTTATTGCTAAATCCTCAAAAGGTTGGTTGTGGCATAGATGACTAGGTCACGTTGGCATGAGAAACCTTGACAAGCTTATTAAAAGAAATCATATCCTTGGAGTTAACGATGTCATATTTGATAAGGATAGACTTTGTAGTGCTTGTCAAGCAGGTAAACAGGTTGGAGGAAGGCATCCCGTGAAGAACATCATGACTACAAGGAGGCCACTCGAGCTACTTCATATGGATCTCTTTGGTCCCAACGCCTACAAGAGTCTCGGTGGAAATTCTTTTGGTCTAGTTATAGTTGATGATTTTTCAAGATTTACGTGGGTGTTCTTTCTTAATGACAAGTCGCAGGTCCAGAAGATCTTCAGAAACTTCGCTAGGAAGGCCCAAAATCAGTTTGACGTGAAGATCAAGAAGGTTCGGAGTGACAACGGAACGGAGTTCAAGAACGCAAATGTGGACACCTTTCTTGACGAAGAAGGGATTTCACACGAGTTCGCGGCTACGTACACACCTCAACAAAATGGAGTTGTTGAGAGGAAGAACCGGACGCTCATCGAAATGGCAAGAACAATGCTTGATGAATACAAGACGCCGAAGCACTTTTGGGCAGAAGCGGTTGAGACAGCTTGTCACGCAACAAATCGCTTGTATCTTCACAAGCTACTCGGCAAGATGGCATACGAGCTCCTCACCGGTAACAAACCCCAAGTTGGATACTTTCAAGTATTCGGCTCAAAGTGCTACATTCTTGATAAGCATCGTTGTTCAAAGTTTGCTCCTAAATCTCATGACGGTTTCCTACTTGGTTATGGCTCAAACTCTCACACTTACCATGTCTACAACAATTTCACCCGAAAGGTTGAAGAGACGGTAGATGTGAAGTTTGATGAATCTAATGGCTCGCAAGTAGAGCAATTGCCAATTGATGTAGGAGACAAAGACCCTTCAGAAGCAATCCAAGACTTGTCCATAGGCAAAGTTCGTCCAACGGAGGTGAAGGAGAGTACTTCATCCGTCCAAGTGGAGGCTTCTACTTCACAACAAGGTGAACCAAGAATTGATACAGAAGCATCCACAAGTGGGACACACCAAGATGAAGAAGACAAGGAAATGCATCAAGACGAACATCAACAACCTCCTTCTCCACCACGACAAGACAATGACAACATCAACAATGAAGAAGGCCAAGAAGAAGAACAAGATGAAGAAAATGTTCAATGAAGACCCAAGCAAAAGCTCTCATGAGTTCGAGCAAGAATTTCCAAAGATCATCCCGTCGAGCAAATCTTCAATGATATACAAACCGGGAGAATCACTCGCTCAAAAACTCGTTTAGCTAACTTTTGTGAAAACTATTCATTCATCTCTAGCATTGAACCTATGAAGGTTGAAGAAGCATTGGAGGATCCGGATTGGATAAACGCCATACACGAAGAGCTACACAACTTTGAGAGAAACCAAGTTTGGACATTGGTTGAGAAGCCCGACGACAACCACAACATCATTGGTACCAAATGGGTGTTTCGCAACAAGCAAGATGAAGATGGACAAGTGGTTCGCAACAAAGCACGTCTCGTCGCCCAAGGGTACACACAAGTCGAAGGTATGGACTATGGTGAGACATATGCTCCCGTTGCTAGACTTGAGTCCATTCGCATCTTACTTGCCTATGCTAATCATCATAACATCACCTTGTACCAAATGGACATTAAAAGTGTTTTTCTAAATGGAGAAATAGAGGAGGAAGTTTATGTCAAACAACCTCCCGGCTTTATCAATCCTATGAAACCTAATCATGTTTACAAACTTCACAAAGCTCTTTATGGTCTTAAACAAGCTCCTAGAGCATGGTATAAATGCTTGACCAAGTTCCTTATTGCAAGTGGTTTTGAAATTGGTAAAATTGATTCTACTCTTTTTACTAAAAGGGTAAATGGAGACCTATTTGTATGCCAAATTTATGTTGATGATATCATATTTGGTTCAACTAACCCTCTCTTTAGTGAAAAGTTTGGAAAGCTAATGTCAGAGAAGTTTGAGATGTCTATGATGAGTGAACTCAAATTCTTTCTCGGTTTTCAAATCAAGCAAACTAAGGAAGGTACATTTGTCTCTCAAACAAAGTACACCAAGGACTTATTCAAGAAGTTCAATATGCAAGAATGCAAAGGTATGTCTACACCCATGCCTACTAGTGGACATAATGATTTAACCAAAGATGGTGAACCGGTTGATCAAAAGGTTTATCGCTCTATGATTGGTTCATTATTATACCTATGTGCTTCACGTCCCGATATTATGCTAAGTGTGTGCATGTGTGCACGATATCAAGCTGCTCCTAAAGAATGCCATCTTAAGGCCGTGAAAAGAATAGTTAGATACTTAATTCATACACCAAATTTTGGCATTTGGTATCCTAAGAGGTCTTCTTTTGATCTTGTTAGCTATTCCGACTCGGATTATGCCGGAGACAAGGTTGATAGAAAGTCAACTTCGGGTACTTGTCAATTTCTTGGTAGATCTCTTGTGTCTTGGTCTTCCAAGAAACAAAACTCCGTATCCTTATCCACCGCCGAAGCGGAATACATTGCCGCTGGTTCATGTTGTGCTCAATTACTTTGGATGACCCAAACTCTTAAAGATTATGGGATCTATGTGAAACATGTTCCATTGCTTTGTGACAATGAAAGTGCTATTAAAATTGGTCATAATCCTGTACAACATTCTCGAACTAAGCACATTGAAGTTCGTCATCATTTCATTCGAGATCATGTTGCTAAGGGTGACATTGATCTTAAGCATGTTCGCACCGATAAGCAATTAGCAGATATATTCACTAAACCACTTGATGAGAAAGTGTTTTGCAGGTTGAGAGGAGAATTGAACATCATTGATGCTTCGAACTTGGAGTAGAAACTCCATTGGATACATGCAAGACATGAGCTTATGACTAGTCCATGATATATCTCTTATAATGACTATCTTATGTCTTGGATATATTTGTACCTTGCATGTTGTCTAACCCATGTAGGTGCTTGGTTGAATCTAACTCCATGAGATTGCGACTCACTCACATCTTGAGCAATCTCTACATCACCAAGTCTCTACACGATGGTGGTGGAAGGCAAGGACGCACAAAATCATTCAAACATATCCTTTGACAAATTCTATGTTGAGCTTCATGATTGTCATTTTTGGATACACAAGTGCTCTTTCTTGCAAGAACTAATCCATGTAGGTAGGTGAACTCACACTCCAAGTGGTGCTCCCAACTCTTGATGAGCTACATCAACTTTGAGCGCCCACCCAAGTTCAACTACATGAGCAAGAACCACACCACCACCCAAGGTATGTTGTTCCATCTTAGAGAAGCTTTACTCCAAGACATGAAGTCAAAGCAACTCAACAAGATGTGAATACATCAAGATGCTTAAACGAAAAATGGTAACCCCATTTTGAGCTTAAACAATGAGTATGACCTATGATCAAGTGTTCTCACTTGACTCCTAAGTCAATATACTCTAACATAGGTGACTATGTCACCGCCCAACTCTAGATGAAGTTCTCTTGTGTTCCTTCTTTGTGTTATTGCATTTGTCTCATGCATGTCTATTTTCTTTCTCTTTTCAAAAACAAAAAAACTTCATCTAGATCTTTCAGTTTCTTCTCTTTTCTCTTTGCTTTTGTTCTGCATTTAATTCCTTGCAAATCCTTCAGGTAATTCATTGCAAATCTTTGTGAGATCCTACATGTCTAGTGAGCTGAGGTGACAAGTGTTTTTCTCTGTGTAAACTCGGTTTCACCGACTTGCAATTTTCGGTCCAACTGAATCTTTTCGGTACCACCGACTTTGCAATCAGAAAAACAGTTTGCCACTTGTTCTACATTTCTTCTCATCCAGCTCCACTCAATGAATCTTGTCCTCTACAAGCATCAAAATTTTATCCATTACTTTGTGCTCAGTCTCAAGGACCAAACCCATATGACGGATTCCGGAAAGCCCTTCTTGGAAATTGATGTCAAAGGGGGAGAGAGAGATCACATCAAAGCTTGTAGGAGAGAGAGAGATCACATCAAGGGAGAGAAAGTCTCAAGGATCCCAGATGTTATTAAGGGGGAGAGAGAGACTATATTATTAAGGGGGAGAGAGAGACTTCCAGGGGGAGAGAAAATACTCAAGGATCCCAGATGCTTGATGTTTAAGAGGAGAGATGCCACATATCTTTTTAGGGGGAAAGACATGTTCATACGTATCTTTAGCTCTGATCTTCTGTTCCCTATCTTCTTCCAATATGCCATGTAAGATTCAGGGGGAGCAAGACACCTAAGGGAAGGAAATCAGTCAAATTCAGTGCATATCTTTACTCTTGGGGACATGTTGAATTCAATGTAGTACCTAGTACTTACTCTCTACATGTCATCCCAGTCTTGGTACTCCTGTGGTTTCTTTTGTTTGCCCTGGCTAGTGGATGTACCTGTGTTATCTAACTTTGTTTGTGCAGGTTCATTCTATCCTAAGCCAACTCAAAAACTACAAGGTAAGTGTATGCATCAAAATCATGAGTATGAGGAGTTCTTGCTTGTGTACATACTGTATGCAAGGACTCATGAGCATGAAGGTATTTTCCTTGATAATCTTTTACTCTGATGCATATGGCCAAGATACATGTAACACATTGCCTACTCTATCATGATTATGCTCTCACATGCTGCTATATTTTATATTCATATGATTGCATACATGTGGGGGAGCCTATGCTTGTTACATGTCCTTCCAAAGCTTTACTTGCTGTTCTTTATATCTTTATCTAAAGCTTTGGTGTATGTTGCCATCAATTACCAAAAAGGGGGAGATTGAAAGCACAAGTGCTCCCTAGGTGGTTTTGATAATTTATGACAACATATCTCTTGTTGGACTAACATTTTCATCTAGTATGTTTCAGATAAGTTCAACAATGGAGTGGCATGGACTAAAGGTTGTGGAAAGTTCTCCAAGATGCTAAGGACAAAGGATTGGCTAAAGCTTGAAGCTCAAGACTCTTCATTTTGTATTTTAGTGATCCAAGATCACATTGAGTCTTTAGGAAAAGCCAATACTATCAAGGAGGGATGAGGTGTTGCTTAATGAGCCTCTTGCTTCATGTGCTTAATGATATGCTCCAAAATCCTCAGCTACTTTCCCATATCCACAAATGACCTAAACCCTAAGCCAAACTTGGTCATACCGATTATTCCTATCCGGCGCCACCGAGTTTCACTTGTCATAACCACTGCCATAAACCCTAATCAGCTCGGTCTCACCGATGGGATGTCGGTCTCACCGAGATGGGCTTGCAAACTCTCTGTTATCTATTGCATTATTCTCAGTCTCACCGAGATATGCAACCGGTCCCACCGAGTTTGCTTGGCCAACTCTATGTTTCGCCTATTACCCAAATCGGTCCCACCAAGTTTGAGTAATCGGTCAAACCAAGTTTTGGATTTACCCTAACCCTAGCACATCGGTCCCACCGAGTTGATTCAGTCGGTCCCACCGAAATCTCTAACGGTCACTAGGTTTACCTTTTCGGTCCGACCGAGTTTGTTGATTCGGTCCCACCGAGATTGGAAAACTGTGTGTAACGGTTGGATTTTGTGTGGAGGCTATATATACCCCTCCACCTCCTCTTCATTAGAAGAGAGAGCCATCAGAACACTGTGACGCCCGGATTATTAGGCTACAGTAATCCCACGTTAATGATGCCACGTCACCACGGTTACTGTTGTTAATTTCGTGTTAGTTCAAAATCGATTCGAATATCAAACTTAAAATAAAGTCAAATGGTAAAGATTTTCAAATATTAAAACTAAAATGTTGGGGTGTTGCCCAATAATGCATAAGTAATTATTGTGGAGAAACCACACTTTTATAAAATGTTTAAAGGCTCTAAAGTAATTAAAACGCAGCTATGACGATTAATTAAATGCCCTTTTAAAAATAATAATAATGCAAACTATTTTAATTAGGTTTCATACTTATTGGGGCAGTAGATTAAATTATAACATTAATTTAGGGGTTGTATTTATATTTTATAAAACAACAATTAAAAGAATGAAATAGAAAAGAAAAATAAATAAAAAGAAAAAGAGAAACAGAACTAACACACACACACACACAAAGAAAAGAAAGAGAAAGCGCCCCCCTCTCCCTGGGCCGTGGCCCAACTGGGCCAACCCACCAGGCCCAGCTAGCCAACCGGCCGGCCCAGCCGGCCCTCCTCTCTGGCCTACAAGGCCACCCCATCGAACCCTAACCCCCACCCAATCCCCACTCCCCCCACTCGTCCCACCCCCGCGCGTCCCCCTCGCCCCTCCCCGATCTGGATCGGGGGAGACGGCGCCTCGACCCCGCCGCCTCATCCCCGCGCCCCGTCACCGGCCAGCGCCGCCCGTCTCCGCCGGCGCCTCCTCATCGCCTCCCCACACCGCCTCCTCAACCCTCCCCCCCCCCCCGACCGGCCCCCTGGCGCCTCTGCTTCCTCCCGGCGCCGCCCCGCCATCGCCGCCTCGACCCCGACCTCGTCGCTCGAAGCCGTCCCGGACGCCGCCGGACTTCGCCGTCGCGCAGCACGTCGTCCCCGTCTCCTTCCTCGACACCCACTGCCATAGACCCTACACCCGCGCGGTGAGGCCCCGGCCTCGTCTCTCTCCCTCGCCCCGCGCTCACCACGACCCCCATCGTGCCCATGTCCGCGCCTTCGCGCGCGAGTCGCGTCTGGACCGTGCACGCATCGCCGCGCCCGTGTGGCGGAGCTCGCCCTCCGGGCGTCCCTTGCCACCCCGTGCCTTTGGCCTCTCCTCCTCTTGCCGCGCACGCATCCCGGTGGCTAGCCCGCGCCCTTGGCCCTCTCGCGCCCGGCGCTGGCGCCCGCTCGCGCCTCGACCTGCGGCCATCCCCGCCTTCACCCCACCGGCGTCAGGCCGTGCCGGCCAGGGTCGCCGCGGCCTGGAGCCTCCCTGCTCCCCGCCCCTTGCCGCTGCTGGGCAAGGCCGCCGGCACCATGCGCTCGTGCGAGCCCAGCCGCCCCCTGCCTCTCTTAATTTGGGGGCTAAACCGCCCCCCCACTAACTCTAACCCACTCACCTAAACGCCACTGACTAGGGGGCCCACGCCCAAAATGAATAAAAAAAAGAATTAAAAAAAATATAAATATATAATTGAATAATAATTAAGATGATTAATTAATTAATTAAGTTAATTAATCCTGCTTAATTAATCCAATTAACTAGTTAGTTTAATAAAACCCTAATTAGACTAAACAGTCAATGACGAACGGGACCCACACGTCAGTTGACCAAGTCAACTGCTGACGTCATGATGACGTCAGCAGACACTATTCTGGATAATGTTGATTAAATTAATTAAATAAATCCTAAAAATGATTTAAATCTTTTAAAATTAATATAAAATAAACCGTAGCTCGCATGAAAAAAACTATGTACATGAAAGTTGCTCAGAACGA
Organism: Triticum monococcum; assembly: GCA_034509565.1. Taxonomy (NCBI): domain Eukaryota; kingdom Viridiplantae; phylum Streptophyta; class Magnoliopsida; order Poales; family Poaceae; genus Triticum; species Triticum monococcum. Next base: position 675,615,905 of record CM067845.1, read on the forward strand.
CGAGACGAACCCGGATACGCAGCCCGTTCGTCGGCCACGCATCCCTAACCTATCCAACTCGCAACTTTCCCCCTCCGGCTCCTCTGCCCGAAAACGCGAAACGCCGGGGATACTTTCCCGGATGTTTTCCCCCTTCACCGGTATCACCTCATACCGCGTTAGGGCACGCCTAGAATCACGCTTTGCTTTGTCATGCATCGTTATGCATCTGTTTGCATTGTATTTATTGTTTCTCCCCCCTCTTCTCTCGCTAGACACCGAGACCGACGCCGCTGCTACCCAGTACGACTACGGTGTTGACGACCACTCTCTCTTGCCAGAGCAACCAGGCAAGCCCCCCCTTTGATCACCAGATATCGCCTACTCTTCTCTATACTGCTTGCATAAGAGTAGTGTAGCATGTTACTGCTTCCCGTTAATCCTATACTGATGCATAGCCTGTCCTTGCTACTACAGTTGTTACCTTTACCTGCAAACCTAATGCTTAGTATAGGATGCTAGTTTATCATCAGTGGCCCTACATTCTTGTCCGTCTGCCATGCTATACTATCGGGCCGTGATCACTCGGGAGGTGATCACGGGTATATACTATATACTTTACATAGTTACATTACTTATGATACTGTTCGGAGATGAGGGCTGAAGGGGCAGGTGGTTCCATCCAGGTAGTGGTGGGCCTGGGTTCCCAATGGCCCCCGACTGTTACTTTGTGGCAGAGCGACAGGGCAGGTTCCGACCACCTAGGAGAGAGGTGGGCCTGGCCCTGGTCGGTGTTCGCGGATACTTAACACGTTTAACGAGATCTGGGTATTTGATCTGAGTGTGGCCATTTGGTCTATACGCACTAACCATCTACGCGGGAGTAGTTATGGGTATCTCGGCGTCGTGGTATCAGCCGAAGCCTTCGTGACGTCAGCGACTGAGTGGCGCGCGCCGGATTGGACCGTAAGCCTGCTCTTGTATTAAGGGGGCTAGTTCTGCTTCCGGCCGCGTTCGCAACGTGCAGGTGTGCAAAGGGCGATGGGCCCAGACCCCTGCGCCATAGGATTTAGACCGGCGTGCTGACCTCTCTGTTGTGCCTAGGTAGGGCTGCGACGTGTTGATCTTTCGAGGCCGGGCATGACCCAGAAAAGTGTGTCCGGCCAAATGGGATCAAGCGTGTTGGGGTATGTGGTGCACCCCTGCAGGGAAGTTTATCTATTCGAATAGCCGTGTCCCTCGGTAAAAGGACGATCCGGAGTTGTACCTTGACCTTATGACAACTAGAACCGGATACTTAATAAAACACACCCTTCCAAGTGCCAGATACAACCGGTGATCGCTCTCTCACAGGGCGACGAGGGGAGGATCATCGGTTAGGATTATGCTATGCGATGCTTCTTGGAGGACTTCAGTCTACTCTCTTCTACATGCTGCAAGACGGAGGCTGCCAGAAGCGTAGTCTTCGACAGGACTAGCTATCCCCCTCTTATTCTGGCATTCTGCAGTTTAGTCCACATATGATAGCCTTATTCCAGTTGATACCAATGCATACATATGTAGTATAGCTCCTTGCTTGCGAGTACTTTGGATGAGTACTCACGGTTGCTTTCTCCCTCTTTTCCCCCTATCCCTTCTACTTGGTTGTCGCAACCAGATGTTGGAGCTCAGGAGCCAGACGCCACCATCGACGACGACTCCTACTACACCGGAGGTGCCTACTACTACGTGCTGCCCGCTGACGACGACCAGGAGTAGTGTAGGAGGATCCCAGGTAGGAGGCCTGCGCCTCTTTCGATCTGTATCCCAGTTTGTGCTAGCCTTCTTAAGGCAAACTTGTTTAACTTATGTCTGTACTCAGATATTGTTGCTTCCGCTGACTCGTCTATGATCGAGCTCTTGTATTCGAGCCTTCGAGGCCCCTGGCTTGTAATATGATGCTTGTATGACTTATTTTATTTGTAGAGTTGTGTTGTGATATCTTCCCGTGAGTCCCTGATCTTGATCGTACACATTTGCGTGTATGATTAGTGTACGATTGAATCGGGGGCGTCACAAGTTGGTATCAGAGCCGACTGCCTGTAGGAATCCCCCTTCCACACTCCTTGGCCGAAGTCGAGTTTAGACATTACAAAACTTTTACTAACATGGCTGTGCGGCTTACGGGCCCACATCGCCATTTGGGTGGTATTAGGATCTTTTACTCCTCGATCATTACTCTGGGGCTCTGATCTCTCTTCTATTCGGGTTAAAATGAATTTACTAACTTTGGCTCTAGGATCTCGTAAATACTTTCTCCCGGAGAGCCCCTTCATTCCAGATGATGGCCTGCTTCACCAGAAGATTCCGAAGATACTCTTTGCTATTCCTCTCGAGACTTTGTGCCCATCACTTTTGCTATTCCCGACCACCGATAAATCCTTATGGATAGCTACTTACACTTGCCATTCATACGATCATCCCCCATTGATCTTGTTATTACAAGATACCCCGGAGTCTTCTCTATTGTTCCGAGAATACTTTGTGCCTACTGCCTAGCAGTTCCTTGCCACATGAATACCCCTTCAATTAAATCCTCGCACTTGTCGAGTATCCACTCATCCCCAGTTGTTCATGTGTTTCACAATGGTCTTCGAAATACTATTTGATCCTCCAAAAATCCTTAGTAGCTTATTGCTCTGCAATACTTGCCTGCTTTCATTATGGATGCTTTCCATATGTCTGGCGATATTCGTTAGTATCCTTAGGCGTCGTCTTTTGATCCTATTGATTCAACTTGAGTGCGAATGCACGCAATCATCAGTTGATCCTTTTAAATTATCTTTCCGGCTCAGACGTTATTTTAAAACATGAGCTGGATCTCGACCAATCAAATTGCTGTCGATTGTACCCTTAAGGCTATTCAACTTATCCATCCCTGATCAGAGCATTGCTTCTGATCCCTTGTCTTGGAATTGATAATTCTTTGCATTTGAGCCTTGAATTAGTCAGTTGTTTCTAAAGTTTGATCTCCTTGCATTATTTCTCCCTCTGGTTGAGTACCGATGCTCACACCAGATCCCTTGAGGACCACCAGATCATTTGCTGGATTTTATCCGACAGCGTCCTTCATATTCAATAAGTCTGTGAGCCTTTCCTCGGATTCATAATACCTTTGGTAAATTGTATCCTCTGCTTTCTCAAACACGCTCTACTAACGAGCTGGTGTTATTTATTCTTGAAACTTGTGGTATATGTTTCTAAGAAGCCCCTATGGGTTGAACATATGCCTTCTCTAAACTGTGTGAACTCGAAAGCTTTCACGAGTCATACACCTCTGGTATTTTGCCAGATAAAATTTCAAACACTACAACTTCTTCGAAAGTGAGAAGTGAATGAAATGTTATGCATTGGAGAAGTGGGAGTCGACCTTGAACTTTGTGTTCATGCCCATGGACACGATGTAGATCTTATCATTAAAGCTTCTCTCAAATTAATTATTCCTTGGTATAAGTTCATCTTATATCTCGGATCTGGCCTTTTGCAATCAAGGTTCCGACCATGATCTCTTTTAAATACCATTTCGCGTGCAAGTTTAAGCGCTTGACTTCTGTAGAGCAATACCCCAGTCCAACCTCTATTTTGATCCATCGTCGAGTATTACCCCCTCTGGTATCTCGAGATTATCACGGAACTGCATAACTTCTTATGAGTTCTTCTGGTATTATTTGACTTTCGCTGCATCATCATTTGACTTGATGTCATCGCCAACCGATTACAGCTTCATGAAATTTCTCAACAAATGTGTCGTGGTCATCATCAACATCCTGAGCTCTTCCAAGATATATATCGAATTCTTGATGAGAAATACCATCCTCGCCCCTCAATGGTTTGTATTATCACCGACCACTTTATTGCCTTCCGTTCAACACAAACTTATTCGTGTTTTGTGTTATACCTTGAGATCCTTGCTATCCAGCATTTGTTCTTCTTTACCTTGGAATGTTACCACCTTTTATGTCAAGAATGTCGTGGTAATTTTACCACCTCTTGAGAATTCTTGATATAGTAATATCTCTCGCCTTTTGCGTTCATTTCTTGGTCTCCGTGTTGTTTCTAACCGGAATACCGATAAATGGTCTGTGCTGTGTAAATTCTAAACTTCTAGCAACCTTATTGCTTGAAGTTATTGGTCTACAGTTTCATTCTAAGTCTATCGATTATTGAATCATCATTCAAACATTGATCGTGCTACCTAGTCCAGATTCCTGGGTGCCCCCTTCTATCATTGTTCAGTAGTGTATGTTTCCCTCGAGCATACATCATTATGGCATTTGATCCGACAAATGATATTTCCTTGTTCACATAATTGTGGAAATCAATCCTTTGGAAATCTTGATGATTTGTTACTGAGCCTATCAGCCACCTCCTCATCCTCTCCTTTGTTTACTGATGACCTCTTGTTTCAGAGCTCACTTACATAGATCACTTCTGAGAATCTCACAATGTCATCTCGACAATTTGTGTCGCACCTTTTCTCCTCGGGCCTCCTGAGTCTGAGTTATCCTGACACCAATCAGATCTGAATCTCGGTCAGTTATGATGGTTGGAACATATTTCCAAGAGTTATAACGTTGGTCTTTATATGACCCGATAAGGTGGTGTCATGCCTAACACACCTGACCAGAGGACCTAGTGTTATAATTTTCCTTTTAGCAATGTATCCATTCTTCCATGAGGAAATTGTAAGACTTATTCTACAAGTTATTCCTGATGGATCCTTTGTGTTTCCAAAGTCTGATCTTCACTTGTTGAGCATGTCCATACTATCTCGAAGCATGTCTGTGGTACTTCGATTTTCAATAAGAGCATTGAAAGCGCAATGCTAAGTTTTCTTTAACAATTATCCAAACACCGTTGTATGGGTAATGTCATGAAATTTCTCTCCCCTTACCTAAAGAGTTTTCTACATCATATCCTGTCATGGATATCATACTCTGCTTGTCCTTGGGATGGATATACCCTTGAAATATGTGTTTAAACACATTTTCCTTTCCTTTGTCCTGATTAAATCTGATAGACATTTTTCCCCTTTCCATTGGTTTGTTTAAACCCTTTCTATGATCTATATGATATAAGCAATAATAATTCCCTGCTTATGCAAACATCTCGATGTACAACTCTGTCAGTAAGAGCCTGTTACTATTGTTGATGACATTCCGATAACCACCGATGGACAAAAACTTTGCCTATTGGTCCGCCTCGTTCAACCAGCAGGAAAATGGTTCTCGTTGTCCCTCGCCCTTGGTATCGACGTTGTTGTCGACATAATCGACAGACTACCCTCTGACATGCCTTGCTATCATGACTATGCAAGATGTCACCGCTCCTCCAACTTTTAAACCACATGGTGGGCCCATAACCCACAGTTCCACAAGATCGAAACCTGACTCTCCTATACACCCTGTTGCCAAAGTTATTCCTAGAGCTTGAATTGAATGTAATTTGCGAGCCACCTTCCTAGTGACCAATTCTGGTATCGAACACAATACTTATTCCCGTTGCTCTAGACCCCATTCACACTCTGTTTCAGGCAATGAACGATTGCCTATCCGCTTGAAACTTCTTATTGCACCGTCTTACTTTGCTCTCGATGTGTTTCATTTGTTCAACTCGAGAGATACTCATATGTTCATACTTGGGAAACCCCCAGAAGATTATCCCTTATAACATCCTATCGTTGTAGAACTGCCCCTTACCTATTCGTAAGTACGATGGAGATCCCGAAGAAAGGGTGGCAATTGATCATGGTGACTTGAAGCAGTGAAATGAAGACATCAACGAAAGGGATCAACCTCTTAGAAAGGGCAGCCAAGACCGAGAAGACTCGTTAGGTTTTTCGCTACCAACACCTTCGCCCCTTACTCCACCGCTTAAATCTCGGGACGAGATTTCTTGTAGTGGAGGAGAATTGTGACGCCCAGATTATTAGGCTATGGTAATCCCACGTTAATGATGCCACGTCACCACGGTTACTGTTGTTAATTTCGTGTTAGTTCAAAATCGATTCGAATATCAAACTTAAAATAAAGTCAAATGGTAAAGATTTTCAAATATTAAAACTAAAATGTTGGGGTGTTGCCCAATAATGCATAAGTAATTATTGTGGAGAAACCACACTTTTATAAAACGTTTAAAGGCTCTAAAGTAATTAAAACGCAGCTATGACGATTAATTAAATGCCCTTTCAAAAATAATAATAATGCAAACTATTTTAATTAGGTTTCATACTTATTGGGGCAGTAGATTAAATTATAACATTAATTTAGGAGTTGTATTTATATTTTATAAAACAACAATTAAAAGAATGAAATAGAAAAGAAAAATAAATAAAAAGAAAAAGAGAAACAGAACTAACACACACACACACAAAGAAAAGAAAGAGAAAGCGCCCCCCCTCCCTGGGCCGTGGCCCAACTGGGCCAACCCACCAGGCCCAGCTAGCCAACCGGACGGCCCAGCCGGCCCTCCTCTCTGGCCTACAAGGCCACCCCCCCGAACCGTAACCCCCACCCGATCCCCACTCCCCCCCACTCGTCCCACCCCCGCGTGTCCCCCTCGCCCCTCCCCGATCTGGATCGGGGGAGACGGCGCCTCGACCCCGCCGCTTCATCCCTGCGCCCCGTCACCGACCGGCGCCGCCCGTCTCCGCCGGCGCCTCCTCATCGCCTCCCCACACCGCCTCCTCAACCCCCCCCCCCCCGACCGGCCCCCTGGCGCCTCTGCTTCCTCCCGGCGCCGCCCCGCCATCGCCGCCTCGACCCCGACCTCGTCGCCCGAAGCCGTCCCGGACGCCACCGGACTTCGCCGTCGCGCAGCACGTCGTCCCCGTCTCCCTCCTTGACACCCACTGCCATAGACCCTACACCCGCGCGGTGAGGCCCCGGCCTCGTCTCTCTCCCTCGCCCCGCGCTCACCACGACCCCCGTCGTGCCCATGTCCGCGCCTTCGCGCGCGAGTCGCGTCTGGACCGTGCACGCATCGCCGCGCCCGTGTGGCGGAGCTCGCGCTCCGGGCGTCCCTTGCCACCCCGCGCCTTTGGCCTCTCCTCCTCTTGCCGCGCACGCGTCCCTGTGGCCAGCCCACGCCCTTGGCCCTCTCGCGCCCGGCGCTGGCGCCCGCTCGCGCCTCGACCTGCGGCCATCCCCGCCTTCACCCCACCGGCGTCTGGCCGTGCCGGCCAGGGTCGCCGCGGCCCGGAGCCTCCCTGCTCCCCGCCCCTTGCCGTTGCTGGGCAAGGCCGCCGGCGCCATGCGCCCGTGCGAGCCCAGCCGCCCTCCTGCCTCTCTTAATTTGGGGGCTAAACCGCCCCCCCACTAACTCTAACCCAGTCACCTAAACGCCACTGACTAGGGGGGCCCACGCCCAAAATGAATTAAATAAAAAAAGAATTAAAAAAATATATAAATATATAAATGAATAATAATTAAGATGATTAATTAATTAATTAAGTTAATTAATCCTGCTTAATTAATCCAATTAACTAGTTAGTTTAATGAAACCCTAATTAGACTAAACAGTCAATGACGAACGGGACCCACACGTCAGTTGACCAAGTCAACTGCTGACGCCATGCTGACGTCATGATGACGTCAGCAGACACTATTCTGGATAATGTTGATTAAATTAATTAAATAAATCCTAAAAATGATTTAAATCTTTTAAAATTAATATAAAATAAACCGTAGCTCGGATGAAAAAAACAATGTACATGAAAGTTGCTCAGAACGACGAGACGAACCTGGATACGCAGCCCGTTCGTCCGCCACGCATCCCTAACCTATCCAACTCGCAACTTTCCCCCTCCGGCTCCTCTGCCCGAAAACGCGAAACGCCGGGGATACTTTCCCGGATGTTTTCCCCCTTCACCGGTATCACCTCATACCGCGTTAGGGCACGCCTAGCATCACGCTTTGCTTTGTCATGCATCGTTATGCATCTGTTTGCATTGTATTTATTGTTTCTCCCCCCTCTTCTCTCGCTAGACACCGAGACCGACGCCGCTGCTACCCAGTACGACTACGGTGTTGACGACCACTCTCTCTTGCCAGAGCAACCAGGAAAGCCCCCCCTTTGATCACCAGATATTGCCTACTCTTCTCTATACTGCTTGCATTAGAGTAGTGTGGCATGTTACTGCTTCCCGTTAATCCTATACTGATGCATAGCCTGTCCTTGCTACTACAGTTGTTACCTTTACCTGCAAACCTAATGCTTAGTATAGGATGCTAGTTTATCATCAGTGGCCCTACATTCTTGTCCGTCTGCCATGCTATACTATCGGGCCGTGATCACTCGGGAGGTGATCACGGGTATATACTATATACTTTACACAGTTACATTACTTATGATACTGTTCGGAGATGGGGGCTGAAGGGGCAGGTGGTTCCATCCAGGTAGTGGTGGGCCTGGGTTCCCGACGGCCCCCGACTGTTACTTTGTGGCGGAGCGACAGGGCAGGTTCCGACCACCTAGGAGAGAGGTGGGCCTGGCCCTGGTCGGCGTTCGTGGATACTTAACACGTTTAACGAGATCTGGGTATTTGATCTGAGTGTGGCCATTTGGTCTATACGCACTAACCATCTACGCGGGAGTAGTTATGGGTATCCCGGCGTCGTGGTATCAGCCGAAGCCTTCGTGACGTCAGCGACTGAGTGGCGCGCGCCGGATTGGACCGTAAGCCTGCTCTTGTATTAAGGGGGCTAGTTCTGCTTCCGGTCGCGTTCGCAACGTGCAGGTGTGCAAAGGGCGATGGGCCCAGACCCCTGCGCCATAGGATTTAGACCGGCGTGCTGACCTCTCTGTTGTGCCTAGGTAGGGCTGCGACGTGTTGATCTTTCGAGGCCGGGCATGACCCAGAAAAGTGTGTCCGGCCAAATGGGATCGAGCGTGTTGGGGTATGTGGTGCACCCCTGCAGGGAAGTTTATCTATTCGAATAGCCGTGTCCCTCGGTAAAAGGACGACCCGGAGTTGTACCTTGACCTTATGACAACTAGAACCGGATACTTAATAAAACACACCCTTCCAAGTGCCAGATACAACCGGTGATCGCTCTCTCACAGGGCGACGAGGGGAGGATCATCGGTTAGGATTATGCTATGTGATGCTTCTTGGAGGACTTCAGTCTACTCTCTTCTACATGCTGCAAGACGGAGGCTGCCAAAAGCGCAGTCTTCGACAGGACTAGCTATCCCCCTCTTATTCCGGCATTCTGCAGTTTAGTCCACATATGATAGCCTTATTCCAGTTGATACCAATGCATACATATGTAGTATAGCTCCTTGCTTGCGAGTACTTTGGATGAGTACTCACGGTTGCTTTCTCCCTCTTTTCCCCCTATCCCTTCTACCTGGTTGTCGCAACCAGATGTTGGAGCTCAGGAGCCAGACGCCACCGTCGACGACGACTCCTACTACACCGGAGGTGCCTACTACTACGTGCTGCCCGCTGACGGCGACCAGGAGTAGTGTAGGAGGATCCCAGGCAGGAGGCCTGCGCCTCTTTCGATCTGTATCCTAGTTTGTGCTAGCCTTCTTAAGGCAAACTTGTTTAACTTATGTCTGTACTCAGATATTGTTGCTTCCGCTGACTCGTCTATGATCGAGCTCTTGTATTCGAGCCTTCGAGGCCCCTGGCTTGTAATATGATGCTTGTATGACTTATTTTATTTGTAGAGTTGTGTTGTGATATCTTCCCGTGAGTCCCTGATCTTGATCGTACACATTTGAGTGTATGATTAGTGTACGATTGAACCGGGGACGTCACAAACACATACACCATTCCAACTCATATGTTCTAAGAGAGAACCACCTACTCATGTGTTGAGACCAAGACATTCCATTCCTACCATATGAATTTTGATCTCTAGCCTTCCCAAGTTGCTTTCCACTCAAATCTTCTTTCCACTAGATCCAAATCCTATGAGAGAGAGTTGAGTGTTGGGGAGACTATCATTTGAAGCACAAGAGCAAGGAGTTCATCATCAACACACCGTTTGTTACTTCTTGGAGAGTGGTGTCTCCTAGATTGGCTAGGTGTCACTTGGGAGCCTCCGACAAGATTGTGGAGCTGAACCAAGGAGTTTGTAAGGGCAAGGAGATCGCCTACTTCGTGAAGATCTACCGCTAGTGAGGCAAGTCCTTCGTGGGCGATGGCCATGGTGGGATAGACAAGGTTGCTTCTTCGTGGACCCTTCGTGGGTGGAGCCCTCCGTGGACTCGCGCAACCGTTACCCTTCGTGGGTTGAAGTCTCCATCAACGTGGATGTAGGATAGCACCACCTATCCGAACCACGGGAAAAACATCCGTGTCTCCGATTGCGTTTGATTTCTCCAAACCCTTCCCTTTACATTCTTGAAAGTTGCATGCTTTACTTTCCGCTGCCTATATACAGTTTGCATACTTGCTTGATATGTATTGTGATTGTTGAAATTATGCTTGAACTCCACTTAAACCCAAAAAGCTTAAAACTTGCAACTTTAGCATGAAGTGTCTAATCACCCCCCTCTAGACACATGTACTTCAAGGTCCTACAAGTGGTATCAGAGCTTTGGTCTCCATTGCCTTGGTTTAATCACCGTTGGAGGAAGATGGATGTGTCTACTTTAGGGAGTCTTAGACATAGAGTGCCTATTCTTGATGGAGAGTATTTTCATGAGTGGAAAAATGAGATGCTTGTAATCTTCAACCAATATCATTTGAACAAGTATATTGCTAGCCCTTGTGCACCTCACATTGATCCTTTGCATCCTACCCTAGATGAAGATATTGACATGATTCGCAATCTTAGAACTATTGAGCTCATCACTAGAGGATTGCCCAAAAATTTGATTGCTAGTTTGCCTACTCTTAATTGTGCCTATACTATATGGAAATTTCTTGAGGAACGATTTCCCGACCATTCCTTGAAAAATTTGGATAAATTCTCCATAAATCTATTGCCTTGAGTAAGTTGAACTCTAGTGATCTTAGTTTTGGTAATTGTCTATTTGAGCTTGCCAATCTCAAGCGAGCTAAAGGAGATGTTGGAATCATTAGTGATATTATATTCGAAGCTATAAGAATTCATAAAAGCGACCACTTTGATGACCATTTATCTAATGAATTACCCTCTCTAGGAAATGATGAGTCACAAGATCATGGTGAACATGGATACTATGATGATGATGATAGTGACTTCGATCTTGATGATGCAATGAGACACTTTGGTCTTACGACAAATCTTCTGGGATATGCATCAGGAGGAAAGGAATGGGTTCTCGATAGTGGATGTACTGATCATATGACCGGAGATGAAGAGATGTTTCGTGAGCTTGCTGAAAATGACGGACCTCGAAAATATGTCACTTTTGGTGATAACTCAAAGGGTAAAGTGGTTGGCCTTGGTAAGGTGGCCATCTCACATGATAGTTCCATTCAAAATGTCATGCTTGTTGAATCACTCGGCTACAACTTACTTTCAGTATCTAGACTTGCTGATTTCGGTTTGAATGTCCTATTTACTGAGGTAGATTGCCAAGTATTTCGTCAAGACAATCATAAAATGCTCTTTACCGATATGCATAGAGGTGATCTTTACATTGTTGATTTCTCTGAAAAGGCACAACCTAAAACTTGCTTTATTGCTAAATCCTCAAAAGGTTGGTTGTGGCATAGATGACTAGGTCACGTTGGCATGAGAAACCTTGACAAGCTTATTAAAAGAAATCATATCCTTGGAGTTAACGATGTCATATTTGATAAGGATAGACTTTGCAGTGCTTGTCAAGCAGGTAAACAGGTTGGAGGAAGGCATCCCGTGAAGAACATCATGACTACAAGGAGGCCACTCGAGCTACTTCATATGGATCTCTTTGGTCCCAACGCCTACAAGAGTCTCGGTGGAAATTCTTTTGGTCTAGTTATAGTTGATGATTTTTCAAGATTTACGTGGGTGTTCTTTCTTAATGACAAGTCGCAGGTCCAGAAGATCTTCAAAAACTTCCCTAGGAAGGCCCAAAATCAGTTTGACGTGAAGATCAAGAAGGTTCGGAGTGACAATGGAACGGAGTTCAAGAACGCAAATGTGGACACCTTTCTTGACGAAGAAGGGATTTCACACGAGTTCTCGGCTACCTACACACCTCAACAAAATGGAGTTGTTGAGAGGAAGAACCGGACGCTCATCGAAATGGCAAGAACAATGCTTGATGAATACAAGACGCCGAAGCACTTTTGGGCAGAAGCGGTTGAGACAGCTTGTCACGCAACAAATCGCTTGTATCTTCACAAGCTACTCGGCAAGACGGCATACGAGCTCCTCACCAGTAACAAACCCCAAGTTGGATACTTTCGAGTATTCGGCTCAAAGTGCTACATTCTTGATAAGCATCGTCGTTCAAAGTTTGCTCCTAAATCTCATGAAGGTTTCCTACTTGGTTATGGCTCAAACTCTCACACTTACCGTGTCTACAACAATTTCACCCTAAAGGTTGAAGAGACGGTAGATGTGAAGTTTGATGAATCTAATGGCTCGCAAGTAGAGCAATTGCCAATTGATGTAGGAGACAAAGACCCTTCAGAAGCAATCCAAGACTTGTCCATAGGCAAAGTTCGTCCAACGGAGGTGAAGGAGAGTACTTCATCCGTCCAAGTGGAGGCTTCTACTTCACAACAAGGTGAACCAAGAATTGATACGGAAGCATCCACAAGTGGTACATACCAAGATGAAGAAGACAAGGAAATGCATCAAGACGAACATCAACAACCTCCTTCTCCACCACGACAAGACAATGACAACGTCAACAATGAAGAAGGCCAAGAAGAAGAACAAGATGAAGAAAATGTTCAACGAAGACCCAAGCAAAAGCTCTCACGAGTTCGAGCAAGAATTGCCAAAGATCATCCCATCGAGCAAATTTTCAATGATATACAAACCGGGAGAATCACTCTCTCAAAAACTCGTTTAGCTAACTTTTGTGAAAACTATTCATTCATCTCTAGCATTGAACCTATGAAGGTTGAAGAAGCATTGGAGGATCCGGATTGGATAAACGCCATGCATGAAGAGCTACACAACTTTGAGAGAAACCAAGTTTGGACATTGGTTGAGAAGCCCGACGACAACCACAACATCATTGGTACCAAATGGGTGTTTTGCAACAAGCAAGATGAAGATGGACAAGTGGTTCACAACATAGCACGTCTCGTCGCCCAAGGGTACACACAAGTTGAAGGTATGGACTATGGTGAGACATATGCTCCCGTTGCTAGACTTGAGTCCATTCGCATCTTACTTGCCTATGCTAATCATCATAACATCACCTTGTACCAAATGGACATTAAAAGTGCTTTTCTAAATGGAGAAATAGAGGAGGAACTTTATGTCAAACAACCTCCCGGCTTTATCAATCCTAAGAAACCTAATCATGTGTACAAACTTCACAAAGCTCTTTATGGTCTTAAACAGCCCATAATGCAATAAATATCGATATAAAAGCATGATGCAAAATGGACGTATCAACTCCCCCAAGCTTAGATATCGCTTGTCCTCAAGCGAAAGTCGATATCGAAAAATATGTCCACATGTTTAGAGATAGAGGTGTCGATAAAATTGAATACTGACATGAGGGCATCATGATCATTCTTATAATAGCAACATATATATATTGTCATATGATTTCTTATGCTAAAGTAAGAATTCATTCACAATTCAAGTATGAATCAGAAACTTCATTCAAAACTAACAAACTATAATCTCAGTCACTGAAGAAATTGCAATTTATCATAACATCGGAAAGAGTCAATATAAGAGCTTTTCAGCAAGTCCACATACTCAACTATCATTTAGTCTTTCACAATTGCTAACACTCATGCAATATTTATGGGTATGAAGTTTTAAGCGGACACAGAGAAATATAGGGGCTTATAGTTTTGCCTCCCAACTTTTTACCTCACGGGTAATGTCAACAACAACAGTTCATGAAAACTCACGTCCAATTAGCTATATATATCAGGATCTTCCCAACACACAGTGCTTGCCAAAGGATAAAATGTAAAAAGGAAAGGTGAAAATCACCATGACTCTTGTATAAAGTATAAGACAAGGATAAAGGATAGGCCCTTCGCAGAGGGAAGTAGAGGTTGACATGTGCTTTTATGGTTGGATGCACGAAATCTTAATGCAAAAGAACGTCACTTTATATTGCCACTTGTGATATGGACCTTTATTATGCAGTCCGTCGCTTTTATTTCTTCCATGTCACAAGATCGTATAAAGCTTATTTTCTCCACACTAATAAATCATACATATTTAGAGAGCAATTTTTATTACTTGCAACGATGACGACTTACTCAAAAGATCTTACTCAATCCATAGGTAGATATGGTGGACTCTCATGGTAAAACTGGGTTTAAGGATATTTGGAAGCACAAGTAGTATTTCTACTTGGTGCAAAGAATTTGGCTAGCATGAGGGGGAAAGGCAAGCTCAACATGTTGGATGGTCCATGCCAATATAATTTATTTCGGATGTAAGAAAACATAACCCATTATGTTGTCTTCGTTGTCCAACATCAACTTTTTAGCATGTCATATTTTAATGAGTGCTCACAATCATAAAAGATGTCCAAGATAGTATATTTATATGTGAAAACCTCTCTTTCTTTATTACTTCCTATTAATTGCAACGATGGCCAAAACTATGTTTGTCAACTCTCAACAACTTTTATTTATCATACTCTTTATATGTGAAGTCATTACTCTCCATAAGATCCATATGATCTCTTTATTTCTTTTTATTCTTTCTTTTATTCCCTCAAGATCATAGTAATATAATCAAAGCCCTTAACTTGAAACTAATCTTTATTATATATAGCTCACGGACTCGATTACATAGAGGGATCATACGGCAAAACTCAAAACTAAATCATACTAAAACTTTATTCTACTAGATAAAGATATAATCAAAAGGATCGAACTAACAAAAACAGTAAAGATAAAAGTGTGATGGTGATACGATACCGGGGCACTCCCCCAAGCTTGGCAGTTGCCAAGGGGAGTGCCCATACTCATGTGTTTATGACTCTTTCTTCGAAGGTGAAGGAGATGGTGATGATGATGACAATTGTGCATTCAGCTTTTTCATATTGTAATTGAGAAGAGCGATCTCCTCCTTTAAATCATCGACCTCCGATTCCAGCTTCAAGATCTTGTCACATAAATCTCCTTTGCTTTTCTGCCGAAAACGAGAAGGAATAGATCGGTTGCTATACAGTTTAGCCCTCTTAGGAATACTAGACTTCTTGAATTTCACGTGCATATCCCCAGGTTGAGGTAGAGGAACATCCTCCTCCTCTGAACTTGAATCATTAATCCTCCTCAAATGAGCATCCTCCTCATCATCTATACTCGACCACAAGGAGATAGGTCCCCATAGGTCTTTGGGTCAGCAATGAGATGTGAGACATAGCTCTCTCCGTCGGAGTCTTGAGATGACATCTTACTCTAAATCTGCTGCAGAAATAGCTCGAAACAAAAACAGAGGATATTTGCGTGGTACGGCAGTCAAAACCTTCGAGGGATTATATAATGAATTTTTACCGACCAAAAGAAGTAGCATGCAAGAAAGCGGAGTCCGGAGAGCACACGAGGTGCCCACAAGGCAGGGGGCGCACCCAGGGGGGTAGGGCGCGCCCTCCACCCTCGTGGATGCCTCGTGTCCTTTCTGGACTGCTTCTTATTTTCCTATTTTCTTAAATATTCCAAAACGGAGAAAATTGGTATTAGAACTGTTTTGGAGTCGGTTACATACTGTACCACATACCTATTCATTTTCAGAGTCCGAAACATTCCGGAAAGTGTCCCTTATATATTCCTTCGGGGTTACGGTTTCAATAACATTAGTTTCAACATTTAATGGATTACCTGAGACATAATGTTTGATTCTTTGACCGTTCACTACCCTCGGATTTGTGTCTTCGAAGTTTTTGATTTTTATGGCACCGGAATGATAGATCTCCTCGATAACGTAAGGACCTTCCCACTTAGAGATAAATTTGTTCACACACGAACACGTCACCGTGTACCCTCGATGCCGAGGGTGATGCACCGCAGCTCACGTCGAAGGAGACCCGGCCGGAAGCGCGGTACGCAGGCAATCCGGCGGGCGCTTTTGAAGACCCGAAACCCCGCACGCCCGGGAGGGACCACGTCTGGACGCGCGGTGGCTATGGGCTGCCCTAGGTCGACCTGATCGCCCCTAGGGCCTCGAGGTTCTCCGCCCTGCAACAAGAAGAACAGACGAAGAACGAGGAAGAAGAAGAACTAGGGTTAGGGAGAAAAGATAAAAGATAAAAAGTGGTAGATGATTTGATCGATTGTGTGTTGTTCAATCGGCCGTCACCCCTTAGATATATAAGAGGCGGCTGAACTTCCCGTGCAAGGAAAAGGCTTGGATTCATGTCCAGAACCCTAGTCAAATTCGGATTGGTTTTATCCGAACTTTCCAAAACTGTTCGGTTTAAACTGGCTGCACCTTGCGGGTCATTTTTGTGATGGTAAACGATCTCGGATGAAAACGAGCCCAAAAGCAATCTTAACCATTTTGACGGGACGAACAACTTTCTTGTTGAAAGGTTTTTGATCAGAGGTCATCTTGAGGGTCAAATCGGTCTCGCAAAACAGGCTATTCTCTCGCGCTACCCATCAGACATGTGTATGGTGGGGCGCGCCACATCTCGCCTCGTGACAGTGCTGCACTCCGATTGCTCTAACTTTTGCATACGAACTCGGATATGGACGATTTTTATATCGAAATCGACCGCTTCGACGAGACGAAGACAACTCGTGTAGGTCATTTTTCCATTTGATGTCGTCTTAGGGGCTTAATCGGGCAAACTGTACTCTAAATATAAGATCTTAGTACTTTGAGCATAGTTTCGGCCTTCGAGATGAAATCAGACGATGATGACCCAAACTTCAAAGATGTTCATATCAATAATACAGAACTCTTTCATGAAGATCACTTCTCCATTTGAGGCCATGTTAAATAAGTTCTTGACCGTGCCAAAATCTGGTGTCAACACATGCCCCCCTGTTTTTCGGCAAAGCTTGTGTGCCGAAAAATAACTTGCACATAGCTTGCTCTAAGGACGATGTCAACACTACATCAGCCATTTTTCATATGCTTAGGACGATAAGTTTATATCGGCCATTGCTTGTGTGAATATTTTGATGCAAGCTTGGGTGACTTTCCCAACTTCATTAATCGGACTATAAAGTTCCATAGGTATGCATGTCAAGACCATCCATCAACCATATTGTCCACCCTTCTGCTAGGATCTTGCAGATTACCAACAATGACCTTTCTCGAATCCTTACTTTGAATGCATAAAAGTTTCATTAGTAGCCGAGGTAGTGAGCTCCAATTCGGCCTTACCTATGTTGGCAAGAATAAGCATCGGCTATTGATAGATATGCAATACACCATGACGGACATGGTAGCCGGATGCTTGCTATGCCAACTCTCTTCAATTGACATGTCTAAATATATGAACAATTTTAATGCAACCCAAGGTAAATTTTGCATCTAGACATACCAAAAGGTAAACTATAAGTGATTCGCCAAAACGTTGATAACCCTTGGATATTTGTTGCACTACTAATAACGAATCACCGGAAGCCTCAATATGTATAGCACCTATAGCAAGGCAAAGCTCCAATCCTAATAACAATGCATATTCGGCTTTGATCATTGTGCAAAAATAATTTAAGTGGCATGAGGCTTCACAAAATAGCTTCATATGGAGATAAATAAACAACACCAACACCTTGGCCATTGTTACAAATTTAACCATCAATATATAATCTCCATGATACTAGAGAGATCAAACTAAAAACAATATTATGCATGATGTCAATATGATGCTCAATAAAAAAATCAACCATGATTTGGCCTTACGTAAATTCTGAAAACTAATAAGCCAAAGCACACCCAATCAAAACATAATTTCACTTTGCAATTTTGATGAATTGGTCTATGCATAATATCTTCAATGGCATCAATTTGACAAATTCCTTTGCAAGGACTTATCTCAATCTCTACTCAAACTAAGGACGGTGTTAGAATACCACACCAGCCATTCTTAGATATTCTTAGGGCGATATATAAGTATCGGCCATTCCCATGAGGTCCATGTAGAATTCAGCCACCAAAGTATGTATAGCCCAAATAAACAAATGAAATAGCAATAAATATTTCAGCCCTTTTGTATTAGCAACAAAAATGTAACTAACCAAATGTATGGTGATTTGGTAATACCCTGTCATGATATAGAAAATTATGTTGCATCCATGGAACAAAATAAATTCATGGAGGGTAATTGATCATACCTATGGATGAATTCCATGGCAAAGGCATCAATGGCATGGTTGAAGAAAATGAATGATGTGCTAACCGAAGATTTTGATGTTGTGATGCACACCTTCGGCTTAATTGTTTGTTGCTTCCATTCTTCTCTTTCTTTACTTTTATTGTACTTATTACAATAGAAGCATGCACATCCTTTTTTTATGATTGATCCTCTTGGGAACCCATGCCATGTTCTTCTGTCTCAGCTCTTGTGCACTAAGATTTTGTAATTCCCTCTTTTTCCAATACGATAAACCGAGTGGGCATCTTGGCTGTGATTCTATTTTGACCTTGTGCACTCTCAACTTCTTTTCTTTAGATTTGGCACTTTGACTCTCAATAATTGGTTGCTTTGTCTCATTGCCTTTAGTAGCCAATGTCAACACTTTAATTGGCTCTTTTTCATTTGAGATCAAATCTGAAGTTGCACTCTTACGACCATCTCTTTTAACACGGTAAACTTGCTTGACCACCTCTTTCTTCTTCTTTGAGCTCTGGACCGATTCCTTAGGATTGAAACGGTCTTTAACATGTGATTGTTCAAATTTTGATCTTCTCGGAGCTGCATAATATTGATGAGATGGTCTAAAATAAGATGGAGAATGTGCCCGTGTATCATACCAGTCCCATGATGGATATGAATCTACACGAGCATAGGGAGAAATCTGGGACATTGGCATTGGCGGCCCAAAATAAGGATATGAATATGTTGCATGAAAATTTTCACTTTTCCAATACCGATCCTCATATTTGTGCCTTGGGGGTGATCTTGATGCTTTTGCATTAGTTGGCCGATAAGCACTTTTCTCTTCACTCTTATTTTGATATTTATCTAATAATTGTGCAAAAGCGACCTTGAATTTCTTGCACTTGTGCTTATTGCGGCTTTTGTTTCCTTTGGTTGTGCTTGCACCGATCTCTGAATTTGCTTGCTGCGCCCCAGTCCTTGGCGTCTCCATTGTAGCTCCGATGGAATTTTCGCCCTCAAGATTATGTTCATTATGCTCTTCAACAACTTCTTTACTTGAAAGCTTAATCCCATCACCTGCAGTTTTTACCTTCTCTTAAAATGGATCGGCTTGAAGTAGCTGATGCAAAAACTTTCTGCCATCGGGACCAATCGGAATAGACTGGTGATCTCTTGGTGTCTCAACAAATTTCAATCGTCCTTTATCAATGGCCGATTTAACTATTTGACGAAACATGTTGCAATCCTCAAAATTATGCTTGGACGAATCATGCAACTTACAATACATTCGTCCCTGGACAGATGGCTCAACATGGTGATCAAGAATTCTAATATAATTATTTCTCAACAACAAATTAAATATTTGATCACACATGCTTGATTTGAAGGTAAACTTTGTATTCTCTATCCGATCTTGTTGTGAGAATGGCTTTGGAGTTAAGAAAACGAATGGTTCAGATTTTGCATCACCCCATTCGGCTATGTATTGTGTTTTGCACTCTATCTCCGATGTCTTTGGATAAGAAACTATACTGGCATCGGTTTGCTCAGAGGATTTTAACCTTGGCTTTAAATTTCTGAAACGAAAATAGTTAGAACATACATGTCTCAATTGAGACCAAGTGTAAGCCAAGTAAGAAATAAGCAAAGCTACCCAATTAGATATGAACTTTAAATAAAGCGATGGGAAAAGTTTTGGCTGCAGTAATAAGTCACTATCGGTCTCTTTGAATGGTACAATATATTGACCGATATGCTTAGTAACAATTTTATTGATAACAAGTAAATTGCCCTTCTTCATTGGTCTTTGAAAATTACTTATTAGAATTTTTCTAATAGATGCATCAACAATAAAGTTGTGACCAAATCTGAAAATAGGTAAATTACTTGCTACACATACCTCTTCAAATATGTTGGGAGAGCATGATGATTGCATATGATGAATAATATTGTGCTTTGCTTCTGGATGACTTCCCAACACCATGTCACAATTTTCTTCTTGATTTCATGCATCATAAATTTGAAGATCTTCGTCAACTGAACTTTGTTCGGCTACTTGCTCTTGTCCTTGAAGCTTGTAAATTTCTATGGCACGAAACTCATAGGGCAGGAAGTAGGTTCCATTAACTTCAGAAAAATCAAATATGGTTGTTTTGCTATGCTTGCCATGCCCTTTCTCAATAATGCTTGCCTCTTTGGACTTGATGGATTCAGAATATATACTACTTGATTGGGCTTTTTCAACCAAAGAACTTTTAGTTTCTGAATCATCATTCTTTTTGCCGGTTATATCAATTGGCAAGGCCTCTTTTCTTTGAGCCAATTCCCTATCAATTCTCTCTTGGCGAAGTACCTGCACCCTATCGCGCAAAGCTTTAACTCCCCTCTCAATTCCAGCTTGCTCTAGATTAGTTTGCCCCCCAATGCTTTTAGGATCTTTCGGCAATGAAGTGTTAGTGTTGCCGAAATTTTGCAATTGTGTAGGGGGTGTATAATATGCTGCGGTACTAGGTGGAGGTGCATGCACTGTTGTATAAGCATATGCTCTCTCACCAATACTATCAATTGATGAAGTTTCATCTTCCTGCAAAACTCTAGCCTTTATTGCAGCATAATCAGGAAACAACCCCTTTTCATATTGTTCAAGGCAAAGAGCACTAATCCTCTTGTTTTGTGCCAAGCTCTTTTTTAATGCAGCCACAACCGCTTCTGGAAGAGATTGCTCCGCAATACTTCCAGATTCTTTCGGCAATGATTTGCGAGTGTTGCCGAAATTCTCAAATTGCATAGAGTATGCATTATATGCTACAATATTTGATGACGGCACATGTGTTCCTGTAAAATTTTCACTTATTCGGCTATGACCATGAAGATGCGGGGCCGAATTATGAACATCTATAGTTGCATACGGTGCTGAAAAATTACTAACATGAGGTGTAGCATATGATGGTTGAGAGTAACTGGCCGAATAGCTAGTAGTAGCATGGCCAATTCTCCCATCCATCGGCAAGGTTGGATTCACATATTGCAAATTAGTTGCCGATGAATAAAAAGGTGAAACACTTTCTTGTATGCTATTGGAAATTTCAAAATAAGGTGTTTCAAATTGATTAACCAAACCCATCATGTTGTTCATCGGCATATGGATTTGTGGGGTTGCCGATGCATGAGAGTTTTGATACATATGTTGTACGTTGCTAAAATCATAAGAATTTAAAGCATGAAGATTGTTTTGCATCGGCCCTTTCGCATATTTAGATGCATGATTGATAAAACTAGGGCTAGCCGATACATTATGCTCATTAGGTGATCCAGCAACAACATATGGATTATTTGCATCTACAAAGGGGAATTGGGTATTCATATTACCTTTGTAGATTGCAGCAACTTGATGACGATCTCTTTGTAGCAAGAACGGGATGGAGACCGTTCAAAGCTTCATCCCCAGCGGAGTCGCCAAAAAGTGTGTTCGCCCACGAACACGTCACCGTGTATCCTCGACGCCGAGGGTGATGCACCGCAGCTCACGTCGAAGGAGACCCGGCCGGAACCGCGGTACGCAGGCAATCCGGCGGGCGCTTTTGAAGACCCGAAACCCCGCACGCCCGGGAGGGACCCCGTTTGGACGCGCGGCGGCTATGGGCTGCCCTAGGTCGACCTGGTCGCCCCTAGGGTCTCGAGGTTCGCCGCCCTGCAACAAGAACAGACGAAGAACGAGGAAGAAGAAAAACTAGGGTTAAGGAGAAAAGATAAAAGATAAAAAGTGGTAAATGATTTGATCGATTGTGTGTTGTTCAATCGGCCATCACCCCTTAGATATATAAGAGGCGGCTGGACTTCCCGTGCAAGGAAAATGCTTGGATTCACGTCCAGAACCCTAGTCAAATTCGGACTGGTTTTATCCGAACTTTCCAAAACTGTTCGGTTTAAACTGGCTGCACCTTGCGGATCATTTTTGTGATGGTAAACGATCTCGGGTGAAAACGAGCCCAAAAGCAATCTTAACCGTTTCGACGAGACGAACAACTTTCTTGTTGAAAGTTTTTTGATCAGAGGTCATCTTGAGGGTCAAATCGGTCTTGCAAAACAGGCTGATCTCTCGCGCTACCCATCAGACATGTGTATGGTGGGGGGCGCCACATCTCGCCTCGTGACAGTGCTGCACTCCGATTGCTCTAACTTTTGCATATGAACTCGGATTTAGACGTTTTTTATATCAAAATCGACCATTTCGACGAGACGAAGACAACTCGTGTAGGTCATATTTCCATTTGAGGTCGTCTTAGGGGCTTAATCGGGCAAACTATACTCTGAATATAAGATCTTAGTACTTTGAGCATAGTTTCGGCCTTCGAGATGAAATCGGACGACGATGACCCTAACTTCAAAGATGTTCATATCAATAATACGGAACTCTTTCATGTAGATCACTTCTCCATTTGAGGCCATGTTAAATAAGTTCTTGACCATGCCAAAATCTGGTGTCAATAAAATTTTCCTGCAAAAAATCTTAAACGAGAGTTGTATAGCAATACATAATCACCTACATTAAACTCACGTTTTTGTATCCTTTTGTCATGCCATCTTTTAACTTTTTATTTAAACAGTTTAGCATTCTCATAGGCTTGGGTTCTCGATTCATCATGTGAGCTAATGTCAAAAAGCCTCTTCTCACCGGCAAGATTGAAATCATAATTGAGCTCTTTAATGGCCCAATATGCCTTATGTTCTAGTTCGAGAGGTAAGTGACATGCTTTTCCATAAACCATTTTATAAGGATATATACCCATAGGATTTTTATATGCACTTCTATAAGCCCATAAAGCATCATCAAGTTTCTTGAACCAATTCTTTCTAGATCTATTAACAGTCTTTTGCAAAATTAACTTAAGCTCTCTATTACTTAGTTCTACTTGACCACTAGACTGTGGATGATATGGAGATGCAATTCTATGATTGACATCATACTTAGCAAGCATTTTACGAAAAGCACCGTGAATAAAATGTGAACCACCATCAGTCATTAAGTATCTGGGGACTCCAAACCTCGAAAAAATAACTTCTTTAAGCATCTTAATAGAGGTGTTATGATCAGCACTACTAGTTGGAATAGCTTCTACCCACTTAGTAACGTAATCAACATCAACTAAAATATGTGTATACCTGTTAGAGGAAGGAAACGGTCCCATACAATCAAAGCCCCAAACATCAAATGGTTCGATAACAAGTGAATAATTCAAAGGCATTTCTTGACGTCTACTAATATTACCAATTCTTTGACATTCATCACAAGACAAGACAAACTTACGGGCATCCTTGAAGAGAGTGGGCCAATAAAAACCCGATTGCAATACCTTATGTGCAGTTCTATCTCCAGCGTGGTGTCCTCATAAGCCTCGGAGTGACACTTGCGTAGGATCTGTTCCTGTTCATGCTCAGGTACACAACGTCTAATAACACCATCTACTCCTTCTTTATAAAGGTGTGGGTCATCCCAGAAGTAATGTCTTAAATCATAGGAAAAACGTTTTCCTTTGTTGGTATGTGAAACTAGGTGGTATAAATTTAGCAACAATGTAATTAGCATAATTAGCATACCATGGAGCAGTACGAGAAGCATTTATGACAGCTAATTTTTCATCAGGAAAGCTATCATCAATAGGTAGTGGGTCATCAAGAACATTCTCTAACCTAGACAAGTTGTCTACAACGGGGTTCTCAGCTCCCTTTCTATCAATAATATGCAAATCAAATTCTTCTAGTAGGAGAACCCATCTAATAAGTCTAGGTTTAGCATCTTTCTTTTCCACAAGATATTTAATAGAAGCATGATCAGTGTGAACAATTACTTTAGAATCAATAATATAAGGTCTGAACTTATCACATGCAAATACAACTGCTAAAAATTCTTTTTCAGTAGTAGCATAATTTCTCTAGGCACCGTCTAGAGTTTTACTAGCATATTGGATAACATTTAATTTCTTATCAACTCTTTGTCCTAGAACAACACCTACAGCATAATCACTAGCATCACACATAATTTCAAATGGTAAATTCCAATCAGGAGGCTAGACAATGGGTGCAGAAATCAAGGCTTTCTTAAGTATTTCAAATGCTTCTACACAATCATCATCAAAGACAAAAGGAACATATTTTTGTAAGAGATTAGTCAGAGGCCTGGAAATTTTTGAGAAGTCTTTAATGAACCTCCTATAAAAACCGGCATGACCAAGGAAACTTCTTATAACTTTAATATCCTTAGGACACCGCATCTTTTCAATAGCATCAACTTTAGCTTTATCAACTTCAAGACCTCTTTCAGAAATTTTATGCCCCAAGACAATACCTTCATTAACCATAAAGTGGCACTTCTCCCAATTAAAGACAAGATTAGTTTCTTCACATCTCTGCAAAACTCGATCAAGGTTGCTTAAGCAATCATCAAAAGAAGTTCCATATACGGAGAAATCATCCATGAAAACGTCAAGAATCTTTTCACAAAAGTCAGAGAATATAGCAGTCATACATCTTTGAAAGGTAGCAGGTGTGTTGCATAAACCAAAAGGCATACGTCTATAAGAAAAGGTACCGAAAGGGCAAGTAAAAGTTGTATTTTCTTGATCCTCTTTTGACACGGGTATTTGAGAAAAACCAGAATAACCATCTAGAAAGCAAAAATGTGTATGTTTGGATAATCTTTCTAGCATTTGATCAATAAAAGGTAAAGGGTAATGATCCTGTTTAGTGTCAGGTCTAGCAATTCTAGCAGCTTCATCACAGAAGTAAATAACATGCCCATCGATATTATCGGCCAAGAGATCTTTAACCATAGCAATACTAGGTTCATCTTTAATTTGCTCAGGGGGTGTAGGTGTTCTAATATTACTCTTACAAACCATAGTTGAAGCTTTAGCATGATCCTTTATTCTAACAGGGAAAGGTGGTTTCTCAATATAAGCAGTAGGAACAACAGGATCAACATTATAAGTGATAGTATTTTCTTCAACTTTAATAGGTGCAACTACTTTTACTTCAATGGGAGGATTATATTTCAACCACTTCTCCTTAGGGAGATCAACATGAGTAGCAAAGGATTCACAGAAAGAAGCTACTATCTCAGAGTCAAGTCCATATTTAGTGCTAAATTCATGGAAAACATCGATATCCATAAAAGATTTAACACAATCAAACTTGGGTGTTATACCTGACTCCTTACCTTCATCGAGATCCCAATCTTCAGAGTTGCGTTTAATTCTTTCCAATAAATCCCATTTGAATTCAATAGTCTTCATCATAAAAGAGCCAGTACAAGAAGTATCGAGCATGGAGCGATTACTGAGAGAAAGCCGAGCATAATTTTTTTGAATAATAATTTGTCTTGAGAGCTCATAATTGGGGCATGAATATAACATTGAATTAAGCCTCCCCCAAGCTTGAGTGATGCTTTCTCCTTCGCGAGGCCAAAAATTATATATATAATTACGATCACGATGAGCAATATGCATATATAGGATAAAACTTCTGATGAAATTCCAATTTCAATTGGTTGTAGTTCCATGATCCCATATAATCACATAGCCTAAACCATGTCAATGCCTTTCCCTTCAAATATAAAGGGAAGACCTTCTTCTTGAAAACATCCTCAGGCATACCTGCAAGCTTAAATAATCCACAAACTTCATCCACATAGATTAGGTGCAAATCGGGATGTAATGTTCCATCACCTGTGAAAGGATTAGCTAGCAGTTTCTCTATCATACCCGAAGGAATTTCAAAGTAAACATTTTCAGTAGGTTCAATAGGTTGAGGAGCAACTCTTTACTCTACTGGTCAGGGTGAAGATACCCTGAACAAGCCCCTCAAAGGATTATGTACCATAGTAACAAGTGACAGTAAATTTCAGCACACTATATAAAATTTTCCTTACCAAATTCCACCTACCAAAGGCGCTTCACTCCCCGGCAACGGCGCCAGAAAAGAGTCTTGATGACCCACAAGTATAGGGGATCTATCGTAATCGTTTAGATAAGTAAGAGTGTCGAACCCAACGAGGAGCAGAAGGAAATGATAAGCAGTTTTTAGTAAGGTATTCTCTGCAAGCAATGAAAATTATCGGTAACAGGTAGTTTTTATGATAAGGAAATTTGTAACGGTAACAAGTAATAAAAGTAAATAAGGTGCAGCAAGATGGCCCAATCCTTTTTGTAGCAAAGCACAAGCCTGGACAAGCTCTTATATAAAGGAAAATGCTCCCGAGGACACATGGAAATTATCGTCAAGCTAGTTTTCATCACGTTCATATGATTCGTGTTCGGTACTTCGATAATTTGATATGTGGGTGGACCGGTGCTTGGGTACTGCCCTTCCTTGGACAAGCATCCCACTTATGATTAACCCCTCTTGCAAGCATCCGAAACTACAAAGGAAGTATTAAGGTAAACCTAACCATAGCATGAAACATATGGATCCAAATCAGCCCCTAACGAAGCAACTCATAAACTAGGGTTTAAGCTTCTGTCACTCTAGCAACCCATCATCTACTTATTACTTCCCAATGCCTTCCCCTAGGCCCAAACAATGGTGAAGTGTCATGTAGTCGACGTTCACATGACACCACTAGAGGAGAGACAACATACATCTCATCAAAATATCGAACGAATACAAAATTCACATGACTACTTATAGCAAGACTTCTTCCATGTCCTCAGGAACAAACGTAACTACTCACAAATCATATTCATGTTCATAATCAGAGGGGTATTAATATGCATAAAGGATCTAAACATATATGATCTTCCACCAAGTAAACCAACTAGCATCATCTACAAGGAGTAATCAACACTACTGGCAACCCACAGGTACCAATCTAAGGTTTTGAGACAAAGATTGGATATAAGAGATGAACTAGGGTTAGAGATGAGATGGTGCTGGTGAAGATGTTGATGGAGATTGACTCCCTCCCGATGAGAGTATCGATGGTGATGATTTCCGCCTCCCGGAGGGATGTTTCCCTGGCAGAACAGCTCCCTCGGAGCCCTATATTGGTTCCGCCAAGGTTTTGCCTCATGGCGGCGGAGTTTCATCCTGAGATCTTGCTTATGATTTTTTTCTCGGACAAAAGACTTCATATAGCAGAAGATGGGCACCGGAGGCCTGCCATGAGGCCCACGAGACAGGGGGGCGCACCCCCCACCCTCATGGCCAGGGTGTGGGCCCCCTCTGGTTAATCATTTCGCTAGTATTTTTTATATATTCCAAAACATGCTCCTGTGAAGTTTTGGGACTTTCGGATTTGTGTAGAATAGGTCTCTAATATTAGCTCCTTTTCCAGCCTAGAATTCCAGCTGCCGGCATTCTCCCTGTTCATGTAAACCTTGTAAAATAAGAGAGAATAGACATAAGTATTGTGACAGAATGTCTAGTTGAAGGAAATATGCCCTAGAGGCAATAATAAAGTTATTATTTATTTCCTTATATCATGATAAATGTTTGTTATTCATGCTAGAATTGTATTAACCGGAAACATAATACATGTGTGAATACATAGACAAACAGAGTGTCACTAGTATGCCTCTACTTGACTAGCTCGTTAATCAAAGATGGTTATGTTTCCTAACCATGAACAAAGAGTTGTTATTTGATTAACGAGGTCACATCATTAGTTGAATGATCTGATTGACATGACCCATTCCATTAGCTTAGCACCCGATCGTTTAGTATGTTGCTATTGCTTTCTTCATGACTTATACATGTTCCTATGACTATGAGATTATGCAACTCCCGTTTACCGGAGGAACACTTTGGGTACTACCAAACGTCACAACGTAACTGGGTGATTATAAAGGAGTACTACAGGTGTCTCCAATGGTAGATGTTGGGTTGGCGTATTTCGAGATTAGAATTTGTCACTCCGATTGTCGGAGAGGTATCTCTGGGCCCTCTCGGTAATACACATCACATAAGCCTTGCAAGCATTATAACTAAGATGTTAGTTGTGAGATGATGTATTACGGAACGAGTAAAGAGACTTGCCAGTAACGAGATTGAACTAGGTATTGGATACCGACGATCGAATCTCGGGCAAGTAACATACCGATGACAAAGGGAACAACGTATGTTGTTATGCGGTCTGACCGATAAAGATCTTCGTAGAATATGTAGGAGCCAATATGGGCATCCAGGTCCCGCTATTGGTTATTGACCGGAGACGTGTCTTGGTCATGTCTACATTGTTCTCGAACCGTAGGGTCCGCACGCTTAACGTTACGATGACAGTTATTATGAGTTTATGCATTTTGATGTACTGAAGGTTGTTCGGAGTCCCGGATGTGATCACGGACATGATGAGGAGTCTCGAAATGGTCGAGACATAAAGATTGATATATTGGAAGCCTATGTTTGGACACCGGAAGTGTTCCGGGTGAAATCGGGATTTTACCGGAATACCGGGAGGGTTACCGGAACCCCCCGGGAGCCAAATGGGCCTACATGGGCCTTAGTGGAAAGGTGAAAGGGGCTGCCATGGAGGGCTGCGCACCTCCCCCCCCCCTCCCCTAGTCCTATTAGGACTAGGAGAGGTGGCCGGCCACCTCTCTCTCTCTCTTTCCCCCTTGGAGTCCTAGTTGGAATAGGATTGGAGGGGGGAGTCCTACTCCCGGTAGGAGTAGGACTCCTCCTGCGCCTCCCTCCTTGGCCGGCCAGCCCCTCCCCTTGGATCCTTTATATACGGGGGCAGGGGGCACCTCTAGACACACAAGTTGATCCTTGAGATCGTTCCTTAGCCGTGTGCGGTGCCCCCTGCCACCAAATTCCACCTCGATCATATCGTTGTAGTGCTTAGGCGAAGCCCTGTGTCGGTAGTACATCAAGATCGTCACCACGCCGTCGTGCTGACGGAACTCTTCCTCGACGCTTTGCTGGATCGGAGCCCGAGGATCGTCATCGAGCTGAACGTGTGCTAAGAACTCGGAGGTGCCGGAGTAACGGTGCTTGGATCGGTCAGATTGAGAAGACGTACGACTACTTCCTCTACGTTGTGTGATCGCTTCCGCAGTCGGTCTGCGTTGGTACGTAGACAACACTCTCCCCTCTCATTGCTATGCATCACCATGATCTTGCGTGTGCGTAGGAAATTTTTTGAAATTACTACGTTCCCCAACACTAGTAACATCCCATAATGCAATAAATATCGATATAAAAGCATGATGCAAAATGGAAGTATCATCGTAGCATAGGATCCGGCAGATGCCGATCTCTTTGGCCAGCCGGAGGCCGTGTACTAGTGCCTCATACCCGGCCACATTATTGGAGGCTGCGAAGTGAATTTTCGATGTGTATTTGAGCTTGTCGCCTTTAGGAGAGGTGAGGACAACGCCGGCTCCCAAACTTGTGCGCATCTTTGAGCCATCAAAGTGCATCCGCCAATGGGTGGAGTCCGGAGCTGGCGGCAGGTACTGGGTCTCGGCCCAGTCGACGAGGAAGTCAGCTAGTACTTGGGACTTGATGGCGGTGCGTGGCTGGTAGAAGATGGTGTAGGGGGGCAACTCGATGGCCCATTTGGCCACCCGACCAGATGCATCTCTATTGCCTATGATCTCAGCAAGTGGGGTAGTGCAGACAACTATGATGGGGTGCTCTTGAAAGTAAGGCTTCAACTTCTTGGCGGTAAAGTGTACGCCGTAACACATCTTCTGGTAGTGGGGGTAGTTCTGCTTTGAGGTTGACAGCACCTCGCTCAAATAATACACAGACCTCTGGACCGGTTGTTCCCTACCGGCCTCTGGGCGCTCTACTACCATGACAGTGTTGACCGCCCGGCTGGTGGCGGTGATGTAAAGGTATATGGGCTCTTTAGCAGCCGGGGTCGCCAGGATAGGCGGGGTAGTCAACATCTTCTTTAGTTGGAGAAAGGCCTCATCCGCCTTGTCTTTCCACTCGAAGTGAGTGGTTTTCTTCATGAGTTGGTACAGTGGAAGGGCCTTCTCACCCAGCCGACTGATGAAACGGCTGATGGATGCCAAGCAGCCGGTGAACTTCTGGACGTCTCGCTGTCGGGTGGGTTTCTCCATCCTCTCGATGGCCTTGATCTTCACAGGGTTGCACTCAATGCCGCGTTATGAGACCAGGAAGCCAAGGAGTTGGCCGGCTGGTACCCCAAAGACGCACTTCTCTAGGTTGAGCTTGATCTGAAACCGACACAAATTTTCAAAAGTTTCCTTGAGAACTTCCAAGAGGGTACTGCACTTCTCCTTCTTCACCACAATATCGTCTACCTAGACGTGGGCATTCCTGCCGAGCTTGTTGAGGAGACACTTCTACATGCAACACTGAAAACTGGCACCGGCATTTCTCAAGCTGAATGTCATAGTCAGGTAGCAGAAGGCTCCGAATGGTGTGATGAAGGCGGTCTACCGGGTTCAACTTTATCTGGTGGTAGCCTGAATAAGCATCCAAAAAATTCAACAGCTCGCATCCGGCTGTGGAGTCTATCACTTGGTCAATCCGAGGCAAAGCAAACGGATCTTTTGGGCAGGCTTTGTTGAGGCTGGTATAGTCAATAAACATGCACCATTTGTTGTTCTTCTTCAGTACAAGGACTGGGTTGGCAAGCCACTCTGGAAAAAATACTTCCATAATGAAGCCGGCTGCTAGAAGTCGGGTTATCTCTTCACCAAAACTTCTTCTCTTCTCCTCCGACAGTCGGTGGAGGGGTTGTTTGACTGGCTTGGCATCTGATCTGACATGTAGCTTGTGCTCGGCAAAATCCGTTGGAACACCCGACATGTCTTTGGGAGACCATGCGAAGATGTCCCAATTCTCATGGAGGAAATCGATGAGCTCGCTTTCCTATTTGCTATCAAGATTGGCCCCTATGACAGCATGCCTTTCCGTGTGCTCTGGGTCCAAGGGAATCTTCTTTGTCTCTTTGGCCGGCTGGAAGGAGCCCTGGGTCTCTGACTCTTTAGACTCTGGTGACTTATCCGGCTACTTGCTGGCCATGGCCACCACCCGGTCCTGGAGCTTCTTCTCAGCAGCGATCACAAGGGACTCGTAGGGAGACATACCTTTGGAAGAGGCCCTCGCCATGGCCGGATCGCCGTCGCCGACGTGCGCTGATGAACAACCCGACGGACAACCGCAATGGCATCATCTTCAAGTCCCTGCCGTGCCGGATCATCAAGGGGAATCGCCAAATCTACAAGCCTCACCACATCCTTCTCAGAGTAACCCACTCGGAATGCCTCGCGGATCGCATCGGATGGCGTCGGCGAGCTCGTCGGAGACTCTTCGCCGCCGGAGTCCCCGTCCTCATCTTCTGCATCGCCGGCTGCTGCCTCTTGAGCACTGCGTTGGTTTTTCCCCGAAGAGGAAGGGATGATGCAGCAGAGTAGCGTAAGTATTTCCCTCAGTTTTTGAGAACCAAGGTATCAATCCAGTAGGAGGCTACGCGCGAGTCCCTCGTACCTGCACAAAACAAATAAATCCTCGCAACCAACGCGATAAGGGGTTGTCAATCCCTACACGGCCACTTACGAGAGTGAGATCTGATAGATATGATAAGATAATATTTTTGGTATTTTTTATGATAAAGATGCAAAGTAAAAAAAGCAAAGTAAATAACAAAGTATTGGTAGATTAATATGGTGAAGATAGACACTGGGGCCATAGGTTTCACTAGTGGCTTCTCTCAAGAGCATAAGTATTCTACGGTGGGTGAATAAATTACTATTGAGCAATTGACAGAATTGAGCATAGTTATGAGAATATCTAGGCATGACCATGTATATAGGCATCACATCCGAGACAAGTAGACCGACTCCTGCCTGCATCTACTACTATTACTCCACTCATCGACCGCTATCCAGCATGCATCTAGAGTATTAAGTTAATGAAAATAGAGTAACGCCTTAAGCAAGATGACATGATGTAGAGGGATAAACTCATGCAATATGATGAAAACCCCATCTTGTTATCCTCGATGGCAACAATACAATAGGTGCCTTTCTGCCCCTACTGTCACTGGGAAAGGACACCGCAAGATTGAACCCAAAGCTAAGCACTTCTCCCGTTGCAAAAAAGATCAATCTAGTAGGCCAAACCAAACTGATAATTTGAAGAGACTTGCAAAGATAACCAATCATACATAAAAGAATTCAGAGAAGATTCAAATATTGTTCATAGATAGACTTGATCATAAACCCACAATTCATCGGTCTCAACAAACACACCGCAAAAAGAAGATTACATCGAATAGTTCTCCTCAAGAGAGGGGGAGAACATTGTATTGAGATCCAAAAAGAGAGAAGAAGCCATCTAGCTAATAACTATGGACTCGTAGGTCTGAGGTAAACTACTCACACTTCATCGGAGGGGCTATGGTGATGATGTAGAAGTCCTCCATGATCGATGCCCCCTCCGGTGGAGCTCCGGAACAGACCCCAAGATGGGATCTCGTGGATACAGAGAGTTGCGGCAGTGGAATTAGGGTTTTGGCTCCGTATCTGATCATTTGGAGATACGTAGGTATATATAGGAGGAAGGAGTACGTCGGTGGAGCAACAGGGGGCCCACGAGGGTGGAGGGCGCCCCTGGGGGGGTAGGCGCGCCCCCCTACCTCATGGCCTCCTCTTTTGTGTCTTGACATAGGGTCCAAGTCTCCTGGGTCTTGTTCGTTGAGAAAATCATGTTCCCGAAGGTTTCATTCCATTTGATATTCCTTTTCTTCGAAACCCTAAAATAGGCAAAAAACAGCAATTCTGGGCTGGGCCTCCGGTTAATAGGTTAGCCCCAAAAATAATATAAAAGTGGATAATAAAGCCCAATAATGTCCAAAATAGTAGATAATATAGCATGGAGCAATCAAAAATTATAGATACGTTGGAGACGTATCAAGCATCCCCAAGCTTAATTCCTGCTCGTCCTCGAGTAGGTAAATGATAAAAACAAATTTTTTGATGCGGAGTGCTACTTGGCATAATTTTAATGTAATTCTTCTTAATTGTGGTATGAATATTCAGATCCTAAAGATTCGAGATAAAAGTTCATATTGACATAAAAATAATAATACTTCAAGCATACTAATAAAGCAATCATGTCTTCTCAAAATAACATGGCCAAAGAAAGTTATCCCTACAAAATCATATAGTCTGGCTATGCTCTATCTTCACCACACAAAGTATTTAAATCATGCACGACCCCGATGACAAGCCAAGCAATCTTCACGCAATACATGAGCGTGAGCCATGGATAGAGCACTGTAGGTGGAATAGAATGGTGGTTGTGGAGAAGACGAGAAGGGGGAAGATAGTCTCACATCAACTAGGCATATCAACGGGCTATGGAGATGCCCATCAATAGATATCAATGTGAGTGAGTAGGTATTGCCATGCAACGGATGCACTAGAGCTATAAGTATATGAAAGCTCAACAAAAGAAACTAAGTGGGTGTGCATACAACTTGCTTGCTCACGAAGACCTAGGGCAATTTGAGGAAGCCCATCATTGGAATATACAAGCCAAGTTCTATAATGAAAAATTCCCACTAGTATATGAAAGTGACGAAATGAGAGACTCTCTACTATGAATATCATGGTGCTACTTTGAAGCACAAGTGTGGTAAAAGGATAGTAGCATTGCCCCTTCTCTCTTTTTCTCGCGTTTTTTTATTTGGCCTTTTCTCTTTTTTTGGCCTCTTATCTTTCCCTCTTTTTTTCGTCCAGAGTCTCAAACTGACTTGTGGGAGAATCATAGTCTCCATCATCCTTTCGTCACTTGGGACAATGCTCTAATAATGATGATCATCACACTTTTATTTTCTTACAACTCAACAATTACAACTCGATACTTAGAACAAAATATGACTCTATATGAATGCCTCCAGCGGTGTACGAAAGAATTATGAACGGTGGCTTTGCCACAAATACGATGTCACCTCCATGATCATGCTAAGCAATATGACAATGATGGAGTGTGTCATCATAAACGGAACGGTGGAAAGTTGCATGGCAATATATCTTGGAATGGCTATGGAAATGCCATAATAGGTAGGTATGGTGGCTGTTTTGAGGAAGGTATATGGTGGGTGTACGATACCGGCAAAAGGTGCACGGTATTAGAGGCTAGCAATGGTGGAAGGGTGAGAGTGCGTATGATCCATGGACTCAACATTAGTCATAAAGAACTCATATACTTATTGCAAAAATCTACAAGTTATCAAAGCAAAGTATTACGTGCATGCTCCTAGGGGGATAGATTGGTAGGAAAAGACCATCGCTCGTCCCCGACCGCCACTCATAAGGAAGACAATCAATAAATAAATCATGCTCCGACTTCATCACATAACGGTTCACCACACGTGCATGCTACAGGAATCACAAACTTTAACACAAGTATTTCTCAAATTCACAACTACTCAACCAGCACAACTTTAATATCACCATCTTCATATCTCAAAAACAATTATCAAGCATCAAACTTCTCATATTATTCAACACACTCATAAGAGAATTTTATTACTAATCTTGTATACCTAGCATATAAGGCTTTTTAAGAAAATTACCATGCTATTTAAGACTCTCAAAATAATCTAAGTGAAGCACGAGAGATCAATAGTTTCTATAAAACAAGTCCACCACCGTGCTCTAAAAGATATAAGTGAAGTACTAGAGCAAAACTATATAACTCAATTGATATAAGCGAAGCACATAGAGTATTCTAATAAATTCCAAATCATGTATGGCTCTCTCAAAAGTTTTATACAGCAAGGATGATTGTGGTAAACTAACAAATAAATACTCAAATAATGCAAGACGCTCCAAGCAAAACACATATCATGTGGTGAATAAAAATATAGCTCCAAGCAAAGTTACCGATAGAAGTAGACGAAAGAGGGGATGCCTTCCGGGGCATCCCCAAGATTTGGATTTTAGGTGTCCTTAGATTATCTTGGGGGTGCCATGGGAATCCCCAAGCTTAGTCTCTTGCTACTCCTTGTTCCATAATCCATCAAATATTTACGCAAAACTTGAAAACTTCACAACACAAAACTTAAAGTAGAAAATCTCGTGAGCTCCGTTAGCGAAAGAAAACAAAAGACCACTTCAAGGTACTGTAATGAACTCATTGTTTATTTACATTGGTGTTAAACCTAATGTATTCCAACTTCTCTATGGTTTATAAACTATTTTACTAGCCACAGATTCATCAAAATAAGCAAACAACACATGAAAAACAGAATCTGTCAAAAACAGAACAGTCTGTAGTAATCTGCAGCTAGCGCAAGATCTGGAACCCCAAAAATTTCTAAAATAAATTCCTGGACGTGAGTAATTTATCTATTAATCATATTCAAAACTAATTAACTAAATATCACTTTCCAAATAAAAATGGCAGCAGTTCTCGTGAGCGCTAAAGTTTCTGTTTTTTACAGCAAGATTAACAAGACTTTCCCCAAGTCTTCCCAACGGTTCTACTTGGCAAAAACACTAATTAAACACCAAAAAAACACACCCTAAATAGAGGCTAGATAAATTATTTATTACTAAATAGGAGAAAAAAGCAAGGAATAAAAATAAAATTGGGTTGCCTCCCAACAAGCGCTATCGTTTAACGCCCCTAGCTAGGCATAAAAAGCAAAGATAGATCTAGGCATTGCCATCTTTGGTAGGCAATCCATAAGTGGCTCTCATAATAGATTAATAAGGTAATTTAATTTTCTTTCTAGGAAAGTGTTTCATGCCTTTCCTTAACGGAAATTAGAATCTAATATTTCCTTTCTTCATATCAATAATTGCACCAATCGTTCTAAGGAAAGATCTACCAAGAATAATAGTACATGCAAGATTGCAATCTATGTCAAGAACAATAAAATATACGGGCACATAGTTCCTATTTGCAACAATGATAACATCATTAATTCTTCCCATAGGTTTCTTAATAGTGGAATCCGCAAGGTGCAAGTTTAGAGAGCAATCATCAAAATCACGGAAACCTAACAAATCACACAAAGTCTTTGGAATCGTGGAAGCACTAGCATCCAAATCACATAAAGCATAGAATTCATGATCTTTAATCTTAATTTTAATAGTTGGTTCCCACTCATCATAAAGTTTTCTACGAATAGAAACTTCCAATTCAAGTTTTTCTTCATAAGATTGCATCAAAGCATCAACGATATGTTTAGTGAACGCTTTATTTTGACTATAAGCATGAGGACAATTTAGCACAGATTGCAACAAGGAAATACAATCAACCAAAGAGCAATTTTCATAATTAAATTCCTTGAAATCCAAGGTAGTGGGTTTAGCAACATCTAGGGTTTTAATTTCTTCGATCCCACTTCCATCAATTTTAGCATCAAGATCTAAAAACT
Source organism: Triticum monococcum (assembly GCA_034509565.1). NCBI lineage: Eukaryota > Viridiplantae > Streptophyta > Magnoliopsida > Poales > Poaceae > Triticum > Triticum monococcum. The sequence continues at coordinate 675,652,650 of CM067845.1, forward strand.
CTGAATTCTTGGAACGTCTTCTAGGTAAAGGTGGATCATATCCCATCATTATTAAGATTCGTGTTGCAAAACAAAGATTTAATAGGGGGCACATCAATAACTTTTAGATCTTCATCTTTATTTTCATAGGAACTAGAGGAACACGCTCTTATAAAGGCATCTTTTTAGCACGCATCCTAGCAGTTCTTTCTTTGCACTCATCAATGGAAATTCTCATGGCTTTGAGAGACTCATTGATATCATGCTTAGGTGGAATAGATCTAAGTTTCAAAGAATCAACATCAAGAGCACACTACTAGGAAAAGGCCTACTAATGGCGCATCACTGGTGCGTCATTACTAGCATGCCATTAGTAATTTTTACTAATGGCGCACCACTGGTGCGCCATTAGTATCTGGTATACTAATGGCGCACCACTGGTGCGCCATTAGTATAGGCCACAGGTGCGCCATTAGTATACCAGATACTAATGGCGCACCACGTGGTGCGCCATTAGTATACCATTCGGTGCTCCACTGGTATTCCCTCCAGGTGCGCCACTAATAACCTTATATAGGTGCGCCACTAGTAATAAAGGAAGGTGCGCCACTAATAAGGGCTTAAATGCGCCACTACTAATGTATTTGGAAAACAAAAAAATCTAAATTTACAGAAAAAACCTATAAGGAAAAATAATTTAAAAACAAAAAATGAAATAGAATCATAATTTTTATTATAGTAAGAATATTACGATGTCTTTACAAGTTTCCAATAAAAGGAAAATTGCAAGGAAATAAAAAAAATCCTAAAGCTAATCTTCTATTAATCTTTTCTTCTTTTTCTTCACTTTATCCCTACAAAATGTAACAAAATAAACAGAAACACAAACAAACTATTTATAACATGTCAATACTGTCATTTTTTCAGACCAAGTAACTAACAACTTCAGTGAGACAGGCACAGTGTAGTGTGAATTTCAATTGGCTAAATCATATTAAGAAATCAGTATCTTCTCTATGAACCTGAAACTGAGATGACTGGACTAATTTTGCACATTTGATTTATGAATTTATTCTTCTTCGACAACCAACTAAACTTCGGATCACCTTCTAAGCATCTGTACATACTACATAGGCTGATTAATCCAACAGCCACAATGCAAATATCGACTATTTCCATTCAACTTCTTCACTTACTCATTATTATCTAGTGAAACCATTTGTAACTAATGAAGCAGATTGGCTGAAGTTATTATCAAGTCCTAAGTCCTAATTGAAGCAGATCTGCTAGGGTTCTTCTCGCTAGCCCCTCATGGCCAACCGTTTCGGAACAGGCAGGCAGAGCTGCTTGGCCGGTGGCTAGGGAGTCGCTGGTGATGTTGGGCATCTCACACGAGCACCTGGCTATTTGAGGAAACCGAAATAGTAGCATAAACAAGATTGATTCCGAGGAAATGATAGAACCTATTCTATCAAAGTGCTACTCCCCCCGTTCCATAATTCCAGTCGTGGTTTTTTAACTAAAACCATGAAGAGAACTATGGAATGGAGGGAGTAGGAAACAATAGCATGCTTAAAATTCTACCATACACAGCAGCAACAGACATTAAACAAGCATTTATTTATTTATTGCATTTGGCACAAGTTAAAAATTCTCACAAGCAGAGGCGGTCCTATCAGACAAAAAGAACATGGACCGCTCATTACAAAGCACTTCTACTGCAGTATCATGGAGTAGGAAAAGGGGCTTAAGCAGCAAAGAAGTATAATAAGAGAAAAAAACACTATGGCGGCTGGAACTAGAAGAGCACCATCACAGGTTCGAAACATCACCATGGGGTCGATGGCCGGCATAGCCCATGGCAGGGCTGGATGGGCAGCATAATAACACAATAAAAGTTTGATGTATACTTATTCGTTTGAAAAGATGCAAGCTTATTTACACCCTAGGACTGTTGATTAGGGTCTGGATGGTATTTTTGTTCCTTGCGTAAGTAAGAGAAGGACTAGCATCCATAGTAGAAAGAAAGGTAAACATACATAAAGGAAAGTTTTTATAGCGTCACGACCGAAAGAGGCTACGTGCGGCTGGGTGAAACGGACAAGGTTTCATGTATGCAATATATTATAGAAAAATAAGTGTTGACAGAAAATGAAAGATTTCCTGTCAAACAAACAGAGCTTCATTTTGTAACATTTCTGACCCACACGATAATTGTACAGCATAGTAGAGGAGACCACTGTACATACATGTGTTGAATGAAGTAGACTAAGAAATATTGGGTGGGTATAAAGAATACAATAGTACGGTGGCTGATGCAAACAAGTGCAGAGTTGCATCCACAGAATAGGTAACAAATTAAATAGCCCTGGTGCCAGCAGTAGAGTTCGTGTATCCAATCCATCCTTTGTTTAACACAGCAGCTCCAACTCTTTTGTAACAAATTAAGTTTGGCATGGGCACACATAAAGCACTGACATTTTCACGGCTCGATGGCCGTGGGCTAAGGGAGCAGAGGAGGAGGTGCGGCTCACCTCACATGGTGGCGGAACCGAGGGATGAAGGTGCGGCGCACCGAAGCAGGCAGAGGTGCCTTGTGTTGGCCAAACTCGTGGCCAGCAGCAGAGAAGCGCTTCTCTTGCTCGACGGATGTTGGGTGTGTGTGAGGCGTGCTCCTGCCTGCCTGCCTGCGTGAGGAACGGGAGGACCATTAGAGAAGAGAAGGGAAGGGAAGAAGAGCAGGTAGAGGATGGCAAGGGGAGAGGAGGGAATCAAAATCGAAGATGAGAAGATGACCTTGAGGAGGAGCAGGGGAAGAGCGGAGCAGCAGAAACAGAGGCCTTCCTCTCCCGGTGGTGAGGACCGAGGCGACCTCCGTCACGGCCCAGCCAGGTCGACGACTCCGGCGACCGTGGCTGCCAGATCCGGTGTCGCCATGGACGGCCTCCTCCTGTGGTGCCTGCTAGGTCGCCATGGCCGCGGGCTCCTTGTCCGTGGCGGCTGGATCTGGGGCCTTGGGGTGGCGGGGAGCTCCTCCTCCTGCAGCTCGGCGGCCTCCACACCCCGGAGCAACGCCGTCGCCGGAGGACGTGGTCACCTGCTCTCCTCTGGATCCGGTGAGGAGGGTTGGGGAAGGAGCTCACCACGGCTCCATGCCCTGGATCTGGTGTGAGGGAGGGGGAAGGGAGCTCGCCGTGGTCAGGAGGGAGAGGAAGAGGCGGGCGGCCGGGGCTTCCCGATCTAAATCAAAGTCAAGGGAGGTGGGTGGGTGTGTCAGGAGGAAGGTGAGGGGGAGAGAACGTGACAAGAGGGAGGGGATAAGGGATGATAGCAATGGCGCACTGGTAGGTGCGCCATACGTATAGATAGCAATGGTGCATCTCTTACTGGTGCGCCATTACTAGTTTAGTAGTTTTGCAAAAAAAAGAATAAAAAATATAATAAAAAAACAACATTAGTGGCACACTTTTCGACAGGTGCGCCATTACTAGTTACAACTAGTAATGGCGCACTGTGTCTGGATGCGCCATTAGTATGTTTGGACAGGCGCACTAGTTCAAAAAAAATTTGATACTAATGGCGCACCCTGGGCCAGGTGCGCCATTAGTAGTTTCAACTCTAATGGCGTATCAGAACGTGGTGCGCCATTAGTATATACTAATGGCGCACCGCTTGTCTGATGCGCCATTAGTGTCAATCCCATCTATAGCCCTTTTTCTAGTAGTGGCAATTCTATCAACGTTCCTAGCTAACTCATCAATCTTAAACAATTTTTCTTCAATCAAAGCATTAAAATTCTTTTGCGAAGTAATAAATTCTTTAATATTAGATTCAAAATCGGAGGGCATCTTATTATAATTTTCATAAGAATTGTTGTAGGAATTACCATAATTATTAGAGGGATTACTAGGGTAAGACCTAGGATTGAAATTTCCTCTATTCGTGTTGTTACCAAAATTGTTCCTACTAACAAAACTCACATCCACAGATTCATTATTATTCTCAATCAAAGTAGACAAGGGCATATCACAAGGATTAGAAGAAACACTTTTATTAGCAAATAATTTCATAAGTTCATCCATCTTTCCACTCAAAACATTAATTTCTTCTATCGCATGCACCTTTTTATTAGTAGATCTTTCAGTATGCCATTGAGAATAATTAACCATAATATTATCTAAGAGTTTAGTAGCTTCTCCTAAAGTGATTTCCATAAAAGTGCCTCCCGCGGCCGAATCTAAAATATTTCTAGAAGCAAAATTCAATCCGGCATAAAAAATTTGTATAATCATCCACAAATTCAAACCATGAGTAGGGCAATTACGTGTCATTAATTTCATCCTCTCCCAAGCTTGTGCAACATGTTCATGATCAAGTTGCTTAAAATTCATAATATCGTTTCTAAGGGAGATGATCTTAGCGGGAGGAAAATACTTAGAGATAAAAGCATCTTTGCACTTATTCCATGAATCAATACTATTTTTCGGCAAAGACGAAAACCAAGCTTTAGCACGATCTCTAAGCGAGAACGGAAATAGCTTCAATTTAACAATATCATTATCCACATCTTTCTTCTTTTGCATATCACACAAATCAACGAAGCTATTGAGATGGGTAGCGGCATCTTCACTAGGAAGGCCGGAAAACGGATCTTTCATGACAAGATTCAGCAAAGCAGTATTAATGTCACAAGATTCAGCATCGGTAAGAGGAGCAATCAGAGTGCTAATAAAATCATTGTTGTTCGTATTGGTAAAGTCACACAATTTAGTGTTATCTTGAGCCATCGTGACAAGCAAGCAAACTAACACACAAGCAAACAAAAAGCAAGCGGGTAAAAAGAGGCAAATAGAGAAAGAGAGGGAGGATAGAGAGAGAGAGGGCGAATAAAATGGCAAGGGTGAAGTGGGGGAGAGGAAAACGGGAGGCAAATGGAAAATAATGTAATGCGGGAGATAGGGATTGTGATGGGTACTTGGTATATTGACTTTTGCGTAGACTCCCCGGCAACGGCGCCAGAAATCCTTCTTGCTACCTCTTGAGCACTGTGTTGGTTTTTCCCCGAAGAGGAAGGGATGATGCAGCAGAGTAACGTAAGTATTTCCCTCAGTTTTTGAGAACCAAGGTATCAATCCAGTAGGAGGCTACGTGCGAGTCCCTCGTACCTGCACAAAACAAATAAATGCTCGCAACCAACGCGATAAGGGGTTGTCAATCCCTACACAGCCACTTACGAGAGTGAGATCTGATAGATATGATAAGATAATATTTTTGGTATTTTTTATGATAAAAATGCAAAGTAAAATAAAAAGCAAAGTAAATAACAAAGTATTGGTAGATTAATATGATGAAGATAGACCCGGGGGCCATAGGTTTCACTAGTGGCTTCTCTCAAGAGCATAAGTATTCTACGGTGGGTGAACAAATTACTGTTGAGCAATTGACAGAATTGAGCATAGTTACGAGAATATCTAGGCATGATCATGTATATAGGCATCACGTCCGAGACAAGTAGACCGACTCCTGCCTGCATCTACTACTATTACTCCACTCATCGACCGCTATCCAGCATGCATCTAGAGTATTAAGTTAACGAAAACAGAGTAACGCCTTAAGCAAGATGACATGATGTAGAGGGATAAACTCATGCAATATGATGAAAACCCCATCTTGTTATCCTCGATAGCAACAATACAATACGTGCCTTGCTGCCCCTACTGTCACCGGGAAAGGACACTGCAAGATTGAACCCAAAGCTAAGCACTTCTCCCATTGCAAAAAAGATCAATCTAGTAGGCCAAACAAAACTGGTAATTCGAAGAGACTTGCAAAGATAACCAATCATACATAAAAGAATTTAGAGAAGATTCAAATATTGTTCATAGATAGACTTAATCATAAATCCACAATTCATCGGTCTCAACAAACACACCGCAAAAAGATGATTACATCGAATAGTTCTCCTCAAGAGAGGGGGAGAACATTGTATTGAGATCCAAAAAGAGAGATGAAGCCATCTAGCTAATAACTATGGACTCATAGGTCTGAGGTAAACTACTCACACTTCATCGGAGGGGCTATGGTGATGATGTAGAAGCCCTCTGTGATCGATGCCCCCTCCGGCGGAGCTCCGAAACAGGCCCCAACATGGGATCTCATGGATACAGAAAGTTGTGGCGGTGGAATTATGGTTTTGGCTCCGTATCTGATCATTTGGAGGTACGTAGGTATATATAGGAGGAAGGAGTACGTCGGTGGAGCAACAGGGGGCCCATGAGGGTGGAGGGCGCGCCTGGGGGGGGGGGGGGGGGGTAGGCGCGCCCCCTACCTTGTGGCCTCCTCTTTTGTGTCTTGACGTAGGGTCCAAGTCTCTTGGGTCTTGTTCGTTGAGAAAATCACGTTCCCGAAGGTTTCATTCCGTTTAGACTCCGTTTGATATTCCTTTTCTTTGAAACCCTAAAATAGGCAAAAAAACAGCAATTCTGGGCTGGGCCTCCGGTTAATAGGTTAGCCCCAAAAATAATATAAAAGTGGATAATAAAGCCCAATAATGTCCAAAACAGTAGATGATATAGTATGGAGCAATCAAAAATTATAGATACGTTGGAGACGTATCACCGGCGTCGTCGCATAACACCTAGAAACGGCCTCCAACCCGCCGATCCCCGGTGGGAGAGGTCACCCCCGTCGTCGCCTGCGGCGTCGCCCGCGTCACCCCGTCCCTCATAGTTCTTATACCATTCATGTCTAGTACAAGTAAACAGTACCTTTCATCTTCTGATGGCTTGAAGATACTTAAGCTTCCATACCAGCATGGTGGGGGACAAAAGGCAGTTCTTTATGTACATTCTTCTTCCTGAAGCACATGATGGTCTCTCAAGCTTGTCGAAAAGGTTAAGTACTGAACCGGAGTTCATCGAGAACCATATCCCAACGGAGATGGTTGAAGTCGGACAGTTCATGCTCCCAAAGTTCAAGATATCTTTTGGATTCGAAGCATCCAATTTGCTCAAGGGTTTGGGTCTTCAGTTGCCATTCAGTATGGAGGCCAGTCTTTCAGAGATGGTGAATTCTCTCGTGGGCCTATTCATCGCATCTGTTTTCCACAAAACGTTTGTCGAAGTTGACGAAGAAGGAACTAAGGCAGCAGCAACAACTGGTGTTGTGATAGTACATCAGTCACAACCCTCAAGGATGGATTTCGTCGCTAATCACCCTTTCATCTTCCTTATTCGAGAAGACATCACCGGTGTAGTGCTCTTCATTGGTCATGTTGCTAATCCCCTCGTGTCTTATTAGTATGTTTACCCTATAAATCTATGTCTTGGAAGTTATACCTCAACTGTTACATGTAAGTGAAGGGTTTCAACATTCAATAATGCTGCCCGTAAAATAAATCCAATAAATTGTTTTGTTTTTAAATAAATGTCATGATTGTTGTGCACAAGGGCAATAATCCATGATGGTTGTGCAGCCTTTGTGCTTTGAGATACTTGATACATGTTGATGAAGTATGAAAAATTATCTTTGCATAATTTGGGAGATGAAACTAGGTTGGTTTGAAAATCATTGATTCAACCATTGTCAGGATATCGGTGTTGGCCCAGGAGGATTTTATCAACCTGGGTATAGAGGAGGTGCTAAGTTAAGTCTACGGATGATGTGCTTAGGGAAGAACAGGGACCAGATTCATGCTCATATGGGCATATAAGACCTTTTGATAATGCTCAACCACCAAAGATACCAGAAGGATTGCCTAAGTTCATGAAAGATGCCACTGAAGCTCCCCACGAATTCTTGAAATAGAGAGGCGGGGGAGCTACCCATCCTGCTGTAGAATTTCCTCTTATGTCACCGGGTATCTGAATTGTTAACTTCTACACCACTAGCGGGAAGTTAGGACCTCACGTTCTCTTGTTTCACGGGTGCTGCTGGGCCTAATTGATTTGTGTCACGTGACGGGGCAGACATGAAGAGAAATCTAGCCTTGCCAAGGGATTGCTGTTGTTTCCTTTTTATTGGACGACACTGTAGAGTTCTCGTATGGCGATGTCAGAGACGAAGACAAGGCTTCAAAGATTAAGCTTGAATTCGGTGACATTCTAATATTTGATGGTCAATCAAGGCACCTATTCCATGGGGTCTCCAGCATTGCACCGAGAAGTGCACCACTGGGTGACCGACAAGGCAAATCTTTGACCCGGGCGCCTGAACCTCACATTCAAGCAGCATTCAGTGCATGCCTTTAGGCATAGTGCACGCAGAGGGGAGGGTACTCTGTCATGCTGTATTGAAGTGCCCTGTTAGCTAATGTCTGCAAGAACACCATACATAACTTGTACTAACAACCAGTGTTCATCACTATTATATGTGTTTTTCATGCACAATATTGTGGCCTCTATCATATTCATAGGTCAGGGGCAGAGCCAGGATAAAAAATGAGAGGGGGCAAAGAGGTATATGATTTTTTTTCTACAAACATGTATACGTAACTAATGGCTAGATAATTTATAAAACCAACCACACAAATCATACATATAGTGTGTAAGAAGCAAAATCATATAGTTCCTTACAAGATAATGTCATCACACATAACTATGACAAGTTCATTGCCAAGATAAAAGTGAACTAACCACTTGAGGCACAATAACTTGATAAATATGAATATGTCGTTCCTTTTAGCTGGCACCTCCTAATTTCTTGCCTTCAAGCTGAGAACAAAAATCATGTTTAAATATAGAGTGAATGTAAACATTGACAGATAAAAATATAAGCTTGAACACATTTCCGTTTCATCCCACGACGCTTTTCGCATGGAAGAGTTTAACAAATAGCAACACGAGCAATATGCCTCGTCCTCTACCTCGATGTAGTCTAGCAAATTACGATGCAGATCATGCCATTTAGGATTGAAATACCGCTTACTCTTACCAATCCAATTACCAATTTGTACGTTCTAAACATGGAATCAGAATAGACTAATAATATAGAGATTAGAAAGGAAAAGATGAGAACTGAACCTAGGGCTTGATGAGTGGCGGGCGTCTTTTTTCCCCTTAGGCACGGCGACCTGGCCGGCCGGCCGGCGTGTGCGGTGCAGATAGAGGCTGTTCATCGGAGGGGCGGCGTGTCGGGCGTCGGGCGTCGGCGGCTTCAGGTCGTCACGGCGGCAGTCGCGCGAGATGCAGATTAGTCAGGAGCCACGGCAGCCGCCAGAGGACACACGAAGTCACGAACACGTACGTTTCTAGCGATTTGAGAAGTTTTTTCTTTAGCGGCTAGCTGTATTCTCTCTAGATGGGCTGCTCTGCTGCTGCCTTTCTCACGCATGGGCAGATGGGCTTTAGATGACAGAGTAATAAGAAAGTGAGCGGGGGCAAGGCTCTAGGCTGGGTACAAGTGGGCCAAAAAAACGAGCGAGGGTATTCGCCCCCACAACCTTCTACGTGGATTTGCCTCTGTCATAGGTGTTCGGCATCATGAGTTGAAACAGTTCAATATGTAACTAAGGGCATGTACAATGGTGCTATTTTAGGAGTGTCATGTAGGATAAATAATGAGGTGGAGGAGAGACAACTCATAAGATAAGGCTTGTCTTTTTTTATTTAAAATAAGACAAGAGATGATCTCTTAGCATAATACTCCCTCCGTTCCTAGATATAGGGTGTATAGTTTTTGGCACGGAAATTAAAGAATGCACGTGGAGGGAAAATTTCACAAGTTTTAAGTGAGATTACACATAACTAATTGACATGAGAAAATAGAGGAGCTTACATGATATAAGGAAATGTAATCAAAAACCTAAAAAAATTATCCAAACGAGTGGTGTAACGCAATACACCTTATATTTCGGACTTTTTCTCAAAAATCTATACACCTTATATCAAGGAACGGAGGGAGTATGTATCATCACATTTTTAAGAATTGCTAGTTAATGAAGATAAGGCTAAGAGATGATCCATTGTAGACATTTTTCTTTGTCATCTTTAAATTACATGTAAAACTTAAGATAAGACTATCTTATCAACCATTGTACATGCCCTAACAAACTAGATCAAACACTGTGTAAACTTATCCATCTCTTTGGCAAACTGATTGGGAAGCTGGAGCAAAACATCTTGCACGGGAAAAAAAATACATGAAAATTGCAACAATTCAGTACTTATAAGTTTTATTATTTCTAGCTCGTGACCTCTCGAGGGCGCGTGACCTCTCTTGTTCAGCATCGTCGAGACGTATCCCCTCGAGAATCATGGTGAGCCCGAGGATGAAGGCATGGTCGACGCCCGTGCTGACACGAACATCATACTTGGTCGGCCAGAAGAGGAACCCCCCGGAGCTTTCTATGCGAGCAACGGCGGTGCCGGCGCGGTTGACGGTGCAGTCGGTCCCGCAGTACCAGGGGCGGACGCCGACGAAGTGGCGGCACCCCTCACCGGCGAGGCGCACGTCGATGTCCCCGGTGTTGGTCAGCGAAGGCTGCACGACGGCGACAAAGAGCAGATCCTTGGAGCTCGTACTGTCCCCCCTGAACGCCTCCCACCTCCGGGTGATCTCGAGCACGGTCGGCGAGCGCTCCACGGTGAGCACCGGGCGTGATTCTGCGTCGAGGAGGACGGAGCGACGGAAGAGGCTCAAGAAGGGCCCCTCCACCCGCATCACCGCCGCGCCGCTGGCGTCCGTGACGGTCAGGTCGCGGCGCCACGGCCAGCCGGTCTTGGTCACGGTGAACGCCGTCGGGCGCCGCGCGCAGAACCGCGCGGCCACCACCGAGAACGCCATTGCCGATCGGTGGCTGCTCGTGACGTCGAGAATCTGACACAGAGCCGCAAGAGATCGCCAGGTACGTCACGTAGACGTAGGTATGTACGTACGAACCTCGTACTCCCAAGGTTTCGTGTAGTATCTGAATTCTGAAAAAAAAAGAATTCTGAAGGATCACTATTTCCTTGCTGTACAAGACATTATCCCGGCATATCTCAGTTGGACTAACACGGAGCTACAAGGATAGAATGCGAAGGGCGTGGGTATATACTCCCTCCATAATACTATAAGTGTCGATAATTTTGAATTGAGGTAGGAAAGTTTTGCATTAAGGTTGAACTAACCATAGTTTAAAGCCATGGCATTTATTTTGAATCAGAGGGAGCATCAAACATCTCATCGACTCAACCAAGATTGGAGGGTCCTCTTTGATTTACGGGACTTGAATAGGAAAAATCTAGAAGTGGAATGTCATGGTCATCTTAATTCTCTACAGGATTTTAAGTTGTTTTTTGCGTCATAGGAAAAAAAAGTTCTGTCTAAGGCACATCTAGTTATTGCACATTTAAGGTATTCAGTCAAGCTAAAAAGGAAAAAAAGGATAAAAGAAGGGGTGTGTCTAGGGCACATCTAGATGTGCTCTAATTATTGCACATCTAAGTGAGTGAATCAAGCATAAAGATGAAAAAGAAAAAAGAAAAGAAAAATATCCACACGAATCTCGATGTAAAATCAATGATATAGGACTTAGATGTGCAATACTTATAGCACATTTAGATGTGCTTTACCAAAACTGTAAAAGGAGATGCCCTCATGAATCTTCGCTTAAAAATGATGACAGAGGACTTAGATGTGCAATACTTCAGACACATCTAGATGTGCTTTAGCAAAACTAGAAAAATAAAGAATTCTTTTAAAGAGTTTTGAATGGGTGCTAGAAATCCTATAACAAGCAGTGCAAAGAAATCCTTAGAAAAAATTCCTATAGTATTCTATCCTATGAATCAAACATCAACATAGGAAAAAAAATCTTAAGGATTCTAATCCCCCAAAATTTCTATGCAAATCCTTTGAATCAAAGGAGCCCCTATAACCAACCAAGGCATGCATGCCTTGTCGGTTGGTTGTTTGATTTCCACCAGACAACACCCTTCTACAAGGAGGGGAGAGATGCCCTATGGGAACGAGGTGTGGATCCTTTTTTTGGCGGATAAACTTGTATTATTACTCAAAACTCCACATAATTACAATCAACCAAACTAAGCTCAAATGCTTTTGGGGGACCCGAACCCACACATACGACAGTTCTTCCTTAAAAACTAGCAAAGTTTGCTAAATAATTGCTAACCTCATTTTGGCTATGATTAATGAGAGTAATATAAGTTTCACGAAGACTCAACAAATGCTTTATTTCCTTCACTAGGGCGGCAAACACCACGACAAACGAGTCAACCTCCAAGATGATTAATAGCTTAGATCTTTAGATAGAAAAGGATAAATCCCCCATACATTCAGATACTTCAGATTCCATTGCATCCCGACATGAGAATACTTTTCGACATGAAGAGAAGATGATAGCACCCTAATTGTCTCTGAGACCACACCAACCCCAACCCTACCATCAGGAGAAAATAGCCCATCAGCGCCAGTCCACTTGATCCTGGGCTTCTACAGCGATATCGCATGTGGCTTTGACAAGTGATTGTACGAGATGACACCTTTACCTTTGATAGAATCGCAGTCAGGATGATAATGAATACCGATGAGGGAATCTAGATAACTAGTCGAGAACCTTCGGGAAACTTCTATCGGGGGCGCTGGTTTGTGGTGGATCACACTTGTCAAGAATGGGGTGATGACCCGAGTGGATCACGGACTCGCTAGCCCGGCTTCAAATGAAATCACAAGCTCTTTATGCAAAACTTGGTCGAACAATATGATCGGAACCTAGCTAGGTAGGACTGATGCAACACCTCCACAATGGTTTCATTTTTATCTTCTCATCTAATCAACCAAGGCATACACACCTTGTGTGTTGGTTGTCTCATTGCCACCTAACAACACCCCTCTAAAAGGAGGGTGGTGGAGGGTGTCGTATGGGAACAAGGTGATCCAAGTGGATCCTAGAGTTGCTATCCCGGTTTCGAATGAAACCATCAAGCAATTTCAACAAACTTGGTCAAACAACATGGCCAACACCTGAAGCAAGAAAAAACTAGGACATGCTGCACCTTCCTTCGTGACCACCAACCGCACCCATGGACCCTATACCGACCAACCATGCTTTGTCCTAGAGGTCAAACAACCAACGACCATTGGCTCGGAGATAATACCGCAAAGAAGGTAAAATGTCAATGATATTGTCGTTGTTCAATCTGGATATGAGGTTTTTTCCCGGAGTGCACATGCGGTTGAAATAGGAGGAAGCTCCATTATGATGCCTCTAAGAAATGTGACACCCGGTCCTAAGGCATTGCCTTCGTCAGTGCCGGTAAAGCTAGCACAAGGCTTTTGCCCCTAGCATCACATTTCCACCTCGTTGAAACACGTTACTTGGCGAGTTTGACAGTTACCTGAGCGCATGGCCTTGCCACCCTCTGGCTTCACCTCAACATTTATGCATCCACCAGTCCCAGCACGAGGCCACAAAGATGCCATCATGCTAAAACAACACATCTCATTCCCAACGGAAGTGTTGCACTCCCACATGCATGGGTGGGCCAGATTCACAGGCTTTCGAGGTTGGAGACCTCGAGCACCAAAATGAGGGGGACTGCCGACAGTCACACAAACTAGATTTGAGGCCTAACTAACCGTCATAGGCAACTAAGGCCTGAAACCACCACTACCAATTATCCACACACTAGAGAGTCCACAAGAGAGAGATCCAACAACCTTTAGCTACTGGCCCGGTAGACCCGCGGTGGAGCCATCGCCGAAGAGGGTGTGGCAGGAGAGGGGGCTGGACCTCCAACGCGTCAATCAGGTGTTCATGCCAATGGATGCGAAAATCATTTTAAGTATTCCTTTGTGCACACGCAACACTGAGGACTTCTGGAGTTGGAACTTCGAAAGGAATGGTGTTTTCTCGGTCAAGTCGGCATATCGCATGTTAGTGCAGACTAGAAGGCGACGGGAGGCCTGGTTGGAAAGCACAGCAGGCTCATCAACGGCGGTAGCGGAGGAAGGATCGTGGAAAAGTTTATGGGCTACAAAGGTACCGGGGAAAGTGAAAATGTTTTTGTGGCGTTTATCAAAACAGTCTCTCCCAACAGAAGATGTCCGAGCTCATCGACATATGTCGGACAGTTCAGCGTGTGGGATGTGTGGGGCACTAGATTCATGGAGGCATTCGCTGCGCAACTGTACATCATCCAGATGTGTTTGTGCTTTGATTGATGATGACCTACCACAAGCGCTTGTCGCTAGCACCGAACCAAAATCTAAGCCATGGCTTTTTACACTGATGGATTCCCTTTCACACGACAAGTTTGTACTGCTAGCGGTCACCCTATGGGCAATATGGACGGCCCGTAGAAAGGCAATCCATGAAGGGATCTTTCAAACTGAAGGAAATATGCCCTAGAGGCAATAATAAAGTTATTATTTATTTCCTTATATCATGATAAATGTTTATTATTCATGCTAGAATTGTATTAACCGGAAACATAATACATGTGTGAATACATAGACAAACTTAGTGTCACTAGTATGCCTCTACTAGACTAGCTCGTTAATCAAAGATGGTTATGTTTCCTAACCATGAACAATGTGTTGTTATTTGATTAACGAGGTCACATCATTAGTTGAATGATCTGATTGACATGACCCATTTCATTAGCTTAGCACCCGATCGTTTAGTATGTTGCTATTGCTTTCTTCATGACTTATACATGTTCCTATGACTATGAGATTATGCAACTCCCGTTTACCGGAGGAACACTTTGTGTGATACCAAACGTCACAACGTAACTGGGTGATTATAAAGGAGCTCTATAGGTGTCTCCAAAGGTAGATGTTGGGTTGGCGTATTTCGAGATTAGGATTTGTCACTCCGATTGTCGGAGAGGTGTCTCTGGGCCCTCTCGGTAATACACATCACATAAGCCTTGCAAGCATTGTGACTAATGAGTTAGTTGCGAGATGATGTATTACGGAACGAGTAAAGAGACATGCCGGTAACGAGATTGAACTAGGTATTGGATACCGACGATCGAATCTCAGGCAAGTAACATACCGATGACAAAGGGAACAACGTATGTTGTTATGCGGTCTGACCGATAAAGATCTTCGTAGAATATGTAGGAGCCAATATGGGCATCCAGGTCGCGCTATTGGTTATTGACCGGAGATATGTCTCAGTCATGTCTACATTGTTCTCGAATCGTAGGGTCCGCACGCTTAATGTTACGATGACAATTATTATGAGTTTATGCATTTTGATGTACCGAAGTTAGTTCGGAGTCCCGGATATGATCACGGACATGACGAGGAGTCTCGGAATGGTCGAGACATAAAGATTGATATATTGGATGACTATATTCGGACACCGGAAGTGTTCCGGGTGATTTCGGAGAAAACCGGAGAGCCGGAGGGTTACCGGAACCCTACCGGGAGAAGTAATGGGCCTTATGGGCTTTAGTGGAGAGAGAAAAGGGCTGCCAGAGGTGGGCCGCGCGCCACCTCCTCCCTGGTCCGAATTGGACTAGGGGAGGGGGGCGGCGCCCCCCTTTCCTTCTCCCACTCCACCTCTTTCCCCCTCCTAGTAGGAGTCCTACTCCTACTAAGAGGAGGACTCCTCCTTGGCGCGCCACACCTGGCCGGCCGGCCTCCTCCCCTTGCTCCTTTATATAAGGGGGCAGGGGGCACCCCAAGACACACAAGTTGATCCACGTGATCGTTCCTTAGCCGTGTGCGGTGCCCCCTGCTACCATATTCCACCTCGATCATATCGTTGTAGTGCTTAGGCAAAGCCTTGCATCGGTAGAACATCAAGATCGTCATCACGCCGTCGTGCTGACGGAACTCCTCCCCGAAGCTTTGCTGGATCGGAGCCCGGGGATCGTCATCGAGCTGTACGTGTGCTAAGAACTCGGAGGTGCCGGAGTAACGGTGCTTGGATCGGTCGGATCGGGAAGAAGATGTACGACTACTTCCTCTACGTTGTGTCAACGCTTCCGTTGCGATCTACAAGGGTACGTAGATCAGACTCTCCCCCTCGTTGCTATGCATCACCATGATCTTGCGTGTGCGTAGGATTTTTTTTGAAATTACTACGTTTCCCAACAGTGGCATCCGAGCCTAGGTTTTATGGTTTGATGTTATATGCACGAGTAGAACACAAGTGAGTTGTGGGCGATACAAGTCATACTGCCTACCAGCATGTCATACTTTGGTTCAGCGGTATTGTTGGACGAGACGACCCGGACCAACCTTACGCGTACGCTTACGCGAGACCGCTTCCCTCGACGTGCTTTGCACATAGATGGCTTGCGGGCACTGTCTCTCCAACTTTAGTTGAACCGAGTATGGCTACGCCCGGTCCTTGAGAAGGTTAAAACGGAGTCTATTTGACAAACTATCGTTGTGGCTTTGATGCGTAGGTGAGATTGGTTCTTGCTTAAGCCCGTAGCAGCCACGTAAAACTTGCAACAACAAAGTAGAGGACGTCTAACTTGTTTTTGCAGGGCATGTTGTGATGTGATATGGTCAAGACATGATGCTAAATTTTATTGTATTAGATGATCATGTTTTGTAACCGAGTTACCGGCAACTGGCAGGAGCCATATGGTTGTCGCTTTATTGTATGCAATGCAATCGCGATGTAATGCTTTACTTTATCACTAAACGGTAGCGATAGTCGTGGAAGCATAAGATTGGCGAGACGACAACGATGCTACGATGGAGATCAAGGTGTCGCGCCGGTGACGATGGTGATCATGACGGTGCTTCGGAGATGGAGATCACAAGCACAAGATGATGATGGCCATATCATATCACTTATATTGATTGCATGTGATGTTTATATTTTTATGCATCTTATCTTGCTTTGATTGACGGTAGCATTATAAGATGATCTCTCACTAAATTATCAAGAAGTGTTCTCCCTGAGTATGCACCGTTGCGAAAGTTCTTCGTGCTGAGACACCACGTGATGATCGGGTGTGATAGGCTCTACGTTCAAATACAACGGGTGCAAAACAGTTGCACACGCGGAATACTCAGGTTATACTTGACGAGCCAAGCATATACAGATATGGCCTCGGAACACGGAGACCGAAAGGTCGAGCATGAATCATAGAGTAGATATGATCAACATAATGATGTTCACCGATGAAACTACTCCATCTCACGTGATGATCGGACATGGTTTAGTTGATTTGGATCACGTGATCACTTAGAAGATTAGAGGGATGTCTATCTAAGTTGGAGTTCTTAAGTAATATGATTAATTGAACTTAAATTTATCATGAACTTAGTACCTGATAGTATCTTGCTTGTTTATGTTGATTGTAGATAGATGGCTCGTGCTGTTGTTCCGTTGAATTTTAATGCGTTCCTTGAGAAAGCAAAGTTGAAAGATGATGGTAGCAATTACACGGACTGGGTCCGTAACTTGAGGATTATCCTCATTGCTGCACAGAAGAATTACGTCCTGGAAGCACCGCTGGGTGCCAGGCCTGCTGCTGGAGGAACACCGGATGTTATGAACGTCTGGTAGAGCAAAGCTGATGAGTACTCGATAGTTCAGTGTGCCATGCTTTACGGCTTAGAATCGGGACTTCAACGACGTTTTGAGCGTCATGGAGCATATGAGATGTTTCAGGAGTTGAAGTTAATATTTCAAGCAAATGCCCGGATTGAGAGATATGAAGTCTCCAATAAGTTCTATAGCTGCAAGATGGAAGAGAACAGTTCTGTCAGTGAGCATATACTCAAAATGTCTGGGTATAATAATCACTTGATTCAATTGGGAGTTAATCTTCCAGATGATTGCGTCATTGACAGAATTCTCCAATCACTGCCACCAAGCTACAAGAGCTTCGTGATGAACTATAATATGCAAGGGATGAACAAGACTATTCCCGAGCTCTTCGCAATGCTGAAAGCTGCGGAGGTAGAAATCAAAAAGGAGCATCAAGTGTTGATGGTTAACAAAACCACTAGTTTCAAGAAAAAGGGCAAAGGGAAGAAGAAAGGGAACTTCAAGAAGAACGGCAAGCAAGTTGCTGCTCAGGAGAAGAAACCCAAGTCTGGACCTAAGCCTGAAACTGAGTGCTTCTACTGCAAGCAGACTGGTCACTGGAAGTGGAACTGCTCCAAGTATTTGGCGGATAAGAAGGATGGCAAGGTGAACAAAGGTATATGTGATATACATGTTATTGATGTGTACCTTACTAATGCTCGCAGTAGCACCTGGGTATTTGATACTGGTTCTATTGCTAATATTTGCAAGTCGAAACAGGGACTACGGATTAAGCGAAGATTGGCTAAGGACGAGGTGACGATGCGCGTGGGAAACGGTTCCAAAGTCGATGTGATCGCGGTCGGCACGCTACATCTACATCTACCTTCGGGATTAATATTAGACCTAAATAATTGTTATTTGGTGCCAGCATTGAGCATGAACATTATATCTGGATCTTGTTTAATGCGAGACGGTTATTCATTTAAATCAGAGAATAATGGTTGTCCTATTTATATGAGTAATATCTTTTATGGTCATGCACCCTTGAAGAGTGGTCTATTCTTGTTAAACCTCGATAGTAGTGATACATATATTCATAATGTAGAAGCCAAAAGATGCAGAGTTGATAATGATAGTGCAACTTATTTGTGGCACTGCCGTTTAGGTCATATCGGTGTAAAGCGCATGAAGAAACTCCATACTGATGGACCTTTAGAACCACTTGATTATGAATCACTTGGTACTTGTGAACCGTGCCTCATGGGCAAGATGACTAAAACACCGTTCTCCGGTACTATGGAGAGAGCAACAGATTTGTTGGAAATCATACATACAGATGTATGCGGTCCGATGAATATTGAGGCTCGTGGCGGATATCGTTATTTTCTCACCTTCACAGATGATTTAAGCAGATATGGGTATATCTACTTAATGAAACATAAGTCTGAAACATTTGAAAAGTTCAAAGAATTTCAGAGTGAAGTGGAAAATCATCGTAACAAGAAAATAAAGTTTCTATGATCTGATCGTGGAGCAGAATATTTGAGTTACGAGTTTGGTGTACATTTGAAAAATTGTGGAATAGTTTCGCAACTCACGCCCCCCGGAACACCACAGTGTAATGGTGTGTCCGAACGTCGTAATCGTACTTTACTAGATATGGTGCGATCTATGATGTCTCTTACTGATTTACCGCTATCGTTTTGGGGATACGCTCTAGAGACGACCGCATTCACGTTAAATAGGGCACCATCAAAATCCATTGAGACGACGCCTTATGAACTATGGTTTGGCAAGAAACCAAAGTTGTCGTTTCTGAAAGTTTGGGGCTGCGATGCTTATGTGAAAAAGCTTCAACCTGATAAGCTCGAACCCAAATCGGAGAAATGTGTCTTCATAGGATATCCAAAGGAAACTATTGGATACACCTTCTATCACAGATCCGAAGGCAAGACTTTTGTTGCTAAATTCGGAAACTTTCTTGAGAAGGAGTTTCTCTCGAAAGAAGTGAGTGGGAGGAAAGTAGAACTTGACGAGGTAACTGTACCCGCTCCCTTATTGGAAAGTAGTACATCACAGAAAACTGTTTCTGCAACACCTACACCAATAAGTGAGGAAGCTAATGATAATGATCATGAAACTTCAGAACAAGATACTACTGAACCTCGTAGATCAACCAGAGCAAGATCCGCGCCAGAGTGGTACGGTAATCCAGTTCTGGAAGTCATGCTGCTAGATCATGATGAACCTACGAACTATGAAGAAGCGATGGTGAGCCCAGATTCCGCAAAGTGGCTTGAAGCCATGAAATCTGAGATGGGATCCATGTATGAGAACAAAGTATGGACTTTGGTTGACTTGCCCGATGATCGGCAAGCAATTGAGAATAAATGGATCTTCAAGAAAAAGACTGACGCTGATGGTAATATTACTGTCTATAAAGCTCGACTTATCGCAAAAGGTTTTCGACAAGTTCAAGGGGTTGACTACGATGAGACCTTCTCACCCGTAGGGATGCTTAAGTCTGTCCGAATCATGTTAGCAATTGCCGCGTTTTATGATTATGAAATATGGCAGATGGATGTCAAAACTGCATTCCTGAATGAATTTCTGGAAGAAGAGTTGTATATGATGCAACCGGAAGGTTTTGTCGATCCAAAGGGAGCTAACAAAGTGTGCAAGCTCCAGCGATCCATTTATGGACTGGTGCAAGCATCTCGGAGTTGGAATAAATGCTTTGATAGTGTGATCAAAGCATTTGGTTTTATACAGACTTTTGGAGAAGCCTGTATTTACAAGAAAGTGAGTGGGAGCTCTGTAGCATTTCTGATATTATATGTGGATGACATATTGCTGATTGGAAATGATATAGAATTTCTGGATAGCATAAAGGGATACTTGAATAAGAGTTTTTCAATGAAAGACCTCGGTGAAGCTGTTTACATATTGGGCATTAAGATCTATAGAGATAGATCGAGACGCTTAATTGGACTTTCACAAAGCACATACCTTGACAAAATTTTGAAAAAGTTCAAAATGGATCAAGCAAAGAAAGGGTTCTTGCCTGTGTTACAAGGTGTGAAGTTGAGTCAGACTCAATGCCCGACCACTGCAGAAGATAGAGAGAAAATGAAAGATCTTCCCTATGCTTCAGCCATAGGCTCTATCATGTATGCAATGCTGTGTACCAGACCTGATGTGTGCCTTGCTATAAGTTTAGCGGGGAGGTACCAAAGTAATCCAGGAATGGATCACTGGACATCGGTCAAGAACAT
This sequence comes from Triticum monococcum, assembly GCA_034509565.1. Lineage (NCBI taxonomy): Eukaryota > Viridiplantae > Streptophyta > Magnoliopsida > Poales > Poaceae > Triticum > Triticum monococcum. The sequence goes on from CM067845.1 coordinate 675,673,356, forward strand.
CCTGAAATACCTGAAAAGGACTAAGGATATGTTTCTCATATATGGAGGTGACAAAGAGCTCACTGTAAGACGTTACGTTGATGCAAGCTTTCACACTGATCCGGACGATTCTAAATCACAAACCGGATACGTGTTTACATTAAACGGTGGAGCTGTCAGTTGGTGCAGTTCTAAACAAAGCGTCGTAGCAGGATCTACATGTGAAGCGGAGTACATAGCTGCTTCAGAAGCAGCGAACGAAGGAGTCTGGACGAAGGAGTTCATATCCGATCTAGGTGTCATACCTAGTGCATCGGGTCCAATGAAAATCTTTTGTGACAATACTAGTGCAATTGCCTTGGCAAAGGAATCCAGATTTCACAAGAGGACCAAGCACATCAAGCGACGCTTCAATTCCATCAGGGATCTAGTCCAGGTGGGAGACATAGAGATTTGCAAGATACATACGGATCTGAATGTTGCAGACCCGTTGACCAAGCCTCTTCCACGAGCAAAACATGATCCGCACCAAGGCTCCATGGGTGTTAGAATCATTACTGTGTAATCTAGATTATTGACTCTAGTGCAAGTGGGAGACTGAAGGAAATATGCCCTAGAGGCAATAATAAAGTTATTATTTATTTCCTTATATCATGATAAATGTTTATTATTCATGCTAGAATTGTATTAACCGGAAACATAATACATGTGTGAATACATAGACAAACTTAGTGTCACTAGTATGCCTCTACTAGACTAGATCCTTAATCAAAGATGGTTATGTTTCCTAACCATGAACAATGTGTTGTTATTTGATTAACGAGGTCACATCATTAGTTGAATGATCTGATTGACATGACCCATTTCATTAGCTTAGCACCCGATCGTTTAGTATGTTGCTATTGCTTTCTTCATGACTTATACATGTTCCTATGACTATGAGATTATGCAACTCCCGTTTACCGGAGGAACACTTTGTGTGCTACCAAACGTCACAACGTAACTGTGTGATTATAAAGGAGCTCTACAAGTGTCTCCAAAGGTAGATGTTGGGTTGGCGTATTTCGAGATTAGGATTTGTCACTCCGATTGTCGGAGAGGTATCTCTGGGCCCTCTCGGTAATACACATCACATAAGCCTTGCAAGCATTGTGACTAATGAGTTAGTTGCGAGATGATGTATTACGGAACGAGTAAAGAGACTTGCCGGTAACGAGATTGACCTAGGTATTGGATACCGACGATCGAATCTCGGGCAAGTAACTGAAGGAAATATGCCCTAGAGGCAATAATAAAGTTATTATTTATTTCCTTATATCATGATAAATGTTTATTATTCATGCTAGAATTGTATTAACCGGAAACATAATACATGTGTGAATACATAGACAAACAGAGTGTCACTAGTATGCCTCTACTTGACTAGCTCGTTATCAAAGATGGTTATGTTTCCTAACCATGAACAAAGAGTTGTTATTTGATTAACGAGGTCACATCATTAGTTGAATGATCTGATTGACATGACCCATTCCATTAGCTTAGCACCCGATCGTTTAGTATGTTGCTATTGCTTTCTTCATGACTTATACATGTTCCTATGACTATGAGATTATGCAACTCCCGTTTACCGGAGGAACACTTTGGGTACTACCAAACGTCACAACGTAACTGGGTGATTATAAAGGAGTACTACAGGTGTCTCAATGGTAGATGTTGGGTTGGCGTATTTCGAGATTAGGGTTTGTCACTCCGAGTGTCGGAGAGGTATCTCTGGGCCCTCTCGGTAATGCACATCACATAAGCCTTGCAAGCACTGCAACTAATATGTTAGTTGTTAGATGATGTATTACGGAACGAGTAAAGAGACTTGCCAGTAACGAGATTGAACTAGGTATTGGATACCGACGATCGAATCTCGGGCAAGTAACATACCGATGACAAAGGGAACAACATATGTTGTTATGCGGTCTGACCGATAAAGATCTTCGTATAATATGTAGGAGCCAATATGGGCATCCAGGTCCCTCTATTGGTTATTGACCGGAGACGTGTCTCGGTCATGTCTGCATTGTTCTCGAACCGTAGGGTCCGCACGCTTAATGTTACGATGCCAGTAATTATGAGTTTATGCATTTTGATGTACCGAAGTTAGTTCGGAGTCCCGGATGTGATCACGGACATGACGAGGAGTCTCGAAATGGTCGAGACATAAAGATTGATATATTGGAAGTCTATATTTGGACAACGGAATTGTTCCGGGTGAAATCGGCATTTTACCGGAGTACCGGGGGGGTTACCGGAACCCCCCGGGGGGTTATTGGGCCAACATGGGCCTTAAGGGAGAAGAGAAGAGGAGGCAAGAGGTGGCCACACGCCCCTCCCCTTCCTAGTCCGAATAGGACAAGGGAAGGGGGCCGGCGCCCCCCTTTCCTTCCTCTCTTCCTCCTATTCTCCCCCTTCTCTCCTAGTCCAACTAGGAGCCTACTCCCGGTGGGAGTAGGACTCCCCTTGGCGCGCCACACCTTGGCCGGCCGCCTCCTCCCCTTGCTCCTTTATATACGGGGGCAGGGGACACCCCATGACACACAAGTTGATCCTTGAGATCGTTCCTTAGCCGTGTGCGGTGCCCCCTGCCACCAAATTCCACCTCGATCATACCGTTGTAGTGCTTAGGCGAAGCCCTGCGTCGGTAGTACATCAAGATCGTCACCACGCCGTCGTGCTGACGGAACTCCTCCCCGAAGCTTTGCTGGATCGGAGCCCCGGGATCGTCATCGAGCTGTACGTGTGCTAAGAACTCGGAGGTGCCGGAGTAACGGTGCTTGGATCGGTCGGATCGGGAAGAAGATGTACGACTACTTCCTCTACGTTGTGTGATCGCTTCTGCAGTCGGTCTGCGTTGGTACATAGACAACACTCTCCCCTCTCATTGCTATGCATCACCATGATCTTGCGTGTGCGTAGGAAAATTTTGAAATTACTACGTTCCCCAATAGTGGCATCCGAGCCTAGGTTTTATGGTTTGATGTTATTTGCACGAGTAGAACACAAGTGAGTTGTGGGCGATACAAGTCATACTGCCTACCAGCATGTCATACTTTGGTTCGGCGGTATTGTTGGACGAGACGACCCGGACCAACCTTACGCGTACGCTTACGCGAGACCGGTTCCCTCGACGTGCTTTGCACATAGATGGCTTGCGGGCGACTGTCTCTCCAACTTTAGTTGAACCAAGTGTGGCTACGCCCGGTCCTTGAGAAGGTTAAAACGGAGTCTATTTGACAAACTATCGTTGTGGTTTTGATGCATAGGTGAGATGAGTTCTTGCTTAAGCCCGTAGCAGCCACGTAAAACTTGCAACAACAAAGTAGAGGACGTCTAACTTGTTTTTGCAGGGCATGTTGTGATGTGATATGGTCAAGGCATGATGCTGATTTTATTGTATGAGATGATCATGTTTCGTAACAAAGTTATCGGCAACTGGCAGGAGCCATATGGTTGTCGCTTTATTGTATGCAATGCAATTGGCGATGTAATGCTTAACTTTATTACTAAGCGGTAGTGATATTCGTGGAAGCATAAGATTGGCAAGACGACAACGATGCTACGATGGAGATCAAGGTGTCGCGCCGGTGACGATGGTGATCATGACGGTGCTTCGGAGATGGAGATCACAAGCACAAGATGATGATGGCCATATCATATCACTTATATTGATTACATGTGATGTTTATCTTTTATGCATCTTATCTTGCTTTGATTGACGGTAGCATTATAAGATGATCTCTCACTAAATTATCAAGAAGTGCTCTCCCTGAGTATGCACCGTTGCCAAAGTTCGTCGTGCCCAGACACCACGTGATGATCGGGTGTGATAAGCTCTACGTCCAAATACAACGGGTGCAAAACAGTTGCACACGCCGAATACTCAGGTTATACTTGACGAGCCAAGCATATACAGATATGGCCTCGGAACACGGAGACCGAAAGGTCGAGCATGAATCATATAGTAGATATGATCAACATAACGATGTTCACCATTGAAAACTACTCCATCTCACGTGATGATTGGTTATGGTTTAGTTGATTTGGATCACGTGATCACTTAGAGGATTAGAGGGATGTCTATCTAAGTGGGAGTTCTTAAGTAATATGATTAAATTGAACTTAAATTTATCATGAACTTAGTCCTGGTAGTATTTTGCAAATCATGTTGTAGATCAATAGCTCGCGTTGTTGCTTCCCTGTGTTTATTTTGATATGTTCCTAGAGAAAATTGTGTTGAAAGATGTTAGTAGCAATGATGCGGATTGGATCCGTGATTTGAGGTTTATCCTCATTGCTGCACAGAAGAATTATGTCCTTGATGCACCGCTAGGTGACAGACCTATTGCAGGAGCAGATGCAGACGTTATGAACGTTTGGCTAGCTCAATATGATGACTACTTGATAGTTTAGTGCACCATGCTTAATGGCTTAGAATCGGGACTTCAAAGACGTTTTGAACGTCATGGAGCATATGAGATGTTCCAGAAGTTGAAGTTAATATTTCAAGTAAATACCCGAGTTGAGAGATATGAAGTCTCCAACAAGTTCTATAGCTGAAAGATGGAGGAGAATCGCTCAACTAGTGAGCATGTGCCCAGATTGTCTGAGTACTACAATCGCTTGAATCAAGTGGGAGTTAATCTTCCAGATAAAATAGTGATTGACAGAATTCTCTAGTCACCATCACCAAGTTAGTAGAACTTCGTGATGAACTATAGTATGCAAGGGATGACGAAAACGACTCCTGAGCTTTTCATGATGATGAAATCGATGAAGTTAGAAATCAAGAAAAACATCAAGTGTTGATGGTAGACAAGACCACTAGTTTTAAGAAAAAGGCAGAGGGGAACTTCAAAAAGAACAGCAAGCAAGATTGCTGCTCAAGTGAACAAGCCCAAGTCTGGACCTAAGCCTGAGACTGAGTGCTTCCACTACGAAGGGACTGATCACTGGAAACGGAACTACCCCAAGTGATTGGCGGATAAGAAGGATGGCAAAGTGAACATAAGTATATTTGATATACATGTTATTGAAGTGTACTTTACTAGTGTTTATAGCAACCCCTTAGTATTTGATGCTAGTTCAGTTGCTAAGAGTAGTAACTCGAAACGGGAGTTGCAGAATGAACAGAGACTAGTTAAGGGTGAAGTGACGATGCGTGTTGGAAGTGGTTCCAAGATTGATATGATCATCATCTCACACTCCCTATAATTTCGGGATTAGTGTTGAGCCTAAATAAGTGTTATTTGGTGTTTGCGTTGAGCATGAATATGATTTGATCATGTTTATTGTAATACGGTTATTCATTTAAGTAAGAGAATAAATTGTTGTTCTGTTTACATAAATAAAACCTTATATGGTTACACACCCAATGAAAATAGTTCGTTGGATCTCGATCGTAGTGATACACATAATCATAATATTGAAACCAAAAGATGCAAAGTTAATAATGATAGTGCAACTTATTTGTGGCACTGCTGTTTAGGTCAAATTGGTATAAAGCACATGAAGAAACTCCATGCTGATGGACTTTCAGAATCACTTGATTATGAATCACTTGATGCTTGCGAACCATGCCTTTTGGGCAAGATGACTAAAACGCCGTTCTCCGGAACAATGGAGCGAGAAAAGATTTGTTGGAAATCATACATACTGATGTATGTGGTCCGATGAATATTGAGGCTCGCGACAGGTATCATTATTTTCTGATCTTCACAAATGATTTGAGCAGATATGAGTATATCTACTTGATGAAACATAAGTCTGAAACATTTGAAAAGTTCAAAGAATTTCAGAGTGAAGTGAAAAACACCGTGACAAGAAAATAAAATTTCTACGATCTGATCGCGGAGACAAATATTTGAGTTACGAGTTTGGTCTTCAGTTAAAACAATGTGAAATAGTTTCACTACTCACGCCACCTGGAACACCACATCATAATGGTGTGTCCGAACGTCATAACCGTACTTTATTGGATATAGTGCAATCTATGATGTCTCTTACCGATTTACCACTATTGTTTTTGGGGTCATGCATTAGAGACAGCTGCATTCACGTTAAAAAGGGGCACCATCTATATCCGTCGAGACGACGCCTTATGAACTATGGTTTGGCAAGAAACCAAAGTTGTCATTTCTTAAAGTTTGGGGTTGCGATGCTTATATGAAAAAGTTTCATCCTGATAAGCTCAAAACTCAAATCGGAGAAGTGCATCTTCATAGGATATCCAAAGGAAACTGTTGGATACACCTTCTATCACAGATCCGAAGGCAAGACTTTTGTTGCTAAATTCGGAAACTTTCTGGAGAAGGAGTTTCTCTCGAAAGAAGTGAGTGGGAGGAAAGTAGAACTTGACGAGGTAACTGTACCTGCTCCCTTATTGGAAAGTAGTACATCACAGAAAAATGTTTCTGTGACACCTACACCAGTTAGTGAGGAAGCTAATGATGATGATCATGAAACTTCAGAACAAGACACTACTGAACCTCGTAGATCAACCAGAGTAAAGATCCGCGCCAGAGTGGTACGGTAATCCTGTTCTGGAAGTCATGCTACTAGATCATGATGATCCTACGAACTATGAAGAAGCGATGGTGAGCCCAGATTCCGCAAAGTGGCTTGAAGCCATGAAATCTGAGATATGATCCATGTATGAGAACAAAGTATGGACTTTGGTTGACTTGCCCGATGATCGGCAAGCCATAGAAAATAAATGGATCTTCAAGAGGAAGACGAACGCTGATAGTAGTGTTACTATCTACAAAGCTAGAATTGTCGCAAAAGGTTTTCGACAAGTTCAAGGTGTTGACTACGATGAGATTTTCTCACTCATATCTATGCTTAAAGTCTGTCCGAATCATGTTAGCAATTGCCGCATTTTATGAAATCTGGCAAATGGATAAACAAAACTGCATTCCTTAATGGATTTGCTAAAGAAGAGTTGTATACGATGCAACTAGAAGGTTTTGTCAATCCGAAAGGTGCTAACAAAATGTGCAAGCTCCAGCGATCCATCTGTGGACTGGTGCAAGCATCTCGGAGTTGGAATATACGCTTTGATAAGTTGATCAAAGCATATAGTTTTATACAGACTTGCGGTGAAGCCTGTATTTACAAGAAAGTGAGTGGGAGCACTACAACATTTCTGATAAGTATATGTGAATGACATATTGTTGATCGGAAATAATGTAGAATTATTCTGTAAAGCATAAAAGGAGTGTTTGAAAGGAGTTTTTCAAAGAAAGACTTCGGTAAAGCTGCTTACATATTGAGCTTCAAGATCTATAGAGATAGATCAAGACGCTTGATAAGTTTTTCAATAAGTACATACCTTGACAAGATTTTGAAGTAGTTCAAAATGGAACAGTCAAAGAAAAAGTTTCTTGCCTGTGTTACAAGGTGTGAAGTTGAGTAAAGACTCAAAGCCCGACCACGGCAGAAGATAGAAAGAGAATGAAAGTCATTCCCTATGCCTCATTCATAGGTTCTATAAAGTATGCCATGCTGTGTACCAGATCTATTGTATACCCTCACTGATTTGGCAAGGGAGTACAATAGTGATCTAGGAGTAGATCACTGGACAGCGGTCAAAATTATCCTTAGTGAAATAAGGAAATGTTTCTCGATTATGGACGTGACAAAAAGGTTCGTCGTAAAGGGTTACGTCGATGCAAGTTTTTGACACTGATCCAGATGATTCTTAGTCTCAATCTGGATACATATTGAAAGTGGGAGCAATTAGCTAGAGTAGCTCCTGAAGGAAATATGCCCTAGAGGCAATAATAAAGTTATTATTTATTTCCTTATATCATGATAAATATTTATTATTCATGCTCGAATTGTATTAACCGGAAACATAATACATGTGTGAATACATAGACAAACAGAGTGTCACTAGTATGCCTCTACTTGACTAGCTCGTTAATCAAAGATGGTTATGTTTCCTAACCATGAACAAAGAGTTGTTATTTGATTAACGAGGTCACATCATTAGTTGAATGATCTGATTGATATGACCCATTCCATTAGCTTAGCACCCGATCATTTAGTATGTTGCTATTGCTTTTCTTCATGACTTATACATGTTCCTATGACTATGAGATTATGCAGCTCCCGTTTGCCGGAGGAACACTTTGGGTACTACCAAACGTCACAACGTAACTGGGTGATTATAAAGGAGTACTACAGGTGGCTCCAAAGGTAGATGTTGGGTTGGCGTATTTCGAGATTAGGATTTGTCACTCCGATTGTCGGAGAGGTATCTCTGGGCCCTCTCGGTAATGCACATCACTTAAGCCTTGCAAGCATTGCAACTAATGAGTTAGTTGTGGGATGATGTATTACAGAACGAGTAAAGAGACTTGCCAGTAACGAGATTGAACTAGGTATTGGATACCGACGATAGAATCCCGGGCAAGTAACATACCGATGACAAAGGGAACAACGTATGTTGTTATGCGGTCTGACCGATAAAGATCTTCGTAGAATATGTAGGAGCCAATATGGGCATCCAGGTCCCGCTATTGGTTATTGACCAGAGACGTGTCTCGGTCATGTCTACATTGTTCTCGAACCGTAGGGTCCGCACGCTTAACGTTACGATGACAGTTATAATGAGTTTATGCATTTTGATGTACCGAAGGTTGTTCGGAGTCCCGGATGAGATCACGGACATGATGAGGAGTCTCGAAATGGTCGAGACGTAAAGATTGATATATTGGAAGCCTATGTTTGGACATAGGAAGTGTTCCGGGTGAAATCGGGATTTTACCGGAATACCGGGAGGGTTACCGGAACCCCCCGGGAGACTAATGGGCCTATTGGGCCTTAGTGAAAAAGAGAAAAGGGGCAGCCCATAGCTGGCCGGTGCCCCCCCCCCTTTCCCCAAGTCCTAGTAGGACTAGGAGAAGGGGCCGCCCCCCCCCTCTTTCTCCTTTCCCCCCGAGAGTCCTAATTGGAATAGGATTGGAGGGGGTAGTCCTACTCCCGGTGGGAGTAGGACTCCCCTGCGCCTCCCTCTCCCTGGCCGGCCGGCTCCCCCTCCTCCAACCTTTATATACGGGGGCAGGGGACACCCCAAGACACACAAGTTGATCCTTGAGATCGTTCCTTAGCCGTGTGCGGTGCCCCCTGCCACCAAATTCCACCTCGATCATACCGTTGTAGTGCTTAGGCGAAGCCCTGCGTCGGTAGTACATCAAGATCATCACCACGCCGTCGTGCTGACGGAACTCTTCCTCGACGCTTTGCTGGATCGGAGCCCGAGGATCGTCATCGAGCTGAACGTGTGCTAAGAACTCGGAGGTGCCGGAGTAACGGTGCTAGGATCGGTCGGATCGGGAAGAAAACGTACGACTACTTCCTCTACGTTGTGTGATCGCTTCCGCAGTCGGTCTGCGTTGGTACGTAGACAACACTCTCCCCTCTCGTTGCTGTGCATCACCATGATCTTGCGTGTGCGTAGGAAAATTTTCGAAATTACTGCGTTCCCCAACAGTGGCATCCGAGCCTAGGTTTTATGGTTTGATGTTATTTGCACGAGTAGAACACAAGTGAGTTGTGGGCGATACAAGTCATACTGCCTACCAGCATGTCATACTTTGGTTCGGCGGTATTGTTGGGTGAGACGATCCGGACCAACCTTACGCGTACTCTTACGCGAGACCGGTTCCCTCGACGTGCTTTGCACATAGATGGCTTGCGGAAGACTGTCTCTCCAACTTTAGTTGAACCAAGTGTGACTACGCCCGGTCCTTGAGAAGGTTAAAACGGAGTCTATTTGACGAACTATCGTTGTGATTTTGATGCGTAGGTGAGATGAGTTCTTACTTAAGCCCGTAGCAGCCACGTAAAACTTGCAACAACAAAGTAGAGGACATCTAACTTGTTTTTGCAGGGCATGTTGTGATGTGATATGGTCAAGGCATGATGCTGATTTTATTGTATGAGATGATCATGTTTTGTAACCGAGTTATCGGCAACTGGCAGGAGCCATATGGTTGTCGCTTTATTGTATGCAATGCAATCGCGATGTAATGCTTTACTTTATTACTAAACGGTAGTGATAGTTGTGGAAGCATAAGATTGGCGAGACGACAACGATGCTACGATGAAGATCAAGGTGTCGCGCCGGTGACGATGGTGATCATGACGGTGCTTCGGAGATGGAGATCACAAGCACAAGATGATGATGGCCATATCATATCACTTATATTGATTGCATGTGATGTTTATCCCTTTTTATGCATCTTATCTTGCTTTGATTGACGGTAGCATTATAAGATGATCTCTCACTAAAAAATTATCAAGAAGTGTTCTCCCTGAGTATGCACCGTTGCCAAAGTTCGTCGTGCCCAGACACCACGTGATGATCGGGTGTGATAAGCTCTACGTCCAAATACAACGGGTGCAAAACAGTTGCACACGCAGAATACTCAGGTTATACTGACGAGCCAAGCATATACAGATATGGCCTCGGAACACGGAGGCCGAAAGGTCGAGCGTGAATCATATAGTAGATATGATCAACATAACGATGTTCACCATTGAAAACTACTCCATCTCACGTGATGATCGGTTATGGTTTAGTTGATTTGGATCACGTGATCACTTAGAGGATTAGAGGGATGTCTATCTAAGTGGGAGTTCTTGAGTAATATGATTAAATTGAACTTAAATTTATCATGAACTTAGTCCTGGTAGTATTTTGCAAATTATGTTGTAGATCAGTAGCTCGCGTTGTTGCTTCCCTATGTTTATTTTGATATGTTCCTAGAGAAAATTGTGTTGAAAAGATGTTAGTAGCAAAGATGCGGATTGGATCCGTGATCAGAGGTTTATCCTCATTGCTGCACAGAAGAATTATGTCCTTGATGCACCGCTAGGTGAAAGACCTATTGCAGGAGCAGATGCAGACGTTATGAACATTTGGCTAGCTCAATATGATGACTACTTGATAGTTTAGTGCACCATGCTTAATGGCTTAGAATCGGGACTTCAAAGACGTTTTGAACGTCATGGACCATATGAGATGTTCCAGGAGTTGAAGTTAATATTTCAAGCAAATACCCGAGTTGAGAGATATGAAGTCTCCAACAAGTTCTATAGCTAAAAGATGGAGGAGAATCGCTCAACTAGTGAGCATGTGCTCAGATTGTCTGGGTACTACAATCGCTTGAATCAAGTGGGAGTTAATCTTCCAGATAATATAGTGATTGACAGAATTCTCTAGTCACCATCACTAAGTTAGTAGAACTTCGTGATGAACTATAATATGCAAGGGATAACAGAAACAACTCCCAAGCTCTTCGTGATGCTGAAATCAACGAAGGTAGAAATCAAGAAAAGCATCAAGTGTTGATGGTTGACAAGACCACTAGTTTCAAGAAAAGGGCAAAGGGAAGAAGGGGAACTTCAAGAAGAACGGCAAGCAAGTTGCTGCTCAAGTGAAGAAGCCCAAGTCTGATCCTAAGCCTGAGACTAAGTGCTTCTACTGCAAAGGGACTGGTCACTGGAAGCGGAACTACCCCAAGTGATTGGCGGATAAGAAGGATGGCAAAGTGAACATAAGTATATTTGATATACATGTTATTGATGCGTACTTTACTAGTGTTTATAGCAAACCCTCAGTATTTGATACTAGTTCAGTTGCTAAGATTAGTAACTCGAAACGGGAGTTGCAGAATAAACAGAGACTAGTTAAGGGTAAAGTGACGATGTGTGTTGGAAGTGGTTCCAAGATTGATATGATCATCATCGCACACTCCCTATAATTTCGGGATTAGTGTTGAACCTAAATAAGTGTTATTTGGTGTTTGCGTTGAACATGAATATGATTTGATCATGTTTATTGTAATACGGTTATTCATTTAAGTAAGAGAATAAATTGTTGTTCTGTTTACATGAATAAAACCTAATATGGTTACACACCCAATGAAAATAATTCATTGGATCTCGATCTTAATAATACACATATTCATAATATTGAAACCAAAAGATGCAAAGTTAATAATGATAGTGCAACTTATTTGTGGCACTGCTGTTTAGGTCATATTGGTATAAAGCGCATGAAGAAACTCCATGCTGATGGGCTTTCGGAATCACTTGATTATGAATCACTTGATGCTTGCGAACCATGCCTTTTGGGCAAGATGACTAAAACGCCGTTCTCCGGAACAATGAAGCGAGAAAAGATTTGTTGGAAATCATACATACTGATGTATGTGGTCCGATGAATATTGAGGCTCGCGACAGGTATCATTATTTTCTGATCCTCACAAATGATTTGAGCAGATATGAGTATATCTACTTGATGAAACATAAATCTGAAACATTTGAAAAGTTCAAAGAATTTCAGAGTGAAGTGAAAAACATCGTGACAAGAAAATAAAGTTTCTACGATCTGATCGCGGAGACAAATATATTTGAGTTACGAGTTTGGTCTTCAGTTAAAACAATGTGAAATAGTTTCACTACTCACGCCACCTGGAACACCACATCATAATGGTGTGTCCGAACGTCATAACCGTACTTTATTGGATATAGTGCAATCTATGATGTCTCTTACCGATTTACCACTATTGTTTTTGGGGTTATGCATTAGAGACAGCTGCATTCACGTTAAATAGGGCACCATCTAAATCCGTTGAGACGACACCGTGTGAACTATGGTTTGGCAAGAAACCTAAGCTGTCGTTTCTTAAAAATTTGGGGTTGCGATGCTTATATGAAAAAGTTTCATCCTGATAAGCTCAAACTCAAATCGGAGAAGTGCGTCTTCATAGGATATCCAAAGGAAACTATTGGATATACCTTCTATCACAGATCCGAAGGCAAGACTTTTGTTGCTAAAATTCGGAAACTTTCTGGAGAAGGAGTTTCTCTCGAAAGAAGTGAGTGGGAGGAAAGTAGAACTTCACGAGGTAACTGTACCTGCTCCCTTATTGGAAAGTAGTACATCACAGAAAAATGTTTCTGTGACACCTACACCAGTTAGTGAGGAAGCTAATGATGATGATCATGAAACTTCAGACCAAGACACTACTGAACCTCGTAGATCAACCAGAGTAAGTTCCGCGCCAGAGTGGTACGGTAATCCTGTTCTGGAAGTCATGCTACTAGATCATGATGATCCTACGAACTATGAAGAAGCGATGGTGAGCCCAGATTCCGCAAAGTGGCTTGAAGCCATGAAATCTGAGATATGATCCATGTATGAGATATGGACTTTAGTTGACTTGCCCGATGATCGGCAAGCCATAGAAAATAAATGGATCTTCAAGAGGAAGACGGACGCTGATAGTAGTGTTACTATCTACAAAGCTAGAATTGTCGCAAAAGGTTTTCGACAAGTTCAAGGTGTTGATTACGATGAGATTTTCTCACTCGTATCTATGCTTAAGTCTGTCTGAATCATGTTAGTAATTGCCGCATTTTATGAAATCTGGCAAACGGATAAACAAAACTGCATTCCTTAATGGATTTATTAAAGAAGAGTTGTATATGATGCAACCAGAAGGTTTTGTCAATCCTAAAGGTGCTAACAAAATGTGCAAGCACCAGCGATCCATCTGTGGACTAGTGCAAGCATCTCGGAGTTGGAATATACGCTTTGATGAGTTGATCAAAGCATATAGTTTTATACAGACTTGCGGTGAAGCCTGTATTTACGAGAAAGTGAGTGGGAGCACTACAGCATTTCTGATAAGTATATGTGAATGACATATTGTTGATCGGAAATAATGTAGAATTATTCTGTAAAGCATAAAAGGAGTATTTGAAAGGATTTTTTCAAAGAAAGACTTCGGTAAAGCTGCTTACATATTGAGCTTCAAGATCTATAGAGATAGATCAAGACGCCTGATAAGTTTTTCAATAAGTACATACCTTGACAAGATTTTGAAGTAGTTCAAAATGGAACAGTCAAAGAAAAAGTTTCTTGCCTGTGTTACAAGGTGTGAAGTTGAGTAAAGACTCAAAGCCCGACCACGGCAGAAGATAGAAAGAGAATGAAAGTCATTCCCTATGCCTCATTCATAGGTTCTATAAAGTATACCATGCTGTGTACCGGATCTATTGTATACCCTGCACTGATTTGGCAGGGGAGTACAATAGTGATCTAGGAGTAGATCACTGGACAGCGGTCAGAATTATCCTTAGTGAAATAAGGAAATGTTTCTCGATTATGGACGTGACAAAAAGGTTCGTCGTAAAGGGTTACGTCGATGCAAGTTTTTGACACTGATCCAGATGATTCTAAATCTGGATACATATTGAAAGTGGGAGCAATTAGCTAGAGTAGCTCCGTGTAGAGCATTGTAGACATAGAACTTGCAAAATACTTACGGATCTGAATGTGACAGACTGTTGACTAAAATTATCTCACAAGCAAAACATGATCACACCTTAGTACTCTTTTGGTTGTTAATCACATAGCGATGTGAACTAGATTACTGAATCTAGTAAACCCTTTGGGTATTGGTCACATGGCGATGTGAACTATGGGTGTTAATCACATGATGATGTGAACTATCGATGTTAATCACATGGTGATGTGATCTAGATTATTGACTCTAGTGCAAGTGGGAGACTGAAGGAAATATGCCCTAGAGGCAATAATAAAGTTATTATTTATTTCCTTATATCATGATAAATGTTTATTATTCATGCTAGAATTGTATTAACCGGAAACATAATACATGTGTGAATACATAGACAAACAGAGTGTCACTAGTATGCCTCTACTTGACTAGCTCGTTAATCAAAGATGGTTATGTTTCCTAACCATGAACAAAGAGTTGTTATTTGATTAACGAGGTCACATCATTAGTTGAATGATCTGATTGACATGACCCATTCCATTAGCTTAGCACCCGATCGTTTAGTATGTTCCTATTGCTTTCTTCATGACTTATACATGTTCCTATGACTATGAGATTATGCAACTCCCGTTTACCGGAGGAACACTTTGGGTACTACCAAAAGTCACAACGTAACTGGGTGATTATAAAGGAGTACTATAGGTGTCTCCAATGGTAGATGTTGGGTTGGCGTATTTCGAGATTAGGGTTTGTCACTCCGAGTGTCGGAGAGGTATCTCTGGGCCCTCTCGGTAATGCACATCACATAAGCCTTGCAAGCACTGCAACTAATATGTTAGTTGTTAGATGATGTATTATGGAACGAGTAAAGAGACTTGCCAGTAACGAGATTGAACTAGGTATTGGATACCGACGATCGAATCTCGGGCAAGTAACATACTGATGACAAAGGGAACAACGTATGTTGTTATGCGGTCTGACCGATAAAGATCTTCGTAGAATATGTAGGAGCCAATATGGGCATCCAGGTCCCGCTATTGGTTATTGACCGGAGACGTGTCTCGGTCATGTCTGCATTGTTCTCGAACCGTAGGGTCCGCACGCTTAACGTTACGATGACAGTAATTATGAGTTTATGCATTTTGATGTACCGAAGTTAGTTCGGAGTCCCGGATGTGATCACGGACATGACGAGGAGTCTCGAAATGGTCGAGACATAAAGATTGATATATTGGAAGCCTATATTTGGACATCGGAATTGTTCCGGGTGAAATCGGCATTTTACCGGAGTACCGGGGGGGGTTACCGGAACCCCCGGGGGGGTTATTGGGCCAACATGGGCCTTAAGGGAGAAGAGGAGAGGAGGCAAGAGGTGGCCGCGCGCCCCTCCCATTCCTAGTCCGAATAGGACAAGGGAAGGGGGCCGGCGCCCCCCCCCTTTCCTTCCTCTCTTCCTCCTATTCTCCCCCTTCTCTCCTAGTCCAACTAGGAGTCCTACTCCCGGTGGGAGTAGGACTCCCCTTGGCGCGCCACACCTTGGCCGGCCGCCTCCTCCCCTTGCTCCTTTATATACGGGGGCAGGGGACACCCCATGACACACAAGTTGATCCTTGAGATCGTTCCTTAGCCGTGTGCGGTGCCCCCTGCCACCAAATTCCACCTCGATCATACCGTTGTAGTGCTTAGGCGAAGCCCTGCGTCGGTAGTACATCAAGATCGTCACCACGCCGTCGTGCTGACGGAACTCCTCCCCGAAGCTTTGCTGGATCGGAGCCCGGGGATCGTCATCGAGCTGTACGTGTGCTAAGAACTCGGAGGTGCCAGAGTAACGATGCTTGGATCAGTCGGATCGGGAAGAAGACGTACGACTACTTCCTCTATGTTGTGTGATCGCTTCCGCAGTCGGTCTGCGTTGGTACGTAGACAACACTCTCCCCTCTCGTTGCTATGCATCACCATGATCTTGCGTGTGCGTAGGAAAATTTTGAAATTACTACGTTCCCCAACAGTAACATACCGATGACAAAGGGAACAACGTATGTTGTTATGCGGTCTGACCGATAAAGATCTTCGTAGAATATGTAGGAGCCAATATGGGCATCCAGGTCCCGCTATTGGTTATTGACCGGAGATATGTCTCAGTCATGTCTACATTGTTCTCGAACCGTAGGGTCCGCACGCTTAACGTTACGATGACAGTTATTATGAGTTTATGCATTTTGATGTACCAAAGTTAGTTCGGAGTCCCGGATATGATCACAGACATGACGAGGAGTCTCGGAATGGTCTAGACATAAAGATTGATATATTGGATGACTATATTCGGACACCGGAAGTGTTCCGGGTGATTTCGGAGAAAACCGGAGAGCCGGAGGGTTACCGGAACCCTACCGGGAGAAGTAATGGGCCTTATGGGCTTTAGTGGAGAGAGAGAAGGGCTGCCAGAGGTGGGCCGCGCGCCACCTCCTCCCTGGTCCGAATTGGACTAGGGGAGGGGGGAGGCCCCCCCCCTTTCCTTCTCCCACTCCACCTCTTTCCCCCTCCTAGTAGGAGTCCTACTCCTACTAGGAGGAGGACTCCTCCTTGGTGCGCCACACCTGGCCGGCCGGCCTCCTCCCCTTGCTCCTTTATATACGGGGGCAGGGGGCACCCCAAGACACACAAGTTGATCCACGTGATCGTTCCTTAGCCGTGTGCGGTGCCCCCTGCCACCATATTCCACCTCGATCATATCATTGTACTGCTTAGGCAAAGCCCTGCGTCGGTAGAACATCAAGATCGTCATCACGCCGTCGTGCTGACGGAACTCCTCCCCGAAGCTTTGCTGGATCGGAGCCCGGGGATCGTCATCGAGCTGTACGTGTGCTAAGAACTCGGAGGTGCCGGAGTAACGGTGCTTGGATCGGTCGGATCGGGAAGAAGACGTACGACTACTTCCTCTACGTTGTGTCAACGCTTCCGTTGCGATCTACAAGGGTACGTAGATCAGACTCTCCCCCTCGTTGCTATGCATCACCATGATCTTGCGTGTGCGTAGGATTTTTTTTGAAATTACTACGTTTCCCAACACAAACACCACATGCCACTACCGATTTTGTTAGAAGGTTCATAGCGGAGCTCGAGGTGTTGGAGAACAGAACGGAGCCCATAGCAAGAGGAGGGCATCCTGCTCAGATCAGGCCGCGAGCCCCACCTGCGGGATGTTTCAAAATTCATGTTGATGCTGGTGTTAGAACCGGGAGGGGAGGATCAGCTGTTGCGGTCTGTAGGGATCAGCATGGCAATTACCTGGGAAGCTCAGCGCTGGTCATTGCTGGAGTTGACGACCCTGCGATTTTGGAAATGATTGCTTGCCGTGAAGCCCTTGCTCTTGCGGAAGATCTCAACCTGAATAATCTGATCATCGCCTCTGATGCTAAGCAAGTGGTAAGTGACATCTCAAAGTCACACATGGGCAGAAATGCTGCAATAATTCAAGAGATTAGAAGTAGAGCCTCTTCTTTCGTTTGTAATTTTTTGTTTGAAGGTCGTGCGGCTAATAGAGACGCACACAAACTTGCCAAGTATTCACTCTCTTTAGGGCCGGGGCGCCACATCTGGTTAGGCCAACCCCAGGCTCCAAACTGTATCCCACGCGTTGTGGACTTTGATGAATAAATTGGCTTCACCCCTCAAAAAAAAAGGAGAGGGGGCTGGACAGTGTAAACGCCGGTCCTCCCTAAGCAGGCGACATGAGAGTCGTTTGTGTCTTTAAAAAAATGAAGACTTGAAACTCTCTTGGCAATTTTGAGGACATGCACTCATATTTGTGGAAAAACAAACAACTTTGTATCACACAATGCAAGTTGTAATAAAACATGTTTTTCTATCACAAATCATAAGTTGACTGTCTGTTATAATTTTTTGTCGTAAACAACACGTTTCTAGTATGTGGTTATTTATGTATCATTGAAATGGCCTTTCTGCAATATTTAGGGCATGAACTAGTTTTTGAATGCACTACAGGGTACCAGGTCATCTTTGTTCCGTTTTCATACTTAACTATGTCCTCCAAGTTCTCCAAACCGTCGTTAGCCTTTAATGTTTCATCGGAAATTGATTACGACTTGTGATAGCAAATCAACATTCTTTTCTTTAACGGAATTTATTGGTATTAGCGTGAATTGTTTTCTCATGTTATTGGCCTATTTTCATAGAAACACAATATAACATGCATACCAAGAAAAGAAAAAAAGACAACATGCATAACGATGAAACTCCACCATGAAATACTGGCGTCAGTCACCTTCTCCTCGCAGCCTCATGGCGAGACAGAGCCAACAATGATATGGCAGCAGTCTCTGAGGTGGAGGGGAGTCGGATATTTGACGGGCTTGGCTGCGTGCGCTTGGATCATTCGAGGTTTAGTGGTGGGCCGGGAGCGGCGGTTCAGAGAAGGCGCCAAGGCACACACGGTATCGCCATTGGCGGGGGTCGGCGTTAGAAGGGGGGAGGGGTTCAGCAGGAGGAAGACGACCTGGGGAGGTCGAAAGGCTCTCGGCCGTATGGTCTAGATCAAACGGTGTTGATTGATTTGACTAGACTTGAAAGAAAATCAGGCACACATGCAATAGTTGCGGGTGGCCGAAGTTTGGTCTATGAGTGTATATATACACCCTATATGGAAAAATTAGTTATCAAATCTCTCTCTACTAATAAAGCACGGATTGACTTTGTCGGGTTCACCGTCACAATACGCTTTCTTCTCATATCATAATACGCTTTTATAATTTGTATGGACAAAATCGTAATATAAACAAGGTGGTACTAATAGCATGTTCGTCCGTCCATCCGACCTGGTTCGTATATCGCACATATCAACCCAATCCGTTCCAAAAAAACCGATCTATCTCGACTAGCATACGGCTATCTCTCGATCCCGCTCGATCCGTTTCTGACCAGCATACGGCATCGGCGGGCTCCTGTCCGTGGTCGTGCAGGAGGCGCTGATCACCGTCAAGTGCGTGCACCCGGTGCGCGTACGTGCAGTCAAGTCCGGCCGCTACAACACCAGCATCGACACGTACGGGCGCTCCACCTCGGTGGACATGGTGAGCTCTACGCGGACGAGGAGAGGCGCTTCCTGCTCCTGGTGGACGTGCCGAGGGCCGGCAACGTGGACGACATGACGCAGCTCGTGAAGGTGACCTGCACCTATTGCGACATGGCAACCGGACTGGTGCTGGACGTGGCCGGCGAGCACGTGGCGATGCACAGGCCGGTGGAGCTAGCCAAGGACCAGCAGCCGTCCATGGTGAAGGAAATATGCCCTAGAGGCAATAATAAAGTTATTATTTATTTCTTTATATCATGATAAATGTTTATTATTCATGCTAGAATTGTATTAACCGGAAACATAATACATGTGTGAATACATAGACAAACAGAGTGTCACTAGTATGCCTCTACTTGACTAGCTCGTTGATCAAAGATGGTTATGTTTCCTAACCATAGACATGAGTTGTCATTTGATTAACGGGATCACATCATTAGGAGAATGATGTGATTGACTTGACCCATTCCGTTAGCATAGCACTTGATCGTTTAGTTTGTTGCTATTGCTTTATTCATGACTTATACATGTTCCTATGACTATGAGATTATGCAACTCCCGTTTACCAGAGGAACACTTTGTGTGCTCCCAAACGTCACAACGTAACTGGGTGATTATAAAGGTGCTCTACAGGTGTCTCCGAAGGTACTTGTTGGGTTGGCGTATTTCGAGATTAGGATTTGTCACTCCGATTGTCGGAGAGGTATCTCTGGGCCCTCTCGGTAATGCACATCACTTAAGCCTTGCAAGCATTGCAACTAATGAGTTAGTTGCGGGATGATGTATTACGGAACGAGTAAACAGACTTGCCGGTAACGAGATTGAACTAGGCATTGAGATACCGACGATCGAATCTCGGGCAAGTAACATACCGATTGATAGAGGCAAAGGTGTCACAAAGGGAACAACGCATGTTGTTATGCGGTCTGACCGATAAAGATCTCCGTAGAATATGTGGGAGCCAATATGAGCATCCAGGTTCTGCTATTGGTTATTGACCGGAGACATGTCTCGGTCATGTCTACATAGTTCTCGAACCCATAGGGTCCGCACGCTTAAAGTTTCGGTGACGATTGTATTATGAGTTTATGTGATTTGATGTACCGAAGGTAGTTCGGCGTCCCGGATGAGATCGGGGACATGACGAGGAGTCTAGAAATGGTCGAGACATAAAGATCGATATATTGGACGACTATATTCAGACATCGGAAAGGTTTCGAGTGATTCGGGTATTTTCGGGGGTACCGGGGAGTTACAGAAATACGAGGAAGAAGTAATGGGCCTCATGGGCCAAGTGGTGGAAGAGAGGAGGCAGGGCGCGTGGCCCCCCTAGCCCAAACCGAATTGGACTAGGGGGCCGACCCCCCTTTCCCCCTTTTCTTCCTTCTCCTTCCTTCTCCTTCTCCTCCTTCCTTTCCTCCTCCTAGTAGGAGTAGGAAAGGTCCTACTCCTACTAGGAGGAGGACTCCTCCTCCTGGCGCGCCCATAGAGGGCCGGCCAGCCTCCCCCCTTGCTCCTTTATATACAGGGGCAGTGGGGCACCTCTAGACACACAAGTTGATCAGTTGATCTCTCCCAGCCGTGTGCGGTGCCCCCCTCCACCATATTCCACCTCGGTCATAGCGTAGCGGTGCTTAGGCGAAGCCCTGCGTCGGTAGCAACATCATCACCATCACCAAGGCGTCGTGCTGACAGAACTCTCCCGTGAAGCTCTGCTGGATCGGAGTTCGCGGGACGTCATCGAGCTGAACGTGTGCTGAACTCGGAGGTGCCATGCGTTCGGTACTTGGATCGGTCGGATCGTGAAGACGTATGACTACATCAACCGCGTTGTGCTAACGCTTCCGCTTTCGGTCTACGAGGGTACGTGGACAACACTCTCCCCTCTCGTTGCTATGCATCACCATGATTTTGCGTGTGCGTAGGAAAATTTTGAAATTATTACGTTCCCCAACACATGGACGTGACGCGGGAGACATTCCGCGTGGAGACGGCGGAGGACATCGCGGCGGCGTGCACGGCCGCGGAGCGCGGCGAGTACGCGGAGGCCGCGAGGATACTGGAGCGCGGGCGGGAGGCGCTGGTGCCGGCGCTGGCTGACGATGCGAGGTGCAGGGCGCTGGTGGAGGAGCAGCGGGAGCTGAGCACCCGCGTGGTGAGCCGGTGGGAGTACGAGAAGTCGGGGCGTGCGTGCATCCTGACCGGCTAGAGCTCCCACGCTTAGCAGCAGGCTGCGTCGGCCTTCGTGGCCGGTGGCGAGGGGTACGGTTGTCCCCAGCGAGCCGGGACGGCTCCTGGCGCGGCGCCGTCAATTCTTGGTTTTGGAGCGGCTGGGGCGTACGCGACGCCGGTGATGCAGAGGATGGTTGCTGAAAACACGTGAGTTCATATTGTTGGCTAACATCAACCCTAGATCAAAACCATTGGTGGATTTTCTCCGTGCTCTGGTGTTTTTTTCCTGCTCGTACAATTTATAGGTGAAAATCTCCGCCCGTTGGGATCCTGCCCGGATGTGATAATGGTGGGTGAGGTGTTTCAGGCCCTTCGAACCGCGGCGTCGACATCCATGTGATCCCTGCCTTTGTCGGCAATCTCTATCCCCTGTACAGTACTTTGATCTCTTGTTTGGGGTGGTCTATGATTGAAACGAGTGTGAATGTGATGAGTCTGCATCTTGGTCATGGTTTTTTTTCCCGATCATGGTTGTTTAAGTAAATTACTAGCTTACTGGCATCCTTTATGATCATTAGCATGTACCAGCGAAGTTTAATTCCATGCTTAGCTTGCAGACGCATATAATAAATTATTAAATAAATTTGTATTTATAAGTTGCACAACGATGTCATAATTGTAGTTTCAGATGGTGGATTTAAGACAACTGACGTAGAGACACAATAAGCCTCAAGGTCAACTCATATGCTAACAAGTGCTACATCACAAAGATTTACTATGCAGTGTACTCATAATAAGTGTCGAAGAAGTGTATCATGTCTGAGCATAAATCATTGATAAGAATCTTCCATTATTTTCCTTAGTGATACGATCATAGATGGCACAACTTACACCTTGGGGATAGTTGAGAAGTAGTTGTCCCAAGATATAGACCTTTTCAGCATACTTTTACCATTCATTTAGATGTCAATATTTTTTAATACAAATAAGCATAGAGTACAAGAATATATTTCCATACAAATTTGTTAACATATATATGTCACGATCATGGTGGGAAGAAATATAGGCGGCCACACGGATGGGGGTTAAAATATAGGACATTGACATGTGTATGGGTGGGGAGGGGGGGGGGGGGGGGGGAGGTGGTCTTAGCAATGCTTATTAAGGCTAGATGGTGTGTTAAGTTTTTATCCCGTTGCAATGCACGGACATTTTGGCTAGTAAAAAGTCCAAAAAAAACTGAAAATATTTCTGAAATAAATTTGACCTTCCATTGTACTTGTAAAAAAAGTTCCACAAAAAGAAAAAAAAAACCTTGAGTTCTTTAAGAAAAACAAAATCGACCAAAATAGTATGAATAGTGACCCTATAATGGCAAATACATTTTTTTGCCCTGAAATCAATGCTGGGGTTTTTCCCGTGCAAATTTATATACAAGTGCAAAAGAAAGTAAAGTTTATTGTAAAAAAACTTCTAAACTGTTTTGATTTTTTATAATTAGTAAAAAAATCCCCATGTAGGGTGTAGATACTTTCTTTGCGGGAAAGGGTGTAGATACAAATAGGAGCCAAGATGTATTTCCCAATAGTTGCCCCTATACTATCCAAAACAGGCACTTTCTGTTCTGCAGCATCAATCAGTTCCATAGAGAGAGAACACGTAAACAAAGTCATACCGCATCTTTGATTAGAAAAGGTAACATCCCCAGAGAAACAAACAATAGAGGCAAACATATTGCATGAAAACAACCCATAAAACTTCAGTTCCTGCGAATCAACCTGTGATTGAGTTGGTTAGGTGGACAGTGGTATCCCCAACCCACCAGGGTTCAAATCCTGATGCTCGCATTATTCCTGAATTTATTTCAGGATTTCCGGCGATGCGCTTTCAGTGGGAGGAGACGTTCCCGTCGACGACGAGGCGCCTACAGTGACTTCGTAAATCTCAAGATGATATGCCAGCTCAGTCTCTCGGAGGTGCTCATAGGGGTAGGGTGTGCGTGTGTGCGTTCATAGGGATGAGTGTATGCACGTGTATATGAACGCTTGTGTTTGTACTGATGCTAAAAAAAAAACTTCAGTTCCTGTGTCGCCAAGATTCGTCGACACGTATCTCGTCCAGAATCACGGTGAGCGCCAGGATGAAAGCACGGTCGACGCCTGGGTTGACACTGACACTATACTCCGGCTGCTCATCGGACGGTTCGGTCGTGCGGTTGATCTTGGCGACGACGGGGCCGTTGGCCCTGCCGAGGGAGACGGTGCACTCGCGCCCATCCTGCCCGCCGCAGACGACCACGTAGTCGACGCGCCTCTCGCTGTATCTCCGGTTGCCGCTGGCGAGGTGCACGTGGACCACGCCCCTGGAGAACACCCATGGCTGCGACACGGTGGCGAAGAGCAGCTCCTCTGGGCTCGCGCTGCCCCCTCTGAACGCCTCCCACCTCCGGGTCACCGGCAGCAGCGACGGGCAGCGCTTCACGGTCACCACCGTGTGGCACGACGCCGCGTCCAGGAGGAGGGACCGCCGGGGCCAGCACCACGCCTGCCCCTCCACCCGCATCACCGCCGCGCCGTCCGCGTCGTCTGTGATGCTCATGTTGCGCTCCGACTTCTTGCTCACGGTGAACGCGGTCGCGTGCGGCGCGCAGAACCGCGCGTCCACCACCGGCTCCGTCGTCGTCGGCCCCATTGTCAGTCGTCTTTGTCGATCGGCGGATGCTCTCGTGGCGAGTCTTCTCGTGACCGGGTCGATCGACGCCGAGAGTAGAGGCAGAGCTGCGGCAGATCGATCACAGAGGCCAACGACGTACACGTACGTACCCAGGCGCGCTGGAACACCAAATTAAAGGAAAGGACGGCCTTCCCTTGTATCGTGCACCGGCCGGACCGCCGGAAGGATTTTAATTTTTTCAAGTTACCAGCCGGAAGGAATCCCATAGTATTTCTTGTCGTACAAGACATTGTCCCTGGCATAAGTCCATAACGACGTCTTTGACAAATTTTTTTGTCACGACTTCTTTGAAAAATCATTTTGAACTCGTCAAGAGTTTAGCCCATGGAGCTTGCTCGAGTCCCGCCGGTGGGGTTTAAAGTGTAAATAATACAATTCCAAAAATATTTATAATCATATGGGCCCCAAAGCCCATGGAGCTTGCTTGCCTACCTAACTCTTGTTGAATACTTGAGCAATTTTTCAACTGCTAATTCTTTTTTATGTTTCACTAAGTTTAATCCAGAAAACAGTGAGAAAACATGATTAACATAAAAGAGATGATAATCGAGTCAAGCAAATGATTGTTCAAACTAGACATGCAGTCAGAAACAAAAGGGACGAACATCATGTCCACACGACCACACCGATTGCTGCTGCTATTAGACCAAAAGCAAAAAAATGCCATGTTTATTTTTTTGCCAGGATTTGACGTGCTCGCTAAAAAAATAATACCATCCCAAAGACAACATAAATTGCCACAAAAACTGTTTGATTTTATATGCTTAAAAACCCGACGTTTTATTTTTAAAATTACTGATTCCAAAAATATTTATAATCATATGGGTCCCAAATCCTATGTAGTTCACCCCTTCCTATAAGGGCTGTCCTACGTGTCAGCCGGCCGATATTGAAAAAAGATCTGCCGCCCCGCTGACCATTGGATAGACACGCCGATGGCCATCCGGTCTACCCACATGCGCAACCTTCCTTTGCAACAAGAGTTGTGTTGCAGAAAGGCCACTGCAACCGGATGCTTGTTGCAGGAAAATATTATAACAAAGATCTTATTACAAATTTTTTTCGCAACAAAGGTCTTGTTGCAGAATTCTTTTTGCAATAGAGTCCTTGTTGCAGAAATTTTTTTATTACACAGAGCCCTTTTGCAACACCGCCCATGTTCCAAAAATACCGCCGATGTCCCATCACCATTATCCATGTTGCAGGAGCACCAAGTCGCCATTGCCAACGACCGTGTTCCAATGAGGTCTCCGCGATTGGAGCAGATGGGCAGCACCGACAAAGTTCCGTAGTGGTGGCCCCTTCCTTTGAAGCACTCTAATGTGAGCAGCTGCTCCTCCAGTTGCAGCAACGCAGTGGCATGCTTCCCTGCAATGGAGCAACGACGCTGGCTTGCTCTGCAGTAGCCAGATGACTTGTGTAATAGTTTGGGCTCATAATGTGGGGTTGGATTGAGAGAGGTGAGGGAGAGAGAAGTTGGGGGGGGGGGTCCAAATTAGAGGAAGAGGAAAGGGATAGGATGGGGTTGCCGCTGAGAAATTTATGGAAGAGATGACATCATCGTATTGAACTATAGATAAGGTTGGAGGGGAGATGGAGAGGGTGGGCCAGAAGGGACGTGTGGCGAGCGAACAGGGCGGTTGATTTCCAACGCATTCTCAGCCGGATGATTACATCGTTTCCCTTTCTATAAAGTACTTACCCAACTCTAACTTATCCACACCCCTCTGCTGGAGCCTCCACCCTCCCCCTCCTCTCCTTGCGATCATGCAAACACTAGCGGGGTGGATCTCACTGAGATCTCGGGTCATTCCAGGTGGAGCAAGGCGTGGGTCCGCCATCCTCTCCGCCTGGTCGCTGACCCAGGAGCAGCCCGAGGCCATTGAGGATCTTGCCATGCCCGCCACTCTTACTTTGAGATTGGAGTCGTTGGACCACTGGAGGAGCTCGCCGTCGCCAGGATAATAGAGGAGATGATCGTTGCCATGCCACTTGAGGAGCTCACCATCGTCGGGCCACTTGAGGAGCTCTGGAGCTGCCGCTGGTGAGATTCGTTACCGTTCCTCCCCTATGCCGCCGCTGCACTACCAGTCTACCATGCGTGTCTTGCTGATCTAGCTAGGACATGAGGTTGTGGATGTTCGTCACAAGATCCGTCACAACGTCTTCGTCGACCACTCTGAGAAGATCGAACTAGCACGTGAGGCGATGGATCTTCTTCACAAGACCAGGCACAATGTCTTCGTCAACTACTTTGAGCATGTCCAACTGGGACACAATATGGTGTCTCTTCCTCAAAAGATCTGATGAGGTTCTCCTGCACCCTCTCCCCCACAGATCCAGCATTCGCCGACTGGAGGTGGATGTACGACCCCGTTTGTAGCCGGAGATGGACCAAGGGACGCGAAAAGCATCGAGATGGACCTAGAGGGTGTGATAATCCCCAAGTGCATAGATTTATTCTACCACTTTTCAAAGTGGATGTTGAAATATATGAGTGTCAATACCTCATAGGAGGTAAAGGTAGGTTTCCTATTCTACCCAGTTATGTGTGCTAATCACAACTATCTATGCACTTTATGTTTGCTTTACATAAACTCTATAATTAAGATAGGTTTCATGTGTCCAACTCAGGGGTATTAAATACTATCGAAAACACTCACTATGTGTTCTACAGAATCATTGGCTACTTTCCACCACCGCGTAAACTAAATCAAATTGCATCTTTGAAAAGAACATATTTTTAGAAGAAAAGAAGAAAAAACATATTTGATGAACTGATCGGAAAATAAGAGGCAAACATCTTGCACGCAAAGAGTACATAAAATTGTGGCAGAAAATTCAATTCCTGAGCTAGCTGGAGCCTCTGGATGCGTCATCAACTAGCTTCATCGAGACGTATCTCGTCCAGAATCACGGTGAGCGCCAGGATGAAAGCATGGTCGACGCCTGGGCTGACACTAACGCTATACTCCAGCCTCTGTTCCGACGTATGTTCGATCTTAGCAACGGCAGCGGCGGAGCCGCGACGGCGGACGGTGCACTCTGCCCCGCGGCAGACGACAACGAACTCGCGCCGCCTGATCCTCTCGCTGGGGTCGCGGCCGGCGACGTGCACGTCGACCTCGCCCCAGCTGAACAGCGCAGGCTGCGCCACGGCTTCGAAGAGCAGATCCGTCGGGCTCGTGCTGGCGCCCCTGAACGCCTCCCACCTCCGGTCGTCGGGCATGAACAGGGACGGCGCGCGCCGCTGCACGGTGACCACCGTGCGGCGCGACGCGGCGTCCACGAGGCTGAACCGGCTGCGGAAGCTCAACATCGCCGCCTTCACCCTCATCACCACCGCATCGCGGGCGTCGTCGGTGACGGTGAAGTCGCGCCACGTCCAGCCGTTGGTAATGGTCACGGTGAACGCTGTCGCGTGCGGCGTACAGAACCGGGCGTCCACCACCGGTTCCGTCTTCGGTGCCATTGTCGATCCGCAGGTGCTCGTGACCGGTTACCCGTCGATAGTCGAGGCTCCAGATGGCAACGGAGACGAAACCCATCGGGTTTTGCCTTCCCAAATCCATCCTCACGAGAAAATCGCAAACCCGTCCCCGTCTCCATTACCGTGCGCGGGGCTAGTTTTCCGCCCGTCCCCTAAACCCATCAGGTTTCGGGGAACCCGCAGGGAACCCATGAGAAAATCAAAATATTTAAACAAACATAGTGGCGACAAAGAATAACATTTCAATAACAAAATAAGCACATTTCAGCAGCATAACTAGAGCAAATTTCAACAAAAAACAACCCGACTCGGGACGTGAAGAGGCCACCATTGAGTTCGTCACCGGTGGCGACACCCTTTCTCCAGATCAGACCGGCGGCAGGGGAGAAGACGTGGAGGGAGGAGGCTCGCCGGTGCAGATCGTGGTCGGCGGATCTTGCGAGATGGGATCGAGCCAGACGGCACCTGGGGTCCTAGGTTTAGGGTTAGGTATTATGTGGGAGAGAGAGAGATGAGGGCTCGAGCGAGGGGGAAAGGAGCGGGCGATACTGGCTGTTTGGCCTTCAACACTAGGGAGTGGGGGGCTCCGTAGTTTTGGGTTGGGCCACACAGAAGCACTAGTTGGTAAAAAAATGTATTTTGCCGGGTTTCGGGTTCGGGGACTACCGAAACGAGTGCAAACCCACGAAATGTGTCGGGTTGTATAATGTGCCCAACAACAGCCCCGCAGGAATGAAAAGACGCCCATTCCCATCCCCTAATAGGGTAAAAACCCGCGGGGATGCGGGTCTCGGGGCTCGTTGCCATCTTGAGTCGAGACAGAGCCGCAACAGATTTTCCGTGGCCAACGTGCAGCTACGTACGTACGTAACGAGGCTGGGGAACACAAAGGAAAATCGTGCATCGGAAGGGTTACTGTTTCCTTGTCGTACAAGTCATTATCTCTGGCATACCCATGATGTCTCTTAGCAAACAGTAACACCAATGACACGCATCCAACCTATACTAGTAGATTGTCCGTGCGTTGTCACGGGCTTTTCATAATTTGTATTGGTTGCATGTAAAATTTCATATAGATAGAAAATATAGCCAAAATAATTGTAATGTACCTCGCTTGCAATGTATTTCGATAATAAAATGTAATTCTACCCTATACACAAAAGGGTTATCATATCTGATGCACAAAATAAAGGTGGTACATAAACATTGACCTCTTTATTGTGCATTGCATTACAAATGATAATAACACTTGAATGTCTTTCCATGCTTAAGATCGATTGTCTCGTGAAAGCGTGTGTATTGCTATTCTCCATTAATTAAAATTAACACATGGATGATTTTGTTCCCTTTAAAAAAATGTTCCAAGATGTTACAACCAGAAACTTAATTGCAATGTGCAATTGGCTGGCAAACTATTGCATATAAACTTAGGCACTTGAAACCATACAATTTACCATTTAGAAACTGCTGCAGCAAAACACATCTTCTAGAACATGCTACTCCTAGCTATCTTGGGAGAGGTAGCTAGATACATCAATCTTTGATAACATTTGTTGATTAAAAATTTATTGGCATTTATTTATATTTTTATAGTAATTTTTAGTTTTGTTAGAATTATGTAACTTCAGATTTGGTTTATCGGCTCAAAATGAAATTCACATGAGACTCAAAAGGAAATGTGTGTGTTGTACTATGAACTATGATGTAAAGGGAAGTGACCAACTCCTATTCAAATACCAACTGGAGAAAAACCCTAATTATACATACACTAAGAAATTAAAATAAAAAAATAAGGGTGAAAGGGCGATTGACATGCAGCATCAATTGTGAATAAGCAGGCTAAAACTTGCCTAGAGAATATCACTCACGACTCACAAGTTTACAACATACTTTTTTCTGTATTAGCACAAAAGTCGAATAATACATGGTAGGATTGAGGAGGAGGAGGTCTATAATATTAGTCTTACCGATTTTTCATTATTCTATTAGCAACTAAGAGAGAGAGAGAGAGAGAGAGAGAGAGAGAGAGAGAGAGGGAGGGAGGGAGGGAGAATCGGATCTCCAAATTGTCTCCATGTGTCTACGGTATCTGAAAACCGCCATATGTGAGAAGGAATGGGGTCAGGACGTCTTAAGGCAGCACGCTAGATCAGACCGGATCACATCATGCTGGAAAAAAATATAGTTTTCTAAAATATTGCAAGGCATCCCAAAGATATTGACGTTACAAGTTGCTACGAGCTTAAATGCTTAAAACAATCAACCGAAAATACCACCATACTTCTCCATTTTGAGATAGCCCACCTAACAAGGACTTCTTCATTAATACCCACAATCATTCCAGATAGCCAATGGGAGGTAAAAGTCAATAAATGTTGTATTCCCTCCATTCCTAAATTAATGTAAGTCTTTTACAAAAGTTCAATAAGGACTACATACAAATGTATATGGACATATTTTAAAGTGTAGATTCATTCATTTTGCTCCGTATGTAGTTCACATTGGAGTCTCTAGGAAGACTTATATTTAGGAACGGCGGGAGTACAAATAATAATTTCAGTTGAATTGAAAGACTTAAATTAAAAACAACAAATATATGCAGGGTTATTTCATACTGTTATTTTAATGGGCACCAATAACGTCCTTTTCAGCATCATAATATATAATCCAAAATCATATTAACAATTTTGGGGTAACTTTATACTACTTATGAGTATAAATAATATGATTAATTAACAAATCTTGAATTGTTATAGATCTGAAAAAACATTTATATGTTTCAAAGAGTCAGATGGTGTGAGTATCGTCTGAAAGCTTTCTGGATAAATAAGTGTCTGAAAGCTTTCTGGATAAATAAGGATATAGAGAGTTATTAAGTTCAAGAAAACAGAATGGCTCTCCTTACACAAAGTCTAAGTTCACCACCGTTAGATGTACAAAAGGGGAAAAGACGCTATGAATAAGAGTAACAACAAATAAAGATAGAAGGGTGTTAAGTTCACCACACTCTTTATTTGATTAGTGGGTTGAGTAGGTAACAATATGATTTAGAAGATGATGACTTCCTAATACTTAAGTGTTGGGGAACGTAGTAATTTCAAAAAAATTCCTACGCACACGCAAGATCATGATGATGCATAGCAACGAGAGGGGAGAGTGTTGTCTACGTACCTTCGTAGACCGAAAGCGGAAGCGTTAGCACGATGCGGTTGATGTAGTCGTACGTCTTCACGGCCCGACCGATCAAGCACCGAAACTACGGCACCTCCGAGTTCTAGCACACGTTCAGCTCGATGACAATCCCCGGACTCCGATCCAGCAGAATGTCGGGGAAGAGTTCCGTCAGCACGACGGCGTGGTGACGATCTTGATGTTCTACTGTCGCAGGGCTTCGCCTAAGCACCACTACAATATTATCAAGGACTATGGTGGAGGGGGGCACCGCACACGGCTAAGAGATCAATGATCAACTGTTGTGTCTATGGGGTGCCCCCCTGCCCCCGTATATAAAGGAGCAAGGGAGGGAGGCGGCCGGCCTAGGAGGAGGGCGCGCCAAGGGGGGAGTCCTACTCCCACCGGGAGTAGGACTCCTCCTTCCCTTGTTGGAGTAGGAGAGAAGGAAAGAAGGGGAGAGGAACAAGGAAAAGTGGGCTGCACCCCTTGTCCAATTCGTACCAGAGGGGGGGGGGCACCTCCTTCCTTTTGGCCTCTCTCCTCTATTCCCGTATGGCCCAATAAGGCCCATATACTCCCCGGCGAATTCCCGTAACTCTCCGGTACTCCGAAAAATACCCGAATCACTCGGAACCTTTCTGATGTCCGAATATAGTCATCCAATATATCGATCTTTACGTCTCGACCATTTCGAGACTCCTCGTCATGTCCCCGATCTTATCCGGGACCCCTAACTCCTTCGGTACATCAAAACTCATAAACTCAAAATATAACTGTCATCGAAACCTTAAGCGTGCGGACCCTATGGGTTCGAGAACTATGTAGACATGACCGAGACACGTCTCCGGTCAATTACCAATAGCGGAACCTGGATGCTCATATTGGCTCCCACATATTCTACGAAGATCTTTATCGGTCAAACCGCATAACAACATACGTTGTTCCCTTTGCCATCGGTATGTTACTTGCCCGAGATTCGATCGTTGGTATCTCAATACCTAATTCAATCTCGTTACCGGCAAGTCTCTTTACTTGTTCCGTAACACATCATCCTGCAACTAACTCGTTAGTTGCAATGCTTGCAAGGCTTATAGTGATGTGCATTACCGAGTGGGCCCAAAGATACCTCTCCGACAATCGGAGTGACAAATCCTAATCTCGAAATACGCCAACCCAACAAGTACCTTCGGAGACACCTGTAGAGCACCTTTATAATCACCCAGTTACGTTGTGACGTTTGGTAGCACACAAAGTGTTCCTCCGGTAAACGGGAGTTGCATAATCTCATAGTCATAGGAACATGTATAATTCATGAAAAAAGTAATAGCAACAAACTAAACGATCAAGTGCTATGCTAACGGAATGGGTCAAGTCAATCACATCATTCCCTAATGATGTGATCCCGTTAATCAAATGACAACTCATGTCTATGGCTAGGTAACTTAACCATCTTTGATTCAACGAGCTGGTCAAGTAGAGGCATACTAGTGACATACTGTTTGTCTATGTATTCACACATGTATTATGTTTCCGGTTAATACAATTCTAGCATGAATAATAAACATTTATCATGATATAAGGAAATAAATAATAACTTTATTATTGCCTCTAGGGCATATTTCCTTCAGTCTCCCACTTGCACTAGAGTCAATAATCTAGTTCACATCGCCATGTGATTTAACATCAATAGTTCACATCACCATGTGATTAACACCCATAGTTCACATCGTCATGTGACCAACACCCAAAGGGTTTACTAGAGTCAATAATCTAGTTCACATCACTATGTGATTAATACCCAAAGAGTACTAAGTGTTGGGGAACGCAGCAGAAATTCAAAATTTTCTACGCATCACCAAGATCAATCTATGGAGAAGTCTAGCAACGAGGGAAGGAGAGTGCATCTACATACCCTTGTAGATCGCTAAGCGGAAGCGTTCAAGTGAACGGGGTTGATGGAGTCGTACTTGTCGTGATCCAAATCACCAATGATCCTAGTGCCGAACGGACGGCACCTCCGTGTTCAACACACGTACAGCCCGGTGACGTCTCCTACGCCTTGATCCAGCAAGGGGAGACGGAGAGGTTGGGGAAGACTCCGTCTAGCAGCAGCACGACGGCGTGGTGGTGGTGGAGGAGCATGGTACTCCAGCAGGGCTTCGCCAAACACGGGAAGAGACGAGGAGGGAGACGGGTAGGGCTGCGCCAAGAAGGAGATGTTCTCGTCTGTATGGCAGCCCAAAACCCCACAATATATAGGGGAAAGGGAGGGGCTGCGCCCCCACCTAGGTTTCCACCCCTAGGGGTGGCGTCCAGCCCTAGATCCCATCTAGGGGGCGGCCAAGGGGGGTGAGAGGGGGGGCGCACCACTAGGTGGGCCTTAGGCCCATCTGAGCCTAGGGTTTCCCCTTTTTCCCTTCTCTCTTCGCCTTGGGCCCTGGTGGGGGGCGCACCAGCCCACCTGGGGCTGGTCCCCTCTCACACTTGGCCCACGCAGCCCTCTGGGGCAGGTAGCCCCACCTGGTGGACCCCCAGGACCCTCCCGGTGGTCCCGGTACGTTACCGATAGCACCCGAAACCTTTCCGGTGACCAAAACAGGACTTCCCATATATAAATCTTTACCTCCGGACCATTCCGGAACTCCCCATGATCTCCGGGATCTCATCTGAGACTCCGAACAACATTCGGAAACCACGTATATCTATTCACTATAACCCTAGCATCATCGAACCTTAAGTGTGTAGACCATACGGGTTCGGGAACCATGCAGACATGACCGAGACACCTCTCCGACCAATAACCAACAGCGGGATCTGGATACCCATGTTGGCTCCCACATGCTCCACGATGATCTCATCGGATGAACCACGATGTCAAGGATTCAATCAATCCCGTATACAATTCCCTTTGTCTAGCGGTACGATACTTGCCCGAGATTCGATCATTGGTATCCCGATACCTTGTTCAATCTCGTTACCGGCAAGTCTCTTTACTCGTTCCGTAACACATTATCCCGTGATCAACTCCTTGGTCACATTGTGCACATTATGATGATGTCCTACCAAGTGGGCCCAGAGATACCTCTCCGTTTACACGGAGCGACAAATCCCAGTCTCGATTCGTGCCAACCCAACAGACACTTTCGGAGATACCTGTAGTGTACCTTTATAGCCACCCAGTTACGTTGTGACGTTTGGCACACCCAAAGCACTCCTACGGTATCCGGGAGTTGCACAATCTCCTGGTCTAAGGAAATGATACTTGACATTAGAAAAGCTTTAGCAAACGAACTACACGATCTTGTGCTAGGCTTAGGATTGGGTCTTGTCCATCACATCATTCTCCTAATGATGTGATCCCATTATCAACGACATCCAATGTCCATGGTCAGGAAACCGTAACCATCTATTGATCAACGAGCTAGTCAACTAGATGCTTACTAGGGACACACTACTAGGGAAAACCTTATACACAGAATCTTAGCAGCAGCGCGGTCTAAAAACAGACGCTACTGCTAATTAGCAGCAACGAGCTTTAAAAAAGAGCGTTGCTAATGACTGAGTAGCAGTAGCGCTCTAGGTGAAAAGAGCGCTACTACTATAATTGCCACGGTGTTGCCTCCAGGCTAGATATAGCAGTAGCGCTCTTCCCGTGGACACGCTACTGCTAAAGAACTTAGTAGCAGCGGTTTTGCTCAAAACTCGCTGCTGGTAAGTATGACTGCAGCTAATTAAGTTTAGTCCCATACTGCTAAGCGAACAAGGTGTTTACCACCTTAAATATGTTGCTTCTCAACCTATCTCGAGCACTTGGTCTTCATTAAACTATATGTGTATGATTTGTGGTTGCAATATGAATCCTCGCCTGTACCTATACAGGTACAGTGAGGATTCATGTTGACTATTTAGATTATACACAAAAAGATCAATGATGACCAATGTATATTTTTGATGTTTTTACTAAACAAAAGAAATAACTGCTTCCATTAGCAGTAGCGGTTTTTCCCAAAACGCGTTGTAGATAAGTTAGCTATGGCGCATTTTTTGTACTTGCGCTACTGCTAGTTCGAGTTAACCACCCCCCGCATCAAAATTTCGCTAAGTCCTCCTTTCCCCCCCCCACCGGCCTATTCCCCTACTCCCTGTCGCCGCCGCCCGAGCCCGAGCGCGCCTGCACCCTCACCGCCGCCGCCGCCCGCCCACCCACAACCTCACCGCCGCCACTCTTGACCACACTGTCGCCGCCCTCGACCTCACCGTCGCCGCCCTCGACCGAGCCCGCCGCCCAGGACCGCCGCCCTCCCGATCCCGAGCCCGCCCTCGCCGCCCCTCCGTCGCCGAGCACCTCCCCGCCAGCGTCTCTCCCTCTGTAAGCCCCCCACCCCTCCCCAACCTCCTCTCTCTTTGCTTAGTTAGTAGATGATTTTAGTAGTAGTAGATGTTAATTTAGGGTTCATAGATAATGATTTTTAGAAGAAGTGGATATTAATTACTAGTAGTGATGGTAAACTAGTTATATAATTAGCAATAGTACATGTTAATTAGTAGTAGATGTAGTAGTTAGATGTTAATTAGTAGTAGTAGATGTGCTAGTTTCTTTCTATTTATAGTAAGTTTATATTTAGTAAGAACTAGTTGAATTAATAGAACTAGTTTAGTTTTAGTTGAACTAGTATAGTAAGTAAATTAATAACTAGTTGAACTACTTCATTTTTAGAAAGAACTAGTTTTTTTCTTTTTATACTAAGTTTATATTTAGTAAGAACTAGTTGAATTAATAGAACTAGTTGAACATGCCATATTTGGTGCTATTTTTTAGTTTAAGCAATTATTTCATGTTTTGGTTACACCTCCGAGTGGCCTATGTTTTGCGGGAGTGTTGATTAATTTCCGTTCCGGCAAATTTTAGGCGCTCGATATGTCCTTTTTTAGCAAAGGTCATGCCAGATTTTTCCGTGAATTCTGGCATGACTTGTGCTAGAATATGTGGGAAATATCGAGTGGCCTGGATTTTCTTTGAAAAATAATGATCTAATTTAGGTTTTTTAGTACATATATTTAATTGTACAATTTTAATCTTTGAATTATGAACGTAGGAAATGTCGTACTCGGACGACGACAGTCTCCCGGGGGAGTGCAGCTGGTGCCACGACGATCGAGGTATGTGCGACAGGTTCGTTGAGCTGGATGAAGATCGGCGCTTCAGCATTAAGCTCGAGGAGACCTTTGATGTTGAAATGGTATGCAACAACGACAAGTGTTTTTTTTTCGTAATTAAGCATGACTTCAACTATTTCAACGTCTAATTTTCATCTTTTACAATTCGACTAGCTTATCCCATACCATGCAAGACGCTATGTCTTGGAGAGGATGGATTTTAAAGACCATGAAAATTTTCAAACAAAGAAAATACACCTAAGGACCCATCATGATATCGATTTTGAAGTAAATCTGTATAATTCTCAGAGCGTAACCCATTTTGGTTGTCAAAATTGGGAAGCACTTTGCAAAATGTATGGTTTTTATGAGGGTATGATTGTCACCATGGATCTTTGTCATCCTGACATCAAGCAAGACAATATGGACATTTGGGTCCTTGTTGATACGCTTCTGATTCTACCGCAATGTGAGTTTCTCAAACATAGTTATTAACTAATTTATATTGTTTATTTCAAATTAGTTGACAGCTTATTTCCATTGACAGCTTATTTTGAATCTTCAAAGAATGTGCAGAAGATGGTAGACAAAACCCACTACACTGATGGCTCCGAATTAACTTATAAGGAGAAAAATCATCTGATTGCTTATTGTACTTTTTTTGAGAATTACAATACCTATTATCGAACTCCTCCAAATTATGGTGAATACGTGCCACTAGTGCATGTGTTGAACCACGATAACTTCTATGGAGATACCCTGGTAAGATATTTTACTATTACGACATCTGTGCATCTTTTGCATACTTCTAAAACTAGTACATCATTGCTAACTACGAAGTTATTACTATGTTTTTCAACAGAAAATCCCGATGGATTGTGTGCCTCATCTGATGTATTACAATGATCGCCTTGAAGTTCTAAACCTACAGCCAGGTCATCCTACGGATCTCACTTGTGCATATCGAATTTCTTAAACCGGTGAACACATGCTAATCAAAGAGTGAAAAAAAGTTTGACATTCGTAAGGAGGTTCTTGGAAGCAACATTAAGCGAAAGGCAAGAATTGGAGACAGGATAATCTGCATTCTCCATAATGGAGAGCGAGGGGCTATCTTGTTTTTTGCTATTTTACCTTAGAGAATATAGTAGGTCCTAAGAGAATGTAGTAGGTCCTATGAGGTACAATATGTTTATTATGTGATACAATGTGTTAGAGTTGAAGATGTCAGGAGTACTTGTGATTACGACTAGTGACCAATGATATGATGATGATGATGATGATGATGATGATAAGTTGTTAATGATATGATGATGATGATGATGATATTTATTATATCATTGGGTGAAAGAACCGCGGATTAGTTTCAAGTGGATGTCCGTCCACTTGAAACTAGTCCACACGGTTCTTTCACCCCGTGATGTAATAACTCATTATGATGTAAAAGCAATTTGTAAATTCATGTTGTATGAAAATTTGTGTAAAGGTGTACGAATACAACATGAAATAAAAAAGAAATAAAATACGAAATAATAGTAGCAGCGCGGGCAGAGAGAAGCGCTACTACTAATTACCAGCAGCGCTCCTCCTGAAACTCGCTGCTACTAAGTCGATTTAGCCGTAGCGTGGGTGGAGGCACGCTACTGCTATTCGTTAGCTGTAGTGCCTTATCAGTAGCGCACCACCCCGCGCTACTGATAGGTCTAAAACCCACGCTGCTGCTAGCCTTTTCCCTAGTAGTGACATGGTGTTGTCTATGTATCCACACATGTATCTGAGTTTCCTATCAATACAATTCTAGCATGGATAATAAACGATTATCATGAACAATGAAATATAATAATAATAATAACTAATTTATTATTGCCTCTAGGGCATATTTCCAACAGTCTCCCACTTGCACTAGAGTCAATAATCTAGTTCACATCGCCATGTGATTAACACTCACAGGTCACATCGCCGTGTGACCAACATCCAAGAGTCTACTAGACTCAATGATCTAGTTCACATCACTATGTGATAAGCACTCAAAGAGTTCTGGGTTTGATCATGTTATGCTTGTGAGAGAGGTTGTAGTCAACGGGTCTTGCCATATTCAGATCCCTATGTATTTTGCAAAACTTTATATCGTAGATGCTGCTACCACGTTCCACTTGGAGCTATTCCAAATTATTGCTCCATTATACGTATCCGGTATCCGTACTCAGAGCTATCCGGATAGGTGTTAAGCTTGCATCAACATAACTCTTTACGTCGAATTCTTTATCACCTCCATAACCGAGAAACATTTCCTTATTTCTCTAAGGATAATTTTTGACCGCTATCTGGTGGTCCAGTCCTAGATCACCTTTGTACCCTCTTGCCAGATATGTGGCAAGGCACACATCAGGTGCGGTACTCAGCATGGCATACCGTATAGAGCCTATGACAAGAGCATAGGGGACGACCTTCGTCCTTCCTCTTTCTTCTGCCGTGGTCAAGCTTTGAGTATTACTCAACTTCACACCTTACAACTCAGGTAAGAACCCCTTCTTTGATTGATCTATTTTGAACTCCTTTAAAAACATGTCAAGGTGTGCGTTCTTTGAAAGTATCATCAGGCGTCTTGATCTATCTCTATAGATCTTGATGCCCAGTATGTAAGCAGCTTTATCCAGGTCTTCCTACAAACAACCATTTATGCTTTCCAGAAATTCTACATTATTTCGGATCAACAATATGTCATCCACATACACTTATCGGAAATGTTGTAGTGCTCCCACTCACTTTCTTGTAAATACAAGTTTCTAGCAAACATTGTATAAACCTAAAAGCTTTGATCACTCCATCAAAGCATATATTCTGACTCCGAGATGCTTGCTCTAGTCCATAGAAGGATCGCTGGAGCCAGCATACCTTTTAGCATCCTTAGGATCGACAAAACCTTTTATTGTATCACATACAACTTTTTCTTACGAAAACTGGTAAGAAAACTTGCTTCGACATCCATCTGTTAGATTTCATAATCAAAAAATATAGCTAATGCTAACATGATTCCGACGGACTTAAGCATCACTACGGGTGAGAAATTATCATCGTAGTCAACTCCTTGAACTTGTGAAAAGACTCTTTCCCACAAGTCGAGCTTCATAGACGGTAACATTACCGCCCACGTCCGTCTTCTTCTTAAAGATCCATTTATCTCAATGGCTTGCCGATCATCGGGCAAGTCCACCAAAGTCCATACTTTGTTCTGATATATGGATCCTATCTCGGATTTCATGGCTTCTAACCATTTGTCGGAATACGGGCCCACCATCGCTTCTCCATAGCTCGTAGGTTCATTGTTGTCTAACAACATGATATCTAAGATAGGATTACCGTACCACTTAGGATTAGTACATATCCTTGTCGACCTACGAGGTTTGAAAGCAACTTGATCCGAAGCTTCATGATCACTATCATTAACTTCCTATTCAACAAATGTAGGTGCCACAGAAAA
This sequence comes from Triticum monococcum, assembly GCA_034509565.1. Lineage (NCBI taxonomy): Eukaryota > Viridiplantae > Streptophyta > Magnoliopsida > Poales > Poaceae > Triticum > Triticum monococcum. Next base: position 675,713,000 of record CM067845.1, read on the forward strand.
CATCTTTCTGTGTTGCATCATTCTCTGGTTGAAATAAAGGTTCAACAACCTCATCAAGTTCTATCTCCCTCCCACTCAATTCTTTCGAGAGAAACTCCTTCTCGGAAAGGATCCGTTCTTAGCGAGAAATAATTTGCCCTCGGATCTGAGATAGAAGGTATACCCTACTGTCACCTTTGGGTATCCTATGAAGATGTGTTTGTCTGCTTTGGGTTTGAGCTTCTCTGGCTGAAGCCTTAAGCATCGCAGCCCCAAATATTAAGAAACGACAACTTTGGTTTCTTGCCAAACCAATGTTCATACGACATCGTCTCAACGGACTTAGATGGTGTCCTATCTAAAGTGAATGCAAGAATTCATCCGATTAACCAGTTAACTTGCCGATTAATCCCTACTCATATGGTTCCCGAGTAGCCGATTACCTGATAAATCGTCCGATTAATTGATTAAATGGCCGATTAACTTGCCGGTTAGCCTATTAATCCCCTACTCCCCAGCCGACCGAGCAGCTACCAGTTAACGATTTCCTCAACAATGGCTGTCTCTAACGCATAACCTCAAAATGAAAACGGTAGATCGGTAAGAGACATCATAGATCGCACCATATCTCATAAGGTTCGACTACGACGTCCGGACACACCATTACCCTGTGGTGTTCCAGGTGGCTTCAACTGTGAAAGAATTCCTCAATGTCTTAAGTGATTGCCAAACTCATAACTCAAAAAATCCCCTTTTGATCAGATCGTAGGAACATGATCTTTTTGTTATGATGATTCTTAACTTCACTCTGAAATCGCTTGAACTTTTCAAACGTTTCAGACTTGTGCTTCATTAAGTAAATATACCTATATCTACTCAAATCGTCAGTGAAGATGAGAAAATAGCGATATCCACTGCACGCTTCAATTCTCATTGGATCACACGCATCAGCATGTATGATTTCCAACAAGTCACTTGCCCGTTTCATTGTACCTGAAAACGGGGTCTTAGTCATCCCGCCCATGAGGCATGGCTCACATGTGTCAAGCGATTCAAAATCAAGTGACTCCAAACATCCATCGATATGGAGTTTCTTCATGCATCTTACGCCAATATGACCTAAGCGGCAGTGCCACAAGAAAGTGGTACTCTCATTATTAACTCTACATCTTTTGGCGTGAACATGTGTATCACCATGACCGAGATTCAATGAACCATTCACATAGGGTGCATGACCATGAAAGGTATCATTCATGTAAACATAATAACCATTATTCTCTAACTTAAATGAATGATCGTATTGCAATGGACATGATCTAATCATATTCATGCTCATCGTAGACACCTGATAACACTTATCTAGGTTCAATACTAATCCCGAAGGCAGATGGAGCGTGCGATGGTGATCTCATCAACTTTGGAAACACTTCCAACACACATCATCACCTCGCCCTCAGCCAGTCTCCGTTTAGTCCGTAGCTTTTGCTTCAAGTCACCAATAATAGTAACTGAACCGGTATCCAATACCCAGGTACCACTGGGAGTACTAGTGAGGTACACATTAATGACATGTATAAATTTTGTTGAAGTTGCCAGCCTTCTTATCTACCATGCATTTGGGGTAATCCCGCTACCAGTGACCCTTCCCTTTGCAATAGAAGCACTTAGTCTCGGGTTTGGGTTCAACCTTGGGTTCCTTCACTAGAGCGGCAACTGGTTTGCCATCCATGAAGTTTCCCTTCTAGCCCTTGCCCTTCTTGAAACCAGTGGTCTTGTTAAACCATCAACACTTGATGCTCCTTCTTGATTTCTACCTTTTGCGGTCTTAAGCACCGCGAACAGCTCCGGGATCAACTTCATCCCTTGCATGGCATAGTTCATCACGAAGATCTAGTAGCTTAGTGATAGTGGCCAGAGAACTCTATCAATCACTATCTTATTTGGAAGTTTAACTCCCACTTGATTTAAGTGATTGTAGCACCCAGACATTCTGAGCACATGCTCACTAGCTGAGCTATTCTCCTCCTTCTTGTTGGCAAAAGAACTTGTCAGAGGTCTCACACCTCTCAACACGGGCATGAGCCTGAAATCCCAATTTCAGCTCTTGGAACATCTCATATGTTCTATGGCGTTGAAAACGTCATTGGAATCCTGATTCTAAGCCGTAAAGTATGGTGCACTAAACTATCAAGTAGTCATCAGGAAGTGTCTGTCAGGTGTTCACAACATCCACAGACGACGTTGTAGGGGTTTGCACATCGAGCGGTGCATCAAAGACGTAAGCCTTCTGTGTAGCAGTGAGGACACTCCTCGGACTACGGACCTAGTCCGCATCATTGCTTACAATATCTTTCAACTTAATCTTTCTCTAGGAACGTATTGAAACAGGGAGCTACAACGTGAGCTATTTATCTACAACATATTTGCGAAGAAAATTCAGACTATGTTCGTGATAATTGAGTTCATCTAATGAACTCCCAATCAGATAGGCATCCCTCTAGTCATCTAAGTGAAACATGATCCGAGTCAACTAGGCCGTGTCCGATCATCACGTGAGACGAACTACTCAACATCGGTGAACATCTTCATGTTGATTGTATCTTCTATACGACTCATGCTCGACCTTTCGGTCTTCCGTGTTCCGAGGCCATGTCTGTACATGCTAGGCTCGTCAAGTCAACCTAAGTGTATTGCGTGTGTAAATATGGCTTACACCCGTTGTATTCGAACGTTAGAATCTATCACACCCGATCATCACGTGGTGCTTCGAAACAACGAACCTTCGCAACGGTGCACAATTAGGGGGAACACTTTTCTTAAAATTTTAGTGAGGGATCATCTTATTTAAGCTACCGTTGTTCCAAGCAAATAAGATGTAAAACATGATAAACATCACATGCAATCAAATAGTGACATGATATGGCCAATATCATTTTGCTCCTTTTGATCTCCATCTTCGGGGCTCCATGATCATCGTTGTCACCGGCATGACACCATGATCTCCATCATCATGATCTCCATCATCGTGTCTTCTTGAAGTTGTCTTGTCATCTATTACTTCTACTACTATGGCTAACGCTTTAGCAATAAAGTAAAGTAATTACATGACGTTTATGTTGACACGCAGGTCATAAATAAATTAAGACAACTCCTATGGCTCCTGCCGGTTGTCATACTCATCGACATGCAAGTCCTGATTCCTATTACAAGAACATGACCCAATTATTGAGGTTTAAAACTAATCCCGTAGGTAAATGTAGAGGTAGCGTGCCGACGGCGATCACATCGACCTTGGAACCATTCCCGACGTGCATCGTCACCTCGTCCTTCGCCAGTCTCCGCTTATTTTGCGGCTCCTGTTTTGAGTTACAAATATGAGCAACCGCACCGGTATCAAATACCCAGGAGCTACTACGAGTACTGGTAAGGTACACATCAATTACATGTATATCACATATACCTTTAGTGTTGCCGGCCTTCTTGTTCGCTAAATATTTGGGGCAGTTCCGCTTCCAGTGTCCCCTTTCCCTTGCAATAAAAGCACTCAGTCTCAGGTTTGGGTCCATTCTTTGGCTTCTTCCCGGCAACTGATTTATCTGTTGCGGCAACTCCCTTGCCGTCCTTCTTGAAGTTCTTCTTACCCTTGCCTTTCTTGAAATTAGTGGTTTTATTGACCATCAACACTTGATGTTCCTTTTTGATTTCCACCTCCGCTGATTTCAGCATTGAAAATACCTCAGGAATAGTTTTCACCATCCCCTGCATATTGTAGTTCATCACAAAGCTCTTGTAGCTAGGTGGGAGCGACTGAAGGATTCTGTCAATGACCGCCTCGTCCGAGAGGTTAATGTCCAACTGGGACAAGCGGTTGTGCAACCCATACATTTTGAGTATGTGCTCACTGACAGAACTACTTTCCTCCATCTTACAACTGTAGAACTTGTCGGAGACTTCATATCTCTCGACTCGGGCATGAGCTTGAAAAATCATGTTCAGCTCTTCGAACATCTCATATGCTCCATGTTGCTCAAAACGCTTTTGGAGCCCCGGTTCTAAGCTGTAAAGCATGCCACACTGAATGAGGTAGTAATGATCAGCACGCGACTGCCAAGCGTTCATAACGTCTTGGTTCTCTGGGATGGGTGCTTCACCTAGCGGTGCTTCTAGGACATATGCTTTCTTGGTAGCTATGAGGATGATCCCCAGATTCCAGACCCAGTCCGTATAGTTGCTGCCATCATCTTTCAGCTTGGTTTTCTCTAGGAACGTGTTGAAGTTGAGGTTGACATGACCGTTGGCCATTTGATCTACAAGACATTGTGCAAAGGTTTTTAGACTAAGTTCATCTAATCAAAATATTTAATGAACTCCCACTCAGACAGACATCCCTCTAGTCATCTAAGTGATACATGATCCGAGTCAACTAGGCCGTGTCTGATCATCACGTGAGACGGACTAGTCATCATCGGTGAACATCTTCATGTTGATCGTATCTTCTATACGACTCATGTTCGACCTTTCGGTCTTCCGTGTTCCGAGGCCATGTCTGTACATGCTAGGCTCGTCAAGTCAACTTAAGTGTATTGCGTGTGTAAATATGGCTTACACCCGTTGTATTCGAACGTTAGAATCTATCACACCCGATCATCACGTGGTGCTTCGAAACAACGAACCTTCGCAACGGTGCACAATTAGGGGGAACACTTTTCTTAAAATTTTAGTGAGGGATCATCTTATTTAAGCTACCGTCGTTCCAAGCAAATAAGATGTAAAACATGATAAACATCACATGCAATCAAATAGTGACATGATATGGCCAATATCATTTTGCTCCTTTTGATCTCTATCTTCGGGGCTCCATGATCATCGTTGTAACCGGCATGACACCATGATCTCCATCATCGTGTCTTCATGAAGTTGTCTCGTCATCTATTACTTCTACTACTATGGCTAACGGTTTAGCAATAAAGTAAAGTAATTACATGATGTTTATGTTGACACGCAGGTCATAAATAAATTAAGACAACTCCTATGGCTCCTGCCGGTTGTCATATTCATCGACATGCAAGTCGTGATTCCTATTACAAGAACATGATCAATCTCATACATCACATATATCATTCATCACCAGTGCCTCCGGCCACCCCCCTCGCTGGCGCCCGCCTCCCCATCTTCCCCGCATGGCGCCCGCCCCACCTCGACCGGAACTAGATCGGATCGATCCCGCGGCCTCGACGCCCGACGTCGCCCCGCTGCTCGACGCCCGACGCCGCCCCGCTGCTCGACGCCGGAGCCTCCTCGCCGGACTGCCTCCCCATCGCGCGTCGTCCCCGTCTTCCTCCTCACGCTCCGCTGCCCCGTACCCTACATGCTTGATGTGAGCCGCCGCCTCCCTCCTTCCTCTCTGCTAAGGCAGCAGCGCCGTCTACATCAGAGCCGTAGCTCGCCGGCGCCTCGCCTCCCTTGCCGCCCCTTGCCCGCGCCGTTTCGCAAGCCACGCCGCGCGCCCCTGCCTGCTAGCTCCCGTTCCCCATCGCGCCTATCGCCGCTCGCTCCATCTATGGTTGTTGCCGCCCACGTCGCGCTCCGCCCTCGCCGCTGCTGGCTCTCGCTACTACTAGCTGATGCCGCTCCAGCCGCATCGCCCGCTGCCGCTATCGCTTTCTCGCGCTCGCCGCCCGCATCACCGCCGCCATCTGCTCCCGCTCACCCACGGTTGCTGCTTCTTGTGCGGTCGTCGCCGGCGCTGCTGCGCCCGCGGGCGCCTAACCGCGCCGTGGCTCGCTCCCCTGCGCTCGCCCGCGCCACACCCCGCGCCGCTTCGTCGTGGGCTTGCGTGATGGGCGCCTGGATGCGTCCCGCCCCAGCACCCGAAACCCGTTGCCCGCTAGCCCCTCTGGGCCACGGACACATGAGCCCCGCCCAGAACGTTTTTAGAAAAATAATAATAATATAATTAGTAATTTAATTAATTAATTAATTAACCAGGTTAATTAACTTAACTAATCATGTTTAATTAATCTAATTAAGTTTAACTAACCTAATAACTACTTAAAACTAATTAAATGGTTGATTAGTCTATGTTTCAATGACAGTGGGGACCCACTGGTCAATTTGACCAATCAACGGTCAATGCTGACTGGGCTGTTGACTTTGACTGGCCCCACCAGTCAGTCTCTGCTGACTGGGCAATTGACCAAGTCAACCGGGCCTACTGGTCAGTCACACAAACCCATCTCTGGGTACACTTCTGTGTACCCATAGCAATTTAACATTTAATTTTTGAATTAAAATAATTTAGGAAATGATTAAAAATTTAGGAAATCATATAAAATAACCCATAGCTCGGATCGAAAAACTTTCTACATGAAAGTTGCCCAGAACGACAAGACGAACCCGAATACGCAGCCCGTTCGTCCGCCACGCATCCCTAGCATAGCGAACACGCAACTTTCCCTCTCCGGTTCATTTGTCCGAAAACGCGAAACACCGGAAATACTTTCCCGGATGTTTCCCCCCTTCACCGGTACCACCTCGTACCGCGTTAGGGCACACCTAGCATCATGCTTGTCATGTCATGCATCGTCATGCATTTGTTTGCATTATATTTATTGTTTCTTCCCCCTCTTCTCTCGCTAGACACCGAGACCGACGCTGCTGCCACCCAGTACGACTACGGTGTTGACGACCCCTCTCTCTTGCCAGAGCAACCAGGCAAGCCCCCCGACTGTTACTTTGTGGCGGAGCGACAGGGCAGGTTGAGACCACCTAGGAGAGAGGTGGGCCTGGCCCTAGTCGGCGTCCGTGATTATTTCAAAATAACACGCTTAACGAGATCTTGGTATTTGATCCGAGTCTGGCTACTGGCCTATACGCAGTAACCATCTACGCGGGGACAGTTATGGGCACTCGACGTCGTGGTATCAGCCGAAGCCTTCGTGACGTCAGCGACTGAGCGGCGCGCGCCGGGTTGGACCGCCTAACGCAACTTCCTTTGTAATGGAGGTTGCTAGGTCTGCTCACCGGCCGCGTACGCAACGTGCAGGTGTGCAATGGGCGATGGGCCCAGACCCCTGCGCCATAGGATTTAGACCGGCGTGCTGACCTCTCTGTTGTGCCTAGGTAGGGCTGCGACGTGTTGATCTTCCGAGGCCGGGCATGACCCAGGAAAGTGTGTCCGGCCAAATGGGATCGAGCGTGTTGGGTTATGTGGTGCACCCCTGCAGGGAAGTTGATCTATTCGAATAGCCGTGTCCCTCGGTAAAAGGACGGCCCGGAGTTGTACCTTGACCTTACGACAACTAGAACCGGATACTTAATAAAACACACCCTTCCAAGTGCCAGATACAACCGATGATCGCTCTCTCACAGGGCGACGAGGGGAGGATCATCGGTTAGGTTTATGCTATGCGATGCTACTTGGTGAACTTACCATCTACTCTCTTTTACATGCTGCAAGATGGAGGTGGCCAGAAGCGTAGTCCTCGACAGGATTAGCTATCCCCCTCTTATTCCGGCTTTCTACAGTTTAGTCCACATATGGTATCCTTATTCCATTTGATACCAATGCATACATATGTAGTGTAGCTCCTTGCTTGCGAGTACTTTGGATGAGTACTCACGGTTGCTTTAATCCCTCTTTTCCCCCCTTCCTATACCCGATTGCTGCGACCAAGCGTTGGAGCCCAGGAGCCAGACGCCACAGTTGATGATGACTACTACTACTCGGGAGGTGCCTACTACTACGTGTAGCCCGCTCACGGCGACCAGGAGTAGTTTAGGAGGATCCCAGGCAGGAGGCCTGCGCCTCTTTCGATCTATATCCCAGTTTGTGCTAGCCTTCTTAAGGCAAACTTGTTTACTTATGTCTGTACTTAGATATTGTTGCTCCCGCTAACTCATCTATGGTCGAGCTCTTGTATTCGAGCCTTCGAGGCCCCTGGCTTGTAATATGATGCTTGTATGACTTATTTTATTTGTAGAGTTGTGTTGTGATATCTGTCCGTGAGTCCCTGATCTTGATCGTACACATTTGCGTGTATGTTTAGTGTATGATTGAATCGGGGGCGTCACATAGTTCCATGTGATATGTCTTGTTGCACCAACCACATGCAAGGTTATCAGAATTGCGATTCTGTTGTACGATTCTACGACTTTGCGATCCAAACTAACCCCTATGATTCTACGATTTTAGTTCTTAGAATCTACGACTTTACGATCCTGATAGTGAAGATCCTATGATTTGCGATCCAACCATCGAAGCTCTGATCCGATTCAAAATCACGATTCTGACAACCTTGACCACATGCATTCATTACATACTTGTTGAATAGCTATGAGTCAGGCATTCTCACAATTAAGAAACAGTAAATAAGAGTAAAGAAATAAAAAATAAAACTATAACCAGCCAGCATGCAGACTGGTCCATATATATTCCCTCCGTCTAGAGTTACTTGTCGGAGAAATGGATGTATCTAGACGTATTTTAGTTCTAAATGCATCCATTTTTATCCATTTTCGCGACAAGTAATTTCGAACGTAGGGAGTACCATTTAAAAGATGCATAATTGATGGCATGGACACTGCAACCATTAATGAATACTAGAGGCTGGGGCGCGCCGGTCATGTGCGCCCTTGATTAGCTGACGGTCATGTACGTTCTATATTAGCACCTGAGTTAATTTCTTGGCGTGACATCTCTATGACATAAATTGTTGAATTTTTTTTTTTGTGGGGAATTGTTGATTTACTGTCCAGCCACACATGCAGGACAGCAGAGGCCATGGCTTGTCCGTATAGCTTAATGGTGTGAAGAGCAAACAAATTTCTAAATAGGTAATACAGATTGTAGATAACCCACAAAAAAAAAGATTGTAGACAGGTATGGTTCGAGAGAGCATATATTGCATAGCAGCACATATCTAAGTCGTACAGAGTTCATTACTCGTTTAACATGCACACCCATATGCATGCTACAGCTAGCTGCACTCTCCACTTCTCACTTCACACTGGGAGCACCAACTGATGCCTAGTGACGCGCTGAACCTGAAAGGCAAGATACCTAGCATGCACGTGATATATAAGTAATGGAGTACACAACCAAAAAGTAACAATAGATTTTTTAATCAAGATATAAACCAAAACTACGACCGACACATATAATGTTCAGATTCGTAACTGCCCATGCTTGTTGATCTCTTGCCATCCTCCCACTGACCCTAATCATTTTGGGGAACCAAAAATGACCATTTTGCAAAATAATTAACCAGTCGAAAGTAACCAAAAAGAAATGTTGGGAAGCACGATGAAGACATAAACCCACTGGAAAAGAAAAAACAAACCAATATGTTGTTGCACACTTTTTAACTTCACACATAACTTTCAGAGGTTAGATTACTCAGCGCGTGGCCTACGCATTGATCTGAATAAAAAGTACACAAACCAATCATTGCAACCATCATTCATTGACTGAATGTACATATTCAGTACATGCATGATAAAATGGCATCAATTGATATCTTAGCTTCAATTTTTGGTAGCATCACTGAGAAGTGACAGTCGGATATTTTGTACACTCTAGAAGTTGAGGGACTAACTAATCCAAATTTTAGCACATTAAGCTTCATGTTCAGATCTTCTATAGTTTCTAAACCCTTACTCTCCATGGGCATCTTTTCACTGTCAGGATATAGGAATCATTGCTACTTCATGTATTAAGCAACTCCAACAATATCTTTATGCTTAGGCGTGATGAAGAATAAAAGTAGCTTATTTTAATCTTAAAACAGTGAACTACGAGCACATCAAAGACTATTCATCGAAGTAGACTCCTTTGGACATATGTTAGGAAACAAAATGTATGTGAGATATAGGTACTAATTAGAGAAGAAAATAGGCCTGCATATCCTTACTTGGGGAAAAAAGGGCAAGGAGTAGGCATAGCAAGTGCAGCTAAAGTTGCACCATAACAAACATGTGCTTGTACGTGTGCATTTTCTGGAAGTGGAAGCTCAGTCACACACATTCATATACATCATTTCATCATGAACAGTCTACGAAAGCATATATTAAGATGCAGTTAGAAGAAAACAATCATAAGTATATCCAAACCAGAAAATCAATGGAAATCTTTTAACAAAACTATATCAAGACTATGCCTAATCTCACCTTTTATGGCATTTTATCTAGATTCTTATGGAGGCACTCAGTGTGTACTACAACATAATCAACTTCGCCTAACAGAGGCTTTATTTCTTGCTATCATTCAGGTTCATAGAAGAAAATAATTAAAGAAAAAAATCATTAGTCAGGTCAACATAGCTTATGAACTGCAACTAATAGGTGTAATCCTAACAAGAATTAAGATTCTTCTGCCCACCTCCCCCATATCAACAAATAACAGTGAACATAGATGACCACCAAATAAACCATCACAACATCCTGAGCAGGTCCAGGCACGAGGTTACATAAAAATTGCAACCAAATTACTTGCATAAAAAGAAACAGATGAAAGAAAGATACCTTGACTTCACAGAGGCTGCAGAAAAACATCCCCTCTTCACTGTCTTGCTGCTCACAGGACCTCTCACCATTGGCAGCATGAGAAAACAAAAGAAAGAAGGCACAATATAAGAAGAAATGCAAAGAACATCAGTAGGGGCGAGCACGACAGTAGCATCAAGGAGAGAGGAGTACCTGGTGGTAGCAGGAAGGAGCCGATTCGTTCCCGTCGGGCAGATTCTGAAATAAGGGGTAGTTCATCTCTCTCTCTCTCTCTCTCTCTCTCTCTCTCACACACACACACACACACACACACACACACAAGTACCATTATAGATTAGGCGGGACTTGAAATAGCAACAAACAAACAAACAAACAGATTTCATTTAGAACAATTGTTCACTTACATCACGCAATTTATTGCGGGGAATCATGCGCATGACAGCTTTACAGACCACTTTAGCTGGGTCTTTTGCCATCTGGTCCTTGAGCTTTCTTTCCTTCAGATGGCCAATATACCTATTGGGGAAATGGCAAAATGCACATGACAGAAAAAACTTAATAATGATATCAAATAAGGTAAAAACGTATTTGCTAGAATTACTAACCTTGTATGCTAGTATAAATTTTGTCAGTCATTTTTCTTCCTGTAACACAGATATATTTTGCCAGTGCTAACTACAGTTACTTTCAAATAGAAATAATCAATACCAGCCAAGCTTTCACTGGCGGTCAGCAAACGTATGCCTGCACCCAAGCTATTGTACTTGGCCACATAGTCCGTGATGGAGATCGCAACCTTGAACTTTTGTGGATAGGGGTCGACACCCGCGCTTCTAAGAGGACACTCTGAGCTAAGAAAATAAGCATCTGAAAAATGTAACAAACAGACATATACATGATATCCATCAGACCATCAATTCAAGTGAGAGGATAGCAGTTTCTATGAGGTAATACTGTGTGCCAAATATTGTGCTAGAAGACAGGGTTCATGCAGGTTCAGCGGAGACAGAAAAAATACCTCAGCGATTTGGACCTGCCATGAGGATGTTGGCACAGTGAGCAGAAGCATAGAAGACGGGGCTCGAACTGCAGCATACGTGTTCCTTCCTCTTCTCTTACTCCATCCCCACTTTTCCATCCCTCTCTCTCAAACATAAATGTCCTCCCCTCAGCATTTATACAATTTAATTTGAGCATGAAAAACAAGGGGATACTGGGTGCACAACCTCTGTACTACGTTGCGGCGCTGCGGAAATCGGCCTATCAGAGCAACGGTGGAAGAGGAACTTGGGAACCAACAAGCAAAAGAGAAAATTCAGAGGAGTAAAAGATCATGAGGAAACCAAACTGGAATTTCCTAGTAAGGACTGAGAGACGAGCTTTGAGGGTTACTGCCATCCAAATCGATGAATCGAGATTTCAAACACCTAAGCAAACAAGAAAAAGGAGAAGTGCAGCTGATATGAAGTACTTTGAGTTCCAAGTTACTTCATACATACAGACTTGTTTGCCACACAGACTTGGTAACCAACCCTGAAGTCTGTGTGTTGATTTTATCTGCCTATCTGAAGCACGCATTACAGTTTTTTTTGTTTTTTTTTGTGTCAGATAGTTTTCTGCATCGCAGAATCTATAAGCATAAACTTGAACAGAAGAGCATCTGAAATTCTCCATCTTAAAACTTGTGCTTACCACGCAAAAAAAAAACTTGTGCTTAATCAGCTCTGTTATTTCAGAATTCAGAATTTTGAGATCAGAAACTTCTTCACCCAAGTGCACTTGTTACTCAAAACATAGACAAATTTCAGTCATTCGGATGAGCTCGGGCATTTTATTATTTGTGTTATAACCTGAAAGAATGTTAGGTTCAAAATTGTGGTCTGCTTTGTAACTTGAAGTTACGTTAACTCATATTCTTTTCGAGTGTGGAATCGCTTCTTAAGCATCTTGTCTTTTTGCCAGTATTTCTGAATTCTTATTCATCTGTTTTCCCTGGTTTGTTATACGTCCGTGTAAGTAATTTCATGACATCAACTTTTATTTCGCAGAGCACCATTGGCTTCAAAATGCTAAGAAAGCTCCAAACGTTCATCTTGGAGATATTGTCAAGTCAAGGCTTAAGCAATTTTCGAGAATGAATAGATTCAAAAGAAGAGCTCTAAGAGTATGCACCTAGCTCTCATGTGTGTCGAGCTGCTGCACCAACACCAAATTAGAAACAAGAATGCCCAAAAGCAGAGCAAGAACACCACCCAAGAGAAGAACAGGGGCATCACTCACGCGAACTTGTTGGATCCATCTGTAGGATGAAGATGAACTCGATACCATCTGACGAGAGGGAGACGGGGAAGCCGTGGAGCTCAACGACGTCCGCTCGATCGATCATGTCAAGGAGGGTGGACGTTGATGGCGACGTGGGGGTCACGGATCTGGCCGGAGAAGCGCCTCCCCTTCCTCCTCCTTTGACCTCCGTGGAGACGACGAGTACAGCTGGATCCTGTGAGACTTCATGGCGGCGGCAGCCTCCCAATGATCCTCGTCACCGGCATCCGCGCGCACGCGGTGGCGGCAGGGGCACGGACCCGACGGCGACGGAAAGAGAGAGCGGCGACGCCCACCCCACCACGAGTGGGTTTGAGAGGAGAGAAAGGAGGTGACGTGCGTGGGGAGGCGAAGTGGGTTGGAGCGAGGCGGCCGGGCGGGCATACCTGGCGACCTCTTCCTTCTGGACGAAGGAAACGACCAGTGGTTAGGCAGCGAGGAAGCCAACCCTCCAAATCGCTCAGTTTCGGAGTGCTCGGGGTAGGATGTGCGTGTGTGCGTTTATAGAGGTGAATGTATACACGTGTGTATGAGCGTTTGTGTCTGTATGGATGCTTAAAAAAAATCCAACTGGACAACGTCTTTGTTTTTCCACGTGGATGACCCCAGAGTGCGCCCTTTGTGCCACTGTTAATGGGTTTAATACATATACTTGTTGTTAGTGTGGTGCATATTCAATTAATGGATATGCACATCTTCATGTTAAATTCGAGCTCAATCTCTTAAAAATGCAATGCAATAACTACTATGAGTTTCCCGTGTAAGTATGTATTTCATACAAACGATTGGCATGTTCATCCCATAATAGGCATAGCAATTATTATTTTTAGTTCCATTTGAAGTGTAAGCTTTTGAATACTTATGAATAGCAAGGTACATATTAAATATGACCACATGTGAAAGATCTACTCACTAACACCAAATGTAGTTGTATGACTCTAGGATTTTTTGAGCTCGAGTGCAGGTGCACCCCTTATCTAGACCATCAACTTTCACATCAACATATGTGCTATTTCTACATAGAAACATGTCCTTTTCATTTCTCCCAAACAAGAAAATATCTGACTTTGGAACTTTATATGTCAACGTCACACAAGTACTACTTCATGAAGGAAAAGTCTTGTTTTTTATGCAACATAAATGTTTCAAATAAAAAAATCTATAATAAACTTTATTATTTTAGATATTTTTGTTGCGCCAAAAAAATTCCAAAACATTTTTCTACATATTATAGTACTTAGTGATGTCGACCTGCAAAGTTTCAACAAATGTTTTATTAGGAGAAACAAATAAGAGAAAGTTTTACGCACAAAAGTTGATGCAAAGTTTGACGCTCCGGGTAAGAAGTGCACCTGTACTCGAGCTCAAAAAGAACTTTCCTGCCTCCTAAGAATGTAGTTGTAGCCACTGTGTTCTTTTGTATTCAGGTAAAGCTTTTGAGTCTTGCAAGTATGCTATCATCAACACCTTCTCTATCCAATCATAAGAAACCAAGCTATCATTCAATGTTGAGAGAAAATTGGGAATAATATTAAAACTTTGGAAATAATTGAAGCATCTCGAGCTATTGCAAAAGAGTTAAGGAAGTACAAGTCAAAAGTGGCTTGAATTTCTCTCTTTTTTTTGAAATAGAGAGTTGTATTAATCAAGTAGAGAAAACATAGTTCGTACAATCGTGCAAGGCCTCGCTCAACACGCAGGTTGGCACTGTGCCTTGCATAACCCCACCACGCAACTCTCTACGCCCCCAATTGGGCAAGATTATGAGCTAACCTATTGTCCCTTCTATCTACTTTGCAAACTCTAACTTCTATGTTCCCTTTCATGGCTTGAAACTCCTTTGCAATTGTTCCAACCTCCGATCTATCAATAGACGAGAGGATAAGCGCCTTTGTCACCGAGCTGCAATCCGTTTCGATGATTAAGGGTAGATCCGTCCCCGACATTGCCTTCCGTAGTCCTTCTAGACAAGCCATGGCTTTCGCGCAGTCCGCTCCATTGCACCGCGGTATATAATCCCAAGCTGATAAGATAATTCTTCCATCATGGTCTCGAATCACAGCTCCCCAGGCTCCACTCCTACTTTCCTCCAAAAAGCTTCCATCAACATTGACCTTAGCCCATCCGAGCTCTGGCTTTGTCCATCCTTTTTCCTTTGTATTATCATGTTGTTGCACAGATGGCAATTTAACCATCGTACTTTTCCCTTTTCGATCTATCTCAGAAGTTCCCTCCGCAATCAAGCAGAGGTTTGCAAGGTAGTTTTGCAGAAAGCGAGCAGAGTGGGAAATTTTCGCTTTACCTTTTGCGAAGATTGCGTCATTTCTATGGTACCAAACACACCACCAAAATAGCATAAATTTTTGTTTCATATCTTCACTCACCTTATCTAGCAGGATTAGGACCCAATCCCTTCCAGTATATTCTACTTCCTGCTCAGGGGGCAGGTTCCATACCTCCTTAAGTTCATGCCACAGGGCCCTTGCAAATGTGCATCGATGTGCCATATGGAAGCCTGTTTCATCCTCGGCCCCACATACATTACAAATCGGGGTGAGGCCTGGGATGCGACGAAATCTATTAGTTTGAACCACCAATGACTCCGTTGCTAGTCGTCGTGTAAAAATACGTACTTTTTAGGATACATTTGTCTTCCAGATATTATTCCAAATACTGCGATCCCCTTGGGTACTGTGGCTGGACCCAATCACCACAGAACCCCTTTCGTCCATGGCTAACCGGTATGCGCTACGAACACTGAAAATTCCATTTTTTTCAGGCTGCCACGCAATATAATCCTCATCATCATAATTTGGTAGTCGGATACTTAAAATATCATTTGCGTCTTCGCGTGTAAATATACGTGTGATGTAATCCTCCTTCCAAGCGTGACTCTCCTGGTCGATGAGGTCTGCTACCCACTGAGTTCGGGAGTTTGTTGGGTTCATGTTTATTTTCATGTTTCCTCTCGGGATCCAATTGTCTCTCCAAATGCGGATACTATTTCCGTTGCAAATGCACCAAATACAGCCTTTTTTAAGGAGTTCCAAACCATGCATTATGCCCTGCCAACCCGGCGATGCATTATGAATAAACGCCGTGTCTAGCAGATCAGCCCCATGGTAATATTTTGCCTTAAGTACTCTCGTGCACAAGCTGTCAGGATGTGCAATCAGTCGCCAGGCTTGCCTAGCGAGAAGAGCCTGGTTAAAAACTTTAAGATCTTTGAATCTCATACCTCCTTGGCTTTTACGTTTTGTAAGTTTTTCCCAACTCAACCAATGAATACGTCGACGATCTTTAGCATCTCCCCACCAAAAGTCTCTGGTCATGTGCATGAGCTCCTCACAAAGGGTTGCTGAAAACTTGAAAACACTCATTGCAAAAGTGGAGATCACTTGGGCCACTGATTTAATTAGTGTCTTCTTAGCTCCACTAGAAGAATATTTTTCTGTCCAATCATTCATTCTTTTCCTCGCTTTATCTTTTGTGTGCTTGAATTTCCCTTTTACCATACGTTCTTCTGGAACCGGCAAACCCAGGTATTTCTCCTCAAAAGTCACCGTTACTACATTCAGGATATTTATTATGTCCTGTCCATCTTCTTGTGAGCATTTGTTTCCAAGGAGCAGGGATCATTTAGATGGACTTATTAGCTGTCCAGTGGCTCTCTCATAGTTGTCCAGGATGTTCTTTACCTTATTGGCCTGATCGCTATTAGCTTTAAAAAATAGCAGGCTGTCATCCGCGAATAAAAGGTGTGAAATACCAGGGCTTTGTCTACAAATTTTCAGCTCCTGTAATTCATCCGTTTCAACCTTACTCTGTATTAGCCGTGAGAGCCCATCAGCGACAAAGAGAAAGAGATAAGGGAGTACAACCTGATATTATTTTAGATAAGATTGAACCATTAATCACAGAGCGGTTAAATGAAATGTTGTGTAGTGAATTTTCCGATGAAGAGATCAGTAATGCACTGTTCCAAATAGGTCCTCTGAAGGCTCCAGGCGCACATGGGTTTCCCGCGAGATTTTATCAGAGGCATTGGGGTACTCTGAAAAATGAGGTGATCAAGGCAGTAAAAGAGTTCTTCAGTTCGGGCGTCATGCCGAAAGGAGTTAATAATACTGTTATAGTGCTAATACCGAAGAAGGAAAACCCAAGCTCCCTAAAAGATTATAGGCCTATCAGCCTATGCAATGTAGTGTACAAAATTGTTTCAAAAATGTTTGGTAAATAGATTGAGACCACTGCTCCATGATTTGATAGCCCCAACGCAAAGTGCCTTCATTCCAGGGCAAATGATTACGGTCAACGCCCTAATTGCATTTGGATGTATCTATAGCATTCAAAAAAGTTCTAACGCAAAAAGAAAATATTGTGCATACAAACTAGACCTCGCAAAGGCCTATGACAGAGTTGACTGGAATTACCTGGAAGGGGCGATGAGAAGATTAGGTTTTGCAGAAAAATGAATACAATGGATCATGACTTGTGTGAAAACAGTAAAATACTCTGTTCGTTTCAACAGGAACCTATTGCAGAGCTTCACTCCTACATGTGGTTTGAGACAGGGAGATCCAATTTCCCCTTATCTCTTTCTCTTTGAATTTCTCTCTTTTTTTCTTGAATTCTTATGCTTTATATGATTTACCCATAAATTTATGTCATATACAATTTGCTTAACATTCATACTTGGGTGATCAGACGAACGAGTGTGTTGAATAACCTTTTAAGTAGTGCACACACTTATGAATGGCATGAATATTGAAACATCTCAAAGCATCATAAATTCCTAAGAGCATCTACAACCGGATCCCCTGTACCCACCCCAAACACTCAGACAGACTGCCCGATCAATGCCTGGACGGAAAAAAATTCCACCCAACCGGCCTCCTCATAGCCGGCCCAAACAGCCAGACTTACCGCACACTCGATATCTAGCACAAATCTGAGATGGATATGGGGACCTTCGGATGTGCCCGCCACATCGGATCGGCTCACGCTGGCCCACTTGACCCACATAAAATTGACCCTATCCGCACTCCGGCCGAAACCCTAGCCGCATTTCACTCCACTCCGCTCCCCTCCAGTCCACTCCCTCCACAGACAAGCTCTCGTCCGGCGATCTCCTGCCTTCTTTGACATGGCGGATAGCGGATCCGAGTCCCACAGCTTCAGATCCGTTGACTCCGACGTCATCCCACGCGGCCCCGAGGAGGAATTGACCGCCCGCTTTGCGCTCCACTGCTCCCGGGAGGAGGCCACCCGACGGCAACGCTCGGACTCCTTCCATTGGGAATCCACCGCGCCCGTCCAAATGGCGCATCTTGTGTAAATATCGCCGCTTCAATGACTTTTCGGTTGACAAACTAAAGGCATGCATGATGCAGGTTCAGAAAAAAAAAAACAATCCATGTCACTAGTTTCTTAGCAAGTGTCATGGCAGCATTTCGGTGATGTGGATGAATGAAATGTGATGGCAGACTCCATGAATCTATGGTGGAGAAATCGGCTCGAGGACCCGGCCACTGTAGGATCGGTGTCGGCGGAGTAGAGGGCGCGGCGCCGGTGGTGGTGAAGAGGGTGGTTGGTTCAGATCTCGGCATGGGGCACGGGAGCTAATCCGGCCAACGAGCAAAATCTACAAACAGTCGGATCCAAATTTCAATCCGCGCCAATTCGGCTTCGATCACCCTGCGCGCTGCTTGGTTCCTACGCTTCCCGTCCCACTCCGACGCCAACACGTACGTACGTACGGCGAGCCTCGATCGTGCTGGCTTGATAAATAGCCTCCCATCTTCTCATCGCAATCTTCTCGCCGATCAGCTCCTCCTCCCCAGCCATCCACCACCAAAGTAGGCCAAGCCATGCCGGCTCTCATGGCGAAGCGCGCTTCCTCGGAGCGGTGCGCGATCCGCCGCGAGCTCCACCGGCGCAGGAAGCTCACCGCCGCGCCCAAAGGCGGAATCGTCAAGAAGTCATCAACTGCCGCGTCGATCCAGAAAAAGCCGTCCGCGGACGAGCCAGCCGGACCGGCGACCACGAAGCCGTCGTCCATGACCATGCCGATGCCGCGCCCGCGAGCCGGAGTCGCGACCTCGCCTGCGTCGATCCTGCAGCACGCTCCGGCCGCAGTGGCCACCAAGAACAAGAAGCAGCTTGCCGCCGTCGCCAAGGGAGACGGCGCCACCGCCAAGGAGATCGCCGCCTCTGTGCTGCTGGGGCAGATTGCCAACAGGTGCACCGCCCCGCCGCGCCGATCCGCGCTCAACCCGGCCGCGTCCAGCATGAAAGTTTCCGCCGTCAAAAGGGTCTCGGGAGTTCCCAACAAGTCAGCGTCACCCTGCCGATCCTCCACGGAGCTATCCTCCACCGCCGGAGCAGCGTACATCAAGAACATGCCAGCCATACCGGCCCGGCCGCGCTCTTGGTCGATCTCGGTGAAGAAGGGCATGACGGTGAAGGTGCGCACGCGCGCCGGGATCTTGCCGACGGGGCACTGCCTGGTGCTCTGGCTCGCCGCCCGCGTCGTCTCGGACGCAGCAGCAGATGATGGCTTCCTCGATGTGATCTACAACGGCAACTTCCCCCGCGACGACCCCTCCCGAACCGTGCGCGTCGCCATGGACGACGTCAGGAGCATGCCCGCCGTCAGCGAGAGTTAGAGCTGCTGATCATCAATTCCGACTGCATGGAAGTGATCTTCACATATAGGATATAGCTACAGTTTTTGTTCTAGAGAGAGTAATGCTGTAGCCTTCCCGATTGTTAGCTGCCAATGTCGACTGGAGATCACCCAATGTAGTAGAAGATGTAATGAAACTATATTTGAGAATCAATAAAGCAGTCATGATTGCTTTCCCTCCAAAAAAAGAGGAGATTCTATTGAACCTTCGTCAGTCATTTACCATTTTATTTACATTTTCTCAATGGACAATTTTATTTTCTATTTTCTATTTTTGCGGGGAAGGGACAATTTTATTTACATGATTGGCGGTGGGGTTTCCATCCTATGCAAATGAAATTATCTCCTCAACTGGTCCTAAACACAAGGTTTAATAAGCAAAAAAAAGGGAAGTTGAGTGACTAAGGCAAAGCGTACAGAGACACCTATTGCCAAAAATTGCAAACTGAACTAAATTCCCGTTTGCTACCCGGTTTGTAGCAGCGAATGGTTTGAAAGGCATAAATCAAGCTAACTATTTACAGCCTCTTTGTGATGTACTGGCAAGCTTTCATGATCTTGTGTTTTCAGTTGTCACTGACTAGGTGACTATGCTATTGGTCGGTACATTTATATGCGATGGCATGATTATTTTTGACCTTCTAATGAGAGCTGCAGAAAATGTATTTATCATTGGTTGTGATTTAGCTGCCCTCATGACTTTTGGCGGTACAAGCCCTGTATTTTCAGCATCTTCGCCTGTCTGTTGCTGTTTCCATAGTTACAGTTATGATGTGCTACCTTTTGCGCAAACAAAATATTTGCGCTCAAATGTCTGTAAGTATTACCTAGGGATGCAGGGCGGCGCCCGATCCACCCCGCTTCCCGTTCAAAGCGTGAAAAAACTGTTTTAGCTGGATTAGAGCACATTACAGTAATTTGTAAGAGCACATTACAGTAATTTGTACTAGCTGGCGCTTTTGCAGGACGCCGTTCTGCATCCCTAATTATTACTTATACAAATATCATGTAAGCATCAACCCCTGCATGCTGAGCTCTATAAAAGGTTAATGTAACAACAACTTCTTCTCAGGGTTTAAGCAGCATGAAGAATTTGTTCTAGTGATCCATGCAGCGAACATTTTGCTGCAGAGGATTCAGGACATAACTTAGTTTTCTGTTTAACTCAAATGATGTCATGATTTTTCAACATAACTTACCTGCATATTGTTGTTTGGGAACCTGCCCTATATGAGCAACAAGAACACAGAGAAGGTAGACTTTACATACAACCACAAAGAACTTGGTGGACATATCCATCAAGCCCAGAACTTTCTGGCAACATTCCCTCACATTTTTTCCATAACGAAATATCAAAGGGCATCATAGTATATATTGATCAGAATAAATTGTCTCGCATACGCCAAGCATAGGTTACATAATTTGATAGAAATAAATTGGTCCAAAAGTAATTCACATGGCTTGGCTTTGAAAGTATATGCAGATTATTTTCAGCAAAATTTCCTCACGTGTCTCTGAAACAAAATGATCAAATGCACCAGGTAACATTACTGTAATAAAATGTCCTGTCTTTTCATTTTCTTCTTGTGTAATAAGCACTTCTCTTCTTTGACCTCACATGAAATATCAGTCCTCATACCTGATAGCAACAGTTCTGGGCAGTTATCTCCTGAATCCATGATTGCATCTTCATTGAAATCAGCAGCCTACATCATGTGAAGACAAAAGGCATAGGTAGTTACAGAACCTACAAAAATGAACTGAAAATTTTATACCGAGCAGAGCAAAGAATATATATACAATGAGAACAACGCTACGGAAAATATGCAACTAACAGATTATATTATCAATGGATACAGACCATACATAAAACTCACAACAATTGAACAAAAGCAGTCAGCAACAGGATAACTGGGACTAAACTGAATTTTGCAGATGTGATGTTCCATTCCAGGTAGGATGTGGCCGTTTACCAGATATTACAAGTTCATTTCAGGGTCGGTCTACCAGTTCAACCTTCAAGTATTGCTGTTCTTTTGTACCTTGAAGTCCAGTTATTCGAGGATACATCAGGCTAATTTCTCAGCGACTCCTAAACGGACCCCAGTTCTGATACTTGAGATCCAACTGATTTATTGTAATAGTTTCTCTGCATTTCCCCCAGGAACCCAAGTTCTAAAACTCCAGGTCTAATATGATGTTTGTAGTTCTCCAGAGCACCAGAAGTACACAAGAAAACAGTACATGTCTATCCATTCCATTCTACCGATTTGATTACTTTGTCTCATTGTTTGATGTAGCTTTCTGCTACTTAATCCACTACTCATCAGGCAAGATTTTGTCAGAATAACCCCACTAAAACTAGCCAGTAAAAAGATATAAACAATAACATGGTATGAATGAAATAGCCAGTCAAGAATAAGTACATGCCAAACTTGCGTTTTACCTTTGCCGTTTTTTTTCGCAGAATGCAAATGAGGCTACTTTAAACCCATATGGAACTGCTTTGACCAGCATACCAAATAGTTGCGTGCCAGCCAAATATGTTCACAAATCACAGGTGCCAACCATTAGCACGACAATAGTTGCGTGAATTAGCAAGTGTGCGCCCATGTTTGATTTTCTTTGACAAATTGTATGCAGTCTCCACTTTGTCCATCTCCAGCAGCCTGTCGTTCAGTTTGCTATAAACAACTCTCCCTAGACAGAAGCCTTTCCTTAGTGATTCCTCCACCACGGAAACAGCAGCATCAACCTTACCCACATTGCAAAGCCCATTTACAATAAACTCATAAATTTCTTTATCGGATGGATACCCGCTCTCTTGCATCTCCTCCCAAATGTTCAACACTGTCCCGCTTTTCCCAAACCTGGCAAGCCTTTCAAGCAGAAGCTTGTATGCTTTCAAGGATATCGTACAGCCAGCCTTCCTACTCTTTTGGTAGATCATCAAGGCAGCGTGAGGAGGCCCAAACGTGCAAAGTGGCTCGATGAATGATGTAATTACCCCTGTATCTGGCAGAATACCTTGAGCCAACATGTCATCAAACATTTGAAGTGCATCAGCCACCCTGCGTGCTTTCAGATGGGCTCTAATCATCTTGCAGTATGTGTCACTGTTTGGAGGGCAATTGTTGTCCACCATATCCTTGTAATACTTGATGGACCTGTCCAAATCCCCCAGTGAAATAAAATTGAAAACAAGTGCATTGTAGGTCATCGTAGTTGGACCGTATCCCTCTTGCACCATTTTCTCAAACACCCTGAGTGCCTCCTCGCCCTGCCCTGCCCTCCCCAATGCCTCAATGAGATGGCAATGCGAAACATCATCGGGCACTAGCCCATCCTCCAGCATCATTGCCCAGAAATGCTCCAGCTTATCAACCCTCCCAAACCTCGCCCAACCGCCAAGCACGTCATTGTAGACTTGTTTATCAAGACTGAATGGTTGTCCACGGGCGGCTTGTACGAGCGAGCTGGCAATGCCGACATGTGACCTCCGGCAGAGGCATTCGATGAGAGCAGAGAAGGCCTCCTTTCTGTTGCAAGTTTGCCCAATTCCTAACCTAAATTGGTCGCTCTCGAGCAGTTGGACGGCCTTGTTGACCTGCCTGGCGGCAACCAGAGTATCCATGATGATCTGCAGCGTGGTTAAGTCCGGAAAGATGCCATTTTTCCGCATCACCTCCAGGGCAGGCTCGATAGAGCTGAAGAACTTCCTCCTGCCCAGAGCCCTGATGACGATGTTGCAGGACTGTACGGAAGGGGGGAGCTTGGCGCTGGAGATGGCCCAGTCGAGGAGGTCGACGGTGGCGGAGCCGCTGAGGTTGCCGCGGCCGACCACATCGGAGAGAACCTCGGGGGAGAGGGCGTCGATGCCCGTGGAGGAGAGGGCTCGGTGGAGGGCGGCGCGGCCGGGGGGCTTCTGGAGGAAGACCCCGCGGAGGCGGTCCGCCGGGGACAGGAGGGTGGTGGTAGGAGGAGGATGGGGAGGAGCTGCTCCTGGATCGAGATTGCGGTTAATTGGCTGAAGGGGAGCGGGGGCTGGGGCTGATTTGCTAGGGTTAGTGGCGGAGAGGAGGCGGATGGAGGAGACGACCATGTCCGCGGTGGAGGAGGAATGGCTGAGGCTACGATGGAGAAGGCGGCGGGCCATTTGGAGGCTCACCGGAGTTTGGAAGGTCAAGGTCGTGTCCGGCAGCGGCGGCGGAAGTTGCTAGAGTGAAGTCTGAGGTCGACTTGCCTCGACTTAGCCACTCACAGCCATCGAATTAGGAGTCGACGAACCAGATCGATGAACCGGGAAAAAAACTCGGAAGCAAAATTTATTTTTCAGATACCTACTTTTGAAAAACAATTGGATAAGCGTAAATTTATTTTTCAAATACACGTTGATTTTAATTAAATGGTACGAATTTTTTTCAGCTGTGGGAACATTTTTTCTACACTGTACAATTTTTTTTCATATATGAGGATCACATACATTTTTATGAATGGACAAAAATACATTTTTGAATTAGGTGAACATTTTTATTACATTGTATAAACATTTGAAAGTATGCATGAACATTTTTTGAATCACGTGAACATTTTAAAATGTAATATACATTTTTTTTAGTGCTATCAACATTTCGGTTGAGTTGTGAAACATAAATTTACATTGTATAAGCATTTATTGAGCACGCATGGACTTCATTTAAATTGAAAAAGTTCACTATAAAAATATAAGTAAATATAATAAAACAAAAAATTGGGGAAAAGTGTGTTGGAGAGCCAGAGCTCCTCCGCGCTGAGCTGACTCATTCAGGGGGCGCCTGAGGCAAGCACTACGTACGTTCTGCTGGCCGAAAACAAGGAGAGACATATTCCTTCCCGTGGATGACGACTTGTTGGTTGGTCAAGTCAAAGTTTGTAAAGTTTGTAAAGTTTGACTAACTCTGTAGGCAAAAATATCAACATCTACAATACTAAAGCTATATGATATGAAAAATAATTTCATGATGCATCTAACAATATTGATTTCATATTGTGAATCTTGATATATTTTTTTATAAATTTAGTCAAAGTTAAGATTGACTTTGACCAATCTTATATGCAGATTAAAAATAAATTTAGTCAAAGTTAAGATTGACTTTGACCAATCTTATATGCAGATTAAAAAGAAACGGAAGAAGTATAGACACAATCCATTGGGTTTAATTATTTGTATTTTTCTCTCCTGATGTCTCGCAGATGATTCAGTGTAGTATAGTCTATTTTTTTGCGGGTGGGTGTAGACTATAGTCGTACATAGTGTATAGCACACTTGGTATAGTCCTATTACATAATACTGGTCCACTATGGTTGTAATTAAGAACAATTTTTATTATTATTAGTGTTCATTGAACTCTCGTGATTGAAGATGAATAGACCGAAAGTTTCCTGAAAAATAAATAAAAAAAAGATGATAACGGGGCTAATCTTAGCAATAACAGTTGTTGGCTACACTCGAAATGATCTCTATTGTTAGAAAAGGGCTATCCGTAGTCGTTATCGTTTTGTCAGTTTCGTGGGCAAACTATTAATGCCGAAAATTGTTCTATCTTGCCTAGTCTCAGCCTTGTCCACAACTACATGCAATTAATTAGTAAAATAATTAATTACACATGTTAATTTGTCAGACATTAATTGCAAACCAACCTATGGTTGGATGGTTAAAGGGATTGTGGTATCCCCAGCTCACATTTATTCTTGGATTTATTTTATGATTTTCGGCAATTGCGCATTCAGTGGGAGGACCGTTCCCATCAACCACGAGATGCCTACAGTGACTTCATAAATTTTAAAATGATATGTTGGCTCAATCTTTTGGAGGTGCTCATAGAAATGAATGTATGCATGTGTGCTTACGTTTGTAATGTGTTCAGAAAAAATTAGTCAGACATTAATTTATGAAAAATATCATCAAGCATTGCACGGGAGGATCACAATAATTATGGAGAGTATTATAAGGATCATGTTATTTATGAAAAGTATTATCGGGCATTGGACGGTAGGCTCACATTAATTATGAAAAATATCATTTAGAAATGTTTGCCCCCGTTGCAACGTCCGGATAATTAACTAATAATACTAGTACACTTTTAAGGCTTGCTTGACAAATCTCTAATGTGGACAATCTTTTTCAACAATCCATATGTTGTGGCAAAAAATCTGGTTATACACCCAACCCAATGCAATGCAGCGGGCCTTTGTGTATGTTCTATAAACTTTTTTTCCTTGTCAAGTGTTAAAGCACTCTGACAAATGTCAATCCCTCACCCAGGAGGCCCGGACACTGGCACTTCGAGATCAAGTCTTCTAAATTCATTGGCCATCACTCATCAGCGACCCCGTTATATAGGGTCGCGTACCCAGTTTCCCGGTCTGGCCCTGTGCAGAATGCCTCCCATTTCTATGCCCTATGATATATACCTTGGTAATGCAACTTCATAGCGATCTAAGTAGCCCAGAGTTTCACTCATCTCTCATCCGTGATCCCGTTATATAGGGTCGCGTACTCAGTTTCACTCATCTCTTACCACAGTCCATTCGTCGCTGTTAATCCACCGGCGGAAATCGTGGAATTATTTTTGTTCTAGCTGATTCGTGGGTGTTCATTTATGTGTCCACCGTGCGAGCACAAACCGGGCAACTGTGGTCGTGGTCAGTCGGAAACGAAGTTTTATCTCACCACTCAGGATGACTTCAGGGAGCGCTCGGTATGTTCAATCTCAACCTACCACGGTCGGCATGGCCTAAATTTGTGAACATATGCCGTCTGTTGCTACATTATTTATATATTTGCATCAAATCTTTGTTACATTATCTATTTTTTATTATCTATTTTTTTACTTTGTTTTCATATATATATATATATATGTATATATAAAAGTTCTATCAGTTACTGCCATATTTGCATTTCCGAAAAGTATATGTGAATGACATATTGTTGATCGGAAATAATGTAAAATTTTCTGAAAAGCACACAGGAGTATTTGAAAGGAGTTTTTCAAAGAAAGACCTCGGTGAAGCTGCTTACATACTGAGCATCAAGATCTATAGAGATAGATCAAGACGCTTGATAAGTTTTTTTTTCAATAAGTACATACCTTGACAAGATTTTGAAGTAGTTCAAAATGGAACAGTCAAAGAAAGATTTTTGCCTGTGTTACAAGGTGTAAAATTGAGTAAGACTCAAAGCCCGACCACGGCAGAAGATAGAAAGAGAATGAAAGTCCTTCCACATGCCTCAGCCATAGGTTCTATAAAGTATGCCATGCTGTGTATCAGATCTATTGTATACCCTACACTGAGTTTGGCAAGGGAGTACAATAGTGATCTACGAGTAGATCACCGGACAACGGTCAAAATTATCCTTAGTGGAATAAGGATATGTTTCTCGATTATGGAGGTGACAAAAGGTTTGTCGTAAGGGTTACGTCGATCCAAGTTTTGACACTGATCCAGATGACTCTAAGTCTCAATCTGGATACATATTGAAAGTGGGAGTAATTAGCTAGAATACCTCCGTGCAGAGCATTGTTGATATAGAAATTTGCAAAATACATACGGATCTGAATATGGCAGACCCATTGACTAAACTTCTCTCACAAGCAAAACATGATCACACCTTAGTACTCTTTGGGTGTTAATCACATGGCAGTGTGAACTAAGATTACTGACTCTAGTAAACCCTTTGAGTGTTGGTCACATGGCGATGTGAACTATTGGTGTTAAATCACATGGCGATGTGAACTAGATTATTGACTCTTGTGCAAGTGGAAGACTGAAGGAAATATGCCCTAGAGGCAATAATAAAGTTATTATTTATTTCCTTATTTCATGATAATTTTTTATTAATCATGCTAGAATTGTATTAACCGGAAACTTAGTACATGTGTGGATACATAGACAAACAGAGTGTCACTAGTATGCCTCTACTTGACTAGCTCGTTGAATCAAAGATGGTTAAGTTTCCTAGCCATAGACATGAGTTGTCATTTGATTAACGGGATCACATCATTAGAGAATGATGTGATTGACTTTACCCATTCCGTTAGCTTAGCACTTGATCGTTTAGTATATTGCTATTGCTTTCTTCATGACTTATACATGTTTCTATAACTATGATATTATGCAACTACCGGATACCAGAGGAACACTTTGTGTGCTACCAAATGTCACAACGTAACTGGGTGATTATAAAGATGCTCTACAGGTGTCTCTGATGGTACTTGTTGAGTTGGCATAGATCGAGATTACGATTTGTCACTCCGATTGTCGGAGAGGTATCTCTGGGCCCTCTCGGTAATGCACATCACTATAAGCCTTGCAAGTAATGTGACTAATGAGTTAGTTGTGGGATAATGCATTACGGAACGAGTAAAGAGACTTTCCGGTAACGAGATTGAACTAGGTGTTGAGATACCGACGATCGAATCTCGGGCAAGTAACATACCGATGACAAAGGGAACAAAGTATGTTGTTATGCGGTTTGACCGATAAAAATCTTCGTAGAATATGTAGGAACCAATATGAGCATTCAGGTTCCGCTATTGGTTATTGACCAGAGATGAGTCTCGGTCATGTCTACATAGTTCTCGAACCGTAAGGTCCGCACGCTTAACATTCTGTGACGATTTGTATTATGAGTTATGTGATTTGATAGCCGAAGTTTGTTCAGAGTCCCAGATGAGATCGGGGACATGACGAGGAGTCTCGAAATGGTCGAGAAATAAAGATTGATATATTGGAAGGCTATATTCGGACATCAGAAAGTTTCCGAGTGATTCGGGTATTTTTCGGAGTACCGAAGAGTTACGGGAATTCGTATTGGACCTTAATGGGTCATACGGGAAAGGAGAAAAAGGCCTCAAGGGTGGCCGCGGCCCTTCCCCATGGACTGGTCCGAATTGGACTACGCAAAGGGGACGCCCCTTCCTTCCTTCCTTCTCTTTCTCCCTTCTCTTTTTCCTATTCCATGTGGGAGGTGGAAACCTACTAGGACTAGGGAGTCCTAGTAGGACTCCACACTTTGGGCGCGCCCTATGAGGGCCGGCCTCCTCCTCCCTCCATCATTTATATACGTGGCCAGGGGCACCCCATAGACACACAAGTTGATCATTGATCTCTTAGCC
The DNA here is from genome assembly GCA_034509565.1 of Triticum monococcum. Classification (NCBI taxonomy): domain Eukaryota; kingdom Viridiplantae; phylum Streptophyta; class Magnoliopsida; order Poales; family Poaceae; genus Triticum; species Triticum monococcum. The sequence continues at coordinate 675,741,650 of CM067845.1, forward strand.
GTATGCGGTGCCCCCTCCACCATAATCCACCTCGGTCATATCATCGTAGTGCTTAGGCGAAGCCCTGCGTCGGTAGCTTCATCATCACCGTCATCACGCTGTCGTGCTGACGAAGCTCTCCCTCGACACTCTGCTGGATCGTGAGTTCATGGGACGTCACCGAGCCGAACGTGTGCAGATTGCGGAGGTGCCGTACTTTTGGTGCTACAATCGATCAGTCGATCGTGAAGACGCATGACTACATCAACCGCGTTGTCATAACGCTTCCGCTTACGGTCTACGAGGGTACGTAGACAACACTATCCCTCTCGTTGCTATGCATCACCATGATCTTGCGTGTGCGTAGGAAATTTTTAAAATTACTACGTTCCCCAACAGTGGCATCCGAGCCAGGTTCATGCATAGATGTTATATGCATGAGTAGAATACAAGTGAGTTGTGGGCGATAATAGTCATACTGCTTACCAGCATGTCATACTTTGATTCGGAGGTATTGTTGGATAAGCGGCCCAGACCGACATTACGCGTACGCTTACGCGAGACTGATTCTACTGACGTGTTTCACACACAGGTGGCTGGCGGGTGTCAATTTCTCCAACTTTAGTTGAATCGAGTGTGGCTACACCCGGTCCTTGTTGAAGGTTAAAACAGCACATACTTGATGAAAAATCATTGTGGTTTTGATGCGTAGGTAAGAACGGTTCTTGCTCAGCTCGTAGCAGCCAGGTAAAACTTGCAACAACAAAGTAGAGGACGTCTAACTTGTTTTTGCAGGGCATGTTGTGATGTGATATGGTCAAGACATTATGCTAAATTTTATTATATGATGATCATTTTTTGTAACGGAGTTATCGTCAACTTGCAGGAGCCATATGGTTGTCGCTTTATTGTATGAAATGCAATCGCCATGTAATTGCTTTACTTTATCACTAAGCGGTAGCGATAGTCGTAGAAACAATAGTTGGCGAGATGACAACGATGCTACGATGGAGATCAAGGTGTCACCCCGGTGACGATGGTGATCATGACGGTGCTTTGGAGATGGAGATCAAAGGCACAAGATGATGATGGCCATATCATATCACTTATATTGATTGCATGTGATGTTTATCCTTTATGCATCTTATTTTGCTTAGTTAGACGGTAGCATTATAAGATAATCTCTCACTAAATTTCAAGATATAACCGTTCTTCCTGAGTATGCACCGTTGCGAAAGTTCGTCGTGCCGAGACACCACGTGATGATTGGGTGTGATAACCTCTACATTCACATACAATGGGTGCAAGCCAGTTTTGCACACGCAGAATACTCGGGTTAAACTTGACGAGCCTAGCATATGCAGATATGGCCTTGGAACACTGAGACCGAAAGGTCGAGCGTGAATCATATAGTAGATATGATCAATATAGTGATGTTCACCATTGAAAACTACTCCATCTCACATGATGATCGGCCATGATTTAGTTGATATGGATCACGTGATCACTTAGATGATTAGAGGGATGTCTATCTAAGTGGGAGTTCTTAAGTAATATGATTAATTGAACTTTAAATTTATCATGAACTTAGTCCTGGTAGTATTAGCATATCTATGTTGTAGATCAATAGCTCGCATTTAGCCCCTGTTTTATTTTTGATATGTTCCTAGAGAAAACTAAGTTGAAAGATGTTAGTAGCAATGATGCGGATTGGATCCGTGATCTGAGGATTATCCTCATTGCTGCACAGAAGAATTATGTTCTTGATGCACCGCTAGGTGACACACCGATTGCAGGAGCAGATGCCGACGTTATGAACATTTGGCAAGCTCGATATGATGACTACTTGATAGTTTAGTGCACCATGCTTTACGGCTTAGAATAGGGGCTTAAAAGACGTTTTGAACACGACGAAGCATATGAGATGTTCCAAGAGTTGAAATTAGTATTTCAGACTCATGCTCATGTTGAAAGGTATGAGACCTTTGACAAGCACTTTGCCTACAAGATGGAGGAGAATAGCTCAGCTAGTGAGCATGTGCTCAGAATGTTTGAGTACTACAATCATTTGAATCAAGTGGGAGTTAATCTTTCAGATAAGATAGTGATTGACAGAGTTCTCTAGTCACTATCACCAAGTTACTAGAACTTCGTTATGAACTATAATATGCAAGGGATAACAGAAACTATTCTCAAGCTCTTCGTGATGCTGAAATCGACGAAGGTAGATGAGGGAGTCCTGGATTAGGGGGTGTCCGGATAGCCGAACTATACCTTCAAGCCGGACTCCTGGACTATGAAGATACAAGATTGAAGACTCCGTCCCATGTCCGTAAGGGACTTTCCTTGGCGTGGAAGGAAAGCTTGGTGATACGGATGTTCGGATCTCCTACAATTGTAACCGACTCTATGTAACCCTAACCCTATCCGGTGTCTATATAAACCGGAGGGTTTTAGTCCGTAGGACAACATATACAAAAATAATCATACCATAGGCTAGCTTCTAGGGTTTAGCCTCTACGATCTTGTGGTAGATCAACTCTTGTACTACCCATATCATCAATATTAATCAAGCAGGACGTAGGGTTTTACCTCCATCGAGAGGGCCCGAACCTGGGTAAAACTTCGTGTCCCCTGCCTCCTGTTACCATCCGGCCTAGACGCATAGTTCGGGACCCCCTACCCGAGATCCGCCGGTTTTGACACCGACATTGGTGCTTTCATTGAGAGTTTCTCTGTGCCGTCGCCGTCAGGCCCGATGGCTCCTACGATCATCAATGGCGATGCAGTCCAGGGCGAGACCTTCCTCCCCGGACAGATCTTCATCTTTGGCGGCTTTGCACTGTGGGCCGATTCACTTGGCCATCTAGAGCAGATCGAAAGCTACGCCCCTGGCCGTCAGGTCACATTCGAAAGTTTAAACTACACGGCCGACATCCGCGGGGACTTGATCTTCGACGGATTCGAACCACTGCCGAGTGCGCCGCACTGTCACGACGAGCATGATCTAGCTCTGCCACCGAACAGAGCCCTGGAGGCCGCACCCGCATCGGCTCTGACCCCTAGTTCGGAGCCGGCCGCGTCAATCGAGGATGGGCGGTTGGACGCCACCTCAGGGGCTGTGATCCCAACGGCGGTTGAGCCGAACACCAGCCCCGTACTCTGCAAGACTCGTTACTCCATGGAGCCGGATTCTTCTCCGGACTCCGACCTCTCCGTGCCCCTGCCGAGCAAATCCGATTGGGCGCCGATCATGGAGTTCACGGCCGCGGACGTCTTTCGGCACTCGCCTTTCGGCGATATCTTGAAATCACTAAAGTCTCTCTCTTTGTCAGGAGAGCCCTGGCCGGACTACAGTCAGCAAGGTTGGGGTACGGATGATGAAGAAATTCAAAACCCACCCACCACCCACTTTGTAGCCACTGTCGACAACTTAACCGACATGCTCGACTTCGACTCCGAAGACATCGACGGTATGGACACCGATGAAGGAGATGATGAAGAACCAGCGCCTACTAGGCCCTGGAAAGCCACCTCGTCATATGACATATACATGGTGGACACCCCAAAAGAGGGAGAGGGCGATGGAACAGCGGAGGATGACCCCTCCAAGAAACAGCAAAAGCGCCGGCGTTAGCGGCACCGCTTAGAATCCCGCCAACACAAAAACGGCGATTCCAGCACGGGAGATAATAATACCCCGAAAAGCGCCGAAGAACATCCCCCCGGGAAAGATTTAGCACAGGAGGATGGAGAAACCAGCCCTCATGAGAGAGCGGCCGACAGAGAGGTCGAGGACGATAATTGTATGCCTCCCTCCGAAGACGAGGCAAGCCTCGACGACGACGAATTCGCCGTGCCGGACAGAGAGGATCCCGTCGAACAAGAGCGTTTTCAACGCAGGCTTATGGCCATGGCAAGAAGCCTCAAGAAAAAACAGCAATAGCTTAAAGCTGATCAAGATCGGCTAGTCGATAGATGGACTGAAGTCCTTGCGGCCGAAGAGCATAAACCCGAACACCCCTCCAAGTGCTACCCGAAGCGCAGGTTGCTACCCCGATTAGAGGAGGAAGCACTCGACGCGGCCGACAGGCCACCTCGTGGCCGCGACAGAGAGGCCTCATGGCCCTCCACCCAAGCCGCACCCCGTACCAAGGCACGGGAATATGCGCCGGACTTACGGGACATGTTGGAGGACAAGGCAAGGCAAACAAGATCGATCTACGGATCGCGTAGGCTCCCCACGGCTCGAGACGATAACCGTCACGCCGGCCACAAATTCGGCAGGGCCGAACACAGTAGACAAAGCTCATTGGAGCTACGTCATGATATCGCCCAGTACAGAGGCGCCGCACACCCTTTGTGCTTCACAGACGAAATAATGGATCATCAAATCCCCGAGGGTTTCAAACCCGTAAGCATCGAATCATATGATGGCTCAACAGATCCCGCGGCATGGATCGAGGATTATCTCCTTCATATCCACATGGCCCGCGGCGATGATTTCCACGCCATCAAATACCTCCCACTCAAGCTTAAACGACCAGCCCGACAGTGGCTTAACAACCTACCAATAGGGTCAATCAGCTGTTGGGAGGACCTGGAAGCCGCATTCCTCGACAATTTCCAGGGCACTTATGTGTGACCCCCAGACGCTGACGACCTAAGCCACGTAATTCAGCAGCCAGACGAATCGGCCAGGCAATTCTGGACATGGTTCCTAACAAAGAAAAATCAAATACTCGATTGTCCAGACGCAGAGGACTTAGCAGCCTTCAAGCATAATATCCGTGATGTGTGGCTTGCCCGGCACCTAGGACAGGAGAAGCCGAAATCTATGGCAGCACTCACGGCACTCATGACCCGCTTTTGCGCGGGAGAAGACAGCTGGCTTGCTCGTAGCAACTATATGACCAAGAACCCTGGTCGTTCGGACACCAGGGACATTAGTGGCAGGTCGCGTCACAACCAGCAGAAGCGCCGCATCAATGGCGACAATGCTAAGGATACGTCAGTTAATGCCAGATTCAGAGGCTCTAAATCTGGTCAGCGGAAAAAGTCATTCAAAAGGAATCCTAGGGGGCCGTCCAGCTTGGACCGAACTGAAGGAAATATGCCCTAGAGGCAATAATAAAGTTATTATTTATTTCCTTATTTCATGATAAATGTTTATTATTCATGCTAGAATTGTATTAACCGGAAACATAATACATGTGTGAATACATAGACAAACAGAGTGTCACTAGTATGCCTCTACTTGACTAGCTCGTTAATCAAAGATGGTTATGTTTCCTAACCATGGACAAAGAGTTGTTATTTGATTAACGGGATCACATCATTAGGTGAATGATCTGATTGACATGACCCATTCCATTAGCTTAGCACCTGATCGTTTAGTATGTTGCTATTGCTTTCTTCATGACTTATACATGTTCCTATGACTATGAGATTATGCAACTCCCGTTTGCCGGAGGAACACTTTGTGTGCTACCAAACGTCACAACATAACAGGGTGATTATAAAGGTGCTCTACAGGTGTCTCCAAAGGTACATGTCGGGTTGGCGTATTTCGAGATTAGGATTTGTCACTCCGATTGTCGGAGAGGTATCTCTGGGCCCTCTCGGTAATGCACATCACATAAGCCTTGCAAGCATTGCAACTAATGAGTTAGTTGTGAGATGATGTATTACGGAACGAGTAAAGAGACTTGCCGGTAACGAGATTGAACTAGGTATTGAGATACCGACGATCGAATCTTGGGCAAGTAACATACCGATGACAAAGGGAACAACGTATGTTGTTATGCGGTCTGACCGATAAAGATCTTCGTAGAATATGTAGGAACCAATATGAGCATCCAGGTTCCGCTATTGGTTATTGACCGGAGACGTGTCTCGGTCATGTCTACATCATTCTCGAACCATAGGGTCGGCACGCTTAACGTTACGATGACAGTTTCATTATGAGTTTATGTATTTTGATGTACCGAAGGTTGTTCAGAGTCCCGGATGTGATCATGGATATGACGAGGAGTCTCGAAATGGTCGAGACATAAATATTGGAAGCCTATATTCAGATATCGGAATCATTCTGGGTGAAATCGGGATTTTACCGGAGTACCGGGGGGTTACCGGAACCCCCCCGGGGGTTATTGGCCCTACATGGGCCATAAGGGAGAAGAGGAAAGGAGGCAAGAGGTGGCCGCGCGCCCCTCCCCTCCCTAGTCCGAATAGGACAAGGAGAGGGGGGAGGCGCCCCCCCTTTCCTTTCCCTCTTCCTCCTCTTTCCCACTTCTCCTTCGCCAACTAGGAAAGAAGGGATTCCTACTCCCGGTGGGAGTAGGACTCCCACCTCGGTCATATTGTAGCAGTGCTTAGGCGAAGCCCTACGACGGTTGAACATCAAGATCGTCACCACGCCGTCGTGCTGACGGAACTCCTCCCCGAAGCTTTGCTGGATCGGAGCCTGGGGAGCGTCATCGAGCTGAACGTGTGCCAAGAACTCGGAGGTGCCGGAGTACCGGTGCTTGGATCGGTTGGACCGGGAAGACGTACGACTACTTCCTCTACGTTGCGTCAACGCTTCCGCTTCGGTCTACAAGGGTACGTAGACAACACTCCCCCCTCTCGTTGCTATGCATCACCATGATCTTGCGTGTGCGTAGGAATTTTTTTGAAATTACTACGTTACCCAACAGTGGCATCCGAGCCTAGGTTTTATGGTTTGATGTTATATGCACGAGTAGAACACAAGTGAGTTGTGGGCGATATAAGTCATACTGCTTACCAGCATGTCATACTTTGGTTCGGCGGTATTGTTGGATGAAGCGGCCCGGACCGACATTACGCATATGCTTACGCGAGACTGGTTCTGCCGCCGTGCTTTGCACACAGGTGGCTGGCGGGTGTCAGTTTCTCCATCTTTAGTTGAACCAAGTGTGGCTACACCTGAAGGAAATATGCCCTAGAGGCAATAATAAAGTCATTATTTATTTCCTTATATCATGATAAATGTTTATTATTCATGCTAGAATTGTATTAACCGGAAACATAATACATGTGTGAATACATAGACAAACAGAGTGTCACTAGTATGCCTCTACTTGACTAGCTCGTTAATCAAAGATGGTTATGTTTCCTAACCATGAACAAAGAGTTGTTATTTGATTAATGAGGTCACATCATTAGTTGAATGATCTGATTGACATGACCCATTCCATTAGCTTAGCACCCGATCGTTTAGTATGTTGCTATTGCTTTCTTCATGACTTATACATGTTCCTATAACTATGAGATTATGCAACTCCCGTTTACCGGAGGAACACTTTGGGTACTACCAAACGCCACAACATAACTGGGTGATTATAAAGGAGTACTACAGGTGTCTCCAATGATAGATGTTGGGTTGGCGTATTTCGAGATTAGGGTTTGTCACTCCTATTGTCGGAGAGGTATCTCTGGGCCCTCTCGGTAATGCACATCACATAAGCCTTGCAAGCATTATAACTAAGATGTTAGTTGTGAGATGATGTATTACGGAACGAGTAAAGAGACTTGCCAGTAACGAGATTGAACTAGGTATTGGATACCGACGATCGAATCTCGGGCAAGTAACATACCGATGACAAAGGGAACAACGTATGTTGTTATGCGGTCTGACCGATAAAGATCTTCGTAGAATATGTAGGAGCCAATATGGGCATCCAGGTCCCGCTATTGGTTATTGACCAGAGACATGTCTCGGTCATGTCTACATTGTTCTTGAACCGTAGGGTCCGCACGCTTAAGGTTTCGATGACAGTTATATTATGAGTTTATGAGTTTTGATGTACCGAAGGAGTTCCGAGTCCCGGATGAGATCGGGGAGATGACGAGGAGTCTCGAAATGGTCGAGACGTAAAGATTGATATATTGGAAGCCTATGTTTGGACATCGGAAGTGTTCCGGGTGAAATCGGGATTTTACCGGATTACCGGGAGGGTTACCGGAACCCCCCGAGAGCCAAATGGGCCAACATGGGCCTTAGTGGAAAGGTGAGAAGGCAGCCCACATAGGGCTGCGCCTCCCCCCCTCTCCCTAGTCCTATTAGGACTAGGAGAGGGGCCGGCCACCTCTCTCTTTCACTTCCCACTTGGGAATCCTACTTGGACTAGGATTGGAGGGGGGAGTCCTACTCCCGGTAGGAGTAGGACTCCTCCTGCGCCTCCCTCTTTTGGCCGGCCAGCCTCCCCCCCTCCATCCTTTATATACGGGGGCAGGGGACACCCCAAGACACACAAGTTGATCATTGTTGATCGTTCCTTAGCCGTGTGCGGTGCCCCCTGCCACCAAATTCCACCTCGGTCATATCGTTGTAGAGCTTAGGCGAAGCCCTGCGTCGGTAGTACATCAAGATCGTCACCACGCCGTTGTGCTGACGAAACTCTTCCTCGATGCTTTGCTGGATCGGAGCCCGAGGATCGTCATCGAGCTGAACGTGTGCTAAGAACTCGGAGGTGCCGGAGTAACGGTGCTTGGATCGGTCGGATCGGGAAGAAGACGTACGACTACTTCCTCTACGTTGTGAGATCGCTTCCGCAGTCGGTCTGCGTTGGTACGTAGACAATACTCTCCCCCTCGTTGCTATGCATCACCATGATCTTGCGTGTGCGTAGGAAATTTTTTGAAATTACTACGTTCCCCAACAGTGGCATCCGAGCCTAGGTTTTATGGTTTGATGTTATTTGCACGAGTAGAACACAAGTGAGTTGTGGGCGATACAAGTCATACTGCCTACCAGCATGTCATACTTTGGTTCGGCGGTATTGTTGGTTGAGACGATCCGGACCAACCTTACGCGTACTCTTACGCGAGACCGGTTCCCTCGACGTGCTTTGCACATAGATGGCTTGCGGAAGACTGTCTCTCCAACTTTAGTTGAACCAAGTGTGACTACGCCCGGTCCTTGAGAAGGTTAAAACGGAGTCTATTTGACGAACTATCGTTGTGGTTTTGATGCGTAGGTGAGATGAGTTCTTACTTAAGCCCGTAGCAGCCACGTAAAACTTGCAACAACAAAGTAGAGGACGTCTAACTTGTTTTTGCAGGGCATGTTGTGATGTGATATGGTCAAGGCATGATGCTGATTTTATTGTATGAGATGATCATGTTTTGTAACCGAGTTATCGGCAACTGGCAGGAGCCATATGGTTGTCGCTTTATTGTATGCAATGAAATCGTGATGTAATGCTTTACTTTATTACTAAGCGGTAGTGATAGTCGTGGAAGCATAAGATTGGTGAGACGACAACGATGCTACGATGGAGATCAAGGTGTCGCGCCGGTGACGATGGTCATCATGACGGTGCTTCGGAGATGGAGATCACAAGCACAAGATGATGATGGCCATATCATATCACTTATATTGATTGCATGTGATGTTTATCCTTTTATGCATCTTATCTTGCTTTGATTGACGGTAGCATTATAAGATGATCTCTCACTAAATTATCAAGAAGTGTTCTCCCTGAGTATGCACCGTTGCCAAAGTTCGTCGTGCCCAGACACCACGTGATGATCGGGTGTGATAAGCTCTACGTCCATCTACAACGGGTGCAAGCCAGTTTTGCACACGCAGAATACTCAGGTTAAACTTGACGAGGCTAGCATATGCAGATATGGCCTCGGAACACAGAGACCGAAAGGTCGAGCGTGAATCATATAGTAGATATGATCAACATAACGATGTTCACCATTGAAAACTACTCCATGTCACGTGATGATCGGTTATGGTTTAGTTGATTTGGATCACGTGATCACTTAGAGGATTAGAGGGATGTCCATCTAAGTGGGAGTTCTTAAGTAATTTGATTAACTGAACTTAAACTTATCATGAACTTAGTCCTGGTAGAATTTTGCAAATTATGTTGTAGATCAATAGCTCGCGTTGTTGCTTCCCTGTGTTTATTTTGATATGTTCCTAGAGAAAATTGTGTTGAAAGATGTTAGTAGCAATGATGCGGATTGGATCCGTGATCTGAGGTTTATCCTCATTGCTGCACAGAAGAATTGTGTCCTTGATGCACCGCTAGGTGACAGACCTATTGCAGACGTTATGAACGTTTGGCTAGCTCAATATGATGACTACTTGATAGTTAAGTGCACCATGCTTAATGGCTTAGAATCGGGACTTCAAAGACGTTTTGAACGTCATGGACCATATGAGATGTTCCAGGAGTTAAAGTTAATATTTCAAGCAAATACCCGAGTTGAGAAATATGAAGTCTCCAACAAGTTCTATAGCTAAAAGATGGAGGAGAATCGCTCAACTAGTGAGCATGTGCTCAGATTGTCTGGGTACTACAATCGCTTGAATCAAGTGGGAGTTAATCTTCCAGATAAGATAGTGATTGACAGAATTCTCTATTCACCATCACCAAGTTAGTAGAACTTCGTGATGAACTATAATATGCAAGGGATAACGGAAACAAACCCCAAGCTCTTCGTGATGCTGAAATTAACGAAGGTAGAAATCAAGAAAAACATCAAGTGTTGATGGTTGACAAGATCATTAGTTTCAAGAAAAGGGCAAAGGGAAGAAGGGGAACTTCAAGAAGAACGGCAAGCAAGTTGCTGCTCAAGTGAAGAAGCCCAAGTCTGGACCTAAGCCTGAGACTGAGTGCTTCTACTGCAAAGGGACTGGTCACTGTAAGCGGAACTACCCCAAGTGATTGGCGGATAAGAAGGATGGCAAAGTGAACATAAGTATATTTGATATACATGTTATTGATGTGTACTTTACTAGTGTTTATAGCAAACCCTCAGTATTTGATACTAGTTCAGTTGCTAAGAGTAGTAACTCGAAACGGGAGTTGCAGAATGAACAGAGACTAGTTAAGGGTGAAGTGACAATGTGTGTTGGAAGTGGTTCCAAGATTGATATGATCATCATCGCACACTCCCTATACTTTCGGGATTAGTGTTGAACCTAAATAAGTGTTATTTGGTGTTTGCGTTGAGCATGAATATGATTTGATCATGTTTATTGTAATACGGTTATTCATTTAAGTAAAAGAATAAATTGTTGTTCTGTTTACATGAATAAAACCTTATATGGTTACGCACCCAATGAAAATAGTTCATTGGATCTCGATCTTAGTGATACGCATATTCATAATATTGAAACCAAAAGATGCGAAGTTAATAATGATAGTGCAACTTATTTGTGGCACTGCCGTTTAGGTCATATTGGTGTAAAGCACATGAAGAAACTCCATGCTGATGGGATTTTGGAATCACTTGATTATGAATCAGTTGATGCTTGCGAACCATGCCTCATGGGCAAGATGACTAAGACTCTGTTCTTCGGAACAATGGAGCGAGCAACAGATTTGTTGGAAATCATACATACTGATGTATGTGGTCCGATGAATATTGAGGCTCGCGACAGGTATCATTATTTTCTGATCTTCACAGATGAATTGAGCAGATATGAGGATATCTACTTGATGAAACATAAGTCTGAAACATTTGAAAAGTTCAAAGAATTTCAGAGTGAAGTGAAAAATCATTGTAACAAGAAAATAAAGTTTCTATGAATCTGATCGTAGAGAAGAGTATTTGAGTTACGAGTTTGGCCTTCAGTTAAAAACAATGTGAAATAGTTTCACTACTCACGCCACCTGGAACACCACAGCATAATGGTGTGTCCGAACGTCATAACCGTACTTTATTGGATATAGTGCAATCTATGATGTTTCTTACCGATTTACCACTATCGTTTTTGGGGTCATGCATTAGAGACAGCTGCATTCACGTTAAAAAAGGGGCACCATCTATATCCGTCGAGACGATGCCTTGTGAACTATGGTTTGGCAAGAAACCAAAGTTGTCGTTTCTTGAAGTTTGGGGTTGCGATGCTTATGAGAAAAAGTTTCATCCTGATAAGCTCAAACCCAAATCGGAGAAATATGTCTTCATAGGATACCCAAAGGAGACTGTTGGGTACGCCTTCTATCACAGATCCTAAGGCAAGACATTCGTTGCTTATAATGGATCCTTTCTAGAGAAGGAATTTCTCTTGAAAGAAGTGAGTGGGAGGAAAGTAGAAAACTTGATAAGGTAATTGTACCTTCTACCTTATTGGAAAGTAGTTCATCACAAAAATCTTTTCTTGTGACTACTACACCAATTAGTGAGGAAGCTAATGATGATGATCATGTAACTTCAGATCAAGTTACTACCGAATCTCGTAGGTAAACCAGAGTGAGATCCGCACCAGAGTGGTACGGTAATCCTGTTCTGGAGGTCATGTTACTTGACCATGACGAACCTACGAACTATGAGGAAGCGATGATGAGCCCAGATTCCGCGAAATGGTTTGAGGCCATGAAATCTGAGATATGATCCATGTATGAGAACAAAGTTTGGACTTTGGTTGACTTGCCCGATGATCGGCAAGCAATTGAGAATAAATGGATCTTGAAGAGGAAGACGGACGCTGATAGTAGTGTTACTATCTACAAAGCTAGAATTGTCGCAAAAGGTTTTTGACAAGTTCAAAGTGTTGACTACGATGAGAGTTTCTCACTTATATCTATGCTTAAGTCTGTCCAAATCATGTTAGCAATTGCCGCATTTTATGAAATCTGGCAAATGGATAAACAAAACTGCATTCCTTAATGGATTTATTAAAGAAGAGTTGTATGTGATGCAACAAGAAGGTTTTGTCAATCCTAAAGGTGCTAACAAAATGTGCAAGCTCCAGCGATCCATCTGTAGACTGGTGCAAACATCTCGGAGTTGGAATATACGCTTTGATGAGTTGATCAAAGCATATAGTTTTATACAGACTTGCCGTGAAGCCTGTATTTACAAGAAAGTGAGTGGGAGCACTACAACATTTCTGATAAGTATATGTGAATGACATATTGTTCATCGGAAATAATGTAGAATTATTCTGTAAAGCATAAAGGAGTGTTTGAAAGGAGTTTTTCAAAGAAAGACTTCGGTGAAGCTGCTTACATATTGAGCTCCAAGATCTATAGAGATAGACCAAGAAGCTTGATAAGTTTTTTCAATGAATACATACCTTGACAAGATTTTTGAAGTAGTTCAAAATGGAACAGTCAAAGAAAGAGTTCTTGCCTGTGTTACAAGGTGTGAAATTGAGTAAGACTCAAAACCCGACCACGGCAGAAGATAGAAAGAGAATGAAAGTCATTCCCTGTGCCTTGGCCATAGGTTCTATAAAGTATGCCATGCTGTGTACCAGATCTATTGTATACCCTACACTGATTTTGGCAAGGGAGTACAATAGTGATCTAGGAGTAGATCACTAGACAGCGGTCAGAATTATCCTTAGTGAAATAAGGATATGTTTCTCGATTATGGACGTGACAAAAGGTTCGTCGTAAAGGGTTACGCCGATGCAAGTTTTGACACTAATCTAGATGACTCTAAGTCTCGGTCTAGATATATATTGAAAGTGGGAGCAATTAGCTAGAGTAGCTCCATGCAGAGCATTGTTGACATAGAAATTTGCAAAATACATGTGGATCTGAATGTGGCAGACCCGTTGACTAAAATTATCTCACAAGCAAAACATGATCACACCTTAGTACTCTTTGGGTGTTAATGACATAGAGATGTGAACTAGATTACTGACTCTAGTAAACCCTTTGAGTGTTGGTCACATGACGATGTGAACTATGGGTGTTAATCACATGGTGATGTGAACTATTGCTGTTAAATCACATGGCGATGTGAACTAGATTATTGACTCTAGTGCAAGTGGGAGACTGAAGGAAATATGCCCTAGAGGCAATAATAAAGTTATTATTTATTTCCTTATATCATGATAAATGTTTATTATTCATGCTAGAATTGTATTAACCGGAAACATAATACATGTGTGAATACATAGACAAACAGAGTGTCACTAGTATGCCTCTACTTGACTAGCTCGTTAATCAAAGATGATTATGTTTCCTAACCATGAACAAAGAGTTGTTATTTGATTAACGAGGTCACATCATTAGTTGAATGATCTGATTGACATGACCCATTCCATTAGCTTAGCACCCGATCGTTTAGTATGTTGCTATTGCTTTCTTCATGACTTATACATGTTCCTATAACTATGAGATTATGCAACTCCCGTTTACCGGAGGAACACTTTGGGTACTACCAAACGTCACAACGTAACTGGGTGATTATAAAGGAGTACTACAGGTGTCTCCAATGGTAGATGTTGGGTTGGCGTATTTCGAGATTAGGGTTTGTCACTCCGATTGTCGGAGAGGTATCTCTGGGCCCTCTCGGTAATACACATCACATAAGCCTTGCAAGCATTATAACTAAGATGTTAGTTGTGAGATGATGTATTACGGAACGAGTAAAGAGACTTGCCAGTAACGAGATTGAACTAGGTATTGGATACCGACGATCGAATCTCGGGCAAGTAACATACCGATGACAAAGGGAACAACGTATGTTGTTATGCGGTCTGACCGATAAAGATCTTCGTAGAATATGTAGGAGCCAATATGGGCATCCAGGTCCCGCTATTGGTTATTGACCAGAGACATGTCTCGGTCATGTCTACATTGTTCTCGAACCGTAGGGTCCGCACGCTTAAGGTTTTGATGACAGTTATATTATGAGTTTATGAGTTTTGATGTACCGAAGGAGTTCGGAGTCCCGGATGAGATCGGGGACATGACGAGGAGTCTCGAAATGGCCGAGACGTAAAGATTGATATATTGGAAGCCTATGTTTGGACATCGGAAGTGTTCCGGGTGAAATCGGGATTTTACCGGATTACCGGGAGGGTTACCGGAACCCCCCGAGAGCCAAATGGGCCAACATGGGCCTTAGTGGAAAGGTGAGAAGGCAGCCCACATAGGGCTGCGCCTCCCCCCTCTCCCTAGTCCTATTAGGACTAGGAGAGGGGCCGGCCACCTCTCTCTTTCACTTCCCACTTGGGAATCCTACTTGGACTAGGATTGGAGGGGGGAGTCCTACTCCCGGTAGGAGTAGGACTCCTCCTGCGCCTCCCTCCTTTGGCCGGCCAGCCTCCCCCCCTCCATCCTTTATATACGGGGGCAGGGGACACCCCAAGACACACAAGTTGATCATTGTTGATCGTTCCTTAGCCGTGTGCGGTGCCCCTGCCACCAAATTCCACCTCGGTCATATCGTTGTAGAGCTTAGGCGAAGCCCTGCGTCGGTAGTACATCAAGATCGTCACCACGCCGTTGTGCTGACGGAACTCTTCCTCGACGCTTTGCTGGATCGGAGCCCGAGGATCGTCATCGAGCTGAACGTGTGCTAAGAACTCGGAGGTGCCGGAGTAACGGTGCTTGGATCGGTCGGATCGGGAAGAAGACGTACGACTACTTCCTCTATGTTGTGAGATCGCTTCCGCAGTCGGTCTGCGTTGGTACGTAGACAATACTCTCCCCCTTGTTGCTATGCATCACCATGATCTTGCGTGTGCGTAGGAAAATTTTCGAAATTACTACGTTCCCCAACAACACCCGGTCCTTGCGAAGGTTAAAACAGCACCAACTTGACAAATTATCGTTGTGGTTTTGATGCGTAGGTAAGATTGGTTCTTGCTTAAGCCCGTAGTAGCCACGTAAAACTTGCAACAAACAAAGTAGAGGATGTCTAACTTGTTTTTGCAGGGCATGTTGTGATGTGATATGGTCAAGATATGTTGCTAAATTTTATTGTATGAGATGATCATGTTTTGTAACCAAGTTATCGGCAACTGGCAGGAGCCATATGGTTGTCGCTTTATTGTATGCAATGCAATCGCCCTGTAATGCTTTACTTTATCACTAAGCGGTAGCGATAGTCGTAGAAGCATAAGATTGGTGAGACGACAACGATGCTACGATGGAGATCAAGGTGTCGCGTCGGTGACGATGGTGGTCATGACGGTGCTTCAGAGATGGAGATCACAAGCACAAGATGATGATGGCCATATCATATCACTTATATTGATTGCATGTGCTGTTTATCTTTTATGCATCTTATCTTGCTTTGATTGACGGTAGCATTATAAGATGATCTCTCACTAAAATTCAAGATAAAAAGTGTTCTCCCTGAGTATGCACCATTGCCAAAGTTCGTCGTGCCCAGACACCACATGATGATCGGGTGTGATAAGCTCTACGTCCATCTACAACGGGTGCAAGCCAGTTTTGCACACGCAGATTACTCAGGTTAAACTTGACGAGCCTAGCATATGCAGATATGGCCTCGGAACACTGAGACCGAAATGTCGAGCGTGAATCATATAGTAGATATGATCAACATAGCGATGTTCACCATTGAAAACTACTCCATTTCACCTGATGATCGGTTATGGTTTAGTTGATTTGGATCACGTGATCACTTAGATGATTAGAGGGATGTCTATCTAAGTGGGAGTTCTTAAGTAATATGATTAATTGAACTTAGTCCTGGTGAAAGTGCGTTATATCGACTAGAGGGGGGTGAATTGGCGATTTCTATGAAAGTCTTCAAAACGTGGAAGTTATGAAGACAAACAGAATAGACAAGCCTATCACTATGCAGCGGAAGTTAGATTACACAAGGCAAGCCATTGTCAAGTATTCAATATAGTGAAAGCACAGTGACAAACAGCTTCAGTGTAGTAAGGATCAGGTAGGAAGAAGTTATGAAGCCAAACAAATCATACAGTTAAGTTGTGAAGACAGAAGATAAAGCAAGCATGCAATGGCTTCACAGTGTGTAACATAAAGTAAAAGGAAGTGAAGATGAAACCAGTGACACGCTGAAGACAATGATTTGTTGGACCAGTTCCAGTTGCTGTGACAACTGTACGTCTGGTTGGAGCGGCTAGGTATTTAAACCAAAGGACACACAGTCCCAGACACCCAGTCCTGAACACGCAGCTCAGGGCACCAAGTCCTCACCGTTTTCTCCTTGAGCCAAGGTCACACAAACCTCGCCCAATCACTCTGGTAAGTTTTCAAGGTAGACTCCCAAACCTTCACAGACTTTGTTCACCAGCAATCCACAATTTCTCTTGGATGCTCAGAACGCGACGCCTAACCGGCTGGAGTATGCACAGTCCTCAAGTGTAATAAGTCTTCAGATCACTCAGACAAGAAGACTTAAGTGATGCCCAATTTACTCTGGCTCTGGGTGGTTAGGGCTTTTCTCCTCGCTAGGAATTTTCTCTCAAAGGCTTCGAGGTGGGTTGCTCTCAAACGACAAAAGCCGTGCACTGAAATCTGAGCAACCAACCGTTTATGGTTGTAGGGGTGGACTATTTATAGCCACTTGGCAACCCGACCTGATTTGTCCGAAATGACCCTGGGTCACTAAGGAACTGACACGTGTACCAACGGTCGGATTTCGAACTCACACGACAACTTTACTTGGGCTACAAGTAAAGCTGACTTGTCTGACTCTGGACAAGATTTTCTCTCATAGTCTTCGCTCGAAGACATAGGATTTGAATTAGGCATCACTTCAGTCATTCTGACTGGTTCTCTTGGACCCCACTTAACAGTACGGTGGTTCCTATGACACAACATAAATGAAGTAAAACTACGAAGGATTGAAAGTGCGTTATATCGACTAGAGGGGGGGTGAATAGGCGATTTTTATGAAAGTCTTCAAAACGTGGAAGTTATGAAGACAAACAGAGTGGACAAGCCTATCACTATGCTGCGGAAGTTAGATTACACAGCGCAAGCCATAGTCAAGTATACAATATAGTGAAAGCACAGTGACAAACAGCTTCAGTGTAATGAGGATCAGGTTGGAAGAAGTAATGAAGCCAAACAGATCATATAGTCAAGTTGTGAAGACAGAAGATAAAGCAAGCATGCAATAGCTTCACAATGTGTACTGGTAAGTAAAGGGAGGTGAAGATGAAACCAGTGACACGTTGAAGACAATGATATGTTGGACCAGTTCCAGTTGCTGTGACAACTGTACGTCTGGTTGGAGCGGCTAGGTATTTAAACCAAAGGACACCCAGTCCTGAACACGCAGCTCAGGACACCCAGTCCTCACCATTTTCTCCTTGAGCTAAGGTCACACAGACCTCGCCCAATCACTCTGGTAAGTCTTCAAAGTAGACTCCCAAACCTTCACAGACTTTGTTCACCGGCAATCCACAATTTCTCTTGGATGCTCAGAACGCGACGCCTAACCGTCTGGAGGATGCACAGTCCTCAAGTGTAATAAGTCTTCAGATCACTCAGACAGGAAGACTTAAGTGATGCCCAATTACTCTGGCTCTGGGTGGTTAGGGCTTTTCTCCTCGCTAGGGATTTTCTCTCAAAGGCTTCGAGGTGGGTTGCTCCCAAACGACAAAAGCCGTGCACTGAAATCTGAGCAGCCAACCGTTTATGGTTGTAGGGGTGGACTATTTATAGCCACTTGGCAACCCTGACCTGATTTGTCCGAAATGACCCAGGGTCACTAAGGAACTGACACGTGTACTAACGGTCGGATTTTGAACTCTCACGGCAACTTTACTTGGGCTGCAAGTAAAGCTGACTTGTCTGACTCTGGACAAGATTTTCTCTCATTGTCTTCACTCGAAGACATAGGATTTGAATTAGGCATCACTTCAGTCATCCAGACTGGTTCTCTTGGACCCCACTTAACAGTACGGTGGTTCCTATGACACAACATGAATGAAGTAAAACTACGAAGGATCTAAGTCTTCGAGTTCCATAGGCTTCATGGGGAGTCTTCATATGTCATTGTCTTCGACATGAATGTCTTCATGAACCACCATTGTCTTCAATGTCTTCATACATTTTTGGGGGTCATCTCTGGTAGCTAAACCGAATCAATGAGGGACTTCTACCTGTGTTATCCTGCAATTCTCACAAACACATTAGTCCCTCAACTAGGTTTGCCGTCAATACTCCAAAACCAACTAGGGGTGGCACTAGATGCACTTACAATCTCCCCCTTTTTGGTGATTGATGACAAACTAGTTGAAGTTTTCAATGGGGAATATAATTTGTGAAATTGTAAAGGAATTGTCTTCATAAGCTGCAAGGGCTCCCCCTGAAGATGTGCATATAAGTGATTTGCTTCTGGAACGCGAATGCACATAGCAGGTTGTGTTTGTGGGAATCCACTTCAACTTATGATGACAATCCATCATGCATGTAAAGATATATGAAGATAATGACATGCATAATGAAAAATGGACGTCTGCGAAATGATATAAGTGCGGAAATTATCGTCGTACATGCGGAATTCATCTTCGCAAAAACACAGTGGCAAACATAGTAGCAGACGACCATCAAGTTTAAGTGTTACAACTCAAAGAACCAAATGTAGCAAAACGAGAGTTGTAAGCACGAAGCAAAATATAATAAAGCACCCGCCCTTATTATTGACCCGCTTGAAGACTATGAACATCATATGCTTCTCCCCCTTTTGTCAGTGATGACCAAAAAGGTTTGAAGACATAGAGTTTTCTACGCGTTCCCAGGCGCAGCAGGGTCGGTGGAGGCGTTTGGTGGAGCTGGCGAGCTTGGTGTAGTGACGACGCGTGCTGAAGAAGGTGGTGGTGATGTAGCGTCGTCTTCTTCCTCAATGATTTTTCCAGTCACTGTGGCAGCAGGGGAAGAGAACTCTGATTCTTCAAGCGACGGAGTTCCACGCAACACAGCTCTTCTGGGGGGTGTGGAGTCAAACTTGAATCTCTCTTTGAAGCCATCCTCTTGCAGTTCAGCTTTAGTGCACATCATTGTGAGGCCTTTCCAAGTGCGGCGACAGGTTTCATGTGCGACAAAGGCATTCTTCGTGGCCAGATTCCTGATGCGATTGACGTCTTGCATGATACTGCGCATCTGCCTTTTGAGCCAGTCGTGATGCCTATCTTGCTTTTGGTGCAGAGCCACAAGAAGTTCACGGTCAGTGAGTGTATGAGCGCGTTTCTTGGGTCTCTGTGCAGCGGTGCTGTCAATGGCTTCAGTTGATGCAGGGGCACGTGTGGTGCCAGCCATTGGATAGACTCTGGAAATGGCTTCAACACCTTCATCATGCTGAGTGAAGCTCTGGTGTTCTGCATTCTGAAGACTTAATGGCTGCTTGGCAGGCTCAGGATAAATCACTTCAGCAGAGGTGTCCACATCAGGTAAGAAGATTCTGTGGTTGCGGGCAGAGGGTTGATAGGATATTGCAGAGTGGAGCTTGATGAGCCTCATAACCCATGGAGCATAAATCTTCAGACCAAAGAGATCTGAGCCAGACGCTGCAAGTTGGCGTATAAAGAGATCCTGGGCATTGAAGCATTTGCCATGCAGGATGCAGAAGATGAGAGTCTTCATGGCACCTTCAACCTTGGCATATCGAGAGTGCCCCTTAATGGGCCATAGAGTCCGCCTGATGATGTGATAGATAGTTCTGGGCAGGTACTCTAAGTCTTCAACGAAGAACTCGGTTGGGTAAGGTGCGTCAGGAAGCAATGGCTTCATCATTGAGAGCATCTGACTCATATTTGGCTCAGGTCGCTGAAATATGCTCTCAACTGCTTCAGCATGGAGTTGGCAGCCTTCTTCGAAGAATTCGCCTGGAGTGGGTAGGCTGGTGAGCTCAATGATATCAAATGCATTGGCTTCATGATGGACGTTGCCGGTCATCCACTCCAGGACCCAAGTCTTTGGATCTCTGTTGTAGCCTTTGATGTGCAGTGTGGCATAGAACTGGAGCAGAAGCTCTTCATTCCAGTGCTCTTCATCCGTGACAAACGGCAGCAGGCCAACTTGCTTGAAGCAGTCCAGTGCTTCTTCCAGACCAGGCAGACCAGCAATAGCTTCAACCTCAAGGCGCTGGCGTGGAAAGATACGGCCTTGGTTGTAGAGGACGCAGGAGTAGTAGCTGCGCTGTGGGTAGCTCCAGAACCTATCTGACACAATCCGTTCCCTTGAGTAAGGGTTCTTGGAGCGGTTGAAGAAGGTGTTATCTGCCCTGAAGCTATTGACATTAAAGGAGCCAGGAGCAGTGGCAGGACCTGGGAACCTTGGCAGTCGTGGGATTGGCTTTTGTACC
Source organism: Triticum monococcum (assembly GCA_034509565.1). Lineage (NCBI taxonomy): Eukaryota > Viridiplantae > Streptophyta > Magnoliopsida > Poales > Poaceae > Triticum > Triticum monococcum. The sequence goes on from CM067845.1 coordinate 675,762,674, forward strand.
TGGGGCCTGTGCGCAACATGATAGTTGAACTGTGGACCGGCAGCAGACTCAGGCACAGAAGGGTCAGAGGCAGTAGCTTTAGTATCTCTTGAAGCTGTTGGTTGGTCGGGCTCTACAAATGCTTCAGTATTGGGTGTGGCAGCCGCAATGGTGTCAGCCTCATCACGTGTAGTGAGAGGGATGGATTCAGGTATGTTCTCCTTGAGAACTTCTTCTTGTTGGTGCGGGGGAGATGGAGCTTGAGGTTCTTCATGCTCTTCTTCATGGTCTTCGGCTGATGCAGCCGGAATGTCGTCAGCAGTCTGAGCCCTTGGCCCTTTGCGAAGCCTACGGAATGCAGGCGACGCCGGTGGAGTTGCAGTGGGCTGGGGCTCATCCTCTTCCTCCTGCGGGCGATCTGCCCACGATGCATCTTGGGTGATTGGCGTCAAGGGACGACCAATGCTGATCATTTCGCTCGTTTCGAGCTGAGGAAGGACTGCATCACCTTGCACATTGTCTTGGAGACCAATGTCTTCAGCAGCGTTGGGGTCGGCTGCTGGAATGTCTTCAGCGTGCGGAGCCTCTGTGAAAGCAGGCTCATGCACGGTCAGCTGACGATCTTCGTGAGGAAAGCGAACGGAGAGGGGTTCGATTATCAAGGGCTCTGTGGGAGCAGCCCGAGACTTCTTGGTCTTGTGCTTCTTGATGGTGGGGTCTGAAGGAGAGGCTTCAGGGTGTTTCCTCTTCCTTGCTTCAGCTTCGGCTGTCCTTGTCTTCTTAAGCTCTGAAGCGGTTGAGCGGTGCTTTGGCTTCGAGCAAGGCTTGGCAGTGGGGAAGACAATCGGAACAGCTTCTTGCCATGGGGCCTCTTGTTCAGCCACAGTGGGCTTCTTCTTTTTCTTCGCGGCCATCCTGGGGTCGATGCCGGGATGCCCAAGTGCCTTTCGCTTCTCGGCCTCATTGTAGGCCTGCACACAGAGATCAGCCAAATTCTTCATGCGCTCACATGAACCCTGAGCCTCTGCACGTTTCTGCATAAAGTTTTCCTTTAACTCGTGCAGCATGACTTTGAAGTCTTTGACTTCTTGGACGCTGAGCGTGGCCATGTTCTGCTTGAACTGAGCCTTTTCAAAATCTATCTTCTGCTTCAGTTCCACTATGCGCTGGGCAATTGCGAGTTCTGAAGCAATAGCTCCTTGGAAGGCTACGCTGAGGCCAATGGGCAGCTGCAGATCATCGAAGCTGGTGTTGGGTGTATCAAACCACTCATCAATGAAGTTGTGCATGATTGCTGCATCGAACAGAGGCAGATTGTTGAAGATTTCAGCCTCCTCCTTGCTCTTGATTAGCTGCTCAAGAGCGTCATCGGCAAGATCGTCGTCACTTGACAGATCAATGGCCTCGCAGCGCAGAACGACAGCGGCAGTGAGCTCTTTGCCAGTATGTGGCTGAGGCTTCTTGGCTTCTTGGGGCTTGGAGACTCGTGATAAGTCTTTAGACTGCACACTTGCTTCAGGAGGTGCAGTGGCCAATGGCTTCGCTCTGGAGATCTTGGGAGAAGCGGCTGGCTTTGAAGCTTTTGGCTTCTTCTTCATCTGCTTCGGCTCCGGGGCAGCAGGAGCGTCATCAGACTCAGTGTCTGCTGGAGGGTCGTTCACGGCAGTCCCTTGGACTAGAATGCGAGTGATGAGGCCTTCGAGATTGGCATACGGCCCGATGACATTGGGATTTGCGTCGCGTGTGCCATCCGCCCTTGGCTTAGAGGGACCAGGGTTGAAGTCCAGTCCAAACTCCTTGTTTTGCTTCGCAGAGTTCTGAGAAAATTGGAAGTTGCGCTTGAAGAGATTGTCATCGCGACACCAGAGAAGTGATGACGGATGTGCTTCAGCTGGCTGTTGTCCTCTGACCATGCATGGATAGAAGCCTTGAGCAATGGCTTCGTCTCTGGACCGGGGTACGAGATTTTTGTACAAGACATCTCCCCATGGCCTCTTGATGGCGCACTTCTCTGCATATTCCTTGGTGACGAAGCGGTATTGGAACCACTGCTCTGCCCAATATCTTCGAATCCATTGGATTCGTGTCTTGCGCTGACCATAGCTCTCTTCAGGATCAGTTTGGTACATTTCTGCCAAATCTTCAGGCAGATCTTTAGACGTTTCACCATGTCTCTGTCTGCGTCCCTTCCTTGCTGGTTTTTCTGTTGCCATGAAGCTTAACTTGGAAGGCTTCAAGAGATTCAAAGTCTTCAAAGGCTTCCTTTTGCTTGACCAACAGGAACTTGCTTCGGGTGAATTGATGTGACGCTGTAGGAACTCTGCAAATGAATGCAGACTATGAGAACCAAAAGATTCTCCCACGGACATGTACCTGTGACAGCATTAAGGTGCGAGGGAAGGGGAAGAGGTCATATGCATTCTCAGAACATTTTGAAGATAAATCAGTTTAGAAGATATTGACCTCATCATGCGAAGACATTCACTTTATAGAAAAGAAGTTGGTTCCAGTGAGGAATCTAACTACTTCATGAAGAACAAGTGAATATACTAGGCAAGTTATGAGATGCAGATGAGAGGGATGAAACTTGTGTGAATGGAAACCTCTTTTGGCAGAAAGTGATGGAGCTATAGGATCAAAAGAGGCTGTAAAAAGACTTGTTATTTACCAGACTTGGAACTGCTAGACGAGGTGAGAGTTGAGGCCGAGCATTTCGATCCTCCGTGCCCTAACTTGGCGACGGAAGACACCTACGGCGACGGCGGAGAGACTGATGTCCACTTTCGGCGTGAGAACAGCGTCGGAGAGGTTGCGGCAATGAAGCACTTCGTCGCCGGCGTCGTTGAGAGTTAGCGGTGGCGCTAGGGTTCGTGCGAGGGTGGAAGAAGAGATAATGACCGCAGTGAAACGTGTATTTATAGGGATATGGGTGGCACTGGGCTATTACTCAGGTGCCCCTGGCGATTCGCATCTGATCAGTACGTGGCCAGCATGCGGAATTGTGGGGGCAGTTTCACCCCACGCACGCCTTGTTTGTCGGGAGCCGTTCCTACTTCTCCGGATTTCTTGTTGATGGAAAAACATTGAAAGCTGTTTTAAAGTTTGTCTCTGTGTCTTCTTCTGACAAGGATGCAGTGAAGACATTCGACAGTTTCAATAGAATGCATATGACTTGGAGAGATAGAGTTTGAGGTAGGAAGCATGGAGAGGTTAGGGTCCGATCACATTCACTTAGTTCAAAAGATTCAAACAAGAAGACATAGCTATAAGTGAGTGCTGTAGAGGACAGAACACCAGTACATATATAATCAACATAGAGAAGATAATCATGAAGACATGTTGAGATTGAAGACAAACCAAATGTGAAGACATAGCAAATGTAATGCCATGAGTGAAACACTTCAAGCAGAAAAATTTGGTGGTGGCGCTACCCACCGTATAGGAAGTATTAGACCCAGACACGGCGCACAATTATCGTGGCGCTCCGAAGTCAAATTCCACGTTAATGTATTCACACTTAGAATGTATGTCTTCATTGATTGAAGATATACGTTACTTCGTGTGTTGCACATCTAAGTCATCATCATGCATAAGTGTTAGGATGTGTGCCTGATCACAAGACATTTGAGGATTCCAAGATATTTAGCTCACACCGTAACTTGCAAAATCTCTTCTCATCCAAGGGCTTGGTGAAGATATCTGCCAATTGCTCTTCAGTGTTGACGTGTATGATATCAATGTCTTCCTTTGCAACATGATCTCTGAGAAAATGATGACGAATTTCAATGTGCTTTGTCTTTGAGTGCTGAACTGGGTTGTTGGCGATCTTGATGGCGCTTTCGTTGTCGCAGTAGAGTGGCACTTGCTTTAGATGAATGCCATAATCCTTGAGGGTTTGCTTCATCCATAGAAGCTGAGCGCAGTAGGATCCAGCAGCAATGTATTCAGATTCAGCAGTGGAGAGAGATACACAGTTCTGCTTCTTTGAAGACCAACAGACAAGTGATCGGCCCAGAAAGTGACATGTCCCTGATGTGGACTTCCGATCAACCTTGTCACCAGCGTAATTAGCATCCGAAAATCCAACCAGATCAAACTCTGAGCCCTTTGGATACCATAATCCTAGAGTTGGGGTGTGAGCCAAATATCGAAGAATTCGCTTCACAGCTAAGTGATGCGACTCCTTTGGTGCCGCTTGGAACCGAGCACACATGCAAACACTAAGCATAATATCTGGCCTAGATGCACATAAATAAAGCAAAGAACCAATCATGGAGCGGTATACCTTTTGATCGAACTCTTTACCATTGTCGTCAGGACCCAGATGATGTTTGGCTGGCATTGGTGTTGTGAAGCCTTTGAAGTCTTGCATACCGAACTTCTTCAGGCAATCTTTGAGATATTTCTCTTGAGATATGAAGATGCCATTGCGTTGTTGCTGTATCTGAAGACCGAGGAAGAATTTCAGCTCCCCCATCATAGACATCTGATATTGCTCTTGCATCATATATCCGAACTCCTCACTGTACTTCTGATTGGTGCAGCCGAAGATGATGTCATCCACATATATTTGGCACACAAACAGTTCACCATCATATGTCTTCATGAAGAGAGTGGGATCTAGGGAACCAGGTATGAAGCCTTTGCTCTTCAGGAAGTATTTGAGTGTATCATACCAGGCCCGAGGGGCTTGTTTGAGGCCATATAGTGCCTTATTGAGCTTGTAAACCATGTCAGGATGTTTTGGATCTTCAAACCCAGGTGGTTGTGCAACATACACTTCTTCTTCAATTTTGCCATTGAGGAAGGCACTCTTTACATCCATTTGATACAGAATGATGTTGTGATGATTTGCATAGGCCAGCAGTATATGGATGGCTTCAAGTCTGGCAACAGGAGCAAATGTTTCATCGAAGTCAATGCCTTCCACTTGAGTATATCCTTGAGTAACAAGACGAGCCTTGTTTCGGACGACTTGGCCATGTTCATCTTGCTTTTTGCGGTATATCCATTTGGTGCCTATTATGTTATGCTTCCATGGATCAGGATGCTTAACCAACTCCCATACATTGTTCAGCTCAAACTGTTGAAGCTCTTCCTGCATAGCTTGAATCCATTCAGGTTCCATAAAGGCTTCATCAATTTTCTTGGGTTCAGTGATTGAAACGAATGCGAAGTGTCCGCAGAAATTTGCCAGTTGAGTTGCCCTTGAATGAGTCAGTGGACCAGGTGCATTGATGCTATCAATTATTTTGTCAATCTGCACTTCATTGGCAACACGAGGATGTAGGGGTCGAAGACTTTGCTCTTGCTGATCTACGTTGTCATGGGGAGGAATGTCTTCAGGCTGAGCATTGTCTTCATGTGGATCAGGTGCTGAGATGATAAGTTCTTCTTTAGGATGAGCTTCAGAAGGTATAATTTCTCCAGTTCCCATTAGCTTGATTGATTCACTGGCTGGAACTTCATCTAGCACATCTGTTAGTTGCTCTCTTTGTGACCCATTGGTCTCATCGAACCGCACATCCACTGTTTCAACCACTTTGTAGTGAAAGAGATTGAAGACTCTGTAGGAGTGCGAATCCTTTCCATATCCAAGCATGAAGCCCTCATGTGCTTTTGGAGCAAATTTTGAGGTGTGGTGAGGGTCCTTGATCCAGCATCTTGATCCAAATACTCTGAAGTAACTGACATTTGGCTTCTTGCCACTCAGAAGTTCATAAGATGTCTTGTTCAGCAGCTTGTGAAGATATGCACGGTTGATAGTATGGCATGCAGTGTCAATGGCTTCAGTCCAGAATTTTCTTGGTGTCTTGTACTCATCTAACATTGTTCTGGCCATCTCAATGAGTGTTCTGTGCTTGCGTTCGACGATGCCATTCTGTTGTGGCGTGTATGGAGCTGAGAATTCATGAGTGATGCCCAATGTATCAAGATATGTGTCAAGGCCAGTGTTCTTGAATTCTGTGCCATTGTCACTTCTGATGTGCTTTATCTTGGCGCCATAATTGTTCATAGCCCGATTTGCGAAGCGTCTGAAGACATCCTGCACTTCAGTCTTGTAAAGGATTATGTGCACCCAAGTATATCTAGAGTAATCATCAACAATGACGAAGCCATAGAGGCAAGCAGTAGTTGAAAAAGTCGAGTAGTGAGTGGGACTGAAGAGATCCATGTGAAGCAGTTCGAAGGGTTGAGTAGTGGTCATGATTGTCTTCGAAGGATGTTTTGCCCTTGTCATCTTCCCAGCTTCACAGGCACCGCATAAGTGATCTTTCTTGAACTTGACGCCCTCGATGCCTATGACATGCTTCTTCTTTGCAAGGGTGTGGAGGTTCCTCATGCCAGCATGCCCAAGTCTTCGATGCCAAAGCCAGCATTCTGAAGCCTTTGCGGGAAGACATACTGCAAGCTGTGGCCCTGCTGAGAAATCTACCACGTACAAATCATCTTTCCGATACCCTTCAAACACTAGAGACTTGTCAGATTCCATTAGTACCAGGCAACGATATTTTCCAAAGATTACAATCATGTTCAAATCGCAAAGCATTGAGACAGACATTAAGTTGAAGCCAAGGGATTCAACAAACATGACTTTGTCCATGTGTTGATCCTTTGAGATTGCAACTCTACCTAAACCCAGTACCTTACTTTTACCAGTGTCAGCGAATGTGATGTGGCTCTTGTCAGATGGACGTAAGGTTGAGTCCATAAAGAGACTTCTTTTGCCAGTCATGTGATTTGTACACCCACTGTCAATAATCCATTCTGAAGACTCTGAAGTCGCTGGTGTCGTACCCTACAGTGCAGTTAGGGGGATAGGCTTCACCAAGAGTATTGTGAAGCAAAAACATTTGACGAACCAGTGGGTTATGAAAACTTAAATCCAGGTTAGGGTAAGTAGGGAGAGTAGCATGCGATTCAGGTATGAAATACATAGTGATGCCATTCGGGCATTTGATCTTGCGCCCCACAAGATTTTTAAGGTCCCCAGTAATAGCGTCAGAAGATTTTGGTTTTCTGCTGGAGACCTTTCCCTGCAAAAGAGAGTTAAGCTTTCTTAACCACCCACATCTTCAAGGGTGGCTTAGAAGCAATAAGTCTAAGTGCAGCATCTGAGAATTTTGGCTTTGGAGCCCTAGCAAACAGTCTAGCAGGTGGGCAATAGTACTCATAAGAATAGGCAGAATAGTTCTTGGTCATATGAGAATGACGGTTTGAAGAACCGCTCTCATATGCCTGAGCATGGTTTCCCTGCAAAACATTTGTGTTAGTGCGACTCAAGTGAGTCCTCTGCCTGTATGAAGCCTTTGGACCATATGAAGCCTTTGGTCTGAGGTTTGTCTTCTTCATGTGAGGTGTCATGAAGACATTCACAGGAAGATTCTCAAGACACGTTTTTGGAACCCAGATCTTCTTCATAGGCGGTCCATTCCTACAGTTAGTACCAATGTACCTGGCAAATACTTCACCATTCTGATTCTTAAACAGTTTATAGTTTGCATCAAAGGATTCATCAATGATAATAGGATTAGCACAAGTGAAGCCAGATAGATTGGATGGATCTGCTGAGGATTCCTTTGCAGCAACCCATGTGGTTTTGGGGTACTGCTCAGGTTTCCAGTAAGAGCCATCTGCATTAATTTTCCTCACAAACCCAATACCCTCTTTCCTAGGGTTTCGGTTCAGAATCCGCTTCTTGAGGACATCACATAATGTCTGATGTCCTTTGAGACTTTTGTACATCCCTGTTTCAAGCAATGTCTTCAACCTAGCATTCTCATCAGCAATAGCAGTGGTATCCTCAGCAGAGGGGTTAGTTACCACTTCAACAGTTGAAGATATTGCAACAGCAGTAGCAGTGGAGCATTCAGCAACAGAAATAGCATTATCACGCTCAATGCATTTAAGGCATGGTGGTTCAAATCCTTCCTGAGCAGAACTGATCTGTTCGGCTCGAAGTGACTCGTTTTCCTTTTGAAGATCTTCATGATCCGCTCTCAACTTCTCAAGATCTTGCTTCTTTTGAAGATAATCATAGGAAAGCTTTTCATGAGTAGTTGAGAGAGTCTCAAGACGATCTTCGAGTTCCTGATACTTAACATGAAGATTTTTTATGTCTTCAATTAAGGATTCAGAATGAGTCATTTCAGCACCCAACAGATCATCGCTTCTGTCTAACAGTTTTTGAAGATGTTCCATGGCCTTTTGTTGTTCAGTTGCAATTTTAGCAAGTGTTTTGTAGCTGGGTTTTGAATCTATATCAGAGTCATCGTCACTGGATGTTTGATAGTGAGTAGTGCGTGGGTTTACCTTGGCACCACGTGCCATGAAGCAGTAGGTAGGAGTAGAGTCGTCCTTGTCATTTGCATCGGTGTTGGTGATGGAGTCATTGTCTTCAGTGTTGAAGATGGACTTGGCGACGTAGGCTGTAGCCAGACTCACAATGCCTGAATCAGACTCCTCCTCAGACTCCACCTCTGCCTCCTCAGAAGCGGACTCCTCCTCTGAATCCATTTCCTTGCCAACAAACGCACGAGCCTTGCCAGATGAACTCTTCTTGTGTGATGAATACTTTGAGGAAGACTTGGACGAAGACTTTGAGTATTTCTTCATCTTCTTATCGTCAGAGTCATATTCCTTGCTCTTCTTCTTCTTTCTGTTCTCATTGTCCCACTGTGGACACTCAGAGATGAAGTGTCCAGTTTTCTTGCACTTGTGACATGTTTTCTTCTTGTAGTCATGAGCAGAAGCTTCATCACTCCTTGAGCTTGATCGTGAAGACTTTCTGAAGCCTTTCTTCTTGGTGAATTTCTGGAACTTCTTCACTAGCATTGCAAGTTCCCTTCCAATGTCTTCAGGATCATCAGAACTGCTGTCAGATTCTTCTTCAGATGAGGACACAGCTTTTGCCTTCAAGGCACGAGTTCGCCCATAGTTTGGACCGTAGATATCTCTTTTCTCAGAAAGCTGAAACTCATGTGTGTTGAGCCTCTCATGTATGTCAGACGGATCGAGTGTCTTGAAGTCTGGACGTTCTTGAATCATCAGGGCTAGGATGTCAAATGAACTGTCAAGTGACCTCAGCAGCGTCTTGACGATTTCATGCTTGGTGATCTCAGTGGCGCCGAGGGCTTGAAGCTCATTTGTGATGTCAGTGAGCCGGTCAAATGTGTGATGGACATTCTCATTGTCATTTTGTTTGAAGCGGTTGAAGAGGTTGCGAAGAACACTGATTCTCTGATCTCTCTGGGTTGAGATGCCTTCATTGACCTTGGAGAGCCAGTCCCAAACCAGCTTGGATGTCTTCAAGGCACTCACACGGCCATACTGTCCCTTGGTCAGATGACCACAGATAATATTCTTGGCAGTGGAGTCCAGTTGAGTGAACTTCTTGACATCAGCAGCAGTGACACCTTCTCCAGCCTTGGGAACGCCGTTTTCGACGACATATCATAGGTCGATGTCAATGGCTTCAAGATGCATGCGCATCTTATTCTTCCAGTAGGGATATTCAGTTCCATCGAAGACGGGGCACGCAGCGGAGACTTTAATTATCCCTGCAGTCGACATAGCTAAAACTCCAGGTGGTTAAACTGAATCACACAGAACAAGGGAGCACCTCGCTCTGATACCAATTGAAAGTGCGTTATATCAACTAGAGGGGGGTGAATAGGCGATTTTTATGAAAGTCTTCAAAACGTGGAAGTTATGAAGACAAACAGAGTGGACAAGCCTATCACTATGCAGCGGAAGTTAGATTACACAGCGCAAGCCATAGTCAAGTATACAATATAGTGAAAGCACAGTGACAAACAGCTTCAGTGTAATGAGGATCAGGTTGGAAGAAGTTATGAAGCCAAACAGATCATATAGTCAAGTTGTGAAGACAGAAGATAAAGCAAGCATGCAATAGCTTCACAATGTGTACTGGTAAGTAAAGGGAGGTGAAGATGAAACCAGTGACACGTTGAAGACAATGATATGTTGGACCAGTTCCAGTTGCTGTGACAACTGTACGTCTGGTTGGAGCGGCTAGGTATTTAAACCAAAGGACACACAGTCCCGGACACCCAGTCGTGAACACGCAGCTCAGGACACCCAGTCCTCACCATTTTCTCCTTGAGCTAAGGTCACACAGACCTCGCCCAATCACTCTGGTAAGTCTTCAAGGTAGACTCCCAAACCTTCACAGACTTCGTTCACCGGCAATCCACAATTTCTCTTGGATGCTCAGAACACGACGCCTAACCGTCTGGAGGATGCACAGTCCTCAAGTGTAATAAGTCTTCAGATCACTCAGACAGGAAGACTTAAGTGATGCCCAATTACTCTGGCTCTGGGTGGTTAGGGCTTTTCTCCTCGCTAGGGATTTTCTCTCAAAGGCTTCGAGGTGGGTTGCTCTCAAACGACAAAAGCCGTGCACTGAAATCTGAGCAGTCAACCGTTTATGGTTGTAGGGGTGGACTATTTATAGCCACTTGGCAACCCTGACCTGATTTGTCCGAAATGACCCTGGGTCACTAAGGAACTGACACGTGTACTAACGGTCGGATTTCGAACTCTCACGGCAACTTTACTTGGGCTGCAAGTAAAGCTGACTTGTCTGACTCTGGACAAGATTTTCTCTCATTGTCTTCACTCGAAGACATAGGATTTGAATTAGGCATCACCTCAGTCATCCAGACTGGTTCTCTTGGACCCCACTTAACAGTACGGTGGTTCCTATGACACAACATGAATGAAGTAAAACTACGAAGGATCTAAGTCTTCGAGTTCCATAGGCTTCATGGGGAGTCTTCATATGTCATTGTCTTCGACATGAATGTCTTCATGAACCACCATTGTCTTCAATGTCTTCGTACATTTTTGGGGGTCATCTCTGGTAGCTAAACCAAATCAATGAGGGACTTCTACCTGTGTTATCCTGCAATTCTCACAAACACATTAGTCCCTCAACTAGGTTTGCCGTCAATACTCCAAAACCAACTAGGGGTGGCACTAGATGCACTTACAAGGATCTAAGTCTTCGAGTTCCATAAGCTTCATAGGGAGTCTTCACATGTCATTGTCTTCAATATGAATATCTTCATAAACCACCATTGTCTTCAATGTCTTCGTACATTTTTAGGGGTCATCTCTGGTAGCTAAACCGAATCAATGAGGGACTTCTACCTGTGTTATCCTGCAATTCTCACAAACACATCAGTCCCTCAACTAGGTTTGTCGTCAATACTCCAAAACCAACTAGGGGTGGCACTAGATGCACTTACAATCTCCCCCTTTTTGGTGATTGATGACAAACTAGTTGAAGTTTTCAATGGGGAATATAATTTGTGAAATTGTAAAGGAATTGTATTCATAAGCTGCAAGGGCTCCCCCTGAAGAAGTGCATATAAGTAATTTGCTTCTGGAACGCAAATGCACATGGCAGGTTGTACTTGTGGAAATCCACTTCAACTTATGATGACAATCCACCATGCATGTAAAAGTATATGAAGAGAATGACATGCATAATGAAAAATGGACGTCTGCGAAATGATATAAGTGCGGAAATTATCGTCGTACATGCGGAATTTATCTTCGCAAAAACATAGTGGCAAACAAGTCGCAGACGACCATCAAGTTTAAGTGTTACAACTCAAAGAACCAAATGTAGCAAAACGAGAGTTGTAAGCACGAAGCAAAATGTAGCAAAATATAAAGCACCCGCCCATAATGACCCGCTTGAAGACTATAAACATCATATGCTTCTCCCCCTTTTGTCAGTGATGACCAAAAAGGTTTGAAGACATAGAGTTTTCTACGCGTTCCCAGGCGCAGCAGGGTCGGTGGAGGCGTTTGGTGGTGCTAAAGAGCTTGGTGCAGGGTCGACGCGCGCTGAAGAAGGTGGTGGTGATGTAGCGTCGTCTTTTTCCTCAATGATTCTTCCAGTCACGGTGGCAGCAGAGGAAGAGAACTCAGAATCTTCAAGAGATGGAGTTCCGCGCAGCACAACTCTTCTAGGGGGTGTGGAGTCAAACTTGAATCTCTCTCTGAAGCCATCCTCTTGAAGTTCAGCTTCAGTACACATCATGGTGAGGCCTTTCCAAGTGCGGCGACAGGTTTCGTGTGTGACGAATGCATTCTTGGTGGCCAGATTTCTGATGCGATTGACGTCTTGCATGATACTTCTCATCTGCCTCTTGAGCCAGTCGTGATGCCTATCTTGCTTTTGGTGAAGAGCCACAAGAAGTTCTCGGTCATTGAGTGCACGAGCGCGTTTCTTGGGTCTCAGTGCAGCTGTGCTGTCAGTGGCTTTAGTTGATGCAGGGGCACGTGTGGTGCCAGCCATTGGATACACTCTTGAGATGGCTTCAACACCTTCATCATTCTGAGTGAAGCTCTGGTGTTCTGCATTCTGAAGACTTAATGGTTGCTTGGCAGGCTCAGGATATATTGCTTCAGCAGAGGTGTCCACATCGGGTAAGAAGATCCTGTGGTTGCGGGCTGAGGGCTGATAGGAGATAGCAGAGTGAAGCTTGATCAACCTCATAACCCAAGGAGCATAAAACTTCAAACCAAAGAGATCTGAGCCAGACGCTGCAAGTTGGCGTATAAAGAGATCATGTGCGTTGAAGCATTTGCCATGCAGAATACATAAGATGAGAGTCTTCATTGCACCTTCAACCTTGGCATATGGAGAGTGCCCCTTAATGGGCCATAGAGTCCGCCTGACGATGTGATATATGGTTCTGGGAAGGTACTCTAAGTCTTCAACGAAGAACTCAGTTGGATAAGGTGCATCATGAGGCAATGGCTTCATCATTGAGAGCATCTGACTCATATTTGGCTCAGGCCGCTGGAATATGCTCTCAATTGCTTCAGCATGGAGTTGGCAACCTTCTTCGAAGAGTTCGCCAGGAGTGGGTAGGCCGGTAAGCTCAATGATATTGAATGCATTAGCTTCATGATGGACATTGCCGGTCATCCACTCCAGGACCCAAGTCTTCGGATCTCTGTTATAGCCTTTGATATGCAGGGTGGCATAGAACTGGAGCAGAAGCTCTTCATTCCAGTGCTCTTCATCGGTGATAAACGGCAGCAGACCCACTTGCTTGAAGCAATCCAGTGCTTCTTCCAGACCAGGCAGACCAGCAACAGCTTCAACCTCAAGGCGCTGGTGAGGAAAGATGCGGCCTTGGTTGTATAGGATGCATGAATAGTAGCTGCACTGTGGGTAGCTCCAGAACCTATCTGATACAATCCGTTCCCTTGAATAAGGGTTCTTGGAGCTGTTGAAGAACATGTTATCTGCCCTGAAGCTGTTGATGTTGAAGGAGCCAGGAGCTGATGCAGGACCTGGGAACCTTGGCAGTCGTGGGATCGGCTTCTGGACCTGGGGCCTGTGCGCAACATGATAGTTGAATTGTGGACCGACAGCAGACTCAGGCACAGAAGGTTCAGATGCAGTAGCTTCAGTGTCTCTTGAAGCTATTGGTGGGAAGGGCTCCACAATTGCTTCAGTGTTGGTTGTGGCAGCCTCAACGTTTTCAGCCTCAACACGTGTAGTGAGAGGGACGGATTCAGGTACGTTCTCCTGGAAAACTGCTTCTTGTTGGTGCGGGGGAGATGGAGCTTGAGGTTCTTCTTCAATATCTTCGGCGGATGCAGCCGGAAGGTTGTCAGCAGCTTGAGCCCTTGGCCCTTTGCGAAGCCTACAGAATGTAGGCGACGCCGGTGGAGTTGTAGTGGGCTGGGGCTCACTATCTTCCTCCTGTGGGCGATCGGCCCACGATGCATCTTGTGTGATTGGTGTCAATGGACGACCAATGCTGATCATTTCGCTTGTCTCAAGCTGAGGAAGGGCTATATCATCTTGTACATTGTCTTGGAGACCAATGTCTTCAGCAGCGTTGGGGTCGGCTGCTGGAATGTCTTCAGCTTGCGGAGCCTCTGTGAGACCAGGCTCATGCACTGTCAACTTATGATCTTCGTCAGGATAGTGGACGGAGAGGGGTTCGACTATCAAGGGCTCTGTGGGAGCAGCCCGAGATTTCTTGGTCTTGCGCTTCTTGATGGTGGGGTCAGAAGGAGAGGCTTCAGGATGTTTCCTCTTCCGAGCTTCAGCCTCTGCAGTCCGTGTCTTCTTGAGCTCTGAGGCGGTTGATCGACTCTTTGTCTTTGAGCCTTTCGTTGCGGTGGCGAAGACAATCGGAGCAGTTTCTGACCTTGATGCCTCTGGTTCAGCCACAGCAGGCTTCTTCTTTTTCTTTGCGGCCATCCTGGGGTCGATGCCGGGACGCCCAAGTGCCTTGCGCTTCTCGGCCTCATTGTAGGCCTGCACACAACGATCAGCCAGAGTCTTCATTCGCTCCCGCGAACCCTGAGCTTCTGCATGTTTCTTCAGAAAGTTTTCCTTTAATTCGTGCAGCATGATCTTGAAGTCCTTGACTTCTTGGACGCTGAGCTTGGCCATATTCTGCTTGAACTGAGCCTTTTCATAATCAATTTTCTGCTTCAGTTCAACAATGCGCTGGGCAATTGCAAGTTCTGAAGCAATAGCGCCTTGGAAGGTGACGTGAGGCCAATGGGCAGCTGCAGATCATCGAAGCTGATATTTGGTGTAGCAAACCATTCATCGATGAAGTTGTGGATGATTGCTACATCAAACAGAGGTAGATTGTTGAAGATTTCAGCCTCCTCCTTGCTCTTGATGAGCTGCTCAAGAGCGTCATCGCCAAGATCTTCGTCACTGGACAGATCAATGGTCTCGCTCCGCAGAATGGCAGCAGCTGTGAGCTCTTTGCCTGTGTGTGGCTGAGGCTTCTTGGCTTCTTGGGGCTTGGAGACTCGTGATAAGTCTTCAGACTGCACACTGGCTTCAGGAGGTGCAGTTGCCAATGGCTTCGCTCTGGAGATTTTGGGAGAAGCGGCTGGCTTTGAAGCTTTTGTCTTCTTCGTTTGCTCCGGCTTCGGTGCAGCAGGAGCGTCATCAGACTCAGTGTCTGTTGGAGGGTCGTTCACGGCAGTACCTTGGACTAGAATGCGAGTGATGAGGCCTTCGAGATTGGCATACGGCCCGATGATATTGGGATTGGCGTCGCGTGTGCCATCCGCCCTTGGTTTAGAGGGACCAGGGTTGAAGTCCAACCCCAACTCCTTCTTGTTTTGCTTCGCAGAGTTCTGTGCAAATTGGAAGTTGTGCTTGAACAGATTGTCATCGCGACACCAGAGAAGTGATGACAGATGTGCTTCAGCTGGCTGTGGTCCTCTGACCATGCATGGATAGAAGCCTTGAGCAATGGCTTCGTCTCTGGACCGGGCTACGAGATTTTTGTACAATACGTCTCCCCACGGTCTCTTGATGGCGCACTTTTCTGCATATTCCTTAGTGACGAAGCGGTATTGGAACCACTGCTCTGCCCAATATCTTCGAATCCATTGGATTCGTGTCTTGCGCTGACCATAGCTCTCTTCAGGATCAGTTTTGTACATTTCTGCCAAGTCATCAGGCAGATCTTTAGACGTTTCACCACGTCTCTGTATGCCTCCCGTCCTTGCTGGTTTTTCTGTTGCCATGAAGCTTAACTTGGAAGGCTTCAAAGCGTTCAAAGGCTTCAAAGGTTTTCTTTTGCTGGACCAACAGGAACTGGCTTCAGGAGAATTGATGTGATGCTGTAAGAACTCTGCAAATGAATGCAGACTATGAGAACCAAAAGATTCTCCCACGGACATGTACCTGTGACAGCATTAAGGTGCGAGGGAAGGGGAAGAGGTCATATGCATTCTCAGAAGATTTTGAAGATAAATCAGTTTAGAAGACATTGACCTCAACATGCGAAGACATTCACTTATAGAAAAGAAGTTGGTTCCAGATTTGTACGAACCCATAGATCAGTACAAGTGAGGAATCTAACTACTTCATGATGCACAAGTGAATGTTCTAGGCAGGTTATGAGATGTAGATTGAGAGAGATGTAACTTGTGAGAGCAGACACTTCTTATGGCAGTAGGTGACTGAACTATGGGATCAAAAGAGGCTGTAAAAAGAGGTTTTATTTACCCCACTTGGAACTGCTAGACGAAGTGGGAGTTGAGGCCGAGCAGTTCGATCCTCCGTGCCCTAACTTGGCGACGGAAGACACCTACGGCAACGGCGGAGAGAGTGATGTCCGCTGTCGGCGTGAAAATGGCGTCGGAGAGGTTGCGGCAGTGAAGCGCTTCGTCACTAGCGTCGTCGAGAGCTAGCGGTGGCGCTAGGGTTCGTGCGAGGGTGGAAGAAGAAATAATGACTGCAGTGAATCGTGTATTTATAGGGATAGAGGCGGCACTGCGCTATTACTCAGGTGCCCCTGGCGATTCGCATCTGAACAGCACATGGCCATCATGCGGTATTGTGGGGGCAGTTCCACATCCCACGCACGCCTTGATTGTCGGGTGTCGTTCCTACTACTCCGGATTTCTTGTTGATAAAAAGAAACATTGAAAACGGTTTTAAAGTTTGTCTCTGTGTCTTCTGCTGACAAGGATGCAGTGAAGACATTCGACAGTTTCAATAGAATGCATACGACTTGGAGAGATAGAGTTTGAGGTAGGAAGCATGGAGAGGTTAGGGTCCGATCACATTCACTTAGTTCAAAAGATTCAAACAAGAAGACATAGCTATAAGTGAATGCTGTAGAGGACAGAACACTAGTACATATATATATATCTATATAATTAATGCAGTGAAGATAATCATGAAGACAAATTGATTGAAGCCAAACCAAATGTGAAGACATTGCGAGGTAACGCCATGAGTGAAACACTTCAAATAGAACGTTTGGTAGTGGCGTTACCCACCGTATAGGAAGTGTTAGACTTAGACACGGCGCACAATTATCATGGCGCTCCGAAGTCAAATTCCTTGTTAATGTATTCATACTTAGAATGTATGTCTTCATTGATTGAAGATATGCGTTACTTTGTGTGTTGCACATCTAAGTCATCAACATGCATAAGTGTTAGGATGTGTGCCTGATCACAGGACATTTGAGGATTCCAAGATATTTAGCTCACACTGTAACTTGCAAAATCTCTTCTCATCCAAGGGCTTGGTGAAGATATTTGCCAATTGCTCTTCAGTGTTGATGTGTATGATATCAATATCTTCCTTTGCAACATGATCTCTGAGAAAATGATGACGAATTTCAATGTGCTTTGTCTTCGAGTGCTGAACTGGGTTGTTGGCGATCTTGATGGCGCTTTCGTTGTCGCAATAAAGTGGCACTTGCTTCAGATGAATGCCATAATCCTTGAGGGTTTGCTTCATCCATAGAAGCTGAGCGCAGCAGGATCCAGCAGCAATGTATTCAGATTCAGCAGTGGAGAGAGATACACAATTCTGCTTCTTTGAAGACCAACATACAAGTGATCGGCCCAGAAAGTGACATGTGCCTGATGTGGACTTCCGATCAACCTTGTCACCAGTGTAATCAGCATCAGAGAATCCAACCAGATCAAACTCTGAGCCCTTTGGATACCATAACCCTAGAGTTGGGGTGTGAGCCAAATATCGAAGAATTCGCTTCACTGCTAAGTGATGCGACTCCTTTGGTGGCGCTTGGAATCGAGCACACATGCAAACACTAAGCATAATATCTGGCCTAGATGCACATAAATAAAGCAAAGAACCAATCATGGAGCGGTATACCTTTTGATCGAACTCTTTACCATTGTCGTTAGGACCCAGATGATGTTTGGCTGGCATTGGTGTTGTGAAACCTTTGCAGTCTTGCATACCGAACTTCTTCAGGCAATCTTTGAGATACTTCTCTTGAGATATGAAGATGCCATTGCGTTGTTGCCGTATCTGAAGACCGAGGAAGAATTTCAGCTCCCCCATCATAGACATCTGATATTGCTCTTGCATCATATATCCGAACTCCTCACTGTACTTCTGATTGGTGCAGCCGAAGATAATATCATCCACATATATTTGGCACACAAACAATTCACCATCATATGTCTTCGTGAAGAGAGTGGGATCTAGGGAGCCAGGTATGAAGCCTTTGCTCTTCAGGAAGTATTTGAGTGTGTCATACCAGGCCCGAGGGGCTTGTTTGAGGCCATATAGTGCCTTATTGAGCTTGTAAACCATGTCAGGATGTTTTGGATCTTCAAACCCAGGTGGTTGTGCAACATATACTTCTTCTTCAATCTTGCCATTGAGAAAGGCACTCTTCACATCCATTTGATATAAAAGTATGTTATGATGATTTGCATAGGCCAGCAGTATACGGATGGCTTCAAGTCTGGCCACAGGAGCAAATGTTTCATCGAAGTCAATGCCTTCCACTTGAGTATATCCTTGAGCAACGAGACGAGCTTTGTTTCTGACAACTTGACCATGCTCATCTTGCTTGTTGCGGTATATCCATTTGGTGCCCATTATGTTATGCTTCCGTGGATCAGGACGCTTAACCAATTCCCATACATTGTTCAGCTCAAACTGATGAAGCTCTTCTTGCATTTCTTGAATCCACTCAGGTTCCATAAAAGCTTCTTCAACTTTCTTGGGTTCTGTGATTGAAACGAATGCGAAGTGTCCGCAGAAATTTGCCAGTTGAGTTGCCCTTGAACGAGTCAGTGGACCAGGTGCATTGATGCTGTCAATTATTCTGTCAATCTGTACTTCATTGGCAACACGAGGATGTATGGGTCGAAGACTTTGCTCTTGCTGATCTATGTTGTCGTGGGGAGGAATGTCTTCAGGCTGAGCATTGTCTTCATGTGGATCAGGTGCTGAGGTTCTTCTTCAGGATGAGCTTCAGAAGGTATAATTTCTCCAGTTCCCATTAGCTTGATTGATTCACTGGCTGGAACTTCATCTAGCACATCTGGCAGTTGCTCTCTTTGTGAACCATTGGTCTCATCGAACCGCACATCCACTGTTTCAACCACTTTGTAGTGAAAGAGATTGAAGACTCTGTAGGAGTGCGAATCCTTTCCATATCCAAGCATAAATCCCTCATGTGCTTTTGGTGCAAATTTTGAGGTGTGGTGAGGGTCCTTGATCCAGCATCTTGAGCCAAATACTCTGAAGTAACTAACATTTGGCTTCTTGCCAGTTAGAAGTTCATAAGATGTCTTGTTCAGAAGCTTGTGAAGATAGACACGGTTGATTGTATGGCATGCAGTGTCAATGGCTTCAGTCCAGAATTTTCTTGGAGTCTTGTACTCATATAGCATTGTTCTGGCCATCTCAATGAGTGTTCTGTTCTTGCGTTCGACGACACCATTCTGCTGTGGTGTGTAAGGAGCTGAGAATTCATGAGTGATGCCCAATGTATCAAGATATGTGTCAAGGCCAGTGTTCTTGAATTCAGTGCCATTGTCACTTCTGATGTGCTTTATCTTGGCGCCATAATTGTTCATAGCCTGATTTGCGAAGCGTTTGAAGACATCCTGCACTTCAGTCTTGTAAAGGATTATGTGCACCCAAGTATATCTAGAGTAATCATCAACAATGACAAAGCCATAGAGGCAAGCAGTAGTGGAAAAAGTTGAGTAGTGAGTGGGACCAAAGAGATCCATGTGAAGCAGTTCGAAGGGTCGAGTAGTGGTCATGATTGTCTTCGAAGGATGTTTTGCCCTTGTCATCTTCCCTGCTTCACAGGCACCGCATAAGTGATCTTTCTTGAACTTGACGCCCTCGATGCCTATGACATGCTTCTTCTTCGCAAGGGTGTGGAGGTTCCTCATGCCAGCATGCCCAAGCCTCTGATGCCAAAGCCAGCATTCTGAAGCCTTTGCGAGAAGACATACTGCAAGCTGTGGCCCTGCTGAGAAATCTACCACGTACAAATCATCTTTCCGATACCCTTCAAACACTAGAGACTTGTCAGATTCCATTAGTACCAGGCAACGATATTTTCCAAAAATTACAATCATGTTGAAATCGCAAAGCATTGAGACAGACATTAAGTTGAAGCCAAGGGATTCAACAAACATGACTTTATCCATGTGTTGATCCTTTGAGATTGCAACTCTACCTAGACCCAATACCTTACTTTTACCCGTGTCAGCAAATGTGATGTGGCTCTTGTCGGATGGATGTAAAGTTGAGTCCATAAAAAGACTTCTTTTGCCAGTCATGTGATTTGTACACCCACTGTCAATAATCCATTCTGAAGACTCTGAAGACGCTGGTGTCGTACCCTACAGTGCAGTTAGGGGGATAGGCTTCACGAAGAGTATTGTGAAGCAAAAACATTTGACGAACCAGTGGGTTATGAAAACTTAGATCCAGGTTAGGACTAATAGGGAGAGTAGCATGCGATTCAGGTACGAAATACATAGTGATGCCATTCGGGCATTTGATCTTGCGCCCCACAAGATTTTCAAGGTCCCCAGCAATAACGTCAGAAGATTTTGGTTTTCTGCTGGAGACCTTTCCCTGCAAAAGAGAGTTAAGCTTTCTTAACCACCCACATCTTCAAGGGTGGCTTAGAAGCAATAAGTCTAAGTGCAGGATCTGAGAATTTTGGCTTTGGAGCCCTAGCAAACAGTCTAGCAGGCGGGCAATAGTACTCATAAGAATAGGCAGAATAGTTCTTGGTCATATGAACATGACGGTTTGAAGAACCTCTCTCATATGCCTGAGCATGGTTTCCCTGCAAAACATTTGCGTTAGTGCGACTTAGGTGAGTCCTCTGCCTGTATGAAGCCTTTGGACCATATGAAGCCTTTGGTCTGAGGTTTGTCTTCTTCATGTGAGGTGTCATGTGGACATTCACAGGAAGATTCTCCAGACACGTCTTTGGAACCCAGATCTTCTTCATAGGCGGTCCATTCCTGCAGTTAGTACCAATGTACCTGGCAAATACTTCACCATTCTGATTTTTAAACAGTTTATAGTTTGCATCAAAGGATTCATCAATGATAATAGGATCAGCACAAGTGAAGCCAGATAGATTGGATGGATCTGCTGAGGATTCCTTTGCAGCAACCCATGTGGTTTTGGGGTACTGCTCAGGTTTCCAGTAAGATCCATCTGCATTAATTTTCCTCACGAACCCAACACCCTCTTTCCTAGGGTTTCGGTTCAGAATCTTCTTCTTGAGGACATCACATAATGTCTGATGTCCTTTGAGACTTTTGTACATCCCTGTTTCAAGCAATGTCTTCAACCTAGCATTCTCATCAGCAATAGCAGTGGTATCCTCAGCAGAGGGGTTAGTTACCACTTCAACAGTTGAAGATATTGCAACAGCAGTAGCAGTGGAACATTCAGCAACAGAGGTAGCATTATCATGCTCAATGCATTTAAGGCATGGTGGTTCAAATCCTTCCTGGGCGGAACTGATCTGTTCGGCTCGAAGTGACTCGTTTTCCTTTTGAAGATCTTCATGATCCGCTCTCAACTTCTCAAGATCTTGCTTCTTTTGAAGATAATCATAGGAAAGCTTTTCATGAGTAGTTGAGAGAGTCTCAAGACGATCTTCAAGTGATACTTAACATGAAGATTTTTTATGTCTTCAATTAAGGATTCGGAACGAGTCATTTCTGCACCCAACAGATCATCGCTTCTGTCTAACAGTTTTTGAATATGTTCCATAGCCTTTTGTTGTTCAGTTGCAATTTTAGCAAGTGTTTTGTAGCTGGGTTTTGAATCACAATCAGAGTCATCGTCACTGGATGTTTGATAGTGAGTAGTACGTGTGTTTACCTTGGCACCGCGTGTCATGAAGCAGTAGGTAGGAGTAGAGTCGTCCTTGTCATTTGCATCGGTGTTGGTGATGAAGTCATTGTCTTCAGTGTTGAAGATGGACTTGGCGACGGAGGCTGTAGCCAGACTCGCAATGCCAGAATCAGACTCCTCCTCAGACTCCACCTCTGCCTCCTCAGAAGCGGACTCCTCCTCTGAATCCATTTCCTTGCCAACAAACGCACGAGCCTTGCCAGTTGAGCTCTTCTTGTGTGATGAAGACTTTGAGGAAGACTTGGAAGAAGACTTTGAGTATTTCTTCTTCTTGTCGTCGGAGTCATATTCCTTGCTCTTCTTCTTCTTTTTGCTCTCATTGTCCCATTGTGGACACTCAGAGATGAAGTGTCCAGTTTTCTTGCACTTGTGACATGTTTTCTTCTTGTAGTCATGAGAAGAAGCTTCATCATTCCTTGAGCTTGATCGTGAAGACTTTCTGAAGCCTTTCTTCTTGGTGAATTTCTGGAACTTCTTCACTAGCATTGCAAGTTCTCGTCCAATGTCTTCAGGATCATCAGAACAGCTGTCAAATTCTTCTTCAGATGAGGACACAGCTTTTGCCTTCAAGGCACGAGTTCGCCCATAGTTTGGACCGTAGATATCTCTTTTCTCAGAAAGCTGGAACTCATGTGTGTTGAGCCTCTCAAGTATGTCAGACGGATCGAGTGTCTTGAAATCTGGATGTTCTTGAATCATCAGGGCTAGGATGTCAAACGAACTGTCAAGTGATCTCAGCAGCATCTTGACGATTTCATGTTTGGTGATCTCAGTGGCGCTGAGGGCTTGAAGCTCATTTGTGATGTCAGTGAGCCGGTCAAATGTGTGCTGGACATTCTCATTGTCATTTCGCTTGAAGCGGTTGAAGAGATTGCGAAGAACACTGATTCTCTGATATCTCTGGGTTGAGATGCCTTCATTGACTTTGGAGAGCCAGTCCCAGACCAGCTTGGATGTCTTCAAGGCACTTACACGGCCATACTGTCCCTTGGTCAGATGACCACAGATGATATTCTTGGCAGTAGAGTCCAGTTGAGTGAACTTCTTGACATCAGCAGCAGTGACACCTTCTCCAGCCTCGGGAACGCCGTTTTCGACGACATACCATAGGTCGACGTCAATGGCTTCAAGATGCATTCGCATCTTATTCTTCCAGTAGGGATATTCAGTTCCATCAAAGATGGGGCATGCAGCGGAGACTTTAATTATCCCTGCAGTCGACATAGCTAAAATTCCAGGTGGTTAAACCGAATCACACAGAACAAGGGAGCACCTTGCTCTGATACCAATTGAAAGTGCGTTATATCGACTAGGGGGGGTGAATAGGCGATTTTTATGAAAGTCTTCAAAACGTGGAAGTTATGAAGACAAACAGAATAGACAAGCCTATCACTATGCAGCGGAAGTTAGATTACACAAGGCAAGCCATGGTCAAGTATTCAATATAGTGAAAGCACAGTGACAAACAGCTTCAGTGTAATAAGGATCAGGTAGGAAGAAGTTATGAAGCCAAACAAATCATACAGTTAAGTTGTGAAGACAGAAGATAAAGCACGCATGCAATGGCTTCACAGTGTGTAACAGAAAGTAAAAGGAAGTGACGATGAAACTAGTGACACGCTGAAGACAATGATTTGTTGGACCAGTTCCAGTTGCTGTGACAATTGTACGTCTGGTTGGAGAGGCTAGGTATTTAAACCAAAGGACACACAGTCCCGGACACCCAGTCCTGAACACGCAGCTCAGGACACCCAGTCCTCACCATTTTCTCCTTGAGCCAAGGTCACACAGACCTCGCCCAATCACTCTGGTAAGTCTTCAAGGTAGACTCCCAAACCTTCACAGACTTCGTTCACCGGCAATCCACAATTTCTCTTGGATGCTCAGAACGCGACGCCTAACCGGCTGGAGGATGCACAGTCCTCAAGTGTAATAAGTCTTCAGATCACTCAGACAAGAAGACTTAGGTGATGCCCAATTTACTCTGGCTCTGGGTGGTTAGGGCTTTTCTCCTCGCTAGGAATTTTCTCTCAAAGGCTTCGAGGTGGGTTGCTCTCAAATGACAAAAGCCGTGCACTGAAATCTGAGCAGCTAACCGTTTATGGTTGTAGGGGTGGACTATTTATAGCCACTTGGCAACCCGACCTGATTTGTCCGAAATGACCCTGGGTCACTAAGGAACTGACACGTGTACCAACGGTCGGATTTCGAACTCACACGGCAACTTTACTTGGGCTACAAGTAAAGCTGACTTGTCTGACTCTGGACAAGATTTTCTCTCATAGTCTTCGCTCGAAGACATAGGATTTGAATTAGGCATCACTTCAGTCATTCTGACTGGTTCTCTTGGACCCCACTTAACAGTACGGTGGTTCCTATGACACAACATAAATGAAGTAAAACTACGAAGGATCTAAGTCTTCGAGTTCCATAAGCTTCATAGGGAGTCTTCACATGTCATTGTCTTCAATATGAATATCTTCATAAACCACCATTGTCTTCAATGTCTTCGTACATTTTTAGGGGTCATCTCTGGTAGCTAAACCGAATCAATGAGGGACTTCTACCTGTGTTATCCTGCAATTCTCACAAACACATCAGTCCCTCAACTAGGTTTGTCGTCAATACTCCAAAACCAACTAGGGGTGGCACTAGATGCACTTACACCTGGTAGTATTTTGCAAATCATGTTGTAGATCAATAGCTCGCGTTGTTGCTTCCCTGTGTTTATTTTGATATGTTCCTAGAGAAAATTGTGTTGAAAGATGTTAGTAGCAATGACGCGGATTGGATCCGTGATCTGAGGTTTATCCTCATTGTTGCACAGAGGAATTATGTCCTTGATGCACCGCTAGGTGACAGACCTATTGCAGGAGCAGATGCAGACGTTATGAACGTTTGGCTAGCTAAATATGATGACTACTTGATAGTTTAGTGCACCATGCTTAACGGCTTAGAATCGGGACTTCAAAGACGTTTGAACGTCATGGACCATATGAGATGTTCCAGGAGTTGAAGTTAATATTTCAAGCAAATACCGGAGTTGAGAGATATGAAGTCTCCAACAAGTTCTATAACTAAAAGATGGAGGAGAATCGCTCAACTAGTGAGCATGTGGTCAGATTGTCTGGGTACTACAATCGCTTGAATCAAGTGGGAGTTAATCTTCCAGATAAGATAGTGATTGACAGAATTCTCTAGTCACCATCACCAAGTTAGTAGAACTTCATGATGAACTATAGTGTGCATGGGATGACGAAAACGAATCCCAAGCTTTTCTTGATGATGAAATCAATGAAGGTAGAAATCAAGAAAGAGCATCAAGTGTTGATGGTTGACAAGATCACTAGTTTCAAGAAAAGGGCAAAGGGAAAAAGGGGAACTTCAAGAAAAACAGCAAGCAAGTTGCTGCTCAAGTGAAGAAGCCCAAGTCTGGTCCTTAGCCCGAGACTAAGTGCTTCTATTGCAAAGGGACTGGTCACTGGAAGCGGAACTACCCCAAGTGATTGGCGGGTTAGAAGGATGGCAAAGTGAACATAAGTATATTTGATATACATATTATTGATGTGTACTTTACTAGTGTTTATAGCAACCCCTCAGTATTTGATACTAGTTCAGTTGCTAAGAGTAGTAACTCGAAACGGGAGTTGCATAATGAACAGAGACTAGTTAAGGGTGAAGTGACGATGTGTGTTGGAAGTGGTTCTAAGATTGATATGATCATCATCGCACACTCCCTATACTTTTGGGATTAGTGTTGAACCTAAATAAGTGTTATTTGGTGTTTGCGTTGAGCATAAATATGATTTGATCATGTTTATTGCAATACGGTTATTCATTTAAGTAAGAGAATAAATTGTTGTTCTGTTTTCATGAATAAAACCTTATATGGTTACACACCCAATGAAAATGGTTTGTTGGATCTCGATCATAGTGATACACATATTCATGATATTGAAGCCAAAAGATGCAAAGTTAATAATGATAGTGCAACTTATTTGTGGCACTGCCGTTTAGGTCATATTGGTGTAAAGCGCATGAAGAAACTCCATGCTGATGGGCTTTTGGAATCACTTGATTATGAATCAGTTGATGCTTGCGAACCATGCCTCATGGGCAAGATGACTAAGACTCCGTTCTCCGGAACAATGGAGCGAGCGACAGATTTGTTGGAAATCATACATACTGATGTATGTGGTCCGATGAATATTAAGGCTCGTGGAAGGTATCATTATTTTCTGATCTTCACAGATGATTTGAGCAGATATGGGTATATCTACTTAATGAAACACAAGTCTGAAACAGTTGAAAAATTCAAAGAATTTCAGAGTGAAGTGGAGAATCATCGTAACAAAAATGAAAGTTTCTACGATATGATCGCAAAAGTAAAATAATTGAGTTACGAGTTTGGCCTTCAGTTAAAAACAATGTGAAATAGTTTCACTACTCACGCCACCTGGAACACCACAGCATAATGGTGTGTCCGAACGTCATAACCGTACTTTATTAGATATGGTGCGATCTATGATGTCTCTTACCGATCTACCACTATCGTTTTGGGGTTATGCATTAGAGACAGCTGCATTCACGTTAAATAGGGCACCATCTAAGTCCGTTGAGACGACACAATCTGAACTGTGGTTTGGCAAGAAACCAAAGTTGTCGTTTCTGAAAGTTTGGGGTTGCGATGCTTATGTGAAAAAGCTTCAACCTGATAAGCTCGAACCCAAATCGGAGAAATGTGTCTTCATAGGATATCCAAAGGAAACTATTGGATACACCTTCTATAACAGATCCGAAGGCAAAACTTTTGTTGCTAAATTCGGAAACTTTCTAGAGAAGGAGTTTCTCATGAAAGAAGTGAGTGGGAGGAAAGTAGAACTTGATGAGGTAACTGTACCTGCTCCCTTATTGGAAAGTAGTTCATCACAGAAATCTGTTCCTGTGACTACTACACCAATTAGTGAGGAAGCTAATGATGATGATCATGTAACTTCAGATCAAGTTACTACCGAATCTCGTAGGTAAACCAGAGTGAGATCCGCACCAGAGTGGTACGGTAATCCTGTTCTGGAAGTCATGTTACTAGACCATACCGAACTTGCGAACTATGAGGAAGCGATGATGAGCCCAGATTCCGCGAAATGGTTTGAGGCCATGAAATCTGAGATATGATCCATGTATGAGAACAAAGTATGGACTTGGATGGATTTGCCCGATGGTCGGCAAGCCATAGAAAATAAATAGATCTTCAAGAGGAAGATGGACGCTGATAGTAGTGTTACTATCTAAAAAGCTAGAATTGTCGCAAAAGGTTTTCGACAAGTTCAAGGTGTTGACTACGATGAGATTTTCTCACTCGTATCTATGCTTAAGTCTGTCCGAATCATGTTAGCAATTGCCGCATTTTATGAAATCTGGCAAATGGATAAACAAAACTGCATTCCTTAATGGATTTACTAAAGAAAAGTTGTATATGATGCAACTAGAAGGTTTTGTTGATCCTAAAGGTGTTAACTAAATATGCAAGCTCCAGCGATCCATCTATGGACTGGTGCAAGAATCTCGGAGTTGGAATATACGCTTTGATAAGTTGATCAAAGCATATAGTTTCATACAGACTTGCGGTGCAGCCTGTATTTACAAGAAAGTGAGTGGGAGCACTATAGCATTTCTGATAAGTATATGTGAACGACATATTGTTGATCGGAAATAATGTATAATTTTCTGGAAAGCATAAAGGAATATTTGAAAGGAGTTTTTCAAAGAAAGACCTCGGTGAAGCTGCTTACATATTAGGCATTAAGATCTATAGAGATAGATCAAGACGCTTAATTGGACTTTCACAAAGCACATACCTTGACAAAGTTTTGAAGTAGTTCAAAATGGAACAGTCAAAGAAAGAGTTCTTGCCTGTGTTGCAAGGTGTGAAACTGAGTAAGACTCAAAGCCCGACCACGGCAGAAGATAGAAAGAGAATGAAAGTCATTCCCTATGCCTCAGCCATAGATTCTATAAAGTATGCCATGCCGTGTACCAGATCTGTTGTATACCCTACACTGTGTTAAGCGAGGGAATACAATAGTGATCTAGGAAGTAGATCACTGGACAGCGGTCAAAATTATCCTTAGTGGAATAAGGATATGTTTCTCGATTATGGAGGTGACAAAAGGTTCGTCGTAAAGGGTTACGTCGATGCAAACTTTGACACTGATCCAGATGATTCTAAGTCTCAATCTGGATGCATATTGAAAGTGGGAGCAATTAGCTAGAGTAGCTCCGTGCAGAGCATTGTTGACATAGAAATTTGCAAAATACATACGGATCTGAATATGGCAGACCCGTTGACTAAAATTCTCTCACAGGCAAAACATAATCACACCTTAGTACTCTTTGGGTGTTAATCACATAGCGATGCGAACTAGATTATTGACTCTAGTAAACCCTTTGAGTGTTGGTCACATAATGATGTGAACTATTGGTGTTAAATCACATAGGAATGTGAACTAGATTATTGAGTCTAGTGCAAGTGGGAGACTGAAGGAAATATGCCCTAGAGGCAATAATAAAGTTATTATTTATTTCCTTATTTCATGATAAATGTTTATTATTGATGCTAGAATTGTATTAACCGGAAACATAATACATGTGTGAATGCATAGACAAACAGAGTGTCACTAGTATGCCTCTACTTGACTAGCTCGTTAATCAAAGATGGTTATGTTTCCTAACCATGGACAAAGAGTTGTTATTTGATTAACGGGATCACATCATTAGGTGAATGATCTGATTGACATGACCCATTCCATTAGCTTAGCACCCGATCGTTTAGTATGTTGCTATTGCTTTCTTCATGACTTATACATGTTCCTATGACTATGAGATTATGCAACTCCCGCATGCCCCTCCCCTCCCTAGTCCGAATAGGACAAGGAGAGGGGGGCGGCACCCCCCCTTTCCTTTCCCTCTTCCTCCTCTTTCCCACTTCTCCTTCTCCAACTAGGAAAGAAGGGAGTCCTACTCCCGGTGGGAGTAGGACTTCCCCTTGGCGCGCCCTCCTTGGCCGGCCGCCCCCTCCCCTTGGCTCCTTTATATATAGGGGCAGGGGGCACCCTAGAACACAGAAGTTGATCTTCGTGATCGTTCCTTAGCCGTGTGCGGTGCCCCCCTCCACCATATTCCACCCCGGTCATATTGTAGAAGTGCTTAGGCGAAGCTCTGCGACGGTTGAACATCAAGATCGTCACCACGCTGTCATGCTGACGGAACTCCTCCCTGAAGCTTTGCTGGATCGGAGCCTGGGGAGCGTCATCGAGCTGAACGTGTGCCAAGAACTCGGAGGTGCCGGAGTAACGGTGCTTGGATCGGTTGGACCAGGAAGACGTACGACTACTTCCTCTACGTTGCGTCAACACTTCCGCTTTGGTCTACGAGGGTATGTAGACAACACTCTCCCCTCTCGTTGCTATGCATCACCATGATCTTGCGTGTGCGTAGGAATTTTTTTGATATTACTATGTTCCCCAACACGAATACTCGACCGCTTGTGCCAAATACATGGCACCCCGAAAAGCCGGCCAATCAGACCAACAGGGACTGTTGGGTGTTCAAGCAGGCAAGCAGATTAAGCGCTGACACTGAAGACAAGGGGCTGCATAGCGATGACGACGAGGAGCCCCGGCCGCCGAACAAAAATGGACAGAAGGGTTTTCCCCCACAAGTGCGGACGGTGAACATGATATACGCCACCCACGTCCCCAAAAGGGAGCGGAAGCGCGCATTAAAGGACGTATACGCGGTAGAGCCAGTCGCCCCAAAGTTCAACCCATGGCCCTCCTGCCCGATCACCTTTGATCGAAGAGACCATCCCACTAGCATCCGTCATGGCGGATTCGCCGCATTGGTTCTCGACCCAATCATTGACGGATTTCATCTCACTAGAGTCCTTATGGACGGCGGCAGTAGCCTGAACCTGCTTTACCAGGATACAGTGCGGAAAATGGGCATAGATCCCTCGAGGATTAAGCCCACCAAAATGACCTTTAAAGGCGTAATACCAGGTGTAGAGGCCAGCTGCACAGGCTTGGTCACACTTGAAGTGGTCTTCGGATCTCCGGATAATTTCCGAAGCAAGGAGTTAATCTTCGACATAGTCCCGTTCCACAGTGGTTATCATGCACTGCTCGGGCGAACCGCATTCGCCAAGTTCAATGCGGTTCCGCACTACGCATACCTTAAGCTCAAGATGCCAGGCCCTCGAGGAGTAATTACGGTCAATGGAAACACCGAACGCTCCCTCCGAACGGAGGAGCACACGGCGGCCCTTGCAGCGGAAGTACAAAGCAGCCTCTCCAGGCAGTTCTCCAGTCCGGCCATTAAACGTCTGGACACAGTCAAGCGCGCCCGGAGTAAACTACAACAAGACCGCCTGGCACGTTCCGAGCAGGTGTAGCAATGCGGCCCCAACCCCAACCCCCGCAAAAAGGCGACGCCATTACTTCGCGTCCATAACTATGCTCTGGAAATACCATGGGCATAGGCGGAGGGGCACCATCACGGCACGCCCAAAACACAGCTTAAACCGCACCAGGGGCTGCCGATTTTTTTTACTTTTCTCTTACTTCCAGGACTCTACTCTTCGGAAGGCTTGTTCAGCAGTTTAATTGCCGCACAAACGATGCAAGAACCAGGGAAGCAGACAAGCCATGCCGCATTACGGAAATCATAGGTGGTCTCTATCACGAGCAGTATACCTGTTTCGCATACTATTCCGCAGCTTGCCCCTGGAGCAAACATGTTAAATAGTCCAACTTTTCGTTTATCGCATTACTTGTATCGTTCTGCTTCGATCGCAGCTATTTTAATGAACAATGAATAGCTTTTGTCTATTTTTTGCATTACCTTTTTATATGTATATATGTTCCTTAATGACATGTTGCACCCATACACTTTGGTATGGCCAAAATACGCCAGGGGCTTCAGTACCCCTCAACACGGTGTAAGAAGTCCGAACACTTTAACAAGTGCGGCACCTCGAACTTATATGTCGGGTGGTAGGATCGACATATGCCAACGGGTGGCTTATCATTGCGGGGGCCAATAGAACGTCGCCGGTGCCTGGAAACGGGATGAGGCGTAGGCATGCACGCCGGCGAATCTTACCCAGCTTCAGGGCTCTCCGGGGAGATAACACCCCTATTGCTGCTCTGCGGGGTCTCCGCATGGTTACTAAGTTCACAGGTGGCTACAATGCTCCTTGAGCTGTTTGGGGTGGAAGGAGGAAGGAGGGCTTAGCTCAGCTTGCTTCCTCTCCTTGTATGTGTCTAGGTCTAGAATGAGAGTCCAACCCTTTGCATGGGTGCACCGGGGGGTTTATATAGGCCTACCCCCCGGGGGTACAATGGTAATCCGACTGGGCGCGGGGCCCAGCTGTCTGTGGCTGTGCTCGCCGGCTTCTCCGCCGGCTTCCGGGGCCCGCCGGCTGGTGGGTCCCGCCGGCTGCCGGCTCCTGGGTCGACAGGCCGGCCCCACTGGCCAGGGCCTGGTCGGCGGCTGGTTACTGTTGCTCCGTGTTTGTTGGCGCAGGCTTGGTCGGGGTAAGCGTGGCTACAGTAACGCCGCCCTGGCGGGCGATTACTGTAGCCCCGCCACACCTTGTCTCCTTGATGGGCGTCTCCTTCGAGGAGGGCGGCAGGCCGGCTATGTGAAGCCGGCCCTCTGTCTTGCCGGCTTGAGAGGGGGTGTGGCCGCCTTCGGCATCTCTCTGCCCGAAGGGGCCCACCGCCTCGGGGGCCACGCTAGCGGCCCGTCGTGGACGGCGTCAGAGCCGCCGTGGCTACAGTGCCGCGCCGGGCGGGCCGCAGCCGCCCGCACGACGCGCTGTACCAGGCGTGCTCCGGGTTTTGGGGGTGGCAGGCTCTACTGTAGCCACGCCCCGCTTCATCATCGCAGAGTGGACGCGTATATCGCGGGTACGGCGTTGACTGCTTTATCGGAGCCGGCCCGGCAGTAGCCGGCCTCGCCATAGCCGGCCCTGCCGTAGCCGGCCCTCCACAGTTCTCTCAATGGGGGTAAAAAGGGCGGGCCGCCCCCGAAGCCGGCTAGGATGGTAGTCGGCTAGGGGGAGGCGGCCCAGGTCTTGAGTCTCCTTATGAGCCGGATGGGCTCATAATTTTTTCTGAGGGGCCAGGGGAAGCCGGCTGGGCTACCCATGGCTATTTACCCCGACAGTAGTCCCCGAAGGCGGGCGAGCTTCACGGCGGACGGAAGGACGGGAAGCTTGGCTGGCTTCATACCGTGAGGGGCCGACCTCGTCGTTGCAGCCGACCTCGGAGCACTCTTCGTTATTAGGGTGACCGTGGTTGACCCGCGGGCTGGCCGCGGGCCCCACGACGAGCCACGTGGCAGGGAAGCCCTGCCGTCGCACGCGCGCGACGGGACGCTGCCGCAGGCCCGGGCCCGCCACTTCCTGGCCTCGGCCCGGGCGCAGATCTTCTGTGGCCCGAGGGGACTACTCGCCTCCCCGCGGCCGTTACTCCGCGTCATCAAGGCGCGTAATTAACGCGGGCGTGGGGGAGATGGGCACGATCGATCCCCACGATCCCCCACGCCTCGCCTCCTCGTCTCTGGCGCACGCGCCTACAAGTAGGGGGGGAGGGGGAGAGGCACAGGCCTATTCGCTCCCCCGCTCCCCGTCCCTCTTGCTCTTCTTCTTCCTCTTCTTCTTCCTCCCGCTCGACGCAGTTTCGCGCCGTAGCCCACCCACGCCGCCATGTCTCTGGCTTTGTCGAGCTCGTGGGACGGGTCCAACGTCCACGAGGACCACATTGAGTTCCTCCGCCAGACCCGGCGCCGGCCCGCCGCCAACCTCGTGCAGGTGCGTCTGGCGCCCGCGAAGGAGGTCTCGCCGGCGCCGGAGGAAGGCGAGCGCGTCGTCTTCCGCGCGCACTTCCTCCGTGGCTTTGGCTTCCCGGCGAGCAGCTTCGTGCGCTCCTTTCTTGAATTCTACAACCTCCAACCACACCACGTCACGCCCAACGCAGTGCTGCAGCTCTCGACCTTCGTCTCGCTCTGCCGCCTGTGGTAAGTTTTTCTTCTCGTCGTCTGCCGGCTTGGGTCAGCCAGTTTCTGACCAGGCGGCCCTTTTTTTTCTCTTCATTAGAATCCTCTTCTTCCGCCGCCATCCGGGGCGGCTGGAGTCGACCGTGAGTACGCCCCGGACCGTACGGTGGACGACCTCGACGACCCGGATCTCTCCGCCGTCGCCATAGAGGATGCCGCCACGGGGGACGCCGCCGAGCCTGGCGGCACCGGGCTCTCGGCCAGTTTCGACGACTGGCCGGACGATTTTCATGCCGAAGAACTCCGGCGCCGCCAGCCGGCAACCGACCGCCGCGGCGTGAGCTCGTCTGCCGCGCCGACTGCCGGTGGTGGGAAGGGGAAGCGCCGGGCCGCGCTCCTGCTCTTCGGAAGCCGGCCGAAGAAGCCGAAGGCCTCCGCCGCGGCCACAAAGCGTGAGGAGGCGGCGGCGAAGGCTGCCCGCTTCCGGAAGGCGGTGAAGAAGCCCCCCTCAGTTTCCGCGTAAGTCTAGTAGCCGCCTACGTGCTTGTTATTCTGAAGTCTTCTTTTCTTGAATGCTTTTCTGGTTTTTTGAGCAGGGCGCCGCTCTCCCTCGAGCGAGGCCCAGCCGGCTCCGTGGTCGGGCCGAGTGCCGGATCCTCAGGGTCCCGCCGAGTGGACCCCCGCGCCGAACTTGACGCAGCCACGGAGCGCAACGCTCGCGAGGCACGCCGAGAGAGGGAGGCGGCCGAGCGGGAGGCGGCGGAGTGGGAGGCCGCCCAGACGGCGCCAGGGTGAGCGAGCGCGGCGGCCGAGACTCCGTCGGAGCAGGCGGCCGCGGAGACGGAGGCGGAAGGCACGCGTAGCCAGCCTCCGCTACTCGCCATCCCCCTCCAGACCTTGGATCCGGATATCCCTCTGCCCACGGCGGAGGAGATTATCCCCGAGCAGCCGCCGGTGCAGAGGGACGAAGTCTTCGAGGTATCCGTCGAGAGGACGTCGCCGGCTGCGCCAGCCGGAGCAGGCGAAGGCGGCCAATCGTCGGCGGTGCCAGAGGAGCCGGCCCGGGCCGCGCCCGAGGCCGGAGCCGGCCTTGAGATCGAGCTGGCGGCGGGCCGGCCCGCCGGAGGGGGCACGGTCCCGCCGGACACGCGCCGAGCCGCGGGGGCTGAGCGGACGGCAGACGCCTTGGAGGCGGCCAGCTCTGCTACGTCCGGCTGGACTCCTAGCGGGGGGAGCGGCGAGCTGAACATCGCGGCTCAAGAGGTTCGGAGCCGGCTGCAGGCATAGGCCGGCCTCCTGAGGCAATTTACTCAGGAGTTTCTGTCGACGCGGTCTGCCATCCGGGTAAGTCTTCACTCCTTGACCGCTCTGGTCCTTTGAATTTTTTCCGTGGGGGCGCGCTAGCGCACCCACTGGGTGTAGTCCCCGAGATCCGAGCCGACTGCAGCGCAGTCGGGTCGGATCTTACTTGACGACTATCTTTGACTGCTCTTTCTGATCTCTTAGGATTATCATAATTCTCGCGCTGCCGCCTTCAACTCCCAGGCTCGGGAGCTAAGCCGGAGGACCGAAGACCTCGCCAGCAACCGGCGTAAGTGTTTTGTCCTTATTTATTTCTCGTGGGGGCGCGACAGCGCACCCACTGGGTGTAGTCCCCGAGATCCGGGCCGACTGCAGCGCAGTCGGGTCGGATCTTACTCGACGACTTTTCCTTTGCTGATTTTTCTCTTTATCTTTTGCTCGTGCAGAGGCCAACGCCGACCTGCGGAGGGAACTCGGCGTGGTGCAGGCCGCTCTTCGTGCCAAGGACGCCGAGTATGCTGACTTGGTTCAAGAGCGCGACCGCCTGGCGACGAAACTGGCCGACCAAGAGGAGAGCCACAAGGCGGCCCTGCAAAAGGCGCAGGACGGCGAGGCTACCCTGAGGGCGGAGTTCGAGGCCAGGGAGGCGAACTGGGCCGAGACACGCCAGGCGCTGGAAGAAGGCTTCGGCCGGGTCGAGGATCTCATCGATGGTAGGCTGTCTTTCTTGCTCTTCTTCCATCCGCCGACCGCCTATGGTTTTGTTTTGACTTGTGTTTGCTGTCTTGCGCAGAGTACTTCCCCGGCCAGTCCGTCCTTGCCGCCCAAGCCATCGAAGCCTACCGCGAGGAGCACCGTCAGGCCGGGGTTGTGATTCCGCCGGATGCGAACCGGACGTTGTCGGAGCAGCTCATCGCCGTCCAGGCGCGGCTGCAGCCGGCCCACCGGTTGCTCCGCCGGCTCCAACGCGCCGGGGCGACGATGCTGGCCGCGCTCTGGCCCGGCCAGACAATTCCCCGCACCCCAAGCCGGACGGCCGACTGGCTCGAAGTCGCAGTCGGCCGCTTCGAGGCCTGGAAGGCGTCCGCGGCCCGTCTTGGAGCCGGGCGCGCGCTGGAGTTCGTCCGCGCGTGGTACCCAGGGCTAAGCCTGGACCAGCTGCGGACGTGGCGGTCGGAAGCCGACGCCGAGCTGGAGGAGGTGCGGCCGGCGATCGCGCAACGCGCTTCGACGATCGCCGAGTGCATCGACACCAGCGTCTTCGCGCCGGAGCTTAACGACGATGGCGCCGCCCAGCCGGAGGAATGGTTCGGGCTGAACCCGGCGGACGGCGAGGACTCGGCCGAAGAGATCGCCTCCAGCGACGAGGGCGAGGATGACGAGGAGGAGGACGGCGAAGATGCCGACCCGACTGGTGAGACGGCCGACCGTCCCCCAGCCGACCGTGCCTCCAGCAACGAGCCACGCGGGAGTGCGCCCTCTGCCGGAGACAATGATCAAGCCGAGGGTGGCCAGCCGGCCGCTCCTCCAGCCGGGGCGACTACTTCTACCGCCTAGCCCGGCTCGTCTGCGGCCCCGCCGGCTTGATCTGCCGTTCTTTTTGTCCCTGTTTTACTTTTTCGGACAATTTTAAGTTTCTGCAATTCCACCCACTGGGGGTGTATTGAACAATGTTGGATGTCGACCTCTCTAGAGGCTTTTTGTGTAATATATTAATATATGCATGTGTTGGCGTTCATCCAAGTGTACCTTTTGTCCTTAGGCTCTTTCCTTTGCCGCCTTCCCTCTTTGGGAAGGCAAGTACTTGGGCTTTCTTGGATTTGAAGTAGACTGAATATAGGCCGGCCGGCCGGCTACTCTGGTAGTCGGTCGGCGTGAGGCAGTCAGCCGACTTTTGTTATATATGCGAGCCTGTTTGGTCCCTGGCCGTTTTTCATGTGCGCACCCTTTCCGGCTTGTGGCTCTTGCCAGCCGGGCAGTCGGTTCTTCGAGCTACGATTTCGGCAAGAGCCAAGCCTGGGTGTCGGCGCATTACTTGTCTGACTGCGGGTAGGGCTCCTAATATAACTCTAGCCGGCCAGTCCCCGGGCCGACTCGTCGGACCCGGTACCGGACAAAATAAATGAAGAGGTAAAATCATGCGCATGATAACTTTCATTCATAAGATAAAGGGTGGCAGTCCCCGAGTCTTTCTCGGGGAGCCTACTGTTTCATACTAAATACAAAAGTGGGCATAACACATACTGCGTTTTAACTATAAAACTTCCGAAGGAGATTTGCGTTCCATGGTCGCTCCGACTCCTTGCCGGAGTCGTCTCTCTTGCGTGCCTTCGGCTTCTGCACGTCGATGAGGTAGTAGGCGTCGTTGCCCAAGGCTCTACTGATGATGAAGGGGCCTTCCCAGGGGGCTGCGAGCTTGTGCTGGCCGGCTATTCGCTGGATCAGCCGGAGCACAAGGTCGCCCTCCTGGAAGGATCTTGGGCGGACCCTCCGGCTATGGTAGCGGCGCAGACCCTGCTGGTAGATGGCAGACCGGCTGAGGGCTAACAGCCGGGCCTCTTCCAGCAGGTCGACGCCGTCTTCTCGTGCTTCTTTGGCTTCCGCTTCCGTGTACATGGTTACCCGAGGCGAGTCGAACTTGATGTCTGTTGGGATGACCGCCTCGGCACCATATACAAGGAAGAAAGGAGTGAAGCCGGTTGATCTGTTGGGAGTAGTGCGCAGACTCCATAGGACAGCCGGCAGCTCATCGAGCCAGCAGCCGGCTGAACGCTCCAGAGGTACGACCAGTCGAGGCTTGATGCCGGACAAAATAAGGCCATTTGCTCGCTCCACTTGGCCGTTTGACTGCGGGTGGGCGACTGACGCAAGGTCCAGCCGGATACCTTGCGCAGCGCAGAACCGTGCCAAGGCACCTTTGGCAAAGTTCGTGCCATTGTCGGTGATGATGCTGTGCGGTACGCCGTACCGGGTTGTTATATCTGCAATGAAGGTCACTGCAGTCGGCCCATTCAGCTTCTTGATCAGTTTCGCCTCGATCCACTTGGTGAATTTGTCGACGGCGACGAGCAAATGTGTCATGCCGCCGCGCGCCGTCTTGAATGGGCCCACCATATCCAATCCCCAGGCGGCAAAGGGCCAGGTGATGGGAATGGTCTTGAGTGCTGAAGCCGGCATGTGTTGCTACGAGCTGAAAAGCTGGCAGCCTTTGCAGTGTTTGACTAGCTCTTTGGCGTCATCCAAAGCAGTCGGCCAGAAGAAACCGTGGCGGAAGGCTTTGGCGACCAGTGATCTTGATGCGGCGTGGTGGCCGCACTCTCCTTGGTGTATATCCCTGAGGATCGCGATGCCTTTCTCCTGCTCGACGCATCGCTGCAAGACTCCGGTGGCGCTGCGCTTGACGAGCTCTCTGTTGACGATTGTGTATGCTCCAGCCCGGCGCTGAACTTGTCTTGCTTCGTTTTTGTCAGTCGGCAGGTCATGGTTCACCAAAAAGTTGCGGATGGTTTGGGCCCATGATGGGGCGGTGACCTCCTCAGCCACCAATGTGGCCACAGCCACCAGGGTGGGCGGGCTGGGCAGTGCAGTGCTGGAGTCGGCCGTCGCTTCTTGTGCTGAAGAAATCCTCGGGCCGGCTACCGCAGTCCCCGGGCCGGGTGCGGCAGTCCCCGAGCCAAATATTGAAGTCCCCGGGCCGGCTGCTTGATTCTTCGAGTCGGACCCGGCCTCCTCGGGGTTAGGCGGCACGAAAATGGAGTCGGATTCCGGAGACAGCTTGATTGAAGGCTTGAGGAGGCGCTGCAGGGCGACGCCGGCTGGTATTGCTTGCCGCGTGGAGCCTATTCGAGCCAGAGCATCCGCTGGCTCGTTGTCGGCTCGCGGCACGTGAAGGAATTCACACCCGTCGAAGTATCCGCTGATTTGCTGCACTAGGAAGCGGTAGCTCGCCATGTTCGCGTCCTTGGCGTCCCAGTCGCCAGAAGACTGCTGCACCACCAAATCCGAGTCGCCATAGCACAGGATCCGACGAATGCCAAGTTCCTTGGCAAGCCGGAGCCCGTGTATGAGCGCCTCGTACTCGGCTACGTTGTTGGAGGCAGCGAAGTGGATCTGCAGCGTGTATCTGAGCTTGTCGCCCTTTGGAGAGGTAAGGACGACGCCGGCTCCCAAGCCGGTGCGCATCTTTGATCCGTCAAAGTGCATGCGCCAATGGGTGGAGTCGGGCGCTGGTGGTAAGTACTGGGTCTCGGCCCAGTCGACGAGGAAGTCGGCCAGCGCTTACGTCTTGATGGCGGTGCAGGGTTGGTAGAAGATCGTGTAGGGGGCCAGCTCGATGGCCCATTTGGCCACCCGGCCGGATGCATCCCGGCTGCCTATGATGTCGGCTAGCGGGGCAGTGCATACGACCGTGATGGGATGCTCTTGAACGTACGGCTTCAGCTTCTTGGCGGCGAAGTACACGCCATAGCACATCTTCTGATAGTGCGGGTAATTTTGCTTCGAGGCGGACAGCACCTCGCTCAGGTAGTAAACCGGCCTTTGGACCGGCTGGGCTCGGCCTTCTTCGGGGCGTTCGACCACAATGATGGTGCTGACCACCCGGCTAGTGGCGGCAATATATAGGAGCATGGGCTCCTTCTCAGTCGGTGCCGCCAAGACAGGCGGCGTGGACAGCATTTTCTTCAGCTCGTGGAAAGCTTGGTCGGCCTGGTCGTTCCACTCAAAGTGAGTGCTCTTCTTCATGAGGCGGTAGAGGGGGAGAGCTTTTTCTCCAAGCCGGCTGATGAAGCGGTTAAGAGAGGCCAGGCACCCGGTGAACTTCTGAATCTCTCTGAGCTTGGTTGGGACCGCCATCCTCTCGATGGCCTTGATCTTCACAGGGTTGCACTCTATGCCGCGTTTAGAGACCAGAAAGCCTAGGAGCTGGCCGGCTGGCACTCCGAACACGCATTTCTCCGGGTTGAGCTTGATCCGGAACCGGCGCAGGTTCTCGAATGTCTCCTTCAAGTCTTCCAGCAGAGTGCCACGCTTCTCCGTCTTCACCACGACATCATCCACGTAAACATGGGCGTTCTTGACGAGCTACGTGAGGAGGCACTTCTGCATGCAACGCTGAAAAGTGGCGCCGGCATTCCTCAAGCCGAACATCATAGTCAGGTAGCAGAAGGCTCCAAACGGCGTGATGAAGGCGGTCTTCAGTTGGTCATCCGGGTTCAGCTTGATCTGGTGGTATCCCGAGTAGGCATCCAAAAAGCTCAACAGCTCGCATCCGGCTGTGGAGTCTATCACTTGATCAATCCTGGGCAGAGCGAAGGGATCTTTTGGGCAGGCTTTGTTGAGGCTCGTGTAATCTATACACATGCGCCACTTGTTATTCTTTTTCAGCACGAGAACCGGGTTCGCGAGCCATTCGGGGAAGAAAACTTCCATGATGAAGCCGGCCGCAAGGAGCCGGGCTATCTCCTCCCCTACGATCCTTCTCTTCTCTTCTGACAGTCGGCGGAGGGGCTGCTTGACCGGTTTAGCATCCTCCCGCACGTGCAATTTGTGCTCGGCGAAATCCTTCGGAACACCCGGCATGTCCTTGGGGGACCATGCAAAGATATCCCGATTCTCACGGAGGAAATCGGCGAGCTCGCCTTCCTATTTGCTATCCAGGCTCACCCCAACGACGGCAAACCTCTCGGGGTGCTCGGGGTCGAGCTGTATCTTCTTGGTCTCCTTGGCCGGCTGGAAAGATCCTTGGGCATCATACTCCTTGGAGTCGGCGGGTTGGTTTAGCTGCTTGCTGGCCAGGGCCACGACCCGGTCCAGCATCTTCTTCTCCGCGGCGATCACGAGGGATTCGGCCAGCCGGCTGCTGGCCGCGGCGCAGTCGGCGGACTTCTTGTAGTCGCCGGGGATGGTGATGACACCCTTGGAGCTCGGTATCTTCATCTTGAGGTAAGCATAGTGGGGGACCGCCATGAACTTGGCCAAGGCGGGTCGGCCAAGCAAGGCATGATAAGGGCTCTCCAGGTCCACCACCTCGAACCAGATTGCTTCCCGGCGGAAATGATCCTTGCCCCCAAAGAGTACATCGATCTTGAGCTTGCCGATGGGGGCGCAGGACAATCCGGGTACGATGCCGTGGAACACCGTTCGAGTCGGCGCAAGTTGCTTGGCCTTGACGCCCAGCTTCTCCATGGTGTCGCGGTACAGGATGTTGATGCTGCTTCCGCCGTCGATCAGCACGCGGGAGAAGCGTGCGGCACGCGTATCCGTTGCGAGGGTGGCCTCCAGGACCAATGCATAGGAGCCGGGGGATGGCATCACCTCTAGGTGGTCGGCCCGGCTCCAGCTGATGGGTTTCTCCGACCAGTGCATGTGGCCGGCTGGGCTGGTGGCGGCCATGTTGACCTCCTGTTGCTCTCGGCGCTTGCTGCACCGATCTTCGGGCTAGCTCGTGAAGATGACATAAGATGCTTGCTCATCGGGGAATTCGTCCTGCACGGCGTTGACCGCGGGCCGGGCGGCTTTGGGCGGCGGAGCCGGCGGCGGCGGGCCGGCAGGCGGAGTCGGCGTGAGCCCTTCGCCCTTCGAGATTCGGGCGAGCCAGTTGCATTTGCGGGTCGTGTGGTTGGACGGCTTCGCGCCGCTGTGGAACTTGCACGGGGCATCAAAGGTTTGCTCGTAGGAGAAGGCCGGCTGCCAAGCCGGCCGGCCGCCCTTGGGCTTCTTGGGTGCGGGTCGCCCTTCAGGCGGCGCGTCTTCGACCGTGGCCACCTGCCGACTGACGGGAGGCGGTGCAGGGCCCTTGCGTTTTTGATCATTCTGGTGTTGGCGTCGGCCGCCGTCTCCAGCCGGCGCTTTGGGTGCCAGATTGAGCACCTTTCCGGATGCGTCCACCCGGAGCTCGGTCTTCATCGAGGAGTCGGCGGTGGCGTACTTGTCGGCGATGTTCACGAGCTCGTCGAGGGTAGTCGGCTCATCACAGAGAAGCTTGTGCTTGAGGAGGGTGCCCTCTCGGCACCCGGCTGTGAAGTATTCGATGGCTTGCACCTCGTGCACCCCCTCGCAGGAGTTGCGGAGCTCGGCCCAACGCGTCAGGTAGTCGCGAGTGGACTCGGCTGGGCCCTGTACGCACAGGGAGAGCTGTCTGGGCTTGGGAGCCCGCTTGTAGGTGCTGGTGAAGTTGCGAATGAAGGCTTCAGTGAAATCCACCCAGCTGTTGATGCTGAGGGGCTTAAGGCTGTTAAGCCAAGTCCGCGCCGTGCCTTGCAGCATGAGGGGCACGTACTTTACGGCAACGCGCCGGTTGCCGTTGGCGATGCTGACGGCTGTGGAGTAGTCGGTCAGCCAGTCTTCCGGCTTCACCGAGCCGTTGTACTTGGGTGTGTCTCTAGGGAGCGAGAACCCTTTGGGGATGGGCTCGTCGCGGATGCGGGGGCCAGAGCAAGGCGGGCCGACATCGTCTTCTTCTTCTAGAGCCAGGGACCGGGCCAGGCGGTCGATCCGGTGGCGGGCGTCGTTTTCGCCGATTCCCTCACGACGACCAAGCCGGCCGCTGAGAGTCGGGTGAGCCACTGGAGGCGGGGTAGGATATCTTTCTCCGCGAGCTCGAGGCGGAGGCGGGGTGCCCCGCCATTCCATGGCTCGGGGGCGGCCGTCCGCGTCTCGCTCGATGGAGACTTGGGTCCGGCTTCGGCTGGAAGCCGGCTCTTTCTCGCGCCGCGCGCGGGTGTAGCTGGTAGTCGGCGACCGGGAGGTCGCGCCGTGTTCGCGGCGCGGGGGAGGGCTCCCCGCGCAGGCGTCGGCCTCGTGCCGTCGTGCGGCCGCATCGATTAGTTGCTGGATGCGCCGCGCCATATGGGGGAGATCTTCGGCTTCCAAGCCGTCCAGCTCGTCTACGGCCGCCTGGGCGGCGCGCAGGTTCTCGAGCAGGGTGGCGTAGACCGGGCGATCCACCCCAAGCGTGTCGGCGATGACGGCGCCGCATTGCCTGACAGCGCCGGCCCGGCTAGGGCCAGCCAGAGCCGGCGTGCCGAAGGCGGCGCGGTCAGCTTCGCGCTGGTAGGCCTCGGTGAGGCGTCTTACGGAGGCCAGCCGCCGGCCCTCCGTGAGGAGGGCGAGGCGGCGTGCCTCCAGAACTTCGTCGTTGGCGTCAGCCGGAAGGGGGACGGACAAGTCTTGGGCTGCCGCGCGTGGGGAGTCGCGGGCGCCCTCGTCAGTCGGGCCGTCGAGGCCGATAACCATCACCTCGGGGGCGTCAGAATCGCGATCGCCAGCCGGAGGGAGCGGTTCGTTGTAGACCGTGACGTTGGTGGGGAAGGTGTCGTAGGATGCCGCGTCGGAGTCGGCGGGCATCGGGTCGGTGGAGCCAACCGACTCCAAGTCCGCAGCGGGCTCGCTGGAGACATGGAGCGGGCTGAGGAGGTTGGCGAGGTGATCTGTGCCCGCATCGGAGGCGAGCTCGTCGGAGATGCGAGCCTTGTCGAAGAGGTTGGCGAGGCCGCTAGCCGCGCAGACGTCGGCGACGCCATGCAGCGCGTCGCGGCAAGCGCCATCGGGCGAGCCAGGCTGGCTGCGCCCGCGAGGGAGGAAAAGGGTTCCCGTCCAGAACAGGTCTCCGGACGACGGTGCACCTGGCCCCACGGTGGGCGCCAAATGTCGGGTGGTAGGATCGACATATGCCAACGGGTGGCTTATCATTGCGGGGGCCAATAGAACGTCGTCGGTGCCTGGAAACGGGATGAGGCGTAGGCATGCACGCCGGCGAATCTTACCCAGCTTCAGGGCTCTCCGGGGAGATAACACCCCTACTGCTGCTCTGCGGGGTCTTCGCATGGTTACTAAGTTCACAGGTGGCTACGATGCTCCTTGAGCTGTTTGGGGTGGAAGGAGGAAGGAGGGCTTAGCTCAGCTTGCTTCCTCTCCTTGTATGTGTCTAGGTCTAGAATGAGAGTCCAACCCTTTGCATGGGTGCACCGGGGGGTTTATATAGGCCTACCCCCCCGGGGGTACAATGGTAATCCGACTGGGCGCGGGGCCCAGCTGTCTGTGGCTATGCTCGCCGGCTTCTCCGCCGGCTTCCGGGGCCCGCCGGCTGGTGGGTCCCGCCGGCTGCCGGCTCCTGGGTCGACA
This sequence comes from Triticum monococcum, assembly GCA_034509565.1. Lineage (NCBI taxonomy): Eukaryota > Viridiplantae > Streptophyta > Magnoliopsida > Poales > Poaceae > Triticum > Triticum monococcum. The sequence continues at coordinate 675,805,863 of CM067845.1, forward strand.
GGCCGGCCCCACTGGCCAGGGCCTGGTCGGCGGCTGGTTACTGTTGCTCCGTGTTTGTTGGCGCAGGCTTGGTCGGGGTAAGCGTGGCTATAGTAACGCCGCCCTGGCGGGCGATTACTGTAGCCCCGCCACACCTTGTCTCCTTGATGGGCGTCTCCTTCGAGGAGGGCGGCAGGCCGGCTACGTGAAGCCGACCCTCTGTCTTGCCGGCTTGAGAGGGGGTGTGGCCGCCTTCGGCATCTCTCTGCCCGAAGGGGCCCACCGCCTCGGGGGCCACGCCGGCGGCCCGTCGTGGACGGCGTCAGAGCCGCCGTGGCTACAGTGCCGCGCCGGGCGGGCCGCAGCCGCCCGCACGACGCGCTGTACCAGGCATGCTCCGGGTTTTGGGAGTGGCAGGCTCTACTGTAGCCACGCCCCGCTTCATCATCGCAGAGTGGACGCGTATATCGCGGGTACGGCATTGACTGCTTTATTGGAGCCGGCCCGGCAGTAGCCGGCCTCGCCATAGCCGGCCCTGCCATAGCCGGCCCTGCCATAGCCGGCCCTCCACAGTTCTCTCAATGGGGGTAAAAAGGGCGGGCCGCCCCCGAAGCCGGCTAGGATGGTAGTCGGCTAGGGGGAGGCGGCCCAGGTCTTGAGTCTCCTTATGAGCCGGATGGGCTCATAATTTTTTCTGAGGGGCCAGGGGAAGCCGGCTGGGCTACCCATGGCTATTTACCCCGACATTATAGCATTATATGCATCGGCTCCGAATCATGTCTTGGGTCAATAGTTGGGTTTGCCCAGCTCCTATGTTTTGGTGCCTTACGTTCCGCTATATCGGCTAAGGTAGCACTAGGAGAACCACTGCGATTGTGCCCCAGTTAAGCTGGGTCGAGCACCTCAGTGGAGAAAGCTAGCTAAAACTGACCGTCATGATGAGGCGAGAGCCGGTCGTTGCTCGAGAGGTCTTTTCGAGTCCTTAAAGACTTATGCCGCTTAGGGCGAGGAGTCGGCTCTGTCCGGCCAAGGCGTGGATAGTGCCCCAAACTCGATCTTCCGAATACTAGGGGCTTCACCGAAATTTAAAATTATAGAATTCTATGGCTAAGCGAGAGTGTTCACGCATCATAGTCCGATTGTCTCGTTCGTTGGGCTGAGCGCCTCCCTCAAAGGACCCAAATATGGGAAAAAGAGCGCCCAGGTTTATCCCCGAACACCCCAGCACTAGTGGCAAGGGGGCAGAAGCCGATGACTCACCATCTCTCAGTATTGATAAACAGCCGCACAAATGGTAATATTTTAAATTCAAGCAGCATTGCTTAGCGCATATGAACAAGTTTTCAGCGCACAGGATAACACGAGTGGGTTTTACTCAAAAAATACATCCTTGGTACATTCATCCTCAACAAGGCGGGCACCCTTCAGAACATCCTTATAATAATTCTCGGGCTTGCGATGCTCTTTCCCCGACAGTGGCACGTCCTTCACAAGCTTCTCCACATCCAGCTTGCCCGAGTGCACCTTAGCACGGGCAAGGGCCCTACGGGCACCTTCAATGCAGACGGAGCTCTTGATGTCTTCAAGCCTCGGACAGGCCTCCACCAGCCGCCGCACCAGCCCGAAATAGCTCCCAGGCAGAGCCTCTCCAGGCCACAGCCGAGCTAGGAGGCCCTTCATGGCCTGTTCGGCCGCCTTGTGGAGCTCGACTAGTTGCTTTAGTTGGTCGCTCAGGGGCACGGGGTGTCCGGCCTCAGCGTACTGAGACCATAACACCTTCTCCATCGAGCTGCCCTCCTCGGCTCGATAGAATGCGGCGGCATCAGATACACTCCGGGGAAGATCTGCGAACGCTCCTGGAGAGCTCCGGATTTGGGTAAGTAATAGGTAACTCACGTTTATGTGTTTGCTTTGCATAAAGAATGCCTTACCCGCCGCAATCTTCTTCGCCTCATCCAACTCCTGGAGGTTCTTCTGGGATTCGGCCTTGGCAGATTTGGCATTTTCAATAGCCACCACAAGCTCGGACGCTTGCGCCTTCGAGTCACGCTCCAAACTCTCATGTTTTTTCATGAGAGCCTGAAGCTCTTGCCTCACCTTGCCAACCTCAGCCTCATACCTCTCTCGCTCGGTGCGCTCCACGGCCGCACTCTTCTCGGCCTCGAGCAGCGATTGCTTAAGGGTCGCCACCTCAGACGTGGCCCCTGCAATAGCCATGTCAATCCTGTCATTTTTTGCAATTGCACCTTTTTTTATATACATATTCAAACAAGGTATTTCTTACCTTCCTTCTCCTCGAGCTGCTTCTTGGCACGCCCGAGCTCTTGCTCAGACTTCTCGAGGCTCTGCTTCAGCATGTCCACTTCCGCAGTTAGTGCGGCGGACGCTAGCAGAGAAGCCTGCATACGCATATGGACTCCTTTTGTTAGACTCCTGTGAATTCTTTGATCCTCTATTCGGCTTTTCTTCCCGAATGCCCAACAGAGCATCCGGGGCTACTGTCTATGCGGTAACATTATTTGAGCATTCTTTACTTACCTCAAAGCCTGTTAAAAGGCTTGTACAAGCTTCAGTCAGTCCGCTTTTGGCGGACTGAACCTTCTAGATCACCGCACTCATAATAGTGCGGTGCCCCACGTCAATGGAGGCACCTTGAAGCGCCTCCAACATATTGTCCGGCGCCTCCGGTTGGACGGAGGTCACCGGCACAGTAGGCTTGCTCCTCTTGGAAGGAGGTCGCCCGCCGGACTCTGGAACCCTTGAAGATTCCGGAGCTGTGTCCGGCCTTAAGCCGGACTTGGAGCCCTAGGGGGTTTCCTCCCCTTTACTCCTGGAGTCCGGGAGGTCGCCTTGTGGCGCCTCCAGGACCACCTCCTCCCTGCTTGGAACCTGTTGGGACAACACTTCGGTGTCGCCCGTAGGGCGTGGGGAGGAAGCCGTCGGAAGCGAGTTCACCTCCAACGAGTCCAGTGGGCCGCTCGAGGATGCGTCAAGCCGGTCTTTGGGTGGGCTGCATAAACACATTCGACATAAGGGAAAGTTGTGCAATAAACAAATACTATGAGTCACTCCGGTATCCGGATACTTACGATTTCGCCAGGGGCTTGGCCCTGGGCTGCCACTCCTCTCCGTTGTCGTCGGCGTCGGTGGAGCAGTCCAGAGGAAGGGTTTTCCCCTTCTTGGACCCTCTGGCCTCCTCAGAGAGGGCGGCCTTCCTTTTCTTCTCTCCTCCCGCTAGACGGGGAGAGGTCTCTTCTTCTTCCTCCTTGTCTTCACGAGAGGAAGGCGCTTCGGGACCGTCGGATGACGAGTCCGACACCTCCTGGCGCCGGGCACTCTTTCGAGTCCCCGTGGCCCTTTTCGTGGCCTTCTTCTCCGGCACCACATAGGGTGCCGGAACCAGCAGCTTCGCCAAGCGAGCGTCCGCTGGGCCTTCAGGCAGAGGAGCCGGACAGTTGATCTATCCGGATGTCGCCACCCAATCCTATCAAAGATAAGGGAACTCAGATCCCGCATAGAGTCAAACTATGAAAAACTGATACCCTGTAAAAGGACAAAAACAGCTTACCGCATGAGCCTGATGTTGAGTACTGAATCCATGATCCTCGGCAGCAGATGCGAGAGCCTCGGCGCCCTTGAAAAGCATCCTCCAGGCATCTTCATACGTCGTGTCAAAAAGCCTGTTTAGAGTTTGATGCTGCACCGGGTCAAACTCCCACAAGTTGAAGGCCCGTCGTTGACACGGGAGGATCAGGTGGATGAGAATAACCTGGACTACGTTGACAAGCTTGAGCTTCTTGTCCACCAGGGTTTGGATGCATGTTTGGAGTCCGGTCAGCTCTCCTTTTTTACCCCACGACAGGCAGTCTCCTTCCAGGAGGTGAGCCGCATAGGGGGTCCGGACCGAAACTCGGGGGCTGCGACCCATTCGGGGTCGCACGGCTCGGTGATGTAAAACCACCCCGATTGCCACCCCTTCAGGGTCTCCACAAAGGAGCCCTCGAGCCATAGGACGTTGGCCATCTTGCCAACCATGGCACCGCCGCACTCCGCCTGGCTGCCGCGCACCACCTTCGGCTTGACGCTGAAAGTCTTTAGCCATAAGCCGAAATGAGGGCGGATGCGGAGAAAAGCCTCGCACACGAAGATAAATGCCGAGATGTTGTGGACGAAGTTCGGGGCCAGGTCATGGAAATCCAGGCCGTAGTAGAACATGAGCCCCCGGACAAATGGATGCAGAGGGAAGCCCAGTCCGCGGAGGAAATGGGGGAGAAATACCACCCTCTCATGGGGCCTAGGAGTGGGGATGAGCTGGCCCATCTCGGGGAGTCGGTGCGCGATGTCGCTGGCCAGGTATCCGGCCTTCCTCAGCTTTTTTATGTGTCCCTCCGTGATGGAGGAGATCATCCACTTGCCTCCCGCTCCGGACATGACTGGAGAAGGTCGAGGTGGTAGTGCGGACTTGGGCGCTAGAGCTCGAGTGCGCAAGAATGGATAGGCAGAGGAGGAAGAAGGCGTGGGTGAAAAGGTGGATCCTTATCCCCTTATATGGGTGGACGCGGTTATGTGTCCCCACCAGCTTAGTAAAACTTGCTTATCTCCAAGCGCCGTAATCAAAGGCGCGGTTGGGTTACCCACACCCGTATTGATGAGAATCCCGGAATAAAGGGACACGATCTCTGCTTTGACAAGACATGCCAAGGAAACCACCTCGCATAACGCGCTGAGGTGGGATAATGAAACGATTTGGATAAAGGCTTGGCCGTGGAGTGTCGCACCACGGAATACATCAGCAGATTAGATTTGTGTTAATATTATTATTCTCTCTATGGCAATATGTGGAAACTTATTTTGCAGAGTCGGACACTATCTTTGTGTTCAAGATCTTCTATGAAGTATTTGGAGGACGAACCCGCCTTGCAATGCCGAAGACAATTTGCGCGCCGGACTCATCGTCATTGAAGCCTGGTTCAGGGGCTACTGAGGGAGTCCTGGATTAGGGGGTGTCCGGATAGCCAAACTATACCTTCAAGCCGGACTCCTGGACTATGAAGATACAAGATTGAAGACTCCGTGTCGTGTCCGGAAGGGACTTTCCTTGGTGTGGAAGGCAAGCTTGGCGATACGGATGTTCAGATCTCCTACAATTGTAACCGACTCTATGTAACCCTAACCCTATCCGGTGTCTATATAAACCGGAGGGTTTTAGTCTGTAGGACAACATATACAACCACAATCATACCATAGGCTAGCTTCTAGGGTTTAGCCTCTACGATCTCGTGGTAGATCAACTCTTGTACTACCCATATCATCAATATTAATCAAGCAGGACATAGGGTTTTACCTCCATCGAGAGGGCCCGAACCTGGGTAAAACTTCGTGTCCCCTGCCTCCTGTTACCATGCGGCCTAGACGCACAGTTCGGGACCCCCTACCCGAGATCCGCCGGTTTTGACACCGACAGTAGAAATTAAGAAAAGCATCAAGTGTTGATGGTTGACAAGACCACTAGTTTCAAGAAAAGGGCAAAGGAAAGAAGGGGAACTTCAAGAAGAACGGCAAGCAAGTTGCTGCTCAAGTGAAGAAGCCCAAGTCTGGACCTAACCTGAGACTAAGGGCTTCTACTGCAAAGGGACTGGTCACTGGAAGCAGAACTGACCAAAGTATTTGGCGGATAAGAAGGATGGCGAAGTGAACAAAGGTATATTTGATATACATGTTATTTATGTGTACTTTACTAGTGTTTATAGCAACCCCTCAGTATTTGATACTAGTTCAGTTGCTAAGATTAGTAAATCGAAACGAGAGTTGCAAAATGAAAAAAGACTAGTTAAGGGTGAAGTGACGATGTGTGTTGGAAGTGGTTCCAAGATTGATATGATCATCATCGCACACTCCCTATATTTTCGGGATTAGTGTTGAACCTAAATAAATGTTATTTGGTGTTTGCGTTAAGCATGAATATGATTTGATCATGTTTATTGCAATGCGGTTATTCATTTAAAGTCAGAGAATAATTATTATTCTGTTTACATGAATAAAACCTTCAATGGTCATACACCCAAGGTGAATGGTTTATTGAATCTCGATCGTAGTGATACACATATTCATAATATTGAAGCCAAAAGATGCAAAGTTAATAATGATAGTGCAACTTATTTGTGGCACTGCCGTTTAGGTCATATTGGTGTAAAGCGCATGAAGAAAATCCATGATGATGGGCTTTTGGAATCACTTGATTACGAATCAGTTGATGCTTGTGAACCATGCCTCATGGGCAAGATGACTAAGACTCCGTTCTCCGGAACAATGGAGCGAGCAACAGACTTGTTGGAAATAATACATATTGATGTATGCAGTCCGATGAGTGTTGAGGCTCGTGGCAGGTATCGTTATTTTCTAACCATCACAGATGATTTGAGCAGATATGGGTATATTTACTTGATGAAACATAAATCTGAAACATTTGAAAAGTTCAAATAATTTCAGAGTGAAGTGGAAAATCATCGCAACAAGAAAATAAAGTTGCTACAATCTAATCATGGAGGAGAATATTTGAGTGACGAGTTTGGTTTCATTTGAAACAATGCGGAATAGTTTCGAAACTCATGCCACCTGGAACACAACATCGCAATGGTGTGTCTGAACATCGTAACCATACTTTATTAGATATGGTGCAATCTATGATGTCTCTTACCGATTTACCACTATCGTTTTGGGGTTATATGTATTAGAGACAACTGCATTCACGTTAAATAGGGCACCATCTAAATCTGTTGAGACGACACCATATGAACTGTGGTTTGGCAAGAAACCAAAGTTGTCGTTTCTTAAAGTTTGGGGTTGTGATGCTTATGTGAAAAAGTTTCATCCTGATAAGCTCAAACCCAAATCGGAGAAATGTGTCTTCATAGGATGCCCAAATGAGACAGTTGGGTACACCTTCTATCACAGATCTGAAGGCAAAACATTCGTTGCTAAGAATGGATCCTTTCTAGAGAAGGAGTTTCTCTCAAAAGAAGTGAGTGGGGGGAAAGTAGAACTTGATGAGGTAACTGTACCTGCTCCCTTATTGGAAAGTAGTTCATCACAGAAATTTGTTCCTATGACTCCTACACCAATTAGTGAGGAAGCTAATGATGATGATCATGTAGCTTCAGATCAAGTTACTACCGAACCTCGTAGCTAAACCAGAGTGAGATCGGCACCAGAGTGGTACGGTAATCCTGTTCTGGAGGTCATGTTACTTGACCATGACGAACCTACGAACTATGAGGAAGCGATGATGAGCCCAGATTCCACGAAATGGCTTGAGGCCATGAAATCTGAGATGGGATCCATGTATGAGAACAAAGTGTGGACTTTTGTTGACTTGCCCGATGATCGGCAAGCCATAGAAAATAAATGGATCTTTAAGAGGAAGACGGATATTGATAGTAGTGTTACTATCTAGAAAGCTAGACTTGTTGAAAAAGGTTTTTTGACAAAGTTCAAGGTGTTGACTACGATGAGATTTTCTCACTCGTAGCGATGCGTAAGTCTGTTCGAATCATGTTAGCAAATTGCCACATTTTATGAAATCTGGCAAATGAATGTCAAAACTACATTTCTTAATGGATTTCTTAAAGAAGAGTTGTATATGATGCAACCAGAAGGTTTTGCCGATCCTAAAGGTGCTAACAAAATGTGCAAGCTCCAGTGATCCATGTATGGACTGGTGCAAGCATCTTGGAGTTGAAATACATGCTTTGATGAGTTGATCAAAGCATATAGTTTTATACAGACTTGCAGTGAAGCCTGTATTTACAAGAAAGTGAGTGGGAGCACTACAACATTTCTGATAAGTATATGTGAATGACATATTGTTGATCGAAAATAATGTAGAATTTTCTGAAAAGCATAAAGGAGTATTTGAAAGGAGTTTTTCAAAGAAAGACCTCGGTGAAGCTGCTTACATACTGAGCATCAAGATCTATAGAGATAGATCAAGACGCTTGATAAGTTTTTTTTCAATGAGTACATACCTTGACAATATTTTGAAGTAGTTCAAAATGGAACAGTCAAAGAAAGATTTCTTGTCTGTGTTACAAGGTGTGAAATTGAGTAAGACTCAAAGCCTGACCACGGCAGAAGATAGAAAGAGAATGAAAGTCCTTCCATATGCCTCATCCATAGGTTCTATAAAGTATGCCATGTTGTGTATCAGATCTATTGTATACCCTACACTGAGTTTGGCAAGGGAGTACAATAGTGATCTAGGAGTAGATCACTGGACAACGGTCAAAATTATCCTTAGTGGAATAAGGATATGTTTCTCGATTGTGGAGGTGACAAAAGGTTCATCGTAAATGGTTACGTCGATCCAAGTTTTGACACTGATCCAGATGACTCTAAGTCTCAATCTAGATACATATTGAAAGTGGGAGCAATTAGCTAGAGTAGCTCCGTGCATAGCATTGTTGACATAGAAATTTGCAAAATACATACGGATCTGAATATGGCAGACCCGTTGACTAAACTTCTCTCACAAGCAAAACATGATCACACCTTAGTACTCTTTGGGTGTTAATCACATGGCGATGTGAACTAAGATTACTGACTCTAGTAAACCCTTTGAGTGTTGGTCACATGGCGATGTGAACTATGGGTGCTAATCGCATGGTGATGTCAACTATTGGTGTTAAATCACATGGCGGTGTGAACTAGATTATTAACTCTAGTGCAAGTGGAAGACTGAAGGAAATATGCCCTAGATGCAATAATAAAGTTATTATTTATTTCCTTATTTCATGATAAATTTTTATTAATCATGCTAGAATTGTATTAACCGGAAACTTAGTACATGTGTGGATACATAGACAAACATAGTGTCACTAGTATGCCTCTACTTGACTAGCTCGTTGAATCAAAGATGGTTAAATTTCCTAGCCATAGACATGAGTTGTCATTCGATTAACGGGATCACATCATTAGAGAATGATGTGATTGACTTGACCCATTCCGTTAGCTTAGCACTTGATCGTTTAGTATATTGCTATTGCTTTCTTCATGACTTATACATGTTTCTATGACTATGAGATTATGCAACTCCCGGATACTAGAGTAACACTTTGTGTGCTACCAAACGTCACAACGTAACTGGGTGATTATAAAGGTGGTTTATAGGTGTCTCCGATGGTACTTGTTGAGTTGGCACAGATCGAGATTAGGATCTGTCACTCCGATTGTCGGAGAGGTATCTCTGGGCCCTCTCGGTAGTGCACATCACAATAAGCCTTGCAAGCATTGTGACTAATGAGTTAGTTGCGGGGTGATGCATTTCGGAACAAGTAAAGAGACTTTCCGGTAACGAGATTGAACTAGATATTGAGATACCGATGATCGAATCTCGGGCAAGTAACATACCGATGACAAAGGGAACAACGTATGTTGTTATGCGGTTTGACCTATAAAGATCTTCATAGAATATGTAGGAACCAATATGAGCATCCAGGTTTCGCTATTGGTTATTGACCGAAGATGAGTCTCGGTCATGTCTAAATATATAGTTCTTGAACCCGTAAGGTCTGCACGCTTAACGTTCTGTGACGATTTGTATTATGAGTTATGTGATTTGATGACCGAAGTTTGTTCGGAGTCCCGGATGAGATCGGGGACATGACGAGAAGTCTCGAAATGGTCGAGACGTAAAGATCAATATATTGGAAGGCTATATTCGGACATCGGAAAGGTTCCGAGTGATTCGGGTATTTTTCGGAGTACCGAAGAGTTACAGAAATTTGTATTAGGCCTTAATGGGCCATACCGGAAAGGAGAGAAAGGCCTCAAGGCTGGCCGCGCCCCTTCCCCATGGACTGGTCCGAATTGGACTAGGGAAAGGGGGCGCCCCCTTACTTCCTTCTCCTTCTCCCTTCCCTTTTTCCTATTCCATGTGGGAGGTGGAATCCTACTAGGACTAGGGAGTCCTAGTAGGACTCCACACTTTGGGCGCGTCCTATGAGGGCCAGCCTCCTCCTCCCTTCATCCTTTATATACGTGGCCAGCGTCACCCCATAGACACACAAGTTGATCATTGATCTCTTAGCCGTGTGTGGTGCCCCCTCCACCATAATCCACCTCTGTCATATCATCATAGTGCTTAGGCGAAGCCCTGCATCGGTAGCTTCATCATCACCGTCATCACACCGTCGTGCTGACGAAGCTCTCCCTCGACACTCTGCTGGATTGTGCGTTCATGGGACGTCACCGTGCTGAACGTGTGCAGATCGCGGAGGTGCCGTACTTTCGGTGCTAGGATCGGTCGATCGTGAAGACGTACGACTACATCAACCGCGTTGTCATAACGCTTCCGCTTACGGTCTATGAGTGTACGTAGAAAACACTCTCCCTCTCGTTGCTATGCATCACCATGATCTTGCGTGTGCGTAGGAATGTTTTGAAATTACTACGTTCACAATAGTTGGATGCATAGTGAATGATCTGCACGTTACTAAGTGTACCAAATTTCACTGGAAGGACTTGAAGCATGTCATAAACTTTGTTCATAATCTGACAAAGATAGCACAGCGTATGAACGCTGGATTTTGGATGGGATTAATTAGACCTATGGTGCACACACTGAACAAGACCAATTGTGTGCGCAAAACGTTGGTAAAAAGTCTTATTTTAATGTTGATGCTCATAAACTATATATATCTTCAACAATATGTTACAATTGTTTTTATTCTACATGTCAACAGAAATCCCCCCTGTAGCAGTTCCTGGATCGATTTCCCAACGTGGTCGAATTACATTTGTGCCTGCTAATAACGCCAAAGTGATTGCATGGTACTGCATTTCCCGCAGAAATGGAACCATTCAAATTAACAAGTTCTTGCTTCTCGTGGCAATGCATCCATATTGGAAAATTGGAGACACTGTTCTACTCATGATCTACCAAGGCACGGGAGGGCTCTTCCTTTTCATTGACGAGATGCCGAGTCACCGTGATCAAGCTGCTTCCAGTGGATAGTTGTGGTTGTTGGCCCTCAGCCTCTTAAAATGTGCTAGGTGTTACTGTATATGTTAAGTATGTAGATATGGACCATATGGTTGTTGGCCCTTAGCCTCTTAAAATGTGATAGTTGTTACTATGTTAAGTATGTAGATATGGACCATATGGTTGTCAAAACCGTGTTACGAAGATCCTCCTTTTGTCGAATAATGTAACCACTGTATATATATTACTCAAATGTTGTTACCCAATTTCATAAATTTTGATGGAAAGTATTAGTATCGTACGCAGTTTATTGAGTTTAAGCGTGTGCCCGATGGCCAGAAGGCATTTGCATATTAACTGTCCATATTGTAAATTCACATACATGTTAACCTAAGGAAACATATGTGTAACATACTAATCATCGCACACGAGTACTCGCAGACGCATTGTGTGCGATACTCCGCCACCGCAAGTAAGTAGTTTGCATTTTTCAAAGTTTTTTGTACGCACAGAATCACACACGAAGTAACTGCATTGACCGTCTGTGTTGTAATTTCTCATCGCAAACAGTTCATTCGAGTCGGCTATTTGCCACGTATCACACACATCTTGTTTACACGGCTCGTTTGCGTCCTTTTGGCTCATCACAAACAGTTCATCCATGTGAATTGTATGCCGCATATCACACACATCTTGTTAAGTTGAACCATTTCTGTTGTGTTCCCTAAGAAAAAATAGTTCGTCCGAGTTAAGCGTATGACGTATATCACACTCACATTGATATGGCTGCCCGTTTCTGTTGTTCGACCTCATCGCAAACAGTTCGAATGGATTAACCGTGTGTCCTGCATCGCACACACATTGTTATGGCTGCCCGTTTCTATTGTTCTGCCTCATGGCAGACAGTTTGAATGGATTAACCGTGTGTCCTGCATCGCAAACGCAACTAAAATCTGAACTGTGTTTGATGGCTCTACCATTACAAACATTTTGCACCTTTTTTGACAGTTTTTTACACCACCGTTTGTGATTATTGCATCACACACAGTTTCGACAAAGGGTCTCTGATCGTAGTGTCGCGTTAGCAGTATCCTACAATAGTGCTTAGGCAATTCATATCTAGGTAGGCTAGTTCTAGCAGGTGTTTCAAGAGATTCAGTTTCAAGCTCATCATCAGATTCAACAACATCATGTTGTATAACTCTAGCAATTTGTTTATCAAGAAATTCACCAAGTGGCACAACATCATTATCAAGCAAGGTACTAGCATCATTCATAGCAGAAGTAACATCATCAATAACTTGCGACATATCAGAATTAATAGCATGTGGTGGTGTTGCAAGTTTACTTATAACAGAAGGTGAATCTAAAGCAGAACTGGATGGCAGTTCCTTACCTCCCCTCGTCTTTGAGGGGAAAATCTTAGTCTTAGCATCCTTCAGATTCTTCATAGTGATAATATGATAATAATCCAAAGTGACTCAACAAATATAACTATGCTTCCCGGCAACGGTGCCAGAAAAAGGTCTTGATAACCCACAAGTATAGGGGATCGCAACAGTTTTCGAGGGTAAAGTATTCAGCCCAAATTTATAGATTCGACACAAGGGGAGACAAAGAATATTTGAAGGTATTAGCAGCTGATTTGTCAATTCAACCACACATGGAGATTAATTATCTGCAGCAAAGTGATCAGTAGCAAAGTAATTTGATAGTTTTAATAGTAGTAGCAGCAGCAGCAATAGTAACAGTAGCAGTGATAGCAGTAATTTTGTAGCAAGTGTAACAGTGATGATAGCAGTAGTAACTTAGTAGAAACAATATGGAAAAGTTCGTACGCATTGGATCGTTGACTTGTTGGATGATATTCATCATGTCACAATTATAACCTAGGGTGATACGGCACTAGCTCCAGTTCATCGATATAATGTAGGCATGTACTCCGTAAATAGTCATACGTGCTTTATTAAAAGAACTTGCATGACATCTTTTGTCCTACCCTCCCGTGGCTGAAGGGTCCATATTGGAAAATAAGGGATATTAAGGCCTCCTTTTAATAGAGAATCGGAACAAAGTATTAACACATAGTGAATACATGAACTCCTCAAACTACGGTCATCACCGGGAGTGGGCCCGGTTGTTGTCACTCTGGGGTTGCCGGATCATAACACGTAGTAGGTGACTATAACTTGCAAGATCGGATCTAGAACATGGATATAATGATGATAACATAAACGGTTCAGATCTGAAATCATGGCACCCGGGCCCAAAGTGACAAGCATTAAGCATAGCAAAGTCATAGCAACATCAATCTAAGAACATAGTGGATACTAGGGATCAAGCCCTAACAAAACTAACTCGATTACATGATGAATCTCATCCAACTCCTCACCGATCAGCGAGCCAACGAAGAAATTACTCACTCCCGGTGGGGAGCATCAAGGAATTGGCGGTGGAGAAGGGTTGGTGATGACGAAGAACGAAGATCACCCTCTCCTGAGCCCAAACGGACTCCAGATCTGCCCTCCCGAGGAAGAACAGGGCTTGGCGGCGGCTCCGTCACATGGATCACAATAATTCTTTTCCCCCTATTTTTTCTCCAAAAATAGGAATTTATAGTGTCACGGTTGAGGTCTGCGGAGCCACTAGGTGGGTACAACCTACCTGGGCGCGCCAGGAGAGGGGGGCACACCCTGGTGGGTTGTGACCACCAAAGGGCCCCTCTCCGGTAGGTCTTGACTCCAGAAATTCTTATATATTATATAAAAATTCCTCAAAAAGTTTCGTTCCATTCCGAGAACTTTTATTTCTGCATAAAAACAACACCATGGTAGTTCTGCTGAAAACAGCGTCAGTCCGGGGTTAGTTTCATTCAAATCATGCAAATTAGAGTCCAAAACAAGAGAAAAAGCGTGAGAAAAAGTAGATACGTTGAAGACGTATCACTCCCCACGTATATAAAGGAGGAAGGGGGAGGAGGCCGGCCCTAGGCGCGCCCAAGTAGGAGGAATCCTACTTGGGCTCCTAGTTGGATCCCCCCTTTCCTTTTACCGACAGGGGAAAGGGGGAAAGAGAGAGAGAGAGAGAGAGAGAGAGAGAGAGAGAGAGAGAGAGAGAGGAAGAAGGAAAGGGGGCACCGCCCCCACTCCTCGTCCTATTCGGCCTCCTTCCCTGTGAGGGGCGCGCCACCCCTTTGTGGGCTGGTGTGCCTCCCTCCTATGGCCCATATGGCCCATATCTTTTCCCGGGGGTTCTCGTAACCCCCCCCCCCCCAAGTACTCCGATATGTACTCGATACAATCCGGAACACTTTCAGTGTCCGAATACTATCATCCAATATATCAATCTTTACTTCTCGACCATTTTGAGACTCCCGGTCATGTCCGTGATCTCATCTAGGACTCCAAACAACACTCCGTCACCAAATCACATAACTCATATAATACAAATCGTCATCGAACGTTAACCGTGCGGACCCTATGGGTTCGAGAACTATGTAGACAAGACCGAGACTCCTCTCCGGTCAATAACCAATAGCGGAACCTGGATGCTTATGTTGGTTCCCACATATTCTACGAAGATCTTTATCGGTCAAACCGTAATGACAACATACGTTATTCCCTTTGTCATTGGTATGTTACTTGCCCGAGATTCGATTGTCGGTATCTTCATACCTAGTTCAATCTCGTTACCGGGAAGTCTCTTTACTCGTTTCGTAATGCATAATGTCGTAACTAACTCATTAGTCACATTGCTTGCAAGTCTTATCATGATGTGCATTACCGAGAGGGCCCAGAGATACCTCTCCGACACTCGGAGTGACAAACCCTAATCTCGATCTATGCCAACCCAACAAACACCTTCGGAGATACCTGTAGAGCATCTTTATAATCACCCGGTTACGTTGTGACGTTTGATAGCACACAAGGTATTCCTCCGGTATCCGGGAGTTGCATAATCTCATAGTCAAAGGAATATGTATAAGTCATGAAGAAAGCAATATCAATAAAACTTAACGATCATTATGCTAAGCTAACGGATGGGTCTTGTCCACCACATCATTCTCCTAATGATGTGATCTCGTTCATCAAATGAAAACACATGTCTATGGTCAGGAAACTTAACCATCTTTGATTAACGAGCTAGTCTAGTAGAGGCTTACTACGGACACTATGTTTTGTCTATGTATCCACACATGTATCAAGTTTCCAGTTAATACAATTCTAGCATGAATAATAAACATTTAAAATGGTATAAGGAAATATAAAAAACAACTTTATTATTGCCTCTAGGGCATATTTTCTTCAGTATACAGAGCAAATATCTTCCAGTCAATCTAGCTAGTAACAGAAATCAATCAACCATCATACAAGCCCCTTAAATTTGGGGGGCCCATTTATAGGTCAAGTTTTCTCTATATATCCTTTATTATTATTTTTGTTTTGGGTCTTTATATAACATATTAAAAAATATTTAAATGTGATTATGCTTAATTTATATTTGTTCTTTAGCTATTATAATTTTTAAAATTTCATTGCCCCCCTTTTTGCATTTTGCATCGGGGCCACTTCCCATAAATGAAAAGTTGCACACCAAATAAGTGAAGATCATCACCAATGGTGCGGCGTCTACCATCTTTTCCATAGTTTAGTTGATAGTCCAGGTTTTAATTAACAAGATATAAATTAGGAAGAAGCTATAGATATAGATTAGAACAAGCTATTAAGTGAATCTGAAGCTTAACTTTGATGGAGGGTGATGTCGATGTACCTATAGAGTCTAAGACACCATGTGGAGGACCAGTTAGACGGACGGGACCTTCGAGGCGAAGGATTGAGCCAGGTGTTTGATAACTCTCAGGAGCAGCAGTGTTAAATGGGGGCAACAACACTGGAGGAATTCATTTTTTGTGGTGCTCCTCGG
Source organism: Triticum monococcum (assembly GCA_034509565.1). NCBI lineage: Eukaryota > Viridiplantae > Streptophyta > Magnoliopsida > Poales > Poaceae > Triticum > Triticum monococcum. The sequence goes on from CM067845.1 coordinate 675,821,743, forward strand.
GTGCCAAGCCGTGATTTTCAGGGTGAAAACCTAAGGTCTGACGTGTCTAACAATTGTCTTGCTGAAGGATTTGTTTTGAGAGCTCGAACTTCTCCAGGGTCAAAACCTAAGATTTTGGATCGGGCAACGATGATGCTTGTGCACTGTTTCCTTCTTGGAGACGTTGTTTTTGGAGACATCTGTATGTTTTCCGGGTGTTGTATTTGGTGGTGATTTGTGTGCGGCTGCTAGCAGAGGAGTCTATCGTTGTGGCGGGACCTCTGTTTTTTTCTTTGGCTATGTGCATCCTGAATGTCTTTGCGACATCTTATAGGTACGAAGGCTGGGTGTATCTTTGCAACATCTTGTAGGCACGGAGGCTGGATGTAATTGGTATCTGCATGATATTAATATATTCTCTTTAAAAAAAGTCTAAGCGACTATATATAGCTAAAGGAAGCCATTGATGTCCCAACACAACTTTATATATGGTCAATATTTTTCCTTAGCTACCTAGATTTGATCAGGAACAAATTTATAAAAAACATAACATTTTTTGTGAGGAAGAAACATTCTTTTTTTGTCTCAAAAAGAAACATTTCATGGAAAACAGAACAATTCGTACAAAGAAGGAACAATGGTTTCATAAAGAAGGAACAAATTCTCTAAAATTATATAAATAAGGAAAATTGTAAATTTTGTATGATTTCATTGCCGATGGTACAAAGCACTTTCAACATCGCAAAAAAACACTTTCAAAGGAGTAATTTTCGTCTTTCAAATTGTGTATGATTTCATTAAGCTTGACTTCTACTACTTCAACGTGTAATTTTCGTCTTTTACAATTCGACTAGCTTATCCCATGCCATGCAAGACGCTATGTCTTGGAGAGGATGGGTTTTGAAGATCATGAGAGGAATGAAACAAAGAAAATTAACCTAAGGACCCATCATGGTATGGATCTTGAGGTAAATCTATACAATTCTGCGAGCGTATCCCATTTTGGTTGCCCGGGTTGGGAAGCACTTTGCAAGATGTATGATTTTCAAGAGGGTATGTTTGTCACGATGGATCTTGGTGATCCTGACATCGACCAAGACAATTTGGACATTTGGGTCCTTGTTGATACGCTTCCAATTCTACCGCTATGTAAGTTTCTCAAACATAGTTATTAACTAATTTATATTGTTCATTTCAAAATAGTTGACAACTTATTTCCATTGACAGCTTATTTTAATTGTTCAAACAATGTGCGGAATATGGTAGACAAAACCTACTACACTAATGGCTCTGAGTTAACTTATCAGGAGAAAAATCATCTGGTCGCATTTTGTACTGATCTTGAGAATTACAATATCTATAATAAAACTCCTCCACATTATGGTCAATACATGTCACTAGTGCACGTGTTGAACTACGGTAACATCCATGGAGATGCCATGGTATTTTTTACTATTACGACATCCGTGCATCTTTTGCATACATTCTTTTAGAACTTAACTACATTGCTAACTACGAAGTTATTACTATGCAACAGAAATTCCCGGACGATTGTGTGCCTCATCTGATGTACCAGAAAGGTCGCCTTAATGTTTTGAACATACAGCCAGGTCATCCTACGAATCTCAGTTGTCCATATCGGATTTCTAAAAGAGATGGAGACATAAAAATCACAGAATGGAAAAAATGTATGGACAGTTGTAAGGAGCTACTTGGAAGCAACATTGTGTGAAAGGCAAGAATTGGAGACAGGATAATCTCCATTATCCCTAATGGAGAGTCAGGAGCTATCTTGTTTTATGCTATTTACCTAAGAGAATATAGTAGGTCCTGAGAGAATGTAGTAGGTTCTATGAGGTACAATATTTATTATGTTATACAATGTGTTAGAGTTGATGATGAGGAGTAGTTGTGATTATGACTAATGACCAACTTGCTATGTGATGTCTCATTGATGAAAACGATGATCATGAGGAGGTGTTATATGACAATGATGTATTATGATGATAAGTTGTTAATGATATCATGATGATTATGATGACGATGATATTTATTATATCATTGGGTGAAAGAACCGCAGATTAGTTTCAAGTGGATGGACATCCACTTGAAACTAGGCCACGGTTCTTTCACCCAATGATGTAATAACTCATTATGATGTAAAAACAATCTCTAAATTGCTGATGTATGAAAACTTGTATAAAGATGTATGAATAAAATATGAAATAAAAAAGAAATAAAATACGAAATAATAGTAGTAGCGCGTGCAGGGAGAAGCGCTACTAGTAATTACCAGTAGCGTTGTTTGGAGAAAATGCTACTACTAAGTCGATATAGCAGTAGCGGGGGCTAACCCACGCTACTGCTAACCTTTAGCTGTAGCGTCGTACCAGTAGCGCTCCATCCCGCGCTACTGATAGTCCTAAAACCCGCGCTGCTGCTAGGCTTTTCCCTAGTAGTGTATATGCCATCAGCCTAACAACTCAATGCCGAGGTAATCGTTAATGACGACTTTGTGCTGACGGCTTTTGGCAGTTGGCTTAATAAGGCAACGAACCCCCCTGCCCACAACGGGATGGAGGGGCGCGGCGGGTGCTTGTCCAGGAGGGACACCTCGATGATGATACCGGACATGCTAGTTTTGCAAGAGAAAATTGTGTGGTTGTGTTACTTGCCGACTAAGACAATCAATTTGAGAATGAACAAGCCTGTGGTAGGATTAGGATTGGTGGCCATGGTGATCTGTCGTTTGCAGCAAAAGAAATAGCTGGTAAATCTTGAGATAGAGCCCCCGAGCCAAATATAGAACCCGGATAGATTGGGTTCAACCACAAGGAATCTAACCATATGAGATGCTTAGTTTGCCATGCAACAATATTTGGATTGATTAAAATATCGTATCAATGTTGGCAAATGTTAAAATTAATGTTTACAACGTACATAAATTGACTAAGAAACTTTCTGGCCTACTTGTGATCGCTTCAATCTCTTGTAAGCCACGACAAGGGGTTGTTCTTGCCTCTAATCAATATAACCCAATGTGGGTTCTCTCTGGAGGAGTAGGGACATTTTCTCTAAGATGGTATACAGAGCAAACATCTTCCAATCAATCTAGCTAGTAACAAAAATCAATCAACCATCATACAAGCCCCTTAAATTTTGGAGGCCCATTTATAGATCAAGTATCCTCTATATATCCTTTATTATTATTTTTGTTTTGGGTCTTTATATAACATATTAAAAAATATTTAAATGTGAGTATGCTTAACTTATATTTGTTCTTTAGCTATTATAATTTTTAAAATTTCATTGCCCCCTTTTTGCATTTTGCACCGGGGCCTCTTCCCATAAAGAAAAGTTGCACACCAAATAAATGAAGATCATCACCAATGGTGCGGCGTCTACCATCTTTTCGATAGTTTAGTTGCTAGTCTAGGTTTTAATTAACAAGATATAAATTAGGACGAAGCTATTAGATATAGATTAGAACAAGCTATTAAGTGCATTTGAAGCTTAACTTCGAGTTAAGGGTGATGTCAATGTCTATAAAGTCTAAGACACCATGTGAAGGATCAGTTAGACGAATGGGGCCTTTGAGGCAATGGATTGAACCAGCTGTTTGATAACTCTCAGCAGCAGCAGTTTCAAATGGGGGCAACAACAGGAATTCATTTTTTGTGGTGCTCCTCGAGTGTCAAGCCATGATTTTCAGAGTGAAAACCTAAGGTCTGACTTTCATTGGTTGTGCCTAACAATTGTCTTGCTGGAGGATTTGTTTTGAGAGCTCGGATTTCTCCAAGATGAAAACCTAAGATTTTGGATCGGGCAACGACGACGCTTGTGCAATGTTTCCTTCTTGGAGACATTGCTTTTAGAGACTTTTGTATGTTTTTCGGGAGTTGTATTTGGTGGTGGTTTGTGTACGGCTGCTGGCAGAGGAGTCTATCGCTGTGGCGGGACTTTTTTTTCTTTTGCTGTGTGCATCCTGAATGTCTTTGCGACATTTTGTAGGTACGAAGGCTGCGTGTATCTTTGCGACACCTAGTAGGTACAGAGGCTGGGTGTAATTGATATCTGCATGATATTAAGTGTAAATTGTGTATGATTTCATTGCCGATGATACAAAGCACTTCCAACATTCGCAAAAAAAGAAAGAAAGCACTTTCAAAAGAGTCATCCTCAAAAGATGCAAAGCTATTCTATCGTGCTAGTAGGTCGTCCATATGATTCGTGTAAAAAAAGTAAGTTATAGGTTAAAGACTAGCTATTAAGTTTATTACTTGGGTGGAGGGCGATGTCAGTGCGCCTAGAAAGACTGAGAAGCTATGCTAATTAAGCTATTCCATCATGCTAGTAGGCAGGGCCGTTCATATCATTAAGCCAAGCAGATGTCAGTGCGCCTAGTAAGCAGTGGCTTTTTGCTGCATGCCCCGGCACAAGAAGCCATCAGCCTCAGTCCCAGAAAAGTAGTAAAGCATGCATTTAGCTAAGGCTCCCTTGTTCTTTTAAAAAAAAAGTTGGTGCTCAGTCCTCTAGGTTGTTGCTGTTATCCACATCAGTGCTCCCTCCGTCCCGATATATAAGGACTTGGAGGGTTCAAATTTTATACCAAAATGTAAGGACGGACTTGTAGGGATAGGACAAAACTAAACGAGGTTGGTGAGTGGGTGGAAAGTTGGTGAGTTGTGTAAAATGAGGGGTATAGAGGTCATTTCCTCTCGCGGTTGTTTCCTGAGTTTGAACCCTTGAAGTCTTTATATTGCGGGACGGAGGGAGTATCTAAAGTGATTACAATAGTTTACCAATGTCGGTCGTCGGGGGAAAAGCCTAGACATAGATGGAGCCACAAGGAATTATAGATTGCAGTCAGGTTTTGACAGCCCCATTTAATTTCTGTATGGAGATGGTTGAGCAGAAATTTCTTTTACGTGACAGACATGGTGAGCAAAGCACGTTGAACTGAAATTGAATAATTGATCCATCTGGTTCTGAATCCTAAAAAAATGAAAAGACCATATGGCATATGCCAATGACAAATAGGACAAGCTGAACATGGTGATTGTACAGTGTGCAGTAGTAGACATCTACCCTGACTGTGTGGAAAAACTATAGGGCGTTGAAAAGTAGAGGGGACGACGGGTCGTTGTTGCGCTCTCTTTTCCTCGGAGTTGCGGTCGGGGCCGACGACCGCACATGCATGTGTCCCGGGTCCCGCGTCGCCACCCCCACCCACCTCGGAGTAAGAGCAATCGGGACCAAAAGAAGGCAAACGGGAGACGGGCCATATGCCGCTGTTGACTAATACCACGGGCCAACAGCGTCCGGGGCTCCGGCTCCGCAGGGAGGTTAATTTCCAAAAACATTATATATATAAACCAACATTAGGGGAGCTCCTAACGGGCGCCTTATGCGCCCGCTGTGGCAACGGGCGCCTACAACAGCGCGCTAGCGGCCGGCCCATGAAAACGCTCACAGTGTAAAAATTATTTACAGCCGCGAAAACCACCATAAAAAATTCAATCTTGTGAGGTATCGAACTTGCGCCAATTTGCTTAAGTGCATGGTTTGCCAACCAGTAAATCTATTACGGACCCTATGAAAGTTAGCAACGCCTATTTCTGGAACAAATCCACATTTCTAGGAAGATGGAACATTTTAGGATAATGTACCCTGGTTTTTCTCGGAAAACCCTATGGTTCTTTATGGATCCTCTTATGCATTATGTTCGATATCAAGGAAAGGCGCCGGTTCGAATCCTGCCGTTTTTCCTTCAATGTGTTTTGTTCCTTTACCTTTCGTGTTGCGCTAGAGTGGTGCAGGACATTTCTGGAAGCCCAAGCACAAATAATCTTGGTGGCCACCGAGCGAGATTTATTTTGATAATAACGGGATTTCTCCTAATAATAATAAACCCTCAGAAATAAAAAAACTTCCAGCCTCGCGCCCTCATTTTATCAGTCCTACACACCCGTCGGCCTAGTTTCACGCTATACTTCGTAACTGACCCTATCCTATCCATTTGGAAATCCTGATTCAACTCCTTCAATACCGTATCCAAGATGTTCCATCTTTGCATTTATTGCGATTCTTTCTCAACTATTATTCGAATTGGAATAGTTTTATTACTTCAATGAAATACATTTTTTTTCAAAAAGACAATAAAAGACTATTTCAATTCCTATATAACTCTTATGTATCAGAATATGAATTTTTTTTGTTGTTTCTTCGTAAAATATCTTCTTGCTTACCATTAGCATCTTCTAGAACTTTTTTGGAACGAATCCACTTTTCTAGGAAGATGGAACATTTTGGGATAATGTACCCTGGTTTTTCTCGGAAAACCCTATGGTTCTTTATGGATCCTCTTATGCATTATGTTCGATATCAAGGAAAGGCGTCGGTTCGAATCCTGCCATTTTTCCTTCAATTTTTTTATTCCTTTACCTTTCGTGTTGCGCTAGAGTGGCGCAGGACATTTCTGGAAGCCCAAGCACAAATAATCTTGGTGGCCACCGAGCGAGATTTATTTTGATAATAACGGGATTTCTCCTAATAATAATAAACCCACAGAAATAAAAAAAACTTCCAGCCTCGCGCCCCATCCGTGTCTGTGGGCCTCATAGTAGCTTGGGCTCATTTTATCAGTCCGACACACCCGTTGGCCCAGTTTCACGCTATACTTCATAACTGACCCTATCCTATCCATTTGGAAATCCTGGTTCAACTCCTTCAATACCGTATCCAAGATGTTCCATCTTTGCATTTATTGCGATTCTTTCTCAACTATTATTCGAATTGGAATAGTTTTATTACTTCAATGAAATACATTTTTTTCAAAAAGAAAATAAAAGACTATTTCGATTCCTATATAACTCTTATGTATCAGAATATGAATTTTTTTTGTTGTTTCTTCGTAAACAATCTTCTTGCTTACCATTAGCATCTTCTGGAACTTTTCTGGAACGAATCCACTTTTCTAGGAAGATAGAACATTTTGGGATAATGTACCCTGGTTTTTCTCGGAAAACCCTATGGTTCTTTATGGATCCTCTTATGCATTATGTTCGATATCAAGGAAAGGCGCCGGTTCGAATCCTGCTATTTTTCCTTCAATTTTCTTTTCCTTTACCTTTCGTGTTGCGCTAGAGTGGCGCAGGACATTTCTGGAAGCCCAAGCACAAATAATTTTGGTGGCCACCGGGTGAGATTTATTTTGATAATAACGGGATTTCTCCTACTAATAAAAAACCCTCAGAAATAAAAAAAAAATCCAGCCTCGCGCCTCATCCGTGTCTGTGGGCCTCATAGTAGCTTGGGCTCATTTTATCAGTCCTACACATCCGTCGGCCCAGTTTCACGCTATACTTCGTAACTGACCCTATCCTATCCATTTGGAAATCCTGGTTCAACTCCTTCAATACCGTATCCAAGATGTTCCATCTTTGCATTTTATGCGATTCTTTCTCAACTATTATTCGAATTGGAATAGTTTTATTACTTCAATGTAATACATTTTTTCAAAAAGAAAATAAAAGACTATTTCGATTCCGATATAACTCTTATGTATCAGAATATGAATGTTTATGTTGTTTCTTCGTAAACAATGTTCTTGCTTACCATTAGCATATTCTGGAATTTTTCTGGAACGAATCCACTTTTCTAGGAAGATGGAACATTTTGGGATAATGTACCCTGGTTTTTCTCGGAAAACCCTATGGTTCTTTATGGATCCTCTTATGCATTATGTTCGATATCAAGGAAAGGCACCGGTTCGAATCCTGCCGTTTTAACTTCAATTTTTTTGTTCCTTTACCTTTCGTGTTGCGCTAGAGTGGCGTAGGACATTTCTGGAAGCCCAAGCACAAATAATCTTGGTGGCCACCGAGCGAGATTTATGTTGATAATAACGGGATTTCTCCTAATAATAATAAACCCTCGAAAATAAAAAAAATCCAGCCTCGCGCCCCATCCGTGTCTGTGGGCCTCATAGTAGCTTGGGCTAATTTTATCAGTCCTACACACCCGTCGGCCCAGTTTCACGCTATACTTCGTAACTGACCCTATTCTATCCATTTGGAAATCCTGGTTCAACTCCTTCAATACCGTATCCAAGATGTTCCATCTTTGCATTTATTGCGATTATTTCTCAACTATTATTCGAATTGGAATAGCTTTATTACTTCAATGAAATACATTTTTTTCAAAGAGAAAATAAAAGACTATTTCGATTCCTATATAACTCTTATGTATCAGAATATGAACTTTTTTTGTTGTTTCTTCGTAAACAATCTTCTTGCTTACCATTAGCATCTTCTGGAACTTTTTTGGAATGAATCCACTTTTCTAGGAAGATGGAACATTTTGGGAGAATGTACCCTGGTTTTTCTCGGAAAACCCTACGGTTCTTTATGGATCCTCTTATGCATTATGTTCGATATCAAGGAAAGGCGCCGGTTCGAATCCTGCCGTTTTAACTTCAATTTTTCTTTGTTCCTTTACCTTTTCTGTTACGCTAGAGTGGCACAGGACATTTCTGGAAGACCAAGCACAAATAATCTTGGTGGCCACCGAGCGAGATTTATTTAGATAATAACGGGATTTCTCCTAATAATAATAAACCCTCAGAAATAAATAAATAAACTTCCAGCCTCACACCCCATCCGTGTCTGTGGGCCTCATAGTAGCTTGGGCTAATTTTATCAGTCCTACACACCCGTCGGCCCAGTTTCACGCTATACTTCGTAACTGACCCTATCCTATCCATTTGGAAATCCTGGTTCAACTCCTTCAATACCGCATCCAAGATGTTCCATCTTTGCATTTATTGCGATTCTTTCTCAACTATTATTCGAATTGGAATAGTTTTATTACTTCAATGAAATACATTTTTTTCAAAGAGAAAATAAAAGACTATTTCGATTCCTATATAACTCTTATGTATGAGAATATGAATTTTTTTTGTTGTTTCTTCGTAAACAATCTTCTTGCTTACCATTAGCATCTTCTGGAACTTTTCTGGAACGAATCCACTTTTCTAGGAAGATGGAACATTTTGAGATAGTGTACCCTGGTTTTTCTCGGAAAACCCTATGGTTCTTTATGGATGCTCTTATGCATTATGTTCGATATCAAGGAAAGGCGCCGGTTCGAATCCTACCGTTTTAACTTCAATTTTTTTGTTCCTTTACCTGTCGTGTTGCACTAGAGTGGCGCAGGACATTTCTGGAAGCCCAAGCACAAATAATCTTGGTGGCCACTGAGCGAGATTTATTTTGATAATAACGGGATTTCTCCTAATAATAATAAACCCTCAGAAATAAAAAAGCTTCTAGCCTCGCGCCCCATCCGTGTCTGTGGGCCTCATAGTAGCTTGGGCTCATTTTATCAGTCCTACACACCCGTCGGCCCAGTTTCACGCTATACTTCGTAACTGACCCCATCCTATCCATTTGGAAATCCTGGTTCAAGTCCTTCAATACCGTATCCAAGATGTTCCATCTTTGCATTTATTGCGATTCTTTCTCAACTATTATTCGAATTGGAATAGTTTTATTACTTCAATGAAATACATTTTTTTTCAAAAAGACAATAAAAGACTATTTCGATTCCTATATAACTCTTATGTATCAGAATATGAATATTTTTTGTTGTTTCTTCGTAAACAATATTCTTTCTTACCATTAGCATCTTCTGGAACGAATCCACTTTTCTAGGAAGATGGAACATTTTGGGATAATGTACCCTGGTTTTTCTCGGAAAACCCTATGGTTCTTTATCGATCCTCTTATGCCTTATGTTCGATATCAAGGAAAGGCGCCGGTTCGAATCCTGCCGTTTTAACTTCAATTTTTTTCGTTCCTTTACCTTTCGTGTTGCGCTAGAGTGGCGCAGGACATCTGGAAGCCCAAGCACAAATAATCTTGGCGGCCACCGAGGGAGATTTATTTTGATAATAACGGGATTTCTCCTAATAATAATGAACCCTCAGAAAAAAAAACTTCCAGCCTCGCGCCCCATCCGTGTGTGTGGGCCTCATAGTAGCTTGGGCTAATTTTATCAGTCCTACACACCCGTCGGCCCAGTTTCACGCTATACTTCATAACTGACCCTATCCTATCCATTTGGAAATCCCGGTTCAACTCCTTCAATACAGTATCCAAGATGTTCCATCTTTGCAATTATTGCGATTCTTTCTCAACTATTATTTGAATTGGAATAGTTTTATTACTTCAATGAAATACATTTTTTCAAAAAGAAAATAAAAGACTATTTCGATTCCTATATAACTCTTATGTATCAGAATATGAATTTTTTTTGTTGTTTCTTCGTAAACAATCTTCTTGCTTACCATTAGCATCTTCTGGAACTTTTCTGGAACGAATCCACTTTTCTAGGAAGATGGTACATTTTGGGATAATGTACAAGGTTTTTCTCGGAAAACCCTATGGTTCTTTATGGATCCTCTTATGCATTATGTTCGATATCAAGGAAAGGCGTCGGTTCGAATCCTGGCATTTTTCCTTCAATTTTTTTTATTCCTTTACCTTTCGTGTTGCGCTAGAGTGGCGCAGGACATTTCTGGAAGCCCAAGCACAAATAATCTTGGTGGCCACCGAGCGAGATTTATTTTGATAATAACGGGATTTCTCCTAATAATAATAAACCCACAGAAATAAAAAAAACTTCCAGCCTCGCGCCCCATCCGTGTGTGTGGGCCTCATAGTAGCTTGGGCTCATTTTATCAGTCCGACACACCCGTTGGCCCAGTTTCACGCTATACTTCATAACTGACCCTATCCTATCCATTTGGAAATCCTGGTTCAACTCCTTCAATACCGTATCCAAGATGTTCCATCTTTGCATTTATTGCGATTCTTTCTCAACTATTATTCGAATTGGAATAGTTTTATTACTTCAATGAAATACATTTTTTTCAAAAAGAAAATAAAAGACTATTTCGATTCCTATATAACTCTTATGTATCAGAATATGAATTTTGTTGTTGTTTCTTCGTAAACAATCTTCTTGCTTACCATTAGCATCTTCTGGAACTTTTCTGGAACGAATCCACTTTTCTAGGAAGATAGAACATTTTGGGATAATGTACCCTGGTTTTTCTCGGAAAACCCTATGGTTCTTTATGGTTCCTCTTATGCATTATGTTCGATATCAAGGAAAGGCGCCGGTTCGAATCCTGCCGTTTTTCCTTCAATTTTTTTTTGTTCCTTTACCTTTCGTGTTGCGCTAGAGTGGCGCAGGACATTTCTGGAAGCCCAAGCACAAATAATCTTGGCGGCCACCGAGGGAGATTTATTTTGATAATAACGGGATTTCTCCTAATAATAATAAACCCTCGGAAATAAAAAAAAACTTCCAGCCTCGCGCCCCATCCGTGTCTGTGGGCCTCATAGTAGCTTGGGCTAATTTTATCAGTCCCACACACGCGTCGGCCCAGTTTCATGCTATACTTCGTAACTGACCCTATCCTATCCATTTGGAAATCCTGGTTCAACTACTTCAATACCGTATTCAAGATGTTCCATCTTTGCATTTATTGCGATTCTTTCTCAACAATTATTCGAATTGGAATAGTTTTATTACTTCAATGAAATACATTTTTTTCAAAGAGAAAATAAAAGACTATTTCGATTCCTATATAACTCTTATGTATGAGAATATGAATTTTTTTTGTTGTTTCTTCGTAAACAATCTTCTTGCTTACCATTAGCATCTTCTGGAACTTTTCTGGAACGAATCCACTTTTCTAGGAAGATGGAACATTTTGAGATAATGTACCCTGGTTTTTCTCGGAAAACCCCATGGTTCTTTATGGATCCTCTTATGCATTATGTTCGATATCAAGGAAAGGCGCCGGTTCGAATCCTACCGTTTTAACTTCAATTTTTTTGTTCCTTTACCTGTCGTGTTGCGCTAGAGTGGCGCAGGACATTTCTGGAAGCCGAAGCACAAATAATCTTGGTGGCCACTGAGCGAGATTTATTTTGATAATAACGGGATTTCTCCTAATAATAATAAACCCTCAGAAATAAAAAAACTTCCAGCCTCGCGCCCCATCCGTGTGTGTGTTCCTCATAGTAGCTTGGGCTAATTTTATCAGTCCTACACACCCGTCGGCCCAGTTTCACGCTATACTTCGTAACTGACCCTATCCTATCCATTTGGAATCCTAGTTCAACTCCTTCAATACCGTATCCAAGAAGTTCCATCTTTGCATTTAGTGCGATTCTTTCTCAACTATTATTCGAATTGGAATAGTTTTATTACTTCAATGAAATACATTTTTTTCAAAAAGAAAATAAAAGACTATTTCGATTGCTATATAAGTCTTATGTATCAGAATATGATTTTTTTGTTGTTTCTTCGTAAACAATCTTCTTGCTTACCTTTAGCATCTTCTGGAACTTTTCTGGAATGAATCCACTTTTCTAGGAAGATGGAACATTTTGGGATAATGTACCCTGGTTTTTCTTGGAAAAACCTATGGTTCTTTATGGATCCTCTTATGCATTATGTTCGATATCAAGGAAAGGCGCCGGTTCGAACCATGCCGTTTCTCCGTCAATTTTGTTTTGTTCCTTTACCTTTCGTGTTGCGCTAGAGTGGCCCAGGACATTTCTGGAAGCCCAAGCATAAATAATCTTGGTGGCCACCGAGCGAGATTTATTTTGATAATAACGGGATTTCTCCTAATAATAATAAACCCTCAGAAATAAAAAAAAACTTCCAGCCTCGCGCCCCATCCGTGTCTGTGGGCCTCATAGTAGCTTGGGCTCATTTTATCAGTCCTATACACCCCTCGTTCCAGTTTCACGCTATACTTCATAACTGACCCTATCCTATCCATTTGGAAATCCTGGTTCAACTCCTTCAATACCGTATCCAAGATGTTCCATCTTTGTATTTATTGCGATTCTTTCTCAACTATTATTCGAATTGGAATTGTTTTATTACTTCAATGAAATACATTTTTTTCAAAAAGAAAATAAAAGACTATTTCGATTCCTAAATAACTCTTATGTATCAGAATATGAATTTTTTTTTGTTGTTTCTTCGTAAACAACCTTTTTGCTTACCATTAGCATCTTGTGGAACTTTTCTGGAACGAATCCACTTTTCTAGGAAGATGGAACATTTTGGGATAATGTACCCTGGTTTCTCTCGAAAAACCCTATGGTTCTTTATGGATCCTCTTATGCATTATGTTCGATATCAAGGAAAGGCGCCGGTTCGAATCCTGCCGTTTTTCCTTCAATTCTTTTTGTTCCTTTACCTTTCGTGTTGCGCTAGAGAGGCGCAGGACATTTCTGGAAGCCCAAGCACAAATAATCTTGGTGGCCACCGAGCGAGATTTATTTTTATAATAACGGGATTTCTCCTAATAATAATAAACCCTCAGAAATAAAAAAAAAACTTCCAGCCTCGCGCCCCATCCATGTCTGTGGGCCTCTTAGTAGCTTGGGCTCATTTTATCAGTCCTACACACCCGTCGGCCCAGTTTCGCGCTATACTTCGTAACTAACCCTATCCTATCCATTTGGAAATCCAGGTTCAACTCCTTCAATACCGTATCCAAGATGTTCCATCTTTGCATTTATTGCGATTCTTTCTCAACAATTATTCGAATTGGAATAGTTTAATTACTTCAATGAAATACATTTTTTTTCAAAAAGAAAATAAAAGACTATTTTGATTCCTATATAACTCTTATGTATTAGAATATGAATTTTTTTGTTGTTTCTTCGTAAACAATCTTTTTGCTTACCATTAGCATCTTCTGAAACTTTTCTAGAACGAATCCACTTTTCTAGGAAGATGGAACATTTTGGGATAATGTACCCTGGTTTTTCTCGGAAAACCATATGGTTCTTTATGGATCCTCTTAGGCATTATGTTCGATATCAAGGAAAGGCGCCGGTTCGAATCCTGCCGTTTTTCCTTCAATTTTGTTTTGTTCCTTTACCTTTAGTGTTGCGGTAGAGTGGCGCATGACATTTCTGGAAGCCCAAGCACAAATAATCTTGGTGGCCACCGAGCGAGATTTATGTTGATAATAACGGGATTTCTCCTAATAATAATAAACCCTCAGAAATAAAAAAAACTTCCAGCCTCGCGCCCCATCCGTGTCTATGGGCCTCATAGTAGCTTGGGATTATTTTATCAATCCGACACACCCGTCGGCCTAGTTTCACGCTATACTTCGTAACTGACCCTATCCTATCCATTTGGAAATCCTGGTTCAACTCCTTCAATACCCTATCCACAATGTTCCATCCTTGCATTTATTGCGATTCTTTCTCAACTATTATTCGAATTGGAATAGTTTTATTACTTCAATGAAATCCATTTTTTCAGAAAGAAAATAAAAGACTATTTTGATTCCTATATAACTCTTATGTATCAGAATATGAATTCTTTTTGTTCTTTCTTCGTAAACAATCTTCTTGCTTACCATTAGCATCTTCTGGAACTTTTCTGGAACGAATCCACTTTTCTAGGAAGATGGAACATTTTGGGATAATGTACCCTAGTTTTTCTCGGAAAACCCTATGGTTCTTTATGGATCCTCTTATGCATTATGTTCGATATCAAGGAAAGGCGCCGGTTCTAATCCTGCCGTTTTTCCTTCAATTTTTTGTTCCTTTACCTTTCGTGTTGCTCTAGAGTGGCGCAGGACATTTCTGGAAGCCCAAGCACAAATAATCTTGGTGGCCATCGAGCGAGATTTATTTTTATAATAACGGGATTTCTCCTAATAATAATAAACCCTCAGAAATAAAAAAAAACTTCCAGCCTCGCGCCCCATCCGTGTCTGTGGGCCTCTTAGTAGCTTGGGCTCATTTTATCAGTCCTACACACCCGTCGGCCCAGTTTCGCGCTATACTTCGTAACTAACCCTATCCTATCCATTTGGAAATCCTGGTTCAACTCCTTCAATACCGTATCCAAGATGTTCCATCTTTGCATTTATTGCGATTCTTTCTTAACAATTATTCGAATTGGAATAGTTTAATTACTTCAATGAAATACATTTTTTTCAAAAAGAAAATAAAAGACTATTTTGATTCCTATATAACTCTTATGTATCAGAATATGAATTTTTTTGTTGTTTCTTCGTAAACAATCTTCTTGCTTACCATTAGCATCTTCTGGAGCTTTTCTGGAACAAATCCACTTTTCTAGGAAGATGGAACATTTTGGGATAATGTACCCTGGTGTTTCTCGGAAAACCCTATGGTTCTTTATGGATCCTCTTATGCATTATGTTCGATATCAAGGAAAGGCGCCGGTTCGAATCCTGCCGTTTTTCCTTCAATTTTTTTTGTTCCTTTACCTTTCGTGTTGCGCTAGAGTGGTGCAGGACATTTCTGGAAGCCCAAGCACAAATAATCTTGGTGGCCACTGAGCGAGATTTATTTTGATAATAACGGGATTTCTCCTAATAATAATAAACCCTCCGAAATAAAAAAAAACTTCCGGCCTCGCGCCCCATCCGTGTCTTTGGGCCTCATAGTAGCTTGGGCTCATTTTATCAGTCCTACACACCCGTCGTCCCAGTTTCACGCTATACTTCGTAACTGACCCTATCCTATCCATTTGGAAATCCTGGTTCAACTCCTTCAATACCGTATCCAAGATGTTCCATCTTTGCATTTATTGCAATTCTTTCTCAACTATTATTCAAATTGGAATAGTTTTATTACTTCAATGAAATACATTTTTTCAAAAAGAAAATAAAAGACTATTTCGATTCCTATATAACTCTTATGTATCAGAATATGAATTTTTTTTGTTGTTTCTTCGTAAACAATCTTCTTGCTTACCATTAGCATCTTGTGGAACTTTTCTGGAACGAATCCACTTTTCTAGGAAGATGGAACATTTTGGGATAATGTACCCTGGTTTTTCTCGAAAAACCCTATTGTTCTTTATGGATCCTCTTATACATTATGTTCGATATCAAGGAAAGGCGCCGGTTCGAATCCTGCCGTTTTTCCTTCAAATTTTTTTTGTTCCTTTACCGTTCGTGTTGGGCTAGAGTGGCGCAGGGCATTTCTGGAAGCCCAAGCACAAATAATCTTAGTGGCCACCGAGCGAGATTTATTTTGATAATAACGGGATTTCTCCTAATAATAATAAACCCTCAGAAATAAAAAAAAACTTCCAGCCTCGCACCCCATCCGTGTCTGTGGGCCTCATAGTAGCTTGGGCTCATTTTATCAGTCCTACACACCTGTCGGCCCAGTTTCACGCTATACTTCGTAACTGAAGCTCAATTCGATTGTCTCGGCATTCTTGTAAAAAAACGTCTAGGCATTATTTATTTTGGCCTGAGGTATATCATGCTTTGGCTTCCTTTTTCATCTATACAATGCTTTCTTACACAATTCTAGAAGCCTCATGAAGGTTATATTCCAAGATTTGATAAAGTTGCTCGGGGCTCATTTAAAACAATTTCAAGCATGTTTGGATCGGATTGTAAAATACAAATTCTAGATAAAAATCCAGGTATGTCTCTGTGTATTACTCCCTTCATTTCGGGTCAAATTGTAAATCATTCTAAAACTCTTGAGAGTCAAATAATTTTAAGTTTGACCAATTTTTGAAAATAAGATAATAATAATTAGATGCCAACTAAGTATCAATGGATTCTTCGTTAATTATATTTTCATAGTACACCTATTTCATGTCACAATTTTTTGTATTTTTTTAATTTTGGTCAAACTTAATATGCTTTGACTCTCCAAGATTCATGGAATGATTTACAATTTGGGTTGGAGAGAGTAGAATCCTCTAGAATGCTAAGGTGTTCGAATAAGATTCCTTTTATCCGGATTCTTAGAATCCATATGGATCCGCCGCCACAGAACCGCTTGATGTGCACATTGGCTTGGATTGAGCACTAAAGACCTCTTGGATTGGCTTTTCATTCGTAATATAGTTTTGTGCGTTTTCCCCTTCTAGAGTAATATTGTTAGCGTTTTCAAGATAGTTGTTCCGATGGTTCTATTTAAGTTTTTTTTAAAGGTCAGCATTCAGCCAGTAATGTTTTGTGTAGCCACCGGCAAGAGAAGTGACTGGGACTTAGAGCAACTCTAACAGACCCCGCATTTTGCCGATCCGTAAAATGTGTTTGCAGGTCGAACGGGGACGGTTATGCATGACGAAATTTGCGGCGGCAGACTAGAAACTGCAAACAAACCCGTAAATTTTAAAAAAAGTTGTTTCGCGCGAGAAATTTAAGCAACAGCTCGCCGGAGCTCGCTCGCATACATGGTTCTTCTTCGCATAATAAGCTCATACACGCCACATACATACATAGAGGTTAGATATGCTAGACAGGGCCTACGCTACCGCATCACTGCAACAAAACTAAGCTCACCGGAGCTCCTGCGGTAGTTGCCCACCGGAGGCGATCAGTCGGAGGAGTCGGAGTCGAGGTCGACGAAGAGCTTCGCCTGCTCCTCCTTCCTCACGCGCAGGTCGGCCTCCTTCGATGACTGCGCCTGCGATGCCGTGAGGCCTGTCTCGAGGAAGAGCCGCTCGTACTCGAGCTCGCGCCGGATGAAATCTTCCATCTCCTGTAGATCCCTCGTCGACCGCTCGAGGACGACGCACTCGAGGAGCTCCTCCTGCCCCGGTGGGAGGTAGTCCTCGGGTCCGATGACGCCTCGGCGCGGCGGCGCATCGGGCACGGCCTCCTCCGGCTCCCTCTTTACCGGAACGAGCCCTGAGCTCGATGCGCCCGCGGATGAGCTACCCGCGGACCAGTGGCCGGATGAGCTCCCTGCAGACCAGTTGCCGAAGGAGGCGCGGCGACGACGGGCGCGCTCGAGCTCGAACTCGTCGAGCTCGTGCCGGTCGAATGCCGGCGGCGGCCGGGCACCCTGGTTGAGCCACCGACGCGCGGCGGCGGCGCTCCGCCTCATCCCCCGAGTCGGCCATGGTGGTTCAAGGCTCGTCGGCGGCGAGAAATCGAGCGGTGCGGTGGGGAATTGGAGGGGAACGTGGCTGCAGGAGGACAGGGTTTCGACCCGCATATGCCCCGAAACCTGCAGTTATAGTGGCTCGGGGGTTGCGTTTGCGTTTGCGGGCTACGGCAAAAAAATTTACGGGTCGGACACCGATGCGGGCTCTGGTCTGGCCAGAAAAATGGGCCGAGCCCGTATAATCACCGGAATTATGCAGGTTTGCGCCGGATGTGGGCATTTCCTATTTGGCGCTGCAGGCGCCGGTTATAGCTGTTTCCGCAAACCGGCGCTAGCTGGGCTCGGCCCAACTATCATTCTCCCCCTGTTTTGAAACTCAAAAAAAAGGCAGGCAAAATTGTGAACAACCAAGAATCGAACAAGCGACCTCTCGGTCGATAGACAACAACACAAACCACTACGCCACCACTTTCACTCATGAATACAAATCTTCTTTCCTTATTTTTAAACATACAGGAAATTCCCTTTATATTTTCTGTGTTTTTTTTCTCTTTCCTCTTTTGTTTCCTGTTTTCTTTTTTTCTTAAATGCGTGAAATGTTTACAAATAGACGATATTTCTTTTCTATTTCGTGAACTTTTTCGTTAAATCGATGAACTTTTTTCAATTCGTTGAACTTTTTTTCAATTTCAGTGAACCTTTTCAAACTCGATTAACTTTTTTTTGAAAATGAATGAACTTTTTAAAATTTTGATGAAATTATTTTAAAAATAGATGAACATTCTTCAAATTTGATAAAAAAAATAAAATTGATGAACATTTTTCAAATTCAATGAAGTTGTTTTCAAAATAGATGAACTTATTTTAAAGTTCCGTGAACTTTTTTTCAAATTCGATGAACTTTCTTAAAATTTGATGAACCTTTTTAAAAATTGATGAACTTTCTTCAAATTTGATGAACCTTTTTAAAAATTGATGAACTTTTTTTCAAATTAGATGAACTTATATTTATATTGGATGAACTTTTTTTCATTTTTGTGAACTGTTTTCAAAATGGTGATTTAAAAAAACTTGATGAACTTTTTTTCAAATTAGATGAACTTATATTTATATTGGATGAACTTTTTTTAATTTTTGTGAACTGTTTTCAAAATGGTGATTTAAAAAAATTGATGAACTTTTTTCACATTTGATGAACTTATTTCGAAAATCGATGAATCTTTTTTCAAATTTTTGAACTTTTTTCTAAATTGGTTAACTTTTTTAAAATTTGATGAGGTTATTTTCAAAATCGATGAACATTTTGTTCAAAATTGGTGAACTTTTTTCAAAATCGTGATTTTTTTTTCATTTTGTGTGAACGTTTCTTTAATATTGATGAACTTTTTTCAAAATCATGATGAACAATTTTCAATATCGATGAAGTTTTCAAGTAATTTTCAAATTTAAGTTAACGTCTTAACTAGTGGCGTTTCCTAATAGCATCCAACAAAGCGAGTGTGGTCCACTGGTTAGTGTGTTTCCTATTTTGTACAAGGGTGCTGAGTTCGAATCCTCCTAATCGTTTTGTTTTTCTTCACGTATTCCTTTTTGTGCTGGTGTTGGGCCGGCCCGCTACGCATCAGCTACGAGGGCCAGTAGCCTCAAACCGGCGCTCGAAGCGCCGATTAGGAGCTCCCCCGGATGTGGGGTCTGCTAGAGTTGCTCTTAGATGCTTCCGTGGCTCAGGAAGCCTCAAGAAGCACATGAACTAGAGCTAAAGGGCATGTTTGGATGGGTGGCCCTAGGGCTCGGCTGCGCCCCGGGGAGCGCAAGCCCGTGTTTGGGTGCGTTTTGGGGTCCCTCGGCCCGGCCCGCGGGGGCCAAAAAGGCGCCCTTCGCCCGGCTCCACTGCTACGCTAGGGGGGTGTTTGGTTAGCTGCGTTGCATGTGGCTCGCATCCATCATGAAATTTTTGGCTGTTTGGTATCCCGCATGGGCTTTTCAGTCTGGCCCGATGGATGCAAAAAAGGCCCTCTCAGCCAGGCTGAGGGAAACGCAGAGATCGGGCGTAGCTCTCGTACAGGCTCGTTCCTTCGCTTTTGTGCTCCCTCCTTCAGTCTCTGCGGACCAAGCGCAGCGTCGCCGTGCACTCGTCAACGCCGCTGCCCCCACGCCTCGTCAAGCCCCGTCGCCGCGCCCTCCTCAAGCGCCGCCGCCGCCACACCCTCGTCAAGCGCCACCCCCGCCGCGCCCTCGTCAAGCGCCGTCGCTGTCGGCCTGGTCCAGCGCCACCGGCGGCCTCGTTCGCCCTTGTCCAAGCGCTGCACGACAGATCCTGCCGCCCTCGCGCTGTCGCAAGCGAGGATCCACTGTCAGACCATCTGTAGTCATCGAGCCCCAGATCCCTTCACCCAACACAGTCGCCTGATCCACATTCCTTCCTGATTTCTGCTATATTCTAAAGAACCTGCACATACAGCCAGCCATCTCATACAAATTTTACCAAACACTATCTCGGCTCATAGTTGCATCGGCTCAACCAGGCCACACTCACCCAGCATCCCTCATGCCATGCAGCCTAAAGCTACCCAGGGAACCAAACACGCCCTAGATTTCAGCGTAGTAGTCGAGCTCGGCCGCGCGCGGCGCAACGCGTGCGATTTGGGGGCAATTTCGGCCGACGGCAGGTGACTCTGACGGGCTCGCGCGGGAATGGTGAAACTTCCTCCCGCCGCTTCCGTCCCCGCGAAATCCATGGCCTACAAAGCTTGTCCTCCTCCTTCCGACGTCTCCTTCTCCCCCGCTCCTCCTTCTTTGCTCCACTCCCATGAGAGACCAGTTAGGGTTTCCTGCGGTGGTGTGCATCGTGCCTGGTTGGATCCCCGGCGGGCTTCCTTTCCGTTCCCCAGCCGTGGATCTAGGTTGAGACGCCGCCATCGCATCTCCTTCCTCGCCGGGACTCCGAGGGCCGAGCTTCTTCTTCCTCGCTTCGGGCGTTGAGCAAGGGTTTGTGCTGTGTTGTGCGGTGTGGATCTGCTTCCTCTTCTTCCCGGCCTGCTTCTTCTTCGTCGGTGCTTCGCCCGTGTCCGCCAAGTTGAAATCGATCCCCAAACCTTTCTCCTCTCCTCACTGCGTAGTTGTTAGGGTTTACTGTTTGTTCTTCCGTTGCTTGATTTGTTCTATGTCGATGATGTTTCAATGTTCGATGATGTTTCCTTGGTCAATGATGTAGTCCACTGCACTGGGACGCTTGTTTAATCAAGTAGCCGTGCAATTTTTTTGAGTTAACAAATCTCTGTTGAGGCCAGCCAGGGCTATCAAATGTTAGATGTTAATTTCACTTAAATGCATGTAGATGGATGCTTTTGCTGAGAACCGTGCCATGATGGTCCAGCAGGCTACTAGCATGATCATGTCCATGGTCAGTGTTGTTGTTTCCACCATGAAAAGGAAAAGGAAGCACCTTGATAGTGATGATGAGGCTGAGCCTAACCCTCTAATGCATGACATTAGGAGTGATGTTGAGGCACACATACAGCATACCCTTTTATCCATATACCATTCCACTGATATAGTGTCTATCTGTGATAAGGATGAAGAGACAACCCTATTTTGCCTTGTGCAACCTTTTTAGAGAGAGGGGCCTTCTTCGGGATAATGCTGGCGTTTCAATTGAGGAACAAGTTTCCATGTTCCTCCTTATAATATGCCATAACCAAAGGTTCAGGGTAGTACACCTTGCTTTTAGGAGGTCCATTGAGACGGTCCACAGGCATTTCCACCAGGTTCTTTATGTTGTTTGTGAGCTTAGATATGAAATGATCAAGCCTCCATCCACCAAGACCATGCCAAAATCCTTGGGAGCCTGTTGACACCAGAAGTGGCAAACGGATATACCACAAGCGTATGATAGTCAACGTAGCCTTCACCGGGAACATTCCAGGTATCGTATTTTCCACAGGGAACGTTAAGTGAACTAACAAGGCTCAAGGTCGTCCAGTGATGAAACGAAGGGTCTAGGATAATAGGATAGAGAGGTCTAGCTAGCAAAGATATCTAGTCATGGTATTCTAAGTATAAAAAGGTTATCACCTCCTCCCTTACTGGGGGCGATAGTCGAAACAGTAGATGATTTAAAAGTTATCACCTCACTCTCTACTGAGGCGGCTACCCTCCTACCCCGCTATTATGGACAACTTGCCTAACAACACTTACGAGGAAACTATACCACTAGCAAGGCCCGTCACCCCTTCGCTAGATGTCTACGCAGTGCGACAAGAAGCTTACACAGGCAAGAAATAGTATAGACACCACGTCTACACCAATCTCACTACTCTAATCCTTGCAAGGGACTCGAGCACTTTACTAAGTAAAGCAGTGTACCAGTAAAAGAGTATATACTTAGAATACTAAAACCAGAATATCAAATACTAGAAGGACTCAGATGTACTCCCTATGTTTCCTAAATATAAGTCTTTTTAGACATTTCATTAGATGACTACATACGAAGCAAAATGAATGAATCTAAACTCTAAAGTATGTCTATATACATCCATATGTAGTTCTCTGGTAAAACCTCTAAAAAGACTTACATTTAGGAACGGAGGGAGTATTACTTACGAGAAGCTCGCATCCACTAAAGCGCACCTTGGAGAAGACTCGCGATAGGCCGGGACTCCTCCTTGGAGACTCCTCACTCTCCCTCTACTAACATAGATAAAAATACTAGAGAGTGGCTTTCTCCTAAGAGCATCTCCAAGAGTTCCCTAAATTAACCTGGCGTCTCTTTTTTTTGGCAAACAAGAAAAATTGCTCTCCAATAGTTTGGCAAATCCACTTGGCAATTTTATCAACTTGCCATTTCATCCCTCCGCACGCGCATCTTTACGCGCGCGTATGGCCTTGCTATCCCCCGTCGCACCGTCGCGGCGCGCCCTGGACTGAATTCTCACGCGCGCCGAGAAGATGCTGCTGCTGGTCGCCGACAAAGCCTAAAGCTCATGTCAGTTTGGTACTGTGTCGCCGGCAAAACCTGCTGCTGCCTGACAGATTCTAGAGGCCGGGTGAACATGTTGCCTGAGCCGACCGACAAGCTCCTGCTGCTGAACCTTTGTCTGCTGCACAATCTGGACGGTGACAACTGCACCTTTGCCTCCCTGCGAAACTGGTAGTCGTACTACTGCTGTCTAGGTAAAAGATAAGGATGATCATGTGCAACGATGTGCAAGGTTCAGTCCTGATGCTACAAAATCCTAATTGGTGACCACTAGCGGCGGCGGCGTGCAAGGTTCAGGAGATGGATCACGCGCGACCTCAACTATTCCCACCAGTTAACAACATTTATGGTGGCCCCTTCTCTATTTTTTTAATTTGCCAACTTCAATTTACCAAACCATTGGAGATTAACTTATTTTTTACTTGTCATATGCTTTTGGGAGTTGCTAGAACACAAGATTTGCCAAGTTATTTTTGTCAAACTCTTGGAGATGCTCTAAGTTTCATGCTCTAAAGTGAAGGCCTATGGGGGGTATTTATAGGGGGAGGTGGAGTAGAGACTACTCCACCGCCATGTCATCAATCCGTGTGCCTCCCATCCTCCACCATTGGATAAACCGACCTCCAAACCGCCTTGGATGGAGGCAAGGGATGCATCCAAGCACATGGAGGCATGCACAAGGTCGGTGGAGTGCAACTGAGCTTCGGGGCCCACAAAGGGGGGGGGGGGGGTCGGCCGACCCCCCCCCCCCCCCCAATGACAGCCCTGGCCCACCTGCTATCTCCGGTGGGTGTCCCTACATGTCATAGAGTGTGTCTCATGTGTTGGTTCACATTGGTTCCTTCGTTGTGGGCCCATGGATCCATGTGACTTCATCTTTTACCGTTGAGAGGAAATACACTTGTGATCCAAGGGTGGAACTTGCTTGGGACTGTGTTGGGAGGATCCTGGTTGTCTGGCAGTGGCTGGGATGGTCCCACAAGGGGGTCGGTCGATCCCCCTTTGGTGGAACCAAAGGTCCATCTTCTGTAGGTGGCTTCTAGATGCAATTCTAAGCACAATGGTGGTGCTGGGCCCACCAAGGTGGGGTCGGCTGACCCCTAACATTGTGCCCATCTTTTGCACATTGTCTCCAGAAGGTATGATATTGATGATTGTGAAGTTGGTTTGTCATTTGGCCAAACTTGGTTGGTTGCCCAACCTTCGTATGGAGCTTCCGGACACTGAAAAGTACCTGTTTTGAGTGCCTGCAACCAAATAATGACAAGTACATGTGGAACCAAGTTATTTGTACCTAAGTAACTATGTGTTTGGTGGTTTCCTTCCAGAAAGAATGTCTTGTTGATGGTTTTGATGGGATAAAAACATGGTATAACTACCGTCAACAGAGCCACAGGTGGAACCCATACTTGAAGGTAAACCCATATGCTTCTGCATGTTGTGATCAATTCTCACAAATAATACTGCTGGCAGTCATTGTAGTTCACCCTTTTTTAGGACTGTGTTGGTGCCATAGATGGTACCCATGTGTTGGCAAGAGTGCCTAGACGCATGCAGCAACCATTTAGAGGAAGGAGGAAGGACCCAACCCAAAATGCCATGGCAGTTGTGGACTTTGATCTCAAGTTTACATATGTTCTAGATGGGTGGGAAGGGTCGGCTAATGATGCCCTAGTGCTTGCAGATGCCATTGAGATAAATGATGGCTTTGTTGTGCCTGAAGGTAACCTGCCTACATGCCCTCATCACTTGTACCCTGACCCATTCCACAGTAGTGACCTTAGGTGTTTATTTGGTTTGTTGTAGGTAAATTATACCTGGTAGATGCAGGATATGGCTACAGAACTGGCTTCCTGCCTCCCTACAGGGGGCCAGGTACCATTTATCTGAGTATGGCCCCAGAAATCAGCCCACAAATGCTAGGGAGTTGTTCAACCTGAGGCACTCCTCCCTTAGGGTCACAGTTGAGAGGGGATTTGGGGCACTCAAGAACATGTGCAGAATGTTAGACAACAAGCCTTTTCATCCATACAAAACTCAAGTCAAGCTTGTCTTGGCATGTTGCATCCTCCACACAACTGGATCCTAGACTTTGGGCAGGATAATTTTGTCCCTGATGAAAATTGGGTGCCACCAATTCAGCACAACCACACTGCTGCTGATGACCTTCTGTCCCAAGACACCCAAGCCATGGTTGAGAAGAGGGATGCTATCTGCAATGCTTTGTGGGCTAGAAGGGGAACCCATAGGACCTGATTTGTTGTCCTCTTATGCATGTTTGTTAATGTCTTATCTGGTAGCCCTGGTATGAAACACTTTGATTTGTGGTGATGATGTAATAATTTGTGGACAAAGCTGAGACCAAACAATGTTTATTCAACCAGTTGTAATTTTATTTGGTTATTGGTTCTTATTGCTGCTGTGATTCATCATGTTGTACTATAATTGTTGTATTTCTGTTTATATCAACTGTTAGGATGTCTTATGGTTCTGTTGAGGGGGCTGGTGGCCTAGAGGGCTTTATCTAGGTTATGTTTGATGAGGCTCAGGTCCAGCAGCAGACAAATGCCCTCCTTGCTGCTCAGAAGGCCACAACTGCTGCTGCTGAAGCCCAGCCAGCACCACCAGCAGCTCCAGGACCCATGAGGTGGAACAACAACTCATCTGGGTTTATGCTGAGGAGGATGGCATAGCTTGTGAGTGATGGTAGTAGGCCTGACAAGGTGTTTAAGGACAAGGATGTCAACTTGGTTGCCAAGTACCTCAAAGTGTTCACTAGTGAGGTGGTCAGCCCCACTCAGCTGGTATACAATCAACTGAGGAAGTAGATGCAAAGGTGGGGTAAAGTGAGCAAGCTGAAAGACTCGAGTGGGGCTCTTTGGGACAATGACCTGCATGCAATCATGCTAGATGTTGAGCACTACCAGAACCACATCAAGGTAGTGCCCTAGCTGTTAACCTTAATGCTAAAACTATTGGGGTTGGGTTTTTTGGTAGTGACCTGTATGTTGACTCTTGTGAGGACTACCCTAAGGATGCTAAGTACCTTAACTGTCCTATTAGGTTTTATGTTGAGATGGAGGCCATCTTTGGCCATGCTATGGCCACAGGGAAGCATGCCTTAGGTTCTGGTGAGGCTCTAGGGCAGAACCAAGCTGACAATGTTGCTGCCAAGGTGGAGGGGGGTAGCTTCAAGTATACTAGTAATGTCACTGATGTCCCAAGCAGTAGCAAGGCCACTGAGAAGATGACAGACACTAGTGCGGGCACCAAGTGGAAGAGGGGCACTTTCACTGAGGATGAGAAGCTCCTTCTCATGACCATGTCTGATGCAGTTAACAATGTGGCCAATGCACTTAGAGAGACAGGCCCAACCCATGTTGATGCTAGCCTCTACCTTGCTATGATGGAGAGCCCTGGGTTTAGTGAGGAGGCCCTCATAGTAGCCTACACCTACCTGCTGGACAACAAAGCCTAGGGCAGGGACTTTGTTGGCATGAGTGAGAGCCATAAGGTAATTTGGCTTAGGACCTTCCTAGCCAAGAATTACTTTGTGTAGTTCTTGGCCATTGTTGGGTTGCTCGGGATGAGAGGGGGTTGACTGTAGAGATGTATAGTTCCTCCACCTCTCTCCTCCACTCTCTCTTCTTTTGACTACAGTTGACACACTACACTGTAGACTTTGTGCAGGTAGGTTGGCTAACTTGTTGTTGTCTTGGAGTTCTATTTTGCTGAGAGGGTGGCTAACTAGTTGGATTTGGTTGTTGGATGGACAACATTTAAGCCCTAGTCTGTTGGGCTGGAACTTGGTATTGTAAGACTTATTTTTGTAGCCACTATTGGCTACATTTCTACTATATTGCAATCATGTTTCCTTTGCTGTCAATTTGCTTTTCTCTGATTATTGTCTTTGTCTTGGTGGCTCATGAGGGGATGGAATTGGCCTGTGATGCAAAATTACATATGAGGTGGATGCTGTTATTCTTTGCTATGTGTTTCTTTCATGCCTGCCATCAAACTCTTGTGAGTCATCACTCAGCTGCAACACCAAGCTGTTGCTTGAGATGATGGCACTGAATGATGTTCACAGGAGTTCCATGACAGCCATGAGTTCTTATGTGGTTCTTTGTTCTTTGTTCGAATTTGATTCTTCATTTGGATGGCAGCCACCTGTGATTTACCTATTGGGATAACTCCACCTTGTCCACAAGCTAAGGCCAGCAATATTTGCAACTTGTTTCATCATTTTCAATGACTAATTGGGTCCATGAAGTACTGTTGAGAGGTAGACATTTGAGATGCAAACTGATGGTTATTATTGTGATGTAAACTGATGGTCCATATCAATAATTTGTTGATCTTGCTTCAAATAACTGTGATCTTGCTTCAAATAACTATGATCTTGCTTCAAATATGTTGATGGTATGTTGTTGGTCGTAGTTGGGATGCCTGGGAGCTCCCCAGCCAGGCCGGCTACCAAACACAGCCTCGTTTGGGCGATTGGTGGCAGTTGGGTTGCCGGTCGGGCTCCCAGGTGGCATCCAAACAGAGCCACGGCGCGGCCTACCTCTCTTGGGCCAGCCAACCAAACATGAGAGGGTGGCCCTCTTTTGCCTGGCTTTGGATGGCCATGGCCTGGGTGCTAGGCCGGGCTCCCTTCAGCCACCCATCTAAACACGCTGAAACAAACCCTGCGTAGCTAACAGTCACAATTTTGTTTTATGCAATTCAGACTTTCTGATTGGCATGGACGGTTGAGACGGAGTAGCACGAAATAAGATCAATTGACTCGAATCAAGCACGTTCTTGTTGTTGCTTATAACCCAAAGATTTGCCGTAGTAGAGATGCCGCATTATGCTAAGCAAACAGTGCTTTATTTGGCATATTTCATGACTTTACAGACAATTACTCGATTGACGTCATTCATTATGTCATAAAAAATAGTCATTATTATTTTTCAACACAAATCTAATGACATCAATTTTATGCTCTAGAAAATTGTCTCAATAAAAAAAATTGCCGAGCACTTGTTCCAATGAAACAAAATGCACCTAATTTCAATCGGATTGAGTATATCACAAGCACCACAAGCGATTGGGCAGCAGTTGACATGGAATGATAACGAAGAACAGAAGCAGAATATCAGCCCTTGATTATTTGTATTAACACCAGATGACAACACTTAAAACAAGAATCCAGATATTCAAAGTGTTCACATCACTCCTTGGCTCACACTTGAAAATTGCTCTAGCTAATCTCCTAGCAAGGCCCAAGAACCAAGCACAAAATTAAACTCAGGTCTTAACAAGTTCCAGATACTGATGCACTGTATCTAGTGTGATTTGACATACTCCTGCACTATGTTAAGGCCTTCAGATTCTTTGCCATAGTTTCCAAATGAAGCAGCCAAAAATCAGTTTTTGCCTATTATAGGCCACAGTAGTTGCTTGTAGTGGTACAGTAGGAAATCAATAGTTACCTTGACGACAACACAGACAAACCTTGTTTGTGAGCTATGTCAGCGAGCTTATTCACATTCCAAGCCTTGTCTCGGTAACCAAGATGGTGAAGTTGAGGATTTGTTTGGCCAAAATCCTTGAATGCATCTATTACTGAATCTATTCAGGAAAGTAATGATCATCTCCTCCATTGATGCATTAGGTTTATACTCCTCATCAAGTTGCCCTGAAGCTCCGTGTGTGTCAATTTTAGGTGATGCCCCACCCAGCGACATTACACAAAGAGGTTGCAAGCCCGGTTCAACTTCCAGCCTCTTACTCAAATCACAAGCAAATGATGGAATATCAGAGGAGAGTTTTGGATCACCACCCATAACAGAAGGATTAAGCATATCACCTTATTTGATTCTGGATCTCACTTTCCTGCACGATTTTCATCTCACTTTGTGTCTGTCTTTACCCTGCGACCACCAATCCAGCCAGTTCAATGGCAAGCCGTCTATTTTCCACTGTTGTGTTGTATGGTAATCCTAGACGACTAAGAGAGTAACCATCTGCTCTCTGCAACTATAAAAAAGGTTTGCATGGCGAACAATAAGCTGGAATATGTGAATCATGTTTGGAATTGAATGCCCCTCCTCCACAAGGACTTTCTTGGTGTATCTGATCCATATCGGCAAGCGGCTATCACTAGGAGGAAGTCTTCTCGGAAGGGCAGGCATGAGAATAGCGAGAGCTTGCTTCACCAGTAGCTTATTCTCTGGTTGGCATGTCCGTAGCAGAGTGATGAAGACCTGGGGAAAATGATGTCACATTTGTATCCAGGCATAAGAAAATGACAAGAATACACAATTATTCTAAGAGAATTTGATGTAATACCTGTAAAATAATCTTTTCAGGTGCTTGATAGGACTAAGAAGTGACAAACATTCACAAAGGTCCACTGTTTGATGGAGTTATCTTCACGCTTCAGATGGTTCCAACCGAATTTTATGAGTTCCTTTTGATGGTGAATCAGATCATTTTGTAGATATTTCAAAAGCAATGTCGCTAGCTGAAGTAGTTCTATCCTCAATGGTTCATAAACGAAGAAACATTTCAACGTATATTTGCTAAGAGTAAAGATAATTTGGCGGAAACCAGGTTTAATATAGTTACCTCTTCTGGAGGATCACCAACAATAGTTTTAATAATTATAGAAGGATTAACAACTTCCCAACCCTGTCAATTTTGGAAAGAATAAGCTACCATTGGAAGTATAAGAATCTGCTTGGTAACAACTAAATAATCTTGCCCATATTGTTTTGACTGAAAAATGTTCAGGAAGTGGTTAAGGATAGTTTTCTTCAAACTTGCAGTGTATCCTTAAGCAAGCTAAAAGAACATGTACAGATGATAAGTAAAATAGTCAATAAATACATAAAAAGATTCTCATAAGTCAGAAACAAGAAATGGCATTGCCTCTATGACATAAAATTCCTTGAGAAAGCTATAATCTATATAATTGTGGTACAAGAATATTGATAGCATATCAAAGAGTGCACCAACTTCAGTATGATCGTGTCTCAAATAATTCAGGAAGCACTTTATAACCCGCTTGCTTTCCATCACCTGTTTAGAGAGCGATATTACTAAAACTCAGGCATTAAAACATACATGCATACGGTGTGGTAAGAAGCGAAGTGCAAATATTGGGTATGAAAGCGACATTAAACTTCCATGATGGCAGTTTTGTGTAAAGGAGTGGACACATACTAAATATGCAGGAGCCAATTGCCAGGGTATTAAGCTTTTGAATGTACCAGGTATTAAGCTTTTGCATATACCATGATTAAATTGCATATGATACACAAGTCTTTCGATACATAAGATACACGAGCCTTTGGATGTACCACGATTAAATTCCATATGCTACAAGTACAAACAGATTGTAAAGCATTTCAATTAACTGTTTCATATACCAGGATGCAGTTTAAGATTGTCAATACGCCACTAGTGAAATGCATAAGTAACTTGGAGAAGTTTTTGCGAATGGAATAAAGAGCGAAACAGAAAACAAGGGCATTAGGGACTTGGCTAACTTACGGTCGGCCGTATTATAGTCTTACGGTACGGCCTTGCCGTTTTAGGTAAGAATACCATTATTGTATTCTCTTTTTTGGCAAGATGCTATTTAAGGCTGTATGTTGGCGCTTGCAGCAGGAAATTTCCCCGCCCTCGCGGCTTGCGAGCCCAGGCCCAGATACGAGCACGAATTATAGGAACAAAAGGCAAATCTGTCTCAGAAAAATGCTTTTAGGTACTGCATGTATATGTTCATAAAAAAGACAATGCATTTAGAAAAAAGCAAATTTGCATCCACAGTTTTTTTTTAAAAACACCACAACATGTACATCTAGTCCCTAGGAAAAACATAGGTTTGCACATTCTTCTCTATACATGGCACATATCTTGTTTCTCTGTTCGACTGTACATAGTCTGCATCTTGGCATCCTGCATGTTAAAAAAACATTTTTCATAAGTTTGTTGCCTACATGTCAATATATAGAAGCACATGTTGCATGCAAGGGACCATCTTAATGAGCTACTTCCAGATTTACAACAAAAAGGCTAATTTGCCATTTTAAAAGAACATTATTGCCTAATAAGTGGCATTTAAATTGCCTAACAAATGGCACTTAAAAACAAAGATCATCCCTAATGGTTGAAAATCTAGTATATAACCATGTCAAATGTGAAGCAATTGAGCCTATCAGGAAAAAGTACATGTTGCCATGCAACTGATTTAATAAAGCAATAAAAAGACATCATAACAAACTTTCCACCATGTAGAAATTGCAGCCAGTGAGTATTTCAGTTATATAATTTCAGTTTGAATTGAGCAATCACACTAAATTAAGAGTATAGATTGCGGTGTCAAAAAACACCAATACTAATCTTAATGGGTAATAGTGAGGAACTGGTCTGGTTAGAATGCCTTGTTGCTGCCAACAAATCAACACCTCCCCTACTGCCCCCTCCCATGCATAAACATGTAGGTCCAGCTGAGGACTCACCTAAAATCTGCAGTCTTAGGGGCTATAAAAGGCAGAAGCACCATTCCAAGGTGTGCGATAGGGGGGCTGCAAAAGACAGAATTTGGTCACGGTGAAGCCTGCAAGTGAAATAAAAGCAAGTTATGCCAAAATCAGAGTACAAATTGGACAATCGAGTGTTTCCATGTATGCATAGAAATCAGAAGCTCAAATGAAGCAAATATGGTAATGTTATAGTGGATTGTATTTTTTTCAGGCAATTAGGCAATATTATCTTCGTAATATAAGCAGTTTATAAATTCTGAATATGCAAGTATAGTTCACGAATGAGCTAGCTAGCTATTGCATCTTGCAATGAGGTAGTTAGGTGGAGATGGAATAGGGCTTACGGGTGTATGAAGTGCTCGAAGAGAGAAGTGCAAAGGATGGAGATGCTCAGGGAGGGAGGCTGTGATGGGAAGCTAAGCGCCGCACAGCATCATGCCGAGCTGCTGTAGCCTGTGGAACGTGCAGCTATCGAAGCTGGTGCTCGATATACCAAAGATGAGACCCCACGGTGCGGCCCCTAGCGATAGCAACATCCCCATCCATGACTAGCGCCCAGCTCACCAGGCACACCTGCGGAACAAAACCGAAGAGCCAAGCATGAAGGATGAGGCGGAGTGCTGGGTCCATTGAAACACAAATCAAAGTTACGAATGCTACCTTTTCATATTATAGGCAATAATAGTGCTAAGTGTTAGACAATAGTAGGTTCTAGATTAGGAAAAATAGTATTCTTGATTAAGCAATAATAATAAATATAAAAAATGCTAAAGCTAACTATAAGATGCTTGATAATATATTTCTAGGTTACTAGGTAATGTAACTTAAAATGCTAAATCTAACTATTTCCTGATGCAACACTATACAGATTCGTTGCTTAATGGTGGAACTGTATTTTGGAGCTTATAATTGCTTAATGAAGGATTGAAATACTCTACTTGATGTCAGGTGGTTATTAGAATATTGTCTAAAAAATTGCTAGGTCCATAATAGGCAAAACTGTATTATTCACCTGATTATGTGAAGTACTATCCATGATGGAGAAATTGGTTTTTCTTATGTAGAATAGTATTTTTTTCCATAACATAGAACTATGTTATGGAATAAGGAATATACCAATATCATTGCCTAATGCATAAATGTGTCTTAACCTAACATAAAAGTAATTTTGCCTAATGAAAAATTAAACTAATGCCTAATGTGTACCAATATCATTTCATAATGCTAACTAGTTCTTAGTTCTAGTTTTATTGTGAAAACATGAAACAATATGGAATAGCATGCCATAATTTAATCTGGAATAATGCAGCATGCTCCATATTTGCATAACCATGCAGTTTTTTTGGCTAATGCAGTACATGAGGCACACCCAGATTTGTAACGAAAGGCTAAACTGCCTATTTAGGAGCACAATGTTGCCTAACAAAAATGACACTAAATTGCCTAACAAACACATGAAGCAATAAACACAGTTTATTTGCATAAAAGACGCCTTGGCTGTGCTACCTAGCTAGAAAACTAATACAAACAGTTCGCAATCACCGGCTCAGACACAACACAAGCAAAAAGCACAAAAAGCTATATAAATGCATCCACAGTATTACAATTGAAGTAACACCATTACTTCCGTAAAATCTCTGATTCCCAGCTAAAGTAACAAGCTAATCTGAAAGCAATAGTCCAGCGTCGGAAGAACTGTAAGCCTCCAGGGGACCAAAACCACACCTCTGGATTATTTTTCTACAAAAAATGCATCCGCCTACCGAAACAATGACGGAGCAAAAGAATTAATAGGTCCAATCCACTCCCAATTATGCGCAAAAATAGTTGAGTTGTCGCGGGGGAGACAAAGGAAGAACAACGGCGCAATGCTCACCTTAGTGGGGAAGATGGATGCAGAGCACCAGAGGAGGTGGCATCCTCAGAACTGCGACCGTTGATGCCTGATCCACGAAGGGCGCGCGAGCTGGAGTCGTAACCAGTGATGCACTACAAAAATAATTATATATTATAAATTAGGCAAAACAAGTGAATAAGCTAGGCAAAATAGTGTTAAGAATTAAGCAACAAACCATGGATATGCCAAAATAAATGAAATGCACAGCTATCGGCATGGGGTTCAGAGCTGTGGGATACAGATAGGAATAAATGCATCATTGGCAATGGGATGTGCAAATAAAAATTGCAATATAGTTTGAAATTTTCTGATATCAACATCAAAGTAGGCATATGCAGTTTTGCAAAAATAAATAAATAAATATAATCTCCTAGTGTTTTCCATGAGGTCATCAACATTGGTTTCACGCTGCACACATTTGAAAACTGGGAACAGAGGAATTAACCTTAGGAATTGGAAGCATAAATAAATATTAGCTTTGGAAAACAAATACCATAACAGGGGAATCCCACAAGCAAAAACAGGCAGCGAGGGTGATTGGAAAAAAAGACAAGCAAATTCACTTTACAAAGAAACTGTCAATATGAGAAAAATATGATGATGTGAATCTGGTTTACCAATGAAGCTGTCCCAAAAAGTGCCAAAAGGTCTGGTACGCTATCTGAAATGATAGCCTTAATTCACTAGGAAACATGCCAAATTTGATACCTTTAGTCAGGCAAGTTTAATGTCACTAGTTAAGAAATTTAATATCACTAATTAAGTAATTTAATATCTTTAGTCAGTCAAGTTATTAGTAATTTGGTAGCAATTATGTGTGTCCAACACCAAAAAGAAAAAGCCAATAACCTCTGTTAGACTATAGCAGAATCGGTTGTACTCATTTCAGGATGATTTGAATCATTTGCACAATAGCTAGCTTTAGTATTAATAGCGTAGAAAAACACTCAGTCCCAATACTTGTAACAATCTAACATCATATGCATTCAAGATGTGAAGCTGCACTTTGAGGAGAATCTCAACCATACTTGTGTACTCCAATGGACCAAGCGAGATGAGAGAAGTAGATATCATTTGCATGCTTCCATCACTAGCCACCCAGAGTTGATACAACAAAGCATCAGCAACTGAGAACACAGCGAAGCTAAGTAGATACTGGAGAAATCACTTGCCTGTGTGCCAGCTTCACCAACAAATCACTAGGCACCTTCGCCAACAAAATCACTGCTGCAATAAGAACCGAGTCAGAGGACACATTGAGAAATCACTGCTGCAAAAAAACGAGTCAGAGGAGAGGAAACGTTGGTGTTGCACACCAGATGGGGGAGAGCAGTGGACGGGGGTGGGGACGCCTACAGCAGCAGCAGCATCGCACGGAGAAGGCGAGGTATGCTGCCGCCTCTCGCTGGGCGCGGACTGCGGCGTCGGATTGCGTTCTGGGCCAGAGGGAGGCGATGTACGTCTGCGCATAGGGCTGTGGCCGGAGGGTGCGCTGCTGTGGCGTGGCTCCCGGACCGCACGGCGGTGGAGCTCGTCGTGGCTAGGGTTGTTGCGCGGCGACCGGCGCAACTAGATCTGACGCAGTCCTCAACTAGATCTGCGTGTCAGGAGAAGGGGGAGGTGGGCGGAGAAGGGGCTGGTGACGGCAAGGTGGAGCAGCCTAGTTTAGTTGAGGATTGCGACGCGGCTCCCGAACCGCATGGTGGTGGAGCTCATCGTGGCTAGGGTTTTTGCGCGGCGACCGACGCAACTAGATCTGCGTGTCAGGAGAAGGAGGAGGTGGGCGAAGAAGGAGCTGATGACAGCAAGGTGGAGCAGCCTAGTTTAGTTGAGGACTGCGGCGCGACAAAAGGAAATGGAGATAAGGAGGATGGAATGGTGGCGCACGGTGGGATCCTTCCTCCTTGGCAGGCTAGTGGAAGGCTAATCACATTTCAATTCAATTCAGCTTCAAGTACAAGGTAATGTTTTGTTTATGGTATTTGCAAAGCTTTAATTATGAACACTCACAGATCCCTCCGTCCTAAATTTATAAGTCTTCTAAGAGATTTCACTAGTAGAAAATTACTCCCTCCGTTTTAAAATAGATGACTCAACTTTGTACTAACTTTAGTATAAAGTTGAGTCATCTATTATGGAACAGAGGGAGTACATACAGAGCAAAATGAATGAATCCATCCACGTTCTAAAGTATGTCTATATTCATCCGTATTTAGTCTTTTAGTGAAACCTTTAAAATACTTATATTTGGGATTTCTTTTCTAACATACTATATTCTTTTGGCATGTATTCCCCCAAAAGAGCGAATACCTCCATGTGACTGTACAGTAAAACACAGAAGGGATGTTTCTCAAAAAAATGAAAGTAATTGCAAGTTGTACCCTACTAGCACAGAATGAGAAAACACTACCCAAGATACATATCATTTAAAATCCATTAATAACACATCCAAACATAAAGGAGGGTCCAAGAAATACATCGCAATATTTGATTCTAAACTGTTTGCCACGCCCCTAAGAAATACTCATCACAACAGCTCTTCTTGCAGAAATCCATTCAGGAATGCAGTTTTGACATCCTATCTGCCAAATTTCATAATCATAAAATGCGGCAATTGCTAACATGATTCGGACAGACTTAAGCATCGCTACGGGTGAGAAGGTCTCATCATAGTCAATCCCTTAAACTTGTCGAAAACCTTTTGTGACAAGTCGAGCTTTGTAGACAGTAACATTACCGTCAGCGTCAGTCTTCTTCTTAAAGATCCATTTATTCTCAATTGCTTGCCGATCAATGGGCAAGTCAACCAAAGTCCATACTTTGTTCTCATACATGGATCCCATCTCAGATTTCATGGCTTCAAGCCATTTTGCGGAATCTGGGCTCACCATCGCTTCTTCATAGTTTGTAGGTTCATCATGATCTAGTAGAATGACTTCCAGAACAGGATTACCGTACCACTCTGGTGCGGATCTTACTCTGGTTGATCTACGAGGTTCAGTAGTATCTTGTTCTGAAGCTTCATGATCATCATCATTAGCTTCCTCACTAATTGGTGTAGGTGTCACAGAAACTGGTTTCTGTGACATACTACTTTCCAATAATGGAGCAGGTACAGTTACCTCATCAAGTTCTACTTTCCTCCCACTCACTTCTTTCGAGAGAAACTTCTTCTCTAGAAAGTTTTCGAATTTAGCAAAAAAAGTTTTGCCTTCAGATCTGTGATAGAAGGTGTATCCAATAGTTTCCTTTGGATATCCTATGAAGACACATTTCTCTGATTTGGGTTCGAGCTTATCAGGTTGAAGCTTTTTCACATAAGCATCGCAACCCCAAACTTTCAGAAACGACAACTTTGGTTTCTTGCCAAACCATAGTTCATAAGGCGTCGTCTCAACGGATTTTGATGGTGCCCTATTTAACGTGAATGCGGCCGTCTCTAGAGCATATCCCCAAAACGATAGCGGTAAATCAGTAAGAGACATCATAGATCGCACTATATCTAGTAAAGTACGATTACAACGTTCGGACACACCATTACGCTGCGGTGTTCCGGGTGGCGTGAGTTGGGAAACTATTCCACATTGTTTCAAATATACACCAAACTCGTAACTCAAATATTCTCCTCCACGATCAGATCGTAGGAATTTTATTCGCTTGTTACGATGATTTTCAACTAAACTCTGAAATTCTTTGAACTTTTCAAATGTTTCAGACTTATGTTTCATTAAGTAGTGTTGGGGAACACAGTAATTTCAAAAAATTTCCTACGCACACGCAAGATCATGGTGATGCATAGCAACAAGAGGGGAGAGTGTTGTCTACGTACCCTTCATAGACCGCAACGGAAGCATTGACGCAATGTAGAGGAAGTAGTCGTACGTCTTCCCGATCCGACCGATCCAAGCACCGTTACTCCGGCACCTCCGAGTTCTTAGCACACGTAGAGCTCGATGACGTTCCCCGGGCTCCGATCCAGCAAAGCTTCGGGGATGAGTTCCGTCAGCACGACGGCGTGATGACGATCTTGATGTTCTACCGACGCAGGGCTTTGCCTAAGCAGTACAACGATATGATCAAGGTGGAATATGGTGGCAGGGGGCACCGCACACGGCTAAGGAACGATCACGTGGATCAACTTGTGTCTAGAGGTGCCCCCCTGCCCCCGTATATAAAGGATCCAAGGGGGGTGCGGCCGGCCCTATGGTGGCGCGCAGGAGGAGTCCTACTCCTACC
This sequence comes from Triticum monococcum, assembly GCA_034509565.1. NCBI lineage: Eukaryota > Viridiplantae > Streptophyta > Magnoliopsida > Poales > Poaceae > Triticum > Triticum monococcum. The sequence goes on from CM067845.1 coordinate 675,859,321, forward strand.
GGGAGTAGGACTCCCCCCCCCCCAAATCCTTGTCCAACTACGAGAGGTGGAAGGAGAATAGGAAAGGGGGGGCGCCGCCCCTTCCTCCTTGTCCAATTCGGACTAGGGGGAGAGGGGGCGCGCGGCCTGCCCTAGCAGCCCCTTCCTCTTCTCCACATTAGGCCCATGAGGCCCATTAACCCCCCGGGGGGTTCCGGTAACCCCCCGGTGCTCCGGTTTTATCCGATACTTCTCCGGAACCCTTCCGGTGTCCGAATATAGTCATCCAATATATCAATCTTTATGTCTCGACCATTTCGAGACTGCTCGTCATGTTCGTGATCACATCCGGGACTCCGAACTAACTTCGGTACATCAAAATGCATAAACTCATAATAACTGTCATCGTAACGTTAAGTGTGCGGACCCTACGGTTTGAGAACAATGTAGACATGACTGAGACAAATCTCCGGTCAATAGCCAATAGCGGGACCTGGATGCCCATATTGGCTCCTACATATTCTATGAAGATCTTTATTGGTCAGACCGGATAACAACATACGTTGTTCCCTTTGTCATCGGTATGTTACTTGCCGAGATTCGATCGTCGGTATCCAATACCTAGTTCAATCTCGTTACCGGCAAGTCTCTTTACTCGTTCTGTAATACATCATCCCGCAACTAACTCATTAGTTGCAATGCTTGCAAGGCTTATGTGATGTGCATTACCGAGAGGGCCCAGAGATACCTCTCCGACAATCGGAGTGACAAATCCTAATCTCGAAATACGCCAACCCAACATCTGTCTTTGGAGACACCTGTAGAGCTCCTTTATAATCACCTAGTTACGTTGTGACGTTTGGTAGCACACAAAGTGTTCCTCCGGTAAATGGGAGTTGCATAATCTCATAGTCATAGGAACATGTATAAGTCATGAAGAAAGCAATAGCAACATACAAAACGATCGGGTGCTAAGCTAATGGAATGGGTCATGCCAATCAGATCATTCAACTAATGATGTGACCTCGTTAATCAAATAACAACACTTTGTTCATGGTTAGGAAACATAACCATCTTTGATTAACGAGCTAGTCAAGTAGAGGCATACTAGTGACACTAAGTTTGCCTATGTATTCACACATGTATTATGTTTCCGGTTAATACAATTCTAGCATGAATAATAAACATTTATCATGATATAAGGAAAAAATAATAACTTTATTATTGCCTCTAGGGCATATTTCCTTCAGTCTCCCACTTGCACTAGAGTCAATAATCTAGATTACACAGTAATGATTCTAACACCCATGGAGCCTTGGTGCTGATCATGTTTTGCTCGTGGAAGAGGCTTAGTCAATGGGTCTGCAACATTCAGATCCGTATGTATCTTGCAAATCTCCATGTCTCCCACCTGGACTAGATCCCGAATGGAATTGAAGCTTATCTTGATGTGCTTGGTTCTGTTGTGAAATCTGGATTCCTTTGCCAAGGCAATTGCACCAGTATTGTCACAAAAGATTTTCATTGGACCCGATGCACTAGGTATAACACCTAGATCGGATATGAACTCCTTCATCCAGACTCCTTCGTTCGCTGCTTCCGAAGCAGCTATGTACTCCGCTTCACATGTAGATCCCGCTACGACGCTTTGTTTAGAACTACACCAACTGACAGCTCCACCGTTTAATGTAAACACGTATCCGGTTTGCGATTTAGAATCGTCCGGATCAGTGTCAAAGCTTGCATCAACGTAACCTTTTACGGTGAGCTCTTTGTCACCTCCATATACGAGAAACATATCCTTAGTCCTTTTCAGGTATTTCAGGATGTTCTTGACCGCTGTCCAGTGATACACTCATGGATTACTTTGGTACCTCCCTGCTAAGCTCATAGCAAGGCACACATCAGGTCTGGTACACAACATTGCATACATGATAGAGCCTATGGCTGAAGTATAAGGAACATCTTTCATTTTCTCTCTATCTTCTGTAGTGGTCGTGCATTGAGTCTGACTCAACTTCACACCTTGTAACACAGGCAAGAACCCTTTCTTCGCCTGATCCATTTTGAACTTTTTCAAAATCTTGTCAAGGTATGTGCTTTGTGAAAGTCCAATTAAGCGTCTTGATCTATCTCTATAGATCTTTATGCCTAGTATGTAGGCAGCTTCACCGAGGTCTTTCATTGAAAAACTCTTATTCAAGTATCCCTTTATACTATACAAAAATTCTATATCATTTCCGATCAGTAATATGTCATCCACATATAATATCAGAAATACTATAGAGCTCCCACTCACTTTCTTGTGAATACAGGCTTCTCCGAAAGTCTGTATAAAACCAAATGCTTTGATCACACTATCAAAACGTTTATTCCAACTCCGAGAGGCTTGCACCAGTCCATAAATAGATCGCTGGAGCTTGCACACTTTGTTAGCTCCCTTTGGATCGACAAAACCTTCCGGTTGCATCATATACAACTCTTCTTCCAGAAATCCATCCAGGAATGCAGTTTTGACATCCATCTGCCAAATTTCATAATCATAAAATGCGGCAATTGCTAACATGATTCTGACAGACTTAAGCATCGCTACGGGTGAGAAGGTCTCATCGTAGTCAACCCTTGAACTTGTCGAAAACCTTTTGCGACAAGTCGAGCTTTGTAGACAGTAATATTACCGTCAGCGTCAGTCTTCTTCTTGAAGATCCATTTATTCTCAATTGCTTGCCGATCATCGGGCAAGTCAACCAAAGTCCATACTTTGTTCTCATACATGGATCCCATCTCAGATTTCATGGCTTCAAGCCATTTTGCGGAATCTGGGCTCACCATCGCTTCTTCATAGTTCGTAGGTTCATCATGATCTAGTAGCATGACTTCCAGAACTGGATTATCGTACCACTCTGGCGCGGATCTCACTCTGGTTGATCTACGAGGTTCAGTAGTATCTTGTTCCAAAGTTTCATGATCATTATCATTAACTTCCTCACTTATTGGTGTAGGTGTCGCAGAAACAGTTTTCTGTGATGTACTACTTTCCAACAATGGAGCAGGTATAGTTACCTCGTCAAGTTCTACTTTCCTCCCACTCACTTCTTTCAAGAGAAACTCCTTCTCCAGAAAGTTTCTGAATTTAGCAACAAAAGTGTTGCCTTCAGATTTGTGATAGAAGGTGTATCCAATTGTTTCCTTTGGATATCCTATGAAGACACATTTCTCCGATTTGGGTTCGAGCTTATGAGGTTGAAGCTTTTTCACATAAGCATCGCAGCCCCAAACTTTCAGAAACGACAACTTTGGTTTCTTGCCAAACTACAGTTCATAAGGCGTCGTCTCAACGGATTTTGATGGTGCCTTATTTAACGTGAATGCGGACGTCTCTAGAGCGTATCCCCAAAACGATAGCGGTAAATCAGTAAGAGACATCATAGATCGCACCATATCTAGTAAAATACGATTACGACGTTCGGACACACCATTACGCTGTGGTGTTCCGGGTGGCGTGAGTTGTGAAACTATTCCACAATTTTTCAAATGTACACCAAACTCGTAACTCAAATATTCTCCTCCACGATCAGATCATAGAAACTTAATTTTCTTGTTACGATGATTTTCAACTTCACTCTGAAATTCTTTGAACTTTTCAAACGTTTCAGACTTATGTTTCATTAAGTAGATATACCCATATCTGCTTAAGTCATCTGTGAAGGTGAGAAAATAACGATATCCGCCACGAGCCTCAACATTCATCGGACCACATACCGGAGAATGGTGTTTTAGTCATCTTGCCCATGAGGCACGGTTCGCAAGTACCAAGTGATTCATAATCAAGTGGTTCCAAAAGTCCATCAGTATGGAGTTTCTTCATGTGCTTTACACCGATATGACCTAAACGGCAGTGCCACAAATAAGTTGCACTATCATTATCAACTCTGCATCTTTTGGCTTCTACATTATGAATATGTGTATCACTACTATCGAGATTCAACAAGAATAGACCACTCCTCAAGGGTGCATGACCATAAAAGATATTACTCATATAAATGGAACAACCATTATTCTCTGATTTAAATGAATAACCGTCTCGCATTAAACAAGATCCAGATATAATGTTCATGCTCAACGCTGGCACCGAATAACAATTATTTAGGTCTAATACTAATCTCGAAGGTAGATGTAGAGGTAGCGTGCCGACCGCGATCACATCAACTTTGGAACCGTTTCCCACACGCATCGTCACCTCGTCCTTAGCCATTCTTCTCTTAATCCGTAGTCCCTGTTTCGAGTTGCAAATATTAGCAACAGAACCAGTATCAAATACCCAGGTGCTACTGTGAGCATTAGTAAGGTACACATCAATAACATGTATATCACATATACCTTTGTTCACCTTGCCATCCTTCTTATCCGCCAAATACTTGGGGCAGTTCCGCTTCCAGTGACCAGTCTGCTTGCAGTAGAAGCACTCAGTTTCAGGCTTAGGTCCAGACTTGGATTTCTTCTCCTGAGCAACAACTTGCTTGCCGTTCTTCTTGAAGTTCCCCTTCTTCTTCCCTTTGCCCTTTTTCTTGAAACTAGTGGTCTTGTTGACCATCAACACTTGATGCTCCTTTTTGATTTCTACCTCCGCAGCTTTCAGCATTGCGAAGAGCTCGGGAATAGTCTTGTTCATCCCTTGCATATTATAGTTCATCACGAAGCTCTTGTAGCTTGGTGGCAGTGATTGGGGAATTCTGTCAATGACGCAATCATCTGGAAGATTAACTCCCATCTGAATCAAGTGATTATTATACCCAGACATTTTGAGTATATGCTCACTGACAGAACTGTTCTCCCCCATCTTGCAGCTATAGAACTTATTGGAGACTTCATATCTCTCAATCTGGGCATTTGCTTGAAATATTAACTTCAACTCCTGGAACATATCATATGCTCCATGACGTTCAAAACGTCGTTGAAGTCCCGATTCTAAGCTGTAAAGCATGGCACACTGAACTATCGAGTAGTCATCAGCTTTGCTCTGCCAGACGTTCATAACATCTGGTGTTGCTCCAGCAGCAGGCCTGGCACCCAGCGGTGCTTCCAGCACGTAATTCTTCTGTGCAGCAATGAGGATAATCCTCAAGTTACGGACCCAGTCCGTGTAATTGCTACCATCATCTTTCAACTTTGTTTTCTCAAGGAACGCATTAAAATTCAACGGAACAACAGCACGAGCCATCTATCTACAATCGAACATAAATAAGCAAGATACTATCAGGTACTAAGTTCATGATAAGTTTAAGTTTACTCAAATTACTTAAGAACTCCCACTTAGATAGACATCCCTCTAATCCTCTAAGTGATCACGTGATCCAAATCAACTAAACCATGTCCGATCATCACGTGAGATGGAGTAGTTTCATTGGTGAACATCACTATGTTGATCATATCTACTATATGATTCACGCTCGACCTTTCGGTCTCCGTGTTCCAAGGCCATATCTGTATATGCTTGGCTCGTCAAGTATAACCTTAGTATTCCGCGTGTGCAACTGTTTTGCACCCGTTGTATTTGAACGTAGAGCCTATCACACCCGATCATCACGTGGTGTCTCAGCACGAAGAACTTTCGCAACGGTGCATACTTAGGGAGAACACTTCTTGATAATTTAGTGAGAGATCATCTTATAATGCTACCGTCAATCAAAGCAAGATAAGATGCATAAAAGATAAACATCACATGCAATCAATATAAGTGATATGATATGGCCATCATCATCTTGTGCCTGTGATCTCCATCTCCAAAGCACCGTCATGATCACCATCGTCACCGGTGCGACACCTTGATCTCCATCGTAGCATCGTTGTTGTCTCGCCAATCTTATGCTTCCACGACTATCGCTACCGCATAGTGATAAAGTAAAGCATTACATCGTGATTGCATTGCATACAATAAAGCGACAACCATATGGCTCCTGCCAGTTGCCGATAACTCGGTTACAAAACATGATCATCTCATACAATAAAATTTAGCATCATGTCTTGGCCATATCATATCACAACATGCCGTGCAAAAACAAGTTAGACGTCCTCTACTTTGTTGTTGCAAGTTTTACGTGGCTGCTACGGGCTTAAGTAAGAACCAATCTCACCTACGCATCAAAACCACAACGATAGTTTGTCAATTTGACTCCATTTTAACCTTCGCAAGGACCGGGGGTAGCCGCACTTGGTTCAACTAAAGTTGGAGAAACAGTCACCCGCAAGCCACCTTTGTGCAAAGCACGTCGGGAGAACCGGTCTCGCGTAAGCGTACGCGTAATGTCGGTCCGGGCCGCTTCATCCAACAATACCGCCGAACCAAAGTATGACATGCTGGTAGGCAGTATGACTTATATCGCCCACAACTCACTTGTGTTCTACTCGTGCATATAACATCAAACCATAAAACCTGGCTCAGATGCCACTGTTGGGGAACGCAGTAATTTCAAAAAAATTCCTACGCACCCGCAAGATCATGGTGATGCATAGCAACGAGGGGAGAGTGTTGTCTACGTACCCTTCGTAGACCGCAACGGAAGCGTTGACGCAACGTAGAGGAAGTAGTCGTACGTCTTCCCGATCCGACCGATCCAAGCACCGTTAGTCCGGCACCTCCGAGTTCTTAGCACACGTACAGATCGATGACGTTCCCCGGGCTCCGATCCAGCAAAGCTTCGGGGATGAGTTCCGTTAGCACAACGTCATGGTGACGATGATGATGTTCTACCGACGCAGGGCTTCGCCTAAGCACTACAACGATATGATCGAGGTGGAATATGGTGGCAGGGGGCACCGCACACGGCTAAGGAATGATCACGTGGATCAACTTGTGTCTAGAGGTGCCCCCTGCCCCCGTATATAAAGGATCCAAGGGGGGGTGCGGCCGGCCCTATGGTGGCGCGCAGGAGGAGTCCTACTCCTACCGGGAGTAGGACTCCCCCCCCCCAATCCTTGTCCAACTAGGAGAGGTGGAGGGAGAATAGGAAAGGGGGGGGGCGCCGCCCTCCCTCCTTGTGAGAGGGGGCGCGCGGCCTGCCCTAGCAGCCCCGTCCTCTTCTCCACATTAGGCCCATGAGGCCCATTAACCCCCCGGGGGGTTCCGGTAACCCCCCCCCCCCGGTGCTCCGGTTTTATCCGATACTTCTCCGGAACCCTTCTGGCGTCCGAATATAGTCATCCAATATATCAATCTTTATGTCTCGACCATTTCGAGACTCCTCGTCATGTCCGTGATCGCATCCAGGACTCCGAACTAACTTCGGTACATCAAAATGCATAAACTCATAATAACTGTCATCGTAACGTTAAGCGTGCGGACCCTACGATTCGAGAACAATGTAAACATGACTCAGACAAATCTCCAGTCAATAACCAATAGCGGGACCTGGATGCCCATATTGGCTCCTACATATTCTACGAAGATCTTTATCGGTCAGACCGCATAACAACATACGTTGTTCCCTTTGTCATCGGTATAAGTCATGAAGAAAGCAATAGCAACATACTAAACGATCGGGTGCTAAGCTAATGGAATGGGTCATGTCAATTAGATCATTCAACTAATGATGTGACCTCGTTAATCAAATAACAACACTTTGTTCATGGTTAGGAAACATAACCATCTTTGATTAACGAGCTAGTCAAGTAGAGGCATACTAGTGACACTAAGTTTGTCTATGTATTCACACATGTATTATGTTTCCGGTTAATACAATTCTAGCATGAATAATAAACATTTATCATGATATAAGGAAATAAATAATAACTTTATTATTGCCTCTAGGGCATATTTCCTTCAAGTAGATATACCCATATCTGCTTAAGTCATCTGTGAAGGTGAGAAAATAACGATATCCACCACGAGCCTCAACATTCATCGGACCACATACATCTGTATGTATGATTTCTAACAAATCTGTTGCTCTCTCCATAGTACCGGAGAACGATGTTTTTGTCATCTTACCCATAAGGCACGGTTCGCAAGTACCAAGTGATTCATAATCAAGTGGTTCCAAAAGCCCATCACTATGGAGTTTCTTCATGCGCTTTGCACCGATATGACCCAAACGGCAGTGCCACAAATAAGTTGCACTATCATTATCAACTCTGCATCTTTTGGTTTCAACATTATGAATATGTGTGTCACTACTATCGAGATTTAATTAGAATAGACCACTCTTTAAGGGTGCATGACCATAAAAGATATTACTCATATAAATAGAACAACCATTATTCTCTGATTTAAATGAATAACCGTCTCGCATCAAACAAGATCCAGATATAATGTTCATGCTTAACGCTGGCACCAAATAACAATTATTTAGGTCTAATACTAATCCCGAAGGTAGATGTAGAGGTAGCGTGCCAACCGCGATCACATCGACTTTGGAACCATTTCCCACGCGCATCGTCACCTCGTCCTTAGCCAATCTTCGCTTAATCTGTAGTCCCTGTTTCGAGTTGCAAATATTAGCAACAGAACCAGTATCAAATACCCAGGTGCTACTGCGAGCATTAGTAAGGTACACATCAATAACATGTATATCACGTATACCTTTGTTCACCTTGCCATCCTTCTTATCCGCCAAATACTTGGGGCAGTTCCGCTTCCAGTGACCAGTCTGCTTGCAGTAGAAGCACTCAGTTTCAGGCTTAGGTCCAGGTGTGGGTTTCTTCTCTTGAGTAGCAACTTGCTTGTTGTTCTTTTTGAAGTTCCCCTTCTTCTTCCCTTTGCCCTTTTTCTTGAAACTAGTGGTCTTATTTACCATCAACACTTGATGCTCCTTCTTGATTTCTACCTCCGCAGCTTTCAGCATTGTGAAGAGCTCGGGAATAGTCTTATTCATCCCTTGCATATTATAGTTCATCACGAAGCTCTTGTAGCTTGGTGGCAGTGATTGGAGAATTCTGCCAATGACGCAATCATCTGGAAGATTAACTCCCAATTGAATCAAGTGATTATTATACCCAGACATTTTGAGTATATGCTCACTGACAGAACGGTTCTCCTCCATCTTGCAGCTATAGAACTTATTGGAGACTTCATATCTCTCAATTCGGGCATTTGCTTGAAATATTAACTTCAACCCCTGGAACATCTCATATACTCCATGACGTTCAAAACATCGTTGAAGTCCCGATTCTAAGCCGTAAAGCATGGCACACTGAACTATCGAGTAGTCATCAGCTTTGCTCTGCCAGACGTTCATAACATCTGGTGTTGCTCCAGTAGCAGGCCTGGCACCCAGCGGTGCTTCCAGCACGTAATTCTTCTGTGCAGCAATGAGGATAATCCTCAAGTTACGGACCCAGTCCGTGTAATTGCTACCATCATCTTTCAACTTTGCTTTCTCAAGGAACGCATTAAAATTCAACGGAACAACAGCACGGGCCATCTATCTACAATCAAACATAGATAAGCAAGATACTATCAGGTACTAAGTTCGTGATAAATTTAGGTTCAATTAATCATATTACTAAAGAACTCCCACTTAGATAGACATCCCTCTAATCCTCTAAGTGATTACGTGATCCAAATCAATTAAACCATGTCCGATCATCACATGAGATGGAGTAGTTTCATTGGTGAACATCGCTATGTTGATCATATCTACTATATGATTCACGCTCGACCTTTCAACTATACTTTGTTGTTGTAAGTTTTACGTGGCTGCTACGGGCTTAAGTAAGAACCAATCTCACCTACGCATCAAAACCACAACGATAGTTTGTCAATTTGACTCCATTTTAACCTTCGCAAGGACCGGGGGTAGCCACACTTGGTTCAACTAAAGTTGGAGAAACAGTCACCCGCAAGCCACCTTTGTGCAAAGCACGTCGGGAGAACCGGTCTCGCGTAAGCGTACGCGTAATGTCGGTCCGGGCCGCTTCATCCAACAATACCGCCGAACCAAAGTATGACATGCTAGTAGGCAGTATGACTTATATCGCCCACAACTCACTTGTGTTCTACTCGTGCATATAACATCAACACATAAAACCTAGGCTCGGATGCCATTGTTGGGGAACGTAGTAATTTCAAAAAAATCCTACGCACACGCAAGATCATGGTGATGCATAGCAACGAGAGGGGAGAGTGTGATCTACGTACCCTTGTAGCCGACAGCGGAAGCGTTAGCACAACGCGGTTGATGTAGTCGTACGTCTTCACGGCCCGACTGATCAAGCACCGAAAGTACGGCACCTCCGAGTTTTAGCACACGTTCACCTTGATGATGATCCCCGGACTCCGATCCAGCAAAGTGTTGGGGAAGAGTTCCGTCAGCACGACGGCGTGGTGACGATCTTGATGTACTACCGTCACAGGGCTTCGCCTAAGCACTGCTACAATATTATCGAGGATTATGGTGGAAGGGGGCACCACACACGGCTAAGAATACGATCACGTGGATCATCTTGTGTGTCTAGGGGTGCCCCCTGCCCCTGTATATAAAGGAGCAAGGGGAGGAGGCCGGCCGGCCCTATAGGCGCGCCAAGGAGGAGTCCTCCTCCTAGTAGGAGTAGGACTCCTACTAGGAGGGGGAAGGAAGTGGGGAAGGAGAAGGAAAGGGGGCCCCCCCCTCTCCTAGTCCAATTCGGACCAGGGGGGAGGAGGCGCGCGGCCCACCTTTTGCTGCCCCTCTCTTTCTCCACTAAGGCCCGTATGGCCCATTACTTCTCCCGGGGTGGTTCCGGTAACCCTCCGGGTCTCCGGTTTTCTCCGAAATCACCCGGAACACTTCCGGTGTCCGAATATAGCCGTCCAATATATGAATCTTTATGTCTCGACCATTTCGAGACTCCTCATCATGTCCGTGATCACATCCGGGACTTCGAACTAACTTAGGTACATCAAAACTCATAAGCTCATAATATAACTGTCATCGAAACCTTAAGCGTGCGGACCCTATGGGTTCGAGAACAATGTAGACATGACCGAGACACGTCTCCGGCCAATAACCAATAGCGGAACCTGGATGCTCATATTGGCTCCTACATATTCTACGAAGATCTTTATCGGTCAGACCGCATAACAACATACGTTGTTCCCTTTGTCATCGGTATGTTACTTGCCCGAGATTCGATCGTCGGTATCTCAATACCTAGTTCAATATCGTTACCGGCAAGTCTCTTTACTCGTTTCGTAATACATCATCTTGCAACTAACTCATTAGTTGTAATGCTTGCAAGGCTTATGTGATGTGCATTACCGAGAGGGCCCAGAGATACCTCTCCGACAATACCTAGTGACGTTTGGTTTGTCTATGTATTCACACAAGTATTATGTTTCCGGATAATACAATTCTAGCATGAATAATAAACATTTATCATGATATAAGGAAATAAAATAATAACATTTTTATTGCCTCTAGGGCATATTTCGTTCACAAAAAACCACCAACTCTGCGCCTAACCTATAACTCCGAGCACTAATTCTCTGATAAGCTCACGAAAACAGTGAAACTGACAGGTTGGCCCCACTTGTCGTGCTGACATGGCGAAGACCAAAAACTTTGACCGACTGATGTGGCAAATGAGACTTGGGCCCCACCTGTCAATGACTAGAGGGTCATATTCTTCACAACATTCTTTCTACCAGGCATTCCATCGAGCACCTTCCGTGCGTTCATCCTCTGGTCACTGAAGAAGGCACAACACGCCATGGCGCGGGGAAGGGGCGAGGGGCTCACCTTCAGCACGTATGCGTGCTTGGACGCGGCGAGGTAGCACTGGAGCAACGTCCTCGTGAGCGGCAGCGGCCGACGAAGCATGGTGAGGCGAGGAAGATGGCTTGGGGACTCGCAGCTTGCCGGTGTTGGCGGCGAAGCCATCAAGAGGACGTGTCGAAAGCCTAGGGACTGGATGCGAGGCGCAGGGATTCACTGGAGCAGGAGATCAAGGCACGTTGGTGGTCGGACGTGGAGAAGACGACCGCGGCGTGGCCAATTTTGGACGTCCAGGTCCAAGAACTCTAGTAGGGTTTCTCAGGGAGGCATTCTGGAGCTCCCAGACAAGGTGGTGGGGCTTGGGGTGGTCTCTGGCCAAGAGAATGGTGGCCGGCGGAGACAGCGGATCGGGGAGGAGCTACTGTGGGCTCCGTGGGGTGTGGACGCCGGCGGCCGATGCGGACGCCGTATGGGTCCAGGGCACCAGATCTAGGGCAGCAGGGTCGCGGGCGTCCACATCCGGAGCGAGCGGCGGCCGGCAAGGCAAGCGGCCCGAGTGGTGCTGCTCGGGGCGAGGCGCGCATCGCCGGAGCGGCCTGGACGAGAGGAGGAGGTTGATGGCGGGGGACGCGGCGTCTCGTTAGGCGTTGGGCTGCCGGCGGGGACGACCGCGGCGGCCGACCATGGCGGCGGAGGCATGGGTCCAGCTTGAGCATGGCCACTGGCGAGGCACAAGGTCCTCTGTGTTCGCTGGTTGAAGAGAGAAAAAAGACAGAGAGGAGGAAGGAGGAGGTGCATGAGGATGACAGATGGGACCTACGTCCACCTCAACAAAGTGTCCAAATAGGCATGCCACATCGTCCCGACATGTGGGCCCTACCTGTCAGTTTCGCTGTTTTCGTGAATACATTCGACTATCAGTGCTCGGCGTTACAGATTAGCCCTATTGTTGGTGGTTTTATGTGTCCTGTCTCAAATGTGGTACTGATTTGTTACCCTAGCCCATAATATGGTGGTTTTGGGTAAATAACTCCCAAGTGGCGCACTCTCTTCCGCGTTGTTGTCACCAAGTACGCCCTCGCCGACCACCTTGACACGGCAACTCCTCCTGCCGGTGATGAGGAATGGCTTCGCCTAGACTCCACCGTCCTTAGCTGGCTCTACGGCTCCATCGCCTTCGACACCCTCGACATGGTCATGCAAGACGCCACCATGGCCTACACCGTCTGGACTCGCATCAACGCCCTCTTCCGCGACAACCAACTACTCCAGCGCCCCTACACCAGGGTCCTCCTCCGCTCCATCTTGGGATCCATCGGCGCTCACCAACCACTTCAACACCATGAGCCTCCAAGCTCCGACGGACTGGTACATGGATACTGGTGCTGCGGCACATATGTCATCTGATGTCGGTACTCTCAACAACCTTACTTCCCGTCCTTTACATAAACATGTAGTCGTAGGTGACGGTTCTCTTCTCCCCATCACCCACTCTGGCCGCATGTCTCTCGCATCCTCTAATCCCGCTCATCCTCTTCATTTACGTGATGTCCTTGTCACTCCTGACATTGTTAAAAATTTAATTTCTGTCTGTCAGCTCACTATAGATAATCTTTGTTCAGTTGAGTTTAACCCTTGGGGTTTTTTTGTGAAGGATCTTCAAACCAGACTCGCGATTCTCAGGTGCAATAGTACGGGTGATCTCTACTCGTACTCCTCCCCGCCGCACGCACTCGCCGCCTCCACACCCGACTCTGATCTTTGGCACCGTCGCCTCGGCCACCCGGGTCATGATACTCTATGTCGGCTCGCATCGTCATCTTTACTCCCATGCAATAAAGTAATAAAGAACCCCAGTTTGTGTCATGCTTGTCAACTCCGACAACATATACGATTGCCATTTGCTTCTTCTACTAGTCATACATCTCGTCCTTTCGAATTAATTCATTGTGATCTTTGGACATCACCACTTGTTAGTATTTCTGGCTATAAATATTTTTTTATCATTCTGGATGATTTCTCTCATTATTTGTGGACTTTTCCTTTACGGCGCAAATCAAAGGCATTTAGTATATTGTCATCCTTTCGGGCTTTTGTAGCTACACAATTCTCACTCCCTCTACAGGCCATCCAATGCGACAATGGACGAGAATTCGACAACCACACTCTTCATGACCTCGCCTCTACGCATGGTTTCACATTACGGTTCTCGTGTCCATACACCTCCCAACAGAACGGTAAAGCTGAACGCATCATTCGCACTCTTAATGATATTGTTCGCACGTTCTTATTTCAAGCCAGTATGCCTCCTAAATTTTGGATCGAAGCTCTCCATGCTGCCACATATCTCCTCAACAGACTACCCACTAAAGCCATTTCGGCTCCCTGCCCCTTTTTTGCACTTTTCCTAATCACTCCTACTTACACTCATTTACGCACATTTGGTTGTCTTTGTTATCCTAACATTGCTTCTTCTATGCCACATAAATTATCTCCCCGTTCTGTACCGTGTATCTTTCTTGGTTACATGTCCAACCACAAAGGATATCGTTGCATGGATATCAAAACACGTCGCAAAATAATTTCCCGCCACGTTATTTTTGATGAAACTAATTTTCCGTTCGCTGCAACGGAAACTGTTACCCCTTCTTTTAATTTTTCCAAGGAAATCCTCAACCAACGACCATGTCTCCAGCGGACATGGATGATCCTATCGTATGGCCTCTTCCCATGCATGCTGGGCCACGCATGCATGTTGGGCCACCTGGTCCAAGTTTCAGCTCGGATGGCACCTCGCACGTACGCGACCATGTGTCTCCTTCGCTTCGCCGGTGCACCACTCCACGTCACGCAGCGCCATGTGCCCATGTCCGGCACATCGGCCGCGTCACCGTCGAGCTCTATGCCACCGTCTGGCCCTGTGTCGCCTTCGAACTCTGACTCCGAGTCGGATTCGGCGACGCCAACGCAGCCTCCGAGCCTGCTTCACCACCGCCCGAGCCGGCTTCTGCTGAGGCGCCAGCACAGGCGCGTGCTCGCACTCGCGCTGCTGTTAAGGCGGCCCCTCCGAGTCACTCCATGGTCACTCCATGGTCACGCGCCGCCGTGCTGGCAAGGACATCTTGCCGCGGGACCGTCTCAACCTCGATGTTGATACGCTCGGCACGTCCTCACCCATCCCTAAGTCCGTCCGGGATGCTCTCAAAGACCCAAACTGGCTTGCGGCTATGACAGCAGAGTACACTGCTCTCATCACCAACAATACATGGGATCTTGTGTGTCCTCCTTCCAATGCGAATATCGTCTCCGGCAAATGGATTTTTCGTCACAAATTCAAGCAAGACGGTACTCTCGATCGCCACAAGGCACGGTGGGTCCTCCATGGTTTCTCTCAGGAGCTTGGCGTAGATTTTGATGAAACTTTCAGCCCCGTCATCAAGCCAGCAACTATACGTATAATTCTCTCATCGCGCTCTCCCACGATTGGAAGATACGACAACTTGACGTCAAGAATGCTTTCTTGCGTGGCACATTAAATGAGGTCGTTTACTATCGACAACCTACGGGCTTCATCGACTCGTCCCGCCCCGATTATGTGTGTCGTCTCAACCGATCTCTCTACGGCTTGAAGCAAGCTCCGCGGGCGTGGTACCAACGGTTTGCTACCTATATAGCAACCCTCGGCTTCAAATGCTCCAAGTCCGACACGTCGTTATTCGTACTTCACAGCATGTTTGGTACATCATTCCTTCTACTCTATGTCGACGACATCATCTTCACAGCTTCCTCGACTATACTCCTCGAGGACATCATCACCACCCTCAGTTCCGAGTTTGCCATGACCGATATGGGTGAGCTGCACTACTTCCTCGGCATAGCCGTGACACGTTACTCGGTCGGGATGTTTCTATCCCGGGCCAAGTATGCTGCGGAGATACTGGAGCACGCAGGCATGTCTGCCTGCAAGCCTTCACCGACTCCTATGGACACAGCTCCCAAATTGGCCGCCTCTGCCGGGTCTCCTGTTACTGATCCAACAAAGTACCACAGCCTCGCCGGTGCTCTACAGTACCTGACATTTACTTGTCCGGACATCGCATACGCCGTACAACAAATTTTCTTGCATATGCATGATCCTCGTGACCAACATCTCTCCTTGGTCAAACGGGTACTTCGGTATGTTAAAGGTACTCTCCATCATGGCCTTTGTCTCGCCCCGTCGGCTACTGACACGTTGGTTGCCTACACTGACGCCGACTGGGCTGGCTGCCCCAACACTCGTCGCTCCACATCCGGCTACTGTGTCTTCTATGGTGACAACCTTGTGTCATGGTCCTCCAAACGGCAACGCAGGGTCTCACGCTCCAGTGCTGAAGCAGAGTACCGAGCCGTCGCCAACGCCGTTGCCGAGACCAGCTGGATACGACAACTCCTCGAGGAGCTTCGGCGTCCCCTTCCCCGAGCCGCTATTGTCTTCTGCGACAATGTGAGCGCCGTGTACATGTCGACAAACCCGGTACAACACCAACGCACAAAGCATATCGAGATTGATCTTCACTTCGTGCGGGACCGTGTCGCCTTGGGCCACATCCGCGTCCTCCATGTACCTTCTTCTCGACAGTTCGCCGACATCTTCACCAAGGGGCTGCCATCACCACTATTCTTGCATTTCCGCTCCAGTCTCAGCGTCCGAGAATCTCCCGTTGTGACTGTGGGGCAGTGTTAGGCAACCAAATATCTGATGATATTGGTTGATCCTTTTACCATATCTTGTGCCTCACGTATAGCATGTAATCAGGCCATTATGGTTAGGATATGTTTTGGTTATATTCCTTGTATATCTCTTGTAATTCATCTATATATGAGATAACATGGAAACCACCATTGTGTGGCAAATTCCCCAAACTTACAGTGCAGACCGGGTTTTGGACCAGGTCAGGGAGGATATTGGAGTCTGGAGGACCACGAGTGATCTCGGGGTTTAATGTGAGTTGAACTCTTTTTTTAAAAGGATGATTACCCCCGACCTCTATAGCAAAATGATGCATGCAACCATCTTTATTAATTTATTCACTAGAGTCTGAGAAAATGAATACAAACATCAACCCAAAACCACTTTCGAGGCGAACAAAGTCACTATACCTACAAGTATAAAGATGTGCTCTAACCGCATCAACAGACACCATCTAATCCAGTGACCAAAGGAAGCCCCCCACCGGTCTAGGCGTTCCATAATGCGCACCGCATGCGCACATTCTAGGATCCGCTGCCGCCATCTTCCGCCATCCCATCTTTAGATGGGATCATTGCATAGATCTTGTCAATCCCATCTTCCATCGACGTCACCACGACACCAGACAATGCCACCAGCCTGCACGCGTCCAACCACACGTGCCCGTCGGCGACACTCCGCTGGACCATGCCGCCAAGTCCCGTCGTCGACCTTGCGATGGATGTAACATCGCTCCTCCTCTTGTCCCCTCCGGTCAGCTCCTGCTCCAAAATGATGCCCCCATGAGGCACAACGACATCGAAGGTGCCATCACCCTCTGATCCGGGAGACCCAGATCTAGGGTTTCCCTCAGAACATCCCGATCGTGTTGACGCAGTCTGCAACGATGATGTCTCGAGAAGGCCACGACGTCAGAGATGCCGCCATCGTCCGCCATGACCGCGGTAGGTGCAATTTAACTAGAGGTCGTGTCGCCCCGATCTCGTAGCTGGCTGGGACCGTGCGGAGCCTTGCCATGAAGACGTGTGCCGCCATCGGTATGGCGGCAGGAACCAACAACCCTCACCGGCCACAAAACGCGCCGCTGGCCGGCCATAGGCAAGACCGACGATGGATCTGGCTGGGGATCAGATCCACGGCCGCCACTGCTCCCACCATCGTCGGAGACCTCAGATCCCGCATGTCATGGAGGGTAGTGCGGCCGCCACACGACCAGAGGCCCCACCCTGGCCACTGGGTTCACTGAGCTGTCTTCGGTGTTGTATTTCGTTGGGTTTTCAGTTCTAGAACGCCTAGACTGTAAGGCTTGTTGTTCCCTTCTCCCCTATCTAATAAAGTTTGGCCAATGTCCCTTCCATACTCCACAATCAACCGAAAAAATTGTAGGAGACCAGCTGTCTCGCAACATACTAGAGGCTGTGCTGGATTTTCTACCATGCATGCCAGCTAGCCTGTGGAGATTCACTATCCATTGTCATTTCGGAGATTCATGCCTAGTTTTTCAGCTTTGTGAAAGTTTGTCTTGATTTAGAATAATGTTTTGTCGGGCTTTTTCTTCTTTTTGTAGAGTGTATCCGAATTTTTACACCGTATGCATAGCCAAATTTGTATCTAGTTTCTTGGGTTTCTTTTTGTCTTAGAGTGTATCGTAATATTTCACCATGTAGGAGTAAAACTAAATGCATGAGTCTCGTATGGAACGGTGTGGTGAGATAATTTCAGATTGTACTCAAAAGAGTACTACACAACTTTTGAGCAAAACCTTTACATACGAGTAAAACCATTTAAGACTGTGTAGCATGCATAAATTCAGGAAATAATACAAAATTTAGACATAAATTATACTCTCCATATGTTTATAGTTCTTGCACCACCAATGAATCCATATACGGAAGCTATATCTCGCCTCTTTGTTGAAAAAGAGTATGCAAATAACTAGATTTAGCGTGCATAGTAGAAAAATATTTCTCTGTGCTTGAGCCAAGTATATGATGAAATTAACGATGGTGATGTTAGCAAAAAAGCAAAGAAAGGAAAGTCTGCGAGTGTGAATCCTCCTCCGAACTCGAGCTCGAGCACTCCAGTTCCTATGCTGACTGCATCTCTCGCCGTGCCGTTGTCTGAACTGCATCACACTATAGGGCCTTCGAACATGCTTGGCGAGATTGTTGCAGGTTACACTTCGCCGTCGTCGTTGCCGGCGCCGCCTCGGGTATCCGTCAACCTTGGTATACCGCTGCACCAACCTCTTCTGCAGAATGAGCTGCCTTTGCTCAGGACGCCGCGAGTGGCGGCCGTGGAATCTCCACGCACCGACGTGCATGCTTGCATGGGTGCAACTGTATCAGCCAACAAGAACTCACCTGTGGGGTTGCATGGCTCTGTGCAACCGACGCTACAGGGTGCCGCTGTCGCTGAGTTGGACTCGTCAACAACTACCGGCGATGGACGCCCAGTACAGCCCATGACTGCTCAGGCAAAGGTTCTGCAATCACCTGCGTCGTCGCCCTCGCTGCAGAGCGCGCCGAGCCGTGATCTAGCAGCTGCGGTGACACTTGGTCCAGCCACGGGGCACAACATGGAGCTATCCTCGTCACCCGTTGTTGACGTTCTAATGGAGCCAGGAGCTGCTGCACCGTTGGGATCGGCTCCGTCTTCTCCAACGCTGCAGCCGGCGCTCCATTCTACTCCAACCAAGCTGACGGATACTCCATTATGGCACAGACGGGTCCTCGGCCGCAGATGAGTGCTCGCTCTCCAAGGCGATGCGGCGTCAGGCGAAGCGTAACCTCGACCCTCCTACAAGTACACTTTGCAATAAATCATTTCTTTCATTTTCTGATTCTCGTATTTCTTCTAGTTTAAATAATGTTGGACTTAAAATTATAAAAAATGACAATGATGTGTGCATTTCGGTGGTGGTGCTTAAACACATGGAGATAGACCGATTAAAGGTTTCTCCAAAGTGTTCGAGCCCCCTACCATACCCCGAAACAGAGAAGGAGGAACCGACGGCTGCTTATGACGGTCCGCTTCTCTCCCACTTGGTGCGGTAACTGAGGTCGGATTAGATGACGCACGACTTGGGTCCATGTTTGGTGACTTCACCGCGTCCTCGCGTAAATCAAAATCCCACTCCTCAAAAAACAAACAAAAACCGCCCGAGAAAGCGAAGGTATCCAACCTAACCCGAGTTTTCACATGAGAGGCATGTTTTGGAATAGCAGAGGTTTCAGACTTGGCTAAACATAAACACGTCGGTGACTGTGTGCATGACCATGGGTTAGATTTTGTGGCAATTTCCAAGGCAGGTAAATGTGACTTTTGTGCACATGTCTTTGATCACCTATCAGGTGATTTGGACTACACATGGCATTGCTTACCACCACGTGGAAGGTCCGGAGGAATGTTACTTGGGATACAGACCACAACCATGGACTTGTTAGCTTTTTCGGTTGGTGAGTTTCACATCAAATTCCACCTATGAAATAGAACTGACAATTATACATGGAGCCTGGTCGCAGTCTATGGGGCTGTCCAAGATGAGAATAAATCCGCTTTCCTTCAGGAATTGATGAACTTGGCTAAGGATAACCCCCATCCAATGCTTATTGGATGTGACTTCAATATCCTTAGATACGAGGAAGAGAAAAATAATGATCGTTCTGACACACACTGGCCTTTCTTATTCAACGTTGTAATTGACAGTTTGAATCTTCAAGAAGCTAGTATGTCGGGGCGACAGTTCACTTGGGCCAACAATCGTCCGATGCCGACATACGAGAAACTCGATCGGGTACTCATGGATACCGGATGGGAATTAAAATTCCCTATGGTAACAGTGCGTGCCCTAGAGCATATTGAGTCACTTTCAGACCATGCACCCATCATTCTTGATTCTAACTCTACTACCTCTCCCACTGTTCGCCGTCCATTCAAATTTGAATTGGGATAGTTACATTGGGATGGTTTTGCGGATATAGTTAAGAATTTATGGGAGAGGCTTGCCGTTGGTCGCACACCAATTCAAAGATGGAACTTCAAAATTCGAGCCATGAGGCGGTTCCTAACTGGATGGTCCAAACACACAAGTGGTATGTATAAAAAAGAAAAGCAACGCCTTTCCACTATTATAGATGACCTCGACAAAATAGCAGAGACTCGCATTTTGTCTCAACAGGAGATTGATATGAAAAATCAATCCAATGAGCAGATTGCACGTCTATTGCAAGAAGAGGAAATCAAGTGGTATCGAAGATCAGGTGCCCAATTCATTTTGGAGGGAGACAACAATACACGATATTTTCAAATGGCCACCAATGGGCGGCATAGGAAAAAGTGTATTTTTAGCATCCAATAGGATAAGGGACGGATCGAGGGTCAGGCGGAGCTCAAGCGTTATATAACCAAATACAACAAGTGTCTGTTTTGAGCTCCAGAGGAAGGGAACTTCACTCTAGATGAGACCCAAACAGATAACATTCCACAAGTCACAGAAGAAGAGAATGATATCCTGACGGCACCTTTCTTTGAAGAGGAGGTGCGAGCTACGGTGTTCCAAATGGAACATAACAAAACTCCAGGCCCATGATGGTTTCCCCGTGGAGTTCTATCAGAACTTCTGGGATGTCATCAAGACTGACCTAATGGAGTTGTTCAATTTTTTCATGCCGGCCAACTAGACCTATCTAGGCTTAATTTTGGCGGGATTGTTTTGTTGCCAAAGACTAAGGAGGCTGAACAGATTCAACGGTTCAGACCGATCTGCCTCCTTAATGTCAAATTCAAAATCTTCACCAAAGTTGCGACTAATAGGCTCAACGCGGTCGCCGATCATGTTGTTCGGCCATCCCAAACAGCTTTCATGCAAGGACGAAATATACTTGATGGAGTAGTAATCCTTCACGAGACCGTCCACGAGATGCACCGGAAGAACATGAGTGGAGTGGTATTTAAAATCGACTTTGAAAAGGCATACGACAAAGTCAAATGGTTATTTCTCCAACAGACCCTAAGAATGAAAGGTTTCTCAGATAAATGGCGCGAATGGGTCCAAAATTTCGTTACTGGAGGTAGTGTGTCTATAAAAGTCAATGATGATGTAGGTCATTACTTCCAGACGAAAAAGGGATTACGGCGGGGTGACCCAGTGTCTCCAATGTTATTTAACATTGTTGTTGGCATGTTGGCTACTTTGATCAAACGCGCCAAACAGGACGGTCAAATTGCAGGAGTAGTGCCACATCTTCTGGATGGCGAACTCTCTATCTTGCAATATGCCGACGATACAATTCTTTTAATGAAACATGACCTAGATGAGGCTAAAAATATGAAACTATTGCTTTCAGCTTTTGAGCAAATGTCAGGTCTGAAAATTAACTTCCATAAAAGTGAATTGTTCTGTTTCAGAGAAGCCAAGGAGGCGGCTGCACAATATGCTGACTTTTTCGGTTGTGCAGAAGGCCAATTCCCGATTAAATATTTGAGAATTCTGATTCATTATCAGTGTCTCACTAATGCAGAGTGGAAACATGTTGAAGAGCGATTGGAGAAACGGTTGAGCAGTTGGAAAGGCAAGTTGCTCACCGTTGGAGGGCAACTAGTTTTGATCAATTTTGTTCTCACAAATATGGTTCTCTACGTGCTCTCATTTTTCCAAATTCCCAAAGGGGTTCTGCAAAGACGAGATTACTTCAGATCCAGATTCTTTTAGCAAGGAGACAGTGAAAACAAAAAGTATAGGCTAACCAAATGGAATGTGGTTTGTCGACCAAAAAACCAGGGAGGTTTAGGTGTTCAGGACCTCCAGGTTAAGAATGATGCCTTGCTCAATAAATGGCTGTTCAAGCTACTTACCGAGGATGGTGTTTGGCAAACCCTGTTGCGCGATAAGTATCTAGGCCAAAAAGCATTGTCCGAGGCATATTGGAAACATGATGACTCACATTTTTGGTCTGGTCTGATGGCGGTAAAGAAACATCTATTCTGCTTTGGATCATTCGTGATAAAGGACGGCTCCGAGATACGTTTCTGGGAGGACAGGTGGCTAGGAAACACCACTCTTCAGGAACAGTATCCAGCCTTGTACCGAATTGTACGCGATAAAAATGATACTCTTGCGCACGTGCTCAGCTCCTCCCCGCCGAATGTATCATTTAGGAGGGATTTGATTGGCCTCCGCCTTGCGTCATGGCAACATCTTCTATCTCGTTTGGATTCGGTTAACTTGACACAAAGGAGGGATGTGTTTCGCTGAAATCTCACTACATCTGGATCCTACACAATTGACTCTATGTACCATGCACTCTCGCACTCAGAGGTTCCATTGGAGAATAATAAACTAATATGGAAATCAAAGGTGCCACTAAAAATAAGATTTTCATGTGGTATCTTCGGAGAGGAGATGCGCTAACAAAAGACAACCTCGCTCGACGCAACTGGCAAGAAAGTAAGAAGTGTAGCTTTTGTACTCATGACGAGACAATTAAACACCTCTTCTTTCAGTGCAAGTTCGCGCGTTCTATATGGTCAGTCATCCAAATAGCGTCCAATTTGTATCCGCCAACAAGTGTTGCCAATATATATGGTCATTGGCTTGATGGAATACCAAATACATTTAGTACGCTAATACAGGTGGGAGTGTCTGCCTTATTATGGTCGTTTTGGCTATGAAGAAAAGATTGTGTTTTTAATGGCAAAACCTCTTCTTTTATACAGGTTATTTACTGTTGTACGCACTGGCTTCGTATGTGGTCTACGCTACAGCGCGCGGAGTATCAATCGATGTTCAAGGCGGTGTGTATGTGGTTGGAGCGGGTGGCCAGGGAGGTTTTTCCCAACATGGATGGCAACATAATCTCCAGATCGGCCCACCTCCTCCGTCGATATTGGCATAGTTTTGGACTCATGTGGCTTTACTGTTGCCAACTTATCGTTTTTTTTATATATATATTTGCTAGACTCTTCGTTAAGACTGTGTGCATCTTAACTATGTAAAGATCGGGTTCGCTCATTATGCTGTATCCACTTGATATTACATTATGAGTTAATAAAAACGTCCTTTATCGAAAATACAGTACTCATTTCCCCCACACAAAAAAACAGTACTCATTTGGACAAACATTTCGACTGTACATAGTAGGAAAGCTTCTGCATCAAGTATTGTCATAATTGACAGTTTTTCCTATAAATTTGGTCTAAGTTTGCACCTTTTGACATCGCACAAAAATTTTACGCCTTATTTCGACCAGTGAGGGAGTAGTTGTGTATGTACCCCTTGACCAGGCCGGAAGGCGTCAGTCATGCTTAGCGTGTAGTGTAGTATACCACTCGGCTTCCCTGAGATTCTCCGGCGGCAGTGAGGCGGCGGGATGCCTTGCCGGGCATCAGCTGCTTGCTTCTCGGCAGGACGAGGTCGTCAACGGTAAGCTCCGTCGTGGTCGAGCTAATGATCTTCCTCGCCGTTATAGAATCCGTACTTCCACTGTCAGAACTCTACAAAACAAACCGACGGTTCCAAACACCAATTATATATGGGAAGTACAAACATTCCGAATTTGGCTAAAGAAATTGCAAACTTGTCACTAGCAATATATATTATGTACTTCCCTGCAAAATAAAGTGTATATATTACGCACTTCATATATAATTATTCTCTCAGTTTTGCTAAAGCACATCTAGATGTGCCATAAATATTGCACATGTAAGTCCTATGTTATTGATCTTACGCGATGATTCGTGTGGGTTTTTTTTTACCCAGGCGACGGTAGGCTGGTGGAGATAGACTAGAAAATGGCATCAGTTCCTGACCGGGAGGAGCAGCTGATAGCGCCATTGATTACGAGTGCGAATTTTTGGAGGCCGAGCACCTCGGGTTGGCTTATCTCGGCCGTTCGGTTCGTCCTCGTGATCCGTTCCTGTCGGAAGCCTGCCCCCCACGCTCGAGCAGCAGGCTTAGGTGCTAGAGCCCCTAGGAGTACACCGGTGGCACACCTGTTACTAAGGTGGTGTTCGATGTGCTGTGTGTACGTATTGGACCTGGCACAGCTCGGGTAGTTTTAATGTTTCCAACCAGGATATGTT
The DNA here is from genome assembly GCA_034509565.1 of Triticum monococcum. Classification (NCBI taxonomy): domain Eukaryota; kingdom Viridiplantae; phylum Streptophyta; class Magnoliopsida; order Poales; family Poaceae; genus Triticum; species Triticum monococcum. The sequence goes on from CM067845.1 coordinate 675,883,804, forward strand.
TTGGTTATATTCCTTGTATATCTCTTGTAATTCATCTATATATGAGATAACATGGAAACCACCATTGTGTGGCAAATTCCCCAAACTTACAGTGCAGACCGGGTTTTGGACCAGGTCAGGGAGGATATTGGAGTCTGGAGGACCACGAGTGATCTCGGGGTTTAATGTGAGTTGAACTCTTTTTTTAAAAGGATGATTACCCCCGACCTTTATAGCAAAATGATGCATGCAACCATCTTTATTAATTTATTCACTAGAGTCTGAGAAAATGAATACAAACATCAACCCAAAACCACTTTCGAGGCGAACAAAGTCACTATACCTACAAGTATAAAGATGTGCTCTAACCGCATCAACAGACACCATCTAATCCAGTGACCAAAGGAAGCCCCCCACCGGTCTAGGCGTTCCATAATGCGCACCGCATGCGCACATTCTAGGATCCGCTGCCGCCATCTTCCGCCATCCCATCTTTAGATGGGATCATTGCATAGATCTTGTCAATCCCATCTTCCATCGACGTCACCACGACACCAGACAATGCCACCAGCCTGCACGCGTCCAACCACACGTGCCCGTCGGCGACACTCCGCTGGACCATGCCGCCAAGTCCCGTCGTCGACCTTGCGATGGATGTAACATCGCTCCTCCTCTTGTCCCCTCCGGTCAGCTCCTGCTCCAAAATGATGCCCCCATGAGGCACAACGACATCGAAGGTGCCATCACCCTCTGATCCGGGAGACCCAGATCTAGGGTTTCCCTCAGAACATCCCGATCGTGTTGACGCAGTCTGCAACGATGATGTCTCGAGAAGGCCACGACGTCAGAGATGCCGCCATCGTCCGCCATGACCGCGGTAGGTGCAATTTAACTAGAGGTCGTGTCGCCCCGATCTCGTAGCTGGCTGGGACCGTGCGGAGCCTTGCCATGAAGACGTGTGCCGCCATCGGTATGGCGGCAGGAACCAACAACCCTCACCGGCCACAAAACGCGCCGCTGGCCGGCCATAGGCAAGACCGACGATGGATCTGGCTGGGGATCAGATCCACGGCCGCCACTGCTCCCACCATCGTCGGAGACCTCAGATCCCGCATGTCATGGAGGGTAGTGCGGCCGCCACACGACCAGAGGCCCCACCCTGGCCACTGGGTTCACTGAGCTGTCTTCGGTGTTGTATTTCGTTGGGTTTTCAGTTCTAGAACGCCTAGACTGTAAGGCTTGTTGTTCCCTTCTCCCCTATCTAATAAAGTTTGGCCAATGTCCCTTCCATACTCCACAATCAACCGAAAAAATTGTAGGAGACCAGCTGTCTCGCAACATACTAGAGGCTGTGCTGGATTTTCTACCATGCATGCCAGCTAGCCTGTGGAGATTCACTATCCATTGTCATTTCGGAGATTCATGCCTAGTTTTTCAGCTTTGTGAAAGTTTGTCTTGATTTAGAATAATGTTTTGTCGGGCTTTTTCTTCTTTTTGTAGAGTGTATCCGAATTTTTACACCGTATGCATAGCCAAATTTGTATCTAGTTTCTTGGGTTTCTTTTTGTCTTAGAGTGTATCGTAATATTTCACCATGTAGGAGTAAAACTAAATGCATGAGTCTCGTATGGAACGGTGTGGTGAGATAATTTCAGATTGTACTCAAAAGAGTACTACACAACTTTTGAGCAAAACCTTTACATACGAGTAAAACCATTTAAGACTGTGTAGCATGCATAAATTCAGGAAATAATACAAAATTTAGACATAAATTATACTCTCCATATGTTTATAGTTCTTGCACCACCAATGAATCCATATACGGAAGCTATATCTCGCCTCTTTGTTGAAAAAGAGTATGCAAATAACTAGATTTAGCGTGCATAGTAGAAAAATATTTCTCTGTGCTTGAGCCAAGTATATGATGAAATTAACGATGGTGATGTTAGCAAAAAAGCAAAGAAAGGAAAGTCTGCGAGTGTGAATCCTCCTCCGAACTCGAGCTCGAGCACTCCAGTTCCTATGCTGACTGCATCTCTCGCCGTGCCGTTGTCTGAACTGCATCACACTATAGGGCCTTCGAACATGCTTGGCGAGATTGTTGCAGGTTACACTTCGCCGTCGTCGTTGCCGGCGCCGCCTCGGGTATCCGTCAACCTTGGTATACCGCTGCACCAACCTCTTCTGCAGAATGAGCTGCCTTTGCTCAGGACGCCGCGAGTGGCGGCCGTGGAATCTCCACGCACCGACGTGCATGCTTGCATGGGTGCAACTGTATCAGCCAACAAGAACTCACCTGTGGGGTTGCATGGCTCTGTGCAACCGACGCTACAGGGTGCCGCTGTCGCTGAGTTGGACTCGTCAACAACTACCGGCGATGGACGCCCAGTACAGCCCATGACTGCTCAGGCAAAGGTTCTGCAATCACCTGCGTCGTCGCCCTCGCTGCAGAGCGCGCCGAGCCGTGATCTAGCAGCTGCGGTGACACTTGGTCCAGCCACGGGGCACAACATGGAGCTATCCTCGTCACCCGTTGTTGACGTTCTAATGGAGCCAGGAGCTGCTGCACCGTTGGGATCGGCTCCGTCTTCTCCAACGCTGCAGCCGGCGCTCCATTCTACTCCAACCAAGCTGACGGATACTCCATTATGGCACAGACGGGTCCTCGGCCGCAGATGAGTGCTCGCTCTCCAAGGCGATGCGGCGTCAGGCGAAGCGTAACCTCGACCCTCCTACAAGTACACTTTGCAATAAATCATTTCTTTCATTTTCTGATTCTCGTATTTCTTCTAGTTTAAATAATGTTGGACTTAAAATTATAAAAAATGACAATGATGTGTGCATTTCGGTGGTGGTGCTTAAACACATGGAGATAGACCGATTAAAGGTTTCTCCAAAGTGTTCGAGCCCCCTACCATACCCCGAAACAGAGAAGGAGGAACCGACGGCTGCTTATGACGGTCCGCTTCTCTCCCACTTGGTGCGGTAACTGAGGTCGGATTAGATGACGCACGACTTGGGTCCATGTTTGGTGACTTCACCGCGTCCTCGCGTAAATCAAAATCCCACTCCTCAAAAAACAAACAAAAACCGCCCGAGAAAGCGAAGGTATCCAACCTAACCCGAGTTTTCACATGAGAGGCATGTTTTGGAATAGCAGAGGTTTCAGACTTGGCTAAACATAAACACGTCGGTGACTGTGTGCATGACCATGGGTTAGATTTTGTGGCAATTTCCAAGGCAGGTAAATGTGACTTTTGTGCACATGTCTTTGATCACCTATCAGGTGATTTGGACTACACATGGCATTGCTTACCACCACGTGGAAGGTCCGGAGGAATGTTACTTGGGATACAGACCACAACCATGGACTTGTTAGCTTTTTCGGTTGGTGAGTTTCACATCAAATTCCACCTATGAAATAGAACTGACAATTATACATGGAGCCTGGTCGCAGTCTATGGGGCTGTCCAAGATGAGAATAAATCCGCTTTCCTTCAGGAATTGATGAACTTGGCTAAGGATAACCCCCATCCAATGCTTATTGGATGTGACTTCAATATCCTTAGATACGAGGAAGAGAAAAATAATGATCGTTCTGACACACACTGGCCTTTCTTATTCAACGTTGTAATTGACAGTTTGAATCTTCAAGAAGCTAGTATGTCGGGGCGACAGTTCACTTGGGCCAACAATCGTCCGATGCCGACATACGAGAAACTCGATCGGGTACTCATGGATACCGGATGGGAATTAAAATTCCCTATGGTAACAGTGCGTGCCCTAGAGCATATTGAGTCACTTTCAGACCATGCACCCATCATTCTTGATTCTAACTCTACTACCTCTCCCACTGTTCGCCGTCCATTCAAATTTGAATTGGGATAGTTACATTGGGATGGTTTTGCGGATATAGTTAAGAATTTATGGGAGAGGCTTGCCGTTGGTCGCACACCAATTCAAAGATGGAACTTCAAAATTCGAGCCATGAGGCGGTTCCTAACTGGATGGTCCAAACACACAAGTGGTATGTATAAAAAAGAAAAGCAACGCCTTTCCACTATTATAGATGACCTCGACAAAATAGCAGAGACTCGCATTTTGTCTCAACAGGAGATTGATATGAAAAATCAATCCAATGAGCAGATTGCACGTCTATTGCAAGAAGAGGAAATCAAGTGGTATCGAAGATCAGGTGCCCAATTCATTTTGGAGGGAGACAACAATACACGATATTTTCAAATGGCCACCAATGGGCGGCATAGGAAAAAGTGTATTTTTAGCATCCAATAGGATAAGGGACGGATCGAGGGTCAGGCGGAGCTCAAGCGTTATATAACCAAATACAACAAGTGTCTGTTTTGAGCTCCAGAGGAAGGGAACTTCACTCTAGATGAGACCCAAACAGATAACATTCCACAAGTCACAGAAGAAGAGAATGATATCCTGACGGCACCTTTCTTTGAAGAGGAGGTGCGAGCTACGGTGTTCCAAATGGAACATAACAAAACTCCAGGCCCATGATGGTTTCCCCGTGGAGTTCTATCAGAACTTCTGGGATGTCATCAAGACTGACCTAATGGAGTTGTTCAATTTTTTCATGCCGGCCAACTAGACCTATCTAGGCTTAATTTTGGCGGGATTGTTTTGTTGCCAAAGACTAAGGAGGCTGAACAGATTCAACGGTTCAGACCGATCTGCCTCCTTAATGTCAAATTCAAAATCTTCACCAAAGTTGCGACTAATAGGCTCAACGCGGTCGCCGATCATGTTGTTCGGCCATCCCAAACAGCTTTCATGCAAGGACGAAATATACTTGATGGAGTAGTAATCCTTCACGAGACCGTCCACGAGATGCACCGGAAGAACATGAGTGGAGTGGTATTTAAAATCGACTTTGAAAAGGCATACGACAAAGTCAAATGGTTATTTCTCCAACAGACCCTAAGAATGAAAGGTTTCTCAGATAAATGGCGCGAATGGGTCCAAAATTTCGTTACTGGAGGTAGTGTGTCTATAAAAGTCAATGATGATGTAGGTCATTACTTCCAGACGAAAAAGGGATTACGGCGGGGTGACCCAGTGTCTCCAATGTTATTTAACATTGTTGTTGGCATGTTGGCTACTTTGATCAAACGCGCCAAACAGGACGGTCAAATTGCAGGAGTAGTGCCACATCTTCTGGATGGCGAACTCTCTATCTTGCAATATGCCGACGATACAATTCTTTTAATGAAACATGACCTAGATGAGGCTAAAAATATGAAACTATTGCTTTCAGCTTTTGAGCAAATGTCAGGTCTGAAAATTAACTTCCATAAAAGTGAATTGTTCTGTTTCAGAGAAGCCAAGGAGGCGGCTGCACAATATGCTGACTTTTTCGGTTGTGCAGAAGGCCAATTCCCGATTAAATATTTGAGAATTCTGATTCATTATCAGTGTCTCACTAATGCAGAGTGGAAACATGTTGAAGAGCGATTGGAGAAACGGTTGAGCAGTTGGAAAGGCAAGTTGCTCACCGTTGGAGGGCAACTAGTTTTGATCAATTTTGTTCTCACAAATATGGTTCTCTACGTGCTCTCATTTTTCCAAATTCCCAAAGGGGTTCTGCAAAGACGAGATTACTTCAGATCCAGATTCTTTTAGCAAGGAGACAGTGAAAACAAAAAGTATAGGCTAACCAAATGGAATGTGGTTTGTCGACCAAAAAACCAGGGAGGTTTAGGTGTTCAGGACCTCCAGGTTAAGAATGATGCCTTGCTCAATAAATGGCTGTTCAAGCTACTTACCGAGGATGGTGTTTGGCAAACCCTGTTGCGCGATAAGTATCTAGGCCAAAAAGCATTGTCCGAGGCATATTGGAAACATGATGACTCACATTTTTGGTCTGGTCTGATGGCGGTAAAGAAACATCTATTCTGCTTTGGATCATTCGTGATAAAGGACGGCTCCGAGATACGTTTCTGGGAGGACAGGTGGCTAGGAAACACCACTCTTCAGGAACAGTATCCAGCCTTGTACCGAATTGTACGCGATAAAAATGATACTCTTGCGCACGTGCTCAGCTCCTCCCCGCCGAATGTATCATTTAGGAGGGATTTGATTGGCCTCCGCCTTGCGTCATGGCAACATCTTCTATCTCGTTTGGATTCGGTTAACTTGACACAAAGGAGGGATGTGTTTCGCTGAAATCTCACTACATCTGGATCCTACACAATTGACTCTATGTACCATGCACTCTCGCACTCAGAGGTTCCATTGGAGAATAATAAACTAATATGGAAATCAAAGGTGCCACTAAAAATAAGATTTTCATGTGGTATCTTCGGAGAGGAGATGCGCTAACAAAAGACAACCTCGCTCGACGCAACTGGCAAGAAAGTAAGAAGTGTAGCTTTTGTACTCATGACGAGACAATTAAACACCTCTTCTTTCAGTGCAAGTTCGCGCGTTCTATATGGTCAGTCATCCAAATAGCGTCCAATTTGTATCCGCCAACAAGTGTTGCCAATATATATGGTCATTGGCTTGATGGAATACCAAATACATTTAGTACGCTAATACAGGTGGGAGTGTCTGCCTTATTATGGTCGTTTTGGCTATGAAGAAAAGATTGTGTTTTTAATGGCAAAACCTCTTCTTTTATACAGGTTATTTACTGTTGTACGCACTGGCTTCGTATGTGGTCTACGCTACAGCGCGCGGAGTATCAATCGATGTTCAAGGCGGTGTGTATGTGGTTGGAGCGGGTGGCCAGGGAGGTTTTTCCCAACATGGATGGCAACATAATCTCCAGATCGGCCCACCTCCTCCGTCGATATTGGCATAGTTTTGGACTCATGTGGCTTTACTGTTGCCAACTTATCGTTTTTTTTATATATATATTTGCTAGACTCTTCGTTAAGACTGTGTGCATCTTAACTATGTAAAGATCGGGTTCGCTCATTATGCTGTATCCACTTGATATTACATTATGAGTTAATAAAAACGTCCTTTATCGAAAATACAGTACTCATTTCCCCCACACAAAAAAACAGTACTCATTTGGACAAACATTTCGACTGTACATAGTAGGAAAGCTTCTGCATCAAGTATTGTCATAATTGACAGTTTTTCCTATAAATTTGGTCTAAGTTTGCACCTTTTGACATCGCACAAAAATTTTACGCCTTATTTCGACCAGTGAGGGAGTAGTTGTGTATGTACCCCTTGACCAGGCCGGAAGGCGTCAGTCATGCTTAGCGTGTAGTGTAGTATACCACTCGGCTTCCCTGAGATTCTCCGGCGGCAGTGAGGCGGCGGGATGCCTTGCCGGGCATCAGCTGCTTGCTTCTTGGCAGGACGAGGTCGTCAACGGTAAGCTCCGTCGTGGTCGAGCTAATGATCTTCCTCGCCGTTATAGAATCCGTACTTCCACTGTCAGAACTCTACAAAACAAACCGACGGTTCCAAACACCAATTATATATGGGAAGTACAAACATTCCGAATTTGGCTAAAGAAATTGCAAACTTGTCACTAGCAATATATATTATGTACTTCCCTGCAAAATAAAGTGTATATATTACGCACTTCATATATAATTATTCTCTCAGTTTTGTTAAAGCACATCTAGATGTGCCATAAATATTGCACATGTAAGTCCTATGTTATTGATCTTACGCGATGATTCGTGTGGGTTTTTTTTTACCCAGGCGACGGTAGGCTGGTGGAGATAGACTAGAAAATGGCATCAGTTCCTGACCGGGAGGAGCAGCTGATAGCGCCATTGATTACGAGTGCGAATTTTTGGAGGCCGAGCACCTCGGGTTGGCTTATCTCGGCCGTTCGGTTCGTCCTCGTGATCCGTTCCTGTCGGAAGCCTGCCCCCCACGCTCGAGCAGCAGGCTTAGGTGCTAGAGCCCCTAGGAGTACACCGGTGGCACACCTGTTACTAAGGTGGTGTTCGATGTGCTGTGTGTACGTATTGGACCTGGCACAGCTCGGGTAGTTTTAATGTTTCCAACCAGGATATGTTTTGGTTATATTCCTTGTATATCTCTTGTAATTCATCTATATATGAGATAACATGGAAACCACCATTGTGTGGCAAATTCCCCAAACTTACAGTGCAGACCGGGTTTTGGACCAGGTCAGGGAGGATATTGGAGTCTGGAGGACCACGAGTGATCTCGGGGTTTAATGTGAGTTGAACTCTTTTTTTAAAAGGATGATTACCCCCGACCTTTATAGCAAAATGATGCATGCAACCATCTTTATTAATTTATTCACTAGAGTCTGAGAAAATGAATACAAACATCAACCCAAAACCACTTTCGAGGCGAACAAAGTCACTATACCTACAAGTATAAAGATGTGCTCTAACCGCATCAACAGACACCATCTAATCCAGTGACCAAAGGAAGCCCCCCACCGGTCTAGGCGTTCCATAATGCGCACCGCATGCGCACATTCTAGGATCCGCTGCCGCCATCTTCCGCCATCCCATCTTTAGATGGGATCATTGCATAGATCTTGTCAATCCCATCTTCCATCGACGTCACCACGACACCAGACAATGCCACCAGCCTGCACGCGTCCAACCACACGTGCCCGTCGGCGACACTCCGCTGGACCATGCCGCCAAGTCCCGTCGTCGACCTTGCGATGGATGTAACATCGCTCCTCCTCTTGTCCCCTCCGGTCAGCTCCTGCTCCAAAATGATGCCCCCATGAGGCACAACGACATCGAAGGTGCCATCACCCTCTGATCCGGGAGACCCAGATCTAGGGTTTCCCTCAGAACATCCCGATCGTGTTGACGCAGTCTGCAACGATGATGTCTCGAGAAGGCCACGACGTCAGAGATGCCGCCATCGTCCGCCATGACCGCGGTAGGTGCAATTTAACTAGAGGTCGTGTCGCCCCGATCTCGTAGCTGGCTGGGACCGTGCGGAGCCTTGCCATGAAGACGTGTGCCGCCATCGGTATGGCGGCAGGAACCAACAACCCTCACCGGCCACAAAACGCGCCGCTGGCCGGCCATAGGCAAGACCGACGATGGATCTGGCTGGGGATCAGATCCACGGCCGCCACTGCTCCCACCATCGTCGGAGACCTCAGATCCCGCATGTCATGGAGGGTAGTGCGGCCGCCACACGACCAGAGGCCCCACCCTGGCCACTGGGTTCACTGAGCTGTCTTCGGTGTTGTATTTCGTTGGGTTTTCAGTTCTAGAACGCCTAGACTGTAAGGCTTGTTGTTCCCTTCTCCCCTATCTAATAAAGTTTGGCCAATGTCCCTTCCATACTCCACAATCAACCGAAAAAATTGTAGGAGACCAGCTGTCTCGCAACATACTAGAGGCTGTGCTGGATTTTCTACCATGCATGCCAGCTAGCCTGTGGAGATTCACTATCCATTGTCATTTCGGAGATTCATGCCTAGTTTTTCAGCTTTGTGAAAGTTTGTCTTGATTTAGAATAATGTTTTGTCGGGCTTTTTCTTCTTTTTGTAGAGTGTATCCGAATTTTTACACCGTATGCATAGCCAAATTTGTATCTAGTTTCTTGGGTTTCTTTTTGTCTTAGAGTGTATCGTAATATTTCACCATGTAGGAGTAAAACTAAATGCATGAGTCTCGTATGGAACGGTGTGGTGAGATAATTTCAGATTGTACTCAAAAGAGTACTACACAACTTTTGAGCAAAACCTTTACATACGAGTAAAACCATTTAAGACTGTGTAGCATGCATAAATTCAGGAAATAATACAAAATTTAGACATAAATTATACTCTCCATATGTTTATAGTTCTTGCACCACCAATGAATCCATATACGGAAGCTATATCTCGCCTCTTTGTTGAAAAAGAGTATGCAAATAACTAGATTTAGCGTGCATAGTAGAAAAATATTTCTCTGTGCTTGAGCCAAGTATATGATGAAATTAACGATGGTGATGTTAGCAAAAAAGCAAAGAAAGGAAAGTCTGCGAGTGTGAATCCTCCTCCGAACTCGAGCTCGAGCACTCCAGTTCCTATGCTGACTGCATCTCTCGCCGTGCCGTTGTCTGAACTGCATCACACTATAGGGCCTTCGAACATGCTTGGCGAGATTGTTGCAGGTTACACTTCGCCGTCGTCGTTGCCGGCGCCGCCTCGGGTATCCGTCAACCTTGGTATACCGCTGCACCAACCTCTTCTGCAGAATGAGCTGCCTTTGCTCAGGACGCCGCGAGTGGCGGCCGTGGAATCTCCACGCACCGACGTGCATGCTTGCATGGGTGCAACTGTATCAGCCAACAAGAACTCACCTGTGGGGTTGCATGGCTCTGTGCAACCGACGCTACAGGGTGCCGCTGTCGCTGAGTTGGACTCGTCAACAACTACCGGCGATGGACGCCCAGTACAGCCCATGACTGCTCAGGCAAAGGTTCTGCAATCACCTGCGTCGTCGCCCTCGCTGCAGAGCGCGCCGAGCCGTGATCTAGCAGCTGCGGTGACACTTGGTCCAGCCACGGGGCACAACATGGAGCTATCCTCGTCACCCGTTGTTGACGTTCTAATGGAGCCAGGAGCTGCTGCACCGTTGGGATCGGCTCCGTCTTCTCCAACGCTGCAGCCGGCGCTCCATTCTACTCCAACCAAGCTGACGGATACTCCATTATGGCACAGACGGGTCCTCGGCCGCAGATGAGTGCTCGCTCTCCAAGGCGATGCGGCGTCAGGCGAAGTGTAACCTCGACCCTCCTACAAGTACACTTTGCAATAAATCATTTCTTTCATTTTCTGATTCTTGTATTTCTTCTAGTTTAAATAATGTTGGACTTAAAATTATAAAAAATGACAATGATGTGTGCATTTCGGTGGTGGTGCTTAAACACATGGAGATAGACCGATTAAAGGTTTCTCCAAAGTGTTCGAGCCCCCTACCATACCCCGAAACAGAGAAGGAGGAACCGACGGCTGCTTATGACGGTCCGCTTCTCTCCCACTTGGTGCGGTAACTGAGGTCGGATTAGATGACGCACGACTTGGGTCCATGTTTGGTGACTTCACCGCGTCCTCGCGTAAATCAAAATCCCACTCCTCAAAAAACAAACAAAAACCGCCCAAGAAAGCGAAGGTATCCAACCTAACCCGAGTTTTCACATGAGAGGCATGTTTTGGAATAGCAGAGGTTTCGGACTTGGCTAAACATAAACACGTCGGTGACTGTGTGCATGACCATGGGTTAGATTTTGTGGCAATTTCCAAGGCAGGTAAATGTGACTTTTGTGCACATGTCTTTGATCACCTATCAGGTGATTTGGACTACACATGGCATTGCTTACCACCACGTGGAAGGTCCGGAGGAATGTTACTTGGGATACAGACCACAACCATGGACTTGTTAGCTTTTTCGGTTGGTGAGTTTCACATCAAATTCCACCTATGAAATAGAACTGACAATTATACATGGAGCCTGGTCGCAGTCTATGGGGCTGTCCAAGATGAGAATAAATCTGCTTTCCTTCAGGAATTGATGAACTTGGCTAAGGATAACCCCCATCCAATGCTTATTGGATGTGACTTCAATATCCTTAGATACGAGGAAGAGAAAAATAATGATCGTTCTGACACACACTGGCCTTTCTTATTCAACGTTGTAATTGACAGTTTGAATCTTCAAGAAGCTAGTATGTCGGGGCGACAGTTCACTTGGGCCAACAATCGTCCGATGCCGACATACGAGAAACTCGATCGGGTACTCATGGATACCGGATGGGAATTAAAATTCCCTATGGTAACAGTGCGTGCCCTAGAGCATATTGAGTCACTTTCAGACCATGCACCCATCATTCTTGATTCTAACTCTACTACCTCTCCCACTGTTCGCCGTCCATTCAAATTTGAATTGGGATAGTTACATTGGGATGGTTTTGCGGATATAGTTAAGAATTTATGGGAGAGGCTTGCCGTTGGTCGCACACCAATTCAAAGATGGAACTTCAAAATTCGAGCCATGAGGCGGTTCCTAACTGGATGGTCCAAACACACAAGTGGTATGTATAAAAAAGAAAAGCAACGCCTTTCCACTATTATAGATGACCTCGACAAAATAGCAGAGACTCGCATTTTGTCTCAACAGGAGATTGATATGAAAAATCAATCCAATGAGCAGATTGCACGTCTATTGCAAGAAGAGGAAATCAAGTGGTATCGAAGATCAGGTGCCCAATTCATTTTGGAGGGAGACAACAATACACGATATTTTCAAATGGCCACCAATGGGCGGCATAGGAAAAAGTGTATTTTTAGCATCCAATAGGATAAGGGACGGATCGAGGGTGAGGCGGAGCTCAAGCGTTATATAATCAAATACAACAAGTGTCTGTTTTGAGCTCCAGAGGAAGGGAACTTCACTCTAGATGAGACACAAACAGATAACATTCCACAAGTCACAGAAGAAGAGAATGATATCCTGACGGCACCTTTCTTTGAAGAGGAGGTGCAAGCTACGGTGTTCCAAATGGAACATAACAAAACTCCAGGCCCATGATGGTTTCCCCGTGGAGTTCTATCAGAACTTCTGGGATGTCATCAAGACTGACCTAATGGAGTTGTTCAATTTTTTCATGCCGGCCAACTAGACCTATCTAGGCTTAATTTTGGCGGGATTGTTTTGTTGCCAAAGACTAAGGAGGCTGAACAGATTCAACAGTTCAGACCGATCTGCCTCCTTAATGTCAAATTCAAAATCTTCACCAAAGTTGCGACTAATAGGCTCAACGCGGTCGCCGATCATGTTGTTCGGCCATCCCAAACAGCTTTCATGCAAGGACGAAATATACTTGATGGAGTAGTAATCCTTCACGAGACCGTCCACGAGATGCACCGGAAGAACATGAGTGGAGTGGTATTTAAAATCGACTTTGAAAAGGCATACGACAAAGTCAAATGGTTATTTCTCCAACAGACCCTAAGAATGAAAGGTTTCTCAGATAAATGGCGCGAATGGGTCCAAAATTTCGTTACTGGAGGTAGTGTGTCTATAAAAGTCAATGATGATGTAGGTCATTACTTCCAGACGAAAAAGGGATTACGGCGGGGTGACCCAGTGTCTCCAATGTTATTTAACATTGTTGTTGGCATGTTGGCTACTTTGATCAAACGCGCCAAACAGGACGGTCAAATTGCAGGAGTAGTGCCACATCTTCTGGATGGCGAACTCTCTATCTTGCAATATGCCGACGATACAATTCTTTTAATGAAACATGACCTAGATGAGGCTAAAAATATGAAACTATTGCTTTCAGCTTTTGAGCAAATGTCAGGTCTGAAAATTAACTTCCATAAAAGTGAATTGTTCTGTTTCAGAGAAGCCAAGGAGGCGGCTGCACAATATGCTGACTTTTTCGGTTGTGCAGAAGGCCAATTCCCGATTAAATATTTGAGAATTCTGATTCATTATCAGTGTCTCACTAATGCAGAGTGGAAACATGTTGAAGAGCGATTGGAGAAACGGTTGAGCAGTTGGAAAGGCAAGTTGCTCACCGTTGGAGGGCAACTAGTTTTGATCAATTTTGTTCTCACAAATATGGTTCTCTACGTGCTCTCATTTTTCCAAATTCCCAAAGGGGTTCTGCAAAGACGAGATTACTTCAGATCCAGATTCTTTTAGCAAGGAGACAGTGAAAACAAAAAGTATAGGCTAACCAAATGGAATGTGGTTTGTCGACCAAAAAACCAGGGAGGTTTAGGTGTTCAGGACCTCCAGGTTAAGAATGATGCCTTGCTCAATAAATGGCTGTTCAAGCTACTTACCGAGGATGGTGTTTGGCAAACCCTGTTGCGCGATAAGTATCTAGGCCAAAAAGCATTGTCCGAGGCATATTGGAAACATGATGACTCACATTTTTGGTCTGGTCTGATGGCGGTAAAGAAACATCTATTCTGCTTTGGATCATTCGTGATAAAGGACGGCTCCGAGATACGTTTCTGGGAGGACAGGTGGCTAGGAAACACCACTCTTCAGGAACAGTATCCAGCCTTGTACCGAATTGTACGCGATAAAAATGATACTCTTGCGCACGTGCTCAGCTCCTCCCCGCCGAATGTATCATTTAGGAGGGATTTGATTGGCCTCCGCCTTGCGTCATGGCAACATCTTCTATCTCGTTTGGATTCGGTTAACTTGACACAAAGGAGGGATGTGTTTCGCTGAAATCTCACTACATCTGGATCCTACACAATTGACTCTATGTACCATGCACTCTCGCACTCAGAGGTTCCATTGGAGAATAATAAACTAATATGGAAATCAAAGGTGCCACTAAAAATAAGATTTTCATGTGGTATCTTCGGAGAGGAGATGCGCTAACAAAAGACAACCTCGCTCGACGCAACTGGCAAGAAAGTAAGAAGTGTAGCTTTTGTACTCATGACGAGACAATTAAACACCTCTTCTTTCAGTGCAAGTTCGCGCGTTCTATATGGTCAGTCATCCAAATAGCGTCCAATTTGTATCCGCCAACAAGTGTTGCCAATATATATGGTCATTGGCTTGATGGAATACCAAATACATTTAGTACGCTAATACAGGTGGGAGTGTCTGCCTTATTATGGTCGTTTTGGCTATGAAGAAAAGATTGTGTTTTTAATGGCAAAACCTCTTCTTTTATACAGGTTATTTACTGTTGTACGCACTGGCTTCGTATGTGGTCTACGCTACAGCGCGCGGAGTATCAATCGATGTTCAAGGCGGTGTGTATGTGGTTGGAGCGGGTGGCCAGGGAGGTTTTTCCCAACATGGATGGCAACATAATCTCCAGATCGGCCCACCTCCTCCGTCGATATTGGCATAGTTTTGGACTCATGTGGCTTTACTGTTGCCAACTTATCGTTTTTTTTATATATATATTTGCTAGACTCTTCGTTAAGACTGTGTGCATCTTAACTATGTAAAGATCGGGTTCGCTCATTATGCTGTATCCACTTGATATTACATTATGAGTTAATAAAAACATCCTTTATCGAAAATACAGTACTCATTTCCCCCACACAAAAAAACAGTACTCATTTGGACAAACATTTCGACTGTACATAGTAGGAAAGCTTCTGCATCAAGTATTGTCATAATTGACAGTTTTTCCTATAAATTTGGTCTAAGTTTGCACCTTTTGACATCGCACAAAAATTTTACGCCTTATTTCGACCAGTGAGGGAGTAGTTGTGTATGTACCCCTTGACCAGGCCGGAAGGCGTCAGTCATGCTTAGCGTGTAGTGTAGTATACCACTCGGCTTCCCTGAGATTCTCCGGCGGCAGTGAGGCGGCGGGATGCCTTGCCGGGCATCAGCTGCTTGCTTCTCGGCAGGACGAGGTCGTCAACGGTAAGCTCCGTCGTGGTCGAGCTAATGATCTTCCTCGCCGTTATAGAATCCGTACTTCCACTGTCAGAACTCTACAAAACAAACCGACGGTTCCAAACACCAATTATATATGGGAAGTACAAACATTCCGAATTTGGCTAAAGAAATTGCAAACTTGTCACTAGCAATATATATTATGTACTTCCCTGCAAAATAAAGTGTATATATTACGCACTTCATATATAATTATTCTCTCAGTTTTGCTAAAGCACATCTAGATGTGCCATAAATATTGCACATGTAAGTCCTATGTTATTGATCTTACGCGATGATTCGTGTGGGTTTTTTTTTTTACCCAGGCGACGGTAGGCTGGTGGAGATAGACTAGAAAATGGCATCAGTTCCTGACCGGGAGGAGCAGCTGATAGCGCCATTGATTACGAGTGCGAATTTTTGGAGGCCGAGCACCTCGGGTTGGCTTATCTCGGCCGTTCGGTTCGTCCTCGTGATCCGTTCCTGTCGGAAGCCTGCCCCCCACGCTCGAGCAGCAGGCTTAGGTGCTAGAGCCCCTAGGAGTACACCGGTGGCACACCTGTTACTAAGGTGGTGTTCGATGTGCTGTGTGTACGTATTGGACCTGGCACAGCTCGGGTAGTTTTAATGTTTCCAACCAGGATATGTTTTGGTTATATTCCTTGTATATCTCTTGTAATTCATCTATATATGAGATAACATGGAAACCACCATTGTGTGGCAAATTCCCCAAACTTACAGTGCAGACCGGGTTTTGGACCAGGTCAGGGAGGATATTGGAGTCTGGAGGACCACGAGTGATCTCGGGGTTTAATGTGAGTTGAACTCTTTTTTTAAAAGGATGATTACCCCCGACCTTTATAGCAAAATGATGCATGCAACCATCTTTATTAATTTATTCACTAGAGTCTGAGAAAATGAATACAAACATCAACCCAAAACCACTTTCGAGGCGAACAAAGTCACTATACCTACAAGTATAAAGATGTGCTCTAACCGCATCAACAGACACCATCTAATCCAGTGACCAAAGGAAGCCCCCCACCGGTCTAGGCGTTCCATAATGCGCACCGCATGCGCACATTCTAGGATCCGCTGCCGCCATCTTCCGCCATCCCATCTTTAGATGGGATCATTGCATAGATCTTGTCAATCCCATCTTCCATCGACGTCACCACGACACCAGACAATGCCACCAGCCTGCACGCGTCCAACCACACGTGCCCGTCGGCGACACTCCGCTGGACCATGCCGCCAAGTCCCGTCGTCGACCTTGCGATGGATGTAACATCGCTCCTCCTCTTGTCCCCTCCGGTCAGCTCCTGCTCCAAAATGATGCCCCCATGAGGCACAACGACATCGAAGGTGCCATCACCCTCTGATCCGGGAGACCCAGATCTAGGGTTTCCCTCAGAACATCCCGATCGTGTTGACGCAGTCTGCAACGATGATGTCTCGAGAAGGCCACGACGTCAGAGATGCCGCCATCGTCCGCCATGACCGCGGTAGGTGCAATTTAACTAGAGGTCGTGTCGCCCCGATCTCGTAGCTGGCTGGGACCGTGCGGAGCCTTGCCATGAAGACGTGTGCCGCCATCGGTATGGCGGCAGGAACCAACAACCCTCACCGGCCACAAAACGCGCCGCTGGCCGGCCATAGGCAAGACCGACGATGGATCTGGCTGGGGATCAGATCCACGGCCGCCACTGCTCCCACCATCGTCGGAGACCTCAGATCCCGCATGTCATGGAGGGTAGTGCGGCCGCCACACGACCAGAGGCCCCACCCTGGCCACTGGGTTCACTGAGCTGTCTTCGGTGTTGTATTTCGTTGGGTTTTCAGTTCTAGAACGCCTAGACTGTAAGGCTTGTTGTTCCCTTCTCCCCTATCTAATAAAGTTTGGCCAATGTCCCTTCCATACTCCACAATCAACCGAAAAAATTGTAGGAGACCAGCTGTCTCGCAACATACTAGAGGCTGTGCTGGATTTTCTACCATGCATGCCAGCTAGCCTGTGGAGATTCACTATCCATTGTCATTTCGGAGATTCATGCCTAGTTTTTCAGCTTTGTGAAAGTTTGTCTTGATTTAGAATAATGTTTTGTCGGGCTTTTTCTTCTTTTTGTAGAGTGTATCCGAATTTTTACACCGTATGCATAGCCAAATTTGTATCTAGTTTCTTGGGTTTCTTTTTGTCTTAGAGTGTATCGTAATATTTCACCATGTAGGAGTAAAACTAAATGCATGAGTCTCGTATGGAACGGTGTGGTGAGATAATTTCAGATTGTACTCAAAAGAGTACTACACAACTTTTGAGCAAAACCTTTACATACGAGTAAAACCATTTAAGACTGTGTAGCATGCATAAATTCAGGAAATAATACAAAATTTAGACATAAATTATACTCTCCATATGTTTATAGTTCTTGCACCACCAATGAATCCATATACGGAAGCTATATCTCGCCTCTTTGTTGAAAAAGAGTATGCAAATAACTAGATTTAGCGTGCATAGTAGAAAAATATTTCTCTGTGCTTGAGCCAAGTATATGATGAAATTAACGATGGTGATGTTAGCAAAAAAGCAAAGAAAGGAAAGTCTGCGAGTGTGAATCCTCCTCCGAACTCGAGCTCGAGCACTCCAGTTCCTATGCTGACTGCATCTCTCGCCGTGCCGTTGTCTGAACTGCATCACACTATAGGGCCTTCGAACATGCTTGGCGAGATTGTTGCAGGTTACACTTCGCCGTCGTCGTTGCCGGCGCCGCCTCGGGTATCCGTCAACCTTGGTATACCGCTGCACCAACCTCTTCTGCAGAATGAGCTGCCTTTGCTCAGGACGCCGCGAGTGGCGGCCGTGGAATCTCCACGCACCGACGTGCATGCTTGCATGGGTGCAACTGTATCAGCCAACAAGAACTCACCTGTGGGGTTGCATGGCTCTGTGCAACCGACGCTACAGGGTGCCGCTGTCGCTGAGTTGGACTCGTCAACAACTACCGGCGATGGACGCCCAGTACAGCCCATGACTGCTCAGGCAAAGGTTCTGCAATCACCTGCGTCGTCGCCCTCGCTGCAGAGCGCGCCGAGCCGTGATCTAGCAGCTGCGGTGACACTTGGTCCAGCCACGGGGCACAACATGGAGCTATCCTCGTCACCCGTTGTTGACGTTCTAATGGAGCCAGGAGCTGCTGCACCGTTGGGATCGGCTCCGTCTTCTCCAACGCTGCAGCCGGCGCTCCATTCTACTCCAACCAAGCTGACGGATACTCCATTATGGCACAGACGGGTCCTCGGCCGCAGATGAGTGCTCGCTCTCCAAGGCGATGCGGCGTCAGGCGAAGCGTAACCTCGACCCTCCTACAAGTACACTTTGCAATAAATCATTTCTTTCATTTTCTGATTCTCGTATTTCTTCTAGTTTAAATAATGTTGGACTTAAAATTATAAAAAATGACAATGATGTGTGCATTTCGGTGGTGGTGCTTAAACACATGGAGATAGACCGATTAAAGGTTTCTCCAAAGTGTTCGAGCCCCCTACCATACCCCGAAACAGAGAAGGAGGAACCGACGGCTGCTTATGACGGTCCGCTTCTCTCCCACTTGGTGCGGTAACTGAGGTCGGATTAGATGACGCACGACTTGGGTCCATGTTTGGTGACTTCACCGCGTCCTCGCGTAAATCAAAATCCCACTCCTCAAAAAACAAACAAAAACCGCCCGAGAAAGCGAAGGTATCCAACCTAACCCGAGTTTTCACATGAGAGGCATGTTTTGGAATAGCAGAGGTTTCAGACTTGGCTAAACATAAACACGTCGGTGACTGTGTGCATGACCATGGGTTAGATTTTGTGGCAATTTCCAAGGCAGGTAAATGTGACTTTTGTGCACATGTCTTTGATCACCTATCAGGTGATTTGGACTACACATGGCATTGCTTACCACCACGTGGAAGGTCCGGAGGAATGTTACTTGGGATACAGACCACAACCATGGACTTGTTAGCTTTTTCGGTTGGTGAGTTTCACATCAAATTCCACCTATGAAATAGAACTGACAATTATACATGGAGCCTGGTCGCAGTCTATGGGGCTGTCCAAGATGAGAATAAATCCGCTTTCCTTCAGGAATTGATGAACTTGGCTAAGGATAACCCCCATCCAATGCTTATTGGATGTGACTTCAATATCCTTAGATACGAGGAAGAGAAAAATAATGATCGTTCTGACACACACTGGCCTTTCTTATTCAACGTTGTAATTGACAGTTTGAATCTTCAAGAAGCTAGTATGTCGGGGCGACAGTTCACTTGGGCCAACAATCGTCCGATGCCGACATACGAGAAACTCGATCGGGTACTCATGGATACCGGATGGGAATTAAAATTCCCTATGGTAACAGTGCGTGCCCTAGAGCATATTGAGTCACTTTCAGACCATGCACCCATCATTCTTGATTCTAACTCTACTACCTCTCCCACTGTTCGCCGTCCATTCAAATTTGAATTGGGATAGTTACATTGGGATGGTTTTGCGGATATAGTTAAGAATTTATGGGAGAGGCTTGCCGTTGGTCGCACACCAATTCAAAGATGGAACTTCAAAATTCGAGCCATGAGGCGGTTCCTAACTGGATGGTCCAAACACACAAGTGGTATGTATAAAAAAGAAAAGCAACGCCTTTCCACTATTATAGATGACCTCGACAAAATAGCAGAGACTCGCATTTTGTCTCAACAGGAGATTGATATGAAAAATCAATCCAATGAGCAGATTGCACGTCTATTGCAAGAAGAGGAAATCAAGTGGTATCGAAGATCAGGTGCCCAATTCATTTTGGAGGGAGACAACAATACACGATATTTTCAAATGGCCACCAATGGGCGGCATAGGAAAAAGTGTATTTTTAGCATCCAATAGGATAAGGGACGGATCGAGGGTCAGGCGGAGCTCAAGCGTTATATAACCAAATACAACAAGTGTCTGTTTTGAGCTCCAGAGGAAGGGAACTTCACTCTAGATGAGACCCAAACAGATAACATTCCACAAGTCACAGAAGAAGAGAATGATATCCTGACGGCACCTTTCTTTGAAGAGGAGGTGCGAGCTACGGTGTTCCAAATGGAACATAACAAAACTCCAGGCCCATGATGGTTTCCCCGTGGAGTTCTATCAGAACTTCTGGGATGTCATCAAGACTGACCTAATGGAGTTGTTCAATTTTTTCATGCCGGACAACTAGACCTATCTAGGCTTAATTTTGGCGGGATTGTTTTGTTGCCAAAGACTAAGGAGGCTGAACAGATTCAACGGTTCAGACCGATCTGCCTCCTTAATGTCAAATTCAAAATCTTCACCAAAGTTGCGACTAATAGGCTCAACGCGGTCGCCGATCATGTTGTTCGGCCATCCCAAACAGCTTTCATGCAAGGACGAAATATACTTGATGGAGTAGTAATCCTTCACGAGACCGTCCACGAGATGCACCGGAAGAACATGAGTGGAGTGGTATTTAAAATCGACTTTGAAAAGGCATACGACAAAGTCAAATGGTTATTTCTCCAACAGACCCTAAGAATGAAAGGTTTCTCAGATAAATGGCGCGAATGGGTCCAAAATTTCGTTACTGGAGGTAGTGTGTCTATAAAAGTCAATGATGATGTAGGTCATTACTTCCAGACGAAAAAGGGATTACGGCGGGGTGACCCAGTGTCTCCAATGTTATTTAACATTGTTGTTGGCATGTTGGCTACTTTGATCAAACGCGCCAAACAGGACGGTCAAATTGCAGGAGTAGTGCCACATCTTCTGGATGGCGAACTCTCTATCTTGCAATATGCCGACGATACAATTCTTTTAATGAAACATGACCTAGATGAGGCTAAAAATATGAAACTATTGCTTTCAGCTTTTGAGCAAATGTCAGGTCTGAAAATTAACTTCCATAAAAGTGAATTGTTCTGTTTCAGAGAAGCCAAGGAGGCGGCTGCACAATATGCTGACTTTTTCGGTTGTGCAGAAGGCCAATTCCCGATTAAATATTTGAGAATTCTGATTCATTATCAGTGTCTCACTAATGCAGAGTGGAAACATGTTGAAGAGCGATTGGAGAAACGGTTGAGCAGTTGGAAAGGCAAGTTGCTCACCGTTGGAGGGCAACTAGTTTTGATCAATTTTGTTCTCACAAATATGGTTCTCTACGTGCTCTCATTTTTCCAAATTCCCAAAGGGGTTCTGCAAAGACGAGATTACTTCAGATCCAGATTCTTTTAGCAAGGAGACAGTGAAAACAAAAAGTATAGGCTAACCAAATGGAATGTGGTTTGTCGACCAAAAAACCAGGGAGGTTTAGGTGTTCAGGACCTCCAGGTTAAGAATGATGCCTTGCTCAATAAATGGCTGTTCAAGCTACTTACCGAGGATGGTGTTTGGCAAACCCTGTTGCGCGATAAGTATCTAGGCCAAAAAGCATTGTCCGAGGCATATTGGAAACATGATGACTCACATTTTTGGTCTGGTCTGATGGCGGTAAAGAAACATCTATTCTGCTTTGGATCATTCGTGATAAAGGACGGCTCCGAGATACGTTTCTGGGAGGACAGGTGGCTAGGAAACACCACTCTTCAGGAACAGTATCCAGCCTTGTACCGAATTGTACGCGATAAAAATGATACTCTTGCGCACGTGCTCAGCTCCTCCCCGCCGAATGTATCATTTAGGAGGGATTTGATTGGCCTCCGCCTTGCGTCATGGCAACATCTTCTATCTCGTTTGGATTCGGTTAACTTGACACAAAGGAGGGATGTGTTTCGCTGAAATCTCACTACATCTGGATCCTACACAATTGACTCTATGTACCATGCACTCTCGCACTCAGAGGTTCCATTGGAGAATAATAAACTAATATGGAAATCAAAGGTGCCACTAAAAATAAGATTTTCATGTGGTATCTTCGGAGAGGAGATGCGCTAACAAAAGACAACCTCGCTCGACGCAACTGGCAAGAAAGTAAGAAGTGTAGCTTTTGTACTCATGACGAGACAATTAAACACCTCTTCTTTCAGTGCAAGTTCGCGCGTTCTATATGGTCAGTCATCCAAATAGCGTCCAATTTGTATCCGCCAACAAGTGTTGCCAATATATATGGTCATTGGCTTGATGGAATACCAAATACATTTAGTACGCTAATACAGGTGGGAGTGTCTGCCTTATTATGGTCGTTTTGGCTATGAAGAAAAGATTGTGTTTTTAATGGCAAAACCTCTTCTTTTATACAGGTTATTTACTGTTGTACGCACTGGCTTCGTATGTGGTCTACGCTACAGCGCGCGGAGTATCAATCGATGTTCAAGGCGGTGTGTATGTGGTTGGAGCGGGTGGCCAGGGAGGTTTTTCCCAACATGGATGGCAACATAATCTCCAGATCGGCCCACCTCCTCCGTCGATATTGGCATAGTTTTGGACTCATGTGGCTTTACTGTTGCCAACTTATCGTTTTTTTATATATATATTTGCTAGACTCTTCGTTAAGACTGTGTGCATCTTAACTATGTAAAGATCGGGTTCGCTCATTATGCTGTATCCACTTGATATTACATTATGAGTTAATAAAAACGTCCTTTATCGAAAATACAGTACTCATTTCCCCCACACAAAAAAACAGTACTCATTTGGACAAACATTTCGACTGTACATAGTAGGAAAGCTTCTGCATCAAGTATTGTCATAATTGACAGTTTTTCCTATAAATTTGGTCTAAGTTTGCACCTTTTGACATCGCACAAAAATTTTACGCCTTATTTCGACCAGTGAGGGAGTAGTTGTGTATGTACCCCTTGACCAGGCCGGAAGGCGTCAGTCATGCTTAGCGTGTAGTGTAGTATACCACTCGGCTTCCCTGAGATTCTCCGGCGGCAGTGAGGCGGCGGGATGCCTTGCCGGGCATCAGCTGCTTGCTTCTCGGCAGGACGAGGTCGTCAACGGTAAGCTCCGTCGTGGTCGAGCTAATGATCTTCCTCGCCGTTATAGAATCCGTACTTCCACTGTCAGAACTCTACAAAACAAACCGACGGTTCCAAACACCAATTATATATGGGAAGTACAAACATTCCGAATTTGGCTAAAGAAATTGCAAACTTGTCACTAGCAATATATATTATGTACTTCCCTGCAAAATAAAGTGTATATATTACGCACTTCATATATAATTATTCTCTCAGTTTTGCTAAAGCACATCTAGATGTGCCATAAATATTGCACATGTAAGTCCTATGTTATTGATCTTACGCGATGATTCGTGTGGGTTTTTTTTTTTACCCAGGCGACGGTAGGCTGGTGGAGATAGACTAGAAAATGGCATCAGTTCCTGACCGGGAGGAGCAGCTGATAGCGCCATTGATTACGAGTGCGAATTTTTGGAGGCCGAGCACCTCGGGTTGGCTTATCTCGGCCGTTCGGTTCGTCCTCGTGATCCGTTCCTGTCGGAAGCCTGCCCCCCACGCTCGAGCAGCAGGCTTAGGTGCTAGAGCCCCTAGGAGTACACCGGTGGCACACCTGTTACTAAGGTGGTGTTCGATGTGCTGTGTGTACGTATTGGACCTGGCACAGCTCGGGTAGTTTTAATGTTTCCAACCAGGATATGTTTTGGTTATATTCCTTGTATATCTCTTGTAATTCATCTATATATGAGATAACATGGAAACCACCATTGTGTGGCAAATTCCCCAAACTTACAGTGCAGACCGGGTTTTGGACCAGGTCAGGGAGGATATTGGAGTCTGGAGGACCACGAGTGATCTCGGGGTTTAATGTGAGTTGAACTCTTTTTTTAAAAGGATGATTACCCCCGACCTTTATAGCAAAATGATGCATGCAACCATCTTTATTAATTTATTCACTAGAGTCTGAGAAAATGAATACAAACATCAACCCAAAACCACTTTCGAGGCGAACAAAGTCACTATACCTACAAGTATAAAGATGTGCTCTAACCGCATCAACAGACACCATCTAATCCAGTGACCAAAGGAAGCCCCCCACCGGTCTAGGCGTTCCATAATGCGCACCGCATGCGCACATTCTAGGATCCGCTGCCGCCATCTTCCGCCATCCCATCTTTAGATGGGATCATTGCATAGATCTTGTCAATCCCATCTTCCATCGACGTCACCACGACACCAGACAATGCCACCAGCCTGCACGCGTCCAACCACACGTGCCCGTCGGCGACACTCCGCTGGACCATGCCGCCAAGTCCCGTCGTCGACCTTGCGATGGATGTAACATCGCTCCTCCTCTTGTCCCCTCCGGTCAGCTCCTGCTCCAAAATGATGCCCCCATGAGGCACAACGACATCGAAGGTGCCATCACCCTCTGATCCGGGAGACCCAGATCTAGGGTTTCCCTCAGAACATCCCGATCGTGTTGACGCAGTCTGCAACGATGATGTCTCGAGAAGGCCACGACGTCAGAGATGCCGCCATCGTCCGCCATGACCGCGGTAGGTGCAATTTAACTAGAGGTCGTGTCGCCCCGATCTCGTAGCTGGCTGGGACCGTGCGGAGCCTTGCCATGAAGACGTGTGCCGCCATCGGTATGGCGGCAGGAACCAACAACCCTCACCGGCCACAAAACGCGCCGCTGGCCGGCCATAGGCAAGACCGACGATGGATCTGGCTGGGGATCAGATCCACGGCCGCCACTGCTCCCACCATCGTCGGAGACCTCAGATCCCGCATGTCATGGAGGGTAGTGCGGCCGCCACACGACCAGAGGCCCCACCCTGGCCACTGGGTTCACTGAGCTGTCTTCGGTGTTGTATTTCGTTGGGTTTTCAGTTCTAGAACGCCTAGACTGTAAGGCTTGTTGTTCCCTTCTCCCCTATCTAATAAAGTTTGGCCAATGTCCCTTCCATACTCCACAATCAACCGAAAAAATTGTAGGAGACCAGCTGTCTCGCAACATACTAGAGGCTGTGCTGGATTTTCTACCATGCATGCCAGCTAGCCTGTGGAGATTCACTATCCATTGTCATTTCGGAGATTCATGCCTAGTTTTTCAGCTTTGTGAAAGTTTGTCTTGATTTAGAATAATGTTTTGTCGGGCTTTTTCTTCTTTTTGTAGAGTGTATCCGAATTTTTACACCGTATGCATAGCCAAATTTGTATCTAGTTTCTTGGGTTTCTTTTTGTCTTAGAGTGTATCGTAATATTTCACCATGTAGGAGTAAAACTAAATGCATGAGTCTCGTATGGAACGGTGTGGTGAGATAATTTCAGATTGTACTCAAAAGAGTACTACACAACTTTTGAGCAAAACCTTTACATACGAGTAAAACCATTTAAGACTGTGTAGCATGCATAAATTCAGGAAATAATACAAAATTTAGACATAAATTATACTCTCCATATGTTTATAGTTCTTGCACCACCAATGAATCCATATACGGAAGCTATATCTCGCCTCTTTGTTGAAAAAGAGTATGCAAATAACTAGATTTAGCGTGCATAGTAGAAAAATATTTCTCTGTGCTTGAGCCAAGTATATGATGAAATTAACGATGGTGATGTTAGCAAAAAAGCAAAGAAAGGAAAGTCTGCGAGTGTGAATCCTCCTCCGAACTCGAGCTCGAGCACTCCAGTTCCTATGCTGACTGCATCTCTCGCCGTGCCGTTGTCTGAACTGCATCACACTATAGGGCCTTCGAACATGCTTGGCGAGATTGTTGCAGGTTACACTTCGCCGTCGTCGTTGCCGGCGCCGCCTCGGGTATCCGTCAACCTTGGTATACCGCTGCACCAACCTCTTCTGCAGAATGAGCTGCCTTTGCTCAGGACGCCGCGAGTGGCGGCCGTGGAATCTCCACGCACCGACGTGCATGCTTGCATGGGTGCAACTGTATCAGCCAACAAGAACTCACCTGTGGGGTTGCATGGCTCTGTGCAACCGACGCTACAGGGTGCCGCTGTCGCTGAGTTGGACTCGTCAACAACTACCGGCGATGGACGCCCAGTACAGCCCATGACTGCTCAGGCAAAGGTTCTGCAATCACCTGCGTCGTCGCCCTCGCTGCAGAGCGCGCCGAGCCGTGATCTAGCAGCTGCGGTGACACTTGGTCCAGCCACGGGGCACAACATGGAGCTATCCTCGTCACCCGTTGTTGACGTTCTAATGGAGCCAGGAGCTGCTGCACCGTTGGGATCGGCTCCGTCTTCTCCAACGCTGCAGCCGGCGCTCCATTCTACTCCAACCAAGCTGACGGATACTCCATTATGGCACAGACGGGTCCTCGGCCGCAGATGAGTGCTCGCTCTCCAAGGCGATGCGGCGTCAGGCGAAGCGTAACCTCGACCCTCCTACAAGTACACTTTGCAATAAATCATTTCTTTCATTTTCTGATTCTCGTATTTCTTCTAGTTTAAATAATGTTGGACTTAAAATTATAAAAAATGACAATGATGTGTGCATTTCGGTGGTGGTGCTTAAACACATGGAGATAGACCGATTAAAGGTTTCTCCAAAGTGTTCGAGCCCCCTACCATACCCCGAAACAGAGAAGGAGGAACCGACGGCTGCTTATGACGGTCCGCTTCTCTCCCACTTGGTGCGGTAACTGAGGTCGGATTAGATGACGCACGACTTGGGTCCATGTTTGGTGACTTCACCGCGTCCTCGCGTAAATCAAAATCCCACTCCTCAAAAAACAAACAAAAACCGCCCGAGAAAGCGAAGGTATCCAACCTAACCCGAGTTTTCACATGAGAGGCATGTTTTGGAATAGCAGAGGTTTCAGACTTGGCTAAACATAAACACGTCGGTGACTGTGTGCATGACCATGGGTTAGATTTTGTGGCAATTTCCAAGGCAGGTAAATGTGACTTTTGTGCACATGTCTTTGATCACCTATCAGGTGATTTGGACTACACATGGCATTGCTTACCACCACGTGGAAGGTCCGGAGGAATGTTACTTGGGATACAGACCACAACCATGGACTTGTTAGCTTTTTCGGTTGGTGAGTTTCACATCAAATTCCACCTATGAAATAGAACTGACAATTATACATGGAGCCTGGTCGCAGTCTATGGGGCTGTCCAAGATGAGAATAAATCCGCTTTCCTTCAGGAATTGATGAACTTGGCTAAGGATAACCCCCATCCAATGCTTATTGGATGTGACTTCAATATCCTTAGATACGAGGAAGAGAAAAATAATGATCGTTCTGACACACACTGGCCTTTCTTATTCAACGTTGTAATTGACAGTTTGAATCTTCAAGAAGCTAGTATGTCGGGGCGACAGTTCACTTGGGCCAACAATCGTCCGATGCCGACATACGAGAAACTCGATCGGGTACTCATGGATACCGGATGGGAATTAAAATTCCCTATGGTAACAGTGCGTGCCCTAGAGCATATTGAGTCACTTTCAGACCATGCACCCATCATTCTTGATTCTAACTCTACTACCTCTCCCACTGTTCGCCGTCCATTCAAATTTGAATTGGGATAGTTACATTGGGATGGTTTTGCGGATATAGTTAAGAATTTATGGGAGAGGCTTGCCGTTGGTCGCACACCAATTCAAAGATGGAACTTCAAAATTCGAGCCATGAGGCGGTTCCTAACTGGATGGTCCAAACACACAAGTGGTATGTATAAAAAAGAAAAGCAACGCCTTTCCACTATTATAGATGACCTCGACAAAATAGCAGAGACTCGCATTTTGTCTCAACAGGAGATTGATATGAAAAATCAATCCAATGAGCAGATTGCACGTCTATTGCAAGAAGAGGAAATCAAGTGGTATCGAAGATCAGGTGCCCAATTCATTTTGGAGGGAGACAACAATACACGATATTTTCAAATGGCCACCAATGGGCGGCATAGGAAAAAGTGTATTTTTAGCATCCAATAGGATAAGGGACGGATCGAGGGTCAGGCGGAGCTCAAGCGTTATATAACCAAATACAACAAGTGTCTGTTTTGAGCTCCAGAGGAAGGGAACTTCACTCTAGATGAGACCCAAACAGATAACATTCCACAAGTCACAGAAGAAGAGAATGATATCCTGACGGCACCTTTCTTTGAAGAGGAGGTGCGAGCTACGGTGTTCCAAATGGAACATAACAAAACTCCAGGCCCATGATGGTTTCCCCGTGGAGTTCTATCAGAACTTCTGGGATGTCATCAAGACTGACCTAATGGAGTTGTTCAATTTTTTCATGCCGGACAACTAGACCTATCTAGGCTTAATTTTGGCGGGATTGTTTTGTTGCCAAAGACTAAGGAGGCTGAACAGATTCAACGGTTCAGACCGATCTGCCTCCTTAATGTCAAATTCAAAATCTTCACCAAAGTTGCGACTAATAGGCTCAACGCGGTCGCCGATCATGTTGTTCGGCCATCCCAAACAGCTTTCATGCAAGGACGAAATATACTTGATGGAGTAGTAATCCTTCACGAGACCGTCCACGAGATGCACCGGAAGAACATGAGTGGAGTGGTATTTAAAATCGACTTTGAAAAGGCATACGACAAAGTCAAATGGTTATTTCTCCAACAGACCCTAAGAATGAAAGGTTTCTCAGATAAATGGCGCGAATGGGTCCAAAATTTCGTTACTGGAGGTAGTGTGTCTATAAAAGTCAATGATGATGTAGGTCATTACTTCCAGACGAAAAAGGGATTACGGCGGGGTGACCCAGTGTCTCCAATGTTATTTAACATTGTTGTTGGCATGTTGGCTACTTTGATCAAACGCGCCAAACAGGACGGTCAAATTGCAGGAGTAGTGCCACATCTTCTGGATGGCGAACTCTCTATCTTGCAATATGCCGACGATACAATTCTTTTAATGAAACATGACCTAGATGAGGCTAAAAATATGAAACTATTGCTTTCAGCTTTTGAGCAAATGTCAGGTCTGAAAATTAACTTCCATAAAAGTGAATTGTTCTGTTTCAGAGAAGCCAAGGAGGCGGCTGCACAATATGCTGACTTTTTCGGTTGTGCAGAAGGCCAATTCCCGATTAAATATTTGAGAATTCTGATTCATTATCAGTGTCTCACTAATGCAGAGTGGAAACATGTTGAAGAGCGATTGGAGAAACGGTTGAGCAGTTGGAAAGGCAAGTTGCTCACCGTTGGAGGGCAACTAGTTTTGATCAATTTTGTTCTCACAAATATGGTTCTCTACGTGCTCTCATTTTTCCAAATTCCCAAAGGGGTTCTGCAAAGACGAGATTACTTCAGATCCAGATTCTTTTAGCAAGGAGACAGTGAAAACAAAAAGTATAGGCTAACCAAATGGAATGTGGTTTGTCGACCAAAAAACCAGGGAGGTTTAGGTGTTCAGGACCTCCAGGTTAAGAATGATGCCTTGCTCAATAAATGGCTGTTCAAGCTACTTACCGAGGATGGTGTTTGGCAAACCCTGTTGCGCGATAAGTATCTAGGCCAAAAAGCATTGTCCGAGGCATATTGGAAACATGATGACTCACATTTTTGGTCTGGTCTGATGGCGGTAAAGAAACATCTATTCTGCTTTGGATCATTCGTGATAAAGGACGGCTCCGAGATACGTTTCTGGGAGGACAGGTGGCTAGGAAACACCACTCTTCAGGAACAGTATCCAGCCTTGTACCGAATTGTACGCGATAAAAATGATACTCTTGCGCACGTGCTCAGCTCCTCCCCGCCGAATGTATCATTTAGGAGGGATTTGATTGGCCTCCGCCTTGCGTCATGGCAACATCTTCTATCTCGTTTGGATTCGGTTAACTTGACACAAAGGAGGGATGTGTTTCGCTGAAATCTCACTACATCTGGATCCTACACAATTGACTCTATGTACCATGCACTCTCGCACTCAGAGGTTCCATTGGAGAATAATAAACTAATATGGAAATCAAAGGTGCCACTAAAAATAAGATTTTCATGTGGTATCTTCGGAGAGGAGATGCGCTAACAAAAGACAACCTCGCTCGACGCAACTGGCAAGAAAGTAAGAAGTGTAGCTTTTGTACTCATGACGAGACAATTAAACACCTCTTCTTTCAGTGCAAGTTCGCGCGTTCTATATGGTCAGTCATCCAAATAGCGTCCAATTTGTATCCGCCAACAAGTGTTGCCAATATATATGGTCATTGGCTTGATGGAATACCAAATACATTTAGTACGCTAATACAGGTGGGAGTGTCTGCCTTATTATGGTCGTTTTGGCTATGAAGAAAAGATTGTGTTTTTAATGGCAAAACCTCTTCTTTTATACAGGTTATTTACTGTTGTACGCACTGGCTTCGTATGTGGTCTACGCTACAGCGCGCGGAGTATCAATCGATGTTCAAGGCGGTGTGTATGTGGTTGGAGCGGGTGGCCAGGGAGGTTTTTCCCAACATGGATGGCAACATAATCTCCAGATCGGCCCACCTCCTCCGTCGATATTGGCATAGTTTTGGACTCATGTGGCTTTACTGTTGCCAACTTATCGTTTTTTTTATATATATATTTGCTAGACTCTTCGTTAAGACTGTGTGCATCTTAACTATGTAAAGATCGGGTTCGCTCATTATGCTGTATCCACTTGATATTACATTATGAGTTAATAAAAACATCCTTTATCGAAAATACAGTACTCATTTCCCCCACACAAAAAAACAGTACTCATTTGGACAAACATTTCGACTGTACATAGTAGGAAAGCTTCTGCATCAAGTATTGTCATAATTGACAGTTTTTCCTATAAATTTGGTCTAAGTTTGCACCTTTTGACATCGCACAAAAATTTTACGCCTTATTTCGACCAGTGAGGGAGTAGTTGTGTATGTACCCCTTGACCAGGCCGGAAGGCGTCAGTCATGCTTAGCGTGTAGTGTAGTATACCACTCGGCTTCCCTGAGATTCTCCGGCGGCAGTGAGGCGGCGGGATGCCTTGCCGGGCATCAGCTGCTTGCTTCTCGGCAGGACGAGGTCGTCAACGGTAAGCTCCGTCGTGGTCGAGCTAATGATCTTCCTCGCCGTTATAGAATCCGTACTTCCACTGTCAGAACTCTACAAAACAAACCGACGGTTCCAAACACCAATTATATATGGGAAGTACAAACATTCCGAATTTGGCTAAAGAAATTGCAAACTTGTCACTAGCAATATATATTATGTACTTCCCTGCAAAATAAAGTGTATATATTACGCACTTCATATATAATTATTCTCTCAGTTTTGCTAAAGCACATCTAGATGTGCCATAAATATTGCACATGTAAGTCCTATGTTATTGATCTTACGCGATGATTCGTGTGGGTTTTTTTTTTACCCAGGCGAGGGTAGGCTGGTGGAGATAGACTAGAAAATGGCATCAGTTCCTGACCGGGAGGAGCAGCTGATAGCGCCATTGATTAAGAGTGCGAATTTTTGGAGGCCGAGCACCTCGGGTTGGCTTATCTCGGCCGTTCGGTTCGTCCTCGTGATCCGTTCCTGTCGGAAGCCTGCCCCCCACGCTCGAGCAGCAGGCTTAGGTGCTAGAGCCCCTAGGAGTACACCGGTGGCACACCTGTTACTAAAGGTGGTGTTCGATGTGCTGTGTGTAGGTATTGGACCTGGCACAGCTCGGGTAGTTTTAATGTTTCCAACCGTACGAGGTCGAATTTACTGCGTGTGGCCCACCGCTCCTTCTCGATAAGCTTGCAGGTGGGGAGGGGGGTGGGAGGGGTTGGTCGAGGAATCCAGTCTGGTTAATCCTCTTCTTCATCAGCCCACCTCTGTCCGCCTCGTCGCCATGGATTTGAACATGGACCTCGGAGATACAACTGCGGGACCGCACAGGTTAGGAGTTCTGCCGCACCATGTTTCAATTTCATGTCTCCTGCTCTATATCTTCAATCGCATCTCACCTGCTATAGATAAACGCGGATCCGTTGATATGCAGGATGCCGGTCTTGGAGGCACGTCCTATAGCCATGGCCGGGCCGGTTGAGTCGCAGGCTTCTCTTAGCATAGCCGAGGCCGAGGTATGCCGCGTCGGAGACGGCGCACAGGGCGGGGGGAGTGTGGGATTTCCGCCCATGGGGGAAGATTTCAACGTTTGTTCAGAGGCAACCAGCGGCTGGACCAGGAGGTATGTGTGCTAGATCTTGATCCACTCCAGCTTTGTCAACCGCTTGGATTTAGTACTTGATTTCCCATGGATTCTTCTTCCGTGGTTGTTCATACATAATCTCTGCAGTAAAAATTGCAAGTTCAAGGCTGACAGTCATGATAGAAGTGTTGCTGATTCTAAATGGATCAACGTTAGAGCAACATTGATACTCAAATATTAATGATTAGACGGTTGTTTTATTGAGGCTGCCAAAATTGTATCCAGAACTAATGTTAGTTACTGGTGGAGGTACTGAAGTGCTATCCTTCCCTGCTGCATTGAAGTAACTGTCAAAGTTGTTAGTTTTGTTATTCAAACGTGTTTATGAATTTAGGGGAAAAAAGTTATGGTAAGTGAAAAATCTATTTCATAATAACACTTTACATCAGGGTGTCCATCGAATCTTGTTCTGCTAGCCGCTACGGCGAGTTGTAGTGTATATACATGCTGCATAATTATAGAATCTGTATTCCTATCAGAATTCTTAGGGGTTGTCTGTGTTAATTAGGGAAAGTCCTTTGTGAGTTGCTTGGTGCTTATACTCGATATAATGATTTTGCTTTAGGGTGAGGATTGGCAAAGCACCTGCACAGAGGGAGGCAAACCCAAACAGAAAGAGTGCTCTGGAGATTTCGATGAGAGCATTCATAACAAAGAAGAATGGAAATGTTGTTAACCCAGAGATTGGTACTTCGTTCGATTCTGTTGATGAGGCCTATGATTTTTATAACTTGTATTCCTGGGAAGTTGGTTTTGGAATAAGGTACGCCAAGAGCAGACTTAATGTCAACCGATCAAAGTGCATGCAGGAGATTGTATGCGGGTGTGCGGTGAGTTATCTATTAACTTGAATCAGGAAAACTTGTGCTACTATGGGATGCTGATTATGAATCTGTGTGCTTGATTTGCAGGGAAAACCTTTGAAGGAGAACAGCAGGTCTACTAGGTGTGGGTGCAGTGCTATGATAAGGCTACTAAGGTCAGATGACAATGGATGGTATATATCTGAGCACAAAGCCGAACATAATCACGCTCTTTCGAGCACATGTGGGGAGAAGATGCATTGGAAGTCGCATAGGCACATTGACCGTTACACACAAGATTTGGTGAAGCAACTTAGGCAGAATAATGTGAGTCTCGGTAAGGTCTTCAGTATTGTTGGTAGTTTCTTCGGCTCTGTTGAGAATGTTCCTTTTACTAAGAGGTCGTTGAAAACACTATGCCGTAAGATAAACAAGGAGCAATCAGATTCAGATGCAAGGAAAACGATGGAAATCCTTGCAGAAATGAAGGCAAATGACCCAGAATTCAACTATGCAATACAAGTTGATGAGGAAAGTAGGATAAAAACACTTATGTGGGTGAACGGGCGAAGCATAGACCAGTACAGATGCTTTGGCGATGCAATAACCTTTGACACAACTTACAGGACAAACCTCTATGACATGCCCTTCGGCTTGTTTGTTGGCGTAAACAACCATTTCCAGAGCATAATTTTCGGTGGTGCCATGCTTAGAGATGAGAAGAACTGTATTTCAGATTTAACTTCTGCCATGATTTTATCAGGAGCCAGCCTTCAAAACCAATTTCCCTTACGAGCTTTTTCTTGAAATCAGAAAACTTAGCTATTACTGAACCTAATTTCAACAGAGAAAGCCTGGATGTAATCGCAGGACTACCAGGAGGGCCACTTGATCCACCAGAACAGTCCACATCACTACCCAGTTCATCAGGAGAATAATCGCTGGGATTTTCTTTGTCCATAACCGATGGAACTTCATCAGTGCTTGCTATTTGGTCCATTTTGCTAGGTCTAAAATGACCTACGATGTTTAGAGACAATGGGAGGGGGGTGAGATTCCAGAACAAATAGAAACTGGACGAACTTAGACTATGCTAACCAACCAATTGCTTTGACACAAAGAGCTAGTATGAATACCTTGTTTGCGAAGGTTGATGTGCTGCCCGGGCCAACTGGTAGCATAGATGGCGAGGATCCGAACGAGATCGAAGAAATGGAGATCCAAGCAGCTGCTCCGGGGAGGATAAGATGAGGAGAGGAAGAAGACGAGCTGGTTCAATGGAGTTTGGTGTGGTGTGGTAAGTGCGAGGGGCAGGTCGTGGTTGGCATGAGAGCCGAGGACAGTTGACAAGACAACACCATGCCTATTTCAATAATCAGGGTGGGTCCAGATTCTTCCAATGTTACTGTTCACACGCCATGCCAGCGGCGCTGTACCGCAGCAGTAAAATT
Organism: Triticum monococcum; assembly: GCA_034509565.1. NCBI lineage: Eukaryota > Viridiplantae > Streptophyta > Magnoliopsida > Poales > Poaceae > Triticum > Triticum monococcum. Next base: position 675,918,533 of record CM067845.1, read on the forward strand.
AATACTGTCCATTAGTACTGATGATTGGGTAGCCAGCCGATTAGTAATCTGATCTTGACTAGTGTTAGACCAGACGCCAAATTAGTAAACCATCGAACGAAATAGAAATGAATCCTATATCATAATCATCTCATTAATAAGAACAACACGCTGACTTTGGGAACATTTGAAGGTTAACAATTTGATTATAATAAACACGGACAGGCAACGCAAGTAGATCTCCTACGTGTGGAACATTTAGTCAAGGCTAATGGGACAAGTTCATACTTTTATGGAGCTAATCGAACATGCCTTCACGTGCCGATAGGGCTGCCCATACGACTGGCCAAAGTTACTTTTCTCAGGACATGTGAGGCGACTAGATGTGTGCCAGGGAACACTACTGTAGACATTGAGCACCTGCTAGATTCTCACCCTAGTGCTGCGCAATACACGGGCTGGAAAGGCTCTACGGCCGACAGCGAGCGTGAATACAGGAAAGGCTCGCATCCCAATAGGATATGAACGGACGAGATTCAGGCCTACCTGAGGCTCGGCCTCCATTAGGCATTTTCGCATTGATTACCGCATACTTTCTCCTTTTTAAATATTTGTCTTTCTAGAAATTTCAAATTGTCACCACATACGGATGTATATAGACATATTTTAGAGTGTAGAGAGTGTAGATTCATTCATTTTGCTTCGTATGTAGTCACCATTTAAAACCTCTAAAAAAAACAAATATTTAAAAACGGAAAGAGTACAAGCGAGCTGTTTCCTGCATATACATTGCGTTGCATGCACAACGAGTGCTCACAAGGTGAAGCAAGGTCAATAAAACAAAGAGAAAAGTTTGTTTTTCGTTCCTCAATTTTTGGTGAAGTCTAAATTTAGTCCCTTAACTTCGAAACCAGACAAGTTGCATCCTAAACTTTTAAAACCGGACAAGTTTGGTCCTCCGAATAATCCAAGGCAGTATTTGGCGATGACGTGGCCTAGTTTTGATTTAATTGGATTGGATTAGCAAAGGGGCCCACGGTTCAGTGACTATCTAACAGGAGGGTTAAAACTTGCACTAATCCTAACAAAAATGCTACACACACGGGATAAATCAACAGGCTTTTACGGATCTGCTGATTTGTCCTTTTCTAATTGGGCTAATTAACCTTTCCTCTTAATTAATCGGCCCCCCTGATTCTAACTTATGAGGGTGGGTGCCAAGTTCCGTAAAGCCCCATATTAGTCCGTTGATGTAGCAAAGCTCCTAATCCTAATGCTACGGGGCTGGGCCTAGACTAATCCTGTTGTGTCAGCCTCGCCAGATTTAGCCGCCGGTGACTAAAAACTGCAGCAGAGACGCGCTGGGAGGTCACGGGAGCATGTGAGGAGGGTCTGGGAGGCTGCCCCTTGCTCTCTCGTGGCTAAGTGAGGCTACGCCCAACCATATGGTCGCCAGAGCGACGGTGGCGAGCTCGTGCATTGGAGCAGCATGGCGGCGCTGTGCGGGGAGGTAGCTACTGAGCTCGGGGAGGCACAGAAGGAGAGATAAAAGGACCGGGGAGGTAGCTACTGAGCTATGGGAATGGCATGGAGAGGCTGGGGCGCTCCAATGGCGGCGAATCAACGGCTGTGGTCCTTGGTCGGAGCCGAGTAAGATGGGGTTGATTGAATACCTCAATTAGGGGCAGTTAGGTTCGATTACTGGCGCATAATTGCATCTATGGTGGAGGAGGAGCACCCAGACATGGTGGCTTGTCGGGGATAGGCCGATCGCCATGCGAACGACAGATGATGTGCTCTGGCTCGGCTTCGGGAGAGTAGGAACAGACCCGTGTGCGCGCGTGGAACCATGTGCGCGGCTGCGTGAAGGTGCACGGGAGCAGCAGGTCACACGCGCGGCCTGGACAGCCGGCGGGCGCAGGGGTGGCGGAGGGGTGCTAAGCTCGGCGATGGCTTTGTGCTGCCAACGAGCTGTGACGGAGAGGGGAAGAGAGAGATGAGAGAAGAGATTTTTTTTAGTTGTGTAATTTGTCAAAACCATGCCATGTCATCACCGATACTGCTTTGAATGATTCGAAGGATGAAACCTGTCCGGTTTCAAAAGTTTAGGATGCAATTTGTCTGGTATCAGAGTTGAGGTACTAAATCTAGACTCCGCCAAAAATTGATAGACGAAAAGTATACTTTTTTCTAAAACAAAATAAGGTAACTAAGAATGGGGAAATAAGCTATAGCTTCCAGTTGAAACAGAGCTAAACCTTAGTCGAGTTGCCACAGTTTTTTTTTGATAAGGAACGCCTTGCATTCCCAAATTACACTGGACCGACCAAATCGGTGGCCATAGCCCGGGTTACATCAACAGGTGGGTCTGGATGCCACACAAGCTGGCTCCCTGGCTGAGCTTTCGAACCTACAGCAGCAAGCAAATGAGCCGGGAGATTACATGCCCTAGGACAGAACAAGACTTTGTGATCAATAAAGCCCAACTGCAGGAGGTACTTGGCTTCACGGAAGAGCACACCAAGAGCACTACGGTCCTGAGTTGTGGCATTCATGGCAAGCTCGAGAGTCTGGCAATCAGTCTCATAGTGCACACGTCCCATCCCAAATGATTCAGCAGTCTGGATGGCCTTCAATAGCGCTTCAGCCTCCCCATGGAGCGCGCTACTCAGGTTCAGAAGCTTGCCTTCCGTTGCCGAAATAAACTCTCCAGAGTTGTCCTGAGCTACTAGACCCCATCCACCCTCTCCTTTGTCAGGCTGGAACGCCGCATCTACGTTAATCTTAATGATATTCGACGGGGGAGCGAACCATCTGGGAGATGGGATTGGGGTTGGGTCTTGTTTCTCCTTGCCGACCAAGAACTCCATCCACTCCTTCATCAGATATCCCACTCGAGCACTAAATCCCTCTGCTTCGAGGCATCTCTTCTGATGGTTTGCATTATTACGCTCCGACCATCAGGACCATAGCAGGCAGATTGTACGCAACTTAATTTACTCGGGAAGCTTGAAAACTGCCGCTAGCACTTCAGAAGGGGTGTCGCATAGCAGGAGCTGTTGCCTGCTGGTGTACTCAAGACCACAGTAACGCCACCTGATCTTGACCTCCTTACAGCGCAGGAATAGATGACCCCCATCTTCTGCCTGACGGTGGCATAGTGGACACAGGACATCTAGCTCAACGCCAAGTCTTTCGAGTTGCCACAGTTTTGGGTTTAGGGGATCTGCTAGTTGGCTGTTTTTGGCTCAAATATCACTTTTGCTCCTCAAATCTGAGGGATCTGCTACATACGCCCGTACTTGTCTTTGGAGAGAAAGATAGATCTGCAGTACATGAAAACAGGCAAAGAATCCAAGGCATATTATATCCATCTTGGAGGTGGGAGCAGAGGAGCAATGAGAGGGTCATAAATACCAAGCCACTATTACACCACCAACAACATATTGTTAGCTTTAATCTTGATTTGTGTATTTGCATATTTAGTTTGTTTTGAGTCTTGCACTTAGTTATGTGTTCATGTACGCAAGTCGTGAGCCAATGAAGCTTTAGTTGTACGTGTGAAGGAGGCGAGATGCCAAGTTGCCGTGCGATGCAGCGAGCCCGGTAAGATGCCAATGTTGTTGTGTAATTCAGCAACTCCGCGAGAAACAGCAAGACCGGATGAAGCTGAAGCGTGACGGCCTGCACGACCAGGAGGAGCTGGGTGATCTGGCAGGTTAGTTAGCTGGATGTGTGCATGTGCATGGCTGGGTAGTGTAGGTAGTTAGTGCATGCATTGAGTGGTTAGCTGCATGTATGTGTTAGTTGGTTAGCTAGCTACAAGAGTGGCCATCTAGAACATGCTAGTTGAGGAGGTGGGCTTAGTGGTGCGAAGTACCCATGGCATGGAGTAAAATGTATAAAACCACCGCTTTAGTGTCATAGCTTTTGGAAAACCATCAATTTACAAAACGTCTCGCTTTGCACCACACAAAAAAATAACAGTGGCAAAAAACACTAATGGTAAATGCTAAGTTGTTTGATGATGTCACTAATCGTCCAGACCCACCTGTCAGGCTGAGTTGGCAAAAAAGTGCCACAAAATGCAAAAAACATGCCACGTCTTCTTCCAGCTCTGCTCTCTGGGTAAAAAAAAATCCTCTGCATCCCTTGCCTCTTCAGATTGGAGATATGGTGGTCTCCAGCGACTACCATCCCCATCCCCCCGAGGTCAATCTTTGCCTATTAGGCAAGAGGATAGCAAGTTCTCAATTCTGTCTCCCCGCGAGCCGGCCCGCCTCCACTGGCATATACATGGAGTTGTTTGTGCTACCGCTGCGCTTGCTCGTACGCGGGGCAGGACGAAATGATCCGCCGCGGCGCCGGCCGGGTCCGGGGCCACGGGGCCCAACCTCAAGGCGACGCCGTGGGTGCTCTTCTCCTGCAATATCTTTAGCACCTGCACGCACCCGGCGTGAATGGTGGGGTGAAGGGTGGTGGTGCTGGGTCGGCTAGGCCCTGCAGCGACGCGTCCGCGTCTCCGACATGGGTTGGGTAGACGCGGCTTTGGCGGTGCCGTCGTGGGTGCAGCGTGGGCATCTGCGGACGGTGTGAGGAGCTGATGACGTCTCTTCTCTCCCCCGATTCAAATCCGCAATGAGAGCCCGAGCTTCTCTTGGAGCACCACCTCGACCCGGCGTCGGCGAGGCAGGAGGCTAGCCGACGGGGAGGTAGCAGGGGCCGATGGGGAGGAGAGTAGGGGAGACGTGAGGCACCACGGGCAGCACGCGGAGGCCGCGGTCATGGCCGGCGGAAAGCTGTTGTCCAGATCCGAGAAAGTGAGGAAGGAGGAAGAAGAAGAAGACCAAGTCCAATTTGTCTATGTGGCATTTTTTTGCCAACTCAGCCTGACAGGTGGGTCCGGCTGATTAGGGACGTCATCAAACCACTTAGCATTTACCACTAGTGTTTTTGGCCACGGTCAATTTTTCGATTTGCTGCAAAGTGTCACATTTTGTAAAGTGATGGTCTTCCGAAAGTTATGACGCTCAAGTGGTGATTTCATGCATTTTACTCCATGGCATGTGTGCCTAGGTCCTTGTGTATATATTATGTCGTATTGAGTAATGAGAAAATGGCCCTGAGGGCTGAAGGAAAACTGTAGCCTATGCGTCCTCATCGGAGAACAAGGCAAAGCTAGTTTTCTCCTGGTGAAGTTTTTCTCATGGTGTGTGTTGGAGAGAAGAAGAAGAGAGAAGAATAGGTGCCGCGAGATTGCAGCTCCAACACATATATACTCTCCTACTATTAAGGCATTTTATGAGAGACACAAAAACACCACCGTTGGTGAGCCACAAAGGGTGGTCCATATTAGCCCCAGCTAGCACCTCTTTGTTTCTATCGTAAACTGTCGTCTTATCTCAAAGTACACACACACGTGAGGCCACACTACGTAAGTCTTGGATCTGTTTAGATTACACTAGCTGGTACTGATTTCAGCACAGCAGTCAGCATGGGCATACGACGACACACACACTCGCCCAAGTCGAAAACGATGGATTTATCAGCATTTGCATCGATGAAAGATTCTTTTGCATCGTCATCAAGGAAAATGGCCTTTCCAAATCAGGGCATGTCTGCTGGCGCCTTGCTCTCGCCAGAAACTGTATGATTTGCTCTCGACAGAAATGGAATGCCTTGCTGTCAACAACGGGAAGAATGGCATTTTATAACCACCAGGTAAAAAATATATGAGATTCATGGGCACTAGCACCTAAGACGGTACCTTTTTTTAAGAAGAAGCTCACCCGATGTGATCATGAAAATTCGCCTTTGACAGGAGTTGAACTCTGGTCTGCAAGATGCGCCACAAGGATGTCCATGACCACCAGGTGAGAATCCCATGCACTGATGCACAGACAAGGAAGTGACAGTCTGGGTAACAGTAACACTCGTTTTCTGACGGTGACGCTTGAATGATCCATCAGAGGCGCAGACAAAATACCAATTAGTGGGGCAGGCGGTGGTGCTGGAGGACGGATCATCGCCGGTGACCACATGATGAGATAACTTTGACAGCCACAAGAAACAAACAGGGCGGCTAGACACTCGTCAGGTACACGATGTCACTAACGTGGCCCCTCCCGCTCCTCTCTCTCTCTCTCTCTCTCTCTCTCTCTCTCTCTCTCCCTCTCCTTCTCTACTGTGTGCAGTAGAAATGTTTGTCCAAAGAAGTACTGTATACTCTGCTCAAGCACAGTAGAAATATTTTTATGCTGTGTGTGCGCAGACCAATTGACAATTTGCCTTTGGAGAGGAAGTTGGAGCAGCTATATATGCAAATATGTATACGGGCCAAGAATCCAAGGCATGCATGTGTTGTATAGATAGATCTTGGAGCAGCCGGGCAAATGAATTGACAGGGACACAGACAGCAAACCGCTCCTGCTTGCTGGTTACACCAACAGCAACATATACACTCTTACTTGGAAACACGAAAACACCATTTTTAGTAAGCCCCAGCAGTAAGAAAACCGTAGCCAGGCCACATCACCTCTTGTTTCCATCGTAAACTTTTCTCCTTCGTCTCTAAGTACAGTAAGTACACATACGTGAGGCCAGGCTCATAAGTCGTGGATTTGTTTAGAATATTTTACTGATTTCAGCACAGCATGCATGTGAGGACTGAGGACACACTGCATAAAATTCCAATGAAAAACGGCGGATCTGTAAGCAATAATATGCATCGATAATAATTGGGGTGTATGGTGGTGAGTCATCGAAGAAACGAGTCTGGTGGGAGGCAAAAGACAAATAGAGAATCACGATCCGGCTGGTACCGCTGTGTTTGCTCTCCACAGAAACGGAAAGCCTTGCTGTCAACAACAAGAATGGCTTTTTTACGACGTACGCCACCAAGTGACAGCGTGGGTAACAGTAACACTCGTTTTCCGACGATGATGCTAGTATTTCATGGACCACAACAACACTTGTCCTTTATACTACCAAAAATATGTGTTTATTTTCTTTCTTTCTTGTATTTTCTTTGAACGTACGTTGTAGGTAGGCGTAAGAAATCCATCAGAGAGCACGGACAAAAAAAAGAGTGGGAAAGGCGGTGGTGCTGGAGGACGGATGGGGCCTTATCATCGCCGGAGCAACGACAAGTGAACTCAAGGTGAGATCAGGGGCTTATCACTGGTTGAATACGGCCTTTGTTTTGGATACTGGTCCTCCAAAATGTTGATAGCCAGATATTGGACAGACAATCAGAGAGAGAGAGAGAGAGAGAGAGAGAGAGATCCTCAATGACACTTGAGTCTATATAGTACATTTGGTGAGAAATTTCCTGTATGGTATTGGTACCACCTAGGATAAATTACGTCGCCAAAGTTCCATTACGACAACACCAGCTTAGCACAAAATTGGTATTGACCCTGGTTGACCACTTTCAGGAATCAAAATTACACAATATTGGAAGTTAGAAATGAAGCGTACACCAAAGGCAAACAAGGAAGGAAGTTACACCATGTCAATAGTTCTTCAAGGACCAAAAAATACACTTACCACTTTTTGTGGTAGCATACATATGCAAGTTTTCTTTTACCATGCCTAACATTTATATCTTCGACACACAAACCATTGGGTAATTTCATACAAACTATGGTTTTGTGAATTCCTAGTCGCTTGAGAATTTCTTAGTTGTTTGCTGAGGCCAAGCACCGTGGATTATATGGTGAGGTCTGTGTAGATTTCATATGTTTTTGGTCTCTGAAACAAAAACCTTTTTTATGGCACTAGATGAACGAATCATTTATACATAAGAGATTATGCCCGCTACCACTATTTTCTAAATATGCAGTCTGTCAACCTCATCAATTCGGTCACCTCACTAACAACTACAGTTTGGTACAGGTCTCTTTGCTTCTATCTCTCCCTATAAAATTATTTTTCTTGCCTTCAGTTACCAACCATATCACTATGCGGCTCATCTTCTATTTAGTCCCGCAAGCACAAGAAGTCGATCTACATATTTGTAGTCTTAATCTTCTTCCTGAAATCAGCGGCCACTTAATCTCTCGCATAATCTCCTTGCAAAAAGGCAAACACAATCTCATGGTTGTTCGACTTCTCCACAAAAGAAATTGAGCAATAGTTTTGTCCCTTAAACACCTCATGGAGTTTTGCTAGGGAGCGAATTTGTCCCACCACATGGTTCATGTGGGACATTACATGGAGCGCTCGGCAGCCGCTACCACGTGCACCATCGTCAAGGTCGTGCACTTGGCACACTCAGGCTGCCTTCAACATCGACTGGTGATAGTAAGGCCAGCGCCGCAACTGGCCTTCCCTCACCTATCGTTGATGCCCCATGCATGTTGATGGGTCCTAATGGCCGAAGATGGCTTAGGTTATTCGCGTGAATGCCATGAGGTCCTAGCGTGTGTTGCGCATTCACTAGCTTGCAGAGGAACCCACGACGGCGGTGGCACATAGCTCCCCTTACGAATGCTTGACCCTCGTGCCGCTGGAACCTAACGTCATGGGACCCATGGCCTCCTTTGGATGCATCTCTCATCATACTCCAACCGTGTCAGTTCCAATCAGGTCGTCGCAGTCCGATTGAATCCTCTCTGGTCGACAGACTGTGGAGACAAATTGGTGACCGGCCTCGGCTTGGAATAGTAGGAAATTGATGCCTACTGTGACCAGATGAGATCAGATGAGCACTCTCATGGTCTTTCTAACAACCAACATTAACGATTCATTAACTTTTTACTTTCCTTTCTTGATCCCTTGTCTCTCTACTATCCCTTACCATGATGTGAAGGTGGTATACTAACGTGATAAAAAAGTTCTACCACCAAGATTTTTTGTGACAGACAACATGACGATCGGAAACCGTCACCATGCACTTTCGATGACGAAAATTGGTTTTCCATGACACAAGTGAACTGTCACTAAAAGCCATCCATTTTTAGTGATATCTAGGTCATCATAAAAGTTATGACATAGAGATATCCACCACGCGCTAGTATACTCATTGGACCGATACAACAGTATTTATTATTTCCAACAAGTCCCTTGCCCGTCACGCATGGCGGGTGAACAGTGTCTTAGTCATTTTTTTCCATTAGATAAGCCTCAAAATTGTCAAATTCAAAATCAAAGACTACAATACTCAATCATTACGGAGCTTCTTCATGTGTTTCTTTCAAATATGGCCAAGATGACACTGCAACAAAAATTTGGTTTTTGTCTCATCGATCTTTTGAAGACATTTAGCATCAACGTAAAGACGACATTAATGCATTCAAGATCTAATGAACAACCCAATCTTAATGGGTGCAAAACCATAAAACATATTCTTCAAATATATGGAATAATCGTTGTTATCTGTTCTAAAGTAATATCCATCACGTAACAAAAAAGATCCTGATATAATGTTTCCACATAATGTTGGAACCAAATAAAAATTATTCATCCCTAATATGAATTTTGAAGGAAGATGTAAGGGCATAATGCTGACGGCTTGAGCAGCAACTTGAATACTGTTCCCAACACACATCTGCACCTCATTCCTTGTCAGTCTTCGCGACTTGTATAGTATATAGCATTCAGCCCTACGATCATATTGAAGGTGCTAAAATTCTCAAAACTTTCTCCAGCTCTGGGCCAATACAAGTAAGAATTATGCATTGTACCGTGGTAACATCATGAATATCGGTCTAATCCACATTTCTGTCATCCTCCGTGGCTTCAGTGCCCGAAGCTTCTGGAAGATCTACTTCTAGACTATAATCTTTCTGAGCGCTGCTAAGGACAATTCTTGGGCTACAGTCCTCTGTATGCATAGTTACTACTAGATACAATTAACTTCTCTTTCTCAAGCATCGGAACTAAGTTAAAGGTGGTGTTGTGCGCCATCTTATCTACAATGAAACATGCAAATTCACTTGGACATTATTCATAATTAATTACACTTTAATTAGCAATTTAATTTTAGAGTGTGCTTCCACTAAAAGCAACACTCCTCATAATTGATTTTAAGTGATTCAAAACTTGTGGCTCAATTCTTTGTCATTGATGTTATATCGCTCATGACGAAGAATTAGACCAGTGGGCCAACTTATCGATCACATCTCATGTGACACTTCTTCATCTTTTGATGGACAAGTTCTGAACTCAAGACCATCTTGTGTGCTCATTAAGACAAGCAAGTGCCTTATTGCGCAAACCGTTGGCACCCACTTCATACACAAGAAGTCTATCGTACCCGTGTTACATGGCACATGTCAAAATGACATATATACCAGACGGTGCTACACTTGGGAGGACACTAACTACTTGATATTTCTGTGTGAGGGATCCCCGTATAAAACATGACTATCGCATATCAAGCATGGTGCATAAAAGGGATTAAAATCATATACAATTCAAAATACATGTGATGTGGCAACCGTTTTTGCTGCTATGGCATCAATTTCTAAAACTCTATCGTGGTAGCAGAAAACGTTGCCATGGCAACCCTTTTGTTGTCTAGCAGAACCTTTTTGCCATGGCCTGTTTTTCATCTTTTCTTCACGGGGCACTCCTTCTACACATAAGGTTTTTTTTTTGCATCAAGGTCCATCGCTGCGAAAATTGTCACCACCATGTACTTGCACTATAATTGTTGCTATCTCCATCATGTCGTACAATCATATGGCTCCCACCATCATGTCGTACAATCAATTATGCAAGATTATATTCCTTTTTTACTTCTCATTAACCCTCATCATTATTCTCCTTTCCGCCTATACTCACGCTCACATATTACACGGGTGTTATGTGGATAATGCAGAAAGATTGTGTGATTGTTGTGACTTGGTCGGCCTAGGGTTGGTTTATGATATGATTGCCATTAGATAACGAGAAAGATATTAGTAATGTTGAGTTCCCAATATAATATTGACATTCCTTCTGAACCTTTGGTAACTAGAGTGTTAATTTTAAAGCCTTGCTTCAGGAAAAGTAAGGGCATGTTTATGTTTATGTCCTAATGTTTCATGATTGCTATCAACTATAAATTATATACAATACTATAAACTATATACAATTGTTGAGCACCGCTATTCTAATGGGTTAACATACTATGAGACTCCATCACATAACCGTGTTCATGTTGAGGTAGGATTCACAATCGAAACTTATTTGTTTATCATCTAACTAGTCAAGGACAAGCAGGGACTAACCTTGGGGTGTTGATACGTCTCAAATATATCTATAACTTTTGCTATGATCATTCTAATTTTATATCATTATTGCATAATTTTGGCATGCTTCTAAAGAATATACTGTACTAATCTATTAAACCATTGCCTAGTGCTAGTTATTTTCTACATGTTTTTAATTTTCATAAAACATTATTTCATGGATAGAAAAAATAAGACAAAATACTTCATGAAGTTTTGGATCAGGATGAAGCCAAAGCCCACAAGATCTAGAAGGGAAGGACCTTGTGAGCCCCACACAGCCCTGACTCGTGGCATATGGCTAGGGTGCGAGGTGGAGGCCCGTGGGTCCCACAGAGTGACTCTCCACTGCCTCTTTCTTTATCTCCATTTGTAATGCTTCAAAACCCCTATTTTTATTTATCAAGGATTTTTTATACTGCCGCGACCTCCTTTTCTGTGACATTCCAACGTGGAGGACTTATTCGGTACTCCGCCAGACGAGGGAATCGTCGCCAAAGGTATGTTCATCAACCTTGCTTCCACCATGTCCATGTGTGAGTAGTCCTTCTTGGACTATGAATCCATAACAGTAGCTCGATGACATCTTCTCTCTCATGTTCTTCTATACAAAGATCACTTGAGCTGCCTAACATGATTGTGATCCATCTTATGTAACTATTGGTGTATTTGTTGTGGTGTGATGTACTGTTACTTTATGATCATATCTATATATGATTTATAATGAATTCTTATGAGTGCTTTGTTGCATGTTTTATGGACACATATACTATCTAATTTACTAATCTAGCACCAGTCATGTTTAGATGAATTATGTCCAAGAGGGGCTTGCATATGTTAGTTGGGTTTAACCTTGCAACTAATCTACCCCACTGCCGAAAGTAGAAAAGGTCTTAGGATATAAAGATAGTTTCTCAGTTGTCTCGGTGATGAGCTGGAGGTAAAGAGAATAAATTCACTATAGTATCTCAGTTTGCTTAATGAAAATGCTCTGGTTTACTTAATACTTGCATATGCATGATGGATAGTTGTCTCGGTGGAGTTTTAGATATAGATGTAATTGGATAAGAGTCTACGATACAAGGACGGAATGCCTGTCTGCAATAATTCCATATATAATCAATTACAAAAACTTCAATTTAATTGCACAATTGTAACTTGTTCACAACACCTATGCTATGTTTTCTAGAGAGATGCCACTAGTGAAGTTATGGATCCCGGTCCTTTATTCCTCATAATCACAACCTCGATCAAACTCTTTTTTTGTTTTTTTTACAATCTGAACCATTTTGTTTACTTTCTTTCAATCATCAATTCCAACCACACTATTTGTTAATCCTTGTAACTCGCAAGGCTAGTGAGACTCACAATCTCACTTTCTAAGTTTTGGACCAAGAAGAAGTTATCTAATTGTGTGTAGGTGACGTTCATGGACTGTAGACAAGTGCTCCATCAGATTGATAAGATTGGTTCTTCACTATAAGAAGTACTTGTACCGCAAACCCTTGCCCTTCAAGGACCAACAACTGTGTCCACATGGCATAAAGATTAGCTGAGAATATAAGTACCAATGTCAGGTCATGTTGTTGATATTAATTATTTCAGCGGATGCATATAGCTTTCTGAAGCGCTTCAGTGATCATCCCAGGTGCAATGGTAGCAGAACCTACTGCAAGCTGCAATAATCCAACAATGATTGGTAAATAAAACAATAACATGGAACCTTAATTAACACTGCATTATCTATATTATCGGACCAACCTTAGAAGTTGGTGCGATCGAGGCCTGCTGAGTAGCTCGTATCTTGAGATCAAGAAGACCTTCCGGTGTGGATGCGTGCACAGAGACGATGTCCAGGCGGAGGCTCTTGATAGCGTCGAACACCCGTGTCATCAACAACTCCTTCCATCGGCACTGCACCTCCAAGAGCACCTCCTTGTCCATCATGGTCACATTAACAATGTTGCTTGGGCAATCATTGTCCTCCCTCTCCGTCTCTAGCACCTTCCTCTTCGATCCAGTTGATAGCTTGATCTTCTTCCCGCCGACAACCTCATGGAGCCCCCGCCCCATTGCTTCATTTGGGTGCGATGACGGTGCCCTGCTAGTTTCTAGCTCTTCTACCCTTTGTTCTAGCTCTCTGAGATAGGTTATAGTTTCAGCTAGGATGGATGCTTTGTCCATCTGGAAACCAGAAAAAATAAAGCTATGAAAAACAATGTATGTAATTTGCTAACAAGAAATGGGTGTTAGATATTACTACCTTGTTAATGGACGGGACCATTGACTTGAGAACTAGGAACATATCATTGAGCTTCTCTCGGCGCCTCCTTTCCGACAGGACATGCGTCTTGATGTTACTTTCTTGAGGTCTCGCTGTCCATGCACCGCCGGCTATAGCTTTCTTCAACAACTTTTGTGACTCCCCGGTGACCCGCGCAACCACGTCTTCACAGTCAGATGACCTCTTCCACACCGTAAAGCAGGATGGACGGGAGCCTTTAACAAAGCTACTTAAAGTGATGATGGCATCATCAATGCTCCGTGCGTCCATGTCTGGTGCCATTTCCAAGGAAGACATGTACTCAAATGACCTTTCCATGACCCAGTTGTCCTCAAGAGAACGCACATCCAACTCCTCGATGAGGCCATAGAACTCATCCACCTCCTCGGTGACATAATCAAGGTTGACGTCGGACATGCACTCGACCTCCCCAAGCTCAGAGATCATCCCCTTGGCGACATTGTGATCGAGGTCTTCTAACACGACGATGTCTACCTCCCCATTCCCTGCTTCGTCTGTTGATGGATTGGAGCTTGGCAGCTCAGACTCCGAGCATGCCAAAAAGGGTAGCTCCCAGAAAGATGTGCCAATCTGGTTCACCATGTTCGGATCCTCCAATACCTAGCAAATCCATTGATATATCTTTGTTAGTAGCACTTCATTAATGTGGATAAAGGGGGGAATTGTGTCCTACAATTGACGAGGTAGCTTTCTTAACCTTGTGCACAAAACACATAAATATTTTTTACACCGGTCATGACATGAAAAAAATGAACCTTAATAATACTCTACAAAGTAAAGTACCTGTGAAGGATAATTGTTGACAAGTGTCATGATATTTCAGAATAACATGTATCTCATATGCATGGGGAAAAAACATGTACTCCCTAGAGTAGTGATCTAAACGGTCTTATATTTGTTTGCAGAGGAAGTAGTATGTTATAGGCAGGTGTTGATTTGTGTTTGCTGACGGGTAAAAACATCAATGTGCTTGATATACGGTAGTAAGATATATTGCATACGAGCTTTCAAACATCATCCACTTGAGGTTCATCATTGACAGGTGAAGTGAGTCACATACCTGTGATGACCCTGTCACTCCTACAAAGCTAACAACAACCCTTCATTCGAGCCTAGTGTCCCGTCATATTCTAGTCTCAAACTGACACCCACATTGATGGAATCATCCAGATTTAGATAGTGTAATTTTTGACCCTCAACTAATCGTGTCATGTGCAAAATATATTTTTATATAGAGCAATGCTACACTTACGAAGGACTCTACATAAGTCTTGCGTGATTGTGCAGATGGCAAATTGTGATTGGAGATGGAGGAAGAAGGAGCCCCCCCCCCCCACCTGAAATTCAGAGGAGGGGGGGGGGGGGGAGGGGGACACGTTCGTAGCTGTTAGTAGATGTAGGATTTTGGGTTTATATAATACTATTTAATATTAATACTGTTAATGTTTTTCTCTATAAACTTGATTATAAAAAATTGATTTTGAAAGAAAAAACTATACAAGCTAATTTGGGAGGGGTGGGGAGTACTGGAAATTGAAACCGTCACTAATAAAAAAGTTTGCGTGCACCCGTCGGCAAAACTAAAGGAAATAATATGTTGATAGTTACTCAAAAAATAAAGTGAAAATATTCACACACAAAACTTAAAGCAAAAATGAAATGCCCTCACCAAATCCAATGTCCCGAGCTCGAGCACGCCACCCATGAAGGGAATGCAAACGACTGTCTGAAAAATGTGATCCAGCTGGAGATCAGAGATCTAGAAGGCACACGCGTACTTAAGAAAAATGTATGACAGATGCATATATGGCGATCGAAGCATGTGAAGTAATAAAGAGGTAATGTGCTGACCTGAATAGGCGCGGTCTGATTTAACCGTCCGGTAGCGTGGACAAGCATCATGATGTTAGTTAACGGCCGAAAGATGTATACATAGCTTGAGATAAATATGTACGATACCTTTGCTAAGAGAGCGCGCTGGAAAGTTTTGGTGTCTGCGTATTGAGCGTTGTATAACCAAACATGTTGATTGCTCGCAAAGCTCTTGCCTGGCAACCTGAATGTAACTAAGTAAGTGCTCCCTCCGTTTCTAAATATAAGTCTTTTTAGAGATTCCAATACGAACTACATGCGAAGCAAAATAAGTGACCTCTAAAATATGCCTATATACATAGTATATATTCCATATTGAAACATTTTCACTCTACAGTCAAAAGAAGTACAGGAGACTACTTGACTTGTTTAGAGTAATGTTTCGTCGGTTTTTCTTCCTGTTCTAGGCGGGTCCAAAATTTACAGCATGTCGGAGTAAAAGGAAGTTGTATCGTCGTGTTTTTATGTAGTTTCGTTAGGTTTCTTTTTAGTCTTATTAAGAGTGTACCGTAATGTTTCACCATGTATCTGCAAAACTGAATGCACGCATCTCCAATACAATTAAACTAGCTAGGGCGCGCGTATAGTAGAAAAAACTTTTCTCTTGTGCATATAGGAGTAGTTGCATACGTACGTACCCTTGACCAGGCCGGAAGGCATAAGTCATGCTTAGCGTGTAGTACCACTCGGCTTCCCCGAGATCCTCCGGCGACAGCGAGGCGGCGGGACGCTTGGCACGGTGGTCCGCCTTGCCGGACAAGAGCGACTGGTAGAGCTCCCTCAGTTGCTCGCTTCTCTGCAGGACGAGGTCGTCGGCGGTAAGCTCCGTCGTGGTGGAGCTAATGATCTTCCTAGTCTTTACCTCGCCGTTATAGAACCCGTTCTTCCATGTCAGAACTCTACAAAAACAAACCGACAGGTTTCGGACATGAAAAGTAGGAACTTTTCGAATTTGCTTTGACGCAAGAAAGTACAAACTTGTGACCAGCTATGTATACATGAATGTACTCTGTATGGATGTGTATAAATAGGTACTATGTAGCTGGTTTATTACCCAGGTGGGCGCAGGCCGGTGGACATGGACCAGAAAATGGCGTAAGTCCAGTTGATGCTCCTCACAGCAGCGGCGAGCTGGTAGCTCAACTGCTTCCCTGACGGCGGTTCCTGCTGGCCGGGAGCAGCAGCCGATAGCGCCATTGATTACCACACTAGCTAGCTGTTTCCTGCATATGCATTGCATGCGCAGGCGAGCAAACAAAGTAAGGTAGCCTTCCAACTGAAACAGAATTACTAAGGACAACTTCTAATGCTTACTTGAGCTCTTGGTGTGTGTGCATGCAGACTGCAGAGCAAGAAGAGCCGTACGTTTGTGCTCCCGTTAGAGAGGAAGATATGGATCTGCTATATACGAAAACAGGCCAAGAATCCAAGGCAAGTTATATAGAATCTCGGAGCAGCGGGGCAATGACAGAGACACGGACAGCAGAGCACTCCTGGTTACGCCAACACCTAGCAACATACTCTTCCCGCAAAAAAAGAAAAAAAAAAGCTAGCAACATACTCCATTTAAGGCATTTTATCAAAAACACAAAAATACCATGTTTAGTAAGCCGCGGCAGTGAGAAAACCGTAGCCACAGGGGATGGTCCATATTAGCCCCAGCCCCAGCCCCAGCTAGTACATCTTGTTTCCACTGTAAACTCTTCCCCTTTGTCTCTAAGCGCATAGCAACACATGTGATTGTGAGCAGACACAATGCAAAAGTCCTCGATCATGCATGTCATTGTTAGATTATACATACCACTGATTTCAGCACAGCATGGAGCATGCATGAGCAGCCAAACGTGCCCAAATATAATTGCGAGGCCGTAGAAGCTAGCAAAGGAAATCAAAGATGAAAACTACAGATTTGTCCGTATGAACATTTGCATCGATGATAAGTGCTGGTATGGTGAGTCATAGAAATGAGTGGGTGGTGGGAGCAAAGGACAAAGAGAGCCTTGTAGCGCCCGGGACCTCTCCGCGTCACGCCCGTCAGCTAGCGCCTTTGCTCTCGCCAGATATGAGATATGATTTGCTCTCTACAGAAACCAACGGAAAGCCTTGCTGTCAACAACAGGAATGGCTTTTTTTTTACAACGTACGCCACCAGGTGAGAATCGCCATGCACAGGACATGGAGTGTGTACAGGTTATTTGTAGGTGAAAGTCACATGTTGACCGGTAAGATACACATGTAAAATAAATAAATATTTTTTACGGTACATCATACTACCCTTAAGATCAAGTAGTATTAAATCATCGTAGCCGTTTATTAGATGGGTAGTTTTGTCATTTTCTAGGTCATTTGTAGCATCCCTCGTCATGACCAAACTCGCCGGACCACGACGTTGCCGTCGTCGGTCATGTGCGGCATCCGTCTATACAGTACGGTAGGACTCGTCCGTCATTTACTCCCTGCGTGCTCGCTCATTTGGCGTGGCCACCGTTGCCCGTCCTCTTCGTTGCGGTCGCCGGTCGGGGTGCCGTCCGGCTGCCGCCACCGTTATCCATCTGTCCAGTGTTCCAACGATATTAGATTGGCATTGGGTGCGTGCAGCCACTGGTTTGTGTGTACGACACGTGATCGCCGGGAAGCAATCGGCTGCTCATGTATATCGATCAATCAAGGAGGCTAGCTTGGCTAGCTAGCTTTGTACGTGGTGACCTCCTCGGCAGAAGGCACCGACCGGCAAGGAATCGCATCTTCACTGTATCTATTGGAAAGTACTCACGGATCGGGCATGCGCCAAAAGTCTTGGAATGGATGAACAGTGTCGAGAAGAAAACACAAGCGCGTCTGATCGATTTTGCCTGTACTGATTTGGTATTTGTTTTGTTTGTCTTCCGATTTCACCCCTTAATCAAAAAATACTGGTCATCTTGTTCGGTAGTATTAATCGATCCAGTCCATTGAATGATCGAGAATGGACGGCTCATATTGTTTTGATGTACCGTAAAAGATCTCAAAAAGATCCCGGCATATAAACTTACACCCATCCAATGCAGGAGCTGGAGGACGGACGGGGCCTTGTCATCGCCAAAGAAGCAAAGTGGCAGCCGGCGCCGCATCGACTTGCGACCGCACGCTGAGATCAGGCCCTTGTTTTAGATGCTGATCCCTCAAAAACTTTGACATCCACAGGAAACAACGTGGCTAAATATTTGACAGACACTGAGTACCATCTCTAGATTTTCACAAAAATGTATATTACATTGTCTCTTGACTATGCGAGCACGACATCACTCGCTTCGTCCCTGCCTCTCCCTCTCCCTCAATGTGTGTGTATAACACACCGGATGTAACTTACCATATTTGTACTCCAACTTTTGCCATTTTCAGCTCTAAGTTATGATATTCCCTTGTGGTTGGATTTTGTCTTTGTTTTGCTTTTTGTCCATGCTCTGCATTTCATATCATGTCATCATGTGCATCGCATTTGCATACATGTTCGTCTCATACATCCGAGCATTTTCCCCGTTGTCCATTTTGCAATCCGACCCTCCTACGTCCTCCGGCGCCCCCTTTTGTCTTTTTTCTTGTGTGGGTGTTAAAATTTCTCGGAATGGACCAAGATTTTCCAAGCGGCCTTGGTACACCACCGGTAGACCGCCTGTCAAGTTTCGTATCATTTGGAGTTTGTTTGATACTCCAACGGTTAACCGGGGAACCGTAAAGGCCTCGTGTGTGTTGCAGCCCAACACCCCTCCAAAGTGTCTCATAACCCATCCTAAACCCCTCCATCCTCTCGGCCGTTCGATCACGATCGCGTGGCCGAAAACCGCACTTCATTTGGACTCTCATAGCTCCCTCTACTTATATATTTGTGCTCCTTCCGGATTTTTTCGCGCAGTCTAACCCTAGACCTCCCTCTCCCTACGCGCCGGACACGTCCGGACGGCGCCGGACGCGTCCGCCGCCGCGCCCCCTCCACTCGCGCGCCGCCACCTGTCGCCTCCGCCTCCTCCCTCCACCGCGGCCCGCGGGGCCCGGAGCAGGCCCGCGTGAGCCCGCGGGATCCGCCGCCGCATGCGCATCTGCACCGCCTCCGCCGACGCATCGCCGCCTCGCTCCGCTCCGGCGCGCCGCCGATTGCAACTCCGGCCGCCGCCCGCGCCTGCAACTCCGGCCGCCGGATCACGCCACCTCGCCGGACCGCGCCTCCCGGCCCGCGCCCGAGGCCGCCGCCGTCGTCCACCTCCTCCGCCGCTCAGCTCCGCCCGAGCGCCGGCGAGCTCCGCGCCGGCCACCGCCTTCCTCTACTCTGTCGAAGACCCCGACCATCCTCGGTTCGCGCGCCAGATCCAGATCCAGATCGGGTCAAACCCTAGGTTGACCCCGTTTTTCCCTAAGTCCCTAACATTTTCAGCTCATGTTCATTGCATCATAACTCTGTCACCGTAGCTCCGTTTTGGGCGTGCCTTATATCAAAATGTTCATCTGGATGTCCTCTTCATTTTGTTCCATTGCCGCGAGCGGTACCAAATCGAGGCAAACTCTGAATACTAGATATGACCCAAAAATAACAGGGGTCAAGGTCGGCCAGTGAGACGATGGGGGATAAGCTTCATCGACCATGCTTTTTTGAGTCCATCTTGATGCCCAAATTGTTGATGCAAGAGTGCTATAAAATGTTAGTTCATGATTCTTATCAGATTATGAGCATTTGTCATTTTTTTCATGATTATTGTGTGCTGCATATTGTCATGAGCTCTACATGTGTTTTGGGCTATGCCATATCATCTTTACAGGGGTGTATGACATGTATTTTTGTGATCAATGTGGTGACTAGCACAAGCATGCAAAGTAGCTCTCGTGATATTACTGATTTCAGGGACTTAGAATTTCACTAAGTCATTTTCCTGCTGTTATTTTTATGCCTTGTATTTATATTGCTACAGAGTAATCCATGCTTCTTTTGAGTATGTTCAATAAGGATGATTTGAAAATATGATTGTGCTATATCCATCCATGCCCCTGTTTGCATTTATGGAGTGCCCTAGCATGACTCAATCTTACTCTACTTTTGCTATAAATGTTCCTGGCAGATTGTTTACGTGTTAATCAATTTAGCCAAGGTTGTTGTAGTTGATCCATGCATGCTATGAGATTGTTCTTGCTTTTCTTGGCTTCATGAACATGTCTTATTGCTGGTAGTATGCTTAGTTTATCATGCAAGGCCTTGTGTTGAGTGCATCAAGCTCGCAAAGAGGCCTTCGTAACTCTGTTTTTGCCATGTCCAGTTTTTCTGCCAAGTCTGAATCTGTTAACGAAACATGCTATGTTTACATGGATGCCATCATATTTTCTTTGCCCTTTTGGCTTATGGTCAGTAAGGTAATTTTGTTATATGCTTTGAGTAGATTCATGCCATGCCTTGTATTGCTATGTTCTGTTCCTTTAGCATGTTGTTATCTTGCTCTAAACATTGCTTCCTGATGTTAATTCCTGGCATCTTAGTATTTTTACTAAGTCTGTGATGCTGTTATCTTTTGCATTTTTGCCATGCTTGTTTGAACCTGCTCTTGCGTGTTTTAGCTGTAGCTCAGTGTTCATCTTTTGTCAAGCATCTTGAGTCGATCACTGCCATGTACTTTGTTGCTATGTTGGAGTGCAGTTGCTTACTTTCTTGTTGCATTCTAGATGGCATCGTGTTGTTAATCGCAGAATTGTGCCATTCTTGTTTTGCTTGCCATTTGCAAACCGAGCATCCGATTCCGGTGATCTTTATATCGATTTCGACCGAAATCAACTCATCTTTCCAGCGGCGCACTTGGTTTGCCAAGTTGAGGCCTGGTTGAAAGATCGTGGATGTCGCCTAGAGGGGGGGTGAATAGGCATTTTAAAATAATTACGATTTAGGCTTGAACAAATGCGGAATAAACCTAGCGGTTAATTTGTCAAGCACAAAACCTAAAACAACTGGGCTCACCTATGTGCACCAACAACTTATGCTAAGCAAGATAAGCAACTATGTGATAGCAAGATATATGACAAGAAACAATATGGCTATCACAAAGTAAAGTGCATAAGTAAAGAGCTCGGGTAAGAGATAACCGAGGCACGCGGAGACGACGATGTATCCCGAAGTTCACACCCTTGCGGATGCTAATCTCCGTTTGGAGCGGTGTGGAGGCACAATGCTCCCCAAGAAGCCACTAGGGCCACCGCAATCTCCTCACGCCCTCGCACAATGCAAGATGCCGTGATTCCACAAAGGGACCCTTGAGGGCGGTCACCGAACCCGTACAAATGGCAACCCTTGGGGCGGTCACCGAACCCGTACACTTTGGCAACCCTTGGGGCGGTCACCGGTACCCGTCAACTTGCTCGGGGCGATCTCCACAACCTAATTGGAGACCCCGACGCTTGCCCGGAGCTTTACACCACAATGATTGAGCTCCTAACACCACCAACCGTCTAGGGCACCCAAGCACCCAAAAGGAACAAGCTCAAGGGTACCAAGCACCCAAGAGTAATAAGCTTCCCAACTTGTAACTTCCACGTATCACCGTGGAGAACTCAAACCGATGCACAAATGCAATGGCAAGGGCACACGGAGTGCCCAAGTCCTTCTCTCCCAAATCCCACCAAAGCAACTAATGCTAGGGAGGAAAATGAGAGGAAGAACAAGAAGGAGAACACCAAGAACTCCAAGATCTAGATCCAAGGGGTTCCCCTCACATAGAGGAGAAAGTGATTGGTGGAAATATGGATCTAGATCTCCTCTCTCTTTTCCCTCAAAGACTAGCAAGAATCCATGGAAGGAGTGAGAGTTAGCAAGCTCAAAGAAGGTCAACAATGGGGGCAAAAACAAGCTCAAGAGATAGGGAACCATTGGGGAAGAAGGCCCCCTTAAATAGGTCCCCACGAATCTGCCCGTTATGTACAGAACAACATAGGAGCGGTACAACCTCTATGAGCACCGGTACAACCGGTAATAGGCAATAAGCGGTACAACCGGCTCACAACCGCCCAACAACCACACCACAACAGAGACCAGTCCGGTGGTAGAGTGGTACATGACCGGTACAACCTCCGGACCAATTCTGGAGCGGTACAACCGCTCCAAACACCGGTTGTACCGGTCAAGCGGTACAACCTCTCCATGGGGCGGTACAACCTCTCTGTGTAAAACAGGCAATATCAAAACAGCCACAACTTCCGCATACGAGCTCCGAATTCAACGAAACCAAGTTTGTTGGAAGCTAACGGCAATGGCTAACACAATCTTGAGAGAAATAACAATAAGAAGCAAATGAGAAAAGGACCATAATAAAATGGTGAGAACCCATCCTCGGAAAATACCGGTAAAACCTCCAACACCGAAAACATCATAGAAGATGCATGCGAACTCCGTTTTCGATGAACTCAAGCTTGTCATCAAGATGACCATAAGCTCTAAGACTCACAAATGGAACCAAACAAGAACCAAGAAAGATGATGCAAGGATGCAATGGTTTGAGCTCTCGACTAATGATACGATCAAGCTACTCCCTAGAGAGCCCCCCTTGATAGTACGGCAATCGATCCTACAACCCGGTCTCCCAACTACCACTATGAGACCGGTAAAATAGAAAACCTATCAAGGGCAAACCTTTGCCTTGCACATAGTCCACTTGAGCTAGATGATGACGATCTTGACTTCCTCAAGTTGGACCACCTTTCTTGATTGTGTTGGCTCGATGAAGACTAGTTGATTGCTCCCCCATACTCCACTATGGGTGAGCCACTCTTTGGCACATCTTCACAATTCCATTGACACCACAATGGACGGCAAGCTTCAAGCTTGATTGCTCCCCCATACTCCATTATGGGTGAGCCACTCTTCGAGTTGCTCCACTTGAACTTGCACACTGCAAACTTGATGACGATCACCACTTGATGTCATCCTCCATGGGTTGTATGAGATCTTCCTCTTGACGCAAGACCATGGAAACATACCTAACCCCACAAAGAGCTCTCACGTAGACCATGGGTTAGTACACAAAGTGTAATGGACAATGCTTACCATACCATGGGATCACTTGATCCCTCTCGGTACTTCTTCTACGCTTTGTGAGTTGATCAACTTGATTCACTCTTGACTTAGTCTTGAGCAACATTGAATCTGTCCAACTCTCTTCATTTTGATGATGTCTTGAAGGTAAACATGAATGATCACACAATCTTCTTCTTCAATACATGCTTGCAATAAGCTCAACTCACACATGACCAATCTTTGGATAATTCCTTGAAAAGCACTTTGGCCATCTCAACTCACACATGACCAATCTTTGGATAATTCCTTGAAAAGCACTTTGGCCATCTCATAAACTCCTTGAAACCAACACATGGACTTCAAGACAATCCTATGGACAAATGCTTCAAATATAACTCAAGGCAACCGTTAGTCCATAGAGATTGTCATCAATTACCACACACATGGGGGCACCGCATGTCCTTTCACTGGTTCAATATTTTCCTTCTGGAGCTCGCATATGCATTGCATATCACATCCCGCATATCATGCCATGTTTTGCATCATGTTGCTTGCGCATTGCACCGTGGTTGATTATGGTTTCCTTTGCTTGTGTTCTTGCCTTGGGTAGAGCCAGGAGACGAGTTCGTGATCGAGGAACCCGTTGAGTATGCTTACGAGGATCAAGCTTACGTCAACTCGGAGAACTTTGCAGACAAGATGACCATACCCTCGAAATCACTTCTATCTTTGCTTGCTAGTTGCTCGCTCTTTTGCTAAGCCGCGATACCTACCACTTGCTATATCATGCCTCCCATATTGCCATGTCAAACCTCTAACCCACCTTGTCCTAGCAAACCGTTGTTTGGCTATATTACCGCTTTGCTCAGCCCCTCTTATAGCGTTGCTAGTTGCAGGTGAAGATAGAGTTTGTCCCTTGTTGGAACATGATTATTTTTGGGATATCATTATTATATCTTGTTTACTTTAATGCATCTATATACTTGGTAAAGGGTGGAAGGCTCGGCCTTATGCCTGGTGTTTTGTTTCACTCTTGCCGCCCTAGTTTCCGTCATACCGGTGTTATGTTCCTTGATTTTGCATTCCTTACGCGGTGGGTTATAATGGGAACCCCTTGACAGTTCGCCTTGAATAAAACTCCTTCAGTAAGGCCCAACCTTGGTTTTACCATTTGCCACCTAAGCCTTTTTCCCTTGGGTTCCGCGGACTCAAGGGTCATCTTTATTTTAAACCCCCGGGCCAATGCTCCTCTGAGTGTTGGTCCAACCTGTCAGCCGCCGGTGGCCACCAGGGGCAACTCTTGGTTGGCCTACCAGAAGTTTGGACAATCCGGTGTGCCTTGAGAACGAGATATGTGCAGCTCCTATCGAGATTTGTCGGCACATCCGGGTGACTTTGCTGGTCTTGTTTTGCCATTGTTGAAATGTCTTGTAACCGGGATTCCAAGTCTGGTCGGGTCTTCCTGGGAGAAGGAATATCCTTCGTTGACCGTGAGAGCTTGTGATGGGCTTGTTGGAGAATGTAGCAGAATTTTAAAATTTTCTACGCATCACCAAGATCAATCTATGGAGTCATCTAGCAACGAGGGAGAGAGGAGCGCATCTACATACCCTTGTAGATCACGAGCGGAAGCGTTCAAGAGAACGGGGTTGATGGAGTCGTACTCGTCGTGATCCAAATCACCGAAGATCCTAGCACCGAACGGACGGCACCTCCGCGTTCAACACACGTACGGAGCGAGGACGTCTCCCGCGCCTTGATCCAGCAAGGAGGAGGGAGAGGTTGAGGAAGAGGGCTCCAACAGCAGCACAATCTTCTTCTTCAAGACATGCTTGCAATAAGCTCAACTCACACATGACCAATCTTTGGATAATTCCTTGAAAAGCACTTTGGCCATCTCAACTCACACATGACCAATCTTTGGATAATTCCTTGAAAATCACTTTGGCCATCTCAACTCACACATGACCAATCTTTGGATAATTCCTTGAAAAGCACTTTGGCCATCTCAACTCACACATGACCAATATTTGGATAATTCCTTGAAAAGCACTTTGGCCATCTCATAAACTCCTTGAAACCAACACATGGACTTCAAGACAATCCTATGGACAAATGCTTCAAATATAACTCAAGGCAACCGTTAGTCCATAGAGATTGTCATCAATTACCAAAACCACACATGGGGGCACCGCATGTCCTTTCAATCTCCCCCATTTTGGTAATTGATGACAATCACTTTCAAGAGAGTTTATATAAGGAATTATTTATCCCCATGCAACGCAGCAACCAACAATGCATGTGTATGAGATGCAAATGCTTAGGTACAAAACCCAAGCAAGAAGAAAAAACTCTCTAAACTTATCCACAAAACTCTCTGAAACTTCTCCCCCATTGGCATCGATTGCCAAAATGGGCGAAATGCTTAGAAGGCCAATATAAATTATGTTCCTCCATAAGTTGTGTATTTCTCAACAAGAGAGTGGAATGCAATACACATATCCAACAATAATACTTGGAGGAATATCAACTATATTGAGGCACCAAGATTGCTAAAGGAATGATATGCCACAAGGACATAACAAAGAAAGAAACAAGCAATCAAGCAATCAAAAGGTACCAATTGAAGCAAGCAATCAACGGGTATCAATTGAACCAACTAGACCAAAGATCCTACGAGCTACATGAATAAAGGATATTATGATATGAGCGAAGGAGTGTTCTAAAGAAACTAGAGAAGCTCCCCATGATTTGTGCACACATAAGAATTTTGGTATTTGGATACAAAGTGCACAAAATAGGAACACAGCTCCCCCAAAATCAATAGAAACTTACAACAAGTGCAAGTGAGCATATAGGAAACTAAGCCTAGTACATGTAACAAACACATGGTTGAGCAACAAGTAAGAGAGGCAACTTAAGAGTGGGCTCAACCAAAAAGATGTGTGTGAGTCAAGGCAATGCACTTGAGAAGACTAATGTACAAAGGAGCATTAAGCAACAATAAAGTCTTCAAAGAATGAGGCACACGGTGCAAGGCCTATCATTCCCACACACAACTAGCAAATGGGTTCACAAGCTTACTAATACGCATATAGAGAACCTATGCTTGTGACAACCCGCGGTGAAGATAGAAGATGTAAGCCTCATTAAGACGAGGGATACCAATTAAGACGGCAAAAGCCTCGTAAAGATAAGCATGACGAAAATAATCTTCACCACACAAGAGTGCATCAAGATGCAACGAGATAAGACACGCACTCAAGGCAAAAGCTTTCACGGAGCCACCAAAGAAATAACATAAGAAAGATAAGGTGGACGTGAAAGAAAGGATATCATCTAGATATGCAACTTCTCTCAAGTGTATAAGATTCTAGGTAGACGAAATCATGATGATATATATATGTACAAAGAAGGATGTACACCCGAAATAGTTACAACACGAAGGAACAAGATATCCAAAGGGAGGTCATACATATACCAATAAGATATTTGCTTGGAAGCATAGCACATGGCTAGATATGGTCTTATTGTATATAAATGAATTCCTAGCACACACCCATCAAAGACATCACAACTAGCAACAAGAGATCATTGTTGGGATGCTTTGAGAAAGGGAACAAGTATCACAAGAATGAATGAATAACATGCCATGATACAACCTACACAAGGTTGATGCAAGAAATGTGTGCATGAAGAATATGAAGATACTTGTTACCGAGTTAACATTGGAAGGATGTAGTAGATACCAATTGAAGGTAGATAGTAGTTCATTGATCATCCTAGCTCGACTCCAATAAGCACATGATGACAACACCTTCCTTGTGAGTGAGCCGAGCATCCAATGTATCTCCAATTGTTCCTCAAGGAGGCACATTGGATATAAGATATAATCTTGATGATTCAATTGACTTGGCTTGAGACAATAAGAATGATGAAGTACCCTTAATTCTTCATAATGTAGCCAAGTCTCCAATGACCTCCAACATCACCTATTGATCAAGTTTGAGCTTGTTGGTCCCCAACCAAGTTGGGTCCTAAGAGGTTAGTCACAATAGGCTTGGCTACCCAAATGGTTCTTTGCTTCAAACCACTTTGAGTACCAACAAACTTGGCAACCACATTGCCAACCTTATCCTTCCCAAGAGAATAGACATCATCAATAATAATTGGGTTGGATAAGTTACCACTAGTGCATGAAGAGGCGAGGTGACCTTTCTCGCGACATAGGTACCAACGTCTACTCTTCACTTTCTTCTCACTTGATTTCTCAACTTGAGAAGCATAAGCTTGAGTCTTCTTGGGAAGAGGCTTTTCTTCAACTTGAGGTTGAGAATGAGAGTGTACTTGTGGCCGCTTCCCTTGTTGCTTGTCACTAATGGGCTTCTTCTTCAATGGGAAAGATCTAACATGATGCCCTTCTACTTTGCACTTGAAGCAAACAATCTTGACCGAATTCTTGACTTGTTCTTGGCCCTTCCTTTTGTTCACCTTGGACTTCTTCTTCTTGTTGGAGTTGAATCCAAGTCCACCTTTATCATTGGGGGATTTTTGCACACTCAAGATATTGTTGAGTGTGAATTTCCCTTCATGACTCTTTTCCAAGTCTTTCTTCAAAGAAGTGACTTGGGCCTTGAGCTCTTTGATTTCCTCTACATGGTTAGTCTCAACACAAGTACTAGAGGAAGTATAAGCTTCATCGTTAGAGCAACAAGGCAAGGAAAGCAATTCATCACAAGATGTACCAAAATTGTGAGTAGATGAATTACAAGGACTAGCACATGGCAATATAGCATTTTGACTAGAATTAGTGCTAGTATCCACATGAGGCTCACTAGATGTTACCTTAGAAATCATGGCTTCATGAGATATCTTTAGCTCATTATGGGATACTAGAAGATCATCATGAGAGCTTGAGAGCTTTTCATGGTTTTCTTCCAATTTCCCATAATTGCTAGATAGCAACTCAAGTTGAGCCCGAAGCTCAACATTCTCCTTCAAAATGGATGCTTCACAAGTAATAGAGTTAGTATCCCAAGCATCATCATTAACAACAATAGGAGAGGACACCTTGGCAAGCTCTTTTAAGTAAGAAGCTTCAAGTTGAGCATGAGACTCGGTGAGTTTGATGACCTCACCCTTGATGACCCTTGAGCCATTTTCGAGGTGCTCAAAATCCTCAAGGAGTCTAGCATGAGCAACTTCAAGCTTAGCATTTTTAGTTTTGAAATCATTGGCCACCTCGAGTGCTCTATCATGAGATTCCTTTATTCTAGATAATTCTATAACAAAGGTCTCCTCAAGAGATTCGGATGAGGTTTGTTCATGTTCAAGAGCTTGAGATAGCTCCGCGATCTCATTTGCGTAATCACGCTCATGAGCTTCCATTTTCTCAATGGTGACCTCATGCTCCTCTAGATGAGATTCCAACTCCTCAATGCATTTCTTGCCTTCAATGGCAATAGACATGATTTCCATAAAGTTGGAACGAGCAAGTTTATTTTTGTGAAGAGCTTTAAAAATCATTTCTCCCTTAGTTTTTAAGGAGGCAACATTATCATTCTCTTCATCATAATCAACATCATCATCACTCTTGCCATCATCACAAGATATATTAGGATTCAAAGTGGGAGATACCTTTGAAGCCTTGGCCATAAGGCAAAATGCAATAGATGATGATGTAGGATCCGTTGAAGCACCATTCAAGACCACATCTTGTTCCATGGGGTGTTGGGTTTCCTCTACATTGTTAGCACAACAATTCGAGGACATATATGCATTTTTATCATGGTAACAAGACATAGTAAACATATCATCATGAGATTTAGTCAAGCAATTTCTACATGATATGCAAGGACTATCAACACAAGCATGTGAAACATTTGGAGTGCTCGAAGTGTTAAAGCCCAAAGAAGGAGCATTGCAATAAGATAGTGATGAAGGATCATCCACAATAAACATACTATCATCATTGCAATGACCAACACTACTCACCATATCATTACCTTGTGGCAAACCACATGTAGGTGAAGTAGAAGAAGTTGAGAAGACTATACGGCCGGATGTGGAGGGAGAACAATCATCCCCACAAAACTTGGACACGCCATATTTATCTTGAAGCTTTGTCCACAACTCATGAGCATCCCGGAACGGCATGAGTTGGAATATAACTACATTGCTCAAAGCATCTAAAAACACATTAGAAGCTTGAGCATTGAGATAAGAGTTTTTCTCATCCTCTAAATGTTGGGGAACGTAGTAATTTCAAAAAAATTCCTACGCACACGCAAGATCATGGTGATGCATAGCAACGAGGGGGAGAGTCTGATCTACGTACCCTTGTAGATCGCAATGGAAGCGTTGACACAACGTAGAGGAAGTAGTCGTATGTCTTCTTCCCGATCCGACCGATCCAAGCACCGTTACTCCGGCACCTCCGAGTTCTTAGCACACGTTCAGCTCGATGACGATCCCCGGGCTCCGATCCAGCAAAGCTTCGGGGAGGAGTTCCGTCAGCACGACGGCGTGGTGACGAACTTGATGTTCTACCGACGCAGGGCTTCGCCTAAGCACTACAACGATATGATCGAGGTGGAATTTGGTGGCAGGGGGCACCGCACACGGCTAAGGAACAATCTCAAGGATCAACTTGTGTGTCTAGAGGTGCCCCCTGCCTCCGTATATAAAGGTTGCCAGGGGGAGGGCTGGCCGGCCAAGCCTATGGTGGCGCAGGAGGAGTCCTACTCCTACCGGGAGTAGGACTCCCCCCCCCCCAATCCTATTCCTAATAGGACTCCCAAGGGGAAAGAGAGGGAGAGAGGTGGCCGGCCACCTCTCCTAGTCCTAATAGGACTAGGGGAGGGGGAGGCGCGCAGCCCACTATGGGCAGCCCCTTTCACCTTTCCACTAAAGCCCAATAAGGCCCATATGGCTCCCGGGGGGTTCCGGTAACCTCCCAGTGATCCGGTAAAATCCCGATTTCACCCGGAACACTTCCGATGTCCAAACATAGGCTTCCAATATATCAATCTTTATGTCTCGACCATTTCGAGACTCCTCGTCATGTCCGTGATCACATCCGGGACTCCGAACAACCTTCGGTACATCAAAATGCATAAACTCATAATAACTATCATCGTAACGTTAAGCGTGCGGACCCTACGGTTCGAGAACAATGTAGACATGACCGAGACACGTCTCCGGTCAATAACCAATAGCGGGACCTGGATGCCCATATTGGCTCCTACATATTCTACGAAGATCTTTATCGGTCAGACCGCATAACAACATACGTTGTTCCCTTTGTCATCGGTATGTTACTTGCCCGAGATTCGATCGTCGGTATCCAATACCTAGTTCAATCTCGTTACCGGCAAGTCTCTTTACTCGTTCTGTAATACATCATCCCGCAACTAACTCATTAGTTGCAATGCTTGCAAGGCTTGTGTAATGTGTATTACCGAGAGGGCCCAGAGATACCTCTCCGACAATCGGAGTGACAAATCCTAATCTCGAAATACGCCAACCCAACATCTACCATTGGAGACACCTGTAGTACTCCTTTATAATCACCCAGTTACGTTGTGACGTTTGGTAGCACCCAAAGTGTTCCTCCGGCAAACGGGAGTTGCATAATCTCATAGTCATAGGAACTTGTATAAGTCATGAAGAAAGCAATAGCAACATACTAAACGATCGAGTGCTAAGCTAATGAAATGGGTCATGTCAATCAGATCATTCAACTAATGATGTGAGCTCGTTAATCAAATAACAACACATTGTTCATGGTTAGGAAACTTAACCATCTTTGATTAACGAGCTAGTCAAGTAGAGGCATACTAGTGACACTCTGTTTGTCTATGTATTCACACATGTATTATGTTTCCGGTTAATACAATTCTAGCATGAATAATAAACATTTATCATGATATAAGGAAATAAATAATAACTTTATTATTGCCTCTAGGGCATATTTCCTTCAGTCTCCCACTTGCACTAGAGTCAATAATCTAGATTACACAGTAATGATTCTAACACCCATGGAGCCTTGGTGCTGATCATGTTTTGCTCGTGGAAGAGGCTTAGTCAACGGGTCTGCAACATTCAGATCCGTATGTATCTTGCAAATCTCTATGTCTCCCACCTGGACTAGATCCCGGATGGAATTGAAGCGTCTCTTGATGTGTTTGGTCCTTTTGTGAAATCTGGATTCCTTTGCCAAAGCAATTGCACCAGTATTGTCACAAAAGATTTTCATTGGACCCGATGCACTAGGTATGACACCTAGATCGGATATGAACTCCTTCATCCAGACTCCTTCATTCGCTGCTTCCGAAGCAGCTATGTACTCCGCTTCACATGTAGATCCCGCTACGACGCTTTGTTTAGAACTGCACCAACTGACAGCTCCACCGTTTAAAGTAAACACGTATCCGGTTTGTGATTTAGAATCGTCCGGATCAGTGTCAAAGCTTGCATCAACGTAACCTCTTACGGTGAGCTCTTTGTCACCTCCATATACGAGAAACATATCCTTAGTCCTTTTCAGGTATTTCAGGATGTTCTTGACCGTTGTCCAGTGATCCACTCCTGGATTACTTTGGTACCTCCCTGCTAAACTTATAGCAAGGCACACATCAGGTCTGGTACACAGCATTGCATACATGATAGAGCCTATGGCTGAAGCATAGGGAACATCTTTCATTTTCTCTCTATCTTCTGCAGTGGTCGGGCATTGAGTCTGACTCAACTTCACACCTTGTAACACAGGCAAGAACCCTTTCTTTGCTTGATCCATTTTGAACTTCTTCAAAATCTTGTCAAGGTATGTGCTTTGTGAAAGTCCAATTAAGCGTCTTGATCTATCTCTATAGATCTTAATGCCCAATATGTAAGCAGCTTCACCGAGGTCTTTCATTGAAAAACTCTTATTCAAGTATCCCTTTATGCTATCCAGAAATTCTATATCATTTCCAATCAGCAATATGTCATCCACATATAATATCAGAAATGCTACAGAGCTCCCACTCACTTTCTTGTAAATACAGGCTTCTCCAAAAGTCTGTATAAAGCCAAATGCTTTGATCACACTATCAAAGCGTTTATTCCAACTCCGAGATGCTTGCACCAGTCCATAAATGGATCGCTGGAGTTTGCACACTTTGTTAGCTCCCTTTGGATCGACAAAACCTTCCAGTTGTATCATATACAACTCTTCTTCCAGAAATCCATTCAGGAATGCAGTTTTGACATCCATCTGCCATATTTCATAATCATAAAACACGGCAATTGCTAACATGATTCGGACAGACTTAAGCATCGCTACGGGTGAGAAGGTCTCATCGTAGTCAACCCCTTGAACTTGTCGAAAACATTTTGCGACAAGTCGAGCTTTATAGACAGTAACATTACCGTCAGCGTCAGTCTTTTTCTTGAAGATCCATTTATTCTCAATTGCTTGCTGATCATCGGGCAAGTCAACCAAAGTCCATACTTTGTTCTCATACATGGATCCCATCTCAGATTTCATGGCCTCAAGCCACTTTGCGGAATCTGGGCTCACCATCGCTTCTTCATAGTTCGTAGGTTCATCATGATCTAGTAGCATGACTTCCAGAACTGGATTACCGTACCACTCTGGCGCGGATCTTGTTCTGGTTGATCTACGAGGTTCAGTAGTATCTTGTTCTGAAGTTTCATGATCATTATCATTAACTTCCTCACTTATTGGTGTAGGTGTCGCAGAAACAGTTTTCTGTGATGTACTACTTTCTAATAAGGGAGCGGGTACAGTTACCTCGTCAAGTTCTACTTTCCTCCCACTCACTTCTTTCGAGAGAAACTCCTTCTCAAGAAAGTTTCCGAATTTAGCAACAAAAGTCTTGCCTTCGGATCTGTGAAAGAAGGTGTATCCAATAGTTTCCTTTGGATATCCTATGAAGACACATTTCTTCGATTTGGGTTCGAGCTTATCAGGTTGAAGTTTTTTCACATAAGCATCGCAACCCCAAACTTTAAGAAACGACAACTTTGGTTTCTTGCCAAACCACAGTTCATAAGACGTCGTCTCAACGGATTTTGATGGTGCCCTATTTAACGTGAATGCGGCCGTCTCTAAAGCGTATCCCCAAAACGATAGCGGTAAATCAGTAAGAGACATCATAGATCGTACCATATCTAGTAAAGTACGATTACGATGTTCGGACACACCATTACGCTGTGGTGTTCCGGGTGGCGTGAGTTGCGAAACTATTCCACAATTTTTCAAATGTACACCAAACTCGTAACTCAAATATTCTCCTCCACGATCAGATCGTAGAAACTTTATTTTCTTGTTACGATGATTTTCAACTTCACTCTGAAATTTCTTGAACTTTTCAAATGTTTCAGACTTGTGTTTCATTAAGTAGATATACCCATATCTGCTTAAATCATCTGTGAAGGTGAGAAAATAACGATATCCACCACGAGCCTCAACATTCATCGGACCACATACATCGGTATGTATGATTTCTAATAAATCTGTTGCTCTCTCCATAGTTCCAGAGAACGGTGTTTTGGTCATCTTGCCCATGAGGCACGGTTCGCAAGTACCAAGTGATTCATAATCAAGTGGTTCCAAAAGTCCATCAGTGTGGAGTTTCTTCATGCGCTTTACACCGATATGACCTAAACGGCAGTGCCACAAATAAGTTGCACTATCATTATCAACTCTGCATCTTTTGGCTTCTACATTATGAATATGTGTATCACTACTATCGAGATTTAACAAGAATAGACCACTCTTCAAGGGTGCATGACCATAAAAGATATTACTCATATAAATAGAACAACCATTATTCTCCGATTTAAATGAATAACCGTCTCGCATTAAACAAGATCCAGATATAATGTTCATGCTCAACGCTGGCACCAAATAACAATTATTTAGGTCTAATATTAATCCCGAAGGTAGATATAGAGGTAGCGTGCCGACCGCGATCACATCGACTTTGGAACCGTTTCCCACGCGCATCGTCACCTCGTCCTTAGCTAATCTTCGCTTAATCCGTAGTCCCTGTTTCGAGTTGCAAATATTAGCAACAGAACCAGTATCAAATACCCAGGTGCTACTGCGAGCATTAGTAAGGTACACATCAATAACATGTATATCACATATACCTTTGTTCACCTTGCCATCCTTCTTATTCGCCAAATACTTGGGGCAGTTCCGCTTCCAGTGACCAGTCTGCTTGCAGTAGAAGCACTCAGTTTCAGGCTTAGGTCCAGACTTGGGTTTCTTCTCCTGAGCAGCAACTTGCTTGCCGTTCTTCTTGAAGTTCCCCTTCTTCTTCCCTTTGCCCTTTTTCTTGAAACTAGTGGTTTTGTTAACCATCAACACTTGATGCTCCTTCTTGATTTCTACCTCCGCAGCTTTCAGCATTGCGAAGAGCTCGGGAATAGTCTTGTTCATCCCTTGCATATTATAGTTCATCACAAAGCTCTTGTAGCTTGGTGGCAGTGATTGGAGAATTCTGTCAATGATGCAATCATCTGGAAGATTAACTCCCATCTGAATCAAGTGATTGTTATACCCAGACATTTTGAGTATATGCTCACTGGCAGAACTGTTCTCCTCCATCTTGCAGCTATAGAACTTATTGGAGACTTCATATCTCTCAATCCGGGCATTTGCTTGAAATATTAACTTCAACTCCTGGAACATCTCATATGCTCCATGACGTTCAAAACGTCGTTGAAGTCCCGATTCTAAGCCGTAAAGCATGGCACACTGAACTATCGAGTAGTCATCAGCTTTGCTCTGCCAGACGTTCATAACATCTGGTGTTGCTCCAGCAGCAGGCCTGGCACCCAGCGGTGCTTCCAGGACGTAATTCTTCTGTGCAGCAATGAGGATAATCCTCAAGTTACGGACCCAGTCCGTGTAATTGCTACCATCATCTTTCAACTTTGCTTTCTCAAGGAACGCATTAAAATTCAACGGAACAACAGCACGAGCCATCTATCTACAATCAACATAAACAAGCAAGATACTATCAGGTACTAAGTTCATGATAAATTTAAGTTCAATTAATCATATTACTTAAGAACTCCCACTTAGATAGACATCCCTCTAATCCTCTAAGTGATCACGTGATCCAAATCAACTAAACCATGTCCGATCATCACGTGAGATGGAGTAGTTTCATCGGTGAACATCATTATGTTGATCATATCTACTATATGATTCATGCTCGACCTTTCGGTCTCCGTGTTCCGAGGCCATATCTGTATATGCTTGGCTCGTCAAGTATAACCTGAGTATTCCGCGTGTGCAACTGTTTTGCACCCGTTGTATTTGAACGTAGAGCCTATCACACCCGATCATCACGTGGTGTCTCAGCACGAAGAACTTTCGCAACGGTGCATACTCAGGGAGAACACTTCTTGATAATTTAGTGAGAGATCATCTTATAATGCTACCGTCAATCAAAGCAAGATAAGATGCATAAAAGATAAACATCACATGCAATCAATATAAGTGATATGATATGGCCATCATCATCTTGTGCTTGTGATCTCCATCTCCGAAGCACCGTCATGATCACCATCGTCACCGGCGCGACACCTTGATCTCCATCGTAGCATCGTTGTCGTCTCGCCAATCTTATGCTTCCACGACTATCACTACCGCTTAGCAATAAAGTAAAGCATTACATCGCGATTGCATTGCATACAATAAAGCGACAACCATATGGCTCCTGCCAGTTGCCGATAACTTGGTTACAAAACATGATCATCTCATACAATAAAAATCAGCATCATGCCTTGACCATATCACATCACAACATGCCCTGCAAAAACAAGTTAGACGTCCTCTACTTTGTTGTTGCAAGTTTTACGTGGCTGCTACGAGCTTAAGCAAGAACTCATATCACCTACGCATCAAAACCACAACGATAGTTTGTCAAATAGACTCCGTTTTAACCTTCTCAAGGACCGGGTGTAGCCATACTCGGTTCAACTAAAGTTGGAGAGACAGTCGCCCGCAAGCCATCTATGTGCAAAGCACGTCGAGGGAACCGGTCTCGCGTAAGCGTACGCGTAAGGTTGGTCTAGGTCGTCTCGTCCAACAATACCGCCGAACCAAAGTATGACATGCTGGTAGGCAGTATGACTTGTATCGTCCACAACTCACTTGTGTTCTACTCGTGCAAATAACATCAAACCATAAAACCTAGGCTCGGATGCCACTGTTGGGGAATGTAGTAATTTCAAAAAAATTCCTACGCACACGCAAGATCATGGTGATGCATAGCAACGAGGGGGAGAGTCTGATCTACGTACCCTTGTAGATCGCAACGGAAGCGTTGACACAATGTAGAGGAAGTAGTCGTACGTCTTCTTCCCGATCCGACCGATCCAAGCACCGTTACTCCGGCACCTCCGAGTTCTTAGCACACGTTCAGCTCGATGACGATCCCCGGGCTCCGATCCAGCAAAGCTTCGGGGAGGAGTTCCGTCAGCACGACGGCGTGGTGACGATCTTGATGTTCTACCGACGCAGGGCTTCGCCTAAGCACTACAACGATATGATCGAGGTGGAATTTGGTGGTAGGGGGCACCGCACACGGCTAAGGAACGATCTCAAGGATCAGCTTGTGTGTCTAGAGGTGCCCCCTGCCTCCGTATATAAAGGTTGCCAGGGGAGGGCTGGCCGGCCAAGCCTATGGAGGCGCAGGAGGAGTCCTACTCCTACCGGGAGTAGGACTCCCCCCCAATCCTATTCCTAATAGGACTCCCAAGGGGAAAGAGAGGGAGAGAGGTGGCCGGCCACCTCTCCTAGTCCTAATAGGACTAGGGGAGGGGGGAGGCGCGCAGCCCACTATGGGCAGCCCCTTTCACCTTTCCACTAAAGCCCAATAAGGCCCATATGGCTCCCGGGGGGTTCCGGTAACCTCCCAGTGATCCGGTAAAATCCCGATTTCACCCGGAACACTTCCGATGTCCAAACATAGGCTTCCAATATATCAATCTTTATGTCTCGACCATTTCGAGACTCCTCGTCATGTCCGTGATCACATCCGGGACTCCGAACAACCTTCGGTACATCAAAATGCATAAACTCATAATAACTATCATCGTAACGTTAAGCGTGCGGACCCTACGGTTCGAGAACAATGTAGACATGACCGAGACACGTCTCCGGTCAATAACCAATAGCGGGACCTGGATGCCCATATTGGCTCCTACATATTCTACGAAGATCTTTATCGGTCAGACCGCATAACAACATACGTTGTTCCCTTTGTCATCGGTATGTTACTTGCCCGAGATTCGATCATCGGTATCCAATACCTAGTTCAATCTCATTACCAGCAAGTCTCTTTACTCTTTCTGTAATACATCATCCCGCAACTAACTCATTAGTTGCAATGCTTGCAAGGCTTGTGTAATGTGTATTACCGAGAGGGCCCAGAGATACCTCTCTGACAATCGGAGTGACAAATCCTAATCTCGAAATATGCCAACCCAACATCTACCATTGGAGACACCTGTAGTACTCCTTTATAATCACCCAGTTACGTTGTGACGTTTGGTAGCACCCAAAGTGTTCCTCCGGCAAACGGGAGTTGCATAATCTCATAGTCATAGGAACTTGTATAAGTCATGAAGAAAGCAATAGCAACATACTAAACGATCGAGTGCTAAGCTAATGAAATGGGTCATGTCAATCAGATCATTCAACTAATGATGTGACCTCGTTAATCAAATAACAACACATTGTTCATGGTTAGGAAACTTAACCATCTTTGATTAACGAGCTAGTCAAGTAGAGGCATACTAGTGACACTCTGTTTGTCTATGTATTCACACATGTATTATGTTTCCGGTTAATACAATTCTAGCATGAATAATAAACATTTATCATGATATAAGGAAATAAATAATAACTTTATTATTGCCTCTAGGGCATATTTCCTTCACTAAAGATAATCTTTGGGGATCCTTTGGAGGAGAAAAACCCATATCTACAATTCGCTCTAAATTTGGGTCCATGACCCTAAAGAGATTAAGCATGCGAATTACCCAGACATCAAAATTTGTGCCATCGAAACTAAGAGTGTCAGAGAATCCTAATCCCCTAGTCGACATCTTTACTCTCTAGGCGGTAAAGCCTAATAAAGAGAGACGAGGCTCAGATACCAATTGAAAGATCGTGGATGTCGCCTAGAGGGGGGGTGAATAGGCGTTTTAAAATAATTACGATTTAGGCTTGAACAAATGCGGAATAAACCTAGCGGTTAATTTGTCAAGCACAAAACCTAAAACAACTAGGCTCACCTATGTGTACCAACAACTTATGCTAAGCAAGATAAGCAACTATGTGATAGCAAGATATATGACAAGAAACAATATGGCTATCACAAAGTAAAGTGCATAAGTAAAGAGCTCGGGTAAGAGATAACCGAGGCACGCGGAGACGACAATGTATCCCGAAGTTCACACCATTGCGGATGCTAATCTCCGTTTGGAGCGGTGTGGAGGCACAATGCTCCCCAAGAAGCCACTAGGGCCACCGTAATCTCCTCACGCCCTCGCACAATGCAAGATGCCGTGATTCCACAAAGGGACCCTTGAGGGCGGTCACCGAACCCGTACAAATGGCAACCCTTGGGGGCGGTCACCGAACCCGTACACTTTGGCAACCCTTGGGGCGGTCACCGGTACCCGTCAACTTGCTCGGGGCGATCTCCACAACCTAATTGGAGACCCCGACGCTTGCCCGGAGCTTTACACCACAATGATTGAGCTCCGAACACCACCAACCGTCTAGGGCACCCAAGCACCCAAGAGGAACAAGCTCAAGGGTACCAAGCACCCAAGAGTAATAAGCTTTCCAACTTGTAACTTCCACGTACCACCATGGAGAACTCAAACCGATGCACAAATGCAATGGCAAGGGCACACGGAGTGCCCAAGTCCTTCTCTCCCAAATCCCACCAAAGCAACTAATGCTAGGGAGGAAAATGAGAGGAAGAACAAGAAGGAGAACACCAAGAACTCCAAGATCTAGATCCAAGGGGTTCCCCTCACATAGAGGAGAAAGTGATTGGTGGAAATATGGATCTAGATCTCCTCTCTCTTTTCCCTCAAAAACTAGCAAGAATCCATGGAGGGAGTGAGAGTTAGCAAGCTCAAAGAAGGTCAACAATGGGGGCAAAAACAAGCTCAAGAGATAGGGAACCATTGGGGAAGAAGACCCCCTTAAATAGGTCCCCACGAATCTGCCCGTTATGTACAGAACAACATAGGAGCGGTACAACCTCTATGAGCACCGGTACAACCGGTAACAGGCAATAAGCGGTACAACCGGCCCACAACCGCCCAACAACCGCACCACAACAGAGACCAGTCCGGTGGTAGAGCGGTACATGACCGGTACAACCTCCGGACCAATTCTGGAGCGGTACAACCGCTCCAAACACCGGTTGTACCGGTCAAGCGGTACAACCTCTCCATGGGGCGGTACAACCTCTCTATGTAAAACAGGCAATATCAAAACAGCCACAACTTTCGCATACGAGCTCCAAATTCAACGAAACCAAGTTTGTTGAAAAGCTAACGACAATGGCTAACACAATCTTGAGATAAATAACAATAAGAAGCAAATGAGAAAAGGACCATAATAAAATGGTGAGAACCCATCCTCGGAAAATACCGGTAAAACCTCCAACACCGAAAACATCATAGAAGATGCATGCGAACTCCGTTTTCGATGAACTCAAGCTTGTCATCAAGATGACCATAAGCTCTAAGACTCACAAATGGAACCAAACAAGAACCAAGAAATATGATGCAAGGATGCAATGGTTTGAGCTCTCGACTAATGATACGATCAAGCTACTTCCTAGAGAGCCCCCCTTGATAGTACGGCAATCGATCCTACAACCCGGTCTCCCAACTACCACTATGAGACCGGTAAAATAGAAAACCTATCAAGGGCAAATCTTTGCCTTGCACATAGTCCACTTGAGCTAGATGATGACGATCTTGACTTCCTCAAGTTGGACCACCTTTCTTGATTGTGTTAGCTCGATGAAGACTAGTTGATTGCTCCCCCATACTCCACTATGGGTGAGCCACTCTTTGGCACATCTTCACAATTCCATTGACACCACAATGGACGGCGAGCTTCAAGCTTGATTGCTCCCCCATACTCCATTATGGGTGAGCCACTCTTCGAGTTGCTCCACTTGAACTTGCACACTGCAAACTTGATGACGATCACCACTTGATGTCATCCTCCATGGGTTGTATGAGATCTTCCTCTTGACGCAAGACCATGGAAACATATCTAACCCCACAAAGAACTCTCACGTAGACCATGGGTTAGTACACAAAGCGTAATGGACAATGTTTACCATACCATGGGATCACTTGATCCCTCTCGGTACTTCTTCTATGCTTTGTGAGTTGATCAACTTGATTCACTCTTGACTTAGTCTTGATCAACATTGAATCTTTCCAACTCTCTTCATTTTGATGATGTCTTGAAGGTAAACATGAATGATCACACAATCTTCTTCTTCAAGACATGCTTGCAATAAGCTCAACTCACACATGACCAATCTTTGGATAATTCCTTGAAAAGCACTTTGGCCATCTCAACTCACACATGACCAATCTTTGGATAATTCCTTGAAAATCACTTTGGCCATCTCAACTCACACATGACCAATCTTTGGATAATTCCTTGAAAAGCACTTTGGCCATCGAAACTCACACATGACCAATCTTTGGATAATTCCTTGAAAAGCACTTTGGCCATCTCATAAACTCCTTGAAACCAACACATGGACTTCAAGACAATCCTATGGACAAATGCTTCAAATATAACTCAAGGCAACCGTTAGTCCATAGAGATTGTCATCAATTACCAAAACCACACATGAGGGCACCGCATGTCCTTTCACTGGTTCAATATTTTCCTTCTGGAGCTCGCATATGCATTGCATATCACATCCCGCATATCATGCCATGTTTTGCATCATGTTGCTTGCGCATTGCACCATGGTTGATTATGGTTTCCTTTGCTTGTGTTCTTGCCTTGGGTAGAGCCGGGAGACGAGTTCGTGATCGAGGAACCCGTTGAGTACGCTTACGAGGATCAAGCTTACGTCAACTCGGAGAACTTTGCAGACAAGATGACCATACCCTCGAAATCACTTCTATCTTTGCTTGCTAGTTGCTCGCTCTTTTGCTAAGCCGCGATACCTACCACTTGCTATATCATGCCTCCCATATTGCCATGTCAAACCTCTAACCCACCTTGTCCTAGCAAACCGTTGTTTGGCTATATTACCTCTTTGCTCAGCCCCTCTTATAGCGTTGCTAGTTGCAAGTGAAGATAGAGTTTGTCCCTTGTTGGAACATGATTATTTTTGGGATATCATTATTATATCTTGTTTACTTTAATGCATCTATATACTTGGTAAAGGGTGGAAGGCTCGGCCTTATGCCTGGTGTTTTGTTTCACTCTTGCCGCCCTAGTTTCCGTCATACCGGTGTTATGTTCCTTGATTTTGTGTTCCTTACGCGATGGGTTATAGTGGGAACCCCTTGACAGTTCGCCTTGAATAAAACTCCTTCAGTAAGGCCCAACCTTGGTTTTACCATTTGCCACCTAAGCCTTTTTCCCTTGGGTTCCGCGGACTCAAGGGTCATCTTTATTTTAAAGCCCCGGGCCAATGCTCCTCTGAGTGTTGGTCCAACCTGTCAGCCGCCGGTGGCCACCAGGGGCAACTCTTGGTTGGCCTACCAGAAGTTTGGACAATCCGGTGTGCCCTGAGAACGAGATATGTGCAGCTCCTATCGGGATTTGTCGGCACATCCGGGTGACTTTGCTGGTCTTGTTTTGCCATTGTTGAAATGTCTTGTAACCGGGATTCCAATTCTGGTCGGGTCTTCCTGGGAGAAGAAATATCCTTCGTTGACCGTGAGAGCTTGTGATGGGCTTGTTGGAGAACGCAGCAGAATTTTAAAATTTTCTACGCATCACCAAGATCAATCTATGGAGTCATGTAGCAACGAGGGAGAGGGGAGCGCGTCTACATACCCTTGTAGATCACGAGCGGAAGCGTTCAAGAGAACGCGGTTGATGGAGTCGTACTCGTCGTGATCCAAATCACCGAAGATCCTAGCACCGAATGGACGGCACCTCCGCGTTCAACACACGTACGGAGCGAAGACGTCTCCCGCGCCTTGATCCAGCAAGGAGGAGGGAGAGGTTGAGGAAGAGGGCTCCAACAGCAGCACGACGGCGTGGTGGTGATGAAGCTGCAGTACTCCGGCAGGGCTTCGCCAAGCTCTTATGGAGGAGGAGAGGTGTTGGGGAGGGGAGGGGCTGCGCCTTGGATGTTGTTTGCAGCCCTCCCCTCACCCCTCTATTTATAGGGGAAGGGGGAAGGGGGCCGGCCCCCTCTAGATGAGATCTAGAGGGGGGCGGCCAAGGGGAGGGGGGCTTGCCCCCCAAGCAAGGGGGCGCCCCCCCCCCCTTAGGGTTTCCCCCCAACCCTAGGCGCATGG
Organism: Triticum monococcum; assembly: GCA_034509565.1. Classification (NCBI taxonomy): domain Eukaryota; kingdom Viridiplantae; phylum Streptophyta; class Magnoliopsida; order Poales; family Poaceae; genus Triticum; species Triticum monococcum. The sequence goes on from CM067845.1 coordinate 675,961,494, forward strand.
GCCCTAGGGGGGTGTGGCGCCTCAGCCCACTTGGGCTGGTTCCCTTCTCCATACAGACCACAAGGCCCTCCGGAAGAGGTGGCCCCTCCCGGTGGACCCCCGGAACCCCTCCGGTGGCCCCGGTACAATACCGATATGCCCCCAAACCTTTTCGGCGACCGTATGACAACTTCCCATATATAAACCTTTACCTCCGGACCATTCCGGAACTCCTCGTGATGTCCAGGATCTCATCCGGGACTCCGAACAACATCCGGTAATCACATACAAGTCTTCCTAACAACCCTAGCATCACTGAACCTTAAGTGTGTAGACCCTACGGGTTCGGGAGACATGCAGACATGACTGAGACGACTCTCCGGTCAATAACCAACTGCGGGATCTGGATACCCATGTTGGCTCCCACATGCTCCACGATGATCTCATCGGATGAACCACGATGTCGAGGATTCAATCAATCCGTATGCAATTCCCTTTGTCAATCGGTACGTTACTTGCCCGAGACTCGATCGTCGGTATCCCAATACCTTGTTCAGTCTCGTTACCGGCAAGTCACTTTACTCGTACCGTAATGCATGATCCCGTGATCAACCACTTGATCACATTGAGCTCATTATGATGATGGATTACCGAGTGGGCCTAGAGATACCTCTCCTTCATATGGAGTGACAAATCCCAGTCTCGATTCGTGCCAACCCAACAGACACTTTCGGAGATACCTGTAATGTACCTTTATAGTCACCTAGTTATGTTGTGACGTTTGGCACACCCAAGGCACTCCTACGGTATCCGGGAGTTGCACAATCTCATGGTCTAAGGAAATGATACTTGACATTCAGAAAAGCTACAGCAAACGAACTACACAATCTTTGAGCTAAGCTTAGGATTGGGTCTTGTCCATCACATCATTCTCCTAATGATGTGATCCATTATCAATGACATCTAATGTCCATAGTCAGGAAACCATGACTATCTTTTGATCAACGAGCTAGTCAACTAGAGGCTCACTAGAGGCTCACACACATGTATTACGATTTCCGGATAACACAATTATAGCATGAACAATAGACAATTATCATGAACAAAGAAATATAATAATAACCATTTTATTATTGCCTCTAGGGCATATTTCCAACAGGGCTAAGTTGGGACACCCCTGCAGGGTTTTGAACTTTCGAAAGCCGTGCCCGCGGTTATGGGCAGATAGGAATTTGTTAATATCCGGTTGTAGAAAAACTGACACTTAACTTAATTAAAATGAATCAACAACGTGTGTAACCATGATGGTCTCTTTTCGGTGGAGTCCGGGAAGAGAACACGGTCTTGTGTTATGCTCGAACGTAAGTAGTTTTAGGATCACTTCTTGATCTGTATAGCTTCTCGACCGTGATTTGCTTCTCTTCTCGCTCTCATTTGCGTAAGATAGCCACCATATATGCTAGTGCTTGCTGCAGCTCCACCTCAATACCCCTTCCTACCCATAAGCTTAAATAGTCTTGATCGCGAGGGTGTGAGATTGCTGAGTCCCCGTGACTCACAGTTTACTTCCAAAACCAGATGCAGGTGCCGACAGTGCCAGTGTAGGGGACGCAACCGAACTCAAGTGGGACTTCGACGAGGATTCAGGACGTTACTAACAAGCCTGCCATCGGCAGAGGCGAAACATGATCACGACCATCAGGAATGAAGACACAACCGCAAGCGACCATGATGAGATCGCAAATGAAGTGGATGACTACTACACAAATGTGTTTGCCAGCGCACCTTTGAGGACTCACACCATTCATCTCAGCCTCTTGAACCTGCCGACCATGAACATGGTGGATGTAGAGCAGCCTTTCACTATGGAGGAAGTGGAGAAGATTGTGAAGAACATGCCCATGGACAAGGCGCCGGGTCCATACGGCTTTACGGGACGGTTCTTTGCATCCTGCTGGCATATCATCAAGGACGACCTAATGAGGGCACTCCAAGCATTCTACCAGGGCGACATGAGGGCCCTGCAAGCCATTAACAAGGCGATAGTGGCCCTCCTTCCCAAAAAGGATGGTGCGGTGGACATTCAAGATTTTAGGCCGGTGAGCCTGGTGCATAGTGTGATAAAGATTTTCGACAAGACACTATCTACACTGCTTGCAACAGATCTACGTTCCATAGTGGGGAAGCACCAGAGCGCCTTCGTAACAGGACGATCCATCCACGATAATTTCATGCTTGTGCAATGCACGGCACAAAGACTACACGCCCTATGGGACCCAGCCATTATGCTCAAGCTTGATATGTCAAAGGCGTTTGACTCGGTGCAATGGCCTTTCCTACTCGAAGTCCTCCGTATGGTTGGGTTTGGGGAGCGCTGGATCAATGTGGATATGTGGGATGCTGGCGAGTACATCAACAAGGATCATGATCAACAGAATGCCGGGACGGCCAATATACAATACATGTGCTTCAGGCAAGGCGCCCCCCTCTCCCCAATGCTATGCATTCTGATCATGGAGCCCTTGCATCGCATGTTTGAGCTGGCAACCGCGAGAGGCCTGCTTGCTCCGCTTGCAAGAACAGGGCTGCAGCACCGCCTTTCGATGTTTGCTGACGACGTCATGATCTTCCTGAAGACAAACGAGCGAGATCTGAACACATGTGCATCACTACTTACTCTGTTTGGAGAAGCATCGGGCCTTCGCGTCAACCTTGCCAAAAGCGCAGCTTACCCAATAAGGTGCTCTGTCGAGATCATGGAAACTGTGGAACGAATTCTTGGCTGCCCGAGAGGTACTTTTCCGTGCAAATACCTAGGGTTGCCGCTCACCCTGAGGAAGCAATCCCATGTGCAGTTGTCAAGCCTTGTTGATCATCTTGCGGCAGCGCTGCCAAAGTAGAAGGCGGCCAAGATGCCGAAGAGTGGAAGAATGCTTCTAGTTCAATCCGCTCTATGTGCGATCCCGTTGCACGCAATGATGGCACTCGACCTCCCGCGGAAGACAATTGCAACAATGAACAAAATTTGTCACAACTTCCTATGGTGCGCAGAGGCAAGCTCGTCCGGCGGTAACTGTGTCGTCGCCTAGGAGATATATGTGCCCCCAAGTGGGCGGGTGGTCTAGGTATTCCCAACCTAAGATGGATGAACACAGCCGTGCAGCCTTGGCTGCAACGATCAGACGCATCGAGACCATGGGCTGAATTTGACATTGTGGTGATGCAAGCTTCAAGGCAAATCTTCAATGCGGTTGCTCGCTGGATCATAGGTGATGGAAATGCAGCACTCTTTTGGGAGGATAGATGGCTTGAAGGGTATCAGATTGCGGAGATTGCACCTTTGACCTATGAGCGAGTCAGGAAGAGAATAAGAGGCAGATGCACCGTATCCCAAGCATTGCAGGACGATCATTCGGTTGCTCAAGTGAGCCCTGAGGTAACAGCCGAATTACTACGCGAGTACTTGCAGTTGTGGAATATGATCCAAAGAGTGGAGCTTAAGCTAACACAGTGCGACAACATCACCTAGTCATGGGAAGAAAATGGATGCTACTCAGCGAGGACAGCCTACGCCGCCAAGTTCTAGGGCAGACAGATCATCCCCACGGCCGAATTCAGTTGGAAATCAAAGGCACCATCACCTTGTCGCTTCTTCACATGGCTCGCAATCCAAAACAGATGTTGGACGTCCGCTCGGTTGGCAAGAAGAGGACTCGATCACCAAAACAGTTACCTGTTACCCAATGTGCAACCAAGCAGAGGAGAGCATTAACCACATCCTTTTACAATGTGTCGTTACACGGGAGGTGTGGACCGCGATCTGCCGCCCCCTAGGCAAGCCATAGTGGATACCCATAGCGAATGACAATCTCACTGCATGGTGTCAAGACAAGGGAGGAAGAGGACAGGCCACGAGGGATGCAAATGCAATCATCATCCTAGGCCTATGGAAACTATGGAAGCACCGCAACTCTATCATCTTCGACGGGGCCACACCTTCAAAGAATCGGGTTATCCACGCCATCGTCAGAGAGGGCCGCGTATGGAAACAAGCGAGCATACTAAAATGGGACATGGATGGTTTCTTCGCATAAGTGAAAGGGTGGGCTGCAGAGAGTAGCTACACATAGGAGACGAAGGTGGAGGATGGGGTTAGTGTTCGGTGTGTATATACGTAATCTGTAACACTAATGTGGACGGGCTCTTTACCCCGGTTCCTTCTTTATAATATAATACACACAAGCTGATGAAAGGCTAGTGCATACAGCGTACACAATATGTATGGCCGTCATTACCAGGAGAACATCATTTTGGCTCGCGGGCTTAAGGGGGAGCTAGAATTTTAAAAATTCAAAAAGAATGTTTATCGGCTCTACACCAATTCAAATGGTTTCTATTTATTTTAAAATATAACAAATGGTATGTTGATTTGTAGGTTGCAACAAAAAAAGACAACTTTCTGATCCCATGACAACAAAAGTAATTATGTTTTTTTACGCGGCCCTCTCTGACACACACACACACACACACACACACACACACACACACACACACACACACACACACACACACACACACACACACACACACACATATATATATATATATATATATATATATATATGATAGATAAGAAAATACGTGCATATATTAGTCATCTGCATGTACAGTTTTCTTCAGAAGTCTTTGACATCCAAAGCCAGTGCTTTCGATTGGCTACCTGCCCTGTCGGCTGAGTTCTAAATCGTTATTTGGTCCCTAGATGCCCTTATCTTGCTCCGTTGCTTGTTGGCTGGCCACGTACGCTGCCTTTTATCCGATTCCGTCGGCTGATGCGAACCAGTGGCTCGTATGCATGCCAAACGTGTGATTTTCTGTCGGTAGATGAGATGTCCTTTTTTGCTGGCTAAAGTGTGATACATTTGTATGGACTTCTCTTAGATAATGAACTTGCATGAACAAGTGGTAAGAGCTTTCATACGAGAATTAGGAGCCAAGCCATATCCGACTTCGAAGACCATGCAGAACTGATGCGAGCTGCTTCTTCTTCTTCTTTTCTCCTCAAAAAAGCTGCTTCTCCTTTTACTACTGCTGCTTATATTTTCCTTTTAGACATTATTTATTTTGTATTTATTTATTCTAATGCATAGTGATAATCGTATTTTTATTCAAAGTTGCTTCTCCCTTTACTACTGCTTCTTATATTTCCCTTTTTAGACTTTATTGTTTTGGTTTTTATTCTAATGCGAAGTGATAATCTCGCCCTTGAACATTTTTTTTTATTTTGTCGTCTGTTTAACCATTTTTCCTCTATCATCATGATCTTTTACATCAAAGTTACGAAGTAACGATGTTGCTAATTCTCATGGTAATAGAGAGAATTGGTTAAATAAACGATAAAATGAACAATAACTACTTCGAAGACGCATGTTCAATCAAAATTTAGGATTCGTGCAAGCGCAGAGGGCATGGGAAAATCTAGATCAAATGACGATGAGCAGTTGGAGTAATATCTTTTTCTTGAGGATTCCTCCTCCTTGTATGTGTTGCCACTTTGGTCGGCTACTACAAGTCTACAAGCAAGAGATCTCCACGGCTCCACGTTTAATGCCTGAAAAACGCATGGGCTCTTACATTCCTCGCTCGGCCTAGTCATATCTTTCTTTAGCAAGCGGTCTTTGTCATCATTTGCGTGTTTACTTATTCCTAGTACGTGCATTTTTCCAGTCCAGTTTTTACCTGAATAGTTTTTCTTTAGTTTGTGAAGATTTTCCAGAATTTATGAATTTAAATTCATGAATATTTCCAAATACAAAAAATCAAATCATTGAATAGTTTTGAAAATTCAGTGAAATTTTCCAAAATTTGGGGAAATGATTAAATTTAAGAACATTTTTTAAAACCCCCAAATATTTTAAAAATTTATAAACAATTTTAGAAATTCTTGAATGAGCTTAAAATTCATTACATTTTCTCGAATTAACCATTTTTACATCCATGAACATTTTTCTATTTTCATGAGCATTTTTAAAATTTCTGGAAATTTTTTAATTTACATATACAATTTTTATATTTCATGGACATTGTTAAAATTGGGGCTTTTTGTAAATTCACAAACAATGTATAAGGTCATATGCATTTTTTAAATGTGCAAATATTATTTAAATCAGAAATAATTTCCTACCCATGGTGGTAGCTATGCACGGCCCCAACTTTTACCTCTAATTATTTTGGTAAATTATTTTGGACTATGAAAAATAACTCTATAACAAAAATATCGTGACTTTGGACCTGCCACACAAGCAAACATGCAATTAACCAAATGAAAATATCGTGATTTTTTTAAATCATGAATATTTTTATAATTTATGAGTTATTCTTAATCAGGCACATTTTTATGTTCATGTTAATAATAAAACAACATAATACATTTTTATTAACCAAATGGTATAAACTAAAGGAAAAACAAACACAATGAAAAAGAGAAAATACAAAAAGGAAGAAAGAAAAGAAAATAATATCAATAATAAAGTAAATAAATGAGAAAAACAGAAAAGGGGAATTGAATGGAAAAAGTGGAGCAAGAAGGGTTGGCAACACACAAAATACAAAGGAAAAGCCTTGAAATTGGCCGACCGGCTCAATTTTACATCGCTCAATCGTGTGAGCGATCGCTTTCCACGTGGTCCCACGCGTAGTCGCGGCATCCGCAAAAATCCGTATCTCACTACCTAGCCTTATCTTCTCGAGACCAGACCAAAGCCATCCGCAAAAATCCCCATCGCCTCGCCTTGCTCTCTCCTTGGCTCATGATGGCAAAGTCAAGGGGAAATGCGTGATTGGGGTAGGCAGTGTCAAACATGTCCATCAGGAGTCTATACCGCATGTAAGAGAAGTAGAGACCTCCGGACCCGGGTACTGCAAAGCTCAACGTTGATGGGCGTATATGGTGAAGAATGGTTCTGCGAGCGCGGTATGATCCTTTGAGACCACTCAGGGGTTGTCATCTTTGCTACAATCCGGTCCGGGCGCTGCCCTCCTGCATTGGAGCCATCGAAGCCGAGCCTGCCGCAATCCAAGAGGGGATTCGTCTCGCTCTGAGTTGAACGGAGCTAGACTATGTTGTCGAGTCTGACTGCGCTGAGCCATCACAATGTTATCGTCACCAGAAAATGATTGATCTTGCTAGTGAATGAGATTAGAACTCTTATGTCTGAAGGAAGGAGGATAGAACTTGGTAAGCTTAGGTGGGATGTTAATCTTGCTAGTTATAGCATCGATTGCATGTGACGATCGCACCAACAAACTGCTTGTTGGTTGCGTAGTACACCTGAGGAAATTACTAGTGTTCTAAATACCTTGTAACCTTATTCCTTGGTGAGGAGGAAGGTGGCCTTGGTCACGTACTGCATGTTGTTCCACTGCTTGGACGAAGAGCATTCCGCCGGCCGTGCGGTTGACGTTGCTGGCGTCGCCGTTCTTGTTGAGGCAGGCGCAGAGGTAGTGCTCCGCCTTGGCCTTGTACTTCTCCAGCGTCGCCTTGTGCTCCGGCTGCTTCCCTTCCAGCAGCACCTAAAATGACACGACACGGCTAAAAACACATTTTATCTTGAGTGATATTCGATGTACATCTATGCAGTTTAATTTTCTGAAGAAATATATGTGAAGAAAACATTTTCGATCGTGCATGCCATACCACCCAAAGAAACAATCGTGCAATATAAAAATTAATTAGAGAATAGGTAGTTAATTTGTTGAGCAGTCATGTACAGCTGATGCTCACCTTGGTGGCGAGGATCTGGAGGCCGGCGTAATTGACGTCCCAGCTGAACTCTGTGATGGCCCAGGTGGTGCCGCCGAACTCGTCGGCCATGTCGACGGCGTAGTCCAGGTAGCTCGCCTTCCCCATCGCCCGGTGCAGCCACAGCGCCGCCCAAAGCATCTCGTCGCCGTACCCGCTCACCGACGCTTAGTAGCTATACGCCTCGCCGATGCTACTGTCGTACTTGCCACTGTATTTGTCCCCTAGCCGTCGCCATCAGAATTAAACTTTGACGCTAGATCATTCTCAATGTAGACAAGAAAGGAGACTCACTGAGGATAAACAAGAAATAGTTGCCCCTAATTAATTGTGGCTGCGGGTTGATTCTAAGGAAAGGCAGGGGGTTATTTGAAAAAACGCATGCTGACCGGCTCGGGCCCGACGAGTCCACTTGTCACTCTGTGATTAGTCCAAGACCAAAGTTGCACATTTGATGCAAGTTGTTGGACTGGGTAGGGTCATTTTGCAAGTTATAGGACCAAACCATCACATTCTTGACAAGTTGTAGGACTCCCAATGCTTTTAACTCATAAAATATCTAGGGCTGCCAACCTACATTGGAAAAGCAAGGGAAATGACCTTTGAGTATATAACGGAGAAAGTGTGGAAAGGATACAAAGCTGGAAAGAGAAGATGCTGTCAAAAGCGGGAAATGAAATTTTAATTAAGGCAATAGCACAAGCAATACCAGCGTATACAATGGCATGCTTCGACATAACAAAGGCCATGTACGAGGAACTGAGCTCCACGATGGGGCGATATTGGTGGAACCAAATGGATAAGCAAAACAAAATCCATTAGGTGTCATGGGAAAAAATGGTGAAACTGAGCAGGGTCATAAGTGCGACATACTATTCAGGAAAATCACTGTTAGAAGCCACCCCAATGGTGGTATCTCTTATGTTTGGAGGAGTATCCTTAAGGATTCAACTTTTGAAGAGGGGCATTATCTGAAGGGTAGGTAATGGAGAAAATATTGAGATTTGGGAGGACCCCTGGATCTCAAGAGGAGTTACAAGAAGAATGTTCACGCAAAAGGGAAAGAATCTGATAACAAAAGCTAAACACAGCAACTCGTCTTGGTTGTGAGGGGTGATGTTAGAAACTGATTTAGTTTCGTTGAAGCACGCCGTCTCTTCTGAAGCCGATGATTTATCTGCTTTAGGTGTTGTGTTTAGGAAAATAAAGTTCCAGCCAAGGGTTTGTGTGCCTGATGTATTTATATTTATTAAACACTGTCCAAGGTCTTGTAATCAGGCTGCTTAGATTTTAGCTGCATATATATGGCACGCCTCTAGGCTCTAGATATGGGGACTTGTGAAATCTGGCTTGGCCAATTTCCAAATTTTGTATCAGACGCTGTAACTGTTGACTTGTCCAGCCGTGTTATATAATGGATGGATGGAATTTCTATCAAAAAGAATCTGTTTAAAAAATAAATAAAAAAGTTGCAGCTTCCGTTGGATGGGTTTGGCCAGGGTAGAGATATGAGCCCGTAGCCTAGGGCAGGGCGGTTGTACCGTGCCAGGCGCCACGGCAGAGGAGCTGCCGCCGGCCACACCTTGGTCGTCTCAACGTTGCCGAGCATCGCCCGGCTGGTTTTGCCGCTAGAATAGAATTGGGGCGGTGGTGGATTAAGGGGCTGTTTGGTTTGAGACTAAGTTTGCCAAAGCTTGGCATACCTAAAATTAGGTAAATTTGACCAACTTAGGTATGTGTTTGGTTCAAGCCACATCTTAGGCAAGCCACACTATGGTCCCACATCACATACACATAAAAAGTGTGGCAAAATTCCTTTAGGCTTGCCAACTTGTGGCTCTCATTTTGAAGAACTAACCTTAGGCAAGTTTGGCAAACATTGTATGGCAAAGTATGGCACTCCTAGGCCTAGAACCAAACAGCCCCTGAATTTGGATGCGTCTCGGTCTAGGGATGGCAATGGGTCGGGTTTGGGGCAGGTGGAGCTGGTCCAAATCCAAGCCATGACCCATGTTCCTACCCTCTGCCCATCCACTAAATTATCCATGGGCGTAACTTGTGCCCATGCCCAAACCCGCTGGATACCCACATACCCATGGAGCTCCATGGGCATAGAAAAGTCAGCATGAAGCATTCCCAAATATCAAATCAACTCATCATCATTCACTCACAAATGACAACATAAGCTACATGCATAAGTACGTAACAAGTAATACGATGAGTCCTTAAGTGTGACATACCAGAGGTTGATTCTGTAGTGTATAGCTCATGGCACGAGTTGCATATTTCCTGCCATTTCCCATTGATTCGTTCTTTCTACTGTCACTAGCATATGACCCCACATGTCATACGAGTATCCATTGGATATCCATGAAGCACAAACTATAACCATGCCCAACCCGGCTGTTCGTGGGTATCCATATCCACGGACCCATGGGTAGAAATGTGCTCCATACCCTTGCCCAACCGGGTCGGGTATCCATGGGTATCCAGATCCATGGATAAAATTGTCATCCCTATCTTGGTCCATCTCTCACGTGTCTGTTGCTTCGTTCGTCACCAGATCCGTCCTCCATTCGCCTATACATACAATACGCTACCAACGCCTCTCTCCTTATTACTACCTACGTACGTACTATTATTGCTCTCCCGCAACATCGATCGAATTCCAACTAAGAATCATACTCCTATTGATTCACAAATCTAGGACATCATTCAGATTCAGATTCTAAAAGTCTAGCAAGAAAACCAAGACTTTTTTATGAAGATCTGCATCAGACTATGATGATGAAACCAAAGAGAAAGGGGCTTCAACTCACCAACCTGCCAAAGGTATATATATATATATATATATATATATATATATATATATATATATATATATATATATATATATATAGTGTTAATATTCATCACTCAGGGTGCAGAATAAGTTATTCTTCATCCAAGGTAATATTACGATCATTTCATAATTAAATTACATTTGGAATTCAAATAGTTACATTCTTATTGATTCACGACGTAAAATTTGACATAAAAAAATAAATATATAAGTCATAAGACAAGAAAAATTACAATTTATGTGTATTTTACATTATGTTTTTACATTTGTAATTTTACATAACATAAAATATTTTTTTTGATGATTATATATTTTCTTACGGTCTCTTTTTACTTCGGAAATAAAGCAAAAATTACAGAACGTAAAATTACTATCCATTGATGATAAAATAGAGGGGGTGAAGAATAACTATTCCTCACCCAGGATGACGAATAGTCAATCCCTATATATATATATATATATATATATATATATATATATATATATATATTCGAATGCACTCATGCCAACTTATTATTAGAATCTTATTAAGTATATCAACTTGCTGTCCTCGTCCTACTTTTGCTTCACAATGCACAACAACTTAGTTTGCTTATCAATGTGCAACTATCTGAATGCCTTTGCTGTAGGACATTCTCTGCAGCATCCTGTCACGGTTGCCTATAAAGGAAGCCGTGCGGACGAGCATACTGTCGGAACACTGGAAACATCTTTGGCGCTGCCACTCAAATCTAGAATTCACTCTTAGATCAATGTTGCCGCTTCCTCCTCGTACCAATGGACCCAACGATGTTAGGCTGTGGAAACAAGAGTTTATTCACAGAGTTGATGCAGTCCTGCAGCAACACAGTGGTGCAGGGGTTGACAACATTCAGTTTAAGGCTCCATGTGACGATGAGCATGGGGATCGGATAGAGGGATGGGTCCGCTTTGCCATAGCTTCCAAGGCAAAGCAACTTATTCTCGATTTCTCAGCTACACACCAACATCCATATAAAATCGATTTGCGGCTTCTCGATGACAGCGGCCCATCTATAATATCGTTATCGCCTCCTGGAACTTTACTTCTAGCAGTTATATGCATCAAGCTGGAGGGTATCTGTACTAATTCTCTAGAGTACATGTTCACAAAACTTTGTCATAATGTGCCCCGTGTCGAGATTCTGACTCTAAGATGCCGTGAGGGGAAGGTTCTTGATTTCCGCCTTTTGTATTATATTAGGCACAATTCTCATTGCCGATTTTATTGTTTTCTTTCTTACCTGTCTATTTATTTGTGTGATGATTCAGATGGCTACATCGCCAGGAAAGCTGCACGAGTTTGTTCATTTGAAGCACCTGACACTGGACTTGACTTTTGTGTGTGGGACAAGGACAAGTGATATTCTTGAATTTGCCTGCCTTCTGGTTGCTGCTCCTTTCTTGGAAAAGCTGGAATTTCACGTAAGTTTGGCCTTTCAACTTTCATGCTACTGTAGTAACCATTAGAAAATCGATTATTGTTTCTAGCCGACCCCACTTGTGCTTTTGAAATAAATATGACATTTATTATCTAGTAATCAGAATCCTGTTCAACATAGTTTGACTTTTAGGGCACATCTGGGTGTGTCTCTATCGTCTATTGCACATCAAGTGAGTGAATCAAGAATAAAGAGAAAAAGAAAGAAGAAAAAGAAAATATTCACATGAATCTTGACGTAAGTTCAATGACATAGGACCTAGATGTGCAATACTTATGGCACATCTAGATTTTTTCATACGATTTCGTACGAGAAGACACAGGCACGTTTCGTGAGATTTGGGCCCACACCACCGGATGAGTCTGGTCGTACAAAAAATCATACGGATTTCTGTCCTGTGTATAGCAGCTCTCTTTAGCAAAACTGTTTCTTTTAACACAGATTGATGAGCTACTTGAGACTGCTAAACACAAAGTAGTCACATCCTTCACTTAATTTATGTACAGATGTGGCTATGCTGCCAGCATGCACGGTACAGTGTCGATAAAGGGCATCTCCGGAGCCTTCCCTCCCAACCACACTTCCATTTCATCAGAGGATGCTTGGATCCAAAGGATTTATTTTAGTCTGATTAAAAATAGTCTTTTTAAGAGGCTAAAGTTCCAAGCACCCCTGACTAAAGAGGGACTAAAACTAGTCTTGAAACTAAAAAATTTTAGTCAGGGGTATCCCTACTAAAATGTGGATTAGTCCTCTCTCTCCTCATTTAACTGATCTTCTTTAACACATGCGAATTCTGGATTGGAGGGTTTGAAGTATAATAAATACTCATTAACTTGATTTCAATCTCTTTAGTATTTGGATCCAAGCATGAATGATGCTAGCAAGTTTTAGTCCCACTATTTTTAGTCATGAGACTAAAACGTATCCAAGCCCCTTCTCAAATCGGTCGACATCACGGGGTTCTACGGCGAGAAGGACCAGCTGGAGCTGGCGCTACACATCCTCAGAGACGCCGTCGTGCTGGAGTCGATGAAGATAGACCCAGAACCTGCGGCCGCCCCCGCTGGTCTTACCCGACTGGCGCGCACAGAGGCTCCTCATTTTGTGGACGGCTACCAAGTCGCCCGGGAGTTCCTTCTCAGCAGAGACTGCCGCGATGTTGTCCACGTCGCAAAGCCTCTCGCCTGTCTGAGGCCGCCGCTCACGCTTGGCGCCAGCACGCGTATTGATGCAGCCCAACGTGCATATTTCTTTGCAGCTCTGCGTACAAGAGACGCGGAGAATGCGGAGTAATGGTCGGGGCCTTCCTCCGACCGGCTTTCTGAAGCTATACATACACCGGTGACATTTGGTAGCATTCATTCAGAGTCAAAACTCTTTCTGTTGAACTCCATCCATTTCCATTTGGTAGCATTCATTCATTCAGAGTGACAACTCTTTCTGTTGAACTCCATCCATTTCCATTTGGTAACATTCATTCAGAGTCAAAACTCTTTTGTTCGATCATGGAAAAGAAAAGAGCTCTTTCTGTTCAGAGGTTGGCTTGCTAGCATGTATGTACTCCTCCCTTGGCCAGTTTAGTTTGTGCTCATTTGGGGCAACTCATTCAGGAAACTTGAAGGGGGGTTTGCTTGACGATTCGAAAAGGATTTGTGTAAGTAATTTGAGTGGGCTCTCTTCCTTGTCTTTGGGTTGATCTCCCCCTGATTTGATTTGCTCCGGTCCATTGCTTCTCTCGGTTAGTTTTGTTTCGTTTCGTGTTGCCAGCAGTGGTTTGCTGTTTAATGTCAAAGAATCCTGGTGTGTGATTGAGCAACAGAGAAGTAGAAGGTGATCGATGTGATTCAGTGATTGCGCATGTTCAGTTGATTGGTCAAGCTCTCCATCTCCATGAATGCTTTTCAAAATTCATGCACTCTTTTCTTTTTTTTTCTTCGGAATATTTAAATATTATCTCTACTTTTCTTTTTCCAGTTTTATTCCTTCTCTTCTCTTTTCTGTTGCTGGTCTGAAGCCTTACTTTTTTTATTTGCATATAGGCAGCAGCACAGTGCAACTTTCTTGTGTTTTTGTATGTGACAGTCTAATCATTAGACGTCTGACTTACTTTCTCGAAAAAAAAATTAGACGTCTGATTTTCATTTCAGTTAAGGTCGCATTATTTATTGTCCAATGTCTGGTTGACACGTGTGTATGTTTTTTTTTTCTAGTTCATTCTGTGTCCCAGGAAACATTCATCTGATTTTTATTCGGGGTTGTGGTAGTATTCACTCTTGGACTCTTTTTCCGACGTCCCACTGCCAGATTTTCGAACCCATTCCGAACCGGCGCCGTGAGCTACAACTTCATTAAGCTGAACAACAATTAAAGTTCATTAACCTGTGCATTGTTGCACTATTGCTTCAGTTTTTGGAATGAGAAAAGACTATACAACTGTCCTTTTCACATGGTCTGCTTCACGTGAGAAAAAAATTCAGGATTTATTTCGTTTTTTTTTGCATTTTTTATATTCCTTTTCTTTCTTATTTTACGGTGTGCCCATCTGTGTGGCGGGACGGCCCCTGTTTTTTTATTTCGTTTTTTTCAATTCTTTTTTTCTCTTGACAATAATTCAGGATTTAAAAACATTGCAAATTTTCAAAAAAGATTCAAGGAATCATAAAATGTTTGTGAATTCAAAAAATGTTCATGATTTTTAAAAATGTTCGCGGATTAAAAAAAATCGTGATTGGAGCCGGCCCAGCGAAGGACGGGCATTGGTTTTTCTCCTTCATCATTTTTATTTTTTATTACCTTTAGTTAAGTTTCTAAAATGGAAAATTTATTTAAATTTTAAAAATTGTTCACTGCGTATTAGAAATTATTTAAAAGCAGTGTAAAAATTGTGTTCGAAAAACTTTTAAATAAGTGTTTATCTCTTTTTAAGTAGCGTTTCTTTTTCTGCTAGGCAGAACTCTTCGTCAACCGTTTCGCCCCTCCCACAACAGGTTCCTCCATTGATTTTTCTTTTCATTTAGCCGGGTTTTTTCCACCACACCATATTTGGCTGCATATTCCAAGTACGCCACTAAATCACATTCATTTACTTATCTTTTGTAGAACTACATCAACTCCACCTTAATTAACTTACTTTTTGCAATAACGTGGAATTACACCACTCAATTCCACGCCATATTTCATCGCACCTTCTGGTATGCCGCTTAATCACATTAAATTACTTACATGCATGAGCCAACGTGGCAACGCACGGGCACGTATCTAGTAGTATTTAAAATATTGTTTGTCAGATTTAAAAAATGTTTGGATGTTTCAAAAAATATTTGTGCATGAGCCAGACAACTCAAAAAACTTCGCACCTTTCAAAAAATGTACATGTCATTTAAGAAAAATATTCACATGTTTCAAAAAATATTTGTGACATTTTTCTAATAATGTTTGTGCAATATAACAAGATGGTTTGTGTTGCTTATGAAAATGTTTTGTACCATTCGAGAAAATGTTCGACACGTATTTGTATTTTCTCAATGTGTATTCAAAATATAATTTGAAACAGATATATGAAAAAAAATGATTTTTTTATTTGAAAAATATTTAATGTGAAATGAAAATAATGTTCTAGAAATATAAAAAAAGTATAGGGTGTATGAAAACAAAATAGGCATGTATTGTTAAGAAAGGAAAAGACAAAGAAGAAAAAAACCACTGAATACTGACACATAAAGCGGCTGAAAACCGATGTAGAAAAGAAAAGGAAAAATAGAAGAGACCCGGAAAAATGGATAAAAGACACACAGAAAACAAAAAATAACACATGAAAAATTCTAAACTGGTCCAACAGATCTATAGAACATTCTCAAAACAGTTTTAATAGGTTGGCCCGCTAAAAGGAAAAGGCCCGGGGACACAAGGCGGAAGGAATTTCTTGACGGACGCTCATTGCGTCAAGTTGTCGCTGTTTCAAGACGGGCCGGCGCAACTACGAGATAGCGCACGCGCTACAGTGCCGGTTTTGGGTACTTTCTGGAAGATTCCTGCCGGTTTTGGGAACCTTCCAGAAGGTTCTTGAACCGGTTTTTCAATGGGTTTTTCCTGTTTATTTTTTCATTTTTCTTTTCTGTTTCTTTTTTTCTTTCTTTTTTCCTGTTTTTCAATGTTCACGTTTTAATTTTTGTTCGGGAGTTTTAAAAGATGTGCGCAAATTAAAAAATTATTCATGTTTGGAAATTTTGTTCGGGAGTTTCAAAAAATGTTCCCAATTTTATAAAATGTTCTTGTATCCAAATATTGATTTGAAATTTGAAAAATGTTCTTGCTTTCTATTTTGGGGGTATTTAAAAAATGTTCAGATTTTCCAAAATTTGCTTGCATTCATCGAAATATTTGAGTTTTTTTAATTTTATTCAAAATGTCGAAAAGTGTTCGCTGTTTCAGACGGCCTTCACTTTTTTTTCTCAAAAGAACTGTTTGCGCACAATTTTTTTGAAACGTTCGGATATGCGCTGAGTTTGGTTCTTAAGACTTTGCGCGGCATTATCAACCAGGTGGGTCTGTGGCTCAACTGGCTAGCCATACTTGTTTGAAGCATGTGGTCTTAGGCTTGAACCTCGCTCGACATTCTGCCGCAGAGAGCGGCAGATAGGACCTCTCAAGGCAGAATACGCCTCAGTGTATGCTAGATGTAGCTCCCGCTCTAATATAAGGAATTCCTTGTTCTTCGCTCCTCTTGCCATGGATAATCTCTATAATGCCCACGGTTGAGCGACATGGGCCCGCCCACACGCTCAGCGGCCCCTGGTTTTGGGAGATTTTTTTAATAATGTTCCTCTTTTGTGCAGGTTTGATGGTTTTTCTTTGTCTTTTTCTTTTTAGTTTTTTTTCTTATTTCAAATCCATGAACAGCTTTTAGAGTTAGGAGCATACTTTTTTTAAAAAAAAATGAACATTAAAAATTAAATGTATTCAAACTACACAGGGAAGTAAATGCTTTTTGTAAGGTGAACCCCATGTCATTCGTTCAATAATAGGAGTACATACCCACATGTAACCACGATCTAGAGGCAACTAGAAGCACAATTGGCACAAGACTTTTGCTAAAATAACCCGGTAAAAAACAAGGAAGTCCACGGGGCCTAAAAGTTAAAGAACCAAAAGCCACTGGCATAAATGAGACGCTGCCAGACATATATAGGAGATACACCACCATCTCGTGCAGGAGGGAAGAAGCGTTGTAGCAAGCAGAGTTGCATCATGAGTCGATGAAGTAGGTCGTCGTGTGGCCTGAGACTTTGTGGCTTCTCGGGCGGAGATCTTTCCCACGCTCCCAGGTCCGCGACTTCTCCATCGTCACCCGACACGGTTGGAGATTAGACCTGTAGTCACCTTCCTGCAATCGCCAAACACATGCCAAGCCGGTAATCTTCCAGATCAGGCCACTACCATCGCGCTTGAAGAAGACAACACCAATAAACCCTACTGCATCCGGAACAAGGCCAGCGGTCCAAATAAATAGCACCAGAGCAAACACATTGCAACGGTGTAGTTGAAGCACAATGAGACTTCACAAAGTAGTCGCCATAGCCGCATGAACCATGCTTGACCAACAAACCTACCAGATCGACCACAGAGGCACTTCATTTACCCCTATGGTCGCCACCACTAGAGATGAAGCCATGGCCAGCCGAAACCTAATAAGCAAGCTAGTCCTAAAACCACCGCTAATACACCCCTCACACGCGGGGTTCGTTGAACGGGAAGGAGAGAGCCACGGGAGACAACGCTGGCAAATGGAGGCGCCAATGGGTTTTGCTTGTTTCCATCGGCACGGGAGGAGCGAGGTGGGTGGTTTGAGAAGGAACAATGAAATGTAGTGTATGTATGAATTGTGCAAACATAAAATGGGTGTTTTTTTTAAGTTACCATAAAATGGGTGTTGATGCCATCAGCTTTTTTTCTTGGGTATATATATGTGGTATATGAGGAGCGAGAATACGTACTCCCAAAAGTACACAACCATTTATATATATATATATATATATACTGCTGCCGGTGCCACGTGTCCCAGCTTTTAGTAAGTTGGGCAAGAACTTATAGAGGACGACCCAAGGAAGGATTGGCCTCGATCGCAACATATAATAGGCTACTAATTACTGCTCGCAATAATAATATATAGGTTATTTTTGGAAGGAATTAATTCGCCCATAAACAGATCAACGTGAAAGGTCTCCCTCATCTCATCATCCCCTTGTTGTGATTGATCAACATGAGATGAGAGGCCGAACTTGGATTTGCTAGCCAAGTAATCTCGATCGGTTGGTGTCAGATCACGGCAGCCTCCCTCTCCGGCCCCTAGTAATCTCGATCGACCCATCTCCAAACTAAGCAATCCAATGGCGTGCGGGTACAAGGCGGCGGCGGCGCGCGACGTCCCCGGCGTGCTCCTCCTCCTCCTCGTGGCCTCTCTCGCCACGGTTGCCAGTAAGTAAAACCTTGGCGGCGGCGGCGGCGGGCATGTTGATTGATGATGATGATGCATGCTTCTGTATTTTCTTGCATTGACCATTTTTTTTGCTTAATAAAATTATTAGGGTGTGCGTGGGTGGGTGACTACGCGTCGGACCACGGGTGCGGCAAGACGTTCGTGGAGGCGCTGTGCGACCCGGCGGACGCGGCCCAGAACCGCGCCTGCAGCGACGCCTGCCACTACAACGGCTGCGGCGGCGGCCGCTGCGTCTACGTCGCCACCGCCAGGGGATGCTACTGCAAGCCATAGCCCTAGCAATCGCTCCATCCTCCAAGTCGATGATGTATGTGTTCCCTCGTTGAATTGATTGGTGAATTGAATAAATTGAAGAAATTGCTGCTGGGAACACAGAGCATGTTGATGTTGGTTTTTCAACATGCATGATTTATTTGATCGCGATCGAGGGAAAAAAATGATTTACAACAATGCAGTAAATCTTTTCCTTAAAGCCTGCGGATCGCGATCGATCAATATTCGGTGCCTGCCATGTGATGTATGGGACACACACTCGATGCTCTTCTTTTCTTTTTCTTCTTTTTTATTTATTAGGAACCAACGTTGTATGCTTGACAGGAAATCAATTCTATCCATTAGTTTTTTTCTTTTTTCTTTTTCAGAATTGTCGCCATCTTTTTTCATCCAAAACAAAGGTCATATATACCCTCAAAAAAAAAACAAAAAAAAGGTCATATATAGGTCCAAGGTTTGGGTCATGAGTATTGCCCAACCAAACATGTCTACCTACGCCTAGGTTACAAGTAAACTTGACGAGATTATGAGTCTCAAAATTAAAGTTGATAAAAGAACAAGAAATAAGACTATTACAATGATTCATCATCTCATATTTTATCCATTTGTTGCATGGAACGCACGAGGAATACATACATTACTTGGCGCTCATTACTTTCAGGGTAGCACAGCCCAGCCCGGCCCAGCTCAGCCCAGGTGGAACAGCCGAAAGAAGCCGCAATTCCCCATGGGCTGGGACACCATATCGTCCGTCCGCAGCTATGGACCTGGCCTTGGGAGATCCTATTTGCCGCAAATAGTCCCCAGTTCGCACAGACCTCGCCCGATTGGGCCGGCCATTGGGTTCAAACCCTTACCGTATGGTCGGGCGCAAAAACTCTGAGAAAAATAAGTGCGAGCCGGATTCGATCTGGAGAGCTGCTGTAGAGGACGGAGAATCCTGCCAGTCGAGCTGACTGACTGGTAACAAAAGAGAAGCAACATAACTCAACATTACTCAAAAGAAATTAAGAAACATATAAAATTTATTAAATTCCAATTTCTTTTGAAGAGTAATTTTTTGAAACCACGAAACAATCTTTAAAAAAATGGGAAAATTTTTTGAAAAACGAGAAAAAAAATTGAAATTCTGAACAAAATTTGAAAATTCGAACAAATTTCGGGAAAACATATGAATTTTAAACCTCCAAACTTTTTTTAAAACACAAACAAATTTATAAATTCAAAACTTTGTTTTGAAAATAAACAAAATATGAAATAAATTCTTTTGCACAATAAAAACAAAATTTAAAATTCACAACATTTTTATGAAAATGTGAACACTTTTTGAAAATACGAACAAAATTTTGAAACTCCAACATTTTTCGACATGATTTTCTTTGGAAATTCCGAATATATTTTTAACATTGCGAACAATTTTCGAAAAGATGAACAAAATTATAAAATTTCGAACATTCTTTAGAACATGAACAAAACTCCAATTTTTTTTTGAAGATATGAACAGATTTTACATTTCCAAACATTTTTGGAAATTGTGAACAACATTTTAAAAATGTGAACAAAATTTATAATTTTTTTTTTGAATTTTAACAAAAAATGTGAAAACAGGAACATTTTTTGAAATTTTGAACAAAATTTTGAAAATGTGAACATTATTTCAAAAATTGAACAAATTTTGACCACAAGAACATTTTTCAAAATTCTGAATAATATTTGAACTTTTCGAAAAGCTTAAAAAGAAAAAGTAAAGTAATATCAATAAAGAAAATAAAAATAAAGAAAATGAGAAAAAAGAAAGAACAGAAAAGGACAGTGAAGAAAACCCGAAAAAACTAGCAGAAGGAACAAATAATTTTTTGGAAATTCCGCAAGCTGGTTTTAAGTTTTGTCTCCGCTGTTTGTTCTTTAGGTTTAGCGTTGTTATTCCGCAAACTTGTTTTAAGTCGTGGTGGCTGGCGTGACCTGTACGTCTATAGGAGGTGGTGCAAAACTGGTTTTAAGGTTTGCAGTTTTTTATCTCGCGAAACGAAACTACCGTAAATGAGCTGGCCCAGGATAAGCCGCGCTCCGTGCGAAGCCGCGACTACTTGCCGCAGTAAGCGGCGTACAGAGAATTCCCCTGGCCTTAGCCTTTCTGTCCATTCTTTCTGTTGCATTGCATTATGGCCCAGTCCAGTTTTTCCTCTCTGATCTCTACAGAAGTGGTTGGGAGCTCCTTTTTTTTTTGATAATTAGTGGTTGGGAGCTCCTGTTCGGTGCTTTCGGCGCTACTTATCGCAACTGGCGCTCGCAGCGCAAAATAGCGAGAAACAGGATTCGATCCCTACCTGCTAACTTCACACCTTTTAGGCAAGGGTTTTTATCATTTATGCCACTAGTTGTGTCCCGCTACTCAGTTTTGACATTAGAAGTTACAACTGCTCAAAAATGCCATCAATCCGTGAGATGCTTACTCAAAAATGCCATTAGATATCTCAAAAATGCCATCGTTCTGTTAGATGTTTGTTCAAAAATGCCATTAGACATTGTTATTTTTACGTCAAACCCGTTGACCATGTTCTATGACAAAAATAAGCCTAGACCCACATGTCAGTTCTCTCTATCTCACAATGATATGTGTGGCCCCACTTGTCAGGAGTAACCAAGCAAATAATTTTATAGGAAAATAAAAACGCTGTTGGGATCAAGTGGGCTCCATACTTTATTGTAGTGAGATAGAGGGAGAGCTGGCATGTTGGTTCATAGGTATTTATATCATTATAACATGGCAAAAAAGATTTGAGATCACAATAATGATGTTTAGTGGCATTTTTAAGCATGTGTCTAATGAAGCGATGGCATTTTTGAGCAGTTGAAATTTCTAGTGGCAAAACTGAATAGTGGGACACAACCGGTGGCATAACTGATAAAAACCCTTTAGGCAATAACCACTAGGACGCCTACTCTTTCTTGTCCACTATGAGGAAAATACTCTATTTGACTTCTCTTAATACAACATTAGCATGTAGGAGCAATATATACCCAGTTTGTTATGCATATTATTTTATGATATAAATAAAAAAGCATACACAATAAAAAAATGAACTTGAAGAAAGTTCATAAATTTCAAAACATTCGTACAAAGTGAAAAAGGTTCGTCAATTTGAGAAAAGTTCACGAATTTGAGAAAAAGTTCACGAATTCGGAAAAAAACGTCATTGTTTTTTAAAAGTTAATCTATTCTGAAAATATTTCATAGATTCTCAAAAAGCTCACAAAATTTAGAAAAAAGTACATCAATTTCGGAAAAATTTCGTCCAATTTGGGAAAATGTTCGCGAATTTTGGAAAAATAGTTCATCAATTTTTTAAAAAGTTCACCAGTTTTGCAAAAAAATTCTTCCATTTTGAAAAAAGTTCATCAGTTTTGAAAAAAGTTCATCAAATTTGGCAAAAGTTCATCGAATTTTAAGAAAGTTCATCAAATTTTAAGAAAGTTCATCAATTTAAAAAATGTTCATCCAATTCTAAAAAAATAGTTCATGAAATTCAAAAGGAGTTCATCGATTTTGAGAAAAGTTCACCAAATTTGAAAAAAGTTCACTGAATTTTGGAAAAGGTCATCGAATTTTAAAAAGGTTCATCAACTTTTCAAAAAAATCATTGGATTTGAAATGGAGTTCATCCAATTTGAAAAAAAATCATCAATTTTGAAAAAGCATTCATCAGATTGTAAAGAAAAGTGCATCAAAGTTGAAAAGAGTTCTTCAAATTTGAAAAAAGTTGATCAAATCTGAAAAGAGTTCATGTATTTGAAAAAGTTTATCAATTTCGAAAAAAAGTTCACGAATTATAAAAAAAGAGGTAAATACACTGCAAGTCATATAACTTGCACATGACGGTCAGTTTAGTGCATAAACTTGCAAAATACGTGTTTCTGGTCATCTAACTTGTCCTCTCGTTCATATACGGTGCTCTCTATCATATCCGGCCGTATCCTTACGCGTGCCAACGTGGCGGGGCCCATTGTCAATGGCTGAGGTGGTGGTCATCCGTGCATACTGTTTTTTCTTCAGATATTACCCTTGCATTTTATTTATTTACACAAAAAATTCTCAAATAAAACTAAAAACGTTGTTGCGCGCGGTGGGATTCGAACCACGACTGGCCGCGGTTCGCCCTGCATAGATAGCCACCACTGAAGTTTGTTTCAGCCAAAAAAATAGCTTTATGGAACCAGACCATACAAATTAAAGTCAAATCAAAACGTAGAAAAGGTAATCCCTGCTTCGAACCGGCAACCCGTTCCAATAAAGCGGGCGTTCTAACCAACATAACTGATGTTACTTCATGTTTATTTGAGGCTACTAAGGTATATCCAAGTGAAAAAGTACACATTCTGAACTATATTTTCTTTAGTGTAAAAAAAGAACTATATTTTCTTTTATCAAGATTTTTAAATTTAAAATTATTTGAATTCAAACAAAATTTACATTGATTTGTCCAAACTTTTTCATTACTAAAACCGAAGTTAGTAGGACTACTATTATGGGAAAAAAATCAGACCTCAGGCTTGAGGGCGCACTCCAAAGGAAATTTGGATACATTCATTCTGAAGTATATTTTCCTTTATCTACATAATTCACATTCAAACAAAAATTTCATTGATTTGTCCTAAAAAATAGACACATTTATTTTGACCTATACTTTTCTTTATCTTGATTTTCAAATTTTAAATTATGTACATTCATTCTGCACTATGTTTCCTTTTATATAAATATTTAAATTTTAAATTATTCGTATTCAAACAAAAGTTTTGTTGATTTTCCCAAAAGAATTTACATACATTCATTCTATACTATATTTCCTTTTATCTAGATTTTAAATTTAAAATTATTGAAATTCAAATCAAAATTTTGTTGGTTTGTCCAAAATAATTTACGTTCATTCATTCTGCACTATTTTTCCAGGAATATATGTTTAAAGTTAGGTACTATGTGCAAAAAGATCTATATGTGCAAAACAAAATTATACATAATTTGCTGGCATTGGGATGCATAAATTTGAAACTATACAATACAAAAGATAAATTTTGTTTATGTTGTCAAGTGTCATTATGGCCAGATGGTCGGCACTTGTACACGAGGCGAGCTTTTAAGATCATATTTTCGAACCGTGGCTTCCCCTTTTGAGCACACCCTTCCATACGTTGGCGCGCGTATGGATACGACCGGATAAAGTGGGAAGCATCGTATATGAACGAGACGACAAGTTAGATGACCAGAAACACGTATTTTACAAGTTTATGCACCAAACTGACCGTCGGATGCAAGTTCTATGACTTCTGGTATATTTACCTCATAAAAAAGCGCGCATTAAAGAAAACAAAAAGAAGAAACAGAAAAGGATAAAAAATAGAAGGAAAAAATAACAAACCGAACTAAATAGTCATGTCTCTTATCTCATCTGGCACTTCGAACAACATTCAGTCACCAAATTATATAACTCATATAATACTAAATAGTCATCGAACGTTAAGCATGCAGACCCTACGGGTTCGAGAACTATGTAGACATGACCGAGACACCTCTCCGGTCAATAACCAATAACGGAACCTGGATGCTCATATTGGCTCCTACATATTCTACGAAGATCTTTATCGGTCGAACCGTAATGACAACATACGTTATGCCCTTTGTCATCGGTATGTTACTTGCCCGAGATTCGATTGTCGCTTTCTACTTACCTAGTTCAATCTCGTTAACGGAAAGTCTCTTTACTCATTCCGTAATACATCATCCTGTAACTAACTCATTAGTCACTTTGCTTGCAAGGCTTCTTATGATGTACATTACCGAGAGGGCCCAAAGATACCTCTCCAATACTCGGAGTGACAAATCCTAATCTCGATGTATGCCAACCCAACAAACACCTACGGAGATAGCTGTAGAGCATCTTTATAATCACCCAGTTATGTTGTGACGTTTGATAGCACACAAGGCATTCCTCTAGTATCCGGGAGTTACATAATCACATAGTTGAAGGAATATGTATTTGACATGAAGAAAACAATAGCAATAAAACTGAATGATCAATATGCTAAGCTAATGATGGGTCATGTCCATTACATCATTCTCCCAATGATGTGACCCCGTTATCAAATGACAACTCATGTCCATGGTTAGGAAACCTTAACCATCTTTGATCAACGAGCTAGTCAAGTAGAGGCTCACTAGGGACTCAGTGTTTTGTCTATGTATTCACACATGTATTAAGGTTTCCGGTCAATACAATTCTAGCATGAATAATAAAAATTTATCATGAATAAGGAAATATAAAATAACAACTTTATTATTGCCTCTAGGGCATATTTCCTTCAGTCTCCCACTTGCACTAGAGTCAATAATCTAGATTACATTGTAATGATTCTAACACCCATGGAGTCTTGGTGCTGATCATGTTTTGCTCGTGGAAGAGGCTTCGTCAACGGGTCTGCAACATTCAGATCTGCATGTATTTTGCAAATCTCTATGTCTCCCTCATTGACTTGATCACGGATGGAGTTGAAGCGTCTCTTGATGCGTTTGGTTCTTTTGTGAAATCGAGATTCCTTCGCCAAGGCAATTGCTCCAGTATTGTCACAAAAGATTTTCGTTGGACCACATGCACTAGGTATTACACCTAGATCGGATATGAACTCCTTTATCCAGACTTTTTCATTTGCTGCTTCCGAAGCGGCTATGTACTCCGCTTCACACGTAGATCCTGCCACGACGCTCTGCTTGGAACTGCACCAACTAACATCTCCACCATTCAATATAAATACGTATCCGTTTTATGATTTAGAGCCATCCGGATCAGTATCAAAGCTAGCATCGATGTAACCATTTACGACGAGCTCTTTGTCACCTCCATAAATGAGAAACATATCCTTGGTCCGTTTTAGGTACTTCAGGATGTTCTTGACCGCTATCAAGTGATCCACTCCTGAATTACTTTGGTACCTCCCTGCCAGACTTATAGCAAGGCACACATCAGGTCTGGTACACAGCATAGCATACATGATAGAACCTATGGCTGAGGCATAGGGAATGACTTTTATTTTCTCTCTATCTTCTGAAGTGGTCGGACATTGAGTTTGACTCAATTTCACACCTTGTAACACATGCAAGAACCCTTTCTTTGAGTGATCCATTTTGAACTTCTTCAAAACTTTATCAAGGTATGTGCTTTGTGAAAGTCCTATTAAGCGTCTTGATCTATCTCTATAGATCTTGATGCCTGATATATAAGCAGCTTCACCAAGGTCTTTCATTGAAAAACTCTTATTCAAGTACCCTTTTATGCTATATCATTTCCAATCAACAATATGTCATCTACATATAATATTAGAAATGCTACAGAGCTCCCACTCAGTTTCTTGTAATACGAGATTGAACGAGGTATTGGGGTACCGACAATCGAATCTCGGGCAAGTAACGTACCGGTTGACAAAGGAAATTGTATACGAGATTGATTGAATCCTCGACATTGTGGTTCATCCAATGAGATCATCATGGAACATGTGGGAGCCAACATGGGTATCCAGATCCCATTGTTGGTTATTGGCCGGAGAGATGTCTCGGTCATGTCTACATGGTTCCCGAACCCGTAGGGTCTACACACTTAAGGTTCGGTGACGCTATAGTTGTTATGGAAATTAGTATGCGGTTACCGAATGTTGTTTGGAGTCCCGGATGAGATCCCGGACGTCACGAGGAGTTCCAGAATGGTCTGGAGATAAAGATTTATATATGGGAAGTCCTTACTCGGTAGCCGGAAGTGTTCGGGGGTTTATTGGTATTGTATCGAGAGCACCGAAAGGGTTTTGGGGGTCCACCGGGAGGGTCCACCTACCCCGGAGGGCCCTATGGGCTGAATATGGAGGGGAACCAGCCCCTAGGTAGGCTGGGTGCCAAACCCCCTAGGGCCCATGCGCCTAGGGTTTAGGGGAAACCCTAAAGGGGGCGCCCCCCTTGGCTTGGGGGGCAATCCACCTCCCCTTGGCCGCTGCCCTCCTCTAGATCCATCTGGTGGGGGCCGGCCCCCCTCTCCCTTGCCCCTATAAATAGAGGGGAGGTGGGAGGGCTGCCGCGCCCTTCCCCTGGCGCAGCCCTCTCCCTCCCCAACACCTCCTCCTCTGTAGTAGTTCTTGGCGAAGCCCTGCCGGAGAACTGCAAGCTCCACCACCACGCCGTCGTGTTGCCGGAGTTCTTCCTCAACTTCTCCTCTCCTCTTGCTGGATCAAGAAGGAGGAGACGTCCCCGGGTTGTACGTGTGTTGAACGCGGAGGCGCCGTTGTTCGGCGCTTAGATCAGAATCAACCGTGATCTAAATCGCTCTGAGTACGACTCCTTCATCCGCGTTCTTGTAACGCTTCCATTTCACGATCTTCAAGGGTATGAAGATACACTCCCCTCTCTCTCGTTGCTAGTCTCTCCATAGATTGATCTTGGTGATGCGTAGAAAAAAATTTAGTTTCTGCAACGATCCCCAACAAAAGATTAATCTTGATTGATTCTTTCAAATGAAGACATTACTAAATATCTTTTGTTCGTATGGAAAGTTTAGATCCATTCAGGATTTTTTTCCCTTTGTGTGGTAGGCAAGAAAAAAACAACAGTCAAACATGGGTGCTTTATTGAGAGGGAGAAAACCATCGTGGAGGGATGGAGGGACGAAAAAAACCCGGACGAAAGTGGTGGGACGAAAAAAACTAGACGCAATCCCACCAACTGCTCCATTAGAAGTAGAAATTAGTGTTAGCGATAGTGCTTCCCTAAAAAATGTTTGCGGCAGTGTTAGCTAGTTCACATGTGCATGCCTATTTTTCTTCAAAAATGCTACCCTAACGGAAGCTTTCTACTGATTGTTTTCATGGAAGAATACTCCACCAATCTCCCCCCCCCCCCGATTTCCGCTGGTGGCCCCGCTTCCCCTTCTAATCTCCAACCATAAAACTACACTTCAGTCTGAAAAATAACAATTATACAATTTGCACACAATGTACATAGAAATTGCACTTTTTTTGCAATATATGCAATAATAAGCATATACTTCCTCCATTATAGAATATAAGGTGTCAATATAAGGAACAAATTTGTGTATGTTTCATCAAGATTATAGAATTAAAATATCGACATTTGCGATGCAAAATAAATCCCTGCACATGTTTGACTTTTGAAAAAAACTAATGCACCCTATACTTTAGAACAGAGGGACTATAGTGTAATTTTCGCAAAAAGTTGTTTCCTCGCAAGGATTGGATTACTGTCATTGGTATTATCCTTCATGGAGAAGAAAATAAAACAAAATTAAAATAATGAAGTTTCTAAGAAAGAATGAATTAGGGCATTGGTTTTACCCTTCCAGAAGGAAGAATAAAACAAATAATGACAAAATTTGCACATAATATACACAGAAATTGTGTTTTTTTATAATATGTAAGAATAAACATATAATATTGTGATTTTTGCAAAAAAGGAGTTTCCTCACAAAGAATGAATTAGTGACATTGGTGTTAGCCTTAAAGAAGAAAGAAAACCAAATAAAAACTAAAAAGAAACCAAAATAATTAAGCTTTCTAAGAAGGAATGAATTAGTGGCATTGGTATTACCCTTCCAGAAGAAAAAAAATTAAACAAATAAGGAAATAATTTGCACATAATTTACCTATAAGTTGCAATTTCTTATATTATGCAAGCATATAGTGGAATTTTCAAAAAATTTAAGAAGTAATTAATGAGTGGTATTGCTATGAAAGAAAATGAATAAAAATCCGTAAAAAATGATGAGAAAACTTGCACACAATTTGTTCTGAAACTGCATATTTTTATAGATGCAAAAATAGGCATATAATAGGGAATTTTTTTGCACTTTAAAGTAATTTACACACATATTGTATAACACTTTTGTGTACATTTACACACACCTAATATTTACACAATACACATAAATAAAATGGAAAATCGACTAAAAACAACTTGGTAAAGAATAATAAAGACTAAAACTAGTACGAAGCTAAAAGGACAAAAAAAGAATATTTTTCTAAGGTCGAATGAATTAGAGCACGGTTTTACCCTAGAAAATAAAGAAAATGAAAAACAATTGAAACAAATGATGATAAAAAAATTGCACACAATTTACACAAGAATTGCACTGTTGCACAATAAGAAAAATAAGTATACCGTAGAGGCTTTTTTGGATAAAGATATGTTTTGCACATAAGTTGCATGAAACTGAATTGCATATATTATGTTTTATATATTCTTAAATTAATGATTAGTTGTACCTTAACACGTAAAAATAAAATGTATCTCATATCGATGGTGTCATCGTCTGCACACTCGCGCATGCACACACACACACTCCCACTCGGACGTGAGCACACACATGCACATGCACACAGTAGACATGTATGCGACAAACACACATGCACGCACACAAAAGCTGACACTAAAAAAAGGAAAAACATACTAATTACTGTACAAGGAAAAAAGCGACTTACCCAAATATAAATTTGAGTCAACTTACATATAGCAAAAGTGTTGAACTATAAAGGCGGCGCTAGTGCAACAGAGTTTGGTCCAAAACTGTTTTCGTACTACTTGCAGGAAACCTGCGCAATTGTAAACTTCGTCGGACCAGAGTCATTATAAATGCCAGAGGCCCAACTGATGATACTGTGTTTGTGTTAAGCCCAAAAACCAGGCCCAACTTCAACTCTTTTCTGAATTCTTTAGCACAATAATTAAGAAGTTAAATTCAAAGACCATATGCTTTTTTTTGAGCATCAGTTCAAAGACCATATGCTAAGGCCACAATGATGAGTTACTCTCTATATAATCCAAAACCAACACACACCATTATAATATTTATTAAAAAACTAGATTGTACATACATCATGTAATATCTTCCGGTGAAGTTAGATCAAATCTTGAGAACTAGCTAGCCAATGGAGGCACACATGTAGCTGGTCTCTCCAAAATCTATTACGGTTCTCAATGAACGTTGGGTTCTAGTAGATGTGTTTGTATGCTCCTTCGGTCCAAGCAGGTTTTGAAGCAGGCAGCGGCAGTACGGGCGCTTCTGAAGGTCCCGAGTTATTAAGTGACGAAGCGACTGATCCATCGGCGACCTCACGTCTGCCGAGAGCAATGAATCTCATCAGTTGGAACTGCCGGGGCGGGGGGAACTCTCGGACTGTTCGAGAAATTGTGACGCTCTCCCAGTCACACTCCCCCATGCCGGTTTTCCTTTGCGAGACTAGACAGAAAGCAACAAAAATGAGAAGAATTCGTGGATGCCTCGGATTGAAAGGTTTTGACGGGGTGGACAGTAATGGTTTGAGTGGTGGCCTAGCTCTTTTTCTGGCATGAGTCTTTTGTGGTTGAAATCCTGGACAAGGAGGAACGGTATATCGATGCTCTGGTGAAGGTACATGCGGATGCAGAATAGTGGAGAGTCACCTTTGTTTATGGTGAACCACGAGTCGAGAATCGCCACCCCATGTGGGCCAAATTACAGGGTCTAACGAGTGTGTGTGATAGGCCTTGGCTTGTTATTGGTGATTTTAATGAAGCTCTTTGGGATTTCGAACACCTGTCGGCTACCCCTAGACCGGAACAATAAATGATAGCCTTCCGATATACTTTGGAAATTTGCAGTCTGATTGATCTTGGGTTCTCAGGGATTCCGTTTACTTATGATAACCTGCGTGTCGGGGCGAGTAATGTGAAGGTTCGTCTTGATAGAGCTACTGCAAGAAATGAATGGCGCAATCTTTTTCCGTTTTATACAGTACAACATGTGGTCTCACCATGCTCGGATCATGTGGCGCTGGTTTTGAAGGGCGCTCCGGACACGGGCCAGCAAGTCCCCAAACCTAGACGCTATGAAGTTTTTTGGGAAAGAGACTCATCTCTACCGGCTGTTGTTAAGGAGGCATGGGAATCTGTTGGCAATGTGGACAATTTGGAGAAGCTCCAAACAGCGCTAAGGAAGACCTTGGCTACACTCAGTACTTGGGGCAGCAAGAAATTCGGCAATATAACAAGGGAACTAGCCAAGTCAAGAACACAACTGGAGGAACTTATGACCATGAATGCAGATAGACAAGAAATTAGAAACATCACTGATAAGATGAACGAGCTTTTGTACCAGGAGGAAATGATGTGGCTACAACGCTCAAGAATTACGTGGTTGAAGGAAGGCCACCGCAACACTAAATATTTTCAGAGTAAGGCTGTTTGGCGCGCTCGCAAAAATAAAATACTCGAGCTAACCGACAGTATTGGCGTGGTTCATTCAAACTTTGAGGAAATGGCTAGTCTGGCAAATGAGTATTTTCAAGGGATTTTTGCTTCAGACCAGGCGTTGGATGCAACATGGGTTCTTGATTTGCTTGAAGCAAAAGTCACTGAGCAGGACAATGCGCGCTTGTGTGCTCCCTGTAGCGATAAGGAGATCTCTGATGCCCTGTTTCAGATTGGACCATTGAAGGCCCCAGGTCCAGATGGTCTACCGGCGAGGTTCTTTCAGCGGAATTGGGACGTGCTACAAAATAGTGTGATTGCAGCGGTCAGGGGATTTTTTGCTTCTGGGTTTATGCCGGAAGGGGTAAATTCTACCTCCATAGTTCTTATTCCTAAAATTGCTAACCCCTCCAGCTTGTCTCACTACAAGCCGATTAGTCTATGTAATGTCATATACAAGGTCATCTCAAAGTGCATGGTGAATCATTTAAGGCCATTATTGGATGGTATTGTTTCTCCAGAGCAAAGTGCCTTTATCCCAGGGTGTTTGATTACTGATAATGCTCTTGTGGCTTTTGAATGTATCCACCACATTAAGCAATAAAAGGATCCTACAAAAAGCTTTTGTGCTTACAAACTCGATCTCTCAAAAGCATATGATAGGGTGGATTGGAAGTTCTTGAAGCAGGTGATGCAAAAGTTGGGTTTCTCTCAACGATGGGTGGACTGGATAATGTCTTGTGTCACATCGGTGAGATACTCTGTCAAACTTAATGGGACCCTCTTGGATTCATTTGCACCATCGCGTGGGCTTCGGCAGGGCGATCCGCTATCCCCCTTCTTGTTCCTTTTTGTGGCTGATGGACTTTCTGCAATTCTGAAGCAGTATGTGTCTAGTGGTGATATTACACCTGTCAAGGTATGTAGAAGAGCTCCAGGGATCTCACACCTATTGTTTGCTGATGATACTATGTTATTTTTCGAAGCAAGCTGTGCTCAGGCCGAAACAATAAAGCTAGCATTGGATCAATATGGAAAGGCAACGGGTCAAAGTTTGAATTTTGACAAGTGCTCTATTCTTTTTGGCGAGGCTTGCCCTTATGTCAGACATGAGGAAATCAGAGGAGTTCTCAATGTCACTAGTTAGGTTTTTGAGGAGAAGTACCTTGGACTCCCCACGCCTGATGGTCACATGTCTAAGGGAAGATTTCAGAATCTTCAGATGAGTTTAACTAAAAGATTGCTCTAGTGGGGAGATGGTCACCTTGCTCAACCAGGGAGGGAGACACTCATTAAGTCCGTTGCTCAGGCCCTTCCCACTTATATGATGGGGGTCTTTAAATTACCCTTTTCAGTGTGTGATGAACTTACTAGAATGGTAAGAGCCTTTATTGGGGAGCTGAGAAGGGGAAGAGGAAAGTGCACTAGCGGGCATGGGATAATCTGATGCAACCAAAGAGTAAAGGAGGTGTTGGTTTTAGAGATTTCAGAATTTTTAACCAAGCACTATTAGCTAGGCAAGCATGGAGATTAATTACAAAGCCTGACAGTCTGTGCGCACTAGTGTTAAAAGCAAGATACTATCCAGATGGTAAACTTGAGGATACTGTTTTCGCCGGAAATGCTTCTTATTCTTGGCAAGCTATTAGCTACGGTCTTGAACTCTTGAAGAAGGGTCTGATTTGGAGAGTTGGAAACGAAAGAAATACACATGCTTGGTGTGACAATTAGATACCCAGACCCTTCTCTTATAAACCTTTCACTTTACAAGGGAGGTGCAGAATTCGCTTCATCTCAGATTTGCTGAATGAGAACGGCTCATGGAAGGTTGGCTTGTTACAGAAATTCTTATGCCAGCAGATGTTGTGGATATTTTAAAAATCAGGGCGTCGCCAAGATAGGAGGATGATACTTTGACGTAGGGCCCTGGCAAGTTTGGCGCCTTTTCAGCGAGGAGTGTGTACCAGTTCAGCTTTGAGGAAGCTCACAGAAGCACTTCGACGGGCTCTAGCTCACGTCCAGATGGGCGTCGGGACTACTGGAAATTTATATGGTCGACTGATGTTCTTCCTTCGGTTCGTAATTTCACATGGCGGGTCGCTACAAACTCTCTGCCTACATGGAGTAACAAGCATACAAGAGGGTTGGAAACTAGTGATTTGTGCCCTGTGTGTTCGATAGAGTCCGAGGACTGCTTCCATGCACTATGTCGCTGCACCCTTTCAAGAGTTCTCTGGGATGCTATGGCAGAAGTATGGACTCTTCCAAATATTACTACCGTGCAGAATACAGGTGTCGAGTGGCTGCTGCACGCTCTTGCTCCTCTGCCGGATATTGAGCGTCTGATGCTTCTCATGACATTGTGGAGGGCGTGGCACATACGCAATGAGATTGTCCATAATAAATCCCCGCCACCCATGGAGGCTTCTCGAAGGTTCTTGATGAGCTACTTGGATTCTCTAATTGGCATTAAAATTGATCTAATTGCCGATCCTAGCAAATGGAAGTCAATCATAACATATACTTCAGTTCGGCCACATGCGGTAATGGTCGTAGCAGACCCCAAGTGGACTGCTCCTAAGCCCGGCTGGGTTAAGTTGTGTACTGATGGTTCATTTGTTGTTGATGGATCGGCCGGTGCTGGAATGGTGTTAAGAGACGACAAGGGAGCCATCATCTTCTCTTCCTGTAGGCAGTTATTTTCTTGCCGGGATGCACTTGAAGCTGAATTATGTGCATGCATGGAAGGTTTATCTTTCTCCATCCATAGAAGTGAGCTACCAGTGCAGATCGACATGGATTCTATAATTGCAGTGAAATTGATCTAGGCTTCAGAGGTTGACAGATCGGTATATTCGTCCATCATCAAGGAGATTAGATATCTTATGTCTCTACGTGAAAATTGTATTACTCATGTAAGTCGTAGCCAAAATAAAATTAGTGATAACTTAGCTAAATTTGCTCGTAGTGAGGGTAGAACCATGACTTGGTTAGGTTCTCGTCCTCCTGAGGCTTTGAAACTAGCTGCGATTGATTGTAAGGACTTTGGTGGATGAGTAATACAAATTTCTACCCGCAAAAAAACAAAGACCATATGCTAAGGCCACAATGATGAGTTACTCTCTATATAATCCAAAACCAACACACACCATTATAATATTTATTAAAAAAACTAGATTGTACATACATCATGTAATATCTTCCGGTGAAGTTAGATCAAATCTTGAGAACTAGCTAGCCAATGGAGGCACACATGTAGCTGATGATGCAAGTTTCATCGCCAACCCTACGGAGCACCTTGCAGCAGTCCTTGGTGATACACACTTCGCTGAAGATTAGAGCCTGGAGGCCCGCGCACTTCCACGGTGTCTCTGTCACAGACCTGTAGCAATTGGCTTTTGGAGGTGGTGGGAATCTAAAGGGGGCTCCACATCTATGGAAGAAACGGCTACGAGGAGGAGGCAGAGTGAGAGGAAGAAGAACCAATGGCTTGCCATTGTAGTAGACTGGTAACTCAAGATAAGAATAGATGGATGTTGTTGTACCATAGTGTCATTGCTACTATTTATAGTGAGAGTGCGTTTTTTGGGGGGTTCTGGTTCAACAGGTACTCAATTTATTGGCATTAATGACACGGTCCAGAGGATTTAATCACATGCCCCTTATTACATAGGGCGTTATTGTTACTATGCCTTATTTTTCTCTGTCTACTTGATTACATTCCATTTCTCTGTCTGATGGATGCATATTGTTGGTAGTCTGATGCCCAGTGGTTCCCTATAGGCGATGAACACCTATACAAGCAACATTAAACATTCTTGCGTGAATGATCCACATATATGAAGGTACTAGACAAAACCACCATATTTAAGGCTATGGTAACATGATGTCACAACATTCAGGGGAAATCACACTAAACCACCAAACTTGGGGGCCACAAATAATTAATCGTTTGCGAAAAAGCCAAATTGATTCATGGGTCCTGCCTGTCGAGCCAACGTGGCATGCCTAGGTGTACAATTTGCCGAGTTGGAGAACGAACATGCAAAAGCTTTCTGCATAGATATCTTTCTGAATTCTGATGACATGTGAGTTTATTAAGGTAACGTGTCATCATATTGTGCCAGAGAAACCAATGCGGCATGACAACCATATCACATTGATACTAAGAAATATCACATTTGCTAGCCAATAATCATGACATTGTTTTTAAGAACAACTCGTGGAAATGAAAATAAGTTACGAGAACGTACTGTTTGCATTGATACAGCCCAAGACGTAACATAATCGATCTTAGTTTGAGAAGCTTAGAGCAAGGACATGGTACAGAACAACTCACCAATGTGTGTTCATGCATAAGTTGTTTACTTCTATTAAGGGCACCCCGCTGATTGTGGTAACGGCAATGCTAGCTTTTAGGGCTAAACTAACGAACTACAACTATTTATAGTCATTGGCGTCCTTGTCATCGAGTTTGTTAGTCTGTGAAAACCACCCATGAGAAATATCCCAACAGAATAGGCTGACATACGTGGCTTGTGGAATAATCCATGGCGTTGCATGGAGAAGGCCATCCATGGAAGCAAAAGAAGACATATGGCAAAGAAGAGGACACGCGTATCTATATATTAGTTGTTTCCCATAGAGGCATGATATTATATTTCTTTTTCGTATGTAATCGAGTGACACATCGCATCTTTCCACAAGCTCAAGCAGGGGCGGACCCAGAAAAAAAATCACCCGGTGTCCACGTGTACACCAAACTCAACAATCTAAAATATTCGATGACAAAAAATCTTTGCCAAAATGAAGCGTTTCATTTGAAATTTTAGTTGATTATGTATAGTTGAAATATAAAACACAAGAAACCCAAACAATAAAAACAAATATGATGAATGACCAACTCAAAAAAAAAGTTCAACGAGGGCAACATGAATTCCCCTAATAATTTGCCGCTTATTATATTATCACAACTGCACAATTGAGTTACATTATTTGTCTCATTATATTTATCACAAATCCCCCCTAAAATGTGTCTTACTGGTGTCACATACGGTCGAAAAGTCCAGAATTGCAAATAGATGTGAATCACCAAGACAAAAATATCAGATAGCAGTCTCATTATCACTTGTCATACTCTTAAATTTGAAAACTCTAACCATATATTTAGGCAACAAGAATTTGAGATATGTACACATTCTTGATTGAGCCATACATATATCCATCGATTATTTAGCGGTCTGCGTCGGCCAACAGGCGAGGGCAGGGGCAGGTTGATGGTGTCATTCTCCAGCCGACCGCGGGCTGGTGACTGGCGACGGTGCGACCCAGTGGAGGCGAGCATGCTGCAGCAGAATCGGCGCAAGTTAGGCACGTACATACAGAGCATGTTAGACATTAGAGCCATATCATGTTAGGCACGTACGTACAGAGTATATAAGACCAAAATAGACGACCTGATCCATCGATAGTGCCACTCCTACTAGACGGGTGTGCATGCGGCTGCGCGAATACTCGCCGGGTATTTCTCTCTATGTCTTTGTCTCGTTTCAGCCGGTGTCCAACTTTAATTTTTACCGGTGTCCAGGCACAAAATACGTACTATACATAACTTAAGTTGGATTTCTACCCGGTGTCCAGTGACACCGGCTGGACCAACGTAGATCCACCCCTGAGCTCAAGGGTTCAATTTGACAAATACAATGTTTTTACTAGGAGGGGGTGGGGGGCTATTTTTGAGGCAATTAACGAACCTGACAATGAGTACTAGGGGTACGAACTAAGGGTAGAGCTTAGCTATGGCGCACGTGTATTACTTGGATTTAGCAAGTTCAGGCCTCTCTCAGAAAGGTCACAACCCTACGTCTCGTGTCCGGGGGCTTGTGTTTTCTCTTCGAGGTGTATGATTACAATGGATGTTGAACACTTGTCATGGAGCTGAGGGGAGGCTTAAACATAGTGCAGCTCGGCCCATTAATGCCACGTTACAAGGGGTTTAATGAGCATAATTACAGCAGTTACTGGTAACAGCAGCTATAACTACACTTGAAGTCTGAGATTAAGGCACCTGACCGTTGGGAATCCCACACCGCCTCCATGCCTCCACTGTGCGATTGATACTGGCGAGGCCGACTGGCGGGAAGACGTTCGAGTGATGTTGGAATATTCAGGTGGACTTCTAGGGGTGCGCATCCGAATGCGCCTGTGGTCCAGGGACCTTTCAATGATGGTGTGGGACTCTAGGTGGGCCTTAGATGTCAAGACCTTGACCTTATCAGTAATAGGTGACCCCGTCAACTATAGCTATGACCATCCGCATGTCTATAGTCTAGTATCATGAGCGACAAGAATGTTACAAGGCTGGTTGTATGGTACACGTGGCCCATCAAGGATCAAACCTATGGTACTTGACCATTTGGTGTCGCATTAGTATAGATTATTCTTTCAATGGGGTCACATTACCATTGATGGATGAGGCACATAATGATTTAGTCAATCATGAAGCTCCATAACTCTGACATGATCTTCAGTACACGATGTCCGAGTGTGCATGTGTATGCTTACATTATAATCGGTGTTTAAAAAGAAGTACCCTGATGGTCATTGCGCCCGCGTTTACCGCCACTGCAACATGGTTACAGCCATTTATTACATTTTATATCTGACTAATATAGGTGATGAGCACCCACAAGCAAGATTAAATCATGTTGCATGAATGATCGACAATAATGAAGGTAATTGTTGGAAATGTTAGCACCTTTTTTATTAATCTAACCCACAAGCACATGATAAAGTTGGCAGTCACAATATGCACTTCATACTGATACCTAAGCATGTGAGCATGTACAGTACATAGAACCGTAACATCCATGAGCACAACATATACGGCTAGCACATGAACGAGCAAATAGAGGATGGACGAATCATACCCTCTGGTTGGCGAGGGAAATGCGGCGGCGGCAGCAGCAGCCTGAGCATCCTCCACGGTCATGGAGTCGATGCAAGGGAAGTAGTCAAAGCAGAGGCCGATGGTGATGAGAATGAATCAGGAGCAATTGCGCCAAGACGCTGCCCAAAAATCTTATCACCATTCTCTTGAGTAGGATCTGAAATGACGGGGTTCCGGAGGCAGCTGCTCTCCCAATCAACTGTGCATGTGGTCGTTGGGATGGGATCGCTGGAAGCAGCACAATGAGAGGAACAATAGATGACAACTAGGGTCATGCAGGAGGGAATGAGTGAGTTAGGGCTCACTCCACATGCCAAAGCCTCCTTATATAGGCCGTCAACAAGATGGGACTGGGCTTAGGCCCGCAATCGAGTCCAGTAATAGCCCACAGTCCAACGTCTCAGAGAGTGGCACTTCTGTTTGTGACTTGTTAACTAATCCATAATTAATTAACCATTCCTGACCGACAAAACTAAGACTGGGCTCATTCCCGCAACCCGCAGCGCGCGTGGTTGAGGGAGTCCTGGACTAAGGGGTCCTCGGGCGTCCGGCCTGTTATCCGATGGGCCGGACTGATGGGCTATGAAGACATGAAGACTGAAGACTATACCCGTGTTCGGATTGGACTCTACTTGGCGTGGAAAGCAAGCTAGGCGACCGATTATGAAGATTCCCTCTTATGTAACCGACCTCGTGTAACCCTAGATCTCTCTGGTGTCTATATAAACTGGAGAGCATAGTCCGAATAGGACAGATTCATTACCATATACTCATAGGCTAGACTTCTAGGGTTTAGCCATTACGATCTCGTGGTAGATCAACTCTTGTAATACTCATATTCATCAAGATCAATCAAGCAGGAAGTAGGGTATTACCTCCATAGAGAGGACCCGAACCTGGGTAAACATCGTGTCCCCCGTCTCCTGT
The DNA here is from genome assembly GCA_034509565.1 of Triticum monococcum. Classification (NCBI taxonomy): domain Eukaryota; kingdom Viridiplantae; phylum Streptophyta; class Magnoliopsida; order Poales; family Poaceae; genus Triticum; species Triticum monococcum. The sequence goes on from CM067845.1 coordinate 676,000,495, forward strand.
TACCATCTATCCTAGACGCACAGTTCGGGACCCCCTACCCGAGATCTGCCGGTTTTGACACCGACAGTGGTTGCTAGGCGGACGGCGGAGGAGGAGGAGCACGCATGTAACACTCTACTTCCCAAGCTCCCAATGGAAAGTTGTAGAGGAGCCCTTATAAAGGGGTCACCCTCTCCTCCCTCCCTCTCTCTCTAACCGTCCATGGAGAGGATGGCAGGTGCACGAGAGGGAGTAGTGGTGCGGGCCACACAAGAGCTTGATGGTTGGTCATGGCAGCTACCGAGCGATGGTAGGCCGAGAGATGAAGAATGAGGTGTCGCTGGAGGAAATATAAAGACCCCATCCTCGAGGATAATATCACTTCTGCAACCGCCTTGTTGCGCTCTTTCCTTCCCCTCAGACTAGCTCTCCCCCTTCCTTCCTCATCCACCTTCTACCTCGATGTTAGAGCATGCCAGTTGATGTGGTTTTTGTAGGGGAACACAGTAATTTCAAAAAAATCCTACGCACACGCAAGATCATGGTGATGCATAGCAACGAGAGGGAGAGTGTTGTCTACGTACCCTCGTAGACCGTAAGCGGAAGCGTTATGACAACGCGGTTGATGTAGTCGTACGTCTTCATGATCGACCGATCCTAGCACCGAAAGTATGGCACCTCTGCGATCTGCACACGTTCGGCTCGGTGACGTCCCACGAACTCACGATCCAGCAGAGTGTCGAGGGAGAGCTTCGTCAGCACGATGGCGTGATGACGGTGATGATGAAGCTACCGGCGCAGGGCTTTGCCTAAGCACTATGACAATATGACCGAGGTGGATTATGGTGGAGGGGGGCACCACACACGGCTAAGAGATCAATGATCAACTTGTGTGTCTATGGGGTGCCCCCTGGCCACGTATATAAAGGATGGAGGGAGGAGGAGGCTGGCCCTCATAGGGCGCGCCCAAAGTGTGGAGTCCTACTAGGACTCCCTAGTCCTAGTAGGATTCCACCTCCCACATGGAATAGGAAAAAGGGAAGGGAGAAGGAGAAGGAAGGAAGGGGGCGCCCCCTTTCCCTAGTCCAATTCGGACCAGTCCATGGGGAAGGGGCGCGGCCACCCTTGAGGCCTTTCTCTCATTTCCCGTATGATCCATTAAGGCCCAATACGAATTCCGGTAACTCTCCGGTACTCCAAAAAATATCCGAATCACTCGGAACCTTTCCGATGTCCGAATATAGCCTTCCAATATATTGATCTTTACGTCTTGACCATTTCGAGACTCCTCGTCATGTCCCTGATCTCATACGGGACTCCGAACAAACTTTGGTCATCAAACCACATAACTCATAATACAAATCGTCACAGAACATTAAGCGTGCGGACCCTACGGGTTCGAGAACTATGTAGACATGACCGAGACTCATCTCCGGTCAATAACCAATAGCGGAACCTAGATGCTCATATTGGTTCCTACATATTCTACGAAGATCTTTATCGGTCAAACCGCATAACAACATACGTTGTTCCCTTTGACATCGGTATGTTACTTGCCCGAGATTTGATCGTCGGTATCTCAATACCTAGTTCAATCTCGTTACCGCCAAGTCTCTTTACTCGTTCAGTAATGCATTGATACATCCATTTTGCATCATGCTTTTATATTGATATTTATTGCATTATGGGTTGTTGTTACACATTATGTCACAATACTTATGCCTATTCTCTCTTATTTTACAAGGTTTACATGAAGAGGGGGAATGCCGGCAGCTAGAATTCTGGGCTAGAAAAGGAGCAAATATTAGAGACCTATTCTGCACATCTCCAAAAGTCCAGAAACTCCACGGGAATTATTTTCAGATATAAAAAATACTGAGCGAAAAAAGTACCAGAGAGGGGCCACCCACCATCCACGAGGGTGGGGGCGCACCCTGCCCCCTAGGCGCGCCCCCTGCCTCGTGGGCCCCCTGGTGGCCCTCTGATGCCCATCTTTGGCTACATGGAGTCTTTCGTCGAGCAAAAAATCATAAGCTAGCTCACGGGACGAAACTCCGCCGCCACGAGACGGAACCTTTGCGGAACCAATCTAGGGCTCCGGCAGAGCTGTTCTGCTGGGGAAACTTCCCTCCGGGAGGGGGAAATCATCACCATTGCCATCACCAACGATCCTCTCATCGGGAGGGGGTCAATCTCCATCAACATCTTCACTAGCACCATCTCATCTCAAACCCTAGTTCATCTCTTGTATCCAATCTTTGTATCCAAACCTCAGATTGGTACATATGGGTTGCAAAGAATACCTTGCTAAAAACCGCTTATCATTTCCTTCTGCTCCTCGTTGGGTTTGACACTCTTACTTATCGAAAATGCTACGATAGATCCCCTATACTTGTGGGTCATCAAGACTCTTTTCTGGCGCCATTGCCGGGGAGTGAAGCGCCTTTGGTAGGTGGAATTTGGTAAGGAAAAATTTATACAGTGTGCTGAAATTTACTGTCACTTGTTACTATGGAACATAATCCTTTGAGGGGCTTGTTCGGGGTATCTTCAGCCTGACCAGTAGAGCAAAGAGTTGCTCCTCAACCTACTGAACCTACTAAAATTGTTTAATTTGAAATTCCTTCAGGTATGATAGAGAAACTGCTAGCTAATCCTATCACAGGTGATGGAACATTACATCCCGATTTGCAACTAATCTGTGTGGATGAAGTTTGTGGATTATTTAAGCTTGCAGGTATGCCTGAGGATGTTATCAAGAAGAAGATCTTCCCTTTATCATTGAAGGGAGAGATATTGACATGGTTTAGGCTATGTGATGATATTGGATCATGGAAGTACCAACGATCGAAATTGGAATTTCATCAGAAGTTTTATCCTATGCATCTGGTTCATCGTGATCGTAATTATACATATAATTTTTGGCCTCGCGAAGGAGAAAGCATCGCTCAAGCTTGGGGAGGCTTAAGTCAATGTTATATTCATGCCCCAATCATGAGCTCTCAAAAGAAATAATTATTCAAAAAAATTATGCTCGGCTTTCTCTCAGTAATCGCTCCATGCTTGATACTTCTTGTACTGGTTCTTTTATGATGAAGACTATTGAATTCAAATGGGATTTATTGGAGAGAATTAAACGCAACTCTGAAGATTGGGATCTCGATGAGGTATAACACCTAAGTTTGATTGCGTTAAATCTTTTATGGATACCGATGCTTTTCGTGAATTTAGCACTAAATATGGACTTGACTCTGAGATAGCAGCTTCTTTTTGTGAATCCTTTGCTACTCATGTTGATCTCCCTAAGGAGAAGTGGTTTAAATATAATCCTCACATTGAAGTAAAAGTAGTTGCACCTATTAAAGTTGAAGAAAATACTATCACTTATAATGATCCTGTTGTTCCTACTGCTTATATTGAGAAACCACCTTTCCCTGTTAGAATAAAGGATCATGCTAAAGCTTCAACTGTGGTCAACAAAAGTAATATTAAGACACCTAAACCCCCTGAGCAAATTAAAGTTGAACCAAATATTGCTATGGTTAAAGATCTCTTGGTCGATAATATTGATGTGCATGTTATTTACTTCTGTGATGAAGCTGCTAGAATTGCTAGACATGATACTAAAAATAAACATAGACCTGTTGTAGGCATGCCTGTTATTTCTGTGAAAATAGGAGATCATTGTTATCATGGCTTATGTGATATGGGTGCTAGTGCAAGTGCAATGCCTCATTCCTTATATAAATAAATTAGGCATGATATTGCACCTGCTGAGATAGAAGAGATTGATGTTACAATTAAGCTTGCCAATAGAGATACTATTTCACGAGTTGGGATTGTTAGAGATGTTGAAGTCTTGTGTGGGAAAGTTAAATATCCTTCTGATTTTCTTGTTCTTGGTTCCCCACAAGATAACTTTTGTCCCATTATATTTGGTAGACCCTTCTTGAATACCGTTAATGCTAAGATAGACTGCAATAAGAATGTTGTCACTATTGGTTTAGGGGATATGTCTCATGAGTTTAATTTTGCTAGATTTTGTAGACAACCCCATGTTAAAGAATTGCCTAGTAAAGATGAAATTATTGGTCTTGCTTCAATTGTCGTGCCTCCTAGTGATCCTTTAGAACAATATTTGCTAGACCATGAAAATGATATGTTTATGAATGAAAGAAGGGAAATAGATGAAGTATTCTTTAAACAGGGACCTATTTTGAAGCACAACTTGCCTGTTGAAATCTTAGGGGATCCTCCTCCACCTAAGGGTGATCCTATGTTTGATCTTAAACCTTTATCGGATACTCTTAAATATGCTTATCTTGATGAAAAGAAGATATATCCTATTATTATTAGTGCTAACCTTTCAGAGCATGAAGAAAAGAAATTATTGAAAAATCTGAAGAAGCACCATGCTGCTATTGGATAAACTCTTGATGATCTTAAGGGCATTAGTCCCACTCTATGTCAGCACAAAATAAAATTGGATAAAGACGCTAAACCAGTTGTTGATCACCAACAAAGGTTAAATCCTAAGATGAAAGAAGTGGTAAGAAAAGAAATACTAAAGCTTATGGAGGCAGGTATAATTTATCGCGTTGCTGATAGTCAATGGGTAAGTCTTGTCCATTGTGTCCCTAAGAAGGGAGGTATTACTATGGTTCCTAATGATAAAGATGAATTGATCCCACAAAGAATTGTTACAGGTTATAGAATGGTAATTGATTTCCATAAATTAAATAAAGAAACTCAAAAGGATCATTACCCTTTACCTTTTATTGATCAAAATGCTAGAAAGATTATCCAAGCATACACATTTTTGCTTTCTAGATGGTTATTCTGGTTTCTCTCAAATACTTGTGTCAAAAGAGGATCAAGAAAAGACAACTTTTACTTGCCCTTTCAGTACCTTTGCTTATAGACGTATGCCTTTTGGTTTATGTAATGCACCTGCTACCTTTCAAAGATGTATGACTGCTATATTCTCTGACTTTTGTGAAAAGATTGTTGAGGTTTTCATGGATGATTTCTCCGTTTATGGAACTTCTTTTGATGATTGCTTAAGCAACCTTGATCGAGTTTTGCAGAGATGTGAAGAAACTAATCTTATCTTGAATTGGGAGAAGTGCCACTTTATGGTTAATCAAGGTATTGTCTTGGGGCATAAAATTTCTGAAAGAGGTATTGAAGTTGATAAAGCTAAAGTTGATGCTATTGAAAAGATGACGTGTCCTAAGGATATTAAATGTATAAGAAGTTTCCTTGGTCATGCCGGTGTTTATAGGAGGTTCATTAAGGACTTTTCTAAAATTTCTCAGCCTCTAACTAATCTTTTACAAAAAGATGTTCCTTTTGTCTTTGATGATGATTGTGTAGAAGCATTTGAAATACTTAAGAAAGCTTTGATTTCTGCACCTATTGTTCAGCCTCCTGATTGGAATTTACCCTTTGAAATTATGTGTGATGCTAGTGATTATGTTGTAGGGGCTGTTCTAGGAAAAAGAGTTGATAAGAAATTAAATGTTATCCAATATACTAGTAAAACTCTAGACAGTGCCCAAAGAAATTATGCTACTACTGAAAAAGAATTTTTAGCAGTTGTTTTTGCTTATGATAAGTTCAGACCTTATATTGTTGATTCCAAAGTAACTGTTCACACTGATCATGCTGCTATTAAATATCTTATGGAAAAGAAAGATGCTAAACCTAGACTTATTAGATGGGTTCTCTTGCTACAAGAATTTGATTTGCATATTATTGATAGAAAGGGAGCTGAGAACCCCGTTGCAGACAACTTGTCTAGGTTAGAGAATGTTCTTGATGACCCACTACCTATTGATGATAGCTTCCCTGATGAACAATTAGCTTTCATGTATGCTTCTCATACTGCTCCATGATATGCTGATTATGTTAATTACATTGTTGCTAAGTTTATACCACCTAGTTTCACATGCCAGCAAAAGAAAAAGTTCTTCTATGATTTAAGGCATTACTTCTGGGATGACCCACATCTCTATAAAGGAGTAGATGGTGTTATTAGACGTTGTGTGCCTGAGCATGAACAGGAACATATCCTACACAGGTGTCACTCCGAGGCTTATGGAGGACACCAAGCTGGAGACAGAACTGCACATAAGGTATTGCAATCCGGTTTTTATTGGCCTACTCTCTTCAAGGATGCCTGTAAGTTTGTTTTGTCTTGTGATGAATGTCAAAGAATTTGTAATATTAGTAGACGTCAAGAAATGCCTATGAATTATTCACTTGTTATTGAACCATTTGATGTTTGGGGCTTTGATTATATGGGACCATTTCCTTCCTCTAATGGGTACACACATATTTTAGTTGTTGTTGATTACGTTACTAAGTGGGTAGAAGCTATTCCAACTAGTAGTGCTGATCATAACACCTCTATTAAGATGCTTAAAGAAGTTATTTTTCTGAGTTTTGGAGTCCCTAGATACTTAATGACTGATGGTGGTTCGCATTTTATTCATGGTGCTTTTCATAAAATGCTTGCTAAGTATGATGTTAATCATAGAATTGCATCTCCTTATCACCCATAGTCTAGTGGTCAAGTAGAATTGAGTAATAGAGATCTTAAATTAATTTTGCAAAAGACTGTTAATAGATCTAGAAAGAATTGGTCCAAGAAACTTGATGATGCATTATGGGCTTATAGAACTGCATATAAGAATCCTATGGGTATGTCTCTGTATAAGATGGTTTATGGAAAAGCATGTCACTTACCTCTTGAACTAGAACATAAGGCATATTGGGCTATTAAAGAGCTCAACTATGACTTCAAATTTGCCGGTGAGAAGAGGCTTTTTGACATTACCTCACTTGATGAATGGAGAACCCAGGCTTGTGAGAATGTCGAACTGTTTAAAGAAAAAGTTAAAAGATGGCATGATAAAATGATACAATAATGTGACTTTAATGTATTGCTATACAACTCTCATTTAAGATTTTTTGCAGGCAAACTCCTCTCTAAATGGGAGGTCCATATATCATCGAGGAGGTCTATCGTTCCGATGCCATAAAAATCAACAACTTCGAAGGCACAAATTCAAGGGTGGTGAACGGTCAAAGAATCAAACATTATATCTTAGGTAATCCTATAAATGTTGAAAGTAATGTTATTGAAATTGTAACCCCGGAGGAATACACAAGGAACACTTTTCAGAACGTTTCAGACTCCGAAAAGGAATAGGTATGTCGTATGGTAAGTAAACCGACTCCAAGACTGTTCTAATGGCAATTTTTCTCCGTTTTGGAATATTTAAGAAAATAGGAAAATAAGAAGTAGTCCGGGAAGGACATGAGGCGTCCACGAGGGTGGAGGGCGCGCCCCCTGCCTCGTGGGCACCTCGTGTGCTCTCCGGACTCTGTTTTCTTGCATGATACTTGTTTTGGTCGGTAAAAATTCATTATATAATCTCCTGAATGTTTTGACCACCGTATCATGCAAATATCTTCTTTCTTTGTTTCGAGCTGTTTTTCTGACAAATCTAGATCACCATGACGTCTTCAAGCGCACCCAAGGACAAGTTCTTCGAGAAGGTCATCAACCCCTACCTTGCGGGGGTGTTGCAACACCCTCAAACCATTGAGATGCGCGAGGGGTTGCTGCACATCCGCGATGTTGAGGGACCAAGGAGGACCGGAAGCGTGGAGACAAGGCTCGAGGCAATGGAGCAACAAGTTTTCAAGTGCCAGGAGATGGTGGAATGTGGACTCGACTCCAATCATATAATGATCATGGAGTTCACCAACAACTACAAGCTGGATGACAAGAACATTGGGGAGGCCATCTTCAAGCTTCATGAGAAAACCGAGCGCCTCCAAGCTCAGATCTATGACCTGCAAAACCAAAACTATGAGTATGAATACAGATTCAAGAGGATGAGTTTGGCTGCAGATTTGAGGATCCCGGAGACTCCATCATCCTTCTATGATGGTGAGCCTATGCCTTCGAAGATGGACGACAAGCCTACATCATCAACAACTCCATTATCACCACCTCTGAGGAAGGAGACATAAACACATGGGTATGGGCACTCCCCTTGGCATCTGCCAAGCTTGGGGGAGTGCCCCGGTATCGTATCACCATCACACTTTTATCTTTATCGCTTTTCTTAGTTCGATCCTTTTGGTAAATAAAAGAAAAATCATGAAGTTGGTAACTGCTCAAAATGACAAATGTATAACAATAGAACCTTCTTAATTTGATAACAGATCATATGGATCTTATGGAGAGTAATGACTTCACATATAAAGAGTATGATGAATAAAAGTTGTTGAGAGTTGACAAACATAGTTTTGGTCATCGTTGCAATTGATAGGAAGTAATAAAGAATGAGAGGTTTTCACATATAAATATACTATCTTGGACATCTTTTATGATTGTGATCACTCATTAAAATATGACATGCTAAAGAGTTGATGTTGAACAAGGAAGACAGCGTAATGGGTTATGTTTTCTTACATCTGAGATAAATTATATTGTCATGGATCATCCAACATGTTGAGCTTGCCTTTCCCTCTCATGCTAGCCAAGTTCTTTGCACCAAGTAGAAATACTACTTGTGCTTCCAACTATCCTTAAACCTAGTTTTGCCATGAGAGTCCACCATATCTACCTATGGATTGAGTAAGATCCTTCAAGTAAGTTGTCATCGTTGCAAGCAATAATTTTTTTTCTAAATATGTATGATTTATTAGTGCGGAGAAAATAAGCTTTATACGATCTTGTGATGTGGAAGAAATAAAAGCGACGGACTGCATAATAAAGGTCCATATCACATGTGGCAATATAAAGTGATGTTCTTTTGCGTTAAGATTTTGTGCATCCAACCATAAAGCACATGAAAACCTCTGCTTCCCTCTACGAAGGGCCTATCTTTTATTCTTTTCGTATACTTCATATAAGAATCATGGTGATCTTCACCTTTCCTTTTTACATTTTATCCTTTGGCAAGCACAATATGTTGGAAAGATCCTGATATATATAGCTAATTGGATGTGAGTTTTCATGAACTATTATTGTTGACATTACCCTTGAGGTAAAAAGTTGGGAGGCAAAACTATAAGCCCCTATCAAGACAATATATGTGTGTGTGTGTGTGTGTGTGTGTGTGTGTTGTTCTAAGAATGATCATGATGCCCTCATGTCTGTATTTCATTTTATCAACACCTCTATCTCTAAACATGTGGACATATTTTTCAATTTCGGCTTTCGCTTGAGGACAAGCGAGGTCTAAGCTTGGGGGAGTTGATACGTCCATTTTGCATGATGCTTTTATATCGATATTTATTGCATTATGGGCTGTTGTTACACATTATGTCACAATACTTATACATATTCTCTCTTATTTTACAAGGTTTACATGAAGAGGGGGAATGTCGGCAGCTGGAATTCTGGGCTGGAAAAGGAGCAAACATTAGAGACCTATTCTACACATCTCCAAAAGTCCTGAAACTCCACATGAATTACTTTCAGAATATATAAAAAATACTGAGCCAAGAAAGTACTAGAGGGGGGCCACCCACCATCCACGAGGGTGGGGGCGTGCCCTACCCCCTGGGCGCGCCCCCTTGCCTCGTGGGCCTCCTGGTGGCCCTCTGATGCCCATCTTTGGCTATATGGAGTATTTCGTCGAGGAAAAAAAATCATAAGCTAGCTCAGGGGACGAAACTCCGCCGCCACGAGGCGGAACCAATCCAGGGCTCCGGCGGAGCTGTTCTACCCGGGAAACTTCCCTCCGGGAGGGGGAAATCATCACCAATGACCCTCTCATTAGGAGGGAGTCAATCTCCATCAACGTCTTCACCAACACCATCTCATCTCAAACCCTAGTTCATCTCTTGTATCCAATCTTTGTATCCAAACCTCAGATTGGTACCTGTGGGTTGCTAGTAGTGTTGATTAATCTTTATAGTTGATGCTAGTTGGTTTATCTGGTGGAAGATCATATGTTCAAATCCATTATGCATATTAATACCCCTCTGATTATGAACATGAATATGATTTGTGAGTAGTTACGTTGTTCCTGAGGACATGTGAGAAGTTTTGCTATAAGTAGTCATGTGAATTTGGTATTCGTTCAATATTTTGATGAGATGTATGTTGTCTCTCCTCTAGTGGTGTCATGTGAACATTGACTACATGAGACTTCACCATTATTTGGGCCTAGAGGAAGGCATTGGGATGTAATAAGTAGATGATGGGTTGCTAGAGTGACAGAAGCTTAAACCCTAGTTTATGAATTGCTTCGTAAGGGGCTGATTTGGATCCATATGTTTCATGCTATGGTTAGGTTTACCTTAATACTTCTATTGTAGTTGTGGATGCATGCAATAGGGGTTAATCATAAGTGGGATGCTTGTCCAAGGAAGGACAGTACCCAAGCACCGGTCCACCCACATATCAAATTATCAAAGTACCGAACACGAATCATATGAGCATGATGAAAACTAGCTTGATGATAATTCTCATGTGTCATCGGGAGCGCTTTCCTTTATATAAGAGTTTGTCCAGGCTTGTCCTTTGCTACAAAAAGGATTGGGCCATCTTTCTGCACCTTATTTACTTTTATTACTTGCTACCCGTTACAAATTATCTTATCACTAAACTATCTATTGCCGATAATTTCAGTGCTTGCAAAGAATACCTTGCTGAAAACCGCTTATCATTTCCTTCTGCTCCTCTATGGGTTTGACACTCTTACTTATCAAAAAGGCTATGATATATCCCCTATACTTGTGGGTCATCATGCATCATCCTGCAACTAACTCATTAGTCATATTGCTTGCAAGGCTTATAGTGATGAGCATTACCGAGAGGGCCCAGAGATACCTCTCCAATAGACGGAGTGACAAATCCTAATCTCGATCTATGCCAACTCAACAAACACCATTGGAGACACCTGTAGAGCATCTTTATAATCACCCAGTTATGTTGTGACGTTTGATAGCACACAAGGTGTTCCCCTGGTATTCGGGGGTTGTATGATCTCATAGTCATAGGAACATGTATAAGTTATGGAGAAAGCAATAGCAACAAACTAAACGATCATCATGCTAAGCTAACGGATGGGTCAAGTCAATCACATCATTCTCTAATGATGTGATCCCTTTAATCAAATGACAACTCATGTCTATGGTTGGGAAACATAACCATCATTGATTCAACGAGCTAGTCAAGTAGAGGCAAACTAGTGACACTCTGTTTGTCTGTGTATTCACACATGTACTAAGTTTTCGGTTAATACAATTCTAGAATGAATAATAAACATTTATCATGATATAAGGAAATAGAAATAACAACTTTATTATTGCCTCTAGGGCATATTTCCTTCAGTTTTCATGGTCGACGTGGCCGACACCCTACCTGAGCGGTACAACTGAGCTGAATGAGACTATCTCGATGAGTTTAGCTTCCCCACCAACAGAATTAGACCCCCACATGTCTAATTTCCAATAGAACTTTCTTCATCGAATCAATCTTCCGCTCAACATCATCGATTGCCTTTGTCCCACACCTCCCGTCCCATCCTCAAATCTGCGGCCACGAAGCGCTTGCCGGGCTCGAATGATGATGTCTGGCTGCATGGGCGGCATGTCAGCCACGCCACCAGCCATTGGTCGATGTAGCAGGTGAATGCATTGGGCCAAAGCAATAGTTGGTCATGGAGAGAGATTGAGGGGCTCCTGATTGTTGGCTTTACGATGCGTACGGCGAGGTCAGGATGATGGTGTTTAAGATGCATGTCTCCGGTGGCGTAGCGGAGGTGGTGGTGCAACTGGGGAGGCTCGACGTGCAAATCAAGTTCATGTTGTGAGACTTGAAGGTGTTCAAGGCGCGAGCTAGTAGCTACGTGGAGCTAAAGGGCCAAAATCTTTACCCATAGAGGACTACTTTCCTTTCCAGGCCACTGCTGACATGCGAGAGTGTGTGGCGAGCATGTGCAGAGGATAGTACACACACAAAGAAGTGGCCCATTGGCCGGTGGCCGAGCACTAGACGGGTCATGGCCATGGTCGCTTTGGATCTCCGTGCAAGCTGCTCCTTGGGTGCGCCTAGTAAGTCTCGTGTGAAGAATGCGACGATGGTGGGTCCATACCGAGGGGCTCGCGTCTTGTGGATGGAGGAGTATGTGAGAGGGACATCAAGTAGGAGGAAACACGGGAATTGTTGGGGATATAGCTACCAGGTATGACCCGCCCAGGAGGGGCCGGGTCAACCCCAATGGCGGGTTACAAAAAGAAGCCCAGTAATATTCAAGGTGATAGCTTATTGAGACTTATAGAAGGCCTAAGCCCAGAGGCAGCTTAAGGCCCAATATTGTGAACCGCCATATGTAAAGAAAGACTTGTAAAGAAAGGCATATAAAAGAAGTCACCGAGCCGGACATGTTTTATGAGCCGGTCGGGACTCTGTAGGCCGCCAAGCGTCAACCCGTGTATATAAGGGGATGACCCGGCGGCGGCTTAGGACAAGAATTAACAGATTGATAGCCAAGCTAGCGGATTCGCTCCTTGGTCATCGAAACCTCGCAATACAACATCAACTGGACTAGGTCTTACCTTCATCGTAAGGGGCCGAACCAGTATAAACCTCTCGTGTCCTTTGTCCCGATTAACCCCTTTAAGCTTCCTAGTTGCAATGGCCCTATGACTAAGTCCTTTCGCTAGGACATCTGCCGTGACAATTCCACGACAGTTGGCACCCACCATGGGGCCAGCGCACGATGGATTTGAGTTCTTGAAGGGCAACTTTGAAGGGCTCAAGGGATACACTGTGGGCCGGATGACCAAGAGTCGTCGCGACAAGCTCTACATCGACGATGAAGGCTGGGGTCCCAACGTCGGCTCAATCGAGTATGGGTACCGGGTCCCCTTCGACGGAATCCACGTCTTCATTAGCCGGATCGGCGAGCTGGGCCCTGAGCTGGACATCTGCACCGACATCATCGAGATGGCTCAGCGAGCGAGACCTGTCCGGGCTCAACCTGCCGTGAGGCGCGCCTTCGTGGGTTGCATCCATGGAGGGGAGTTTTCTGAAGGATCAGCAGACGGTGGTGAGACGGCCATCTGTTCGGACGCTGCATCGTCAAGAGGTGAGACAGATTTTTTGTATCAGCTACAAGATGGCGTGCTTGGGGGCTGTTCCGACGGCAGCAGTATTCCGGACCCCTCTGAGCCGCCGAATCGAGCCGGAGTCTTCATGGCTGGCACTCAACCCGGGCAGAACTCTACGGCTGCGGCAGCAATAACCAACAGGTCGGCAGCGGCCGGGTCAGGAGACCCCGCGCGCCCTCCAGCTCATGTACTAATGGACCTCATGGATAAGATGACAGCTCTATTGACTGCTATAGTGGAGCCGGCAGATAAGGCTCAGCATGACGCGGAGGTGGCACGACTACGCGAAGAGATGGCACAGGCCAAGGAAAATCTAGTAGCAGAAGAAGTCAGGATGACTGCAGAGCGGGCGGCTTTGGATGCTCGTGCTCAGCAGCTTCAAGCGGAGACTTTCCGGCTCTCGGTGGATCTGAACGCATCAAACGAGGTCATGAGGAGAAGACACCAGAAAACTCAGTCACGTCTGCCTCTGGCTTACGATCACAGGAACCTTTTCCACACACCCAGGGCCGGTCCCAGCAACCCGTCGGAGGCAAACCGGATCACAACACCCGGGGCGGGGGCCATGGAACCATCCCGTGTGAATACAGCTCTGCCTCATTACACGCCAGTACCACCAGGTCACTTCTCTAACCCTTTGGAGAATTTAATTGCTGCGTTGGCCCGTCTGGCGGCTCTCCCAATGGAAGGCGACTCTCCAATGGCAATCGAAACACAAAGGGTCAGGGAACTTCTTCAGACAGCCCTGGCGCAGCAGGATGGGTATTCTTATAGTCGAGACAGCATCCATTCGATCAACCCCTCGCCCAAGCCGGAGCCCGAGCTATAGCAGGCATATGGATTCAGCGGCTATGTCAAGCAATGCCCAATGTCGTAACCAACCGCGCATGCATGACCCGGCGCAGGACGAAGCTTTTAACTTGGCGGATCAGGAGATGATCCATCAGGAGGCCGAGCAGGCGGTTCAACTGGCAGCTTAGCAGGCGGCTCATCAGACTTTTCTGGTTTATCCAACAACCTCTGTCGAGGCAGGAGTGGCCACAAGGACAGGATGTGTCCCTTGCCTGGTGCCGGCTCTACGTAATGAGCTCTTGCCAAAAGATTTTAAGGGGCCTCGTAAAGTGCCTAATTACACGGCCGACTTGCAGCCTGGGGCATGGATTGAGAGTTATGAGATGGCGATGGAGCTATTAAAGGTCAGCGACGGCAATGGCTAAATATTTCACTATGATGTTGGATGGAACAGCTCGCACTTGGTTGAAAGGGTTGCCACCCAACTCGATCGACTCATGGGCGGAATTAAAAGCTCAGTTCATTCAGAACTTCAAGGACGCCTATAAGCAGCCCATGTCAATCGTGGACTTGACCAACTATAAGCAAGAGGAGGGTGAGTCCACGACCCATTGGGTGCGTCGGGTCAAGGAGATAATACATTCATCTGATAAGATGGATGCCGGCTCTGTGGTCTTAATGTTGGAGAAAATTTGCCATTTTGAACCTCTGAAGCAGAAGCTGGGGCGGCTCAAGCGTGATTGTCATGACATAGGCCAGTTGATGGCGGCTCTGGTCAAGTATGCTGATTCAGATAGTACCAAGGATCCCACGTCTGATGAAGAGAAGGCAGGGAAGGGAAAAAAGAATGGCAATGGCAAGGGTCACTAGCATAACCCAGCGAATCAAGGAGATAATAAACATAAGGCTGACGAGTTTGTGGCTAACACCAATACACAGGGCAAAAAGCAATGGCACAAGGGGAGGCCACCTCCTCGGTCAGGCGGGTCAGGTCCCACCCTGGAGCAACTATTGAATGAACCTTGTCCTAGACACGGCACCCGGTTGAAGCCAGCCACCCATTTGTGGAAGGACTGTACGATCATGAAGGCATTTAAAAATTCCAACATGTTTGATGGTAACCATGGTCCTGGCGGCGATTCAGGCGGAGGCGGCTTTCATGGCCTGGGCGTCGGCTCAGGTGGAGGCGGTTTTCACGGCCAGGGCTATCCGGGTAACCAAGGTGGTTATAATCAGCAGTCCGGCCAAAGTAATCAACAGCAACAACAGCAGCAGTCCGGGTATCAGAGTAACCCAAAATAGCTGAACAGTGGCCAGTACCACGTATTTACCACTAGTTTGTGCAAGAGGGACCAGAAACTTCATAAGAGGGCTGTAAACACTGTTGAGCCGGCGGTTCCACGTTATTTGAGATGGTCAGAACAACCTATTGTGTGGAGTAGGGAGGATCACCCTCCCCGGGTTGATAATCCAGGTCACTTGCCTTTGGTGGTGACGCCTCGGGTTGGTGGATATAAGTTTACTAAGGTGCTCATGGACGGAGGCAGTAGCGTCAACATCCTCTATTATGAGACATTTCGTCGCATGGGATTGACTGACAAGAGTCTTAAATAGTCCAACACTATTTTCATGGTGTTGTACTTGGTAAGTCGGCATACCCAGTTGGAAAGATTGAGCTAGAAGTAGCCTTTGGGGATGAATACGATTCTAGGGCTGAGAAGTTAACTTTTGTAGTGGTTAAAATCAAAAGCCCATATCATGCCCTGTTTGGATGGCTGGCCTATGACAAGTTCATGGCCCGGGTTATAAAGGCACCATCACAGTACATGGAAGCCGAAAAATAGCCCTGGAATGTGAAGAAGGTGATGCTGCTTATGCTGTGTCTGTTTGTGCAACAGAGGAATTAAAGTTTTATAAAGATAATGTTGACCCGGCAGACATGACGTCTTTGAAGAAACCAACTACGGAGCATGAACCGGTGTTGAAATTCAAGTTAGCTGATGACACTGAGACAGTTGATTTTGTGCATGGCGACTCATCCAAACAGTTCATTATCAGTGCCAACTTAGATCCAAAATAGGAAAGCGTGCTCATCGAGTTCATCCGTGAGAACCGGGACATCTTTGCATGGAAGCTTTCTGACATGCCGGGTGTCCCGAGAGAACTCGCTGAGCACAATCTCAATATTGATCTGAGATTTAAGCCAGTCAGGCAGTTTATTCGATGGTTTAATGAGGAAAGGCGCAGGCGATTGGAGAAGAGGTGGCCTGGCTCTTGGCGGCCAGGTTCATTGTTGAAGTTTTTCACCCGGAGTGGTTGGCTAACCCGGTGCTTGTACTAAAAAAGAACGGCACCTGGCATATATGTGTGGATTACACCGATTTAAACAAGGCTTGTCCTGCTGACCCTTTTGCCCTCCCTTGTATTGATCAGATCATTGATGCTATGGCGGGTTGCGAGCGTTTGAGCTTTTTGGATGCCTATTCGGGTTATCATCGGATCAAGATGGCAATTAAGGTCCAGAAGAAGACAGCTTTCATCACTCCGTTTGGAGCCTTCTGCTATGTGTCTATGCCTTTTGGGCTGAAAAGTGCCTAGGAGACTTATCAATGATGTGTACAGAATTGCCTTCACAGTCAGATTGGGCGTAATGTTCATGCTTACGTGGATGACATAGTGGTGAAATCCAGAGAGAAGGAAACCTTGGTAACTGATCCGAAGGAGACCTTTGATAACCTCTGGGTCTACAAGATGATGCTTAACCCGGCCAAATGTGTTTTTGGAGTCCCAGTTGGTAAACTCTTGGGTTTTTTGGTGTCTAACAGAGGTATTGAGGCTAACCCGGAGAAAATTAAGGCAATTACATCTCTGGCTAAACTGGTGTGCATCAATGACGTTCAGCGGTTGGCGGGTTGCGTCGCAGCCTTAAGCTGGTTCATAAGCTGGTTAGGGGAAAAGGCAATGCCTTTATATCAAATGATGAAGAAGGTGGATAACTTTGTATGAAGTGATGCTGCTAACTCTGCTTTTGAGGATCTGAAGAAACAACTCGCTGAGCCGCCAGTTCTTGCTGCTCCGGTTGAGAAAGAGTCGTTGTTGTTGTATGTGGATGCTAACTCACGTGCTGTCAGTGTGGTCATTGTTGTGGAGCGCAAGGAGGTTGTCAAGGAACATCTGGTCCAATGACCGGTTTACTATGTCAGTGAGGTGCTCATTGAATCTAAACAAAGATATCCACATTGGCAGAAACTCGTTTATCGGGTGTTCATGGCAAGCCGAAAGCTCAAACATTACTTTCAGGGTCACCCAATCACTGCGGTTAGCTCTGCTCCTCTAGGAGACATTATTCAAAATAGAGAAGCCACAGGACGAGTCGCCAAGTGGGCTATTGAACTTGGGTCTCATGGTTTGAAGTATGTGCCACGTATTGCGATCAAATCTCAAGCGCTGGTTGACTTCACTAATGACTGGATAGAGTTGAAGATGCCAAAGGAGAAACCAGACAACACATATTGGACGATTCACTTTGATGGGTCCAGACAGTTGGAAGGCTCGGGGGCTGGAGTTGTTTTAACTTTTCCTCGAGGTGACAAGTTTTGTTATGTGTTGCGATTGATGTTTCCTTGTACTAACAACGCAGCAGAATATGAAGCCTTGCTCCATGGTCTTTGAATGGCTAAAGAGATGAGTCTGAGCCGGGTACGGTGCCTTAGCGATTCAGATTTGGTGGCTCAACAGGTGTCAGGCAAGTGGGATTCCAAGGATCCTCTCATGGCGGCTTATCGCCGCGAGGTCGACGCTGTTGCGGGGCATTTTAAGGGTTATCAAGTGGAACACATTGACCACAGAAAGAACGAAGCAACCGATGCCTTAAGACGGTTGGGATCTCAGCATAAGCCGGTACCACCTATCGGAGTAATGGGCCACGGGTAGGCTAACCCAGGCCCAGAACCTTTCAAGACATTGAGGCAGACTGCGCCCCTCGAGACCCCAGGACGAAGAGCTGTTTTCTGAGAGTCGGCGGCGAGGCGGCCGACTGCCCACTCACGGCCGAGTTCCAGGGACGACTTCAGGATGAGCCGACTCCTGACTGGCGACTTCCAGAGAAGCCGGCCTTGGGGAGTCGGCCCGCGACGCCAACAACCCCCATGCCCTCATAAAGAGGGACGGGACGGGGAGTAGCCATAGTAAGGTCCACCCCCACCCCTTTTCCAAGGGCAGGCCTGGCTACAGTATGCCGTACCCGCGGAGATCTCCGCGTGGCGCGACACTATTGCCATGCCGGCCCTGACGTCAGCCCCAGGGGTGGAGCCCTGTGCCTACGACGGCCTGCTGGTACGACCCAGGGATGATGGGTCCCACCAGTCGGCGGGCGTACGAAAGACGGCGAAAGCACCACCAGTCGGCCCGGATGGGAGTCGGCCACCAGAAGTCGGCCGGCCCCTCCCACGGGCTCCACGCGCCATTAATCAGACACGACAAGTAGTGGCCACAGTGATCGCCTGCCAGACGGCGGAGCTGTCGCCACGACCTCATGACCGAGCCTGCGTCATTAGAGGCACGGCTACAGTAATCCGCAGCCAGCAAGACCCGCCCGCGGCGGACGCGGCCTGTCAGCTCCACACCGAGCCAGTCGGCGGGCCCAGGAGTCGGCGGATAAGACGGCGGCCAAAGAGACTGACGGCCGGGTCCACACCCAGCCGGATTACCATTGTACCCCTGGGGGGTAGGCCTATATAAACCCCCTAGGGCATCCATGCAAAGGGTTGGAATCCATGAGCACTAGACCAGATCGTATAGGAAGGAGAGAGCTAGCCTTGCCTTCTCCTACCTCCAGGAAACAGCTCAAGGAGCAATCGTGTAAACACTTTGCCATAGTGATCATGGGGAGACCCCGTAGAGCAGCAGTAGGGGTATTATCTTCCCGGAGAGCCCTGAAGCTGGGTAAGATTCGCCGGCGTGCATGTCTTCGCCTTATCCCGTTTCCAGGCACCGGCGACGTTCTACTTGCCCCCACCATGATAAGCCATCCTTTGGCATATGTCGCACCCAACCCCCGACATTTGGGGCCCACCGTGGGGCCTGGTGCACCGTCGTCCGGAGACCTGCTCTGGACGGGAACCCTTTTTCTCCCTGGCGAGCGCAGCCAGCCCAGCATGCCAGACGGAGTTTGCGCTGACGCGCTGCACGGCATTGAGATCGCCTGCGCAGCCAGCTGCCTCGCCGATCTTGTCGGCGAGGTTCGCCTCTCCGACGAACCTGCATCCAACGCAGGCATGGGCGGCCCCGAGAGCCTCCTCGCGGGCCTCCTCGACCAACTCCACGTCGCCGGCGAGCATGCCGTGGACTTGGAGTCTGTAGGCTCCACCGACCCGATGCTGGTAGACTCCGACACCGCGTCGCTCGACGCATTCCCCACCAACGTGGTGGTCTATGACGAGCCTCTCCCTCACGAGGAGAGCGACGGAAGCACCGTCACCAAGGTGCTCGTCATCGGTCATGACGAGCCTCCCGGCGGAGGAGTGCATGACCCACTTGGCGCGGCACTGCAAGACCTGACTGCGCCCATTCCGGAAGACGCTGACGCAGAGACGTTGGAGGCGCGCCGCCTTCAGCTCGTCGAAGGCGCGAAGAAGCTGGCTAGCATGAGACGCTTGTCAGAAGCCTACCAGCGTGAGATGGATCGCGCTGTGGGTGGCTCGCCAGCCCCAGCTGGGCCTAGCCGCCTTGGCGCGGTCCAGCAGCGCGGCGTGGCCATCGCCAACCTGTTCGGGGCAAATCGCCCTGTGTACGCCAGTCCTGCAGAGAACATTCGAGCCGCCCAGGCGGCGGCGGACGAGCTGGACAACTTCGAGGGCGAAGAGCGCCGCCTGATGAGGGAGCAAATCCAGCGGCTCCTCGACGCGGCTGCTGCGTAGAACGAGGCCGGCTGCCGCACGGAGGCGCCGCAGCGACAAAACGATGACCCGCCTCCACGCCGAGATCAAGGTGCGATGTCTCAGACGCCGACTGGCAGCGACCGAGGAAGGAAAGACAAGGGTCCGGCTGTCAGCCACAGTCGGACTCACATTACCATAGAGCGCGACCAAGACGGCCGCCCGAGAGCAGTGGAACGACGGGGCGACTGTCCGCCTCCTTCTCCTCGCAAGGAAAGGCGAGTCTCCCCGCCGCGTGTTGACCATCCGACTCTCGGCGACCGCCTTGGCCGCCGGGAGGGAGTCGGAGAAAACGACGCCCGCCACCGGATCGACCGACTTCACCGATCCCTGGCGCTGGAAGAAGAAGACGAGTTGGGTCCGCCATGTTTCGGGCCCCGCATTCGAGACGAACCCTTTCCCAAAGGGTTCACGCTCCTAAGAGACACGCCCAAGTACACCGACTCCGTGAAGCCGGAGGACTGGCTGGTTGACTACTCCACGGCTGTCAACATAGCGAACGGCAACAAGCGTGTCGCCGTAAAATACGTTCCGCTCATGCTCTAGGGCACGGCCCGGACATGGCTGAACAGCCTGAAGCCCCGCGGCATCAACAGCTGGGTCGACTTCACCAATGCATTCGTCTGCAACTTCACAAGCACGTACAAGCGTCCTCCCAAGCCTCGTCAGCTTTCCTTGTGCATGCAAGGCCCCAACGAGTCGACTCGCGACTACCTCACGCGTTGGGCCGAGCTTCGGAACTCCTGTGAGGGCGTGCACGAGGTGCAGGCTATCGAGTACTTCACCGCCGGGTGCAGAGAAGGCACCCTCCTCAAGCACAAGCTCCTGTGCGACGAGACAGAAACCCTCGCCGAGCTGCTGATCATAGCAGACAAGTATGCCACGGCCGACTCTTCCATGAAGGCGGAGATTCAAGTTAGCGCGATTGGCAAAGTGGCCCCTCAGGCTCCTAGAACTCTGGCAGGAGACGCCAGTCGGCGGCAATAGCAGAACGACCACAAGCGCAAGGCCCCGCAGCCGGCTTCCAGCAGCCGGCAGGTCGTGACAGTTGAAGACCAGCAGCCGGATGGGCAGCCTCCACCCAAGCGACAGAAAGGTGGCAAGCCCAACTGGTTGCCGGCTTTCTCATACGAGCAAACTCTGGATGGTCCTTGCAAGTTCCATAGCGGCGCGAAGCCGTCGAATCACACTATCCGGAAGTGCCACTGGCTCACCAGGATCGTCAAAGGAGACGGCCTCCTACCTCCCCCACCTGCTGGGCAGCAGCCTCCGCCTCCGCCCCAGCAGCCGGCTGTCAGGCCAGTCGGCGCAGTACAAGACGAGTACCCCGAAGAGCACGGAGCCTATGTGATATTTACCAGCGTGGCTAATGATCGACGTAGCAGGCGGCTGCAGCGACAAGAGGTGAATGCAGTAGCATCAGAGACGCCAGAGTTCATGCACTGGTCCGAGAAGCCTATCAGCTGGAGCAGGGCCGATCACCCAGAGGTGATGCCGAGTCCGAGCTCTTATGCCTTGGTCTTGGATGCCACCTTTGCCACGGACAGACGAGCTGCTCGTTTCTCACGAGTTCTGATAGACGATGGCAGCAACATCAACATCCTGTACAAAGACATCATGGAGAAGTTAGGAATCAAGCAAAGACAGCTTCAGAACAGCCGGACTGTGTTCCACGACATTGTTCCTGGTCTTTCCTGCTCACCAATCGGCAAGATCCTGATGGACGTCCTCTTTGGAGACAAAGATCACTTCCGCCGAGAGTTAGTTTGGTTTGAGGTGGTGGACCTCGAGAGCCCATACCATGCATTACTTGGCCGACCCGCCCTGGCCAAGTTCATGGCGGTCCCCCACTACGCCTACCTCAAAATGAAGATGCCCAGTTCCAGGGGGATTCTAACCGTAGCCGGCGACTACCGGAAGTTGTCTGCCTGTGTGGCTGAGAGTAGTCGGCTGGCCGAGTCCCTGGTGATCACGGCCGAGAAGCGGCTCCTTGACCGGGTTGTGGCGATGGCCGGCAAGCAGCTAGACGTGTTCCCTAACCCAAAGGAGTCGGAGGCTGAGGGTTCGTTCAAGCCAGCCAAGGAGACAAAGAAGATACCCTTGGATCCGGAGCACCGGAGAGGTACGCTGTCGTAGGCGCAAACCTTGACAGCAAATAGGAAGGCGAGCTCATCGATTTCCTCCGTAAGAATCGGGACATCTTCGCATGGTCCCCCAAAGACATGCCAGGTGTGCCGACGGAATTCACCGAGCACAAGTTACATGTCCGATCTGATGCAAAGCCGGCCAGGCAGCCCTTGCGCCGCCTATCAGAAGAAAAGAGAAGAGTTGTCGGAGAAGAGATAGCCCGACTCCTAGCAGCCGACTTCATTATGGAAGTATTCTTTCCAGAGTGGCTAGCCAACCCGGTCCTGGTACTGAAGAAGAAGAAGCAGTGGCGAATGTGTATTGACTACACAAGCCTCAACAAGGCTTGCCCCAAGGACCCGTTTG
This sequence comes from Triticum monococcum, assembly GCA_034509565.1. NCBI lineage: Eukaryota > Viridiplantae > Streptophyta > Magnoliopsida > Poales > Poaceae > Triticum > Triticum monococcum. The sequence goes on from CM067845.1 coordinate 676,022,841, forward strand.
CTTTACCAAGAATTGATCAGGTGATAGACTCCACAGCCGGATGCGAGTTGTTGAGCTTTTTGGATGCATATTCAGGATATCACCAGATCAAGCTGAACCCGGCTGACAGACTGAAGACCACCTTCATCACGCCGTTTGGAGCCTTCTGCTACCTCACCATGATGTTCGGCTTGAGGAATGCCGGCGCCACCTTTCAGCATTGCATGCAGAAGTGCCTCTTCAAGCAACTCGGCAGAAACGCCCACGTCTATGTGGACGATGTGGTGGTGAAGACGGAAAAGCGTGGAACACTGCTGGAAGACCTCAAGGAGACCTTTGAGAACCTGCGCTGATTCCAGATCAAGCTCAACCCTGAGAAGTGCGTCTTCGGAGTACCAGCCGGCCAACTCCTTGGCTTCCTAGTCTCTGAACGCGGCATAGACTGCAACCCTGTAAAGATCAAGGCCATTGAGAGGATGGAGGTACCTAGCCGACTGCTGGACGTGCAAAAGTTCACCGGCTTCTTGGCGTCCATCAGCCGATTCATCAGTCGGCTGGGCGAGAAAGCTCTCCCCTTATACCAGCTCATGAAGAAGACCACTTTTTTCGAGTGGAACCACAAGCCGGACGAAGCTTTTCTCCAGTTGAAGAAGATGCTGACTACTCCACCCGTTCTGGCGGCTCCGACTCCTAATGAACCTATGCTCATGTACATCGCCGCCACCAGCTGGGTAGTCAGCACAGTCATTGTAGTGGAACGCAAGGAGGAAGGCAAGGCATTACCTGTCCAGAGACCGGTATATTACCTGAGCGAAGTACTATCGGCCTCCAAGCAGAACTACCCCCACTACCAGAAGATGTGCTATGGCGTGCACTTTGCCGCCAAGAAATTGAAGCCTTACTTTCAAGAGCATCCAATCACTGTGGTCTGCACGGCCCCACTTGCCGAGATCATCGGAAGCCGAGATGCTTCTGGCTGAGTGGCCAAATGGGCCATAGAGCTGGCTCCCTACACCATCCACTACCAGCCCCGCACCGCCATCAAGTCACAAGCACTGGCCGACTTTCTCGTCGACTGGGTCGAGACCCAGTACCTACCTCCAGCGCCCGACTCCACCCATTGGCGGATGCATTTCGACGGCTCCAAGATGCGCCCCGGCTTGGGAGCCGGTGTTGTCCTCACTTCTCCTAAAGGCGACAAGCTCAAATATGCACTACAAATCCATTTTGCCGCCTCCAACAACATCGCCGAGTACGAGGCGCTCATTCACGGGCTCCGGCTTGCCAAAGAACTTGGCATTCGCCGGATCCTGTGTTATGGCGACTCGGACTTAGTGGTCCAGTAGTCGTCTGGCGACTGGGACACCAAAGATGCAAACATGGCGAGTTACCGTTTCCTCGTGCAGCAACTCAGTGGATATTTCGAGGGGTGCGAGTTCCTCCATGTGCCAAGAAACGACAACGACCAAGCAGACGCCTTGGCATGAATCGGCTCTACCTGCCAAGCAATACCATCCGGCGTCGCCCTTCAACGCCTCCTCAAGCCGTCTGTCAAGCCTTCACCAGAGTCAGACTCCATCTTCGTGTCGGCTCCTCCCGAAGAAGTCGGATCCGACCCCAGAGCCCCGGCGGACGGTACGGGCATTTTGGCAGATGGCTCCAAAGCTGCCATAGTCGAGGCCGGCCCAGGGACTGCAGAACCCAGCCCGAGGACTGCGGCGGCCGGCCCGAAGACTCCAGAACTCGGCCCAAGAGCTGCGCCAGTCGGCCCGGGGACTCCATTAATCCAGCAAGCGGTTGTTGACTCCAACCCGCCGCCTCCCAGCCCAGCCGCCCTCGTCCAAGTCGCAGTTCTGGCAGTCGAAGAAATAGCAGTACCCTCATGGGCCCAGCCCATCCTCAAATTTCTGTTGAGCAAAGAGCTGCCGACTGATGAGACCTTAGCTCGGCAAGTAAAACGCCAAGCGGCAGCCTACACCATAGTCAATAGAGAGCTGGTCAGGCGCAGCGTCACTGGTGTCTACCAGCGCTGCGTAGAGCCAGAGCAAGGCCAAGCAATTCTCAAAGACATCCATCAAGGCGAGTGCGGCCACCATGTGCCTTCAAAAGCACTCGTCGCCAAAGCTTTTCGACATGGTTTCTTTTGGCCAACGGCCTTAGAAGAGGCCAAGGAATTGGTCCAAAAATGCAAAGGGTACCAGAAGTTCCGCTCCAAGCCGCATCAGCCGGCTTCTGCACTCAAGACCATCCCCATTGCTTGGCCTTTCGCAGTTTGGGGTCTAGACATGGTGGGACCATTCAAGACGGCACGAGGTGGCTTAACTCACTTACTTGTCGCAGTGGACAAGTTCACCAAGTGGATAGAAGCGAAGCCAATCAAGAAACTGAACGGTCCGACTGCCGTGACTTTCATCTCCGACATCAAAATTCGGTACGGCATACCACACAGCATCATCACCGACAACGGCACGAATTTTGCCAAAGGCGCCTTGGCCTGTTTCTGTGCGACACAGGGCATCCGACTGGACCTAGCATCCATCGCCCATCCACAGTCAAACGGCCAGGTGGAGCGAGCAAACGGCCTCATCCTGTCCGGCATCAAGCCCCGACTGATCGAGCCTCTGGAGCGCTCGACTGGCTGCTGGCTCGACGAGTTGCCAGCCGTTCTCTGGAGTCTGCGCACGACTCCAAACAAGTCAACCGGCTTCACGCCTTTCTTCCTTGTCTACGGTGCTGAAGCCGTCATCCCAACGGACATAGAATTCGATTCCCCGCGAGTCACCATGTAAAATTTGCCGTACCTCTCGCAAAAGGGAAAAACGTGTTTTCCCTTCCACGAGAGGCACCTTTACTTCTCGTGCAGGCATAGATTTGCTTCAGCGAGCGGCGCAACCATGCCTCTTCTTTTCCTTCTGCGAGAGGCACCGGTTTATTTCTCGTGGATACATAGATTTGCTTCCGCGAACGTGCTTTTAGTTTGGTTTTTTCGTGAAAATATGTTCGTTGAAACCTATCAACATGAGATCTAATTTTGAAAATCTCGACGCAAGGAATCCAATGGTGAAATCGGTTCAAGATTCGGATGGCCAGTTTGTGAGATAAAATGTTTTGAATAAATGAAACTATGAAAAAAAGAAAAATCTAGGAGGTAGGAGTAGCCTTTGCAAAGAGTACTTCTTAATTAGTGATTTCAGATTGCATGCCATATAATCTTGAGGGGGGTCGGCCATTGGCGCGAGTGCTAGACACAGGGATACCGCTAGTGTTGCTAGCCACTCTGCCCAAATCTCATTTGTGGAAAGTACTAGGGCATCGCTAGTGCAGCTAGCCACTCCGCCCAAATGTCATTCGTGGAAGGAAAAAGTATAAAACAAACCTTGAATTTGTAGGCAAAAACTAAATTAAATCCCGAACTCTTAATCCCTGAAATCAGCACACCGAACTCTATAATCCTGGTCTATTTTAAACCTTGACAGGACTCGGCCGGTATTTGCTGAATTGGGCCGGCCCAGTAGCACAGTTGCTCGTGCGCGCACTAGTTTTTTTTTATTTTACGTTTTTTTATTTTTACACATGTCTAATTTTTCTCAGTACCCAGTGTACATTTTGAACGCAGACATAAATTTTTTTGAAAAACTTTTGATATTTTCAAATACGTTATGGACATTTTGAAATTAAATGTTTTGAAAACTTTTCTGAATAAATGGTAATATTTTTCGAAATACATGTTTTACATTTTCTTAATGACAACACACATTTTACAAAACTACACGAACACTCTTTTACATGGTTCAACATTTTTAAATCCGCATACACTTTTTTCTATTACATGTCACGTATATTCTGTAAAGGTTATGACACATTTTTGTACAACACGCAGACATTTTCGGTACATTGTACATACATATTTTTGAAAATGCCAGAAACACATTTTCTGAAACTCGTGAACATTCTTGAAATGTTACATTTTCTTGAACGTACAAAACCTTTTTTTAATCACATGAATATTATTATACATTGTATAAACATTTGTTTGAATTGGCCCGTACATTTTTTTATAATTTGTCATATTTTCTAGATGTCACAAACTCAGAAAATATTTATGTATCAAAAAGTGTTCGCACTTTAAATTTTGTTCTCGCACTTTATGAAATGTTCGAAGATTTCAGAAATAAATATGCTTTCAATACTTGTTTGCCCCTAATAAAAGTTTTCAAAGTTCGACGTTTTGGTTTCTGCTTAAATACTTTCGGCCTCTTGTTCTGTCAGTCATAGTCGTCTGGTGCAGTGGCTAACAAAATCAGGTCAACCATGCTAGGTCCCATGTTCGACTCCACGGCATGTTTTTGTTTTGTTTTGGAATTGTTACGTCGTGCGTTAAGAGAAAGAAAGAATGATTTTTTATGTCTTGTGTGAAGAGAAAAAAACTCGCATCATGTCTGGTGGGCCGGCCCAATCGATTCCACAGCCGACAATCAAAAACATTTTTTTAAACATTATTTATGAAATAGTTTATGAAATTTGAAAAATGTATTTAAAAAATGTGACACAATACGAAAATCTGAAAAAAAACATAGCATTTGAAAAACAGTCGGTATTATGAACATTTTTGACAAATGTGTTTTTCTTTTGAAATCACAAACAGTTTTTTAAAATGCCAATAGAATTTTAAAATTCCAAACATTTTTTTAAATCACAAAATGAATTGAATTTGTGCCAAAAATAGAAAGCAGGAACATTTTTAACTTCTGAACAATTTTAAAAATGTGCGAACATTTTTGAAAATTCACGAATTCTTGTTGTGTTGTAGTGGGCTGGCCCAAATTCTTGTGCCTGAGAGTAGCTGGTTATCCCGGCCGGGATTGTACTATTCCCAGATTGCCAAACAGGTCTAGGGTCCAAAATAGACCGGGATTGCAAGTTCAGAGTGCCAATTTCCGGGATTCAAAGTTCAGGGTTTGATTTAGCTCTCGTCTATAACTTCAAGGTTTATTTTGGACTTTTTCCTTCGTGGAAAGTACTAGGGGCATGTACTACTTGAGGCGACTCACGTCGATTTTCTTCTTTTTTTTGTTTTCCTTTGTTTCTTTTCTTTTTTCTTCTCAGTTTTTAATTATTTTTTCCATATTTTTTGCATTTTATTTCTCCTTTTGGATTTCTTTGTTCTCTACAATATTTTGTATATCGCAACAACATTTTTATAATACACGTGTAACATTTTTCAATACAAATTAAACATTTCTATAATATATTGTCAGAATTCTTTTCTATACACATTTTAAACAATATTAAATGCTTGATTAATATTTATTTAATAGATGGTCAATATTTTTTCTATACATTTTAACTTTTTTTAATGCTTGACTAAAAGTTTTCAAATAAAAAGGTTAAAATATTTTTAATACAAGGTCAACATTTTTTCTATACACATTTAACATTTTCCAAATGCTTGATTAAAAAATTTCAAACACTTATTCAACATTTTTTAAATTTCTTGATTAATATTTTTTATACATGATCAAATATTTTCATCATTATTTTAATACATGGTCAACATTTTTTCTATACATATTTAACATTTTTTAAATGTTTGATTACCGTTTTTCAAATACTTGTTCAACATTTTTCAAATTCTTTATTAACATTTTTATATACATGATAAAAAATTCATCATTTTTTTAGTAAATGGTCAACATTTTTTCTATACACATTTAAAATTTCTCAAATGCTTGGTTATCATTTATCAAATACTTGTTTACCATTTTTTTAAATGCTTTATTAACATTTTTGTATACATGATAAAATAAATTCAATATTTTCTTAAATACATGATCAATAATTTTTATATTTTCATTCAACATTTTTCCGAATGTTTATTCAACATTTTCTAAATACTTATTTTCAAATACTTTGTTCAACATTTTTTCAAATTTATTTCGTAAATATATATTTGAATATTCTATCTAAACTATAAAGAAAAATACAAAATTAAGCAAAAAAGAAAACAGATAACCGAAAAAAAACCCTGAAAAACTAGCCTGTGGCTTGCCGTGTGTGCGGGCCGGCCTATCTTGGTCGTCTCTTCAGCGAGTTTGAAGGTGGACTCGCTAAAGGGGAGAGGAAACAAGACACTCGCTGTTTTATCCTGTGTTAAATTTGTCCTCCTCGCAGGTTTATACAGGTTGTTACGACGGACGTGTTGGTTTATGGGACTACAACGCCCAGGCAAGTTACTGTATGCTCTCAGCAGTTAGTATGAGAGTCGTATTAACATCTGAACATACAGTTACCGGCGACCGCCAATATTTGGTGTAAAGATAAGATTAAGTTTTTTGGTGGTCAAATGTAAGGGCATCTCTGAAGTTGAACCTCAAACCATCCGCAACGGTTCGGACTGCACGGTCCAGACGTGTTTTGTCATCCAACGCGGTTTTGTATCGGTCTGCTCCGTGGTTCGGACGCACTTTTCCCCCTAAAGCGAAGACAAAGCGACGGGGGCTTTGTGGGTGTTCGGACCGCTGCCACGTCGGCTTCTGACTGCATTGGCCCACCATTAACCCCCTCCCTCGCCTCCCCGCTCTTCCCGCCCGAAACAGTTAGCACTGCTACAGAGCGGCAGTGCCGCATTAATGCCCACCAGAGCGGACGTGACCTCTCACTACTGCCAGCATTGAAGCGACGTGCCGGTCAAGAGAGCGCCGCTCACGCCGCTTCCCGGTGCAAACGACTGCTCTGAGTTCAAATGACACCCCATTGGTCTGTCGTCCTAAATGAATGATATGCGGTGCCGAGGCACCTACTCCGGCGCCACCCGTCCGTCCGTCTATCGTCGACCATTAACCACACTGATGCGGCCCATTGCCATTCGCCTGCTATATAAACTCCAGCCCCGGCCATAGACGCAGTCATCCTCTTCCGGTCCCTTTCTCCTCTCCGCACCACGCCCGCCATGGCTTCCTCATGCTCCAAAGCCCTTTGGGACACCCTCTCCTCAGAGCAGAAGAACGAGATGAACGCCATTGCTGCCGGTCAGCCATCAGACAGACAGACAGAGGTCGACGCCCCCCAATAGAGGATGCGCCAATGCCACCATCCTCGCCGGTGCATGTGGGTCTCACCATCCGCAAGGCCTATGCAGACTACACGGGCATACTGCTGGAGGAGCGGGAGGACAAGTTCCGACAGTGCATGCCGACCAGGCCTACAACCTCAGCCTCCTCGAGGAGCACCGGCATGCGGAGGAGCAACTCATTGGACGTGGACGTGGCGGAGCAGGAGGCGCTGGTCAACTCTTACTGCTCCGCCCGCGACATCCGCCGCGACTGCTGGCGGCACCGCCTCCATCAGGTGGAATTGGACGCCGCCTACAAGGAGATGGATGAGGTGGCGGATGAGGTGTTCGGCAAGAGCGTTGATGAGGAGGACATCGCCAGCTCCGCCAAAGCCGCGCCCTGCCGCTACGACCACAAAGCTGGCACGTCCACAGGCGCCGCCGATTGCCAGGAAGAGTAGTGCATGATAGAGCGCCGCCGCTTGGGTCCCAAGAAGGCCACCTCTCCTCCCTCCCGTTGGAGCCAAGCTTGGTGGGATGAACATCGTCGGCCGATTAGCCGCTTGGCGGCGACATGGAGGCAGACAACTTCACTTCCCGGGGCTCATGGTTGCGGAGGCAGAGCCTATACGGAGGCAAAGCTGGAGAGCGCCGAGACGGAACTGGAGAAAGCGAAGGCAAGATCCGGAGCTTCAGTTCTCGAGGCTCATAGCCGGACACGGGGAATGGGCACCGGCAATCATATAGATTAGGTTTAGAGTAGGTTTTAGTTAAAAATTGTCCAAAATGTAATGGATTTCGTCTAGTTTATATGAAGTCCGCTGTGTTTGCGTGAATTTCGTCCATTTAGTTCAAACAGTGGTCGAAATGTATGCGGGTAGCATTAGATGGCCGACTCCAGCATCCATGTCCGCGGGCGGATGCCGGAGTAAATTTGCGGATCAGCGTTGGAGATGCCCTAAGACATGATAAAATGCTAAAAGGTTTTATGAACAGACTGAAATACCATCTCACTCTGTTCTCCCTTTTTTGGTAAGGTATTTGAACTTCTTGTGGATAAATTAGATGGTTCATCATAAAAAGCTCAATTTGTATTGACAAATGCACCATGCTATTTTTTGCATTGGACTAACAAAGAGCTCATTTGTATTTACTCGCAGAAATTTCTAGGTCTGATTAAAGTCACAACATCATCAGACATGATATGATCTCTAGTTTCCTTGTCAACATAACCAAGTATCTTGCGTAAAAGTCTGATATGTTAATAAGATGACCACCCTCATTGCATAGCTGTCTGGTTGCAAACAACGCTTGTGTTCTGCTCACCACATTCAAATGTGGTGGCCTTACCACCACATGATCAACACAACAACAAGCACAAATCAGATCAAACAAAGCAAGAAACCAAATGAGATCAAACAAAGCAAGCAAAGGAAATGATAACAAACTACTTAGATTAACAGCAGGGGCATCCTCCTTCCCTGCTCCATGCCAGGGTGCTGCTCCTGGCCAAAATATTAACAAGTTCACAACACAAGTACCATAAGTTCTAGCGATAGACCATAACAAGTTCAGAACACAAGTACCATAAGTTCTAGCGATAGACCACTAACAACGTAGTTAACTACATTGCATGCTAATTACATTGCATGCTCAATGTCACCAACGCAGTTGTGCCTGTTGCAACGAAACCCGCACATGACTGAGGAGTCGTGGTTGTAGATCTGAACCTTCAGACCGAATCCTGAGATGCGCACAACGACGAGGTCGCAGGGGATGATTCGTGGCAGCTGCAGAAGTAGTTCCAGCCCTGGCCAAGCACCATGTGCCCCTTGAAGTTCTGGACCTGCACCCAGAACACTCACCGCTTGTTCGCCGACAGCTTGACCATGCGCGGGAGCCACTTGATGACCAGCCACTCGTTCATCACGTCCACGAACTTGCGAGGGACGACGAGCATGGCGAGGTCCTCATTGTCCTTGATCTGCTGGTAGAAGCACGGCGGCTCCCGGGCCCCCTCCTCGTGTTCGGTCCTTGGAGATCGTCCCCTTGAATGAGGCAGGCTCATGAAGGCAATCCTGCCAGGCAGGTCCACTATCTTAAGCCACCTGTTCGTGGGGATGAGATCCTCGGCGCCCTCAGCTTCGGCCACCATCTGAGCTCCTTCACCTGCCACATCCCAGTCACTCTTCAATATCTTGTCCGGTAAGATGACAAGTATTAGTGCACAAACTCTTTGCCAAACGCCACTTATCAAATGCCACTGGTTAGTTGCACTAGCACTACAGCAAATGGCACTGATCAGAGACATTTGCCCAAGAGCAAATGCCACTGGTCAGTGCACAAACTCTTTTCCAAATGCCACTTATCAATGGCACTTGCTCTTGGACGAATGCCACTGATCAGGGGACTTGCCCAACAGCAAGTGCCATGAGCAAATGCCACTGATCAGTGGCATGGAAACATCTAAAAAGAGCAACAACAAGTACAACTGCCACTCATCAGTGCACAATTGTAAGCATGGAAACATCAAAAAATAGCAACAACAAGTGCTACTCATCAATAGCACCCATGTGCACCCATGCACATTTGGCAGCATCCTAAAATGGTCCTACTACATGCACGTATAACAATCTAGAGCATGCAACACAAGCCCTAGCTTGAAGATGTATATTAATCTAGAGCATGCAACATGAACATGATCCTAGCTTGAACATGAACATGCCATTTGCTTGAACACAGATCCTAGCAAGACCCTACCATGAACACAGATCCTAGCAAAGCACACTAGCATTGGGGATTCTAGCATGAACACGGCTCCTAGCATGAACACAGATCCTAGGAAAGCACTAGCAGAAGAACATTATCCTAGCACACACACTGTAGCAAACAAGAACAAATCGGTCGGATTCAATTCGATTGGGATCGCATTCAATCGGATCTACTTGAATCCTATCTAATCCTATCGAATCCACTAAGTACTAGCACATGCCTAAGAAAGAAACCCCTAATCTACATCTACGAGCAAGCATTGGGGATTCTTTGACTCACCGGAGCTCTTGTAGTCGGAGAGAACCGAGGCCGGGGTAAAAACCCCGGTGGGAAGGAGAGAGGTGGCGGAGCAGAGGAGGAGCCAGCCCTGGCGACGGCATGCGGCTTCGGCCCCGTGCTCATGGCCATGCCGGAGGTCGAGGAGGACGGCGCGCCGGCAGGAGAAAACCCTTGGGCGGGGTCAAGAAAACCCCTTGCCCAATGGGGTCCCAAGAAGCGGCGGCTCCGTGGACGGCGCCGATGCCGAGCCCAGGACCATGAGGTTCGGAATCGGCGGCGGAGCAGGAATGACCGGCACCGCATTGGCCGGCGCTCGTGGTGGCCGGCAGAAGATGGGGGACGACGCTCGCAGCGCCGACGTCAGGTCTCTGCCCGAGTTCTGGAGCCCAGCCACCCAACGCTCCTGGATGCTGGCGATGCGTTGGTCGATGGGGGTCAAAGGACGGCGCGACAGTGGGCGAGGCGGAGCCATCGGAGAAGAGGGAGGGGCGGTGAGGCAGAGAGGTGTGCTAGCGGTGGGAATAGTACGGGGCGGTGAAACAAGAGTGGGAGGGGAGTTATGAGACATCCCCTCCGGCTCCCGCGCTATCCGAGGCGTGCAACCTCCTCACACGCATGGCCGCGCCGAGCCAGGCTCAGTCCTGCTTTAAGGTCCGTGCGGGTCACAAATCGCATGCAGCCCAGGCAACCAAACAGGTCACGCACACCCCGTCCGAGCCTGGTTGGGCTGCATGCAGGCAACCAAAGCGCCCTTGTTAAATTTATCGAAAAGCGTCAATTTGTAAAGGTCTTCTTTCTTTCTTCCAAATGAACCAGGGGCGGCGTCTAATCTATCTTTTTTAATGTTTTTTTAGTTTGAGTTAAGTTTAAATATGCGCCCAGGACTAGTTTGGCCAGTTTTAAATCTATATCTATATCTATTCTATACCTATTATTAAAGGGAATAGGTATTCTTGGTTTGGTTTAGTCCTTTTCGTTCGGATTGCACACGCTAAGCGATCTGGCCCAGGTACTTGTATGTTGATGGGCCTTTTATGGGCTTTCATAGAGACCGTGAAAAATAATTGGATCAAAATAAATCAAGATTGTTGAAATTAAACACAGGACCTCCTGTGCAGCTCTTCGATGTAACAACCAACGGCCTATGCGCCTTTCACATTTACTAATTCTAACTCTCGCTCTAAATATACAAGTGGCAGTCATCATGTTTAGGGCAAGCTAATTAAGCAAATGAGCTAATAAAAAAGGATTGTGGGCTTAAATAGAATATTTAAACGAATGTGCCTAATTAAAGAAAGGATTATGGATAAATCGGTGGAATAACTAAAACAAAGATTGTGATTTTAATAAATTCTACTTGAAGGATTTAAGGCAAAAAGGTAGGATAATTAAAATTTAAAAGAAAGAATCTGTAGGCTTCAATGTGTTGGAGCTACTAAATTAAAAAAGTAAGGATTTGATTTCGGACTAAAACGGGTAAGGACGCCGTGGTAATTAACGAAATAATTATACTTAAATGCCATTAAAAAGGATTATACTTAGATGAAAACAATGGGAGATTATGCCCAGCAAAGAAAATATGAACACGGCTAAATTGCAACGTATTTTTTATGTTCATTTTGTAGAGGGATGCTGCGTTGCAGCATGTTCTTCACAGTGAATCCGGTGCTGTGGGACATTATGCTTGCATAAAACATCGTTTTTTTCCGTTGCAACGCACGGGCATATGTGCTAGTTTATAATAATGTTTAATTATGTTTTATGTGTGTTTTTAAAAATGTGCGGCCAATTTTTTTTCTTTTCAAAGTGTTGGGATGTGATGTGGGCAAGTCGTCATGCGACCGTGCGTTGGGTACACTGGCCGACGAACAGGCAATATCGGACACGGGCATCTGTTTTGCCGCTTTAAACGGACAAAATCCGGACGTTTGAGATTCGTGTGTTGGAGTTGGTCTTAGTCAAGCGTGGGCAAGTAGTAGCAAGTCAGTCCCAGCAGGCATCGTGTAAAGCCCACTAAAAGAAAAGTAGGAGTACCTTTGTGCAGAAATATCAGCGCGAGCCACGCATCGTCAGCAGAAGCAGTAATCTAATCATCAAAGTGGTGGGTGTGGAACCTGATGCCGGCCGGCCGGCCACACAGATGGCTAGCGGCTTGACGCGACGGCGAAGCCACGAAGCTGCGAAAACCGATGAGCCATCAGCCATGCTCGCTACGGGAGCAGTAGCACGTGGCACTAATAGATGCGTTCAGTTAGGCCTTGTTCAGTAATCACCCACTTTCAAAATTTACGAAATGGGAAAGCTGCAACTCTGCAAATTTGAACTGCAGCTCCGCCAACTCCCGGAGCAGAGTTGAGGAACGGGGCATTACCGAACAGCCCCTTAGTTAGCTAATCGTATCTTCTGTAAATTTGAACTGCAGCTCCGTCAACTCCTGGAGCGGAGTTAGGGAGCGAAGCATTACCGAACAGCCCCTTAGTTAGCTAATCGTGTCCAGTCGAGAGGGCGAAACAGGCATATGCAGTTGACGAAGTGTTGATCATTCCGCCATGGAGCAAGTGATGGCCGCTGCGGCCACGGCGGCGAGCGTTTCACCGGCCATTTGGATGGACGCGCACCTTTGGCGTGCCGTGCGGGGTTAGAACTGCTGCAGATGGCCATATCATGATAATAATAATTTAAAAGGTGCTGGGTCATCATGAACCTTTCCTTGTGAGCCTGATCTTTCCATGCCTTGCTTGGTTTTGAGCTTAAGCTGCATCATCATTGGAAAAAGGTTAAGAACCATAAGCTTATACAGTGCAGAAAAAAGTTAATGAGAAGCGAACAGGGTCGATCAGCATGGATGATGCATATCTGTCAACGTATGGGTTTTCAGCCCGCACCGACTGCCCGTGCATGATTGCCGTCCTCTTTGGAATGGTGTAGGTAGGGTATCTTGTGTGTGCCGTTCAACGATGATGATGATTTTGTCTGGTTTTATAATTAATTAAGCAATCTAGTTTTCGCTGGAATTTTCTCAGCAACTCATTTTTTCTTTCTTTTTCTTGCCTGGTGGGGCCAAGTTTTATGCCTTTGGGCTTGCTGCTATTTGTTGGGCAATCTGGAATTGCCGCAACCAGGCGACCTTCGAGTAGAAATTTCCAAAGTCTATTTTTGATGTGGTGTTCTCCACTTGCGTTTTCTTAAACTACTGGGCAGGTTTGAAGAACGATGACCGCGGGGCTATGGAGCGCGGAGCAAGGATGCTCAGAGCTAATGCGGCCACCATGGTGAGAATGTGCGCAAGCCCGGACGATGCTACGGCAAACTGAGGTCCTTGCAGGGTCGGCTATCATAGTTTTGGGAGTAAATTGCACAAAACCACCACTCTGAAGGCAAGGTTTGTGAAAACCACTACAATATTTTTTTTTTGCCAAAAACACCGTGTCTTTGGTAATCTTTTTGCAAAAGACACTGATCGGCGGATCGGCTCAGTTAAGTGAGTTTATGACAGGTGGGGCTCATTTTTTGCCTACGTGGCATGACTTTTTGTGCCAGGTAGATTTTAATCTAAAATTACAAACTAGACCCTAGAATTTTACATAGACACCCCTAAATCAAAAACGAGAAAGCAAGTAGCCCCCACTTCTCGATCTTTCGTCGCTGGCCGTGGGTGCAGAACACCGTCGCTGGCTTTTGGCCGCTCGTCGTGGCCATGGTCGCGAGCAAGGCCCACGAGCTCCTCCCGGCCATGGAGGCATTCTGGTGATGGCTCGAGGACGCCGCTCCCATCGCGCTCCCTTACATGCTGGCCATCTTGGCGGTCGCCGGAGCGTCGAGGAATGGCAGCCCGCCCCTGCTGCCTGATCCGGTGCCGGGCGAGGACAGTGGAGGCCGATGTGGCCGGATTTGGTTGGGGGCATGACGACGGCGGCCTGGGGAGGAAGGGGCGGGGACGCCGGCTCCGCCAAATCACCGGCGCATGGTTCCGGTGACCTGTGCCTCGCCCTCACCAGTGCATGGTGGAAGGCCGCTCCTCGGTGAGGGGGGGGGGGGGGGGGGACGAACCACGGGCGGCGTCATGTGCCTCATCCTCGGTGCAGGAACGGCGACGGGGGCCTCTGCCAGGATCGGGATGGGGGCGGCCGTGGGACGGGTGTGTGGCCGTGGTCGGGATGGGCCTGGGAAGTAGGGACAAAAATTTAGGGGGCTTTTCGCATTAAACCTAAACAGTTATGTCACGTAGGTAGAAAACGGACTCCATCTATCATAAACGCACTTAAACGAGCTATATCCGTCGATCAGTGTTTTTTGCAAAAACATTACTGAAGACATGGTGTTTTTGTAAAAAAAAAGTTTTGTAATGGTTTTCGCAAACCTTGCCTTTAAAGTGATGATTTTGTGTAATTTACTCGAGTTTTGGCTTTTTTTTCATGGTCTGATAATAGTGTTGGCTCATGTGTGAGCGTTTAGCTATTGTTACTCGGCTGTGAGCAGTTTAAACTTTTTCATATGCCTGTTGGATTGACTTTATTCAGGTTAGTTTTTTTGTTAGATGTCATCGGGTTTTCGCCCATAGCAAGTGTTACAATGACGGACACTTGCAGTGGGTGTTCCGGCGATGTGTTGGACTCACTTTCTCCTTTGTCGTTTGCTCAAACTTGCATGATGATATTTGGCCGGTTGTATTTCTGTTATGCTTATAATGGAGGGGAGTTATGCCCAGTTCAAAAAAGTACTCTTTTTTGGACTGCGAGCTTAGCGATAGGAATGTTTAGGACGACCCAATTATTTCAGTACAAGATATCGGAGTGGCATATAATATATGCGATTTTGTGTGAAAATGACGCAAATTGTAGTCAGTCTAACTTTTTTTTGAGGGAAAGCCTTCTGGCATTTTATTGCTCTTTAAATAAGTTTACATCATTTGGCAAAGCATCCAGAATGAAGATAGGCGGATCCACATACCACGAAGTGGTGAGAGGTCCCTCCGCTTGACTAGCTAGCAAATGAGCTACCTTATTACTTTTCCTGGGAAAATGAACAAAAGAAATGCTGGAAAAATTTCTAGCTAAAAAGCTACACTCCTCATAAATAGCAGCTGCCGCACCAATCGAATTGCCATCATCCTGCATGGTCTGAATTACTTCCATGCAGTCTGAATTTACAATGATATTGTTGCATCCTGAATTGCTTGTTAGGATCAATCCGTCCCGGATAGACCGAGCTTCGGCTGTAGGGGCATCCGCTACATAACTGATAGCACATGCGCTCGCTGATATGAATCTGCCTTGATCGTCGTGGATGACAGCTCCAGTCGCTCCTCTTCCCTGATCAACAGAGAACTCCGCATCAACATTCAGCTTTACGAAACCATCAGCAGGTCGTTCCCAGCCGTGTCTTCGAATCTTGCTTGCTGGTTTTGCTGCTCTCGCATAATTCAAAGCAACGGCAATGATACCTTGTGCTGAGCGAGCAGTTGTCTGAACCGGTTCGCCCCGCGCAATACGCCGCCGCTCCCACCATGTATACCAACAAGCCGTCGCCACAAGTTCCTTAAACCCCACACCCGAGATATAAGAAAGTCCCGAAATGTGACCTCGCAATATGGCTTCCAAGGCACCGGGCCTGTATTGTCATGTCCACACGCTGCAGTTATGGTGTCACCCACGCCCAAATTATCCCAGACTTCAGACACTCGACCACATGAGAAGGTAGCATGCTTGATATCCTCACAATGGATTTTGCAAACAGGGTAAATACTACTAGTCTGTATGTGTCGATTAGCGAGAATACTATTACATGGAATAGTCCCATGCAAGACCCTCCAACAGTAAATCTTTACCTTTGCTGGGACTTGAAGTTTCCACACTTGCTGCCAGACAGGGTTCACAGCAGTGGTGCTCGGAGGGCTCGTCCTAGCCAATTTCCTCCCATGCTGAAACTCCCATTCGGTGTAGTAAGTGGACCTGACGGTAAATAAGCCCGATTTGGTATAATTCCAAGCAAAAAAATCCTCCATATAACCAACTGCTAGGGGAATATTAAGAATTCTTGCTGCATCAACTGGCAAGAAGAGGCTCCTTACTAGTTGTTCGTCCCATTCCTTCGCATCCGGATTGATCAATTCTGAGACTGACGTAAGCACAATATTCCGTCGCTCAGTCAAAATCTTCCTTGACGGGCTGTTGGGAATCCACGGATCATCCCATATGTTTATGTCCGTACCATCTCCCACCCGCCATATATACCCTTTCCTAAAACATTGGATACCTGCATGTATGCTTTGCCAGGTATACAAAGAACCCTTTTTCAATTCAGCATTTAGGAGATCGCCAGAAGGGAAATACCTCGCCTTCAGCACACGTGTACAAAGGGAGTCTGGCTCACATAACATCCGCCAGACCTGTTTGGCTAGCATCGCTAGATTAAAACATGATATATCTCTGAAACCCATACCTCCTCTTTTCTTTGGTATACACATCTTCCACCAGGCGAACCAATGCATATGCTTTTTCACATCTTCATCTCCCCACCAGTAACGGGTCATAGCATCTGTGATCCCTTTTGTTATCTGTTTAGGGAGTTTAAAGACGGACATTGCATATGTTGGAATGGCCTGAGCCACCGCCTTAAGTAAAACTTCCTTCCCACCGTATGAGAGGATTTTTTCTTTGTAACCAATCAACCTTTGGACAACTCTATCAACCAAATCTTGGAAGCTATCTGATCTGTTTAATCCAACTTGAGCAGGCAGGCCCAAATATTTCTCTGTGATTGCTTCCATCATAATGTTCAGCACCGAACAGATTTCAGTCCTAACCTCAACAGAAGTACATGGACTGAAAAAGATGCTAGATTTTGCATCACTCACCAACTGCCCTGAGGCATTGCAGTAAGCCAATAGGACATTCCGAAGGGTGTCCGCATTTTTCCTGTCCGCCTTCATTAAAATGAGTGAATCATCTGCGAACAGTAAGTGTGTAATAGATGGAGCGCCCCTGCATACTTTCACCCCCTCAAGATTTCCTGCTTCCTCTTCCCTCATCAGCAGATTTGAAAGTCCCTCGGCACACAGGAGGAAGAGATACGGTGATATGGGGTCTCCCTGCCTGAGACCCCTCGTGGGAGTACATTTAGTCGTTTCTTCCCCGTTTACTCGGACTTGGTAATTAACCAAGGTCACACATGCCATAATCATCTTGATCCACCCCGTGTTAAAACCAAGTTTAATCAACATTTTTTCCAGAAAATTCCACTCAACTCTATCATAGGCTTTATGCATGTCAAGCTTGATTGCACATAAGCCGTTCTTCCTAGTCCTCTTCTTCTTGATGGTATGATAGGATTCATAAGCAACCAAGACATTATCAGTAATTAGACGCCCCGGGACAAAAGCACTCTGATTTGGTAAAATCACTTCTGGGAGAATTAGCTTCAGCCTTCCTGCCAACACTTTGGAAATAACTTTGTAAATAACATTACACAAGCTTATTGGTCGCAACTTTGTTACCTCCTCGGGGTTCTCCACTTTGGGAATGAGAACAATGGTGGTGCCATTCCACTCCTCCGGTATAACACTCGTATTAAGAGCCCGAAGCACCTCATCTGTGAGCTCGTCCCCTAATAAAGACCAATATCTCTTGAAAAAGATAGCATGTAAACCATCCGGCCCCGGCGCCTTGAGGTCTCCAATGCTGAATAGTGCTTTCTTAACTTCTTCCCGGGTATAAGGTTTTGTAAGAATTTCATTCATCTCATGAGAAACGCAAGGGTTAACCTTGTTTATAACATCATCATTTTCATTCATCAATTCACTAGAAAAGAGATGCTGGAAATATCCTTGGATATGTGACTTTAAAGCCGCAGGACTCTCAATCCAGTTTCCATTCCCACCCTTGAGCTTTTTAATACAATTGATCTTCCTCCGCATAGAAGCGAAATTTTGAAAGAAACAAGTGTTTCGGTCTCCTTGTTTCAGCCAAGTCGCATGACTTCTCTAAAGGTATTTGATCTCCTCCTTTTCATGGACATTTTCAATCTTCAACTGCAATTCCTGAATCTTTGCAGTCGCCTCATCAGTGAGTGGCCCCGACATGATCTGGTTAAGCTCATCTTACAGCGCCCACAGCTGGTGTCGCGGTTCCTTCAGAACCCGCCTGTCCCATGCATGCAGGGCCGAGTGCACCTCCCGCACCTTTTGGGCCAGCCCCCCTGGGCCGGAGTTAGCAGCTGCCCACGCTTGGCCCACCACATCGTCAACAGCTTCCTCGACTAGCCACCGAGCTTCAAAGAATTGTTTCCGGACTATAGGTGTTGCCCTTACATTACTCTGGTACTCCGTATCGATCACTATCGGTCTGTGATCTGATTTGGAGAAATCGCCGTGGATCACCCCCGCCAGAGGGAAAAGATTATCCCATCGTTGGTCACATACAGCCCGGTCAAGCCTCTCCCGGATCCTTCCCCTTCGCCATGTGAAGATGTCCCCGACGTAACCCATATCAAACAAGTTACAATCATCCAGTGCATCACAAAAATTCTGCATATTTCTTTGGGACCTCAGTGCCCCGCCTTCCTTCTCACTTCCCAAGAGGATTTCATTAAAATCACCAAGCACTACTAGGGAAAAGCCTACCAGCAGCGAGGGTTTTGGGCCTCTCAGTAGCGCGGGCACCGGCGCTACTAATAAGGCGCTACAGCTAACGTATAGCAGTAGCGCCGGTTGTCCCACGCTACTGCTATACATGAATAGCTGTAGCGCTCTTTGGGAAAGGGCGCTACTGATATTATCTGTAGCGCTGTTTGCTGGGACGCGCTACTGACAATGCGGCGCTACTGCTAAATTTCCCCCCTCGCTACTACTAGTTTATTTATTAGTTTTTTTCCTGCATATTTGTTTTGTATTTGTTTTGTATTTGAATAGGCTTTATACAATAATCTTTAGCATATCATACACATACAAATGTAATCATAGCATATACATATAATTAGTCTCATCAAATCATGTCATCATCATAATCATCATCCAACACAAAGTGGTATCTCGTCATCATCTCGAAAATAGCGATACAAGTCTCGAATGATATGCAAATACATCGTCATCCATCTAAACAATGATATACGCAAGAAGAGCTATCACTTTGAGAACATGAGTTCGTATCCCTCTTTCGCATTAGCGTGAACCTCTAAACTAACTACTGCCTGTCGCTCGGAAACTGGAAGGGCCTGACACTCCGGCCACTTGTCGTATATATACTCCTGGCATAGCACTTCTTCGCCATCTATGATCTATGCACCTGCATCATCACATGAGTCGATGATATGCAACATATATAGTTGAGTAACAGAAAGAGACAGACTTGGCAAAAATAAAAACAACATATCATAAGCATAAATAACAAAGTTCATCGTACCCCAAAATGCCCTAACTAGAGTGATTTTCACTAGTCGAGGAGGAGGACGGTTTAATTACATCACAAATAAAGTTTCACCGTGCATAACTCAAAGTTTTGTCATACAGAAAGTATGGACTAAACGGACACATTGTCATATATCGACAATCACTCCAACATGTCGTTCCATCCATCCAAGTCAGGGAGATAGTCCCCGAGCCTAGTGAAAGGCTTCGGGTCGAGACGCTGAGAGGCTATGCATGTTCGGACGTCTTCCCGCGACATTTGCCCTTCTCCGTAGAACATCCCTGTTTTTCCGACGACCTTCTTCATGATGATTTGGGCAAGTTCGCACTGGATGTTATAGAACTAAGCTCGAAGTCGATTATCCTCGATATCTCCCATGTCCTTTGCCCATTGCAGAATATGGGCATCGCCTGAAGAAGGTGCCATGCGAAGGTTCTGGTGATCCCGTCTGTACTCCAGCATGTGGTGTAGGACATAGAATCCATCATTAAGAGAATCGTCCGGTTGCTGGATGCAGCAGAAGTTGGTATTATGGCCGAAGGCGACCCTGTCGCCCCTCATCTTCTTGTCCCTGACCTCTCCACCCAGTGATTGGTAGTGATACATAGCACTGTCGAGAACATCCTTGATGTGGGTGTAATCCTTTTTGTGAATGTTCTTCGACGTGTCCAAGTAAAGAGCGTGGGAGAATTGGAGGTAGAGGATGATGAGGACGGCGCGCCCGCCGCTGCGCAAAATAAGTCCTCAAATTAATTAGCCTCCACCGTGCAAATGAATGATTGAAATCGAAGGAAGGATAGTAGCGCGGATGACTTACACGGGATGATAAGGCACGCGAATCGCCCCCTTGTCCTTATTGGTGAGCATGAAACTGACGATGTAATCCCTCGCGTATTCACGGTGATTTGCGCAGACTCCCAAGAAGCCCTCGTGCATGTAGTACGGGCCAGCGACACAGATATGAGATATCTGCTCAACCCCGATGATGTAGTTCATGTGCAAGGCATAAAGGCGGACAAACGTAAAATCCAGCTTCTTCACGTGAAACATGTCGAATATGTAATCGAATCGAAGGAAGAACTTATCCGCGGGGAAGCTGTCGACGTACGACATTTACCGCGGAACGTTAACCACGTAGAGTGGGTATCCTGGATCTTTCGAGGCGATGAGGTCTTTCTCTACCCGCAGCACATCGTCATGAAGTCTCTTTAGATTGCCGAATCTGGCCCGTAGCGCTGTTGCAGATAGGATTGGTTGACCGGGGATATGCCATTTATCCGCACCGGGGATATCTATACGGTCCTGAAGCCGAGGCTGCTGAGGCAGCTGGATCATAGAAATAGCTTTTTTGCCTTTCCTCGCTCTCTTCCTTCTTTACTACCGGAAGGTCGTCCATAATATGTTGAGACGGCAATTCAGGCACCGACTCATGACGCTCAAACCCTGAGGAGGCGCCAGTATAGACATACTGTTCAGCAGCGCCATCGTCGTCCTCATCCTCATCCATGGCGACGTCATCAGCGACTAATGGAGCCTCCTCCTTACCCCGTCCGCTATCACCCAACCCGACACCCGACGATAATTGGGTAGGTGGGGTGTTGATGTTCATACCTTGCTGAGGCTGCATGCTCGTGGGTGTGCTCCCGGCCGCCTCCAGACGAAGCAGACTCTTTGGCCACCACAGGACCCACCCCGCATTGCAACAATCACCAAGCCACCGCGGTGTCTCGTCGTCATCCCCCAGTAGTACTGGAGGAGGAAAATTCTCGTGGCCCGGTTTGACACTGGCCACGGAAACCTTGAAGACGTTCGGGGGGATCGGCCGGCTGTGGAACAATGGTTCCTTCGGCTCCATTATCGTCGCCTTCCCCACGTCCACCTTCTGGTCGCCGATGGTGTACAATATGGTGCACGGGGTTTCGTTGGCCTGCAAAGAAAAGTCTGCGACATGAGACATCCAAAAGGCAACGAAAACGGGACATTATACATTTATATTGAAGGGGGCCGGTGTGACAGATACCGTGAGGGTGTCGAGCTCAGCCAAAGACGAAGCACCGCCTAGCACGTCCGGTGCGGGAGCAGGTGCAGCTACAGGTGCTGGTGCAACGCTAGTCGAGCTGCTCCCCGCCAAGAAGTCAGCAAGGGGAAAGTCCGCTGCATCTTTTTTTGGATTTTGCCTGGTCCAATTGAAAACGGCCGGAACCAAGGTAGTAGAAATATCTAAAGCCACCTGTTTTGCGGCAGCTACCGCTATTGCGACTGTCTCAGTTGATTTCTTCTCAACCGCAATCTCAACCCTCTTGTCGATGTTTTCTTCATTTAACCTCCGTCTTTCCTTTCTCTCCTCCGTGGTCTCACGGTAGTACTTCTTCCATGTGGCGCCATCTCCGACACCGTGGATGCGTCCATACGACGATCGAGTATCCACCGGTTGTTGTTTCAATATGTTCAACGCCTGGTTGAATGGAGTGTCCCACTTGGGCCTCGCCAATGCCTCAGACGGCGAGTCGCTTTCGGCCGCAATCCTGTGCTGCTCTCTCTGCAAAAGGCACAACGATCGTTTACAAATATGACTAACGTGTGTAGTCGAATTGATCAGAAACTAATATTACCAGCAGTCTCATGAACTCTGTAATGACCGGTGTTGTCTCGTAAACCTTTTTCACTTGGTCCCAACGGTGCCGGGCCCTGAGGACGTCACGCTCCTGCAGGACGGTGAACTCCGCCAAGGGGTCTGGGATGCCCAGACTCGCGGCTTCCGTGTCCTCCTTGGCCCATTTGGACCTCTTTCCGCCGTAACCACGGCTTCCGAGGTGGTGGCTCCCAATGTTCCTCTCTTGAAGCCCCTTCATGTACTTAGACTTTTTTTTGGCATCTTCGGCCTCGCAAGCCTCCTTGAATATTTGAAACTGCTCTTCCGTGATTGTCGGGTTATCCTTTACAATCTCGGAGTAGGGTTCCTTCTTGTCGATGATCCTTGCTTTCACTCGATTTTTCCAGGCGGCCAACGCGTTGCTAAACTTGGTCATGGCGTGTTTGTTTATCTTCTTCATTGCCGGGTCCTCATCTGGATCTTTATAATCCTTCTCATTCCGGCCCAGGAACAAGAATATCTGGTGAAACTTCTTTAGGAGGGAGCTCCTCATATTTTCTATCTTCTGTAGTTTCTCATCATTGATGGTGGCGGTTGTCCGTACGATGCAGCCTATTTGATTGCCGTAGCATCGACGCGCTTCCTCGGGCGCCGTTGGCTCAAAATTGCCGCCGTCCACCTCCGTGACCACCACTCTAGTAGTCCTGAGTTTGTTAGGAACCTGTTGCCTCTTTGCTTTTGGTTCTACACCGGATCCGCTCCCCGAGACAGCGTCGGTCTCAGTCTCAGCGCCGGTCTCAATGCCGGTCTGAGTCTCAGCGCCGGTCTCAGTCTTAGCACCGGCCTACGTGTCGATCTCAGTCCCCGATGCCACCGGTGGGCCCAGCAATAACATCGGTTGATCATCGGTAAGGCTAAAAAATTCATCTGCCGCCCGGTAGGCGTCATCGCAATCACCAGAACCCTGTCCTTCATCGTTGCTAGCCATGTTTCCTATGATTAAATCTAGTCAATTAATTCTAGACCTAATAAAATGAATAATTGTTGGGGAATGTTGTAGAAAACAAAAATTTTCCTACGGTTTCACCAAGATCCATCTATGAGTTCATCTAGCAACGAGTGATTGGATTGCATCTACATACCTTTGTAGATCGCGAGCGGAAGCGTTCACTAGAACATGGATGACGGAGTCGTACTCGTCGTGATTCAAATCACCGATGACCAAGCGCCGAACGGACGGCACCTCCGCGTTCAACACACGTACGGAGCGGATGACGTCTCCTCCTTTTTGATCCAGCAAGGGGAAGGAGAAGTTGATGAAGATCCAGCAGCACGACGGCGTGGTGGTGGATGCAGGGCGTCACGGCAGCAGGGCTTCGCCGTGTACTATGAGAGAGAGGTGTAGCAGGGGAGAGGGAGGCGCCAAGGATGCAGGGTGCGGCTGCCCCCCCTCCCCCTCCCTTTATATAGGCCCCCTAGGGGGGGCGCCGGCCCTAGGAGATGGGATCTCCTAGGGGGCGGCGGCTAGGGCTGGAGTGGCCCCCAAGCCAAGGTGGGGCGCCCCCCCACCCCTAGGGTTTCAACCCTAGGCGCATGGGGTGGGCCTAGGGGGGCGCACCAGCCCACTATGGGCTGGTTCCGCTCCCCACTTTGGCCCATGGGGCCCTCCGAGATGGGTGGCCCCACCCGGTGGACCCCCGGGACCCTTCCGGTGGTCCCGGTACAATACCGGTGACCCCGAAACTCGTCCCGATGGCCGAAACAGCACTTCCTATATATAATTCTTTACCTCCGGACTATTCCAAAACTCCTCGTGACGTCCGGGATCTCATCCGGGACGCCGAACAACATTCGGGTTACTGCATATACATATCTTTACAACCCTAGCGTCACCGAACCTTAAGTGTGTAGACCCTATGGGTTCGGGAGACAAGCAGACATGACCGAGACGACTCTCCGATCAATAACCAACAGCGGGATCTGGATACCCATGTTGGCTCCCACATGCTCCACGATGATCTCATCGGATGAACCACGATGTCGAGGATTCAAGCAACCCCGTATACAATTCCCTTTGTCAATCGGTATGTTACTTGCCCGAGATTCGATCGTCGGTATCCCAATACCTCGTTCAATCTCGTTACCGGCAAGTCACTTTACTCGTACCGTAATGCATGATCCCGTGACCAGGCACTTAGTCACTTTGAGCTCATTATGATGATGCATTACCGAGTGGGCCCAGTGATACCTCTCCATCATACGGAGTGACAAATCCCAGTCTTAATCCGTGTCAACCCAACAGACACTTTCGGAGATACCCGTAGTCTACCTTTATAGTCACCCAGTTACGTTGTGACGTTTGGTATACCCAAAGCACTCCTACGGTATCCGGGAGTTACACGATCTCATGGTCTAAGGAAAGGATACTTGACATTGGAAAAACTCTAGCAAACGAACTATATGATCTTATGCTATGTTCAGGATTGGGTCTTGTCCATCACATCATTATCCTAATGATGTGATCTCGTTATCAATGACATCCAATGTCCATAGTCAGGAAACCATGACTATCTGTTGATCAACGAGCTAGTCAACTAGAGGCTCACTAGGGACATGTTGGTGTCTGTTATTCACACATGTATTACGATCTCCGGATAACACAATTATAGCATGAATAAAGACAATTATCATGAACAAGGAAATATAATAATAATGCTGTTATTATTGCCTCTAGGGCATATTTCCAACAGTCTCCCACTTGCACTAGAGTCAATAATCTAGTTACATTGTGATGAATCGAACACCCATGGAATTCTGGTGTTGATCATGTTTTGCTCTAGGGAGAGGTTTAGTCAACGGATCTGCTACATTCAGGTCCGTATGTACTTTACAAATATCTATGTCTCCATCTTGAACATTTTCACGAATGGAGTTGAAGCGACGCTTGATGTGCCTTGTCTTCTTGTGAAACCTGGGCTCCTTGGCAAGTGCAATAGCTCCAGTGTTGTCACAGAAGAGCTTGATCGGCCCCGACGCATTGGGTATGACTCCGAGGTCGGTGATGAACTCCTTCACCCAAATTGCTTCATGTGCTGCCTCCGAGGCTGCCATGTACTCCGCTTCACATGTAGATCCCGCCACGACGCTCTGCTTGCAACTGCACCAGCTTACTGCCCCACCATTCAAAATATACATGTATCCGGTTTGTGACTTAGAGTCATCCAGATCTGTATCGAAGCTAGCGTCGACGTAACCCTTTACGACGAGCTCTTCGTCACCTCCATAAACGAGAAACATTTCCTTAGTCCTTTTCAGGTACTTCAGGATATTCTTGACCGCTGTCCAGTGTTCCTTGCCGGGATTACTTTGGTACCTTCCTACCAAACTTACGGCAAGGTTTACATCAGGTCTGGTACACAGCATGGCATACATAATAGAACCTATGGCTGAGGCATAGGGGATGACACTCATGAAGGAAATATGCCCTAGAGGCAATAATAAAGTTATTATTTATTTCCTTATATCATGATAAATGTTTATTATTCATGCTAGAATTGTATTAACCGGAAACATAATACATGTGTGAATACATAGACCAACAGAGTGTCACTAGTATGCCTCTACTTGACTAGCTCATTAATCAAAGATGGTTATGTTTCCTAACCATGAACAAAGAGTTGTTATTTGATTAACGAGGTCACATCATTAGTTGAATGATCTGATTGACATGACCCATTCCATTAGCTTAGCACCCGATCGTTTAGTATGTTGCTATTGCTTTCTTCATGACTTATACATGTTCCTATAACTATGAGATTATGCAACTCCCGTTTACCGGAGGAACACTTTGGGTACTACCAAACGTCACAACGTAACTGGGTGATTATAAAGGAGTACTACAGGTGTCTCCAATGGTAGATGTTGGGTTGGCGTATTTCGAGATTAGGGTTTGTCACTCCGATTGTCGGAGAGGTATCTCTGGGCCCTCTCGGTAATGCACATCACATAAGCCTTGCAAGCACTGCAACTAATATGTTAGTTGTGAGATGATGTATTACGGAACGAGTAAAGAGACTTGCCAGTAACGAGATTGAACTAGGTATTGGATACCGACGATCGAATCTCGGGCAAGTAACATACCGATGACAAAAGGAACAACGTATGTTGTTATGCGGTCTGACCGATAAAGATCTTCGTAGAATATGTAGGAGCCAATATGGGCATCCAGGTCCCGCTATTGGTTATTGACCGGAGACGTGTCTCGGTCATGTCTACATTGTTCTCGAACCGTAGGGTCCGCACGCTTAACGTTACGATGACAGTTATTATGAGTTTATGCATTTTGATGTACCAAAGGTTGTTCGGAGTCCCGGATGAGATCACGGACATGACAAGGAGTCTCGAAATGGTCGAGACGTAAAGATTGATATATTGGAAGCCTATGTTTGGACATAGGAAGTGTTCCGGGTGAAATCGGGATTTTACCGGAATACCGGGAGGGTTACCGGAACCCCCCGGGAGACTAATGGGCCTATTGGGCCTTAGTGGAAAAAGAGAAAAGGGGCAGCCCATAGCTGGCCGGCGCCCCCCTTTCCCCAAGTCCTAGTAGGACTAGGATAAGGGGCCGGCCTCCCCTTCTCTCTCCTTTTCCCCGAGAGTCCTAATTGGAATAGGATTGGAGGGGGGAGTCCTACTCCCGGTAGGAGTAGGACTCCCCCTGCGCCTCCCTCTCCCTGGCCGGCCGGCCCCCCTCCTCCAACCTTTATATACGGGGGCAGGGGACACCCCAAGACACACAAGTTGATCCTTGAGATCGTTCCTTAGCCGTGTGCGGTGCCCCCTGCCACCAAATTCCACCTCGATCATACCGTTACAGTGCTTAGGCGAAGCCCTGCGTCGGTAGTACATCAAGATCGTCACCACGCCGTCGTGCTGACGGAACTCTTCCTCGACGCTTTGCTGGATCGGAGCCCGAGGATCGTCATCGAGCTGAACATGTGCTAAGAACTCGGAGGTGCCGGAGTAACGGTGCTTGGATCGGTCGGATCGGAAAGAAGACGTACGACTACTTCCTCTACGTTGTGTGATCGCTTCCGCAGTCGGTCTGCGTTGGTACGTAGACAACACTCTCCCCTCTCGTTGCTGTGCATCACCATGATCTTGCGTGTGCGTAGGAAAATTTTCGAAATTACTGCGTTCCCCAACAACTCATCTCTTCTATATCTTCTGCCGTGGTCGGACATTGAGCTAAGCTCAATTTCACACCTTGCAGCACAGGAAAGAACCCCTTCTTAGACTGATCCATATTGAACTTCTTCAATATCTTATCAAGGTATGTGCTTTGTGAAAGACCTATGAGGCGTCTTGATCTATCTCTATAGATCTTGATGCCTAATATATAAGCAGCTTCTCCAAGGTCCTTCATTGAAAAACTCTTATTCAAGTAGGCCTTAATGCTGTCCAAGAGTTCTATATCATTTCCCATCAAAAGTATGTCATCTACATATAATATGAGAAATGCTACAGAGCTCCCACTCACTTTCTTGTAAACGCAGGCTTCTCCATAAGTCTGTGTAAACCCAAACGCTTTGATCATCTCATCAAAGCGAATGTTCCAACTCCGAGATGCTTGCACCAGCCCATAAATCGAGCGTTGGAGCTTGCACACCTTGTCAGCATTCTTAGGATCGACAAAACCTTCCGGCTACATCATATACAATTCTTCCTTAAGGAAACCATTAAGGAATGCCGTTTTGACATCCATTTGACATATCTCATAATCGTAAAATGCGGCAATTGCTAACATGATTCGGACGGACTTTAGCTTCGCTACCGGTGAGAAAGTCTCATCGTAGTCAACCCCTTGAACTTGTCGATAACCCTTAGCGACAAGCCGAGCTTTATAGATGGTCACATTACCATCCGCGTCTGTCTTCTTCTTAAAGATCCATTTATTCTCTATGGCTCGCCGTTCAATGGGCAAGTCAGTCAAAGTCCATACTTTGTTTTCATACATGGATCCTATCTCGGATTTCATGGCTTCTAGCCATTTGTCGGAATCCGGGCCCGCCATCGCTTCTTCATAGTTCGAAGGTTCACCATTGTCTAACAACATGATTTCCAAGACAGGGTTGCCGTACCACTCTGGTGCGGAACGTGTCCTTGTGGACCTACGAATTTCAGTAGGAGCTTGATCAGAAGTATCTTGATCATCATCATTAACTTCCTCTCTAGTCGGTGCAGGCACCTCAGGAACATTTTCTTGAGTTGCGCCCTTTTTCGGTTCAAGAGGTAATACTTCATCAAGTTCTACTTTCCTCCCACTTACTTCTTTCGAGAGAAACTCTTTCTCTAGAAAGGATCCATTCTTGGCAACAAAGATCTTGCCTTCGGATCTGAGGTAGAAGGTATACCCAATAGTTTCTTTAGGGTATCCTATGAAGACGCATTTTTCCGATTTGGGTTCGAGCTTTTCAGGTTGAAGTTTCTTGACATAAGCATCGCATCCCCAAACTTTTAGAAACGACAGCTTAGGTTTCTTCCCAAACCATAATTCATACGGTGTCGTCTCAACGGATTTCGACGGAGCCCTATTTAAAGTGAATGCGGCAGTCTCTAAAGCATAGCCCCAAAAAGATAGCGGTAAATCGGTAAGAGACATCATAGATCGCACCATATCTAATAGAGTGCGATTACGACGTTCGGACACACCATTACGCTGAGGTGTTCCAGGCGGCGTGAGTTGTGAAACTATTCCACATTTTCTTAAGTGTGTGCCAAATTCGTGACTCAAGTATTCTCCTCCACGATCTGATCGTAGAAACTTGATTTTCCTGTCACGTTGATTCTCAACCTCACTCTGAAATTCCTTGAACTTTTCAAAGGTTTCAGACTTGCGTTTCATTAAGTAGATATACCCATATCTACTCAAGTCATCAGTGAGGGTGAGAACATAACGATAGCCACCGCGAGCCTCAACACTCATTGAACCGCACACATCAGTATGTATGATTTCAAATAAGTTGGTTGCTCGCTCCATTGTTCCTGAGAACGGAGTCTTGGTCATTTTACCCATGAGGCATGGTTCGCACGTGTCAAATGATTCATAATCAAGAGACTCTAAAGTCCATCTGCATGGAGCTTCTTCATGCGTTTGACACCTATGTGACCAAGGCGGCAGTGCCACAAGTATGTGGGACTATCATTATCAATCTTACATCTTTTGGTACTCACACTATGAACATGTGTAGCATTACGCTCGAGATTCATTAAGAATAAACCATTCACCATAGGAGCATGACCATAAAACATATCTCTCATATAAATAGAACAACCATTATTCTCGGATTTAAATGAGTAGCCATCTCGAATTAAACGAGATCCCAATACAATGTTCATGCTCAAAGCTGGCACTAAATAATAATTATTGAGGTTCAAAACTAATCCCGTAGGTAAATGAAGAGGTAGCGTGCCGACGGCGATCACATCGACCTTGGAACCATTCCCGACGCGCATCGTCACCTCGTCCTTCGCCAGTCTCCGCTTATTCCGCAGCTCCTGCTTTGAGTTACAAATGTGAGCAACTGCACCGGTATCAAATACCCAAGAGCTACTACGAGTACTGGTAAGGTACACATCAATTACATGTATATCACATATACCTTTTGTTTTGCCAGCCTTCTTGTCCGCTAAGTATTTGGGGCAATTCCGCTTCCAGTGACCACTTCCCTTGCAATAAAAACACTCAGTCTCGGGCTTGGGTCCATTCTTTGGCTTCTTCCCAGCAGCTTGCTTGCCGGGCGCGGCAACTTCCTTGCCGTCCTTCTTGAAGTTCTTTTTACCCTTACCCTTCTTGAACTTAGTGGTTTTATTCACCATCAACACTTGATGTTCCTTCTTGACTTCTACCTCTGCTGATTTCAGCATAGCAAATACTTCAGGAATGGTCTTTTCCATCCCCTGCATATTGAAGTTCACCACAAAGCTCTTGTAGCTCGGTGGAAGCGACTGAAGGATTCTGTCAATGACCGCGTCATCCAGGAGATTAACTCCCAGCTGAGTCAAGCGGTTATGCAACCCAGACATAGTGAGTATGTGCTCACTGACGGAACTGTTTTCCTCCATCTTACAGCTGAAGAATTTGTCGGAGACTTGATATCTCTCGACCCGGGCATGAGCTTGGAAAACCATTTACAGCTCTTCGAACATCTCATATGCTCCGTGTCTCTCAAAACGTTTTTGGAGCCCCGGCTCTAAGCTGTAAAGCATGCCGCACTGAACGAGGGAGTAGTCATCGGTACGTGCCTGCCAAGCGTTCATAACGTCTTGTTCAGCAGGGAGAACAGGTGCGTCACCCAGCGGTGCTTGTAGGACATAATATTTCTTGGCAGCTATGAGGATGTGAAGGAAATATGCCCTAGAGGCAATAATAAAGTTATTATTTATTTCCTTATATCATGATAAATGTTTATTATTCATGCTAGAATTGTATTAACCGGAAACATAATACATGTGTGAATACATAGACCAACAGAGTGTCACTAGTATGCCTCTACTTGACTAGCTCGTTAATCAAAGATGGTTATGTTTCCTAACCATGAACAAAGAGTTGTTATTTGATTAACGAGGTCACATCATTAGTTGAATGATCTGATTGACATGACCCATTCCATTAGCTTAGCACCCGATTGTTTAGTATGTTGCTATTGCTTTCTTCATGACTTATACATGTTCCTATAACTATGAGATTATGCAACTCCCGTTTACCGGAGGAACACTTTGGGTACTACCAAACGTCACAACGTAACTGGGTGATTATAAAGGAGTACTACAGGTGTCTCCAATGGTATATGTTGGGTTGGCGTATTTCGAGATTAGGGTTTGTCACTCCGATTGTCGGAGAGGTATCTCTGGGCCCTCTCGGTAATGCACATCACATAAGCCTTGCAAGCACTGCAACTAATATGTTAGTTGTGAGATGATGTATTACGGAACGAGTAAAGAGACTTGCCAGTAACGAGATTGAAGTAGGTATTGGATACCGACGATCGAATCTCGGGCAAGTAACATACCGATGACAAAGGGAACAACGTATGTTGTTATGCGGTCTGACCGATAAAGATCTTTGTAGAATATGTAGGAGCCAATATGGGCATCCAGGTCCCGCTATTGGTTATTGACCGGAGACGTGTCTCGGTCATGTCTACATTGTTCTCGAACCGTAGGGTCCGCACGCTTAACGTTACGATGACAGTTATTATGAGTTTATGCATTTTGATGTACCGAAGGTTGTTCGGAGTCCCGGATGAGATCAAGGACATGACGAGGAGTCTCTAAATGGTCGAGACGTAAAGATTGATATATTGGAAGCCTATGTTTGGACATAGGAAGTGTTCCGGGTGAAATCGGGATTTTACCGGAATACCGGGAGGGTTACCGGAACCCCCCGGGAGACTAATGGGCCTATTGGGCCTTAGTGGAAAAAAGAGAAAAGGGGCAGCCCATAGCTGGCCGGCGCCCCCCCTTTCCCCAAGTCCTAGTAGGACTAGGATAAGGGGCCCCCCCCTTCTCTCTCCTTTCCCCCGAGAGTCCTAATTGGAATAGGATTGGAGGGGGGAGTCCTACTCCCGGTAGGAGTAGGACTCCCCCTGCGCCTCCCTCTCCCTGGCCGGCCCGCCCCCCTCCTCCAACCTTTATATACGGGGGAAGGGGACACCCCAAGACACACAAGTTGATCCTTGAGATCGTTCCTTAGCCGTGTGCGGTGCCCCCTGCCACCAAATTCCACCTTGATCATACCGTTACAGTGCTTAGGCGAAGCCCTGTGTCGGTAGTACATCAAGATCATCACCACGCCGTCGTGCTGACGGAACTCTTCCTCGACGCTTTGCTGGATCGGAGCCCGAGGAACGTCATCGAGCTGAACGTGTGCTAAGAACTCGGAGGTGCCGGAGTAACGGTGCTTGGATCGGTCGGATCGGAAAGAAGACGTACGACTACTTCCTCTATGTTGTATGACCGCTTCCGTAGTCGGTCTGCGTTGGTACGTAGACAACACTCTCCCCTCTCGTTGCTGTGCATCACCATGATCTTGCGTGTGCGTAGGAAAATTTTCGAAATTACTACGTTCCCCAACAGTGGCATCCGAGCCTAGGTTTTATGGTTTGATGTTATTTGCACGAGTAGAACACAAGTGAGTTGTGGGCGATACAAGTCATACTGCCTACCAGCATGTCATACTTTGGTTCGGCGGTATTGTTGGGTGAGACGATCCGGACCAACCTTACGCGTACTCTTACGCGAGACCGGTTCCCTCGACGTGCTTTGCACATAGATGGCTTGCGGAAGACTGTCTCTCCAACTTTAGTTGAACCAAGTGTGACTATGCCCGGTCCTTGAGAAGGTTAAAACGGAGTCTATTTGACGAACTATCGTTGTGGTTTTGATGCGTAGGTGAGATGAGTTCTTACTTAAGCCCGTAGCAGCCACGTAAAACTTGCAACAACAAAGTAGAGGACGTCTAACTTGTTTTTGCAGGGCATGTTGTGATGTGATATGGTCAAGGCATGATGCTGATTTTATTGTATGAGATGATCATGTTTTGTAACCGAGTTATCGGCAACTGGCAGGAGCCATATGGTTGTCGCTTTATTGTATGCAATGCAATCGCGATGTAATGCTTTACTTTATTACTAAACGGTAGTGATAGTCGTGGAAGCATAAGATTGGCGAGACGACAACGATGCTACGATGGAGATCAAGGTGTCGCGCCGGTGACGATGGTGATCATGACGGTGCTTCGGAGATGGAGATCACAAGCACAAGATGATGATGGCCATATCATATCACTTATATTGATTGCATGTGATGTTTATCCCTTTTTATGCATCTTATCTTGCTTTGATTGACGGTAGCATTATAAGATGATCTCTCACTAAAATTATCAAGAAGTGTTCTCCCTGAGTATGCACCGTTGCCAAAGTTCGTCGTGCCCAGACACCACGTGATGATCGGGTGTGATAAGCTCTACGTCCAAATACAACGGGTGCAAAACAGTTGCACACGCAGAATACTCAGGTTATACTTGACGAGCCAAGCATATACAGATATGGCCTCGGAACACGGAGACCGAAAGGTCGAGCGTGAATCATATAGTAGATATGATCAACATAACGATGTTCACCATTGAAAACTACTCCATCTCACGTGATGATCGGTTATGGTTTAGTTGATTTGGATCACGTGATCACTTAGAAGATCAGAGGGATGTCTATCTAAGTGGGAGTTCCTAAGTAATTTGATTAACTGAACTTAAACTTATCATGAACTTAGTACCTGATAGTATCTTGCTTGTTTATGTTGATTGTAGATAGATGGCTCGCGCTATTGTTCCGTTGAATTTTAATGCGTTCCTTGAGAAAGCAAAGTTGAAAGATGATGGTAGCAATTACACGGACTGGGTCCGTAACCTGAGGATCATCCTCATTGCTGCACAGAAGAATTACGTCCTGGAAGCACCGCTGGGTGACAGTCCTGCTGCTGGAGCAACGCCAGATGTTATGAACGTCTGGCAGAGCAAAGCTGATGACTACTCGATAGTTCAGTGTGCCATGCTTTACGGCTTAGAATTGGGACTTCAACGACGTTTTGAACGTCATGGAGCATATGAGATGTTCCAGGAGTTGAAGTTAATATTTAAAGCAAATGCCCGAATTGAGAGATATGAAGTCTCCAATAAGTTCTATAGCTGCAAGATGGAGGAGAACAGTTCTGTCAGTGAGCATATACTCAAAATGTCTGGGTATAATAATCACTTGATTCAGATGGGAGTTAATCTTCCAGATGATTGCGTCATTGACAGAATTCTCCAATCACTGCCACCAAGCTACAAGAGCTTCGTGATGAACTATAATATGCAAGGGATGAACAAGACTATTCCCGAGCTCTTCGCAATGCTGAAAGCTGCGGAGGTAGAAATCAAGAAGGAGCATCAAGTGTTGATGGTTAGCAAAACCACTAGTTTCAAGAAAAAGGGCAAAGGGAAGAAGAAGGGAAACTTCAAGAAGAACAGCAAGCAAGTTGCTGCTCAGGAGAAGAAACCCAAGTCTGGACCTAAGCCTGAAACTGAGTGCTTCTACTGCAAGCAGACTGGTCACTGGAAGCGGAACTGCCCCAAGTATTTGGCGGATAAGAAGGATGGCAAAGTGAGCAAAGGTATATGTGATATACATGTTATTGATGTGTACCTTACTAGAGCTCGCAGTAGCACCTGGGTATTTGATACTGGTTCTGTTGCTAAAATTTGCAACTTGAAACAGGGACTACGGAATAAGCGGACGCTAGCAAAGGACGAGGTGACGATGCGCGTGGGAAACGGTTCCAAAGTCGATGTGATCGCGGTTGGCACGCTACCTCTACATCTACCTTCGGGATTAATATTAGACCTAAATAATTGTTATTTGGTGCCAGCGTTGAGCATGAACATTATATCTGGATCTTGTTTAATGCGAGACGGTTATTCATTTAAATCAGAGAATAATGGTTGTTCTATTTATATGAATAATATCTTTTATGGTCATGCACCTTTGAAGAGTGGTCTATTCTTGTTGAATCTCGAAGATAGTGATACACATATTCATAATGTAGAAGCCAAAAGATGCAAAGTTAATAATGATAGTGCAACGTATTTGTGGCACTGCCGTTTAGGTCATATCGGTGTAAAGCGCATGAAGAAACTCCATACTGATGGGCTTTTGGAACCACTTGATTATGAATCACTTGGTACTTGCGAACCGTGCCTCATAGGCAAGATGACTAAAACACCGTTCTCCGGTACTATGGAGAGAGCAACAGATTTATTGGAAATCATACATACCGATGTATGTGGTCCGATGAATATTGAGGCTCGTGGCGGATATCGTTATTTTCTCACCTTCACAGATGATTTAAGCAGATATGGGTATATCTACTTAATGAAACATAAGTCTGAAACATTTGAAAAGTTCAAAGAATTTCAGAGTGAGGTTGAAAATCATCGTAACAAGAAAATAAAGTTTCTACGATCTGATCGTGGAGGAGAATATTTGAGTTACGAGTTTGGTGTACATTTGAAAAATTGTGGAATAGTTTCGCAACTCACGCCACCCGGAACACCACAACGTAATGGTGTGTCCGAACGTCGTAATCGTACTTTACTAGATATGGTGCGATCTATGATGTCTCTTACTGATTTACCGCTATCGTTTTGGGGTTATGCTTTAGAGACGGCCGCATTCACGTTAAACAGGGCACCATCAAAATCCGTTGAGACGACACCTTATGAACTATGGTTTGGCAAGAAACCAAAGTTGTCGTTTCTTAAAGTTTGGGGCTGCGATGCTTATGCGAAAAAACTTCAACCTGATAAGCTCGAACCCAAATCGGAGAAATGTGTCTTCATAGGATATCCAAAGGAAACTATTGGATACACCTTCTATCACAGATCCGAAGGCAAGACTTTTGTTGCTAAATTCGGAAACTTTCTAGAGAAGGAGTTTCTCTCGAAAGAAGTGAGTGGGAGGAAAGTAGAACTTGACGAGGTAACTGTACCTGCTCCCTTATTGGAAAATAGTACATCACAGAAAACTGTTTCTGCGACACCTATACCAATCAGTGAGGAAGCGAATGATGATGATCATGAAGCTTCAGAACAAGATACTACTGAACCACGTAGATCAACCAGAGTGAGATCCGCACCAGAGTGGTACGGTAATCCAGTTCTGGAAGTCATGATGCTAGATCATGATGAACCTACGAACTATGAAGAAGCGATGGTGAGCCCAGATTCCGCAAAGTGGCTTGAGGCCATGAAATCTGAGATGGGATCCATGTATGAAAACAAAGTATGGACTTTGGTTGACTTGCCCGATGATCGGCAAGCAATTGAGAATAAATGGATCTTCAAGAAAAAGACTGACGCTGACGGTAATATTACTGTCTATAAAGCTCGACTTGTCGCGAAAGGTTTTCGACAAGTTCAAGGAGTTGACTACGATGAGACCTTCTCACCCGTAGCGATGCTTAAGTCCGTCAGAATTATGTTAGCAATTGCCGCATTTTATGATTATGAAATATGGCAGATGGATGTCAAAACTGCATTCCTGAATGGATTTCTGGAAGAAGAGTTGTATATGATACAACCAGAAGGTTTTGTCGATCCAAAGGGAGCTAACAAAGTATGCAAACTCCAGCGATCCATTTATGGACTGGTGCAAGCATCTCGGAGTTGGAATAAACGCTTTGATAGTGTGATCAAAGCATTTGGCTTTATACAGACTTTTGGAGAAGCCTGTATTTACAAGAAAGTGAGTGGGAGCTCTGTAGCATTTCTAATATTATATGTGGATGACATATTGCTGATTGGAAATGATATAGAATTTCTGGATAGCATAAAGGGATACTTGAATAAAAGTTTTTCGATGAAAGACCTCGGGGAAGCTGCTTACATATTAGGCATAAAGATCTATAGAGATAGATCAAAACGCTTAATTGGACTTTCACAAAGCACATACCTTGACAAGATTTTGAAGAAGTTCAAAATGGATCAAGCAAAGAAAGGGTTCTTGCCTGTGTTACAAGGTATGAAGTTGAGTCAGACTCAATGCCCGACCACTGCAGAAGATAGAGAGAAAATGAAAGATGTTCCCTATGCTTCAGCCATAGGCTCTATCATGTATGCAATGCTGTGTACCAGACCTGATGTGTGCCTTGCTATAAGTTTAGCAGGGAGGTACCAAAGTAATCCAGGAATGGATCACTCGACAGCGGTCAAGAACATCCTGAAATACCTGAAAAGGACTAAGGATATGTTTCTCGTATATGGAGGTGACAAAGAGCTCACCGTAAGAGGTTACGTTGATGCAAGCTTTGACACTGATCCGGACGATTCTAAATCGCAAACCGGATACGTGTTTACTTTAAACGGTGGAGCTGTCAGTTGGTGCAGTTCTAAACAAAGCGTCGTAGCGGGATCTACATGTGAAGCGGAGTACATAGCTGCTTCGGAAGCAGCAAACGAAGGAGTCTGGATGAAGGAGTTCATATCCGATCTAGGTGTCATACCTAGTGCATCGGGTCCAATGAAAATCTTCTGTGACAATACTGGTGCAATTGCCTTGGCAAAGGAATCCAGATTTCACAAAAGGACCAAACACATCAAGAGACGCTTCAGCTCCATCCGGGATTTAGTCCAGGTGGGAGACATAGAGATTTGCAAGATACATACGGATCTGAACGTTGCAGATCCGTTGACTAAGCCTCTTCCACGAGCAAAACATGATCAGCACCAAGGCTCCATGGGTGTTAGAATCATTACAGTGTAATCTAGATTATTGACTCTAGTGCAAGTGGGAGACTGAAGGAAATATGCCCTAGAGGCAATAATAAAGTTATTATTTATTTCCTTATATCATGATAAATGTTTATTATTCATGCTAGAATTGTATTAACCGGAAACATAATACATGTGTGAATACATAGACCAACAGAGTGTCACTAGTATGCCTCTACTTGACTAGCTCGTTAATCAAAGATGGTTATGTTTCCTAACCATGAACAAAGAGTTGTTATTTGATTAACGAGGTCACATCATTAGTTGAATGATCTGATTGACATGACCCATTCCATTAGCTTAGCACCCGATCGTTTAGTATGTTGCTATTGCTTACTTCATGACTTATACATGTTCCTATAACTATGAGATTATGCAACTCCCGTTTACCGGAGGAACACTTTGGGTACTACCAAACGTCACAACGTAATTGGGTGATTATAAAGGAGTACTACAGGTGTCTCCAATGGTATATGTTGGGTTGGCGTATTTCGAGATTAGGGTTTGTCACTCCGATTGTCGGAGAGGTATCTCTGGTCCCTCTCGGTAATGCACATCACATAAGCCTTGCAAGCACTGCAACTAATATGTTAGTTGTGAGATGATGTATTACGGAAAGAGTAAAGAGACTTGCCAGTAACGAGATTGAACTAGGTATTGGATACCGACGATCGAATCTCGGGCAAGTAACATACCGATGACAAAGGGAACAACGTATGTTGTTATGCGGTCTGACCGATAAAGATCTTCGTAGAATATGTAGGAGCCAATATGGGCATCCAGGTCCCACTATTGGTTATTGACCGGAGACGTGTCTCGGTCATGTCTACATTGTTCTCGAACCGTAGGGTCCGCACGCTTAACGTTACGATGACAGTTATTATGAGTTTATGCATTTTGATGTACCGAAGGTTGTTCGGAGTCCCGGATGAGATCACGGACATGATGAGGAGTCTCGAAATGGTCGAGTCGTAAAGATTGATATACTGGAAGCCTATGTTTGGACATAGGAAGTGTTCCGGGTGAAATCGGGATTTTACCGGAATACCGGGAGGGTTACCGGAACCCCCCGGGAGACTAATGGGCCTATTGGGCCTTAGTGGAAAAAAGAGAAAAGGGGCAGCCCATAGCTGGCCGGCGCCCCCCCTTTCCCCAAGTCCTAGTAGGACTAGGATAAGGGGCCGGCCCCCCCTTCTCTCTCCTTTCCCCCGAGAGTCCTAATTGGAATAGGATTGGAGGGGGGAGTCCTACTCCCGGTAGGAGTAGGACTCCCCCTGCGCCTCCCTCTCCCTGGCCGGCCGGCCCCCCTCCTCCAACCTTTATATACGGGGGCAGGGGACACCCCAAGACACACAAGTTGATCCTTGAGATCGTTCCTTAGCCGTGTGCGGTGCCCCCTGCCACCAAATTCCACCTCGATCATACCGTTACAGTGCTTAGGCGAAGCCCTGCGTCGGTAGTACATCAAGATCGTCACCACGCCGTCGTGCTGACGGAACTCTTCCTCGACGCTTTGCTGGATCGGAGCCCGAGGAACGTCATCGAGCTGAACGTGTGCTAAGAACTCGGAGGTGCCGGAGTAACGGTGCTTGGATCGGTCGGATCGGAAAGAAGACGTACGACTACTTCCTCTACGTTGTGTGATGGCTTCCGTAGTCGGTCTGCGTTGGTACGTAGACAACACTCTCCCCTCTTGTTGCTGTGCATCACCATGATCTTGCATGTGCGTAGGAAAATTTTCGAAATTACTGCGTTCCCCAACAGGATGATCCTCAGGTTCCGGACCCAGTCCGTGTAGTTGCTGCCATCGTCTTTCAGCTTGGTTTTCTCTAGGAACGCGTTGAAGTTGAGGACTACGTTGGCCATTTGATCTACAAGACATATTGTAAATATTTTAGACTAAGTTCATGATAATTAAGTTCATCTAATCAAATTATTTAATGAACTCCCACTTAGATAGACATCCCTCTTCTAGTCATCTAAGTATAACATGATCCGAGTTAACTAGGCCGTGTCCGATCATCACGTGAGACGGACTAGTCAACGTCGGTGAACATCTTCATGTTGATCGTATCTTCTATATGACTCATGCTCGACCTTTCGGTCTTCTGTGTTCCGAGGCCATGTCTGTACATGCTAGGCTCGTCAAGTCAACCTAAGTGTTTGCATGTGTAAATCTGTCTTACACCCGTTGTATGTGAACGTTAGAATCTATCACACCCGATCATCACGTGGTGCTTCGAAACAACGAACTGTCGCAACGGTGCACAGTTAGGGGGAACACTT
Organism: Triticum monococcum; assembly: GCA_034509565.1. NCBI lineage: Eukaryota > Viridiplantae > Streptophyta > Magnoliopsida > Poales > Poaceae > Triticum > Triticum monococcum. Next base: position 676,062,572 of record CM067845.1, read on the forward strand.
CTTGAAATTATTATGAGGGATCATTTTATTTACTACCGTCGTTCTAAGTAAACAAGATGCAAAAACATGATAAACATCACATGCAATCAAATAATAAACGTGACATGATATGGCCAATATCACATAGCTCCTTCGATCTCCATCTTGGGGCTCCATGATCATCTTGTCACCGGCTTGACACCATGATCTCCATCATCATGATCTCCATCAACGTGTCTCCATGAAGTTGCTCGCCAACTATTACTTCTACTACTATGGCTAACGCGTTTAGCAATAAAGTAAAGTAATTTACATGGCGTTTCTCAATGACACGCAGGTCATACAAAAAATAAAGACAACTCCGATGGCTCCTGCCGGTTGTCATACTCATCGACATGCAAGTCGTGATTCCTATTACAATAGCATGAACATCTCATACATCACATATAGATCATTCATCATTCATCACAACTTTGGCCATATCATATCACAAAGCACTTGCTGCAAAAACAAGTTAGACGTCCTCTAATTGTTGTTGCAAGTTTTACGTGGCTGAATTAGGGTTCTAGCAAGAACATTTTCTTACATACGTGAAAGCCACAACGAGATTTGTCAACTTCTATTTACCCTTCATAAGGACCCTTTTCATCGAATCCGCTCCAACTAAAGTGGGAGAGACAGACACCCGCCAGCCACCTTATGCAACTAGTGCATGTTAGTCGGTGGAACCGGTCTCACATAAGCGTACGTGTAAGGTTGGTCCGGGCCGTTTCATCCCACAATACCGTTGAAGCAAGATAAGACTAGTAGCGGCAAGAAAGTTGACAACATCTACGCCCACAACAAATTGTGTTCTACTCGCGCAAGAAGAACTACGCATAGACCTAGCTCATGATGCCACTGTTGGAGAACGTTGCAGAAAACAAAAAAATTCCTACGGTTTCACCAAGATCCATCTATGAGTTCATCTAGCAACGAGTGATTGGATTGCATCTACATACCTTTGTAGATCGCGAGCGGAAGCGTTCACTAGAACGTGGATGACGGAGCCGTACTCGTCGTGATTCAAATCACCGATGACCAAGCGCCGAACGGACGGCACCTCCGCGTTCAACACACGTATGGAGCGAATGACGTCTCCTCCTTCTTGATCCAGCAAGGGGAAAGGAGAAGTTGATGAAGATCCAGCAGCACGACGGCGTGGTGGTGGATGCAGGGCGTCACGGCAGCAGGGCTTCGCCGTGTACTACGAGAGAGAGGTGTAGCAGGGGAGAGGGAGGCGCCAAGGATGCAGGGTGCGGCTGCCCCCCTCCCCCCTCCCTTTATATAGGCCCCCTAGGGGGGCGGCCCTAGGAGATGGGATCTCCTAGGGGGCGGCGGCTAGGGCTGGAGTGGCCCCCAAGCCAAGGTGGGGCGCCCCCCCCCCACCCCTAGGGTTTCAACCCTAGGCGCATGGGGTGGGCCTAGGGGGGCGCACCAGCCCACTATGGGCTGGTTCCCCTCCCCACTTTGGCCCATGGGGCCCTCCGGGATGGGTGGCCCCACCCGGTGGACCCCCGGGACCCTTCCGGTGGTCCCGGTACAATACCGGTGACCCCGAAACTCGTCCCGATGGCCGAAACAGCACTTCCTATATATAATTCTTTACCTCCGGACTATTCCGAAACTGCTCGTGACGTCCGGGATCTCATCCGGGACTCCGAACAACATTCGGGTTACTGCATATACATATCTTCACAACCCTAGCGTCACCGAACCTTAAGTGTGTAGACCCTACGGGTTCGGGAGACAAGCAGACATGACCGAGACGACTCTCCGATCAATAACCAACAGCGGGATCTGGATACCCATGTTGGCTCGCACATGCTTCACGATGATCTCATCGGATGAACCACGATGTCGAGGATTCAAGCAACCCCGTATACAATTGCCTTTGTCAATCGGTATGTTACTTGCCCGAGATTCGATCGTCGGTATCCCAATACCTCGTTCAATCTCGTTACCGGCAAGTCACTTTACTCGTACCATAATGCATGATCCCGTGACTAGACACTTAGTCACTTTGAGCTCATTATGATGATGCATTACCGAGTGGGCCCAGTGATACCTCTCCGTCATACGGAGTGACAAATCCCAGTCTTGATCTGTGTCAACCCAACAGACACTTTCGGAGATACCCGTAGTCTACCATTATAGTCACCCAGTTACGTTGTGACGTTTGGTATACCCAAAGCACTCCTACGGTATCCGGGAGTTACACGATCTCATGGTCTAAGGAAAGGATACTTGACATTGGAAAAACTCTAGCAAACGAACTATACGATCTTATGCTATGTTCAGGATTGGGTCTTGTCCATCACATCGTTATCCTACTGATGTGATCTCGTTATCAATGACATCCAATGTCCATAGTCAGGAAACCATGACTATCTGTTGATCAACGAGCTAGTCAACTAGAGGCTCACTAGGGACATGTCTAGGGACATGTTGGTGTCTGTTATTCACACATGTATTACGATCTCCGGATAACACAATTATAGCATGAATAAAGACAATTATCATGAACAAGGAAATATAATAATAATTCTTTTATTATTGCCTCTAGGGCATATTTCCAACAATAATGACATATAAAAGGCCTATTGTTTTGCAGGAATGTTGACTCCTTCCTGGTGCGGCAAATCACGGGCACTCGATATGTCCTAGTTTATAGCACAAGTCATGCCGAAATTCACGGAAAATTTCGGCATGAGCTTTGCTAAAAACTGGACAAATCGAGAACCTGAAATTTGCCGGAAAAGAAATGAATCAACATTTCAGCAAAACATAGGCCACTAAGCATCATTCCCCGCAAATAGTGTCCAAATATACACAAGCAACCACATGTGCAAACAGTGTAGAAGAAAATTCATTTAACTACTAATAGAACAAAATTCAGTTAACTTTAGTGCTCTATAATGATGGAAGGAAAAAAATTCAGTTAACTACTAATTTCATTCATTTAGGTTATTCATTTAACATCACCTAATTAACCTACTGTACCAATACTAGTAGAAGCACTACTAACTGTAAGTGCATCTAGTGCCACCCCTAGTTGGTTTTGGAGTATTGACGACAAACCTAGTTGAGGGACTAATGTGTTCGTGAGAATTGCAGGATAACACAGGTAGAAGTCCCTCATTGATTCGGTTTAGCTACCAGAGATGACCCCCAAAAATGTACGAAGACATTGAAGACAATGGTGGTTCATGAAGACAATGACATATGAAGACTCCCCATGAAGCTTTTGGAACTCGAAGACTTAGATCCTTCGTAGCTTTACTTTATTCATGTTGTGTCATAGGAACCACCGTACTGTTAAGTGGGGTCCAAGAAAACCAGTCAGGATGACTGAAGTGATGCCTAATTCAAATCCTATGTCTTCGAGTGAAGACAATGAGAGAAAATCTTGTCTAGAGTCAGACAAGTCAGCTTTACTTGCAGCCCAAGTAAAGTTGCCGTGAGAGTTTAAAATCCGACCGTTAGTACACGTGTCAGTTCCTTAGTGACCCAGGGTCATTTCGGACAAATCAGGTCAGGGTTGCCAAGTGGCTATAAATAGCCCACCCCCACAACCATAAACGGTTGGCTGCTCAGATTTCAGTGCACGGCTTTTGTCATTTGAGAGCAACCCACCTCGAAGCCTTTGAGAGAAAATCCTTAGTGAGGAGAAAAGCCCTAACCACCCAGAGCCAGAGTAATTGGGCATCACTTAAGTCTTCTTGTCTGAGTGATCTGAAGACTTATTACACTTGGGGACTGTGCATCCTCCAGACGGTTAGGCGTTGCGTTCTGAGCATCCAAGAGGAATTGTGGATTGCCGGTGAACGAAGTCTGTGAAGGTTTGGGAGTCTACCTTGAAGACTTACCAGAGTGATTGGGCGGGGTCTGTGTGACCTTAGCTCAAGGAGAAAACGGTGAGGACTGGGTGTCCTGAGCTGCGTGTTCAGGACTGGGTGTCCGGGACTGTGTGTCCTTTGGTTTAAATACCTAGCCGCTCCAACCAGACGTACAGTTGTCACAACAACTGGAACTGGTCCAACATATCATTGTCTTCAACGTGTCACTAGTTTCATCTTCACCTCCCTTTACTTACCAGTACACATTGTGAAGCTATTGCATGCCTGCTTAATCTTCTGTCTTCACAACCTGACTGTATGATCTGATTGGCTTCATAAGTTCTTCCAACCTGATCCTCATTACACTGAAGCTATTTGTCTCTGTGCTTTCACTGTACTGTATATCTGACTATGGCTTGCGTTGTGTAATCTATCTTCCGCTGCATAGTGATAGGCTTCAAGTCTGTTTGTCTTCATAACTTCTACGTTTTGAAGACTTTCTTAAAAATCGCCTATTCACCCCCCTCTAGTCGATATAACGCACTTTCAATTGGTATCAGAGCAAGGTGCTCCCTTGTTCTGTGTGATTCGGTTTAACCACCTGGAGTTTTAGCTATGTCGACCGCAGGGATAATTAAAGTCTCCGCTGCGTGCCCCGTCTTCGATGGAACTGAATATCCCTACTGGAAGAATAAGATGCGCATGCATCTTGAAGCCATTGACGTCGACCTATGGTATGTCGTCGAAAACGGCGTTCCCAAGGCTGGAGAAGGTGTTACTGCTGCTGATGTCAAGAAGTTCACTCAACTGGACTCCACTGCCAAGAATATTATCTGTGGTCATCTGACCAAGGGATAGTACGGCCGTGTGAGTGCCTTGAAGACATCCAAGCTGGTCTGGGACTGGCTCTCCAAGGTCAATGAAGGCATCTCAACCCAGAGAGATCAGAGAATCAGTGTTCTTCGAAATCTCTTCAACCGCTTCAAGCGAAATGACAATGAGAATGTCCAGCACACATTTGACAGGCTCACTGACATCACAAATGAGCTTCAAGCCCTTGGCGCCACTGAGATCACCAAACATGAAATCGTCAAGACGCTGCTAAGATCACTTGACAGTTCATTTGACATTCTAGCCCTGATGATTCAAGAACGTCCAGACTTCAAGACACTTGATCCGTCTGACATACTTGAGAGGCTCAACACACATGAGTTTCAGCTTTCTGAGAAAAGAGATATCTACGGTCCAAACTATGGGCGAACTCGTGCCTTGAAGGCAAAAGCTGTGTCATCATCTGAAGAGGAATCTAACAGCAGTTCTGATGATCCTGAAGACATTGGAAGGGAACTTCCTATGCTAGTGAAGAAGTTCCAAAAATTCACCAAGAAGAAAGGCTTCAGAAAGTCTTCACGATCAAGCTCAAGGAATGATGAAGCTTCTGCGCATGACTACAAGAGGAAAACTTGTCACAAATGCAAGAAAACTGGACACTTCATCTCTGAATGCCCACAGTGGGACAATGAGAACAGAAAGAAGAAGAAGAGCAAGGAATATGACTCTGACGATAAGAAGACGAAGAAATACTCAAAGTCTTCGTCCAAGTCTTCCTCAAAGTCTTCATCACACAAGAAGAGTTCATCTGGCAAGGCTCGTGCGTTTGTTGGCAAGGAAATGGATTCAGAGGAGGAGTCCGCTTCTGAGGAGGCAGAGGTGGAGTCTGAGGAGGAGTCTGATTCAGGCATTGCAAGTTTGGCTACAGCCTATGTCGCCAAGTCCATCTTCAACACTGAAGACAATGACTCTATCACCATCACCGATGCAAATGACAAGGACGACTCTACTCCCACCTACTGCTTCATGGCATGTGGTGCCAAGGTAAACACACGCACCACTCACTATCAAACATCTAGTGACGATGACTCTGGTTGTGATTCAAAACCCAGTTACAAAACACTTGCTAAAATTGCAACTGAACAACAAAAGGCCATGGAACATATTCAAAAACTGTTAGACAGAAGCGATGATCTGTTGGGTGCTGAAATGACTCGTTCTGAATCCTTAATTGAAGACATAAAAAATCTTCACGTTAAGTATCAGGAACTCGAAGATCGTCTTGAGACTCTCTCAACTACTCATGAAAAGCTTTCCTATGATTATCTTTAGAAGAAGCAAGATCTTGAGAAGTTGAGAGCGGATCATGAAGATCTTCAAAAGGAAAACGAGTCACTTCGAGCCGAACAGATCAGTTCTGCTCAGGAAGGATTTGAACCACCATGCCTTAAATGCATTGAGCGTGATAATGCTATTTCTGTCGCTGAATGTTCCACTGCTACTGCTGTTGCAATATCTTCAACTGTTGAAGTGGTAACTAACCCCTCTGCTGAGGATACCACTGCTATTGCTGATGAAAATGCTAGGTTGAAGACATTGCTTGAAACAGGAATGTACAAAAGTCTCAAAGGACATCAGACACTATGTGATGTCCTCAAGAAGCAGATTCTGAACCGAAACCCTAGCAAAGAGGGTGTTGGGTTCGTGAGGAAAATTAATGCAGATGGCTCTTACTGGAAACCTGAGCAGTACCCCAAAACCACATGGGTTGCTGCAAAGGAATCCTCATTAGATCCATCCAATCTATCTGGCTTCACTTGTGCTAATCCAATTATCATTGATGAATCCTTTGATGCAAACTATAAACTGTTTAGGAATCAGAATGGTGAAGTATTTGCCAGGTACATTGGTACTAACTGCAGGAATGGACCGCCTATGAAGAAGATCTGGGTTCCAAAAACGTGTCTTGAGAATCTTCCTGTGAATGTCCTCATGACACCTCACATGAAGAAGACAAACATCAGACCAAAGGCTTCATATGGTCCAAAGGGTTCATACAGGCAGAGGGCTCATCTGAGTTGCACTAACACAAATGCTTTGCAGGGAAACCATGCTCAGGCTCATGTGAGCGGTTCTTCAAACCGTCATATGACCAAAAATTATTCTGCCTATTCTTATGAGTATTATTGCCCACCTGCTAGACTGTTTGCTAGGGCTCCAAAGCCAAAATTCTCAGATGCTGCACTTAGACTTATTGCTTCTAAGCCACCCTTGAAGATGTGGGTGGTTAAGAAAGCTTAACTCTCTTTTGCAGGGAAAGGTCTCCAGCTCAAAACCAAAATCTTCTGATGCTATTGCTGGAGACCTTAAAAAACTCGTGGGGCGCTCGATCAAATGCCCGAATGGCATCACTATGTATCTCATATCTGAATCGCATGCTACTCTCCCTGCTTGTCCTAACCTGGATCTCAGTTTTCATAATCCACTGGTTCGTCAAATGTTTTTGCTTCACAACACTCTTGGTGAAGCCTATCCCCCTAACTGCACTGTAGGGTACGACACCAGTAACTTCGGAGTCTTCAGTATGGATTATTGACAGCGGGTGTACAAATCACATGACTGGCAAGAAAAGTCTCTTTATGGACTCAACCTTACGTCCATCTGACAAGAGCCACATCACATTCGCTGACACTGGTAAAAGTAAAGTACTGGGTCTAGGTAGAGTTGCAATCTCAAGGGATCAACACATGGATAAAGTCATGTTTGTTGAATCCCTTGGCTTCAACTTAATGTCTGTCTCAATGCTTTGCGATTTAAACATGATTGTAATCTTTGGAAAATATCGCTGTCTGGTACTAATGGAATCTGACAAGTCTCTAGTGTTTGAAGGGTATCGAAAAGATGATTTGTACGTGGTAGATTTCTCAGCAGGACCACAGCTTGCAGTTTGTCTTCTCGCAAAGGCTTCAGAATGCTGGCTTTGGCATCGAAGACTTGGGCATGCTGGTATGAGGAACCTCCACACCCTTGCTAAGAAGAAGCATGTCATAGGCATCGAGGGCGTCAAGTTCAAGAAAGATCACTTATGCGGTGCCTGTGAAGCTGGGAAGATGACAAGGGCAAAACATCCTTCGAAGACAATCATGACCACTACTCAACCCTTCGAACTGCTTCACATGGATCTCTTCGGCCCTACCCACTACTCAACTTTCTCCACTACTGCTTGCCTCTATGGCTTCGTCATTGTTGATGATTACTCTAGATATACTTGGGTGCACATAATTCTTTACAAGACTGAAGTGCAGGATGTCTTCAGACGCTTCGCAAATCGGGCAATGAACAATTATGGCGCAAAGATAAAGCACATCAGAAGTGACAATGGCACAGAATTCAAGAACACCGGCCTTGACACATATCTTGATACATTGGGCATCACTCATGAATTCTCAGCTCCATACACGCCACAACAGAATGGCATCGTCGAACGCAAGAACAGAACACTCATTGAGATGGCCAGAACAATGTTAGATGAGTACAAGACACCAAGAAAATTCTGGACTGAAGCCATTGACACTGCATGCCATACTATCAACCGTGTGTATCTTCACAAGCTGCTGAACAAGACATCTTATGAACTTCTGACTGGCAAGAAGCCAAATGTAAGTTACTTCAGAGTATTTGGATCGAGATGCTGGATCAAGGACCCTCACCACACAGCAAAATTTGCTCCAAAAGCACATGAGGGCTTCATGCTTGGATATGGAAAGGATTCGCACTCCTACAGAGTCTTCAATCTCTTTCACTACAAAGTGGTTGAAACAGTGGATGTGCGGTTTGATGAAACCAATGGATCTCAAAGAGAACAACTGCCAAATGTGCTAGATGAAGTTCCAGCTAGTGAAGCAATCAAGCTAATGGGAACTGGAGAAATTATACCTTCTGAAGCTCGTCCTGAAGAAGAACTTATCATCTCAGCACCTGAGCCACTTGAAGATAATGCTCAGACTGAAGACATACCTCCCCATGATAATGTAGATCAGCAAGAGCAAAGTCTTCGACCCCTACATCCTCGTGTTGCCAATGAAGTGCAGATTGACAGAATAATTGATAGCATCAATGCACCTGGCCCACTGACTCGTTCAAGGGCAACTCAACTGGCAAATTTCTGTGGGCACTTCGCATTTGTCTCAATTTCAGAACCCAAGAAAGTTGAAGAAGCCTTTATGGAACCTGAATGGATTCAAGCTATGCAAGAAGAGCTTCAACAATTTGAGCTGAATAATGTATGGGAGTTGGTTAAGCGTCCTGATCCACGGAAGCATAACATAATAGGCACCAAATGGATATACCGCAACAAGCAAGATGAGCATGGCCAAGTCGTCAGAAACAAGGCTCGTCTCGTTGCTCAAGGATATACTCAAGTGGAAGGCATCGACTTCGACGAAACATTTGCTCCTGTGGCCAGACTTGAAGCCATCCGTATACTGCTGGCATATGCAAATCATCACAACATAATCCTGTATCAAATGGATGTGAAAAGTGCCTTTCTCAATGGCAAAATTGAAGAAGAAGTGTATGTTGCACAACCACCAGGGTTTGAAGATCCAAAACATCCTGACATGGTATACAAGCTCAAAAAGGCACTATATGGCCTCAAACAAGCCCCTCGGGCCTGGTATGACACACTCAAATACTTCCTGAAGAGCAAAGGCTTCATACCTGGTTCCCTGGATCCCACTCTCTTCATGAAGACATATGATGGTGAACTGTTTGTGTGCCAAATATATGTGGATGACATTATCTTCGGCTGCACAAATCAGAAGTACAGTGAAGAGTTTGGCTATATGATGCAAGAGCAATATCAGATGTCCATGATGGGGGAGCTGAAGTTCTTCCTCGGTCTTCAGATACGGCAACAACGCAATGGCATCTTCATATCTCAAGAGAAGTATCTCAAAGACTGCCTGAAGAAGTTCGGCATGCAAGATTGCAAAGGCTTCACAACACCAATGCCAGCCAAACATCATCTGGGTCCTGACGACAATGGTAAAGAGTTCGATCAAAAGGTATACCGCTCCATGATTGGTTCTTTGCTTTATTTATGTGCATCTAGGCCAGATATTATGCTTAGTGTTTGCATGTGTGCTCGGTTTCAAGCGGCACCAAAGGAGTCGCATCACTTAGCAGTGAAGCGAATTCTTCGATATTTGGCTCACACACCAACTCTAGGGTTATGGTATCCAAAGGGCTCAGAGTTTGATCTGGTTGGATTTTCGGACGCTGATTACGCTGGTGACAAGGTTGATCGGAAATCCACATCAGGCACATGTCATTTCCTGGGCCGATCTCTTGTGTGTTGGTCTTCAAAGAAGCAGAACTGTGTATCTCTCTCCACTGTTGAATCTGAATACATTGCTGCTGGATCCTGCTGCGCTCAGCTTATATGGATGAAGCAAACCCTCAAGGATTATGGCATTCATCTGAAGCAAGTGCCACTTTACTGCGACAACGAAAGCGCCATCAAGATCGCCAACAACCCAGTTCAGCACTCGAAGACAAAGCACATTGAAATTCGTCATCATTTTCTCAGAGATCATGTTACAAAGGAAGACATTGATATCATACAAGTCAACACTGAAGAGCAATTGGCAGATATCTTCACCAAACCCTTGGATGAGAAGAGATTTTGCAAGTTACGGTGTGAGCTAAATATCTTGGAATCCTCAAATGTCCTGTGATCAGGCACACATCCTAACACTTATGCATGATGATGACTTAGATGTGCAACACACAAAGTAACGTATATCTTCAATCAATGAAGACATACATTCTAAGTGTGAATACATTAACGTGGAATTTGACCTCGGAGCGCCACGATAATTGTGCGCCGTGTCTAGGTTCAATACTTCCTATACGGTGGGTAGCGCCACCACCAAAAAATTTCTACGTGAAGTGTTTTACTCATGTCGTTACATTTGCTATGTCTTCACATTTGGTTTGGCTTCAATCTCAACATGTCTTCATGATTATCTTCACTATGTTGATTATATATGCACTGGTGTTCTGTCCTCTACAGCATTCACTTATAGCTATGTCTTCTTGGCTGAATCTTTTGAACTAAGTGAATGTGATCGGACCCTAACCTCTCCATGCTTCCTACCTCAAACTCTATCTCTCCAAGTCATATGCACTCTATTGAAACTGTCGAATGTCTTCACTGCATCCTTGTCAGAAGAAGACACAGAGACAAACTTTAAAACAGCTTTCAATGTCTATCCATCAACTAGAATTCCGGAGAAGTAGGAACCTCTCCCGACAAACCAGGCGTGCGTGGGGTGAAACTGCCCCCACAATTCCGCATGCTGGCCACGTACTGATCAGATGCGAATCGCCAGGGGCACCTGAGTAATAGCGCAGTGCCGCCCATATCCCTATAAGTACTCGTTTCACTGCGGTCATTATCTCTTCTTCCTCCCTCGCACAAACCCTAGCACCACCGCTAACTCGCAACGACGCCGGCGACGAAGTGCTTCACTACTGCGACCTCTCCGACACCGTTCTCACGCCGACCGCGGCCACCAGTCTCTCCTCCGTCGTCCTAAGCATCTTCCGTCGCCAAGTTCGGGCACGGAGGATCAAACTGCTCGGCCTCACCTCTCTTCTCGTCTAGCAGTTCCAAGTCTGGTAAATAACAAGCTTTTTACAGCCTCTTTTGATCCTATTGATCCATCACTTTCTGCCAAAAGAGGTTTCTATTCCTTCAAGTTTCATTCCTCTTGTCTGAATCTCATAACTTGCCTAGCATATTCACTTGTTCTTCATGAAGTAGTTAGATTTCTCACTTGTACTGATCTATGGGTTCGTACAAATCTGGAACCAACTTCTTTTCTATAAAGTGAATGTCTTCGCATGATGAGGTCAATGTCTTCTACACTGATTTATCTTCAAAATCTTCTGAGAATGCATATGACCTCTTCCCCTTCCCTCACACCTTAATGTTGTCACAGGTACATGTCCGTGGGAGAATCTTTTGGTTCTCATAGTCTGCATTCATTTGCAGAATTCCTACAGCGTCACATCAATTCACCCGAAGCAAGTTCCTGTTGGTCAAGCAAAAGGAAGCCTTTGAAACCTTTGAAGCCTTTGAAACTTTTGAAGCCTTCCAAGTTAAGCTTCATGGCATCCGAGAAACCATCAAGGAAGGGAGGCAGGCAGAGGCGAGGTGACACATCAAAGGATCTGCCTGCAGATTTGGCAGAAACGTACCAAACAGATCCTGAAGAAACCTATGCTCAGCGCAAGACACGAATCCAATGGATTCGCAGGTACTGGGCAGAGCAGTGGTTCCTATACCGCTTCGTCACCAAAGAATATGCAGAGAAGTGCGCCATCAAGCGGCCATGGGGAGATGCCTTGTACAAGAATCTTGTACCCCGAACCAGAGACGAAGCCATTGCTCAAGGTTTCTTTCCATGCATGGTCAGGGGACAACAGCCAGCTGATGCACATCCATCGTCCCTTCTCTGGTGTCGCGATGACACTCTGTTCAAGCGCAACTTCCAATTTGCCCAGAACTCCGCGAAGCAAAACAAGAAGGAGTTTGGATTGGACTTCAACCCTGGTCCCTCCAGACCAAGGGCAGATGGCACACGTGACGCCAATCCCAATGTCATTGGGCCATTCGCCAATCTCGACGGCCTCATCACTCACATTATAGTCCAAGGGACTGCCGTGAACGACCCTCCAGCAAACACTGAGTCTGATGATGCTCCTGCTGCCCCAGAGCCAAAGCAGATGAAGAAAAAGTCAAAAGCTTCCAAGCCAGTCGCCTCCCCCAAGATCTCCAAAGCGAAGCCATTGGCCACTGCACCTCCTGAAGCCAGTGTGCAGTCTGAAGGCTTATCAAGAGTCTCCAAGCCTCAAGATGCAAAGAAACCAAAGCCACACACCAGCAAAGAGCTAACTGTCGCTGCCGTTCTTCGCTGCGAAGCCATTGATCTGTCCAGTGACGAAGATCTTGGTGATGACGCTCTTGAGCAGCTCATCAAGAGCAAGGAGGAGGCTGAAATCTTCAACAATCTGCCTCTGTTCGATGCAAAAATCATCCACAGCTTCATAGATGAGTGGTTTGACACGCCCAACATCAGCTTTGATGATCTGCAGCTGCCCATTGGCCTCAGCGTGGCCTTCCAAGGAGCTATCGCTTCAGAACTCGCTATTGCCCAGCGCATCGTGGAACTGAAGCAAAAGATAGATTTTGAGAAGGCTCAGTTTAAGCAGAACATGGCCACGCTCAGCGTCCAAGAGATCAAAGACTTCAAGGTCATGCTGCATGAGCTGAAGGAAAACTTCATGCAGAAACGTGCAGAGGCTCAGGGCTCACGCGAGCGCATGAAGCATTTGGCTGATCTCTGCGTACAGGCCTACAACGAGGCCGAGAAGCGAAAGGCACTTGGGCGTCCCAGCATCGACCCCAGGATGGCTGCCAAGAAAAAGAAGACGCCCACCGTGGCTGAAGAAGAGGCCCCACGCCAAGAAGCTATTCCAACTGTCTTCCCCACCGCCAAGCCTAGCTCGAAGCCAAAGCGCTCACCCGCTTCAGAGCTTAAGAAGACAAGGATAGCCGAAGCCAAAGCAAGGAAGAGGAAACACTCTGAAGCCTCTCCTTCAGACCCCACCACCAAGAAGCGCAAGTCCAAGAAGTCTCGGGCTGCTCCCACAGAGCCCTTGATAGTTGAACCCCTTTCCGTTCGCCGTCCTGATGAAGATCGTCAGCTGACCGTCCATGAGCCTGCTCTCACCGAGGCTCAGCGTGATGAAGACATTCCAGCAGCCGACCCCACCGCTGCTGAAGACATTGGTCTCGAAGACAATGTACAAGATGATGCAGTCCTTCCTCAGCTCGAATCGAGTGAATTGCTCAGCATTGGTCGTCCCTTGACGCCAATCACACAAGATGCATCGTGGGCAGATTGCCCACAGGAGGAAGAGGATGAGCCACAGACCACTGCAACTCCACCAGCATCGCCTGCATTCCGTAGGCTTCGCAGAGGACCAAGGGCTCAAGCTGCTGACGACATTCCGGCTGCATCAGCCGAAGACAATGAGAAAGCACCACAGGAACCCCAAGCTCCAACTCCACCACCCCAACAAGAGGCCGTTCTTCAAGAGAACGTGCCTGAGTCTGTTCCTCTCACTGCACGTATTGAGGATGAAAACATTGAGGCTGCCACACACAAAGCTGAAGACAATGTGGAGCCCTCTCCGACAATAGCTTCAGAACATACTGAAACTGCTGACCCTGAACCTTCTGCACCAGAGTCTGCTGCCGGCCCGCAATTCAACTATCACATTGCGCACAGGCCTCAGGTTCAGAAGCCAATTCCACGACTGCCAAGGTTCCCAGGTCCTGCATCAGCTCCTGGTTCCTTCAACATCAACAGCTTCAAGGCAGACAACACGTTCTTCAACAGCTCCACGAACCCTTATTCAAGGGCACAGATTGCATCAGATAGGTTCTGGAGCCATCAACAGCGCAGCTACTATTCATGCATTCTATACAACCAAGGCCGCATCTTTCCCCACCAGTGCCTTGAGGTTGAAGCTGTTGCTGGTCTGCCTGGTTTGGAAGAAGCCATTGATTGCTTCAAGCAAGTGGGTCTACTGCCGTTCATCACTGACGAAGAGCACTGGAACGAAGAGCTTATGCTTCAATTCTATGCCACTCTGCATATAAAAGGCTAAAACCGAGATCCGAAGACATGGGTCCTGGAGTGGATGACAGGAGATGTCCATCATGAAGCCAAAGCTTTCGACATCATTGAGCTTACTGGCCTTCCCACTCCTGGAGAATTCTTTGAAGAAGGATGCCAACTCCATGCTGAAGCAACTGAGAGCATATTTCAGCGTCCAGAACCAAATATGAGTCAGATGCTCTCCATGATGAAGCCATTGGCACATGATGCACCTTATCCAACTGAGTTCTTCGTTGAAGACTTAGAGTACCTGCCCAGAACCATATATCATATCATCAGGCGGACTCTCTGGCCCATTAAGGGACACTCTCGGTATGCCAAGCTTGAAGGTGCCATGAAGACTCTCATCTTCTGTATTATGCATGGCAAATGCTTCAACGCACAGGATCTCTTCATCTGTCAACTTGCAGCGTCAGCCACAGAATTGTTTGGCTTGAAGATCTATGCTCCCTGGGTGATGAGGCTGATTAAGCTTCACTCTGCAATCTCCTATCAGCCCTCAGCCCGCAACCACAGGATCTTCTTACCAGATGTGGACACCTCAGCTGAAGCCATTTATCCTGAGCCTGCCAAACAGCCACTAAGTCTTCAGAATGCAGAACACCAGAGCTTCACTCAAAATGTTGAAGGTGTTGAAGCCATTTCCAGAGTCTATCCAATGGCTGGCACCACACGTGCCCCTGCATCCACTGAAGCCACTGACAGCGAAGCTGCACAGAGACCTAAGAAATGTGCCCGTACGCTCACTGATCGTGAACTTCTTGTGGCTCTCCACCAAAAACAAGATAGGCATCATGACTGGCTCAAGCGGCAGATGAAAAGCATCATGAAAGACGTCAATCGCATCCGAAATCTGGCAACCAAGAATGCATTCGTCGCACACGAAACCTGTCGCCGCACTTGGAAAGGCCTCACCATGATGTGCCCAGAAGCTGATCTTCACGAGGATGGCTTCAAAGAGCATTTCAAGTTTGATACCACACCTCCCAGAAGAGCTGTGATGCGAAGCACACCATCTCTTGAAGATTCGGATTTTTCTTCTTCTGCTGCCACAGTATCTGCCAAGATCATTGAAGAAGAAGACGACGCTACATCACCACAAATGTCTTCACCGCGCGTCGTCACTGCCCCAAGCTCGCCTGCACCACCAAACGTCTCCACCGACCCTGCTGCGCCTGGGAACGCATAGAAAACTCTATGTCTTCAAACCTTTTTGGTCATCACTGACAAAAGGCGGAGAAGCATATGATGTTTATAGTCTTCAAGCGGGTCAATAATATGGGCGGGTGCTTTACTTTGCATTTTGCTTCGTGTTTACAACTCTCGTTTTGCTACTTTTGGTTCTTTGAGTTGTAACACTTAAACTTGATGGTCGTCTGCTACTATGTTTGCCACTGTGTTCCTGCGAAGATAAATTCCGCATGTACGACGATAATTTCCGCACTCTTATCATTTCGCAGACGTCCATTTTTCATTATGCATATCATTATCTTCATATATCTTTACGTGCATGATGAATTGTCATCATAAGTTGAAGCGGATTCCCACACATACAACCTGCTGTGTGCATTTGCATTCCAGAAGCAAATCACTTAACATGCACATCTTCAGGGGGAGCCCTTGCTGCTTATGAAGACAATTCCTTTACAATTTCACAAATTATATTCCCCGTTGAAAACTTCAACTAGTTTGTCATCAATCACCAAAAAGGGGGAGATTGTAAGTGCATCTAGTGCCACCCCTAGTTGGTTTTGGAGTATTGACGACAAACCTAGTTGAGGGACTAATGTGTTCGTGAGAATTGCAGGATAACACAGGTAGAAGTCCCTCATTGATTCGGTTTAGCTACCAGAGATGACCCCCAAAAATGTACGAAGACATTGAAGACAATGGTGGTTCATGAAGACATTCGTGTCGAAGACAATGACATATGAAGACTCCCCATGAAGCTTTTGGAACTCGAAGACTTAGATCCTTCGTAGCTTTACTTTATTCATGTTGTGTCATAGGAACCACCGTACTGTTAAGTGGGGTCCAAGAAAACCAGTCAGGATGACTGAAGTGATGCCTAATTCAAATCCTATGTCTTCGAGTGAAGACAATGAGAGAAAATCTTGTCTAGAGTCAGACAAGTCAGCTTTACTTGTAGCCCAAGTAAAGTTGCCGTGAGAGTTTAAAATCCGACCGTTAGTACACGTGTCAGTTCCTTAGTGACCCAGGGTCATTTCGAACAAATCAGGTCAGGGTTGCCAAGTGGCTATAAATAGCCCACCCCCACAACCATAAATGGTTGGCTGCTCAGATTTCAGTGCACGGCTTTTGTTGTTTGAGAGCAACCCACCTCGAAGCCTTTGAGAGAAAATCCTTAGTGAGGAGAAAAGCCCTAACCACCCAGAGCCAGAGTAATTGGGCATCACTTAAGTCTTCTTGTCTGAGTGATCTGAAGACTTATTACACTTGGGGACTGTGCATCCTCCAGACGGTTAGGCGTCGCGTTCTGAGCATCCAAGAGGAATTGTGGATTGCCGGTGAACGAAGTCTGTGAAGGTTTGGGAGTCTACCTTGAAGACTTACCAGAGTGATTGGGCGGGGTCTGTGTGACCTTAGCTCAAGGAGAAAACGGTGAGGACTGGGTGTCCTGAGCTACGTGTTCAGGACTGGGTGTCCGGGAATGTGTGTCCTTTGGTTTAAATACCTAGCCGCTCCAACCAGATGTACAGTTGTCACAGCAACTGGAACTGGTCCAACATATCATTGTCTTCAACGTGTCACTGGTTTCATCTTCACCTCCCTTTACTTACCAGTACACATTGTGAAGCTATTGCATGCCTGCTTAATCTTCTGTCTTCACAACCTGACTGTATGATCTGACTGGCTTCATAAGTTCTTCCAACCTGATCCTCATTACACTGAAGCTATTTGTCTCTGTGCTTTCACTGTACTGTATATCTGACTATGGCTTGCGTTGTGTAATCTATCTTCCGCTGCATAGTGATAGGCTTCAAGTCTGTTTGTCTTCATAACTTCTACGTTTTGAAGACTTTCTTAAAAATCGCCTATTCACCCCCCCCCCCTCTAGTCGATATAACGCACTTTCACTAACCTAATTAACCTAGCAAAACTCTAGTGCCATAACTGAAAAACATCTAATTAACATTTAATTTTTTCTCTAAAATACAGAGAGAGATGAGTGAGGGGGAGGGGTGGGGGACTTACAGAGAGGGGAGAGACGGTGGCGGGGAGGTGCTCGGTGACGGAGGCAGGGGCGGAGAGGGCGGGCTCGGGCACGGGCAAGGGCGGTCTTGGGCGGGCTCGGGCGGCGGTGATGTGGAGGGTGCCGACGGTGACGTGGAGGGCGGCCTTGGGCGGCGGCTGTGAGGCTGAGGACGGCCTCGGGCGGCGGCGGTGAGGCTGTGGGCGGCCTCGGGCGGCGGCGGTGAGGCTGAGGGCGGCCTCGGGCGGCGGCGGTGAGGAGAGGGCGGCGAGGGCGAGGGACGATTTGGGGAAGAATTGGTGGCCGGGGGCGGAGTGGGGGGAAACCGCTGTTTAAGTGAAACGTAACGGTGGCGCGTTTCCGGAAACGCGCTATAGCTAAGTTAGCTATAGCGCGTTTACTGAAACCCGCTACTGCTATTCCTTTCTCCTTTTTCCCTTTTTTCTTTTATTTTTCTTTAAATTTTATTTTTTCCCTTTCTCCTTTTTCTATTTCTTTCATTTTCATTTACTTTTCTACTTGTTTTTCACTTTATTTTATTTCCGTTAGCAGCAGCGCTTTACACGTAAGCACACTGCAGCTAAGGAGATTAGCAGTAGCGCTGGGCCATTATACGCGCTACTGCTAGGTTGGGCTAGCCATGTGCGCCCAGTTCAAATGTAGCAGCAGCGTTTTTCGCTAGTACGCGCTACTACTAAAGTCATAGTAGTAGCGTGGTTTATTTATGCGCGCTGCTACTAAGTAGCAGCAGCGCTTGATTTTGTACAGCGCTACTGGTAAAATTCTGTGTATAGGCTTTTCCCTAGTAGTGTAGGACGATCCAAGGAAGATCGACCATATTTTTCAGGGAGCGAAGATACTCCCAAGTCAAATGCTTTCTGTCATCGCTTTGTTCTCCGTATAGACCAGTGATCCGCCAACCCGAGCCACTGTTTTCGTCAATTTGGATGTCCAAGAAATTTGAGTGAACCTCCTTTGATGTCACATTTAAACCCTTCTGCCAGAAGAGTACCAAACCACCACTTCTGTCATCACTTTCCCACATTATCATCTCATCAAAGGACAACTTTCTCTTCATTTTCTCTGCCCTAGCAACAGTCAGATGTGACTCAGACAGAAAAATCACATCCGGTC
The DNA here is from genome assembly GCA_034509565.1 of Triticum monococcum. Taxonomy (NCBI): domain Eukaryota; kingdom Viridiplantae; phylum Streptophyta; class Magnoliopsida; order Poales; family Poaceae; genus Triticum; species Triticum monococcum. The sequence continues at coordinate 676,081,363 of CM067845.1, forward strand.
TTACGCGCCCCTGGAGCTCCAGGAGCGCTCTAACTACCGGGGATTTCCCTAACCCCCGGCAGTTCCAGCTCAGTATTTTCATTGCGATAGGACAGGCTCCCTCTCGGAGCCCGCCGATATTTTATCACTGGAATCCATCACAGTGGTACTGCCTAATTTGGTCCTCTTTGAGTCTTGGGACAGAGAGTCCCCGTCGTCATCCTCCTTCCTCTCTGGGATAACTTCTCTCCCCCATTAAAAACCACCATCTCATTTCCCACCGCCCCACCAGAACCTGCAGCGGCAGAGGGATTAGCAGTAGAACTTGGCGTTTCGAAGCTTAGATGTTTCCTCCAAGAGATCTGGAGATCAAGGTCCCTTGCCACCTTCCCTTTTGCAGGGCTGGTAGCTGTATCAACAAGGTCCTGATCCGTTTGGACTGGATCCGCATGCTTATGAGTCTCATGGGCGGTTCTCCCCGCCCCACTACCCCGACCCCCCTATGCCCCCCCCCTAGATGGGCTGTTGCTGAATACCGGGGGGGTCAACATCGGAGCTAGAAGCCATTCACCCCAGTTCAGATCTTTCGGGTCATGTTTTCCATTGCCATGTTCTAGGTATGTGTTTTTGGAAATATGCCCTAGAGGCAATAATAAATTGGTTATTATTATATTTCCTTGTTCATGATAATCATTTATTATCCATGCTAGAATTGTATTGATAGGAAACTCAGATACACGTGTGGATACATAGACAACACCATGTCCCTAGTAAGCCTCTAGTTGACTAGCTCATTGATCAATAGATGGTTATGGTTTCCTGACCATGGACATTGGATGTCGTTGATAACGGGATCACATCATTAGGAGAATGATGTGATGGACAAGACCCAATCCTAAGCCTAGCACAAAGATTGTGTAGTTCGTATGCTAAAGCTTTTCTAATGTCAAGTATCATTTCCTTAGACCATGAGATTGTGCAACTCCCGGATACCATAGGAATGCTTTGGGTGTACCAAATGTCACAACGTAACTGGGTGGCTATAAAGGTTCACTACAGATATCTCCGAAAGTGTTTGTTGGGTTGGCACGAATCGAGACTGGGATTTGTCACTCCGTGTAAACGGAGAGGTATCTCTGGGCCCACTCGGTAGGACATCATCATAATGTGCACAATGTGACCAAGGAGTTGATCACGAGATGATGTGTTACAGAACGAGTAAAGAGACTTGCCGGTAACGAGATTGAACAAGGTATCGGGATACCGACGATCGAATCTCGGGCAAGTATCGTACCACTGGACAAAGGGAATTGAATACGGGATTGATTGAATCCTTGACATCGTGGTTCATCCGATGAGATCATCGTGGAACATGTGGGAGCCAACATGGGTATCCAGATCCCGTTGTTGGTTATTGGCCGAAGAGTTGTCTCGGTCATGTCTGCATGGTTCCCGAACCCGTAGGGTCTACACACTTAAGGTTCGATGACGCTAGGGTTATTAGGAAGACTTGTATGTGATTACCGAATGTTGTTCAGAGTCCCGGATGAGATCCCGGACGTCACGAGGAGTTCCGTAATGGTCCGGAGGTAAAGATTTATATATGGAAAGTTGTTGTTCGGGTTCCGGGAAAAGTTCGGTTTTTTCGGTATTGTACCGGGAAGCTTCCGGAAGGTTCCGGAGGATTCCGGAGGGGTCCGGAGGTCCGGAAAATGTTCCACCATGTCCAATACAGCAGCATGGACTGTAGGCGGGCGCCCTAACCTTAATGGGCCAAGGGCACCAGCCCCCCCAAGGCCCATGCGCATGGGAGAGGGGAAACCCTAAGGGGGAGGGCCTCCACTTGACTTGGGAGGCACTCCTCCCCCCCTTAGGCCGCTGCCCCCAACCCTAGATGGGATCTAGGGGGGCCGGCCCCCCTCTCTCCCCACCTATAAATAGTGGAGGGGTGGGAGGGCGGCCACACCCTTGAACCTGGCGCATCCCTCCCTTCTCCTACACCTCCTCCTCCTCCTCCATAGTGCTTGGCGAAGCCCTGCTGGAGAACTATGAGCCCCATCACCACCACGCCGTCGTGCTGCTGTTGGACTCTCTTCCTCAACCTCTCCCTCCTCCTTGCTGGATCAAGGCGTGGGAGACGTCTCCGTTCCGTATGTGTGTTGAACACGGAGGTGCCGTCCGTTCGGCGCTAGGATCATCTGTGATTTGGATCACGACGAGTACGACTCCATCAACCCCGTTCACTTGAACGCTTCCACTTAGCGATCTACAAGGGTATGTAGATGCACTCTCCTTCCCCTCGTTGCTAGATTACTCCATAGATTGATCTTGGTGATGCATAGAAAATTTTAAATTTCTGTTACGTTCCCCAACAGTGGCATCATGAGCTAGGTCTATGCGTAGTTTCTATGCATGAGTAGAACACAAAGCAGTTGTGGGCGTCGATTTTGTCGATTTACTTGCCATTACTAGTCTTATCTTGATTCGGCGGCATCGTGGGATGAAGCGGCCCGGACCGACCTTACACGTACTCTTACGTGAGACTGGTTCCACCGACTGACATGCACTAGTTGCATAAGGTGGCTAGCGGGTGTCTGTCTCTCCCACATTAGTCGGATCGGATTCGATGAAAAGGGTCCTTATGAAGGGTAAATAGAAATTGGCATATCACGTTGTGGTTTTCGCGTAGGTAAGAAACGTTCTTGCTAGAAACCTATAGCAGCCACGTAAAAACTTGCAACAACAATTAGAGGACGTCTAACTTGTTTTTGCAGCATATGCCTTGTGATGTGATATGGCCAAAAGGATGTGATAAATGATATATGTGATGTATGAGATTGATCATGTTCTTGTAATAGGAATCACGACTTGCATGTCGATGAGTATGACAACCGGCAGGAGCCATAGGAGTTGTCTTAATTTATTTATGACCTGCGTGTCAACATAAATGTCATGTAATTACTTTACTTTATTGCTAAAGCGTTAGCCATAGTAGTAGAAGTAATATATGACGAGATAACTTCAAGAAGACACGATGATGGAGATCATGATGATGGAGATCATGGTGTCATGCCGGTGACAACGATGATCATGGAGCCCCGAAGATGGAGATCAAAAGGAGCAAAATGATATTGGCCATATCATGTCACTATTTGATTGCATGTGATGTTTATCATGTTTTACATCTTATTTGCTTAGAACGACGATAGCTTAAATAAGATGATCCCTCATAATAATTTCAAGAAAGTGTTCCCCCTAACTATGCACCGTTGCGAAGGTTCGTTGTTTCGAAGCACCACGTGATGATCGGGTGTGATAGATTCTAACGTTCGAATACAACGGGTGTAAGCCAGATTTACACATGCAATACACTTAGGTTGACTTGATGAGCCTAGCATGTACAGACATGGCCTCGGAACACGGAAGACCGAAAGGTCGAGCATGAGTCGTATAGAAGATACGATCAACATGAAGATGTTCACCGATGTTGACTAGTCCGTCTCACATGATGATCGGACACGGCCTAGTTGACTCGGATCATGTTTCACTTAGATGACTAGAGGGATGTCTATCTGAGTGGGAGTTCATTAAATAATTTTATTAGATGAACTTAATTATCATGAACATAGTCTAAATTGTCTTTGCAAATATGTTGTAGATAAATAGCTCATGTTGTAGCTCCCTATTTCAATACGTTCCTAGAGAAAGATTAAGTTGAAAGATATTGTAAGCAATGATGCGGACTAGGTCCGTAGTCCGAGGAGTGTCCTCACTGCTACACAGAAGGCTTACGTCTTTGATGCACCGCTCGATGTGCAAACCCCTACAACGTCGTCTGTGGATGTTGTGAACACCTAACAGACACATCCTGATGACTACTTGATAGTTTAGTGCACCATACTTTACAGCTTAGAATCGGGATTCCAATGACGTTTTGAACGCCATAGAACATATGAAATGTTCCAAGAGCTGAAATTGGGATTTCAGGCTCATGCCCGTGTTGAGAGGTGTGAGACCTCTGATAAGTTCTTTGCCAACAAGATGGAGGAGAATAGCTCAGCTAGTGAGCATGTGCTCAGAATGTCTGGGTGCTACAATCACTTAAAGCAGTGGGAGTTAAACTTCCAGATAAGATAGTGATTGATAGAGTTCTCTAGCCACTATCACTAAGCTACTAGATCTTCATGATGAACTATGACATGCAAGGGATGGAGTTGATCCCGGAGCTGTTCGCGGTGCTTAAGACCACAAAAGGTAGAAATCAAGAAGGAGCATCAAGTGTTGATGGTTTAACAAGACCACTGGTTTCAAGAAGGGCAAGGGCTAGAAGGGAAACTTCATGGATGGCAAACCAGTTGCCGCTCCAGTGAAGGAACCCAAGGTTGAACCCAAACCCGAGACTAAGTGCTTCTATTGTAAGGGGAACGGTCACTGGTAGCGGAATTACCAAAAATGCATGGTAGATAAGAAGGCTGGCAACTTCAACAAAGTATATACGTGTTATTAATGTGTACCTCACTAGTACTCCTGGTAGCACCTAGGTATTGGATACCGGTTCAGTTGCTATTATTGGTGACTTGAAGCAAAAGCTACGGACTAAACGGAGACTGGCTAAGGGCAAGGTGACGATGTGTTGGAAGTGTTTCCAAAGTTGATGAGATCACCATCGCACGCTCCATCTACCTTTGGGATTAGTATTGAACCTAGATAAATGTTATCAGGTGTCTACGTTGAGCATGAATATGATTAGATCATGTTCATTGCAATACGGTTATTCATTTAAGTTAGAGAATAATGGTTATTCTGTTTACATGAATAATACCTTTCATGGTCATGCACCCTATGTGAATGGTTCATTGAATCTCGGTCATAGTAATACACATGTTCACGCAAAATGATGTAGAGTTAATAACGATAGTACCACTTTCTTGTGGCACTGCCGCTTAGGTCATATTGGCGGAAGATGCATGAAGAAACTCCATGTCGATGGATGTTTGGAGTCACTTGATTTTGAATCGCTTGACACATGCGAGCCATGCCTCATGGGCAGGATGACTAAGACCCCGTTTTCAGGTACAATGAAACGGGCAAGTGACTTGTTGGAAATCATGCATGCTGATGCATGTGATCCAATGAGAATTGAAGCGTGCGGTGGATATCGCTATTTTCTCATCTTCACTGATGATTTGGGTAGATATAGGTATATCTACTTAATGAAGCACAAGTCTGAAATGTTTGAAAAGTTCAAGCGATTTCAGAGTGAAGTTAAGAATCATCATAACAATAAGATCATGTTCCTATGATCTGATCAAAAGGGGATTTTCTGAGTTATGAGTTTGGCAATCACTTAAGACATTGTGGAATTGTTTCACAGTTGAAGCCACCTGGAACACCACAAGGTAATGGTGTGTCCGGACGTCGTAATCGAACCCTATGAGATAGGGTGCGATCTATGATGTCTCTTACCAATCTACCGTTTTCATTTTGAGGTTATGCGTTAGACACAGCTGCATTCACTTTAGATAGGACACCATCTAAGTCCGTTGAAACGACGTCGTGTGAACATTGGTTTGGCAAGAAACCAAAGTTGTCACTTCTTAATGTTTGGGGCTGCGATGCTTAAGGCTTCAGCCGGAGAAGCTCGAACCCAAAGCGGACAAACACATCTTCATAGGATACCCAAAGGTGACAGTTGGGTACACCTTCTATCTCAGATCCGAGGGAAAATTGTTTGTCGCTAAGAACGAGTCCTTTCTCGAGAAGGAGTTTCTCTCGAAAGAATTGAGTGGGAGGAAGGTAGAACTTGATGAGGTTGTCGAACCTTTACTTCAACCAGAGAGTGATGCAACACAGAAAGATGTTCTCTGTGGCGCCTACGTTTGTTGAATAGGAAGTTAATGATGGTGATCATGAAGCTTCGGATCAAGTTGCTATCGAACCTCGTAGGTCGACAAGGATATGTACTACTCCTGAGTGGTACGGTAATCCTGTCTTAGATATCATGTTGTTAGACAACAATGAACCTACGAGCTATGGAGAAGCGATGGTGGGCCCGTATTCCGACAAATGGTTAGAAGCCATGAAATCCGACATAGGATCCATATATCAGAACAAAGTATGGACTTTGGTGGACTTGCCCGATGATTGGCAAGCCATTGAGATAAATGGATCTTTAAGAAGAAGACGGACGTGGGCGGTAATGTTACCGTCTATGAAGCTCGGCTTGTGGGAAAGAGTCTTTTCACAAGTTCAAGGAGTTGACTATGACGATAATTTCTCACCCATAGCGATGCTTAAGTCCGTCGGAATCATGTTAGCATTAGCTGTATTTTTCGATTATGAAATCTTACAGATGGATGTCAAAACAAGTTTTCTTACCAGTTTTCGTAAGAAAAGTTGTATGTGATACAATCAAAGTTTTGTCGATCCTAAGGATGCTAAAAAGTATGCTGGCTCCAGCAATCCTTCTATGGACTAGAGCAAGCATCTCGGAGTCGGAATATATGTTTTGATGGAGTGATTAAAGCTTTTGGGTTTATACAATGTTTGTTAGAAACTTGTATTTACAAGAAAGTGAGTGGGAGCACTACACCATTTCTGATAGGTATATGTGGATGACATATTGTAGATCCGAAATAATGTAGAATTTCTGGACAACATAAACGGTTGTTTGAAGAGTGTTTTTCAAAGGAAGATGTAACGCCCCGAGACCGATGTGCCAGGTGTCGTGCAGTTATGCGATGTTGTTGCATTGTCATGTGCTTGCGTGTTGCATCGTGTCACGTCATCATGTGCATTGCATATCATGTCATCATGCGCATTTCATTTGCATACGTGTTCGTCTCATGCATCCGAGCATTTTCCCCGTTGTCCGTTTTGCAATCCGGCGCTTCGTTCTCCTCCGGTGGTCAATTCTACCTTTCTTTCGTGTCTGGGGATTAAACATTTCCGGATTGGACCGAGACTGGCCAAGCGGCCTTGGCTTACTACCGGTAGACCGCCTGTCAAGTTTCGGGTCATTTGGACTTCGTTTGATACTCCAACGGTTAACCGAGGGTCCGAGAAGTTCTCGTGTGTGTTGCAGCCCAACACCCCTCTATTTTGGCCCAAAACCCACCTAACTCTGTTCCATCGTCTCGGTCGTTCGATCACGATCGCGTGGCCGAAAACCGCACCTCATTTGGAGCTTCCTAGCCCCCTCTACCTATATATATGTGATCCCCTCCGAGTTATTCGCGGTACAAACCCTAGATCTATCTTCCCCGTCGCCGCCGGACGAAAAACCGCAGCCCGGACATGTCCGCTCCGCCCTCCACCTCACCCGGGCCAATCGGCGGCCGCCACGTCAGCTCCGCCGCCCCTCTCCTCCACTCGCGCGTCGCCACCTGTCCACCGCCGCCGCCCTGCGTCGCCGGACCCGCGGAGCCCGTGGCCGGCCCGCCCGAGCCGCCCCGGGCCAGATCCGCACCGCTGCTCTCCTCCTTCGCCGGCTCGCCGCCCAGACCGAGTCCCCTCCGCCCGCGCCGGAGCATCGCCGGACCTCCGCCGGAGTCCTCCGCCGCCGCCTCATGCTTCTCCGCCGGCGACCTCGCCCGTAGCGTCGTCCTAGCGCTCCCCGCCGCCGACTCGGAGCGCTGCTGCCTCGATCCGTCCCAGGAGGGTCCCCGGGAGGTCGCCTGCCTCCAGATCCGCCGCCGCCCGCCACGGTTCTGGCCATCACCGTCGCCGGAGCCGAGCTCCCTCTTGCCACCGCCGCCATCGGTGGATCGGGAGGCGCCCCGAGCCGCCATCGCCGTTGACCGCAGCACCCGCGCTGGGCCAGGCCCGCGCCTGTCGGCCTGCCTCCTCTTCCAGCCGGGCCGAAGCCCACTGGGTGAGCCGACGCCCAGCGCCCGCCTCTGTTTTTTCCCCTGCTGCTGGGCTAAGCCAGATTCGGCCCGTGATGTTTTTTTTCTCGTCCTGCGATTTGTCCATTATCCGGTGCATTGGCAGTTTTGCAGTATAGTCCCCCTAGTTCATGCATTTAATAACTCATGAACCGTGCATCGGATTAAAATGATCTATATATGAAACTTGCTCAGAATTTTGTGTAGATTAATAATATCCAACTTTCACCCACGTTTAAAATGTTTAAAATGTTGTTTGCATATATTTGCTCCTATGCCATGCTAAAATGATTTAATTCATAACTTAAGAACCGTAACTCCGATTCTAATAATCTTTATATGTAAATGGGGTAGAATTTTGCCTAGTTTATCATGGTGACCTTACTTTGCATGTTAAACAACTCTAAAATTGTGTTTAGGACAGATCAGGACCAAACCTAATATTTGCACATGAGGATTTTCCGGAATTGTTGTTCGTTGCTTCCGGCCTCATTTAAACTTGCCTAGATAGGTAGTTTTGTTGTGCTTCACCTCTTGCCATGTTAATCAACATTTAATATTGTTGGGTACATAAACGAGAGAGAACTAAATAATTGATGTGGTGTTTTGTCAATATGCACCCCGTCGCATATTGAGCTCCACTTAACTTGTAGTGTTGGTTGTGCACTTTGTCATGCCATGCTTCATTAAACCGGACATGCATCATACTCGATTGTGCATCATGCCATGTTGATGTGTTGGTTGTTTACTATGTTGTGTGCTGCTTTTCCGGTGATTGCTTCCTCGGGTTGATTCCGGTAACGTCGTGTTGTGAGGATCCGTTCGTCTTCGTCCGTTTATCTCCTTCATGGACTCGTTCTTCTTCCTTGCGGGATTTCAGGCAAGATGACCATACCCTCGAAATCACTACTATCTTTGCTATGCTAGTTTGCTCGCTCTTTTGCTATGCCATTGCTACGATGCCTACCACTTGCTTGTCAGCCTCCCAAATTGCCATGTTCAGCCCCTAACCCACCATTGTCCTAGCAAACCGTTGATTGGCTATGTTACCGCTTTGCTCAGCCCCTCTTATAGCGTTGTTAGTTGCAGGTGAAGATTGGAGGCCGTTCCTTGTTGGAACATTTATTTACTTGTTGGGATATCACAATATATCTTATTTAATTAATGCATCTATATACTTGGTAAAGGGTGGAAGGCTCGGCCTTATGCCTGGTGTTTTGTTCCACTCTTGCCGCCCTAGTTTCCGTCATATCGGTGTTATGTTCCCGAATTTTTGCGTCCCTTACGCGGTTGGGCTATAATGGGAACCCCTTGACAGTTCGCCTTAAGTAAAGCTTTGCCAGCAATGCCCAACGTTGGTTTTACCATTTGCCACCTAGCCTTCTTCCCTTGGGAGTCGCGCATCCCGAGGGTCATCTTTATTTTAACCCCCCCCCTCGGGCCAGTGCTTGTTTAAGTGTTGGTCCGAACTGAGTAGACTGCGGGGCCACCTCGGGGAAACTTGAGGGCTGGTTTTACTCGTAGGATGTCTCATCCGATGTTGCCCTGAGAACGAGATATGTGCAGCTCCCATCAGGATGTCGGCGCATCGGGCGGTGTTGCTGGTTTAGTTTTACCCTGTCAAAATGTCTTGTTGTACCGAGGTACCGAGTCTGATCGGAACGTCTCGGGTGGAGGTCTATTCGTTCGTTGACCGTGAGAGCTTGTCATGGGCTAAGTTGGGACACCCCTGCAGGGATTTGAACTTTCGAAAGCCGTGCCCGCGGTTATGGGCAGATGGGAATTTGTTAACGTCCGGTTGTAGAAAACCTGAAGTCGACCCTAATTAAAATGAATCAACCGCGTGTGTAACCGTGATGGTCTCTTTCCGGCGGAGTCCGGGAAGTGAACACGGTTGTTGGAGTTATGCTTGACGTAGGTAGTCCAGGATCACTTCTTGATCATATTTTTTTATCGACCGTGCTTTGCCTTCTCTTCTCGCTCTTATTTGCGAATAGGTTAGCCACCATATATGCTAGTCGCTTGCTGCAGCTCCACCTCATACCTTTACCTTACCCATAAGCTTAAATAGTCTTGATCGCGAGGGTGCGAGATTGCTGAGTCCCCGTGGCTCACAGATACTTCCAAAACCAGCTTGCAGGTGCCGATGAGACCGTGCAGATGATGCAACCAAGCTCAGGAGGAGCTCGATGAGGATCTTATCCTTTATGTTGTTTCGTTTTAGTCGATCAGTAGTGGAGCCCAGTTGGGGTCGATCGGGGACCTTTGTCGCATTTGGGGTTCTTCTTTTATTTTGGTTCCGTAGTCGGACCTTGTATGTATTTGAATGATGTAATGCTTTATTCATGTATTTGTGTGAAGTGGCGATTGTAAGCCAACTATGTAACTCTTTCCCTTATTATATTACATGGGTTGTGTGAAGATTACCTCACTTGCGACATTGCCTTCAATGCGATTATGCCTCTAAGTCGTGCCTCGACATGTGGGAGATATAGTCGCATCGAGGGTGTTATAGAAGACCTGGATAAAGCTGCTTACATATTGGGCATCAAGATCTATAGAAATAGATCAAGACGCCTAATGATACTTTCAAAGAACGCACACCTTGACATGTTTTTGAAGGAGTTCAAAATAGATTAGTCAAAGAAGGGGTTCTTACCTGAGTTGTAAGGTGTGAAGTTGAGTAAGACTCAAAGCTTGACCACAGCAGAAGAAAGAGGAAGGACGAAGGTCGTCCCCTATGCTCTTGTCATAGGCTCTATACGGTATGCCATGCTGAGTACCGCACCTAATATGTGCCTTGCCACATGTCTGGCAAGAGGGTACAAAGGTGATCTAGGACTGGATCACCAGATAGCGGTCAAAATTGTCCTTAGGGGAATAAGGAAATGTTTCTCGGTTATGGAGGTGATAAAGAGTTCGACGTAAAGAGTTACATCGATGCAAGCTTAACACCTATCCGGATAGCTCTGAGTAGAGATACCGGATACGTATAATGGAGCAATAATTTGGAATAGCTCCAAGTGAAACGTGGTAGCAGCATCTACGATATAAAGTTTTGCGAAATACATAGGGATCTAAATATGGCAAGACCCGTAGACTACAACCTCTCTCACAAGCATAACATGATCAAACCCAGAACTCATTGAGTATTAATCACATAGTGATGTGAACTAGATTAGTGACTCTAGTAAACTCTTTGGATGTTGGTCACATGGCGATGTGACCTGTGAGTGTTAATCACATGGTGATGTGAACTAGATTATTGACTCTAGTGCAAGTGGGAGACTGTTGGAAATATGCCCTAGAGGCAATAATAAATTGGTTATTATTATATTTCCTTGTTCATGATAATCGTTTATTATCCATGCTAGAATTGTATTGATAGGAAACTCAGATACATGTGTGGATACATAGACAACACCATGTCCCTAGTAAGCCTCTAGTTGACTAGCTCGTTGATCAATAGATGGTTACGGTTTCCTGACCATGGACATTGGATGTCATTGATAACGGGATCACATCATTAGGAGAATGATGTGATGGACAAGACCCAATCCTAAGCCTAGCACAAAGATCGTGTAGTTCGTATGCTAAAGCTTTTCTAATGTCAAGTATCATTTCCTTAGACCATGAGATTGTGCAACTCCCGGATACCGTAGGAATGCTTTGGGTGTACCAAACGTCATAACGTAACTGGGTGGCTATAAAGGTTCACTACAGGTATCTCCGAAAGTGTCTGTTGGGTTGGCACGAATCGAGACTGGGATTTGTCACTCCGTGTAAACGGAGAGGTATCTCTGGGCCCACTCGGTAGGACATCATCATAATGTGCACAATGTGACCAAGGAGCTGATCATGGGATGATGTGTTACGGAATGAGTAAAGAGACTTGCCGGTAACGAGATTGAACAAGGTATCGGGATACCGACGATCGAATCTCGGGCAAGTATCGTACCGCTAGACAAAGGGAATTGAATACGGGATTGATTGAATCCTCGACATCGTGGTTCATCCGATGAGATCATCGTGGAACATGTGGGAGCCAACATGGGTATCCAGATCCCGCTGTTGGTTATTGGCCGGAGAGTTGTCTCGGTCATGTCTGCATGGTTCCCGAACCCGTAGGGTCTACACACTTAAGGTTCGATGATGCTAGGGTTATTAGGAAGACTTGTATGTGATTACCGAATGTTGTTCAGAGTCCCGGATGAGATCCCAAACGTCACGAGGAGTTCCAGAATGGTCTGGAGGTAAAGATTTATATATGGAAAGTTGTTGTTCGGGTTCCGGGAAAAGTTCGGTTTTTTCCGGTATTGTACCGGGAAGCTTCCGGAAGGTTCCGGAGGATTCCGAAGGAGTCCGGAGGTCCGGAAACTGTTCCACCACGTCCAATACAGCAGCATGGGCTGTAGGGGGGGGGGGGGGTTCCCTAACCTTAATGGGCCAAGGGCACCAGCCCCCCAAGGCCCATGCGCATGGGAGAGGGGAAACCCTAAGGGGGAGGGCCTCCACTTGACTTGGGAGGCACTCCTCCCCCCCTTGGCCGCTGCCCCCAACCCTAGATGGGATCTAGGGGGGCCGACCCCCTCTCTCCCCACCTATAAATAGTGGAGGGGTGGGAGGGCAGCCACACCCTTGAACCTGGCGCAGTCCTCCCTCCTCCTACACCTCCTCCTCCTCCATAGTGCTTGGCGAAGCCCTGCTGGAGAACCACGAGCCCCATCACCACCACGTCGTCGTGCTGCTGTTGGACTCTCTTCCTCAACCTCTCCCTCCTCCTTGCTGGATCAAGGCATGGGAGACGTCTCAGTTCCGTACATGTGTTGAACGCGGAGGTGTCGTCCGTTCGGCGCTAGGATCATCGGTGATTTGGATCACGACGAGTACGACTCCATCAACCCCGTTCACTTGAACGCTTCCACTTAGAGATCTACAAGGGTATGTAGATGCACTCTCCTTTCCCTCGTTGCTAGATTACTCCATAGATTGATCTTGGTGATGCGTAGAAAATTTTAAATTTCTGCTACGTTCCCCAACATGTGTGCCCTAGAAGACCACAAACGAAACAGAACTTAGGAATTTTTTCATAGAACACTTGGTAGAACACCTTCTCTTCATTCTTCGTGATCGATAGAAACCTGGTCAGGGGCTTGTTCACATCAAGTTTTACCCTAACCCTCACAGACTTCCCATCTCCGCGAGGAGAGAGATTTACATACAAAACCTCCCCAACTCTCTTGCACCATGCTTCGAGGACCTCCTTCCTCCTGTATCCCGGGGGTAGGTTTTGGATTTGTATCCAGACAGAGATCTGATCAAGAATTACCAGGTCCAACTTCTGAAAACCATCATATGGCTCAATGAGAACACCATTATCATGGAACAGCCACGGACCCTGTTCAGTAACTCTCTTCCAATCTCCCAGACAATTAATAGTGAGCACGAACAAGTTCTCGCCCACCGGCTTGAAATTCACGTCCTGGGCCAGACTCCACGCCGCCCTCATATGTGTATAGAACGATTCCCTTGAGAAAGGTTTGGTTGTGTGTACACGGCAGATCGCCATGAACTCTGCCTGCGGAGATGCATCTAGGAATTCCTCATCAAAATTCAGATCGTCATCTTCCTCGTCCTGTAGATCTAGGCGCATGAGGAGATCATCAATGGGGCCCTCCCATCTCTTCTTCCTCCTGAGACTCTGCTCTGGCTGCTTGCTCCCGATCCATTGCTTGCCATGGCGAAAAAACCTAGATTGGTTCCCCTCGCGCCCTCCACCGAGAGGTCAGAGTGCCAAGTAGAGATGGCAGTCTCGATCCCGATAGCAGGCACCCCGACGGGGCTTCGCTAACTCGCAGGTTAGCAGGAACTCTGGCAAATCGCCAGAGGAGTCAAAACCCTAGATGTCGCCGCCAGGGGAGTTCCGAGCTACATATTGTGTCCATTCTTTTTCTACCCTTCTAGTAGTTGCTGTGAACCGTAACTAACAAGCCAGAAAATCGGAGCTACATATTTAAAAGTAAATTAAAGGCAAGACTTTGACATGTTGCTAGTACGTATTACAGTTGACCAGTGCATGTTACACAACACCATCCATGTGTGTGGTCATGCTGTAGCCCACATCCACGCAACGACAAGAAAATATCTACAGATTCTCGTAGCATATCCATTCACATTGGGTGAAGGGGAGAAAAATAATATCCATTCGTTTTCGAAATAAGTGTGTTAACTTTGTACAAATTTGTACTAAGCTTAAGACACTTAGAATATCGCTAATAGCATGTGTATATTTAGATGTCTATATATTCATATAGATAATAATATAAAAAGATTTCCTCATATACATATTCAGTTTTACATCAAAGTGTCTATATACAGGGACCATGACAGTTGAACCGTTGCTGGGGAGAGGAGAAAATCATGACTGCAGTCGTGTTTAAACAACGCCTTCACATTGTCCATGCGAGGACATTGTCGAGGTTGATTTAGAGGATGCGTATATTTGGACGATTATATAGACAAGCCGTTAGACTTTTGTTTTGGCCTCACGTCGTGAAAAATGAGTATAGACATCCATATATTTCATAGATAGACAAGTTAGTGGAGATGCTCTTATTTTGCAAAACGGAGGGAGTATCTCGAAAAAAAAGGGGGAGAAATAATAACCATGCTGATAAACAGATCGACGACCCACCTGCAACAATGCCATCGCGGCCCCACATGTCCATGTCCTGTCCCCACCAGTCAGCCTACAGCGTGTGAGCCGACCCACCGAAAAGAATGACACCTGGGCCCCACTTCATCACCATACGGGCCCACCCGTCGGCCTCCCATTCCAACAGCCTAACCACCCTCCCGGCCCCATCCTACAAGAGCGCAGCCACCGCCACCTGCACGCGAAAGCAAAGCCCAGTCGAAATTAAAAAGGGTAATTAATACCAAAACAAAACAACTCGCCGAACACCAACCGCCGCCGCCGCCGCCGCCGCCCGCGCCGACCCTGACCGGCTCCGGCGCCATGGCGGCCGCCGGAGAGCGGCGCCTCCTCGTCGGCCTCCTCCTCCTGGCCCTGGTGGTGTCGGCGCACTGCCTCGACGGGGGCCACCACGGCCCGCGCATGAAGCGGCGCCGCAAGAAGCGCGAGATCCACTCCCCCGTCAAGACGGTGGTGGTGGTGGTCATGGAGAACCGCAGCTTCGACCACGTCCTCGGCTGGCTCCGCGCCGGCCGCCCCGACATCGACGGGCTCACCGGCACGGAGTCCAACCGCCTCAACGCGTCCGACCCGGCCTCCCCGGAGATCTTCGTCACCGACAAGGCCGGCTACGTCGACTCGGACCCCGGCCACGGCTTCGAGGACATCCGCGAGCAGATCTTCGGCTCCGCCGACACCTCGGCCGTCCCGCCCCCCATGTCCGGGTTCGCGCAGAACGCGCGCGGCATGGGCCTCGGCATGGCCCAGAACGTCATGAGCGGCTTCGCGCCCGACTCCGTCCCCGTCTACGCCGCCCTCGCCGACGAGTTCGCCGTCTTCGACCGCTGGTTCGCCTCCGTGCCCACCTCCACCCAGCCCAACCGCCTCTTCGTCCACTCCGCCACCTCCCACGGCCTCACCTTCAACGCCCGCAAGGACCTCATCAATGGCTTCCCGCAGAAGACCATCTTCGACAGCCTCGAGGAGGACGGCCTCTCCTTCGGCATCTACTACCAGAACATCCCGGCCACGCTCTTCTACCAGAGCCTCCGCCGCCTCAAGCACCTCGTCAAGTTCCACCAGTACAGCCTCAAGTTCAAGCTCGACGCCTCGCGGGGCAAGCTGCCCAACTACGTCGTCATTGAGCAGAGGTACTTCGATTGCAAGGAGTTCCCTGCCAACGACGACCACCCGTCGCACGACGTCGCCAGGGGCCAGAGGTTTGTTAAGGAGGTCTATGAGACGCTGCGAGCCAGCCCGCAGTGGAACGAGACGGCTCTCATCATCACCTATGATGAGCATGGTGGCTTCTATGACCATGTCCCCACGCCCGTCGTCGGGGTGCCCCAGCCCGACGGGATTGTTGGTCCTGACCCTTACTACTTCAAATTCGACCGACTTGGGGTGCGCGTGCCCAGCTTCCTCATCTCCCCCTGGATTGAGAAGGGCACTGGTGAGTACCAACTAGTTGTTTCTTTCTTTACATTTGAATTGAATGTCTATAAGCAATAGGAATGAATTGACTTGCCAAGATTAGATTGTGCCGTGCTTCTGTTAGGAAGACAAACTCAAAGATGATCGGCGTTAGTATGATGAATTCTTGTTCATTTAGCATAGAAGCATTCCTTTGGTATAGAACCATGTGGTGAGCTTGTTTCTAATCATACATATTGATGAACTGAGGGCCTCCTCATTTTAAAATATTCGATATGAACAATTGAAGATTTGTAGTACTCATCTTGCTGATGATAAGCTGCAAACATCCCCCTGAATGCCTGGCAAGTATCCATGTGACCATGTGGACACACAGTTGGACAAGTAGCAGTTTTGGGGCCCTTGTCATCGACAGGTGGACTTGCTTGCTATTTCATTCTATCGCCATCTTTGGTTCCTGTTTGTCCCTTTATTAAGTAGACAAATCTTGGAACTTGAGCAAGTTGCTTAACCTCTCCATAAAATGTTGAATATGAATTTCGCAGCATTTTTAGTACTACCCATGATCCATCTTAGTGATTACATATGCTGCAATTGTCCTCTTGCATGCCTGGCAAGTAGCATTCTATGTGGACATGTGGTTGGATAGGTTGCAATTTTACAGGCTTTGTCATCAAGAGGGGGACTTGCTTTCTGTTTCATTCTAATGCCATTTTGCTTCCTGTTTACGTCTTTATGAAATACACAAAACTTGGAACTTGAACCAGTAGCTTAACCTCTCCATCTTGAAACTAGGCTGATATAGGAAGGGAGTACATTTGTAATAACGTAAATCTTACCTTTTTGTGGTTTGCTCTGTATATCAATATCTTAGTATTAAGTACGTTGTTTTGAATTTGTGCAGTGATCCATGAACCAAATGGTCCATTTGAAAACTCACGATATGAGCATTCATCCATTCCTGCAACCGTAAAGAAGCTATTTAATTTACGTGCTAACTACCTGACAAAGAGGGATGCATGGGCCGGGACCTTTGAGAACTACCTCAAAGTTCGAAAGACGCCAAGAACTGACTGTCCAGGTAAATACTTTTTATAGTTCAGCATGTTACATTGTTACTACACTAATATGCTGGAGTTATGACATAGATTTCTTTATTGGCATTATTCCTGCTGTGGTTAGTGAATTTTGAAAAAGAAAAAGTAAATGTGTTTTGACATGCTCTGTTATTGGAGTTAACAATGTTTAAGATTGCTTCTCAACGTGGATTTATGGATATAAATTGCTGATTCTGTTGGCATCCTAATCACATATAATCCTTTTATTTGAAACAGAGAAACTCCCAGAGGTTACAAAGTCTCTGCGACCATTTGGTGCTAATGAAGATAAATCTCTATCTGAGTTTCAAGTGGAGTTGATTCAACTCGCCTCTCAGCTCAACGGTGACCATGTACTCAACAGCTATCCGGATATTGGCAAGACAATGAGTGTAGGAGAAGCAAACCGTTACGCAGAGGATGCTGTCTCCAGATTCCTGGAAGCCGGAAGAAGTGCTCTTAGGGCAGGCGCAAATGAATCTGCTCTGGTGACAATGAGGCCCGCACTTACCAGCAGAGCCGCAATGTCCACTGGCTTGTCATCAGAGCTTTGATTGGATCGTCGTGGATCCTATCAACATCTGCATCATGATTTGGGCCACATCAACCATAGTCTGGTAGCATTTATGTAATGGGTAGATCTTACACATGGCTTTTGTACATATATACCATGATACTTCGTATCTGAAGCTCACTTGACCGAATCCTCGTGATTTACGCTGAGATATCAGCTCAGTAGTATCGCCCAGCATTGTACCAGATGCATGCCAAAATCCCCTGCTGGATAAGCTGTAGCTGGTATCTGGAATCTGTTGTCGGGAAACTGTACCTATTCAGCTCTCTACTGTACCTGCTTGTATAGCAGTTGAACTGCAACGTAAAGGAGTATTGTAAGGATTGTTGGATTTGGCCATCTGTAACTATTTGCATCTATCTGGATTTGGAGTCACTTGTATTATGATATCCTCCCTCATTCCCTCTGTTCATATATATAAACGTCTTATATTTATGAACAGAGAAAGTAGTTCTGAATCTGTGTTTCACTTCTGTTGCCTCCAAATAAAAGTCACATCTCAAGCCATGTGTCCATGACTCATTTCCAGTTGAAGGTCATGCAAGAACATGCAGGTTTCAGAATTTTTGGAATACAGTGGTCAACGTTAGCTGGGTATCAGAGCATCCGAGGGAATACTTCCTAGCTCATTTTTTATTCTATAAAATATGTGCTCCCCCATTCACTATTATAAGAGTATCTACAACCGGACTCCTCAAATTGACTGGGTGGGCGCGGGGACCATTGACCGGACAAGAGAGAGAAGCAAAAAGTTGATCCAGCCGAACCCCTCAAAGCCTCCTTAAATGCTTGGGTTGTCCGGTAGCACCCATAATATGAGGAGTGCCTGGGCGTGCCCGGTCAGTGGTCCTGCGTCCGCCACATAGGATTGGGCCTTCCCATAAAGCATCTTTTTAAAATATTTTTTCTACATATTTTTTAAAATTTTATCATTTTTTAATACATGGTCTAAATTTTTTCTGTACACATTAAAAAAATCAAACACTTGTTTACCATTTTTTGATATGCTTGATTACTTTTTTTAAACATTGTTCATATATGTGCTGAACATTTTTTAAAATTTTAATATATACTTATTTTTTAAATACATTTTGCTAAAATAATTGGAGGTATAAGCAAAACAGACAAAAAGAAATCAAAATCACAAACAAAAAGGTGGAAAAAAAACAAAACAGAAAACTAGGCTATTGTTTCATGCAGGTCTGGGCTTGCCACCCCAACATGCAGGTGGTGAAGCAGTCCGAAAAGCGCCGGCCCAAAAGAGAAACGGACGATGTAGGGTACACGCTAGGTCGCTGACGACGCAGACTCCGTCTCGCTTATAGTAAGACATAGGGAATCATCGCTGAAGGCGATAGTAGACGCTTGGGAGGCCACAGCCTTGCTTTTGTTTGTTTTTTTTTCGTTTTTCTTAATGTTTCTTTATTTAATATTTTGTTTATATTTTCAAATATTACAAACAAATTAGTTGCAAATAGACATTACATAAAACATTGAAAAGAACGATCAGCAAGCATTTGAAAAATTGTTAAATGCGTATAGAGAAAATGTTTCTCATGTATACAAAAAATATGCAATCTGCGTCAAAAAGGTGATCATGCATTTAAACAATATTAATCAAGAATTTGAATAAACTATTAAATAAGTATTTTCAAAATGTTAATCAAGCTTCTGAAAACATTAAATCTGTATAGAATAATGTTAACCATGTATTGAAAATTTTCATTTTGTATTTAAAAAATGTTATTCAAGCACTTGAAAAAAACAAGTATTTTAAAACAGTCATTAAGCATTTGAATTTTTTTAAATGTGTATAGAAGAAATGTTTACCATCTATTAAAAAATGTTAATCTTGTATTTGAATTTTTTAATCAAGCATTTGAAAAAAATAATGTGATTAGAAAAATATTAACCATGTATTAAAACATGTTAGTCAAGCATTTAAAAAAGTGTTAAATATGTGTAGAAACAATGTTGACCATGTTTTCAAAAAGTATTAGTCTTGTATCCGAATAATGTTAAACATGTATTGCAAAAATGCATTAGATATATACCAAAAATGTGCAAAGTGTATGGGAAAAAGTAGACATAAAACAATATAAGTCCACAAAAATGCTAATCATGTAATTGAAAAATGTTAACACTTTATATAAAAACGTTTCAGATGTATACAAAAAATGTTGAATGTGGACCAAAAAAAGTTGACATGTGTTGTACCAAAAGGAACCTGATGAAAAATGACGAATACAAAGGTGATGAAAACCCCAAAGAAATGAATTCAAAAGAATGAAAACATAGAAACTTAGAGAAAGAAACAAAAAACTGATGAAAACTAATAAAAATATAAAATAACAAAAAAAGAAAGACACAAAAGGAAAAGGCCAATGAAAACCAAGAAAGAAACAAATAAAAACCAATGAAAACCGAGAAAGAAACTAAGAAAACCAATAAAAATACAAAGAAAATGGAAAAGCCAAAAAGCCGTGAAGAAACAAAGACAAAAGAAAGAATGAAATAGAAAAAATAATATACACAGGCAAACCTGCGAACTCACTGATCGAACGAACCCAGCAAAGAAAAAAAAATAGACGAAAGCGGGCGGCCCAATAGCTAAACGTATGGGGCAAAAGCTTCACAGAACTCCTGTTCAGCGCCTTAAGCGCCCGAACAGCTCCCTGGCGCGCACGGCCGCACCATGAAGGCGGATGCCATTGAATGTATAACGCCGAAAATGGGAAAAGATGCCTTTCTCTTGTTTCAAACTCAGGTCCTTGCGTTCATCTCGAAGTTGAGCTAACCACTAGAGCCATTAGACATTCGTGACAGATACCAGCCACAAGTATATAAGAACAGCGTGGCGGCGCTATTTATTCGCAGAATACTGTCTACTACTTTGAAAAAATCGTGAATTTGAATACGTTCATCATTTTTGAAGAAAAGTTCACGAACTCAAAAATCATTCATCGATTTTGAGAAAAGTTCATGAAAAAATGAAAAAAGTTCATCAATTTCGAAAAACCATCGAATTTGAAGAAAAGTTCATCAATGTGGGAAAAAGTTAATCGAATTTGAAAAACAGTTCATCGATTTGAAAAACTTTCATCAAAGTTAAATAAAAGTTCTTCGGATTTGAAAAAACATTAAAGTTAAATAAAAGTTCATCGGTTTGAAAAAGGTCCAACGAATTTGAAAAAAGTTCATCAAAGTTAAATAAAAGTTCATTGAATTTGGAAAAAGTTCATCAAATTTGGAAAAAGTTCATCGAATCTGAATCAAAAGTTCATCTATTTTCTAACACGCAGAAAAAAGGTCATCTTTTTTTTAAAAGTCATCGCATTTGAAAGAAAAGTTCATTGATTTGAAAAAACTTCACCATATAATTAGGAACTTTGTCGAATCGGGAAGAAGATAAAAAGAAAAACAAAAAACAAAAAACAAAAAAAGAAAAAAAATGAAAAAATAAAAAGAAAAAGAAAAGTGTAAAGAAGAAAAGAATGGAAAAGAGTTAACTTATCATGTGGGGTTTGTTGGCGGAGTGATTACTTCGTAGCAGTGCTCAGGCGCCCTTTTTTGCGTTTTCAAAAATAGAGAAAGGAAAAGGCACATGGGCCGGCCCAGCACTGAGGGTGGGTATGCGCCCGATTGCGGAAACGCCTATAACGGGTGCTTAAGGCGCTGAATAGGGTTTGCCAAAGCTTCATGCAAGACGGAAGAGACAATTAACGTACGTATAAAAAGAACTTTATGTGCATGCGTTATGCCGTGCACTGATTGCGATCTATATCGAACCACCCCGCTGACATCAATTGTTGCTGTTTTTGTCACCTCTTTGATCTCGCCCCATCTAACTTGATGACTGCTGCAGAAAATATGTATTTTCAATCGATCAGCTTAAGCCTTGCATTACTAACTCTCCTGCACGACTTCTCCGTGCCGACTCGACGAATACCATTCATTTTTAGAACCTTCCATGACTTTTCTCATTATACCACTTGTTAGAATAATTTGTGGCCATCGTCGATTTGTCACAAGAAATTGCTGAAATTATTAGTACATTTTCGATTAATCTAATCCATGAGTAAATCAAAAACATGAAATTAACAGTATGCAGCTCATACCTATATCTAAACATGTGAGCATGTACAGAACATAGAACTGAAACATCTATAAACACATAATATATAGCTATCACATGAACGAGTAAATAAAAGATAAATTAGATACTACCCTTCGATACAGTGTTGACTTAGTTAAGAAGTCTGCTTGCAAGACTTCCAGAAAACAACACCACTATCAAGTATGAACACAAATCCACTTATGACTTTTATCTCATCAGCATCAAAGATCTAATTGGAATCACTATGCCCTTCAAGTACCATCGAGTATCTCGTATAGTGAAGTCTATGGCTCACAGTACCTTTCAAATAACACACTACTCTTTCAACAATATGCCAATGCACACCTCCTAGGTTTGAAACAAACCGGCTCAGCTTGCTCATAGCAAAGGCGATGTCAGTCCTTGTAGCACAAGCTAGGTACATGAGTGAATCAATCACTTGAGAGTATCTCATTTGATCTATATTCATGTCTTCAAACTTTTGAATCCGCGTGCTAGGATCATATGGTGTTAGAGGTGGTTTTCAATCTGAATACCCAAAGCGACATAGAATCTTCTCAACATAGTGGGATTGAATAAGTGTGATCTCACCCTCATTATCTCTCAGTAGCTTGATGTTCAGGATAACATCAACCGCACATAGGTCTTTCATCTCAAATTTATGAGATAAAAAACTTAACCTCCTCAATGACTTTGAGGTTAGTTCCAAATACCAATATGCCATCGACATATACCCCACAAGAATTTATGAGAAGGTTCTATCCACACATAGGTCTTTCATCTCAAATTTATGAGAAGGTTCCAAACACAGAATTACTCCGCCCCATCATGGCGATAGTGTACACATTTGTCAGCTTCATTGACAACAAAGCCACAAAATGTTAAAGTTTTATCAAACTTCTCATGCCATTGGTTTGGAGCTTGTTTCCGGTCATATAAAGATTTCAATAACTTGCACACCTTCCATTCCTAGCCATCTACTATAAAGTCATCAAGCTGTTGTATGTAGATTTCCTCGTCTAGCTCTTCATTAAGGGAAATCGTCTTGACGTCCATCTGATGAATGAGAAGACCATGCGAGGAAGCCACCGAGAGTAGTACTCGAATGGCTGTTAGTCTAGCCACATGTGAGTAGGTAGCGAATAAATATTCACCTTCTTTCTTGGTATAAACCTTGGACACAAGACAAGCCCTGTACTTCTCAACCGTATCATCATGCCTAAGCTTCTTTTTGAAAACTCACTCACATCCCACTGGTTTCCAACCATACGAACGATTCAGTGATCTCCCGTGTCCCGTTAGCCAAAATGGAATACATCTCGGTACACACTACATCCTTACATAGTCGGCATCTAGTGATGCATAGGCTTCTGAAATTGAACTAGGAGTGTCATCCACGAGGTATACGAGTAAATCATCACCAAAGGACTTTGCAGTCCTCTGTATCTTGCCTCTAACAGGAGTTTCCTCATCATCGTTTACATGCTTTTCATCATGTATTCGCTCATAATATTCCATTGGAATGGCGTCTAGGAGTCTCATTACATTCTAGTGTAGAAGTGCTTTGCATAACTCTCATGGGAAAAATATCCTCAAAGAATGTATCATGACTCCATGTCATACCGATCTTCATGTCGTGTATATCAGATTTGATCAGTAGAAATCTATAGTCAACACTATGCCAAGCATAGTCCAAAAAAACGCAGTCCGCGGCCTTTGGTCCCAGCTTACGCCTTTTGGTTATTGGCGCGTTGACTTTTGACAAACAACCCCAAGTTCGCAATTAAGAGAGCGCGGTTCTTTTCTTCTCCCATTGCTCAAAGGCGTAATCACATTATCCCTTTTGGGCAGCTTATCCAGGACATGACATGATGTCAATATAGCCTCTCCCACCATGCCTTGGATAAACCCGACGTATCTAACATGGAGTTAACCAAATCTAGTAGAATACATTTTTTTGTTCGTCAACTCCGTTTGACTAGGGTGAATAGGGAAACGTCCTCTCATGAATAATACCATATTCCATATAGAATAAAATGAACTCGTTAGAAAAGTATTCTCCATCACGATTAGACCAAACCCATTTTATTTTGTTTTGAAGTCGATTTTCAACTTCGGCTTATAGATTTTAATGTAGTGTAGAGCTTCATCCTTGGTATTCAACAAATAAACATAGTAGAATCTAGTGGACTCATCAATCAACATTATGGAATATTTCTTTCCACCTTTCATCTCACACAGGTCAGAATATGTGAGCTCTAGTGGTGCCAAGTGTCTCTCCTCTGTAGGTTTGTGAGGCTTGTGAGGTTGCTTAGCTTGCACACATGCATGTAACTTGGAGCCTTTGGCTAAAGTGAAACTCGAGATTAAATTCATCTTTACCTAGCCACGTAATACAAACAAAATTAATGCAACAAAGATGTGAATGCCAAACCTCAGTTTTGTTCACACTAGAATGAATATGGTTCATGACTTTATTACATCCCGGAGCTTTGAGACTAGCAGGTGTTTTGTGGGCAAGTTAATACGTCAAACGTAAAAGCATAAGAGAGCAAACTAAATTAATCTTATTTCGATGTTTCTGAGTTAATATGAATTTGTTATGAGGTTTTTGAAGTGACGGTCCAAGGGCAAAAGCATAAGAGGAGCAAACGCGCTCAGGCAAAAATGAGGGTTTTTTTGAACTAGGGGCAAATAAAACAGGTGTGCCCTGACTAGGGGCTCGAATGTAATTAGCCCTTAATACTATGTCATGTCATCAATATGCCTAATTGGCATTGCATGAGGATGCATGTTATGACCTATGTTACTTCGGACTAGTCTAAGCATTAGGCTTCTTACTCCGTGATTTACAACGATATAAATGGGGACCATAGTATATGAAATGGTTCTAGACCAATTATAGCTACTTGTACTAACTAGTAGTATATCACTACAGTTACTTGGCTCCCTAGAAAGGGAGATTTGTGGTCCAATGGGATTGGGACACGGCTTGAAGCCCAGTTATAAGTGGGTGATCTGAATGTGTAGTGTTTCTTTTTGGGTGGGAAGATTGTGTAGTGTTGTTGTGTCAACTTGCTGGTGTGTGTGTGTGTGTGTGTGTGTGTGTGTGTGTGTGTGTGTGTGACTCTTTGCCTCTCATGTGCGGGTGTTGGTATGATGTGCGATGTTAGATACATAGTGAGTTGCCTCTATAGCTGGCGCGTCTGTGACAGAGGCGGTACTAGTCTGTATCAATTTTTGTTGCCATTGTGGATATGACGGAGGGTTTGTCGTGCTGCTTCCCCGCTGCAAGAAATGGCATGTCGCATCACTGGCCTTCCGCTCTTATACTATTAACACCTCCAAGGAAAAAATAGACGTCAACCAAAAGAGGGAGGCACTGCAAAGTACGTAATAACTTGAGTGTGGCGTTTTGGCACATGGGAGCGTGCGCTCCTGATTTTTAAAATGTATTTTAAACATATTTTGAAATGTCAAAAAAAAATTCAAACAAAAACTTGGCGTGTACATCTCTATATTGTACATGCTCACAAAGTTGTTTCTCGAAAAACCGACAACTTATGTGTCACGCATGAAAAAGCCAAAATACGGTGTTAAAAACTGCTTTTCACAAGACACAATTTTGTCTTTTTTACACAAGCCACAATCGGTTTTCTCCGAAACTTGACGTACACACATATAATGTCGAGATGTATGCACGAAATTTTTGTTTGAAATTTTTTCACTCTTTCAAATATTTTTTCCGCGTGCAGAAGCACGCGCTCCCGAGAGCGCCAACGGATTTCCGGTAATAACTTTTAAGGCCTCTTTTGGTTCATAGGATAGGATTATCATAGGAATAGGAATCTTGTAGGAAATGAGATGACATGTATCTCAAATCTTATGAGTAGGAATAGGAAACAAGATGTCATTTGGTTGACACCAAAGGAATTTTTCCATTGAGTCTAGGCTCTTTTTTATTTTCCTATGAAATGTGGAGGATAGAAATCAATCCTATGTAGGAAATAGGAATCCATTCCTATGAACCAAAGGGCTCTAAAGGAAAAAATCCTATAAGAATCCTATCCTCTAGAATTTCTATGAAATTCCTCTAAACCAAAGGAGGCCTAAGCCTTCTTTGATTCATAGGATAGGAATTTTATAGGAATAGGAAAATCATAGGAAGTGAGATGACATGCATGTCAATTTCTATAGAGAAAGAGATGTCATTTGATGCATAGGATATGATTTTTTTTCATTGAGTCTAGGCTAATATTTTTTCCTTCAAAACGTGAAGGATTGATTCCTATCCTACTTAGGAATAGGAATCCATTCCTACAAACCAAAGGGCTTCAAAGGAATTTTTCCTTTGCAAATCCTATCCTATAGAATTTCTACAAAAATCCTACAAACCAAATGAGGCATTAGTATACTCATTATGTTGGTGAGATGTGCATGCATGCAAGATCATTGTGCCGGGTAGTTTACGAACTGAGGTAGCTCAGATGGTTAGCCTCCTCGTGGTAGAATCATCACATCAGGGTTCCTAGACATGGCAATTTCAGTCTTTTCGACTATATTTGTTCAGTAGGAGGATGTTGTGCTTATCTCAAAGGTGCTCATAAAGATAGAGCATGCATACATATATTTATCTAAATATAAGATCTTTTAAAGATTTCAATATGGACTACATACGAAAGTATATACACATATCTTATTTTAAAGTGTAGATTCATTTATTTTGCTTTATATATAGTTCGTGTTGAAAACTCTAAAAACGCTTATATTTAAGAGAGAGCGGGGGGGGGGGGGGGGGGGGGGGCGCACTTGTGCGATCGTCACTGCGTTAGATGCCGTGACACGTATGCATGCATGCACACGCAGATGTGCACCCACGACCGGGACACCAGACCGGCATCAAACCCATCTATCGTCGCGCAATGAGCGATATCTGGTTGTGTCCACGTCGGCAGGGTGGTACTGTTCGCGCTGCCCAATTGAAAGGAAACGTTCCCTTCGTAGAAAAAAAGGCGTGGTCGTTTCCTTCCTTGAGAAGACAGAGAGAGGACGCACCTCCCATCGTGTCACCCATCGCGTCGCCCGCCCGCGACCTTCTCTCATCTTCCACCCGCGACGGCGTCCCGTCCACCTCGAGATGTACGGCGACGGCGTCCCGATGGAGAACCCTGGCCGCAGCCGGTCGCCGGCGCTCCTCCGCTGCGCGCCCCAGGTGACCCCCACGGATCCGCGGCGACCACCGAGGTGAGCTCTGCCTGCCTTCCATCGATCCAGACCCTCTCCTCTTCTCCTCGATCCCTTACCTGTTCGTTCGATTCGGAGCAGCAGGACGAGGACGACGACACCCCGCACATGGTCGAGCTCGACGGAAGAAGGTGCCTTTGTCGCCGTGGTCTTCGCATGTGTGCTCCACGTCGTGTACGACGGCGACCTCCTAGCTCGGGTAAGCAGCACCTCCCCTCCATGGTGCTCAAGCCAATCCATGGAGCCCATCCACAAGGTCCCCTCCCCCCTTTATCTTCCCCTCATTTGTTTCGATTCGATTTCGCAGGCTCTTCGTCAAGTTGGTGCTGCTGCCTAGAGCATCCCGACGACGACGGAGGAGGAGAACAAGGACCACCGGCCCCTAAGGGCTGACGAGAACCAACACCTTCAAGCCGCCATGGAGCTCCCATCCCTCCCCTGGAGTGCGTCAAGGTCCTTCTTCCCCTCCCCGCAGATGATAAATCCCAGCGTTTCTTGCTTTTTTCTGTTATTAGAGAGTAGGAAACGTTGACACTTGAGGAATTGCCATGGTTATTTACGCATAGCAAGGAATCCTGCCAAGAGAGCCTTGGTGATGGGGTCACAAAGGACAGCAGCAGCGGAAAGATCATTAACACCTCTATCTGAAAAACATCACTAATTGTTAGCTTTTGGTAGGAAGACATGTACGTAACCTAAGATCAGAGTTTAACTAGATATATATACAACCTAAAGCAAATCAAGGTTCAGAGAGGCACACTTACCATTGGCAGCAGCTTTTTCTTGCTGTTGATGTTGATGAACACAGCAGTCACACGAATAGATAAAGCATACATAGAAGGAGGAGCTGTCCAATAAAACTGATGCATGTTGACAGTTCCTCGAGTTCTCTTAAGATGATATAATTGTTTGGTAGACGCATGGATGGATGGACACGTACAGCTAGCAGCCTAGCAGTGCTAGTCACAAAAGAAAAACCTTGTGATTGATTCATGGTCATGGCACAACAACAATGGATACTTGCTAATTGGTGATGGTGGTCATGCCGCCGCCGCCGCCTTCGGCACCATCCCAGCTCGCATCCTCAGTCGATTTGCTCTGCGTCTCCAACCGCCCAAAGATCCCAACCCTATCATCGTCTCCAACCACGAGCTCGGCAACGAGATCGGACACGACAAGTTCGGCTCCGTTCTGATCTATGGTAGGAAAACCTGTGAAATCCAACTCGCTGTTAGGCCTTTTTGTTGGGGAACGTAGTAATTTTAAAAAATTTCCTACGCACACGCAAGATTATGGTGATGCATAGCAACGAGGGAGAGAGTCTGATCTACGTATCCTTGTAGATCGCAACAGAAGCGTTGACACAACGTAGAGGAAGTAGTCGTACGTCTTCTTCCCGATCCGACCGATCCAAGCACCGTTACTCCGGCACCTCCGAGTTCTTAGCACACGCACAGCTCGATGACGATCCCCGGGCTCCGATCCAGCAAAGCTTCGGGGAGGAGTTCCGTCAGCACGACGGCGTGGTGACGATCTTGATGTTCTACCGACGCAGGGCTTCGCCTAAGCACTACAACGATATGATCGAGGTGAAATATGGTGGCAGGGGCACCGCACACGGCTAAGGAACGATCTCAAGGATCAACTTGTGTGTCTATGGGGTGACCCCTGCCCCCGTATATAAAGGAGCAAGGGAGGAGGGGCGGCCGGCCTAGGAGTGGGCGCGCCAAGGGGAGTCCTACTCCCACCGGGAGTAGGACTCCTTCTTTCCTAGTCCAACTAGGAGAAGAGGGGAAAGTAGGGAAGTGGAGAAGGAAGGGAGAGGTGGGCCGCGCCCCAAATCCCTTGTCCAATTCGGACTGGGCATGGGAGGGGCGCGCGCCACCTCTTGGCTCCTTCCCACTAAAGCCCATTAAGGCCCAATACTCTTCCCCGTATTCCCATAACTCCCCGGTACCTCCGAAAATACACGAATCACTCGGAACCTTTCCGATGTCCGAATATAGTCGTCCAATATATCGATCTTTACGTCTCGACCATTTCGAGACTCCTTGTCATGTCCCCGATCTCATCCGGGACTCCGAACTCCTTCGGTACATCAAAACTCATAAACTCATAATATAACTGTCATCGAAACCTTAAGCGTGCGGACCCTACGGTTCGAGAACAATGTAGACATGACCGAGACACGTCTCCGGTCAATAACCAATAGCGGGACCTGGATGCCCATATTGGCTCCTACATATTCTACGAAGATCTTTATCGGTCAGACCGCATAACAACATACGTTGTTCCCTTTGTCATCGGTATGTTACTTGCCTGAGATTCGATCGTCGGTATCCAATACCTAGTTCAATCTTGTTACCGGCAAGTCTCTTTACTCGTTCCGTAATACATCATCCCGCAACTAACTCATTAGTTGCAATGCTTGCAAGGCTTAAGTGATGTGCATTACCGAGAGGGCCCAGAGATACCTTTCCGACAATCGGAGTGACAAATCCTAATCTCGAAATACGTCAACCCAACATGTACCTTTGGAGACACCTGTAGAGCACCTTTATAATCACCCAGTTACGTTGTGACGTTTGGTAGCACACAAAGTGTTCCTCCGGCACACAGGAGTTACATAATCTCATAGTCATAGGAACATGTATAAGTCATGAAGAAAGCAATAGCAACATACTAAACGATCGGGTGCTAAGCTAATGGAATGTGTCATGTCAATCAGATCATTCAACTAATGATGTGACCCCGTTAATCAAATGACAACTCTTTGTCCATGGTTAGGAAACATAACCATCTTTGATTAACGAGCTAGTCAAGTAGAGGCATACTAGTGACACTCTGTTTGTCTATGTATTCACACATGTATTATGTTTCCGGTTAATACAATTCTAGCATGAATAATAAACATTTATCATGACATAAGGAAATAAATAATAACTTTATTATTGCCTCTAGGGCATATATCCTTCAGTCTCCCACTTGCACTAGAGTCAATAATCTAGATCACATCACCATGTGATTAACATCGATAGTTCACATCATCATGTGATTAATACCCATAGTTCACATCGCCATGTGACTAACACCCAAAGGGTTTACTAGATTCAGTAATCTAGTTCACATCGCTATGTGATTAACACTCAAAGAGTACTAAGGTATGATCATGTTTTGCTTGTGAGAGAATCTTAGTCAACGGGTCTTTCACATTCAGATCCGTTATGTATTTTGCAATTTTTTATGTCTACAATGCTCTGCACGGAGCTACTCTAGCTAATTGCTCCCACTTTCAATATGTATCTAGATCGAGACTTAGAGTCATCCAGATCTGTGTCAAAACTTGCATCGACGTAACTCTTTACGACGAACCTTTTGTCACCTCCATAACCGAGAAACATATCCTTATTCCAGTAAGGATAATTTTGACCGCTGTCCATTGATCTACTCCTAGATCACTATTGTACTCCCTTGCTTAACATAGGGTATACAATAGATCTGATACACAGCATGACATACTTTATAAAACCTATGGCCAAGGCATAGGGAATGACTTTCATTCTCTTTCTATCTTCTGCCGTGGTCGGGCTTTGAGTCTTACTCAACTTCACACCTTGTAATACAGGCAAGAACTCTTTCTTTGACTGCTCCATTTTGAACTACTTCAAAATCTTGTCAAGGTATGTACTCATTGAAAAACTTATCAAGCGTCTTGATCTATTTCTATAGATCTTGGAGCTCAATATGTAAGCAACTTCACCGAAGTCTTTCTTTGAAAAACTCCTTTCAAACACTCCTTTATGCTTTACAGAATAATTTTACATTATTTCCGATCAACAATATGTCATTCAGATATACTTATCAGAAATGTTGTAGTGCTCCCACTCACTTTCTTGTAAATACAGGCTTCTCCGCAAGTCTGTATAAAACTATATGCTTTGATCAGCTCATCAAAGCGTATATTCCAACTCCGAGATGCTTGCACCAGTCCACAGATGGATCGCTGGAGCTTTGCACATTTTGTTAGCACTTTTCGGATTGACAAAACCTTCTGGTTGCATCATATACAACCCTTCTTTAATAAATCCATTAAGGAATGCAGTTTTGTTTATGCATTTGCCAGATTTCATAAAATGCGGCAATTACTAACATGATTCGGACAGACTCAAGCATAGATACGAGTGAAAAACTCTCATCGTAGTCAACACCTTGAACTTGTCGAAAACCTTTTGCGACAATTCTAGCTTTGTAGATAGTAACACTACTATCAGCGTCCGTCTTCCTCTTGAAGATCCATTTATTCTCAATTGCTTGCCGATCATCGGGCAAGCCAACCAAAGTCCAAACTTTGTTCTCATACATGGATCATATCTCAGATTTCATGGCCTCAAACCATTTCGCGGAATCTGGGCTCATCATCGTTTCCTCATAGTTCGCAAGTTCGTCATGGTCTAGTAACATGACTTCCAAAACAGGATTACCGTACCACGCTGGTGCGGATCTCACTCTGGTTTACCTACGAGATTCGGTAGTAACTTGATCTGAAGTTACATGATCATCATCATTAGCTTCCTCACTAATTGGTGTAGTAGTCACAAGAACAGATTTTTGTGATGAACTACTTTCCAATAAGGGAGAAGGTACAATTACCTTATCAAGTTTTCTACTTTCCTTCCACTCACTTCTTTCGAGAGAAACTCCTTCTCTAGAAAGTATCCATTCTCAGCAACGAATGTCTTGCCTTTGGATCTGTGATAGAAGGTGTACCCAACTGTCTCCTTTGGGTATCCTATGAAGACATATTTCTCCGATTTTTGAGTTTGAGCTTATCGGGATGAAACTTTTTCACATAAGCATCGCAACTCCAAACTTTAAGAAATGACAGCTTAGGTTTCTTGCCAAACCATAGTTCACACGGTGTCGTCTCAACGGATTTAGATGGTGCCCTATTTAACATGAATGCAGCTGTCTCTAATGCATGATCCCAAAACGATATAGGTAAATCGTTAAGAAACATCATAGATTGTACTATATCCAATAAAGTACGGTTATGACGTTCGGACACACCATTATGCTGTGGTGTTCCAGGTGGCATGAATTTGTGAAACTATTCCACATTGTTTTAATTGAAGACCAAACTCGTAACTCAAATATTTGTCTCCGTGATCAGATCGTAGAAACCTTATTTTCTTGTCACGATGATTTTCCACTTCACTCTGAAATTCTTTGAACCTTTTCAAATGTTTCAGACTTATGTTTCATCAAGTAGATATACCCATATCTGCTTAAATCATCTGTGAAGGTCAGAAAATAACGATAATCGCCGCGAGCCTTAACACTCATCGGATTGCATACATCAGTATATATTATTTCCAATAAGTCAGTTGCTCGCTCCATTCTTCCGGAGAACGGAGTTTTAGTCATCTTGCCCATGAGGCACGGTTCACAAGCATCAAGTGATTCATAATCAAGTGATTCCAAAAGCCCATCAGCATGGAGTTTCTTCATGCGCTTTATACCAATATGACCTAAATGGCAGTGCCACAAATAAGTTGCACTATCATTATTAACTTTGCATTTTTTGGTTTCAATATTATGAATATGTGTATCACTACGATCGAGATCCAACGAACTTGTTTCATTGGGTGTATGACCCTCGAAGGTTTTATTCATGTAAACAGAACAACAATTATTCTCTGACTTTAATGAATAACTGGATTGCAATAAACATGATCAAATCATATTCATGCTCAACGCAAACACCAAATAACATTTATTTAGGTTCAACACTAATCCCGAAAGTATAGTGAGTGTGCGATGATGATATCAATCTTGGAACCACTTCCAACACACATCGTCACTTCACCCTTAACTAGTCTCTGTTCATTCTGCAACTCCCGTTTCGAGTTACTACTCTTAGCAACGGATCCAGTATCAAATACTGAGGGGATGCTATAAACACTAGTAAAGTACACATCAATAACATGTATATCAAATATACTTTTGTTCACTTTGCCATCCTTCTTATCCGCCAAATACTTGGGGTAGTTATGCTTCCAGTGACCAATCCCTTTGCAGTAGAAGCACTTTGTCTCAGGCTTAGGACCAGACTTTGGGTTTCTTCACTTGAGCAGCAACTTGCTTGCCGTTCTTCTTGAAGTTCCCCTTCTCCCTTTTGCCCTTTTCTTGAAACTAGTGGTCTTGTTAACCATCAACACTTGATGTTTTTCTTGATTTCTACCTTCGTCGATTTCTGCATCACGAAGAGCTTGGGAATTGTTTCCGTTATCCCTTGCATATTATAATTCATCACGAAGTTCTACTAACTTGGTGATGGTGACTAGAGAATTCTGTCAATCACTATCTTATCTGGAAGATTAACTTCCACTTGATTCAAGCGATTGTAGTACCCAGACAATCTGAGCACATGCTCACTAGTTGAGCGATTCTCCTCTATCTTTTAGCTATAGAACTTGTTGGAGACTTCATATCTCTCAACTCGGGTATTTGCTTGAAATATTAACTTCAACTCCTGGAACATCTCATATGGTCCATGACGTTCAAAACGTCTTTGAAGTCCCGATTCTAAGCCATTAAGCATGGTGCACTTAACTATCAAGTAGTTATCATATTGAGCCAGCCAA
The DNA here is from genome assembly GCA_034509565.1 of Triticum monococcum. Lineage (NCBI taxonomy): Eukaryota > Viridiplantae > Streptophyta > Magnoliopsida > Poales > Poaceae > Triticum > Triticum monococcum. Next base: position 676,115,032 of record CM067845.1, read on the forward strand.
ACGTTCATAACGTCTGCATCTGCTCCTGCAATAGGTCTGTCACCTAGCGGTGCATCAAGGACATAATTCTTCTGTGCAGCAATGAGGATAAACCTCAGATCACGGATCCAATCCGCATCATTGCTACTAACATCTTTCAACACAATTTTCTCTAGGAACATATCAAAATAAACACAGGGAAGTAACAACGCGAGCTATTGATCTACAACATAATTTGCAAAATACTACCAGGACTAAGTTCATGATAAATTTAAGTTCAATTTAATCATATTACTTAAGAACTCCCACTTAGATAGACATCCCTCTAATCCTCTAAGTGATCACGTGATCCAAATCAACTAAACCATAACCGATCATCACGTGAGATGAAGTAGTTTTCAATGGTGAACATCGTTATGTTGATCATATCTACTATATGATTCACGCTCGACCTTTCGGTCTCCGTGTTCCGAGGCCATATCTGCATATGCTAGGCTCGTCAAGTTTAATCTGAGTATTCTGCGTGTGCAAAAACTGGCTTGCACCCGTTGTAGATGGACGTAGAGCTTATCACACCCGATCATCACGTGGTGTCTGGGCACGACGAACTTTGGCAACGGTACATACTCAGGGAGAACACTTCTTGATAATTTAGTGAGAGATCATCTTATAATGCTACCGTCAATCAAAGCAAGATAAGATGCATAAAAAGATAAACATCACATGCAATCAATATAAGTGATATGATATGGCCATCATCATCTTGTGCTTGTGATCTCTATCTCCGAAGCACCGTCATGATCACCATCGTCACCGGCGCGACACCTTAATCTCCATCGTAGCATCGTTGTCGTCTCGCTAATCTTATGCTTCCACGACTATCACTACCGCTTAGTAATAAAGTAAAGCATTACATCGCGATTGCATTGCATACAATAAAGCGACAACCATATGGCTCCTGCCAGTTGCCGATAACTCGGTTACAAAACATGATCATCTCATACAATAAAATTTAGCATCATGTCTTGACCATATCACATCACAACATGCCCTGCAAAAACAAGTTAGACGTCCTCTACTTTGTTGTTGCATGTTTTACGTGGCTGCTACGGGCTTAAGCAAGAACCAATCTCACCTACGCATCAAAACCACAACGATAGTTTGTCAAATAGGCTCCATTTTAACCTTCTCAAGGACCGGGCGTAGCCACACTCGGTTCAACTAAAGTTGGCACTACAACAAAATTGAGATACTGTGACGAAAATCCGTGTGATGTTGGTGGACAACGTCATGAAAATAACTAATATGTGACATTTTCATAGGTGGCATCACTGATTACCGCAAATCGGTGACGATAGATGTCACTAAATCGCCTCGCCCATAGAGCGCACCTGATTGCCAATTTGTATAACATTTTGGTAATTTCCATGACCAACCTACTAGAGTCACCGAATACTACAAATGTTTGACGATCGACTTTTTGTTATGTAATGTCGAGTAGTGGCACCCCCATAGCTACGTCATAGTTTATTGAGCGGCAGGACCCAGACGTCAATGTTGGTAGTGGGGAGGGATGTAGTTATTCTGTTCCATCTAATATAAATATGTATAGTGCCCAGGTAAAAACTTATTGTGCTCTATCTTTTTTTACGTTGTGTTCTATCTAATATAAATAGGTAGTTGCTGGGCAAAAATATTCAACCTGACGTTAGTGAGCTGATGTTGTTTTGTTCAGTCTAAAAAAATAAAAAATAGAAATAAGAGATTGAGCGGAAAATGAGAAAACTTAGAAATAGGTTTCATTCTATCTAAAAAATAAGTTTTTTTTGTCCACCCACTCTGAATCGGATGCTTGTGAGCTGAGGTTTCGTTCTATCTAAAATAAAATAAAATAAAGGACATAGGAGAGTAGATGGGAAAAGTATGGCACCGGAGGTTCGGCCCCAAGGGAGTTCACAATGGGAGTTTTTTTGCAAGAATGGGAGTACACTTTATGTTGTGCTAAAATATATGTATTATTCCACCACAAAATAAATACTCCATATGTATTAATGTTCATGCGACTATACGCCTATATCAACAGATTAGTTATTCTTTATCGAAATGAAAAGTTTAGTCATTTCTAGTTATTTCTATCCGGGCCTGTGTGACTCGCTCTGGAAAGAATTAAGGGACAGATTACCTTTTTTGAATTATGAAGAGATGTAGTACTGGAAATAGCGACCTGCGGCTCGTGTGCGCACAAGTTTTTTACACCTCAAAAAGAAAAACTGTGTGCCCACCAAGTAACCATCAGGTAAGATGTTCCACATAAAAACTATAGAAGATAATTACCCTAAAAAAACTATAGAAGATAATTATTTTTGGTGAGAAACTAATTGACCGAACAAAGGATTTATCTTTTTTGCCCACAAAAGGTAGGATTTATTTTTTGCAATCTAGGAAAAGCATGGAGACGGGAGAAAATTTTCAAGAAAAGAGGGGCAGGTCGTGAAGTCTATGTGGGGCTAGAAATATCAGTGGCACGTTTTCCTAACACAAATATCTCCTCCCACGATTTCTAGAAAGAAAAAAAAACTCCCATAATCCCACGTCTCTTCTCTAGATACAAAGCCAAATCGCTACCTATAGTACTACTAGTAGATTAGACGCCGCCGCCGCGCTGAAATCTCGATCTGGCGGCAGCGGCGTCATCCTCGGCTGCGAGCGACATAGCTGGCACCTCTCCACATCATCCCTCCTTCAGTGCAGCGCCTCAAACTCGCCCCCTTCCTGCAAGTTGCGAAGGCCACCGACAGGGCATTCATCCACCTTCGAGCTCACAACCGATCTGACCACCCCGGATTCCATTGCCGCCCGGCCAGATCGCCATGGCCCTCGATCGACGCCACCAACGCCCGGCCAGATCGCCATGGCCCTCGATCGACGCCACCAACGCCCGGCCAGATCTGGGTGCCACGAACACCGCCACCGCCGCACCGTCTTCCTCGCCAGTCTAGATCCACTTTTCCCCTATCTCACTCGTGGTACGGGTGCCAGTCGCAGCGGAGAACTATGAGGCATCGACGATCTAGCCGCCGTCTTGTTTTTTTGTCTCTCTAGGTAAGCCCTATTCCAGCCGCCGATCTAACATCATTCCTCTCTACACAGGATGAACAATGCGGCACTCCCTCCATCCGGATCCAACAGTGCATGGTAGCTACGACTCCATCTTCGTAATCAACCATGTTGTTCCAAATTTTTTGATTTTTACAATCCACACCGTACACGGTTCTGCATTGTTGCGTGTGTGCCAAAGTGCTAAATAAGCGACAAGTTTGTTCCCTGTGTGATTAGACCCCTCATCAGCCAATCGGTGATTGTTTCGCTGGTCGAGTAGCGCTCATGCCAGAATCGAACATAATCTGAAACAGGTGTCATTCTCTGTAGATGCTAACAGGTACCAGTGAGATTGCTCACCTCCCCGGTCTGTCTTCCCACTATAAGTAAACCAAAATTGCTCTTGCTCGCAAGTAATGGATCTGCATGGATTTATATATCTGCTGATAGTTGTAATGTGATTTATATATGTGCTGATAGTTGTAATGGGTCTATAAGTCTGTTAGCTGCACATGCACGATATAGCAAGTCACTACTAGCCTTATAATCACAGCATGCCTCTTCTTTTGAGTTGTTTACGAGTTTGTTGCAAATTCTAATCATATGCTAGCTTTTGACAGGATGATATGCAAGACACCTTTGAAGAAGTCGCGATGGACAAAGAAGAGGTACACCACTTCAGTTGCTTTCAAGAAATTAGGAGGAGAGACCAAAAAATGTTCCTTCCTTTGATGAAGACGAAAGCTATACATATGTTTGGGGGCCAAGACAATACTATTTGTTAATGTAGTCCTTAGTACCCATTGATGCTACTTGTTTAATCACGTTTCTATGTAAATCGTGTTATTTTGGCTTATGTAGTATGTGAGCTATGATTGTCATGTTTTGTTTTTAATAAAAACTATGATCTTGATGTGTGCTATGAAATCATATGAAGTAAAAGTAGTATGCGTGGACAATCTAAAGATGGATTGAATGAGTAGAAAAAATAAATAAATAATAAAATAATTGGCAGAAAATGGATATGGCCCAATAAAAATTGAGTACTGTATCAAACTATATTGGGCTACAAATTGGCCATGGCCTAGAAAATGGATATAAAATGTAAACCAAATAAATTATCGGGCTTAGCCCATATAGAAATACTATGTGCATTGAGCCAAAGAATCGGGTGACGTCGAACGTCACTGAAGGTCCCATATTGAGTGACGTTTTGTGCGCGCGTCGTCACTAGGAGTAATCTGTGACGGGGATTCCGTGACGATGCTCGTGACGCACGAAAAATGTCATGCATGGGTATTTTGTGACGTTAATGGATGTTCCATGACATTTTTTAGCTCGTCATAGTAGGCCCGATCTCTTGTAGTGTGGACAGACAGTCGCCCGCAAGCCATCTATGTGCAAAGCACGTCGAGCGAACCGGTCTCGCGTAAGCGTACGCGTAATGTTAGTCCGGGTCGTCTCGTCCAACAATACCGCTGAACCAAAGTATGACATGCTGGTAGGCAGTATGACTTGTATCGCCCACAACTCACTTGTGTTCTACTCGTGCAAATAACATCAAACCATAAAACCTAGGCTCGGATGCCACTGTTGGGGAATGTAGTAATTTCAAAAAATTTCCTACGCACACGCAAGATCATGGTGATGCATAGCAACGAGGGGGAGAGTCTGATCTACGTACCCTTGTAGATCGCAACTGAAGCGTTGACACAACGTAGAGGAAGTAGTCATACGTCTTCTTCCCGATCAGACCGATCCAAGCACCGTTACTCCGGCACCTCCGAGTTCTTAGCACACGTACAGCTCGATGACGATCCCCGGGCTCCGATCCAGCAAAGCTTCGGGGAGGAGTTCCGTCAGCACGACGGCGTGGTGACGATCTTGATGTTCTACCGACGCAGGGCTTCGCCTAAGCACTACAACGATATGATCGAGGTGAAATATGGTGGCAGGGGGCACCGCACACGGCTAAGGAACGATCTCAAGGATCAACTTGTGTGTCTATGGGGTGCCCCCTGCCCCCGTATATAAAGGAGCAAGGGAGGAGGGGCGGCCGGCCTAGGAGTGGGCGCGCCAAGGGGAGTCCTACTCCCACCGGGAGTAGGACTCCTTCCCTAGTCCAACTAGGAGAAGGGGGGAAAGTAGGGAAGTGGAGAAGGAAGGGAGAGGTGGGCCGCGCCCCAAATCCCTTGTCCAATTCGGACTGGGCATGGGAGGGGCGCGCACCACCTCTTGGCTCCTTCCCACTAAAGCCCATTAAGGCCCAATACTCTTCCCCGTATTCCCGTAACTCCCCGGTACCTCCAAAAATACACGAATCACTCGGAACCTTTCCAATGTCCGAATATAGTCGTCCAATATATCGATCTTTACGTCTCGACCATTTCGAGACTCCTCGTCATGTCCCCGATCTCATCCGGGACTCCGAACTCCTTCGGTACATCAAAACTCATAAACTCATAATATAACTGTCATCGAAACCTTAAGCGTGCGGACCCTACGGTTCGAGAACAATGTAGACATGACCGAGACACGTCTCCGGTCAATAACCAATAGCGGGACCTGGATGCCCATATTGGCTCCTACATATTCTACGAAGATCTTTATCGGTCAGACCGCATAACAACATACGTTGTTCCCTTTGTCATCGGTATGTTACTTGCCTGAGATTCGATCGTCGGTATCCAATACCTAGTTCAATCTCGTCCGGCAAGTCTCTTTACTCGTTCCGTAATACATCATCCCGCAACTAACTCATTAGTTGCAATGCTTGCAAGGCTTAAGTGATGTGCATTACCGAGAGGGCCCAGAGATACCTTTCCGACAATCGGAGTGACAAATCCTAATCTCGAAATACGTCAACTCAACATGTACCTTTGGAGACACCTGTAGAGCACCTTTATAATCACCCAGTTACGTTGTGACGTTTGGTAGCACACAAAGTGTTCCTCCGGCACACGAGAGTTACATAATCTCATAGTCATAGGAACATGTATAAGTCATGAAGAAAGCAATAGCAACATACTAAACGATCGGGTGCTAAGCTAATGGAATGGGTCATGTCAATCAGATCATTCAACTAATGATGTGACCCCGTTAATCAAATGACAACTCTTTGTCCATGGTTAGGAAACATAACCATATTTGATTAACGAGCTAGTCAAGTAGAGGCATACTAGTGACACTCTGTTTGTCTATGTATTCACACATGTATTATGTTTCCGGTTAATACAATTCTAGCATGAATAATAAACATTTATCATGATATAAGGAAATAAATAATAACTTTATTATTGCCTCTAGGGCATATTTCCTTCACTTTTCTGTCGCCTTCTCTCTGGTGGTCTTGGTTGTTGACCATGGTTTCCTTGTTTTTGTGCTCATACAGCCGTTCAAGAGGTTCGTATTGATCGGGTGGGTGGCCCTGGTGAACTACGGCAAGGACTACGGCCGCCTCGTCATCATCGTCGACGTTGTTGACCAGAACAGGGTGAGTTTGATCCCCTTCCCTGCTTCCTCCTGTCATTCTCGATCTGCTGCGGCAGAGGAGCCTTTATGGACATACAGCCTGTTTGTTTCGGGGGAAGTAGTATTAGGGAATGGGAATTAGGAGGGCGTGGGGTTTAAATTCCCTTGTTTGATTTGAGGACAGGGGAATTGATGATGGACGGGGAAAGGGAGTTGCCGATCAAATTTTCACTTATCTCTTCCCACGGGGGGCCCTGGTAATTGGAGGAGGGAATGGGAAATGCGAGAGAAAAAAGCAATCGTCATGTTCGTTGCTCCCATCCGCAAGCTACGGAAACAAGATTCCCACGACTAACTCCCACCCCCAAACCAAACGAGGGATTGGGACTAATAGTCCACTTCCCATGTCTAATCTCTCAGCTAACTCCCACTTAAAAATTCCCATGCCTTTTCCCTCAAGCTGCCAAACACGCTGGTAGTGATTGAGATCGTGCTCATGTTTAGTTTAGAGTTTCTTCTCTGCGTGTCCCTCCCTTTGCTGTAGATTTGAGCTGTTCAAGGTGTGGACTTCTGTATAGTTCTAAGTAGAATTGTGTTGAACCTGTATGGGCCCTAGCCCATCAAGATCTGTCTCTTGGGCCCAAGCCCATGAGAGGTGCTGATCTAGAAGAGGAGCCCCTCTTCCCTTCTCCCGTGTGAGCCGCCACATCTGAGACACACACTCACGCAGGAAACAAGACACGAAGCGAGGCTGCTGTCTGAAGGTACCCATCTCCCGATTCAACATGGTATCGAGCCAGGCGACGACGATGACGGCGTAGTCCCTCGCCGGAGAGGCGGTGGGGCCCAGCGGGGTCAGGCAAGAAAGGACGCTGCGTGCGTGCGCGAGGCGGCGGGTCTGCTGTGGTGCGTGTGGCGGCGGCGCGGCTGGGCTCGAGGAGCTGCGACGCGGCCGGGAAGGTGCTGCTTCCTCTTGTCCTGCTTCGCGTCCCTGGGGTGGCTAGCTGCAAAGGGGGCGGCCGAGGAGGGCTGCTGCGGGCTGTGTAGGCGGCTGTGGCAAGAAGAGGATGAGGAAGAAGGCAGCGGCGGATTTGGGCTGTGTGCGAGTCAGGCTGCGGCGGGGAGCTGCTGCTATTGGTGCTGCTGAACAGAAGAGGAACTGCAGCTGCTGCTGCTGCCTTGTGTTGTTCCTGGAAGCTTGCTGAGCTGCTGGTGCTTGTGTGGCTGGTTCTTGGTGCTGTGGCAGAGGAAGAAAGAAGTGCAGCCTGCTGGACTGCTCGTTCTGGAACAGGAAGAGGCTGGGTTGGACCGCTTGTGTACTTTACCGATATTTTTTTCTGTGGACTTGCTGTTGTGAGCTTGGTGTTGTGGTGGTGGTGGTGGTGCTGCTTGGGAAAGAAGACTCTCTGAGGCTGAGTTTTGCTGTTGCTGCTTATCTTGTCAAACGATGGCTGAACCAACTGGTCTTGCCGAGGCTTTGGAGAAGCTCGCTAAGATCCTCGCGGAGTCCAACTCTGGGGCCATCGTTCCTCGACAGGAAGTGGCTCAAAATCTTGAAATGTCGCCCCTGGACATGAAGCTAGAGGGGGCAACAAATTATTTGAGCTGGTCCAGGAGGGCTTTGTGAGTTGTGGAGCACAAGGAGCTTGATGGATATTTGTTGGGCACCGTTGTAGAACCAGGGGACAAGCGTAGTGCAGAGGGCAAGAGGTGGAAGGTCATCCACTCTGTACTTATGGTGTGGTTGTTGAACTCTGTGATGCCCTCCATTGGACGCTCTGTGGAGGGCCTATCCCCACCTGCTGAGATATGGAAGACTCTGTCCACTCAATACTCTGGCAAGGGCAATGTCTTGCTCATTGCTCAGATTGAGGACAAGATTAGGTTGCTGCGCCAAGATGATGGCATGTCAGTGATGACATACATGGCAGAAGTGCTAGAGGCAGAGGTGGATACTCAGAGACCTCATGGGGCAGGCTTCTAGAGGCAGAGGTGGCTACTCAGGACACTCAGGGGGTCAGAGGGCTCACATGGCCGTTGCAGGAGACACTGGGACGTCCAAAGGCAAAGATGTAGATGATGTTGTCTATGGAGACTTTGCTCACTGGGCCTCCACTGATGAAGGTAATCCGGAAAGAGCATCTCTTGCTACTAATGAGAGTGCTCCAAAGTGGGTTCTTGACTCTCGAGCATCTAAGCATGTTGCTAGTAACTCCTGTGTGTTCGAGTCTTACACTAAGCATTCTCCCTCTCACACGGGCACTATACAAACGGCTGATGGCACAAAACAACCAGTCATAGGGGTTGGTACAGACAAGTGTACTCCGACCATTTCCCTATCGTCAGTTTTACATGTGCCAGCCTTTCCTGTCAATTTGGTCTCTTTCAGTGCACTCATTGATCAAATGGACTGTCGTGTGATCCTTGACAAGTTTGGTTGCTTGATTCAGGTGCGACAGACGAGCCAGACGGTTGGGACTGGCACCAGGCGTAGGGGGCTCTGGTACATGGACCAGGAGGTGCAGCCGGACTTGGTGTGTGTTGCGACCATGGAGGATAAGGAGAAGCAGGCGATGATCCATCACTGTAGGATGGGGCATGTATCTTTTGATAAGATGAGTAGAATATTTCCGGATGTTATGTGTGGAATAGGCAAAGGCAAGCTGACACGTGATGCTTGTGAATATGCAAAACACACACGGGCCTCATATGTGAGTAAGGGGCTCAGGAGCATATCTCCTTTTATGCTTATTCATTCGGATGTATGGACTAGCCCAGTGGTGTCAATGAATGGGAAGAAGTATTTTGCTACCTTTATTGACTGCTATTCTTGCATGACTTGGATTTACTTGATGCATCACAAGGATGAGGCGTTTAGCTGTTTTCAGAACTTCCATGCTCTTGTAAAGAACCAGTTTCAGGTATAGGTCAAGGTGCTTAGGACGGACAATGGAACGGAGTATGTGAACAACATTTTTGGGGCTTTCATGGCTGACCATGGGATTCTTCATCAAACTTCATGTCCGGACACCCCCCCTCAGAATGGAGTGGCCGAACGAAAGAATCGTCATGTTCTTGAGGTTGCTCGGTCATTGATGTTTACCATGAATGTGCCTAAGTTCTTGTGGGATGATGCGGTTATGACAGCCACATACTTGATCAACCGGACACCTTCTAGGATACTTGGCATGAAATCTCCGTCTGAGTTGCTTGTTGGAGATAATAAGTTTGTTGTTCCGCCAAAGTTGTTTGGCAGTACCTGCTTTGTTCGTGATCACCGACCATCTGTTGGCAAGCTTGATCCTCGGGCAGTGAAGTGTGTCTTTTTGGGATACTCATCTAGTCAGCAGGGGTATAAATGTTGGTGTCCCTCTAAAAAACGCAGGTTTGTAAGTATGGACGTTACGTTCAGGGAGTCTGAGCCATTCTATGGTGAGCCGACTGATCTCAGTCTGCTGTTTGCAGAGCTTGACCACCTACACCCTGTGCATGATGGTCAAGAGGGGGAGAAGGATGTGTCTCATACTCACGGGGATTCTGTGGACATTAACGCTGATAATGATGTGCAGGCTCAAGTTCAACCAATAGTGGGTACAATTCCGGTTAGTACCATCACTGATGATGATGTGCAGGCTCATGTCGAGCCAACTGTCGATACGCTTAAGATTGGTGCTCTCTAGGTTCCTGTTCGGGATCGATGGTAGACGAATACCCTGGTGTACTCTCGACGGCAACCACAAGTGCAGGGGGAGCAGCAAGGCAGGGAGGCAAGAGTGCAGGGGGAGCAGCAAGGCAGTGAGGCAAGAGTGCAGGGGGAGCAGCAAGGCAGTGAGGCAAGCTCATCTGACACAGTGGAGCTGCCCATTGCGTTGCGAAAACCTACACGTGAAGCGGCAAGGAAGGGTGAGGTAGCAAGGAAGGCTCTGCCAAAGGATGATGCTTGTGATGACCTTGATATTGGCAATTTTGTGTCTTACAAGGCTTTATCACCTTCATATAAGGCGTTTGTTGCCTCTCTGCAAACTGTGTCTATCCCTAAGGATTGGAAGGCTGCAAAGCAAGATCCGAAGTGGCGTGAATCGATGATAGAGGAGTTAGAAGCATTGAAAAAAACAAGACATGGGTGCTAACCACATTGCCGGCAGGAAAGAAAGCAGTGAGTTGCAAGTGGATTTTTACTGTGAAGCAGAATCCTGAGGGCAAGGTGGAACGGTATAAGGCTAGGTTGGTCGCCAGAGGATATAGTCAAACTTATGGAATTGACTATGATGAGACATTTGCTCCAGTTGCAAAGATGAACACAGTACGGGTATTGGTCTCGTGTGCTGCAAACTTTGGGTGGAAATTGCACCAGTTAGATGTCAAGAATGCCTTCTTACATGGTGACTTGAAAGAAGAGGTATACATGGAGATACCGCCTGGTTTTGGCACAGAACAGACTACGGGGAAGGTATGCAGGCTGAAGAAATCCTTGTATGGTCTGAAGCAATCGCCGAGGGCATGGTTTGATAGGTTCAGACGAGCTGTTTGGAATATGGGGTATGGCCAATGTAATGGTGATCACACGGTGTTTTATAGACACATTGATAAGAAGATCACCATTGTTGCAGTGTATGTTGACGATATCATCATCACCGGAGATGATGAGGAGGAAATAAAGAGAGTGAAGGGGTGTCTGAGCAAGGAGTTTGAGGTAAAAGACTTGGGAAATCTAAAGTACTTCCTTGGCATAGAAGTGGCTCGGACAGAGAAGGGAATATCTTTGTGCCAACGAAAATACACCTTGGATCTTTTGAGTGACATGGGCGTGATGGGATGTCGTGCAGCCCCTACTCCGATTGAACAAAATCATCAAATAACAGCACAATCAAGTGAGCTAGTGAATAAGGAAGATTATCAGAAGCTGGTTGGAAGGTTATTGTACTTGTGTCATACCAGGCCTGACATTACGTATGCCGTGGGGGTGTTGAGCAGATACATGCATGAACCAAGGAGTGGGCATCTTAATATTGTTCACAGAATACTGAGATACTTGAAGGGGACTCCGGGTAAAGGGTTGTGGTTTGCGAAGAGTGGACATCTTGAGGTGGATGGCTATAGTGACTCTGATTGGGCTAGCTGTCAAGATGATAGACGATCAACTTCAGGCTACTGTGTGTTTGTGGGAGGAAATTTGGTGTCATGGAGAAGCAAGAAACAGACTGTTGTGTCTAGATCAACAACAGAAGCTGAATATAGAGCATTATCTCAAGGGTTGTGTGATATGCTCTGGGTGAAGCACCTACTATGCGAGTTGAAACTTTTGAGGAAGGGACCCTTAAGAGTGTGGTGTGACAATCATTCAGCTATAGCCATTGCTAATAACCCAGTTCAACATGATAGGACGAAGCATGTGGAAATTGATCGCTTCTTCATTAAAGAGAAACTAGATGCTGGGATCATCAGCCTTACTCATGTCAGCTCTGGGCAGCAGTTTGCAGATTGCTTGACAAAGGGACTGGGAACAAAGGACTGTAACTTGGCGTGTGACAAGATGGGGATGATAGATATCTACCACCCATCTTGAGGGGGAGTGTTGAACCGGTATGGGCCCTAGCCCATCAAGATCTGTCTCTTGGGCCCAAGCCCATGAGAGGTGCTGACCTAGAAGAGGAACCCCTCTTCCCTTCTCCCGTGTGAGCCGCCACATCTGAGACACACACTCACGCAGGAAACAAGACACGAAGCGAGGCTGCTGTCTGAAGGTACCCATCTCCCGATTCAACAAATTGTAACTGCACGGATATCATATTCTTGATGCGAATTTTTGATAGTTTTTGTTAGCTTTTACTGTAACTCGGTAACTTTGTTTTGCTTTGTTGCTAATAACTTGGTTGTGATTCGCATCCTAAAGTCCCTTAACTTCGATTGCATATATAACTAGCCTTTACAACTTGTACGATTTTGGAAGTGATTGTTGATTTTACATGCCATTTGAAGTTTACACTTGCCAAGTAATATTGCATGCTCTTGTCAGTGCAGTTATTCTGCCAGAACTTGTTTAATTTTTGTATTGACTCATCTCTAACATGTGGCCCTTTATCCACCCTGGCAATGTTTTTATTTGTATATGTTTAGCTCACCTGATCAGCCCCTAATGTGCCTTGTGGCCTTGCCTAAATGTGTGAATGACTACTGAAAATAAACAGCCAGAGTGCTATTGCTCAAATATATGCGATGTGTTTTGCCATTTGATATTCTGTTTCCCTTGTGAAATAAATAACTCCAATATTCATTTCATCTTCCATGAGTTGTGATGCCTTCATCTCTTTATGCTTCTCATGATAGCTGCATTGCTCTGTTATACACTTATACCACTGTTTCTTGGTATATCCCCAAGAACGTCGAGGACACGGTCCACCGCGAGGTCGAGATCATGCAACACCTCTTGGGCCACCCCGCCGTCGTCACGCTGAAGGCCGTCTGCGGTGGTTGCAAATCGAAGGTGATTGTGCGGCGGCCCTCTCTCCTTCCAATCCTCTCTCTACCATTGGAGCAAAAGTTGCGGACATCTTGGCGGCGTTGGCAGTCGCAGTTGGGCGTGGTGTGGAGCGGGCATGCCTCTGTGCTGCGCGTGCTGCCGGTGGCATGCGTGTGTGCTAGATGTCGTGGTGTGCGCATGTTGTGCTTGTGCTAGTGTGCGTGGTTGAATGGTGGTGTGTGCTGATCTTTCGATTGCTTTTTCCCTGCAGCAACTGAAAGGGACAAGGCGATTAGGAGTCAGGGACTACATATCCCTCCTCTCCTTGATTTTCTGTCCAAAATATAAGGTAATTTGTTTATTAAATCCCATATGTGCTAAATTCTAAAGCCTCTAAACACTTCTTGGTCTTATGTGCCTGTTAGATTTTACTGAAGACCTTGTTGTCTTTGTGCTTTACCAGTGTGATGAAGTTCAGCACTATGGCTGCAATTATGTGTTATGTAATGGTCTAGTGGGCATGAGTCATGTTTGATATAGTTATCATTTCTATGGTTAAAGCTGACCATTTTGTAGGAAGACGTATGGGTTCTCGTCAAATGCAAGCTGTACTACTGTGAAAAAGTGTACTAATTTTTGCAGTGCATTAACTTGTAAGTAATGTCATTTGGTAACCACAACATCATGTAGTGCTTAGTCCTGTTTTGAAAATTTCATACCATTGTCCTTTCGGGCATCTAGGATCATGGGATTCTCCGTGATGGCAGCAAAGAGTCAACATGGGGTGGAGATGCAGGTCGTCAGTACACTGAAGGCGTTGCGTTCTGTCAGGGCGTTGGGTTCGATGCAGAGCATCGGAGACGTTGCCGTTGTCCTTGCACGACTCATCAGATCCAACCTCGGGCCCGCGCCAGCTATGTACGGAGCCCTCGATACGGTGCTCAGTCTCTGCAACTGCAACTCGATGGTGAGTCCATCATCCATTCATTGCTCTCTGACTCGTACACATTTGAATTTGTTCTCGTTTTTCAGCCTTGCATGAAGCTGCCGGCTATTGAGGCCCTCTCTTAATTACCTAGTTCTGAATGGAGTCAGTTGAGGTCGTCTATAAATTTCCTTGTGATGTGCTTGCAAACCAAGACTTTGTTGAGGCTTTTCTGCGGGGTAAGGGGAGACGCCAGTGATCAATCGGCAGCGGCCTACAGCCTGGGAGACCTGCACAAGGGAGCCAAGATCTCCAGCGACATCCTCGAGTCTGTCGGGTGAGATTGATTCTTTTGCTCTTTCTTTCTCCACTCGTCATGTTCTAGACCAAATAGATTGGATTTATTGGTATATTAGTTTATAAGCATCCGCATTGTTGTGATGTTGATGAAGATTTCAGTCTGTACTCTGTAGTAACCAGTTCTTGCCTCTTGATAGTTTCTTTTTGCAAAGACAATGGTATTTTCTCCAAACTTTTGAACATTTCACAGACTAAAGTGACTGCATACTGGTGTTTCTTTGCTGCATGTGGCTAATTACTAGGCTAATTTGCTAGAATCTCCTTGAGTAAAGATGAATTTAGGCATCTATGAAACAAAAACTGATGTTTGCATCATTTCACGCATTGATTTTTTCTTCTTCTTGATATGTTTGTTGGAATGTGCAAGAACAGGGTTTCAGTATATGCAACAACAAAAAATTCGACAACAGTATACGCGACAAATGGTGCTATTTGCGTTTGCTGCAATCTCCTCATACTTACCAGGGTTGAGTGCCCAACATTCCCGAAGATGGCACCCGAGACGTGTCCGCAGCCAGAAGCAGCGAAGTTGCCGTACAAGAAGCTGGGAGATTCAGATCTCCTTATTAGCGAGATAACTCTTGGAACAGTATGTGCAGAACTGAACCTTCATGTTTCTGTTGTTGTTGTTGGTCCAGTTTTTTTTACATTTTAGTCTAATGTTTACTTCTCTTAGATGATCTTTGGATAGCAAAGAACAGAGAAGGAATCCCATGATATGCTCTCTTATTCTTTTAATCAGGGCATCAACATACTGGACACCGCAGAAATTGCCGGTACACATTCCTTCCTTCCCTTCGACCACCGTCTTATTTTCTGAAGTTGATCCCAGTTTTAATTGAAATACTCCACTTCTATTGGTTGTTACTACCGAATGCAACCCAAGGAGACTCAAGGGAGGACTGATCTATATGTAGGCAGGTGGATGAAATCCAAGCCATGAGACAAAGTACCCTAAACCGGCCTTATAATTTATTTGCAGTTTTCTAATCCATTTGGAGTTTCCCGATTCCCACTTCAGATAGCATGCTTCTGAATCCATTTGTCGTTCCCAGCTCACTATGTTTCCGACTAGACAACTTTAGCCACCAAAATTTCTGGTTATTCAGATCACACTTTTCATCGGTTACAATGCAGAAAGGTGTGTGTTGATGATCCCATTATAAAGGAAAGTGTCGAAAAGAGCCTTTCATGCTTATCTAAAGACTACACTGATTTTCTTCACATACACTGGGTAGTGTTTATTTCAAAGATTATTTTTGCTCAGAATAATTTTCACATCTTGTTCCAGATTGATTCATACACAATCATATTTCACATTTTGCATTTCCTTACTGAACTTGAAAATTGTAAATCTGAGTTCTCTTTTCCATCCTCTGTGAGTCCTTTTGTCGTCTTATACAGACTGTTTTCAACACACATTCTTCATGTTAATTCTTTCATTTTTCACATAGAATTTTTCATACTTTGTTTGTATTAATATGTCATCATTATTATTTTATTTGACAAAAAAGACAACTTTGGCTCCAAAGTTTGCTTTATGTCTTCAGGCTAGATAGGTATGTCACACGTTACGGTTAATTCAGTTACAATTCAACCAAATGGAGGCCAAGCGTCCCATGTGTGGATCAATGGAAAGCTTTCAGGAACTAATTGGTAAAGGGAAAGTAATAGTGTAATACTCCCTCTGTCCCATAATATAAGAGCGTTTTTTGACACTACACTAGTGTAAAAAACGCTCTTATATTATGGGACGGAGGGAGTATAATTTTATTTTAGAAACAACAACCAGATAATTATTAATTGAACACAAATCTTAGTATGGATCTATCTTTCCAAAGGATTTGGTGCATGTATTTTGCACACTTTTTAAAAACCATGTTCATTTTGTTGTAATAATAGCCTAGATTTATTCTATATTATGAACATATGATTGTTGTGTTCATAAACGCACATTTGAATAATTCACTCAGAGTATATGCATAAGACAGCCGAAGATAGCAGACAGGTAACCATAAACCAGTATATAATTCCATGTTTGTCTCTTCTAATCTAGGTACAATATATCGGTGTTTCCAATGAAACCACGTACGGAGTAATGCAGTTTGTACATGCTGCAAAGCTTGATGGACTTCCAAAGATTATGAGCATCTAGAATGGTTATAGTCAACTTGTGAGATGCAGCTTCGAAGGTGAAACAGAGATGTCAGCCATAATTTATTCATTTTCATTCACTGGAATTCCATGCCATCCCTGTTGTTCTGAAACTTATTTGCAGACATGTAATTTAGAGAAAGAGGGAGGAAAGAACTCCTAGATTGTAGTTCAGATCATCGGCCTGCTGTCATCTCTTTCATAATTAAAATTTTAGTCGAATAGTCTTGGCTTCTTATTAGGTCTTTGGAGTTATGTTCAGTGGTTATCATTCATCATCATCATGAGATGATTTCATTTTGTGGATGCTTGAGTTTAGAAAATTTAGGCTCTGCAGTCCATCATCTCTATAGGTATAAGTCTTTGTAGGATGTAAGACTGCTACTCTATGTTCATATAATCCTACCTATTAATAATATTTCTGATTTTTTTTGTAAATGTACATTGCAAGTAATGCATTTTTCTTAGTCCTGTAAGTAATCAAAGTCCACATGAGTTGACCGGCAGTTCCATGTACATGTTCTAATCATAGCGATAAAAAGTGAATGAAAAGTGCGGCCACCTATCTGCCACCGCACATGCACGTCTCAAGCGGCGCCACCCGGTGGCGCCCCAACCACTAGTACATTCAGATCGTTGCTATCACTCTGCCATGCCTTTCTACTACAACTCTACAAGAAGGTAGATGAGTCAGCCACCTGCTGCACCGTCCAGCTCCAGTTCACACCGTGCTGAGACTGATCTAGTTCCATGAATGGAGGATCAGCTTAGGTGACCACAGCGCGCGGCACAGCCCACCCGACGATCGGATCAAGGTCGACGTTGAGTGACGATCGGTCCATTGCCACGGCCGGAAGGCCTGCATAGGTGAGTTATTATAACTAATCCCGTACTCTAATTAAGTATGTAACTTGCGTGCGTACATCGGCTTAGCTAGGGTTGCTTGCCCTTACCCAACTAACTAGGAACAACATCTTCCCGAGAATCTCCATAGCTGTAGTCGTTTGAGGTTGGCCGATCCCGATAGTTAGCTTGTAGCCGTTGAACTTTCAACCGACCTGTCCAGCAGTACGTAGAGATCATGCACCAGTAAATGCTGCACGGGCTGGGCGATCCTCGCCGTCCCTGCGTCTACCGGAGTTAGATCGATAGCGCGGGCTCGAGCTCCACCTTGAGCCGTCCACGTACGGCACGCTCGGGAGGAGTGGCCTCGGGAAAACGGAAGAGCTTGGGAGCAGACGCTGTACGGTGGAAGAGCTCATCGAGTCAGGGGGGAGGATGGAGGAAGAAGGCGTGGCTGGAGGAGGGTGGGTTGGATGGAATTGTTTTCTCGGATACTCCATCGGAGCCGAGAAAACTTGGCTTGGCTGTGTATGTGTGTGGAGAAACCGACGGCCGGCGGCTGGCTAGCCTAGTCCCCGAAGTAGTGCTACTAGCTGCCTAGCTAGGTTCGCGCGCGCCTACGTACTCCTGCTTAATTACTTGTGCCGCGGGCGCCCACGCGTGTCGGATACGAGTACGCAAGTGCGGTGACGTAGTCGCTGGCGTGCCAGTGCATCTAGTCTAGCATATACAGTGCTCCCTCTAAACTAATATAAAAATGGTTAGATCAACTTGAGTAATTTAAACATTTTTATATTAGTTTACTGAGGAAGTATTCTATAGGCTGAACTAATATAAAAATGTTTAGATCACTATTTTAATAATTTGAACATTTTTATATTAGTTTACGAAGGAAGTATTTATATGTTGATTTGGGATGCTGCAGGCTGCTGTATCTAAGCATATATGCGCCAAATTTGGTACGTCGAATGGTCCTACTGCATTTAGCTTCATGCATGTATGCATGTGAGGCAAGATGTCAAGATGCACCGCACCATATGTTGTCTATCGGGCGCTTGTTGCTACCGGTTTCGGTGGGAGATCACACATCCGACAAATCAAAATGTGTACTGCAATACACAGTGCTACTCTAGTGATCTAAACTGTCCTATATTTGTTTTAAAAGGGAGTACTTGGGAGTGCCATAGACTAGCAGATATTTTACGAGGCTACTTTAAGACCATCTATGGTCCGGCGCCCTAAACTCGCCTCAAACACTTGGATGGAAGGCCCGGCCAATGACGGGTCACAAAAAGAAAACGACTCAGACGGGCATCTTAAACGGGCCTCAAACACCCGGGCTAACCGGCACCCCTTATACCCAGCCCAAATCCATCAAACCCTTTCTCCTCATCTCGCCCGTCCCCGCAGGGGCTGCGTCCACCTCGTTCATCGACGTCTCGTCCTCGGCTTCGTCCTGCAAGCCGGAGAACATCGCCCGGAGGAACCGGCGACCCCGGCAGGGAGTGAGGGGAGCGGCAACATCACAGGGAGCAGATGCAGACAGGGACGAGCAGCTATCCCCCACGCCGCGCCCGAAACCCCGCACCCCAATCCATCCATTCGCCGAGAAGGATTGTGTCGTTGGACCAGGTTGGGACAAAGGGCGTTCCGACGGCCCGTTGGGGCATTCCGTAGAGTTTTCCGCACATATAGACGCCAACGATGAACGCATGTCACTTTTTGATTTGGGTTCGAGCTTATCAGGTTGAAACTTCTTCACATAAGCATCACAACCCCAAACTTTAAGAAACAACAACTTGGATTTTTTGCCAAACCACAGTTCATAAGGTGTCGTCTCAACGGATTTAGATGGTGCCCTATTTAACGTGAATGCAACCGTCTCTAAAGCATAACCCCAAAACGATAGCGGTAAATCAGTATAAGATATCATAGATCGCACCATATCTAGTAAATTATGATTACGACGTTCGGACACACCATTACGATGTGGTGTTCCGGGTGGCGTGAGTTGCGAAACTATTCCGCATTGTTTCAAATGAAGACCAAACTCGCAACTCAAATATTCTCCTCCACGATCAGATCGTAAAAACTTTTATTTTCTTGTTATGATGATTTTCCACTTCACTCTGAAATTTCTTTGAACTCTTCAAATGTTTCAAACTTATGTTTCATTAAGTAGATATACCCATATCTACTCAAATCATCTGTGAAGGTGAGAAAATAACGATATCCATCGCGAGCCTCAATGTTCATTGGACCACATACATCAGTATGTATGATTTCCAATAACTCTGTTGCTCGCTCCATTGTTATGGAGAACGGAGTTTTAGTCATCTTGCCCATGAGGCATGGTTCGCAAGTACCAAGTGATTCATAATCAAGTGATTCCAAAAGTCCATCAGAATGGAGTTTTTTCATGCGCTTTACACCAATATGACTTAAACGGGAGTGCCACAAATAAGTTGCATTATCATTATCAACTCTGCATCTTTTGGTTTCAATACTATGAACATGTGTATCACTACTATCAAGATTTAGTAAAAATAGACCACTCATCAAGTGTGCATGACCATAAAATATATTACTCATATAAATAGAACAACCATTATTCTCTAATTTAAATGAATAACTGTCTCGCATCAAACAAGATCTAGATATAATGTTCATGCTCAATGCTGACACCAAATCACAATTATTTAGGTCTAAAACTAATCCTGAAGGTAGATGTAGAGGTAACGTGCCGACGGCGATCACATCGACTTTGGAACCATTTCCCACGCGCATCGTCACCTCGTCCTTAGCTAATCTTCGCTTAATCCGTAGCCCCTGTTTCGAGTTGCAAATGTTAGCAAACGAATCAGTATCAAATACCCAGGCACTACTGCGAGCATTAGTAAGGTACACATCAATAATATGTATATCAAATATACCTTTCACTTTGTCATCCTTCTTCTCCGCCAAATACTTGGGGCAGTTCCGCTTCCAGTGACCCGTCCCTTTATAGTAGAAACACTCAGTCTCAAGTTTAGGTCCAAACTTGGGTTTCTTCACTTGAGCAGCAATTGGCTTGCTGTTCTTCTTGAAGTTCCCCTTCTCCCCTTTACCCTTTTTCTTGAAAGTGGTGGTCTTGTTGACCATCAAAACTTGATACTCCTTCTTGATTTCTACCTCCGCAACCTTTAGCATTGCGAAGAGCTTAGGAATCGTCTTATCCATCCCTTGCATATTATAGTTCATCACGAAGCTCTTGTAGCTTGGTCGCAGTGATTGAAGAACTCTGCCAATGACGCTATCACCAGGAAGATTAACTCCCAGCTGAGTCAAGTGGTTGTGGTACCCAGACATTCTGAGTATATGTTCACTGACAGAACTATTATCCTCCATTTTGCAGCTGTAGAACTTATTGGAGACTTCATATCTCTCAATCCGGCCATTTGCTTGAAATATTAACTTCAACTCCTGAAACATCTCATATGCTCCATGACGTTCAAAACGTCGTTGAAGTCCCGGTTCTAAGCCGTAAAGCATGGCACACTGAACTATCGAGTAGTCATCAGCTTTGCTCTGCCAGGAGTTCACAACATCTGGCGTTGCTCCTGCAGTGGGTTTATCACCTAGCGGTGCTTTCAGGACGCAATTCTTCTGTGCAGCAATGAGGATATTCCTCAAGTTACGGACCCAGTCTATCTAGTTGCTACCATCATCTTTCAACTTAGCTTTCTCTAGGAACGCATTAAAATTCAACGGAACAACAAGACGGGCCATCTATCTACAACAACATAGACATGCAAAATACTATCAGGTACTAAGTTCATGATAAATTAAAGTTCAATTAATCAAATTACTTAAGAACTCCCACTTAGATAGACATCTCTCTAATCATCTAAGTGATCACGTGATCCATATCAACTAAACCATGTCCGATCATCACGTGAGATGGAGTAGTTTTCAATGGTCAACATCACTATGTTGATCATATCTTCTATGTGATTCATGCTCGACCTTTCGGTCTGTCACACCCTAGCTAGTCCATGCATTAGAGTGGGCATCATGTTTACTTTCATCAGAAACTTGAAATGGGGAAGGCAGAACCCCCAGCACCCCCCTGAAATCAACTAGGGTTTACTAAAAATAATTTCAATGAACCTGAAATGTCCTTCTAAAATGTTCACCCTCTTTACCTTGGGCTAGAACCTCTGGGAAAATAGGTGCACATTTTTCTAGGTCAACAGAAGGTCACTGATTTAAATCATAAATATTTGAATTTGGGCATTTAAATGCTATTAAATAATTTAAGTGCTCAAATAATTCTGGAAATAATTGTTTGCTATTAGGAATAATCCCAACAGGGCCCACAAATATTTTCAGGATTTTAGAAAGTGCCTAGGTATTTTAAATAAAGCCCTAAAGCTACAGAAAAATAGAAAAGGAAACAAAAATCAAAAAAAGGGAGAAGAAGCTCACCTGGCGCCACCCACCAGGCCCACCTGCCGGCCCAACCCAGCCACCGCGCCAGCGAGCAGCTTGGCTTGGCCAGGCAGGCAGGCAGGTGCTCGACGGCGGCACCAGCACGTGCCACGCAGCTGGCTGCCGTCCTGCTTCCTCCCCTCGCCGCCCTGCTGGCCTGGACAGGCTCCACGTCGCTGCCTCGACCCCCTGGACACGCTCACTCGCCCCCTGCCTCTCTCTTTCGCTCCCCTCCGCCATGGCCGACGCTGCTGAGCTCGCGCCACCGTGAAACCCCTGTCCACCGACGTCCCTGTGCTGCACCACCGTGTCCATCCTCTTCGCCGTCGTCGAATCCTTTGAGAAGCCAAGCCCCGAGCGCTCACACGCTCTGCAACGTCTTCTTCGACCTCGTCTTCACCGAGCCTCGCCAGAGATCCCCTTCGACGTCGTCGCCGCATCGACTCGTCCCCAACCGCGTCGTCTATCTCTTCGTGATCGCCGTGAGCTGCTGCACCTCCCCAACCTCTCCGTTCCTCTTCTCGTGCACCACAACGAGCACACGATGCTCACCCACACCCGCCACCGTGGAGCTCATCGCCGACGTGTCTCCGGCACAACACCGGCCACACCACCTAGTCTAACCACTCCACCGCATCCCTAGGGGCACAACACACCTCACCACACGCCCTGCCGTGCCCCGTAGCCTCGGGCCTGTTTTTACCCGACTCCGGCGACCGCAAGGCTCATCGCCGGAGACGTTTCCGGCCACCCCGAGCCCAACCACCACCACCAAACGCTGCGGTTTGTCCCCAGCTACCCGTAGCTGCTCTCCGCGCACCAAATGGTACCCTGTGGGCGATTTCCGCAGCGCGCCAACGCGTCTGGCCTCGCCGGCGGCTAAACGCCGGCAGGCTTTGACCCACTGACCGGTGAGGTTGACCTGCTGACGCGGGTTGACTCCCCCCCTCTCTCACCGACATGCAGGCCCCGCCCAGCTAATTACCCTGTTAGTGCTAACTAAATAGATTAGTTTAATTAGTATAGTCACTGACTAGTGGGCCCCGCCTGTTAACTAGGCTAACTAAGCGTGGTTAGTGCACAGAGACACTGACCAGGGGGCCCCACCAGTCAGGTTTGACCTGGCTGGCGCCTTTGACTTGCTGACGTCACCCTGATGCATTGCTGACACAGTAATTGTTTTCTGGAATTACTTTTAGTCAGGAAATTCCAGAAAATAGTTCAAACTTCAAAAATTCATTGAAATTCAACCATAACTCCAAATGAGATAAATTATATATGAAAAATTATCAGAAAAATTCAATCTATCCATCTGTAATGGTTTCATGCATGACAAAACAAGTTTACCTTGCTGTTTAAGCAGAATAAGGAAATGCCCTATAAATGCCATATTTAATGAGCTAATATTTGAATCTTTGATTCAAATGAGTTCATCCCTTTCTACTTTAGCTAGCATTAGGCCAAAACACATTCATATTGCCATGTCATAGCATGCATCATATTGTTGCATATCGTCATGTGTTGATTGTGCTCGGTTGTGTTCTTCGTGGTAGGTTCTGCCTCCGAGGATATTCACGAGTATCCAACTGAAGGGCAGTATCCCGTTACCACTCCATCAGGCAAGCAACCATTGATCATTCCGATACAACCCATGTTCTCGCTCCTGCTCTTGTTTACTGCATTAAGACAACACGATTCAAACTGCTGTGTGCTATGGTAGTTGAACCCTTATCCTCTGCATGACCTGTCATTGCCACAGTAACTAGATGAAACCCACTAGCATGTGTAGGAGTTGATTGAGCCATGTTTTGTGATTCCTACCCTGCTATGCCTGCTATGCTTAGAGTTGTGTCAGGTCTGGTTCATCTGGGTGATGGGCTAGAGTGAAATGCTTATGTCAGTAATATGTGGGATGTGTTGAACATGTTTGGTAAAGGTATCGATGAGAGGCCATGTAGGAGTACATGGTGGGTTGTTTCATTGAGGCCGTCCATAAGAACTGGGATCTGTATGTGTGATTTAAGATGCAGTTACTACCGTACATTGGGCCCGAAACAAATGGACCCTCTCGGCTTCTTAGCCACCCTAGTACTCTGACCAGGAGTTGCAATTAGTTTCTGGTGTTTGTAGGATATGTGTTGGCGGCCGTGCGTAGCGCTGACCCCAGGGGTGGGCTATGTTGCGGTAGATACACCGTGGCACGGTGTACCGAGTCACCCGTTTGGTGTTTCGGGAACCCTGTTCACATCGTTCGGGCCGTAAGTGGAAACCTCGGGCGGACTCCCTGCGGATGGAACCTGGATAGGCGATGAACCTGGACTAGGGACTTAGGTGTTTAGGTAGGCCGTGGCCGACACCCTCGCTGGGCTTCCGCTTGAAGGTTGCCGAGTACATGTCGTGTAGACGGCCGTAAGCGGTGAAAGCGTGTATGACGAAGTACACCCCTGCAGGGTATAAAACTATTCGAATAGCCGCGTCCGCGGTAAAGGACTACTTGGTTGCCTATATAGTTCATAGACAAGTTAATGGATACTACTAAAAGACTCAAGATAAGTGTGAGTACCGAGGATGGCCCTCTCGTAGGATGACGAGGGAGGATCCCCGGTGGAGTATTGTGTTGGTGAGTAGTGGACTCGTGTGCGAAAACTATTTTACTAAAGAGGTTCCGTAGGATAGCTTAGCCAAGAGTCAAAGCTGGCTTGCTGCATAACCCCACCACCTTCTTGAGAATGAGCATGTATAGTAGGTTCTGATGTAAGACTTGCTGAGTACCTTTGTACTCATGTTTGTTTATTATTGTTTTCAGACGACAACACTGCCCCCTCCGATGGGTTTTATGTAGATCTTGACGTCGAAGAGTGACTAGCCACCCAGGTGGTGATCCTGGCCATGGAGGGCCCTATGTAGATAGACAGGCTTTGAGAAGCCTTCTTTCTTTTTAGAGTCTGTACTCAGACTAGTTGCTTCCGCACGTGCTTGTATGCTTGAATGACTTGAGTGTCGGGTCATGTGACCCCTATCTGTATGAACATGTTATGTATGGCTCTCTGGAGCCTTTAAATAAAGTACTTGAGTTGTAGAGTTTTGTTGTGATGCCATGTTGTGTGTACTCATATCGGGCATATTGTGTGTATGATTGAAATGCTTAGTATGAGTGGGATCCGACAATCTAGTTGTTTATCCTTCGCAGCCTTTCTTATGGGGAAATGTAGTCTAGTGTTCCTCGAGCCATTGTAGTCCGCTACAGCCCGGTTCACCAGAGTCCTGCTAGCCCAGCACTACTGTTCAGGACACTTGACTGGCCGTCATGTGTTTCACTTCGTCCCTATGTCTGTCCCTTCGGGGAAATGTCACACGGTGACTTCCGGAGTCCTGCCTAGCCTGCTACAGCCCAGGATCCCCGGAGTCCTGTTAGCCCAGTGCTACAGCCCGGAATCACTCGTTGATGACCGACATGTTCGATGTGATTCATGTATGCCTGTCTCCATAGGTCTGTGCCGCTTTGGGTTCACGACTAGCCATGTCGGCCCGGGTTCTCGGTCATATGGATGCTAGCGACATTGTCATATATGTGAGCCAAAAGGCGCAAACGGTCCCGGGCCATGGTAAGGCGACACCCGTGGGATACCGTGCGTGAGGCTGCAAAGTGATATGAGGTGTTACCGGCTAGATCGGTGTGGCTTGGAATCGGGGTTCTGACAGTGTTGGCATCAGAGCCGGACTGCTTGTAGGTTCGTTGAGCCAAACTGGTCGATGTCGAGTCTAGAAATGCTTTAGTTATATGTAAGGGAATTGATTGTGGAAGGGAACGTAAGGTTCTTTTACTCCTTTACCCTATGCCTCTGATCTGAGTCATTCTCTTCTCATTCAACGTGGGTTAAGGACTAGGCTTTCTTCTTCTATCAGGTTCACGTGTTACTAATCCGTAGTAGCTTATAGGATTATTGCTACGAGTCCCAGTCCAATTTCTACTATTTTAGTATGTTGCTATTTGAATCAGAACCTTGATATGATGCCGTTGAGCGGTATTGTGAACTGTTGTGGATGTCTCAAATCTTTTTCTGAGCATTTACAGCCGTTATGCTGTCCAATTTTCCCTAGGAATTCTGATGTCTTTGTCTTGTGGTTGTGCTTTCAGATGGCCAACCGTCCTCAAAACCAAGTGGTTCACCTGACCAGGTGCCTCGACGTGCCCGGTCATACTGCTATGTTAGTCCCGGTCATGATCGAGACAGGATACCATTGGTATCCCGAATACACTGTCGAAGAGCAGTTCCGCGACTTTAATCAAAGCCAGTATTTTTGCACCGTCAGGATATTTCCTTCCTATCCTGGATCTACCGAGCCCCTTCACTGTTCCTATGGACTCGGGGTTACCGTTGAGATGGCTGTGCAGGATGCTGCCTACTCCATGATGACCATATTGCGAGTCTGGACTGGCCTGCTTCGGAACACTGATTTCCGTTACATGCCAGCTTCACTTCCGGGAGTGCAAGGGTATCTTCAGGCTATCTATGCAGACTCCACTCAGGAGGACTCATTAACTCATACCACTGCTGAGATGCTCGAAGATAAGGACCGAGAGAATCGGGCCTTGAAGCTGGAGCTTTTTAACACTCATGCTGATCATTGGGCCACATTGACTCGATTTGCACCTGCGGTGCAAGCTAGATGTATGGATACAAGGGATCTGTATCCTGTGAGATCAGCTCTGCCAGACATGGTGGATTGGCGCGATGTGGGAGGCATCACCCCACCCCTTGGTCCCCGCAGGCCACCGTTTGTTGGTCCAAGACCTCATCCTAGCCCCTATGGTCCACAGGCTCCTCAGGACCGTCTGTTTCCGGATGATCACGTTGAACTTCCAGGCTATGGAGGTGACTTCTATGAAGACTACTACAGAGCTGTCTGAGTTAGTAGTAGTACCACTAGTATTGTAGTAGTTGTATCTCCATCGTCCTGCGTGACTTGTGGAATATGACTTTGCGTGTAATCGATTCCGGAGGTGTAGACAAATAATGTATAGGAGCTTGGACTGCCTCCGATGAGATGTAACGTCTTTCTTCATAGTTGTACTGTAGCCTGGGCTTGTACTAAACTATGTATGATGTGTATGACCGTTGGTATGTATATGGCAGTTTTATATGACCATGACATACGGATGAGCATCTCTGCATTCCGTGTTATCCATTACATTCCGCACTTCCTTGTTAAGTTTGAGCCATCCTTGTCTAAACCGTTGTCTTGTTTTCTCCTAGGATGGTCAACACCCGCGGCAACCCTGCTGTTCCGGAGCAGGGGGGAGCCAGTGCAGCTAGAGGTGAAAATCTGCCTCACCCGCCTTCTCTGGCCGAAGTGATGCTGGAGGCGGAAAGAAACAAGCGTGAGACCAACCGCCTGCTGGAGCAGATTGAGCAGAACACTGCACGCCACCCATGAAATGACTTGGTGTCAATCAATGACTTTATCAAGCTGTACCCACCAAAGTTTAACCATTCCGTCGAGCCCCTCGACGCGGATGATTGGCTTCGCAACATCACCCACAAGCTACGTTCTGCCAACGTAGCCGAAGCCGACAAGGTTACCTATGCTGCCTATCATCTCGAAGGCCCCGCTAGCCATTGGTGGGAAAACTACGAAGCTATGCGCCCGGTCGGTCAAATCACTACCTGGGCTGAATTCAGTGAGGCTTTCCGTGAGCATCACATTCTGGAAGGTCTCATGGATCGTAAGAGGGAGGAGTTCTGCAACTTCACCCAAGGAAGGCTGACTGTGGATGCATATAGTCGTGAATTTGGGAACCTGGCACGCTATGCTCCTGAAGAGGTTTCTACTGATGCCAAGA
Source organism: Triticum monococcum (assembly GCA_034509565.1). Lineage (NCBI taxonomy): Eukaryota > Viridiplantae > Streptophyta > Magnoliopsida > Poales > Poaceae > Triticum > Triticum monococcum. Next base: position 676,142,638 of record CM067845.1, read on the forward strand.
AGCAGGCAAGGTTCCGCAAGGGAATTAGCCTGAGCTTCGCCGCGATCTCTGTCTGCATGAGTGCACATCTTTTCAGAAGTTGGTCAATAAAGCTATCAGTGCTGAGACCGGCCAGACTGATTATGACGCTTCACGCAAGCACTCCCGTGATTTTGGCTCTTCATCCGGCTCTGGAGCTCAGAAGCGCCGGGTGTGGATCCCAAGCACGGCACTGCCACCCAGATTCATTCCGAGGCCATCCTTTGAGGCGCCTCGTCCCAACCAGCAACTCGCACCGCCCAAGCCCTATGGTGGCCCCGCTGCTAATGCTGCTCCACGCCCCAATGTGGTAACATGCTTCAAGTGTGGAGAGCCGGGTCACTATAGTCGAGAGTGTCCCCAGAACAACCCCAATCAAGCTGGAAAGTCCGTTGGCCGTGGTAAGCCCGCGGGAAAGACTTTCTACGCCAAGACGGCCACCACTGCCCGTGGCCATGTTAACTATGTCTCAGCCGAGGAGGCTCATGAGGATCCCAACGTCGTCCTTGGTACGCTCCTTGTTAACTGCCATCCGGCATCTGTTCTTTTCGATACTGGAGCATCTCATTCATTCATATCCGAGAATTATGCTCGGTTGCATAACACGACATTCTGTGACATGCCCACTTCCATGGTAATTCAAACTCCGGGTTCCAAATGGCAAACTTCTAGAGTAAGCCATGGGAACGAAATTCTTGTCGATAGACTTTTCTTCCTTGCATCTTTAATAGCTCTCAAGTCCTCTGACATAAACATCATCTTGGGTATGGACTGGATGTCATCTCATTATGCTAAGATCGATTGTGCCACTAGAACCGTTCAACTTACTCACCCCTCGGGCAAGACGGTTAATGTCTTAACTCGAGTGGCCAAGCGCCAACTTTATTCCCTAAATGCCAACCCTCTTCCAGACCTTGAGGATGTTCCGGTAGTCCGAGACTTTCCGGATGTGTTTCCAGAAGAACTGCCAGGTGTTCCACCTGACAGGGATGTCGAGTTTGTGATAGACCTTGTTCCAGGAACCGTTCTAATTTCTAGAAGACCCTACAAGATGGCAACCTTAGAACTAGCCGATCTTAAGAACCAACTCGATGAGTCCTTGAACAAGGGGTTCATCCGTCCTTGTTCCTCTCCTTGGGCTTGCCCCGTCCTCTTCGTCAAGAAGAAGGATGGAACAGATCGAATGGTCGTGGATTACCGACCCGTCAACTTGGTCACCATCAAGAACAAATACCCGCTTCCCAGGATCAACGATCTGTATGATCAGCTTGCTGGATCCTCAGTCTTCTCCAAGATGGATTTGAGGTTGGGTTACCATCAAATCAAAATCAGAAACGGGGACATTCCCAAAACGGCATTTGTTACTCGTTACGGCCAATACGAGTACACCGTCATGTCCTTCGGTTTAACCAATGCCCCAGCTACCTTTTCTCGGTTAATGAACTCAGTCTTCATGGAGTACCTGGATAAATTCATCGTTGTATACCTCGATGACATACTCATCTACTCCAAGAATGAAGAGGATCATGCCGAACATCTAAGGCTGGTATTGATGAAACTTCGAGAGCATCGCCTTTATGCCAAATTCTCCAAGTGTGAATTTTGGTTGCCAAAAGTGACCTACCTAGGCCATGTAATCTCTGGTAAGGGTATTGCTGTCAATCCCGAGCGAGTTCAAGCCGTCCTTGATTGGACTCCACCTGAAACGGTCAAGCAAGTTCGGAGTTTCCTTGGCCTAGCGAGCTATTGCCGCCGCTTCGTCGAGAACTTCTCCAAGGTTGCGAAACCTCTAACTGAACTCCTCAAGACAGATAAAAAGTTTGAGTGGACTCCACAGTGCGAGTTCAGTTTTCAGGAACTGAAAAGACGCCTGACATCTGCTCCCGTACTGGTACCACCAGATTTCTCCAAGGACTTTATTATCTATTGCGACGCCTCGCGACAAGGACTAGGTTGCATACTCATGCAAGATCGTCAGGTAATTGCCTACGCCTCACGGCAATTACACCCACATGAGGAGAATTATCCTACACATGATCTAGAGCTTGCAGCTGTAGTCCATGCACTTAAAACCTGGCGACATTACCTTCTTGGTAATCGTTGCGAGATCTTCACCGATCACCAAAGTTTGAAATATATCTTCACCCAACCAGATTTGAATCTCAGGCAAAGATGTTGGGTCGAGTTGATCTCGGATTACGACTTAGGAATAACTTACACCCCGGGCAAAGCCAATGTCATGGCTGATGCGCTAAGCCGTAAGTCCTATTGTAACAACCTGATGTTACAACAAAGTCAACCACTTCTCCATGAGGAATTTCGTAAGCTAAACCTTCACATTGTTCCTCGAGGATTCCTATCCACCCTGGTGGTGGAACCTACCCTTACGGATCAGGTCATCAAGGCACAGAAGGTAGATCTGGGAATCTCCCGTATCAAGAGAAACGTTAAGAAAGGAGTCGTGAATTGTTTCTCCATTGATGATCAAGGTGTCGTATACTTTGGGAATCGCCTAGTGGTTCCAAAGGTGCGAAACCTGAGGCGACTGATCCTTAAGGAAGCTCATGAATCCCCTCTCACCATTCATCCCGGTAGTACTAAAATGTATCAAGACCTACGCCAGAGGTTTTGGTGGACTAGGATGAAGAGAGAAATCGCTCAATACATTGCTAATTGCGATGTTTGTCGTCGTGTTAAAGCAGAGCATCAACGGCCTGCTGGCACCCTTCAACCTTTGGCTATTCCTGAATGGAAATGGGATAAAATCAGTATGGATTTCATCACTGGGTTTCCCAGGACAAAGAGAGGGAATAATGCCATCTTCGTTGTGATCGACCGACTTTCCAAAGTAGCCCACTTTCTACCTGTTCATGAGAGTATCACCGCTAGCCAGCTAGCTGACTTATACATCTCCCGAATAGTGTCTCTTCATGGTGTCCCATTGGACTTTAACTCATACCGTGGGAGTCTCTTCACCTCTCGATTTTGGGAAAGTTTCCAAAATGCTATGGGAACTCGTCTCTCCTTTAGTACCGCCTAACATCCTCAATCAAGTGGTCAAGTGGAGCGAGTCAATCAAATTCTGGAAGATATACTCCGAGCTTCTGTTATCTCGTTCGGAATGAGTTGGGAGAAATGCCTTCCATTCGCGGAGTTTGCTTATAACAATAGTTATCAAGCTAGTTTGGGCAAAGCTCCTTTCGAAGTTCTTTATGGACGAAAATGTCGAACGCCTCTTAACTGGTCAGAAACCGGGGAAAGACAACTCTTTGGCCCGGATATGATTCAGGAAGCAGAAGAGCAGGTTCGCGTTATTCGTGAGAAATTGAAAACAGCCCAATCTCGCCAAAAGAGTCAATATGATCGTAAACATAAGCCTATGACCTTTGAAGTTGACGAGAAGGCTTACCTCCGGGTTACTCCGTTAAAGGGAACCCATCGTTTCGGTATCAAAGGCAAATTGGCTCCTCGTTACATTGGACCCTTTCGCATTCTTGCCAATCGAGGAGAAGTTGCCTACCAATTGGAACTACCCCCGCATCTTTCCAGAGTTCACGATGTCTTCCACGTTTCGCAACTCAGGCGTTGCTTCGCGGATCCTATCCATGGAGTGGACCACGCAATGCTTGATTTACAAGATAACCTCTCTTATCGGGAATATCCCGTTCATATCCTTGATCAAGCCGAGCGTACCACTCGACGTCATAATATCAAGTTTCTCAAGGTTCAATGGTCACATCATTCCGAGGAAGAAGCCACTTGGGAAAGGGAGGATCGTCTTCGACTCGAGTACCCCACCTTCTTTCCAGAGGATCCTAAATCTCGGGACGAGATTCTATTGAGTGGGGGTGAGTTGTCACACCCTAGCTAGTCCATGCATTAGAGTGCGCATCATGTTTACTTTCATCAGAAACTTGAAATGGGGAAGGCAGAACCCCCAGCACCCCCCCTGAAATCAACTAGGGTTTACTAAAAATAATTTCAATGAACCTGAAATGCCCTTCTAAAATGTTCACCCTCTTTACCTTGGGCTAGAACCTCTGGGAAAATAGGTGCACATTTTTCTAGGTCAACAGAAGGTCACTGATTTAAATCATAAATATTTGAATTTGGGCATTTAAATGCTATTAAATAATTTAAGTGCTCAAATAATTCTGGAAATAATTGTTTGCTGTTAGGAATAATCCCAACAGGGCCCACAAATATTTTCAGGATTTTAGAAAGTGCCTAGGTATTTTAAATAAAGCCCTAAAGCTATAGAAAAATAGAAAAGGAAACAAAAATAAAAAAAGGGAGAAGAAGCTCACCTGGCGCCACCCACCAGGCCCACCTGCCGGCCCAGCCCAGCCACCGCGCCAGCGAGCAGCTTGGCTTGGCCAGGCAGGCAGGCAGGTGCTCGACGGCGGCACCAGCACGCGCCACGCAGCTGGCTGCCGTCCTGCTTCCTCCCCTCGCCGCCCTGCTGGCCTGGACAGGCTCCACGTCGCCGCCTCGACCCCCTGGACACGCTCACTCGCCCCCTGCCTCTCTCTTTCGCTCCCCTCCGCCATGGCCGACGCTGCTGAGCTCGCGCCACCGTGAAACCCCTGTCCACCGACGTCCCTGTGATGCACCACCGTGTCCATCCTCTCCGCCGTCGTCGACTCCTTCGAGAAGCCAAGCCCCGAGCGCTCACACGCTCTGCAACGTCTTCTTCGACATCGTCTTCACCGAGCCTTGCCGGAGATCCCCTTCGACGTCGCCGCCGCATCGACTCGTCCCCAACCGCGCCGTCTATCTCTTCGTGATCGTCGTGAGCTGCTGCACCTCCCCAGCCTCTTCGTTCCTCTTCTCGTGCACCACAACGAGCACACGATGCTCACCCGCACCCGCCACCGTGGAGCTCATCGCCGATGTGTCTCCGGCACAACACCGGCCACATCACCTAGTCTAACCACTCCACCGCATCCCTAGGGGCACAACGCACCTCACCACACGCCCTGCCGTGCCCCGTAGCCTCGGGCCCGTTTTTACCCGACTCCGGCGAGGTTTCCGGCCACCCCGAGCCCAACCACCACCACTAAACGCTGCGGTTTGTCCCCAGCTACCCGTAGCTGCTCTCCGCGCACCAAATGGTACCCTCTGGCCTCGCCGGTGGCTAAACGCCGGCAGGCTTTGACCCACTGACCGGCGAGGTTGACCTGCTGACATGGGTTGACTCCCCCCTCTCTCACCGACATGCGGGCCCCGCCCGGCTAATTACCCTGTTAGTGCTAACTAAATAGATTAGTTTAATTACTATAGTCACTGACTAGTGGGCCCCGCCTGTTAACTAGGCTAACTAAGCGTCGTTAGTGCACAGAGACACTGACTAGGGGGCCCCACCAGTCAGGTTTGACCTGGCTGGCGCCTTTGACTTGCTGACGTCACCCTGACGCATTGCTGACGCAGTAATTGTTTTCTGGAATTATTTTTATTCAGGAAATTCCAGAAAATAGTTCAAACTTCAAAAATTCATAGAAATTCAACCATAACTCCAAATGAGATAAATTATATATGAAAAATTATTAGAAAAATTCAATCTATCCATCTATAATGGTTTCATGCATGACAAAACAAGTTTACCTTGTTGTTTAAGCAGACTAAGGAAATGCCCTATAAATGCCATATTTAATGAGCTAATATTTGAATCTTTGATTCAAATGAGTTCATCCCTTTCAACTTTAGCTTGCATTAGGCCAAAACACATTCATATTGCCATGTCATAGCATGCATCATATTGTTGCATATCATCATGTGTTGATTGTGCTCGGTTGTGTTCTTCGTGGTAGGTTCTACCTCCGAGGATATTCACGAGTATCCAACTGAAGGGCAGTATCCCGTTACCACTCCATCAGGCAAGCAACCATTGATCATTCCGATACAACCCATGTTCTCACTCCTGCTCTTGTTTACTGCATTAAGACAACACGATTCAAACTGCTGTGTGCTACGGTAGTTGAACCCTTATCCTCTACATGACCTGTCATTGCCACAGTAACTAGATGAAACCCACTAGCATGTGTAGGAGTTGATTGAGCCATGTTTTGTGATTCCTACCCTGCTATGCCTGCTATGCTTAGAGTTGTGTCAGGTCTGGTTCATCTGGGTGATGGGCTAGAGTGAAATGCTTATGTCAGTAATATGTGGGATGTGTTGAACATGTTTGGTAAAGGTATCGATGAGAGGCCATGTAGGAGTACATGGTGGGTTGTTTCATTGAGGCCGTCCATAAGAACTGAGATCTGTATGTGTGATTTAAGATGCAGTTACTACCGTACATTGGGCCCGAAACAAATGGACCCTCTCGGTTTCTTAGCCACCCTAGTACTCTGTCTAGGAGTTGCAATTGGTTTCTGGTGTTTGTAGGATATGTGTTGGCGGCCGTGCGTAGCGCTGACCCCAGGGGTGGGCTATGTTGCGGTAGATACACCGTGGCACGGTGTACCGAGTCACCCGTTTGGTGTCTCGGGAACCCTGTTCACATCGTTCGGGGCCGTAAGTGGAAACCTCGGCCGGACTCCCTGCGGATGGAACCTGGATAGGCGATAAACCTGGACTAGGGACTTAGGTGTTTAGGTAGGCCGTGGCCGACACCCTCGCTGGGCTTCCGCTTGAAGGTTGCCGAGTACATGTCGTGTAGACGGCGGTAAGCGGTGAAAGCATGTATGATGAAGTACACCCCTGCAGGGTATAAAACTATTTGAATAGCTGCGTCCGCGGTAAAGGACTACTTGGTTGCCTATGCAATTCATAGACAAGTTAATGGATACTACTAAAAGACTCAAGATAAATGTGAGTACCGAGGATGGCCCTCTCGTAGGATGACGAGGGAGGATCCCCGGTGGAGTATTGTGTTGGTGAGTAGTGGACTCGTGTGCGAAAACTATTTTACTAAAGAGGTTCCATAGGATAGCTTAGCCAAGAGTCAAAGCTGGCTTGCTGCATAACCCCACCACCTTCTTGAGAATGAGCATGTATAGTAGGTTCTGATGTAAGACTTGCTGAGTACCTTTGTGCTCATGTTTGTTTATTATTGTTTTCAGATGACAACACTGCCCCCTCCGATGGGTTTTATGTAGATCTTGACATCGACGAGTGACTAGCCACCCAGGTGGTGATCCCGGCCATGGAGGGCCCTATGTAGATAGACAGGCTTTGAGAAGCCTTCTTTCTTTTTAGAGTCTGTACTCAGACTAGTTGCTTCCGCACGTGCTTGTATGCTTGAATGACTTGAGTGTCGGGTCATGTGACCCCTATCTGTATGAACATGTTATGTATGGCTCTCTGGAGCCTTTAAATAAAGTACTTGAGTTGTAGACTTTTGTTGTGATGCCATGTTGTGTGTACTCATATGGGGCATATTGTGTGTATGATTGAAATGCTTGGTATGAGTGGGATCCGACAATCTAGTTGTTTATCCTTCGCAGCCTTTCTTATGGGGAAATGTAGTCTAGTGTTCCTCGAGCCATAGTAGTCCGCTACAGCCCGGTTCACCGGAGTCCTGCTAGCCCAGCACTACTGTTCAGGACACTTGACTGGCCGGCATGTGTTTCACTTCGTCCCTATGTCTGTCCCTTCGGGGAAATGTCACACGGTGACTTCCGGAGTCCTGCCTAGCCTGCTACAGCCCGGGATCCCCTGAGTCCTGTTAGCCCAGTGCTACAGCCCGGAATCACTCGTTGATGACCGACATGTTCGATGTGATTCATGTATGCCTGTCTCCATAGGTCTGTGCCGCTTTGGGTTCACGACTAGCCATGTCGGCCCGGGTTCTCGGTCATATGGATGCTAGTGACATTGTCATATACGTGAGCCAAAAGGCGCAAACGGTCCCGGGCCATGGTAAGGCGACACCCGTGGGATACCGTGCGTGAGGCCGCAAAGTGATATGAGGTGTTACCGGCTAGATCGATGTGGCTTGGAATCGGGGTTCTGACACGGTCTCAGTGCTCCGAGGCCATATCTGCATATGCTAGGCTAGTCAAGTTTAACCCGAGTATTCTGCATGTGCAAAAATTGGCTTGCACCCGTTGTATGTGAACTTAGAGCTTATCACACCCGATCATTACGTGGTGCCTCGACACGACGAACTGTAGCAACGGTGCATACTCAGGGAGAACACTTATACCTTGAAATTTAGTGAGAGGTCATCTTATAATGCTACTGCCGAACTAAGCAAAATAAGATGCATAAAGGATAAACATCACATGCAATCAATATAAGTGATATGATATGGCCATCATCATCTTGTGCCTTTGATCTCCATCTCCAAAGCACCATCATGATCACCATTTTCACCGGCTTGACACCTTGATCTCCATCGAAGCATCGTTGTCGTCTCGCCAACTATTGCTTCTACGACTATCGCTACCACTTAGTGATAAAGTAAAGCAATTACATGACGATTGCATTTCATATAATAAAGCGACAACCATATGGCTCCTGCCAGTTGCCGATAACTGTGTTACAAAACATGATCATCTCATACAATAAAAATTAGCATCATGTCTTGACCATATCACATCATAACATGCCCTGCAAAAACAAGTTAGACGTCCTCTACTTTGTTGTTGCAAGTTTTACGTGGCTGCTACGGGCTGAGCAAGAACCATTCTTACCTACGCATCAACAACCACAACGCGGTATAGTGATTGCTTTTTGATCTTCAGAAAGAACCCTATTCATTGAATCCGATCCAACTAAAGTTGGAGAAACTGGCACTCATCAGCCACCTGTGTGCAAAACACGTCGGTAGAACCAGTCTTGCGTAACCGTACGCGTAATGTTGGTCTGGGCCGCTTCATCCAACAATGCCGCTGAATCAAGAAACAACTAGTGACGGCAAGCAATATGTATATATCCACGCCCACAACTCCTTTGTGTTCTACTCATGCATATAACATCTACGCATAGACCTGGCTCTGATACCACTGTTGGGGAACGTAGTAATTTCAAAAAAATTCCTATGCACACATAAGATCATGGTGATGCATAGCAACGAGAGGGGAGAGTGTTGTCTGCATACCCTCGTAGACCGTAAGCGGAAGCGTTATGACAATGCGGTTGATGTAGTCGTACGTCTTCACGATCGACTGATCCTAGTACCAAAAGTACGGCACCTCCATGATCTGCACATGTTCGGCTGGGTGATGTGCCACGAACTCACGATCCAGCAGAGTGTCGAGGGAGAGCTTTGTCAGCACGACGGCGCGATGACGGTGATGATGATGCTATCGGAACAGGGCTTCGCCTAAGGACTTCTACGATATGACCGAGGTGGATTATGGTGGAGGGGGGCACCGCACACGGCTAAGAGATCAATGATCAACATGTATGTCTATGGGGTGCGCCCCTCCCCCATATATAAAGGAGTGGAGGAGGGAGGAGGGCCGACCCTCTATGGCGCGCCCTAGAGGAGTCCTACTCCCGGAGGGAGTAGGATTCCTCCCCCCTTCCCTAGTAGGACTAGGATAGACGGAAGGGGGAGAGAGGGAGGAAGGAAAGGGGGGCGCCGCCCCCCTTCCTAGTCCAATTCGGACCAGAGGGGGAGGGGACGCGCGGCCTGCCCTGGCTGCCTCTCTCTCTCTCCACTAAAGCCCATTAGGGCCCATATACTCCTCGGGGGGTTCCGGTAACCCCCCTGTACTCCGGTATATGCCCGAAATCACTCGGAACCTTTCCGATGTCCAAACATAGGCTTCCAATATATCGATCTTTATGTCTCAACCATTTCGAGACTCCTCGTCATGCCCGTGATCACATATGGGACTCCAAACAACCTCCGGTTCATCAAAACACATAAACTCATAATACCTATTGTCACCAAACGTTAAGCGTGTGGACCCTACGGGTTCGAGAACTATGTAGACATGACCGAGACACGTCTCCGGTCAATAACCAATAGCGGAACCTGGATGTTCATATTGGATCCCACATATTCTATGAAGATCTTTATTGGTCAAACCGCAGAACGATATACGTTGTTCCCTTTGTCATCGGTATGTTACTTGCCCGAGATTCGATCGTCGGTATCTCAATACCTAGTTCAATCTCGTTACCGGCAAGTCTCTTTACTTGTTCGATAATGCATCATCCCGCAACTAACTCATTAGTCACATTGCTTGCATGGCTTATATTGATGTGCATTACCGAGAGGGCCCAGAGATACCTCTCTGACAATAGGAGTGACAAATCCTAATCTTGATCTATGCCAACTCAACAAACACAATCGGAGAGACCTGTAGAGCACCTTTATAATCACCCAGTTATGTTGTGACATTTGGTAGCACACAAAGTGTTTTTCCGGTATTCGGGAGTTGCATGATTTCATGGAATTGCATGATTTCATAGTCATAGGAACATGTATAAGTTATGGAGAAAGCAATAGCAACAAACTAAACGATCATCGTGCTAAGCTAACAGAATGGATCAAGTCAATCACATTATTCTCTAATGATGTGATCCCGTTAATCAAATGAAAACTCATGTCTATGGCTAGGAAACTTAACTAATGAAAACTCATGTCTATGGCTAGGAAACTTAACTATCTTTGATTCAATGAGCTCGTCAAGTAGAGGCATACTAGTGACACTCTGTTTGTCTATGTATTCACACATGTACTAAGTTTCCAGTTAATACAATTCTAGCATGAATAATAAACGTTTATCATGATATAAGGAAATATAAATAACAACTTTATTATTGCCTCTAGGGCATATTTCCTTCATCGCCGCCAATAGGGAAGCCTGTTATCCAATATAAAAGTACATCACCTCCTGCGATAATTACTTGATCCTCTGTTCGGCCTTTCTCAAAACCGAACAGAGTCTCAGGGGCTAATATCTATACACAGGCATATTTCCTTCATATGAAAAGCATCTAAGAATATTACGTCACATACCTCGAAGCCTGTTAGCAGGCTGGTGAAGGCTTCGTTCAGCCCGCTCATTGCAAACTGAAACTTCTCAACCACCACACCCATCAGGGTGTGGTGCTCCTCCACAATGGCGGCACGTTTCAGTGCCTCCACCAGAGTGTTCGGCACCTCCGGATTAGTGAGGGTCGCCATTGGAGCCGACGCTCCCCCTCCCTTGAAGGGGGTTTCTCGCTCGATTCTGGAGCCACATAGGTCTCCAGATTAGTGTTCGACTTGGGGCCGGACTGGTCAGGGCCCCTGCCGTCAGTCTCCATGGGGGTTGTGCCCCCCATGTCCTCGGCTACCGAGGCCTCACCCTCGGGTGCCATCGCTGCGGCCTCGCTCACCCCTCTGCGGCCTGGAGAGGTCCTTTGGGACAACACATTGGTGTCATCCTCGACGATAGGAAGAGAAGCTGGCGGGGGCGTCTCTCTCTCTCTACCATCTCGGGTGGCAGAGAACTTCCCTCAGATAATGAAGGGTTGGGGAAGTCGCGAGTAGGTCTGAAATACACACAATATAACATGTTATATTAAAAGCATAGAAGGACAAATACTTGTAATGAACTCCTTGATACTTATGATTCGGCCAGGGGCTTCGCCCTGGGGCGCCTCTTGGGATGTGTTCAGCATCCGAATCCGAACCACCCGAGAGGGTAATCTTCCCCCTCTTGGACACCCCCTCCTCCGGGTCTGTGGAGGCAGCCCTTTTCTTGTTCCTCCCCTTGAGGGGAGGTCACTTTCGGCCTCCTCCTCCTCTTCGTCTTCATCTCTCTCGTGGGAGGAGGGACTTCGGTCTCCCCGGACACCGCGTCCGAAGTACCCTTGCGGCGGGGGCCGCCCTTGGTCTCCTTGCCCTTCTTCTTGGCCTTCTTTTCCAGTGCGTGATAGGGCACTGGGATCAGCATCTTCGTTAGCTGGGGAATGGCCGGATCTTCAGGCAGCAGAGTCGAACACTTTATACGCTCCGCCTTCGCTATCCAGCCCTGTGAGAGGGACGGAGAACTCATCGGGCCTAAGGATTTATGGAACAAAGGTATGTTCGTGGAATAATCCACTTACCGGAGTGGCTGGATTCTCGCTGTCAATACCGATGTCGTCGGTTTTCTTCGGCCACGTCTTCTGGGCCTTGAAGAGCAGCTTCAAGGGAGGACCTGCTTCTTGGGACCCTTTCGTCGGGCTTCGGCGTTGGGATGACCTGCTTCTTGGTAGGGAGCCTGTGTACAATTTCCGCGGACAGGTACCCCGCCTCCCAAAGCTCCTTGACGTCCTTCTCCGTGATGGAGGAGGCCTCCCACTTGCCCTTCGACCCGGGTCCATACATGGCTGGTAAGTTTGGCGCAGTGGGAAAGACTGAAGCTTGGGCGCTGGAGCTTGAGTATGAGAAACAGGAGAAGGAGGAAGGCGTGGGGTGAAAAGTGGGATCTTTATCCACTTATATAGGCAGTGAATATCAAGTGCCCTCCCCCTTAAGCCTTAAAACTCGCCTGTTCCCAAGGGTTCATGCGAATGGCACGGTTGGATTACCCAAACCCGTATTGACGAGGATCCCGCAATAAGTGGGCATGATCTCTGCGTTGTCAAGACGTGTCAATAGAGGCCATACCTCGAAATGAGAAGCGGGAGACCAAAAAACGGTTCGAAATGATAAGAAGGCTAGATCTAGCGTTCCGCCGAAAAAGTTGTGAGTCGACAGACATAATTCTGATTAAATATTTTTGCCTTCATGGTTGAGGGTTGTGACTGTCATGCAGAGACGGATACAGTTCTTTTATTCAGAAGATTGCTTTGAAGTATTCAGAGGCGGAACCCGCCTTTAAATGCTGAAGACAATCTGCGCACCGAACATATCGTCATTGAAGACTGGTTCAGGGGCTACTGAGGGAGTCCTGGATTAAGGGGTCCTTGGGTGTCCGGGCTGTGTGATATGGGCCGGACTGATGGGCGTGAAGATACAAGGTAGAAGGCCTTCCCCCGTATCCGGATAGGACTCTCCTTTGCGTGGATGGCATGATTGGCGTCGGGATGTATAGTTTCCTTCCTCTGTACAACCCTAGGCCCTTCCGGTGTCTATATAAACCGGGGGGCTTAGTTCGTAGAGGCCATCAGAACTCATATACGCTAGACATCTAGGGTTTAGCCATCACGATCTCGAGGTAGATCAACTCTTGTAACCCCTATACTCATCAAAGTCAATCAAGCAGGAAGTAGGGCTTTACCTCCGTCAAGAGGGCCTGAACCTGGGTAAATATCGTGTCCCCCTTGTCTCCTGTTACCTTCGATCCTAAGACGCACAGTTCGGGACCCCCTACCCGAGATCGGCCGGTTTTGACAACGAAAGTGTCCTCCATAAGACTCGGAGTGGCACTTGCGTATGATCTGTTCCTGTTCATGCTCAGGTACACAACGTGTAATAACACCATCTACTCCTTCTTTATAAAGGCGTGGGTCATCCCAAAAGTAATGTCTTAAATCATAGAAAAACCTTTTATTTTGCTGTTATGTGAAACTAAGTGTTGTAAATTTAGCAACAATATAATTAGCATAATCAGCATACCAAGGAGTATTATGAGAAGCATTTATGACATTTAATTGTTCATCAGGAAAACTATCATCAATAGGCAGTGGGTCATCAAGAACATTTTCTAACCTAGATAGGTTGTCTACAACAGCGTTCTCAGCTCCCACTACTAGGGAAAATCTTATAGGCAGACGCTTACTAGTAGCGAGGGTTTATAACCCTCGCTACTGCTACTTACTAGTAGCGCATGTTTTTACCCCTCGCTACTACTAAGTTGATACTAGTAGCGCGGGTTTTTAACCCTCGCTACTACTAAGCGGTATCTACCGTGCCCTCCCGGGACATGCCATAGTAGTCGTGAGGGGTACAAACCCGCGCTACTACTAAGTTGATAGTAGTAGCGCGGTTTTATACCCCTCGCTACTACTAAGTACGAGGTAGGTGAAATCCACGTATCCTCAGCCGAATCCCTCCTCTCTCCCTCACTTTCCCCCTCTCTCACTTTCCTCGTCTCTCCCTCATACTCCAGCGGTGGTTGCCACTGGTACACTCTGCTTTCTTCCCCCTCCCTCTCTGAGATCCCTCCGGTGGGCAGTCGCCGGAGCTCCTCGCTGCCGCCAAGATGCGGAAGCGCGACCTCGGCATCCTCCTCCTCATCGCCTTCACCATCTTCTTCTAGCTCCAGGTCAGCCCTCCTCCTCCCCCCTCTTCGATTCGATCCGAAACGCTAGCTGACCCATCCCCCTCCTCCTCCGGTAGCATGAGGGCGGCTTCTCATTCCAGGAGGCATGGTACCGGCTGTCGGACGATGGGTTCCCGATCAAGCATGACGTGGACCGCCTCCCGCCGCCGCTCGTCGCCGACCTCAATGGCGACGGCCTCCGCGAGGTGCTGCACCCCACGCATGATGGCAATATGCAGGTCCTCCAGCTCCCAGCCCACGCCAAGCTGGCCTCCGCGGCCGCCCTCGACGGATTCCACGAGGCACGCGTCATGGCCGAGATCTCCCTGCTCCCGGCGAACGTGCGCGCGTCATGGGGTCGAGATTTTTTTGGTTTTTCAAATTAATAGTAGTAGCACGGGTCATAGACACGCGCTACAGATAGTTAGTAGTAGCGCATGTCGAACCCGCGCTACTACTAACACACATATTAGTAGCGCGGGATGCACCGCGCTACTACTACTAGTTAGCTGTAGCGCCATAGTAGTAGCGCAGGCACCCGCGCTACTACTAGCTTTTAACCCGCGCTACTACTAGGCTTTTTCCTAGTAGTGTCCCTTTCTATCAATAATATGCAAATCAAATTCTTATAGCAAGAGAACCCATCTCATATGTCTAGGTTTGGCATCTTTCTTTCCGTAAGATATTTAATAGCAGCATGATCAATGTGAACAGTTACTTTGGAATCAACAATATAAGGTCTAAACTTATCCCATGCAAATACAACTGCTAGAAATTCTTTTTCAGTGGTAGCATAATTTCTCTGGGCACTATCTAGAGTTTTAATAGCATACTGAATACCATTTAATTTCTTATTAACTCTTTGTCTTAGAACAACACCAACAACATAATCACTAGCATCACACCTAATTTCAAAGGGCAAATTTCAATCAGGTGGCTGAACAATAGGTGCAGACATCAAGGCTTTCTTAAGTATTTCAAATGCTTCTACACAATAATTATAAAAAACAAAAGTAACATCTTTTTGCAAGAGATTAGTGAGAGGTCTAGAAATTTTAGAGAAGTCTTTAATAAACCTCCTATAGAAACCAACATGACCAAGGAAACTTCTTATACCTTTGATATCTTTAGGACACGCCATCTTTTCAATATCATCTACTTTAGCTTTATCAACTTCAATACCTCTTTCAGAAATTTTATGCCCCAAGATAATACCTTAATTAACCATAAAGTGGCACTTTTCCCAATTCAAGACAAGATTGGTTTCTTCACATCTCTGCAAAACTCGGTCAAGATTGCTTAAGCAATCATCAAAAGAAGTTCTGTAAACGGAGAAGTCATCCATGAAAACCTCAAGAATCTTTTCACAAAAGTCAAAGAATATAGCAGTCATAAGGAATAGATCTATAAGCAAAGGTACCAAAAGGGCAAGTAAAGGTGGTTTTCTCTTGATCATATTTTGACACAGATATTTGAGAGATACCAGAATAACCATCTAGAAAGCAAAAATAAGTATGTTTGGATAGTCTTTCTAGCATTTGATCAATAAAAGGTAGAGGGTAATGATCTTTCCTAGTAGCTTTATTTAATTTGTGGAAATCAATTACCATTGTATAACCTGTAACAATTCCTTCAGGAATCAATTCATTCTTATCATTAGGAACAACGGCAACACCTCCCTTCTTAGGGACACAATGAACATGACTTATCCATTGACTATCAGCAATAGGATAAATTATACCTGCCTCGAGAAGCTTTAGTATTTCATTTCTTACCACTTCTTTCATCTTAGGAGTTAATCATCATTGATGATCAATAATGGGTTTAGCATCTTTCTCCAATTTAATTTTGTGCTGACATAGAGTGGGACTAATGCCCTTAAGATAATCAAGAGTATATCCAATAGTGGCACAGTGCTTCTTCAGAGTTTTCAACAATTTCTTTTCTTCATGCTCTGAAAGGTTAGAACTATTAATAATAGGATATATCTTCTTTTCATCAAGATAAGCATATTTCAGAGTATCAGGTAATTGTTTAAGCTCATACATGGGACCACCCTTAGGTGGAGGAGGATCCCCAAGGATTTCAACATGCAAATTGTTATTTAAAATAGGTCCTTGATTAAAGAATACTTCATCTATTTCCCTTCTTTCATTCATAAACATATCATTTTTCATGGTCTAGCAAATATAGTTCTAAAGGATCATTAGGAGGCACGGCAATAGAAGCAAGACCAATAATTTCATCCTTACTAGGCAATTCTTTATCATGGGGTTGTCTATGAAATTTAGAGAAAATAAAATAATGAGACATATCCCCTAAACCAATAGTAACAATATCTTTCTCGCAGTCTATCTTAGCATTGACAGTGTTCAAGAAAGGTCTATCAAATATAATGGGACAAAAATTATCTTGTGGGGAACCAAGAACAAGAAAATCAGTAGGATATTTGATCTTCCCACACAAGACTTGAACATATCTAACAATCCCAATTGGTGATATAGTATCTGTATTAGCAAGCTTAATAGTAACATCAATATCTTCTATCTCCGCAGGTGCAATATCATTCATAATTTCTTTATATAAGGTATAATGAATTGCACTCACACTAGCACCCATATCACATAAGCCATGATAACAATGATCTCCTATTTTAACAGAAACAATAGGCATGCCAACAATAGGTCTATGTTTATCTTTAGTATCAGGTTTAGCAATTCTAGCGGCTTCATCATAGAAATAAATAACATGCTCACCAATATTATCAACTGAGAGATCTTTAACCATATCAATACTAGGTTCAACTTTAATTTGCTCAGAGGGTGTAGGTGTTTTAGTGTAACTCTTACAAACCACAGTTGAAGCTTTAGCATGATCCTTTATTCTATCAGGAAAAAGTGGTTTCTCAATATAAGCAGTAGGAACAATAGGATCAACATTATAAGTAATAGTTTCTTTTCAACTTTAATAGGTTCAACTACTTTAACTTCAACGGGAGGATGATATTTAAACCACTTCTCCTTGGGGAGATCAACATGAGTAGCAAAAGATTCGCAGAAAGAAGCTAGTATATCTCCGAGTCAAGTCCATATTTAGTGCTAAAATTGCAAAAAGCATCGGTATCCATAAAAGATTTAACACAATCAAACTTAAGGTTTATTCCTGACTCTTTACCTTCGTCGAGATCCCAATCTTCAGAGCTGCGTTTAATTCTTTTCAATAAATCCCATTTGAATTCAATATCCTTCTTCATATAGGAACCAGTGCAAGAAGTATCGAACATGGATCGATCATTATGAGAAAGCCGGGCATAATTTTTTTGATAATAATTTCTCTTGAGAGCTCATGATTGAGGCATGAATGTAACATTGACTTAAGCCTCCCCCAAGCTTGAGCGATACTTTATCCTTCACGAGGACAAACATTATATATAAAATTACGATCACGATGAACCAGATGCATAGGATAAAACTTATGATGAAATTCCAATTTCAATCGGTTCTAGTTCCATGATCCAATATCATCCAATAGCCTATAGCATGTCAATGCCTTTTCCTTCAGAGATAAAGGGAATACCTTCTTCTTAACAACATCCTCGAGTATACCTGCAAGCTTAAATAATCCACAAACTTCATCCATATAGATTAGGTGCATATGTATCGGCATGTAATGTTCCATCTCCTGCATAAGGATCAGCTAGCAGTTTCTCTATCATACCCGAAGGAATTTCATAATAAATATTTTCAGTAGGTGCAGTAGGTTGAGGAGTAATTAATTGTGGTTCCGGTTGAGGTGAAGATACCCCGAACAAACCCCTCAAAAGATTATTTTCCAAAGTAACAAGTGACAGTAAATTTCAGCACACTATATAAATGTTTCCTTACCAAATTCCACTTTCCAAAGGCGCTTCACTCACCGGCAACGGTGCCAGAAAAGAGTCTTGATGACCCACAAGTATAGGGGATCTATCGTAGTCCTTTCTATAAGTAAGAGTGTCGAACCTAACGAGGAGCAGAAGGAAATGACAAGTGGTTTTCAGCAAGGTATTCTCTACAAACACTGAAATTATCGGTAACAGATAGTTTTGTGATAAGATAAATCTTAACGGGTAACAAGTAAATAAAGTAACTAAGGTGCAGCAAGGTGGCCCAATCCTTTTTGTAGCAAAGGACAAGCCTGGACGAACTCTTATATAAATCAAAGCGCTCCCGAGGACACATGGGAATTACTGTCAAGTTAGTTTTCATCATGCTCATATGATTCACGTTCGTTACTTTGATAATTTGATACACTACAAGAAATCTGTTAATCCATGACGGATTCCTGATGACGTTCTCAAAAGCCGTCATGAAAATCGTCACAATTGAATAGGATGCGAATGGCCTCCAAAATAGTAGTACCTTTATGACAGACATCGAGAGGCCGTCATGGAATCCGTCATGGATCGACTAACTGGGCCTGCCCTTCTCTTTTTATATACACCACCCGGACCGTCACGAATGGCTTGCGCTGATGTGGCAATCCTGCACGAAGCCGAAGCTGCTTTTTGATTGGTTGATATGACCCTCCCACGGATCACGCATAAGCACCGTCCATCCCTCCTGGATCCAACGGTAGGCACACTCCTCCCTCCCTCCCCCTCTCTCTCTCTCCTTTCTTCCTCCACCACGAGCCGTCGGCTGCTCCCTCCCAGTGCTCCCCCCGATTTTGGATCACGGCGGCATAGACTTCTGCTCCTTCCTGACACGCCCCTCACCAGATGCACGCGGACGTGCTCATCCCCACCTCCTCGTCTTGGTGATCATGAAGCTCTCCATCGGGGGCTCCTTCTCCCCGGATCTGGTCGCAGCCCCCAATCTCAACCAGCGACGCCGGCCACCACCACCCCTCTGTCATCATCCCTCGCCGGCCACGACGAGGTCCTCCCTCCGGCATCGTGGATCTAGGTCCCCTTCTAACCCATAGATGGATCCCATCTACTCATCCACACCTGCACGCCCGATCTAGGATCTCCGGTGCTCTTCCTCTCCTCAAGGGGCGTGGCAGCCGCCCTTTCCCTGCGGGTCAAGCGGGAATACAACATTCCCTCTCCTTCACCGCACCAACGACCGCCACAACCGTGGTGCACGGAGACGCGCCGCTGGCCGCCGCAAGGGGAGAAAAGGACCGACTCCTCTGCTGCAGGTCACCGGAGCTCATCCTGTGCAGGTCACGGGAGGCGAGGTGGCGCCATTACTTCACTACCCGTCATAGCGACTTCTCTCCACAGGGGTAAGAATAGTGGAATGCTTCGTTTCTGTTTCCGTTTTTTTATCTGAACCTTGTTGCTGCAATGGCGTGACATGAATACACTAGTCACCTGACAATTAAGAAATTCTATAGCTTTATGGTATTTATCTGGGAGTAATTCCTGTTGCTTGTGACTAAGGACTTCTGCCTATGTTGGCCTTTTGTTGTTATTATAGGCAGGTTCCGAGAGAAGCAAATGATTTGGGTTTGGACAATTTAAGTTTTAGAATTCCAGTACCCATTCTTGTCACGTGATGTTGTAGTTCGCCTAGTTAGCAACTTAGCATTACCCCCTGATAATAGTTGGCCTCGCCGTCGTAACTCTTATTCTTATCAGAAGTATTTTACATGTTCACTAAGTTCCTGACCATAGGTGATCCACTTGATCATAATTTTGTTTCCATTTTAATTTAAATTGGGCAGTCTATCAGTTTTCTGCAGCAAGACGATTATCTGTATCTTCAAAGGTACATAGATTATTTTACTAGCATATTTGCAATACCATAAGGTCGACCACCTTTTCCTATGAACTTTCTCACATGTATCTTGAACCATTCAAGGATCAAATTCAGAGACATTGTGGTAAAAGTAACTAATTCACTGTTGTGTTTTATGTGCTGTGTTCTTTTACATTGCCTTTGAGTTTATCATATTTTTTGAAGTGGCTGAGAAAACCAAGTAGCTGAGTTCTGGTATAGTAAATGATCATCTGATTTTCTGACTGTAGCCCCTGATTTGATGTCAATTTACTTTGCTAGGAGTTGAATTTGAGTGGTCTTGGTGTGCCCAATGTACCCCCTGCAGCTTGGGAGACAAGTGATGTGGTGAAACTTGATCTTTCGAAGAACTTGATAGAAGATCTGCCAAATGAGTTGTCCCTGTGCTCATCACTTCAAGTGAGTTGAACTCTTGTGTTGGTTTGCTTGGAAGAAAAGAACCATTACTTGAAAATCAGCTATGAGATAGACTAAATCATTTAAGCTTGGTTGATAGATAAAATTCGGTTCATGTGCTGGTGCAAGTGTACATTTTTCTATTCAATGAAGAGTGTGTTTACTGGTATGACAGAATGCAGAATGCAGAGTGCAATACAAAGGTTCAGCACCACTCTGCCGCGCGCTAGTGGTGACCGGCCTGCACTGTGTCCCTTGCATCATCTACAAACCAGTTTAGTGAGCACTTGTATCTCTGCCTCCCTCCTCTACTATGAGCCCGTGGCTGTGGCATACACTGTTTTGTGGCCATTGAGATGAACCTGATCCATGGTTAGTTAGGGCATTAGTGTTGTTTGGGCTTGATTAGCTCAATTTGATGTTGTTTAGGCTTGAGCAAAGTTGTTCTCTTATTGAAATGAGAGGGATAAGGTAGGTGCTGCAGCTGTTGGCAATCGTCTATATGCAATTGTGGGCAACCAGAGAATATGTGTTGCATTTGTATGTCCTCATGTTTAAAATTTGTGTCTGGAAGTTATTACTAGATCTACTATCCCAATATTTTTTTCCTAAATCTCATGGTAAATCTGGAAGTTGTATTGCATATATGTGTATTATGCCATAACAGTAAACTTCTAAAAGAAAGTGGAGCTGAACCTTTGTATTGCACTTTGCATTCTGCAGATTACGCTATACTTATTCGCATGTCATGCTATATGAACAGGCACTGCGGTTGTGATTGTTATGCTGGGAGCGATGTTCCTCATGGTCCCAGTAATGCTGCTAGTATGGAAGAGGCACTAGATCCTTGTTGTCACATTCCTTGAGCTCTCGTTGATGGAGGATAAATGGAACAAGTGATCATCTAGTGGAGACAAAAAGTAAGTCACAACCTCTTTGCTCTTCCTGTTCGTAATAAGAAGGAATCCTTACTCTAGTGTCCCATTTACTTGTAGCGTTAAAATTTTCGATACACAATATATATGAAGCTTCCATGCTTTTCAAGTTTTTTGCAATATTGTTTTTCTCTATATTGCACCTAGAACTGAATGTTCAATTGGATCAGGCAGGTAACATAGTGAGTAGGCCTTCTTGCCTGTTTACTTTTCGCTTGGATCAGGCGTTCATGTAAACATGATAGCTCCAACTCTTGTTTCAAGAGTGAGTAGTACGCTGAAACTGCATTCTAGTAAATAGGGGTTACTTCTCAAATCTGAGAAATTTAAAACCAATCCTCATTGCTAACTGGTGGTGTATATATAATAATGGTATATGAAGATGAACTCGGCAAGAACTCAGCTTTTACCTTCAAAATATATGTACAGAATTTCCAGATCTAATCTGAAATGTCAACTGAGCATTATCTGTGACCTTTAAAACCAAAAACCTACTGTATGGACAAACACAAATCGTACTACTGTTCTTTGTTTAGAAATGTTGTGCATTATTTTGTTGGTGGGTTTTCTCCCTAGGCATTTCTTTTTCTATCCTTTTTGTCTCCTGCAGCCCGTGAATATGTATTCCAGAAATAAGTTTAATCCGAATCTAAGAAGAAAATTACATAGTTACATTGTGGCAGTCCTACAGTAAGAATACAGAGGTTTAAACCTGTTTATTTGTGTACTACACACATGTATTAGTGAGTCAATTTATTGTTCTTTTATACTAGATACTTTGTTATTCTCATTTGTAGGCTCAATAAGATTTAAGGATTTTGGAAAGCATGTAATTTGTTTTTTAAGTTTCTTCTACTATATATTCATATATACAAATGTCTAATGTTGTTGTGAACATGGTAGGTATGTTACTGTCCATCACAATCCGCCAAGACATATAGTTGCCATCAGGAGGGTTGACGACAAGAACACGAGTGACAACCTTATTAGTTTATATGTGTTGTTTATGTAAATTGGATTGTACCGGTTCCTAATCCTTGTTGTGTGATATATGTTGTCAATATATGTTGTATATTATCATTTCATGGAGGATATTCTAAACTGCTAGGTTTTAGATACCTATGGATGGTTGCATATTAAGTGATTTTGTCAATATATGTTGTAGATACTTATGGATGGTTGCATATTGAGTCATTTGGTCAAAAATTGGCATTATGATTTATGGAACACATTATGCTAAAAGTTTATCTGATTAAAATTGGGCTGAAGGAATAGATGGGACCAAATTTTAATTGATCCTAAATCCATGACGGTTTCTGTGACGAAAAATAGTGTCCACATAGGTAGCCACGTCATTCCAGTTAGTCAATTAGAAATCCTACGTGGCATTGGTCCATGACGGTCTGTTCCGTCACAGCCTAGTGTGGGCTTGGGCGGGCCAAAGGCAGTTCCATGACGGCCAAGAACCGTCATGGAAGCCATGATGTTAAATTATGACGCGATATACATGACGGATCTCAAGTCCGTCAAGGATGGACACGCATGACAGTTTTTGGCTGTTCCGTGACGGCTAGGGACCGTCACGTATTAACAGATTTCTTGTAGTGATATGTGGGTGGACCGGTGCTCGAGTGCTGCCTTTCCTTGGACAAGCCTCACACTTATGATTAACCCCTCTCGCAAGCATCCGCAACTACGAAAGAAGTATTAAGGTAAACCTAACCATAGCATGAAACATATGGATCCAAATCAGCCCCTTACGAAGCAACGCATAAACAAGGGTTTAAGCTTCCGTCGCTCTAGCAACCCATCATCTACTTATTACTTCCCAATGTCTTCCCTAGGCCCAAATAATGGTGAAGTGTCATGTAGTCGATGTTCACATAACACCACTAGAGGAGAGACAACATACATCGCATTAAAATATCAAACGAATACCAAATTCACATGATTACTTATAACAAGACTTCTCCCATGTCCTCAGGAACAAACGTAACTACTCACACGGCATATTCATAATCATAATCGAAGGAGTATTAATTATCATTAAGGATCTGAAACTATAATCTTCCACCGGATAAACCAACTACCATCAACTACAAGGAGTAATCAACACTACTAGCAACCCATAGGTACCAATTTGAGGTTTTGGAACCAAGATCGAATACAAGAGATGAACTAGGGTTTGAGAGGACATGGTGCCGGTGAAGATGTTGATGGAGATTCAACCCCTCTCGATGAGAGGATCGATGGTGATGATGATGGTGACGATGTCCCCCTCCCGGAGGGATGTTTCCCTGACAGAACAGCTCCGCCGGACACCTAGATTGGTTCTGCCCAGGTTCCGCCTCGAGACAGAGGCGCTTCGTCCCTAAAGCTTCCTTCTCATTTTTCCAGATGAAAACACACCATATAGACAAAGATGGGCACCGGAGGACTGCCAGGGGGCCCACAAGGTCGGGGCACGCCTAGGGGCCACCCTTGTTGCTGGCTGGTGGCCCCCCTTTGGTACTTTCTTCGCCCAATATTTTTTTATATTCCAAAAATAAGCTCCGTGAAGTTTCAGGACTTGTGGAGTTGTGCAGAATAGGACTCTAATATTTTCTCCTTTTCCAGTCCAGAATTCTAGTTGCCGGCATTCTCCCTCTTCATGTGGACCTTATAAAATAAGAGAGAATAGACATAAGTATTGTGATATAATGTGTAATAACAGCCCATAATGCAATAAATATCAACGTAAAAGCATGATGCAAAATGGACGTATCAATATGCCATGTCGCAATAAGTCCGGGATATGTATTCCAGCACGCAATCAATCTCAGTCACCCCGACGTGTAATCTCGCAATGCCATGGCTGCATGTATAAGGCATACCCACCTTTTGTTGGAAATATGCCCTAGAGGCAATAATAAATTGATTATTATTATATTTCCTTGTTCATGATAATCGTTTATTATCCATGCTATAATTGTATTGATAGGAAACTCAGATACATGTGTGGATACATAGACAACACCATGTCCCTAGTAAGCCTCTAGTTGACTAGCTCGTTGATCAATAGATGGTTACGGTTTCCTGACCATGGACATTGGATGTCGTTGATAACGGGATCACATCATTAGGAGAATGATGTGATGGACAAGACCCAATCCTAAGCATAGCACAAAGATCGTGTAGTTCGTATGCTAAAGCTTTTCTAATGTCAAGTATCATTTCCTTAGACCATGAGATTGTGCAACTCCCGGATACTGTAGGAGTGCTTTGGATGTGCCAAACGTCACAACGTAACTGGGTGGCTATAAAGGTACACTACAGGTATCTCCGAAAGTGTCTGTTGGGTTGGCACGAATCGAGACTGGGATTTGTCACTCCGTGTGACGGAGAGGTATCTCTGGGCCCACTCGGTAGGACATCATCATAATGTGCACAATGTGATCAAGGAGTTGATCACGGGATGATGTGTTACGGAACGAGTAAAGAGACTTGCCGGTAACGAGATTGAACAAGGTATCGGGATACCGACGATCGAATCTCGGGCAAGTATCGTACTAATAGACAAAGGGAATTGTATACGGGATTGATTAAGTCCTTGACATCGTGGTTCATCCGATGAGATCATCGTGGAGCATGTGGGAGCCAACATGGGTATCCAGATCCCACTGTTGGTTATTGACCGGAGAACGTCTCGGTCATGTCTGCATGTCTCCCGAACCTGTAGGGTCTACACACTTAAGGTTCGATGACACTAGGGTTATAAAGGAAGTTTGTATGTGGTTACCGAATGTTGTTCGGAGTCCCGGATGAGATCCCGGACGTCACGAGGAGTTCTGGAATGGTCCGGAGGTAAAGATTTATATATGGGAAGTCCTATTTTGGTCACCGGAAAAGTTTCAGGGTTTATCGGTAACGTACCGGGACCACCGGGGGGTCCCGGGGGTCCACCAAGTGGGGCCACAAGCCCCGGAGGCTTGCATGGGCCAAGAGTGGTAAGGGACCAGCCCTTGAGTGGGCTGGTGTGCCTCCCACAAGGCCCAAGGTGCAGCAAAGGAGGAGAAGGGGAAACCCTAGGCTTAGATGGGCCCTAAGGCCCACCCTAGGGGCGCCCCCTCTCCCCTCTTGGCCGCCGCCCCCCTAGGAGATTGGATCTCCTAGGGCCGGCGCCCCCCCTTGGCCCCCTATATATAGTGGGGGAGATGGAGGACTTCTTACTTTTGCCTTTGGTGCAGCCCTCCCCCTCTCCCAAGTCCTTCTCCTCTCCCGCGGTGCTTGGCGAAGCCCTGCAGGATTGCTACGCTCCTCCACCACCACCACGCCGTCGTGCTGCTGCTGGATGGAGTCTTCCTCAACCTCTCCCTCTCTTCTTGCTGGATCAAGGCATGGGATACGTCACCGGGCTGTACGTGTGTTGAACACGAAGGTGTCGTCCGTTCGGCACTAGGATCTTCGGTGATTTGGATCACGACGAGTACGACTCCATCAACCCCGTTCTCTTGAACGCTTCCGCTTAGCGATCTACAAGGGTATGTAGATGCACTCTTCTTCCCCTCGTTGCTGGTTTCTCCATAGATAGATCTTGGTGACATGTAGGAAAATTTTGAATTTCTGCTACGTTCCCCAAAAGTGGCATCATGAGCTAGGTCTATTGCGTAGATTCTATGCACGAGTAGAACACAAAGTAGTTGTGGGCGTTGATATTGTTCAATATGCTTACCGTTACTTGTCCAATCTTGTTTCGACGGCATCGTGGGATGAAGCGGCCCGGACCAACCTTACACATACGCTTACGTGAGACCGGTTCCACCGACTGACATGCACTAGTTGCATAAGGTGGCTGGCGGGTGTCTGTCTCTCCCACTTTAGTTGGAACGGATTCGATGAAAAGGGTCCTTATGAAGGGTAAATAGCAATTGGCATATCACGTTGTGGTTTTGCGTAGGTAAGAAACGTTCTTGCTAGAAACCCACAGCAGCCACGTAAAACATGCAAACAACAATTAGAGGACGTCTAACTTGTTTTTGCAGGGTATGCTATGTGATGTGATATGGCCAAAAGGATGTGATGAATGATATATGTGATCTATGAGATTGATCATGTTCTTGTAATAGGAATCACGACTTGCATGTCGATGAGTATGACAACCGGCAGGAGCCATAGGAGTTGTCTTAATTTATTTATGACCTGCGTGTCAACATAAATGTCATGTAATTACTTTACTTTATTGCTAACCGTTAGCTGTAGTAGTAGAAGTAATCGTTGGCGAGACAACTTCAAGAAGACACGATGATGGAGATCATGATGATGGAGATCATGGTGTCATGCCAGTGACAACGATGATCATGGAGCCCCGAAGATGGAGATCAAAAGGAGCAATATGATATTGGCCATATCATGTCACTATTTGATTGCATGTGATGTTTATCATGTTTATACATCTTGTTTACTTAGAACGACGGTAGTAAATAAGATGATCCCTCATTAAAATTTCAAGAAAGTGTTCCCCCTAACTGTGCACCGTTGCGATAGTTCGTTGTTTCGAAGCACCACATGATGATCGGGTGTGATAGATTCTAACGTTCACATACAACGGGTGTAAGACAGATTTACACACGCAAAACACTTAGGTTGACTTGACGAGCCTAGCATGTGTACAGACATGGCCTCGGAACACAGAAGACCGAAAGGTCGAGCATGAGTCGTATAGAAGATACGATCAACATGAAAATGTTCACCGACGTTGACTAGTCCATCTCACGTGATGATCGGACACGGCCTAGTTGACTCGGATCATGTAATCACTTAGATGACTAGAGGGATGTCTATCTGAGTGGGAGTTCATAAGATGAACTTAATTATCTTGAACATAGTCAAAAGGTCTTCGCAAATTATGTCGTAGCTCGTGCTTTAGTTCTACTGTTTAGATATGTTCCTAGAGAAATTTTAGTTGAAAGTTGATAGTAGCAACTATGCGGACTAGGTCCATAAACTGAGGATTGTCCTCATTGCTTCATAGAAGGCTTATGTCCTTAATGCACCGCTCAGTGTGCTGAACCTCGAACGTCGTCTGTGGATGTTGCGAACATCTGACATACACATTTTGATAACTACGTGATAGTTCAGTTAAACGGTTTAGAGTTGAGGCACCGAAGACGTTTTGAAACGTCGCGAAACATATGAGATGTTTCGAGGGCTGAAATTGGGATTTCAGGCTCGTGCCCACGTCAAGAGGT
The DNA here is from genome assembly GCA_034509565.1 of Triticum monococcum. Classification (NCBI taxonomy): domain Eukaryota; kingdom Viridiplantae; phylum Streptophyta; class Magnoliopsida; order Poales; family Poaceae; genus Triticum; species Triticum monococcum. The sequence goes on from CM067845.1 coordinate 676,170,138, forward strand.
ATAAGACCTCTGACGATTTTCTTAGCCTAAAAACTAAGGAGAAAAGCTCAATTGTTGAGTTTGTGCTCAGATTGTCTGAGTACAACAATCATTTGAATCAAGTGGGAGTTGATCTTCCAGATGAAATAGTGATAGTTCTCCGAAGTCATTACCACCAAGCTGCTAGAGCTTCGTGATGAACTATAATATATCAGGGACATATATGATGATCCTTGAGATATTTGCGATGTTTGACACCGCGAAAGTAGAAGTCAAGTAGGAGCATCAATTGTTGATGGTTAGTTAAAAACCACTAGTTTCAAGAAGGGCAAGGGCAAGAAAGGGATACTTCATGAAACGACAAGTCAGTTGCTGCTCAAGTGAAGAAACCCAAAGTTGAACCCAAGCCCGAGACTAAGTGCTTCTGTAATAAAGGGGAACAGCCACTGGAGCAGAATTACCCTAGATACTTGGTAGATGAGAAGGCTGGCAAGGTTGATAGAAGTATATTGGATATACATTATGTTCATGTGTACTTTACTAGTACTCCCAGTAGCACCAGGGTATTAGATACCGGTTCGGTTGCTAAGTGTTAGTAACTCGAAATAAAAGGCTACGGAATAAACGGAGACTAGCTAAAGGTGAGCTGACGATATGTGTTGGAAGTGGTTCCAATGTTGATATGATCAAATATCGTACGCTCCTTCTACCATCGAGATTGGTGTTAAACCTAAATAATTGTTATTTGGTGTCTGCGTTGAGCATAGACATGATTGGATTATGTCTATCGCGATACAATTATTCATTTAAGGAGAATAATGGTTACTCTGTTTATTTGAATAATACCTTCAATGGTCTTGCACCTAAAATGAATGGTTTATTGAATCTCGATCGTAGTGATACACATGTTCATGCCAAAAGATATAGGATAGTAATGATAGTACCACCTACTTGTGGCACTGCCACTTAAGTCATATCGGTATAAAACGCATGAAGAAGCTCCATGTTGATGGATCTTTGGACTCACTCATTTTTGAAAGGATTGAGACATGTGAACCATGTTTGTTGGTAGATATGCATGAAGAAACTCTATATAGATGGATCGTTTGGACTCACTTGATTTTGAATCACTTGAGACATGCAAAACATACCACATGGGCAAGATGACTGAAAGTCTCGTTTTCAGTAAGATGGAACAAGAAAGCAACATGTTGGAAGTAATACATCTTGATGTATGCAGTCCAATGAGTGCTGAGGCATGTAGTGGATATCGTTACGTTCTTACTTCACAGATGATTTGAGTAGATGTTGAGAATGTTTACTTGATAAATCATGAGTCTGAATTATTGAAAGGTTCAAGTAATTTCAGGGTGAAGTTGAAAGATTGTCGTGACAAGAGGATAAAAGATCTATGATATGATCATAGAGATGAATATCTGAATTATGAGTTTGGCACAGAATTAAGACATTGTGGAAATTGTTTCACAACTGATACATCCTGGAACACCATAGTGTGATGGTGTGTCCGAACATCATAACTGCACCCTATTGGATATGATGCATACCATGATGTCTCTTATCGAATTACCACGATAGTTTATGGGTTAGGCATTAGAGACAACCGCATTCACTTTAAATAGGGCACCACGTAATTCCGATGAGATGACACCGTATGAACTATGGTTTAGAGAAACCTAAGCTGTCATTTCTTAAAAGTTTGGGGCTGTGACGCTTATGTGAAAAAGTTTCAGGCTGATAAGCTCGAACCCAAAGAGGATAAATGCATCTTCATAGGACACCCAAAACAGTTGGGTATACCTCCTGTCTCAGATCCGAAAGCAATAAGGAATTGTTTCTGAAATCGGGTCCTTTCTCGAGGAAAAGTTTCTCTCGAAAGAATTGAGTGGGAGGATGGTGGAGGCTTGATGAGGTTATTGAACCGTCTCTTCAACTAGTGTGTGGCAGGGCACAGGGAGTTTTTCCTGTGGCGTCTACACCAATTGAAGTGGAAGCTTATGATGGTGATCATGAAACTTCAGATCAAGTCACTATCAAACCTCGTGGGATGACAAGGATGCGTACTACTTCAGAGTGGTACGTAATCCTGTCTTGGAAGTCATGTTGCTAGACAACAATGAACCTACGAGCTATGGAGAAGCGATGGTGGGCCCGGATTCCGATAAATGGCTTGAGGCCATAAAATCCGAGAGAGGATCCATGTATGAAAACAAAGTGTAGACTTTGGCAGAACGGCTCGATGGTCGTAAGGCTATTGAGTACAGATGGATTTTAAAAGGAAGACGGACAATGATGGTAAGTATCACCATTAAGAAAGCTTGACTTGTCGTTAAGATGTTTTCCGACAAGTTCAAGGAGTTGACTACGGTGAGACTTTCTCACTCGTAGCGATGCTAAGAGTCTATTGGAAATATATTAGCGATTACTACATTATTTATGAAATCTTGCAGATAGGATGTCAAAACATTGTTTCCTCGACGATTTTCTTGAGGAAAGGTTGTATGTGATACAACCAGAAGGTTTTGTCAATCCTGAAAGATGCTAATAAGTATGCAAAGCTCCAGCAATCCTTCTGAGGACTGGAGTAAGCATCTCGGAGTTGGAATGTATGCTTTGATGAGATGATCAAAGTTTTTGGGTGTATACAAAGTTTATGAGAAACTTGTATTTCCAAAGAAGTGAGTGGGAGCACTATAGAATTTCTGATGAGTATATGTTGTTGACATATTGTTGATCAGAAATGATGTAGAATTTCTGGAAAGCATATAGGGTTATTTGGAAAGTGTTTTTCCATGGAAAGCCTGGATTAAGCTACTTGAACATTGAGCATCAAGATCTATAAGGATAGATCAAAACGCTTAATGGTACTTTCAAATGAGCACATACCTTGACGTGATCTTGAAGGTGTTCAAGATGGATCAGTCAAAGAAGGAGTTCTTGCCTGAGTTGTAAGGTATGAAGTTAAGACTTAAAGCTCGACCACGGCAGAATAGAGAGCAAGGACGAAGGTCGTCCCCTATGCTTAAGACATAGGCTCTACAGTATGCTATGCTGTGTACCGCACCTGAAGTGTGCCTTGCCATGAGTCAGTCAAGGGGTACAAGAGTGATCCAAGAATGGATCACAGGACGGCAGTCAAAGTTATCCTTACTAACTAGTGGACTAAGGAATTTTCTCGATTATTGAGGTGGTAAAAGAGTTCGTCGTAAAGGGTTACGTCGATGCAAACTTTGACACTAATCCAGATTATTCTAAGTAGTAAACTGGGTTCGTATAGTAGAACAGTTGTTTGGAATAGCTCCAAATAGAACGTGGTAGCTGCATCTAGGAGATGACATAGAGATTTGTAAAGCGCACACGGATATGAAAGATTCAGACCCGTTGACTATAACATCTCTCACAAGCATAACATGATCAAACCCAGAACTCATTGAGTGTTAATCACATAGTAATGTGAACTAGATTATTGACTCTAGTAAACTCTTTGGGTGTTAGTCACATGGGGATGTGACCTTGAGTGTTAATCACATATCGATGTGAGCTGGATTATTGACTCTAGTGCAAGTGGGAGACTGTTGGAAATATGCCCTAGAGGCAATAATAAATTGATTATTATTATATTTCCTTGTTCATGATAATCGTTTATTATCCATGCTATAATTGTATTGATAGGAAACTCAGATACATGTGTGGATACATAGACAACACCATGTCCCTAGTAAGCCTCTAGTTGACTAGCTCGTTGATCAATAGATGGTTACGGTTTCCTGACCATGGACATTGGATGTCGTTGATAACGTGATCACATCATTAGGAGAATGATGTGATGAACAAGACCCAATCCTAAGCATAGTACAAAGATCGTGTAGTTCGTATGCTAAAGCTTTTCTAATGTCAAGTATCATTTCCTTAGACCATGAGATTGTGCAACTCCCGGATACCATAGGAGTGCTTTGGGTGTGCCAAACGTCACAACGTAACTGGGTGGCTATAAAGGTACACTACAGGTATCTCCGAAAGTGTCTGTTGGGTTGGCACGAATCGAGACTGGGATTTGTCACTCCGTGTGACGGAGAGGTATCTCTGGGCCCACTCGGTAGGACATCATCATAATGTGCACAATGTGATCAAGGAGTTGATCACGGGATGATGTGTTACGGAACGAGTAAAGAGACTTGCCGGTAACGAGATTGAACAAGGTATCGGGATACCGACGATCGAATCTCGGGCAAGTATCGTACCGATAGACAAAGGGAATTGTATACGGGATTGATTAAGTCCTTGACATCGTGGTTCATCCGATGAGATCATCGTGGAGCATGTGGGAGCCAACATGGGTATCCAGATCCCGCTGTTGGTTATTGACCGGAGAATGTCTCGGTCATGTCTGCATGTCTCCCGAACCCGTAGGGTCTACACACTTAAGGTTCGATGATGCTAGGGTTATAAAGGAAGTTTGTATGTGGTTACCGAATGTTGTTCGGAGTCCCGGATGAGATCCCGGACGTCACGAGGAGTTCCGGAATGGTCCGGAGGTAAAGTTTTATATATGGGAAGTTCTGTTTTGGTCACCGGAAAAGTTTCGGGGTTTATCGGTAACGTACCGGGACCACCGGGGGGTCCCGGGGGTCCACCAAGTGGGGCCACAAGCCCCGGAGGCTTGCATGGGCCAAGAGTGGTAAGGGACCAGCCCTTGAGTGAGGTGGTGCACCTCCCACAAGGCCCAAGACGCAGCAAAGGAGGAGAAGGGGAAACCCTAGGCTTAGATGGGCCCTAAGGCCCACCCTAGGGGGCGCCCCCCCTCTCCCCTCTTGGCCGCCGCCTCCCCTAGGAGATTGGATCTCCTAGGGCCGGCGCCCCCCCCCCCTTGGCCCCCTATATATAGTGGGGGAGATGGAGGACTTCTTACTTTTGCCTTTGGTGCAGCCCTCCCCCTCTCCCAAGTCCTTCTCTTCTCTCGCGGTGCTTGGCGAAGCCCTGCAGGATTGCTACGCTCTTCCACCACCACCACGCCGTCGTGCTGCTGCTGGATGGAGTCTTCCTCAACCTCTCCCTCTCTCCTTGCTGGATCAAGGCATGGGAGACGTCACCGGGCTGTACGTGTGTTGAACACGGAGGTGCCGTCCGTTCGGCACTAGGATCTTCGGTGATTTGGATCACGACGAGTACGACTCCATCAACCCCGTTCTCTTGAACGCTTCCGCTTAGCGATCTACAAGGGTATGTAGATGCACTCTTCTTCCCCTCGTTGCTGGTTTCTCCATAGATAGATCTTGGTGACACGTAGGAAAATTTTGAATTTCTGCTACGTTCCCCAACACCTTCTCAGTCTTACCGATCAACGACCCAATGCTCGAGGTCTCCAACAATTTGTTTAGGGGCTTAGATTTTTTTCGACAAAGGGTGAATTTTTATTACTCAAAATGAAGCATCAAGATAATAGAAACATAGTGAGCACACACCCGGTCGCTGCATAGTTAGGATGCACACGCGAACACCAACTCACACACGCAAAAAAACCGTCGGCAAATAGCAAAGTCATATAAGACCAAAACTATGCCTAAGTAAGAAAAGAAACCCTGGCCTGAAGCGTTCTAATTCATGATCGACAAACTACAATAATAACCATATCCACACGAACGATCTCATGACACGACAAGGACATCGAGATTCTTAAACAACAATGGCTTCAGGAAGGGAATGATGCTCGAGTGCCACCATCACTGCACTAGTAGAAAAAGGGCCTTTTGTCCCGGTTCTGGAACCGGGACTAAAGTCCACCTTTAGTCCCGGATTTTTTTAAAATATTTTCTGGATTTTCCAATTTCTGAATTATTTTAACCTCTAATCTCTAATCACCCCTCATCACTGCTCAATTTAATCTCTAATCACCCCTCATCATTTCAAATCATCTAACTTCCCGAACGGTTACCCATCCTCCCACTCCCCCAGCCTGAGCACACTTAACTTCCGGGTTCTATTCTCCCTCACGCTTAACTTCCGGGTTCTATTCTCCCTCGTTTCCAAGTCTGCACTTGTTGTTTTCCTGACAATAGTAAGATGTCAATCCTATTAACCCTCAGGAGTTTAGCTTGAGCATGACGTCACGCATTTCACTGTTTGAGTTTGAAACTATTGTTCTAAAAAACAATAATTATTTAGTAACACAAATATTTCTTGAATAAGTAATTTGACCATTGTTTGACCATAGTTTGACCACAGTTTGACCAGATTTGACCAAAATTGAAAAAAACTAAAATAATTAGAGCATAACTTCTTGAATAAGTAGTTTGACCAGATTTAACGATTTTTTTTAAAAAACTGAAATTTGAGCATAACTTTTTTTCCTTTTGGAATTTGAGGATTCTAAAAATTTGCAAATAGGCCATAGGCCGTCAAAATCAAATGCGGATTCTCGTGCTGAACATTTTGATATATTATACGTTTTTTTCTGACATCATATGCAAAAGTTATAGCCGTTTTACATTTTCCCTACACTTTTTGCAAAACATGTCCAAATTTAAGTTCAAAATTTTCCTAACTAATAGATGTGGTAACATAACTACATCTCGAAGGATTTTAACTTTCGAAGTTTTTATCATTTTCTTTTGTTTTTACAAAACTGAAAAGGCGATAAGGGGGGGTAGGATTTGAAAATTGCACCATTAATACTGGTTCGTGGCACGAACCGGTATTAAATGTTAGACCTTTAGTACCGGTTCATGCCATGAACCGGTACTAATGGGCATCGCACCCTTCAGTAGTGGTTCGTGGCACGAACCGGGACTAAAGGTCCCATTTAAACTGGGAGTAATGCCTGTACCGTGCCCTCGCCGCTTGAACCGGGACTAATGCTCACATTAGTCCCGATTCATAATGCAACCGTTATTAATGCTCTTTTCTGGCCGAACCAAAACCCCTTTTTCTACTAGTGCTGGAACCAACCACTAAAAGGCAGAGTCTAGGTTTTCACCCTCAAAAAACCATCTGAGCATATCCGAACAATGCCTTCAACAAGGTAACGGCGGCAAAATATCGTCATTGCCAGGTATAACCGGCAAGGGCCAGACCTAGTTTTCACCCCGGAGCTTGAGGCCTGGTACTCAAAAAGCACCACCATCGAAGTCAAGCATGTGTTGTCGCCATCACTTTTCCACGATCCTAGTAGCTACATGTGCTGGATTAGAAAACCGACAGCCGCCACTGCGCAACCATACCCTTTGCGTCAAGCCATCGTCCATAGATTGCATAACACCGTCGAAGCAATCACCGGATCTTGAAGAGTATCACTCGGAAGACCTTTCAATCGCCATCGTAATCCGTCGTGAGGCCACTGCCACGCCGGAGTGTTCATCCTGGATCAACACTGACGACGGAGCACCTCACCTCCGATTGCCACCTCGCCGGCCTTGAACCATCGTGTAGATCCGGCCAAGCCTGCAACTGCCAGTCAGACCACCACACGTACCGGTCATGCCGTGATCCGGGTCACACCAGCCGCGCCGGAAGCCTTGCAGAAGAGAATCCCGATCTAGCGATCACATCTCTGTTAGGTACTATAGCCATGACGGAGGATCGTGATTCGTGAATCTGCTTCCAAGACCCAGCCAGCAAGGGGGCAAGCCAGCCCAACGTCACTGGCACGGACTCGCGCCACCCTGTCAGAGCCACCACGCCACCGGACGCCAAGCCCCACCGCCAACCGACGGGCCACGTCAACATGCCGCCACGAAACTGCTGCCCTGCAGCACTAGAGCCGCCGCGAGGAGGCGCACCGCCCGGCGGCGCGGCGGGATGAGTGGGTAGATCGGCTGTCGGCGCTAGGGTAGGACGTGCCGCCCGAGTCGCCCTGGGCTGGGCGACGCGGACGTTGCGGTTCAGAAATGGAGGAACCCAAATCTGACGCAGTGGAATCCCCTCGGGTTCCTTCTTCTTCCACTCATCGAACTCAAGAAAGCACGTACTGTCAGGAATCCTGCATATACCAAACGCCAGGAGCTGTACCAGATCCTCTTTCTTCGGAAAATACATTTTTTACACTTGGTCGTCTATACGCACTAGAGACCACTGAAAGTCGCAGTAACTAACCTCCTCAATTGGCGCACTACTTGCTCCTCTGTCATGGATCCACCTGTGACACACAACAAGCCAGTCCTAGAGCTCTCAAGACGGGATCTGCAAGAATTCATACAAGGACCTATGGTTGTGTGAACATCAATCGGCGGACAAATTTTAATGTTTAACCTGTGTATCATTATACTGGATTAATCTAGTTGTAGTTGTAGGAGGCTATGTTTCTAGATGCTCTTGTGGTAACATCATTACTCTTTGGGAACTACATATGGCTCATGTCATCTCTATGTCTATGTTGCATTGTACGTGGCATTCCAAGCTTATCCCCGCATGTCTTTGCCTTGTATAGTACTCTCTCTGTTTTATAATATAAGACTTTTTTAACACTACAATAGAGTCAAAAAAACATCTTACATTATAAGATAGACGGAGTATATCCGTTCATGCTGCCGCCGGCCGCATGTATACAAAAACCGTAGCGTCAGCAGTGTCAGAGTGCCACAGCGGCGGTACACAAGCGGGCCACATTAGATGTATGTACGCAGTAGAGTATATTATCGCTAGCTTCCGCCGATCACGGTCGTCTGCATGCATGCACCGTCTTCTAGCTAGCCTGATTGCTCCGAACGTCTCTGTACGTGGACATTTCAACGACGTCGGTGTTGCTCAGTCTCTCTCTCTCTCTCTCTCTCTCTCATATCCGTAACGTTGGCTGTTGAATATTCTTGCTCTATATAAAGCGCCGGCTGTGGTGCATAGGGTGTACAAGAACGGAGAGGGACGGACACAGTTGATCCAAGGACCACGTACGTCCCTAGCTTCTTCCCACGTTGAGCTGAGCGATGGACCGACAAGTTCCAGCTACAGATCCTTGGTGGTACCCCGACGACTACCCCGGCGAGGCTGCAGCAGCCGCCGCCGGCGACGACTTCCTCGACATGTTCGTTGACAGCTCCATGCATGCATGTAGCTGGATTTGGCTGGTTCAGCAGTTAATGCATGACTCAAACTCTCAAAATGCCTTCTTGCAGCGAAGGTCTACTCGGGTTGGCGTGGGAAGGAGGCACGGCTCTTCCCTGCGTCCGCTCTCCGCCACCGGCGCTGGGGCCACCGTGCGTGTCGACTCCAGAGCCGCCACCTTCCGAGGACGTGATGGCAGCGTGGCTCTACCCGATCGTCAGTGGGGAGGACAATGCCGGGGACGGCCCGATGGTGAAGAGCGAACCGTCGGCGAAGGCGACGGGGAGTTTGGGGATGACAGAGAGCGAGGGGAAGCTTCCGGCTACGGACGGTATGTACAATGTCAAGGTATGAACACATGCATGCGCCCAATTATTTATCAAATTGTTTTATAAGTACTCTCTCCGTCTCATAATGTAAGACGTTTTTTGACACTACACTAGTGTTAAAAAACGTCTTACATTATGGTACAGTGGAAGTAATAAATAAGAAGCTCTTCACTCGACGCTGTGACTTTTCTTCTTCTTCTTCTTCTTCTTCTTGCAAGATCGTTTGGTGAAATTTAGGAAATGTTTATGGCCATTTATAGTCCGATAAAATTCAAAGTTTGACGTGATATGGCATGTCTGTGCCTTTATCAAGTCAGTTTAATAAGTAAACAAATAGCGCTTCGCTCTAACTTTTCTTCATCTTCTTCTTGCAAGATATTTTGGTGAACTTTTCTTTATCTTCTTCTTGGAAGATATTTTGGTGAATTTTTCTTGTTCTTCTTGCAAGATATTTGGGTGAGCTTTGAAGTTTGACGTGATATAGCATGTCGGACACTATGGTTTTTTCCTAAGGGAGATATGATCTTTCTATGTTACTTTGTGTTCTCCTCTGCTTGAATTCATTTTTCAACCACCCTTTTTTAGACAATTTTTTCAACCACCTGTTGAGCACGCTAGGTCCGTTACTTCAAAAAAGTACTAACTTCTTGGTTTACAAGGCCCGTGGACATTTTGAGGCCAACCTTGATTATCAGTTTTGAGTATTAATTATATGCAATAAAAGTATAGCTGAGTTCGTATTTGACTTTTTCCCAATGATTTGACTTTTGTAACATACTACCCATATATATTGTGTTTGTCTAACTGGAGATCTTCGAAAAAAAAATCTCAAAATGAATGCGGGCCTTTTAAGCAGATTATAACATGTACAAGTACATGTACATTTATGCAGATTATCATAGTGTCAAACTGTCAGGTGATCTAATATGTGGTTTCCACAAGCTTGTGGACTGATTCCTTGTAACCGAAGAAGTTTACATCATGTTTTCCACGAACGAGCTAGTGAACTGAGTTTCCCATATAGTTTTTCAGTTTAGCTGCATGTCAGTCGCCTGAAAACGCAACTTGGGTCAGACGATTTCACGTGAAGGAAGAAACCGTGAAGGGAAGGAAGGAGCTCGCCGGAGAAGGCTACTCTATTATCTATCTTAGGGGTGTGAGGGTGGTGAGCTCGCCGAATCCTATTATCTATCTTAGAGGTGTGGAGGTGGTGCAAGTTCGCCGGAAAAAACCGGCCATCACCAGGGCTAGAGAGATGGCCGGGGGCGGCAGCAGCATGGCGATGGGAAGCGGTTGAGGGGAGGGAGGGGCAGGAGGCTGGCGCGGGAGCGCCGCCGGCCGCGGGCGTTGGTGGCCGGTGATTCGTTGGGCGGTTTGGCAAGATGAAGAAAATGTGGACGCTGGAGGTTGAAGATGCAATGTTGGCCACTTGTTTTGCATCCGACGGTTGATAGGAATCTGACTGGCCCAAATTTATTTTTGAGTCGACTTACCTGTAGTCAATCTCATAGTTTTCACGTAGTGAACTCAACAGTCCCAACTGCATGTTTTCCAGCTTGTGTACTCTGTTTTCCTTAAGTCTTTGCAGTGATCAATAAGACGATGCAAACAATTGATCCCCTTTCGGGAAGAAATTACAGAAAAAAGAAGACACTGATTTGATCTAAGTATTTGTATCTCCGCTTGTCTCTGTGCTCACGACACAAACATAACGAGCGATTCCAGCGAGAGGAGGAAGGCGGCATTAGGAGGGCCAAACAGGGCAAGGTCGTCTCGCCACTCAAATACACACAACCATACAGAAAAGGTACTCCTGATCGATCTCACGTTCTCATTCCGACGCGCATATCTACATTTTTGAACGGAGTGATGCATCACCGTAAAATTTTGCATGGACGACTACGGCTGTGCAGAGGCGAAGGTGCAAGATCAGTGACAGGCTCAGGACCCTGCAGCGGCTCGTCCCTGGATGCAAAAAGGTAAGCTCATACTCAGTTTCCGACATCTACTGTAATCGACGATCACCCACTGACAGTTATGCTTGTGCATATGCTACTCTCCAATCCAATTCTTCAAAGCCTTCTCTGGTTGAGCTGAAGCTGCAAGCTTCTAATGACACCTCGCTCTCAAGTCTGAACGATTCTGATGGGCGTTTTTTTTTTTGTGCAGAGTAACCAGGCGTCGACGCTGGAGCAGACGATCCAGTACATGAAGTCGTTGCAACAGCACGTCCAGGCAATGAGCGTGAGGCCAGCACAAGCAGTGTACCCCGTCATGCAGACGGCATCGGTGCCGGCCGTCGCCGTGCCGCTAGGCGCCCCACCAGCCTCGGCAGCTCCAGGGACGGTGGTCGCGGGAGGATGCGTCCCGCTCCTGCCTGCAGGGATGGCTCCGTTCGGAGCCATGTTTCCGTACCCTCCTTACCACGCCGTGATGATGCCAGAACAACCGCCGCCGGCGGCGGCGGCGGCCCCATTTTACCTCCCACAGCCGGCAGCCTCTGCTGCCCCAGAGTGGCTGTGCTCCGTCTCCACGAAGCAGCATTACAAAAGGGGGCAAGGGAGGCGGGGGAGATTGTAAGACGGAATCAAGCGACTCGGAGGAAGGAATGGCTAGTCTAGCTCTAGTAACAAAAATAGTTGCTTGGCTGTAGACTACGTGTCCTGATAGGTTTTTTGTAGGTATAGGATTAGGCTTGTTACGACCAAGGCTGCCGGTGATTAAGAGTCCCGTTAGTATTTTCTCCGTCCGAAAATACTTGTTATCAAAACATATCTAAAGTTTTAGATACATCCTTTTTTATTTATTTTAATGACAAATATTTTTGGACAAAAGGAATACTAGCAAAATCATGTACAAGTAGTATACACCATACAAGAAGAGAGCGCCCAGCCCGTGACGAGAGGACAGACGACTCGCGGCTCAGTGAGCCTCGATCTAGGGTCGCCGCTGCCGCCACCCAACGCCAGATCCCTCCTCACTGACCCCTTCCCGCGGGTATCTTCCTCCCCTTGCCGCCGCCCGAGGGGCCCTCCGGTGAAGTCAGGATGGCTCCGAGGAAGACGATGGCGAGGCCCTTTTCTAGCTGATCGGCGCTACTGTAGCGGCTGTGATCCATGCATCCGGGGCGGCGGTCCCCTCGAGAGGCGGCGACATTCTCATCGAGACGGTGCATGCGGTGGCGGCGGGTCAGATCAGATCTGACCTCTACTGCGGCGGCGGCATGGTGGGCCTTGTCTCCGGTCAGATCTGATCCGGCCGGTGCAACCTGCTCCATGCGCGGCGGCGGTGATCGGTGGCGGTCCCCTGCACACGATGCTGGATGGAGGTTCCTCGAGTGGATCTGGGTGAAAACTCTACTCTTGGCATGTTGCCAAGGTCGAAGATGGCGGCATTTTTCTGCGTCGTTCTCTTCTTGAAGGCATCATCGTGGAGAAGCTCTAGACCCCTTTCCGCTACCTTTGGGGAAAACCCTAGATCAGTCGATCGGATGACGGCGGCGGCACGTGTCGTGCCCCTCTCGAGGGCGTCATTCTTGGAGGTGTGCATAGGCTCGAGGGACCAGTGGACGACATCTACGGTGGAGCGGCATTCACTGTGACGTATATACGTCGTGGAGTCTCGTTGGCGAGGAGCGGCAAAGTCTCAGCGACGGATGCGTGATGATGAATGCGCGTAGGGATGAGGCGCTGTCTGGCGCCATGGGGGCGTCGACGGTAGGCCTGGCAAGGTCGATGTATCAGTACCTGCTCTAAAGATGGATTGATGAAAGACGACGACGACGACCTATGAGTGCGTCGGACCGGTTTGTGCCCCAGACCTGATATGTGGCTTGATCAGGGCCTCCGGCTTTAGATGTTAGGCTAGGTGATAAATTTGGGTATTCGGCTTATACTTTTTGCACCCTTTCATCAATGAATAGGAGTAGCGACATATGTTGTCAAGATGATGGTTTAGACGTATTATCGTATTATTTTATAAAGTTTTTGTGAATAATTAATAAAGTGGCTGCATATCTCCAAGATGCAGAGGCGGGGTCATCCTCCTTTTCTAATAAAAAAATAATAAAAGTAGTTTCATCCGCTTGGGTTTTCTTGATCCTAAATGCTTATAGTACGCGCACACTTTTTGATGAATTGAAGCGGCCGTGCTACGCGACAAAGAAATCACACCAGCGGAGTAGTATAGATGCCAGCTTGTCGGGTCACATCAGCGTTCATTTTGGAGTTGCCCGTTTTGAGGGAATGGATCCAGCAGTTAATGCATTCACTGTTTTGCCTTTAATTTTGTTTCAAAAGAAATTCAAAAAACTATAACTTTTAAACCGCTCATTGCAATTCAGTTCTGTCTTTACCGTCGGATTTTTCGCGGCGAGATCTTTGAAACTAAATCCCACATAGGTATGTTTTGACCAATTTTTATGCCAAATTTAGTGCTATATTGTGTGACTTCAATAATGCATTGTGCAACTTTAATACTACATGGTGCAACTTTTTTTCAAAACAGTTTTTGGAGTTGCATGATCTAACTTCATATGTGGTTGCAACCTAGCAACCATGACAACTTGATATGCAACTAATCTACTGCCTCAACCAACTATTTAGTAGTCAATGTGTAACCCTTGTCCCTACACATGGATGTATAGTTTTTTTTACAGTTGACACACCTTGTCCCACCTCCCCTACCAGCGATAGGTGCAACTTTGTCTGTTATTCGAGCCAACTGCCTATTAATCGATGTGCAACTGCCTATTAATCAATGTGCAACTGCCTATATAGTTTCAATTGGAGGGGACAACAAACAGAGTTGCACAAAGTCTGCTAGGTAGTTGGCCGGAGCAACATATGAAGTTGCACATCTAACAGGCATGGATAGTTAGATGGTGAAAATTCAGCATTCATGAGGGTAGTGAAAAGTTATATATTCACAATAGTAAAAAAATGCATATAAACAGGGCGCTAAAATTGCACATCCCACTAGAGGGGTGGCTTGGACCAAGGGCTAGTATGAAAATTAAACATCCACGGGGTATGAGGGAAAGTTGCACATTATTGATAGATAGTTGTCTGTGGCGGTATCCAAAGTTGCACATCCACTGCTAAACGGTTGGCCGATGCAGCAAACAGTGAAAGTACAACCAGAGGCAGGGGGAGTTGCACATCAACTACTAGGCAGTTGGCCTGGGCAATACATGAATTTGCACATCTCACTAGAAAGAGATAGTTTGGGGGTGGAGTTACTATCAGTGAAAATTACAAACCCATGGGATAGGAGGAAAGTTGCACATCCACTTTCAGGTAGTTGCACATCGACTTCTAGGCAATTGCACAAAATAAAGACCGAATTGCAAAAAAAAAACTCATCGAAACATACTCATGCGGTATCTAGTTTGGAAGAGCGCGTCGCAAAAATTACAACGGTGAAAACATATCGTAATTCCGACACATGGATTGAAAGTTATGTCTTTTAAAAATTTTGAAACCACAAATTAAATGCACATGAGAATAAAAAATCTTCACCGGAGAGATGGTTGTGCTGGCATTTAATGTGTATGGAAAAAGTAATTAGATGACAAAGGTTTCCTAATTAAGAAGGGGGACAAAAACATTCCTAATATGGTCGGCCGCTTGCTAACCATACCAGGCGGCAGGGCGCTGGCTAGACGGGTCCTTTCTTGATTATTTTACGTTTCCTTTTTTCTTCTGAGTTTCAATGGAGCAAAGACTCGAACTGTAGATCAAGTCAATTATTGTTAGTGTGTATGGACTATGGAGTACTACTTACTACTCTTTGAAGGTCACATGAGGGATTTATCTAGATTCAGGTCTTTGAAGAGTAATACTCTATGTCTTGCTGATCTTATTATTCATGATGATGGGATACCTCAGACGTGAGGTTTGTTGGCCCAGTCCCAACACTAAATACTTACAGAGCAATGGTGATATAACCGACAACGAACGACGACGACGGACGAAGCTTACTGACGAGCTTGACGAGTTGCTTTTACGCCGAGATGCACCACAGTACAAAGCTGGCTTTCTCAATACCTATGTGCAAAGCTAGCACACACAACCACGCTAACAGGCAATGCTAGCTAGCTATTAATCTGGTTGTGGTAGATACACAACGTACGCACAACAGCTGATCGATCCAGCTGGAAACACACCTGTAGGAAGCGGCGACTTGGATAGCCACAGGAACGTGTCGCTCCCGTTATTACTTTTATTGCTTTGATCAATTCACGGTACTGGTGTCTACAAGGGGTACGTAGATATATATACTACTCAGCCTAGCCAACTAGTACTAATCCTATTTCACGTCTAACACTAATCCTACACGGACATGATGCATACACACGTATACGTACAAGGCGCGGACATGGACGTTGGGTTTAATTCCAACAATCACCCTTTAAACACGACATCGTCACGTCATTGCATCGACGCCGATCCTTCTTCGTATCTCTAAGAACTTCTCTCGATCCAAAGTTTTGATTAGGATGTCCGTCAGCTGATCATTAATGTGATTGTAGTTGACCTCCTTCTTTCCTTCTTTCACGCCGCCCTCCATGTAATGATACATTATATCAATGTGCTTACTTCTATCATGCCGCATTAGATCCTCGCTAAAAAAGTCGTAAACTCATTGTCAACATCGAGCAGCACTTGTTCCGCATCTTGATTCATGGGGTCACTGTATAGCCTCCCTAGCCACACATCTTGACACTCTGCTTTACTTGAAGTCGATGTCACCACTTTCTGCTTTCATGATAGCCAGCTTACTATGCTTCCACCAAGGAAATATGTCGCGTCCGAGGTACTCTTACGGTCGTCAACAATTTCTTCCTTGTCACTACCACTATATCTGAGTAGTTTCACCATCTTCTTCTTGCTCAGCTCAAGACAAGGTTTCATTGAAGCGACAATGTGATTGCAATCTTTCATGCCACGTCTTTCAAATACATTCCTTGCATATGCCTCCTGGCATAATGTGATCCCCTCAGGCTTTTGATGTTCATTCATCCCGAGATAGTAATTCAATAGCCCTAGATCATCCATCTTGAAAATCTCCTTCATTTGTAGCTTGAACTTTGCAATCACCTCTTCATCTGCTCCAGTTATCAATAGGTTGTTGACGTAGATGCCTACTAGTAGAAGATCCCTTCCTTAACCTCTCTTGTACATCGTATGCTCTAGTGGGGCTTTCTCAAATTCAAAAGAAATCATCGTTTGATCAAGTTTGATGTTCCACGCCCGAGAGCCTTGCCGTAGCCCATATAAGACTTTATGTAGCTTCAGTACCTTGTGTTTCTCTCCCTCTTTGAGGAATCCTGGTGACTGATTCACATACACATCTCCTTCTAACTCGCCATTCAAAAACACGGATTTTACATCCATGTGATGTATCTTCCATGATTTCTGAACCGCGAGAGCGATGAGTAGTCTCACCGATTTCATTCTTTCAATAGGAACGAACACTTCTTCGAAGTCCACATCTTCATCTTGCATGTATTCTTTGGCTACTAGCCTCGCTTTGTGCTTCACGGACCCATCGACATCTTTTTTTATCATAAATTCCCACTTGAGATTCATGGCTTTTTCATTGTTGGAAAGATCCACAAGGTTCCATGCATTATTGACGGGGATCGACCTCAACTCCTCTTCCATTGCCTGACGCCAACACTCCTTCGTGTTCGCATTCTCGAAATCCGCCGGTTTCTCGGCTTTTGCTAGACACCGTCGCGCACTCATTTCCACTTGGTTTCAAAGTACTTCCTCCCAACAATGGAGTTCACGTACGAGTGTCAGTGGACATTGCTTTCCCACCCTGGGCATACATGATGCATGAGCTGAAGAAACTTCTTCCTCCACTTTTGTGAACAGGAGCTGTGAAGTGACGACGTCGTGTTTAGGGGGATGATTGTTGGAATTAAACCCGACATATTCGTCATATCTGGATTGTATACGGAGCAATTACCTAGTGTGCTTAGTATTCCATAGGTGTACACGTGCATGTATACGAGTCCGAGTAGGACTAGTATTAGATGCCGATTAGGTTTGCTAGTACTAGACCGTGCATATATATAGGTACGTATACCCTGTAAGATTGGACCGTGGAATCAAAGTTAAAGGAACAGGAGCGACACGCTCCTGCGGCCATCAAAACAATCAAGTATCTCGCGTGCGTCCGTGTGTGTTGTCGTGCTTTGCATTTAGCGTAAGCTAGCCACCAGTAGATCGCTTCGATCAAGCTCCGGCTAGAATCGGCAGTGCATACATACTACTAGTATTGGTATACTTCTGGTCAAAGAATCGACCAGGACACAACTTGGTACAAGCTTTGTACGTGGGTATTTGGTGGCAACCACGGTATGTTGTATCTCGGCGTAAAGCACTTCGTCGAGTTCGTCAGTGAACTTTGTTCCTCATCGTCGTTCGTCGTCGGTCGTTGCCTGCCGTTAGAAAGTACTCGGCGTCAGGTCTGGGCCAACAGGGTTACAATGGTGTATGCGATTGCTATCGAGAGTTGCCTATCTGTAGATAGATGATGAGAACGACCCTAGACCTCCCTTTATATCGGCAGTGGAGGTCTAGGGTTTACATGGCGGTAGATGCGACCTAAGGCACTGCTATCCTTTAGTCTTGAAGGCAACGAAGGTCGTCTTCACCTCCTATGGTTCGCTCCTTGTTTTGGGCCTAGGGGTACCCTTGTAGTTAATGAGGCCAGGCTCCATGGCGTTAGCCACCCCCGGTCCAGGACCCCATCACTACCCTCCCAACTACGCTTTGCCAAGTTACCTTTAGTGAAGATCACTTCCTTGTGAACAAATTGCATAAAGACCTTTATTTTTGTAGGCACCTTAATTTTCCAAAGATGAAGCGACTTTGGGATTGGATCAATGTTTATCAAATCTACATATATATATTTAACTAAGAATACTCCCGACACAAAAAGCTTCCAGTGCATTGTATCAAGCTCATCAGAAAGGTTAACCTCCATCAACCTATGCACAAGATGTATCCACCTACCCCATCACTTCCCCACCAGGGATCTCCTAAACTAAATATTTAAGGGAACCAATCATAGTACTATACTAACGAAAGCGTCTTTACATTGTACAATATTGTAAAGGGATGAATATTGTATGTCCAGTTGCGTCTCCCCTAGCCATGTATTCTCCCAGAATCTAGTAGTGTTACCATTCCCAACTATGAACTTGCTCCTAGTGAAGAGGGCGGTTTTTGTCCTCATCATCCCCTTCCAAAACAGAGAATCATTCTGCTGCGTCGTGGCTTGCGCAAGAGTTTTGGAGTGCGAGCACTAGTTACACTATAGCCATATATTGAGCACGCACCTACTCTGTATTTCAAGGTTTTCAATACCTAAACCCCATTGGTCCTTCGGCCTACAAATTATATCCCACTTGGCTAATTTATACTTCGATTTATTATCATCACTTTGCCAGCAAAACCGTGATTGATAGAAGTCAAAAAAATTATGTACCCCCACAAGTACTTCAAAGAAAGTCAAAAAGGAACATCAACATACTTTTAAGCAAAGGGTTCATTATAATTAGCCGACCCCATAAGACATAAGCTTGCCCTTCCAGCAGCTTTGCTTCTTCTTGAATCGATCTTCAATGCACTTGTATTCCTTATTGGTTAACTTACAATGATGAATTGGGATTCCCAAGTAACTAAACAACAGATATTCCAACTCACAACCGAACAATTGTCTATAATTTCATGTTCTTTCTTGGCGCGTCCAAAACAGAAAAGTTCACTCTTGTGAAAATTAATTTTCAAACCGGACAATTGTTCCAAAAGGTTTATATTTCTAGCCTTAGCCATATCTTGTTTCATAAAAATAAATTTTTTGTTTGCGTACAGTAGTATAGACACCCTATTCCCTCTACGAGATGCGAAACAAGTCCACCTACCTGTCTGTTCTCTTTGGCTCGATCAATGAGAATCACCAACATGTCAGCGACAATATTAAACCAGATATGAGACATCGGATCCTACTGTATCAACCCCTTTTTGTCTTCAAATAATGACCTATGTCATCATTGACTTTGATCCCTATGTTGGGGAACGTAGCATGCAATTTCAAAAAAATTCCTACGATCACGCAAGATCTATCTAGGAGATTCATAGGAACGAGATGGGGAGAGTGTGTCCACGTACCCTCGTAGACCGAAAGCAGAAGCGTTAGGTTAACGCGGTTGATGTAGTCGAACGTCTTCACGATCCAACCGATCCATGTACCGAACGTACGGCACCTTCGTGTTCAGCACACGTTCAGATCGATAACGTCCCTCGAGATCTTGATCCAGTAGAGGATCGAGGGAGAGTTCCAACAACACGACGGCGTGGTGATGGTGATGGTGATGTGATCCATGCAGGGCTTCGCCTAAGCACTACCACAATATGACCGGAGGAGTAAACTGTGGAGGGGCCACCGCACCTTTGGGGTGCCTCCCGCCCCCGCATATAAAGAGGGGGGGGAGGAGGTGGATGGCCCAAGGGGGGCACGCCAAGGGGGGAGTCCTACTTGGACTCCTAGTCAAAGTAGGATTTGGCCCCCCTCCTTCCAATCAACGAAAAGGGGAAAGGAGGGAGATGGAGAAGGAAAGAGGGGCCGCGTCCCCACCCCCTGTCCAATTCGGATTGGGCTTGGGGGGTGCCACCTCCTGTGGCAGCCTCCCTCTCTCCACTATGGCCCAATAGGCCCATTAACTTTTCCGGGGGGTTTCGGTAGCTTCCCGGTACTCCGAAAAATCCCCGAACCTTATCGAAACCATTCTGGTGTCCGTATATAACCTTCCAATATATCAATCTTTACCTCTCAACCATTTTGAGACTCCTCGTCATGTCCGTGATCTCATCCGGGACTCCGAACAAACTTCGGTCACCAAAACACATAACTCATAATACAAATCATCATCGAATGTTAAGCGTGCGGACCCTACGGGTTCGAGAACTATGCAGACATGACCGAGACACATCTCCTGTTAATAGCCAATAGCGGAACCTGGATGCTCATATTCGCTCCTACATATTCTACGAAGATCTTTATCGGTCAAACCACATAACAACATATGTCATTCCCTTGTCATCGGTATTTTACTTGCCCGAGATTCGATCATCGGTATCATCATACCTAGTTCAATCTCGTTACCGACAAGTATCTTTACTCGTTCCGTAATGCATCATCCGGTAACTAACTTATTTGTCACATTGCTCGCAAGGCTTATAGTGATGTGCATTACCGAGAGGGCCAAGAGATACCTCTCCGATACTCGGAGCGACAAATCCTAATTTTGATCTATGCCAACTCAACAAACACCTTCAGAGACACCTGTAGAGCACCTTTATAATCACCCAGTTACGTTGTGACGTTTCATAGCACACAAGGTGTTCCTCCGGTATTCGGGAGTTGCATAATCTCATAGTCAGAGGAATATATATAATTCACGAATAAAGCAATAGCAATAAAACTAAACGATCATAATGCTAAGCTAACGGATGGGTCTTCTCCATCACATCATTCTCTAATGATGTGACCCCGTTCATCAAATGACAACCCATGTCTATGGTCAGGAAACTTAACCATCTTGATTATCTTGTGAAATCTGGATTCCTTCGCCAAGGCAATTGCTCCAGTATTGTCACAAAAGATTTTCATTGAACCCGATGCACTAGATATTACACCTAGATCGGATATCAACTCCTTCAACCATACTCCTTCATTTGCTGCTTCCGAAGCAGTTTTGTACTCTGCTTCACACGTAGATCCCGCCACGACACACTGCTTGGAACTTCACCAACTGACAGCTCCACCATTCAATATACATACGTATCTGGTTTGTGACTTAGAGTCATCCGGACCAGTGTCAAAGCTTGCATAGACATAAACATTTACAACAAGCTCTTTGTCACCTCCATAAATGAGAAGCATATCCTTAGTCCTTTTCAAGTATTTTAGGATGTTCTTGACCGATGTCCAGTGATCCACTCCTGGATTACTTTGGTATGTCCCTGCTAAACTGATAGCAAGGCACACATCAGGTCTGGTACACAATATTGCATACATGATAGAACCTATGGCTGAGGCATAGGGAATGACTTTCATTTCCTCTCTATCTTCTGCAGTGGTCGGACATTGAGTCTGACTCAACTTCACACCTTGTAACACAGGCAAGAACTCTTTCTTTGCTTGATCCATTTTGAACTTTTTCAAAACTTTATCTAGGTATGTACTTTGTGAAAGTCCAATTAAGCGTCTTGATCTATCTCTATTAAAGTATCCTTTTATGCTATTCAGAAATTCAGTATCATTTCCGATCAGCAATATGTCATCCACATATAATACCAGAAACAGAGCTCCCACTCACTTTCTTGTAAATACAGGCTTCTCCAAAAGTCTGTATAAAACCATATGCTTTCATCACACTATCAAAGCGTATATTCCAACTCCGAGAGGCTTGCACCAGTCCATAAATGGATCGCTGGAGCTTGCACACTTTGTTAGCACCTTTTGGATCGACAAAACTTTCTGGTTGCATCATATACAACTCTTCTTTAAGATATCCATTAAGGAATGCAGTTTTGACATCCATTTGCCAAATTTCATAATCATAAAATGCGGCAATTGCTAACATGATTCGGACGGACTTAAGCATCAATATGGTGAGTTCTCATCGTAGTCAACTCCTTGAACTTGTCGAAAACCTTTCGCAACAAGTCGAGCTTTGTAGGCAGTAATATTACCATCAGTGTCAGTCTTCTTCTTGAAGATCCATTTCTTCTCTATGGCCTGTCGATCATCGGGCAAGTCAACCAAAGTCCATACTTTGTTCTCATACATGGATCCCATCTCAGATTTCATGGCCTCAAGCCATTTTGTGGAATCTGGGCTCATCATCGCTTCCTCATAGTTCGTAGGTTCGTCATTGTCAAGTAACATGACTTCCAGAACAGGATTACCGTACCACTCTGTTGTGGATCTTACTCTGCTTGACCTACAAGGTTCGGTAATAACTTGATCAGAAGTTTCATAATCATCATCATTAGCTTCCTCACTTACTGGTGTAGGAATCACTGGAACTGAATTTAGTGATGAACTACTTTCCAATAAGGGAGAAGGTACAATTACCTCGTCAAGTTCTAGTTTCCTCCCACTAACTTCTTTCGAGAGAAACTCCTTCTCTAGAAAGGATCCATTCTTAGCAACAAATATCTTGCCTTCGGATCTATGATCGAAGGTGTACCCAAAAGTCTCCTTTGGGTATCCTATGAAGATGCATTTGTCCGATTTGGGTTCGAGCTTATCAGGTTGAAGCTTCTTCACATAAGCATCACAACCCCAAACTTTAAGAAATGACAACTTGGGTTTCTTGCCAAACCACAGTTCAAAAGGTGTCGTCTCAACGGATTTAGATGGTGCCCTATTTAACGTGAATGCAGCCGTCTCTAAAGCATTACTCCAAAACGATAGCAGTAAATCAGTGAGAGACATCATGGATCGCACCTTATCTAATAAAGTGCGGTTACGACGTTCAAACACACCATTACGTTGTGGTGTTCCAGGTGGCGTGAGTTGTGAAACTATTCCGCATTGTTTCAAATGAAGTCCAAACTCATAACTCAAATATTCACCTACACGATCAGATCGTAGAAACTTGATTTTCTTGTTACGATGGTTTTCCACTTCACTCTGAAATTCTTTGAACTTTTCAAATGTTTCAGACTTATGTTTCATTAAGTAGGTATACCCATATCTGCTCAAATCATCTGTGAAGGTGAGAAAATAACAATATCCGCTGCGAGCTTCAGTGTTCATTGGACCACATACATCAGTATGTATGATTTCCAATAACTCTGTTGCTCGTTCCATTGTTCCGGAGAATAGAGTTTTAGTCATCTTGCCCATGAGGCATGGTTCACAAGTACCAAGTGATTCATAATCAAGTGATTCCAGAAGTCCATCAGAATGGAGTTTCTTCATGCGCTTTAGCCCAATATGACCAAAATGACAGTGCCACAATTAAGTTGCACTATCATTATCACCTCTGCATCTTTTGGCTTCAATACTATGAACATGTGTATCACTACTATCAAGACTTAGTAAAAATAGAGCACTCATCAAGGGTGCATGACCATAAAAGATATTACTCATATAAATAGAACAACCATTAGTCTCTGATTTAAATGAATAACCTTCTCGCATCAAACAAGATCCAGATATAATGTTCATGCTCAACGCTGGCACCAAATAACAACTATTTAGGTCTAAAACTAATCTCGAAGGTAGATGTAGAGGTAGCGTGCCGACGGCGATCACATCGACTTTGGAACCATTTCCCACGTGCATCGTCACCTCGTCCTTAGCCAATCTTCGGTTAATCCGTAGCCCCTGTTTCGAGTTGCAAATGTTAGCAACTGAACCAGTATCAAATACCCAGGCACTACTGCGAGCATTAGTAAGGTACACATCAATAACATGTATATCAAATATACCTTTCACTTTGCCATCCTTCTTCTCTGCCAAATACTTGGGGCAGTTCTGCTTCTAGTGACCAGTTCCTTTGCAGTAGAAGCACTCAATCTCAGGCTTAGGTCCAGACTTGGGTTTCTTCACTTGAGCAGCAACTGGCTTGCTGTTATTCTTGAAGTCCCCCTTCTTCCCTTTACCCTTTTTCTTGAAATTGGTGGTCTTGTTAACCATCAACACTTGATGCTCCTTCTTTATTTCTACCTCTGCAGCCTTTAGCATTGCGAAGAGCTCAGGAGTTGTTTTATCCATCCCTTGCATATTATAGTTCATCACGAAGCTCTTGTAGCTTGGTGGCAGTGATTGAAGAACTCTGTCAATGACACTATCATCAGGAAGATTAACTCGCAGTTGAGTCAAGTGGTTGTGGTACCCAGACATTGAGTATATGTTCACTGACATAACTATTCTCCTCCATCTTGCAGCTGTAGAACTTATTGGAGACTTCATATCTCTCAATCCGGGCATTTGCTTGAAATATTAACTTCAACTCCTGGAACATCTCATATGCTCCATGACGTTCAAAACATCGTTGAAGTCCCGGTTCTAAGCCGTAAAGCATGGCACACTGAACTATCGAGTAGTCATCAGCTTTGCTCTGCCAGGTGTTCACAACATCTAGCGTTGTTCCTGTAGCGGGTTTGTCACCTAGCGGTGCTTCCAGGACGTAATTCTTCTGTGCAGCAATGAGGATAATACTCAAGTTATGGACCAAGTCCGTCTAGTTGCTACCATCATCTTTCAAATAAGCTTTCTCCAGGAACGCATTAAAATTTAACGGAACAACAACACAAGCCATCTATCTACAACAACATAGACATGCATAATACTATCAGGTACTATGTTCATGATAAATTAAAGTTCAATTAAGAACTCCCACTTAGATAGACATCCCTCTAATCATCTAAGTGATCACGTGATCCATATCAACTAAACCATGTCCGATCATCACGTGAGATGGAGTAGTTTTCAATGGTGAACATCGCTATGTTGATCATATATCCTATATGATTCACGCTCGACCTTTCGGTCTCAGTGTTCCGAGGCCATATCTGCATATGCTAGGCTCGTAAAGTTTAACCCAAATATTCTACGTGTGCAAAACTGGCTTGCACCCGTTGTATGTGAACGTAGAGCTTATCACACCCGATCATCACGTGGTGTCTCGGCACGACGAATTGTAGCAACGGTGCATACTCAGGGAGAACACCTATACCTTGAAATTTAGTGAGTGGTCATCTTATAATGCTACCGTCGAACTAAGCAGAGTAAGATGCATAAAGGATAAACATCACATGCAATCAATATAAGTGATATGATATGGCCATCATCATCTTGTGCCTTTGATCTCCATCTCCAAAGCACCGTCATGATCACCATCGTCACCGGCTTGACACCTTGATCTCCATCGAAGTATCATTGTCGTCTCGCCAACTATTGCTTCTACGACTATCGCTACTGCTTAGTGATAAAGTAAAGCATTTACATGGCGATTGCATTTCATACAATAAAGGGACAACCATATGGCTCCTGTCAGTTGCCGATAACTGTGTTACAAAACATGATCATCTCATACAATAAAATTTAGCATCACATCTTGATCATATCACATCACAACATACCCTGCAAAAACAAGTTAGACCTCCTCTACTTTGTTGTAGCAAGTTTTACATGGCTGCTACGGGCTGAGAAAGAATCGTTCTTACCTACGCATCAAAAACCACAACGCGGTATAGTGATTGCTTTTTGATCTTCAGAAAGAACCTTGTTCATTGAATCCGATTCAACTAAAGTTGGAGAAACTGACACCCACCAGCCACCTGTGTGCGAAGCACGTCGGTAGAACCAGTCTCGCGTAAGCATACGCGTAATGTCGGTCTGGGCCGCTTCATCCAACAATACCACCAAATCAAGAAACAACTAGTGATGGCAAGCAATATGTATATACCCACGCCCACAACTCCTTTGTGTTCTACTCATGTGTGTAACATCTACGCATAAACCTGGCTCGGATGCCACTGTTGGGGAACGCAGTAATTTCAAAAAAAAATTGTACACACACGCAAGATCATGGTGATGCATAGCAACGAGAGGGAAGAGTGTTGTCCACGTACCGGTAGACCTTAAGCGGAAGCGTTATGACAACACGGTTGATGTAGTCGTACGTCTTCACGGTCGACTGATCCTAGTACCGAAAGTACGTCACCTCCGCGATCTGCACACGTTCGGGTTGGTGACGTCCCACGAACTCACGATCCAGTTGAGTGTCGAGGGAGATCTTCGTCAGCACGATGGCGTGATGACGATGATGATGCTACCGGAACAAGGCTTCACCTAAGCATCGCTACGATATGACCGAGGTGGATTATGGTGGAGGGGGCACCGCACACGGCTAAGAGATCAATGATTAACTTGTGTGTCTATGGGGTGTCCCCTCCCCCGTATATAAAGGAGTGGAGGAGGGGGAGGGCCGACCCTGTCGTGGTATTTCTCACGGGGTGCTTGCGAGTCGACAGATGCCACAAGGGCTTAGTGTGTGGGTAGGACTGCTGCTGATAGGACCGGGAGTGGGTATGCGAGTAGCACGCGGTGGTTTACCCAGGTTCGGGGCTCTCCGGAGAGATAATACCCCTACTCCTGCATGTCTGAGTATATCTGGTATATCTGGTACAGGGTCGCTCCTAGAGCTGTATCTCAGCTCAGTGCCATAGGCATCTGGCTTTATAAATGCCTGTATGAGGCGTGCTAGTGACCGGCCATGCTCATGGCCGTGAGCATACGTGCTCACATGGATGGACGGAAAGCTAGCTTGCTTGCTAGCTTGTGTGTGCGCGTGAGTCTCCCTCCTCCTGGATGGATGGATGGATCTCATATATATAGTGGGAGTTGGCTTAGGATGTAAGCCATGTAGGCATGGTAGCTAGCTAACTAGCTAGTGGCATGGGTAGTGGCGTTGGATGTAAGCTACCTTGGGTAGCTTACATGCCAAGCCATGTAGGCATGGCATATGTCATGCATGTCCCCTGGGGTACTTTATAAATCAGTACCCAGGGGACACGGTACACTGTAGATGATGGCACCGCGGTACGGTTGTCTCGTCGATGTCGGGTCGGGCTGCAGTCGGCAGCCGACTGGTTGGCGTAGTCGGCGGCCTGCAGTCGGTAGCCGGCCGGGTAGCGCAGTCGGACGGGGAGCCGGCAGGAGCGGCCGGTCAGTCGGACTGAGGGGCTTTGCTAGCCCCGATGTCTTGAAATATCATCTCGCCGTCTTTGGGGTATCCGTGTCCCATTACACCGACAGTAGCCCCCGAGCCTCCGGACAACTTGGCAAAGTTGCCCGGAGGTTTTTTGGCAAATGTTCAGGAAAATAATCATAAAAAAGGACAGAGTTAGTCCATGCAAATATATCGAATGCTTGTTTTATCATTGCAAGTTTTATGCGGAGGGTGCCGACTCGGTTTCGTCCGAGCCTCCTTAATCTTTTTCGTGTTCCCTCCGCTTTTTGGCTTGTGCTCTTGCTTGCCGGACAGCCGCTCTGCGGTCTGTGGCTGAGAGTGGGCCGCGAAGTGGAGTGTACAGTACTCAGAGTCTGGGAGCAGATTCAACCGAGTAGATACTTGTAAAGGAAAACGGTCGGGTCGCCCGAACGTTTTTCGCGTGGGTGGCCTCTAGCGTTCACTCTTGCTAGTCGGCAGCCGCTCTGCGGTCTGTGACTAAGAGTGGGCCTTTGGTACCGCGCACGGTACTAAGCCGTCTGCGGGAACTAACGTCTCAGGCCAAGCGGCCAACCCCCGGGCCAACTCTGGCTGGCGCCGGGGCAAACAGTGATGCTACTGTAATAAAATGCGGAGGCAGCCCCTGAGCAACGCTCGGGGTTATCCGTGCTTGCGTAGTGCAAAAATATGCGGGTGAGGAGCTCACATTGATTTTCATGTAGTCGCGGTCGTCGAAGATAGCCGGCGCGACTCGACGCTCGCGGAGAGCGCCGGCGCACCCGCTGGGTGTAGGGCCGACTGCTGAGCAGTCGGGCCGGATCTTCCGGCGGCTATTTTGTCTTCTTTCTCGCGGGGGCGCGTCAGCGCACCCGCTGGGTGTAGCCCCCGAGATTCGGGCCGACTGCTGAGCAGTCGGGCCGGATCTTCCGGCAACTACTTTGTCTTCTCTTCTCTCGCGGGGGCGTGTCAGCGCACCCGCCGGGTGTAGCCCCCGAGATTCGGGCCGACTGCTGAGCAGTCGGGCCGGATCTTCCGACAACTACTTTGTCTTCTCTTCTCTCGCGGGGGCGCGTCAGCGCACCCGCCGGGTGTAGCCCCCGAGATTCGGGCCGACTGCTGAGCAGTCGGGCCGGATCTTCCGGCAACTACTTTGTCTTCTCTTCTCTCGCGGGGGCGCGTCAGCGCACCCGCCGGGTGTAGCCCCCGAGATTCGGGCCGACTGCTGAGCAGTCGGGCCGGATCTTCCGGCAACTACTTTGTCTTCTTCTTTTCTCGCGGGGGCGCGTCAGCGCACCCGCCGGGTGTAGCCCCCGAGATTCGGGCCGACTGCTGAGCAGTCGGGCCGGATCTTCCGGCAACTACTTTGTCTTCTTCTTTTTCTTCTTCAGGCGGCTGGGCGGGCGGACCCCGACGTAGCAGTCGGACTCTTTGCAGCCGGCCAGGCAGTCCGCGGTCGGACGCATATGCTGGTAGTCGGACACACACTTTTTTCTCTTTTCTCTGGAGCAAGCCGGCCCGACTTTTTCTCTAGCCGGCATCTCACTCCCTCTCTTTTTTTTCAGTCAACCGGTCGTGGGCACCCGGCCTTTTCTTTACCCTGCTCTAGGCAGCCGGGTGCACACACTCTTTCTCTTTTTTTTTCCTCCAGGAGCCGGCCACAGCAGGCGGCTTGGAGCAGGACCCGACGGGGGTGCGCGGGGAACAGCCGCCCACGGGGCCAGACCCGGGAGTCGGCAGCGGGGGCGCGCGACCCGGCCCGGCGCGCAGGCAGCAGGCGGAGCCGACCGGTCTTGGGGAGGCGACCCGAAGCCGGCGGGGGCAGGAGCCGGCCATGGCCACGCAGGCGAGTGGCCGCGCGGGAGTCGGAGCCGGCCTAGGCGAAGGCCGAGGCGGGGCGACGCGGGTGCAGGGGCGAGGCCGGCGCGGGAAGGGCCGGCGAGGCCGCGAGGTGGCAGCCCGGAGCGGGGGCCGGGTCGGTGCGAAGGAGGCCGAGGCGAGGCGAAGCCGTCCCGCGGAATTGGTGGTGCTCGGGGAGCCGGCCGAGCTGGGGGGAGCCGGCAAGGAGCGACGCTGGACCTGGCGAGGCGACCGGGTGGGCGAGGCGGCGCGAGGGCGGCAAGCCGGCCAGCCGCGTTGCGGGCGGACCCAGCAAGGGCGAAGCCGGCTGGCCGGGTCGTGGGGGAGCCGGCAGGCGCGCGGAGCAGGCGGCCATGGGCGGTCCGACGCAGGCGCGGGGTCGCGGAGCCGCGGGGACCCGGCAGGCGCGGAAGAACGGGGCCGGGTGAGGGAGCCGGCAGGCGCGCGGGGCAGGCGGCCATGGGCGGTCCGACACAGGCGCAGGGTCGCGGAGCCGCGAGGACCCGGCAGGCGCGGAAGAATGGAGCCGGGTGAGGGAGCCGGCAGGCGCGCGGGGCAGGCGGCCATGGGCGGTCCGACGCAGGCGCGGGGTCGCGGAGCCGCGGGGACCCGGCAGGCGCGGAAGAACGGGGCCGGGTGAGGGAGCCGGCAGGCGCGCGGGGCAGGCGGCCATGGGCGGTCCGACACAGGCGCAGGGTCGCGGAGCCGCGAGGACCCGGCAGGCGCGGAAGAATGGAGCCGGGTGAGGGAGCCGGCAGGCGCGCGGGGCAGGCGGCCATGGGCGGTCCGACGCAGGCGCGGGGTCGCGGAGCCGCGGGGACCCGGCTGGCGCGGAAGAACGGAGCCGGGTGAGGGAGCCGGCAGGCGTGCGGGGCAGGCGGCCATGGGCGGAGGTGCAGAGGCTGCAGCGCAGCCGGCCGCGGAAGCGCGCGAAGCGCGGCCAGTGGGGACGGCGGGAGGCGACGCGGCCGGAGGTCGGAGTTGACGTCAGCTTGCAGCAAGCGCGGACGGCCAGATGTGGCTCGGGGTGGAGCGGACGCGCGGGGCCGGGTGATGAGCTTGAGGCGAAGCTGGTCGGACGCAAGCGCCCGCGCGGCAGTGGGGCGGAGCAGCGCGATACGAGGGGCGGGGCACGGACGCGCGGAGCCTTGGAGGCTGGGCGCGGTGGTGCGGATGCGCGGGGGCCCGTGATGACGAGCGCGGATGGAGTGTGGAGCAGAGGCGCGCAGGGATGGCCGAGCGATCTAGTTAGCTTTTTTTGATGATATTTGGAGTAGTGGACCGCCCGCTCCGGCCGGAGCAAAGCGCAGCGCGGAGGGGAACAGACACAAGCGGCGCGGATGGACGCGGCCGACCGAAGCGAGGCCCCGCGCGCTGCGCGCGCGGACGGAAGGCCGGCGTCGCAACGGTAGTGACGAAGGCGGCGAGGCCGACGACGAGGACACGCCATCCCGCGCGGCCGCTCTGGGGGCAGGTCGAAGTCGAGCCCCCGAGCGCTACCGGAGAGACGGCGCGACGCCGCGGCGGAGATGATGAAGGCGGTCCCGCCCGGACCGCGAAACCAGCAGCAGCGCGGTAGCAAAGTACCGCCCCACGGTGGGCGCCAACTGTCGTGGTATTTCTCACGGGGTGCTTGCGAGTCGACAGATGCCACAAGAGCTTAGTGTGTGGGTAGGACTGCTGCTGATAGGACCGGGAGCGGGTATGCGAGTAGGACGCGGTGGTTTACCCAGGTTCGGGGCTCTCCGGAGAGATAATACCCCTACTCCTGCATGTCTGAGTATATCTGGTATATCTGGTACAGGGTCGCTCCTAGAGCTGTATCTCAGCTCAGTGCCATAGGCATCTGGCTTTATATATGCCTGTATGAGGCGTGCTAGTGGCCGGCCATGCTCATGGCCGTGAGCATACGTGCTCACGTGGATGGACGGAAAGCTAGCTTGCTTGCTAGCTTGTGTGTGTGCGTGAGTCTCCCTCCTCCTGGATGGATGGATGGATCTCATATATATAGTGGGAGTTGGCTTAGGATGTAAGCCATGTAGGCATGGTAGCTAGCTAACTAGCTAGTGGCATGGGTAGTGGCGTTGGATGTAAGCTACCTTAGGTAGCTTACATGCCAAGCCATGTTGGCATGGCATATGTCATGCATGTCCCCTGGGGTACTTTATAAATCAGTACCCAGGGGACATGGTACACTGTAGATGATGGCACCGCGGTACGGTTGTCTCGTCGATGTCGGGTCGGGCTGCAGTCGGCAGCCGACTGGTTAGCGTAGTCGGCGGCCGGCAGTCGGTAGCCGGCCGGGTAGCGCAGTCGGACGGGGAGCCGGCAGGAGCGGCCGGTCAGTCGGACTGAGGGGCTTTGCTAGCCCCGATGTCTTGAAATATCATCTCGCCGTCTTCGGGGTATCCGTGTCCCATTACATCGACAGACCCTCTACTATGGCGCGCCCTGGGGAGTCTTATTCCCACCGGGTGTAGGATTTCCCTCTTCCATGTAGTAGCAGCGCGTTTGGCAGTTTGAGGGGATGGGCATGGGAGTTTTGAAGGGGGAGTTGGCTGAGGGATAAGACATGGGGAGTGGACTACTAGTCCTAGTCCCACGTTTGGGTTGGGATGGGAATTAGTCATGGGAATTTAACAAAAAATTACATTCCTCTGTTTGGTTCAGCGGTGCAGGAATGGGAGTTATTGAGGAGACGTTGAGTATGTACGAACCAGCCTTGGGCCTTTTGTCTAGGTTTGCAATGCAACATAGGCCAAAATAAAATGACGGTCAGTACAGAAGCCATGAAAACTGGATATAAACAGATTATCCCTTGCATTGAAACTATTTTGTATAGTGGGATATTAAATGTATTCCTTGCAGGATAAGTTTCTTATTTAAGTAGAATATTGTATGAACCGAGAAGCTATGCCATTCTGAATAAAAATATATGATAAGTGTATATATAGCTTAGTGGCCTAAATAGGATAGCAATAACCTGCAGGTTATGATAGTTTTGACATCTCCCCAAAAAAAAGTAAGACAAAAAGAGTACATATAGCTTACCAGTAACATCAAACTGAATATTGTTACCGCCATTGCAATTCATAGCCACAAAATTATGTTCAACTGAATGCTTGCAAGACTTGTGTTTATACAGCTCTCCAGGAGAATTACAAGGTAATGTGGTATTTATATAACAAACAACAGTTTGTATAGGAGAAGACTATGTACAAATAAAGTGGCAAAAATCAAATATCGTTACTGACGAGTTTTCAAGTAAACAAGTAATCCCGACCTAAAAATATTAAACTACCAATGCAGAAATGTAAATCTGGATTTTAACTTATTTTTTGGCCGCCTCAAGCTCCTGACGAACAAACACCACTTTGTAATCATCACGTAATTGGATGAAAAGTTCGGTCTTTCCAGCATCACCACCAATGACACGAACAACCATGACAACCTCTTCAGTAGTGAGACCTTTAAGATTTTGGAGAATGTCAAGTAACTTGGTTCTGTTGGCTGATGTTTGCTCATGAACTTGTGCTTCATGCATAAATGCCCTCTGTAAACCATTCATGGTTTTAGCATTCTCCTGCTTTGCTTCCAAGAACTTTGCAATTGTATTGGACACACTTATAAGACCCGACTCAAGTGCATCATCATCAAGATATGTTCTCTTCCGACCAGGCCTAGAACTACCAAGTGGGTTCGTGTTCTCATGAGATTCAGGAAGATTCTCCTTGGCATGTTCGCTAGTAGGTTGTGTCTCTGCCGTTGATCCAACTTCTGGAGTTTCTTCTTCTCCAGGACCTTTAGCACTACCTCCTTTAGCCAAATCAGTAGCATATACCTCACATAACTTGTCAAAGTTAACCATAGGCTTCATGTAGAGAGAACCTGCTCCCTCACGGGACTTGAAAAAACATGAATTTCCATTAGAAACTTGAGTACAATCGAAAATCACATGAAACAAAGCTGATTTATTTACATACTGAATGAATATACTGTACCTTTGCCCAGCCCATATACGTCTCCCTATCTCCAGTTACCATGTTCTTCTCATCATCCCATCCGAACCCACTAGACTTTTGCATAATTTCTAGAACATAAGAAAGTTGCTTCTTCAAAATCTTAACCTTAGACTTGATATGCGGATCTGCTTTAAGATCAGCATGTGGTAGTACTTTCGCCATTTCCTTCTCAATGTAGGTCAGATATCCGGACTTGTGACCGGTATCTACTTTCCAAGAAGAATCATTCATGTTATATAGAATTTCAATAAGTAACTTCTCCTCCTCCGATGTCCATGTTCTCTTGTCTCTCTTTTTTGATGCAAACTTGCTCTCCTTTGACTTGGTATTCTGATAGTTTCAATATGACAATAAAATATGTGTGTACATAAAGTAAAAAATATAGATGCTCATATAGGAAATATGATGTTCATTCATTAATCATTCTCTCCTATCATTACAGAATAGTGGATGAACAGAAACATAAGCCACTGTGACATATGGGAGAAAACAAATAGCAAAGAAAAATGATTGGACACACATATGTTGATGAACAAGCACTTAATGTCCTACAACTAAAGATGTACTACATGTATCAACGATCTTGTCTTTTTGCTATCCACGCTTTCCACATTTCATCAACTAACTTGTCTCTTTTCTCAGTCCACTGTGAAGATGTTTCGGTGGACTGAATGAGATCCTCATATTCTTGCTGCTGCTGAAGGCGTAGCATGTACTCATCTAGATATTGCTCACAGGGATCAACACGCATTTGTTGTCGTATCAGGTTGTGAATATAGCAGCATGCTAGAATAATATCAACTTGTGTATCAAAAGGATAATAAGAGGGGTTCCTAATGATAGCCCGTCGCATCTTGAGCAATCCGAAAGTCCTCTCAATCACATTTCTAGCTGACGAATGCAGCATGTTATACAATTCCTCTTTTTTTGTTGGGGTTTTTTTTCCAATCATTTAGATGGTACCATTGCCCTCTGTATGGAGCAAGAAACCCTTCACAGTTCTTGTACCCAGCATCAACTAGATAATAGTACCCTATGCAATTGAAACGTACATATGGGTTTGTCAGCTATGTATACAACATATATGTCTAACAAACATGTACCATTTTTGTATTATCTCTTACCCCGAGGAACCTAAAGGCCATTTGATTTTGATAAAACATCTCGAAGGACCCTCCCATCAGCCGCAGATCCTTCCCAACCCAGATATACATAAATGAATTGCATGTTTGGCGCACATACACCAAGAACATTTGTTGCAACTTCATTCTTTCTTGAATGAAATCTTGGTTTGTCAGTTTTGGGCACATGAACTTCTATATACGTCCCATCTAAGGCACCTAAACAGTTCTATATTAGAAAAACAATGTGTTAGACCATGAACAAAACTAGACCTACAAGTGTTTTTATGTGAAAATATTAGTTTGATACCTTAAAGTACTTCCATCTTCCATCCGTGCAATTGGCTGGAATTGGTCGAGGCTTCTTAAGCAACACTTTCCAGAGTTTCAAAACTGCGCCTAGTACTTCATGGAATTTGCAACTTAATGATTCAGGTGAACGCTGGAAATCATGATGGGATTGCTCGATTTTTTTCATCATGTGCAACTATGTGAAGGAACATGGAAACCGTTTCTTCCATGCTCATGTGCCTAGTATCCTTTAACCCACCTATTTTTCTTACCAACGAACATAACACTCTGAAACAACGCCTATCCATCCGTAGTTGTAAAATGCATTCTGTATTGCTTACTTGTATCTTGTTGTTCAGGGTTTGTGCTCGAGTTATCGGGTCATACCAAGAAGGCTTCCTAATTCGACGCATCCTATATCGAGCCCTCCTAAGTAACATCATGAAGATTTGCACTAGAAGATATAAAACTATAAGTATTTTCACTCTGCGTTGTCTCAATGTGTGCCACAAGATTATGCTTTCCCGATTTGTTGGTGGACGTGCCATGTCTGTGAACAAAATTAGGTAAGAGTACCACACAATCAGCTATAAGAAATATGGTACTCCCTCCGTAAACTAATATAAGAGTGTTTAGAATACTATTTTAGTATTCTAAACGCTCTTATATTAATTTACGGAGGGAGTAGAATACAATAAATACCACACAAATGTAAAAGCAATCAAACACAGCCAAGCAACAAAGCAACCAGGAAGTCACACATGAGCAACCAAGGAAAATAAAGCATGGATAAAATAACTTGTTTTTTAGTAAAGTACCTCTGCTGGAAGTTTATCCTTATTGCCCAGACCAGATCTTGGATCAGCGGAAGTATTTTTGTTGCCTTTATGTTTAACATAGATCTCGGCAAAGTTGTGTTTCTTTGCAAAGTTCAACATCTTAACAACAGAATTGTCATCATGAATTAAATCAATTCCTTCATCAAGGCTACATCCAGGGATTGTATAATATAACTCATCACCATCCTTGAAACCTACGTCTTTAGCCATGCGAACTAGACGAAAATACGATGTACGCTCACTGTCACAGTCTCGAAAAATAGACAATTCACCACCATGATAAGTAAGTGGTCCTTCAATTGAAAATGAACCCCCATGATGCATTTTGATATGGATTAAATCCCCCTCCATTCTGTATGTATATAAGACCTTAAAATATATGAATCAAATGGTTGCGTAGTACATAATTGTGTAATCAATACTAATTGGTACTGATTATGCAATTCGTAATCCCTCACCGAATACAAATTGCCATGTATACTGCGTATTTGCTGCACTTTAACTATCAATTTATTATCAATCCCGGTGTCTCAATGCGGATGCATTTGTCATCAAAGCAAATGCTTAGGCACGGAAGACTACTCTTTTTGAGTTCACATGTACTCTCTAGACTGAAACAGAAACATTTTGTAGATAAGAAAGATGTAGATCTTTCAAAATGTTGGCTGCAGAAATTTGACATGATTTTAACATAGTACAGCAGGAAGAAAGAAGCAGTGTGCAGCTTAAACTGGTTCTGTGTACTAGCAAACAAGTATGAATTGACAACAACAACAACAAGAGCAAGAGTGTTGATTTTCCTAACATATCAGTTCGTATGTAATTTTCTCCAGTGAATACTCACAGCCATGTTCGAGTATATCTCTAATAAAATTGAGATGCTAAGTTGGACAAGTAGACAAGGAGAGAGATAACTCTGAACATAATTCTGAAGATTCAAATGAGTAAGTTCATTAGTACCTCTTGTTCTTTGACCAAGATATGCAACAGATAAAGTACAAGAATGAATATTGTATGCCTTAATCGGATTAGACATGAACATGGAGAAAAGGGAAATTACAAAGGGAATAGATCTGGATCGATTTGTACAGAAAAGCTAAAAGAAACGGATTTGTTTTGGCATAATCTGATCAGTTGAAGTTCATGAGGGCAAACGAAATAGGCTCCCAATTAGATGGCAGGATTTGGATGAAATTTAGACAACAAATTGGTATTGCAAAAGAGAAACGGGATTACCTGAGCTCTTCGCCCCGCCGCCGCCTCTCCAGATTGAGAGAGATGGTTAGGGCTCTCTATTCCGCGGGAAAGAGATGACACACCGGGCTTATTTAGATGCGATTTCCCGCGCATTACAGAGTATTTTCACACGCTTCTTCTTTCCGTGGCTTACGGAGTGGGAGCAACGAACTAGGCGATAGTTTTCTTTCTCTCGCTTCCCATTCCCTCGATCAATTACCAGGGCCCCCCGTGGGAAGAAAAAAGGGGGAGTTGGACCCGTAACTCCCTTTCCCTTGCCCTCTTTAATTCCCCTGTCCCCTAGTCAAAGAAGGGACTTTAAGTCCTGCACCCTCCTAATTCCCATTCCCTAATAAAATTTTCCCCCAAACAAACACGTTGTAGGAGTAGAAGAGAAGGAAAGGGAAGAGAGAAGAGAAGGAAGGAGGGGGCACCGCCCCTCCCCCTAGTCCAATTCAGACTAGGCCTTGGGGGCGCGCGGCCTGCCCTAGGCAGCACCTCCCACTCTCCCCTAAAGCCCATTAGGGCCCATATACTCCCGGGGGGGGGGGGGGGGTTCCAGTAACCCCCGATACTCCGTTTAATGCCCGAACTTACCCGGAACCATTCCGATGTCCAAACATAGTCATCCAATATATCGATCTTTATGTCTCGACCATTTCGAGACTCTTCGTCATGTCCGTGATCATATCCGGGACTATGAACAACCTTCGGTACATCAAAACATATAAACTCATAATACCGATCGTCACTGAACATTAAGCGTGCGGACCCTACTGGTTCGAGAACTATGTAGACATGACCGAGACACGTCTCTAGTCAATAACCAATAGCGGAACCTGGATGTTCATATTGGCTCCCACATATTCTACGAAGATCTTTCTCGATCAAACTGCATAACGATATACGTTGTTCCCTTTGTCATACGTATGTTACTTGCCCAAGATTCGATCGTTTGTATCTCAATACCTAGTTCAATCTCGTTACCGGCAAGTCTCTTTACTCGTTCCGTAATGCATCATCCCACAACTAACTCATTAGTCACATTGCTTCCAAGGCTTGTATTGATGTGCATTACCGAGAGGGCCCAGAGATACCTCTCCGATAATCGGAGTGACAAATCCTAATCTCGATCTATGCCAACTCAACAAACACCACCGGAGACACCTGTAGAACACCTTTATAATCACCTAGTTACATTGTGACGTTTGGTAGCACACAAAGTGTTCCTCCGGTATTCGGGAGTTGCATGATCTCATAGTCATATGAACATGTATAAGTTATGAAGAAAGCAATAGCAACAAACTAAACGATCATCATGCTAAGCTAATGGATGGGTCAAGTTAATCACATCATTCTCTAATGATGTGATCCCGTTAATCAAATGACAACTCATGTCTATGGTTAGGAAACATAACCATCATTGATTCAACGAGCTAGTCAAGCAGAGGCATACTAGTGACATTATGTTTGTCTATGTATTCACACATGTACTAAGTTTCCTGTTAATGCAATTCTAGCATGAATAATAAACATTTATCATCGTATAAGGAAATATAAATAACAAATTTACTATTGCCTCTAGGGCATATTTCCTTCATTCCGATCAACAATATGTCATCCACATATAATATCAGAAATGCTACAGAGCTCCCACTCACTTTCTTGTAAATGCAGGTGTCACCGTAGGTCTCTATAAAACCATATGCTTT
Source organism: Triticum monococcum (assembly GCA_034509565.1). NCBI lineage: Eukaryota > Viridiplantae > Streptophyta > Magnoliopsida > Poales > Poaceae > Triticum > Triticum monococcum. The sequence goes on from CM067845.1 coordinate 676,208,345, forward strand.
GATCACCTCATCAAAGCATATATTCCAACTCCGAGATGCTTGCACCAGTCCATATATGGATCGCTGGACGCCCCCTATTGACGTCCATATGGATCGACAAAACCTTCTGGTTGCATCATATACAACTCTTCTTTAAGAAATCCATTAGGGAATGCAGTTTTGACGTTCATTTGCCAAATTTCATAATTATAAAATGCGGCAATTGCTAATATGATTTGGACTGACTTAAGCATCGCTACGGGTGAGAAGATCTCATTGTAGTCAACCCATTGAACTTGTCGAAAACCTTTTGCGACAAGTCAAGCTTTGTATATGGTGACATTACCATCAACGCTAGTCTTCTTCTTGAAGATCCATTTATTCTCAATGGTTTGCCGATCATCGGGCAAGTCCACCAGAGTCCGCACTTTGTTCTCATACATGGATCCTATCTCAGATTTCATGGCCTTAAGCCATTTATTGGAATCTGGGCACATCATAGCTTCTTCATAGTTCGTAGGTTCTTGATGGCCTAGTAACATGACCTCCAAAATAGGATTACCATACCACTCTGGTGCGGAACGTGCTCTATTTGACCAACGAGGTCCAGTAGTAACTTGATCTGAAGATTCATCATCATCATCATTAGCTTCCTCTCTAGGTTGTGCAAGCATAAAGGGAACAGATTTCTCTGATGTGCTACTTTCCAAATTGAGAGAAGGTACAATTACCTCATCAAGTTCTACTTTCCTCCTACTCACTTCTTTCGAGAGAAATTCCTTCTCTTGAAATGTTCCATTCTTGGCAACAAAGGTCTTGCCTTTGGATCTGTGTTAGAAGGTGTACCTAATTGTTTCCTTAAGGTATCCTATGAAGAAGAACTTCTCCGATTTGGGTTCGAGCTTATCGGGCTGAACCCTTTTGACATAAGTGTCGCAACCCCAAACTTTAAGAAACGACAGTTTAGGTTTCTTGCCAAACCATAGTTCATACGGTGTCATCTCAATGGATTTAGATGGTGCCCTATTTAACATGAATGCAGTTGTGTCTAATGCATAACCCCAAAATAATAGTGGTAAATCGGTAAGAGACGTCATATATCGCACCATATCTAATAAAGTACGGTTACGATATTCGCACACACCATTACGCTGTGGTGTTCCAAGTGGCGTGAGTTGTGAAACTATTCCACATTGTTTTAAATAAAGGCCAAACTCGTAACTCAAATATTTGCCTCCGCGATCAGATCGTAGAAACTTTATTTTATTATTACGATGATTCTCCACTTCACTCTGTAATTCTTTAAACTTTTCAAAATTTTCAGACTTGTGCTTCATTAAGTAGATATACACATATCTGCTCAAATCATTTGTGAAGGTCAGAAAATAACGATACCCGCCGCGTTCCTCAAGACTCATTGGACCGCATACATCGGTATGTATTATTTCCAATAAGTCATTGGCTCGCTCCATTGTTTCGGATAACGGACTTTCAGTCATCTTGCCCATGAGGCATCGTTCACAAGTATCAAATAATTCATAATTAAGTGATTCCAAAACGTCCATCCGCATGGAGTTTCTTCATGCGCTTTACACCAATATGACCTAAACAGCAGTGCCACAAAATATGTTGCACTATCATTGTCAACTTTGCATCTTTTGGCATCAATATTTTGAATATGTGTATCACTATGATCGAGATTCAATAAACCATTTACAATGGGTGTATGACCATAGAAGGTTTTATTCATGTAAACAGAACAACAATTATTCTCTAACTTAAATGAGTAACCGTATCGCAATAAACATGATCCAATCATATTCATGCTCAACGCAAACACCAAATAACATTTATTTAGGTCCAACACTAATCCCGAAGATAGAGGGAGTGTGCGATGGTGATCTTATCAACCTTGGAATCACTTCCAACACACATCGTCACCTCGCCCTTAACATGTCTCTATTCATTTTGTGACTCCTGTTTCGAGTTACTAATCTTAGCAACTGAACCGATATCAAATACCCAGTGGGCTACTATGAACACTAGTAAAGTCCACATCAATAACATGTATATCAAATATATCTTTGTTCACTTTGCCATCCTTCTTATCCGCCAAGTATTTGGGGCACTTCCGTTTCTAGTGACCATTTCCTTTGCACTAGAGGCACTTAGTTTCAGGCTTGGGTCCAGCTTTGGGCTTCTTCAGGGGAGCGGCAACTTGCTTGCCATTGTTCTTGAAGTGCCCTCTCTTTCCCTTGTCCTGTTTCTTGAAACTAGTGGTCTTGTTAATCATCAACACTTGATTCTCTTTCTTGATTTCTACCATCGCCGATTTCAGCATCGCGAGGAGCTCGGAAATCATTTTCGTCATCCCTTGCATATTATAGTTCATCACGAAGTTCTAGTAGCTTCGTGATAGTGAATAGAGAACTTTGTCAATCATTATCTTATCTAAAAGATTAACTCCCTCATGATTCAAGTGATTGTAGTACCCAGACATTCTGAGCACATGCTCACTGGTTGAGCTATTCTCCTACATATTATGGGCAAAGTACTTGTCAGAGGTCTCAGACCTCTCGACACGGGCATTAGTCTAAAATACCAATTTCATCTCTTGGAACATCTCATATGCTTTGTGGCGTTCAAAACGTTTTCGAAGTCCCGGTTCTAAGCTGTAAAGCATGGCGCACTAAACTATTAAGTAGTCATCATATCGAGCTTGTCAAACGTTCATAACATCTGCATTTGCTCCTGTAATAGGTCTGACACCTAGCGGTGCATCATGGACATAATTCTTCTGTGCAGCAATGAGGATAATTCTCAGATCACGGACCCAGTCCGCATAATTGCTACTATCATCTTTCAACTTACTTTTCTCTAGGAACATATCAAAAACATATAGGAGATATATCGCGACCTATTGATCTACAACATAGATATGCAAAACTCTCAAGACTAAGTTCATGATAAATGTTCAATTAATCAAATTACTAATGAACTCCCACTTAAATAGACATCCCTAAAGTCATCTAAGTGATACGTGATCCAAATAAACTAACCCATGGCGGATCATCACGTGAGATGGGGTAGTCATCAATGGTGAACATCTCTATGTTGATCATATCTACTATATGATTCACGTTCGGCCTTTCGGTCTCCAGTATTCTGAGGCCATGTCTGTACATGCTAGGCTCGTCAAGTTTAACCCAAGTATTCCGCATGTGCAAAACTGTCTTGCACCCGTTGTATGTGAACGTAGAGTCTATCACACCCGATCATCACATGGTGTCTCAACACGATGAACTGCAGCAACCGTGCATACTCATGGAGAACACTTTTACCTTGAAATTTAGTAAGGGATCATCTTATAATGCTATCGCCGTACTAAGAAAAATAAGTTGCATAAAATATAAACATCATATGCAATCAAAATATGTGACATGATGTGGCCATCATCATCATCTTGTGCTTTTGATCTCCATCTCCAAAGCATCATCATGATCTCCATCATCACCGGCTCAACACCTTGATCTCCATCGTAGTGTCATGGTCGTCTCGCCAACTATTGCTTCTACAACTATTGCTAACACATAGTGATAAAGTAAAGCAATTACATGGCGTTTGCATTTCATACAATATAGAGACAACCATAAGGCTCCTGCTGTTTGTCAAATATCTTACAAAACATGATCACCTCATACAATAATGTTTATCACATCAAGTCTTGACCATATCACATCAGAACATGCCATGCAAAAACAAGTTAGACGTCCTCTACTTTGTTGTTCCAAGTATTATGTGGCTGCTACGGGCTTCCAGCAAGAACCGTTCTTACCTACGCATAAAACCACAACGGTGATTCATCAAGTTTGCTATTTTAACCTTCTTCAAGGACTGGCCGCAATCAAATTTGATTCAACTAAAGTAGGAGAAACAGACACCCGCCAGCCACCTTTATGCAAAACTAGTTGCATGTCAGTGGAACCGGTCTCATGTGCGTGGACATGTAAGGTTGGTCCATGCCGCTTTGTCCCACAATATCGCAGAATCAAAATAAGACGTTGGTGGTAAGCAGTATGACTATCACCGCCCAAAACTCTTTGTGTTCTACTCGTGCATATCATTTACGCATAGACCTGGCTCATGATGCTACCGTTGGGAATCGTTGCACTGAAAACAAAAAAAAAATCTACGCACACACAATGATCTATCCATGGAGATGCATAGCAACGAGGAGAGTGTGTCTATGTACCCTCGTAGACCATAAGCAGAAGCGTTTTAACAATGCGGTTGATGTAGTCGAACTTCTTCTAGCTCCGACTGATCAAGTATCGAATGTACGACACCTCCGAGTTCTGCACACGTTCAGCTCGGTGACGTCCCTTGCCTTCTTGATCCAGCAAGACGTCGAGGTAGTAGATGAGTTCCGTCAGCACAATGGCATGGTGACGCTGATGGTGAAGTGATCGTCATAGGGCTTTGCCTAAGCACTACAGAAATATGACCGGGGGAGCAAACCGTGAAGGAGGCACCGCACACGGCTAAACAATTGTCTGGTGTGTGTTAGGGCGCCCCCTCCACATATATATAGGTGGGAGGGAGAGGGGAGGCAGCCAGGAGGTGCCCAAGTAGGCCGAATCCTACTTGGGGTCTCCCCATGGCTGGAGCCCCCTGCCTTATTTACCGGAGGGGGAAGGAAAGAGGGGAAGGGGGAAAGGAAGGGGAATCTTATTCCCTTTCTTTCCTCTCCTCCTTCCCCTTTCCTTCTCCACCTTGCCCGGCCTATATGGGGGGCGCACCAGCCCCTTGTGGCTGGTTTGTTTCCCCTCTTGGCCCATAAGGCCCATATCTTTTGCCGGGGTGCCCGGAACCCCTACTTGTGACTCGATATGTACGTGGTACCCACCGAAACACGTCCGGTGTCCGAATACCATCGTCCTATATGTCAATCTTTACCTCTCGACCATTTCGAGACTCCTCGTCATGTCCATTATCTCATCCGGGACTCCGAACAACATTCGATCACCAAAACACATAACTCATATAATACTATATTGTCATCGAACGTTAAGCGTGCGAACTCTACAGGTTCGAGAACTATGTAGACATGACCGAGACACTTCTCCGGTGAATAATCAATAGCGGAACCTGGATGCCCGTATTGGCTCCTACATATTCTACGAATATCTTTATCGGTCAAACCGTTATGACAACATATGTAATTCCCTTTGTCCATCGGTATGTTACTTGCCCGAGATTCGATCGTCGGTATCTTCATACCTAGTTCAATCTCGTTACCGGCAAGTCTCTTTACTCGTTTCGTAATACATCACCTTGTGACTAACTCCTTAGACATTTGCTTTCAAGCTTATGATGTGTATTACCGAGAGGGGCCAGAGATACCTCTCCGATACTCGGAGTGACAAATCCTAATCTTGATCTGTGCCAACTCAACAAACACCTTCGGAGATGCATGTAGAGCATCTTTATGATCATCCGGTTACATTGTGACATTTGATAGCACGCAAGGCATTCCTCCGGTATCCGGGTGTTGCATAATCTCACAGCCGAAGGAATATGTAATTGACATGAAGAAAGCAATAGCAATAAAATTGAACGATCATTATGCTAAGCTAACGGATGGGTCTTGTCCATTATATCATTCTCCTAATGATGTGACCCCGTTATCAAAAGACAACATATGTCTATGGTTAGGAAACCTTAACCATCTTTGATCAACGAGCTAGTCTAGTAGAGGCTTATTAGGGACACGGTATTTAAGTTTTCGACCAATACAATTCTAGCATTAATAATAAACCTTTATCATGAATAAGGAAATATAAAATAACAACTTTATTAAGGTCTCTTGGTCATATTTCCTTCATATCAATTTGAAGATAGTGTCTGATCCTCTGAATATTGCAAGTTCTGCACTGAATCAACACAGCTTTGAAATAAGTTTGAATATTTAAATTGAGCAGAACTACTAACACCCCGTGTCAGTTCAATCATTTAAAACCATGTACACCGAGTTACCTCATATGTGGTCAACCTGTCCACTCACTACTAGGAAAAGGCTTATTAGTGGGGCACCTGTTTTGGCCATTAATGGCGCACTACAGGTGCACCACTATCATCACGCCACTAGTAACATATACTAATGGCGTATCCCTGGTGCGCCATTAGTATACCAGACTATAGTGGCGCACCAGGCAGTGCGCCATTAGTAAGTCACACGGTGCGCCATTAGTATGCCTCCCAGGGGGCCATATTTACCTTGTGCTCTGGGTTACTAATGGCGCACTAATCGATAATGCGTCACTAGTATTTTTTATAGTAGTGCGCCACTAATGTGCTGTATGGTGCGCCACTAGTATGAATATTAGGATTTTTTTCTTTTCTGATATTTGCACAGGTTACAAAATATATTACTGCACAGAATATAGACGGCGAAACATATAAACAGTAGATTCATCAAATACAATAGAAGATTAGTCTCCGAATACAATTCATCATATTAATCTCCGAATTCAAAAGACCGAACAAAGTTAGAACATTACAAGTCTCGAGACCGCGAGTAGCGAGTTTGTCGAAAGTAATACTGCATTCGGAGATAATTGAGAGATGTGTCCTCTCTTATCTCCGTGCTACTGCTACTGCTATGCCTAAACATGACTTAGATTGAACTGAGGACCTAAATACCCTCTTTAAGATAAAATAGAATAAAACAATATAGACCCTGACTCTCCATTATGGAGAATGGAGATCATCCGGTCTCCAATTCTTGCGCTTCGCTTCCTTTTGCTTCCAAGAACCTCCTTACGACTGTCCATACATTTTTTTCCATCCTTTGATTTGCATGTCTCCACTTCTTTTAGAAATCTGGTATGGACAGTTGAGATTCGTAGGATGACCTGGCTGTATGTTCAAAACATTAAGGCTACCTTTCTGATACATCAAATGAGGCACACAATTCTTTGGGATTATTTATTGAAAAACATAGTAATAACTTCATAGTTACCAATGATGAACTAGTTTTAGAAGTATGCAAAAGATGCACGGATGTCGTAATAGTAAAAAATCTTACCAGGGTATCTCCATGGTAGTTACCGTAGTTCAACACATGCACTAGTGGCACGTATTGACCATAATATTGAGGAGTTTGATTGTAGATATTGTAATTCTCAATGTCAGTACAAAATCCGACCAGATGATTTTTCTCCTTGTAAGTTAATTCGGAGCCATCGGTGTAGTGGGTTTTGTCTACCATCTCCTGCACATTCTTTGAAGTATTAAAATAAGCTATCAATGGAAATAAGTTGTCAACTATTTTGAAATGAACAATATAAATTAGTTAATAATTAACTATGTTTGAGAAACTCATATAGCGGTAGAACTAGAGGCGTATCAACAAGGACCCAAATGTCCATATTGTCTTGGTCGATGTCAGGATCACCAAGATCCATGGTGACAAGCATACCCTCATCAAAACCATACATCTTGCAAAATGCTTCCCAATTTTGGCAACCAAATTGGGTTACGCTCCCAGAATTATATAGATTTACTTCAAAATCCACATCATGATGAGTCCTTAGGTGAATTTTATTTGTTTCATAATATCTTTGATGGTCTTCAAAATCCATCCTCTCCAAGACATAGCGTCTTGCATGGCACGGGATAAGCTATACTTGAATTGTAAAAGATGAAAATTACACGTTGAAATAGTTGAAGTCCTGCTTAATTATGAAAAAAAACACTTGTCGTCGTTGTGTACCATTTCAACTTCGAAGGTCTCCTCGAGCTTAATGCTGAAGCGCCGATCATCGTCCAGATGAGGCCTGTTGCACAGACCTCGATCGTCGTGGCACCAGCCGCACTCCCCCGGGAGACTTTCGTCGTCCGATGACTACATTTCCTACGTTCATAATTCAAAACTACATCTCTTGTGTTGGGTCCAATAAGATAATCCACAGTGTGGTGAAAACACGCCCTTCGAACTGGTTTGAGCTATTGGTGAATGGAGATGGTCTAAGATTTTCAGTAGTAAGAAGTGAAGTGGTAATTTTGAGAGCAAATGGTTAGGATGAGTGGTTCCTCTTTCTTGTTTAGCTTTACAATAGAATATTGTTAGTCATGCACACTTGTGCATTTTCAGCCAGGCCCAGTGGAGTTGGCCTAAAAACATTTCTTTCTTTAAGCCTGCTACATCCATCTCAAGTATTTATGGTCAAGGGTTAGTAGGGCCATCCAAATAGAATATGTTGTATGAGCTTTTTTAGTAGGTCATCCTACCATATTAGGGTTTATCGATGACGAGCAACTGACATTAGTAATAACTATGAGTTGATATCACACTTCTATATGTATAACACAAGAGGCAGTTGATCCAACTTAATTAAGTACTAAGATACCCCGACCCATGCATTAGTCGCAAGTACCCCATATGTCCTATTTTTAGCAACATCATGCTAAAATCCACGGAAAATTTCAGTATGACCTTTGTTGAAAATAGGACATATGAAGTACCCGAATTTTCCAGAACGGAAGTTAATCGGCATTCTAGCAAACTCAAGGGCCTCTCGGGGTACCTGCAAAATCATTATCCCCGCGTAATGAAGTCGCCAATGGGTCATTTCAGAAGATCACAAGTAGCATCATCACAAGTACAACATCATCACAAGTGAAATACCAGGATGATATAATTAGTGCCCACTGATCACTAACAATTGAATTATTTTCCCATCATTCAGCATTCTGATGTCCTAGTATATAGGCATCCACCACAGCAACTTCAAAATGATTCTACATTTTGGGCATCATGCATCAAAAGGTTTCTTGGTTTGATGATCCTTCTACTTCCAGGTTTGGGCATAAGATACAGGGTATGTAAACCAACTCATGGAAAAGACACTACAGCAGAAGGGCAGCTACACCACAAGATTAAACTTGCCACTAGCTCTGAACTACGAAAAATAATCCAAAAAAGAAACATATGAGGCAGCACTGCAAAACCAGAAAGACATATGAGCCATGACACAAAACAAACCTAGCTATATCTGAACTACTTGCGGAGCAACAACCACGCCAAACTGCACACAGAAGAGCAAAAACACAAGGCCTAAATACCCTAGAGCAGCCCCCAAACCTAGCAAACTATCCAATCGGGGGCAGCAAAACACAAGCCAAAGCAGCTCAAGGACACCAAGCGACAAAGCATGACAACCATGGGTTGTAACGGGCAGACGGAGGGGGCGGCATTGAAGCTAGGCAGCGGGAGCAGTGAGCAAAGCAGCAGCAATGCAAGGAGCGGAGTAGCGGCAGGAGCAGCAACGCAGCAGTAGCAGCACAAGGAAAAGCAGCAGTACGTAGCAACGACAGGAGCAGGGGCAGTGCTTACGGGCGTGCGTGAGTCAAGGCGCAAGGGCGCAGGTGGTAGCAGCACTAGGCGGGGCAAGGGCACGGCGACCGGCCGACGCGCTGGTGGGCATGGCCGTGGTGCAACGCGGGGGGCAAGGCAAAGCCAGGGAGCCCAGGGCTGCGCGAGGTGACCGCGTGCTCATCGTGAGCGCGGGCACGACAGTAGCGGCGCAAAACAACAATAAAGTAGACGGGAACAAAGGGGAATCAGATGAGGATCTCACAGCGGTCCTCGTTGACGAGCTCGGGAGGTCGGGGAGGTGCCGAGGGAGGAGATCCGAGGCAGGGCAGTGGTGTCCGAACGCGGGGAAGCACTCGATCCCAACGAAGAGGCGGCTCCCGGCTCGCGTTCTGCGTCGTAGAGGAAGTAGCCGGTGGAAGTGGAGCTCCGGGATGCGTCGGAGAGGGACGGGGGCGACGATCGCCGTGGTGGACGACGGCGGCGGCGACTGGAGGTGCTTGGGTGGAGAAGAAACTTAGAGAGAGAGACGGCGGCAGAGCGATGTGGGGGTGCCGGAGCCCGGGAGCAAGGTCGCCGGTGGGTGGGGGCGGCGGCGGTGGTGGAAGGGGATCGGCGGCGCGCGGTGGCGAGAGGGGAGAAGGACGAACGGGTAGGGGCGAGATGAGAGGGGACGAGGGGTGGATATTTTAATTGCATTCATTTGTGAATTGGTAAAACATTTATGAATATGAAAAAATATCATCAAATTTGAAAAAATATTCATGAATTCAAAAAGTGCCCATGACATTTAAAAATATTCATAAGTTCAAAAAATATTAACAAATTCAATACTTTTTGTGAGTTAGAAATTCAATACCACATTAAACACATAAATAAATATTCATGAGAACTAGAACATAAGAAATATCATTACTAGTTTTGCAAAACAAAAAATATATAATTGTTAGTAGTGGCGCACCTTGATTGTGGTGCGTCATTACTAGTTTGAACTAGTAATGGCGCACTATACCCTGGTGCGCCATTACTAATTTTGGAAAAAAAATGTTTGTAATGGCGCACCGTGTGTGTGGTGCGCAATTACTAGTTAAAACTATTAATGGCGCACTGTGCCTGATGCGCCATTAGTAGTTTAGGAAAAATAAAAAAAATAAAATTTGCTAGTAATGGCGCACCGTGTGTGTGGTGCGCCATTAGTACTGAGGACACAAATAGCGCATTTGTATCTGGTGCGCCACTGCTATATAGCAGTGGCGCACCACATACATTGTGCGCTATTATTGTCTATATTGGCTATAGCCCTTTTCCTAATAGTGAGTACATCATTCAACACATATTTAACTCATCTACCCTGTACAAAACACCAAAGTGCACACCACCCCACCAATTTAGTAGTGGCATTTAGTGTCAGTTACATTCAGTGACAACAATAATTCATATGCAAACTGCATCTATCAATCACTAAAGTAACATAGCTAACCCTAGCTTAACTGATACACAACAATACTAGCTCTATACTTAGAATAATTCATAATCGGAAGGTACCCAGTCAGACAGACTGAAACTCTATTTTTAGAACCCTAAATTCAGTGAAACAGGACTCCAACATTCGGATAATTCAGAACCCTAAATATAGTACTTCAGTCAATTCAGTCAAACAGCAACATTCAGTTAATTCGAGTTTCGGAAACATCTTGAACCCTAAATCAGCAAACCCTACTTTCCAAATCTGGAACCCTAAATTGCAGCAACGAACTGCATATATATATATATATATATATATATATATATATATAGAGAGAGAGAGAGAGAGAGAGAGAGAGAGAGAGAGAGAGAGAGAGAGAGAGAGAGAGAGGAATGTAGCTCACGTAGGGGCATATTTGCAGTTGGTAGCTCGACCACCACCCTACGAGCGACATCTGCCGCCCCAGGCATTGGCAAGGATGAACGAAATATGCTGCTACCGCAACAATCTTCCTCCTAGCCGCAGGTGCCCCATTCCACACTGGCCATCCACGATTCATGCTCTGTCCCCACCATGCCCTTGCCGATAGATCTAAAGCCGCCTTAGATTGATCTCGTCGTTGACATGCCCCGCGAGAGAGGAGAGGGAGAGCGAGGGAGGGGGGTGACTGACGAGGGAGAGGTAGAGCGCTCGGGTTCGGCCCAGCCGCTTGGACAGAGCAGTCAACGGGCGTTAACGGCGCGAGGGATCAGCCGTGTCAAAACTTGCTCAGAAAATAGTTCGGTATTTTTTGCCACTGTCGGTTAGGTGCAAAATGTCACGAATCCTAAAGTGATGGTTTTATGCTAATTGTTACACGAATGTAGTGGTTCTATGCATTTTACTCTTAATGGCTGAAAAGTTATGCCAAGTAAAACAATTCTTCATTTGTGATATAGTCATATAGATTACGGTTCGAAATTATCCTTCTCAGGATAAAATGAAGTTATGATATCTAGTACTAAACAAATTCATACGAATCAATCAGCTTTGGTCCAACAGTGTATCTACTGGATGTTACACCATTGTGCTCCTCTCATCGCAAATGTTGGTCTATTTCTCATATATAGGTGAACCGAGCGAGGAAAAATGACACTACTACAAAATAACCCATCAGGGAGGCGCCATCTCTCTAGTGGGACACGCCACATATTCAGATTCGTTGCTACGAAGTGGCCTCTTTCGTACTATCTACAACAAGATAGACATTTCAGCCACCTCGATCTTCCAGCTCTAGTTCATACCGTGCTGAGACTGATCTAGTTCCATGCATGGGGCATGGAGGATCAGCTAGGTGGCCACAGCTGCACAGCGCAGCCGACGATCGGATCAACGTCGACGATGATGGATCAAAGCAAGGTCCATGACCAGGAAGGCCTGCATAGATGCGTTAACTAGTCGCGTACTCTAATTAAGTACGTAGATGAAACTTGCGTGCGCGCGTGAGTCAGCTTAGCTAACCTATAACTAGGAACAGCATCTTCCAGAGAATCTCCATAGCTGTAGTCGCCTGAGGTTGGCCGGTAGCTAGCTTGTAGCTGTTGAACTTTCAACCGACCTATCCAGCAGTACGTAGAGATCACGCATCAGTAAATGTTGCTCGGTTTGGCTCACCCTCGTTGTCCCTGCGTCTACCGGAGCTCGCTCGATAGCACGGCACGCTCGGGATAAGGGGCCGCGGGAAAACGGAAGAGCGTGGGAGCATACCTGCATACGCTGTATGATGGAAGAGCTCATCGAGCCAGGGAGGGAGAAGGGAGGAAGAGGCGGGAGGGGAGGAGCTCTGCCTGTGCAGAGCTGCAGGATAGTGGGTTGGACCCCATCGCCGCCGAATTCGATGCACGGGTCGCGCCACGCGCCGGCGGCTGGCGCCGCCTAGCTAGGTTAGTCTAGCAAATATTAGAAGCAAGTCTGGACCCCCGATGTTTCCTGCACGTTGAATAGTCAAGTGCATCTTGTCCAGTGTATCTGGATCTGCTGAATTTGGGATGTTGCATGCTACTTTATCTAAGCATATATAGGTACCTTTTATTTATATCGAAAAAAAAGCATATATAGGTGCCGAATTTGGTACGTCGAACACTCCTACTTCATGCTTCATGCATGCATGTGAGGCAAGATGCCAAGATGCACCGCAGTACCGCACCATATGTCGCCTATCAGGGCGCTTGTTGCTACCGGCTTCGGTCGGAGATCACACGTCCGACAAATCAAACTATGTACTGTAGTACACAGTTACAGTAGCGGTACTCGCGAGTGCCATAGAGTAGACTAGCAGATATTTTAAGGACAGTGGCCTTTTGACACATGGGAGCATGCGCTTCTGGTTTTTAAAATGTGTTTGAAACGAATCTTAAAATGTCAAAAAATTCCAAACGAAAATTTAGCGCGTACATCTTGATATTGTGCATGCTCATAAAGTTGTTTCTTGAAAACCCAACAAGTTATGTAAGTTGTTTCTTGAAAACCCAACAAGTTATGTATCAAGTGTGAAAAAGACAAAATTCGGAGTTAAAAAGTGCTTTTCACAAGACATCCTTTTCTCTATCTTACACAAGCCACAAAAAATGCCGGGTTTCTCCGAAACTTGACATGCACACATATAATGTCGAGATGTATGTGCAAACTTTTGTTTGAATTTTTTTCAAACTTCCAAATAATTTTTTCCGGTGGCAGGAGCGCGTGCTCCCACACTAGTAGAAAAAAGACCATTTGTCCCGGTTCATAAGGCCCATCTGTCTGTCGGTGTACAAAAATAGGGGCGCATCTTTGTACCCCTTTTCCTGTGCACGGGCAGTCAGAGTCGCGCCCGCGGCCACACCAAGCAGAATGAGGGAGGTGAACCAAGGTAAGATCGAAGCCCAAGACAGTCAAAGCAACGCCAAGGCCAACACCACAAAGAGCAGAGGGACGGAGCAGGTTCCCCCGGCAAGACCCTTGCCGGGTGGCCTCAGCGGCCCCGGCAAGACTCTTGCCGGGACAGCTCGCCCCAGGCCAACAGAGCGAGCCACCCTTGAGCCCACGGCCCCCAGTACCATCATCAGCATGGGGCCAGAGCTCGGGAAGGCACCCCTGTCGTGGCATACGGATCTTTGTGAAGACATATTCAAGATCCCTGGCAAGGAAGACGACGATCCTCGGCAAGATCCCTGCCAAGGAAGGCCACCAGACCCCCGGCAAGATCCTTGCCGGGGACGACAACACGCCATGGCGAGACCCTTGCCGAGCCACCCGGCAAGGCCCTCGCCAAAGACGCCGGCTGTCGGGGTAAATAGCCATGGGTAGCCCAGCCGGCTTCCCCTGGTCCCTCAGAAAAAATTACGAGCCCATCCGGCTCATAAGAAGACTCAAGACCTGGGCCGCCTCCCCCCCAGCCGACTACCTTCCTAGCCGTCTTCGGGGGCGGCCCGCCCTTTACCCTCATGAAGAAAGCCGTGGAGGGCCGGCTACGTCGAGGCCGGCTACAGCCAGGCCGGCTCCCATAAAGCAGTCAACGCCGTACCCGCAATGTACGCGTCCACTCAGCGATGATGAAGCGGGGCGTGGCAACAGTGGAGCCTGCCACCCCCGAAACCCGGAGCACGCCTGGTACGGCGCGCCGTGCGGGCAGCCACGGCACGCCCAGCGCGGCACTGTAGCCATGGTGGCTCTGACGCCATCCACGACGGGCCGCCAGCGTGGCCCCCGAGGCGGTGGGCCCCTTCGGGCAGAGAGATGCCGAAGGCGGCCGCACCCCCTCTCAAGCCGGCAAGACAGAGGGCCGGCTTGGCGTAGCCGGCCTGCCGCCTTCCTCGAAGGAGACGCCCACTAAGGAGACAAGGTGCGGCGGGGCTACAGTAATCGCCCGCCAGGGCGGCGTTGCTGTAGCCATGCTTACCCCGACCACGCCTGCGCCGACTAACACGGAGCAACAGTAACCAGCCGCCGACCAGACCCTGGCCCGTGGGGCCGGCCTGTCGACCCAGGAGCCGGCAGTCGGCGGGACCCATCAGCCGGCGGGCCCCAGAAGCCGGCGGAGAAGCCGGCGAACATAGCCACAGACAGCTGGGCCCAGCGCCCAGTCGGATTACCATTGTACCCCCGGGGGGTAGGCCTATATAAACCCCCCGGTGCACCCATGCAAAGGGTCGGACTCTGTCTCTAGACTTAGACGCATACAGGGAGAAGAAGCAAGCTGAGCTAAGCCCTTCTTCCTCCTTCCACCCAAAACAGCTCAGGGAGCATTGTAGCCACCTGTGAACTTAGTAACCATGCGGAGACCCCGCAGAGCAGCAGTAGGGGTGTTATCTCCCCGGAGAGCCCTGAAGCTGGGTAAGATTCGCCGGCGTGCATGCCTACGCCTCATCCCGTTTCCAGGCACCGGCGACGTTCTTTTGGCCCCCGCACTGATAAGCCACTCGTTGGCATATGTCGATCCTACAACCCGACATTTGGCGCCCACCGTGGGGCCAGGCGCACCGTCGTCCGGAGCCTCGTTCTGGACGGGAACCCTTTTCCACCCTCGCGGGCGCAGCCAGCCTGGCTCGCCCGATGGCGCATGCCGCGACGCGCTGCACGGCGTCGCCGACGTCTGCGCGGCTAGCGGCCTCGCCAACCTCTTCGACAAGGCCCGCATCCCCGACGAGCTCGCCTCCGATGCGGGCACAGATCACCTAGCCAACCTCCTCAGCCAGCTCCACGTCTCCAGCGAGCCCGCTGCGGACTTGGAGTCGGTTGGCTCCACCGACTCGATGCCCGTCGACTCCGACGCGGCATCCTACGACACCTTCCCCACCAACGTCACGGTCTACAATGACCCGCTCCCTCCGGCTGGCGATCGCGATTCTGACGCCCCCGAGGTGATGGTTATCGGCCTCGACGGCCCGACCGACGAGGGCGCCCGCGACTCCCCGCGCGCGGCAGCCCAAGACTTGTCCGTCCCCCTTCCGGCTGACGCCAGCGACGAAGTTCTGGAGGCACGCCGCCTCGCGCTCCTCGCGGAGGCCCGGCGGCTGGCCTCCGTAAGACGCCTCACCGAGGCCTACCAGCGCGAAGCTGATCGCGCCGCCTTCGTCACGCCGGCTCCGGCTGGACCTAGCCGGGCCGGCGCCGTCAGGCAACGCGGCGCCGTCATCGCCGACACGCTCGGCGTGGATCGCCCGGTCTACGCCACCCCGCTCGAGAACCTGCGCGCCGCCCAGGCGGCCGTCGACGAGCTAGACGGCTTGGAAGCCGAAGATCTCCCCCATATGACGCGGCGCATCCAGCAGCTAATCGACGCGGCCGCACGACGGCACGAGGCCGACGCCTGCGCGGGAAGCCCGCCCCCGCGCCGCGAACACGGCGCGACCTCCCGGTCGCCGACTACCAGCTACACCCGCGCGCGGCACGAGAAAGAGCCGGCTCCCAGCCGAAGCCGGACCCAAGTCTCCATCGAGCGAGACGCGGACGGCCGCCCCCGAGCCATGGAATGGCGGGGCACCCCGCCTCCGCCTCGAACCCGCGGAGAAAGATATCCTACCCCGCCTCCCGTGGCTCACCCGACTCTCAGCGGCCGGCTGGGTCGCCGGGAGGGAATCGGCGAAAACGACGCCCGCCACCGGATCGACCGTTTGGCCCGATCTCTGGCGCTGGAAGAAGAAGATGATGTCGGCCCGCCTTGCTTCGGCCCCCGCATCCGCGACGAGCCCTTCCCCAAAGGGTTCTCGCTCCCAAGAGACACGCCTAAGTACAACGGCTCGGTGAAGCCGGAAGACTGGCTGACCGACTACTCCACGGCCGTCAGCATCGCCAATGGCAACCGGCGCGTTGCCGTAAAATACGTGCCCCTCATGCTGCAGGGCACGGCGCGGACGTGGCTTAACAGCCTTAAGCCGCTCAGCGTCAACAGCTGGGTAGACTTCACTGAAGCCTTCGTTCGCAACTTCACCAGCACCTACAAGCGGGCCCCCAAGCCCAGACAGCTCTCCCTGTGTGTACAGGGCCCAGCCGAGTCAACTCGCGACTACATGACGCGCTGGGCCGAGCTCCGCAACTCCTGTGAGGGGGTGCACGAGGTGCAAGCCATCGAATACTTCACCGCCGGGTGCCGAGAGGGCACCCTCCTCAAGCACAAGCTTCTCTGCGATGAGCCGACTACCCTCGACGAGCTCCTAAACATCGCCGACAAGTACGCCACCGCCGACTCCTCGATGAAGGCCGAGCTCCGGGTGGACGCATCCGGAAAGGTACTCAATCCGGCACCCAAAGCGCCGGCTGGAGACGGCGACCGACGCCAACACCAGAACGATCAAAAACGCAAGGGCCCTGCGCCGCCTCCCGCCAGCCGGCAGGTGGCCACGGTCGAAGATGCGTTGCCTGAAGGGCGGCCTACGCCCAAGAAGCCAAAGGGCGGTCGGCCGGCTTGGCAGCCGGCCTTCTCCTACGAGCAAACCCTTGATGCCCCGTGCAAATTCCATAGCGGCGCGAAGCCGTCCAACCACACGACCCGCAAATGCAACTGGCTCACCCGAATCTCGAAGGGCGAAGGGCTCACGCCGACTCCGTCTGCTGGCCCGCCGCCGCCGGCTCCGCCGCCCAAAGCCGCCCGGCCCGCGGTCGACGCCGTGCAGGACGAGTTCCCCGACGAGCAAGCGTCTTATGTCATCTTCACGAGCCAGCCCGAAGACCGGCGCAGCAAGCGCCGAGAGCAACAGGAGGTCAACATGGCCGCCACCGGCCCAGCCGGCCACATGCACTGGTCGGAGAAACCCATCAGCTGGAGCCGGGCCGACCACCCGGAGGTGATGCCCTCCCCCGGCTCCTACGCATTGGTCCTGGAGGCCACCCTCGCTACTGATACGCGCGCCGCACGCTTCTCCCGCGTGCTGATCGACGGCGGAAGCAGCATCAACATCCTGTACCGCGACACCATGGAGAAGCTGGGCGTCAAAGCCAAGCAACTTGCGCCGACTCGAACGGTGTTCCACGGCATCGTACCCGGACTGTCCTGCGCCCCCATCGGCAAGCTCAAGATCGATGTACTCTTTGGGGGCAAGGATCATTTTCGCCGAGAAGCAATCTGGTTCGAGGTGGTGGACCTGGATAGCCCTTATCATGCCTTGCTTGGCCGACCCGCCTTGGCCAAGTTCATGGCGGTCCCCCACTATGCTTACCTCAAAATGAAGATACCAAGCTCCAAGGGCGTCATCACCATCGCCGGCGACTACAAGAAGTCCGCCGATTGCGCCGCGGCCAGCAGCCGGCTGGCCGAATCCCTTGTGATCGCGGCCGAGAGGAAGACGCTGGACCGGGTCGTGGCCCTGGCCAGCAAGCAGTTAAACCAACCCGCCGACTCCAAGGAGTATGATGCCCAAGGATCTTTCCAGCCGGCCAAGGAGACCAAGAAGATACAGCTCGACCCCGAGCACCCCGAGAGGTTCGCCGTCATTGGGGCGAGCCTAGATAGCAAATAGGATGGCGAGCTCGCCGATTTCCTCCGTGAGAATCGGGATATCTTTGCATGGTCCCCCAAAGACATGCCGGGTGTTCCGAAGGATTTCGCCGAGCACAAATTGCACGTGCGGGAGGATGCCAAACCAGTCAAACAGCCCCTCCGCCGACTGTCAGAAGAGAAGAGAAGGATCATAGGGGAGGAGATAGCCCGGCTCCTTGCAGCCGGCTTCATCATGGAAGTTTTCTTCCCCGAATGGCTCGCGAACCCAGTTCTCGTGCTGAAGAAGAATAACAAGTGGCGCATGTGTATAGATTACACGAGCCTCAACAAAGCCTGCCCAAAGGATCCCTTCGCCCTGCCCAGGATCGATCAAGTAATAGACTCCACAGCCGGATGCGAGCTGTTGAGCTTTTTGGACGCCTACTCGGGATACCACCAGATCAAGCTGAACCCGGATGACCAGCTGAAGACCGCCTTCATCACGCCATTTGGGGCCTTCTGCTACCTGACCATGACGTTCGGCCTGAGGAATGCCGGCGCCACATTTCAGCGTTGCATGCAGAAGTGCCTCCTCACGCAGCTCGGCAAGAACGCCCACGTTTACATGGATGATGTTGTGGTGAAGACGGAGAAGCGTGGCACCCTGCTGGAAGACTTGAAGGAAGCATTCGAGAACCTGCGCCGGTTCCGAATCAAGCTCAACCCAGAGAAATGCGTGTTCGGAGTGCCAGCCGGCCAGCTCCTAGGCTTCCTGGTCTCTGAACGCGGCATAGAGTGCAACCCTGCGAAGATCAAAGCCATCGAGAGGATGGCGGTCCCAACCAAGCTCAGAGAGATCCAGAAGTTCACCGGGTGCCTGGCCTCCCTTAACCGCTTCATCAGCCGGCTCGGAGAAAAGGCTCTCCCCCTCTACCGCCTCATGAAGAAGAGCACTCACTTCGAGTGGAACGACCAGGCCGACCAAGCTTTCCACGAGCTGAAGAAAATGCTGTCCACGCCGCCTGTCTTGGCGGCACCGACCGAGAAGGAGCCCATGCTCCTATATATTGCCGCCACCAGCCGGGTGGTCAGCACCGTCATTGTGGTCGAACGCCCCGAAGAAGGCCGCGCCCAGCCGGTGCAGAGACCGGTCTATTACCTGAGCGAGGTGCTGTCCACCTCAAAACAAAACTACCCGCACTATCAGAAGATGTGCTACGGCGTGTACTTAGCCGCCAAGAAGCTGAAGCCGTACTTTCAAGAGCACCCCATCACGGTCGTATGCACTGCCCCGCTTGCCGACATCATAGGCAGCCGGGACGCATCCGGCCGGGTGGCCAAATGGGCCATCGAGCTGGCCCCCTACACCATCTTCTACCAACCCCGCACCGCCATCAAGACGCAAGCGTTGGCCGACTTCCTCGTCGACTGGGCCGAGACCCAGTACTTACCGCCGGCGCCCGACTCCACCCATTGGCGCATGCACTTTGACAGATCAAAGATGCGCACCGGCTTGGGAGCCGGCGTCGTCCTCACTTCTCCAAAGGGCGACAAGCTCAAATACACGCTACAGATTCACTTCGCCGCCTCCAACAACGTAGCCGAGTACGAGGCGCTCATACACGGGCTCCGGCTGGCCAAGGAGCTTGGTATTCGCCGGATCCTGTGCTATGGCGACTCGGATTTGGTGGTGCAGCAGTCTTCTGGCGACTGGGACGCCAAGGACGCGAATATGGCGAGCTACCGTTTCCTAGTACAGCAAATCAGCGGATACTTCGACGGATGTGAGTTCCTCCACGTGCCGCGGGCCGACAACGAGCCAGCTGACGCCCTGGCCCGAATAGGCTCCACGCGGCAAGCAATACCAGCCGGCGTCGCCCTGCAGCGCCTCCTCAAGCTTTCAATCAAGCCGTCTCCGGAGTCCGACTCCATTTTTGTGCCGCCTAATCCCGAGGGGGCCGGGTCCGGCTCGAAGAATCAAGCAGCCGGCCCGGGGACTTCAATATTCGGCTCAGGAACTGCCGCACCCGGCCCGGGGACTGCAGCAGCCGGCCCGGGGGCTGCAGTGGCCGGCCCGGGGACTTCTTCAGTACAGGAAGCGGCGGCCGACTCCAGCGCCGCACTGCCCAACCCACCCACCCTGGTGGCTCTGGCCACATTGGTGGCTGAGGAGGTCGCCGCCCCATCATGGGCCCAAGCCATCCGCAACTTTCTGGTGAACCATGACCTGCCGGCTGACAAAAACGAAGCAAGACAAGTCCAGCGCCGGGCTGGAGCATACACCATCGTCAACAGAGAGCTCGTCAAGCGCAGTGCCACCGGAGTCTTGCAGCGATGCGTCGATCAGGAGAAGGGCATCGCGATCCTCAGGGATATACACCAAGGAGAATGCGGCCATCACGCCGCATCAAGGTCACTGGTCGCCAAAGCTTTCCGCCACGGTTTCTTCTGGCCGACTGCTTTGGACGACGCCAAAGAGCTAGTCAAACACTGCAAAGGCTGCCAGCTTTTCAGCTCGCAGCAACACATGCCGGCTTCGGCACTCAAGACCATTCCCATCACCTGGCCCTTTGCCGTTTGGGGGTTGGATATGGTGGGCCCATTTAAGACGGCGCGCGGCGGCATGACTCATTTGCTCGTCGCCGTTGACAAATTCACCAAGTGGATCGAGGCGAAGCCGATCAAGAAGCTAAATGGGCCGACTGCAGTGACGTTCATTGCAGATATAACAACCCGGTACGGCGTACCGCACAGCATCATCACCGACAACGGCACGAATTTTGCCAAAGGTGCCCTGGCACGGTTCTGCGCTGCACAAGGTATCCGGCTGGACCTTGCGTCAGTCGCCCACCCACAATCAAACGGCCAAGTGGAGCGAGCAAACGGCCTCATTCTGTCCGGCATCAAGCCTCGACTGGTCGTACCCCTGGAGCGTTCAGCCGGCTGCTGGCTCGATGAGCTGCCGGCTGTCCTATGGAGTCTACGCACTACTCCGAACAGATCAACCGGCTTCACTCCCTTCTTCCTTGTATATGGTGCCGAGGCGGTCATCCCAACAGACATCGAGTTCGACTCACCTCGGGTAACCATGTACACGGAAGCGGAAGCCAAAGAAGCACGAGAAGACGGCGTCGACCTGCTGGAAGAGGCCCGGCTGTTAGCCCTCAGCCGGTCCACCATCTACCAGCAGGGTCTGCGCCGCTACCATAGCCGGAGGGTCCGCCCAAGATCCTTCCAGGAGGGCGACCTTGTGCTCCGGCTGATCCAGCGAACAGCCGGCCAGCACAAGCTCGCAGCCCCCTGGGAAGGCCCCTTCATCATCAGCAGAGCCTTGGGCAACGACGCCTACTACCTCATCGACGCGCAGAAGCCGAAGGCACGCAAGAGAGACGACTCCGGCAAGGAGTCGGAGCGACCATGGAACGCAAATCTCCTTCGGAAGTTTTACAGTTAAAACGCAGTATGTGCTATGCCCACTTTTGTATTTAGTATGAACAGTAGGCTCCCCGAGAAAGACTCGGGGACTGCCACCCTTTACCTTATGAATGAAAGTTATCATGCGCATGATTTTATCTCTTCATTTATTCCGTCCGGCACCGGGTCCGACGAGTCGGCCCGGGGACTGGCCGGCTAGAGTTATATTCAGAGCCCTACCCGCAGTCAGACAAGTAATGCGCCGACACCCAGGCTTGGCTCTTGCCGAAATCGCAGCTCGAAGAACTGACTGCCCGACCGGCAGGAGCCACCAGCCGGAAAGGGTGCGCACATGAAAAACGGCTAGGAACCAAACAGGCTCGCATATATAGCAAAGGCCGGCTTGCTGCCGCCCGCCGACCGACTACCAGAGTAGCCGGCCGGCCGGCTTACATCCAGTCTACTTCAAATCCAAGAAAACTCAAGTACTTGCCTTCCCAGAGAGGGAAGGCGGCAAAGGAAAGAGCCTAAGGACAAAAAGTACACTTGGATGAACGCCAACACATGCATATATTAATATATTACACAAAAAACCCCTAGAGAGGTCGACATTCAGCATTGTTCGATATACACCCAGTGGGTGGAATTGCAGAAACTTAAACTTGTCCAAAAAGAAAGACAGGGACAAAACGAAAGGCAGCTCAAGCCGGCAGGGCCGCAGACGAGCTGGATTAGGCGGCGGAGGTAGTCGCGCCGGCTGAAGGAGCGGCCGAC
Source organism: Triticum monococcum (assembly GCA_034509565.1). Lineage (NCBI taxonomy): Eukaryota > Viridiplantae > Streptophyta > Magnoliopsida > Poales > Poaceae > Triticum > Triticum monococcum. The sequence goes on from CM067845.1 coordinate 676,230,785, forward strand.
TGACGAACCTCGGCTTGATCGTCGCCTCCGGCAGAGGGCGCGCTCCTGCGCGGCTCGTTGCTAGAGGCACGGTCGGCTGGGTGACGGTCGGCCGCCCCACCAGTCGGCTCGGCGTCTTCGCTGTCCTCCTCCTCGTCGTCTTCACCCTCGTCGCTAGAGGCGATCTCTTCCGCCGAGTCTTCGTCGTCCGCCGGGTTCAGCCCGAACCATTCCTCCGGCTGGGCGGCGCCATCGTCGTTAAGCTCCGGCGCGAAGACGCTGGTGTCGGTGCACTCGGTGATCGTCGAGGCGCGCTGCGCGATCGCCGGCCGCACCTCCTCCAGTTCGGCGTCGGCTTCCGACCGCCACGTCCGTAGCTGGTCCAGGCTCAGCCCTGGGTACCACGCGCGGACGAACTCCAGCGCGCGCCCGGCTCCAAGACGGGCCGCGGACGCCTTCCAGGCCTCGAAGCGGCCGACTGCGACCTCGAGCCAGTCGGCCGTCCGGCTTGGGGTCCGGGGAATTGCCTGGCTGGGCCAGAGCGCGGCCAGCATCGTCGCCCCGGCGCGCTGGAGTCGACGGAGAAACCGGTGGGCCGGCTGCAGCCGCGCCTGGACGGCGATAAGCTGCTCCGACAATGTTCGGTTCGCATCCGGCGGAATCACGACCCCGGCTTGACGACGCTCCTCGCGGTAGGCTTCGATGGCTTGGGCGGCTAGGACAGACTGGCCGGGGAAGTACTCTGCGCAAGACAGCAAACACAAGTCAAAACAAAACCATAGGCAGCCGGCGATTGGAAGAAGAGTGAGGAAGACAGCCTACCGTCAATAAGATCCTCGACCCGGCCGAAGCCTTCTTCCAGTGCCCGCCGCGTCTCGGCCCAGCTCGCCTCCCTGGCCCCGAACTCCGCCCTCAGGGTAGCCTCGTCGTCCTGCGCTTTTTGCAGGGCCGCCTTGTGGCTCCTCTCCTGGTCGGCCAGTTTCGTTGCCAGGCGGTCGCGCTCTTGAGCCAGATCAGCGTACTCGGCGTCCTTGGCACGAAGAGCGGCCTGCACCACGCCGAGTTCCCTCCGCAAGTCGGCGTTGGCCTCTGCTCGAGCAAAAAATAAAGAGAAAAATCAGCAAAGGGAAAGTCGTCAAGAAAGATCCGACCCGACTGCACTGCAGTCGGCCCGGATCTCGGGGACTACACCCAGTGGGTGCGCTGTCGCGCCCCCACGAGAAGTTAACCACGACAAGACACTTACGCCGGCTACTGGCGAGGTCCTCGGTCCTCCGGCTTAGCTCCCGAGCCTGGGAGTTGAAGGCGGCCGCGCGGGAGTTGTGATAATCCTGAAGATCAGAAAAAACAGTCAGCATAGTCGTCTAGTAAGATCCGACCCGACTTCGCCACAGTCGGCCCGGATCTCGGGGACTACACCCAGTGGGTGCGCCAGCGCGCCCCCACGGAAAAAATTCAAAGGACCAAAGCGGTCAAGAAGTGAAGACTTACCCGGATTGCAGACCGCGTCGACAGAAACTCCTGAGTGAATTGCCTCAGGAGGCCGGCCTGTGCCTGCAGCCGGCTCCGAACCTCTTGGGCCGCGACGTTCAGCTCGCCGCTCCCTCCGCTGGGAGTCCACCCGGACGTGGCGGAGCTGGCCGCCTCCAGGGCGTCTGCCGTCCGCTCGGCTCCCGCGGCTCGGCGCGTGTCCGGCGGGGCCGTGCCCCCTCCGGCGGGCCGGCCCGCCGCCGGCTCGATCTCGAGGCCGGCTCCGGCCTCGGGTGTGGCCCGGGCCGACTCCTCCGGCACCGCCGACGATCGGCCGCCTTCGCCTGCTCCAGCTAGCGCTGCCGGCGGCGTCCTCTCGGCGGATCCCTCGACGGCCTCGCCCCTCTGCACCGGCGGCTGCTCGGGAATAATCTCCTCCGCCGTGGGCAGAGGGACGTCCGGATCCAAGGTCTGGAGGGGGATGGCGAGCAGCGGAGTCTGGCTGCGCACGCTTTCCACCTCCGCCTCCACGGCCGCCCGCTCCGATGGAGCCTCGGCCGCCGCGCCCGCCCGCCCCGGCGCCGTTTGGGCGGCCACTCGCTCCGCCGTTGCCCGCTCGGCCGCCTCCATCTCCCGGCGTGCCTCGCATGCGTTGCGCTGCGTGGCTGCGTCAAGTTCGGCGCGGGGGTCCGCTCGGCGGGACCTTGAAGAAGCGGCACTCGGCCCGACAACGGAGCCGACTGGGCCCCTCTCGAGGGAGAGCGGTGCCCTGCTCAGGAAATCAGAAAACATTCAAGGAAAGAAAACTTCAGAATAGCAAGCACGCAGGCGGCTACTAGACTTACGCGGAAACTGACGGGGGTTTCTTCACCGCCTTCCGAAAGCGGGCCGCCTTCGCCGCCGCCTCCTCGCGCTTCGTGGCCGCGGCGGAGGCCTTCGGTTTCTTCGGCCGGCTCCCGAAGAGCGGGAGCGCGGCCCGGCGTTTTCCCTTCCCGCCGCCGGCAGTCGGCATGGCGGACGAGCTCGCGCCGCGGCAGTCGGGTGCCGACTGGCGGCGAGGGAGTTCTCCGGCTTCGAAGTCGTCCGGCCAGTCGTCGAAGCTGGCCGAGAGCCCGGTGCCGCCAAGCTCGACGGCACCCCCCGTGGCGGCGTCCTCCATGGCGACGGCGGAGAGATCCGGGTCGTCAGGGTCATCCTCCGTGCGATCCGGGGCGTACTCGCGGTCGACTCCGGCTGCCCCGGCCGGCAGCGGGAGGAGAGGATTCTGATAAAGGAAAAGAGAGAAGGGGTCGCCTGGTCAGAGGCCGGCTATCCCAAGCCGGCAGACGGCGAGGGGAAAGGCTTACCACGGGCGGAGGCTGGGCGCGGGAGTACGGCGCCTTGCCGAACTGCCACTCGTCGGTGAGCTTCAAGTTGGCGACGTAGTTCGCCATCAGAGCCACCTCGGCGTGCGGCATCTCCCGGGTGCTCAGCCGGCTGGGATCGAACCGGCCGCTCATCTGGCACATCAGGTGCGGCCGGCTTTGGAGAGGCAAGATCCGGCGCTCGACGAAGGCGGTTACCAAGTCGGACGCAAGCAGACCCTCCGATTGGATCATCACCCGAAGCCGGGAGATGGAAGCGTTCCCCGCTGGAGAAAGGGACTTCGACCGGTAGCCCCAGGTCCGCCCCTTCCCAGTCGGCGGGCCGGCTACGTAAGCCGGCAGGTTGACGTAGTCGCCGTGCCGGGCGACGTTCTTGACGTAGAAGTAAGACTTTTGCCACAGCTTGACCGACTGGATCAGAGGAATGTGGGGGAAGGGGTTGTCGTCGCTGGCCCTCTTCATCGCGATGAAGGCGCCACAGGGAGCCGGCACGCCGGCGGAGACGGTGCCGAGCTTGTTCTGGAACAGTTCGGCCCAGAGCTCCAGCGTCGGCAGCACCCCCAAGTACCCTTCGCAGAGCGTGACGAAGGCCAAGAGTTGGAGCACCGCGTTGGGCGTGACGTGATGTGGTTGAAGATTGTAGAACTCGAGGAACGATCGCATGAAACTGCTCGCCGGAAAGCCGAAGCCCCGGAGGAAGTGCGCGCGGAAGACGACGCGCTCGCCTTCCTCCGGCGCCGGCGAGACCTCCTTCGCGGGCGCTACGCGCACCCGCACGAGGTCGGCGGAAGGCAGGCGCCGGGTCTGGCGGAGGAACTCGATGTGTTCGTCGTGGACGTTGGACCCGTCCCACGAGCTCGACAAGGCCAGCGACATGGCGACGTGGGAGGGCTACGGCGCGAAGCAGTGTCGAGCAAGAAGAAGAGCAGGAAGAAGAGGAACAAGGTGGGACGGGGAGCGGGGGAGCGAACGAGCTCTTGTCTCCCCCCCTCTCCCCTACTTGTAGGTGCGTGCGCCCGAGCCGAGGAGGCGTGGCGTGGGGGATCGTGGGGATCGATCGTGCCCATCTCCCCCACGCCCGCGTTGATTGCGCGCCTTGATGACGCGAAGAAACGGCCGCGGGGAGGCGAGCAGTCCCCCGGGGCCACGGAAGATCTGCGCCCGGGCCGAGGCCAGGGAGTGGCGGGCCCGGGCCTGCGGCGGCGTCCCGTCGCGCGCGTGCGACGGCAGGACTTCTCCGCCATGTGGCTCGACGTGGGGCCCGCGGCCAGCCCGCGGGTCAACCACGGTCACCTTAATAAACAAAAAGTGCTCCGAAGTCGGCGGCGACGACGAGGTCGGCCCCTCAGGGTGTGAAGCCGGCCAAGCTTCCCGTCCTTCCGTCCGCTGTAAAGCTTGCCCGGCTTCGGGGACTACTGTCGGGGTAAATAGCCATGGGTAGCCCAGCCGGCTTCCCCTGGTCCCTCAGAAAAAATTACGAGCCCATCCGGCTCATAAGAAGACTCAAGACCTGGGCCGCCTCCCCCCCAGCCGACTACCTTCCTAGCCGGCTTCGGGGGCGGCCCGCCCTTTACCCTCATGAAGAAAGCCGTGGAGGGCCGGCTACGTCGAGGCCGGCTACAGCCAGGCCGGCTCCCATAAAGCAGTCAACGCCGTACCCGCAATGTACGCGTCCACTCAGCGATGATGAAGCGGGGCGTGGCAACAGTGGAGCCTGCCACCCCCGAAACCCGGAGCACGCCTGGTACGGCGCGCCGTGCGGGCAGCCACGGCACGCCCGGCGCGGCACTGTAGCCATGGTGGCTCTGACGCCATCCACGACGGGCCGCCAGCGTGGCCCCCGAGGCGGTGGGCCCCTTCGGGCAGAGAGATGCCGAAGGCGGCCGCACCCCCTCTCAAGCCGGCAAGACAGAGGGCCGGCTTGGCGTAGCCGGCCTGCCGCCTTCCTCGAAGGAGACGCCCACTAAGGAGACAAGGTGCGGCGGGGCTACAGTAATCGCCCGCCAGGGCGGCGTTGCTGTAGCCATGCTTACCCCGACCACGCCTGCACCGACTAACACGGAGCAACAGTAACCAGCCGCCGACCAGACCCTGGCCCGTGGGGCCGGCCTGTCGACCCAGGAGCCAGCAGTCGGCGGGACCCACCAGCCGGCGGGCCCCAGAAGCCGGCGGAGAAGCCGGCGAACATAGCCACAGACAGCTGGGCCCAGCGCCTAGTCGGATTACCATTGTACCCCCGGGGGGTAGGCCTATATAAACCCCCCGGTGCACCCATGCAAAGGGTCGGACTCTCTCTCTAGACTTAGACGCATACAGGGAGAAGAAGCAAGCTGAGCTAAGCCCTTCTTCCTCCTTCCACCCAAAACAGCTCAGGGAGCATTGTAGCCACCTGTGAACTTAGTAACCATGCGGAGACCCCGCAGAGCAGCAGTAGGGGTGTTATCTCCTCGGAGAGCCCTGAAGCTGGGTAAGATTCGCCGGCGTGCATGCCTACGCCTCATCCCGTTTCCAGGCACCGGCGACGTTCTTTTGCCCCCCGCACTGATAAGCCACTCGTTGGCATATGTCGATCCTACCACCCGACACCGGCAACACCACCGCCAAGCCCACATCAACCAAGTTCCCACCGCCGTTCACATGTAGCTGCCAGCCCAACCAGCTGGGCGGGCACCTGCGTGGCAACATGCTGCTCCCAGGCCAACTCATCAAGTGCCCGCGTGGCGGCATGCAGATCTTCGTGAAGGCTCCACCACCGCGCCAACTCAACTGCCTGCCTGCCTACATGGCACCGCACGCATCCCTGGCCGAGGCGCGTGTCGAAACGAGAAGGAGCGGCGACGGACGGGACGGGCCTCACCCTCGCCCCGATAAAGCAAGAGGACACCTAAGTGGTGCATTAAATGCACCTTGTCCTATAATACGAGGGATAACCTCGTGCCACTGTAGACCATTTCACCGCCTATGTGCCACTCTGGCAACCCCTTTTTCCTATAAAAGGAGGCCCGAGGCGACAAGGAGTGGGATTCGGCTCTTTGGAACCACACGCTGACCACAGCTAGTTCGAGAGCTCAAGAACTCTCAGAAATACACCCACCAAAGCAGGACTAGGGTTTTCCGCATCCTTGCGGCCCGAACCTGGGTGAACGATCCTCGTGCTGTCTACTAGCCCTGCTCTCCTCGCAACCCTGCGCCCCAGCCACCGTAGTAGGGATTCTCGTGATCCCATAGGTGTCGTTTCACACCGACATCTTTTGGTGCGCCAGGTAGGGGGGCGCAATTGTGAGAATCTGGTCTAGTAGTTAGCCTAGCAATTCTTCGTTGCCATGGACCCTAAGAAGAAGACGGCCACGACTGTCGATTCGTTGGGAGCCAAGCGACCCATGCCGGTGCGGACGAGCAGCGGACCGGTCGCAGACAGGACCCAGGCCACGGGCTGCGAGCACCAGCATCGCCCAGGCAGTCGGAGCCTGGCGACGACGTCGTTCGCGCGCCAGACGACCGGCTACACATCGCCGGATCCAAGGACGGAGTTGGGCCCCCCGCAGGCGGCGCGGGGCCCTCCAGGGGCGACGCTGTGTCGACTCCGGGCGGCGCGGCGACCTCCAGGACGCCTACACCGGCGACCACCGCGCGTTCTTCTCATGGTGTGCGCGCCGAGCAGCGTCACCACAATGGTGACCCTGGGCACCGCCGTGGGAAGAGCCCTGTGCATCATCGACAAAATGAGGAAGGTCAGCACGCTCGCCGAAGCGCTGGCGAAAATTGCACGCAGCCACCGGGTCGTGACGGAGCTCCTTCTAACGTAGTTATAAGTTGAAGCGCGCCGCGATTCACGCAGCTGTCGTCGCCGCCCACGCAAGCGGAAGCTTTGGCACGCGCACAGCTGCTCCTTGACTTCCCTCCTGCTGCGGAGAAGCTCGACGAGTGGAGGTCCACCATCCAGAGCCTCGTCGCCGTCGCAAACAAAGACGATCCGCGACCGACGGGGCCCTCGGGCCGGCGCTCCACCGAGCCACCACATGCTGGCGTTGGGAGGACCGGGGGAGCTACGACCACCATGCACTCTCCTCCTCCTCGCCAGCTGCCGCGGACGTCAGCCCGTCGCAACGACGCTTGTGATAACATCTCCATAGCGTCGTCTGACCTGCGGACCCTCCGCGACCAGCGCCAGGTCCTTCGGGAGCGAGCTCACGAAGACGCTCGAACCACCGTCGAGCGCCGGCGCGAAACGCACTGCCAGTTAGACAAGCGGGCGGGACCCGCTATGGACCACCCGGCACCGGGGGGCCCCGGCGACCTACCTTACGAGCTGGGCTGCCAGGCTTTTTACCCGTGAGCTGAGGCAGTTCCAGTGGCCGTCCCACCGCACGTTCAAGCCCGACATCCGTGAGAAGTACATCGGCAAGACCCATCCGTCCGAGTTCCTCAGAGTCTACACCATCGCGATGCAGGCCGCTGGGGCTCGCGACGACAAGGTGCTTGCCAACTATTTCCCGCTGGCGCTCAAGCCCAATGTGATGTCTTGGTTGATGCACTTGCCGGTGGATTCCATTTCTTCCTGGTCAGATCTGTGCCATGAGTTCGTTGGCGCCTTCACAGGAGGCCACCAAGCTCATGGCCAGCCCAGTGATCTGCATATCATTCCCCAGAAGGAAGGGGAGACCCTGCGCAAGTACATCCAGAGATTCAGCCGGGTGCAATACAACATCCCCGACGTTCATCCCGCCGCTGTGATTAGCGCGTTCCACCAGAATGTACGCAATCGCAAAATGCGTGAGGAGCTGGCGATGGCCAAGGTTAAGGATGTAGCCGAGCTCTACGTTCTGGCCGATAGGTGCGCCCGGGTTGAAGAGGGAAGGAAGTACCCCGGCGAAGACGCCGGTGTGGAAACCGACTCTACCGATGAAGACGTCGCCACTCCGATGAAGAAGAGCCGGCTTCGCAACCGGAAACGCAAAGGCAAGGCTGTGCTTGCCGTTGAGGGATCTGACGACACCGGTGCCGGCAAGAAGGTCAAGGAAGACACCCCCGGCAAGGAGATTGCCGGGTGCATCGCCTGCCAGGCCCTGGCGGCTACCGACAAGCCAGGAAGCTCCGGTAAGCAATACTGCAAGATCCACCGCACCAAGGGCCACGACCTCCAGAACTGTCGACAAGTCAAGCTGCTTGCTGAGAAGCAAAAGGCTGAGTACGAAAAGCGGGACAAGGAGAAGGACCAGGACGGTGCTGAGAGATCCGGCAAGAAGCGTGGCGGCCAAGGAGACCGCCCCGGCAAGGACAACCAGCAAGAGAAGCCTGCCCGGGGCCGCAACAAGAAACAAGAAGACGACTACCACGATGAGGACAACGAGTTCGGTGAGCAAGGGTTCCAGAAGGCTATGGAGGCCATCTGCGTCGATGGCGGCGCCTCGCTGCATACCTCTCGCCACCAACTCAAGAAGTGGGCGCGAGAGATTACAGCAGTAGTGCCGTCGTTCGACGCTCAGAAGCCGCTGAAGTGGTCCAGAACGCCCCTCATCTTTTACACCGAGGACCACCCTGACCGCACTACCGCGGTCGGGTGTTTGCCATTGTTGGTCTCGCCAACAATACGCAACCTCAGGGTGAACAAGATGTTGGTTGACGGCGGGGCCGTCCTGAACCTGATCTATCCTATCGTGATAAAAAGGTTGCAAATCCCTGATGGAGACCTCGAGGAAACGGGCACGTTTCAAGGGGTCAATCCGGGGAGGAGCCAGCTGAAGGGAAAGGTCACTGATCTGCCCGTGACATTTGGAGGAGAGTTGAACTACAGGACGGAGAAGATCTTCTTCGACGTGGCCGAGATGCCCTTGCCCTACAACGGGATCCTCGGCCGCCCGGCATTGGCCAAGTTCATGGCAGCATCACACTACGCCTACAACATGCTAAAGATGCCCGGGCCGTTGACCATCATCTCCGTTCCCTCCGACAAGAAGGACGCGCTGATCTGCGCCGACCAGCTCTACCGAGAGGCAGTTGCAGCAGCTGTCATCAAGGCACCTGCTCCAGCTGCTGACGGCCCGGGAGGGAAAAAGGAGCCCGGCAAGACCTCTCGCACCCACTCCGGCAAGTGCACCTCCTCGGAGTGTTGTGCTACCGTTGAGGACGTGCCAGAGAGCTCTACCGACAAGAGCAAGAGATTCAGAGCCGAGCCGCCGCAGACCAAGAAGGTGCCCATCGGGGAGGATGGCACGGGAGGGGTCTTCATCGTAGGCTCCACCCTCGACAGCAAATAGGAAGGCGCGCTCATCACCTTCCTGCGAGGAAATGTCGACGTGTTTGCATGGCAACCGTTTGACATCCCTGATGTTCCCAGGGAGGTGATTGAGCACCACCTAGCTGTCTGTCCCCACGCACGACCCGTCAAGAAAAGGTCGGAAAGCAGGCTCTGGAAAGGCAAGAGTTCATCACAGAGGAGATCAGGAAGTTGGAAGCGGCAGGTTTAGTGAGAGGGGTGCTCCACCCGACGTGGTTGGCCAATCCAGTAGTGGTGCGCAAGGCGAATGGGAAGTGGAGGTTGTGTATTTATTACACAGATATTAATAAGGCTTGCCGTAAGGACCCCTTCCCATTGCCGCGCATCGACCAGATTGTTGACTCCACGGCCGGGTGTGATCTGTTATCATTCCTCGATGCCTACTCAGGCTACCACCAAATCTTCATGACAAGAGAAGACGGCATTCATCACCCCATGTGGTACGTATTGCTTTTTACAGATGCCTTTCGGGTTGAAGAGTGCCGGCTCAATGTTTGCAAGAGCGGTCCAAATTGGTTTTGAACCTCAGCTCCATAGAAATATGGAGGTCTACATGGATGACATAGTGGTCAAAACCAAAGACGGGCCCACTCTTGTGCAAGCTCTGGAGGAGACATTTGCTAACATGCGCAAGATCAACCTCAAGCTGAACCCTGAGAAGTGCGTCTTCGGCGTTCCGTCTGGCAAGCTTCTCGGATTCTTTGTGTCGCAACATGGGATCGAGGCAAACCCAGACAAGATCAAGGCTATTGAGCAGATTGAGGCACCCAAGCGGATCAAGGATGTGTGTCGGTTCACCGGCTGCGATGCCGCCATGAGTCGGTTCATCTCCAAGTCCGCCGAGCACGCCCTTCCTTTCTTCAAAACCTTGAAGAAGGCAGGCCCAATAGAGTGGGCACCAGAAGCCGAGGCAGCACTGCAGGATCTGAAGAAGTACCTTTCTTCCACGCCGATACTGGTTGCGCCTAAACCACAAGAGCCGTTGCTGCTGTATCTGGCGGTGACAAATCAAGTGGTCAGCGCCGCACTGGTGGCACAGAGGGAGGTCGACGAGGGGGCGGCAGTGGCGGCAAAACCAGCGGATGGCTAGCCAAAGATTCCCCCGGCAGGGCCTGGTGCCGGCAAGGTACGGCCCACGGCGGAGTCTGGTGCCACCAAGGCAATGCCCGCGCAGTCAAGCGAAGTGCTGCCAAAGAAGAAGAAGATGCAGCACCTGGTTTACTTTGTCAGCTCCCTCTTGCAGGGGGCTAGGTCGAGGTATTCCGGCGTGCAAAAATTGCTCTTCGGCCTCCTTATGGCCTTGAGGAAGCTGCGTCACTACTTCCAGGCCCACGAGATCACTGTCGTCACCCGCCTCCCGTTGCTATGGATACTGCACAACCCGGACGCAACCGGAAGGATTGTGGAATGGGCCTTGGAGCTTTCAATTTTCGGTTTAAAGTTTGAAAGTACCTCGCTAATTCAGAGTAGAGTCTTGGCGGAATTCATTGCAGAATGGACCTCGACGCCTGACGAAGAAATCCAGGAGACCACTCTCCCCGGCAAGGAAGCAGATCGCGACTGGATCATGTACTTTGATGGAGCTTTCTCGCTGCAAGCCGCCGGTGCCGGTGTGCTACTCGTCGCACCCACCGGAGGCCACCTCAAGTACGTGATCCAGATGCACTTCCCCAGGGAGATGTCCACCAACAACACTGCCGAGTACGAGGTATTGCTTGCCGGTCTCAGGATCGCGGCAGACCTCGCGGTTAAGAAGCTCATTGTCAGGGGCGACTCGCAGCTCGTTGTCAGGCAGGTCAACAAGGATTATCAGAGCCCATTGATGGAAGCCTACATAGATGAGGTGAGGAAGCTGGAGGAACGCTTTGATGGTATCCAGGCGGAGCACATCCCCCGAGCGGAGAATGACATTGCCGATTACCTGTCAAAGCGTGCCGCGTTCAAGCTACCTGTGGAACCAGGTACCTTTTTGCTCTGGTTAACTCAACCATCTATCAAACCATCAGCGGGGCAGAACAAGCGGAGGAAATCAGGTCCCGGCAAGTACTTTCCTACCGAGCCCCCTGGGGCCACCGACATGGGTGATGCCGCGGACGCTGAGCCTGCCCAAGAGCGACTGGCTCCGACAGGGCGTCAAGCCCTGGCCGTAGAGACAGCCGCTCTCATGGCGGAAGAAATGCCTTTGGTCCTTGCCGTCGAGCCCCAGGCTCCGGCATGGGCGCAACCTACCATCCACTTCCTCCAAACAGGGGAGCTTCCTGAGGAGCAGGAAGAAGCAGAGAAAGTAGCCCGCCGGTCCGCCCTACACCAGTTCGTCGACGACGTCCTGTACCAGAGGAGGCCAAACGATGTGAAAATCAAGTGCATTCCCCGGGAGGAAGGACTGGAGCTGTTGGCGGAGATACATGGAGGCATATGTGGCTCCCACATAGGGTCAAGGGCCCTTTCCAGGAAGGCGTTCCGGCAAGGTTTCTTCTGGCCCACCGCCCTCCAGGACGCCATGACACTAGTAACCAAGTGTGAAGCGTGCCAGTTCCATTCAAAGAAGCTTCATCAGTCGGCTCACGCCCTTCAAACAATCCCTCTCTCCTGGCCATTCTCGGTCTGGGGGCTCGATATACTGGGCCCTTTTCCCCGCGTTGTCCGGGGCTTTGAGTACTTGTACGTTGCAATCGACAAGTTCACAAAGTAGCCGGAAGTGGAAGCAGTGAGGAAGGTGACTGCTCAGTCAGCCGTCAAGTTCTTCAAAGGACTGGTCTGCCATTTAGGTGTGCCAAACAGAGTCATCGCCGACAACGGCACGCAATTGACAAACCACGCCTTCATGCAGTACATCCAAGACCTCGGGAGCAAGGTCTGTTTTGCTTCCGTGGCACATCCACGGAGCAACGGCCAAGCGGAGAGGGCAAATGTTGAAGTGTTGCGAGGCTTGAGAACGAAGACCTTTGACAAGCTGCACACGAGTGGAAGGCGCTAGATTGATGAGTTGCCGGTGGTTCTTTGGTCGATCAGGACGACGCCAAATCGAGCCACCGGCCAGACACCTTTTGCCCTGGTATACGGGGCAGAAGCAGTTCTCCCCATGGAACTCATATATGGGTCACCTCGAGTGATCGCTTATGATGAGTTTGAGCAAGAGTCGTTGCGCCAAGATGACGTGACGCTCCTTGAGGAAGATCATCTTCGGGTAGCTGTGAGAGCGGCACGCTACCAACAAGCCTTGCGCCGCTATCATAGCCACAAGGTTCATGCCCGAAGCGTTGAGGAAGGCGACCTTGTTCTTCGATGCGTTCAGTCGGCCAAATATTCCAGCAAGTTGATGTCGAAGTGGGAAGGCCCTTATCGAGTAATACGAGTCACTAGGCCTGGCGCAGTCCACCTGGAGACCGAAGGTGTCGTCCCAGTGAGCAACTCCTGGAACATCGAGCATCTTCGCAAGTTTTACCCGTAAGGTGCGGCTTGCCGGGCCTCCCGGCAAGCCACCTTTTGTACAAGCTTTGCCGACAAGGCATGTGACCCTTTGTACAAAGCCAGGCGCAGATCCTGAGCATAAATAAATGAAGCGCTGGCGCCCTAAGTTATAGCATGCATGCTAGGTCGAGTATCTTCCTTGGTTAGGGTTGATAGTGCTTAGCGGCGACTAACCCCTAGCCTAGAGGTCGAGTGCGCGTCTGTCTGTTCCTTTTCTGTCCTACTTTGGTTCGAAGGGCACATGAGCACTTCTGCTGAGCTACTCAGAAAGAAGGAAACGGACCGGCGCCCTGACCCCGGCAAGCCAGGGTTGCCGGGGGCTGCAAGCACAAGGATCCAACCACGGCAGGATGAGATTGCCAAGGGTTGTGGATCCAGATAAGTCTTTTATCCTCTGTCATGCATTTCGGAACTGGACTGGGGCATGTGAAACCTCACTTTTATATCTAGGTTGCCGTGCTCCCCTTTTTTCTATACCTAGGGATTATTTCCTGGGTCCGGATTTGGTCATAGCCGCGGCGGCAAGGAGGTGGGAAAAGGAGCCTAAAGCCCACTTCATCCATGCCTCCGCCAAGAGCGCGAGAACGGTCGAGTGGAGTGGGGGGACGGAAAGGCCTATTGCCGGGCAAAAAACGTTTATCTTAAAACAATAACAAGGATTCACTCCTTGTTGCGGGATTTACCCGCGAACGAAAAACCCGACAAGCATCCCTTTTTCATGAAAAACATCCCATACAGGTACAGTTCGTGCGAGATGAAAAAAATGAGCAAGGGGATTACAAGTTTCGAATTTAACAAAGGCCCACAGGCTTACAAACTAAAAAGAGATAAAGATGCCCGTAATCCCTTTCTTGTCCCTCTCCTCAGGAGGCAGGTCAAGGAGGCGAAAGGGCAAAAGGGGTGCCTAGGCGAGCTACAAGCAGCATAAAGCACCAAGAGAACATCTCGGTGGCCACCCATGGGCAGGCCGGTGATGACGGTGCCGGGAAAGGAGCTAGAAGACGAGGCGGCAGGACCGGCAATACGCGATGAAGGCGTCGGTGCCCGCATACTCCGAGTTGACGGCCTTGCCACCCGCCCTCTTCCTCTTCCGCAGCCTCCCGATGCCAGCCGCCCAAGGAGACAGCCCCGCAAGGTTCAAGGAGCTGGCCCTGCCCCGGCTAGCTTTTGCCGAAGGAGCGGCCAGGTGCAGATGCTGCTGCTGCCGCACCCGCCCAGGCGTGGGCGTCCGACACCTAGTCGGACTCGTCCTCGATGTCTGCCCCGCTATCCTCCTTGTCGCTCTCGCTCGAGGACGAGCTCCCATCGTCAGAATCTCCATCAGAGGAGCTCTCCACGCAGCATTTCAGACAAGTTCCAAGATCTCCGAAGACCTTGACGGAGAGCAGGCCGTCCTCCATTAACTTGAAGTAGAGGAAGAGCCCCGCCGCCAGGCTGTGGATGCGGGCGAACGTCTTCCATCCACAGCGGAGATACATGACTCGAGGAGCCGGGAAGTCGACGTCGACCCGCGTGCCCCCGTTCCCGCAGCCCCTCATGTGCAACCTAAGGGTCTGGGCGGGGCACGCAACATCACCAGAGCGAACGGAGTGGGGAGACGAAGACGACGCGGGGGGCGGTGGAACCTGATGAAGAACTCGCAAGGCTGGTCTTCAACATGGCCCTTCATCGGGAAGGGCATCATTGGCAGGGACAGGGCCGACATGCCGCCCCGTCCTCCTCTTCCCCGAGCACTGCAACCTCTGGCTCGGCGTTGCCCCCTCCCCCTTCCCCTCGCGGTCGGTTCCACCACCTCGGGTTCAGGAGGAGGAGGGATGTGTTGTCGAGCGGCGACCCTCGCCGCCACCGTCGAAGGGCCAGGATTCCCTTTCTCCATGGCAGGTGAGGGGAAGGAGCAGAAGCAGAGAAGAGAGGGCAGATGGAAGAATGTGGGGTGTCGTTTCCCCCTTCCTCCTCTTTATAAAGGGACAGGGCTGAGGCTCGGCCGCCCCGCTCGGCCAATCCAGACACCGGAGGCGCGGGGAATCAGGACCGACCCGCCGCCCAACCAGCGGTGGCCCGGTTTCTCGCCTCCACCGTTTGCCACCACAAGGACGCGTGGTGACGTGCAGGACTAAAGCGGCGGGTGAGGTGACCTCTCCACTCCCCGTGATCATGGGGAGTGGACGCCTTGAAGACCGCACCCCGACCCCGCTCAGTAAATGAGCCGCACCTCCACGCCTTCCTCTTTTTACGGGGAAGACGCGAGCCGCCTCTTTACTGCGACGTGACGCATGCATGAGGAAACCGTCCCATGCATGCCACCCACGTCACGCACACCCCCCCACCCCACGTCGCGCCACGCGCGCGGGTTGTGGAAGGTGGAGCGCGCGAAGAAACTTACCACGGTAAAAACCGCCCCACTTGCCCGGCCATCGTTTTGGGCCTGGCCCAACAATGTGTTGCGCTTATGTGTGGCCCAGGCCCGGGGGCTCCTGTTGGTGTACAAAAATAGGGGCGCATCTTTGTACCCCTTTCCTATGCACGGGCAGTCAGAGCCGCACCCGCGGCCACAGGAAGCATAACAAGGGAGGTGAGCCAAGGTAAGATCGAAGCCCAAGACAATCAAAGCAACGCCAAGGCTAAGACCACAAAGAGCAGAGGGAAGAAGCAGGTTCCCCCGGCAAGACCCTTGCTGGGTGGCCTCAGCGGCCCCGGCAAGACTCTTGCCGGGACAGCTCGCCCCACGCCAACAGAGCGAGCCACCCTTGAGCCCACGGCCCCCAGTACCATCATCAGCATGGGGCCAGAGCTCGAGAAGGCACCCCTGTGGTGGCATACAGATCTTTGTGAAGACATATTCAAGATCAGATTAGAAGACGATGATCCTCGGCAAGATCCCTGCCAAGGAAGGCCACCAGACCCCCGGCAAGATCCTTGCCGGGGACGACAACACGCCATGGCGAGACCCTTGCCGGGCCACCCAGCAAGGCCCTCGCCGAAGACGCCGGCAAGACCACCGCCAAGCCCACATCAACCAAGTTCCCACCGCCATTCACATGCAGCTGCCATCCCAACCAGCTGGGCGGGCACCTGCGTGGCAACATGCTGCTCCCAGGCCAACTCATCAAGTGCCCGCGTGGTGGCATGCAGATCTTCATGAAGGCTCCACCACCACGCCAACTCAGCTACCTGCCTACATGGCACCACATGCATCCCTGGCCGAGGCGCGTGTTGGAGCGAGGAGGAGCGGCGACGGACGGGACGGGCCTCACCCCCATCCCGATAAAGCAAGAGGACACCTAAGCGATGCATTAAATGCACCTTGTCCTATAATATGAGGGATAACCTCATGCCACTATAGACCTTTCTACCTCCTGTGTGCCACTGTGGCATCCCCTTGTTCCTATAAAAGGAGGCCCGAGGTGACAAGGAGAGGGATTCGGCTCTTTGGAACCACACGCTGACCACAGCTAGTTCGAGAGCTCAAGAACTCTCACAAATACACCCACCAAAGCAGGACTAGGGTTTTGTGCATCCTTGCGGCCCGAACCCGGGTAAACGATCCTCGTGCTGTCTACTAGCCCTGCTCTCCTCGCAACCCTGCGCCCCGGCAACCGTAGTAGGGATTCTTGTGGTCCCATAGGTGTTGTTTCACACCGACACTGTCCTGGTTGGGGAACCGGGACTAAATGGTCGTTACTAATGCCCTAGGCCTTTAGTCCCGGTTCTTATACCAACAGGGACAGATGGGCCTCCACGTGGCCGCTCCAGCGAGCCCAGGCAAGAGGGCCTTTGGTCCCGGTTGGTAGCACCAACCGGGACCATTAAGCTTCCACGCATCAGCATTTCAGTGGCTGGTTTTTTTGTTTGAAAGGAGGTGGTTTTGGGGTTTTGGGGGTTAATTTATGTTCGTATAGGTAGCTAATAGAGAGATGTGTCCTGTCTTATCTCCGTGCTACTGCTACTGCTATGCCTAAACATGACTTAGATTGAAGTGAGGCAACATGTGGTGCATGTCGAATGTTATTCTAATCCTAACTTGATCAAGTTTGGATTGTACTACTTTCGACATGCACCACATGCATGTTGCCTTCACTTCAATCCAATCCATGTTCATTTCACCCAAAGATATATAATAACTCTTCATGCTCGCATCATGCATCATCATAATAACAAGTCCTACTAATCATCATCATACAACTGCTACTCATTATTAATAACAAGTCATACGATCATCATCCTCATAGTCATCGAACCAACCCTACTTAATTCTTCTTAGCACATGATCATCAGTATTAGGTAGGACCTAAATACCCTCTGTAAGGTAAAATAGCATAAAGAAAAATAGACCCTGACTCTCCATTATGGAGAATGGAGATCATCCTGTCTCCAATTCTTGTGCTTCGCTTCCTTTTGCTGCCAAGAACCTCCTTACGACTGTCCATACATTTTTTTCCATCCTTTGATTTGCATGGCTCCACTTGTTTTAGAAATCTGGTATGGACAGTTGAGATTCGTAGGATGACCTGGTTGTATGTTCAAAACATTAAGGCTACCTTTCTGATACTTCAAATGAGGCACACAATTCTCTGGGATTATCTGTTGAAAAACATAGTAATAACTTCATAGTTAGCAATGATGTACTAGTTTTAGAAGTATGCAAAAGATGCACGGATGTCGTAATAGTAAAAAATCTTACCAGGGTATCTCCATGGTAGTTACCGTAGTTGAACACATGCACTAGTGGCACGTATTGACCATAATGTTGACGAGTTTGATTGTAGATATTGTAATTCTCAATGTCGGTACAAAATCCGACCAGATGATTTTTCTCCTTGTAAGTTAATTCGGAGCCATCGGTGTAGTGGGTTTTGTCTACCATCTCCCGCACATTCTTTGAACAATGAAAATAAGCTGTCAATGGAAATAAGCTGTTAACTATTTTGAAATAAACAATATAAATTAGCTAATAACTATTTTTGAGAAACTCACATAGCGGTAGAATTGGAGGCGTATCAACAAGGACCCAAATGTCCATATTGTCTTGCTTGATTTTAGGATCACCAAGATCCATGGTCACAAGCATACCCTCATCAAAACCATACATCTTGCAAAGTGCTTCCCATTTTTTGCAACCAAAATGGGTTACGCTCTCAGAATTGTACAGCTTTACTTCAAAATCCAAATCATGATGAGTCCTTAGGTGAATTTTCTTTGTTTTGAAACTTTCATGGTCTTCAAAACCCATCCTCTCCAAGACATAGCGCCTTGCATGGCATGGGAGAAGCTACTCTAATTGTAAAAGATGAAAATTACACGTTGAAATAGTTGTAGTCATGCTTAATTACGAAAAAACACTTGCCGTCGTTGCGTACCGTTTCAACATCGAAGGTCTCCTCGAGCTTAATGCTGAAGCGCCGATCATAGTCCAGGTGGGGCATATCGCACATACCTCGATCGTCGTGGCACCAACTGCACTCCCCAGGAGACTTTCGTCGTCTATAGACGACATTTCCTACGTTCATAATTCAAAGATTAAACTTGTACAGTTAAATATATATACTAAAAAACTAAATTAGATCATTATTATTCATCACGGGTCAACTATCGGTCTGTCGAGGCTTTTCTTGAAAACTCTCAGCTCACGTGGTGTTTATATTCGACTCTCGGTGATGGTCGCTCCTCACTTTGTCCCCGAGTGCATTACACCAAAATGTCTAGCACACGGGAACGAAGGAGAAGCAACCCCCGAAATATCGTTTAATTATCTTTCTAAATGAGAATTTGGCTGGTCTCACCTCGAGGTCGGAGGGGGTCGGTGACGGGGACGACGGCGGGGATGATGGAGGGGGGCTCCTAGATTTATGCGAAAACAAAAACCCTATAAGCTATCAACTAATCATATGCATACGCCTTGCATAGTGCTCTCCAATTTAAGCATTCAAATTAGGAGTAGTTTTCCAATTTGAGCATTCAATAAGAAAAATCAAATCGCAAAATAAAGTTGTATTCAAATTAGGATACATTAAATTATAGGCAAAACTACATCATCTCTTGCGTCCGTACATTGTCGAATATTATCACTAATACACCTCGAACACTATCATACATATAACATCGCTAGTACAGCTAGAACCGTAGCGCCTGACGGGTATCAGCACAGGTGGTGTTCACCCAAAGAGAAGGAACCATCACAGGATCGCTCCAGTGAGATCCCTGAAGGAACCATGTAGCGACAGACGTGCTCGTCCTCCTCGCTGACACGTTGACGTACCACCTCCGTGGTGTTCGGAAGCCTAGGCACCATCATTGGCCCACGTGATCGCCACCAAACAAGGATCGGGTCAACGACAGGGTAGGTCCTCACCAACCTACAGCCCCCGGAAGGTAGCACCTCCCAATGCCAGCCCGGCGGAGCCCAGTCCCGGACATGGCCCCTCTGACCAAGCCGGCCTCCTCGATAACCCGCAAGTATAGGGGATCGCAATAGTTTTTGAGGGTAAAGTATTCAACCCAAATTTATTGATTCGACACAAGGGGAGCCAAAGAATACTCTCAAGTATTAGCAGCTGAGTTGTCAATTCAACCACACCTGGAAACTTAGTATCTGCAACGAAGTATTTAGTAGGAAAGTAATATGATAGTAGTGGTAACGGTAGCAAAAGGTAACAGTGGTAAAAGTAATGTTTTTTGTATTTTGTAGTGATGATAGAAATAGCAACGAGAAAGTAAATAAGCGAAGAACAATATATGGAAAGCTCGTAGGCAATGGATCGGTGATGGAGAATTATGACGGATGTGGTTCATCATGTAACAGTCATAACCTAGGGTGACACAGAACTATCTCCAGTTCATTGATATAATGTAGGCATGTATTCCGAACATAGTCATGCACGCTTATGGAAAAGAACTTGCATGAGATCTTTGGTCCTACCCTCCCGTGGCAGCGGGGTCCTTACGAAAACTAAGGGATATTAAGGCCTCCTTTTAATAGAGTACCGGAACAAAGCATTAACACATAGTGAATACATGAACTCCTAAAACTACGGTCATCACCGGTAAGTATCCCGATTATTGTCACTTCGGGGTTAACGGATCATAATACATAATAGGTGACTATAGACTTGCAAGATAGGATCAAGAACACTCATATATTGATGAAAACATAATAGGTTCAGATCTGAAATCATGGCACTCGGGCCCTAGTGACAAGCATTAAGCATAGCAAAGTCATAGCAACATCAATCTCAGAACATAGTGGATACTAGGGATCAAACCCTAACAAAACTAACTCAATTACATGATAGATCCCATCCAACCCACCACCGTCCAGCAAGCCTACGATGGAATTACTCACGCACGACGGTGAGCATCATGAAATTGGTGATGGAGGATGGTTGATGATGACGATGGCGAGAGATTCCCCTCTCCGGAGCCTCGAATGGACTCCAGATCAGCCCTCCCAAGAGGTTTTACGGCTTGGCGGCGGCTCCGTATCGTAAAACATGATGAATTCTTCTCTTTGATTTTTTTCTCCCCGAAACACAATATATAGAGTTGGAGTTGGAGTCGGAGAGGCACCGGGGGGCCCATGAGGTTGGGGGCGCGCCCTAGGGGGGCAAGCGCGCCCCCACTCCTGGCCTTCATCTTTTGCAGGTATTTTTATATTTTCCAAAAAGTTGTTGCGTGAAGTTTCAGGTCATTCCGAGAACGTTTGTTTCTGCACATAAATAACACCATGGTAATTCTGCTGAAAACATCGTCAGTCCGGGTTAGTTCCATTCAAATCATGCAAGTTAGAGTCCAAAACAAGGGCAAAAGTGTTTGGAAAAGAAGATACATTGGAGACGTATCAACTCCCCCAAGCTTAAACCTTTGCTTGTCCTCAAGCAATTCAGTTGACAAACTGAAAGTGATAAAGAAAAACTTTTACAAACTCTGCTTGCTCTTGTTGTTGTAAATATGTAAAGCCGGCATTCAAGTTTTCAACAAAGATTATAACTAACCACATTTGCAATAATGCTCAGGTCTCAAGTTTACTCATATCAATGGCATAATCAACTAGCGAGCAATAATAATAAATCTCGGATTACAACACTTTCTCAAAACAATCATAATATGATATAACAAGATGGTATCTCGCTAGCCCTTTCTGAGACCGCAAAACATAAATGCGGAGCACCTTCAAAGACTAAGGACTGACTAGACATTGTAATTCATGGTAAAAGAGATCTAGTCAAGTCATACTCAATGTAAACTAATAGTAATGAATGCAAATGACAGTGGTGCTCTCCAACTGGTGCTTTTTAATAAGAGGATGATGACTCAGCATAAAAGTAAATAGATAGGCCCTTCGTAGAGGGAAGCAGGGATTTGTAGAGGTGCCAGAGCTCAGTTTTGAAACAGAGATGAATAATATTTTGAGCGGTAAACTTTCATTGTCAACATAACAACCAAGAGATGGCGATATCTTCCATGCTACACACATTATAGGCGGTTCCCAAACAGAATGGTAAAGTTTATACTCCCCCTTCCACCAACAAGCATCAATCCATGGCTTGCTCGAAACAATGAGTGCCTCCAACTAACAAGAGTCCCAGGGGTTGTTTTGTTTGCAATTATTTTGATTTAGTTTGCATAAAGCATGGGACTGGGCATCCCGGTGACCAGCCATTTATCTCGTGAGTGAGGAGCGGAGTCCACTCCTCTTGAGAATAACCCGCCTAACATGGGAGATACGGACAGCCCTAGTTCATACATGAGCTATTCGAGCATACAAAACAGGATATTTACTTGAAGGTTTAGAGTTTGGCACGTACAAATTTACTTGGAACGGCAGGTAGATACCGTATATAGGTAGGTATAGTGGACTCATGTGGAATAACTTTGGGGTGTAAGGGATTGGATGCACCAGCAATATTCCCGCTTAGTACAGGTGAAGGCTAGCAAAAGACTGGGAAGCGACCAGCTAGAGAGCGACAACAGTCATGAACATGCATTAAAATTAATCAACACCGAATGCAAGCATGAGTAGGATATAATCCACCATGAACATAAATATCGTGAAGGCTATGTTGATTTTGTTTCAACTACATGCGTCAACATGTGCCAAGTCAAGTCACTTAAATCATTCAGAGGAGGATACCACCCTATCATACCACATCATAACCATTTCAATAGCATGTTGGCACGCAAGGTAAACCATTATAACGCATAGCTAATCAAGCATGTCACAAGAACTACGATCTCTAGTTGTCATTGCAAACATGTTTATTCATAATAGGCCGAATCAGGAACGATGAACTAATGATATTTACAAAAACAAAAGAGGTCGAGTTCATACCAGCCTTTCTCATCTCAGTGAGTCCATCATATATCGTCATAATTGCCTTTCACTTGCACGACCGAACGATGTGAATAATAATAATAGTGCGCGTGCATTGGACTAAGCTGGAATCTGCAAGCATTCAATAAACAGGAGAAGACCAGACAATATGGGCTCTTTTGTCAGATCAACAATAATGTATATAAGAGACACTTCAACAATTTAATTATGGTCTTCTCCTATCGACCCCCAAAGAAAAGAAAAGAAATAAAACTACTTACACGGGAAAGCTCCCAACAAGCAAAAGAAGAACATGACTTATTTTTGGGTTTTCTTTTTAATTACTACTACAAGCATGGAAAGTAAACTAATTAAAAGCTACAACTAATTTTTTTTATTTTTCTTAATGTTTATTAAACACACAAGAATAAAGCATAAAAAGGAAATAAACTAGCATGGATGATACTATGAAAAAGTACGAGCACCGACATCTAGCAATGAGTGTGTGAACATAAATGTAATGTTGGTGAGAAATACGTACTCCGCCAAGCTTAGGCTTTTGGTCTAAGTTGGTCTATGGCCACGGCTGGCCTGGCGGGTATCCATAATAGTAGTTGGGGTCGTATTGAGATGAAGAAGAGGAAGACTCCTATTGCCACACTGGCTGACAATCACCTCCGGATCCCACTGATAATTAGACTGTCGTGGAGGATCAACTTGTGGTTCCGGCTCTGGCTCCATGGCTGGTGTAGGGTTCCGATAGGCGTGAATTGCCTTTAACGGAACAAGGTACTGGCCTACAGATAAATCAAACAAAGAAGGAGCGGGCAGGGTAATAGTCTCAGGATGATGTTTATTAAAGAACAATTGGTATTTAAGCTCTCCTACCCTATTCTTAACAATAAAATCATGTGCCACCATACTTTTATAATCTAGATAAACACGAGGCAGCACCTTTTCTTCCTTCTCATAATGCCTAATAGGTATGTTATAATGTGCAGCTAGGCGTGAAGCATAGATGCCTCCAAATATGGGGCCCTTGGTACAGTTCAGACTTAACCGTTTGGCAATAATACCGCCCATACTAATAGAGTTATCACCGTATAAACCGTGGAGCAAAATAATAATATCAGGGATACTAAGGTTTCCACAGTTTCCACAACCAATTAAACAACGACTAGCAAATAATGCAAAGTAACATAAAATAGGAAAATGTATGCTAGTGATTCGTGCATCAGAAACCTTCCTTGTTTCCCCTATAGTGATAGTATCAATAAACCCCTCCACATCATCGCGATGTGGTTCTTCTGTCTTGCCATCAAAAGGGACTAAACAAACCCGACAAAAATCATAAAGTGACATCTCCTTATGCTCATCATATAAATGAAACTCCACCGTAGGTGGTGAGCTCCTAGAATGGAAATGAAAGTTTTGCACAAAGGTATTTGTGAGTAAGAGATACTGATCGCATTGGTCGTGGAGGAAAGCGGTGAGGCCTGCATTCTTAGCCAATTCATGAAAATCTTCATAAATATCGGCTGCTCTCAAGAAATCATCGGAAAGCCATTCACCCGCCCGAACCTCCGTAGTGCGAGGCAGATTATACTTAGGCTTTGGTGCCTTTTCCATCGAGCTTTGGCTCGATGAGCCCCTCAAAAGTCTCCTCATCATTTTCTGAAAAATTCTGAAATTTTTAGTAACTTCAAAATAAAAGTAAACCAAACTCAATAATATTGATAACAACTACTCCTACAAGTGCCTAGGGCCTATATCATGCATCAAAACTACTTTTGACCATATAAATTTGACATGCAAGCTCAAGAACAGGGTCACCTAAGCAGCAAAAATTCTCAATGAATAAAGCACTAGAACAAAAACTAATTAGACTAATGGAGGAGTCACATACCAAGGAACAATCTCCCCATGCAGTTTTGTGAGAGGTGCTTTGAGCAAGGAGATCGAAAATGGCAGCAAAACGAGCTTGGACTCGGGTTTGAGCTGGATATTTGTGTTTGGAGGAGGAAGAAAGAGTATGTGGGTGAAAGGATAAGTGGAGGAGGGCCACCGTGGGCCCACGAGGCAGGGGGCGTGCCCAGGGGGGTAGGGCGCGCCCTCCACCCTCGTGGGCAGGTAGTTGACCCCCCCTGCTGTGTTCTTAGTGCCAAATATTCTCAAATATTCTATAAAAAATCATATTTTAATTTCAGGGCATTTGGAGAACTTTTATTTTCGGGGTATTTTTATATTGCACGGATAATCAGATAACAGATAGAAAAATATTTATTTTTTATTTTATTTAATATAAATAACAGAAAGTAAAAGGAGGGTACATAGAGTTGTGCCTTCTATTTTCATCCATCTCATGATCATCAAAAGGAATCCCCTAACAAGGTTGATCAAGTCTTGTTAACGAACTCATTCCGAATAACATGGAACCGGAAAATTTTGAATAACACTATGTTACCTCAACGGGGATATGCACATCCCCGATAATAAGAATATCATATTTCTTCTTGACAGTAGGAAGAGAAATTTAAAACCTCCAAATATAATCGATGGAATTTTTCCAATAGAGTTGATATTATGAACTTGAGGTTGTTTCCTCAGAAAGTGTACCGTATGTTCATCACCATTAACATGAAAAGTGACATTGCCATTAGTGCAATCAATAACAACCCCTGCAGTATTCAAAAAGGGTCTTCCAAGAATAATAGACATACTATCGTCCTCGGGAATATCAAGAATAACAAAGTCTTTTAAATATTAATGTTTGCAACTACAACAGGCACATCCTCACAAATACCGACAGGTATATCAGTTGATTTATCGGCCATTTGCAAATATATTTCAGTAGGTGTCAACTTATTCAAATCAAGTCTACGATATAAAGAGAGAGGCGTAACACTAACACCGGCTCCAAGATCACATAAAGCAGTTTTAACATAGTTTCTTTTAATAGAGCATGGTATAGTTGGTACACAGGGATCTCCAAGTTTCTTTGGTATTCCACCCTTAAAAGTATAATTAGCAAGCATGGTGGAAATTTAAGCTTCCGGTATCTTTCTTTTATTAGTAACAATTTCTTTCATGTATTTAGCATAAGGATTCATTTTGAGCATATCAGTTAATCGCATACGCAAAAAGATAGGTCTAATCATTTCAGCAAAGCGCTCAAAATCCTCATCATCCTTTTTCTTGGATGGCTTGGGAGGAAAAGGCATGGGTTTCTGAACCCATGGTTCTCTTTCTTTACCATGTTTCCTAGCAACAAAATCTTTCTTATCAGAACGTTGATTCTTTGCTTGTGGGTTATCAAGATCAACAGCAGGTTCAGCTTCTACATCATTATCATTACTAGGTTGAGCATCATCATGAACATTATCATTAACATTATTACTAGTTTCAGGTTCATTACCAGATTGAGTTTCAGCATCAGAAATAGAAATATCATTTGGATTCTTAGGTGTTTTAGTAATAGGTTCACTAGAAGCATGCAAAGTCCTATCATTTTTCTTTTTTTCCTTTTAGAAGGACTAGGTGCATCTATATTATTTCTCTGAGAATCTTGCTCAATTCTCTTAGGATGGCCTCCAGGATACAAAGGTTCCTGAGTCATTCTACCAGTTCTAGTAGCCACTCTAACAGCATTATCATTATTCTTACTATTCAATTCATTGAGCAAATCATTTTGAGCTTTAAGTACTTGTTCTACTTGAGTGGTAACCATAGAAGAATGTTTACTAATAAGTTTAAGTTCACCTTTGACATTAGCCATATAATCACCCAAGTGTTCAAGCATATTTGAAATGTATTTCAATTGTCTACCAAAATAAGAATTAAAATCTTCTTGCTTAGCCATAAATTTATCAAACTCATCTAAGCATGGGCTAGCAAACTTAGTAAATGGGATTTCGGCTTTATCATATCTATAGAGAGAATTTACCTTTACTACCTGTGTCGGGTTATCAAGACCATGAGTTTATTCAATAGGTGATGGATCAAGATCGTATGTTTCCTTAACAGGCGGTAAATTAAGACCATGTATTTCTTCAATAGGAGGTAAATTCTTAACATCTTCATCTTTAATCCTTTTTCTTTCATAGATTTCTTTGCCTCTTGCATATCTTCAGGACTGAGAAATAGAATACCCCTTTTCTTCGGAGTTGGTTTAGGAATAGGCTCAGGAATAGGCTCCGGAGGTGTCCAATTATTTTCATTTGTCAACATATTATTCAATAGAATTTCAGCTTCATCTGTGTTCTTTCCCTGAAAACAGAACCAGCACAACTATCTAGGTAATCTCAGGAAGCATCGGTTAGTCCATTATAAAAGATATCAAGTATTTAATTTTTCTTAAGAGGATGATCAGGCAAAGCATTAAGTAATTGGAGAAGCCTCCCCCAAGCTTGTGGGGGACTCTCTTCTTCAATTTGCACAAAATTATATATATCCCCTAAAGCAGCTTGTTTCTTATGAGTAGGGAAATATTTAGCAGAGAAGTAATAAATCATATCCTGGGGACTACGCACACAACCAGGATCAAGAGAATTAAAGCATGTCTTAGCATCACCCTTTAATCAGAACGGGAATATTTTAAGGATGTAAAAGTAACGAGTTCTCTCATCTTTAGTGAACAGGGTGGCTATATCATTTAATTTAGTAAGATGTGCCACAACAGTTTCAGATTCATAGCCATGAAAAGGATCATATTCAATCAAAGTAATTATATCAAGATCAATAGAGAATTCATAATCCTTATCAGTAACACAGATAGGTGAAGTAGCAAAAGCAGGGTCAGGTTTCATTCTAGCATTTAGAGATTGCTTGTTCCATTTAGCTAATAACCTCTTAAGTTCGTTTCTATCTTTGCAAGCTAAAATAGCTAAAGAAGCTTCTTGATCAAAAACATAACCCTCAGGAATAACAAGTGATTCTTCATCATCACTTTCATCAGTATTATCAGATTCAATATTTTCAATATCTCTAGCCCTAGCAAGTTGTTCATCAAGAAATTTACCAAGTGGCACAGCAGTATCAAGAATAGAAGTACTTTCATCATAAGTATCATGCATAGCAGAAGTAGCATCATCAATAACATGCGACATATCAGAACGAATAGCAGAAGCAGGTGTAGGTGTCGCAAGGTTACTCAAAATAGAAGGTGAATCAAGTGCAGAGCAAGATTGCAGTTCCTTACCTCCCCTCGTAGTTGAGGGATAGATCTTGGTTTTTGGATCTCTCAAGTTCTTCATAATGATAAGCAGATATATATATATATATCCCAAGTGACTCAAAGAATAGAGCTATGCTCCCCGGCAACGGCGCTAGAAAATAGTCTTGATAACCCGAAAGTATTGGGGATCGCAACAGTTTTCGAGGGTAAAGTATTCAACACAAATTTATTGTTTCGACACAAGGGGAGCCAAAGAATACTCTCAAGTATTAGCAGCTGAGTTGTCAATTCAACCACACCTGGAAACTTAGTATCTGCAGCAAAGTATTTAGTAGCAAAGTAATATGATAGTAGTGGTAACGGTAGCAAAAGGTAACAGTAGTAATAGTAATGTTTTTGGTATTTTGTAGTGATGATAGCAATAGCAATGGGAAAGTAAATAAGCGAAGAACAATATATGGAAAACTCGTAGGCAATGGATCGGTGATGGAGAATTATGCCGGATGCGGTTCATCATGTAACAGTCATAACCTAGGGTGACACAGAACTAGCTCCAGTTCATTGATATAATGTAGGCATGTATTCCGAACATAGTCATACGTGCTTATGGAAAAGAACTTGCATGACATCTTTTGTCCTACCCTCCCGTGGCAGCGGGGTCCTTACGGAAACTAAGGGATATTAAGGCCTCATTTTGATAGAGTACCGGAACAAAGCATTAACACATAGTGAATACATGAACTCCTCAAAATATGGTCATCATCGGTAAGTATCCTGATTATTGTCACTTTGGGGTTAACGGATCATAACACATAATAGGTGACTACAGACTTGCAAGATAGGATCAAGAACACTCATATATTGATGAAAACATAATAGGTTCAGATCTGAAATCATGTCACTCGGGCCCTAGTGACAAGCATTAAGCATACCAAAGTCATAGCAACATCAATCTCAGAACATAGTGGATACTAGGGATCAAACCCTAACAAAACTAACTCGATTACATGATAGATCCTATCCAACCCATCACCGTCTAGCAAGTCTACGATGGAATTACTCACGCACGGCGGTGAGCATCATGAAATTAGTGATGGGGGATGGTTGATGATGACGATGGCGACGGATTCCCCTCTCCGGAGCCCCGAACGGACTCCGGATCAGCCCTCCCGAGAGGTTTTACGGCTTGGCGGCGGCTCTGTATCGTAAAACGCGATGAATTCTTCTCTCTGATTTTTTTTCTCCTCGAAACACAATATATAGAGTTGGAGTCGGAGAGGCACCAAGGGGCCCACGAGGTAGGGGACGCGCCTGGCGCGCCACCAACCCTCATGCAGAGGTGGTGGGCCCCCTGGCCTTCATCTTTTGTAGGTATTCTTTATATTTTCCAAAAAGTTGCTTCGTGAAGTTTCAGGTCATTCCGAGAACGTTTGTTTCTGCACATAAATCAACTAGTTCAACTACTAATTAAGCACTTACAATAAATAAAATAAAGTAGTACTTACTAAAAATAAACTACTTCTATATATAGTAAAATAAAGTAGTTTTATTAAATCAACTAGTTTAGTTACTAAACACTTACTATAAATAAAATAAAGTAGTACTTACTAAAAATAAACTACTCGTATAGTAAATAAAGTAGTTTTATTAAATCAACTAGTTCAACTACTAAGCACTTACTATAAATAAAATAAAGTAGTACTTACTAAAAATAAACTACTTCTATATATAGTAAAATAAAGTAGTTTTATTAAATCAACTAGTTCAACTACTGAGCACTTACTATAAATAAAATAAAGTAGTACTTACTAAAAATAAACTAATTATATAGTAAAATAAAGTAGTTTTATTAAATCAACTAGTTCAACCACTAAGCACTTACTATAAATAAAATAAAGTAGTACTTACTAAAAATAAACTAGTTTAACTAGCTAGTTATATTATTTATCGACCCCCCCCCCTCTCATGTCGAAGTTATAAGGGAGGGGGTATATCGACAATGACATACCCGATAAAAAATAAGAAGAGGAAAAAGAAGAAGAAAAAGAGGAGAAGAAGAAAGGAATAGAGGAGAAGATCGAAGAAAAAAAAGAGGAGAAGAAGAAAGGGATAGAGTCTTGTCCTCTATTCCTTTCTTATTCTCCTCATTTTCTTCTTCTTTTTTCCTCTTCATATTTATTCTCCTCATTTTCTTCTTCTTTTTTCCTCTTCATATTTATTCTCCTCATTTTCTTCTTCTTTTTTCCTCTTCATATTTATTTATCCACTTCTTCCTCTCCTCTTCTTCTCCTTCTTCTTCTCCTTCTTCCTCTTCTTATTTTCCTTTTTCCTCTCCTTCTTTTTCTTCTTCTTCCTTCTTCCTTCTTCCTCTTTTCTTCCTTTTCATTATTTTACTTTTTCCTCTCCGATCCACTAACCTAGAATCTACTATCCTAAAATGCACTAATAGTAGAACCAATAACCAAAAATGCACTAAATCAACTAACCTTAAATTTAACTTTTGCAACACAATTTTTTTTTCTAAATATGCACATATATATATATATATACATAAATCGACAAAAAACCTATGAACAAACAAAATCATACATCAATGCATACACATCCATGGATCATACATACATCTGTATATATATACATATACATACAACATCCATATATACATACATCCATACATCCATATATATATACATATACAAAAACCAGATCGAGAGCAGGCCGGGGCAGCGGCGGCGGCGGCGCGCAGCAAAGCAGAGCAGGCCAGGGCGGTGGCGCGCGGCAAGCAGAGCTGGCAGGGGCGGCGGTGCGGGGAAAGGGAGGGGGCTCACTGGGCGGCGACGACGAGGCGCGGCAGAGGGCGGCGACTGCGAGGTCGGCGCATAGGGCGGCCACGTCGGGGCAGGTGTGGCGCGGGGCGGCGACGACGTCGGGGCGGCGCAGGACGGCGTCGGAGGGGCGCGGGATTGTGCGCGGTGATGACGGCGACGGCGAGGTAGTGGGGCGGGATCGAAGAACTGAACAGAAATTTTCAAAAGTGTTGATTTTATAGACAGAGCATTGGTCCCGGTTCGTGCCACCAACCGGGACCAATGCGCATCTTTAGTCCCAGTTGGTGCCACCAACCGGGACCAAAGGTCTCTTTTCAGCAGCCCAAATGGCGGAAAGCAGAGGCCTTTGGTCCCGGTTGGTGGCACCAACCGGGACTAAAGGATGGGCATTGGTTCTGGTTGGTACCATGAACCGGTACCAATGGACACCTTTAGTCTCGGTTGGCGGCACCAACCGGGTCTAAAGGCCTTATGATACCCGCATCGCGGCACGAAAGTTTAGTCCCACCTCGCTAGCTGAGCGAGCTCGAGAGTGGTTTATAAGCCCCACTCCCGCTGTCCTCTCGAGCTCCTCCCAAATGCAGACTTTCGGGCCTAAACACACTGTATCTATATTGGGCCTTCCACGGGCCTGAATCCTGGCCCATGGGTGGGTTTCTAGTCGTATTCAGGCTGTGGTGGCCCAGTAGGTTGCTCTTTTTTCCTGTCTATTTCTTTTCTTTTTTTTGCTTTATTTATTTTATTTTATTTCGAATTACTTACTTATTATGTAATTTTGCTATTAAAGTTTCTAACAAAAAAAGTTCTTTATGAAGATTCTTTTTGCTTTTAATGATTTTGAACAGAAAATACTTTGATAATTTTGTTTTATTTCATTTATTTTTCCTTTTTTCCGTGATTCTTTTTGTTTCTATTTTTATTTATTTTATTAAGGTTTATTTTGTTTCTACTTATTTGTTAAAGTTTATTTTGTGTCTACTTATTTATTTATTTTTGTTTCTACTTATTTATTTTATTTTATTTTTTATTTTTTTATTTATTTTATGAAAATTATTTTTGCTTATAATGTTGTACAGAAAATATTTTGATAATTTTAGTTGCATAAATTTTATATAATTTTAGTTTCAATAATACTAGCGGTTTATAAAAGTTTTATAAAAAATCTTTTTGCTAATTATTTTTCTATTAGAGTTTCATAACAGTTTTCGAGATCATTCTTTTTTATATTTGTTCATTACTTGAGCTAATTGACGAAAAATTGAAAATGCATCATTCAAAGCCACATCATCAATTTTCAACCCTTTCTGACTTCATTTGTTATTTTTCATGCATTTATTATTTTTTTGAGCTATATGACACTGAAAATGAAAAGCATTACAAATGAACTCTGAAAAGGTTGAAAGTTGTCATGGTATCATCATTTCACCCACATAGCATGTGCTAAAAAGTTGAGAGGGTTACGGCAAAAACTTGATGCACTTCGTGTACAAAACGAACAATCTCTTTCTAAGTATCAGGGTTTCATACGGAAACTCTTCTGTTACAAAGGGGTTTCATTTTTTTGAACTTATTTGAACTCCAGACTTTTTGTGTGTTCAAAATGCACCATTTAAAGCCACATCATCAATTTTCAAACCTTTCTGAATTCATTTGTTATTTTTCATGCACTTACTGATTTTTTTGAGCTATATGACCCTGAAAATGAAAAACACTACAAATGAACTCTGAAAAGGTTGAAAGTTGGCATGGTATCATCATTTCACCCACATAGCATGTGCTAAAAAGTTAAGAGGGTTACGGCAAAAACTGGATGCACTTCGTGTACAAAATGGCAGAAACTCGTCTGTTACAACATGCATTTCAAATGAACTAGGAAAAGGTTGAAAGTTGGCATGGTATCATCATAATAGTTGTGGACAAAAAGTCTTCACTTTTTCTTCACTTGCGTGCTTTGCTTATTGCACCATAACCATGGATAATCTTCATCGTTTATCAGGATGCTTGGGCCAGCCTTGACTTTGAAGGGAGGAATTTCATGAAACTTTTCATAATCTTCGGACATGTCTATCTTGCCCTCCACTCCCACGATGTCCCTTTTTCCTAGAAGAACTATGTGGCGCTTTGGCTCATCGTATGATGTATTTGCTTCCTTATATTTTCTTTTTCTCAATTTGGTAGACATGTCCTTCACATAGATAACTTGTGCCACATCCTTGGCTAGGACGAACGGTTCGTCAGTGTACCCAAGATTGTTCAGATCCACTATTGTCATTCCGTACTGTGGGTCTACCTGTACCCTGCCTCCTAACAGACTGACCCATTTGCACTTAAACAAAGGGACCTTAAAATCATGTCTGTAGTCAAGTTCCCATATGTCCACTATGTAACCATAATATGTGTACTTTCCCCTCTCGGTTGCTGCATCAAAGCGTACACCGCTGTTTTGGTTGGTGCTCTTTTGATCTTGGGCGATCGTGTAAAATGTATTCCCATTTATCTCGTGTCCTTTGTAAGTCAATACAGTCGAAGATGGTCCCTGGACAACGAGTATAGCTCATCACAAACAGTGTTGTCACCTTTGAGAGGTGTTTCCAACCAACTACTGAAAGTCATAATGTGTTCACATGTAATCCAATCGTCACACTGCTCCGGTGTTTGGAGCGCAGACTGTTCTTATGTTCATCGACATACGGGGTCACCAAAGTAGAGTTCTATAGAACAATGTAGTGTGCTTGAGACCAAGAATGCCCGTCCCTGCATATTATTGTGTCCGCTCCTAGCGTGCCTTTTCCAGTCAGTCTCCCATCATACCGCGATTTAGGGAGACCTATCTTCTTAAGGCCAGGAATGAAGTCAACACAAAACCCAATGACATCCTCTGTTTGATGGCCCATGGAGATGCTTCCTTCTGGCCTAGCACTGTTGGGGAACGTAGCAGAAATTCAAAATTTTCCTACGTGTCACCAAGATCTATCTATGGAGAGACCAGCAACGATGGGAAGGAGAGTTGCATCTACATACCCTTGTAGATCGCTAAGCGGAAGCGTTCAAGTGAATGGGGTTGATGGAGTCGTACTCGTCGTGATCCAAATCACCGATGACCAAGTGCCGAACGCACGGCACCTCCGCGTTCAACACACGTACAGCCCGGTGACGTCTCCCACGCCTTGATCCAGCAAGGAGAGAGGGAGAGGTTGAGGAAGACTCCATCCAGCAGCAGCACAATAGCGTGGTGGTGATGGAGGAGCGTGGCTATCCTGCAGGGCTTCGCCAAGCACCACAGAAGAGGAGGAAGAAGAGACGCAGGGCTGCACCAAGAGAGATTGAATCGCGTGTGTTATGGGCAGCCCTAGGCCTCATATATATAGGGGAAGGGGAGGGGCTGCGCCCCCTCTAGGGTTCCCACCCCTAGGGGGGCGGCAGCCCTAGATGGGGAGCAAGGGGGTAGCCAAGAGGGGGAGAGGAGAGGGAGGCGCACCAATATGGGCCTTAAGGCCCATATCCTCTAGGGTTTGCCCCCTTTCCACCTCTTAGGCGCCATGGGCCCTTATGGGAGGCGCACCAGCCCACTAAGGGGCTGGTCCCTCACCACTCTTGGCCCATGCAAGCCTCCGGGGTTCGTGGCCCCACTTGGTGGACCCCCGGGACCCACCCGGTGGTCCCGGTACATTACCGATAAACCCCGAAATTTTTCCGGTGTCCAAAACATGACTTCCCATATATAAATCTTTACCTCCGGACCATTCCGGAACTCCTCGCGACATCCGGGATCTCATCCGGGACTCCGAACAACATTCGGTAACCACATACTAACTTCCTTTATAACCCTAGCATCATCGAACCTTAAGTGTGTAGACCCTACGGGTTCGGGAGACATGCAGACATGACCGAGACGTTCTCCGGTCAATAACCAACAGCGGGATCTGGATACCCATGTTGGCTCCCACATGTTCCACGATGATCTCATCGGATGAACCACGATGTCAAGGACTTAATCAATCCCGTATACAATTCCCTTTGTCTATCGGTACGATACTTGCCCGAGATTCGATCGTCGGTATCCCGATACCTTGTTCAATCTCGTTACCGGCAAGTCTCTTTACTCGTTCCGTAACACATCATCCCGTGATCAACTCCTTGATCACATTGTGCACATTATGATGATGTCCTACCAAGTGGGCCCAGAGATACCTCTCCGTTTACACGGAGTGACAAATCCCAGTCTCGATTCGTGCCAACCCAACAGACACTTTCGGAGACACCTGTAATGTACCTTTGTAGCCACCCAGTTACGTTGTGACGTTTGGCACACCCAAAGAACTCCTACGGTATCCGGGAGTTGCACAATCTCATGGTCTAAGGAAATGATACTTGACATTAGCAAAGCTTTAGCATACGAACTACACGATCTAGTGCTATGCTTAGGATTGGGTCTTGTCCATCACATCATTCTCCTAATGATTTGATCCCGTTATCAACGACATCCAATGTCCATGGTCAGGAAACCGTAACCATCTATTGATCAACGAGCTAGTGAACTAGAGGCTTACTAGGGACATGGTGTTGTCTATGTATCCACACATGTATCTGAGTTTCCTATCAATACAATTCTAGCATGGATAATAAACGATTATCATGAACAAGGAAATATAATAATAATCAATTTATTATTGCCTCTAGGGCATATTTCCAATAGTCTCCCACTTGCACTAGAGTCAATAATCCAGTTCACATCGATATGTGATTAAAACTCAAGGTCACATCCTCATGTGACTAACACCCTAAAGAGTTCTGGGTTTGATCATGTTATGCTTGTGAGAGAGGTTTTAGTCAACGGGTCTGAACCTTTTAGATCCGTGTGTGCTTTACAAATCTCTATGTCATCTCCTAGATGCAGCTACCACGCTCTATTTGAAGCTATTCCAAATAACTATTCTACTTGGAGCTATTCTAAATTGTAGCTCCATTATATGTATCCGGTATCTCTACTCAGAGCTATCCGGATAGGTGTTAAGCTTGCATCGACGTAACCCTTTACGACGAACTCTTTTACCACCTCCATAACCAAGAAACTTCCTTAGTCCACTAGTTACTAAGGATAACTTTAACCGCTATCCTGTGATCCATTCTTGGATCACTCTTGTACCCCTTGACTGACTCATGGCAAGGCACACTTCAGGTGCGGTACACAGCATAGCATACTGTAGAGCCTATGTCTTAAGCATTGGGGACGACCTTCGTCCTTTCTCTCTATTCTGCCGTGGTCGAGCTTTAAGTCTTAACTTCATACCTTACAACTCAGGCAAGAACTCCTTCTTTGACTGATCCATTTTGATCACCTTCAAGATCATGTCAAGTTATGTGCTTATTTGAAAGTTCCATTAAGCGTTTTGATCTATCCTTATAGATCTTGATGCTCAATGTTCAAGTAGCTTAATCCAGGCTTTCCATTGAAAAACACTTTCCAAATAATCCTATATGCTTTCCAGAAATTCTACGTCACTTCTGATCAACAATATGTCAACAACATATACTTATCAGAAATTCTATAGTGCTCCCACTCACTTCTTTGGAAATACAAGTTTCTCATAAACTTTGTATAAACCCAAAATCTTTGATCATCTCATCAAAGCATACATTCCAACTCCGAGATGCTTACTCCAGTCCTCAGAAGGATAGCTGGAGCTTTGCATACTTATTAGCATCTTTCAGGATTGACAAAACCTTCCGGTTGTATCACATACAACCTTTCCTCAAGAAAATCGTCGAGGAATCAATGTTTTGACATCCCATCGGCAAGATTTCAAAAATAATGCAGTGATCGCTAATATAATTCCAACAGACTCTTAGCATCGCTACGAGTGAGAAAGTCTCATCGTAGTCAACTCCTTAAACTTGTCAGAAAACATCTTAGCGACAAGTCGAGCTTTCTTAATGGTGATACTTACCATCATTGTCCGTCTTCCTTTTAAAATCCATCTGTACTCAACAGCCTTACGACCATCAAGTAGTTCTTCCAAAGTCTACACTTTGTTTTCATACATGGATCCTCTCTCGGATTATATGGCCTCGAGCCATTTATCGGAATCCGGGCCCACCACCGCTTCTCCATAGCTCGTAGGTTCATTGTTGTCTAGCAACAAGACTTCCAAGACAGGATTACGTACCACTCTGAAGTAGTACGCATCCTTGTCATCCCACGAGGTTTGGGAGTGACTTGATCCGAAGTCTCGTGATCAATATCATAAGCTTCCACTTCAATTGGTGTAGGTGCCATAGGAACAACTTCCTGTGCCCTGCCACACACTAGTTGAAGAGACGATTCAATAACCTCATTAAGTCTCCACCATCCTCCCACTCAATTCTTTCAAGAGAAACTTTTCCTCGAGAAAGGACCCGATTCTAGAAACAATCCCTTATTGCTTTCGGATCTGAGACAGAAGGTATACCCAACTGTTTTGGGTGTCCTATGAAGATGCATTTATCCGCTTTGGGTTCGAGCTTATCAGCGTGAAACTTTTTCACATAAGCATCGCAGCCCCAAACCTTTAAGAAATGACAGCTTAGGTTTCTCTAAACCATAGTTCATACGGTGTCATCTCATCAGAATTACGTGGTGCCCCTTTTAAAGTGAATGTGGTTGTCTCTAATGCCTAACCCATAAATTATTGTGGTAATTCGATAAGAGACATCATGGTATGCATCATATCCAATAGGGTGCATTTATGATGCTCGGACACACCATCACACTATGGTGTTCCAGGCTGTATTAGTTGTGAAACAATTTCCACAATGTCTTAATTCTGTGCCAAACTCGTAATTCAGATATTCATCTCTATGATCATATCATAGATATTTTATCCTCTTGTCACGATGATCTTTCAACTTCAACCTGAAATTACTTGAACCTTTCAATAATTCAGACTCGTGATTCATCAAGTAAATATACTCAACATCTACTCAAATCATCTGTGAAGTAAGAACATAACGATATCCACTACACGCCTCAGCACTCATTGGACTGCACACATCAAAATGTATCACTTCCAGCAAGTTGCTTTCTAGTTCCATTTACTGAAAACGAGGCTTTCAGTCATCTTACCCATGTGGTATGTTTTGCATGTCTCAAGTGATTCAAAATCAAGTGAGTCCAAACGATCCATCTATATGGAGTTTCTTCATGCATATCTACCAACAAACATGGTTCACATGTCTCAATCCTTTCAAAAATGAGTGAGTCCAAAGATCCATCAACATGGAGCTTCTTCATGCGTTTAATACCGATATGACTTAAGTGGCAGTGCCACAAGTAGGTGGTACTATCATTACTATCTTATATCTTTTGGCATGAACATGTGTATCACTATGATCGAGATTCAATGAACCATTCATTTTAGATGTAAGACCATCGAAGGCATTATTAAAATAAACAGAGTAACCATTATTCTCCTTAAATGAATAACCGTATTGCGATGGACATCATCCAATCATGTCTATGCTCAACGCAAACACCAATCTTGATGGTAGAGGGAGCGTGCGATGCTTGATCATATCAACATTGGAAACACTTCCAACACATATCGTCAGCTCACCTTTAGCTAGTCTCCGTTTAATCCGTAGCTTTTATTTCGAGTTACTAACACTTAGCAATCGAACCGGTATCTAATACCCTGGTGCTACTAGGAGTACTAGTAAAGTACACATTAACATAATGTATATCCAATATACTTCTATCGACCTTGCCAGCCTTCTTATCTACCAAGTATCTAGGGTGATTCTGCTCCAGTGGCTGTTCCTCTTATTACAGAAGCACTTAGTCTCGGGTTTGGGTTCAACCTTGGGTTTCTTCATTAGAGCAGCAGCTGAATTGCTGTTTCATGAAGTATCCCTTTGTGCCCTTGCCCTTCTTGAAACTAGTGGTTTCACCAACCATCAACAATTGATGCTCCTCCTTGATTTCTACTTTGTGGTGTCAAACATCGCGAATATCTCAAGGATCATCATATCTGTCCCTGATATATTATAGTTCATCACGAA
Organism: Triticum monococcum; assembly: GCA_034509565.1. Lineage (NCBI taxonomy): Eukaryota > Viridiplantae > Streptophyta > Magnoliopsida > Poales > Poaceae > Triticum > Triticum monococcum. The sequence continues at coordinate 676,268,691 of CM067845.1, forward strand.
GCTCTAGCAGCTTGGTGGTAATGACTTCGGAGAAACATCACTATCTCATCTGGAAGATCAACTCCCACTCGATTCAAATTATCGTTGTACTCAGACAATCTGAGCACAAGCTCAACAATTGAGCTTTTCTCCTTAGTTTGTAGGCTAAGAAAATCGTCGGAGGTCTTATACCTCTTGACGTGGGCACGAGCCTGAAATCCCAATTTCAGCCCTCAAAAAGTCTCATATGTTTCGCGACGTTTCAAAACTGTCTTTGGTGCCTCAACTCTAAACCGTTTAACTGAACTATCATGTAGTTATCAAAACGTGTATGTCAGATGTTCGCAACATCTACAGACGACATTCGAGGTTCAGCACACTGAGCGGTGCATTAAGGACATAAGCCTTCTATGAAGCAATGAAGAAAATCCTCAGTTTACGGACCTAGTCTGCATAATTGCTACTATCAACTTTCAACTAATTTTTCTCTAGGAACATATCTAAATAGTAGAACTATAGCGTGAGCTACGACATAATTTGCAAAATCCTTTTGACTATGTTCAGGATAATTAAGTTCATCTTATGAACTCCCACTCAGATAGACATCCCTCTAGTCATCTAAGTGATTACATGATCCGAGTCAACTAGGCCGTGTCCGATCATCACGTGAGACGGACTAGTCAACGTCGGTGAACATCTTCATGTTGATCGTATCTTCTATACGACTCATGCTCGACCTTTCGGTCTTCTGTGTTCTGAGGCCATGTCTATACACATGCTAGGCTCGTCAAGTTAACCCTAAGTGTTTTGCATGTGTAAAACTGTCTTACACCCGTTGTATGTGAACGTAAGGATCTATCACACCCGATCATCACGTGGTGCTTCGAAACGACGAACTTTAGCAACGGTGCACAGTTAGGGGAGAACACTTCTTGAAATTGTTGTGAGGCATCATCTTATTTACTACCGTCGTTCTAAGCAAATAAGATGTATAAACATGATAAACATCACATGCAATCAAATAGTGACATGATATGGCCAATATCACTTTGCTCCTTTTCATCTCCATCTTCGGGGCTCCATGATCATCATCGTCACCGGCATGACACCATGATCTCCATCATCGTGTCTTCTTTGAAGTTGTCACGTCATCTATTATTTCTACTACTACAGCTAACGGTTAGCAATAAAGTAAAGTAATTACATGACGTTTAAGTTGACACGCAGGTCATAAATAAATAAAGACAACTCCTATGGCTCCTGCCGGTTGTCATATTCATCGACATGCAAGTCGTGATTCCTATTACAAGAACATGATCAATCTCCTACATCACATATATCATTCATCACATCCTTTGGCCATATCACATCACATGGCATACCCTGCAAAAACAAGTTAGACGTCCTCTAATTGTTGTTTGCATGTTTTACGTGGCTGCTATGGGTTACTAGCAAGAACGCTTCTTACCTACGCAAAGACCACAACGTGATATGCCAATTTCTATTTACCCTTCATAAGGACCCTTTTCATCGAATCCGATCCGACTAAAGTGGGAGAGACAGACACCCGCTAGCCACCTTATGCAACTAGTGCATGTCAGTCGGTGGAACCAGTCTCACGTAAGAGTACGTGTAAGGTCGGTCCGGGCCGCTTCATCCCACAATGCCGCCGAATCAAGATAAGACTAGTAACGACAAGGATATTGAACAAAATCAACGCCCACAGCTACTTTGTGTTCTACTCGTGCATAGAATCTACGCAATAGACCTAGCTCATGATGCCACTGTTGGGGAACGTAGCAGAAATTCAACATTTTCCTACGTGTCACCAAGATCTATCTATGGAGAGACCAGCAACGAGGGGAAGGAGAGTTGCATCTACATACCCTTGTAGATCGCTAAGCGGAAGCGTTCAAGTGAACGGGGTTGATGGAGTCGTACTCGTCGTGATCCAAATCACCGATGACCAAGTGCCGAACGCACAGCACCTCCGCGTTCAACACACGTACAGCCTGGTGACGTCTCCCATGCCTTGATCCAGCAAGGAGAGAGGGAGAGGTTGAGGAAGACTCCATCCAGCAGCAGCACAACGGCGTGGTGGTGATGGAGGAGCGTGGCTATCCTGCAGGGCTTCGCCAAGCACCACAGAAGAGGAGGAAGAAGAGACGCAGGGCTGCACCAAGAGAGATTTAATCGCGTGTGTTATGGGCAGCCCTAGGCCTCATATATATAGGGGAAGGGGAGGGGCTGCGCCCCCTCTAGGGTTCCCACCCCTAGGGGGGGCGGCAGCCCTAGATGGGGAGCAAGGTGGCGGCCAAGAGGGGGAGAGGAGAGGGAGGCGCACCAATATGGGCCCTAAGGCCCATATCCTCTAGGGTTTGCCCCCTTTCCACCTCTTAGGCGCCATGGGCCCTTATGGGAGGCGCACCAGCCCACTAAGGGGCTGGTCCCTCACCACTCTTGGCCCATGCAAGCCTCCGGGGTTGGTGTCCCCACTTGGTGGACCCCCGGGACCCTCCCGGTGGTCCCGGTACATTACCGATAAACCCCGAAACTTTTCCGGTGTCCAAAACATGACTTCCCATATATAAATCTTTACCTCCGGACCATTCCGGAACTCCTCGTGACATCCGGATCTCATCCGGGACTCCGAACAACATTCGGTAACCACATACTAACTTCCTTTATAACCCTAGCATCATCGAACCTTAAGTGTGTAGACCCTACGGGTTCGGGAGACATGCAGACATGACCGAGACGTTCTCCGGTGAATAACCAACAGCGGGATCTGGATACCCATGTTGGCTCCCACATGTTCCACGATGATCTCATCGGATGAACCACGATGTCAAGGACTTAATCAATCCCGTATACAATTCCCTTCGTCTATCGGTACGATACTTGCCCGAGATTCGATCGTCGGTATCCCGATACCTTGTTCAATCTCGTTACCGGCAAGTCTCTTTACTCGTTCCGTAACACATCATCCCGTGATCAACTCCTTGGTCACATTGTGCACATTATGATGATGTCCTACCGAGTGGGCCCAGAGATACCTCTCCATTTACACGGAGTGACAAATCCCAGTCTCGATTCGTGCCAACCCAACAGACACTTTCGGAGACACCTGTAATGTACCTTTATAGCCACCCAGTTACGTTGTGACGTTTGGCACACCCAAAGCACTCCTACGGTATCCGGGAGTTGCACAATCTCATGGTCTAAGGAAATGATACTTGACATTAGCAAAGCTTTAGCATACGAACTACACGATCTAGTGCTATGCTTAGGATTGGGTCTTGTCCATCACATCATTCTCCTGATGATGTGATCCCGTGATCAACGACATCCAATGTCCATGGTCAGGAAACCGTAACCATCTATTGATCAACGAGCTAGTCAACTAGAGGCTTACTAGGGACATGGTGTTGTCTATGTATCCACACATGTATCTGAGTTTCCTATCAATACAATTCTAGCATGGATAATAAACGATTATCATGAACAAGGAAATATAATAATAATCAATTTATTATTGCCTCTAGGGCATATTTCCAACAAGCACGGTTACGGAGATATTTCTTTAGGACTCCCATGAACCTCTCAAAGGGGAACATATTGTGTAGAAATATGGGGCCCGGAATGAAAATCTCGTCGACTAGATGAACTAGGACGTGCGTCATGATATTGAAGAAGGATGGTGGGAACACCAGCTCGAACTGACAAGACATTGTGCCACATCACTCCTTAGCCTTGGTATGATTTCTGGATCGATCACCTTCTGAGAGATTGCATTGAGAAATGCACATAGCTTCACAATGGCTAATCGGACGTTTTCCGGTAGAAGACCCCTCAATGCAACCGGAAGCAGTTGCGTCATAATCACATGGCAGTCATGAGACTTTACGTTCTGGAACTTTTTCTCTGGAATATTTATTATTCCCTTTATATTCGACGAGAAGCTAGTCAGGGCCTTCATAATGAGCAGGCATTCAAAAAAGACTTCCTTCTCTTCTTTGGTAAGAGCGTAGCTGGCAGGGCCTTCATACTGCTTTGTAGGCATGTCGTCTTTTTCGTGCAAATGTTGCAGGTCCTCCCATGCCTCAGGTGTATCTTTTGTCTTCCCATACACGCCCAAGAATCCTAACAGGTTCACGCAAAGGTTCTTCGTCACGTGTATCACGTCGATTGAAGAGCGTGCCTCTAGCTCTTGCCAGTAGGGTAGGTCCCAAAATATAGATTTCTTCTTCCACATGGGTACGCATTCGTCAGCGTCATTCGGAACAGCTAGTACGACGGGACCCTTTCCAAATATTACGTTTAAATCAGAGACCATATCAAGTACGTGATCACCGGTACGCATGGCGGGCTTCTTCCGGTGATCTGCCTCGCCTTTAAAATGCTTGCCTTTCTTTCGACATTGATGGTTGGTCGGGAGAAATCGACGATGGCCCAGATACACATTCTTCCTACATCTGTCCGGGTATATACTTTCGGTGTCAGCTAAATAGTGCGTGCATGCATGGTACACCTTGTTTGTCTGTCCTGAAAGGTTACTGAGAGCGGGCCAATCGTTGATGGTTAGAAACAGCAATGCATGCAGGTTAAATTCCACCAGTTTGTGCTCATCCCACGCACGTACACCATTTCCATTCCATGGCTGTAAAAGTTCTTCAACTAATGGCCTTAGGTACACATCTATGTCGTTGCCAGGTTGCTTAGGGCCCTGGATGAGAATTGGCATCATAATGAACTTCCGCTTCATGCACATCCAAGGAGGAAGGTTATACATACATAGAGTCACGAGCCAGGTGCTGTGTTTGCTGCTCTGCTCTCCGAAAGGATTAATGCCATCTGCGCTTAAACCAAACCATACGTTCCTTGGGTCACCTACAAACTGAGCCCAGTACTTTCTCTCGATTTTTCTCCAGTGCGACCCATCAGCGGGTGCTCTCAACTTCTCGTCTTTCTTACGGTCCTCACTGTGCCATCGCATAAACTTGGCATGCTCTTTGTTTCTGAACAGTCGTTTCAACTGTGGTATTATAGGAGCATACCACATCACCTTCACAGGAACCCTCTTCCTGCGGGGCTCACCCTCAACATCACCAGGGTCATCTCGTCTGATCTTATACCGCAATGCACCGCATACCGGGCATGCGTTCAAATCCTTGTACGCACCGCAGTAGAAGATTCAGTCATTAGGGCATGCATGTATCTTCTCCACCTCCAATCCTAGAGGGCATATGACCTTCTTTGTTGCGTACGTATTGTCGGGCAATTCGTTATCCTTTGGAAGCTTCTTCTTCAATATTTTCAGTAGCTTCTCAAATTCTTTGTCAGGCACAACATTCTTTGCCTTCCACTGCAGCAACTCCAGTACGGTACCGAGCTTTGTGTTGCCATCTTCGCAATTGGGGTACAACCCTTTTTGTCATCCTCTAACATGCGATCGAACTTTAGCTTCTCCTTTTCGCTTTCGCACTTTTCCCTTGCATCAACAATGACCCGACGGAGATCATCATCGGGCACATCGTCTGGTTCCTCTCGATCTTTAGCTTCCTCTTGATCTTCAGCTTCCCCCGTTGCAGCATCACTGTATTCAGGGGGCACATAGTTGTTGTCGGGGGTGCTGATCCCACGGACACCTATGGGACCGCGGCGGACCGGGGCCCCTTTCGGTTCGGCAGGGGGGCGGAGAGAGCACGAAGAGCAGATCGAGGCGAACGCACGAGCACACGCGATCGGTTTACCCAGGTTCGGGCCGCACGTACGCAAGGAGCGGTCCCAGAGTGACACGTTGGTGGGTGAGCTGGAGCGCGGGCTGCGGAGTGGTAGCTTGCCGCGGCAAGCGCCTTGCCGCGGATGTTGTCTTGTCGCGTCTGGGAGCTTGTCGCTCACCGGGTCTTGTCACGTCCGGGAGCTTGTCGCTCACCGGGTCTTGCCGGGACGCGCAGCGCGTCGCAGCAAGCTTCTCGAGATGCCTTGGTTGGTCTTCCCGGCAAGCTCCTCTTGCCGGGGTCTTTGTGCTTCGAGTGGCCTTCCCGGCAAGCTCCTCTTGCCGGGGTCTTGGATATTTTGCTCTTGAATGGCTCCAAAAAGAACCACAGAGGATCTTTGCGGTCGCCCGGCAAGCCTTGCCGCGGGGTGCTGCGACTGCCCGTGCACAAGTTCGGGATACTAAGGTATCCCTACTTTAGTACACCGACAGGAGCCCCCGGGCCTGGGCCATACACGGTGCCGAGCGCTGTTGGGCCAGGCCCAAAACAGTGCACGGGCACGCGCGGCCTGGGCCGCGCCGTATCTGACTCCGTATCCACTGCGCCCTCCCCGAGCGGCACGCGTCGAACGCGGTGTCGTGTGTGACGTGGGCGGCGTGCGCGGGGCTAAGCCCCGCGTGCATGCGTCAAGTCGTGGTAAAGGGGACGGTTCGCCCCCCCCCCCATAAACCGAGGGAGGCGTGGAGGCGTGGTTCATGTACTGGACGGGGCCGATGCACGGTTTTCGAGGCGTCCACTCCCCATGATCACGGGGTAGGGAGAGGTCGCCTCACCCGTTGCCTCGGTTCTGCACGCCTGCCACGCGGCTCCCATGCGCTTGGGGTCGCGGACGGTGGAGGCGGAAAACTGGGCCGCCGCGGGTCGAGGCAGCGGGTCGGCCCCAGCTCCCTGCTCTTCCCGTGTCTTGATTCGCTGAGCGGGGCGGCCGAGCCCCCACCTCGCTCCTTTATAAAGAGCGGGGGGGAGGACGGAAGCCCGCATTCTCTCATCTCCTCCTTCCTTCAGCTTCTGCTCCCCTTTCTCCCATCCACCATGGAGAAAGGGAACCCTGGTCCTTCATCGGTGGCGGCGAGGGTCGCCGCCAGACAGCGTATCCCTCCCTCTCCCGCACCCGTGGTGGCAGAGCCAGCCGTAAGGGGAAGAGGGAGGGGGCGAGGTCGTGGATGAGGTCGAGGACGAGGTCGAGGCGCTCGGGGAAGGGGTGGACGGGGCGGCGCGCCGGCTTCACCTCCGCCGGCGGTTCCTCTTCCCGTGGCGGTCCATACTGGGGACGACCCTTGCGAGTTCTTCGTCAGGCTGCGCCGGGCGCCTCGTCGTCGCCTCGGACTCCCAGCTCCGTTTGCGAGCGCGGTGGAGTTGGACCCGCCCGAGACACTGAGACTGCACATGAGGGGCTGTGGGATCAGCGGCACGCGAGTCCGCGTTGAATTCCCAGCCCCTAATGTGATGTATCTTGGTCGAGGGTGGAAGACGTTCGCCCGCATCCACAGCTTGACGGCGGGGCTCACCCTCCATTTTAAGTTGATGGAGGGCGATCTCCTCTCCGTCAAGGTCTTTGGGTGCTTCGGCATTCGGGCAAGGTGCTGCGTGGACAGCTCCTCTGATAGCGAAGGCTCCTCCTCGAGCGAGAGTGACGAGGAGGGGAGCAACAGCGACGACGAGGGTAGCGGGCGGCAGGATGACGGGTCCGACTAGGTGTCGGGCGCCGCTCCGTGCGGCACCGGCGACCCCATCATCCGTGTCGCCGGCTCCTTGAACTCCCCGGGGTTGTCTCCTTGGGTGGCTGGTGTAGGGAGGCTGCGGAAGAGGAAGAGGGCTGGCGGCAAGGCCGTCAAGTCGGAGTACGAGGGCGTGGTGCCCTCGACAGCGTGCTGACGTCCTGCCGCCTCGTCTTCGAGCCCCGCTTCCGGCGCCGCCATCACCGTCCAGTCTTCGGACGGCCCCCGGGATGTTCTCTTGGTGTCTTCTGGCACCCGTAGCTCGCCTAGGTGCCCCTTTTGCCCTTTTCGCCTCCTTGACCTACCTCCTGAAGAGAGGGACAAGAAAGGGATTACGGGCATCTTATCTTTTTTATTTGTAAGCCTTCGGGCCTTAGTTGCATTTAAAACTTGTAATCCTCTCTTTCATGTTTTTCATCCTCTATGGACTGTACCTGAGTGGAATGTTTTTTAATGAAAAGGGGATGCATGCCGGGTCATTTTGTCTCACGGGTAGAACCCACGTCAAGGAGCAAATCCTTGGTATCTTTCAGATAGACACTTCTTCTCCCGGCAACAGGCCCTGCCGTTTTCCCACGTCGCTCGACCTTTCTCACGCTTTTGATGGAGGCAGGGACGAGGCGGGTGCGGCCCCTCGTTTCATCCCTTTGCTGCCGCGACTACGACCAAACTTGGCCCCAGGAACGAGCCCCAGGGCCAAGAGTTAAGGGAGCACGGTAGTTTTCAGGAAGAAACGAGGTTTCGTATTCCCCAGTCCATAAGAGAATGCATGATGAGGGATGAAAGACTTATCTGAGATTGCAACCCCCGGCAACTCTGGCTTGCCGTGGGTGAATCTTGGTACTTGCAGCCCCCGGCAACACTGGCTTGCCGGGGTCTAGATGCCGGTACGTCCTTCTTCTGCTTTTCGTCCTCAAGCGGTCCGGCCAGGATATGCGAGCCCTGCGAACCAAGGGAAACGAAAGAAAGGCAAAGGGACGCACACTCGACCTCTAAGCTAGGGGTTAGCCGCTGTTAAGCACTGTCAACCCTAACCAAGGACGAGACTCGATCTAGCATGCATGCTATAACTCAGGGCGCCAGCGCTTCATTTACTTGTGCTCAGGGACTACATGCAACAGCGGCAAGACTTGTACAAAAGGGTGGTTGCCGGACAGGGTCCGACAACCGCGCCTTACGGGTAAAACTTACGAAGATGCTCGATATTCCAGGAGTTGCTCACCGGAATGCCATCTTCGGTCTCAAGGCGGACAGTGCCAGGCCTAGTGACTCGTTTCACCCGGTAAGGGCCTTCCCACTTCGGCGTCAACTTGTTGGAATTCTTGGCGGACTGAACGCGCCGAAGAACAAGGTCGCCTTCCTCGAGACTTCTGGCGTTAACTTTGCGGCTATGATAGCGGCGCAAAGCTTGCTGGTAGCGAGCGGCTCGCACAGCAGCCTGAAGACGGTCTTCCTCAAGGAGCAGCGCGTCATCTTGCCGCAGCTGCTCTTGCTCAAGCTCGTCATAAGAGAGCACTCGAGGTGACCCGTATACGAGTTCCGTGGGGATAACTGCTTCTGCTCCATAGACTAGAGTGAAGGGTGTCTGGCCAGTGGCTCGATTTGGCGTCGTCCTGATCGACCAAAGAACCACCGGCAACTCCTCGATCCAGTTTCTTCCGCACTTGTGCAGCCTGTCGAAAGTTCTGGTCTTGAGCCCGCGCAGCACTTCAGCATTTGCCCTCTCCGCTTGACCGTTGCTTCTCGGGTGAGCAACGGAAGCGAAGCAGACCTTGGCGCCAAGATCTTGGACGTACTGCATGAAGGTGTGGCTCGTAAATTGCGTACCGTTGTCGGTGATTATCCTGTTAGGGATCCCAAAATGGCAAACGATCGACCTGAAGAACTTGACTGCTGACTGTGCTGTCACCTTCCTCATTGGTTCCACTTCCGGACACTTTGTGAACTTGTCGGTTGCAATGTACAAGTACTCAAAGCCCCCGACAGCTCGGGGAAAGGGGCCGAGGATATCGAGCCCCCAGACCGAAAATGGCCAGGATAAAGGGATCGTCTAGAGATCTTGAGCCGGCTGGTGTATCTGCTTGGAATGGAACTGGCACGCTTCACACTTGGTTACTTGTGCAGTTGCATCCTAGAGGGCTGTCGGCCAGAAGAAGCCTTGCCGGAATGCTTTTCCGACAAGAGCTCTTGCGCCAATGTGGTGACCACATATGCCTCCATGTATCTCTGCCAACAGCTTTTGTCCATCTTCCCGGGGAATACACTTCAATTTCACACCGTTGAGCCTTCTTCTGCACAGTGTGTCGTCGACAAACTGGTACATACTAGACTGCCGGGCTACTCTTTTGGCTTCTTCTTGCTCTTCGGGAAGTTCTCCTGTCTGAAGGAAACGAACAATCTGCTGCGCCCATGCTGGAGCTTGTGGCTCGACAACAAGGACTAAAGGCACATCTGCTGCTGCGGGAACATCTGCTTCTACGGCAAGAGCATGCGGCTCTGCCGGAGCTTGATGTTCCCCGGCAAGCTTGCCGGAGCAAAACTTGTCGGGAGCGTCTGCTTCGACGGAACAAACCCTGGGGCTTGCCGGAGCAGACTGCTCCTCAGCATTTTTGGTGTTGATCTTGGGGACTTTCTTGGCGGCGGCTTCGGGAAGCTCTGCCGGAAAATAGTCACCAGAAACCAACTTCCTCTTCTTGCTCTGTCCAGTTGATGGTGTTACGGACGGCTGAGTCAGCTTGAGCACAAAAATCCCTGGTTCCACAGGTAATTTAAGTGTGGCGCACTTTGACAGGCCATCGGCAATATCATTCTGAGCTCTTGGGACGTGCTCCATCTGAAGGCCGTCAAAGTGCTCTTCTAGCTTTCTCACTTCGTCGACGTAAGCTTCCATTAATGGCTCTGATTATTCTTGTTCACTTGGCGGGCGACTAGCTGTGAGTCACCCCTGACTATGAGCTTCTTAATCCCAAGTTCTGCCGCGATCCTGAGACCGGCAAGCAAGCCTTCATACTCTGCAGTGTTGTTTGTCGCTTGCTCCTTGGGAAAGTGCATCTGGACTACGTACTTGAGGTGCTCTCCGATGGGTGCGACAAGCAGCACTACAGCACCGGCGCCTTGCAGCGAGAGGCACCATCAAAGTACATGAGCCACTCTTTGCTTGTTTCCTTGGCAGGGATGCTTGTCTCCGGAATTTCTTCATCTGGAGTTGGCGTCCATTCTGCTATGAACTCTGCCAATGCCCTGCTTTGGATTGTTGATGTACTCTCAAATTTGAGACCAAAGCTCGACAGTTCCAGTGCCCACTCGACAATCCTGCCTGTTGCTTCTGGATTTTGCAATATCCTCTTCAGCGAAAAGCGAGTGACGACTGTGATCTCATGTGCTTGGAAGTAATGGCGCAGCTTTCTCGAGGCCATGAGAAGGCCGAAAAGCAACTTCTGCACACCAGAGTACCTTGACCTAGCCCCCTGTAAAAGGGAACTAACAAAGTAAACTGGGAGCTGCAGCATCTTCTTCTGTATCTCCTCTTGCATCTGTGCAGATCCTTGCTTGTCGGGACCAGAGCTTGTCGGGGAAGCCCCCTGCTTGTCGCTGGATGTGCTTGCCGCGGTTGCCGGCTCGTCATCTGCCTCCCTTTCCGCTACTAACGCAGCACTAACCACTTGATTGGTTGCCGCTATGTACAGCAGCAACTTCTCTTGCGACTTAGGTGCGACAAGTGTTGGAGTGGAGGACAGGTATTTCTTCAAGTCTTGCAGCGCGGCCTCCGCTTCCGGAGTCCATTTCATTGGACCTGCCTTTTTCAAAATTTTGAAAAAGGCAGGGCGCGCTCAGCAGACCGAGAGATAAACCTGCTGGGGGCAACTACGCAACCGGCAAGCTTCCGTACATCCTTGACGCGCTTTGGTGCTTCGATCTGCTCAATGGCCTTGATCTTGTCGGGATTGGCTTCTATTCCCCGCTGAGACACAAAGAACCCGAGAAGCTTGCCGGAAGGGACTACAAACACACACTTCTCGGGGTTGAGCTTGAGGTTGATCTTGCGCAGATTTGCAAAAGTCTCTTCTAAATCTTGGATCAGAGTTGCCCTGTCCTTGCTCTTGACCACTATATCAGCCATGTAGGCCTCTACATTTCTGTGTATCTGTGGCTTCAAAGCGACATGGACTACTTTGGCAAGTGTTGAACCAGCATTCTTTAATCCGAAAGGCATCCGTACGAAACACTACGTGCCACATGGAGTAATGAAAGCGGTTTTCTCCTCATCCTCTTCTGCCATGAAGATCTGATGGTATCCTGAATATGCATCAAGAAATGAAAGCAAATCACATCCGGCTGTGGAGTCAACAATCTGGTCAATGCGCGGCAAGGGAAATGGATCTTTGGGACAAGCTTTATTAACATCAATAAAGTCAATACAAAGCCTCCATTTTCCATTTGCCTTGCGCACGACTACAGGATTGGCTAGTCATGTGGGATGGAGAACTCCTCTGACAAGGCTTGCAACTTCCAACTTCTTGATCTGCTATGAATTCTTGGCGCTCCACTGCTTGTTTCCTGACCTTCTGCTTGACGGGCCGCGCATGAGGACAAACGGCAAGGTGGTGCTCAATTACTTTCCTGGGAACACCGGGGATGTCAGACGGCTGCCATGCAAACACGTCGACACTCGCCCGCAGGAAAGCAACGAGCGCGCTTTCCTATTTGGGGTCAAGCGTGGTATTGATGGTGAAGGTACCACCAGTGCCGTCCTCCTTGGCGGACACCTTCTTGGTATGTGGTGGAGCAGCCATGGCCTTCTTACACTTGCCGGTGGAGCTCGATGGTGTGTCCTCGACGGCAGCGCAGCACTCCGAGGAGGTGCGCTTGCCGGAGTGGGCATCAGAGCTCTTGCCGGACTTGGTCTTCTTCTTCCCCCCGGGAGCTTCAGCGGCAAGTGCCTTGTGATCTGTCGCAGCAGCTGCTTCCCGGTAGATCTTGTCGGCGCAGATAAGGGCATCCTTCTTGTCGCCAGGGACAAAGATGACGCTTATCGGGCCTGGCATCTTGAGCAAGTTGTACGCATAGTGAGAGGCTGCCATGAATTTGGCCAGTGCTGGACGACCAAGTATGCCATTGTAGGGCAATGGGAAATCGGCAACGTCAAAGGTGACCCTCTCAGTTCTGAAGTTCATTTCACTGCCAAACATCACCGGCAACGTGACCTTCCCCTTTGGCTTGCTCCTTCCCGGGTTAATTCCTTGGAATGTGCCGGTCTCTTCGAGCTCACTGTCGGGGATCTGGAGTTTCTGGAGTACAGCGGAGGAGATCAGATTTAAGCCGGGCCCGCCGTCAACTAACATCTTGGTGACCTTGAGGTTGCGTATAGTTGGTGAAACCAACAGCGGCAAGCACCCGACCGCAGTTGTGCGATCAGGGTGGTCCTCAATGTCAAAGATGATAGGCGTGCTGGACCATTTCAGAAGCTTGCGCGATTCGACAGGTGGTTCTGCCGCATTAACTTCCCGCAGCCACTGTTTGAGTTGGCGGTGGGAAGTATGCAGAGAAGCACCGCCGTCAACACACAAGACTTCTGTAGCTTTCTGAAACTCCTGCTCACTATTCTCAACATCATCCATGTCCTCATCGTCGTCTTCGTCTTCATCCTTGTCGCGGCCGCGGGGAGGTCTGTCTCCTTGCCGCTGCTTGGCCTGGCCGCGGCGTCCTCCCTGGCCAGCGTGCTTCTTGCCGGCTTCTCCACCGCCTCCTTGGGCTCTCTCCTTGTCGCGCCGCTCGTACTCAGCTTTTTGTTACTGGACAAGCTGCTTGACCTTCTTGCAGCTCTGGAGATCATGGCCCTTGGTGCGGTGAATCTTGCAGTACTGCTTGTCGGAGCCGTCCTGCTCGTCGGCGGCCGCCACAGCTTGGCAGTTGGTGCACGCGGCAACCTCCTTGCCGGAGCTGCCAACTTTGGCTTGCTTGGCGGCGCCGTCATCGCCGGACTGCTCAACGACTAGTACCTCTTTGCCTCTCTTTTTCCTGTTGCGCCTCCGGTTTTTCTTTGCTGGGGCAACATCTTCACTGTCAGATCCTCCTGCTCCAGTGTCCTCTCCGGGGAGTTTCCTCCCTTCTTCAGCACGTGCAGACTTGTCGGCCAGGGCGTAAAGCTCGCTGACGTCTCTGATCCTGCTCATCGCCATCTCCTCCCGCATCCTGTGGTTACGCACGTTCTGATGGAACGCGCTGATAACCGCAGCAGGGTGGATGTCTGGGATGTTGCGCTGCACACGGCTGAACCTCTGAATATACTTGCGCAGGGGCTCTCCTTCCTTCTGGGCAAGCAGGTGAAGGTCACTTTCCTGACCATGTGGCTTGTGGCCGCCTGTAAAGGCGCCGACAAACTGATCGCACAAGTCCGCCCAAGAGGATATGGAGTTGTCCGGCAAGTGCATGAGCCAGGATCTGACTTCGGGCTTGAGCACGAGCGGGAAGTAGTTGGCAAGGACCTTGTCGTCTCGCCCCCCGGCAGCTTGCACCGCGATGGTGTAGATGCTGAGGAACTCTGACGGGTGCGACTTGCCGTCGTACTTCTCCGGCACGTCTGGCTTGAAATGTTTCTGGCTGGGCCACTAGACTTGCCGCAGCTCACGGGTAAACGCAGGGCAACCTACCGCGTACGGCAAGTCGCCTAGTTCTCCGGGCGCATGCATGTCAATAGAAGGCCCAGCGCGCAGGTCTGATTGACGCCGCACTTCTCTTCGGCGCTCGATGCGTGTTTGAGCGTCTTCTTGCTCTCTCTCATGAAGAACTTGGCGCTGATCGCGACGAGCTCGCGGATCTGATGACGCGGTGGAGTCGCTATCAAGGTGGATCCGGCGAGTTGTCGATCTTGGCCTTCTAGGCGGAGAGTGCACAGTGGTTGCACCCTCGCCGGTCTTGTCGCCACCGGCTCGCGCCTGGCTGGCTTGCCGCGGCAGTGATGCGCTCGGCTGCCGTGGGCCGTCACCGTTGGCGAAACCGATGAGGCTCTGGATAGTGGCCCTCCAGTCATCAATCTTCTCTGGCGCTGGAGGGTTATCTAGTAGCAGTTGAGCCCGTGCCAACGCTTCTGCCGGAGTGGCAGGCGGCGGCGGCGAGCGATGCGAGGAACGGGATATGCTCGGACTTCTAACTACGTTAGAAGGAGCAATATCTCGTCAAGGCGAACGCGCCACGCTCGCGCCAGCATGTTGGCGCGCATGTTGGTCTTGCGCACTCCGGGATCCGCCAGCTTGATCTTGGCCCAGCAGACGTATCGTACCGTGGGTACCATGATGCTGCTGGTCCCGCGCCTCCTGGGACGGGCGCGACGCGTGTATGGACGCCGAGGTCTTGGAGTGCGCCCGGTCGTACTGGGAGCCGACCGCGCCGCCGATGTGCGGCGCAGCCTTGTCCTTGGACCTGGCAGCAGCACGAGCCTCCTCGTCGGCGCCCGTTCTTCCGCCGGCGCCCACTCCACCAGCCGTTCGCTCTGGCGATGGTGGGCTCGGCGCAGACGGAGCAGCTGCCTCCGAAATCTTCTTCTTCGGTGGCATGTTGATGGAGATGACGAAGATTTGGCTCGTGCGAACGCCGGATCAGATTTACACAGCCTCGACGCACCCCCTACCTGGCGTGCCAAAGATGTCGGGGGTGCTGATCCCACGGACACCTATGGGACCACGGCGGACCGGGGCCCCTTTCGGTTTGGCAGGGGGGCGGAGAGTGCACGAAGAGCAGATTGAGGCGAACGCATGAGCACACGTGATCGGTTTACCCAGGTTCGGGCCGCACGGATGCGTAAAACCCTACTCCTGCTTTGGTTTGTATTGGTGTTCTTGCTCAGGAGCAACGAATGCTACAGTACCCTTGGATGGCTAGCGACACCGAGCGTGGGAATGGTCCTCCCCACTCTGTTGCGCATGGGCCTCCTTTTATATGTCAAAGGGGTCACCGACAGGTGGCAACAGAGGTGAGGGTAAAAAGGTAAAAGAGGTGGTGGTTGGTGCCACCGCTTACTACAGTTGTATCATACCTAACCCTGACGGCAGGGGACAAAGGCATTTAATGCCTGTCTGTGTCGCCTAGACGGTGCAGAAAGGGACCATTAGGGGCGCCACCGTTTGCCACGATGGCTATCTTGTCAGCGCCTGCTTGCCACCGCATGCCCCTGGCTGTGCAGCCTCCCGCCACGTACGCCAGGAGCGGTCCCAGAGCGACACGTTGGTGGGTGAGCTGGACCGCGGGCTGCGGAGTGGTAGCTTGCCGCGGCAAGCGCCTTGCCGCGGATGTTGTCTTGTCGCGTCCGGGAGCTTGTCGCTCACCGGGTCTTGTCACGTCCGGGAGCTTGTCGCTCACCGGGTCTTGCCGGGACGTGCAGCGCGTCGCAGCAAGCTTCTCGAGATGCATTGGTTGGTCTTCCCGGCAAGCTCCTCTTGCCGGGGTCTTTGTGCTTCGAGTGGCCTTCCCGGCAAGCTCCTCTTGCCGGGGTCTTGGATATTTTGCTCTTGAATGGCTCCAAAAAGAAACACGGAGGATCTTGGCGGTCGCCTAGCAAGCCTTGCCGCGGGGTGCTGCGACTGCTCGTGCACAAGTTCGGGATACTAAGGTACCCCTACTTTAGTACACCGACAGTTGTCATCGTCCTCTTCTTCTTCGTTGTCTTCCATCATAACCCCTATTTCTCCGTGCATCGTCCAAACATTATAGTGTGGCATGAAACCTTTATAAAGCAGGTGGGTGTGAAGGATTTTCTTGTCAGAGTAAGACCTCGTGTTCCCACAATCAGGGCATGGACAACACATAAAACCATTCTGCTTGTTTGCCTCAGCCACTTCGAGAAATTTACGCACGCCCTTAATGTACTCGGAGGTGTGTCTGTCACCGTACATCCATTGCCGGTTCATCTGCGTGCATTATATATAATTATGTGTGTCAAAAGTAAGAAAAGTAGACAAGTATCTATCTAAAGTAAGATTTTTTTTCTATCAGAAAGAAGATAAGAACAAGAGGCTCACCACGATGGTGCCGGCGACGAGATCGGCGTGGGCGATCGACGGCGGTGAAGTACAGGACGGGGCATGACGGACCGCTAAACCTAGACAAATCTCGGAAAAAATGGAGCTCCGAGGTCGAGCTTCGAGAGGAGAAAGCTTAACTAATGTGGCTCGGGCATTTCATCGAACATCTCACATGCATAAGAGGTGAGCTAGAGCACCCAAATGCCCTTCCTCATCGGCCAGCAAAAAAAAGCACTGTGGAGTGCTCTGCTCGCCGGTGATGGGGTATAAATAGGAAGCTCATTTGTCCCGGTTCGTTGCTGGAACCGGGACTAAAGCCCAGCCTTCTGTCCTGGTTCGAGCCAAGAACCGGGACCTATGTTTGTGGGCCAGGAGCGAGGCCCATTGGTCCCGGTTCGTGCCTGGAACCGGGACAAATGGGTCCATACGAACCAAGACCAATGCCCACGAGGCCCCGGCCGGCCCCCTGCGCTCACGAACCGGGACAAATGCATCCATTGGTCCCGGTTCGTGGCAGAACCGGGACTAATGGGCTGGCCAGGCCCGATCGAAAGCCCCTTTTTCTACTATTGCCATGTGTCAAAGCAAATTCTGATATTTTGGGAGGCTATTTTCATGTCGAACTCCTATGCTCTATGCCGTAGCAAGAAATTATTTTTATACCAATTTGAGCCCCTCTATGATTCGCAGGATTCTCAAATCATAGGGATAGGAAAAATACATGATAGGAGTAGAATGCCACTTAAAATCTATAGGGTTAACGTGGGGTGTTTGTTGCCACATGAAAAACAAAGAAATTGTAAAAATAAAATTTGGACAAGATGGTAGATTTTCCTTTCAAAAATCAATGTGATTCAATCCTATGAATCATACAATTGACAAAGAAAAAATCCTAAGAATTCTAACTATCCAAAATATCATATGATATCTTTGAATCAAAGGAGCTCTGATACTAGTGTGTAATGCCAACTATTCTCAGTTGAGTTTGGGTCTAGACCAAGGAGCCAAGGGCATGGCAATGTGTTTGGCATTCTTCCTATATTTTTCTTTTCTTTCAAGCTCTTTCCGTAACATCTTATAACCTTTAGTTAGTTGCACGTAAGTCGCTCGATAACGAAATTTGTGTTAGCTGATTTCTAGTGGGAAGGAAACAGGAGGCCCATGGAGCATCAAAGCTCCTTTGTCTATCTTAAGGGTGCGGGGGTAGCAACAACCTCCTTGTCTATCTTCGGCGTGCAAGGGATGCAAAGGGAAGCATCAGCCTCCTTGTCTATCTTAGGGTGCCGGTGGGGGCTGCGGGTTTGCCAGAAAATTCAAGGTGGTTCGCCGGTTTACAGTGATGGCTAGGGGCGGCAGCAAGCACATCATTGGGGAAAGATAGAGGGAGGGCCTGGCGCTGAGGCTGGCGTAGGAGCGCCGCCAGCCATAGGCCACGTTATCATGAGGCCCGCCGATGGCAACATGCGGCGGGAGAAAGAATCTGTTTTTAGGAAGAAAAGGGTGGGAGGAAAAAGACTTAATCTGGCCCATTCATTTTTTATCTAACGCTTCAGATTGATCATGGCAAAATCGACTGACCAAAAAAGAAATTCTAGTCGACTGACCCTTAGCCATTTCCTATGACCTTATATAATAATTATCTACGAGTATTTTTCTAGTTGATTATAGGTTTACTATGTTACTTATTATTTATTCTTGAAAATTAAAATCACAGTTAGTAAATCAGGTTTATTAGTTCCTCGCACATGTTCATGCAAGCAAGTCGATACGTCCATGCGCTCTGATCTAACGCTTGGCACCGGCATTGCTTTTCTTTTGAAGAATACAGACGCAGATGCTCATATATACACGCATACACTTATTCCTACGAACACACACATATAGACCCTATGCCTATGAGCATCTCTGAGCTACGGAGCCGACATATCATTTTAAGATTGACAAAGTCACCATATGCGCCTCGTATTCGATGCGAACGTCTCCTCCCACTTAACGCACATCACCGAAAATCCTGAAATAAATCTAGAAATAATACGAACACCGGGATTTAGGACTAGCGATACCACTGTTTTCCTAACCACCCAACCATAGGTTGGTTCACGGCACCAACATTGTTCAGTGGCTCGGTATCACACCATCCACGTCTCACCTTTACACGATGCAAAATCGCTCAACTGCTTGCTCATGAGGTGGATCGGCCAGAGATACCGCCAAATTCACGTAGGCAGGAGGTGCATGTGTCCCTCCATCCTGCCAGGACGAGGATCTGCTATCTAGTGGTGTGTAGCGGCAATTTTGTTAAGGTATTGTTCGGATATAATAATCCTCCTCTTAAGAGGATTGGAGAGGATTTAAGAGGATTTTGGCGGCTTGTAGGGATAGCAATAGCATCGCTCTTCAGCAGCTAGCGAAGGGATACTACTTCCTCCGTCTCGGTGTATAAATCATTCACGTAGTTTTAGGTTGGCAATTTAACTATCTAATATGTATTATATGTGATAAAAAAATATATATTTAGAAAGTACATCCGTGTTTTCTTTAGAAATGGAGGACGACCTTTGGCCTCTGCATATGGACGATGCATACGACTATTTTATTAATTATTGACACATGACCTTACAAAATCATACAACAATAAGACTAAAGCCACCAACTAAGCAACACCTGACACTATCCCTATCCAGTTGATGAAGGGGCGCTGAAAGTCTCGGCTTAATACCAAACAGACCTCGCAGCCAAACCTAACATCTAAGACTTGAGGTCCCAACCAGGACGCCTGCCGGGTATGGGCACCCACCAGTCCGGCGTGCTCCTCAACCAGGACGCATGCCGGGTATGAGGCCGCCGCAGCCACCTGCCACCAATCCATCTTCAGAGCTATACTGTTGCATCAACTTTGTCCGGTCTATCTGCCGCGACGCCACCACGACACCAAGCAGCGTCACCCTCCTGCGCGAGTCCATCTCCTCTCATCAGGCGCCGAGTCTCCATTGCGCCACGCCGCCGAGATCTACCATCATAAATGGACCAGATGAATCACCGCTCCTCCTCATGTCCCCTCCAACCAGCACTTGCTCCAAAACGATGCCCCCAGAAGGGAGAACGATACCGAAGGCACTGCCATCGTCCGATCCGGTAGACCCAGATCTAGGGTTTCCCCCGGAACTTCCCGATCAGGTTCACGTGACCTGCAACGAGGATGCCTCCAGAAGGGAACGACGTCTGAGACGCCGCCATCGTCCGCCAAGACCACAGTTAGGCGCGATTTTCACCAGAAGCCACGTCTTCCCGACCTCCCGGCTGGCTGGAACCGAGCGGAACCTCGCCACGAAGACGTATGTTGTCGTCGGTACTCCGGCGGAGATCCGGCATCTCCTCATCGGTCCCTCCACGCGTTGTCGGTCGGCGGAAGGCCTCCCCGCGATGGATCCAAACGGGGCGTTGGATCCGCAGTGACCGTCGTCACGATCACAACAAGAACAGCCCACCCCGCTGGATGGGGCGCTGCCACCGCCGCCGTCCAATCAGGGCCACCGCTCCGCCGGCTATGGTGCTCCGGCCACCGCCGCACAGCCTGGAGTCGCAGCCGCTGTCGTTGGATCGCACGAGAGGAGCCGCCCCTGCCGCCTCAGATGGGATCCGTCGCATCCACCCGCCCAGATGCCTTCGGCGCCGGGCCCGCTGCCACCGCGGCCCACGCCGGCGGCAGCAGCGGCAGGAAAAGGAGGCTAGAAGGTGCTGGCGGCGCTAGGGTTTCGGGGCCCCTGGCGCCGCCCACGGGGAGGCGAGGCGAGGGGGAGGGGGAGTAATGCCTTCCCCAAACTACATCCATGTAGAAATCTAATAATATATTTTTCATGATGTATAACACATATTTAATTCCTTAAATCGATGATGTAGAACTACGTGAATGACTTGTACACCGAAACAGAGGGAGCACAATAGATGACAAAAGAAAGATTTCTCTTCCTGCCACACGTGAACCAGACATTGCTTGTGGTTTTGCGTGCGTGCGAGATGAGCAAGCCACCCAACAGATTGAAAACAACATTTTTGGGTGCCACCATGTACAGCTGCTATGGTGGGCACACAGTCATCCACGCTGCTAACTACTTAGTGCTACTGACATTTGTACTCCCTCCCATCCATAATAAATGTCATGGTTTTAGTTTAAATTTAAGCTAAAACCATGAAATTTATTATGGATCAAAGGGACTATTACAATCATTTTCTAACCATGCAGATCTTCTATTAAAATGTCCTTTGTTCTCATTCATTGGTTACTTATTATTTTTCTATGCGGTTACGAAGCACACTTGTATCCGTTTTGCATATAAGGTGTGTTAATTTTTTGAAAAGAGAGAGAAAGAGAAGTCATCTATGTGGTCAACCGGGGGTTTGAGAGGATCCAGCCACCCTGTTGCCCCCGCTAGGGTGACTCAGGCGGCGCCCAAACCCTAGCCGTCAGGGGCGCGCATGATGGCAGCTAGAACTACGTCGGTATTTCCATAGAGAGCGAGGGATGATGTAGCACAGCGACGGTAGAGTATTTCCCTCAGTTATGAAACCAAGGTATCGAACCAGTAGGAGAACCAAGCAACACAACGTAAACAACACATGCACACAAATAACAACACCTCGCAACCCGACGTGTTAAAGGGGTTGTCAATCCCTTTCGGGTAACGGCGCCAAAAATTAGTGCATGATGGTAAAAATGTTGGGAAATTGATAGAACTTCAAATAATTATGACGATATCCAGGCAATGATCATTACATAGGCATGGCGTTCAAGATTAGTAGACCGACTCCTGCCTGCATCTACTACTATTACTCCACACATCGACTGCTATCCCACATGCATCTAGTCTATTAAGTTCATGGAAACATGGAGTAATGCAATAAGAACGATGAAATGATGTAGACAAGATCCGTTTATCTATATGGCGGTAGATATAGATCTTGTCTTTTTATCCTTAGTAGCAACGATACATACGTGTTGGTTCACTTTCTGTCACTGGGATCAAGCACCATAAGATCGAACCCACTACCTGGCACCTCTTCCCATTGCAAGATAAGTAGATCGAGTTGGCCACACGAAACCCAAATATCGGAGAAGAAATACGAGGCTATAAGAGATCCTGCATAAAAGAGATCAAAGAAACTCAAATACTTTCATGGATATAAAACCATAGATCTGATCATAAACTCGAAGTTCATCGATCCCAACAAACACACCGCAAAAGAGTTACATCATGTGGATCTCCAAGAGACCATTGTTTTGAGGATCAAGAGAGAGAGAGAGGGAGAGAGATGAAGCCATCTAGCTACTAACTACCGACCCGAAGGTCTACAAAGAACTACTCACACATCATCGGAGAGCCACCAATGGAAGTGGTGAACCCCTCCGTGATGGTGTTTAGATTGGATCTGGTGTTTCTGGACTCTGCGGTGGCTGGATGAATATTTCGTCGACTCTCCTAGGGTTTTGGTAATATTCGGATATTTATAGAGCAAAGAGGCGGTCCATGGGGCACCCGAGGTGGGCACAACCCTGGGCACGCCAGGGCCTCCTAGCGTGCCCTGGTGGGTTGTAACACCCTTAGGGCACCCCCCAAGTGCAACCAAGGCCCATCTGCTTCCTTTTGGCCCATAAAAAATCATCGTAAAGTTTCGTGCCATTTGGACTCCATTTTATATTGATTTCCTGCGATGTAAAAAACATGGAAAAAATAGGAACTGGCACTAGGCACTATGTCAATAGGTTAGTACCAAAAAATGATATAAAATGGTTATAAAACATCCAAGTTTGATAATAAAACAGCATGGAACAATCAAAAATTATAGATACATTAGAGACGTATCAGCATCCCCAAGCTTAACTCCTACTCATCCTCGAGTAGGTAAGTGATAAAAATGGAATTTTTTATGTGGAGTGTTGTTCATCAAGACCTTTGGACTTTTATGTGATTCAAAGCAATAGTCTAATTTTAACATAATAATTTGGATAGTCAAGCATATCAACTAGCGACCATGCCTTTCAAACTATCAATGCTAAAATAAGTTATCCCTAGCCCATCATGCTCAAACATTGATCCATTAATGAAACACACTCGAATATTAACTACACCCAATACTTGGTCACGATCATATTGTCTCCTAGTTGGTTCTTTTCATAAGAGAAGCTAGAGACTCAAATTTAAAAATAAAAATTGCATAATGTAAAAGAAACTCCCTTCGCAGAGGGAAGTAGGGATTTGTAGAGGTGCCAGAGCTCAAAGCGAAAAATTTGAGATAAAAACATTTTGGCAGGTGTATCCATCCCACCAACGAAAATGACTTAGAGTTCCGAACACTTTCCATGCTAGATATTCCATAGGCGGTTCCCAAACAGAAAATAAAGTGTATTCCTTTTTCCACCATAACTTTCACTTTCCATGGCTAACCGTATCTACGGGTGCCCTCCATACCAACACTTTCTAAGGAATTTATTATTTGACAACAGAAAGTAAATTCATTTTTGTTTTTGCATTTCGGGACTGGGCATCCCTAATACATTTGCCTTACTCTCGTGCAATGACAAGTGAATAAACACTCATCTTGAGAATAGCACATCTAGCATGGAAAATATTAGCTACCCCTCACTGCTCCGCGAACGAAACAAACACACAAAAGAGAAGTTTATTTTGAAAATTAGAGATGGCACATGCAAATTTGCTTAGAACGGCAAAAGAATACCGCATATAGGTAGATATAGTGGACTCATGTGGCAAAACTGGTTTAAAGGATTTTGGATGCACAAGTAGAGGTCATACTTAGTGAAAAATGAAGGCTAGCAAAAGATTGGGACGCACCCAACCAAAAAACTAATAATCTCATAAGCAAGCATTAAGCATAATTAACACCGAATAATGCACCACAAGTAGGATATAATTTTCATTGCATGACTATTGACTTTCCTACTTGCATAGGGAATCACAAAACTTCACCAATATTCCTACTAGAGCACAATTACTCATCAACATAACTCACATATCACATCATCATATCTCAAAACAATTACTAAGAATCAAGTTTATTTTGTCGAATGATCTTCATGACATTTTCTTTTACTTTATCCTTCTTGGATATCTATCACTTTGGGACTAATTTTCATGAGCTGCTTTTCATATGCTCAAACAAATATAAGTGAAGATCATGAGCATAACAAATTTTCTTTCTCTCAAAATAATTTAAGTGAAGCAAGAGAGAATTTTTTCAAAAATTTACTAACTCTCAAATAAATCTAAGTGAAGCAAGAGAGCATTTCTTCAAAAATACTAAGCACACCGTGCTCAAAAATATATAAGTGAAGCACTAGAACAAGTCCTAGCTCATAAAAGATTTAAGTGAAGCATAGAGAGCAATTCTAACAAGTCATGACATAATTTTGGCTCTCTCAAATAGGTGTGTCCAACAAGGATTGATAACTTAAAACACAAAATAAAACAAGCAAAGACACATATCATACAAGATGCTCCAAGCAAAACACATATCATGTGACGAATAAAAATATAGTCTCGAGTAACATACCGATAGTTGTTGGAAGAAAGCGGGGATGCCACTCGGGGGCATCCCCAAGCTTAGTTGGTTGCTCATACTTGGATAATAGCTTGGGATGCCACTCGGGGGCAGCCCCAAGCTTAGTTGGTTGCTCATACTTGGATAATATCTTGGGATGTCGGGGCATCCCCAAGCTTAGGCTCTTACATCCTTCCTTCATCCATCGTAATATAACCCAAAACTTGAAAACTTCAATCACACAAAACTCAACAAAGCCTTTGTGAGATCTGTTAGTATAAGAATAATAAACCACTACTATAATTGTTGTATCAAACCAATTCATATTTTGTTTTTGTATTATATCTACTGTATTCCAACTTTTCTATGGTAAAAACTCATCAAATAAAACCATAGAGCCATCAAAATAAGCACACAATACAAAGAAAACAGAATCTGTCAAAATAGAACAGTTTGTAGCAATCTGACTATTTCGAATACTTCTGTAACTCAAAAAACTCTAAAAAATTAGGACGGCCTGAGATTTTTGTATATTGATCTAATGTATGTGGAATGGGTATTTTATCGCTCTCTGGTAAAAAATGAAAATTAATTTCGTGAGCGCAAACTTTCTGTTTTTTTCAACAAGATCAAACAAATATTGCCCAAGAAGATCCTAAAGGCTTTACTTGCACTAGTGCAGACCTGGGCTATTGCACATGTTCTAAAGGGCCTTTAGTGCTGGTTCTGTAACCGGCACAAAAGGGTGGGGACTAAAAGCCCCCCCCCCCTTTAGTACCGGTTCGGCACGAACCGCCACTAAAGTGCCACCACGTGGCACATTCCAGGGCCGGGTGCAGGGTGACCTTTAGTACCGGTTGGTACCACCAACCGGTACTAAATGTTTGTGGTGGTTTTGGTTTTATTTTTTGTTTTTCCTTTAATTCTGTGTTTTCTTCAATTTAATTTAGAGATTGTTTTTATATTATAATGAGTTGTTAATTCATTAGGTGAAAGTACCGCAGATTAGTTTCAACTGGATGCAGAGCTAGGTAGCTAATTAAGTGATCAAGTATATATATATATATATATATATATGTGTGTGTGATCAAGTAATATGGATATGGCATATACTTGATCACTTAGCTAGCTCCATGCATCCAGTTGAAACTAATCTGCGGTTTCTTTCATAAATGAAATAATAACCCATCATCATCATATTAATATAAAAACTCTTGCATCATATCATCACCAACAACAGTATACTAGCTAGCTAAGAATAATCATATATAGTCGTCATTACCACTATTTAATCATCATAGTCATTACTACTATCTAATCACCACCAACACTAGCTTAAAGAAAAAACATTCACTTGTACCAGAAGCAAAGATATCATCGAGTTCAACACATGGTCATGAGACTAAGTTCAGGATCGATGAAGAACACATACATGAGAGGACAAGTACTAAGAGCATGCTAATCACTCCTGTTGCTCTCTCTCTCAGGTAAAATAGCATAGAACATGTATAGCTCTCCTCATTCATCATATTGGAGTATGCAGATGAACATGTCTCCTAATCATGGGCTGCGCTTTTATTTGCTGCCCCTAGTACTTCTCTGCGATCCTTCACAATTTTGCTCCAGTCTTTCACTATTAAGCATTCCTCGGTTGTAGAAATCCTAAATGCACTCATGTGCGATGTAGGATATCTTGGCCGTAAGCTAACCATTGACATGCGACCTTTAGTCTCGATCCACTGAGGCACAACTATCATCGGGAGTCCCTGTCGAAGAACATTGTGTATAGTATCATTACTTAGCAATGAAGTTTAGCTTGAAAAATAATGTATGCAAAAGATGCACTAAGGACAAATAGTAAAAATCTTACCATCTTTCCTAAATAGATGTGACTGTAGTTCAATATGATCACTATTGGTCACACGTTTTGAGTACTAAGATTTTCAAATTCAGGAAAATAATTTCTCTTGATATCATCAAGATCCTCAAGCCATGAAACATAATGACGTATTTCCTCGCAGTTTAGTTCAGCCCAGGGACAGTGGACGGTACTGTCTATCAAGCGTCGGACATGTTTGATTGAATGGAAATAAGCTGTCAATAAAAATTAGTTGTCAACTATTTTTTCATAAACAATATCAAAGGCATAAATATGGTTGAGAAACTCACATAATGGTAGTACTGGGGGCGTCTTCACATCGACCCAAATGTCTCTATTACCTTCAATATCATCTTCGAGACGAATATCAAAGGTGATAAACATATCAGGCTCAAATGTATAAGCCTTGCATAGTGCTTGCCAAGTTTTGCATTCAAAATAGGTGTAGGTGTCTGCATTGTATAATTTGACGTTAAAGATATAACCATGCTCGGTCTTCAAGTAAACTCTTTTTACCTCCATAGTTTTGTTAGGACTAAAACTTATCTTATCCAAGATAAAAAATTTTGCATGGCAGGGAATACGCTAGTAGAATAGTGAAAATTTAAAACTATAAGTTGAAGCAAATGAAGTATAAGTCATGCTTAATTACGAAAAAAGACTTGTCGTTGTGACTTACTGTATCCACTTTGAAGGTCTCATCCAGCTTGATGCTAAAGTGCCTATCACCAACTAGGAAATTTTTGTCGCACAGGTCGCGCTCGTCTTCGCAGTATTCGCACATAACGAAATTGTTTTCGTCGTCAGACGACATTTCCTATGTCCGTAGTTGAAACATTAATTGATAAACACTTACTAGCTAGATAGTTCTATATTAAGTCAACTAATTCAACTAAGCAATTACTAAAAATAAACTAGTTCAATTAATTTTCTTACTAAAAATAAAGTAGCTAGTTCTATATATAGTAAATTTAATATATCTAACATTTGACATTAATATATCTAATTCATCTATAATTATAAAAGTATTAAGAACTAACTCATATAACATTAATATCTAACATTTGACATTAATATCTAACATATATTTCTATCTAATTCATCTAACATTTGACATTAATCTAACATTTATATATACTAAAAGTATATATAAAAAGCAAAAAAACAAAAAATAGAAAAAATCATTAACAAAAAACAAAAAAAAATCATGCATAATTACGGGGGCGGGCTGGGGCGGCGCGGTAGGGGCGGGCTAGGGCGGCGACGGCGGAGGGAGACGAGGACGACGAGGGCGGGCTTGGATGGCGACGACGGCGATGGGGACGGGTTGGGGCGGCGACGGGGGCGGGCTCGTGCAGCGACGCCGAAGGGCGACGATGGGGGCGGCGACGACGGGGACGGGCTGGGGTGCGGCGGGGGCAGCGACATACGGGGCGCGCGCGACGGGGGTGAAGACGAAGCAGATGAACTGAAACCAACTGAAATTTTCATAAGTGTCGTATATCCGGGGCGCGCGCGTGCCACCAACCGGTACTAAAGGGCCATTAGTACCTGTTGGTGCCACCACCCGGTACTAAAGGTCAAATTTACCGGGTGGTGGCACCAACCAGTGGGTGCTCTCCCACCCCACGATGCAGAAAGTTTAGTCCCACCTCGCTGGGCGAAGGCAGCCGCACTGGTTTATAAATCCAGTCGCGGCTGCTCCATCGAACACCTCTATAAAGTAGGCTTCTCGGCCTAAATATTGCGCGCTGTCCTGTGAGCCTGTTGGCCCTGATGGGCCTGAATTTCCACGCCCAAGGCCTAGCAGACCCACTAGACAGCGCCCGAACATTTTTTTATAAAGTTTATTTCTTTTCTTCTATTTATTTCTGAGTAGTTTTTTTATATAGTTTTTTTCTTTTCTACTTTATTTATTTTCTTCTATTTATTTCTGAGTAGTTTTTTATATAGTTTTTCCTGCTTTATTTATTTTCTTCTACTTATTTCTAACTTGTTTTTTTCTTTTTTGCTTCATTAATTTTCTTCTATTTATTTCTGAGTACTTTTTTTATATAGTTTTTTTTTCCTTTTTTGCTTTATTTATTTTCTTCTATTTATTTCTGAGTAGTTTTTTTATATAGTTTTTCCTTTTTTGCTTTATTTATTTTCTTCTATCTATTTCTGAGTAGTTTTCTTATGTAGTTTTTTTTCTTTTCTGCTTTATTCATTTTCTTCTATTTATTTCTGAGTAGCTTTTTTATATAATTTTTCGCACATGCCATGTCGGTGAAATGATGATACCATGCCAAGTTTCAACCTTTTCAGAGTTCATACGTAGTGCTTTTCAATTTCAGGGTCATTTAGCTCAAAATAAATCTGTAAATGCATCAAAAATATCAAATTATGTCAGAACGGGTTGAAAGTTGACGATGTGGCTTTGAATGGTGCATAATGAATGCAAAAAAGTCCGGAGTTGTAATAAGTTATTAAAATTTGGAATAGCCGGTGTAACAGAGGAGTTTTCGTCTGAAACCCTGATACTTCGAAAGAGAGTGTCCAGTATGTACACGAAGTGCATCCAGTTTTTGCTGTAACCATCTCTACTTTTTTGCACATGCCATGTGGGTGAAAATATGATACCATGCCAAGTTTCAACCTTTTCAGAGTTTGTTTGTAGTGCTTTTCAGTTTCAGGGTCATTTAGCTCAAAACAAATCAGTAAATGCATCAAAAATATCAAATTATGTCAGAAAGGGTTGAAAGTTGACAACGTGGCTTTGAATGGTGCATAATGAATGCACAAAAATTCAGAAGTTGTAATAAGTTATTAAAATTTTGAATAGCCGGTGTAACAGATGAGTTTTCGTCCGAAACCTTGATACTTCGAAAGAGAGTGTCCAGTTTGTACACGAAGTGCATCCAGTTTTTTCCGTAACCATCTCTACTTTTTTGCACATGCCATGTGGGTGAAATGATGATACCATGCCAAGTTTCAACCTTTTTAGAGTTCATTTGTAGTGCTTTTCAATTTTAGGGTCATTTATCTCAAAACAAATCAGTAAATGCATCAAAAATATCAAATTATGTCAGAAAGGGTTGAAAGTTGACGACGTGGCTTTGAATGGTGCATAATGAACGCAAAAAAGTCCGGAGTTGTAATTAGTTTTTAAAATTTTGAATAGCCGGTGTAACAGATGAGTTTTCTCAGAAACCCTGATACTTCGAAAGAGAGTGTCCAGTTTGTACACGAAGTGCATCAAGTTTTTGCCGCAACCATATCTACTTTTTTGCACATGCCATGTGCGTGAAATGATGATACCATGCTAAGTTTCAACCTTTTCAGAGTTCATTTGTAGTGCTTTTCAATTTCAGGGTCATTTAGCTCAAAACAAATCAGTAAATGCATCAAAAATATCAAATTATGTCAGAAAGGGTTGAAAGTTGACGATGTGGATTTGGATGGTGCATAATGAACGCACAAAAAGTCTAGAGTTGTAATAAATTATTATAATTTTGAATAGCCGGTGTAACAGTTGAATTTTCGTCCAAAACCCTGATACTTCGAAAGAGAGTATCCAGTTTGTACATGAAGTGCATCCAGTTTTTGCCGTAACCATCTCTACTTTTTTGCACATGCCTTGTGGGTGAAATGATGATACAATGCCAAGTTTCAACCTTTTCAGAGTTCATTTGTAGTGCTTTTCGATTTCAGGGTCATTTAGCTCAAAACATATCAGTAAATGCATCAAAATATCAAATTATGTCAGAAAGGGTTGAAAGTTGACGACGTGACTTTGAATGGTGCATAATGAACGCAAAAAAGTCCGGAGTTGTAATAAGTTATTAAAATTTTGAATAGCCGGTGTAACAGATGATTTTTCGTCCGAAACCCTGATACTTCGAAAGAGAGTGTCCAGTTTGTACATGAAGTGCATCCAGTTTTTGCCGTAACCATCTCTACTTTTTTGCACCGGTTCGTAATAAATATAAGAGCATTTAGATTACTAAAATAGTACCCTAAATGCTCTTATATTTCTTTATAGAGAAATACATAAAAAATACATTGATCATCAATGATCTTTTTGTGTATAATCTGAATTCACAATATGAGTCCTCACCAGTTTAGAAACCGGAGAAAACTCATATTGTGGCCACAAATTCTACACATAGAGTTCAATGAAGACCAAGTGGTTGTGATAGTTTGAGAAGTAACATATTTAAGGTGGTAAAAACCCTGTTAGCGGAGCGAGGCGGGACTAAAAAACCGCTGCAACTAAAAACCTCTAGTACAGGTTTGTGGTAAGAACCGGTACTAAAGGTGCTGGTCGGGCCCCATCCGGACCACGGCGTGCCACAGCCTCTTTAGTACCGGTTCGTGGCACGAGCCGGTACTATAGGTTCTCCACGAACCGGTACTAATTTTCTCCGACCGCCTAGCCGTTCGAACCGGCGCTAATGGCAACATTAGTGCCGGTTTTGTTAGAAACTGGTACTAATGTGCTTCACATTAGACCGTTTTTCTACTAGTGTTGGCACAAACACTAATTAAAACATAAAAACACAATCATAACAGTAGCATAATTGTGCTAATACTCAAGAACGAGGAAGCAAAAAAGCAAAAAAAGTAAATTTATTCATTGGGTTGCCTCTCAACAAGCACTATAATTTTACGCCTTTAGCTAGGCATATATCAAGGATCTAAGTTTTGTCATCTTTGGTTCGAGATCCATAAGATGCTCTCATGATTGATTCATAGGGTGGCTTAATTCTAGTTCTAGGAAAGTGTTCCATACCTTTCCTCAAAGGAAATTGGAACTTAATATTGCCTTCTTTCATATTAATCACGACATTGATAGTGCATAAAAACGGTCTACCAAGAATAATTGGACAAGACGGATTGCAATCAATATCAAGAACAATAAAATCTAGGGTTTTTATCAGTTATGCCACCGGTTGTGTCCCACTACTCAGTTTTGCCACTAGAAATTTTAACTGCTCAAAAATGCCATCGCTTTATTAGACACATGCTCAAAAATGCCACTAAACACCATTATTGTGATCTCAAATTTCTTTTGCCATGCTATAATGACATAAATACCTATGAACCAACATCCCGGCTCTCCCTCTATCTCACTACAATAAAGTATGGGGCCCACTTGATCCCAACAGTGTTCTTATTTTCCTGTAAAATTATTCATTTGGTTACTCCTGACAAGTGGGGCCACACATATCATTGTGGGATAGAGAGAACTGACATGTGGGTCTAGGCTTATTTTTGTCATAGAACATGGTCAACAGGTTTGACGTAAAAATACCAATGTCTAATGGCATTTTTGAGCAAACATCTAACAAAACGATGGCATTTTTGCGATATCTAATGGCATTTTTGAGCAAGCATCTCACGGATTGATGGCATTTTTGAGCAGTTCTAAATTCTAATGGCAAAACTGAGTAGTGGGACACAACTAGTGGCATAAATAATAAAAACCCTAAAATCTATGGGCCCATATTTCCTATTTGCAAGAATAAGAACATTATTAATCCTTCCCATATGATTTTTAATAGTGGAATCCGCCAAGTGCAAATTCAAGGAGCATTCTTCAAGATTGGTAAGACCAAGCACATCACATAAAGATTTCGGAATTGTGGAAACACTAGCACCCAAGTCACACAAAGCAAAACACTCATAATTTTTAATCTTGACTTTGATAGTAGGTTCCCATTCATCATACAATTTTGTAGGAATTGAAACTTCTAATTCCAATTTTTCTTCAAGAGCTTTCATCATAGCATCAACAATATGTTTAGTAAAAGCTTTTTTTTGTTCATAGGCATGGGGTGAATTTATCATGGATTGCAACAAAGAAATACAATCAATCAAAGATCAACTATCATAATTGAAGTCTTTCTAATCCAAAATAGTGGGTGCATCACTAGCTAAAATTTTGACCTCTCCAGACCCACTTTCCTCAATGTTCTCAACAAGATTTTCACCCTCCGAAATGTTGGGACGCCTTCTACCTAAAGTTGACTCTTCTCCAGTCCCTTTTTCATCATTCTTAACTTTACTAAACAAGGATTCAATAGAAGAAACACCAATCATTTTAAGATCTTCATCATCTTTGCAAGAATAATCACTAGAAAAAGCCTTTTCCCAGAAATTTCTTTTAGCTCTAAGCATAGCAGTTCTATTCTTACTTTCATCCACAAAAACATAAAGAGCTTTAATTGATTCATCTACTTTAGGCCCAAAAATTTTCATCTTGATATTTTCCACATCATGAGCAATTCTATCAACACTTCTAGACAAATCATCAATCTTATTCAACTTTTCTTCTATGGAAGTGTTGAAAACTTTTTGTGTGTTGATAAATTCTTTAATATTATTCTCAAGATCAGAGGTGTTCCTATTATTATTATTATAAGATTGATTTCCATAGGAATTACCATATTTTTTAGTGGAATTACTAGGAAAAGGCCTAGGATTAAAATTACCTCTATAAGCATTCTTGTTGAAATTATTTCTAGAGATAAAATTCACATCAATAGCATCACTATTTTGCTCAAAGTAAAAAAGGCATATCATTAAGATAAATAGGAGCACTTCTACTAGCAACCAATTTCACAAGAGCATCAACTTTATAACTCAAAGAAGAAATGTCTTCAACTGAATTAACATATTTACTAGTAGGAGCTCTTTCGGTATGCCATTGCGAATAATTTGCCATGATATTATCAAGCAATTTGGTGGCTTCACCCAAAGTAATTTCCATAAAGGTACCACCCGCGGCGGAATCTAAAAGATTACGAGAATCAAAATTCAATCTCGCATAAAAAAATTGTATGATCATCCAAATATTTAACCCATGAGTTGGGCAATTCCTTCGCATCATTTTCATCCTTTCCCAAGATTGCGCAACATGCTCATGCTTCAGTTGCTTGAAATTCATGATCTGGGTTCTAAGGGAAATAATTTTTGCGGGAGTAAAATACTTAGTGATAAAAGCATCTTTGCACATATTCCAAGAATCGATACTATTGCAAGGCAAAGAAGAGAACCAAATTTTTGCAGAATCACGCAAAGAAAACTGAAATAATTTCATCTTGACCACATCATTGTCCACATATTTTTTTTATTTTGCATATCACATAATTCCACGAAGGTATTAAGATGGGACACGTCATCCTCATTAATATCACAAGTCTCCGCACTAGTGGCGGGAGGAGCAAGCGGAGTGACAATAAAATCATTGTTGTTGGTATTCGAGAAATCACATAACTTGGTGTTCTCTTGAGTCATGATGACCACACAACAAGATTGCAATCAAAAACAGATCCGACAAGAAAACGGCGAACGGAAAAAGAGAGGCGAATAAAACGGCAAATTTTTGTGAAGTGGGGGAGAGGAAAACGAGAGGCAAATGGCAAATAATGTAAATTTCGAGGAGATGATATTCGTGAAGGAACCTGGTTATGATGAAGATCCTCCCCGGCAACGGCACGAGAAATTCTCCTTGATGGCAGCTAGAACTACGTCGGTATTTCCCCGGAGAGGGAGGGATGATGTAGCACAGCGACGGTAGAGTATTTCCCTCAGTTATGAAACCAAGGTATCGAACCAGTAGGAGAACCAAGCAACACAAAGTAAAAAACACATGCACACAAATAACAACACCTCGCAACCCGACGTGTTAAAGGGGTTGTCAATCCCTTTCGGGTAACGGCGCCAGAAATTGGTGTGTGATGGTAAAAATGTTGAAATAGATTGGATAAATAGATCACAAATAAAATAAAGTGCAGCAAACTATTTTTTTATTTTTGGTTTAATATATCTGAAAATAAAAGCAAGCAAAAAGTAGACCGCAAAGGCAAATATATGAGAAATAAGACCCGGGTGCCGTAGGTTTCACTAGTGGCTTCTCTCGAGAAAAATAGTGCTACCTCTTGAGCATGCATTGGTTTTCCCTTGAAGAGGAAAGGGTGATGCAGGAAAGTAGCATAAGTATTTCCCTCAATTTTGAGAACCAAGGTATCAATCCAGTAGGAGACAACGCACAAGTCACCTAGTACCTGCACAAACAATCAAGAACCTTGCAACCAACGTGATAAAGGGGTTGTCAATCCCTTCATGGTCACTCACAAAAGTGAGATCTAATAAGGATACTAAAGTAAATATTTTTGTTATTTTTGTTATATAGATTGGAAAGCAAAGATTGCAAAATAGTAAACAAGATGCGATCTAAATAAAAGAGATGCAATACAATAAGAAAGAGACCCAGGGGCCATAGGTTTCACTAGTGGCATCTCTCAAGATAGCATGTATGATGGTGGGTGAACAAATTACTACCGAGAAATTGATAGAAAAGCGCATAGTTATGAAGATATCTAAGGCAATGATCATGAATATAGGCATAACGTTCGTGTCAAGTAGATCGAAACGTTTCTGTATCTACTACTATTACTCTACACATCGACCCAGCATGCATCTAGAGTATTAAGTTCATAAGAACAGAGTAATGCATTAAGCAAGATGACATGATGTAGAGGGATAAACTCAAGAAATATGATATAAACCCCATCTTTTTATCCTCGATGGCAACAATACAATACGTGCCTTGCTGCCCCTACTATCACTGGGAAAGGACACCGCAAGATTGAACCCAAAGCTAAGCACTTCTCCTATTGCAAGAAAGATCAATCTAGTAGGCCAAACTAGTACCACAATAATTCGAAGAGAATTGCAAAGATATCAAATCATGCATATAAGAATTCAAAGAAGAACCAAATAATATTCATAGATAATCCTGTTCATAAACCCACAATTCATCGAATCTCGGCTAACACACCGCAAAAGAGAGATTAGAAGCCATCTAGCTAATAACTATGGACCCTAAGGTCTGTGGTAAACTACGCATGCTTCATCGGAGAGGCAATGGTGTTGATGTAGAAGCCCTCCGTGATCGATTCCCCCTCCGACGGATCGCTGGAAAAGGCCCCAAGATGGGATCTCACGGGTATAGTAGGTTGCGGCGGTGGAAAAGTGGTTTCGTGGCTCTCTGTGATGTTTCTAGGGTATAAGAGTATATATAGGTGAAAGAAGTACGTCGGTGGAGCTACAAGGGGCCCATGAGGGTGGGGGCGCGCCTACCCCCCTAGGCACGCCCTCCTGCCTCGTGGCCGCCTCGTGGAGTTCCAGACTTCGACTCCAAGTCTTCTGGATTGCTTTTGGTCCAAGAAAGATTATCGCGAAGGTTTCATTCCGTTTGGACTCCGTTTGGTATTCCCTTTCTACGAAACTCTAAAATTGGCAAAAAAAACAAAAACTGGCATTGGTCCTCCAGTTAATAGGTTAGTCTCAAAAATAATATAAAAGAGCATATTAAAGCCCATTAAACATCCAAAATGAATAATATAATAGCATGGAACAATCCCCAAGCTGAATTCCTGCTCGTCCTCGAGTAGGTAAATGATAAAAACATATTTTTGATGTGCAATGCTACCTATCATAATTATCAATGTAATTTTATTTATTGTGGCATGATTGTTCAGATCCGAAAGATTCAATCAAAAGTTTAATATTGACATAAAAATAATAATACTTCAAGCATACTAATAAAGCAATCATGTCTTCTCAAAATAACATGGCCAAAGAAAGCTATCCCTACAAAATCATATAGTCTGGCTATGCTCTATCTTCATCACACAAAATATTTAAATCATGCACAACCCTGATGACAAGCCAAGATATTGTTTCATACTTTTGATGTTCTCAAACTTTTTCAATCTTCATGCAATACATGAGCGTGAGCCATGGACATAGCACTATAGGTGGAATAGAATGATGGTTGTGGAGAAGACAAAAAGGAGAAGATAGTCTCACATCGACTAGGCGTATCGATGTCTATGGAGATGACCATCAATAGATATAAATGTGACTGAGTAGGGATTGCCATGCAACGGATGCACTAGAGCTATAAGTGTATGAAAGCTCAAAAAGAAACTAAGTGGGTGTGCATCCAACTCGCTTGCTCACGAAAACCTAGGGAATTTTGAGGAAGCCCATCATTGGAATATACAAGCCAAGTTCTATAATGAAAGATTCCCACTAGTATATGAAATTAACAACATAGGAGACTCTCTATCATGAAGATCATGGTGCTACTTTGAAGCACAAGTGTGGAAAAAGGATAGTAGCATTGCCCCTTCTCTCTTTTTCTCTCATTTTTTATTTGGGCCTTTCTCTTTTTATGGCCTCTTTTTTTCCTTTTTTCGTCCGGAGTCTCATCCCGACTTGTGGGGGAATCATAGTCTCCATCATCCTTTCCTCACATGGGATAATGCTCTAATAATGATGACCATCACACTTTTATTTACTTACAACTCAAGAATTACAACTCGATACTTAGAACAAAATATGACTCTATGTGAATGCATCCGGTAGTGTGCCGGGGTGTGCAATGAATCAAGAATGAAATGTATGAAAGAATTATGAAGGTGGCTTTGCCACAAATACGATGTCAACTACATGATCATGCAAAGCAATATGAAAATGATGAAGCGTGTCATAATAAACGGAATGGTGGAAAGTTGCATGGCAATATATCTCGGAATGGTTATGGAAATGCCATAATATGTAGGTATGGTGGCTGTTTTGAGGAAGGTAAATGGTGGGTTTATGGTACCATCGAAATTTGAGCGGTACTAGAGAGGCTAGCAATGGTGGAAGGGTGAGAGTGCGTATAATCCATGGACTCAAAATTAGTCATAAAGAACTTACATACTTATTGCAAAAATCTATTAGTTATCGAAACGAAGTACTACGCGCATGCTCCTAAGGTGATAGATTGGTAGGAAAAGACCATCGCTCATCCCCAACCGCCACTCATAAGGAAGACAATCAAAAAATAAATCATGCTCCGACTTCATCACATAACGGTTCACCATACGTGCATGCTACGGGAATCACAAACTTTAACACAAGTATCTCTCAAATTCACAACTACTCAACTAGCATGACTCTAATATCACCATCTTCATATCTCAAAACAATGATAAGGAATCAAACTTCTCATAGTATTCAATGCACTTTATATGAAAGTTTTTATTATACCCATCTTGGATGCCCATCATATTAGGACTGATTTTATAGCCAAAGCAAATTACCATGCTGTTCTAAAAGACTCAAAAAATAATATAAGTGAATCATGAGAGATCAATAATTTCTATGAAATAAAACCACCACCGTGCTCTAAAAAGATATAAGTGAAGCACTAGAGCAAAATTATCTAGCTCAAAAGATATAAGTGAAGCACATAGAGTATCCTAATAAATTCCGGTTCATGCGTGTCTCTCCCAAAAGGTGTGTACAGCAAGTATGATTGTGGTAAACTAAAAAGCAAAGACTCAAATCATACAAGATGCTCCAAGCAAAACACATATCATGTGGTGAATAAAAATATAGCCTCAAGTAAAGTTACCGATAGACGAAGACGAAAGAGGGGGTCCTTTCCGGGGCATCCCCGAGCTTAGGATTTTGGTTGTACTTGAATTTTACCTGGGGGCTCCTTGGGCATCCCCAAGATTAGGCTCTTGCCACTCCTTATTCCAAAATCTATAAATCTTTACCCCAAAACTTGAAAACTTCACAACACAAAACTTCAACAAAAAATCTCATGAGCTCCGTTAGTATAAGAAAATAAACCATCACTTTAAGGTACTATAATGAACTCATTCTTCATTTATATTGGTGTTAAACCTACTGTATTCCAACTTCTCTATGGTTCATACTCCCCGATACTACTCATAGATTCATCAAAATAAGCAAACAACACACGAAAAACAGAATCTGTCAAAAACAGAACAGTCTGTAGCAATCTAGAGATTTCGAATACTTATGTAACTCCAAAAATTCTAAAAAATTAGGACGGCCTGATAACTTTGTATATTGACCTACTGCAAGTGGATTAGGTATTTTATCGGTCTCAGGTCAAAAATGAAAATTAATTTCGTGAGCGTAAAAGTTTCTGTTTTTTACAGCAAGATCAAACAACTATCACCCAAGAAGATCCTAAAGGCTTTACTTGGCACAAACACTAATTAAAACATAAAAAAACAATCATAACAGAAGCTAGATGAATTATTTATTACTAAACAGGAGCAAAAAGCAAAAAACAAAAATAAAATTGGGTTGCCTCCCAACAAGCGCTATTCTTTAAAGCCATTAAGCTAGGCATCTATAATTTTAATGATGCTCACATGAAAGATAGCAATTGAAACACAAAGCGAGCATCATGAAGCATAATAAAATCACATCTAAGTCTAACATACTTCCTATGCATAGGCATTATATAAGCAAACAAATTATCAGTACAAGCAAAAACTAGCATATGCAAGGAAGGAGAAAGAA
The DNA here is from genome assembly GCA_034509565.1 of Triticum monococcum. Taxonomy (NCBI): domain Eukaryota; kingdom Viridiplantae; phylum Streptophyta; class Magnoliopsida; order Poales; family Poaceae; genus Triticum; species Triticum monococcum. Next base: position 676,307,008 of record CM067845.1, read on the forward strand.
ACAATAGCAATCTCAACATAACGAGAGGTAATTTAGTGACACGAAAATTTCTACAACCATATTTTCCTCTCTCATAATAATTACATGTAGGATCATAATCAAATCCAGCAATATAGCTATCACATAAAATTTTCTCTTCATGATCCACATGCATGCAAAGTTGACACTCTTCCAAAATAGTGGGATTATCATAAAATAAAGGCATGACCTCTTCATACCCACTTTTATAAAAAAACTTTATAACATTGAACATTATCCAAATATGTGGGATCTAAAGTTGACACTCTTCCAAACCCACTTTCAATATTATTGCAAACATTATTATCAATCTCATATTCATAATGGGGCTTAAATAAACTTTTAAGATTATAAGAAGAATCACCCCGATCATGATCATTGCAATAAGTAGTAGACATAGCAAAATTAGCATCCCCAAGCTTAGGGTTTTGCATATTATTAGTACAATTGATATTAATAGAATTTATAATAACATCATTGCAATCATGCTTTTCATTCAAAGATCTATCGTGAATTACTTCATAAAACACTTCATCACAATTTTTAGATTCACGGATTTCAAGCAAAACTTCATAAAGATAATCTAGTGCACTCAACTAACTAGCAATTGGTTCGACATAATTGGATCTCTTAAAAATATTAGCAAGTGGATGAGGATCCATAAGTTTTGGTTATGATTTGCAATAAACACACAATTATACCAAGAAAACGAGCAAACAATCCAAGTAAGACATAAGGGCAGGCGAAAAACACGAACGAAAGAGAGGCGAAGAAAAGGCGAAGGTTTTCGAAAATCGTTTTATAAGTGGGGGAGAGGAAAACGAGAGGCGAATGGAAAATAATGTAATGCGAGGGAGAAGAGTTTATGATGGTTACTTGGTATGTCTTGACTTGGCGTAGATCTCCCCGGCAACGGCGCCAGAAATCCTTCTTGCTACCTGATACGTCTCCAACATATCTGTAATTTTTGATTGTTCCATGCTATTATATTATCAACTTTGGATGTTTTATATGCATTTATATGCTATTTTATATGATTTTTGGGACTAACCTATTAACCTAGAGCCCAGTGCCAGTTTCTGTTTTTCCCTTGTTTTAGAGTATCGCAGAAAAGGAAAATCAAATAGAGTCCAATTGACCTAAAACTTCACAGAACTTATTTTTGGACCTGATGAAGCCCACAGAGTATCGGAGATGGACCAGGAGAGTCCTGGGCTGCCGACGAGGGTGGGGGGCGCGCCCACCCCCCTGGGCGCGCCCCCTGCCTCGTGGACAGCCCGGATATCCACCGACGTACTTCTTCCTCCCATGTATACCCATATACCCTAAAAACATCGGGGAGCACAATAGATCGGGAGTTCCGTCGCCAGAAGCCTCCATAGCCACCGAAAACCAATCTAGACCCGTTCCGGCACCCTGCCGGAGGGGGCAATCCCTCTCCGGTGGCCATCTTCATCATCTCGGTGCTCTCCATGACGAGGAGGGAGTAGTTCTCCCTCAGAGTTGTGGGTATGTACCAGTAGCTATGTGTTTGATCTATGTCTCTCTCTCGTGTTCTTGAGGTGGTACGATCTTGATGTATCGCGAGCTTTTCTATTATAGTTGGATCTTATGATGTTTCTCCCCCTCTACTCTCTTGTGATGAATTGAGTTTTCTCTTTGAAGTTACCTTATCGGATTGAGTCTTTAAGGATTTGAGAACACTTGATGTATGTCTTGCGTGGAATACCCGTGGTGACAATGGGGTATTCTATTGATCCACTTGATGTATGTTTTGGTGATCAACTTGCGGGTTCTGCCCATGAACCTATGCATAGGGGTTGGCACACGTTTTCATCTTGACTCTCCGGTAGAAACTTTGGGGCACTCTTTGAAGTACTTTGTGTTGGTTTGAATAGATGAATCTAAGATTGTGTGATGCATATCGTATAATCATACCCACGGATACTTGAGGTGACATTGGAGTATCTAGGTGACATTAGGCTTTTGGTTGATTTGTGTCTTAAGGTGTTATTCTAGTACGAACTCTATGATAGATTGAACGGAAAGAATAGCTTCATGTTATTTTACTATGGACTCTTGAATAGATCGATCAGAAAGGATAACTTTGAGGTGGTTTCGTACCCTACCATAATCTCTTTGTTTGTTCTCCGCTATTGGTGACTTTGGAGTGACTCTTTGTTGCATGTTGAGGGATAGTTATATGATCCAATTATGTTATTATTGTTGAGAGAACTTGCACTAGTGAAAGTATGAACCCTAGGCCTTGTTTCCTAGCATTGCAATACCGTTGGTGCTCACTTTTATCATTAGTTACCTTGCTGTTTTTATATTTTCAGATTACAAAAACGTTTATCTACTATCCGTATTGCACTTGTATCACCATCTCTTCGCCGAACTAGTGCACCTATACAATTTACTATTGTATTGGGTGTGTTGGGGACACAAGAGACTGTTTTTTATTTGGTTGCAGGGTTGCTTGAGAGAGACCATCTTCATCCTACGCCTCCTACGGATTGATAAACCTTAGGTCATCCACTTGAGGGAAATTTGGTACTGTCCTAGAAACCTCTGCACTTGGAGGCCCAACAATGTCTACAAGAAGAAGGTTGTGTAGTAGACATCACTACCTCTTGAGCATGTGTTGGTTTTCCCTTGAAGAGGAAAGGGTGATGCAGCAAAGTAATGTAAGTATTTCCCTCAGTTTTGAGAAACAAGGTACCAATCCAGTAGGAGATAACGCACAAGTCACCTAGTACCTACAAAAACAATCAAGAACCTTGCAACCAACGCGATAAAGGGGTTGTCAATCCCTTCACGGTCACTCACAAAAGTGAGATCTAATAAAGATAGTAAAGTAAATATTGTTGGTATTTTTGTTATATAGATTGGAAAGTAAAGATTGCAAAATAGTAAACAAGATGCTATGTAAATAAAAGAGATGCAATATAATACGAAAGAGGCCCGGGGGCCATAGGTTTCACTAGTGGCTTCTCTGAAGATAGCATGTATTACGATGGGTGAACAAATTACTGCCGAGCAATTGATAGAAAAGCGCATAGTTATGAAGATATCCAAGGCAATGATCATGAATATAGGCATCACGTCCGTGTTAAGTACATCGATAAGATTCTGCATCTACTACTATTACTCCACACATCGACCGCTATCCAGCATGCATCTAGAGTATTAAGTTCATAAGACCAGAGTAACGCATTAAGCAAGATGACATGATGTAGAGGGATAAACTCAAGCAATATGCTATAAGCCCCATCTTTTTATCCTCGATGGCAACAATACAATACGTGCCTTGCTACCCCTACTGTCACTGAGAAAGGACACCGCAAGATTGAAACCAAAGCTAAGCACTTCTCCCATTACAAGAAAGATTAAGCTAGTAGGCCAAACTAAACCGATAATTCGAAGAGACTTGCGAAGATACCAAATCATGCATATAAGAATTCCGAGAAGAACCAAATAATATTCATAGATAATCTTGTTCATAAACCCACAATTCATCGGATCTCGGCTAACACACCGCAAAAGAGTATTGCATCGAATAGATCTCCAAGAAAATCGAGGGGAACTTTGTATTGAGAATCAAAGAGAGAGAAGAAACCATCTAGCTAACAACTATGGACCCGAAGGTCTGTGGTAAACAACTCACGCTTCATCGGAGAGGCAATGGTGTTGATGTAGAAGCCCTCCGTGATCGATTCCCCCTCCGGAAGATCGCCAGAAAAGGCCCCAAGATGGGATTTCACGGGTATAGAAGGTTGCGGCAGTGGAAAACTGGTTTCATGGCTCTCTGCGATGTTTCTAGGGTATAAGAGTATATATAGGTGAAAGAAGTATGTCTGTGGAGCTACGAGGGGCCCATGAGGGTGGGGGCACCCTACCCCCCTGGGTGCGCCCTCCTGCCTCATGGCCGCCTCGTGGAGTTCCAGACTTCGACTCCAAGTCTTCAGGATTACTTTCGGTCTAAGAAAGATCATCGCGAAGGTTTCATTCCGTTTGGACTCCATTTGGTATTCCTTTTCTACGAAACTCTAAAATAGGCAAAAAAACAAAAAGTGACACTGGCCTCTGGTTAATAGGTTACTCCCAAAAATAATATAAAAGAGGATCTTAAAGCCCATTAAACATCCAAAACAAATAATATAATAGCATGGAACAATAAAAAATTATAGATACGTTGGAGACGTATCAAATAGGAAACGATGGGTAAACAAATTACTATTGGGCAATTGATAGAACTTCAAATAATTATGACGATATCCAGGCAATGATCATTACATAGGCATCACGCCAACATTAGTAGACCGACTCCTGCCTGCATATACTACTATTTCCACACATCGACCGCTATCAAGCATGCATCTAGTGTATTAAGTTCATGGAAAATGGAGTAATGCAATAAGAACGATGACATGATGTAGACAAGATCCGTTTATCTATATGGCGATAGATATAGATCTTCTCTTTTTATCCTTAGTAGCAACGATACATAAGTGTCGGTTCCCTTTCTGTCACTGGGATCAAGCACCGTAAGATCGAACCCACTACCGGGAACCTCTTCCCATTGCAAGATAAATAGATCGAGTTGGCCAGACAAAACCCAAATATTGGAGAAGAAATACGAGGCTATAAGAGATCATGCATAAAAGAGATCAAAGAAACTCAAATACTTTCATGGATATAAAAACATAGATCTAATCATAAACTCGAAGTTCATCGATCCCAACAAATACACCGCAAAAGAGTTACATCATATGGATCTCCAAGAGACCATTGTATTGAGGATCAAGAGAGAGAGATGAAGCCATCTAGCTACTAACTACCGACCCGAAGGTCTACAAAGAACTACTCACACATCATCGGAGATGCACCAATGGAAGTGGTCAACCCCTCCGTGATGGTGTTTAGATTGGATCTGGTATTTCAAGACTCCGCGGCGGCTGGATGAATATTTTGTCGACTCCCCTAGGGTTTTGGGAATATTTGGGTATTTATAGAGCAAAGAGGCGGGTCGGGGGGACCCGAGGTGGGCACAACCCACCTGGGCGCGCCAGGCTGGCGCACCCTGGTGGGTTGTGCCCCCCTCGCGGCACCCCCCCCTAGGTGCAACTAGGGCCCATCTGCTTCCTTTTGGCCCATAAAAAATCATCGTAAAATTTCGTGCCATTTGGACTCCGTTTGATATTGATTTACTGCGATGTAAAAAACATGGAAAATAGGAACTAGCACTGGGCACTATGTCAATAGTTTAGTACCAAAAAATGATATAAAATGACTATAAAATGGTTATAAAACATCCAAGATTGAAAATAAAACAACATGGAACAATCAAAAATTATAGATACGTTGGAGACGTATCAACGCACTCCCGCCTCCCCTTCCTCCGCGTCGTCGGGGGACGCCGCCAGGCTACGCTCGGGGGCTGACTGCTGTGGTGGGGGACTCCCTCTCTCCCGCGTTTTAGGGGTGGTGCAGGGCCCCTACACGTGTGGAGGCGCGTCTGACCCCGTAGAGCGACGACAATGACTGCAGCGACGGCGGCGGTGGTCGACCCTGCCTCGGGCGACGGCGGCTGTAGGCGCGTCGGGCAGCCCAGTCATGGCGGCGGCGTGATGCGGTCGGCAATGACGCCTGGCTATGCTGCTGCGGCGCGCCATCTGGCTTTGGATCGGCGGCAGTGTGGAGGGCCTGGTGGACTGCTCGGTGGCACCTTTGGTTAGATCTATTCTGGCCAGTGTAGCTGGTGGTGCTGGTCATCTCCGTTGTTGGAGGTGATCGGCCTGAGGCTAGGTGGTTGGATCTCGAGATCTGTCATCAAGTCCCGGCTGCAAGTCAGAGAGACATGGTTGCCGGTGAAAACCGAGCCAACGGCAGGCGATGGCGGTGTTCTGTGGCATTATCTTGATGAAGGCATCATTGTGTAAAAACTGTTCACCCACACGTGTTTCTCCGGGGGAAGCCCTAGGATCTATTTTTCTAGATCGAACGATGGCGACACTACGGTGTTGTTTCTCTCTTTTGAGCATCGTTTGTGGAGCAGCGCTGGATGACAGAGGCAGGATGTGGAGTGGCTTCATCTTGAATGGAGCTTCCGTGGAGATGTCAAGTCATGCTTGGCTGACAGGTGCTACGTTGTGTCATGCATGTTCGGCAGGTGCTACGCACGACAGATCTTCCAGAGTCTCCGCGTCAGGACAAACGAGCGCAAGGCGGTGGCGTCGTTGGGCGCCGTTGTGGTGTCGACGGATGGCCCGAGTTGCAACGATGACACGGATCTCTCTCATGATGGCGGCTTCTAAAATGTGTACATGTGGTGTATGCTTTAGATCTGCTACACCGTTTGTTGGTTCCGATACATTATATGAATGGATCAGTGACGAAATCGGTTTTAGATATGGAAAGTGAGAGCACTCCACATTATCAAGTTGGTATGTGTAAGTAGTGACTTCGGATGACTTGATGTATGGTTTTGTCACACTTTCGTGAAATAATTAATAAAGATGGTTATATATGCACCGATTGATGCAATGGCCAGAGGTTTAACCTCCTTTTCTAAAAAAACTATGTGGTCAACCTATGGTTGCATGGACATCGATCGGGAGACAAATTTTAGGTTCCACCTATCTCATTAAACTGGATTAATCTAGTCGTAGGAGGCTATGCTTTTAGACGCTCTTGTGGTAACATCATTACTCTTTTGGAACTACATATGGCTCATGTCAAAGAATATACGAACGGGCGTCTCAAACCCCCTTTATACGACCAGGTGCATGATCCTGTAACTGATCGATCAGAAAAAGCTAACCCAAACGGTTGTCTCATGTAATGCCCCGTATGTAACTTGTCATATTTGTATTCCAACTCTTACCATTTTTGGCACTAAGTTATGATATTCCTCGTTGTTGGGATTTGTCTTCGTTGTGCTTTTGTCCATGTCATCCATCTCATATCATGTCATCATGTGCATCACATTTGCATACGTGTTCGTCTCATGCATCCGAGCATTTTCCCCGCTGTCTGTTTTGCATTCCGGCGCTCCTACGTCCTCGGGCGTCCCCTTTTGCCTCTTTTCGTGTGCAGGTGTTAAACGTTCTCGGATTGGACCGAGACTTGCCAAGTGGCCTTGGTATACTACCGGTAGACCGCCTGTAAGGTTTCGTGCCATTTGGACTTCGTTTGATACTCCAACGGTTAACCGAGGAACTGTAAAGGCCTCGTGTGTGTTGCAGCCCAACACCTCTCCAAAGTGGCCTAAAACCCACCAAAACCCCCTCCATCCTCTCGGTCGTTCGATCACAATAGCGTGGCCGAAAACCGCACTCCATTTGGAGTCTCCTAGCTCCTTCTATGTATAAATAGGACTCCCCCTCTGAAGTTTCGGGCAAAATCCACCCTAATCCTAGCCACTTCCTCCTCCCGCCGCCGGACACGTCCAGATCGGACCGGACACGTCCGCACACCACCGCCCGACCTACCGCAAGCCGCCAAGTGGCCATCACCGCACCTCCCCACCGCCCGGCCCGCCGAGGCCCGTAGCTGGCCCCCGCGGGCCCAGTCCACGCCCGAGGCGAGCCGCCGCCCTGCGCCTCCGCGTGGCTTCGCCCTGCCGCCGCAGCTCGCCAAGTCCGGCCATCGCCGACCGCTCCCGTGCCAGCGTGCGTCGCCTCCCACTGGCGCCGACCTCGCCCCGCTTCCTCCCGTCACCGACGAGTTCCTCCAAGTCCGGCTACTCCTCCCCGGCGGGCTCTCCTTCCGTCTTCGGCGAGGGTCCGGCCATCCTCGGTTTGCGTGCCCGCTGGATCTAGATCTGAGAAGAAACCCTAAAGGTTGACCCAATTTTCTAGCTAAGTCCCTAACATTTTTAGCTATGTTCATCGCATCATAACTTTGCATCCGTAGCTCCATTTTGGGCGTGTAGCATATCAAATTGTTCGCCTGGATGTCCTCTTCATTTCATTTCATTGCGCCATGCTCGTTTGAGTCCATCGTGATGACCTAAATGCTGTTGCAAGAGTGCTATGTAATGTTAGTTTCTGTTTCTTATCAGATTATGGACATTTGTCTTTTTTGCCATGTTTAATGTGTGCCTCCTATGAACTTGAGCCCTACATGTGTTTTGGGCTATGCCATGCCATCTTTACAGGGGTGTATGCCATATATTTTTGTGATCATTGTGGTGACTAGCACAAGCATGCAAAGTAGCTCTCGTGATGTTGCTGATTTCACGGACTTAGAATTCTTCTAATTCATTTCCCTGATGATATTTTTATGCCATGTATTCTTGTTGCTACAGAGTGATCCATGCCTCTTTTAAGCATGTTCAGTAAGGATGATTTTGATATATTGTTATGCTCTATCCATCCATGTCTTTGTTTGTAATTATGGAGTACCTTAGCATGACTCAATCTTGCTCTACTTTTGTTATAAAATGTTCCTGGAAGATTGTCTGCGTTAATCAATTTTGCCGTGGTTGTTGTAGTTGATCCATGCATGCTATGAGTTGGCTATTGCCATGGTTAGATACTTGATCATGTCTTGCTGGGTGTATGCTTAGTTTGTCATGCAATGCCTTGTGGTGAGTGCATCGAGCTCGCAAACATACCTACGTAACTCTGTTTTTGCCATGTCCAGTTTTTGGCTAAGTCTGAATCTGTTAACAAAAATTGCTATGTTTACATGGTTGCCAGATCCTTTTTGGCCTATGGTCAGTAAGGGACTTTTGTTATATGCTTTGAGTAGTTTCATGCATGCCTTGCTTTGCCATTATATGTTCCTGTAGCATGTTGTTATTGTTGGGGGAACGTAGTAATTTCAAAAAATTTCCTACGCACACGCAAGATCATGGTGATGCATAGCAACGAGGGGGAGAGTCTGATCTACGTACCCTTGTAGATCGCAACGGAAGCGTTGACACAACGTAGAGGAAGTAGTCGTACGTCTTCTTCCCGATCCGACCGATCCAAGCACCGTTACTCCGGCACCTCCGAGTTCTTAGCACACGTACAGCTCGATGACGATCCCCGGCCTCCGATCCAGCAAAGCTTCGGGGAGGAGTTCCGTCAGCACGACGGCGTGGTGACAATCTTGATGTTCTACCGACGCAGGGCTTCGCCTAAGCACTGCAACGATATGATCGAGGTGGAATATGGTGGCAGGGGGCACCGCACATGGCTAAGGAACGATCTCAAGGATCAACTTGTGTGTCTTGGGGTGCCCCCTGCCCTCGTATATAAAGGAGCAAGGGGAGGAGGTGTCCGGCCAAGGTGTGGCGCGCCAAGGGGAGTCCTACTCCCACCGGGAGTAGGACTCCTAGTTGGACTAGGAGAGAAGGGGGAGAATAGGAGGAAGAGAGGAAGGAAAGGGGGGGCGCCGGCCCCCTTCCCTTGTCCTATTCGGACTAGGAAGGGGAGGGGCGCGCGGCCACCTCTTGCCTCCTCTCCTCTTCTCCCTTAAGGCCCATGTTGGCCCAATAACCCCCCGGGGGGTTCCGGTAACCCCCCCCCCCCAGTACTCCGGTAAAATGCCGATTTCACCCGGAACAATTCCGATATCCAAATATAGGCTTCCAATATATCAATCTTTATGTCTCGACCATTTCGAGACTCCTCGTTATGTCCGTGATCACATCCGGGACTCCGAACTAACTTCGGTACATCAAGATGCATAAACTCATAATTACTGTCATCGTAACGTTAAGCGTGCGGACCCTACGGTTCGAGAACAATGCAGACATGACCGAGACACGTCTCCGGTCAATAACCAATAGCGGGACCTGGATGCCCATATTGGCTCCTACATATTCTACGAAGATCTTTATCGGTCAGACCACATAACAACATACGTTGTTCCCTTTGTCATCGGTATGTTACTTGCCCGAGATTCGATCGTCGGTATCCAATACCTAGTTCAATCTCGTTACTGGCAAGTCTCTTTACTCGTTCCGTAATACATCATCTAAAAACTAACATATTAGTTGCAGTGCTTGCAAGGCTTATGTGATGTGCATTACCGAGAGGGCCCAGAGATACCTCTCCGACAATCGGAGTGACAAATCCTAATCTCGAAATACGCCAACCCAACATCTACCTATGGAGCCACCTGTAATACTCCTTTATAATCACCCAGTTACGTTGTGACATTTGGTAGTACCCAAAGTGTTCCTCCGGTAAACGGGAGCTGCATAATCTCATAGTCATATGAACATATATAAGTCATGAAGAAAGCAATAGCAACATACTAAACGATCGGGTGCTAAGCTAATGGAATGGGTCATGTCAATCAAATCATTCAACTAATGATGTGACCTCGTTAATCAAATAACAACTCTTTGTTCATGGTTAGAAAACATAACCATCTTTGATTAACGAGCTAGTCTAGTAGAGGCATACTAGTGACACTCTGTTTTGTCTATGTATTCACACATGTATTATGTTTCCGGTTAATACAATTCTAGCATGAATAATAAACACTTATCATGATTTAAGGAAATAACTAATAACTTTATTATTACCTCTAGGGCATATTTCCTTCAGTCTCCCACTTGCACTAGAGTCAATAATGTAGATTACACAATAATGATTCTAACACCCATGGAGCCTTGGTGCTGATCATGTTTTGCTCGTGGAAGAGGCTTAGTCAATGGGTCTGCAACATTCACATCCGTATGTATCTTGCAAATCTCTATGTCTCCCACCTGGACTAGATCCCGGATGGAGTTGAAGCGTCTCTTGATGTGTTTGGTCCTTTTGTGAAATCTGGATTCCTTTGCCAAGGCAATTGCACCAGTATTGTCACAAAAGCTTTTCATTGGACCCGATGCACTAGGTATGACACCTAGATCGGATATGAACTCCTTCATCCGGACTCCTTCGTTCGCTGCTTCCGAAGCAGCTATGTACTCCGCTTCACATGTAGATCCCGCTACGACGCTTTGTTTAGAACTGCACCAACTGACAGCTCCACCATTTAATGTAAACACGTATCCGGTTTGCGACTTAGAATCGTCCGGATCAGTGTCAAAGCTTGCATCAACGTAACCTCTTACAGTGAGCTCTTTGTCACCTCCATATACGAGAAACATATCCTTAGTCCTTTTCAGGTATTTCAGGATGTTCTTGACCGTTGTCCAGTGATCCACTCCTGGATTACTTTGGTACCTCCCTGCTAAACTTATAGCAAGGCACACATCAGGTCTCGTACACAGCATTGCATACATGATAGAGCCTATGGCTGAAGCATAGGGAACATCTTTCATTTTCTCTCTATCTTCTGCAGTGGTCAGGCTTTGAGTCTTACTCAATCTCACACCTTGTAACACAGGCAAGAACCCTTTCTTTGCTTGATCCATTTTGAACTTCTTCAAAATCTTGTCAAGGTATGTGCTTTGTGAAAGTCCAATTAAGCGTCTTGATCTATCTCTATAGATATTTATGCCTAATATTTATGCAGCTTCACCGAGGTCTTTCATTGAAAAACTTTTATTCAAGTATCCCTTTATGCTATCCAGAAATTCTATATCATTTCCAATCAGTAATATGTCATCCACATATAATATTAGAAATGCTACATAGCTCCCACTCACTTTCTTGTAAATACAGGCTTCTCCAAAAGTCTGTATAAAACCAAATGCTTTGATCACACTATCAAAGCGTTTATTCCAACTCCGAGAGGCTTGCACCAGTCCATAAATGGATCGCTGGAGCTTGCACACTTTGTTAGCTCCCTTTGGATCGACAAAACCTTCCGGTTGCATCATATACAACTCTTCTTCCAGAAATCCATTCAGGAATGCAGTTTTGACATCCATCTGCCAAATTTCATAATCATAAAATGCGGCAATTGCTAACATGATTCGGACAGACTTAAGCATCGCTATGGGTGAGAACGTCTCATCGTAGTCAATCCCTTGAACTTGTCGAAAAACTTTTGCGACAAGTCGAGCTTTGTAGACAGTAACATTACCATCAGCGTCAGTCTTCTTCTTAAAGATCCATTTATTCTCAATTGCTTGCCGATCATCGGGCAAGTCAACCAAAGTCCATACTTTGTTCTCATACATGGATCCCATCTCAGATTTCATGGCTTCAAGCCACTTTGCGGAATCTGGGCTCACCATCGCTTCTTCATAGTTCATAGGTTCATCATGATCTAGTAGCATGACCTCCAGAACAGGATTACCGTACCACTCCGGTGCGGATCTCGCTCTGGTTGACCTACGAGGTTCAGTAGTATCTTGATCTAAAGTTTCATGATCATCATCATTAGCTTCCTCACTTATTGGTGTAGGTGTCTCAGAAACGGTTTTCTGTGATGTACTACTTTCCAATAAGGGAGCAGGTACAGTTACCTCATCAAGTTCTACTTTCCTCCCACTCACTTCTTTCAAGAGAAACTCCTTCTCTAGAAAGTTTCCGAACTTAGCAACAAAAGTCTTGCCTTCGGATCTGTGATAGAAGGTGTATCCAATTGTTTCCTTTGGATATCCTATGAAGACACATTTCTCCGATTTGGGTTCGAGCTTATCAGGTTGAAGCTTTTTCACATAAGCATCGCAACCCCAAACTTTAAGAAACGACAACTTTGGTTTCTTGCCAAACCATAGTTCATAAGGTGTCGTCTCAACGGATTTTGATGGTGCCCTGTTTAACGTGAATGCGGCCGTCTCTAGAGCGTATCCCCAAAACGATAGCGGTAAATCAGTAAGAGACATCATAGATCGCACCATATCTAGTAAAGTACGATTACGATGTTCGGACACACCATTACGTTGTGGTGTTCCGGGTGGCGTGAGTTGCGAAACTATTCCACAATTTTTCAAATGTACACCAAACTCGTAACTCAAATATTCTCCTCCACGATCAGATCGTAGAAACTTTATTTTCTTGTCACGATGATTTTCAACTTCACTCTGAAATTCTTTGAACTTTTCAAATGTTTTAGACTTGTGTTTCATTAAGTAGATATACCCATATCTTCTTAAGTCATCTGTGAAGGTGAGAAAATAACGATATCCACTGCGAGCCTCAATATTCATTGGACCACATACATCGGTATGTATGATTTCCAATAAATCTGTTGCTCTCTCCATTATATCGGAGAACGGTGTTTTAGTCATCTTGCCCATGAGGCACGGTTCGCAAGTACCAAGTGATTCATAATCAAGTGGTTCCAAAAGTCCATCAGTATGGAGTTTCTTCATGCGCTTTACACCGATATGACCTAAACGACAGTGCCACAAATAAGTTGCACTTTCATTATCAACTCTGCATCTTTTGGCTTCAACATTATGAATATGTGTATCACTACTATCGAGATTCATCAAAAATAGACCACTCTTCAAAGGTGCATGACCATAAAAGATATTACTCATATAAATAGAACAACCATTATTATCTGATTTAAATGAATAACCGTCTCGCATTAAACAAGATCCAGATATAATGTTCATGCTCAACGCTGGCACCAAATAACAATTATTTAGGTCTAATATTAATCCCGAAGGTAGATGTAGAGGTAGCGTGCCGACCGCGATCACATCGACTTTGGAACCGTTTCCCACGCGCATCGTCACCTCGTCCTTTGCTAGTGTCCGCTTATTCCGTAGTCCCTGTTTCGAGTTGCAAATATTAGCAACAGAACCAGTATCAAATACCCATGTGCTACTGCGAGCTCTAGTAAGGTACACGTCAATAACATGTATATCACATATACCTTTGTTCACCTTGCCATCCTTCTTATCCGCCAAATACTTGGGGCAGTTCCGCTTCCAGTGACCAGTCTGCTTGCAGTAGAAGCACTCAGTTTCAGGCTTAGGTCCAGACTTGGGTTTCTTCTCTTGAGCAGCAACTTGCTTGCCGCTCTTCTTGAAGTTCCCCTTCTTCTTCCCTTTGCCCTTTTTCTTGAAACTAGTGGTTTTGTTAACCATCAACACTTGATGCTCCTTCTTGATTTCTACTTCCGCAGCTTCAGCATTGCGAAGAGCTCAGGAATAGTCTTGTTCATCCCTTGCATATTATAGTTCATCACAAAGCTCTTGTAGCTTGGTGGCAGTGATTGGAGAATTCTGTCAATGACGCAATCATCCGGAAGATTAACTCCCAATTGAATCAAGTGATTTTTATACCCAGACATTTTGAGTATATGCTCAGTGATAGAACTGTTCTCCTCCATCTTGCAGCTATAGAACTTATTGGAGACTTCATATCTCTCAATCCGGGCATTTGCTTGAAATATTAACTTCAACTCCTGGAACATCTCATATGCTCCATGACGTTCAAAACGTCGTTGAAGTCCCGATTCTAAGCCGTAAAGCATGGCACACTAAACTATCGAGTAGTCATCAGCTTTGCTCTGCCAGATGTTCATAACATCTGGTGTTGTTCCAGCAGCAGGCCTGGCACCCAGCGGTGCTTCCAGGACGTAATTCTTCTGTGCAGCAATGAGGATAATCCTCAAGTTACGGACCCAGTCCGTGTAATTGCTACCATCATCTTTCAACTTTGCTTTCTCAAGGAACGCATTAAAATTCAACGGAACAACAGCACGAGCCATCTATCTACAATCAACATAAACAAGCAAGATACTATCAGGTACTAAGTTCATGATAAGTTTAAGTTCAGTTAATCAAATTACTTAAGAACTCCCACTTAGATAGATATCCCTCTAATCCTCTAAGTGATCACGTGATCCAAATCAAGTAAACCATAACCGATCATCACGTGAGATGGAGTAGTTTTCAATGGTGAACATCGTTATGTTGATCATATCTACTATATGATTCACGCTCGACCTTTCGGTCTCCGTGTTCCGAGGCCATATCTGTATATGCTTGGCTCGTCAAGTATAACCTGAGTATTCCGCGTGTGCAACTGTTTTGCACCCATTGTATTTGGACGTAGAGCTTATCACACCCGATCATCACGTGGTGTCTGGGCACGACGAACTTTGGCAACGGTGCATACTCAGGGAGAATACTTCTTGATAATTTAGTGAGAGATCATCTTATAATGCTACCGTCAATCAAAGCAAGATAAGATGCATAAATAGATAAACATCACATGCAATCAATATAAGTGATATGATATGGCCATCATCATCTTGTGCTTGTGATCTCCATCTCCGAAGCACCGTCATGATCATCATCGTCACCGGCGTGACACCTTGATCTCCATCGTAGCATCGTTGTCGTATCGCCAATCTTATGCTTCCACGACCATCACTACCGCTTAGTAATAAAGTAAAGCATTACATCGCGATTGCATTGCATACAATAAAGCGACAACCATATGGCTCCTGCCAGTTGCCGATAACTCGATTACAAAACATGATCATCTCATACAATAAAATTTAGCATCATGCCTTGACCATATCACATCACAACATGCCCTGCAAAAACAAGTTAGACGTCCTCTACTTTGTTGTTGCAAGTTTTACGTGGCTGCTACGGGCTTTAAGCAAGAACTCATCTTACCTACGCATCAAAACCACAACGATAGTTTGTCAAATAGACTCCGTTTTAACCTTCTCAAGGATCGGGCGTAGCCACACTCGGTTCAACTAAAGTTGGAGAGACAGTCGCCCGCAAGCCATCTATGTGCAAAGCACGTCGAGGGAACCGGTCTCGCGTAAGCGTACGCGTAAGGTTGGTCCGGGTCGTCTCGTCCAACAATACCGCCGAACCAAAGTATGACATGCTGGTAGGCAGTATGACTTGTATCGCCCACAACTCACTTGTGTTCTACTCGTGCAAATATCATCAAACCATAAAACCTAGGCTCGGATGCCACTGTTGGGGGAACGTAGTAATTTCAAAAAATTTCCTACGCACACGCAAGATCATGGTGATGCATAGCAACGAGGGGGAGAGTCTGATCTACGTACCCTTGTAGATCGCAACGGAAGCGTTGACACAACGTAGAGGAAGTAGTCGTACGTCTTCTTCCCGATCCGACCGATCCAAGCACCGTTACTCCGGCACCTCCGAGTTCTTAGCACACGTACAGCTCGATGACGATCCCCGGGCTCCGATCCAGCAAAGCTTCGGGGAGGAGTTCCATCAGCACGACGGCGTGGTGACAATCTTGATGTTCTACCGACGCAAGGCTTCGCCTAAGCACTACAACGATATGATCGAGGTGGAATATGGTGGCAGGGGGCACCGCACACGGCTAAGGAACGATCTCAAGGATCAACTTGTGTGTCTTGGGGTGCCCCCTGCCCCCGTATATAAAGGAGCAAGGGGAGGAGGCAGCCGGCCAAGGTGTGGCGCGCCAAGGGGAGTCCTACTCCCACCGGGAGTAGGACTCCTAGTTGGACTAGGAGAGAAGGGGGAGAATAGGAGGAAGAGAGGAAGGAAAGGGGGGGCGCCGGCCCCCTTCCCTTGTCCTATTCGGACTAGGAAGGGGAGGGGCGCGCGGCCACCTCTTGCCTCCTCTCCTCTTCGCCCTTAAGGCCCATGTTGGCCCAATAACTCCCTGGGGGGTTCCGATAACCCCCCCGGTACTCCGGTAAAATGCCGATTTCACCCGGAACAATTCCGATGTCCAAATATAGGCTTCCAATATATCAATCTTTATGTCTCGACCATTTCGAGACTCCTCATTATGTCCGTGATCACATCCAAGACTCCGAACTAACTTCGGTACATCAAAATGCATAAACTCATAATTACTGTCATCGTAACGTTAAGCGTGCGGACCCTACGGTTCGAGAACAATGCAGACATGACCGAGACACGTCTCCGGTCAATAACCAATAGCGGGACCTGGATGCCCATATTGGCTCCTACATATTCTACGAAGATCTTTATCAGTCAGACCGCATAACAACATACGTTGTTCCCTTTGTCATCGGTATGTTACTTGCCCGAGATTCGATCATCGGTATCCAATACCTAGTTCAATCTCGTTACTAGAAAGTCTCTTTACTCATTCCGTAATACATCATCTAACAACTAACATATTAGTTGCAGTGCTTGCAAGGCTTATGTGATGTGCATTACCGAGAGGGCCCAGAGATACCTCTCCGACAATCGGAGTGACAAATCCTAATCTCGAAATACGCCAACCCAACATCTACCTTTGGAGCCACCTGTAATACTCCTTTATAATCACCCAGTTACGTTGTGACGTTTGGTAGTACCCAAAGTGTTCCTCCGGTAAACGGGAGCTGCATAATCTCATAGTCATAGGAACATATATAAGTCATGAAGAAAGCAATAGCAACATACTAAACGATCGGGTGCTAAGCTAATGGAATGGGTCATGTCAATCAAATCATTCAACTAATGATGTGACCTCGTTAATCAAATAACAACTCTTTGTTCATGGTTAGAAAACACAACCATCTTTGATTAACGAGCTAGTCTAGTAGAGGCATACTAGTGACAGTCTGTTTTGTCTATGTATTCACACATGTATTATGTTTCCGGTTAATACAATTCTAGCATGAATAATAAACACTTATCATGATTTAGGGAAATAAATAATAACTTTATTATTGCCTCTAGGGCATATTTCCTTCAGTTATCTTGCTCTAAACATTCCTTCCTGATGTTAAATCCTGACATGTTATTTTCACTAAGTCTGTGAACCTGATATCTTTTGCACTTTTGCCATGCTTGTTTGAACCTGCTATTGTGTGAACTAGCCGTAGCTCAGTGTTCATCTTTTGTCAAGCATCTTGAGTGGATCACTGCCATGTGCTTTGTTCCTATATTAGAGTGCAGTAGCTTATTTTCTTGATGCATTTTAGATGGCATCGTGCTGTTAATCGCAGAATAGTGTCATTATTGTTTTGCTTGCCATTTGCAAACCGCGTATCCGATTCTGGTGATCTTTATATCGATTTCGACCGAAATCAACTCATCTTTCCAGCAGCACTCTTGGTTTTACAAGATGAGACCTGGTTCAATATTTTCCTTCCGGAGCATGCATATGCATTGCATATCACATCCCGCATATCATGCCATGTTTTGCATCATGTTGCTTGCGCATTGCACCGTGGTTGATCGTGGTTCCCTTTTGCTTGTGTTCTTGCTTTGGGTAGAGCCGAGAGACGAGTACGTGATCGAGGAACCCGTTGAGTATGTTTACGAGGATCAAGCTTACGTCAACTCGGAGAACTTTGTAGGCAAGATGACCATACCCTCGAAATCACTTCTATCTTTGCTTGCTAGTTTCTCGCTCTATTGCTATGCCTATGCCGTGATACCTACCACATGCTTTACCATGCCTCCCATATTGCCATGTCAAACCTCTAACCCACCTTGTCCTAGCAAACCGTTGTTTGGCTATGTTACCGCTTTGCTCAACCCCTCTATTAGTGTTGCTAGTTGCAGGTGAAGATTGGAGTTTGTTCCTTGTTGGAACATGATTTTTTTGGGATATCATTATTGTATCTTGTTTACTTTAATGCATATATATACTTGGTAAAGGGTGGAAGGCTCGGCCTTATGCCTGGTGTTTTGGTCCACTCTTTCCGCCCTAGTTTCCGTCATACCAGTGTTATGTTCCTTGATTTTGCGTTCCTTACGCGGTTGGGTTATAATGGGAACCCCTTGACAATTTGCCTTGAATAAAACTCCTCCAGCAAGGCCCAATCTTGGTTTTACCATTTTCCACCTAGCCTTTTTCGCTTGGGTTCCGCAGACTCAAGGGTCATCTTTATTTTAAACCCCCGAGCCAGTGCTCCTCTGAGTGTTGGTCCAAACTAGAGCCCCTTGCAGCGCCACCTCGGGGAAACTCGAGGGTTGGTTTTAGTTGTACGGATTGCTTATCTGGTGTTCCCTGAGAATGAGATATGTGCAGCTCCTATTGGGATTTGTCGGCACATTCGGGCGGCTTTGCTGGTTTAGTTTTACCATTGTCGAGATGTCTTGTAACCGGGATTCCGAGTCTGATTGGGCCGTCCTGGGAGAAGGAATATCCTTCGTTTACCGTGAGAGCTTGTGATGGGCTAAGTTGGGACACCCCTGCAGGGATTTGAACTTTTGAAAGCCGTGCCCGCGGTTATGGGCAGGTGGGAATTCGTTAATGTCCGGTTGTAGAGAACCTCAAACTTAACTTAATTAAAAGGGATCAACAGCGTGTGTAGCCGTGATGGTCTCTTTTCGGCAGAGTCCGAGAAGAGAACACGGTCTCGTGTTATGCTTGAACGTAAGTAGTCTAGGATCACTTCTTGATCATAGATTCTCGAACGTGCTTTGCCTTCTCTTCTCGCTCTCATTTGCGTTTGTTAGCCACCATATATGTTGGGGAACATAGTAATTTCAAAAAAATTCCTACGCACACGCAAGATCATGGTGATGCATAGCAACGAGAGGGGAGAGTGGTGTCCGCGTACCCTCGTAGACCGAAAGCGGAAGTGTTAGCACAACGCGGTTGATGTAGTCGTACGTCTTCACAGCCCGACCGATCAAGCACTGAAACTACGGCACCTCCGAGTTCTAGCACACGTTCAGCTCGATGACGATCCCCGGACTCCGATCCAGCAGAATGTCGGGGAAGAGTTCCGTCAGCATGACGGCGTGGTGACGATATTGATGTTCTACCGACGTAGGGCTTCGCCTAAGGACCGCTACAGTATTATCGAGGTGGACTATGGTGGAGGGGGCACCGCACACGGCTAAGAGACGATCAACTTGATCAACTTGTGTGTCTAGAGGTGCCCCCCTGCCCCTGTATATAAAGGAGCAAGGGGGGAGGAGGGTGCGCCAAGGGAGGAGTCCTACTCCCACCAGGAGTAGGACTCCTCCTTCCCTTGTTGGAGTAGGAGAGAAGGAAAGAGGGGGGAGGAACATGGAAAAGGGGGCTGCACCCCTTGTCCAATTCGGACCAGAGGGGGGCGCGTGCCTCCTTCCTTTTGGCCTCTCTCCTCTATTCCCGTATGGCCCAATAAGGCCCATATACTCCCCGGCGAATTCCCATAACTCTCCGGTACTCCGAAAAATACCCGAATCACTCGGAACCTTCCCGATGTGCGAATATAGTCGTCCAATATATCGATATTTACGTCTCGACCATTTCGAAACTCCTCGTCATGTCCCCGATCTCATCCGGGACTCCGAACTCCTTCGGTATATCAAAACTCATAAACTCATAATATAACTGTCATCGAAACCTTAAGTGTGCGGACCCTACGGGTTCGAGAACAATGTAGACATGACCGAGACACGTCTCCGGTCAATAACCAATAGCGGAACCTGGATGCTCATATTGGCTCACACATATTCTATGAAGACTTTATCGGTCAAACTGCATAACAACATACGTTGTTCCCTTTGTCATCGACATGTTACTTGCCCGAGATTCGATCATCGGTATCTCAATACCTAGTTCAATCTTATTACCGGCAAGTCTCTTTACTCGTTCCGTAACACATCATCCCGCAACTAACTCATTAGTTGCAATGCTTGCAAGGCTTTAAGTGATGTGCATTACCGAGAGGGCCCAGAGATACCTCTCCGACAATCGAAGTGACAAATCCTAATCTCGGAATATGCCAACCCAACAAGTACCTTCGGAGACACCTGTTGTCGGGGGTGCTGATCCCACGGACACCTATGGGGATCGGCGGACCGAGCCCCTTTTTGGTTCGGCAGGGGGCGGAGAAGGCACAAAGAGCAGATCGAGGCGATACGCACGAGCAACATGATCGGTTTACCCAAGTTCGGGCCGCACGGATGCGTAAAACCCTACTCCTGCTTGTGATTGTATTGGATTCTTGCTCGAGAGCGCTGATTGCTACAGTACACACCAGCAGCTAGCCAGACCGAGCGTGAGAATGATTGTCCGACCCCCTCCTACGTTGCATATGGGCGTCCTTTTATACGCTAAAGGGGTCACTGACAGGTGGCAACATAGAGAAGGGCAAAAATGGAAAAGGCACTGCGGTTGGCACCGCCGCCTACAACAGTGTTATCATACCTAACCCCGACGGCAGGGGACAAAGGCATTAAATGCCTGTCTGTGTCGCCTAGACGGTGCAGAAAGGGACCGCTAAGGACGCCATTGCTTGCCACGATGGCAGTCTTGTCAGCGCCACTTGCCACCGTGTACCTCTTGCTGCACAGCTTTCCGCCATGTACGCCTGGAAGGGTCCCAGAGCGACACGTTGGTGGTTGCGCCGGAGCGTAGGTATGGAGTGGAAGCTTGCCGCGGCAAGAGCCTTGCCGCATTTGTTGTCTTGTCGCGTCCAGGAGCTTGACGCTCACCGAGCCTTGGTTGGTCTTCCCGGCAAGCTCCTCTTGCAAGGGTCTTGTCTCCTTCCCGGCAAGCTCCTCTTGCCGGGGTCGTAGATACTTTGTTCTTGAATGGCTCCAAAGGAACTACGGAGGATCTTGGCGGTCGCCCGGCAAGCCTTGCTGCGGGACGCTGCGACTGCCCGTGCACAAGTTCGGGATACTAAGGTAGCCCTACTTTAGTACACCGACAGGAGCCCCCGGGCCTGGGCCATACACGGTGCCGAGCGCTGTTGGGCAAGGCCCAAAACAGGGCACGGGCATGCGCGGCCTAGGTTACGCTGTACCTCATCCGCATCCACCGCGCCCTCCGCACGGCACGCGTCGAACGCGGCATCGTGGGAGAAATCATGGGCGGTTTCTTTATTAGGAAAGGCGGAACGTCCGCCACCTCCCCCTTTATAAGCAAGGGGAAGCAGGGGTAGTGCGCCCACTCGCCCCTTTTCCTCTCCAATCTCAGAAGCCTCCGTCCTACCTCCGTCTTCCCAAAGCAGCAAGAGAGCAGCGCCCTGCTCCCCCCATTGCCACCAGCACCACCAACGCCGTCGACCTCCTCCACCACCTCCGCCATGGCTCCGAAAGCCGACAAGGGGAAGGCCGTGAAGACGACCGAGGCGAAGCGGCTTGCAGCGCTGCGGAAGGAGCGGGCCATCTTCCCCCCCCCCCCCCAAGCTTGACGCGAAGGAGTTGAGGGAGTACTACTACCTCTTCTGGTCGACGGAGACGCGAGCACATCCGAGCACCAAGGTACTCCCGGCCTCTGCTCACAAAACGGCTCCACACGGCTACCCTTTTTTCGCCGTGTTCTTCTACTGCGGGCTCTGCCCGCCTTTCTCGGAGTTCTTTTGCGACATCATGAATACCTATGGTCTCTGCCTCCTTGAATTCACCCCCAACGTCGTCCTCACCATGGCAGTTTTCGCACACCTTTGCGAAAACTTCGTGGGAGTCCACCCAAACGTAGCCCTCTTCCGCCATTTCTTCATGCCTCAAGTAGAGAGAGGAGAGCCTCTATCCGGCGGAATTGCTTGGATCTCAAGGTCCGGCAAGAAGGATTCGTATTTGGAGGGAGATTTCCGCGGCAAGTGGGAGGAGTGGAGAGCAGATTGGTGTTGGATAGTTGAGGAGAACCCGCGGCCATTCACCGCCCGGCGCCAAGTAGCAGTAGCACGCGGCAGCGACTGGAGCGACGTGGCCCCGGAAGACAGCAGGCTGAGGATTGCCATCACTAGGATCCAGCGCCTCAGGCTTGCCGGACTCACTGTGGGTGCCGTTGGCGCAGACTTCCTTCGCCGCCGCATCGCCCCCTGTAGGAACGGAGGAGGCCCGCCTGGGAGTTTAAGAACGTAGGAGATATCATGAGGCTGCGCCCGGGGCTCAATTACAATTTCACTGTCTTGGAGCTCAACGCAATGCTACATGAGCTCTTCAAGTATGATCCTGACCACCCAGAGGTCTTCAGGTTGCCGCAGGGCATCGTCCCGTTGTGCAACAACTCCGCGCTCGATCGCATCAGGGCGATGATGCTGCTGTGCGACTTGCATGGAATCGTGCCAACTTGGCAGGAGCCTGAAGACGACGTCGTGCAACAGTTCTTCGACAATTTGGTGGAGGTGTCGATCCGCCCCGACAAGAGGGATGGCCTCACTCGCGACACCACCAAGGCGGAGTTGAAGCGCATCGCCACCAGGCTGGAGGAGGCAGCGGCAGCCGCAGCGGCAGGCGAGTTCGGTTTCACTTTGGAGGAGGCGGCGGCAGCAGAGGCGGCAAACCATGCTGAGCGAGAAGAGCTTGCCGGCAAGAAGGAGCTCGCCAGCAAGAAGGAGGTTGCCGGGCAAGGGGAGACTGCCGGCACGAAAGATCTTGCCGGGCGTGATGCCGAGCCGAGCGAGCCCGCCGAGGAGATGAGCGGCTCGTTGGATATCAACTCCTCCTCCTCCTCGTCTTCAGACAGCACGCCGCAAGCAGAGCCTCCATCTCCACCAAGAAGGCGTCTCCGCAAAGTCGGGGACGTGGCGAGGCGGCAGGCGAGGCAAAAGTCGCCGCGTCGCGCGACACGCTCCACCGCGGCAAGCACCGTTGCCGCGGGAGCGCCCCGCGCTGCTGCGACCACTGGAGCGGGGTCTTCCCGGACCACCGCTTCTGCTCCCGCCAAGCGGCCAAGGGAACCCACTACTCCACCTTCCCGCGCCGGATGCGAGCCAGACTTTGACTTCTCCGCGTTCAGCTCCGACGAGGAAGAAGAAGAAGAGTAAGTTTTCCTTGTTGTACTTGCAGTCCACCAATCCTTGCCGTTTTTGTCTCATCTTGTATCTCACTTGCTTTCCTCTGTATCTGTTCCTTTTCAGGACTCTGGCCCAGAGAGCGGCAAAGAGGGCCAAGGCGCCGGTAATTCTCATCGAGGACGAGCCCACCGCGTCAGCAGGGGATGCGCCCGAGACAATTCTGCCGGACTCGGCGACTGATCTTCAAAGCAGCCCCCGGCGTAAGTGTCTTGTTTACTTCCCGCTATTGGGCGCGCATGAAGAGCCTTGCTTTGCTGATATCTATTTGCTGACTTGTGCAGGAGCAGAGCAGCCCCACCAGGAGAGCCCGGAGGCCGCCCCCGAAGCGCCAAGGGAGAGTCCTCCGACAAGGGAGAGGTCCCGGCAAGGGAGAGCTCTCCGGCAAGGGAAGAGGCTCCGGCAAGGGAGGAGCCCCCGGCAAGGGAGGGGTCTTCGGCAAGGGACGGCACCAGCGGCCCCCCGGCGACGGAGACCACGACCGCCGAGCCTGGCACAGGTAATCCCCTTGCTCCAAAACTTCCATTGGCTTCTTCTTCTTGTTGATCTTCTTCTTCTTTCTTTTTCTCGGACTTTCGCTTGATTCTTCCCCCCCTTTCCGGCTGTCAGATCCATTCTCTGCTGAGCCGATGGAGACTGAAGTCGCTCTCGACGATGCCGTTGCTGCCGAGGAGACAGCCGGCGCCGACGAGCCCGCCGGCGAAGAGGCCGCTAGGGCTGCTGCCGCGGAAGCAGGCGGGGAGTCCGGTGATCGTACTGGCGACCCGGAGGCCGCAGGAGCGCCAGGCGCTGCACTGACCGCCGAACCCTCCGCCGCTGCCGCCGCGCCAGGCTCCGAGGAGCCCCAACCTGGCATCTATTTGAAGGCCGGCGACGACATCTTCATCAACCTCCCCTGGGTGTCTAGCTCCAGGGCGCCGGTCGAGGGAGAAAGCTTCGACGGAGAAGTGCTTGCCTCCGCCGGGCTGGCGCTTGTCGACGCGCCAAGCAGCAGTAGCAGCGAGCCTGAGGAGGAGCGGCTGCTGCGGAAGCTACTGTCACTCTACCGCGCTCGGCAAACCAAGCTGGAATCCTGTGAAGCGCTTGTCGCCAAGGCGGGAGCCGACATCGAGAAGCGCGCGGAAGAGCTCCGGGGCCAAAACCAAGAAACTCTCCGGTCTTTGGCGGCGGAGCGGGAGCAGCTTGCCGAGGAGCAGAGGGCCTTCCTCCTCGAGAAGGCCGCAGCTGAAGAGCAACAGCGGCTTGCCGCTGAGAAGTTGGTGGTGCAGGAAGGCGAGCTCGTGCAACGGAAGGTCAACCTCGACAGTCACGAGGAGGAGCTTGTCGCACGCGAGCGAACGGTTGGCGGAGCCCTTAAGAAAGCCGAAGGCGCTGCCGCAGCTGCAGAGGCCGCCAAGAAGGAGTTGGAGGAGAAGGTGACGCAGCTAGTTGCGGATCTCAAGGCGAGCGGTGATGAGCTTGCCGCGCTCAAGCTTGGGCGTGAGAAGGACACTGTCAACTACTCGGAGCTGCAGACCCGCCTCGTCGAGAAGGGCAAGGAGCTCGACGCCGCCAAGGACTCCAATGCAGATCTGGAGTCGAAGCTGATCGCTTCGACCAAAGCGCTGGACGGCATCAAGGAGCAGGAGACGGCCCTGAAGGAGGAAGTCAAGGCCGGCAAGGCGCTGTTGGCGAGCGCTACCGCCGCCCAGTGCACATTCCGGGAGAATGTGGAGCACTAGACGGAGGGGCTCATGGATGTTGCCGCCGACATCGACAAGGAGCTGGCGCAGCTGGGAATGGGGGATCTCGGGTACTCCTCCGATGAGAACCTCCAACCCAGCGCCAAGCTCACTTCATTCTTGAAGGGCGTGGCGACGGCACTCCGGCGACTCCGGGAAGGGATCCCGAAGCAGCTTGCCGGCGAGTCGCGCAAGATCTGCGCGGGAGCTCTTCGGAAGGTGCTGATGAAGGTGGCGTTCTGCAATCCGGGCCTCAACCTCACCAACGTCCTCAGGTCCTTGCCGTCGGATGCTGATCTGGAGGCGCTCAAGACCCTTGTCGCACCCATTGTGGACAGGGTGAGCGGGATTAAGAGGGTCGATGGCGACCGCGTAGATTAGGCCACCCAATTTCTTCGTTCCTTGTCACTGTTAGTCATATTATGAAAACAATCTATTAGGGTTGCGACAAACTATCTTGTAATATAAATTTATCTAGTGCAATGATTGGAATGTTATTTCCTTTACTTGATTACTTGCTTTGTATGTTTTTACCCTACGCTTTTAGTGAACTTGCCGGTGCAGGCACCTTTGCCGCGAGTGCTGAGTGCGGAACGTCAGGAGCCTGCTAGCAGTGCCGCAGCCGACAAGAAACCTTGTCGCGGCTAGTCGCAGCTCACTTAAGTTGTTGAGCAGACTCGAAACAACAGTAAGGGCGCAACTAGCTACGAGTTGGTTCCTCCGCACACAGGTTTTCCATACAAAGCACGGTCGTTCAAGGAAAATAACTTAAAATTTTAAAGGGAATCTGATTGCTCAAATTTTGGCAACTTATCTCTTTTTTTTGTTACTTGCTTCCCGGCAAGGCGAAACCTTCTTGAACGACGCCTGGTCCATACCGTATCTTCTCCCTTCCCCCCCCCCCCCCCCGGCAAACTTGTGCGCGAGGGAACCTTCTTTTCCTTGCGAAAAAGCAAGAAGACGAAATAACAATATGGAGCCTTATGGCTCGTTGTTGCTTACGGGGGGTAAGTGCTGCACAAAATGTCAGATAATACATGCAAAATTTAAAAAGCATGAAATCGACAAGGTGTGCTGAGCACATGATATTTATGCACGGGATCTGTGCCCGGCTTTGTACAAAGGATCACATGCAACAGCGGCAAGACTTGTACAAAAGGTGGTTGCCGGAACGGGTTCCGGCAACCGCGCCCTACGGGTAAAACTTGCGAAGATGCTCAATATTCCAGGAGTTGCTCACTGGGATGCCATCTTCGGTCTCCAGGCGGACAGCGCCAGGCCTAGTGACTCGTTTCACCCGGTAAGGGCCTTCCCACTTCGGTGTCAACTTATTTGAATTCTTGGCGGACTGAACGCGCCGAAGAACAAGGTCGCCTTCCTCGAGACTTCTGGCATTAACTTTGCGGCTATGGTAGCGGCGCAAAGCTTGTTGGTAGCAAGAAGCTCGCACCGCAGCCTGAAGACGGTCTTCCTCAAGGAGCAGCGTGTCATCTTGCCGCAGCTGCTCTTGCTCAAGCTCATCGTAAGCGAGCACTCGAGGCGACCCGTATACGAGTTCCGTGGGGAGAACTGCCTCCGCTCCATAGACTAGAGCAAAGGGTGTCTGGCCAGTGGCTCGATTTGGCATCGTCCTGATCGACCAAAGAACCACCGGCAGCTCCTCGATCCAGTTTCTTCCGCACTTGTGCAGCTTGTCGAAAGTTCTGGTCTTGAGCCCGCGCAGCACTTTGGCATTTGCCCTCTCCGCTTGACCGTTGCTTCTCAGGTGAGCAACAGAAGCGAAGCAGACCTTGGCGCCAAGATCTTGGACGTACTGCATGAAGGTGCGGCTCGTAAATTGCGTACCGTTGTTAGTAATTATCCTGTTAGGGATCCCGAAACGGCAAACAATCGACCTGAAGAACTTGACTGCTGACTGTGTTGTCACCTTCCTCGCTGGTTCCACTTCCGGCCACTTTGTGAACTTGTCGATTGCAACGTACAAGTACTCAAAGCCCCCAACAGCTCGGGGAAAGGGGCCGAGAATGTCGAGCCCCCAGACCAAAAATGGCTAGGATAAAGGGATCGTCTGGAGAGCTTGAGCTGGCTGGTGTATCTGCTTGGAATGAAACTAGCACGCTTCACACTTGGTTACTTGTGCAGTTGCATCCTGGAGGGCTGTCGGCCAGAAGAAGCCTTGCCGGAATGATTTTCCGACAAGGGCTCTTGCGCCAATGTGGTGACCACATATGCCTCCATGTATCTCTGTCAACAGCTTTTGTCCATCTTCCCGGGGAATACACTTCAATTTCACACCGTTGAGTCTTCTTCTGCACAGTGTGTCATCGACAAACTGGTACATACTAGACTGCCGGGCTATTCTTTCCGCTTCTTCTTGCTCTTTGGGAAGTTCTCATGTCTGAAGGAAACGGAAAATCTGCTGTGCCCATGCTAGAGCTTGTGGCTCGGCAACAAGGACTAAAGGCGTGTCTGCTGCTGCGGGAACGTCCGCTTCTACGGCAAGAGCCTGCGGCTCTGCCGGAGCTTGACGTTCCCCGGCAAGTTTGCCGGAGCAAAACTTGCCGGGAGCGTCTGCTTCGACGGAACAAATCCTAGGGCTTGCCGGAGCAGACTGCTCCTCAGCACTCTTGGTGTTGATCTTGGGGACCTTTTTGACGGCGGCTTCGGGAAGCTCTGCCGGAAAATAGTCGCCAGAAATCAACTTCCTCTTTTTGCTCTGTCCAGTTGACGGTGTTACGGACGGCTGAGTCAATTTGAGCACAAAAATCCCTGGTTCCACAGGTAATTTAAGTGCAGCGCACTTTGACAGGCCATCGACAATGTCATTCTGAGCTCTTGGGACATGCTCCATCTGCAGGCCGTCAAAGTACTCTTCTAGCTTTCTCACTTCGTCAACATAGGCTTCCATCAAAGGACTCTGGTAATTCTTGTTCACTTGGCGGACGACAAGCAGTGAGTCACCCCTGACTATGAGCTTCTTAATCCCAAGTTCTGCCGCGATCCTGAGACCGGCAAGCAAGCCTTCATACTCTGCAGTATTGTTTGTCGCTTGCTCCTTGGGAAAGTGCATCTGGACTACGTACTTGAGGTGCTCTCAGGTGGGTGCGACAGGCAGCACGCCAGCACCGGCGCCTTGCAGCGAGAAGGCACCGTCAAAGTACATGAGCCACTCTTTGCTCGCCTCCTTGACGGGGATGCTCGTTTCTGGAATTTCTTCATCTGGTGTTGGCGTCCACTCTGCTATGAATTCTGCCAAGGCTCTGCTTTGGATATTTGAAGTGCTCTCAAACTTGAGACCAAAGCTTGACAGTTCCAGTGCCCACTCGACAATCCTACCTGTCGCTTCTGGATTCTACAGTGTCCTTTTCAGCGGAAAGCGAGTGACAACCGTGATCTCATGTGCTTGGAAGTTTTGGCGCAGCTTTCTCGAGGCCATAAGAAGGCCGAAAAGCAACTTCTGCACACCAGAGTACCTTGACCTAGCCCCCTGCAGAAGGGAGCTGACAAAGTAAACTGGGCGCTGCACCATTTTCTTTTGTATCTCTTCGCGCACCTGCGCAGTTCCATCCTTGTCGGGACCAGAGCTTGCCGGGGAAGCCTCCTGCTTGTCGCTGGATGCGCTTGCTGCGGTTGCTGGCTCGTCGTCTGCCTCCCTCTCCGCCACTAACGCAGCACTAACCACTTGATTGGTTGCCGCTATATATAGCAGCAACTTCTCTTGTGGCTTAGGTGCGACAAGTGTTGGAGTGGAGGACAGGTATCTCTTCAAGTCCTGCAGCGCAGCCTCCGCTTTCGGAGTACATTTCATTGGACCTGCCTTTTTCAAAATTTTGAAAAATGGCAGTGCGCGCTCAGCAGACCGAGAGATAAACCTGCTGAGAGGAGCCACGCAACCGGCAAGCTTCCGTACATCCTTGACGCGTTTTGGTGCTTCGATCTGCTCGATGGCCTTGATCTTGTCGGGATTGGCTTCAATTCCTCGCTGAGATACAAAGAACCCGAGAAGCTTGCCGGAAGGGACTCCAAACACACACTTCTTGGGGTTGAGCTTGAGGTTAATCTTGCGCAGATTTGCAAAAGTTTCTTCTAAATCAGGAATCAGAGTTGCCTTGTCCTTGCTCTTGACCACTATATCATCCATGTAAGCTTCTACATTTCTGTGTATTTGCGGTTTCAGAGCGACATGGACTACTCTTGCAAATGTTGAACCAGCATTCTTTAATCCGAAAGGCATCCGTATGAAACAGTACGTGCCACATGGAGTAATGAATGCTGTTTTCTCCTCATCCTCTTCTGCCATGAAGATCTGATGGTATCCTGAATATGCGTCAAGAAATGAAAGCAAATCACATCCGGCTGTGGAGTCAACAATCTGGTCAATGCGCGGCAAGGGAAATGGGTCTTTGGAACAAGCTTTATTAACATCAGTAAAGTCAATACAAAGCCTCCATTTTCCATTCGCCTTGCGCACGACTACAGGATTGGCCAGCCACGTGGGATGGAGCACTCCTCTGACAAGGCCTGCTGCTTCCAATTTCTTGATTTCTTCTACTATGAATTCTTGGCGCTCCACTGCTTGTTTCCTGACCTTCTGCTTGACGGGCCGCGCATGAGGACAAACGGCAAGATGGTGCTCAATTACTTTCCTGGGAACACCGGGGATGTCAGACGGTTGCCACGCAAACACGTCGACATTCGCCCGCAGGAAAGTAATGAGCGCGCTTTCCTATTTAGGGTCGAGCGTGGCACTGATGGTAAAAGTACCACCAGTGCCGTCCTCCTTGGCGGACACCTTCTTGGTGTGTGGCGGAGCTGCCATTGCCTTCTTACACTTGCCGGTGGAGCTCGATGGTGCGTCCTCGACGGTAGCGCAGCACTCCGGAGAGGTGCGCTTGCCGGAGTGGGCATCAGAGCTTTTGCCGGTCTTGGTTTTCCTCTTCCTCCCGAGAGCTTCAGCGGTAAGTGTCTTGTGATCTGTTGCGGCAGCTGCTTCCCGGTAGATCTTGTCGGCGCAGATAAGGGCATCCTTCTTGTTGCCAGGGACAGAGATGATGCTTATCGGGCCTGGCATCTTAAGCATGTTGTATGCATAGTGAGAGGCCGCCATGAACTTGGCGAGTGCTGGACGGCCTAGTATTCCATTATAAGGTAATGGAAAATCGGCAACGTCAAAAGTAACCCTCTCAGTTCTGAAGTTCATTTCGCTGCCAAATGTTACCGGCAACGTGACCTTCCTCTTTGGCTTGCTCCTTCCCGGGTTAATTCCTTGGAATGTGCCGGTCTCTTCGAGCTCGCTGTCAGGGATCTGGAGTTTCTGGAGTACAGCGGAGGAGATCAGATTTAAGCCGGCCCCGCCGTCAACTAACATCTTAGTGACCTTGAGGTTGCGTATAGTTGGTGAAACCAACAGCGGCAAGCACCCGACCGCAGTTATGCGATCAGGGTGGTCCTCAATGTCAAAGATGATAGGCGTGCTGGACCATTTCAGAAGTTTGCGCGATTCGACAGGTGGTTCTGCCGCATTGACTTCCCGCGCCCATTGCTTGAGTTGGCGGTGGGAAGTATGCAGAGAAGCGCCGCCGTCAACACACAAGACTTCTGTAGCTTTCTGAAACTCCTGCTCACTGTTCTCGACATCATCCATGTCTTCGTCGTCGTCTTCGTCTTCATCCTTGTTGCGGCCGCGGGGAGGTCTGTCTCCTTGCCGCTGCTTGGCCTTGCCGCGGCGTCCTCCCCGGCCGGCGCGTTTCTTGCCGGCTTCTCCACCGCCTCCTTGGGCTCTCTCCTTCTCGCGCCACTCGTACTCAGCCTTTTGTTGCTGGACAAGCTGCTCGACTTTCTTGCAGCTCTGGAGGTCATGGCCCTTGGTGCGGTGGATCTTGCAATACTGCTTGTCGGTGCCGTCCTGCTTGTCGGCAGCTGCCACAGCCTGGCAGTTAGTGCATGCGGCAACCTCCTTGCCGGAGCTACCAACTTTGGCTTGCTTGGCGCCATCGTCGTTGCCGGACTGCTCAAGGACTAGCACCTCTTTACCCTTCTTCTTTCTGTTGTTGTGCCGCTGGTTTTTCTTTGCCGGGGCGGTATCCTCACTGTCAGATCCTCCAGCACCAGTATTTTCTTTGGGGAGTTTCCTCCCTTCCTCAGCACGTGCACACTTGTCGGCCAGGGCATATAGCTCACTGACGTCTCTAATCCTACACATCGCCATCTCCTCTCGCATCCTGCGGTTACGCACGTTCTGATGGAACGCGCTGATGACCGCGGCAGGGTGGATGTCTGGGATGTTGTGCTGTACACGGCTGAATCTTTGAATGTACTTGCGCAGGGGCTCTCCTTCCTTCTGGGCGAGCAGGTGAAGATCACTTTCCTGGCCATGAGGTTTGTGGCCGCCTATAAAGGCGCCGACAAACTGATGGCAAAGGTCCGCCCAAGAGGATATGGAGTTGTCCGGCAAGTGCATGAGCCAGGACCTGACTTTGGGCTTGAGCAACAGCGGGAAGTAGTTGGCAAGGACCTTGTCGTCTCGCCCCCCCGGCAGCTTGCACCGCAATGGTGTAGATGCTGAGGAACTCCGATGGGTGCGACTTGCCGTCGTACTTCTCCGGTACGTCTGGCTTGAAATGCTTCTGGCTGGGCCACTGGACTTGCCGCAGCTCACGGGTAAACGCAGGGCAACCTACCGCGTACGGCAAGTCGCCTGGTTCTCCAGGCGCATGCATGTCAACAGAGGGCCTAGCGCGCAGGTCTGATTGACGCCGCACTTCTCTTCGGTGCTCGATGCGAGTACGAGCGTCTTCTTGCTGTCGTTCGTGGAGAACTTGGCGCTGATCGCGATGAGCTCGCGGATCCGATGACGTGGTGGAGTCGCTGTCGAGGTGGATCCGGCGAGTCGGCGATCTTGGCCTTCGGGGCGGGGAGTGCACAGTGGTTGTACCCCCGCCGGTCTTGTCGCCACCGGCTTGCGCCTGGCTGACTTGCCGTGGTAGCGAAGTACTCGGCTGCCGTGGATTGTCGCCGTTGGCGAAGCCGATAAGTCTCTGAATGGTGGCCCTCCAGTCGTCGATCTTGTCTGGCGCCAGAGGGTAATCTAGAAGCAGTTGGGCCCGTGCCAACGATTCTGCCAGAGTGGTGGGCGGCGGCGGCGAACGGTGCGAGGAGCGAGATATGCTCGGACTTCTAACTACGTTAGAAGGAGCAGTACCTCGTCCAGGTGACCGTGCCCCGCTCGCGCCAGCATGTTGGCGCGCATGCTGGTCTTGAGCACTCCGGGATCCACCAGCTTGATCTTGGCCCAGCAAACGTATGGTACCGTGAGTACCATAACGCTGCTGGTCCCGCGCCTCCTGCGATGGGCGCGGTGCGTGTACGGACGCCGAGGTCTTGGAGTGCGCCCGGTCGTTGTGGGAGCCGACTGCGCCGCCGATGTGCAGCACAGCCTTGTCCTTGGACCTGGCGGCACCGTGTGCTCCCTTGTCGCCGCCTGTTCTTCCGCCGGCGTCTACCCCACTAGCCGTTCGCTCCGGCGACGGTGGGCGTGGCGCGGATGGAGCAGCTGCCTCCGAAATCTTCTTCGGTGGCATGTCGATGTATGTGATGAAGATCCGGCTCGTGCGAGCGCCGGATCAGGTCCGCACAACCTCGACGCAGCCCCTACCTGGCGCGCCAAAGATGTCGGGGGTGCTGATCCCACGCACACCTATGGGGATCGGCGGACCGAGCCCCTTTTCGGTTCGGCAGGGGGCGGAGAAGGCACAAAGAGCAGATCGAGGCGATACGCACGAGCAACATGACTACAGGGAAAACGGTCTATTGGAATGAATTTTTTTGTTGCAATAAGTAACAAACTGTTGCAATATGTATCTATCGCAACAAAGTAGAAATTGTTGCCAAGCGTCGCAATAAACTCTGTGGCAATAGGATAATGCAAGATTTTTTGGTATCATGGCAACATGGAATGGTATCGCAACGATTTTTCTCGTGGCATTTGAATTATATTGCCACAAGCCCCGCCGTTGCGGCACACACATATGGCCACAAAATACTCTTTGTGGCAATAACCTAGCGCAACGAATGAGATTTCGTGGCAAGACCCTCTCGCAACGACATAATTTTGTGGCAACACACTTGTTGCAATGACCAAGGATTTGTAGCCAAAACTTATTGCAACATGCAAATTTTGTGGTGATACATTATCGCAACAGGCAGGTTTCGTGGCAATATATTTTTGCGACAGGTGTAATTCCATGGTGATAACCTATTGCACGTATTATATATTACACTAATAATGCATTGTCCAAGCACCATTTACAAGTACAGAACAATGCTCACATGTTGATAATGGTAGAAGAAAATCATGAGTACATGTCCAAAGCATTCATTCATTCATTAACAAGTTCAAGAATAAAACATCCAAGTCAGATACATGTTCTACAAAGTCTGAAAGGAAATCTAAATATTCAAACAAACAAGATACATATGACTTCATCTAGTCAACAAGCATTTTTCAAGACATCACTTTTCTTCACTTCACATAGAAAAACCGTCCTACAAGGCGCCTCCTAAACTGGTAATAAATCTTGTTGGGATCTTTCTTCTTCATTTAGAGAAAACCATCCTATAAGGCAAAAACAAAATTTGAAGCTTATAGTTAGTTAAGACAGTAAAGACAATACACAATAAAAATGATTATAAATAAGGGTTGATGATTCTACATGGGATGGATTCCATATTTATAATCCATATCAAGAATGTACTGTAATATTTATTCATTAGAACTTCTGACATATTACTATGGCTAC
Organism: Triticum monococcum; assembly: GCA_034509565.1. NCBI lineage: Eukaryota > Viridiplantae > Streptophyta > Magnoliopsida > Poales > Poaceae > Triticum > Triticum monococcum. The sequence goes on from CM067845.1 coordinate 676,341,083, forward strand.
TTCTGTACAGTCATTTAGCAAGAAAAGATAGGTGTTGTTTACACAGATACAAGGTCTATAAATAGATGATTAGCGAGCAGCAAATACAAAAGTTTCTATTCTAACATGAATGACCGAATTTCAATGAAATACATCAGGTTTCCTCGTTGAGGGCATTCACGAAAGAAGATATTTGCCTCTTTTTATTTGTGGCACATAAACATTGATATCTCAAAGTAGGCAGAGAACTAAAGGGTTGATCGTGCTACTTGAGAAAGTAATCATGCCTTTTTTCTATGTAAACATACTAATGAAAAGCAGAAAGGGTAATCCGTACACCAATGCATGGATAACATGAGTTCCACCAGTTTATACTTGGCATGTAATCTGCTGGTTGTTCCACGTATAGGCTATTGCACTTATAGAAGAAAAGGTTGGCATGCTTATTATGTTTCTCGACTTAGTATTTCACTTAATTATTAGCATGTGTGGTAGAAACACATGCAAACCAAGGCACAAGTTTTTCTTTGTTTTACTTGCATTTTCCTGAATCAACTATTTTCTTCTCCTCTTCATGACTGATCATGTAGTAAAAGTCTAAAAATTATCCTATCAGTGATGTATCACTTGATATGAGTTTACCCACAAATGTAGCATGTTGCTGAAATCTATTTTCTCCAGCCTAGTATAAGTTTAGAAGTTGTTTAATGGGGCTGCACTAGTGTGGTGGTTGCCTTCGAGGTACAGATTCTTTTTTGCCTTGTCTTTTGTGTTGTGTTCAGTTTCAGATGGTATAGTTCGGCATGTACATGCTTCAATGGAAACTAGATCTCATAATTTTGTCAAATACCTTATCACTTGGAGGACGGCGATGGTGTTTAGCTGCTTGCATAAGCTGGTGTTGAGTAATCATGCTCGAATTTTTAAACAGAGAACTTGACCGATTTCCAGTTCCGTTTCTTGGAGCGTCCCTTGCTTGGGAAAACTGCATTGAATGGATAACTCACAAGATTTACTTTTCTTCATAGAACATAACTGTACTAAATTGAAAGCTTTTGTATTACCTGATGTGCGTCTTCCTGTCGAGTTCCCAATATCTGCTCAACATCCGACCTCATTGATTGCCTAACCTCATTCATAATATCATGCATCATTGCTTGCTTAGCCTCCTCAAGTTCTCTCTGCCTTGCTATGCGTTCCTCCTCAAGCTGTTTTTCCCTGGCAACTCGCTCTTCTTCTCATTCTCTTTGCCTCTCTGCCTGTTGTTCAACAATTTGCCTCCTTAAGTCATGAACCTCCAGGGTTAGCTCACCATTTTGCCTCTGGCTTTCAGAATGTAGTCTTTCAGAACTGCTAGGCGGCTTAGCCATGTATCCTCGGCCACGAGGCTTCAATGATGTACTTTCCATAGTAGATCTGTAGCTATTCTGGAAAATATTGTTTTGCTCTTCACTTGAAATTGGACCACCAATCTCTCCTTCTTTCTCCCTAATCTGGCTGCGTGCATTGTCCTACACCACATAAAGATAGCATACTTAAGTTGTTAAGAATGTTAATATGATATTGCACAGCATAAGTAATGTAACAAGCTAGATTTCTTTGTTTGAAAATGTTTCTCACATGAACAGTCTGTGATTCTTCATTAGACCATGATCCATTTCGTGTATGAGTGATCTACCAAAGTTGTAGAATAGTTGGTTCCTTCCCAGTCTCCTCATCCCTCTACAAGTATAGAGATATGTCAAATAGAGAACCTTGAAATTTGACCGTACAAAGGTGCATTACATCTACTCTTTTGAGTACCTTCTCATAGCTAATCTGCGAGTACGATTTTGAACCAGCTATATGCCTCGCCTTTTGCTTCTGGCGATTTTCCGTATTTATTCGGCTAAGCTCCTGCCACACACAATATAATGAGAGGCATGTTGTAACTAATACAGTTTACTTACTACACCTAAGAGGCATGTTGTAACTAATACAATTTACTTACTACACCTAGTAATGTACACAGAAGTAACCTGGAATTTTAAATCAGTGCCAAAATAATTGATCATATAATCCCACTCCTCTGGAGTTACATCCTCAGGTTTATTGGCCCTTCTTTGAGCATCAGTACTGTATGCTTTGTATGTTGAATGCAAAGTTGACTGCCATCCTCTATAGCGCTCTCTAGCAATTGTTAGTATTTTTCCCTTCGTAGAATATGTGTCCTCCAAATCCCACTTAGCCTAAAAAGGAATGATGACAGGAGTCTATTATTTATAAATATATATTGGAGAGGCTATGAAAAATGCTGAAGTACAAACTTATACTTACAATGACATCAGCAATGATTGAATCCTTCACAGAAGAATCAATGGCAGACCACTTGTTCACACCAATGAGTGGTGCCTTCCTTTTCATGTAAACCACCACGTCATCCACAAACATACGATAGTTCTCTCCGATAGAACCTCCCAATGTTTTGGAAAATTCAATGTGAAGCTTTGAGGAACCATTGGTGAATCGCTTCTTGGCGACCTTGATTCCTTTGAGGACACCTCGCCCCTTCTTCTTTTGACCACCACTTTCTGTCGATTAAAATCCCAGAAAAGCAACTTTGTTTTTAAATTGCCATGCAGTCATAAGGAGCGAAGTGAACAGTAATGCTGGAAATTGTACCTATATCTGCTTCTGTATGACGTCGGCGTGCGTGCGACGGCCAATTGGACTGGTCTGTGGGGCTTTCCGAAGCGTTACTTTGTTGTACAGTATTTGTCATGTCATTTGCTGGATTCAGGCCATTGTACAATTAATTGATCCAGTAGTATATATTTGAGGTTAGGTTGTGGATGAGAACTATGTATAACATGTACCTGATGTTGGTTGTCTGCTCTGCTGATTCTTGTACGCAATGATGGTATCGTCCCTTGACGATGATACAGAGCCTCTTGTCACTGTATCAAAAAAAATATATACTTCTCAACAGTACTGTACCCATGCTAGCTACAAATGTGGTGGTTGGGTATTTGTATTATTGTTAGTATGCTCCTATGAGAAGGTTTTGGTCACAAGAGCTAGAAAAGATATTTCAAAGTTACAATAATGCCATAGTCAAACATGATTGTAGAACTATGAATTACGAGAATATTTCAAGCTAGTACATACCCCTTCGTGTTTAAGTGTTGTCTCGCCCTGAGGATAAAGTTGGAGCCCCATTCAGATAATTTGATGTATCAATTCCTGCATGCATTTTCACAAAGTGTGATGGCAAATTTATTATGTAGTTCTTAACTCGTACTTACTTTTGTAGTTCTTACAAATTTATTATGTTTGCTCCTGGGAACCAAATGCAAGATGTAGTGGGAATGGACATAGTATTTGTGATCATGAGACAATAATCAAGAAATTGAGGGTTGAGAGGCCATCATTTAAGGAAAAGTACATATTGCCAGGGGCTTACAATATTAGTTGTTTGCAATTGCTAAAGTAAATGTACATAGTTCAGATTACCAGATTCTTGCTGAGTAGTTTGTCGATTCTGGTGTGCCAAGATGGTATCTTCTCTTGATGCCATTGCATATCCTAAACAAATGCATGACAAAAGGTAGGAAGGGGATAATCAATTAAGAAAAAATGGTAGTAAAAATAGCAACATGTCTAAACAATGCAATATGTAAAAATAGAGTTATGATATTGAAATTTCTCATCACATTAACATAATATAACACCAAGCAACAGGGACAAATATGTTTCTCTCTATATTATAGAAAACTTAATCCTAATGTTCTACACAAAAAACTCATCATCGTCAGATTTGTCGAGTACTAAATGAGGAACATGGCCATCATTTATATATGTCTCATCATCATCATAGCTATCACTATCAGATTCAAGCTCATCATCTCCGGGATCAACTTCGGGTATCTTCGGAATATCTGAAGCATCACCACTCGCACCTTCCATGCCAGATCTAGACCAACTTTCGACATCCCCTTCTATGTCTGGCACATTTGTATCTCCAACTACAATATCAAATAAGTCAGCATCAACTCCGGTTCCATCGTCATCATTTCCTACGGATGGCATGGCATATAGGTCTCGCGGCTTCAATCTAACAATAGAAGCCCAATTTATCATCTTGACATCTCTCACATAGAACACTTGTTCTGCTTGAATGCCTAGTATGTAGGGATCATCCCTATATCGAAGTCGGGTAGTATCTACATCGATATAGCCATAATCATCCTTCTTGTAGCCCGTGCTTTGATTTTTATTGGCAGAGGGCACATCAAACCAGTCACATTGAAATAGCACTACCTCCTTTTCCGAGGGAAAATCTACACAAATAAATTTCTTGATCACACCAAACCAATCAAGGTTGCCAGATCGAGCATCGCCCCTAACAACAACACCGCTGTTTTGGGTATTCAAATCTCTTTCTACACTATCATTTCTAAAGAAAAACCCATTGATGAAGGTGCGATTATAAACATGAGCTCGAGGGTCAGGTCCTCTAGATAGGGCATACAAAAGATCGTTGACTTTCCCTTCTTTGTGAAGTGCCTGGATCTGTATTAACATGTGCAAATTATTAGAAAAAGCCACAACTATTTTTATTAACACGAGCATAAGTAATTACTATGTACTATGTTCTTACACGCCTCTCGAACCAATCTACAAACTCGTCTCTGTGCCGTTTCTGGACACCGCGAGCACCAGCCCTTGTAAGCTCATCCAGATGCTCACTATAACAAAAGTGTTGAGTAGGTTCAGAACAGTGCACATGTACCATGAAGAAAAAAATAAAAAATAAAAACATCCTTACTCTGTCCATGAGTTGGATTCCTCACAGTTTGTTATTATGTAGTGCCTAATTTGCTTCATCTCTGCCTTAGAAAGTGTTTCAAATGTGAAACCTTTCTTTGAGTGATCAATTGTGCCCAATACACTAAGTCCAGCTGGTCCTTCATCTCTAGCTGCAGCTTCATGACGATCTGGCCGGTTCAGCTTGGTATCAATGTTACCAAAAAACGGCTACAAAATGTTAGACACTCTTCAGCTATGTAACCCTCGGCAATTGAACCTTCTGGGTGAGCTTTGTTCCGCACATATCCTTTAAGTGTGCGCAAATATCTTTCCACGGGATACATGCATCGGTAAGAAACAGGTCCACCTAATCGAGCTTCTTCAGCAAGGTGAATAGGAAGGTGCATCATGATATCAAAAAACTGGGGTGGAAGGATCATCTCAAGTCGACAGAGAGTTTCTGAAATTGTACGACTCAACTTTGCTAGCTCTTCAGGATTTAATTCCTTGGAATAAATCGCAGCAAAGAATAGGCTTAGCTCGAGGAATGGGACAACAAATTTCTTGGGCAGTATATTGCGTACCCAAATGGGAAGAAGTTTCTGAAAGAGGACATGGCAGTCATGAGTTTTGAGCCCAGACACCTTACAACCTTCGAGGTCCACACATCTTTTTAGGTTTGATGCATAACCATCGGGCATCCTTACACCATGCAAAAACTTGCATAGCATTTTCTTCTCATCCTTGGTCAAATTATGGCAAGCTAGATTTAAAGTATACTTTCCATTACTGACATTTGGATGCAGATCCTTCCCTATCTTTAAGTGCTGCAAATCAAGACGGGCCTTCAGAGTATCATTTGATTTACCATCCATATCAAGCAGTGTCCCTAAAAAGTTGTCACAGATGTTCTTCTCAATGTGCATTACATCCAATTTATGCCTAATAAGCAAGTTCTTCCAATAAGGGAGATCAAAAAATATACTCTTCTTCCTCCAATTATGCCACTTATTATCATCATCACGCTTCCTCTTTCTAGTTTTCCCAAAGGTTTCCTGCTCAAAACTTGCATGTTGTTGTACCACGTCATTGCCCGAGAGTGGCACCGGAGCATCTCTATTTTCTGTCTCGTTATTGAAGCAACTCTTGTTTCTACGCCACTTGTGGTCACGACTTAGAAAACAGCGATGACCCATGTAACAGTACTTGCGCCCATATTTCAACCATAAATGGTCTGTGTGCATGTGGCAATATGGGCATGCTAGTTTTCCTTTTGTGCTCCAACCAGATAGCATTGCATAAGCAAGGAAATCATTAATTGTCCACATGAGGGCTGCATGCATCCGAAATTTCTTCTTCGTTGTGGCATCATATGTGTCGGCACCAACATACCATAGATCTTTGAGTTCATCTATCAAAGGCTGTAGATATACATCGATGTTATTTCCTGGTGACTTTTTTCCAGGAATTATCATCGGCATTAACCAATATGGTTGTTTCAAACACAACCAAGGAGGCAAGTTATATGGAATTAGAATCACTGGCCAACAAGAGTATGACACATTCATTATCCCATATGGGTTGAACCCATCAGATGCAAGCCCAAGCCTTACATTCCGTGCATCCGAAGAGAATCCTTTAGAATAAATATTATCAAAATGCTTCCATGCCAAAGAATCTGCAGGGTGCCGCATTATACCATCATCCACATGGTCGTCCTTATGCCATCTCATATATGATGATGTAGCCTCGGTCATAAATAGACCTTGTAGTCGTGGAGTGAGTGGGAAATATCTTAGAACTTTACGGGCCACTTGCTTCTTCCCTTTATGGTTTGTCCTCTCGACATCTGATTCATCAGCCGCAGCAGCTTTCCATCTACATTCCTTACAGGTCGGACAGTAATCCATGTCAGCATACTCTTTCCGGAATAGCACACAATCATTAATGCAAGCATGTATCTTTTAGTAGTCAAGCCCAAGATCCCGGATTATCTTCTGAACTTTCTCGAGAGAATTTGGAATACAATGACCTTTTGGAAGCGCTTCTGTGAACAATTAAAGTACTGCCTCACATGCCCTATTGCTCAACCCAAACAAGCACTTTATCTGGTAGAGTCTCACAATGAAAGAAAGCTTTGTGAGCTCCTTGCAACCAGGGTACAACTCCTTTTCAGCATCCTTCAACAAAGCAAAGAAAGCCTTGGCACATCCACCTGCCTCTTCGTTACTTCTACCTTCTGCAGACCCTTCTGGGATATTACCATCATCATGCAACATCTCTTCACTAGTACCTTCACCTGTGGTTTTGCTACTTTCTGGCTCGGTGCTACGTATGAGAGTGTTGAGCAAATCACGAACTACAAAGTCATCACCTCTCACCCCTTCACCTTCAGATCCTTCAGCTGTACTTTCGTCATCTGAATCCTCTCCATGGTATTTCCAGCAAGTATAACTGGGATCCATCCCATTCATGAGCAGGTCAACGTGTACTTCGTCCCTTTCCTTGTAAATAGCATTGAGACATCTTCTACATGGGCATAAAGCGGTTGATCTTCCAGGACTACCGTCAAAAGCCAAATCTAAAAATTCCTTAATGCCACTCTGCCACTCCGCGGAATCCCTATTCATATCCATACAACTCCTATCTCGAGCCATCTAGCTGATTTTAAACTAGAAAATTAGATAAAGGATTTACACACTTGTCAGGAAAGTGAATCTGAAATATGGAAATAGTATGTAGTATAATAGAACAGAATAGTTGTCCGTTTAGGACATGAGCTATTTTTCTCAAAATAATACAGATAACTTTTGAGCCTCATAGATACTCGTACTACACGAAATTTGGCATAGTAGTTATATTTGTTTATAGAATAGGATTACAACATATGCATATTAGGTATTAGCAAAACAAGAGAACACAGTACTGAATGTAACTTATTTCATTCAGACTAAGAAAAAGATGAAAATTTGGGAATGTTGACATAACCCAAACAAACCTTATCAAATTTAACATTAAACGCTATGCATATAGGTATTAGCAAAACGAGAAAATATGCGTACTGAAAGTAACTTATTTCATTCAGACTGAATAAAAAAATGAAAATTTGAGAATATTGACATAACAAAAACAAACCTTCTCACAGGTCGTCCTTGACGCAACAAAGAACTGGCTTCTTCCTTATCCTGACTTCGACCTTTCCTGCATACAATTTTTCTAAGGATGAGCAATGTAATACCATTTGTTGCATACAAGAATTATGTATCAGCTTTTATGTGAGCCCAAATCTGACGAGATAACTCAATAAATTTTGGTATGGGAAGCATGTTATGAAATCCAAAGCAAGGCTGGATATGCAAAGAACACAATGGAACGAAGCCTCATAACTAAAAACTAGCCAAAAAAGTACTAAATGCATAGGTACATGGCATCAAACAATTGTTTGATAACTACATTTACTATAACTGAAAGAGAAAATTTAACTGGGGAGCATAGGGTGAAGGTCTCAATCGGAATTAGATCATATCCAGTGCCACTTCCTGATCAAAGCTTTGAAGACTATTTTTGGGGGTTAAATCCATAGTCCTGTTTACCTTTCACTCTAGCAGGCTATCAACAATTTTACCTGAAGCCTGCGGCTGCCCATCGGAGGAGCAAAAGTGTGTATCGCTAGCGGCAGGTGTGAGTGCGTTTGCCTCTGTCAGGGATGAGGGGACGAGAGAGAGAAGAGGCAGTTAAAAAAGGGTGGAGCTTTTGCTGAAGCTCCGGTTTGAGGGAACAAGAAGCCAGATGAAGATGGCCAACTGGCTATTCTTGCTGCAGGCCACAAGGCACTATATGATGACATGGTCCCTACATTTGATGTACTTGGGAAAAGTGTTGAAAGGCAGAGCTGATTCAGGCTAAAGCGTGATTGACGGCTGAATGTTTAAAACTACATGCCATGGGCATGCATATATTCTTGTAGTTCGTCCAACCATGTGGCTTATCATCATACAATTGATATGTGCATTCAAAGGTTGATGCCTGATTGTGCTGTACGATGTAGCTACAAGTTTCGAATAAAAGAAAAAAATACCTGATGGAACAGAGGCATACAGTAGAAGAGAGGAAAACAGAGCAGATGAGACCGGAATAGTTGTAGATCTGGAAAGCACGCCACGGGCTGTCCACAGGAGCGGCGGCAATCCCACCCTTCCGACAGGTCGCGGCCATCCGGCGACGTGACATGGCGAGCCCCAGTGCGTTGGTGACCACCGGCCCTGAAGTTGATCTGGTCGATGCCGCGCGGCAAGCCCCGGTCCGGAGGCGACCTCCAGCGTGCCGCCGACCGTCGGCGCTGAAGCTGGTCCTGTCGGAGCCGCACGACGAGCCCCAGCGCTGAGGCAACCTTTTTCCCTGAGCTGCTCCCGCCGGCATAGCTAGCTGTGGTGCAGCGGCCATCAACCTATTCCCTCCGACGTGCGCAAGAGGCAGCGACGCTACTCACAGTCCCTGCGGCGCGTGGCCCTCCCTCCCCATCTTAATTGGAAGCAGTGAAAATTCCCCTTTGTGCAGGTGAGAGGGTCGTGGCCCCTAGGTAGATGGGATGGAGATTAGGCGACGACGGCGACTAGCAGGGAGAAGGTCAAGTGGGGCACCCCTGAAGGAAATATGCCCTAGAGGCAATAATAAAGTTATTATTTATTTCCTTAAATCATGATAAGTGTTTATTATTCATGCTAGAATTGTATTAACCGGAAACATAATACATGTGTGAATACATAGACAAAACAGAGTGTCACTAGTATGCCTCTACTAGACTAGCTCGTTAATCAAAGATGGTTATGTTTTCTAACCATGAACAAAGAGTTGTTATTTGATTAACGAGGTCACATCATTAGTTGAATGATCTGATTGACATGACCCATTCCATTAGCTTAGCACCCGATCGTTTAGTATGTTGCTATTGCTTTCTTCATGACTTATACATGTTCCTATGACTATGAGATTATGCAGCTCCCGTTTACCGGAGGAACACTTTGGGTACTACCAAACGTCACAACGTAACTGGGTGATTATAAAGGAGTATTACAGGTGGCTCCAAAGGTAGATGTTGAGTTGGCGTATTTCGAGATTAGGATTTGTCACTCCGATTGTTGGAGAGGTATCTCTGGGCCCTCTCGGTAATGCACATCACATAAGCCTTGCAAGCACTGCAACTAATATGTTAGTTGTTAGATGATGTATTACGGAACGAGTAAAGAGACTTGCCAGTAACGAGATTGAACTAGGTATTGGATACCGACGATCGAATCTCGGGCAAGTAACATACCGATGACAAAGGGAACAACGTATGTTGTTATGCGGTCTGACCGATAAAGATATTCATTGAATATGTAGGAGCCAATATGGGCATCCAGGTCCCGCTATTGGTTATTGACCGGAGACGTGTCTCGGTCATGTCTGCATTGTTCTCGAACCGTAGGGTCCGCACGCTTAACGTTACGATGACAGTAATTATGAGTTTATGCATTTCGATGTACCGAAGTTAGTTCGGAGTCCCGGATGTGATCACGGACATGACGAGGAGTCTCGAAATGGTCGAGACATAAAGATTGATATATTGGAAGCCTATATTTGGACATCGGAATTGTTCCGGGTGAAATCGGCATTTTACCGGAGTACCGGGGGGGTTACCGGAACCCCCCGGGGGTTATTGGGCCAACATGGGCCTTAAGGGAGAAGAGGAGAGGAGGCAAGAGGTGGCCGCGCGCCCCTCCCCTTCCTAGTCCGAATAGGACAAGGGAAGGGGGCCGGCGCCCCCCCCCCCCACTTTCCTTCCTCTCTTCCTCCTATTCTCCCCCTTCTCTCCTAGTCCAACTAGGAGTCCTACTCCCGGTGGGAGTAGGACTCCCCTTGGCGCGCCACACCTTGGCCGGCCGCCTCCTCCCCTTGCTCCTTTATATACGGGGGCAGGGGGCACCCCAAGACACACAAGTTGATCCTGGAGATCGTTCCTTAGCCGTGTGCGGTGCCCCTGCCACCATATTCCACCTCGATCATATCGTTGCAGTGCTTAGGCGAAGCCCTGCGTCGGTAGAACATCAAGATTGTCACCACGCCATCGTGCTGACGGAACTCCTCCCCGAAGCTTTGCTGGATCGGAGCCCGGGGATCGTCATCGAGTTGTACGTGTGCTAAGAACTCGGAGGTGCCGGAGTAACGGTGCTTGGATCGGTCGGATCGGGAAGAAGACGTACGACTACTTCCTCTATGTTGTGTCAACGCTTCCGTTGCGATCTACAAGGGTACGTAGATCAGACTCTCCCCCTCGTTGCCATGCATCACCATGATCTTGCGTGTGCGTAGGAAATTTTTTGAAATTACTACGTTCCCCAACAGTGGCATCCGAGCCTAGGTTTTATGGTTTGATGATATTTGCACGAGTAGAACACAAGTGAGTTGTGGGCGATACAAGTCATACTGCCTACCAGCATGTCATACTTTGGTTCGGCGGTATTGTTGGACGAGACGACCCGGACCAACCTTACGCGTACGCTTACGCGAGACCGGTTCCCTCGACGTGCTTTGCACATAGATGGCTTGCGGGCGACTGTCTATCCAACTTTAGTTGAACCGAGTGTGGCTACGCCCGGTCCTTGAGAAGGTTAAAACGGAGTCTATTTGACAAACTATCGTTGTGGTTTTGATGCGTAGGTAAGATGAGTTCTTGCTTAAAGCCCGTAGCAGCCACGTAAAACTTCCAACAACAAAGTAGAGGACGTCTAACTTGTTTTTGCAGGGCATGTTGTGATGTGATATGGTTAAGGCATGATGCTAAATTTTATTGTATGAGATGATCATGTTTTGTAATCGAGTTATCGGCAACTGGCAGGAGCCATATGGTTGTCGCTTTATTGTATGCAATGCAATCGCGATGTAATGCTTTACTTTATTACTAAGCGGTAGTGATAGTCATGGAAGCATAAGATTGGCGATACGACAACGATGCTACGATGGAGATCAAGGTGTCACGCCGGTGACGATGGTGATCATGACGGTGCTTCGGAGATGGAGATCACAAGCACAAGATGATGATGGCCATATCATATCACTTATATTGATTGCATGTGATGTTTGTCTTTTTATGCATCTTATCTTGCTTTGATTGACGGTAACATTATAAGATGATCTCTCACTAAATTATCAAGAAGTGTTCTCCCTGAGTATGCACCGTTGCCAAAGTTCGTCGTTCCCAGACACCACGTCATGATCGGGTGTGATAAGCTCTACGTCCAAATACAACGGGTGCAAAACAGTTGCACACGCGGAATACTCAGGTTATACATGACGAGCCAAGCATATACATATATGGCCTCGGAACACGGAGACCGAAAGGTCGAGCGTGAATCATATAGTAGATATGATCAACATAACGATGTTCACCATTGAAAACTACTCCATCTCACGTGATGATCGGTTATGGTTTAGTTGATTTGGATCACGTGATCACTTAGAGGATTAGAGGGATGTCTATCTAAGTGGGAGTTCTTAAGTAATTTAATTAACTGAACTTAAACTTATCATGAACTTAGTACCTGATAGTATCTTGCTTGTTTATGTTGATTGTAGATAGATGGCTCGTGCTGTTGTTCCGTTGAATTTTAATGCGTTCCTTGAGAAAGCAAAGTTGAAAGATGATGGTAGCAATTACACGGACTGGGTCCGTAACTTGAGGATTATCCTCATTGCTGCATAGAAGAATTACGTCCTGGAAGCACCGCTGGGTGCCAGGCCTGCTGCTGGAGCAACACCAGATGTTATGAACGTCTGGCAGAGCAAAGCTGATGACTACTCGATAGTTCAGTGTGCCATGCTTTACAGCTTAGAATCGGGACTTCAACGACGTTTTGAACATCATGGAGCATATGAGATGTTCCAGGAGTTGAAGTTAATATTTCAAGCAAATGCCCGGATTGAGAGATATGAAGTCTCCAATAAGTTCTATAGCTGCAAGATAGAGGAGAACAGTTCTGTCAGTGAGCATATACTCAAAATGTCTGGGTATAATAATCACTTGATTCAATTGGGAGTTAATCTTCCGGATGATTGCGTCATTGACAGAATTCTCCAATCACTGCCACCAAGCTACAAGAGCTTTGTGATGAACTATTATATGCAAGGGATGAACAAGACTATTCCCGAGCTCTTCGCAATGCTGAAAGCTGCGGAAGTAGAAATCAAGAAGGAGCATCAAGTGTTGATGGTTAACAAAACCACTAGTTTCAAGAAAAGGGGCAAAGGGAAGAAGAAGGGGAACTTCAAGAAGAGCGGCAAGCAAGTTGCTGCTCAAGAGAAGAAACCCAAGTCTGGACCAAAGCCTGAAACTGAGTGCTTCTATTGCAAGCAGACTGGTCACTGGAAGCGGAACTGCCCCAAGTATTTGGCGGATAAGAAGGATGGCAAGGTGAACAAAGGTATATGTGATATACATGTTATTGATGTGTACCTTACTAGAGCTCGCAGTAGCACCTGGGTATTTGATACTCGTTCTGTTGCTAATATTTGCAACTCGAAACAGGGACTACGGAATAAGCGGACACTAGCAAAGGACGAGGTGACGATGCGCGTGGGAAACGGTTCCAAAGTCGATGTGATCGCGGTCGGCACGCTACCTCTACATCTACCTTCGGGATTAATATTAGACATATATAATTGTTATTTGGTGCCAGCGTTGAGCATGAACATTATATCTGGATCTTGTTTAATGCGAGACGGTTATTCATTTAAATCAGAGAATAATGGTTGTTCTATTTATATGAGTAATATCTTTTATGGTCATGCACCTTTGAAGAGTGGTCTATTTTTGATGAATCTCGATAGTAGTGATACACATATTCATAATGTTGAAGCCAAAAGATGCAGAGTTGATAATGAAAGTGCAACTTATTTGTGGCACTGTCGTTTAGGTCATATCGGTGTAAAGCGCATGAAGAAACTCCATACTGATGGACTTTTGGAACCACTTGATTATGAATCACTTGGTACTTGCGAACCGTGCCTCATGGGCAAGATGACTAAAACACCGTTCTCCGGTACTATGGAGAGAGCAACAGATTTATTGGAAATCATACATACCGATGTATGTGGTCCGATGAATATTGAGGCTCGCGGCGGATATCGTTATTTTCTCACCTTCACAGATGACTTAAGCAGATATGGGTATATCTACTTAATGAAACACAAGTCTGAAACATTTGAAAAGTTCAAAGAATTTCAGAGTGAAGTTGAAAATCATCGTAACAAGAAAATAAAGTTTCTACGATCTGATCGTGGAGGAGAATATTTGAGTTACAAGTTTGGTGTACATTTGAAAAATTGTGGAATAGTTTCGCAACTCACGCCACCCGGAACACCACAACGTAATGGTGTGTCCGAACGTCGTAATCGTACTTTACTAGATATGGTGCGATCTATGATGTCTCTTACTGATTTACCGCTATCGTTTTGGGGATACGCTCTAGAGACGGCCGCATTCACGTTAAATAGGGCACCATCAAAATCCGTTGAGACGACACCTTATGAACTATGGTTTGGCAAGAAACCAAAGTTGTCGTTTCTTAAAGTTTGGGGCTGCGATGCTTATGTGAAAAAGCTTCAACCTGATAAGCTCGAATCCAAATCGGAGAAATGTGTCTTCATAGGATATCCAAAGGAAACGATTGGATACACCTTCTATCACAGATCCGAAGGCAAGACTTTTGTTGCTAAGCTCGGAAACTTTCTAGAGAAGGAGTTTCTCTCGAAAGAAATGAGTTGGAGGAAAGTAGAACTTGACGAGGTAACTGTACCTGCTCCCTTATTGGAAAGTAGTACATCACAGAAAACCATTTCTGAGACACCTACACCAATAAGTGAGGAAGCTAATGATGATGATCATGAAACTTTAGATCAAGATACTACTGAACCTCGTAGGTCAACCAGAGCGAGATCCGCACCAGAGTGGTACGGTAATCCTGTTCTGGAGGTCATGCTACTAGATCATGATGAACGTACGAACTATGAAGAAGCGATGGTGAGCCCAGATTCTGCAAAGTGGCTTGAAGCCATGAAATCTGAGATGGAATCCATGTATGAGAACAAAGTATGGACTTTGGTTGACTTGCCCGATGATCGGCAAGCAATTGAGAATAAATGGATCTTTAAGAAGAAGACTGACGCTGATGGTAATGTTACTGTCTACAAAGCTCGACTTGTCGCAAAAGGTTTTCGACAAGTTCAAGGGATTGACTACGATGAGACGTTCTCACCCGTAGCGATGCTTAAGTCTGTCCGAATCATGTTAGCAATTGCCGCATTTTATGATTATGAAATTTGGCAGATGGATGTCAAAACTGCATTCCTGAATGGATTTCTGGAAGAAGAGTTGTATATGATGCAACTGGAAGGTTTTGTCGATCCAAAGGGAGCTAACAAAGTGTGCAAGCTCCAGCGATCCATTTATGGACTGGTGCAAGCCTCTCGGAGTTGGAATAAACGCTTTGATAGTGTGATCAAAGCATTTGGTTTTATACAGACTTTTGGAGAAGCCTGTATTTACAAGAAAGTGAGTGGGAGCTCTGTAGCATTTCTAATATTATATGTGGATGACATATTACTGATTGGAAATGATATAGAATTTCTGGATAGCATAAAGGGATACTTGAATAAAAGTTTTTCAATGAAAGACCTCGGTGAAGCTGCATACATATTAGGCATAAAGATCTATAGAGATAGATCAAGACGCTTAATTGGACTTTCACAAAGCACATACCTTGACAAGATTTTGAAGAAGTTCAAAATGGATCAAGCAAAGAAAGGGTTCTTGCCTGTGTTACAAGGTGTGAGATTGAGTAAGACTCAAAGCCCGACCACTGCAGAAGATAGAGAGAAAATGAAAGATGTTCCCTATGCTTCAGCCATAGGCTCTATCATGTATGCAATGCTGTGTACGAGACCTGATGTGTGCCTTGCTATAAGTTTAGCAGGGAGGTACCAAAGTAATCCAGGAGTGGATCACTGGACAGCGGTCAAGAACATCCTGAAATACCTGAAAAGGACTAAGGATATGTTTCTCGTATATGGAGGTGACAAAGAGCTCACCGTAAGAGGTTACGTTGATGCAAGCTTTGACACTGATCCGGACGATTCTAAGTCGCAAACCGGATATGTGTTTATATTAAACGGTGGAGCTGTCAGTTGGTGCAGTTCTAAACAAAGCGTCGTAGCGGGATCTACATGTGAAGCGGAGTACATAGCTGCTTCGGAAGCAGCGAACGAAGGAGTCTGGATGAAGGAGTTCATATCCGATCTAGGTGTCATACCTAGTGCATCGGGTCCAATGAAAATCTTTTGTGACAATACTAGTGCAATTGCCTTGGCAAAGGAATCCAGATTTCACAAAAGGACCAAACACATCAAGAGACACTTCAACTCCATCCGGGATCTAGTCCAGGTGGGAGACATAGAGATTTGCAAGATACATACGGATCTGAATGTTGCAGACCCATTGACTAAGCCTCTTCCACGAGCAAAACATGATCAGCACCAAGGCTCCATGGATGTTAGAATCATTAGTGTGTAATCTAGATTATTGACTCTAGTGCAAGTGGGAGACTGAAGGAAATATGCCCTAGAGGCAACAATAAAGTTATTATTTATTTCCTTAAATCATGATAAGTGTTTATTATTCATGCTAGAATTGTATTAACCGGAAACATAATACATGTGTGAATACATAGACAAAACAGAGTGTCACTAGTATGCCTCTACTAGACTAGCTCGTTAATCAAAGATGGTTATGTTTTCTAACCATGAACAAAGAGTTGTTATTTGATTAACGAGGTCACATCATTAGTTGAATGATCTGATTGACATGACCCATTCCATTAGCTTAGCACCCGATCGTTTAGTATGTTGCTATTGCTTTCTTCATGACTTATACATGTTCCTATGACTATGAGATTATGCAGCTCCCGTTTACCGGAGGAACACTTTGGGTACTACCAAACGTCACAACGTAACTGGGTGATTATAAAGGAGTATTACAGGTGGCTCCAAAGGTAGATGTTGGGTTGGCGTATTTCGAGATTAGGATTTGTCACTCCGATTGTCGGAGAGGTATCTCTGGGCCCTCTCGGTAATGCACATCACATAAGCTTTGCAAGCACTGCAACTAATATGTTAGTTGTTAGATGATGTATTACGGAACGAGTAAAGAGACTTGCCAGTAACGAGATTGAACTAGGTATTGGATACCGGCGATTGAATCTCGGGCAAGTAACATACCGATGACAAAGGGAACAACGTATGTTGTTATGCGGTCTGACCGATAAAGATCTTCGTAGAATATGTAGGAGCCAATATGGGCATCCAGGTCCCGCTATTGGTTATTGACCGGAGACGTGTCTCGGTCATGTCTGCATTGTTCTCGAACCGTAGGGTCCGCACCCTTAACGTTACGACGACAGTAATTATGAGTTTATGCATTTTGATGTACCGAAGTTAGTTTGGAGTCCCGGATGTGATCACGGACATGACGAGGAGTCTCGAAATGGTCGAGACATAAAGATTGCTATATTGGAAGCCTATATTTGGACATCGGAATTGTTCCGGGTGAAATCGGCATTTTACCGGAGTACTGGGGGGGTTACCGGAACCCCCCGGGGGGTTATTGGGCCAACATGGGCCTTAAGGGAGAAGAGGAGAGGAGGCAAGAGGTGGCCGCGCGCCCCTCCCCTTCCTAGTCCGAATAGGACAAGGGAAGGGGGCCGGCGCCCCCCCCCCCCCTTCCTTCCTCTCTTCCTCCTATTCTCCCCCTTCTCTCCTAGTCCAACTAGGAGTCCTACTCCCGGTGGGAGTAGGACTCCCCTTGGCACGCCACACCTTGGCCGGCACCCCAAGACACACAAATTGATCCTGGAGATCGTTCCTTAGCCGTGTGCGGTGCCCCCTGCCACCATATTCCACCTCGATCATATTGTTGCAGTGCTTAGGCGAAGCCCTGCGTCGGTAGAACATCAAGATTGTCACCACGCCGTCGTGCTGACGGAAATCCTCCCCGAAGCTTTGCTGGATCGGAGCCCGGGGATCGTCATCGAGCTGTACGTGTGCTAAGAACTCGGAGGTGCCGGAGTAACGGTGCTTGGATCGGTCGGATCGGGAAGAAGACGTACGACTACTTCCTCTACGTTGTGTCAATGCTTCCGTTGCGATCTACAAGGGTACGTAGATCAGACTCTCCCCCTCGTTGCTATGCATCACCATGATCTTGCGTGTGCGTAGGAAATTTTTTGAAATTACTACGTTCCCCAACAACCCCATCACGGGAACAAGAGAGAGGTAGAGAAAGGAATTACCGATGTACGCACAAGAATCTTCTCGTCGACCAACGCCGCGAAGTCGCCGATCTCGTCTACAAACGCCGTGAAGCTGCCATGACGGAGGAAGAAGTAAACCTGATTTCCTAATAGGGTGAAATCAGATTATAGTCCTGCTTAATCCAGATTGAAAGCAGTTATAAAGAGTTCGTGGAGCACCTCACCATATCCGTGCGGGAAAAGTAATTTTTGCCGGGAACGAGAAGGTCTCTTCGTGGGAAATAAAGCAACCGGCTAAAAAAATTGGTGGGAAACGAGAAGTCTCTTTACCGCCAAAGTCCAAAGGCAACCGGTGTGGAGTTGGGGAAGTAAAAATATTGCCACGATATATAAATTGTGGTAATAGCAATACTTAATGCAACGTTATTTTTTTTGTTGCCATAAGCCTAGATTTTTGCAACGATTTTTTGTTCGTCGCGATAAGGCTAGCCTTTTTGCAATGATCATGGCACTTATTGCAACAATAAAATAATGTTGCATTATGACGTGCTAGTCGCCACAAAAATGAAAATGTGGTGATAGAATGAGATTTTTGCAACAAAAATTATTTTGTGGCAATATTTCCGTTGCAATAGATCGATTTCCTTGTAGTGACACGATCGGTTTACCCAGGTTCGGGCCGCACGGATGCGTAAAACCCTACTCCTGCTTGTGATTGTATTGGATTCTTGCTCGAGAGCGCTGATTGCTACAGTACACACCAGCAGCTAGCCAGACCGAGCGTGAGAATGATTGTCCGACCCCCTCCTACGTTGCATATGGGCCTCCTTTTATACGCTAAAGGGGTCACTGACAGGTGGCAACGTAGAGAAGGGAAAAAATGGAAAAGGCACTGTGGTTGGCACCGCCGCCTACAACAGTGTTATCATACCTAACCCTGACGGCAGGGGACAAAGGCATTAAATGCATGTCTGTGTCGCCTAGACGGTGCAGAAAGGGACCGCTAAGGACGCCATTGCTTGCCATGATGGCAGTCTTGTCAGCGTCACTTGCCACCGTGTACCTCTTGCTGCACAGCTTTCCGCCACGTACGCCTGGAAGGGTCCCAGAGCGACATGTTGGTGGTTGCGCCGGAGCGTAGGTATGGAGTAGAAGCTTGCCACGGCAAGAGCCTTGCCGCGTTTGTTGTCTTGTCGCGTCCGGGAGCTTGACGCTCACCGAGCCTTGGTTGGTCTTCCCGGCAAGCTCCTCTTGCGGGGGTCTTGTCTCCTTCCCGGCAAGCTCCTCTTGCCGGGGTCGTAGATACTTTGTTCTTGAATGGCTCCAAAGGAACTACGAAGGATCTTGGCGGTCGCCCGGCAAGCCTTGCCGCGGAACGCTGCGACTGCCCGTGCACAAGTTCGGGATACTAAGGTACCCCTACTTTAGTACACCGACACCTGTAGAGCACCTTTATAATCACCCAGTTACGTTGTGACGTTTGGTAGCACACAAAGTGTTCCTCCGGTAAACGGGAGTTGCATAATCTCATAGTCATAGGAACATGTATAAGTCATGAAGAAAGCAATAGCAAGAAACTAAACGATCAAGTGCTAAGCTAACGGAATGGGTCAAGTCAATCACATCATTCTCCTAATGATGTGATCCCGTTAATCAAATGACAACTCATGTCTATGGTTAGGAAACATAACCATCTTTGATCAACGAGCTATTCAAGTAGATGCATACTAGTGACACTCTGTTTGTCTATGTATTCACACATGTATTATGTTTCCGGTTAATACAATTCTAGCATGAATAATAAACATTTATCATTATATAAGGAAATAAATAATAACTTTATTATTGCCTCTAGGGTATATTTCCTTCAGTCTCCCACTTGCACTATTGCCTCTAGGGCAGATTTCTGTGATCAACTACTTTCCAATAAGGGAGCAGGTATAGTTACCTCATCAATTTCTACTTTCCTCCCACTCACTTCTTTCGAGAGAAACTCCTTCTCTAGAAAGGATCCATTCTCAGCAACGAATATCTTGCCTTTGGATCTGTGTTAGAAGGTGTACCCAACAATTTCTTTTGGGTATCCTATGAAGACGCACTTCTCCGATTTGGGTTTGAGCTTATCAGGTTGAAATTTTTTCACATAAGCATTGCAACCTCAAACTTTAAGAAACGACACCTTAGGTTTCTTGCCAAACCATAGTTCATACGGTGTCGTCTCAACGGATTTAGATGGTGCCCTATTTAACGTGAATGTAGCTATCTCTAATGCATAACCCCAAAACGATAGCGGAAAATCAGTAAGAGACGTCATAGATCGCACCATATCTAATAAAGCACGGTTATGATGTTCGGACACACCATTACACTATGGTGTTTCAGGTGGCGTGAGTAGTGAAACTATTTCACATTGTTTTAACTGAAGGCCAAACTCGTAACTCAAATATTTTACTTCTTCGATCATATCGTAGAAACTTTTATTTTGTTACGATGATTCTCCACTTCACTCCGAAATTCTTTGAACTTTTCAAATGTTTCAGACTTGTGTTTCATCAAGTAGATATACTCATATCTTCTCAAATCATCTGTGAAGATCAGAAAATAATGATACCTGCCGCGAGCTTCAATATTCATCGGACCACATACATCAGTATGCATGATTTCCAACAAATCTGTTGCTTGCTGCATTGTTCCGGAGAACAGAGTCTTAGTCATCTTGCCCATGAGGCATGGTTCGCAAGCATCAACTGATTCATAATCAAGTGATTCCAAAAGTCCATCAGCATGGAGTTTCTTCATGCGCTTTACACCAATATGACCTAAACGGCAGTGCCACAAATAAGTTGCACTGCCATTATTAACTTTGCATCTTTTGGGTTCAGTATTATGAATATGTGTATCACTACGATCGAGATCCAACGAACCATTTTAATTGGGTGTGTAACCATATATGTAAACAGAACAACAATTTATTCTCTTACTTAAATGAATAACTGTATTGCAATAAACATGATCAAATCATATTCATGCTCAATGCAAACACCAAATAACACTTATTTAGGTTCAACACTAATCCCGAAAGTATAGGGAGTGTGCGATGATGATCATATCAATCTTGGAACCACTTCCAACACACATCGTCACTTCACCCTTAACTAGTCTATGTTCATTCTGCAACTCCCGTTTCGAGTTACTACTCTTAGCAACTGAACCAGTATCAAATACCTGGGGGTTGCTACGAACACTAGTAAAATACACATCAATAATCCGTATATCAAATATACCTTTGTTCATTTTGCCATCCTTCTTATCCGCCAAATACTTGGGGCAGTTCCGCTTCCAGTGACCAGTCCCTTTGCAGTAGAAGCACTTAGTCTCAGGCTTAGGACCAGACTTGGGCTTCTTCACTTGAGCAGCAACTTGCTTGCCGTTCTTCTTGAAGTTCCCCTTCTTCCCTTTGCCCTTTTCTTGAAACTAGTGGTCTTGTCTACCATCAACACTTGATATTTTTCTTGATTTCTACCTTCGTTGATTTCAGCATTACGAAGAGCTTGGGAATCGTTTCTGTTATCCCTTGCATATCATAGTTCATCACGAAGTTCTACTAACTTGGTGATGGTGACTAGAGAATTCTGTCAATCACTATCTTATCTGGAAGATTAACTCCCACTTGATTCAAGCGATTGTAGTACCCAGACAATCTGAGCACATGCTCACTGCTTGAGCTATTCTCCTCCATCTTTTAGCTATAGAACTTGTTGGAGACTTCATATCTCTAAACTCGGGTATTTGCTTGAAATATTAACTTCAACTCCTGGAACATCTCATATGGTCCATGACGTTCAAAACGTCTTTGAAGTCCCGATTCTAAGCCGTTTAAGCATGGTGCACTAAACTATCAAGTAGTCATCATATTGAGCTAGCCAAACATTCATAACATCTGCAACTGCTCCTGCAATAGGTCTGTCGCCTAGCGGTGCATTAAGGACATAATTCTTCTGTGCAGCAATGAGGATAATCCTCATATCACGGATCCAATCCGCATCATTGCTACTAACATTTTTCAACATAATTTTTCTCTAGGAACACAATAAACTGGGAGCAATATCGCGAGCTATTGATCTACAACATAGATATGCTAATACTACCAAGACTAAGTTCATGATAAATTAAAGTTCAATTAATCATATTACTTAAGAACTCCCACTTAGAAAGACATCCCTCTAATCTTCTAAGTGATCACGTGATCCAAATCAACTAAACCATAACCGATCATCACGTGAAATGGAGTAGCTTTCAATGGTCAACATCAATATGTTGATCATATCTACTATATGATTCACGCTCGACCTTTCGGTCTCAGTGTTCCGAGGCCATATCTGCATATGCTAGGCTCGTCAAGTTTAACCTGAGTATTCTGCGTGTGCAAAACTGGCTTGCACCCATTGTAGATGGACGTAGAGCTTATCACACTCGATCATCACGTGGTGTCCGGGTACGACGAACTTTGGCAACGGTGCATACTCAGGGAGAACACTTTTATCTTGAAATTTAGTGAGAGATCATCTTATAATGCTACCGTCAATCAAAGCAAGATAAGATGCATAAAAGATAAACATCACATGCAATCAATATAAGTGATATGATATGGCCATCATCATCTTGTGCTTGTGATCTCCATCTCCGAAGCACCGTCATGATCACCATCGTCACCGGCGCGACACCTTGATCACCATCGTAGCATCGTTGTCGTCTCGCCAATCTTATGCTTCCACGACTATCGCTATCGGTGTACTAAAGTAGGGGTACCTTAGTATCCCGAACTTGTGCACGGGCAGTCGCAGCGACCCGCGGCAAGGCTTGCCGGGTGACCGCCAAGACCCTCCATGGTTCCTTTAGGAGCCATTCAAGAACAAAGTATCCAAGGCCCCGGCAAGAGGAGCTTGCCGGGAAGGCTACTCGAAGCACAAAGACCCCGGCAAGAGGAGCTTGCCGGGAAGGAGACGAGACCCCGGCAAGAGGAGCTCGCCGGGAAGACCAACCAAAGCATCTCAAGAAGCTCGCTGCGGCGCACTGCGCGTCCCGACAAGACCCGGTGAGCGACAAGCTCCCGGACGCGACAAGGCAACATCCGCGGCAAGGCGCTTGCCGCGGCAAGCTACTACTCCGCAGCCCACGCTCCAGCTCACCCACCAACGTGTCGCTCTGGGACCGCTCCTGGCGTACGTGGCGGGAGGCTGTGCAGCCGGGGGCATGCGGTGGCAAGCAAGCGTTGACAAGATAGCCATCGTGGCAAACGGTGGCGTTCCTAGCGGTCCCTCTCTATACCGTCTAGGTGACACAGACAGGCATTTAATGCCCTTGTCCCCGGCCGTCAGGGTTAGGTATGATACAACTGTAGCAAGCGGTGACACCCAACTACCACCTCTTTTACATTTTTACCCCCACCTCTGTTGCCACCTGTCGGTGACCCCTTAGACATATAAAAGGAGGCCCATGCGCAATGGAGAAGGGGAGGATGACCATTCACACGCTCGGTCTCGCCAGCTGCTTGAGCGTACTGTAGCACTCGTCGCTCCCGAGCAAGAACTCAATACAACCACCAATGCAGGAGTAGGGTTTTACGCATCCGTGCGGCCCGAACCTGGGTAAACCGATCGCGTCGCTCATGCGTTCGCCTCGATCTGCTCTTTGTGCATCCACCGCCCCCTGCCGAACCAAAAGGGGCTCGGTCCGCCGATCCCCATAGGTGTACGTGGGATCAGCAACCCCCGACAATCGCTACCGCTTAGTGATAAAGTAAAGCATTACAGCGCAATTGCATTGCATACAATAAAGCGACAACCATATGGCTCCTGCCAGTTGGTGTATGTGGGATCAGCAACCCCCGACATCTTTGGCGCGCCAGGTAGGGGGAGCGTCGAGGTTGTGCGAACCTGATCCGGCGTTCGCACAAGCCAAATCTTCATCCTCTTCATCAACATGCCGCCGAAGAAGAAGGCTTCGGAGGTAGCCGCTCCGTCTGCACCGATCCCACCATTGCCAGAGCGAACGGCTGGTAGGGTAGGCGCCGACGGAAGAGCGGGCGACGACGGGGGGACTCATGGTGCTGTTGGGTCCAAGGACAAGGCCGCGCCGCACGTCGGCGGCGCGGTCGCCTCCCACAACGATCGCGCGCACTCCAAGACCTCGGCGTCCGTACACACACCGCGCCCGTCCCAGGAGGCACGGGACCAGCAGCGTCATGGTACCCACGGTACCATACGTTTGCTGGGTCAAGATCAAGCTGGCGGGTCCCGGAGCGCTCAAGACCAGCATGCACGCCAACATGCCGACACGAGCGTGGCACGGTCGCTTGGATGAGGTACTGCTCCTTCTAACGCAGTTAGAAGTCCGAGCATATCTCGCTTCTTGCACCGTTCGCCGCCGCCGCCCGCCACACCCTTCGCTCCAATCTATGGAGCGGAGGCAGTTATCCGCACGGAACTCGTATACGGGTCACCTCGAGTGCTCGCTTATGATGAGCTCGAGCAAGAGCAGCTGCGGCAAGATGACGTGCTGCTCCTCGAGGGAGACCGTCCTCAGGCTGCTGTGCGAGCCGCTTGCTACCAGCAAGCTTTGCGCCCCTACCATAGCCGCAAAGTTAAAGCCAGAAGCTTCGAGGAAGGCGACCTTGTTCTTCGGTGCATTCAGTCCGCCAAGAATTCCGACAAGTTGACGCCGAGGTGGGAAGGCCCTTACCGGGTGAAACGAGTTGCCAGGCCTGGCGCTGTCTGCCTGGAGACCGAAGATGGCATCCCAGTGAGCAACTCCTGGAATATTGAGCATCTTCGTAAGTTTTACCCGTAAGGCGCGGTTGTCGGACCCTGTCCGGCAACCACCCTTTTGTACAAAGTCCTGCCGCTGTTGCATGTAAACCTTTGTACAGAGCCGGGCGCAGACCCCGTGCATAAAGATTATGTGCTCGGCACATACCCCCGGTAAGCAAAAGAAAAATGAGCCACAAGGCTCCATAACTTTATTTTCTCTTCTCTCTTTTCTATTAAGGAAAGCAAGGGTCCCTCGCGCACAAGCTTGCCGGGGGGAAGGAGGAGATAATGTGTGGACCGGCCGGTGCTCAAGAAGGTTCTGCCTTACCGGGAAAGCAAACAACAGAAAAAGATAAGTGCCAAAGTTTGAGCAATCAGATTTCCTTTAAGTTTTTAAGTTATTTTCCTTGAACGACTCCGCCTTGTATGGAAAACCTGTGCGCGGAGGAACCGACTCGTGGTTAACCGCGCCCTTACTGTTGTTTCGAGCCCGCTCAACAACTTAAGCGAGCCGCGGCTAGCTGCGACAAGGTTTCTTGTCGACGCGGGCACCAACCGACTCGTAGCTAAGTTGCGCCCTTATTGTTGTTTCGAGTCCGCTCAACAACTTAAGCGAGCCGCGACTAGCTCTGCGACGAGGTTTCTTGCCGGCTGTGGCACTGCCAGCGGGCTGCTGACGTTCCGCACTCAGCGCTCGTGGTAGAGGAGCATGCGCTGACAAGTTCCCTAAAAGCGTAGGGTAAAAGCATACAAGGGAAAGGGTCAAGTAAAGGAAATAACATAGCAATTACTACCCAAGATAGAAGTATATTATAGAATAACTTGTCGCAGCTCTAACAGACTGTTTTTCATAACATGATTGACAGCGACAAGGAAAGAAGAAGATAAATGGCCTAGTCTACACGGTCGCCTTCGACCCTCCTGATTCCGCTCACCTTGTCCACAATAGGTGCGACAAGGGCCTTGAGCTCCTCCAGATCAGCATCTGGCGGCAGGCTTCGGAGGACGTTGTTGAGCCGGAGGCCTGGGTTGCGGAAGGCCACCTTCATCAGCACCTTCTGGAGAGCTCCCGCGCAGATCTTACGCGACTCATCGGCAAGCTGCTTTGGGAACTGCTCCCGGAGTCATTGGAGCACCGTCGCCACGCCCTTGAAGAATAGAGTAAGGTTGGCGCTAGGTTGGAGTTTCTCGTCGGAGGAGTACCCGAGATCCACCATCCCCAACTGCGCCAGCTCCTTGTCGACATCCGCGGCGACGTCCACCAGACCCTCCGTCCAGTGCTCCACATTCTCTGACAAAGTCTTCCGGGCGGCGGCGGCCTTCGCCAGCAGCACCTTGCCGGCCTTGACCTCCTCCTTCAGGGCCGTCTCCTGCTCCTTGGCGCCGTCCAGAGATTTGGTCAGGGCCGCCAGCTTCACTTCGAGATCGGCGTTGGAGTTCTTGGCGGCGTCCAGTTCCTTGCCCTTCTCGGCGAAAAGGGCCTGCGGCTCCGAATAGCTGATGGCGTCCCTCTCAGGCTCGAGCTTGAGCGCGGCAAGCTCATCGCCGCTCGCCTTGAGGTCCGCCTCCAGTTGCGTCACCTTCAGCTCCAGCTCAGCCTTGGCGGCCTCGGCAGCTGCGGCAGCGTCTTCGGCCTGCTTGACGGCTCCGCCAACTGCTCACTCGCGCGCGACAAGTTCCTCCTCGTGGCTGTCGAGGTGGACCTTCCGCTGCACCAAGTCACCCTCCTACGAAGACAGCTTCTCCGTGGCAAGCCGTTGGCGCTCTTCGACGTCGGCCTTCTCGAGGAGGAAGGCCTGCTGCACTTCGGCAAGTTGCTCCCACTCCTTCGCCAGGGAGCGGAGAGCTTCCTGATTGGCGCCTCGGAGCTCTTCTGCGCGCTTCTTGATATCAGCGCCAGCCTTCGCCACGAGTTCTTCGCGGGACTCCAGCTTGGCCTGCCGGGTGCGGTAGAGCGCCACTAGCTTCCGCAGCAGGCGCTCCTCTTCAGTATCGCCGCTGCTGCTGCTTGGCGCGTCAACCAGCTTCAGCCCGGCAGAGGCAAGCACCTCACCGTCCAGCATCTCCCCCTCGATCGGCGCCCTGGAGCTTGACGCCCAGGGGAGGCTGATGAAGATGTTCTCGCCGGCCTTCAGGTAGACGCCAGGCTGGGGCTCTTCGGAGCCTGCCGCAGCGGCAGCGGCGGAGGAGTCGGTGGTCGGAGCAGCGCCTGGCGCTCCTGTGGCCTCCGGGTCATCAGTACGACCGCCAGATTCCCCGCCCGCCTCCGCGGCGGTAGCCCTGGCGGCCTCCTCGCTGGTGCCGGCTGCTTCCTCGGCGGCGGCCTCCGTCTCCATCGGCTCTGCAGAAGATGGATCAGATGGCCGGAAGAGGGGAGAAGATTCAAGCAAAATTCGAGCAAAATCCAAGAGGAAGATCAAGAAGCCGAAGAAACCAAGGGGAGTTCGGAAGCAAGGAAGTTACCTGTGCCAGGGCCTGCCGCTGTGGTCTCCGTCGCCGGGGGATCGCTGGCGCGGTCCCTTGCCGGAGATCCTTGCCGTGCCGGGGCTCCTCCCTTGCCGGAGTCTCCTCCCTCGCCGGGGGCTCCTCCCTTGCCGGAGACCTCTCCCCCGCCGGAGGACTCTCCCTTGGCGCTTCGGGAGCGATCTCCAGGCTCTCCTAGTGAGGTTGCTCTGCTCCTGCACAAGTCAACAAACAAGTATCAGTACAGCAAGGATCTTCGTGCGCGCCCAACAGCGGGAAGTAAACAAGACGCTTACGCTGGGGGCTTCTCTGAAGATCAGCCGCCGGGTCCGACGGGTTCGTCTCAGGCACGTCCCCTGTTGACGCAGTGGGTTCGTCCTCGATGACGATCACCGGCACCTTGGCTCTCTTTGACGCTCTCTGCGCCAGAGTCCTAAAAAGGAACAGATACAGAGTAAGGAAAGTGAGAAACAAGACAAGACGAAAAACAGCAAAGAACAAAGAATTGCAAGTACAATAAGAAGAACTTACTCCTCTTCCTCTTCCTCATCGGAGCTAAACGCGGAGAAGTCAAAATCCGGCCCGCGTCTGGAACGGGAAGGAGGAGGGGTAGGCTCCCTTGGCCGCTTGGCGGGAGCAGATGCGGCAGTCCGGGAAGACCCCGCTCCAGTCGAAGCGGCAGCATGGGGCGCTCTCGCGGCAACGGTGCTTGCCGCGGAGGAGCGCGTAATGCGGCGCGGCGACTGCCGGCCCGCTTGCCGCCTCGCCGCATCCCCGGCCTTGCGGAGACGCCTTGTTGGTGGAGACGGAGACGCTGCTGGCGGCGTGCTGATGGAGGACGAAGAGGAGGAGGAATCGATCTCCAAAGAGCCGCTCGCATCATCGGCAGGCTCACTCGGTTCGGCGTCGTGCCCGGCAACTTGGCTCGGCCCGGCATCGCGCCCGGCAACCTCTTTCTTGCCGGCAAGGCCGCAGCCTCCTCCAAGGTGAAGACGAACTCGCCCGCCGCAGCAACTGCTGCTGCCTCTTCCAACCTGGTGGCGATGTACGCCAGTTCCGCCTCGGTGGTGTCGCGGATGAGGTCATCCTTCTCGTCGGCGTGGATTGGCACCTCCACCAATTCGTCGAAGAATTGCTGCACAACCTCGTCCTGTGGCTCTTGCCAAGTTGGCACGATTCCGTGCGAATTGCACAGTGGCATCATCGCCCTGATGCGGTCGAGCGCCGAATTGTTGCACAGAGGGACGATGCCCTGCGGCAATCTGAAGACCTCGGGGTGATCTGAATCGTACTTGAAGAGCTCCTGCAGTACTCCGTTGAGCTCAAGGACGGTGAAATTGTAGTTGAGGCCTGGGCGCAACCTCATGACGTCTGCCGCGTTTTTGAACTCCCAAGCAGGCCTCCCCCGTTCCTGCAGGGGAGCGATGCGGCGACGAAGAAAGTCTACGCCGACGGCCCCTACAGTGAGTCCGGCAAGCCTAAGGCGCTGGATCCTGGTGACGGCAATCTGCAGCCTGCCGTCCTCCGGGGCCACGTCGCTCCAGTCACTGCCGCGCACTGCTGCTACTTGACACCGGACGGTGAATGGCTGCGGGCTCTCCTCGACAATCCAACACCAATCCGCTCTCCACTCCTCCCACTTGCCGCGGAACTCCCCCTCCAGATAAGATTCCTTCTTGCCGGCCCTAGTGACCCAGGCAATTCCGCCGGACAGGGGTTCTCCTCTCTCTACCCGGGGAATGAAAAGTGGCGAAAAAGGGCTACGCTGGGGTGGACTCCGACAAAGTTCTCGCAAAGATGTGCGAAAACTGCCATGGTGAGGACGGCGTTGGGAATGAAGTCAAGGAGATAGAGATTGTATGTGTTCATGATATCGTAGAAAAACTCGAAAAAAGGCGGGCAGAGCCCGCAGTAGAAGAAGACGGCAAAAAAGGGTACCCGTCCGGAGCCGTCGCGTGAGCAGCACCCGGGAGCACCCTGGTCAGCGGGTGAGCTCGCGTCTCCGTCACCCAAAAGAGATAATAGTACTCCCGCAGCCCCTTCGCGTTGAGCTTGGGGGGGAAGATGGCTCGCTCCTTCCGCATCGCCGTGAGCCGCTGCGCCTCGGACGACTTCACGGCCTTCCCCTTGTCGCCCTTCGGAGCCATGGCGGAAGTAGTGGAGGAGGTCGACGGCGTGGTGGTGCTGGTGGCAATGCGGTGGGGGCAGGGCGCGGCGCTCTGTGTGCTTTGGGAAGACGGAGGCGGGGCGGAGTTTTTCAAGATTGGAGCAGAATGGGGGCGAGTGGGTGCACTACCCCTGCTTCCCTTCGCTTATAAAGGGGGGAGGTGGCGGACGTTCCGCCTTTCCTAAAAAAACCACCCACGATCTCTCCCACGACGTGACGCATGCGCGCAGGGCTTAGCCCCGCGCACGCCGCCCACGTCATGCACGACGCCGCGTTCGACGCGTGCCGTGTGGGGAGAGCGCGGTGGATGCGGAGTGAGTTATGGCGTGACCTAGGCCACGCGTGCCCGTGCACTGTTTTGGGCCTGGCCCAACAGCGCTCGGCACCGTGTATGGCCCTGGCCCGGGGGCTCCTGTCGGTGTACTAAAGTAGGGGTACCTTAGTATCCCGAACTTGTGCACGGGCAGTCGCAGCGACCCGCGGCAAGGCTTGCCGGGTGACCGCCAAGACCCTCCATGGTTCCTTTAGGAGCCATTCAAGAACAAAGTATCCAAGGCCCCGGCAAGAGGAGCTTGCCGGGAAGGCTACTCGAAGCACAAAGACCCCGGCAAGAGGAGCTTGCCGGGAAGGAGACAAGACCCCGGCAAGAGGAGCTCGCTGGGAAGACCAACCAAAGCATCTCAAGAAGCTCGCTGCGGCGCACTGCGCGTCCCGACAAGACCCGGTGAGCGACAAGCTCCCGGACGCGACAAGGCAACATCCGCGGCAAGGCGCATGCCGCGGCAAGCTACTACTCCGCAGCCCGCGCTCCAGCTCACCCACCAACGTGTCGCTCTGGGACCGCTCCTGGCGTACGTGGCGGGAGGCTGTGCAGCCGGGGGCATGCGGTGGCAAGCAAGCGCTGACAAGATAGCCATCGTGGCAAATGGTGGCGTTCCTAGCGGTCCCTCTCTGTACCGTCTAGGTGACACAGACAGGCATTTAATGCCCTTGTCCCCGGCCGTCAGGGTTAGGTATGATACAACTATAGCAAGCGGTGACACCCAACTACCACCTCTTTTACATTTTTTACCCCCACCTCTGTTGCCACCTGTCGGTGACCCCTTAGACATATAAAAGGAGGCCCATGCGCAACGGAGAAGGGGAGGACGACCATTCTCACGCTCGGTCTCGCCAGCTGCTTGAGCGTACTGTAGCACTCGTCGCTCCCGAGCAAGAACTCAATACAACCACCAATGCAGGAGTAGGGTTTTACGCATCCGTGCGGCCCGAACCTGGGTAAACCGACCGCGTCGCTCGTGCGTTCGCCTCGATCTGCTCTTTGTGCATCCACCGCCCCCTGCCGAATCGAAAGGGGCTCGGTCCGCCGATCCCCATAGGTGTACGTGGGATCAGCAACCCCCGACAATCGCTACCGCTTAGTGATAAAGTAAAGCATTACAGCGCAATTGCATTGCATACAATAAAGCGACAACCATATGGCTCCTGCCAGTTGCCGATAACTCGGTTACAAAATATGATCATCTCATACAATAAAATTTAGCATCATGTCTTGACCATATCACATCACAACATGCCCTGCAAAAACAAGTTAGACGTCCTCTACTTTGTTGTTGCAAGTTTTACGTGGCTGCTACGGGCTTTAGCAAGAACCGTTCTTACCTACGCATCAAAACAACAACGATAGTTTGTCAAGTTGGTGATGTTTTAATCTTCACAAGGACAGGGCGTAGCCAAACTTGGTTCAACTAAAGTTGGAGAAACTGACACCGCCAGCCACCTGTGTGCAAAGCACGTCGGTAGAACCAGTCTCGCGTAGGCGTACGCGTAATATCGGTCCGGGCCGCTTCATCCAACAATACTGCCGAACCAAAGTATGACATGCTGGTAAGCAGTATGACTTATATCGCCCACAACTCACTTGTGTTCTACTCGTGCACAACATCAACGCATAAAACCTGGCTCGGATGCCACTGTTGGGGAACGTAGTAATTTCAAAAAAATTCCTACGCACACGCAAGATCATGGTGATGCATAGCAACGAGAGGGGAGAGTGTTGTCCACGTACCCTCGTAGACCGAAAGCGGAAGCGTTAGCACAACGCGGTTGATGTAGTCATACGTCTTCACGGCCCGACCGATCAAGCACCGAAACTACGGCACCTCCGAGTTCTAGCACACGTTCAGCTCGATGGCGATTCCCGGACTCTGATCCAGCAAAATGTCGGGGAAGAGTTCCGTCAGCACGACGGCGTGGTGACGATATTGATGTTCTACCGACGCAGGGCTTCGCCTAAGCACCGCTATAGTATTATCAAGGTGGACTATGGTGGAGGGGGGCACCGCACACGGCTAAGAGACGATCAACTTGATCAACTTGTGTGTCTAGAGGTGCCCCCTACCCCTTATATAAAGGAGCAAGGGGGAGGCGGCCGGCCTAGGAGGAGGGCGCGCCAAGGGGGGAGTCCTACTCCCACCGGGAGTAGGACTCCTCCTTCCCTTGTTGGAGTAGGAGAGAAGGAAAGAGGGGGAGAGGAACAAGGAAAAGGGGGCTGCACCCCTTGTCCAATTCGGACCAGAGGGGGGGCGCGCGCCTCCTTCCTTTTGGCCTCTCTCCTCTATTCCCGTATGGCCCAATAAGGCCCATATACTCCCCGGCGAATTCTCGTAACTCTCCAGTACTCCGAAAAATACCCGAATCACTCGGAACCTTTCCGATGTCCGAATATAGTCGTCCAATATATCGATCTTTACGTCTCGACCATTTCGAGACTCCTCGTCATGTCTCCAATCTCATCCGGGACTCCGAACTCCTTCGGTACATCAAAACTCATAAACTCATAATATAACTGTCATCGAAACCTTAAGCGTGCGGACCCTACGGGTTCGAGAACAATGTAGACATGACCGAGACACGTCTCCGATCAATAACCAATAGCGGAACCTAGATGCTCGTATTGGCTCCCACATATTCTACGAAGACTTTATCGGTCAAACCGCATAACAACATACGTTGTTCCCTTTGTCATCGGCATGTTACTTGCCCGAGATTCGATCATCGGTATCTCAATACCTAGTTCGATCTTGTTACCGGCAAGTCTCTTTACTCGTTCCGTAACACATCATCCCACAACTAACTCATTAGTTGCAATGCTTGCAAGGCTTTAAGTGATGTGCATTACCGAGACGGCCCAGAGATACCTCTCCGACAATCGGAGTGACAAATCCTAATCTCGGAATACGCCAACCCAACAAGTACCTTCGGAGACACCTGTAGAGCACCTTTATAATCTCCCAGTTACGTTGTGACGTTTGGTAGCACACAAAGTGTTCCTCCGGTAAACGGGAGTTGCATAATCTCATAGTCATAGGAACATGTATAAGTCATAAAGAAAGCAATAGCAAGAAACTAAACGATCAAGTGCTAAGCTAACGGAATGGGTCAAGTCAATCACATCATTCTCCTAATGATGTGATCCCGTTAATCAAATGACAACTCATGTCTATGGTAAGGAAACATAACCATGTTTGATCAACGAGCTAGTCAAGTAGATGCATACTAGTGACACTCTGTTTGTCTATGTATTCACACATGTATTATGTTTCCGGTTAATACAATTCTAGCATGAATAATAAACATTTATCATGATATAAGGAAATAAATAATAACTTTATTATTGCCTCTAGGGCATATTTCCTTCAATATATGCTAGTGCTTGCTGCAGCTCCACCTCATACCTTTTAACTGCCCATAAGCTTAAATAGTTTTGATCGCGAGGGTGTGAGATTGCTGAGTCCCCATGACTCACAGATTACTTCCAAAACCAGATGCAGGTGCCGATGGTACCGTTCCAGGGGATGCGACTGAGCTCAAGTGGGAGTTCGATGAGGACTCAGGACGTTACTACGTTTCCTTTCCAGACGATCAGTAGTGGAGCCCAGTTGGGGCGATCGGGGATCTTATGCATTTGGGGTTGTCTTTATTCTGGTTCCGTAGTTGGACCTTGATTGTATCTGGATGATTGCAATGCTATGTTTATGTACTGTGTGAAGTGGCGATTGTAAGCCAACTATGTACATCTTTCTTATTCAGTACATGGGATGTGTAAAGATTACCCCTCTTGCAACATTGCCTACAATGTGGTTATGCCTCTAAGTCGTGCTCCGACATGTGGGAGATATAGCCGCATCGTGGGTGTTACATCTCATACCATCCTTAAAAACTCGAGCTGACCGACACCCCTCATATCCGGCCCAAATCGTCAGCAGAGATGGGAGGCCCGGGCACGTATGTCACGTCTTATTTGGCCCACAATGGCTGACCGGACCGCACATACATTCGACCCCATACGCGTTTTCGGCCAAATCCTAGTCATTCCACTCCACCACCAAGCTCCCTTTTGTAAATCACCAGCCTTCTCTGGCATGTTGGGCAGCGGACCCGAGTCCTTCGTCAATCGACCTGCGAACTTGGACCTTATCCCAATCGGACCCGACGAGGAAATGTTCATTTGCATTGCGCTCAGCCACGCCGGCGAGGAGAACGCCTGACAAAGATCAGGCTCGATACTGTGGGAATCCATAGAGTCCGCCCAAATGGCACTTGGATCCGCCGCAAGGCGTGTCGCCACTGCCTCGCCGAAGGTGGTGCGCTCCGTCTGGTGTCCGAATGATATAGAGCGTAGCCCCGTCATTGGTGCGCCGACTCGAAGGCTTTCTTTGGCCTGCCCGTTGAATGTATGGTACGGCGTGCCCGCCGTGCGAGGCAGAGGGCGCGGGAGGCCACAACAGCCTTCACGACAGACGTTGGTGAGGCAGAGTCGCACTCTTCTATGCCGATATGAGTGGCTAGTAACCCCTGGCGCCGCAACCGCGGCGTGGTGGACGTGTCGGCCTTTGACCATGATGGATCCACCGTCGACCTCACTTCAACCGGCGACGGGCTCCAACGAGAAAGAGTAGGGCATGGGAAACAGTGGCGCATAGAGTCCCGTGAGCTGGTGTGTGTGTGTGTGTGTGTGTGTGTGTGTGTGTGTGTGTGTGTGTGTGTGTGTGTGTGTGTGTGTGTGTGTGTGTGTGTGTGTCCTACTCTACCTTGCCGGCAACCGCACGAACACCCGGGGTGGGTGAAGCCAGTCGCCGAACATGGACAGTCGGGTGAGCTCCACTCAAGATTACGTTTCACATGTATATAATTGTATGGATTTGAGGATTCGTGATTGAGGTATCTGGTTGTGAAAACAATAATTTGATGTGTGACCCGTCATTATTCATGGACACACAGCATGCGTGCATTAACATTTAAGGGGTTTGATTTGGTGTATCCGACTTTAGATATTCCCGTCCCCAATTTTTAGGGCATCTCCAATGCCAACTCTCAAAACGCCTGCATACATCTGTACCACGTTGTTTTGGCTGTGGAAGCTATCCAACGTGCCTCGTATTGGTCTGTGGGGCGGTCCGGACGTACATTTCCTACAAACCAGAGACAAACATGGGGCGTTTTACGCGCATCCGAACCGCTGTAAGACCCGGGTTTGGTCGCCCTGACCCACCAAATACTTCCCACCCTCCACTCTGGCGCATCCCTTCCGACGCGCGTGCCACATATGTGCCACATTCATGCCGGCCCAGAGCACGCAGTGACCAACATTGATGTCGCAATGTGACTGCAGGGAGGACGGCGCTGACCGACACAACCTCTCGGGAGCCACTTCTTCAATGAGGATGCGGCTTCCCGAGGAACCAACTCCGGCCACTGTGTCGCGTTGAAGCGCCTGACCGACACTTCGCATTGCCAGCCGGCAGCTATTTAAGCCACGCTCCAGTGCCGTCCACATTGCAATCTATCCGCTCTTCCTCATCCTTACCTCTCCCAGCCCATCTCCCTCCACAAGGCCGGCGATAGGCAAGTCATGAGCCTCGGCGCCGACAGGCGGCGGTTTCGGGACAGGCTCCGGCGGATTGTGGCGACGCCGCCCTCGAACTCTGGGGCCATCATCCTGATCAGCGGGTAGCTCCTCGATGAAGGCGGTGATCGTCATGTCCTCCAACGATGAGGAGGATCAGCTGCCACAGCAGCAGCAGTGTGTGCCGGCGGTGGCAGACTAGGTGTACACCGCCCCTGACACGGAGTACGATCAACAGATTGAGCTAATGCTCCGTCATTCCGTGCTCCACCAAAACGGGCCAGCTCCGCTACCGGGGAGACTCCTTCCTGTGAAGCCACGTAAAGAAGAGCGCCTCTCGCCTCCACCTCGACGCGTGAAGGAGGAGCACCTCATAACACCGCCGCCGCACATTAAGGAGGAGCGGTTCTCTCCGCCGCCCTGATACGTCTCTGTTGTATCTATAATTTTTGATTGTTTCATGCCAATATTCTGCAACTTTCATATACTTTTGGCAATATTTTATATTATTTTTTGGACTAACATATTGATCCAGTGCCCACTGCAAGTTCCTGTTTCTTGCATGTTTTTTGTTTCGCTGGATATCCATATCAAACGAAGTCCAAACGCGATAAAAAATTACGAAAATTTATATTGGAATATAAGTGATTTTTGGGAAGAACAATCAACGCAAGACGATGTCCGAGGGCACAAGGCACCTGGGCACGCACAGGTGGCTCATGGGTCCTCGTAAGTCGATTGTTTCCCTTCTTTCGCCGCAAGAAAGATAATATCCGGAAGAAAACTGTGTTAAAATTTCAGCCCAATCGGAGTTACGTATCTCCGGGAATTTAAGAAACAATTTATCTACACCAACAAATTTGCCGCCATCAACACCAACTCTCTCCCCCTCTATGCAGCAGTGTAACAACTTTTCTCACCGCTGTAATCTCTACTTAAACATGGTGCTTAATGCTATATATTATTATCCAATGATGTATGGCCATCCTCTCATGTTTGAGTAGATTTTTTTGTCCTATCTATTTTGGTGATGTCCTATGGTTCCCTCCGTGTCGCTCAAGCATGTGGGATTACTGTTGTAAGGTGTTGTAATATGTTCATAATTCGCTTGTAATGGGTGGCGAGAGTGACAAAAGCTTATACCCGAGTGAAGGGTTGTTGCGTATGGGAGTAAAGAGAACTTGTCACTTAATGCTACGGTTGGGTTTTTCCTTAATGATTTTTAGTAGTTGCAGATGCTTGCTAGAGTTCCAATTATAACTGCATATAATTTAAGTACGGAAAGTATGTTAGCTCATGTCTCTTCCTCATATAAAATTACAATATATGATGATTACCGGTCTAGTTATAGATTACCTAGGGACAAATACTTCTCTTCTGTTACCAAAGCTTTCTGCTAAATAACTAACTTTCATTATCTTGCAAATTACACCTAGTTTTATTCTTGCTAAGTACTTTTAGTTTTATTCTTGTAAACTTATCATATTACATCTACAAAGTAGTTTCATACTTGTTATAGGCAAAGCAAACATTAAGTGGGCTTAGAGTTGTATCGGTGGTCTATATAACTTGAAGAGAAAAAAAATTCTACCTTTAGTTTCTCGTTGGGTTCGACACACTTATTTATCGAAAAAACTACAATTGATCCCCTATACTATTGGGTTATCACGCCCTGGCCTGTCAAGGAGCAGCGCCACTCGCCGCCGCCCCTGCCCAATGCGACTGTGAAGGCACGAGGTCGCCTTTGCCACTTCCTTGGCGGCGGCGGCGGCTCTTCATCGTCTCGAAGCATCCTAATAGCGTAGGAGTACGCCAAGAGGGAGCGGCCCCAGCAGGACATGAGCAACACTGCACGCCGATCGAAGTTTGTCGACTCAGCCACACGTCGCGGCGGACCCGGAGTTGGTGTATGCCTGGGCTCTGGACCGCTCTGTGACAACGAGGGAGACGAATAAGCGGCGTCTCCACAGCCTCGACAGGGAGATGGACAAATACAACGATGAGTGGTCTATCATTGAGATCGCCGCCATCAATCTCGCCGCCTCGAAGGCCCGCCGCCCTCTCCCTGCCATCAATGACATCGTCGGTGGCCGCGGCCGCACTACGAACGTCGCAGGAGGAAGCGGAGAGGATCATCCACAAGCATCAGTCGGCTGCCGGGAAGCCGTGCCGCGATCGCCCCCTTTCATCGCCCGAAGCCTGACTCCGAGACCGGATCAGGCGACGAAGATGGAGGAGGAGCCGCCGGCTAGCCCAGCATGGCCTATGAGGTCATCGTGAACTAGAGGGTATTTTAGTGTTTTTATTTTAAGGTTTTCAGTTCACCGGATGAAATATCGTCCGGTTATATATATATAAATTATCCTAGTTGAAATAAAATCCGCTATGTTGTGTTTACATCAGAATTAGCCCGGTTTGCATGAAATTCGGACGATTGGTTTTAGTTGTTGTTGTAATGTATGCGATGAATGTTGAATGGTGGCTTCTCACAACCATGTCCTGGCGGACGGATGCGGGTGAAGTTTGTATCCCCGCGTGTCTTTTTCTTGTAGGACTATCTATAAATCTATCCGTTCATGCCGCCCGCGGCCGCAAGTATACGAAAAACGTAGCGTCAGCAGTGTCAGAGTCCCACAGCGATGGTACACAACCGGGCCAAATGAGACGTATTTACATACTAGTGGAATATACCATTGCTAGCTTCCGCTGATCACGGTCGTCTTCTAGCTAGGCTAGCCTGCATGCATCCATCGTCTTCTAGCTAGCCTGATTGCTCGGAATGTCTGTACGTGGACATTTCAACGACGTCGGTGTTGCTCCGGGCAATATCTCTCCCACTCTCGTGCGCAACGTCGGCTGCTGAATATTCTCGTTCTATATAAAGGGCCGGTTGCACAGCATACGGTGCACCACACTGACAAGGAGAGAGACAGGCGGAGTTGATCGAACGACCACGTACATCCCTTAGCTTCTTCCCACGTTGAGCGATGGACGGACACCATCTAGCTGCTGCAGATCCTTGGTGGTACCCCGACGAATACCTCGGCGAGGCCGCAGCAGCCGCCGGCGACGCCGACTTCCTCGACATGTTCGTTGACTTGACAGCTCCATGCATGTAGCTAGATTTGTTGGCGTCTTCAGCAGATGATGCATGACTCAAATGATATACACGTGTCGTGTGTATGTGCGTTCTTGCAGTGAAGATCTGCTCGTGTTGGCGTGGGAAGGAGTCGCGAGGACTTTACATTGGCTGCTACAGCCAAAGGAAAAACAATTGGACGCAAAGTAAGTAAAATATCAGGCACCCGACTATTAGTAAAGCCGAAAATAAAATGAAAATGCATATAACGCATGAAGCCGGGACGCTAGCTTTGGTTTTTTACTCCATCGGAGCCGAGAAAACTTAGCCGTGTGTGTGGCGAGACATCGACATGGACGTCGACGGTGACCGAGTGAGCAGCATCGCCGCCGAAGCTGGTGCGACATAGGTACGTCCACGGTGGCTACCGCGCCAAGCGAGTATAGTACCGCGCGCGCCACGCGCCGAAGGAGTAGCGGCCTAGGTTTGTTCGCGCTTGTCTACGTATTCTTGTTACGCAAGTGTGGTGACGTACTCGCTGGCGTACCGGTGCATCTAGCATGTGGTCTATGCCAAATTTCGGGTGTCGCACCATGCCAAAACAAAAAAAATCGGATGTCGCATGCTATACGTGCCGAATTTGGAATGTCGCATCTAAGGCAAAATGTCAAGATGCACCGCACCATATGTCGCCTAGCTATCGGGCGATTAATTGTTGCCGCCGGCTTCGGTCGGCGACCACGTCCGACAAACCAAATTGTGTATGTAATGCACACTGCGCAGTACTTCGTCTGGACCACAATATTTGTAGCTAGTTCGCCAGCTACAAGTATTATGGCACAGAGGGAGTACTATACGTACTCGCGAGTTTCGGAGAATAGTACATATTTTATAAGGTTAGAGCATCTATAACATCCGATTTTGTAAATTTGATCCCTCAAATGTCTACGGACGAAATCAAATGCGTCCACAAACAATGACCGTTTACATCTTAAATTAACCACTTTACATCTCAGTCTCATATATCTCAAAAGAAATCCTACATACTACATACTACCCTAACTAATCTTTTTCGTCGGAGATGTCCACGATGATGGTGCCGAGCGCCGGCTGGACGGACGGGTAGGAGGGCTCTGACTTATCCTCCTCCTGCTCTACCTCATCCATGTAGGCGAGCATCTCCGCCTCCTTAGCGGCCTCCATCTTCTGTCGGCAACGGCGTCTGGCCACCACAACCGACTCCGAGCGGAGGGAACCGAGGATGGCGTACTGCTCCGCCTGCAGATCCGTGTCACCACGTCCCCCACATCCTCCTTCTCCGGCTCATCCTCCTCCTCGTCCTTCTCCGGATCCACTGTATTTAGAGATAGCCCCGCAGCGATCCGGGCTTCGTGCCTGGCCCAGATTCACTAAAACCTGGTATGTCTCTTGATTCGGTGCCTATACCTGGAGCCCAAGATTGAGCTTGCCCGGTCGTACCTATTACTTCTTCCTTCTAGGTTTATTTAGCTATTTATTCTTAAACATTAAGCTCATGGTTAATATGTACTTTCTCTGTTTCTAAATATAAGTTTTTTTAGATATTTTCAATACAAACTACATATTGATATATATAAATTTATTTTAGAGTGTAAATTCACTTAATTTTGCTCCGTATGTAGTCTATATTGAGATCTCTAAAAAGATTTTATATTTAGAAACGGAGGGAGTAGATAATTTTTATTACTAATTCCTGGCCTCTTTTCGTGCAAGCAAGTTGGTGTGCCCCTGCGTCATGAGCCAACGCCTCGGCACGACCATTGTTCAATGGGCGCTCATAGGCGCCGGCGCGCCGACTTTTGGCCGGTCGTGCGCTAGCCGTCGGATTGCCCCCCTCCTCCCCTCCAAGCAGTTGGATTCTTATCCCTCGCGCAGGTCTTCCCTTCCCTGCGTAGGTCGCCATAACCTGACCATGTGTGTTCCAACGTCCTCATCAGGCGTCCTCGCCGCTGGTCGCCAGCCATCCTCCCCGCAAGTCGTCGTCCTCGCAACACCCGTGCTCGCTGGTTTCAAAGAAAGACCTCATCGCAGCACCCCGCCCTCGTCTGTTGCAACACCGTCATCGTAGGACGCCCGACCCCTTCGTTGTTGCAGCAATTAACCGCTGCCGTAGTAGCACCGCCATACCGTCGGCCGCAGATCCCCGCTCGCACATCTCATCATGCCGACCCCTGGTAGAAGCTTTTTTCCTTGTCGGTTGAAGTTTTTTCCTTCATGGTTGAAACCTTTTCCACGTTTAAAGCTTTTCTTCCACGCATTGAAGCTTTTCCATGGTTGAAGCTTCTTCAATCAACGGATGAAGCTTTTTCACATACCGGTTGAAGCTTTTTTCCGCGCCGCTCGTAAGATTTTTTCCATGGTTGAAACTGTTTCCCCACCCCATTGAAGCTTTTTCCCATGGTTGAAGCTTTGTCCTTCGCCGGTTGAAGCTTTTTTACACATCGGTTGAAGCTTTTGTCGCGCGAG
Organism: Triticum monococcum; assembly: GCA_034509565.1. NCBI lineage: Eukaryota > Viridiplantae > Streptophyta > Magnoliopsida > Poales > Poaceae > Triticum > Triticum monococcum. The sequence continues at coordinate 676,382,121 of CM067845.1, forward strand.
TCGAAGATTTTTTGCACGGTTGAAGCTTTTCTGTTTATGATTTTTCATGGTTGAAGCTTTTTTCATGCCGATTGAAGCCTTTTTCCATGCCGGTTTAAGCTTCAGCATTATGCCTGTTGCCGGTCAGAACACGCCTTGTTGCTGGTAGAAAAAAATCCACGCTGGATGCAGCTATTTTGCCGGACGGTTCCAGCTCAATTCCATGCTGGTTGCAGCACCGGTCGCCTCCAGTTGAAGCTCGTCGTTGAGCCCAACCTCGCCGCTCGTAGCATCTACTCTCGCCGGTTTTCAGCTTCTGAGCTAACCGGTTCTAGCGTTTTGGCTGGCCGGTTGCAGCAAAAAAAGATGTTGGTTCCGGCAACGCAACCGCGCAGCGCTCCCCCCATGTCGTCGTGCCCATCTGTGATGAGAGATGGTCGTCGGGGATCATGGCATTCACGTGAAGCGTTGGCCATCATAGAGAAAGGAAAAGGAAGAGGGAGATTGAGGGCTTGGGGGGAGGGGGGGTCGCAGCAGCGAATGCAGTGGTGTGGGACAGGTGACCGGAGTTGCGGCGACGTCGGTACGTACGGGACGGGGAACGGAGTTGCGGCGATAGGAGTGGCGGAGCTGAGTGTCGGAGAAGAAAGAAGGAGATGTGTTGCAGATAAGGGAAAGGGTGCGTTGTTTCTGGCCACATGATTACAATTCATCTGGCGGCTTGTGTGTGTCTGGTGTAATGGTTGGGCCGGCGCCCTGTGCGAAAACGTTTACCTTGTTCAATGGGTATCACACCACCATATCACGAGTTCATGATCTCACCTATACACGCCGCAATCACTCACCTGCTTGATCATGACTTATAACGCGGTGGATCGGCCAGAGATACCGCCAAATACACGTGGGCCGGGACGGTGAGATGCATGTGTGTGCTAGCATACATCTAGTTGTGTGTAGCGGCAACTTGATAGGAAAGTTAAGGAGAGCGCAATAAGCACCAGATGACAAAAGAAAGAGTTCCCTCCTGCCCCTCGGGAACCGTCATTGCTTGGGGTTTTGCGTGGGTGGACATAACTAGCACGCGAAAATAGACGAGCAATCCATCTAACGGATTGAATCGAGCAACATCTTTCGGTGCCACCACAGTCCACAGTCGCTCGATCTGCCGCGCAATCACTCACTGATCTTACTGAAATTTGTCCGTACTCGAACCATTTTCTAATTATGCATTTCTTATTTTAAAACGTCCTTTTTAGCTAAGAGTTTGCTCGCCCAAGCTCATTCACTAGTCCCATATTAACCTGTGTATCAGTAAATTGGATTAGTCTAGTTGTAGGAGGTTATGCTTAGATCGATGCTCTTGTGGTAGCATCATTTATTCTGGTGGCATTCCAAGCTTAGGGCATCTTTAACGGCAACCCGCAAAAACCCTTTCACATTCGTCCGCGACAGAGGAATCAGTCTGTGGACGCAGATGCGGGAGGTAGTCATCCAGCACTAGCTGCATGCATTTTTACAATAACTTAAATCAACCGGACGAAATTCGTTCAAACATGTCCGGATTGCATATAAACACGGCCTGATTTTATATAAACATATCAGATTTCATATAAACATGACAATTTTCATTACAAATACACATCAAAGCGATGCTAGGCGGGCTCTGCACTATAATTTATACCTAATATAAATAATCGCATGCGTCCGGTCCTCGTCTCCAGCCATCAGCCCCGAGAACTGAAACTTCACTGTCTCCAGTTCCGCCTCGACGCTCTCGAACTCCTCATTCGAAGCCCCGGGAACTGAAGTTGTCCGCCTTGATGTCGCCGCCAAGCGACTAATCGGTTGAAGATGCTGAGCCCACCAAGCTTGGCACCGACGGGAGGGGAGGCGGCGGCCTTCCTGCGACAAGAGCGGCGGCGACCTACCATGCACTACTCTTCCTCACTGCCGGCGGCGCCCGCGGACGTGTCGGCTTCTTCGTGGTCGTGGTGCCTGGGTGCGGCCTCCTTGTCGTCGGTGTCGCCGAACAACGACTTGCACGTGTCGTCATCGCACTCCTTGCTGGCAGCCGCCACTGCTGCCGGTACCGCCAGCGGGCGAGGCAGATATCATGGGCGGAGCAGTATGACTCGTGCCGCGCCTCCTGCTCCGCCTGGTCTGTGTCTGGCGCGGCCGCCCTGCCGGTGGTGATCTGCTCTTCCGCCTACATATTCTTCTGGAGGAGGTTGTGGTTGTAGTTGGTGTCATCCTACACTACCCGGAACTGCTCCTCCCGCACCATGTCCTTATAATGGGCACGGGCCTCGGCGATGGTCAGGGTGCAATGCACCGGCGAAGGTGGAGTGGAGGAGGAGAGTGCCGTGGAGGAAGAGCATGGTGGCGCTGGCTCGTCGTCGGAGGCGTCCTCCATTTGCAGGTCCTCTGGCTGCCTGACAGCCTGCTAGTCGACAGCAATGGAGGCTATGGCCTTCTTCTACTCCGACGGAAGCCCATCATAGAGAGTTTTGGCCGCGGAGGGATCCATGGCGGGAAGTGGTGTGGAGAGGGATGATTGTAGTTATGGTCGGGGCACCGGGGAAACGGTTTATATAGTACCGGTGGGCGGCAGACGGACAGACGGGTGGCGCCGGAGAAGACGCATCGGCAACCGTGTGCTATCAATGCGGACGACAGACGGGCGGATGGGCAGCCGTCATGTCGTTTGAGCGCGTGGTAGTCGCCTCCACCGGGAAAGCACGGGGCGCTCCCTCGGCTGGCGCGCCACTACAATGCCGGCGCCAGTGAGCGGTCGCGTCTGCTTTGGACGGGCATGAATGCATGTGTTGACGCTCTAAAGCGGCGCTGATCGAAACCACACGAAAGAGATGAGGGGTTTTTGATGGGCCAGGACGATCAGAAACAAGCTTGGGATCGATCCAGACTCCCGTAAACGTTCATCATTTTTATCTCTGATTTGTGAAAAAAAATTATATCCAAACCACATTGTGAATCGATACAGATCCGTATTGAATGGCTTCCGTGGTTCGGTATGAACCGCCGCGGAAGGTTTACAGGTCAGTTGTTGGAGATGCCCTTATCCCCGCATGTCTTTATCATGTATCTATCCGTTGAAGCCGCCGCCGGCCGCATGAATAGATAAACCGTTGCGTCAGTGCTGTCGGAGTGCCCCGGCCACGGTCCACAAACGGGCCAAATTAGACGTACTTACGTAGTGGAGTATTGCTAGCTTCCACCGGTGACGGGCCAAATTAGCTAGCTAAGCTAGCCTGCAAAGTTCAAAAAAAAAACTAAGCTAGCCTTCATGCATGCGCATGCATGGCTCGTCTTCTAGCTAGCCTGATTGCTCGGCCGTCGTGGACATTTCAACGTCGGTGTTCTCTCCCTCTCCCCCTCTCTCATGCGCAATGTCGACTGTTGAATATTCTCGCTCTATATAAAGGGCCGGTTGCACTGCATACGGATACGGTGTACATACCACACTCAGAGAGAGAGAGAGAGAGAGAGAGAGAGAGAGAGAGAGAGAGAGAGTTGATCGAACGACCACGCACGTCCCTAGCTTCTTCCCAAGCTGAGAGATGGACGGACACGATATAGCTGCTGCAGATCCTTGGTGGTACCCCGGCGACTACGCCGGCGAGGCCGCGCCCTTGGCAACCGCCGCCGTCGAGGACAACGAGTTCCTCGACATGTTCGTTGACAGCTCCATTCACGTAGCTAGATTTGGCTGTTTCAGCAGTTAATGCATGACTCAAATGATATACACGCGTGTATGTGCGTTCTTGCAGTGAAGGTCTACTCGGGTTGGCGTGGGAAGGAGCCACGCTAGAGCCACCGCATGCGCGCCCTGCTGAGCGGCCACCTGCCGAGGACGTGATGGCAGCGTGGCTCTACCCGATTGTCAGTGGCGAGGACAATGCCGGGGCCGGCCCGATGGTGAAGAGCGAGCCGTCGGCGATGACGATGGGGAGTTTGGAGATGACGGAGAGCAAGGGGAAGCTTCCAGCTTCGGACGGCATGTACGATGTCAAGGTAAAGAACCCATGCTGACATGCACCCGATTACTACATGCTTGTGTTCTCAAGTCGGTTTATACAAGTAAATAAGGAGCTCTTCGCTCTGACTTTTCTTCCTCTTCTTCATGGGAGATCTTTTGGTGAAGTCCAGGAAACATATTTCCATTTAAGGTCCAGTAAAATTTTGCAGTTTGATGTGATATAGCATGTTTGTAGTATACGTAGTTTTTTTAAAATTTTGTAATGTGTCGCACAATATTGGTTCCGCATGCAACAGATAAAAAAGGGTTATGCTTTGTGTTTTAATTTTCTTTGCTCTTAATCTTCCCTCAAACCTCAACATCTTGTAGTATTGTGTTTCTGTGTTTCCTATGTTTTTTTCCTAAGGAAATATTGTCTTTTCTTGTTACTTTGTGTTCTCTTCTGGTTGAAGTAGATGGTTCCCCATGTGTTGCTACGGGAATTGGTTGTACTATATAATTTTGACAAGATTTGGTTGTCCTAAAAATACATATGATTTAATGTATTTGATTTTTTTAGTCGTATATAATATAAGTAATTTACATATAGTTATAAAATATTTAAACATGTAAGTAGTATTTGCATGCATGTTCACAGTAATAAAAGTAGTGTGACTTGTGCATGTAGAGATAAATAGTACTCTATATAAGTAGCAATTCTATACATGTTGAGAAAAATAAAAGTAGATCAAGGGTTGATGAAGTGGCATGTGTGCACATTGAGATAAATAGAAGTATTGGAGATCAACTAGTAAGTACTCCGTGTGTTTGCTGTAACATGAATCTTTGATTAATAATGTAAAATTAAAACTTAAAATACATATTATATATTGTATATTATTATTATCTGAAAATATGAATATAAGTACCATGATATAATGGGGGGGGGGGGGGGGGGGGGAGGGGGAACTATGCATGTTTTGGTGGTTATTTGATGAGGTGGCATGTGTACATGTTGAGATAATAGAGTACTAGTGATTTTCTCATGTATGTGGAGGTGGACTTTAATGAGATGGGACGTGTGCATGTTAGGATAAATAGAAACAGTTAGGATAACTATGTGGATTCTTTTTTCTCTTTTTTTTGGAGGCGGGGGGTGGATTCTTTTCAACCACCTTTCGAGAACGCTATGATGATTACAAGGCACATAGACATTTTGAGGCCAACTTTGATCATCATTTTGACTAACGAAGTATTCCCTCCCTCCATTCTGTTTTATAATATGCGTATAGCTTCTAGCTCCCAGAACAATGCATGACCTTGTACTATGGACCAAAAAATCCTTGCATGCAGAGGAGGCTGTCCGAAGCCTATGTGCAAGCTGCTGCAAAGGAGATTCCAGCCATGGGGTTATCTTGTCCAAACAAGCAATCCCCGCTACAATTCAGAATATCGGGGAAAAAATAGGCGCGCTATAAAGTGGAATGGAGGGAGTATTAATATTAATTTATATGCTTACATGTTTGATCTGAGCTCCGTTTGACTCTGTCATCAGGACATAAATGTAACGAGCGATTCCAACGAGAGGAGGAAGGCGGCATCAGGAGGATCGAACAGGACAAGGTCGTCTCGCCACTCAGATACACACAACGTTACAGAAAAGGTGATACTGCTTTGGCCGCCTCCTCATCGATCTTACGTTTTCATACCGAGGAGCATATCTACATTTTTGAACGGACCGATGCATCACCATGAAATTTTGAATGGACCACGGCTGTGCGCGCAGAGGCGAAGGTGCAAGATCAGTGACAGGCTGAGGACGCTGCAGCAGCTCGTCCCTGGATGCGAAAAGGTCAGCTCACAGCCTCACACTCAGTTTCCGACTTAATTGTTGTGCTTATGGCTTATGGATATGCTAGTGCTACTCTTCAATCTTCTTCAAAGCCATTTCTGATTGAGCTGAAGGCTGAACCTGCAAGTTTCTTATGGCACTTTGCTCTGAGCGAATCGATCTGATGGACATTTCTGTGCAGAGTAACCAGGCGTCAACGCTGGAGCAGACGATCCAGTACATGAAGTCGCTGCAGCAGCAGGTCGAGGCAATGAACGTGAGGATAACACAAGCAGTGTACCCCGTCATGCAGACGCCATCGGCGCCGGCCGTCGCGGTGCCAATCGGCGCCGCACCCGCCTCGGCAGCTCCAGGGACGGTGGTCGTGGGAGGATGCGTCCCGCTCCTGCCTGCAGGGATGGCTCCGAACGGAGCCATGCTGGGAACTATGCATGTTTTGGTGGTTATTTGATGAGGTGGCATGTGTACATGTTGAGATAATAGAGTACTAGTGATTTTCTCATGTATGTGGAGGTGGACTTTAATGAGATGGGACGTGTGCATGTTAGGATAAATAGAAACAGTTAGGATAACTATGTGGATTCTTTTTTCTCTTTTTTTTGGAGGCGGGGGGTGGATTCTTTTCAACCACCTTTCGAGAACGCTATGATGATTACAAGGCACATAGACATTTTGAGGCCAACTTTGATCATCATTTTGACTAACGAAGTATTCCCTCCCTCCATTCTGTTTTATAATATGCGTATAGCTTCTAGCTCCCAGAACAATGCATGACCTTGTACTATGGACCAAAAAATCCTTGCATGCAGAGGAGGCTGTCCGAAGCCTATGTGCAAGCTGCTGCAAAGGAGATTCCAGCCATGGGGTTATCTTGTCCAAACAAGCAATCCCCGCTACAATTCAGAATATCGGGGAAAAAATAGGCGCGCTATAAAGTGGAATGGAGGGAGTATTAATATTAATTTATATGCTTACATGTTTGATCTGAGCTCCGTTTGACTCTGTCATCAGGACATAAATGTAACGAGCGATTCCAACGAGAGGAGGAAGGCGGCATCAGGAGGATCGAACAGGACAAGGTCGTCTCGCCACTCAGATACACACAACGTTACAGAAAAGGTGATACTGCTTTGGCCGCCTCCTCATCGATCTTACGTTTTCATACCGAGGAGCATATCTACATTTTTGAACGGACCGATGCATCACCATGAAATTTTGAATGGACCACGGCTGTGCGCGCAGAGGCGAAGGTGCAAGATCAGTGACAGGCTGAGGACGCTGCAGCAGCTCGTCCCTGGATGCGAAAAGGTCAGCTCACAGCCTCACACTCAGTTTCCGACTTAATTGTTGTGCTTATGGCTTATGGATATGCTAGTGCTACTCTTCAATCTTCTTCAAAGCCATTTCTGATTGAGCTGAAGGCTGAACCTGCAAGTTTCTTATGGCACTTTGCTCTGAGCGAATCGATCTGATGGACATTTCTGTGCAGAGTAACCAGGCGTCAACGCTGGAGCAGACGATCCAGTACATGAAGTCGCTGCAGCAGCAGGTCGAGGCAATGAACGTGAGGATAACACAAGCAGTGTACCCCGTCATGCAGACGCCATCGGCGCCGGCCGTCGCGGTGCCAATCGGCGCCGCACCCGCCTCGGCAGCTCCAGGGACGGTGGTCGTGGGAGGATGCGTCCCGCTCCTGCCTGCAGGGATGGCTCCGAACGGAGCCATGCTCCCGTACCCTCCATACCACGCCGTGATGCTGCCAGCACAAGCGGCGGCAGCGCCATTTTACCTGTCACGGCCGACAGCCTCTGCTGCTCCAGGGGGGCAGAGCTGCGTCTCCATGGAGCATTGCAGTAAGGAGCGAGGGAGGAGGAGGAGATTGTGAGACAGAATCAAGCGACTCGGCAGGAATGGCTAATCTAGCTCTACTTAGTATTGTACTACTGTAGTACAAAACTAGTATGATGGACCCGGTTTTCTAGATTATTTTCGGTTTTTATTTCTAGAGTTTCCGGTGTTTGCATTAATACTTCTATAAGTATGAAGCATATGAAAATTGTTTTTATTTTAGTTTATTATGACACAATCACACATCTCTTGACATGTTTTTTTTCTGGCAAATTCACTTTGTGCCAGTCAACTACTTCCTCCATCCCATAATATAAGAGTATTTTTTACAATAGTATAGTGTCAAAAATACTCTTATATTATGTGAGGAGTACTTACTTATTAACCGTGCTCTAGCCGATTCAGCAAAGACCACGACTACTACTGGTTTTGTTTTTACGAAAGGGTCTAAGCTATACATTACATATAATAAACCAGTCCTCACAAAAACTTCCTTAAGAATAAGAAGTTTCACGCAAGTCCTTAAGAAATCAACATCGTCTTCCTTCTGCTTGATCGGCGGTGCGCCATGTGCAAAGCTCATTGCTGCCCTTGGGCCTTCATTTTAGTGGATCACTTTTCTTGACACCCAGGAGATTAAAGAAGCAGCAATCGAGAAGTCCTTGATGTAGGTATGAAGATGTTGGTAATCACGATTTGGACATATCACCATCCCGGAGAAGCTGGCACCGAGGAGGTATAGAAGAAAAAGGAAATCCAAACATACAAAAGTGGGGACACAAATCTCACAAGTGCCCCGACGAAGACCGGTCTGGTTGGGCCATCGAACGGACAAGGAACTGGAGAGCAAAAACATGTTGTGACATATTCTTCTCCGCAGACACCGCGATCACCTAAACAAAACAAAGAAAAAATCAAAGCCCAAGATCTGGCCCCGACTGAAGCTCTGCACGCCCTCGATGCCAAACAACAACACCGGAACATGGAAAATACGGTGAGGTATTATTCCCCGTCGCGGATGACGCTTCACCCCCGCTAGGCAAACACTTGGACTTAATCTTAACTAAAGTTAAGACGACCAAAGACTACAGACATAACCTAGACCTGGGTTCCCCCACCTCACTAGTGTCACAAGGCAGGCGGAGGTGACAGAGCGCTTAGGAGGAAACCCTAGCGCCATTTTTTCTGAGGAGGCGGCAGCGGTTGCTGTATAGACGAAGTGGTCGTTATTTTCCTTGTGACTACAACTAGTTTGTTATCCTCCGGCGATTGCTATAGAGATGAAGTGGTCGTTGTTTTCCTCCGGCTGACTTCCTTGTTGTAGCTTTATTTTACGAAAAGGTATAAGCCATATTATATTACATATAAAAGGAACTAGTTGGTTCACAGGAAGAAACCCTTAAAAAGGAACCTACATAGTTCCTTCTATCACACATTCTATCATTTCAACACTTCCAAAAGGACTAATGTGCCATACTAGCCCTCAAAATGATTTGGCCTTGCATATCCACATAAACAAACTGACCAAATTCATGAATAAATTACGTTTACTGCAAGGTGGAGAGAGCTTTAAAGCTAAGTATGTTATCGCCATGTAAAAGGAGCAAATTGGCAATCGGTGAAAACATGGAGTGTAGTCAACTCACATTATGAGCCTCAGTGTGATTTCCATGTATAGGAACCCGGTATAGTGCCATAAGAAGGTCGCTAAAACATTTTGTTTTTGTTGATTCGGACCCCTTTCATGGGCTTATATATCGTAGTTTAGGGGTTTTGAGGTGATTTCCATGTTGGGGGAACCTTGATACACAACTATACGATAGCCACCAAGAATGCATTGTTCCATTTTGTGAGGTATAATAGCTCATCGTTTCTAGTCCTCGTGTGATTTCAACGTCCAGTGAACCCAATACACGGCCACATAGAGATCGCCAAAGCTCGTTGATTCAAACCTATTTTCGTGGGCTATTGCTCACAATCTTAGGTCCTGCTGCGTGATTTCCATGTTCGAAGTTGTCGTAACTCTTCACTGATTCGGCTCCATTTCATGAGCTATATCAAATCAAAATAGGATAAATGACATAGTTTATCCCATGCATATTCAGACCCATTTTCGTGCGATATTGTTAAGTGGCTCCTTTCCTGCTTTGAAAATATGTCTGGTATGAGAATTAATTTCAACAAGTGTGATCTGCTAACTATTAATGTGCATGATGAGGTGTCTAAGTTGTTAGCACAAATTTTCTGTTGTAAGCAAAGTTCTTTCCCTTTGAAATATCTTGGAGTTCCTTTACATTTTGCTAAACTTTGTTGGGAGGACCTCCAGCCTATTATAGATAAAATTATTCAGAGAATATGTGGCTGGAGGGGGAAATTACTTAGCCATGAAGCTAAGCTTGTTTTACTTCGTACTTGTATTGCAAGCATCCCCATGTATCTCATGTCTATTATAAAATTTCCAAAATGGGTAATTAAATCCATTACTTCTCAAATGGACCACTTCCTGTGGAGAAACCTTGGTGATGTTCATAAATACCACTTGGTAAATTAGGGGCTTGTGTCCCAGGAAAAAACCTTTGATGTCATAGGTATTCCCAATTTAAGGGAGGTTAACCGTTAACATGATCTTGCTTGCCTCTTGGGCCAAGAGATATTTTCCTGGTGAGTATAAGATTTGGACCTCCCCGTGAACTATAAATAACATACTAACAAACCTAACATTCGTTGGTCTAAGGAAAACCTGGGATCCCCTTTTTAGAAGGGTTTTACTTGGGCCATGGTTGCCGTCATGCCCTTCTACAGGCGAATACTGGTGATGGGTGCAAAACATTTTTTGCATGATATTTGGGCTGGAGATCCTTCTCTAAAAACTCAATTTTGGGATCAGTTCTGTCTGTGCCAGCAATAGAACCGTATTGTTCACCAGGTGTGGGATGGGCAGATACTAAAACTGGCCTTTTGAAGGTGTGTTGATGCTTCCTTTTTGAAGAAAGGGAAGTATCTTCTATATATTCTCAATAAATATATATCGAATAAGGAGGCTGATAAGTCTATTTGGACCTTAAATGCTTCTAGGAGTTATTTCACCAAGTCTTCCTATAAGCAAATTATTTGGGGACGTGTTCATACCCCTGACTAGGATAAATTTTGGAAAATTATTATCCCTCTTAGATATCTGAGCTTTGTTTGGCTTGCGGTGCATAATAAATTTAACTAGAGCAAAAGACAACATCTTGATAATTTGTCATGCCTTTTGTATGATGAGCATGAAGCTGTTGATCATCTATTATGTAATTGTATCGTTGCAAAATCTGTTTGGGAGGATATTGCCGATGCTCTTCACTTTTTCACCTCCTGATAGCATAGCAGAACTACCTGTTTTGTAAGATAGAAATAATAATAAAAGTGTTATTGGTATGGTTGGGGTTGCTGCCATTCGAAGCTTATGGACTATGTGAAATAATATATGTTTTCACAAAGCTGTATGGAGAGATGTTCGTATTATTCTGGGAAAGGCAAGGATTTTATGCTCGGATCCACAATCAAGACAGATGAAGGGTGCCTGGTGAGGGAGAGTAAGGTGGGCATCCGGGGAAATCGACAAAGCTTCTATTTGAGAGTGCATTCCAGCCAAGGATGATGATCATGTAATAGGATAGCTTTGTTTGATTGGACTTCCCGATGCCCATGTTGGTTATGTTGGCCCTTAACCGTTCCCCATGTCGCCTAAACTCGGGCCGACTCGGGTCTACTCCTCCAGCCCTAGCACGACGCCATCAGTCGCCCACATCCACTGTGCCGTCGCCAGAAGACACCGTCGGCGAAGCCCGGACGGCCGATGGCGGCGCTGGGCTTCTCCTCGTGACTCCCCTAGGTCTGTGCCACTCTCTATGTTTGTGTCAACATCCTGGGATCGGGGGTACCCATACTTGCCTGCCTGCGGCCCACGGCATGGCTCCGTCAACGGCCTGGCATGGACCAGCTTCAACAACAACAGCTCCAAGACCCTCGCAAGGGGCCAAGCCTCGCGAGGCGGACGACACCAAGACCTCCCTGGGGGGCAGCCTCCCCAGGTTGGCTCCCGAGGAGCAGATATATCAATGCAAGGTGCACCTCGCGAGGTTCATATGATGTGAGCCATGAGACCAAGGCCAGGCGGGCGCAGTGTACCAGTTTCCTCTTTGGTGCTAAGGAGGCAAGCGCAGACGCGGGGTCCCGAGGAATCAAGCAAAGGTTTCCATATCGGTGCGACAAGTCAAGACCGCCGGGACGGCAAGACGGAGGTCATCGCGGAGCCCACCGCAGCGTCACCACTAGAGGCTTTTGCAGGCGAAGACTACTTTTATCCTGATAACTTGTACTAGTTGTACCCCTTAGAATTTGGCCGTTGTGGGATTCCTTCCCTCCTACATCTGGGGAGAGGACCGAGGCCACTATAAATAGGACTTAGCCACCACCATGGAAAGAGAGAGGGAGAGAGAGAGGGGGGGTTCAGATCATCCTCTCATCCACCAGCTCATCGAGCTCAAGAACACCTCACCTCCTGAGACTGTTCTACCACTGTACAAGTTAATCCTCAGCCCCTCAAGGCAATCCACCACAAAGCTGGAGTAGGTATTACACTGCAAGGTGGCCCGAACTAGGATAAAGTGTTGTGTCTCTTGTTCATTGGGTTTGACTAGCTAGGTCGTGGATTGGTTGAGCGGGCAGACTAGGAAGGACGAGATCTTCGCACGCACCCCAGAGTTCGAACCTCTCAAGGGTCTGCGGAACCCCGAATCCGACATTTGGCGTGCCAGGTAGGGGTGCGACGGAGCCTCTCTTCCGCCGATCGACTCGCCTCTGCTCCACCGCTCCCATGGCTGACGCTCGTAGAGCCCGTGCTGAGTGTCGGGCCGCTCTCGCCGCTCGCGTCGCCAAGACGGTGCCCACTGGCGGGCCTCCCCGTCGTTCCCCATCGCCTGCTGTCAATGTCGCCACCGGCCCGGTGAGGCATGAGCAGCAAGCTTCGTCGCTGCACCCCTCCGTGCGACGTGATGGACGCACGGCCACCCCGTCACTTAGGGCCCATCTAAGCCTAGGGTTTCCCCTTCTCCTCCTTTGCTGCGCCTTGGGCCTTGTGGGAGGCGCACCAGCCCACTCAGGGGCTGGTCCCTTACCACTCTTGGCCCATGCAAGCCTCCGGGGCTGGTGGCCCCACTTGGTGGACCCCCGGGACCCTCCCGGTGGTCCCGGTACGTTACCGATAAACCCCGATACTTTTCCGGTGACCAAAACAGGACTTCCCATATATAAATCTTTACCTCCGAACCATTCCGGAACTCCTCGTGATGTCCGGGATCTCATCCGGGACTCCGAACAACATTCGGTAACCACGTACAAACTTCCTTTATAACCCTAGCTTCATCGAACCTTAAGCGTGTAGACCCTACGGGTTCGGGAGACATGCAGACATGACCGAGACGTTCTCCGGTCAATAACCAACAGCGGGATCTGGATAGCCATGTTGGCTCCCACATGCTCCACGATGATCTCATCGGATGAACCACGATGTCAAGGACTTAATCAATCCCGTATACAATTCCCTTTGTCCATCGGTACGATACTTGCCCGAGATTCGATCGTCGGTATCCCGATACCTTGTTCAATCTCGTTACCGGCAAGTCTCTTTACTCGTTCCTGTAACACATCATCCCATGATCAACTCCTTGATCACATTGTGCACATTATGATGATGTCCTACCGAGTGGGCCCAGAGATACCTCTCTGTCACACGGAGTGACAAATCCCAGTCTTGATTCGTGCCAACCCAACAGACACTTTCGGAGATACCTGTAGTGTACCTTTATAGCCACCCAGTTACGTTGTGACGTTTGGCACACCCAAAGTATTCCTACGGTATCCGGGAGTTGCACAATCTCATGGTCTAAGGAAATGATACTTGACATTAGAAAAGCTTTAGCGAATGAACTACACGATCTTTGTGCTAGGCTTAGGATTGGGTCTTGTCCATCACATCATTCTCCTAATGATGTGATCCCGTTATCAACGACATCCAATGTCCATGGTCAGGAAACCGTAACCATCTATTGATCAACGAGCTAGTCAACTAGAGGCTTACTAGGGACATGGTGTTGTCTATGTATCCACACATGTATCTGAGTTTCCTATCAATACAATTCTAGCATGGATACTAAACGATTATCATGAACAAGGAAATATAATAATAATAAATTTATTATTGCCTCTAGGGCATATTTCCAACAGTCTCCCACTTGCACTAGAGTCAATAATCCAGTTCACATCGATATGCGATTAACACTCAAGGTCACATCCCCATGTGACTAACACCCAAAGAGTTCCGGGTTTGATCATGTTATGCTTGTGAGAGATGTTATAGTCAACGGGTCTGAAACATTCAGATCCGTATGTACTTCGCAAAATTTCTATGTCATCTTGTAGATGCAACTACTACGCTACATTTGGAGCTATTCCAAATAACTGTTCTACTATATGAATCCATTTTACTACTCAGAATAATCTGGATTAGTGTTAAAGTTTGCATCGGCGTAACCCTTTACGACGAACTCTTTTACCACCTCCATAATTGAGAAAATTCCTTAGTCCACTAGTTACTAAGGATAACTTTGACCGCTGTCCTGTGATCCATTCTTGGATCAGTCTTGTACCCCTTGACTGACTCATGGCAAGGCACACTTCAGGTGCGGTACACAGCATAGCATACTGTAGAGCCTATGTCTTAAGCATAGGGGACGACCTTCGTCCTTTCTCTCTATTCTGCCGTGGTCGAGCTTTAAGTCTTAACTTCATACCTTACAACTCAGGCAAGAACTCCTTCTTCGACTGATCCATCTTGAACACCTTCAAGATCATGTCAAGGTATGTGCTCATTTGAAAGTACCATTAAGCGTTTTGATCTATCCTTATAGATCTTGATGCTCAATGTTCAAGTAGCTTAATCCAGGCTTTCCATTGAAAAACACCTTCCAAATAACCCTATATGCTTTCCAGAAATTCTACGTCATTTCCGATCAACAATATGTCAACAACATATACTCATCAGAAATTCTATAGTGCTCCCACTCACTTCTTTGGAAATACAAGTTTCTCATAAACTTTGTATATACCCAAAACATTGATCATCTCATCAAAGCATACATTCCAACTCCGAGATGCTTACTCCAGTCCTAAGAAGGATTACTGGAGCTTTGCATACTTGTTAGCATCTTTCAGGATTGACAAAACCTTCTGGTTGTATCACATACAACCTTTCCTCAAGAAAATCGTCGAGGAAACAATGGGTTTTTGACATCCTATTTGCAAGATTTCATAAATAATGCAGTAATCGCTAATATAATTCCAACAGACTCTTAGCATCGCTACGAGTGAGAAAATCTCACCGTAGTCAACTCCTTGAACTTGTCGGAAAACATCTTAACGACAAGTCGAGCTTTCCTAATGGTGATACTTACCATCATTGTCCGTCTTCCTTTTAAAATCCATATGTACCTAACGGCCTTACGACCATCAAGTAGTTCTTCCAAAGTCTACACTTTGTTTTCATATATGGATCCTCTCTCGGATTATATGGCCTCGAGCCATTTTGGAATCCAGGCCCACCATCGCTTCTCCATAGCTCATAGGTTCATTGTTGTCTAGCAACATGACTTCCAAGACAGGATTACGTACCACTCTGAAGTAGTACGCATCCTTGTCATCCTACGAGGTTTGGTAGTGACTTGATCTGAAGTTTCATGATCACTATCATAAGCTTCCACTTCAATTGGTGTAGGTGCCACAGGAACAACTCCCTGTGCCCTGCCACACACTAGTTGAAGAGACGGTTCAATAACCTCATCAAGTCTCCACCATCCTCCCACTCAATTCTTTCGAGAGAAACATTTCCTCGAGAAAGGACCCGATTCCAGAAACAATCCCTTATTGCTTTCGGATCTGAGACAGGAGGTATACCCAACTGTTTTGGGTTTCCTATGAAGATACATTTATCCGCTTTGGGTTCGAGCTTATCAGCCTGAAACCTTTTTCATATAAGCGTCGCAGCCCCAAACTTTTAACAAATGACAGCTTAGGTTTCTCTAAACCATAGTTCATATGGTGTCATCTCATCGGAATTACGTGGTGCCCTATTTAAAGTGAATGTGGTTGTCTCTAATGCCTAACCCATAAACTATCGTGGTAATTCGATAAGAGACATCATGGTATGCATCATATCCAATAGGGTGCAGTTATGATGTACGGACACACCATCACACCATGGTGTTCCTGGCTGTATTGGTTGTGAAACAATTTCCACAATGTCTTAATTTTGTGCCAAACTCGTAATTTAGATATTCATCTCTACGATCATATCATAGACATTTTATCCTCTTGTCACGACGATGTTTAACTTCACCCTGAAATTACTTGAACCTTTCAATAATTCAGACTCGTGATTCATCAAGTAAATATACTCAACATCTACTCAAATCATCTGTGAAGTAAGAACATAACGATATCCACTACACACCTCAGCACTCATTGGACTGCACACATCAAAATGTATTACTTCCAACAAGTTGCTTTCTAGTTCCATTTTACTGAAGACGAGGCTTTCAGTCATCTTGCCCATGTGGTATGATTTGCATGTCTCAAGTGATTCAAAATCAAGTGAGTCCAAACGGTCCATTTTCATGGAGTTTCTTCATGCATATACACCAATAGACATGGTTCGCATGTCTCAAACTTTTCAAAACGAGTGAGCCCAAAGATCCATCAACATGGAGCTTCTTCATGCGTTTTACACCGATATGACTTACGTGGCAGTGCCACAAGTAGGTGGTACTATCATTACTATCTTATATCTTTTGGCATGAACATGTGTATCACTACGATCGAGATTCAGTGAACCATTCATTTTAGGTGCAAGACCATTGAAGGTATTATTCAAATAAACAGAGTAACCATTATTCTCCTTAAATGAATAACCGTATTGCGATAGACATAATCCAGTCATGTCTATGCTCAACGCAAACACCAATCTCGATGGTAGAGGGAGCGTGCGATGCTTGATCACATCAAGCTTGGAAAAACTTCCAACACATATCGTCAGCTCACCTTTAGCTAGTCTCCGTTTATTCCATAGCTTTTATTTCGAGTTACTAACACTTAACAACCGAACCGGTATGTAATACCCTGGTGCTACTAGGAGTACTAGTAAAGTACACATCAACACAATGTATATCCAATATACTTCTATCGACCTAGCCAGCCTTCTAATCTACCAAGTATCTAGGGTAATTCTGCTCCAGTGGCTGTTCCCCTTATTACAGAAGCACTTAGTCTCGGGTTTGGGTTCAACCTTGGGTTTCTTCACTAGAGCAGCAGCTGAATTGCCGTTTCATGAAGTATCCCTTCTTGCCCTTGCCCTTCTTGAAACTAGTGGTTTTACTAACCATCAACGATTGATGCTCCCTTTTGATTTCTACTTTCGCGGTGTCAAACATCGCGAATATCTCAAGGATCATCATATATGTCCCTGATATATTATAGTTCATCACGAAGCTCTAGCAGCTTGGTGGTAATGACTTCGGAGAAACATCACTATCTCATCTGGAAGATCAACTCCCACTCCATTCAAATGATTGTTGTACTCAGACAATCTGAGCACAAGCTCAACAATTGAGCTTTTCTCCCTTAGTTTGCAGGCTAAGAAAATCGTCGGAGGTCTTATACCTCTTGACGTGGGCACGAGCCTGAAATCCCAATTTCAGTCCTCGAAACATCTCATATGTTTCGTGACGTTTCAAAACGTCTTCGGTGCCTCAACTCTAAACCGTTTAACTGAACTATCACGTAGTTATCAAAACGTGTATGTTAGATGTTCGCAACATCCACAGACGACGTTCGAGGTTCAGCACACTGAGCGGTGCATTAAGGACATAAGCCTTCTATGAAGCAATGAGGACAATCCTCAGTTTACGGACCTAGTTCGCATAATTGCTACTATCAACTTTCAACTAAATTTTCTCTAGGAAGATATCTAAACAGTAGAACTAAAACGCAAGCCATGACATAATTTGCGAAGACCTTTTGACTATGTTCAGGATAATTAAGTTCATCTTATGGACTCCCACTAAGATAGACATCCCTCTAGTCATCTAAGTGATTACATGATCTGAGTCAACTAGGCCGTGTCCGATCATCACGTGAGACGGACTAGTCAACATCAGTGAACATCTTCATGTTGATCGTATCTACCATACGACTCATGCTCGACCTTTCGGTCTTCTGTGTTCCGAGGCCATGTCTGTACATGCTAGGCTCGTCAAGTCAACCTAAGTGTTTGCATGTGTTCCGAGGCCATGTCTGTACATGCTAGGCTCGTCAACACCCATTGTATTCGAACGTAAGAATCTATCACACCCGATCATCACGTGGTGCTTCAAAACGACGAACTTTCGCAACGGTGCACAGTTAGGGGGAACACTTTCTTGAAATTTTAATGAGGGATCATCTTATTTACTACCGTCGTTCTAAGCAAATAAGATGTATAAACATGATAAACATCACATGCAATCAAATAGTGACATGATATGGCCATCATCACTTTGCTCCTTTTGATCTCCATCTTCAGGCTCCATGATCATCATCGTCACCGGCATGACACCATGATCTCCATCATCGTGTCTTCATGAAGTTGTCTCGCCAACTATTACTTCTACTACTACAGCTAACGGTTAGCAATAAAGTAAAGTAATTGCATGACGTTTATGTTGACACGCAGGTCATAAATAAATTAAGACAACTCCTATGGCTCCTGCCGGTTGTCATACTCATCGACATGCAAGTCGTGATTCCTATTACAAGAACATGATCATCTCATACATCACATATATCATTCATCACATTCTTTGGCCATATCACATCACATAGCATACCCTGCAAAAACAAGTTAGACGTCCTCTAATTGTTGTTTGCATGTTTTACGTGGCTGCTATGGGTTTCTAGCAAGAACGTTTCTTACCTACGCAAAAACCACAACGTGATATGCCAATTGCTATTTACCCTTCATAAGGACCATGATCATCGAATCCGATCCGACAAAAGTGGGAGAGACAGACACCCGCCAGCCACCTTATGCAACTAGTGCATGTCAGTTGGTGGAACCGGTCTCACGTAAGTGTACGTGTAAGGTTGGTCCGGGCCGCTTCATCCCACGATGCCGCCGAATCAAGATAAGACTAGTAACGGCAAGCAAATTGACAATATCGACGCCCACAACTACTTTGTGTTCTACTCGTGCATAGAATCTACGCAATAGACCTAGCTCATGATGCCACTGTTGGGGAACGTAGCAGAAATTCAAAATTTTCCTACGTGTCACCAAGATCTATCTATGGAGAGACCAGCAACGAGGGGAAGAAGAGTGCATCTACATACCCTTGTAGATCTCTAAGCGGAAGCGTTCAAGTGAACGGGGTTGATGGAGTCGTACTCGCCGTGATCCAAATCACCGATGATCCTAGTGCTGATCGGACGGCACCTCCGCGTTCAACACACGTATAGCCCGGTGACGTCTCCCATGCCTTGATCCAGCAAGGAGAGAGGGAGAGGTTGAGGAAGACTCCATCCAGCAGCAGCACAACGACGTGGTGGTGGTGGAGGAGCGTGGTACTCCAGCAGGGCTTCGCCAAGCACCGCAATGGACGAGGAGGAGAGAGGTAGGGCTGCGCCTGGGAGAGATCAAATCGTGTATTGGGCAGCCCCTAGGCCTCACTATTTATAGGAGGAGGGGAGGAGGGTGCGCCCCCTCTAGGGTTCCCACCCCTAGGGGGGTGGCAGCCCTAGATGGGAAAAAGGGGGCGGCCAAGAGGAGAGAGGGGGGCGCCCTAGGGTGGGCCTTAGGGCCCATCTAAGCCTAGGGTTTCCCCTTCTCCTCCTTTGTTGCGCCTTGGGCCTTGTGGGAGGTGCACCAGCCCACTCAGGGGCTGGTCCCTTACCACTCTTGGCCCATGCAAGCCTCCGGGGCTGGTGGCCCCACTTGGTGGACCCCCGGGACCCTCCCGGTGGTCCCGGTACGTTACCGATAAACCCCGATACTTTTTCGGTGACCAAAACAGGACTTCCCATATATAAATCTTTACCTCCGGACCATTCCGGAACTCCTCGTGACGTCCGGGATCTCATCCGGGACTTCGAACAACATTCGGTAACCACATAAAAACTTCCTTTATAACCCTAGCGTCATCGAACCTTAAGTGTGTAGACCCTACGGGTTCGGGAGACATGCAGACATGACCGAGACGTTCTTCGGTCAATAACCAACAGCGGGATCTGGATACCCATGTTGGCTCCCACATGCTCCATGATGATCTCATCGAATGAACCACGATGTCAAGGACTTAATCAATCCCGTATACAATTCCCTCTGTCCATCGGTACGATACTTGCCCGAGATTCGATCGTCGGTATCCCGATACCTTGTTCAATCTCGTTACCGGCAAGTCTCTTTACTCATTCGGTAACACATCATCCCGTGATCAACTCCTTGATCACATTGTGCACATTATGATGATGTCCTACCGAGTGGGCCCAGAGATACCTCTCTGTCACACGGAGTGACAAATCCCAGTCTCGATTCGTGCCAACCCAACAGACACTTTCGGAGATACCTGTAGTGTACCTTTATAGCCACCCAGTTACGTTGTGACGTTTGGCACACCCAAAGTATTCCTACGGTATCCGGGAGTTGCACAATCTCATGGTCTAAGGAAATGATACTTGACATTAGAAAAGCTTTAGCGAACGAACTACACGATCTTTGTGCTAGGCTTAGGATTGGGTCTTGTCCATCACATCATTCTCCTAATGATGTGATCCCGTTATCAACGACATCCAATGTCCATGGTCAGGAAACCGTAACCATCTATTGATCAACGAGCTAGTCAACTAGAGGCTTACTAGGGACATGGTGTTGTCTATGTATCCACACATGTATCTGAGTTTCCTATCAATACAATTCTAGCATGGATACTAAACGATTATCATGAACAAGGAAATATAATAATAATCAATTTATTATTGCCTCTAGGGCATATTTCCAACAGTGGGTATGAAGAGGATAACTTTGCATGGTATCGGAGAGATAAAATATAAAAGTAGGTGTTGTTATCATAAAGTTAGAATATATTACTAAATATTATAAATAGCGAGTGTGGAATAATGGTGGATCGGTGTGCGGAATTGTCCTAGGCAATTGTTAACAAGACCGGTAATCACTATTGCAGTTTCATATGAGGGAGAGGCATAAGCTAACATACTTTCTCTTCTTGGATCATATGCACTTATAATTGGAACTCTAGTAAGCATCTGCAACTACTAAATATCATTAAGGTAAAACCCAACCATAGCATTAAAGTATCAAGTCCTCTTTATTCCCATACGCCATGTCACGCTTATCCGCGTTTGTGTTTCAGTCACTCACGCAACGCAGACAATAAGCAAAGCATGGACATATTGCAACACCCTACAGCGGGAATCCCTCACGCGTGCGCGACATGGAGGGCACCATAGGACAGCACCAAAGTAAAACATACAACTCATACCAATCTAGATCATCAATCAACCCAAAGACAAAGGATATCTACTCAAAACATCATAGGATGGCAACACATCATTGGATCATAATATGTGGCATAAAGCACCATGTTCAAGTAGGGATTACAGCGGGGTGCGGGAGAGTGGACCGCGTAAAAGAGATGAGGATGGTGATGTTGATGAAGACGATCACCACGGCGATGATTCCCCTCCCGATGGCACTCCGGTGCCACCGAGAGAGAGGAGGAGAGGTTCTCCCCCTTGTGCTTCCTCCTCCATGGCCTCCCCCTGGATGGGGAGAGGTTCTCCCTCTGGTCCTTGGCCTTCATGAAGATGATGCCCCCTCTGGGATCCTTCTCCCTGCCCTCCAGTGATGATGGCCCCCTCCGGCAGTGTGCCAGAGAGGGCCTAGATTGATTTCTCGTGGCTACAGAGGCTTGCAGCGACGGAACTTCCGATCTAGGTTAATTTTTGGAGGTTTCTGTA
Source organism: Triticum monococcum (assembly GCA_034509565.1). NCBI lineage: Eukaryota > Viridiplantae > Streptophyta > Magnoliopsida > Poales > Poaceae > Triticum > Triticum monococcum. Next base: position 676,403,879 of record CM067845.1, read on the forward strand.
TATACAAGAGGTTTTGGCGTCGAGAACAAGTCAGGGCGGTCTCGGGCTGTCCATGAGGTAGGGGGCGCGCCCAGGGGGTGGGCGCGCCTCCCACCCTCGTGGGCAGCTCGGGACTCTTATGGCCCAACTCTTTTACCCCTTGGCCTTCTTCTAGTCCAAAAATAAGCTCCGTCAAGTTTCAGGTCAATTGGACTCCGTTTCGTGTTCCTTTTCTACGATACTCTAAAACAAGGAAAAAGCAGAAACTGGCACTAGCACTGGGCTCTAGATTAATAGGTTAGTCCCCAAAATCATATAAAATAGCATATAAATGCATATAAAACATCCAAGGTTGATAATATAATAGCATGAATACTTCATAAATTATAGATACGTTGAAGACGTATCAACATCCCCAAGCTTAATTCCTGCTCGTCCTCAAGTAGGTAAATGATAAAATAAATAATTTATGAAGTGTGAATGCTAGCAAGTGCATAAGTTTCATCACTGATAGTTCCAATCACTTTTTCTAGCATCATTATATATCATAACACTAGCTCATCTTCATAAAACTTTTCATGATCAAGTAACAAGCTATTCAAATGTTAAAGTATAGATCATAAACTTTCTCGAAACTAACAAATTATATTCTCAGTCATCAAACAATTGCAATTCATCTTATTTTCAAGAAGGGTCTATGTCAGAGCTTTAATTTAGCAAACTCCACATACTCAATTATTATTTAATCTTTCACAATTGATAACACGCATGTGATATTTATGGGTTCAAAGTTTTAATCAGACACAGAGAAAGATAGGGGCTTATAGATTCGCCTCCCAACCCTTTACCTCAAGGGTAATATCAATAGTAATAGTTCATGATAACATACATCCAATTGAATATATACATATATATATATATATATATATATATATATATATATATATATATATATATATATATATATATATATATATATATATATATATATATATATATACTCTTGGGAGTATGTACTCCCATCCTCAATATACCTCATATACACATTAATTATACCTCTTTATTATTCTCAATATATTTCATTAAATATTCTAAGATACCCCAATATGAGTTTAGTTGAAAAAATATCATCTGCGACGTACTTTTTGTAATATACCTTTTCACGTACAAACACATCAGTATATACGTAAATATTTAAAAATACATAGACTCACATGAATTTTTTCATGAAACTCATTTTGGGGTATCTAATAATTACTAATGAAGTATATTAAAAATAATAAAAAGGTATAAAAGATTTATCTATGTGGTATATGAGGAGCAGGAGTACGTACTTCCAGGAGTACATAACCATTTTCCTATATATACACATAAACACTATTCTGATCACAACATGAACTTCCCGAGTAACGCGCATGACCTTCCCCGAGTACTAGGTTGAACTTCGGCTAAAAGGTGTCCAAATGGAGCTTGCGATATACCGTTGGATAGCTATGGCCATCAGTATCATGACCCAAGTTAAATTTTTGGCAAAATGTAAGTGGTTTAAGAGCAGTTTTGAAAACCGTTTTTTCTTCATACAAAAAACGTGAATCATATTTTCGATCGCATTTTTAAACCGTTTATTGGAATGAGACAAATAATATGGCGTTGGAAAGCTGCTGCAAAACCACTCCTTCCACATGTTGAAAGTTTTCTCTAATTCCCTACGGTTAACGAGTAATTCGGAAAATCATAAAATTTCGCAAACCGAACACCCGAGTTCGTATTTTTGACGCTATTTCTAAACGGCTAATCCAATTAAGGCAAATAATATGGCGTTGGAAAGCTTATGAAAATGCACTAATTTTTCATTTTAAATGTTTTTTCTAATTTTGAACGGTTTAAAAGTAATTTAGGAAACGGTACAAGTTCCACCGAGTTCGTATTTTCGAGCTAATTTTTTAACCGTACATCCAAATGCAGCAAATGATATGGCGTTGGAAAGCTTGAAGAAATGCGAAACTGTTTTGTATATATTGTTTCTCCTAATTCAGTACGGTTTTATGTCAGTTTTGAAAATGGTTAAAAACATATTTTTGCCGTAATTTCTACAAACTTTCTCGGAATGGGGCAAATAATATACCGCTGAAAAGCTACAGAAAATGTGAAACTTTTTCATGTTGATGGTTTTCTCTGAATCCCGGCCGTTTTCAAGTAATTTCGAAAATGGCGAGATCATTCGTTCTGCCTTTATCGCGAAACAGATTCTTCGAAAATGCACCACGTGAAGAACCTGAACTTCTCGGCATGTTTACTTGAACTTCACTCTATTTTGCACGTGTTTTTTGCTCGTAGATATCCATCCACTGCTCGTAGCTCTCCATTCACTCATCGAAATTGAGCAAGTGATATACCGATGGAAAGCTGTTGTAAACATGCAACTTTCCCGTGTTGATCATTTTTTCATACTCGCGATGATTTTAAAAGTTTTTTCATCTGATATTCATTCAGTGTAGTAGGTGAACTTCCTGTTGTTTTCACGTTGAACTTTTCTGACGTATTTTTCGTTTATAATTTTCTCATCCATTCGTCAGTGTTACACCAATGATATTATTTTTGTACAAACCTCTCTCACAATAATTTTTTTAATTTTCTCCGACCGAGTACTTGAACTTATAACAACAACAAAATTGGGCCTTAGCTTTTAATTCATTTTTCTCAAATTAAACACACACCATGTAGTACATGCACTTTTGCCATTTTTATAATTTGAAATTTTGTTTTCTTTTTGAAATCGAATCGCTCCCAAATAATAACAAAACTTCTTCGTGGATTGAGAGAATTATTTTAAAAGACAAAAATAATTTGTTTTTATGTTTTTGAACATGGAAATAGAAGATAAATGTCTCTCGCAAGAATTTTTGAATTTCCCCGATAGAGCACTTGAACTTCTATCAACAAACCTTTTAAGCTTGTATTTTTCTATACTTTTATTTCTCACCTGAAATTCATTCCTTGCCGTACTTGAACTTCTCGCTATTTTCACAATGAACTTCTCTCACATTTTTGTGTATACGTTGAGTTACACAGAATTGAAGGTCGAACGTCATTTTTTGCCATTTTAAAACATTTAATTGGAGGTCGAATGACCCGCAATATAAATTCTGAACCCTGCACATAGGTGCACATGAACTTCTTGCAACAAATATGAGTTTTTTTATATACTTCTAACTTCTCTGTTATTTCAAATTGAACTTCTTAGTCTCATTCATAGGAAAAAATATGTTTTCAAATAAGCATCAAACATTTTTTTAAATTGAAACTCGTACCTTTATTTTTCCTAGAAATGGAAAAAATTGGGTTTTCCATAAACATCAAACTACTCCTTTTTTTAATTTGAACTTTTTAAATTTTAATCTTTAGTAACGAAGAAAATGTGTGTTTTTTATAAATATTGAACTTCTCTTTTTTATAATTTGGACTTCTTGGTTTATTTCTTTTAGCATCAAAATATCTCAGTTTTGGCATAAATATTGGACACACTCCACCTTATTTTTCTACTTAATTTTTCTAAACTATTTTTTGTTATTTTAATTTGAGCTTTCGTTGAGGAAACTTGTTGAACAGGAGGAACTTTTTGAACTTTCCTTGTATGTGCACTTGAACTTCAACCAACAAAAAATTGGACTTCGCCTTTTTACTCATATTTTTCTCATACCATGTAGTACGTGAACTTCCGTTTGTTGTCAATTTGAACTTCTCTCTATTTCACTTTAGTAACGAAAAATATTTGAGTTTGTTATAGACATCAAACCGCTCTAACTTTCTTTTTAAACTTTTTTGTGTGCTTTTTAGAAATGTGAAAAGTGGATTGTTAGAAACATTGAACTTCTTCGCTATTTCAAATAAATCTTATTGGTCTTATTCTTTAGTAACCGAAAAAACTAACTTTTTCAAATAAATATCAAACGCTTTGCTTTTAAAAATTGAACTTCTTGGTTTTATTATTTAGTAACAAGAAAAAACTAGGTTTTTAATATGTATTGAACTACCCAGTTTTTTAAAATTGAACTTCGTGGTTTTAATCTTTAGTATCGGGGAAAATCTAAGATTTTTATAAACATCAAACACCTTCATTTTTTTAATTATGACTTCTTGGTGTTATTCATTAGTATAGAAAAATTCCTACTTATGTAATAAACATCGAACCGCACACTTATCTAAATTTGAACTCTAGATCTTAAAAAAATAGTGGCAAATGCATGTTATTTAATTTTTCACTCTGTTATTTAATTTTGAACTACTTGTTTTTTTGAACTTCTAGGGGTCTTGCTAGAAATGGAGAAAATCTGTTTTATATAAAAAATTGAACTGCTCTATTATTTGAATTTGACCTTCTTGGTTTTATTTTTTCAAACAAAAACAAATCATTTTTATAAGCATTGAACCATTGTGTTATTTTAACTTGAACTTCTTGGTTCTTTTAGTTTGAGCTTCTAATTTTTTTTAAACCGTGAAAATCTATTTAAAGTTTTTCTAGTTGTTCCTTTATTTTAATTTAAACTTCTTAGTTTTATTCTATAGTACCGAGAAAAAATCTAACTTACTAAAAAACTTGGAACTTTTTTCATTTGAACTTCTTAGTTTTAGTCTTAGAAAAAAAATGTTTTTAAATAGGCATCAAACATTTTTTAATGAACTTCACAATTTTATTTTACCTAGGAATGGAAAGAATTTGAGTTTTTTGAATACATTGAACTACTCCATTACTTTAATTTGAACTTCTTGATTTTATTTCTTTACTAACAAGGAAAATTCGAGTTTTGATAAATATCGAACTGCTCTATTTCTTTATTTGACCTGTTCATTTTCGTGATAAACATTGAACCTCTATTTTATTTAAATTGGAACCTCTAGTTGTTTTGAAACAGGTAATATCCATTTTTTCATACATTTTGAACTACTTTATTTTTTTAAATTTGAACTTCCTGTTTTTTTAGTTTTGAACTTCTTGTTTTCATTATTTAATAATAAGGAAAATCCGAATTTCATAAAAACATCAAACTACTACTTTTTTAAAATTTGAACTTCCTAGTTTTATTTCTTTTAGTAACAAAAAAATCTTAGTTTTTTAATAAACATCAACCTACTTTGTTTTTTTTAATTTGAACTTTTAGGTTTTTTTTAAATGGAGAAAATCCTTTATTGTAAAATTATTTTGAGATGCTTTTTTTATTTCACATTCTTTGGGTTTTGTAACCAACAATGAACTTTTTCTTCTCCTAAATTTGAACGTCTAGGCTTTTTTCTAGAAACGGGAGTGAGCGACCACAACAAAATAAACTGTATTTATGTACTTTCGCCGGACGAATGATTTTTATTCTATGTGTAACTTTTAGGCATGATGCGTTCTGCCCCCAAAACAATGTCTTTTTGAACTTTCTAGGTGGAAGTCGTTGAACTTCTAGATAATTAAAAAAGTGTGCCCTTTTTAGTTCTTAATCAATATGGTACATAAAAAAATTGTACACATAAAGTCCATCTCGTTTGTGGTGTAACACATACATGTAGTTCCCTATACTTCATCAAAAATGGTTTAAGAAAGTTTTCGGAATAACATGTACATGAAGTTCCCTATACTACCTCCTCATTTAGGAACATAAAGTTCTTTGTTTAGGAGCAAAGATTCATCACTATGGAACAAAATAGTTCTTTACGAACAATAAATTGTTCATTCGGGAACAACTTTTTTTCACATTTTCGGATCTATTCTTCCTCAAGTGCGAAAATCAATATGCTGCCTCTAATTCAGGAGTAAAAGTGAGAGAAGACCAATGATTTAGACCATGCACACAAAAGATGTAATTTTCAGAACATATACTGAAGTATGGTACTTTACTAACAGAATGAAAATTCTAACACGCACTTATCTGCAATAGCAAGTACTAAAATACTTAGATAACATGAAATTCTAATGGAACAATACTCAAGAACTACAACAGTTTTTTTGTTGAACTGCTACTGAAGAAATTGTTGCAGGTTGCTGTGGACATATACTGAAGAACTGTTGCAGAACTTTCTGTTTCACAAAAAAAATGACATCGTCCTCACTGAGGGAACAGGAGGGAGGAGACCGTCATGGACAGCACCATGCTCAGGGGACGAAGGAGCTTGCTAGAGCAGCACCACTTTCCCGTGACCATGGGTCAGGTAAGACCTACAATAGTTATGTTTAGTATTCAGCACAAAGATTGAAAAGTTATCAGGTTTAGGCATTAGGCAGGATAACTATGTGCATAATATACTACACTATATTTGCAACTACTTTGTGTGAGGACTGTATACCACGACTCAAAATCAGAAAATTACCATATACTATGCTTGTTCACATAACTTCATCCAAGTCAGAGCACGAATGATAATATAAATAGTTGAGTGATCGATGCCCTCAATATTATGAAAAGGAACATCTAAATTCCCAGCTCACTTCCGTGAAAAACACACATAATTTGTCACTATTTCTTGCTCTTTTTTAACAAGTTTAAGCATTAACTGAATTTCCAAATTCGGTGGTGGAGCTATGCGATGACACAATAAAGAAAACATGCACACAAATTCAGAGAGTTCAGAAGCTCTGAAGCTCAAGTATACGGGGCACAGGTGTGTCCGTGTATGTGCGGCTGATTGCGTGGAAGAAGTGCTCAAGGACGGACGAGGTCGTCGGGCGCACTGCCGACATAGTTGGAATGGAGGGTGGTGCCTGGTTGTAGTGCGGGATGTGGCGTTGCCGTCACGCTCATCACCAGCACAGCGACGGCCAAGGCATATAGCATGTACACACACTTTCACAAGCCGATGACCTTCAAAAAAATGCAGAGAACTTGAGCCATGGTGTATCAAACATCACGTGTTTGATTTTCAGAGCATCCTTTCTTGCAAGATAGAGTACTAATTTAATATCTAAGAGAATTTAATACTTTGGGAAATAAAAATTGAAGAATCTGTAGGGAGAACTCAACTGGAACTGCTCATCTAGCGAGACAATTCCTTCCTTTTCATAAGTTTTCACACGGAAAAAATAAGGAAGAGATGCCACCATCTCTGCTCAGGGTGGGTTGAAGGAACTGAACTACCTTCTGCCACTAACGACACAGGCAGCCAAGACGATTTGTTTTAGTGCATACCACCATTTTTTGCATCTCCATCGAGCTGTAGTTGACCTCGCTTTTACTACGGGGGAGGAGGAGCCGCCATGAGAGGTTAGACAGGCTGACGATGGCTGGCGAGGGAAGTTCGAGCGGCCAGTCGCCTGCGTGAAGAAGTTCGAGCGGCACCCGGGGGCAATCTGTGGTGGCATCAGGACGATGTTCAGGGCGGCAGCTGGTGATACAAGGGTAGCTGGAGCAGTATCGCCTCCCCCATCTGAGCTAGCGGTGGACTGCAGCGGCAGCTAGCAAAGGACTGATGAGGCAGCGGTAGCTGGCGTCGGACAGTGGCGGCACGATCCAGGGAGGAAGGCGGCGGCTGCGTGATCCATGGAGGGCAAAGGCGGCGACGGCAGTGCGATCCCTGGCGACAGCGGCGACGACACGGCGGTCGATTCTCAGGGGCGGCGGACGGCGCGACGGCCAGTTCCTGGGACGGGAGCGGAGCGGCGGCTGGTTCCTGGGGAAGGGACGGGCCGGCGCCGGCGAGGCGGTCGGTTCCTGGGGCAGGGACAGGCGGGCACCGGCGAGGGTGCGTGGCTCGATCAGAGAGGGAGCAGGGTCATGGGGAGATTCGCTAGATCAGGGAGGGAGTGGGGCGTGCGGAGGTACGGCGGTGAGGTGGGTTCCTGAACATGTCATCGGGCCCTATATAGGCGCGCTATGACCAGAATAACTATTTTGATCCCATGATCATAATAGTGCTACTCTCTCTCTCTCTCTCTCTCTCTCTCTCTCTCTCTATATATATATATATATATATATATATCAGGATCTTTCCAACACAATGTGTTTGCCAAAGGATAAAATGTAAAAAAGGAAAGGTGAAGATCACCATGACTCTCGCATAAGAGTAGAAGATAAAAGTAAAAGATAGGCCCTTCACAGAGGGAAGCAGAGGTTGTCATGCGCTTTTATGGTTGGATGCACAAAATCTTAATGCAAAAGAACGTCACTTTATATTGCCACTTGTGATATGGACCTTTATTATGCAGTCTGTCGCTTTTATTTTTTTCGCATCACAAGATCGTATAAAGCTTATTTTCTCCGCATTAATAGATCATACATATTTAGAGGGCAATTTTTATTGCATGCACCGATGAAAACTTACTTGAAGGATCTTACTCAATCCATAGGTAGGTATGGTGGATTCTCATGGCAAAACTGGTTTAAGGAATGTTTGCAAGCACAAGTAGTATCTCTAGTTGGTGCAAAGAATTTGGCTAACATGAGGGGGAAAACAAGCTCAACATGTTGGATGGTCCAAGACAATATACTTTATTTCGGATATAGGAAAACATAACCCATTACGTTGTCTTCCTTCTCCGACATCAACCTTTTAGCATGTAATATTTTAATGAGTGCTCACAGTTACAAAAGATGTCCAAGATAGTATATTTATATGTGAAATCTCTCCTCCTTCAATATTCTTGTATGAATTGTTCAAGTGACCAATTCTACATTTGCTAACTTTCAATAGGTTTACTACCTATACTTATTCTGTGTGAAGTCATTACTTCCCATGGTATAAGCATATGAAACATATATAAATTCAGATTTATGATATTCAATTATTCAGCCATTTACTCATAGAATATACATGAAGCACGTGAGTAAATGACAAACTACTCCAAAAGATATAAGTGAAGGACACTGAGTAGTCAAATAATTAACTAGCCATGGGAGGATTCTTTTTCATTTAATATTTCAGATCCAATGATTTTATCAAACAACAAGTAAAATTTAAAATACGCTCCAAGCAAGACACATATCATGTGATGAATAAAAATATAGCTCTGAGTAAGGTATACCGATAATTTTGAAGACGAAAGAGGGAATGCCTTCCGGGCCATCCCCAAGCTTGGGGTCTTTCCACTGCTTATTCTCGTCATATCGATATCTCACCCAAAGCTTGAAAACTTCAATCACACAAAACTTAACGAAACTTCGTGAGATAGGTTAGTATGATAAGGAGTAAACCATTCACTTTGGTACTGTCAAAGACAAGGATAATAATTTTATCACACAATGCCTAATGTACCATATCATTTCTACAATTTATATTGAGAAATATAAGCCATAGAAACTAGAAAACAAGCAAACTATGCAATGACCACAGAATCTGTCAGAAACAGAACAGTCTGTAATGATCTGAACAGCAACCATACTTATGCTACTCCAAAAATTCTGAAATAAATTGTTAGACGTGAGGAATTTGTCTATTGATCGTCTGAAAAAAGAATCAACTCAATCGCACTCTTCTGTAAAAAAATGACAGCTAATCTCGTGAGCACAAAGTTTCTGTTTTTTACAGCTAGATCACATTAACTTTCACCCAAGTCTTCCGAAAGGTCTTACTTGGCACTTTATTGAAAAAAAAGCTATAATACATTACTACAGTAGCTTAATAGTGATACCACACAAAAACAGTAAGCATAAATATTGGGTTGTCTCCCAACAAGCGCTTTTCTTTAATGCCTTTTAGCTAGGCATGATGATTTCAATAATGCTCACATAAAAGATAAGAATTGAAACATAAAGAGAGCATCATGAAGAATATGAGTAGCACATTTAAATCAAACCCACTTCCTATGCCTAGGGATTTTGTGAGCACATAATTTATAGGAACAAGAATCAACTAGCATAGGAAGTAAAAACAAGTAAAACTTTAAAACTTTAAGCATATAGAGAGGAAACTTGATAATATTGCAACTTCTACAAGCTTGTATTCCTCCCTCATAATAATTTTCAGTAGCATCATGAATGAGTTCAACAATATTACCATCACATAAAGAATTCTTTTCATGATCTACGAGCATAAAAATTTTACTACTCTCCACATAAGCAAAATTCTCCTCATTCGGAATAGTCGAATCATTACTAACTAAAGTTGACACTCTTCCAAACCTGCTTTAAATGATAGCATTATTCATACTCCAAAAGATATAAGTGAAGTTTATGGAGCATTCTACAATTAATATGGACTAACCAATATCCAAGCTCAAAATATATAAGTGAAGCACACGAAGCATTCTATAAAAGCATACTCAAAAAATTTAAGTGAAGCACAAAGAGCAATTCTATAAGATCATACATAAAAGATATAAGTGAAGCACATGAAGCATTCTATAAATAAATGAAGGGCTATCTCATACTAGCATGGTTCTTTAAAGGAAAAAACAAAAACACATAGGATACAAATCAAGTGAACAAAACAAAAACCGAGGTATACCGATAATTGTTGAAGAAGAAAGATGGGATGCCAACCGAGGAATCCCCAAGCTTAGATGCTTGAGTATCCTTAGAATATTTACTTGGGGTTCCTTGGGCATCCCCAAGCTTGAGCTCTTGCCTCTCTTTATTCTTCTCACATCGGTAACTCCTCGTTCTTCGAACACTTCATCCACACAAAACTTTGACAAAAACTTTGTGAGATCCGTTAGTATAATAAAGCAAATCACTACCTTTAGGTACTGTTTCAAACTCATTCCAATTTGATATTAGAACTATATCTACTGTATTCCAACTTCTTTATGGTTCATACCCTCCGATACTAGCCATAGATGCATCAAAATAAGCAAACAACACACAAAAAACAGAATCTGTCCAAAACAGAGTCTGTAGTAATCTGGAGGTTTAGTAAACTTCTGTAACTCCAAAAATTATGAAATAAATTTTAAAATTTGAAAATTTTGTACATAAGTAATGTGCAGAAAGTTTCTTACCCATTTGACTTTCCAGTAAAAAATGTAAAATCACGCGCTACAGCCAAAGTTTCTGTTTTTTGTTCTGCACATAGTAAACAAGCAAGCAAATCATCCTAAAACCAAAGCTTGGCACGTTATTTTTATAATACAATGGATATATATATATAAGGGGATAATTATTTACCAAGAAACTTCCATGAAAAGTTCTACATTGTTTCTGTGAGCATGAACACGAGTGCTCAAGGTCGACCCTCACTTCTTCAATGCATAACTTTCCAATCACTTCTCTTTTTGAAAAACTTTTTAGGCATGAGAGGCAAGTAATTTTTTTGTATTTTAATTCTTTTTAAAAAATGTATGTTTCACCCACAACTAAACAGAAATAAAAAATAAAATCTACTTAGTGAAGAAAGCAAATAAGCACACACGAGAATATCAACCCCACGCTATTGCTCCCCGGCAATGGCGCCAGAAAAGAGCTTGATAATCCCCAAGTGCAGGGAATCATCATAGCAATTCCCAAAGGTGGAAGTGATAAGTATGTAGTGTTGAACCCACAAGGAGCTAAAGGTAAGATCAATATTCTCTCAAGTCCTATCTGACACTGATACGACTCTACGTACACCGAACGGTTGCTTCCAACTAGAAACGAGAAATAAAACTACGTTGTGGGTATGAAGAGGATAACTTTGCATGGTATCGGAGAGAAAATATAAAAGTAGGTGTTGTTATCATAAAGTTAGAATATATTACTAAATATTATAAATAGCGATTGTGGAATAATGGTGGATCGGTGTGCAGAATTGTCCTAGGAAATTGTTATCAAGACCGGTAATCACTATTGCAGTTTCATATGAGGGAGAGGCATAAGCTAACATACTTTCTCTTCTTGGATCATATGCACTTATGATTGGAACTCTAGCAAGCATCCGCAACTACTAAAGATCATTAAGGTAAAACACAACCATAGCATTAAAGTATCAAGTCCTCTTTATTCCCATACGCCATGTCCCGCTTATCCGTGTTTGTGTTTCAGTCACTCATGCAACGCAGACAATAAGCAAATCATGGACATATTGCAACACCCTATAGCGGGAATCTCTCACGCTTGCGCGACACGGAGGGCGCCATAGGACAACACCAAAGTAAAACATACAACTCATACCAATCTAGATCATCAATCAACCCAAAGACAAAGGTTATCTACTCAAAACATCATAGGATGGCAACACATCATTGGATCATAATATGTGGCATAAAGCACCATGTTCAAGTAGGGATTACAGCGGGGTGCGGGAGAGTGGAATGCGTAAAAGATATGAGGATGGTGATGATGATGGTGATGTTGATGAAGACGATCACCGTGGCTGAGGGAGTCCTGGATTAGGGGGTGTTCGGGTAGCCGGACTCCTGGACTATGAAGATACAAGATTGAAGACTTCGTCCCGTGTCCGGATGGGACTTTCCTTGGCGTGGAAGCAAGCTTGGCGATGCGGATATTCAAGATCTCCTACCATTGTAACCGACTCTATGTAACCCTAACCCTATCCGATGTCTATATAAACCGGAGGGTTGTAGTCCTTAGGCCATCAACTCCATAGACAACAATCATACCATAGGCTAGCTTCTAGGGTTTAGCCTCCTTGATCTCGTGGTAGATCTACTCTTGTACTACCCATATCATCAATATTAATCAAGCAGGACGTAGGGTTTTACCTCCATCAAGAGGGCCCAAACCTGGGTAAAACATCATGTTCCCTGCCTCCTGTTACCATCCGGCCTAGACGCACAGTTCAGGATCCCCTACCCGAGATCCGCCGGTTTTGACACTGACATTGGTGCTTTCATTGAGAGTTCCTCTATGTCGTCACCAGGCCCGATGGCTCCCTTGATCATCAACAACGATGCGGTCCAGGGTGAGACTTTTCTTCCCAGACAGATCTTCGTCTTCGGCGGCTTCGCTCTGCGGGCCAATTCGCTTGGCTGCCTGGAGCAGATCGAAAGCTACGCCCCTGGCCATCAAGTCAGGTTTGGAAGCTTAAACTACACGGTTGACATCCGCGGAGACTTGATCTTTGACGGGTCCGAGCCACGGCCAAGCGCGCCGCACTATCTCGAGGGGCATGATCTAGCTCTGCCTCCGAACAGTGTCCTGGAGGCTGGACACGCACCGGTTCCGACCTCTAACTCGGAGCCTATTGCGCCAATCGAGGATGAGCGGTTGGACGTCACCTCGGGGGCTGCGATCTCAAAGGCGATCGAGCTGAACGCCAGCCCCGCACTCTGCATGACCCGTGACTCCGAGGATCCGGACTCCGAACCCCCCGCGCCCCTGCCAATCGAATCCGATTGGGCGCCGATAATGGAGTTCACCGCCGCAGACATCTTTCAGCACTCGCCTTTTGGCGACATCCTGAATTCTCTTAAGTCTCTCTCTTTATCAGGAGAGCCCTGGCCGGATTACGGTCAGCGAGGGTGGGATACGGACGATGAAGAAATTCAAAGCCCACCCACCACCCACTTTGTAGCCACTGTCGACGATTTAACCGAGCATGACTTTGGCTCCAAAGACATCGACGGTATGGACGACGATGTAGGAGACGAACAGGAACCAGCACCCGTAGGGTGCTGGAAGGCCACCTCGTCATATGACATATATATGATGGATACTCCAAAAGATGGAGATGGCGATGGAACAGTGGGGGACGACACCCCCAAGAAACAACCAAAGCGCCGGCGTCAGCGGCGCCGCTCTAAATACCGCCAAAGCAAAAACGGTGATTCCGGCACGGGAGATAATACTACCCCGGATAGCGCCGAAGAACACCCACCTCAGCAAGATTCGGCACAGGAAGATGGAGAAGCCAGCCCTCATGAGAGAGCGGCAGGCCGAGAGGTCGAGGATGATAACTATACGCCTCCCTCCGAAAACGAGGCAAGCCTCGATGACGACGAATTCGTCATACCATCAGACCCCGCCGAACAAGAGTGTTTCAAACGCAGGCTTTTAGCCACGGCAAGCAGCCTCAAGAAAAAGCAGCAACAGCTTAGAGCTGCCCAAGATTTGCTAGCTGACAGATGGACTGAAGTCCTTGCGGCCGAAGAGTATGAACTCGAACGCCCCTCCAAGAGTTACCCAAAGCGCAAGCCGCTACCCCGGTCAGAGGAGGAAGCACCTACATCACCAGCGCATGACATGGCAGACCGGCCACCTCGCGGCCGCGACAGAGAGGCCTCTCGGTCCTCCACCCAAGCCATGCCCTGACGCCGCTCAACTAAGGCACGGGAAAATGCGCCAGACCTGCGAGACGTACTGGAGGATAAGGCAAGACAAACAAGATCGATCTACGGATCGCGCTGGCGCCCTACGGCACGTGACGATGATCTTCACTCCAGATACAACAAATCCGGCCGGGCCGAACACAACAGACATAGCTCTTCCGAGTTGCGTCATGATATAGCCTAGTACAGAGGCGCAGCACACCCGCTATGCTTCACGAATGAAGTAGTGGATCATAAAAATCCCAGAGGGTTTCAAACCCGTAAACATCGAATCATATGATGGCACAACAGATCCGATGGTATGGATCGAGGATTATCTCCTTCACATCCACATGGCACGCGGCGATGATCTACACGCCATCAAATACCTCCCGCTCAAACTTAAAGGACCGGCCCGGCATTGGCTTAACAGCTTGCCAGCAGACTCAATCGGTTCTTGGGAGGACCTGGAAGCCGCATTCCTCGATAACTTCCAGGGCACTTACGTGCGACCACCGGATACCGACGACTTAAGCCACATAATTCAGCAGCCCGAGGAATCGGCCAGACAATTCTGGACACGGTTCCTAACAAAGAAAAACCAGATAGTCGACTGTCCGGACGCAGAGGCCCTAGCAGCCTTCAAGCATAACATCCGCGACGAATGGCTTACCCGGCACCTGGGACAGGAAAAGCCGAAATCTATGGCAGCCCTCACGACACTCATGACCAGCTTTTGCGCGGGAGAAGACAGCTGGCTAGCTCGCAGTAACAACTTATCAAAGAACCCTGGTAATTCGGATACCAAGGACAAAAGTGGCAGGACACGTCGGAATAAGCAAAAACGCCGCATTAGCAGTGACAGCAATGAAGACACGGCAGTCAATGCCGGATTCAAAGGCTATAAATCCGGTCCGCGAAAAAAGCCATTCAAAAAGAATACTCAGGGCCCGTCCAGTTTGGACCGAATACTCGATCGCTTGTGCCAGATACATGGCACCCCCGAAAGGCCAGCCAATCACACTAACAGGGATTGTTGGGTGTTCAAGCAGGCAGGCAAGTTAAGAGCCGAAAACAAAGACAAGGGGCTGCACAGCGACGAGGAGGAGGAGCCCAAGCCGCCGAACAACAATGGACAGAAGGGCTTTCCGCCACAAGTGCGGACGGTGAACATGATATACGCAACCCACATTCCCAAGAGGGAGCGGAAGCGTGCGCTACGGGACGTATACGCGATGGAGCCAGTCGCCCCAAAGTTCAACCCATGGTCCTCCTGCCCGATCACTTTTGATCAAAGGGACCATCCCACTAGCATCCGTCATGGCGGCTTCGCCGCATTGGTTCTCGACCCAATCATCGACGGATTTCATCTCACAAGAGTCCTCATGGACGGCGGCAGTAGCCTGAACCTGCTTTATCAGGATACAGTGTGGAAAATGGGCATAGATCCCTCAAGGATTAAGCCCACAAAAACGACCTTTAAAGGCGTTATACCAGGTGTAGAAGCCAACTGTACAGGCTCAGTAACACTTGACGTGGTCTTCGGATCCCCGGACAATTTCCGAAGCGAAGAGTTAATCTTCGATATAGTCCCGTTTCGCAGTGGCTATCACGCCCTGCTCGGACGAACCGCATTCGCAAAGTTCAATGCGGTGCCGCACTACGCATATCTCAAGCTCAAGATGCCAGGCCCTCGAGGAGTAATCACGGTCAACGGAAACACCGAACGCTCCCTCCGTACGGAGGAGCACACGGCGGCTCTCGCAGCGAAAGTACAAAGTAGCCTTCTTAGGCAATTCTCCAGTCCGGCCATTAAAAAGCCAGACACTGTCAAGCGCGCCCGGAGTAACCCACAGCAGGACCGCCTGGCACACTCTGAGCAAGGCGTAGCCATGCGGCCCCAACCCCAGCTCTCGCGACATAGCGAAACCAGTACCTCGTGTACATAACTACGCCCTTGAAATACCATGGGCACAGGGGAAGGGGCACAATAACGGCATGCCCAAAATACGGCTTAAAACGTACTAGGGGCTGCCGGATTCTTTTTTTTAATTTTTTCTTACTTTCAGGACTCCATACTTCGGATGACCTGTTCGGCAATTCGACTGCCGCACAAACGATGCAAGCTTCAGGGAGGCAGACAAGTCATGCCGCATTATGGAACTCCCAGGTGGTCTCTGTTACGGGCGGTATACCTGTTTTAAATATAATTCCGCGGCCTGCCCCTGGTCATGACATACTAAATAGTCCAATATCTTTTGCTTACCGCACTATTTGTATTGTTCGGCTTTGATAAATAGCCTCTCTAAAAACAATGCATAGCTTTTTGTCTATTTTTTGCATTATCTTCTTTTCACATATATGTTTATTAAATGACATGATTGCATCCGTACACCATGGTACGGCAAGCACGCCAGGGGCTTCAGTACCCCTCATAATGGTGTGAGAAGTCCGTACACTTTCACAAGTGCGGCACCCCGAACTTATAGCACTATATGCATCGACTCCGAATCATGATTTGGGTCAATAGTTGGGTTTGTCCGGCTCCTATGTTTTGGTGCCTTACGTTCCGCTATATCGGCTAAGGTAGCACTAGGAGAACCACTACGATTGTGCCCCGGTTCAGCTGGGTTAAGCATCTCAGTGGAGAAAGCTAAAACTTACTGTCATGATGTGGCGAGGGATCGGTCGCTGTTCGAGAGGTTTTTCGAGTCCCTAAAGGCTTATGCCGCTTCGAGCGAGGAGCTGGCTTTGTCCGGCCAAGGCATGGATAGCGCCCCGAACTCGGTCTTCCGAACTAGGGGCTTCGCCGAAATTTAAAATTATATAGTTCTATGGCTAAGTGAGAGTGTTCAAGAATTATAGTTCGATTGCCTGGTTCGTTGTGCTGAGCGCCTCCCTCGAAGGACCCAACTATGGGAAAAAGAGCGCTTAGGTTTATCCCGAATACCCTAGCACTAGTGGCATGGAGGCAGAAGCCGACTGTTCGACGTATTTTTATGATTACTATTTTCAGAAGATATAAATATAAATGGTTTTTTTTCTTTCTTCTTTTAATTGCAAGTTATGCACATCTATGTTTTATATTGAGTGTATACGTACACACACGCATTAGGCAATCCTCGATGCAATGGTACGTGCATGCATGCATTTTGAGTTTGCTCACGTACTAACCCATGTATACTTGCACTTGATGCTCCGTGGCATAGACTTATACACACATGCAGGTTACAATCAGAAGGCTGAGTCCATATCTACGGCGCGCCCACAAGATTACGTACAGTATGCGTATTTCTTTAAATGCCGTATATACCGGCCGGCAAGCGCGCGTATATGTACTTGAATACCTGTGATTATTTCAACTAGCAAACACCGGAGATAAGCATGAAGGTGGCGATCGAAGGAACCAGGCCCACCGTCAGTCAGGTAGTTAGGTACGCATGAGACGGTTTTCATTTTCTGTGTGCAGGCGTACGCGTCAAGAAGAAGAAAGATAAACATCAGCGAGATGATAAGATTCGGGGGGAGATTGCATCCATATCTAGTCCAAGAAAATCGGGACGTTTGGCCCGTCTCCATCCGCCGGGTCGCCCATCTCCTGCCTATAAATACACGCACCTAGCTAAGCAGAGGGGGCTCACGTACACACCCATTCTGAAGGCAACTGACTCGCACGCACACATCCATCGCATAACACCTTCAGCACCCATCCATCCACCACGCAGCACTCCATTCATTTATCACGCAAGCCTGAGCCGGCGTACACGGAGAGAGGAGGCCGGCGTACAGGGAGCTCGGCGGCTGTGACATGGACGTGAAGCTCACCTTCCCTGAGGGTAAAACTTTGATCTAACCCATCCCTCTCACTTCTCTCCTTCTTCCACGCATACAGCATGCACGCACACAAGCCGGGAGCGTTACCGAACGCGAAGTTCGCATGATCGGACCGCCGCCGGACTGGGAGATGAGGTCGACGAAGTCAACGTTGCCGGGGATGGTCTTCACCAAGCCAGCACCACAAAGAACGACGAGGAGGTCGTCATCACCACCTGCTGTCCACCTCGTCACGACGGTTCGGCCAAGACGACGACACGGAGCACGCCACAACGTCGCCCACCGCCGAGGTCACCAGGTCGATGCCCCGGAGGTTGATGCCACGGTGGCCACCCCCACTCATCGCCGCTCAATGAGGACGACGCGTCGCCGGAGCCCATCTTCACCAAGCCCGTGCTATGGACGCTGACGCCACCGAGGTCAGTGTCACGAAGGTCGACGCCACGGTGGCCACCCCCACTCATCACCGCTCGATGAGGACGACGAGTCGCCGGAGCTCATCTTCACCAAGCCCGCGCTATCAGGGGCGGGCCCAGTTCAATTCAAGGGTATTCAACTGAATACCCATTATTTTTGCCTCAAAACAATGTGTATATAGTGCATATTATACGTACTCGTGTAGAGAAAAAGGAAACTGACGGGAAATCTGATGTCGTGCACGGATTCAGCCCAATACAAGGGCAACCCACCTCCGGCTTTCCTTCCTCTCCCATCCCAAATGGCCAACGGCCCATTATTTGTTCTTCTCCAAGCCCAATACGAGAATGGCTACAGCCCAGCCATATGGCCTGATCGCTCGCACACGCATGAGGCTGCATGTTAACCGCAACGCGTCGCTTCCCCAAATTCCAATCTGGCACACGGCCACAGACTCGAGGTAGGATACACGCCAGCAGGGGTGCACAGCGGCTGCGGCAAGCCTAGGAGCACGGTGGGCGGCTGTGCAGCCAACGCGTTCGTTCGCCGTCCTAGGTCCGAGTACGTTTCTTCGGTTGTTCTTCAGACTTTGGTAGTACTTATTCTGCTGTAAAAGGGTGAGTTAATCTGCCTGATTGACTTCCTATTTTGATATAGGATTACATTATTGTATTTATATACTAAAATCTAAGACTTGTTTGAGATTTAAGACTTTCTATTTCAGTAAAGTATAAGATATTGAAATTTGAGACTAGTTTGCAGATTCACAAGAATTAATTCTTAAGACATGAGAATTGTTTAGGGTTATTAAGTAGTACTGTAATGCAATAATATTATTTGCAATTTATGATGTGATTTCCAGTAGTAATATTATTGAGTAGTATAGATCAATATGGTGGTAATCGGGTTATACAAGCCAAAAACAAGGGCTTTCAGGATTTCAAAAGAAATTAGCATTTGAAATTTTGAATACACAGTCCCCAAATCCTGGGCCCGCCCCTGCGCGCTATGGACGCTGACGCCACCGAGGTCGGTGTCACAGAGGTCGACGCCACGGTGGCCACCCCCACTCATCACCGCTCGATGAGGACGACGAGTCGCCGGAGCTCATCTTCACCAAGCCCGCGCTATGGACGCTGACGCCACCGAGGTCGGTGTCACGGAGGTCGACGCCACGGTGGCCACCCCCACTCATCACCGCTCGATGAGGACGACGAGTCGCCGGAGCTCATCTTCACCAAGCCCGCGCTATGGACGCTGACGCCACCGAGGTCGGTGTCACGGAGGTCGACGCCACGGTGGCCGCCCCTACTCATCATCGCTCGATGAGGACGACGCGTCGCTGGAGTTCATCTTCACCAAGCCCGCGCCACGGTGGCCGCCCCCACTCATCACCGCTCGACGAGGACGCCGGACGGTGTGGTCGACAGAGAGTTCGCCGAGACGCCGCCCAACGCCGATGCTGCCAAACCGGTGCCATGGAGGTGAAAGCCATGGAGATCGCCATCATCACTCGCGACCTCTTCGTTGTGACGGTGCCGTGGAGGACGATGACACGGGCCGTGCCGAGACGCCGCCACGGTCGATGTCGTCAAGATTGCACCATGGAGCTCGATGGCACGGAGGTCACCATCACTGCTCGAGTCCACTTCACCGTGATGGTATCGTAGAAGGCGACGACACTATGCTCAATATTGCATGAGATGATGAATACTTCGTCGCGTCGGAGAGATGCCATTCGAGACCTCGACGCCGCGAAGATCGCCCTTACACACACTTTGCCCACTTCATCGAGCCGGTGACATGGAGTATGAAGCCACAGAGCCGGCCGGGATGCCGCCTGCCAATGATTTCGTTAAGTCGGCGCCAATCACAAGGAGCTCCTTCATCACCCCGCTTCGGCACTGGCATCGTGCCTCTCCTTCACCACGCCCGGACTCAATGGTGCCTTGGCGATGGTGTCACCAGAGCCTAACCGAACATCGCGGCGTGGTCTACACATGAAGAATAGCCTCTAGTATGTACCCGTGTGCGTACAAGGCCCATGTTCAAGACGTGAAGACAGGCGGCCGGATGGCTCATCACCGCATGCAGTGACCGGCGCGACATCCGAGCTATCGCTACGCTAGCTCTCCCCTCGTTGTCGTTGAAGCCAACTACACGTGCTCCGTAGTACAGAGGAATGAAGCAAGGAATACAGGTGCAATCAACAGACATAGCATGTGCACATGCATGAGCCATGCACGTATCTTCTAGCCGGCTGATGGCGAGAAGGTTGCCACCCGAAGACGACGCCGACGATGCTTGTCAGCATACCGATCTACTTCATCATGCTCGGTGTCGCCAAAGATGAAGACACGCAGCACCCCACCTCCTGCTTGTCCACCTCGTTTACTGTAGAGCTTTGAAGATGAACATGTGAGAACAGCGACATCCACTCGGCGCCCGGACGCGAAGTGAAGGCCGGGGTCCCACACCATGATGTCATGATTCAGATGGCGTCCTACCCCGTGTCGCTGCTACCGGCGCTACGCTCATTCGGAGGCCGAAGCCGAGCAAGTTGGCGCCGCCCGAGGACAAGGTGCGGCTGCAGGGCGACGCAACTTCAGCAACAACACCGCTCCTCTACGATCTCGTGAGACGATGCCTTGACTACGCCGACTGCTGTGGACTCGGCGTCTGGTCGGGACGAGGTATCGACCACTCAGGCCACGCTGGCGCGAGCAACGCGGCGGTCATCATCGATGATGGTCTCCACCGACAATTACTCCCGCAAGGCGTAGCCCCTTGCACACCCTGAGAAGTTACTGGTCGTCGAGAAGTCTGAGCCGAGCGCGATCCATGCTACCCCAACAACAACTCCTCCAACGCCGTCAAGACCGGCGAGGCACGACGGCGAGGGCAAGCGTGGCCACCGCAATGGCCACGCTACTTGCGGTGCGTGTACCGATGAGGACACGGGCTCTGTCGCCGCCCACACACACATCACCATCATCATGCATGGAGAACGCGAAGCGAAGACGACGAAAACGACCACACAACTCAATCGGAGGTATCCCGCGGAGCAACCCGTAGGAGTAATTAACCGGGAGCCTTCCGAGGCCCCGGGAACCAGGAGATAACACAATCGCCACAGCCAGCTTGGCCGTGCTAGTAGGCCACGGAGCACACCTTTTTTATGGGATATTGTAATTTTATTTCTCCAATGAGATTAATGAAATACATGTTCCCGTATCTCTTTTTCTTTGTGTACTACGGTACACTGGCACGCCCGCATACTCAGTTTTCTTTTCCCGGCGTCTGAGAGAAACACACTCCCTTCTCCCTTCTCCAGGGAGTTTTAGATGTTTTTCTCGTGTCAAACACCGACGACTGGCCATCTCTTAATTTTTGATAAACGGCCGCACAGAAAGTAATATTTTAAATTCAATAAGCATTGCTTAGCGCATATGAACAAGTTTTCAGCGCACAGGATAAACACGAGCGAGTTCATTCAAAAATCACATCCTTGGTACATTCATCCGCCACAAGGTAGCACCTGCAAGAACATCCTTGTAGTAGTTCTCGGGCTTGTGATGCTCTTCCCCGGCGGCGGCCCGTCCTTCATTAGCTTCTCACCGTCCAGCTTACCCCAGTGCACCTTTGCACGGGCAAGGGCCCGACGGGCACCTTCGATGCAGACGGAGCGCTTGATGACCTCGAGCCTCAGACAGGCCTCCACCAGCCGTCGCACCAGCCCGAAATAGCTCCCAGGCAGGGCCTCTCCGGGCCATAGCCGAACTATGAAGCCCTTCATGGCCTGTTCGGCCGCCTTGTGGAGCTCGACCAGCTGTTTCAGCTGGTCGCTCAAGGGCACAGGGTGTCCGGCCTCAGAATACTGAGACCAGAACACCTTCTCCGTAGATCTACCCTCTTCAGCTCGGTAGAATGCGGCGGCGTCGGATACGCTGCGGGGAAGATCTGCGAATGCCCCTGGAGAGCTCCGGATTTGGGTAAGTAACAAGTAGTTCACTTTTATATTTCTGCTTTGCATAAAGAATGCCTTACCCGATGCTATCTTCTTCATCTCCTCCAACACTTGGAGGGCCTTTTGGGCTTCGGCCTTGGCAGACTTGGCAGCCTCTAGGGCCGTCGCAAGCTCGGATGCTTGCGCCTTCGACTCAAGCTCCAAACTCTCATGTTTTTTCATGAGAGTCTGAAGCTCTTGCTGCACCTCGCCGACCTGAGCCCCAAGTCTGTCTCGCTCGATGCGCTCCGCGGCCGTTTTCTTTTTGGCCTCAGACAGCGCATGCTTAAGGGTCGCCACCTCAGTCGTGGCCCCTACAATAAGCAGTACAATCCTGTTATTCTTTTTGCAATCACGCCTTTTTATAGGCACTTTTTCTGTAAGGTATTTCTTACCTTCTTTCTCCTCGAACCGCCGATTGGCAAGGCCGAGCTCTTGCTCGGTCCGCTCGAGGTCCTGCTTCAGGACACCCACCTCCGCAGTCAGTGCGGCGGTGGATAGCAACGAAGCCTGCATACGCATATTGACTCTTTTTTTAGACTCCTGCGAAATTTAATAGATCCTCTATTCGGCTTTTCTTTCCGAACGCCAAACAGAGCATCAGGGGCTACTGTCTATGCGGTAATATTTTTACATATTTTTACTTACCTCGAAGCCTGTTAGAAGGCTAGCGCAAGCTTCAGTCAGTCCGCTCTTGGCGGACTGAACCTTCTGGATCACCGTACTCATAATAGTACGATGCCCCTCGTCGATGGAGGCGTCGTCAAGCACCTCCAGCAGATTGTCCAGCACCTCCGGTTGGACGGAGGCCGCCGGCTCAGAAGGCTTGCTCCTCTTGGAAGGAGTTCGCCTACCGCGGTCCGGAACTGTGGAAGATTCCGGCGCGGTGTCCGGCACAAAGCCGGACTCGGAGCCCTGGGGAGCCTTATCCCCTTCACTCCCGGAGTCCGGGAGGTTGCTTTGCGGCTCCTCCGGGACCACCTCCTCCTGCCCCGGAGCTTGTCGCGACGCCACTTCGGCGTCGTCTGCAGTGCGGGGGGGAGACAGCGGGCGGAACTGAGTTCACGTCCAATGAGTCCAGGGAGCCGCCCGACGATTCGTCGAATTTGGCCCGGGGCGGACTGCATAATTACATTCGACATTAGGGAAAGTTGTGCAACAAAGGAACATCAAGAGTTACTCTGATATCCGAACTTACGATTTCACAGGACGCTTGGCCCTGTTTGGCCACTCCTCTTTGCCCTCTTCGGCGTCGGGGGCGTAGTTCGGCGGAGGGGTCTTCCTTTTCCTAGGCCCCTCGGCCTCCCCCGTTGGGGCGGCCTTCCTCTTCTCTCCTCCCTCCGCTGGGGGGGAGAGAGTTTTCTTCTTCCTCCTCCTCGTTTTCATGAGAGGAGGGCGTCTCGGACTCGTCAGATGACGAGTCCGACACCACCATGTTGCGGGCACTCTTTCGAGTCCCCGTGGTCTTCTTCTTCTTGGCCTTCTTCTCCGGCACCACATAAGGCGCCGGAACCAGCAGCTTCACTAGTAGAGCTGGGGCTGGGTCTTCGGGCAGCGGAGCCGGACAGTTAATCGGTCCGGATATCGCCCGCCAAGCCTGTCAAAGGTAAGGGAGTTTAGATCCCGCATAGAGTCAAACTATGAAAAAATATTAACATCATGTAAAAGGTGTAGATGGCTTACCTCGCTAGCGTGACGCTGTGAGCTGTATCCGCGGTCCTCGGAAGCAGATGCGGGAGCCTCGGTGCCCTTGAATAGCATCTTGCAGGCGTCTTCGTACGTCGTGTCGAAGAGCCTGCTGAGGGTTTGATGCTGCACCGGGTCGAACTCCCACAGATTAAAATCCCGTTGTTGGCACGGAAGGATCCGGCGGACGAGCATAACCTGGATTACATTAACAAGCTGGATTGGCTTGTTCACCAGGGACTGGATGCATGTTTGCAATCCGGTCACCTCTTTTTCGGCCCGTCTCTTTCCAGGACATAAGCCGTGTGGGGCGTTCGGATCGGAACTCGAGAGTTGCGGTCCATTTCGGACCGCGTGGCTCGGTGGTGTAAAACCACCCGGATTGCCATCCCTTTAGGGTCTCCACAAAAGAGCCCTCGAACCATAGGACGTTGGCCATCTTGCCCGCCATGGCGCCTCCGCACTCCGCCTGGCTGCCGCGCACCACCTTGGGCTTGACGTTGAAGGTCTTGAGCCAAAGGCCGAAATGAGGGCGGACGCGGAGAAAAGCCTCGCACACGACGATAAACGCCGAGATGTTGAGGATGAAGTTCGGGGCTAGATCGTGGAAATCCAGGCCGTAGTAGAACATGAGCCCCCGGACAAATGGGTGGAGTGGAAAACCCAGTCCGCGGAGGAAGTGGGGAAGAAATACTACCCTCTCATGGGGCCTTGGGGTGGGGAGAAGCTGCCCCTTTTCGGGAAGCCGGTGCGCGATGTCCTTGGACAGGTATCCGGCCTTCCTTAGCTTCTTGACTTGGCCCTCCGTGGCGGAGGAGACCATCCACTTGCCTCCCGCTCCGGACATTGCTGGAGAAGGTTGAGGTGGGAAGTGCGGGCTTGGGCGCTGGAGCTCGAGTGCGCAGGAGATGGATAGGCAAAGGGGGAAGAAGGCATAGGTAAAAAGGTGGATCCTTATCCCCTTATATGGGCGGATGCGGTTGTGCGTCCCCACCTGCCTAGTAAAACTCGCTTGCCTCCCAAGCGCCGTGATAAGTGGCGCGGTTGGGTTACCCACGTCCGTATTGATGAGAATCCCACAAAAGGGGGGTACACGATCTCTGCTTTGACAAGACGTGCCAAGGAAACCGCCTCGCAAAACATGCTGAGGTGGAAAAGTAAAAACGATTCGAGTAAAGGATTTGGCCGTAGTGTGATGACGGACTGCGGAATACGTCGGCAGATTTGATTTGTGTTAATATTATTCTCTCTATGGCAATATGTGGAAGCTTATTTTGCAGAGCCGGACACTACTCTTGGTGTTTACAATCTTCTATGAAGGACTTGGAGGAGGAACCCGCCTTGCAATGCCGAAGACAATTTGCGTGCCGGACTCGTCGTCATTGAAGCCTGGTTCAGGGGCTACTGAGGGAGTCCTGGATTAGGGGGTGTTCGGGTAGCCGGACTATACCTTCAGCCGGACTCCTGGACTATGAAGATACAAGATTGAAGACTTCGTCCCGTGCCCGGATGGGACTTTCCTTGGCGTGGAAGCAAGCTTGGCGATGCGGATATTCAAGATCTCCTACCATTGTAACCGACTCTATGTAACCCTAACCCTATCCGGTGTCTATATAAACCGGAGGGTTGTAGTCCGTAGGCCATCAACTCCATAGACAACAATCATACCATAGGCTAGCTTCTAGGGTTTAGCCTCCTTGATCTCGTGGTAGATCTACTCTTGTACTACCCATATCATCAATATTAATCAAGCAGGACGTAGGGTTTTACCTCCATCCAGAGGGCCCGAACCTGGGTAAAACATCATGTTCCCTGCCTCCTGTTACCATCCGGCCTAGACGTACAGTTCGGGACCCCCTACCCGAGATCCGCTGGTTTTGACACCGACAGTGGCAATGATTCCCCTCCTGATGGCACTCCGGTGCCACCGAGAGAGAGGAGGAGAGGTTCTCCCCCTTGTGCTTCCTCCTCCATGGCCTCCCCCCTAGATGGGGAGAGGTTCTCCCTCTGGTCCTTGGCCTTCGTGATGATGATGGCCCCTCCGGGATCCTCCTTCTTGCCCTCCGGTGATGATGGCCCCCTCCGCCAAGGTGCCAGAGAGGGCCTAGATTGATTTCTCGTGGCTACAGAGGCTTGCGGCGGCGGAACTTCCGATCTAGGTTAACTTTTGGAGGTTTCTGTATATATAAGAGGTTTTGGCGTCGAGAACAAGTTAGGGGGATCTCCGGGTTGTCCACGAGGTAGGGGGCGCGCCCAGGGGGGTGGGCGCGCCTCCCACCCTTGTGGGTAGCCCGGGACTCTTCTGGCCCAACTCTTTTACTCCTTTGCCTTCTTTTGGTCCAAAAATAAGCTCCGTCAAGTTTCAGGTCAATTGGACTCCGTTTGGTTTTCCTTTTCTGCGATACTCTAAAACAAGGAAAAAATAGAAACTGGCACTGGGCTCTAGGTTAATAGGTTAGTCCCAAAAATCATATAAAATAGCACATAAATGCATATAAAACATCCAAGGTTGATAATATAATAGCATGAATACTTTATAAATTATAGATACGTTGGAGACGTATCAGCTCTCTTATGGAGGGCCTCTGACTTAGCCAATGTCACGAGGGAGGCACTCGGGCACCACATGGAGGCATGCTTCATCGCACGCTTCCCTCATGAGGGCACAAGGCACGGGGTGCCAGGTGCTCAGGAGTTCATCACCAAGGCGACCGAGTAGCTTCAAGAGGCGAGAGCCATGCGCGGCGACCGCCGCCCACCATCTGGCGCGGCTCCTTTTCCTGGCGAGGGCAATGAGCCGCGCGTCTGCGTCAACATTCCAGGGCTTAACAGGGCCGCATCCTAGGAGCGCTTTTGGCCATCACACGTTGGTCGGTGTGAGGGCCCACCTCACGCGGTTGTTACCTTCCAGCGTCGCCTATGGAGCATCATGATGAATCAGGAGGCCAGGCACCAGGCGGTCCTGGCAGAGATGGCGACGGTTCTTCACGAGCCCCCTGGCACCCAGAGCCTCCCGAGGTTCAAGACCCAGGCGGCTCATGAGGAGCAACTTCTTCAGCACGCGTCTTCAGCTACGTCAACATCTCTTCAACAACGGTGCCAGGTGACATTTTCCCATTTTATTCAGTTGGCGGTGCCCCTCGGACTGCATTATCCCCAGATCGCATGGGCATGTCCCTACGACATGCATCCTTTCATGTCTTTGATTTACTTTGTGGGAGGCGCCCCTCGGGCTGCATCATCCCCAGATTGCATGGGCATGTCCCTGCGGCATGTATCTTTCTTGCATATTCTAGTTGTTAAGCTAGGAGCGCCCCTCGGGCTGCATCATCCCCAGGCTGCGTAGGTCTGTCCCTGTGGCATGTATCGCTCTTTGCACCTATTAGAGCTGACTTACCTCTTTCTATGAGTTATTTCATGATTATCATCTGCTTGTCTGGCACTTCGTTGCCATGATCGTCGTACGCCCTTGCAAACCCACCCACGACCGCCTCATGATTAAGGGCGGGCACGGCATCTGTGCTCGGGTCCATCCCTGCAGTGTCGCTAAACCCAAGTGGATGAGCTCTGGCTCACAGGCCATCTCCCGTGCACGTCACCTCCCATGGCCCTTGGTGCCTTGTTCTCGCATGAGCTAATCAGGGGCGGGTAAGTTAGGGCGCGCGACTCGTTGCCTTGTCACCACGGGAGCCGCGTGCTGGTTGTCTTTCTTCAGGATATTCACATGAGAAGACTGGGCACGGTGTCTGTGCTCGGGTCCGTCCCTGCAGCGTCGATAAACCCAGCGACTGAGCTCTATCTGGCGGGCCAGCCCCGTTCACGTCATTTTTCTGGGGTCGTTGGTGTTTGGCCTTCTCATGTGATAACCTCGGGAGATTCATTCGGCGCAGGTTGTTTAACCATCTCGCAGGGCCATCACAAGTGTTCCGAATCAAATTCAGGCGCAACCCGCCTTAAGGTAGGGCCTCGTGAGTCCCGCGCTGGCTCACGAGTGCCGAGACACACCTCCTCCAGCCCTGCCATGCAAGCCACGTGTCAAGACAGGGTTGCACACGCCCCAGGGGCTCCACTCAGAGGGAGCCCCCACGCACACACCAGTGGAAGCACCATGCTCCGTGCTGGCAGTCGACACGGTTGAGGAGCGGCTATGCCCGCGCAAGTGCGGAAGCACCATGCTCCGCGCTGGTGATAAACAACTGGGGGCGGCCCCATGGCCGCATTAACCTCAGGGAGCCGCCAGGCTCAGTGGTCAGCCTCATCGCAACACTTTCCCTTTGAGAGAGTCGTGCGAGGGGGCTGGGCACGGGGGCTACGCTCAGATCACGCCTAGCATACGCCACCCTGCCAGGTCCCTCAGACCTGGTCGTCGTGCACCCCTCCCAAGCGGGACCTCGGCGAGGAAAGGTATGGAGGTTTGTTTGTACGTCAAGGGGACTCCTGAGCATCGCGACTCGGGAGCCTAACTGGTCATGTAGCCATCACCCCTTGGTCTCGTCTTGGCGATCCGGACGACCCAACAGCAGCTAAGGTATGTGCAGGGCCAGGCCCTGCCGATGCAGAATGCTAAGGCCTACTCTCGCATCTCCTTCCCGAGGGTTGTTTTTACGTCAAAGGGGGCTCCTGAGCATCATGACTCAGGAGCCTAACTGGTCACATATCCCCTCGCCCCTTGGTCTCGTCCTAGGGATCCGGACGACCCATCGGCGGCTGAGGTATGCGCGGGGCCGGGCCCTGCCGATGTAGAACATTAAAGCAAACAGGAAGGAAATCGCAAAATCCTAGCAAATTATTACAAGATATATTATCTCTTAAAAAGTGCAGAGTGTTGGAAATATGCCCTAGAGGCAATAATAAATTGATTATTATTATATTTCCTTGTTCATGATAATCGTTTATTATCCATGCTAGAATTGTATTGATAGGAAACTTAGATACATGTGTGGATACATAGACAACACCATGTCCCTAGTAAGCCTCTAGTTGACTAGCTCATTGATCAATAGATGGTTACGGTTTCCTGACCATGGACATTGGATGTCGCTAATAACGGGATCACATCATTAGGAGAATGATGTGATGGATAAGACCCAATCCTAAGCCTAGCACAAAGATCATGTAGTTCGTTCGCTAAAGCTTTTCTAATGTCAAGTATCATTTCCTTAGACCATGAGATTGTGCAACTCCCGGATACCGTAGGAATACTTTGGGTGTGCCAAACGTCACAACGTAACTGGGTGGCTATAAAGGTGCAGTACGGGTATCTCCAAAAGTATCTGTTGGGTTGGCACGAATCGAGACTGGGATTTGTCACTCCGTGTGACGGAGAGGTATCTCTGGGCCCACTCGGTAGGACATCATCATAATGTGCACAATGTGATCAAGGAGTTGATCACGGGATGATGTGTTACAGAACGAGTAAAGAGACTTGCCGGTAACGAGATTGAACAAGGTATCGAGATACCGACGATCGAATCTCGGGAAAGTATCGTACCGATAGACAAAGGGAATTGTATACGGGATTGATTAAGTCCTTGACATCGTGGTTCATCCGATGAGATCATCGTGGAGCATGTGGGAGCCAACATGGGTATCCAGATCCCGCTGTTGGTTATTGACCGGAGAACGTCTCGGTCATGTCTGCATGTCTCCCGAACCCGTAGGGTCTACACACTTAAGGTTCGATGACGCTAGGGTTATAAAGGAAGTTTGTATGTGGTTACCGAATGTTGTTCGGAGTCCCGGATGAGATCCCGGACGTCACGAGGAGTTCCAGAATGGTCCGGAGGTAAAGATTTATATATGGGAAGTCCTGTTTTGGTCACCGGAAAAGTTTCGGGATTTATCGGTAACGTACCGGGACCACCGGGAGGGTCCCGGGGGTCCACCAAGTGGGGCCACCAGCCCCGGAGGGCTACATGGGCCAAGTGTGGGAGGGGACCAGCCCCAGGTGGGCTGGTGCGCCCCCCCACAAAGGCCCAAGGCGCCTAAGGGGAGGAAGGGGGGCAAACCCTAAGGGCAGATGGGCCCTAAGGCCCATGCTCCCTGCGCCTCCCTCTCCTCCCCCCTTGGCCGCCTCCCTCAGATGGGATCTGGGCTGCCGCACCCCTTGGGGTGGGAACCCTAAAGGGGATGCAGCCCCTCCCCTTCCCCTATATATACTTGAGGTTATGAGGGCTGCAAAAGACATGATTTGATCTCTCCCTGGCGCAGCCCTACCTCTTCCCTCCTCGTATCTTGCGGTGCTTGGCGAAGCCCTGCTGGAGTACCACACTCCTCCACCACCACCACGCTGTTGTGCTGCTGCTGGATGGAGTCTTCCTCAACCTCTCCCTCTCTCCTTGCTGGATCAAGGCATGGGAGACATCATCGGGCTGTACGTGTGTTGAACGCGGAGGTGCCGTCCGTTCGGCACTAGGATCTCCGGTGATTTGGATCACGACGAGTACGACTCCATCAACCCCGTTCACTTGAACGCTTCCGCTTAGCGATCTACAAGGGTATGTAGATGCACTCTCCTTCCCCTCGTTGCTGGTCTCTCCATAGATAGATCTTGGTGACACGTAGGAAAATTTTGAATTTCTGCTACGTTCCCCAACAGTGGCATCATGAGCTAGGTCTATTGCGTAGATTCTATGCACGAGTAGAACACAAAGTAGTTGTGGGCGTTGATTTTGTTCAATATGCTTACCGTTACTAGTCCAATCTTGATTCGGCGGCATCGTGGGATGAAGCGGCCCGGACCAACCTTACACGTACGCTTACGTGAGACCGGTTCCACCGACAAACATGCACTAGTTGCATAAGGTGGCTGGCGGGTGTCTGTCTCTCCCATTTTAATCGGATCGGATTCGATGAAAAGGGTCCTTATGAAGGGTAAATAGCAATTGGCATATCACGTTGTGGTTTTGCATAGGTAAGAAACGTTCCTGCTAGAAACCCATAGCAGCCACGTAAAACATGCAAACAACAATTAGAGGACGTCTAACTTGTTTTTGCAGGGTATGCTATGTGATGTGATATGGCCAAGAAGAATGTGATGAATGATATGTGATGTATGAGATTGATCATGTTCTTGTAATAGGAATCACGACTTGCATGTCGATGAGTATGACAACCGGCAGGAGCCATAGGAGTTGTCTTAATTTATTTATGACCTGCGTGTCAACATAAACGTCATGTAATTACTTTACTTTATTGCTAACCATTAGCTGTAGTAGTAGAAGTAATAGTTGGCGAGACAACTTCATGAAGACACGATGATGGAGATCATGGTGTCATGCCGGTGACGATGATGATCATGGAGCCCCGAAGATGGAGATCAAAAGGAGCAAAGTGATGATGGCCATATCATGTCACTATTTGATTGCATGTGATGTTTATCATGTTTATGCATCTTATTTGCTTAGAATGACGGTAGTAAATAAGATGATCCCTCATTAAAATTTCAAGAAAGTGTTCCCCCTAACTGTGCACCGTTGCGAAAGTTCGTCGTTTCGAAGCACCACGTGATGATCGGGTGTGATAGATTCTTACGTTCGAATACAACGGGTGTTGACGAGCCTAGCATGTGCAGACATGGCCTCGGAACACATGCAAACACTTAGGTTGACTTGACGAGCCTAGCATGTACAGACATGGCATCGGAACACAGAAGACCGAAAGGTCGAGCATGAGTCGTATGGTAGATACGATCAACATGAAGATGTTCACCGATGTTGACTAGTCCGTCTCACGTGATGATCGAACACGGCCTAGTTGACTCGGATCATGTAATCATTTAGATGACTAGAGGGATGTCTATCTGAGTGGGAGTTCATAAGATGAACTTAATTATCCTGAACATAGTCAAAAGGTCTTCGCAAATTATGTCATAGCTCGCGCTTCAGTTCTACTTTTTAGATATGTTCCTAGAGAAAAATTAGTTGAAAGTTGATAGTAGCAATTATGCGGACTAGGTCCGTAAACTGAGGATTGTCCTCATTGCTTCATAGAAGGCTTGTGTCCTTAATGCACCGCTCAGTGTGCTGAACCTCGAACGTTGTCTGTGGATGTTGCGAACATCTGACATACACATTTTGATAACTACGTGATAGTTCAGTTAAACGGTTTAGAGTTGAGGCACCGAAGACGTTTTGAAACGTCGCGAAACATATGAGATGTTTCGAGGGCTGAAATTGGGATTTCAGGCTCGTGCCCACGTCAAGAGGTATAAGACCTCCGACGATTTTCTTAGCCTGCAGACTAAGGGAGAAAAGCTCAATTGTTGAGCTTGTGCTCAGATTGTCTGAGTACAACAATCATTTGAATCGAGTGGGAGTAGATCTTCCAGATGAGATAGTGATGTTTCTCCAAAGTCATTACCACCAAGCTGCTAGAGCTTCGTGATGAACTATAATATATCAGGGACATATATGATGATCCTTGAGATATTCGCGATGTTTGACACCACAAAAGTAGAAATCAAGAAGGAGCATCAATTGTTGATGGTTAGTGAAACCACTAGTTTCAAGAAAGGCAAGGGCTAGAAGGGATACTTCATGAAACGGCAATTCAGCTGCTGTTCTAGTGAAGAAACCCAAGGTTGAACCCAAACCCGAGACTAAGTGCTTCTGTAACAAGGGGAACAGCCACTGGAGCAGAATTACCCTAGATACTTGGTAGATGAGGAGGCTGGCAAGGTCGATAGAAGTATATTGGATATGCATTACAATGTGTACTTTACTAGTACTCCTGGTAGCACTAGGGTATTAGATACCGGTTCGGTTGCTAAGTGTTAGTAAACTCGAAACAAACGGAGACTAGCTAAAAGGTGAGATGACGATATGTGTTGGAAGTATTTCCAAGGTTGATCAAATATCGTACGCTCCCTCTACCATCGAGATTGGTATTAAACCTAAATAATTGTTATTTGGTGTTTGCGTTGAGCATAGACATGATTGGATTATGTCTATCGCGATATGGGTATTCATTTAAGGAGAATAATGGTTACTCTGTTTATTTGAATAATACCTTCAATGGTCTTGCACCTAAAATGAATGGTTTATTGAATCTCGATCGTAGTGATACACATGTTCATGCCAAAAGATATAAGATAGTAATGATAGTACCACCTACTTGTGGCACTGCCACGTAAGTCATATCAGTATAAAACGCATGAAGAAGCTCCATGTTGATGGATCTTTGGGCTCACTCGTTTTGAAAAGTTTGAGACATGTGAACCATGTCTATTGGTGTATATGCATGAAGAAACTCCATGCAAATGGACCGTTTGGACTCACTTGATTTTGAATCACTTGAGACATGCAAATCATACCACATGGGCAAGATGACTGAAAGCCTCGTTTTTCAGTAAAATGGAACTAGAAAGCAATTTGTTGGAAGTAATACATTTTGATGTGTGCAGTCCAATGAGTGCTGAGGCGTGTAGTGGATATCGTTATGTTCTTACTTCACAGATGATTTGAGTATATATTGAGTATATTTACTTGATGAATCATGAGTCTGAATTATTGAAAGGTTCAAGTAATTTCAGGGTGAAGTTGAAAGATCGTCGTGACAAGAGGATAAAATATCTATGATATGATCATAGAGATGAATATCTTAATTACGAGTTTGGCACAGAATTAAGACATTGTGGAAATTGTTTCACAACTAAGACAGCCTGGAACACCATAGTGTGATGGTGTGTCCGAACATCATAACTGCACCCTATTGGATATGATGCATACCATGATGTCTCTTATCGAATTACCACGATAGTTTATGGGTTAGGCATTAGAGACAACCACATTCACTTTAAATAGGGCACCATGTAATTCCGATGAGATGACACCGTATGAACTATGGTTTAGAGAAACCTAAGCTGTCATTTCTTAAAAGTTTGGGGCTGCGACGCTTATGTGGAAAAGTTTCAGGCTGATAAGCTCGAACCCAAAGCGGATAAATGCATCTTCATAGGACACCCAAAACAGTTGGGTATACCTCCTGTCTCAGATCCGAAAGCAATAAGGGATTGTTTCTAGAATCGGGTCCTTTCTCGAGGAAAAGTTTCTCTCGAAAGAATTGAGTGGGAGGATGGTGGAGACTTGATGAGGTTATTGAACCGTCTCTTCAACTAGTGTGTGGCAGGGCACAGGGAGTTGTTCCTGTGGCACCTACACCAATTGAAGTGGAAGCTTATGATAGTGATCATGAAACTTCAGATCAAGTCACTAACAAACCTCGTGGGATGACAAGGATGTGTACTATTTCAGAGTGGTACGTAATCCTGTCTTGGGAGCCATGTTGCTAGACAACAATGAACCTACGAGCTATGGAGAAGCGATGGTGGGCCTGGATTCCAAAATGGCTCGAGACCATATAATCCGAGAGAGAATCCATATATGAAAACAAAGTGTAGACTTTGGCAGAACGGCTCGATGGTCATAAGGATGTTGAGTACAGATGGATTTTAAAAGGAAGACGGACAATGATGGTAAATATCACCATTAAGAAAGCTCGACTTGTCGTTAAGATGTTTTCCGACAAGTTCAAGGAGTTGACTACGATGAGACTTTCTCACTCGTAGCGATGCTAAGAGTCTGTTGGAATTATATTAGCGATTACTGCATTATTTATGAAATCTTGCAGATAGGTTATCAAAACATTGTTTCCTCGATGATTTTCTTGAGGAAAGGTTGTATGTGAGATATCAAAACATTGTTTCCTCGATGATTTTCTTGAGGAAAGGTTGTATGTGATACAACCGGAAGGTTTTTTCAATCCTGAAAGATGCTAATAAGTATGCAAAGCTCCAGCAATCCTTCTAAGGACTGGAGTAAGCATCTCGGAGTTGGAATGTATGCTTTGATGAGATGATCAAAGTTTTGGGTGTATACAAAGTTTATGAGAAACTTGTATTTCCAAAGAAGTGAGTGGGAGCACTATAGAATTTCTGATGAGTATATGTTGTTAACATATTGTTGATCGGAAATGATGTAGAATTTCTGGAAAGCATGCAGAGTTATTTGAAAAGTGTTTTTCAATGAAAGCCTGGATTAAGCTACTTGAACATTGAGCATCAAGATATATAAGGATAGATCAAAACGCTTAATGGTACTTTCAAATGAGCACATACCTTGACATGATCTTGAAGGAGTTCAAGATGGATCAGTCAAAGAAGGAGTTCTTGCCTGAGTTGTAAGGTATGAAGTTAAGACTTAAAGCTCGACCACAGCAGAATAGAGGAAAAGGACGAAGGTCATCCCCTATGCTTAAGACATAGGCTCTACAGTATGCTATACTGTGTACCGCACCTGAAATGTGCCTTGCCATGAGTGAGTCAAGGGGTACAAGAGTGATCCAAGAATGGATCACAGGACAGCGGTCAAAGTTATGCTTAGTAACTAGTGGACTAAGGAATTTTCTCGATTATGGAGGTGGTAAAAGAGTTCGTCGTAAAGGGTTACGCCGATGCAAACTTTGACACTAATACAGATTATTCTGAGTAGTAAACTGGATTCCTATAGTAGAACAGTTGTTTGGAATAGCTCCAAATAGAACGTGGTAGCTGCATCTAGGAGATGACATAGAGATTTGTAAAGCACACACGGATCTGAAAGGTTCAGACCCGTTGACTATAACCTCTCTCACAAGCATAACATGATCAAACCCAGAACTCTTTGGGTGTTAGTCACATGGGGATGTGACCTTGAGTGTTAATCACATATCGATGTGAACTGGATTATTGACTCTAGTGCAAGTGGGAGACTGTTGGAAATATGCCCTAGAGGCAATAATAAATTGATTATTATTATATTTCCTTGTTCATGATAATCGTTTATTATCCATGCTAGAATTGTATTGATAGGAAACTTAGATACATGTGTGGATACATAGACAACACCATGTCCCTAGTAAGCCTCTAGTTGACTAGCTCGTTGATCAATAGATGGTTACGGTTTCCTGACCATGGACATTGGATGTCGCTGATAAAGGGATCACATCATTAGGAGAATGATGTGATGGACAAGACCCAATCCTAAGCCTAGCACAAAGATCGTGTAGTTCGTTCGCTAAAGCTTTTCTAATGTCAAGTACCATTTCCTTAGACCATGAGATTGTGCAACTCCCGGATACCGTAGGAATAGTTTGGGTGTGCCAAACATCACAACGTAACTGGGTGGCTATAAAGGTGCACTACGGGTATCTCCGAAAGTGTCTGTTGGGTTGGCACTAATCGAGACTGGGATTTGTCACTCCGTGTGACGGAGAGGTATCTCTGGGCCCACTCGGTAGGACATCATCATAATGTGCACAATGTGATCAAGGAGTTGATCACGGGATGATGTGTTACGGAACGAGTAAGGAGACTTGCCGGTAACGAGATTGAACAAGGTATCGGGATACCGACGATCGAATCTCGGGCAAGTATCGTACCGATAGACAAAGGGAATTGTATACGGGATTTATTAAGTCCTTGACATCGTGGTTCATCCGATGAGATCATCGTGGAGCATGTGGGAGCCAACATGGGTATCCAGATCCCGCTGTTGGTTATTGACCGTAGAACGTCTCGGTCATGTCTGCATGTCTCCCGAACCCGTAGGGTCTACACACTTAAGGTTCGATGACGCTAGGGTTATAAAGGAAGTTTGTATGTGGTTACCGAATGTTGTTCGGAGTCCCGGATGAGATCCCGGACGTCACGAGGAGTTCCAGAATGGTCCGGAGGTAAAGATTTATATATGGGAAGTCCTGTTTTGGTCACCGGAAAAGTTTAGAGATTTATCGGTAACGTACCGGGACCACCGGGAGGGTCCCGGGGGTCCACCAATTGGGGCCACCAGCCCCGGAGGGCTACATGGGCCAAGTGTGGGAGGGGACCAGCCCCAGGTGGGCTGGTGCGCCCCCCCCCCCCACAAAGGCCCAAGGCGCCTAAGGGGAGGAAGGGGGCAAACCCTAAGGGCAGATGGGCCCTAAGGCCCATGCTCCCTGCGCCTCCCTCTCCTCCCCCCTTGGCCACCTCCCTCAGATGGGATCTGGGCTGCCGCACCCCTTGGGGTGGGAACCCTAAAGGGTATGTAGCCCCTCCCCTTCCCCTATATATACTTGAGGTTATGAGGGTTGCAAAAGACATGATTTGATCTCTCCCTGGCGCAGCCCTACCTCTTCCCTCCTCGTCTCTTGCGGTGCTTGGCGAAGCCCTGCTGGAGTACCACACTCCTCCACCACCACCACGCCGTTGTGCTGCTGCTGGATGGAGTCTTCCTCAACCTCTCCCTCTCTCCTTGCTGGATCAAGGCATGGGAGACGTCATCGGGCTGTACGTGTGTTGAACGCGGAGGTGCCGTCCGTTCGGCACTAGGATCTCCGGTGATTTGGATCACGACGAGTACGACTCCATCAACCCCGTTCACTTGAACGCTTCCGCTTAGCGATCTACAAGGGTATGTAGATGCACTCTCCTTCCCCTCGTTGTTGGTCTCTCCATAGATAGATATTGGTGACACGTAGGAAAATTTTGAATTTCTGCTACGTTCCCCAACACAGAGCACATAAGTTCTGACGCCTCCGCAAGGCATGGTGCATGTTGCGGGAAATAAAATGGAGGGGAGCGCCACCAGTGAGCTTCTTCTTCAGCCTTGGGCGCTGTCATCGCCTGCAAGGAGTGCCCCGTCGTCGACAACATCCTCGTCACCCGTACCATCAATCATGGTTGTGGTCTTGCCGGCGCCGTCGGTCATGGGTGCAGGGTGTTGGGGAACGCAGTAATTTCAAAAAAAATCCTACGCACACGCAAGATCTATCATGGTGATGCATAGCAACGAGAGGGTGCTACCTCTAGAGCACTGCGTTGGATTTCCCCGAAGAGGAGAGGATGATGCAGCAAAGTAGCGTAAGTATTTCCCTCAGTTTTTGAGAACCAAGGTATCAATCCAGTAGGAGGCTATGCGCGAGTCCCTCGTACCTACACAAAAACAATAGCTCAACGCAACCAACGCGCTTAGGGGTTGTCAATCCCTTCACGGTCACTTACGAAAGTGAGATCTGATAGAGATGATAAATAATATTTTTGGTATAGAGATGCAAAGTAAAAAGAAAAAGGCAAAGTAAAAGCAAAGCAATAATAAAGTGATGGAGATTGATGTGATGAGAAAGTGACCCGGGGGCCATAGGTTTCACTAGTGGCTTGTCTCAAGAGCATAAGTATTCTACGGTGGGTGAACAAATTACTGTTGAGAAATTGAAAGAATTGAGCATAGTTATGAGAATATCTAGGTATGATCATGTATATAGGCGTCACGTCCGAGACAAGTAGACCGACTCCTGCCTGCATCTACTACTATTACTCCACTCATCGACCGGTATCCAGCATGCATCTAGAGTATTAAGTTAAAAACGGAGTAATGCCTTAAGCAAGATGACATGATGTAGAGGGATAGTATCATGCAATATGATAAAAACCCCATCTTGTTATCCTCGATGGCAACAATACAATATGTGCCTTGCTGCCCCTTTTGTCACTGGGAAAGGACACCGCAAGATCGAACCCAAAGCTAAGCACTTCTCCCATGTCAAGAACAACCAATCTAGTAGGCCAAACCAAACTGATAATTTGAAGAGACTTGCAAAGACAACCAATCATACATAAAAGAATTCAGAGAAGATTCAAATATTATTCATAGATAGACTTCATCATAAACCCACAATTCATCGGTCTCAACAAACACAGCGCAAAAAGAAGATTACATCGAATAGATCTCCACAAGAGAGGGGAGAACATTGTATTGAGATCCAAAAAGAGAGAAGAAGCCATCTAGCTACTAACTATGGACCCGTAGGTCTGAAGTAAACTACTCACACTTCATCTGAGGGGCTTGGATGATGATGTAGAAGCCCTCCGTGATCGATGCCCCCTCCCGCGGAGCTCCGGAACAGGCCCCAAGATGGGATCTCGTGGATACAGACAATTGCGGCGGTGGAATTAGGTTTTTGGCTCCATCCCCGATCGTTTGGGGGTACGTAGGTATATATAGGAGGAAGAAGTACATCGGTGTAGCTTCGAGGGGCCCACGAGGCAGGGGGGGCGCGCCCTCCACCCTCGTGACCGCCTTGTGGCTTTCTTGACGGAGGGTCCAAGTCTCTTGGATCTTATCTAATGAGAAAATCACGTTTTCGAAGTTTTCATTCCGTTTGGACTCTGTTTGATATTCTATTTCTCCGAAACAC
Source organism: Triticum monococcum (assembly GCA_034509565.1). NCBI lineage: Eukaryota > Viridiplantae > Streptophyta > Magnoliopsida > Poales > Poaceae > Triticum > Triticum monococcum. The sequence goes on from CM067845.1 coordinate 676,443,166, forward strand.
TGAAATAGGCAAAAAAAAACAGCAATTCTGGGTTGGGCCTCCGGTTAATAGGTTAGTCCCAAAAATAATATAAAAGTGGATAATAAAGCCCAATAATGTCCAAAATAGTAGATAATATAGCATGGAGCAATCAAAAATTATAGATACGTTGGAGACGCATCAAGCATCCCCAAGCTTAATTCCTGCTCGTCCTCGAGTAGGTAAATGATAAAAAGAGAAATTTTGATGCGAGTGCTACTTGGCATAATTTTAATGTAATTCTTCTTAATTGTGGTATGAATATTCAGATCCGAAAGATTCAAGACAAAAGTTCATATTGACATAAAAATGATAATACTTCAAGCATACTAACTAAGCAATTATGTCTTCTCAAAATAACATGGCCAAAGAAAGTTCATCCCTACAAAATCATATAGTTTAGTCATGTTTCATTTTCATCACACAAGAATGCTCTCACCATGCACAACCCCGATGACAAGCCAAGCAATTGTTTCATACTTTAGTAATCTCAAACCTATAAACTTTCACGCAATATATGAGCGCGAGCCATGGACATAGCACTATGGGTGGAATAGAATATAATGAGGGGGGTTATGTGGAGAAGACAAAAAAAGTCTCACATCAACGAGGCTAATCAATGGGCTATGGAGATGCCCACCGATTGATGTTAATGCAAGGAGTAGGGATTGCCATGCAACAGATGCACTAGAGCTATAAATGTATGAAAGCTCAACAAAAGAAACTAGTGGGTGTGCATCCAACTTGCTTGCTCACGAAGACCTAGGGCACTTGAGGAGGCCCATTGCTGGAATATACAAGCCAAGTTCTATAATGAAAAATTCCCACTAGTATATGAAAGTGATAACATGGGAGGCTCTCTACTATGAAGATCATGGTGCTAGTTTGAAGCAGAAGTGTGGTAAAAGGATAGTAACATTGTCCCTTCTCTCTTTTTCTCTCATTTTTTTGGGGCCTTTTCCTTTTTTATGGCCTTTCTCCTTTTTTTGGGCCTTCTCTTTTTTATGGCCTTTCTCTTTTTTTATTCCTCACTTGGGACAATGCTCTAATAATGATGATCATCACACTTCTATTTATTTACTACTCAATGATTACAACTCGATAGTAGAACAAAGATGACTCTATATGAATGGTTCCGGCGGTGTACCGGGATATGCAATGAACCAAGAGTGACATGTATGAAAGAATTATGAACGGTGGCTTTGCCACAAATACTATGTCAACTACATGATCATGCTAAGCAATATGACAATGATGAATGTGTCATGATGAACGGAGTGATGGAAAGTTGCATGGCAATATATCTCGGAATGGCTATGGAAATGCCATAATAGGTAGGTATGGTGGCTGTTTTGAGGAAGATATAAGGAGGTTTATGTGTGAAAGAGCGTATCATATCACGGGGTTTGGATGCACCGGTGAAGTTTGCGCCAACTCTCAATGTGAGAAAGGGCAATGCACGGTACCGAAGAGGCTAGCAAGGATGGAAGGGTGAGAGTGCGTATAATCCATGGACTCAACATTAGTCATAAAGAACTCACATACTTATTGCAAAAATCTACAAGTCATCAAAAACCTCGGCACTACGCGCATGCTCCTAGGGGGATAGATTGGTAGGAAAAGACCATCGCTCGTCCCCGGCCGCCACTCATAAGGAGGACAATCAAATAACATCTCATGTTTCAAATTTGTTGCATAACGTTTACCATACGTGCATGCTACGGGACTTGCAAACTTCAACATAAGTATTTCTCAATTTCACAACTACTCAACTAGCATGACTTTGATATTATTACCTCCATATCTCAAAACAATCATCAAGCATCAAACTTTTCTTAGTATTCAACACACTTATAAGAAAGTTTTATTATTAATCTTGCATACCAAGCACATTAGGATTTAAAGCAAATTACCATGCTATTAAGACTCTCAAAATAATCTAAGTGAAGCATGAGAGATCAATAGTTTCTACAAAACAAATCCACCACCGTGCTCTAAAAGATATAAGTGAAGCACTAGAGCAAAACTATAAAGCTCAAAAGATATAAGTGAAGCACATAGAGCAAAACTATAAAGCTTAAAAGATATAAGTAAAGCACATAGAGTATTCTATCAAATTCCAAATCATGTATGGCTCTCTCAAAAGGTGTGTACAGCAAGGATGATTGTGGTAGACTAACAAGCAAAGACTCAAATCATAAAAGACGCTCCAAGCAAAACACATATCATGTGGTGAATAAAAATATAGCTCCAAGTAAAGTTACCGATAGAAGTAGACGAAAGAGGGGATGCCTTCCGGGGCATCCCCAAGCTTTGGCTTTTAGGTGTCCTAAGATTATCTTGGGGGTGCCATGGGCATCCCCAAGCTTAGGCTCTTGCCACTCCTTATTCCATAATCCATCAAATCTTTACCCAAAACTTGAAAACTTCACAACACAAAACTTGAAGTAGAAAATCTCGTGAGCTCCGTTAGCGAAAGAAAACAAAAGACCACTTCAAGGTACTGTAATGAACTCATTCTTTATTTATATTGGTGTTAAACCTACTGTATTAAAACTTCTCTATGGATTATAAACTATTTTACTAGCCATAGATTCATCAAAATAAGCAAACAACACACGAAAAACAGAATCTGTCAAAAACAGAACAGTCTGTAGTAATCTGTAGCTAGCGCAAGATCTGGAATCCCAAAAATTCTAAAATAAATTTCTGGACGTGAGGAATTTATCTATTAATCATCTGCAAAAATAATGAACTAAATAGCACTTTCCAAATAAAAATGACAGCAGTTCTTGTGAGCGCTAAAGTTTCTGTTTTTTACAGCAAGTTCAACAAGACTTTTTCCAAGTCTTCCCAACGGTTCTACTTGGCACAAACACTAATTAAACACAAAAAAACACAACCAAAACAGAGGCTAAATAATTATTTATTACTAAACAGGAGCAAAAGGTAAGGAATGAAAATAAAATTGGGTTGCCTCCCAACAAGCGCTATCGTTTAACGCCCCTAGCTAGGCATGACAAGCAAGAATAAATCTAGGTATTGCCATCTTTGGTTTTCAACTTTTTAGCAGAATCAAGCTCGAATCCGGGAGGTTCTTTATGTTTCCCTTCATATTCTGAAATTTTTAGATCTAAAGAGTCCAACCGCTTATTGCAAAGGGTAATCAACATATTCATGCGGTGAATATTTTCACTAATGTTCTTAAGAGGTTCAAGAGATTTCTACAAGATTTTAGTAACTTCACAATTTTTTTCAAAAACTTGTGTCTCTTCCTGAGTATGATGAGGCCTCTTTTGTTGAGGTAGTGCTCCCACTATACCTTCTATAATTTCAAGTGCAATATGGGGATCTATTAAAATTGCCTTTGGCAACGCAATCCAAGAGTTGTCTATGAAACATATTTAATCCAACATAAAAATTGCGAAGCAAAATTCTCAGATTTATTTCAGAGGTATAATTACAATGAGATTCCATTATTCTCAACCAGGCATCTTTTAGGTTTTCTCCTAACCTTTGTTTAAAGTGAAAGATTTTGAACTCGGGTGTCAACGGAGAAGATAAGGGACTAGCCATAACGACAAGCAAGCAAACTAACACACAAGAAAAACAAAAAGCAAACAGGCAAAAAAGGCAAATAGAGAAAGAGATGAAGGATAGAGAGAGGGGGCGAATAAAACGGCAAAGGTAAAGTGGAGGAGAGGAAAACGAGAGGCAAATGGCAAATAATGTAATGCGGGAGATAGGGATTGTGATGGGTACTTGGTATGTTGACTTTTGCGCAGACTCCCCAGCAACGACGCCAGAAATTCTTCTTACTACCTCTTGAGCACTGCGTTGGATTTCCCCGAAGAGGAGAGGATGATGCAGCAAAGTAGCGTAAGTATTTGCCTCAGTTTTTGAGAACCAAGATATCAATCCAGTAGGAGGCTACGCACGAGTCCCTCGTACCTACACAAAAACAATAGCTCAACGCAACCAACGCGCTTAGGGGTTGTCAATCCCTTCACGGTCATTTACGAAAGTGAGATCTGATAGAGATGATAAATAATATTTTTGGTATTTTTGATATAGAGATGCAAAGTAAAAAAAGAAAAAGGCAAAGTAAAAGCAAAGCAATAATAAAGTGATGGAGATTGATATGATGAGAAAGAGACCCGGGGGCCATAGGTTTCACTATGTCCATGCGTTGCAACGGGAGATAAATATTATGTATTTAAACTCAGTGACAATTATATGTGCAAGCAAAATCTTATGTGCACACGAAAAAAAGAACGTTTAGCTTCTCGGTTTCACCGCGTGTGAAAGAATCAATCTGCTATTTTTCCATTCATTAATCGAGGGCATTTAAGAGTTTTGTTACGTCACCATACGTCACATAAGGCACATGAGTTATTCAACCTACTTTTCCTTTCAATCCTTTCGATCGAGGGGATTTTAAGGTATGAAGTTTCTAAATATTTTAGGAGACATGAACAATTTTTTAAATACGGAACAGTTTTTTTAATTATGTACGCTTTAGAAAAGCACGAAAAAAATAAGAAAAGGAACATCTTTTTAAATTCAAAATCATTTTATGAAAATACCAATTTTTTTATAAAAATATTAACATTATTTGACTTCGTGAACATTTTTTAAAAACAGGAACATGTGTTGAAAATTCATAAGATTTTTAGAAAATGTGTATCTTTATACAAAGCATTATTTTTAATTGTGCAAATTTCACTAAAAAGAATATTTTTCGAATTTTGAGCATTTTTTAAATGCCATTTTCATTTAAGACATCTCGAATAATTTTTAAAAACAATAACTGTTTTTTTAAAACGAGAATTTTTTTGCAGGTTCCGAACATTTTTCAAAATAGCAACAAAATTTCGGAATTCTTAACATTTTCAAAAAATTGTTTTTTTAGTCTGAATTTTGTTGAGAGTTTTTAATTTAATAAATAAATACTAAAAGAAAAATAAACTTGGAAGGGAAGAAAGAGATAGGGAAAGGAGAATAAAATAGAAGTAAAACACAGAAACAAAGAAAATGGGCCAGCCCACTATTGGTTGTCCTGTGCGAAAATCCGACAAAAAAACATGAACATTATTGGATTTTTTGATTTTTTTTTAATTGGAACATGTGTTTCATAAGATTTTTAGAAAATGTGTATCTTTTCTAAACGAATATCATTTTTAGTTGTGACAATTTAAATAAAACAATAATATTTTCTTAATTTGATGCATTTTTTGAAATGCCAGTTTCTTTTTAGACATCTCGAACAATTTTGAAAAGTATGTTTTTTTGCAAAAATCGGAAACTTTTTGAATGTTCTGAATATTTTATAAAATAGCAAGAAAATTTTGGAGTTCCGAACATTTTCAAAAAATTGTTTTTAAATTCTGAACGTTTTTTGAGAATTTTTAATTTCCGAAATAAATGATAAAATAAAAATAAAATTGGAAGGGAAAAACGAGATAGAAAAATAAATGTAAAAACCCGAAAGAAAGAAAAATGGGCTAGCCCAATATCGGTTGTCATGTGTAGAACTCGACTATTTGTCGCCGTGTGCAAGAAATAGTATTTTATCAGCTGCGTGGGCAGACAAATAAGTGGGCTGGCTTCGCTGGGCCAGAGCGCGCGGCCCACGTACGGAAATTCTTTTTTAGCAAATAAAGGCAATAAAAATTAGTACCACCTCGGATAGCAAAAAAAGTTCTTTTCGGCGGTGAACGGATGAAAAAATTGGCGAAACGCACCTTACTTTATTAGTAGGTATAGAGTAGTGGCTTCTCTCAAGAGTATAAGTATTCTACGGTGGGTGAACAAATTACTGTTGAGCAATTGACAGAATTGAGCATAATTACGAGAATATCTAGGTATGATCATGTATATAGGCATCACGTCCGAGATAAGTAGACCGACTCCTGCCTGCATCTACTACTATTACTCCACTCATCAACCGCTATCCAGCATGCATCTAGAGTATTAAGTTAAAAACAGAGTAACGCCTTAAGCAAGATGACATGATGTAGAGGGATAGTTTCATGCAATATGATAAAAATCCCATCTTGTTATCCTCGATGGCAACAATACAATACGTGCCTTGGTGCCCCTTCTGTCACTGGGAAAGGACACCGCAAGATCGAACTCAAAGATAAGCACTTCTCCCATGGCAAGAACAACCAATCTAGTAGGCCAAACCAAACTGATAATTCGAAGAGACTTGAAAAGATAACCAATCATACATAAAAGAATTCAGAGAAGATTCAAATATTATTCATAGATAGACTTGATCATAAACCCACAATTCATCGGTCTCAACAAACACAGCGCAAAAAGAAGATTACATCGAATAGATCTCCATAAGAGAGGGGGAGAACATTGTATTGAGATCCAAAAAGAGAGAAGAAGCTATCTAGCTACTAACTATGGACCCGTAGGTCTGAAGTAAACTACTCACACTTCATCGGAGGAGCTTGGATGATGATGTAGAAGCCCTCCGTGATCGATGCCCCCTCCGGCGGAGCTCCGGAACAGGCCTCAAGATGGGATCTCGTGGATACAAAAAGTTGCGGCGGTGGAATTAGGTTTTTGGCTCCGTCCCTGATCGTTTGGGGGTACGTAGGTATATATAGGAGGAAGAAGTACGTCGGTGGAGCTTCGAGGGGCCCACAAGGCAGGGGCGCGCCCTAGGGGGGCGCCCTCCACCCTCGTGACCGCCTCGTGGCTTTCTTGACGAAGGGTTCAAGTCTCCTAGATCTTATCTGATGAGAAAATCACGTTTCCGAAGGTTTCATTCTGTTTGGACTCCGTTTGATATTCTATTTCTCTAAAACACTGAAATAGGCAAAAAAAACAGCAATTCTGGGTTGGGCCTCCGGTTAATAGGTTAGTCCCAAAAATAATATAAAAGTGGATAATAAAGCCCAATAATGTCCAAAACAGTAGATAATATAGCATGGAGCAATCAAAAATTATAGATACGTTGGAGACGTATCAGAGGGGAAGAGTGTTGTCCACGTACTCTCGTAGACCGTAAGCGGAAGCGTTATGACAACGCAGTTGATGTAATCGTATGTCTTCACGATCCGACCGATCCTAGTACCGAAAGTACGGCACCTCCGCGATCTGCACACGTTCGGCTCGGTGACGTCCCACAAACTCACGATCCAGTAGAGTGTCGAGGGAGAGCTTCGTCAGCATGACGGCGTGATGACGGTGATGATGAAGCTACCGACGCAGGGCATCGCCTAAGCACTATGACGATATGACCGAGGTGGATTATGGTGGAGGGGGACACCGCACACGGCTAATTGATCAATGATCAACTTCTGTGTCTATGGGGTGCCCCCTGGCCACGTATATAAAGGATGGAGGGAGGAGGAGGCCGGCCCTCATAGGGCGCGCCCAAAGTGTGGAGTCCTAGTAGGATTCCACCTCACACATGGAATAGGAAAAAGGGAAGGGAGAAGGAGAAGGAAGGAAGGAAGGGGGCGCCCCCTTTCCCTAGTCCAATTCGGACCAGTCCATGGGGAACGGGTGCGGCCACCCTTGAGGCCTTTCTCTCCTTTCCCGTATGGCCCATTAAGGCCCAATACAAATTCCCGTAACTCTCCGGTACTCCGAAAAATACCTGAATCACTCGGAACCTTTCCGATGTCCGAATATAGCCTTCCAATATATCGGTCTTTACGTCTTGACCATTTTGAGACTCCTCGTCATGTCCCCGATCTTATCTGGGACTCCGAACAAACTTGGGTCATCAAATCACATAACTCATAATACAAATCGTCACAGAACGTTAAGCGTGCGGACCCTACGGGTTCGAGAACTATGTTTTTTTAATAGAAAGACTGTAAGGAAACCCCCTACAGTATAATTGGTGCAACAAACCCAAATTGCATGTACCATGCCTTGAACCTGGGTGGGTGGGAAGGCATCAGCCCCTTCCCACCACTAGGCCATGCCTTAGTCTGCAACCAATAGCCAATAGCGGAACCTGGATGCTCATATTGGTTCCTACATATTCTACGAAGATCTTTATCGGTCAAACCGCATAACAACATACGTTGTTCCCTTTGTCATCGGTATGTTACTTGCCCGAGATTTGATCGTCGGTATCTCAATACCTAGTTCAATCTCATTACCGGCAAGTCTCTTTACTCGTTCCGTAATGCATCATCTCGCAACTAACTCATTAGTCACTTTGCTTGCAAGGCTTATAGTGATGTGCATTACCGAGAGGGCCCAGAGATACCTCTCCGACAATCGGAGTGACAAATCCTAATCTCGATCTATGCCAACTCAACAAACACCATCGGAGACACCTGTAGAGCACCTTTATAATCACACAGTTACGTTGTGACATTTGGTAGCACACAAAGTGTTCCTCCGATATTCAGGAGTTGCATGATCTCATAGTCATAGGAACATGTATAAGCTATGGAGAAAGCAATAACAACAAACTAAATGATCATCGTGCTAAGCTAACGGATGGGTCAAGTCAATCACATCATTCTCTAATGATGTGCTCCCATTAATCAAATGGCAACTCATGTCTATGGTTAGGAAACATAGCCACCATTGATTCAACGAGCTAATCAAGTAGAGGCAAACTAGTGACACTTTGTTGGTTTATGTATTCACACATGTACTAAGTTTCCGGTTAATACAAATTCTAGCATGAATAATAAACATTTATCATGATATAAGGAAATATAAATAACAATTTATTAGTGCCTCTAGGGCATATTTCCTTTAGTCTCCCAGTTGCACTAGAGTCAATAATCTAGTTCACATCGTCATGTGATTTAACAAAAATAGTGTAAGGGAACGCGACAGAAAACAAAAAAAATCGACCTACACACCAGCCCAGGACCACTATGGAGACTGCATACAAGGTTTGATCTTTTTCGTTACCGACTCGTAGCGCGGCGAAAGTAGAGTCGATGATGAACGACGGTGCAGATCCCCGCAGCTAGGATTTACAACCTCCCAACCGCGAGGATGTATACCCTCATCCGCCCCACGGACAGCCCTCCGGGAGGTGGTCGGACAGTCCCTCAGAAGGTGTCGTGGACAGCCCTTCGGGAGGACCCACAAAACTCGGACAGCCCTTCGGGGGGATTCACAAAACTCAGACCGTCACTTGGACAGCCCTTCGGGAGGCACTCTCAAAACAGCCCCTCGGGCAAAAAGGATCGAAACTACGACCTCTCTACGGGGTTGCACACATACGGTGTCATCTATCCGGCAGGGCTTCGTCGTCCAGAACTAGTTCCCACCGGAACCCAGACAGCCTTTCGGCTCTACGAAACTATTTCGCTGGGAGGGAGAGAGAAGCCAGATCATGCATGGCACTTGTATGTGAGAAGGGATGAGAGTGGAGGGCTGCCCCTCCTCCTCTATTTATAGGAAATCCCAAGGGGTAGGGTGGTTTTACATTAAAACCCAAAGGCACATGAATGAAGTCCTTCCTCAAGGGCATAAAAGTGATACCAAGGAACAAGAGGGGCTCCAAGGTGGAGCCCCAAGTGTGGCCGGCCACACCCCCATTAGGGGTCCCAAAAAGGGCTCCTATCCATCCATGTCACACCCCAAGATCTTTTGGGCAAAGCCCCAAAAGGTGGCTTTCCATAAAATATCCCAAAAAGCACTTTCACTATTCACGACAACATTTTTCAGCGTCCGTTCAAACTGAAAATATTTATGTGGGCTTAGAACATTTCCAGTACCCACCATAATAATTTTCAACGCGTTCTGGAACAATTCCAGTTTAGTGATTTTCATCTGCGAAAAGCATCTGAACCGGTTCCGACAGCTCCGGAACATTTCCGGTTTTTATTTCTGAAAATTCCAAAAAGTTTCCAGAATGATTCTGGCACCCTCCAAGAATTATCAGGCATGTGCCGAAAACATTTTGACTTAATGGCATATCCCGAAACAACTTTTTCGGTTTCACCAAAACTCATCCAGTGACCTCTCTTATCGAAACTTTTTCGCTGTCTCCGAAAACTTTTTCTGTAAACTTTCTCTCAGACTCCCTGTCTAGTATTCAGCAGATAGATGACCCTGAAGCTTGTGACCCTATAGGTTCGGTGAAGTATAGACATGACCCGGAACCCCTTCCGATCAATGATCAACATCGGAGCCGTGGACACCCATATTGACCCCTATACCCACACGAATGAATATTCGAGTGAACCTCCAGTTGACGTGTGTTATTCTTGTTGCTTCACGATATGTTACAAATATCCGAGGTGAGACATGTTGGCATCCCTGTGGATCAACTCCTTGTCCACTATGCCATTTACCTCGTTACCGGTATTATTCTCTTTTCTCGTTCCCGTGTTCCGGCATCCCCGTGATCAAATCACAAAGTGTCTGGCCAGACGATGATGGAAACCGTAACAGCAAGAGGGCCCAGAGATATCTCTCCATCATCGGAGGAGAAAATCCCAATCTTGAGCTATCAAGTTACTTGACATACTTTTCCATGAACCCGTAAGCCGCCGTAATAGCCACCCATTTACGGATGACGTTTAACAAACCCCAAAGTTCATGAAGCAAGCACGAAGAAACTCGATACTCTCATGGTCTAAGGAATCATGCAAATGTAACCATCTCTGTTTTATGTACCATTAACTTGTGACGAATGAATCTCATAGCATAACATCAATCCGGGCCGATTCAACACAAATGTTCTCTTAACATTGTGCCCTCAAAATTGCTGGCATTGACATGCCCATGATCAGGAAAATAGAACCATCATGCAACACTTGAGCTAGTCTTAGAGGCCAGACTAAGAATACTTCTTACCATTTATTATTCCACACGTGCATATGATATCTTCCCGTGACTAGAGTTGTAATATAAAGCTTGTATTATTTTATTTTGTGTCTAGAGTTGTATTGTGATATCTTCCCGTGACTCCTTGATCTCGATCGTACACATTTGCGTGTATGATTAGTGTACGATTGAATCGAGGGCGTCACAGTCATCCACTTGAGGGAAATTTGTTACTGTCCTACAAACCTCTGCACTTGGAGGCCCAACAACGTCTACAAAAAGAAGGTTGTGTAGTAGACATCAGAGACACCTGTAGAGCACATTTATAATCACCCAGTTACATTGTGACGTTTGGTAGCACACAAAGTGTTCCTCCGGTATTCGGGAGTTGCATGATCACATAGTCATAGGAACATGTATAGTTTATGGAGAAAGCAATAGCAACAAACTAAACGATCATCGTGCTAAGCTAACGGATGGGTCAAGTCAATCACATCATTCTCTAATAATGTGATCCTGTTAATCAAATGACAACTCATGTCTATGGTTAGGAAACATAGCCACCATTGATTCAACGAGCTAGTCAAGTAGAGGCAAACTAGTGACACTTTGTTTGTTGATGTATTCACACATGTACTAAGTTTTCGGTTAATACAATTCTAGCATGAATAATAAACATTTATCATGATATAAATAAATATAAATAACAATTTATTATTGCCTCTAGGGCATATTTCCTTCACGGGGTCGATGGCAGGAACTTCCACAGCAAGGCCTCCACCTGGTCCTTCATGGCTTCGGCAGCAGCAGTGTAGTGCTCTAGGTGAAGGAAATATGCCCTAGAGGTAATAATAAAGTTATTATTTATTTCCTTATATCATGATAAATGTTTATTATTCATGCTAGAATTGTATTAACCGGAAACATAATACATGTGTGAATACATAGACAAATAGAGTGTCACTAGTATGCCTCTACTTGACTAGCTCGTTAATCAAAGATGGTTATGTTTCCTAACCATGAACAAAGAGTTGTTATTTGATTAACGAGGTCACATCATTAGTTGAATGATCTGATTGACATGACCCATTCCATTAGCTTAGCACCCGATCGTTTAGTATGTTGCTATTGCTTTCTTCATGACTTATACATGTTCCTATAACTATGAGATTATGCAACTCCCGTTTACCGGAGGAACACTTTGGGTACTACCAAACGTCACAACGTAACTGGGTGATTATAAAGGAGTACTACAGGTGTCTCCAATGGTAGATGTTGGGTTGGCGTATTTCGAGATTAGGGTTTGTCACTCCGATTGTCGGAGAGGTATCTCTGGGCCCTCTCGGTAATGCACATCACATAAGCCTTGCAAGCACTGCAACTAATATGTTAGTTGTGAGATGATGTATTATGGAACGAGTAAAGAGACTTGCCAGTAACGAGATTGAACTAGGTATTGGATACCGACGATCGAATCTCGGGCAAGTAACATACCGATGACAAAGGGAACAACGTATGTTGTTATGCGGTCTGACCGATAAAGATCTTCGTAGAATATGTAGGAGCCAATATGGGCATCCAGGTCCCGCTATTGGTTATTGACCGGAGACATGTCTCGGTCATGTCTACATTGTTCTCGAACCGTAGGGTCCGCACGCTTAACATTACGATGACAGTTATTATGAGTTTATGCATTTTGATGTACCGAAGGTTGTTCGGAGTCCCGGATGAGATCACGGACATGACGAGGAGTCTCGAAATGGTCGAGACGTAAAGATTGATATATTGGAAGCCTATGTTTGGACATAGGAAGTGTTCCGGGTGAAATCGGGATTTTACCGGAATACCGGGAGGGTTACCGGAACCCCCCGGGAGACTAATGGGCCTATTGGGCCTTAGTGGAAAAGGAGAAAAGGGACAAGCCCATATCTGGCCGGCGCCCCCCCTTCCCCAAGTCCTAGTAGGACTAGGAGAAGGGGCCGGCCTCCCCTCCCTCTCCTTTCCCCCCGAGAGTCCTAATTGGATTAGGATTGGAGGGAGGAGTCCTACTCCCGGTGGGAGTAGGACTCCCCTGCGCCTCCCTCTCCCTGGCCGGCCGGCTCCCCCTCCTCCAACCTTTATATACGGGGGCAGGGGGCACCCCAAGACACACAAGTTGATCCTTGAGATCGTTCCTTAGCCGTGTGCGGTGCCCCCTGCCACCAAATTCCACCTCGATCATACCGTTACAGTGCTTAGGCGAAGCCCTGCGTCGGTAGTACATCAAGATCGTCATCACGCCGTTGTGCTGACGGAACTCTTCCTCGACGCTTTGCTGGATCGGAGCCCGAGGAACGTCATCGAGCTGAACGTGTGCCAAGAACTCGGAGGTGCCGGAGTAACGGTGCTTGGATCGGTCGGATCGGGAAGAAGACGTACGACTACTTCCTCTACTTTGTGTGATCGCTTCCGCAGTCGGTCTGCGTTGGTACGTAGACAACACTCTCCCCTCTCGTTGCTGTGCATCACCATGATCTTGCGTGTGCGTAGGAAAATTTTCGAAATTACTGCGTTCCCCAACAGTGGCATCCGAGCCTAGGTTTTTATGGTTTGATGTTATTTGCACGAGTAGAACACAAGTGAGTTGTGGGTGATACAAGTCATACTGCCTACCAGCATGTCATACTTTGGTTCGGCGGCATTGTTGGGTGAGACGATCCGGACCAACCTTACGCGTACTCTTACGCGAGACCGGTTCCCTCGACGTGCTTTGCACATAGATGGCTTGCGGAAGACTGTCTCTCCAACTTTAGTTGAGCCAAGTGTGACTACGCCCGGTCCTTGAGAAGGTTAAAACGGAGTCTATTTGACGAACTATCGTTGTGGTTTTGATGCGTAGGTGAGATGAGTTCTTACTTAAGCCCGTAGCAGCCACGTAAAACTTGCAACAACAAAGTAGAGGACGTCTAACTTGTTTTTGCAGGGTATGTTGTGATGTGATATGGTCAAGGCATGATGCTGATTTTATTATATGAGATGATCATGTTTTGTAACCGAGTTATCGGCAACTGGCAGGAGCCATATGGTTGTCGCTTTATTGTATGCAATGCAATCGCGATGTAATGCTTTACTTTATTACTAAGCGGTAGTGATAGTCGTGGAAGCATAAGATTGGCGAGACGACAACGATGCTACGATGGAGATCAAGGTGTCGCGCCGGTGACGATGGTGATCATGACGGTGCTTCGGAGATGGAGATCACAAGCACAAGATGATGATGGCCATATCATATCACTTATATTGATTGCATGTGATGTTTATCCTTTTATGCATCTTATCTTGCTTTGATTGACGGTAGCATTATAAGATGATCTCTCACTAAATTATCAAGAAGTGTTCTCCCTGAGTATGCACCGTTGCCAAAGTTCGTCGTGCCCAGACACCACGTGATGATCAGGTGTGATAACCTCTACGTCCAAATACAACGGGTGCAAAACAGTTGCACACGCAGAATACTCAGGTTATACTTGACGAGCCAAGCATATACAGATATGGCCTCGGAACACGGAGACCGAAAGGTCGAGCGTGAATCATATAGTAGATATGATCAACATAACGATGTTCACCATTGAAAACTACTCCATCTCACGTGATGATCGGTTATGGTTTAGTTGATTTGGATCACGTGATCACTTAGAGGATTAGAGGGATGCCTATCTAAGTGGGAGTTCTTAAGTAATATGATTAAATTGAACTTAAATTTATCATGAACTTAGTCCTGGTAGTATTTTGCAAATCATGTTGTAGATCAATAGCTCGCGTTGTTGCTTCCCTATGTTTATTTTGATATATTCCTAGAGAAAATTGTGTTGAAAGATGTTAGTAGCAATGATGCGGATTGGATCCGTGATCTGAGGTTTATCCTCATTGCTGCACAGAAGAATTATGTCCTTGATGCACCGCTAGGTGACAGACCTATTGCAGGAGCAGATACAGACGTTATGAACGTTTGGCTAGCTCAATATGATGACTACTTGATAGTTTAGTGCACCATGCTTAACAGCTTAGAATCGGGACTTCAAAGACGTTTTGAACGTCATGGACCATATGAGATGTTCCAGGAATTGAAGTTAATATTTCAAGTAAATACCCGAGTTGAGAGATATGAAGTCTCCAACAAGTTCTATAGCTGAAAGATGGAGGAGAATCGCTCAACTAGTGAGCATGTGCCCAGATTGTCTGAGTACTACAATCGCTTGAATCAAGTGGGAGTTAATCTTCCAGATAAAATAGTGATTGACAGAATTCTCTAGTCACCATCACCAAGTTAGTAGAACTTCGTGATGAACTATAATATGCAAGGGATAACGGAAACAACTCCCAAGCACTTCGTGATGCTGAAATCAACGAAGGTAGAAATCAAGAAAAACATCAAGTGTTGATGGTTGACAAGACCACTAGTTTCAAGAAAAGGGCAAAGGGAAGAAGGGGAACTTCAAGAAGAACGGCAAGCAAGTTGCTGCTCAAGTGAAGAAGCCCAAGTCTGATCCTAAGCCTGAGACTAAGTGCTTCTACTGCAAAGGGACTGGTCACTGGAAGCGGAACTACCCCAAGTGATTGGCGGATAAGAAGGATGGCAAAAGTGAACATAAGTATATTTGATATACATGTTATTGATGTGTACTTTACTAGTGTTTATAGCAAACCCTCAGTATTTGATACTAGTTCAGTTGCTAAGATTAGTAACTCGAAACGGGAGTTGCAGAATAAACAGAGACTAGTTAAGGGTGAAGTGACAATGTGTGTTGGAAGTAGTTCCAAGATTGATATGATCATCATCGCACACTCCCCTATACTTTCGGGATTAGTGTTGAACTTAAATAAGTGTTATTTGGTTTTTGCGTTGAGCATGAATATGATTTGATCATGTTTATTGTAATACTGTTATTCATTTAAGTAAAAGAATAAATTGTTGTTCTGTTTACATGAATAAAACCTTATATGGTTACACACCCAATGAAAATAGTTCATTGGATCTCGATCTTAATAATACACATATTCATAATATTGAAACCAAAAGATGCAAAGTTAATAATGATAGTGCAACTTATTTGTGGCACTGCTGTTTAGGTCATATTGGTATAAAGCGCATGAAGAAACTCCATGCTGATGGGCTTTCGGAATCACTTGATGCTTGCGAACCATGCCTTTTGGGCAAGATGACTAAAACGCCGTTCTCCGGAACAATGGAGCGAAAAAAGATTTATTGGAAATCATACATACTGATGTATGTGGTCCGATGAATATTGAGGCTCGCGACAGGTATCATTATTTTCTGATCTTCACAGATGATTTAAGCAGATATGAGTATATCTACTTGATAAAACATAAGTCTGAAACATTTGAAAAGTTCAAAGAATTTCAGAGTGAAGTGAAAAATCAACGTGACAAGAAAATAAAGTTTCTACGATCTGATCGCGGAGACAAATATTTGAGTTACGAGTTTGGTCTTCAGTTAAAACAATGTGAAATAGTTTCACTACTCACGCCACCGGGAACACCACAGCATAATGGTGTGTCCGAACGTCATAACCGTACTTTATTGGATATAGTGCAATATATGATGTTTCTTACCGATTTACCACTATCGTTTTTTGGGGTCATGCATTAGAGACAGCTGCATTCACGTTAAATAGGGCACCATATAAATCCGTTGAGACGACACCGTGTGAACTATGGTTTGGCAAGAAACCTAAGTTGTCGTTTCTTAAAGCTTGGGGTTGCGATGCTTATATGAAAAAGTTTCATCCTGATAAGCTCAAACTCAAATCGGAGAAGTGCGTCTTCATAGGATATCCAAAGGAAACTATTGGATACACCTTCTATCACAGATCCGAAGTCAAGACTTTTGTTGCTAAAATTCGGAAACTTTCTGGAGAAGGAGTTTCTCTCGAAAGAAGTGAGTGGGAAGAAAGTAGAACTTGATAAGGTAATTGTACCTTCTCCCTTATTGGAAAGTAGTTCATCACAGAAATCTGTTCCTGTGACTACTACACCAATTAGTGAGGAAGCTAATGATGATAATCATGTAACTTCAGATCAAATTACTACCGAATCTCGTAGGTAAACCAGAGTAAGAACCGCACCAGAGTGGTACGGTAATCCTGTTCTGGAGGTCATGTTACTTGACCATGATGAGCCTACGAACTATGAAGAAGCGATGGTGAGCCCAGATTCCGCAAAGTGGCTTGAAGCCATGAAATCTGAGATGGGATCCATGTATGAGAACAAAGTTTGGACTTTGGTTGACTTGCCCGTTGATCGGCAAGCCATAGAAAATAAATGGATCTTCAAGAGGAAGACGGACGCTGATAGTAGTGTTACTATCTACAAAGCTAGAATTGTCGCAAAAGGTTTTCGACAAGTTCAAGGTGTTGACTACGATGAGATTTTCTCACTCGTATCTATGCTTAAGTCTGTCCGAATCATGTTAGCAATTGCCGCATTTTATGAAATCTGGCAAAGGGATAAACAAAACTGCATTCCTTAATGGATTTGCTAAAGAAGAGTTGTATACGATGCAACTAGAAGGTTTTGTCAATCCGAAAGGTGCTAACAAAATGTGCAAGCTCCAGCGATCCATCTGTGGACTGGTGCAAGAATCTCGGAGTTGGAATATACGCTTTGATAAGTTGATCAAAGCATATAGTTTTATACAGACTTGTGGTGAAGCCTGTATTTACGAGAAAGTGAGTGGGAGCACTACAACATTTCTGATAAGTATATGTGAATGACATATTGTTGATCGGAAATAATGTAGAATTATTCTGTAAAGCATAAAAGGAGTGTTTTGAAAG
The DNA here is from genome assembly GCA_034509565.1 of Triticum monococcum. Taxonomy (NCBI): domain Eukaryota; kingdom Viridiplantae; phylum Streptophyta; class Magnoliopsida; order Poales; family Poaceae; genus Triticum; species Triticum monococcum. Next base: position 676,460,796 of record CM067845.1, read on the forward strand.
GAGTTTTTCAAAGAAAGACTTCGTTAAAGCTGCTTACATATTGAGCTTCAAGATCTATAGAGATAGATCAAGACGCTTGATAAGTTTTTCAATAAGTACATACCTTGACAAGATTTTGAAGTAGTTCAAAACGGAACAGTCAAAGAAAAAGTTTCTTGCCTATGTTACAAGGTGTGAAGTTGAGTAAAGACTCAAAGCCCGACCACGGCAGAAGATAGAAAGAGAATGAAAGTCATTCCCTATGCCTCATTCATAGGTTCTATAAAGTATGCCATGCTGTGTACCAGATCTATTGTATACCCTGCACTGATTTGGCAAGGGAGTACAATAGTGATCTAGGAGTAGATCACTGGACAGCGGTCAGAATTATCCTTAGTGAAATAAAGGATGTGTTTCTCGATTATGGACGTGACAAAAAGGTTCGTCGTAAAGGGTTACGTCGATGCAAGTTTTTGACACTGATCCAGATGAATCTAAAGTCACAATCTAGACACATATTGAAAGTGGGAGCAATTAGCTAGAGTAGCTCCGTGTAGAGCATTGTAGACATAGAACTTGCAAAATACTTACGGATCTGAATGTGACAGACCCGTTGAGTAAAATTATCTCACAAGCAAAACATGATCACACCTTAGTACTCTTTGGGTGTTAATCACATAGATATGTGAACTAGATTACTGACTCTAGTAATCCCTTTGAGTGTTGGTCACATGACGATGTGAACTATGGGTGTTAATCACATGGTGATGTGAACCATTGCTGCTAAATCACATGGCGATGTGAACTAGATTATTGACTCTAGTGCAAGTGGGAGACTGAAGGAAATATGCCCTAGAGGCAATAATAAAGTTATTATTTATTTCCTTATATCATGATAAATGTTTATTATTCATGCTAGAATTGTATTAACCGGAAACATAATACATGTGTGAATACATAGACAAACAGAGTGTCACTAGTATGCCTCTACTTGACTAGCTCGTTAATCAAAGATGGTTATGTTTCCTAACCATGAACAAAGAGTTGTTATTTGATTAACGAGGTCACATCATTAGTTGAATGATCTGATTGACATGACCCATTCCATTAGCTTAGCACCCGATCGTTTAGTATGTTGCTATTGCTTTCTTCATGACTTATACATGTTCCTATAACTATGAGATTATGCAACTCCCGTTTACCGGAGGAACACTTTGGGTACTACCAAACGTCACAACGTAACTGGGTGATTATAAAGGAGTACTACAGGTGTCTCCAATGGTAGATGTTGGGTTGGCGTATTTCGAGATTAGGGTTTGTCACTCCGATTGTCGGAGAGGTATCTCTGGGCCCTCTCGGTAATGCACATCACATAAGCCTTGCAAGCACTGCAACTAATATGTTAGTTGTGAGATGATGTATTACGGAACGAGTAAAGAGACTTGCCAGTAACGAGATTGAACTAGGTATTGGATACCGACGATCGAATCTCGGGCAAGTAACATACCGATGACAAAGGGAACAACGTATGTTGTTATGCGGTCTGACCGATAAAGATCTTCGTAGAATATGTAGGAGCCAATATGGGCATCCAGGTCCCGCTATTGGTTATTGACCGGAGACATGTCTCGGTCATGTCTACATTGTTCTCGAACCGTAGGGTCCGCACGCTTAACGTTACGATGACAGTTATTATGAGTTTATGCATTTTGATGTACCGAAGGTTGTTCGGAGTCCCGGATGAGATCACGGACATGACGAGGAGTCTCGAAATGGTCGAGACGTAAAGATTGATATATTGGAAGCCTATGTTTGGACATAGGAAGTGTTCCGGGTGAAATCGGGATTTTACCGGAATACCGGGAGGGTTACCGGAACCCCCCGGGAGACTAATGGGCCTATTGGGCCTTAGTGGAAAAGGAGAAAAGGGACAAGCCCATAGCTGGCCGGCGCCCCCCCTTCCCCAAGTCCTAGTAGGACTAGGAGAAGGGGCCGGCCTCCCCTCTCTCTCCTTTCCCCCCGAGAGTCCTAATTGGATTAGGATTGGAGGGAGGAGTCCTACTCCCGGTGGGAGTAGGACTCCCCTGCGCCTCCCTCTCCCTGGCTGGCCGGCTCCCCCTCCTCCAACCTTTATATACGGGGGCAGGGGGCACCCCAAGACACACAAGTTGATCCTTGAGATCGTTCCTTAGCCGTGTGCGGTGCCCCCTGCCACCAAATTCCACCTTGATCATACCGTTACAGTGCTTAGGCGAAGCCCTGCGTCGGTAGTACATCAAGATCGTCATCACGCCGTCATGCTGACGGAACTCTTCCTCGACGCTTTGCTGGATCGAAGCCCGAGGAACGTCATCGAGCTGAACGTGTGCCAAGAACTCGGAGGTGCCGGAGTAACGGTGCTTGGATCGGTCGGATCGGGAAGAAGACGTACGACTACTTCCTCTACTTTGTGTGATCGCTTCCGCAGTCGGTCTGCGTTGGTACGTAGACAACACTCTCCCCTCTCGTTGCTGTGCATCACCATGATCTTGCGTGTGCGTAGGAAAATTTTCGAAATTACTGCGTTCCCCAACACTAGGTCCACAGGCTCAAGCAGGGTCTCAAAGTCGAAGTTGGGTCGCGAAGATGGAGGTGGCTGAAGACGCGCTTCACGGCTAAGGCGGAGAGCACACGGGCTTCTCCTTCCACCATGGGGCCGACCCCAACGACAACGCCCTCGATCACCGTAACCAGCTGTGGGGAGCATCTCGGCGGGGCCTTCCTCAGCAGTCACAAACGGCTCCTTCAACCCCCTCCCGTAGAGATCCCGCAGCGCCTTGCAGGACCTCTGCTCAAGAGAATTGAAGGCGACATGATCTTTGGCAATGACTTTCGCCTTGGCCGCCAGCCGGGCCTTCTCCGCCTCCGCCTCCTCCTTCAGCTTCTCCATGCGGCTGCACTTCGCAGCCTGCGTCCGCGCCGCTTGTTCCAGCTAGGCGTCACTATCGGCGACTGCGGCTTTCCGGGCCTTCAGCTTCTCCTCCCGCGCCTCGCACAAACGAGCCTCGGCGGCCCGCTCGTTGTGAAGGGCCTCCAGCTCAGCTCCCGCCACCCGGCAGCGCTCCTTAGCTGCCTCGGCATCCTTCAACGCCACGTCGCGGGCGGCTGTGGCCATGGCCGGCAGCCTGTTTACCCTCCTTAGAGGCCGCTATGGCCTGACTCCATGTCGCCTTGACGGACGCGTCGGATCGCAGTCATCCCAAGATCAGCTCCAGGCGCCCTAACGCCAGGCGACGATCGGCACCTTGAAGGTCGTCACGAAGCTGGTTAAGCGCGGAAAGGGCCTCCTCTAGAGCACCAGGCGAAGAAGGAGGATCACAGACCAGTGGCGTGATGGAAGGGGGGAGACAGCACCGGCGCCAGGATCGGCAAGGTAGCAGCAGCAGAGGGGCGGGGGCTCCAAAGCCTTCGGGACCTTAGCAGGAGAGCTGAGGGCGGGCGTCTCCAGAGCCGGCTTGGCTACAGAGATCGCCTTCTCCTGAGGCCGGGCTCCGAGTCTCGCGAGGATGAACCGGCCGCAAAAGCGCGCAAGCCATCACCATCCTTCTATGCCAGAGACGGCGCGGCTGCGGCAAGCTGCGGGGTCTCGGTGGTCACGGTCGTCTCCCTCTTCTTCTTCACCACCAGCATTGGCCTAACCGTACAAGAGGAAAGCATCAAGACACTATGACAAGAACAGGGAACAAAGACCAAGACGGCGCACTTACTGGTCCACGACGGCGTAATCCCTCACCCTCTTCTGAAGCACCATGCCCGCAGGCTTCACGAGCTGGGGCGCAGGCGCGTGAGCCCTAGGGACAGACAAGGGCGCGATGCTCGGGTCTGCGGCAGTGTCGGCCGACGACAGGGCGGAGGCGCCGCCTCGGGAGATCAGCGCCGACCTGCTCTTCTTTGGGACCTTCAGCTTCTTCGAAGGGGTGCCCCTGGATCTCGTGGTGACCCCGACGGAGTGCAGGAACTCCTAGACCGGGTGCTCGCCGGCTTCGTCGTCATCATCGGAAAGGACGAGGAGGAGGTCGGTTTGGCGCGGGGGGGAGGTCTCCCCCGCACCTTCCAAGGTCTCCTCCGAGTCTGCCCTCTCCTCCTCGTCGGACTCACCGGAAGGCGCCGCCACCGAGGAGCCCGGGGGCCGGGGAGGCGCCAGGGGTACGAGCCCGCGCTCGTCTAAGGCAGACATGATTGCGGTGATCTTTTCCCCATCCGGGCGGCGGTACAGCGGAAGATGGGAGTCCGGGGGTAGCCCTGATCCTTCCTGAGCAGGGTGCGCATAATCTGGTCCAGATCCTCCTTGGACAGGTCATCCGGGCACAGCCGGAGGTCATCTCATGCGCCCTTGAACTTCCACATAGGGCGCGAGTGCGCCTGGAGCGAAGCTAGGCGCTGTGTCAGGAATTCCTTGACGATCATGGCCCCCGTCAGCTTCTCCGCCTTCGGATCATAAGTCTTCAAGTCTGCTGCCATCTTCTCCAGCAACGGCTCTGCCCTGGGATCGGTGAGCTTCTCATGAGTCCATCCTTCCAAGGGCATCGGCTGTGAGGTCGGCAGCACCAGCCTAGGGTGGGAGCGCTTGGCGTCCATGAGGATCCACCTATTCCTGAAGACCTCCACCTTCTTCCCGGCCCGCGAGATCGCGTTGCTGCCGTGGGCCGTGATGAAGTTGGCGCACCCAGAGCACTGAGTGCCATTAACCCGGAGGTAGAAGAGGTGACGGAGCAGTGCCACGGAGGGCATCACCCCCAGAAATGCCTCGTAGTAGAAAGCAATGATTGACAGGAGGAGGACGAAGTTGGGATGATGATGGAGGGCGTGGAGCTTGTAGTGGCGAAGAAGAAGTCGGAGAAAGGAGGAACCAGCCCCGCGAAGACGCTGTGCTGAAAGAAGGGGTAGAAGGTGCCACCCAGGGTTCTGGCTTAGTGGAGCCGACTTGGAGCACCGTCTCTCCCCTTCATTGCTGCTGTCGGTCGTCACCTGGAGCACGGTGGCGAGGTGCTTCTCCTCGGCAAGAGTGGACACGCTCAAGGCTGGCTCGAACCAGGAGGCTTGACGCTCGGCCGCGGCGAAGGATCCAGCCTTATCGGTGGCCATCGGTCGCTGATTTGGAATGAGATTGGTGGATCTGGAGGTTTTCTGAGCGAAAGGAGAAAGGGGATCTGGAGTAAGACGAAGAGAAGGCAATGAAAGCTCTGCAGTGGGCGCCAGCCTTTTTACCAGGCAAGGACGGTTGCCGGGACAGCGTGAGGAAGCGGAGACACCCACGTCCCATCAATCGCCACGTGTCGACCGAGGCCGCAGGCGGTTAGGGCCCGCGGTGCTCCGCACTTTCCCCTTGGCTTCGCCCCGAAGCCAAGTTCGAGCGCGCCTTGGGCCCGGGGGCTACTGTCGGCGTCCTGGGATCGGGGATACCCAGACTTGCCTGCATGCGAGGCGGACGACACCAAGACCTGCCTGGGGGACAGCCTCCCCAGGCTGGCTCCCGAGGAGCGGAGATATCAATGCAAGGTGCACCTCGCAAGGTTAATATGACATGAGCCATGACGACCAAGGCCAGGCAGGCGCCAGCGGGCGCGGTGTACCAGTTTTCTCTTTGGTGCTAAGGAGGCAGGCACGGGGTCCCAAGGAATCAAGCAAAGGTTTTCATATCGGTGCAACAAGACCAAGACCACCAGGATAGCAGGACGGAGGTCATCACAGAGCCCACCGCGGTGTCACCACCAGAGGCTTTTGCAGACAAAGACTACTTTTGTCAGGATAACTTGTACTAGTTGTCCCTTTTCGAATTTGGTCGTTATGGGATCCCTTCCCACCTACATTTGGGGAGAGGACCGATGCCACTATAAATAGGACTTAGCCACCACTATGGGAAGAGAGAGGGGATCATTTAGAGAGAGAGAGAGAGAGAGAGAGAGAGGAGGGTTTAGATCATCCTCTCATCCACCAGCTCATCGAGCTCAAGAACACCTCACCTCCTGAGGTTGTTCTACCACTATACTAGTTCATCCTCAGCCCCTCGAGACAATCCACCACAAAGCTGGAGTAGAGTATTACACCGCAAGGAGGCCCGAACCAGGATAAACTACTGTGTCTCTTGTTCGTTGGGTTCGACCGGCTAGGCCGTGGATTGGTTGAGCGGGCAGACTAGGGAGGACGAGATCTTCGCACGCACCCCAGGGTTCGAACCTCTCAAGGGTCTGCGGAACCCCGAATCCGCCAGTTTGCATCTATCTAAATTCTTCATTTTTTTTTAGCTAATAAAATCAACCTTTTGTGGATAAAATGTTGCTTCAGCTGCTTTGGGTCTCGTTCTAATAATAAAATAAAATGGGGCTGGGAAGGGAAACCCATTTCGTAAAAAAAACAGAGTTTATCACATGCGTTGACCCCTCGGCAGGCAGCCGCAGCACGCGGGAGGGCCACCGGCGCACTGGCCAGCGTATCGCGAGGATCCCGGCCACATGCGCACCCCCAGCCCCAGCCCCAGGCAACGACCGACCGGCCGGTAACATGCAGACCCGGTGCCGGTCATTGAAACGGAGAATCTGAAAAGGCCCCAGCGGAGTAGTATTTTTTAACTATCTATTTCTCCAGGGACAAACAGTATCGCCATCGTGTCATCGGCCCGCTCTGCACGTTAAGCGTCGCATCGCATGTTCCGGTGTTCCATCGGAAAATGGCTGGTAACCGTATTACCTGCCGTGAGCCCCAGCAGCGGCTGCCAGGACGAGTCTTGGTCTGGTCTGGGCCACCCACGTGGATCCGTTAAATGGCGCACTCACTCATACTGGCACGCAATAATACACAACCTTATGTACTAGTACTACTCATTTACTGTCTCCCCTCAGAAAAAATATACTTTATACTTATAGTACTGTCTCGCTACAGTCAGCGGCACGATACAGAAATATGTAAAAATAAGAGCCACGGTACTACTACTACTAGCACTAGACATAATACTACCAGCACTAGACATAAAACTAGCGACACCAAATCCTAATCCGCGATCAGAAGAAGAGAAAATAAATCCGCATGCACATCGCAAGGCATATGGAGTAGCATTATCAGAAACAAGAAAAGAAAAAGGGTAAGTCGGTGGCATATAAATAATCCTCATTGCCTGGCGTCTGATCTCTGCCTCCTCTTGATCCTCCTCTGCACCTCCTTCTCCAGCTCCTCCGTGCCTCCCACCTCCTCCAGCTCCTGCAGTTGCAAAGCCATCAACCGTGAGCAATCGATCGATCCCAGTTTCCATGCAAATCTGGCATGGATCAACAACATTAGACCAGACACCAGACCTTGGGGCCGAGGAAGAGCCCGTATGGCACGCTGTCGAACTTGTCCATGTGATGGATCTGCAGAGCATAAAAGGGTCAGAGTTGAGAACTGAAACTCGGATACGGTTGGTTGGGTTGGGTGCACAAGAGGGGCGAACCTGGTGCGCGGCGGCGACCCGCCGGAAGTAGGGCACGTTCTCGATGGGACCCACGGGGAAGCGGCGGTGCACCAGGCCGTCGTGGACGAACATGTAGGCCATCCCGAACAGCGTGATCCCCAGACCCTGTGGCACACCGACCCGTCAGCGCTGGCCGAGATACGCGCAAAGTTTGTTCGTATTCTGGCTTCACGCCGGTTGATAGGTGAAGGGGAGGGGAGGGGTACTCACGGCGCCGAAGCAGAGACCGGGGAGGAGGCCGCGGTTGAAGAAGCCGAAGGCGAGGAGGGCCATGGCCGGGACGGCGTTGACGATGGCGAACACGTCGTTGAGCTCGAAGGGCCCGTCGCGGGGGAGGTGGTGCGACTCGTGCATGTCCCACAGCGACGCGTGCCACAGCGCGCGGTGCGCCCACCGCGCCCAGAACTCCATCCCCACCTGCGCGCGCCATACGCTTTTTCAACGGAAATGCACGTCGACACGACGAATTCTGTTCACTGCTACTGGCTGCTAGTGTGCGGGTGGGTGCGCCGTGTGTCACGTGTAAGTAAAGTCAGTGCTCACCGCCGCGCCCACGGAGAGTGCCAAGGTGCCCAGCATCTCCGTCACCGGAATCTCGCCGCCCTGGCGGTGAAAGGAAAGGCGTGTGAACGGACGAGACGGTAAAGGAGCGGAAATTGGAAGGGGAATTGCCATGGGTATGGGCTGCCGGACGAGAAGGGAGGAAAGGGTACCTCCATTTGCCAGGCGAAGCGGTAGTAGACGGCGGCGGCGGCCATGGAGGTGATGCCGAGGCTGGACATGAGCGCCGCCACCAGGTACGTCCGCCGCTCCGACTCCTTCCTCGCCGCGCGCTCCGACACCGCGCCCCGCGCAGGCGCCGTCGCCGCGTCCTCCGGCGCCTCCTGCCCCGGGCGGGCGGGCACGAGGCCGCCGCCGTTGCCGTCCGACGCCACGCGCAGGGCGGGCACAACGGCGCGCCGGGGGAGGGGGCACGCAGAGAGCGGCGCGAACGGCAGCCGCGCCCGCGGGCCGCGGGCGCGGGCCGCGGCGAGGGGGAATGGCGCGGCCACCAGCCTCGCGACGGCCATGAGATCGGACGGCTCGGGGGGGGGGGGGGGGGGGGGGGATCACTGGCGGCGAACGGGGGAGTGGTCAGACGAGACGGTGTTGGGTTTTGCGAGCCGGGAATGGCGGTGGCTCGCTCGTAGGCTGGTGGCGTCGGGCCGGGCGGCAGCGCGCGCGCGCTGGCTTCGTCTTGGTTGTGTGGTCCGCCTCGGGCTCTGGGAACGAGAGGCGCGCGTGGGCCGGGGACGGGCGTCGTCGCAGTGACTGGGTGGGGGTCAACTTGTGGTGTAAACGGAGATGCGCAGGGGGGTGGAGCGCGGCTGCTGCGCCGGAGGGGCCGCGGTTTTTATAGCACACACAAGAGTACGAACAAAAGTTACACGGAACGAGACGGGACACGACGGGGCCTACTCCTGACGGGGCAACTCATTTCGTACGCATATGTCCCGGAACGAGATGGGACAGGACGGAGCCTACTCTAATCGTTAGAGCAAACTTCAACGGGACAACTCATTTCGTACGCATATGTTCATTTAGATCGTCACGAAAAAAAACATTGGCTCAACACGTCGATCTATGTTTTGTGTCTGTACCTAGACATTTCAAGCTTAAATTTAAACTTTAAATGCGTCGATTGGACACGAAACGGACGCGACCCATTTCATCCGCACACATGTCCGTTTTGAATCTTCATAGAAAAAAACATTGGCCCAACACACCGATCTAAACCAAAAACACGTCTGTTTCATGTCCGCACCGACGCATTTCTGTCTCAAATTTGGGACTCAAATGTGTCGGCGCGGACAGGAAGCGGACGCGCCACACGTCTCCTCATTGTCCACCGATCAACAACCACCTGCAGTTGTTTTTAACGCTAGCACCTACCTTGGGCCCGACCGACAGTGTGTAGAAGGGCGGCGTGCCCGTCCTTTTTAATGGAAGCATGTGGCGGGGCCGGCCTCATCCACTTCCATTTCTCCGTCCACATCAGGCCATGCTTGCTTCCTCGCCGGTGCCCGAAAAAAATCCTAACCAACCAGCCACCAACCATGGGCTTCATCAGCAGAAAGGAAAAGGGGAGGTTCAGCTTCGATACGAGCTCTTCCCGTGCGCTTCCTCCTCCACCGACTAGACGCGGCTCGCCACGGCAGGAGTGGGAGCGGCTGTATATACCAGTCAGTGGCGAATCTACTGGGTAGGCTTAAACAGGCTTGAGCCTGCCCTCCAGCGATGCCAATTTCCTTTTTACTACTAGTTTCAAACTTCAAGGCCCAGCCCGGTCACTCAATAGCCCTTTCCAGCCCAGCCACTCAACGCTCCTTCCACAATCTCGTGCAGTCGCTCGCTTGTCCCACCCGAGCCGCTCCCTTCTGCGCAGGTGCCCTAGCCGCCGCCGGTCGCTGGACCCTCCTTCGCGCTGCCGCCGGTCGCCGGACCTCTCCTTCTCTCCGCCGCTGCCGGCCCACCTCCCCAAATCGGCACCCGGACTGCTCTCCCCTAATCTGGTCACTTTCCCCTCCCCAAAACGGCGCCAGACTGCATCTCCATCTGACCCATGCCCTCCCAGTGTGGCCGTGGATTAGAGGAAGGGTGCTGAGTTGGTTGCTGCGCCATCCGGCTGTTGCTCGCTGCTCTACTAACAGCTCCTGAACGGCTGAACCTGAAGCTTGTATTACTCTGTAGTTATTTGTAGCTAGCTATTTAGTTTCCTATTTTGCTACTAATTCATGCTAATGAACTAATTGAAGGAAATATGCCCTAGAGGCAATAATAAAGTTATTATTTATTTCCTTATATCATGATAAATGTTTATTATTCATGCTAGAATTGTATTAACCGGAAAAATAATACATGTGTGAATACATAGACAAACAGAGTGTCACTAATATGCCTCTACTTGACTAGCTCGTTAATCAAAGATGGTTATGTTTCCTAACCATGAACAAAGAGTTGTTATTTGATTAACGGGATCACATCATTAGTTGAATGATCTGATTGACATGACCCATTCCATTATTTTAGCACCCGATCGTTTAGTATGTTGCTATTGCTTTCTTCATGACTTATACATGTTCCTATGACTATGAGATTATGCAACTCCCGTTTGCCAGAGGAACACTTTGTGTGCTACCAAACGTCACAACGTAACTGGGTGATTATAAAGGAGCTCTACAGGTGTCTCCAAAGGTACATGTTGGGTTGGCGTATTTCGAGATTAGGATTTGTCACTCCGAATGTCGGAGAGGTATCTCTGGGCCCTCTCGGTAATGCACATCACTTAAGCCTTGCAAGCATTGCAACTAATGAGTTAGTTGCGGGATGATGTATTACGGAACGAGTAAAGAGACTTGCCGGTAACAAGATTGAACTAGGTATTGGATACCGACGATCGAATCTCGGGCAAGTAACATACCGATGACAAAGGGAACAACGTATGTTGTTATGCGGTCTGACCGATAAAGATCTTCGTAGAATATGTAGGAGCCAATATGGGCATCCAGGTCCCGCTATTGGTTATTGACCGGAGACGTGTCTCGGTCATGTCTACATTGTTCTCAAACCGTAGGGTCCGCACGCTTAAGGTTTCGATGACAGTTATATTATGAGTTTATGAGTTTTGATGTATCGAAGGAGTTCGGAGTCCCGGATGAGATCGGGGACATGACGAGGAGTCTCGAAATGGTCGAGACGTAAAGATCGATATATTGGACGACTATATTCAGACATCGAAAAGGTTCCGAGTGATTCGGGTATTTTTCGGAGTACCGGGTAGTTACGGGAGAAGCAATGGGCCTTGATGGGCTTTAGTGGAAAGAGGAGAAAGGGCCAAGGGGCTGCTGCGCCCCCCCTCCCCTTCGACGGGGCCTACTCCTGACCGTTAGAGCAAACTCCAACGGGGCAACTCATTTCGTACGCAAATGTCCCGGAACGAGATGGGACAGGACGGAGCCTACTCTGACCGTTAGAGCAAACTCCAACGGGACAACTCATTTCGTACGCATATGTCCGTTTAAATCGCCACGGAAAAAAACATTGGCTCAACGCGTCGATCTATGTTTTGTGTCTGTACCTAGGCATTTCAAGCTTAAATTTAAACTTTAAATGCGTCGGTTGGACACGAAACGGACGCGACCCATTTCATCCGCACACATGTCCGTTTTGAATCTTCATCGAAAAAAACATAGACCCAACACACCGATCTAAACCAAAAACACGTCTGTTTCATGTCTGCACCGACGCATTTCAGTCTTAAATTTGGGACTCAAATGTGTCGGCGCGGACAGGAAGCGGACGCGCCACACGTCCCCTCATTGTCCACCGTTCAACAACCACCTGCAGTTGTTTTTAACGCCAGCACCTACCTTGGGCCCGACTGACAGTGTGTAGAAGGGCGGCGTGCCCGTCCTTTTTAATGGAAGCGTGTGGCGGGGCCGGCCTCATTCACTTCCATTTCTCCGTCCACATCTGGCCACGCTTGCTTCCTCGCCGGTGCCCAAAAAAATCCTAACCAACCAGCCACCAACCATGGGCTTCATCAGCAGAAAGGAAAAGGGGAGGTTCAGCTTGGATACGAGCTCTTCCCGTGCGCTTCCTCCTCCACCGACTAGACGCGGCTCGCCACGGCAGGAGTGGGAGCGGCTGTATATACCAGTCAGTGGCGAATCTACTGGGCAGGCTTAAACAGGCTTGAGCCTGCCCTCCAGCGATGCCTATTTTCTTTTTACTACTAGTTTCAAACTTCAAGGCCCAGCCCGATCACTCAATAGCCCTTTCCAGCCCAGCCACTCAACGCTCCTTCCACAATCTCGTGCAGTCGCTCGCTTGTCCCACTCGAGCCGCTCCCTTCTGCGCAGGTGCCCTAGCCGCCGCCGGTCGCTGGACCCTCCTTCGCGCCGGCGCCGGTCGTCGGACCTCTCCTTCTCTCCGCCGCTGCCGGCCCACCTCCCCAAATCGGCACCCGGACTGCTCTCCCCTAATCTGGTCACTTTCCCCTTCCCAGAACGGCGCCAGACTGCATCTCCATCTGACCCATGCCTTCCCCAGTGTAGCCGTGGATTAGAGGAAGGGTGCTGAGTTGGTTGCTGCGCCATCCGGCTGTTGCTCGCTGCTCTACTAACAGCTCCTGAACGGCTGAACCTGAAGCTTGTATTACTCTGTAGTCTGTTCTGTACTCTGTAGTTATTTGTAGCTAGCTATTTAGTTTCCTATTTTGCTACTAATTCATGCTAATGAACTAATGGTAGCTAGTTGTTAACAGTGATTAGTTAAACTGTTCAAGTACTAGAGAAGAGAACCAATATAGGTAGCTGTGTATATTGGTTTCTACTTCCTCTGTCCCAAAATATAAGAACGTTTTTAGCACTACACTAATGTTAAAAATGTTCTTATATTATGGGACGGAGGGAGTAGTTGTTCTGCAATACCATTAGTAGGCAACATTACTATCATTGTTGTTGCTTCTTTAGTCATTCTATATTGGTGTGCAAATTGTATTGCTTTCGAATATGAATCTTTGTGGTATGGTCAAACATGTTACTAAATTAGTTCGAACTGATTGCTATTTTGCTAGAAAAGTCTAACATTTGATATTTTTCAAATAATTCCAAAAAAATCAGTAAATACTATGTGTGCCCAGCAGCATTCTGGAAAATTCTAAGCTAATTTGGGCTACAAGATTTTGAGATATTGGCTATTTTGCTAAACAGAACCAATTTTTTGTTCAAAATTTCATATTTCAAATAGTTCCGGCAAATTTTAAGCTTCTTTGGGCAAAAGAATTAGGAGTTAGTGGTTTTTTTTTCACACCGTTAACTTTGAGCCCGCCCTTGATTTTCTTTCAAGATTCGCCACTGATACCAATCCACCAGGCGCAGTGGCACTAGCAGTACCACCGGCCTCTACAGTATCCGGATGTCAACCTGCCACATGGCTGGCATATGGACCCGCATCGGATCCCCATTTCGGCGGTGTTGCGCTCGCCGCGCGTGCACACCGAGGAGGTTCCCCGGTGTCGCGAGCTCCTTGCGCTGGAGCAGCACGTGATGCATGCCTACGCGCCAGACTCTCTCAACTGGGAGCGCTGGTTTGCGTTGGAGCATGAGGAGGAGCGCCGCCGCGTCCACGTCGACCATGACGGTCCCCCACCGTCCCTAGAGGTTTTGCCAGAGGAGGAGGTGGCGTACCAAGCCGCCCTCGAGGAGGCCCCGGAGCACGCTGGAGCCTAGTCGGCTCGAGGAGGACACCCATTGTGATGGGCTGGACCACGCCCTCGCCTTGTCGGCGGCAGGGGACACCGTCCATGCTTCACCGTTTGTCCTGCAACCGCCGCCCTTCGTCGAGCCCAAGGCCGAGCCCGAGCCTAAGCCCATGCGAAAAGCGGTCGCCACCGCCGCCCACTTGGCTCGAGAAGTCCTACTCGTCGATTGCGGGTTTCTGCGAGTGCGTGAGCGTGCTTCCCATTCACTACGCCGTGGCGCTGGAGGAGGAGGTGCCCCACCTTGAACGTTGGAAGGTGCATTGGCTTGCCGATGAGGAGGCCGACGGCGAGTGGCAGATGCGCCGGGAGGAGGAGCTGCGCCGCGACGAGGAGGCATTATGCCTTGAGGAGGTGGAGGAGAAGGAGTGCGCCCGCCTCGCCTCAATGCCACCGCGGCAGCAGACGGCGGAGGAGGATGCCCCAGCAGTCTATCAAGCATGTTCGGATGGGTTGGGCCTTCTCTCGTTTTCATCGACCTCACTGGCGACGACGACGGCAAGAGTAAGGCGGACGCCTAGGGCAGCGGCTAGAGTTTTTTATTGTTTAATTAATGTTTTTAGTGGACTTTGACCAGCAGTTGACCATGTTTAATTATGTTTTAGTAAGTTTATTTCGGCCACGTGTTTATCATGTTGATAGGGTTTTTTTAGACGCAGGCAAATATAGATCTGTTTTTTAGGGGCGCACCAGCCAACCCAAATCAAAAAATGAATGCGTCTAGCCGTTCGACCAACACAGACAAATGAAAAACAGACAAAACGCGGGTTCGTTTGGGTGCCGCGTTGGAGTTCCTCCTACGGCATGCATGTATCAGGGAAGGGAGTGGGACGGGGCAAATGAATGGAAGCACTGTGGCGAAATGGGGGCAGGTTCAGTTCATTGGCCGCCGCGGGTCGTGTGGTGAGGCCGGGGCCGGTAGCCCGGCGGCGAGGGAAGCCGAGGAAAAGGACAGCGCACGCACGTGGCCTGGGGCGCCGCACCACGTGGAGGCGACGGCGGGGCACGTACGTACCCGCGCGCCCAGGCGGCCGGATGTTCCCGCCGACGTGTGCCCGTGCCCGCCGTAGCTTCTCTTCACTATACTGCTGTGCTACCTCTCCGTATTTTTGTCCAACCAAGGTTCGTCCCTTCGCAGCGTCGTGTGATCCAGCGAAGAGATCCGCAGCTCCGGCCCGTCCAGCGACGGTGACGCTGGCGACGTCCAACGAGCTTTCTTTCGGTTTTCCACTTTTAAAAAAGTTTTTTTTCTTTCAGCTTTTCCTTCGCCTTCAACCGCGCGTGCTCCGTCAAATCTAGTGACGAGGTCGAAATGTCGAATCATAATCTTGTCTTTCTCTCCGTAAAAGCAAGAGGGCAAATTCTCTGTGTTTTAATGGGTCGAAGCTACTTCAGCAGCAACCACGTCCATCTTTTGATAGTTCCGTCAACTCGATCAGGTGTCTGCGCACACGACCAAGAGCATTTACAACCAGACCTCTTAAACCCGTCTCATACGTTCGGACAGGCCGTCCGATCACATGGGCACTTCAAATATCTGGGTTGATTGGCATCCTCATATCCAGCCTAAATATGAGGCGGATATGGGGGCGCCTGCCATGTCCGACCCGACAGTCCAACCTCATCCCAAATTGCACCAACTCCACCCCCGAGCTGCCAGATCCATTTGCTCTCTTCTCTCTTCTTTCTCCTTCGCGTCGTCCGGCTCGCAGCTTCACCACCGCGCCGGCTCTGCAGCCATTCCCAGGCCCTTCGTCGCCAGCTCCGGAAGAGCGCTCCCGTCCTCGCCGTGGGGGATGTCGTCGCTGGCCCGGACGCCACCGTGGTACGTCCAGCAACTCTCCGGCTCCGCCTTGCACTTGATGTATTCGACACATTGACCGACCGGAATTATTGTGATTTTGTTAGGTAAATGATGGATTTCGATGCTTCGTCGGACGAGGAGTATGGACCGACGGAGCTTGACCAAATGATTCAAGATGAGTTCTTGAATTCGTCGGATTCGGATGAAGAAGTGGACATGATCATGCTCATGAGCATGCAAGACGAAATGGACCGGCAAGTGAAGCATATTCTCAACTTCAAGGGCTCAATCAAAGGGAGAAAAGTGACCAACCGGGACAGGGAGTCCGGAGCAAAGCTACTGCACAATGACTACTTTGCTCCCACACTTGCTTTTTTGGATGATCCATGATTTTGTCGCCATTTTCGCATGCGAAACCCATTGTTTTTGTGCATTGTGGAGGGAGTGGTGGCACACGATAACTACTTCAAGCTGAGAAGGGATTGCCGCGGCCAACTCTTTTTCTCGGCCAAGCAGAAGTGCATGGCTACTCTGAGGATGCTTGCACATGGTACTGTTGTAGACGTCGTTGGTGAGATGGTCAAGATGAGGGAGAGCGCGTGCCTGAAGACTACTGTCAAATTTGCCCGCGCCCTGGTTGAAGTGTTTGGACCGGAGTATCTTTGAGTACCAAATGTGTAGGACACAGGGAAGCTGTTGGCTATTGGAGAGGCAAGGGGGTTTCCAGGAATGCTCGGATCAATTGATTGCATTCATTGGCAATAGAAAAATTGCCCCAAAGGTCTGCGGGGAATGTATCAAGGTCACAGAGAGGCTACCATCATACTAGAAGCGGTGGCATCACATTACTTATGGATTTGGCATGCTTTTTTTGTAATGCCCGGTTCTCACAACGACATCAACGTGCTTCAAAGATCTTCGGTGTCCAGGAGGCTTTGCAATGGGGAATCACCGCCGTGCAACTACATCGTCAACGGCCGGGGCTACAACATGGGGTACTATCTCGTCGATGGTATCTATCCTCAGTGGGCGGCGTTTGTGAAGACCATATCCGAGCTGCGTGGCAATAAACAGAGCCACTTTGCAACAATGCAGGAAGCGGCTGGGAAGGACGTGGAGAGGGCATTTGGTGTGCTTCAGGCTCATTGGGGAATTGTACGAAGCGCTGTAATGATGTGGGAATCGGAAACTTTGTGGCAGTTGATGACATGTTGTATTATTTTGCACAATATAATTGTCGAGGATGAGGGTGATGGTGTAGCTCAAACCCATGATTTCGAAGCACCCGGAGAACAGGTTGAAATCCCGAAAGATTAAGATGCAGATCATTTTATGAACTTTTTGCAGATGCATCGGAATCTTCAAGATCAGCAGGTGCACACGCAGCTACTCAATGATCTTGTGGAGCACATGTGGATCCAGAATGACAATCAAGGAGGCAATGTTGGAGTTTGGCACTTCAAATAAATTGTATGTAAGCGCTATGTATGCTTGGTATGAACACTAGCTATTTACGTGAGACATTGTGTTGCATGATTGACGCGCATGTATTTTCATGGATTCGAGAGTCTGGATTCGGGCGTGCCCGGGCGTGTCTGCGATCGTTTGAGAGGGCGAATTTGCCAAGTCCGGTTGTAGATGCTCTAATGAGACATGCAAACGTGACTAGCAAGAGCATCTACAACAGAGTTGTCTAATCCGGCCTCTATATGTCTTGTGAATGCGTCGATGGACAGTGATTGAACATACATTGAAAGTACGCGTCTACAACCGGATCCATAAAAAAATCGCCGAATTCATGTTAGTCTGATGCAACGTTAAACATAAGTAGCTAAACACATATCATCAAACTACCAAAAATTGGCATGTACCTAACTACAATGAAACTATAATGGAAAAAGTTCATCCATAGTCGCCCTTGTATATGCCCTTGCCTTCTTTCTTTTGCCACGGCATGGACCGCCCTCGTTCACCGCTTCTCGGCGATGCGGGCATGGAGGGTTTCCTCCTCCTGCCCATGTCGGCGTGCAATTTCACCATGCAGGCAGCCAAAGTCGCCCCCGCTCCCTTTTCGCGTGAACCATTGAGGCAGATATGGCCTCTATTTCACATAAATGGTTTCGTTGGCACATCAGGGTTGCTTTGCCATGCGGTGGTCACCGCTTCCGCCGAGGCGGCGATCACGCGTCGTAATCCACTGGCCTTGATGGATCCTCGCGTCATTTTAGCAGAGGCAATGGATTCCCGCCGGACCGATGAAGATCATGGGCAGGTGCACTCCTCCCGGGGGTGCCAGAGAGCAGCGCGGGCCTCCATCTACTTCTCGGGAATGCGAGGGATGAGGTCCCAGTCCTCGGAGTCGGACATCTCGTGGTCGGATCCGGTGCCTGCCATGAAGGAGTACGCTGGAGTTTGCCGGAGAGTAGTTTCGGTACTATGGGAGTGGAGTGCGAATTGAGGTTCCTCTGCAGTGTGGATAGGATTGAATATATATGAGACCGGGTGGGCCAAAGTGAGGCAGATCTGACGTGGCAGCCGCTTCTGGGCGTCCCCATATCCCCTCAGATATGGGCTGAGTATGGAGAGTATCGATCAGTCCGAGTGTTTGAGTCGAATTTGTCAAGTTCGGTTGGGTGGCAATTTTGCGGGCAGCCCGCCCATGCGGTTGGGGCAGATATGGGGGTTAGTTTGTAGATGGTCTAATTCACTTGCTTATATTGGTCGCTTGCAAATGATGAATGGCTTGCTGGCTGCGAAATGTGCCAGGGGAGATAGATAGCACAATGAACTTTGATTGTAATCACCATGTTTAATTAGTGAAAGTCTCTTTCCTACTAAAGAACCCTTTTAAGGTAATACGTATCTTTATTATTATACGATAAGGATCATAATACAAGTTACGTAAGCACCAACTTGTCAAGACTAAGAAGACAACAAAATGCTAGTCTTTGCACAAAGAGACATCAGCTAATTGAAAAATTATAATACAACTCAAAGAATCCCTTGAACTTGACACAAACGTCCATCACCTGACTCCGGTGCCACCACAACATCCACCAAAGGAAAACAAAGATGGATTGCCTCCTCAGCCAAGTTTGACCCCGCTCTATCGTTGATATGCAGTTTTGCAGACCTCCAAGGTGGCTCATTAAAGGTGAAGTCATCGTCTTTGAACGAATCCCCAAACACACCGTCCAACTCCAGATCTAGCACCCCCACACGACTAACATGTCGGAGGAGGAAATCATATCTGTCATCCATGAACCACGAGCCAAGCACAGGATCCACCATCTTTCAGATGCCGCTGGGTGCATACCACATCTGCATCCGCTCCTAGACTACCCCCAAGCTCCGCGTTAGCGCTGGAGTAAATGCCCTTGCAACAGTGGAGGCTGAGAACACATCTCCACCATGAGGATGCCATCGTCGTCACGCCATCCTTGCTTGGACAAACTGGTCTCCAAATCCATCCCCAGACGCAGAGCCGATCGCCTCGTTAGGGAAGAATACGAAGATTCTTTATTCAACACCATCACCACGGTAGCCGAAGCCAAGGCGATGGACAACTAGAAAACTAAGCTACTAGGGCCTAGAACGATCGACATGCATGGATCCGACGACCCCCTCAGCACCGATGACCGAGGTAATCGGTGGAGGGGAACCACCGAAGGACGGTGACAGAGGAGACTCTCCCGGCTGCTTGGCGAGATCGCCTCTTCTTTCTTTGAGAGAAGAAAGAAAAGTGGGAACTTTCCTTGGGATCAGCGAGAGAACTTTTCTTCCCGTGGAAGAACCTGATCAAATGTCTACCTATTTCATTTGGTCCTTTTTTATTTCACATATAAGATTTGACCATATTTATATTAAAAAAATATTAACATGTACAATATCAAATTTATGCAATATAATTTTTTTTTATGAATACGTAAAAAACTTACGTATCATTGCATTGATAGAAGAAATAAAATGTAGCGATTACAGATGTGAGCTCGAAGCACAAACACGACAGCCAGGTGAGCGAGACAAACAAGCGCAGACAAGCAAAGGGGTGTGCAGCCCTACGAAGCTGTCCTAAATCTCGCCAATGAAGTGGCCAAGTTCCCTGGCCTCGGCACGAGCCCATGCTCTAGCGTCTTCCTCGATCTGTTCGACAAGCCGCGTAATTGAAGGCCGGTCACCATTGAACACGTATCTGTTGCGGTGCTTTCAGATCATCCAAGCCGCGAGGATGAAGATGGTTGCAAGGCCGCATCGTAAGGCCGTCGCGGAATCTCGAATGGATGTGGCGAACCAGTCACGGAGTTTCGAGTCCGGAGATATTAAATTCATGATGCACCTAATGATATTGATTTTGTAGCGTGGATGTTGATATTTTTACTATAAAGATGGTCAAATTTTATGAGGTTTCACTGATTGTCTTCCTCTCGCTTCTGCTGCTGCTTCTAAGACCATTTCCCACCCTGCCACTCCTTGGAATATCAGGAATGAATTGGCCTCTTTTAATAGCATTTATTCTATTCTAAATTCTCAGGTGTTCCACATTTCCAGGAATCTAAATGGAGTGGCGCACAATCTTGCACAACAGGTGTACCAGGCTTCAGATCAGCCACTGATGATTTGCTCTACAAGACCTCATGACACAAACCTCTGTCCTGTTGCGGCTGCTCTAGCTCAATTCTCTGGCACAGGGTTCCAACTACACAAGGTGTATTGCTACTAAAAACATCACTCAAAGCAAGGATCCTCCTGCCTGTAAGAATAGCTGGACTCTGGTGTTACCACAGACATATGACAACACGTCTCTACCGGCGCTGGTGGTTTTTTTCTTTTACCTGCAGTTCATCTGGTTGATTAGTTTTCAACCTATCTTTGCTTTTTCATTGCAGCATCCTTTTCGGGCTCTGTCTCTTATTCTTCAGTCTGTTGCCCCTGTAACTTGTAATGATCCCATAAAATGTCAATGAAAATTTGGGCACCTTTCAGGTGCCTTGCTTTGTTCAAAAAAAAAATGTACAGCATAAAAATGACAGAAGGGAGTGTGATCGATGACGGGACAGGCCGGCCGGTGGTACGTGGCGAAACGACGGGTTCGGACGCGTTTGCCCGGCGGTCGATCGTTTGGTGCTGGTGGCCGCCCCACTACCCCACTCGCCGACGACGAGGCGACCGGCCAGTCCACACTCTCCAGCTTCTTCCCATCCTCGCAGCTGTTGCCTGTTTAGCCGGTCACATCCACTGCTGCTTTATTCATCGATCGTTCGCGGGCTAGCTACTTATATGGAGTACATGAAAACGACAACATGCGTGCGTGCTAATCTTGTGGAATTAACGACCATCGGTCGCAACGCTGAGTAGCTTGTCACGCGACACGTACGGCCAGCTCTTGTGTTTGTTCCTTCTTAAATCTTAATCACCAGGCACCTGCTGACCGGCGTGCACACACGGCAGCACCGTTGTGGAAGATAGTGGCGGGTGACGTGATGTGCGATGGGTTGCTCTTTGCTCCGATTAAATCCCATGGTGCGCGACGGCGACGGCGACGAGGGGCCGACGCCATGGTGCCCTCCCTGGTGGGGCTGCCGGTGCGCCGCGTTTGCTCGGAGCCGGCGACACGTACGTCCGTGCACGCGGGGTCTCGATAACTACCTAATTCTAGGGAGGCACGTAACGCGCGTAGGTTGATGCATGATGACCGTCGTCGGGCTCGGATATATTGGTTGATTGACTAGCTTTTGGACGATTTGGACACGGCGTGCGTCGCATGCGCTCCACGTACTGAGGCACCTAATCTGCTGCTGCTCCGTGTGCGCCCGGGTACGTACGTGGAGGTCACTGCGGGAGAGGAGAGGAGCAGAGTGAGTCGCCACGTTTCTCCTTCCGGTCTGTCACGCAGCACTTTTCTGCCTAACCTAACGCCGGCTTCCAGCAAATAATATCTCAGCACCGGCAAGCTGCGGTCATGGCTGATGTATGTACACGTGGATGGATCAGAGTCGCGAAAGAGACGGCGCAAAAAGAAAAGGAAGAATGTACCACGGCGATTTGGGGTAGGAGTCCATTTGCCGACGGCGCATGCGAATTGCATGCAGATTCCAGCCGCCTGGATGCACGGTCAAAGAATGTGTAGCTGGTGACAGTGAATGATCACTGGAGTACGTCTGATTTCTTCTTCTTCCCTCCTTTTTTTTTTGCAAGTTGGAGTAAGAAGTCTTGAGTTCTGACCGAGAATGTGCGTGATGGCCCCATCTGATAGACAGGTTGACGTGCAAGAAAACCCATCCATGTACACCACTGTTATCTGAAGGAGACAGGCAGGTGAGTCAACCTTGAACATGACGCACAAATTTCACAAAAAACAAAAATAAAAAGTGAAGTGTGGCTGCTGGGATTCGAGCCCAGGTCTCCACGGCCACAACGTGGAATTCTCACCACTAAACTACAGCCACTTTGATGTCCTGGCTAAGGAATCATCCTATTTGTATACAATACGTACACCCCAACACGCGTTTCAAAATAAGAAACTTCTCCTTCTGTACGGGTCCCAGCCCAAGACAGTCTGAATGGGTTACGGGGCCAGGCCCAGGAGGCCCGTCCGACGACGGGCCGACGGTCAAGCCCCACCAACCCCCGAGCGCGAATCTCCAGGCGAGACACACCGGCTCAAAACCCCCTCGACCGCGCATTCTTAGGGTTTCCTCTCTCTCCTCGGCCCCGCCCAGGCAACTCCACCCCCAACCCAACCGTACCGGCGGCGGCGAACGCGGCGACGAACCCGCGCAGCGCAGCCCAGGCGCCATGGCCGCGCCGGAGGCACCCACGTGCTACGTCGGGGTCGCGCGCCAGTCCGCCGCCTTCCGCCTCATGAAGCAAATGGTACGTACGCTACGCGGTCCCTGACGCGATCACCTCCTCGGCGGAAATTTACGATTAGAAAATGTAGAAAAAAATTATGAATGTTTGGTG
This sequence comes from Triticum monococcum, assembly GCA_034509565.1. Classification (NCBI taxonomy): domain Eukaryota; kingdom Viridiplantae; phylum Streptophyta; class Magnoliopsida; order Poales; family Poaceae; genus Triticum; species Triticum monococcum. The sequence continues at coordinate 676,483,329 of CM067845.1, forward strand.
TGCCTGGCCTCGACTTGGCAAGGTAGACTATATAGAGCCGCTTAGCATTCAGTGATTCATTTGAGTTGCATATATGCAGGCTTGTTTACAGTTAAACTTTCCAGGAGTTGCTATTGGCCAGCCTGTTCGTGTAGCTAGCAACTTTCGTTAATTGTTACGGAGATAGAAACTTAAGATATTGTTTTAGGATTGCTATATTCAAAGTTGCAAATATAGCGAATGTGTCTACTCATAGGGAGAAGCTAAAATTTATGCTATCTCGGTGTGCTGCAACTGCACACAGAGTATGATTTATCTAAAATTTCGAGGTTTTTCTTAGCAAACGTGTATGAGGGGTATGGATAAATTGGCGTTCGATTTAGAAATGGTCTATTGTACTGATCTCTCCATGATTAGTCTTTCTCTTCTTGTGTGGTAGGGATGGGAAGAAGGTGAAGGCCTCGGGAAAGACAAGCAGGGTATAAAGGGGCATGTCAGAGTGAAACAAAAGCAGGACACACTAGGTATGCTTAGCTCTTTGTAGAAATACTGCCCGATTTAAGCATTTGTTGAGTAAAGAAGCATATTTGTCTGATTGGCCATGGGTGGGGTCGCTGAAATCCGAGTCTGTTCTCCTACGCAGGTGTTGGTGTGGACAATCCTCAGAACAAATGGGCGTATGATACCACCCAGTTCGATGATATACTAAAGAAACTGAAAGTGGTATGGTGTATAGCAATTCTTTTCTCTGCTGCTTGTATCAATGAATAAAGATTCAAGTGTCTGATCATGTCCTTTTATGTTTTTCTTTGTCATTTGGTAATGGCCCCTCTCTGCGCTGACAGCAATCTACTACTCCTGCTAAAGGTAGCATGAAAAGTCTGCATGTATGTTCTATTTTTATAATCTATTTTGTTAGTTATTGTTTAATGTTGTTAATTGTTTCTACAGAAATTGAGGATGTAAGCACTTCACCTGACAGTACACCCAAGAAAGATAAACCTGCAAAAGATGAAGTCGCTAAAGTTACCCGGCCTCAAGGAAGGTTGGTCTCGCCCCTAATTTCAATCCTTTGATTTATATTTTCTTGTCATCACACCATTATTTCTTACAGATATAAGAAAAGGGAGAGGGGGAAAAGTGTGAGGGGTTATTCAGCAGTTGATCTTGAAGGCATACTTGTGAGTGATTCTTTTCTTGCATGTTGATTCTGTCAGGCAATCTACTTAGTGTCAATGAACATTTGTTTCCTCCTTCAGAGTGTGTACCATGTGGTTAACCTGTAATATCTTGTAAGATTGAAACATTGTGTTGGAACAGGTTCGGAAGAAGGAAAATGATTGCGAGGTGGATCAGGAAGTTCAACCATCATGTATGGAAGAGCCTGATATCACCATCGGCCAGGGTGCAGGTTGGCAGCTCATCTGCATATGTCCTTTAACTATTCTTTTCTGGACATGATTGCAATATATTGCATTAGCTATCGCCCTATAATTAAAGGGTGTGTATTTGATTAAACTCTAAAGATTCCAGAATGCTTGCTAGTTTGGGTCTGGTTATCGATAATTTTGCATGTTTTCTAATTATATAGAAGTCTGGTCGTTAGGTTTCTACTGCTATACTTAGAAAACTGCAAAATACTCCAATTTTTTTAGTTTGGTGTGTGCACTGCATATAAGTTAATTATCTGCTTACTGTTGTGAGATTTGCTGATTATACTGTTGATGAACTTGGTTAGAAAGGAAGTCTGTGTGCTAGCGACTGTCCTATTCTGCTGCTTAACCAAAAAAGCACATTTTTGTTGAATTTAAATTAGTGTGCTATTGTTCATTTCTTATTGCTGAACTGTTCTGAAAATGTGCTATAAGAACTTCATTGAGGTTTTTAGTAACTTTCAGTGTCAACTTAATGTTGATTCAGTATCCCAAGCTGAAGATGTGAACTGGTGGGGGCACAAGTTTGGATATGTATCAGGAGGCTTTTTAGGAGCAAAATCTCGCAAGAATAAAAAAGATAATTCTAATGTCCGTCAGATGTTTGGGGAAGATGATCAAGAAAATCTGTACAACCTTGTTCAGGTTAGTATGCACAACCCATAAGGTTCCCTGGTGCCTTACTGTCAGCTCTGTTATTTCTAAAATTGACCTTGATAGGTTAAGTACCGTCCCTTGTTGGTATCTTGTCAATGCTGATGATTCTGGAAGCTTGTCAGCTGCATCTAAGTACCTTGTTTGCCAATTAATTTCATTTGGCTGAGATTACGTTCATACATTCTCACTTGAAGCATTGAATTTCTGTGAATGAAATTTCGCATGGTTACGCAATTTGTCTGATCTAATGTCATACAAACTGATATAATTCCCTGGCTGCCCCTGGTGTGCTATACCACCCTACGTGTAATGGTGGTTCATGCATTAAGATTCACGCAGTCGTCATCTTCATTTTATGACATTTCATTTTACACCTTAAGAAAGTCAACCCTACATGTCTAAATGTCCAAAACAAAGGTCAATGAGGCCTAGATTCCACTGCCACTCAATCATTAATTTCATTTTCAACGCCTAACATTAGGGATGCAAATTTGGAGCCTTTAGGGTACCCTCCGACCCTACTTACTGCAACCAAATGAACTAAAAGTTTCAGAAATGAAGTGAATTCTGAAAATTGAGCTCATTTTGTTGAACTAAAGAGGGTCCGAGGGTACCCTCAAGGTTCCAAATTTGCATGCCTACCTAACATACAGTGAAATATATTTGTAGAAGCAACATATGAATAGTGTATCACATGCTTTATAATGATGCATAGTACAGCCGATTCTCAAAGCATGACCTGTGGTATATAACAAGCGGGTGTAGCCCACCGTTAATAAGCAAATCAGCATTTGTACCTCAATTCCCAATATATCCATTATTTACAAACGATCTCTCTGCAGGACAAAGCTACATCTGGAAAGCAGGGTCTTGGCATCAAGGACCTGCCGATGAAAGTTGGTGGCCAGCGTTGGAAGGGGAACAAAACCTCTCTTGGTGATAGTGATGAGGAAAACTCAACCCAGTCTGAATTATCAGAAGTGGAAGAAGATGAAGACGAGGAAGGATCTGCCAGTGATGCTAAAGTAAATGAAGTACATGTGAAAACCGTAAAAGAAGTTTGCGTGGATGCTAAACCTAAAACCAAGTTCAAGAAGCTTTGCAAAAAAATTCTTCGTCAGGTAGAATCTCATTTCTTCTTTGTGTGAGGCACTGAAGCTTATGGAAGCTGTTGAACACATGATGTTCATTATTTGTTACTCTTTGCAGGCTCCATCTCAGTCCATGAAATTGAAGGAGCTCAAGGAAGCTGTTGAAGAACAATCAACTATTTTGTCCGACTTCTCTTGTAGACGTGAAGCTCTTTCATTCTTGAAGAGGAAGGTATATAACGCTTCACATTGTTGTTTGGCAGGCCCTATTGATACATGTAGATTAAGCTTGTCATGCTCATGCAAATCCATTTGGAAGTACCGCTATTCTCATCTAAGCTTTTGTTGCCATTGCTTACATCTGATTCACTTTTCTTGTTGAATTTTCCAGCTCCAGGGAAGCAAGAAATTCAATCTGGAGGGCAAAAGGGTTCATCTTGTATCATGAAGCAAATACGAAGCCTACGGGAGACAATATGATTCTGCGTGTGGCTACTGCAGTCATATATTTGTCGATTGTTGCTTCAGACGAGTATACATACAGGCTGTGCACCAAGTGGCACGGTATAGATGTAAGGAGTCATAGGCCCTTGGGACGGGGGCCAAAATTTTGCAAATCTTGCCAGCTGCTGGAAATTTGGAAGTGTGTGCTGAGTCATCTGTATCGTAATATCCATGTAGCTGATGCATCTATAGGTGTTTGTAATTTTTTTTGTTGGGTGTAGACTTGTATTTAGAGGATGGTTATGCCTATTGTGCACTGGCTGTCTCGGGTTTAGAACTCGCTCATATAAGTCTCCAAACTCACTTTGCTCCATAAGTTTCCACATGCATATGATCATCAACTATTTTCCCCCCTGCTCAGCATCTCATACAAGTCTCCAAACAAACTTTGCTCCATAAGTTTCCACATGCATATGTTCATCAACTATTTTTTCCCCAGCTCGGCATCGGTGTTAATTTAACCAACAATCTGCAGGCAGTCATGGGGATATTTGTTCAGTTAAATCTGACAAAGCATAGAGTTCTAAACCTTGTTGAACCTTGATACACCTCATTTTTCTGCAAATAGTTGAATCTTCTTGCGTGTTTTCATTGTGCTGTCTGAGTCTTCAGGCTTGAGTGAATTGCATTTCGAATCAATCATGTTTGTGCATTGTGAAATCATTGATCTCCACATCTAGCCTTTAGGGCTCCTTTGATACGAAGGAATTTCATTTGATTTTTGGAGGATTTGGATCCTTAGAATTTTTTTCCTAGGATAGTCGTTTGATTCACAGGATTGAAATCCTTACAAGTTTTTCCATGGTATTCATTTCGTTGGAAACTTACATCCACTCAAACCTCTTTGTTGAATTCCTTTATTTTTTCTGTGCTATAAATTTTATAGGGTACAAAAGGACATGACACTCAATTCCTGTGTTTTTCTTATTCTTGCATTTTGAGAATCTTGTGAATCGAAGAGGCCCTTACATAGAGATGACTTCTCGTTGGTGTACAAAGTGCAAAGGCATGAAGGCAAAGGAACCGGATTCTCTAACATAGAGAAGGAAATTCACAATGCTACAGTCCTAACCTAGTGTAAAATGAAGAAGGGAAGTTAGAGAAGGTTAGTAGGTATTAGCAGGTTATTTACTATTGATATTTACTGTAGATATAAATAATTTAAAATTAATTTTATTTCACCATCAACTTATTTGTGTGTAATTACTATAAATGTACACAATAGATCATCAATTTGCAAATTAATTTAAGTCGTTTTAGGCTCAACCATATGAATAGAAAGAAGGAAAGTTAAGAGTATTGTAGCTTCTCTAACTTCCCTTCTCAATGTTAGAGGATCCGGTTCTGAAGACAAAGTGATCACTTGGATTTACACTACTAATATAAGCAATTCATGGTACGACTGCAACAGAGGAACAAACTACTGACCACTCAATACAATACATAAATAGCAGGGATGCTTTACATAACATAAACATAATGTAACACCTAATATCAAGACCAATTCAAATGACATGATCTATTAGGCAGTCACCCAGATAATAGCATGGGTAAATACACTAAAGCGTGGACACATCTCGAGGGTGGGTAATGGTGAGAATAAACATCTGGTCTGATGCATGGGTGCCAAGTATAGCGGCCCAGACCCGCCCCCACCCCCACCTCCCGTGGGTATGATATCATCTCAAAAGTATGCGACCTTATCGACCCTGTAACAGAGCAATGGTACGAGGAGTTAGTGAATGAGACATTTTCGCCTGTGGATGTTCAACATGTTATGGCTATTCCACTTACCACATATTTTTTTGAAAGATCCGGTTTTGCTGGCTTCATTGATTTTGCATGGAGTTTTAACAAAAATGATGTGTCCTCTGTCCGCTCAGCGTATCACGTCGAGTGGAATCATCACACAGTGGAAAATTGAGGCGTACTAATGGATTGGAGTCTATGGGTCCCAATGGAATTTAAGACAAAATCTGGAAATTACAGTGCCCTGCCAAAGTTTAGTTTTCCTTTGGGGAACACTTAGATGGACTCTTCCCTACCGTGTTAACTTGATAATTCAGCATACCAAGGCCTTAGGACAATGCCCGGCACTGGCGGAGCTATGTGTTGAGCTGCAGGGCCCTGCCGTGTTAACTTGGCAATTCAGCATATCAATGTCTTAGGACAATGGCCGGCACTGGCAGAGCTATCTGTTGAGCTGCAGGGCCATACCCCACCCCCACCCCCACCCCCAAGCTGGTAAATACACTGTTTTGGATGACACAAATTAATAGAAATACTATTTGCCCCTCAGTAATCCCTTGCTAGCTCCGCCGCTGATGCCCGGTGTATAACATAGGAGTGAAAGATGTCACACACCTTCTCTTTAGATGCAGGAGAGCTTCAGAGGTTTGGCGTCTATTAGGGCTTGACGAAATTATTGATAAAGCATGTGGTACTGTAGAGCAGGAGAATTTGTGGGGGATATTATTATCAGACATGACCCGCCCAGGAGGGGCCGGGTCAGCCCCAATGGCGGGTTATGCTAGAAGCCCAGTAAACATTCAAGACGATAGTTTATTAAACCTTATAGAAGGCCCAAAGGCTTGGAGGCGGCTTAAGGCCCGATATTGTAAACCGTCGTATGTAAGGAAAGACTTGTAAAGAAAGGCATGTAAAGGAAGTCACCGAGCCGGACACGATTATGAGCCGGCCGGGACTCTGTATGCCACCAGGCGTCAACCCATGTATATAAGGGGACGACCCGGTGGCGGCTTAGGACAAGAAACAACAAATCGACAACCAAGCCGGCGAGTTGAGCCTCTTGGTGATCGAAACCCCAGCAATACCAATCCCAACTAGACGTAGGCTTTTACCTTCATCATAAGGGGCCGAACTAGTATAAAACCCTCTCGTGTCCTTTGTCCCGATTAACCCCTTTAAGCTTCCTAGTGCGATGGCCCTACGACTAATTCCTTGCTCTAGGACATCTGCTGCGACAATTCCACGACAGTTGGCGCCTACCGTGGGGCCAGCGCACGGTGGATTTGAGTTCTTGAAGGGAAGCTTCGAAGGGCTCAAGGGATACGCTGTGGGCCGGATGACCAAGATCGTCGCGACAAGCTCTACATCGGCGACGAAGGCTGGGGCCCCAAGGCCGGCTCAATTGAGTACGGGCACCGGGTCCCCTTTGGCGGAATTCACGTCTTCATCGGTCGGATCGGCGAGTCAGGTCCTGAGCCGGACGTCCACACCAACCTCATCGAAACGGCTCAGCGCGCGAGGACCGCCCGTGTTCAATCTGCCGTGAAGCATGCCTTCGTAGGCTGCGTCCACGGTAGTGAATACTCTGAAGGATCGGTGGAGGGCGGTGAGACGGCCGTCTATTCTGACACTGCAACATCAACGGCTGAGACAGACTCTTTGTACCAGCCGCAGGACGGCATGCTCGGGGGCTGTTCCGATGGCAGCAGTATTCCGGACCCCCTTGAGCCGCCGAATTGGGCCGGAGTCTTCATGGCAGGAACACAGCCCGGGCAAAACTCTACAGCAGCAGCGGCGACAACAGCTACCGGGTCGGCCACAGCCGGGTCAGGAGACCCCGCGCGCCCTCCGGCTCATATCTTGATGGACCTCATGGATAAACTGATGACTCTGTTGACTGCCGTGGTAGAGCCGGCGGATAAGGCCCAGCATGACACAGAGGTGGCACGCGTACGTGAAGAGATGGTGCAAGCTAAGGAAAATCTATCCACAGAGGAAGTCAGGATGGCGGCAGGGCGGCTTTGGATGTTCGTGCTCAACAGCTTCAAGCGGAGACCTTCCGGCTCTCGGTGGATCTGAACGCATCGAACGAGGTCATGAGGAGGAGGCATCAGAAAACTCAATCACGTCTGCCTCTGACGCTCGATCCTAGGAATCTTTTTCATACACCCGGAGCCGGGGGAAGTAACCCGCCGGAGGCACCCCGGGTTACAACACCCAGCGAGCCGGTCCAGCCTCGTGGCATGGATCCACCTCGTATAATTACCGCTCCGCCTCGTTACGTCCCAACGCCGTCGGGTCACTTCTCCAACCCCTTGGAAAACCTCATCGCAGCATCGGCTCGTCTGGCGGCTCTTCCGATGGAAGGTGACTCACCGGCGGCGGTTGAAACGCGGAGGGTAAGAGAACTTCTTCAAATAGCTCTGGCACAGCAGGATGCCTACTCCTACAGTCGAGGCAGGATCCATTCAACTCCTCGTCCAAGCCGGAGCCCGAGTTACAGTAGGCATATGGAATCCACAGACATGTCAAACAATGCTCAACGCTACAACTGGCCGTACAGGCATGAGCCGGTGCGGGCTGGAGCCCTTAACTTGGCGGATCAGGAGAGGATTCAACAAGAGGCAGAACGAGTAGTTCAAATGGCAGCAGAGCAGGCGGCTCATCAAACTTTTCCGGCTTATCCAGCAACCTCGGTCGAGGCAGGAGTGGCCACAAGAACCAGAGGTGTTCCTTGCTTGGTACACGGCTGACTTACAACCCGGGGCTTGGATTGAGAGTTATGAGATGGCTATGGAGTTGTTGGAGGTCAGCGACGCAGCAATGGCCAAGTATTTCACTATGATGTTGGATGGAACAGCTCGTACTTGGTTGAAAGGATTGCCACCCAATTCTATCGGCTCATGGGCGGAGTTGAAGGCCCAGTTCATCCAGAACTTCAAAGACACGTGTAAGCAACCTATGTCGATTGTGGACCTGACCAATTGCAAGCAAGAGGATGGTGAATCCACAACCCATTGGGTGCGCCGGGTCAAGGAGATAATACATTCATCTGATAAAATGGATGCCGGCTCAGCAGTCTTAATGTTGGAGAAAAATTGCCGTTTCGAACCTCTGAAGCAGAAGCTGGGGCGGCTCAAGCGTGACTGTAATGACATGGGAATGTTGATGGCGGCTCTCGTCAAGTATGCTGATTCTGATACTACCAAGGACCCGGTGTCTGACGAAGAAAAGGCAACGAAGGGAAAGAAGAACGGCAACGACAAGGGTCATCAGCATAACCCGGCGAATCAAGGAGGTAATAAATGTAAGGCTGATGAGTTTGTTGCTAACACCAATGCATAGGGCGGAAATCAACGGCGCAAGGGCAGACAGCCCCCTCGGTCGGGCGGGTCAGGTCCCACCCTTGAGCAATTATTGAATGAGCCTTGTCTAAAGGACGGCACCCGGGAGAAGCCAGCCACCCACCTGTGGAAAGATTGTACGATCATGAATGCGTTTAAAAATTCAAACGCGTTTGATGGAGGTCACGGCCCAGGTGGCGGCTCAGGTGGAGGCGGTTTTCAAGGCCTGGGTGCCGGCTCAGGTGGAGGAGGATTCCACGGCCAGGGCCATCCCGATAACCAAGGAGGGTATAATCCGCAACCCGGCCAAGGTAATCAGCAGCAGCAGTCTGGATATCAGAGCAACCCGAAGCAGCTGAATAGTGGGCAATACCATGTATTCACCACTAGCTTATGTAAGAGAGACCAGAAGCTTCACAAGAGGGCCGTCAATGCCGTTGAGCCGGCGATTCCACATTACTTACGTTGGTCAGAGCAACCTATTGTGTGGAGCAGAGAGGATCACCCACCCCGGGTCGATAATCCGGGTCACTTGGCTTTGGTAGTGGCACCTCAGGTTGGTGGATACAAATTCACTAAGGTACTCATGGATGGAGGCAGCAGCATCAACATCCTCTACTACGAGACGTTCCGCCGGATGGGATTGACTGATAAGAGTCTTAAACAATCCAACACTGTTTTTCACGGTGTGGTTCCTGGCAAGTCGGCAGACCCAGTGGGTAAGCTTGAACTAGACGTAGCCTTTGGGGATGAGTATGACTCCAGAGCAGAAAAATTAACCTTTGAGGTGGTTAAGATCAAAAGCCCGTATCATGCTCTGTTTGAACGGCCGGCTTATGCCAAATTCATGGCTCGGCCGTGTTATGTGTATTTGCAACTTAAGATGCCGGGTTATAAGGGCACCATTATAGTACACAGGAGCCGGAAAATAGCTTTGGAGTGTGAAGAATGTGATGCTGCCTATGCTGAATCTGTCTGTGCAACAGAGGAGTTAAAGTTTTACAAAGAGCATGTTGACCCGGCAGACATGACATCACTAAAGAAACCAACAATAGAGCATGAGCCGGTGTTGAAGTTCAAATCAGCTGATGACACCAAGATGGTTTACTTTGTGCCTGGCGACTCATCCAAGCAGTTCATCATCAGTGCAAACTTGGATCCAAAATAGGAAAGCGCGCTCATCGAGTTCATCCATGAGAACTGGGACATCTTCGCATGGAAAACTTCAGACATGCCGGGTGTCCCGAGGGAACTCGTTGAACACACTCTCAATATTGATCCAAAGTTTAAACCTGTCAGACAGTTTCTCCGACGGTTCAATGAAGAAAGGCGCAAGGCCATTGGAGAAGAGGTGGCCCGGCTTTTGGCAGCTGGGTTCATTATAGAAGTCTTTCACCCGGAGTGGTTAGCCAACCCAGTGCTTGTACTAAAGAAGAATGGCACCTGGCGTATGTGTGTGGATTACACCGATCTGAACAAGGCTTGTCCGGCTGATCCTTTTGCCCTCCCCCATATTGATCAGATCATTGATACTATGGCGGGTTGCGCACGTTTGAGTTTCTTGGATACTTATTCCGGTTATCATCATATCAAGATGGCAGTCAAGGATCAGGAGAAGACGGCTTTTATCACTCCTTTTAGAGCTTTCTGCTATGTGTCTATGCCTTTTGGGCTTAAGAGTGCCCAGGCGACTTACCAACAGTGTGTGCAGAATTGTCTTCATGATCAAATTGGGCGTAATGTTCATGCTTATGTGGATGATATAGTGGTAAAATATAGGAAAGAGGAAACCTTGGTCACAGATCTGAAAGAGACTTTCGATAATCTCCAGGTATACAAAATGATGCTTAACCCGCCCAAGTGTGTTTTTGGAGTCCCAGCCGGCAAGCTCTTGGGTTTTTTGGTGTCTAACCGAGGTATTGAGGCTAACCCGGAGAAAATCAAGGCAATTACATCCCTATCCAAACCAACATGCATCAATGACGTTCAACGACCGGCGGGCCGTGTTGCTGATTTGAGCCGGTTCATAAGCCAGTTAGGGGAGAAGGCAATGCCTCTGTATCAGATGATGAAGAAAACAGATGATTTTGTTTGGAGCGATGCTGTGAACTCTGCTTTTGAAGATCTGAAGACATAGCTTGCCGAGCCGCCGGTCCTGGCTGCTCCAGTTGAGAAAGAGCCGCTGCTATTATACGTGGCCGCCAACTCACGAGCTGTTAGTGTGGCTATTGTGGTGGAGCGCAAGGAGTATGGCAAGGAGCATCCGGTTCAACAGACGGTTTACTACATCAGTGAGGTGCTAATTGAATCCAAGCAACGATATCCACATTGGCAGAAGCTCGTATATGGGGTGTTCATGGCAAGTCGGAAGCTTAAGCATTATTTTCAGGGACATCCAATCACCATGGTTAGCTCTGCTCCTCTGGGAGACATCATTCAAAACAGAGCCACTGGGCGAGTCGCCAAGTGGGCGATTGAGCTTGGGTCTCATGGGTTGAAGTATGTGCCACGTACCGCGATCAAATCTCAAGCACTGGTTGACTTCATTAATGACTGGATAGAGATGCAGATGCCAGAAGAGAAGCCAAACAACACGTATTGGACTATTCATTTTGATGGGTCCAGACAGTTGGAAGGCTCGGGGGCTGGAGTTGTGTTAACCTCTCCGCGAGGTGACAAATTTTGTTATGTGTTACGGTTGATGTTTCCTTGCACTAACAACGCAACAGAGTATGAAGCCTTGCTCCATGGTCTTCGAGTGGCAAAAGAGATGAGTTTGAGCCAAGTCAGATGTCTTGGCAACTCAGATCTAGTGGCTCAACAGGTATCATGCAAGTGGGATTCCAAGGACCCTCCCATGGCGGCTTACCGCCGGGAGGTTGATGCTGTTGCAGGGCATTTTAAAGGTTATCAGGTGGAGCACATTGATCGTCGAAAGAACGAAGCAGCTGATGCTTTAAGCCGGTTGGGGTCTCAGTGTAAGCCGGTACCACCTAACACCTTCTTGGATGTTTTGCATAACCCGTCTGTCAAGTTGCCCACAGAAGAAGATTTAGCTGTTCCTGACCCGGAGGCGCAGTTGGTGGCGGCTCTTCATGTCATCCCATATTGGACAGTGCCGTTCTTGGCTTACATGACCCAGGGAGAGTTGCCAGCGGATGGGACCCTGGCTCGACAGATAGCACGGCGGTCTAAGTCAATGACGATTTCGAATGGAGAACTATACCATCGCAGCGTCTCTGGAGCATTTCAGCGGTGTGTTTCCCCCGAAGAAGGTCAAGAAATACTTCGTGAGATCCATGAAGGCGATTGTGGTCATCACGCCAGGTCAAAATCTCTGGTGGCCAAGGCTTTTTGTCACGGTTTTTACTGGTTGACGGCTCACGCTGATGCAGAGGATCTGGTCAGCAGATATGATGGATGTCAAAAGTTCGCACGACGAGCGCATGTGCCGGCTCAATGATGACCCACAAGTATAGGGGATCGCAACAGCTTTCGAGGGTAGAGTATTCAACCCAAATTTATTGATTCGACACAAGGGGAGCCAAAGAATATTCTCAAGTATTAGCAGCTGAGTTGTCAATTCAAACACACCTGGAAACTTAGTATCTGCAGTAGAGTGTTTAGTAGGAAAGTAACACGATAGTGGTGGTAACGGCAACAAAACAGTAATGAAAGCAAAGTAATATTTTTGGTATTATGTAGTGATTGTAACAATAGCAACGAGAAAGTAAATAAGCGTAAACCAGTATATGGAAAGCTCGTAGGCATCGGATCAGTGATGGATAATTATGCCGGATGCGGTTCATCATGTAACAGTCATAACATAGGGTGACACAGAACTAGCTCCAATTCGTCAATATAATGTAGGCATGTATTCCGAATATAGTCATACGTGCTTATGGAAAAGAACTTGCATGACATCTTTTGTCCTACCCTCCCATGGCAGCGGGGTCCTAATGGAAACTAAGGGATATTAAGGCCTGTTTTTAATAGAGAACCGGAACAAAGCATTAGCACATAGTGAATACATGAACTCCTCAAACTACGATCATCACCGATAAGTATCCCGATTATTGTCACTTCGGGGTTAACGGATCATAACACATAATAGGTGATTATAGACTTGCAAGATAGGATCAAGAACTCTCATATATTAATGAAAGCATAATAGGTTCAGATCTGAAATCATGGCACTCGGGCCCTAGTGACAAGCATTAAGCATAGCAAAGTCATAGCAACATCAATCTCAGAACATAGTGGATACTAGGGATCAAACTAGGCCTGGGCGTTCGGTATAAACCGAAAATCCGGTTTTTACCGTTTGGTGTTTTATTAAATTCGGTTTGCTGAACTGGAAACCAAAAATGGCAATGCAGAACAGGTAACCGATATTTCGGTTGACCGAAAATTTCGGTTCAATTTCGATATATACCGATACACCGAGACGTGAATAGTGCGCTTTGCACTTGTGCCCGACACCCCTCACGCATGGCCTATTATATATACGATTTGCTGTCTACTTCTCCTTAAACAAACGAGGTGGGACTAAACATGATGGTTGCCGGCCGGTCGCTCTGCCTTATGCCAAGAAGCCCATAAAGTCGACTAAAATAAAAATAAAAAAGAAGCCCACAGACTCATGCGGTTACGTGGCTGAGCTTTCTTTGGGCCTTGCATGCATGTTGGTTGCAGGGCCTGCATGAAGGAAATATGCCCTAGAGGCAATAATAAAGTTATTATTTATTTCCTTATATCATGATAAATGTTTATTATTCATGCTAGAATTGTATTAGCCGGAAACATAATACATGTGTGAATACATAGACAAACTTAGTGTCACTAGTATGCCTCTACTTGACTAGCTCGTTAATCAAAGATGGTTATGTTTCCTAACCATGAACAAAGTGTTGTTATTTGATTAACGAGGTCACATCATTAGTTGAATGATCTGATTGACATGACCCATTCCATTAGCTTAGCACCCGATCGTTTAGTATGTTGCTATTGCTTTCTTCATGACTTATACATGTTCCTATGACTATGAGATTATGCAACTCCCGTTTATCGGAGGAACACTTTGTGTGCTACCAAACGTCACAACATAACTGGGTGATTATAAAGGAGCTCTACAGGTGTCTCCAAAGGTAGATGTTGGGTTGGCGTATTTCGAGATTAGGATTTGTCACTCCGATTGTCGGAGAGGTATCTCTGGGCCCTCTCGGTAATGCACATTACATAAGCCTTGCAAGCATTGCAACTAATGAGTTAGTTGCGGGATGATGTATTACAGAACGAGTAAAGAGACTTGCCGGTAACGAGATTGAACTAGGTATTGGATACCGATGATCGAATCTCGGGAAGTAACATACCGATGACAAAGGGAACAACGTATGTTGTTATGCGGTCTGACCGATAAAGATCTTTGTAGAATATGTAGGAGCCAGTATGGGCATCCAGGTCCCGCTATTGGTTATTGACCGGAGATTTGTCTCAGTCATGTCTACATTGTTCTTGAACCGTAGGGTCCGCACGCTTAACGTTACAATGACAATTATTATGAGTTTATGCATTTTGATGTACCGAAGTTAGTTCGGAGTCCCGGATGTGATCACAGACATGATGAGGAGTCTCGAAATGGTCGAGACATAAAGATTGATATATTGGATGACTATATTCGGACACCGGAAGGGTTCCGGAGAAGTATCGGATAAAACCGGAGCACCGGGGGGTTACCGGAACCCCCCCGGGGGGTTAATGGGCTTCATGGGCCTAATGTGGAGAAGAGGAAGGGGCTGCCAGGGCAGGCCGCGCGCCCCCTCTCCCCCTAGTATGAATTGGACAAGGAGGGAGGGGCGGCGCCCCCCTTTCCTATTCTCCCTCCACCTCTCCTAGTTGGACAAGGTTTGGGGGGGGGGAGTCCTACTCCCGGTAGGAGTAGGACTCCTCCTGCGCGCCACCATAGGGCCGGCCGCACCCCCCCTTGGATCCTTTATATACGGGGGCAAGGGGGCACCTCTAGACACACAAGTTGATCCACGTGATCGTTCGTTAGCCGTGTGCAGTGCCCCCTGCCACCATATTCCACCTCGATCATATCGTTGTAGTGCTTAGGCGAAGCCCTGCGTCGGTAGAACATCATCATCGTCACCACACCGTTGTGCTGACGGAACTCATCCCCGAAGCTTTGCTGGATCGGAGCCCGGGGAGCGTCATCGAGCTGTACGTGTGCTAAGAACTCGGAGGTGCCGGAGTAACGGTGCTTGGATCGGTCGGATCGGGAAGACGTACGACTACTTCCTCTATGTTGCGTCAACGCTTCCGTCGCGGTCTACGAAGGGTACGTAGACAACACTCTCCCCTCTCGTTGCTATGCATCACCATGATCTTGCGTGTGCGTAGGAATTTTTTTGAAATTACTGCGTTCCCCAATAGTGGTATCAGAGCCTAGGTTTTATGGTTTGATGTTATATGCACGAGTAGAACACAAGTGAGTTGTGGGCGATATAAGTCATACTGCCTACCAGCATGTCATACTTTGGTTTGGCGGTATTGTTGGATGAAGCGGCCCAGACCGACATTACGCGTACACTTACGCGAGACCGGTTCTCCCGACGTGCTTTGCACAAAGGTGGCTTGCGGGTGACTGTTTCTCCAACTTTAGTTGAACCAAGTGTGGCTACGCCCTGTCCTTGCGAAGGTTAAAACGGAGTCAAATTGACAAACTATCGTTGTGGTTTTGATGCGTAGGTGAGATTGGTTCTTACTTAAGCCCGTAGCAGCCACGTAAAACTTGCAACAACAAAGTAGAGGACGTCTAACTTGTTTTTGCAGGGCATGTTGTGATGTGATATGGCCAAGACATGATGCTAAGTTTTATTGTATGAGATGATCATGTTTTGTAACCGAGTTATCGGCAACTGGCAGGAGCCATATGGTTGTCGCTTTATTGTATGCAATGCAATCGCGATGTAATGCTTTACTTTATCACTAAGCGGTAGCGATAGTCGTGGAAGCATAAGATTGGCGAGACGACAACGATACTACGATGGAGATCAAGGTGTCGTGCCGGTGACGATGGTGATCATGACGGTGCTTCGGAGATGGAGATCACAAGCAGAAGATGATGATGGCCATATCATATCACTTATATTGATTGCATGTGATGTTTATCTTTTATGCATCTTATCTTGCTTTGATTGACGGTAGCATTATAAGATGATCTCTCACTAAATTATCAAGAAGTGTTCTCCCTGAGTATGCACCGTTGCGAAAGTTTTTCGTGCTGAGACACCACATGATGATCGGGTGTGATAGGCTCTACGTTCAAATACAACGGGTGCAAAACAGTTGCACACGCGGAATACTCAGGTTATACTTGACGAGCCAAGCATATACAGATATGGCCTCGGAACACGGAGACCGAAAGGTCGAGCGTGAATCATATAGTAGATATGATCAACATAGTGATGTTCACCAAAGAAACTACTCCATCTCACGTGATGATCGGACATGGTTTAGCTGATTTGGATCACGTGATCACTTAGAGGATTAGAGGGATGTCTATCTAAGTGGGAGTTCTTAAGTAATTTGATTAATTGAACTTAAACTTATCATGAACTTAGTACCTGATAGTATCTTGCTTGTTTATGTTTGATTGTAGATAGATGGCTCGTGCTATTGTTCCGTTTAATGCGTTCCTTGAGAAAGCAAAGTTGAAAGATGATGGTAGCAATTACACGGACTGGGTCCGTAACTTGAGGATTATCCTCATTGCTGCACAGAATAATTACGTCCTGGAAGCACCGCTGGGTGCCAGGCCTGCTGCTGGAGCAACACCAGATGTTATGAACGTCTGGCAGAGCAAAGCTGATGACTACTCGATAGTTCAGTGTGCCATGCTTTACGGCTTAGAATCGGGACTTCAACGACGCTTTGAACGTCATGGAGCATATGAGATGTTCCAGGAGTTGAAGTTAATATTTCAAGCAAATGCCCGGATTGAGAGATATGAAGTCTCCAATAAGTTCTATAGCTGCAAGATGGAGGAGAACAGTTCTGTTAGTGAGCATATACTCAAAATGTCTGGGTATAATAATCACTTGATTCAGATGGGAGTTAATCTTCTAGATGATTGCGTCATTGATAGAATTCTCCAATCACTGCCACCAAGCTACAAGAGCTTCGTGATGAACTATAATATGCAAGGGATGAACAAGACTATTCCCGAGCTCTTTGCAATGCTGAAAGCTGCGGAGGTAGAAATCAAAAAGGAGCATCAAGTGTTGATGGTTAACAAGACCGCTAGTTTCAAGAAAAAGGGCAAAGGGAATAAGAAGGGGAACTTCAAGAAGAACGGCAAGCAAGTTGCTACTCAAGAGAAGAAACCCAAGTCTGGACCTAAGCCTGAAACTGAGTGCTTCTACTGCAAGCAGACTGGTCACTGGAAGCGGAACTGCCCCAAGTATTTGGCGGATAAGAAGGATGGCAAGGTGAATAAAGGTATATGTGATATACATGTTATTGATGTGTACCTTACTAATGCTCGCAGTAGCACCTGGGTATTTGATACTGGTTCTGTTGCTAATATTTGCAACTCGAAACAGGGACTACGGATTAAGCGAAGATTGGCTAAGGATGAGGTGACGATGCGCGTGGGAAACGGTTCCAAAGTTGATGTGATCGCGGTCGACACGCTACCTCTACATCTACCTTCGGGATTAGTATTAGACCTAAATAATTGTTATTTGGTGCCAGCGTTGAGCATGAACATTATATCTGGATCTTGTTTAATGCGAGACGGTTATTCATTTAAATCAGAGAATAATGGTTGTTCTATTTATATGAGTAATATCTTTTATGGTCATGCACCCTTGAAGAGTGGTCTATTCTTGTTGAATCTCGATAGTAGTGATACACATATTCATAATGTAGAAGCCAAAAGATGCAGAGTTGATAATGATAGTGCAACTTATTTGTGGCACTGCCGTTTAGGTCATATCGGTGTAAAGCGCATGAAGAAACTCCATATTGATGGACTTTTGGAACCACTTGATTATGAATCACTTGGTACTTGCGAACCGTGCCTCATGGGCAAGATGACTAAAACACCGTTCTCCGGTACTATGGAGAGAGCAACAGATTTGCTGGAAATCATACATACAGATGTATGTGGTCCGATGAATGTTGAGGCTCGTGGCGGATATCGTTATTTTCTCACCTTCACAGATGACTTAAGCAGATATGGGTATATCTACTTAATGTAACATAAGTCTGAAACGTTTGAAAAGTTCAAAGAATTTCAGAGTGAAGTTGAAAATCATCATAACAAGAAAATAAAGTTTCTACGATCTGATCGTAGAGGAGAATATTTGAGTTACGAGTTTGGTGTACATTTGAAAAATTGTGGAATAGTTTTGCAACTCACGCCACCCGGAACACCACAGCGTAATGGTGCGTCTGAACGTCATAATTGTACTTTACTAGATATGGTGCGATCTATGATGTCTCTTACTGATTTACCGCTATCGTTTTGGGGATATGCTCTAGAGACGGCCACATTCACGTTAAATAGGGCACCATCAAAATCCGTTGAGACGACGCCTTATGAACTATGGTTTGGCAAGAAACCAAAGTTGTCATTTCTGAAAGTTTGGGGCTGCGATGCTTATGTGAAAAAGCTTCAACCTGATAAGCTTGAACCCAAATCGGAGAAATGTGTCTTCATAGGATATCCAAAGGAAACTATTGGATACACCTTATATCACAAATCCGAAGGCAAGACTTTTGTTGCTAAATTCGGAAACTTTCTGGAGAAGGAGTTTCTCTCGAAAGAAGTGAGTGGGAGGAAAGTAGAACTTGACGAGGTAACTATACCTACTCCCTTGTTGGAAAGTAGTACATGACAGAAAACTGTTTCTGCGACACCTACACCAATAAGTGAGGAAGTTAGTGATGATGATCATGAAACTTCAGAACAAGATACTACTGAACCTCGTAGATCAACCAGAATGAGATCCGCGCCAGAGTGGTACGGTAATCCAGTTCTGGAAGTCATGCTACTAGATCATGATGAACCTACGAACTATGAAGAAGCGATGGTGAGCCCAGATTCCGCAAAATGGCTTGAAGCCATGAAATCTGAGATGGGATCCATGTATGAGAACAAAGTATGGACTTTGGTTGACTTGCCCGATGATCGGCAAGCAATTGAGAATAAATGGATCTTCAAGAAGAAGACTGACGCTGACGGTAATATTACTATCTACAAAGCTCGTCTTGTCGCAAAAGGTTTTCGACAAGTTCAAGGGGTTGACTACGATGAGACCTTCTCACCCGTAGCGATGCTTAAGTCTGTCAGAATCATGTTAGCAATTGCCGCATTTTATGATTATGAAATTTGGCAGATGGATGTCAAAACTGCATCCCTGAATGGATTTCTGGAAGAAGAGTTGTATATGATGCAACCGGAAGGTTTTGTCGATCCAAAGGGAGCTAACAAAGTATGCAAGCTCCAGCGATCTATTTATGGACTGGTGCAAGCCTCTCGGAGTTGGAATAAACGTTTTGATAGTGTGATCAAAGCATTTGGTTTTATACAGACTTTCGGAGAAGCCTGTATTTACAAGAAAGTGAGTGGGAGCTCTGTAGCATTTCTGATATTATATGTGGATGACATATTACTGATCGGAAATGATATAGAATTTCTGGATAGCATAAAGGGATACTTGAATAAGAGTTTTTCAATGAAAGACCTCGGTGAAGCTGCTTACATATTAGGTATAAAGATCTATAGAGATAGATCAAGACGCTTAATTGGACTTTCACAAAGCACATACCTTGACAAGATTTTGAAAAAGTTCAAAATGGATCAGGCGAAGAAAGGGTTCTTGCCTGTGTTACAAGGTGTGAAGTTGAGTCAGACTCAATGCCCGACCACTGCAGAAGATAGAGAGAAAATGAAAGATGTTCCCTATGCTTCAGCCATAGGCTCTATCATGTATGCAATGCTGTATACCAGACCTGATGTGTGCCTTGCTATAAGCTTAGCAGGGAGGTACCAAAGTAATCCAGGAGTGGATCACTAGATAGCGGTTAAGAACATCCTGAAATACCTGAAAAGGACTAAGGATATGTTTCTCGTATATGGAGGTGACAAAGAGCTCACCGTAAAAGGTTACGTTGATGCAAGCTTTGACACTGATTCGGACGATTCTAAATCGCAAACCGGATACGTGTTTACATTAAATGGTGGAGCTGTCAGTTGGTGCAGTTCTAAACAAAGCGTCGTAGCGGGATCTACATGTGAAGCGGAGTACATAGCTGCTTCGGAAGCAGCGAACGAAGGAGTCTGGATGAAGGAGTTCATATCTGATCTAGGTGTCATACCTAGTGCATCGGGTCCAATGAAAATCTTTTGTGACAATACTGGTGCAATTGCCTTGGCAAAGGAATCCAGATTTCACAAGAGAACCAAGCACATCAAGAGACGCTTCAATTCCATCCGGGATCTAGTCCAGGTGGGAGACATAGAGATTTGCAAGATACATACGAATCTGAATGTTGCAGACCCGTTGACTAAGCCTCTTCCACGAGCAAAACATGATCAGCACCAAGGCTCCATGGGTGTTAGAATCATTACTGTGTAATCTAGATTATTGACTCTAGTGCAAGTGGGAGACTGAAGGAAATATGCCCTAGAGGCAATAATAAAGTTATTATTTATTTCCTTATATCATGATAAATGTTTATTATTCATGCTAGAATTGTATTAACCGGAAACATAATACATGTGTGAATACATAGACAAACTTAGTGTCACTAGTATGCCTCTACTTGACTAGTTCGTTAATCAAAGATGGTTATGTTTCCTAACCATGAACAAAGTGCTAGAATGTATTAACCGGAAACATAATACATGTGTGAATACATAGACAAACTTAGTGTCACTAGTATGCCTCTACTTGACTAGTTCGTTAATCAAAGATGGTTATGTTTCCTAACCATGAACAAAGTGTTGTTATTTGATTAACGAGGTCACATCATTAGTTGAATGATCTGATTGACATGACCCATTCCATTAGCTTAGCACCCGATCGTTTAGTATGTTGCTATTGCTTTCTTCATGACTTATACATGTTCCTATGACTATGAGATTATGCAACTCCCGTTTACCGGAGGAACACTTTGTGTGCTACCAAACGTCACAACGTAACTGGGTGATTATAAAGGAGCTCTACAGGTGTCTCCAAAGGTAGATGTTGGGTTGGCGTATTTCGAGATTAGGATTTGTCACTCCGATTGTCGGAGAGGTATCTCTGGGCCCTCTCGGTAATGCACATTACATAAGCCTTGCAAGCATTGCAACTAATGAGTTAGTTGCGGGATGATGTATTACAGAATGAGTAAAGAGACTTGCCGGTAACGAGATTGAACTAGGTATTGGATACCGACGATCGAATCTCGGGCAAGTAACATACCGATGACAAAGGGAACAACGTATCTTGTTATGCCAACGTATGTTGTTATGCGGTCTGACCGATAAAGATCTTCGTAGAATATGTAGGAGCCAATATGGGCATCCAGGTCCCGCTATTGGTTATTGAACAGAGATTTGTCTCAGTCATGTCTACATTGTTCTCGAACCGTAGGGTCCGCACGCTTAACGTTACGATGACAGTTATTATGAGTTTATGCATTTTGATGTACCGAAGTTAGTTCGGAGTCCCGGATGTGATCACGGACATGACAAGGAGTCTCGAAATGGTCGAGACATAAAGATTGATATATTGGATGACTATATTCGGACACCGGAAGGGTTCCGGAGAAGTATCGGATAAAACCGGAGCACCGGGGGGTTACCGGAACCCCCCCCCCCCCCCCCCCCGAGGGGGGGGGTTAATGGGCCTCATGGGCCTAATGTGGAGAAGAGGAAGGGGCTGCCAGGGTAGGCCGCGCGCCCCCTCTCCCCCTAGTCCGGATTGGACAAGGAGGGAGGGGCGGTGCCCCCCTTTCCTATTCTCCCTCCACCTCTCCTAGTTGGACAAGGTTTGGGGGGGGGGAGTCCTACTCCCGGTAGGAGTAGGACTCCTCCTGCGCGCCACCATAGGGCCGGCCGCACCCCCCCTTGGATCCTTTATATACGGGGGCGGGAGGGCACCTCTAGACACACAAGTTGATCCACGTGATCGTTCCTTAGCCGTGTGCGGTGCCCCCTGCCAGCATATTCCACCTCGATCATATCGTTGTAGTCCTTAGGCGAAGCCCTGCGTCAGTAGAACATCATCATCGTCACCACGCCGTTGTGCTGACGGAACTCATCCCCAAAGCTTTGCTGGATCGGAGCCCGGGGAGCGTCATCGAGCTGTACGTGTGCTAAGAACTCGGAGGTGCCGGAGTAACGGTGCTTGGATCGGTCGGATCGGGAAGATGTATGACTACTTCCTCTACGTTGCGTCAAAGCTTCCGTTGCAGTCTACGAAGGGTACATATACAACACTCTCCCCTCTTGTTGCTATGCATCACCATGATCTTGCGTGTGCGTAGGAATTTTTTTAAAATTACTACGTTCCCCAACACTGCACGCATGTGGCCGCGCAGGCACATGCGGGCTGGATTGCATGCACCTTAGCGACGTACAACTGGCTGGAAGACATGCGTACGCACTGTTCGGTATCTTTTCTGATTAACCGAAAATAAAACCGAACTTACCGAACTTAATTCGGTTATTGAGTGTAGAAACCGAATTTTTCTGCATCATTGGTAAAAACCGAAAATTTGGTTTTTTTGGTTACGGTTTCAGTTCGGTGTTCGGTTCATCAGTTTTTATGCCCACCCGTAGATCAAACCCTAACAAAACTAACTCGATTACATGATAAATCTCATCCAACCCATCACCGTCCAGCAAGCCTACGATGGAATTACTCACGCACAACGGTGAGCATCATGAAATTGGTGATGGAGGATGGTTGATGATGACGACGGCGACGAACCCCCCCTCTCCGGAGCCCCGAACGGACTCCAGATCAGCCCTCCTGAGAGGTTTTAGGGCTTGGCGGCAGCTCCATATCATAAAACGTGATGAAATCTTCTCTCCTATATTTTTCTCCCCGAAAGCAGTTATATAGAGTTGGAGTTGGAGCCGGGAGGTCTCCAGGGGGCCCATGAGGTAGGGGGCGCGCCCTAGGAGGGGGGGGGGGGCGCCCCCCACCCTCATGGCAAGGGTGTGGGCCCCCTGGTCTTCATCTTTGGCGAGGATTTTTTATTATTTATTGTAAGATATTCCGTGGAGTTTCAGGTCATTCCGAGAACTTTTGTTTTCTGCACATAAAACAACATCATAGCAATTCTGCTGAAAACAGCGTCAGTCTGGGTTAGTTCCATTCAAATCATATAAGTTAGAGTCCAAAACAAGGGCGAAAGTGTTTGGAAAAGTAGATACGACGGAGACGTATCAACTCCCCCAAGCTTAAACCCTTGCTTGTCCTCAAGCAATTCAGTTGACAAACTGAAAGAAATAAAGAAAAACTTTTACAAACTCTGTTTCTCTTGTTTTTGTAAATGTGTCAAGCTAGCATTCAAGTTTTCAGCAAAGATTATAACTAACCATATTTGCAATAATTATCAGGTCTCATGATTACCCATATCAATATCATAATCAACTAGCAAGCCATAATAATAAATCTCGGATGACAACACTTTCTCAAAACAATCATAATATGATGTAACAAGATGGTATCTCGCTAGCCCTTTCTGAGACCGCAAAACATAAATGTAGAGCACCTTTAAAGATCAAGGACTGACTAGATGTTGTAATTCATGGTAAAAGAGATCTAATCATAGTCACACCAATGTAAACTAACAATAATGAATGCAAATGACAACGGTGCTCTCCAGCTAGTGCTTTTAATAAGAGGGTGATGACTCAACATAAAAGTAAATAGATAGGCCCTTCGCAGAGGGAAGCAAAGATTTGTAGAGGTGCCAGAGCTCGGTTTTGAAATAGAGGTGAATAATATTTTGAGCGGTATACTTTCATTGTCAACATAACAACCAAGAGATGGCGATATCTTCCATGCTACACACATTATAGGTGGTTCCCAAAAAGAATGGTAAAGTTTATACTCCCCCTCCACCAACAAACATCAATCCATGGCTTGCTCGAAACAACGAGTGCCTCCAACATACATCAGGTCCCAGGGGGAGTTTTGTTTTGCAATTATTTTTGATTTAGTTTGCATAAAGCATGGGACTGGGCATCCCGGTGACCAGCCATTTTCTCGTGAGTGAGGAGCGGAGTCCACTCCTCTTGAGAATAACCCGCCTAGCATGGAAGATAAAGGCAACCCTAGTTGATACATGAGCTATTCGAGCATACAAAACAGGATGATTATTTGAAGGTTTAGAGTTTGGCACATACAAATTTACTTGGAACGACAGGTAGATACCGCATATAGGAAGGCATAGTGGACTCATGTGGAATAACTTTGGGGTTTAAGGAGTTTGGATGCACAAGCAGTATTCCCGCTTTGTACAGGTGAAGGTTAGCAAAAGACTGGGAAGCGACCAACTAGAGAGCGACAACAACCGTTGAAAGAACATGCGGTGCACCCATGTTTGGTTTTGGTAATTGATAACAATCTCTATGGACTAATGGTTTCCTTGAGTTATATTTGAAGGTTTTGTCCATAGGCTTTTCTTGGAGTACATGTGTTGGTTTCAAGGAGAGTTTGTGTTGACCAAGGTGCTATTAAGGAATTATCCAAAGCTTGGTCATGTGAGAGTTGAGCTTATTGCAAGCATGTTTTGAAGAAGAAGATTGTGTGATCAGAGTACATGTGTTGGTTTCAAGGAGAGTTTGTGTTGACCAAGGTGCTATTAAGGAATTATCCAAAGCTTGGTCATGTGAGAGTTGAGCTTATTGCAAGCATGTCTTGAAGAAGAAGATTGTGTGATCATTCATTTTTACCTTCAAGACATCATCCAAATGAAGAGAGTTGGAAATATTCAAGGTTGATCAAGACTAAGTCAAGAGTGAATCAAGTTGATCAACTCACAAAGCGTAGAAGATGTATCGAGAGGGATCAAGTGATCCCATGGTTTGGTAAGCATTGTCCATTGTGCTTTGTGTACTAACCCATGGTCTATGTGAGAGTTCTACGTGGGGTTAGGTACGTGTTCATGGGCTTGTGTCAAGAGGAAGATATCACTCAACCCATGGAGAGGATGGCATCAAGTGGTGATCGTTATCAAGATTGCCGTGTGCAAGTTCAAGTGGATCATCGCGAAGAGATCAAGTGCTTGAAGCTTGCCATCCATTGTGGTGACAATGGACTTGTGAAGATGTGCTGAAGAGTGGCTCACCCATAGTGGACTATGGGGGAGCCATCATCTAGTCTTCATCGAGCCAACGCAATCAAGAAAGGTGGTCCAACTTGAGGGAGTCAAGATCGTCATCATCTAGCTCAAGTGGACCATGTGCAAGGCAAAGGTTTGCCCTTGATAGATTTTCTATTTTACCGGTCTCATGGTGGTAGTTTGGAGACCGGGTTATAGGATCGTTTGCCGTACTATCAAGGGGGGCTCTCAAGTTGGTAGCTTGATCGTATCGTTAGTAGAGAGCTCAAACCATTGCATCCTTGCATCATCTTTCTTGGTTCTTGTTTGGTTCTCTTTGTGAGTCTTAGAGCTTATGGTCATCTTGATGACAAGTTTGAGTTCATCGAAAACGGAGTTCACATGCATCTTCTATGATGTTTTCGGTGTTGGAGGTTTTACCGGTCTTTTCCGAGGAAGGGTTCTCACCATTTTCTTATGGGCCTTTTCTCATTTTCTTCTTATTGATATTTCTTTGAAGATTGTGTTAGCCCTTGTCGCTAGCTTTCCAACAAACTTGGTTTCATCGAATTCGGAGTCCGTTTGCAGAAGTTGTGGCAGTTTTGGTGTTGTGAAAAGGCTGCAGCGGTACTACCGCGAATTGGAGCGGATGTAATTTTTTACTACCGCGGCTCCTACAGCGGTAGTACCGCTCCGGACCAAAAACTCGTCCCAAGTCTTGCGATGGTAGGCCCGGATGTATTTTTTTGTACCGCTCGCAAGCAGTAGTACCGCTACCATTTGCGGTAGTACCGTGAGGTCGAGCGGTAGTACCGTGAGGACAAGCGGTAGTACCGCTCAGGCGGTTCTTCTGGCCTTTTGCCTCCTCGCTGTTGTTTTTCAAAGGGGTACTTCCGCCCTAGCGGTAGTACCGCTCCTTGGAGCGGTAGTACCGCTCTGTGCGGGCTGTGAGCATAACAGTTGGATTTTCCCCACCTATAAAAGGGGGTCTTCTTCCCCAATGAACCTAATCTCTTGAGCTTGTTTTTGCCCCCATTGTTGGCCTTCTTTGAGCTTGCTAACTCTCAATCCCTCCATGGATTCTTGCTAGTTTTTGAGGGAAAAGAGAGAGGAGATCTAGATCCACATTTCCACCAATCACTTTCTCCTCTATGTGAGGGGAACCCCTTGGATCTAGATCTTGGAGTTCTTGGTGTTCTCCTTCTTGTTCTTCCTCTCATTTTCCTCCCTAGCATTAGTTTCTTCGGTGGGATTTGAGAGAGAAGGACTTGGGCACTCCGTGTGCCCTTGCCATTGCATTTGGTGCATCGGTTTGAGTTCTCCACGGTGATACGTGGAAGTGAAGTTTGAGAAGCTTATTACT
This sequence comes from Triticum monococcum, assembly GCA_034509565.1. Taxonomy (NCBI): domain Eukaryota; kingdom Viridiplantae; phylum Streptophyta; class Magnoliopsida; order Poales; family Poaceae; genus Triticum; species Triticum monococcum. Next base: position 676,509,784 of record CM067845.1, read on the forward strand.
CTTGGGTGTTTGGGCACCCTAGAGCTTGTTCCTCTTGGGTGCCTTGGCGCCCTAGACGGTTGGTGTTGTTCGGAGCTCAATCATTGTGGTGTAAAGCTCCAGGCAAGCGTCGGGGTCTCCAATTAGGTTGTGGAGATCGCCCCGAGCAATTTGACGGGTACCGGTGACCGCCCACAAGGGCTGCCAAAGTGTACGGGTTCGGTGACCGCCCCCAAGGGTTGCCATTTGTATGGGTTCGGTGACCGCCCTCAAGGGTCCCTTAGTGGAATCACGGCATCTTGCATTGTGCGAGGGCGTGAGGAGATTACGGTGGCCCTAGTGGCCTCTTGGGGAGCACTGTGCCTCTACACCGCTCCAAACGGAGATTAGCATCCGCAAGGGTGTGAACTTCGGGATACATCGTCGTCTCGGCGTGCCTCAGTTATCTCTTACCCGAGCTCTTTACTTATGCACTTTACTTTGTGATAGCCATATTGTTTCTTGTCATATATCTTGCTATCACATAGTTGCTTATCTTGCTTATCATAAGTTGTTGGTGCACATAGGTGAGCCTAGTTGTTTTAGGTTTTGTGCTTGACAAATTAACCACTAGGTTTATTCCGCATTTGTTCAAGCCTAAATCGTAATTATTTTAAAACGCCTATTCACCCCCCCTCTAGGCGACATCCACGATCTTTCAATTGGTATCGGAGCCTCGTCTCTCTTTGTTAGGCTTAACCACCTAGAGAGTAAAGATGTCGACTAGGGGATTAGGATTCTCTCACACTCTTAGTTTCGATGGCACAAATTTTGATGTTTGGGTAATTCACATGCTTAATCTCTTTAGGGTCATGGACCCAAATTTAGAGCGAATTGTAGATATGGGTTTTTCTCCTCCAAAGGATCCTCAAAGATTATCTATAGAGGATGAGAAAAACTCTTATCTCAATGCTCAAGCTTCTAATGTGCTTTTCGATGCTTTGAGCAATGTAGTTATATTTCAACTCATGCCGTTCCGGGATGCTCATGAGTTGTGGACAAAGCTTCAAGATAAATATGACGTGTCCAAGTTTTGTGGGGATGATTGTTCTCCCTCCACATCCGGCCGTATCGTCTTCTCAACTTCTTCTACTTCACCTACATGTGGCTTGCCACAAGGTAATGATATGGTGAGTAGTGTTGGTCATTGCAATGATGATAGTATGTTTATTGTGGATGATCCTTCATCACTATCTTATTGCAATGCTCCTTCTTTGGGCTTTAACACTTCGAGCACTCCAAATGTTTCACATGCTTGTGTTGATAGTCCTTGCATATCATGTAGAAATTGCTTGACTAAATCCCATGATGATATGTTTACTATGTCTTGTTGCCATGATAAAAATGCATATATGTCCTCGAATTGTTGTGCTAACAATGTAGAGGAAACCCAACACCCCATGGAACAAGATGTGGTCTTGAATGGTGCTTCAACGGATCCTTCATCATCATCTATTGCATTTTGCCTTATGGCCAAGGCTTCAAAGGTATCTCCCACTTTGAATCCCAATATATCTTGTGATGATGGCAAGAGTGATGATGATGTTGATTATGATGAAGAGAATGATAATGTTGCCTCCTTAAAAACTATGGGGGAAATGATTTTTAAAGCTCTTCACAAAAATAAACTTGCTCGTTCCAACTTCATGGAAATCATGTCTCTTGCCATTGAAGGCAAGAAATACATTGAGGAGTTGGAATCTCATCTAGAGGAGCATGAGGGCACCATTGAGAAAATGGAAGCTCATGAGCGTGATTACGCAAATGAGATCGCGGAGCTATCTCAAGCTCTTGAACATGAAGAAACCACATCCGAATCTCTTGAGGAGACCTTTGCTCTAGAATTATCTAGAATACAGGAATCTCATGTTAGAGCACTCGAGGTGGCCAATGATTTCAAAACTAAAAATGCTAAGCTTGAAGTTGCTCATGCTAGACTCCTTGAGGATTTTTAGCACCTCGAAAATGGCTCAAGGGTCATCAAGGGTGAGCTCATCAAACTCACTGAGTCTCATGCTCAACTTAAAGCTTCATATTCAAAAGAGCTTGCCAAGTTGTCTTCTCCTATTGTTGCTAATGATGATGCTTGTGCTACTAACTCTATCTCTTGTGAAGCATCCATATTAAAGGAGAATGTTGAGCTAAGGGCTCAACTTGAGTTGCTATCTAGCAATTATGGGATGTTGGAAGAAAATCATGTAAACCTCACAAGCTCTCATGATGATCTTCTAGTATCCCATAATGTGCTAAAGATAGCTCATGAGGCCATGCTTGCTAAGGTAACATCTAGTGAGCCTCATGTGGATACTAGCACTACTTTTGGTCAAAATGCTATGTTGCCTTGTGCTAGTCCTCGCAATTCATCCATGCATAACATTGGTACATCTTGTGATGAATTGCTTTCCTTGCCTTGTTGCTCTAACGATGAAGCTTATACTTCCTCTAGTACTTGTGTTGAGACTAACCATGCAGAGAAAATCAAAGAGCTCAAGGCCCAAGTCACTTCTTTGAATAAAGACTTGGAAAAGAGTCATGAAGTAAAATTCACACTCAACAATATCTTGAGTGTGCAAAAATCCCCCAATGACAAAGGTGGACTTGGATTCAACTCCAACAAGAAGAAGAAGTCCAAAGTGAACAAAAAGAAGGGCCAACAACAAGTCAAGAATTCGGCCAAGATTGTTTGCTTCAAGTGCAAAGTAGAAGGGCATCATGTTAGATCTTTCCCATTGAAGAAGAAGGCCATTAGTGACAAGCAACAAGGGAAGCAGCCACAAGTTCGATCTCATGCTCAACCACAAGTTGAAGAAAGTCCTCTTCCCAAGAATCCTCAAGCTAATGCTTCTCAAGTTGAGAAATCAAGTGAGAAGAAAGTGAAGAGTAGACGTTGCTACTTATGTCGTGAGAAAGGTCACCTGCCTCTTCATGCACTAGTGGTAACTTATCCAACCCAATTATTATTGATGATATCTATTCTCTTGGGAAGGATAAGGTTGGCAATGTGTTTGCCAAAGTTGTTGGTACTCAAAGTGGTGTCAAGAAGAGAACCATTTGGGTAGCCAAGCCTATTGTGACTAACCTCTTAGGACCCAACTTGGTTGGGGACCAACAAGCTCAAACTTGATCAATAGGTGTTGTTGGAGGGCACTGGAGACTTGGCTACTTTATGAAGAATTAAGGGGACTTTATAATTCTAATTGTCTCAAGCCAAGTCAATTGAATCATCAAGATTATATCTTATATCCAATGTGCCTCCTTGTGGTAACTTGTACCTCAATTGCTTACATTGAAAGTTACTTGCCCCCTTGCATGTTTTGGTTTTGTTCCTTGCATGTGTTTGTATATGTTATGCTTCCAACTTGATTATCTTGAGCAATCAAGTATGTGTGTGTTGGTTTGCACATCATGTACATGTGTGTCATGCGTTGAGCCTTTTGCATCTTGTTTATTTCTTAGTTGGCTCTTGTGAGAGATTAATGGAATATCCCATTATGGGGGAGTGATGTGCTTTGTGCACTTCACAATCCTATAAAGGTGGGTACATGGGGAATACCACTTAGTATTGATATTGCAAGCTTATCTAGTCACGATGTGGTATGTCTTCTCATGAGAAATTCAAATTCTAAATAGTCCATTAATTATCTCTTGTTGGATCCTTTAATTGCCTCTTGTCTATCTTTAATTGGTATCACATTATGGGGGAGTAATATGCTATGTGTATATTACTAGCCAAGAAAAGGTGTACATTTGAGATATTGTCATCTAGAGTTGATATTGTAAATTATCTTGTTCCTAGGTGGCATGTTAGCTCTACAAGTTGCAATTTGCTTTTTGTATGGTGTGAAGATGATGTCGGATATCCTTGCTATCTACCACCGGGAATTATTTCCATTTACTTCTTGTCTTTTGACAATTGGTACTCACTTTTGTGGTAGAATTTATTGATCATCTTTACATTGGATTTTGTTTTTTATTTGCCTTTTCTCTTGCCAAGGTTTGTATCATCTCCCTTTGTCTTCCATACCACTTGTGGATCTTGTTTAGTGTTTTCTAGATATAGTGAAAGTGGTGATCCCACCTTGTGCATTTTGTATTCAAATGCAAATTCTCTCAATGCACTAGTCTTGGGGGAGCTATCCTATTTTCTATAAAACACCCGTCTTGCGATCCTTATCAAGTGTGTGTTGGTGGAAGGCAAGCCATTTTCATTTTGGTACTTTGTGCCATCATGAAACTTTGTAGAGAGCTTGGTTTGTTTGGATCCATCCTCTCTTTTGGGAGTTTGATACCTTTTTTTTGAGTGTATCAATGGATATCTCATTCCTTGATGTATCTTTTATGGATATCTTCCAAGTGATGTTTTATTCATTTGGTATCTTTTCTTCACTTGGTTTTTCTTTGTCATTTGGTATCGGTTCTTGAAAGTCTTGAGCATGCATATTAACTTCGTGTAGTATCTTTGGCATGCTTTCTTTCTTTGACCCAATATATAGGGGAAACTCCACCAAGTCTCAAATTGGATGAGATGTGCATGAAATTCATTTTCATATCTATATGCACATATTTATGTGGAGTTTGTCCTATGTGTTGTTGGTTCTCTAACTCTTTGGTCCCAATGAGTTTGGGTACCATTTTGTTTGTGTTATTGTTCTAGGAACAAGTGGAGATGCATTGGATGCTCGGCTCACGCACAAGGAAGGTGTTGTCACCATGTGCTTATTGGAGTCAAGCTAGGATGATCAATGAACTACTTTGTACCTTCAATTGGTATCTACTACATCCTTCCAATATTATCTCGGTAACAAGTATCTTCATATACTTCATGCACACATTTCTTGCATCAACCTTGTGTAGGTTGTATCATGGCATGTTATCCATTCTTTCTTGTGATACTTGTTTCCTTTCTCAAATCATCCCAACAATGATGTCTTGTTGCTAGTTGTGATGTCTTTGATGGGTGTGTGGTAGGAATTCATTTATATACTATAAGACCATATCTAGCCATGTGCTATACTTCCAAGCAAATATCTTATTGGTATATGTATGACCTCCCTTTGGATATCTTGTTCCTCGTGTTGTAACTATTTCGGGTGTACATCCTTCTTTGTAAATATATATCATCATGATTTCGTCTACCTAGAATCTTATACACTTGAGATAAGTTGCATATCTAGTTGATATCCTTTCTTCCATGTCCACCTTGTCTTTCTTATGTTATTTCTTTGGTGGCTCCGTGAAAGCTTTTGCCTTGAGTGCGTGTCTTCTATCATTGCATCTTGATGCGCTCTTGTGTGGTGAACATTATTTTCCTCATGCTTTTCTTTACGAGGTTTTTGCCATCTTAATTGGCATCCTTCGTCTTGACGTGCCTTTCATCTTCTATCTTCACCGCGGGTTGTCACAAGCATAGGTTCTCTATATGCTTATTAGTAATCTTGTGAACCCATTTGCTTGTTGTGTGTGGGAATGATAGGCCTTGCACTGTGTTGCCTCATTCTTTCAAGACTTTATTGATGCTTAATGCTCATCCGTACATTAGTCTTCTCAAGTGCATTGCCTTGACTCACACACATCATTTTGGTTGAGCCCATTCTTAAGTTGCCTCTTTCACTTATTGATCAACCATGTGTTTGTTACATGTACTAGGCTTAGTTTCCTATATGCTCACTTGCACTTGTTGTAAGTTTCTATTGATTTTGGGGGAGCTACGATCCTATTTTGTGCACTTTGTTTCCATATTCAAATATTATTATGCGTGCACAAATCATGGGGAGCCTCTCTAGTTTCTTTAGAACACTCCTTTGCTCATATCATAATATCTTTTATTCATGTGGCTCGTAGGATCATTGGCCTAGTTGGTTCAATTGGTATCTTTTGATAGCTTGCTTCAATAGATATCTTTTGATTGCTTGATTGCTTGTTTCTCTCTTTGTTATGTCTTTGTGGCATATCTTCCTTTTGCAATCTTTGGGCCTCAGTATAGTTTGTCTTCCTCCAAGTATTTACCGTTGGATGTGTGTATTACATTCCACTCTCTTGTTGAGAAATACACAATTTATGGAGGACCACAATCTATATTGGCCCTCTAAGCTTTTCGCCCATTTTCGCAATCGATGCCAATGGGGGAGAAGTTTCAGAGAGTTGTGTGGAGAAGCTTTGGTTTATGTTTCCTTAGCTTTTGCATCTCATTCGCATGCATTATTGGTTGTTGCAGTGCATGGTGATGCATAATTCCTTGTATAAACTCTCTTAAAAGTGATTGTCATCAATTACCAAAATGGGGGAGATTGAAAGAACATGAGGTGCCCCCACGTTTGGTTTTGGTAATTGATGACAATCTCTATGGACTAATGGTTGCCTTGAGTTATATTTGAAGGTTTTGTCCATAGGCTTTCCTTGGAGTACATGTGTTGGTTTCAAGGAGAGTTTGTGTTGACCAAGGTGCTATTAAGGAATTATCCAAAGCTTGGTCATGTGAGAGTTGAGCTTATTGCAAGCATGTCTTGAAGAAGATTGTGTGATCAGAGTACATGTGTTGGTTTCAAGGAGAGTTTGTGTTGACCAAGGTGCTATTAAGGAATTATCCAAAGCTTGGTCATGTGAGAGTTGAGCTTATTGCAAGCATGTCTTGAAGAGGAAGATTGTGTGATCATTCATGTTTACCTTCAAGACATCATGCAAATGAAGAGAGTTGGAAAGATTCAAGGTTGATCAAGACTAAGTCAAGAGTGAATCAAGTTGATCAACTCACAAAGCGTAGAAGATGTACCGAGAGGGATCAAGTGATCCCATGGTTTGGTAAGCATTGTCCATTGTGCTTTGTGTACTAACCCATGGTCTATGTGAGAGTTCTATGTGGGGTTAGGTACGTGTTCATGGTCTTGTGTCAAGAGGAAGATATCACTCAACCCATGGAGAGGATGACATCAAGTGGTGATCGTCATCAAGATTGCCGTGTGCAAGTTCAAGTGGATCATCACGAAGAGATCAAGTGCTTGAAGCTTGCCATCCATTGTGGTGACAATGGACTTGTGAAGATGTGCCGAAGAGTGGCTCACTCATAGTGGACTATGGGGGAGCAATCATCTAGTCTTCATTGAGCCAACGCAATCAAGAAAGGTGGTCCAACTTGAGGGAGTCAAGATCGTAATCATCTAGCTCAAGTGGACCATGTGCAAGGCAAAGGTTTTCCCTTGATAGGTTTTCTATTTTATCGGTCTCATGGTGGTAGTTTGGAGACCGGGTTATAGGATCGTTTGCCGTACTATCAAGAGGGGCTCTCAAGTTGGTAGCTTGATCGTATCGTTAGTAGAGAGCTCAAACCATTGCATCCTTGCATCATCTTTCTTGGTTCTTGTTTGGTTCTCTTTGTGAGTCTTAGAGCTTATGGTCATCTTGATGACAAGCTTTAGTTCATCGAAAACGGAGTTCGCATGCATCTTCTATGATGTTTTCGGTGTTGGAGGTTTTACTGGTCTTTTCTGAGGAAGGGTTCTCACCATTTTCTTATGGGCCTTTTCTCATTTTCTTCTTATTGATATTTCTTTGAAGATTGTGTTAGCCCTTGTCGCTAGCTTTCCAACAAACTTGGTTTCGTCGAATTCGGAGTCCGTTTGCAAAAGTTGTGGCAGTTTTGGTGTTTTGAAAAGGCTGCAGCGGTACTACCGCGAATTGGAGCGGATGTAATTTCTTACTACCACTCCAGAGCAGTACTACCACGGCTCCTACAGTGGTAGTACCGCTCCGGACCAAAAACTCGTCCCAAGTCTTGCGGTGGTAGGCCCGGATGTATTTTTTTGTACCGCTCGCAAGCAGTAGTACCGCTACCATTTGTGGTAGTACCGTCAGGACGAGCGGTAGTACCGCTCCGGCAGTTCTTCTGGCCTTTTGCCTCATCGCTGTTGTTTTTCAAAGGGGTACTTCCGCCCTAGCGGTAGTACCGCTCCTTGGAGCGGTAGTACCGCTCTGTGCGGGATGTGAGCATAACGGTTGGATTTTTCCCCACCTATAAAAGAGGGTCTTCTTCCCCAATGATCCTAATCTCTTGAGCTCGTTTTTACCCCCATTGTTGGCCTTCTTTGAGCTTGCTAACTCTCAATCCCTCCATGGATTCTTGCTAGTTTTTGAGGAAAAAGAGAGAGGAGATCTAGATCCACATTTCCACCAATCACTTTCTCCTCTATGTGAGGGGAACCCCTTGGATCTAGATCTTGGAGTTCTTGGTGTTCTCCTTCTTGTTCTTCCTCTCATTTCCCTCCCTAGCATTAGTTGCTCCAGTGGGATTTGAGAGAGAAGGACTTGGGCACTTTGTGTGCCCTTGCCATTGCATTTGGTGCATCGGTTTGAGTTCTCCACGGTGATACGTGGAAGTGAAGTTTGAGAAGCTTATTATTGTTGGGTGTTTGGGCACCCTAGAGCTTGTTCCTCTTGGGTGCCTTGGCGCCCTAGACGGTTGGTGTTGTTGGGAGCTCAATCATTGTGGTGTAAAGCTCCGGGCAAGCGTCGGGGTCTCCAATTAGGTTGTGGAGATCGCCCCGAGCAATTTGACGGGTAGCGGTGACCGCCCCCAAGGGTTGCCAAAGTGTACGGGTTCGGTGACCGCCCTCAAGGGTCCCTTAGTGGAATCACGACATCTTGCATTGTGAGAGGGCGTGAGGAGATTACGGTGGCCCTAGTGGCTTCTTGGGGAGCATTGTGCCTCCACACCGCTCCAAACGGAGATTAGCATCCGCAAGGGTGTGAATTTCGGGATACATCGTCGTCTCCGCGTGCCTCGGTTATCTCTTACCTGAGCTCTTTACTTATGCACTTTACTTTGTGATAGCCATATTGTTTCTTGTCATATATCTTGCTATCACATAGTTGCTTATCTTGCTTATCATAAGTTGTTGGTGCACATAGGTGAGCCTAGTTGTTTTAGGTTTTCTGCTTGACAAATTAACTGCTAGGTTTATTCCGCATTTGTTCAAGCCTAAATCGTAATTATTTTAAAACACCTATTCACCCCCCTCTAGGCGACATCCATGATCTTTCAGCCATGTACATGCATTAAAATTAATAAACATTGGATGCAAGCATGAGTAGGATATAATCCACCATGAACATAAATATCGTGAAGGCTATGTTGATTTGTTTCAACTAGATGCGTGAACATGTGCCAAGTCAAGTCACTTAAATAATTCTGAGGAGGATACCACCCTATCATACCACATCATAACCATTTTAATAGCATGTTGGCATGCAAGGTAAACCATTATAACTCATATCTAATCAAGCATGTCACAAGCAACTATGATCTCTAATTGTCATTGCAAATATGTTTATTCATAACAAGCTGAATCAAGAACGATGAACTCATCATATTTACAAAAACAAAAGAGGTCGAGTTCACACCAGCTTTTCTCATCTTAGTCAGTCCATCATATATCATCATAATTGCCTTTCACTTGCACGACCGAACGATGTGAGTAATAATAAGAGTGCACATGCATTGGACTAAGCTGGAATCTGTGAGCATTCAATAAATAGGAGAAGACAAAGCAATATGGGCTCTTAGTTAAATCAACAATAAAGCATATAAGAGCCACTTCAACAATTTAATCGTGGTCTTCTCCTATCGACCCCCAAAGAAAGAAAAGAAATAAAACTATTTACACGGGAAAGCTCCCAACAAGCAAAAGAAGAACGGAAAATATTTTCGGGTTTTCTTTTTAATTACTACTACAAGCATGGAAAGTAAATTAATTAAAAGCTACAACTATTTTTTTGTTTTCTTCTTAAGGTTTATTGAACACACAAGAAGAAAGCATAAAAGGAAATAAACTAGCATGGATGATACAATGAAAAAGTATGAGCACCGACATCTAGCAATGAGTGTGTGTGAACATAAATGTAATGTCGGTAAGAAATACGTACTCCCCCAAGCTTAGGCTTTTGGCCTAAGTTGGTCTATGGCCACGGCTGGCCTGGCTGATATCCATAATAATAGTTGTTGGGGTCTTACTGTGATGAGGAAGAAGAAGAGGATGAGTGCAGGAATAAGTGGAGGAGGGCCACCGTGGGTCCACGAGGCAGGGGGCGCGCCCTCCACCCTCGGGCAAGGTGGTTGGCCCCCCTGGTGTGTTCTTTGTTCCATAAATACTCAAATATTCTAGAAAAAATCATATTTAATTTTCAGGGCATTTGGAGAACTTTTATTTTCGAGGTATTTTTATATTGCACGGATAATCAGATAACATCTTGGAAATATGCCCTAGAGGCATTAATAAATTAGTTATTATTATTATATTTCATTGTTCATGATAATCGTTCATTATCCATGCTAGAATTGTATTGATAGGAAACTCAGATACATGTGTGGATACATAGACAACACCATGTCCCTAGTAAGCCTCTAGTTGACTAGCTCGTTGATCAATAGATGGTTACAGTTTCCTGACCATGGACATTGGATGTCGTTGATAAAGGGATCACATCATTAGGAGAATGATGTGATGGACAAGACCCAATCCTAAGCCTAGCACAAGATCGTGTAGTTTGTTCGCTAAAGCTTTTCTAATGTCAAGTATCATTTCCTTAGACCATGAGATTGTGCAACTCCCGGATACCGTAGGAGTGCTTTGGGTGTGCCAAACGTCACAACATAACTGGGTGGGCCAAACGTCACAACGTAACTGGGTGGCTATAAAGGTACACTACAAGTATCTCCGAAAGTGTCTGTTGGGTTGGCATGAATCGAGACAGGGATTTGTCACTCTGTGCAAACGGAGAGGTATCTCTGGGCCCACTCGGTAGGACATCATCATAATGTGCACAATGCGACCAAGGAGTTGATCATGGGATGATGTGTTACAGAATGAGTAAAGAGACCTTCCAGTAACGAGATTGAACAAGGTATCGGGATACCGACGATCGAATCTCGGGCAAGTATCGTACCGCTAGACAAAGGGAATTGTATACGGGATTGATTAAGTCCTTGACATCGTGGTTCATCCGATGAGATCATCGTGGAGCATGTGGGAGCCAACATGGGTATCCAGATCCCGCTGTTGGTTATTGACCGGAGAGTTGTCTCGGCCATGTCTGCATGACTCACGAACCCGTAGGGTCTACACACTTAAGGTTCGATGATGCTAGGGTTATAGGGAAAGTATGTACGCGGTTACCCAATGTTGTTTGGAGTCTCGGATGAGATCCCGGACGTCACGAGGAGTTCCGGAATGGTTTGGAGGTAAAGATTAATATATAGGAAGTATGGTTTTGGCCACCGGAAGTGTTCCGGGCATCACCGGTAGTGTACCGGGACCACCGGAGGGGTCCGGGGGTCCACCAGGTGGGGCCACCAGCCCCGGAGGCCTACGTGGGCCAATAGTGGGAAGGGACCAGCCCCTAGGTGGGCTGGGGCGCCTCCCACCAAGGCCCAATGCGCCCTCAAGAGGAGAGGGGGCAAACCCTAGGCGCAGATGGGCCCTAAGGCCCACCCTAGGTGCGCCCCCCTCTCTCTCCCCCTTGGCCGCCTCCCAGATGGGATCTGGGGGCTGCCGCCACCCCTAGGGAGGGAACCCTAGGTGGGGGCGCAGCCCCTCCCCCCTATATATACTTGAGGTTTGGGGCTGCCCAACACATGTGATTTGTTCTCCCTGTTGGCGCAGCCCTACCCCTCTCCCTCCTCGTCTCTCGTAGTGCTTGGCGAAGCCCTGCTGGAGTCCCGCGCTCGTCCACCACCACCACGCCATCGTGCTGCTTCTAGATGGAGTCTTCCCCAACCTCTCCTTCTCCCCTTCCTGGATCAAGGCGTAGGAGACGTCACCGGGCTGTACGTGTGTTGAACACGGAGGTGCCGTCTGTTCGGCACTAGGATCATCGGTGATTTGGATCACGACGAGTACGACTCCATCAACCCCGTTCACTTGAACGCTGCCGCTTAGCAATCTACAAGGGTATGTAGATGCACTCTCCTTCCCTCGTTGCTAGATTACTCCATAGATTGATCTTGGTGATGCGTAGAAAATTTTGAATTTCTGCTACGTTCCCCAGCACTGGCATCATGAGCTAGGTCTATGCGTAGTTTCTATGCACGAGTAGAACACAAATTGTTGTGGGCGTCGATTTTGTCAATTTGCTTGCCGTTACTAGTCTTATCTTGATTCGGCGGCATCGTGGGATGAATCGGCCCGGACCGACCTTACACGTACTCTTTCATGAGACTGGTTCCACCGACTGACATGCACTAGTTGCATAAGGTGGCTAGCGGGTGTCTGTCTCTCCCACTTTAGTCGGATCGGATTCGATGAAAAGGGTCCTTATGAAGGGTAAATAGAAATTGGCATATCACGTTGTGGTTTTGGCATAGGTAAGAAACGTTCTTGCTAGAAACCTATAGCAGCCACGAAAAAACTTGCAACAACAATTAGAGGACGTCTAACTTGTTTTTGCAGCATATGCCTTGTGATGTGATATGGCCAAATGGATGTGATGAATGATATATGTGATGTATAAGATTGATCATGTTCTTGTAATAGGAATCACGACTTGCATGTCGATGAGTATGACAACTGGCAGGAGCCATAGGAGTTGTCTTAATTTATTTATGACCTGCGTGTCAACATAAACGTCATGTAATTACTTTACTTTATTGCTAAAGTGTTAGCCATAGTAGTAGAAGTAATAGATGACGAGACAACTTCAAGAAGACACGATGATGGAGATCATGATGATGGAGATCATGGTGTCATGCCGGTGACAACGATGATCATTGAGCCCCGAAGATGGAGATCAAGAGGAGCAAAATGATATTGGCCATATCATGTCACTATTTGATTGCATGTGATGTATATCATGTTTTACATCTTATTTGCTTAGAACGACGGTAGCTTAAATAAGATAATCTCTCGCTAAAATTTCAAGAAAGCGTTCCCCCTAACCGTGCACCGTTGCGAAGGTTCGTTGTTTCGAAGCACCACATGATGATCGGGTGTGATAGATTCTAATGTTCGAATACAACGGGTGTAAGCCAGATTTACACAGCAAAAACACTTAGGTTGACTTGACGAGCCTAGCATGTACAGACATGGCCTCGGAACACGGAAGACCGAAAGGTCGAGCATGAGTCGTATAGAAGATACGATCAACATGAAGATGTTCACCGATGTTGACTAGTCCGTCTCATGTGATGATCGGACACGGCCTAGTTGACTCGGATCATGTTTCACTTAGATGACTAGAGGGATGTCTATCTGAGTGGGAGTTCATTAGATGAACTCAATTATCATGAACATAGTCTGAATTGTCTTCGCAAATATGTTGTAGATAAATAGCTCACGTTGTAGCTCCCTGTTTCAATACGTTCCTAGAGAAAGATTAAGTTGAAATATGTTCTAAGCAATGATGTGGACTAGGTCCGTAGTACGAGGAGTGTCCTCACTGCTACACAGAAGGCTTACGTCTTTGATGCACCGCTCGATGTGCAAACCCCTACAACGTCGTCTGTGGATGTTGTGAACACCTGACAGACACATCCTGATGACTACTTGATAGTTTAGTGCACCATACTTTACGGCTTAGAATCGGGATTCCAATGACGTTTTGAACGCCATAGAACATATGAGATGTTCCAAGAGCTGAAATTGGAATTTCAGGCTCATGCCCGTGTTGAGAGGTGTGAGACCTCTGACAAGTTCTTTTGCCAACAAGATGGAGGAGAATAGCTCAGCTAGTGAGCATGTGCTCAGAATGTCTGGGTGCTACAATCACTTAAATCAAGTGGGAGTTAAACTTCTAGATAAGATAGTGATTGACAAAGTTCTCTAGACACTATCACTAAGCTACTAGATCTTCGTGATGAACTATGACATGCAAGGGATGGAGTTGATCCCGGAGCTATTTGCGGTGCTTAAGACCGCAAAAGGTAGAAATCAAGAAGGAGCATCAAGTGTTGATGGTTTAACAAGACCACTGGTTTCAAGAAGGGCAAGGGCTAGAAGGGAAACTTCATGGATGGCAAACCAGTTGCCGCTCCAGTGAAGGAACCCAAGGTTGAACCCAAACCCGAGACTGAGTGCTTCTTTTGTAAGGGGAACGGTCACTGGTAGCAGAATTACCCCAAATGCATGGTAGATAAGAAGGCTGGCAACTTCAACAAAGTATATACGTGTTATTAATGTGTACCTCACTAGTACTCCTGGTAGCACTTGGGTATTGGATACCGGTTCAGTTGCTATTAATGGTGACTTGAAGCAAAAGCTACGGACTAAACGGAGACTGGCTAAGGGCGAGGTGACGATGTGTGTTGGAAGTGTTTCCAAAGTTGATGAGATCACCATCGCACACTCCATCTGCCTTCGGGATTAGTACTGAACCTAGATAAATGTTATCAGGTGTCTACGTTGAGCATGAATATGATTAGATCATGTTCATTGCAATACGGTTATTCATTTATGTTAGGGAATAATGGTTATTCTGATTACATGAATAATACCTTTCATGGTCATGCACCCTATGTGAATGGTTCATTGAATCTCGGTCGTGGTAATACACATGTTCACGCCAAAAGATGTAGAGTTAATAATGATAGTACCACTTTCTCGTGGCACTGCCGCTTAAGTCATATTGGCGTAAGATGCATGAAGAAAGTCCATGTCGATGGATGTTTGGAGTCACTTGATTTTGAATCGCTTGACACATGCGAGCCATGCCTCATGGGCAGGATGACTAAGACCCCGTTTTCAGGTACAATGAAACGGGCAAGTGACTTGTTGGAGATCATGCATGCTGATGCGTGTGATCCAGTGAGAATTGAAGCGTGCAGTGGATATCACTATTTTCTCATCTTCACTAACGATTTGAGTAGATATAGTTATATCTACTTAATGAAGCACAAGTCTGAAACGTTTGAAACGTTCAAGCGATTTCAGAGTGACGTTAAGAATCACCATAACAATAAGATCATGTTCCTACGATCTGATCAAAAGGGGATTTTCTGAGTTATGAGTTTGGCAATCACTTAAGACATTGTGGAATTGTTTCACAGTTGAAGCCACCTGGAACACCACAAGGTAATGGTGTATCCGGACGTCGTAATCGAACACTATGAGATATGGTGCGATCTATGATGTCTCTTACCAATCTACCGTTTTCATTTTGAGGTTATGCGTTAGAGATAGCTGCATTCACTTTAGATAGGACACCATCTAAGTCCGTTGAGACGACGTCGTATGAACATTGGTTTGGCAAGAAACCAAAGTCGTTTCTTAATGTTTGGGGCTGCGATGCTTAAGGCTTCAGCCGGAGAAGCTCAAACCCAAAGCGGACAAACACATCTTCATAGGATACCCAAAGGTGACAGTAGGGTATACCTTCTATCTCAGATCCGAGGGCAAATTGTTTGTCGCTAAGAATGGGTCCTTTCTCGAGAAGGAGTTTCTCTCAAAAGAATTGAGTGGGAGGAAGATAGAACTTTATGAGGTTGTCGAACCTTTACTTCAACCAGAGAGTGATGCAACACAGAAAGATGTTTTCTGTGGCACCTACGTCTGTTGAATAGGAAGTTAATGATAGTGATCATGAAGCTTCGGATCAAGTTGCTATCGAACCTCGTAGGTCGACAAGGATATGTACTACTCCTGAGTGGTACGGTAATCCTGTCTTAGATATCATGTTGTTAGACAACAATGAACCTACGATCTATGGAGAAGCGATGGTGGGCCCGTATTCCGACAAATGGTTAGAAGCCATGAAATACGAGATAGGGTCCATATATCAGAACAAAGTATGGACTTTGGTGGACTTGCCCGATGATCGGCAAGCCATAGAGATAAATGGATCTTTAAGAAGAAGACGGACGTGGGCGGTAATGTTACCATCTATGAAGCTTGACTTGTGGGAAAGAATCTTTTCACAAGTTCAAGGAGTTGACTACGATGAGAATTTCTCACCCGTAGCGATGCTTAAGTCCGTCGGAATCATGATAGCATTAGCTGTATTTTTCGATTATGAAATCTTACAGATGGATGTCAAAACAAGTTTTCTTACCAATTTTCGTAAGAAAAGTTGTATGTGATACAATAAAAGGTTTTGTCGATCCTAAGGATGCTAAAAGGTATGCTGGCTCCAGCAATCCTTCTATGGACTAGAGCAAGCATCTCGGAATCGGAATATATGTTTTGATGGAGTGATCAAAGCTTTTAGGTTTATACAATGTTTGCTAGAAACTTGTATTTACAAGAAAGTGAGTGGGAGCACTACAACATTTCTGATAAGTATATGTGCATGACATATTGTTGATCCGAAATAATGTAGAATTTCTGGAAAGCATAAATGGTTGTTTGAAGAGTGTTTTTCAAAGGAAGACCTGGATAAAGCTGCTTACATATTGGGCATCAAGATCTATAGAGATAGATCAAGACGCCTGATGATACTTTCAAAGAACGCACACCTTCACATGTTTTGAAGGAGTTCAAAATAGATCAGTCAAAGAAGGGGTTCTTACCTGAGTTGTAAGGTGTGAAGTTGAGTAAGACTCAAAGCTTGACCACGACAGAAGAAAGACGAAGGTCGTCCCCTATGCTTTTGTCATAGGCTCTATACGGTATGCCATGTTGAAGTACCGCACCTGATGTGTGCCTTGCCACATGTCTGGCAAGAGGGTACAAAGGTGATCTAGGACTAGATCACCAGATAGCGGTCAAAATTATCCTTAGAGGAATAAGGAAATGTTTCTCGGTTATGGAGGTGATAAAGAGTTCGACATAAAGAGTTACGTCGATGCAAGCTTAACACCTATCCGGATAGCTCTGAGTAGAGATACCGGATAAGTATAATGGAGCAATAATTTGGAATAGCTCCAAGTGGAATGTGGTAGCAGCATCTACGACATAAAGTTTTGCGAAATACATAGGGGATCTGAATATGGCAAGACCCGTTGACTACAACCTCTCTCACAAGCATAACATGATCAAACCCAGAACTCTTTGAGTGTTTATCACATAGTGATGTGAACTAGATCATTGAGTCTAGTAGACTCTTGGATGTTGGTCACATGGTGATGTGACCTGTGAGTGTTAATCACATGGCGATGTGAACTAGATTATTGACTCTAGTGCAAGTGGGAGACTGTTGGAAATATGCCCTAGAGGCAATAATAAATTAGTTATTATTATTATTATTATTATTATTATTATTATTATATTTCATTGTTCATGGTAATCGCGTTCATTATCCATGCTAGAATTGTATTGATAGGAAACTCAGATACATGTGTGGATACATAGACAACACCATGTCCCTAGTAAGCCTCTAGTTGACTAGCTCATTGATCAATAGATGGTTACGGTTTCCTGACCATGGACATTGGATGTCGTTGATAACGGGATCACATCATCAGGAGAATGATGTGATGGACAAGACCCAATCCTAAGCCTAGCACAAGATCGTGTAGTTCGTTTGCTAAAGCTTTTCTAATGTCAAGTATCATTTCCTTAGACCATGAGATTGTGCAACTCCCGGATACCGTAGGAGTGCTTTGGGTGTGCCAAACGTCACAACATAACTGGGTGGCTATAAAGGTACACCACAGGTATCTCCGAAAGTGTCTGTTGGGTTGGCATGAATCGAGACAGGGATTTGTCACCCCGTGTAAACGGAGAGGTATCTCTGGGCCCACTCGGTAGGACGTCATCATAATGTGCACAATGTGACTACGGAGTTGATCACGGGATGATGTGTTACGGAACGAGTAAAGAGACCTGCCAGTAATGAGATTGAACAAGGTATCGGGATACCGACGATCGAATCTCGGGCAAGTATCGTACCGCTAGACAAAGGGAATTGTATACGGGATTGATTAAGTCCTTGACATTGTGGTTCATCCGATGAGATCATCGTGGAGCATGTGGGAGCCAACATGGGTATCCAGATCCCGCTGTTGGTTATTGACCGGAGAGTTGTCTCGGCCATGTCTGCATGACTCACGAACCCGTAGGGTCTACACACTTAAGGTTCGATGACACTAGGGTTATAGGGAAAGTATGTACGCGGTTACGGAATGTTGTTTGGAGTCCCGGATGAGATCCCGGACATCATGAGGAGTTCCGGAATGGTCCGGAGGTAAAGATTAATATATAGGAAGTATGGTTTTGGCCACCGGAAGTGTTCCGGGCATCACCGGTAGTGTACCGGGACCACCGGAGGGGTCCGGGGGTCCACCAGGTGGGGCCACCAGCCCCGGAGGCCTACGTGGGCCAATAGTGGGAAGGGACCAGCCCCTAGGTGGGCTTGGGCGCCTCCCACCAAGGCCCAAGGCATCCTCAAGAGGAGAGGGGGCAAACCCTAGGCGCAGATGGGCCCTATGTAGGATCGAAAGTATGTCTAGAGGGGGGGTGATTAGACTACTTGACCAAATAAAAACTTAACCTTTTCCCAATTTTAGTTCTTAGCAGATTTTAGCTATCTTAGGATAAGTCAAGCAATCATCACACAATTCAAGCAAGCATGCAGAGAGTATATTGGCAGCGGAAAGTAAAGCATGCAACTTGCAAGAATATAAAGGGAAGGGTTTTGAGGATTCAAATGCAATTGGAGACACGGATGTTTTTCCCGTGGTTCGGATAGGTGGTGCTATCCTACATCCACATTGATGGAGACTTCAACCCACGAAGGGTAATGGTTGCGCGAGTCCATGGAGGGCTCCACCCACGAAGGGTCCCCGAAGAAGCAACCTTGTCTATCCCACCATGGCCATCGCCCATGAAGGACTTGCCTCACTAGCGGTAGATCTTCACGAAGTAGGCGATCTCCTTGCCCTTACAAACTCCTTGGTTCAACTCCACAATCTTGTCGGAGGCTCCCAAGTGACACCTAGCCAATCTAGGAGACACCACTCTCCAAGAAGTAACAAATGGTGTGTTGATGATGAACTCCTTGCTCTTGTGCTTCAAATGATAGTCTCCCCAACACTCAACTCTCTCTCATAGGATTTGGATCTGGTGGAAAGAAGATTTGAGTGGAAAGTGACTTGGGGAAGGCTAGAGATCAAGATTCATATGGTTGGAATGGAATATCTTGGTCTCAACACATGAGTAGGTGGTTCTCTCTCAGAACATATGAGTTGGAATGGTGTATGTGTTCTGATGGCTCTCTCCACGAGTGAAGAGGAGGTGGAGGGGTATATATAGCCTCCACACAAAATCCAACCGTTACACACAATTTACCAATCTCGGTGGGACCGAATAAACAAACTCGGTCGGACCGAAATAGTAAACCTAGTGACCGTTAGAGATTTCGGTGGGATTGACATGCAACTCGGTAGGACCGATTCGGTTAGGGTTTGGGCATAACGTAATCTCAGTGAGACCGATTGCACAAACTCGGTGAGACCGAGTTTGGCAATAAGCTAACCAGAGAGTTGGTCAGGCAAACTCGGTGGGACCGATTCGCTCTTTCGGTGAGACTGAAAAGTTACGAAAGGGAAACAGAGAGTTTGCAATCCCATCTCGGTGAGACCGAGATCCTTATCGGTAGGACCGAATTGCTAGGGTTTGGCAGTGGCAAATGACAAGTGAAACTCGGTGGCACCGGATTGAAAGAATCGGTATGACCGAGTTTGACTTAGTGGTTAGGTCATTTGTGGCTATGGAAAAGTGGTTGAGGATTTTGGAGCATATCACCAAGCACATAAAGCAAGAGGCTCATTAAGCAACACCTCATCCCTCCTTGATAGTATTGGCTTTTCCTAAAGACTCAATGTGATCTTGGATCACTAAAATATAAAATGAAGAGTCTTGAACTTTTGAGCTTGAGCCAATTCTTTGTCCTTAGCATTTTGAGGGTTCCACTTTCACATCCATGCCATGCCAATCATTGAGCTTTCCTGAAATAATCATCTTGAAATAGCATTAGCTCAATGAGCTATATGTTGTTATGAATTACCAAAACCACCTAGGGATAGTTGCACTTTCAATCTCCCCCTTTTTGGTAATTGATGACAACATATAGATCAAAGCTTCGACAAATTATAATAATCATGAAATACATCGTCGCTTTGAGAAGTATGTGACAAGTAAGAGCTCCCCCTAAATTTGTGCATATTTAGAATTTGCTTTGGACTGCAAATGCACAAGGAATTAGAGTCATGGGTTACTCTTCCGTGTCACATACATCTTGATGGAGCGCTCAAAAATGATAAGAAAGAAGTACATGCACTCATCACCAAGAATAGTGAGTGATCACATAAGATAGATAGAATGATAATATTAAGCAAACATTAAGTGTAGCTTATGATCAAACACATGATCATCGATGTCTCACAGGCATAAGGACGTAGTATCTCACACACAAGCAAATAAAGTTCGAAAAACCACCAAATAAAACAAGAGAGAATAAAAGCAACACTCTCTCTCGAAGCCTATGATCTATACATTTTCTCCCCCTTTGGCAACAAGTTACCAAAAAGTCCCTAGAAAATGCATAGTGCTAAGTCGACGCTCAGGCTTGATCTTCAGGTGGTGGTGGAGTCCGGAGCACTCCAAGGACGAAGCCTTCGGTAGACGTGGTCGGAGTTGAGGCTGAAGTGGACGCTGGAGCTGGTGGAACTGAGGCTGTGGCTGGCGCAGACGTGGTAGCTCTGGTGTCAGCAACTGGCATTGCAGGCGACCTCGGACCTCGTGGCACCCTGGCAAAAGCATCAGTCTAGTCCTGCCTCTCCTCTCATTCATGTCATCCTGGAGCTGCTCCATGGCAGTCTGTATCTCTATCACCTTGATGTCCAAATCATAGAACCTCTGTTCCATGATCCTCTCTAAGCTTGCCTGGTTCTGAGTTAGGGTGGCTAGTCCTTGCTCAATCCGCAGGGTGGACGCAATCAGGTAACCAAGCTGCTCTTGTTTGGTTTTCAGAAAATATTCAGATGCCTCCTCTTGAGTAGGCATCCTGGTAGCTTTCTCCTTCTTCGCCTTCTCCGTCTTGGCTTGTGCTTGGGCAGATGATGGCTCATTCTCTGTCATGATCACTTGATTATCTTCGAAGTCTGGACGGATGGGTAGGTGTTTCTTATCCAACAAGTATGTGCCCGTGCCCATCTTTGAGTTGATGAGCTCCTGAATCTGTGGGGCATGCCCACAACTCCTCTTCTGGTCGGCAGCTGTCCTCTTGACTGTTTCCACTATGAGGCTCATGACTTTGAATTTCTGAGGTACATCAAAGATATGTAGCAAGTTGATGGCATGACCTCTGATCATCCTGTGATCTCCAGATTTTGGCAAAAGAGTGTGCCTAAGGATCCAGTTGATCGTAGGCAATCCTGATAGCAAGTGTTTCACAGACCCAAACTGGTGAGTGTCAAGATCATCTGTTGGAATCTCCTTGTACATATTTGCCATAGAGTTGTGATCCATCTTCTTCTTGGAGTAGACATCTAAGTCATCTTCATTTTCCTCGGGGGCATTGATAAGCTGTGCCCATTCAGCAACTGTGGACTGGTACCTCGTACCTTCTGACATCCAAGTGATCCTCCCATCTGGGTAGAAGTGTGCTGTGGAGTAGAATTGCATGATTAGCTCCTCGTTCCACTTTGTGAGCTTCTGCCCAACAAAGTCTGCAACTCCACACGCACTAAAGCTGTCATACACTCCAGGATAGTGTTCCTCATTTTCCTTCATGTAGGTCTAGTCGACCCATCTCATGTCACATACTATTGGCTTCTTGTCAAGCAAAACTGTCTCATAGAAATCCTGCTGCTCCTTGGTGTGAAACCTGTAGTCCACTGCAGTCCTCCTTCTGGTAGCATAGGGATCTGTCTCTCTCCACTTCCTCAGCCCTGAGTCTTTCCCGAGCTTCATATTCTCAGCCACAGGATGAGCATCGTTGTGGTCTGGGATCTTTGGCTTGAGCTTCCTAAGGACATGCTTTTCCTCTTCCTCTGCAGCTTCAGGCACTGGGGCCTTGTTCTTTTCAGTGGCTGGAATGATTCTTGTGTTTCTCTTTGGTGCACTCTTTGGCTTAGATGCAGCCTTGGGTGCTTTCTTGGGCTTGGATGCAGTTGCCCCTGACCTTATGGCATCTCCCATAAGTTTGGGTGCCTTGGGTGCTGGTGCAGCAACCTCTTCTTCTTCCTCCTCATCTTCCATGATGGAGGCCTTGCCAAGCACTCTAGCTACAGTCTTCTTGACCCTTTCCTTCCTCTTTTTGCCCTCAGCAGCAACTGGCTCTATGGGTGCAAGCTTCTCAGTTGAAGCTCTAACCTTAGACATGGGCTGCCTGCCCGCTGGCCTTTTGATTTTTAGCCCTGGCTTTGTGCCTTGAGCTGGCTCAACTCTCCTTGATGTGGCCTCTTCCTCTGCCACATAATCTTCATCTTCAGAATCAGAAGCTCTCTTCTTCCTTTGTCTAGTGGCAGCTTTAGGCAGATTGCTGGGGGTGCTCCTGCTGCCATCATCTGAAGAGCTGGAGGGGCTAGTGCCCTCACTCATCACCACTTGCTGCTCTGAGAGGTTCTGGCTGTCACTTTGGTCTGATAAGATGCAAACTCTGACTGCTGACCCTGTGAATAGATTATAGATGAGATAGAGTGGATGAGCATCACAAAGTGCAGAGATTTTGCAAAAGAGTAATTCAAAAACTTAGTTTTAGTTTCCCACTGAAATCATCTCGGATCTACCGATTTTCAAACTCGGTGACACCAAAGCAGTTTTGGCACCAGAACTAGTGAACTCGGTCAGACCGAGTCACAGTTCGGTGGCACCGAGACTGCTAGGGTTTCATAGAGTTCCAAAATCGGTCACACCGATAAGTAATTCTCGGTCAGACCAAGTTTTACTTGTGCAATGGCATAAGCCAAATCGGTGGGACCGAGTTTTTCAACTCTGTGGGTCCGAGATGGTTTCGGCGGAAACCTAACCCTAAAATTTTCGAATTAAACCTAATCTACGAGTTCATTGACTGGATAAGAGTTTATCAAACGTGGCAAGAATCATGATGATCACAATGTGCTAGGAATCGGATTGGAGAATAGCACAAAGATCGAGTCCATACCCTAGTTCGGTGGAGACTTGCTACGGCGGCAACGGCGGGGCAGAATTCCCGTTGACGGCGACGGAGACCAGCGACTGGAGGCGGCTGGCGGCGAGGAGGACGATCCGGAGACCCAGGAGGCAGAGTGAGCTATGCGCGGGCGAAGAGGTTTCGGAGAAATTTCCAAAATTTTGCCCGTCACTATATATAGCCCGACCCTGTCGGTGTGACCGAGTGGAACAACTCGGTGGCACTGAGGTGCAAAACTGTATACAGTTATTGCAACTCGGTGTGACCGAGTGGTTCAAATCGGTTGCACCGAGATCGAAAACCTAGATCAACTTAATGATCTCGGTAGGACCGAAAGTATGGTATCGGTCAGACCGAGAATCACAAAGAGGTTTTGGAAGTTTAAGTCTATGACGAATCGGGGACTCCGAGCGCTCCTCACACAGAGTGGTTCGAATCTGACTTGATCAAATTTTGTGATGCAGCATGAATAGAGTTTGGGACGAGAAAAGCATAGATAGCTAGAGGAGGTTCTTAGGCATTCTTGTCCATCCACTTGGCAAAAGAAGATAAAGCCAAACAATCAAAACAACAAGTGGATGTCCTCGAATGAGTAAAATATGCAACCAACATGCTCACACAATAAGATGGCAAATGAAATATGTGGCAAAGCATGCACAACCAATTCTAGCATCTATCAAGCAATTTGCGATGACTAGGTCATCTATATATGAGTATATTGACTTAGGAGTCAAGTGAGAACACTTGATCGTAGGTCATACTCATCGTTTAAGCTCAAGTGGGGTTACCACTTTTACATAAAGCATTGCTGTATTCACATCTTTAGAGTTGCTTTAGCTCAAGTTTTAGAGTAAAGCTCCCCCTACATGTGATATCCCCCCTAAGAGGGATGAACTAACCTTGGGTTTTGTCGATGATGACTTCATGTAGATGTTGAAGATGTGGATGCTCAATGTTGATGTAGATCACTTGGAGCTATCCATTTGAGTGAATTGCACTTTCAATACCTACATGGGTTAGTCCCACAAGGAACAAACAAGGATATCCATAGACATAGAGTGATGCATACACAAGATGATGTCCATGAAAACTTTAGGTTACCTTGTCCCTTGTCTTACCAACAAGACGTTTTGTGACTCCTTGAACTAGTGCAAGATGTGGAAGTTGATTACACTTGTTCTTGCCAAAATGATAAGAGTGAAGTATGTTGGCGGAGTCACCCTCAAGAACTCTCTAGTTCTTCTTCTTTTGGATCCACACCATCTTGATGGGAATCCTTGGAGTTGTAGTCGTACTTGATGAAGTGGAACTTGAAGTGGTCTTGGGAATCCACTTGACTAAGGTCTTAGGAGATTCTTCAAATGCATCAATCTCCTCTTGAAGCTTGTCCTTGCCTTTTTGCTTGTAGTCTTGTGGTGGAAGATCATCTTGAGCTTGTGTCCCCTTGAAAGAAGTATCAGACTTCTCTTGTTGAGGAACAAACTTTGTCTTGGGGTATTGATCTTCTTCCCACTCAACTCCATTGGCATTGAACTTTCGCTCAAAACCAACACCTTGATTCTTCCGGTGCATTCCTTGCTTGCGCACAATTTCCTCGAATTGCTTACTCCCGGCAAGGCTTTTGTACACTCCTTTCTCTATAATCCCCTTCAATAAGCTATTTTCTTGCTCAAGTGTAACTTGGCTAAGAGAATCATTAGTGGAATCATGAGAACTACTAGAAGCAACAATATTGGATTTAGCATGATCATTGTTACTACTAGAGGAAGAATCTTTCTTGTTCTTGTTACTAGACTTGACTTGAGGCATGTAAGTGGATAATAGTAAACGCTTGGCAATGTAAGAAGAACTTTTCTTGCGGAGATCATCATTGATTGCTTTTAAGAACTCATGCTCTTGCTCAAGATTGAGCTTTTCAAAGCGTAATTTCTCATGAGCTCTTAAAAGTTCTCGATGATCTTCGAAGATAGTTTCATGAGCTAACTTAAGAGTGTTTAGTTCTTTAGTTAGAGCCTCAATCTTCTCCTTATCATTGTCATTAGTTTTATCTTGATTAGCATGATTAATTGATGTTTCATCATAGTACTCATCACTAGAGTTGTCAACAAGCAAGTCATCATCACCTAACAAGTCATCTTCATCACTATTAAAATCAACATACTCGGGGTGTGTTACCTTAGGACCTTTGGCCATGAAGCATCTTCCAATTCCTTCATTTGGTGAGTCAAATATGT
Source organism: Triticum monococcum (assembly GCA_034509565.1). Taxonomy (NCBI): domain Eukaryota; kingdom Viridiplantae; phylum Streptophyta; class Magnoliopsida; order Poales; family Poaceae; genus Triticum; species Triticum monococcum. The sequence continues at coordinate 676,535,067 of CM067845.1, forward strand.
CATAGGAGTTGGTTGACACAAGTGCTAGACCAGCAACACCTTCATCTTGAGCATCTTCGGAGTCGGAGTGATAACTTCTCTCGGAGTGGCTGTCGGAGTCGGAGCCGGATACCCATTCACCAATATGAGCTTGATGTCTTCGTTTTGTGTAGCTCCTTGATGATTTTTCCTTCCTTTCCGAATCCTTGCTTCTCCGTGAGTATCTCCGTTCATAACGATCATCTCTACTCCTTCTCTCTCTTGGTGGTGATTCTTTGCTTCTTCCTTTTGGAGAATCTTCTCTTCTCTTGTAGGGAGCCGTACACTCATTGGAATAGTGTCCGGGACTTCCACAATTATAGCAGTTTCGCTCTCGACTAGAAGATCTTTTGTCATTGTAGGAGCTTGACTTGAAGCTTCTATCTTTGCTTCTACTCTTGTAGAACTTGTTGAAGTTCTTCACCATTAAGCTCAATTCTTCATTGAAGTTTTGTTTCTCACTTGATGATGTGGGGACTTCACATGAGGCTTTGTAGGCACCACTTGATTTGTTGTGAAGTTCCTCTTTATCCTTGAGTGACATCTCATGAGCAACAATCCTTCCAATCACTTCCGTTGGTTTGAGATCTTTGTAATTGGGCATCATTTGAATCAATGTGCACACGGTATCATATTTCCCATCCAAGGCTCTTAGGATCTTCTTGATGATGAATCTATCGGTCATCTCTTCACTTCCTAAGCCGGCAATCTCATTTGTGATGGGAGCAAGCCTAGAGTACATTTCGGCGACACCTTCACCATCCTTCATCTTGAACTTGTCAAGTTGACTTTGGAGCACATCCAACTTGGATTCCTTGACGGAGTCGGTACCTTCGTGCATATGAATCAAAGTGTCCCAAATTTCCTTTGCATTCTCAAGACGGCTGATTTTGTTGAATTCTTCGGGGCACAATCCGTTGAAGAGAATATCACAAGCTTGAGCATTGTATTGCAACATCTTCAACTCATCCGCGGTAGCTTCACGGTTTGGTTCTCTCTCATCAAAGAACTCACCTTGCAAACCAACACAAACAATAGCCCATACGGCGGGGTTATGTCCAAAATATGCATTTTCATTTTATGCTTCCAACTAGCAAAATTAGTGCCATCAAAGTAAGGACCTCTACGGTGATAATTTCCCTCGCTAGACGTCATACTCTCCTAGGTTGTGAAACCAAGGCTATGACCACCAAAAGCTATGGAGATCAAGGCAAATGGAGACCTAAGCTCTGATACCACTTGTAGGATCGAAAGTATGTCTAGAGGGGGGGGGGGTGATTAGACTACTTGACCAAATAAAAACTTAACCTTTTCCCAATTTTAGTTCTTGGCAGATTTTAGCTATCTTAGGATAAGTCAAGCAATCATCACACAATGCAAGCAAGCATGCAAAGAGTATATTGGCAGCGGAAAGTAAAGCATGCAACTTGCAAGAATATAAAGGGAAGGGTTTTGAGGATTCAAACGCAATTGGAGACACGGATGTTTTTCCCGTGGTTCGGATAGGTGGTGCTATCCTACATCCACATTGATGGAGACTTCAACCCACGAAGGGTAACAGTTGCGCGAGTCCACGGAGGGCTCCACCCACGAAGGGTCCCCGAAGAAGCAACCTAGTCTATCCCACCATGGCCATCACCCACGAAGGACTTGCCTCACTAGCGGTAGATCTTCACGAAGTAGGCGATCTCCTTGCCCTTACAAACTCCTTGGTTCAACTCCACAATCTTGTCGAAGGCTCCCAAGTGACACCTAGCCAATCTAGGAGACACCACTCTCCAAGAAGTAACAAATGGTGTGTTGATGATGAACTCCTTGCTCTTGTGCTTCAAATGATAGTCTCCCCAACACTCAACTCTCTCTCATAGGATTTGGATCTGGTGGAAAGAAGATTTGAGTGGAAAGCGACTTGGGGAAGGCTAGAGATCAAGATTCATATGGTTGGAATGGAATATCTTGGTCTCAACACATGAGTAGGTGGTTCTCTCTCAGAACATATGAGTTGGAATGGTGTATGTGTTCTGATGGCTCTCTCCACAAGCGAAGAGGAGGTGGAGGGGTATATATAGCCTCCACACAAAATCCAACCGTTACACACAATTTACCAATCTCGGTGGGACCGAATAAACAAACTCGGTCGGACCGAAATAGTAAACCTAGTGACCGTTAGAAATTTCGGTGGGACTGACATGCAACTCGGTAGGACCGATTCGGTTAGGGTTTGGGCATAACGTAATCTCGGTGAGACCGATTGCACAAACTCGGTGAGACTGAGTTTGGCAATAAGCTAACCAAAGAGTTGGTCAGGCAAACTCAGTGGGACCGATTCGCTCTTTCGGTGAGACCGAAAAGTTATGAAAGGGAAACAGAGAGTTTGCAATCCCATCTCGGTGAGACCGAGATCCTTATCGGTAGGACCAAATTGCTAGGGTTTGGCAGTGGCAAATGACAAGTGAAACTCGGTGGCGCCGGATTGAAAGAATCGGTATGACCGAGTTTGGCTTAGTGTTTAGGTCATTTGTGGCTATGGAAAAGTGGTTGGGGATTTTGGAGCATATCACCAAGCACATAAAGCAAGAGGCTCATTAAGCAACACCTCATCCCTCCTTGATAGTATTGGCTTTTCCTAAAGACTCAATGTGATCTTGGATCACTAAAATATAAAATGAAGAGTCTTGAACTTTTGAGCTTGAGCCAATTCTTTGTCCTTAGCATTTTGAGGGTTCCACTTTCACATCCATGCCATGCCAATCATTGAGCTTTCCTGAAATAATCATCTTGAAATAGCATTAGCTCAATGAGCTATATGTTGTTATGAATTACCAAAACCACCTAGGGATAGTTGCACTTTCACCCTAAGGCCCACCCTAGGTGCGCCCCCCTCTCTCTCCCCCTTGGCCGCCTCCCAGATGGGATCTGGGGGCTGCCGCCACCCCTAGGGAGGGAACCCTAGGTCGGGGCGCAGCCCCTCCCCTCCCCCTATATATACTTGAGGTTTGGGGCTGCCCAACACATGTGATTTGCTCTCCCTGTTGGCGCAGCCCTACCCCTCTCCCTCCTCGTCTCTCGTAGTGCTTGGCGAAGCCCTGCTGGAGTCCCGCGCTCCTCCACCACCACCACGCCGTCGTGCTGCTGCTGGATGGAGTCTTCCCCAACCTCTCCTTCTCCCCTTGCTAGATCAAGGCGTAGGAGACGTCACCGGGCTGTACGTGTGTTGAACACGGATGTGCCGTCTGTTCGGCACTAGGATCATCGGTGATTTGGATCATGACGAGTACGACTCCATCAACCCCGTTCACTTGAACGCTTCCGCTTAGCGATCTACAAGGGTATGTACATGCACTCTCCTTCCCTCGTTGCTAGATTACTCCATAGATTGATCTTGGTGATGCGTAGAAAATTTTGAATTTCTGCTACGTTCCCCAACATAACTTACAGAAAATTATTCATTTTTACTTTATTTCAACTAAATAACATAAAGTATAGAGAGGGTACAGAAGGTTGTGCTTCTAGTTTCATCTATCTCATGCTCATCAAAAGGAATCCACTAACAATGTTGATCAAGTCTTGTTAACAAACTCATTCCGATTAACATGAAATTGGAGAAATTTCGAATAACACTAGGTTACCTCAACGGGGATATGCACATCCCCAATAGTAAGTATATCATATTTCTTCTTGACAGTAGGAAGAGGAAATTCAAACCCTCCAAATATAATCGATGGAATTTTCTGATAGAATTGATACTATGAACTTGAGGTTGTTTCCTCGGAAAATGTACCATATGCTCATTACCATTAACATGAAAAGTGACATTGCCTTTGTTGCAATCAACAACAACCCCTGCAGTATTAAGAAAAGGTCTTCCAAGAATAATAGACATACTATCGTCCTCGGGAATATCAAGAATGACAAAGTCCGTTAAAATAGTAATGTTTGGAACTACAACAGGCATGTCCTCACAAATACCGACATGTATAACAGTTGATTTATCAGCCATTTGCAAAGATATTTCAGTACGTGTCAACTTATTCAAATCGAGTCTACGATATAAAGAGAGAGGCATAACACTAACACCGGCTCCAAGATCATATAAAGCAGTTTTAACATAGTTTCTTTTAATGGAGCATGGTATAGTAGGTACTCCTGGATCTCCAAGTTTCTTTGGTATTCCACCCTTAAAAGTATAATTAGCAAGCATGGTGGAAATTTCAGCTTCTGGTATCTTTCTTTTATTTGTAACAGTATCTTTCATGTACTTAGCATAAGGATTGGTTTTGAGCATATCAGTTAATCGCATATGCAAAAAGATAGGTCTAATCATTTCAGCAAAGCGCTCAAAATCCTCATCATCTTTTTTCTTGGATGGTTTGGGAGGAAAAGGCATGGGTTTCTGAACCCAAGGTTCTCTTTCTTCACCATGTTTCCTAGCAACGGAATCTTTCTTATCATAACGTTGATTCTTTGATTGTGGGTTATCAAGATCAACAGCAGGTTCAATTTCTACATCATTATCATTACTAGGTTGAGCATTATTATGAACATCATCATTAACATTTTCATTAGGTTCATGTTCATTGCCAGATTGTGTTTCAGCATCAGACATAGAGATATCATTTAGATTATCAGGTGGTTCAACAATAGGTTCACTACAAGTTTGCACAGTTCTATCATTTTTCTTTCTCTTACTTTTAGAAGAACTAGGTGCATCAATATTATTTCTCTAAGAATCTTGCTCAATTCTCTTAGGGTGGCCTTCAGGATACAGAGGTTCCTGAGTCATTCTACCAGTTCTAGTAGCCACTTTAACAGCATAATTATTTTTCGTACTATTCCTCTCATTGAGCAATTCCTTTTGAGCTTTAAGTACTTGTTCTACTTGAGTGGTAACCATAGAAGCATGTTTGCTAACAAGTTTAAGTTCACCTCTAATATTAGCCATATAATCACCCAAGTATTTAATCATATCAACATCTTGTTTTAATTGTCTACCAAAATAAGCATTGAAGTCTTCTTGCTTAAACATAGAATTATCAAACTCATCCAAGCATTGACTAGCCATTTTAGTAGGAGGGATTTCAGCTTTATCATATCTATAGAGAGAATTTACCTTTACTACCTGTGTCGGGTTATCGGGGTCTGGAGGTTCTTCAATAAATAAAGGATCAAGATCATATGTTTCTTCGACAGGCGGTAAATTAAGACCATGTATTTCTTCAATAGGAGGTAAATTCTTAACATCTTCAGCTTTAATACCTTTTTCTTTCATAGATTTCTTTGCCTCTTGCATATCTTCGGGACTGAGAAATAGGACACCTCTCTTCTTCAGAGTTGGTTTAGGAATAGGATCATTAATTGGAGCAGGAGCTGGCTCAGGAGGTGCCCAATTATTTTCATTTGTCAACATATTATGCAATAAGATTTCAGCTTCATCCGGTGTTCTTTCCCTGAAAAGAGAACCAGCACAACTATCCAGGTAATCTATGGAAGCATCGGTTAGTCCATTGTAAAAGATATCAAGTATTTCATTTTTCTTAAGAGGATAATCAAGCAAAGCATTAAGTAACTTGAGAAGCCTCCCCCAAGCTTGTGGGAGACTCTCTTCTTTAATTTGGACAAAGTTGTATATCTCCTTTAAAACAGCTTGTTTCTTATGAGTAGGGAAATATTTAGCAGAGAAGTAGTAAATCATATCCTGGGGACTATGCACACAACCAGGATCAAGATAATTAAACCATATCTTAGCATCACCCTTTAATGAGAACGGAAATATTTTAAGGATATAAAAGTAGCGAGATCTCTCATCATTAGTGAACAGGGTGGTTATACCATTTAATTTAGTAAGATGTGCCACAACAGTTTCAGATTCATAGCCATGAAAAGGATTAGATTCAACCAAAGTAATTATATCATGATCAACAGAGAATTCATAATCCTTATCAGTAACACAGATAGGTGAAGTAGCAAAAGCAAGGTCATGTTTCATCCTAGCATTTAGAGATTGCTTATTCCATTTAGCTAATAACCTTTTGAGTTCATATCTATATTTGCAAGCTAAAATAGCTAAAGAAGCTTCTTGATCAAATAAATAACCCTCAGGAATAACAAGTGATTCTTCATCATCACTTTCATCATCATAATAGATTCAATATTTTCAATCTCTCTAGCCCTAGCAAGTCGTTCCTCGAGAAAATCACCAAGTGGCACAGTAGTATCAAGCATAGAAGTAGTTTCATCACAAGTATCATGTATAGCAGAACTAACATCATCAATAACATGCGACATATCAGAGCGAATAGCAGAAGCAGGTTTAGATGTCGCAAGCTTACTCATAACAGAAGGTGAATCAAGTGCAGAGCTAGATTGAAGTTCCTTACCTCCCCTCGTAGTTGAGGGATAAATTGTTGTCTTAGCGTCTTTCAAGTTCTTCATAGTGTCCAGCAGATATAAATCCCAAGTGACTCAAAGAATAGAGCTATGCTCCCCGACAACGGCGCCAGAAATTAGTCTTGATGACCCACAAGTATAGGGGATCGCAACAACTTTCGAGGGTAGAGTATTCAACCCAAATTTATTGATTCGACACAAGGGGAGCCAAAGAATATTCTCAAGTATTAGCAGCTGAGTTGTCAATTTAACCACACTTGGAAACTTAGTATCTGCAGCAGAGTGTTTAGTAGCAAAGTAATATGATAGTGGTGGTAACGGTAACAAAAGAGTAATGAAAGCAAAGTAATATTTTTGGTATTATGTAGTGATTGTAACAATAGCAACGAGAAAGTAAATAAGCGTAAACCAGTATATGGAAAGCTTGTAGGCATCGGATCAGTGATTGATAATTATGCCGGATGCGGTTCATCATGTAACAGTCATAACATAGGGTGACACAGAACTAGCTCCAATTCGTCAATATAATGTAGGCATGTATTCCGAATATAGTCATACGTGCTTATGGAAAAGAACTTGCATGACATCTTTTGTCCTACCCTCCCGTGGCAGCGGGGTCCTAATGGAAACTAAGGGATATTAAGGCCTCCTTTTAATAGAGAACCGAAACAAGCATTAGCACATAGTGAATACATGAACTCCTCAAACTATGGCCATCACCGGTAAGTATCCCGATTATTGTCACTTCGGGGTTAACGGATCATAACACATAATAGGTGATTATAGACTTGCAAGATAGGATCAAGAACTCTCATATATTAATGAAAACATAATATGTTCAGATATGAAATCATGGCACTCGGGCCCTAGTGACAAGCATTAAGCATAGCAAAGTCATAGCAACATCAATCTTAGAACATAATGGATACTAGGGATCAAACCCTAACAAAACTAACTCGATTACATGATAAATCTCATCCAACCCATCACTGTCCAGCAAGCCTACGATGGAATTACTCACGCACAGCGGTGAGCATCATGAAATTGGTGATGGAGGATGGTTGATGATGACGATGGCGACGAATCCCCCTCTCCGGAGCCCCGAACGAACTCCAGATCAGCCCTCCCGAGAGGTTTTAGGGCTTGGCGGCGGCTCCGTATCGTAAAACGCGATGAAATCTTCTCTCCTATATTTTTCTCCCCGAAAGCAGTTATATAAAGTTGGAGTTGGAGTCGGGAGGTCTCTAGGGGGCCCATGTAGGGCGCGCCCCCACCCTCGTGGCAAGGGTGTGGGCCCCCTGGTCTTCATCTTTGGCAAGGATTTTTTATTTATTGTAAGATATTCCGTGGAGTTTTAGGTCATTCCGAGAACTTTTGTTTTCTGCACATAAAACAACATCATGGCAATTCTGCTGAAAACAGCGTCAGTCCGGGTTAGTTCCATTCAAATCATACAAGTTAGAGTCCAAAACAAGGGCAAAAGTGTTTGGAAAAGTAGATTCGGATGATTCCAATCACTTGGCCGTTTGCGGTCTGGGGGCTTGACATGGTGGGACCTTTCAAAATGTCTATGGATAAAAAGACACATCTCTTAGTGGCAGTTGATAAATTCACTAAGTGGGTTGAGGCGGAGCCAGTGAGTAAGTGTGACGCGGCCACGGCGGTTCAGTTCATGAAAAAGGTGATCTTCCGTTTTGGTTTTCCACACAGCATTATCACTGACAATGACACTAATCTGTCCCAAGGGGCTATGGAGGAGTTTTGTCAACATGAGCATATCCGGCTTGATGTTTCTTCTGTAGCTCATCCTCAATCCAATGGTCAAGCTGAGAGAGCCAATCAGGAAATTATGAAAGGTCTCAAACCCCGGCTTATGGTTCCCTTACAGCGAATGTCGGGTTGTTAGGTAGAGGAATTACCCTCGGTGTTGTGGAGTATCAACACCACGCCTAACATGTCTACATGTTACACACCTTTCTTCATGGTTTATGGAGCAGAAGCAGTGTTTCCTAGTGACATCCGTCATGACTCGCCCCGTGTGGCGGCTTATGTTGAAGCTAATAATGAACAAGCCAGACATGATGCACTTGAATTGTTGGATGAAGAAAGAGACTTAGCAGCGGCTCGATCAATAATTTATCAACAGGACCTGCACCGTTATCACAGCCGCCAGGTTAAGTCCAGGGCTTTTCAGGAAGGCGACCTGGTGCTCCGGCTCATCCAGGATCTGTCAGATGCGCACAAGTTATCCCCACCTTGGGAAGGACCCTTTGTGGTCATCAGGAATTTAAACAACGGGTCGTATTACCTCATCGATTTTCGAGAGCACAAAGATTCACGTAAGTCAGAGGAGGAGACCCGCCGGCCGTGGAACATTGCTCAACTTCGGCCATACTACACCTGAGCCACCGGCTCTCATCATGTACATACTTTAACATTGTATATACCATGAAAAAGCAATAAAGTAATACCATCGGTCTCTTTTTTTCTCAAAGATTATGCATCTTTTGTATATTTCTTATTTTCAAATGACTATTAAGGACCTGATCATATTTGAATCAAGTCTAACCTTTTTTTGGTCCGGCTTATGATCGTATTCGAATCTGGCTGCAATTATCATGGTCACATGGGGGCTTCCTGTTCAAACATAGGTCGCATTCGAACCAAAGAGAACATAGCTGCCATAACCCTCTTGATCAGCTCAAGGCCAAACTCACTAGGGGGCTTCTTGATCGTATCCGAATCATAGCTTAACCCCTTTTGGGTCTGACTTGGATCGTATTCGAATCAGGGTCGTTAAAAACCTCTCAAGGTCATTTGGGGGCTTCCTGTTCAAACATAGGTCGTATTCGAACCAAAGAGAACATAGCTGTTGGTACGCTCTTGATCGGCGCAACGCCACAACCACTGGGGGCTATATGGTCATATTCGAACCCTAGCTTAACCCCTTTGGTCCGGTTTACTGATCGTATTCGAATCAGAAGCCACCAACCTTTAAATATAAGGTTAAATCATACTTGTTAACTATTATTTGCCTTGGAGTTTCTTGTTACAAATAATTAGCATGATCTTCTTCCTCGGCTTGTCTATTTGACAACAAAGCTACCAAGGTATGATGATCATTAAAGTATTCAAAGGCATTGATTTCTCAGAAAGATTGAGTTATCAACTTCATTACCCGGGTTACTCAAGCCGGTGGTCTAAGGATCAAAGGTACAAGTATGGCTATTATTTATATGTAATTGCCTGCTACATTAACTAAAGAGTTAGTTTCAGCCCTTGTCATTTATTTATATCTGTTTTCTGTTTTCTATTGTGATAAACATATTGGATATAAGCCGGGTGTTTTAACCCGTTCGGTTCTAAGCCGCCAAGCCAGTCTTTTCTCCTGTATCTACAGGGAACAGACTTAAAGTGTTGCAGAAACAATCATCAAATATAATGCATATATTGCCATCGGGAAACACAGAGTCACACACAGTGTCTTCTGCACGATGGCATAAGCAAGGCATTCAGTGTTTTCACAGCTAAACTATTACACGGCTATTTATAAAGCCAATGAAGATGGTTTTTACTCCTCCCTCGTTGATTCACCGCCCTTTGTTGGCTAGAAGTTGGGTTTGACTAGTCAAAACCATTCACGGCGACAAATTCGGCTTCATCGTCGATCAGGCTTGCCGGGTCAACTTCCGGGGCAAATGTATTTTCCCTTACAGGCGGGATCAAATCTGCCACCTTGTATGAGGGAGTCGCCATCTTCTTATTTTCAGCATCAAAACCCGGCTGATATTTGTTAATGTTGGTATCATCTCCAAGGGAAGTTGCCTGAGGCCGGACTCCGCGCACGCAAGCCATGAAGTCATCCTGCTCAAAGGGAGATCCATCTTCCTTCACCGTAGGATAGCCTTTGGCCACGTCCGCCGGGTCTAGGTCTGGCACCCAAGCCTTGGACCGGCTCAGGGCAGTCAAAGCCCCGACTCGCGTATAGGAGCGCTTCACTTCTTGAAATCTGGCAGGCAGGATTGATAGTTTCTTCAAGACGTCGGTGAGCCGGTTGGGTCCTTGATTGGCAAGAGAGATGGCGGCAAGTGCCTGTTGTGCGCCAATATACAGTTGTTCTACTAAAGTGTACACTGCCTTCAGTTTAATCAAAGGATCTTGGCTCAGGTTCTTGCTTCGTGGGCCTACGCATGTTTTAAAAACAAAGTTAGCTGGCGGCTTATAATCCGGATAAGCAAAAAGTACATAAGATTAAAAACGGACGGCTTACCAAAGATGGCGGCCACCATTTGAGACACCCGGCCCTTTAAGCCATTCAGCTCTGTTGACACATCTTCAAGGGCTGCTTCGGCTCTCTCAGTGCGTTGTGTCAGAAGCATTTTTTTCCTCTGCCCAGGTTTTCTTCTTGGCAGCCAAACTGGTCTTTAAGTTTTTCGTCTCAGAGAGACTTATTTGCAATTTGGAGTTAGCAGACTTAATTTCTTCTTCCTGACCAGCTAGCCGGGTCTTCGCACCAGTCAATTGCGAGTTTAGTTCGGATAAGGCATTCTGCAAGAATACATACTCAGATAAGTCAAGATTTTGCTCAAAGGTTCAAATATCAAGATTCAAGGCTCAAGTACTTTCCAAAAAACCACTTGACACTTGGGGGCTAATATATACCAAAACAATTTCTTATGGCTCTAAAGACATACTTTAAGTCCCAAGTACTTTACAAAGTAACAACACTTGGCACTTGGGGGCTAATGTATGCAGTTCAGCAAGTTTCTCAAGGTTAAGCCGGAATATTGAGTTCTTTGAATATGGTACAATTTTTTTAAGGTACCGGCTCATTTATGATCAAAAAGAACTGGCCCTTGGGGACTACAGGTGAAGTTTTGTTCTATTTTATTGAATTCAAGAAAATCAAAGGTAAAGGTCTTGGCCTATATGCTAAAGTCTATAGATCATTCCGATTGTTTCATAATCTGAAGACTTGGGGCTGAAGGAATATAGATAAGCGGGAAGAACATACCTCATATTTCAGCTGCAACTGTTTGACCATTTCGATCTCAGAGTCACGACTGGAGTGCACGTGGCTGAGATAGCTGGATTAAATATCATTGTCATTTAGATGGTCATAATTGGCAACGTCAAAGTGCACTTTCTGCCTCTCCAATGCCTCTTGTTTCGTAGTACACCGAGCCAGCGCAGTTGGATTCCCTGGTTCAATAAAGCGACTCCCGGTGATCTGAACGTCTTGTGCAGACGGTGATGGCGGGTTGGCTAAGCTTGATGGTCTAGTACCAGAAGGTTCACAGTGGTCTCATCAAACGACGGCTCAGGAGGATTTGCTTCTGCATCAACAGGCGGGTCTTCTGGGGCGTTGGTTAATGGAGAAGATGGCCTGGCCGGGTCAGATGCAAGCACCGACGGGTCTTCTGCCAGTTTAGCTACCTTTGCCTTCTTGGATTTAGCTTGGCCACTAAGAAAAATGTTGCAGGATTATCAGTATAAAGATACAATTTGAACAACCCGGAAAACATGAGGATTTTTCATTACCCAGGGGCAGTCTTGAAGGCCGGAAATTGCGTCTGTGATGAATCGCCAGAAGAGCGAGACACCTCCTGAAAAGATAAAATAGAGTTAAAGTAATACAAGGGGAAGGATCCATTAAACAGAGTTAAAGACAGAAAGAAGTAAACCTCATTCGGGCGCTTCTGAGGAGTTTGTTGAAGAACGACAGCCGGCTCATCTTCAGTCCGAGCTTGACGGCGGCTTTCATGTTGCTACTTTTTCAAACGAAAGTTGGGATCCAAGTGAGCTAAAGGGTTAGAAAACCTTACTTTACAAATCACTCGTCGAACTTTTTGTCTTGGCAAGGGCTCTGAGTCGGAGGAAATGATAGTTACCTCTGCTTCCACAGCCTGACTGGCCCTAGTGTCATCCTGGTAAGGATCAGTGTCAATAAGATTGTTAAAAAATTGGCCAAGGGAATCAAGGGCTACCTCCGAATCAGATGTGTCATCAAGCTTCATCCAATCTTCAGCAGCGTTCTTTTTCTTCTTTTTCGACCTCCGGGTCGTTTTCTTGGCATTTATAGCGGCGGCTTTCGCTTTCTTGGCAGCCTCGTGGTCATACTTAACTTTCCAGAAGTCAGAATTGGCCTGCAGACAGGTAAAAACAAGATAAAGAGTCAGGCAAGTATTAAAACAATACGGCTGGGAAAATACAAAGGAGAGAAATAACAATATCCTTACTTCTGGCACCGGGTTAAGCTGGCAGAAGGGGTTTAACCTGACGACACTGCAATCTTCGTATTTCCCATTCACCAGAAGAGTTGACATTGAAACAATATCTTCTTCTGTTAATTGAACGGGGCTGTGACGAAGAGAGTCATTCGGGCCTCCACCATACTCATACATCAGCTTTGATCGACGGCTTAAAGGGATGATCCACCATGAGATCCAACAGCAGGTCCGATCAACTCCAGTTAACCCATTCCCTAACAAAGCATTAATCCTTTTGATGGAGGGTATCAGCCTCTTGCGTTCAGCGGCAGTAAGCTTGTCAGGAAGCGCGAACTTGGAGTCAAGACGATTAGGGCAATAACCCGGCAGTGGCTTCTCGTTCGCCGGCGAAATGTCTTGACAGTAGAACCAAGTCTAGTTCCAGTCCTTTGGGTGACTTGGTAAGACTATGAGAGGGAAGACAGCACCCTGTCGGCACTGAATTGAGATGCCTTCGAGTTCTAAGCTGAGGCCGTTGGTGCACTCATTCTGCCGATTCAGATAAAAGTATTCTCTTAACAACTCCATGGTCGGCTCTTGTTGAAGATATACCTCACAGAGCACTTGGAAGTTACAGATGTTAGATACGGAATTGGGCCCGATATCTTGAGGGTGGAGTTTGAAAAAGTGGAGGACCTCTCTGAAGAACTTTGAGCCGGGCGGTGAGAAGCCACGGTGAAGGAAATATGCCCTAGAGGCAATAATAAAGTTATTATTTATTTCCTTATTTCATGATAAATGTTTATTATTCATGCTAGAATTGTATTAACCGGAAACATAATACATGTGTGAATACATAGACAAACAGAGTGTCACTAGTATGCCTCTACTTGACTAGCTCGTTAATCAAAGATGGTTATGTTTCCTAACCATAGACAAAGAGTTGTTATTTGATTAACAGGATCACATTATTAGGAGAATGATGTGATTGACATGACCCATTCCATTAGCTTAGCACCCGATCGTTTAGTATGTTGATATTGCTTTCTTCATGACTTATAGATGTTCCTATGACTATGAGATTATGCAACTCCCGTTTACCGAAGGAACACTTTGTGTGCTACCAAACGTCACAACGTAACTGGGTGATTATAAAGGATCTCTATAGGTGTCTCCAAAGGTAAATGTTGGGTTGGCGTATTTCGAGATTAGGATTTGTCACTCCGAGTGTCGGAGAGGTATCTCTGGGCCCTCTCGGTGATGGACATCACATAAGCCTTGCAAGCATTACAACTAATGAGTTAGTTGCAAGATGATGTATTACGAAACGAGTAAAGAGACTTGCCGGTAACGAGATTGAACTAGGTATTGAGATACCGACGATCGAATCTCGGGCAAGTAACATACCGATGAAAAAGGGAACAACGTATGTTGTTATGCGGTCTGACCGATAAAGATCTTCGTAGAATATGTAGTAGCCAATATGGGACTCCAGGTCCCGCTATTGGTTATTGACCAGAGACGTGTCTCGGTCATGTATACATTGTTCTCGAACCCGTAGGGTCCGCACGCTTAAGGTTTCGATGATAGTTATATTATGAGTTTATATGTTTTGATGTACCAAAGGTTGTTCGGAGTCCCGGATGAGATCACGGACATGATGAGGAGTCTCAAAATGATCGAGACATAAAGATTGATATATTGGAAGCCTATGTTTGGATATCGGAAGTGTTCCGGGTGAAATCGGGATTTTACCGGAGTACCGGGAGGTTACCAGAACCCCCCGGGAGCAATGTGGGCCTTAGTGGGCCTTAGTGGAAGAAGAGGAAAGGCGGCCAGGGCTGGGTCGCGCGCCCCTCCCCCCTAGTCCGAATAGGACAAGGAGATAGGGGGCCGGCGCCCCCTCCTCTCTCTCTCTCTCTCTTTTCCACCTCGCGAATCCTATTCCAACTAGGATTGGGGGAGAAGTCCTACTCCCGGAGGGAGTAGGACTCCTCCTGGCGCACCCTATGATGGTCGGCCAGCCTCCCCCTCTTGAACCTTTATATACGGAGGCAGGGGCACCCCAGATACACACAAGTTGATCCACGTGATCATATTCTTAGCCGTGTGCGGTGCCCCCTTCCACCATAGTCCTCGATAATATTGTAGCGGTGCTTAGGCGAAGCCCTACGACGGTAGTACATCAAGATCGTCACCACGCCGTCGTGCTGATGGAACTCTTCCCCGACACTTTGCTAGATCGGAGTCCGGGGATCGTCATCGAGATGAACGTGTGCTAGAACTCGGAGGTGCCGTAGTTTCGGTGCTTGATCGGTCGGGCCGTGGAGACGTACGACTACATCAACCAAACGCTTCCGTTGTCGATCTACAAGGGTACGTAGATCACACTCTCCCCTCTCGTTGCTATGCATCACCATGATCTTGCGTGTGCGTAGGAATTTTTTTGAAATTACTACGTTCCCCAACACACGGTTCACGTGGTCAGTAAAAACAATTACTTTGCCGTCTCTTGGATTGGGCTGTTCTTCTTCTGAGTCAGGGGCACGGTAATACATGACGGTTTTCATTGGCAGAAATCCTAAGGTGATGAACTCTTTCAAACGTTCCTCAGTTACGGTTGAGGGAACCCAGTTACAGATGGTTGGTGCTTTGGACGGCATGATGTGCAAAGAAGAACTGAAAAGAAAAGGAACATGCGAGTTCAGTTTAATGGTGAGATTGACAGTTAAGTGATGAAGATGCAAACAAGTAATGGCGGCTTAGTTAAGGGCTAATGACATATAAGGAAAATTAAGCCGGCATGATAAGCCGCCATGACTACAGATATTTGAAGAAGACAATTTCAGCTAAGTGTTGAGACAAACAAGTTTCCTAAATTGTTTGGTATTATTCTAGATCAAATGGCTATTCAAAATGGAAAAAATTCTAGACCTAAAAAAGTTCAGCGCAGAAGAGTATGTAAATTCTAATGCAGCCTTTGAAACAAAGAAAGGGATCTGTGGATAAAGAAAAGGCACAAGAAAACCACCGCATGAGTATATATATATATATATATATATATATATATATATATATATATATATGGATCAAGAAGAGACCTACAGTGGAAAAACTACAAGGGACTGCGATGAACTCGAAAGAACACGAAAGAATCTAGAAACCCTAAGTGCAGATCTGAGAAGTGAAAAGAAGAGAACTTACAGTCACAGGTCTTCTGCGAAGGTGGCCGCTATTCTCTAGATCGGTTCAGGTTGATGCAGCGGCCAACATCGACGGAGATGGAGGTGAAGCGCGGCGGCGGCGAAGCTCGAGCAGCAGGGGGTGCGCAAGAGGAAGAAGATGGAGCGAGAGAGGAGAATGAGGATGGCCGAGGCGTGCCTATTTATAAGGGAAAGATGCGAACAGACAGGCGTGAAAATCGAGGGGAGCCGAATAATGGTTATCTAGCTACACAGACGCCTCGATTCTCGGGAAGCATTAAAGATAAAAGATCCGTTGGGAGATGACGTCATGAAAGTTTTTTGCATTTTCAAGAGATGATGTCATGGCGGGTTACAAAAACTTCAGCGAAGATAAGAAGATGGACTTTGGTCTAAGTATTGAAGATTGAAGAAGAATGAAATTCAAAGTCAACCTAGGGCCTAATGTGGGGGATATTATTATCAGACATTACCCGCCCAGGAGGGGCCGGGTCAGCCCCAATGGCGGGTTATGCTAGAAGCCCAATAAACATTCAAGATGATAGTTTATTAAACCTTATAGAAGGCCCAAAGTCTTGGAGGCGGCTTAAGGCCCGATATTGTAAACCGCCGTATGTAAGGAAAGACTTGTAAAGAAAGGCATGTAAAGGAAGTCACCGAGCCGGACATGATTATGAGCCGGCCGGGACTCTATAGGCCACCAGGCGTCAACCCATGTATATAAGGGGACGACCCGGTGGCGGCTTAGGACAAGAAACAACAAATCGATAACCAAGCCGGCGAGTTGAGCCTCTTGGTGATCGGAATCCCAGCAATACCAATCCCAACTAGACGTAGGCTTTACCTTCATCGTAAGGGGCCGAACTAGTATAAAACCCTCTCGTGTCCTTTGTCCCGATTAACCCCTTTAAGCTTCCTAGTGCGATGGCCCTACGACTAAGTCCTTGCTCTAGGACATCTGCCGTGACAATTCCACGACAGAATTGGTTCTTGATTTTGTGATGCAAACTCCAGCACAAGAATTTGAGCTCCTAGGCCAGGTTAATATTCATGAGTTAGTGGCCATTACTCCGTGGTACATTTCATGGGAGAGGAGGAGAGTTGTTCACGGTGAAGTAACATAAAATGCAAAGGAGATGGTATCATCTATCCGAGCTATTACTACTAATTATGTTGCTTCTTTGGCACTCAAGGCCACACCTAACAGCATGTTTGGTTCGGGGGAATTAGAGATGCGGAATGGGAGTTGAGGGTTGAGGAGATTAAAAGTCAATTGTTTGATTAGAGGGAATGGGAGTTTAAGTGGGAAGGGAATGAGAGTTGAGGAAGCCAATTCCCACTGATTTTTTCCCGGGGGCACCCTATTAATTCGTGAGCATGGTTTATTCCCGCGCTAATTCCCACCATATACCAAACAAGGTAATGAGAGTAAAAATCTACTTCCCATGCCTAATCCCTCCATAAACAACCTTGTGCAAACTCCCATTCCCCTGCCCAAGTGTTGGGGGGGGGGATTATGACCATGGGTTGCAACAAATTGATGGCAAACTCTGATAATATCGAGGTGGTGAAGACAATGAACAATGGAGGTCGTTCTTTGGGAATAGCGGCTACTATCTGTCATGATTGTTATAATCTGGCTTGCGAGTTTTGATGTACTTATTTTGATCAATGTAAGGCTGGTCATAGTGGGGAGTAACTTAGACTAGTGTCATGCATATTACACTAGTCTAAGTTACTACATTCATAATGCAAAGTAACATAATAGTAGTATCATAGATGGCTTCATTTATTAGCTCGTAGACTCATCTTATCTTGGAAAGCGCTATGTTATAGCAACTGATGACCCACAAGTATAGGGGATCTATCGTAGTCCTTTCGATAAGTAAGAGTGCCGAACCCAACGAGGAGCAGAAGGAAATGATAAGCGGTTTTCAGCAAGGTATTCTCTGCAAGTACTGAAATAAGTGGTAACATATAGTTTTGTGATAGGATAAATTGTAACGAGCAACAAGTAACAAAAGTAAATAAAGTGCAGCAAGGTGGCCCAATCCTTTTGTAGCAAAGGACAAGACGGAACAAACTCTTATAATAGGAAAAGCGCTCCCGAGGACACATGGGAATATCGTCAAGCTAGTTTTCATCACGTTCATATGATTCGCGTTTGATACTTTGATAATTTGATATGTGGGTGGACCGGTGCTTGGGTGCTGTTCTTACTTGAACAAGCATCCCACTTATGATTAACCTCTATTTCAAGCATCCACAACTACAACAAAAGTATTAAGGTAAACCTAACCATAGCATGAAACATATGGATCCAAATCAGCCCCTTACGAAGCAACGCATAAACTAGGGTTTAAGCTTCTGTCACTCTAGCAACCCATCATCTACTTATTACTTCCCAATGCCTTTCTCTAGGCCCAAATAATGGTGAAGTATTATGTAGTCGATGTTCACATAACACCACTAGAGGCTAGACAACATACATCTTATCAAAATATCAAAAGAATACCAAATTCACATGACTACTCATAGCAAGACTTCTCCCTTGTCCTCAGGAACGAACGTAATTACTCACAAAGCATATTCATGTTCATAATCAGAGGGGTAATAATATGCATATAGGATATGAACATATGATCTTCCACCAATTAAGCCAACTAGCATCAACTACAAGGAGTAATCAACACTACTAGCAACCTACTAGCACCAATCCCGGACTTTGAGACAAGAATTGGATACAAGAGATGAACTAGGGTTTGGAGATGAGATGGTGCTGGTGAAGATGTTGATGGAGATTACCCTCTCCCAATGAGAGGAGCGTTGGTGATGATTTCCCCCTCCGGGAGGGAAGTATCCCCGACAGAACAGCTCTGCCGGAGCTCTAGATTGGATCCGCCAAGGTTCCGCCTAGTGGCGGCGGAGTCTCGTCCCGAAAAGTTTCTCCTTATTTTTTTGTCATCAAAAGACCTCATATAGGAGAAGATGAGCATCGGAGAGCCAACAGGGGGTCCACGAGGTAGGGGGCGCGCCCTAGGGGGGCCCACCCTCGTGACAAGGGTGTGGGCCCCCTGGCCTTCATCTTGGGCGAGAATTTTTCTTTATTTCTTTTAAGATGTCCCGTGAAGTTTTAGGACTTTTGGAGTTGCGCAGAATAGGCCTCTAATATTTGCTCCTTTTCCAGCCCAGAATTCCAGCTGCCGGCATTCTCCCTCTTTATGTAAACCTTGTAAAATAAGAGAGAATAGCCAGAAGTATTGTGACATAAAGTGAAATAACAGTCCATAATGCAATAAATATCGATATAAAAGCATGATGCAAAATGGACGTATCAACTCCCCCAAGCTTAGACCTCGCTTGTCCTCAAGGGAAAAGCCGATAACAATAAATATGTCCTCATGTTTAGAGGTAGAGGCGTAGATAAAAATAAAATACGGACATGAAGGCATCATGATTATTCTTATAAAAACAACATATATAGATTTTGTCATATGATTACTTATGTTCAAGTGATGATCTATTCACAATGCAAAAGTATAATCATAAACTTTATTGGGCTCCAACAAACTATAATCTCAGTCATTGAAGCAATTGCAATTTATCATAACATCGGAAAGAGTCTATGTCAGAGCTAAAAAGCAAGTCCACATACTCAACTATCATTTAGTCCTCCATAATTGCTAACACTCACGCAATAGTTGTGGTTACGGAGTTTTAATCGGACACAGAGAAAGATAGGGGCTTATAGTTTTGCCCCACAACTTTTTACCTCAAGGGTAATGCCAACAATAATGGTTCATGCTCCCCTACATGCAATTAGATATATATATATATATATATCATGTTCTTTCCAACTTGTTGAGCTTGCCAAAGGATAAAATGAGAAAGGAAAGGTGAAGATCACCGTGACTCTTGCATAAGGTAGAAGATAATAATAAAGGATAGGCCCTTCGCAGAGGGAAGCAGAGGTTGCCATGCGCTTTCATGGTTGGATATATAAAATCCCAATGCGAAAGAACGTCACTTTATATTGCCACTTGTGATATGAACCTTTATTATGCAGTCCGTCGCTTTTATTACTTCCACATCACAAGATCGTATAAAGCTTATTCCTCCCACACCAATCAATCATATATATTTAGAGCAATTTTTATTGCTTTGCACCGATGACAACTTACTTGAAGGATCTTACTCAATCCATAGGTAGATATGGTGGACTCTCATGGCAAAACTGGTTTAGGGATATTTGGAAGCACAAGTAGTATTTCTACTTGGTGCTGAGAATTTGGCTAGCATGAGGGGGAAAGGCAAGCTCAACAAGTTAGAGGATCCATGACAACATACTTTATCTCAGATATAAGAAAGACATAACTCATTACCTTGTCTTCCTTGTCCAACATCAACTCTTTAGCATGTCATATTTTAATGAGTGCTCCCAATCATAAAAGATGTCAATGATAATATATCTATATGTGAAAACCTCTCTTTCCTTATTACTTCCTATTAATTGCAACAATGACCAAAGCTATGTCTGCCAATTCCCAACAAGTTTTAATCATCATACTCTTTCTATGTGAAGTCATTACTCTCAATAAGATCAATATGAACTTTTTGTTTCTTTTTATTCTTTTTCTCTTTTCTTTTATTCACCCAAGATCATGGCAAAATAATCAAGCCCTTGACTCAACACTAATCTTTATTATATATAACTCACATACTCGATTACATAGAGAGATCATAAAGCAAAACTCAAAACTAGATCATGCCATAAACTTTATTCTACTAGATCAAGATACTACTAATAGGATCGAACTAAGAAAAACGGTAAAGGTACGAGTTGTGATGGTGATACGATATCGGGGCACCTCCCCCAAGCTTGGCAGTTGCCAAGGGGAGTGCCCATACCCAGATACTCAATTCTTCATTGTTGGTGAAGAAGGTGGTGGTGACGGGTAATCGCACACCAAGCGTAAGAGGTCCTCTAGCTTGCGAATAATGCCCTTGAGTGCGACAATATGCTCCTTCAACAAAATATTTTCTTGTGTGAGATACTTGTTTTGTATACGAGCTAACTCAATCATCTTGAAAGCTTCGATCTCAGTTGGGGTAAGAAGGTTATGATCAAGTTGAAGGATGTCTTTTGCTGCCGGAGCTTCATCCTCCGTGGCCTTTTTGATCCTTTCATCCTTGTTGACCCTCGTGGGTTCTTCCCTCTTCAGATCTATCTTCATTAGCCAAGCATCATTGTCACCATTGTTGGAGGAGGGAGACGACATGATGCCTAGCCTGGAAAACCCTGACAGAAAACAACTCGAAACAGGATCAGAGGAGATTTGCGTGATACGAGAGTCAAAACCTTCAGGAGGTTATATAATGAATTTTTACCGACCAAAATATGTATCATGCAAGAAAACATAGTCCGAAAGGCACACGAGGCGCTCATGAGGTAGGGGGGTGCGCCTAGGGGGGTAGGGCGCAGCCACCACCCTTGTGGGGCCCTCGTGTCCTTCCCGGGCTGCTACTTATTTTTCTATTTTTCTAAATATTCCAAAATGGAGAAATATTGCCATAAAAATTGTTTTGGAGTCGGTTTACTTACCGTACCACACACCTATTCCTTTTCGGAGTCTGAAACGTTCCGAAAAGTATCCCTTATGTATTCCTCCGGGGTTATGGTTTCAATAATATTGGTTTCAACATTTATGGGATTACCTGAGATATAATGTTTAATTATTTGACCATTTACCACCTTCGGATTTGTGCCCTCGAAGTTGTTGATTTTTATGGCACCGGAACGATAGACCTCTTCGATAACATAGGGCCCTTCCCATTTAGAGAGAAGTTTTCCGGCAAAAAAATCTTAAACGAGAATTGTATAGCAATACATAAACACCTACATTAAACTCACGCTTTTGTATCCTCTTGTCATGCCATTTTTTAACTTTTTCTTTAAACAAATTGGCATTTTCATAAGCTTGGGTTCTCCATTCATCAAGTGAGCTAATATCAAATAACCTCTTCTCACCGGCAAGTTTAAAATCATAGTTGAGTTCTTTAATAGCCCAGTATGCCTTATGTTCTAGTTCGAGAGGTAAGTGACATGCTTTTCAATAAACCATTTTATACGGAGACATACCCATAGGATTTTTGTATGCAGTTCTATAAACCCATAATGCATCATCAAGTTTCTTAGACCAATTCTTTCTAGACCTATTAACAATCTTTTGCAAAATTAATTTGAGCTCTCTATTGCTCAACTCTACTTGACCACTAGACTGTGGGTGATAAGGGGATGCAATTCTATGATTAACATCATATTTAGCAAGCATTTTACAGAAGGCACCATGAATAAAGTGTGAACCACCATCAGGCATTAAATATCTAGGGACTCCAAACCTTGGAAAAATAACTTCCTTAAGCATTTTAATAGAAGTGTTATGATCAACACCACTAGTTGGAATACCTTCTACCCACTTAGTAACATAATCAACGGCAACTAAAATATGTGTGTATCCATTAGAGGCAGGAAAAGGTCCCATATAATCAAAGCCCCAAACATCAAACGATTCAATAACAAGTGAATAATCCATAGGCATTTCTTGACGTCTACTAATATTGCCAATTCTTTGACATTCATCACAAGACAAGACAAACTTACGGGCATCCTTGAAGAGAGTTGGCCAATAAAAACCAGATTGCAATACCTTATGTGCAGTTCTATCTCCAGCGTGATGTCCTCCATAAGACTCGGAATGACACTTGCGTAGGATCTGTTCCTAGTCATGCTCAGGTACACAAAGCGTAATAACACCATCTACTCCTTCTTTATAAAGATGTGGGTCATCCCAAAAGTAATGTCTCAAGTCATAGAAAACCTTTTTCTTTTGCTGGTATGTGAAACTAGGTGGTATAAACTTAGCAACAATATAATTAGCATAATCAGCATACCATGGAGTACTACGAGAAGTACTTATAACATTTAATTGTTCATCAGGAAAGTCATCATTAATAGGTAGTGGGTCATCAAGAATATTTTCTAACCTAGATAAGTTGTCTGCAACGGGGTTCTCAGCTCCCTTTCTATCAAAAATATTCAAATCAAATTCTTGTAGCAAGAGAACCCATCTAATAAGTCTAGGTTTACCATCTTTCTTTTCCATAAGATATTTAATAGCAGCATGATCAGTTTGAATAGTTACTTTAGAATCAACAATATAAGATCTGAACTTATCACAAGCAAATACAACTGCTAAAAGCTCTTTTTCAGTAGTAGCATAATTTCTTTGAGCATTGTGTAGAGTCTTTCTAGCATAATGAATAACATTTAATTTCTTATCAACTCTTTGCCCTAGAACAGCACCTACAACATAATCACTAGCATCACACATAATTTCAGAGGGTAAATTCCAATCAGGTGGCTGAACAACAGGTGCAGAGACTAATGATTTCTTAAGTATTTCAAATGCTTCTACACAATCATCATCAAAGACAAATGGTATATCTTTATAAATTAGTCAGAGGCCGAGAAAATTTTGAGAAGTCCTTAATGAACCTCGTGTAAAATCTGGCGTGACCAAGGAAACTTCTTATACCTTTGATGTCCTTGGGACATGGCATCTTTTCAATATCATAAACCTTGGCTTTATCAACTTCAATACCTCTTTCAGAAACTTTGTGCCCCAAGACAATACCTTCATTAACCATAAAGTGGCACTTTTCCCAATTCAAGACAAGATTAGTTTCTTCACATCTCTGCAAAACTTGATCAAGATTGCTCAAGCAATCATCAAAAGAGGAACCATAGAAGGAAAAGTCGTGCATGAAAACCTCACAAATCTTTTCGCAAAAGTTAGAGAATATAGTCATCATGCATCTTTGAAAGGTAGCAGGTGCATTACATAAAACAAAAGGCATATGTCTATAAGCAAAAGTACCAAAAGGGCATGTAAAAGTAGTCTTTGATTGATCTCTAGCCGACACAGGTATTTGAGAGAAACCAGAATAACCATCTAGAAAGCAATAGTGTGTGTGTTTGATCAATAAAAGGTAAGGGGTAATGATATTTCTTAGTAGCTTTATTTAATTTGCGGAAATCAATTACCATCCTATAACCTGTGATAATTCTTTGTGGAATCAATTCATCTTTATCATTAGGAACAACAGTAATA
Source organism: Triticum monococcum (assembly GCA_034509565.1). Classification (NCBI taxonomy): domain Eukaryota; kingdom Viridiplantae; phylum Streptophyta; class Magnoliopsida; order Poales; family Poaceae; genus Triticum; species Triticum monococcum. The sequence continues at coordinate 676,559,055 of CM067845.1, forward strand.
CCTCCCTTCTTAGGGAAACAATGGACAGGACTTACCCACTCACTATCAGCAACGGGATAAATTATACCTGCCTCCAGAAGCTTGAGTATTTCTTTTCTTACCACTTCTTTCATTTTACGATTCAGACGTCGTTGAGGATCACGAACTAGTTTGGCATCTGCTTCCAAATTTATTTTATGTTGACATAGAGTGGGACTAATGCCCTTAAGATCATCAAGAGTATATCCAATAGCAGCACGATGCTTCTTCAGAGTTTTCAATAATCTTTCTTCTTCATGCTCTGAAAGGTTAGCACTAATAATAACAGGATATATCTTCTTTTCATCAAGATAAGCATATTTAAGATTATCAGGCAAAGGTTTAAGCTCAGACACGGGATCACCCTTGGGTGGAGGAGGATCCCCTAGGATTTCAACAGGCAAATTGTGTTTCAGAACAGGTTCCTGTTTAAAGAATACTTCATCTATTTCCCTTCTTTCATTCATGAACATATCATTTTCATGGTCTAGCAAATAGTGTTCTAAAGAATCACTAGGAGGTACGGCAATAGAAACAAGACCAATAATTTCATCCTTACTGGGCAATTCTTCCTCACGATGTTGTTTACTAAATTTAGAGAAATTAAACTCATGAACCATATCATCCAAACCAACAGTAACAATATTCTTAGTGCAGTCTATGGTAGCATTGCCAGTATTTAAGAAGGGTCTACCAAATATAATTGGACAAAAGCTATCTTGCGGAGAAGTAAGAACAAGAAAATCAGCAGGATATTTAGTTTTCCCACACAAGACTTCAACATCTCTAACAATTCCAACTGGTGCAATAGTATCTCTATTAGCAAGTTTAATAGTAACATCAATATCTTCTAACTCAACAGGTGCAATTTCATTCTTTATTTCTTTGTATAAGTCATGAGGTTTAACACTACCACTAGCACCCATATCACATAAGCCATGATAACAGTGATCTCCTATTTTAACAGAAATAACAGGTACGCCTACCACAGGTCTATGTTTATCCTTATCACAAGGTTTAGCAATTCTAGCAGTTTCCCTTTCGAACTGAATAACATGCCCATCAATATTATCAGACAAGAGATCTTTAACAATAGCAATAATAGGTTCTATTTTAACTTGCTCAGGAGGTGTATAAGTTTTAATATTGCTTTTACGAACAACAGTTGAAGGTTTAGCATGATCCTTTACTCTAACAGGGAAAGGTGGTTTCTCAACATAAGAAGTAGGAACAATAGGATCATTATAAGTGACAGCCTTTTCTTCAACTTTAATAGGTGCAGCTACTTTTATTTCTATGGGAGGATGATATTTAAACCACTTCTCCTTAGGGAGATCAACATAAGTAGCAAAAGATTCACAGAAAGAAGCTACTATCTCAGAGTCAAGTCCATATTTTGTGCTAAACTTACGGAAAATATCGGTATCCATAAAAGATTTAACACAATCAAACTTAGGTGTCATACCTGACTCCTTACCTTCGTCGAGGTCCCAATCTTCAGAGTTGCGTTTAATTCTATCCAATAAATTCCATCTGAATTCAATAGTCTTCATCATAAAAGAGCCAACACAAGAAGTATCGAGCATGTTGCGATTGTTTTCAGAAAGCCGAGCATAAAAACTTTGCATAATTATTTCTCTCTAGAGCTCATGATTGGGGCATGAATATAACATTGATTTAAGCCTCCCCAAGCTTGAGCGAAGTTTTTTCCTTTGTGAGGCTAGAAATTATATATATATAATTGCGATCACGATGAACAAGATGCATAGGGTAATACTTTTGATGAAATTCCAGCGTCAATCTTTTATAGTCCCATGATCTCATATCATCACATTGGCTATACCATACCAATGCGTCTCGCTTCAAAGATAAAGGGAAGACCTTCCTCTTAGCAACATCATCGGGTATACCTGCAAGCTTAAATAATCCACAAACTTCATCCACATATATTAAGTGGTCATCGGGATGCTTTGTTCCATCTCCTGTAAAAGGATTAGCTAGCAATTTTTCCATCATAGCCGCAGGGAATTCAAAAGGAGTTTCATTTTCAATAGGTTCAGTAGGTTGAGGAGCAACTCTTTGCTCTACTGGACAGGGTGAAGATACCCCGAACAAGCCCCTCAGAGTATTACTTTCCATAGTAACAAATGACAGTAAATTTCAGCACACTATATAAATTTTTCCTTACCAAATTCCACCTACCAAAGGCGCTACACTCCCCGGCAACGGCGCCAGAAAAGAGTCTTGATGACCCACAAGTATAGGGGATCTATCGTAGTCCTTTCGATAAGTAAGAGTGTCGAACCCAACGAGGAGCAGAAGGAAATGATAAGCGGTTTTCAGCAAGGTATTCTCTGCAAGTACTGAAATAAGTGGTAACATATAGTTTTGTGATAGGATAAATTGTAACGAGCAACAAGTAACAAAAGTAAATAAAGTGCAGCAAGGTGGCCCAATCCTTTTGTAGCAAAGGACAAGCCGTAACAAACTCTTATAATAGGAAAAGCGCTCTGAGGACACATCGGAATATCGTCAAGCTAGTTTTCATCACGTTCATATGATTCGCGTTCGGTACTTTGATAATTTGATATGTGGGTGGACCGGTGCTTGGGTGCTGTTCTTACTTGAACAAGCATCCCACTTATGATTAACCTCTATTGCAAGCATCCGCAACTACAACAAAAGTATTAAGGTAAACCTAACCATAGCATGAAACATATGGATCCAAATCAGCCCCTTACGAAGCAACGCATAAACTAGGGTTTAAGCTTCTATCACTCTAGCAACCCATCGTCTACTTATTACTTCCCAATGCCTTCCTCTAGGCCCAAATAATGGTGAAGTGTTATGTAGTCGACGTTCACATAACACCACTAGAGGCTAGACAACATACATCTTATCAAAGTATCAAACGAATACCAAATCCACATGACTACTCAGAGCAAGACTTCTCCCTTGTCCTCAGGAACGAACGTAATTACTCACAAAGCATATTGATGTTCATAATCAGAGGGGTAATAATATGCATATAGGATCTGAACATATGATCTTCCACCAATTAAACCAACTAGCATCAACTACAAGGAGTAATCAACACTTCTAGCAACCTACTAGCACCAATCCCGGACTTTGAGACAAGAATTGGATACAAGAGATGAACTAGGGTTTGGATATGAGATGGTGCTGGTGAAGATGTTGGTGGAGATTGCCCTCTCTCGATGAGAGGAGCATTGGTGATGATTTCCCCCTCTGGGAGGGAAGTATCCCCGATGGAACAGCTCTGCCGGAGCTCTAGATTGCATCCGCCAAGGTTCCGCCTCGTGGCGGCGAAGTCTCGTCCCGAAAAGTTTCTCCTTATTTTTTCTCATCGAAAGACCTCATATAGGAGAAGATGGGCATCGGAGAGCCACCAGGGGGCCCACGAGGTAGGGGGGCGCGCCCTAGGGGGGGCGCCCCCCACCCTCGTGAGAAGGGTGTGGGCCCCCTGCCCTTCATCTTTGGCGAGGATTTTTCTTTATTTCTTTTAAGATGTCTCGTGAAGTTTCATGACTTTTGGAGTTGCGCAGAATAGGCCTCTAATATTTGCTCCTTTTCCAGCCTAGAATTCCAACTGCGGGCATTCTCCCTCTTTATGTAAACCTTGTAAAATAAGAGAGAATAGCCATAAGTATTGTGACATAAAGTGAAATAACAGTCCATAATACAATAAATGTCGATATAAAAGCATGATGCAAAATGGACGTATCAGCAACATATTATGTTACCACATCTCATTAATTACTTGTCACATAAGTAGAATTTTCTTGAAGTGCGCTATGTTACTAGCTAAGTTACTCCCACTATGACTAGCATAATAGGCTAGCAAATGCCGTTGCTCATGAGCTAGCTAGAATGGCTATGGGATTTCCTTCGTCTGTTTGGATAGATGATGCTCCACCAGAGCTAATCCTTCTTTTGTAGAATGATGTAATAGTTATAAAAAGCTAATAAAGAGAGGGAATTATATTTATTAAAAAAGAGCACAATGAGAGTGCCAGACACCATGGCAAAACACCGGTAAGACTAAACATATAATTTTTTTAGATCAACGACTAAACAGATAATGATTTCTCACCGCATAATATATGGCTTGGACGGGACAACGAGGGACCAAGCGACAATTGTTGGAAATATGCCCTAGAGGCAATAATAAAATGGTTATTATTATATTTCCTTGTTCATGATATTTGTCTATTGTTCATGCTATAATTGTGTTATCCGGAAATTGTAATACATGTGTGAATACATAGACCACAACATGTCCCTAGTGAGCCTCTAGTTGACTAGCTCATTGATCAATAGATGGTTACGGTTTCCTGACCATGGACATTGGATGTCGTTGATAACGGTATCACATCATTAGGAGAATGATGTGATGGACAAGACCCAATCCTAAGCATAGCAGAAGATCGTGTAGTTCATCTGCTAAAGCTTTTCTAATGTCAAGTATCTTTTCCTTAAACCATGAGACCGTGCAGCTCCTAGATACTATAGGAATGCTTTGGGTGTGCCAAACGTCACAACATAACTGGGTGTCTATAAAGGTGCACTACGGGTATCTCCGAAAGTGTCTGTTGGGTTGGCACGAATAGAGACTGGGATTTGTCGCTCCATATGACGGAGAGGTATCTCCGGGCCCACTCGGTAATGCATCATCATAATGAGCTCAATGTGTCTAAGCAGTTAGTCATGGGATCATGCATTACGGAACGAGTAAAGTGACTTGCCGGTAACGAGATTGAACGAGGTATTGGGATACCGATGATCGAATCTCGGGCAAGTAACGTACCGATTGACAAAGGGAATTGCATACGGGATTGATTGAATCCTCAACATCATGGTTCATCCGATGAGATCATCGTGGAACATGTGAGAGCCAACATGGGTATCTAGATCCCGCTGTTGGTTATTGGCCAGAGAGATGTCTCGGTCATGTCTACATGGTTCCCGAACCCGTAGGGTCTACACACTTAAGGTTCGGTGCCGCTAGAGTTGTTATGGGAATTAGTATGTGGTTACCGAATGTTGTTTGGAGTCCCATATGAGATCCCAGACGTCACGAGGAGTTCCGGAATGCTCAGGAGGTGAAGATTTATATATGGCAAGTCATCATACGGTCAACGGAAGTATTCGGGGGTTTGCCGGTATTGCACCGGGACCACCGAAGGGGTTTCGGGGGTCCACCGGGAGGGTCCACCTGCCCCGTAGAGCCCTATGGGCTGTATGTGGAAGGTAACTAGACCCTAAGTAGGCTGGGCGCCACCCCCCTAGGGACCATGCGCCTAGGGTTTGGGGGGGGGGGAACCCTAAAGGGGGCGCCCACCTTGGCTTGGGGGGCAAGCCCCCTCCCCTTGGTCGCCCCCCCTCTAGATCTCATCTAGAGGGGTCGTCCCCCTTCCCGCTTCGCCCTATAAATAGAGAGGAGGAGGGAGGGCAGCAGCACCTCATCCAAGGCGCAACCCTCCCCCTCTCCAACACCCCCTCCTCCTCCGTTGAGCTTGGGGAAACCCTGCCGGAGAACTGCGAGCTCCACCAAAACGCCGTCGTGCTGCAGGAGTTCGTCCCCAACTTCTCCTTCCCCCTTGCTGGATCAAGAAGGAGGAGACGTCCCCGGGATGTACGTGTGTTGAACGCGGAGGCGCCGTTGTTCCGCGCTTAGATTGGAATCAACCGCGATCTGAATCGCTGCAAGTACGACTCCTTCATCCGCGTTCTTGTAACGCTTCCGTTTCGCGATCTTCAAGGCTATGAAGATACACTCCCCTCTCTCTCTCGTTGCTAGTCTCTCCATAGATTGATCTTGGTGATGCGTAGAAAATTTTAATTTCTGCAACGATCCCCAACAGTGGCATCATGAGATAGGTCTATGTGTAGTTTCTATGCACGAGTAGAACACAAGATGTTGTGGGCGTCAATTTTGTCAATTTACTTGTCGTTACTAGTCTTATCTTGATTCGTCGACATCGTGGGATGAAGAGGCCCAGACCGACCTTACATGTACGCTTACGTGAGACTGGTTCCACCGACTGACATGCACTAGTTGCATACGATGGCTAGCGGGTGTCTGTCTCTCCCACTTTAGTCGGATCGGATTCGATGAAAAGGGTCCTTATGAAGGGTAAATAGAAATTGGCATATCACGTTGTGGTTTTGGCGTAGGTAAGAAACGTTCTTGCTAGAAACCTATAGCAGCCACGTAAAAAAACTTGCAACAACAATTAGAGGACGTCTAACTTGTTCTTGCAGCATATGGTGTGTGATGTGATGTGGCCAAAAGGATGTGATGAATGATGTATGAGATGTATGAGATTGATCATGTTCTTGTAATAGGAATCACGACTTGCATGTTGATGAGTATGACAACCGCCAGGAGCCATAGGAGTTGTCTTAATTTATTATATGACCTACGTGTCAATGATAACGCCATGTAATTACTTTACTTTATTGCTAACCGTTAGCCATAGTAGTAGAAGTAAGAGTTGGCGAGACAACTTCATGAAGACACGATGATGAAGATGATCATGGTGTCATGCCCGTGACGATGATGATCATGACGCCCCAAAGATGGAGATCAAAAGGAGCAAAATGATATTGGCCATATCATGTCACTATTTGATTGCATGTGATGTTTATCATGTTTATACATCTTATTTGCTTAGAACGACGGTAGCTTAAATAAGATGATCCCTCACTAAAATTTCAAGAAAGTGTTCCCCCTAACTGTGCACCATTGTGAAGGTTCGTTGTTTCGAAGCACCACGTGATGATCGGGTGTGATAGATTCTAACATTCGAATACAATGGGCGTAAGCCAGATTTACACATGCAAAACACTTAGGTTGACTTGACGAGCCTAGCATGTACAGACATGGCCTCGGAACACGAGAGACCGAAAGGTCGAACATGAGTCGTATAGTAGATATGATCAACATGGAGATGTTCACCGTTGATGACTAGTCCGTCTCACGTGATGATCGAACACGGCCTAGTCGATTCAGATCATGTATCACTTAGATGACTAGAGGGATCTCTGTCTGAGTGGTAGTTTATTAAATAATTTGATTAGATGAACTTAATTATCATGAACTTAGTCTAAATATATTTACAGTATGTCTTGTAGATCAAATGGCCCACGCTAATGTTGCCCTCAACTTCAACGCGTTCCTAGAGAAAACCAAGCTGAAAGACGATGGTAGCAACTATACGGACTGGGTCCGTAACTTGAGGATCATCCTCATAGCTGCCAAGAAAGCATATGTCCTTGAAGCACCGCTAGGTGAAGCGCCCATTTTCCCAGGAAGTCAAGACGTTATGAATGCCTGGCAGTCGCGTAGTGATGATTACTCCCTGGTTAAGTGCGGCATGCTTTACAACTTAGAACCGGTGCTCCAAAAGTGTTTTGAGCAGCACGGAGCATATGAGATGTTCCAAGAGCTGAAAATGGTTTTCGAAGCTCATGCCCGGGTCAAGGGATATGAAGTCTCCGAGAAGTTCTACAGTTGTAAGAGGGAGGAGATAGTTCTGTCAGCGAGCACATACTCAAAATGTCTGGGTTGCACAACCGCTTGTCTCAACTGGGAGTCAATCTCCCGGATGACGCGGTCGTTGACAGAATCCTTCAGTCGCTCCCACCTAGCTACAAGAGCTTTGTGATGAATTTCAATATGCAGGGGATGGAGAAAACCATTCCCGAGGTATATTCAATGCTGAAATCAGCGGAGGTGGAGATCAAAAAGGAACATCAAGTGTTGATGGTCAATAAAACCACTAGTTTCAAGAAAGGCAAGGGTAAGAAGAACTTCAACAAGGACGACAAGGGAGTTGCCGCACCCGGTAAGCCAGTTGCCGGGAAGAAGCCAAAGCATGGAACCAAACCTGAGACTGAGTGCTTTTATACAAGGGAAATGGTCACTGGAAGCGGAACTGCCCCAAGTACTTAGCGGATAAGAAGGCCGGCAATACCAAAGGTATATATGATATAAATGTTATTGATGTGTACCTTACCAGCACTCGCAGTAGCCCCTGGGTATTTGATACCGGTGCGGTTGCTCATATTTGTAACTCAAAACAGGAGCTGTGGAATAAGCGGAGACTGGCGAAGGATGAGGTGACGATGCGCGTCGGGAATGGCTCCAAGGTCGATGTGATCGCCATCGGCACGCTACCTCTACATTTACCTACAGGATTAGTTTTAAACCTCAATAATTGTTATTTAGTGCCAGCTTTGAGCATGAACATTGTATCTGGATCTCGTTTAATGCGAGATGGCTACTCATTTAAATCTGAGAATAATGGTTGTTCTATTTATATGAAAGATATGTTTTACGGTCATGCCCCGCTGGTCAATGGTTTATTCTTATTGAATCTCGAACGTGATGTTACACATATTCATAGTATGAATGCCAAAAGATGTAAGGTTGATAATGATAGACCCACATACTTGTGACACTGCCGCCTTGGTCACACTGGTGTCAAACGCATGAAGAAACTCCATGCATATGGACTTTTGGAGTCTCTTGATTATGAATAATTTGACACGTGCGAACCATGCCTCACGGGCAAAATGACCAAGACTCCGTTCTCCGGAACAATGGAGCGAGCAACCAACTTATTGGAAATCATACATACTGATGTGTGCGGTCCAATGAGCATTGAGGCTCGCGGTAGTTATCGTTATGTTCTCACCCTCACTGATGACTTAAGTAGATATGGGTATGTCTACTTAATGAAACACAAGTCTGAGACCTTTGAAAAGTTCAAGGAATTTTAGAGTGAGGTAGAGAATCAACGTGACAGGAAAATAAAGTTCTTACGACCAGATCATGGGGGAGAATATTTGAGTCACGAATTTCGCACGCACTTAAGGAAATGTGGAATTGTTTCACAACGCACGCCGCCTGGAACACCTCAGCGTAATGGTGTGTCCGAACGTCGTAATCACACTCTATTAGATATGGTGCGATCTATGATGTCTCCTACCGATCTACCGCTATCATTTTGGGGTTATACTTTAGAGACTGATGCATTCACTTTAAATAGGGATCCGTCGAAATCCCTTGAGACGACACTGTATGAATTATGGTTTGGGAAGAAACCTAAGCTGTCATTTCTAAAAGTTTGGGGATGTGATGCTTATGTCAAGAAACTTCAACCTGAAAAGCTCGAACTCAAGTCGAAAAAATGCGTCTTCATAGGATACCCTAAGGAAAATGTTGGGTATACCTTCTACCTCAGATTCGAAGGCAAGATCTTTGTTTCCAAGAATGGATCCTTTCTGGAGAAAGAGTTTCTCTTGAAAGAAGTAAGTGGGAGGAAACTTGATGAGGTATTGCCTCTTGAACTGGAAAGTAGCGCAGCTCAGGAAGGTGTTTCTGTGGTGCCTGCACCGACTAGAGAGGAAGTTAATGATGATGATCATGAAACTTCAGATCAAGTTGCTACTGAACTTCGTAGGTCCACAAGGACACATTCCGCACCAGAGTGGTACAGCAACCCTGTCCTAGAAATCATGTTGTTAGACAATGGTGAACCTTAGAACTATGAAGAAGCGATGGCGGGCCCGGATTCCAACAAATGGCTTGAAGCCATGAAATCCAAGATAGGATCCATGTATGAAAACGAAGTATGGACTTTGATAGACTTGCCCGATGATCGGCAAGCCATAGAGAATAAATGAATCTTTAAGAAGAAGACAGACGCGGATGGTAATGTGACCATCTATAAGGCTCGGCTTATCGCTAAGGGTTGCCGACAAGTTCAAGGGGTTGACTACGATGAGACCTTCTCACCCATAGCGAAGTTGAAGTCCGTCCGAATCATGTTAGCAATTGTTGCATTCTATGATTATGAGATATGGCAGATGGATCTCAAAACGGCATTCCTTAATGGTTTCCTTAAGGAAGAATTGTATATAATGCAACCGGAAGGTTTTGTCGATCCTAAGAATGCTCACAAGTTATGCAAGCTCCAACGCTCAATCTATGGGCTGGTGCAAGCATCTCGGAGTTGGAACATTCGCTTTGATGAGATGATCAAAGCGTTTGGGTTTACACAGACTTATGGAGAAGCCCGTGTTTACAAGAAAGTGAGTGGGAGCTCTGTAGCATTTCTCATATTATATGTGGATGACCTACTATTGATGGGAAATGATATAGAATTCTTGGAAAGCATAAAGGCCTACTTGAATAAGAGTTTTTCAATGATGGGCCTTGGAGAAGCTGCTTACATATTAGGCATCAAGATCTATAGAGATAGATTGAGACACCTCATTGGTTTTCGCAAAGCACATACCTTGACAAAATATTGAAGAAGTTCAATATGGATCAGTCCAAGAAGGGGTTCTTGCCTGTATTGCAAGGTGTGAGATTGAGCACAACTCAATGCCCGACCTCGGCAGAAGATAGATAAAAGATGAGCTTCATCCCCTATGCCTCGGCCATAGGTTCTATTATGTATGCCATGCTGTGTACTAGACCTGATGTGAACCTTGCCGTAAGTTTGGTAGGAAGGTACCAAAGTAATCCCGGCAGGAACACTGGACAATGGTCAAGAATATCCTGAAGTACCTGAAAAGGACTAAGGATATGTTTCTCGTTTATGGAGGTGACGAAGAGCTCGTCGGAAAGGGTTACTTCGATGCTAGCTTCGACACAGATCTAGATGACTCCAAGTCATAAACCGGATACGTGTATATTTTGAATGGTGGGGCAGTCAGCTGGTGCAGTTGCAAGCAAAGCGTCGTGGTGGGATCTACATGTGATGCGGAGTACATGGCGGCCTCAGAGGCAGCATATGAAGCAATATGGATGAAGGAGTTCATTACCGACCTAGGAGTTATTCCCGATGCGTCGGCCCGATGACTCTCTTCTATGACAACACTGGAGCTATTGCCCTTGCCAAGGAGCCCAGGTTTCACAAAAAGACCAGGCATATCAAGCGTCGCTTCAACTCCATTCGTGAAAATGTTCAAAATGGAGACATAGATATTTGTAAAGTGCATATGGACCTAAATGTCGCAGATCCGTTGACTAAACCTCTTCCACGAGCAAGACATGATCAACACCAAAACTCTATGGGTGTTCGATTCATCACAACGTGACTAGATTATTGACTCTAGTGTAAGTGGGAGACTGTTGGAAATATGCCCTAGAGGCAATAATAAAATGGTTATTATTATATTTCCTTGTTCATGATAATTGTCTATTGTTCATGCTATAATTAAGTTATTCAGAAATCGTAATACATGTGTGAATACATAGACAACAACATTTCCCTAGTGAGCCTCTAGTTGACTAGCTCGTTGATCAATAGATGATTACGGTTCCTGACCATGGACATTGGATGTCGTTGATAATGGGATCACATCATTAGGAGAATGATGTGATGGACAAGACCCAATCCTAAGCATAGCACAAGATCGTGTAGTTCATCTGCTAACGCTTTTCTAATGTCAAGTATCTTTTCCTTAGACCATCAGACTGTGCAGCTCCCGGATACTGTAGGAATGCTTTGGTGTGCCAAACGTCACAACGTAACTGGGTGGCTATAAAGGTGCACTACGGGTATCTCCGAAAGTGTCTGTTGGGTTGGAACAAATCGAGACTGGAATTTGTCGCTCCATATGATGGAGAGGTATCTCTAGGCCCACTCGGTAATGCATCATCATAATGAGCTCAATTTGTCTAAGCAGTTAGTCACGAGATCATGCATTACGGAATGAGTAAAGTGACTTGCCGGTAACGAGATTGAACGAGGTATTGGGATACCGATGATCGAATCTCGGGCAAGTAACGTACCGATTGACAAAGGGAATTGTATACGGGATTGATTGAATCCTCGACATCGTGGTTCATTCGATGAGATCATCATGGAACATGTGGGAGCCAACATGGGTATCCAGATCCCGCTGTTGGTTATTGGCCAGAGAGATGTCTCGGTCATGTCTACATGGTTTCCGAACCTGTAGGGTCTACACACTTAAGGTTCGATGACGCTAGAGTTGTTATGGGAATTAGTATGCGGTTATCGAATGTTGTTCGGAGTCCCGGATGAGATCCCGGATGTCATGAGGAGTTCCAAAAATGGTCCGGAGGTGAAGATTTATATATGGGAAGTCATCATACGGTCACCGAAAGTATTCGGGGGTTTGCCAGTATTGTACCGGGACTACCGAAGGGGTTCCGGGGGTCCACCGGGAGGGTCCACCTGCCCCGGAGGGCCCTATGGGCTGTATGTGGAAGGGAACCAGCCCCTAAGTGGGCTGGGCGCCACCCCCCCTAGGGCCTATGCGCCTAGGGTTGGGGGGCCCTAAAGGGGGCGCCCCCTTGGCTTGGGGGGCAAGCCCCCTTCCCTTGGCCGCCGCCCCCCTCTAGATCTCATCTAGAGGGGCTGAACCCCTCCCCCCTTCGCCCTATAAATAGATGGGAGGAGGGAGGGCAGCAGCACCTCATCCAAGGCGCAGCCCTCTGCCTCTCCAACACCCCCTCCTCCGTTGAGCTTGGCGAAGCCCTGCCGGAGAACTGCGAGCTCCACCACCACACCGTCATGTTGCCGGAGTTCTTCCCCAACTTCTCCTCCCCCCTTGCTGGATCAAGAAGGAGGAGACGTCCCCGGACTGTACGTGTGTTGAACGCGGAGGCGCCGCTGTTCGGCGCTTAGATCAGAATCAACCGTGATCTGAATCGCTGCGAGTATGACTCCTTCATCCGCATTCTTGTAACGTTTCTGTTTCGCGATCTTTAAGGGTATGAAGATACACTCCCCTCTCTCTCGTTGCTAGTCTCTCTATAGATTGATCTTGATGATGCGTAGAAAATTTTAATTTCTGCAACGATCCCCAACAACAACAACCTCCACAGCCAAGCCGTTGTCCAGGCGACATGAACCCTTACTCCTCCCGCATTTCCTGGTCATGAACCGAATGGAATGTACATCAACAGCTTCTCTCCCGTCGCTGGATGGTGAATGGGTCTCGAAGTCAACGGCTGGGTACCCATATATTTCCACTACAACAACACGCCTCGACAGATCAAAGTAACCATTTGAATCCACCGGCATTCCAGCGTATGGAGAATCAAGCATCATGACTTCTTCAAGCGAGGTGTCTGTGCAGCAAACAACACGTCCACGAACACGAACACGGATGATGGTGGCCTGGACCGTTTCAGGAAGTAGCTCAAAGTTGATCAATTGTACGGTGCAAAGTTTGTTGAACCATTGCGTGCCGAAAGGACTAGACTCGAGTGATTAATGCTCTCTCGTGTCACCCTTCACCTTGAGACCAATCTCGAAAGAGACGGGGTCGACATAGATGATTGTGCGCGATGGGCCAGTGAGCAGCAGGAATGGGTCCTGCAATGCAAACATAGTAGTCATTGGGCGACTTAATTAGTAACTACTCCCTCCGTTCCGAAATATAAGTCTTTTTAGACATTTCAAATGAACTACAACATACGAATGTATGTAGACATATTTTAGAGTGTAGATGCACTCATTTTGCTCCGTATGTAGTCACCTATTGGAATCTCTAGAAAGTCTTATATTTTAGAACGGAGGGAGTATCACATGAAAACCAACAATCAATTTTTTCCGTGAAAACCACATTTGAAAGTTAAAAAATATGAAAAAATACAGGATGTTAACAAGGTCATATTTTATTGCCATGCGAAATTCTAAGTTACCGGTCCATATTTTTCTAAGAGTTTTTCAAAACTTCAAAACATCTTTTTTGTGGTTTTCACTGGTTTCACCAAATGTTGATTTCCACGTGATATTCTCTTGGAGAATAAATATAGGAAATGTTAACGCCCACACGTGTGGGCGTTCACCATCCCGACCACACGCAAGCATCTCCGTTGGCAACTTTGTGCACGAATCTTGGAACAAACCGGACGGTTTTCTGCGCCACGTAGGACGAGGCGCATGTGCGGTGTGCGAGTCAGTTCGCCCGCATGCTGGTTGCCATCCCGCGGTCAGCGGTTGCCACTCAGAGGCATGCGGTGGAACTGCTATGCGCCCGCACGCCATGCTCCGATCATGGTTGACGTCAAACACGTCGCACACCTTTGCCCCCTCTCCCTCACGGTTCCATTTACTCACCCGCACCGCAGTTACTGGTACAACCCACTCGCATTTCAAACCATTGGAGGAGAAGGCGAGGGGAGAAGGCGACGGCGGAGGCGTAAGAATCGACGGTGTTCGCGGCCGTCGGTGGGGCTCGCCGGAACGGAGCGGCTTTGCCGGAGCGCCTGCGGGTTGAAGGTAATGCTCGCTACAACTCTCGCAATCCCTTCCGGCATTTTCCCCCTTCCCTCCCTGTTTGATTCCTCGATCGAGATTCGTAGAGATTCAGGCGATTCGGCGATGTGTCGGCGTTCCCGCCGGCGCCGAAGTCGTCTGCTAGCCGTTTTTGGTGGCACTGGGCAGTTTCGTCGCGGCCGCGGCCGCGGCATCGTCGGTGTGGTTATGCCTGTTCGGAGGCACGCACTAGTCTTGCCTATGGATTGGGTAGGTGTCTCCCGATTTGTTTGATGCACATTGGTTCGAATTTGTGTTTGCAGTCAGTTCGTGGGAGAATTTTGAGGGTGAATTTGAAGTCGCGGTAGTTGCCATTGAACCCTAGATCTAGTTAGTTGGGTTTTGAAACTGTAGTATGAGGCGAACTTGATAGTTTCATTAACTATCATGATTGTGTGGCAACTAACTCCCTGAACAAATATGATAGTTGCCACAAACGTGTTTCCCCTTGCGGCAACATATTACTAAAATGACTGTGTTAGTTGCCACATATAAGCTTTCGCATGGGCCAACTATTTTTATTGAATGACTGTGATAGTTGCCACACACACGCTCTTCCATGTGGCAACTAAATTTGCTGAATTACTGTGATAGTAGCCACAAACATGCTTTTTCATTGTGGCATCTAATTTTTCTGAATGATTTGTGATAGTTACCACACTGTGATAGTTGCCAAAATCGGTGGTTAATGCAGTTTCAGGAGCCAACTGCACTGGACGGCAACTAATGTGCACATCAAGTGTGCCTGTTGCCACTTGGATAGTATATTCATGTGGCGAATAGAACGTGAACACACTGTCTGTTGCCATTCTGCAGATAAGACAGTGTGGCAAATTGGCTGCATAATGTGGCAACCAAATTTGCATATCAATTGTGTCAGATGCCATACATATGCTTTGCATGTGGCAAGTTTTTGGCTGACCACATCATGTCTGTTGCCATGCCGCAGTCAGTACAATATGGCAAATTCATTGTATTGTAGGCGCAATTTTTTTTGTTTTGCCACAACGACTTTGTGATATCTGATCACACTGTGGCAATTTTTTAGGTTCTTGAATTAGATGTGGTTTCATCGATTTGTTGTAGTATGTGTTGCATTTCAGCACAGCAATTTCACCCTAGCACATTTCTGCCGCTGAACAAGTGGCATTTGATTGGTGTATTTTTAGGACAGTGTGTGAGCTGCCACATCTTAGTTTTTCTAATGTGGAGGATTCTGTGACTTTCTATCGTACTATCTTGGGCTAACATGGCAACTTCAACATTTTCTGTTTTCAAGTGCATTTACCATATGTACACTTTTTTTACTTGATAATGCAACCAACGTGCTTACTTGCCACGTTTATGTTTCCGACAATCATAGGAGGGGTGCGTGTGTGTTCATATTATTTTTTCTGCATTCACTAGTTGACATTTTCTGTTAGGTGGCAACTGCTTACCTCTTGCATTTACATTTCCACCATGACAATTTGGTCTGTTCCTATCTCAGCAGAATGGCTTGTGGCGATCATCAAAACGATGATGATGATTTCATGGATCCACCACAGCATAATCGGGCAACTGGACGGAGAAAAGAGGGTGATGAGGTAAATGTTCACAGATCCCCCTTCCTCCTGCTTTATGTTACTGGTTGACACCTCGAGCTTGCAGTCGTCTGACACGAACTAAAATTTCATGACATTGCAAAACATGGCAACAACTGATCACTTTTTGCAAAAACATGGCAACAACTGATCACTTTTTGTCTGTTTTTTGCAGAATAAGAAACGTATTCGCAATAGAGCCTCCCAAGAACGACTGACTGCGTTGACTGACAAATTCACCGACGATCAGAAGGGGGCTGCTGCTGAGATGGGTATGCAGTCTATGATGGATGTCCGGTGCACAACCCTGCATGCGACTGTCTTGGTGAGATCTACGACCCCGCCTCCAGGGAATTCGTGATTCCAGGACGTGGAAGACTACCGTTGAACGAGGAATCCGTGTTCTGCACTTTGGGTGTGCCTCATGGACATATGAAAGTCTCGTACGAGGTCAACAATGAGATCGAGGAAGCGTTTTTCCCCCATTTGTTTCCTCGGTCTGAATCCATGCCGAACACGTTTGCAGTGGAAGATTCGCTGCAGGCCATGACGACGCATAGAGATGTTTTCAAGATGAAGCTACTCATGTACCTCATCTCAGCTGTTTTCGCACCGACCACCTCTCTTCGCCCAAGCAACAAATGCTTCCCCATCCTGGTGAATGATCCATCTTTACTACTTTATTTTCCTTTGATCTTTTTGGCTCCGATGTCATGTGTAAAGCTAGTGACTGCCAGCGTTTTCCGATGTTTTTTCCATTTGATTTCTGATGCGGCAACCTTTTTTTGTCCTGAAATTTTGTGTGGTGCAGGCGGATCTGGGAAATGTGAAGAACATGAATTGGTGTAAGTTTATTGCCGACTTCCTGCACGATGCATTCTCAAGCAAGATGTACCAAAAGGGTTGTCGACTGCATTTAATGGTATTTTTTACCGGTTCTTTCTGTGAACACTGTTTTTTAACACACTTTTATTCATGCATGGCAACCTGATCATATCAAGATGGCAACTGCCATAATGACAATACGGCAACTGGCATAATGACAATATGGCAACTCCCATCATATTTGTATGGCAACTATTATCATACTATGATGGCAACTGCCAGCATAACAACATGGCCACTGCTATCACACTATGATGGAATTAGCACATGTAGATGGCATCTTCTTCTTTTTCTTCTCTTCTTTCATGCACTTCAACTTGATTATCACGGGAACATATATTATCCTGTTTTCCTCCACACAGTACCCATGATGGCAACTGATATTTATTTCTTTTTAAAATTGTTTTGCATCAGCTCATGTACGTCGACTGTCTTGACCTGTCCACCGTGGATTCCACTTGGACAGGAGGCCCGCCGCCTGCGCACAAGTTTGCTGTTTCTGCGTGGACTATCAACACTGTCAAGGCTGTGCTTGCCGCAGACAAGGCTACTGACACCACATATGGAAAACTGTAGGTTAGTTCTGGTTTCTTTGCCCACACGGCATGCCTACAAATTGGCATGAGGCAACCGTTTGTGGGTCATAAGAGATGACTACCTTTGTTATCCATGGCTGTCTGAGTACTGTATCCATGTCTCATTCCACATGGCAACTCTTTTCATTCGTGCTTAAACTTACATTCTCTCTCTTACGTCCTAGCTTTTTTTCTTTTTTTTCTTTTTTTGTTCTTTCTAGCTGATGGCCAAGCATGCTATAGACTACAACGTGTTTGGGGGGCCTCAAAACTTTGGAAAGTGGATGGACGTGCACTCAGCTCCGTCTTGCCCTGCCGAGGTAATCAAAAGATCTACATCTATGGTTTGCCGTGGAGTATTTTTTGATGTCGCGCAAGTGATTACAATACGGGTGGTCATTGATGCTTCTTTGTTTCGTGCACAGGCGAGGGCACCTGTTGAGAATCTAATAGGGCAGTTTGCATCTGGAATGACCGGCTTGCTCAGGAAGTTGGTTGAGGGGTGGACGTCCCTCAGTGGCTCTAACAGCGACGCGGTTGCGAGGCAGTTCACTTCATTTGTCCCAGAACGTACACACCGGCCAACCGATTGTCGTGGCCGGTATGACTACAACAGTTCCCAAGAGCCTGCTGACACACAAGATGAACTAGGTGGAGATGCTGGTCTCAGCAAGAATGACGACGATGTCATGCAGAATGTGCAAGAGGACACCGATGATGATGATCATGCTGAAGTTCGCGCAGGTGGTAGCAAGAGCAAGGATGCAACAGATGTCCCCCAACCGGAGAAAGTCAAACAACACACAACTGCGAGAGGCGAGGGGGTTTTGCCATCAAAGAGGGGGAGGGCTCCAGAGGGTGTTGGGCAGGGTTCTGCTGGCAAGAGGTCTAGGACCGACCCCGTAGCTGCCAGGAAGAGGTTCGACTTTTATTTTAGTTTTTTGCTTTGTCTATTTTCTTCGAACAGACTCATCCTTTTTTTGCACTTGTTTTTGTCAAGCGCGGCAACGAGTTTGCTGTCTGACAATTGCCACCTTTTTTTTCCTCCATCTAATACGTGCAGCGAGCCGACAACTGGTGGACGAGCAGTTACGAAGAAACAGGCGCCAACGCCAACCCGTGTTTCTGCTCGGTTGAACAAAGGCGCCCCATTGCCGGTGACACCCCTTCCACCAGGTCATCTCCTCGCACGACGACGACCAACACCGGGGATCCTGTCGTGTTGCCAGACATGAGGAAGGCAGTCAAGAAGTAGGTTTTTTCATCCGCTTTCATTGACATAGCGCCATATTTTCTTAATTTTCCAATGCATCCGTTTAGCTTGTCACATTGTCTTCTGTCATCGCCCCCCACGTGGCAACTGCTGTTCTCCAAATGATTTTTTCCTTCCTTTTTAAGTGTATGGCAACTCCTATTGTTTTTTACATGGCAACTGGAATCTAGGCCAAATGGTAACTTTAATGTACCTAATGGCAACTGCCATCTTTACCGTTGGCTTGTGAGCTCATCGCAGACCTAGGTTTGAAATTGCATTCATGGCAGATCAGACATTTTTATCATTCTTCAATTTGGCTAACATGGCAACTGCTGCTGGATGGCAACTACTAATTATGATACATGGCTACTCACGTTCCCCTTACATGGCAACTACCAGCTTTTCCACTTGTTTTTCATTTTTTTAAGATTTCTACCAAGGCAAACATATTTTTGTTCATTTTTTAATACCTTTTTCATGTGCTTTATTTTTTTGCAGGGTGAAGAAGACTACTACGCGCAGGGCCAAGCATATCAGCAAGGACCCGCTCGAACGCCTGCATTCAAAGTTGTCAATAGGGGGCAACTCAGATGTACATGAGGCACCAGGCGACAATACTACTGCTGCACCGTTGACCGCTCCCACCAACTCTGATGCAAGTGGCCGACCATCTTCGCCGGCTGCAGATGTGCAGGCTAGAACAACAGGCATCCGTACATCGGGGAGTGACGAGTTGGTATCTGCCAGGACAGCTGAAATATTGCCAACTCTTCTGGCAATGAAGGATGCTGTTGTGAGCCATGCCACCCCATCAGCAAGCGTTGAAGTGGACACTCCCGAGACGAACCTAAGCAAGGAAGATTCCCGCTCATCTGACACTGATTCCAAGCGCGTGCGTGGTGGCACTCCTGTGTCCACGACAGAAGCGGTTGAGGCGGCAGTTCACAAGGATATGCCATCTACAGGTGAGAGTCCTGGCAAAACAGCTCCAGCTCCTGTCGGTGCAGATACGGCTAAGGCGACTGTTTCGCGTGTTGGTCTTCCACCTAGGCGTCGTAGGCCCCGCAAGCAACCAACAGACATACCCAATGCACCGATTGTAGCTAGGAGCAGGAGAGACGAGTCTGGTTATGTTCATGCGTCCACACTGTTCCCGCCACCTGCCAAAAGCAATGTGATGGAGAAACCGAAAGACCGGAGCACAACTGATGCAGGTGCCAAGCCGGGCACGAGTGACGAAGGTGAAAAACCGAAGCAGACTACGCCTTTACCCGCAGTGGAAATCCCCAGCATAAATCTGCGCACTTCCAGGCTCCCAGTCAATGTCGGTGTCCCCTACAGCCCAAACAAGAAGATTGTCATGAAAGCTGCGGCTGATACCGCTGACAACACGCCCCGCCCTGCAAATAAGGCCGATCATTCTGTAGCGGCCGATTCAGATATGTTTATCAATCTTTCACCCTTGGATTCTGCCCCGCAAGTCGTTCGTGCTCCGGCCAGTAGGAATGAGAGGCACCCAATGGCCTTTACCCCACCAAGCTTCAGCCTTGGCATCAGTGAAGATCAACCGATGGTGCAAGATCCTATGCCAGCTGCCTTTGCTTTCCCAGGAGGCATGCCAGCAATGATGGCGCGGCCAATGGTCGAGGGCAGGAAGGCTGTCAAGTTCGCAGAGCCGATTGTGCAAGGTACACTTGTCATGTCCTTATGATTTTTCTTGTATACATCTTTGTAGTTTGACTTTTGTCCCAATCATATATTTTGGGGGTTCTCACTTGTGATGGCAACTGACATGTGATGACATGGCAACTGGATTTGATGCACCATGTCACCTACATTTTTTTTGCTGCCATGCTGCATTTGACATTTGGGCAACCACGTGGCAACTGAAGTTGATTCAACATGGCAACTGTAGTTGCTGTCACATGGCAAATACAGTGCATTACACATGGCAACTGGATTTGCCACACCATGTCGCCTGCATTTTTTGTTTCCATGCTGCATTTTTTCATACGGCAATCACATGGCAAGTGGAGTTGACACAACATGGCAAATGTAGTTGCTGTGACATGGAAACTACAGTCCAACTAGATGGCAACTACAGTGCAACTACATGGCAATTGTAGTTGCTATGACATGGCCATTGTAGTTGGACCACACATGGCAACTGCCCCACTTTTTCTACCTACATCTCACATCATGCACCCTATCTTCTCACAATCCATCTGTTTTTGATTTTCTAGGTATCCTAACCCACTTTTTTTTATCATTGCAGCCACCCCTGAGGAGATTTCACCGTCACTTGACGAAGCTTACCGCATGATTGAGGAGGCAGCATTGTAGATGAGGTCCTCACGAGGACAAGGGCAATCAAGTTCCAACGTGCCTGCAGATACGGTATCTAAGGATACCATTAGTAGTGCCACTCCTGGTTCTGTGAGGCAGCAGAGGGTAGTTCACCCACCTCCCGCGGAAGACTACGAGCCCGAATTCAGGGCCACTAAGGAACAGACCTAGCTATATGATATCGTCAAGCGGTTTGGAAATGTGAGGGCCAGCAGCAAGCACATGAAGGAGCTGAAAGCGTAAATGACCACACCTCATAATCTCTCATTTTGCTTTGCTCCTTTTTTACCATTCATCTTCTTCGTACTTTCTATACACGATCCACTTACGTTTTAGTTCTTTCATATATATTTTTACTTAGTAGGCATGATTATTCCATGTCATATCGTTTTCATACAGCTTATGTTTGGACAGAACCAAAGGCATTCAATGCGGAGCGACGTACGTCGAGCTGGGTGATCTTGCCGAGTCCGTGAGGCCAAACGGTAAAATGTCGACGAATGTAGTTGCATGCGGGATCGACTACATCAACAATCACACCGATGTGTGTGCCGACATGATAATCATGCATTACAGTGTGACCTGCAAAATATGGGATGGTGACTTCCACCACAAAATCCTGAGGAAGAATTTTGCTCAACACGGTGAATTCAAGCTCACACTGAAGAAATATATGAGTACTCCTTCCCTGTCTGCAATGTTTTTTCACATGGTGTGGTTTTTTGCCATCATCTGCACTTGTGTTTATGTGGCAGATGTTTTCATGTGGCAACAGCAGCCGTGCACACTAACTTCTTGATTTTTGCATCCCGTGCAAACTATGTGGCAACTTGATAGTAAAATACACGGCACATTTTGTTCATACATGGACGGCAACTTTCTTTCAACTACCCCCACCCATAACCAAACATTCTACGTGATTCTAATTTTTTTTGTCCCTCTGCTGTTCTTTATGTGAACTCTGCTTCTCATTTCTTCACTTTTAAATGCAGGTCATGTTCCCCATGTTCCAGGAGCTTGCACCACATGACCCAGATGACAAGTGTGGTCACCACTATGCGATCTGTCTTGACCTGAAGAACCAATGTTTTGAGGTGCTTGATTCAATCCGTTCGGAAGCTGATGCAGACCTTACTACGCATGCCGAATTCTTCATTAACAACCTCAAAGAGACATGGAACCGTCACTATGAACATTCAAAGGTCCAGATCAGGCATTTCCCGACTGAGTATGTGGCGACTGCGAAGTAAGGGAACACGTAATTTCTTCCTTCCTTCATGTTCCATTTACATCAATCCAACCCCTCTTTTGTTGTCACATCTGAATTGATGTCTATCTTTGTTACGACTGTCCTTTTTGCGTGTTCACCTGACTCTTTTCCTCGTGCAGGATGGACTGTGGCCTTCACGCGCTGGAATACTTTGCAAAGTGGGAAGGAAGAATTGTCCCCCCTATCACAGCTGCAACGGTCGTTGAGCTCCGGAAAATCTACACATGGAACTGGTTGACGAATGAAGATTTCAACAAGCGGTCCGGAGCACGCGAGTTCGTGGAGGAAGCTGTCAAGAAAGTCATCAAGAAGTACAAGTGATCACGTGGCGTTACACACCGGATGCATACCTTACATTCTGTTGCCGAGGAATGTAAGGTACTATCTCTTTGTTTCTCGTTGAAAACTATGTTTGTGTGCTATGTTATGACTGCAACCCCGCGTAGCCTAACTATGTAGTGGTGGTGTGTGAGCAACATTTGAATAGTTTTTGTAATATATGTGTGGACGTGAACCTATTTTAGGCGTTACAGCAGATATGTTTTTATGTTTATCATTATTACAATGGTTTCATCGTTTCTAGCACCGGTTTGCTGTTTCGAATGCGTCTATGATGTTTTAAAAAAGATGGCAAATGTAGTTCATCAGACATGGGTAGTGAAAGTCATCATTGTTTTTCATTTTGGCTGTTTTGCTTCTTCTTTTTCATCGCTAACTGCACCGGCTAGCATGGGTAGGTTGATCATGTAGCCACAACCTTTGCTGCGGTTTATGCACGTTACGCTTTTTCCAACTTGTTTCCCATATATTTGCACACAACACACTATGTGTCTCTAAACCGCGTCGTATTGTCATGGAAATATATGCCATGCAGAGTCATTACAAATACCATGGCATATTTTTAGTACAGCTAACATGGCAGATACAGTACAAACAACATGGCAGATCCATCATAATTAACATGGCAGATACAGTACAACTAACATGGCAGATCCAGTACAACTAAAATGGAAGATCCAGTACAACTAGCATGGCATATTTAGTATAAAATAGCATGTCATATTTAGTATAAAATAGCATGGCATATTTAGTATAAAATAGCATGGCAGACCAACTACACATAACATGGCATATTAACTATACATAACATGGCACATTAAGTACCCATAACATGGCAACTGCATTTATCCATTCAATGAATTTTCCTTCCACTTCTGATGCCCCTCAAGAGTCATTCTCCCAATTTTTTTTAAAAAAAAATTCTCATCATCTAGGGTACAAAAGAAAATGTCCACAAGGACCATGTCACATCGCCCCAATTTTTGCTCATGGATTGCCCGCCCCCTTTCTTCGTTTTCTTGTGTTTTGCTTGGATCTCCAATCCCGACTTGTACCTTATCTCTCTTCGACGACCCTTTGTGATAGAACGGGGTGGGTTCCTGACCTAGGTCTGTGTGCTTGCTGTTCCAGATCCTATCTCCGAGTTTCAGATGATGGCCCCGTGGATGAAGGCACACTTGATGTGCGGGGGAACCGGTGTAAGGCTTCCTCAACTTTCCTCTTCTTGATATCATCAAGCTCTCTTTTTAGTGCCTCCCTATGTTTTTCTGTGACTCTCGCTGTCTCATCACTCTTGCACGCTTCATCAATTAGCTCAGCATAGTTCTTTGTCAGCACAACGTGCCTCACGGCTTCCATGATTGACTCAGGTCTCTCGTCATGCACAGCCAGAACTGCGTGTGTTGTCTGCGGCACCAACGCGTCATCAGCGTCCCAAGTCCATCGCCGCCTTATGAAATGGCGGGGCATCCGTGTCATAGCGTTCATGTCCATTACTTTTAGTATGTGACAGCACACAATGCCGTCCCGTTCGAACTTGCAGCATTGGCAGTAGTACTCACCTTCGCCTATCGAGGCTTTGACGAAGTAGTTCCTTCCTTTGTCCGGGTCTTTAGGTTCTGAATCTGACATGCCCAAAATAGAACACACCTTGAACGTATGTTCGTCCACTTGGAAAGCCGTGAACATGCTGGCACGCTTTATTTCTTCCTGGAATCTGCAAGTTTTGTATGTTTTCTGTTAAACTATCGTGCGCTATTTTCTTGTACCACCTTATGTTGTCATGGAAATAGAAATACATTTTGTTTGAAGATGGCAAACATAGTTCATTGAACATGGCAAATATAGTACGTTGAACATGGCAAATGCAGTACACTTGACATGGCAAATGCAGTACACTAGACATGGCAACTGTAGTACACTAGACATGGCAACTGTAGTACATTTTCAACCGGACATCGTCATTTTTCCACACCAACATTCCCCAATGGAAGCACATTGCATAAAACATGGCAACTGCCCTTTTATTTAAACATGGCATCTACAGTTGAGTAAACATGTCAATTGCATTTCAACAAACATGGCAGATGCATTTTATTAAACATGGCAACTGCATTTCGGCATATGTGTCGCCAATATAACATTTTTTCCAGTTGACATTGGAATTTGCATGCCAACATGCCCCAATGGAAGCACAGTGCATTAAACATGGCAACTGAACTTCATTCAACAAGGAAAATGCACCCGAGCAAGCATGGCAAAACAGAATTTTCATTGAACATGGCAACATGCAGCTGAGTAAGCATGGCAACAATATTTCATTAAACATGGCAACTGCACATCATGGCAACTGCATTGCACTCTATAAGGCACCTACTGACTTGGTGCTTTTTCTGCAAATAAGACTGTAACGCAGCTGACTTACTTGTTAAAGATCTTGTTGGTGTATATCTTGCTCATTTTCCTCTCTATCGATAAATACATTAGCAATTTTGGCTGCTTTAGTGCCGTGGTCGCTTCTTGCTGTAGCTTAGATCCCAGAATTTTTTGTTGCAAAGCTGTGTACTGCTTGGCAAACTGTAGCAATGAGTTGCCAGGGCTGATGTACCGCTTCAAAACAGCATTGAACCCCTCGCTGCGTGGCGTAGTCTGCAGAAAGAGGAAGAAGCACTGCATGAAGTAGGCCGACACCCAGTACATTCGCTTCTCCCACAGGCTAACAAGAGTCTCGTTGTCTTGGACTTGATGTGTTTCAGTCATGGCCATCCAGCTCCTTTCAAACTCCTCCACCGTCAAGCTGTGGTCCACGCACAGCTCGAATGCCTTGTGCAGCTCTGGACAGTCAGCAAAGAATGGTCCTAGCGTCTCCTCAGCCTTCTTTATAATGTGCCACCTGCAGTGCCTGTGCACTGCCAACGGAAAGACCTCCTGTATTCCTGCACGCATGCTGAAATCTTGGTCTTTATTATGTTCATTAGAGCAAGTCCATCCATGCACTCCAAGAAGGTCTTGAACAACCAAATGTACCCATCCGTGTCTTCGTTCCGGATGAGCTCGCAGCCGAACTGCAATGACTGATTGTGGTTATTTATTCCTATGAACGGAGTGCATGGCATCTTGTACATATAGGTGAGGTATGTCGCATTGAATGAAATGCAATCTCGGAAATGTTTGTAGGCTCTCCTTGCAGCACCATCCACCCAATACATGTTCCTGACACGGTCCTCATCGTCCAACCTTATCCTGTAGAAGAAATCTGGATCTTCTTCGCTTTTTCATCGAAGTAGGCCATTGTGGCCTCTATGTCTGCCAACTTGCTCTCTCTACGGTACTTGGCCTGTAGGTTTGTGACGTCAGCTGGTATGTACGGCATGCTACTCAGAGTCCCCTTTTTGCTGTGGATGAGAGATAGTATCTGTACCATTCTTGATGGACCGACGTTACAATCATGTAGCAGCTTTACGAATTGCCTTTCAACGGGGGTGAACCCTCTGTGGG
This sequence comes from Triticum monococcum, assembly GCA_034509565.1. Taxonomy (NCBI): domain Eukaryota; kingdom Viridiplantae; phylum Streptophyta; class Magnoliopsida; order Poales; family Poaceae; genus Triticum; species Triticum monococcum. The sequence goes on from CM067845.1 coordinate 676,585,157, forward strand.
AGGTCAGAAATTTTACCAGGTCGAACTTCTTTATGAGTTGGTGGTTGTGCTCGTCAAAATATTCATTGACCACCCACTGTGCTCCATCTACGTTTAGCTTACACCAGACAGGGCACTCAGTCTTGAGAATGATACCTCTCTTTCGTTCCAGAACGACAGGCGCAACACATTTCCCCTTCTTGTTCCTCCGTGCCTTGTGGCACCTCATCTCACCTCTGCTGTACTCGTTAGTTTTCTTAATTTTCCTATGGTACTCGGTGTTGACCGCAAATCCATGGAACTTTGCATATGTCTGGTAGTATTCCTTTGCTTGTTCGAACGATTCAAATCTCTGCCCAATGTACGGTGGCTGGGGTACCACGATCTCTGATTGCCCACCATCTTCATCCCCTTGTGCATCGTCGTCAGTTTCATCATTCACTTCAGTATCGGCGGCAGTTCCATCTACTTGAGTGTTGCCAGTGCTTGTGTTCAAAGGGGTGCTTGTCGGCATTGCCTGAATGATTGACATTCCCGACTCTGACTCGAAATTGTTTGCCGCATGATTGTCTGCTGGCTGGTGGAACGTGTCTTCTGTGCGCTCAGAGCTCCCCGCCGTAGATGTCCCCGCGCCGCTATTAAGTGTAGTTGTAGGCCCTGTAATAGAAAAAACAGGTACGAGAGTAAGATTTTTGTTTGGATAACATGTGTATCGCAACGGATCACACCATCTTCGAGTGATTTGGCATGACATCATTTCAAACAGCAAGCCGTGAGTCTGCGCGTGGACATGTATGGCAGCTGTAGCTGTTCAGTCATGGTAGCTACTATTCAACAAACCTGGCAACTATTTGTTTTGCCTACAAATAACTACAAATAACAAATGTAGAGCTGTTTTTTGTGGTTCAGTTTTTTTCCTTACCTTGTTGTGCTGCATTTGACCATCTTGTGTGGTCTGTGACATCATAATGACGTGCTCCAGCTGCAATTTGTGAAGCTTGCCACGAGACGTTTGCCGGGTTACCACCAGCGTAATAACCTGTAAGCATAGTAGTGGTTGGTCAATTCATGGCAAATGCAGTTTTGTGCTAGCACGACAACTGCAGTTGCCCCTGATGTGGCAACTGCAGTTTTACTGGCATGGCAACTGTAGTTGCATTGGTATGGCAACCGCAGTTGTTCCTTCATGGCAACTGCAGTTGCCATGGCATGGCAAATGTAGTTGCACTGGCATGGCAACTGCAGTTGTTCCTCCATGGCAACTGCAGGTGTCCAAGGATGGCAACAACAGTTGTCCAGGGATGAGAAGTGTAGTTTTTAATTCATGGCAACTGTAGATGTCCAGTCATGGCAATTGTAGTTGTCAACTATGCTCCTTTTGCTAATTGAGCATCCGCAACTTCACTTTTTTTATGGACTCACCTGTGTATAACATCGATGGCAGGTACATGGGTGCTGCCTGATGCCACGTGCTGCATGAAGGCTCTGCATTTTCACCCGTGATAACTCGTGAGTCCTTTTGCCAGTTTTTTTGCATGTTCATTTTTCATGTCCACAGCAGTATGTGCTCTTTTTTCGTTTTGCATTACCTTGATTAGCCATACTAGCTAGTAGAAGTTGGCAGCCCGTACATTTGCCAGTGTTAGCGCCTTGTGACTAAACTTGCCACGGGGGCCCCCTATGAGTGTTTTGGTCATAAGAACCTGCGAAAAAATGACAGTGTATGACATAAGTAGAATGTCATCTTCATCGTTGCGAAGATGGCAACTGTTCTCTTCTTTTGTTATCACGCATCATACCTACGCCTGCATACTGTTCTAGTAGTGGCAGCAACGGCCCTGCAGAGATGAGTTGACTGTACTCTGATGCATTCCAAGGGGGCGTTTCTGGCCTTTGAGAACCCCAAGCATCAGCGCCATCTTCGTGATTCATTCTTTCCGTGTCTCGCTTCTTTCCGATGTGTTCTCAATCACTGGATGAACAAGAAGGCATCAACAATCCACAAGAATTGTACTCTTCTGCTGCTTGCACATAGAAGATAGGGATAGTAAGCAACAGGTCAAAATAGGTGGCAGCTACTGACAACGAAAGGTGGCAACTGTCGTTATACACAAGTGGCAATTAATTTTTCCTACCCCCTTCATTCCAAAAATTGTCCTTCCTGCCCTTTTTTAGGGATTCCTACTCATCCATTTCATACCCAACTACTTGCGTCAATTAAACTATGAACTTAAGTTAATCTCAAACGTAGTACATGGCAGATCTGATGTATTCTGCCTGGCAATTGCGAATATACATTGAACCATGCAATGTTCTATTCCTATAGCATGGACCCAGTACAAGATCAGGAGATTTTCAGCCTTAAGGATGAGAAGGATGAGATTGGGAGATTTCACCTGGTTTTAGATGATCTTCTCTGGAGGGCTGGGTTGGAGTGGGGGGGCTGGGGGTGGGGAGGGTTGGGGTGTGGTTTGCGGTGGGAGCACACTACGGATCTGTCCTGGTTGCCATGGCAACCAGAGATGGCCGACGACGGAGGTCGAGGTTCGAGAGGTGGGGGACGATGGCGGCAGACGAGAGAGGGGATGGATCGAAGGCCAGGAACGGCTGGGTCGTGCGGGCAGCGGGTCGTCTGGCCCGGAAGGGGCAGTGCGGGCGGGGTTGCCACACACCGGACATGCGGGCCGTGCTTTTGTGCGCGCGGACGTGGTCGTGCGAGCCGGTTCCCGTCCATGCCACACGAGGCGTGCGGGCGGGTTCCCGTCAATGCCACACGTGTGGCAGTTACTCGGACCCATAAATATTTGATTCAGCTGTGTGTAAATAGTTATACAATGTGATGTGTGGTTATACAATACAATCCGAAAGATGAAAAGCACAGATGATAGAAATAGTATACTGACTCCCGTCTTGCAAGTCATCACCTCCAACTCCATATCTGTGAATGATTTCCACCCGGCCGTCCTCCTCGATCTCCGATGGACTCCTCCGATGAGGTCTCCTCCATCTAGGTTCTCCCCTCATCCGTCTCCTCCTTTCGCTCCTCTATGTCTATATCCAGATCCGCCGTGGTTTATCCGCTGATCCTGCTGGACGAACCGTACGTGCTCCATACGTCGGTGCTTCTCGCAGGCATCCAGGTCGCCATCCTCTTCTATCTCGCTCGTTGCCACAGTGTCGAGGAGCTAGGGATCCTTTTGAACAGATTTTTTAAAAATCATTAGGAGAAAAACCAAACCCGAAAGAAAAAGGATAAAACCCGAAAAAGCAAAAGAAAAAGAAGAGAGCAACTAGTTGACGAGTGCTCTTTCGGAAGCCTCACAACGATCAACGCCACTTGACGCACTCTCAGCCGCCCGCCACGTGTCGCGCTCTCGGCGCTCCTTTCGGTTTTTTTATTTTTCGCACGCGTTTTCCGCCTTTTAAACGGTTTTTTCGATGTTTCAGTTTTCTACCGGTCTTCCTTAGCTTTTGGATAAAAAAAATCAATTTTTTTGCGCAAAAAAACACATTTTCTTTTTATTTCTTTCGCGAGAGTCACGGTTTTGCTTCAGCGAGAGACACGGTTTTGCTTTCGCGAGAGTCACGGTTTTCCTTCTGCGAGAGACACGGTTTTGCTTTCGCGAGAGTCACGGCCGTGCCTCTCACAAACGAAAAAAAAACATCTTTTCTGTTTTTTCCTTCCGCGAGAGGCGCGGTTTTGCTTCCGTGAGAGTCACGGCCGTGCCTCTCGGAAACAGAAAAAAAAAAGTGTGTTCTGTTTGTTTTCCTTTCGTGAGAAGTATGGTTTTGCTTTCATGAGAGGCATGGTTGTGCTTTTGCGAGAGGCACGGCCGTGCCTATCGGAAACGAAAAAAAAAACATGTTTTTTGTTTTTCTTTTCCTTTCACGAGAGGCACGATTTTGCTTCCACGAGAGGCATGGTTGTGCTTCCACGAGAGGCACGGCTGTGCCTCCTCGAAAAAGGAAAAACGCGCTTCTTTTTTTCCTTTCGCGAGAGGCACGGTTGTGATTTCCTGAGAGGCACGGGCGTGCCTCTGGAAAGGGAAAAAACCCATGCTCCCAATTCAGTTTTTTTTTGTCTAGTTTTTTCGTGAAAAAAGTTTGTTAAAACCTATCAACATGGGATCTATTTTTGAATATCTCAGCGCGAGGAATACAATAGTGGAAACAGTTCAAGATTTGGACGCACGGTTTAAGATATGAGACGTTTTGAATAAACAGATTTACAAAAAAAAACTCGTGATTTCGGAAAAGGGAAAAAGAAGAAATAAAAAATACGATAAAGAGAAGCAGCAGCGAACCTACTGGGCCGGCCCAACTCGCCTGGCCTGCGGGCAGAGTAATGCTAGACACACGGGCTCTTACGGGGGTTTTACGGGGTGGTTAGGATTTGATTGGTTGAGGTTTAATTAAGTGAGGTGGGCCTCATCAATGAAAATTAGGGGGGCCAATTAAAAAAGAGAACGCACCTGCGTCCGTGAAAGTCCGTCGCTGATTGCCCGTGAATCTAGTATTATCGCTGCAGGCATGGCCTCGACTATTTGACGCCAACGGTCTGAGACGAGGTGTCGGAACTCTTGTCCGACGCGAAGGATCCGGAAGCGATTCCCTCCTGTTGGTACGATATACGGAGGCAAACCCTAGTCCAGATCGATTTGTACTTCTTCCCTATAGAAGTTCATGATTGTAATGCCCGCGCCCGCGAAAAAATAGCCAGTTTCTGTGATTATCTCCTGGGAAGATGCATCGAGGAGTTTCATTATGAGTAGGCTAAGGTCTCCCGTGTGTTTGATTTTTTTGCAGACCAATTGATCGATTCGATCGAGTTTGGGCCCGATGATGAGTAGCAGCAAGAGGATGATGGCCGACGTATCCGGCGGCGGTTGGCTCCCGAACGAGATGATCATGGAGGTGCTGCCTCCTGCGCTTCCGCGCCGTCTGCCGCTCCTGGGCGGCGCTCTTCTCCACGGAACAGTTCTGCAGCCTCCACATGGCGACCCCCAAGGCAGCGCCGCCCAAGCTGCTCTTCGTCTCGCCCGCTGCAACACCCGACTCCTCAACGGAGGTGTGCTCAGTCTCCCTGTCAGCAGGCCCCGAAGATGACCTCAAGCTCTTCACCCTCGACTCTGCCTGCGGCGACTCGATGCAGCTGCTCATGCCGGCACCCTGCCATGGCCTCAACCTTCTGTTCGATGCCGTCACGCCGGCTTACTACATCTGCAACGCGGCCACACGAGCGGTCACACGTCTGCCACCTTTCCCTCGCGGGTTCAGGCATGCATCTGCCGGGCTTGGGTTTGATGCCCGGACAAGAAGGTACAAGGTGGTCAGGCTAATCGGAGGGACACACGATGACATTGAGTCCATCTGGTGTGAGGTGTACACACATGGAGGCGACGCAGGTGGTGGTTCTCCGACGGATAGCTGGAGGCCCCCCGCCGGCGGAGGAGTGCCCCTTGGATTGCGCAGGTTCGCAGGTGCTGCTGTTAGTGATGCACAATTTCACAATCTACCGCCTGTGTTTGCAAACGGATCCCTGCACTGGTCGCTCCACCCTCTCTCCTCCAAAAGGCCAAGGGCTGCTGTGATATCATTTTCACTCGCGGACGAAACATTCAGTTTCATCAGACCACCACCGTTCTGGACATCGCCCGCACCCTTATTGGCATCAGATCCAGAGAGCATCCCCTATCGCAACGCGGAATTAGAAGGGCATCTTGTGCAGATGGATGACCAACTATGTATGGTCCGAGACCTTCGATATGATGGTAATACCGGTGGTTACATTTTGGAGATCTGGAAATTGTCGGATCGTAGCTCCGGTGCTTGGTCACTGTATCATGCCGTTCATTTGTTCGGGCGTGTGGCGAGAGATCTATGTCGGCCGGAGGTTATGAGAGTTGTCGGTTCCACTAGCGGCAATGGCAGGTTAGGGAAGAAGATAATCATCATTACTAGCGAGCACATATTGTACCATGAGTTTCGGAAGAAGGTTCACACCTATGACCTTAGCTCTGAACCTCTAGAGACCATTCTTTCAATCGAAGAGACACACGCATCACTTGAAGGCGACACTCCAAGTTCAAGATTTAGTTTATTTGAAGAGAGCCTTGCTCCAGTACATCGATTTGCTGAGCATGCTTGATCAATTGTCCTCCATACGACATCGCTTCTAGCCTTGAACCGCTTTCATTTTGTTCGAGGAAGGTCCGAGATCTCTATGATGTACACTTCTTAGCCAGAATGCTCTCCCACACATTTTGCAATGTTGAAGCTTTGGTGCGTCCACACTACTGCTATGTGGTTTCCACAATTGTAGTCTTTGTTGTTGTACAATCATGTGAAAGATAGGTGACGTTCTGTTGTTTGGTTTAAGCTTGCCCCTAGTTGGGAAGACCGAGAAGAGAACCAATAAAAAAGCGATACAAATGGTTGTGACTGCTTATTTGATTATTAGTCATTCATTTCCAAAATCTTAGGCGCCTACACTTTTTCAGAAACTTGTTATTTTATTCATTTAGCTACATGTTTTTGAAACCATACAAACTTGTTATTTTATTTGTTTTGTACCAGATAATTTCCTGGTCGTTCTTAATTAGAAAATAGTAGAAGAAAACCAAATCTATGAGACACCCACAATGGATCATCGTGTAACTGAAAATTTATGAAAATTTAGAGCACCACTGAGCAGTGGCGGAGCTTCATGGGGCCAACCTGGGAGGTGCCCCCCCCCCCCCCCCCCCCCCCAACTCAAAGAAAGATTGTGTATATATCGTTGTTTTGGACCATTTTTTCACTAAAATCAGCATATATTGATTTTGTTTGTCCCCCAGTCAATGCCCCCCCCCCCCCCCCCCACACACACAATGATTTTAGCCCAAGCTCCACCACTGCCACTGAGAGCTATGGATGGGAAATGCACGCTCACACCAACCAGGATCACCACAACTTTTTGTCTCCGTCACTTGCCATCGTCATCTTATGCCACACCATCACCAATTTCAATAAAGAAAGAAAAATATTCATGTTGACTGGTAGATTCAACAACTAACTGAAAAGGCTATTTCATATCTCTTGTTTTTCTATAACGGAAGAAACGCCTTGAGGGACCACACCTTATTATAGTTGTTGGTATGTCTTGTAAAAACATGAAGTTGAAGTTTAGTTCAACTTAGAAATTTATCATGGTCGAGGGGTAATTTTACCACCTCAATCAAAAGGTCATCACAACCTCTATCCGTTCCTCACCCCTTAAACCAAACACTCAAATAGTTATCCCCAACCACCTTTCACATCCTTCCAACCAAACAAAATATTGATTCATCTTACCCAGCCAATCAAATAGGAAAAAATGACTATCCTAACCAGTTGGTCGGGGATACCTACAACCATCCAAACATATCCCAAAGCAAACACAACCTTAATCCCGAAAGGTGATTGTACACAACATCTCACAACAGGATCATAGTAAATTGATCCATGAATTTTTTTTGTAAAAAAAGTAACCCAATAAGCGGATGAAGATTGCTATTGGGTCCCTAGCAGCTCCCTCAATAACCCTGTCTCGTCGTCTATGGAGACAACATTACTTGGATGGACAAACTTACATAGCACCACACCATGGACTTTGTGTTGCCTCCCATCTGGTATCTTGGCCAAGAGGAAGAAGATTGGCCACCTTAGACGAGAAGATTCAATGGCATGTCATAGACAAACTGGCAATAGATCAATGCAGCAGGCGTCCTACCTTCTCTCAGTGGCAAAATTTCAAAGAAAAAGTTGGGTAGGCCAAGTTAAAAAAGAGCATAAAAATTTAGGCATTGGTCACTACTGTACCTTTTGTTCTCACTCAATTTCCAGCCTATATACAAACAAGTTACCGGCAAGATAGTCATCTTCTTTGTTTCAGTGATCTTCATACACTCTTCTAACTTACTACACAACCTTGTTTCATTGATCTTCATACACTCAAACACACTTAACAAAAAAAAAGCATTAGGTGTGAATTCTCAAATGAAAATATCTCTTTATAGTCTATTTCCACATATAAATTGGTAAAAAAATGCATAAATTATTATTAGTTTAACCAATGGACAACATAAACACACTATCCATGGAGTAATTAAAAATTACTAGTGGCACCATTGTCAAGAGGTGAACATCGAGATCTACTGAGCGTTGTCAGCAAACTGTCAATCCTGGTTGGTAACACAACGGACTGGAGCAGTGAGCTAGGGGTCGGAGGAATCTGGATGGTACAACGACATGATCCCAAGGGCCAGGGACAGGACTGGCCGACGCATAGGCTGAAGCCAGAAGAAAAGGGTGGGTGGCACCATGGCGAGCTCGTGCAGAGCCGTGAAGCAGGCATCAAGAAGCAAGCAGCCCTGGAAGGGCGGCGTCGTGGCAGTACAACACAGGAGGTGGCAGCGGGATGACTAGGTCGAGAGGTGGCACACGCATAATCTTCCATGTGTGCATTTAGTTGCGAGGAGGTCGTGCGATCTGTATGGGGGAGGGGATGGTGGTTGGCTGCACGCCGCGATATTTGCGCCTGCTTGAGCTGCCAACGGTGGTGACGTAGTCAGTCCTGGCCGGCTAGTGGCAACTGCTCCTGTGCACTCGTGCGAGATCTTGGAGGCTTGGCTCGATTCGTAGGCGATGCGGTGGACTAGGTCGAGTGCATATGTATATAAAAATCACAAAAATCCTGGGCGGGCCATGACCCGGTTCGGCCACAATGAAGCTCTGCCCCTGCCTTATGTACAACAACCATTGATGATGAGCACCTTTCCAGATCTGTAGCCATCGTATCTCCCTCTCTCTAGTATGCTCCCCTTTCACCACCATGTCGCCCTTGCGACCAGGGTGCGAGTCGGCGGTCCTAATACAAATTAGGAACCAACCATGTTTATTCAAAGAGTTGCCAACATTGACCTCCCGCGTGCGACTGGCATCCAACCAACGCAACCAAGAATACAACAGTCATTGCTTGGGTATGGCAGTGCACTCTACACCCCGGCATAACGCTATTGAACATAGTATTCGCGGCTTCTCACCACATCTCTTACGTATCTACATTGGTCGACGTTGATACATCTCCGTCGTATTTATAATTTTTGATTGTTTCATGCTAATATTCTATAACTTTTATATATTTTTGGCAAATTTTTATACTATTTTTGGGACTAACATATTGATCCAGTGTTCAGTGTCAGTTCCTGTTTGTTGCATGTTTTTTGTTTCGCAGAATATCCATATCAAACGGAGTACAAAAGGGATAAAAACTGACGGAGATTTTTTTTAGAATATATATGATTTTTGGGAAGGAAAATCCATGCGAGACGGTGCCCGGGGGAGGCACGAGGCAGGGGGGACGCGCCCCTGACCCTCGTGTCCACCCCGTAAGGCGGTTGATGCCCTTCTTTCGCCGCAAGAAAGCTAATATCCGGATAGAGATCGTGTTAAAATTTCAGCCCAATCGGAGTTACGGATCTGGGAATATAAGAAACGGTGAAAGAATAGAATCGGAGAACGCGGAAACAGAGAGAGACAGAGAGGCAGATCCAATCTCGGAGGGGCTCTCGCCCCTCCCACGCCATGGAGACCAAGGACCAGAGGGGAAACCCTTCTCCCATCTAGGGAGGAGGTCAAGGAAGAAAAAGAAGGAGGAGGGGGATGTCTCCTCCCCGCTTCCAGTGACGCGGGAGTGCCACCGGGGGCCATCATCATCACCGCAATCTTCACCAACAACTTCACCGCCATCATCACCAACTCGTCCCCCCTCTATGCAGCGGTGTAACCTCTCTCTTACCTGTTGTAATCTCTACTTAAAGATGGTGCTGATGACCCACAAGTATAGGGGATCTATCGTAGTCCTTTCGATAAGTAAGAGTGTCGAACCCAACGAGGAGCAGAAGGAAATGATAAGCGGTTTACAGCAAGGTATTCTCTGCAAGTACTGAAATAAGTGGTAACAGATAGTTTTGTGATAAGATAAATTGTAACGAGCAACAAGGAACAAAAATAAATAAAATGCAGCAAGGTGGCCCAATCCTTTTTGTAGCAAAGGACAAGCCGGAACAAACTCTTATAATAGGAAAAGCGCTCCCGAGGACACATGGGAATATCGTCAAGCTAGTTTTCATCACGTTCATATGATTCGCGTTCGATACTTTGATAATTTGATATGTGGGTGGACCGGTGCTTGGGTGCTGTTCTTACTTGAACAAGTATCCCACTAATGATTAACCTCTATTGCAAGCATCCGCAACTACAACAAAAGTATTAAGGTAAACCTAACCATAGCATGAAACATGTGGATCCAAATCAGCCCCTTACGAAGCAACGCATAAACTAGGGTTTAAGCTTCTGTCACTCTAACAACCCATCATCTACTTATTACTTCCCAATGCCTTCCTCTAGGCCCAAATAATGGTGAAGTGTTATGTAGTCGACGTTCACATAACACCACTAGAGGCTAGACAACATACATCTTATCAAAATATCAAATGAATACCAAATTCACATGACTACTAATAGCAAGACTTCTCCCTTGTCCTCAGGAACAAACGTAATTACTCACGAAGCATATTCATGTTCATAATCAGAGGGGTAATAATATGCATATAGGATCTGAACATATAATCTTCCACCAAATAAACCAACTAGCATCAACTACAAGGAATAATCAACACTATTAGCAACCTACTAGCACCAATCCCGGACTTTGAGACAAGAATTGGATACAAGAGATGAACTAGGGTTTGGAGATGAGATGGTGCTGGTGAAGATGTTGATGGAGATTGCCCTCTCCCGATGAGAGGAGCGTTGGTGATGACGATGGTGATGATTTCCTCCTCCTGGAGGGAAGTATCCCCGGCAGAACAGCTCTGCCGGAGCTCTAGATTGGATCCGCCAAGGTTCCGCCTCGTGGCGGCGGAGTCTCGTCCCGGAAAGTTCCTTCCCATTTTTTTCTCATCAAAAGACTTCATATAGGAGAAGATGGACGTCGGAGAGCCACCAGGGGACCCACGAGGTAGGGGGCGTGCCCTAGGGGGCGGCCCCCACCCTCGTGAGCAGGGTGTGGGCCCCCTGGCCTTCATCTTTGGCGAGGATTTTTCTTTATTTATTTTAAGACGTTCCGTGGAGTTCCAGGACTTTTGGAGTTGCGCGGAATAGGTCTCTAATATTTGCTCCTTTTCCAGCCCAGAATTCCAGCTGCTGGCATTCTCCCTCTTCATGTAAACCTTGTAAAATAAGAGAGAATAGCCATAAGTATTGTGACATAAAGTGAAATAACAGCCCATAATGCAATAAATATCGATATAAAAGCATGATGCAAAATGGACGTATCAACTCCCCCAAGATTAGACCTCGCTTGTCCTCAAGCAAAAAGCCGATAACAATAAATATGTCCTCATGTTTAGAGGTAGAGGCGTCGATAAAAATAAAATACGGACATGAAGGCATCATGATTATTCTCATAACAGCAACATATATAGATTTTGTCATATGATTACTTATGTTCAAGTGGTGATCTATTCATAATGCAAAAGTATAAATCATAAACCTTATTGGGCTCCGACAAACCATAATCTCAGTCATTGAAGCAATTGCAATTTATCATAACATCAGAAAGAGTCTATGTCAGAGCTAAAAAGCAAGTCCACATACTCAACTATCATTTAGTCCTCCATAATTGCTAAGACTCACGCAATACTTGTGGTTACGAAGTTTTAATCGGACACAGAGAAAGCTAGGGGCTTATAGTTTTGCCCCACAACCTTTTACCTCAAGGGTAATGTCAACAATAATGGTTCATGCTCCTCTACATCCAATTATATATATTGCCCCTTGCCAACATGCTGAGCTTGCCAAAGGATAAAGTGAAAAAGAAAAGGTGAAGATCACCATGACTCTTGCATAAGGTAGAAGCTAATGATAAAGGATAGGCCCTTCGCAGAGGGAAGCAGAGGTTGCCATGCGCTTTTATGGTTGGATGCATAAAATCTCAATGCGAAAGAATGTCACTTTATATTGCCCCTTGTGATATGAACCTTTATTATGCAGTCCGTCGCTTTTATTACTTCCACATCACAAGATCGTATAAAGCTTATTTCCCCCACACCAATCAATCATACATATTTAGAGCAATTTTTATTGCTTTGCACCGATGACAACTTACTTGAAGGATCTTACTCAATCCATAGGTAGATATGGTGGACTCTCATGGCAAAACTGGTTTAAGGATTTTGGAAGCACAAGTAGTATTTCTACTTGGTGCTGAGAATTTGGCTAGCATGAGGGGGAAAGGCAAGCTCAACAAGTTAGAGGATCCATGACAACATACTTTATCTCAGATATAAGAAAGACATAACTCATTACGTTGTTTTCCTTGTCCAACATCAACTCTTTAGCATGTCATATTTTAATGAGTGCTCCCAATCATAAAAGATGTCAATGATAATATATCTATATGTGAAAACCTCTCTTTCCTTATTACTTCCTATTAATTGCAACAATGACCAAAGTTATGTCTGCCAACTCCCAACAACTTTTAATCATCATACTCTTTCTATGTGAAGTCATTACTCTCAATAAGATCAATATGAACTCTTTATTTCTTTTTATTCTTTTATCTTTTTCTTTTATTCACCCAAGATCATAGCAAAATAATCAAGCCCTTGACTCAACACTAATCTTTATTATATATAGCTCACGGACTCGATTACAAAGAGAGATCAAAAAGCAAAACTCAAAACTAGATCATGCCATAAACTTTATTCTACTAGATCAAGATACTACTAATATGATCGAACTAAGAAAAACGATAAAGATAGGAGTTGTGATGGTGATACGATACCGGGGCACCTCCCCCAAGCTTGGCAGTTGCCAAGGGGAGTGCCCATACCCATGTGATTATATCTCCTTTGTCGGTGAAGAAGGTGGTGGTGACGAATAATCGCACATCGAGCGTAAGAGGTCCTCCAGCTTGCGAATAATGCCCTTGAGTGCGGCAATATGCCCCTTCAACAAAATATTTTCTTGTGTGAGATACTTGTTTTGTATACGAGCTAACTCAATCATCTTGAAAGCTTCGATATCGGTTGGGGTAAAAAGGTTATGATCAAGTTGAAGGATGTCTTTTGCTACCGGAGCTTGATCCTCCGTGGCCTTCTTGATCCTTTCATCCTTGTTGACCCTCGTGGGTTCTTCCCTCTTCAGATCTATCTTCATTAGCCAAGCATCATTGTCACCATTGTTGGAGGAGGGAGACGACATGATGCCTAGCCTGGAAAACCCTGACAGAAAACAGCTCGAAACAAGAACAGAGGAGGTTTGCGTGATACGGGAGTCAAAACCTTCGGGAGATTATATAATGAATTTTTACCGACCAAAATGCGTATCGTGCAAGAAAACGGAGTCCGGAAGGCACACGAGGTGCTCACAAGGTAGAGGGGCGCGCCCACCACCCTCGTGGGGCCTTCGTGTCCTTCCCGGACTGCTACTTATTTTTCTATTTTTCTAAATATTCCAAAACGGAGAAATATGGCCTTAAAAATTGTTTTGGAGTCGGTTTACATACCGTACCACATACCTATTCCTTTTCGGAGTCTGAAACGTTCCGGAAAGTGTCCCTTATGTATTCCTCCGGCGTTACGGTTTCAATAATATTGGTTTCAACATTTATGGGATTACCTGAGATATAATGTTTAATTCTTTGACCGTTTACCACCTTCGGATTTGTGCCCTCAAAGTTGTTGATTTTTATGGCACCGGAACGATAGACCTCCTCGGTAACATAGGGGCCTTCCCATTTAGAGAGAAGTTTTCCTGCAAAAAATCTTAAATGAGAGTTGTATAGCAATACATAATCACCTACATTAAACTCACGCTTTTGTATCCTTTTGTCATGCCATCTTTTAACTTTTTCTTTAAACAACTTGGCATTTTCATAAGCCTGGGTTCTCCATTCATCAAGTGAGCTAATATCAAATAAGCTCTTCTCACCGGCAAATTTGAAATCATAGTTAAGCTCTTTAATAGCCCAATATGCCTTATGTTCTAGTTCGAGAGGTAAGTGAAATGCTTTTCCATAAACCATTTTATATGGAGACATACCCATAGGATTTTTGTATGCAGTTCTATATGCCCATAATGCATCATCAAGTTTCTTAGACCAATTCTTTCTAGACCTATTAACAGTCTTTTGCAAAATTAATTTGAGCTCTTTATTGCTCAACTCTACTTGGCCACTAGACTGTGGGTGATAAGGAGATGCAATTCTATGATTAACATCATATTTAGCAAGCATTTTACGGAAGGCGCCATGAATAAAGTGTGAACCACCATCATTCATTAAATATCTAGGGACTCCAAACCTCGGAAAAATAACTTCTTTAAGCATTTTAATAGAAGTGTTATGATTAGCACTACTAGTTGGAATAGCTTCTACCTACTTAGTAACGTAATCAACAGCAACTAGAATATGTGTGTATCCATTAGAGGCAGGAAAAGGTCCCATATAATCAAAGCCCCAAACATCAAACGATTCAATAACAAGAGAATAATTCATAGGCATTTCTTGACGTCTACTAATATTACCAATTCTTTGACATTCATCACAAGATAAGACAAACTTACGGGCATCCTTGAAGAGAGTAGGCCAATAAAAACCAGATTGCAGTATCTTATGTGCAGTTCTATCTCCAGCGTGGTGTCCTCCATAAGACTCGGAATGACACTTGCGTAGGATCTGTTCCTGTTCATGCTCAGGTACACAACGTCTAATAACACCATCTACTCCTTCTTTATAAAGATGTGGGTCATCCCAAAAGTAATGTCTCAAGTCATAGAAAAACCTTTTCTTTTGCTGGTATGTGAAGCTAGGTGGTATAAACTTAGCAACAATATAATTAGCATAATCAGCATACCATGGAGTTCTACGAGAAGTACTTATAACATTTAATTGTTCATCAGGAAAGTTATCATTAATAGGTAGTGGGTTATCAAGAATATTTTCTAACCTAGACAAGTTGTCTGCAACGGGGTTCTCAGCTCCCTTTCTATCAACAATATGCAAATCAAATTCTTGTAGCAAGAGAACCCATCTAATAAGTCTAGGTTTAGCATCTTTCTTTTCCATAAGGTATTTAATAGCAGCATGATCAGTTTGAATAGTTACTTTAGAATCAACAATATAAGATCTGAACTTATCACAAGCAAATACAACTGCTAAAAGCTCTTTTTCAGTAGTAGCATAATTTCTTTGAGCATTGTCTAGAGTCTTACTAGCATAATGAATAACATTTAATTTCTTATCAACTCTTTGCCCTAGAACAGCACCTACAGCATAATCACTAGCATCACACATAATTTCAAAGGGTAAATTCAAATCAGGTGGTTGAACAATAGGTGCAGAGACTAATGCTTTCTTAAGTATTTCAAATGCTTCTACACAATCATCATCAAAGACAAATGTTATATCTTTTTGCAATAAATTAGTCAGAGGCCGAGAAATTTTTGAGAAATCCTTAATGAACATCCTATAAAATCCAGCGTGACCAAGGAAACTTCTTATACCTTTGATGTCCTTGGGACATGGCTTCTTTTCAATAGCATCAACCTTGGCTTTATCAACTTCAATACCTCTTTCAGAAACTTTGTGCCCCAAGAAAATACCTTCATTAACCATAAGGTGGCACTTTTCCCAATTCAAGACAATATTAGTTTCTTCACATCTCTGCAAAACTCGATCAAGATTGCTCAAGCAATCATCAAAAGAGGAACCATAGACGGAAAAATCGTCCATGAAAACCTCACAAATCTTTTCACAAAAGTCAGAGAATATAGCCATCATGCATCTTTGAAAGGTAGCGGGTGCATTACATAAACCAAAAGGCATACGTCTATAAGCGAAAGTACCAAAAAGGGCATGTAAAAGTAGTCTTTGATTGATCTCTAGCCGGCACAGGTATTTGATAGAAACCAGAATAACCATCTAGAAAGCAATAGTGTGTATGTTTGCATAATCTTTCTAGCATTTGATCAATAAAAGGTAAGGGGTAATGATCTTTCTTAGTAGCTTTATTTAATTTGCAGAAATTAATTACCATCCTATAACCTGTGATAATTCTTTGTGGAATCAATACATCTTTATCATTAGGAACAACAGTAATACCTCCCTTCTTAGGGACACAATGGACATGACTTGCCCACTCACTATCAGCAATGGGATAGATTATACCTGCCTCCAGAAGCTTAAGTATTTCTTTTCTTACCACTTCTTTCATTTTAGGATTCAGACGTCGTTGAGGATCATGAACTGGTTTGCATCTGCTTCCAAATGTATTTTATGTTGACATAGAGTGGGACTAATGCCCTTAAGATCATCAAGAGTATATCCAATAGCAGCACGATGCTTTTTCAGAGTTTTCAATAATCTTTCTTCTTCATGCTCTGAAAGGTTAGCACTAATAATAATAGGATATATCTTATTTTCATCAAGATAAGCATATTTAAGATTATTAGGCAACGGTTTAAGCTCAAACCCGGGATCACCCATGGGTGGAGGAGGATCTCCTAAAATTTCAACAGGTAAATTGTGTTGCAGAATAGGTTCCTGTTTAAAGAATACTTCATCTATTTCCCTTCTTTCATTCATGAACATATCATTTTCATGGTCTAGTAAATAGTGTTCTAAAGGATCACTAGGAGGTACAGCAATAGAAGCAAGACCAATAATTTCATCCTTAGTAGGCAATTCTTCCTCCCGATGTTGTTTACTAAATTTAGAAAAATTAAACTCATGAACCATATCATCCAAGCCAATAATAACAACATTCTTTTCGCATTCTATCCTAGCATTAACAGTGTTCAAGAAGGGTCTACCAAATATAATGGGACAAAAGCTATCTTGCGGAGAAGTAAGAACAAGAAAATCAGCATGATATTTAGTTTTCCCACACAAGACTTCAACATCTCTAACAATTCCAATTGGTGAAATAGTATCTCTATTGGCAAGTTTAATTGTGACGTCAATACCTTCTGACTCAGCAGGTGCAATTTCATTCTTAATTTCTTCGTATAAAGTATGTGGTATAACACTATCACTCGCACCCATATCACATAAGCCATGATAACAATGATCTCCTATTTTAACAGAAATAATAGGCACGCCTACCACAGGTCTATGTTTATCTTTAGCACAAGGTTTAGCAATTCTAGCAGTTTCACCTTCGAACTGAATAACATGCCCATCAATATTATCAGACAAGAGATCTTTAATAATAGCAATATTAGGTTCTATTTTAACTTGCTCAGGAGGTGTATAAGTTCTAATATTGCTTTTACAAACAGCAGCTGAAGCTTTAGCATGATCCTTTACTCTAACAGCGAAAGGTGGTTTCTCAACATAAGAAGTAGGAACAATAGGATCATTATAAGTGATAGTCTTTTCTTCAACTTTAATAGGTGCAGCTACTTTTATTTCTATGGGAGGATGATATTTAAACCACTTCTCTTTAGGGAGATCAACATAAGTAGCAAAAGATTCACAGAAAGAAGCTACTATCTCAGAGTCAAGGCCATATTTAATGCTAAACTTACGGAAAATATCAGTGTCCATAAAAGACTTAACACAATCAAACTTAGGTGTCATACCTGACTCCTTACCTTCGTCGAGGTTCCAATCTTCAGAGTTGCGTTTAACTCTATCCAATAAATTCCATCTAAATTCAATAGTCTTCATCATAAAAGAGCCAGCACAAGAAGTATCGAGCATGGTGCGATTGTTTTCAGAAAGCCGAGCATATAAATTTTGCATAATTATTTCTCTTGGGAGCTCATGATTGGGGCATGAATATAACATTGATTTAAGCCTCCTCCAAGCTTGAGCGATGCTTTCTCCTTCACGAGGCCAGAAATTATATATATAACTGCGATCACGGTGAAGATGCATAGGGTAATACTTTTGATGAAATTCCAACTTCAATCTTTTATAGTCCCATGATCTCATATCATCACATAGCCTATACATATCAATGCGTCTCCCTTCAAAGATAAAGGGAAGACCTTCTTCTTAGCAACATCATCGGGTATACCTGCAAGCTTAAATAATCCACAAACTTCATCCACATATATTAAGTGCTCATCAGGATGCTTTGTTCCATCTCCTGTAAAAGGGTTAGCTAGCAGTCTTTCCATCATACCCGAAGGAAATTCAAAAGGAGTTTCATTTTCAATAGGTTCAGTAGGTTGAGGAGCAACTCTTTGCTCTACTGGACGGGGTGAAGATACCCCGAACAAGCCCTTCAGAGAATTACTTTCCATAGTAACAAGTGACAGTAAATTTCAGCACACTATATAAATTTTTCCTTACCAAATTCCACATACCAAAGGCGCTACACTCCCCAGCAACGGCGCCAGAAAAGAGTCTTGATGATCCACAAGTATAGGGGATCTATCGTAGTCCTTTCGATAAGTAAGAGTGTCGAACCCAACGAGGATTTTTATTTATTTATTTTAAGACGTTCTGTGGAGTTTCAGGACTTTTGGAGTTGCGCAGAATAGGTCTCTAATATTTGCTCCGTTTCCAGCCCAGAATTCCAGCTGCCGGCATTCTCCCTCTTCATATAAACCTTGTAAAATAAGAGAGAATAGCCATAAGTATTGTGACATAAAGTGAAATAACAGCCCATAACGCAATGAATATCGATATAAAAGCATGATGCAAAATGGACGTATCAGGTGCTCAACGCTATATATTGTTTCCCAATGATGTATGGCTATCTTATGACGTTTGAGTAGATCCGTTTTGTCCTATGGGTTATTTGATGATCAAGATTGGTTTGATTTGCATGTTTTATTATTGGTGTTGTCCTATGGTGCTCTCCATGTCGCGCAAGCGTGAGGGATTCCTGCTGTAGGGTTTGCAATGTGTTCATGATTTTCTTATGGTGGGTGGCGTGAGTGATAGAAGCACAGACCCGAGTAAGTAGGTTGTTTGCGTATGGGATAAAGAGGACTTGATACTTTAATGCTATGGTTGGGTTTTACCATAATGATCTTTAGTAGTTGCGGATGCTTGCTAGAGTTTCAATCATAAGTGCATATGTTCCAAGTAGAGAAAGTATGTTAGCTTATGCCTCTCCCTCATATAAAATTGCAATAATGATTACCGGTCTAGTTGTCGGTTGCCTAGGGACAAATAACTTTCTCTTAACAAAAAACTCTTTACTAAAACTAACTTAGTTGTGTCTTTACCTAAACAGCCCCTACTTTTTATTTACTTGCTCTTTATATTCTTGCAAACCTATCCAACAACACCTACAAAGTGCTTCTAGTTTCATACTTGTTCTAGGTAAAGCGAACGTTAAGCATGCGTAGAGTTGTATCGGTGGTCGATAGAACTTGAGGGAATATTTGTTCTACCTTTAGCTCCTTGTTGGGTTCGACACTCTTACTTATCGAAAACTATTGCGATCCCCTATACTTCTGGGTTATCAAGACCTTTTTCTGGTGCCGTTGCCGGGGAGCAATAGCATGGGGTGAATATTCTCGTGTGTGGTTGTTTGCTTTATCACTAAGTAATTTTTATTTGCTGTTCTTAGTTGTTCTTTATCTTTAGTTATGGATATGGAACACGAAATATCAAAAAAATTAGATGTACGTGCTGCTCATGGAGATGAGGAACCTCCTAAAACCCTCGATGCTCGTTATGGGACAGATATTATGTACTACTTTGATAATCCAGAGAAAACCCCATTCAATTTGGTAATGAGAGACACGTTGGATCAACGTGAATACTTTAGGGATTATCGCTTGACTCAAAAAGAGAAACTATTATGGGATCAAATTTATATGTTGTATTGGTATGCTAGGTAACTATGCTTGAGATATGATTATACTTGTTGCTCTAGGATGAAGGCTCCACACCTTCCCTTTTCATGTGAATTTAATGATAATGAAACTTTGGCTTCTTATGCTAGAGGTATATATGGCTACTATGATGTGGAACAAATAGAAGAATTTGTTGCTTTTAGAGGTTCTTATGAAATTGAATCTATGTTCAAAGAATATGAAAATCTTTATGATGCTGTCTACAGACTTGAAAATTTAGCTATCCTTAAATATTTTTATGAGAATTATGAATACAATTCCGATATTGATGCATTTATTGAGAAAGTCTCCGTTGTCCCAGAAGAGACTAATATTTTGCAGCAATCTGTGGAAGAAGAAATTGCTGAAAGTATGAGCTCATTGGATGAAAAAGATGAGGAGGAGAGCCAAGAACAAAAGGAGGAAGAGTGGATTAATCACCCGTGACCACCTTCTAATGAGAGTAACTCTTCAACTCATACAATGTTTAATTTCCCTTCGTGCTTACCGAAGGATGAATGCTATGATAATTGCTATGATCCCGTTGATTCTTTTGAAATATCCCTTTTTGATGATGCTTGCTATGCTTGTGGCCAAGATGCCAATATGAAGTATGCTTATAGAGATGAACGTGCTATAGTTCCTTATGTTAAACATGAAATTGTTGCTATTGCACCCACACATGATAGTCCTATTATCTTTTTGAATTCTCCAAACTACACTATATCAGAGAAGTTTGTGCTCATTAAGGATTATATTGATGGGTTGCCTTTTACTACTACACATGATGATTTTGATAGATATAATATGCATGTGCTTGCTGCTCCTACTTGCAATTATTATGAGAGAGGAACTATATCTCCACCTCTCTATGTTTCCAATACGATAAAATTGCAAGAAACTGTTTATACTATGCATTGGCCTTTACTATGTGTGCATGAATTGTTCTTTTATGACATGTCGATGCATAGGAAGAGAGTTAGACGTCGTTGTTACATGATATATGTTACTTTGTTCTCACTACTAAATTACAAATCATTGTTAATTAAAATTGGCTTTGATATACCTTGGGATTCGGGTGGATCCATTACTTGAGCACTATATGCCTAGCTTAATGGCTTTAAAGAAAGCACTGCCAGGGAGACAACCCGAAAGTTTTAGAGAATCATTTATTTCTGTTGAGTGCTTTCATATAGTTTAAAAACAACAAAAATAAAGAGGGAAACCCGAAACTTTTCAAAAAGAAAAGCGAAAGTGAGAAAGACAAGCATTGTTGAAGTGGGAGCTAGCCTTGAACTTTGTTCATGCTCACAGAAACTTTGTGAATCTTGATTACAGAAACTTTTCAACAAAAATAATTATCCCCTTGTACAATTCCATTGTATTATAAAAATAATGTGCCAAGGTTTGCCTTTAGGATGTTTACTTTGCTTGTTGGTTTGTACGGTGTAGGACAAAAACTTTGGCTGTAGTGCGTGATTTTTCATTTTTTTTACTGGAACGTCAAATGGTTCTGATTCGTTTTGCACTGTCTTTCTATACAAATTGTTTATTTTTCCTAATTTTAGCAGAATTTTTCAAGTATCAAAGTATGGTGAATGTTCAGATTATTGCAGACTGTTCTGTTTTAGACAGATTCTGTTTTTGATGCATAGTTTGCTAGTTTTGATGAAACTATCGATTTATATCAGTGGATTAAGCCATGAAAAATTTATATTACAGTAGACACAATGCAAAAACAAAATATGAGTTGGTTTGCAACAGTACTTAGAGTGGTGATTTGCTTTATTGTACTAACGGATCTTACCGAGTTTTCTGTTGAAGTTTTGTGTGGATGAAGTGTTCGATGATCGAGACGGTATCGATGTGAGAAGAAGGAAGAGAGGCAAGAGGTCAAGCTTGGGGATGCCCGAGGCACCCCAAGTAAATATTCAAGGAGACTCAAGCGTCTAAGCTTGGGGATGCCCCGGAAGGCATCCCCTCTTTCTTCAACCAATACCGGTATGTTTTCGGATTCGTTTCGTTCATGCGATATGTGCAATCTTGGAGTGTCTTTTGCTTTTAGTTTTCATTTTTCTTTTATGCACCATGTTGGTATGAGATAGTCCTTGGTTGATGATACGTCTCCAACGTATCTATAATTTTTGATTGTTCCATGCTATTATATTATCAACCTTGGATGTTTTATATGCATTTATATGCTATTTTATATGATTTTTGGGATTAACCTATTAACCTAGAGCCCAGTGCCAGTTTTTGTTTTTTTCCTTGTTTTAGAGTATCGTAGAAAAGGAAAATCAAATGGAGTCCAATTGAGTTGAAACTTCACGGAACTTATTTTTGGAATGGAAGCAATCCAGAAGACTTCGGGTGTATGTAAGGGAAGCAACGAGGAAGGCACGAGGCAGGGGGCGCGCCCACCCCCCTGGGCAGGACCTCCACCCTCGTGGGCCCCTCGTGGCCCCCCTGACGTACTTATTCCTCCTATATATACTCATATACCCTAAAAACTTCATGAGGCACAATAGATCGGGAGTTCCGCCGCCAGAAGCCTCTATAGCCACCGAAAACCAATCTAGACCCGTTCCGGCACCCTGCCGGAGGGGGAATCCCTCTCCGGTGGCCATCTTCATCACCCGGTGCTCTCCATGACGAGGAGGGAGTAGTTCTCCCTCGGGGCTGAGGGTATGTACCAGTAGCTATGTGTTTGATCTCTCTCTCTCTCTCTCTCTCTCGTGTTCTTGAGGTGGCACGATCTTGATGTATCGCGAGCTTTGCTATTATAGTTGGATCTTATGATGTTTCTCCCCCTCTACTCTCTTGTAATGGATTGAGTTTTCTATTTGAAGTTATCTTATCGGATTGATCCTTTAAGGATTTGAGAACACTTGATGTATGTCTTGCGTGGGATAACCGTGGTGACAATGGGTTATTCTATTGATTCACTTGATGTATGTTTTGGTGATCAACTTGCGGGTTCCGCCCATGAACCTATGCATAGGGGTTGGCACACGTTTTCGTCTTGACTCTCCGGTAGAAACTTTGGGGCACTCTATGAAGTACTTTTGTGTTGGTTGAATAGATGAATCTGAGATTGTGTGATGCATATCGTATAATCATACCCACGGATACTTGAGGTGACATTGGAGTATCTAGGTGACATTAGGGTTTTGGTTGATTTGTGTCTTAAGGTGTTATTCTAGTACGAACTCTTGAATAGATCGATCCAAAAGAATAACTTTGAGGTGGTTTCGTACCCTACCATAATCTCTTCATTTGTTCTCCGCTATTAGTGACTTTCGAGTGACTCTTTGTTGCATGTTGAGGGATAGTTATGTGATCCAATTATTATTATTGTTGAGAGAACTTGCAATAGTAAAAGTATGAACCCTAGGCCTTGTTTCCTAGCATTGCAATACCGATTGTGCTCACTTTTATCATTAGTTACCTTGCTGTTTTTATTTTTTCAGATTACAAAAACCTTTATCTACCATCCATATACCACTTGTATCACCATCTCTTCGCCGAACTAGTGCACCTATACAACTTACCATTGTATTGGGTGTTTTGGGGATACAAGAGACTCTTTGTTATTTGGTTACAGGGTTGTTTGAGAGAGACCATCTTCATCCTACGCCTCCCACGGATTGATAAACCTTAGGTCATCCACTTGAGGAAAATTTGCTACTGTCCTACAAACCTCTGCACTTGGAGGCCCAACAACGTCTACAATAAGAAGGTTGTGTAGTAGACATCAGTTGATTTATAGAATGCTCTATGCACTTCACTTATATATTTTGAGTATGGCTTTATAGAATGCTTCATGTGCTTCACTTATATCATTTGAAGCTTGGATTGCTTGTTTCTCTTTACATAGAAAACCGCCATTTGTAGAATGTTCTTTTGCTTCACTTATATTTGTTAGAGCGTGGGCATATCTTTTGTAGAAAGAATTAAACTCTCTTGCTTCACTTATATCTATTTAGAGAGATGACAGGAACTGGTCATTCACATAGTTAGTTATAAAATCCTAAATAAAACTTGTAGATCACTGAATATGATATGTTTGATTCCTTGCAATAGTTTTGCGATATAAAGATGGTGACATTAGAGTCATGCTAGTGGGTAGTTGTGGATTAGTAGAAATACTTGTGTTGAGGTTTGTGATTCCCGTAGCATGCACGTATGGTGAACCGTTATGTAACAAAGTCGGAGCATGAGGTATTTATTGATTGTCTTCCTTATGAGTGGCGGTCGGGGACGAGCAATGGTCTTTTCCTACCAATCTACCCCTAGGGGCATGCATAGTAGTACTTTGCTTCGAGGGCTAATAAACTTTTGCAATAAGTATATGAGTTCTTTATGACTAATGTGAGTCCATGGATTATACGCACTCTCACCCTTCCATCATTGCTAGCCTCTTCGGTACCGTGCATTGCCCTTTCTCACCTCGAGAGTTGGTGCAAACTTCGCCGGTGCATCCAAACCCCCTGATATGATACGCTCTGTCACACATAAATCTCCTTATATCTTCCTCAAAACAGCCACCATACCTACCTATTATGGCATTTCTATAGCCATTCCGAGATATATTGCCATGCAACTTCCATCATCATCATATACATGACTTGAGCATTCATTGTCATATTGCTTTGCATGATCGTGAGATAGCTAGCATGATGTTTTCATGGCTTGTCCATTTTTTGATGTCATTGCTACGCTAGATCATTGCACATCCCGGTACATCGCCGGAGGCGTTCATATCGAGTCATATCTTTGTTATAGTATCGAGTTGTAATATTGAGTTGTAAGTAAATAAAAGTGTGATGATCATCCTTATTAGAGCATTGCCCGCCAAAAAAAGAAGAGAGGCCAAAGAAGCCTAAATAAAAAAAGGGGACCAAAGAAGCCCGCAAAAAAAGAAAAAAGGGGGCAATGTTACTATCCTTTTACCACACTTGTGCTTCAAAGTAGCACTATGTTCTTCATATAGAGAGTCTCTTGAGTTATCACTTTCATATACTAGTGGGAATTTTCATTATAGAACTTGGCTTGTATATTCCAATGATGGGCTTCCACAGATGCCCGAGGTCTTCATGAGCAAGCAAGTTGGATGCACACCCACTTAGTTTAAGTTTGAGCTTTCATACACTTATAGCTCTAGTGCATTCGTTGCATGGCAATCCCTACTCCTCACATTGACAACAATTGATGGGCATCTCCATAGCCCGTTGATTAGCCGCGTCGATGTGAGACTTTCTCCTTTTTTGTCTTCTCCACATAACCCCCATCATCATATTCTATTCCACCTATAGTGCTATGTCCATGGCTCACGCTTATGTATGTTGGGGAACGTAGTAATTTCAAAAAAATTCCTACGCACACGCAAGATCATGGTGATGCATAGCAACGAGAGGGGAGAGTGTTGTCTACGTACCCTCGTAGACCGATAGCGGAAGCGTTATGACAACGCGGTTGATGTAGTCGTACGTCTTCACGGCCCGACCGATCAAGCACCGAAACTACGGCACCTCCGAGTTCTAGCACACGTTCAGCTCGATGACGATCCCCGAACTCCGATCCAGCAAAGTGTCGGGGAAGAGTTCTGTCAGCACGACGGCGTGGTGACGATCTTGATGTTCTATAGTCGCAGGGCTTCGCCTAAGCACCGCTACAATATTATCGAGGATTATGGTGGAAGGGGGCACCGCACACGACTAAGAATATGATCACGTGGATCAACTTATGTCTCTAGGGGGTGCCCCTGCCTCCGTATATAAAGGCTCAAAGGGGGGGCGGCCGGCCAAGAGGAGGCGCGCCAGGAGGAGTCCTACTAGTTGGAATAGGATTCGTGGAGGGGGGAAAGAGGAGAGAGAGGAGGAAGGGGGGCCAGCCCCCTCTCCTTGTCCTATTCAGACCAAGGGGGGAGAGGCGCGCAGCCCATCTCTGGCCACCTCTCCTCTCTTCCACTAAGGCCCATATACCTCCCGGGGGGTTCCGGTAACCTCCCGGTACTCCAGTAAAATCCCGATTTCACCCGGAACACTTCCGATATCCAAACATAGGCTTCCAATATATCAATCTTTATGTCTCGACCATTTCGAGACTCCTCGTCATGTCTGTGATCACGTCTGGGACTCCGAACTCCTTCGGTACATCAAAACTCATAAACTCATAATATAACTATCATCGAAACCTTAAGCGTGCGGACCCTACGGGTTCGAGAACAATGTAGACATGACCGAGACTCGTCTCCGGTCAATAACCAATAGCGGAACCTGGATGCTCATATTGGCTCCTACATATTCTACGAAGATCTTTATCGGTCAGACCGCATAACAACATACGTTGTTCCCTTTGTCATCGGTATGTTACTTGCCCAAGATTCGATCGTCGGTATCCAATACCTAGTTCAATCTCGTTACCGGCAAGTCTCTTTACTCGTTCCGTAATACATCTTCCCGCAACTAACTCATTAGTTGCAATGCTTGCAAGGCTCAAGTGATGTGCATTACCGAGAGGGCCTAGACATACCTCTCCGACGATCGGAGGGACAAATCCTAATCTCGAAATATGCCAACCCAACATGTACCTTTGGAGACACCTGTAGAGCACCTTTATAATCACCCAGTTACGTTGTGACATTTGGTAGCACACAAAGTATTCCTCCGGCACATGGGAGTTGCATAATCTCATAGTCATAGGAACATGTATAAGTCATGAAGAAAGCAATAGCAACATACTAAACGATCGGGTGCTAAGCTAATGAAATGGGTCATGTCAATCAGATCATTCAACTAATAATGTGATCCCGTTAATCAAATGACTACTCTTTGTCCATGGTTAGGAAACATAACCATCTTTGATTAACGAGCTAGTCAAGTAGAGGCATACTAGTGACACTCTGTTTGTCTATGTATTCACACATGTATTATGTTTCCGGTTAATACAATTCTAGCATGAATAATAAACTTTTATCATGATATAAGGAAATAAATAATAACTTTATTATTGCCTCTAGGGGATATTTCCTTCAGTCTCCCACTTGCACTAGAGTCAATAATCTAGATTATACAGTAATGATTCTAACACCCATGGAGCCTTGGTGCTGATCATGTTTTGCTCATGGAAGAGGCTTAGTCAACGGGTCTGCTACATTCAGATCCGTATGTATCTTGCAAATCTCTATGTCTCCCACCTGGACTAGATCCCGGATAGAATTGAAGCGTCTTTTGATGTGCTTGGTTCTCTTGTGAAATCTGGATTCCTTCGCCAAGGCAATTGCACCAGTATTGTCACAAAAGATTTTCATTGGACCCGGTGCACTAGGTATGACACCTAGATCGGATATGAACTCCTTCATCCAGACTCCTTCGTTTGCTGCTTCCGAAGCAGCTATGTACTCCGCTTCACATGTAGATCCCGCCACAACGCTTTGTTTAGAACTGCACCAACTGACAGCTCCACCATTTAATGTAAACACGTATCCGGTTTGCGATTTAGAATCGTCCAGATCAGTGTCAAAGCTTGCATCTATTGGAAATATGCCCTAGAGGCAATAATAAATTGATTATTATTATATTTCCTTGTTCATGATAATCGTTTATTATCCATGCTAGAATTGTATTGATAGGAAACTCGGATACATGTGTGGATACATAGACAACACCATGTCCCTAGTAAGCCTCTAGTTGACTAGCTCGTCGATCAATAGATGGTTATGGTTTCCTAACCATGGACATTGGATGTCATTGATAACGGGATCACATCATTAGGAGAATGTTGTGATGGACAAGACCCAATCCTAAGCCTAGCACAAGATCATGTAGTTCGTATGCTAAAGCTTTTCTAATGTCAAGTATCATTTCCTTAGACCATGAGATTGTGCAACTCCCAGATACCGTAGGAATGCTTTGGGTGTGCCAAACGTCACAACGTAACTGGGTGGCTATAAATATACACTACAGGTATCTCCGAAAGTGTCTGTTGGGTTGGCACGAATCGAGACTGGGATTTGTCACTCCGTGTGACGAAGAGGTATCTCTGGGCCCACTCGGTAGGACGTCATCATA
Organism: Triticum monococcum; assembly: GCA_034509565.1. Classification (NCBI taxonomy): domain Eukaryota; kingdom Viridiplantae; phylum Streptophyta; class Magnoliopsida; order Poales; family Poaceae; genus Triticum; species Triticum monococcum. Next base: position 676,613,092 of record CM067845.1, read on the forward strand.
ATGTGCACAATGTGGTCAAGGAGTTGATCACGGGATGATGTGTTACGGAACGAGTAAAGAGACTTGCCGGTAACGAGATTGAACAAAGGTATCGGGATACCGACGATCAAATCTCGGGCAAGTACAATACCGATGGACAAAGGGAATTGTATACGGGATTGATTAAAGTCCTTGACATCGTGGTTCATCCGATGAGATCATCCTGGAGCATGTGGGAGCCAACATGGGTATCCAGATCCGCTGTTGGTTATTGACCGGAGAACGTCTCGGTCATGTCTGCATGGTTCCCGAACCCGTAGGGTCTACACACTTAAGGTTCGACGACGCTAGGGTTATAAAGGAAGTTTGTATGTGGTTACCGAATGTTGTTCGGAGTCCTGGATGAGATCCCGGATGTCACGAGGAGTTCTGGAATGGTCCGGAGGTAAAGATTTATATATGGGAAGTCCTGTTTTGGTCACCGGAAAAGTTTCGGGGTTTATCGGTAACGTACCGGGACCACTGGGAGGGTCCCGGGGGTCCACCAAGTGGGGCCACCAGCCCCTAAGGGCTGCATGGGCCAAGTGTGGACGGGGACCAGCCCCAGGTGGGCTGGTGCGCCCCCCACTAGGGCCCAAGGCGCAAGGGAGAGGAGAAGAGGGCAAACCCTAGGGCAGATGGGCCCTAAGGCCCATCCTGGTGCGCCTCCCTCTCCCCCTCCCCTTGGCCGCCCCCTAGATGGGATCTAGGGGCTGACGCCAGCCCTAGGGAGGGAACCCTAGGTGGGGGTGCAGGCCCTCCCCTTCCCCTATATATAGTTGAGGTATGGGCTTCCCATAAGACAGAAGTTCTTGACCTCTCCTTGGCGCAGCCCTACCTCTCTCCCTCCTCATATCTCGCGGTGCTTGGCGAAGCCATGCTGGATCACCACGCTCCTCCACCACCACCACGCCGTTGTGCTGCTGCTGGATGGAGTGTTCCTCAACCTCTCCCTCTCTCCTTGCTGGATCAAGGCATGGGAGACGTCATCGGGCTGTACGTGTGTTGAACACGGAGGTGTCGTCCGTTCGGCACTAGGATCATCGGTGATTTGGATCACGACGAGTACGACTCCTTCAACCCCGTTCTCTTGAACGCTTCCGCTTAGAGATCTACAAGGGTATGTAGATGCACTCTCCTTCCCCTCGTTGCTGGTTTCTCCATAGATAGATCTTGGTGACACGTAGGAAAATTTTGAATTTCTGCTACGTTCCCCAACAGCATCAACGTAACCGTTTACGATGAGCTCTTTGTCACCTCCATATACGAGAAACATATCCTTAGTCCTTTTCAGGTACTTCAGGATGTTCTTGACCGCTGTCCAGTGATCCACTCCTGGATTACTTTGGTACCTCCCTGCTAGACTTATAGCAAGGCACACATCAGGTCTGGTACACAGCATCGCATACATGATAGAGCCTATGGCTGAAGCATAGGGAACATCTTTCATTTTCTCTCTATCTTCTGCAGTGGTCGGGCATTGAGTCTGACTCAATTTCACACCTTGTAGCATAGGCAAGAACCCTTTCTTTGCTTGATCCATTTTGAACTTCTTCAAAATCTTGTCAAGGTATGTGCTTTGTGAAAGTCCAATTAAGCGTTTTGATCTATCTCTATAGATCTTAATGCCTAATATGTAAGTAGCTTCACCGAGGTCTTTCATTGAAAAAACTCTTATTCAGGTATCCCTTCATGCTATCCATAAATTCTATATCATTTCCAATCCGTAATATGTCATCCACATATAATATCAGAATTGCTACCGAGCTCCCACTCACTTTCTTGTAAATACAGGCTTCTCCGAAAGTCTGTATAAAACCAAATGCTTTGATCACACTATCAAAGCGTTTATTCCAACTCCGAGAGGCTTGCACCAGTCCATAGATGGATCGCTGGAGCTTGCACACTTTGTTAGTTCCCTTTGGATCGACAAAACCTTCTGGTTGCATCATATACAACTCTTCTTCCAGAAACCCATTCAGGAATGCAGTTTTGACATCCATCTGCCAAATTTCATAATCATAAAATGCGGCAATTGCTAACATGATTCGGACAAACTTAAGCATCGCTACGGGTGAGAAGGTCTCATCGTAGTCAATCCCTTGAACTTGCCGAAACCCTTTTGCGACAAGTCGAGCTTTGTAGACAGTAATATTACCGTCAGCGTCAGTCTTCTTCTTGAAGATCCATTTATTCTCAATCGCTTGCCGATCATCGGGCAAGTCAACCAAAGTCCACACTTTGTTCTCATACATGGATCCCATCTCAGATTTCATGGCTTCAAGCCATTTTGCGGAATCTGGGCTCACCATCGTGTTGGGGAACGCAGTAATTTCGAAAATTTTCCTACGCACACGCAAGATCATGGTGATGCACAGCAACGAGAGGGGAGAGTGTTGTCTACGTACCAACGCAGACCGACTGCGGAAGCGATCACACAACGTAGAGGAAGTAGTCGTACGTCTTCTTCCCGATCCGACCGATCCAAGCACCGTTACTCCGGCACCTCCGAGTTCTTAGCACACGTTCAGCTCGATGACGTACCTCGGGATCCGATCCAGCAAAGCGTCGAGGAAGAGTTCCGTCAGCACGACGGCGTGATGACGATCTTGATGTACTACCGACGCAGGGCTTCGCCTAAGCACTACAACGGTACGATCGAGGTGGAATTTGGTGGCAGGGGGCACCGCACACGGCTAAGGAACGATCACAAGGATCAAGTTGTGTATCTTGGGGTGCCCCCTGCCCCCGTATATAAAGGACCAGGGGAGGGGGTTCGGCCGGCTAGGGGGAGAGGGCGCAGGAGGAGTCCTACTCCCACCGGGAGTAGGACTCCCCCCCTCAATCCTATTCCAATTAGGACTCAAGGGGGGAAAGAGAAGAGAGGGGGCCGGCCCACTTCTCCTAGTCCTACTAGGACTTGGGGAAAGGGGGGGCGCCGGCCAGCTTGTGGGCTGCCTCTTTTCTCTTTTCCACTAAGGCCCAATAGGCCCATTAGCCTCCCGGGGGGTTCCGGTAACCCTCCCGGTATTCCGGTAAAATCCCGATTTCACCCAGAACACTTCCGGTGTCCAAACATAGGCTTCCAATATATCAATCTTTACGTCTCGACCATTTCGAGACTCCTCGTCATGTCCGTGATCTCATCCGGGACTCCGAACAACCTTCGGTACATCAAAATGCATAAACTCATAATAACTGTCATCGTAACGTTAAGCGTGCGGACCCTACGGTTCGAGAACAATGTAGACATGACCGAGACACGTCTCCGGTCAATAACCAATAGCGGGACCTGGATGCCCATATTGGCTCCTACATATTCTACGAAGATCTTTATCGGTCAGACCGCATAACAACATACGTTGTTCCCTTTGTCATCGGTATGTTACTTGCCCGAGATTCGATCGTCGATATCCAATACCTAGTTCAATCTCGTTACCGGCAAGTCTCTTTACTCGTTCCGTAATACATCATCTCAAAACTAACTTATTAGTTGCAGTGCTTGCAAGGCTTATGTGATGTGCATTACCGAGAGGGCCCAGAGATACCTCTCCGACAATCGGAGTGACAAACCCTAATCTCGAAATACGCCAACCCAACATTTACCATTGGAGACACCTGTAGTACTCCTTTATAATCACCCAGTTACGTTGTGACGTTTGGTAGTACCCAAAGTGTTCCTCCGGTAAACGGGAGTTGCATAATCTCATAGTTATAGGAACATGTATAAGTCATGAAGAAAGCAATAGCAACATACTAAACGATCGGGTGCTAAGCTAATGGAATGGGTCATGTCAATCAGATCATTCTACTAATGATGTGACCTCGTTAATCAAATAACAACTCCTTGTTCATGGTTAGGAAACATAACCATCTTTGATTAACGAGCTAGTCAAGTAGAGGCATACTAGTGACACTCTGTTGGTCTATGTATTCACACATGTATTATGTTTCCGGTTAATACAATTCTAGCATGAATAATAAACATTTATCGTGAAGTAAGGAAATAAATAATAACTTTATTATTGCCTATAGGGCATATTTCCTTCACATCGCTTCTTCATAGTTTGTAGGTTCATCATGATCTAGTAGCATGACTTCCAGAACAGGATTACCGTACCACTCTGGTGCGGATCTCACTCTGGTTGATCTACGAGGTTCAGTAGTATCTTGTTCTGAAGTTTCATGATCATTATCATTAGCTTCCTCACTTATTGGTGTAGGTGTCACAGAAACAGGTTTCTGTGATGCATTACTCTCCAACAAGGGAGCAGGTACGGTTACCTTGTCAAGTTCTACTTTCCTCCCACTCACTTCTTTCGAGAGAAACTCCTTCTCCATAAAGCTTCCGAACTTAGCAACAAAAGTCTTGCCTTCGGATCTGTGATAGAAGGTGTATCCAATAGTCTCCTTTGGATATCCTATGAAGACACATTTCTCCGATTTGGGTTCGAGCTTATCAGGTTGAAGTTTTTTCACATAAGCATCACAGCCCCAAACTTTCAGAAACGACAACTTTGGTTTCTTGCCAAACCATAGTTCATAAGGCGTCGTCTCAACGTGTGACGCCCCCGATTTGACCGTACACTAATCATACACGCAAACGTGTACGATCAAGATCAGGGACTCACAAGAAGATATCACAACACAACTCTACAAATAAAATAAGTCATACAAGCATCATATTACAAGCCAGGGGCCTCGAGGGCTCGAATACAAGAGCTCGATCATAGACGAGTCAGCGGAGCAACAATATCTGAGTACAGACATAAGTTAAACAAGCTTGCCTTAAGAAGGCTAGCACAAACTGGGATACAAATCGAAAGAGGCGCAGGCCTCCTGCCTGGGATCCTCCTAACTACTCCTGGTCGTCGTCAGCGGGCAGCACGTAGTAGTAGGCACCTCCGGTGTAGCAGGAGTCGTCGTCGACGGTGGCGTCTGGCTCCTGGGCTCCAACATCTGGTTGCGACAACCAGGTAGAAGGGATAGAGGGAAAAGAGGGAGAAAGCAACCGTGAGTACTCATCCAAAGTACTCGCAAGCAAGGAACTATACTACATATGCATGGGTATCAACTGGAATAAGGGTATCATATGTGGACTGAACTGCAGAATGCCAGAATAAGAGGGGGATAACAAATCATGTCGAAGACTACGCTTCTGGCAGCCTCCGTCTTGCAGCATGTAGAAGAGAGTAGACTGAAGTCCTCCAAGTAGCATCGTATAGCATAATCCTAACCGATGATCCTCCCCTCGTCGCCCTATGAGAGAGCGATCACCGGTTGTATCTGGTACTTGGAAGGGTGTGTTTTATTAAGTATCCAGTTCTAATTGTCATAAGGTCAAGATACAACTCCGGGTCGTCCTTTTACCGAGGGACATGGCTATTCGAATAGATAAACTTCCCTCCAGGGGTGCACCACATACCCCAACACGCTCGATCCCATTTGGCCAGACACACTTTTCTGGGTCATGCCCGGCCTCGGAAGATCAACACGTCGCAGCCCTACCTAGGCACAACAGAGAGGTCAGCACGCCGGTCTAAATCCTATGGCGCAGGGGTGTGGGCCCATCGCCCTTTGCACACCTGCACGTTGCGTACGCGGCCGGAAGCAGACCTAGCCTAGTGGCTTTCCAGTCCAATCCGGCGCGCGCCACTCAGTCGCTGACGTCACGAAGGCTTCGGCTGATACCACGACGCCGGGATACCCATAACTGCTCCCACGTAGATGGTTAGTGCGTATAGACCAAATGGCCAGACTCAGATCAAATACCCAGATCTCGTTAAGCGTGTTAAGTATCCGTGAACACCGAACAGGGCCAGGCCCACCTCTCTCCTAGGTGGTCGGAACCTGCCCTGTCGCTCCGCCTCAAAGATCCACTCGCGGGTGCTCCTACGAGCCTACCCGTCTTTAGTCACCACATGTATCATGTATAAAGTATATAGTACATACCCGTGATCACCTCCCGAGTGATCACGGCCCGATAGTATAGCATGGCAGACGGACAAGAATGTAGGGCCACTGATGATAAACTAGCATCCTATACTAAGCATTAGGTTTGCAGGTAAAGGTAACAACAGCAGTAGCAAGGACAGGCTATGCATCGGTATAGGATTAACGGGAAGCAGTAACATGCTACACTACTCTAATGCAAGCAGTATAGAGAAGAGTAGGCGATATCTGGTGATCAAAGGGGGGGCTTGCCTGGTTGCTCTGGCAAGAGAGAGGGGTCGTCAACTCCGTAGTCGTACTGGGTAGCAGCGGCGTCGGTCTCGGTGTCTATCGAGAGAAGAGGGGGGAGAAACAATAAATATTTAAGCAAGCATATGCATAGTGATGCATGACATGATAAGCAACGGCGTTAGAGGTGCCCTAACGCGGTAATAGGTGATACCGGTGAAGGGGGATGACATCCGGGAAAGTATCCCCGGTGTTTTGCGTTTTCGAGCAGAGGAACCGGAGGGGGAAAGTTGCGAGTTTGCTATGCTAGGGATGCGTGACGGACGAACGGGCTGCGTGTCCGGGTTCGTCCCGTCGTTCTGAGCAACTTTCATGTACAAAGTTTTTCCATCCGAGCTACGGTTTATTTTATATTAATTTTACAAGGATTTTATCATTTTCTAGAATTAACAGAATTAATTAAATCAAAAGGCATTTATGATGTCATCATGACATCAGCGTGATGCAAGCGGTCAAAGTTGACCGTTGACCAGTCAACTAAAGGGTGGGTCCCGCATGTCATAGGCTGTTATTTAATTAACAGTAGTTAGTTTTATCAGCAGGTTAATTAGGTTTAATTAACAGATTAATTAAGTTAATTAATTAATTAATTTTTATTATTATTATTTATATATATATATATTGAAAATGTTCTAGGTGTGGGGCCCATCTGTCATAAGCCCCAGGGGCCTTAGCGGATCGGGTGCGCCCGATCGGGCGGTGCGGGCGAAGAGCGAGGGGCGCCAGCCCGCAGGGGCGCCCGAACGACCAACCCATGGCGCGGGCGGCCGGCGGTTCGCCGGAACGCAGCCACGGTGAGCCGGCTGCGAAGGGTGCCAGCAGAGGGCGGCACGGGGGAGCAGGGGAGGTGCGACGCGCGCAACAGCGGGGCCAGCGGCGGACTGAGCCGGTGAGGGCGTGCGGCGACGTACGAGAGGAGAGGCGGGGGCAGCGGCGCGGGTCGCGAGCGGGGCGAGGTCGTGGACGGAGCGGCGCGTGGTCGGCAGCGAAACAGCGAGCAGGGCCGCGGTAGGAGAGCACGGGGGCACGGTGGCATGGAGCATGCGACAGACAAGGCCACCGCGGGCGTCGGCGGGAGCGAGGCAGAGGGCGGCGAGCGCGCGCGTGCGCGTGCGTGAGCGGCGGGTGGCCCGGAGCGTGAGCTTCAGCACGCGGGCGCAGCCGAGCTACGTGGCCGGTGAACGGAGAGAGAGGAGGGGCGCAGGGACAGGGGAAGGAGGAGGGCGGAGGCCGTGGCCTCACCGGGCTTCGTAGGGGCAACGGCAGCGGGTGTCGAGGTGGGGGACGGGGACGACGTGATGCGACGCAGGGGAGGACGACGGTGTGGCGGTCCGGCGAGGAGGCGTGGTCGAGGCGGCGTTCTGGGCGATGACGGGGCGACGATGAGGTGGCCACAGCGGAGGCGTTCCGCGCGGCGTCGAGGCGGCAGGGAAGCTCGACGGGGTCGCGATGGGCGTCTGGGGCGACAGGGTCACCGGGATCAGGGGCGAGTGCCCCGATCCAGATCGGGTCGTGCGGGTGGGGTGGGAGGAGTGGACCGAGAGGGGTGGAGTGGGGGTCGTGGGTTAGGGTTACGGGGGCAGGGGTGGATAACGGGAGGGGCGGCCGGTTGGGCCTGCGCCCGAATGGGCCGGCCAACTAGGCCAGTAGGCCGTGGGAGGGGGTTCCCTCTTCTTCTTTTTTTTTGTTTTTTGTTTTTTCTGTATTTTCCATTTTCTTTATTTTCTTTTCTGTTTTAATTCATTTTAAGTATTTAGGTCTTTTATAAAGGCATGGATCCCACACCATAAATTCCTAGGCATTTAGTTGCACACCCCGAACATTTTTGTTTTAAATTTTGAAAAGTTTTTACTCTTTGGTTGATTTTGAATTTGAATTTGAATCAGTTTTGGACTAACGGTAGATTATCAATAGTAACCGGGGTGACGTGGCATGATTATTGTTGGATTACTGTAGCTTGATTACCCGGGCGTTACAAAACTCCTCCACTACAAGAAATCTCGTCCCGAGATTTAGGAGGTAGAAGGAAACAGTGCGGGATATTCATCACGCAGGCGGTCCTCGCGTTCCCAAGTGGCTTCGTCTTCAGAGTGATTCGACCACTGGACTTTGAGGAATTTGATCGCCTTCTGACGTGTGCAGCGTTCAGCTTGGTCAAGAATGCGGACCGGATGCTCTTTATAAGAGAGGTCCTGTTGCAATTCGAGCACTTCATGATCCACCGCTCGGATTGGATCCTTGAAGCAACGGCGGAGTTATGACACATGGAACACATCGTGAACCTGAGAAAGGTTCGGCGGAAGCTCCAGTTGATATGCCACCTTTCCAAGCTTTTCGAGAATAGTGAAGTGACCGATAAAGCGAGGAGTTAGCTTGCCCTTGATCCCGAAGCGGTGAGCACCCTTCATTGGTGTAACTCGAAGATAAGCCTTTTCACCAGGTTGATAGACCATGTCTTGGTGATGACGGTCATACTGACTTTTCTGACGTGACTGAGCAGTCTTGAGATTCTCGCGAATAATGCGAACTTGTTCTTCAGCCTGTTGGATAATATCCAGACTAAAGAGTGGGCGTTCCCCCGTTTCTGACCAGTTCAGAGGGGTTCGACACTTTCGTCCATATAGCACTTCGAAGGGGGACATCTTCAGACTAGCTTGATAGCTATTATTATAAGAGAACTCGGCATATGGAAGAGATTCCTCCCATTTCTTGCCGAATGAGATTACACAAGCTCGAAGCATGTCTTCGAGAACTTGGTTGACACGTTCAACCTGTCCTTGCGACTGAGGATGAAACGCAGTACTGAACGACAGATGAGTTCCCATAGCTTCTTGGAAACTCGCCCAAAACCTTGAAGTGAATAAACTGCCACGGTCTGAACTGATAACCAGTGGGATACCGTGAAGTGAAACAATTCTGGCCATGTAGAGAGTAGCAAGCTGACTAGCAGTGATTGTCTCTTTGACCGCCAGAAAATGGGCAACTTTGGAAAGCCGGTCAATGACGACAAGAATAGCATCATTACCTTTCTGAGATTTGGGAAATCCAGTGACGAAGTCCATTTCAACATGGTCCCATTTCCATTCAGGAATAGAGATAGGTTGCAGAGTTCCAGCAGGCCTTTGATGCTCGGCTTTGATTCAGCGACAAACGTCACACTCAGCAACATAACGAGCAATGTCCTGCTTCATATTAGACCACCAGAATCTTTGACGAATATCCTGGTACATCTTTGTACTACCAGGATGGATGGACAGAGGCGTATCATGGGCTTCTTGCATAACCCCTTTAGTTTTATCCAGGTTTTTCTTCGAACATGGTACCACTAGGCGGCCTTTGAAATACAAGGCGCCATCGTCAGCAACAGTGAAGAATGAGGGCTTTCCTTTTTTGAGGTCGCGCTTAATCTTGAGGACTTCATCGTCACATTTCTGTATCCATTTGATGGTGTCCACAAGATCTGGTTTCGCAACCAGGGTATTGAGAGAACCCTTGGAAACAACATGGAGGTTCCATTTGGGGAAATCTTCGGGAGGGGGAGCGAGTGATCCCGGAGGAACAATATGGAGGTTCAGCCTTCTAAATTCTTCAACAAGCGATGGGTGAACTTTGTGAACCTGGAGGTGGTTACAGTAATACTTGCGGCTCAAGGCATCAGCCATTACATTAGCCTTGCCGGGGGTATAGGATATACCCACGTCAAAGTCTGCAACAGTCTCCATCCATCTTTGCTGGCGTAGGTTCAAATCTGGCTGAGTAAACAGATACTTCAGACTTTGATGGTCGGTGAAGATCTCGCAACGATTACCGAGAAGGTAATGTCGCCACTGCTTCAGTGCATGAATGACAGCAGCAAGCTCGAGGTCGTGAACTGGGTAGTTTTCTTTGTGAGGGCGGAGTTGACGAGAGGCATAAGCAATCACTCTGCGCTCTTGCATTAGGACACAGCCTAATCCTTGACGGGAAGCGTCGCAGTAAATGACGAAGTCCTTCTTAGTATCAGGTGGAGCAAGTACGGGGGCAGAAGTCAACTTGTCTTTGAGCGCCTGGAAACCATCCTGACACTTGTCTGTCCAGTCAAATTTGACACCCTTATGCAATAGATTAGTCAGAGGCCTGGCAATCTTGGAGAAGTTCTCGACGAATCGACGGCAATAGCTGGCGAGACCGACAAAACTTCGGACTTGCTTGATGTTCTTCGGAGGAGTCCAATCGAGAATAGCCTAAACTCGTTCAGGGTTGACGGCAATACCATCCTTGGAGATGACATGCCCAAGATAGGTTACTTCGGGGAGCCAGAATTCACACTTGGAATACTTAGCGTACAGTTGATGTTCTCGAAGCTTCTCCAGCACAAGACGAAGATGTTCAGCATGTTCATCTTTGTTCTTGGAAAATACCAGGATATCATCCAGATAAACCACGATGAACTTGTCGAGGTAATCCATGAATATATAGTTCATCAGGCGAGAGAAGGTGGCGGGAGCATTCGTTAAGCCGAATGACATGACGGTGTACTCGTATGACCCATACTGAGTCACGAAGGCGGTTTTTGGGATGTCCTCTTCACGAACACGGATCTGGTGGTAACCCAACCTCAAGTCGAGTTTAGAGAACACTGACGAGCCAGCCAGTTGATCATAAAGATCATTGATCCGAGGAAGCGGATATTTATTCTGAATGGTAGCTTGGTTTATAGGACGGTAGTCTTGGACTAATCGGTTTGTCCCATCCTTTTTCTTAACAAAGAGAGAAGGTGCTCCCCAAGGAGAGCAACTTGGGCGAATGAAACCTTTGACAAGAGATTTGTCGATTTCCTCCTTAAGCTCAATGAGTTCATGCGGCGGCATCTTATAGGGTCGTTTAGCTATAGGGGTGGTGCCGGGTTTCAAGTCGATGATGAATTCGACAGCTCTAGCAGGGGGAATCCCTGGAAGTTCTTCTGGGAAGACATCTTGGAATTCACGAACGACGGGAATGTTTTCAATGCCCTCGAGTGGTGTAGTGTTCAACGCATTCAAGGCATAAAGTCGTGCCTCGGCGTTCTGAACTAGATGAGCTTGGTAAGCTATTATTTCGTCAGAAGGGTGTAGCAGATGGACGACCTTAGTGGCGCAAACTATAGAAGCAGTATGCGCTTTCAACCAATCCATTCCCAGAATGAGGTCTATGTTAGACGACTTCAGGATAATGGGAGAGGCATAGAATTCCAGCCCTTCGATTTCCACGGGGACATCGATGCCAACCAGTGAGGTTTGACATTGTCCCACGGGGGTTTTTACCAATACCAAAGTGTTCATCTCCTCACATTTAACGTCATGCTTGTATGCAAAATCTTCTGACATGAATGAATGTGATGCTCCTGAATCGAATAAAATAGATGCAGGTACTGAGTTTACGAGGAGTGTACCCATCACGGTAGCAGGCTGGTCTTGGGCTTCGTTCAGATCAACATGGTTGGCATGAACGCGACCATAAGACTTGGCATTGTTGTTACGGGGCTGGTTGTTTCCACGGCCAGTTGCTGGAAGGGCCAGTTGATTCTGTTTCTGGTTGCATTCCCTAGCACGGTGACCTGGTTGTCCACACGTAAAGCACAAACCATTGTCGGGAGTAGGAACAGGAGCTTGGGGTGGTGGAGCTGGAAGCCTTGGCTGCCTAGTTGGAGCAGTAGGCAGACGAGGTGCAGCATAGGACTGCCTTGGGGCAGGTGCATTCGGCTGGTACATGCTATTGGGAATCCATATCTTGCGCTTCTGCGAGGACGGGCCCGAAGACGAGCCCGTGTCACGGCTGCGCCTGTGAGAGCTCTGGTATTCCTGCAGACCAGTTTCGACGTTGATGGCTTTGTTCACCAAGGTGGCGAAATCAGTAAAGTCATGCACGAGAAGCGCGAGCTTGATGTCAGCTTGAAGGCCATCACGGAACTTCTCCTGTCTGCGTGCATTAGTTGCAATGTCCTCTTCAGCATAGCGGGACAAGTCCAGAAACTCCCGCTGATAAGCTTCCACAGTTTTGTTGCCTTGGGTGAGGTTGCAGAACTCACGCTTCTTCCGGTCCATGACTCCTTGAGGAATGAAGCGAGCACAAAAGGCAGCTTGGAAGTCTGGCCAGGTGATGATTGTCCCAGCTGGCAGGGTACGCCTGTGGCTGTCCCACCATTGAGCTGCGGGTCCTTTCAGGAAAAATGAAGCAAAGGTGACATAGCTGGCAGGGGCTACATCAGCAGACTCCATCTCATAGGTGATGTCACGGAGCCAGTCATCAGCATCCAGAGGCTGAGTTGAGCTGCGGTACATAGTTGGGTTCAGGCGCATGAAATCCTGCAGAGTCACTTGGGTTGGCTGCTGGTTCATATTGGGGCGAGGGAACTGAGCCATAATATTCTCCATGAACTGACGGTTTAGCTCAAACTGTTGCATCATCCCAGCCATGTACTCAGGCGGTGGTGGGGGGTTGCCACCACGACCACGACCACCTGGTCTAACCATCCTGCTAATTTTTAACAGGGGTAGTTCAGCATTTAGAAATTTGCAAAGACAAGAATCATTCATGAAGAAACATGCACAACGAAAGCAGCACGATAGATACTACATAGTAGTCGGCATATCTTACAAAGGAGACCATGCATAGAGTTCGTTACACAGAGTTCGGTACAAAGTCTAAGACATCATAGGCTGCACACAGGCTCGCGGCGAATGCATCTAACACTAACAAGCAAGTCTACATCAGTCCCACGCGGTACTGTGGAGGTAGGTGTAGCCCGACAGCTAGTAGTGACGCGAAGGAAAGACCTCCACGTGAGTAGCCTGGGGTCCGCGGATACTCTGGTGCGGAACCCGATGCGCAGGTGGCAGGAGAGGACCAAGTGCAGGAGAGTAGCCTCCCACATCTGGCCAGCCGACGCCCTGGGGCATCACGGTCCTGGCGGGGTAGATCGCAGAACGCGACAGATCACCAGATCGGACAGAGGGGTGTAACAGTGTCAGAGCACGATACAGGTGCTGACGGGTGGTGTACAACTCGTGTCGAAGAGCTCGGTTAGCTCTATCCAGCCCATCAGCATGCAGAACCAGGTTCTGATGGTAGAAGGGCTCGCGGGTGACAGTGGAGTAGGCCGCAGTGTAGTAACCCTCCACACCAACATCGGATGCGATAGCAATGTGCCTGAAGGGGGAGGTGTCCAACTCCTGATACTCTCCACGAAGACGTGTCAGAGCAGCATAAGCAGCATCGTGGACCGCCATATCGATAGTCACTCCAACACCATGAGCAGTGTGCAGCACAGTGGTCGAGTCATACTCCCGAGAGTAGAGGTGGACGATGGCACGGTACTGCTCCTGGTTGAAGTCCTGATACTCCTCATAGACGGTGTACTCAGGGTGCCAGCGATAACCCAGATAGGTCATCATCTCAACCAACACAGCAGGTGATCCTGAGGCACCAATGGTCGTCGTGTGGCGCACGACCTGCCTTGTGGGTTCCATCTGAAAACAAAGATGTTTTCACAGGAGTCAAATGACAAGGTGGACAATGTTCAAATACTACTCTAAAGAATAACTAGGGCTTATCCAACTTTGGGGTGAATGTCGTAACGGGATCCTAGTGTCAGAGTTAGTAAATTCGTCTTAACCCGAATAGAAGAGAGATCAGAGTCCCAGAGTAAGGATCAAGGAGTAAAAGATCCTAATACCACCCAGATGGCGACGTGGGCCCGTAAGGCACACAGCCATGTTAGTAAAAGTTTTAGTAATGTCTAAACTCGACATCGGCCAAGGAGTGTGGAAGGGGGATTCCTACAGGCAGTCGGCTCTGATACCAACTTGTGACGCCCCCGATTTGACCGTACACTAATCATACATGCAAACGTGTACGGTCAAGATCAGGGACTCACGGGAAGATATCACAACACAACTCTACAAATAAAATAAGTCATACAAGCATCATATTACAAGCCAGGGGCCTCGAGGGCTCGAATACAAGAGCTCGATCATAGACGAGTCAGCGGAAGCAACAATATCTGAGTACAGACATAAGTTAAACAAGCTTGCCTTAAGAAGGCTAGCACAAACTGGGATACAAATCGAAAGAGGCGTAGGCCTCCTGCCTGGGATCCTCCTAACTACTCCTGGTCGTCGTAAGCGGGCAGCACGTAGTAGTAGGCACCTCCGGTGTAGCAGGAGTCTTCGTCGACGGTGGCGTCCGGCTCCTGGGCTCCAACATCTGGTTGCGACAACCAGGTAGAAGGGATAGAGGGAAAAGAGGGAGAAAGCAATCGTGAGTACTCATCCAAAGTACTCGCAAGCAAGGAACTATACTACATATGCATGGGTATCAACTGGAATAAGGGTATCATATGTGGACTGAACTGCAGAATGCCAGAATAAGAGGGGGATAACTAATCATGTCGAAGACTACGCTTCTGGCAGCCTCCGTCTTGCAGCATGTAGAAGAGAGTAGACTGAAGTCCTCCAAGTAGCATCGTATAGCATAATCCTAACCGATGATCCTCCCCTCGTCGCCCTGTGAGAGAGCGATCACCGGTTGTATCTGGTACTTGGAAGGGTGTGTTTTATTAAGTATCCGGTTCTAATTGTCATAAGGTCAAGATACAACTCCGGGTCGTCCTTTTACCGAGGGACACGGCTATTCGAATAGATAAACTTCCCGGAAGGGGTGCACCACATACCCCAACACGCTCGATCCCATTTGGTCGGACACACTTTTCTGGGTCATGCCCGGCCTCGGAAGATCAACACGTCGCAGCCCTACCTAGGCACAACAGAGAGGTCAGCACGCCGGTCTAAATCCTATGGCGCAGGGGTCTGGGCCCATCGCCCTTTGCACGCCTGCACGTTGCGTATGCGGCCGGAAGCAGACCTAGCCTAGTGGCTTTCCAGTCCAATCCGGCGCGCGCCACTCGGTCGCTGACGTCACGAAGGCTTCGGCTGATACCACGACACCGGGATACCCATAACTGCTCCCACGTAGATGGTTAGTGCGTATAGACCAAATGGCCAGACTCAGATCAAATACCCAGATCTCGTTAAGCGTGTTAAGTATCCGCGAACACCGACCAGGGCCAGGCCCACCTCTCTCCTAGGTGGTCGGAACCTGCCCTGTCGCTCCGCCTCAAAGATCCACTCGCGGGTGCTCCTACGAGCCTACCCGTCTTTAGTCACCACATGTATCATGTATAAAGTATATAGTACATACCCGTGATCACCTCCCGAGTGATCACGGCCCGATAGTATAGCATGGCAGACGGACAAGAATGTAGGGCCACTGATGATAAACTAGCATCCGATACTAAGCATTAGGTTTGCAGGTAAAGGTAACAACAGCAGTAGCAAGGACAGGCTATGCATCGGTATAGGATTAACGGGAAGCAGTAACATGCTACACTACTCTAATTCAAGCAGTATAGAGAAGAGTAGGCGATATCTGGTGATCAAAGGGGGGGCTTGCCTGGTTGCTCTGGCAAGAGAGAGGGGTCGTCAACTCCGTAGTCATACTGGGTAGCAGCGGCGTCGGTCTCGGTGTCTATCGAGAGAAGAGGGGGGAGAAACAATAAATATTTAAGCAAGCATATGCATAGTGATGCATGACATGATAAGCAACGGCGTTAGAGGTGCCCTAACGCGGTAATAGGTGATACCGGTGAAGGGGGATGACATCCGGGAAAGTATCCCCGGTGTTTTGCGTTTTCGAGCAGAGGAGCCGGAGGGGGAAAGTTGCGAGTTTGCTATGCTAGGGATGCGTGACGGACGAACGGGCTGCGTATCCGGGTTCGTCCCGTCGTTTTGAGCAACTTTCATGTACAAAGTTTTTCCATCCGAGCTACGGTTTATTTTATATTAATTTTAAAAGGATTTTATCATTTTCTAGAATTAACAGAATTAATTAAATCAAAAGGCATTTATGATGTCATCATGACATCAGCGTGATGCAAGCGGTCAAAGTTGACCGTTGACCAGTCAACTAAAGGGTGGGTCCCGCATGTCATAGGCTGTTATTTAATTAACGGTAGTTAGTTTTATCAGCAGGTTAATTAGGTTTAATTAACAGATTAATTAAGTTAATTAATTAATTAATTGTTATTATTATTATTATTATTATATATATATATATATATATATATATTGAAAATTTTCTGGGCGTGGGGCCCATCTGTCATAGGCCCCAGGGGCCTTAGCGGATCGGGTGCGCCCAATCGGGCGGTGCGGGCGAAGAGCGAGGGGCGCCCGAACGACCAACCCATGGCGCGGGCGGCCGGCGGTTCGCCGGAACGCAGCCACGGCAAGCCGGCTGCGAAGGGCGCCAGCAGAGGGCGGCACAGGGGAGCAGGGGGGTGCGACGCGCGCAACGGCGGGGCCAGCGGCGGACTGAGCTGGTGAGGGCGCGCGGCGACGTAGGAGAGGAGCGGCGGGGGCAGCGGCGCGGGTCGCGAGCGGGACGAGGTCGTGGACGGAGCGGCGCGTGGTCGGCAGCGAAACAGCGAGCAGGGCCGCGGCAGGAGAGCACGGGGGCACGGTGGCATGGAGCATGCGACAGACAAGGCCACCGCGGGCATCGGCGGGAGCGAGGCAGAGGGCGGCGAGCGCGCGCGTGCGCGTGCGTGAGCGGTGGGTGGCCCGGACCGTGAGCTCCGGCACGCGGGCGCAGCCGAGCTACGCGGCCGGTGAACGGAGAGAGAGGAGGGGCGCAGGGACAGGGGAAGGAGGAGGGCGGAGGCCGTGGCCTCACCGGGCTTCGTAGGGGCAACGGCAGCGGGTGTCGAGGTGGGGGACGGGGACGACGCGATGCGACGCAGGGGAGGACGACGGTGTGGCGGCCCGGCGAGGAGGCGTGGTCGAGGCGGCGTTCCGGGCGATGACTGGGCGACGACGAGGTGGCCACAGCGGAGGCGTTCCGTGCGGCGTCGAGGCGGCAGGGAAGGTCGACGGGGTCGCGATGGGCGTCTGGGGCAAAAGGGTCACCGGGATCAGGGGGCGAGCGCCCCGATCCAGATCGGGCCGTGCAGGTGGGGGGAGGAGTGGACCGAGAGGGGTGGAGTGGGGGTCGTGGGTTAGGCTTACGGGGGCAGGGGTGGATAAGGGGAGGGGGGCCGGTTGGGCCTGCGCCCGAATGGGCCGGCCAACTAGGCCAGTAGGCCGTGGGAGGGGGTTCCCTCTTCTTCTTCTTTTTGTTTTCTGTTTTTTCTGTATTTTCCATTTTCTTTATTTTCTTTTCTGTTTTAATTCATTTTAAGTATTTAGGTCTTTTATAAAGGCATGGATCCCACACCATAAATTCCTAGGCATTCAGTTGCACACCCCGAACATTTTTGTTTTAAATTTTGAAAAGTTTTTACTCTTTGGTTCATTTTGAATTTGAATTTGAATCAGTTTTGGACTAACGGTAGATTATCAATAGTAACTGGGGTGACATGGCATGATTATCGTTGGATTACTGTAGCTTAATTACCCGGGCGTTACACAACGGATTTTGATGGTGCCCTATTTAACGTGAATGCGGCCGTCTCTAAAGCATAACCCCAAAACGATAGCGGTAAATCAGTAAGAGACATCATAGATCGTACCATATCTAGTAAAGTATGATTACGACGTTCGGACACACCATTAAGCTGTGGTGTTCCGGGTGGCGTGAGTTGCGAAACTATTCCGCATTGTTTCAAATGTACACCAAACTTGTAACTCAAATATTCTCATCCACGATCAGATCATAGAAACTTTATTTTCTTGTTACGATGATTTTCAACTTCACTCTGAAATTCTTTGAACTTTTCAAATGTTTCAGACTTGTGTTTCATTAAGTAGATATACCCATATCTGCTTAAGTCATCTGTGAAGGTAAGAAAATAACGATATCCACCACGAGCCTCAATATTCATCGGACCACATACATCTGTATGTATGATTTCCAACAAATCTGTTGCTCTCTCCATAGTACCGGAGAACGGCGTTTTAGTCGTCTTGCCCATAAGGCACGGTTCGCAAGTACCAAGTGATTCATAATCAAGTGGTTCCAAAAGTCCATCAGTATGGAGTTTCTTCATGCGCTTTACATCGATATGACCTAAACGGCAGTGCCACAAATAAGTTGCACTATCATTATCAACTCTGATCTTTTGGCTTCAACATTATGAATATGTGTGTCACTACTATCGAGATTCAATAAGAATAGACCATTCTTCAATGGTGCATGACCATAAAATATATTACTCATATAAATAGAACAACCATTATTCTCTGATTTCAATGAATAACCGTCTCGCGTCAAGAAAGATCCAGATATAATGTTCATGCTTAACGCTGGCACCAAATAACAATTATTTAGGTCTAATATTAATCTCGAAGGTAGATGTAGAGGTAGCGTGCCGACCGCGATCACATCGACTTTGGAACCATTTCCCATGCGCATCGTCACCTCGTCCTTAGCCAATCTTCGCTTAATCTGTAGTCCCTGTTTCGAGTTGCAAATATTAGCAACAGAACCAGTATCAAATACCCAGGTGCTACTGCGAGCATTAGTAAGGTACACATCAATAACATGTATATCACATATACCTTTGTTCACCTTGCCATCCTTCTTATCCGCCAAATACTTGGGGCAGTTCCGCTTCAAGTGACCAGTCTGCTTGCAGTAGAAGCACTCAGTTTCAGGCTTAGGTCCAGACTTGGGTTTCTTCTCTTGAGCAACAACTTGCTTGCTGTTCTTCTTGAAGTTCCCTTTCTTCTTCCCTTTGCCCTTTTTCTTGAAACTAGTGGTCTTGTTGACCATCAACACTTGATGCTCCTTCTTGATTTCTACCTCCGCAGCTTTCAGCATCGCGAAGAGCTCGGGAATAGTCTTATTCATCCCTTGCATATTATAGTTCATCAAGAAGCTCTCGTAGCTTGGTGGAAGTGATTGGAGAATTCTGTCAATGACGCTATCATCCGGAAGATTAACTCCCAGTTGAATCAAGTGATTACAATACCCAGACATCTTGAGTATATGCTCACTGACAGAACTGTTCTCCTCCATCTTGCAGCTATAGAACTTATTGGAGACTTCATATCTCTCAATCCGGGCATTTGCTTGAAATATTAACTTCAACTCCTGGAACATCTCATATGCCCCATGGCGTTCAAAACGTCGTTGAAGTCCCGGTTCTAAGCCGTAAAGCATGGCACATTGAACTATCGAGTAGTCATCAGCTTTGCTCTGCCAGACTTTCATAACATCTGGTGTTGCTCCAGCAGCAGGCCTGGCACCCAGCGGTGCTTCCAGGACGTAATTCTTCTGTGCAGCAATGAGGATAATCCTTAAGTTACGGACCCAGTCTGTGTAATTGCTACCATCATCTTTCAACTTTGCTTTCTCAAGGAACGCATTAAAATTCAACGGAACAACAGCACGGGCCATCTATCTACAATCAAACATACATAAGCAAGATACTTATCAGGTACTAAGTTCATGATAAATTTAGGTTCAATTAATCATATTACTTAAGAACTCCCACTTAGATAGATATCCCTCTAATCCTCTAAGTGATTACGTGATCCAAATTAACTAAACCATGTCCGATCATCACGTGAGATGGAGTAGTTTCATTGGTGAACATCACTATGTTGATCATATATACTATATGATTCACGCTCGACCTTTCGGTCTCCGTGTTCCGAGGCCATATCTGTATATGCTTGGCTCGTCAAGTATAACCTGAGTATTCCGCGTGTGCAACTGTTTTGCACCCGCTATATTTGAACGTAGAGCCTATCACACCCGATCATCACGTGGTGTCTCAGCACGAAGAACTTTTGCAACGGTGCATACTCAGGGAGAACACTTCTTGACAATTTAGTGAGAGATCATCTTATAATGCTACCGTCAATCAAATCAAGATAAGATGCATAAAAGATAAACATCACATGCAATCAATATAAGTGATATGATATGGCCATCATCATCTTGTGCTTGTGATCTCCATCTCCGAAGCACCGTCGTCATCACCATCGTCACCGGCGCGACACCTTGATCTCCATCGTAGTATCGTTGTCGTCTTGCCAATCTTATGCTTCCACGACTATCGCTACCGCTTAGTGATAAAGTAAAGCATTACAGCGCGATTGCATTGCATACAATAAAGCGACAACCATATGGCTCCTGCCAGTTGCCGATAACTTGATTACAAAACATGATCATCTCATACAATAAAATTTAGCATCATGTCTTGACCATATCACATCACAATATGCCCTTCAAAAACAAGTTAGACGTCCTCTACTTTGTTGTTGCAAGTTTTTACGTGGCTGCTACTGGCTTAAGCAAGAACCAATCTTACCTACGCATCAAAACCACAACGATAGTTTGTCAAGTTGGTGCTGTTTTAACCTTCGCAAGGACCAGGCGTAGCCACACTCAGTTCAACTAAAGTTGGAGAAACTGTCACCCGCAAGCCACCTATGTGCAAAGCACCTCGGGAGAACCGGTCTCGCGTAAGCGTACGCGTAATGTCGGTCCGGGCCGCTTCGTCCAACAATACCGCCGAACCAAAGTATGACATGCTGGTAAGTAGTATGACTTATATCGCCCACAACTCACTTGTGTTCTTGTAACACCCTCGATGCGACTATATCTCCCACGTGTCGAGGCACGACTTAGAGGCATAATCGCATTGAAGGCATATGTCGCAAGTCAGGCAATCATCACAAACATCCCATGTAATATAGATGAATAAAAGGGATAACATAGTTGGCTTACACTCGCCATGTCAATCAAGTACATAAATAACATACATCATCCAAACACTCATGGCCCGACTATGGCGCCAAAATAAAAGATAACCCAACAAGCGACATGGTCCCGATCACCCCAACTGGGCACCACTACTGATCATCAGGAAAAGAAACATAGTATCGCTGGGAGTCCTCGTCGAACTCCCACTTGAGCTCAAGCGCGCCATTTGGAGTTGTATCATCAAGCCCTGCATCTGGGGTAATAGTAATCTGTGAGCCACAGGGACTCAGCAATCTCGCACCCTCGCGATCAAGACTATTTAAGCTTAATAGGTAAGGCAAGGTAAATATGTGGAGCTGCAGCAAGCGACTAGCATGTATGGTGGCTAACCTATTCGCAAAAGAGAGCGAGAAGAGAAGGCAAAGCGTGAGCGAGAAACTAGAGAGCAACCTGCGCAAACATTACTCCAACACCGTGTCCACTTCCCGGACTCCGCCGAGAAGAGGCCATCACAATAACACACACAGTTGATTCATTTTAATTAAGTTTATGTTTAAGTTATCTACAACTGGACATTAACAAATTCCCATCTGCCCATAACCGCGGGCACGGCTTTCGAAAGTTCAAATCCCTGCAGGGGAGTCCCAACTTAGCCCATGACAAGCTCTCACGGTCAACGAAGGAATAGACCTCCTCCCGAGACGTTCCGATCAGACTCGGTATCTTGGTTCTTCAAGACATTTTGACAGGTTAAAACAAGACCAGCAACACCGCCCGAATGTGCCGACAAATCCTGATAGGAGATGCACATATCTCGTTCTCAGGGCACACTTAGATGAGACATCCTACGAGTAAAACCAACCCTCAAGTTATCCCGAGGTGGCCCCGCAGTCTACTCGGTCGGACCAACACTCAGAGGAGCACTGGCCCAGGGGGGGTTAAAATAAGATGACCCTCGGGCTCCGGAAACCCAAGGGAAAAAGAGGCTAGGTGGCAAATGGTAAAACCAAGGTTGGGCATTGCTGGAAAAGCTTTAATCAAGACAAACTATCAAGGGGTTCCCATTATAACCCAACCGCGTAAGGAACACAAAATCCGGGAACATAACACCGATATGATGGAAACTAGGGCGGCAAGAGTGGAACAAAACACTAGGCGAGAGGCCGAGCCTTCCACCCTTTACCAAGTATATAGATGCATTAAGTTAACATGGCAATATAATGGTATCCCAACAAGTAAATAAATGTTCCAACAAGGAACGGTCTCCAATCTTCACCTGCAACTAGCAACGCTATAAGAGGGGGTGAGCAAAGCGGTAACATAGCCAATCAACGGTTTGCTAGGACAATGGTGGGTTAGAGGATGAACATGGCAATTTTGGAGGCTTGAAAGCAAGTGGTAGGCATCATAGCATTGCCATAGCAAAAGAGCGAGCAAACTAGCATAGCAAAGATAGTAGTGATTTCGAGGGTATGATCATCGTGCCTGCAAAGTTGACAGAGTTGACTGGATCCTCGAAAGCAAACTCAACGGGCTCCTCGTTAGCGAACTCGTCTCCCGGCTCTACCCAAACAAGACAGACAAGCAACAAGAACACAATCAACCACGTGCAAGGACCAAACAAGATGATGCAAACATGGTATGCTATGCGGGATGCAATGCGGGATGCATATGCAAAATATGATAGGAAATGCATGAACCTGGCCTCAACTTGGAAAACCAAGTGTGCCACTGGAAAGATGAGATGAAATCTCTTGAAAACGATATAAAGATCACCGGAATCGGAGTTACGGTTTGGAAATGGCAAGCGATTCAAATATGACACCGGTCTGCGATTTACAGCAAGTAGTCACCTAAATGCAATGAGATGAACATGCTACAGCACTCAAACATGGCAACAAAATACATGGCAGGGATGCATTCAAGATGCTTAACAAAAGTCTAGCACTGAGCTACGGCCAATTCATCCATTAGGCGGTTCAAACAAGCATGGCAAAAACGCAAATGGTAAAACAGATCTCAGAATTAGTGAAATTAACACTTGTCTGGAATTTCAGACCAAGTAGCTCTCTTCGGAGCAACAAAACTATATGCTACAGGACCTGAACATGGCAAAGTAAAACATGGCATGGAGCTACTCAAAGAGCTTAACAAAAGTCCCTTAGTGACCTTGAGCCAAAGGGGATCACAAAATATACTAACAAGCACATGAACATAGCAAAAACATAATCAGTTTCAGACTTAGTGAAAAACTGGGACATGCTGAAATCATAACTCCAGTAGGCATGTTTACGAGCTCGATGCACTCACTATGGTGCAAGTCATGGCAAGACAAGCATACATCCATTAAGAAGGCACAAAATGCAAGCTAGACATGGCAAGAACAATGGCATAGTATGCATGGATCAACTACAACAACATCGGCAAAATCGCAAACAAGTTGACGATCTGCCCAGATTCACAAAGTAGCAAAAGTAGAGCTCGATTGACTCAAGCTAGGGTGCTCCATATATGCAAACAAAGACATGGATGGATATAGCACTACAATATTAACAAAACTCCTTTACTGACCATCCTCAAAAGAGGCATAGATCACTAGGAAACAACATGAACATATGGCATCATGAACTAAACAATCCCAGGACTTAGTGAAAATACTAAGTCCCTGAAAACGGAGTTACCGAGTGCCTCACTTTGCAAGCTTGCACTAGTCACCACACACATCACAAAAATACATGGGTTGCACCTCTAGAAAGATAACAAAACCCTTAACAAAACATATGTAGAACTCATGGGCATATCATGCACACAATAATCATGGCAAAAATGACAAATGTCTAAGATGGAGTAGCCGATCTGACAATTAACTCAAGTAGCCCTCTTCTAACAGCATTTCGGGCATCAAGATGAACTCAAATGAAAATGATGCAATGGAATGAAATGATGTGCTCTCCGAGGCAAACATTTTGATATTCTATATGCGTGAATCAGATCTACGGATGCAAAGTTACGAGGCCTTGAACAGCGGCACTTGGATCTGCAATTTCAGGAGTTAGAAGAAAAAAAACGACCTCGGATCTAGGGTTTACTGTTCACGCACACGAACCGAGGTGAGATCCGGCGAGGACGGCGGCTGCTCCAGCGAGGAAGACGAAGACGGCGGCGGCCGGGCCTTGGCGTGGAGGAGGCGGCTAGGGTGGTCGCCGGCGTGCTCCGGCACGGTCGGGAGGCAGCGGCGGGCGGTGAGGCGAGCTCGACCGGCGAGGGCGAGCTGCGGCGACGCGGCGGAGGGGCGGCGCCGGGCTGGAGGAGGGAGACGACCCGGGCGGCGGCGGGAGCAGCTGGGCCGCGGGGGCCCGGCTCGGGCCTGAGCGGGCCGGCGTGGTGAACGGCGGCGGGAGGCCACGTGGCGGCTGCGGAGTGGCTGCGGGCGGCGGAGCGGACGCGTCCGGCCAGATCCGGACGTGTCCGGCCGATGCAGGGGCGATTTCTAGGGTTTCGGTGGAAGGAGGAGAACCGAAAAACGGGGGGTCTTTATATAGGCATGGGAGGAGCTAGGAGAGTCCAAATGAGGTGCGGTTTTCGGCCACGCGATCGTGATCGAACACTCTAGATAATGGAGCAGGGTTAGGTGGGTTTTGGGCCAGATTGGAGGGGTGTTGGGCTGCAACACACACGAGGCCTTTTCGGTCCCTCGGTTAACCGTTGGAGCATCAAACGAAGTCCAAATGATACGAAACTTGACAGGCGGTCTACCGGTAGTAACCCAAGGCCACTTGGCAAGTCTCGGTCCAATCCGGAAATGTTTAATCCCCACACATGAAAGAGAGGTAGAAATGACCACCGGAGGAGAACGAAGCACCGGAATGCAAAACGGACAACGGGGAAAATGCTCGAATGCATGAGATGAACACGTATGCAATGCAATGCACATGATGACTGTTGGGGAACATAGTAATTTCAAAAAAATTCCTATGCACACTCAAGATCATGGTGATGCATAGCAACGAGAGGGGAGAGTGTTGTCTACGTACCAACACAGACCGACTGCGGAAGCGATCACACAACATAGAGGAAGTAGTCGTACGTCTTCTTCCCGATCCGACCGATCCAAGCACCGTTACTCCGGCACCTCCGAGTTCTTAGCACACGTTCAGCTCGATGACGATTCCCGGGCTCCGATCCAGCAAAGCTTCGGGGAGGAGTTCCGTCAGCACGACGGCGTGGTGACGATCTTGATGTACTACCGACGCAGGGCTTCGCCTAAGCACTACAACGGTATGATCGAGGTGGAATTTGGTGGCAGGGGCACCGCACACGGCTAAGGAACGATCTCAAGGATCAACTTGTGTGTCTAGAGGTGCCCCCTGCCCCCGTATATAAAGGATGAAAGGGGGGAGGCTGGCCGGCCAAGCTAGGAGGCGCAGGAGGAGTCCTACTCCTACCGGGAGTAGGACTCCCTCCCCCCCCCAATCCTATTCCTAATAGGATTCCCCAAAGGGGAAGAGAAGAGAGAGGTGGCCGGACCCTCTCCTAGTCCTAATAGGACTAGGGAGAGGGGGGAGGCGCAGCCCTATGTGGGCTGCCCTCTCACCTTTCCACTAAGGCCCATGTTGGCCCATTTGGCTCCCGGGGGGTTCCGGTAACCCTCCCGGTAATCCGGTAAAATCCCGATTTCACCCGGAACACTTCCGATGTCCAAACATAGGCTTCCAATATATCAATCTTTATGTCTCGACCATTTCGAGACTCCTCATCATGTCCGTGATCACATCCGGGACTCCGAACTACCTTCGGTACATCAAAATGCATAAACTCATAATAACTGTCATCGTAACGTTAAGCGTGCGGACCCTACGGTTCGAGAACAATGTAGACATGACTGAGACACGTCTCCGGTCAATAACCAATAGCGGGACCTGGATGCCCATATTGGCTCGTACATATTCTACGAAGATCTTTATCGGTCAGACCGCATAACAACATACGTTGTTCCCTTTGTCATCGGTATGTTACTTGCCCGAGATTCGATCGTCGGTATCCAATACCTAGTTCAATCTCGTTACTGGCAAGTCTCTTTACTCGTTCCGTAATACATCATCTCATAACTAACATCTTAGTTATAATGCTTGCAAGGCTTATGTGATGTGTATTACCGAGAGGGCCCAGAGATACCTCTCCGACAATCGGAGTGACAAACCCTAATCTCGGAATACGCCAACCCAACATCCACCATTGGAGACACCTGTACTACTCCTTTATAATCACCCAGTTACGTTGTGACGTTTGGTAGTACCCAAAGTGTTCCTCCGGTAAACGGGAGTTGCATAATCTCATAGTTATAGGAACATGTGTAAGTCATGAAGAAAGCAATAGCAACATACTAAACAATCGGGTGCTAAGCTAATGGAATGGGTCATGTCAATCAGATCATTCAACTAATGATGTGACCTTGTTAATCAAATAACAACTCTTTGGTCATGGTTAGGAAACATAACCATCTTTGATTAACGAGCTAGTCAAGTAGAGGCATACTAGTGACACTCTGTTCGTCTATGTATTCACACATGTATTATGTTTCCGGTTAATACAATTCTAGCATGAATAATAAACATTTATCATGACATAAGGAAATAAATAATAACTTTATTATTGCCTCTAGGGCATATTTCCTTCAGTCTGCCACTTGCACTAGAGTCAATAATCTAGACTACAAAGTAATGATTCTAACACCCATGGAGCCTTGGTGCTGATCATGTTTTGCTCGTGGAAGAGGCTTACTCAACGGGTATGCAACATTCAGATCCGTATGTATCTTGCAAATCTCTATGTCTCCCACCTGGACTAGATCCCGGATGGAGTTGAAGCGTCTCTTGATGTGTTTGGTCCTTTTGTGAAATCTGGATTCCTTTGCCAAAGCAATTGCACCAGTATTGTCACAAAAGATTTTCATTGGACCCGATGCACTAGGTATGACACCTAGATCGGATATGAACTCCTTCATCCAGACTCCTTCGTTCGCTGCTTCCGAAGCAGCTATGTACTCTGCTTCACATGTAGATCCCGCTATGACGCTTTGTTTAGAACTGCACCAACTGACAGCTCCACCGTTTAAAGTAAACACGTATCCGGTTTGCGATTTCGAATCGTCCGGATCAGTGTCAAAGCTTGCATCAACGTAACCTCTTACGGTGAGCTCTTTGTCACCTCCATATACGAGAAACATATCCTTAGTCCTTTTCAGGTATTTCAGGATGTTCTTGACCGCTGTCCAGTGATCCACTCCTGGATTACTTTGGTACCTCCCTGCTAAACTTATAGCAAGGCAGACATCAGGTCTGGTACACAGCATTGCATACATGATAGAGCCTATGGCTGAAGCATAGGGAACGTCTTTCATTTTTTCTCTATCTTCTGCAGTGGTCGGGCATTGAGTCTGACTCAACTTCACACCTTGTAACACAGGCAAGAACCCTTTCTTTGCTTGATCCATTTTGAACTTCTTCAAAATCTTGTCAAGGTATGTGCTTTGTGAAAGTCCAATTAAGCGTCTTGATCTATCTCTATAGATCTTTATGCCTAATATGTAAGCAGCTTCCCCGAGGTCTTTCATTGAAAAACTTTTATTCAAGTATCCCTTTATGCTATCCAGAAATTCTATATCATTTCCAATCAGCAATATGTCATCCACATATAATATCAGAAATGCTACAGAGCTCCCACTCACTTTCTTGTAAATACAGGCTTCTCCAAAAGTCTGTATAAAGCCAAATGCTTTGATCACACTATCAAAGCGTTTATTCCAACTCCGAGATGCTTGCACCAGTCCATAAATGGATCGCTGGAGTTTGCACACTTTGTTAGCTCCCTTTGGATTGACAAAACCTTCTGGTTGCATCATATACAACTCTTCTTCCAGAAATCCATTCAGGAATGCAGTTTTGACATCCATCTGCCAAATTTCATAATCATAAAATGCGGCAATTGCTAACATGATTCTGACAGACTTAAGCATCGCTACGGGTGAGAATGTCTCATCGTAGTCAACCCCTTGAACTTGTCGAAAAACTTTTGCAACAAGTCGAGCTTTATAGACAGTAACATTACCGTCAGCGTCAGTCTTTTTCTTGAAGATCCATTTATTCTCAATTGCTTGCCGATCATCGGGCAAGTCAACCAAAATCCATACTTTGTTCTCATACATGGATCCCATCTCAGATTTCATGGCCTCAAGCCACTTTGCGGAATCTGGGCTCACCATCGCTTCTTCATAGTTCGTAGGTTCATCATGATCTAGTAGCATGACTTCCAGAACTTGATTACCGTACCACTCTGGCGCGGATCTTGCTCTGGTTGATCTACGAGGTTCAGTAGTATCTTGTTCTGAAGTTTCATGATCATTATCATCAACTTCCTCACTTATTGGTGTAGGTGTCACAGAAACAGTTTTCTGTGATGTACTACTTTCTAATAAGGGAGCGGGTACAGTTACCTCGTCAAGTTCTACTTTCCTCCCACTCACTTCTTTCGAGAGAAACTCCTTCTCAAGAAAGTTTCCGAATTTAGCAACAAAAGTCTTGCCTTCGGATCTGTGATAGAAGGTGTATCCAATAGTTTCCTTTGGATATCCTATGAAGACACATTTCTCCGATTTGGGTTCGAGCTTATCAGGTTGAAGCTTTTTCACATAAGCATCGCAACCCCAAACTTTAAGAAACAACAACTTTGGTTTCTTGCCAAACCACAGTTCATAAGGCGTCGTCTCAACGGATTTTGATGGTGCCCTATTTAACGTGAATGCGGCCGTCTCTAAAGCGTATCCCCAAAACGATAGCGGTAAATTAGTAAGAGACATCATAGATCGTACCATATCTAGTAAAGTACGATTACGACGTTCGGACACACCATTACGCTGTGGTGTTCCGGGTGGCGTGAGTTGCGAAACTATTCCACAATTTTTCAAATGTATACCTAACTCGTAACTCAAATATTCTCCTCCACGATCAGATCGTAGAAACTTTATTTTCTTGTTACGATGATTTTCAACTTCACTCTGAAATTCCTTGAACTTTTCAAATGTTTCAGACTTGTGTTTCATCAAGTAGATATACCCATATCTGCTTAAATCATCTGTGAAGGTGAGAAAATAACGATATCCGCCATGAGCCTCAATATTCATCGGACCACATACATCGGTATGTATGATTTCCAATAAATCTGTTGCTCTCTCCATAGTACCGGAGAACGGTGTTTTAGTCATCTTGCCCATGAGGCACGGTTCGCAAGTACCAAGTGATTCATAATCAAGTGGTTCCAAAAGTCCATCAGTATGGAGTTTCTTCATGCGCTTTATACCGATATGACCTAAACGGCAGTGCCACAAATAAGTTGCACTATCATTATCAACTCTGCATCTTTTGGCTTCTACATTATGAATATGTGTATCACTACTATCGAGATTTAACAAGAATAGACCACTCTTCAAGGGTGCATGACCATAAAAGATATTACTCATATAAATAGAACAACCATTATTCTCTGATTTAAATGAATAACCATCTCGCATTAAACAAGATCTAGATATAATGTTCATGCTCAACGCTGGCACCAAATAACAATTATTTAGGTCTAATATTAATCCCGAAGGTAGATGTAGAGGTAGCGTGCCGACCGCGATCACATCGACTTTGGAACCGTTTCCCACGCGCATCGTCACCTCGTCCTTAGCAAATCTTCGCTTAATCCGTAGTCCCTGTTTCGAGTTGCAAATATTAGCAACAGAACCAGTATCAAATACCCAGTTGCTACTGTGAGCATTAGTAAGGTACACATCAATAACATGTATATCACATATACCTTTGTTCACCTTGCCATCCTTCTTATCCGCCAAATACTTGGGGCAGTTCCGCTTCCAGTGACCAGTCTGCTTGCAGTAGAAGCACTCAATTTCAGGCTTAGGTCCAGACTTGGGTTTCTTCTCCTGAGCAGCAA
The DNA here is from genome assembly GCA_034509565.1 of Triticum monococcum. Taxonomy (NCBI): domain Eukaryota; kingdom Viridiplantae; phylum Streptophyta; class Magnoliopsida; order Poales; family Poaceae; genus Triticum; species Triticum monococcum. The sequence continues at coordinate 676,643,065 of CM067845.1, forward strand.
CTTGCTTGCCGTTCTTCTTGAAGTTCCCCTTCTTCTTCCCTTTGCCCTTTTTCTTGAAACTAGTGGTTTTGTTAACCATCAACACTTGATGCTCCTTCTTGATTTCTACCTCCGCAGCTTTCAGCATTGCGAAGAGCTCGGGAATAGTCTTGTTCATCCCTTGCATATTATAGTTCATCACGAAGCTCTTGTAGCTTGGTGGCAGTGATTGGAGAATTCTGTCAATGACGCAATCATCTGGAAGATTAACTCCCATCTGAATCAAGTGATTGTTATACCCAGACATTTTGAGTATATGCTCACTGACAGAACTGTTCTCCTCCATCTTGCAGCTATAGAACTTATTGGAGACTTCATATCTCTCAATCCGGGCATTTGCTTGAAATATTAACTTCAACTCCTGGAACATCTCATATGCTCCATGACGTTCAAAACGTCGTTGAAGTCCCGATTCTAAGCCGTAAAGCATGGCACACTGAACTATCGAGTAGTCATCAGCTTTGCTCTGCCAGACGTTCATAACATCTGGTGTTGCTCCAGCAGCAGGCCTGGCACCCAGCGGTGCTTCCGGGACGTAATTCTTCTATGCAGCAATGAGGATAATCCTCAAGTTACGGACCCAGTCCGTGTAATTGCTACCATCATCTTTCAACTTTGCTTTCTCAAGGAACGCATTAAAATTCAACGGAACAACAGCACGAGCCATCTATCTACAATCGACATAAACAAGCAAGATACTATCAGGTACTAAGTTCATGATAAATTTAAGTTCAATTAATCATATTACTTAAGAAATCCCACTTAGATAGACATCCCTCTAATCCTCTAAGTGATCACGTGATCCAAATCAACTAAACCATGTCTGATCAACACGTGAGATGGAGTAGTTTCATCGGTGAACATCATTATGTTGATCATATCTACTATATGATTCACGCTCGACCTTTCGGTCTCCATGTTCCGAGGCCATATCTATATATGCTTGGCTCGTCAAGTATAACCTGAGTATTCCGCGTGTGCAACTATTTTGCACCCGTTGTATTTGAACGTAGAGCCTATCACACCCGATCATCACGTGGTGTCTCAGCACGAAGAACTTTCGCAACGGTGCATACTCAGGGAGAACACTTCTTGATAATTTAGTGAGAGATCATCTTATAATGCTACCGTCAATCAAAGCAAGATAAGATGCATAAAAGATAAACATCACATGCAATCAATATAAGTGATATGATATGGCCATCATCATCTTGTGCTTGTGATCTCCATCTCCGAAGCACCATCATGATCACCATCGTCACCGGCGCGACACCTTGATCTCCATCGTAGCATCGTTGTCGTCTCGCCAATCTTATGCTTCCACGACTATCACTACCGCTTAGCAATAAAGTAAAGCATTACATCGCGATTGCATTGCATACAATAAAGCGACAACCATATGGCTCCTGCCAATTGCCGATAACTTGGTTACAAAACATGATCATCTCATACAATCAAATCAGCATCATGCCTTGACCATATCACATCACAACATGCCCTGCAAAAACAAGTTAGACGTCCTCTACTTTGTTGTTGCAAGTTTTACGTGGCTGCTACGGGCTTAAGCAAGAACTCATCTCACCTACGCATCAAAACCACAACGATAGTTTGTCAAATAGACTCCGTTTTAACCATCTCAAGGACCGGGCGTAGCCACACTCGGTTCAACTAAAGTTGGAGAGACAGTCGCCCGCAAGCCATCTATGTGCAAAGCACGTCGAGGGAACCGGTCTCGCGTAAGCGTACGCGTAAGGTTGGTTCGGGTCGTCTCGTCCAATAATACCGCCGAACCAAAGTATGACATGCTGGTAGGCAGTATGACTTGTATCGCCCACAACTCACTTGTGTTCTACTCGTGCAAATAACATCAAACCATAAAACCTAGGCTCGGATGCCACTGTTGGGGAACGTAGTAATTTCAAAAAATTTCCTATGCACACGCAAGATCATGGTGATGCATAGCAACGAGAGGGGCGAGTGTTGTCTACGTACCAACGCAGACCGACTGCGGAAGCGATCACACAACATAGAGGAAGTAGTCGTACGTCTTCTTCCCGATCCGACCGATCCAAGCACCGTTACTCCGGCACCTCCGAGTTCTTAGCACACGTTCAGCTCGATGACGATCCCCGGGCTCCGATCCAGCAAAGCTTCGGGGAGGAGTTCCGTCAGCACGACGGCGTGGTGACGATCTTGATGTACTACCGACGCAGGGCTTCGCCTAAGCACTACAACGGTATGATCGAGGTGGAATTTGGTGGCAGGGGGCACCGCACACGGCTAAGGAACGATCTCAAGGATCAACTTGTGTGTCTAGAGGTGCCCCCTGCCCCCGTATATAAAGGATGAAAGGGGGGAGGCTGGCCGGCCAAGCTAGGAGGCGCAGGAGGAGTCCTACTCCTACCGGGAGTAGGACTCCCCCCCCCCCCCAATCCTATTCCTAATAGGATTCCCCAAAGGGGAAGAGAAGAGAGAGGTGGCCGGCCCCTCTCCTAGTCCTAATAGGACTAGGGAGAGGGGGAGGCGCAGCCCTATGTGGGCTGCCCTCTCACCTTTCCACTAAGGCCCATGTTGGCCCATTTGGCTCCCGGGGGGTTCCGGTAACCCTCCCGGTAATCCGGTAAAATCCGGATTTCACCCGGAACACTTCCGATGTCCAAACATAGGCTTCCAATATATCAATCTTTATGTCTCGACCATTTCGAGACTCCTCGTCATGTCCGTGATCACATCCGGGACTCTGAACTACCTTCGGTACATCAAAATGCATAAACTCATAATAACTGTCATCGTAACGTTAAGCGTGCGGACCCTACGGTTCGAGAACAATGTAGACATGACCGAGACACGTCTCCGGTCAATAACCAATAGCGGAACCTGGATGCCCATATTGGCTCCTACATATTCTACGAAGATCTTTATCGGTCAGACCGCATAACAACATACGTTGTTCCCTTTGTCATCGGTATGTTACTTGCCCGAGGTTCGATCGTCGGTATCCAATACCTAGTTCAATCTCGTTACTGGCAAGTCTCTTTACTCGTTCCGTAATACATCATCTCATAACTAACATCTTAGTTATAATGCTTGCAAGGCTTATGTGATGTGTATTACGGAGAGGGCCCAGAGATACCTCTCCGACAATCGGAGTGACAAACCCTAATCTCGAAATACGCCAACCCAACATCCACCATTGGAGACACCTGTAGTACTCCTTTATAATCACCCAGTTACGTTGTGACGTTTGGTAGTACCCAAAGTGTTCCTCCGGTAAACGGGAGTTGCATAATCTCATAGTTATAGGAACATGTATAAGTCATGAAGAAAGCAATAGCAACATACTAAACGATCGGGTGCTAAGCTAATGGAATGGGTCATGTCAATCAGATCATTCAACTAATGATGTGACCTCGTTAATCAAATAGCAACTCTTTGTTCATGGTTAGGAAACATAACCATCTTTGATTAACGAGCTAGTCAAGTAGAGGCATACTAGTGACACCTTGTTCGTCTATGTATTCACACATGTATTATGTTTCCGGTTAATACAATTCTAGCATGAATAATAAACATTTATCATGACATAAGGAAATAAATAATAACTTTATTATTGCCTCTAGGGCATATTTCCTTCAATGACATGATATGAGATGCATGACAAAGATAACAACACACGGAGACAAAGACCCGAACCCGAGAAAATAAATTAACTTAAAGCCAGAAACGGCAAGAGTTGGATTACATATTGGGAAAGTCATATCCGGGGTGTTACAACACTCCATCACTACGAAAAGATCTCGTCCCGAGATCTAGGACTGAAAGAACGCCGGGTACTCAGAACGGAGGTGATCCTCGCGCTCCCAGGTAGCTTCATGATCGGAATGGTGTGACCACTTGACTTTGAGGAACTTGATCAACTTGTTGCGAGTCTTGCGTTCAGTCTCTTCAAGGATAGCAATGGGGTGCTCACGATAGGAGAGATCTTCTTGGAGCTCAATGTCCTCGAAGTTGACGGTGCGGTCAGGCGTCTTGAAGCACTTTTGGAGCTAAGAGACATGGAACACATTATGAACATTTGCAAAGTTTGACGGAAGCTCGAGTTGATAGGCGAGGTCGCCTCTCTTGCTGACAATCTTGAAAGGCCCGATGTATCTGGGGGCAAGCTTCCCTTTGATACCGAAGCGACGAGTCCCTTTCATAGGAGAGACGCGGAGGTAGACATGATCTCCGATCTCGAAAGCCAAATCACGGTGCTTACTATCATAGTAGCTCTTCTGGCGGGATTGGGCTGCTTTGAGGTTATCTCGAATGACTTTGCACATTTCTTCTGCCTCTGTGATTAAGTCATTTCCCAAAAGCTGGCGTTCACCGGTTTCAGACCAGTTGAGAGGGGTATGGCACTTCCTGCCATACAGAATTTCAAATGGGGCCTTACCCGAACTTGCTTGAAAACTGTTGTCGTAGGAGAATTCAGCATAAGGAAGACAATCCTCCCACTTCATGCCGAAGGAGATCACACAAGCCCTAAGCATATCTTCAAGAATCTGATTGACACGCTCGACTTGACTGCTTGTTTAAGGATGGAAAGCTGTGCTGAAGCGGATGTTGGTGCCCATGGCCTTCTGAAAAGAATCTGAAAACTTGGAGGTAAAGATGCTGCCACGGTCTGAAGAGATCACTTGAGGAATACCGTGCAGAGAGACAATTCGAGAGGTATAGAGTTCCGCCAATTGAGCTGCAGTGATAGACTCTTTGATAGGCAGAAAATGAGCCACTTTAGCGAGTTTGTCAATGACAACGAATATAGCATCATTGCCACGCTTGGACTTTGGAAACCCAGTCACGAAGTCCATCTCAATATGGTCAAACTTCCATTATGGAATGGCAAGAGGTTGGAGGAGACCAGCTGGCCTTTGGTGTTCTGTCTTCACTCTTCTGCAGACATCACACTCATTCACGAACTGAGCAATCTCGCGCTTCATTCGAGTCCACCAATAAGACTGCTTGAGGTCCTGATACATCTTCGTGCTCCCAGGGTGGATGGAGAGGAGAGAATTGTGAGCCTCGTTCATGATCACTTTACGAAGTTCACCTTTGGGCACAACAATACGATCTTCGAAGAAGAGAGTGTCCTTGTCATCAAGGCGGTAGCACTTGTACTTGGGTTGACTCTTGGCAATCCCAATCTTCACCTTTTTCACCATAGCATCAAGAAGCTGGGCTTGGCGAATCTGGTCTTCCAAGGTAGGAGAGACTTGAAGATTGGCGAGGAAACCTTGAGGAACAACTTGCAGATTAAGTTTGCGGAAAGCTTCACAAAGCTCGGGTTGATAAGGCTTGAGAATCAGACTGTTGCAATACGCTTTCCTGCTCAAAGCGTCAGCAATCACATTGGCTTTGCCTGGAGTATACTCGATACTCGGATTATACTCTTGAATCATTTCGACCCATCGAGTTTGCCTGAGGTTGAGATTAGGCTGAGTGAAGATGTACTTGAGACTCTTGTGATCAGTGAAAATGTCCACTTTTCTTCCCAATAGAAGATGTCTCCAAGTCAAAAGAGCATGCACAACTGCCGCCAACTCGAGATCATGAGTGGGGTAGTTCTTCTCATTAGGCTTCAACTGGCGAGAGGTATAAGCAACAACTTTCTTCTCTTGCATCAACACTGCGCCAAGACCTTGGAGAGAGGCATCACAAAAGACCTCGTACGGCTTGGATTCATCAGGCGGAGTCAGAACTGGAGCAGTGATCAATTTCTCTTTCAAAGTGTTGAAAGCAATATCACACTCCAGAGACCAAACGTACTTGACGTGCTTCTGGAGAAGATTTGAGAGAGGCTCCGTGATCTTAGAAAAGTTTTCAATGAATCTTCAGCAGTAGCTTGCGAGACCAAGGAAGCTACGGAGTTGCTTCACGTTCTGAGGAGGTTCCCAATTAACAATTGCAGACACCTTCTCAGGATTCACGGCAATGCCCTTGGTAGAGATGATACGACCAAGATAAAGAACCTCATCGAGCCAAAATTCACACTTGGAGAACTTGCCGTAGAACTGGTGTTCCCTCAGCTTATCAAGAACCAAACGCAAGTGCTTGGCATCATCTTCCTTGTTCTTCGAGAAAACCAGAATGTCATCGAGATAAACCAAAACGAAGTCATTGGTGTAGGCATTGAAGATGAAGTTCATCATGCGAGAGAACGTTGGAGGAGCGTTGACGAGGCCAAAAGACATGACAGTGTATTCATATGACCCATAGCTTGTCCTAAAAGCCGTCTTGGGAATATCTTGCTCACGGATTCGAATCTGATGATAACCCATACAGAGATCAAGCTTGGAGAATACTTGGGCACCTTTGAGTTGTTCGAACAGCTCGTTGATGTTGGGAAGTGGGTATTTGTTCTTGATGGTCTTCTTGTTCAATGGATGGTAATCAACACAAAGTCGGTCCATTCCATCCTTCTTCTTCACAAAAATAACACCACAACCCCACGGAGAAGAACTAGGCCGGATGAGACCCATTCTTTCTTGAACATCGAGTTGCTTCTTCAGCTCCTTCAACTCTTCAGGTCCGAGCTTGTAAGGACGCTTGCACATAGGTTCCATACCGGGCTCAAGATCAATAACGAATTCAACTAGCCGGTGCCAAGGCATTCCTGGAAGCTCTTCTGGAAAGACGTCTTGATATTCGCAAACGACTGGAATCTGCGATATAGCATCCAGTTCACCCTTCTCATTGAGAGAAAACAGACGGATGGTATCATCACGAGCGGCAAAGACAATTACATCCTCAGACGAATGAGTCAATTGAATCTGCCTGGCTGCACAATCAAGATGCGCCTTGTGCTTAGAAAGCCAATCCATTTTGAGAATAAGATCAATATCCGAGTTACCAAGAACCACCAGAGAAGCGAGAAACTTGTAGTCGCCCAATGTGATAGAGATATCGGGAGCAACCAAACTCGAAGTCAAAAGCTTGCCGGGAGAAACAACTTGCATGACTTTGGGCATGATCTCAGTATCAACATTGTGCTTCGATGCAAACGGGCATGACAAGAAAGAATGCGATGCACCAGTATCAAAAAGTACTTTTGCGGGAACATCATTAACAGGAAGGTTACCCAGGATGACGTATGACGAGTCCTTTGCCTGAGCTGCATTCAACAAATTGACCTTGGCGTGCTTGGGGTTATGCTTGACCATAGCTGTACTTGCCGATCTGACAGGAGGAGGAGGAGGAGGAGGAAGACGCCTCTGGTTGAAACACTTGTTGGCATAGTGACCCTTCTGTTGGCACTTGTTGCACGTGACCTCTGAAAGTGGACGGTGGTACGGAGCACTCGATCTTGGAGCTTGAGACGAAGTCTTGTTCTGAAAGCCAGGGTTGGGTGGGTGGGAAGAACCACTGCCACCTTTGCTCTTCTGATACGGCTGACGGAACGGAGGAGGAGGAAGCCAATACTTCTGCTGCTTGGCCACTTGAGTAGAGGAAGAAGGAGTAGCATCTCTGACTCGCTTCTTGGAAGCATCACACCTCAGTTGAGCGGCCTCTTGCTTCAGTGCCATGTTGTAGAACTCATCGTACCTCAACGGCTCAAAGAGAACAAGAGCTAGCTGAATATCTTCTCTGAGACCACCCCTGAACTGGTATATCATGCTCTTCTCATCAGGGACGTCCTTCTTGGCAAAGCGGGGCGAGCTTCTGGAACAACTTGTTGTAGTCATAGACAGACAAAGAGCCTTGCTTCAGGTTGCGGGATTCCTCACGCTTACTTTCAGTCACACTCTGAGGGATGTGATGAGCTCGGAAATCTTGATGAAATTCATCCCAAGTGATCATACGTCCACCTCTGGAATCCTTGTACTGCTAGAACCACTCTGTAGCTTGATCTTTGAGTTGGAAGGAAGCGAACTTGACGAAATCTTCAGGCCTGACGTTGCTGCACTCAAAATGCTTACACAGATCCACAAGCCAATCGTCAGCATCGGTTGCCTCAACACAATTGCTGAACGTCTTTGGCCCATTAGCAAGGAACTGGTTCAGTGTAGCAAAATGGTTCTGATTGTTGCCTTGATTCCGTTGATTGCCTTGATTGCGCTCTTGGAGAATTTGCATGATCAACTGCGTGTTTGCATTGGTTGCGGCCATCACAGCTTGCCATGCCTCCGGAGGAGGTGGAGGTGGTGGCGGATCTTGATTCTGGTTCTGACTGGTGCTCTTAGCGGGAGCCATCCTGAAGAGGTTGACCACCGTTAGTACATAGACAGATAAATGAAGCTGAAACCAACGGAATGAAAATTGCAACATAAAGTCTTCACATCCGAACAAAATGAACGAATGCATTCCTCTTCAAATGATCACATATCCATAAATTGTGAAGCCACGTAGAATTAGGTAGAAGAAGTAAATCAACAAGGTACGGATCAAGAACGAATAATCGGTAAGAAATCCCAATCTCAAACCAATATCCGTGGAAGAAGGACTAGAGCTACAAGAATTCCCACCTATGAAACTCCCGAACCTTTCCGGTTATGCAATCAGGTGTTGGGGATACAGGGGAAGCATAATATCTCACCCAAACTAGCAATCCCTACATCCAGTTGTATCCATCCTTCAACACATAACCGAGAAAAACTTTGGAAACCATCTACCTCAACCTTCCAAAAGCATCCGTTATACAAGTTATGGCGATACTCCCGAACTCCCGCCCCAGTACTGGGTGGCGTCGAGGTTATCTCACCAACGAACTGCATAAAAGAGATTTTCGATGTCGGCGTACTAAACTCAGGTATTCCAGAACTGCAACGATAAAATTATGATGACAACACCTCAGAGCTCAACTCCCCAGGACACTTCCACTAAACCCCTGATAGGAGGCACCAAGACAATGTTCTCATCATAAAACCATCGGAACAATTCCAAGATACCTGCGTGATCCTAAAAAAAATTTAGTGAAATTTGAGAAGAGAAGAGCCAAAACTCTACGTCAGGATGCCTTACCAGAGCGATGAGGAGACTGGGAAGTAAAAAGAATTCCTAAACTCTCTGATATATAATTCCTAATTGACTCAAAACATTTTTTCTAGACACAACTCAGCCGCTAAAAACGATCAAATAGTGGGGCTCCTAAGGTCGGGGAAGGCTCTGATTACCAACTTGTAACACCCTCGATGCGACTATATCTCCCACGTGTCGAGGCACGACTTAGAGGCATAATCGCATTGAAGGCATATCTCGCAAGTCAGGCAATCATCACAAACATCCCATGTAATATAGATGAATAAAAGGGATAACATAGTTGGCTTACACTCGCCATGTCAATCAAGTACATAAATAACATACATCATCCAAACACTCATGGCCCGACTACGGCGCCAAAATAAAAGATAACCCAACAAGCGACATGGTCCCGATCACCCCAACTGAGCACCACTACTGATCATCAGGAAAAAAAACATAGTATCGCTGGGAGTCCTCGTCGAACTCCCACTTGAGCTCAAGCGCGCCATCTGGAGTTGTATCATCAAGCCCTGCATCTGGGGTAATAGTAATCTGTGAGCCACAGGGACTCAGCAATCTCGCACCCTCGCGATCAAGACTATTTAAGCTTAATAGGTAAGGCAAGGTAAATATGTGGAGCTGCAGCAAGCGACTAGCATGTATGGTGGCTAACCTGTTCACAAAAGAGAGCGAGAAGAGAAGGCAAAGCACGAGCGTGAAACTAGAGAGCAACCTGCGCAAACATTACTCCAACACCGTGTCCACTTCCCGGACTCCGCCAAGAAGAGGCCATCACGGGAACACACACAGTTGATTCATTTTAATTAAGTTTATGTTTAAGTTATCTACAACTGAAAATTAACAAATTCCCATATGCCCATAACTGCGGGCACGGCTTTCGAAAATCCCAGCAGGGGAGTCCCAACTTAGCCCATGACAAGCTCTCACGGTCAACGAAGGAATAGACCTCCTCCCGATACGTTCCGATCAGACTTGCTATCTCGGTTCTTCAAGACATTTCGACAGGTTAAAACAAGACCAGCAACATCGCCCGAATGTGACGACAAATCCCGATAGGAGCTGCACATATCTCGTTCTCAGGGCACACTCGGATGAGACATCCTACGAGTAAAACCAACCCTCAAGTTGCCCCGAGGTGGCCCCACAGTCTACTCGGTCGGACCAACACTCAGAGGAGCACTGGCCCAGGGGGGGTTTAAAATAAGATGACCCTCGGGCTCCGGAAACCCAAGGGAAAAAGAGGCTAGGTGGCAAATGGTAAAACCAAGGTTGGGCATTGCTGGAAAAGCTTTAATCAAGAAGAACTATCAAGGGGTTCCCATTATAACCCAACCGCGTAAGGAACGCAAAATCCGGGAACATAACACCGATATGACAGAAACTAGGGCGGCAAGAGTGGAACAAAACACTAGGCGAGAGGTCGAGCCTTCCACCCTTTACCAAGTATATAGATGCATTAAGATAACATGGCAATATAATGATATCCCAACAAGTAAACAAATGTTCCAACAAGGAACGGTCTCCAATCTTCACCTGCAACTAGCAACGCTATAAGAGGGGTTGAGCAAAGCGGTAACATAGCCAATCAACGGTTTGCTAGGACAATGGTGGGTTAGAGGCTGAACATGGCAATTTGGGAGGCTTGAAAGCAAGTGGTAGGCATCGTAGCATTGGCATAGCAAAAGAGCGAGCAAACTAGCATAGCAAAGATAGTAGTGATTTCGAGGGTATGATCATCTTGCCTGCAAAGTTGACAGAGTTGACTGGATCCTCGAAAGCAAACTCAACGGGCTCCTCGTTAGCAAACTCGTCTCCTGGCTCTACCCAAACAAGACAGACAAGCAACAAGAACACAATCAACCACGTGCAAGGACCAAACAAGATAATGCAAACATGGTATGCTATGCGGGATGCAATGCGGGATGCATATGCAAAATATGACAGGAAATACATGAACCTGGCCTCAACTTGGAAAACCAAGTGTGCCACTGGAAAGATGAGATGAAATCGCTTGAAAACGATATAAAGATCACCGGAATCGGAGTTACGGTTTGGAAATGGCAAGCGATTCAAATATGACACCGGTCTGCGATTTACAGCAAGTAGTCACCTAAATGCAATAAGATGAACATGCTACAGCACTCAAACATGGCAACAAAATACATGGCAGGGATGCATTCAAGATGCTTAACAAAAGTCTAGCACTGAGCTACGGCCAATTCATCCATTAGGCGGTTCAAACAAGCATGGCAAAAACGCAAATGGTAAAACAGATCTCAGACTTAGTGAAATTAACACTTGTCTGGAATTTCAGACCAAGTAGCTCTCTTCGGAGCAACAAAACTATATGCTACAGGACCTTAACATGGCAAAGTAAAACATGGCATGGAGCTACTCAAAGAGCTTAACAAAAGTCCCTTAGTGACCTTGAACCAAAGGGGATCACAAAATATACTAACAAGCACATGAACATAGCAAAAACATAATCAGTTTCAGACTTAGTGAAAAACTGGGACATGCTGAAATCATAACTCAAGTAGGCATGTTTACGACCTCGATGCACTCACTACGGTGCAAGTCATGGCAAGACAAGCATACATATATTAAGAAGGCACAAAATGCAAGCTAGACATGGCAAGAACAATGGCATAGCATGCACGGATCAACTACAACGACATCGGCAGAATCGCAAACAAGTTGACGATCTGCCCAGATTCACAAAGTAGCAAAAGTAGAGCTCGATTGACTCAAGCTAGGGTTCTCCATATATGCAAACAAAGGCATGGATGGATAGATCACTACAATATTAACAAAACTCCTTTACTGACCATCCTCAAAAGAGGCACGGATCACTAGGAAACAACATGAACATATGGCATCATGAACTAAACAATCCCAGGACTTCGTGAAAATACTAAGTCCCTAAAAACGGAGTTACCGTGTGCCTCACTTTGCAAGCTTGCACTAGTCACCACACACATCACAAAAATACATGGGTTACACCTCTGGAAAGATAACAAAACCCTTAACAAAACATATGTAGAACTCATGGGCATATCATGCACACAATAATCATGGCAAAAATGACAAATGTCTAAGATGGAGTAGCAGATCTGATAATTAACTCAAGTAGCCCTCTTCTAACAGCATTTCGGGCATCAAGACGAACTCAAATGAAAATGATGCAATGGAATGAAATGATGTGCTCTCCGAGACGAACATTTTGATATGCTATATGCGTGAATCGGATCTACAGATGCAAAGTTACGAGGCCTTGAACAGGGGCACTTGGATCTGCAATTTCGGGAGTTAGAAGAAAAAAACGACCTCGGATCTAGGGTTTACTGTTCACGCACGCGAACCGAGGTGAGATCCAGCGAGGACGGCGGCTGCTCCGGCGAGGAAGACGAAGACGGCGGCGGCCGGGCCTTGGCGTGGAGGAGGCGGCCGGGGTGGTCGCCGGCGCGCTCCGGGCGCGGCGGGGCGGCGCAGCCGGGAGGCGGCGGCGGGCGTCGCGGCGAGCTCGGCCGCCGAGGGCGAGCTGCGTCGGCGTGGCGGAGGGGCGGTGCCGGGCTGGAGGAGGGAGACGACCCGGACGGCGGCGGGAGCGGCTGGGCCGCGGGGGCCCGGCTCGGGCCTGAGCGGGCCGGCGCGGTGAACGGCGGCGGGAGGCCACATGGCGGCTGCGGAGTGGCTGCGGGCGGCGGAGCGGACGCGTCCGGCCGGATCCGGTGCGGGGGCGATTTCTAGGGTTTCGGGGGAAGGAGGAGAACCGAAAAACGGGGGGTCTTTATATAGGCATAGGAGGAGCTAGGAGAGTCCAAATGAGGTGCGGTTTTCGGCCACGCGATCGTGATCGAACGCTCTAGATGATGGAGCAGGGTTAGGTGCGGTTTTCGGCCAGATTGGAGGGGTGTTGGGCTGCAACACACACGAGGCCTTTTCGGTCCCTCAGTTAACCGTTGGAGCATCAAACGAAGTCCAAATGATACGAAACTTGACAGGCAGTCTACCGGTAGTAAGCCAAGGCCGCTTGGCAAGTCTCTGTCCAATTCGGAAATGTTTAATCCCCACACACGAAAGAGAGGTAGAAATGACCGCTAGAGGAGAACGAAGCACCGGAATGCAAAACGGACAACGGGGAAAATGCTCGAATGCATGAGATGAACACGTATGCAATGCAATGCACATGATGACATGATATGAGATGCATGACAAAGATAACAACACACGGAGACAAAGACCCGAACCCAAGAAAATAAATTAACTTAAAGCCGGAAATGGCAAGAGTTGGATTAGATATTGGGAAAGTCATATCCGGGGTGTTACAGTTCTACTCGTGCATATAACATCAACACATAAAACCTAGGCTCTGATACCACTGTTGGGGAACGTAGTAATTTCAAAAAAATTCATACGCACACGCAAGATCATGGTGATGCATAGCAACGAGAGGGGAGAGTGTTGTCTATGTACCCTCATAGACCGATAGCGGAAGTGTTATGACAACGCGGTTGATGTAGTCGTACGTCTTCACGGCCCGACCGATCAAGCACCGAAACTACGGCACCTCCGAGTTCTAGCACACGTTCAGCTCGATGACGATCCCCGGACTCCGATCCAGCAAAATGTCGGGGAAGAGTTCTGTCAGCACGACGGCGTGGTGACGATCTTGATGTTCTACCGCCGCAGGGCTTCTCCTAAGCACCGCTACAATATTATCGAGGATTATGGTGGAAGGGGGCACCGCACACGGCTAAGAATATGATCACGTGGATCAACTTATGTCTCTAGGGGGTGCCCCTGCCTCCGTATATAAAGGCTCAAAGGGGGGGCGGCCGGCCAAGAGGAGGCGCGCCAGGAGGAGTCCTACTCCCTCCGGGAGTAGGACTCCCCCCCTTTCCTAGTTGGAATAGGATTCGTGGAGGGGGGAAAGAGGAGAGAGAGGAGGAAGGGGGGCCGGCCCCCTCTCCTTGTCCTATTCGGACCAAGGGGGGGAGAGGCGCGCGGCCATCTTTGGACACCTCTCCTCTCTTCCACTAAGGCCCACTAAGGCCCATATACCTCCCGGGGGGTTCCGGTAACCTCCCGGTACTCCGGTAAAATCCCGATTTCACCCGGAACACTTCCGATATCCAAACATAGGCTTCCAATATATCAATCTTTATGTCTCGACCATTTCGAGACTCCTCGTCATGTCCATGATCACGTCCGGGACTCCGAACTCCTTCGGTACATCAAAACCCATAAACTCATAATATAACTGTCATCGAAACCTTAAGCGTGCGGACCCTACGGGTTCGAGAACAATGTAGACATGACCGAGACTCGTCTCCGATCAATAACCAATAGCGGAACCTGGATGCTCATATTGGCTCCTACATATTCTACGAAGATCTTTATCGGTCAGACCGCATAACAACATACGTTGTTCCCTTTGTCATCGGTATGTTACTTGCCCGAGATTCGATCGTCGGTATCCAATATCTAGTTCAATCTCGTTACCGGCAAGTCTCTTTACTCGTTCCGTAATACATCATCCCGCAACTAACTCATTAGTTGCAATGCTTGCAAGGCTCAAGTGATGTGCATTACCGAGAGGGCCCGGAGATACCTCTCCGACGATCGGAGTGACAAATCCTAATATCGAAATATGCCAACCCAACATGTACCTTTGGAGACACCTGTAGAGCACCTTTATAATCACTCAGTTACGTTGTGACGTTTGGTAGCACACAAAGTGTTCCTCCGGCACACGGGAGTTGCATAATCTCATGGTCATAGGAACATGTATAAGTCATGAAGAAAGCAATAGCAACATACTAAACGGTCGAGTGCTAAGCTAATGAAATGGGTCATGTCAATCAGATCATTCAACTAATGATGTGATCCGGTTAATCAAATGACAACTCTTTGTCCATGGTTAGGAAACATAACCATCTTTGATTAACGAGCTAGTCAAGTAGAGGCATACTAGTGACACTCTGTTTGTCTATGTATTCACACATGTATTATGTTTCCGGTTAATACAATTCTAGCATGAATAATAAACTTTTATCATGATATAAGGAAATAAATAATAACTTTATTATTGCCTCTAGGGCATATTCCCTTCAGTCTCCCACTTGCACTATAGTCAATAATCTAGATTACACAGTAATGATTCTAACACCCATGGAGCCTTGGTGCTGATCATGTTTTGCTCGTGGAAGAGGCTTAGTCAACGGGTCTGCTACATTCAGATCCGTATGTATCTTGCAAATCTCTATGTCTCCCACCTGGACTAGATCCCGGATGGAATTGAAGCGTCTTTTGATGTGCTTGGTTCTCTTGTGAAATCTGGATTCCTTCGCCAAGGCAATTGCACCAGTATTGTCACAAAAGATTTTCATTGGACCCGATGCACTAGGTATGACACCTAGATCGGATATGAACTCCTTCATCCAGACTCCTTCGTTTGCTGCTTCCGAAGCAGCTATGTACTCTGCTTCACATGTAGATACCGCCACGACGCTTTGTTTAGAACTGCACCAACTGACAGCTCCACCATTTAATATAAACACGTATCCGGTTTGCGATTTAGAGTCGTCCGGATTAGTGTCAAATCTTGCATCAACGTAACCATTTACGATGAGCTCTTTGTCACCTCCATATACAAGAAACATATCCTTAGTCCTTTTTAGGTACTTCAGGATGTTCTTGATCGCTGTCCAGTGATCCACTCCTGGATTACTTTGGTACCACCCTGCTAGACTTATAGCAAGGCACACATCAGGTCTGGTACACAGCATCGCATACATGATAGAGCCTATTGCTTTGAATCACTCATGTCTAAATATTCATGCCATGATTAGATACATGATCAAGATTATGCTAGGTAGCATTCCACATCAAAAATTATCTTTTTATCATTACCTACTCGAGGACGAGCAGGAATTAAGCTTGGGGATGCTGATACGTCTTCGTCGTATCTATAATTTTTTATTGTTCCATGCCAATATTCTACCACTTTCATATACTTTTGGCAAGTTTTTATACTATTTTTGGGACTAACATATTGATCCAGTGCCCAGTGCCAGTTCATGTTTGTTGCATGTTTTTTGTTTCGCAGAATATCCATATCAAACGGAGTCCAAACGGGATAAAAACTGACGGAGATTTTTTTGGAATATATATGATTTTTGGGAACAAAAATCCATGCGAGACGGTGCCCGAGGGAGGCACGAGGCAGGGGGGCGCCCCTGACCCTCGTGGCCACCCCGTAAGGCGGTTGATGCCCTTCTTTCGCCGCAAGAAAGCTAATATCCGGATAGATATCGTGTTAAAATTTCAGCCCAATCGGAGTTACGGATCTCCGGGAATATAAGAAACGGTGAAAGGGTAGAATCGGAGAACGCGGAAACAGAGAGAGACAGAGAGACAGATCCAATCTCGGAGGGGCTCTCGCCCCTCCCACGCCATGGAGACCAAGAACCAGAGGGGAAACCCTTCTCCCATCTAGGGAGGATGTCAAGGAAGAAGAAGAAGGAGGGGGGATGTCTCCTCCTCGCTTCCGGTGGCGCCAGAGTGCCACCGGGGGGCATCATCATCACCGCAATCTTCACCAACAACTTCACCGTCATCATCACCAACTGTTCACCCCTCTATGCAGCGGTGTAACCTCGCTCTTACCCGTTTTAATCTCTACTTAAACATGGTGCTCAACGCTATATATTGTTTCTCAATGATGTATGGCTATCTTATGATGTTTGAGTAGATCCGTTTTGTCCTATGGGTTATTTGATGATCAAGATTGGTTTGAGTTGCATGTTTTATTATTGGTGCTGTCCTATGGTGCTCTCCGTGTCACGCAAGCATGAGGGATTCCCGCTATAGGGTTTGCAATATGTTCATGATTTGCTTATGATGGGTGGCGTGAGTGACAGAAGCACAGACCCGAGTAAGTAGGTTGTTTGCGTATGGGATAAATAGGACTTGATACTTTAATGCTATGGTTGGGTTTTACCTTAATGATCTTTAGTAGTTGCGGATGCTTGCTAGAGTTCCAATCATAAGTGCATATGATCCAAGTAGAGAAATTATGTTAGCTTATGCCTCTCCCTCATATAAAATTGCAATAATTGTTACCGGTCTAGTTATCGGTTGCCTAGGGACAAATAACTTTCTCGTAACAAAAAGCTCTTTACTAAAACTAACTTAGTTGTGTCTTTACCTAAACAGCCCCTACTTTTTATTTACTTGCTTTTTATATTCTTGCAAACCTATCCAACAACACCTACAAAGTACTTTTAGCTTCATACTTGTTCTAGGTAAAGCGAACGTTAAGCGTACGTAGAGTTGTATCGGTGGTCGATAGAACTTGAGGGAATATTTGTTCTATTTTTAGCTCATCGTTGGGTTCTACACTCTTACTTATCGAAAACTGTTGCGATCCCCTATACTTGTGGGTTATCAGACGTCACTCTTGTAGAAGATTAGGGATCAAGAGGGCTCTAGTTCTTAAAAAAATCAAAGTGGGAGAGCTCTCGAAGGGGTCCTTTCTCATACCCAAAATTGGAGACATTTACCATCTCGTTGTTTTTATAAATCTCGTCAAATCGATCCTAAGGAGAACCAGAGGGGTGAACAATGAAGGCATCGCGAGGCCATTGTTTACCAACCCTAGCTGCCACCACCACCAAAGGTCTCCCTCACACTATCATCTTGTTTCCCCTCATCTTCCCCTTCTGACGGCCTCATAGGCGGCAAGAGGAGTGTGGATGTGTCCATTTTTTCTTTAGGTTTTTTTTCCCGACAGCATCGGCGATGTGGTGGAGACGATGACATGTTGGAACTAGATAATACCCCGCGCGTTGCCGCGGAATAGGTTGCAATATATACTAATGTGATACGATTTTATTGAACATGAACATTTTGAATTAATAAAACGATAACTAAAACTGAATATACATATCTATTATATTAAGTAATTGTAGAATATTTATACAACATAAGTATCATTTTTTCATGCATGGTACATATGATCTAGAATTGGCAAAATATATAATAACAAAATCATGTTACCCGTGCAGCTAGTTAATCTACGATCGATTTTTGTGAGCTTCAGACTTAATAACTTAGTTCTAAACTATTTCTCTTCTTTTTTTCATACATGGGTTGCCCTTGGCAGTCTTGAAAGAAACTGAAATAAGGAACACATTTTAAGGGGAAAAAAATTGGAAACCAAATGGATGCTTTATTTAGGGAAAGGACGCTTCATATTTTGGTAAGATCAGACAAAGACTTTTGGGAAATTGGAAGGAAACTGTTAAACATGGATTATGTTTGGCGTTACCCCATACAAAAAAAGCAATAGGTACTACTCAAGAATGGCTCGATAATCTGATCTGATGTGAACATTTTTCTTATTTTTGTATGTTCATGATTACTTTATTTGTATAAGATATCCTACTGTTTCTGGTTAAAATAAATTGTGGGACTGAACCCTCCATGTACCTTAATCATATATGCTTTTTTGTTCTGATCTAGGAAATGATCAGATAGCATAAGTTGACAAAAATCCAAAAAAACAAATCAGTAAACATGCAGCAGCCTTGGGGTGAAAAATAATATGACCTTTCACCCATCTCCGAACAGAAGGCATGGCAAAGAATGATAAGCAAATCAAGTAGCACAACCTTCCGCTAAAGTTGCGAGATAATTGGAGGATTAGGAATGGAGCAATCAGGTATATCCTGCTACGTTTTCCTCAAAACAAAAATGGAAGAGCCTGCTACGTGGTACAGATGTCATGAGGGTGAGGACATAATAAGCAAATAGTGTAGCATAACCTCACGCTAAAGAAGGAATATAATAGGAGGATTTGGAATGGAGCAATGAGCAAGAACCTGGTATGTTTTCCTCATAAAAAGAAGGAATAGCCTGCTACATTGTACAAATGCCATGAGGGGTAGGACCTGCAAGCAACGGAGAATACAAATTTCACAGACCACTATAATCAGTATGAGCTGAGCAAAATTGAGGTGCATGAAGAAAAATAACCACATGCCAAGATTAATTTAGGAGACATAATCGAGGATTCGCATCAGGGGTTATTTACCTACCCATGGGAGAGGTCTTCGCTGCAGTCGAAGGCTAGATAAAAGTAGGGGACTTGTCCATGATGCAACGGGCAAGAGAGGCGTGGTGAAGGCGCTGGAGATGACACCAAAACGTTAATCATGGAGCGAAGGTCATGGGGGCGGCAGCAGGCGACATGCCCGCCGTGTTCAGCAATTATAGCAGCAGTAACTTGCAGGTGCTTGGTACCTCATGACAAAACGTTCCAGTTAGGTTCGTCCGGAGATCGGGATAGGAAGACATGGCGAGGCGTTAGACTGTAATCTCCAGGAAGCTGGATGACATGAGGGAGTTTAAGGGGGGTGTAATGGAGCCGTTGATCAAGGAAGATGAAGCAGCAGATAGTGTGGTGGAATTTTATAAGGCAGAGAAGAAGATAAGGGATTGGGGATGAGAAATGTCATGTAGTTATAACATGCAAAACAAACTTGTGCGCTGGTTAAACACTAATTAATGACACGTGAGCATGCATAAGGTGGGTGAATTTTTTTGTCGCACAAAACAAAACCCAAGAGGGGGTTGGCTTTGGTCTGTTGCATGCAAATAAAAACTGAAGGCATGACGTGGCAGTATGGATGTTTAGAGTTATTGACATGGCTAGATGGTGATGTGGACAGCTTGCATGCTTAGATAAATAAGATAGTGGGGGTGAACTTCTTAAGTATATAGGATAAGGTATCTTTGGCCTCTTTCTACCTCGACGATGCCCGATCTGGCGTCAACAAGTTTGTGTCACCATATCTATTGGCTCTCTTTAGATCTTGACAGTTGGTTTGTTTGTCGAAGATAGAAATTGGCTGGCCATTGGTGCAGTGACTTCGACGTCTTCCTTAGTGATGCTCAATGGCATGATCCGGTTTTTCTAGCCCTCTGGACCAGTGGTGATGGATTGAAAGCCTGTACTGCATGGCAAGATGTTTCAACCGATGTTTCTTCTGTCATTTCTGGACCTCGTCTAAAGAGGCGAATGATTATTATGATCTGTAAAATCTGATACAATGAGCACATTTGCATGCATCTCCTTTGTTTGATGTTGGTTTAGTGCAATTTTCAATCTTCGTCAGACGACGCACAAAGTGTGATTTTCAATGTAATTTTATTTTGGATTTTCATATAAATATGTTGTCAGATTTTTAACCACGAAATTTTTGATGTTTATGATGGCAAATTATGTTGTCGGAAACATGGCAAATTCTTTCAGCGGACATGGCAAATTGTGTAGTCAGATTTTTAACCATGGCAAATCGAATATTTTTCATTATTGTAATTCTTACGATGATGGCAGTTCTTTTAAGCAAGTATGGCAAATCCAAAAGAAATCGACTCTCCTCGCGACAACTATAATTGATATGAAAAATGTTTGATTTGCAATGGTCGCAAATCTGACGCTGGATTTGTAGCAAAATTATTGTAATTCTTTCGTATCTTGAAAAAACTAACCCAATGAAAACCTGTTTTGTCCATAGGAAAGCGTACTACAATAAGCGGCGCCTTTTTCGTCTAGCATCCCTCGTGTGTGTGTCTCCACAGTCGAATCGGGATAAAGCAACGGCGACGTCATGTCCTCGCCGGCGACGCCGAGGCCGGCGCTGATCCGGCCGCGCGCCTCGCGCAGCCGCTCCCAGCTGGGCGCCGTCAGCCTTGCTTCCGACCACACCGCCGCCACGGCCTCCTCCGGCCGCCGCCGCGACTTCGTCTTCGTCGTCAACCCCTCCGGTACGCCCCACCCGGAGCCTCCCCCTCCACCCCACCCCATCCCGGCCACGTATCTCCACTCTAAACGCCCTCCGCGCCACGTGGATCCCGCTTTGCAGGCGCCAATGGCCGGACGGGCAAGCAGTGGAAGCAGCTTCTCCCCTTCCTCCACACCCGCCTCGCCGACCAATGCAACGTAAGCCTCTGAGACCTCCTAGATCCCCGCAGACCACATCGCTCCACAACGGCAAGCTCCGATTGCCGTGCGAGACCACGCTTGGGCTCAGATCCGGTGGTAAATAGCTCGGTGATCTCACAGAATATTTTGCTTTGTGCCTTTGTGTTTGTGGGTATCGATCGGTGATCAGATTTGCGAGTGCATCACTTCGGGCCCGTCGCACGCCATAGATGTCACGAGGGAGGTGTGTGCGCCTCGCTTCATATCAAATTCAATCATCACCTGTTAATTTTCCCACTATGGGGTTCCCAATGTTCTCTGAACACTGGTCCTCTTGTGCGTGCCTTAGGCTATAAAGGACGGTGCTGATGCTGTGATCGCCGTTGGCGGGGATGGGACGCTTCATGAGGTATTTGTGTGTCGCGTGTTGGCACGATATTGGTGCAAATTGTTGACATTTCCTGCATTTGATACCGGAAGCACATGTGTGCAGGTGGTGAATGGCTTCTTTTGGAAAGGAAACCCGGTCCGTGCTCTCGATCGAGGGCCTGATCACTTGACGGCACTTGGTGTGAGTGGCATACCTTGTTGCTTTGCTGAAAGAAAAGGAGATTGCCCTTTTTGTCTTTTGAGACATAACTGTTAGGGTGTTCTGGAATGTTTACACGATGGAATTCGTTCAGTTGTGATGCACTTTGTTTTTCTTTTGCAGCTCATCCCACTTGGAACTGGCTCAGACTTTGCTAGGACATTTGGATGGTAATTTTGTTTGTCATTCTTGTATGTTCTATATATGCCCTTGTGGTTTGGTAACCTCCATTTTCATTGGAACATGTTATTGCTTGTTAAACCAGGTCAAATGATCCCCGTCAGGCAATTGATCGAATTGTGAGAGGTTTCTTCCTTGCTACTTTTTGCTCATATAGCATCTATGTTGATTCTTCCTCTGTTAGCAAGTAAAGTACACGGATATATAGTAACCGGATTAAACTAATTTCGTATCTTCTGTCTCATCATTGCGGATAGCCATACCAGATGATAAAGTTCTAGCCACTCTAAACTCAACATTTCAGTGACAACTTCCCCAGTTTTGTGACAGTTATGAAACCAAGACCAACGTGATCAAATACCTGTGTACTCAGACTCAGTGGAATTGTATGCCCAACATCTCAGACTCACAGGTAAACCTTTTCTGCAGGAGCTAAATCAAAATTAGACATTGGCATGATGGAAGGTCCAAATGGAGACCCACATTTCTTTATAAATGTTGCTGACATCCATCTGTAAGTGGATAATGATAATTTGAAACATCAAATTCAATGTATGTGTTGGAAATTTAAAAATTGCTATGCGTACAGGAGTGCCAAGGCAGGTTATTTTGCTTCTATGTACAAGAGGTTTGGCAACTTATGTTATGTTCTGGGAGCTTTAAGAGGCTTTTGGGGTCATACTAATCGAGATTTGAGAATAAAGGTGAGCTTTTATGTAGGTTTTGCTTCCAAGTGAGTTGCACTATACAGCTTTTTTTGCCCATGTAATTTTGAACCTTTGCAATTTGATAACACATATAATAGGTAAATGGAGGAGAATGGAGAACAGTTGATAAAGTCACTGCTCTATGCGTTGGAAATGCCAAGTACTTTGGTGGTGGCATGAAGATTACTCCAACAGTTGATCCTTTTAGCGGTGACCTTCAGGTGCCTAAGCCAGTCAAAATTAATTTTACAATTTAGAGTAAATGGCACGCTTGTAGTAATTTGTAAGGTGTTTTACAGGTTGTTATTATCCAAGATTTCAAGTGGTACAGTTTTCTTCTTAAGCTACATAGGCTGTATGGAGGCACACACTTAACGGTGAATGGCGTGTCATCAATAAGGTAAAAAATACATCAGGTTTTGTTAAGGTTCTTGCACTTGAGAGTGAAAAGGATATTACTATCAAAAATGATTCTGTGAACTTGGATGATGTGCCTTTTGTAGAAAAAAAACCCTGCATGGAAAACACACAGATATTGCAGAAAACATATTGCTTTTTATGTTCCCAAGGAAGGTAGTTGGGCGCTTGGAATGTTTGAACATATAGGCCAACCTCCTAAAACATATTTATGTTGATCGATTACTCCAGTATTTGTTAACATTCTTCATTAGTACTGCTTGCTATAATATCTTTATGTCTGGCAAAGGTCCAAAAGTTTGGTGTGTGTTTTTCTTTTTGAACAATATCTGAGCCCTCTGACCGTTTATGTAAGAACTAGCCAAACACGAAATTGTTTTTTGTGGAAGCGCGTGGGTAACGTGAAAATGCTTTGCTAAGCACATTTGGTTAGTTTTCAAAACACTAGTTCGAGCAGTTGAAGTAGTAATCATTGTTCTGATTTCTGAAGGTGTTTCTGAAACACAGCAAGCACAGTTTAATTCAACAATCTTGATAGATGTCTTCATCTGACGAACAACATTGCTGTTGCAGAGTACAATCAGTTGAAGTGGCAGAAGTGGTGCCTAACGGCGACGTCTTTGTGCAATCTGACGGGGAGCATTTCGGTTTTCTTCCGACCAAATTCTCAGTTCTGCCTGGCGCAGTAGATTTCTTCAGCTAGACCGCTGTGCTGTTTCTTCCTTTTGGATTTCGACGGACAGAAGACGCATGATCCTTGGGCGACTTGCTCTGTTCAACTTAGTCAATTTCTTCTGCCATAGATCACGACGTTCTTCCTCCTGATACACTAGCTTAAGATGACACGGCAATCAGGTTGCTCAACTCATTCATCTTCTGGTCTGGCAGTATGTACGCACATGAAACAAATTAAAATTACTGCTGTGCGGCAGCCACCCGCCATGTAATTTCTCTGCCTGTATGCAGCATAGAATAGTCGAGTCGTTGATGTTCATAGACAAGCTGTAGAGTCACAGCACAGGGCCGGAACCGGCATGAGTGTAAATTTCACAGTTGTTTCTTCAGTCTTGTGAGTACGTGTGCAATAATACGGCTGCTTGTTGCTCGAACAACTGAAGTGCCTGCAGATCCATTGTCGCGAAAGCTTTTTAGTACCACATTGTGCGGGACAGTGTCACACAAATCAGACACACTTTTACTCTGCCCCCTTGCTGAGTGTACTCCACAAATGTGATAAAAAAAATTCTAGTGGTCGATTCCGGGACATTTATCTGTGAACCTGGGCCGAACGGAGTCTTTGTTGTGAAGTGATTCTCTGACAGAATCTCTTGTGTCTGTTCCTCACGTACTACGCAAGGAATATCGTGACTGTTGGCTGTTGCTTAGAAATCCAACTGCCAATTGATAACAATGGGTAAAAAGATAGTACTCCTACGTACTAGTACTCCACTAGCGTGCCCCCTGATGGCATGGCAGCAGACTTTATGCTCCTTTAACCTTGGGCATGATGACTTGACTTTATTCTCGTCACTGTCTGAGATGTGCTCTCGGTCTCAGGTGGGTTGCTGGACCATCAGCATCGCATCCCATACTGTACGTCGTCTGGGGTCTGACCTTGTGGGCGACTCGAGGCGGCAGCTCTGGTCTTGATTTTTGGACAGCGAGAAGAAAGAAAGTGTGCTCTGCTTTGCACGTACGCCCTGCCTGAGCCTCACGATGGTAAATGACCACAGGAGCAAAGCGGGAAAGCTGGCGCGTAATTTCCCTCTGTGTTTTTGCGGCGGCAAGCAAAGCAAAGCTGTTCCGCATGCCCGCTTTGGTTCCCAGTTGACACGAGCCAGTGCCCAGTGATCTGACTATCACCAGCAAAACCCGTGTTACGTCCCCGGTGCAGAAGAAGAAATGCTTGGTGATGTTCATCTATCCCTTCATTGTCATCCGTTTGGCCCGAGCAAAGGCAAAGCTAGAGCCGAAGGGGGGGAAAACGGAAGCTGGGCGTCGCACGGACGGACGGACGGTGCACCTGGCTGGAACCAGGTCAGCCAGAGAGCAGCCGCGGCGACGGTCCGCTCGCTCTCGCGTTCGTGGCGCGCGTCCGGCGCCGACGTGCTGTGCCGATGTTGTTGTATTGTCTCTATGCCGACGGGCGGGGCGGACGACGGCGATGGAGGCGAGTGAGAGAGCCAGCCGACCAAACGGGAAGCTGTCAAAGGGAAGAAGCAGCAGCTGGTGCCCGGTGGGCGAGCGGCTTGGATCGACGTCCGTGGCGTGGCCGGAGCCGGACGCGGACGGGATAGGAAAGATTGTGCACCCAACGATGGGACGGGATGCATGGGCCGACGGGGGTGCGAACGCATCCATCGGATCGCCCAACTGCTTGCTTGAGTAGGACTACTACTATTTAATCAACTGGTGCTAATATACATATACACTGCCTGATTACCCGCGTGATTATTATTCTGTGAGCGGCGAATCGATCGAGCCTGCGAATCAACCTGTGGTTGAATTGGTTAGGTGGATAGTGGTATCCCCAACCCACCAGGGTTCAAATCCTGGTGCTCGCATTATTCCTGGATTTATTTCAGGATTTCCGGCGATGCGCTTTCAGTGGGAGGAGACGTTCCCGTCGATGACGAGGCGCCTACGGTGACTTCGTAAATCTCAAGATGATATGCTGGCTCGGTCTCTCGGAGGTGCTCATAGGGGTGAGTGTATGTGCGTGTATATGAGCGTTTGTTTCTGTACTGATGCTCCAAAAAAAAAGAATCGATCAAGCCTTAACTTGCGCGTGGCTCGGGCAATTGCAGTTCGTTCGTTCGTTCGGTCGTTCGTTCATCGCCGCTACCAAACGGGACGATCGACAGACAATACAGCAACTAACCTAAAGCGTGGTACTCAGAGTCACAGACAAAACAAACCCACGAGCTGGCACGGCAAAAGGGAGGCGTTGGTAGCAACCATCCTGCCTGCGATGGAGACGATATGCCGCCAGTGGCCAGACGTGCGCACCACTGGCTGGCCTGAGCGAGAAAGCACGCCCGGCTTCCGCATCCTCCAAACGCCGGGACGGGACCGGGAGCGGAAACGCCAGATTTTGGAAGCCTCTCCTCGCCGTCGGTCGGTCACATGGGATGGGAAACGGATCAGAGGAGCCAACGCCAACCAACCATGGGCTCGAATCGACGGCCTGTCTGTCTGGCGTCCGCTGTCCATCACACTCGTGAACTCTCTCTTTCTTGAGGCTGGGAGGGCCGTGCCGCAATCCCAGCCCGGCTGGCTGGCTGCATTCCCCAGCTGTCCGTGCGGTGCAAATCTTGGAGGCGCGCGTCACCTAACTGGCTAGCCCAAGTCCAAATCCCACGGGGTCTTTGGACTGGAGTCCATCCATCCATCGGCATATGATTGATTGTTGATTTCTTTTTTGCTACATACTCCCTCCGTTCCTAAATAGACGAATACTAACTTTAGCATAAAATTAATATAAAATTGAATCATCTATTTTGGAACGAAGGAAGTATAGGACGTGCACGCTGAATTAGTTAGGTGGATTGTGGATGTTCCATTGTTCCAAGGCTGGCTAATTAGGTTGTTCATTCCTGTGTACCTGCAAACCCATTACGACACATCTCCATTTTCCTCCGATCACATGCATGGTCCACACAATGACACACACGCAAGTGGCGAAAATGCGCATTGTCAATATCGCGACTCCAAACTAATTAAACCTGTTCATGGGCAGCGCGGTCCGACGAGCCTGACATTCAGGCCAGGCTCGGGCTCGAGATCTTTGCCGCCAGTAGCCCTGCCCAAAATCCCAAACAAAGCTCGAGCTTGGCAAAAAAACATCGTTTTACTCAAATAAAAGTAGATGTGTGTAATATAGTAGTAGTACTATTTTTATGCCCTCAAAGTAGTTATTTTAAATGCGAAAACACGATGTTCACATGTTTGTTTTGGGCTGGGCTTTGTCAAGTCTCGCTTGAGGTATCATCAGTTTCACAGCTCTAAACCACGTGCTTCAACCTGTGGAGATTCGAGATTTTAACTAATCTACACGCATAAATGAAAGATTTTCCATTTCAAATTGATGAGACCTCACTAAATAAGGATACTCCCATTTATTGTGCCCCGATGTGTGTAAATGCATATCTCCCCGTCTTGGCGATTGTTTCTGGATCTATCAATATTTGTGCCTACATCTACAACTATGTGAATGCACGAGCTGTTTGTTTACATCAGACATATATAGCACACATCTATATTACACACACGTCTGTAGTAAATGCACGAGCTGTTTGTTTACATCAGACATATATAGCACATATTCATGATGGGCAGATAACCATCTGACAAAGAGAGACGCTTGCCTTGGCGATCATCCTAGTCGTCTCATCCGGTCACTAGCCATCGATTTTGATGTATTTAAATGTTCATCTGCATCCACATCTATATAGCACTAGTACGGAGTAAACAAGATAGTCAATTAATATCTATATCAACCATAGCATGTCTTCATAACAATCTCTATATGACAGTCGGATCAAGAGGCGTTCTAATCTCTCTCTCTTTTTTTCTCCGGGGAAAGAGAAGTTCTAATCATCTTGACTAAAGACTATTTAATTATTGACGGTTCCTGAAATATATTCGCATACCTCACTAAATAGAATATACACTTGTTTTTCACTGGGTGCGTGTAAACATGTATAAGTCTCGCAATCTCAATAATCATTTCTCCATCTATAAGTATGTCTATGTCAGTCTTTCGTAGATGTAATAGTTATTGGTTTCTAGAGTATGCATGGATGACTTGCATTCATGATTGACCTATAACCGTCACATGAAACACTACTAGCACTAGTCATCAAAACGATTGTCTCATTCCATTATCATGAATTTTGGTTTATAAGTGCTTACCAATCACATGCTGGAACTGACTTAGGTTTGACCTAAATTAAGAACCTCACATTAATAAGGCTTTAATCCACGCACCTCATGTGTATAAATCTATATCTATGTCTATATCAATATCTATATCTATCTATAACTATATCTATAGTTCTATATCAATATAAAAAGACACAAAGAGGCATATCCGAATAATCTTGACCGTCAAACAAGGTCAATCCAACGGCCTAGACTGCTCCGATGACGAGCGCTCAACATGTGTACCCTGCAATTAATATCATACCAAATAAAAATGTTAGAATTAATCACATAATTAACATGAAAGATGATATCTTACTACCTGATATCCACACGCAATCAATATACTGCCTAATATCAATGTGCATTGCACGTACACAGTTAGTAGTATGTATAAATCACACAGTCCCATTAATTGACACCCTATCATATTTCTAGTGGTAAATATAGCATTTCATTACCAGCAAAAACCAACGATGGGAACAATTTTGGAACGTATGGCATCCAACCACCAACCAACACAAATCCTGTTTTCAGCTAAAGATCCCACCACCATATTGATCCAAGTGGTGATAAAGCACACTCTTTGATCTCACAAAGCAAAAGACACAGACAACTAGGCAAAAATGAAATGTTGCAAAAGGTGATTAAATGCACGATAACATACCACTAATGCAACTATCATTGACAAAAGTTGAACTAGGAGTAGCACATAATAAAAGCAGTAAATAAATCCAGCAAAAATGGCACCATGCATGGCTTGGCTTTCACACATTCTTTTCCAAAAGAAAGATTAAATCTCATTCTCATGGCTCCCACATTTTAAATGCCGATCCCAAAACCATATCCGGCTTGCCTCCGGCCCCACCGCAGCGCCACAGTGACCTCACTGCCCCTGGGTCCACAGCCACCCGGGCCCACGTGTCATTGGGCGAAGGCAACGGGCTGACCAGTAACGGCAGAACCCTGCGCCTCTACAAAATGCTAACCCCACACGGCAAAGCGTACCCACGCCGGACGCTCCCCTGCCTCCCGAACCAATCTCCCGTGGAGTCAGCCGCGCATGTAAGCGGCCGGAGAAGAATCCCAACCTCCCAAGCGACTCTGCCCCATCGTGGTCGTCGGCAGCAGCAGCAGCAGCTAGAGCCGTGGCGATGGCGGCGGCGGCGGCGGGGAGGAGGCTGCTGCTGCAGTCGGAGACGACGCGGCGCCAGCAGCAGCAGGCGGCGGCGTCGCCGTCGCCGTGGAGCGCGGGGTACCTCAACACGTGGCTGTCGCAGCGCACGCCCGTCTTCGGCCTCCGCCTCTGGGTGCTCATGGGCATCGCCGTCGGCGCCGCCATCGTGCTCGTGCTCCTGCTGCTCTTCCTCTGCCTCTCGCGCCGCCGCCGCGGCCGGCGCGCGGCCAATCTCTACCACCCCGCCGACGCCAAGCCCCTCAAGCAGCAGCAGCACCTGCAGCACCAGCACGCGCCCACGCCGGCCAAGGACATCCAGGAGATCGTGCGCCGGCAGCAGCAGCCGGCGCCGACCCCGCTGCCGCAGCCCGCCGCGGTGCAGATGGCCAAGGCGGAGCCACCGCCGCCGCCGACGCAGACGCTGCAGCAGCAGAGGGCGCAGCTGCCGGCGATGCCCGCGGGGTCCAAGCGCTCCACGGCGGCCAGCGGCCTGTCGGCCACCACGAGCGGCGGGAGCGAGCGGGACCTGGCCACGCCGAGGAGCGCCGGCAGCGGCGCGATGGGGCCGGAGGTGTCGCACCTCGGGTGGGGCCACTGGTTCACGCTCCGGGAGCTGGAGGAGGCCACCGACGGGCTCGCCGAGGAGAATGTGATCGGCGAGGGGGGCTACGGGATTGTTTACAGAGGCACGCTGCAAGATTCCACCATCATTGCCGTCAAGAATCTGCTCAATAATAGGTAACCTCGTGACCTCATATCCCGAAAGTTTCTGCGTGTTTATCTCCTTTGAGCTGTTCGATTTGAATTGAACATAAATCCCCTACGCTTTGATGCTCGAATGAATCCCCTACAATTTCTGTGTTTTGGTCTCCCCTCATAAAAATGAATCCATCGGCCAGAGTGAATTCCTCTTACTGCGTGATTTGATTTGGGGGAAAACAAATCTTTGAAGCAAATACCCATCCACTGTCTTTCCGACTGAAGAAATACTCATCTTTTGCCTTGATCTTGTTCCTGTTTTTTCATGAAATTGTTGTGCTTTACCGATGAACTGTTGAATTGTGGGGCTCAATAAAAATTTTCAAATCACCGGTCCGGCATCATTCACTCTCTTTCCGTGTGCCCATCCGCATTCGATTCTCCGCGGTTTCCGTGACGCATTTTAAACACTGCACACATTTCTAGGATTCGAAGGCTGTTCCATTTCTCACCCCGTCCCATGCTCTGATAAAAATATCCGTTTCTCCCCCCATACTCTGATGTCCACATCCCTGCTTTTGCATCAGGGGCCAGGCTGAAAAGGAGTTCAAGGTGGAGGTCGAAACCATCGGCCGTGTCCGGCACAAGAACCTCGTCAGGCTGCTCGGCTACTGCGTGGAGGGTGCCTACAGGTACAATGCATTTGCAATCTCTTCCTCAGTTTCTGAATCAGTTTCCGAATTTCTCTTCTAATGTGGCTGGACTTGGACAGGATGCTTGTCTACGAGTATGTCGACAACGGCAATCTCGATCAGTGGCTTCATGGAGAGATTGGGGAAGAGAGCCCATTGACCTGGGATATGAGGATGAACATAATTATCGGAACCGCTAAAGGGTAATGCTTCTTCACTGTTATTTCACCTTACTAAATGGGTTTGCCAAGTGCTATTTCTTGGACTATAATCTTCCTCATCATTCTATAGTTTAGCTCCATCTGTATATACAGTGGTTACTGTGTGTTGCTAGGCTGTGACTGAGCAAATAATCCAAATATAGTTCATGACCATTTTGGTTCTTAGAAGACATAGGTGCTAGCTGGCATGTTTACGTCTGTTCTGTTACGAGACATGCGTCTCGGTTAGGATGATGGAGCCGAGTTCTGGTGAGATTCGCTGTCCCAAGGAATTCAGATGCTTCACTCACAAGTTTTGTTAGGACCTATTTCTTGACATGCACATATTCCCTTTTAAGAGTTTAGAGAAAGAGACAAGTGATTGCAACCTATGTTTCGCAGATATGTAAAATTTATGGTACTAGCGTTTCATTCTACTTCTGAAAATAATTTGAATTTCATACCCATATTTAATTAAGAGAAAAAGGTCTTTAGTTTATGAGACATGGCATGTGCCTATCTTGCATGCCTCCTTCCCTTTGCTTTCCTGCTGCCAGCTTTATTTTAAACAGGGCACCCGGTTTGAGATAGTTTGAGGTTCTCCCTCTAGCACTCTAATGTAGTACTAGTATTTGTTAATATTTTGTTTAGCTTGCGTATGTTTGTAGAATAGAACATTGTAATTCTGTTTAGCGGTCAAAGCCTGAGCTGAAGCATCATGTGCACTCGCAAGCACTCTAGCTGTTATATTCTTTGCCTGGAAGTAATATTGCCGGTGGTTTGCTTAAACAACCTCAACAGCTCTCTTCAATGCTGGATGTGATAGTTAAATTCGTTACCTCTGACACCCGATTTTGCTTGCCCAGGCTGGCCTATCTTCACGAAGGGCTGGAACCGAAGGTTGTCCACCGCGACGTCAAATCTAGCAATATTCTCATCGACAAGCAGTGGAATGCTAAAGTATCGGATTTTGGGCTTGCAAAATTGCTGTGCTCGGAGGAAAGCTATGTTACCACCCGTGTTATGGGAACCTTTGGGTTAGTGTCGATAGTCTTTTAGTGCTCGGTGATGCAGAAAAGGTTGTATATCTTGTTATGACTGAACCTTTTGCTTTATGTTGCAGCTATGTGGCGCCTGAATACGCCAGCACCGGAATGTTAACTGAGAGGAGCGATGTGTATAGCTTTGGCGTTCTTTTGATGGAGATCATAACTGGTAGATCTCCTGTAGATTATACTAGGTCAGCTGGAGAGGTAAGCTTTTTTTTTAGCCCATTTCTATTAGTTTCTTTTCAGAACTGTGGAGGCGGCCCGATGAAGCTAAATTCTTGTATTTTCCAGGTGAACTTGATCGAGTGGCTGAAGAACATGGTGGCTGAGAGGAAAGCAGAGGAAGTGGTCGACCCCAAGCTCCCCGAGAGGCCTTCCCCGAAAGCCCTGAAGCGGGCTCTTCTGGTCGCCCTTCGCTGCGTCGACCCCGATGGCCATAAGCGGCCTAAAATGGGGCATGTGATCCACATGCTGGAGATGGAGGACCTAAACCCCCGCGACGTATGTTTCTTCCTACTATCTCGGCAACCTTGCTATAATCTTTCATTCGCTCAACATCAGTGCTCAGTTACTCACATTGTCAACTGCAACGAATGAAATGTGCAGGACAGGAAGCCCCGAAGGGATGCGGCAACTGACAGATCCAGCTCGATGGAGGATGGGAGCCTGAGCAAGCGCGAGAACCAACGGTACAGATGATGATGGGAAGGACAGAAGAACGACGATGCCGAACCGCCGGGACATGATCTGGGTTTGTCCGGATGGACTGCTTCTTGCTAGATATGTACGTACGTATGGTACCATTAATTAACCAAGCATGTGTTGATTGCATTATTTTTTGGCCCCTGATCGGATCTCATAGGACTTATGATACATAACCAACTCAACCCCGCTCCTTGCTCTTGATTGTATTATAGTATGTGCGAGCATCGTTCTATGACAGTTCTTGATATACTCACTTGTTGAACCGCACAAGTGCAGGCTGATGGTGTTCTCCTCTGACTTGTGACTTGTGACTAACACCCCCAGCTGACGCTCATGGCAGTCTTAATGATAACCCACTAGCTAATTGCAAGTGTTGCTTTGTTTTTGTGCCCTCTGCTACTGCTGATCTAGCAGCACTTGGTCTTATGATTCCTGGCACTGGAAGATGAGGGAGTGATCATGCCTCCTTGTTCTTGCTGCTGGCTGCACGTGAGGTCACATGCCATTTGCACCATGCACACTCTCTGATGAAGATAGATGCTGACAAAGCCATTGTTGTTTATCATCATCGCCATTGGTTTGGCTGAATGCTCTTTTTGGCCGTCCACTGTACCGCATCTGGCGACTCAGTAAGAACAGCATCTGGGCCAGTCCTTGTCGGCTTCGTCCTGTCCTGATGACCTGATCGTGAACCGCGTTCATCTCTACTAGCAGGAGTACCTTTTTTCGGGATAGGAGTTCTATTTTCCTGCCGGTCAACAGCTTAGGTGTAGCTTGTTGCTTTGTAAGGACTGACTACATGTCGGTCGACTGAAAATAAATTAAATTTTGGTTCAGTCGATTGGCCCCTGGGCATGTGTTGGCTCCCTGCCACAGCTACGTACGACATACAGATTAGCAATTTGATTGAAATTAGGCAGCATGCAGGTGCACTAATCTACTCCCTCCGTCCCTAAATATAAGTCATTTTAGAGATTTCAATATAGTCTACATATGAAGTAAAATGAATGAATCTACACTCTAAAATACGTTTATATTTATCCATATGTAGTCCCCATTGAAATCTCTAAACAAACTTATAATTAGGAACGGAGGAAGTAGCAGCCAACAACGCCCAGCAATGACATCGGGCCCAAACTGCAAGCAGAGAACATCCACGAAGCGCTAGAAATCGTCAAACGAGGCCATTGACTCAACCACGAAGAGACGTGTTGCTGCACTGCAATATCTAGTGAGGCAGCGCCCAATGAGTGAGGACCAATGCATGTCGGACTTACACATAGGTTGTGCGTTTACATAATGTCAACATAAAAAAATCCGTTTAGAAAAAATATGCAATTTTCTACATATAACTTGCGCTTTCTTATAATGACATAATTAGCACACAATTTACATAGAACTTGCGGTTTTTTAATAATATGCAATAATAATTGTGGAATTTTCACAACAAAGAAGTTTCCTAAGAAGAAATGAATCAGTGGCATTAGTATTACCCTTCAAGAAAAAAAAATCCAAATAATGAAGTTTTCTAAGAAAGAAAGAATTAGTGGCATAGGTACCCTTTAAGAAGAAAAAAATGATAACAAAATTTGCACAAGGTTTGCACAGAATTTGCACTATTTTATAATATACACAATGATGACAACAAGATGACCGATGAATAGCACTCTCACACACATTTGCATGCAATGGTTTGTGGCTATATGTACAATCTCACAGATGTATATTTATTTTTATACATGTGCGATCTCACCGATGAATAGCACTCTCACACATATTTATTGTTACACATACATATATATGGAAAACTTATTATTACTATGCAAAACTGAGCATATTATAGTGAGATTTCCACAAAAAAAAGTGTTTTCTAAAAGTAACAGATTAGTGGCACCGGTATTACCCATACACAAGAAAAGAAATGAAAAGTAAAGCAAAATAAAAAATTGGAAAAAACTAAAAAAGAGTTTTCTATGGAAGAATTAATTCATGGCATTGGTATTACCATTTCACAAAAAACTAAAACAAATCATAATAATGAAGTTCTCTAAGTAATAATGAAACCCTTTATGAAGAAAGAAAATGAGAAAGAAAAAAACTTTCAAAACTTGCACACAATTTGCACCGAAGTTGCACTTTACAAAAATATGCAAAGAATAAGCATATAATAGTATTTTTTTCATATTCCACTATAATTTACACATAGTGTAACTAAAATAATGTATTTCCTTTAAGAAGAAGACAAAAAACTTGCGCACAACTTGGCATCAGAATTGCGGTTTTATCGTAATATGCAAAACAATCATATAATCATGCAAGTTTGGCACATATGATATGATATTTGTTTGTATATAATTACATTCAGCCAAAAATCGACAAAAAACAAAAACTACCACAAAATTGCCTAACTAGTACTCCATCCGTTCCTAAAATACTTGTCTTTCTAGGCATTTTAACAAGTGACTACATACGGAGTAAAATGAGTGAATCTACATTCTAAATATGTCTACATACATCCGTATGTGTTAGTCATTTGAAATGTCTAGAAAAACAAATATTTAGGAATGGAGGGAGTAGTTCCTAGAAGCACATCTGGACATGAGCTAGCTTGGCATGTTGGCTGAAAAGCTACCTGCATGCCCGTGCATATGGGATTACACATTAAACAAACAACGATAGAAAATTGCACACGGTTGGCACAGAAATTGCACTGTTTCATAATATGCAAAAATAAGCATACACTACTGGAATCAGCTTCTTTGCCGTCCGCCATGGCGGACGGTAAAGGCATGGATCACGGACGACAAACTTCTTTGCCGTCCGCTAACAGACGGCAAACTCTCCGTCTGAACACGTGCTAGCAAAGGCCTTCTTTGCCGTCCGCTTCCTGGAAACGGACGGCAAAGGGTTGTGCTGTCCGCCGTTGGTGGCCAGCAGACGGCAAAGATTGTGGACTGCAGTGAGGTGGGGTGAGAGCCGTTAGGGGTTAACGGTGTGCTTTGCCATCAGCCAGCGGACGACAAAGTGCTCAAACATGCCAGTCCGAGGAATCACAGGTAGCTGCCATGTGGCATGTCTGCCGTCAGCTAGCGGAGGGCGGCGGGGGCGGCGGCGGGTGGTGGGGGCGGCGGCGGTGGCTGTGTTCGTCGGGGAGGAGAGAGGGAGAGAAACAGAGAGATGGAGGGGCGGGGTGGGGATTAGCCGCTAGTTAGGGTAGTTCTTTGCCGTCCGCCCCACCTTTGTCGTCCGCTTTGTTTGTCTTTGCCATCCACTAGCAGACGGCAAAGAGGGGGCCCGTTAAGTTTTTTTTAATCAGCTCGACGACAAATAATTGGCTGATTCTTTGCCACCAACCAGTTCTTTGCCGTCCGTTTTCTGTAAGCGGATGGCAAAGACCTTCTTTGCCTTCAGCCAGCGGACGACAAAGAATTGACTGACGGCAAATAAGCTAATTCCAGTAGTGATATAATAATGAAATTTTTAGACAACGGTATGAATCGCACACACATTACATTAAAATTGAGCGAGTGTTTATCCTTGTTATGAGGGCAATTATTTGATAGGTGCTTAGTTTTTTACAGCCTGGCTCGGACCCTAAAAACAAAAAACAAAATAAAAAATACACTAGTGGAATGAGAACAGTATTGCCTCTAAAGAAATAAAATAAAAACAAAATCAAAATCAAAACAATAAAGTTTTCTATGGAAGAATGAAACCCTTTAAGAAGAAAGAAAGTGAAAAAAACTAAAACAAAATGAAAATAATAAAGTTTGCACTGAAATTGCACTTTTTAGTAATATGGAAAGAACGAACATATAATATTGCAATTTTGCACTCCACTATAATTTACACACATGTTGTATAGTACTTGTGTGTATACTTATTTAAACACACACAAAACAACATTTTCTAAAAAAGAATGAAGTAGTGGCATTGGTACCACCCATTAGGAAGAAAGGAATGAAAAAAAATAAATCATGGTAAATTTGCACATAATTTACACATAAATTGCACTTTTTGCAGCTATGCAAGAACTAACATATACTAGTAGACTTTACATAAAAAATAGGTTTCAAAGAAGGAATGAATTAGTGTCATTGGTATTACCCTTAAATAAGAGAGGAAGTGAAATAATAACTTAAAACTAAAATTTTGTCAAGATCAGTACAAAAATTGCAGTTTTTATAATATGTAAGAAGAAATATATAGTAGTGAAATTTCCATACTCTAATATAATGTATACATGTAGTACTTGTGTGCATATATTTATACACACTCAACATCCAAAAAACGTATAAAGAAGAAAAACTAAAAAAAGCTAAAACACACAAAAATCTGGAATAAAAAATAAAGCAAAAATACCCACAAAAGAAAGAATGAATATATGGCATTGGTATTACCATTTAAGAACAAAGAAAATGGGAAAAAATAATCTAAAACAAACACTGACAAAACTTGCGTGAAATAGACATAAAAAATGTGCTTTTTAAAAATATACAAGAACAAGCATATAAAGGTGGAACTTTTGCAAAAACAAAATATAAGAACAAATGAATAGTGGCACATAATAGTGCGTCTTTCACAGAATTACAATTTACACACACATTATACATTACTTACGTGTATATATTTTATATTCGCCCAACATTCAAAATATACCCATAAAACCCGACAAAAACAAAAGTAAAAAACACACGCAAACAACCTAATAAGAAAACATGTAACAGACTTCAGCCTAACAAGAAATCGACTGACCCAAAATAGGGGTCAATCAAAAAACGTCCAGCCCAATACAGGACACAACACACAGCCAGGAAAAAAAACAACTAGCACGAATCTTGGCCGGCAATCAACGGTCAAAAAAAATCGACTGACCCAAAATTTGAAACTCAGTTAGCTGATATGTAGCTAAAGTGTGCTTTGTAAGTGTAGATGATGGAAGAATGAATGGTGGCTGGGACCTTGCGTTTCCTTGTTAAATTAGGGACGGTTGATCGCTGACAGAGATGATAAGCTGGCAGCAGCAGCCTCTGATGATGATCGGCGGCCACGTGAGTGACTGAGCTGTTGCCGCACGCCCGCACCGTTGCGGCCCTGTTATTGGGTTTCTTGAGTTTTGACCACGTACGGTATGTGTCCATCCACTTCAAAACGGTGGTGGTGACGTCCCTTTGGTTGCTCATCAACGGCTAGCTCTGTGCTGTGCTGTGCTGTGTGTGAGCTGCCGAGCACTGCAGTCGTGCATTCACTCAGAGAAGTAGGAGTATAAAATTATTGTGTGGTGTGTGCGGAAGCAAGCGTCCAAGAAAACGGCTTGGAGGGATATGAGTGACCTGACCGGGTCGAGAAGGGAAGAGACAGAAGAGATGGCTGGCAGAAACAGAACATGGAAGGGCAACACTCGGTCTGGGTGGACTGTCAGTCCCTAGCCATTTGGGTTTCCAATAATTTCTGCCGTTTTGGACACGACCCGACCCCGTCGGCGTTGTCTTGCTGCTGAAACGACCACCTTGTGACCCCCGGGAAGGTGTTTAGTAAAATAAACCGAGTTTTTTTTACCACAGATGTTTATTTTTTTGTGTGTGGGGAAATGCTTATATTACTCAACAATCAAGTCTTTACAATCATCTTTAGCTACCTCTACCATTTCTAGAGGACCTGACCCAATCCAGGTCATAGTTCTACTCTCCACTCTCCCAAAGACAGCTAGACAATCACTAGTTCTTTTTATCACAAATGTTTATTTTTATAGAAGGGATGCCTGACTAAGCGTTCATCCTATACAAATAAGTATTTCTTCCGTTTCAAATTACTCGTGGTGGTTTAGTTCAAAATATTTGAACTAAAACCACCACGAGTAATTTGAAACGAAGAGAGTATTAAAATAAAAGCCTAATTTATTTTTCTAAACATCTTTCGTAAACACCTTGCATTGTACTACAAAAGGCCTAAGCCGTCCTCTGCCTGCCGACACGATTACGCGTGCGAGAGAGACCACCCGGAACCGTCAGTCAATCAGTCTGACTGACTGACCAGGGTGTCCGTTGGATTGGCGCGAGCTGGATCCTCCTCCTCCGCCGGGGACTGACGGCGACGGCGGCGGCAGCGCCACATGGAAGTGGAACCTGTCTGGGCTGGGCTGGCTGGAGGATGAGGATGCGGAGCCTCCTGGCAGCTAGCTATAAGCTACGCGTTCGCCCGGTCCTGCCTTAACCCGCGTCCGGCTCGCGGCTACATTCCACCACCACCACCACCCATGCCAGTCTGCCCGTCGCGTCGGCCGGGGCTCACGTTGGCGCTCGCTCCCCCGGGTGGCTTGACGGCCGGCTCCGGCGAGACGGCGACGGAGCGAGCGTCGGCAGACACGCACAGCAGCAGCACGGTTCACGCGGCTGTCCGTCCGCCTAGCTGGAGCGCGCGCCCTGCATCTGCATGTCCCTGTCCCTGTCCCACCCGACAGCGACCCCGCGCGCCCTCCCTCCCGGACCAACCAATACCGCCATTCGCAACAGATAAATACGCGGGACAAAACGGCCGCGTCGCCGTCTCGTCTTCTCCTCACGGGAGAGAACGCGGGCGGCGGACACGGAAGCGCCATCACCAATGATTGACGACGACGCTGATGCAGCCCGACACACGAATGATGCTAGATGCATGGGATAATCACGACGACCACCGGAAAAGCTGGTTCAGCGACCGATAATCACATCACATCACATCACATCAATTATTCATTCAGTCGCCAAAAGAGGGGGAAATCATCCAATCCAAATATACAAAAGCAGACACCACGAGCGAGTACAAGTTGGTGTGCTGGTGCGGCCAGGCCACATTATTATTATCTACACAAAGGAGAAAGGAGAAAGAAGGCTGCGGCGGCGGTGCCACCCGCACTAGGCCAGCATGTACGTGCAAACACACCTTTCTCAAGCTCAAACAAATGAGGACGGAGTTGTATGACCGGCCATCACCGGCAGAGATTCAGAGATGACAACAACACCAGCCCTGGCTCAGCTTCTCGTGCTCGACTGGCTTCCGCCCTCGGCGGGGCTCCGCGCCTGCTTGCCGTTGCGCAGGGCAACACTCTCCGGTGCGGCCCTCTTCGGCCTCGGCTGCACACATACATAAATAAATACACACATGAACACACGGTGTTGACAACGCTGGTTTCCTTGTTGCTCTATGTGCTCTTCCTTAAGGTCTTTTGGTCAGCTCACCTTGTTCTCCGAGTTCTGGTAGAAATGCCTCAGCAGGATGTTCCTCGGCTCCGTCGTGATCACTGCACTTCCAGGGGTCACCGGTCAGTAACAGAAATTACCACAGAACAAAACAGGTGATATAAAAGCGGTTCCGGTGCGAATGGATGTGCCTCCATGGGAAATTAATATACTTTTCAACATGTTTATAAACTAATGTACTACTCAACTAGATATGCACAACGCACAACTAGCAGTTACTTTCATTAGCGATTCGTAACAAATCTATCTGCCAGAGGAATAATTTGCCACACAAGGAGGAGTTCATACGAAATATGTATCGCAGAAGCTGGCAAAAAAGGAAGCGGCTCGATCCCTGTAATGAGCCAAATGAAGCAAGCCTTCAGTGCATTTCAGTCAACCAAAAGTTGTGGCACAACTCTGAAACTACCAAGTTCAGTGTTAAGGGTCTATTCAGATGATTTTTGTTCTTGTGTATTCCTCAATGTTAGTAGCTAATAACTTGTTCAAATATATGCTCGCAGCGCCTAAAAAAGGCACGTAATATAGCAGGCGCTTGGTCTGTCATTGCATTCTGCGCTTAAAAACATCCTAATTTTGAATGGAAAACAATCCTACAGTTTTTTTTTAAATTTAAATACCTTTCTTTGCAGAGTTCATTAGGAGTATGCAATAAAGTTTTCACTGACACGAGCCTCCATCACCATCGCAGGACAAGCTGAGGACAAAACAGAGCATCCTGACTCCTGTCTCAACACTGGAGGTGAACTGCTGGTCGCCGCTACCGGAGGCGACGCCAGCGGAGAAGGCCAGAACAGCTCCTGTTGCTGCGCGTCTGGTGGCACTCTGATCTTTGCATAGACCATGAACATCTCTCTCC
Organism: Triticum monococcum; assembly: GCA_034509565.1. NCBI lineage: Eukaryota > Viridiplantae > Streptophyta > Magnoliopsida > Poales > Poaceae > Triticum > Triticum monococcum. Next base: position 676,683,552 of record CM067845.1, read on the forward strand.
GTTGCAGTGTTTATCTTTCAGTGTGTCCTTCATGCTAGAGTTTTACAACTTTTACTTTCTTCTTGTCTTTAGATTTTGGTAAAACCTTTCTGTGCTCTTGGATGTCTGTTTTGAACAAGACTCTGTTTTACTCTGGTTTCAATCGATGAAATCATCTAAAAAGTTTTCACTCACCAGCTGGGCCAACATGTCAGGATTTTTGATAATTCAACCTCGCCTGGTATATTTTTTATTAGGCACCAGACAAATGGCCCATAAGCCTATGCACCGAAAACCCACCTATTTTCTTGATTCATCATTAGGCAACTGCTTGCCCCTTTCACTCAACTCAAGCAATTCCTCTCAAGGACCAAGCACTACAATATCTCCTTGTCAAAGGCACTCTTAATAGGAGTTCTCTAAGAATTAAACTTGAAGGGAACCTTAAAAGAATCTACCTTGAAGGTGTAAAAAATGTAAGTCTGACATCAATTTATGTCCTGGCCCTTTAAGCCCTTCTTAACTAAATATCATCTTCCTGTTCCTCATGCTCCCAAGAGAAAAGCTAACTTGTAGACTAAGAATTCATATCTGTGCAACCTTCAGACCCGTATGAAATGCACGACATCCCTGGGACTATTTGATTTAGTTAAAGGGAGGTGCTCTGCCATTATAGATTGAAATTAAACCAAGTACTCCCTCTGTAAAGAAATATAATAAAAGGCAAAAGGTAAAAACCAAACACGCTAGGGTGTCCCTGCGACTGTGCCCGGGATCATGGGAGCCCATGGAAACTGCACTATCTCCTCTTGGATCGAGGCCGGGGTCTTTCCCCTTTTCGAAAAAAAAAATCTCCTCTTGGATCATTGTGGCCACATCCAAAGGCTGCAGGTCATGTTACGAAAGACACCGCAGTACCGTTCCTTCCAAACCAACCACATAATGTAAATCAGTGACATTTAACTGTTGCAAGCACTTCAGAGTTTGCTCAAGAAGTTCAATTACCAACAACGATAGCCAACTATGACACGAATCTCAATCCCATTGAGATACAGTATTTTAGATGAAAATAAAGTATGTAGTGGTTTGAAGTTTACTAATATGTCTCGGTATAATTGGGCATGCTTTCGTAATCTTGAAATGTCTCAATGGAACAGATAATATTTTCAAAGTGAGACTTTAATATTTACGAAGACCTAATATTGGACAAGGTCGACATTCGAATGAAAAACTGTAGTACTAGATGAAATAAATTGAGCTCAGTTAGGTAATCGAGGTGAGCAGTTCAGTCTTATACGGTACTAAGATTGCCAGCATTTGTGTAGGACATGCAGAACATAGTACGTTGGATTCAACATATGGGAGTTAATGCGGCATGACAATGGGGAATTAAAAGTGCTTGAGTACATATCACATCTGGACATGTGGAACCATAGTTTCTTGAGCACAGATCCCATGACACCGCCAACACCATTGCCAAACCAACATCATAAAAAAGGAGAGCCAAATTTAGGAACATCCTGTGAAATGATATGGTGCTTGGCCTAGCAGAGTCAAACCACGCCCTTTCAACATTATTGGGAACGTAATATGGACTCTCATGGCTAAACATGATGCCCTCCTGAAAGAAAAGACATCCATCTGCCTACATAGCTTTTAGTTCAGATCAAAAAGTTGCTGAAACCTATTTTTCCATGGGGAGTACTATTACATAGAGAATTTGACGCAGTGCGAAGGAGCATACATTCAATCACCCGCAAAAAGTAAAGGGGAAACCAGGCAGGTTAAATTTGCAGAACGGAGAAGCAGCAAAAAGGCATTGATTGAATGAATATGGGCAGAGATTACCTTGATCGGGAGGTGGATCTGTCCTATGTGCTGCAATGTATGTTGTTGGTGAGACATTCTGGTGAGAAACAAACACAGAGAGTGAGGATCAGTATTAGCGCCGTGTCAACCAAATACGAATACACTTGCAACATTATAAGTGCTAGCATCATATTCTGTGTTTTTTCTTTTCTTTCGGTCTGCCTTTTCTCTTTGTGAATTCTACACCATTGTGACAAGAAGCACAGGAAAACTAGTATACCTAGCACCACATCAACTGAACATATGACCTGCAGTACACATAGCAACAACCACCATAACCATGACCAGAAGGGACCTAACCCAAAATGCTTGTTTCATTCTGCAAGATCCCTGTGAATATGATCCAATCGCTCGACAGTTGGGCTTGAATCAACAGACAGGTACTGTACAATCTTAGGCATCTGTACTACGATTCCAGTGGAGACGCACGCACGGTACGAGTAACTCCTGATTCCTGGCTCAGGCAGGTGCCCTCCGAATCGAGGCTCGAGCATACCTAGGATTCGCTAGCAGTGTGGTACGAGGCAGGACAGGACGAAGAGACAACTGAGCTGCCACGGAGAGGGAGGGGAGGGGAGGGGAGGGGAGCTGACCGACCGTGGGCTGGGCGGAGGGATCGGCCGGGACGAGCTGGCTGAAGTTCTGCGGATTGTGGCTCGGCCAGCTGCCCAGCGGGCTGCCCATCGCCGCTGCCGCCGTCCGCGACCGCGATGTCTGTGCCGTCGCTCGCTCCGGCCAGGCTCTCTTTGCCGACAGTTGGTAGCAGAGAGCAGACATGTTTTTTCTTTGAGGGGCGACAGCAAGACATGTGTCAGCAGCGTAATGGACCACGCCAAGAAAGAAGTCGTCGGGAGTCGAGACACGGAAACATGTCTTCACCGCTTCGGCCCACTCATCCCAGACTTTATTATGGCCCACTCATCCCAGGCTTCATTATGAAGCCCAAAGATGGCCCGGCCCTGTTCGCGGCTGCTTCGTTTCTTTTGCTATTGTTTTTTCTTTTGTTCGTTCACTGAAAGTTGGGAGCAACTAATTAACGAGCACTCCTTCGGGAGGCTCGCAATAATCATCGTCACAAGTCACGCTCTGGACGCTCCCTTCTAATTCTGTTTTTTTTATTATTTTGCATGCGTTTTCAGCTTTTTAAACGTTTTTTTTCAACTTTTCGGGTTTTCATTGGTCTTCCTTAGCTTTTGGGAAAAAAAGGTTCTAAAAAATTGCATGAAAAAATGTTTTTTTCATAAAAGGCACGGTTTTGCTTCCATGAGACGAAAAAAACGCATTTTCTGTTTTATTTTTTTTCGTGAGAGGCGCGGTTTCGCTTCCGCGAGAAACATGATTTTCCTTTCACAAGAGGCACGGCCGTGCCTCTCGAAAATGAAAAAGAAACATGTCTTTTGTTTTTTGTATCTTTCACGAAAGGCACGATTTTGCTTCCGCGAGAGGCATAATTTTATCTTCACGAGAGGCATAGCCGTGCCTCTCGGAGACGAAAAAAATATGTGATTTTTGTTTTTTTTCTTCCGTGAGAGACGCGGTTTTGCTTTCGTGAGAGGCACAATTGTGCTTTTGCGGGAGGCATTGTCGTGGCTCTTTTAGAAAGAGAAAAAACCATGCTCCCGGTTTTTGTTTTTGTCCGGTTTTTTATGAAAAAAGTTCGTCAAAGCCTATCAACACGGGATGTAGTTTTGAAGATCTTGACGCAAGGAATCCAATAGTGAAAACGGTTTGAGATTTGGACGCACGATTTAAGAGATAAAATGTTTTGAATAAACGGATTTATGAAAAAAGAGAAAACTCCAAGGTTGCGACAAGTGACACACATGCAGCGCGCCACTTGTCACAACCTGAGGAGGTGGGATGATACTTGCAAGAAGTACTCCTCAACTAGTGATTTCGCTGAAAAGTTGGATTTTTCCGGTTTTATTTTCTGTGTTTTTGTCTAACTTGACCTGGAAACAAGAGATCTTCTATTGGAAGCCCGTGGGTATCAAATAGAGAGGCTCCGCCTGAGGCGTGAGGATTATTTCTTGCATTCAGCGAGACCGAAGCTTCTCTCGTTGAAGCGTCACGCCTAATAAGGCCGGCCCACTGGCGCAAATATTTACAAAAAAAACGAGTAAGAAATGGAGCACGCGCCTAATCGGGCCAGCCCGCTAGCGCAAATATTTGCAAAAAAATTGAGTAAAAAAAAAGGGGGCACGCAAGGGATTGAACCTGGGATCTCATGATTGCTCGGTGGCAATGTTAGCCAGTGACCGTCCATAGAGTTTGTGTTCAATAAGTCATGTGTATCCTTCCGGAAGTGGGAAAAGAGCCGGTTTTTTTGTTTTCCCTTTTTCTTTTCTTTCTCCATTTCTTCTATTTCACTCGGTTTTCTTTGGCTTTTTTTGTTTTTCTGCTGTTTCTTTTTCTTCCTTTTTGTTTTTAATTCTTTTTTCATTTGTTTCTTTGGCTTAATTTTCCAGTTTCTTGTTTTGGTTTATTTTGTTTCTTTTCTGGTTTTCATTTTTTTGGTTTTCTTTGTTTCTTTTGGTTTGCATTCTAAATTTTTTGTATATGTCAATAACATTTTTCTAATACAGGTTTAACATTTTTCAATACAAATTTAACATTTTTGTATACATAGTCAACATTTTTTATACACATTTAAAAAAATTGAAATGCTTGATTAACATTTTTCAAATACAAGATTAACAATTTTAATACATGTTCAACATTTTTCCTATACATACACACTTTAAACTTTTTCCAATGCTTGATTAAAAAAATTGCTAATACATGGTCAACATTTTATCTATGAACATTTCACATTTTTCAAATGCTTTTGTCAACATTTTTTCCAAATGCAAGATCAACTTTGTTTTAATGCATGGTCAATATCTTTGTACATGATATTTTTTTTATCATTTTTTAATACTAGTAAGATGCCTGTGCTACGCTACGAGATCACACAAGATTTTGTCAATTTAAGTTATAGTCAGGAACCATGCGATGCTATGGACAATAAAAAGAATGCCAAGACATATTTAGGAACCGTATGTTGCTATGGAGAACAAAAAATGTACCGAGACATTGGTCGAAGCGATGCTATATTGTTGATAGGTGCATATCGAGCACAATCAAACATATGATTTCCAATCAATAAACCTCGTCATTAAAGCCAAACATTTCTTATCCATCTTCATCTCACAAGAAGACTTCTTGTTCTCCATACTCACCTTTCTCAATGCTCCCATTATCCTATATCGAGGGGACATAGATCATGCAACAGAGAATATTACAAATAATAATAATAATAATAATAATAATAATAATAATAATAATAATAATAACAACAACAACAACAACAACAACAACAACAACAACAACAACAACAACAATAATAATAATAATAATTTGAGAAGTGTATTATGGTTACACAAACATATCACACCTAGAGAACTCACATGAAAAAACAAAACACAAAATAAAAACACTTGATATAGAACTTGCGTAGATAAGAGAGTATATAAAAGTACAAACAAAATGATCAGGGCTCACTAAGTTAGACTACTATGCAAAATTATGTGACATGCGCCAGCGTCCTTCCAACACTGGCTTCGTTAATTGCAAGGCGTGCAAGGGTCACAACTGATAACTTTGAATTGTGAAAGATGTGAAGAATGCACTCTCATCGTATCTTCCAAATCACCAGCAGTCCAGCGCATCCAATGATCTCCAATACAAACATCATGTCCAGCCTTAGAACTGCTGCAACATAACTACTTCTTTCCTTGGAAAGGTTGTAAAAAGCAAACAAGCTATTCGGCTACAGCCCATCCAGGAAGTCAACATTGATCATTCCGTGCCAGTATATTAGGCACGCCAGACTTAAATGTGAAGAGAAATGGCAGACAATAATATATCCAAATAACATACATACTATAGCTTGAGCGCACACATATATGATTTTAGGAGAAACAGTAATGAAGTAGAAGTGTTTAACTGAATGCTCTACCAAATATGCACAACAAAAATGAATCAGTATACAACGCCACCATGAAGAGACGAAAAATTCCAAATATAACTCACACAACTTTCCATTTAATTAGTTACATACCTTAGGCATCTATCAGGCCATGGAATCATTTGTCGAGCATAGTATACCCTTCTTTTAGTTGTCTGCTCAAAACATATGTGCCAACAATAATGATCTCACGGTTTCCGCTTCATCTATCTGCTCACCTAAAATTACACCAGATCATACAATCAATAATGCATACATAATTGTCTCGTTTATACTCAGACAAAGGAAAAAAGAATGAACCTGTTGAGGGTGGTAGTATATTTAAACAAAGCAAGTAAATGAACAACACTTGCAGTATATTTTCACCGAGCAAAGAAACAAAATCACAGTAAAACATGCTTTGAAATCATGTGAATATAGAAGGGGTGAGTGCACATGTACACACACACACACAAATAGTATCAGACTTCTTGTAACTTGCTTACATCAACGATGTCACTGCAACAAAAAAAAGATACCGATAACACACACTAAGGAAACAATTATTTGGGATGTGAGCCGAAACAATGGATGTAGAGCTACCAAGCAAAGGAGGGGCATCAATGACAAAGAGACTTGTTGTAGGCATCATCCAGAAAACTTGAACAAAGGGAGTAACAAAGAGAACTACAATAAATAATGCTAAACACATGTATGATGCTTTTACAAAAATATCATGAACACTAAAGCAGGTATCTAAGTTATTTTTCTACCAAACGGGCACCCTCAAGAACTTCTTCAAAGTAGTGTTCAGCAGCCTTTCGACCTATGGCCGAATTCCGCAGTGCAACATTGGTAGCATCCATCTCCGCCCAGTATGCCTTGACACGGGCAAAGGCCATCCGTGCACCCTCTATGCACGCCGACCTCTTCATCGCATCAATGCGCGGCACCACATCAAGTAACTGCTGCACCAAGCTGAAATAGCTATTTGGTTTTGACCCTTCCAGCCATAACTGATCCACAACAGACCTCATGGAGAGTCCGGATAACCTATTTAGTTCGGCCCATTTGGCTAATTGGTCAGTCAATGAAAGCGGACGCTCGGGAGAATGGAATTGTCTCCAAAACAGCTGATCGACTTCACGCTCCGTCTGACCCTGGAAGTACTTGGCCGCATCGGCAGCGCTCGCCGCCAAATCCATATACATATCCTCCGAACTCCACAGCCGATCCAGAGGGGCATACCGTGGATCTCCGAACTTCCTCCGCAACATAAAGGATTTCCCAGCTACAATATCCCCGGCTTCCCGCAGCTCCTCTTTCTTTGCCCTCATAGCAGAGCGGAGGTCTTTTCTCGTCGCAGCAGCCTTCTCAAGGTCCGATGCCTTCGCCTGATTTTCCTTTTCAAGAACCCGGAAACGGTCGGCAGCGGCTTTTAATTCCGTGGCCATCTTGTCTCGGCTCTCGCCATGTGCGGCCTTCTCGGCTTGCAACTCTTCGGCCGCCTTCAAAGCGGCCGCATTACCCAACCTCGCTTGTTCCTTGGCTCGGGCAAGTTTTGCCGGCAAGGCTTCAACAGTGGCAGCTCCATCTGCAGTCACAACATATTAAAGATACTGGCATCATGCTGCTCTTCCTATGTGACGTTTACCAGATAATGACACTTACCCTGTGCCTCGTCAAGCCTTTTGTTAACAAGCTCGATGTCGGCGTCTGCCGCATCCAACTGCCGTTCTAAATGGGCAAATTCGCTAGTCTGGCTAGCCACTGGAGCTTCCATCACCTGCACAGAGAGGCAGTATGGTTATTACCGGAGAATATGATCCTCTGTTCGTCGTTGTTTCCGATGACAACCAGAGTCTCAGGGGCTACTATCTACACAGGGCACACCTAGCATGTGCAGGACTATCATACATTTTTCACGTACCTGAAAGCTTGTCAGTAGACTCATAAAAGCATCATGCAATCCGCTTTCGGCGGACGATATTCTCTCCGTCACCGTATTCATCAGCACACGGTGTTCATCTGAGATGGCCGCTCGCCCCACCAACTCCCTCAGAACGTCCGATCACACACTAGACGGTGCCGGACTCTTTTGTCTGCTTTCTTCGGGAGCGGACACCGGGAGCTTCGGGGGTCAATGGGATTATCTTCTGGCCTCACCGGACTCGGAGAGGCCCTCTGCGACGACACTTCAGGGTCGCCCGCTTCCGGAGCGAAGGAGTCCGGAGGAGGCGTTTCGCTCTCCATCATCTCTGGAAGAAGATGCCCCGAAGACGAGCTCATTTGAGAGGGGCTAAGGCCCGAACTGCAAAAATATATGCGGTGGTTATCTTCTCAGAAGAAAAATGGCATATCTGTACCACTAAGGTATTTCGGGTCACTTACGACTCGCGGGAGAATTGATCCCCCCGCGGACTTTGTGCGGCAACGGTGCCCCCTAAGGTAGGACCCTCTGTGGGAGACTTCTTCTCCCGTTTGGAAGTTTCGGCTTCCGAATCCCCGGGCGCAGTCCTTTTCCTCTTCTGGTCGTCTTCCTTCATGGAGACGCTCCCTCCCTCGGCTAGAATGGGCAGCGTTGGGGGCCCGCGTCCGCCCGCATTGCCCTCCACAGTATCTTCCTTTAAAGGCTCCGGGCAAGGTGCGGTCTGGAGCATCTTTTCCAATATCAGATTTTCCAAACCCTCAAGGAGGGGGGCCGAACACCGAATCAACTTCGCCTTCGTTAGCCAGTCCTGGTCAAAAAGCGAACTCTCAGAAATAACTTTATAACAAAGGAGAGATAGTATGTTCGGCCAGAAGATGCCTTACCTGTTCGGCGGCGCGGTTACTACTCAGGCCCACATCCTCGGTGATTTCCGGACACTCCACCCGAGGTCCGAAGAATGACTTGTACATCTCCTCGCGCGTCAGGCCGAGAAAATCTTGAATGACATGGGGTCCCTCGGGATTGAACTCCCATAGGCGAAGGGGCCGACGTTTGCAAGGCTGGACTTGACGGACCAGCATAACTTGTATGACCGCAACCAAACTGAAATCTCCATTGAAGAGATCTCGAATGCGGCTTTGCAGTATAGGCACGTCCTTGGCTGGACCCCAGCTCAGACCTCTGCTGATCCATGACATCAGTTGTGGTGGAGGGCCCGAGCGGAAAATAGGGGCGGCCGCCCACTTGGCGCTTCTAGGAGCTGTGATATAGAACCACTCCTGTTGCCACAATTCAGACACCTATGGGATGGAACCTTTGGGCCACGGAGCTCCCATCATCTTGCGTATTAAGGAACCTCCACACGCCGCATGTTGCCCCTCGATCATCTTCGGCTTCACTTCAAAGGTCTTGAGCCATAGGCCAAAGTGAGGGGTAACCCGGAGGAAGGCCTCGCATATGACAATAAATGTCGTGATATGAAGAAAGGAGTCCAGAGCTAGATCATGGAAGTCTAGCCCGTAATAAAACATCAAACCCCTGACGAAAGGATCCAGAGCAAGGCCTAGACCTCGGAGGAAGTGGGAGACGAACACGACGTTCTCATTGGGTTCGGGGGTAGGGACGGCCTGCCCTCGGGGGGGGGGGGGAAGCCAATGCGAAATTTCGGCGGTTAGATATCTGGCGTCCCTCAACTTTTTGATGTCTTCTTCCATGAGGAGGAAGGCACCCATCGGCCTTGAAGGCTAGATCCGGACATGACTGGAGGTTCGGAGTACCTGACCTGAACTTCGGGCGTTTGAGCTTGAGGTGGGGGAAGGATTCGATTAAGCACGGGAGGGAAAAATAAAAGCCTTGTCCCCTTTATAAAGAGGGTGAATATCAAGCGACCTCCCTGTGTCCACTTGGACTTGCCTATAATCTAGGAGTCCTAGAAGTGGTTGGGTTACCCACGCCCGTATTGATGAGAATCCCGGAATAAGGGGACACGATCTCTGCTTTAACAAGACGTGCCAAGGAAACCGCCTCGCATGACGTGCTGAGGTGGGATAATGAAACGACTCGGATAAAGGCTTGGCCATGGTGTGTCGCACTACGGAATACGTCAGCAGATTAGATTTGTGTAACTATTATTCTCTCTATGGCAATATGTGGAAACTTATTTTGCAGAGCCGGACACTACCTTTGTGTTCAAAATCTTCTACGAAGTACTTGGAGGAGGAACCCGCCTTGCAATGCCGAAGACAATCTGCGCGCCGGACTCGTCATCATTGAAGCCTGGTTCAGGGGCTACTAAGGGAGTCCTGGATTAGGGGGTGTTCGGATAGCCGGACTATACCTTCAGCCGGACTCCTGGACTATGAAGATACAAGATTGAAGACTTCGTCCCGTGTCCGGGAGGGACTTTCCTTGGCGTGGAAGGCAAGCTTCACGATACGGATATTTAGATCTCCTACCATTGTAACTGACTCTATGTAACCCTAACCCTATCCGGTGTCTATATAAACCGGAGGGTTTTAGTCCGTAGGACAAATACACATCAACAATCATACCATAGGCTAGCTTCTAGGTTTTAGCCTCTTCGATCTCGTGGTAGATCTACTCTTGTACTACCCATATCATCAATATTAATCAAGCAGGACATAGGGTTTTACCTCCATCGAGAGGGCCTGAACCTGGGTAAAACTTCGTGCCCCTTGTCTCCTGTTACCATCCGGCCTAGACGCACAGTTCGGGACCCCCTACCCGAGATCCGTCGGTTTTGACACCGACAAGGCCCCTCACCACGCTCGGATGGCATCTATATAAGGGGATGTAGATCCCCTTATGCCATTCCACATCGTGCAAAAAGGAGAAATGCCAAGTTTTAGCCACGAACAAAGCCTTCCATCATGGCCAGTGCCCAAGGATCCTCTTCGCGCCCCCATGGCCCTCAAGAGGGTGATTGCCTGAGTTGCTTCATGCCTCATCTTCAGCTGAGCCGACTCCAGACGCAGGGTTACCTCCCCCTCGCAGATCTATTGTCTGTTCGAGCGGGATTGTACTCAACCGGCAATGATGCGATGGCTGAGAACTTCCCCAACCCCAATAAGGAGGAGAGGGTGTGCTTTGTCCCATTCTGGTTGCGGGAATTTCCAATCCATCCCTTCCTCAGGGGTCATTGAAATTTTACAGCATCCAACTACACAACCTCACCCCAGGTTCGATTCTGCACATCCCAGGTTTCGTTGCCCTCTACGAGCTATTCTTAGGCATCGAGGCTCATTTTGAATTATGGAGGAAGTTCTTTTTCCTTGTTCCCCGCCATCGAGGAGGTTCCATATTTGAAGTGGGCGGTGCCGAAGTATGGCGTATAGCCGGATCCGGATACCTCATAGGAACTCCCAAAGAGGTATACCCACAATGGTCTTCGAAATGGTTCTACATAGACGACGTCCCGCTACCGGACCCAGTTCGGCGCGGGCTCCCTGAATTTTCCAGTGCTCCTTTAAAGAAGAGCCTCAACTGGCGTCCCCGAAGTCCCAAGGAAGAGGACAACACAGAGATAAAGAGGTTGGTCAGCAAGGTTAGGTTGCTAGCCCATCCCAAACTCTCGATAGTTGAGGTCATGGCGATCGCAATAAAGAGGTGCGTTCAGCCTCTCCAATCCAGAGTAGCTCCCTTATGGTGTTACAACAAAGAAGACGACGCGTCCCGTTACAGACGGAAGGGTCCAAATACCCCAGCCGAACTGGCCACAATGTTGGCTGAGCTGTATAAGGGCGAGAAAGAAGATTTTCTCCTGTTAAACTGCCGGGAGGGTTATTCCATGTACAACCCTTTTGAATGGGTAAGATCTCGATTATCTGTGTTTTACTTTATTATCGTTATAGACACTAATCAAACTTGTCCTTTGTTGCCACAAACAGTCATGGAGGAAGATGACCGAGGACGTCCACTGTCCCGCTCCCCAACCAGAGGATCATAACCGTGATAAAGACCCCGTCTTTTGCGAGGACCCGGACATATATATAGAGTTCAACGATGGGGTATTTTATCGAGCGAGCCTTGACGGCTCATAAGTGGCTATCACTGCTGACTACCCCCGCCTCTATCCCTTATGCATCGTGAGTATTTGGAGGGTTCTTAAAAGGAAATCCTTATCTGCATTTCTATCTGTTTATACTAATCTGGATTTTAATAGGATCGGCTCTCTAGGGACCGTACCTCCTCAAGGGCGGCCCCTACGCAAGGCAGTCGTTCGAAACAAAAAGGGTCCAGGAGTGCCGCAGAGGCCTCACAGTCTTCCAAGAGGTAAGCTTGTTTAAGACATGCCTATGCGTAAGTCCGGATTGTTAAAAGTCTCCTTTCATCCTTGACATCAGTATGCGGTAGACGGTGGGAAAACACCCGATTAGCCGAATGGCTACTGATCCGGCGTCGGACTCACCAACTAGGGCGCGAGCCGATGCAATGCTAGTTCCGCCTTCTCAAGAAGATTTGGATGACGTATCCGTCACAAATTCCGAAGTGGAGAGTGTGATGAATCATCGTCGATTAAAAGAGGCTATGCAGGCTCCGACCTTTTCCGAATGAGAGTTTACCGCACTCAGTTTGGTGGATGCGTATCTCCGGGCCGCTCGGAACGGACTTGCCGGAGTCATTCAACTGTTCTCAAAGGATATACAGGTAAAAGGTTATGCAATTTTTGATAGTCATGTGCTAGTAGCCCCCGAGACTTGAAGCGGTGAGGTAAACCGATTTAAGGATCGCTATGACCCGCAGGTTCTCAAAGAGAAAAATACCGCGCTATCCCAGGAGCTAGAAGCGAATCAGACACAGTTAAGTGCTGTCACCGCCGAGTTGGCGGAAATGAAAAAGGTTGCAACGAGTGCATCCGGGAAGAATAAACACGACGGGGAAAAATACAAACTATCCGAAGAGATAGAGAGCTTAAAGGCTCAGTTATTGGCCGCTCAGAAAGAAAATGAGAAGATGAAAGGTGGCATGTTCGGTATGTCTTCCTCTCTTATTTACAACCATCCTAGGTGCTCATGTGTAATCCCTTAATTCGGAATGTCATGACTCTGTTGCCGCAGGCCTGTTGACTGGTTGACCGTAGGAAGAAGTATCCAGATTTCAAGGTGACGTGCTGAAGGAACTGTCCGTGGTACATGCTCGGGCCCGGAAAGCCATGAAAAGTATGGTGAAGGCTTTATGGTCATTTGATACCCCTCCGTAAAGTATGGAGGGCCGGCATACCTGTTCAAAGGTGCCCGACGCCGGTTTGAGCTATGGAAGACATCCGCCTGCCGCGAAGGCGCACGAGAAGCCTGGGCCATGGTGAAGACACGTTTCACCAAACTAAATCCAAATCATATGGCTTGAGTGGGACCACAAGGATTAGACGGGAAAGAAATTCCTGTGAATTTAGTGTATGACCAAGTAATGGTAGCTGCGAAGTATTCGTAGGAAGACTATAAATTAGACAGTCTTATAGATGGAATAGGTTTATGATTAAGTGTATTAATCAACATGTGCCTTTATCCGAACATGTAAAGAGTTTGTCATCGCAGACTTTTGGCTTTAACCTCTGAACCCCAAAAATGGTGGAGTGTTTCCGGATACCTTTCGAAAAAGAAGTATCCATTATGTCTAGTAACTAGGCAACCCAGTCATTGTGCTCAATCAGAAAAAAATTAGTTCTGGTTGTATGTTATATTACATATGTAAGAAACATCTTCCAAGGAAAATAGTTCCGTTAAGGGTTCCTTTCCTTGGGCTGGCATACTGCAATTACGCGTGCCACGGTGTTGGAGTGGTTACAATAATGTAACAATCTGTCATTTGATACGTCTCCAATGTATCTACTTTTCCTAACGCTTTTCCTCTTGTTTTGGACTCTAATTTGCATGATTTGAATGAAACTAACCCCGAACTGATGCTGTTTTTAGCAGAACTACCATGGTGTTGTTTTTGTGCAAAAATAAAAGTTCTCGGAATGGAACGAAACTTTGCGAGGAATTTTTATATAATATATAAGAATTTCTGGAGCCAAGACCTACCGGAGAGGGGCCCCTGGATAGGCACAACCCACTAGGGCGCGCCCCCTCTCTTGGCACGCCTAGGTGGGTTGTCCCCACCTGGTGGCCCCGCAGACCCTGAAACCAATGCTATAAAATCCTATTTTCGGAGAACAAAAATGAGGGAGAAAGAATTATCACGATCCACGAGACGGAGCCGCCTCCAAGTCCTGTTCTTCCTAGGGAGGGCAGATCAGGAGTCCGTTTGGGGCTCTGGAGAGGGGGATCTTCGTTCTTCGTCATCACCAACCCTTCTCCATCGCCAATTCCATGATGCTCCCCACTGGGAGTGAGTAATTCCTTCGTAGGCTCGCTGGTCGGTGAGGAGTTGGATGAGATTCATCATGTAATCAAGTTAGCTCTGGTAGGGCTTGATCCCTAGTATCCACTATGTTCTTAGACTAATGTTGCTATGACTTTGCCATGCTTAATGCTTGTCACTTTGGGCCCGGGTGCCATAATTTCATATCTGAACAGTTTATGTTATCACCATTATATTCATGTTCTAGATCCAATCTTGCAAGTTATAGTCACCTACTACATGTTATGATCCAGTAACCCTGGAGTGAGAATAACCGAGACTTCTTCCGATGATTACCGTAGTTTGAGGAATTCATGTATTCACTATGTGTTAATGCTTTGTTCTAGTTCTCTATTAAAAGGAGGCCTTAATATCTCTTAGTTTCCAATATGGACCCCGCTACCACGGGTGGGTAGGACAAAAGATGTCATGCAAGTTCTTTTAATAAAGCGCGTATGACTATTTACGGAATACATGCCTACATTATATCGATGAACTGGAGCTAGTGCCATATCGCCCTAGGTTATAACTGTCTCATGATGAATATCATCCAACAAGTCACCGATCCAATGCCTACGAATTTATCTTATATTGGTTCTGCTAAGTTACTACTGCTATCATCACTGTTACACTTGCTACAAAATTACTGCTATCACTATTACCGTTACCGTTGCTACTGCTACTATTATCAAAACTATCATATTACTTTGCTACTGATCACGTTGCTGTAGATAATTAATCTCCAGGTGTGGTTGAATTGACAACTCAGCTGAAAATACCTTCACATATTTTTTGGCTCCCATTGTGTCGAATCTATAAATTTGGGTTGAATACTCTACCCTCGAAAACGGTTGCGATCCCCTATACTTGTGGGTTATCAAGACCTTTTTCTAGCGCCGTTGCCGGGGAGCATAGCTATATTTGTTGATTCACTTGGGATTATTATCATATTATCACTATGAAGAATCTGAAGGATGCTAAGACTAAGATTTTTCCCTCAAGGACGAGGGGAGGTAAGGTACTGCCAACCAGTTCTGCTTTAGATTCACCTTCTGTTATAAGTGAACTTGCAACACCACCACATGCTATTAATTCTTATATGTCACACGTTATTGATGATGCTACTTCTGCTATGGATAATGCTTATGATGATGCTAGTACCTTGCTTGATAATGATGATGTGCCACTTGGTGAATTTCTTGATAAACAAATTGCTAGAGTTATACAACATGATGTTGTTGAATCTGATGATGGCTTGAAACTGAATCTCCTAAAACACCTGCTAGAACTAGCCATCCTAGATATGAATTGCCTAAGGTACCGGAAAGTTACGTTATGAGTGAAGAAACAACCAGAGATATTCTTGCTTGCAATGATAGAGATGATCTAGAGAAATTACTATGCAAGTATAAAGAAAAATCTCTGAATGCTAGAATGAAATGTGATCCTAAGTTTGCTACTTCACCTATCTTTATTGATGATAAGGATTATGAATTCTCTGTCGACCCAGAGTTAATTACTTTGGTTGAATTTGATCCTTTCCATGGTTATGAAACTGAAACTGTTGTGGCACATCTTAATAAGTTGAATGACATAGCCACCCTTTTTACTCATGATGAGAAAACTTTCTATTACTATATTCTCAAATTATTTCCTTTCTCATTAAAGGGTGAATCTAATGCTTGGTACCATACTCTTGCTCCTCGTTGTGTGCGTAGTTGCCAGGATATGATTTATTACTTCTATGAAAAATATTTTCCTGCTCATAAGAAACAAGCTGCCTTACAGGAACTATTTAACTTTGTGCAAATTAAAGAAGAGAGTCTCCCACAAGCTTGGGGGAGGCTTTGCCAATTACTTAATGCTTTGCTTGATCATCCACTTAAGAAAAATGAAATACTTGATATCTTCTATAATGGACTAACCGATGCTTCTAGGGACTTCCGAGATAGTTGTGCTGGTTGTGTTTTTAGGGAACGAACTGTTGGTCAAGCTAAAGAATTATTGAATAACATATTAAAAAATTATGATGATTGGACTATTGCTGAACCACCGCCTAAACGCACTCCAAAGAAGAGGGGTATATTATATCTCAGTCCTAAAGATATGCAAGAGGCAAATAAATCTATGAAGGAAAAATGTATTAAAGCCGAGGATGTTAAAAATTTACCTCCTATTGAAGAAATACATGGGCTTAATACACCGCCACTGCCTAAGGTGTAGAGGTAAATTCGCTTACGAAATTCAATGATAATGACAATCCTCACAATATGCATCCTAGTCAATGCCTTTATAAGTTTGAAAATTATATTAGAAAACAAGATCACTTCAATGCAAATGTTATGAAACAATTGAAATACAATTCTGATATGATTATTCGCTTGAGTGACTTGTTATTTAGAATATCAAATTATGTTAGAGGTGTTGGAAAGCATGCTTCTATGGTTTAAACTCAGTTAGAACAAGTTGCTAAATCTCAAAGAGAATTGCTTGATGAAATGAATAATAATATGCATGACTTTGCTGTTAGAGTTGCAACTAGAGGAGGTAAAATGACTCAGGAACTACTTTATCCTAAGGGACACCCAAAAAGAATTGAACAAGATTCACAAACAGCCAACACTAGTGCACCTAGTTCTTCTAAAAAGAAAAAGAAAAATAAGAATGATAAGACTTCACATGCTCCTAGTGAACCTGAAATAGAAAAACCTCCTGATAATGAAATTTCTATCTCTGGTGCTGAAACTCAATCTGGTAATGAACACTCACCTAGTGATAATGAAAAAGATAATGTTGATGTTCATGAAGACTCTCAACCAAATAATAAAGAACCAGACAATGATGTTGAGATAGAACCACCTGTTGATCTTGGTAACCCACAACCTAAAAATAAAAGATATGACAAAAGAGACTTTGTTGCTAGAAAACACGGTAAAGAAAGAGAACCGTGGGTTCAAAAACCTATGCCTTTTCCACCCAAGTCAACTAAAAATAATGATGATGAAGAATTTGAACGCTTTGCTGAAATGCTGAGGCCAGTCTTTTTGCGTACTCGCTTGACTGATATCCTGAAAATGCCTCCTTATGCAACGTATATGAAAAACATCATCACAAATAAGAGAAAAATACCGGAAGCTGAAATCTCCACTATGCTTGCTAATTACACTTTTAAAGATGGAGTACCTAAAATACTTGGAGATCCGGGAATACCAACTATACCTTGCTCTATCAAAAAGAATTATGTGAAAACTGCTTTGTGTGATTTAGGAGTTGGTGTTAGTGTTATGCCTTTCTCTTTATATAAAAGACTTGACTTGAATAAACTCACACCTACTGAAATATCTTTGCAAATGGCTGACAAATCAACTACCATACCTATCGATATCTGTGAGGATGTGCCCGTTGTTGTTGCTAATGTTACTATTTTGACTGACTTTGTTATACTTGAGAGGCCCGAGGATGACAACATGTCGATTATCCTTAGTAGACCCTTCTTGAATACTGCAGGGGCTGTTATTGATTGCAATAAAAGCAAGGTCACTTCTCATATCAATGGTAATGAGCATATGATGCACTTTCCGAAGAAACAATTCCAAGTGAATGGTATTGATGTTATTGAAAAAATATCCGACAATCACTATTGGAAGTTTTCAAATATCTCTACCTACTGTCAAAAATAAATATGAAATGCTTATTGTTGGGGACATGCATATCCCCATTGAGGTAACTTAGTGATTTACGAAAGTTCTTTGGTTCCATGCTAATCGAAAGTGCTTGTTAATAAGACTTGATCAACCTTATTAATGGATTATTTTTGAACGGTATGAAGTTGATGAATTTAGTAAGCACTACTTTCTGTCCCTACTTTTTATACTCTGTTTTTATTAGTTAAATAAAATAAAATGCCATGTTTTGTCTGTTTTCTGATTTTCCCGTGCAATAAAAAAATGACCCAAAAATAAAAGTTCTCAGAATGTCCTAAAAATTTAATACGATTTTTTTCTGACTATTCGAGAATTTTTGGTGCAATAAACATCAGAGGGAGGTGCACCAGGTGGGCACAACCCACCTGGGCGCGCCAGCACCCCCAGGCGCGCCCTGGTGGGTTGTGGTCCCCACGTGGGCCCTCTCACTTATCTCTTCATACCCCATCATCACCTACCTCGAGAAAAAAAATCTCCGTTGCTCTCTCTCTCCCGTGTTCTTGCTCCCAAACCCCTGGATTTCGATATCTTTGCCCGAAGCTCCGTTTCCGAAACTGTTTCAGGGGATTGTTGCTTGGTATGTGACTCCACCGTTTGTCCAATTAGTTTTTGTTTTAGTGGTTTATACTTTGAATAATTAGCTACTCTTGGTGCTGCTGTAGATGTGCTTGCATGTTGAATTCTTAGTGTTCTAAGTAGTTTGAATGCTTGCTTTGGCCTCTATGTATCCCTATGAGTAGTTGCTATCAATCTTACAAAGTTTTGCTGATAAATTTTTGTCAACCAAAATTATTATTTTTAGAAAATTGTACGCGTACATAATGAACCTATTTGGAAGGAGTTCTTCGAGGAGGCAATCCTCGGGGCATCTTCTAGTGACAGCTCCGCTCGCTGGTCATATGTTGAACCAAGTGAAACTTCCACTCGAGATGCCGCCACCAAAACATGCTTATGGCCTTGCGATGAGTATATGATATATGTGGACATTAAAGAAGAATTTGAGCAACATGTTCACAATGCTGGTCTCGGTCCCTACCTTTCAGATAAGTGTGAACAACACCATCTTCTCACTGAGTCATTTGTCAAAGGATTTAAATTCTTTCCCTGTGAGTCTAGGGTGTCGTTTACGCTTTATGATAACCCATTTACCACATCGCTAGAGAATTTTGCTTACCACTGCAAACTCCCGTATTGGGACTCGCTTGACGAACCGTCAAAGGCTAAGTACAAAACATTCTTGACTAGTCTTTGTTACGGTGAGAACAGAAGAGTGACACAAGGTAGAATAAAGAGCATTCATTTTCCCGCAATTCAGTACTTTGCATTATTTAATGGGAAATGTATAGTAGGCAAGCAATACTGTAGTACACTATGTGCTCCAGACTTGAGCCTCATCCACACCGCTCTCACTGGTGAAAGGAATTATAACCTTGGAGCGATTGTTGCACGCATACTTCAGCACAACGCTAACAGTGGATATTTCTATGGTGGATTATATGCTATGCGTTTAGCACGAGGGCTGGGTGTTGCACCCTTGCCCTTTGATCCTATCCTACCCACACATTATTTAGATTTTGCCACCTTAAAGGAACATAAGATTCTCAAGGGAAAGGTTGACAACTTCACTTATAATCTGTTGTTTAACCAAAAATATGTTGTGCACACATATTTGCCCACGCCTACTCTTTTTGATTATCACAGCAAGGGAAGATATTTTGTTCTTGAGAGCGAGGCCCGATCTCACAACCCAGCAGTGGAGGCAGCACGTCAGGCTGAGGCATCCGCACCTAGAGCCTCTATGAGCTACCACGCCAACTACTATCCAGATTACTGATCGATTACTGATACGTCTCCAACATATCTATAATTTTTGATTGTTCCATGCTATTATATTATCTGTTTTGGATCTAAAAGTGATTGATGTGTCCCCTATTAAATCTTTGTTTTGCAATATGAATATTGATAATGATGGGACTGGAGATGAGTCAACTTTAGTTAGAAGGCGTCCGAAAAATTCGGAGTTTTTAGATCTTGATGCAAAAATTGATAAAAGTGGGATTGAAGAGGTTAAAACTTTAGATAGCAACGAACCCACTATCTTAGATTCAAGGAATTTAATTATGATAATTTCTCTTTGATAGATTGTATTTCCTTGTTGCAATCCGTGCTAAATTCTCCTCATGCTTATAGTCAAAATAAAGCTTTTACTAAACATATCATTGATGCTTTGATGCAATCTTATGAAGAAAAACTTGAGTTGGAAGTTTCTATCCCTAGAAAACTTTACGTTGAGTGGGAACCTACTATTAAAATTAAAATTAAAGATCATGAATGCGATGCTTTGTGTGATTTGGGTGCTAGTGTTTCCACGATCCCAAAAACTTTGTGTGATTAGCTAGGTTTCCGTGAATTTGATGATTGTTCTTTAAACTTGCACCTTGCGGATTCCACTATTAAGAAACCTATGGGAAAGATTAATGATGTTCTTATTGTTGAAAATAGGAATTATGTGCCCATAGATTTCATTGTTCTTGATATAGATTGCAATCCTTCATGTCCTATTATTCATGGTAGACCTTTCCTTAGAACGATTGGTGCAATTATTGATACGAAGGAAGGGAATATTAGATTCCAATTTCAAATTAAATTACCATATGAATCTATTATGAGAGCCACTTATGGATTGCCTACCAAAGATGTCAATACCTAGATATATCTTCGCTTTTATGCCTAGCTAGGGGCGTTAAACGATAGCGCTTGTTGGGAGGTAACCCAATTTTATTTTTATTCCTTGCTTTTTGTTCCTGTTTAGTAATAAATAATTTATCTAGCCTGTGTTTTGGTTGTATTTTTTGTGTTTAATTAGTGTTTTTGCCAAGTAGAACCGTTGGGAAGACTTGGGGGAAGTCTTTTTGATCTTGTTGTAAAAACAGAAACTTTAGCGCTCACGAGAATTGCTACCATTTTTTATTGGAGAGTACTATTTAGTTAATTATTTTTGAAGATGATTAATAGATAAATTCCTCACGTCCAGAAATTTAGTTTAGAATTTTTGGGGTTCCAGAAGTTTGCGTTAGTTACAGATTACTACAGACTGTTCTGTTTTTGACAGATTCTGTTTTTCGTGTGTTGTTTGCTTATTTTGATGAATCTATGGCTAGTAATGGAGTTTATAAACCATAGAGAAGTTGGAATGCAGTAGGTTTAGCACCAATATAAATAAATAATGAGTTCATTACAGTACCTTGAAGTGGTGTTTTTTGTTTTCTTTCGCTAACGGAGCTCACGAGATTTTCTGTTAAGTTTTGTGTTGTGAAGTTTTCAAGTTTTGGGTAAAGATTTGATGGATTATGAAACAAGGAGTGGAAAGAGCCTAAGCTTGGGGATGCCCAAGGCACCCCAAGGTAAAATCCAAGAACACCAAAAAGCCTAAGCTTTGGGATGCCCCGTAAGGCATCCCCTCTTTTGTCTTCGTTCATCGGTAACTTTACTTGGAGCTATATTTTTATTCACCACATGATATGTGTTTTGCTTGGAGCATCTTGTATGATTTGAGTATTTGCTTTTTAGTTTACCACAATCATCCTTGCTGTACACATATTTTGAGAGAGACACACATGAATCGGAATTTATTAGATTACTCTATGTGCTTCACTTATATCTTTTGAGCTATATAATTTTTGCTCTATGTGCTTCACTTATATCTTTTAGATTACGGTGGTGGTTTTATTTTATAGAAATAATTGATCTCTCATGCTTCACTATTATTATTTTGAGAGTCCTTTAGAACAACATGGCAATTTGCTTTTAGGCATAATAAAAACTTTCATATAAGTGCGTTGAATACTATGAGAAGTTTGATACTTGATAATTGTTTTGAGATATGGAGATGGTGATATTAGAGTCATGCTAGTTGAGTAGTTGTGAATTTGAGAAATACTTGTGTTGAAGTTTGTGATTCCCGTAGCATGCACGTATGGTGAGCCGTTATGTGATGAAGTCAGAGCATGATTTATTTATTGATTGCCTTCCTTATGAGTGGCGATCAGGGACGAGTGATGGTATTTTCCTACCAATCTATCCCCCTAGGAGCATGCACATAGTACTTTGTTTCGATAACTAATAGATTTTTGCAATAAGTATGTGAGTTCTTTATGACTAATGTTGAGTCCATGGATTATACACACTCTCACCCTTCCACCATTGCTAGCCTCTCTAGTACCGCGCAACTTCTGCCCGTACCATAAACCCACCATCTACCTTCCTCAAAACAGCTGCCATACCTACCTATTATGGCATTTCCATAGCCATTCCGAGATATATTGCCATGCAACTTTCCACCGTTCCATTTGTTATGACACGCTTCATCATTGTCATATTGCTTTGCATGATCATGTAGTTGACATCGTATTTGTGGCAAAGCCATCGTTCATAACTCTTTCATACATGTCACTCTTGATTCATTGCATATCCCGGTACACTGCCAGAGGCATTCACATAGAGTCATATTTTGTTCGAAGTATTGAGTTGTAATTCTTGAGTTGTAAGTAAAAAGAAGTGTGATGATCATCATTATTAGAGCATTGTCCCAGTGAGGAAAGGATGATGGAGACTATGATTCCCCCACAAGTCGGGATGAGACTCTGGACGAAAAATAAAAAAGGGGAGAAAAGAGGCCAAAAGAAAAAAGAAAGAAAGAAGGCCCAGATAAAAAAGAGAGAAAAAGAGAGAAGGGACAATGTTACTATCCTTTTTCCACACTTGTGCTTCAAAGTAGCACCATGATCTTCATGATAGAGAGTCTCCTATGTTGTCACTTTCATAAACTAGTGGGAATTTTACATTATAGAACTTGGCTTGTATATTCCAATGATGGGCTTCCTCAAATTGCCCTAGGTCTTCGTGAGCAAGCAAGTTGGATGCACACCCACTTAGTTTCTTTTGTTGAGCTTTCATACACTTATAGCTCTAGTGCATCCGTTGCATGGCAATCCCTACTCACTCACATTGATATATATTGATGGGCATATCCATAGCCCATTGATACGCCTAGTTGATGTGAGACTATCTTCTCCTTTTTGTCTTCTCCACAACCACCATTGTATTCCACCTATAGTGCTATGTCCATGGCTCACGCTCATGTATTGCGTGAAAATTGAAAAAGTTTGAGAACATCAAAAGTATGAAACAATTGCTTGGCTTGTCATCGGGGTTGTGCATGATTTAATATTCTATGTGATGAAGATAGAGCATAGCCAGACTATATGATTTTGTAGGGATAACTTTATTTGCCCATGTTATTTTGAGAAGACATAATTGCTTAGTTAGTATGCTTGAAGTATTATTATTTCTATGTCAATATTAAACTTTTATCTTGAATCTTTCGGATCTGAACATTCATGCCACAATAAAGAAAAATTACATTGAGAATATGTTAGGAAGCATTCCACATCAAAAATTCTGTTTTTATCATTTACATACTCGAGGACGAGCAGTAATTAAGCTTGGGGATGCTTGATACGTCTCCAACGTATATATAATTTTTGATTGTTCCATGCTATTATATTACCTGTTTTGGATGTTAATGGGCTTTATTTTACACTTTTATATTATTTTTGGGACTAACCTATTAACCGGAGGCCCAGCCCAAATTGCTGTTTTTTGCCTATTTCAGTGTTTCGTAGAAAAGGAATATCAAACGGAATCCAAAGGGAATGAAACCTTCGGGAGAGTTATTTTTGGAACAAACGTGATCCAGGGGACTTGGAGTGGACGTCAAGAAACAATCAAGGAGGCCACGAGCCAGGGGGCGCGCCCTCCACCCTCGTGGGCCCCTCGTTGCTCCACTGACCTACTTCTTCCTCCTATATATATTCATATACCCCGAAAACATCCAGGAGCACCACAAAACCCTATTTTTCACCGCCGCAACCTTCTGTACCCAAGAGATCCCATCTTGGGGCCTTTTCCAGAGCTCCGCCGGAGGGGGCATTGATCACGGAGGGCCTCTACATCAACTCCATGGCCCCTCCGATGATGTGTGAGTAGTTTACCTTAGACCTTCGGGTCCATAGTTATTAGCTAGATGGCTTCTTCTCTCTCTTTGGATCTCAATACAAAGTTCTCCTCGATTCTCTTGGAGATCTATTCGATGTAATCTTCTTCTGCGGTGTGTTTGTCGAGATCCGATGAATTGTGGGTTTATGATCAAGTTTATCTATGAACAATATTTGAATCTTCTCTGAATTCTTTTATGTATGATTGGTTATCTTTGCAAGTCTCTTCGAATTATCAGTTTGGTTTGGCCTACTAGATTGATCTTTCTTGCAATGGGGGAAGTACTTAGCTTTGGGTTCAATCTTGCGGTGCTCGATCCCAGTGATAGAAAGGGAAATGACACGTATTGTATGGTTGCCATTGAGGATAAAAAGATGGGGTTTATATCACATTGCATGAGTTTATCCCTCTACATCATGTCATATTACTTAAGGTGTTACTCTAT
Source organism: Triticum monococcum (assembly GCA_034509565.1). Lineage (NCBI taxonomy): Eukaryota > Viridiplantae > Streptophyta > Magnoliopsida > Poales > Poaceae > Triticum > Triticum monococcum. The sequence continues at coordinate 676,707,887 of CM067845.1, forward strand.
TCTTATGAACTTAATACTCTAGATGCATGCTGGATAGCGGTCGATGTGTGGAGTGATAGTAGTAGATGCAGGCAGGAGTCGGTCTACTTGTCACAGACGTGATGCCTATATACATGATCATACCTAGATATTCTCATAATTATTCGCTTTTCTATCAATTGCTCGACAATAATTTGTTCACCCACCGTAATACTTATGCTATCTTGAGAGAAGCCACTAGTGAAACCTATGGCCCCCGGGTCTATTCTCCATCATACAAGTTTCCAATCTATTTTTTTGCAATCTTTACTTTCAATCTATATCATAAAAATACCAAAAATATTTATCTTATTATCATTATCTCTATCAGATCTCACTCTTGCAAGTGGCTTTGAAGGGATTGAAAATTACCAAGTTAGGCCAAAAGCCTAAGCTTGGGGGAGTACGTGATTTTCACCGACATTACATTCATGTCCACTTACTTATCTTGTCGGTGCTCACACTTTTTCATTGTATCATCCATGCTTAGGTTTATTTTTCTTGCTTTTGTTGGGGAACATAGTAATTCAAAAAAAATTCCTATGATCACGCAAAATCTATCTAGGAGATGCATAACAACAAGACAGGGAGAGTGTGTCCACGTACCCTCATAGACCGAAAAGCGGAAGCGTTTGGTAATGAGATTGATGTAATCGAACGTCTTCGCGATCCAACCAATCCAAGTACCGAACGTACGGCACCTCCGCGATCAGCACAGGTTCAGCTCGGTGACGTCCCTCGTACTCTTGATCCAGCTGAGGCCAAGGGAGAGTTCCCTCGGCACGACGGCGTGGCGACGGTGTTGATGAAGTTACTAGCGCAGGGCTTCGCCTAAGAACTATGACGGTATGACCGAGGTGTGTAACTGTGGAGGGGGGCACCGCACATGGCTAAAAGATCAACTTGTGTGTGTTCTAGGGTGCCCCCTGCGTCCGTATATAAAGGAGGGAGGAGGAGGAGGCCGACCTAGGAGGGGCGCGCCTATAGGGGGAGTCCAACTAGGATTCCCAATCCTAGTTGGAGTCCCCTTCCTTTTCCAAGAGGTGGAGAGAGGGAAGGAGGAGGAGAGGGAGAAGGAAAGAGGGGGGCGTCGCCCCCTCCTAGTCCAATTCGGACCAGCCCATGGGGGGCGCACTGCCTCCCCTTGTGGCCCTTCTCTCCTTTCCACTAAAGCCCAATAAGGCCCAATACTTTCCCTGGTGAATTCCCGTAACTCCCCGGTTCTCCAAAAAATAACCGAATCACTCGGAACTATTCTGATGTCGGAATATAGCCTTCCAATATATGAATCTTTACCTCTCGACTATTAGAGACTCCTCGTCATGTCCGTGATCTCATCCGGTACTCCGAACAAACTTCGGTCATCAAATCACATAACTCATAATACAAATCTTCATCGAACGTTAAGCGTGCGGGCCCTACGGGTTCGAGAGCTATGTAGACATGACCGAGACACATCTCCAATCAATAACCAATAGCGGAACCTGGATGCTCATATTGGCTCCTACATATTCTTCAAAGATCCTTATCGGTCAAACTGCATAATGACATACGTTGTTCCCTTTGTCATCGATATGTTACTTGCCCGAGATTCGATCATCGGTATCATCATACCTAGTTCAATCTCGTTACTGGCAAGTCTCTTTACTCGTTCCATAATGCATCATCCCGTAACTAACTCATTAGTCACATTTCTTGCAAGGCTTATAGTGATGAGCATTACCAAGAGGGCCCAAAGATACCTCTCTGACATTCGGAGTGACAAATCCTAATCTTGATCTATGCCAACTCAACAAACACCATCAGAGACACCTGTAGAGCATATTTATAATCACCCAGTTACGTTGTGATGTTTGATAGCACACTAAGTGCGGCTAAGGGAGTCCTGGATTAGGGGTCTCCGGACAGCCGGACTATATCCTTTGGCCGGACTGTTAGACTATGAAGATACAAGACTGAAGACTTCGTCTCGTGTCCGGATGGGACTCTACTTGGCGTGGAAGGCAAGCTAGGTAATACGGATATGTATATCTCCTCCTTTGTAACCGACCTTGTGTAACCCTAACCCTCTCCGATGTCTATATAAACTGGAGGGTTTTAGTCCGTAGGACAACAGACAATCATACCATAGGCTAGCTTCTAGGGTTTAGCCTCTCCGATCTCGTGGTAGATCAACTCTTGTGATACTCATATCATCAACAATAAATCAAGCAGGACGTAGGGTTTTACCTCCATCAAGAGGGCCCGAACCTGGGTAAAACATCATGTCCCCTGCCTCCTGTTACCATCCGCCTAGACGCACAGTTCAGACCCCCTACCCGAGATCCGCCGGTTTTGACACCAACATTGGTGCTTTCATTGAGAGTTCATCTGTGTCGTTGCCGTAAGGCTTGATGGCTCCTTCTATCATCGATAGCGATGCAGTCCAAGGCGAGACTTTTCTCCCCGGACAGATCTTTGTGTTCGGCGGCTTCGCACTGCGGGCCAACTCGCTTGGCCATCTGGAGCAGATCGAAAGTTATGCCCCTGGCCACCAGGTCAGGTTTGGAAGCTTAAACTACACGACTGATATCCGCGGAGACTTGATCTTCGACGGATTCGAGCTTCTGCCTTGTGCGTCACGCGGTCACAATGAGTACGATTTAGCTCTACCATCAGATAGTGTTCAAGAGATCGCACCGGCAGCCGCTCCGACCCTCAATTCGGAGCTAGTTGCGCCGTCCATGGACGGGTGGATGGACCCCGCCACGGAGGCCTTACCCTCAATGGCGATCGAGCCGAACATCGACCTTACCCTGCACGAGAGCCGTGTTGTCAGACTGCCGGTCCTTCTCCGGCCACGGACTCTGAACCGCCTGCGCCCGTTCCTAGTGAATATGATTAGGCGCCGATCATGGAGTTTACCTCCGCGGATGTTTTTCAGCACTCGCCCTTTGGTGACATACTGAACTCATTAAGGTCTCTCTCCTTGTCAGGAGGATCCTGGCCAAACTATGTCCGGCAGGATTGGGATGCGGATGACGAAGAAATTCGCTGCCCACCCACCACCCACTTAGTAGCCACTGTCGACGACTTAACCGACATGCTCGACTTCGACTCCGAAGACATCGATGGTATGGATGATGATGCGGGAGACGAAGAGGAACCACTGCCCACAGGGCACTAGACAGCCACCTCATCATACGATATATACATGGTGGACACACCCAAAGAAGGCAATGGCGACGAGACAACGGAGGATGACCGCTCCAAGAAGCAACCCAAGCGCCGACGTCAGCGGCGCCACTCTAAGTCCCGCCAAAGCAAAAGTGGTGATACCGGCACACGAGATAATAACACTCCAGATAGTGCCGAAGATGGCAACAATCCCCTCCAGCACGATCTAGGACAGGAGGATGGAGAGGCCAGCCCTCCAGAGAGAGCGGCAGATGGAAAGGCGGAGGATGATAATTACATGCCCCCCTCCGAAGACGAGGCAAGCCTCAATGATGACGAATTCGTCGTGCCAGAGGATCCCGTCGAACAAGAGTGCTTCAAGCGCCGGCTTATAGCCACGGCAAATAGCCTTAATAAAAAGCAGGAGTAGCTTCAAGCTGATCAAGATCTGCTAGCTGACAGATGGACTGAAGTCCTCGCGGCTGAGGAATATAAACTCGAAAAATGCAGGTTGCTACCCCGACTGGAGGAAGAAGCGTATGACGCGGCTGATCGGCCACCTCATGGCCGCGATAGAGAGGCATTCCAGCCAAAAGCTCAGCCTGCACCCCGATGCCATTCAGATAAAAGGCATGGGGAAATACGCTAGACCTGCGAGACGTTTTGGAAGACAAAGCAAAACATGCAAGATCGATCTATGGATCACGAGGACGCGCCACTATGCGAGACGATAAACGTCACGCCGGATACAGTAAAAGTAAATCCGGCCGGGCCGAACACAGTGGGCAAGGCTCATTGGAGCTGCATCACGATATAGCCCAGTACAGAGGTGCTGTACACCCCTTATGCTTCACAGATGAAGTAATGGATCATCAAATCCCAGAGGGTTTCAAACCCGTAAACATAGAATCATAAGACGTCATGACAGATCCTGCGGTATGGATCGAGGATTTCCTCCTGCACATCCACATGGCCCGTGGTGATGACCTACACGCAATCAAATACCTCCCACTCAAACTTAAAGGACCAGCTCGGCATTGGTTGAACAGCTTGCCAACAGAGTCCATTGGCTGTTGGGAAGATCTGGAAGCCGCATTCCTCGACAACTTTCAGGGCACTTATGTACGACCACCAGATGCCGATGACCTGAGTCATATAATTCAGCAGCCAGAGGAATCGGCCAGGCAATTCTGGACATGGTTCCTAACAAAGAAAAATCAAAATCGTCGACTGTCTGGATGCAGAGGCCCTAGCAGCTTTTAAACACAACATCCGCGACGAGTGGCTAGCCCGGCACCTTGGTCAGGAAAAGCCGAAATCTATGGCAGCCCTCACGACACTCATGACCCGCTTTTGTGCCGGAGAAGACAGCTGGCTGGCTCGCAGTAATAACATATCAAAGAACCGTGGTACTTCGGATACCAAGGACGGCAATGGCAGGTCACGTCGCAACAAACATAAGTGCTACATTAACAGCGACAATACCAAGGATATGGCAGTCAATGCCAGATTCAAAGGCTCTAAACCCGGTCAGCGGAAAAAGCCATTTAAAAGAAGCACTCCGGGCCCGTCCAGTTTGGACCGCATACTCGATCGCTTGTGTCAAATACACGGCACCCCCGACAAGCCAGCCAACCACACCAATAGGGATTGTTGGGTATTCAAGCAGGCCGGCAAGTTAAATGCCAAAAACAAAGATAAGGGGCCACATAGCGATGACGAGGAAGAGCCCCGGCAGCCGAACACCGGAGGACAGAAGAGGTTCCCCCCACAAGTGCGGACGGTGAACATGATATACGTAACCCACATCCCCAAGAGGGAGCGGAAGCGTGCGCTCAGGGACGTATATGCGTTGGAGCCAGTCGCCCCAAAGTTCAACCCATGGTCCTCCTGTCCGATCACCTTCGGTCGCAGGGACCACCCCACTAGTATCCGTCATGGCGGATTCGCCGCACTGGTCCTAGACCCAATCATTGATGGATTTCACCTCACTCGAGTCCTTATGGATGGTGGCAGCAGCCTGAACCTGCTTTACTAGGACATAGTGCGCAAAATTGGTATAGACCCCTCAAGGATCAAACCCACAAAAACGACCTTTAAAGGCGTCATACCAGGTGTAGAGGCCCATTGCACAAGCTCAGTCACATTGGAAGTGGTCTTCGGATCCCTGGATAACTTTCGAAGCGAAGAGTTAATCTTCGATATAGTCCCGTTCCGCAGTGGTTATCATGCACTGCTCTGGCGAACCGCATTTGCAAGATTCAATGCGGTACCGCATTATGCATACCTCAAGCTCAAGATGCCAGGACCTCAGGGGGTCATTACAGTTAACGGAAACACAGAGCGCTCTCTCCAAACGGAGGAGCACACTGCGGCCCTCGCAGCGGAAGCGCAAAGCAGCCTCTTAAGGCAATCCACTAGTTCGGCGATTAAGGACCCGAACACCTTCAAGCGCGCCCGGAGTAATTAGCAACAGGACCGCCTGGCACGTTCCGAGCTCGCATAGCAATGCGGCCCCCACCCCGGCCCAAGCCAAACGGCGAAATCCGTGCCACGCGTACATAATTGCCCATAAAAAATACCATGGGCACAGGTAGGGAGGGGGCACGACTACGGCACGCTCCAAGATGCGGCTTAAACCGCACTAGGGGCTTCCTGCCTTGTTATTTTTTCAGGACTTTAATCTCTAGAAACCCGGCCCGGCAGCATGATTGCCGAACACATGATGCATCAACCAAGGAGGCAGAAAGCTATGTCACACCACAGAACTCCTAGGTGGATTACGATAACGAGTGAAATACTTGCTTTAATATTATTCCTCAACTTGCCCTTGGAGGGGACATAGTCCTACTTTTTGCTTATCGCACTACCTGTATCATTCTGCTCCAACGCACGTTTTTAATATAATAAACAATGCATAGCATTAAGACTATTATTGCATTCTTCTTTTTTATATATGTTCATTCATGACATCCAGCACCCGTACACTCTGGTACGGCTAGTACACCAGGGGCTTAAGTACCCCACAATATGGTGTGAGAAGTCCGAACACTTTCACAAGTGCGGCAACCCGAACTTATAGCATTATATGCATCAGCTCCGAATCATGTCTTTGGTCAATAGTTGGGTTTGCCCAGCTCCCATGTTTTGGTACCTTACGTTCCGCTATATCGGCTAAGGTAGCACTGGGAGAACTACTGCGATTGTGCCCCGGTTCAGTTGGGCTAAGCACCTCAATAGAGAAAGCTAAAACTGACTGTCATGATAAGGCGAGAGACTGGTCGCTGTTCGAGAGGTTTTCGAGTCCTTAAAGACTTATGCCACTTAGAGCGAGGAGTCGGCCCTATCCGGCTTAAGGCGTGTATCGCGCCCCAGATTCGGCCTTCCAAATACTGGGGGCTTCGCCGAAATTTAAAATTATAGAATTCTATGGCTAAGTGAGAGTGATAACGCATTATAGTCCGATTGCCTTGTTCGTTGTGCTGAGCACCTCCCTCGAAGGACCCAACAATGGGAACAAGAGTGATCAGGTTTATCCCGAACACCCCAGCACTCGTGGCATGGGGGCAGAAGCCGACGACTAGCCATCTCTCAGATTTGATAAACAGCCAAACAGAAGGTAATATTTTAAATTCAAACAAGCGTTGCATAGCGCATATGAACAAGTTTTCATAACTACAGGATTACACGAGCAAGTTTACTCGAATATTATATCTTTCGTACACTCGTCCGCTACGAGACGAGCACCCTTCAGGACACCCTCATAGTACATCTCAGGGTGGCGGTGCTCCTTGCCCTCCGGCGGCCCTTCCTTAATCAGCTTCACGGCGTCCAGCTTGGCCCATTGCACCTTCACACGGGCGAAAGCCCGGCGTGCACCTTCGATGCAGATGGACCGCTTGATGACTTCCAGCCATGGGCAGGCATCCACAAGCCGCCTCACCAGGCCGAAGTAGCTATTGGGAAGGGCGTCGCCAGGCCACAGCCGGACTATAAAGCCCTTCATGGCCTGTTCGGCCGCCTTGTGTAGCTCAACCAGCTGCTTTAGCTGGTCGCTCATAGGCACCCGTGTTCGGTCCCAGTATATTGGGCCCAGAACAACTTCTCCGTTGAGCTTCCCTCCTCGGCCTGGAAAAATGTTGCGGCATCCGACATGCTGCGGGGCAAATCTGCGAACGCTCCTGGAGAGCTCCGGATTCGGGTAAGTAACATGTAATTTACTTTCACATGCTTGCTCTGCATAAAAAATGCCTTACCCGCCGCTATTTTCTTCATCGCATCAATCTCCTGGAGGGCCTTTTGGGCTTCGGCCTTGGCATTCTTTGCGCTCTCGAGGGCTGCAGCAAGCTCGGACTCTCGCGTCTTCGAGTCAAGCTCCAACGCCTCATGCTTCGTCACGAGAGCCTGGAGTTCTTGCTGCACCTCGCCCACCCGTGCCACCTGCCTTTCCCGCTCGGTACGCTCCTTGGCCGCTTTGTCTTCGGCCTCGGATAGCGCTTGCTTTAGGGTCGCCACCTCAGTCGTGGCCCCTGGCAAATTTACGATGATTCTGTCATTTTGCAATCGTGTTCTTTTTATATATATAACCGTAGACTAGGTACTACCTACATTTGTTCTCCTCGAGCTGCCTCTTAGCAAGGCCGAGCTCTTTCTTGGACCCTTCGAGGTCCTGCTTCAGTGCGGCGACCTCCGCAGTCAGTGCGGCAGAGGCCAGCAGCAAAGCCTGCATACGCATATAGACATACTTATATTAGACTCTTGCGATATTGTTTGATCCTCTGTTCGGCTTTTCTTTGTGAACACCGAACAGAGAATCAGGGGAACACCAAACAGAACAGAACACCGAACAGAACACCTCAAAGCCTGTCAGAAGGCTGGCACAAGCTTCAGTCAGTCCGCTCTTGGCGGACTGAACCTTCTGGACCACCACACTCATAATAGTGCGGCGATCTTCGTCGATGGAAGCGCCGCGAAGCACTCCCAGCAGACTGTCCGGTGTCTTTGGATGGACAAAGGTCACCGGCACAGGCGTCTTGCCCCTTTTAGAAGGAGGCCGCCTGCCCGAGTCCGGAACCGCTGGGGGTTCTGGCGCGGTGTTCGGCTGAGGGCCGAACTCGGAGCCCTCTGGAGCCTTGCTCCCTGTGCTCCCGGAGTCCGGAAGGTCGCCTTGAGGCGCCTTCGGGACTGTCTCCCCTCGACCTGGTGCCTCTTGAGACAATACCTCGGCGTTGTCCGTAGGGCAGGGGGAGGTGGCGGTCGGAAGTGGATCTCTATCCATATCCGACAAGCCCAGGGAGCCGTCCGACGAAACGTCGATACGGGCTCGTGGCGGTCTGCATAATCATAATTCGGTGTTAGAAGAAACAGTGTGACAAATGAATGCTATGAGTTACTCTGGCATCCGAATACTTACGACTTTGCCAGGGGCTTGGCCCTGAGCAGCCACTCGTCTTCGCCTTCGGCGACGGTGGTAGAGTAGTCCGGAAGGAGAGTCCTTCCCTTCTTGGACCCTTCGCCCCCCCGGTTGGGGCGGCCTTCCTTTTCTTGTCTCCCCCAACTAGAGGGGGAGCGTCTTCATCTTCCTCCTCGTCTTCGTGGGAGGAGTGTGCCGAGGAGTCCTCGGACGATGAGTCCGATATCACCTGGCACTGGGAACTCTTTCGGGTTCCCTTGGCCTTCTTGGTCTTTTCCGGCACCTTGTAAGGAGCCGGAGTCAGCATCTCCGTCAGGAGAGTGTCCGCAGTGTCTTCGGGCAGAGGGGTCGGACACTTAATCTGCCCCGACGTCTCCACCCAGTCATGTCAAAGGCATGGAGATAAGACCCCACACATGATTAAGCTAGGGGAAATAAAATATCCTACCGGATGTATAGAACTCACCGAGTGCACTCGGCGCTTCGCGCATTGCCCGCGGTCCTCAGTGAGGGAGGGAGGGACCTCGGCACCCTTGAACAACACCTTCCAGATGTCCTTGTGCGTCGTGTCGAAGAGCTCGCTTGGAGTCTAGTGCTGGGCCGGGTCGAACTCCCACAAATTGAAGTCCCGTTGTTGGCACGGGAGGATCCGGCGGATGAGCATGACCTGGACTATGTCGACAAGCTTAAGCTTCTTGCCTGCCATATTCCGGATACTTTTCTGGAGTCCGTCCAGCTCCACCGATGGACCCCAGGACATACCCTTCTCTTTCCAGGAAGTGAGCCACGTGGGGATTCCGGATCAAAACTTGGGGGCGGCCACCCATTTGGCGTCGCGCGGCTCGATGATGTAAAACCACGCTGATTGCCACCCCTTTATGGTCTCCACGAAGGAGCATTCGAGCCATATAACGTTGGGCATCTTGCCCACCATGGCTCCGCCGCATTCTGCTTGTTGGCCGCCCACTACCTTCGGCTTGATATTGAAGGTCTTTAACCACAGGCCGAAGTGGGGCCGGATGCGGAGGAAAGCCTCACACACGACAATGAAAGCTGAAATGTTGAGGATGAAGTTCGGGGCCATATCATGGAAGTCCAGCCCGTAATAGAACATGAGACCACGGACGAATGGATGGAGGGGAAACCCCAGTCCGCGGAAAAAGTGGTGGAGGAAAACTACCCTCTCGTAAGGTTCAGGGGTAGGAACGATCTGCCCCGCAGTGGGAAGCCGATGCACGATATTCGCGGCCAAGTATCCGGCTCCCCGTAGCTTCTTGATGTGTCCCTCCATAACGGAGGAAGCCATCCATTTACCTCCCGCTCCGGACATGATTGGAGGAGGTTGAGGGGAAGGATGTGGGCTTGGGCGTTGGAGCTCGAGTGCGCAATAATGGATGAGCAAGGAGGAAGAAGGCGTGGGTAGAAAAAGGTTAAACCTTGTCCCTTTATAAGGGCGGCCAAAACTATGCGCCCCACTAGCCTGGTAAAACTCGCTTATCCCCCAAGCGCCATAATCGATGGCGCGGTTGGGTTACCCACACCCATATTGATGAGAATCCCGTAATAAGGGGGACACGATCTCTGCTTTGACAAGACGTCTCAAGAAACTGCCTCGCGTTATGTGCGGAGCTAGTTAAAGGAAACGGTTCGAATAATCACCTGGCCATGGCATAATGTCATGTTGCCAAAACGGGTCAGCAGATTAGATTTGTGGAAATATTATTCTCTCTACGATGGTATGTGGAACTTATTTTGCAGGGTCGGACACTATCCTTGTATTCAAATTCTTCTGTGGTGTATTCGGAGGAAGAACCCGCCTTGCAATGCCGAAGACAATACTGCGCACCTGACTCGTCATCATTGAAGCCTGGTTCAGGGGCTACTGAGGGAGTCCTGGGTTAGGGGGTCTCCGGACATCCGGACTATATCCTTTGGCCGGACTGTTAGACTATGAAGATACAAGATTGAAGACTTCGTCTCGTGTCCGGATGGGACTCTACTTGGCGTGGAAGGCAAGCTAGGCAATACGGATATGTATATCTCCTCCTTTGTAACTGACCTTGTGTAACCCTAACCCTCTCCGGTGTCTATATAAACCGAAGGGTTTTAGTCCGTAGGACAACAGACAATCATACCATAGGCTAGCTTCTAGGGTTTAGCCTCTACGATCTCGTGGTATATCAACTCTTGTAATACTCATATCATCAAGAATAAATCAGGAAGGACATAGGGTTTTACCTCCATCAAGAGGGCCCGAACCCGGGTAAAACATCGCGTCCCCTGCCTCCTGTTACCATCCGCCTAGACGCACAGTTCGGGCCCCCCTACCCGAGATCCGCCGGTTTTGACACCGACAGTGGCCTAGCGGCTTGTTCGGCCTTTAACTCAGCAGCTGCCTTCTTGACAGCTGCATTGCTCACTCTGGCTTGCTCCTTGTTGGAAATATGCCCCAGAGGCAGTAATAAAATGGTTATTATTATATTAACTTGTTCATGATAATTGTCTATTGTTCATGCTATAATTGTGTTATTTGGAAATCGTAATACATGTGTGAATACATAGACCACAACATGTCCCTAGTGAGCCTCTAGTTGACTAGCTCATTGGTCAACAGATGGTCAGGGTTTCTTGACCATGGACATTGGATGTCGTTGATAACGGGATCAGATCATTAGGAGAATGATGTGATGGACAAGACCCAATCCTAAGCATAGCACAAGATCGTGTAGTTCGTCTGCTAAAGCTTTTCTAATGTCAAGTATCATTTCCTTAGACCATGAGATTGTGCAACTCCCGGATACCGTAGGAATGCTTTGGGTGTGCCAAACGTCACAACGTAACTGGGTGGCTATAAAGGCACACTACGGGTATCTCGAAAAGTGTCTGTTGAGTTGGCACGAATCGAGACTAGGATTTGTCACTCCGTGTGATGGAGAGGTATCTCTGGGCCCACTCGGTAAGACATCATCATAATGAGCTCAATGTGACCAAGGAGTTGATCATGGGATGATGTGTTACGGAACGAGTAAAGAGACTTGCCGGTAATGATATTGAACAAGGTATTGGGATACCGACGATCGAATCTTGGGCAAGTATCATACCGGTAGACAAAGGGAACTGTGTACGGGATTGATTGAATCCCTGATATCGTGGTTCATCTGATGAGATCATCGTGGAACATGTGGGAGCCAACATGGGTATCTAGATCCTGCTATTGGTTATTGGCCGGAGAGATGTCTCGGTCATGTCTACATGATTGCCAAACCCATAGGGTCTACACACTTAAGGTTCGGTGACGCTAGAGTTGTTATGGGAAATAGTATGTAGTTACCAAATGTTGTTCAGAGCCCCGGATGAGATCCCGGACATCACGAGGAGTTCCGGAATGGTCCGGAGGTGAAGATTTATATATGGGAAGTCATCATACGGTCACCGGAAGTGTTCGAGGGTTTATCGGTATTGTACCGGGACCACCGAAGGGGTTCCGGGGGTCCACCTGCCCCGGAGGGCCCTATGGGATGTATGTGGAAGGGAACCAGCCCCTAAGTGGGCTGGGCGCCATCCCCCTAGGGCCCATGCGCCTAGGGTTGGGGGGGGGGGAGGGAACCCTAAAGGGGGCGCCCCCTTGACCTGGGGGGCAAGCCCCCTCCCCTTGGGCGCCGCCCTCCCTCTAGATCTCATCTAGAGGGGCCGGCCCCCTGCCCCCTTCGCCCTATAAATAGAGGGGTGGAGGGAGGGCAGCAACACCACATCCAAGGCGCAGCCCTTCCCCTCTTCAACACCCCCTCCTCCTCCGTTGATCTTGGCGAAGCCTTGCTGGAGAACTGCAAGCTCCACCACCACGCCGTCGTGCTGCCGGAGCTCTTCCCCAACTTCTCCTTCCCCCTTTCTGGATCAAGAAGGAGGAGACGTCCCCGGGCTGTACGTGTGTTGAACGTGGAGGCGCCATTGTTTGGCGCTTAGATCGGAATCAACTGCGATCTAAATCGCTGCGAGTATGACTCCTTCATCTGCGTTCTTGTAATGCTTCCGCGTCGTGATCTTCAAGGGTATGAAGATGCACTCCCCTCTCTCTCGTTGCTAGTCTCTCCAATGATTGACCTTGGTGATGTGTAGAATTTTTTTAATTTCTGCAACGGTCCCCAACAGTGGCATCACGAGCTAGGTCTATGCGTAGTTTGTATGCACGAGTAGAACACAAGTTGTTGTGGGCGTCGATTTTGTCAATTTACTTGCCGTTACTAGTCTTATCTTGATTCGGCGGCATCGTGGGATGAAGCGGCCCAGACTGACCTTACATGTACGCTTACGTGACACAGGTTCCAACGACTGACATGCACTAGTTGCATAAGGTGGCTAGCGGGTGTCTGTCTCTCCCACTTTAGTCGGATCAGATTCGGTGAAAAGGGTCCCGATGAAGGGTAAATAGAAATTGGCATATCACATTGTGGTTTTGGCGTAGGTAAGAAACGTTCTTGCTAGAAACCTATAGCAGCCACGTAAAAAAACTTGCAACAACAATTAGAGGACGTCTAACTTGTTCTTGCAGCATATGCCGTGTGATGTGATATGGAGAAAAGGATGTGATGAATGATATATGTGATGTATGAGATTGATCATGTTCTTGTAATAGGAATCACGACTTGCATGTCGATCAGTATGACAACCGGCAGGAGCCATAGGAGTTGTCTTAATTTACTGTATGACCTGCGTGTCACTGAAAACGCCATGTAATTACTTTACTTTATTACTAACCATTAGCCATAGTAGTAGAAGTAATAGTTGGCAAGACAACTTCGTGAAGACACGATGATGGAGATCATGATGATGGAGATCATGGTGTCGTGCCGGTGACGATGATGATCATGGCGTCCCGAAGATGGAGATCAAAAGGAGCAAAATGATATTGGCCATTGATACGTCTGTCGATGTCAAAACTGGCGGATCTCGGGTAGGGGGTCCCGAACTGTGCGTCTAGGCCGGATGGTAACAAGAGGCAAGGAACACGATGTTTTACCTAGGTTCGGGCCCTCTCGATGGAGGTAAAACCCTACGTCCTGCTTGATTAATATTGATGATATGGGTAGTACAAGAGTAGGTCTACCACGAGATCAAGGAGGCTAAACCCTAGAAGCTAGCCCATGGTATGATTGTTGTATGATGAAGTTGTCCTACGGACTAAAACCCTCCGGTTTATATAGACACCGCAGAGGGTTAGGGTTACACAAAGTCGGTTATAATGGTAGGAGATCTAAATATCTGCATCGCCAAGCTTGCCTTCCACACCAAGGAAAGTCCCATCTGGACACGGGACGAAGTCTTCAATCTTGTATCTTCATAGTCCTGGAGTCCGGCTGCAGGTATAGTCCGGCTACCCGAACACCCCCTAATCCAAGACTCCCTCAGTAGCCCCTGAACCAGGCTTCAATGACGACGAGTCCGGTGCGTAGATTTCTTCGGCAGTGCAAGGCGGGTTCCTCCTCCAAATTCTTCATAAAAGTTTGTAAACACCAAGAGTAGTGTCCGGCTCTGCAAAATAAGTTTCCACGTATTGCCACAGAGAGAATAATATTAACACAAATCTAATCTGCTGACGTATTCCGCAGCGTGACATCACACTACGGCCAAGCCTTTATTCGAATCGTTTTCACTTTTCCACCTCAGCGTGTTTTGCGAGGCGGTTTCCTTGGCACGTCTTGTCAAAGCAGAGATCGTGTCCCTCATTTACGGGATTCTCATCAATACGGACGTGGGTAACCCAACCGCGCCATTTATCACGGCGCTGGGGAGGCAAGCGAGTTTTACTAGGATGGTGGGGACGCACAGTCGCATCCGCCCATATAAGGGGATAAGGATCCACCTTTTTACCTACGCCTTCTTCCTCCTTTGCCTATCCATCTTCTGCGCACCCGAGCTCCAGCGCCCAAGCCCGCACTTCCTACCTCAACCTTCTCCAACAATGTCCGGAGCGGGAGGCAAGTGGATGGTCTCCTCCGTCACGGAGGGCCATGTCAAAAAGCTAAGGAAGGCCGGATACCTGTCCAAAGACATCGCGCACCGGCTTCCTGAGGAGGGGCAGCTTCTCCCCACCCCAAGGCCCCATGAGAGGGTAGTATTTCTTCCCCACTTCCTCCACGGACTGGGTTTTCCTCTCCACCCATTCGTCCGCGGGCTCATGTTCTACTATGGCCTAGATTTCCACGATCTGGCCCCGAACTTCATCCTCTATATCTCGGCGTTTATCGTCGTGTGCGAGGCTTTCCTCTACATCCGCCCCCATTTCGGCCTCTGGCTCAAGACCTTCAATGTCAAGCCAAAGGTGGTGCGCGGCAACCAGGCGGAGTGCGGAGGTGCCATGGCGGGCAAAATAGCCAACGTCCTATGGCTCGAGGGCTCCTTTGTGGAGACCTTGAAGGGGTGGCAGTCAGGGTGGTTTTACATCACCGAGCCACGCGATCCGAAGTGGATCGCAGCCCCTGAATTCCGATCCGGACCCCCTACGCGGCTCACATGCTGGAAGGAGATGGGCTTGTCGTGGGGTGACGAAGAAGAGGTGACCGGACTACAAAAATGCATCCAGTCCCTGGTGAACAAGCAGCTCAAGCTTGTCAACGTAGTCCAGGTCATGCTCATCCGCCGGATCCTTCCGTGTCAAGAATGGGACTTCAATCTGTGGGAGTTCAACCCGGCGCAACACTGAACTCTGAGCAGGCTCTTTGACACGACGTACGAAGATGTCTGGAAGGGGCTAACCAAAGGCGCCGAGGCTCCCACATCCGCCTCCGAGGACCGCGGATTCAGCTCGCAGCGTCCTGCTGGCGAGGTAAAATATTTTCATCTTTTACCGGATGTTAAGTTTCTTCATAGTTTGACTCTATGCGGGATCTAAACTCCCTCACCTTTGACAGGATTGGCAGGCGAAGTCCGGACTGATTAACTGTCCGGCTCCCTTTCCCGAAGACCCAGCCCCTGCTCTCCTAGTGAAGCTGCTGGTTCCGGCACCTTATGTGGTGCCGGAGAAGAAGGCCAAGAAGAAGAAGGCCACGGGGACTCGAAAGAGTTCCTGGCATATGGTGGTGTCGGACTCGTCGTCCGACGAGTCCGAGACGCACTCCTCCCGTGAAGACGAGGAGGAGGAAGAAGAGACCTCTCCCCCTCCAGCGGGGGGAGGAAAGAAGAGGAAGGCCGCCCCAGTAGGGGAGGCCGAAGGGTCCAAGAAGAGGAAAACCCCTCCACCGGACTACGCCCCCGACGCCGACGAGGACGAAGAGGAGTGGCCGGACAGGGACAAGCGTCCGGCGAAATCGTAAGTGTTCGGATACCAGAGTAACTCATGATATTCCTTTTGTTGCGCAGCTTTCCCTAATGTCAAATATAATCATGCAGCCCGCCCAAGGACGGGCTCGACGAGTCGTCGAGCGTCTCCCTAGATTCGTCGGACGTGAATTCAGTTCCACCCGCTGCCTCCCCCTGTGCTGCGGATGACGCCGAAGTGGCGTCACGACAAGCTCTGGGGCAAGAGGAGGTGGTCCAGGAGGAACCGCGAGGCGACCTCCCGGACTCCAGGAGTAAAGGGGACAAGACCCCCCCAGGGCTCCAAGTCCGGCTTTAAGCCGGACACCGCGTCGGAATCATCAACGGTTCCGGACCGCGGCAGGCGAACTCCTACCAAGAGGAGCAAGCCTATTGAGCCGGCGTCCTCCGTCCAACCGGAGGCGCCGGACAATCTGCTGGAGGTGCTTAAGGGCGCCTCCATCGATGAGGAGCATCGTACCATCATGAGTACGGTGGTCCAGAAGGTTCGGTCCGCCAAAAGCGGACTGACTGAAGCTTGTGCTAGCCTTCTAACAGGCTTCGAGGTAAGTAAAAAATATGTAAAAATATTACCGCATAGACAGTAGCTCCTGATGCTCTGTTTGGCGTTCGGAAAGAAAAGCCGAATAGAGGATCTATTAAATATCGCAGGAGTCTAACTAAAAAGGAGTCAATATACGTATGTAGGCTTTGCTGCTGGCCACCGCCGCACTGACTGCGGAGGTGGGTGCCCTGAAGCAGGGCCTCGAGCAGATCGAGCAAGAGCTCGGCCTTGCCAAACGGCAGCTCGAGGAGAAAGAAGGTAAGAGATACCTTATAGAAAAATGCCTATAAGAAGACGCAATTGCAAAAAATGACAGGAGTACACTGCTTATTGTAGGGGCCACAACTGAGGTGGCGACCCTCAAGCAGGCGCTGTCCGAGGCCGAGAAGAAAGCGGCCGCGGAGCGCACCGAGCGGGAGAAATTTGAGGCGCAGGTCGGCGGGGTGCAGCAAGAGCTTTAGGCTCTCATGAAACATGAGAGTTTGGAGCTCGACTCGAAGACGCGAGCGTCCGAGCTTGCTGCGGCCCTTAAAACGGCCGAATCTGCCAAGGCCGAAGCCCAGAAGGCCCTCCAGGAATTGGATGCGGTGAAAAAGATAGCGGTGGGTAAGGCATTCTCTATGCAAAGCAGACATATAAAAGTAAACTACTTGTTACTTACCCAAATCCGGAGCTCTCCAGGGGCATTCGCAGATCTTCCCCGCAGCGTATCCGATGCCGCCGCATTCTACCGAGCCGAGGAAGGCAGCTCGACGGAGAAGGTGTCCTTGTCTCAGTACGCTGAGGCCGGACACCCTGTGCCCTTGAGCGACCAGCTGAAGCAGCTGGTCGAGCTCCACAAGGTGGCCGAACAAGCCCTGAAGGGCTTCATAGTTCGGCTGTGGCCTGGAGAGGCCCTGCCTGGGAGCTACTTCGGACTGGTGCGGTGGCTGGTGGAGGCTTGTCCAAGGCTCGAGGTAATCAAGCGCTCCGTCTGCATCGAAGGTGCTCGTAGGGCCCTTGCCCGTGCAAAGGTGCACTGGGGTAAGCTGGACGGTGAGAAGCTTGTGAGGGACGGGCCGCCGCCGGGGAAGGAGCATCGCAAGCCCGAGAACTATTACAAGGATGTTCTGGCTGGTGCCCGCCTTATGGCGGATGAATGTACCAAGGATGTAATGTTTGAATGAACTCGCTCGTGTTATCCTTTGCGCTGAAAACTTGTTCATATGCGCTAAGCAATGCTTGTTGAATTTAAAATATTACTTTCTGTGCGGCCATTTATCAAAAAATTTAGAGATGGCCAGTCATCGGCTTCTGCCCCCATGCCACTAGTGCTGGGGTGTTCGGGATAAACCTGAGCGCTCTTTTCCCATGATTGGGTCCGTCGAGGGAGGTGCTCAGCACAGCGAACAAGGCAATCAGACTATAATGCTTGAACACTCTCACTTAGCCATAGAACTCTATAATTTTATATTTTGGCGAAGCCCCTAGTATTCGGAAGACCGAGTTCGGGGCGCTATCCATGCCTTGGCCGGACAAAGCCGGTTCCTCGCTCAAAGCGGCATAAGTCTTTAGTGACTCGAAAAACCTCTCGAACAGCGACCAGTCTCTCGCCTCATCATGACAGTCAGTTTTAGCTTTCTCTACTGAGGTGCTCAGCCCAGCTTAACTGGGGCACAATCGCAGTAGTTCTCCTAGTGCTACCTTAGCCGATATAGCGGAACGTAAGGCACCAAAACATAGGAGCCGGGCAAACCCAACTATTGACCCAAATCATGATTCGGAGCCGATGCATATAGTGCTATAAGTTCGGGGTGCCGCACTTGTGAAAGTGTACGGACTTCTCACGCCATATTGATGGGTACTGAAGCCCCTGGCGTATCTTTGCCGTACCACAGTGTACGGATGCAACATGTTATTAATAAACATATATATATATAAAGAGGATAGTGCAAAAAATAGACAAAAAGCTATGCATTGTTTATAGAAAGGCTGCTATGAAAGCGTAACGATACAAATAATTCGATAAGCAAAAGAAATTGGACTATTTAACATGTCCTGGCCATGGGCAGGCCGCGGAATTGTATTAAAAAACAGGTATACTGCTCGCAATAGAGACCACCTGGGAGTTCCATAATGCGGCGTGGCTTGTCTGCTTTCCTGGATCTTGCATCGTTTGTGCGGCAGTTGAATTGCCGAATGGGTCATCCAAAGTATGGAGTCCTGAGAGTAAGAGAAAAAAAGAAAAAAGGAATCCGGCAGCCCCTGGTGCGGTTTAAGCCGTATTTCGGGTGTGCCGTGATAGTGCCCCTTCCCCTGTGCCCATGGTATTTCAAGAGCGTAGTTATGTACGCGAAGCACTAGTTTCGCTATATCGCGAGGGCTAGGGTTGGGGCCGCATTGCTATGCTAGCTCAGAACGTGCCAGGCGGTCTTATTGTAGGTACTCCGGGCACGCTTGACAGTGTCCGGCTTTTTGAAGGCCAAACTGGAGAACCGCCTAGAGAGGCTGCTTTGTACTTCTGCTACGAGCTCTACCGTGTGCTCCTCCGTTCGGAGGGAGCGTTCAGTGTTCCCATTGACCGTAATTACTCCTCTAGGGCCTGGCATCTTGAGCTTGAGGTATGCATAGTGCGGTACCACGTTGAATTTTGCGAATGCGGTTCGCCTGAGCAGTGCGTGATAGCCACTATGGAATGGGACTATGTCGAAGATTAACTCCTTGCTTCGGAAGTTATCCGGAGATCCGAAGACCACTTCCAGTGTGACTGAGCCTGTACAGTTGGCTTCTACACCTGGTATAACGCCTTTAAAGGTCGTTTTGGTGGGCTTGATCCTCGAGGGATCTATGCCCATTTTTCGCACTGTATCCTAGTAAAGCAGGTTCAGGCTGCTGCCGCCGTCCATGAGGACTCTTGTGAGATGAAATCCGTCAATGATTGGGTCTAGAACCAATGCGGCAAAGCCGCCGTGACGGATGCTAGTGGGGTGGTCCCTTTGATCAAAGGTGATCGGGCAGGAGGACCATGGGTTGAACTTTGGGGCGACTGGCTCCATCGCATATACGTCCCGTAATGCACGCTTCCGCTCCCTCTTGGGGATGTGGGTTGCGTATATCATGTTCACCGTCCGCACTTGCGGGGGAAATCCCTTCTGTCCACTATTGTTCGGCGGCCTGGGCTCCTCCTCGTTGTCGCTATGTAGCCCCTTGTCTTTGTTTTCGGCTCTTAACTTGCCTGCCTGCTTGAACACCCAACAATCCCTGTTGGTGTGATTGGCTGGCCTTTCGGGGGTGCCATGTATCTGGCACAAGCAGTCGAGTATTCGGTCCAAACTGGACGGGCCCTGAGTATTTCTTTTGAATGGCTTTTTCCGTTGACCGGATTTGTAGCCTCGGAATCCGGCATTAACTGCCGTATCTTCGTTGCTGTCGTTGTTAACGCGGTGCTTTTTTTTGTTCCGACGCGACCTGTCGCTTTTGTCCTCGGTATTCGAATTACCAAGGTTCTTGGTTAAATTGTTGCTACGAGCTAGCCAGCTGTCTTCTCCCGCGCGAAAGCGGGTCATGAGTGTCATGAGGGCTGCCATAGATTTCGGCTTTTCCTGTCCCAGGTGCCGGGCAAGCCACTCGTCACGGATATTATGCTTGAAGGCCGCTAAGGCCTCTGCGTTCGGACAGTCGACTATCTGGTTTTTCTTTGTTAGGAACCGTGTCCAGAATTGCCTGGCCGATTCCTCTGGCTGCTGAATTATGTGGCTTAGGTCATCGGCGTCCGGTGGTTGCACATAAGTGCCCTGGAAGTTATCAAGGAATGCGGCTTCCAGGTCCTCCCAAGAACCGATTGAGTCTACTGGCAAGCTATTAAGCCAATGCCGGGCTGGTCCCTTAAGTTTGAGTGGGAGGTATTTGATGGCGTGTAGATCATCGCCGCGGGCCATGTGGATATGAAGGAGATAATCCTCGATCCATACCGCAGGATCTGTTGTGCCATCGTACGATTCGATGTTTACGGGTTTGAAGCCCTCAGGGATTTTATGATCCATTACTTCATCTGTGAAGCATAGTGGGTGTGCGGTGCCTCTGTATTGGGCTATATCACGACGCAGCTCGAAGGAGCTTTGTCTGTTGAGTTCGGCCCGACCGAATTTATTGCATCCGGAGTGACGATCACCGTCACGTGCCATGGGGCGCCTGCGCGATCCGTAGATTGATCTTGTTTACCTTGCCTTGTCCTCCAGTATGTCTCGCAGGTCGGGCGCATTTTCCCATGCCTTAGTATGCTTGACGCGGCGTCGGGGCATGGCTTGAGGGAGGGCCAAGACGCCTCTCTGTCGCGGCCACGAGGTGGCCGGTCGGCCATGTCATGCACTGGTGATGTAGGTGCTTCCTCCTCTAGTCGGGGTAGCAGCCTGTGCTTTGGGTAACTATTGGAGGGGCGTTCGAGTTCATACTCTTCGGCCGCAAGGACTTCAGTCCATCTGTCAGCTAGCAAATCTTGATCAGCTCTAAGTTGTTGCTGCTTTTTCTTGAGGCTGCTTGCCGTGGCCATAAGCCTGCGTTTAAAACGCTCTTGTTCAGCGAGATCCTCTTGCACGACGAACTCGTTGTCATCGAGGCTTGCCTCGTCTTCGGAGGGAGGCGTATAATTATCGTCCTCAACCTCTTGGTCCGCTGCCCTCTCGTGAGGGCTGGCTTCTCTGTCCTCATGTGCTGAATCTTGCTGGAGGGGGTGTTCTTCGGCGCTATCCGGAGTAGTATTATCTCCCATGCCGGAATCCCCGTTTTTGCTTTGGCGGGATTTAGAGCGGCGCCGCTGACGCCGACGCTTGGGCTGTTTCTTAGAGGTATTGTCCCCTGCTGTTCCATCGCCATCTCCATCCTTTGGAGTGTCCACCATATATATGTCATATGACGAGGTGGCCTTCCAGCGCCCTACAGGTGCTGGTTCTTGTTCGTCTCCTGCATCGTCGTCCATGCCATCGATGTCTTCGGAGTCGAAGTCAAGCATGTCGGTTAAGTCGTCGACCGTGGCTACGAAGTGGGTGGTGGGTGGGTTTTGAATTTCCTCATCGTCCGTATCCCAACCTTGCTGACCGTAGTTCAGCCAGGGCTCTGCTGATAAAGAGAGAGACTTTAGAGAATTCAGGATGTCGCCGAAGGGCGAGTGCTGAAAGATGTCCGTGGCAGTGAACTCCATTATCGGCGCCCAATCGGGTTCGATCGGCAGGAGCGCGGGGGGCTCGGAGTTCGGAGAGGAATCCGGCTCCTCGGAGTCACGGGCCACGCGGAGTGCGGGGCTGGAGTTCGGCTCGATCGCCTCTGAGATCGTAGCCCCTAAGGCAGCGTCCAACCGCTGATCCTCGATCGACGCAGTAGGCTCCGAATCAATGGTCGGGACCGATGCGTGTGCGGCCTCCAAGGCGCTGTTCGGCGGCAGAGCTATATCATGCCCATCGAGACAGTGCGGCGCACTTGGCTGTGGTTCGATTCCGTCAAAGATCAAGTCCCCGCGGATGTTAGCCATGTAGTTTAGGCTTCCAAACCTGACCTGATGGCCAGGGGCGTAGCTTTCGATCTGCTCAAGGTGGCCAAGCAAATTGGCCCGCAGTGCGAAGCCGCCGAAGACGAAGATCTGTCCGGGGAGAAAAGTCCCACCCTGGACTGCATCGTTGTTGATGATCGAAGGAGCCATCAGGCCTAAAAGCGACGACACAGAGGAACTCTCAATGAAAGCACCAATGTCGGTGTCAAAACCGGCGGATCTCGGGTAGGGGGTCCCGAACTGTGCGTCTAGGCCGGATGGTAACAGGAGGCAAGGAACACGATGTTTTACCCAGGTTCGGGCCCTCTCGATGGAGGTAAAACCCTACGTCCTGCTTGATTAATATTGATGATATGGGTAGTACAAGAGTAGATCTACCACGAGATCAAGGAGGCTAAACCCTAGAAGCTAGCCTATGGTATGATTGTTGTATGATGAAGTTGTCCTATGGACTAAAACCCTCCGGTTTATATAGACACCGGAGAGGGTTAGGGTTACACAAAGTCGGTTATAATGGTAGGAGATCTAAATATCCGCATCGCCAAGCTTGCCTTCCATGCCAAGGAAAGTCCCATCCGGACATGGGACGAAGTCTTCAATCTTGTATCTTCATAGTCCTAGAGTCTGGCTGAAGGTATAGTCCAGCTACCCGAACACCCCCTAATCCAGGACTCCCTCAACGTCCATTTTGCATCATGCTTTTATATCAATATTTATTGCATTATGGACTATTATTTCACATCATGTCACAATACTTATGGCTATTATCTCTTATTTTACAAGGTTTACATAAGGAGGGAGAATGCCGGCAACTGGAATTCTAGGCTGGAAAAGGAGCAAATATTAGAAACCTATTCTGCACAACTCCAAAAGTCCTGAAACTCCACGGAACACCTTATAATAAATAATGAAAAATCCTCGCCAAAGATGAAGACCAGGGGGCCCACACCCTTCTCACGAGGGTGGGGGGCACGCCCCCCTACCTCGTGGCCCCCTGGTGGCTCTCCATTACCATCTTCTCCAATATGAAGTCTTTCGTCAAGAAAAAAAATAGGAAGCAACCTTTCGGGATGAAACTCTGCCGCCACGAGGCGGAACCTTGGCGGATCCAATCTAGAGCTCCGGCAGAGCTGTTCTGCCGGGGAAACTTCCCTCACGGAGGGGGAAATCATCGCCATCGTCATCACCAACGCTCCTCTCATCGGGAGATGGCAATCTCCATCAACATCTTCATCAGCACCATCTCATCTCAAAACCCTAGTTCATCTCTTGTATCCAATTCTTGTCTCCAAGTCCGGGATTGGTGCTAGTAGTGTTAATTACTCCTTGTAGTTGATGCTAGTTGGTTTAATTGGTGGATGATCATTTGTTCAGATCCTATATGCATATTAATACCCCTCTGATTATGAACATGTTTATGCTTTGTGAGTAGTTACGTTTTTTCCTGAGGATAACGGAGAAGTCTTGCTATTAGTAGTCATGTGAATTTGGCATTCGTTCGATATTTTGATGAGATGTATGTTGTCTAGCCTCTAGTGGTGTTATGTGAACGTCGACTACATAACACTTCACCATTATTTGGGCCTAGAGGAAGGCATTGGGAAGTAATAAGTAGATGATGGGTTGCTAGAGTGACAGAAGCTTAAACCCTAGTTTATGCGTTGCTTCGTAAGGGGTTGATTTGGATCCATATGTTTCATGCTATGGTTAGTGTCGGTGTCAAAACCGGCGGATCTCGGGTAGGGGTCCCGAACTGTGCGTCTAAGGCGGATGGTAACAGGAGGCAGGGGACACGATGTTTTACCCAGGTCCGGGCCCTCTTGATGGAGGTAAAACCCTATGTCCTGCTTGATTATACTTGATAATATGGTTATTACAAGAGTTGATCTACCATGAGATCGGAGAGGCTAAACCCTAGAAGCTAGCCTATGGTATGATTGTATATTGTCCTACGGACTAAAACCCTCCGGTTTATATAGACATCGGAGGGGGCTAGGGTTACACAAGGTCGGTTACAAAGGAGGAGATATACATATCTGTATTGCCTAGCTTGCCTTCCACGCCAAGTAGAGTTCCATCCGGACACGGGACGAAGTCTTCAATCTTGTGTCTTCATAGTCCAATAGTCCGGCCAAAGGATATAATCTGGATGTACGGATACTCCCTAATCCAGGACTCCCTCAGTAGTCCCCAAACCAGGCTTCAATGACGATGAGTCCGGCACGCAGTGTTGTCTTCGGCATTGCAAGGCGGGTTCTTCTCCAAATTTCGAACGCTTGTTAAGCAGTGTCCAGTCCCATTAATGTTGAACCTCTTGGCTTTTGTGCCCACTAAGGGCTGTCTTCCACTGGTCGAATGAATGCGAGGCGCCAGGGCATTTTTACATTCGCCCCCCTAGCCAAATAAATAAATTGTCTATTAAAGGGACGGGGATTCTTAGATCCAATCCATACCATCCTCTCCCAACAAGAATCCATCGGAGCACGCTTCGGAAAGATCCACTCCAGCATGGCCGACCTTCACAGCTCCTCCTCCCGCCCCAAAGCCCTAAGCCCGGTGATTGGGAGAGGTGTTCAGTCCCACACAGTCGATTAGTCGAACTACAGACTAAGGGATTTCTCCCTCCAGTGTATATGGTGCCCGTCCGAGCCGGGCTCGCCACCTATAATGGCGGGGAGCAAGCGGAGAGCTTCCCCAGCCCCTCGACGGGGGAGCGGGTATGCCTTGTTCCTTATTTATTGAGGGGACTCGAATTTCCGATTCATCCGTTCCTTCGCGCGCTCCTGGAGTTCTACGGCCTCCAACTGCATAATTTCACCCCCGCTTCCATTTTACACATCGCCGGCTATGTTGCCCTCTGCGAGTTATTCTTTGGCTGCGAGGCTCATTTCGAGCTGTGGAAAAGGTTATTTTGCCTCGTCCCTCGCACACAGAAGGGGTCACTTTATCAAGTGGGTGAGCCGAAATATGGCGCATCGCCGAAACCGGATACCTGTCCGGTACTCCGAAGAAGACATCCGAAGACTGGCCTTCGGAATGGTTTTATATGGAGGACGTCCCCCTTCCAGACCCTGTTCAGTGGGGTCTTCCTGAATTTAGCAATGCTCCTCTGAAGAAACGCCGAAGTTGGCGCCCACGGAGCCCCCAGGAGGAAGACAACGGATAAGTCCTTTATTTGATGAACCGGATTAAAGCGCTGGCTCAATCAGGATTGACAGTAATCGAGGTTATGTCAATATGTATAATGTGGGGAGTGCAACCACTTCAATATCGAGGGCACCCCTTGTGGTGTTTTAACGGGGAAGATGACGCCACCCGTTGCGGGCGTAAGGGTCCGGACAACGCTGCCGCTTTGGCAAAAATTCTGTCCGAATTGTTCAAGGGAGAGGAAGAGGAGTTCATCCACATCAAACCACGTGATGGATTCTCCATGTACAACCCTCCAAGCTGGTTGAGTTATATCTCCTTACTCCCATTCTTCCCACATTCTTTGTCGTAGGTACTCACCTTGCCATTTTGTGGCAGGAACTGCGAAAAGCCATAAGGGAGGTCAGCAGCCCATCTCCACAACCAGAGGACCCTGACCGGGCCCTCGGTCCCGGACTCGAAGAAGATCCGGACATATTCATGGAGCTGATAAACCGGCAGTTCTACCAATTAAGGTGTGATAATGCCATGGTGGCCATTACGGCCGACTATCCCGGACTGCTTCCTGCGTCGCACGTAAGAAAAACCGAAAATCCCAACTCCAAAAACTAGGATCCCCTTTTAGACACTTCACCTACCATATACATATGGTGTTTTTATAGGGAAGGCATTCGGGACGCCATGCCGAACCCGCAGCGACTCGCCAACAAGAGGCACCGAGGCCAGGCAGGCCAAAAAGGAAGGCGGTCAGGACGGAAACGCCGATGCAGAGGTATGACAGAAACCCCACTCTGTGGTTATCATCTTTCTTAAAATGTAATGACGCCCATGTTTCTTAAACAGAAAAAACGCTCGCCGGAATATGTCAGGTGAGGCTGCCGATCACGCTTCTACCAGTCGGGCTCCAGGACCGGACATAGAGGCGGAAGCCTACATGGGGGGGGGGGGACGCCGGATACTCCCCCTACAGAGGATGCTGATAAGCTGTCCACTACAAATTCAGAAGTGGAGAGCGCCATGAATCATAGGCGTCGCCGGGCCGTACTCCGCGACGCTTGCTTCTACCCAGAGGCGTTTAATGCCTTCAATTCTGGAGAGGCGTACCCGTGTGCTGCTCAAAATGGTCTAGCCAGAGCCACGGACCAGTATGTAAAGGATGTACGGGTAAGCAAATCTGACGATTATATGTATCAGTAGCCCCTGAGACTTGAAACAGTTAGCAGAACTGATTTAAGGATCATCTTATTGTGCAGGTTCTTACAGAGAAGAATAGTCGACTGTCACAGGAGCTCGAGGAATGCAAGACCCAACTTCGGGCCGCTGTTGCCGCATTGAAGGAACCTAAAAAGTCCCCAGCTGGTAACATTTCTTTCAAAGAATGATAGGTACCATATAGCGTGCGGCATGGCTACAGATCTAATAGTAGATGTTGCAGATGAATCCAGAGAGAATCTGGAGGAGCAGCATGCCGTACGACAGCTAAAGGCTGGCGAACGCGTGCTGACTAAGGTCAGTCGGGAGAAAAACAATCTCCAAGACGCCAATACCAAGCTGAGCGTGGAACTGAAACATGTTCGAGCCCAGCTTGCGGACTCCGAGAAGGAGAATAAGCAGCTTCGACGCGGTATTTTCAGTAAGTGCTTGAGCGAACCATTAAAAAAGGGGTTGGCGGAGCAGCTGGCTAACAGAGTTATGTCTGCAGGTATGCTGACGGGTCGTCCCGCAGAGGAGATGCCCGGGTCTGCGGGTGATCTTCTATCCAAGCTCTCACAGCTGCACGAACAAGTTTGGCAGGTGATGCAAGGTGTTGCCCAGGCCTTGTGGCCAGCCGCCCCCCTGCCAGAAGGCATTGGAGAGCTTGCGGAGAAGCTCAAGGGAGCACGGTGGCACTTCCGATTATGGAAGATATCGGCCTGCCGTCAAGGTGCCAGGGAAGCCTGGGCCATGGTGAAGACGCGGTATACCAAGACTGACTCAAACAACATGGCCGAGGTCGGACCCGTGGGGCCCGATGGGAAAGAGATCCCTGTTAGCTTAGTGTATGGGCAAGTAGAATTAACCACAAAGTATTCCCAACAGGATTGTAGGCTAGACCGCCTGTTGGATGATATAGAGGAGGAATTTAGTTAGTCTACATGACTAAGTAATTAAAGTGACATGTGTAATGCCTTCTAGCCGGATTGTAGATCATTTGTCATGGCGGACCTTTTCGCTTCAACCTCTGGACCCGATAGTCCGGAGTGTTTCCGAATACCCGCCCAGTTATATAAAAACCGGGGTATGCGTGGAAACCAGGCTTAGGGGTCATTAGTGCTTGAACAGACAAGTGCCCAACAAGTTATGTTATATTACATGGGTAGTAAGAAACATCTTCCAGGGAGAATAGTTCCGTTAAGGGTTCCTTTCCCTGGGTATGCATGCCCTAAAGTGCATGTCCGTACTGCAAGAGGAAACACAGGCAAAAACATCTGGGGGTGCATATGGAAAATAAATAAATAAAAATCATCTTTTGTTCGCTGACCGAATATTCCCTTAAGAACGCTAGCTTTCGACTTCACCCAGTTTGAGGTACACATCCGGCTGACCCGACAGTAACAATCGCAGAGGTGCTCCCCTTATGCCCTAGCCGAATTAACGGGAACGTAGGGCATAAATACAAGAGCCAGGCAACCCAGCTTGGCCAAAACTTAAGTCATATCGATGCATATAGTGGCGAAGAAAAGGTACATGTGGAAGAATAACACATGTGCGGGGCGTGAAGCCCAGATAGATAATTAAGCTTCTGTGTAAGAAGCCCCCATGTATAATGAGCGCGATTAGCGCATCTATGACGTGCCAGCGAGGCACAAGTTGGCCCTTGAAGGCCTAGAGAAAGAATAAAAGAAAGAAAGAGAAAAAATACAGATAATGTATATGCAAAAAATGGACAGAGGAAGGAGACGAACATAGAGTCCGGCGCTAGGCGTAGAATCTTCGGAGCCTGGCTGCGTTCCATGGGATCGGCTCAAGTCAATTATTCGATGCATCCCGTAGACGGTACGCACCACCGGTCAGAACCTGGTCAATGATGAAGGGACCTTCCCATTTGGGCTCGAGCTTGGACTTTTTCTTCTCCGGCAGGTGTAGAACTAACTCGCCAACGTTATAAGTTTTGGCCCTTACTTCTCTGCTTTGGTATCTACGAGCCTGTTGCTGATAAAATGCGGAACAGGCTTTTGCCACGTCGCGCTCCTCCTCCAGGGTGTCTAGACTATCCTGCCGATCGAGCTCGGCTTCTCTTTCTTCGTACATGCGCACTCGAGGTGAGTCATGAATTATGTCACAGGGCAAAACTGCCTCTGCGCCGTACACCATAAAGAAGGGTGTATATCCGGTAGTGCGATTTGGCGTGGTCCGCAGCCCCCAGAGTACGGAGTCGAGGTCCTCTACCCAGTGCGTGTTAGACTCCTTTAAGGACCGCACTAATCTGGGTTTAATGCCACTCATGATAAGACCATTTGCTCGCTCAACTTGGCCGCTGGTTTGTGGGTGATAGACGGAAGCATAATCGAGCTTGATGCCCATGTTGCTGCACCAGAGTTTTACCTCATCGGCCGTGAAGTTCGTGCCGTTTTCAGTGATGATGCTATGGGGGACGCCATAATGGTGTACAACCCCGGATAAAGTCTATCACCGGTCCGGATTCAACTGTTTTAACAGGTTTGGCTTCTATCCATTTGGTGAATCCATCCACCATGACCAGTAAATATTTTTTCTTATGGGTTCCCCCTTTAAGGGGTCAAACCATGTCAAGCCCCCAGACCGCGAAGGGCCAGGTAATGGGGATTGTTTGGAGGGCGGTGGGTGGCATGTGGCTTTGGTTTGCAAAAAGATGGCAACCGGCGCAGCGTTGGACCAAGTCCTGTGCGTCTGCCCGGGCCATCGGCCAATAAAACCCTGTACGGAAGGCCTTGCTTACAAGGGCCCGGGCTGCGGCATGGTGGCCGCCAAGTCCGGCGTGAATTTCTGCCAAAAGCTTCCGCCCTTCCTCCTCGGAGATACACCTTTGAAGGACTCTGGTAGTGCTTTTCTTATACAGCTCTCCCTCATGGACCCTGTAGGCTTTAGATCGCCGCACTGTGCAGCATGCCTCATTTTGGTCCTTGGGAAGTTCCTGCCTAGTTAGGTAGGCCAGGAATGGTTTGGTCCACGGGACAATGATGGCCATTATTACGTGGGCTGAAGGTGTTATTTCGGTGGCAGAGCCTCCGATTGTGTCAGAGTGTTCGGTTTCGGGCCTTTTGGTCGGGTCCGGATTATTGTTACCAGTGTCCCCTTCCCATACCACGAATGGCTTGAACAACCTCTCTAAAAAGATGTTGGGGGGACCGCATCGTGCTATGCACCGATGCGGGCGAGGATATCCGCCGCCTGATTGTTTTCCCGAGCCACATGGTGAAATTCGAGCCCCTTGAACCGAGCTGACATCTTTAGGATGACGTTTCGATGGGCCGCCATCTTCAGATCCTTGGCATCAAAGTCTCCATTTATTTGGGATATTGCAAGGTTCGAATCCCCATGCACCTCCAGGTGTTGAATGCCCATGGAAACTGCCATCCGGAGACCATGTAACAGGGCCTCGTATTCGGCTGCGTTGTTGGAGTCTGTATACAGTATCTGCAATACGTATTGAACTGTATCTCCTGTTGGGAACATCAGGACGACGCCAGCCCCTAGACCAGCCAGCATTTGGGAGCCGTCGAAGTGCATGATCCAATTGGAGTATGTGCCATACTCTTTAGGGAGTTCGGCTTCCGTCCATTCGGCAACAAAGTCGGCCAATACTTGCAATTTAATTGCTCGCCGAGGTTTGTATGTTATGTCGAACGGGAGAAGCTCAATGGCCCATTTGGCAATCCGGCCCGTGGTGTCGCGGTTGTTTATAATATCATTGAGTGGCACTTCCGAGGCTACTGTAATTGAACACTCTTGAAAGTAGTGTCGCAGCTTCCGGGATGCCATGAATACCGCATAGGCTATCTTTTGATAATGTGGGTACCATGATTTTCATGGAGTGAGGACAGTGGATACATAATATACCGGATTTTGAAGAGGGAATTTATATCCGCCCGCTTCTCGTTCGACGACGAGCACTGCGCTTACAGCCTGATGAGTTGCTGCAATGTATAATAGCATTGGTTTGCCAATGTTTGGCGTGGCCAGGATTGGGTTGGTTGCCAGTATGGCTTTTATTTCTTCCAATCCGACTGTGGCAGCGTCCGTCCACTCGAAGTGTTTGGTGCGCCGAAGGAGGCGATAAAGGGGTAATGCCTTTTCTCCTAAGCGGGAGATAAAGCGGCTTAGAGCCGCCACACATCCAGTTAATTTCTGGATTTGTTTGAGGTCTATTGGGGTAGCCAACTGTGACAAAGCTCGGATTTTGGCCGGATTAGCTTCAATTCCTCTACTGGAGACAATGAAGCCCAGGAGCTTTCCGGCTGGTATGCCAAAAACGCATTTTTCCGGATTGAGCTTGATGTCATATGTTTGGAGGTTGTCGAATGTGAGCCTCAAGTCGTCTATTAGAGAGTCGACGTGTTTGGTTTTGAGGACCACACCATCTATGTATGCCTCTACTATTTTGCTGATCTGTTTCTCCAGACATGTCTGAATCATGCGTTGATATGTTGCGCCGGTGTTTTTGAGCCCAAAAGGCATTGTGTTGAAACAAAAGGGGCCGTATGGTGTGATAAATGCCGTTGCGGCTTGGTCGGACTCCGCCGTCTTGATTTGGTGGTAGCCGGAGTATGCGTCGAGGAAACACAATGACTTGTGTCCTGCGGTAGCATCGATAATTTGATCGATGCGGGGGAGGGGGAAGGGATCCTTTGGGCAAGCCTTGTTGAGGTCCTTGAAATCGACACATAGGCGCCAGGATTTTTCCTTCTTTGGTACCATCACCAGATTTGCTAGCCAGTCCGGGTGTTTTATTTCTCTAATGAATCCGGCCTCTAATAACCTGGCTAGTTCCTCTCCCATAGCTTGTCTCTTAGGTTCAGAGAAACGCCGAAGAGCCTACTTGACCGGCTTGAATCCTTTTAGGATATTGAGGCTGTGCTCGGCCAACCTGCGTGGGATTCCTGGCATGTCTGAGGGGTGCCAGGCGAATATGTCCCAATTCTCACGCAGGAACTCTCATAAGGCAGCGTCCTGTTGGGGAACGTAGTAATTTCAAAAAATTCCCTACGCACACGCAAGATCATGGTGATGCATAGCAACGAGGGGGAGAGTCTGATCTACGTACCCTTGTAGATCGCAAGCGGAAGCGTTATATCAACGCGGTTGATGTAGTCGAACGTCTTCACGATCCGACCGATCCAAGTATCGAAAGCACGACACCTCCGAGTTCTGCACACGTACGGCTCGGTGACGTCCTCGCCTTCTCGATCCAGCAAGAGGGGCGAAGTAGTAGATGAGTTCCGGCAGCACGACGGCGTGGTGACGGTGTTGGTGAAGAACAATCTCCGCAGGGCTTCACCTAAGCACTACGAAAACTATGACGGAGGATAAACTAGAGGGAACAGGGTTGCCGGCACACGGCTTGGTGTTTCTTGATGTGTCTTTGGTGCTAGCCCTGCCCCTCTATTTATATGTTGAGCCCTCGGGTCGAAACTTGGAGCAAAAGCCTCCTCAAAGTCGGTTTTGCCCGAAAGGCAAGAGTCCCACTCGGACTCCAGGACCAAACGCCACAAACCTTGGTGTCTGGCCCAGACGCCATGGGCCTCGGCGTCTGGCCCAGGGCCAGACGCCAGGGTCTCCGGCGTTTGGCCCCCTGGCCTTCACAAAACTCCTTTTGCACCGACTTATAGCCCTATGGGCTTGACCCCTTGGCCTAACCATATCATCCAATATATGAATATTTACCTCCGGACCATTCCAGAGCTCCTCGTCATGTCCGTGATCTCATCCGGGACTCCGAACAACATTCGGTCACCAACATACATAACACATAGTACTATATCGTCAACGAACGTTAAGCGTGCAGACCCTACGGGTTCGAGAACTATGTAGACATGACCGAGACACCTCTCTTCTCAATAACCAATAGCGGGACCTGGATGCCCATATTGGCTCCTACATATTCTACGAAGATCTTTATCGGTCAGACTGCATAACAACATACGTTGTTCCCTTTGTCATCGGTATGTTACTTGCCCGAGATTCGATCGTCGGTATACAATACCTAGTTCAATCTCGTTACCGGCAAGTCTCTTTACTCGTTCCGTAATACATCATCTTGCAACTAACTCATTAGTTGTAATGCTTGCAAGGCTTATGTGATGTGCATTACCGAGAGGGCCCAGAGATACCTCTCCGACAATCGGAGTGACAAATCCTAATCTCGAAATACACCAACCCAACATCTACCTTTGGAGACACCTGTAATGCTCCTTTATAATCACCCAGTTACATTGTGACGTTTGGTAGCACCCAAAGTGTTCCTCCGGCAAACGGGAGTTGCATAATCTTATAGTCATAGGAACATGCATAAGTCATGAAGAAAGCAATAGCAACATACTAAACGATCGGGTGCTAAGCTAATGGAATGGGTCATGTCAATCAGATCATTCAACTAATGATGTGATCCCGTTAATCAAATAACAACTCTTTGTCCATGGTTAGGAAACATAACCATCTTTGATTAACGAGCTAGTCAAGTAGAGGCATACTAGTGACACTCTGTTTGTCTATGTATTCACACATGTATTATGTTTCCTGTTAATACAATTCTAGCATGAATAATAAACATTTATCATGATTTAAAGAAATAAATAATAACTTTATTATTGCCTCTAGGGCATATTTCCTTCAGTCTCCCACTTGCACTAGAGTCAATAATCTAGATCACATCACCATGTGACTAACATCGATAGTTCACATCATCATGTGATTAACACCCATAGTTCACATCGCCTTGTGACCAATACCCAAAGGGTTTACTAGATTCAGTAATCTAGTTCACATCGCTATGTGATTAACACCCAAAGAGTACTAAGGTGTGATCATGTTTTGCTTGTGAGAGAATCTTAGTCAACGGGTCTGCCACATTCAGATCCACATGTATTTTGTAAATTTCTATGTCAACAATGCTCTGCATGGAGCTACTCTAGCTAATTGCTCCCACTTTCAATATGTATCTAGACTGAGACTTAGAGTCATCTAGATTAGTGTCAAAACTTGCATCGGCGTAACCCTTTACGACGAACCTTTTGTCACGTCCATAATCGAGAAACATATCCTTATTTCACTAAGGATAATTCTGACCGATGTCCAGTGATCTACTCCTAGATCACTATTGTACTCACTTGCCAAATCAGTGCAGGCTATACAATAGATCTGGTATACAGCATGACATACTTTATAGAACCTATGGCCAAGGCATAGGGAATGACTTTCATTCTCTTTCTATCTTCTGCCGTGGTCGGGCTTCGAGTCTTACTCAACTTCACACCTTGTAATATAGGCAAGAACTCTTTCTTTGACTGCTCCATTTTGAACTACTTCAAAATCTTGTCAAGGTATGTACTCATTGAAAAAACTTATCAAGCGTCTTGATCTATCTCTATAGATCTTGGAGCTCAATATGTAAGCAGCTTCACTGAAGTCTTTCTTTGAAAAACTCCTTTCAAACACTCCTTTATGCTTTACAGAATAGTTCTACATTATTTCCGATAAACAATATGTCATTCACATATACTTATCAGAAATGCTGTAGTGCTCCCACTCACTTTCTTGTAAATACAGGCTTCACCGCAAGTCTATATAAAACTATATCCTTTGATCAACTTATCAAAGCGTATATTCCGACTCCGAGATGCTTGCACCAGTCCATAGATGGATCGCTGGAGGTTGCATATTTTGTTAGCACCTTTAGGATTGACAAAACCTTCTGGTTGCATCATATACAACTCTTCTTTAATAAATCCATTAAGGAATGCAGTTTTGTTTATCCATTTGCCAGATTTCATAAAATGCGACAATTGCTAACATGATTCGGACAGACTTAAGCATAGATACGAGTGAGAAACTCTCATCGTAGTCAACACTTTGAACTTTGTCGAAAACCTTTTGCGACAATTCTAGCGTTGTAGATAGTAACACTACTATCAATGTCCGTCTTCCTCTTGAAGATCCATTTATTTTCTATGGCTTGCCGATCATCGGGCAAGTCAACCAAAGTCCATACTTTGTTCTCATACATGAATCCCATCTCAGATTTCATGGCCTCAAGCCATTTTGCGGAATCTGGGCTCATCATCGCTTCCTCATAGTTCGCAAGTTCGTCATGGTCTAGTAACATGACTTCCAGAATAGGATTACTGTACCACTCAGGTGCGGATCTCACTCTGGTTTACCTACGAGATTCGGTAGTAACTTGATCTGAAGTTTTATGATCATCATCATTAGCTTCCTCACTAATTGGTGTAGTAGTCACAGGAACAGATTTCTGTGATGAACTACTTTCCAATAAGGGAGAAGGTACAATTACCTTATCAAGTTCTACTTTCCTCCCACTCACTTCTTTCGAGAGAAACTCCTTCTCTAGAAAGGATCCATTATAAGGAACGAATGTCTTGCCTTAGGATCTGTGATAGAAGGTGTACCCAACAGTCTCCTTTTGGGTATCCTATGAAGACATATTTCTCCGATTTGGGTTTGAGCTTATCAGGTTGAAACTTTTTCACATAAGCATTGCAACCTCAAACTTTAAGAAACGACAACTTTGATTTCTTGCTAAACCACAGTTCAGATTGTGTCGTCTCAACGGACTTAGATGGTGCCCCTTTTTTTAACATGAATGTAGCTATCTTTAATGCATAACCTCAAAAACGATAGTGGTAAATCGGTAAGAAACATCATAGATTTGCACTATATCTAATAAAGTACGGCTATGACGTTCGGACACACCATTATGTTGTGGTGTTCCGGGTGGCACGAATTTGTGAACCTATTCCACTTTGTTTTAATTGAAGACCAAACTCGTAACTCAAATATTTGTCTCCGCGATCAGATCGTAGAAGCCTTATTTTCTTGTTAGGATGATTCTCCACTTCACTCTGAAATTCTTTGAACTTTTAAAATGTTTCAGACTTATGTTTCATCAAGTAGATATACTCATATCTGCTCAAATCATCTGTGAAGATCAGAAAATAATGATACCTATCGCGAGCCTCAATATTCATCAGACCACATACATCAGTATGTATGATTTCCAACAAATCTGTTGCTCGCTCCATTGTTTCGAAGAACAGAGTCTTAGTCATCTTGCCCATGAGGCATGGTTCGCAAGCATCAACTGATTCATAATCAAGTGATTCCAAAAGCCCATCAGCATGGAGTTTCTTCATGCGCTTTACACCAATATGACCTAAACGGCAGTGCTACAAATAAGTTGCACTATCATTATTAACTTTGCATCTTTTGGTTTCAATATTATGATTATGTGTATCACTATGATCGAGATCCAACGAACTATTTTCATTGGGTGTGTAACCATATAAGGTTTTATTCATGTAAACAGAACAACAATTTATTCTCTTACTTAAATGAATAACCGTATTACAATAAACATGATCAAATCATAGTCATGCTCAACGTAAACACCAAATAACACTTATTTAGGTTCAACACTAATCCCGAATTTATAGGGAGTGTGCGATGATGATCATATCAATCTTGGAACCACTTCCAACAC
The DNA here is from genome assembly GCA_034509565.1 of Triticum monococcum. Taxonomy (NCBI): domain Eukaryota; kingdom Viridiplantae; phylum Streptophyta; class Magnoliopsida; order Poales; family Poaceae; genus Triticum; species Triticum monococcum. The sequence goes on from CM067845.1 coordinate 676,743,735, forward strand.
ACATTGTCACTTCACCCTTAACTAGTCTCTGTTTATTCTGCAACTCCCGTTTCGAGTTACTACTCTTAGCAACTGAACCAGTACCAAATACTGAGGGGTTGCTACGAACACTAGTAAAATACACATCAATAATCTGTATATCAAATATAATTTTGTTCACTTTGCCATCCTTCTTATCCGCCAATCACTTGGGGTAGTTCCGCTTCCAGTGACCAGTCCCTTTGCAGTAGAAGCACTTAGTCTCAGGCTTAGGATCAGACTTGGGTTTCTTCACTTGAGCAGCAACTTGCTTGCCGTTCTTCTTGAAGTTCCCCTTCTTCCCTTTGCCCTTTTCTTGAAACTAGTGATCTTGTCAACCATCAACATTTGATGCTCTTTCTTGATTTCTACCTTCATCGATTTCATCATCATGAAAAGCTCGGGAGTCGTTTTCGTCATCCCTTGCATACTATAGTTCATCACGAAGTTCTACTAACTTGGTCATGGTGACTAGAGAATTCTGTCAATCACTATCTTATCTGGAAGATTAACTCCCACTTGATTCAAGCGATTGTAGTACCCTGACAATCTGAGCACATGCTCACTAGTTGAGCGATTCTCCTCCATCTTTTAGCTATAGAACTTGTTGGAGACTTCATATCTCTCAACTCGGGTATTTGCTTGAAATATTAACTTCAACTCCTGGAACATCTCATATGATCCATGACGTTCAAGACGTCTTTGAAGTCCCGACTCTAAGCCGTTAAGCATGGTGCACTAAACTATCAAGTTGTCATCATATTGAGCTAGCCAAACGTTCATAACGTCAGCATTTGCTCCTGCAATAGGTCTGTCACCTAGCGGTGCATCAAGGACATAATTCTTCTGTGCAGCAATGAGGATAAACCTCAGATCACGGATCCAATCCGCATCATTGCTACTAACATCTTTCAATATAATTTTCTCTAGGAACATATCAAAATAAACATATGAAAGCAACAACGCGTGCTATTGATCCACAACATAGATATGCTAATACTACCAGGACTAAGTTCATGATAAATTAAAGTTCAATTAATCATATTACTTAAGAACTCCCACTTAGATAGACATCCCTCTAATCCTATAAGTGATTACGTGATCCAAATCAACTAAACCATGTCCGATCATCACGTGAGATGGAGTAGTTTCATTGGTGAACATCACTATGTTGATCATATCTACTATATGATTCACGCTCGACCTTTCGGTCTCCGTGTTCCGAGGCCATATCTGCATATGCTAGGCTCGTCAAGTTTAACCTGAGTATTCTGCGTGTGCAAAACTGGCTTGCACCCGTTGTAGATGGACGTAGAGCTTATCACACCCGATCATCACGTGGTGTCTGGGCACGACGAACTTTGGCAACGGTGCATACTCAGGGAGAACACTTCTTGATAATTTAGTGAGAGATCATCTTATAATGCTACTGTCAATCAAAGCAAGATAAGATGCATAAAAGATAAACATCACATGCAATCAATATATATATGTGACATGATATGGCCATGATCATCTTGCGCCTTTGATCTCCATCTCCAAAGTACCGTCATGATCTCTATCGTCACCGGCACGACACCATGATCTCCATCATCTTGATCTATATCAATGTGTCGTCACGTGGTCGTCTCGCCAACTATTGCTCTTGCAACTATTGCTATCGCTTAGCGATAAAGTAAAGCAATTATTTGGCACTTGCATCTTATGCAATAATGAGACAACCGTAAGGCTTCTGCCAGTTGCCGATAACTTCAACAAAACATGATCATCTCATACAACAACTTCTATCTCATCACATCTTGACCATATCACATCACAACATGCCCTGCAAAAACAAGTTAGACGTCCTCTACTTTGTTGTTGCAAGTTTTACGTGGCTGCTACGGGCTTAAGTAAGAACCAATCTCACCTACGCATCAAAACCACAATGGTAGTTTGTCAAATAGACTCCGTTTTAACCTTCGCAAGGACCGGGCGTAGCCACACTTGGTTCAACTAAAGTTGGAGAAACAGTCACCCGCAAGCCACCTTTGTGCAAAGCACGTCGGGAGAACCGGTCTCGTGTAAGCGTACGCGTAATGTCGGTCCGGGCCGCTTCATCCAACAATACCGCCGAACCAAAGTATGACATGCTGGTAGGCAATATGACTTATATCGCCCACAACTCACTTGTGTTCTACTCGTGCATATAACATCAAACCATAAAACCTAGGCTCTGATACCACTGTTGGGGAACATAGTAAATTCAAAAAAATTCCTACGCACACGCAAGATCATGGTGATGCATAGCAACGAGGGGGAGAGTCTGATCTACGTACCCTTGTAGATCGCAAGCGGAAGCGTTATATCAACGCGGTTGATGTAGTCGAACGTCTTCACGATCCGACCGATCCAAGTACCGAAAGCACGGCACCTCCGAGTTCTGCACACGTACGGCTCGGTGACGTCCTCGCCTTCTCGATCCAGCAAGAGGGGCGAAGTAGTAGATGAGTTCCGGCAGCATGACGGCGTGGTGACGGTGTTGGTGAAGAACAATCTCCGCAGGGCTTCGCCTAAGCACTACGAAAACTATGACAGAGGATAAACTAGAGGGAACAGGGTTACCGGCACACGGCTTGGTGTTTCTTGATGTGTCTTTGGTGCTAGCCCTGCCCCTCTATTTATATGTTGAGCCCTGGGGTCGAAACTTGGAGCAAAAGCCTCCTCAAACTCGGTTCTGCCCGAAAGGCAAGAGTCCCACTCGGACTCCAGGACCAAACGCCACAAACCTTGGCGTCTGGCCCAGGGCCAGACGCCAGGGTCTCCGGCGTTTGGCCCCCTGGCCTTCACAAACTCCTTTTGCACCGACTTATAGCCCTGTGGGCTTGACCCCTTAGCCTAACCATATCATCCAATATATGAATCTTTACCTCCGGACCATTCCGGAGCTCCTCGTCATGTCCGTGATCTCATCCGGGACTCCGGACAACATTCGGTCACCAACATACATAACACATAGTACTATATCGTCAACGAACGTTAAGCGTGCAGACCCTACGGGTTCGAGAACTATGTAGACATGACCGAGACACCTCTCTTGTCAATAACCAATAGCGGGACCTGGATGCCCATATTGGCTCCTACATATTCTACGAAGATCTTTATCGGTCAGACCGCATAACAACATACGTTGTTCCCTTTGTCATCGGTATGTTACTTGCCCGAGTTCGATCGTCGGTATCCAATACCTAGTTCAATCTCGTTACCGGCAAGTCTCTTTACTCGTTCCATAATACATCATCTTGCAACTAACTCATTAGTTGTAATGCTTGCAAGGCTTATGTGATGTGCATTACCGAGAGGGCCCAGAGATACCTCTCCGACAATCGGAGTGACAAATCCTAATCTCGAAATACGCCAACCCAACATCTACCTTTGGAGACACCTGTAATGCTCCTTTATAATCACCCAGTTACGTTGTGACGTTTGGTAGCACCCAAAGTGTTCCTCCGGCAAACGGGAGTTGCATAATCTCATAGTCATAGGAACATGCATAAGTCATGAAGAAAGCAATAGCAACATACTAAACGATCGGGTGCTAAGCTAATGGAATGGGTCATGTCAATCAGATCATTCAACTAATGATGTGATCCCGTTAATCAAATAACAACTCTTTGTCCATGGTTAGGAAACATAACCATCTTTGATTAACGAGCTAGTCAAGTAGAGGCATACTAGTGACACTCTGTTTGTCTATGTATTCACACATGTATTATGTTTCCTGTTAATACAATTCTAGCATGAATAATAAACATTTATCATGATTTAAAGAAATAAATAATAACTTTATTATTGCCTCTAGGGCATATTTCCTTCACGTCCACGGTGGGGTTTAACTGTGCCCCGATGGAGGCTGTTTTTGTAGGGTCCGTTGGGTGGACTTGGAATTTGACTATTTCATCCGCTGGTTTGAAAGAGGTGGACTTGGATCTCTTGTCAAGTATCACGTCATCCCTGTCCACTATGGAGTGTAGCGCAGTTAATTCCTTGACCGAAAGGGCTTCGTATAGTGCCTCGAGGGCCAATGCGGCTGTTTTGTTTTCGGCACGAAGTGCTGTGTCCGGATCACTAGCGAGAGTGATGATTTCGTTGGGCCCGGGCATTTTGAGCTTCATATACCCATAATGGGGTATGGCTTGGAAGATCGTGAACGCCTCCCGTCCTAAAAGGGTGTGGTATCCACTACTAAACGGGGCCACTTGGCATGTAATTTCTTCGGACCTATAGTTCTCCGGCGTGCCGAATACCACATCTAGTGTGATTTTCCCAGCACAGCGTGCTTCCCGACTGGGGATGATTCCTCTGAAGGTTGTGCTGCTTTGCTCAATGCGGTTCCAGTCTATTTCCATTTTTTGAAGAGTTTCCTCATAGATGAGGTTTAATCCACTTCTACCGTCCATGAGTACTTTGGTGAGTCGAAAGCCGTCCACAATTGGACTGAGGACCAGTGCAACTGGTGCTCGGGCTGTTCGGAATTTAGGTTCATCACTGGCATTGAAGGTAATAGCCGTGTCACTCCATGGATTCATTACTGCCACTTGGCAGATTTCGGCGAGGCTGCGGAGTGTTCGCTTGCGCATATTATTTGATGCAAAGGTTTTGAAGACTGTTAATACCGTATTGTTATCCACGGGATGGTGCTCCATGACCTTTGGGATGAGAAGATCCTCACCACTTTTGGCCACCTGCCGGAGTATCCAACATGCTCTAAGGCTGTGTGTTGGTATGGTATCCGATGTACTATGAATCTTGCAGGGTCCGTTGAGCCATCCCTCCAATACGTCTCCACGCCCTGTAGAGGGTTTTTGCTTATTTGTAATTAACTCGGGTGTCTTATGATAGTGCACCCTTTTACTTCGGACTGGGTGTATATTCGGAGCCGGATTATCCCAAAATTTCATTTTGGTTTTCCAGGCACTTTCCATCGCACAGTACTTTCGTACTATGGACGCCAAGTCGAGGAAGCGTGATATGTCATGGCGACTTATGGCGTTAAGGATTCCCTTGTCCGTGCAGTTATTGCAGAAAAGTGAGACTGCGTCTTCCTCGCGGTAGTCCTTAACCTTGTTCATCACAAGGAGGAATATGGCCCAATAATGATGTACTGTTTCATGGGGCTCTTGCCTAATGTGGGAAAGATCGTTTATGTCTGGGTGGGTGGGTGGGTTTGAGTCCGACCCCCTACCCGATCTGAGACCCAGGGGCCGAGGAGTTTCCGATCTTGGAAGTTCGGATTCTGGGATGTTGCTCGATGAGTCTGGCCCGCTGCTTGACTCTAGGTTCAGCGCTTGGGTGATGTCCTCCCGTAAATGGGTATCTGGCTCGGAGAGCTCAGGAATCCAGACATAGTTAGTCCTCAAGATAGATGAAGAATCGCCGCATTATTCCTCCACCACCGCAACATGATGGGTGACCGGTGGAGAGTTAATCTCCCTTTGATCGGGTTTAAGCCCAATCCGATCATAGTCTGTAGCGACTCCCAAGGCGGCGATACGATCCAAGAGCTCGTTTAGGGAAGAGATCTTCATTGGATCCATCTGCTCAGCGAATTCCGAGCCGACGTGGAGGCTGTTTTCGATGACCCGAGAAGTCATCGTCGGTGCAGCAGCTGAACAGGCGGTCAAAATGAAACTGCCTAGCCGGAGAGTTTGGCCAACAGCCAGGGCTCCCCCGGCGGTAATGTTGTTTTTAACAACAAGATGAGGCATCCTTCCTTACAGCGACAACATAGAGGAACTCTCAATGAAAGCACCAATGTTGGTGTCAAAACCGGCGGATCTTGGGTAGGGGGTCCCGAACTGTGCGTCTAAGGCGGATGGTAACAGGAGGCAGGGGACACGATGTTTTACCCAGGTTCGGGCCCTTTTCATGGAGGTAAAACCCTATGTCCTGCTTGATTATACTTGATAATATGGGTATTACAAGAGTTGATCTACCACGAGATCAGAGAGGCTAAACCCTAGAAGCTAGCCTATGGTATGATTGTATATTTTCCTACGGACTAAAACCCTTCGGTTTATATAGACACCGGAGGGGGCTAGGGTTACACAAGGTCGGTTACAAAGGAGGAGATATACATATCTGTATTGCCTAGCTTGACTTCCACGCCAAGTAGAGTCCCATCCGGACACGGGACGAAGTCTTCAATCTTGTGTCTTCATAGTCCAACAGTCCGGCCAAAGGATATAATCCGGATGTCCGGATACCCCCTAATCCAGGACTCCCTCAGTTAGGTTTACCTTAATACTTTTGTTGTAGTTGCAGATGCTTGCAATAGAGGTTAATCATAAGTGGGATGCTTGTTCAAGTAAGAACAGCACCCAAGCACCTGTCCACCCACATGTCAAATTATCAAAGTACTGAACACGGATCATATGAACGTGACAAAAACTAGCTTGACGATATTCCCATGTGTCCTCAGGAGCACTTTTCCTTATATAAGAGTTTGTCCAGGCTTGTCCTTTGCTACAAAAAGGATTGGGCCACCTTTCTGCACTTTATTTACTTTCGTTATTTGTTGCTCGTTATAAATTATCTCATCACAAAACTATCTGTTACCACTTATTTTAGTACTTGCAGAGAATACCTTGCTGAAAACCGTTTATCATTTCCTTCTGCTCCTCGTTGGGTTCGACACTCTTACTTATCGAAAGGACTACGATAGATCCCCTATACTTGTGGGTCATCAAGACTCTTTTCTGGCGCCGTTGCCGGGGAGTGAAGCGCCTTTGGTAGGTGGAATTTGGTAAGGAAAAATTTATATAGTGTGCTGAAATTTACTGTCACTTGTTACTATGGAAAGTAATCCTCTGAGGGGCTTGTTCGGGGTATCTTCACCCCGACCAGTAGAGCAAAGAGTTGCTCCTCAACCTACTGAACCTATTGAAAATTAATATGAAAATGAAATTCCTTATGAGTATCCTTCGAGTATAGTAGAAAAATTGCTAGCTAATCCTTTTACAGGAGATGGAGCAAAGCATCCTGATGAACACCTAATATATGTGGATGAAGTTTGTGGATTATTTAAGCTTGTAGGTATTTCTGATGATGTTGCTAAGAAGAAGGTCTTCTTTTTATCTTTGAAGGGAGACGCATTGACATGGTATAGGCTATGTGATGATATGGGATCATGGAACTATAGAAGATTGAAATTGGAATTTCATCAAAAGTATTACCCTATGCATCTTGTTCATCGTGATCGCAATTATATATATAATTTTTGGCCTCGCGAAGGAGAAAGCATCGCTCAAGCTTGGGGGAGGCTTAAATCAATGTTATATTCATGCCCCAATCATGAGCTTCCAAGAGAAACAATTATTCAAAAAATTTATGCTCGGCTTTCTGATAACAATCGCACCATGCTTGATACTTCTTGTGCTGGCTCTTTTATGATGAAGACTATTCAATTCAAATGGGATTTATTGGATAGAATTAAACACAACTCTGAAGATTGGGACCTCAACAATGGTAAGGAGTCAGGTATGACACCTAAGTTTGATTGTGTTAAATCTTATATGTATACCAATATTTTCCGTAAGTTTAGCACTAAATATGGGCTTGATTCTGAGATAGTAGCTTCTTTCTGTGAATATTTTTCTACTTATGTTGATCTCCCTAAGGAGAAGTGGTTTAAATATCAGCCTCCCATAGAAGTAAAAGTAGATGCACCTATTAAAGTTGAAGAAAAGACTGTCACTTATAATGATCCTATTGTTCCTACTTCTTATGTGTTGAGAAACCACCTTTCCCTGTTAGGATAAAGGATCATGCTAAAGCTTCAACTGTAGTTCGTAAAAGCAATATTACAACATATACACCTCCTGAGCAAGTTAAAGTTGAACCTAATATTGCTATTGTTAAAGATCTCTTGTCTGATAATATAGATGGGCATGTTATTTATTTCTGCAATGAAATTGCTAGAATTGCTAAACCCCATGATATAGATAAACCTAGACCTGTGGTAGGCATGCCTGTTATTTCTGTTAAAATAGGAGATCATTGTTATCATGGCTTATGTGATATGGGTGCTAGTGCTAGTGCGATACCTATTGACTTATACAACGAAATTATGCATGATATTGCACCTATTGAGTTAGAAGATATTGATGTCACTATTAAACTTGCTAATAGAGATACTATTTCACCAATGGGAATTGTTAGAGATGTTGAAGTCTTGTGTGGGAAAACTAAATATCCTTCTGATTTTCTTGTTCTTGGTTCCCCACAAGATAGCTTTTGTCCCATTATATTTGGTAGACCCTTCTTGAACACTGTTAATGCTACCATAGATTGCAAAAGAGATCTTGTTACTGTCGGTTTAGATGATATGACTCATGAATTTAATTTCTCTATGTTGGGGAACGTAGTAATTTCAAAAATTTCCTACGCACACGCAAGATCATGGTGATGCATAGCAACGAGAGGGGAGAGTGTTGTCCACATACCCACGTAGACCGAAAGCGGAAGCGTTAGCATAACGCGGTTGATGTAGTTGTACGTCTTCACGATCCGACCGATCAAGTACCGAATGCACGGCACCTCCGAGTTCAGCACACGTTCAGCCTGATGACGTCCCTCGAACTCCGATCCAACCGAGTGTTGAGGGAGAGTTTTGTCAGCACGACGGCGTGGTGATGATGTTGATGTTCTACCAACGCAGGGCTTCGCCTAAGCACCGCTACAGTATTATCGATGTGGACTATGGTGGAGGGGGGCACCGCACACGGCTAAAAGATAATCAACTTGTGTGTCTAGAGATGCCCCCCTGCCCCTGTATATAAAGGAGCAAGGGGGGAGGCGGCCGGCCTAGGAGGAGGGCGCGCCAAGGGGGGAGTCCTACTCCTACCGGGAGTAGGACTCCTCCTTTCCTCGTTGGAGTAGGAGAGAAGGAAAGAGGAGGAGAGGGAGAAGGAAAAGGGGGCTGCACCCCTTGTCCAACTCGGACCAGAGGGGGGGGGGGGTGGCATGCCTCCTTCCTTTTGGCCTCTCTCCTCTATTCCTGTATGGCCCAATAAGGCCCATATACTCCCCGGCTAATTCCCGTAACTCTCCGGTACTCCGAAAAATACCCGAATCACTCGAAACCTTTCCGAAGTCCGAATATAGTCGTCCAATATACCGATCTTTACATCTCGACTATTTCGAGACTCCTTGTCATTTCCCCGATCTCATCCGGGACTCAGAACTCCTTCGGTACATCAAAACATATAAACTCATAATATAACTGTCATTGTAGCGTTAAGCGTGCGGACCCTACGGGTTCGAGAACTATGTATACATGACCGAGACACGTCTCTGGTCAATAACCAATAGCGGAACCTGGATGCTCATATTGGCTCCTACATATTCTACGAAGATCTTTATCGGTCAGACCGCATAACAACATACGTTATTCCCTTTGTCATCGGTATGTTACTTGCCCGAGATTCGATCGTCGGCATCTCAATACCTAGTTTAATCTCGTTACCGGCAAGTCTCTTTACTTGTTCTGTAATACATCGTCTCGCAACTAACTCATTAGTTGCAATGCTTGCAAGGCTTAGGTGATGTGCATTACCGAGAGGGCCCAGAGATACCTCTCCGACAATCGGAGTGACAAATCCTCATCTCGAAATACGCCAACCCAACAAGTACCTTCGGAGACACCTGTAGAGCACCTTTATAATCACCCAGTTACGTTGTGATGTTTGGTAGCACACAAAGTGTTCCTCCGGTAAACGGGAGTTGCATAATCTCATAGTCATAGGAACATGTGTAAGTCATGAAGAAAGCAATATCAACAAACTAAACGATCAAGTGCTAAGCTAACGGAATGGGTCAAGTCAATCACATCATTCTCCTAATGATGTGATCCCGTTAATCAAATTACAACTCATGTCTATGGTTAGGAAACATAACCATCTTTGATCAACGAGCTAGTCAAGTAGAGGCATACTAGTGACACTCTGTTTGTCTATGTATTCACACATGTATTATGTTTCCGGTTAATACAATTCTAGCATGAATAATAAACATTTATCATGATATAAGGAAATAAATAATAACTTTATTATTGCCTCTAGGGCATATTTCCTTCAGTCTCCCACTTGCACTAAAGTCAATAATCTAGTTCACATCGCCATGTGATTTAATACCAATAGTTCACATCACCATGTGATTAACACCCATAGTTCACATCGACATGTGACCAACACCCAAAGGGTTTACTAGAGTCAATAATCTAGTTCACATCGCTATGTGATTAACACCCAAAGAGTACTAAGGTGTGATCATGTTTTGCTTGTGAGAGAAGTTTAGTGAACGGGTCTGCCACATTCAGATCCGTACGTATTTTGCAAATTTCTATGTCAACAATGCTCTGCACGGAGCTACTCTAGCTAATTGCTCCCACTTCAAATATGTATCCAGATTGAGAATTAGAGTCATCTGGATGAGTGTCAAAACTTGCATCGACGTAACCCTTTACGACGAACCTTTTGTCACCTCCATAATCGAGAAACATATCCTTATTCCACTAAGCATAATTTTGACCAATGTCCAGTGATCTACTCCTAGATCACTATTGTACTCCCTTGCCAAACTCAGGGCAAGGTATGTAATAGGTCTGGTATACAACATGGCATACTTTATAGAACCTATGGCTGAGGCATAGGGAATGACTTTCATTCTCTCTCTATCTTCTGCCGTGGTCGGGTTTTGAGTCTTACTCAACTTCACACCTTGTAACACAGGCAAGAACTCCTTTTTGACTGTTCCATTTTGAACTACTTCAAAATCTCGTCAAGGTATATACTCATTGAAAAACATATCAAGCGTTTTGATCTATCTCTATAGATCTTGATGCTCAATATGTAAGCAGCTTCACCGAGGTCTTTCTTTGAAAAACTCATTTCAAACATTCCTTTATGCTTTGCAGAATAATTCTACATTATCTCTGATCAACAATATGTCATTCACATATACTTATCAGAAATGTTGTAGTGCTCCCACTCACTTTCTTGTAAATACAGGCTTCACCGCAAGTCTGTATAAAACTATATGCTTTGATCAACTTATCAAAGCATATATTCCAACTCCGAGATGCTTGCACCAGTCCATAGATTGATCGCTAGAGCTTGCATATTTTGTTAGTACCTTTAGGATTGACAAAACCTTCTGGTTGCATCATATACAACTATTCTTTAATAAATCCATTAAGGAATGCACTTTTGTTTATCCACTTGCCAGATTTCATAAAATGCGGCAATTGCTAACATGATTCGGACAGACTTAAGCATAGATACGAGTGAGAAACTCTCATCGTAATCAACACCTTGAACTTGTCGAAAACCTTTTTGCGACAATTCTAGATTTTTAGATAGTGACACTACTATCAGCGTCCGTCTTCCTCTTGAAGATCCATTTAATCTTAATGGCCCACCGATCAATGGGCAAGTCAATCAAAGTCCATACTTTGTTCCCATACATGGATCTCATCTCAGATTTCATGGCCTCAAGCCATTTCGTGGAATCTGGGCTCATCATCGCTTCCTCATAGTTCGTAGGCTCATCATGGTCAAGTAACATGACCTCTAGAACAGGATTACCGTACCACTCTGGTGCGGATATCACTCTGGTTTACCTACGAGGTTCGGTAATAACTTGATCTGAAGTTACATGATCATCATCATTAGCTTCCTCACTAATTGGTGTAGTAGTCACAGGAACAAATTTCTATGATGAACTACTTCCCAATAAGGGAGCAGGTACATTTACCTCATCAAATTCTACTTTCCTCCCACTCATTTCTTTTGAGAGAAACTCCTTCTCTAGAAAGGATCCATTCTCAGCAACGAATATCTTGCCTTCGGATCTGTGTTAGAAGGTGTACCCAACAATTTCTTTTGGGTATCCTATGAAGACGCACTTCTCCGATTTGGGTTTGAGCTTATCAGGTTGAAACTTTTTCACATAAGCATTGGAACCTCAAACTTTAAGAAACGACACCTTAGGTTTCTTGCCAAACCATAGTTCATATGGTGTCGTCTCAACGGATTTAGATGGTGCCCTATTTAACGTGAATGTAGCTGTCTCTAATGCATAACCCCAAAACGATAGCGGTAAATCAGTCAGAGACGTCATAGATCGCACCATATCTAATAAAGCATGGTTACGGCGATCGGACGCACCATTACACTGTGGTGTTCCAGGTGGCGTGAGTAGTGAAACTATTTCACATTGTTTTAACTGAAGGCCAAACTCGTAACTCAAATATTTTACTTCTGCGATCATATCATAGAAACTTTTATTTTGTTACGATGATTCTCCACTTCACTCTGAAATTCTTTGAACTTTTCAAATGTTTCAGACTTGTGTTTCATCAAGTAGATATACTCATATCTGCTCAAATCATCTGTGAAGATTAGAAAATAATGATACCTGCCGCGAGCTTCAATATTCATCGGACTACATACATCAGTATGCATGATTTCCAACAAATCTGTTGCTTGCTGCATTGTTCCGGAGAACGGAGTCTTAGTCATCTTGCCCATGAGGCATGGTTCACAAGCATCAACTAATTCATAATCAAGTGATTCCAAAGGTCCATCAGCATGGAGTTTCTTCATGTGCTTTACACCAATATGACCTAGACGACAGTGCCACAAATAAGTTGCACTATCATTATTAACTTTGCATCTTTTGGTTTCAATATTATGAATATGTGTATCACTACGATCGAGATCCAACGAACCATTTTCATTGGGTGTGTAACCATATATGTAAACAGAACAACAATTTATTCTCTTACTTAAATGAATAACTGTATTGCAATAAACATGATCAAATCATATTCATTCTCAATGCAAACACCAAATAACACTTATTTAGGTTCAACACTAATCCCAAAAGTATAGGGAGTGTGCGATGATGATCATATCAATCTTGGAACCACTTCCAACACACATCGTCACTTCACCCTTAACTAGTCTCTGTTCATTCTGCAACTCCCGTTTCGAGTTACTACTCTTAGCAACTGAACCAGTATCAAATACCGGGGGATTGCTACGAACACTAGTAAAATACACATCAATAATCCGTATATCAAATATACCTTTGTTCATTTTGCCATCCTTCTTATCCGCCAAATACTTGGGGCAGTTCCGCTTCCAATGACCAGTCCCTTTGCAGTAGAAGCACTTAGTCTCAGGCTTAGGACCAGACTTGGGCTTCTTCACTTGAGAAGCAACTTGCTTTCCGTTCTTCTTGAAGTTCCCCTTCTTCCCTTTGCCCTTTTCTTGAAACTAGTGGTCTTGTCTACCATCAACACTTGATATTTTTCTTGATTTCTACCTTCGTCGATTTCAGCATCACGAAGAGCTTGGGAATTACTTTTGTCATCCCTTGCATATTCTAGTTCATCACTAAGTTCTAGTAACTCGGTGATAGTGACTAGAGAACTTTGTCAATTACACTCTTATCTGGAAGATTAACTCCCACTTGATTCAAGCAATTGTAGTACTCAGACAATCTGAGCACATGCTCACTGGTTGAGCTATTCTCCTCCATCTTGTAGGCAAAGTACTGTCAGAGGTCTCATACCTCTCGACACAAGCATGAGTATGAAATACCAATTTCAACTCTTGGAACATCTTATATGCTCCATGGTGTTCAAAATGTCTTTGAAGCCCCGATTCTAAGTCATTAATCATGGTGCACTAAACTATCAAGTAGTCATCATATTGAGCTAGCCAAACGTTCATAACGCCTGCATCTGCTCCTGCAATAGGTCTGTCACCTAGCGATGCATTAAGGACATAATTCTTCTGTGTAGCAACAAGGATAATCCTCAGATCACAGATCCAATCCGCATCATTGCTACTAACATCTTTCAACTTAATTTTCTCTAGGAACATATCAAAAATAAAACAGGGGAGCTAAACGTGAGCTATTGATCTACAACATAGATATGCTAATACTACCAGGACTAAGTTCATGGTAAATTTAAGTTCAATTAATCATATTACTTAAGAACTCCCACTTAGAAAGACATCCCTCTAATCTTATAAGTGATCACGTGATCCAAATCAACTAAACCAAAACCGATCATCACGTGAAATGGAGTAGTTTTCAATGGTGAACATCACCATGTTGATCATATCTACTATATGATTCACGCTCGACCTTTCGGTCTCAGTGTTTCGAGGCCATATCTGCATATGCTAGGCTCGTCAACTTTAACCTGAGTATTCTGCATGTGCAAAACTGGCTTGCATCCGTTGTAGATGGACGTAGAGCTTATCACACCCGATCATCACGTGGTGTCTGGGCACGACGAACTTTGGCAACGGTGCATACTCAGGGAGAACACTTTTTATCTTGAAATTCAGTGAGAGATCATCTTATAAAGCTACCGTTGAACTAAGCAAAATAAGATGCATAAAAGATAAACATCACATGCAATCAAAATATGTGACATGATATGGCCATCATCATCTTGTGCCTTTGATCTCCATCTCCAAAGCATCGTCATGATTTCCATCATCACCAGCATGACACCATGATATCCATCATCTTGATCTATATCAATGTGTCGTCACATGGTCGTCTCGCCAACTATTGCTCTTGCAACTATTGCTATCGCATAGTGATAATTGTAAAACAATTATTTGGCGCTTGCATCTTATGCAATAAAGAGACAACCATAAGGCTTCTGCTAGTTGCCGATAACTTCAACAAAACATGATTATCTTATACACCAACTTATATCTCATCACGTCTTGACCATATCACATCACAACATGCCCTGCAAAAACAAGTTAGACGTCCTCTACTTTGTTATTGCAAGTTTTACGTGGCTGCTACGGGCTTAACAAGAACCGTTCTTACCTACGCATCAAAACCACAACGATAGTTTGTCAAGTTGGTGTTGTTTTAACCTTCTCAAGGACCGGGCGTAGCCACACTCGGTTCAACTAAAGTTGGAGAAACTGACACCCGCTAGTCACCTGTGTGCATAGCACGGCGGTAAAACCAGTCTCGCGTAAGCGTACACGTAATGTCGGTCCGGGCCGCTTCATCCAACAATACCGCCGAACCAAAGTGTGACATGCCGGTAAGCAATATGACTTATATCACCCACAACTCACTTCTGTTCTACTCGTGCATATAACATCAACACATAAAACCTGGCTTGGATGCCACTGTTGGGGAACGTAGTAATTTCAAAATTTTCCTACGCACACGCAAGATCATGGTGATGCATAGCAACGAGAGGGGAGAGTGTTGTCCACATACCCTCATAGACCGAAAGCGGAAGCGTTAGCACAACGCGGTTGATGTAGTCGTACATCTTCACGATCCGACCGATCAAGTACCGAATGCACGGCACCTCTGAGTTCAGCACATGTTCAGCCCGATGACGTCCCTCGAACTCCGATCTAGCCGAGCGTTGAGGGAGAGTTTTGTCAGCATGACGGCGTAGTGACGATGTTGATGTTCTACCAACGCAGGGCTTCGCCTAAGCACCGCTACAGTATTATCGATGTGGACTATGGTGGAGGGGGGCACCGCACACGGCTAAAAGACGATCAACTTGATCAACTTGTGTGTCTAGAGGTGCCCCCCTGCCCCTGTATATAAAGGAGCAAGGGGGGAGGCGGCCGGCCTAGGAGGAGGGCGCGCCAAGGGGGAGGCCTACTCCTACAGGGAGTAGGACTCCTCCTTTCCTTGTTGGAGTAGGAGAGAAGGAAAGAGGAGGAGAGGGAGAAGGAAAAGGGGGCTGCACCCCTTGTCCAATTCGGACCAGAGGGGGCGCAGGCCTCCTTCCTTTTGGCCTCTCTCCTCTATTCCCGTATGACCCAATAAGGCCCATATACTCCCCGGCTAATTCCCGTAACTCTCCAGTACTCCGAAAAATACCCGAATCACTCGGAACCTTTCCGAAGTCCGAATATAGTCGTCCAATATATCGATCTTTACGTCTCGACCATTTCGAGACTCCTCGTCATGTCCTCGTTCTCATCCGGGACTCCAAACTCCTTCGGTACATCAAAACATATAAACTCATAATATAACTGCCATCGTAGCGTTAAGCGTGCGGACCCTACGGGTTCGAGAACTATGTAGACATGACCGAGACACGTCTCCGGTTAATAACCAATAGCGGAACCTGGATGCTCATATTGGCTCCTACATATTCTACGAAGATCTTTGTCGGTCAGACCACATAACAACATACGTTGTTCCCTTTGTCATCGGTATGTTACTTGCCCGAGATTCGATCATCGGCATCTCAATACCTAGTTCAATCTCGTTACCGGCAAGTCTCTTTACTCGTTCCGTAATACATCATCTCGCAACTAACTCATTAGTTGCAATGCTTGCAAGGCTTAGGTGATGTGCATTACCGATAGGACCCAGAGATACCTCTCCTACAATCGGAGTGACAAATCCTAATCTTGAAATACGCCAACCCAACAGGAACCTTCGGAGACACCTGTAGAGCACCTTTATAATCACCCACTTATGTTGTGACATTTGGTAGCACACAAAGTGTTCCTCCGGTAAACGGGAGTTGCATAATCTCATAGTCATAGGAACATGTATAAGTCATGAAGAAAGCAATAGCAACAGACTAAACGATCAAGTGCTAAGCTAACGGAATGGGTCAAGTCAATCACATCATTCTCCTAATGATGTGATCCCGTTAATCAAATGACAACTCATGTCTATGGTTAGGAAACATAACCATCTTTGATCAACGAGCTAGTCAAGTAGAGGCATACTAGTGACACTCTGTTTGTCTATGTATTCACACATGTATTATGTTTCCGGTTAATACAATTCTAGCATGAATAATAAACATTTATCATGATATAAGGAAATAAACAATAACTTTATTATTGCCTCTAGGGCATATTTCCTTCACTCTAAATTTAGTAGACAACACCGTGAAGAAGAATTGCCTAGTAAGGATGAAATTATTGGTCTTGCTTCTATTGTCGTACCTCCTAATGATCCTTTAGAACAATATTTGCTAGACCATGAGAATGATATGTTTATGAATGAAAGAAGGGAAATAGATGAAGTATTCTTTAAACAAGAACCTATGCTAAAACACAATTTGCTTGTTGAAATCCTAGGGGATCCTCCTCCACCTAAGGGTGATCCCGAGTTTGAGCTTAAACCGTTACCTGATAATCTTAAATACGCTTATCTTGATGAAAAGAAGATATATCCTGTTATTATTAGTGCTAACCTATCAGAGCATGAAGAAGAAAGATTATTGAAAACTCTGAAGAAGCACCGTGCTGCTATTGGATATACTCTTGATGATCTTAAGGGCATTAGTCCCACTCTATGTCAACATAAAATAAATTTGGAAGCAGATGCCAAACCAGTTCGTGATCCTCAACGACGTCTGAATCCTAAAATGAAAGAAGTGGTAAGGAAAGAAATACTAAAGCTTCTAGAGGCAGGTATAATTTATCCCGTTGCTGATAGTCAGTGGGTAAGTCATGTTCATTGTGTCCCTAAGAAGGGAGGTATTACTGTTGTTCCTAATGATAAAGATGAATTGATTCCACAAAGAATTATTACCGGTTATAGGATGGTAATTGATTTCTGCAAATTAAATAAGGCTACTAAGAAAGATCATTACCCCTTACCATTTATCGATCAAATGCTAGAAAGATTATGCAAACATACACATTACTGCTTTCTAGATGGTTATTCTGGTTTCTCTCAAATACCTGTGTCGGCTAAAGATCAATCAAAGACTACTTTTACATGCCCTTTTGGTACTTTTTCTTATAGACGTATGCCTTTTGGTTTATGTAATGCACCTGCTACCTTTCAAAGATGCATGATGGCTATATTCTCTGACTTTTGTGAAAAGATTTGTGAGATTTTCATGGACGACTTTTCCATCTATGGATCTTCTTTTGATGATTGCTTGAGCAATCTTGATCGAGCTTTGCAGAGATGTGAAGAAACTAATCTTGTCTTGAATTGGGAAAAGTGTCACTTTATGGTTAATGAAGGTATTGTCTTTGGGCATAAAGTTTCTGAAAGAGGTATTGAAGTTGATAAAGCCAAGGTTGATGCTATTGAAAAGATGCCATGTCCCAAGGACATCAAAGGTATAAGAAGTTTCCTTGGTCACGCCGGATTTTATAGGAGGTTCATCAAGGACTTCTCAAAAATTTCTCGGCCTCTGACTAATTTATTACAAAAAGATATACCATTTGTCTTTGATGATGCTTGTGTAGAAGCATTTGAAATACTTAAGAAAGCATTAGTCTCTGCATCTATTGTTCAGCCACCTGATTGGAATTTACCCTTTGAAATTATGTGCAATGCTAGTGATTATGCTGTAGGTGCTCTTCTAGGGAAAATAGTTGATAAGAAATTAAATGTTATCCATTATGCTAGTAAGACTCTAGACAATGCTCAAAGAAATTATGCTACTACTGAAAAGAACTTTTAGCAGTTGTATTTGCTTGTGATAAGTTCAGACCTTATATTGTTGATTCTAATGTAACTATCCACACTGATCATGCTGCTATTAAATATCTTATGGAGAAGAAAGATGCTAAACCTAGACTTATTAGATGGGTTCTCTTGCTACAAGAATTTGATTTGCATATTGTTGATAGAAAAGGAGCTGAGAACCCCGTTGTAGACAACTTATCTAGGTTAGAGAATGTTCTTGATGACCCACTACCAATTGATGATAGTTTTCCTGATGAACAATTAAATGGCATAAGTACTTCTCGTAGTACCCATTGGTATGCTGATTATGCTAATTACATAGTTGCTAAATTCATACCACCTAGCTTCACATACCAACATAAGAGAAAGTTCTTCTATGATTTGAGACATTACTTTTGGGATGACCCACATCTTTATAAGGAAGGAGTAGATGGTGTTATTAGACGTTGTGTACCTGAGCATGAACAGGAATAGATCCTACGCAAGTGCCACTCTGAAACTTATGGAGGACACCACGCGGGAGATAGAACTGCACATAAGGTATTGCAATCCGGTTTTTATTGGCCTACTCTCTTCAAGGATGCCTGTAAGTTTGTCCTATCTTGTGATGAATGTCAAAGAATTGGTAATATTAGTAGACGTCAAGAAATGCCTATGAACTATTCACCTTTTATTGAACCGTTTGATGTTTGGGGCTTTGATTATATGGGACCTTTTCCTGGCTCTAATGGATATACACATATTTTAGTTGCTATTGATTACGTTACTAAGTGGGTAGAAGCTATTCCAACTAGTAGTGCTGATCATAACACTTCTATTAAAATGCTTAAATAAGTTTATTTTCCGAGGTTTGGAGTCCCTAGATATTTAATGAATGATGGTGGTTCACATTTTATTCATGGTGCTTTCCGTAAAATGCTTGCTAAATATGACGTCAATCATAGAATTGCATCTCTGTATCACCCACAGTCTAGTGGTCAAGTAGAATTGAGTAATAGACAACTCAAATTAATTTTGCAAAAGATTGTCAATAGGTCTAGAAAGAATTGGTCCAAGAAACTTGATGATGCATTATGGGCCTATAGAACTGCATATAAAAATCCTATGGGTATGTCTCCGCATAAAATGGTATATGGAAAAGCATGCACTTATCTCTCGAACTAGAACATAAGGCATATTGGGCTATTAAAGAGCTCAACTATGATTTCAAACTTGCCGTTGAAAAGAGGTTATTTGATATTAGCTCACTTGATGAATGGAGAACCCAAGCTTATGATAATGCCAAGTTGTTTAAAGAAAAGGTTAAAAGATGGCATGACAAAAGGATACAAAAGCGTGAGTTTAATGTAGGTGATTATGTATTGCTGTACAGCTCTCGTTTAAGATTTTTTTGCAGGGAAACTTCTCTCTAAATGGGAAGGCCCCTATGTTATCGAGGAGGTCTATCGTTCCGGTGCCATAAAAATCAACAACTTCAAAGGCACAAATCCGAAGGTGGTAAGCGGTCAAAGAATCAAACATTATATCTCAGGTAATCCCATAAATGTTGAAATCAATATTATTGAAACCGTAACCCCAGAGGAATACATAAGGGACACTTTCCAGAACGTTTCAGACTCCGAAAAGGAATAGGTATGTGGTACGGTAAGTAAACCGACTCCAAAATTTTTTTTAAGGCAATATTTCTCCGTTTTGGAATATTTAGAAAAATAGAAAATTAAGTAGCAGTCTGGGAAGGACACGAGGGTGGAGGGCACGCCCTACCCCCCTGGGTGCGCCCCCTACCTCGTGAGCTCCTCGTGTGCCTTCCGAACTCCGTTTTCTTGCACGATACGTATTTTTGTCAGTAAAAGTTCATTATATATTCTCCCGAAGGTTTTGACTCCCGTATCACGCAAAAATCCCTTGTCTTTGTTTTGAGCTGTCCTGCTGCAGACAGAGCAACATGTCGTCCCAGGATTCGGAAGGAGAAAGCTATGTGTCTGATTACCTTGTAGATCCTAAGGTTTATGGGGATGTGGAGCCTTGTGGTTGGACTACGGAAGAAGAAGAAGACTATGAACCCAAGAGAAAGGAGGAGACGAGCTCAGATGAAGATGAAGTCCCACTACCTCAACCTAGGGACATGCATGTGGAGTTCAAAAAGTCAAGCCTCCCGAATAGGGTAAAGAAACCTAAGATCGAGTTTATCCCTTTTCGCATCTTGCAGGAGAACAAGCAGGAACTATGCAAAAAGATACCGAGCTTGTAGCAGGAGATCAAGGACCTAAGGGACCAAAATTCTGTCCTCAAGCGCAAATTAAGGAAGAAGCCTATGCCATCAACAAAATCACCACTGTCTCCTCCAACAAAGAAGAATTGAGTATCTAGGTATGGGCACTCCACTTGGCAACTGCCGAGCTTGGGGGAGTACCCCGGTATCGTATCACCATCACTTTTATCTTTACCGTTTTCCTTAGTTCGATCTTATTAGTAGTATTTTGATCTAGTAGAATAAAGTTTATGGCATGATCTAGTTGTGATTTTTGCTTTATTATCCTTCTATGTAATCGAGTCCGTGAGTTATATAATAAAGATTAGTGTTGAGTCAAGGGCTTGATTATTTTGCCATGATCCTAAGTGAATAAAAGAAAAGAGAAAGAAATAAAAAGAAACAAGGAGATCATATGGATCTCATGGAGAGTAATGAGCTCACATAGAAAAACTATGATGAATACAAGTTGTTGAGAGTTGACAAGCATAGTTTTGGTCATCATTGCAATTAATAGGAAGTAATAAAGAAAGAGAGGTCTTCACATATAGATATACTATCTTGGACATCTTTTATGATTGTGAGCACTCATTAAAATATGACATGCTAAAGAGTTGACATTGGACAAGGAAGACAACGTAATGGGTTATGTTTTCTTACATCTGAGATAAATTATATTGTCTTGGATCCTCCAACATGTTGAGCTTGCCTTTCCCCCTCATGCTAGCCAAATTCTCAGCACCAAGTAGAGATACTACTTGTGCTTCCAAATACCCAAACCAGTTTCGCCATGAGAGTCCACCATACCTACCTATGGATTGAGTAAGATCCTTCAAGTAAGTTGTCATCAGTGCAAAGCAATAAAAATTGCTCTCTAAATATGTCTAATTGATTGGTATGGGAGAAATAAGCTTTATACGATCTTGTGATGTGGAAGTAATAAAAGCGACGGACTGCATAATAAAGGTTCATATCACAAGGGGCAATATAAAGTGACGTTCTTTCGCATTAAGATTTTGTGCATCCAACCATAAAAGCGCATGGCAACCTCTGCTTCCCTCTGCGAAGGGCCTATCTTTTATCATTATCTTCTACCTTATGCAAGAGTCATGGTGATTTTCACCCTTCCTTTTTACACTTTATCCTTTGGCAAGCACAATATGTTGGAAAGAGCCTGGTATATATGGCTAATTGGACGTGAATTTTCATGAACTATTACTGTTGACATTACCCTTGAGGTAAAACTTTGGGAGACAAGACTATAAACCCCTATCTTTCTCTGTGTCCGATTAAACCTCCACACCCATAAGTATTGCGTGAGTGTCAGCAATTGTGAAAGATTATATGATAGTTGAGTATGTGGACTTGCTGAAAAGCTCTTATACATTGACTCTTTCCTATGTTATGATAAATTGCAATTGCTTCAATGACCGAGATTGTAGTTTGTTAGTTTTCAATGAAGTTTAGGATTCATACTTGATATTGTGATTGAATTATTACTCTAGCATTAGAGATCATATGACAAAAATTATATAAGTTGCTGTTATAAGAATGATCATGATGCCCTCATGTCCGTATTTTATTTTTATCGACACCCTCATCTCTAAACATGTGGACATATTTTTTGATTTCGGCTTTTCGCTTGAGGACAAGCGAGGTCTAAGCTTGGGGGAGTTGATACGTCCATTTTGCATCATGCTTTTATATCAATATTTATTGCATTATGGACTGTTCTTTCACATTATGTCACAATACTTATGGCTATTCTCTCTTATTTTACAAGGTTTACATAAGGAGGGAGAATGCCGGTAGCTGGAATTCTGGGCTGGAAAAGGAGCAAATATTAGAGACCTATTCTGCACAACTCCAAAAGTCCTGAAACTCCACGGAACACCTTATAATAAATAATGAAAAATCCTCGCCAAAGATGAAGACCAGGGGGCCCACACCCTTCTCACGAGGGTGGGGGGCGCCCCCCTAGGGCACGCCCCCTATCTCGTGGGCCCCCTGGTGGCTCTCCGATGACCATCTTCTCCTATATGAAGTCTTTCGTCAAGAAAAAAATAGGAAGCAACCTTACGGGACGAAACTCTGCCGCCACGAGCCAGTACCTTGGTGGATCCAATCTAGAGCTCCGGCAGAGCTATTCTGCAAGGGAAACTTCCCTCCCGGAGGGGGAAATCATCGCCATCGTCATCACCAACGCTCCTCTCATCGGGAGAGGGCAATCTCCATCAACATCTTCACCAGCACCATCTCATCTCAAAACCCTAGTTCATCTCTTGTATCCAATTCTTGTCTCCAAGTCTGGGATTAGTGCTAGTAGTGTTAATTACTCCTTGTAGTTGATGCTAGTTGGTTTAATTGGTGGAAGATCATATGTTCAGATCCTATATGCATATTAATACCCCACTGATTATGAACTTGTTTATGCTTTGTGAGTAGTTACGTTTGTTTGAGGACAAGGGAGAAGTCATGCTATTGGTAGTCATGTGAATTTGGCATTCGTTCGATATTTTGATGAGATGTATGTTGTCTAGCCTCTAGTGGTGTTATGTGAACGTCGACTACATAACACTTCACCATTATTTGTGCCTAGAGGAAGGCATTGGGAAGTAATAAGTAGATGATGGGTTACTAGAGTGACAGAAGCTTAAACCCTAGTTTATGCGTTGCTTCGTAAGGGGTGCATTTGGATCCATATGTTTCATGCTATGGTTAGGTTTACCTTAATACTTTTGTTGTAGTTGCGGATACTTGCAATAGAGGTTAATCATAAGTGGGATGCTTGTTCAAGTAAGAACAGTACCCAAGCACCGGTCCACCCACATGTCAAATTATCAAAGTACCAAACGCGAATCATATGAACGTGATGAAAACTAGCTTGACGATATTCCCATGTGTCCTCGGGAGCGCTTTTCCTTATATAAGAGTTTGTCCAGGCTTGTCCTTTGCTACAAAAAGGATTGAGCCACCTTGCTGCACTTTATTTACTTTCGTTATTTGTGGCTCATTATAAATTATCTCATCACAAAACTATCTGTTACCACTTATTTCAGTACTTGCAGAGAATAACTTGCTGAAAACCGTTTATCATTTCCTTCTGCTCCTCGTTGGGTTCGACACTCTTACTTATCGAAAAGACTACGATAGATCCCCTATACTTGTGGGTCATCAGCCATATCATGTCACTTTTTGATTGCATTTGATGTTTATCATGTTTTTACATCTTATTTGCTTAGATCGACGGTAGCTTAAATAAGATGATCCCTCGCAATAATTTCAAGAAAGTGTTCCCCCTAACTTTGCATCGTTGCTAAGGTCCATTGTTGCGAAGCACCACGTGATGATCGAGTTTGATAGGTTCTAACGTTCGCATACAACAGGTGTAAGCCAGATTTACACACGCAATACACTTAGGTTGACTTGACGAGCCTAGCATGTACAGACATGGCCTCGGAACACGGAAGACCGAAAGGTCGAACATGAGTCGTATAGAAGATACGATCAACATGAAGATGTTCACCGATGATGACTAGTCTGTCTCACGTGATGATCGGACACATCCTAGTTGACTCGGATCATGTATCACTTAGATGACTAGAGGGATGTCTATCTGAGTGGGAGTTCATTCAATAATTTGATTAGAGGAACTTAATTATCATGAACATAGTCTAAAAATCTTTGCAATATGTCTTATAGATCAAATGGCCCACGCTAATGTTGCCCTCAACTTCAACGCGTTCCTAGAGAAAACCAAGCTGAAAGACGATGGTAGCAACTACATGGACTGGGTCCGTAACTTGAGGATCATCCTCATAGCTGCCAAGAAAGCATATGTCCTTGAAGCACCGCTCGGTGAAGCACCTGTTTTCCCAGCAACTCAAGACGTTATGAATGCCTGGCAGTCGCGTAGTGATGATTACTCCCTGGTTCAGTGCGGCATGCTTTACAGCTTTGAACCGGGGCTCAAAAAGTGTTTTGAGCAGCACAGAGCATATGAGATGTTCCAAGAGTTGAAAATGGTTTTCCAAGCTCATGCCCGGGTCGAGAGATATGAAGTCTCCGACAAGTTCTACAGTTGTAAGATGGAGGAGAATAGTTCTGTCCGCGAGCACATACTCAAAATGTCTGGGTTGCACAACCGCTTGTCTCAGTGGGAGTTAATCTCCCGGATGACGCGGTCGTTGACAGAATCCTTCAGTCGCTCCCACCTAGCTACAAGAGCTTTGTGATGAATTTCAATATGCTGGGGATGGAGAAAACCATTCTTGAGGTATATTCAATGCTGAAATCAGCGGAGGTGGAGATCAAAAAGGAACATCAAGTGTTGATGGTCAATAAAACCACTAGTTTCAAGAAAGGCAAGGATAAGAAGAACTTCAAGAAGGATGGCAAGGGAGTTACCGCGCCCGGTAAGCCAGTTGCCGGGAAGAAGCCAAAGCATGGACCCAAGCCTGAGATTGAGAGCTTTTATTGCAAGGGAAACGGTCACTGGAAGCGAAACTGACCCAAGTACTTAGCGGATAAGAAGGCCGGCAATACCAAAGGTATATATGATATACATGTTATTGATGTGTACCTTATCAGCACTCGTAGTAGCTCCTGGGTATTTGATACCGGTGCGGTTGCTCATATTTGTAACTCAAAACAGGAGCTGTGGAATAAGCGGAGACTGGCGAAGGACGGGGAGACGATGCGCGTCATGAATGGTTCCAAGGTCGATGTGATCGCCGTCGGCACGCTACCTCTACATTTACCTACGGGATTAGTTTTAAACCTCAATAATTGTTATTTAGTGCCAGCTTTGAGAATGAACATTGTATCTGGATCTCGCTTAATGCGAGATGGCTACTCATTTAAATCTGAGAATAATGGTTGTTCTATTTATATGAGAGATATGTTTTATGGTCATGCCCCACTGGTCAATGGTTTATTCTTATTTAATCTTGAACGTGATGTTACACATATGCATAGTGTGAATGTCAAAAGATGTAAGGTTGATAATGATAGTCCCACATACTTGTGGCACTGCCGCCTTGGTCACATTGGTGTCAAACGCATGAAGAAACTCCATGCACATCGACTTTTGGAGTCTCTTGATTATGAATCATTTGACGCGTACGAACCATGCCTCATGGGCAAAATGACCAAGACTCCGTTCTCCGAAACAATGGAGCGAGCAGCCAACTTATTGGAAATCATACATACTGATGTGTGCGGTCCAATGAGCGTTGATGCTCGCGGTGGTTATCGTTACGTTCTCACCCTCACTGATGACTTGAGTAGATATGGGTATGTCTACTTAATGAAACACAAGTCTGAGACCTTTGAAAAGTTCAAGGAATTTCAGAGTGAGGTTGAGAATCAACGTGACAGGAAAATAAAGTTCTTACGATCAGATCGTGGAGGGGAATATTTGAGTCATGAATTTGGCACGCACTTAAGGAAATGTGGAATTGTTTCACAACTCACGTCGCCTGGAGCACCGCAGCGTAATGGTGTGTCCGAACGTCGTAATCGCACTCTATTAGATATGGTGCGATCTATGATGTCTCTTACCAATCTACCGCTATCATTTTGGGGTTATGCTTTAGAGACTGCCGCATTCACTTTAAATAGGGCTCTGTCGAAATCCGTTGAGACGACACCGTATGAATTATGGTTTGGGAAGAAACCTAAGCTGTCGTTTCTGAAAGTTTGGGGAGGCAGTGGTTATGCCAAGAAACTTCAACCTGAAAAGCTCGAACCCAAGTCGGAAAAATGCGTCTTCATAGGATACCCTAAGGAAAGTATTGGGTATACCTTCTACCGAAGGCAAGATCTTTGTTGCCAAGAATAGATCCTTTCTAGAGAAAGAGTTTCTCTCGAAAGAAGTAAGTGGGAGGAAAGTAGAACTTGATGAAGTACTGCCTCTTGAATCGGAAAGTAGCGCAGCTCAAGAAAATGTTTCTGTGGTGCTTGCACCGACTAGAGAGGAAGTTAATGATGATGATCAACGAACTTCGGATCAAGTTACTACTAAACTTCGTAGGTCCACAAGGATATGTTCTATGCCAGAATGGTATGGCAACCCTATCCTAGAAATAATGTTGTTAGACAACGGTGAACCTTCGAACTATGAAGAAGCGATGGTGGGCCCAGATTCAAACAAAAGGCTTGAAGCCATGAAATCCGAGATAGGATCCATGTATGAAAACAAAGTATGGACTTTGAAAGACTTGCCCGATGATCGGCGAGCCATAGAAAATAGATGGATCTTTAAGAAGACGGACGCGGATGGCAATGTGACCATCTATATAGCTCGACTTGTTGCTAAGGGTTATCGACAAGTTCAAGGGGTTGACTACGATGAGACCTTCTCACCCATAGCGAAGCCGAAGTCCATCCGAATCATGTTAGCAATTGCCGCATTCTATGATTATGAGATATGGCAAATGGACGTCAAAACGACATTCCTTAATGGTTACCTTAAGGAATAATTGTATATGATGCAGCCGGAAGGTTTTGTCGATCCTAAGAATGCTGACAAGGTATGCAAGCTCCAGCGCTCAATCTATGGGCTGGTACAAGCATCTCGGAGTTGGAACATTCGGTTTGATGAGATGATCAAAGCGTTTGGGTTTACACAAATTTATGGAGAAGCCTGTGTTTACAAGAAAGTGAGAGGGAGCTCTGTAGCATTTCTCATATTATATGTGGATGACATACTATTGATGGGAAATGATATAGAACTCTTGGAAAGCATAAATGCCTACTTGAATAAGTGTTTTTCAATGAAGGACCTTGGAGAAGCTGCTTATATATTAGGCATCAAGATCTATAGAGATAGATCGAGATGCCTCATTGTTCTTTAACAAAGCACGTACCTTGATAAGATATTGAAGAAGTTCAATATGGATCAGTCCAAGAAGGGGTTCTTGCCTGTACTGCAAGGTGTGAGATTGAGCACGGCTCCATGCCCGACCACGACAGAAGATAGAGAAAAGATGAGTGTCATCCCCTATGCCTCGGCCATAGGGTCTATTATGTATGCCATGATGTGTACCAGAACTGATGTGAACCTTGCCGTAAGTTTGGTAGGAAGGTACCAAAGTAACCCAGCATGGAACACTGGATAGCAGTCAAGAATATCCTGAAGTACCTGAAAAGGACTAAGGATAAGTTTCTCATTTATGGAGGTGACGAAGAGCTCGTCGTAAAGGGTTATGTCGATGCTAGCTTCGACATAGATCTGGATGACTCCAAGTCACAAACCGGATACGTGTATATTTTGAATGGTGGGGCAGTCAGCTGGTGCAGTTGCAAGCAAAGCGTCATGGCGGGATCTACATGTGAAGCGGAGTACATGGCAGCCTCGGAGGCAGCACATGAAGCAATCTGGATGAAGGAGTTCATTACCGACCTAGGAGTTATTCCCAATGCGTCGGGCCCGATGGCTCTTTTCTGTGACAACACTGGAGCTATTGCCCTGGCCAAGGAGCTCTGGTTTCACAAGAAGACCAGGCATATCAAGCATCGCTTCAACTCCATTCGTGAAAATGTTCAAGATGGAGACATAGATATTTGTAAAGTGCATACAGACCTGAATGTCGCAGATCCGTTGACTAAACCTCTTCCACGAGCAAAACATGATCAACACCAGAACTCTATGGGTGTTCGATTCATCACAATGTAACTAGATTATTGACTCTAGTGCAAGTAGGAGACTGTTGGAAATATGCCCTAGAGGCAATAATAAAATGGTTATTATTATATTTCCTTGTTCATGATAATTGTCTATTGTTCATGCTATAATTGTGTTATACGGAAATCGTAATACATGTGTGAATACATAGACCACAACATGTCCCTAGTGAGCCTCTAGTTGACTAGCTCGTTGATCAATAGATGGTTACGGTTTCCTGACCATGGACATTGGATGTCGTTGATAACAGGATCACATCATTAGGAGAATGATGTGATGGACAAGACCCAATCCTAAGCATAGCACAAGATCGTGTAGTTCGTCTGCTAAAGCTTTTCTAATGTCAAGTATCATTTCCTTAGACCATGAGATTGTGCAACTCCCGGATACCGTAGGAATGCTTTGGGTGTGCCAAACGTCACAACGTAACTGAGTGGCTATAAAGGCACACTACGGGTATCTCCAAAAGTGTCTGTTGAGTTGGCACGAATCGAGACTGGGATTTGTCACTCTCTGTAACGGAGAGTGTCGGCGTTCTGGGAACGGGGGTCCCCAGACTTGCCTACCTGCGGCCTGCGGCGTGGCTCAAATGGGGGCCCAACATGGCCCATCTTCGTCAAGCACAAGACTCAAGACCCTCGCGAGGGGCCAAGCCTCGTGAGGCGGACGACACGGCGCATCCTCGGGCGTAGCCTCCTCAGGCTGGCTCGCGAAGAGACGGAGATATCAAGGCGGGGTGCCTCGTGAGGTGCCCGTGACGCAAGCCATGACGATCGAGGGTGCCAGGCGAGCGCCAGCGCGCGCAGCGTCCTTCTTTCCTCTTTGGTGCAAAGGGGGCAAGGCAGCCGCGGAGTACTGAGGCATCAGGCAAAGGTTGCCATTTCGGTGCAACGCGACCAGGACCAAGCGGACTACGAGACGGAGGTCACCATGGAGCCCAGCACGGCGTCACCGCAGAGTCTTTCGCAGGCGAAGACCACCTTTAGTCAGGATAAGAGTACTTGCTGTCCCTCTTCAAATTAGCCCGCCATTGTTGGCTCCCTTCCCGCTCGATATTTGGGAAGAGGACCAGGGCCCCTATAAATAGGACCGGCCACCCACATAGCGGGGGGTTCGATCGGTTGGTAGATTAGACACACAGGGCTCGGTTCGGTTCGGGTCCGACTAGCAAGTGAGAGAGAGAGGGAGAGAGAGAGAGAGAAGGTGACTGAAGTCCTCCCAGTAGTTCATCACCCCAGCCAAGAACAGACCCTCGCGAGGCAGTTCTTCCTTGTATTGTTCATCATCACCAGCCCCAAGAAGCAATCCATCCACCACACACTGGAGTAGGGTATTACACCACAACTGTGGCCCGAACCAGTATAAATCTTGTGTCTCTTGTGCGACTCTTTTAGTAGTTTAGATCTTTGTGAGACGGGGAGGTAGAAGGTGTGATTTCCGCGTGCACCCCAGTGTTCGAACCTTAAGGGTCTGCCGGAACCCGAAATCCGACATTTGGCGCGCCAGGTAGGGGTGCGCCGGAGTCCGTCTTCCACCGCTCCGTTTTCCTCCGACCGTCGCGTCCATGTCCGACGCTCGTCGGGCCCGCGCCAAGCGCCGGGCCGCCGTCGCTTCTCGCGTCGCCCAGACGGCACCCGTCGGTGGGCCTCCTCGTCATTCCCCGTTGCCCGCCGTCAACGCCGCCACCGGCCCAGCGGGGGGCGAGCAGCAAGCATCGTCTCAGCACCCGTCCGTGCGGCAAGACGGCCGCACCGCTACTCCATCACTCGCACCAGCCGGTTCTTCGTCCCGCGCGCTCCGCACACCCTTGGAGGCTCGAGTTGCGCTCCTCGCGGCAAACGAGCTCCTGCGCTACCGCCTCGTCGACGACGTCTACGAAGAGTGGCTCGACCGAGTAGCTGAGCTTGTCCGCGCCGCAGGGGGTTCTTCCGCGCTGTCTGTCCCTCTGCGCCACACTCCGCCCCGCGCGGGCAACGAAGCTCCAGAGGCACGCCAGCCGCCTCCCCTCCAAGAAGATGCCATGGCTCCAAGGCGCTTGGCCCCTGGGCGGAACCCACTCCGTCAGGCGCCAGCGCAGCAAGAACGGAGCTGCCAAGAAGTCCCTTGCCCGCAAGGGGCTGCCAGGGCGCTCCCTGCTCCGGCACGCCGCGACCCTGCTCCAGCTCCGGCGCGCCAAGACCCCGCCCTGCTCATAGCTGCAGCGCGTGGGGACCCTCAAGACCAAGCTCTCCACCAACCGAAGCCTTTTGTGGCCACCGCGGGCTGCCACGCCTACACCACTGAGCTGCGCAGCGTCGCGTGGCCCGGCAAGTTCAAGCCTGACCTGCCTCCTCGCTACGACGGCACAACTGATCCCGCAGAGTTCCTCCAGCTCTATGAGCTGGGCATCGAGGCTGCCGGCGGGGATGAAAAGGTCATGGCGAACTGGTTCCCCATGGTGCTCAAGGAAGGAGCTCGAACCTGGCTCCAGGCACGATCTCCTCCTAGGACCAGATGCGCGCCCGCTTCATTGCCAACTTCCAAGGTACTCGCGACCGGCCGCCCGCCGTGAGTGACATGCGCCGCATCAAGCAACAACCCAGAGAGACCCTGTATCCAGCGCTTCAACAGCGCGCGCCTCAAGATCCCCAAGGTGTCCGAGGAAGCCATTATCTCGGCCTTCTTCGATGGCGTGTGCGACGTCAAGATGAAGGAGGAGCTGGCGATGCACGAAGACCTCTGCACCTCCCTGGAGCTGTTCAACTTGGCGAACAGGTGTGCCAGGGCTGAGGAGGGACGTCTCTCCCTCCTCGAGCTACCTGCCGCGGACCCAGAAGAGAAGAAGCCCAAAGCCAAGGACGTGAAGCGCAAGGGGGCTGTCGTACTCGTGGCAGAACCAGACACAAAGCGGGGCAAGGATCTGCCCGAACCCTCCAGAGGCAGCCGGTACTGTGTGTACCATGACCTCCACACCCACAACACAAACGAATGTCAAGAACTCCACGCCGTGCGAGAAGGGAGGATCGGCCGTCGCCCTGACCGTGCTGACCGGGGCTACGGCCGAGGAGGAGGAAGAAACCCAGGACGCTGGGAAGATCGTGGCCCGTGCCAGGGGTGGCGCGACCAGCCTCGCGAGGACCGCTGGCGGGGCCTGCCTCGCGAGGGAGACTGGAGGGATTAGCCTCGTGAGGATCGCCCTCATGGCAATGCAGGCCTACCTCCGCTGCCGCCTCAGCCAAGGAGGAACGAAGACCGCCATCAAGACGAGGGGGCTGGGGGCTTCCAGGAGCCGCGTGCAATCGCCTGCATCCTAGGAGGAGCTCAAGCCCCAGCCTCTCAACGTATCTTCAAGCAGTTTGCCCGCGAAGTGAATGCAGTTCTCCCCAAGCTCGAAGCAACGCGCCCCCTCAGGTGGTCGGCGTGCGCCATCACGTTCAGCTCGGCAGACCAGCTCAAGTGCGCAGCCATGGCCGGAGTCCTCCCGATGCTCTACTCCCCAGTCATCAGCAACGCGCTGGTCACCAAGACCCTCATCGATGGTGGGGCAGGGCTCAACGTCCTGTCCGTGGAAACATTCAACAACCTGCAAGTGCCCTATGACCAGCTTCAGCCGACCAAGCCTTTCTCCGGGATCACCGATGGTTCCACAGTCCCGATCGGGCAGGTTCGCCTCCCTGTCACCTTCGGGACTCGCAGCAACTACCGCACCGAGCTCATCGACTTCGACGGCGCCCACATCCGCCTGCCATAAAACGCCATCCTCGGGTACCCAGCGCTGGCCAAGTTCATGGCTGCGACTCACCATGGCTACAACGTCCTCAAGATGCCAGGAAGTCGCGGCGTCATCACGGCGCCCTGTGAAGAGAAGGATGCAGTGTGTTCCCTGGAGCGAGCCTACCAGGCCGCGTCGCTAGAAGACCCAGATCGCGGAAGCAGGAGGCTTCCTGAGACCACCCCCAAGAAGAAGAAGACGTCGTCAGGCTCGGCCCCTCAGGAGGCAGGCCCTTCAGGGCCCGTCTCTGCCCAGGGGGACCCTCCTTCCATCGCATAGGGAAGCACGCCCAGCGCCCTCCTCAGGCAGGGCTCGGGGGCTCTCACCTGGAGGGCCACCGACCTAGCCAGGGTCACGAGGGAGGCGCTTGGGCACCATGTGGAGGCGTGCTTCGAAGCACGTTTCCCCCGAGAAGGAGCCAGGCGAGGAAGGTCAGACCAGCAGGAGTTCGTTGACAAGGCCATTCAAGAACTGCAGGAGACAAGGATCATGAGAGGTTGCCGCCGCCTACCAGCTGTGGCCCCACATCCAGGTGAGGATGGTGGGCTGCGCATCTGCGTCGACGTACCAGGGCTCAATCAGATCGCCACGATGGAGCGTCTCTGGCCCTCACAAGTGGGGCGTTGCGGGGGTCCGCCCCACAGCTATGTTCGCATGCCTTACGGCCTGCCGAGCATGGCTGCGGCGTACCAACGCCTCATGAGGGGCATCATGGAGGCTCAGGAAGACAAGCATTCCGTGGCCTTGGCGGAGATGAAGGCAGCTCGCGAGGAGTCACCAGTGCCTCCGGAGCCTCCCGAGGCCCCGGGGCCTGGGGGCTCGTGAGGATTAGCTTCCGCAGCTCACCGAGTCTGCTGCACCAACACCACTTCGCCGACAACATCCTCAGGTGACATCCTTCAAGTTCCATTCCCAGTTGGGAGCGCCCTCCTAGGGTTGCGTCACTCCCGGGCCGCGTGGGTCCGTCCCAGCGGCGTGTATCTTCCTCGCATTTATTTCCAACTATGCATTGCCTATCACGCTTAACTGCATGGTGCCCGCCCGCGGCATCCTTTCTACTCCATGTCGGCCACTTGCACGTTAAAGGGGGGGTGCCTGAGCATCGCGACTCAGGGCTCTTACTGGCTCTCCAGCCCTCACCCTCTGGCCTTGTCCATGGCATCGCGACCTGGCATACCAGCGACGGCTGAGACAAGCTCGAGGGCCGGGACCCGAGGACGTAGAGTACCGGCATCTAACCGAATTTTGCAGGGACACATCTCAAGATACAGCCCAGTGCCAGGCGCAACCCGCCTAGAGGTAGGGCCTCGTGAGTCCCGCGCTAGCTCATGGGTGCCCAGATACACCTCACCCACTCCAACCAGCGAGCTCTTGAGCGACTAACGATCGACTAATGACTGCCATGGCAACCCCATCTTCTTTCTGTGGTGAACCTACAGGATCCTTGGAGGGGACTGCGCTAGCCAAGGCCCTCACGAGGTTCCCTTCACCCTCGCCCGCGCGAACCGCTTGCACGTTAAAGGGGGGGTGCCTGAGCATCGCGACTCAGGGCTCTTACTGGCTCTCCAGCCCTCACCCTCTGGCCTTGTCCACGGCATCGCGACCTGGCATACCAGCGATGGCTGAGACAAGCTCGAGGGCCGGGACCCGAGGACGTAGAGCAGAAAGGCGAGCAGAGGCGAGGGGGAAGGTGCTCGCGAGGACCTTGCCGAGCGATTCCGCTCCTACCGACGCGCGAACCCGACGGCGGACCAGGAATAATCCCCGACTCTCGAGATAAGTCACCTCCCACAGCGCTGGCTACCGTGGCACTACCCCCGCACCTAAGGAAATTCCGTACTAGCGACGTTGCTTCCCTTTCTCACCAAGCAACGGCTGCTTGGGCGCCAAAGGGGACCTCCAGAGCATCGCGACTCAAGGGCTCTTACCGGACCCCGGATCGCTCACCTCCTGGCCTTGACCACGGCATCGCGACCTGGCATACCAGCGACGGCTGACGCCGCCTTGGGACTGGGACCTGTCGGCGTAGAGCACCAAGCCCTCACGAGGTTCGAAAGGGAAAACTAAGCTATGAAGAAATCAGCAACTCACACAAATCCATAGCGAAGGTCATGTACTAACAAACGGGACTACAGACTCCTTACAAGCCCCCGTGGGGCGCACTTCGATTCCTCGCAGGGAACGGATCCTAAGGAGTGCTAACTACACGGGCTCCTGCAGAAGATGCCATCATCAACAGTGGGCCATCAGTTACCAGCGCCAACCACATCCAGATCAGGGACGGCGACGGCCTGACGAGCCCGCCCTGCTCCGGGAGCGGCGCCGGCTCGGGGGCTCGTATCTGTCGTCGCTCGTCTCCGGAGTCGTGAAGATTACGCTGGAGTCGCTGGACCCCCCGGTGCATTTGCCAAGGGAGCGGTCGACGGGCCTAGCCCTCACCAGGGCAAGGTCCTGGCCACCTCTCCTGCGGCAACACTCCAGTCGGCGCCCGATTTCGTCGAAGACCTTGAAGAACATCACCGC
The DNA here is from genome assembly GCA_034509565.1 of Triticum monococcum. Classification (NCBI taxonomy): domain Eukaryota; kingdom Viridiplantae; phylum Streptophyta; class Magnoliopsida; order Poales; family Poaceae; genus Triticum; species Triticum monococcum. The sequence continues at coordinate 676,778,475 of CM067845.1, forward strand.
AGCTCCGTCGTACTCCAGGTGGACCGCGAAGACGCCCCTCTCCTTGCAAACCCGGGCGATTTCCCTCCAGCCGCGGGACAAGTAGACCTCGCCCGGGGCGGCGACCACGACCTTAGCCTCGATCGCGAGGGCGCTGCAGCCGGCGTGCTGCAGCCAGAGCTCCAGAGGCCCTCCTGGAGGGACGACGGAGGCGAAGAAGGGAGGCAGACGGATCCAGGACTAGAGAGGAACGACGACGTGGAGCACGAACTCGTGGGAGGAGCCTTCGGCGTGGACCCCGGGAGGAACAACCCACGCCTTTGTGACCCGACGACGCCTACGACGACCCCGGCCGCGGAGATCAGCATCGACACCCTCAGGGCCCTCGGCGGGGGCGTACAGAGGAAGCGGGAACCCCAGCGGAGCCCGCTCGCACCGGGGCCTCGGCTCCACCTGCCGGTCTTCCTCGCCCCGGCTGCAAAAGGGCGAGCCGTTTCTTCGGCGGGAGCAGGTCTGGCCCCTCTCGAGGAGCTTTTCCCTTCTCCGCTGCGGAGAACCGGTGGATCGGAGCCATCACACGAAGATGGAGCAAGGATCGGGAAGAAGGGGAAGCCAGGAGGAATGAACTGGAAGGGCACGCGCCGTACAGTACTTATAGCCGGCGAAGGCCAACCGCCGGCCTCCACGATCACAGGTAATCATGACACGATTTGCATGCAGGGACTTGTCCACCTCGCACGGTCACCAAGGCATCATGGGGAAGTGGAGTCGCCCACGTCCCATCAACCGCCACACGGCGCCCAAGGCCACAGGCTGTTAGGGCCCGCGGCGCTTCGCCCTTACCCTTTCGCCTCTCGGCACGAACAAGCCCATGCGCGCCTCGGGCCCGGGGGCTACTGTCGGCGTTCTGGGAACGGGGGTCCCCAGACTTGCCTGCCTGCGGCCTACGGCGTGGCTCAAATGGGGGCCCAACATGGCCCATCTTCATCCAGCACAAGACTCAAGACCCTCGCGAGGGGCCAAGCCTTGCAAGGCGGACGACACGGTGCATCCTCGGGCGCAGCCTCCTCAGGCTGGCTCGCGAGGAGACGGAGATATCAAGGTGGGGTGCCTCGTGAGGTGCCCGTGACGCAAGCCATGACGATCGAGGGTGCCAGGCGGGCGCCAGCGCGTGCAGCGTCCTTCTTTCCTCTTTGGTGCAAAGGGGGCAAGCGCAGCCGCGAAGTACCGAGGCATCAGGCAAAGGTTGCCATTTCGGTGCAACGCGACCAGGACCAAGCGGACTACAAGACGGAGGTCACCATGGAGCCCAGCACGGCATCACCGCGGAGTCTTTCGCAGGCGAAGACCACCTTTAGTCAGGATAAGAGTACTTGTTGTCCCTCTTCAAATTAGCCCGCCATTGTTGGCTCCCTTCCCGCTCGATATTTGGGAAGAGGACAAGGGCCCCTATAAATAGGACCGGCCACCCACGTAGCGGGGGGTTCGATCGGTTGGTAGATTAGACACACAGGGCTCGGTTCGGTTCGGGTCCGACTATCAAGTGTGTGTGAGAGAGAGAAGGTGACTGAACTCCTCCCAGCAGTTCATCACCCCAGCCAAGAACAGACCCTCGCAAGGCAGTCCTTCCTTGTATTGTTCATCATCACCAGCCCCAAGAAGCAATCCATCCACCACACACTGGAGTAGGGTATTACACCACAACGGTGGCACGAACCAGTATAAATCGTGTGTCTCTTGTGCGACTCTTTTAGTAGTTTAGATCTTTGTGAGACGGGGAGGTAGAAGGTGTGATTTCCGCGCGCACCCCAGTGTTCGAACCTTAAGGGTCTGCCGGAACCTGAAATCCGACAGAGATGTATCTCCGGTCCACTCGGTAAGACATCATCATAATGAGCTCAATGTGACCAAGGAGTTGATCATGGTGTCGGTGTAATGGGACATGGATACCCCGAAGACGGCAAGACGATATTTCAAGACATCGGGGCTAGCAAAGCCCCTCAGTCCGATTGACCGGCCGCTCCTGCCGGCTTCCCGGGCGGCTACCGACTGCCGGCCGCCGACTACGCCAACCAGCCGGCTGCCGACTACGCCAACCAGACCGCTGCCGACTGCAGCCCGACCCGACATCGACGAGACAACCGTATTGCGGTGCCATCATCTACAGTGTACTGTGTCCCCTGGGTACTGATTTATAAAGTACCCCAGGGGACATGCATGAGATGTGCCACGCCACTACACCATGCCTACATGGCTTAGCATGTAAGCTACCCAAGGTAGCTTACATCCAACGCCACTACCCATGCCACTAGCTAGCTAGCTACCAAGCTACCCACATAGCTTACACACCAAGCTATCTCACACTATAAATACCACCACACATCCATCCATCCAGGAGGATGGCCACCCACGCCACACACAAGCTAGCAAGAAAGCTAGCTTTCCATCCATCCATGCACATGAGCATATGTGCTCACGGCCATGAGTATGGCCGGAGACTAGCACGCCTCATACAGGCATATATACAGCCAGATGCCTACGGCACTGGGCTGGCATACAGCTCTAGGAGCGACTCTGTACCAGATATATCATATATACTCAGACATGCAGGAGTAGGGGTATTATCTCTCCGGAGAGCCCCGAACCTGGGTAAACCACCGCGTGCTACTCGCATACCCGCTCCCGGTCCTATCAGCAGCGGTCCTACCCACACACCAAGCCCTTGTGGCATCTGTCGACTCGCAAGCACCCCGTGAGAAATACCACGACAGTTGGCGCCCACCTTGGGGCGGTACTATGCTACCGCGCTGCTGCTGGTTTCGCTGTCCGGGCGGGACTACCTTCGCCGCCGCCGCGGTGTCGCGCCGTCTCTCCGGTAGCGCTCGGGGGCTCGACATCGACCCGCCCCCGGAGCAGCCGCGAGGGGTGGCGCGTCCTCGTTGTCGGCCTATTCGTCTTCACCACGGCGGCGCGTCCTCGCCGTCGGCCTCGCCCCCTCCACCACCGTCGCGACGCAGTCCATCCATCCGCGCGCGCTGCGCGCGGGGCCTCGTGTCGGTCGGCCATGGCCCTCCACGCACTACTCGCGTTTGCTTCCCTCCGCGTTGCGGCTCGCCATGGCCAACCACGCGCGTTCACTCCTCCACACTCCATCTTTGCAAGCTAGCTAGTTGTTAGTCAACAAAGTCAACCATGGTCATACACTACCCATACACCATTCGCATACATGTTGTACACTTTCCAGACGCAGGCAAGATATGCCTAGTACACTGCTCATACAATGGCTGGATGCCACCCATACTCTGCTCACGGTGGCTGGACGCGAAAAGGACAACGCACGCACGACAGCCGACCGTGGCCTGCACGTCCTGCTCGCGCGCTTTTCCCGGCCCTGTGTCCGCGCCCGCACACGTCCCCGTGTCCGCGCATCCGCCGCCTGGGTCGCCGTTGCCGCCTCCCGCGGCTCTGCTCCTCCCCGCCGAGGCTGCCGCTCGTGCGCCCGAGCCCGCCGCCTCGCCGGCTGTGCTCGCTTCTCCGCGTCCGCGCGGCGCCGCATCGTCCGGCTGCTCCGCGCGTTGGTACAGCCCCGGGGCCCTGCGCCCCCGCGCCGACTGGCTGCTGCTGGCCCCGCCTCGCCTCGCGCGCGTCCTTGCGCCCGCCGGCTAGGCATCGTCCGGCGGTCGGTTTCCCCGCGCGCGCCGAGTTGCCGACCCCGCGCCTCCGCTTGCTCGTCGGGTCGCCTCCCAGCCGGCGTCCACCTCCGCGCGCTCGTCGGCTCCGGCTGGCTTCGGCCGGCTCCTGCGCCGCCCGCCGGATCCCGCCCCGACTTCGCCCGCGTCTGGCCGCCTCCTCGCTCGGCCGGCCGGCTCCCGCGCGCCCGTTGGCCGGGTCGCCGCTCCCAGCCGGCGTCCGCCTCCGCACCTGGCCGCCCCCGCGGGCCGGCTCCGCCCGCTCGCCGCCTGGCGCCTCCCGGCTCCGCCGACCCCGCCTGCCGCCTTGCCTTGGCTGGCTTCCTCCCGAGCTGGCTGTTGGCCCGCCCTGCGCCGGTTCCTCTCCGTGCCGGCTTCCCCGCGCGCCGCCTCGCGCGGGAGGCCTGTCCGCTTCGCCGCTGTGGCCGACTACCGCCGCCCCGGCCGACTGCGGCTCCGCCGGCCTCGCCTGCTCGCCCGCCTCCGTCCGCGGCGCGGCTCCCCGGCTCCATCCCGGCTCGGCCGGCTACCGCCTCTGCCGGCTTCCTCCCGCGGCCTCCGCACGCCCGGTCGACTCCCGCGCTGGCCGACCCCAGCTCCGCGCCCGCTCCTACCGTCGGCTCGCGGCAGCCGCGTCCGCCTGCCGGCTGGCTTCCCTGCCCCACTTCGCTTCGCGCCGCCCGCGCCGGCTCCCCCGCTACCGCTGGGTCTGCGCGCCCTCGCCCGGGTTGCGGCGGGCCGGCTCCGCCAAGCCGCGCCGGCCTCCCGCACCAGGTCCGGCCTCCGCGCACGCCGTCTTGCCGTCCCGGCCAGCTGCCGGCTCCACACGCCGAGTCCGCGACGTCCCGCGCCACCCGCGGTTTCGCCTTCGGCCGACCCCTGCTGGTCCTTGCTGCGGTCCCCTGGTCGGCTGGAGAAAAGAAAAGAAAGAGGAGTCAGGGTGCCGGCTTGCCCAAAAAAAGAGAGAGGAGAGTGAGATGCCGGCTAGAGAAAAAGTCAGGCCGGCTTGCTCCAGAGAAAAGAAAGAAAAAAATGTGTGTGTGTCCGACTACCAAATATGCGTCCGACCGCGGACTACCTGGCCGGCTGCAAAGAGTCCGACTGCTATGTCGGGGTCCGCCCGCCCAGCCGCCTGAAAAAGAAGAAGACAAAGTAGTTGCCGGAAGATCCGGCCCGACTGCTCAGCAGTCGGCCCGAATCTCGGGGGCTACACTCAGCGGGTGCGCTGACGCGCCCCCGCGAGAGAAGAAGAAGACAAAGTAGTTGCCGGAAGATCCGGCCCGACTGCTCAGCAGTCGGCCCGAATCTCGGGGGCTACACCCAGCGGGTGCGCTGACGCGCCCCCGTGAGAAAGAAGACAAAATAGCCGCCGGAAGACCCGGCCCGACTGCTCAGCAGTCGCCCCTACACCCAGCGGGTGCGCCGGCGCACTCCACGAGCATTGAGTCACGCCGGCTATCTTCGACGACCACGACTACACGAAAAACAATGTGAGCTCCTCACCCGCATATTTTTACACTACGCAAGCACGGATAACCCCGAGCGTTGCTCAGGGGCTGCCTCCGCATTTTATTACAGTAGCATCACTGTTTGCCCCGGCGCCAGCCAGAGTTGGCCCGGGGGCTGGCCGCTTGGCCTGAGACGTTAGTTCCCGCAGACGGCTTAGTACCGTGCGCGGTACCAAAGGCCCACTCTTAGTCACAGACCGCAGAGCGGCTGCCGACTAGCAAGAGTGAACGCTGGAGGCCACCCACGCGAAAAACGTCCGGGAAGAAAAACGCTAGGGCGACCCGACCGTTTTCCTTTTACAAGTATCTACTCGGTTGAATCTGCTCCCAGACTCTGAGTACTGTACGCTCCACTTCGCGGCCCACTCTCAGCCACAGACCGCAGAGCAGCTGTCCGGCAAGCAAGAGCACAAGCCAAAAAGCGGAGGGAACACGAAAAAGATTAAGGGGGCTCGGACGAAACCGAGTCGGCACCCTCCGCATAAAACTTGCAATGATAAAAGCAAGCATTCGATATATCTGCATGGACTAACTCTGTCCTTTTTATGATTATTTTCATGAACATTTGCCAAAAAACCTCCGCCACACTTTGCCAAGTTGCCCAAAGGCTCGGGGGCTACTGTCGGTGTAATGGGACACAGATACCCCGAAGACGGCAAGACGATATTTCAAGACATCGGGGCTAGCAAAGCCCCTCAGTCCGATTGACCGGCCGCTCCTGCCGGCTTCCCGGGCGGCTACCGACTGCCGGCCGCCGACTACACCAACCAGCCGGCTGCCGACTACGCCAACCAGACCGCTGCCGACTGCAGCCCGACCCGACATCGACGAGACAACCGTACTGCGGTGCCATCATCTACAGTGTACTGTGTCCCCTGGGTACTGATTTATAAAGTACCCCAGGGGACATGCATGAGATGTGCCACGCCACTACACCATGCCTACATGGCTTGGCATGTAAGCTACCCAAGGTAGCTTACATCCAACGCCACTACCCATGCCACTAGCTAGCTAGCTACCAAGCTACCCACATAGCTTACACACCAAGCTATCTCACACTATAAATACCACCACACATCCATCCATCCAGGAGGATGGCCACCCACGCCACACACAAGCTAGCAAGAAAGCTAGCTTTCCATCCATCCATGCACATGAGCATATGTGCTCACGGCCATGAGTATGGCCGGAGACTAGCACGCCTCATACAGGCATATATACAGCCAGATGCCTACGGCACTGGGCTGGCATACAGCTCTAGGAGCGACTCTGTACCAGATATATCATATATACTCAGACATGCAGGAGTAGGGGTATTATCTCTCCAGAGAGCCACGAACCTGGGTAAACCACCGCGTGCTACTCGCATACCCGCTCCCGGTCCTATCAGCAGCAGTCCTACCCACACACCAAGCCCTTGTGGCATCTGTCGACTCGCAAGCACCCCGTGAGAAATACCACGACACATGGGATGATGTGTTATGGAACGAGTAAAGAGACTTGCCCGTAACGAGATTGAACAAGGTATAGGGATACCGACGATCGAATCTCGGGCAAGCATCATACCGGTAGACAAAGGGAATTCTGTACGGGATTGATTGAATCCCCGACATCGTGGTTCATCCGATGAGATCATCGTGGAACATGTGGGAGCCAACATGGGTATCTAGATCCCGATGTTGGTTATTGGCCGTAGAGATGTCTCGGTCATGTCTGCATGATTCGCGAACCCGTAGGGTCTACACACTTAAGGTTCGGTGACGCTAGAGTTGTTATGGGAAATAGTATGCAGTTGCTGAATGTTTTTTAGAGTCCCGGATGAGATCCCAAACGCCACAAGGAGTTCTGGAATGGTCCGGAGGTGAAGATTTATATATGGTAAGTCATCATACGGTCACCAGAAGTGTTCAGGGGTTTATCGGTATTGTACCGGGACCACTGAATGGGTTCCGAGGGTCCACCGGGAGGGTCCACCAGCCCCGGAGGGCCCTATGGGCTGTATGTGGAAGGGAACCAGCCCCTAAGTGGGGGCACCCCCTAGGGCCCATGCGCCTAGGGTTGGGGGTACCCTAAAGGGGGCGCCCCCTTGACTTGGGGGGGCAAGCCCCCTCCCCTTGGCCGCCGCCCCCCTCTAGATCTCATCTAGAGGGGCCGCCCCCCTTCCTCCTTCGCCCTATAAATCGAGGGGTGGAGGGAGGGCAGCAGCACCACATCCAAGGCGCATCCCTTCCCCTCTTCAACACCCACCCTCCTCCGTTGAGCTTGGCGAAGCCCTACCGGAGAACTGCAAGCTCTACCACCATGCCGTCGTGCTGCCGGAGCTCTTCCCCAACTTCTCCTTCCCCTTGCTGGATCAAGAAGGAGGAGACATTCCCGGGCTGTACGTGTGTTGAACGCGGAGGCGTCGTTGTTCGGCGCTTAGATCAGAATCAACTGGGATCTGAATCGTTGCGAGCACGACTCCTTCATCCACATTCTTTTAACGCTTCCGCGTCGCGATCTTCAAGGGTATGAAGATGCACTCCCCCCTCTCTCGTTGCTAGTATCTCCATAGATTGATCTTGGTGATGCGTAGAAATTTTTTAATTTCTGCAACGATCCCCAACAGTGGCATCATGAGCTAGGTCTATGCGTAGTTTCTATGCACAAGTAGAACACAAATTGTTGTGGGCGTCGATTTTGTCAATTTACTTACCGTTACTAGTCTTATCTTGATTCGGCGGCATCGTGGGAGGGGCTTGCCCGAACCGACCTTACACGTACGCTTACGTGAGACAGGTTCCACCGACTGACATGCGCTAGTTGATGAAGCTATGTACCTAGGGTAGGGGCACGGACCTGTCCTAAAGAGCCCTACCCGAGGACATCCTTAGAAGATGTCACCTTTCAATCGACTTGAAGGTATCCCACTCGACAGGTTGAAGACACTCGACCAAGAAGCTGTCACTCAACCAAGAAGCCAACCACTCGACTGCCAGAAGACCTAAAGTCACTCCGCAGGCAAACGGTCGGCTATTAAGTAGTCTTTATGGTCATTATAGCACTTTATTAGGGGCGTTACCAGTAACGCCCAACCTTAAATGTACCTAAACCCCTGCATTACTGAGGGCGGGAGGGGCCCGGCAAACTCTATATAAGCCACCCCCCTCCTCAGTAAGAGGGGTTCGCACCCCTGTGATTCACACGCCTATAATCCAATCGACCGCCTCCGGGCACCGAGACGTAGGGCTGTTACTTCCTCCGCGAAGGGCCTGAACTCGTACATCTTGGTGTGTTTACAACTTCCCAATAGCTGAGATCTAGCCTCTCCATTCATACCCCCTACATCACTGTCAGAGTTAGAACCACGACAGTTGGCGCCCACCGTGGGGCAGGAGTCTTAGCGCCTAATTGGAGAAGTTGCGATTTTTCCGATCCATTTGATCATGGTTTCCTGCGGAGTTTTGGTAGAGGGCCGCGAGATCCGTCTCGGCGCGCTTACCTTCATCGCCGACGACTCCGCCTGGCTTCAGGAGGCGCCACTCGACGTCGACGCGCTCCCCGTCCGCGGCACGACGCATTTCCGCGCATGCGTTCCCGGCGTCCTCCTGCAGCAGCCGTCGACCCAGTATCAGTCGGCCCCCGTGTCATCTCCCCGCCCCGTCTCCCACCAGTGCAAGCGCTCAGGTCGGTTGAGACTCCAGCGGTGGGTGAGGCACGCTGTGGCCCGCCAGTCGGCGGCCCCACAAGTCGTGGCAATCGAGCCCGACGAATCCCTCTGCGGCCTGTTCGACTGGCTCCGCGGAGACCGCATCCGAGTGCGATAACAGCGACCCTTTGGCTGAGGTTCTGGCGGTCGAGGGGACACATAGTCCTTCTGGATTCCCTCGTGCTGATGGGGGCGCGGGTGGAGGCGACCCGTCGCATCCCCACGACGAGTACCTCCCCGAACCTCTCACGTCATTTCAGCGAGAGGAGCTTCGCCGCCGGAACATGGACGCGCTCCACACTCCTATTGTTGGAGAAACCCGGGGCCTTGGAGGACGCACGCTTAGCTAACCTGGCCGAGCACACTCGACTGGAGAATCTACAGCGAATACTCGACGAGCAAGCGCGTCAGCGAGCTCCCAAGTCCAGTCGACGACAGCAAGCTCCCGAGTCCAGTCGACGTCAGCTCTTCCCGCCGCCGCAGGTATACCGAACCCCAGTTCAGAATTTGGCTGCTGCGGCCCGTATAGCGGAATCAATTCAGCCCTCCCAGTCAGAGGCTGGCAGAGGCTTGTTGCAGATCAGAGCGTTGATCCGAGCGGCGGGAAACCAGAATTCCGCCGTTTCTCAGTCGCGGAATAGGATCCACAGTCGATCCGTTGCAACAGAAACAGTACAATCGGCTCACAGCCCGAGATCGCCCCCGAGGCGTGAGGGACGTGGAGACCGGCACGATCAGTACAGAAGAAATGAGCAGTATGATCACCGACCCGACCGTGATGATCGACATCGAGTGCCAACCCCTCCCCCGAGGAGTGGGTCGTATGCGCCTCGACATCGAGATGACAGGCGCCCCCATAATGTTGGGCATAGGATTCCAGTCGACCCCAGGGACCCAGGCTTTGACGCGAGATCCATCCTCGTTCAAGGTTTGGTTGACAGGAACAGGGCTCATCGAGAGGGCCACAACAGAGATGCACCCGCCGGCAGCAGGGTACATGCTTCGGGGCCAGAATGTTTCAGTCGAGCCATCAGGGCCGCAGTGATTCCTACCAACTTCAGGCTAGCGACTGGAGTCAGCAAGTTCACCGGTGAATCCAAGCCTGACACTTGGCTCGAAGATTACCGAGTGGCTGTACAGATTGGCGGTGGCAATGATGAGGTGGCCATGAAGCATTTGCCTCTCATGTTAGAGGGCTCAGCCAAAGCATGGTTAAATCAGTTGGCACCCAGTAGCATCTACCCTTGGGAGGACCTCTCCCGAGTGTTCGTCACAACCTTTGAGGGAACATGCAAGCGACCTGCAGGCCTCACAGAGTTGCGGTCTTGCGTGCAGAAACCGAATGAAAATCTGAGGGATTACATCCAGAGGTGGATCACATTGCATCACACAGTTGAGAATGTGCCAGACCACCTAGCAGTTTGTGCCTTCAAGGAAGGCGTTAAGTACAGGGAATTAAATCTGAAGTTCGGTCGAACTGGGGAGATGTCTCTGAATCGGATGATGGAGATCGCCACCAAGTACGCTAATGGTGAAGACGAAGATCGAATCCGGAGTGGCAAGCACAAGGCAGTCGCCCAAGAAACCGGAGGAAACTCCAGTCAGAAACAGAAGCGGAAGGCCGAGCCAGCCGCCCCTGGGGAAGCCCTGGCTGTAACCCAAGGAAAATTCAAGGGAAAACCCAAGGGGCCCTGGAAGCCCAAGAAAGTCAAGGACCAGGATGGAAATGATGTTTTGGACCTGCCATGTCACATCCACACCAAGAAAGACGAAGAGGGTAATTTTATTTACCCAAAACATACCACTCGACAGTGCCGGCTCCTAATCCAGCAGTTTCAAGGCAAGCAGTCCAAGGACAAGGAAAAAGAGTCAGAAAGAGTTGAGGACAACGAAGACAGTGACGATGGATACCCCCAAGTCAATTCCACCCTGATGATTTTTGCCGATGTCAAAAGTAAGAGTCGACTAAAAGTCATTAACCGTGAGGTGAACATGGTTGCTCCGGCAACCCCCAGTTACTTGAAGTGGTCTCAGACTGCCATCACATTCGACCAGTCTAATCACCCGACGCACATTGCCACCCCTGGGAGGCAAGCTTTGGTGGTCGATCCAGTTGTCGAATGCACTCGACTGACCAAGGTATTGATGGATGGCGGCAGTGGCCTGAACATACTGTACGCTGAAACTTTGAAAGGAATGGGCATTCCGATGTCCAGACTCAGTACCAGTAACATGAGCTTTCACGGAGTCATTCCTGGGAAGAAAGCCGAGTCACTCGGCCAGATTGCTCTCGATGTGGTTTTTGGTGATTCAAAGAATTACCGCAAGGAAAAGTTGACATTCGAGGTTGTGGACTTCCAGAGTGCTTATCATGCCATTTTGGGCAGGCCAGCTTACGCACGCTTCATGGCTCAACCATGTTACGTGTATCTCAAACTGAAGATGCCTGGCCCCAAAGGTGTGATCACTGTTACGGGTAACCGAAAGAAAGTAGACGAGTGTTTTCAGAAGGGATCAAAGATCTCTGATGCTCAGATGGCAGTGGTCGAGCTGAAAGAGTACCAAAAAACTGCCGATCCGAGTGAATTGCTACGAGCCAAGAAGCCTGCTTCAGAATCAGCTTTTCAGTCATCTGGTGAAACAAAGACAGTCCACATTCACCCGACCGACCCCGACGCTGCTCCGACTCACATCTCGACGACGCTCGACTCCAAATAGGAAGAAGCGCTCATCCAGCTCCTCCGTGAGAACTGGGACATCTTCGCATGGAAACCCTCTGACATGCCTGGAGTTCCCAGAGGGCTGGCTGAGCACCGTCTACAAGTCGACCCAAAATTCAAGCCCGTGAAGGAACATCTTCAACGGTCCGCCGTCCAGAAGAAGCAAGCCATTGGCGAGGAGGTGGCTCGGCTCTTAGCAGCGGAGTTCATCCGAGAGATTTACCACTCCGAGTGGCTCGCCAATGTCGTCATGGTTCCCAAGAAGGACAAGTCACTTCGCATGTGCATTGATTTCAAACATATCAATCGGGCCTGCCCGAAAGATCATTTTCCTCTCCCTCGCATCGACCAAATAGTCGACTCGACTGCGGGGTGCGAGAGATTGTCTTTTCTAGATGCCTATTCTGGGTACCATCAGATCCGTCTGTATGGGCCCGACGAGATCAAAACAGCTTTCATCACTCCATTCGGATGCTTCTGTTACGTCACCATGCCGTTCGGCCTCAAGAACGCTGGAGCCACATTCATGAGAATGATTCAGAAGTGTTTACTCACTCAAATCAATCGGAATGTGGAGGCATACATGGATGATATTGTGGTCAAGTCCCGGAAAGGTTCCGACCTACGGGCTGACCTTGCTGAAACCTTTGCCAACCTCAGGAGGTATGATATCAAGCTCAATCCATCAAAGTGCACTATCGGAGTTCCAGGTGGAAAGTTACTCGGTTTTCTCGTTTCCGAACGGGGGATCGACGCCAATCCTGAAAAAATTGGCACCATACTCCGGATGAAGCGTCCTGTACGCGTGCACGATGTCCAAAAGCTTACAGGCTGCTTGGCCGCTTTAAGTCGATTCATTTCTCGTCTCGGTGAAAAGGCGTTGCCTCTTTACCGACTGATGAAGAAGTTTGACAAGTTCGAGTGGACTCCAGAAGCTGATGCAGCGTTTGCAGAGCTCAAAGCTCTGCTCTCCACCCAGCCGGTGCTTGCTGCCCCAATCAGCAAAGAGCCTCTGCTGCTTTACATTGCAGCCACAGGACAAGTTGTCAGTACAGTGCTTACGGTCGAGCGAGAAGAGGAAGGAAAGGCCTTCAAAGTTCAACGCCCAGTATATTATGTGTCTGAAGTTTTGACCCCTTCAAAACAAAGATACCCTCACTACCAGAAGCTTGTATATGGGATTTATATGACCACGAAGAAAGTTGCACATTACTTCTCTGACCACTCCATTACAGTCGTCAGCGACGCCCCACTATCAGAGATTCTGCATAACAGAGACGCAACTGGTCGAGTGGCCAAGTGGGCAATTGAACTCCTTCCCTTAGATATCAAGTTTGAAGCAAAGAAGGCTATCAAGTCCCAAGCAATCGCAGATTTCATCGCCGAGTGGATTGAACAGCAACTTCTGACTCAAGTTCACTCGGAGCACTGGACCATGTTCTTCGATGGGTCTAAGATGCTAAATGGTTCCGGTGCTGGGGTAGTCCTGGTCTCCCCCCGAGGAGATAAGCTCAGATATGTTCTCCAGATTCACTTCGATTCCTCCAATAATGAAGCAGAGTATGAAGCACTTTTGTATGGGTTGCGCATGGCCATTTCACTCGGCGTCCGTCGCCTCATGGTCTATGGTGACTCAGATTTGGTGGTTAATCAAGTGATGAAGGAGTGGGACGTCAGGAGTCCGGCAATGACTGGTTATTGCAATGCAGTGCGAAAGCTAGAAAAGAAATTCGAGGGGTTAGAGCTTCATCACATCCCCCGACTGAAAAATCAGGCAGCTGACGATTTGGCAAAGATAGGCTCCAAGAGAGAAGCCATTCCCAGCAACGTGTTCCTGGAACACATTCACTCGCCGTCAGTCCAAGAGGATCCTTTAACAGAAGAAGCCCCGTAGCCGAAAAGTGCCATAGATCTGACTGAAGTTGAAGTACCTGCGGTGGTCGACCTAATCATGGAAGTCTTGGCAATCACCCCTGACTGGACGATACCATACATCGCGTATATCCTAAGGAAAGAACTCCCGGAAGATGAGGAAGAGGCTCGACAGATCGTCCGCTGATCCAAGGCCTTCACAGTCATAAAGGGACAGTTGTATAGAGAGAGCGCGACTGGAATCGGTCAAAAATGCATAACACCAGAAGAGGGTCAGATAATCCTTAATGATATCCACTCGGGGACCTGTGGTCACCATGCGTCCTCTCGGACCATTGTGGCTAAAGCATACCGAGCGGGATTTTACTGGCCAAGAGCAAATGAGATGGCAAAAGAGATAGTCGACAAGTATGGAGGGTGCCAGTTCTACTCCAACATGTCACACAAGCCTGCATCAGCCCTGAAGACCATTCCACTCGTCTGGCCTTTTGCTGTCTGGGGACTGGACATGGTTGGTCCACTGAGAACGGGCAGGAGTGGATTCACTCATGTGCTTATGGCAGTCGACAAGTTTACCAAATGGATCGAAGCTAAGCCCATCAAGAATCTCGATGCTTGCTCTGCTATCAGTTTCGTCAGAGGGTTAACATTCAGATATGGAGTCCCGCATAGCATCATCACTGACAATGGGTCAAACTTTGATTCGGACAAGTTCAGAGCTTTTTGCGCCTCTCAAGGCACACGGGTCGACTATGCATCGGTCGCCCATCCCCAGTCGAATGGACAAGCTGAGAGAGCAAATGGTCTGATTCTCAAAGGACTAAAGCCTCGACTGATGCGTGATCTCAAGCACGCGGCAGGCACTTGGGTCGACGAGCTCCTGTCAGTTCTATGGGGATTAAGGACCACCCCTAACCGGTCGACTGGAAGAACTCCATTCTTTCTGGTTTATGGAGCCGAAGCAGTTCTGCCGAGTGACCTTCTTCATAACGCACCCCGAGTCGAACTTTACACCAAAGATGAAGCAGAACAGGCCCGACAAGACGTAGTCGACCTCTTAGAAGAAGAGAGGGAGATGGCCATGATCAGATCAACTATTTATCAGCAAGACTTACGCCGGTTTCACGCCCGGAATGTGAAGAGTCGAGCCTTCCAAGAAGGAGATCTGGTCCTCTGAGTGGATCAACAGAAACCACACAAGCTTGCTCCTACTTGGGAAGGCCCCTTCATCGTCACCAGAGTCCTCCACAATGGAGCGTACCACCTCTACAATGTTGATCGCCAGATCGACGAGCCACGAGCTTGGAACGCGGAACTGCTCTGCCCCTTTTACACTTGAGTTCCCCCTTAGACGAGATGTAATAAGAAAAAAAATTCTGCAGTTCATTTTTATCAAAGACAAGAGTGTTCCAATAATTGCTGTCACTTTTGTTTGCATACAAAATCCCCCCAGTGGGTGACTTGGCTGCGAATCCGTTTCGCCTAAGTTTGAAAAATCCTACTGAGTGGAGAGCAATCCTCCCACTCGGGGGCTTAGCTGCAGTCCAGTACTCGCCTAAGTTCTCCCACTTTGAGACTTAGCTGCAGTCAGGCACTCGACTAAGTTCGAGAAAATCCTACCGAGTGGAGAGCAATCCTCCCACTCGGGGGCTTAGCTGCAGTCCAGTACTCGCCTAAGTTCTCCCACTTTGAGACTTAGCTACAGTCAGGTACTCGCCTAAGTTTGAAAAATCCTACCGAGTGGAGAGCAATCCTCCCACTCAGGGGCTTAGCTGCAGTCCAGTACTCGCCTAAGTTCTCCCACTTTGAGACTTAGCTGCAGTCAGGTACTCGCCTAAGTTTGAAAAATCCTACCGAGTGGAGAGCAATCCTCCCACTCGGGGGCTTAGTTGCAGTCCAGTACTCGCCTAAGTTCTCCCACTTTGAGACTTAGCTGCAGTCAGGCACTCGCCTAAGTTTGAAAAATCCTACCGAGTGGAGAGCAATCCTCCCACTCGGGGGCTTAGCTGCAGTCCAGTACTCGCCTAAGTTCTCCCACTTTGAGACTTAGCTGCAGTTAGGCACTCGCCTAAGTTTGAAAAATCCTACCGAGTGGAGAACAATCCTCCCACTCGGGGGCTGAGCTGCAGTCCAGTACTCGCCTAAGTTCTCCCACTTTGAGACTTAGCTGCAGTCAGGCACTCGCTTAAGTTTGAAAATCCTACCGAGTGGAGAGCAGCCCTCCCACTCGGGGGGCTTAGCTGCAGTCCAGTACTCGCCTAAGCTCTCCCACTAAGAGACTTAGCCGCAGTCAGACACTCGCCTAAGTTTGAAAATCCTACCGAGTGGAGAGCTATCCTCCCACTCGGGGGCTTAGCTGCAGTCCAGTACTCGCCTAAGCTCTCCCACTAAGAGACTTAGCTGCAGTCAGACACTCGCCTAAGTTTGAAAAATCCTACCGAGTGAAGAGCAAACCTCACTCAGAGGCTTAGCAGCAGCCCAGTGCTCGCCTAAGTACAGGACTCGACCCAATCCGCAAGAAGTTATGCCACAAATACAAAGGGTATTCCGAGTGAAGATTAAGTTCCACTCGGCAGATCAAACCGCGAAGATATTCAACAAGAAATCAAGTTCGGATAAAGCCTAAAAGGTCCCAGACCTCAGATCAAAGTACTCGAGCCCTCGGCCCGGCAGAGTTTAACGGTTACAAATCCACTCGGCATTCCGAGGAAAATTTAAGGAGAAGCATAAAAGTTTTTCATTCCTCAGGCGGAGGACTGGCAGGGGCGACGAACTCATCCAAGTCGATCCCGTCTGCAATACGGGTGGCAGCAGCAATAAAGGTCTCCATGAAGTCTTGAAAGCTGTGCCTCTTGGTATTGGCGACTTGGATGGCGGCCAGCTTCTCTTCTCGCGCCTCCTTGCAATGGACGCGGACTAGAGACAAAGCCACATCAGCGCCGCACCGAGCAGAAGACTTCTTCCACTCCTGCACTCGGTCAGGGATTCCGTTAAGTCGAGTCATCAGAGACTCGAGATCGTTCTGGAGCGTAGACTCTGGCCAAAGTGTCGGGTCGATCCGCGACATGGCAACCTTCAGCCGAGCCAAGTAATCCACGACGCCGTCAATGCGAGATTCCAGTCAGAGCAGATTCATGGCAGCTTCATCATTCACCGGAGAGTTGATTGGATCCAAACCTGTTTCAATCCGCCCAGTCTCCTCCTCAAAGTTCTGGCAAAGCTCTGCATACACAATCCAAGGATAAGTCAATTTTCATAGACTGAGTCGACACAAAAAGAAAACCAGTCGGAACCGAATGTGCACCTTCAAGCTTGATGTACAATTTCTTGGCGAGGCTCCTCAAGTAGCTCTCCAGGTCGTCCCTCCTGCGAGCGACGCCTTCCATCTTCTCGTTCAGGGAGAGGTTCTCCTTCTTCCAACGTGAACACTCCCTGTTGGCTTCATCCAGAGCAGTCTTTAGCCTGGTATTCGCTTCTTCTAATTGGCCGACCGAAGCCAACTTCTGTTCAGCCAGAGCGATCTTGTTGTCAGCCTCCTTGCGGGCAGCAGCCAAGTCCTGATCCTTCTTCGCCAGAGCCTCGCTCAGTTCTCCTGCAAAAGAAATGATGATTGGTTCAGAAACAGCAGAAGGGTACTCAAGCCTAAAAACAAAACCAGTCGACAAAGTCGTCTTACCAGCGGCGCCGTCTCTGACCTTCTGCAGCTCTGTTCTGGCCAGCTCCAGATCAAGGTTCAGTTGAATCCACTGCTTCTCCAACTCAGTATAGCGAGATGCAAGTTCGTAGGATTTCTATAAAAAGAAAAGTCAGTCGACAGACGTCCAAGACAATGGCGACGTTTCTAAGACCACAGCCGAATCAAAAACATTCGACAGTAGTCTTGGGGACTACACCCAGTGGGTGCACTCAGCGTGCCCCCACTGGTTCGACCAAAAAAAACAAGAGAGAAAGTCGACTGCCCGCAGTCGACCGGATACAGTTCCATTCGACATGGCCTGACCAGACCGAGTGAAGAAATACAGATACAGTAACACAATGTAAAGACTACAGTCGACTGCCAGCAGTCCATCGTAGTCTCGGGGACTAGACCCAGTGGGTGCACTCAGCGTGCCCCCACTCGTCCAAGAATTGGCAAACACACCCAGTGGGTGTACAGATACAGATACAAAAGATCTTCAGGAAAAAAAGAGAGACTCTTCCAACGATCAAGTGTCGAATCGACTGACCTGGACGTTGCTCTGAAGAGCCGAACTCGTGTCATAGGCTGCTTGGCTGGCCTCCCGAGCCATCTTCACTTGCTCCATCATGACCCCCACCTGGCGTACAGCCTCCTTTGCAGCAGCCGCTTGGTCCTCAGGGATGGGGTACGTAGCAAAAAGCGAAGATGGATCCGCAGTCGACGCCGAAGGCCGCACACTCGACAGAGGGTTGGCGAAAGTCACAGAAGCCCGAGTGGTGTCGCCACCATCCCGAGCCATGGTCTCAGATGCCGGAGTAGGTTGGGGAGTCTTGTCAGCCGACGACCTCTTGTTCCTCCTCATCCTCAGCGGTTCGTTGTCGTCATCATTCGGGAGGTCGATAACATGAGGAGGGGCTGCAAGGGAAACATTCAATCGACCAGAATTGCAAGAAATGACCAGTCGACTCAAAAACAGAACGTCGGTAATCGTACCAGGGTTGGAGGTAACAGCATCCCCCATCTCTTGGTCGTCGTCCTTGGCGGAGACCTCAGAAGTAGCAGCGCTGCAAATCTCGAAAAGTCAGTCAGTTGGCTCAATGAATCGACCAAGGATCCGTCCACGGTCGACGAAGGAAAACAAGCTTTATTACCAGGAAATGGTAGGGATAGCTATCTTCATCTTGGGCAGAGCCTTGGGCGGCTTGGACAGTGTCGTGCGTGGGTGCTTGGGAACCTTCCCAGTCGGTGTTGGAGAAGAGGTCCGAGGGCGTTTTGACGACGGCCCAACGGAGGCAGTCGCCTTACCGCGTTCCTGCGCCGGGTCGTGTGCGAGCTTGGATCGCCTCTCCGGGCGGGGGGGGGGGGGTTCAACCTCCTCCTCCTCCTTGCTGGAGAAGATGTCGTGGCCTCCCTCTCCTTCACCATCAGACTCCCACTCACCTTGGTCATCCCCACTCTCGCCTCCGCTCGCCTCCCCTTCCTCAGTCGACCCCTGTGCCCCATTGGGCGTCGAGTACATCTCAGTGGTCGCCTGGAAAACAGCAGACAAGACGAAAGTCAATCGACCTGCTCAAAGAAGACCAACGCAGAAAACAAGATTTCAGTCGGGAGCATAAAGGCATACCTGGTCCACTTCGTACGAATTGTCGAGTGGAATGACCCTCCTGGCTCCTCGGGGGTTGTCTTTGTTCCCCGTGATGCTCGACAGCCACCCCTCCAGCATCTCGTCAGTGACCTCCTCCGGGTGGATCCGAGTGGTGTCCTCGAGGCCTGAGTACAGCCACATCGGGTGGTCACGAGCCTGGAGCGGTTGGATTCGCCTCTTGAGGAAGACTTCCAGCAGATCCATTCCAGTCACACCCTCACGGACAAGCTCAACCACTCGACCCACCAGCACCTTGACCTGGGCTTTTCTTCTGGCGTCACCTTTAGAGAAGCGGGTTTTTTGGCTCGGTCGAGAGAGAAAGACGGGAGACAAGTCGACTGCCCTGGGGTCGCCTGGTCCTGGCAGTAGAACCAAGTTGCCTGCCAACCTCGGACCGACTCCGGGAAAGTGATGGATGGAAAACAGCTCTTTCCCCTCGTTTGGATCGCCAAGCCCCCGCACAACTGGATCACTTGCGTCCTCTCATCACTCGACTTGGCCTTCTTGACCGACTGAGAGCGACAAGTAAAGATGTGCTTGAAAAGCCCCCAATGTGGGCGGCAACCCAAGAACGCCTCACACATGGAAATGAAAACAGCAAGGTAGACAATGGAATTTGGAGTAAAGTGATGGAGCTGCGCTCCGAAGAAGTTCAAGAAATTCCGGCAGAAAGGATGGGGCGGCAGAGAAAACCCTCGGTCGATGTGAGTGGCCAGGAGCACGCACTCACCATCACGGGGTTGAGGTTCGATCTCTCCCCCCGGAAGACGCGCGGCTTTGTGGGGAATGGCTCCCCCTTCGACCATGTCGTCGAGATCCTCTTGCCGGAGCACCGACGGCATCCAGTCGCACTGGATCCAACCTTTGGGCAGGGCGGTCCTGGAGGAAGATCCGCCACGTGCAGACCTCTTCCCTTTCCCCGCCGCCGCCGCCTTCTTCGCGCGCTCCAGAGCAGTCATCTTGCCCTTCACCATCGTCGCTGGCGAAATCTCGAACGGGTTTGCGGCGCTAGGGCGAGAGCGGAGGTGGCGGAAGAAGTTGCGAAGGGAGAGAGGAAGAAGAAAGAAGGAGAATTACGCGCACTGATGGGAAACTCCTAGCCGGCAACTTATAAGGGGCCGCTCCCGAGTGGCTGACCGGTAGGCCCAGGCTATCCAGTCAAATCCCGCAGCAGGCGCGCGCGCAGTACCTGGCGAAAAAGGCGACGCGGGGATCGAAGAGCCTCTGCTTTATCACTTCCGATTACTGCGGCCGCCCCCATCCCGCGCGCTTCCCAAAAATCCGAATCCCGTGACATCCGCTGGCTGCAGAACAACTCGTCAAAACAGAAGACCCCGCTCGCACCGGCGCTCGGTATGTCACAGGTAAAGAAATCCACTCGATGAAAGTCCTGGAATGGATCAAGGCGACTGGAAGAAGTTGATGACATCATCCGTGACGGTCAACCCAGAATGAGGCACTCATGTAGCCCAAAGAACCAGTCAGAAAGATCACCAACTCTTTCCCGCTCTAACCTCGATCCATTCGGGGGCTAATGATGAAGCTATGTACCTAGGGTAGGGGCACGGACCTGTCCTAAAGAGCCCTACCCGAGGACATCCTTAGAAGATGTCACCTTTCAATCGACTTGAAGGTATCCCACTCGATGGGTTGAAGACACTCGACCAAGAAGCCAACCACTCGACTACCAGAAGACCTAAAGTCACTCCGCAGGCAAATGGTCGGCTATTAAGTAGTCTTTATGGTCATTATAGCACTTTATTAGGGGCGTTACCAGTAACGCCCAACCTTAAATGTACCTAAACCCCTGCATTACTGAGGGCAGGAGGGGGCCGGCGAACTCTATATAAGCCACCCCCCTCCTCAGTAAGAGGGGTTCGCACCCCTGTGATTCACACGCCTATAATCCAATCGACCGCCTCCGGGCACCGAGACGTAGGGCTGTTACTTCCTCCGCGAAGGGCCTGAACTCGTACATCTTGGTGTGTTTACAACTTCCCAATAGCTGAGATCTAGCCTCTCCATTCATACCCCCCTACATCACTGTCAGAGTTAGAACCAGGACACTAGTTGCATAAGGTGGCTAGCAGGTGTCTGTCTCTCCCACTTTAGTCGGATCGGATTCGATGAAAAGGGTCCTTATGAAGGGTAAATAGAAATTGGCATATCACGTTGCGGTTTTAGCGTAGGTAAGAAACATTCTTGCTAGAAACCTATAGCAGCCATGTAAAAAAACTTGCAACAACAATTAGAGGACGTCTAACTTGTTCTTGTAGCATATGCCGTGTGATGTGATATGGCCAAAAGGATGTGATGAATGATATACGTGATGTATGAGATTGATCATGTTCTTGTAATAGGAATTATGACTTGCATGTCGATCAGTATGACAACCGACAGGAGCCATAGGAGTTGTCTTAATTTATTGTATGACCTGCGTGTCACTGAAAACGCTAGGTAATTACTTTACTTTATTGCTAACCTTTAGCCATACTAGTAGAAGTAATAGTTGGCGAGACAACTTCATGAAGACACGATGATGGATATCATGGTGTCATGCCGGTGACGATGATGATCATGGCGCCCCGAAGATGGAGATCAAAAGGAGAAAAATGATATTGGCCATATCATGTCACTTTTTGATTGCATGTGATGTTTATCATGTTTTTACATATTATTTGCTTAGAACGACGATAGCTTAAATAAGATGATCCCTCGCAATAATTTCAAGAAAGTGTTCCCCCTAACTGTGCACCGTTGCTAAGGTCCGTTGTTCCGAAGCACCATATGATGATCGGGTGTGATAGGTTCTAACGCTCGCATACAACGGGTGTAAGCCAGATTTACACACACAATACACTTAGGTTAACTTAACAAGCCTAGCATGTACAGACATGGCCTCAGAACACGGAAGACCGAAAGGTCAAACATGAGTCATATAGAAGATACGGTCAAAATGAAGATGTTCACCGTGATGACTAGTCCGTCTCACGTGATGATTGGACACGGCCTAGTTGACTCGGATCATGTATCACTTAGATGACTGGAGGGATGTCTATCTGAGTGGGAGTTCATTAAATAATTTGATTAGATGAACTTAATTATCATGAACATAGTCTAAAAATATTTGCAATATGTCTTGTAGATCAAATGGCCCATGCTAATGTTGTCCTCAACTTCAACGCGTTCCTAGAGAAAACCAAGCTGAAAGACGATGGTAGCAACTACACAGACTGGGTACGTAACTTGAGGATCATCCTCATAGCTGCCAAGAAAGCATATGTCCTTGAAGCACCACTAGGTGAAGCACCTGTTTTCCCAACAACTCAAGATGTATGAACGCTGGCAGTCGCGTAGTGATGATTACTCCCTGGTTCAGTGCGGCATGCTTTACAGCTTAGAACCGGTGCTCCAAAAGTGTTTTAAGCAGCACAGAGGATATGAGATGTTCCAAGAGATTAAAATGGTTTTCCAAGCTCATGCCCGGGTCAAGAGATATGAAGTCTTCGACAAGTTCTACAGTTGTAAGATGGAGGAGAATAGTTCTGTCAGCGAGCACATACTCAAAATGTCTGGGTTGCACAACCGCTTGTCTCAGCTGGGAGTTAATCTCCTGGATGACGCGATCGTTGACAAAATCCTTCAGTCACTCCCACCTAGCTACAAGAGCTTTGTGATGAATTTCAATATGCAAGGGATGGAGAAAACCATTCCTGAGGTATATTCAATGCTGAACTCAGCGGAGGTGGAAATATGCCCTAGAGGCAATCTGTAGAGCATCTTTATAATCACCCAGTTACGTTGATAGCACACTAAGTGTGGTCTAGTGGCTTGTTCGGCCTTTAACTCAGCAGCTACCTTCTTGACAGCTGCATTTCTCACTCTGGCTTGCTCCTTGGCCCGGGCAAGTTCAGCCCGAAGGGTCTCAACCGCAGTAGCACCATCTGCAATTATGCCCCAGTATATAATTTTCAGCTTCGTGCTAACATTAGTATACACGCATAAGATGACGGCCCCAAAACATACCTTGTGCCTCGCCGAGCCGCCTGTTGCTAAGAGTAATGTCCTCATCCACTGACTCAAGTTTCTGCTTTAAATCTGCAACTTCCGCAGCATGGGCAGTCGCGGTTGACATACCAACCTGTTTTCAAATTAATCAAGTTATTTCCTGAGCATACCTTTTTGATCCTCTGATTGCCTCCCTGTGGAGGCCGACCAGAGTCTCAGGGGCTACTATCTATACATAGGCACATTCTGCATATAAAGAGCGGTTAAGATATTACATTACATACCTGTTAGCAGGCCTGTGAAGGCTTCATTCAATCCGCTTCTTGCGGAAAGAATCCTCTCAACTACCATACCCATTAAGGTATGATGTTCCTCTGAGATGGACGCATTCTGCAACATGCCCATTAATGTATCCGGCGCCTCTGGACTCCTGGAAGTGGCTGCAGGAGTATGAACTCCCTTCGAAGGGATATGTTCACTCGGCCCTAGAGTCGTCTTCGGCTGTAAACCGGATAGTCCGGGGCCTTTATTGTTGGTCTCCATTGGGGCTGCACACCCCCGGCCCCTTGACGACCGAAGTATCACCTTCGGGCGCTGCCTTCATTGCCCCCCACGCCACTTGATGACTGGGGGAGACCCTTCGGGATGACACCTCGAAGTCGTCCGCCCTAAGGGGCGAGGAAGCATGTGGAGGTGTCTCGCTTTCCATCATCTCCGGAAGCAGGTCACCTGAGGAGGAGGACTGTTGAGGAAGACTGCAGGCCGGACAGTAAACATATATTTAAGAGGTTACCCTTGTGACCTGGAAAGAACGAGATATGTCTAGAATACCCTTGTTCACTTACGATTCGGCGAAAGGCTTGTCCTTACGGAGGAACTATGCGGCAATGTCGTCTTCCGAACCCGAACGGTCTTGCGGGGACATTTTCCCTCTCTTGTAAGCCTCCAACTTCAAATCTTCGGAGGTGGTCCTTTTCTTCCCATGGGGAGAAGGGATGTCAGCTTCTTCTTCCCCTTCGTCTTCAGAAGAGGGAGTTCCGGTCTTCCCGAACATAGCGTCCAGTGTACCTTTAGAGTGGGAACCACCCCTGGCCTTTTTGCTCTCCTCTTAGTCCTCCTTCGCCGGCACTTGATACGGCGCCGGGGCCAGCATCCTTGTTAACATGGGATTGGCTGAGTCTTCAGGAAGTGGGGCCGAACAACTAATTCATTCCGCTTTCTTTATCCATCCCTGGTTGAAGACAGGCTTCTGAGTATATTGATATGGGATAATCAACTAAACTGTGTTCAAGAGTCGAGTGCTTACCGAGGTATCCGGATGGCTGTAGTCGAGGCCGATGACCTCGGTTGTATCCGGCCACTGCTTTTGGGTCCCGAAGAATAACTTCCATATCCCTCTGTGTGTTATGCCGAAGAAGTGCTGAAGGGTCCGTGGTCCTTCCGGATTGAACTCCCACATGCCGAGAGGCCGTCGCTGGCACGGCAGGACCCGACGGACTAGCATTACCTGGATCACATTGATGAGCCCGGTGTCCTTTCCAAGGAGGCTCCGGACACGGCTTTGTAGTGTCTGCACTTCGTCAATCGATCCCCAGTCCAGCCCCTTATAAATCCATGATGCGAGTCGTAATGGAGGGCCAGATCGGAACGCAGGTATAGCTGCCCACTTGGTACCACGGGGTTCAGTGATGTAAAACCACTCCCGCTGCCATAGGTTGGAAGTTTCCGTGAGGAGCCCTTTGGCCAAAGAGTATTGACAAGCTTGCTCACCATAGCGCCGCCACACTCCGCTTGCTCCCCGCTGACTACCTTCGGCTTCACATTAAATTTCTTGAGCCATAAGCCGAATTATGGGGGAATGCAAAGAAAGGCCTCGCACATGACAATGGACGCCAAGATGTGAAGAAAGGAGTCTGGAGCCAGATCATGAAAATCTAGCCCGTAATAGAACATGAGACCACGAATGAAGGGGTGGAGAGTGAACCCTAGCCCCCGGAGGAAGTGGGAGACGAATACAACCCTCTCGCCGGATCTAGGTGTAGGAATAACCTGCCCCTTAGCAGGGAGCCTGTGGAGGATTTCTGCGGTCAGGTACCTTGCCGCCCGAAGCTTCGCGATATCCTCCTTTGTGATAGAGGAGGCCACCCACCGGCCTTGAAGGCTGGGTCCGAACATGACTGGGAGGCTTGGAACGATTAAGTTGAAACCTGGGTGCTGAAGCTCGAGGTTGGAAAAGTTGAGGAAGAGGTGGGCATAGAGGAGAAGGACGGGTCTGTGCCCCTTTATAAAGGCGATGAATATCGAACGCCTCCTCATGAGCCTTAAAACTTGCCTATTCCCTAGGAATCGTACCAATGGGGCGGTTGGATTACCCACGCCCGTATTGATGAAAATCCCATAATAAGGGAACACGATCTCTGCTTTGACAAGACGTGCCAATAAAACCGCGTCTTGAAACATGGAGCGAGAGGCTAAAAATGGTTCGAAATAAGGATCGGGCAGGGATGCAATGTCACGCTGCAAAAGCTATCAGTAGATTGGACTCATGAAATATTATTCTCTCTGCGGTTGTGTGTGGTATTTGCTTTATAGAGCCGGACATGTTTTCTGTGTTCAAAAGCTGCTTTGGAGTGTTCGGAGGAGGAACCCGCCTTCCAATGCCAAAGACAATCTGCGCGCTGAACACAACGTCATTTAAGCCTGGTTCAGGGGCTACTGAGGGAGTCCTGGATTAAGGGGTCCACGGGCGTCCGGACTATGTAACATGGGCCGGACTTATGGGCTATGAAGATACAAGACAAAAGACCTCTCTCCGTGTCCGGATGGGACTCTCCCTTGCGTGGATGGCAAGCTTGCCTTCGGATATGTAGATTCCTTCCTTTGTAAACCGACTCTGTACAACCCTAGGCCCCTCCGGTGTCTTTATAAACCGGATGGTTTAGTCCATAGAGGCAATCATAATCACAACCATACATGCTAGACTTCTAGGGTTTAGACATTACGATCTCGTGGTAGATCAACTCTTGTAATCCTCATATCATCAATATCAATCAAGCAGGACGTAGGGTATTACCTGCATCAAATGCCCGAACCTGGGTAAAACATCGTGTCCCCTACCTCCTGTTACCATCGACCTTAGACGCACAGTCCGGGACCCTCTACCCAAGATCCGCCGGTTTTGACACCGACAACATTCACATAACACCACTAAAGGAAGCAACAACATACATATCATCAAAATATCGAACGAATACCAAATTCACATGATTACTTATAACCGGACTTCTCCCATGTCCTCAAGAACAAAAGTAACTACTCACAAATCATATTCATGGTCAAGATCAGAGGGGTATTGAATATCATTAAGCATCTGAACATATAATCTTCCAACAAATAAACCAACTAGCATCAACTACATGATGTAATCAAAACTACTAGTAACCCACAAGTACCAATCTGAGGTTTTGAGGCAAATATTGAATACAAGAGGTGAACTAGGATTTGAGATGAGATGGTACTGGTGAATATGTTGATGAAGATTGGTCCTCCCATGATGATAGGATCGTTGGTGATGCCGATGGCTTCGATTTCCCCCTCCTGGAGGGAAGTTTCCCTGGTGAAATCGCTTCACCGGAGAACAAAAGTGCTCCTGCCCAGGTTCCGACTCGAGACAGCGGCGCTTCATCCCGAAACCTTCTCTCTGATTTTTTCTAGGTCAAATGGCACCTTATGGCAGAAGATGGGCTTCGGAGGCCTGCCAGAGCGTCACAAGTCCGGGGGCATGCCCCTCCAGGCTTGTGGCTACCTGGTGGCCCCCCTACTGATGGTTCTTTCGCCAATAATTTTTTATATATTCCAAATTTTTAGGTCATTTGGAGTTGTGCATAATAGGTCTCTATGAAATAGCCCTTTTTGTTACAGAATTCCAGCTACCAGCAATCTCCCTCTTCACGTGGAACTTGCAAAATAAGAGAGGAAAGGCATAAGAATTGCACAATAAAGTAAATAATAGTCCAAATTGTAATAAATATCAATAGGAAAACATGATGCAAAATGGACCTATCAACTCCCCCGAGCTTAGACCTTGCTTGTCCTCAAGCAAGTCGATATCGATAATCATGACCACATGTTTAGAGAAAGAGGTGTCAATAAAAACAAAATACAGACATGAAGGCATCATGATCATTATTATAACAACACTATCTCATCATAAAACTTCACATGCTAAAGTAACAATTCATTCACAAGCTAAAGTATGAAACATAAACTTTATTGGAAACTAACAAACTATGGTTTTAGTCATTGAAACAATCACAATCCATCATATTTTCAGAAAGAGTCTATGTAAGAGCTTTGTTTGGCAAGTTCACATACTCAACTATCATTTAGTCTTCTATGATTGCTGACACTCAAGGCATATTTACAGAGCAAAAGTTCTAGTCAGATACATAGAAAGATAGGGGCTTATAGTTTCACCTCCCAACTTATTTACCTTAAGGGTAATGTCAACAATAATAACTTACGATCACCTACATTCAAAGCTGATATATATATATATATATATATATATATATATATATATATATATATATATATATATATATATCGATCCATCCAACACATCATGCTTGCCACTAAAGAGTGGGCCGGAGTTTTTTGTGATTTTCTTTTTCACGGGTTTTGTTCGGTTTTGCTTGTTTCACGTTTTTTTTTTGCTTTTACTTTCCTTTTGTTTCTTCTTTTGCTTTTTTCATGAACCTTTCTTCAATTTCTATTTTTTTTATAAATCAAAAACATTTTTCAATTTCACATTCTTTTAACTTTTGTGAACATTTTCAAATCCATAAAATTTTCAAATTCATGAACAATTTTAAAATTTTATGAGATTTTTTCAAAATTTGTGGATTTCCCTAAAAAAATTGCAAACCTTTTAAATTGGCATGCATCTACCGGTTAAAAATAAACCGGCTACCGGCTTTTTAACCATTCATTTTGACTATGACCGTTGACCACAGACTGTTAGAAAAATCACGAATTCAAAAAAAAGCAAATTAAAAAAATATTAGTGATTCGGCAAAAGTATTCATGACGTTAAAAAATTGAATTTCAAAAGTGTCTGCGGAATTGAAATAGTCCACGAAATCAAAACACCAATTTGAAAAAGGTAATAGATTCAATAAAAAAATTCAAAAAAATTGATTCGTAAATTTTAAAAATTTCACAAATTTGAAAATGTTCAGAAGTTTGTTAAATGTTTGGAAATTTGGGAAAATCATGAATTTAAAATAAAAGACTTGTCAATTTAGATTTTTTTTAAAAATTTCATATTTTCTATGTGTATACATATGTAAATTTTATGTTTCCAGTATTTAAAAATGTCCTATAGAAAAGAAAAGACATGCATGTTTTCCTAGAATGTAAGGTGATACCGGGAGAGAGTGTCATCCCTCAACATAAATTTGTGGTCGCTGACTTTCGCTTTTGGATTTGTGTCCAATGAGGATAAGCGTGCAAAGTCGCTAGATTGTAAGGCTTTCAAGCAGAGAGCTATTAAGGAGGGCTCTGGGGAGGAAGGAGGTGATGAAATGCTATGTGGATGAAGATTAAGACTTACATTTGGAAGGTGGATACATGAGAGTTTTGAGTGACCAAGGGAAGTAGAAGCAAAGCGAAAGATACTTGATGGTGGAGCGATGATGTCCGGAAGGTTGTAAGGAGAGGAAAATTTGTTTCAGGTGCGCCCACCTGGATAGGGGTGCAGGCAACATAGAGAAGTACAATGAGACGAAGAAGAACGAAAAACAAGTTATGCATGAAGCAAAGGGTCTGGCGCATGAAGATCTCTTCGAGCATTTAAATATGAAGGAAGGAGAAATGGACATCTTTAAGATGTCTAAGATCCGAGAGAGGAGACGAAGGATGTCAACCAAGTCAAATACATCAAGGACGGATCAGACCGACTACTGTTGAAGGACGAGGACATCAAGCATAGATGACAAGAGTACTTCGACAAACTTTTTAGTGGAGAAATTGAAATCTCTACGATTGAGTTGTATGACACTTTTGATGATACCAACAAACATTTTGTGCGATGAATCTAGGGGTGCGAGCTTAGATAAGCTTTAAAAAAACTGAAAGGAGGCAAGGCGATGTGCTCTGATTGTATCCCCATTGAGGTGTGGAAAGACCTTGTGGACGTAGCGATAGTATGCTAGTAAGCTTTTCAACCTTATTTTTGGGTCTAACAAGAGGACCAAAGAATGGAGGTGAAGTATATTAGTACCAGTATTCAACAACAATGAGGATGTTCAAAGTTGTACTAATTATCATGAAATTAAGATGACGAGCCGTACAATGAAGCTATGTGACAGAGTCAAGAAGGATAAGTGTGACCAAAAATTAGTTTGGTTTCATGTCTAGGATATTGATCATGGAAGCCATTTTCTTGGTACGACAACTTATCAAAAGAAGAATTTGCGTGTGGTGTTCATTCAATTGGAAAAGGCCCACGATAAGATACCACAAATTGTCATGTGGCGGGCTGATACGTCTCCAACGTATCTATAATTTTTTATTGCTCCATGCTATGTTATCTAATGTTTTGGGCAATATTGGGCTTTATTATCCACTTTTATATTATTTTTGGGACTAACCTATTAACCGGAGGCCCAGCCCAGATTTGTTGTTTTTTTGCCTATTTCGGTGTTTCGAAGAAAAGGAATATCAAACGGAGTCGAAACGGAATGAAATCAACTGCAGAAGTTATTCTTGGAAGGAAAGCTACCGGAAAAGCTTGGAGTGCACGTCAGGAAAGAAGGGAGGTGCCCACGAGGGTGGGGGCACGCCCACCCCCCTAGCGCGTGCCCCCTGCCTCGTGCCCCCCCCTTCGGTCCACCTATGTGCTTCTTTCACTGATATATACCTACGTATCCTAAAACTTCCAGAGGACACGATAGATCGGGAGTTCCGCCGCCAGAAGCCTCCGTAGCCACCGAAAACCAATCTAGACCCGTTCCGGCACCCTGCCGGAGAGGGCAATCCTTCTCCGGTGACCATCTTCATCATCCCGGTGCTTTCCATGACGAGGAGGGAGTAGTTCTCCCTCGGGGCTGAGGGTATGTACTAGTAGCTATGTGTCTGATCTCTCTCTCTCTCTCTCTCTATCTATCTATCTCTCTCTCGTGTTCTTGAGATGATACGATCTTGATGTATCGCGAGCTTTGCTATTGTATTTGAATCATATGATGTTTTCTCCCCCCTCTACTCTCTTGTAATGAATTGAGTTTCCCCTTTGAAGTTATCTTATCGGATTGAGTCTTTATAGATTTGAGAACACTTGATGTATGTCTTGTCGTGCGTATCTGTGGTGACAATGGGATATCACGTGATTCACTTGATGTATGTTTTGGTGATCAACTTGCGGGTTCCGCCCATGAACCTATGCATAGGGGTTGGCACACATTTTCGTCGTGATTCTCCGGTAGAAACTTTGGGGCATTCTTTGAGGTCCTATGTGTTGGTTGAATAGATGAATCTGAGATTGTGTGATGCATATCATATAATCATACCCACAGATACTTGAGGTGACATTGGAGTATCTAGGTGACATTAGGGTTTTGGTTGATTTGTATCTTAAGGTGTTATTCTAGTACGAACTCTAGGGCTGTTTGTGACACTTATAGGAATAGCCCAACGGATTGATTGGAAAGAATAACTTTGAGGTGGTTTCGTACCCTACCATAATCTCTTCGTTCGTTCTCCGCTATTAGTGACTTTGGAGTGACTCTTTGTTGCATGTTGAGGGATACTTATATGATCCAATTATGTTATTATTCTTGAGAGGACTTGCACTAGTGAAAGTATGAACCCTAGGCCTTGTTTCCTAGCATTGCAATACCGTTTACGCTCACTTTTATCATTAGTTACCTTGCTGTTTTTATATTTTCAGATTACAAAAACTATTATCTACCATCCATATACCACTTGTATCACCATCTCTTCGCCGAACTAGTGCACCTATACAATTTACCATTGTATTTGGTGTGTTGGGGACACAAGAGACTCTTTGTTATTTGGTTGCAGGGTTGCTTGAGAAAGACCATCTTCATCCTACGCTTCCTACGGACTGATAAACCTTAGGTCATCCACTTGAGGGAAATTTGCTACTGTCCTACAAACCTCTGCACTTGGAGGCCCAACAACGTCTACAAGAAGAAGGTTGTGTAGTAGACATCACGGGCCTTGGAGAAACACAGTCCAAAAAAAGTACGTTACCCATCAAGGACATGTACAATAATGTTGTGATGAGTGTTTGAACAAGTGACATAGACAACGATGATTTTTCAATTAAAATAGGATTGCACCAAGGATCAATTTTGATCCCTTGTCTTGTTTTTTATCTTTGGTGATGGATGATGCCATAAGGGATATACAAGGAGATTTCCCATGGTCTATGTTCTTAGCGGATGATGTGGTGCTAGTCAATAATAGTCGAATCCATGCACGTCAGGGGGGAGGGTGGCAATAGAAAGTCATAGTTATGGAGGCATGCTTTGGTATCAAAACATTTTTTAGGCTTAGTAAAACTAAACTAAGTACATGAGGTGCGGTTTCAGTACTATTAGGCATGAGGAGGAGGATATTGACCTTGATGGGTAAGTGGTACCTCAGAAGAGTCCCTTGATATTTTGGGTCAATATTGTAGAGGGATGGTGATATAGATGAAGATGTGACCCAACGAATCAAAGGTGGATAGAAGAAGTGGCACGAAGCTTCTAGCGTCCTGTGTCATAAGAGAGTGTCATAAAAGCTAAAAGGCAGGTTCCATAAGACAACGATTTAACCTATGATGTTGTATTATGCAAAATGTTGGCCAACTAAAATACGATGTCCAAGCGTTAGATGTAGCAGAGATACACATGTTGAGATGGATATGTGGCCACACAAGAAAGGATTGGATCCCGAATGATGATATACATGATAGAGTTGGTGTAGCACTGCGTGAAGAGAAGTTTGTCTAAGATTGTCTGAGATGGTTTGTGCACATAGAACTCATGCCTCCAGAAGCGTCAGTGCATAGCGGATGGATAAAGAGTGCTGATAATGTTAAGAGGTCGGGGTAGACCAAACTTAACATATGGGGGGAGTATGTAAAACGAGATTTGAAGGACTGAAATATCACCAAAGAACTATAGATTGATAGAGGTGCGTGGATGTTAGCAACCCATGTGCAGAACCATGACTTTATTTCAATACCTTATGGGTTTCAACTCTAGTCTACCCCAACTTGTTTGGGATTGAAAGGCTCCATTGTTCTCAAATGTGTTTGTGTTTAAAAAAAGTTATTCACAATTTTTTATAAGTATTAATGTATTTAAAATTTTGTTTAGGAATATAAAAATGTTCTCCGATTAAATAATGTTTATGTATTTATAAAATATTGTTCATGAATTTAAAAATTCTTAAATTCTAAAAATGTTTGATTATTTCATAAGTATTTGCGAATTTAAAAAAATGTTCTTGAGTTTTCATAGAAATGGTGTAAAAAAAGAAGATAACGAGAAAAAATCGTACAAAATTTATACTAGAAGAAAAACCCATGAAATAAAATAAAAATGAAGAAGACCACTAGAACCGAACTGATGGAAATAAGCCGAATGAATATAGGGTAAAAAATTGGCTTGATGGGCCGACCCATGTAGCACGCGTGGTGTGCGGTTTCCTGACACTTTTCTGGAATGAGCCAGAAATAGGATTCCCCTTGAAACAACTAACAAGTTTAGGGTATCTTACCCTTGTGAGCCATGTGGCAACTTGAGAGACAGAGTGGGCAACGTGGCGTACCATCAAAACTCTAGAGTGTAATGCCGATGGTGACGACTGACGAGTGCTTGCTCAAAAGGAGTTGTAGGTTGTGTATTGTCGCTTCTAGGAGTCGTGAGTGATGATGCAAAGACCATTGCGGTGGATGGCAAAGCAATGAAAAGCGAGGACTATCATGGATGCCATGTATGCCATGCTTAAAGGGCACCTTGGACACCACCTAGGATATATGTGCCTTTGGAGATTAGCAAGACAGGAAGAAGAAGACCACTGTATGATTTAAGATTCGTGTTCCCATGTGCCATGGCCTAAGTAGAGTCTAATATAATTTGGAAAAATACCCGGTTTCATAGGATTTTCCATGAAAATTGTTTACAAACAAACCTCATTCCTAAATCACAAACATATCCCCTTACTACTAAACTGGAAACATGTGACGTCCAGCTCGAATCATAGTATCACATTGTAGTGGAACTCTCCTGAGAGTATTGGTTAGTGAGACAAGGTTCCACTCAACCCACCTATGTTTGGAGTCTCCTCACCTCTAAGAAAACAAACAAAAAATATTAATCACAATCTAAAAATTCATAACAAATTGCTACTAAAACCCGTTCCTTTAACGAAAATCCCCTAATGAATCTCTCCTCACTTGAATCTTTGGTATTGTGCTACATTTAGAGTACATTACTATTATGATTTGGCCGACTTAGGGTTATTTGATATTCTATTGGTTGCTTGGTTTTTGCAATAGAGGAGGAACAATGTGCAAGATGTTAGTCGCAACGTGCTGGAAGTCACACGAGGGTCATGCTTGAAACTTCAGGTAGCCCCATGTGTGCTACAGCAAAACGGTGAACGTACGTGGACCAGCACGACAATGGCATGTCACCTCGGGTTACCAAATGGACACGCGACACAAGCTTTACCCAGGTTCGGGGCCTCATTTGTCAAGTAATAAGACCACTTTTGCTTATACTAAACACAAGTTAGAATGGGGTGCACATTGGTTAGGCATTTGGGTTTGGAGAAATTGTTATTGGTTTTCATGATTCAAAAGACTTACACTACAGTTTTGGGATTAGCCTTTCGTTAAATGGAGAATTTGCAGATTTACTCTAGTGCTTCATAAAATTTTGTGCAATTTGCCTCCATCATTCTAACCGGGCTCAATTAGCCAAACTAAATTAATTCTAGTGTTAACCATAAGCAATAAAGATTTCATTAGACTCGAGTCATGTTAATTAGGAGTTGACCAAAATTAATAGACTTTACCTTTACAATTACCCAAAATCAATTAAGCACATGATCATAATCATTTGCATGAGCTGAAAAATTTTAGGGATTAATCATGACCAAAAAAATATTAGCATTAACTGAACACAATTAGCATTAAACGTGTTCATTGGGTGCTAACAAAAACACTTTAGATCTGAATCATGAACAATTAGCACCAATGAGCTATTAAGATCAAAATATGGGCTAATTGAGCTTCTTTCTGAGATTATGTGATAGAATCAATACCAAGGGGTTACTTTTGAGAAAAAAATACAACTATATGCTTCATGTTGTATCTTATGTGATGATTGCCCTATTAAGGATGTTCAACATCGATTTTTTAACGTTCCTTCAATCAAGAATTCTGGTGGAGAATTGGTGTTGACTAGAACAATGGTTTGAATATAATAGACGCTATTAAAGTTGTTAAGAGGAGATATGAACACAAAAACATTTCATGAAGATCTTAATTGTTGGCTGCCAGAGCATTTGGCTGGAAAGAAACAAACACAACTATGAGCATATTCCACTCAATATTAATTCATGCATTGAATAGTTCAAAGTTTCTTTTACTTTTTTTGAGAACAAAGTTTCTTTTACTTGGTTATGCATATTGCTAGATCAAACTTTAGAGAAGGCATGCAATCTTGTGTTGACTCTTTGTAATTATTTATGGAGTTTGTCTCTATCTGTACATCACCACCATCATTTATAAAAAAGACACGATAGGGTTTTCCCTACTGTTTTTGCTATAGAAAGTGAGATTATGATGGCTATGGTACCAATGTTAACACATCATCTTAGGATTAACATTAAATATGCACTTAATCTCGTGATTAGAACACACCTTATGTGAAAGAATATGGACAAACCAAAATTTTCAGAAAATATTAGGGAACAACCCATTGCGGAGACCATAGGTCACCAACAGTAATGATTTTATTGGTTTAGACGTGTAAGATGTGACCAACACTAACTTGGAAGTGGCGGACAGTGGTGAACAGTCTTATCTTGCATCGACACCTCTTTAGGATTGATAGTTAGGGGTGAAACCTACCTTACCGCTTAGATCGTTAGATCATAATGAGATGGGGTCTAATTCCTTATACATCATGTGCTTAGGAGTTGAGGCAAAACAAAGTCATTGGTTTGGTGCCCCTAGACATGTGTCTGTGTGTGGTCATGCCCCCTAGATAACCCCTTTTGGCAGAACTCCGCCATAAGAGCTATAATCTAGCCATTTATATGTGATTACAAGAATACCCAATGAGCCACCAAGCCATAGCAACCTCTTGGGGGATTTACAAGCACCACATTGCAAATGCACGAGATCAAATAAATCTAGCGAAGCTATGGATGGTTTAAACTTCACAACTTAACTAAAATGCTCAAATGGATATCAAAATGTGGCACTCGGCCTCTATACAGTATATATCTTGCTGCTATCACTTGCACATACTATTTCATTTCTTATTTTTTCAACTAATCTAAAAAGTGCTCGTGTCATTTCAGACATATTAGTTCGACAAATTGGACAAAGATAGAGCATCCACTGTTAGCTCAAGGAACAAGTAGAGCTTCAAGACTTGGAGAAATCATCATTTGGTTTCATGATTGAGAAAGACCGACATTATGATTTTGGGATTAGTGTTTCGTCAAATGGAGAATTTGCGGATTTACTCTAGGGTTTAATAAAGTTGTATGTAATGTTCCTCCTTCATGCTAACTGGCTCAATTAGCTAAAATATATTAATTCTAGTGCTAACCATAAAAACAGAGAGTTCATTGGACTCAAATTATGTTAATAGGAGTTGACTAAAACTAATAGAATTTACCATACAATTACCCAAAGAAATTAAGCACATGGCCATTTGCATGAACATAAAACCTTTAGGGATTAATCATAACCAACAAAACATTATTAGCATTAGCTGAACACATTTAGCATTAAACATGTTCACCAGGTTCTAATGGAATCACTTTAGATCCTAATCATGAACAATTAGCACCAATGAGCGATTAATATTAAAACATGGGCTAATTGGGGTACTAACCGAGATTATGTGATAGAATAAATACCAAGGGACTACTTTTGAAGAAAATTTCCACCCAAATGCTTCATGTTGTATCTGATGTGATGATTGCCATGTTGAGGATGTTCAACATCAGTTTTTTGAATGTTCCTTTAGTCAAGGATTTTTGTGGGGAATTGGCATTGACTAGAACAATGGTTTGAATATAATGGACACTATTGAGGATGCTAAGAGGAGATATGAACACAACCATTTCATGGAGATCTTAATTGTTGGCTGCTGGAGCATTTGGCTGGAAAGGAACAAACATATCATTGAGCATGTTCATCTCAATATTAACTCATCCATTGAATCCTTCAAAGTTTCTTT
This sequence comes from Triticum monococcum, assembly GCA_034509565.1. Taxonomy (NCBI): domain Eukaryota; kingdom Viridiplantae; phylum Streptophyta; class Magnoliopsida; order Poales; family Poaceae; genus Triticum; species Triticum monococcum. The sequence continues at coordinate 676,814,762 of CM067845.1, forward strand.
TACTTTGATTATGCATATAGCTAGACCTAGGCTTAGAGAAGGCATGAATCTTGGCTTGACTCTGTAACTATTTATGGAGTTTGTCTCTATATGTACATTACCACCATCATTTACAAAAAAAAATTTACACAGTAGGGTTTTCCGTGCTGTTTTTGCTATAAAAAATGTGATCATGATGGCTCCGGTACCAATGTTAACCCATTTTCTTAGGATTAACACTAAACATGCTCTTAATCTCATGATTAGAACACATTTTATGCAGGATATTTTTGACTAACCCGGAGTTATCAGAAAACATTGGTAATGAGTGGTCAGATGCGTAAGATATGACCAGCACTTACCTGGATCGAGGTGAGATGGGTGGCGGTGAAGGGTCTAGCTTGCTTCAACACCTCTTTAGGATCCGTAGTTAGGGGGTGAAACCTACCTTACGGTGTAGATCTTTATATCAAAACGGGATGAAGCCTAATTCCTCCTTTTCTCTCAATTTACGGTGCTCAGGAGTCTGGGAGATGTTGCTCCTCCTTTTCTCTCAATTTGTTAGAACCAAAGATAAAAAATACGGATATGAAATGTACGATGTGGTCTGAATGAAAATGAAACTATATATATGGCAACTGGGTGTACTGTAGCGCTAGTGCTGCTCTGATTGAAGAATGAAGAAACGGTTTCTTGCTGCTGAGAAGTGGAGGCACTACCCTTCATCGATCGCACATCCGAGCAGCTCCTCGAGGTAGTCCGCTCCCAGGTCCTCCAGTTCCAGCACGCACGAAGCCGATGCAGCAGCTGAACCCTGCAGGCTCTGCTTCCTCCCCGCCGCAGGCGCGCTCGTCTGGTTCTTCATCTTGGGTTTGCGCTTCCTGAGGCAGTGCCGGCGCTTGAGCGCTAGGGCAGGCGAGTCCCCCGCGGCGGTGGAGGTGGCGCCCAAGCCCAGCACGTCGAGCGACTCCTGCACGCGGTTGACAGGGAAGTTGAGCACGGCGGCGGGGCCGCGCAAGGCCAATGCGGCCTGGTCGTACGCGAGCGCGGCGGCTTGCGGGGTGTCAAAGGTACCGAGCCAGACGCGGGCGCCGTTGCGCGTGGAGTCCCGGATCTCCGCCGCGTACTTGCCCCACGGCCGCTTGCGCACTCCGATGAGTGGATCCTGCTCCACCGCGCCGCCGCCGCTCGGCTCAACTGCCGTCACAGCACAACGATGCGTCATGGGCTCGCCGCCGCGCTGGTTGTTGGTGACGTCCTGCTCCTCCCATCCGGTGTTTGTTGTTGGTGCAGCAGAGGCGGCTAGATGCATGACGGCGCTGAGCTGATCCATGTCATAATCATGGTAGTCAATGCCGCCGCCGCCGCCGAAACGAAGCTGCTGCTGGTGCGCGAAAGAGGAGGAGGACGGCTGGTCGCCGTAGTTGCACGACGGCGAGTAGGTTGACTGGTCATGGTAGTGCGAAGGAGGATGTGGCTGAGGGAGGGTGAGGCTGCCGTATTGCTGTGGTGTATAGGTCAAGTCGTTGTAGGTGTAGTCGTAGTGAGGCTCCATGGAGTACGTACTGCACAACCTAGCAAATAAGAAGTATGGTAGGCCGGCCGGCGCTCCAGATCCTTATAATACAGTGGCGCGGCGCGGCGCAGGAGATCGATGGAAGGAAAAGTCGCCGGTCGTTACAAGTACTGAGGGCGTCTCCAACGGGGGACCTCAAATTTCCTATCGCATCTGTCCGTGGATGGAGAGGGCCGCGGACACGAATACAGAAGGCTGCTATCTAATGTGAATTTTCATATAAATCAGACTAAGTTCATGCAAACATGAGAGATTTTATATAAACATGACGAAATTCATTACATTTGGCACATATTGCAACTAAAAAGAAGCTCGTCGGGCTCTAGAGTTATATACCTAAATTAAATGATCGCCGGCACCCGTTCCCCATGTCCGGCACGGACAAGGAGGGGTGCGTCGGCTCGTCGCCGGCCGCATACTACATTTGGACATTGTTGTTCTCTAGCTGCCCACCGGCAATGGAAACCATCTCCTTCTTCTGCTCTGGCGTTAGCCCATCCCAGAGAAAGCTTTGGCACAAGAGGAATCCATGATGGGAGTGGTGCGGAGGGGAGAAAGATATCGGAAGCGGATGACTACGGGTATGGCCGGGACGACAGTTTATATAACAATGGTGGACAATAGAGGGACGGACAGGTGGCGTGGGAGTAGCCACCTCGGCAACTGCTTGTCATTATTGTGAGTGGTAGACGGACGGACGGACGTCCGTTGTGTCGTTTCAGATGGAAAACGCGCGTGGGCGAGGAAGGGGGTTTGGATAGGTCAGGGCAGTCAGACGCGGGCGTGATAGTGGTCCAGACGCTCGCAAAGCCTTATGTTTATCTTTGATTTACGGGAGAAAGTACGTTCAAACCATTATACGAATAAATATAATACAAGATCATATTGGTGATTTTTACGGTCCCAACAACGCGATCCATAGTATACGGGCGGTTTGAGATGGCCCTGAGCTCCATCAGGTTTCTTTTCTGTTTCCTCAATGTTATCTAGCTGTAGGATCTAGCGCTGCCCTGCGTGGATGGGAAATTGGGAACACTCCAGCTATGCGCACACATGCATTGACGCTCCCCTCTCCCCCCGTCTCTCTGTCCGCAGATAGAAAATAATTGCAGGTATAAATGGGCGCATGACGTAGGGCGGCTGAATACGACAAACCTGCCAGACGTCATCAAATTACTGCACCTATATACTCCTATAGTACACCGAGTGGTTCTTGTTCTGGGTTTGACGACGGAATCATACCAAAAGGAGTTTTTTGGCCTTATTGTCTTCCATCTTACTCTCTCTCCGTTTTCACAATTATAAGATGATCTAATTATAAAATGAGTATTCAAAACTATGTAAACGCATTTTAGTGTGTTTGTTCACTCATTTTAGTACGTAGTTTATATTGTAATATTCAAAACATCTTATATTTGTGAAAGGAAGGAGTACTTGCTAATGTGATGGTTTTGTACATCCATGGATGCAAAGCCTCATAGGATTAACGTTCCTTTGAAAACATACCGCGTTGAAAATCGTGGCCAATTGACTTGGTGGTACATTAGCATAGGTTTCTCCCATAAATAAAACAAAAAATATGTCCATCAGAATCGGTTATTTTATAAAAATCATAGTCATTGCCTTGGGAAAATTCCATAACAGCTACCACCACTATTTCCACATTTGCTCTCTTTTACTTAATTTCAACTTTAAATTTCGTAAGTACATACTCCCACCGCTCCATAATATAAGTGTTTTTTTTAATTACATTAGAGTAAAAAACACTCTTATATTATGGAACCATGGGAGTAGCTTTTATTTACTTTTTACTTGTTGCACACTATCTCTTTGCACTTGCAAATTATCTTTTGTTATAGAATTTAGGTAAAGCAAATGTTTGATGTACACAAGGTTGTATCATTGTGATACGTCTTTCACGTATCTATTATGATTGTCATGTTCATTCTACTTCTATAGTACTATCTTTTATACATACTTTAGGCACCCTTTTAGGGGGAGTGAGCCTAGCTTCACTGGTTATGGGAGTGGATGTACAAACCGAATACTTGGGGTTCACATCCTCACGAAGGCAAATTTAGATTTCTATTTATTCTTGAGGACCAAACTTTCCTGGTACTCACGCATTTATCCTTGAGGACCAGGCTTGGTGCATAACCAAAATTAAAAATCATAGTAACTCATACTTAAAAGACTGTGTGCATCCTTAGTTGGTGCAGAGGCTGGGGAATTAAAAATTGTAGCAAGTGCCGCATGTAATTAAATTGCAGAAGATAAGATTCATGCAGCACATGTATTCCAAATCAGGACATCCAGACGTCTGAGCATTATGAGGGTGATCTTGCCAAGTTGTAGCGAGCTGCTTGTTGATAGCTAGGTAGTTTCCCCCCTCCCCCTCCCGAGTCGCCCCGCGTGCGACCGGGAGGAACCCCTAGCCGCCGCCGGCCAGGTCCCCCCTCCTTTTCCTCCTCCCCCCTCGCTGCCGCCAGAGGGCCCAGCTAGGCGAAGCCTGGTCGGCGGCGGAGGGGAGTCCTTGTCCCCTTGTGTGTCAGTCTTGGGGCGGGCCGGGGCAGACGGGTCGGGGGTGCCACGCTTGACGGCGGGCATGGCAGCGCGGCGGAGCGTCGGCGTGACGGGCGTCGTGCATAGGGGCGTGCCTAGGAATGGGATGCGGTGGCGGCTCGACCGGATCTGGCCCTCCAGGCGGCGCGGACTGTAGGCGGCTGCCTCTACCGTGGCCATCCTGGCTGGTGGAGGTGGTGGCGCAAGTGTGGTGGTGTCACGGCGGGCTGCCAGGGCGTGTTGGTCTGGTTCTGGTCCGGACCCCTCTAGTTGCCGCTTCCAGACAATGGCGGGTGGCGCGGGAAGACCCCTCCGATGAGCTTTCCTGGTTGTTGGTTTTGGGTTTGTTTGGTGTCCCTCGTCGATGGGTGCGCGGTTGTTGGTGGCTTCGCGTCACTCTGCTCCAACTACCGTGGTGAGGCGACACGGGGTATGTGTCAAGTAGGAAGGTTGGTGGAGGGATGAGAGGTGCCGACATGGTCGGGCCACCCGTCGCCGGCACGGGGTTTTACCGGCCGTTGATGCTTCCGCTCACCAGTCTCCCTAATTCCTCGCTAGAGTGCGGGCTAGGGCCGATCTGACATTGTTCTGGACATAGCGACTACCGGGAGCTTCGTCGGTCGCGGGCTTCTGGTCGGTCCAAAGCCATGGCCTTTGGCTAGTCCGGAGGGTGTCTGGTGCAGGGGCGGCAGCCCTAGCGACGGGAGACACGTTGCTTGTGGGTGGGGAGCGTGCCTTGGGTGCGGGCGGGCAAGCATGGCCACGCGGGTGGCATGGTTGTTGGTGTTCGGCAGAGCATGGAGGAGAGGTATGAGTGCTAGGGTTCATTACCTGTCTGGCTGTTGCCTGGCCGATGGTGGTGGCGTCCACGGGCGTGGACTCCTTCCTGAAGGCTCCATCGCGGCCTCTCCTCCTCTCCGTGTTGCTTCGGGTAAGTGTCGGTGTCAAAACCGGCGGATCTCGGGTAGGGGGTCCCGAACTGTGCGTCTAAGGTCGATGATAACAGGAGACAGGGGACACGATGTTTATCCAGGTTCGGGCCCTCTCTATGGAGGTAATACCCTACTTCCTGCTTGATTGATCTTGATGTATATGGGTATTACAAGAGTTGATATACCACGAGATCGTAATGGCTAAACCCTAGAATTCTAGCATGTATGACTATGGTAATGAGTATCTGTCCTTTCCGGACTAAGTCCTCCGGTTTATATAAGCACCGGGAGGATCTAGGGTTACACAAGGTCAGTTACAAAGGAAAGGAATCTACATATTCGGTCGCCCAGCTTGCCTTCCACGCCAAGGAGAGTCCCATCCGGACACGGGTGCAGTCTGTGGTCTTAGCATCTTCACAACCCATCAGTCCGGCTCATGGTTAACAGGCCGTACGCCCGAGGACCCCTTAGTCCAGGACTCCCTCAGTAAGAACTTAATCTTTGCGATCGGGCGGTGGCAGCACCTTGGTGTCATGTCCTTCTTGGAGGCACCGTCGAGGAGCCCATGCTTCATCCTTGTCCGGCTTCACTTCTTCACGGTGACTTGTGTTCCATGGAGGTCTCTGACGACTTCAAAGGGTCTTAGTTAGCTTGATTGTAGTTCGGTTGGTGTGTCGGTGTCCGGCACCTTTGTATATGTCTTGGGTGTGTGTGTTATGTGCGGTGTTGTGTGTTTGTTCGGCTTGCTTAGAATTAATGTGGTATTGGTTGCTTTATGTATAAAGCGGGAACCCTTTTTCGTCATAGCTAGCTAGTTTTGGTCCCTGATTGTTCCGCATGGAGCATGACGACGAGATGGCATAGAAACTGTCCTTGGCAGAGCTAGTAGAGAATTTTATTGATGCTAATCGACCGTGCGGGTAGGTAATCTCAACACACTGGATGGTAGCTACCTTACCGCATCTCTAAAGTAGACTCTCAAATTATCCGCATTCATCTGAACTGACTTGTCTGAACATAGTCTTACATCCAACATGATACCCCATTGGTTCGTCGATGCGTCAGGATGTCCGTTTCCCCGCAAACCGGAAGTAAACCAGGGGGCTTTGCGGGAGTCAGGACATCCACTGATCCACATGACGAATAAAAATCCACCACGAACGTACCCCTCTCCTCTCGGTCAGATGGCGGAAGGCTGCTGATGCGGTTTGATGGAGGGATTAGCATGGTTGGCATTTGGCGGAAGCCACTAATCATTTTGTTTCAAAAAAAAAATCCTTCCTTTTTTTTTCGTGAAATGCTCATTTGGCGGAAGCAACCAGGCTGGCTACTAGTTCATTTGGTGGAAGCTACTTGCTTCATTTGGCGGAAGCTAGTTAAAATGCTTAAGCAAGCTACTAGTTCGTGCTTCATTTGGCGGAACCTACTTGCTTCATTTGGTGGAAGCTAGTTCAAATGTTGAAGTATTTGACGGAAGCTGTGCTAGCACATGGATTAGTAGTCTTCCACCAGACAAAAGGCTACTAATTATCGTTGTTATTTTTTAATTGAATCACGTGGTTATTTTCACATGTTTGGCGAAAGATATTTGGCGGAAGGTTATTTAGCCGAGCATGGATTAGGTTTAATAGAAGCGGATATTTGAGGTACAAGGTTGAATGACCGGTTCCCGTATCAGTGTTCGTGGACTGGTCCTCACCTGTCTGCAGACAGATGCAGTGTCCGATTTGGAGGTTAGCGTTGGAGATGCCCTTATGCTTAATTTGATTTCGGACTGGGTGTCATAAGTAACAAAGGGGATCCTTCTCATCTATCAATTATAGTGAATGATTTGACCATGTTTGCGAGTTAAAGTAAATCCTATGGTGTTGTAAAGAAACCATTTAATACTTACATCATTATCTTGTTATCACATGATTTGCATGGGCAAGTGGTCTTCATAACTTTTCGCTTATGAACCTCATATTTTATTGAAATTAGTGCAGGAGACAAGCATAGGCTTGGGCCCAATGATTCCAACAGAAACACCGCCAACTATTTATGGTGGTGAACTTGTGATTGAAGCAAGTTGCCAGGAATGTTTTTACTCCACATGGACGGCGTGATTTTGCGGGTTGGCCCTCCCTAACCGACGTCTTAGCATAGTTTTGTGTCTTCCGTGACTTTACTAATTCTTGATGCATATTGTTGTGTATGTGTGCGTCTCTGATGGTTGTGTGCATCTTAATTATACAGAGATCAAGTGTGTGCCTATTATGTTTGCATTATCTTGGGGTGACATTATGAGTCAATGTCATTTAAGAAAAATAGCAGCAGCATCCCCTGCACTAAACCATCATTTTGGTGTAAAGAGGTCATCTTATTTTCTTTCTCGTACTACCTAGCCCTATAGTGATAAAATGGGAAGTCAAAACATCGTTTTTGAGGAACACAATTATCTCTTGAAATATGCTTTATCTCACTTTATAAATAAAGCAGCCACTGCATCAGTACAAGAGGTGTTGTGCTGGGGTGCCAATATCGAGGCCGAGCTTTCGCAACGTGAGGGGGGTTATCCTAGGCAGATCTAGATAGTGGATGTGGCGTCTGTCTTACCGCTGAGGAATGGCTTCAACGCTACGCTCCTACAAGGGCGAGTATGTATTTTGGTGGTAGCGAACTCGCGAGAATTGCTAACATTGCCTACTTCCATACCATGGAGAATGGATGACGACCGAAGTGCTATATACCGTGTGTGTCTATGGGAAGGGGAGGTTGTTTTGCAGGATGCGAGGAACACAATTACATACGAGTACTATTATTCAGCTTTGAGGGACGAGGCGGCTTCCTCTTGTGCATTGTTATTGACAAGTGGTTACAACACCCAAAATTATGCGGATTAATGCTCGAGTCCGCGGGTCGTCGCCGGTCCTTTGATCTTGTCGCCGTCGGTGCATGCTTGCCGTGAGTGGTTTCCGCCTTGTTTCGCGCCTTGGCTCGTCGTACATATGCTTCATATCCTGAGGTTTTGATTTAGTTAGTACTAGTAGCGAGTACGGTCTAGTACTAATATGATGTACGCTAGCTTATTCAATTTAGGTGCCGAATAACATGATGTATCGAGGCAGGTTTCGTCCCACTCCACTTGATACTACCACCACGAGGGCAAGTTGGCGAGTGGGCATTAGCTATACCCACTTGATCACGGATGCAGTTATTCATATACCACGAGCTTGGGTTACCTGATGTACGTGCCCTCTATAAAAGGTGAGGCCAACGTTGTGCTGCTCATCACATCCATTGCTACTTGTCCAAACATCAGCAACCACCCACCTAGAGCTACCGCGACCTAGCGAGCATGGCGCAGCTCGTCATGACGGCCACCCTCCTGCCCAAGCTGGCCAGCCTGCTCTCGCCGGAGTACAGCCTCCACCGGGCAGCCAGGGGCGAGATCATGTTCCTCAAAGTCGAGATGGAGAGCATGCAGGCGGCTCTCGTCAAGGTCTCGCAGGCGCCGATCGACCAGCCGCCGGACGTCCAGGTCAAGCTCTGGGACAAGGAGGTGCGGGAACTGTCGCACGATCTCGAGGACAGCGTCGACAAGTTCATGGTGCGTATACGCACCGACGGGCTAGACAAGTCGCACACCTTCATGGGCTTCATCGATAGGAGCCTCAACCTCTTGACGAAAGCCAAGATCCGCCACAAGATACTCACCGATGTCAGGGACATCAAGAGCCGCGTCAAGGAGGTCAGTAAACGGCGCGAGACATACAAGGTCGACACAGTTCCTGCTAGGCCAACCACCACAACCACCGATAGCCTTCGCCAATATACAAAAAGGCTACTGAGCTCATTGGTATCGAAGAGAAGAGCAATGAGCTGGTGGAGATGTTGAGAAAGGGCGATGAGGCGTCCGCCAAGCAACTCAAGATGGTCTCCGTCGTCGGTTTCGGAGGATTGGGCAAGACAACTCTTGCAAATGCGGCGTATCAGAAGCTTAAAGGGGATTTTGATTGTGGAGCTTTTGTCTCGGTGTCTTTTACTCCTAATATTGAGAAGATCTTGAAGAGCTTACTCCATCAACTTGACAAGAACTGGTATCAAAATATCAACGAGTCAAACTGGGGAGAAGCAGAACTCATTACTGAAATCAGAGAATACCTTCGGAACAAGAGGTATGTGTTTATCATGCTCCTTGGATTTTTTATATGTTCTTCGTGAGTTCTAATTACCTCCTTAAATTGATGTTTGTGGTTAAAACGTAAGCTAGTATCCTAACCAACATTTCCTCGGTTACTTACAACTAATTGTGAGCATGTTCCTCGTAAGGCTAGATGTTTAAGAAATCAAATAAACTGCACGGGTAGTTAAGACTAATGGCCTATATGTAATCATGGTCGTTTGTATCATTGGCCGCAATATTATTCGTATTAGTCTTTCAGGCCAAACCGATATGAGCCTACTAACGTCTATTTTGAACCTTTGTATGTGCTAGGCCAACTGTGACAAACATCGTGACAACATAATTTACATAACTATGTACTTCTTATTTTTGCTAAAACCATTAGTATTGATTTAACAATTGTATTATATTGTTCTTTAAACACTTTTAGATAATTCTTTTCTAGTTCATCCATTTCCTGCCCCTGTGATCATCGTTTTTTTAATATAATATCATATCCATATCCATAACTCCAAAGCAAGTAATCTTTGTACACTAATTCTTGTAGAATTATAATATAAAAGTAACCTAACTGTTTGAATTTCTACATTGTATTTAATGAATGCTTTCAGAAAGAGAAAATTTAAATTCCCTAAATATTGTGAAATCTTCAAAATTGAAACAATGTAGGCATAATTTATAATATTGTCATGTATTTTCGAATTTTAGGGACAAGTCTCGCTCAAGTCTAGGCTAGAATTGAATACATGTGCTTCTGTTTCTCAACACTTAACATAATTCATTGATTTTATTCTGGTATGTCATGATGTGTTGTTAAATTTTACCAAGTGGATCTTAGATGTGTCAAGATGCAAAAAAAAATGGTTCAATAGGTAAATGTAGGAGAATGAGCTACTTAGATTGTAAAAGACTAAATTAAAGTTTAAAATGGGTTATCAATAGCACTTCAGCAACAAAATTACGGGGTAAAATTAGTCACTTGGAACAAGGTTCTTATTGCGTGCCTTGCTAGCTCGACACTTCTAAACCGCATGAACAAAAAAGAATACACTCCGTGTCCATAGTACATTGATATTTGTCTCTTCTGTGGTGAAAGCCATCCATGAATAAATTTTTGATTCATATAGGTGGTACCGTCACCAAAGTCCTAATTACACCCTTTTGTATTAATATGTTTTGCTTAAAATATCTCAATGGTGTTCAAATAACGAGAACATATAAAAATACAACCACTAGCTAATATATATGATCATTTGCTATTTCCTCATAGGTACATCATTGTTATAGACGACATATGGGATAAATCAGTCTGGAAAAATATTAGATGTGCTTTGATTGAGAATGAGTGTGGAAGTAGAGTAATCACCACAACCCGCATTCTAGATGTTGCCAAAGAAGATGGTGATGTTTATGAGATGAAACCTCTTTCTATCACGGACTCAAAAATATTATTCTACCAAATAATATTTGGAAAGGAAGATCAATGCCCTCATAAACAGTTGATCAAAGTATCAAAGAAAATTTTAATGAAATGTGGTGGAGTACCATTAGCTATTGTTACGATATCCAGCTTGTTGGCAGAAAGACATGACAGTGCACACTGGTCCAAAGTGTACCAGTCAATGGGCACTGGGCTGGAAAATAATCCAGATGTGAATGGCATGAGAAGGATATTATATGTTAGCTACTATGATCTGCCTGCTCCTCTCAAGATTTGCTTATTATATCTAAGTTTGTATCCAGAGGATTGCATATTCAAGAGAAAATATTTAATATGGAAGTGGGTGGGTGAAGGTTTTATTCAGCCAAAACAAGGGGAGAGCTTGTATGAAGTAGGAGAGCAATATTTCGATGAACTTATTAACAAAAGCTTGATCCAGACAGTGAATAGTAAATGGTATGGTGGTTTTGGTTTTTCAAAAAAGAAGGCAAGTCATTGTCGTGTACATGACATGGTTCTTGATCTCATCACTTGTTTGTCACAAGAAGAGAATTTTATGACAACATTAGGTGGTCATCAGTATGAGTCTTTGCCAGTAAAGGTCCGCCGACTATCCCTCCATACCAGCAAGCAAGAAGATGCCAAGGTGCTCTCTACAATGAACATGTCCCATGTGAGGTCACTTACAGTGTTCAAAAAATCATTTTCTTTGTTGCCACCACTTTCAAGCTTTCCACTCTTAAGTGCATTGGATTTAACCAACTGTAAGCAGGTGGATGATCGCCACTCTATGCTTATATGCAGTATGTTTCACCTGAGGTACTTGTGGCTATATGGAACCTATATCACCGAGATCCCAAGAGAGATTGCAAATCTTCAACTTTTGCAGGTATTGGACATAGGCGAGACTGAAATAGAGGAGTTGCCATCAACTTTTGAACAGTTGCGTCAGCTGGTGTATCTGCGTGTTAATAGTTGGATAAGAGTACCATATGGCTCTAAGAATCTGAAATCTCTACAGGAGTTGAAATCGGTGATTGTCATGTCTCCATCTGTCCTGATTGATCTGTCCGGGCTGACTGAGCTAAGGTGCCTTGATATGAAAGTCATTGAATGGAACAAGAGTTTTGAGGAGCCCTTCTGTCGCTGTCTATCTGGCCTCATCAATCTCCAAAGCTTAAAAGTAAATGGTTGTCATATCACCGAGGATCCTGAATGTGGAAATTTATTGCTACGGGGACCTCAGCAGCTTCGTCGCTTCATTGCACCGTATTGCAGGGCTTCTTCGGTTCCAAGATGGATGTCCTCACTCTCCTGTCTTTCATACATTGTAATCGTGTTGAACACACTGGGCGAGGAGGACCTTCATGTCCTTGGTTGCTTACCATCCCTCCGTCATCTCAACATGGATGTGTGCAAACACACACCACGACAGAGACAAGCATGGCCAGTCATCGGTGCTACCGGCTATCCGTTCAGGTGTCTAACAGAGTTGAGGTACGTTCAACACGCGGAGGTGGTTTTTGCACCGGGAGCCATGCAGAAGCTCCAGATTCTCGAGCTGCATCTCAAAACGCCGGATACCTTGCATCAGTCTGGGTATTTCGATTTGGGCTTGGAGAACCTCTCTTCGCTTCAACAGATAACTATCATGTTGAGTTTTTCTAAGGATCGGATGGGGGAGATGGAGGCTGCGGAGGCTACGCTTCGTAAAGCTCTCGACATGAATCCCAACAAGCCCACGCTGAATAAGGTAACTCAAACTACTACTGGACATCGGATTTTTTGAACTACTACTTAATTTGATCGATCTCTATTTTTTTTAAAGAGCTCTAGTTAATTACCTTATGGTTAACTACTAATTGCTTTGAAAAATTTCAAAGTAATACTGATTTACATTCCGTATACATCAACTTATATAGTTCATGTAAGTGCATACACTGGCAGTTTAGGTTGAAGCATGACACAGCTAAGTCAGTTGATTACTACAGTATAATGTTATTTCTCTACCATTTCGCTTTATTAGGTCACCGGTTGATTACTCATCCTTCAAATACCTTGTCTTTTTTTCCTTCAGTGGTAGTGTCCCTTTGCATAGCGTTGTCGATTCATTTCGAGCTACAACTATCACCGAGGTGTGCAATTTTGGATTTGGCATCGCGCGCAAAGTGTTACCATTGTTTCTTGCAAGGGTCGTGGTGACGCAGTCAGATCTCCTGGCGATGGTCGTGTGAAGCTGGGCGGTGGTGGTGGTGGTCCGTTGCTGCTCACGGGGGTGTAGTGCTGGTTATTTCCTGGGATTTGATATGTTTGATGTTTTCACCTGTAATAAGTAGTGACCTTGAGCTTTTATCCAATGCTAGCAGGTTTTTGCCCCGTAGGGAATGTTCGAATTCGGGCATCTCCAGCGGGTTTCCTGCTAGTGCACCAACTCCTCGCTAGTATTTTCCATTTCCTTGTAAGACCCAGTAATTTCCATTAAGAGATTAATAGAAAGGGGTTGGTCCGGTTGGAAAAAATTAGCGCAAAATGGGTCACAAACCTTGGTGCCTACAATTATGCTTTAACTTTGTATCAACTTTGCCAGTCAGATCTTTCAGACTTAATCTGCAAACACTGAAAGATAAGTGTGCAATCAGACAAACATCGGAATATTTCATAGCAAGCAACCATCGGCTTCAAGGTAATGTGACTGGCAGTCTGGCACCATCTTAGTAGTAAGTGGTGTGGGACTGTGAGTGCCATGTACACTGATCGGATGAATTCCTTTTGCAGATAGGGTGTACAATCTGCCCACTATAATACCGAGAGTTCATTTTCGCTATCGGGCTCCATGGAGCCTGAAATTTTCAAAAAATCAACTTTTTAAATTTCATAAAAAACTGAGAATAAATACACATATACTTGTAGATGTATATTACATGTGCATAAATTTCATCAAAAAATACGTTTTGATGTGAACTGTGCAAAAACAAATCATGTGTATAATATACTCCATGTAGCTCGAGCTCCATTAGCAATTTCATAAGCTGTTGGAAATTGATCAGGCTCGGCAGAGGTAGAAGAGGTGGTAATCATGGTATCATGTGATGATGCATGTGGGGTCAATGGATAACGGTCGTTAGCAGAAGATGTTGTCGTCTGGAGTTGAATGTACACTGACGCCATTTTTTGTTCCCGACAGTGCATCCTATTTTGACGAGGCTACAGCAGGTAATGCCAAGCTAGCTAGCATTCAGCTGCTGCTGTCTGCTCCTCTGTTTCTTCAGTTCAGAGTTCTCTACGGTGCCCACTGTGATGTACTCCCTTCGTCCCAAATGCTCGTCTTAGATTTGTGAGGTAATACATTGGAAACCAAAATCCCTCTAACTGGAACACTCAAGGGAAATACGACGCGCGCACACATCGTGCAGACTCCATGTTCACGTTTGAAAAAATACTGGCATGACATCCTCCGTCAGAGTCAAACCAACAGTCATCTTCCACTTCCACCTTATTACGCGCAAGTCAGACTGGTGTGTGGCTGTGCGATCGAGCTGCGAATCGATCGCAAGCTTCTGAGACAGGGACAACGGAAGATGTGATGGATGTATCTGTGACATGCAACCTGCAGAAGATAAGATTCCTAGCTACGTACTTAGCTAGACAGGCACCAAATCAGGTCAAGACGTCTGCATTGTTAGCTGGGGAGATCTTGACAAGTTGACAGCGAGCTTATGTAGCCTAACTGTGACATGCCAACTGCCATCTATGATCTGCAGGTGGGTACATAGGATAGGATAGCCTTGGGCAGTTGAGGACGCTATGAGCAAAGCTCAGCTCCTGCTCTATTTTTTATTTTCCTTTGTATTTGGTCTCTGACCTTCCCTATGTACTTGGCCGTTCTTCTTCAATGGAATCATGCAGTCATCCTGCTGTCTTCAGAAAAAACGTTGGACAAGATCAGGAGCGGTTAGATTCTGCCTAGCTTTGCCAAATCGATCGAGCATATGCTGACGAGATCCCAGAGCTACGCTATGCCGGCAGGAATGATGCACACATCTCTCTAGAGATCGACCGTTGCAGTTGCAGACGATGACCTCTCCCTGATCCTGAGTTTCTGATCCCATGACGGACACCCATGGCATCCACCACGCACAACCAAAATTTTGGAGCAAACTGACCCTCACACAAGCAAATCAAGGGCCTAGCTATCTAGGTAGATAGTTTTGGGCCCAAGTTGTTAGGCATGGAACATGAGGACGAGAGTCCTTGGCAAAGCAAGTACCATGCATGAGGATGCATGCCAACATGTGAAAGTATTCCGCAGGATCGAACATTTCACTTGCAACTAGTGCTATCACATAGAGCTGTGTCCTCCTTTGGTCCACAAATAATTCTGATTTTTTTCTCTCTTTATTCCTCCTGCGTTCTTCTTTTCCAAGATCTATATCTTTCGCTTTATCATCAACTTTTCGTTGCCTATGTAAGCAGACTGCAGATTGGATTGGATAACAAAGAAAATGAGATCATGCATAAACCTTTCTCCAAGAAACAAGATGCGTGTGGACCGTTGAGAAGCGGATACTCCAGAAGAAGTGCATAACACGGATATAAATACTTCGCCGACTTTTGCATGCCAAGACACCTTCTGGCCAAAGGTAATCCAACTCGTTGGGAAGATAATCTAGCTGAATAGACACCACCGCCAAGAAGAGGCATTATATATAGTGGACCGTGAGATGCTCCTTTACGGTGCTTGATTACCCAAGATATGTTGTTTTCGAGAATGATTACCTAGGATATATGACCCTTGTCTTCGTTGTGTTCGGCCTTAAGTGAAGTTGCGCATGCACGTAGTTTTCATGACCTAACCTTGCCTCAAATGCTATTCCACGGCCGGATCGGTCATCAGTGAGCTTATAGCTTTATCACGATTCTTGTTTAAGCAAACATTGGGGGAGGGTAGGCTCCCCACCTGAATGTACATTACTTTGAAAGAATGTTAGGTTTACAATTACGGATGGCTTATTTGGCGTGAGGACAGGTAATCTTGACACTGGGTGATAGCTATCTTATGCTTAATTCAATTTCGGACCGTGTGCCATAAGTAGCAAGGGGGAGGGGGTCATCTACCAGTTCACATGAATGATTTGACATTGTTTGCAAGTTAAGTTAATAAATCCTATGGTGTTGTAAAAAATTATTGAACACTTCCTTCGTTGTCATCTTTTCACATGTTTTGCATGGGCAAGCCGTCTTCATAACTTTTGGCTTCTCGCCATTTAGTAGAGACTCCCACATTTTACAAAAATTGGCCTCAGGAGTCAAGAGAACGATGCTCCATTACGCTTGCAGATTTTGGTAGTGCGGTTCTCTTATGTTGGTCGATATGGTTGTGTAGAAATGTCGTCTTTGCTACCTATTTTTAATTAGCATGCATGAATAGGCTAAAATTGTGCACTTTACTATACTGCAGTAGTACATGAAGAGGGGGAAGGCTTTCTTTTACTTTGAAGATAGCATGGGTTCCCCCCAAGAAAATGAAACAAGGAAAAAACTTCGCTTTCTCATTAATTAAGGAGTAAAATGCATAAGCAAAGGCCCAAGCCAGAATACAACTACTCTCTCCAATCAGAGCCTCTGAATGCTTTGCCTCAGTGGTAAATCACAAACTTGCCTCCGTTTTAATGTTGTGAAGGATAATCCCGCTTTCGAAAGACTCGAGCATTACGGCCGTTCAAATTTCTCACGTTACAAGCATGAGAAGCGAAGTCATTGCCTTCTTAACACCTTCATTTAGGTTAACCATTTCGATCCACCAAGAAGCATGGAGTTGACCTCATGGGAACCATGTTCCAGAGCACCCCTCCCACCCACAACAAATGTATTTTACCAGTCAAGGAAAACCATCGGATGATCTCTTTATTTTTTTTGCGGGTGTAGAAATCGAACCCAAGACCAACATTTCGAACACTACATGGTTTGGGGTCATTTCATTCTTCTAAAATATATCGATCGAATTCAGAATTCAACGTGATTAAGTAGGCGGCACTAATGTAAACCCTGGTTAAATATGTCACGCCAAAGCGCTGGGTGTGTGGAAACAAAACAGCCTCCATTTTTTTTTCTTCCTTTTGCACATACGAGTATATGCTGGGTTTTACCGGAAAGGAATGCATACTTTGAACAAAAGGGGCCGGAACACTCCCTTTGGACAAATCTTAACCGAACAAGAAATCAAAGGTCATATGACCACACCATTTGTCGACTGAGACGCACAAGAATGGTGTCCTTTCCTGCCGGCAATGGCCGGGGCAGCATCGACGGGCAGATCAAAATAAATACATATCATTTTCTCCTGCAGCAACGCATCATCTCCAGCGTCACCAACCACAGCACGCTCCGCCCCAAACTCTGTGACCATGCGTGAGGAGAATAATATGCCGGTTCCTGGAACCATTATTTAACATCAGTAAAATGCATATCACGCCGTCGCGCACCGAGAAGAAGCAGAGAATCAGGGCTAGTATTCCTATGCGGAGATGGATGGTCAAAGCCTGCAGGGCTGGTGGGTGATGGTGTGTGTCTGATCCTGCTCAATCATGCATGCAATAATAGACGTAATTCTTTAGCTTCGGGAGTCTTAAGTCTTAACTAAACATTCATGCGTAGTCCGTATTATATAGTTCTCGTAATCCTGAGGTCAAAGCAGTCAGGAGGATGGACTCCTGCGACCGTGAAGTCCGATGGCGGGTTTCCTACGCCGCAGATCTCGTGACTCAGGCCCTTAGATTCGCCGACGGGGAGCTCATCCTCCGACGAGAGGCACTGCGCCTCGTCCTCATGGATAAGCGTGGAGTTGTGGTCGATGCTCGCTATCTCCGCGAGGGTGAATCCATCGAGATAGGTGACATGATCTCGTTCCCTTGTCACTTTGCCAGGATTCGGGACCGTGCACCGGCGACGGGGCCATCGCCGGGATTTGCGGCGGATGGGGGCCAGGCGGATGCGGTGCACGGGAACGACACGGATCGGTACACGGGGGTGCGGCTGCACGACATCGCGGGCCCGTCCTCCCACCCCCCCCCCCCCACCACCACCATCCACGGCGGACGCGCGACACGTGGGCTCGCATCCCAGCCTTCATTCGCCCACTTCTGGCGGGCGTATAAATCCCTCCCCTCCGCAAGTCCTTGACCTAGACGCTGCCCTCGCCCACTTCTGGACGGCGGCTAAAAACCCTAGATCGAGATCTGGAGGCGATTGGGGGTGGTGGAAAGGCAAGGTAGGCGGAGATTGCAGATCCTTTGCAGAGGTGGTGGTCTCGCATCCCATGGCGACTGATGCGGGCGGGGTTTCCTCGGAGAGCGGCGTCAAGGCGCTGATGCTGGCGGCGCGGGGAGGAACTCCGACCGCGGCTACGGCCGCGGTGGAGACAAGAGCAAGTTCTCCTGGAAGCGGACCGAGGGCAGTGGCGACCGCACCATCTCTGCTTCATCTACTCCAGCATCTGCTTCGGACGACAACTCGCGTTGGGATGCTGCGGCCGCTCCAAAGCGCCAGGATCTCCAGGACGGAGGCGTTTGGGTGGAGAAGAAACTGGCTGCGGCATCATCTGAGGGCGCGGGGAGCGGGCACCAAACCTCATCTCCAATCCGTCGTCCCCATGGAAAGCAGAATGTGAATCAGGTGCACCCTACCAAAAACCCTATTCCGTGCCCCATTTGCAAGTCGCATGAACACATTCCTGCTCGATGTCCTCAAGTTTTCTGTGAACGCTGTAACAAGCTAGGACACCTTGCATCTGCATGTGTTGCTTTCCTTCCCAGGGAGTGTATTGCTCCGATGTGCGCCTTTCAAGCCAAAGGGCAGGGGTTCTATTGAAGGAAATATGCCCTAGAGGCAATAATAAAGTTATTATTTATTTCCTTATATCATGATAAATGTTTATTATTCATGCTAGAATTGTATTAACCGGAAACATAATACATGTGTGAATACATAGACCAATAGAGTGTCACTAGTATGCCTCTACTTGACTAGCTCGTTAATCAAAGATGGTTATGTTTCCTAACCATGAACAAAGAGTTGTTATTTGATTAACAAGGTCACATCATTAGTTGAATGATCTGATTGACATGACCCATTCCATTAGCTTAGCACCCGATCGTTTAGTATGTTGCTATTGCTTTCTTCATGACTTATACATGTTCCTATAACTATGAGATTATGCAACTCCCGTTTACCGGAGGAACACTTTGGGTACTACCAAACGTCACAACATAACTGGGTGATTATAAAGGAGTACTACAGGTGTCTCCAATGGTAGATGTTGGGTTGGCGTATTTCGAGATTAGGGTTTGTCACTCCAAGTGTCGGAGAGGTATCTTTGGGCCCTCTCGGTAATGCACATCACATAAGCCTTGCAAGCACTGCAACTAATATGTTAGTTGTGAGATGATGTATTACGGAACGAGTAAAGAGACTTGCCGGTAACGAGATTGAACTAGGTATTGGATACCGACGATCGAATCTCGGGCAAGTAACATACCGATGACAAAGGGAACAACGTATGTTGTTATGCGGTCTGACCGATAAAGATCTTCGTAGAATATGTAGGAGCCAATATGGGCATCCAGGTCCCGCTATTGGTTATTGACCGGAGACGTGTCTCGGTCATGTCTACATTGTTCTCGAACCGTAGGGTCCGCACGCTTAACGTTACGATGACAGTTATTATGAGTTTATGCATTTTGATGTACCGAAGGTTGTTCGGAGTCCCGGATGAGATCACGGACATGACGAGGAGTCTCGAAATGGTCGAGACGTAAAGATTGATATATTGGAAGCCTATGTTTGGACATCGGAAGTGTTCCGGGTGAAATCGGGATTTTACTGGAATACCGGGAGGGTTACCGGAACCCCCGAGAGGCTAATGGGCCTATTGGGCCTTAGTGGAAAAGAGAAAAGGGGCAGCCCACAGCTGGCCGCCCCCCCCCCCCTTCCCCAAGTCCTAGTAGGACTAGGAGAAGGGGCCGGCCCCCCTCTCTCTCCTTTCCTCCTTGAGTCCTAGTTGGAATAGGATTGGGGGGGGGGGGGAGTCCTACTCCCGGTAGGAGTAGGACTCCTCCCGCGCCCTCTCCCTGGCCGGTCGAACCCCCTCCCCCTGCTCCTTTATATACGGGGGCAGGGGGCACCCCATAGACACACAATTGATCCTTGAGATCGTTCCTTAGCCGTGTGCGGTGCCCCCTGCCACCAAATTCCACCTCGATCATACCGTTGTAGTGCTTAGGCGAAGCCCTGCGTCGGTAGTACATCAAGATCGTCATCACGCCGTCGTGCTGACGGAACTCTTCCTCGACGCTTTGCTGGATCGGAGCCCGAGGATCGTCATCGAGCTGAACGTGTGCTAACTACTCGGAGGTGCCGGAGTAACGGTGCTTGGATCGGTCGGATCGGAAGAAGACGTACGACTACTTCCTTTACGTTGTGTGATCGCTTCCGCAGTCGGTCTGCGTTGGTACGTAGACAACACTCTCCCCTCTCGTTGCTATGCATCACCATGATCTTGCGTGTGCGTAGGAAAATTTTCGAAATTACTGCGTTCCCCAACAGTGGCATCCGAGCCTAGGTTTTATGGTTTGATGTTATTTGCACGAGTAGAACACAAGTGAGTTGTGGGCGATACAAGTCATACTGCCTACCAGCATGTCATACTTTGGTTCGGCGGTATTGTTGGGTGAGACGATCCGGACCAACCTTACGCGTACTCTTACGCGAAACCGGTTCCCTCGACGTGCTTTGCACATAGATGGCTTGCGGAAGACTGTCTCTCCAACTTTAGTTGAACCAAGTGTGACTACGCCCGGTCCTTGAGAAGGTTAAAACGGAGTCTATTTGACGAACTATCGTTGTGGTTTTGATGCGTAGGTGAGATGTGTTCTTACTTAAGACCGTAGCAGCCACGTAAAACTTGCAACAACAAAGTAGAGGACGTCTAACTTGTTTTTGCAGGGCATGTTGTGATGTGATATGGTCAAAGCATGATGCTAATTTTATTGTATGAGATGATCATGTTTTGTAACCGAGTTATCGGCAACTGGCAGGAGCCATATGGTTGTCGCTTTATTGTATGCAATGCAATCGCGATGTAATGCTTTACTTTATTACTAAGCGGTAGTGATAGTCGTGGAAGCATAAGATTGGCGAGACGACAACGATGCTACGATGGAGATCAAGGTGGCGCGCCGGTGACGATGGTGATCATGACGGTGCTTCGGAGATGGAGATCACAAGCACAAGATGATGATGGCCATATCATATCACTTATATTGATTGCATGTGATGTTTATCCTTTTATGCATCTTATCTTGCTTTGATTGACGGTAGCATTATAAGATGATCTCTCACTAAATTATCAAGAAGTGTTCTCCCTGAGTATGCACCGTTGCCAAAGTTCGTCGTGCCCAGACACCACGTGATGATCGGGTGTAATAAGCTCTACGTCCAAATACAACGGGTGCAAAACAGTTGCACACGCAGAATACTCAGGTTATACTTGACGAGCCAAGCATATACAGATATGGCCTCGGAACACGGAGACCGAAAGGTCGAGCGTGAATCATATAGTAGATATGATCGACATAACGATGTTCACCATTGAAAACTACTCCATCTCACGTGATGATCGGTTATGGTTTAGTTGATTTGGATCACGTGATCACTTAGAGGATTAGAGGGATGTCTATCTAAGTGGGAGTTCTTAAGTAATTTGATTAACTGAACTTAAACTTATCATGAACTTAGTACCTGATAGTATCTTGCTTGTTTATGTTGATTGTAGATAGATGGCTCGTGTTGTTGTTCCGTTGAATTTTAATGCGTTCCTTGAGAAAGCAAAGTTGAAAGATGATGGTAGCAATTACACAGACTGGGTCCGTAACCTGGGGATTATCCTCATTGCTGCACAGAAGAATTGCGTCCTGGAAGCACCGCTGGGTGACAGGCCTGCTGCTGGAGCAACGCCAGATGTTATGAACGTCTGGCAGAGCAAAGCTGATGACTACTCGATAGTTCAGTGTGCCATGCTTTACGGCTTAGAATCGGGACTTCAACGACGTTTTGAACGTCATGAAGCATATGAGATGTTCCAGGAGTTGAAGTTAATATTTCAAGCAAATGCCCGAATTGAGAGATATGAAGTCTCCAATAAGTTCTATAGCTGCAAGATGGAGGAGAACAGTTCTGTCAGTGACCATATACTCAAAATGTCTGGGTATAATAGTCACTTGATTCAGATGGGAGTTAATCTTCTACATGATTGCGTCATTGACAGAATTCTCCAATCACTGCCACCAAGCTACAAGAGCTTCGTGATAAACTATAATATGCAAGGGATGAACAAGACTATTCCCGAGCTCTTCGCAATGCTGAAAGCCGCGGAGGTAGAAATCAAGAAGGAGCATCAAGTGTTGATGGTTAGCAAAACCACTAGTTTCAAGAAAAAGGGCAAAGGGAAGAAGAAGGGAAACTTCAAGAAAAACAGCAAGCAAGTTGCTGCTCAGGAGAAGAAACCCAAGTCTGGACCTAAGCCTGAAACTGAGTGCTTCTACTGCAAGCAGACTGGTCACTGGAAGCGGAACTGCCCCAAGTATTTGGCGGATAAGAAGGATGGCAAAGTGAACAAAGGTATATGTGATATACATGTTATTGATGTGTACCTTACTAGAGCTCGCAGTAGCACCTGGGTATTTGATACTGGTTCTGTTGCTAATATTTGCAACTCGAAACAGGGACTACGGAATAAGCGGACGCTAGCAAAGGACGAGGTGACGATGCGCGTGGGAAACGGTTTCAAAGTCGATGTGATCGCGGTCGGCACGCTACCTCTACATCTACCTTCGGGATTAATATTAGACCTAAATAATTGTTATTTGGTGCCAGCGTTGAGCATGAACATTATATCTGGATCTTGTTTGATGCGAGACGGTTATTCATTTAAATCAGAGAATAATGGTTGTTCTATTTATATGAGTAATATCTTTTATGGTCATGCACCCTTGAAGAGTGGTCTATTCTTATTGAATCTCGATGGTAGTAATACACATATTCATAATGTAGAAGCCAAAAGATGCAGAGTTGATAATGATAGTGCAACTTATTTGTGGCACTGCCGTTTAGGTCATATCGGTGTAAAGCGCATGAAGAAACTCCATACTGATGAGCTTTTGGAACCACTTGATTATGAATCACTTGGTACTTGCGAACCGTGCCTCATAGGCAAGATGACTAAAACACCGTTCTCCGGTACTATGGAGAGAGCAACAGATTTATTGGAAATCATACATACCGATGTATGTGGTCCGATGAATATTGAGGCTCGTGGCGGATATCGTTATTTTCTCACCTTCACAGATGATTTAAGCAGATATGGGTATATCTACTTAATGAAACACAAGTCTGAAACATTTGAAAAGTTCAAGGAATTTCAGAGTGAAGTTGAAAATCATCGTAACAAGAAAATAAAGTTTCTACGATCTGATCGTGGAGGAGAATATTTGAGTTACGAGTTTGGTGTACATTTGAAAAATTGTGGAATAGTTTCGCAACTCACGCCACCCGGAACACCACAGCGTAATGGTGTATCCGAATGTCGTAATCGTACTTTACTAGATATGGTGCGATCTATGATGTCTCTTACTGATTTACCGCTATCGTTTTGGGGTTATGCTTTAGAGACGGCCGCATTCACGTTAAATAGGACACCATCAAAATCCGTTGAGACGACACCTTATGAACTATGGTTTGGCAAGAAACCAAAGTTGTCGTTTCTTAAAGTTTGGGGTTGCGATGCTTATGTGAAAAAGTTTCAACCTGATAAGCTCGAACCCAAATCGGAGAAATGTGTCTTCATAGGATATCCAAAGGAAACTATTGGATACACCTTCTATCACAGATCCGAAGACAAGACTTTTGTTGCTAAATTCGGAAACTTTCTAGAGAAGGAGTTTCTCTCGAAAGAAGTGAGTGGGAGGAAAGTAGAACTTGAAGAGGTAACTGTACCTGCTCCCTTATTGGAAAATAGTACATCACAGAAAACTGTTTCTGCGACACCTATACCAATCAGTGAGGAAGCTAATGATGATGATCATGAAGCTTCAGGGCAAGATACTACTGAACCACGTAGATCAACCAGAGTGAGATCCGCACCAGAGTGGTACGGTAATCCAGTTCTGGAAGTCATGCTACTAGATCATGATGAACCTACGAACTATGAAGAAGCGATGGTGAGCCCAGATTCCGCAAAGTGGCTTGAGGCCATGAAATCTGAGATGGGATCCATGTATGAAAACAAAGTATGGACTTTGGTTGACTTGCCCGATGATCGGCAAGCAATTGAGAATAAATGGATCTTCAAGAAAAAGACTGACGCTGACGGTAATATTACTGTCTATAAAGCTCGACTTGTCGCGAAAGGTTTTCGACAAGTTCAAGGGGTTGACTACGATGAGACCTTCTCACCCGTAGCGATGCTTAAGTCCGTCAGAATTATGTTAGCAATTGCCGCCTTTTATAATTATGAAATATGGCAGATGGATGTCAAAACTGCATTCCTGAATGGATTTCTGGAAGAAGAGTTGTATATGATGCAACCAGAAGGTTTTGTCGATCCTAAGGGAGCTAACAAAGTATGCAAACTCCAGCGATCCATATATGGACTGGTGCAAGCATCTCGGAGTTGGAATAAACGCTTTGATAGTGTGATCAAAGCATTTGGCTTTATACAGACTTTTGGAGAAGCCTGTATTTACAAGAAAGTGAGTGGGAGCTCTGTAGCATTTCTGATATTATATGTGGATGACATATTGCTGATTGGAAATGATATAGAATTTCTGGATAGCATAAAGGGATACTTGAATAAAAGTTTTTCAATGAAAGACCTCGGGGAAGCTGCTTACATATTGGGCATAAAGATCTATAGAGATAGATCAAAACGCTTAATTGGACTTTCACAATGCACATACCTTGACAAAATTTTGAAAAAGTTCAAAATGGATCAAGCAAAGAAAGGGTTCTTGCCTGTGTTACAAGGTGTGAAGTTGAGTCAGACTCAATGCCCGACCACTGCAGAAGATAGAGAGAAAATGAAAGATGTTCCCTATGCTTCAGCCATAGGCTCTATCATGTATGCAATGCTGTGTACCAGACCTGATGTGTGCCTTGCTATAAGTTTAGCAGGGAGGTACCAAAGTAATCCAGGAATGGATCACTGGACAGCGGTCAAGAACATCCTGAAATACCTGAAAAGGACTAAGGATATGTTTCTCGTATATGGAGGTGACAAAGAGCTCACCGTAAAAGGTTACGTTGATGCAAGCTTTGACACTGATCCGGACGATTCTAAATCGCAAACCGGATACGTGTTTATTTTAAACGGTGGAGCTGTCAGTTGGTGCAGTTCTAAACAAAGCGTCGTAGCGGGATCTACATGTGAAGCGGAGTACATAGCTGCTTCGGAAGCAGCAAACGAAGGAGTCTGGATGAAGGAGTTCATATCCGATCTAGGTGTCATACCTAGTGCATCGGGTCCAATGAAAATCTTCTGTGACAATACTGGTGCAATTGCCTTGGCAAAGGAATCCAGATTTCACAAAAGAACCAAACACATCAAGAGACGCTTCAACTCCATCCGGGATTTAGTCCAGGTGGGAGACATAGAGATTTGCAAGATACATATGGATCTGAATGTTGCAGACCCGTTGACTAAGCCTCTTCCACGAGCAAAACATGATCAGCACCAAGGCTCCATGGGTGTTAGAATCATTACTGTGTAATCTAGATTATTGACTCTAGTGCAAGTGGGAGACTGAAGGAAATATGCCCTAGAGGCAATAATAAAGTTATTATTTATTTCCTTATATCATGATAAATGTTTATTATTCATGCTAGAATTGTATTAACCGGAAACATAATACATGTGTGAATACATAGACCAACAGAGTGTCACTAGTATGCCTCTACTTGACTAGCTCGTTAATCAAAGATGGTTATGTTTCCTAACCATGAACAAAGAGTTGTTATTTGATTAATGAGGTCACATCATTAGTTGAATGATCTGATTGACATGACCCATTCCATTAGCTTAGCACCCGATCGTTTAGTATGTTGCTATTGCTTTCTTCATGACTTATACATGTTCCTATAACTATGAGATTATGCAACTCCCGTTTACCGGAGGAACACTTTGGGTACTACCAAACGTCACAACGTAACTGGGTGATTATAAAGGAGTACTACAGGTGTCTCCAATGGTAGATGTTGGGTTGGCGTATTTCGAGATTAGGGTTTGTCACTCCAAGTGTCGGAGAGGTATCTCTGGGCCCTCTCGGTAATGCACATCACATAAGCCTTGCAAGCACTGCAACTAATATGTTAGTTATGAGATGATGTATTACGGAACGAGTAAAGAGACTTGCCGGTAACGAGATTGAACTAGGTATTGGATACCGACGATCGAATCTCGGGCAAGTAACATACCGATGACAAAGGGAACAACGTATGTTGTTATGCGGTCTGACCGATAAAGATCTTCGTAGAATATGTAGGAGCCAATATGGGCATCCAGGTCCCGCTATTGGTTATTGACCGGAGACGTGTCTCGGTCATGTCTACATTGTTCTCGAACCGTAGGGTCCGCACGCTTAACGTTACGATGACAGTTATTATGAGTTTATGCATTTTGATGTACCGAAGGTTGTTCGGAGTCCCGGATGAGATCACGGACATGAAGAGGAGTCTCGAAATGGTCGAGACGTAAAGATTGATATATTGGAAGCCTATGTTTGGACATCGGAAGTGTTCCGGGTGAAATCGGGATTTTACTGGAATACCGGGAGGGTTACCGGAACCCCCGAGAGGCTAATGGGCCTATTGGGCCTTAGTGGAAAAGAGAAAAGGGGCAGCCCACATCTGGCCACGCCCCCCCCCCCCCTTCCCCAAGTCCTAGTAGGACTAGGAGAAGGGGCCGGCCCCCCTCTCTCTCCTTTCCTCCTTGAGTCCTAGTTGGAATAGGATTGGGGGGGGGGGGAGTCCTACTCCCGGTAGGAGTAGGACTCCTCCCGCGCCCTCTCCCTGGCCGGCCGAACCCCCTCCCCCTGCTCCTTTATATACGGGGGCAGGGGGCACCCCATAGACACACAATTGATCCTTGAGATCGTTCCTTAGCCGTGTGCGGTGCCCCCTGCCACCAAATTCCACCTCGATCATACCGTTGTAGTGCTTAGGCGAAGCCCTGCGTCGGTAGTACATCAAGATCGTCATCACGCCGTCGTGCTGACGGAACTCTTCCTCGACGCTTTGCTGGATCGGAGCCCGAGGATCGTCATCGAGCTGAACGTGTGCTAAGAACTCGGAGGTGCCGGAGTAACGGTGCTTGGATCGGTCGGATCGGAAGAAGACGTACGACTACTTCCTCTACGTTGTGTGATCGCTTCCGCAGTCGGTCTGCGTTGGTACGTAGACAACACTCTCCCCTCTTGTTGCTATGCATCACCATGATCTTGCGTGTGCGTAGGAAAATTTTCGAAATTACTGCGTTCCCCAACATCTATTACATCCATGATTCCTGTACGGCTAGTCAGCTTAAGGAGAGATCGAACAACATTATTGTTACCATAGTAGAGGGAGAGACGTCGACTAGGCAGATGGAGTTAGATCTTTCGGACTATTTGGCCACGGGTTGGCGTTGCTCGGCTCATGCCATAGGCCCTGGGGTATTTGTGGTGCGTTTTCCTAACCCACGGGCTGTTGCTCAAATCTGCTATGTGAAAATTGTCACTCTGAAAATAAGTGGTGCCACGATCCATGCTACCCCTTGGTCTTGTGCAGTGGGAGCGAAGGGTTTGATGGAGGTAGCCTGGGTGAAAATTAGAAATGTGCCTTTAGACAAAAGGAGTGAGAGGAACCTTGCTTTTGTGGCATCGTTGGTGGGTGTGCCTCTAGAGATTGATTCTGCTACTCTGCACCGCCCAGCGTCGGCTCGGGTAAAAATTGGATGTAGAAATGTGGATGCCATACCAGGGGTGGCCGAATCAGTCTTAGGGGGACACTTTTATGACTTCTTCTATGAGGTGGAGCAAGTTCTGGTGAGGGATCCGAATCGTGTGAAAAAAGATATGGTGGTGTCTCCTAACACAGATGGGGACAATGAAAAAAATCAGAAGCAAAACGTGACTCCTGGAGCTAACATGGGCAGCTCTTCGACTGGGCTTGGAAGGAAATCTCCCTCCATTCCCCAGAGAGAAGTCCTTGACCCGATTCGGGAGTCACAAGAGAGCATGGAATCTGATGATTCGCTCCATACTACGTTGCTCATTGATACAATGGAACATGAATTTGAAGAAAAAGAGAAAGTAAGTACACCCCACCAGCATCATTTGGTGACAGAAAACAAAATCAATAAAAATGAATTTAAGTCATATGTTGATGCGGTTAAGAAAATTCCCCAGGTGGTGGAGGTGATTGGTCAACATGACTCTGGTTTAAAGGTGATCAATGACTATAGGGTGGAGTCGCTTTAGGCAGAGGTGATTCCTGACCCCCCCCCCTCTTGTTACTGAAGAAAATCTCCGCTTCAGTCTGAGGAATGTGCAGAGTAATCTGGAGCGAGTGGATGTCAAAGCTGCTGCTGCGGCAAAAAAGAGGGATCTAGAAGGTAACTCCCAAAACACCAACTCCTTTGAATCGTTATCCGATCCTATGTTAATGCTTAGAGCTGCCAAGATGGGCATAAATATCCCTGATACTGATTTTACTAGCATTGACATACTTAAAGAACTGGAAAAAGCTAGAAACAAAGAATACAAAGAGGGGAAGGAGGATGACAATGATAAAAGAAATAATGTCTTGATGTTAAATAATGGGAAGGGGGATCAGACACCTTTGGATCTGAGGTGGTGTGAGGAAAATGAAGTTGATGAGGAATCCTTTACTATAGTTCGGTCTAGAAAAAAGAGAGAAAATAAAACTAATGTGGTTATCTCTATACATGTAACTAGAAGTCAAAGAAATGGGAAAGCCCTTGATAAATACAGTGGTAGCCCTACCTTACCTCCTGGTAGGAATGCCAAACATGGAAAGAAACCTATTGTTATTAAATGAATGGTCTATTCTGGAATTGCAGAGGAGCAGGGAAGAAAGGAATGACTTCATGCTTCTCTGATATCATCAAAGATCATTCCCTAGATTTCATTTGCCTTCAAGAAACTATGAAAAAAAACTCCCCCCCCCCCCCCCGAAAAATCTTAGAAAGATTGATCGTATGAATAATTTTGATTGGAATTGGGTACCCTCAAATGGTAAAGCAGGTGGTATCCTTTGTGGTGTCAGGAAGGAAACCTTGGAAGTAATATCCTGGAGCTCGAGTAGATTCTGTTTACAAGCCAACCTATATGATGTTAAGCTCGATCGTGTTTGGGCGATCGTTACAGTCTATGGGGCGGCTCATGACGACAGTAAAGATGACTTCCTTGTTGAGCTTGCCTCAATGTGCTCGCGAATTCAGGTCCCTTATATAGTGGGGTTGACTTTAATATCTTATGAAGTAATGATGATAAAAATAAACCTATGAGTCGATCGCCTTATGTTGACAAGTTCAACTCCCTTATTAACTATCTGTGTCTTAGAGAGATTCACATGGGTGGAGGTAGATACACGTGGACTAACAATCAAAAGCACCCTACCCTAGAGAAACTTGACAGAATTTTGATGAGTTTTGAGTGGGAAGATTTATTCCCTTTGGTTACGGTCCGTAAGCTGCTGAGGGATGTATCTGATCATAATCCTCTCTTAATTTCCTCGGGGGCGAAGAATCCTGACACCCCATGTCAACGAGAATTCAGATTTGAACTAAGTTGGTTGAGAGATGAAAAGTTTTATCCTACGGCCAAAATTTTTTGGGAACAACCAGTTCGGGCTACAGATCCTATTGATGTTCTTAATATTAAACTGAAGCGACTTAAGAAATATTTTAAAGGGTGGGGTTCCCATACCTTTGGGCATAATAGAAAAAGGAAGAAATGCATCAAAGCGGAGCTGGAAAAAATTGAACAGGAGGAAGAAGAGGGCCCCCTCGATCCGGAGATATATGAAAAAAAGTTAGTTTGCAAGCTGAACTGAACGATATCCTGGTCAATGAAGAGTTGTTCTGGCTGCAACAATCTAATGAAAGATGGCTATTAAAAGGTGATCTCAATACAGCCTTCTACCATCGAATAGCCAATGGGAAGAAACGTAAGAACACAATTCAGTCCTTTACTGACGGAGAAATAACGATTGAGGGAACTGGCAACCTTCTTGCTCATGCCACAGCCTACTATAAAGAGCTTTTTGGGCATGGTAGTGGAAACCTTTTTAGATTATCCCATGATATGTGACCTGAGAGTGAAAAGCTAGACGCAGAAAATAATATAATCCTGACTGGCACATTCATAGAAGAAGAGGTGAAAAAAGCCCTAGATGGCATGGATAGTAATCTTGCGCCTGGACCGGACAACATTCCTGCGGAGTTTTATAAACACTGCTGGAATTTTGTGAAAAATGATATCATGCACCTGTTTGAGGCCTTCCACAACAACTCTTTGGATGTGGCCTGTCTCAACTATGGTATCATTACTCTAATCCCTAAGATAAGTGGAGCCAAGAAATTCAGCAATATAGGCCTATCTGCCTTCTTCGCTGCCCATACAAACTTATCACAAAAGTTTTGGATAACAGAGTGGCTATATTTGCTGACAAGCTTATTAGTAAGCATCAGAATTCATTTATTAAACACAGAAATATTATGGATGGCATACTGACTTTGCACGAAGTTCTTCATCACACGCACCAAAAAAAGGTCGGGGTGGTGCTGAAGTTAGACTTCGAAAATGCCTATGATAAAATTAACTGGGACTTTCTGTTGGAATGTCACAAGGTTAGAGGCTTTGGCCCTACCTGGTGCGGTTGGATTCAAAAGATTTTAAAAAATGGGACGGTTAGTATCAAGTTGAATAATGAAACTGGCCCCTACTTCCAGAGTCATAAAGGGGTAAGGCAGGGGGACCCTCATTCACCTTTTCTGTTCAATATGGCAGTTGAAGCCCTGTCCAAAATGATTTGCAACGCCCAAGATGAAGGCCTGCTGACAGGCCTTGCCCCGGATTTGATTAAGGGGGGGGGGGGGGGTAGCTATCCTTCAGTATGCTGATGACACTGTCATTTGTTTTGAACATGATAGAGAAGCGGCAATTAACCTCAAACTCTTGCTATACATATTTGAACTCGTGTCTGGGCTGAAGATAAATTTCCTTAAGAGTGAAATACTATGTGTAGGAGGAGATGACGATCTGTTAACTTTCTACTTTGATCTATTCAATTGCCAGATTGGGCACTTTCCTATGAGGTATCTAGGAGTGCCTGTAAGTTTCTCCACTTTGCGAGCTCTTGATTGGAGCTTTGTGGATGACAAATTCCTTAAATGCTGTGAGTCGTGGATTAGTAACTCGGCCTCCTCTGGGGGAAGATTGACACTCCTGAATTCTTCCCTTACTAGTATCATATATTACTACATGTCTATGTTCATGATCCCTAAAAAATAATTGAGAAATTGGACAAGCACAGAAAAAAGTTTTTTTGGCAGGAAACTAGTAGTCGAAAAAGATACCACTTGGTGAAATGGTCTAGAATTTGTAGATCAAAAAGCAAAGGGGGATTAGGAGTCAAAGATCTTCATAAGCAAAATATCAGCCTCCTCGCCAAGTGGTGGTGGAAGCTGGAGACACAACATGGCCTTTGGCAAGAAGTAGTTCGGGCCAAATATCTTAAAAATGACACAGTTCCCTTGGTGAAGTGTAAATTTGGGGATTCCCCCATTTGGAAAGCCATTTTGAAAGTTAAAAAGACATACTTGGCAGGAAGAGAAGTGGTGATGAAATCTGAGATATTACTAGGTTGTGGAAAGACACCATTCTGGGGGAACCCCCTTTGCATGATCGATTCCCAGCCTTATTTGGGATTTGTAATTATCAAGAGATTACAGTAGCTGGCTTTAAGAGTTTTGTGGGCAATGATTTCTTTAGAAGACAATTAAATCCTTCTCTAGTAGATTAATGGAAAAAGCTGGGAGAGGTGGTTAGATCCTGGCCAGGGTCTACGGAACCTGACCAGGTTTGTTGGGCCCTCGGAAAGAACAAGAAAATTTTCACTACTAAATCAGTTTATGGTTACCTGGAGAGGCAGTTGGTAGGATGTGATTGCAGGTGGATCTGGAAAGCGAAGATACCCCTGAAAATTCAGATTTTCCTTTGGCAATTATTTCAAGATGCCATTTTGACTAGAGAGGTTATGAAAAAAAGGAACTGGCCTGGGAACCCTAGATGTTCATTTTGTAGGAGCATTGAAACATCTCAGTACCTATTCTTTACCTGTCCAGTGGCTCGGGTTGCCTGGAGAACGATAGGCTGTGTGCTGGGCACAGACCTATGCCCGAATAACATCTGGCAAATTTTTTCTTGGTGCTATGTATTCTTACCTGATGGAGCCAGATTATATACCTTTGGACTGGCAGCCGTATGCTGGGCTATCTGGAACAGCCGTAACCAAGTTACTTTTGAGCATAAACAACTTAAAACACCTTTTAATGTGGTGTACTCTGTATGTGGCTTTTTGATATACTGGACAGGCTTGATGACTGGTGCTGACAAGGAGGCAATGGAGAGTGGTGCCAAGATGCTCAAGACAAACGCGTCGGCAATGATGAGAATTTGTGCACCTCCAACAAGGGCGATGATGGATTGAAGCTGATGACTTCTGGTGATAAGGACTTCGTCCCGGTCCGATCTGCTGCCTGGTTCTTTTGAGTATTTTTCACTCCTGTGTGGGTGTTTTGTTTGCTCATCTGTGAGCCGGTGTCCTCGAGTTTGATACTGTTGGTTCTTTTGCTGCATGTGGTATGTGGGTGGAGTTGGGTGTCATTGGGTTTTCGCCCCGCGATGAGCTGCCCGATGACGGATGCTCGTGGTGGGTTTCCCAGTGGTGCTCTGAGCTCGCGCTCCCTTTTCGGTTTCCTTATGGTTGTTGGTAGGTCTTTGCGTCTGTTCGTATGGTCTTTTTTAATTGTGGATCGACTTGAACTTTATATTTTCGTTATGATAAGTAATGGAAAGGGGTGGCGTCTGGCTTCAAAAAAAGTTCTCGTAATCCTAACTGGCCGCTTCAACATACGGAGGTATATATGTAGTGTACGTACTGGATGTTAATCGCCAAGGAAGTTCACCGTCACTTTCACGTGAACAAGCTAGCAGGTTCAGTGTTCCCTTGTGCAATGTCCGTAACAAGATGAACCAGGATGGAGCACCCAGCTGATACTCCGCTTGCAGCTCTGGCGGAGCACACGGAGATTATAGTTGACCAGCGGAGTATAGTGTTCTGTTCTGACCTACACAGTTGCACTACGTTCCGTCTGAAGTTACCGAAAAGAAATGGCGCGCGCTTCCAACGAGACGACTGCGCATAGCCGCCAGAGCTACTACCTGCTGAACCTGTCGAGATCACTACGGTGTAACAGTCGATCTCCGAGCCAATACGTTGCTGTCAGAGGACTTACGTCAGGAGATCAGTCATACGATTTGTTGTCATTTGGCGGGCACCAACGCTTTGTCCTTAACGAGGACCCTGTGTCCTGTCCTCTTGGTTTTCCTTTTAATCATTTGTCATTTTGGTTGTCTATTTGACAGGAGAGGAGGCGCTGTCAATCTCAAGGTATACTAAAAATTAACCCAGTAGCTGTACACAAGTTGATTGGATTTGTAATTTGGGTAAATCGATTTTGTAGTAGTAGAAGTAACGCCTGGAGGAGGAAGAAGAAAGGAGGGTTGTTGGATCCTAATCTAATGGCACAAAAAATCGACTTACCCAAAATAATTTGGTCCCAAGTTGTTTAGCATGGAACATGACGACGAGATGGCATAGAAACTGTGTCCTTGGCAGAGCAGGTAGCATGGACCATCAGAAATTGAGATGCTAATCGACCATGCATGTTAAATTATGCGTCCAAAAGTTGGCCCAACCAACCATGGAGATGCCAACATGTGTATGTATTCCGCAGGATCGAACATTCACTCGCAAACACGACACCACATATAACCTGTGTCCTGATTTGGTCCACCAATAATTCCGAAAATTTCTCTCTTTGTTCCTTTCCAAGACCCGTCTCTTACTTTATTATCATTATTAACCTTTTCTCCCATGTAAGCAGAGTGCAGATTAGACTGGATAACAAAGAAAATGGGATCATGCACGGACAAATGGCAAACTTTTCTTCAACAAGCATGATGCGTGTGGCGCATCGAGAGGCTGAAGAATCGCATCCCATGGATATAAATACTTCACGGATTTTTGCATGAAAGATCTTGTGGCTGAAGCAATCTAACTCGTTGGGAAAGATAATCTAACTACACACCACCACAAAAAGGATGCATTATGTATAGTGGACCATGACATGCTCCTTTACGGCCGGTGCTTGATTACCTACGATATATGACCCTCTGTCTTGCTTGTGTTCGACCTTAAGTGAAGTTGCGCATGCATGCACGTCGTTTTCTTGGCCTAACATTTCCTCATATGCCAACCGATCGGCACCCATATCGGTCATCGATGAGCTAGCTTGATTAATTGTGATTTTGGACCGATTTTAATATTCCCTCCATCTCAAAATAAATGTCTCAACTTTGTACTAACATTAGTATAAATTTATACTAAGCTTGAGACACTTATTTTAAGACGTAGGGAATAAGTAACAAAGGGGTACAAATTCTCATGAATGTTGTAATCCTTTTCAAAAATTAAAAGCTAATATAAAAAGAATGATTTAAGACTTACGACTCGTCTTCTTCTTACATATTGTGCGCGAGCGCGCGGTCTTCATAACTTTTGACATCTCACCGTTCGTGGCTTCTTTCACATTTTATGAAAATTGATTGCCAAAAGTTATTGGTGGTCGATTTTAGTAGGTGTGGTTATTGGTGGCCGATTTAGGTTTGTAGATAGAAATGTCTTAATTTGCAGCTGATTTTAATTCTTATATATTAACTGGTTACAGCCTACAGCAATGAGGGGGGGGGGGGGGGGGGGGATTATTGTTACTTGGATGATAATATTTGGTTGCCGCACAATGGCCACATTTCTGAGCATCCCTAGTAAGTGGACTATTGGGCCCGGATATTCTAATGACTTTGGAACAGTTTGAGTCGTGCACATACTCAATTAGGGCATCTTCAGAGTCAATGCTCAAACCGCCCGCATATATTTGGATCGTGCGATCCAGACTTATTGTGTCACTCAACGCGGGCTTGTATCGGTCCATCGAGCGGTTTGGACGCACTTTCTCCCATAAATTGAAGACAAAATGGGGGGAGGGGGGCTTTTCGGGAGTCCGGACAGCAGCCACGTAGGACTCCAACACTCGAGGCCCACTATATCACCCCGACTCAAACTTGATTGCCAAAGGTTATTGGTGATCGATTTTAGTAGGTGAGGTTATTGTTGTCGATTTTAGTAGATGAGGTTATTGGTGGTTGATTTAGCTTCGTGGGGTTATTGTTATTTGGATAAAATATTTGGTTGCCGCCTAATGGCTGCATTTTTTAGCCTCCATGTTAAGTGGACTATCGGGCCTAGATATTCTAATGACCATGGAACAGTTTAGTCGTGCACATATTCAGTTAGGAGGCCAGGTATCTCCAAGGCCAATTCTCAAATCGCCCACATATGTTTGGATCACACGGTTCAGACATGTTGTAACATTCAAAGTGGGCTTGTATCTGGACGCACTTTCTCCCGTAAATTGGAGACAAAATGGGAGGGGGGTTTGCAGGAGTCTGGATAGCGGCCACGTGGGACTACAACACCCGAGGCCCACTAAATCCACGAATTTCATATGCAGGAGTGGAGGGAGGGATCTTCTGGCAGCAAGTGCATGAATCGTTTCAGGCATGAAAGCACATTGTGCCCTACGACAGGCACATCATCGATGAACGCAATGTGAGGTCGTTGGTGTATCGATGGTACGCCATCCAAACCTCCATCACCAGGTTTTTTGACGTTGTTGGCCAGCTGGATGCAAGATTGCCATTGTGTGCGGCAGAGGTGGAGATCGTAAGTTTTCCTTCTTCTTGCTCAACTTGTTTAAATCATTCATTCACTCAATGTTGCTCTACACATTGTGTAGCTTGTACGTGTTGTCGTGATGTACCACAGGAAAGAGGGGCAGCCATTAGGTACACGTTGTTGGATGAAGCTGAAAGGGCAGTATGTGTGGGATGACATGATCCGTTCATAAAAAATTTGTTGGACATCTGGTTAAATCTCGTGAAATTTGGGACATTGTTGTACTTGCATGTTATGTATGGTTAATCTGTCTTATTTTCTATCTGAATTTTGATTGTTGACCGGTTTGCATTAATTTCGTTCGCTTAGTTGAAACATGTTTTGAAATGTATGTGGGTAGCGTTTGATGGCCGCTTCTATCATCCGTGTCCATGGACAGATGCAGGAAATTTGTGAGCCAGTGTTGGAGATGCCCTTAAGACATAAATGCAATTTTTATCATTTTTTATGTTTCTTATATGCTGTCATGAGAGATGATAAAAAGATCGTAAATTCCTGGAAAAAGGAAAAGAAAAAGTATGCCGCCCCAAGCCAGCCGGCGCCGGCGCGTGAAACGGTGAAAGCAAACGCCCTTCAGATTAAACTTGTCCCTTTTTGCACATGCCCGGTATATACTTTGAACCAAAAAAGGGTCCCTATCTACACTCTGAAAAATGCTGACCGAACAAGAAATCCAAAGGCCACTTGAGCCGCGCGTGTATGCCTGACCATTCCGTCTATCAGCTGAGCTGAGCGAGATGCACGAGGACCCGTGCGTGCATGGTCCTGCCGGCAATGGCCGTGGCAGCAAAAGAAGAATGCATCACCTCCGGCGTCACCACCCGCAGGACGCTCCGCCGGTCCGCCGCCCCCACACCTCATGACCATATGCGAGCGGCACCGGTTGCGTCGTCCTGAAAACAACAAAAATGCATGCCACGCGCGCGCCAAGAAGAAAGAAAGCAGAGGATCGGGCTAGCATTTCTGGTCACGTACTGTAAAGTATTTAACCAAGCAAATCCTTTTGCCGAACTTGCGCAGCTGAATCTAGCTCTGGCTGGCCACAGAGCCTTGTGCACAAGCTGGGGTACGATGCGCACCCTGTGCTGTGCAGCAAATTTGACAAATCTGACCTATAGACGAAATCAAATCACGGAATAAACTGTTCGTAAAACTATTTCACACGCCTGATCTTTTTGTGTAGCGCCCGCCACGACGGCGCCGCACTACACTGTGCAACGCCTCACAGATAGGCGCTACACGGCCAGCGTCATGCCCGAAAATTACTAAAACAGTGTGCAGCGCCTGAGAGCTAGACGCCACACTATACAGTGCAGCGCCTAGCTCCCGGGCTTTGCACTAGTGCAGTGCCTAGCTCCCGGGCGTTGCATTAGTGCAGCGCCTAAGAGCTAGGCGCCATGGGTCAGCTGCGTGAAATAGTTTGACGGACAGTTCATTTTGTGATTTGATTTTGTCTATAGATCAGATTTGTCAAATTTGCCGTGCTGTGCAATCAGAGCTGGGCACGTTGCTGTCAGAGGGATGGGATGGCGACGGGCGCACGTGCGTGCGTCAGGAGATGAGTCATCGGATGCCAGGACGTTGCGTCCAGTGTCCTGTCCTTTTGGTTTTCCATTTTATTTTATTTTTTCTCTCTGAGAAAGGCAAGCGGGCGCTGTCCATCTCAAGTGATGGTAAGAGCCAAAAACAAGAAGAAAACGCAGGCGTTGAAAACACAAGGAAATAATGCAGCAGTCGCAGCGCTGCGCACGCCACATTCACCGCAGCAGCCGAAGAGCCTCGGCGGCGGCAGAGGATTTGGCCCATGTGTCACCGTGATCATCGAGTTGGTCTCCACTATCTTGCAGCAGTGGGTGGGGCTTGCGTGTTGTCGAGGCGGCCCGGATCCGGATGGTTCCCCGGTCGATCGATCCACCCGCGGCACAGCGTCCTCGTACGATCACCACTAGTATGATACTCGGCTACTCAAAAACAGTTTGTCATTCTGTTCGCTAGGATAGCACGGAGCTATCTAGCCCATCCGGATTTCAGTCATGGGATGATCCGTGTTGCTTAGAGTTAGAGCATCTATAATCGGGCATCTCAAACATGTCTCGTACATTCAGGCTGGCCGCCCAATCATTGATCGGTCATTTTTTTTCATCTAGACGGACATCTCAAACAGGCCTCAAACGACCAGGCTGACTGGCACCCCCTATATTCACTCTAAATAAGGGACGAAAATGGAGGTGCCCTGGCGCACGCCCGGACACGCCTGTCACGTCGGGTTGATGAAAGGGACACACGGGGAAACGCCCGGAAACCCGGCGGTCCGAAGAACACCGCGCCCGTTGCCACGGCGTGAGTGTCGTGTGACGTCCAAGACCGAATCCGGCTATTTAAGCCAGCCGGCGTCCCGCAACCCTAACGCATCCACCCCCCCCCCCCCCTCCCCTCTCCGCGTCGTCAGTCCGAGCCCATCCACCTCCTCCCTCTTTCGCTCCTGCCCTCTGCCCATCGTCCGATGCTCCGACACTTCACCATGGTTCGAAACAAGAGCACCTACTACACCATGCTGACGTCGAAGCGCCGCGCCGAGATCCAGCAGGAGATCCAGGTAAGGCAAGCTGCGCGCGCCGCCTGCATCGCTGCCTGGGTGCCTTTGGACTCCCCGGAGCCGGAGGAGGAGGAGGAGGAGGAGATGGATCCGATGGAGGTGGAGGAGGCGGAGGAGGCAGAGCAAGAGGAGACGGAGCAGCTGCTGTTGGGCTTCAACATGGAGCAGGCAGAGACGGAATTCACCGTCACCCAGTTCGCCGAGATGGCGGAGTGGCAGGCCGTCCTGGAGTCTATCCAGGATGAGGCCTATGTGGAGGCCAACCGGGCGTTCCTCTGGCTGGAGCAGGCGGAGTCCGGCGCGCTCTTTTCCGAATTCGACGCGAAGATAGAGACGGAGGAGACCGGAGCGGAGCCGCCGGAGGAGCCAGAGTTGTAGCTGTCGGTCATGCTGCCGGAGCCGGACACGGAGATCATTGACATCTCCGACGATGAGTAGCTAGGTAATCGACGTAGTACGTAGGTTTCTTTTAGTTTTTATGTCTTTGTATGTATTTGAGAATCTAGTATGAGATGTCCGGACACAACTGTGAAAATTTGAGCAATGCTTGGTCAATGCCCTGCGGGCATTTGAGAGGCCAGATTTGTCAAGTCTAGATGCTCTTACATTCTACTCCTTCCGTTCGGAATTACTTGTCTCGAATATGGATGTATCTAGAAATAAAATATGTCTAAATACATTCATTTCTACGACAAGTAATTCCGAACGAAGGGAGTATAAAAATACACCTTTAAGATTAGTTTCGGATGGTCTTATTTTTTTAATACTCAGCTACTCGCAACGTGAACTTGATCGGTCCCTCCAAGCCAGGAGAATAATGCCACGGAATATCGCGCACCCGCCTACACGCACGCGTAGCATAGCCCCAGATAAAGTGTGCCCAGCACCACCCTACCCCGCTCGATGTGCTCAAGAACGTCCACTTTCTAAGCCAAAAAAAAATTGCTAAAACTCTTGTAAGTAAGCGTGCACCTCCACATGCCAATTCCAGTGGAGATTACGCAGACGATAGACGCTGTGATGCGTGTACGCGGAAGCTGCCGTGCTATTTGGGCTGCTGCGTCTGCGTGCCGTTCGTTGGCTAGCTCGCAGTTGCACGCCCGTGGCAGCAGGGCCGGCCCTGTGTTTTGGAAGGCCCTAGGCGAACTCGACGATATGGGTCCCTATGTCGTAAGATTATATATATGTATGTGTGCGTGTGATACATAAACATATATATAAGAGTAATCTTTTAATCACGCATCTTTAGTTTGAAATTTAACTATTATAATTATTGGACAATGCCATATTACGACAGAAATACTCAAAAGATAGCAAAACAAAACTAAAATGACATGATTACCTCAAAAAAGAAACAAATTCGACTCACT
The DNA here is from genome assembly GCA_034509565.1 of Triticum monococcum. NCBI lineage: Eukaryota > Viridiplantae > Streptophyta > Magnoliopsida > Poales > Poaceae > Triticum > Triticum monococcum. Next base: position 676,854,571 of record CM067845.1, read on the forward strand.
CCATTGACAACAATAATACTCCATTGCTTCAAAAAAGGTTTCTTCGGGCGTTTCTTGATGCAAAGTCATTAAGGGCACTATCAAGGTCAACATCAGATGAGTTATCATCCGAAAAAGCTTCTTAGGCAACGTAGCATGTTGTGTCCTAAAATTATATAAAAGTAAAGAGTATACAAAGAATTAGAAATTTATAGATCGGATGATCGAAACCCTAGATATGGACATAGAATGACTAAAGATTAGGATGGTTGAATGTATACTATGTAGAAGAGTATACATAAAAATTTTGAAACTTCAGATGGATAGTTGAATACCTAGTAAAGAAACTACTCAAATTGAGGGATCGATGAATGGATCAGGAGTCGTGGATACGTACTATCCTGAGTCCTGACGCTCACATACGTATAACGTATTAACCTATTGCCGGATGGCCGGGTTGCCGGCACGGCCACACAGCGCAACAACAGTCTGCCGGACTGCCGCGCGCAACAGCGACAACGAGCGGCCAAGGTGCTTAGCGGCGGAGCAACGGGCCGACGATACGACAAAAGACGAACCGACGATTGAAGGCACAAGCCAGATCTTCCGATTGATTTGTTTCACATGTATACGCGTGCGCTGTGCGGCCGTCGTGGCTGATGCTTCGCGAATCTCTACCTAGCTACTTTTTTTAACTTTCTACCTAGCTACCTGACGGGCCAAGCACATCTCATTTATTTTTTCACACAATTTTTTCCTTATCTATTTTTTTGCTTATACTCTATATGTATACACATCATGGGCCCCCCTTCGGCCTGGGCCCTGGGCCGCCGCCCCTCTGCCCATGCCCCAGGGCCGGCCCTGCGTGGCAGACGGCGGTGTGCACAGGCCAGGGAACGGCTGCTTTTGACGAAAGCGTGCGGGCGGACGTGGGTCCGTCACCTGGCGCACGCATCCGACGGCCGCGCGTGTAGTCGATCACACGGTCAAAAGCTAACCGGCGAGGGAGAGCCCGTCGAAATCAGCACGCTAACGACGTTCCGACTCCAAGGGAACACGTCGCCGTCGGAGGAATGGCGACGGGCACAACGCCAGGAGATCAGTCTGATGGTTTGTTGTCATTTAGGCACACGCTGCCCTCGGTTACATTTTTCCAACCTCCGCTCGAAATTAACCGTCGTTGAAATAGGTGTATCTAAACGCGTTTCATTGTGAAGATACGCTTATTACACTCATTTCACGGACGGTGTTTTGGTACCGGCTGCTTAGGTTAACGGTGCTCCGGTTATCTGAAGTTTGCTGGTTAGACTTACCCATGGCATGCATGTAAACCGATAGCACGTATAGCAGGTTGACCAGCTGAATGGTACTCTCTGCCTGTAGCACCGAGGCTCTTCCCAATGCTTTACCGTGGACAGGTGCTAAGCATGTTATATGGGGAATTGTGGGCGCTCTTCACCGGAGGGGACAACCCCAGCGTCGTCGTCATCACCGCCCTCTCCGGCGGCGCCCCGGTCCTCGACGCCGCCATCATCGGCTCGCTTGTCGCCACCGCCTAACCCCCAGGAGGGGAGTCGTGGGCAACCCGCGCCGGAGGGGACCGCTTCATCGTCGTCGTCATCATCGCCCACTCCGGCCTCTCCGACTCGACGTGGTGTCATCTTCTCTCTGTCCATTCGAGCTGGCCAGGAGTCTGCCATAGCTGTACTTCATGCGTTATCATCCACTCCTCCGCCGTGGGGGGGGGGGGGGGGGGTGCCGGCACCCGGACTTGAGGAGGCTGAGGAGCAGCCCCTTCTTTCTTCTTCGTCGTCGTTGCAGCAGCCAACTATGCCTTGCGGAGTCGATATGATGGACTTCAAGGCGGATGTTACTCCTCCATCGCTGAGGCGCAGCGGGCGTCATCATGTTGGGCTGACGGATCTGCAGCCACCGACGAGGACTCTATGGTGAAGGCCATGCGTAGGACTGCTGCTCGTAACCTCGACTTCGAAGGTACTCCCTCTCGCAAGTCTTTTATGTCTTTTGATAATTCCAAAGTATCTTCAAATATTACTAGACTTGGGGTGTCACTAGGACGTAACGAGAATTAGATAGATTTTTCGGTCAAGGCTTTAAAACAAGTGGAGTTCGACCGGCTTACGGTTGCTCCGAAGTTGTCGAGCTTTGTCGACCCTCTCGTGTCAGATGAGGAGGCGGAGGATGCTGATGCCAATCATGAAGGCAAGCTTCTCTCTCATTTGGTTAAAGACACGACTGAAGTAGACCTTGAAGATACAGTACGCGACACTACGCTTTTTGAGCTTGTCGCATCGGTGCGCAAGAATAAGTCTAACTCAACAAAGAAAAGAGGGCGCTCTTCTAAAAAAGTAAAGAGCTCTAAACATAAAGTTGGTTCATCATGAGAGGCATGTTCTGGAATAGCAGAGGTCTTGGTGACTTGGCTAAACACAAACACATTGCCGATTGTGTAAAGGACCATTCGTTAGACTTTGTGGCTATCACTGAGTCGGGAAAACGTGATTTTCCAACACGTGATCTGGACCACTTTTCATGTGGTTTCGATTACGAATGGCACGTCTTACCATCGACCGGGAGGTCCGGGGGAATTTTGCTAGGTATCAACTCTACATACTTACAACTATTGTCCACGTCACAGGGGGAGTATCATATCAAATTCCACCTTCGAAATAAGTCCGACAACTTCATCTGGAGTCTGGTAGCTGTATATGGCGCCGCTCAAGAGGAATTTAAATCTGCATTTCTAAAAGAATTAGTCAACACCTGTCGAGACAATCCCCATCCCATGTTAATCGGGAGGGATTTTAATATCCTTCGATATCAGCAGGAAAAAAAACAATGATCGGTTTGACACTAGGTGGCCCTTCCTCTTTAATGCTGTTATTGACAGCCTCGATCTGAGGGAGATCACGATGTCTGGTCGTCAATATACCTGGGGCAATAACCGATCGGTGCCAACCTTCGAAAAACTGGACCGGGTGCTAGTTACTACTGACTGGGAATATAAATATCCCCTAGCCTTGGTTCGGGCACTAGAAAGAATTGAGGCCTTATCGGATCACGCTCCGTTGCTAACCGATTTTGGACAACCAATCCCAAGTTCTAACTGTCACCAGTTTAAATTTGAACTGGGATGGCTCACTAGAGAGGGATTTTATGAACTAGTTAAGAAGGTGTGGGCGCGCCAGCCTCGTGGTAACACACCCATTCAACGATGAAATAATCGAATCCGCGCCTTGCGTCGATTCCTCCGAGGATGGGCCAAACATACTGCGGGCATTTACAAAAAAGAAAAATTGCGTTTGTCTACTTTAATTGATTCCCTTGATAAAATAGCGGAGGTGAGGTCTCTGTCTGCTGTTGAGATTGAGCAAAAAAGTAATCTTAACGAGCAGATTGCCCGCCTATTACGCGAGGAAGATGGTACCAACGTAGCAAAGCGGATTCGCTGGTGCAAGGTGATGATAACACGAAATACTTTCAAATGCTAGCTAATGGCAGGCATAGAAAGAAGCGTATATTCGCCCTTGATCAAGAGGAAGGCCGAATAGAGGGGCATGTACCACTTAGAAATTTTATCACTAAGTTCTACAAAGACCTTTTTGGGCCTTCACCTGAAACTAATTTCCAGCTGGACGAATCCGTTACTCATGATATTACTCAAGTTACTGAAGCGGAAAACGAATTCCTAACCTCTCCGTTTTCTGAGGAGGAAATTCAAATCGCGGTGTTTCGGATGGAACACAACAAGGCGCCGGGACCGGATGGCTTTCCCGCTGAGTTTTATCAAAGCTTTTGGGACGTGATTAAGGCAGACTTGGTTCAGTTGTTTAACCAGCTGCATTCCGAGGACCTTGATATTTCCCGTTTAAATTTTGGGGAAATTTGTCGGATTTCGGGTTCCGGCAGACTCTTAAGGTTCGAACACTGGGGTGCGCGCGGAGATTACGCCTTCTACCTCTCCGTCTCATAAAGATCTAGACTACTGAAAGAACTGCAGAAGAGACACAAGGTTTATACTGGTTTGGGCCACCGTAGTGGTGTAATACCTGAAGGAAATATGCCCTAGAGGTAATAATAAAGTTATTATTTATTTCCTTATATCATGATAAATGTTCATTATTCATGCTAGAATTGTATTAACCGGAAACATAATACACGTGTGAATACATAGACAAACAGAGTGTCACTAGTATGCCTCTACTTGACTAGCTCATTGATCAAAGATGGTTAAGTTTCCTAGCCATAGACATGAGTTGTCATTTGATTAACGGGATCACATAATTAGGAGAATGATGTGATTGACATGACCCATTCCGTTAGCTTAGCACACGATCGTTTAGTATGTTGCTATTGCTTTCTTCGTGACTTATACATGTTCCTATGACTATGAGATTATGCAACTCCCGTTTACCGAAGGAACACTTAGTGTGCTACCAAACGTCACAACGTAACTGGGTGATTATAAAGGTGCTCTACAGGTGTCTCCAAAGGTACATGTTGGGTTGGCGTATTTCGAGATTAGGATTTGTCACTCCGATCATCGGAGAGGTATCTTTGGGCCCTCTCGATAAAGCACATCACTTAAGCCTTGCAAGCATTGCAACTAATGAGTTAGTTGCGGGATGATTTATTACGGAACGAGTAAAGAGACTTGCCGGTGACGAGATTGAACTAGGTATTGGATACCGACGATCGAATCTCGGGCAAGTAACATACCGATGACAAAGGGAACAACGTATGTTGTTATGCGGTCTGACCGATAAAGATCTTCGTAGAATATGTAGGAGCCAATATGGGCATCCAGGTCCCGCTATTGGTTATTGACCGGAGACGTGTCTCGGTCATGTCTACATTGTTCTCGAACCCGTAGGGTCCGCACGCTTAAGGTTTCGATGACAGTTATATTATGAGTTTATACGTTTTTGATGTACCGAAGGTTGTTCGGAGTCCCGGATGTGATCACGGACATGAAGAGGAGTCTCGAAATGGTCGAGACATAAAGATTGATATATTGGAAGCCTATGTTTGGATATCAGAACTGTTCCGGGTGAAATAGGGATTTTACCGGAGTACCGGGAGGTTACCGGAACCCCCCGAGAGATATATGGGCCTTAGTGGGCCTTAGTGGAAAAGAGAAGAGGCAGCCAGAGATGGGCCGCGCGCCCCGACCTCACTTGGTCCGAATAGGACAAGGAGAGGGGGCCGGCCCCCCTTCCTCATTTCCCCCCTCCGCGAATCCTATTCCAACTAGGATTGGGGGGGATCCTAAACCCGGAGGGAGTAGGACTCCTCCTGGCGCGCCTCTCCTAGGCCGGCCGCACCCCCCCCCCCTTGATCCTTTATATACGGAGGCAGGGGCACCCCAGAGGAACACAAGTTGATCCACGTGATCATATTCTTAGCCGTGTGCGGCGCCCCCTGCCACCATAGTCCTCGATAATATTGTAGCGGTGCTTAGGCGAAGCCCTACGACAGTAGTACATCAAGATCATCACCACGCCGTCGTGCTGACGGAACTCTTCCCCGACACTTTGCTGGATCGGAGTCCGGGGATCGTCATCGAGCTGAACGTGTGCTAGAACTCGGAGGTGCCGTAGTTTCGGTGCTTGATGGGTCGGGCCGTGGAGACGTACAACTACATCAACCAAACGCTTCCGTTGTCGATCTACAAGGGTACGTAGATCACACTCTCCCCTCTCGTTGCTATGCATCACCATGATCTTGCGTGTGCGTAGGAAATTTTTTAAAATTAGTACGTTACCCAACAGTGGCATCCGAGCCTAGGTTTTATGTGTTGATGTTATATGCACGAGTAGAACACAAGTGAGTTGTGGGCGATATAAGTCATACTGCTTACCAGCATGTCATAATTTGGTTCGGCGGTATTGTTGGATGAAGCGGCCCGGACCGACATTACGCGTACGCTTACGCGAGACCGGTTCTCCCAACGTGCTTTGCACATAGGTGGCTTGCGGGTGACAGTTTCTCCAACTTTAGTTGAACCGAGTGTGGCTACGCCCGGTCCTTGCGAAGGTTAAAACAGCACCAACTTGACAAACTATCGTTGTGGTTTTGATGCGTAGGTATGATTGGTTCTTGCTTAAGCCCGTAGCAGCCACGTAAAACTTGCAACAACAAAGTAGAGGACGTCTAACTTGTTTTTGCAGGGCATGTTGTGATGTGATATGGTCAAGACATGATGCTAAATTTTATTGTATGAGATGATCATGTTTTGTAACCAAGTTATCGGCAACTAGCAGGAGCCATATGGTTGTCGCTTTATTGTATGCAAAGCAATCGCGTTGCAATGCTTTACTTTATCACTAAGCGGTAGCGATAGTCGTGGAAGCATAAGATTGGCGAGACGACAACGATGCTACGATGGAGATCAAGGTGTCGCGCTGGTGATGATGGTGATCATGACGGTGCTTCGGAGATCGAGATCATAAGCACAAGATGATGATGGCCATATCATATCACTTATATTGATTGCATGTGATGTTTATCTTTTATGCATCTTATCTTGCTTTGATTGATGGTAGCATTATAAGATGATCTCTCACTAAATTTCAAGATAAATGTGTTCTCCCTGAGTATGCACCGTTGCCAAAGTTCGTCGTGCCCAGACACCACGTGATGATCGGGTGTGATAAGCTCTACGTCCATCTACAACGGGTGCAAGCCAGTTTTGCACACGCAGAATACTCAGGTTAAACTTGACGAGCCTAGCATATGCAGATATGGCCTCGGAACACTGAGACCGAAAGGTCGAGCGTGAATCATATAGTAGATATGATCAACATAGTGATGTTCACCATTGAAAACTACTCCATCTCACGTGATGATCGGACATGGTTTGGTTGATTTGGATCATGTGATCACTTAGATGATTAGAGGGATGTCTATCTAAGTGGGTGTTCTTAAGTAATATGATTAATTGAACTTTAATTTATCATGAACTTAGTCCTGATAGTATTAGCATATCTATGTTGTAGATCAATAGCTCGCGTTGTTGCTTTCATATGTTTATATGTTCCTAGAGAAAATTGTGTTGAAAGATGTTAGTAGCAATGATGCGGATTGGATCCGTGATCTGAGGTTCATCCTCATTGCTGCACAGAAGAATTATGTCCTTGATGCACCGCTAGGTCACAGACCTATTGCAGGAGCAGATGCAGACGTTATGAACGTTTGGCTAGCTCAATATGATGACTACATGATAGTTTAGTGCACCATGCTTAATGGCTTAGAATCGGGACTTCAAAGACATTTTGAACGTCATGGACCATATGAGATGTTCCAGGAGTTGAAGTTAATATTTCAAGAAATACCCGAGTTGAGAGAGATAAAGTCTCCAACAAGTTCTATAGCTAAAAGTTGGAGGAGAATCGCTCAACTAGTGAGCATGTGCTCAGATTGTCTGGGTACTACAATCGCTTGAATCAAGTGGAAGTTAATCTTTCAGATAAAATAGTTATTGACAGAATTCTCTAGTCACCATCACCAAGTTAGTAGAACTTCGTGATGAACTATAATATGCAAGGGATAACAGATACAATTCCCAAGCTCTTCGTGATGCTAAAATGGACGAAGGTAGAAATCAAGAAAAACATCAAGCGTTGATGGTTGACGAGACCACTAGTTTCAACAAAACGGCAAAGGAAGAAGGGGAACTTCATGTAGAACGGCAAGCAAGTTGCTGCTCAAGTGAAGAAGCCCAAGTCTGGACCTAAGCCTGAGACTAAGTGCTTCTACTGCAAAGGGACTGGTCACTGGAAGCGGAACTACCCCAAGTATTTGGCGGATAAGAAGGATGGCAAGGTGAACAAAGGTATATGTGATATACATGTTATTGATGTGTACCTTACTAGAGCTCGCAGTAGCACCTGGGTATTTGATACTGGTTCTGTTGCTAATATTTGCAACTCGAAACAGGGACTATGGATTAAGCGAACACTGGCAAAGGATGAGGTGACGATGCGCGTGGGAAATGGTTCCAAAGTCGATGTGATCGCAGTCGGCACACTACCTCTACATCTACCTTCGGGGTTAGTATTAGACCTAAATAATTGTTATTTGGTGCCAGCGTTGAGCATGAACATTATATCTGGATCTTGTTTAATGCGAGACGGTTATTCATTTAAATCAGAGAATAATGGTTGTTTTATTTATATGAGTAATATCTTTTATGGTCATGCACCTTTGAAGAGTGGTCTATTTTTGATGAATCTCGATAATAGTAACACACATATTCATAATGTTGAAGCCAAAAGATGCAGAGTTGATAATGATAGTGCAACTTATTTGTGGCACTGTCGTTTAGGTCATATCGGTATAAAGCGCATGAAGAAACTCCATACTGATGGGCTTCTGGAACCACTTGATTATGAATCACTTGGTGCTTGCGAACCGTGCCTCATGGGCAAGATGACTAAAACACCGTTCTCCGGCACTATTGAGAGAGCAACAGATTTGTTGGAAATCATACATACAGATGTATGTGGTCCGATGAATATTGAGGCTCGTGGCGGATATCGTTATTTTCTCACCTTCACAGATGACTTAAGCAGATGTGGGTATATCCACTTAATGAAACATAAGTTTGAAACATTTGAAAAGTTCAAAGAATTTCAGAGTGAAGTTGAAAATCATCATAACAAGAAAATAAAGTTTCTACGATCTGATCGTGGAGGAGAATATTTGAGTTACGAGTTTGGTGTACATTTGAAGCAATGCGGAATAGTTTCGCAACTCACGCCACCTGGAACACCACAGCATAATGGTGTGTCCGAACATCATAACCGTACTTTATTGGATATAGTACAATCTATGATGTTCCTTACCGATTTGCCAATATCGTTTTGGGATCATGCATTGGAGACAGCTGCATTCACATTAAAAAGGGGCACCATCTAAGTCCGTTGAGACGACACAATATGAACTATGGTTTGGCAAGAAACCAAAGTTGTCGTTTCTTAAAGTTTAGGGTTGCGATGCTTATAAGAAAAAGTTTCATCATGATAAGCTCAAACCCAAATCGGAGAAATGTGTCTTCATAGGATACCCAAAGGAGACAGTTGGGTACACCTTCTATCACAGATCCGAAGGCAAGACATTCGTTGCTGAGAATGGATACTTTCTAGAGAAGAAGTTTCTCTCGAAAGAAGTGAGTGGGAGGAAAGTAGAACTTGACGAGGTAACTGTACCTGCTCCCTTATTGGAAAGTAGTACATCACAGAAAACTGTTTCTGCGACACCTACACCAATTAGTGAGGAAGCTAATGATAAAGATCATGAAACTTCAGAACAAGATACTACTGAACCTCGTAGATCAACCAGAGTAAGATCCGCACCAGAGTGGTACGGTAATCCTATTCTGGAAATCATGCTACTAGATCATGATGAACCTATAAACTATGAAGAAGTGATGGTGAGACCAGATTCTGCGAAATGGCTTGAGGCCATGAAATCTGAGATGAGATCCATGTATGAGAACAAAGTATGGACTTTGATTGACTTGCCCGATGATCGGCAAGTAAATGGATCTTCAAGAGGAAGATGGACATCGATAGTAGTGTTACTATCGACAAAGTTAGACTTGTCGAAAAAGGTTTTTGACAAAGTTCAAGGTGTTGACTACGATGAGAGTTTCTCACTCGTATCTATGCTTGAGTCTGTCCGAATCATGTTAGCAATTGCCGCATTTTATGAAATCCGGCAAATGGATAAACAAAACTGCATTCCTTAATGGATTTATTAAAGAATAGTTGTATACGATGCAACTAGAAGGTTTTGTCAATCCTAAAGGTGTTAACAAAATATGCAAGCTCCAGCGATCCATCAATGGACTGGTGCAAGCATCTCGGAGTTGGAATATACGCTTTGATAGGTTGATCGAAGCATATAGTTTTATACAGACTTGCGGTGAAGCCTGTATTTACAAGAAAGTGAGTGGGAGCACTACAACATTTCTGATAAGTATATGTGAATGACATATTGTTGATCGGAAATAATGTAGAATTATTCTGCAAAGCATAAAGGAGTGTTTGAAAGGAGTTTTTCAAAGAAAGACCTCGGTGAAGCTGCTTACATATTAAGCATCAAGATCTATAGAGATAGATCAAGACGCTTGGTAAGATTTTTCAATAAGTACATACCTTGACAAGATTTTGAAGTAGTTCAAAATGGAACAGTCAAAGAAAGAGTTCTTGCTTGTGTTACAAGGTGTGAAGTTGAGTAAGACTCAAAACCCAACCATGGCAGAAGATAGAAAGAGAATGAAAGTCATTCCCTATGCCTTGGCCATAGGTTCTATAAAGTATGCCATGCTGTGTATCAGATCTATTGTATACCCTACACTGATTTTGGCAAGGGAATACAATAGTGATCTAGGAGTAGATCACTGGACAGCGGTCAAAATTATCCTTAGTGGAATAAGGATATGTTTCTCGATTATGGAGGTGACAAAAGGTTCGTCGTAAAAGGTTACGTCGATGCAAGTTTTGACACTAATCTAGATGACTCTAAGTCTCAATCTAGATACATATTGAAAGTGGGAGCAATTAGCTAGAGTAGCTCCGTGTAGAGCATTGTAGACATAGAACTTGCAAAATACTTACGGATCTGAATGTGACAGACCCGTTGACTAAAATTATCTCACAAGCAAAACATGATCACACCTTAGTACTCTTTGGGTGTTAATCACATAGATATGTGAACTAGATTACTAACTCTAGTAAACCCTTTGAGTGTTGGTCACATGACGATGTGAACTATGGGTGTTAATCACATGGTGATGTGAACTATTGCTGTTAAATCACATGGCGATGTGAACTAGATTATTGACTCTAGTGCAAGTGGGAGACTGAAGGAAATATGCCCTAGATGCAATAATAAAGTTATTATTTATTTCCTTATATCATGATAAATGTTTATTATTCATGCTAGAATTGTATTAACCGGAAACATAATACATGTGTGAATACATAGACAAACAGAGTGTCACTAGTATGCCTCTACTTGACTAGCTCGTTGATCAAAGATGGTTAAGTTTCCTAGCCATAGACATGAGTTTTCATTTGATTAACGGGATCACATCATTAGGAGAATGATGTGATTGACATGGCCCATTCCGTTAGCTTAGCACACGATCGTTTAGTATGTTGCTATTGCTTTCTTCATGACTTATACATGTTCCTATGACTATGAGATTATGCAACTCCCGTTTACCGGAGGAACGCTTAGTGTGCTACCAAACGTCACAACGTAACTGGGTGATTATAAAGGTGCTCTACAGGTGTCTCCAAAGGTACATGTTGGGTTGGCGTATTTCGAGATTAGGATTTTTCACTCCGATCGTCGGAGAGGTATCTCTGGGCCCTCTCGATAACGCACATCACTTAAGCCTTGCAAGCATTGCAACTAATGAGTTAGTTGCGGGATGGTGTATTACGGAACGAGTAAAGAGACTTGCCGGTGACGAGATTGAACTAGGTATTGGATACCGACGATCGAATCTCGGGCAAGTAACATACCGATGACAAAGGGAACAACGTATGTTGTTATGCGGTCTGACCGATAAAGATCTTCGTAGAATATGTAGGAGCCAATATGGGCATCCAGGTCCCGCTATTGGTTATTGACCGGAGACGTGTCTCGGTCATGTCTACATTGTTCTCGAACCCGTAGGGTCCGCACGCTTAAGGTTTCGATGACAGTCATATTATGAGTTTATACGTTTTTGATGTACCGAAGGTTGTTCGGAGTCCTGGATGTGATCACGGACATGACGAGGAGTCTCGAAATGGTCGAGACATAAAGATTGATATATTGGAAGCCTATGTTTGGTATCGGAAGTGTTCCTGGTGAAATAGGGATTTTACCGAAGTACCGGGAGGTTACTGGAAGCCCCCGGGAGATATATGGGCCTTAGTGGGCCTTAGTGGAAAAGAGAAGAGGCAGCCAGAGATGGGCCGCGCGCCCCTTGCCTCACTTGGTCCGAATAGGACAAGGAGAGGGGGCCGGCCCCCCTTCCTCTTTTCAACCCTCCGCGAATCCTATTCCAACTAGGATTGGGGGGGGATCCTAATCCCGGAGGGAGTAGGACTCCTCCTGGCGCGCCTCTCCTAGGCCGGCCGCACCCCCCCCCCCCTTGATCCTTTATATACGGAGGCAGGGGCACCCCAGAGGAACACAAGTTGATCCACGTGATCATATTCTTAGCCGTGTGCGCGGCCCCCTGCCACCATAGTCCTTGATAATATTGTAGCGGTGCTTAGGCGAAGCCCTGCGACAGTAGTACATCAAGATCATCACCACGCCGTCGTGCTGACGGAACTCTTCCCCGACACTTTGCTGGATCGTAGTCCGGGGATCGTCATCGAGCTGAACGTGTGCTAGAACTCGGAGGTGTCGTAGTTTCGGTGCTTGATGGGTCGGGCCGTGGAGACGTACAACTACATCAACCAAATGCTTCCGTTGTCGATCTACAAGGGTACGTAGATCACACTCTCCCCTCTCGTTGCTATGCATCACCATGATCTTGCGTGTGCGTATGATTTTTTTTGAAATTAGTACGTTACCCAACAGTGGCATCCGAGCCTAGGTTTTATGTGTTGATGTTATATGCACGAGTAGAACACAAGTGAGTTGTGGGCGATATAAGTCATACTGCTTACCAGCATGTCATAATTTGGTTCGGCGGTATTGTTGGATGAAGTGGCCCGGACCGACATTACGCGTACGCTTACGCGAGACCGGTTCTCCCGACGTGCTTTGCACATAGGTGGCTTGCGGGTGACAGTTTCTCCAACTTTAGTTGAACCGAGTGTGGCTACGCCCGGTCCTTGCGAAGGTCAAAATTATCCTTAGTGGAATAAGGATATGTTTCTCGATTATGGAGGTGACAAAAGGTTCGTCGTAAAAGGTTACGTCAATGCAAGTTTTGACACTAATCTAGATGACTCTAAGTCTCAATCTAGATACATATTGAAAGTGGGAGCAATTAGCTAGAGTAGCTCCGTGTAGAGCATTGTAGACATAGAACTTGCAAAATACTTACGGATCTGAATGTGACAGACCCGTTGACTAAAATTATCTCACAAGCAAAACATGATCACACCTTAGTACTCTTTGGGTGTTAATCACATAGATATGTGAACTAGATTACTAACTCTAGTAAACCCTTTGAGTGTTGGTCACATGATGATGTGAACTATGGGTGTTAATCACATGGTGATGTGAACTATTGCTGTTAAATCACATGGCGATGTGAACTAGATTATTGACTCTAGTGCAAGTGGGAGACTGAAGGAAATATGCCCTAGAGGCAATAATAAAGTTATTATTTATTTCCTTATATCATGATAAATGTTTATTATTCATGCTAGAATTTTATTAACCGGAAACATAATACATGTGTGAATACACAGACAAACAGAGTGTCACTAGTATGCCTCTACTTGACTAGCTCGTTGATCAAAGATGGTTAAGTTTCCTAGCCATAGACATGAGTTGTCATTTGATTAACGAGATCACATCATTAGGAGAATGATGTGATTGACATGACCCATTCCGTTATCTTAGCACACGATCGTTTAGTATGTTGCTATTGCTTTCTTCATGACTTATACATGTTCCTATGACTATGAGATTATGCAACTCCCGTTTACCGGAGGAACACTTAGTGTGCTACCAAACGTCACAACGTAACTGGGTGATTATAAAGGTGCTCTACAGGTGTCTCCAAAGGTACATGTTGGGTTGGCGTATTTCGAGATTAGGATTTGTCACTCCGATCGTCGGAGAGCTATCTCTGGGCCCTCTCGATAACGCACATCACTTAAGCCTTGCAAGCATTGCAACTAATGAGTTAGTTGCGGGATGATGTATTACGGAACGAGTAAAGAGATTTGCCGGTGACGAGATTGAACTAGGTATTGGATACCGACGATCGAATCTTGGGCAAGTAACATACCGATGACAAAGGGAACAACGTATGTTGTTATGCGGTCTGACCGATAAAGATCTTCGTTGAATATGTAGGAGCCAATATGGGCATCCAGATCCCGCTATTGGTTATTGACCGGAGACGTGTCTCGGTCATGTCTACATTGTTCTCGAACCCGTAGGGTCCACACGCTTAAGGTTTCGATGACAGTTATATTATGAGTTTATACGTTTTTGATGTACCGAAGGTTGTTCGGAGTCCCGGATGTGATCACAGACATGACGAGGAGTCTCGAAATGGTCGAGACATAAAGATTGATATATTGGAAGCCTATGTTTGGATATCGGAATTGTTCCGGGTGAAATAGGGATTTTACCGGAGTAACGGGAGGTTACCGGAACCCCCCGGGAGATATATGGGCCTTAGTGGGCCTTAGTGGAAAAGAGAAGAGGCAGCCAGAGATGGGCCGCGCGCCCCTCCCCTCACTTGGTCCGAATAGGACAAGGAGAGGGGGCCGGCCCTCCTTCCTCTTTTCCCCCCTCCGCGAATCCTATTCCAACTAGGATTGGGGGGGATCCTACTCCCGGAGGGAGTAGGACTCCTCCTGGCGCGACTCTCCTAGGCCGGCCGCACCCCCCCCCCTTGAGCCTTTATATATGGAGCCAGGGGCACCCCAGAGGAACACAAGTTGATCCACGTGATCATATTCTTAGCCGTGTGCGGCGCCCCCTGCCACCATAGTCCTCGATAATATTGTAGCGATGCTTAGGCGAAGCCCTGCGACAGTAGTACATCAAGATCGTCACCACGCCGTCGTGCTGACGGAACTCTTCCCCGACACTTTGCTGGATCGGAGTCCGGGGATCGTCATCGAGCTAAACGTGTGCTAGAACTCGGAGGTGTCGTAGTTTCGGTGCTTGATGGGTCGGGCCGTGGAGACGTACAACTACATCAACCAAACGCTTCCGTTGTCGATCTACAAGGGTACGTAGATCACACTCTCCCCTCTCGTTGCTATGCATCACCATGATCTTGCGTGTGCATAGGAAATTTTTTAAAATTACTACGTTACCCAACAATACCCTACTCCAGTGTGTGGTGGGTGGATTGCCTCTTGGGGCTGATGATGATGAACGATACAAGGAAGAACAGCCTCGCGAGGGTCTGTTCTTGGCTGGGGTGATGAACTGCTGGGAGGAGTTCGGCCACCTTTCTCTCTCTCTCTCTCTCTCACTCACTGCCTTACTCTTACTCGCCGCCCTTTGCTATGTGGGTGGCTGGTCCTATTTATAGAGGCCCTGGTCCTCTTCCCAAATATCGAGCGGGAAGGGAGCCAACAATGGCGGGCTAATTTGAAGGGGGACAACAAGTATCAACTATACTGACAAAAGCAGTCTTCGCCTACACAAAGCTCTGGTGATGACGCCGTCGTGGGCTCCACGGTGACCTCCGTCTCGTAGGCCTCCTGGTCTTGGTCTCGTTGCACCGAAATGGCAACCTTTGCCTGGTGCCTCGGTACTCCGCGGCTGCGCTTGCCCCCTTTGCACCAAAGAGGAAAGGAGGACGCTGCGCGGGCTGGCACCCGCCTGGTGCCCTGAGTCGTCATGGCTTGCGTCACGGGCACCTCGCGAGGTACCCCGCCTTGATCTCTCCGCCTCCTCGCGAGCCAGCCTGACGAGGCCATGCCTGAGGAAGCTCCGTGTCGTCCGCCCCGCGAGGCTTGGCCCCTCGCGAGAGTCTTGAGTCTTGTGTTGATGAAGATGGGCCATGTCGGGCCCCCTTTGAGCCACGCCGCAGGCCGCAGGCAGGCAAGTCTGGGGACCCCCATTCTCAAAACGCCGACAGTAGCCCTCGGGCCCAAGGCGCGCCCGGACTTGGCCGTGCCGAGAGGAGAAAGGGCAAGGGCGAAGCGCCGCGGGCCCTAACAGCCTGCGGCCTTGGGCGCCGCGTGGCGGTTGATGGGACGTGGGCGTCTCCGCTTCCCCATGACGCCTCGGTGATCGCGCGAGTTGAACAAGTGCCTGCATGCAAATCGTGTCATGATTACCTGTGATCGTGGAGGCCGGCGGTTGGCCTTCGCTGGCCATAAGTACGGAACTGCGCGTGCCCTTCCAGTCCATCCCTCCTTGCTTCTCCTTCTTCCTGATCCTTGCTCCGTCTTGCCGTGATGGCTCCGATCCGCCGGTTCTCTGCAGCGGAGAAGGGAAAGACCCCTCGAGGGGGACCAGACCCGCTCCCGCCGAAGAAACGGCTCGCCCTTTGCGGCCGGGACGAGGAGGACAGTCAGGTGGTGTCGAGGCCTTGGTGCGAGCGGGCTCCGTCGGGGTTCCCGCTTCCCCTGTATGCCCACGTCGAGGGCCTCGAAGGGGTCGATGCCGATCCCCGCGGTCAACACCGTCGTCGGCGCCGACGGGTCACGAAGGTGTGGGTTGTTCCTCCTGGGGTCCACGCCGAGGGCTCCTCCCAAGAGTTCGTGCTCCACGTCACCATTCCTCTCCAGTCTTGGATCCGTCTACCTCTCTTCTTCGCCTCCATCATCCCGCCGGGGGAGCCCCTGGAGCTCTAGCTGCAGCACGCCGGCTGCAGCACCCTCGCGACCGAGGCAGAGGTCGCGGTCATTGCCCCGGGCGAAGTCTACATGACTCGTGGCTGGAGAGAGATCGCCCGGGTTTGCAGGGTAAGGGGCGTCTTCACGGTCCACTTGGAGTATGATGGCGCTTCGGTGATGTTCTTCAAGGTCTTCGACGCGAACGGGCGCCGGCTGGAGTGTTGCCCCGGGAGAGGTGGCCAAGACCTCGCCATGGTGAGGGCTAGGCCCGTCGACCGCTCCCTTGGCGGCTCTGCAGGCGTCGGAGGCGCCGAAGGATCCAGCGACTCCAGCGAGATCTTCGCGACTCCGGAGACGAGTGACTACAGCTACGAGCCCCCGAGCCGGCGCCGCTCCTGGAGTAGGGCGGGCTCGTCTGGCCATCGCCGACTCTGATCTGGATGGGGTTGGCGCCGGCGCTTGACGGCCCACTATTGATGATGGCATCTCTTGCAGGAGCGCGTGTAGTTAGCATCCCTTAGGGTCCGTTCCCTGCGAGGAATCAAAATGCGCCCCATGGGGGCTTGTAAGGTGCATGTAGTCCTGTTTGTTAATACATAACCCTTGCTGTAGAGCTGTGCGAGTTGTTGATTCTGTCTTAGCTCAGTTCTCCCTTTCGAACCTCGCGAGCGCTTGGTGCTCTGCGCCGACAGGTCCCAGTCCCAAGGCGGCGTCAGCCGTCACTGGTATGCCAGGTCGTGATGCCGTGGTCAAGGCCAGGAGGTGAGCGACCCGGGGTCCGGTAAGAGCCCCTGAGTCGCGATGCTCAGGAGGTCCCCTTTGGCGCCCAAGCAGCCGTCGCTCGGCGAGAAAGGAGAGCGGCGTCGCTGACACGGAATTGCATTAGGTGCGGGGGTAGTGCTACGATAGCCGGTGCTTTCGGGCGGTGACTTATCTCGAGAGTCGGGGATTATTCCTGGTGTGTCGTCGGGTCCGCGCGTCGGCAGGAGCGGAATCGCTCGGTGAGGTCCTCGCGTGCCCCTTCTCCCTGCCTTTGCTCCCCTTTCTGCTCTACGTCCTCGGGTCCCGGCCCTCGAGCTAGTCTCAGCCGTCGCTGGTATGCCAGGTCGCGATGCCGTGGTCAAGGCCAGAGGGTGAGGGCTGGAGAGCCAGTAGGAGCCCTGAGTCGCGATGCTCAGGCACCCCCCCCTTTAACGTGCAAGCGGTTCGCACGGGCGAGAGTGAAAGGAACGCCGCGAGGGCCTTGCCTGGTGCAACTCCCTTAGGGGATCCTGTAAACTCATCATAGAAGGAAGAAAAGGTTGCCATGACAACTATCAGTCTGCCGTTAGTTGCTTTCGACGGGAGGGGAGGCACTGGAGGCTTGACGAGGTGGCGCCATGCGGGGCTGCCGCGGCCAGAGCTCAGCCATTCAGGTTTGTCGGCATTGCAGGGACGGACCCATGCGCAAGCGTCGTGCCGTTGTAGGAGCAATTCCGTCAGTTGGCGTTAGTTGAGTAGGCAACTAGATCAAACACGTTAGCCGCGGAGGAGGGGATTCATTCAAACAGATGCTGGGAAGGTAGAGATCGCTGGGTCGGGCCCGAGCGACTTGGGGATGATGCAGCCCGAGTGGCGCCCCCATCAAAGCAAGCTAATGACATGAAATAAAAGGGATACATACCGCAGGGACGGACCCACGCGGCCTGGGAACGATGCAGCCCTGGGAGGGCGCTCCCAGCTAGAAATGAAACTTGTAAGATGTCACCTAAGGGTGTCGAGGGCGAAGGGGTGTTGGTGCAGCAGACTCGGTAGGCTGCGGAAGCCGATCCTCACGAGCCCCCAGGCCCAGGGGCCTCGGGGGGCTCCGGAGGCACTGGTAACTCTTCGCGAATCATCTCCATCTCCACCAAAGCTGCGGAACGCCTGTCTTCTTGAGCCTCCATGATGCCCCTCATGAGGCGCTGGCACGTAGCAACCGCGCTCGGCAAGCCGTAAGGCATGCGAACGTAGTTGTGGGGCGGACCCCCGCAGCGCCCCACTCGCGAGGGCTAGAGGCGCTCCATCGTAGCAACTTGGTTGAGCCCTGGTACGTCGATGCAGACGCGCAGCCCACCATCCTCGCCTCGATGGGGAGCCACAGCCGGTAGACGGCGGCAACCCCTCATGATTCTTGATTCCTGTAGTTCTTGGATGGCCTTGTCGACGAACTCCTACGGGTCTGACCTTCCTTGCCTTGCTCCTTCTTGAGGGAAACGTGCTTCGAAACACGCCTCCATGTGGTGCCCAAGCGCCTCCCTCGTGACCCTGGCCAGGTCGGTGGCCCTCCAGGGGAGAGCCCCCGAGCCCTGCCTGAGGAGGGCGCCGGGCGCGCTTTCCTATGTGATGGAAGGAGGTTCCCCCTGGGCAGATGCGGGCCCTGAGGGGCCCGCCTCCCGAGGGGCCGGTCCGGATGATGTCTTCTTCTTCTTGGGGGTGGTCTCGGGAAGCCTCCTGCTTCCGCGATCCGGGTCTTCCAGTGACGCGGCCTGAAATGCTTGCTCCAGGGAACACACTGCATCCTTCTCTTCACAGGGCACCGTGATGACTCCGCCACTTCCTGGCATCTTGAGGACGTTGTAGCCATGGTGAGTCATGGCCATGAACTTGGCCAGCGCTGGGTACCCGAGGATGGCGTTGTACGGCAGGCGGATGTGGGCGACGTCGAAGTCGATGAGCTCGGTGCGGTAGTTGTTGCATGCCCCGAAGGTGACAGGGAGGCGGACCTGCCCAATCGGGACCGTGGAGCTGTCGGTGACTCCGGAGAAGGGCTTGGTTGGCTGAAGCTGATCGTAGGGCACTTGGAGATTGTTGAACGTTTCCACGGACAGGATGTTGAGCCCTGCCCCACCATCGATGAGGGTCCTGGTGACCAGTACATTGCGGATGACTGGGGAGCAAAGCATCGGGAGGACTCCGGCTGTGGCCGCACACTTTAGTTGATCCGCTGAGCTGAATGTGATGGCGCATGCCGACCACCTGAGAGGGCGCGTTGCTTCAAGCCTGGGGAGGACTGCGTTCACTTCGCGGGCAAACTGCTTGAAGATGCGTTGGGAGGCTGGGGCTTGAGCTCCGCCCAGGATGCAGGCGATTGCGCGTGGCTCCTGGAAGCCCCCAGCCCCTTCGTCTTGATGGCGGTCCTCGTTCCTCCTTGGCTGAGGCGGCACTGGAGGGAGGCATGCGTTGCCCTGTGGGCGATCCTCACGAGGCTTATCCCTCCAGTCCCCCTCGCGAGGCAGGTCTCGCCAGTGATCCTCGCGAGGTTGATCACGCCACCCTTGGCGCGGCCGCGTCTTCCTAGCGTCTTGCGTTTCTTCCTCCTCCTCGGTCGTAGCCCCGATCGGCGCGGTCGGGACGACGGCCGATCCTTCCTTCTCGCACGGCGCAGAGCTCTTGGCATTCGTTGGTGTTGTGGGTGTGGAGGTCGTGGTACACACAGTACCGGCTGCCCCTGGAGGACTCAGGCAGATCTTTGCCCCGCTTGGTGTCTGGTTCTGCTGCGAGCACGGCAGCCCCCTTGCGCTTCACGTCCTTGGCCTTAGGCTTCTTCTCCTCTGGGTCTGCGGCAGGCAGCTCGAGGAGGGGGAGGCGTCCCTCCTCAGCCCTGGCGCACTTGGTCGCCAAGTTGAACAGCTCCAGGGAGGTGCACAGGTCTTCATGCATCGCCAGCTCCTCCTTCATCTTGACGTCGCGCACACCATTGGAGAAGGCCGAGATGATGGCCTCCTCGAACACCTTGGGGATCTTGAGGCGCGCGCTATTGAAGCGCTGGATATACTTTTGCAGGGTCTCTCTAGGTCGTTGCTTGATGCGGCACATGTCGCTCACGGCGGGTGGCCGGTCGCGAGTACCTTGGAAGTTGGCGATGAAGCGGGTGCGCATCTGGTCCCAGGAAGAGATCATGCCTGGAGCTAGATTCAGGAGCCAGGTGCGAGCTCCTTCCTTGAGCGCCATGGGGAACTAGTTCGCCATGATCTTTTCGTCCCCGCTGGCAGCTTCGATGCCCAGCTCATAGAGCTGGAGGAACTCTGCAGGGTCAGTCGTGCCATCGTAACGAGGAGGCAGGTCTGGCTTGAACTTGCCGGGCCACGCGACGCTACGCAGCTCGGTGGTGTAGACACGGCAGCCTGCGGTGCCCACGAAAGGCTTCGGCTGGTGGAGAGCTCGGTCTTGAGGGTCCCCACGCGCTGCAGCTAGGAGCAGCGCGGGGTCTTGGCGTGCCGGAGCTGGAGCAGGGTCGCGGCGTGCTAGAGCAGGGAGCGCCCGGGCAGCTCCTTGCGGGCGAGGGACTTCTTGGCAGCTCCGTTCTTGCTGCGCTGGCACCTGACGGAGTGGGTTCCGCCCAGGGGCCACACGCCTTGGAGCCATGGCTTCTTCTTGGAGAGGAGGCGGCTGGTACGCCCCCGGAGCTTCGTTGCCCGCGCGGGGCAGGGTGTGGGGCAGCGGAACGGACGGCACGGGAGAGCCCCCTGTGGCGCGGACAAGCTCGGCGACGCGATCGAGCCACTCTTCATAGACGTCGTCGACGGGACGGTAGCGCAGGAGCTCGTTTGCCGTGATGAGCGCAGCTCGAGCCCCCAAGGGTGCGCGCAGCGCACGGGACGAAGAACCAGCTGGTGTGAGCGATGGAGTAGCGGTGCGGCCGTCTTGCCGCACGGATGGATGCTGAGACGACGCTTGCTGCTCGCCCCCCGCCGGGCCGGTGGCGGCGTTGATGGCGGGTGACGGGGAACGACGAGGATGTCCGCCGACGGGCGCCGTCTGGGCGACGCGGGAAGCGATGGCGGCCCGGCGCTTGGTGCGGGCCCGACGAGCGTCGGACATGGATGCGACGGTCGGAGGACAACGGGGCGGTGGAAGACGAATTCTAGCGCACCCCTACCTGGCGCGCCAAATGTCGGATTTCGGGTTCCGGCAGACCCTTAAGGTTCGAACACTGGGGTGCGTGGAGATTACGCCTTCTACCTCTCCGTCTCGCAAAGATCTAGACTACTGAAAGAACTGCACAAGAGACACAAGGTTTATACTGGTTCGGGGCACCGTTGTGGTGTAATACCCTACTCCAGTGTATGGTGGGTGGATTGCCTCTTGGGGCTGATGATGATGAACGATACAAGGAAAAACAGCCTCGCGAGGGTCTGTTCTTGGCTGGGGTGATGAACTGCTGGGAGGAGTTCAACCACCTTTCTCTCTCTCTCTCTCTCTCTCACTCACTCACTCACTGCCTTACTCTTACTCGCCGCCCTTTGCTATGTGGGTGGCTGGTCCTATTTATAGAGGCCCTGGTCCTCTTCCCAAATATCGAGCGGGAAGGGAGCCAACAATGGCGGGCTAATTTGAAGGGGGACAGCAAGTATCAACTATCCTGACAAAAGCAGTCTTCGCCTGCGCAAAGCTCTGGTGATGACGCCGTCTTGGGCTGCACGGTAACCTCCATCTCGTAGGCCTCCTGGTCTTGGTCTCGTTGCACCAAAATGGCAACCTTTGCCTGGTGCCTCGATACTCTGTGGCTGCGCTTGCCCCCTTTGCACCAGAGGAAAGGAGGACGCTGCGCGGGCTGGCACCCGCCTGGCGCCCTGAGTCGTCATGGCTTGCGTCACGGGCACCTCGCGAGGTACCCCGCCTTGATCTCTCCGCCTCCTCGCGAGCCGGCCTGACGAGGCCGTGCCTGAGGAAGCTTCGTGTCGTCCGTCCCGCGAGGCTTGGCCCCTCACGAGGGTCTTGAGTCTTGTGTTGATGAAGATGGGCCGTGCCGGGCCCCTTTTGAGCCACGCCGCAGGCCGCAGGTAGGCAAGTCTGGGGACCCCCGTTCCCAGAACGCCGACAAAATTGTCCTATTGCCCAAGATTAAGGAGGCTAGTCGTATTCAGCAATATAGACCGATTTGCCTTCTCAATGTAAGTTTTAAATTTTTTACGAAGGTAGCGACCAACCGGTTGAACAATGTAGCTGACCATGTCGTAAAACCCACTCAAACAGCATTTATGCAAGGACGCAACATATTAGATGGAGTGGTCGTCCTACACGAAACTGTTCATGAACTGCACCGGAAAAAGATGAATGGTGTCATTCTCAAAATTGATTTTGAGAAAGCCTACGACAAAGTTAAGTGGCCCTTTTTGTTGCAAACCTTGCGCATGAAGGGGTTCTCACAAAAATGGTGTCGCTGGGTAGAGAGTTTTGTATCTGGAGGTAGTGTGGCCATAAAAGTTAACGATGACGTTGGCAACTATTTTCAGACAAGAAAGGGGCTTCGTCAAGGCGACCCCGCATCTCCTATCCTGTTTAACATTGTGGCTGACATGCTAGCTACCCTTGTTGAGCGGGCTAAGCTGGATGGTCAAATTAGTGGGGTCATTCCACACTTGGTAGAAGATGGTCTATCCATCCTACAATATGCGGATGACACGATACTTGTTATGGATCTTGATTTAGATAAGGCAAGAAATCTTAAGTTACTCTTATGTGCTTTTGAGGAACTTTCTGGTCTCAAAATTAATTTTCATAAGAGCGAACTTTTTTGCTTTGGCGAGGCTGCAGAATTAGCACCCGAGTATGCCAACATTTTTGGATGCCAGCTTGGGCAGTTTCCGATTCGGTATCTGGGTATCCCCATACACTATCGGCGTCTAACTATTGTTGAGTGGAGGCATGTGGAAGAGAGACTTGAGAAACGTTTAGCCAGTTGGAAGGCCAAACTCTTGTCGTATGGGCGGCGATTGATCTTGATCAATTCTGTCCTAAGCAACATGGTTTTATATATGTTGTCCTTCTTCCACCTGCCGAAAGGGGTACTATAGCGGCTCGATTACTTCAGATCCAGATTTTTTTGGCAGAGTGATAACGAAACTAAGAAATATCGACTGGCTAGGTGGAGCATATTATGTAGACCTAAAAGTCAAGGGGGCCTGGGAATCCAAGACCTTGAGATTAAAAACACCGCTCTTCTCAGCAAGTGGGTTTATAAACTACTCACTGAGAATGGAGTATGGCAAGAAATCATTCGCAACAAGTATGTGGGATCCAATGCCATTTCTCAAATTTATTGGAAACCTGGGGATTCACATTTTTGGAGTGGTGTCATGAAGGCCAAGGAATTCTTCTTCCAATTTGGGATCTTCTCAGTTAGGGACGGTTCTCCGGTTCGTTTCTGGGAAGATACCTGGCTAGGGAACAACTCACTAATGGTGCAATATCCGAGCTTGTATAGGATTGTTAGACATAAATTTGTCACGATCAAACAAGTCTTAGGACAACAAAACCCCGATATTTCTTTTTGTAGGGATCTTTTGGGAACTCGTCTGGCAGCATGGAATGAATTACTCACTCGCCTGGATGACATTCAACTATCAGATGAGCCGGACACTTTTTGATGGAACTTGCATCAGAATGGCAAATTTTCGGTCAAATCCATGTATGATGCAATGGTACATTGTGATGCTCCGGTAGATAACAGGAAATTGTGGAAGCTAAAAATTCCTCTAAGAGTGAAGATTTTCCTCTGGTTTCAAAACAAAGGAGTCATTCTAACTAGAGATAATCTGGCACGACGAAACTAGCATGGGCCCAAGTCATGTGTCTTTTGTCAACATGACGAGTCTATCAAACACTTATTTTTTGAGTGCAAGTTCGCGCGGGCAGTTTGGGCCGTGGTCCAGGTAGCTTCGAATTTATACCCACCACGTACTGCACGGAATATGTTCAGCAACTGGTTGCGGGGTATTGATAAACAATTTTCTGCACATATTCTTGTGGGAGCGGCGGCCTTATGCTGGGCAATGTGGCTTACCAGGAATGATGTGATTTTTAACAACAAAAGTGTCTCGTCTCCTATGCAGGTTATTCATGCTTGTACACGATTGCTCCGTACGTGGTCTATCCTGCAGAAGCCGGAGGACAGGGACCTTTTTATGATGGTGTCTACTCGGCTGGAGCGTACGGCCAGGGAGGTTTTCTACCCCATGGATGGCGGTGTGATTTACGGATAGGATCTACCGCTTCTTAGGCTGGACCCGATTGATTTCTTGGCATTGTATCAAATTATTTTATTTTTAGAGTGCTCTGGACGTTTTGGCTGTGTGCATCTAGCTATGCAGAGGCCGATCTTTCTTTCAATATGATTGTATCACCTCGATATATCTATTCAATGAAAAGTCCTTTATCGAAAAAAGCATGTCACATAAGTGAAAAAATAACATGGCACAGCATTTAAGAAGGGAAAAGAGTACTTAAATGACCCTAGGAAGAACCAATGCCAAGCGCGAGAACCTAGGCAAACCACTTGAATTAAACAATTTAACCAATGCATGAAAGACTTTAGGTGCTAACTCATTAGACCTCTCCCAATGCATTGGTGCTAAAGTGGGGTGCTAAGTGCATTAAAATGCTTAGCAACTAATGTCCCTAATGTACTAAAAAAAACTAATGTCCCTAATGCATTGGTGCTTAGGTTTTGTAGCTAAGCCTCATCTATTTAATTGTTTAGTAATAAAACTCCTTCATGTACTGGTTGGTAGTCTTTTTGTCTAGGTCCACGTGCTTAGCATTGGTTTTTATTGGAGTCACCATAATGCTCTCTCTCCTCTTTAAATGCTTTGCCACATCTATGAGTAACTTAGAGTAGTAACATGCATATGTTACTAGTCTATGTTACTACCTTCACAATGGGTAGTAAGGCTGGTCATAGTGGAGAGTAACTTAGACTAGTGTCATACATATGACATTATTCTATGTTACTACCTTCATAGTGCAAAGTGTCATAAAAGTAGTATCATATATGATTGCATTTATTAACTTATAGACTCAATATTTTTAAAGAAGCGCTATGTGATTGTAACATAATATGTTAGGCTGGTCATAGTGGGAGTAACTTAGCAAGTAACATAGCGCATTCCAAGACAAGTTTGCTTATGTGGCATCTAGTTAATGAGGAGAGATGTGTTTGGAGTAACATAATATGTTACTGTAACATAACGCAAACCAAAGCAAAATGAGTCTATAATGTAATAAATACAATCATCTATGATACTACTTGTATGTTATTTTGCACTATGAAGGTAGTAACAAAGACTAGTGTCATATGCATGACACTAGTCTAAGTTACTCCCCACTATGAGCAGCCTTACTCCAAACACCTCTCTCCTTATTAATATATGTAGTGTGTCATGCATCACTGCATCTATTATATTGTAGACTTATTTTTTCTTGATATGTGTGATGTTACAGTAACTAGCTATGTTACTACATGCCTCTCTTTCTTCATTTATTACATGCCACATCATCTATTTTACCTAAATAAGTGTGATGTTACCATTTATGTTACTCCCACTGTGGGTTGGAAGAGGTCTCGCGGAGCAAGCTAAGATTACAGTTGACCAGCACTGACTCGGAGCAAGCTAGGATTACAGTTGACCAGCTTTATATTAAAATTAGTATAAAGTTGAATCATCTATTTTGAAACAGAGGGAATATGTTCAAGTGCCGTCTCAAGTTACCGGAAAGAAACGTGCACGCTTCCGACAAGACTGACGATTTCGTGTTTTGACACCTTTCTGAAAGTTAATCAAGATCTGACCCTAGTTTGTAAAAATGTCGGGATCTGACCTTTTTGCTACCGCCAGGATCCATGGCACTAGGGTGTAACAACCTACCGCCAGGGACCTTGACGGTAGGAAACACCTTTACTGCCAAACAGGCTGGCGGTAGACTGTACACCCCTACTATCAAAGTGCCCGGCGGTAGGTGCGAGTCCATACTTATAGAAAACTTCCGGTAGAGTGTGCAACTCTACTGTCAGGGACTTTGCCAGTAGGCTGTTATACCCTATCATCATAGATCCTGACAGTAAGAAAAGGGACAAATCTTGAAATTTTTGTAAGGCAGGGTCAAATCTCTGAAAACGGTCGAAATACGAAATTTAGCCGACTGACGAGCGAAACACGTTGCTGTCAGAGTACTTACTACGTCAGGAGATGAGTCACACGATTTGTTGTCATTTGCCGGGCACCAAGGCCTTGTCCTTCCTATCGAGGACGCTGTGTCCTGTCCTATTGCTTCTCCTTTCATTTTTCACACAGTAATTAGTAATGTCTTTTTTGTTGCTTCTGAGAGAGGCGCAGTCAATCTCTCAAGACATAAAGCTGTTTGGATCGAGGGAATTTATTTTAGTCTGACTAAAAATAGTTTTTTTAAGAGGCTAAAGTTCCAAGCACCTCTGATTAAAGAGGGGCTAAAACTAGTCTTGAGACTAAAAAATTTTAGTCAGGCGTACCTCTACTAAAATGTGGATTAGTCCTCTCTTTCCTCATTTAACTCTTCTCCTCTAACACGGGCGAGTTCTGGATTAAAGGGTTTGAAGAATAATAAATGCTCATTAACTTGATTTTAGTCTCTTTAGTATTTGGATCCAAATATGGATGAGGTTAGCAAGTTTTAGTCCCACTACTTTTAATCATGGGACTAAAAGGTATCAAGCACCCTCATACACAGTAAAACAATTGTGTAGCACGCAGAGGCAGGCGTTGAAAACAGAAAGAGAAACGGCGTGCAGAAGATGGTGTGATCGTCGAGCTTGGTAGATAATCACAATCTCGCAGCGGTGGTGGACGTGGCCGTGGGTGGGGTTCCTGTGCTGTCGGGGCGGGATGCTTCCCCGGCCCATGGACCTGCCGCGTGCCGCCATGTCATCCTCCACGCCGGCCACCGGTAGACGAGGTGAGATCTCAGAGAATAATCCCACGGAATATCGGGAGCATGCACCCACGCGCGGCCGATGGACTGCACAGTGCCCTCGTACGTCTCGCCACTAGACAATGCGTGTGGCCGCGACGTGAGGTGAGCTTCATCGGTCCCTCCCTCCACTCCACGCCGGCCGGCCGGCCACGGGACTGGGACTGGGACTCGGAGGAGAATAATGCCACCGAATAATATCGGCGTCGGAGCGCACGCAGACGCAGCGCAGGTGGATCCTCGACGCCCCCAGCAAAACCCGGCCCAGCCCCACCCCGCTCACGGTGGCGGTGGCGGTGGCGGGCACGACGGCCGTTTCCAACTCCGGCAAGAAAAACAAAACAGAAGAGAGCCGTGAGGTGAGGTGAGGTGAGGTGAGGTGAGGAGGAGTCCGGTAGTGAAAAGTGGGCGAGGCGCAACGGCCGGTGGAAAGCGAAACGAAACCCCGACGCCAACGCACTGAAAATGCGCGGTAACCAACCAGCCACCATAATAAATCCCCATCCCACCAACGCACGCACGCACGCAGGCAGGCAGCCGACGGAGCCCCCACTCCACCCCAGAGCAGAGCCGCGAGCACACAATAATCTAGCTAGCCAGCCAGCAAGCCAGTTACGGTCGACACCGCGGCACCACTGCCCGGCCCGGCAGCTCGTCCGTCGTCCCCTTCTCCCTCGCGCGCGGCCGGCGAGCGATGTCGAGCCACCAGGCGTGCTGCGGGACCATGTTCTGGGTGTACCTGCTGTCCTGCGCGGGGCTGGTGATGTTCGCGGGGCTCATGTCGGGGCTCACCCTCGGCCTCATGTCGCTCAGCCTGGTGGACCTGGAGGTGCTGGCCAAGGCCGGCACCCCGCAGGACCGCCGCAACGCCGCCCGGATCCTCCCCGTCGTCACCAACCAGCACCTCCTCCTCTGCACGCTCCTCATCGGCAACTCCCTCGCCATGGAGGCGCTCCCCATCTTCCTCGACTCCCTCCTCCCCTCCTTCGGCGCCATCCTCATCTCCGTCACCCTCATCCTCGCCTTCGGTGAGGTGATCCATCCACCTCTTCCGATTTTACATTCCGATTCAGCAGCGCTCTGTTTTTCCCCCTTCTTCTTCTTCTTGTTCCTGACCTGGTGATTTGATGGTTCGATGGACCCTGCAGATCATGCCGCAGGCCATCTGCACGCGCTACGGCCTCAGCATGGGGGCCAAGGCAGCGCCCATCGTCCGGGTGCTCCTCGTCGTCTTCTTCCCGGTGGCATACCCCATCAGCAAGGTACTACGCCCAATTTCTTCCCCTGTCTCCTTGCAAGAATCCATCCGGGAGGAGCAACTGCCAATTCTGAGTGCGCGCAGTCCAAATTGGGCTCAGAGTTAAGGCATCCCAAGTGGGCGCCTGCCTGCAACTGCAAGTGGGATGTCGATCATGCTCCCTCATCATTAACTAATTTGCCATGCTCATCTAGTCATCAGAACTACCCACACAGGTCAACATGCCCTGTTTATATGAATTGTTTTGTACTCCTACCTACTAGTGACTAGTTGTCGCACTGATTAAAATCTCCGCGCAACGAGCAAGTAATCGGTGGCCGAGAAATAAGGTCCGTATCTCGCTAATGCCAAACTAAATGAACAGAAAATGCACTCCTCTACATGTGCATATGATTGAGTCCTGCTGACTCAGGTTCAGTATGAAAGCATCTTCAGTTCTGAAGAACAGTTTTTTTCTTTAAGAACAGTTACTTGGCAGTTTTACCATTTCCCTGCTAAGTGTTTCTTATATGAATCGGTTATTCTTAAGGACCGTATTTTGATAAAAGAAATGTGAGTTTATTACTACTGACGAACGATCTGTGATCAATCATGTACATTGATTTTTATAGCACACGCTTAGCCAGGGTAGTTGCATATAGCTTTCATGCCATTTCAGTGTTCTTCCAATGCAAATGATGGGCACTTCTATGTGTGTCCGAAAAGAAAAGAACAAAATGTGTTCCCCCCCTCTTTTTCGTCGATTCTGTATCTTGCTTCATTTATGCTTTGTTTTTCAGCTGTTGGACTGGCTATTGGGAAAGGGCCATGTTGCACTTATGAGGAGAGCTGAGCTAAAGACATTGGTTGATATGCACGGCGATGCGGTCAGTTCTATTTTTATTCACTCTTTCGTTTATGATAAGTAGATGCCATCTTCACTTCTTCAGTCCAACATTTATTACTCTGTTCCAATTTCTCAACTAGTATTATAAGTTGCATACATACTTGTCCTGCAATAAACATGAGCCTTGTATGCATTTTCATTTAAAACAGTTTAAAACTGCAAAGCCAATCAGCACAACAAACAGATGTTGGTATAACAGCGAAGAACAAAATAAAAAAAATCCCCGTCCAAGTGCCCATTATGAGTTGTATATATTCAAAGCACAATTTGCATTCATGGTAACTTAATTTCTCTGTACAGCCTTACAGGAATTAATTTACTTTATTTGATTAGTATTTTTGTCTATATTACTTGAAGCCCTGGAAAGTTAGCTCAGGATGATATACTTTGGTTCATTAGATTCTAGATGGCCATGTCATTATACAGCACTATAACCCTTTGTTAGAAACATTGTGACTGCATTTCTATATGTCCCCAATCTCCTCATGGTTCGATATTTGATCATTCTTGAAAGCTAAAATACTAGGGAGTAGGGACTAAAGTAACTAACTAACTATTGTTGCTCTCCTTAGACAAAGATACAAACTACCACTAAACTATTGTTTTTCTCACTTTGTTCGTAGGCTGGAAAAGGTGGAGAGCTGACTCATGATGAAACTACTATCATTGCAGGAGCATTGGAGATGACTCAAAAGACTGCAAAAGATGCCATGACTCCCATATCTGAAACCTTCTCACTTGACATAAATGCCAAGCTGGATGTGTATGAATCTTCCAATTTATTTAATGTGTTTTTATCGAAATATATGATACTGATGCTACTATTTGTCTCTTGATAGGCATACGGTGGGTATGATAATGACCAAAGGGCACAGCCGTATTCCTATATACTCTGGAAGACCAAGCAATATCATCGGTCTTATATTGGTGAGTAAGCTGAGGTTTTCATGAATTTATTGAGAAATCCTATTACCTTAATTAGGTCCATTCCGCGAGATATATTTTTATGGACTCCATGTTATGAACTCTTAGTGGCACCTTACAAATGGCGAATATTTTTGAAGTTGCAGTTTCCAGAGCGGTGTCTTAACAACATTTTGTACCGTTCCTCACAAAAATTACTGTTAAATCTTAAGATGATTGCGCAAACAGATATCTGAACCTGTTAATCTTTGTTTGGTTTAATACATCAGTCTTTTGATCAAAGAACTGTGGTGAAAACTGAAAATCTCCACTATAAATTCATCACTGCTTTTCGAGTTGTCCTTTTCAGAAGAAAAAGAAAAAAGGTTACAGGGGTGGGTGGGGGACTATGTCGCGTCAGGGACACCTTTTTTCCAAAAAAAAATCTGATTTTCATTTGTGTACAGAACTTCTCCTCTGAATATATTAAAGCAGCATTTCTGTTATTCGTAAAAAATAATGTCCTTTTAGAAGCTGACCTTTTTGCAAACACCAGCCTGTGAGTAGCACATGGCCATTGAAAGTTTGTTTTTCAATTATTGTGGAGCTTTCATGATCATGTACAGAGTTGTGTAATGAAGTATAAAGAGTGTAGAAACATGACACCATCCTGAACACCAATCAAGCCCAGCTTTTCCACTTTGAGTGATGTATTATTTTGATCTGCTAAAAAGTCTCTCATTTTAGGTAAAAAACTTGCTTACTTGCCGACCTGAGGATGAGGTGCCCACTAGACATGTTACTATCAGAAAAATTCCAAGGTATCATCTTTTATGACCTTGTTAAATTTGTCTGGTGAACAAATATGATTCTATCATGCATGTATCGTATGGACTTAGGCGTTTTGGTTGATAATCTATCAGTACCAACACTGAAGCATGTTCAGGAATGCTCTGTACTATGCTGCACATGTACTAATTTAAGATTGTTTTCCTTGCCATAAAAAGTACCTAATTGCATTCCCAGTTTTTTTGTGTGGTTTAAAATTGATTATATTTAATGGCTAGTAGTTCTAAGTTCTAGAAAAAACGGTAGAACAGATGATACAGATTTTGAAGGGGTCAATGTCCTGAGCTAAAGCAGAGTGACCCCTTTGGGTAGCGACAAATTACATCAGATTTGAGCAATTTTAATTTTGGAGAGCATACAAGCACTATTTTGCCCCTAAAAAATCCACGCTGTTCGTTGAGGTTAAATTATGTACTCCCTCTGTCCGGAAATACTTGTCATCAAAATGGATAAACGGAGATGTATCTAGACGTATTTTAGTTCTAGATACATCCTCTTTTATCCATTTTGATGACAAGTATTTTCGGACGGAGGGAGTATATGTTATCGAATCAGTGTGCATTATTTGTCTTGTATTCTCATTCATAGTTTTGCTGTGTTTTCTGTACATCAGGGTGGCTGATGATCTTCCTCTCTATGACATTCTAAATGAGTTTCAGAAAGGTCACAGCCACATGGCTGTGGTTGTTAAACGCACTAAAGAAGGAGCATCTGTTGAAAAGAATAACAGTTTTACAGCAGATTATAAAATGACCAATGGACATGCTCATGCTGATGGTACATGTTTCATTCACCTAGTTTCATTATTTGATTATCCTTGTCAACTACTCCCTCTGTTCCTAAAATACTCCCTCCGAGTCACTTATTTTGGGACGGAGGGAGTATAAGACGTCATTTTGGTAGTTCAATTGAACTACCAAAACGTCTTATATTTAAGAACGGAGGGAGTACATGTCTTTCAAGTAAATGTGTATTATCTTCCTTGGCTGATAAGTTGTGTGTACTCTTAGGTCTGGGTCTGTCACCCTCACATGTCAACACTCCCGGAAGTCGTCGAAATAACAATGACAAATACAGTAAGAAAATTGAAAGAAAACGGGACAACATTCTTGATTTTAACACCGATCCACTTCCTCATTATTCAATGGATGAGGAAGCAGTGGGAATAATTACAATGGAAGATGTCATGGAGCAGCTGCTGCAGGTTTGACTTATTTTTGTTAGAGCCTCTCCTTAGTTGGGAAATTATTTGGGGTACATTGTTGCGTGATCATATTTTCAAAACTTAATGATGCCTTTTGGATTTATAGCCTAATTTATCATAAAGTGGCAAGTTTTACCCATGCCATGTGAGAACGGCTTGCTTATATTGCTTTATTGTATTTCTTATTCTTGACAACATTTTGGCCATCCTCAAAAGTAAACGAATCTCAAAGCCACAAGTCGTCCTCAACATTAGTTCACGAAAATACAATTGTAGTACTAATTAAGGTGTCGTCCGACCGTTAATAAAGCCTAGGCATTGTCCACAGGTTTACAGGGTTATATTGTTTGGCATTTTCTCACATTGCTAACTGACTTAAATTTCTCCCCTCACAGGAAGATATCTTGGATGAGACAGATGAGTATGTTGATGTGCATAACAAGTAAGTGGCTCGGTGCTGGTACTTTGCATGTTTTATTTATTTATTTTTGGCGGGGAAGGTGCTTTGCATGTTTAATTGGTATAGAGGTGTAACTTTCCTTCGTTTCGCAGGATCAAAATAAACATGTTACCGCCAGGCAAATCATTGTCGCCTCTTATATCTCCTAGTGGTG
Source organism: Triticum monococcum (assembly GCA_034509565.1). Classification (NCBI taxonomy): domain Eukaryota; kingdom Viridiplantae; phylum Streptophyta; class Magnoliopsida; order Poales; family Poaceae; genus Triticum; species Triticum monococcum. Next base: position 676,887,530 of record CM067845.1, read on the forward strand.
GACCTCTGTCTCAAGGACTAAGAAAGACCCCTATGGCTTCTCCGCTGTCGCCATACCATAATGGCGGCTCCATCTTACGTTCCCCTGCTGCAAACCATGCTCGATCCCCTGGGACTTTACCGACAGCCTTTTCTCCTGGGAGGTCACCGGCATCTCAAACCCCCGTGCGCAGTTCGCCGACTTCAAGTTGGGTGAGTAGTAGCAGTTTTGTATACCAAGTGATGGTTATTCATGATTTTTGTACATGCTTTGTTTTCTTAAGAAAATCCCTTGAAGTTGTAACAACAATCTTTTTCACCTCATCCTACATGCCATGGTCATTGTTCTGGTTCTTCCTTTTACAGGTCTCGAGGAATTCGTACCGAAATCCGTAGAAATGGTGGTGAGAGCTAATGCCAAAGAGCTCAGGGGGCAACAATCCCAGTTGAGATCACTCCCAAGATCAAATGAAGGCATTGAAGAGTGTAGGGGTCAAAGAATGAAGACCCCACAGCTCTCTGCTTTGTTGCTGGTCCTTGTTTATTTATGACTTTCTTGTACATATATATGTGTCCCTTAGCATCTGAACCTGAGTATGGATGAGCTCTCACCACCTACTGTAGACGCCCTTTTTGCCAAACTTGTAGCAACCATTGCAAAAGAAGAAAACTGCAGAGAGAAACGACGTAAAAGAAACGCATTCTGTATGTATCGCGCATCTGCGCATCTGTGCTGGTATTCTTGTTTGTCAGCCGCCATTGTACTCACTCAAACTCAAGTAAAGCAGCTGTTGGTGCTAGTACTGCTGGTGGCTGCCCCCATTTATGTAAGAACTGTACAAGCTTATGTTTCTAATGAGTTTCACTGTCAATACGCATTTTTCTTTTCGAAAAGGGGATAGCCCGGCCACTGCATCATACGATGCACACAACCATTTTATTAAACAAAAGTAAGTCCAAGTCATCGAGTACCAAAAGGTTTACAGCAAAACACGCTCAAGTCGGTCCAAAATAAGATTACATAGCTCATCCACATGATCTGCTACTCTGTCTAAACGTCCCAGATGGTTCAGCTGAACGGTTACCCTGTCAGCATCAACGGGACGCGACTGGTCAGATGAATTACTCCCATCCGTTTCCAGGACCGATGCTAACCCGTCTGCTATGAGTGAGTATTGATTGTGTGTATGTTAGTTATGGTCAAGGTAACGGGCGAATGAGGCAGCAGCAGCCAGCGACTGGGCAAGGATGTACTAGTACGTATGTAGGTGCGGTGGTTCTGTTTAAAGCGTCAAGTGCTGACCGGTGTTAGTTTAATTTGGTGTGATAGATGGACTGATCCAGCTAGCACGGTGGTGCCACTAACATGAGAGAAAAATGCACCGTCGCCGTTGAACTGAATAACCGCCGGGCACTGGAGATAGTTATAGTGGAAGCACATCACAAATTCCGCATGGTGGTAAGGCTCGATTGCTTCATGAGTTGGAAACATGGAGGCGTTTTCTACCACGCATGCCAATCTTTCTACAACATCTAGTACCTTGCTGATCACTAGTAGAAAACAGGGCTTTGGTTCAGGCCGGCTCAGCCCATTAGTTCCGGTTCAGTCCAGAACCGGGACCAATGTGGGCATTGGTTCCGGTTCGTGAGCCCAGGGGGCCGGCCGGGCCACGTGGGCCATTGGTCCCGGTTCATCTGGACCTTTTGGTCCCGGTTGGTGGGATGAACCGGGACTAATGGGCCTCGCTCCTGGCCCACCACCATTGGTCCTGGTTGGTGGCTTGAACTGGGACCAAAGGCTCCCCTTTAGTCCCGGCTCATGCCACCAACCGGGACCAATGAGGTGCCTATATATACCCCTCGCTCGCGAGCAGAGCACCCCAGTGCTCTGTTTTTCTCTGGCCGAGGGGGAGAGGGCTTGGTGGTGCTCTAGCTCACCTCCTATGCACACAAGGTGTTTGATGGAATGCCCGAGCCACACTACTTAAGCTTTCTCCTCTCCAAGCTCGACCTCCAAGCTCCATTTTTCATAATATTTGTCTAGGCTTAGCGGTCCGTCACGCCTCGTCCCCGTCTTCACCGCCGTCGATCACCCGCGCCGAGCTCATCGCCGGCACCACCGTGGTGAGCCTCTTGTTTTATCTTCTTTCTGAAAGGAAAAATATTCTTACTTGCATGTTTACATAGATACTTTACTTTTATTATTGCATCTTATATAGTGCGATGGTTTTGGTATCCGCCCCCGTCGGCCCTCGTCCTGTCTATGATTCGGATGTGGTATATATATTATCTTTATAACTATTGGTTCATTTATTATTTATGAAAATTATGCCGACCAACGTGACATAGATATTATTTATGTAGGATGTATGTGAATCGGAAATGCCAACCGACCCTATTGTCGAGAGGTTAAATTTAGTTGAAGAAGAAAACAATTTGTTGAAGGAAAAAATAAAAAAATTTGAGGAGGAGAAGATGATATTGGAGTTGCATGTTGCGGATGTCGTCGATGATCACAAGATCAAGATGGATGCATTGTGCTTGAAGATTAGAAAGATTAGAAAATATGCCATTGATACCGAGGCTTGGTATCATTATGCCGTTGAATGAATTGTTACCTTGGTTGCGATTATGATCGCATTTGTTTTCGCATTGAAATGTTTTACATAGTTTCAATGTATGGTTTAATTAATTAGATGCTCTGGAGAGCTATATGTTGTTAGATGAGAACTATGTATGCACTTTGGTTTTAATGTGATGATGAACTTCTATTAATTTGGACACTTAATTATATATAATGCACGCAGATGAACCGGCAATGGATGTACGGTGACAGACACACCCGCGAATACATTAAGGGCGTGCATGAGTTTCTCGAAGCAGCTGAGGCAAACAAGCAGAATGGTTTTATGTGTTGTCCATGTACTGAATGTGGGAATACGAGGTCTTACTCTAATCGGAAAAATTTTCACTCCCACCTGCTTTACAAGGCTTTCATGCCACACTATAATGTTTGGACGAGGCACGGAGAAATAGGGGTTATGATGGAAGACGGCAAAGAAGAAGAGTACGATGACAACTATGTGCCCCCTGAATACGGTGATGCTGCAACGGGGGGAGCTGGTGAAGATCAAGAGAAACCAGACGATGTGCCCAATGATGCTGCAACGGGTGAAGCTGCTGAAGATCAAAAGAAACCAGACGATGTGCCCGATGATTGTGATCTCCACCGGGTCATTGTCGATGCAAGGACGCAATGCGAAAGTGAAAAGGAGAAGCTGAAGTTCAATCGCATGTTAGAGGATCACAAAAAAGGGTTGTACCCCAATTGCGAAGATGGCAACACAAAGCTCGGTACCGTACTGGAATTGCTGCAGTGGAAGGCAGAAAATGCTGTGTCTGACAAAGGATTTGAGAAGCTACTGAAAATATTGAAGAAGAAGCTTCCAAAGGATAACGAATTGCCCGACAATACATACGCAGCAAAGAAGGTCGTATGCCCTCTAGGATTGGAGGTGGAGAAGATACATGCATGCCCTAATGACTACATCCTCTACCGCGGTGCATACAAGGATCTGAACGCATGCCCGGTATGCGATGCATTGCGGTATAAGATCAGACAAGATGACCCTGGTGATGTTGACGGCGAGCCCCCCAGGAAGAGGGTTCCTGCGAAGGTGATGTGGTATGCTCCTATAATACCACGGTTGAAACGTATGTTCAGAAACGAAGAGCATGCCAAGTTGATGCGATAGCACAGTGAGAACCGAAAGAAAGATGGGAAGTTGAGAGCACCCGCTGACGGGTCGCAGTGGAGGAAAATCGAGAGAAAGTACTGGGATGAGTTTGCAAAGGACCGAAGGAATGTATGGTTTGCTTTAAGCGCGGATGGCATTAATCCTTTCGGGGAGCAGAGCAGCAATCACAGCACCTGGCCCGTGACTCTATGTATGTATAACCTTCCTCCTTGGATGTGCATGAAGCGGAAGTTCATTATGATGCCAGTTCTCATCCAAGGCCCTAAGCAACCCGCCAATGAAATTGATGTGTACCTAAGGCCATTAGTTGAAGAACTTTTACAAATATGGAATGGAAACGGTGTACGTACGTGGGATGAGCACAGACAGGAGGAATTTAACCTTAAGGCGTTGCTGTTCGTGACCATCAACGATTGGCCCGCTCTCAGTAACCTTTCAGGACAGACAAACAAAGGATACCACGCATGCACGCACTGTTTAGATGACATTGAAAGTATATACCTGGACAAATGCAAGAAGAATGTGTACCTGGGCCATCGTCGATTTCTTCCGACCAACCATCAATGTCGAAAGAAAGGCAAGCATTTCAAAGGCGAGGCAGATCACCGAAAGAAGCCCGCCATGCGCACCGGTGATCACGTGCTTGCTATGGTCAATGATTTACACTACATAATCTTTGGAAAGGGTCCCGGTGGACTAGCTGTTCCGAATGACGCTGAGGGACACGCACCCATGTGGAAGAAGAAATCTATATTTTGGGACCTACCCTACTGGAAAGACCTAGAGGTCCGCTGCTCAATCGACGTGATGCACGTGACGAAGAACCTTTGCGTGAACCTGCTAGGCTTCTTGGGTGTGTATGGGAAGACAAAAGATACACCTGAGGCACGGGAGGACCTACAACGTTTGCACGAAAAAGACGGCATGCCTCCGAAGCAGTATAAAGGTCCTGCCAGTTACGCTCTTACGAAAGAAGAGAAAGAAATCTTCTTTGAATGCCTGCTCAGTATGAAGGTCACGAATGGCTTCTCGTCGAATATAAAGGGAATAATAAATATGCCAGAGAAAAAGTTTCAGAACCTAAAGTCTCATGACTGCCACGTGATTATGACGCAACTGCTTCCGGTTGCATTGAGGGGGCTTCTACCGGAAAACGTCCGTTTAGCCATTGTGAAGCTATGTGCATTCCTCAATGCAATCTCTCAGAAGGTGATCGATCCAGAAATCGTACCAAGGCTAAGGAGTGATGTGGCGCAATGTCTTCAATATCATGACGCACGTCCTAGTTCATCTAGTCGACGAGATTGTCATCCTGGGGCCCGTATTTCTACACAATATGTTCCCCTTTGAGAGGTTCCTGGGAGTCCTAAAGAAATATGTCTGTAACCACGCTAGGCCAGAAGGAAGCATCTCCATGGGCCATCAAACAGAGGATGTTATCGGGTTTTGTGTTGACTTCATTCCTGGCCTTAAGAAGATAGGTCTCCCTAAATCGCGGTATGAGGGGAGACTGACTGGAAAAGGCACTCTTGGAAGAGACTCAATAATATGCAGGGACGGATATTCTTGGTCTCAAGCACACTACACAGTTCTACAGAACTCTACCTTGGTGACTCCGTAGGTCGATGAACACAAGAACAGTCTGCACTCCAAACACCCGGAGCAGTGCGACGACTGGATTACATGTTAACACATCAGGACTTTCAGCAGTTGGTTGGAAACACGTCTCAGAGTTGACGACACTGTTTGTGATGAGTTGTACTTGTTGTCCAGGGGACCATCTTTGACTGTATTGAGTTACAAAGGATACGAGATAAATGGGAATACATTTTACACGATCGCCCAAGATCAAAAGAGCACCAACCAAAACAGCGGTGTCCGCTTTGATGCAACAACCGAGAGCGGAAAGGACACATATTATGGTTACATAGTGGACATATGGGAACTTGACTACAGACCTGATTTTAAGGTCCCTTTGTTTAAGTGCAAATGGGTCAATCTATTAGGCGGGGGGGTACAAGTAGACCCACAGTATGGAATGATAACAGTGGATCCGAAAAATCTTGGGTACACTGACGAACCGTTCGTCCTAGCCAATGATGTGGCACAGGTTATCTATGTGAAGGACATGTCTACCAAACCGAGAAAAAGAAAAGATAAGGAAGCGAATACATCATACGATGAGCCAAAGCGCCACATAGTTCTTTCAGGAAAAAGGGACATCCTGGGAGTGGACGGCAAGACAGACATGTCTGAAGATTATGAAAAGTTTCATGAAATTCCTCCCTTCAATGTCAAGGCTGACCCAAGCATCCTGATAAACAATGAAGATTATCCCTGGTTACGGCGCAATAAGCAAATGACACAAGCGAAGAAAAAGTGAAGACTTTCTCCCGCAACTTTGTAAAACACGAACATGCTACCATTGTCCATTTTGTACATGCACATGCTATGTGGGTGAAATTATGATACCATCCCAACTTTCAACCTTTTCAGAGTTCATTTGAAATGCTTTCATGTCTTATGGTTCGGCCCTCGTAATACCATGACCATTAGTCCCTGGCCCATGCCAACTTTCAACTTTCAACTTTCTAAAACTAATGGCACTAACAGAAAGTTTATAATTTTGCTCCTCGCCCCTGGCCCATGACCATTAGTCCCGGTTTGTGCCACAAACCGGGACTAAAGGGTTGGTCCTCGTTGCGGGCAGAGTTTAGTCCCACCTCGCCAACCGAAGGGGGCCCACACCGGTTTATAAGCCCTTCCCTCTCTGCCTTGTTGAGCTCCTCTCAAAGTGAAAATAGATGCCCTAATAGAGAAAAGTTTAACCTAAATTCATAGTGAATTTCTCTGAAATTCATACAATTTTACTAGGAATTTAGGTTGAATTTTCTCTATAAGCGCATCTATTCTCATTTTTTTAGTAAGTTAATCACAAACTTGTGATTCAAACAGTTTCAAAGAATTCAAATTTTAACTATTCAAATTTGAAAACTAATGGCACTAACAGAAAGTTTATAATTTTTCTAAAACTAATGGCACTAACAGAAAGTTTATAATTTTGCTAACCTAAAAGCAAACAGAATTAAAAATCAAAGCAAAAAACAAAAGAAAATAAATAATGCAAAAAACAAATCAAAAAACAGGGAAAAATATTTTTATAGTAAAAGTTAATCAGAAAATAAAATAAATAAAGCAACAAAGAAAATAAAATAAATAAAAAAGTGTTTTCAAATTTGAAAACTAATGGCACTAACAGCAAGTTTATAATTTTTCTAAAACTAATGGCACTAACAGAAAGTTTATAATTTTGCTAACCTAAAAGCAAATAGAATTAAAAATTAAAGCAAAAAACAAAAGAAAATAAATAATGCAAAAAACAAATAAAAAAACAGGAAAAAACTATTTTTATAGTAAAGTTAATCACAGAATAAAATAAATAAAGCAACAAAGAAAACAAAAAAACTAAAAAAGTGTTTTCAAATTTGAAAACTAATGGCATTAACAAAAAGTTTATAATTTTTCTAAAACTAAAAGCATAAAGAATTAAAAAAAATAAAGCAAAAAACAAAAGAAAATAAATAAAGCAACAAAAAAATGCCACCTACTGGGCCACCACGGCCTAAATACGACTAGAAACCCTACCATGGGCCAGGATTCAGGCTCACAGCAGGCCTAGTAGGCCCACAGGCATTGTAGTGACAGATTAGGCCCGAAAGCCTGCAGTTGAGAGGAGCTCGGGAGGGTGGGTGCAGCAGCGCTTATAAACCACTCCCGAGCCCTCTCAACTAGCGAGGTGGGAATAAACTTTTGGGCGCGGGGCAGCACAAGGCCATTGGTCCCGGTTGATGGCACCAACCGGGACTAAAGGGGGCATTGGTCATGGTTCGTGGAACTAACCAAGACCAATGCCCCCCTTTAGTCCCGGTTGGTGCCACCAACCGGGACCAATGGCCTCTGCTTCCCGCCCTTTCGGCTGCTGAAAAGAGACCTATGGTCCCGGTTGGTGCCACCAATCGAGACCAATGCCCCCTTTAGTCCCGGTTTGTGCCACGAACCGGGACCAAAGGCCTGGGTATATAAGTAGCACTTGGGAAAATTAGACGAACTCATCGCCAGTTGCCCCTCGGCCCACCCGACGACGCCGAGCTCATCGACGCCGCCAGGCTGCCCAGATCAACGCCGATCTGCTGCCCCTACGCCGCGCGCCGCCCAGACGTCGTCCGCACGCCGCCCCGACGCTGTCCGCGCGCGCCCGTCGTCGCCCCTGCCCCGTCGCCGCCAGGCTGCCCTGAAGCCGCCCGCCGCCCCCGCCGACGCCGTCATCGTCGCCCGCACCGATTTCGGCCGGCGACCTCGACCCCTCCCCGCGCTGTGAGCCCCTGCCTCCTCCCCTTTTCCTTCTCATTGTCGTCCCCACACGTCATCCGTAAGCGCGCGCCACCGCCAACCATCGTCGCCGTCGCCGTATAATGCTCATGTATATGCTTACTGTATGTATGTATGTATGTATGTATGTATGTATGTTCACTGTATAATGCTCTGTATATGCTGTATATATAATGCTCATTTTTGCTTTTTTGTTACCAAGAAAAAGGTCTATTTTTTGTTGATATGTATGTTCATATGCTCATTAATATTTTAAAAAATGTTCATATGCTCATTTAAGAAAATGTTCATATGTAACATTTAAGAAAAAAAGTAAATGTATGTATGTTCATATGCAAAGAATTATTTTTGGATGAAATGAGATGAGATGAGATGTGTTTTGTGTTGGAGAAGAAAAGAGGAAGAAGGAAGAAGGAAGAAGAAGTAAAAGAGGGTCGAGGGGGGGTCGATATACTCCCTCCCCGATAACAATTTTTTCCATGTATATATGCAAAAGTTACATTTTTAGAAAAGTTTTATATATCTAGCTAGAAAGAAGGAAGAAGAAGAAAAAGAAGGAGAGGAAAAAGGAAAATAAGAAGAGGAAGAAAGGAGAAGAAGAGGAGAGGAAGAAGGGGAAAATAAATAAGAAAAAGAAAAAAAGAAGAGGAGAAGAAGAAAGGAATAGAGGAGAAGAAGAGAAAATAGAATATATTCTATTTTCTCTTCTTCTCCTCTATTCCTTTCTTCTTCTCCTCTTTTTTTTCTTCTTTTTTTTCTTCGATCTTCTCCTCTAGATATTCATTTCTTCTTCTCCTCTTTTTATTTCAGGGTCGTCTAGGGGTCGAGGGTTCCAGGGTCGTCGAGGGTTCGAGGGGTCATGGATCGCCGAGGGGTCGAGAGAGGTTTCCTAGTGTCAAAGTATTGAAGAAATCCATGGCTTCATCATTAGCCGGAAGTAACCAGGGCATGACGAAGTCCTCCAAAGTTATTTTGGAATGGTGTCCCGGATAGGATAATTTGCCTTTTTGTATGAATTTCAGCAAAGGCCTTCCAAATAACGATATTTGGAAGGTTCTTGCTGAACTTTGTACCAAAAAGCGAATTATCCTATCTAGGACTCCGTTCCAAAATAACTTTGGAGAGCTTCGTACCATCATGCACATGTTACTTTCGCCTAATGATGAAGACATAGTTTTGTTGAATCCTTTGACACTAGGCAACCTCCCGACCCCTCGGCAATCCTCTCGAACATGAGAGGAAGAAGAGGATCGCCGAGGGGTCGAGGGTTCCAGGGTCGTCGAGGGTTCGAGGGGTCGAGGATCGCCGAGGGGTCGAGAGAGGTTTCCTAGTGTCAAAGTATTGAAGAAATCCATGGCTTCATCATTAGCCGAAAGTAACCAGGGCATGACGAAGTCCTCCAAAATTATTTTGGAATGGTGTCCCGGATAGGATAATGCCTTTTTGTATGAATTTCAGCAAAGGTCTTCCAAATAACGATATTTGGAAGGTTCTTGCTGAACTTTGTACCAAAAGGCGAATTATCCTATCTAGGACTCTGTTCCAAAATAACTTTGGAGAGTTTCGTACCATCATGCACATGTTACTTTCGCCTAATGATGAAGACATGGTTTTGTTGAATCCTTTGACACTAGGCAACCTCCCGACCCCTCGGCGATCCTCTCGAACATGAGAGGAAGAAGAGGATCACCGAGGGGTCGAGGGTTCCAGGGTCGTCGAGGGTTCGAGGGGTCGGGGATCGCCGAGGGGTCGAGAGAGGTTTCCTAGTGTCAAAGTATTGAAGAAATCCATGGCTTCATCATTAGCCAGAAGTAACCAGGGCATGACGAAGTCCTCCAAAATTATTTTGGAATGGTGTCCCGGATAGGATAATTTGCCTTCTTGTATGAATTTCAGCAAAGGCCTTCCAAATAACGATATTTGGAAGGTTCTTGCTGAACTTTGTACCAAAAAGCGAATTATCCTATCTAGGACTCCGTTCCAAAATAACTTTGGAGAGCTTCGTACCATCATGCACATGTTACTTTCGCCTAATGATGAAGACATGGTTTTGTTGAATCCTTTGACACTAGGCAACCTCCCGACCCCTCGGCGATGCTCTCGAACATGAGAGGAAGAAGAGGATAAAAAAGAAGAGGAAGAAGAAAAAAAGAGGAGAAGAAAGAATAGAGGAGTTCTCTTTTTTTAGCGGGAACGAGGGTCGTCGAGGGACATAGATGTAGTGTCGGCGTTGTCGATATATACCCCCTCCCGATAGCTTCAACACGTGGGGGGCTCGATATTACCCCCTCCTTGAAGCGTTCTCGAGGCCACCCCAAACCCTTGAAGCGTTGTCGAGGCCACCCCAAACCCTAGAGAAGCAGCGTCGAGGCCACTAATTAATATATATGATTCCTTACTATGATTAGGTAGCTAGTTCTACGTTTGCCACTAATATATCCATCTGTCATGTTTGAATAATAATTGCCATGTTGTAAATATTTGTAGAAACTATGGACACCGCCCGAGACGAAGCAAAAGAAGCGTTGTTGAGGGACATAATCGCAGAAGGAAGTGATGCCGTCTCATTGTTTCTCAACGACACCGATGGTCTGGAAGGAGAGGGTGAAGAAGCTGGCTACGGTGACCTAATGCCGGTGCAAGAAGAAGAACATGAGGACGGCTCCGGTGACCCAATGCCGATGCAAGAAGGAGACCGTGATGACGGCTCCGGTGACCAAACCGAGTCCGGCCAGGTATATATATTAGTTAAGCCTGTGCTAACTAGCTGATTGATGCGTTCATTGTTTTGGTATGTACACATATTAATTAAGTCTTTGTTCTTTTTTCTAGCCCTCCGGATCGAGCACAACTTCGGTAAAGAGATGAGGCCCAAAGAAAAAGTTGAGCTCGGATAAAAGGTTTGAGATCATAGCAATCGCGCCCGATGGCCAACCGATTGAACCCATCCGAACAAAGAACGCATTTGTTGCTTAGTGCGGGGTTCTGGTTAGGGACAAGATCCCGGTAAGCATCCAGCAATGGTTTAAGCCGGGTACAGAAGACCCTGAGGTGTCTTATGTCCATGATATGCAAAAAATGATCTTTGCACTGAGCTGAAGTCAAATTTCACCCTACCGCCAGAGGATAATCCACAGAACCCAGTTAAAGAGCAATTAATCAAGTCTTTTGCTCTTAAGAGGATGGCAGAACTATTCAGGAGGTGGAAGAAAGAGCTGAATAAGTTTGTCGAAAATAATGAGACACCAGAATTCAACGGCAGCTATGAGAAGATTAGAGATCACTGGCCCGCATTTGTGGCCCACAAGACATTGGAAAAGAGTAAGAAGATGTCGGCGACAAACAAGCAAAATGCTGCGAAGAAGAAGCTTCACCATCGCACGGGGTCAGGTGGCTACCTCGTAGCCCGGCCTAAGTGGGCCAAGACTGAGAATGATCTGGTTGATAAAGGGATCGAACCAGAGACAATTAACTGGCCAGACCATTACCGGACTTGGTTCTTCGGGGATGGCGGAACCTTGGACCCTGTAACAGGGAAGTGCATTTGGACGAACGATCAAATGGACATACCAGTCAGGAAGCTTAAGCAGTATATCAAAGCAGCGCAGGAAGGGACGTTCTTTCCAGACAGAGAGAACGACGAGCTCACAATGGCCCTCGGGAATCCTGAGCACCCTGGACGGACACGAGGCACGCCAGGTTCCATTCTGTGGAAGGTTGGGTTTCCGGACGCAGGCGGTTACAAATCCCATGAGAGGAGGAAAAAAGTGCAGCAGACCCAAATGCAGGCGCTGCAAGCAAGGGTAGACGCGATAGAGGAACGAGAAGCAAATCGCAGCAAACGTACTGCCGAAGCTTCCCCCGAAGCTACCCCGCCATCTCAGCGCAGAAGCAGCGTGGCTTCCACCGAGCTGCTTCAGCCGGAGCATGCCTTGACGGCTCCTGCCAGCTATCCCGTGGATGCTATCACGGAGTCTCAAAATTGCCACCTTATGACGCAATGGATGAATTTGAAGGTCAAGGCGGCTGTTGGCTCTGTTTATCCTACTGAACCCGGCGCAACTTTTCACTGCCGGCCGATTCTAGAAGGATATGCTGAAGGAAATATGCCCTAGAGGCAATAATGAAGTTATTATTTATTTCCTTATATCATGATAAATGTTTATTATTCATGCTAGAATTGTATTAACCGGAAACATAATACATGTGTGAATACATAGACAAACAGAGTGTCACTAGTATGCCTCTACTTGACTAGCTCGTTAATCAAAGATGGTTATGTTTCCTAACCATGGACAAAGAGTTGTTATTTGATTAATGGGATCACATCATTAGATGAATGATCTGATTGACATGACCCATTCCATTAGCTTAGCACCCGATCGTTTAGTATGTTGCTATTGCTTTCTTCATGACTTATACATGTTCCTATGACTATGAGATTATGCAACTCCCGTTTACCGGAGGAACACTTTGGGTACTACCAAACGTCACAACGTAACTGGGTGATTATAAAGGAGTATTACAGGTGTCTCCAAAGGTAGATGTTGGGTTGGCGTATTTCGAGATTAGGATTTGTCACTCCGATTGTCGGAGAGGTATCTCTGGGCCCTCTCGGTAATGCACATCACATAAGCCTTGCAAGCATTGTGACTAATGAGTTAGTTGCAAGATGATGTATTACGGAACGAGTAAAGAGACTTGCCAGTAACGAGATTGAACTAGGTATTGGATACCGACGATCGAATCTTGGGCAAGTAACATACCGATGACAAAGGGAACAACGTATGTTGTTATACGGTCTGACCGATAAAGATCTTCGTAGAATATGTAGAAGCCAATATGGGCATCCAGGTCCCGCTATTGGTTATTGACCGGAGATGTGTCTCGGTCATGTCTACATTGTTCTCGAACCGTAGGGTCCGCACGCTTAAGGTTTCGATGACAGTTATATTATGAGTTTATGAGTTTTGATGTACCGAAGGAGTTCGGAGTCCCGGATGAGATCGGGGACATGACGAGGAGTCTCGAAATGGTCGAGACGTAAAGATCGATATATTGGACGACTATATTCGGACTTCGGAAAGGTTCCGAGTGTTTCGGGTATTTTTCGGAGTACCGGAGAGTTACGGGAATTCGCTGGGAGAAGTATTGGGCCTTGATGGGCTTTAGTGGGAAGAGGAGAAAAGGCCTGCTGCGCCCCCCCCCCCTCCCCTCTAGTCCGAATTGGACTAGGGAAAAGGGGGCCGGCCACCTTTCCTACTCCTCCACTTAATTCTCCCTTCCTCCCCTCTTGGTGGACTCCTACTAGGACTTGGAGTCCTAGTAGGACTCCCATCCTGGCCGCACCAATGGCCTTGGCCGGCCTCCTCCTCCTCCATCCTTTATATATTGAGGCAAGGGGCACCCCATAGACACACAAGTTGATCATTAAGATCGTTCCTTAGCCGTGTGCGGTGCCCCCTGCCACCAAATTTCACCTCGATCATACCGTTGTGGTGCTTAGGCGAAGCCCTGCGTCGGTAGTACATCAAGATCATCACCACGCCGTCGTGCTGACGGAACTCTTCCTCGACGCTTTGCTGTATCGGAGCCCAAGGATCGTCATCGAGCTGAACGTGTGCTAAGAACTCGGAGGTGCCGGAGTAACGGTGCTTGGATCGGTTGGATCGGGAAGAAGATGTACGACTACTTCCTCTACGTTGTGTCAACGCTTCCGTTGCGATCTACAAGGGTACGTAGATCAGACTCTCCCCCTCGTTGCTATGCATCACCATGATCTTGCGTGTGCGTAGGAATTTTTTTGAAATTACTACGTTCCCCAACATATGCTAGGGTGATGGTGGATGAAATAACGGAGGGATTTGAGGACCTCCAGCTTGACCACCCTACCAGTGAAGGGGGGACTCGGCTGGGGTCTACTCTGAAGACTCCATGCCTATGGCGGAAGGAGCTCATCAACCTTCTGAACTGGACGCCTCTGCCTCCTCCTCCTCCTCCGGCGAGTCAGGGCACTCCGCCTCCTCCACCACCTCCTCCTCCGGCGAGTGACGATCAGGGCCCTCGGTCGGCTCCTTCTCCAGCACGTGGCGGCACTCCGCCTCCTTCTCCGCCTGCGCCGGCGCGCCCGAGCAGCCAGCCTCCTCCTTCTCCGCCTCGTCAGCAAGGGCGGAAGAGACCCGCCGCCGCTCCGACAGCTGCTCCGGTGCATCGTAGTCCTTCTCCTCCGCCTCGTAAGCAAGTAAAGAAGACAACCGCTCCGTCTGCTCGGCCGGCGTCTAGCAGTACAACCAGAGGCGGGAGGACATACAGATTCGGTCCTTCTCTGAAGAGTCCACAGAAATTACCATACGAGAGGACCCCGGAGGAGAACGCGAAGATTGCGCGAACCGAAGTGGATGACTGGTTTAAAGGGCTGAAAGCAAAGAGACATCCACCTCCGAAGGAGAAGGTAGATCCGGTGAAAGTGAAGCGCACTCTGGCTGCCCTGGCAAAACCACCCAAGTCTCCGCCGAAAGGCAACTATGAGCGCATTATTGCAAAGACATGGGCCGAAGCGGAGCGGTCGGGAAGTACAGTCAGTGATCAAAGCTGAAAGAACGATGAGCAGCTGGGAAACAAATTGCCCAGCTCGGCGAACAAGCGAAGCAATCGTGCCCCCCGCTCAAGGTGCCTAGCGACATCGTCAATCCGAGGATGGTGCCCGGTTATTGCAATGTTGACGATTACCTGCCCGACGATGTACATTATGATCCCATGGAGGTGCAGATACACAGATACGAGTACGGGAAGCCTCTCGTCAAAGATGAAAAATCTTTAACAACGATGATGCGAAGATTACATGATTGATACTTGAAAATCTGCAGAGACTCTGGGGGAGGAGTACTTTGTATGCGAGAGTTAAACCGGAGCATGACCTCGTTGGAATTGAACTGTTGCCTATTCCATTTGAGGAGTTCTATTTGTTTTTCAATCAATTGGCCCTCGATAAAACAACGGTCACCTGCTACTGTCTGTAAGTACTACTACTTCTGTCATTAAGTCTCTCTATATAGCTCATCTCTTTCATTGCATGTATTTATAATTATCCTCACTATATTATGTAGATTGAAGATCGCCGAATTGAAGAAAAGACAAATCGGTGATATTGGGTTCGTTAACACATATCTCATAGATGCAACTGAGGTTAAACATCGTCCCGAAGATACCGAGGCCAACTTGCTACGATCATTCAAAAAAAATGAAAACAAAGATATAATACTCTTTCCTTACAACTTCAAGTGAGTGTTACTGTCTTGTGCATATTCGGTTTCCCTTATATATTAGCCCAGGTTATAGTAATGTAATTAATGAGTTATGCATGCGTGCACAGCTACCACTATATTCTCCTAGAGATTAGGCTTGAGCGAGGAGTAGTAACTGTCTTGGACTCTAAACGAAAAGATCCACAGGAGTATGCGGATATGACTGAAATCCTCAAGAAGTAAGTTAAATCAATCATTATCCACCATATCAGCAACTTTGTTCATTTCCTGATATCAAGTAATTGTTTTCTTGTCCGGCAGGGTTTGGAGAAAATTCACCAGAAAAGTTCCGGCACTGCCGAAGGAGCTGGAATTTAGACACCCGAAAGTAAGTACTATAGTAGCATGTTCCGCGCATCTCCTAGTGATTCAAGCGCTAGTTTCATCAATACCATTTAGCATTCTTGCTTATCAGTTTGATTGACCTCTATTTCTTGTAAAGTGGTTGTGGCAGGAACAAGGGAATGATTTCTGTGGATACTACGTCTGCGAGTCCATCCGCCACACGACCTGTGAGTGGGGCGGGTACTCTGACGAACAATATAAAGTACGTAAATAACAACATTCACAATTTTATTTTATTACCATCATCTGTGTTGAGTTTCTTTCCTTCATATATATATATATATATATATATATATGTATTGACCCCCTTCTTCAAATTAGATGTTTCGGAAGCAGGATGAACTCCTAGCACTAGCTCGCATGCGAGCAATTCAAGAGGAATTGGCGGCATTCTTTCTTGACCACATGATCGCTGAAGACGGACAATACTATGTGGACCATGAGACCGTATGATTATATTTGTAAGAGATAATTATTGTATATATGTAGCCGGTAGTGTCGGATAGATATACGAGAACTTGTTGTTCGACCAATCTCTCGGAGAAGGAGAGGTGGTCGATATCACTTCTCTCTGTATGCATATATGTTCATGACGATCTTCTATTTCCTTCGTTTGCTTACTAGCTAGCTAGCGTGTCTAGTCCTCTCTATACGTATGTATAGTACGTAGCGTCGACCAAGCACGGACATAAGAGAGGACACTTCTCTCTATTAATTATAGCTACCTAACACAATATATGAAACACCTAAATTAACCCCCCAAAACCCCCAACCCCCCCCCCCCCCTTTCAAAAAAAAACAAAAACCCCAGCCACAGAAATGCTAACGCGTGGATGCCTATGAAGGAAATATGCCCTAGAGGCAATAATAAAGTTATTATTTATTTCCTCATATATCATGATAAATGTTTATTATTCATGCTAGAATTGTATTAACCGGAAACATAATACATGTGTGAATATATAAACAAACAGAGTGTCACTAGTATGCCTCTACTTGACTAGCTCGTTAATCAAAGATGGTTATGTTTCCTAACCATGAACAAAGAGTTGTTATTTGATTAACGAGGTCACATCATTAGTTGAATGATCTGATTGACATGACCCATTCCATTAGCTTCGCACCCGATCGTTTAGTATGTTGCTATTGCTTTCTTCATGACTTATACATGTTCCTATGACTATGAGATTATGCAACTCCCGTTTACCGGAGGAACACTTTGTGTGCTACCAAACGTCACAAGGTAAATGGGTGATTATAAAGGTGCTCTACAGGTGTCTCCAAAGGTAGATGTTGGGTTGGCGTATTTCGAGATTAGGATTTGTCACTCCGATTGTCGGAGAGGTATCTCTGGGCCCTCTCGGTAATGCACATCACATAAGCCTTGCAAGCATTACAACTAATGAGTTAGTTGCGAGATGATGTATTATGGAACAAAGAAAGAGACTTGCCGGTAACGAGATTGAACTAGGTGTTGGATACCGACGATCGAATCTCGGGCAACTAACATACCGATGACAAAGGGAACAATGTATGTTGTTATGCGGTCTGACCGATAAAGATCTTCGTAGAATATGTAGGAGCCAATATGGGCATCTAGGTCCCGCCATTGGTTATTGACCGGAGATTTGTCTCAGTCATGTCTACATTATTCTCGAACCGTAGGGTCCGCACGCTTAACGTTACGATGACAGTTATTATGAGTTTATGCATTTTGATGTACCGAAGTTAGTTCGGAGTCCCGGATGTGATCACGGACTTGACGAGGAGTCTCGAAATGGTCGAGACATAAAGATTGATATATTGGATGACTATATTCGGACACCGAAAGCGTTCCGGGGAAGTTTCAGATAAAACCGGAGCACCGGGGGGTTACCGGAACCCCCCGGGGGGTTAATGGGCCTCATGGGCCTAAAGTGGAGAAGAGGATGGGGCTGCCAGGGCAGGCCGCGCGCCCCCTCTCCCCCTAGTCCGAATTGGACAAGGAGGGAGGGGCGGCGCCCCCCCCCCTTTCCTTCTCTTCTTCCACCTCTCCTACTTGGACAAGGAAAGGGAGAGGAGTCATACTCCCAGTAGGAGTAGGACTCCTCCTGCGCGCCTCCTCTAGGGCCGGCCGCACCCCCCCTTGGATCCTTTATATACGGAGGCAAGGGGGCACCCTAGAACACACAAGTTGATCATCGTGATCGTTCCTTTGGTTCGGCGGTATTGTTGGACGAAGCGGCCCGGACCGACATTACGCGTACGCTTACGCGAGACCGGTTCTCCCGACGTGCTTTGCACATAGGTGGCTTGCGGGTGACAGTTTCTCCAACTTTAGTTGAACCGAGTGTGGCTACGCCCGGTCCTTGCGAAGGTTAAAACGGCATCAACTTGACAAACTATCATTGTGGTTTTGATGCGTAGGTAAGATTGGTTCTTGCTTAAGCCCGTAGCAGCCACGTAAGACTTGCAACAAACAAAGTAGAGGACGTCTAACTTGTTTTTGCAGGGCATGTTGTGATGTGATATGGTCAAGACATGATGCTAAATTTTATTGTATGAGATGATCATGTTTTGTAACTGAGTTATCGGCAACTGGCAGGAGCCATATGGTTATCGCTTTATTGTATGCAATGCAATCGCGTTGTAATGCTTTACTTTATCACTAAGTAGTAGCGATAGTCGTGGAAGCATAAGATTGGCGAGACGACAACAATGCTACGATGGAGATCAAGGTGTCGCGCCGGTGACGATGGTGATCATGACGGTGCTTCGGAGATGGAGATCACAGGCACAAGATGATGATGGCCATATCATATCACTTATATTGATTGCATGTGATGTTTATCTTTTATGCATCTTATCTTGCTTTGATTGACGGTAGCATTATAAGATGATCTCTCACTAAATTATCAAGAAGTGTTCTCCCTGAGTATGCACCGTTGCGAAAGTTCTTCGTGCTGAGACACCACACACCACGTGATGATCGGTTGTGATAGGCTCTACGTTCAAATACAACAGGTGCAAAACAGTTGCACACGTGGAATACTCAGGTTATACTTGACGAGCCAAGCATATACAGATATGGCCTCGGAACACGGAGACCGAAAGATCGAGCGTGAATCATATAGTAGATATGATCAACATAGTGATGTTCACCAATGAAACTACTCCATCTCACGTGATGATCGGACATGGTTTAGTTGATTTGGATCACGTGATCACTTAGAGGATTAGAGGGATGTCTATCTAAGTGGGAGTTCTTTAAGTAATTTAACTAATTGAACTTAAATTTATCATGAACTTAGTACCTGATAGTATCTTGCTTATGTATGTTTGATTGTAGATAGATGGCCCGTGTTGTTGTTCCGTTGAATTTTAATGCGTTCCTTGAGAAAGCGAAGTTGAAAGATGATGGTAGCAATTACACGGACTGGGTCCGTAACTTGAGGATTATCCTCATTGTTGCACAGAAGAATTACGTCCTGGAAGCACCGCTGGGTGCCAGGCCTGCTGCTGGAGCAACACCAGATGTTATGAATGTCTGGCAGAGCAAAGCTGATGACTACTCGATAGTTCAGTGTGCCATGCTTTACGGCTTAGAATCGGGACTTCAACGACGTTTTGAACGTCATGGAGCATATGAGATGTTCCAGGTGAAGTTAATATTTCAAGCAAATGCCCGGATTGATAGATATGAAGTCTCCAATAAGTTCTATAGCTGCAAGATGGAGGAGAACAGTTCTGTCAGTGAGCATATACTCAAAATGTCTGGGTATAATAATCACTTGATTCAGATGGGAGTTAATCTTCCAAATGATTGCGTCATTGACAGAATTCTCCAATCACTGCCACCAAGCTACAAGAGCTTCGTGATGAACTATAATATGCAAGGGATGAATAAGACTATTCCCGAGCTCTTCGCAATGCTGAAAGCTGCGGATGTAGAAATCAAAAAGGAGCATCAAGTGTTGATGGTCAACAAGACCACTAGTTTCAAGAAAAAGGGCAAAGGGAAGAAGAAGAGGAACTTCAAGAAGAATAGCAAGCAAGTTGCTGCTCAAGAGAAGAAACCTAAGTCTGGACCTAAGCCTGAAACTGAGTGCTTCTACTGCAAGCAGACTGGTCACTGGAAGCGGAACTGTCCCAAGTATTTGGCGGATAAGAAGGATGGCAAGGTGAACAAAGGTATATGTGATATACATGTTATTGATGTGTACCTTACTAATGCTCGCAGTAGCACCTGGGTATTTGATATTGGTTCTGTTGCTAATATTTGCAACTCGAAACAGGGACTACGGATTAAGCGAAGATTGGCTAAGGACGAGGTGACGATGCGCGTGGGAAACGGTTCCAAAGTCAATGTGATCGCGGTCGGCACGCTACCTCTACATCTACCTTCGGGATTAGTATTAGACCTAAATAATTGTTATTTGGTGCCAGCGTTGAACATGAACATTATATCTGGATCTTGTTTAATGCGAGATGGTTATTCATTTAAATCAGAGAATAATGGTTGTTTCTATTTATATGAGTAATATCTTTTATGGTCATGCACCCTTGAAGAGTGGTCTATTCTTATTGAATCTCGATAGTAGTGATACACATATTCATAATGTTGAAGCCAAAAGATGCAGAGTTGATAATGATGGTGCAACTTATTTGTGGCACTGCCGTTTAGGTCATATCGGTGTAAAACGCATGAAGAAACTCCATACTGATGGACTTTTGGAACCACTTGATTATGAATCACTTGGTACTTGCGAACCGTGCCTTATGGGCAAGATGACTAAAACACCGTTCTCCGGTACTATGGAGAGAGCAACAGATTTGTTGGAAATCATACATACAGATGTATGTGGTCCGATGAATATTGAGGCTCATGGTGGATATCGTTATTTTCTCACCTTCACAGATGACTTAAGCAGATATGGGTATATCTACTTAATGAAACATAAGTCTGAAACATTTGAAAAGCTCAAAGAATTTTAGAGTGAAGTTGAAAATCATCGTAACAAGAAAATAAAGTTTCTACGATCTGATCGTGGAGGAGAATATTTGAGTTATGAGTTTGGTGTACATTTGAAACAATGCGGAATAGTTTCGCAACTCACGCCACCCGGAACACCACAGCGTAATGGTGTGTCCGAACGACGTAATCGTACTTTATTAGATATGGTGCGATCTATGATGTCTCTTACTGATTTACCGCTATCGTTTTGGGGTTATGCTTTAGAGACGGCCGCATTCACGTTAAATAGGGCACCATCAAAATCCGTTGAGACGACGCCTTATGAACTATGGTTTGGCAAGAAACCAAAGTTGTCGTTTCTGAAAGTTTGGGGCTGCGATACTTATGTGAAAAAGCTTCAACCTGATAAGCTCGAACCCAAATCGGAGAAATGTGTCTTCATAGGATATCCAAAGGAAACTATTGGATACACCTTCTATCACAGATCCGAAGGCAAGACTTTTGTTGCTAAATTCAGAAACTTTCTGAAGAAGGAGTTTCTCTCGAAAGATGTGAGTGGGAGGAAAGTAGAACTTGATGAGGTAACTGTACCTGCTCCCTTATTGGAAAGTAGTACATCACAGAAAACTATTTCTGCGACACCTACACCAATTAGTGAGGAAGCTAATGATAATGATCATGAAACTTCAGGACAAGATACTACTGAACCTCGTAGATCAACCAGAGTGGGAACCGCGCCAGAGTGGTACGGTAATCCTGTTCTGGAAATCATGCTGCTAAATCATGATGAACCTACAAACTATGAAGAAGCGATGGTGAGCCCAGATTCCGCAAAATGGCTTGAAGCCATGAAATCTGAGATGGGATCCATGTATGAGAACAAAGTATGGACTTTGGTTGACTTTCCCGATGATCGGCAAGCAATTGAGAATAAATGGATCTTCAAGAAGAAGACTGACGTTGACGGTAATATTACTGTCTACAAAGCTCGACTTGTCGCAAAAGGTTTTCGACAAGTTCAAGGGGTTGACTACGATGAGACCTTCTCACCCGTAGCGATGCTTAAGTCTGTCCGAATCATGTTAGCAATTGCCGCATTTTATGATTATGAAATTTGGCAGATGGATGTCAAAACTGCATTCCTGAATGGATTTCTGGAAGAAGAGTTGTATATGATGCAACCGGAAGGTTTTGTCGATCCAAAGGGAGCTAACAAAGTGTGCAAGCTCCAGCGATCCATTTATGGACTGGTGCAAGCCTCTCGGAGTTGGAATAAACGCTTTGATAGTGTGATCAAAGCATTTGGTTTTATACAGACTTTCGGAGAAGCCTGTATTTACAAGAAAGTGAGTGGGAGCTCTGTAGCATTTCTGATATTATATGTGGATGACATATTACTGATTGGAAATGATATAGAATTTCTAGATAGCATAAAGGGATACTTGAATAAGAGTTTTTCAATGAAAGACCTCGGTGAAGCTGCTTACATATTAGGCATAAAGATCTATAGAGATAGATCAAGACGCTTAATTGGACTTTCACAAAGCACATACCTTGACAAGATTTTGAAGAAGTTCAAAATGGATCAAGCAAAGAAAGGGTTCTTGCCTGTGTTACAAGGTGTGAAGTTGAGTCAGACTCAATGCCCGACCACTGCAGAAGATAGAGAGAAAATGAAAGATGTTCCCTATGCTTTAGCCATAGGCTCTATCATGTATGCAATGCTGTGTACCAGAACTGATGTGTGCCTTGCTATAAGTTTAGCAGGGAGGTACCAAAGTAATCCAGGAGTGGATCACTGGACAGCGGTCAAGAACATCCTGAAGTACCTGAAAAGGACTAAGGATATGTTTCTCGTATATGGAGGTGACAAAGAGCTCATTGTAAACGGTTACATTGATGCAAGCTTTGACACTGATCCGGACGATTCTAAATCGCAAACCGGATATGTGTTTACATTAAACGGTGGAGCTGTCAGTTGGTGCAGTTCTAAACAAAGCGTCGTGGCGGGATCTACATGTGAAGCGGAGTACATAGCTGCTTCGGAAGCAGCAAACGAAGGAGTCTGGATGAAGGAGTTCATATCCGATCTAGGTGTCATACCTAGTGCATCGGGTCCAATGATAATCTTTTGTGACAATACTGGTGCAATTGCCTTGGCAAAGGAATCCAGATTTCACAAAAGAACCAAGCACATCAAGAGACGCTTCAATTCCATCCGGGATCTAGTCCAGGTGGGAGACATAGAGATTTGCAAGATACATACAGATCTGAATGTAGCAGACCCGTTGACTAAGCCTCTTCCACGAGCAAAACATGATCAACACCAAGGCTCCATGGGTGTTAGAATCATTACTGTGTAATCTAGATTATTGACTCTAGTGCAAGTGGGAGACTGAAGAAAATGTGCCCTAGAGGCAATAATAAAGTTATTATTTATTTCCTCATATATCATGATAAATTTTTATTATTCATGCTAGAATTGTATTAACCGGAAACAAAATACATGTGTGAATATATAAACAAACAGAGTGTCACTAGTATGCCTCTACTTGACTAGCTCGTTAATCAAAGATGGTTATGTTTCCTAACCATGAACAAAGAGTTGTTATTTGATTAACGAGGTCACATCATTAGTTGAATGATCTGATTGACATGACCCATTCCATTAGCTTAGCACCCGATCGTTTAGTATGTTGCTATTGCTTTTTTCATGACTTATACATGTTCCTATGACTATGAGATTATGCAACTCCCGTTTACCGGAGGAACACTTTGGGTACTACCAAACGTCACAACGTAACTGGGTGATTATAAAGGAGTATTACAGGTGTCTCCAAAGGTAGATGTTGGGTTGGCGTATTTTGAGATTAGGATTTGTCACTCCGATTGTCGGAGAGGTATCTCTGGGCCCTCTCAGTAATGCACATCACATAAGCCTTGCAAGCATTGTGACTAATGAGTTAGTTGCGAGATGATGTATTACGGAACGAGTAAAGAGACTTGCCAGTAACGAGATTGAACTAGGTATTGGATACCGACGATCGAATCTTGGGCAAGTAACATACCGATGACAAAGGGAACAACGTATGTTGTTATGCGGTCTGACCGATAAAGATCTTCGTAGAATATGTAGGATCCAATATGGGCATCCAGGTCCCGCTATTGGTTATTGACCGGAGACGTGTCTCGGTCATGTCTACATTGTTCTCGAACCGTAGGGTCCGCACGCTTAACGTTACGATGACAGATATATTATGAGTTTATGCATTTTGATGTACCGAAGTTAGTTCGGAGTCCCGGATGTGATCACGGACTTGACGAGGAGTCTCGAAATGGTCAAGACATAAAGATTGATATATTGGATGACTATATTCGGACACCGGAAGCGTTCCGGGGAAGTTTCGGATAAAACCGGAGCACCGGGGGGTTACCGGAACCCCCCGGGGGATTAATGGGCCTCATGGGCCTAAAGTGGAGAAGAGGAAGGGGCTGCCAGGGCAGGCCGCGCGCCCCCTCTCCCCCTAGTACGAATTGGACAAGGAGGGAGGGGCGGCGCCCCCCCTTTCCTTCTCTTCTTCCACCTCTCCTACTTGGACAAGGAAAGGGAGAGGAGTCCTACTCCCGGTAGGAGTAGGACTCCTCCTGCGCGCCTCCTCTAGGGCCGGCCGCACCCCCCTTGGATCCTTTATATACGGAGGCAAGGGGGCACCCTAGAACACACAAGTTGATCATCGTGATCGTTCCTTAGCCGTGTGCGGTGCCCCTTCCACCATATTCCACCTCGGTCATATTGTTGTAGTGCTTAGGCGAAGCCCTGCGGCGGTAGAACATCAAGATCGTTACCACGCCGTCGTGCTGACGGAACTCATCCCCGAAGCTTTGCTGGATCGGAGCCCGGGGAGCGTCATCGAGCTGTATGTGTGCTAAGAACTCGGAGGTGCCGGAGTAACGGTGCTTGGATCGGTGGGATCGGGAAGACGTACGACTACTTCCTCTATGTTGCGTCAACGCTTCCGCTTCGGTCTACGATAGTACGTAGACAACACTCTCCCCTCTCGTTGCTATGCATCACCATGATCTTGCGTGTGCGTAGGAAAATTTTGAAATTACTACGTTCCCCAACAGCCTATTGGTCCCGGTTGGTGCCACCAACCGGGACCAAAGGGTCTCCTGCCTGGGCTCCGCGCACAGGCCACGTGGAGGCCCATCTGTCCCGGTTCTGGATTGAACCGGGACTAAAGGGACAGGGCATTAGTACCGACCCTTTAGTCCCGGTTCCAGAACCGGGACAAAAGGCCCTTACGAACCGGGACTACAGGCCCTTTTTCTACTAGTGGATATGGAGTTCTGAACTGTTGGTCCAGTGGTAGACTCTCTATGTGGCGGGCCCCCGTTGCGGCCCTGGAATGTACCGTTCGAGTATTATATTTTAAAGGGTGGGGGAGGCGGCTCGGATAGGGCAGGGGTGGAAGGTGACGGTGGAGGTGACGCTACCGGTGAAGCTAAGGCGGAGGTGGGTGGGGGTGATGTTGGAAATATGCCCTAGAGGCAATAATAAAAGCATTATTATTATATTTCCTTGTTCATGATAATTGTCTTTTATTCATGCTATAATTGTGTTATCCGGAAATCGTAATACATGTGTGAATAAATAGACACTAACATGTCCCTAGTAAGCCTTTAGTTGACTAGCTCGTTGATCAACAGATAGTCATGGTTTCCTGACTATGGACATTGGATGTCATTGATAACGAGATCACATCATTAGGAGAATGATGTGATGGACAAGACCCAATCCTAAACATAGCACAAGATCGTATAGTTAGGAGAATGGTGTGTCCGAACGTCGTAATCACACTCTATTAGATATGGTGCGATCTATGATGTCTCTTACCGATTTACCGCTATCATTTTGGGGCTATGCTTTAGAGACTGCCGCGTTCACTTTAAATAGGGCTCCGTCGAAATCCGTTGAGACGACACCGTATGAATTATGGTTTGGGAAGAAACCTAAGTTGTCATTTCTAAAAGTTTGGGGACGCGCGGCCAGCTAATAGGACTAAGGGAAGGGGGGGCGCGCGGCCAGCTATGGGCTGCCCCTTTTCTCTTTTCCACTAAGGCCCATGAAGGCCCATATGGCTCCCGGGGGGTTCCGGTAACCTCCCGGTGATCCGGTAAAATCCCGATTTCACCCGGAACACTTCCGATGTCCAAACATAGGCTTCCAATATATCAATCTTTATGTCTCGACCATTTCGAGACTCCTCGTCATGTCCGTGATCACATCCGGGACTCCGAACAACCTTTGGTACATCAAAATGCATAAACTCATAATAACTGTCATTGTAACGTTAAGCGTGCGGACCCTACGGTTCGAGAATAATGTAGACATGACCGAGACACGTCTCCGGTCAATAACCAATAGCGGGACCTGGATGCCCATATTGGCTCCTACATATTCTACGAAGATCTTTATCGGTCAGACCGTATAACAACATACATTGTTCCCTTTGTCATCGGTATGTTACTTGCCCGAGATTCGATCGTCGGTATCCAATACCTAGTTCAATCTCGTTACCGGCAAGTCTCTTTACTCGTTTTGTAATACATCATCCCGCAACTAACACATTAGTTGCAATGCTTGCAAGGCTTGTGTAATGTGTATTACCAAGAGGGCCCAGAGATACCTCTCCGACAATCGGAGTGACAAATCCTAATCTCGAAATACGCCAACCCAACATCTACCATTGGAGACACCTGTAGTACTCCTTTATAATCACCCAGTTACGTTGTGACGTTTGGTAGCACCCAAAGTGTTCCTCCGGCAAACGGGAGTTGCATAATCTCATAGTCATAGGAACTTGTATAAGTCATGAAGAAAGCAATAGCAACATACTAAACGATCGAGTGCTAAGCTAATGAAATGGGTCATGTCAATCAGATCATTCAACTAATGATGTGACCTCGTTAATCAAATAACAACACATTGTTCGTGGTCAGGAAACTTAACCATCTTTGATTAACGAGCTAGTCAAGTAGAGGCATACTAGTGACACTCTGTTTGTCTATGTATTCACACATGTATTATGTTTCCGGTTAATACAATTCTAGCATGAATGATAAACATTTATCATGATGTAAGGAAATAAATAATAACTTTATTATTGCCTCTAGGGCATATTTCCTTCAAACTCTTGGACAGCATTAAGGCCTACTTGAATAAGAGTTTTTTAATGAAGGACCTTGGAGAAGCTGCATATATATTAGGCATCAAGATCTATAGAGATAGATCAAGACGCCTCACAGGTCTTTCACAAAGCACATACCTTGATAAGATATTGAAGAAGTTCAATATGGATCAGTCTAAGAAGGGATTCTTGCCTGTGTTGCAAGGTGTGAAATTGAGATCAGCTCAATGTCCAACCATGGCAGAAGATATAGAAGAGACGAGTGTCATCCCCTATGCCTCAGCCATAGGTTCTATTATGTATGCCATGCTGTGTACCAGACCTAATGTAAACCTTGCCGTAAGTTTGGTAGGTAGGTACCAAAGTAATCCCAGCAAGGAACACTGGACAGCGGTCAAGAATATCCTGAAGTACCTGAAAAGGACTAAGGAAATGTTTCTCGTTTATGGAGGTGACGAAGAGCTTGTCGTAAAGGGTTACGTCGATGCTAGCTTCGACACAGATCTGGATGACTCCAAGTCACAAACCGGATACGTGTATATTTTGAATGGTGGGGCAGTAAGCTGGTGCAGTTGCAAGCAGAGCGTCGTGGTGGGATCTACATGTGAAGCGGAGTACATGGCAGCCTCGGAGGCAGCACATGAAGCAATTTGGGTGAAGGAGTTCATCACCGACCTATGAGTCATACCCAATGCGTCGGGGCCAATCAAACTCTTCTGTGACAACACTGGAGCTATTGCACTTGCCAAGGAGCCCAGGTTTCACAAGAAGACCAGGCACATCAAGCGTCGCTTCAACTCCATTCATGAAAATGTTCAAGATGGAGACATAGATATTTGTAAAGTACATACGGACCTGAATGTAGCAGATCTGTTGACTAAACCTCTCCCTAGAGCAAAACATGATCAACACCAGAATTCCATGGGTGTTCAATTCATCACAATGTAACTAG
Organism: Triticum monococcum; assembly: GCA_034509565.1. NCBI lineage: Eukaryota > Viridiplantae > Streptophyta > Magnoliopsida > Poales > Poaceae > Triticum > Triticum monococcum. The sequence goes on from CM067845.1 coordinate 676,915,401, forward strand.
ATTATTGACTCTAGTGCAAGTGGGAGACTGTTGGAAATATGCCATAGAGGCAATAATAAAAGCATTATTATTATATTTCCTTGTTCATGATAATTGTCTTTTATTCATGCTATAATTGTGTTATCCGGAAATCGTAATACATGTGTGAATAAATAGACACCAACATGTCCCTAGTAAGCCTCTAGTTGACTAGCTCGTTGATCAACAGATAGTCATGGTTTCCTGACTATGGACATTGGATGTCATTGATAACGAGATCACATCATTAGGAGAATGATGTGATGGACAAGACCCAATCCTAAACATAGCACAAGATCGTATAGTTTGTTTGCTAGAGTTTTTCCAATGTCAAGTATCTTTTCCTTAGACCATGAGATCGTGTAACTCCCGGATACCGTAGGAGTGCTTTGGGTGTACCAAACGTCACAACGTAACTGGGTGACTATAAAGGTATACTACGGGTATCTCCGAAAGTGTCTGTTGGGTTGACACGGATCAAGACTGGGATTTGTCACTCCGTATGACGGAGAGGTATCGCTGGGCCCACTCGGTAATGCATCATCACAATGAGCTCAAAGTGACCAAGTGTCTGGTCACGGGATCATGCATTACAGTACGAGTAAAGTGACTTGCCGGTAACGAGATTGAACAAGGTATTGGGATACCGACGATCGAATCTCGGGCAAGTAACGTACCGATTGACAAAGGGAATTGTATACGGGGTTGCTTGAATCCTCGACATCGTGGTTCATCCGATGAGATCATCGAGGAGCATGTGGGAGCCAACATGGGTATCCAGATCCCGCTATTGGTTATTGACCAGAGAGCCATCTCGGTCATGTCTACATGTCTCCCGAACCCATAGGGTCTACACACTTAAGGTTCGGTGACGCTAGGGTTGTAGGGATATGAATATGCAGTAACCCAAAAGTTGTTCGGAGTCCCGGATGAGATCCCGGGCGTCACGAGGAGTTTCGGAATAGTCCGGAGGTAAAGAATTATATATAGGAAGTGCTATTTCGGCCATCGGGACAAGTTTCAGGGTCACCGGTATTGTACCGAGACCACTGGAAGGGTCCCGGGGGTCCACCGGGTGGGGCCACCCATCCTGGAGGGCCCCATGGGCTGAAGTGGGAGGGGGAACCAGCCCATAGTGGGCTGGTGCGCCCCCCTTGGCCCAACCCCTTGCGCCTAGGGTTGAAACCCTAGGGTGGGGGCGCCCACTTGCATTGGGGGGCACTCCACACCCCCCCCCCTTGCCGCCGCCCCCTTGGGAGATAGGATCTCCAGGGCCGGCGCCCCCCCCCCTTGGGGGCCTATATAAAGGGAGGGGAGGGAGGGGCAGCCGCACCCTTGAGTCTTGGCGCCCCTCCTCTCCCCTGCTACACCTCTCCTCCTCTGTAGAGCTCGGCGAAGCCCTGCCGGAGTGCTGCTTCTCCATCATCACCACGCCGTCGTGCTGCTGCTGGAGAGATCTTCCTCAACCTCTCCTTCCCCCTTGCTGGATCAAGAAGGAGGAGACGTCACGCTAACCGTACGTGTGTTGAACGCGGAGGTGCCGTCCGTTCGGCGCTAGGATCTCCGGTGATTTGGATCACGTCGAGTACGACTCCCTCATCCACGTTCTTTGAACGCTTCCGCTCGTGATCTACAAGGTATGTAGATGCATCCGATCACTCTTTGCTAGATGAACTCATAGATGGATCTTGGTGAAACCGTAGGAAAATTTTGTTTTCTGCAACGTTTCCCAACAGTGGTATCAGAGCTAGGTCTATGCGTAGTTCTCTTTGCACGAGTAGAACACAATTTTTTGTGGGCGTAGATGTTGTCAACTTTCTTGCCGCTACTAGTTTTATTTTGCTTCAGCGGTATTGTGGGATGAAGCGGCCCGGGCCAACCTTACACGTACGCTTACGTGAGACCGGTTCCACCGACTAACATGCACTAGTTTGATAAGGTGGCTGGCGATTGTCTGTCTCTCCCACTTCAGTTGGAGCGGATTCGATGAAAAGGGTCCTTATGAAGGGTAAATAGAAGTTGACAAATCACGTTGTGGCTTTCATGTAGGTAAGAAAACGTTCTTGCTAGAACCCTATTGCAGCCACGTAAAACTTGCAACAACAATTAGAGGACGTCTAACTTGTTTTTGTAGCAAGTGTTCTGTGATGTGATATGGCCAAAGTTGTGATGAATGATGAATGATATATATGTGATGTATGAGATGTTCATGTCATTGTAATAGGAATCACGACTTGCATGTCGATGAGTATGACAACCGGCAGGAGCCATAGGAGTTGTCTTTATTTTTGTATGACCTGCGTGTCATTGAGAAACGCCATGTAAATTACTTTACTTTATTGCTAAACGTGCTAGCCTTAGTAGTAGAAGTAATAGTTGGAGAGCAACTTCATGGAGACACGATGATGGAGATCATGATGATGGAGATCATGGTGTCATGCCGGTGACAAGATGATCATGGAGCCCCAAGATGGAGATCAAAGGAGCTATGTGATATTGGCCATATCATGTCACTATTATTATTTGATTGCATGTGATGTTTATCATGTTTTTACATCTTGTTTACTTAGAACGGCGGTAGTAAATAAGATGATCCCTCATAATAATTTCAAGAAAGTGTTCCCCCTAACTGTGCACCGTTGCGATAGTTTGTTGTTTCAAAGCACCACGTGATGATCGAGTGTGATAGATTCCAACGTTCACATACAACGGGTGTAAGACAGATTTACACATGTAAACACTTAGGTTGACTTGACGAGCCTAGCATGTACAGACATGGCCTCGGAACACAGGAGACCAAAAGGTCGAGCATGAGTCGTATAGAAGATACGATCAACATGAAGATATTCACCGACGTTGACTAGTCCGTCTCACGTGATGATTGGACACGGCCTAGTTAACTCGGATCATGTCATACTTAGATGACTGGAGGGATGTCTATCTGAGTGGGAGTTCATTGAATAATTTGATTAGATGAACTTAATTATCATGAACTTAGTGTAAAATATTTACAATATGACTTGTAGATCAAATGGCCAACATTGTCCTCAACTTCAACGCGTTCCTAGAGAAAACCAAGCTGAAAGACGATGGTAGCAACTATACGGACTGGGTCCAGAACCTGAGGATCATCCTCATAGCTGCCAAGAAAGATTATGTCCTACAAGCACCGCTAGGTGAAGCACTTGTTCTCCCTGCAGAACAAGACGTTATGAACGCTTGGTAGACACGTTCTGATGATTACTCCCTCGTTCAGTGCGGCATGCTTTACAGCTTAGAACCGGGGCTCCAAAAACGTTTTGAGAGACACGGAGCATATGAGATGTTCGAAGAGCTGAAAATGGTTTTTCAAGCTCATGCCCGGGTCGAGAGATATGATGTCTCTGACAAGTTCTTCAGCTGTAAGATGGAGGAAAATAGTTCTGTCAGTGAGCACATACTCACTATGTCTGGGTTACATAACCGCTTGACTCAGCTGGGAGTTAATCTCCCGGATGACGCGGTCATTGACAGAATCCTCCAGTCGCTTCCACCGAGCTACAAGAGCTTTGTGACGGACTTCAATATGCAGGGGATGGAAAAGACCATTCCTAAAGTATTTGCAATGCTGAAATCAGCAGAGGTAGAAGTCAAAAAGGAACATCAAGTGTTGATGGTGAATAAAATCACTAAGTTCAAGAAAGGCAAGGGTAAGAAAAACTTCAAGAAGGACGGCAAGGGAGTTGCCGCGCCCGACAAGCAAGCTGCCGGGAAGAAGCCAAAGAATGGACCCAAGCCCGAGACTGAGTGTTTTTATTGCAAGGGAAGTGGTCACTGGAAGTGGAACTGCCCCAAATACTTAGCGGACCAGAAGGCCGGCATCACAAAAGGTATATGTGATATACATGTAATTGATGTGTACCTTACCAGTACTCGTAGTAGCTCTTGGGTATTTGATACCGGTGCAGTTGCTCATATTTGTAACTCAAAGCAGGAGCTGCGGAATAAGCGAAGACTGGCGAAGGACGAGGTGACGATGCGTGTCGGGAATGGTTCCAAGGTCGATATGATCGCCGTCGGCACGCTATCTCTACATTTACCTATGGAATTAGTTTTAAACCTCAATAATTGTTATTTAGTGCCAAGTTTGAGCATGAACATTGTATCAGGATCTAGTTTAATACGAGATGGCTACTCATTTAAATCCGAGAATAATGGTTGTTCTATTTATATAAGAGATATGTTTTATGGTCATGCTCCGATGGTGAATGGTTTATTCTTAATGAATCTCGAGCGTAATGCTACACATATTCATAGTGTGAATACCAAAAGATGTAAAGTTGATAATGATAGTCCCACATACTTGTGGCAATGCCGCCTTGGTCACATAGGTGTCAAACGCATGAAGAAGCTCCATGCAGATGGACTTTTAGAGTCTCTTGATTACGAATCATTTGACACGTGCGAACCATGCCTCATGGGTAAAATGACCAAGACTCCGTTCTCAGGAACAATGGAGCGAGCGACCAACTTATTGGAAATCATACATACTGATGTGTGCGGTCCAATGAGTGTTGAGGCTCGCGGTGGCTATCGTTATGTTCTCACCCTCACTGATGACTTGAGTAGATATGGGTATATCTATTTAATGAAACACAAGTCTGAGACCTTTGAAAAGTTCAAGGAATTTCAGAGTGAGGTTGAGAATCAATGTGACCGGAAAATCAAGTTCTTGCGATCAGATCATGGAGGAGAATACTTGAGTCACGAATTTGGCACACACACTTAAGAAAATATGGAATAGTTTCACAACTGACGCTGCCTGGAACACCTCAGCGTAATGGTGTGTCCGAACATCGTAATCATACTCTATTAGATATGGTGCGATCTATGATGTCTCTTACCGATTTACCGCTATCATTTTGGGGCTATGCTTTAGAGATTGCCGCGTTCACTTTAAATAGGGCTCCGTCGAAATCCGTTGAGACGACACCGTATGAATTATGGTTTGGAAAGAAACCTAAGTTGTCGTTTCTAAAAGTTTGGGGACGCGATGCTTATGTCAAGAAACTTCAACCTGAAAAGCTCGAACCCAAATCGGAAAAATGCGTCTTCATAGGATACCCTAAAGAAACTATTGGGTATACCTTCTACCTCAGATCCGAAGGCAAGATCTTTGTTGCCAAGAATGGATCCTTTCTAGAGAAAGAGTTTCTCTCGAAAGAAGTAAGTGGGAGGAAAGTAGAACTTGATGAAGTATTACCTCTTGAACCAGAAAATGGCGCAACTCAAGAAAATGTTCCTGAGGTGCCTGCACCAACTAGAGAGGAAATTAATGATGATGATCATGAAACTTCAGATCAAGTTGCTACTGAACTTCGTAGGTCCACAAGGACACGTTCCGCACCAGAGTGGTAAGGCAACCCTGTCTTGGAAATCATGTTGTTAGACAACGGTGAACCTTTGAACTATGAAGAAGCGATGGCGGGCCCAGATTCCGACAAATGGCTAGAAGCCATGAAATCCGAGATAGGATCCATGTATGAAAATGAAGTATGGACTTTGACCGACTTGCCCGTTGAGCGGCGAGCCATAGAAAATAAATGGATCTTTAAGAAGAAGATAGACGCGGATGGAAATGTGACCATCTATAAAGCTCGGCTTGTCGCTAAGGGTTATCGACAAGTTTAAGGGGTTGACTACGATGAGACTTTCTCACCCGTAGAGAAGCTGAAGTCCGTCCGAATCATGTTAGCAATTGCCGCATTCTATGATTATGAGATATGGCAAAGGGACGTCAAAACGGCATTCCTTAATGGTTTCCTTAAGGAAGAATTGTATATCATGCAACCGGAAGGTTTTGTCGATCCTAAGAATGCTGACAAGGTGTGCAAGCTCCAACGCTCGATCTATGGGCTGGTGCAAGCATCTCGGAGTTGGAACATTCGCTTTGATGAGATGATCAAAGCGTTTGGGTTTACGCAGACTTATGGAGAAGCCTGCGTTTACAAGAAAGTGAGTGGGAGCTCTGTAGCATTTCTCATATTATATGTAGATGACATACTTTTGATGGGAAATGATATAGAACTCTGTTGGGGAACGTAGTAATTTCAAAAAAATTCCTACGCACACGCAAGATCATGGTGATGCATAGCAACGAGGGGGAGAGTCTGATCTACGTACCCTTGTAGATCGCAACGGAAGCGTTGACATAACATAGAGGAAGTAGTCGTACGTCTTCTTCCCGATCCGACCGATCCAAGCACCGTTACTCCGGCACCTCCGAGTTCTTAGCACACGTTCAGCTCGATGACGATCCTCGGGCTCCGATCCAGCAAAGCGTCGAGGAAGAGTTCCGTCAGCACGATGGCGTGGTGACGATCTTGATGTACTACCGACGCAGGGCTTGGCCTAAGCACTACAACGATATGATCGAGGTGGAATATGGTGGCAGGGGGCACCGCACACGGCTAAGGAACGATCTCAATGATCAACTTGTGTGTCTAGAGGTGCCCCCTGCCCCCGTATATAAAGGATCCAAGGGGGAGGGGTGCGCCGGCCAGGGAGAGGGCGCGGGAGGAGTCCTACTCCTACCGGGAGTAGGACTCCCCCCCCCCCAATCCTATTCCAACTAGGATTCCCAAGGGGGAAAAGAGAGAGAGGGGGCCCGGCCCCTTCTCCTAGTCCTAATAGGACTAAGGGAATGGGGGCGCGCGGCCAGCTATGGGCTGCCCCTTTTCTCTTTTCCACTAAGGCCCATGAAGGCCCATATGGCTCCCGGGGGGTTCCGGTAACCTCCGGGTGATCCGGTAAAATCCCGATTTCACCCGGAACACTTCCGATGTCCAAACATAGGCTTCCAATATATCAATCTTTATGTCTCGACCATTTTGAGACTCCTCGTCATGTCCGTGATCACATCCGGGACTCCGAACAACCTTCGGTACATCAAAATGCATAAACTCATAATAACTATCATCGTAACGTTAAGCGTGCGGGCCCTACGGTTCGAGAATAATGTAGACATGACCAAGACACGTCTCCGGTCAATAACCAATAGTGGGACCTGGATGCCCATATTGGCTCCTACATATTCTACGAAGATCTTTATCGGTCAGACCGTATAACAACATACATTGTTCCCTTTGTCATCGGTATGTTACTTGCCCGAGATTCGATCGTCGGTATCCAATACCTAGTTCAATCTCGTTACCGGCAAGTCTCTTTACTCGTTCTGTAATACATCATCCCGCAACTAACTCATTAGTTGCAATGGTTGCAAGGCTTGTGTAATGTGTATTACCTAGAGGGCCCAGAGATACCTCTCCGACAATCGGAGTGACAAATCCTAATCTCGAAATACGCCAACCCAACATCTACCATTGGAGACACCTGTAGTACTCCTTTATAATCACCCAGTTACGTTGTGACGTTTGGTAGCACCCAAAGTGTTCCTCCGGCAAACGGGAGTTGCATAATCTCATAGTCATAGGAACTTGTATAAGTCATGAAGAAAGCAATAGCAACATACTAAACGATCGAGTGCTAAGCTAATGAAATGGGTCATGTCAATCAGATCATTCAACTAATGATGTGACCTCGTTAATCAAATAACAACACATTGTTCATGGTCAGGAAACTTAACCATCTTTGATTAACGAGCTAGTCAAGTAGAGGCATACTGGTGACACTCTGTTTGTCTGTGTATTCACACATGTATTATGTTTCCGGTTAATACAATTCTAGCATGAATGATAAACATTTATCATGATGTAAGGAAATAAATAATAACTTTATTATTGCCTCTAGGGCATATTTCCTTCAGTCTCCCACTTGCACTAGAGTCAATAATCTAGATTACACAGTAATGATTCTAACACCCATGGAGCCTTGGTGCTGATCATGTTTTGCTCGTGGAAGAGGCTTAGTCAACGGGTCTGCAACATTCAGATCCGTATGTATCTTGCAAATCTCTATGTCTCCCACCTGGACTAGATCCCGGATGGAATTGAAGCGTCTCTTGATGTGTTGGGTCCTTTTGTGAAATCTGGATTCCTTTGCCAAAGCAATTGCACCAGTATTGTCACAAAAGATTTTCATTGGACCCGATGCACTAGGTATGACACCTAGATCAGATATGAACTCCTTCATCCAGACTCCTTCGTTCGCTGCTTCCGAAGTAGCTATGTACTCCGCTTCACATGTAGATCCCGCTATGACGCTTTGTTTAGAACTGCACCATCTGACAGCTCCACCGTTTAAAGTAAACACGTATCGGGTTTGCGATTTAGAATCGTCCGGATCAGTGTCAAAGCTTGCATCAACGTAACCTCTTACGGTGAGCTCTTTGTCACCTCCATATACGAGAAACATATCCTTAGTCCTTTTCAGGTATTTCAGGATGTTCTTGACCGCTGTCCAGTGATCCACTCCTGGATTACTTTGGTACCTCCCTGCTAAACTTATAGCAAGGCACACATCAGGTCTGGTACACAGCATTGCATACATGATAGAGCCTATGGTTGAAGCATAGGGAACATCTTTCATTTTCTCTCTATCTTCTGCAGTGGTCGGGCATTGAGTCTGACTCAACTTCACACCTTGTAACACAGGCAAGAACCCTTTCTTTGCTTGATCCATTTTGAACCTTTTTCAAAATCTTGTCAAGGTATGTGCTTTGTGAAAGTCCAATTAAGCGTCTTGATCTATCTCTATAGATCTTAATGCCCAATATGTAAGCAGCTTCACCGAGGTCTTTCATTGAAAAACTCTTATTCAAGTATCCCATTATGCTATCCAGAAATTCTATATCATTTCCAATCAGCAATATGTCATCCACATATAATATTAGAAATGCTACAGAGCTCCCAGTCACTTTCTTGTAAATACAGGCTTCTCCAAAAGTCTGTATAAAGCCAAATGCTTTGATCACACTATCAAAGCGTTTATTCCAACTCCGAGATGCTTGCACCAGTCCATAAATGGATCGCTGGAGTTTGCACACTTTGTTAGCTCCCTTTGGATCGACAAAACCTTCCGGTTGCATCATATACAACTCTTCTTCTAGAAATCCATTTAGGAATGCAGTTTTGACATCCATCTGCCATATTTCATAATCATAAAACGCGGCAATTGCTAACATGATTCGGACAGTCTTAAGCATCGCTACGAGTGAGAAGGTCTCATCGTAGTCAACCCCTTGAACTTGTCGAAAACCTTTTGCAACAAGTCGAGCTTTATAGACAGTAACATTACCGTTAGTGTCAGTCTTTTTCTTGAAGATCCATTTATTCTCAATTGCTTGCCGATCATCGGGCAAGTCAACCAAAGTCCATACTTTGTTCTCATACATGGATCCCATCTCAGATTTCATGGCTTCAAGCCACTTTGCGGAATCTGGGCTCACCATCGCTTCTTCATAGTTCGTAGGTTCATCATGATCTAGTAGCATGACTTCCAGAACTGGATTACCGTACCACTCTGGCGCGGATCTTGCTCTGGTTGATCTATGAGGTTCAGTAGTATCTTGATCTAAAGTTTCATGATCATTATCATTAACTTCCTCACTTATTGGTGTAGGTGTCGCAGAAACAGTTTTCTGTGATGTACTACTTTCTAATAAGGGAGCGGGTACAATTACCTCGTCAAGTTCTACTTTCCTCCCACTCACTTCTTTCGAGAGAAACTCCTTCTCAAGAAAGTTTCCGAATTTAGCAACAAAAGTCTTGCCTTTGGATCTGTGATAGAAGGTGTATCCAATAGTTTCCTTTGGATATCCTATGAAGAAACATTTCTCCAATTTGGGTTCGAGCTTATCAGGTTGAAGCACATAAGCATCGCAACCCCAAACTTTAAGAAATGACAACTTTGGTTTCTTGCCAAACCACAGTTCATAAGGCGTCGTCTCAACGGATTTTGATGGTGCCCTATTTAACGTGAATGCGGCCGTCTCTAAAGCGTATCCCCAAAACGATAGCGTTAATCAGTAAGAGACATCATAGATCGTACCATATCTAGTAAAGTACGATTACGACGTTCGGACACACCATTACGCTGTGGTGTTCCGGGTGGCGTGAATTGCGAAACTATGCCACAATTTTTCAAATGTATACCAAACTCGTAACTCAAATATTCTCCTCCACGATCAGATCGTAGAAACTTTATTTTCTTGTTACGATGATTTTCAACTTCACTCTGAAATTCCTTGAACTTTTCAAATGTTTCAGACTTGTGTTTCATTAAGTAGATATACCCATATCTTCTTAAATCATCTGTGAAGGTGAGAAAATAACGATATCCGCCACGAGCCTCAATATTCATCGGACCACATACATCGGTATGTATGATTTCCAATAAATCTGTTGCTCTCTCCATAGTACCGGAGAACGGTGTTTTAGTCATCTTGCCCATGAGGCACGGTTCACAAGTACGAAGTGATTCATAATCAAGTGGTTCCAAAAGTCCATCAGTATGGAGTTTCTTCATGCGCTTTACACCGATATGACCTAAACGGCAGTGCCACAAATAAGTTGCACTATCATTATCAACTCTGCATCTTTTGGCTTCTACATTATGAATATGTGTATCACTACTATCGAGATTTAACAAGAATAGACCACTCTTCAAGGGTGCATGACCATAAATGATATTACTCATATAAATAGAACAACCATTATTCTCTGATTTAAATGAATAACCGTCTCGCATTAAACAAGATCCAGATATAATGTTCATGCTCAACGCTGGCACCAAATAACAATTATTTAGGTCTAATATTAATCCCGAAGGTAGATGTAGAGGTAGCGTGCCGACCGCGATCACATCGACTTTGGAACCGTTTCCCACGCGCATCGTCACCTCGTCCTTAGCTAATCTTCGCTTAATCCGTAGTCCCTGTTTCGAGTTGCAAATATTAGCAACAAAACCAGTATCAAATACCCAGGTGCTACTGCGAGCATTAGTAAGGTACACATCAATAACATGTATATCGCATATACCTTTGTTCACCTTGCCATCCTTCTTATCCGCCAAATACTTGGGGCAGTTCCGCTTCCAGTGACCAGTCTGCTTGCAGTAGAAGCACTCAGTTTCAGGCTTAGGTCCAGACTTGGGCTTCTTTTCTTGAGCAGCAACTTGCTTGCCATTCTTTTTGAAGTTCCCCTTCTTCTTCCCTTTGCCCTTTTTCTTGAAACTAGTGGTCTTGTTAACCATCAACACTTGATGCTCCTTCTTGATTTCTACCTCCGCAGCTTTCAGCATTGCGAAGAGCTCGAGAATAGTCTTGTTCATCCCTTGCATATTATAGTTCATCACGAAGCTCTTGTAGCTTGGTGGCAGTGATTGGAGAATTCTGTCAATGACGCAATCATCTGGAAGATTAACTCCCATCTGAATCAAGTGATTGTTATACCCAGACATTTTGAGTATATGCTCATTGACAGAACTGTTCTCCTCCATCTTGCAGCTATAGAACTTATTAGAGACTTCATATCTCTCAATCTGGGCATTTGCTTGAAATATTAACTTCAACTCCTGGAACATCTCATATGCTCCATGACGTTCAAAACGTCGTTGAAGTCCCGATTCTAAGCCGTAAAGCATGGCACACTGAACTATCGAGTAGTCACCAGCTTTGCTCTGCCAGACGTTCATAACATCTGGTGTTGCTCCAGCAGCAGGCCTGGCACCCAGCGGTGCTTCCAGGACGTAATTCTTCTGTGCAGCAATGAGGATAATCCTCAAGTTACGACCCAGTCCGTGTAATTGCTACCATCATCTTTCAACTTTGCTTTCTCAAGGAACGCATTAAAACTCAACGGAACAACAGCACGAGCCATCTATCTACAATCAACATAAACAAGCAAGATACTATCAGGTACTAAGTTCATGATAAATTTAAGTTCAATTAATCATATTACTTAAGAACTCCCACTTAGATAGACATCCCTCTAATCCTCTAAGTGATCACGTGATCCAAATCAACTAAACCATGTCCGATCATCACGTGAGATGGAGTAGTTTTATCGGTGAACATCATTATGTTGATCATATCTACTATATGATTCACGCTCGACCTTTCGGTCTCCGTGTTCCGAGGCCATATCTGTATATGCTTGGCTCGTCAAGTATAACCTGAGTATTCCGCGTGTGCAACTGTTTTGCACCCGTTGTATTTGAACGTAGAGCCTATCACACCCGATCATCACGTGGTGTCTCAGCACGAAGAACTTTCACAACGGTGCATACTCAGGGAGAACACTTCTTGATAATTTAGTGAGAGATCATCTTATAATGCTACCGTCAATCAAAGCAAGATAAGATGCATAAAAGATAAACATCACATGCAATCAATATAAGTGATATGATATGGCCATCATCATCTTGTGCTTGTGATCTCCATCTCTGAAGCACCGTCATGATCACCATCGTCACCGGCGTGACACCTTGATCTCCATCGTAGCATCGTTGTCGTCTCGCCAATCTTATGCTTCCACGACTATCGCTACCGCTTAGTGATAAAGTAAAGCATTACATCGCGATTGCATTGCATACAATAAAGTGACAACCATATGGCTCCTGCCAGTTGCCGATAACTCGGTTACAAAACATGATCATCTCATACAATAAAATTTAGCATCATGTATTGACCATATCACATCACAACATGCCCTGCAAAAACAAGTTAGACGTCCTCTACTTTGTTGTTGCAAGTTTTACGTGGCTGCTACGGGCTTAAGCAAGAACTCATCTCACCTACGCATCAAAACCACAACGATAGTTTGTCAAATAGACTCCGTTTTAACCTTCTCAAGGACCGGGCGTAGCCATACTCGGTTCAACTAAAGTTGGAGAGACAGTCGCCCGCAAGCCATCTATGTGCAAAGCACGTCGAGGGAACCGGCATCGCGTAAGCGTACGCGTAAGGTTGGTTCGGGTCGTCTCGTCCAACAATACCGCCGAACCAAAGTATGACATGTTGGTAGGCAGTATGACTTGTATCGCCCACAACTCACTTGTGTTCTACTCGTGCAAATAACATCAAACCATAAAACCTAGGCTCGGATGCCACTATTGGGGAACGTAGTAATTTCAAAAAATTTCCTACGCACACGCAAGATCATGGTGATGCATAGCAACGAGGGGGAGAGTCTGATCTACATACCCTTGTAGATCGCAACGGAAGCGTTGACACAACGTAGAGGAAGTAGTCGTACGTCTTCTTCCCGATCCGACCGATCCAAGCACCGTTACTCCGGCACCTCCGAGTTCTTAGCACACGTTCAGCTCGATGACGATCCTCGGGCTCCGATCCAGCAAAGCGTCGAGGAAGAGTTCCGTCAGCACGATGGCGTGGTGACGATCTTGATGTACTACCGACGCAGGGCTTCGCCTAAGCACTACAACGATATGATCGAGGTGGAATATGGTGGCAGGGGGCACCGCACACGGCTAAGGAACGATCTCAATGATCAACTTGTGTGTGTAGAGGTGCCCCCTGCCCCCGTATATAAAGGATCCAAGGGGGAGGGGTGCGCCGGCCAGGGAGAGGGCGCGGGAGGAGTCCTACTCCTACCAGGAGTAGGACTCCCCCCCCCCAATCCTATTCCAACTAGGATTCCCAAGGGGGAAAAGAGAGAGGGGGGGGGTCGGCCCCTTCTCCTAGTCCTAATAGGACTAAGGGAAGGGGGGGCGCGCGGCCAGCTATGGGCTGCCCCTTTTCTCTTTTCCACTAAGGCCCATGAAGGCCCATATGGCTCCCGGGGGGTTCCGGTAACCTCCCGGTGATCCGGTAAAATCCCGATTTCACCCAGAACACTTCCGATGTCCAAACATAGGCTTCCAATATATCAATCTTTATGTCTCGACCATTTCGAGACTCCTCATCATGTCCGTGATCACATCCGGGACTCCGAACAACCTTTGGTACATCAAAATGCATAAACTCATAATAACTGTCATCGTAACGTTAAGCGTGCGGACCCTACGGTTCGAGAATAATGTAGACATGACCGAGACACGTCTCCGGTCAATAACCAATAGCGGGACCTGGATGCCCATATTGGCTCCTACATATTCTACGAAGATCTTTATCGGTCAGACCGTATAACAACATACATTGTTCCCTTTGTCATCGGTATGTTACTTGCCCGAGATTCGATCGTCGGTATCCAATACCTAGTTCAATCTCGTTACCGGCAAGTCTCTTTACTCGTTTTGTAATACATCATCCCGCAACTAACTCATTACTTGCAATGCTTGCAAGGCTTGTGTAATGTGTATTACCGAGAGGGCCCAGAGATACCTCTCCGACAATCGGAGTGACAAATCCTAATCTCGAAATACGCCAACCCAACATCTACCATTGGAGACACCTGTAGTACTCCTTTATAATCACCCAGTTACGTTGTGACGTTTGGTAGCACCCAAAGTGTTCCTCCGGCAAACGGGAGTTGCATAATCTCATAGTCATAGGAACTTGTATAAGTCATGAAGAAAGCAATAGCAACATACTAAACGATCGAGTGCTAAGCTAATGAAATGGGTCATGTCAATCAGATCATTCAACTAATGATGTGACCTCGTTAATCAAATAACAACACATTGTTCATGGTCAGGAAACTTAACCATCTTTGATTAACGAGCTAGTCAAGTAGAGGCATACTAGTGACACTCTGTTTGTCTATGTATTCACACATGTATTATGTTTCCGGTTAATACAATTCTAGCATGAATGATAAACATTTATCATGATGTAAGGAAATAAATAATAACTTTATTATTGCCTCTAGGGCATATTTCCTTCAAACTCTTGGACAGCATTAAGGCCTACTTGAATAAGAGTTTTTTAATGAAGGACCTTGGAGAAGCTGCATATATATTAGGCATCAAGATCTATAGAGATAGATCAAGACGCCTCACAGGTCTTTCACAAAGCACATACCTTGATAAGATATTGAAGAAGTTCAATATGGATCAGTCTAAGAAGGGATTCTTGCCTGTGTTGCAAGGTGTGAAATTGAGCTCAGCTCAATGTCCAACCATGGCAGAAGATATAGAAGAGACGAGTGTCATCCCCTATGCCTCAGCCATAGGTTCTATTATGTATGCCATGCTGTGTACCAGACCTAATGTAAACCTTGCCGTAAGTTTGGTAGGTAGGTACCAAAGTAATCCCAGCAAGGAACACTGGACAGCGGTCAAGAATATCCTGAAGTACCTGAAAAGGACTAAGGAAATGTTTCTCGTTTATGGAGGTGACGAAGAGCTTGTCATAAAGGGTTACGTCGATGCTAGCTTCGACACAGATCTGGATGACTCCAAGTCACAAACCGGATACGTGTATATTTTGAATGGTGGGGCAGTAAGCTGGTGCAGTTGCAAGCAGAGCGTCGTGGCGGGATCTACATGTGAAGCGGAGTACATGGCAGCCTCGGAGGCAGCACATGAAGCAATTTGGGTGAAGGAGTTCATCACCGACCTATGAGTCATACCCAATGCGTCGGGGCCAATCAAACTCTTCTGTGACAACACTGGAGCTATTGCACTTGCCAAGGAGCCCAGGTTTCACAAGAAGACCAGGCACATCAAGCGTCGCTTCAACTCCATTCATGAAAATGTTCAAGATGGAGACATAGATATTTGTAAAGTACATACGGACCTGAATGTAGCAGATCTGTTGACTAAACCTCTCCCTAGAGCAAAACATGATCAACACCAGAATTCCATGGGTGTTCAATTCATCACAATGTAACTAGATTATTGACTCTAGTGCAAGTGCGAGACTGTTGGAAATATGCCATAGAGGCAATAATAAAAGCATTATTATTATATTTCCTTGTTCATGATAATTGTCTTTTATTCATGCTATAATTGTGTTATCCGGAAATCGTAATACATGTGTGAATAAATAGACACCAACATGTCCCTAGTAAGCCTCTAGTTGACTAGCTCGTTGATCAACAGATAGTCATGGTTTCCTGACTATGGACATTGGATGTCATTGATAACGAGATCACATCATTAGGAGAATGATGTGATGGACAAGACCCAATCCTAAACATAGCACAAGATCGTATAGTTTGTTTGCTAGAGTTTTTCCAATGTCAAGTATCTTTTCCTTAGACCATGAGATCGTGTAACTCCCGGATACCGTAGGAGTGCTTTGGGTGTACCAAACGTCACAACGTAACTGGGTGACTATAAAGGTATACTACGGGTATCTCCGAAAGTGTCTGTTGGGTTGACACGGATCAAGACTGGGATTTGTCACTCCGTATGACGGAGAGGTATCGCTGGGCCCACTCGGTAATGCATCATCACAATGAGCTCAAAGTGACCAAGTGTCTGGTCACGGGATCATGCATTACAGTACGAGTAAAGTGACTTGCCGGTAACGAGATTGAACAAGGTATTGGGATACCGACGATCGAATC
This sequence comes from Triticum monococcum, assembly GCA_034509565.1. Taxonomy (NCBI): domain Eukaryota; kingdom Viridiplantae; phylum Streptophyta; class Magnoliopsida; order Poales; family Poaceae; genus Triticum; species Triticum monococcum. Next base: position 676,931,831 of record CM067845.1, read on the forward strand.
TCGGGCAAGTAACGTACCGATTGACAAAGGGAATTGTATACGGGGTTGCTTGAATCCTCGACATCGTGGTTCATCCGATGAGATCATCGAGGAGCATGTGGGAGCCAACATGGGTATCCAGATCCCGCTATTGGTTATTGACCAGAGAGCCATCTCGGTCATGTCTACATGTCTCCCGAACCCATAGGGTCTACACACTTAAGGTTCGGTGACGCTAGGGTTGTAGGGATATGAATATGCAGTAACCCGAAAGTTGTTCGGAGTCCCGGATGAGATCCCGGGCGTCACGAGGAGTTCCGGAATAGTCCGGAGGTAAAGAATTATATATAGGAAGTGCTATTTCGGCCATCGGGACAAGTTTCAGGGTCACCGGTATTGTACCGAGACCACTGGAAGGGTCCCGGGGGTCCACCGGGTGGGGCCACCCATCCTGGAGGGCCCCATGGGCTGAAGTGGGAGGGGGAACCAGCCCATAGTGGGCTGGTGCGCCCCCCTTGGCCCAACCCCTTGCGCCTAGGGTTGAAACCCTAGGGTGGGGGCGCCCACTTGCATTGGGGGGCACTCCACACCCCCCCCCCTTGCCGCCGCCCCCTTGGGAGATAGGATCTCCAGGGCCGGCGCCCCCCCCCCCTTGGGGGCCTATATAAAGGGAGGGGAGGGAGGGGCAGCCGCACCCTTGAGTCTTGGCGCCCCTCCTCTCCCCTGCTACACCTCTCCTCCTCTGTAGAGCTCGGCGAAGCCCTGCCGGAGTGCTGCTTCTCCATCATCACCACGCCGTCGTGCTGCTGCTGGAGAGATCTTCCTCAACCTCTCCTTCCCCCTTGCTGGATCAAGAAGGAGGAGACGTCACGCTAACCGTACGTGTGTTGAACGCGGAGGTGCCGTCCGTTCGGCGCTAGGATCTCCGGTGATTTGGATCATGTCGAGTACGACTCCCTCATCCACGTTCTTTGAACGCTTCCTCTCGCGATCTACAAGGTATGTAGATGCATCCGATCACTCGTTGCTAGATGAACTCATAGATGGATCTTGGTGAAACCGTAGGAAAATTTTTGTTTTCTACAACGTTCCCCAACAGGTGACGGGGTCCTGTACCGGGGGTGGCTAACGCTAGGGAGCCCGGCCTCATCAACTACAAGGGGCCCACTAGGCCCAAAACAAGGAGCAAATCGTAGGACGCGAAGACGACCTTCACGGCCTCCAAGACTAGAGGGCGGCAGCGCCACAAATCGCATCTACCGCTATGTAAACCCTAGACCATGGCTGCCTATATAAAGGGAGGTCTAGGGTCCTCTTCATCATCTGTCGACGGATATGAAACTCTCGGTAGCAATCTCATACACCATCGTAACCCCTCGTACGAGGTATCCCTCGACCATGAATAACGAAAACCAGCAGGACGTAGGGTTTTACTCTCTGGAGGCCCGAACCTAGATAAACCCCTCATGTGACCCTAGATCCAGGACTTCCAGCTATGCTTGGACCCCTACCGAGGGATCTAATAGTATTTTGCACCGTTAGTTGGCGCGCCAAGCACGGGAGGCGCCGGCTGGAGACAGATCTTGGATCGGATATTTTTCTGCTCCTGGCGGCCTTTCGCCGGGAGAGAGCCTGAGCTTTGGCTCCCTCATGTTCGCCGCTGACGGGGCAGGCCGGGTCGACATCAAACCGCCGGATCGCCCCACACGCACCATCTACATCGGCAGCATCCCTTTCGTCAACAACGCCCGTGGCAATCTCCGGTTGTGCCTACCACCTATCTGGCACGAAACACGGTGTTAGGGCATATTTCCTCCTTAGTGGTTTTGGTGATTGATGACACAATTCTTTTGCGAACTAATCGTGTGCATTGAGTATTTCAGATAATCTATCATATGACACAAGACGATTCGTGACCCTGGAGATATAAAGTCAAGATGGTTATTTTTTATGTGTTTCTTTTTCAGCGGACTTGAGTTTTGGGAAACCGTACTATTAAGAGAGGGTCCACTTCGAAAAAGTTTGGGTGAAATAATCAAGTACACATCTTCTTTTGCACCCACCTTCCATCTCGCTTGGTTGCAATTCCATCATTTTTCTAAAAACTTGTCCTATGGCTACCCAGCGGTAGTACCTCTCTGGGCAGCGGTAGTACCACTTGTAAGCAGTACTTCCGTTGATCCTATATCACATATACTCAATAGCGGAGACAGGGGGTGGCACCACGGGCCCTCCCCCCCCCCCTAACAACATGAATTTACTACTAAATTACTGGTGAATACTGCTGAATTAGAATTTTTTTTACTACTAAACATCTATTTTCCTATGGATTGGCCCTCCCCAACCTATTTCAGTGGCACTTGGCCCCCCTAATCTAAATTTTCTGCCTCCGCCACTGCATGTACTACCGCTTATTTAGGGTGTTCTATTGTCTATTTGAGCTCAGCGAAAGTAGTGTGGCAGTAAGGCTTGCGGTACTACCGCCCCTACCACCGCTGATCTTGCTGTAGCTCAGAATGCTAAGCGGAAGTAGAGCAACAGTGGGACTGATCCTGTAAGCAGTATGTAAGCAGTACTACCGCTTATTTTTATGCCTCTGGACTGCTTTGCCGCATCGCGGCACTAGGGCGCGGGCTTTGCTCTACCACCGTTGTACCAAAACGTTTACAGCATCGCTCGAAATAAAATTACATAGTTCATCCACACGATCTGCTGCTGTCTAAACTTCCCCGGATGGTTCAGCTGAACGGTTGCTCTCTCAGCATCAAGGGGATGTGAGTGGTCAGATGAATTACTCCCATCCGTTCCCACATCCCCGGCCAACATGTCTGTTGTGAGCAGTACTGGTTGTGAGTATTGATTGTGTATGTTAGTTAGGTCAAGGTAACAAGCGAATGTTAGTTATGGTCAAGGTAACGAGCGAATCAGGCAGCAACAGCCAGCGACTCGGCGGTGGCTTTTGAAGATTGAAGTGCTAAGTGTTGACCAATGTTAGTTTAAGTTGGTGATGATAGATGGACTGTGGTGAGACTAACCTGAGAAAAATGCAGCGGAGCGAGCTATCACCGTTGACCTGAATAACCGCCGCTGGATATATAGTGGAAGAAATTAAGCTTTCTTATGTGGAGTTCATATATCCACATGAAGAAATGCATTATTTTCTGTATGAAAAAGCTTAATTTCTCCATGTGTATAGACATGGGGGCGTTTTCTACCCTGCCAACCCTTCTAGAGCATCTGCCTTGCTAATCTGAAGTTCTCAACTGTTGGTACAGTCTTAGGGCCTCTTTCAAGGCTTCTTTGATTCAAAGGATTCTCTCGAGGATTAGAATCCATAGGAAGTTTTTCTACTTTGGTCATTTGAATTGTAGGCTTCAATCATTTGGGACTTTTTTTTCTTAATTCATAGTAAATCTAGCATCTACTCAAACCTCTTGAAAGAGACCCTTTTTTTGTTCTGCAAACAAACTCAAATCATGTACGGTTCGAATGGGCATGACATTCAAATCATGTGTTTTTACAATACTAATGTGAGACAAAGAGGCTCTCTGTGTGTGCGCGGGAGGAGGGGGGAGCTCAAATGAGAACGCCACATGTGTGAAACAGACAAATCTGTGCACCCAATGCTTCCTGTTATTTTGGGAGACCTCGGGTTTCATCAAAATCAATCCACTATAATGAAGTCGTGGTGCAAACTGAACCACGGGTTGGTTTTGAAGAAATATAATGTTCTTTTCGTGAAATGTGTTCACTTGTCCATTGCTTTCTCATCTAGCGGCCCAAATTAGTTCGATGCATTGGGTGCATAGGAAGGATCCCTCGGCCTGATAAGATCCGGGTAGCGGGTGATGGTAGTTCGACCGGTGTCCGAAGTGGGGTCGATCGTGGAGGTGGTGCTGCTTGCAAAGGGAAGGCGGAAGGACGACGGGGTGGAGGCCGACTGGCGTCAAGATAAATTTCCATGCAACTCGTAAAATAGCCAGTCCTATTTCTGGAAAAAAAATCAAGTGATACGGGATGCTCCCGTGCTCCAGGAGCGTCTCTGCCGTTGGATCATGGATCCAGTAGTCAGCAGGAGAGTCTCCACAATTTTGCAGAAATCCTCCAAAAGTGCTGCAATTAAATCTTAGTCCAAATGCTTTGATGTAGAGTTGTAGACCGTTGGATCCACGGTCAAAAAGCTCCTTGCGAGCATCCCAGTTCTGGTATCACTTGATACACTCCATATTTATGCTTAGAGCATCTGCAGCCGATGCCTTAAAACCCCTTTATACATTCGAACGTATGGCCGGTCAAAGAAAAAACAACACAAACGGACGTCTCAAACGCTCGGGCTAACCAACGCTTCTCATATCTAACCCAAATAGAGGGCGGATATGGGCTGCCCGGCGTGACCGGGCGCGTCCACCACGTCATATTCGGCCTACATTGGCCCACCCGACCCCACATATATTCGTCCCTATCCGCTTCCAGGACCAAACCCTAGTCACTCCACTCTACTCCGCCACCCAAGCTCCCCGTCCGTCAATCTCCGGTCTTCTTCGGTATGGCAGCGGTGGATTCGAGTCCTACACCTCCAGACCCGTCGACCCCGATCTCATCCCACGCGGCCCCAAGGAAGAGATGACCATCCGACCTGCGCTTTGCCGCTCCCAGGAGGAGGTCGCCTGGCAGCAGCACTTGGACTCCTTCCGTCGGGAATCCATCGCGTCCGCCAAAATAGCGCATGGATCCTCCGCGAGGTGTATCGATGGTGCCTCACCAGAGCGGTGCAGTCCGTCTGGCGTCCGAACGCGGTGGCGAATGCACAACCGCTTCGTTGGCGCGCCGAGACGGAGGTGAACGCATGGACGTCGTCCGATGCAAAGATGGCGTGACGTGCCCGACGTGCGAGGTAGTGAGCGCGGGATGCGGTGGCAGATGTTGACAAGGCGGAGTCGCATTCCCAACGCCCTGTATGGTGCACGGACACCTCGGGCACCGCAACCGCGTCGTGGTGGGCGTTGCCGACTCCTCCCAAGACGGATCCATCATCGATCTCACGTCCACCGGCACCGTGAAGGTTTCAGACTCTGACGAGGAAGAATAGGGCATGGGAAACGGCGGGGCCTCAATTCCGTGAGTCGGTTCGTGTCCCATGTCCTACTCTACATTGCCGGCGACCGGACCAACATTTAGGCGAGTGCAGCCGACCGCCGAACATGGCCACGGCGAAGCCGGACCCGGCTCCGCTTTAGATTAGGTTTTCCAAGCATGTATAATATGGATTTTATTTTTTTGAAACGAGGCAAAATACTTGCTATTTTCATTGATTAAGAAGAAGAGAATTGCCTGATTAATTGACGGAAAACCGGGCTAAAACCGATACAACACGACCCACGTGACATGGACACCAGCGGCCAACCTGGCCACTGACATGGAACAGAAGCCACGACGGCACACGCCAACGGATGGCCACACGCGCAAGCAACCGAGAGCTTCGACTCTGACAACGAGCAACACAAGGAAAATATACAGGACTTGCGCCGACCGTGCCCTCCGCAAACGACCACCGAATGCATGTCATCGTGACCACCTGGACTCGCTCCAACGCAGCTCCGACTTCCAAGCAACCACGGAAGAGCACCTCGAACACGCCCGGAAGAACCGACGGCCGAAGACCACGCCGCGACCTAAGCTGGTTGTGGAAGAGAACATCTGAGGCATGACAAGTCACTGTTCACGCGTGCGATGTGGCTATAGAGGACGCGTATCAGATGCTCCCAGTGAGTGCATGCAGCCTTGGGAGCTTCTTCTCAGATGACCGACCGGGCGCTTTGCTTTTGGACTTTGCTCGCCGTTGCTTCTAGAGCGCAAAGACTTCCATGCTTGCAACCCAAGGCACGCAGCGCACCCAGATGCCTTCGCTTTCACTTTCACCGAGCAGGCCGGAGCCAGAGCTCGTAGCAAAGCTGACACCTTCTCCTTCTAGTAGATAGATCCCCGCGTATCCGCGGCGGTCACCATCGGCAGATCACGAGCCCGCCCCTACCTGTGGCCCGGATCCATACGCGTACGCGCGTCCTCGTCTCCACGCGCACCGCCTTTCCCTCCTCCCCGGCCGGCCTCCCTCCTCCTCAAGTACCAAATCAGCCGTCGCGCTCTCCACCACCACCACAGCCACCTCCCCCTCTCCTCCTTGCGCCGTCGCGTCAGCCTCGTAGCCGAGTCGACGTCGACGACGCGCGCGCCCACCCACAACTGCTGGGCGCCATGCTGCAGGCGGGCTCGGAGCGGGCGGCGCCGCTCCCGGGCGCGGCGAGGCTGTGGGTGCCGGGGATGAGCCCTGTGGCAGCGGACGGGGCGGGGGCGTCGGCCAGGGCGCGGGAGATCGCGCGGAGGCGGGACGAGATGCTCGGCATGCTGCGGGACCTCCCCGAGGCCGACTACGAGCTATCCCTCACCGACCTCGTCGACAAGACCGCCGCGCCCGGGGCCAACGGATGCGTGGCGCCCTTGCCCTTGCCCGTCGAGAGGAAAGAGGCGAGCCCGAGCCCCTTGGGTCTGGCCGAGCGGTCCGCGTCCGGCGGGCAGGCCGAGCCGCAGCAGCAGCAGCCGGCGAGGGCGACGGAGAGGAAGGGCTCCGCCTCCGCGAGGCGGCGCGGGGACGGCGGCAGCGGGGGCGGGAGCGGCCTCCGCAGCAGCAGCGACGGCGTCCTGCTCAACTTCTACATGCCGCGCTCCTTCACCCGCAGCTTCACCGCGCCGCGCCCCGCCCGCACGCCCTCCTTCTCCACCTCCGGCCGGGCGGCCAGCGTCGTCGCCCCCGACGACTGCAACAAGAGGTAATTCACTGGCCACAGAGCACGTACTACTTCCCTAGACATTCCATTTCATGCCACGGAACTCTCGTTCGGTCAATTGCCGCCAGAGCACGGCAGGAAGAAGAAATTCATCCAAACATGCACATGCGCGCGCACAAGCAAACTCATCCATATCAACCTCGAATCCTCGATGATTAATTAAGGTTGGCCTGCAAATCATCAGTCGTGCTCTCGTTTGCCCTGTCGTGGATAGATGATCATTACCACTGGTCACTGGATCGATTAGATGGTGCACCTGGTCATGCATAGGAACAAAGAAGCAAGCACATCGTGCTCTCTGTTTCAGTGTTGACTGAAACAGAGCAGCTGGCCGGCCAAATGAGGGCCGGCACGGCACGTCGGCACGCACGACAATTCCGAGGCGAATGTGTGGGTAGATAGATGCCGGGCACGTCAGCCATGGTGCATAGTCGAGGCCACTGGTGCTGCTGATTGTTCCGCTCGCCGACTGAAAATTATATCCTATCAGTTGCAGCTGTGAGGCGTTTGCAGCTAGCTAGTTAGCTTGATCGATCATACCCATACATCTGGGCAGCATAGGAGCTAGCCGATAGAGAAACCATTTGAAAGTGACTTGCCAAGGCACCGCTAGCTGATGGTGAGACAGCCAGCCAACCACATGAGCGTGACCTGCCTGCCGGGTGCAGTTCGCAGCTTGCAGGTGTCGTGTTGCGCAGTGCAATCTGATTACTACTCTAATTACTACTCCCTTAACTAAAACTGTGACACTTAGGGCCTGCTCGGAGTCCCTCCGCTTCACGAGGCTGCTCCCGGAGCTGGAGTTCCGGTTAGAAACTACGGAGCGAGCGAACAGGTACTCCGCAGAACCTTAAATTTTTTAGGGAGCGGGTGGACTACCGAACAGCTCCTTACTATGGACCGAAGACAGTAGTACTTAATTAGAAGAATATCTGATCGTGCCAAGGAAGAAAATCTAATATGCGAATCCAGCGTAAATCTACTTTCACGTGGAGAAAATCTGCACTTTCATCATGGTTTGCTTTCTTGGCAGTAAAAAAACGGTCAGTGCGATGCCAAGCAGAGACTGACGGAGTCTAATATTGTGCTTGACGTTTGTGGTGGTGCAGGGAGAGAGACGGCGACACGGTCAGGTGCTGGCCGCTGCCGTGGGACCGGCGGTGGCGCAAGTCGAGCCGGCGGCGGCAGGACCCCGCCTCCGCGACGTCCGGCGAGCTGTCGGCGATGCTAACGGCGGCGGACCACTCTGCTCCCGCGGACAAAGCCTGAAGACCTTTATCTTTCTTGTTAGGTGAACCATGGTGAGCTCTTCTAAACGGCATCCGCCTCGGAGAAAAAGAAGACGGATCTATCGTACCAACTACTGTTGGATGTGCACGCACGTTTCTGCGGTTCTGTACATACGTACGTACGTACTTCACACGCAACGCAGTACTGTCTGGTTGTTTAGTTTGTGCTATGAGTGCGGTGTAGGAGTGGCATGGACTCCATGTATCTCGACAACTAATTTGTCTGTACAGCATAGAACAAATATGCTATGGCATTCCCGGGGAGGATCAAATGCCACGGAGTGGTTCAGTGCGCTGCTTTGTCTGGGCATGTACAATTGAACCCTTAAAACCCTCCCTATACTTCCTGATCACTGCCCGGACCACCCAATCCTCCATTCTCAGCCCATATGTCAGACGGATTTCAATATCAATGGCATCTAAACGGTACCTGTCTCTCGCCGCCCTATTGCCATCAACCTTTCCGTGTCCTCGACAGTTGGTTTCATAAGGTACTCCGCTCCAAGCACCTTCACCACGGTGAGTGCACATTGTACCGTGGTATTCAGGCATGTGGTCTCTCTCATTCGGATTTCAGCATCAATCGCATCTACAGCCTATATGTGGTCTCTCACATCCGGATTTCAGCATCGACGGCGTCCACGATGCTTGCTTATGATAAGGCCCCACTCGCGACGTGTTCTCGGTCGGGCCGCATTCGCATCCATTGAGATTGGGCATAAGGACATGCAGAACTTGTCAAGGATTACTTTGTGTGGACTCTGGTGTATCGAGAGAATGAGATTGGGCATAAGGACATGCCGAACTTATCAAGGATTACTTTGTGTGGACTCTGGTGTATCGAGAGAAGCTCTTTCGGTAGTGATTCTGGATGCACATAAACCTCTTTGTACGCATTGCACAGGCTGAGGAGGTGGCCCGATGCACATAGACCTACCTCTTTGTACACATAATATGAAGTTAAGTATAGGAGGTGGCCTATATTAATATGAAGTTAAAGTGCAACAAAGTTTAGGCTCTTAAATTATGAAGTGCGTCAAGTCCCATGGGAAGGGCTGAGATGGTTACAGTTAAGAGTCTAACCCAGGCATTGGGACAGGGATTTGCTCACACCGCAGCACTGCTGGATGAAGAAACCAAATTAACAAGACGCGCCATCTACCTATGTTCTCTAGGATGTATGGCGTCGAAGAAACCAGCAGTTTCATCATGCTTGTTTTGATAACAACAGGGTGAATGACCCCTGTTAACTTGTTTCTTAAAAATTTGAATGATTGGAATGTTTTGCAGACAAATCCTGTAAGAAGTAAGATGATGGAGGTTGGAGTGAAACAAGTGGGTGAGGTGGCTGGAGAAGTGTTCAAAGCAGCTCATAGATGGCGCCTGAAGACTGGGAGAATTCTAGGGTGACCAGTGTCAACCTACTCGGGACAAAAATCTGTGTGCTGCCAAGAATAGCTCCTTCAACTGCAAACTTGCTTCCTTGTTTTCAGCCTGCCTTTTGATCTTTTGATGCTGAGACATTAATAATTGAGATTGGGCATAAGGACATGCAGAACTTGTCAAGGATTACTTTGTGTGGACTCTGGTGTATCGAGAGAATGAGATTGGGCATAAGGACATGCCGAACTTATCAAGGATTACTTTGTGTGGACTCTGGTGTATCGAGAGAAGCTCTTTCGGTAGTGATTCTGGATGCACATAAACCTCTTTGTACGCATTGCACAGGCTGAGGAGGTGGCCCGATGCACATAGACCTACCTCTTTGTACACATAATATGAAGTTAAGTATAGGAGGTGGCCTATATTAATATGAAGTTAAAGTGCAACAAAGTTTAGGCTCTTAAATTATGAAGTGCGTCAAGTCCCATGGGAAGGGCTGAGATGGTTACAGTTAAGAGTCTAACCCAGGCATTGGGACAGGGATTTGCTCACACCGCAGCACTGCTGGATGAAGAAACCAAATTAACAAGACGCGCCATCTACCTATGTTCTCTAGGATGTATGGCGTCGAAGAAACCAGCAGTTTCATCATGCTTGTTTTGATAACAACAGGGTGAATGACCCCTGTTAACTTGTTTCTTAAAAATTTGAATGATTGGAATGTTTTGCAGACAAATCCTGTAAGAAGTAAGATGATGGAGGTTGGAGTGAAACAAGTGGGTGAGGTGGCTGGAGAAGTGTTCAAAGCAGCTCATAGATGGCGCCTGAAGACTGGGAGAATTCTAGGGTGACCAGTGTCAACCTACTCGGGACAAAAATCTGTGTGCTGCCAAGAATAGCTCCTTCAACTGCAAACTTGCTTCCTTGTTTTCAGCCTGCCTTTTGATCTTTTGATGCTGAGACATTAATAATTGAGATTGGGCATAAGGACATGCAGAACTTGTCAAGGATTACTTTGTGTGGACTCTGGTGTATCGAGAGAATGAGATTGGGCATAAGGACATGCCGAACTTATCAAGGATTACTTTGTGTGGACTCTGGTGTATCGAGAGAAGCTCTTTCGGTAGTGATTCTGGATGCACATAAACCTCTTTGTACGCATTGCACAGGCTGAGGAGGTGGCCCGATGCACATAGACCTACCTCTTTGTACACATAATATGAAGTTAAGTATAGGAGGTGGCCTATATTAATATGAAGTTAAAGTGCAACAAAGTTTAGGCTCTTAAATTATGAAGTGCGTCAAGTCCCATGGGAAGGGCTGAGATGGTTACAGTTAAGAGTCTAACCCAGGCATTGGGACAGGGATTTGCTCACACCGCAGCACTGCTGGATGAAGAAACCAAATTAACAAGACGCGCCATCTACCTATGTTCTCTAGGATGTATGGCGTCGAAGAAACCAGCAGTTTCATCATGCTTGTTTTGATAACAACAGGGTTAATGACCCCTGTTAATGAAGGAAATATGCCCTAGAGGCAATAATAAAGTTATTATTTATTTCCTTATATCATGATAAATGTTTATTATTCATGCTAGAATTGTATTAACCGGAAACATAATACATGTGTGAATACATAGACCAACAGAGTGTCACTAGTATGCCTCTACTTGACTAGCTCGTTAATTAAAGATGGTTATGTTTCCTAACCATGAACAAAGGGTTGTTATTTGATTAACGAGGTCACATCATTAGTTGAATGATCTGATTGACATGACCCATTCCATTAGCTTAGCACTCGATCATTTAGTATGTTGCTATTGCTTTCTTCATGACTTATACATGTTCCTATAACTATGAGATTATGCAACTCCCGTTTACCGGAGGAACACTTTGGGTACTACCAAACGTCACAACGTAACTGGGTGATTATAAAGGAGTACTACAGGTGTCTCCAATGGTGGATGTTGGGTTGGCGTATTTCGAGATTAGGGTTTGTCACTCCGATTGTCGGAGAGGTATCTCTGGGCCCTCTCGGTAATACACATCACATAAGCCTTGCAAGCATAATAACTAAGATGTTAGTTATGAGATGATGTATTACAGAACGAGTAAAGAGACTTGCCAGTAACGAGATTGAACTAGGTATTGGATACCGACGATCGAATCTCGGGCAAGTAACATACCGATGACAAAGGGAACAACGTATGTTGTTATGCGGTCTGACCGATAAAGATCTTCGTAGAATATGTAGGAACCAATATGGGCATCCAGGTCCCGCTATTGGTTATTGACCAGAGACATGTCTCGGTCATGTCTACATTGTTCTCGAACCGTAGGGTCCGCACGCTTAACGTTACGATGACAGTTATTATGAGTTTATGCATTTTGATGTACCGAAGGTTGTTCGGAGTCCCGGATGTGATCACGGACGTGACGAGGAGTCTCGAAATGGTCGAGACGTAAAGATTGATATATTGGAAGCCTATGTTTGGACACCGGAAGTGTTCCGGGTGAAATCGGGATTTTACCGGAATACCGGGAGGGTTACCGGAACCCCCCGGGAGGCAAATGGGCCTATTGGGCCTTAGTGGAAAAGAGAAAAGGGGCAGCCCACAGCTGGCCGCGCCCCCCCCCCCCCCTTCCCCAAGTCCTAGTAGGACTAGGAGAAGGGGCCGGCCCCCCTCTCTCTTCTTTCCCCCTTGGAGTCCTAGTTGGAATAGGATTGAGGGGGGGAGTCCTACTCCCGGTAGGAGTAGGACTCCTCCCGCGCCCTCTCCCTAGCCGGCCGAACCCCTCCCCCTACTCCTTTATATACGGGGGTAGGGGGCACCCCATAGACACACAAGTTGATCATTGTTGATCGTTCCTTAGCCGTGTGCGGTGCCCCCTGCCACCAAATTCCACCTCGGTCATATCGTTGTAGAGCTTAGGCGAAGCCCTGCGTCGGTAGTACATCAAGATCGTCACCACGCCGTTGTGCTGACGGAACTCTTCCTCGACGCTTTGCTGGATCGGAGCCCGAGGATCGTCATCGAGCTGAACGTGTGCTAAGAACTCGGAGGTGCTGGAGTAACGGTGCTTGGATCGGTCGGATCGGGAAGAAGACGTACGACTACTTCCTCTACGTTGTGTGATCGCTTCCGCAGTCGGTCTGCGTTGGTACGTAGACAATACTCTCCCCCTCGTTGCTATGCATCACCATGATCTTGCGTGTGCCTAGGAAAATTTTCGAAATTACTACGTTCCCCAACAGTGGCATCCGAGCCTAGGTTTTATGGTTTGATGTTATTTGCACGAGTAGAACACAAGTGAGTTGTGGGCGATACAAGTCATACTGCCTACCAGCATGTCATACTTTGGTTCGGCGGTATTGTTGGACGAGACGATCCGGACCAACCTTACGCGTACTCTTACGCGAGACCGGTTCCCTCGACGTGCTATGCACACAGATGGCTTGCGGAAGACTGTCTCTCCAACTTTAGTTGAACCAAGTGTGGCTACGCCCGGTCCTTGAGAAGGTTAAAACGGAGTCTATTTGACAAACTATCATTGTGGTTTTTATGCGTAGGTGAGATGTGTTCTTACTTAAGCCCGTAGCAGCCACGTAAAACTTGTAACAACAAAGTAGAGGACGTCTAACTTGTTTTTGCAGGGCATGTTGTGATGTGATATGGTCAAGGCATGATGTTGATTTTATTGTATGAGATGATCATGTTTTGTAACCGAGTTATCGGCAACTGGCAGGAGCCATATGGTTGTCGCTTTATTGTATGCAATGCAATCGCGATGTAATGCTTTACTTTATTACTAAGCGGTAGTGATAGTCGTGGAAGCATAAGATTGGCGAGACGACAACGATGCTACGATGGAGATCAAGGTGTCGCGCCGGTGACGATGGTGATCATGTCGGTGCTTCAGAGATGGAGATCACAAGCACAAGATGATGATGGCCATATTATATCACTTATATTGATTGCATGTGATGTTTATCCTTTTATGCATCTTATCTTGCTTTGATTGACGGTAGCATTATAAGATGATCTCTCACTAAATTATCAAGAAGTGTTCTCCCTGAGTATGCACCGTTGCCAAAGTTCGTCGTGCCCAGACACCACGTGATGATCGGGTGTGATAAGCTCTATGTCCATCTACAACGGGTGCAAGCCAGTTTTGCACACGCAGAATACTCAGGTTAAACTTGACGAGCCTAGCATATGCAGATATGGCCTCGGAACACAGAGACCGAAAGGTCGAGCGTGAATCATATAGTAGATATGATCAACATGACGATGTTCACCATTGAAAACTACTCCATCTCACGTGATGATCGGTTATGGTTTAGTTGATTTGGATCACGTGATCACTTAGAGGATTAGAGGGATGTCTATCTAAGTGGGAGTTCCTAAGTAATTTGATTAACTGAACTTAAACTTATCATGAACTTAGTACCTGATAGTATCTTGCTTGTTTATGTTGATTGTAGATAGATGGCTCGTGTTGTTGTTCCGTTGAATTTTAATGCGTTCCTTGAGAAAGCAAAGTTGAAAGATGATGGTAGCAATTACACGGACTGGGTCCGTAACCTGAGGATTATCCTCATTGCTGCACAGAAGAATTACGTCCTGGAAGCACCGCTGGGTGCCAGGCCTGCTGCTGGAGCAACACCAGATGTTATGAACGTCTGGCAAAGCAAAACTGATGACTACTCGATAGTTCAGTGTGACATGCTTTACGGCTTAGAATCGGGACTTCAACGACGTTTTGAACGTCATGGAGCATATGAGATGTTCCAGGAGTTGAAGTTAATATTTCAAGCAAATGCCCGAATTGAGAGATATGAAGTCTCCAATAAGTTCTATAGCTGCAAGATGGAGGAGAACAGTTCTGTCAGTGAGCATATACTCAAAATGTCTGGGTATAATAATCACTTGATTCAGATGGGAGTTAATCTTCCAGATGATTGCGTCATTGACAGAATTCTCCAATCACTGCCACCAAGCTACAAGAGCTTCGTGCTGAACTATAATATGCAAGGGATGAACAAGACTATTCCCGAGCTCTTCGCAATGCTGAAAGCTGCGGAGGTAGAAATCAAGAAGGAGCATCAAGTGTTGATGGTTAGCAAAACCACTAGTTTCAAGAAAAAGGGCAAAGGGAAGAAGAAGGGGAACTTCAAGAAGAACAGCAAGCAAGTTGCTGCTCAGGAGAAGAAACCCAAGTCTGGACCTAAGCCTGAAATGAGTGCTTCTACTGCAACCAGACTGGTCACTGGAAGCGGAACTGCCCCAAGTATTTGGCGGATAAGAAGGATAGCAAGGTGAACAAAGGTATATGTGATATACATGTTATTAATGTGTACCTTACTAGAGCTCGCAGTAGCACCTGGGTATTTGATACTGGTTCTGTTGCTAATATTTGCAACTCGAAACAGGGACTATGGAATAAGCGGACGCTAGCAAAGGACGAGGTGACGATGCGCGTGGGAAACGGTCCAAAGTCGATGTGATCGCGGTCGGCACGCTACCTCTACATCTACCTTCGGGATTAATATTAGACCTAAATAATTGTTATTTGGTGCCAGCGTTGAGCATGAACATTATATCTGGATCTTGTTTAATGCGAGACGGTTATTCATTTAAATCTGAGAATAATGGTTGTTCTATTTATATGAGTAATATCTTTTATGGTCATGCACCTTTGAAGAGTGGTCTATTCTTGTTGAATCTCGATAGTAGTGATACACATATTCATAATGTAGAAGCCAAAAGATGCAGAGTTGATAATGATAGTGTAACTTATTTGTGGCACTGCCGTTTAGGTCATATCGGTATAAAGCGCATGAAGAAACTCCATACTGATGGGCTTTTGGAACCACTTGATTATGAATCACTTGGTACTTGCGAACCGTGCCTCATAGGCAAGATGACTAAAACACCGTTCTCCGATACTATGGAGAGAGCAACAGATTTATTGGAAATCATACATACCGATGTATGTGGTCCGATGAATATTGAGGCTCGTGGCGGATATCGTTATTTTCTCACCTTCACAGATGATTTAAGCAGATATGGGTATATCTACTTAATGAAACATAAGTCTGAAACATTTGAAAAGTTCAAGGAATTTCAGAGTGAAGTTGAAAGTCATCGTAACAAGAAAATAAAGTTTCTACGATCTGATCGTGGAGGAGAATATTTGAGTTACGAGTTTGGTATACATTTGAAAAATTGTGGAATAGTTTCGCAACTCACGCCACCCGGAACACCACAGCGTAACGGTGTGTCCGAACGTCGTAATCGTACTTTACTAGATATGGTATGATCTATGATGTCTCTTACTGATTTACCGCTATCGTTTTGGGGTTATGCTTTAGAGACGGCCGCATTCACGTTAAATAGGGCACCATCAAAATCCGTTGAGGCGACGCCTTATGAACTATGGTTTAGCAAGAAACCAAAGTTGTCGTTTCTTAAAGTTTGGGGCTGTGATGCTTATGTAAAAAAGCTTCAACCTGATAAGCTCGAACCCAAAGCGGAGAAATGTGTCTTCATAGGATACCCAAAGGAAACTGTTGGGTATACCTTCTATCACAGATCCGAAGGCAAGACATTCGTTGCTAAGAATGGATCATTTCTAGAGAAGGAGTTTCTCTCGAAAGAAGTGAGTGGGAGGAAAGTAGAACTTGACGAGGTAACTGTACCTGCTCCCTTATTGGAAAATAGTACATCACAGAAAACTGTTTCTGCGACACCTATACCAATTAGTGAGGAAGCTAATGATGATGATCATGAAACTTCAGGACAACATACTACTGAACCACGTAGATCAACCAGAGTGAGATCCGCACCAGAGTGGTACGGTAATCCAGTTCTGGAAGTCATGCTACTAGATCATGATGAACCTACGAACTATGAAGAAGCGATGGTGAGCCCAGATTCCGCAAAGTGGCTTGAGGCCATGAAATCTGAGATGGGATCCATGTATGAGAACAAAGTATGGACTTTGGTTGACTTGCCCGATGATCGGCAAGCAATTGAAAATAAATGGATCTTCAAGAAAAAGACTGACGCTGACGGTAATGTTACTGTCTTTAAAGCTTGACTTGTCGCAAAAGGTTTTCGACAAGTTCAAGGGGTTGACTACGATGAGACCTTCTCAGCCGTAGCGATGCTTAAATCCATCAGAATCATGTTAGCAATTGCCGCATTTTATGATTATGAAATATGGCAGATGGATGTCAAAACTGCATTCCTGAATGGATTTCTGGAAGAAGAGTTGTATATGATGCAACCAGAAGGTTTTGTCGATCCAAAGGGAGCTAACAAAGTATGCAAACTCCAGCGATCCATTTATGGACTGGTGCAAGCATCTCGGAGTTGGAATAAACGCTTTGATAGTGTGATCAAAGCATTTGGCTTTATACAGACTTTTGGAGAAGCCTGTATTTACAAGAAAGTGAGTGGGAGCTCTGTAGCATTTCTGATATTATATGTGGATGACATATTGCTGATTGGAAATGATATAGAATTTCTGGATAGCATAAAGGGATACTTGAATAAAAGTTTTTCGATGAAAGACCTCGGGGAAGCTGCTTACATATTAGGCATAAAGATCTATAGAGATAGATCAAAACGCTTAATTGGACTTTCACAAAGCACATACCTTGACAAGATTTTGAAGAAGTTCAAAATGGATCAAGCAAAGAAAGGGTTCTTGCCTGTGTTACAAGGTGTGAAGTTGAGTCAGACTCAATGCCCGACCACTGCAGAAGATAGAGAGAAAATGAAAGATGTTCCCTATGCTTCAGCCATAGGCTCTATCATGTATGCAATGCTGTGTACCAGACCTGATGTGTGCCTTGCTATAAGTTTAGCAGGGAGGTACCAAAGTAATCCAGGAGTGGATCACTGGACAGCGGTCAAGAACATCCTGAAATACCTGAAAAGGACTAAGGATATGTTTCTCGTATATGGAGGTGACAAAGAGCTCACCGTAAGAGGTTACGTTGATGCAAGCTTTGACACTGATCCGGACGATTCTAAATCGCAAACCGGATACGTGTTTACTTTAAACGGTGGAGCTGTCAGTTGGTGCAGTTCTAAACAAAGCGTCGTAGCGGGATCTACATGTGAAGCGGAGTACATAGCTGCTTCAGAAGCAGCGAACGAAGGAGTCTGGATGAAGGAGTTCATATCCGATCTAGCTATCATACCTAGTGCATCGGGTCCAATGAAAATCTTTTGTGACAATACTGGTGCAATTGCTTTGGCAAAGGAATCCAGATTTCACAAAAGGACCAAACACATCAAGAGACGCTTCAACTCCATCCGGGATTTAGTCCAGGTGGGAGACATAGAGATTTGCAAGATACATACGGATCTGAATGTTGCAGACCCGTTGACTAAGCCTCTTCCACGAGCAAAACATGATCAGCACCAAGGCTCCATGGGTGTTAGAATCATTACTATGTAATCTAGATTATTGACTCTAGTGCAAGTGGGAGACTGAAGGAAATATGCCCTAGAGGCAATAATAAAGTTATTATTTATTTCCTTATATCATGATAAATGTTTATTATTCATGCTAGAATTATATTAACCGGAAACATAATACATGTGTGAATACATAGACCAACAGAGTGTCACTAGTATGCCTCTACTTGACTAGCTCGTTAATCAAAGATGGTTATGTTTCCTAACCATGAACAAAGGGTTGTTATTTGATTAACGAGGTCACATCATTAGTTGAATGATCTGATTGACATGACCCATTCCATTAGCTTAGCACTCGATCGTTTAGTATGTTGCTATTGCTTTCTTCATGACTTATACATGTTCCTATAACTATGAGATTATGCAACTCCCGTTTACCGGAGGAACACTTTGGGTACTACCAAACGTCACAACGTAACTGGGTGATTATAAAGGAGTACTACAGGTGTCTCCAATGGTGGATGTTGGGTTGGCGTATTTCGAGATTAGGGTTTGTCACTCCGATTGTCGGAGAGGTATCTCTGGGACCTCTCGGTAATACACATCACATAAGCCTTGCAAGCATAATAACTAAGATGTTAGTTATGAGATGATGTATTACGGAACGAGTAAAGAGACTTGCCAGTAACGAGATTGAACTAGGTATTGGATACCGACGATCGAATCTCGGGCAAGTAACATACCGATGACAAAGGGAACAACGTATGTTGTTATGCGGTCTGACCGATAAAGATCTTCGTAGAATATGTAGGAGCCAATATGGGCATCCAGGTCCCGCTATTGGTTATTGACCGGAGACATGTCTCGGTCATGTCTACATTGTTCTCGAACCGTAGGGTCCGCACGCTTAACGTTACGATGACAGTTATTATGAGTTTATGCATTTTGATGTACCGAAGGTTGTTCGGAGTCCCGGATGTGATCACGGACGTGACGAGGAGTCTCGAAATGGTCGAGACGTAAAGATTGATATATTGGAAGCCTATGTTTGGACACCGGAAGTGTTCCGGGTGAAATCGGGATTTTACCGGAATACCGGGAGGGTTACCGGAACCCCCCGGGAGGCAAATGGGCCTATTGGGCCTTAGTGGAAAAGAGAAAAGGGGCAGCCCACAGCTGGCCGCCCCCACCCCCCCCCCCTTCCCCAAGTCCTAGTAGGACTAGGAGAAGGGGCCGGCCCCCCTCTCTCTTCTTTCCCCCTTGGAGTCCTAGTTAGAATAGGATTGAGGGGGGGAGTCCTACTCCCGGTAGGAGTAGGACTCCTCCCGCGCCCTCTCCCTAGCCGGCCGAACCCCTCCCCCTGCTCCTTTATATACGGGGGCAGGGGGCACCCCATAGACACACAAGTTGATCATTGTTGATCGTTCCTTAGCCGTGTGCGGTGCCCCCTGCCACCAAATTCCACCTCGGTCATATCGTTGTAGAGCTTAGGCGAAGCCCTGCGTCGGTAGTACATCAAGATCGTCACCACGCCGTTGTGCTGACGGAACTCTTCCTCGACGCTTTGCTGGATCGGAGCCCGAGGATCGTCATCGAGCTGAACGTGTGCTAAGAACTCGGAGGTGCCGGAGTAACGGTGCTTGGATCGGTCGGATCGGGAAGAAGACGTACGACTACTTCCTCTACGTTGTGTGATCGCTTCCGCAGTCGGTCTGCGTTGGTACGTAGACAATACTCTCCCCCTCGTTGCTATGCATCACCATGATCTTGCGTGTGCGTAGGAAAATTTTCGAAATTACTACGTTCCCCAACAGTTAACTTGTTTCTTAAAAATTTGAATGATTGGAATGTTTTGCAGACAAATCCTGTAAGAAGTAAGATGATGGAGGCTGGAGTGAAACAAGTGGGTGAGGTGGCTGGAGAAGTGTTCAAAGCAGCTCATAGATGGCGCCTGAAGACCGGGAGAATTCTGGGGTGACCAGTGTCAACCTACTCGGGACAAAAATCTGTGTGCTGCCAAGAATAGCTCCTTCAACTGCAAACTTGCTTCCTTGTTTTCAGCCTGCCTTTTGATCTTTTGATGCTGAGACATTAATAATGATGTATGCTTTAAAAAGACATGTTTTCCTCCCCCCCCCCCCCCCCCCCTCCCCCTCAGTAGGGTGGTGAAAACTGCGTAGGGGAGGAGTTTATGCTGCAGTTTTAGTCGTTTACTTTCCTTTGTAATTTATGGTGGTTTCTTTTAATGGAAATCGGAGAGAATGCTCTCTTTTGTCAAAAAAAAAATGACAGTGCGGTGCTAAGCAGGCTAACGGAGTCAAATATCGTGTTTGTGGTGGTGGCCGGGGAGAGAGACGGCCGCACCGTCAGGCAGTGGCCGAAGCAAAAAAGCAAACCTCACACGTCTGCTCTGTACTGCACGTCTGCGGTGCTGTACATACCTCACACGCCATACGCTAGCCTCCATGGGCGGGCAGGATCACATGGCCGCAGATTATCTATCGCTTTGTCACGTTGCGACCTGGACAAAAAATACATACAAAATGATCAATCTATCCTCTCCTCTTGATCAGCAGCGACATGATCCAGATCTTTTTTTCCAGGTCTCACAACGCAACGCAACGCAACGCAACGCAACGCAACAAGCCGAGATCAAAATGGCGTCCCCTCCACCTCAGCCAACAAGATAAGCATGCAGCGCCTGTCCCGGCCACAACCTTACAATCTCGTCCATATCGGATTCCCTCTACACCGCAGCATTGCTAGATGAACAAATCAAACCAGACCAGACGGCACCTACTACGTACATACGCTTGTGGCAAAGAAAAACCAACAAGGGGAACAAGAAGAACAGACAGACAGGGACATGATGAAGAACGGACGGACTACAAGAATCCTTTATTTAACACCATTCCTCGCGTCTTATTGCGGAGCTCTGCAGCTCGCCAAGCAACCTCGACCTCAGCAGCTCTGTGTCAACAACAAGGTTTTGGAAACTGTCATGCTCTCTGTACCTAGCTCATCAAACACACACACCTGTGCAACTGATATATTCATAACAAGCCAACAAATGGACATGCTAGTACTTACATTGGAAACCTTAATCCAAGACTCGAGCGTGTTGATGGCCACCCCGGAGCGCTGCGTCTCCTGTGCTAGCGCAACACCCTCTTGCAGAGTTTTGACTTTGCCGCTAACAAGGAGGGATGCAGCGGCGTTCAGAACCTATGGAGAAAAGCGGAAAACAATTCAAGTACGGCACACGATACAAGAACTGCTTTCCAAATGACATGCACGCTTTACGAAAACAGTTCTTCAGGGAAATAAAAGGCTCATCACGCAAACCAGCTCACTGCTGAGTAAGCTAATTCGTGGAGGAAGATGCAGTCATTTTTCTTCAGGGAGTATGCAGGATACAGTGTAACGAAATAGATAGGAGCGAGGATGAACTTACAAGAGCATCTGCAATTGAGCCTCTTTGTCCAGCAAGAACATCCTGGAGAACTTTTGCGTTGAACGCAGGATCGCCTCCTTTAAGATCTAATAATGTGCAGCGAGGAATTCCAAAATCCACTGAATTGTAATAAAATGGAAAAAAAAAGTGAGACTGAAGTTTTTTCTTTTAATAATACCATCACTGCATATTTCACAAGTTAACATAAAGCATGTTCAAGGGATTATCTCCATTTCTTCAAGTTCCGAGAACAAATCTTACATGGATCGAAGAGCATTTTCTCAATCTTCCCTGGAGTGACATCAAGGATATATCCAGGCCCTACAAAAAATTGACAAAGAATCTTCAGTTAGATGCAAAATATATCAGTTTTATGATCGGAAAGCTCCAAATTAATTTCTCAAGTGGCAATAACAGTAGAGCACCATAAGTACACTAGTATTAAGTGTGTGTTCATACCAAGTGGGCTTATTTCGTCCAAACCCTTCGAATGGACAACCAATGCTCTCTGCATTCCAAATTTCTGAGCTGCTTTAGCCATCTTGGTAACCTATCAACAAAAAAATTCCATGGATTAGAACAGAGTATTACATGTAATGACAACAGTTGCATATAGAGCTTGTCACGAGACTATCTCTATGGCTTCTGAAGCGCTTTCCTACTTACTATTTGCTTGTTCAGTGTCGGTGTATCAGTAATCTTTGTTAACAACGGAATTAACTAGAAACTGAAAAGGAAGAATCACATATTTGAAGGCAAATTCGGTTAACAACTCTACAACAGATGACTACTGGTTGTGTTTATTTGTTTATCTAATAATATTATGGTTGCAGCATTTATTAGCTTAAAAAACAACTGTATACATACTCAAGTCCAAAGTTCATAACAACACCGGATGATGACCATGGAATTATGTGGATCATTAAATCATCAATTTAAAAATGGTGTACATAGAACATGCTATGGTTGCTTTTACCGTTTGGTACAAATAGTTACTACAAGAAAATAAAAGATGGATACAAGATACTTACTATGTTCTCATGGTAAACACCAATAACAGCGTAAGGTACCCTTGCTGGATTCAACAGAGGACCAAGGATATTGAAAACTGTCTTTATCTTCAGCTTCTTCCTCACAGGTCTGACAATTTTCATTGCCGGATGGTAATTTGCAGACATCATGAAACCAACACCCACCTCATTGACGCACCGTTTAATACCCTGGTAACAGGAAAGGGAATAACTGATATTAACCCACCAGGTTTTCTTAAGATGCACACACAGCACTGAAATATAATATGTGAGGGGTTAGAAGTTCAAGGACAGCTACCATTCCATGCATGACTGAAAGAATAAACATTATAAGCAAATAACCGACGTGCCGGTCGACTATGCGTTTATGCAACTATATAATGCACAAAGCTACAAGATCTGGAATAAATATTGCAGAAAAGGTCATGACCAACAATCAACTCCATAGTATGTAGTTTATGCAACTATATAATGCACAAAGCTACAAGATCTGGAATAAATATTGCAAAAAAGGTCATGACCAACAATCAACTCCATAGCATGTAGTTTATGTGACACAAAAGTGGGTTTCATTGCGTATTTTGATTGGTTAAGAAAAGTATGTAGCACCATGCAACCCCAGTTTTTGCCCAGTTGGACCAATTGTGTGAGTAACTTTGAATGTTTGTTTACATGATTTGATAGGTGGAAACCAACATTCAACCGGGAGCGTGTTCCTTCTTTACCAATAATAAGAATACCAAAATAAAGATGAGAGTCAAAGGCCCAGATCTATGCATCCATCTCAACGCATTGATTTATTTAGATGAAAAGGGGGTGTATGTTTGCCTAAGTCACGGTGGTTGGTAAGATGCCCGTGCTACTTTGCAGTACCAACATATAGAAAAGTTCCCTAAAAAACATACATAGAAAAGTCAAAGCAGCCAAGAGGTGCCTCTGACAGTCTGATTCCTTCTCAAGGAATACATCAAGTGATGTCTGATAACAACGGCTGTTTCATCCGACAAGTCGCAATCTATCTCCAGTAGCAGGAGGCATCCCTTGCGGTATGATTTGCATTCGATGTGCTAGCTAGTACAGTATTAGAAATCGATGCACACATACTGTAGA
This sequence comes from Triticum monococcum, assembly GCA_034509565.1. NCBI lineage: Eukaryota > Viridiplantae > Streptophyta > Magnoliopsida > Poales > Poaceae > Triticum > Triticum monococcum. The sequence continues at coordinate 676,955,353 of CM067845.1, forward strand.
GGCTATTGAGATATCAGGCACCAGAAAAAACAAGTGCAGAACGGAGGAAAAAAAGCAATCATAAGGCCAATCGGGCAGTACCTCGGGTCCCAACTCGATGTTGACGCCCAACGCCTCAAGCACATCGGCGCTGCCGCAGGCCGACGAGCTCGCCCTGCTCCCTTGCTGCAGAAACGCACGGGAGAGGACATCAGTACAGTACATAACGCGCGTGTGCAATCCGCGATACAAAAGGTGGGGGCGACAGGTCAGAATACCTTGGCGACCTTGGCGCCGGCCGCGGCGGCGAGGATGGTGGAGCCCGTGGAGATGTTGACGGTGTCCGCGCCGTCGCCGCCGGTGCCGACAATGTCGACGGCGTCGTGGAGCCCCTCGACCAGGACGCAGTTGTTCATCATCGCCTTGGCCAGCCCGACGATCTGAAGAACGGCTTGGAAAGAAACCCAGATCAGTGGCCGCAGAAAATTCGCTCCATTTCTGGCAGCGTGTCAGTTCAGAAAAATCACGCACCTCGTCGTAGGTCTCGCCCTTGGCCCGGAGGAGCACGAGGAAGGCGGCGATCCGCGCCTCGTTCTTCTCGTTGAGCAGCAGCTGCAGCGTCGCCTCCGCCTCGTCCTCCGAGAAGTCGGCCCCGCCGATCAGCTGCTCCAGCACCTGGCGCCGTCACGGCCACAGGACACGAGATTGAAAGCAAACACGGTCAATCACCGAAGGGGAACAGAGGGAGGAGGCATTGCGGCGCGCGCGAACCTGCTCGAAGGTGGCGGTGCCCGGGGAGGCGGCGGGGGCCGGCGCGGCGGCGGGCTGCACGGCGACGCGGGCCGGTGGGAGGCGCCGGGCGGGGGCGATGGGCCGCGCGGTGCTGGGGCGGCGGAGGAGGGGCCCCGGGGCGAGGGGTTTGGGGGAGCAGAGCTTGAGCGAGGCGGTCGCCATTGGATGGATTCGGGGGGTTGGTGGGGGAGCGAGATCCCGGTGGCAGAGGAAGGAGGCGCCGGCGGCAGGCGGTTTTATATGCGGCCGCCGCTGACTGGGCTTGGATTTTTGTCACTCCGGGGGAGGCCCGCCGTCTGCCTTGTGATCCTGTCCGTCTGCAGCAGCCACGGGAGCCACCCACACCAAGCGGCCTTTTCTTTGACGTGCAAAATATTCAGTTGCCTTTTTCTTGCAATTTCTTTTTTTTTTGAAACATTTCTTGCAATTTCTTGCAAACCCCTCGTGTGTTTGTCCGAGCCACGCGATTTAAATGTGTTTTGTCATCCGACACGATCATGTATCGAACCGTTGAGCAGTCTGGATATTCTTTTCCCCACAAATTGGAGTAGGGGCTTTACAGGAGTCCGGACCGCTGCCACATAAGACTCGGACACCGCCGGCCCACTCAAATCCTCCTTCCGGTACCGTTCTCTTCCAATTCACCCATGTCCCCTTGATTTGCATCTGCACCTTCCTCGCTCGATGCTACCGTTTTACTCTTTGGCCGTCGCCCACGCATTGCGAGACCTTCACAGGCCCCACCCGCGTGCCCTCTCGCCTTGTACAACAGCGCCCTCCACCCCAAGATACGTCCGCAACTAGGTACCCTCCGCCCCCCTTAGATGTTGTCCATGGGGGACACCATGCCCGACAGGTGTTCGATCAAATGTCATTGGGCTTATTTTCAAACTTCATGTCATTTTTAGTGTAAGGAGGATGGTGGGGTACTCGATGAAGGAGGAAGAGTTATTGTATGATGTGTGATTGGCCGTATTTGCGGACTTCATAGGCTGAAGCAGAAGGGAGCCTTTTGGCAGTGTGTGCATGGTTCGTTTCATGCGTAAAGCACACTGCGCTCTATGACATGCACATCATCCATGAACATGGTGTCAAATCCTTAGCGTATCGATGGTACACGATCCAGAACTGTGTCATGAAGTATTGTGGGGCGATTGATCGGCTTGCGCGTGACGACCATGGAGATCGTAAATTTTGCTTCTTCTTGCTCTACATATTGATTGATTCATCCATTCACTCATTTGTTGGTGTACGTTGTGTAGCCTGCACGCATTGCCGTGATGTGCTACATGTCAAAGGGCAGACCATTCACGCACATAGATTGTTGGATGAAACTCAAGGGAATGTATGTGTGAGATAACATGATTCATCCACGAACAATTTGTTGAACACGCGGTTAATCTTGTTGAATTTAAACTATTTGTTGTACTAGACATATTTACATGCTATTTATGGATGATTTGTGCTATTTATGGATGAAACTCAAGGGAATGTATGCTGCGACAGTTGGATGGCCGGCTCCCGCATCTGTGTCTGCAGACTGCTCCCTTTTGTCCGCTGATGGATGTGATGTTTGGTTTGGGGGTTAGCGGTGTAGATGCCCTAACCCATACTTTATCACACGCCTTGTTGGAGAACGTTGCAGAAAACAAAAAAAAATTCCTACTCGTTTCACCAAGATCCATCTATGAGTTCATCTAGCAACGAGTCATCGGATGCATCTACATACCTTTCTAGATCGCGAGCGGAAGCGTTCAAAGAACGGGGATGATGTTGTCGAACACGACGTGATCCAAATCACCGATGACCAAGCGCCGAACGGACGGCACCTCCGCATTCAACACACGTACGGGACGGGAGACGTCTCCTCCTTCTTGATCCAGCAAGGGGGAGGAGAGGTTGATGATGATCCAGCAGCACGACGGCGTGGTGGTGGATGCAGGGTGTCACAGTAGCAGGGCTTCGCCTATACTACGAGAGAGAGAGACGTAACAGGGAGAGAGGGATGCGCCAAGGGCTGTGGTATGAAGTCCCTCCTCTCCCCCACTATATATAGGGGTGCCTAGGGGGGGCACAGGCCCTAGGAGATGGGATCTCCTAGGGGGGGCCTAGAGGTGGAGGCTTGCCCCCCAAGCAAGGGGGCGCCCCCTCTAGGGTTTCCCCTCAACCCTAGCCGCATGGGCCCTAGGGGAGTGGCGCCCCAGCCCACTTTGGGCTGGGTCCCTTCCCGCTTCAGCCCATGGAGCCCTCCGGGATAGGTGGCCCCACACGGTGGACCCCCGGGACCCTTTCGGTGGTCCCGATACAATACCGGTGACCCCGAAACTTGTCCCGATGGCCGAAATAGCACTTTCTATATATAATTCTTTACCTCCAGACCATTCCGGAACTCCTCGTGACGTCCGGGATCTCATCCGGGACTCCGAACAACATTTGGGTTACTGCATATACATATCTTCACAACCCTAGCATCACCGAACCTTAAATGTGTAGACCCTACGCGTTCGGGAGACATGTAGACATGACCGAGACGACTCTCCGGTCAATAACCAACAGCGGGATCTGGATACCCATGTTGGCTCCCACATGCTCCACGATGATCTCATCGGATGAACCACGATGTCGAGGATTCAATCAACCCCGTATGCAATTCCCTTTGTCAATCGATATATTACTTGCCCGAGATTCGATCGTCGGTATCCCAATATCTCGTTCAATCTCGTTACCGGCAAGTCACTTTACTCGTACCGTAATGCATGATCCCGTGACCAGACACTTGGTCACTTTGAGCTCATTATGATGATGCATTACCGAGTGGGCCCGGTGATACCTCTCCGTCCTACGGAGTGACAAATCCCAGTCTTGATCCGTGTCAACCCAACAGACACTTTCGGAGATACCCGTAGTATACCTTTATAGTCACCCAGTTACGTTGTGACGTTTGGTACACCCAAAGTACTCCTACGGTATCCGGGAGTTACACGATCTCATGGTCTAAGGAAAAGATACTTGACATTGGAAAAACTCTAGCAAACGAACTATACGATCTTTATGCTATGTTTAGGATTGGGTCTTGTCCATCACATCATTCTCCTAATGATGTGATCTCGTTATCAATGACATCCAATGTCCATAGTCAGGAAACCATGACTATCTATTGATCAACGAGCTAGTCAACTAGAGGCTTACTAGGGACATGTTGGTGTCTGTTATTCACACACATGTATTACGATTTCCGAATAACACAATTATAGCATGAATAAAGACAATTATCATGAACAAGGAAATATAATAATAATGCTTTTATTATTGCCTCTAGGGCATATTTCCAACAGTCTCCCACTTGCACTAGAGTCAATAATCTAGTTACATTGTGATGAATCGAACACCCATGGAATTCTGGTGTTGATCATGTTTTGCCCTCGGGAGAGGTTTAGTCAACGGATCTGCTACATTCAGGTCCGTATGTACTTTACAAATCTCTATGTCTCCATCTTGAACATTTTCACGAATGGAGTTGAAGCGACGCTTGATGTGCCTTATCTTCTTGTGAAACCTGGGCTCCTTGGCAAGTGCAATAGCTCCAGTATTGTCACGGAAGAGCTTGATCGGCCTCGACGCATTGGGTATGACTCTGAGGTCGGTGATGAACTCCTTCACCCAAATTGCTTCATGTGCTGCCTCCGAGGCTGCCATGTACTCCGCTTCACATGTAGATCCCGCCACGACGCTCTGCTTGCAACTGCACCAGCTTACTGCCCCACCATTCAAAATATACACGTATCCGGTTTGTGACTTTGAGTCATCCAGATTTGTGTCGAAGCTAGCGTCGACGTAACCCTTTACGACGAGCTCTTCGTCACCTCCATAAACGAGAAACATTTCCTTAGTCCTTTTCAGGTACTTCAGGATATTCTTGACCGCTGTCCAGTGTTCCTTGCCGGGATTACTTTGGTACCTTCCTACCAAACTTACGGCAAGGTTTACATCAGGTCTGGTACACAGCATGGCATACATAATAGAACCTATGGCTGAGGCATAGGGGATGACACTCATCTCTTTTATATCTTCTGCCGTGGTCGGACATTGAGCTAAGCTCAATTTCACACCTTGCAGCACAGGCAAGAACCCCTTCTTAGACTGATCCATATTGAACTTCTTCAATATCTTATCAAGGTATGTGCTTTGTGAAAGACCTATGAGGCGTCTCGATCTATCCCTATACATCTTGATGCCTAATATATAAGCAGCTTCTCCAAGGTCCTTCATTGAAAAACTCTTATTCAAGTAGGCCTTGATGCTATCCAAGAGTTCTATATCATTTCCCATCAAAAGTATGTCATCTACATATAGTATGAGAAATGCTACAGAGCTCCCACTCACTTTCTTGTAAACGCAGGCTTCTCCATAAGTCTACGTAAACCCAAACGCTTTGATCATCTCATCAAAGCGAATGTTCCAACTCCGAGATGCTTGCACCAGCCCATAAATCGAGCGTTGGAGCTTGCACACCTTGTCAGCATTCTTAGGATCGACAAAACCTTCCGGCTACATCATATATAATTCTTCCTTAAGGAAACCATTAAGGAATGCCGTTTTGACGTCCATTTGCCATATTCCATAATCGTAAAACGCGGCAATTGCTAACATGATTCGGACGGACTTTAGCTTCGCTACCGGTGAGAAAGTCTCATCGTAGTCAACCCCTTGAACTTGTCGATAACCCTTAGCGACAAGCCGAGCTTTATAGATGGTCACATTACCATCCGCGTCTGTATTCTTCTTAAAGATCCATTTATTTTCTATGGCTCGCCGTTCAACGGGCAAGTCAGTCAAAGTCCATACTTCGTTTTCATACATGGATCCTATCTCGGATTTCATGGCTTCTAGCCATTTGTCGGAATCCGGGCCCGCCATCGCTTCTTCATAGTTCGAAGGTTCACCGTTGTCTAACAACATGATTTCCAAGACAGGGTTGCCGTACCACTCTGGTGCGGAACGTGTCCTTGTGGACCTTCGAAGTTCAGTAGCAACTTGATCTGAAGTTTCATGATCATCATCATTAACTTCCTCTCTAATCGGTGCAGGCACCTCAGGAACATTTTCTTGAGTTGCGCCATTTTCCGGTTCAAGAGGTAATACTTCATCAAGTTCTATTTTCCTCCCACTCACTTCTTTCGAGAGAAACTCCTTCTCTAGAAAGAATCCATTCTTGGCAACAAAGACCTTGCCTTCGGATCTGAGGTAGAAGGTATACCCAATAGTTTCTTTAGGGTATCCTATGAAGACACATTTTTCCGACTTGGGTTCGAGCTTTTCAGGTTGATGTTTCTTGACATAAGCATCGCATCCCCAAACTTTTAGAAACGACAGCTTAGGTTTCTTCCCAAACCACAATTCATACGGTGTCGTCTCAACGGATTTCGACGGAGCCCTATTTAAAGTGAATGCGGCAGTCTCTAAAGCATAGCCCCAAAAAGATAGCGGTAAATCGGTAAGAGACATCATAGACCGCACCATATCTAATAGAGTGCGATTACGACGTTCGGACACACCATTACGCTGAGGTGTTCCAGGCGGCGTGAGTTGTGAAACTATTCCACATTTTCTTAAGTGTGTGCCAAATTCATGACTCAAGTATTCTCCTCCACGATCTGATCGTAGAAACTTGATTTTCCTGTCACGTTGATTCTCAACCTCACTCTGAAATTCCTTGAACTTTTCAAAGGTTTCAGACTTGTGTTTCATTAAGTAGACATACCCATATCTACTCAAGTCATTAGTGAGGGTGAGAACATAACGATAGCCACCTCGAGCCTCAACACTCATTGGACCGCACACATCAGTATGTATAATTTCCAATAAGTTGGTTGCTCGCTCCATTGTTCCTGAGAACGGAGTCTTGGTCATTTTACCCATGAGGCATGGTTCGCACGTGTCAAATGATTCATAATCAAGAGACTCTAAAAGTCCATCTGCATGGAGCTTCTTCATGCGTTTGACACCTATGTGACCAAGGCGGCAGTGCCACAAGTATGTGGGACTATCATTATCAACCTTACATCTTTTGGTACTCACACTATGAACATGTGTAGCATTACGTTTGAGATTCATAAAGAATAAACCATTCACCATAGGAGCATGACCATAAAACATATCTCTCATATAAATAGAACAACCATTATTCTCATATTTAAATGAGTAGCCATCTCGAATTAAACGAGATCCCGATACAATGTTCATGCTCAAACTTGGCACTAAATAACAATTATTGAGGTTTATAACTAATCCCGTAGGTAAATGTAGAGGTAGCGTGCCGACGGCGATCACATCGACCTTGGAACCATTCCCGACGCGCATCGTCACCTCGTCCTTCGCCAGTCTCCGTTTATTCCGCAGCTCCTGCTGTGAGTTACAAACATGAGCAACGGCACCGGTATCAAATACCCAGGAGTTACTACGAGTACTGGTAAGGTACACATCAATTACATGTATATCAAATATACCTTTGGTTTTGCCGGCCTTCTTGTCCGCTAAGTATTTGGGGCAGTTCCGCTTCCAGTGACCGCTTCCCTTGCAATAAAAGCACTCAGTCTCGGGCTTGGGTCCATTCTTTGGCTTCTTCCCGGCAGCTTGCTTGCCAGGCGCGGCAACTCCCTTGCCATCCTTCTTGAAATTCTTTTTACCCTTGCCCTTCTTGAACTTAGTGGTTTTATTGACCATCAACACTTGATGTTCCTTCTTGACTTCTACCTCTGCTGATTTCAGCATTGCAAATACCTCAGGAATGGTCTTTTCCATTCCCTGCATATTGAAGTTCATCACAAAGCTCTTGTAGCTTGGTGGAAGCGACTGGAGGATTCTGTCAATGACCGCATCATCCGGGAGATTAACTCCCAGCTGAGTCAAGCGGTTATGTAACCCAGACATAGTGAGTATGTGCTCACTGACAGAACTATTTTCCTCCATCTTACAGCTGAAGAACTTGTCGGAGACCTCATATCTCTCGACCCGGGCATGAGCTTGGAAAACCATTTTCAGCTCTTCGAACATCTCATATGCTCCATGTCTCTCAAAACGTTTTTGGAGCCCCGGCTCTAAACTGTAAAGCATGCCGCACTAAACGAGGGAGTAGTCATCAACACGTGTCTGCCAAGCGTTCATAACGTCTTGGTTCTGTGGGACGGGAGCTTCACCTAGCGGTGCTTGTAGGACATAATCTTTCTTGGCAGCTATGAGGATGATCCTCAGATTGCGGACCCAGTCCGTGTAGTTGCTGCCATCGTCTTTCAGCTTGGTTTTCTCTAGGAACGCATTGAAGTTGAGGACTACGTTGGCCATTTGATCTACAAGACATATTTGCAAAGGATTTAGACTAAGTTCATGATAATTAAGTTCATCTAATCAAATTATTAATGAACTCCCACTTAGATTAAACATCCCTCTAGTCATCTAAGTGTTACACGATCCGAGTCGACTAGGCCGTGTCCGATCATCACGTGAGACGGACTAGCCATCATCGGTGAACATCTTCATGTTGATCGTATCTTCCATACGACTCGTGTTCGACCTTTCGGTCTCTGTGTTCCGAGGCCATGTCTGTACATGCTAGGCTCGTCAAGTTAACCCTAAGTGTTTTGCATGTGTAAAACTGTCTTACACCCGTTGTATGTGAACGTAAGGATCTATCACACCCGATCATCACATGGTGCTTCGAAATGACGAACTTTAGCAACGGTGCACAGTTAGGGGAGAACACTTCTTGAAATTATTATGAGGGATCATCTTATTCACTACCATCGTTCTAAGTAAACAAGATGCAAAACATGATAAACATCACATGCAATCAAATAATAAGAATGACATGATATGGCCAATATCACATAGCTCCTTTGATCTCCATCTTGAAGCTCCATGATCATCTTGTCACCGGCATGACACCATGATCTCCATCATCATGATCTCCATCATCGTGTCTCCATGAAGTTGCTCGCCAACTACTACTTCTACTACTAAGGCTAACGTGTTTAGCAATAAAGTAAAGTAATTTACATGGCGTTCCTCAATGACACGCAGGTCATATAAAAGAATAAAGACAACTCCTATGGCTCCTGCCGGTTGTCATACTCATCGACATGCAAGTCGTGATTCCTATTACAATAACACGAACATCTCATACATCACATATGTATCATTCATCACAACTTTGGCCATATCATATCACAAAGCACTTGCTGCAAAAACAAGTTAGACGTCCTCTAATTGTTGTTGCAAGTTTTACGTGGCTGAATTAGGGTTCTAGCAAGAACGTCTTCTTACCTACGTGAAAGCCACAACGTGATTTGTCAACTTCTATTTACCCTTCATAAGGACCCTGTTCATCGAATCCGCTCCAACTAAAGTGGGAGAGACAGACACCCGCCAGCCACCTTATGCAACTAGTGCATGTTAGTCGGTGGAACCAGTCTCACGTAAGCCTACGTGTAAGGTTGGTCCGGGCCGCTTCATCCCACAATGCCGCTGAAGCAAGAAAAGACTAGTAGCGGCAAGAAAGTTGACAAATCTACGCCCACAACAAATTGTGTTCTACTCGCGCAAGAAGAACTACGCATAGACCTAGCTCATGATGCCACTGTTGGGGAACGTTGCAGAAAACAAAAAAATTTCCTACTCGTTTCACCAAGATCCATCTATGAGTTCATCTAGCAACGAGTCATCAGATGCATCTACATACCTTTGTAGATCGCGAGCGGAAGCGTTCAAAGAACGGGGATGATGTTGTCGAACACGACGTGATCCAAATCACCGATGACCAAGCGCCGAACGGACGGCACCTCCGCGTTCAACACACGTACGGGGCGGGAGACGTCTCCTCCTTCTTGATCCAGCAAGGGGGGAGGAGAGGTTGCTGATGATCCAGCAGCACGACGGTGTGGTGATGGATGCAGGGCGTCACAGTAGCAGGGCTTCGCCTATACTACGAGAGAGAGAGAGACGTAACAGGGAGAGAGGGATGCGCCAAGGGCTGTGGTATGAAGTCCCTCCTCTCCCCCACTATATATAGGGGTGCCTAGGGGGGGCGCCGGCCCTAGGAGATGGGATCTCCTAGGGGGGGGGCTAGAGGTGGAGGCTTGCCCCCCAAGCAAGGGGGCGCCCCCTCTAGGGTTTCCCCTCAACCCTAGCCGCATGGGCCCTAGGGGAGTGGCGCCCCAGCCCACTTTGGGCTGGGTCCCTTCCCACTTCAGCCCATGGAGCCCTCCGGGATAGGTGGCCCCACACGGTGGACCCCCGGGACCCTTTTTGTGGTCCCGATACAATACCGGTGACCCCGAAACTTGTCCCGATGGCCGAAATAGCACTTCCTATATATAATTCTTTACCTCCAGACCATTCCGGAACTCCTCGTGACGTTCGGGATCTCATCCGGGACTCCGAACAACATTTGGGTTACTGCATATACATATCTTCACAACCCTAGCATCACCGAACCTTAAATGTGTAGACCCTACGCGTTCGGGAGACATGTAGACATGACCGAGACGACTCTCCGGTCAATAACCAACAGCGGGATCTGGATACCCATGTTGGCTCCCACATGCTCCACGATGATCTCATCGGATGAACCACGATGTCGAGGATTCAATCAACCCCGTATGCAATTCCCTTTGTCAATCGATATATTACTTGCCCGAGATTCGATCGTCGGTATCCCAATATCTCGTTCAATCTCGTTACCGGCAAGTCACTTTACTCGTACCGTAATGCATGATCCCGTGACCAGACACTTGGTCACTTTGAGCTCATTATGATGATGCATTACCGAGTGGGCCCGGTGATACCTCTCCGTCCTACGGAGTGACAAATCCCAGTCTTGATCCGTGTCAACCCAACAGACACTTTCGGAGATACCCGTAGTATACCTTTATAGTCACCCAGTTACGTTGTGACGTTTGGTACACCCAAAGTACTCCTACGGTATCCGGGAGTTACACGATCTCATGGTCTAAGGAAAAGATACTTGACATTGGAAAAACTCTAGCAAACAAACTATACGATCTTTATGCTATGTTTAGGATTGGGTCTTGTCCATCACATCATTCTCCTAATGATGTGATCTCGTTATCAATGACATCCAATGTCCATAGTCAGGAAACCATGACTATCTATTGATCAACGAGCTAGTCAACTAGAGGCTTACTAGGGACATGTTGGTGTCTGTTATTCACACACATGTATTACGATTTCCGGATAACACAATTATAGCATGAATAAAGACAATTATCATGAACAAGGAAATATAATAATAATGCTTTTATTATTGCCTCTAGGGCATATTTCCAACACGCCTACTAGCATTCTCTCCTCATCTTTTCTCCACCGGTGTTATCGGTCGGAGTGGAAGGAAGAGGGGCTCGGCCGCCTTGTATGTTTCCTCGAAGGTGCTTCTCACTCCTTGGTGCTAGTTGGCAATTTGCAATCTCATGTGCGACGAGTGGTTCGTGGCATGGGGGCGTCGAACGACCTAGCTTTGTGTCTTGGCGTCGTATTCCCTCTAGGGGACTTTGTCTTTGAAGCTGGGCACTGGCGAGCTAGACTAGTGAAAGGTGGTGGTGTTGGCGTCAAGGCGTCCGCGGGAACGATGATGCAGGAGCGAGGTCGGAGACACAGCAATGACCGAGGGTAGTCGCTCTTCTATGACGTGTCCGCAGTATCGTCTCGGCTGGTTTGTTGCTATGAAGCCATGCGATGACGGACAACAGGTGGTTCGTTGGATGATCTTCTGCGGCGCTAGCCATGCCTAGTTCTCCCTCGTAGTTCTCAGTCAGAGTCAGAGTAGCATTTGTCTGGTTGCAAGTCGTTGGGTTCTGGCTTGGATATTCATACAACCCCACACGGCCTCTATAGTGTGGGTTGAGTCGACGATCGCCTAAGGTGAAATCGGACTCGTGTGCTCAGGATTTAGGGATGACGATGACACCTCTATGGAAGGAGTGATGACGATGATGCTTGTGTACTGTCTCGGCGAGGCCCTCTTTGAAGCGGTGTGCGTGGGTATTGCGGCCTATGCGCACCTGTTCGAAGGTGGCGGTGCCCGGGGAGGCGGCGGGGGCTGGCGCGGCGGCGGGCTGCACGGCGACGCGGGCAGGCGGGAGGCACCGGGCGGGGCCGATGGGCCACGCGACGCTGGGGCGGCGGAGGAGGGGGAGGGGTCCCCGGGGCGAGGGGTTTGGGGAGCAGAGCTTGAGCGAGGTGGTCGCCATTGGATGGATTCGAGGGGTTGGTGGGGGAGGGAGGCGCCGGCGGTAGGCGGTTTTATATGCGGCCGCCGCTGACTGGCTTGGATTTTTGTTACTCCGGGGGAGGCCCATCGTCTGCCTTGTGTGATCATGTCCGTCTGCGGCGGCCACGGGAGCCACCCACACCTTTTCTTTGACGTGCAAAATATTCAGTTGCCTTTTTTCTTACAATTTCTTGCAAAACTCCTCCTGTGCAATTCTCCCCTCTTCCCACCGCCGGCATTTGTCCGAACCAGGCGATTTAAACGTGTTTTGTCATCTGACACGGTCATGTATCGGTCCGTTGAGCAGTCTGAACATTCTCTTCCCCACAAATTGGAGGGGCTTTGCGGGGGTCCGGACCGCTGGCACAAAAGACACGGACACCGCCGGCCCACTCAAATCCTACCTTCCGGCACCGTTCTCTTCCACTTCGCCCCTGCCCCCTTGATTTGCATCTGCACCCTCCTCGTCTGACGCTACCGTTGTACTCTCTGGTCGTCGCCGAGGCATTGCTAGACGTTCATAGGCCTCACCCGCGCGCCCTCTCGTCTTGTACAACAGCGCCCTCCACCCAAGATCCGTCCGCAACCAGGTACCCTCCATCCCCTGTAGATGTTGTCCATGGGGGACACCATGCCCGACAGGTGTTCGATCAAATATCATTGGGCTTATTTTTGAACTTCATGTCATTTTTAGAGTAAGGAGGATGGTGGGGTACTCGGTGAAGGAGGAAGAGTTATTGTATGATGTGTGATTGGTTGTATTTGCGGACTTCATAGGCTGAAGCAGAAGGGAGCATTTTGGCAGTGCGTGCATGGTTCGTTTCATGCGTAAAGCACACTGCGCTCTATGACATGCACATCATCCATGAACATGGTGTCAAATCCTTAGCGTACCGATGGTACACGATCCAGAACTGTGTCATGAAGTATTGTGGTGCGATTGATCGGCTTGCGCGTGACGACCATGGAGATCGTAAATTTTGCTTCTTCTTGCTCTACATATTGATTGATTCATTCATTCACTCATTTGTTGTTGTACGTTATGTAGCCTGCACGCATTGCTGTAATGTGCTACATGTCAAAGGACAGACCATTCGCACACATACATTGTTGGATGAAACTCAAGGGACTGTATGTGTGAGATAACATGATTCATCCACGAACAATTTGTTGAACATGCGGTTAATCTTGTTGAATTTGAACTATTTGTTGTACTAGACATATTTACATGCTATTTATGGATAATTTGTGCTATTTTCTATCCGAAATTTGATGAATTTTGTCGTGTTTGATGGAAATCGTCCGGTTAGTTGATCCGGTTTGAAATGTATGCTGCTATAGTTGGATGACCGGCTCCCGCATCCGTGTCTGCGGACTGCTCCCTTCTGTCCGCTGATAGATGTGATGTCTGGTTTGGGGGTTAGCGGTGCAGATGCCCTAACCCATACTTTATCACACGCCTACTAGCATTCTGTCCTCATCTTTTCTCCGCCAGTGTTATCGGTCGGAGTGGAAGGGAGAGGGGCCCGGCCGCCTTGTATGTTTCCTCGAAGGTGCTTCTCACTCCTTGGTGCTAGTTGGCAATTTGCAATCTCATGTGCGAGAGTGGTTGGTGGCATGGGGGCGTCGAACGACCTAGCTTTGTGTCTTGGGCGTCGTATTCCCTCTAGGGGACTTTGTCTTTGAAGTTGGGCACTGGCGAGCTGGACTAGTGAAAGGTGGTGGTGTTGGCGTCAAGGCGTCCGCGGGAACGATGATGCAGGACCAAGGTCGGAGACACGACAATGATCGAGGATAGTCGGCCCTTCTATGGCGTGTCCGTGGTATCGCCTCGGCTTGTTTGTTGCTATGAAGTCTTGCGATGACGGGCAACATGTGGTTCATTGGGTGATCTTCTGCGGCGCTAGCCATGCCTAGTTCGCCCTCGTAGTTCTCAGTCAGAGTCAGAGTAGCATTGTCTGGTTGCAAGTCGTTGGGTTCTGGCTTGGATATTCATACAACCCCACACGGCCTCTACAGTGTGGGTTGAGTCGACGATCGCCTATGGTGAAATCGGACTTGTGTGCTCAGGATTTAGGGATGATGATGACACGTCTAGGGAAGAAGTGATGACGATGATGCTTGTGCACTGTCTCGTCGAGGGCCTCTTTGAAGCGGTGTGCGTGGGTACTGTGATGGTTTTTGTCTGGTTTCCATAATTAACTAGACTATCGGGTTTTCGCTTACGTTTACTTAATTAACCGATTTTCTTCTTAATTAATTTTACAGGAATCTTGTCTTTTCGAACAAAAAAACATTACACAGGAATCTTGTCATTTCAAAGAAAACAAACACTACGCTACAAGTCTCAAATCCCCTAACTGTTGTAGCACGTGCGTATATGCTGCTTTTTTGGCCGTTCAAAGTCGAGGGGAGAAGGCAAAATAAAAAAAACTCGTGTTCCTGGCGACCCGTCCTGCGAGCTCGTTCGATCAACATCAATGGTAAGTTTTTTCCTCGCCTCTTGTACGTACTTAGGTCGTCCTTTTTTTTAGTATCAGTACAAACACAAGCGCTCATACATATGCGCATACACTCACTCTTATGAACACACACGTACACCCTATCTCTATGAGCATCTTCGAGAGACTGAGCCGGCATATCATCTTGAGATTTATGAAGTCACCGTAGGCCCCTCGTCGTCGACGGGAATGTCTCCTCCCACTGAAAACGCATTGCCGAAAATCCTGAAATAAATCCAGGAATAATGCGAGCACCAGGATTTGAATCCTGGTGGGTTGAGGATATCATTGTTCACCTAACCAACTCAACCACAAATTGATTCGCTCGATTAGGTTGTCCTGGCTGCACTGGAAACAAAACTTTTTTCACTTTTTTATACCCCGTCAAAAGAAAGAAAGAAAACGTCCAGCTTTGCTCGTTCCTCTCGTGATGGTGACGAGAGGAAAAGGCCTACAGCTCATAATTCTTTGCTCATTTGTCCTGCGCGATCAGCTCACTGTGTGCACCGCACCTCACGTTGTCTCCATCCCTGGATCAGACGGCAACTTATCCCCGAGTCTGAGGCCACCCCACCTACGTACCTACCCCATGGCATCATCATGAAGATAATCTTTGTTATCTTTGCTTGGAGGGTGAAATCTCATGTTTTTATGGCCCCTGCGCAAAGATGACATATATAATTTAAAAAAATGCAATCGTAGCCTACCTTGTGCTTGACTCCTGCATTACCGGTAGATCATTGACTCGCCGGTGTTGATGAATCCACCCTGCATATGTTCCTCAGGTGTGCGCACATGCGGGCCATCTGGGACGTGATGCTCCTCGACGATCGTCTCCTCGATGAAAGATCTCTGTCGTGGCGCACCCTTGCCTGGCATGCCCTTCTCCCCTTCCCTACGATTCTCGATGGCGACTGCCACCCTATTGGAGATTTTGAAGAGCAAGAACTCGGTGGTCTTTCGTCATGACCCCCCCCCCCCCTACTGGTTGCTCGCAACATCGTCGCTAATGTCCTGCTGTGGCACTGGCGATGCTCTCGGTCAATTTACAAGACCAATCTAGAGGTTTGGGTTCAAAATTTATCTGTTGTAGCGCGAGTCTGTGTTAAAAAAAAATCAGTGCTCCCAAATGCTTTTGAAAGTAGCATTTTCGAAGTATCGATTTTTTTGTGCCACGCCTTCTAAGAATGTGATTCCATGACGAATTTTTGCAAGCATTTGAAACTTTTGTCACAAAAAATTTAGATTCTTTTTTGAAAAAATATTTTTTCTGATTTTACTGTTCATCCAAACTCATTTGAGAAACTCCTCGTCTAGAGAAACAGCGCTGCTCCATTCCATTCCATTTCCGGACGTGACACACACACGTGCCCGTGCATCACGCACTTTCGTGGCTTGACTGTAATCCGCGGGCGAGCGAGCGAGGGAGCGGCCGGGTCCAAGGCATACAAGTCCAACGCCGGCTGCGGCGAGGACTGGACTCACTCAACGCCGGCAGCAGTCCGTACCTTTCTTCCCTGCTCCTGCTCGCAGATCGACGCCCTTCTCCGGACGCCGCCGTCCCGTCCACCCAGCCGTGCTCACGCCTCGCTTTTATCTTGGCCCCTCACACGCACGAGAGAGTAGCGAGGTTGGTGGCGTGCGTACGGACGCACAACCAAAACTACCGTATGCCGGTACGAATATTCGTGCGGTGCGGTTGGTGAGCCACCGGTTGTGTTGCCGGCGATAGCCCGGCGGGACAGACGTGAAGAAGCTAGCTCGGCGTCTGCGTCGATCCTCTCACCTCACGTGTGGCGTGCACGTGATTGGCGTGCAGATGCCGAGGAGAATACTCGGCTAGTACTCCCTCCGGTCCTAGCAAATCCTTCAACTCTTCGAATACGATGGGATTTCACCAGGGGTGGGTGGGAACGACAAGAAAACCAAGAAAAACTTTGCCAGAATAGAGGAGGGGCGAGCAAGGCGTCCGATGGCTAATGCAGCGGGAAGACGAGGCCAAGGAATCTTTCGACGAGTGTAGCCGGCTGCTCAAATTTGCGCAAGAGGGGGAACTTTTGAGGCTTGCCTCCTCAAAAACGAAATCTTTCGAGGAGCTGAGTGTTTTTCAAAGTTTGATTAGAGATGCCCTTACAGTGGAGAGGATCAGATCTAGACTAGATCTACTAGTAGTCATATAATAACAGATACACACAAAGTGCCTACTAGGTCCATTCTATACTAGACACACCAAAACTAGATCGAAATTGACAGCAAACCACACAAAACCAAACCAAACCAAACAGCAAGGAGTCAGTTCATTTCTTTCTTTCATCTCAGCACAGCAGGGCTAATCTAGCCACCGGGTGACTCCGTCTTCTTCGCTCGCAGCTGCGAGTACCTCAATGGACACGTCCAATACAGCCTACAGAAATCCCAGCCAACAGAAACCAGGGTGTTACAGACAACTATACAAGTATTTTGAAATATAGCAGCATTGTTCTCAAAGCGACATCAAGAATCAGTCCATGGCAAAGTGCACGTACCGAGGAATTTCGGCTGTTGATAAGCTTGCACCCCTCCAGCAAGGAGCCTTCCACTTCCAGCACCCAGCCCTCCCAGATATCGAAACTATGGCTTGCAAACACAAACTCCATCTTCCTATTGATCTGTTAACATGTTGAAAGGCGGTTGCATGTCAAGCGTCGTCAACCGAGGGTATCACTATCAGGAAAGATCGCAAGAGAATTTCTATTTCCCAACCACTTTGCAAGCCATACTTTACGGAAAAAAAAATAGAAATGCACTGGTAGGAATGTGTTGGTTGCATGCTAACTAAGGGCAATCAAGAATCTTTAGTATAAAATTTCAACAGAGTAATTGTGCAAGTAGAGTATTCCTACCCACAAAACTTGAGGTGAAACAAGTAACAGCGACAAAGTATCAAATCCAAAATTATGAGCATACAACACGTGAATGCTGCCTTTTGTTGTTAAGTTCAGATAAAGGCACTTTTTAAAGTCAAACAGAACAGAACAGATTGTGTACATCACCTGCAATAGTTTGCCACCAGCAACAAAGGATCGTAATCCCATCAGATCCTGAAATGTCAATTTGTTTAACCGTTTTAGTACCGAATATGCATCGCACTTGAATAAACTATGAGACTGAACAACCAACAACCAAAATGATAGGGGAACAACTAAAGTCATACCTTGTTTTTGAAAGTGACAAGGAACTGAGCAGCAGGGTCCCTGTTCGTAGCATTTGACACAACATCAAGGATCCAACCACCACCACCAGCAAGTCTTTGTCTTGCAACATGGAACCCTGAATTATCTTTTGCTCTCAAAGCTACAACATAACCATCTTTTAGTGTATCAGGGCATTTTCTACCAAGCACGACAGGTAACTTCTTCTCCGAAGTTATTTCCATTGGGGATTCAGCAGGAGATTTCTGCTTGTACTTTGAGTCCTCAGGGGAAGCAAACCGTGAACTTGAACTTACCACCTGGTCTCTGCCACTCGTTGCATTATCATCATCTCTGCGGAAGGAATAATTACTGTCACTCTCTACAGCAGACAAGTCGTCTGTTTTCTGAGATCTGCGGTGAGCAGGTCTTTTTTTCCCTTTCTTTCCAGAGCGACTACGCCTTCCTTCTGTTCGTGAGCCACTATTTTGTGATGATTGCCCTGGAGCTTGAGATTCTTTATACTGGGATGTGGCTCTTTTCTTTTCATGGTTGAGAGTTAAATGGCTTTCATCAGTCTGATGTTCGCCATCAAAAACTTGTGAATGGTTATCTTTTGTTCCTCTGTCTTGATCATCTTCATTTCCAGCTTCACTAATTTCCTCATCTTCATCAGAAATTGAACTACTTGGAACAACACCATCAAAGAAAAAGGACTGTAGTATTGTGATTGCTTTCTCTCTTATTTCCATCCACACTTCTTCACTATAGTCTGCACTTCGAGGAAGAATTAGAACATTTGGCATCTCCCTAACCTGTAACAAATACATATTAGCCATCAATTTTCCGAGAAACAAGTAATACAGTGATAGCTGTAAAAAGGGGCACCAATTGCCTGCCCTTACTTCACACTAATGGTCTGTCTGTTTGGACAAGAAAGGTCTTGTGGCTAGTTTGTTGTTTCACTGCTACTGTGCTACACATCTTAATGCTATACAAAATGGTCAACTTCTAAATGAAGGAATGTTAAAATAAAATAAATATTTTCTCTTTCATTTTGTTTCAGAGATTCCTCTTCATTGGAGCCATATCAGGAATAATATGGCTTTCGAATGATGATGCAGTTCGATCTTAGACATACTTATTCCAACCCAAGTGGCCATTTACGGACAACATCCATATCATAAGTTTAAATTCCATACCCATGCTTCCATCCATTGTGGACCTTCAACACCATCCAATGCACAACCAGCTATGGTACCATCAAGCAAGAGTTGTTTGAGCGCACAGTCATCTATAAGTTGGCAACTACCAGTGTTGACAATGAATGCTCCTGTGGAATTTAAAAGAAAAGCGACTCACTATTGTAGATCTCAGAGTACTGAAAGTGCTATAATAAACTTATAATGCAACAAGCAGAAAAAAAAAGCAAGAAAAATCGTACCAGGCTTAATGTGTTGCAGGCAGTCCCCATTAAGTATATGCATTGTGTCATTTGTTAATGTACAATGCAGTGAAACAAGATCACTTGCTGCCAATAGATCATTGAGAGTATCCATTCTCCTAGCAGCAGCAGGAAATACAATGGAAGGCCGCCGCATTTTCCCTTCAGCCTTCAAAAGGCACGATACTGGAGTTAGAAAAATCGAAATCCGACCAACAGTATACACCCACCTATGCGCACTTGCAGGAGAAAATCACCACAGTTTGTACCAATTTTGCATAAGTTACCAGTGTTTTTCATTTGTACTTCCCAGGAAGGAAGAAATTGGTAGGAACCTTAATAACTCAGCAACTTAAGACTAACAGTAGTACTAGACTAGTCAAAATCACAGACGAATGAGAGCATTCATCTCACAGCATTCCAGCATCATAACCTGAATGGTTAGTGACAGCCTGACTACGAATCATTAGAAAGCAATTCCAGAAGCGCAGGAAGCTGCAGATCGGGCGCTTACCAGATAGCGCGGGTCGAAGTAGAGGACGCTCATCCGGAACGCGAGGCTGCGGGTGGCGAGGCAGCGCGCGGCGGCGGAGCGGCCGACGATGCCGAGCACGAGGCCGCGGCAGCGGCGCATCCCGCGGCAGAGCGGCTGGACGGAGCCGAGGCAGCCGGCGGCGACGGCGGCGGGGGAGGAGGAGACGTGGCGCGAGAGCAGGTGGGTGCGGCGGAGCAGGCCGAGGAAGAGCGCCATGACGGTGTCGGCGACCTCCTCGGCGCGGTTGGCGTCGACGTGGACGAGGCGGAGGCCGAGGTCGGCGGCGGCGGCGGCGTCGGCGGCGCGGTCGGGGGAGCCGAGGCAGAGCAGGAGCTGCCAGGGCCGGAGGCGGCGCTGCGCGGCGCGCGGCAGGTAGGCGAGGGACGGGAGCAGGACGGCTGCGGCGGACTCGACGCGGCCCGAGCCGACGGCGGAGAGGGAGACGTGCTCCACCCCCGCCACGCCCGCCAGCAGCTCCCGCTCCGGCGACGGGTCGTCGAGGCAGTTGAGCGACACCACCAGCGGCAGCCCCGCGGGGGCGCCGGCCGGCGAGTGGGCCATCGTGGGCCCGCGGGCGCCGGAGCGCCGGTCGGATCGGGGGGCGGGGAAGCGCTCCGGCGGGGGCTTTTGCTTTGGTTTGGGGGAACGGATTGCTGCGCGACGCGCGACCTGTCAGAGAGGGAGGGGGAGAGAGGGGTGGGCCCGGGCCCACCGGTTCACGAGGCGAGAGTGGCAACCGCCGGATTCAATTCAATTGTGTGCAGATCTCACTGCCGTTCCGTTGCATCCGTCGCTGCCTGTTTTGGTGCACCAAATTTGCGCCAGCACCTTTGCTGCTAGCAAACGCCTTGTTTTTCTTTTCCATCAAAAAAATTCGGTGAAAACCAGGTTATCACCAAAACCATGTCAAAAACCTATAGGAGCGCTACACGTCGGTCGGCGGCCTCGCAACCAAACCGTGGTTGGATGTTTATGACAGGACAGGACAGTGGTATCCCTGGTCCATCAGAGTTCAAGTCATACACTTACATTGGTGCTGGCATTTTCCTGAATTTATTTCAGGCCTTCCGGCGATGTGCATTCAGTGGGAGAAGGTGCTCCCGTCGACTAGGAAGGCGTATGTGGCAACTTCGTGAATCTCAAGATGATGTGTCGGCTCTGTCTCTCGGAGGTGCTCGTAGGGATAGGGTGTGTGTGCGTGCTTTATAGGATGAGTGTATGATTGTCTGCGTATGTACCTGTTCGGAAAAAGAAAGATCCACCGCCTAACGAGCCATTAGATTACCGGCGGATGGTCGTCAGACTAGCTTTGCAACAAACATGATGTTGCACTCGGACATTTGCAACAGAGTTCATGTTACAGAACTTTTGCAACAGAGCTAATGTTGGAGATTACCTTTTGTCTTTACCTTTTATGTGGCGCTACGGGAGAAAATTATACATTATCACCGATGTTGCAGAAATCTGTCTTGCAGTAGGGAGGATGTTGCAAGAAAAAAAATCCGCTATCGTACGAGGTGATCTCCCATCGTATGATGGTGGGGAGGAGGAGCGCCGCCTATCCTTGCCACCGCGCCACTGCCGACGAGCGTCGGGACCTCTGACCAGGTCACCTCGTTGCCATCCTCCTCTCTGTTGACGAGCACACCGATGAGCATGCCGGAGCACCACGATCACCGACCACCGACTTGTTGCAGAAACTCCAACGACCCACCCTGCAACACCCACCCATGGTGCGACGGTCTCCCACAAAATCCAGCGGTGACCTACACCACCCGAACGACCTTGTAGCGTCTCCTTCAAAAGAGCCCGGCGACAGACACGGTTTGCAACAAAGGCCGAGTGCGGAAACGCTTTTGAAACATGGGTCAAGTTGCAGGAAAGTGAAGTGGCGGAGGTTGGCTCCCGACCGTCTGACAATGAAGATTTGACGGGCACGAAGGTGGTTGACACGGGCAGGTAGATCTGCCGGGGGAACACAAGTGTTTTCCAAAACTATATTACAATTAATCTGAAATTTCTAAAATAAGGAGTAAATTTGGGAAGGTGATGTTCTACAAGCACGTAAAAAATCAAACTTGGGATCGATGCCATCAAACATGTATGGAAGACCCCAATTCAAGGATGATTAGTGACAAACAGTACAACACTAGGGGTGGATTAACGAGCTACTCGGCACGTTAAGACTAGGCTCGTTAAACTTAACGAGCAGAAAAACTCTGCTCGGCTATGTTCGTTTGAAGCTCGTTAAGCTCGCGAGATCTCATGAGCACTCGTTAACAGACAAGACTATGTTACGGCTTACCAGATGAGTGTGTTGGTGTGTTTTATAAAGTAAGATGGTGACTACAAAAGGATGTGCACTAGTTAATTTGTTGCCTCATATGGGCTAGGTTGTGTCGATTTGATTGAATAGGTAGTCTGATGTGCTATAAAATGTCGTCACAAGGTAAAAATGCGGTGTGTGTTGTATTAACGAGTTGCTCGTGAAACTCGTTAGCTCGTTCGTTAAGCTTAACAAGCTAAAATCAATGATTAACTCTAATCATTAAGAATCGAGCTACGAGCTTAACGAGCCGAGCTATCGAGCGCTCATTAATCTCGTGAACTACTAGCTTTTGGTCCAACCCTATATAACGCCACTATTCATGCACAGTTTGTAATTTTTTTCTCTTCGCTCCCAAATTCACACGACTTTGAACTTCTAACTTCACATGTTTATCAGACAACTTCTTTCCCAAACGTCTTTTAAATACTTTTTGAATATATCGAAACATGGTTCCCGTTAAGTCTTTAGTGTAACTTGATTTGCATTGGAGATTTCCTCGTTTTCCAGGTGACAAACGCCTTGTGTTGTGTCCCCTTTGCTCATGTAACCAGTAATCGATAAGGATGAGTCTTACCAATTGGTGTTTAGATGAGCTCTAGTTCATCTAGTTATGAATCTGGGTAGAGGTAATTTCGCACAGAAACGGGCTCGAGGTGTAGAAACAATGTCCAGAATATATATAAAACCTCTGTGTAATATGAAATAGTAGTACAATACACTGATTTTTACACAAATATTCACATCTCTTGCTATTTGAAAAAGACGTAAGGTTGCGAGTCAGTCCATTCCTCCTTCGTCAGACCCTTATTTTATCACTAGTCGGTTTTTCCCACCGTTTTCCTTGAAAACCGCCGCAATTGCCCCATCACTTATTGACTTTCCGAATAAAATATATTTTCTTTGGTAAGCCAATAAGTACTTACCAAATAAGTATTTTTATCAATATTTTTACACAATCATATTAATACTGATGGGTAAATCACATACTAACATATTAGAAAAATTATACATTTCTGTAATGCACAAACAATTATCTATTTTTAAAGATAAAAGTACCTAAGGCTCGGCTATGAGAAATCTTCCAACCAAAAACAAAGGCCAAGAAGGCTATATGTTTATAAACCAAATAGCTATTTAAAAATAACATCCGATCTCAGATGTAACATCAAATCTTTTAGGAAAATATTTCAATCAATAAAAGGATTAGAGCATCGAGCATAACTCCCGATGGGAAGGGATCAGAAGGGGAGACGTGTCAAATTGACATTGAGACATGGTGATGGCTATGATGGATAACTTATCGATTTTTGGATTGATTTATTCATTAATAAATTATGAACATGTCATTAACAGTGTTAAACTCATATTGATATTTTATCATGTAAGCATGTGCTGCGTATATAGCAGATACATCTACGTAAATAGTTAGTACGTTAACCACAGAAATAAACATGAGAGAGATGAACAGATTATACCCTTCTATCGGCCAAGTCATAGCCGCAATGGTGACTGTATCTTCGGTAGCCTTCTTCTCGGACTCGGTCTGACTCACGATTAGTGGCTAATCACACGGGGTAGCGGACGAAGATGAACGGTGGCGAGCAACCGCGTATGAGACGCTCCTCAAAAACCTAATCCCCTTCTCCTAGTGCAGGATTGCAAAGGAAAAAGGTCTGGAGGCCTACTCTCCCGTATAGCCGTGCACGTGGCAGGCAGGATGAGATCACCGGAAGCAGCAACAATGAGTGGAACGCCGGTGGTTTGTGTGTGAGGAGGCAAATGCGAGCTGATGTGGGTGAATGCTAGGGTTGTTACTGCCTCCAATATATTAGTGTTGTGGTAAGGAGACATGGGCTTGACCATGCTCGAGTAGACAACAATTCATGATCCGACGTTTCGGATTCGTAGCGTGTTCATTAACAATCGTAATTAATTAGTCCATCTGCCTCATAATGTAAGACATCTTACATTATTGGATGGATGGAGTACTAATTAAATTTTCGTTCCTAACCGGCAAAAAGTAACCACACACATGACATAGGCTTGAGCTCGGCTCATTCATGAAACATGACGCAAGCGAGGTGAGACAGGTGGCGGAGGTGGAGCACGCAGGAACCACTTTTATTCTCATGCTTCAATAACATGTGGAATAGAATCCTTGTACGCCTTGTTCAATTAAACCTTCGCTCAAAGGGATTGGAGAGGATTGAAGGGGATTTAAAGAGATTTAGACCTCTCAAAATTTAATCCCTCTCAATCCCCTTCAAATCCACCTCAACCGAACAAAGCCTTAAGAAGGTCTAAAACTTCTCCACTCCTGGGATAGTATTAAACTTACATTATGGGATGGATGGAGTACTAATTAAAATTTCGTTCCTAACCGGCAAAAAATAACCGCACACATGACGCAAGCGAGGCGAGACGAGTGGCGAAGGAGGAGCACGCAGGAACCATTTTTATTCTCATGCTCCAGTAGCATGTGAAAGAGAATCCCTTGTAGGCCTTGTTCAGTTAAACCTTCTCTCGGGATTTAAACCCTCTCAATCCCCTTCAAATCCATCTCAACCGAACAAGGCTTCAAGAAGGTCTAAAACTTCCTTCACTCTTGGGGTAGTATTAAACTTTGACCACCTAGTCATGACACCTGCATGTGCCTTTAGAGTTTTTTTCTGAAATTGTTTTATGGGCCTAAAGCCCATCTATATAACAATCTAAGGCCGGCGATGTTACACGGTTGGTGGGGTGTGAGAGGGCAAGGGCATTTCAGTCTTTACATACGAGCCCCAAAAAAAGCTAGGGCAAAGGGCATTTTGGTCCTTGCATCTAAATCCGACGAAGAAAGGCTATGACAAAAAGGGGGGACAAGGGCATTTTGGTCTTTACATATGGAATCGATGAGAAAACCTAGGGTGAGGGTATTTTCGTCTTTTCACGCTAAATCGAGAGGAAAAATTGACAAGAAAAGCTAGGGCAATATATATGTATTGCAAAGTAAACGAAGGCAAATCGTCGAAATCCAGTCAAAATCATCAAATCTCAAAAACAAAACCACTGTTCCCCGTCCCCATTTTTTTCCGGGCATAAACACGGGGCTCGGTCCCGTGCTTGCTCGCCGCCGCCGGCGGGTCGTGGCGAGGCCGCCGCCTCCCCGTCCTCTGCTTCCCCGCCGCTGCCACCCCCTTCGCTTCTCCCCCCGCGTCCGGTCTCTGTCGCGGGCGCCTCCTCATCTCGCTTCTCCGCCGCCGGCGCGGCCTTCTACCCTTTCCGTGCTTCCCCGCCGCCACCGCCGCCGCCGTACCCATCCAGAGCGACGGACCTCTTGAGCGTCTGCAGATTCCTTCCACTCTCGGTTTGATTAGGTGCAGATTTGGTGCTCCTTAGTGCTAGTTTGATTCCCCGCTCATGAACTGTTTATGAATATCCTTGAAAATTGTCGGACTTGATGCTTTCTTTTGAACTAAATTACAACTGCCTGCTGACATACCAGTGTAAATTGAATATAAGCGAATAAGTTCGCTGTTTTCATCCAGCAATTCTCCTAGTTAATTCCCACCAGGGGGGTGGGGTGGACGCGGGGGGGGATCTAGAATTCTAGATCCACTGCTGTCACCCATTGGGCACTAGGGCACTGTTTGAGTTGGATGTAGTTATAATTCAGTTATGCACCCTGATGGTTGGAATTGTACCAAAATTATGTATCTTCAGTTGATCTTTCGTATCTCTGTGACGTTCATGCACTCTATAGGGCGGTGTTTGGGTTTTGTGTAGTTATAATTACTGTCATGCTGGAGAGGACTGTATTTGTCAAAAATCTTGATGCTGCAATTAGTTCTATATACTATGATTTTTGTTAACATTTGATCCCTTTTGGGCAGGGCTTGGAAGGTTTGTTTGGTCACACTCTCAGCGCTGATTGGTGGAAGGTGTTGTGGTTCTCTGTTGTCTGATATCTCGCTCGAATCCATAGTGAGAGCGTGGCTGCTGTTCGTACCTTTTTGAGCTGTGACGGAATGGAGTGCAACAAGGATGAGGCCCTTAGGGCGAAGGAAATTGCAGAGAGGAAGTTCCAATCTAGGGACCTGCAGGGGGCCAAGAAATTCGCCCTCAAGGCCAAGGCTCTCTTTCCGGATCTCGAAGGTATTGTGCAGATGATCACTACCTTGGATGTTTACCTTACTTCGGAGGTGAAGATTGCTGGTGGGAAGGACTGGTACTCTATCCTTTCCGTGGACATGTCGGCAGATGATGAAACTCTGAAGAAGCAGTACAGGAAGTTGGTGCTTCAGCTCCATCCCGACAAGAACAAGTCAGTTGGTGCTGAGGGTGCTTTCCAGATGGTTCAAGAGGCATGGACCGTGCTGTCCGACAAAACCAAGAGAGCGCTGTTTGACCAAAAAAGGAAACTGATTGCAATGCAACAGAAGACATCTCAATCAAATAAGACAAGTGCAGCCAATGGCTTTGAACATTTCGCAGCCAAAGCACCCGCTTCCAAGGCAAGTGCAAACAAAGAAAAGACAGGATCAGCAACATCTGCAGTGCGCCAGCGCCCGCCCCCACCCCCACAGCGCCCGCCTCCACCCCCGCCACCACAGCGGCCGCTTCCCCGCCATCAGGCTGCTGCTCCAGCTCCACCTCCAGCAGCACAACCTACATTTTGGACCTCATGCAACAGGTGCAAGATGAATTTTGAATACCTCAGAGAGTATTTAAATCGCAATCTGCTTTGCCCTAGCTGCCGCGAGCCATTCATAGCAAAAGAGGTTCCGATGCCACCACCTGAGGTTGTTCAGGCAGTACGTGATTCAAACATCCGTGGTGCAACTCACGATGCAAGCACTGGCAGAAAGTTTCAGTGGGGTCTGTTCTCAAGGACAGCTGGTCCAGCTAGTGCTACTGCATCATCTGCTGCTGGTGCTCAAGCTGCTAATATGGTTCATCAGACGTATGAGAAAGTCAAGAGAGAGAGGGAGGAGGCGCAAGCTGCAGCAAGAAGGGAAGAAGCTCTTCAGAGGAAGCACAATCCTCTAAAAAGGAAAGCAAATGTGTCCGAGAATGTTAACCATGGAATGGGTGATGTTGCATCTGGAAAGAAGATGAAAACTGTGGGTAACGATGCTGGAGTTGGTTCTTCCTCCATTCTCTCAGGTCCATGGGCCAATTATGTTGGAACGCCTGGTGGAACTATACCATTTTCAAGCAACAGTGGAGCCTTTGAGTTTCAAGGTGCTAATGGTGTGATACCGAATTGGAGACCCAGGCCTTCTACTCGGATCAGCGTAACTAGGACTTTCTCTAAGAAGGATATTAGGAGCATTTTGATTGACAAGATGAAGAGCAATTTGAGGGAGAATCTAAAGGAGATAAGAAGTAAACCACTCCAAGTTACAGTTAATGGAAAAGCTAGCGAGAAACATGTGGTTAACGAACATGTTGAGGGTAATGAAACTCTTGCATCAGATGATTCTACCGCAAACAAAGATGTCTCTGCTGATCCAGAGGAGAATGGTTCTTCTAATAGCGCAGATGCTGAAAGTGAAGATGACAACACTTTCTCCTATACTGTTCCTGATCCCGATTTCCATGATTTTGACAAGGATCGTACTGAGGAATCTTTTCAGAGTGATCAAATTTGGGCTTCATATGATGATGAAGATGGTATGCCTCGTTATTACGCATACATTCAGAAAGTTATCTCCTTGACTCCATTTAAGGTCAAAATAAGTTATCTCGCATCGAGGACAAATAGTGAGTTTGGACCATTGAATTGGGCTTCTTCTGGCTTCATAAAGACATGCGGTGATTTCAGGATTGGTAAATACGAAACCGTAGATATAATCAATATGTTCTCTCACCAGATAAAATGGGAGAAAGGTCCACGTGGGGTGGTCAAAATTTATCCGCGGAAAGGTGATATCTGGGCTTTGTACCGAAATTGGTCCCCTGACTGGAATGGAGATACTCCTGATAATGTGCTTCATGTTTATGATCTGGTTGAGGTACAGGATGATTATGATGAAGATAATGGAATTTCTGTCATTCCCTTGATTAAGCTCACTGGATTTCGAACAGTTTTCCAGCATCATCAGGACCGGGATGCCATCAAGAGGATTCCAAAGGGAGAGATGTTTCGGTTTTCACATCAGGTTCCCTTTTACAGGATGTCAGGGGAAGAAGCTCCAAATGTCCCCAAAGATAGCTATGAGGTAGATCCAGCTGCTATCTCTAAAGAACTTCTTCAGGGAATCACAGAAACTGTGAAGGAGGCAGAGGGAACTTCTAAATGCTGATTAAAACAGTTGATGCTGACTCGGTTATGCCTTTGTTGACCTGCCGTTTTGAATCAAATATTTGTTGACATCTGCTAGTTTCTATAGTTTCCTAGCCTCTACTACTTTTGACTATCATCTTTGTATACAGTTGTTGGTCTGGGGCTAGCCATTCCTAAATCATCTTGTATGGCATCTGGGCATGTGTCTTGTCATCTCAAAACTTAAACAGTGATGCTGATAATGTGAGTTAGAGACATAGTCATTTTGTATGTCACAAAAACTTGGAAGTGCTGATACTTCTACAATATGTTGTTTTATCTCTAGCTGTATGAGAATGAAGGTTTTGCTATTTTATCTGGTTGCTCAACATACCACTTACTTGGTTACCATTATGGATGGTTTGGATCGGTACTCCACCAACATCCTATTCCAGGTTGTTACCAGCAGTACTGATATTTGTGGCCGAACAGTGCATTACAGTATTGTTTTGTCCTTATTGTCAGCGAAGTTTTTCCCTTTTCTGGAGTTTTCTTTTTATTCTTTTACTCCCTCCGATCCATATTGGTTGTCGCAGCTTTAGTACAACTTTGTACTAAAGTTGTACTCAAGCCGCGACAATTAATATGGATCAGAGGGAGTACTGTTAACCAAATCCTGAATGGCATTAATATTTTGACATATGAAGAAGAAAGTTCTTTGCAGAATATCAGCTGTTTGTTTTCAGGTATGCGGACTGTCCACGTAATGCTTACCTACAACCTTTTTTCTGGGTAAAAACATGTACATTAGATTCACAGCTTATTATGTACAGATTGCCTCTTCTGGACCTCACAGCCGTGATCTACAATGCCCCACAGCTGCGGTGTACAACCCCTCCTATTTCGAAAAGAAAAGAGTCTGGCAGCAATGAAGGCGGAACCAGTTACTTGGTGAGCCTCATGGATGATGCACACTTGTGGAGAGTGAGCAATCAAGCATGGTTCAATCCTGAGGTGTCATTGTGGCTGTGGAAACTGAGGAACTAAGCAAGGTTCTTCAACCTCAGTTGACCTTTGTTGACAGTGAGTGGCCTGGCATGGCTAAGTGAAACAAAATCGGTTCTTATCATAACTGCGCCCAGGGAAAGTCAAGGTATCAACTGTCATTTACTCATTTTTCTCCTGTCTTCCTGCATTTGCACAGTACCGTTTGCTTTTCTTCTGACGTCCTTGTCTTGAAATATACTTTAGCTATTGTATGTCTGCATAAGATAGTATTACTGTCGATGTGAAACTTTTCCGCTGGAACTACTGTTACTATTAGACTTAGCAAAAACTTGTGTCTTGCTTGGCTTGGTGTACTTGCATTTACTTCATTATTATTAGTAAAATAGCGCGTCTGCTGAACTAGCCTATGTATTTTTTGTTATAAAGATATTGGAATATGTCCTTTTTGGCAAATTCCCCTTAACTTTACTTGAAGAACATTTAAGAGTTGCTGCTGACATAGCCCTTTTAGGTCCATATCACCAGGAACAAGAATCTCTGTCTTAAAAGGAAAGAATGTAAGCAAAGCCAGAACGCATCGCATTTCCTTTACCCAAAGTCGAGATGGACATGTGAGCTTGTGTTTGATCTAGCTCCAGATATACTGCTTTGCATATATGGACTCAGGTGGAGCTATGTGGACCAAAGGGACTTTAGATATTTCCTAGGTACAGTAGTATGTTGCGCCAACGGTCTCTCGTCTCTCTGTTATCCGATTTAAGCTTAACAAGCTATATGTACGGTCATGTCTTGCTGTGTGCCTTATGAAGGCTAGTTTTCCATTATCACGTACTCACCATAGAGGCGCAAAAGTTAATAAGCAATTGAACGGGGAAATGGGTGGAAAACCTTGTTTGCTTACAAAGTGTTTGTACCGTGTTAGTTGCCTTCCGACGACCTACATCGATAATTTACTGTCAGTTACAGGTTGAGGCAGGTCTAACTAGACCATCATCTATTTTGATGGCAACAGAGCAAGACTGATGTCAAGCTCACACCATGCATGACGCATCTCTGGCCTAAGCACGACATGATTGAGGCGTTATCCAGGTACGGTTGGTTATCGATCCTCTGTAATACTCCCTTAGCTTGAAATAACGTCCTACGTTATGGGACGGAGTAGTAACATTTATGTTTCCTGGATGTGAGTATGGAATCTGCTTTCTTTTTAAGATGTGAGTATGAATCTTGCAGGATGCTGGAATGGACTGCCCTGACTGCGAGGGTCGGTCAAATGCGGTCTCGGTCTGTTGCCCACGGACACTTGTCGGTCGGTTGCTACTGATTTTATCTTTTTAATTATTTTCATTTCTGATTGCCGTAAACCATGAAAGGAGTACCCATCCATTCATCGTAATGGAGGTTCGGGATCTGCATTGGATTGCGTGGCTATGGTTTGTTAGTGAATGAATGGCTGTGGTCCATCTTATACGCTGGGTACCAAATTGTTGCATACGGCCAGGCTCAACTTTGAGCCCAAGAAATTGAAAAATCTGCAGACACAGCACATGCACATTGGCACATTATCTAGGAGCCACCGTTCATTTTGAAATGGCAGCAATCCAGCCAGGGCTGGAGCACGACACTCTCCGGCGTCCTTTGGTTCACATCATAAGATTTTTTTCATTGAGTCTAAGCTAATATTTATCTTTCTATGAAATGTGGAGGATAGGAAGAATTTCTTCATACCATTCCTACAAACCAAAGGGCTCTAAAAAAACTCTTTCTATACAAATCCTATCTTATGAAATTCCTACAATATTTCTCTAAACCAAAGGAGGCCGCCTTGTTTAATGGTTTCATTTCATTCAAGTGGACTGATGTCAACTCTGGATTGCATCTAGCGCCATTATTATCTCGTTGATTAGTATCGTTAATTCGTTGGAGATCGATCGGGTGGCTAGCGAAATAGCATTGCCGATAGAACCATGGCCTCCACTCCAGGCGCATCCCCTTGCGTGCTCGTCGGCCCGGTCCCGTGCAAGGACGCCGCCGGAAGAGCACGCGGACGTCATCTCCGCCGTGCCCACAGTCACCATGCGTGGAGGCCAGGTGATGCGGCAGAACCAGGGCGCCTGGCAGGCAGGTCCGCCAGCGGGTGGCGGAGGTCTTCTCTTTCCAGCGGCGCCCCGACGACTGCTCCTCACCAGCCCGCCCAAGTGCGGCACCACGTGGCTCAAGGCTCTGTCCTTGGCCACCATGGCGCGGCCGCCTACCCGCCTGGCGGCGAAGACAAGACCACCCGCTCCTCCGCCTCAGCCCGCACGACTGCGCCCTGCGCCCCTCTGGTCGACAGCCTCTTCAGTGAATTAAAGCTTTGGAATCTGGCAGGAGCGGGTATACCGTTCGACTCAGGCTGAGTCTTTCACTTGTTTTTTCCTTCCTCCTTGTTTCTTTTTTCCCCTTAGTGCAGCCGCTTGGCGTTGACCCATCTTGGGTTCCCCTGTAGCTTGCTTTTCTCTTCACTGATCAATGAATTTGGTAGCTGAACTGCCAACATTCAAAAAAAAAGGAGACCAAGCTGGACGCGCTGCCGTCGCCCAGGCTGATCAACACGCACGTCCACCACTCCCTCCTGTTGCCCACACCACAGCCCAGACTGCAAGATCGTCTACGTCTGCAGGGAGCCCAAGGACATGCTGATTTTCCTGTGGCATTTCTACCAAAGCTCTGCGACGGCACGTACGTGTTCGAGAACGCGTGCCAGGGCAAGTACGCCAACGGCCCCATCTGAGACCACGACCTCGGCTACTGGCAGGCGAGCAGAGCCAGACGGAGAGGGCCCTCTTCCTGCGGTCGGCAACGTCAGGGAGCTGGCACGGTTTCTCGAAGCGCGGTGAACCATATGACGCCGGCGATGGCACAGCGCTTTGACGCCATTGTCGACGAAAAGCTTCACGGGCCGGGCTTGTCTTTCAAATCTTAGTTAACGGACGACCCCTTTTTCAACAACAGGAATTAGGGCCCACTTGCTTCTTTATTATCACTGACTACCACTTCAATTTTGTAATTTTATTTGGTTTAAAAAAAGGATTCTGGTGTTATTGTTATTTGGTTCAAGAATTAAGAAACCGTGGTAGCGATTTATGGATGAATGGATACATCTCCATAACTAGTGCGGACGGTGCATCTTGCAAACCAGCCTGCCTTTTGCCGTTTTGCGACGCAGAAAGACGGATCGTACAGCTGCGTAAGAACGATGCAACCACAACAATACATCCAGCTCAACCGCGGCACGACACGATGATCATCGTGTAGAAGTAACGTGTAGCCGCCAGCGAATGGTACTAACGAACAGCGACCTCCAGCGAAAGCCCTTGACCTGCTTGACGCTGCTCTGCGGACTTATTGGACTTTGTTCAACGCGCTCATCTACGCTGGCCTACATCTCCCAAACTGCATATTCTGATTGCTGCTGGTCTCGTCACTCTTTGGCATGCCAGAAATGACCGGGTTTTCAATCACAAACGTTGGTCTTCACCCTATACGAGAATGTATGCGGCTGAATTGTTAACTTTATGGAGCCACCGAGCTCGGCGCCCCTGGTGATAGAGCAATCATCATGTCTTGCTCGCAAACTCTGCTGCCATAATTTAGCTCGCCTAGCTCGTGCCTTGCTCTCATGGCCTTGCAGCACGGTGCAAAACATGAGCCCCATGTACGGAACTTATGATCCTTAGGCTTCGGCCTTTTCATATATATAAGGTAGAGCATGATCTACCTTTTCATTTCAAAAAAAACCCTGTCACTTTGCGACTCACGTACTGCCAAGACATGGAATGGGATGATGAATGGTATTCCCTCTGTAAAGAAATACAAGACTGTTTAGATATAGTAACAGTCTTATATTTCTTTACAGAGGAGTACTGTACTAATCAACAGCAGGTCAGCAGGACATGAGAAAGATTATTGTAGTGCGGTGCGTTCCAGAGTTCGCCTCGCTCGATTTCAGGATTAGGCACATCACCTCCATTCAACATGCAGGCAGGTCTTCGCTCTGCTCTTCTTCAAACTAGGAACATAAATTGGGCCAGATAGATCCATCACCTTCCTTGGACATGTGAGCGCTGATATGATATGACATGACATTTCTTCAAATGCAGATCGATGGCCTTAAGTCCACCTTAAACAAGTAACAAGTAAACTATTCATAACATAATTCAATGAGTCAGATGGGCTCATGATGAACTAGTGCATCGAATAACCAAGCGTGCTCTAGGGTGCGGCACCTGCTGACTGACTGAGGCTTCTACTCACCAGAAAAGAACCGTGGAGGGAGGAGACATGCAAAGTTGTCGAAGCAAGCAAGGCGCAGCCAGAGGAAAACTTACGTCGATCGATCCTCACGCGAGCTCGCAAGGCACCCATTGTTTCACTCTCAGGCTCAGCTCGCTAGGAACCGAGGTTGACCACTCCTCCAAATCCGGAAGGGGACCCGTCAACGCAACGTAGTTTACGCTCTCCTTCTCCGAAAGCCTCTTCCAGTTTAGCTGCGATATAGTAGGGTCGTATCATCAGCAGGAGATCATTTCGCACCAGCAGTCGAAAATACACAGTTTCAGTAGTCTGGTAAAAAAAAAAGATTCTTACTTGCCCTGGAAATGCAGAGCATAGAGCCTTGATTGTGGGATTCTGAACCCAGGAGGAAACATCCCCGTCGGCAGCAAGAGATACGGCGGTATCTCCCGCGCCGCAGTTGACCATGATTCGACCATCGGGCATCAGCTTCTTCGCAATCTCTAGCCAAGTTTCAGCCTGTAACAATGTTGACATCACGGTTAGAGCCAGCGGAAGTTCGTCGAAATGAAGTAAATACTCTGTAAAAGTACCATTCATGAATTTACAATTCTCGGATGTGCTGTTTGTAGAAATATGCAAAATCTTTGTGTACCACAGTTCCTCTAATTCTGTTATAAAGATCATTTCATTTTTATGCATTTGCATTTATTCTGGAATGTATAAGTTTTTTTATGTCAGCTTTTCAATGCCAATTACATACCAGACCGAACTGAGTATGAGCATTCATTTATACAGCATGCTAACAGTTCAAATTTGTAACCACCATGAATTTATTTGTGGTGGAGCTATGGTGACCATACCACAATATGGTTCTGTTGTGTTGTGAAGGGAGCACGAGACATATATAATACTGAAAAACTATAAACTCTAAATGCTAGCCATGGTAGAAATACATACAGAATAATAACAAATGAACTAAAAGGGAATAGCAAGGGAGATTTTACTTCCTGTAGCTGAGGTAAGACTTTTCCATCAGCAAATAAATCAACAACAATACCTGCAGACATGAGCTAGGTACCGTCAGGCACGAGCAAGTCAGTTCCCCAAAGTAAAAACTTTAAAGCCTCTGAAAAGCCAATTATATGTATTCTATCACCATTTTTTATCACACTGAGTCTAAATTTACTACAGATAATCATTGAAAACTGATTACTAGAGAGCTTGCCATAATTAAATTCCAAGAAGGCAGTAAAACATGCATTATGTTTGCATCAGATAAAATGTTCACCAGCAAATCCTCCTTCCACTGTAGCCGATGGGGAAAGTGCATCGCCAATATGCACTGAAAGTGAACCACCTAGTTCCGTGGTCTTCTCTAAAGTGGACATACCAAAATAATCCCTCGACAATTCAATTACCTGTCATGAAACGATAAAGTTTTTCAGGGTTTTCAGTTATGAAAATATAAATAGATGGCTGTATGATCAGGAAAAGAATAAAACACAAAAAACAAGGCTGAAAAACATGAATAGTTGTAATTGCGTAAGCAATCACAGAATAATGGTAATGGATGTTTTCTTGAAATAGCATAACCAACATTACTGGTATAAAAAAAAGCCCAAAAAAATTACAAAAAAATAATGCTGTTCTGACAAGTTTCCAAGACTACCGTATAACTGAAATTGGTAAAATTCTCCAGACATTCAGTCATGTATTCAGTAAACAAATTGAAGGACAGTGATAACAGTTTTCACCGTCGGATCAATCTCCCATCCGATAAGTTCTATCCAAGGCCAAACTTCTAGCATCATGTGTGCTGCTGTCCCAGCACCCTGAAAGAAGCATGTAGAGAAGAAATGAATCACATCTGCAAGAGGTGTGAATAGCTAATTATTTAAATAAGGAGCGCTATGACGCTGTATTGCTTGTCTAAGTAGATCACCTAATGCTCTTACTAGGAATTGTGACGTACAATACTCTATACAAACTCGTTGCAACTGGTTGAATACTAAAGTAGCGCGTAAAACAGCAGATTTTTTTTTACTATTTTTTGGATTTTACTGTTCATGTGAGCCCGAGCTCACAAAGTCACTTTGGTTTCGCAGAAACAATGACGTGTATAGAACAGGAGCATGGCTAAGAAATGTCAGAGAATGGATTTACCAAACCTAGAAGTGCAACAGGGCCGCGTGGAACAACGGTAGGTAGGCTGACACACTC
Source organism: Triticum monococcum (assembly GCA_034509565.1). Lineage (NCBI taxonomy): Eukaryota > Viridiplantae > Streptophyta > Magnoliopsida > Poales > Poaceae > Triticum > Triticum monococcum. The sequence goes on from CM067845.1 coordinate 676,991,140, forward strand.
ATCCTGAATGAAAAAAAAAACAAAACGGGTTATAAGAATTTACATTCAGTGACCGCTTTGAGGGAAAGAAAAATGGTACTGTGTAAATACAAGAGGTGAAAGAATAATATATATGATGCCTTCATTAAGAAATTAACCCCTTGCATTGCGCGGCCAACTGGCGATGAATGATGATGCCAGCAATGAGCAGTGTTGGAAGCTGATTAAAACTTTTTCTGTGCGATAAAACATATTTTCCGTGCGATGGTTCTACATATGTAACAAATCCTGTGCGGTGAAAACAACTTTTTTGTTGTCATACCGAAAACGTAGGGGTACATTTATAATGCTAACAGAGCAACAGACCTATTGGAAGCATCGAGCATAAATTCCTAATGCCTACAGCCTACTAGGTGCTCGATAATATGCTTATAACAATTATGTATTCATACCGGTTAGCATGCTTTGTCCATACCCTCTTATCTGGCGACCGTTCGCTGGGAGGGGGTGGCATTTGTGAACGTTTTGACGACAATTTTAATTGGTTGGGGGGTGGTAGTTTCTTTAAAACAACATGGCATTTTCTGGAATGAAGACTCAAAACCGCCATCCTCCAAAAAATGTCATGCTGTACCGAAGAAATTGTCACCCCCTATACAATTAGAACTGCCAGGAAAAACATTGGAAATGTCACGCTCTTCTAGTATTGAGCCTTTGGTTAGGTTGTGAGTTCAAAACTTTGTATTGTGTTTTTGCTATTTTCATCTATTTTACAATTTTTCACTAATTTTATCTGATGTGATTGCAGGTAATTTCTTTGGAAAATTAAAATTTCAATCAAGATTAATCTAGATTTACGAATAATGTGGATGCAACATGTGCAACGCTGTTCAAACAGTTTGGGATGGTCCGAGGATGATATTTCATCTGTTTTAAGACTGATAAAATGCAACGACGTGTTGTTTTAAAATGTCTTAAAAAGGCCCTAACTTTTTTAAATACAAACATTGGCTCTAATTTTCAACTTGTATTTACCTCCATATCTTTGATAATTCATGATGATTAGTATAAATACATAAAAATAATTGAAATTAATATGAACTAGAAAGATGTTGGTAAAGAAACAACAAGAAGGTGGACTAGAACTTAACACCAAGGCACGTCAAGATCCAACACTCTAGGAGAGCAGTGACCACACGATCCACCGACCTCCTCTATGGTGCCAACATGACCGTCACCAACAAGGTGTATCAAGGTGGACCACCACAATGCCATTACTGGGGAACAAAACTCTTAACCCTAAGAGACCTAACTTTAATGCCGCAACACATATATGGGTCACTCCGCAACGGAGGAGGAGGGGACTTGTGGCTTTGTCGGCGGGGAGTAGGTGGAGCGGTGGCGGCTATTGTGGTTTTATGGAGAGGGATATGGCTACACAACCTATATCGTTCAACATGACGTGACCGGCGAAATAACATCGTGAGAACCAGAATGACCTCGTCAATCTCAAAATTTCCCCTTCTGAGTAGGATCGGACACTATGAAATTTTGAAACAAAAACAAAATCAACCTAAAGTTTAAACATAAATATCTCTTAAATTGACTTTCGTTGGTTTAATTCAGTTAGGAAACATCAATGTACTTGATATATACTTATTATAGAAACCGGACCGTACCATACATCAAAGGAGAAAAGCTAAAACTACCCTTAGTGGTTTTTAAGCATATCGACTATCCCCATCATCAAACTAGTAAAAACCGGTAGAACTGTTCGATTGATAGTGAACCAGGTTGTTCAATCTCCATCCACAAATATCGCTCAATATTTTTATTTCGTGTGGGAAATATATGGGTAAAAACTTTTACGAAAATAGTAAAGAAAACACGTCAGCTAGGTTTCCTTATCTGGCCTGGACCATGTGATTTGGAGGCGTTTCCGTTTTCTTTTTTGGAAATGGGGGCGTTTCCTTATGTGGCCTGAGGTAAGAGATGACCGGCTAAGGCAAATATATTTACAAGTGTTAATTTTCTCAACTGTTCAGATATTCTATGCCCTCTACTACCTCCCGTGAGGTAAGAGGGGCCATGTTAAAACAGCTCTACCGTCATACGTTTTGTCAAGAAAAGAAAAGAAAAGAAAAGCTCTACCGTCATACGAGGTATATACTCATATGATGGATGTAGAGCGGTAATCTAAAAATGTCGGCTCATGCATCCAAATTCTGTTTAGATTAGTACCCAGTAGGAATTGGTCCAGGCGCTCTTCTTGGGGAGAATGCTGTGGATGTTCCCTGCACGAGACAACCAAACACGGAGCTCGAACTCACTCGATTCAGAAACCAACACCAGTCCCAATCGGCGAGCAACCGGTGACACGTACGGGTGGGGTCGAGGACGAGGTAGCGGTTGGAGGGCGAGTCGATGACCATGATGACCTCGTTGAAGGCGGTGCGGTAGGAGGCGAGGAGCACCAGCTCCTCCTCCTCCCTCTGCTGCTGCTCGGCGGTCGTGGCCGCGGCCTCGTCGGGGGCGCAGCGGAGCCGCGCGAGGGAGCGCGGCTGCTGGACCTTGGCTTGGCGGCCGCGGTGGAGGAGGAGGAGGCCGGGCGGGGACAAGGTTAGCGGCATGGTGACCGGCATTGCTCTTGCTGCTGCGGTATAGACCTGGGGCTCGGCTCCTTGATAGTGTTAGCAAAATATAGTTAGCTGTCCCAAGATCAAACCAAGAGGACCGGAGCAGCTGCACGAGGACTCCAATCCTTATACAGGAGATTACTACATGGTGACATAGAGCGGCAAATTTTTGTGTTTTGACCCTTTTCTGAAACCTATTTAAGATTTAATCCTAGTTTGAATTTTTTTCGAAATCTGACCCTTTTGTTATCGCGAGAGTCCATGGCGGTAGGGTAGGAAATATCGCTACCGCCAACCGGGATGGCAGTAGCCTGCATAACCCTACCGCCAAGGTGCTTGGCGGTAGGCACGAGCACGCACTGTATTCAATACTTAAAAGGTTTTTGACGGTAGGGCATGCCTACCGTCAGGGACCTTGGCGGTAGGCTGTTATACCCTACCGTCATGGTCCCTGGCGGTAGCAAAAAGGTCAGATTTTGATTTTTTTTCAAACTAGGGTCAAATCTCGAATAGGTTTTAAAAAAGGGTCAAAATATAAAATTTAGCCACATAGAGCTGCACGTGAGCAGCCAGCACACATATTGCTAGAAGCTAATACTATAACCGGTAAGGTATCAGCCTTGCCGACTTCCTATATCAGGATATTTCTTCTCTCCAGATATTTGTGCACTGCCGACATGCATGTTAGATATTTCCAGCAATCAGTTCACTGCTAGATGCACTTGCCAGGCAACATGATTATTTGCAACATTTCACGCCTTAATCGTGTTGCCTATCTTTGATATCTTGTATGCCTATTCGCTCTCTTATTTGCAGAAACTTGGGTCTGCCGAGGGGTTTAGTGAGAGATACCTGCTAACTGGCCATCTTTAGTTGAGACGCACTTTGCCTCGATTTTACCATCTTCCATGCACTCATGTATGAAGTTGTACCTTGTGTCGATGTGCTTTGCTTCTGTCGTGATAAACCGGATTCTTGCATAATGCAATTGCTGATTTGTTATTCACCCTGAGCGTAACCTTGCCATCTGATTGGGTTTTCAATTCATTAAGCAGTCGTGCAACCCATATGTTTCTTAGTTGGTGTTTCCATGTAGCGACTCACAATTCCAACCACATAAGCTATGTATGTGTTGATGCTCGAAAATGGCATGATCGCAAAGAGTAACTTGAGGCTATAATGAGATGATGTCAAATTCATGATTTCATGTCATCATTGGATGACTCTCTTCAAGCCGATGGGAATAAATATATAGATGGTCCAAAACGGAGCTCGGATGCAAAAGTTATGACAAGTTCAGAGATGTTCATGTTGACACCAGAGTAAAGAAAGGCATAAAACTTAATCAAGATGGCCTCTGATGGAAAATGTTTCAACATGAAAGTTGTGCGTCTCGTCGAAACGGTAGATTTTGATATAAAAATCATCTTAATCCGAGATCGTATGCAACCTGTGGAGGCAAAACAAAGTCAGAAATAGAACCTGCAGAGTCATTTCGGACCGACCGAGTTGATTTGATCGGTGAGACCGAGTTGGTCCGAAAATTTACCAGAGAGTTGGCAATGTTGACTCGGTAGGACCGAAGCAAACCAATCGATGAGACCGAGTTGATCCAAGAAATTACAGAAGGATACAGAGATTTGGTAAAGTTCACTCGGTGGGACCGAAATGAACCAATCGGTGAGACCGAGTTGGTCCGGGAAATTACCAAAGATTCCTGTCCGAGTTAAGTTAGGGTTTTTGATGTTTTGGACGGAATTTTTAGTCCTTTTCTTGTGCGGGAAATCCAGCCGCCTCATAAATAGATGAGAGGTGACGGCCGATTGAACAACACACAATCGATCAAATCATCTATCACTTTTTATCTTTTACCTTTTCTCCTTAACCCTAGTTCTTCTTCTTCCTCGTTCTTTGTCTATTCTTCTTGTTGCAGGGTGGCGAACCTCGAGGCCCTAGGGGCGGTCAGATCGACCTAGGGCAGCCCATAGCCGCCGCGCGTCCAGACGGGGTCCCTCCCGGGCGTGCGAGGTTTCGGGTCTTCAAAAGCGCCCACCGGATTGTCTTGCGTACCGCGTTTCCGGCGGGTCTCCTTCGACGTGAGCTGCGGTGCATCACCCTCGGCGTTGGAGGTACACGGTGACGTGTTCGTGTGCGGACACACTTTTTGGCGACTCCGCTGGGGATGAAGCTTTGAATGGTCTCCGACCCGTTCTTGCTACGAAGAGATCGTCATCAAGTTGCTGCAATCTACAAAGATAATATGAATACCCAATTCCCCTTTGTAGATGCAAATAATCCATATGTTTTTGCTGGATCACCAAATGAGCATAATGTATCGGCTAGCCCTAGTTTTATCAATCATGCATCTAATTATGCGCAAGGGCCGATGCAAAATAATCTTTGTGTTTCAAATTCTTATGATTTTAGCAACATGCAACATATGTATCCCAACCCTCATGCATCGGCAACCCCACAAATCCATATGCCAATGAACAACATGATGGGTTCGTTTAATCGATTTGAAACACCTGATGTTAAAATTTCCAATAGCATAGAAGAAAGTGTTTCATCTTTTTATTCATCGGCAACTAATTTGCAGTATGTGAATCCAAACGTGCCGGTGGATAGGGGAATTGGCCATGTTACTACTAGTTATTTGGCCAATTACCCTCAAACATCATATGCTACACCTAATGCTACTAATTTTTTGGCACCATACGCAACTGTTGATGTCCATAATTCGGCTCCGCACCTTCATGGTCATGGCCGAATAAGTGAAACTTCTGCAGGAGCACAAATGCCTTCACCTACTATCGTGGCATATCATGTAACCCCTACACAATTACAGAATTTCGGCAACATCTCATTGCCGAAAGAGTCTAAAAGCATCGGGGGGCAACCATATCCAGACTGGGTGGTTAAGAACAAGCTTACATTCTCTTGGGATTTGTGCAACTCCATTCGACAGGAACTAATAGAAGGCGAGAAGCCTCATGATTTTGCTGCAGTAAAAGCTAGAGTTGTGCAAATGATACGGTCGCCCAGTGCTGTACCATCTAGTGTACCTCCTAAACAATTGCAAAGTTTCGGCACCTCATTGCAGGAAAAGTCTAAAAGTATTGGGGGGCAATCTCATGAGGAGTGGATGGAAATTGAGATGAAAAAGTTTAAAGCTCGCCAAGCTAAGATGTGGGCTAAAATTAGACAAGAGCGAGAAGCCTTGCAAATTAAAAAATATAAAGTCATTGATTCAGGTAACAAAGAAAATTCGGTTATTGGAAAAACCGAATCAAGTAGTATATATTCCGAGTCCATCAAATCCAAAAAGGCAAGCATTATTGAGAAAGAGCATGGAAAGCATAGCAAAACAACCATGCTTGATTTTTCTGAAATTAATGGAACCTACTTCCTGCCCTATGAGTTTCGTGCCATAGAAATTGACGAGCTTCAAGGACAAGAACAAGTAGCCGAACAAAGTTCGGTTGAAAAAGATCTTCAAATTTATGATGCATGGAATCAAGAAGAAAATTGTGACACGGTGTTGGGAAGCCATCCAAAAGCAAAGCACGATATTATTCATGACATGCAATCATCATTCTCTCCCAACATATTTGAAGAGGTATGTCTAGCAAGTAATTTACCTATTTTCAGATTTGGTCACAACTTTATTGTTGATACATCTATAAGAAATATTCTCATAAGTAATTTTCAAAGACCAATGAAGAAGGGCAATTTACTTGTTAGCAATAAAATTGTTACTAAGCATATCGGTCAATATATTGTACCATTCAAAGAGACCGATAGTGACTTATTACTGCAGTCAAAGCTTTTCCCATTGCTTTATTTAAAGTTCATATTTAATTGGGTAGCTTTGCTTGCTTCATACTTGGCTTACGCATGGTCTCAATTGAGACGTGTATGTTCTAACTACTTTGATTTCAGAAATTTAAAGCCAAGGTTAAAATCTTTTGGGAAAACCGATGCTAGTATAGTTTCTTATTTAAGGACATCGGAAAAAGTATGTGAAAGAGAATTCATAGCCGAATGGGAAGATGCCAAATCTGAACCATTCGTTTGCTTAACTCCAAAGCTGTTCTCACAACAAGATCGGCTAGAAAACAAAAGGTATACCTTCGATTCAAACATGTGTGATCAAATCTTTGCATTGTTGTTGAAAAATAATTACATTAGAATTCTTGATCACCATGTCAAGCCATCTATCCAAGGACGAATGTATTGTAAGTTGCATGATTCGTCCAAGCATAATTTTGAGGACTGCCACATGTTTCGTCAAATAGTTAAATCAGCCATTGAAAAAGGACGATTGAAATTTGTTGAAACACCAAAGGATGACCAGTCTATTCCGATTGGTCTTGATGGCAAAAAGTTTTTGCATCGGCTACTTCAAGCTGATCCATCTAAAGAGAAGGTAAAAACTGCAGGTGATGGGATCAAGCTTTCAAGTAAAGAAGTAGTTGAAGATCACAATGAACAAGAACTTGAGGGTGAGAATTCCATCGAAGCTACAATGAAGACGCTAAGGACTGGGGGGCAACAAGGAAATCCAATGATCGATGAAAGCAAACCAAACGAAAACAAAGGCCGAAATAAGCGCAAGTGCAAGAGATCAAAAATCACCTTCGCTGAAGTATTGGATAAATATCAAAAGAAGAGTGAAGAGAAGAATGCTTATCGGCCAAATCATGCAAAGAAACCAAGATCACCCCCAAGGCGCAAATATGAGGATCGGTATTGGCAAAGTGAGCATTTTAATGCAACATATTCATATCCTTATTTTGGGCCCCCAATGCCAATGCCGTGGATGCCTCCCTATGCTCATGTAGATCCATATCCATCATGGGACAGGTATAATACAAGGGCACATTCTCCATCTTATTTTAGACCATCTCATCAATATTATGCAGCTCCGAGAAGATCAACACTTGAACAATCACATGTTAAAGACCGTTTCAATCGTAAGGAATCGGTCCGGAGCTCAAAGAAGAAGAAAGAGGTGGTCAAACAAGTGTACCGTGTTAAAAGAGATGGTCGTAAGAGTGCAACTTCAGATTTGATCTCAAATGAAAAAGAGCCAATTAATGTGTTGACATTGGCTACTAAAGGCAATGAGACGAAGCAACCAATTATCAAGAGTCAAAGTGCCAAATCTGAAGAAAAGAAGTTGACAGTGTACAAGGTAAAACAAGAATTGCCATTGCTTCAAACAAAATCACAGCCGGGGTGCCCACTCGGCTTATCGTATTGGCGAAAGAAGGAATTACAAAAACTTAGTGCACAAGAGCTGAAAAAGAAGAACATGGCATGGGTTCCCAAGAGGAGCAATCAAAATAAAAATGATGTGCAACCTTCTATTGCAACAAGTGTTATAAAAGTGAAGAAAGAGAAGGATGGAAACCAGAAACAATTAAGCTGAAGGTTTGCATCACCCCATCAAAATCTTCAGTTAGCACATCATCCATGTTTTTCAACCATACCATTGATGCCTTTGCCATGGAGTTCATCATCAGGTATGATAAATTACCCTCCCTGGATTTATTTTGATCCATGGAAGCGACATAATTTTCTGCATCATGAGAGGGTATTACCAAATCTCTATACAATTTATTAGCTACATTTTTTCTTGCTAATCCAAAGGGCCGAAATATTTGATTGCTATTTCATTTGTTTATTTCAGCTATACATGATTTGGTGAATGAATTCTACATGGACCTCATGGTAATGGCCGATACTTATCTATCGCCCTAAGAATATATGTAAGAATGGCCGGTGTGGTACTCTAATACCGTCCTTAGTTTGCGTAGAGATTGAGATAAGTGCTTGCAAAGGAATTTGTCAAATTGATGCCATTGATGATATTATGCATAGACCAATTCACCAAAATTGCAAAGTGAACTTATCTTTTTATTGGGTGTGCTTTGGCTTGTTAGTTTTCAAAACTTACGTAAGGCCAAATCATGGTTGATTTTATTATTGAGCATCATATTGACATCATGCATAATATTGTTTTTAGCTTGATCTCTCTAGTACCATGGAGATTATATATTGATGGTTAAATTTCTAACAATGGCCAAGGTGTTGGTGTTGTTTATTTATCTCCATATGAAGCTATTTTGTGAAGCCTCATGCCGCTTAAAATATTTTTGCACAATGATCAAAGCCGAATATGCATTGTTATTCGAATTGGAGCTTTGCCTTGCTATAGGTGCTATACATATTGAGGCTTCCGGTGATTCGTTATTAGTAGTGCAACAAATATCCAAGGGTTATCAACGTTTTGATGAATCACTTATAGTTTATCTTTTGTTATGTCTAGATGCAAGATTTACCTTGGGCTGCTTTAAAATTGTTCATATTTCTAGACATGACAATTCGGAAAAGTTGGCACAACAAGCATCTGGCTACTATGTTAATCATGGTGTGTTGCATTTCTATCAATAGCCGATGCTTAGTCTCGTCAACATAGGTAAGGCCGAACCAAAGTCCACCGCTTCGGCCACTAATATTTTTTTATACAGGTAAAAGTGAGGATTGGAGAAAGTTTATTCTTGATTATCTGCAAAGTCCTAACAAAAAGGGTGAACAACATGGTTCAGAGGATGGCCTTGAGATACATATCTATGGAACTTTATCATCGAATTGTTAATGAAGTTGAAAAGGTTTCACCCAAGTTTGTATCAAGAATTCAAACAAATAATGGCCGATATATATTTATCGCCCTAAGCACATGAAAAGTGGCCGATGGAGTGTTGACATCGTCCTTAGAACCAACAGGTACAAGTTATTTTTTCGGCACGCTACCTTTGTCGAAAAACAGGGGGGCATGTGTTGACGCTCGAAAATGGCATGATCGCAAAGAGTAACTTGAGGCTATAATGAGATGATGTCAAATTCATGATTTCATGTCACCATTGGATGACTCTCTTCAAGCCGATGGGAATAAATATATAGATGGTCCAAAACGGAGCTCGGATGCAAAAGTTATGACAAGTTCAGAGATGTTCATGTTGACACCAGAGTAAAGAAAGGCATAAAACTTAATCAAGATGGCCTCTGATGGAAAATGTTTCAACATGAAAGTTGTGCGTCTCGTCGAAACGGTAGATTTTGATATAAAAATCATCTTAATCCGAGATCGTATGCAACCTGTGGAGGCAAAACAAGGTCAGAAATAGAAGCTGCAGAGTCATTTCGGACCGACCGAGTTGATTTGATCGGTGAGACCGAGTTGGTCTGAAAATTTACCAGAGAGTTGGCAATGTTGACTCGGTAGGACCGAAGGAAACCAATCGGTGAGACCGAGTTGATCCGAGAAATTACAGAAGGATACAGAGATTTGGCAAAGTTCACTCGGTGGGACCGAAATGAACCAATCCGTGAGACTGAGTTGGTCCGGGAAATTACCAAAGATTCCTGTCTGAGTTAAGTTAGGGTTTTTGATGTTTTGGACGGAATTTTTAGTTCTTTTCTTGTGCGGGAAGTCCAGCCGCCTCATAAATAGATGAGAGGTGACGGCCGATTGAACAACACACAATCGATCAAATCATCTATTACTTTTTATCTTTTATCTTTTCTCCTTAACCCTAGTTCTTCTTTTTCCTCGTTCTTCGTCTGTTCTTCTTGTTGCAGGGCGGCGAACCTCGAGGCCCTAGGGGCGGTCAGGTCGACCTAGGGCAGCCCATAGCCGCCGCGCGTCCAGACGGGGTCCCTCCCGGGCGTGCGGGGTTTCGGGTCTTCAAAAGCGCCCACTGGATTGTTTTGCGTACTGCACTTCCGGCGGGTCTCCTTTGACATGAGCTGCGGTGCATCACCCTCGGCGTTGGAGATACACGGTGACGTGTTCGTGTGCGAACAGTATGGTCTTATATTCACCAAATATCAAAGGCCTCCAACTACACTGCGGTAGTCTGTCTAATCAACTAGATGCCTCTCGCTTGATTTACTCAACTTTAACCTCGCCTCTATCAGTGTCTGTGACGTTGCAAGTAGCAAGCCGACACTTCTCTAATATTTTTGCTGCATAAGATAATTGACACAAGATAATTTCTTCATCTTTCTGTTTTACCTCAATCCCCAAATAATAGCTTAATAATCCGAGGTCACTCATGCTGAATAATTGCTTCATCTGCATCTTGAATCTTGCAATTTCAATGGGTGCTCTCGTTCCTGTGATAATCAAGTCATCCACATGTACACCAACTAGGAGACTTGTATCACCAATAATTCTCTTGTAGACAGCATGCTCAAGTGGGCTTCTCTCAAACATGAGTGGCACTAGGCCTTTATCAAGTTTTGTGTACCATGCTCTTGGTGCTTTATGAAGTGGATATTCAATTTGGGTCTCGGGTCCAGCACCGCTCCGATGCTTGAAGATAGTGTGCTGGCCTACAACTTCACGCAATCACGCATTAATTCTGGGTCATGAGAATCTTAAATCGTATATCTCCAATTATTATAAACAACTATTCGGGCCTCCGGCAGAAAGCACGGTTTTCCTGAATGAGTCTGTTATTGGAGATATCCCTCAACTTAGGTCAAAGGAAAATGAGATCCTAACTGCACCATTTACCGAGAAGGAGGTTCTAGATGCAATATCACAAATGAAACCGAACAAAGCACCGGGACCAGATGGGTTCCCTGCGGAGTTCTATAGAAAATGTTGGCATATTATTGAGGACGACCTTATGCCTATGTTTCACGATTTTTTAACGGGCATCTAGAACTATTTTATCTTAACTTTGGTATGGTTACGTTATTGCCAAAGAAAAAAGGAGCGATTCGTATCGAGTAGTTTAGGCCGATATGTCTTCTGAACATGAGTTTAAAAATATTCACGAAAGTAGGGACTAATAAACTGACACGGATCGCCCATTCAGTGGTGCAACCTAGTCAGACGGCCTTCATGCCTGGGAGGCACATCCTAGAAGGGGTAGTCGTTCTCCATGAAATCCATTCGAAGAAGCTAGATGGGGTTATCTTCAAAGTGGATTTTGAGAAGGCATACGATAAAGTTATTGGCCTTTTCTCCAGCAAGCAATGCGCATGAAAGGTTTTAATGAGATATGGCAGAACCAAATGGGTTCTCTAGTCCAAAAATGTAGTGTCGAAATTAAGGTCAACGATGATATCGGTCACTATTTTCAGATTCATAAAGGTTTGAGACAAGGGATTCGATGTCTCCCCTCTTATTTAATATAGTGGCGAATATGTTGACCGTTCTTCATCTAGTTGATGGGGGAGTTTCCATTTTACAATATGCGGATGACACTATTCTTTTCATGGAGCATGACATTGCAAAAGCTCGGAACATGAAATTAGTTTTATGTCTCTTCGAACAATTGTCGGGGCTAAAAGTCAACTTCAACAAAAGCGAATTGTTCTGCTTTGGTCGGGCCAAAAAGGAGCAAGACACATATAGACAATTGTTCGGTTGCGAATTAGGTTCTTTGCCCTTTAGTTAATTAGGCATACCAATTCACCATCGCAAACTCTCCAATGAAGAGTGGAAATGCATCGAAGATCGAATTGAAAAGAAGCTTAGCTGTTGGAAGGGAAAGCTAATGTCATATGGCAGTCAGCTAATGCTTATTAACTCAGTACTCACTAGTATGCTGATGTTCCTGCTATCTTTCTTTGAGGTACCCAAAGAGGTGAAGGAAATATGCCTAGAGGCAATAATAAAGTTATTATTTATTTCCTTATATCATGATAAATGTTTATTATTCATGCTAGAATTGTATTAACCGGAAACATAATACATGTGTGAATACATAGACAAACAGAGTGTCACTAGTATGCCTCTACTTGACTAGCTCGTTAATAAAAGATGGTTATGTTTTCTAACCATGGACAAAGAGTTGTTATTTGATTAATGGGATCACATCATTAGATGAATGATCTGATTGACATGACCCATTCCATTAGCTTAGCACCCGATCGTTTAGTATGTTGCTATTGCTTTCTTCATGACTTATACATGTTCCTATGACTATGAGATTATGCAACTCCCGTTTACCGGAGGAACACTTTGGGTACTACCAAACGTCACAACGTAACTGGGTGATTATAAAGGAGTACTACAGGTGTCTCCAAAGGTAGATGTTGGGTTGGCGTATTTCGAGATTAGGATTTGTCACTCCGATTGTCGGAGAGGTATCTCTGGGCCCTCTCGGTAATGCACATCACTTAAGCCTTGCAAGCATTGCAACTAATGAGTTAGTTGTGGGATGATGTATTATAGAACGAGTAAAGAGACTTGCCGGTAACGAGATTGAACTAGGTATTGGATACCGACGATCGAATCTCGGGCAAGTAACATACCGATGACAAAGGGAACAACGTATGTTGTTATGCGGTCTGACCGATAAAGATCTTCGTAGAATATGTAGGAGCCAATATGGGCATCCAGGTCCTGCTATTGGTTATTGACCGGAGACGTGTCTCGGTCATGTCTACATTGTTCTCGAACCGTAGGGTCCGCACGCTTAAGGTTTCGATGACACTTATATTATGAGTTTATGAGTTTTGATGTACCGAAGGAGTTCGGAGTCCCGGATGAGATCGGGGACATGACGAGGAGTCTCAAAATGTTCGAGACGTAAAGATCGATATATTGGACGACTATATTCGGACATCGGAAAGGTTCCGAGTGATTCGGGTATTTTTCGGAGTACCGGGTAGTTACGGGAGAAGTAATGGGCCTTGATGGGCTTTAGTGGGAAGAGGAAAAAGGCTGCTGCGCCCCCCCTCCCCTTTGGTCCGAATTGGACTAGGGAAAAGGGGCCGGCCACCTCTCCTTCTCCTCCACTTCCTTCTCCCTTCCTCCCCCCTTGATGGACTCCTACTAGGACTTGGAGTCCTAGTAGGACTCCCATCCTGGCCGCACCAATAGCCTTGGCCGGTCTCCCCCTCCTCCATCCTTTATATACTGAGGCAGGGCGCACCCCATAGGCACAAGTTGATCCACGTGATCGTTCCTTAGCCGTGTGCGGTGCCCCCTGCCACCATATTCCACCTCGATCATATCGTTGTAGTGCTTAGGCGAAGCCCTGCGTCGGTAGAACATCAAGATCGTCACCATGCCGTCGTGCTGACGGAACTCCTCCCCGAAGCTTTGCTGGATCGGAGCCCGGGGATCGTCATCGAGCTGTACGTGTGCTAAGAACTCGGAGGTGCCGTAGTAACGGTGCTTGGATCGGTCGGATCGGGAAGAAGACGTACGACTACTTCCTCTACGTTGTGTCAACGCTTCCGTTGCGATCTACAAGGGTATGTAGATCAGACTCTCCCCCTCGTTGCTATGCATCACCATGATCTTGCGTGTGCGTAGGAAATTTTTTGAAATTACTACGTTCCCCAACAAGAGGTACATAAGAGACTAGGTTTCTTTCGATATCAATTCTTCTGGCAGTCAGATGAGGCCAAGAAGAAATATCGCCTAGCACGATGGGATATATTATGCCGACCCAAGGATCAGGGAGGTCTCGGTATGGAGAACCTGGAAATTAAGAATAAATGCCTTATGAGTAAATGGCTTTATAGGTTATCAGTAGAGAATGACGGCATCTGAGCACAAATATTACACAATAAATATCTGCAACCGAAAACTCTTGCCCAAGTCACCATGAGGCTGAATGATTCGCCATTCTGGAAGGGGCTTATGAGAACGAAAGACTTGTCTTTCGTAGGACCAAATTTCTTGTTGGCAATGGGATGACAACAAGAATTTTGGGAGGATACGTGGCTAGGGGAGACGGCATTAGCCATACAATATCCAAGCCTTTATAATATTGTCCAACGTAGATCAGACTCTCCCCTCTCGTTGCTATGCATCACCATGATCTTGCGTGTGCGTAGGAATTTTTTTGAAATTACTACGTTCCCCAATAGTGGCATCCGAGCCTAGGTTTTATGGTTTGATGTTATTTGCACGAGTAGAACACAAGTGAGTTGTGGGCGATACAAGTCATACTGCCTACCAGCATGTCATACTTTGGTTCGGCGGTATTGTTGGACGAGACGACCCGGACCAACCTTACGCGTACGCTTACGCGAGACCGGTTACCTCGACGTGCTTTGCACATAGATGGCTTGCGGGCGATAGTCTCTCCAACTTTAGTTGAACCAAGTGTGGCTACGCCCGGTCCTTGAGAAGGTTAAAACGGAGTCTATTTGACAAACTATCGTTGTGGTTATGATGCGTAGGTGAGATTGGTTCTTACTTAAGCCCGTAGCAGCCACGTAAAACATGCAACAACAAAGTAGAGGACGTCTAACTTGTTTTTGCAGGGCATGTTGTGATGTGATATGGTCAAGACATGATGCTGAATTTTATTGTATGAGATGATCATGTTTTGTAACCGAGTTATCGGCAACTGGCAGGAGCCATATAGTTGTCGCTTTATTGTATGCAATGCAATCGCGATGTAATGCTTTACTTTATTACTAAGCGGTAGTGATAGTCGTGGAAGCATAAGATTGGCGAGACGACAACGATGCTACGATGGAGATCAAGGTGTCGCGCCGGTGACGATGGTGATCATGACGGTGCTTCGGAGATGGAGATCACAAGCACAAGATGATTATGGCCATATCATATCACTTATATTGATTGCATGTGATGTTTATCTTTTTATGCATCTTATCTTGCTTTGATTGATGGTAGCATTATAAGATGATCTCTCACTAAATTATCAAGAAGTGTTCTCCCTGAGTATGCACCGTTGCCAAAGTTCGTCGTGCCCAGACACCACGTGATGATCGGGTGTGATAAGCTCTACGTCCATCTACAACGGGTGCAAGCCAGTTTTGCACACGCAGAATACTCAGGTTAAACTTGACGAGCCTAGCATATGCAGATATGGCCTCGGAACACGGAGACCGAAAGGTCGAGCGTGAATCATATAGTAGATATGATCAACATAATGATGTTCACCATTGAAAACTACTCCATCTCACGTGATGATCGGTTATGGTTTAGTTGATTTGGATCACGTGATCACTTAGAGGATTAGAGGGATGTCTATCTAAGTGGGAGTTCTTAAGTAATATGATTAATTGAACTTTAATTTATCATGAACTTAGTCCTGGTAGTATTAGCATATCTATGTTGTAGATCAATAGCTCGCGTTGTTGCTTTCATATGTTTATTTTGATATGTTCCTAGAGAAAATTGTGTTGAAAGATGTGAGTAGCAATGATACGGATTGGATCCGTGATCTGAGGTTTATCCTCATTGCTGCACAGAAAAATTATGTCCTTGATGAACCGCTAGGTGACAGACCTATTGCAGGAGCAGATGCAGATGTTATGAACGTTTGGCTAGCTCAATATGATGACTACTTGATAGTTTAGTGCACCATGCTTAATGGCTTAGAATCGGGACTTCAAAGACGTTTTGAACGTCATGGACCATATGAGATGTTCCAGGAGTTGAAGTTAATATTTCAAGCAAATACCCGAGTTGAGAGATATGAAGTCTCCAACAAGTTCTATAGCTAAAAGATGGAGGAGAATCACTCAACTAGTGAGCATGTGCTCAGATTGTCTGGGTACTACAATCGCTTGAATCAAGTGGGAGTTAATCTTCCTGATAAGATAGTGATTGACAGAATTCTCTAGTCACCATCACCAAGTTAGTAGAACTTCGTGATGAACTATGATATGCAAGGGATAACGGAAACGATTCCCAAGCTCTTTGTGATGCTGAAATCGACGAAGGTAGAAATCAAGAAAAACATCAAGTGTTGATGGTTGACAAGACCACTAGTTTGAAGAAAAGGGCAAAAGGGAAGAAGGGGAACTTCAAGAAGAACGGCAAGCAAGTTGCTTCTCAAGTGAAGAAGCCCAAGTCTGGTCCTAAGCCTGAGACTAAGTGCTTCTACTTCAAAGGGACTGGTCACTGGAAGCGGAACTGCCCCAAGTATTTGGCGGATAAGAAGGATGGCAAAGTGAACAAAAGTATATTTGATATACATGTTATTGATGTATGCTTTACTAGTGTTTATATCAACCCCTCAGTATTCGATATTGGTTCAGTTGCTAAGAGTAGTAACTTGAAACAGGAGTTGCAGAATAAACAGAGACTAGTTAAGGGTGAAGTGACAATGTGTGTTGGAAGTAGTTCCAAGATTGATATGATCATCATCGCACACTCCCCTATACTTTCGGGATTAGTGTTGAACTTAAATAAGTGTTATTTGGTTTTTGCGTTGAGCATGAATATGATTTGATCATGTTTATTGCAATACGGTTATTCATTAAAGTCAAAGAATAATTGTTGTTCTGTTTACATGAATAAAACCTTCGATGGTCATACACCCAATGAAACAAGTTCGTTGGATCTCGATCATAGTGATACACATATTCATAATATTGAAACCAAAAGATGCAAAGTTAATAATGATAGTGCAACTTATTTGTGGCACTGCCGTTTAGGTCATATTGGTATAAAGCGCATGAAGAAACTCCATGCTGATGGGCTTTCGGAATCACTTGATTATGAATCACTTGATGCTTGCGAACCATGCCTTTTGGGTGAGATGACTAAAACGCCGTTCTCCGGAACAATGGAGCAAGCAACAGATTTGTTGGAAATCATACATACTGATGTATGTGGTCCGATGAATATTTAAGGCTTGCAGTGGGTATCATTACTTTCAGACCTTCACAGATGATTTGAGCAGATATGGGTATATCTACTTAATGAAATAGAAGTCTGATACATTTGAAAAGTTCATATAATTTCAGAGTGAAGTGGAAAATCATCGTAACAAGAAAATAAAGTTTCTACGATCTGATCGTGGAAAAGAGTTTTTGAGTTACGAGTTTGGTCTTCAGTTAAAACAATGTGAAATAGTTTCACTACTCACGCCACCTGGAACACCACAGCATAATGGCGTGTCCGAATGTCATAACCGTACTTTATTGGATATAGTGCAATCTATGATGTTTCTTACCGATTTACCACTATCGTTTTTGGGGTCATGCATTAGAGACAACTGCATTCACGTTAAAAAAAAGGGGCACCATCTATATCCGTCGAGACGACGCCTTATGAACTATGGTTTGGCAAGAAACCAAAGTTGTCGTTTCTTGAAGTTTGGGGTTGCGATGCTTATGAGAAAAAGTTTCATCCTGATAAGCTCAAACCCAAATCGGAGAAATATGTCTTCATAGGATACCCAAAGGAGACTGTTGGGTACACCTTCTATCACAGATCCTAAGGCAAGACATTCGTTGCTTATAATGGATCCTTTCTAGAGAAGGAGTTTCTCTTGAAAGAAGTAAGTGGGAGGAAAGTAGAAAACTTGATAAGGTAATTGTACCTTCTACCTTATTGGAAAGTAGTTCATCACAAAAATCTGTTCTTGTGACTACTACACCAATTAGTGAGGAAGCTAATGATGATGATCATGTAACTTCAGATCAAGTTACTACCGAATCTCGTAGGTAAACCAGAGTGAGATCCACACCAGAGTGGTACGGTAATCCTGTTCTGGAGGTCATGTTACTTGACCATGACGAACCTACGAACTATGAGGAAGCGATGATGAGCCCAGATACCGCGAAATGGTTTAAGGCCATGAAATCTGAGATATGATCCATGTATGAGAATAAAATTTGGACTTTGGTTGACTTGCCCGATGATCGGCAAGCAATTGAGAATAAATGGATCTTCAAGAGGAAGACGGACGCTGATAGTAGTGTTACTATCTACAAAGCTATAATTGTCGCAAAAGGTTTTCGACAAGTTCAAGGTGTTGACTACGATGAGAGCTTCTCACTCGTATCTATGCTTGAGTCTGTCCGAATCATGTTAGTAATTGCCGCATTTTATGAAATCTGGCAAATGGATAAACAAAACTGCATTCCTTAATGGATTTATTAAAGAAGAGTTGTATATGATGCAATAGAAGGTTTTGTCAATCCGAAAGGTGCTAACAAAATGTGCAAGCTCCAGCGATCCATCTGTGGACTGGTGCAAGCATCTCGAAGTTGGAATACACGCTTTGATGAGTTGATCAAAGCATATAGTTTTATACAGACTTGCGGTGAAGCCTGTATTTACAAGAAAGTGAGTGGGAGCACTACAACATTTCTGATAAGTATATGTGAATGACATATTGTTGATCGGAAATAATGTAGAATTATTCTGTAAAGCATAAATGAGTGTTTGAAAGGAGTTTTTCAAAGAAAGACTTCGGTGAAGCTGCTTACATATTGAGCTTCAAGATCTATAGAGATAGATCAAGACGCTTGATAAGATTTTTCAATGAGTACATACCTTGACAAGATTTTGAAGTAGTTCAAAATGGAGCAGTCAAAGAAAGAGTTCTTGCCTGTATTATAAGGTGTGAAGTTGAGTAAGACTCAAAGCCCGACCACGGCAGAAGATAGAAAGAGAATGAAAGTCATTCCCTATGCTTTGGCCATAGGTTCTATAAAGTATGTTATGCTGTATACCAGATCTATTGTATACCCTGCACTGATTTGGCAAGGGAGTACAATAGTGATCTAGGAGTAGATCACTGGACAGCGGTCAGAATTATCCTTAGTGAAATAAGGATATGTTTCTCGATTATGGACGTGATAAAAAGGTTCGTCGTAAAGGGTTACGCCGATGCAAGTTTTGACACTAATCTAGATGACTCTAAGTCTTGGTCTAGATACATATTGAAAGTGGGAGCAATTAGCTAGAGTAGCTCCATGCAGAGCATTGTTGACATAGAAATTTGCAAAATACATGTGGATCTGAATGTGGCAGACCCGTTGACTAAGATTCTCTCACAAGCAAAACATGATCACACCTTAGTACTCTCTGGGTGTTAATCACATAGCGATGTGAACTAGATTACTGAATCTAGTAAACCCTTTGGGTGTTGGTCACATGGCGATGTGAACTATGGGTGTTAATCACATGATGATGTGAACTATCGATGTTAATCACATGGTGATGTGATCTAGATTATTGACTCTAGTGCAAGTGGAAGACTGAAGGAAATATGCCTAGAGGCAATAATAAAGTTATTATTTATTTCCTTATATCATGATAAATGTTTATTATTCATGCTAGAATTGTATTAACCGGAAACATAATACATGTGTGAATACATAGACAAACAGAGTGTCACTAGTATGCCTCTACTTGACTAGCTCGTTAATCAAAGATGGTTATGTTTTCTAACCATGGACAAAGAGTTGTTATTTGATTAATGGGATCACATCATTAGATGAATGATCTGATTGACATGACCCATTCCATTAGTTTAGCACCCGATCGTTTAGTATGTTGCTATTGCTTTCTTCATGACTTATACATGTTCCTATGACTATGAGATTATGCAACTCCCGTTTACCGGAGGAACACTTTGGGTACTACCAAACGTCACAACGTAACTGGGTGATTATAAAGGAGTACTACAGGTGTCTCCAAAGGTAGATGTTGGGTTGGCGTATTTCGAGATTAGGATTTGTCACTCCGATTGTCGGAGAGGTATCTCTGGGCCCTCTCGGTAATGCACATCACTTAAGCCTTGCAAGCATTGCAACTAATGAGTTAGTTGTGGGATGATGTATTATAGAACGAGTAAAGAGACTTGCCGGTAACGAGATTGAACTAGGTATTGGATACCGATGATCGAATCTCGGGCAAGTAACATACCGATGACAAAGGGAACAACGTATGTTGTTATGCGGTCTGACCGATAAAGATCTTCGTAGAATATGTAGGAGCCAATATGGGCATCCAGGTCCCGCTATTGGTTATTGACCGGAGACGTGTCTCGGTCATGTCTACATTGTTCTCGAACCGTAGGGTCCGCACGCTTAAGGTTTCGATGACACTTATATTATGAGTTTATGAGTTTTGATGTACCGAAGGAGTTCGGAGTCCCGGATGAGATCGGGGACATGACGAGGAGTCTTGAAATGTTCGAGACGTAAAGATCGATATATTGGACGACTATATTCGGACATCGGAAAGGTTCCGAGTGATTCGGGTATTTTTCGGAGTACCGGGTAGTTACGGGAGAAGTAATGGGCCTTGATGGGCTTTAGTGGGAAGAGGAAAAAGGCTGCTGCGCCCCCCCTCCCCTTTGGTCCGAATTGGACTAGGGAAAAGGGGGCCGGCCACCTCTCCTTCTCCTCCACTTCCTTCTCCCTTCCTCCCCCCTTGATGGACTCCTACTAGGACTTGGAGTCCTAGTAGGACTCCCATCCTGGCCGCACCAATAGCCTTGGCCGGCCTTCCCCTCCTCCATCCTTTATATACTGAGGCAGGGGGCACCCCATAGGCACAAGTTGATCCACGTGATCGTTCCTTAGCCGTGTGCGGTGCCCCCTGCCACCATATTCCACCTCGATCATATCGTTGTAGTGCTTAGGCGAAGCCCTGCGTCGGTAGAACATCAAGATCGTCACCACGCCGTCGTGCTGACGGAACTCCTCCCCGAAGCTTTGCTGGATCGGAGCCCGGGGATCGTCATCGAGCTGTACGTGTGCTAAGAACTCGGAGGTGCCGTAGTAACGGTGCTTGGATCGGTCGGATCGGGAAGAAGACGTACGACTACTTCCTCTACGTTGTGTCAACGCTTCCGTTGCGATCTACAAGGGTATGTAGATCAGACTCTCCCCCTCGTTGCTATGCATCACCATGATCTTGCGTGTGCGTAGGAATTTTTTTGAAATTACTACGTTCCCCAACAAGAGGTACATAAGAGACTAGGTTTCTTTCGATATCAATTCTTCTGGCAGTCAGATGAGGCCAAGAAGAAATATTGCCTAGCACGATGGGATATATTATGCCGACCCAAGGATCAGGGAGGTCTCGGTATGGAGAACCTGGAAATTAAGAATAAATGCCTTATGAGTAAATGGCTTTATAGGTTATCAGTAGAGAATGACGGTATGTGAGCACAAATATTACACAATAAATATCTGCAACCGAAAACTCTTGCCCAAGTCACCATGAGGCTGAATGATTCGCCATTCTGGAAGGGGCTTATGAGAACGAAAGACTTGTTCTTTCGTAGGACCAAATTTCTTGTTGGCAATGGGATGACAACAAGAATTTTGGAAGGATACGTGGCTAGGGGAGACGGCATTAGCCATACAATATCCAAGCCTTTATAATATTGTCCAACGTAAGGAAGATTATGTAGACACAGTATTACAATCGATTCCCTTGAATATTCAGTTTAGGCGATCTTTAGTTGGGGGGCGGTGAAATTCATGAATGCATTTGGTACGGAGATTGATGGATGTTCAATTATCCGACCAACCTGACTCATTACACTGGAAGTTGGCTAGAAACGGAGTGATTACGGTAAAATCTTTTTATTTGGATCTCATTAATTCTGGCCCAATCCCGAGATCTATTCATATATGGAAAGTTAAGGTTCCCTTGCGTATTAAAATCTTTATGTGGTTTGTCCACAAGCAAGTGATCCTAGCAAAGATAATTTGTTAAAGTGACGATGGGTAGGCAGTTCACAATGTTGTTTTTGTGATCATGATGAAACAATACAACATCTCTTCATAGACTGCCCTCTCGCCAAATTACTTTGGCGAAAGATTCATATAGCCTTCAACATCTTCAGTTAGCATTGAATCATTTATTTGGGACGTGGTTAGCTGGCGTGGAACATACTACCGTGGCTCGTATTCAAATTGGAATATGTGCACTTATGTGGGCTATATGAAACTGCATGAATGATATGATTTTTAACAGACAACATATTTTAACCTTCTTGCAAGTCATCTTCAAAGCTACGACATGGATCCGTACGTGGTCCTTACTCACTCCTATGGACTCCAGGGAGCCATTGATTATTGGGTGCAACCAATGAAAGATGGTAGCACGGGCTATATTCAACCGGTTTGGATGACCGTCGCATAATAAGATAGGAGTCTAGGGCCCTAGTCCTTTAATTCATACCGGTTGTGACTTTGCGTTCTTTTATGTCTATTTGCTCCTTTTGCGAGCTGTAATATGTTGAATACTTTGTACTTCTTTGAGCTTTTAATAATATGACTGCATGCATCGTTCAGATGCAGAGGGCGAGGGCAAGCCTTCTTTTCCAAAAAAAAAGCATCAAGTCAGGTATGACGTTTTACTAGTGTTGTCTTTTGAGCGAAAGCACTTCGCCCCTCAGACCATCTGCATTTATCAACATCTGTTCATATGTCAAAGTGTAAATCACGAAGTTGTTCCACTGATTCTTCATATCAGCATGTTAAACTTTATCTCATTGACTGGTTCCTTTGGCTCGTCAAAAACTCTCAATAGTGACAAAAACTCTCAATAGTGACGCCTTTACTGACAACGCATGATCAACACGCGGCTGCAGTAACCTACCACTTAGAGCATCTCTAGCAGAGATCCACTGAAAATCCCAAACTGTAAAACCAGCTTGCGGTACCCCGAAACTGGTTTTACGGGTTGCAAAAGCTTCAGCCTGAACAGATCCCCTAGACGATATTGGATAATTAAAAAATATATTTCACGCGAGAATTTGTTCGAGATCATGCGTCAGTTCATCACAAACACAATGCGCACGAAAGGAGACGACTTCATCGAACATACCGAAAGGATTACGTACTAAGAGACTTAACCCTAACCCTAGCTCACTTGCCGTAAGCGAGAGGTAATGCTTCACGGCCTACTTGCGCAGCGCCACCACCAGTATAACAATTATGTAGCCGTGTAAGAACCTGATGCTGAACAACAACATTACACTGGCAAAAGACTGCAAACTGTGGCTGGCTTTGATTCAGCTCAGCCGCGGCACGAATCGGTCGTTTAAACAGCAGGAAAAACAAGTTGTTACCTAAAAAAACAAAGGGATGTAACGCGCGCTTACTAATCAGCGACTGAACTTGACACTTTGCAACACTATCAAGACATGGAATGATGAACGGCAATCAACAGCAGGTCAGCAGGACATGCCAAAAATTGTAGCGTGCTGTTCTTCAAGCTTCTGGAGCCAGATAGACTACCTTCCCCACTGCAATTCCCTCCTTGGACATGTGAGTGCTGCTATGATATGGTACTTCTTCAGATGCAGACAGATGGCCTTATGTACACCTTGAGCAAGTAACAATTCAACGATTAACATAATTCAAAAAACATCAAGTGTACGGATGTGCTGGTTGCAGCAACTACTTACCTTAAAAGGACCGTGGAGGGAGGAGACAGACAAAGTTGTAGAAGCAAGCAAAGGCGCAACCAGAAGAAAACACACATCCTCACGCGAGCTCGCAAGGCACCCATTGTTTCACTCTTGGGCTTAGCTCGCTAGGAACCGAGGTTGACCACTCCTCCAGGTCTGGAAGGGGACCCGTCAACGCGACGTAGTTTACACTCTCCTTCTCCGAAAGTCTCTTCCAGTTTAGCTGCGATATAGGGTCGTATCATCAGCAGGACATCATTTCGCACCAACAGTCGAAAATATATAGTTTCAGTGGTCTGGTAACTATTACTCTTACCTGCCCAGGGAACGCGGAGCACAGAGCCTTGATTGTAGGATTCTGGACCCAAGACGAAACACCCATGTCAGCAGCAAGAGATACGGGGGTATCTGCTCCGCCGCAGTTGACCATGATTCGACCATCTGGCATGAGCTTTTTTGCAATCTCTAGCCAAGTTTCAGCCTGTGACAATGTTGACATTACATTAAACCCAGCGCAAATCAGAGTGTACTATGTAGTTTGGTGAATGAAGTAAATACTCCATACAAATATAGCACCCAAGAACTTACAAATCTCAGAAGTACGTTTTGTCATAAGAATACAAAAGCTTTATATAAATTTAGTTTGGTATAAGCATCATATCAGAGTATTCTTGAACACACCAATGTTTCCTCGAACACGAGAGTTGCTAAGGTTGCAAGAAGTAGCTAACTTTTGTTAGCATCTCCCTAGAGCAGAGATCCTCGAGGTCCTAGATCACTTTTATGCATTTGCATGTGCTCTAGTATTTACTTTGGGATGTGTAAGCACATTTTCTACGTCGGTAAATTAAATACCAGACTGAACTGAGTTTGTGCACTCATTAATACAGCATGATAACAGTTCAGATTCACAAGCACAAAGATATTTGTTGTGGAGCTATGGTGGTTCCTGCATGCTATACCATATAACAATATGACTCTGATGTGTTCCGAAAGGAGCACGAGGTAAATATATATAGTGAAAAATACAAACGAGCCATGGTAGAAATAGAGAATAATAACAAATGAATTAAAAAGGCATGGGATATTTACTTCTTGTAGCTGAGGTAAGACTTTTCCATCAGCAAATAAATCAACAACAATGCCTGCAGGCATGAGCAAGGTACCGTCAGCCTATTGCAAGTCAGTTCCCGAAACTGAAAACTTAAAATGCTTTGAAAAGCTAATTAAAGGCATTCGAAACACTAACATAATAACAGAGTCTAAAATTTATTACAGATAATTATTGAAAAACTGATTACTAAGAGCATGTCATAATTCAATTCCAATAAGGCAGTAAGACATGCATTATGTTTGCATCAGATCAGATGTTCACCAGCAAATCCTCCTTCAACTGTAGCTGATGGGGAAAGTGCATCGCCTATACACACCGAAAGTGAACCACCTAATTCCGTGGTCTTCTCTAAATTGGACATACCAAAATAATCCCTCGACAATTCAATTATCTGTCATGAAACGATACAGTTTTGCAGGGATGTCAGTTAGGAAAATATAAACAGATGGCTGTATGATTACGAAAAGCAAAAATCTGAAGAAACGAGGCTGAAAAACATGAATAGTTGTAATAGCATAACCAGTCACAGAATCCTGGTAATGCAAGTGTGCTTGAAATAGCATAACCAACATTACAAAAAATTAATGCTCTTCTGACAAGTTTCCAAGACTGCTGTATGACGAAATTGGAAAAATTCTGCAGACTTAAGTCATGTGATCAGTAAACAAATGAAAGGACAGTGAGAACAGTTTTCACCGTCGGATCAATCTCCCATCCAATAAGTTGTATCCAGGGCCAAACTTCTAGCATCATATGTGCTGCTGTCCCAGCACCCTGAAAGAAGCATGTAGAGAAGAAATGAATCACATCTGCAAGTGTGTGAAGAGCTAATTATTTAAATAAGGAGCGCTATGAGCCTATGACACTATGTTGCTTGTGTAAATAGATCACCTACTGCTCTTACAAGGAATTGTGATGCACAATACTCTATGCAGACTCATTGCAACTTGTGGAATAGAAAAGTACTAGTGTGTAAAACATCTCCTCAACTCCCCCTAAGCATACTATAGGATGTAATCCCAGAAGCAGCTTCACAGAAACAATAAAGAACAGGAGCATAGCTGAGAAATGTCAGAGAAGGGGTTTACCAAACCTAGAAGTGCAACAGGACCACGTGGAACAACGGGAGGTAGGCTGACGAACTCATCCTGAATGATAGCAAAAGCAAACATGTTATAAGAATTTACATCCAATAGCTGCTTTGAGCAATTGAACACGGTGTTGGAAGACGATTAAAACATTTTTTCTGTGCGATAAAACATATTTCCGGGCGATGAAAACATCGGCCGTGTAAAAAATCCAGTTGGATAAAAACATCGTTTCTGTTCCCATACCAAAAATTTAAGATTGGAGTGCATTTCCCATGGTAACAGCCATACTGGCAGCATCGAGCATAATGGTCCTAATGCCTACCAGGTGCTCGATAATATGCTTATAACAATTGTGTACTCATACATGCTCAGGTCACGGATGGTAGAGCATTAATCAAAATGTCGTCTCATCTAAATTCTGTTCAGATACCTACCCAGTAGGAATTGGTCCAGGCGCTCTTCTTGGGGAGAATGCTGTGGACATTCCCTGCACGACACAGAGGTCGAACGCACTGTATTCAGATTCAGAAACCAACTCGACCCAAGTCTGCCGAGCAAGCGGTGACACTTACGGCTGGGGTCGAGGACGAGGTAGCGGTTGGAGGGCGAGTCGATGACCATGATGACCTCGTTGAAGTCGCTGCGGTTGGAGGCGAGGAGCACGAACTCCTCCTCCTCCCCCTGCTGCTCGGGCTCGGCGGCTGTGGCCGCGACCTCGTCGGGGGCGCAGCGGAGCCGAGCGGCGCGGCGCGGGAGGACCGCGAAGCCGGCGGTGGAGCGCTGCTGCTGGAGCTTGGCTTGGCCGTGGCGGTGGTGGTGGAGGAGGAGGCGGGGCGGGGACAAGGTTAGCGGCATGGTGGCGGGCATTGCTAGCTGCTGCGGGATAGAGCTCGTTGTTACCCACACATCAGCGGTGCACTGTTCTCGAAACGCCAGCCGGCCTGTCAGCGTCAGCGTGGCGACACTGTAGGATATCTCGCCCTAAACATCTACAGTTACAGGCCGGCCCATTGCGTCTCCAGCACGATAGGCGGCAGCGCTGCAAGTTAGTTGGGAGCCACTAGTTAACGAGCGCTTTTTTGAAAGCCTCGCAACGATTAGTATCATTTGACGTGCTCTCAGTTATTTGTCATGTGTCGCGTTTTGGGCGTTTTTTCGGATTTTTTTTTATTTTTCTGCATGTGTTTTCAGCTATTTAAACGGCTTTTTATGATTTTTTTAACGTTTTGGTTTTTCATTTGTCTTCCTTAGCTTTTCGATCAATTTTTTTAAATTTTTTACGTGAAAAGACACGCTTTTTTCTTTCTTTTACGAGAGTCACGGTTTTGTTTTGGCGAGAGTCAAGACCGAGCCTCTGGGAAACGGGAAAATGCGTTTTTTGTTTTTTTTCTTTCGCGAGAGTCACGGTTTTGCTTCTGCGAGAGACACGGTTGTGCTTTCGCGAGAGTCACGGCCGTGCCTCTCGGAAATGAAAAAAAACACGTTTTTTGTTTTTCCTTTCGCGAGAGTCACGATTTTGCTTCCGCGATAGGCACGGGTGTGCTTTCGCGAGAGTCATGGCCATGCCTCTTCAGAAACGAAAAAAATGCATTTTCTCTTCTTTTTTTTTTCCTTCCGCGAAAGTCACGACTCTACTTCCGCGAGAGGCACGGTTGTGATTTTGTGAGAGACACGGGCATGCCTTTTCGGAAAGGGAAAAAAATCCATGCTCCCGGTTCGGTTTTTATCGGCCGGTTTTTTGGTAAAAAAAGTTTGTCAAAATCTATCAGCATGGGATCTAGTTTTGAAAATCTCGGCGCGAGAAATCTAACGATAAAGACGGTTTGAGATTTGGATGCACGGTTTTAGAGATAAAACGTTTTGAATAAACGGATCAACGAAAAAAGAGAAAACTTCCAGATTGCGACAAGTGGCGCGTTGCATGTGCACTACTTGTCGCAATCTAAGATGTTGGAGTGATCTTTGCAACGAGTACTCCTTAACTAGTGATTTTGAAGTTAAGGAGCCACCATCGGGTTTGTGAAAATAGTATGGCGCGATCTACTTATAAAGGGAAAAAGCTGATTTTTCATTGGGTTCTTATGTGTTTTGTTTTTCTTTATTTTTCTTATTGGCTTGTTCGTTTGTTTCTACATTCTCACATTTTTTCTTTATTTATTTTAACTGTTCTTATTGGGCTTTTTCTTTTCTTTGTTTTGCTTCGATTTCCTTGTTTCTTTTTCTGTTTTCAATTACATTTTTCTATTCTTTATTTTTCTTTGGTTTTGTTTCGTTCATTCCCGTTCTTCATCTGTTTTCTCTTTTTGTTTTCCCTCGGGTTTTCACTGTTTTTATACATATTTTTTATATATATCTAATAAATTTTTGTAATACACGTTTAACATCTTTTAAACACAAGTTTAACATTTTTTTGAATAGATGGTCAATGTTTTTTAACATATTTCAAATCCTTTATTAATATTTTTTCAATACATAGTCAAAAAATTTATCTATACATTTTAACATTTTATTTAAATACCTGATTAACATTTTTCAACTAAAAGATTAACATATTTTTAATACATGATCAACATCTTTTTATCTGCATTTAAAATTTTTTAAATGCTTGATTAATAATTTTGTAATATTTGTTTAATATTTTTCCAAATGCTTTATTAACATTTTGATATACAATATTATTTTTTTGTCATTTTTTTTAATAAAAGGTCAACATTTTTTCTATACACATTTAACATTTTCTAAATGCTTGATTAACATTTTTCACATACTTGTTCAAAATTTTCCAAAATGCTTGATTAACATTTTTATATACATGATCAAATTGTTTTGCTATTTTTTAAATAGATATTCATTATCTTTTCTACAGACATTTAACATTTTTTAAATGCTTGATTAACAATTTTTAAATACTTGTTCAACATTTTTTCAAATGCTTGATTAACATTTTTATATACATGATCAAGTTTTTCATCATTTTTAATACATGGTCACATTTTTCCTATACATATTTGACATTTTCTAAATGATTGGTTAAAATTTTTCAAATACTTTTTCAATATTTCTTCAAATGCTTGATTATCTTTTTATATACATGATCAAATTGTTTAATTATTTTTTAGTAGATGGTCAATATTTGTTCTGTACACATTTAACATTTTCCAAATGCTTTATTAACATTTTTCGAGTACTTGTTCAATATTTTTCAAATGCTTGCTTAACATTTTTTAAATACTTGCTCAACATTTTTACAAATGCTTGATTAACATTTTTATATACATGATAAAAAATCTTCATTTTTTAAATACATGGTCAATTTTTTTAAATAGATGGTGCTCAACTCCATATATTATTTTCTAATGATATTTGGGTATCCTATGATGTTTGAGTATATCCGTTTTGTCCTATGGGTTAATCGTGATCTTGGTTGGTATGAGTGTATATTTTATTTATGGTGTTGTCCTACGATCCCTCCTTGTCGCGCAAACGAAGGGGTCTCCGTTGTAGGGTGTTGCAATATATTCATGATTCGCTCATTATCGGTTGCGGGAGTGATAGAAACCTAAACACGGATAAGTGGGTTGTTGCGTATGGGAGTAAAGAGGACTTGATATTTAATGCTATGGTTGGGTTTCACGACCTTAATGATCTTTAGTAGTTGCGGATGCTTGCTAGAGTTCCAATCATAAGTGCATATGATCCAAGTAGAGAAAGTATGTTAGATCATACTGTTGGAAATATGCCCTAGAGGCAATAATAAAATGGTTATTATATTTCCTTGTTCATGATAATTGTATATTGTTCATGCTATAATTGTATTATCCGGAAATCGTAATACATGTGTGAATACATAGACCACAACATGTCCCTAGTGAGCCTCTAGTTGACTAGCTCGTTGATCAATAGATGGTTACGGTTTCCTGACCATGGACATTGGATGTCATTGATAACGGGATCACATCATTAGGAGAATGATGTGATGGACAAGACCCAATCCTAAGCATAGCGCAAGATTGTGTAGTTCGTCTGCTAAAGCTTTTCTAATGTCAAGTATCTTTTCCTTAGACCATGAGATTGTGCAACTCCCGGATACTGTAGGAATACTTTGGGTGTGCCAAACGTCACAACGTAACTGGGTGACTATAAAGGTGCACTACGGGTATCTCTGAAAGTGTCTGTTGGGTTGGCACGAATCGAGACTGGGATTTGTCACTCCGTATGACGGAGAGGTATCTCTGGGCCCACTCGGTAAGACATCATCGTAATGAGCTCAATGTGACTAAGGGTTGGTCACGGGATGATGTGTTACGCAACGAGTAAAGTGACTTGCCGGTAACGAGATTGAACGAGGTATTGGGATACTGACGATCGAATTTCGGGCAAGTAACGTACCGATTGACAAAGGGAATTGTATACGGGATTGCTTGAATCCTCGACATCGTGGTTCATCCGATGAGATCATCGTGGAACATATGGGAGCCAACATGGGTATCCAGATCCCGCTGTTGGTTATTGGCCGGAGAGTTGTCTCGGTCATGTCTGCATGGTCCCCGAACCCGCAGGGTCTACACACTTAAGGTTCGATGACGCCAGGGTTATTAGGAAGATTTGTATGTGATTACCGAATGTTGTTCGGAGTCCCGGATGAGATCCCGGACGTCACGAGGAGTTCCGGAGTAGTCCGGAGGTGAAGATTTATATATGGGAAGTCATCATACGGTCACCGGAAATATTCAGGGGTATACCGGTATTGTACCGGGACCACCGGGAGGGTCCACCTGCCCCGGAGGGTCTTATGGGCTGTAGGTGGAAGGGAACCAGCCCCTAGTGGGCTGGGCGCCATTCCCCCTAGGGCCCATGCGCCTAGGGTTTGGTGGGAACCCTAAAGGGGGGCGTGTTGGGGAATGTAGCAATAATTCAAAATTTTCCTATGTGTCACCAAGATCAATCTAGGAGATGCTAGCAACGAGAGAGAGGGAGTGCATCTTCATACCCTTGAAGATCGCTAAGCGGAAGCGTTACAAGAACGTGGTTGATGGAGTCGTACTCGCGGCGATTCAAATCGTGGAAGATCCGATCTAGCGCCGAACGGACGGCGCCTCCGCGTTCAACACACGTACAGCCCGGGGACGTCTCCTCCTTCTTGATCCAGCAAGGGGAGAGGATAAGTTGAGGGAGAACTCCGTCAGCACGATGGCGTGGTGGTGGAGCTTGTGGTATTCCTGCAGGGCTTTGCCAAGCTCTACGGAGGAGAAGGAAGAGTTGGAGGAGGAGAGGGCTGCGCCAGGGAAGGGATGCAGCTGCCCTCTCTCTCCCTCACTATATATAGGGGGAAGGGGGGGTGGAGGATGCGCCCTAGGGTTCCCTATGGGAGGGGTGGCGGCCACAGGGGAAACCCTAGATGGGTTTGGGCGCCCCCACCCCTAGGAAACTTGCCCCCCAAGCCGGGAGGGGTGGCTGCCCTAGGGGAGGCACCCCCACCTCTCCACGTTACGTGAGATGGGGTGGGAGGGGTGCACAACCCCTTAGTGGGCTGATGTGCCCCCTCCCCTTGGCCCATAAGGCCCCCCAACGCTTGCCGGGGCCTCCGAAACACCTTTCGATCACGCTAGTCGTCACCCGGTACTCCCAGAACAATTCCGGACTCCAATACCCTTCGTTCAATATATCGATCTTCACCTCCGGATCATTCCGGAGTTCCTCATCATGTCTGGGATCTCATCCGGGACTCCGAACAACCTTCGGTAACCACATACTATTTCCCATAACAACTCTAGCGTCACCGAACCTTAAGTGTGTAGACCCTACGGGTTCGGGAACCATGCAGACATGACCGAGACATCTCCCCGACCAATAACCAATAGCGGGATCTGGATACCCATATTGGCTCCCACATATTCCACGATGATCTCATCGGATGAACCACGATGTCGGGGATTCAATCAATCCCGTATACAATTCCCTTTGTCAATCGGTATGTTACTTGCCCGAGATTCGATCGTCGGTATCCCAATACCTTGTTCAATCTCGTTACCGGCAAGTCACTTTACTCGTTCTGTAACGCATGATCCCGTGGCTAACTCATGAGTCACATTGAGCTCATTATGATGATGCATTACCGAGTGGGCCCAGAGATACCTCTCCGTCATACGGAGTGACAAATCCCAGTCTCGATTCGTGCCAACCCAACAGACACTTTCGGAGATACCTGTAGTGCACCTTTATAGCCACCCAGTTACGTTGTGACGTTTGGTACAACCAAAGCATTCCTACGGTATCCGGGAGTTGCACAATCTCATGGTCTAAGGAAATGATACTTGACATTATAAAAGCTCTTAGCAAACGAACTACACGATCTTGTGCTATGCTTAGGATTGGGTCTTGTCCATCACATCATTCTCCTAATGATGTGATCCCGTTATCAATGACATCCAATGTCCATGGTCAGGAAACCATAACTTTGATCAACGAGCTAGTCAACTAGAGGCTTACTAGGGACATTTTGCGGTCTATGTATTCACACATGTATTACGGTCTCCAGTTAATACAATTATAGCATGAACAATAGACAATTATCATGAACAAGGAAATACAATAATAACCATTTTATTATTGCCTCTAGGGCATATTTCCAACAGGGTGCCCCCTTGTTTGGGGGACAAGTCCCCTCCCCCTTGGCCGCCCCCTCCAGATCTCATCTAGAGGGGCCGGCCCCTTCCCCCTTCTCCCTATAAATAGAGGGGCGAGGGGAGGGCTGCAGCACCACATCCAAGGCACAGCCCCTCCCCTCCCCAACACCTCTCCTCCTCCGCATGAGCTTGGCGAAGCCCTGCCGGAGAACTGCCACTCCATCACCACCACACCGTCGTGCTGCTGTTGGAGCCTTCTTCCTCAACCTCTCCCTCCTCCTTGCTGGATCAAGGCACGGGAGACGTCACCGGGCTGCACGTGTGTTGAACGCGGAGGCACCGTTGTTCGGTGCTTAGATCAGATTCGGCCGCGATCCGAATTGCTACGTGTACGAATCCTCCAACCGCGTTCTTGCAACGCTTCCGACTCGCGATCTTCAAGGG
This sequence comes from Triticum monococcum, assembly GCA_034509565.1. Taxonomy (NCBI): domain Eukaryota; kingdom Viridiplantae; phylum Streptophyta; class Magnoliopsida; order Poales; family Poaceae; genus Triticum; species Triticum monococcum. The sequence goes on from CM067845.1 coordinate 677,024,218, forward strand.
TATGAAGATGCACTCCCCTCTCGTTTCTAGTTACTCCATAGATTGATCTTGGTGATGCGTAGAAATTTTTTAATTTCTGCAACGATCCCCAACAGTGGCATCATGAGATAGGTCTATGCGTAGTTTCTATGCACGAGTAGAACACAAGTTGTTGTGGGCGTCGATTTTGTCAATTTACTTGCCGTTACTAGTCTTATCTTGATTCGGCGGCATCATGGGATGAAGCGGCCCGGACCGACCTTACACGTACGCTTACGTGAGACTGGTTCCACCGACTGACATGCACTAGTTGCATAAGGTGGCTAGCGGGTGTCTGTCTCTCCCACTTTAGTCGTATCGGATTCGATGAAAAGGGTCCTTATGAAAGGTAAATAGAAATTGGCATATCATGTTGTGGTTTTGGCGTAGGTAAGAAACGTTCTTGCTAGAAACCTATAGCAGCCACGTAAAAACTTGCAACAACAATTATAGGACGTCTAACTTGTTTTTGCAGCATATGCCGTGTGATGTGATATGGCCAAAAGGATGTGATCAATGATATATGTGATGTATGAGATTGATCATGTTCTTGTAATAGGAATCACGACTTGCATGTCGATGAGTATGACAACCGGAAGGAGCCATAGGAGTTGTCTTAATTTATTTATGACCTGCGTATCAACATAAACATCATGTAATTACTTTGCTTTATTGCTAACCGTTAGCCATAGTAGTAGAAGTAATAGTTGGCGAGACAACTTCATGAAGACACGATGATGGATATCATGATGATGGAGGTCATGGTGTCATGCCGGTGACAATGATGATCATGGCGCCCCAAAGATGGAGATCAAAAGGAGCAAAATGATATTGGCCATATCATGTCACTGTTTGATTGCATGCGATGTTTATCATGTTTTAAATCTTATTTGCTTAGAACGACGGTAGCATAAATAAGATGATCCCTCGCAATAATTTCAAGAAAGTGTTCCCCCTAACTATGCACCGTTGCTAAGGTCCGTTGTTCCGAAGCACCACGTGATGATCGGGTGTGATAGGTTCTAACGTTTGCATACAACGGGTGTAAGCCAGATTTACACATGCAATACATTTAGGTTGACTTGATGAGCCTATCATGTACAGACATGGCCTAGGAACACGGAAGACCGAAAGGTCAAACATGAGTCGTATAGAAGATACGATCAACATGAAGATGTTCACCGATGATGACTAGTCCGTCTCACGTGATGATCGGACACGGCCTAGTTGAATCAGATCATGTATCACTTAGATGACTAGATGGATGTCTATATGAGTGGGAGTTCATTAAATAATTTGATTAGATGAACTTAATTATCATGAACATAGTCTAAAATTCTTTGCAATATGGCTTGTAGATCTAATGGCCCACGCTAATGTTGCCCTCAACTTCAATGCGTTCCTAGAGAAAACCAAGCTAAAAGTCGATGGCAGCAACTACACGGACTGGGTCCGTAACCTGAGGATTATCCTCATAGCTGCCAGGAAAGCATATGTCCTTGATGCACCGTTGCTATTATGAACGCTTGGCAGACACGTAGTGATGATTACTCCCTGGTTCAGTGCGGCATGCTTTACAGCTTAGAACCGGGGCTCCAAAAGCGTTTTGAGCAACACGGAGCATATGAGATGTTCCAAGAGCTGAAAATGGTTTTCCAAGCTCATGCCCGGGTCGAGAGATATGAAGTCTCTGACAAGTTCTACAGTTGTAAGATGGAGGAGAATAGTTCCGTCAGCGAGCACATACTCAAAATGTCTGGGTTGCACAACCGCTTGTCTCAGCTGGGAGTTAATCTCCCAGATGATGTGGTCGTTGACAGAATCCTTCAGTCGCTCCCACCTAGCTACAAGAGATTTGTGATGAACTTCAATATGCAGGGGATGGAAAACTCCATTCCTGAGGTATATTCAATGCTGAAATCAGCGGAGGTGGAAATCAAAAAGGAACATCAAGTGTTGATGGTGAATAAAACCACTAAGTTCAAGAAAGGCAATGGTAAAAAGAACTTCAAGAAGGACGGTAAGGGAGTTGCCGCGCCCGGTAAGCAAGCTGCCGGGAAGAAGCCAAAGAATGGACCCAAGCCTGAGACTGAGTGCTTTTATTGCAAGGGAAGCGGTCACTGGAAGTGTAACTGCCCCAAGTACTTAGCGGATAAGAAGGCCGGCAATGCCAAAGGTATATGTGATATACATGTTATTGATGTGTACCTAACCAGCGCTCGTAGTAGCTCCTGGGTATTTGATACCGGTGCAGTTGCTCATATTTGTAACTCAAAATAGGAACTGCGGAATAAACGGAGGCTGGCGAAGGACAAGGTGACGATGCGCGTCGGGAATGGTTCCAAGGTCGATGTGATCGCCGTCGGCACGCTACCTCTACATTTACCTACGGGATTGTTGGGGAACGTAGTAATTTCAAAAAATTTCCTACGCACACGCAAGATCATGGTGATGCATAGCAACGAGAGGGGAGAGTGTTGTCTACGTACCAACGCAGACCGACTGCGGAAGCGATCACACAACATAGAGGAAGTAGTCGTACGTCTTCCCGATCCGACCGATCCAAGCACCGTTACTCCGGCACCTCCGAGTTCTTAGCACACGTTCAGCTCGATGACGATCCTTGGGCTCCGATCCAGCAAAGCGTCGAGGAAGAGTTCCGTCAGCACGACGGCGTGGTGACGATCTTGATGTACTACCGACGCAGGGCTTCGCCTAAGCACTACAACGGTATGATCGAGGTGGAATTTGGTGGCAGGGGGCACCGCACACGGCTAAGGAACGATCTCAAGGATCAACTTGTGTTTCTAGAGGTGCCCCCTGCCCCCGTATATAAAGGATCCAAGGGGGAGGGGCTGGCCGGCCAAGGAGGAGGCGCAGGAGAGTCCTACTCCCACTGGGAGTAGGATTCCCCCTCCAATCCTAGTCCAACTAGGATTCCTCGGAGGGGAAAAGAGGAGGAGGTGGCCGGCCACCCTTTCCTAGTCCTAATAGGACTAGGGGAAGGGGGAGGCGCGCAGCCCATCTAGGGCAGCCCCTTCTCTTTTCCACTAAGGCCCATTATGGCCCATTTAGCTCCCGGGGGGTTCCGGTAACCCTCCCGGTATTCCGGTAAAATCCCGATTTCACCCGGAACACTTCCGATGTCCAAACATAGGCTTCCAATATATCAATCTTTATGTCTCGACCATTTCGAGACTCCTCGTCATGTCCCCGATCTCATCCGGGACTCCGAACTCCTTCGGTACATCAAAACTCATAAACTCATAATATAACTGTCATCGAAACCTTAAGCGCGCGGACCCTACGGTTCGAGAACAATGTAGACATGACCGAGACACGTCTCCAGTCAATAACCAATAGCGGGACCTGGATGCCCATATTGGCTCCTACATATTCTACGAAGATCTTTATCGGTCAGACCGCATAACAACATACGTTGTTCCCTTTGTCATCGGTATGTTACTTGCCCGAGATTCGATCGTCGGTATCCAATACCTAGTTCAATCTCGTTACCGGCAAGTCTCTTTACTCGTTCCGTAATACATCATCTCACAACTAACATATTAGTTGCAGTGCTTGCAAGGCTTATGTGATGTGCATTACCGAGAGGGCCCAGAGATACCTCTCCGACAATCGGAGTGACATATCCTAATCTCGAAATACGCCAACCCAACATCTACCTTTGGAGACACCTGTAGTACTCCTTTATAATCACCCAGTTACGTTGTGACGTTTGGTAGTACCCAAAGTGTTCCTCCGGTAAACGGGAGTTGCATAATCTCATAGTTATAGGAACATGTATAAGTCATGAAGAAAGCAATAGCAACTACTAAACGATCGGGTGCTAAGCTAATGGAATGGGTCATGTCAATCAGATCATTCAACTAATGATGTGACCTCGTTAATCAAATAACAACTCTTTGTTCATGGTTAGGAAACATAACCATCTTTGATTAACGAGCTAGTCAAGTAGAGGCATACTAGTGACACTCTATTTGTCTATGTATTCACACATGTATTATGTTTCCGGTTAATACAATTCTAGCATGAATAATAAACATTTATCATGATACAAGGAAATAAATAATAACTTTATTATTGCCTCTAGGGCATATTTCCTTCAGTCTCCCACTTGCACTAGAGTCAATAATCTAGATTAAATCACCATGTGATTAACATCGATAGTTCACATCATCATGTGATTAACACCCATTGTTCACATCGCCATGTGACCAACACCCAAAGGGTTTACTAGATTCAGTAATCTAGTTCACATCGCTATGTGATTAACACCCAAAGAGTACTAAGGTGTGATCATGTTTTGCTTGTGAGAGAATCTTAGTCAACGGGTCTGCCACATTCAGATCCACATGTATTTTGCAAATTTCTATGTCAACAATGCTCTGCATGGAGCTACTCTAGCTAATTGCTCCCACTTTCAATATGTATCTAGACCGAGACTTAGAGTCATCTAGATTAGTGTCAAAACTTGCATCGGCGTAACCCTTTACGACGAACCTTTTTATCACGTCCATAATCGAGAAACATATCCTTATTTCACTAAGGATAATTCTGACCGCTGTCCAGTGATCTACTCCTAGATCACTATTGTACTCCCTTGCCAAATCAATGCAGGGTATACAATAGATCTGGTATACAGCATGACATACTTTATAGAACCTATGGCCAAGGCATAGGGAATGACTTTCATTCTCTTTCTATCTTCTGCCGTGGTCGGGCTTTGAGTCTTACTCAACTTCACACCTTATAATACAGGCAAGAACTCTTTCTTTGACTGCTCCATTTTGAACTACTTCAAAATCTTGTCAAGGTATGTACTCATTGAAAAAACTTATCAAGCGTCTTGATCTATCTCTATAGATCTTGAAGCTCAATATGTAAGCAGCTTCACTGAAGTCTTTCTTTGAAAAACTCCTTTCAAACACTCCTTTATGCTTTACAGATTAAGTCTACATTATTTCCGATCAACAATATGTCATTCACATATACTTATTAGAAATGTTGTAGTGCTCCCACTCACTTTCTTGTAAATACAGGCTTCACCACAAGTCTGTATAAAACTATATGCTTTGATCAACTCATCAAAGCGTATATTCCAACTCCGAGATGCTTGCACCAGTCCACAGATGGATCGCTGGAGCTTGCTCATTTTGTTAGCACCTTTCGGATTGACAAAACCTTCTGGTTGCATCATATACAACTCTTATTTAATAAATCTATTAAGGAATACAGTTTTGTTTATCCGTTTGCCAGATTTCATAAAATGCGGCAATTACTAACATGATTCGGACAGACTCAAGCATAGGTACGAGTGAGAAGCTCTCATCGTAGTCAACACCTTGAACTTGTCGAAAACCTTTTGCGACAATTCTAGCTTTGTAGATAGTAACACTACTATCAGCGTCCGTCTTCCTTTTGAAGATCCATTTATTTTCTATGTCTTGCCGATCATCGGGCAAGTCACCCAAAGTCCAAACTTTGTTCTCGTACATGGATCATATCTCAGATTTTATGGCCTCAAACCATTTCGCGGAATCTGGGCTCATCATCGCTTCCTCATAGTTCGCAAGTTCGTCATGGTCTAGTAACATGACTTCCAGAACAGGATTACCGTACCACTCTGGTGCGGTTCTCACTTTGGTTTACCTACGAGATTCGGTAGTAACTTGATCTAAAGTTACATGATCATCATCATTAGCTTCCTCACTAATTGGTGTAGTAGTCACAAGAACAGATTTTTGTGATGAACTACTTTCCAATAAGGGAGAAGGTACAATTACCTTATCAAGTTTTCTACTTTCCTCCCACTCACTTCTTTCGAGAGAAAACTCCTCTAGAAAGGATCCATTCTCAGCAACGAATATCTTGCCTTCGGATCTGTGATAGAAGGTGTACCCAACATATTCTTTAGGGTATCCTATGAAGACGCACTTTTCCGATTTGGGTTTGAGCTTATCAGGATGAAACTTTTTCACATAAGCATCACAATCCCAAACTTTAAGAAACGACTACTTTGGTTTCTTGCTAAACCACAGTTCAGATTGTGTCGTCTCAACGGACTTAGATGGTGCCCTTTTTAACGTGAATGCAGCTGTCTCTAATGCATAACCCCAAAACGATAGTGGTAGATTGGTAAGAGACATCATAGATCGCACTATATCTAATAAAGTACGGTTATGACGTTCGGACACACCATTACACTATGGTGTTCCTTGTGGCGTGAGTAGTGAAACTATTTCACATTGTTTTTAACTGAAGGCCAAACTCGTGACTCAAATACTCTTCTCTACGATCAGATCATAGAAACTTTATTTTCTTGTTACGATGATTTTTCACTTCACTCTGAAATTCTTTGAACTTTTCAAATGTTTCAGACTTATGTTTCATCAAGTAGATATACTCATATCTGCTCAAATCATCTGTGAAGATCAGAAAATAATGATACCTGTCGCGAGCCTCAATATTCATCGGACCACATACATCAGTATGTATGATTTCCAACAAATCTGTTGCTCGCTCCATTGTTCCGAAGAACAGAGTCTTAGTGATCTTGCCCATGAGGCATGGTTCGCAAGCATCAACTGATTCATAATCAAGTGATTCCAAAAGCCCATCATCATGGAGTTTCTTCATGCACTTTACACCAATATGACCTAAACGGCAGTGCTACAAATAAGTTGCACTATCATTATTAACTTTGCATCTTTTGGTTTCAATATTATGATTATGTGTATCACTACGATCGAGATCCAACGAACTATTTTCATTGGGTGTGTAACCATATAAGGTTTTATTCATGTAAACAGAACAACAATTATTCTCTGACTTTAATGAATAACCTATTGCAATAAACATGATCAAATCATATTCATGCTCAACGCAAAAACCAAATAACACTTATTTAAGTTCAACACTAATCCCGAAAGTATAGGGGAGTGTGCGATGATGATCATATCAATCTTGGAACTACTTACAACACACATCGTCACTTCACCCTTAACTAGTCTTTGTTTATTCTGCAACTCCTATTTCGAGTTACTACTCTTAGCAATTGAACCAATATCAAATACGGAGGGGTTGCTATAAACACTAGTAAAGCACACATCAATAACATGTATATCAAATATACTTTTGTTCACTTTGCCATCCTTCTTATCCGCCAAATACTTGGGGTAGTTCCGCTTCCAGTGACCAGTCCCTTTGCAGTAGAAGCACTTAGTCTCAGGCTTAGGATCAGACTTGGGCTTCTTCACTTGAGCAGCAACTTGCTTGCCGTTCTTCTTGAAGTTCCCCTTCTTCCCTTTGCCCTTTTCTTGAAACTAGTGGTCTTGTCAACCATCAACACTTGATGTTTTTCTTGATTTCTACCTTCGTTGATTTTAGCATCACGAAGAGCTTGGGAGTTGTTTCCGTTATCCCTTGCATATTATAGTTCATCACGAAGTTCTACTAACTTGGTGATGGTGACTAGAGAATTCTGTCAATCACTATCTTATCTGGAAGATTAACTCCCACTTGATTCAAGCGATTGTAGTACCCAGACAATCTGAGCACATGCTCACTAGTTGAGCGATTCTCCTCCATCTTTTAGCTATAGAACTTGTTGGAGACTTCATATCTCTCAACTCGGGTATTTGCTTGAAATATTAACTTCAACTCCTGGAAAATCTCATATGGTCCATGACGTTCAAAACGTCTTTGAAGTCCCGATTCTAAGCCATTAAGCATGGTGCACTAAACTATCAAGTAGTCATCATATTGAGCTAGCCAAACGTTCATAACGTCTGCATCTGCTCCTGCAATAGGTCTGTCACCTAGCGGTGCATCAAGGACATAATTTTTCTGTGCAGCAATGAGGATAAACCTCAGATCACGGATCCAATCCGTATCATTGCTACTAACATCTTTCAACACAATTTTCTCTAGGAACATATCAAAATAAACACAGGGAAGCAACAACGCGAGCTATTGATCTACAACATAATTTGCAAAATACTACCAGGACTAAGTTCATGATAAATTTAAGTTCAATTTAATCATATTACTTAAGAACTCCCACTTAGATGGACATCCCTCTAATCCTCTAAGTGATCACGTGATCCAAATCAACTAAACCATAACCGATCATCACGTGAGATGGAGTAGTTTTCAATGGTGAACATCGTTATGTTGATCATATCTACTATATGATTCACGCTCGACCTTTCGGTCTCCGTGTTCCGAGGCCATATCTGCATATGCTAGGCTCGTCAAGTTTAACCTGAGTATTCTGCGTGTGCAAAACTGGCTTGCACCCGTTGTAGATGGACGTAGAACTTATCACACCCGATCATCATGTGGTGTCTGGGCACGACGAACTTTGGCAACGGTGCACACTCAGGGAGAACACTTCTTGATAATTTAGTGAGAGATCATCTTATAATGCTACCGTCAATCAAAGCAAGATAAGATGCATAAAAGATAAACATCATATGCAATCAAAATATGTGACATGATATGGCCATCATCATCTTGCTTCTTTGATCTCCATCTCCAAAGTACTGTCATGATCTATATCGTCACCGGCATGACACCATGATCTCCATCATCTTGATCTATATCAATGTGTCGTCGCGCGGTCGTCTCACCAACAATTGCTCTTGCAACTATTGCTATCGCATAGCGATAAAGTAAAGCAATTATTGGACGCTTGCATCTCATGCAATAGAGAGACAACCATAAGGATTTTGCCAGTTGCTGATAACTTCAACAAAACATGATCATCTTATACAACAACTTATAACTCATCACGTTTTGACCATATCACATCACAACATGCCCTGCAAAAACAAGTTAGACGTCCTCTACTTTGTTGTTGCAAATTTTACGTGGCTGCTACGGGCTTAGCAAGAACCAATCTTACCTACGCATCAAAACCACAACGATAGTTTGTCAAATAGACTCCGTTTTAACCTTCGCAAGGACGGGCGTAGCCACACTCGGTTCAACTAAAGTTGGAGAAACAGTCACCCACAAGTCACCTATGTGCAAAGCACGTCGGGGAAACCGGTCTCGCGTAAGCGTACGCGTAATGTCGGTCCGGGCCGCTTCATCCAACAATATTGCCGAACCAAAGTATGACATGCTGGTAGGCAGTATGACTTATATCGCCCACAACTCACTTGTGTTCTACTCGTGCATATAACATCAAACCATAAAACCTAGGCTCGGATGCCACTATTGGGAACGTAGTAATTTCAAAAATTTTCCTACGCACACGCAAGATCATGGTGATGCATAGCAACGAGAGGGGAGAGTGTTGTCTACGTACCAACGCAGACCGACTACAGAAGCAATCACACAACGTAGAGGAAGTAGTCGTACGTCTTCCCGATCCGACCGATCCAAGCACCGTTACTCCGGCACCTCCGAGTTCTTAGCACACGTTCAGCTCGATGATGATCCTTGGGCTCCGATCCAGCAAAGCGTCGAGGAAGAGTTCCGTCAGCACGACGGCGTGGTGACGATCTTGATGTACTACCGACGCAGGGCTTCGCCTAAGCACTACAACGGTATGATCGAGGTGGAATTTGGTGGCAGGGGGCACCGCACACGGCTAAGGAACGATCTCAAGGATCAACTTGTGTGTCTAGAGGTGCCCCCTGCCCCCGTATATAAAGGATCTAAGGGGGAGGGGCTGGCCGGCCAAGGAGGAGGCGCAGGAGAGTCCTACTCCCACTGGGAGTAGGATTCCCCCTCCAATCCTAGTCCAACTAGGATTCCTCGGAGGGGAAAAGAGGAGGAGGTGGCCGGCCACCCTTTCCTAGTCCTAATAGGACTAGGGGAAGGGGGAGGCGCGCAGCCCATCTAGGGCAGCCCCTTCTCTTTTCCACTAAGGCCCATTATGGCCCATTTAGCTCCCGGGGGGTTCCGGTAACCCTCCCGGTATTCCGGTAAAATCCCGATTTCACCCGGAACACTTCCGATGTCCAAACATAGGCTTCCAATATATCAATCTTTGTCTCGACCATTTCGAGACTCCTCGTCATGTCCCCGATCTCATCCGGGACTCCGAACTCCTTCGGTACATCAAAACTCATAAACTCATAATATAACTATCATCGAAACCTTAAGCGTGCGGACCCTACGGTTCGAGAACAATGTAGACATGACCGAGACACGTCTCCGATCAATAACCAATAGCGGGACTTGGATGCCCATATTGGCTCCTACATATTCTACGAAGATCTTTATCGGTCAGACCGCATAACAACATACGTTGTTCCCTTTGTCATCGGTATGTTACTTGCCCGAGATTCGATCGTCGGTATCCAATACCTAGTTCAATCTCGTTACCGGCAAGTCTCTTTACTCGTTCCGTAATACATCATCTCACAACTAACATATTAGTTGCAGTGCTTGCAAGGCTTATGTGATGTGCATTACCGAGAGGGCCTAGAGATACCTCTCCGACAATCGGAGTGACAAATCCTAATCTCGAAATACGCCAACCCAACATCTACCTTTGGAGACACCTGTAGTACTCATTTATAATCACCCAGTTACGTTGTGATGTTTGGTAGTACCCAAAGTGTTCCTCCGGTAAATGGGAGTTGCATAATCTCATAGTTATAGGAACATGTATAAGTCATGAAGAAAGCAATAGCAACATACTAAACGATTGGGTGCTAAGCTAATGAAATGGGTCATGTCAATCAGATCATTCAACTAATGATGTGACCTCGTTAATCAAATAACAACTCTTTGTTCATGGTTAGGAAACATAACCATCTTTGATTAACGAGCTAGTCAAGTAGAGGCATACTAGTGACACTCTGTTTGTCTATGTATTCACACATGTATTATGTTTCCGGTTAATACAATTCTAGCATGAATAATAAACATTTATCATGATACAAGGAAATAAATAATAACTTTATTATTGCCTCTAGGGCATATTTCCTTCAGGGATTAGTTTTGAACCTCAATAATTGTTATTTAGTACCAACTTTGAGCATGAAGATTGTATCTGGATCTCGTTTAATGCGAGATGGCTACTCATTTAAATCTGAGAATAATGGTTGTTCTATTTATATGAGAGACATGTTTTATGGTCATGCCCCGCTGGTCAATTGTTTATTCTTATTTAATCTCAAACGTGATGTTACACATATTCATAGTGTGAATGCCAAAAGATGTAAGGTTGATAATGATAGTCCCACATACTTGTGGCACTGCCGCCTTGGTCACATTGGTGTCAAACGCATGAAGAAACTCCATGCAGATGGACTTTTGGAGTCTAAGGGAGTCCTGGATTAGGGGGTCTCCGGACAGCCGGACTATATCCATTGGCCGGACTGTTAGACTATGAAGATACAATATTGAAGACTTCGTCTTGTGTCCGGACGGGACTCTACTTGGTGTGGAAGGCAAGCTAGGCAATACGAATATGGATATCTCCTCCTTTGTAACCGACCTTGTGTAACCCTAACCCTCTCCGGTGTCTATATAAACCAAAGGGTTTTAGTCCGTAGGACAACAATCACAACATACAATCATACCATAGGCTAACTTCTAGGGTTTAGCCTCTCTGATCTCGTGGTAGATCTACTCTTGTACTACCCATATCATCAATATTAATCGAGCAGGACGTAGGGTTTTACCTCCATCAAGAGGGCTCGAACCTGGGTAAAAACATCGTGTCCCCTGCCTCCTGTTAGCATCCGGCCTAGACGCACAGTTCGGGACCCCCTACCCGAGATCCGCCGGTTTTGACACCGACATTGGTGCTTTCATTGAGAGTTCCTCTGTGTCGTCGCTGTTAGGCTTGATGGCTCCTACCATCATCGATAGCGATGCGGTCTAGGGTGAGACTTTTCTCCCCGGACAGATCTTCGTATTCGGCGGCTTTGCACCGCGGGCTAATTCGCTTGGCCATCTGGAGCAGATTGAAAGCTACGCCCCTGTCCGTCAGGTCAGATTTGGAAGTTTGAACTACACGGCCGACATCCGCGGAGACTTGATCTTCAACGGATTCGAGCCACAGCCGGCGCGCCGCACTGTCGCGATGGGTATGACCTAGCTCTGCCGCCGAACAGTACCCCAGAGGCCTCGCCCGCATCAGCTTCGACCCTTAGCTCGGAGCCAACTACGCCAATCGAGGACAGGTGGTTAGACACTGCCTCAGGGGCTGCAGTCCCAACGGCGATCGAGCCAAACACTAGCATAATCCTCTGCGCAGCCCGTGACTCCAAGGTGCCGGACTCTTTTTCTGACTCCAAACCACCCGTGCCCCTGCCAATCGAATCCGATTGGGCGCCGATCATGGAATTCACCACCGCGGATATCTTTCAGCACTCGCCCTTCGGCGACATTCTGAATTCACTAAGGTCTCTCTCTTTGTCAGGAGAGCCCTGGCCGGATTATGGCCAACAGGATTGGGATGCGGACGACGAAGAAATTCGATGACTCAACCGACATGCTCGACTTCGACTCTGTAGAAATCAACGGTATGGACGAAGATGCGGGAGGTGAAGAGGAACCACCGCCCACAGGGCGCTGGATGTCCACCTCATCATATGACGTATACATGGTGGACACACCAAAAGAAGATGACGACAAGGAATGGAAGGACGCACCAAAGGCTTGTTCCCTCGAGAAGCAGTCAAAGCGGAGGCGCAAGCGCCGCCCCAAATCCCGCCTCGGCAGAAATAACGATCATACAGACCTAGCGTTGGAGCAGGGCAAACCACTGCCGGACCACGGCAATTCGGAGAATCAAACTAAACAAACCAATTCTGTCAAAGATAATAGTCCGGACGACATAACGCCGGACAGGCACCCGGAGCAGCAGAATGCCTGTCAAAGGCTTGTTGCCACCGCGAGGAGTCTGAAAAAGCTGAAGCAAAAGCTCAAGGCTGCGCATGACACACTCCAAATCAGATGGAGTAAAGTACTCAACACAGCAGCGAAGTACGGCGGCAATCGCCCCACCAAGAGCTACCCAAAGCGGAAGTTGCTACCTGAATTCGATGAGGAGGCCTCAGACCCCTCACAACCAAAAATCAAATTGGCCACCTGGCCGGATAGACGACCTCACGGCCAACATAGAGCGGCAAACAACGCCACTCACAAGCCAATACACGATCCACGCGAGGGCTCGCACCAAAAGGATGGTGCAACTAGATCCATCTATGGACCACGCAAGCGCGCCCCAGCATACGATGTAACACAACAAACATCCGAACAATGCGGTACACCTAGATACAGGGGTGCCGCACACCCCCTATGTTTCACCGATGAGGTGCTGGACCATGAATTTCCAAAGGGATTCAAACCCGTAAACATAGAGGCATATGACGGAACAACAGACCCTAGGGTCTGGATTGAGGACTATATCCTCCATATCCATATGGCTCGAGGAGATGATCTCCACGCCATCAAGTACTTACCCCTCAAGCTCAAAGGGCCAGCTCATCACTGGCTTAAAAGCCTCCCCGAAAACTCCATTGGAAGCTGGGAAGAGCTCGAAGATGCTTTTCGGGCAAATTTTCAAGGGACTTATGTCCGACCTCCGGACGCGGATGATTTGAGTCATATAACTCAACAGCCCGAAGAGTCAGCCCGAAAGCTTTGGAACAGGTTTCTTACTAAAAAGAACCAAATTGTCGACTGTCCGGACGCCGAAGCCTTGGCAGCTTTTAAGCATAGCATCCATGACGAATGGCTTGCCAGACACCTCGGCCAAGAAAAGCCGAGAACAATGGCAGCATTAACAAGCCTCATGACCCGCTTTTGCACGAGTGAGGACAGCTGGCTAGCCAGATGCAGCACCAGCGACCCTAGTACATCTGAAGTTAGAGATGGAAATGGGAAATCACGACGCAACAGCAATAACAAATGCCAGAATAAAGAAGACAGCACGAAGAGCATGACAGTAAACGCCGGATTCAAAAGCTCTCGGCCAGGTCAGCAAAAGCCGCCCTCTAAAGGCGCCAGAGACGAACTGTCCAGCCTAAACAAAATTCTGGACCAAATATGCCAGATCCATAGCACCCCTGGTAAACCCGCTAATCATACCCACAGAGAATGTTGGGTCTTCAAGCAGTCCGGCAAGCTCAACGCCGTACACAAGGGGGAGGATACACCAAGCGAAGACGAGGATGAGCCTCTCAAGCAAGACACTGGGGAACAAAAGAAATTTCCACCAGAAGTCAAAACAGTAAACGTGTTACACATGATCAAGGGGAGAAACAAAACGGCACTCCCAAAAAAATATGCCCAAAGGCATATCACCGCGGAGTCTTGCCACTGGTCGTCTCAACCAATCACTTTCGACCATCGTGATTACTCAGCAAGTATCCGGCATGCAGGATGGGCTGCCCTGGTATTAGACCCAATAATTGACAGATACCACTTCACACGAGTCCTGATGGACGGTGGCAGCAGTCTCAACCTGATATACCAGGATACAATCCGCGAAATGGGGATAGACCCAACGAAAATTTGCCATAGCAATACTACCTTTAAAGGAGTAACGCCAGGCCTAGGGGCTCATTGCACGGGCTCCCTGCTGCTAAAGGTTATATTCGGCTTCCCCGATAACTTCCGTAGCTAACATTTAACCTTCCACATCGCTCCGTTCCAAAGTGGCTATCAAGCACTACTTGGACGCGAAGTTTTGCTCGCTTTAATGCAATACCACATTACGCTTCCCCGACGCTCAAGATGCCTGGTCCACGCGGCATCATTACAGTGAATGGAAGTATTAAGCGATCTTTGCGCGCCGAAGAGAATGCGACTGCCTTGGCAGCCGCACACTAAAAACGGCCTCACCAACTAAAGCATTTGATAGGTCGTCAAGACCACGGACGCGGTTAGACGAGTCCGGCGCTGCTATATGTAATTTGTACCATATTGATGGCCACACCCCTATTACAAATACAAGGGGCTCAACACGCGCAGACAAGTGGCAATTTCTACTCATTTTTAGTTATACATGGTTTCTTTAAAAACTATCTTTTTGCACGACAACTTTTTCACCTAAGTTCCTCTCTTTTACAGATAATCATCGTGCTACACCCGTCCAGGATACGGCACAACGGAGACACAGCCGCAGACGTGCAGCAGGGACCCGCTCCAAGGATTCTTTTTAGATTAAGACCCTACGTAAACCTTTTTTACTGTCTCTTGTTGATACACATCCCTCGAATTCTCAGTACAATTGAGAAGGATGCTGACGTCTTGGCATGTGGCCATGTCATAATAATGCACGTACCTAGACACAAGGGGCTTCTTACAAAGGGCACTATTTAGGCCCGATTTATACCATAAAGACCGAATACCTTAGGGAGTGTTCGGCGTCGCGAGTTTGGCCTTATATGCATCAGCTCCGAATCATTGTCTTTGGTCAAATGTTGGGTTTGCCTGGCTCCTGTGTTTTGGTGCCTTACGTTCCGCTTTATCGGCTAAGGCAACACCAAGAGAACTACTGCGATTGTGCCCTGGTTCATCCGGACGAGCACCTCAGTAGAGAAAGCCAAAAACTGACTGTCATGATATAGCATGAGACTGGTCAACCACTCAATGACATTGGTGTCAAACGCATGAAGAAACTCCATGCAGATGGACTTTTGGAGTCTAAGGGAGTCTTGGATTAGGGGGTCTCCGGACAGCCGGACTATATCCATTGGCCGGACTGTTAGACTATGAAGATACAAGATTGAAGACTTCGTCTTGTGTCTTAGGGGCTACTATCTACATAGGGCACACCTAACATGTGCGGTACTATCACATATTATTTCACGTACCTCAAAGCCTGTCAGTAGACTCATAAAGGCTTCATGTAATCCGCTTTCGGCGGACGAAATTCTTTCCATCACCGTACCCATCAGCGTACGGTGTTCTTCTGAGATGGCCGCTCGCCCCAACAGCTCCCTCAGAACGTCCAACCGCATACCAGACGGTGCCGGACTCTTTTGTTTGCTCTCTTCGGGAGCCGGACGCTGGGGACTTCGGGGATCTATGGGATTATCTTTTGGCCTCACCGGATCCGGAGAGGCCCTCCATGACGACACTTCGGGGTCGCCCGCTTCTTGAGCGGAGGAGTCCGGGGGAGGCGTTTCGCTCTCCATCATCTCCGGAAGAAGATCCCTCGAAGACGAGCTCAGCTGAGAAGGGCTAAGACCCGAACTGCAAGATATATGCGGCGGTTATTTTCTCAGAAGAAAGATAGTATACCTTCACAATTAAAGTATTTTTTGGATCAGTTACGACTCATTGTAGGGCTGATCCCCCCGCGGACTTTGTGCGGCAAGAGCACCCCCCGAGGCAGGACCCTCTGTTGGAGACTTCTTCTCTCGTTTGGAGGCCTCGGCTTCCGGATCCTCGGAAGCAGTCCTCTTCCTCCCCCGGTTATCCTCCTTTAAGGAGGCGCTCATTCCCTCGGTTGGAACTGGCAGCGATGGGGGCCTGCTTCCGCCCATATTATTCCCCCTGTATCTTCCTTCGAGGGCTCCGGGCAAGGTGCGAGCTCGAGCGTCTTTTCCAATACCGGATTTTCCAAACCCTCAGGGAGGGGGGCCGAACACTGAATCATCTTCGCCTTTGTTAGCCAGTCCTGGTCAAAGAGCGATCTCTCAGAAATAACTTCATGATGAATAAAGGACAGTGTGTCCGGCTAGAGGATTTCTTACTTGTTCGGCGGCGCGGTTACTGCTCAGACCCACATCCTCAGTAGCATCCGAACACTCTATTTGAGGTCCTAAGAGTGACTTGTACATCTCCTCGTGCGTCAGGCCGAGGAAACTTTGAATGGCACGCGATCCTTCTGGGTTGAACTCCCACAAGCGAAGGGGCCGGCGTTTGCAAGGCTAGACTTGACGAACCAGCATAACTTGTATTACCACGACCAAATTAAAATCTCACTCGAAGAGATCTCGAATACGGCTTTGCAGTATAGGCACGTCCTTGGCTGGACCCCAGCTTAGACCTCTGCTAATCCATGACATTAGTCGTGGTGGGGGGCCCGAGCGGAAAGCGGGGGCAGCCGCCCACTTGGCTCTTCTGGGAGCTGTGACGTAAAACCACTCCCATTGCCATAATTCGGACACCTCTGGAAAGGAAACTTTCGGCCATGGAGCTCCTGCCATCTTGCCTATTGATGCACCTCCGCACGCTGCATGTTGCCCCTCGATCATCTTCGGCTTCACTTCAAAGGTCTTGAGCCACATGCCGAAGTGAGGGGTAATGCGGAGGAAGGCCTCACACACGACAATAAATGTCGAAATGTGGAGAAAGGAGTCTGGAGCTAGATCGTTGAAATCTAGCCCGTAATAGAACATCAAATCCCTGATGAAGGGATCCAGAGTGAGGCCTAGGCCTCGGAGGAAGTGGGAGATGAACACGACGTTGTCGTTGGGTTCGGGAGTAGGGACGACCTGCCCTCGAGCAGGAAGCCGATGCGAAACCTCGGCGGTCAGGTATCTGGCCTCCCTCAACTTCTTGATGTCCTCTTCCGTCACGGAGGAGGGCATCCATCGGCCTTGAAGGCTGGATCCGGACATGGTTGAAGATCCGAAGCACCTAACCTGGGCTTTGGGTGTTGGAACTTGAGGCGGGGGAAGGGTTCGATTGAGCACGAGAGGGAAAACGCGAAAACCTTGTCCCTTTATAAAGAGGGTGAACATCAAGCGTCCTCTCTGTAGCCGTTTAGGACTTGCCTATAATCTAGGAGTCCTAGACACGGTTGGGTTACCCACGACCGCATTAATGAGAATCCCGTAATTGGGGGAACACGATCTCTGCTTTGACAAGACGTGTCAAGAAACCGCCTCGCGTTATGTGTGGAGCTGGTTGAAGAAAAATGGTTTGAATAATCATCGGGCCATGACATAATGTCATGCTGCCAAAACAAGCCAGCAAATTAGATCTGCGAAAATATTATTCTCTCTACGGTGGAATGTGGAACTTATTTTGCAGGGTCGGACACTATCCTCGTATTCAAATTCTTCTGTGATGTATTCGGAGAAGGAACCCGCCTTGCAATGCTGAAGACAATACTGCGCGCCGGACTCATCGTCATTGAAGCCTAGTTCAGGGGCTACTGAGGGAGTCCTGGATTAGGGGCTCTCTAGACAGCCGGACTATATCCATTGGCCGGACTGTTAGACTATGAAGATACAAGATTGAAGACTTTGTCTCGTGTCCGGATGGGACTCTACTTGGCGTGGAAGGCAAGCTAGGAAATACGAATATGGATATCTCCTCCTTTGTAACCAACCTTGTGTAACCCTAACCCTCTCTGGTGTCTATATAAACCGAAGGGTTTTAGTCCGTAGGACAACAATCACAACATACAATCATACCATAGGCTAGCTTCTAGGGTTTAGCCTCTCTGATCTCGTGGTAGATCTACTCTTGTACTACCCATATCATCAATATTAATCGAGCAGGACGTAGGGTTTTACCTCCATCAAGAGGGCCCGAACCTGGGTAAAAACATCGGGTCCCCTGCCTCCTGTTACCATCCGGCCTAGACGCATAGTTCGGGACCCCCTACCCGAGATCCACCGGTTTTGACACCGACAGAGTCTCTTGATTATGAATCATTTAACACGTGCGAACCATGCCTCATGGGCAAAATGACCAAGACTCCGTTCTCCGGAACAATGGAGCGAGCAACCAACTTATTGGAAATCATACATACTGATGTGTGCGGTCCAATGAGTGTTGAGGCTCGCGGTGGCTACTGTTATATTCTCACCCTCATTGATGACTTGAGTAGATATGGGTATGTCTACTTAATGAAACACAAGTCTGAGACCTTTGAAAAGTTCAAGGAATTTCAGAGTGAGGTTGAGAATCAACGTGACAGGAAAATCAAGTTCTTACGATCAGATCATGGGGGAGAATATTTGAGTCACGAATTTGGCACGGACTTGAGGAAATGCGGAATTGTTTCACAACTCACGCCGCTTGGAACACCTCAGCGTAATGGTGTGTCCGAACGTCGTAATCGCACTCTATTGGATATGGTACGATCTATGATGTCTCTTACCGATCTACCGCTATCATTTTGGGGTTATGCTATAGAGACTGCCGCATTCACTTTAAATAGGGCTCTGTCGAAATCCATTGAGATGACACCGTATGAATTGTGGTTTGGTAAGAAACCTAAGTTGTCGTTTCTGAAAGTTTGGGGATGCGACGCTTATGTCAAGAAACTTCAACCTAAAAAGCTCAAACCCAAATCGGAAAAATGCGTCTTCATAGGATACCCTAAAGAAATATTGGGTATACCTTCTACCTTAGATCCGAAGGCAAGATCTTTGTTACCAAGAATGGATCCTTTCTAGAGAAAGAGTTTCTCTCGAAAGAAGTAAGTGGGAGGAAAGTAGAACTTGATGAAGTATTGCCTCTTGAACCGGAGAGTGGCGCAGCTCAAGAAAATGTTCCTGAGGTGCCTGCACTGACTAGAGAGGAAGTTAATGATGATGATCATGGAACTTCAGATCAAGTTGCTACTGAACTTCGTAGGTCCACAAGGACACGCTCCGCACCAGAGTGGTACGGCAACCCTGTCCTGGAAATCATGTTGTTGGACAATGGTGAACCTTTGAACTATGAAGAAGCGATGGCGGGCCCAGATTCTGACAAATGGCTGGAAGCCATGAAATCCAAGATAGGATCCATGTATGAAAATGAAGTATGGACTTTGACTGACTTGCCCGATGATCGGCGAGCCATAGAAAATAAATGGATCTTTAAGAAGAAGACAAACACGGATGGAAATGTGACCATCTATAAGGCTCGGCTTGTCGCCAAGGGTTATCGACAAGTTCAAGGGGTTGACTACGATGAGACTTTCTCACCCATAGCGAAGCTGAAGTCCGTCCGAATCATGTTAGCAATTGCCGCATTCTATGATTATGAGATATGGCAAATGGACGTCAAAACAACATTCCTTAATGGTTTCCTTAAGGAAGAATTGTATATGATGCAACCGGAAGGTTTTGTCGATCCTAAGAATGCTGACAAGGTGTGCAAGCTCGAACGCTCAATCTATGGGCTGGTGCAAGCCTCTCGGAGTTGGAACATTTGATTTGATGAGATGATCAAAGAGTTTGGGTTTACGCAGACTTATGGAGAAGCCTGTGTTTACAAGAAAGTGAGTGGGAGCTCTGTAGCATTTCTCATATTATATGTGGATGACATACTATTGATGGGAAATGATATAGAATTCTTGGAAAGCATAAAGGCCTACTTGAACAAGTGTTTTTCAATGAAGGACCTTGGAGAAGCTGCTTATATATTAAGCATCAAGATCTATAGAGATAGATTGAGACGCCTCATTGGTCTTTCACAAAGTACGTACCTTGACAAGATATTGAAGAAGTTCAATATGGATAAGTCCAAGAAGGGGTTCTTGCCTGTATTGCAAGGTATGAGATTGAGCATGGCTCAATGCCCGACCACGACAGAAGATAGAGAAAAGATGAGTGCCGTCCCCTATGCCTCAGCCATAGGTCTATTATGTATGCCATGTTGTGTACCAGACCTGATGTAAACCTTGCCATGAGTTTGGTAGGAAGGTACCAAAGTAATCCCAGCATGGAACACTGGAAAGCGGTCAAGAATATCCTGAAGTACCTGAAAAGTACTAAGGATATGTTTCTCATTTATGGAGGTGATGAAGAGCTCGTTGTAAAGGGTTACGTTGATGCTAGCTTCGACACAGATCTGGATGACTCCAAATCACAAACCGGATACGTGTATATTTTGAATGTTGGGGCAGTCAGTTGGTGTAGTTGCAAGCAAAGCGTCATGGCGGGATCTACATGTGAAGCGGAGTACATGGCAGCCTCGGAGGCAGCACAAGAAGCAATCTGGATGAAGGAGTTCATTACCGACCTAGGTGTTATTCCCAATGCATCGGGCCCGATGACACTCAACACTGGAGCTATTGCCCTTGCCAAGGAGCCCAGGTTTCACAGGAAGACCAGGCATATCAAGCGTCGCTTCAACTCCATTCGTGAAAATGTTCAAAATGGAGACATAGATATTTGTAAAGTGCATACAGACCTAAATGTCGCAGATCCGTTGACTAAACCTCTTCCTCGAGCAAAACATGATCAACACCAGAACTCTATGGGTGTTCTATTCATCCCAATGTAACTAGATTATTGACTCTAGTGCAAGTGGGAGACTGTTGGAAATATGCCCTAGAGGCAATAATAAAATGGTTATTATATTTCCTTGTTCATGATAATTGTCTATTGTTCATGCTATAATTGTATTATCCAGAAATTGTAATACATGTGTGAATACATAGACCACAACATGTCCCTAGTGAGCCTCTAGTTGACTAGCTCGTTGATCAATAGATGGTTACGGTTTCCTGACCATGGACATTGGATGTCATTGATAACGGGATCACATCATTAGGAGAATGATGTGATGGACAAGACCCAATCCTAAGCATAGCGCAAGATCGTGTAGTTCGTCTGCTAAAGCTTTTCTAATGTCAAGTATCTTTTCCTTAGACCATGAGATTGTGCAACTCCCGGATACTATAGGAATACTTTGGGTGTGCCAAACGTCACAACATAACTGGGTGACTATAAAGGTGCACTACGGGTATCTCTGAAAGTGTCTGTTGGGTTGGCACGAATCGAGACTGGGATTTGTTACTCGTATGAAGGAGAGGTATCTCTGGGCCCACTCGGTAAGACATCATTGTAATGAGCTCAATGTGACTAAGGGTTGGTCACGGGATGATGTGTTACGCAACGAGTAAAGTAACTTGCCGGTAACAAGATTGAACGAGGTATTGGGATACTGATGATCGAATTTCGGGCAAGTAACGTACCGATTGACAAAGGGAATCGTATACGGGATTGCTTGAATCCTCGACATCGTGGTTCATCCGATGAGATCATCGTGGAACATGTGGGAGCCAACATGGGTATCCAGATCCCGCTGTTGGTTATTGGCCGGAGAGTTGTCTCGGTCATGTCTGCATGGTTCCTGAACCCGTAGGGTCTACACACTTAAGGTTCGATGACGCTAGGGTTATTAGGAAGATTTGTATGTGATTAACGAATGTTGTTCGGAGTCCCAGATGAGATCCCGGACGTCACGAGGAGTTCCGGAGTAGTCCGGAGGTGAAGATTTATATATGGGAAGTCATCATACGGTCACTGGAAATATTCAGGGGTATACCGGTATTGTACTAGGACCACCAGAGGGGTTCCGGGGGTCCACCTGCCCCGGAGGGCCTTATGGGCGGTAGGTGGAAGGGAACCAGCCCCTAGTGGGCTGGGCGCCATTTCCCCCTAGGGCCCATGCGCCTAGGGTTTGGGGGGAACCCTAAAGGGGGGCGTCCCCTTGCTTGGGGGGCAAGTCCCCTCCTCCTTGGCCGCCGCCCCCTCTAGATCTCATCTAGAGGGGCCGGCCCCCTTCCCCCTTCTCCCTATAAATAGAGGGGCGAGGGGAGGGCTGCAGCACCACATCCAAGGCGCAGCCCCTCCCCTCCCCAACAGCTCTCCTCCTCCGCGTGAGCTTGGCGAAGCCCTGCCGGAGAACTGCCACTCCATCACCACCATGCCGTCGTGCTGCTGCTGGAGCCTTCTTCCTCAACCTCTCCCTCCTCCTTGCTGGATCAAGGCGCGGGAGACGTCACCAGGCTGCACGTGTGTTGAACGCGGAGGCACCGTTGTTCGGTGCTTAGATCGGATTCGGCCGCGATCTGAATCGCTACATGTACGACTCCTCCAACCGCGTTCTTTCAACACTTCCGACTCGCGATCTTCAAGGGTATGAAGATGCACTCCCCTCTCGTTGCTAGTTACTCCATAGATTGATTTTGGTGATGCATAGAATTTTTTTAATTTCTGCAAGGATCCCCAACACATACCTCTCCCTCATATAAAATTGCATGAATGACTACTGGTCTAGTTATCGATTGCCTAGGGACAAATGACTTTCTTGTTGACAAAAGCTATCCACTTTTATTACCTTGCAATTTATCCATAGTTTTATTGTTGCAAAGTACTCATAGTTTTATTCTTGCAAATTAGTTTCATACTTGTTTTAGGTAAAGCAGACGTTAAGCATGTGTAGAGTTGTATCGGTGGTCGATAAAACTTGAGGGAATATTTGTTCTACTTTTAGCTCCTCGTTGGGTTCAATACTCTTATTTATCAAAAAAGGCTACAAACCATCCCCTATACTTGTGGGTTATCAAGACCTTTTTGTGGCGCCGTTACTAGGGAGAAATAGCGTGGGGTGAATATTCTCGTGTGTGCTTGTTTGCTGTATCACTAAGTAGTTTTTATTTTGTGCTCTTGTTTTCTATCTTTAGTTATGGGTAGGAAACGCAAAGTATCAAAAAATAGTTGTACCTGCTAAACCAATGGTTGAAGAACCACCCAAAATCTATCATACTATTGAAGCTTTCTACTTGGATCATCTTCGATCCCTATGTGCTCATGCTGAAACCCCGACTAGCTTAGTTGAGGGAAAATCATTAAATGAGCATGCTTATTTTGTGCGACACCGCTGATGACCCACAAGTATAGGGGATCTATCGTAGTACTTTTGATAAGTAAGAGTGTCAAACCCAACGAGGAGCAGAAGGAAATGACAAACGGTTTTAAGCAAGGTATTCTCTGCAAGCACTGAAATTATTGGTAACAGATAGTTGTGTGGTAAGATAATTCATAACGGGTAACAAGTAACAAAAGTAAATATGGTGCAGCAAGGTGGCCCAATCCTTTTTGTAGCAAAGGACAAGCCTGGACGAACTCTTATATAAAGCAAAGCGCTCCCGAGGACACATGGGAATTACTGTCAAGCTAGTTTTCATCATGCTCATATGATTTGCGTTTGTTACTTTGATAATTTGATATGTGGGTGGACAGGTACTTGGGTGTTGCCCTTCCTTGGACAAGCCTCCCACTTATGATTAACCCCTCTCGCAAGCACCTGCAACTACGAAATAAGAATTAAGATAAATCTAAGCATAGCATGAAACATATGGATCCAAACCAACCCCTTACGAAGCAACACATAAACTAGGGTTTAAGCTTCTATCACTCTAGCAACCCATCATCTACTTATTACTTCCCAATGCCTTCCCCTAGGCCCAAATCATGGTGAAGTGTCATGTAGTCGACGTTCACATAACACCACTAGAGGAAAGACAACATACATCTCATCAAAATATCAAACAAATACCAAATTTACATGATTATTTATAACAAGACTTCTCCCATGTCCTCAGGAACAAATGTAACTACTCACAAAGCATATTCATGTTCATAATCAGAGGAGTATTAATTATCATTAAGGATCTAAACATATGATCTTCCACCAAATAAACCAACTAGCATCAATGTCGGGGGTGCTGATCCCACGGACACCTATGGGACCGCGGCGGACCGAGGCCCCTTTCGGTTCGGCAGGGGGGCGGAGAGTGCACGAAGAGCAGATCGAGGCGAAGCGCACGAGCGACGCGATCAGTTTACCCAGGTTCGGGCCGCACGGATGCGTAAAACCATACTCCTGCTTTTGGTTGTATTGAATTCTTGCTCGGGAGCGCTGATTGCTACAGTACACCCTAGCAGCTAGCTAGACCGAGCGTGAGAGAGAATCGTCCCCCTCTACGTTGCGCATGGGCCTCCTTTTATACCCTAAAGGGGTCACCGACATGTGGTAACGTAGAGAAGGGCAAAAATGGAAAAGGCACCGCCACCTACAACAGTGTTATCATACCTAACCTAAGCGGCAGGGGACAAAGGCATTAAATGCCTGTCTGCGTCGCCTAGACAGTGCAGAAAGGGACCGCTAGGGACGCCACTGCTTGCCACGATGGCTATCTTGTCAGCGCCGCTCGCCACCGTGTACCTCTGGCTGCACAGGCTTCCGCCACGTACGCCTGGAAGGGTCCCAGAGCGACACGTTGGTGGATGTGCTGGAGCGCAGGTACAGGATGGAAGCTTGCCGCGGCAAGCGCCTTGCCGCGGTTATTAGCTTGTCGTGTCCAGGAGCTTGTCGCTCACTGGGTCTTGCCGGGACACATGGTGTGCTGCGGCAAGTTCCTTGAGATGCCTTGGTTGGCCTTCCCGGCAAGCTCCTCTTGCCGGGGTCTTGTTTCCTTCCCGGCAAGCTCCTCTTGCCGGGGCCTTGTTTCCTTGGTTTGGATACTTTGTTCTTGAATGGTTCCAAAGGAACCACGGAGGATCTTGGCGGTCGCCTGGCAAGCTTTGCCGCGGGACGCTGCGACTGCCCGTGCACAAGTTCGGGATACTAAGGTACCCCTACTTTAGTACACCGACAGGAGCCCCCGGGCCTGGGCCATACACGGTGCCGAGCGCTGTTGGGCCAGGCCCAAAACAGGGCACGGGCACGCGCGGCCTAGGTTACACCGTAGCTCACTCCACATCCACCGCGCCCTCCCCGCACGGCACGCGTCGAACGCGGCATCGTGGGAGAGATCGTGGGTGGTTGCTTTATTTGGAAAGGCGGAACGTCCGCCCACTCCCCCTTTATAAGCAAGGGGAAGCAGGGGTAGTGCACCCACTCACCCCCATTCCGCTCCAATCTTGAAAATCTCCGCCCTGCCTCCGTCTTCCCAAAGCAAACAGAGCGCAGCGCCCTGCCCCCCACATTGCCACCAGCACCACCAACGCCGTCGACCCCCCCACCGCTTCCGCCATGGCTCCGAAATGCGACAAGGGGAAGGCCGTGAAGTCGTCCGAGGCGCAGCGGCTTGCGGCGCTGCGGAAGGAGCGAGCCATTTTCCCCCCAAAGCTCGCCGCGAAGGAGCTGAGGGAGTACTATTACCTGTTTTGGTCGACGGAGACGCGAGCTCACCCGGGCACCAAGGTACTCCCAGCTGCTACTCACAAAACTGCTCCGCAAGTATACCCCTTTTTCGCTGTCTTCTTCTACTGCGGGCTCTGCCCGCCCTTTTCCGAGTTCTTCTGTGACATCATGAATACCTACAACCTCTGCCTCCTTGACTTCACTCCCAACGCCGTCCTCACCATGGCCGTTTTCGCACACCTTTGCGAGAACTTTGTCGGAGTCCACCCTAATGTAGCCCTTTTCCGCCATTTCTTCATTCCTCGGGTAGAGAGAGGAGAACCCTTGTCCGGCGGAATTGCCTAGGTCTCTAGGACCGGCAAGAAGGATTCCTATTTGGAGGGCGAATTCCGCGGCAAGTGGGAGGAGTGGAGGGCAGATTGGTGTTGGATTATCGAGGAGAGCCCGCAGCCATTCACCGCCCGGCGCCAAGTAGCAGCAGTACGCGGTAGCGACTGGAGTGACGTGGCCCCGGAGGACAGCAGGCTAAGGATTGCCGTCACCAGGATCCAGTGCCTCAGGCTTGCCGGACTCACCGTAGGCGCCATTAGCGCAGACTTCCTTCGCCGCCGCATCGCCCCCTGCAAGAACGGAGAAGGCCTGCTTGGGAGTTCAAGAACGCGACAGACATCATGAGGCTGCGCCCGGGGCTCAACTACAATTTCACCATCTTGGAGCTCAACGCAATGCTGCAGGAGCTCTTCAAATATGATCCTGACCACCCAGAAGTCTTCAGGTTGCCGCAGGGCGTCGTCCCGCTATGCAACAATTCGGCGCTCGACCGCATCAGGGCGATGATGCCACTGTGCGATTCGCACGGAATCGTGCCAACCTGGCAAGAGCCAGAAGACGAGGTCGTGCAGCAGTTCTTCGACGACTTGGTGGAAGTGCCAATCCACGCCGACGAGAAGGACGACCTCACCCGCGACACCACCGAGGCGGAGTTGAAGCGCATCGCCACCAGGTTGGAGGAGGCGGCGGCAGCTGCCACGGCGGGCGAGTTTGGCTTTACCTTGGAGGAGGCAGCGGCAGCAGAGGCGGCAAATCGTGCCGAGCGGGAAGATCTTGTCGGCAAGAAGGAGCTTGCCGGCAAGAAGGAGGTTGCCGGGCACGATGCTGAACCGAGCAAGGCTGCCGGGCATGACGCCGAACCGAGTGGGCCTGCCGAGGATGCGAGTGGCTCGTTGGAGATTGGCTCCTCTTCCACTTCGTCCTCAGACAGCACGCCGCCAGCAGCGCCTCCGTCTCCACCAAGAAGGCGTCTCCGCAAGGTCGGGGATGCAGCGAGGCGGCAGGCGCGTCGACAGTCGCCGCGCCGCGCGACACGCTCTACCGCGGAAAGTACTGTTGCCGCGGGAGTGCCCCACGCTGCCGCAACAACTGGAGCGGGGTCTTCTCGGACTGCTGCCTCTGCTCCCGCCAAGCGGCCAAGGGAGCCTACTCCTCCACCTTCCCGCGCCGGAGGCGGGCCAGACTTTGACTTCTCCGCGTTCAGCTCCGACGAGGAAGAAGAAGAAGAGTAAGTTTCTCTTATTGTACTTGCAATTCTTTGATTTTTACTATTTTCGTCTTGTCTTGTTTCTCACCCGCCTTTCCCTGTATCTGTTCCTTTTTAGGACTTTGGCGCAGAGAGCGGCAAAGAGAGCCAAGGCGCCGGTGATCGTCATCGAGGACGAACCCACTGCGTCAACAGGGGACGCACCTGAGACAAACTTATCGGACCCGGTGGCTGATCTTCAGAGCAGCCCCCAGCGTAAGTGTCTTGTTCGTTTTCCGCTGTCGGGCGCGCACGAAGATCCTTGTTTTGCTGATGTTTGTTTATTGACTTGTGCAGGAGCAGAGCAGCCTCACCAGGAGAGCCCGGAGGCCGCTCCTGAAGCGCCAAGGAAGAGTCCTCCAGCGAGGGAGAGGTCTCCGGCACGGGAGAGCTCTCCGGCGAGGGAGGAGACTCCAGCAAGGGAGGAGCCCCCGGCAAGGGAGGAGGCTTCGGCAAGGGAGGAGCCCCCGGCAAGGGAGGGATCTCCGGCAAGGGACTGCGTCAGCGATCCCCCGGCAACGGAGACCATAGCTGCAGACCTTGGCACAGGTAACTTCCTTGTTCCAAAACTCCCCTTGGCTTCTTCATCTTCTTGATCTTCCTCTTGGATTTTGCTCAAATTTTGCTTGAATCTTCTCCCCTCTTCCGGCTGCCAGATCCATCTGCTGCAGAGCCGATGGAGACCGAAGTCGCCGCCAACGACGCTGTTGCCGCCGAGGAAGCAGCCGGCGCCGGCGAGGAGGCCGCCAGGGCTGCTGCTGCGGAAGCGGGCGGGGAGTCTGGCGGTCGTACTGATGACCCGGAGGCCGCAGGAGCGCCAGGCGCTGCTCCGACCACCGACTCCTCCGCCGCTGCCGCCGCGCCAGGCTCCGAAGAGCCCCAGCCTGGCGTCTACCTGAAGGCCGGCGATGACATCTTCATCAACCTCCCCTGGGCGTCGAGCTCCAGGGCGCCGGTCGAGGGAGAGATGCTTGACGGAGAGGTGCTTGCCTCCGCCGGGCTGAAGCTGGTCGACGCGCCAAGCAGCAGCAGCGGTGAACCCGAAGAGGAGCGTCTGCTGCGGAAGCTGGTGGCGCTCTACCGCGCCCGGCAGGCCAAGCTGGAGTCCCGCGAAGCGCTCATTGCGAAGGCCGGTGCTGATATCGAGAAGCGTGCGGAAGAGCTCCGGGGCGCCAATCAGGAAGCTCTCCGCTCCCTGGCAAAGGAGTGGGAGCAACTTGCCGAAGCGCAGCAAGCCTTCCTCCTCGAGAAGGCCGACGTCGAAGAGCGCCAACGTCTTGCCGCGGAGAAGTTGTCTTCGCAGGAAGGTGACTTGGCGCAGCGGAAAGTCAACCTCGACAGCCATGAGGAGGAGCTGGCCGCGCGCGAGTGGGCAATTGGCGGGGCCCTCAAACAAGCCGAAGATGCCGCCGCAGCTGCCGAGGCCGCCAAGAACGAGCTGGAGCTGAAAGTGGTGCAGCTGGAGGCGAGTCTCAAGGCGAACAGCGACGAGCTTGCCGCGCTCAAGCTCGAGCGGGAGAGGGACGCCAACAGCTATTCGGAGTTGCAGGCCCATCTTGCCGAGAAGGACAAGGAAATTGACGCCGCCAAGATCTCCAACGCCGATCTCGAAGTGAAGCTGGCGGCTCTGACAAAATCTCTGGACGGCGCCAAGGAGCAGGAGGCGGCCTTGAAGGAGGAAGTCGAGGCCGGCAAAGTGCTGCTGGCGAGTGCTGCTGCCGCCCAGAAGACCTTGTCGGAGAACGTGGAGCACTGGACGGAGGGTCTGGTGAACGTCGTCGCGGACGTCGACAAGGAGCTGGCGCAATTGGCGATGGTGGATCTCGGGTACTCCTCCGACAAGAATCTCCAACCCAGCGCCAAGCTGACTCTGTTCTTCAAAGGCGTGGCGACGATGCTTCAGCGACTCCGGGAGCAGATCCCGAAGCAGCTTGCCGACGAGTCGCGCAAGATTTGCGCGGGAGCTCTCCAGAAGGTGCTGATGAAGGTGGCCTTCCGCAACCCAGGCCTCCGCCTCACCAACGTCCTCCGAAGCTTGCCGCCAGATGCTGATCTGGAGGAGCTCAAGGCCCTTGTCGCACCTATTGTGGACAGGGTGAGCGGAATTAGGAGGGTCGAAGGTGACCGCGTAGACTAGGCCATCCATCTTCTTCTTTCTTTGTCGCTATCAATCATGTTATGAAAAACAGTTTGTTAGAGCTGCGACAAGTTATTTTGTATTATACTCTATCTTGTTTAGTAATGACTATGTCATTTCCTTTACTTGATTCCTTCCCTTGTATGCTTTTACCCTACGCTTTTAGGGAACTTGCCGGCGTGGGCACCTTTGCCGCGAGCGCTGAGTGCGGAACATCAGCAGCCTGCAGGCGGTGCCGCGGCCGACAAGAAACCTTGTCACAGAGCTAGTCGCAGCTCACTTAAGTTGTTGAGTGGACTCGAAACAACAGTAAGGGCGCAACTAGCTACGAGTTGGTTCCTCCGCGCACAGGTTTTCCATACAAGGGACGGTCGTTCAAGGCAGATAACTCTATAAATTTAAGAATCCGATTGCTCAAACTTTGGCAAACTTATCTTTTCTGTTGTTTGCTGCCCAGCAAGGCGAAACCTTCTTGAACGACGCCTGGTCCATACTGTATCTCCTCCCTTCCCCTCCGGCAAACTTGTGCGCGAGGGAACCTTCTTTTCCTTGCGAAAAAGAAAAAAGACGAAATAACAGTATGGAGCCTTATGGCTCGTTGTTGCTTACCAGAGGTAAGTGCTGCACAAAATGTCAGATCGCACATGCAAATAATAAAAGACATGAAACTGACAAGGTGTGCTGAGCACATGATATTTATGCACGGGATCTGCGCCCGGCTTTGTACAAAGGATTATGTGCAACAGCGGCAAGACTTGTACAAAAGGTGGCTGCCGGAACGGGTTCCGGCAACCGCGCCCTACGGGTAAAATTTGCGAAGATGCTCAATATTCCAGGAGTTGCTCACTGGGATGCCATCTTCGGTCTCCAGGCGGACAACGCCGGGCCTAGTGACTTGTTTCACCCGGTAAGGGCCTTCCCACTTTGGCGTCAACTTGTTTGAATTCTTGGCGGACTGAATGCGCTGAAGAACAAGGTCGCCTTCCTCGAGACTTCTGGCATTAACTTTGCAGCTATGGTAGCGGCGCAAAGCTTGCTGGTAGCGAGCAGCTCGCACAGCAGCCTGAAGACGGTCTTCCTCGAGGAGCAGCGCATCATCTTGCCGCAGCTGCTCTTGCTCGAGCTCATCATAAGCGAGCACTCGAGGCGACCCGTATACGAGTTCTGTGGGGAGAACTGCCTCTGCTCCATAGACTAGACCGAAGGGTGTCTGGCCAGTGGCTCGATTTGGCGTCGTTCTGATCGACCAAAGAACCACCGGCAGCTCCTCGATCCAGTTTCTTTTGTTGGGGAACGTAGCAGAAATTCAAAATTTTCCTACGTATCACCAAGATCTATCTATGGAGAGACTAGCAATGAGTAGAAAGAAGAGTGCATCTACATACCCTTGTAGATCGCTAAGCGGAAGCGTTCAAGTGAACGGGGTTGATGGAGTCGTACTCGTCGTGATTCAAATCACCGATGACCAAGTGCCGAACGCACGGCACCTCCGCGTTCAACACACGTACAGCCCGGTGACGTCTCCCACGCCTTGATCCAGCAAGGAGAGAGGGAGAGGTTGAGGAAGACTCCTTCCAGCAGCAGCACAACGGCGTGGTGGTGATGGAGGAGCGTGGCTATCCTGCAGGGCTTCGCCAAGCACCACAGAAGAGGAGGGAGAGAGAGATGCAGGGCTGCACCAACCAGAGATCTAATTGCGCGTTGTGGGCAGCCCCTAGGCCTCATATATATAGGGGAAGGGGAGGGCTGCGCCCCCTCTAGGGTTTCCACACCCTAGGGGTGGCGGCCAGCCCTAGATGGGAACCAAAGGGGCGGCCAAGAGGGGGAA
This sequence comes from Triticum monococcum, assembly GCA_034509565.1. Taxonomy (NCBI): domain Eukaryota; kingdom Viridiplantae; phylum Streptophyta; class Magnoliopsida; order Poales; family Poaceae; genus Triticum; species Triticum monococcum. Next base: position 677,055,607 of record CM067845.1, read on the forward strand.
GAGGGGAAGGAACCCACTAGGTGGGCCTTAAGGCCCAACTGGACTAGGGTTTGCCCCCTCCCACTCATCCTTGCGCCTTGGGCCCCTTGTGGGGGGCGCACCAGCCCTCCTAGGGGCTGGTACCCTCCCACACTTGGCCCACGCAGCCTTCTAGGGTTGGTGGCCCCACTTGGTGGACCCCCGGGACCCTCCCGGTGATCCCGGTACGTTACCGATAAATCCCGAAACTCTTCCGGTGTCCAAAACAGGACTTCCCATATATAAATCTTTACCTCCGGACCATTCCGGAACTCCTCGTGACGTCCGGGATCTCATCCGGGACTCCGAACAACATTCGGTAACCACATACTAACTTCCTTTATAACCCTAGCGTCATCGAACCTTAAGTGTGTAGACCCTACGGGTTCGGGAGACATGCAGACATGACCGAGACGTTCTCCGGTCAATAACCAACAGCGGGATCTGGATACCCATGTTGGCTCCCACATGTTCCACGATGATCTCATCGGATGAACCACGATGTCAAGGACTTAATCAATCCCGTATACAATTCCCTTTGTCTATCGGTACGATACTTGCCCGAGATTCGATCGTCGGTATCCCGATACCTTGTTCAATCTCGTTACCGGCAAGTCTCTTTACTCGTTCCGTAACACATCATCCCGTGATCAACTCCTTGATCACATTGTGCACATTATGATGATGTCCTACCGAGTGGGCCCAGAGATACCTCTCCGTCACACGGAGTGACAAATCCCAGTCTCGATTCGTGCCAACCCAACAGACACTTTCGGAGATACCTGTAATGTACCTTTATAGCCACCCAGTTACGTTGTGACGTTTGGCACACCCAAAGCACTCCTACGGTATCCGGGAGCTGCACAATCTCATGGTCTAAGGAAATGATACTTGACATTAGCAAAGCTTTAGCATACGAACTACACGATCTAGTGCTATGCTTAGGATTGGGTCTTGTCCATCACATCATTCTCCTAATGATGTGATCCCGTTATCAACGACATCCAATGTCCATGGTTAGGAAACCGTAACCATCTATTGGTTAACGAGCTAGTCAACTAGAGGCTTACTAGGGACATGGTGTTGTCTATGTATCCACATATGTATCTGAGTTTCCTATCAATACAATTCTAGCATGGATAATAAACGATTATCATGAACAAGGAAATATAATAATAACTAATTTATTATTGCCTCTAGGGCATATTTCCAATAGTCTCCCACTTGCACTAGAGTCAATAATCTAGTTCACATCACTATGTGATTAACACTCAATGAGTTCTGGGTTTGATCATGTTGCTTGTGAGAGAGGTTTTAGTCAACGGGTCTGAACCTTTCAGATCCGTGTGTGCTTTACAAATCTCTATGTCATCTCCTAGATGTAGCTACCACGTTCTATTTGGAGCTATTCCAAATAACTGTTCTACTTGGAGCTATTCTAAATTGTTGCTCCATTATACGTATCCGGTATCTCTACTCAGAGCTATCCGGATAGGTGTTAAGCTTGTATCGACGTAACCCTTTACGACGAACTCTTTTACCACCTCCATAATCGAGAAAAAATTCCTTAGTCCACTAGTTACTAAGGATAACTTTGACCGCTGTCCTGTGATCCATTCTTGGATCACTCTTGTACCCCTTGACTGACTCATGGCAAGGCACACTTCAGGTGCGGTACACAGCATAGCATACTGTAGAGTCTATGTCTTAAGCATAGGGGACGACCTTCGTCCTTTCTCTCTATTCTGCCGTGGTCGAGCTTTAAGTCTTAACTTCATACCTTACAACTCAGGCAAGAACTCCTTCTTTGACTGATCCATCTTGAACACCTTCAAGATCATGTCAAGGTATGTGCTCATTTGAAAGTTCCATTAAGCGTTTTGATCTATCCTTATAGATCTTGATGCTCAATGTTCAAGTAGCTTAATCCAGGCTTTCCATTGAAAAACACTTTCCAAATAACCCTATATGCTTTCTTAGAAATTCTACATCATTTCTGATCAACAATATGTCAACAACATATACTCATCAGAAATTCTATAGTGCTCCCACTCACTTCTTTGGAAATACAAGTTTCTCATAAACTTTGTATACACCAAAATCTTTGATCATCTCATCAAAGCATACATTCCAACTCTGAGATGCTTACTCCAGTCCTTAGAAGGATTGCTGGAGCTTTGCATACTTATTAGCATATTTTAGGATTGACAAAACCTTCCGGTTGTATCACATACAACCTTTCCTCAAGAAAATCGTCGAGGAAACAATGTTTTGACATCCCATCTGCAAGATTTCATAAATAATGCAGTAATTGCTAATATGATTCCAATAGACTCTTAGCATCGCTACGAGTGAGAAAGTCTCATCGTAGTCAACTCCTTGAACTTGTCGGAAAACATCTTAACGACAAGTCGAGCTTTCTTAATGGCGACACTTACCATCATTGTCTGTCTTCCTTTTAAAATCCATCTATACTCAACAGCTTTACGACCATCGAGCCATTCTGCCAAAGTCTACACTTTGTTTTCATACATGGATCCTCTCTCGGATTGTATGGCCTCGAGCCATTTATCGGAATCCGGGCCCACCATCGCTTCTCCATAGCTCGTAGGTTCATTGTTGTCTAGCAACATGACTTCCAAGACAGGATTACGTACCATTCTGAAGTAGTACGCATCCTTATCATCCCACGAGGTTTGGTAGTGACTTGATCTGAAGTTTCATGATCACTATCATAAGCTTCCACTTCAATTGGTGTAGGTGCCACAGGAACAACTCCCTGTGCCCTGCCACACACTAGTTGAAGAGACAGTTCAATAACCTCATCAAGTCTCCCACTCAATTCTTTCGAGAGAAACTTTTCCTCAAAAAAGGACCCGATTCTAGAAACAATCCCTTATTGCTTTCGGATCTGAGACAGGAGGTATACCCAACTGTTTTGGGTGTCCTATGAAGATGCATTTATCCGCTTTGGGTTCGAGCTTATCAGCCTGAAACTTTTTCACATAAGCGTCGTAGCCCCAAACCTTGAAATGACAGCTTAGGTTTCTCTAAACCATAGTTCATACGGTGTCATCTTATCGGAATTACGTGGTGCCCTATTTAAAGTGAATGTGGTTGTCTCTAATGCCTAACCCATAAACTATCGTGGTAATTCGATAAGAGACATCATGGTATGCATCATATCCAATAGGGTGCAATTATGATGTTCGGACACACCATCACACTATGGTGCTCCGGGCTGTATCAGTTGTGAAACAATTTCCACAATGTCTTAATTCAGTGCCAAAATCGTAATTCAGATATTCATCTCTATGATCATATCATAGATCTTTTATCCTCTTGTCACGATGATCTTTCAACTTCACCCTGAAATTACTTGAACCTTTCAATAACTCAGACTCGTGATTCATCAAGTAAATATACTCAACATCTACTCAAATCATCTGTGAAGTAAGAACATAACGATATCCACTACACGCCTCAGCACTCATTGGACTGCACACATCAAAATGTTTTACTTCCAGCAAGTTGCTTTCTGGTTCCATTTTACCGAAACCGAGGCTTTCAGTCATCTTGCCCATGTGGTATGATTTGCATGTCTCAACTGATTCAAAATCAAGTGAGTCCAAACGGTCCATTTGCATGGAGTTTCTTCATGCATATACACCAATAGACATGGTTCGCATGTCTCAAACTTTTCAAAAACGAGTGAGTCCAAAGATCCATCAATATGGAGCTTCCTCATGCGTTTTATACCGATATGACTTACGTGGCAGTGCCACAAGTAGGTGGTACTATCATTACTATCTTTTGGCATGAACATGTGTATCACTACGATCGAGATTCAATAAACCATTCATTTTAGGTGTAAGACCATTGAAGGCATTATTCAAATAAACAGAGTAACCATTATTCTCCTTAAATGAATAACCGTATTGCGATAGACATAGTCCAATCATGTCTATGCTCAACGCAAACACCAATCTCGATGGTAGAGGGAGCGTGCGATGCTTGATCATATCAACATTGGAAAAACTTCCAACACATATCGTCAGCTCACCTTTAGCTAGTCTCCGTTTATTCTGTAGCTTTTATTTCGAGTTACTAACACTTAGCAACCGAACCGGTATCTAATACCCTGGTGCTACTAGGAGTACTAGTAAAGTACACATCAACACAATGTATATCCAATATACTTCTATCGACCTTTGCCAGCCTTCTTATCTACCAAGTATCTAGGGTAATTCTGCTCCAGTGGCTATTCCTCTTATTACAGAAGCACTTAGTCTCGGGTTTGGGTTCAACCTTGGGTTTCTTCACTAGAGCAGCAGCTGATTTGCCGTTTCATGAAGTATCCCTTCTTGCCATTGCCCTTCTTGAAACTAGTGGTTTCACTAACCATCAACAATTGATGCTCCTTCTTGATTTCTACTTTCGTGGTGTCAAACATCGCGAATATCTCAAGGATCATCATTTATGTCCCTGATATATCATAGTTCATCACGAAGCTCTAGCAGCTTGGTGGTAATGACTTCGGAGAAACATCACTATCTCATCTGGAAGATCAACTCCCACTTGATTCAAATGATTGTTGTATTCAGACAATCTGAGCACAAGCTCAACAATTGAGCTTTTCTCCCTTAGTTTGTAGGCTAAGAAAATCGTCGGAGGTCTTATACCTCTTGACGTGGGCACGAGCCTGAAATCCCAATTTCAGACCTCAAAACATCTCATATGTTTCGCGACGTTTCAAAACGTCTTTGGTGCCTCAATTCTAAACCGTTTAACTGAACTATCATGTAGTTATCAAAACGTGTATGTCTGATGTTCGCAACATCTACAGACGACGTTCGAGGTTCAGCACACTGAGCGGTGCATTAAGGACATAAGCCTTCTATGAAGCAATGAGGACAATCCTCAGTCTACGGACCTAGTCCGCATAATTGCTACTATCAACTTTCAACTAATTTTTCTCTAGGAACATATCTAAATAGTAGAACTATAGCGTGAGCTACGACATAATTTGCAAAATCCTTTTGACTATGTTCAGGATAATTAAGTTCATCTTATGAACTCCCACTTAGATAGACATCCCTCTAGTCATCTAAGTGATTACATGATCCGAGTCAACTAGCCCGTGTCCGATCATCACGTGAGACGGACTAGTCAACATCGGTGAACATCTTCATGTTGATCGTATCTACCATACGACTCATGCTCGACCTTTCGGTCTTCTGTGTTCCGAGGCCATGTCTATGCACATGCTAGGCTCGTCAAGTCAACCTAAGTGTTTGCATGTGTTCCGAGGCCATGTCTGTACATGCTAGGTTCGTCAACACCCGTTGTATGTGAACGTTAGAATCTATCACACCCGATCATCACGTGGTGCTTCGAAACGACGAACTGTAGCAACGGTGCACAGTTAGGGGAGAACACTTCTTGAAATTTTTATGAGGGATCATCTTATTTACTACCGTCGTTCTAAGCAAATAAGATGTATAAACATGATAAACATCACATGCAATCAAATAGTGACATGATATGGCCAATATCACTTTGCTCCTTTTGATCTCCATCTTCGGGGCTCCATGATCATCATCGTCACCGGCATGACACCATGATCTTCATCATCATGATCTCCATCATCGTGTCTTCTTGAAGTTGTCACGTCATCTATTACTTCTACTACTACAGCTAACGGTTAGCAATAAAGTAAAGTAATTACATGACGTTTATGTTGACACGCAGGTCATAAATAAATTAAGACAACTCCTATGGCTCCTGCCGGTTGTCATATTCATCGACATGCAAGTCGTGATTCCTATTACAAGAACATGATCAATCTCATACATCACATATATCATTCATCACATCCTTTGGGCCATATCACATCACATAGCATACCCTGCAAAAACAAGTTAGACGTCCTCTAATTGTTGTTTGCATGTTTTACGTGGCTGCTATGGGTTTCTAGCAAGAACGGTTCTTACCTACGCAAAGACCACAACGTGATATGCCAATTGCTATTTACCCTTCATAAGGACCCTTTTCATCGAATCCGATCCGACTAAAGTGGGAGAGACAGACACCCGCCAGCCACCTTATGCAACTAGTGCATGTTTGTCGGTGGAACCAGTCTCACGTAAGAGTACGTGTAAGGTCGGTCCGGGCCGCTTCATCCCACGATGCCGCCGAATCAAGATAAGACTAGCAACGGCAAGCATATTGAACAAAATCAACGCCCACAACTACTTTGTGTTCTACTCGTGCATAGAATCTACGCAATAGACCTAGCTCATGATGCCACTGTTGGGGAACGTACCAGAAATTCAAAATTTTCCTACGTATCACCAAGATCTATCTATGGAGAGACTAGCAACGAGTAGAAAGAAGAGTGCATCTACATACCCTTGTAGATCGCTAAGCGGAAGCGTTCAAGTGAACGGGGTTGATGGAGTCGTACTCGTCGTGATTCAAATCACCGATGACCAAGTGCCGAACGCACGGCACCTCCGCGTTCAACACACGTACAGCCCGTTGACGTCTCCCACGCCTTGATCCAGCAAGGAGAGAGGGAGAGGTTGAGGAAGACTCCTTCCAGCAGCAGCACAACGGCGTGGTGGTGATGGAGGAGCGTGGCTATCCTGGAGGGCTTCGCCAAGCACCACAGAAGAGGAGGGAGAGAGAGATGCAGGGCTGCACCAACCAGAGATCTAATTGCGCGTTGTGGGCAGCCCCTAGGCCTCATATATATAGGGGAAGGGGAGGGCTGCGCCCCCTCTAGGGTTTCCACACCCTAGGGGTGGCGGCCAGCCCTAGATGGGAACCAAAGGGGCGGCCAAGAGGGGGAAGAGGGGAAGGAACCCACTAGGTGGGCCTTAAGGCCCAACTGGACTAGGGTTTGCCCCCTCCCACTCATCCTTGCGCCTTGGGCCCCTTGTGGGGGGCGCACCAGCCCTCCTAGGGGCTGGTCCCCTCCCACACTTGGCCCATGCAGCCTTCTGGGGTTGGTGGCCCCACTTGGTGGACCCCCGGGGCCCTCCCGGTGGTCCCGGTACGTTACCGATAAATCCCGAAACTCTCCCGGTGTCCAAAACAGGACTTCCCATATATAAATCTTTACCTCCGGACCATTCCGGAACTCCTCGTGACGTCCGGGATCTCATCCGGGACTCCGAACAACATTCGGTAACCACATACTAACTTCCTTTATAACCCTAGCGTCATCGAACCTTAAGTGTGTAGACCCTACGGGTTCGGGAGACATGCAGACATGACCGAGACGTTCTCCGGTCAATAACCAACAGCGGGATCTGGATACCCATGTTGGCTCCCACATGTTCCATGATGATCTCATCGGATGAACCACGATGTCAAGGACTTAATCAATCCCGTATACAATTCCCTTTGTCTATCGGTACGATACTTGCCCGAGATTCGATCGTCGGTATCCCGATACCTTGTTCAAGCTCGTTACCGGCAAGTCTCTTTACTCATTCCATAACACATCATCCCGTGATCAACTCCTTGATCACATTGTGCACATTATGATGATGTCCTACCGAGTGGGCCCAGAGATACCTCTCCGTCACACGGAGTGACAAATCCCAGTCTCGATTCGTGCCAACCCAACAGACACTTTCGGAGATACCTGTAATGTACCTTTATAGCCACCCAGTTACGTTGTGACGTTTGGCACACCCAAAGCACTCCTACGGTATCCGGGAGCTGCACAATCTCATGGTCTAAGGAAATGATACTTGACATTAGCAAAGCTTTAGCATACGAACTACACGATCTAGTGCTATGCTTAGGATTGGGTCTTGTCCATCACATCATTCTCCTAATGATGTGATCCCGTTATCAACGACATCCAATGTCCATGGTTAGGAAACGGTAACCATCTATTGATTAACGAGCTAGTCAACTAGAGGCTTACTAGGGACATGGTGTTGTCTATGTATCCACACATGTATCTGAGTTTCCTATCAATACAATTCTAGCATGGATAATAAACGATTATCATGAACAAGGAAATATAATAATAACTAATTTATTATTGCCTCTAGGGCATATTTCCAACATCTTTCGCACTTATGCAGCCTGTCGAAAGTTCTGGTCTTGAGCCCGCGCAGCACTTCAGCATTTTCCCTCTCCGCTTGACTGTTGCTTCTCGGGTGAGCAACAGAAGCGAAGCAGACCTTGGCGCCAAGATCTTGGATGTATTGCATGAAGGTGCGGCTCGTAAATTGTGTACCGTTGTCGGTGATTATCCTGTTAGGGATCCCAAAACGGGAAACAATCGACCTGAAGAACTTGACTGCTGACTGTGCTGTCACCTTTCTCACTGGTTCCACTTCCGGCCACTTTGTGAACTTGTCGATCGCAATGTACAAGTACTCAAAGCCCCCGACAGCTCGGGGAAAGGGGCCGAGGATATCGAGCCCCCAGACCGAAAATGGACAGGATAAAGGGATCGTCTGGAGAGCTTGAGCTGGCTGGTGTATCTGCTTGGAATGGAACTGGCACGCTTCACACTTGGTTACTTGTGCAGTTGCGTCCTGGAGGGCTGTCGGCCAGAAGAAACCTTGCCGGAATGCTTTGCCGACAAGTGCTCTTGCGCCAATGTGGTGACCACATATGCCTCCATGTATCTCTGCCAACAGCTTTTGTCCATCTTCCCGGGGAATGCACTTCAATTTCACACCGTTGAGTCTTCTTCTGCACAGTGTGTTATCGACAAACTGGTACATACTAGACTGCCGGGCTACTCTTTCTGCTTCTTCTTGCTCTTCGGGAAGTTCTCCTGTCTGAAGGAAATGGACAATCTGCTGCGCCCATGCTGGAGCTTGTGGCTCGACAACAAGGACTAAAGGCATATCTGCTGCGGGAACATCCGCTTCTACGGCAAGAACCTGCGGCTCTGCCGGAGCTTGACGTTCCCCGGCAAGCTTGCCGGAGCAAAACTTGTCGGGAGCGTCTGCTTCAACGGAACAAACCCTGGGGCTTGCCGGAGTAGACTGCTCCTCAGCACTGTTGGTGTTGATCTTGGGGACCTTTTTGGCGGCGGCTTCGGGAAGCTCTGCCGGAAAATAGTCGCCAGAAATCAACTTCCTCTTTTTGCTCTGTCCATTTGACGGTGTTACGGACGGCTGAGTTAGCTTGAGCACAAAAATCCCTGGTTCCACAGGTAACTTAAGTGCGGCGCACTTTGATAGGCCATCGGCAATGTCATTCTGAGCTCTTGGAATATGCTCCATCTGTAAGCTGTCAAAGTGCTCTTCTAGCTTTTTCACTTCGTCAACATAGGCTTCCATCAAAGGACTCTGGTAATTCTTGTTCACTTGGCGGACGACAAGCTGCGAGTCACCCCTGACAATGAGCTTCTTAATCCCAAGTTCTGCCGCGATCCTGAGACCGGCAAGCAAGCCTTCATACTCTGCAGTATTGTTTGTCGCTTGCTCCTTGGGAAAGTGCATCTGGACTATGTACTTGAGGTGCTCTCCGGTGGGTGCGACAAGCAGCACACCAGCACCGGCGCCTTGCAGTGAAAAGGCACCGTCAAAGTACATGAGCCACTCTTTGTTTGTTTCCTTGACGGGGATGCTCGTCTCCGGAATTTCTTCATCTGGTGTTGGCGTCCACTCTGCTATGAATTCTGCCAATGCTCTGCTTTGGATAGTTGAAGTGCTCTCAAACTTGAGGCCAAAGCTTGACAGTTCCAATGCCCACTCGACAATCCCGCCTGTCGCTTCTGGATTCTGCAGTATCCTCTTCAGCGGAAAGCGAGTGACAACTGTGATCTCATGTGCCTGGAAGTAATGGCGTAGCTTTCTCGAGGCCATAAGAAGGCCGAAAAGCAACTTCTGCACACCAGAGTACCTTGACCTAGCCCCCTGCAGAAGGGAACTGACAAAGTAGACTGGGCGCTGCACCATTCTCTTTTGCACCTCTTCGCATGACTGTGCAGATCCATCCTTGTCGGGACCAGAGCTTGTCGGGGAAGCCCCCTGCTTGTCGCTAGATGCGCTCGCCGCGGTTGCTTGCTCGTCATCTGCCTCCCTCTCTGCCACTAACACAGCACTAACCACTTGATTAGTTGCCGCTATATACAACAACAACTTCTCTCGCGGTTTAGGTGCGACAAGTGTTGGAGTGGAGGACAGGTATCTCTTCAAGTCCTGCAGCACAACCTCCGCTTCCGGAGTCCATTTCATTGGACCTTCCTTTTTCAAAATTTTGAAAAATGGCAGGGCGCGCTCAGCAGACCGAGAGATAAACCTGCTGAGAGCAGCCACGCAACCGGCAAGCTTCCGTACATCCTTGACGCGCTTTGGTGCTTCGATCTGCTCGATGGCCTTGATCTTGTCGGGATTGGCTTCAATTCCCCGCTGAGACACAAAGAACCCGAGAACTTGCCGGAAGGGACTCCAAACACACACTTCTCGGGGTTAAGCTTGAGGTTGATCTTGCGCAGATTTGCAAAGGTTTCGTCCAAATCTTGAATTAGAGTTGCCCTGTCTTTGCTCTTAACCACTATGTCATCCATGTAGGCTTCTACATTTCTGTGTATCTGTGTCTTCAAAGCGACATGGACTACTCTTGCAAATGTTGAACCAGCATTCTTTAATCCGAAGGGCATCCGTATGAAACAGTACGTGCCACATGGGGTAATGAATGCTATTTTCTCCTCATCCTCTTCTGCCATGAAGATCTGATGGTATCCTGAATATGCGTCAAGAAATGAAAGCAAATCACATCCGGCTGTGGAGTCAACAATCTGGTCAATGCGCGGCAAGGGAAATGGGTCTTTGGGACAAGCTTTATTAACATCAGTAAAGTCAATACAAAGCCTCCATTTTCCATTTGCCTTGTGCACTACAACATGATTGGCCAACCACGTGGGATGGAGCACTCCTCTGACAAGGCCTGCTGCTTCTAATTTCTTGATTTCTTCTGCTATGAATTCTTGGCGCTCCACTGCTTGTTTCCTGACCTTCTGCTTGACGGGCCACGCATGAGGACAAATGGCAAGATGGTGCTCAATTACTTTCCTGGGAACACCGGGGATATCAGACGGTTTCCATGCAAACACGTCGACATTCGCCCGCAGGAAAGTAACGAGCGCGCTTTCCTATTTAGGGTCAAGCGTGGCACTGATGGTGAAGGTACCACCAATGCCGTCCTCCTTGGCAGACACCTTCTTGGTATGTGGTGGAGCTGCCATTGCCTTCTTACACTTGCCGGTGGAGCTCGATGGTGCGTCCTTGACGGCAGCGCAGCACTCCGAGGAGGTGCGCTTGCCGGAGTGGGCGTCAGAGCTCTTGCCGGACTTGGTCTTCTTATTCCCCCCGGTAGCTTCAGCGGCAAGTGTCTTGCGATCTGTTGCAGCTGCTGCTTCCCGGTAGATCTTGTCGGCGCAGATAAGAGCGTCTTTCTTGTCGCCAGGGACAGAGATGACGCTTATCGGGCCTGGAATCTTGAGCATGTTGTATGCATAGTGAGAGGCTACCATGAACTTGGCGAGCGCTGGACGGCCAAGTATCCCATTGTAAGGCAATGGAAAATCGGCAACGTCAAAAGTGACCCTCTCCGTTTTGAAGTTCAGCTCGCTGCCAAATGTCACCGGCAATGTGACCTTTCCTTTCGGCTTGCTCCTTCCCAGGTTAATTCCTTGGAACGTGCCGGTCTCTTCGAGCTCGCTGTCAGGGATCTGGAGTTTCTGGAGCACAGCGGAGGAGATCAGATTTAAGCTGGCCCCGCCGTCAACTAGCATCTTAGTGACTTTGAGGTTGCAGATTGTTGGTGAAACCAACAACGGCAAGCACCCGACCGTAGTTGTGCGATCAGGGTGGTCCTCAATGTCAAAGATGATAGGCGTGCTAGACCATTTCAGAAGCTTGCGCAATTCGACAGGTGGCTCTGCCGCATTAACTTTCCGCAGCCACTGTTTGAGTTGGCGGTGGGAAGTATGCAGAGAAGCACCGCCGTCAACACACAAGACTTCTGTAGCTTTCTGAAACTCCCGCTCACTGTTCTCGACATCATCCATGTCTTCGTTGTCGTCATCGTCTTCATCCTTGTCGCGGCCGCGGGGAGGTCTGTCTCCTTGCCGCTGCTTGGCCTTGCCACGGCGTCCCCCCCGGCCGGCGCGTTTCTTGCCGGCTTCTCCACCGCCTCCCTGGGCCCTCTCCTTGTCGCGCCGCTCGTACTCAGCTTTTTGCTGCTGGACGAGCTGCTCGACCTTCTTGCAGCTCTGGAGGTCATGGCCTTTGGTGCGGTGGATCTTGCAATACTGCTTGTCGGTGCCGTCCTGCTTGTCGGCGGCTGCCACAGCCTGGCAGTTGGTGCACGCGGCAACCTCCTTGCCGGAGCTACCAACTATGGCTTGCTTGGCGCCACCGTCGTTGCCGGACTGCTCAACGACTAGTACTTCTTTACCCTTCTTCTTCCTGTTGCACCGCCGCTTTCTCTTTGCCGGGGCAGCATCCTCGCTGTCAGATCCTCCCGCTCCTGTAGTCTCTCCGGGGAGTTTCCTCCCCTCCTCAGCACGTGCGCACTTGTCGGCCAGGGCATATAGCTCACTGACGTCTCTGATCCTGCTCATTGCCATCTCCTCCCGCATCCTGCGATTACGCATGTTCTGATGGAACGCGCTGATAACCGCGGCAGGGTGGATGTCTGGGATGTTGCGCTGCACATGGCTGAACCTCTGAATATACTTGCGCAGGGGCTCTCCTTCCTTCTGGGCAAGCAGGTGAAGATCACTTTCCTGGCCATGTGGCTTTTGGCCGCCTGTAAAGGCGCTGACAAACTAATGGCAAAGGTCTGCCCAAGAGGATATGGAGTTGTCCGGCAAGTGCATGAGCCAGGACCTGACTTCGGGCTTGAGCACCAGCGGGAAGTAGTTGGCAAGGACCTTGTCGTCTCGCCCCCCGGCAGCTTGCATCGCAATGGTGTAGATGCTGAGGAACTCTGATGGGTGCGACTTGCCATCGTACTTCTCCGGTACGTCTGGCTTGAAATGCTTCTGGCTGGGCCACTGGACTTGCCGCAGCTCACGGGTAAACGCAGGGCAACCTACCGCGTATGGCAAGTCGCCTGGTTCTCCGGGCGCATGCATGTCAACAGAAGGCCCAACGCGCAGGTCTGATTGACGCCGCGCTTCTCTTCGGCGCTCGATGCGTGTTCGAGCGTCTTCTTGCTGTCTCTCATGAAGAACTTGGCGCTGATCACGACGAGCTCACGGATCTGATGACGCAGTGGAGTCGCTGTCGAGGTGGATCCGGCGAGTCGGCAATCTTGGCCTGCTAGGCGGAGAGTGCACAGTGGTTGCACCCTCTCCGGTCTTGTTGCCACCGGCCCGCGCCTGACTGACTTGCCGCGGTTGCGATGTGCTCGGCTGCCGCGGGTCGTCGCCGTTGGCAAAGCCGATGAGGCTCTGGATAGTGGCCCTCCAGTCATCGATCTTCTCTGGCGCTGGAGGGTAATCTAGGAGCAGTTGAGCTCGTGCTAAAGCTTCTGCCGGAGTGGCGGGCGGCGGTGGCGAACAGCGCGATGAACGGGATATGCTCAGACTTCTAACTACGTTAGAAGGAGCAGTATCTCGTCCAGGCGACCGTGCCCCGCTCGCGCCAGCACGCTGGCGTGCATGCTGGTCTTGAGCACTCTGGGATCCGCCAGCTTGATCTTGGCCCAGCAAACATATGGTACCGTGAGTACCATGACGCTGCTGGTCCCACGCCTCCTGAGATGGGCGCGGTGCGTGTACGGACGCCGAGGTCTTGGAGTGCGCTCGGTCGTTGTGGGAGCCGACTGCGCCACCGATGTGCAGCGCAGTCTTATCCTTGGACCTGGCGGCACCATGAGCCTCCTCGTCGGCGCCCGCTCTCCCGCCGGCGTCTACTCCACCAGCCGTTCGCTCTTGCAGTGGTGGGCTCGGCGCAGACGGAGCAGCTGCCTCCGAAACCTTCTTTTTTGGCAGCATGTTGATGAAGATGATGAAGATTCGGCTCGTGCGAACACCGGATCAGATTCACACAGACTCGACGTGCCCCCTACCTGGCGCGCCAAAGATGTCGGGGGTGCTGATCCCACGTACACCTATGGGACCGCGGTGGACCAAGGCCCCTTTCTGTTCGGCAGGGGGGTGGAGAGTGCACGAAGAGCAGATCGAGGCGAAGCGCACGAGCGACGCGATCAGTTTACCCAGGTTCGGGCCGCACGGATGTGTAAAACCCTACTCCTGCTTTGTGGTTGTATTGAATTCTTGCTCGGGAGCGCTGATTGCTACAGTACACCCTAGCAGCTAGCCAGACCGAGCGTGAGAGAGAATCGTCCCCCCTCTATGTTGCGCATGGGCCTCCTTTTATACGCTAAAGGGGTCACCGACAGGTGGCAACGTAGAGAAGGGCAAAAATGGAAAAGGCACCGCCGCCTACAACAGTGTTATCACACCTAACCTAAGCGGCAGGGGACAAAGGCATTAAATGCCTGTCTGCGTCGCCTAGACGGTGCAGAAAGGGACCGCTAGGGACGCCACTGCTTGCCATGATGGCTATCTTGTCAGCGCCGCTCGCCACGTGTACCTCTGGCTGCACAGGCTTCCGCCACGTACGCCTGGAAGGGTCCCAGAGCAACACGTTGGTGGATGTGCTGGAGCGCAGGTACAGGATGGAAGCTTGCCGCGGCAAGCACCTTGCCGCGGTTATTATCTTGTCGTGTCCAGGATCTTGTCGCTCACTGGGTCTTGCCGGGACACATGGTGTGCTGCGGCAAGTTCCTTGAGATGCCTTGGTTGGCCTTCCCGGCAAGCTCCTCTTGCCGGGGTCTTGTTTCCTTCCCGGCAAGCTCCTCTTGCCGGGGCCTTGTTTCCTTGGTTTGGATACTTTGTTCTTGAATGGTTCCAAAGGAACCACGGAGGATCTTGGCGGTCGCCTGGCAAGCCTTGCCACGGGACGCTGCGACTGCCCGTGCACAAGTTCGGGATACTAAGGTACCCCTACTTTAGTACACCGACAATCAACTACAAGGAGTAATCAACACTACTAGCAACTCACAGGTACCAATCTGAGGTTTTAAGACAAAGATCAGATACAAGAGATGAACTAGGGTTTGAGAGGAGATGGTGCTGGTGAAGATGTTGATGGAGATTGACCCCCTCTCGATGATAGGATCGTTGGTGATGATGATGGCTTCGATTTCCCCCTCCGGAAGGGAAGTTTCCCCGCTAGAACAGCTCCGCTGGAGCCCTAGATTGATTATGCCCAAGTTACAGCTTGAGACGGCGACGCTTCGTCCCGAAAGATTCCTTGTGTTTTTATAGGTCAAACACACCATATAGCAGAAGATGGGCATCGGGGGCCTGCTAGGTGGCCCACAAGGTAGGGGGCGCCCTAACCCTTGTGGATGGCAGGTGGCCCCACTCTGGTGCTTTCTTCACCCAATATTTTTTATATATTCCAAAATAATTTTCCATGAGGTTTCATGACTTTTGGAGTTGTGCAGAATAGGTCTCTAATATTTGCTCCTTTTCCACTCCAGAATTCCAGCCGACATTCTCCCTCTTCATGTAAACCTTGTAAAATATGAGAGAAAAGGCATAAGTATTGTGATATAATGTGTAATAACATCCCATAATGCAATAAATATCAACATAAAATCATGATGCAAAATGGACGTATCAACTCCCCCAAGCTTAGACCTCGCTTGTCCTCAAGCGAAAGCCGATATCGAAAAATATTTCCATATGTTTAGAGACATGAGGGCATCATGATCATCTTTAGAACAACAACATATCATATTATTTCTTATGCTAAAGTAACAATTCATTCACAAGGTAAAGTATGAATCAGAAACTTCATTGCAAACTAACAAACTATGATCTCAGTCATCGAAGCAATTGCAATTTATCATAACATCGAAAAGAGTCAATTTAAGAGCTTTTCAGCAAGTCCACATACTCAACTATCATTTAGTCTTTCACAATTGTTAACACTCATGCGATACTTATGGGTTCAAAGCGTCAGTCGACACAGAGAAAGATAGGGGCTTATAGTTTCGCCTCCCAACCTTTTACCTCAAGGGTAATGTCAACAATAATACTTTATGATAACCTACATCCGAGTGGATGTATATATATATATTGTTGGGGAGCGTAGTAATTTCAAAATTTTCCTACGCACACGCAAGATCATGGTGATGCATAGCAACGAGAGGGGAGAGTGTGATCTACGTACCCTTTTAGATCGACAACGGAAGCGTTACGACAACGCGGTTGATGTAGTCATACGTCTTCACGGCCCGACCGATCAAGCACCGAAACTACGGCACCTCCGAGTTTTAGCACACGTTCAGCTCGATGACGATCCCCGGACTCCGATCCAGCAAAGTGTCGGGGAAGAGTTCCGTCAGCATGACGGCGTGGTGACGATCTTGATGTACTACTGTCGCAGGGCTTCGCCTAAGCACCGCTACAATATTATCGAGGACTATGGTGGCAGGGGGCGCCGCACACGACTAAGAATAAGATCACATGGATCAACTTGTGTCTCTATTGAGTGCCCCCTGCCCCTGTATATAAAGGATGGAGGAGGAGGAGGCCGGCCAAGGCTAGGTGCGGCCAGGATGTGGAGTCCTACTAGGACTCCAAGTCCTAGTAGGAGTCCACCAAGAGGGGAGGAAGGGAGAAGGAAGTGGAGGAGAAGGAAAGGTGGCCGGCCCCCTTTTCCCTAGTCCAATTCGGACTAGAGGGGAGGGGGGGGGGGCGCAGCAGGCCCTTTCTCCTCTTCCCACTAAAGCCCATCAAGGCCCAATACTTCTCCCGGCGAATTCTCGTCACTCTCCGGTACTCCGAAAAATACCCGAATCACTCGGAACCTTTCCGATGTCCGAATATAGTCGTCCAATATATCGATCTTTACGTCTCGACCATTTCGAGACTCCTCATCATGTCCCCAATCTCATCCGGGAATCCGAACTCCTTCGGTACATCAAAACTCATAAACTCATAATATAACTGTCATCAAAACCTTAAGCGTGCGGACCCTACGGGTTCGAGAACAATGTAGACATGACCGAGACACGTCTCCGGTTAATAACCAATAGCGGGACCTGGATGCCCATATTGGCTCCTACATATTCTACGAAGATCTTTATCGGTCAGATCGCATAACAACATACGTTGTTCCCTTTGTCATCGGTATGTTACTTGCCCAAGATTCGATCGTCGGTATCCAATACCTAGTTCAATCTCGTTACCGGCAAGTCTCTTTACTCGTTCTGTAATACATCATCTCGCAACTAACTCATTAGTTGCATTGCTTGCAAGGCTTAAGTGATGTGCATTACCGAGAGGGCCCAGAGATACCTCCCTGACAATCGGAGTGACAAATCCTAATCTCGAAATACGTCAATCCGACATGTACCTTTGGAGACACCTGTAGAGTACCTTTATAATCACCCAGTTACGTTGTGATGTTTGGTAGCACACAAAGTGTTCCTCCGACACACGGGAGTTACATAATCTCATAGTCATAGGAACATGTATAAGTCATGAAGAAAGCAAGAGCAACATACTAAACGATCGGGTGCTAAGCTAATGGAATGGGTCATGTCAATCAGATCATTCATCTAATGATGTGGTCCCGTTAATCAAATAACAACTCTTTGTCCATGGTTAGGAAACATAACCATCTTTGATTAACGAGCTAGTCAAGTAGAGGCATACTAGTGACACTCTGTTTGTCTATGTATTCACACATGTATTATGTTTCCGGTTAATAAAATTCTAGCATGAATAATAAACATTTATCATGATAGAAGGAAATAAATAATAACTTTATTATTGCCTCTAGGGCATATTTCCTTCAGTCTCCCACTTGCACTAGAGTCAATAATCTAGATCACATCACCATGTGATTAACATCGATAGTTGACATCATCATGTGATTAACACCCATAGTTCACATCGCCATGTGACCAATACCCAAAGGGTTTACTAGATTCAGTAATCTAGTTCACATCGCTATGTGATTAACACCCAAAGAGTACTAAGGTGTGATCATGTTTTGCTTGTGAGAGAATATTAGTCAACGGGTCTGCCACATTCAGATCCACATGTATTATGCAAATTTCTATGTCAACAATGCTCTGCATGGAGCTACTCTAGCTAATTGCTCCCACTTTCAATATGTATCTAGACCGAGACTTAGAGTCATCTAGATTAGTGTCAAAACTTGCATCGGCGTAACCCTTTATGACGAACCTTTTGTCACGTCCATAATCGAGAAACATATCCTTATTTCACTAAAGATAATTCTGACCGTTGTCCAGTGATCTACTCCTAGATCACTATTGTATTCCCTTGCCAAATCAGTGCAGGGTATACAATAGATCTGGTATACAACATGACATACTTTATAGAACCTATGGCCAAGGCATAGGGAATGACTTTCATTCTCTTTCTATCTTCTGCCGTGGTCGGGCTTTGAGTCTTACTCAACTTCACACCTTGTAATACAGGCAAGAACTCTTTCTTTGACTGCTCCATTTTGAACTACTTCAAAATCTTGTCAAGGTATGTACTCATTGAAAAAACTTATCAAGCGTCTTGATCTATCTCTATAGATCTTGGAGCTCAATATGTAAGCAGCTTCACCGAAGTCTTTCTTTGAAAAACTCCTTTCAAACACTCCTTTATGCTTTACAGAATAATTCTACATTATTTCCAATCAACAATATGTCATTCACATATACTTATCAGAAATGCTGTAGTGCTCCCACTCACTTTCTTGTAAATACCGGCTTCACCGCAAGTCTTTATAAAACTATATGCTTTGATCAACTCATCAAAGCGTATATTCCAACTCCGAGATGCTTGCACCAGTCCACAGATGGATCGCTGGAGCTTGCACATTTTGTTAGCACCTTTCGGATTGACAAAACCTTCTGGTTGCATCATATACAACTCTTTTTTAATAAATCCATTAAGGAATGCAGTTTTGTTTATCCATTTGCCAGATTTCATAAAATGCGGCAATTACTAACATGATTCGGACAGACTCAAGCATAGATATGAGTGAGAAGCTCTCATCGTAGTCAACACCTTGAACTTGTCGTAAACCTTTTGCGACAATTCTAGCTTTGTAGATAGTAACACTACTATCAGCGTCCGTCTTCCTCTTAAAGATCCATTTATTCTCAATTGCTTGCCGATCATCGGGCAAGTCAACCAAAGTCCAAACTTTGTTCTCATACATGGATCATATCTCAGATTTCATGGCTTCAAACCATTTCGCAGAATCTGGGCTCATCATCGCTTCCTCATAGTTCGTAGGTTCGTCATGATCAAGTAACATGACCTCCAGAACAGGATTACTGTACCACACTACTGCGGATCTCACTCTGGTTTACCTACGAGATTCGGTAGTAACTTGATCTGAAGTTACATGATCATCATCATTGGCTTCCTTACTAATTGGTGTAGTAGTCATAAGAATAGATTTTTTGTGATGAACTACTTTCCAATAAGGGAGAAGGTACAATTACCTTATCAAGTTTTCTACTTTCCTCCCACTCACTTCTTTCGAGAGAAACTCCTTCTCTAGAAAGGATCCATTCTTAGCAACGAATGTCTTGCCTTCGGATCTGTGATAGAAGGTGTACCCAACTGTCTCCTTTGGGTATCCTATGAAGACATATTTCTCCGATTTGAGTTTGAGCTTGTCGAGTTGAAACTTTTTCACATCAGCATCGCAACTCCAAACTTTAAGAAACGACAGCTTAGGTTTCTTGCCAAACCATAGTTCACACGGTGTCGTCTCAACGGATTTAGATGGTGCCCTTTTAAACATGAATGCAGCTGTCTTTAATGCATAACCCCATAATGATAGTGGTAAATCGGTAAGAAGCATCATAGGTCGCACCATATCTAATAAAGTACGGTTATGACGTTCGGACACACCATTACATTGTGGTGTTCCAGGTGGCGTGAGTAGTGAAGCTATTTCACATTGTTTTTAACTTGAAGACCAAACTCGTAACTCAAATATTTGTCTCCGCGATCAGATCGTAGAAACTTTATTTTCTTGTCACGATGATTTTCCACTTCACTCTGAAATTCTTTGAACTTTTCAAATGTTTCAGACTTATGTTTCATCAAGTAGATATACCCATATCTACTCAAATCATCTGTGAAGTTTAGAAAATAACGATACTTGCCGTGAGCCTTAACACTCATCGGACCGCATACATCAGTATGTATTATTTCCAATAAGCCAGTTGCTCGCTCCGGAGAATGGAGTCTTAGTCATCTTGCCCATGAGGCATGGTTCGCAAGCATCAACTGATTCATAATCAAGTGATTCCAAAAGCCCATCAGCATGGAGTTTCTTCATGCGCTTTACACCAATATGACCTAAACGGCAGTGCCACAAATAAGTTGCACTATCATTATTAACTTTGCATCTTTTGGTTTCAATATTATGATTATGTGTATCACTATGATCGAGATCCAACGAACTATTTTCATTGGGTGTGTAACCATATAAGCTTTTATTCATGTAAACAGAACAACAATTTATTCTCTTACTTAAATGAATAACCGTATTACAATAAACATGATCAAATCATATTCATGCTGAACGCAAACACCAAATAACACTTATTTAGGTTCAACACTAATCCCGAAATTATAGGGAGTGTGCGATGATGATCATATAAATCTTGGAACCACTTCCAACACACATCGTCACTTCACCCTTAACTAGTCTCTGTTTATTCTGCAACTCCCATTTCGAGTTACTAATCTTAGCAACTGAACTAGTATCAAATACTGAGGGGTTGCTATAAACACTAGTAAAGTACACATCAATAAGATGTATATCAAATATACTTATGTTCATTTTGCCATCCTTCTTATCCGCCAATCACTTGGGGTATTTTTGCTTCTAGTGACCAGTCCCTTTGCAGTAGAAGCACTTAGTCTCAGCCTTAAGACCAGACTTGGGCTTCTTCACTTGAGCAGCAACTCGCTTGCCGTTCTTCTTGAAGTTCCCCTTCTTCCCTTTTCCCTTTTCTTGAAACTAGTGGTCTTGTTAACACTTGATGTTTTTCTTGATTTCTACCTTCATCGATTTCAGCATCACGAAGAGCTTGGGAATTACTTTTGTCATCCCTTGCATATTATAGTTCATCACGAAGTTCTACTAACTTGGTGATGGTGACTAGAGAATTCTGTCAATCACTATTTTATCTGGAAGATTAACTCCCACTTGATTCAAGCGATTGTAGTACCCAGACAATCTGAGCACATGCTCACTAGTTGAGCGATTCTCCTGCATCTTTTAGCTACAGAACTTGTTGGAGACTTCATATCTGTCGGGTGGTAGGTGCGACATATGCCAATGGGTGGCTCATCATTGTGGGAGCCAATAAAACATCGCCGGTGCCTGGAAACGGGATAAGGCGAAGACATGCACGCCGACGAATCTTACCCAGCTTCGGGGCTCTCCGGGGAGATAACACCCCTACTGCTGCTCTGCGGGGTCTCCGCATGGTTACTAAATGAACAAGTAGCTACACAATGCTCCTCGAGATGTTTGGGTGGAAGGAGGAAGAAGGGCACAGCTAGCTTGCTCCCTCTCCTTGTATCGTGTCTAGAACTAGCTTGGAGTCCAACCCTTTGCATGGGTGCACCGGGGGGTTTATATAGTCCTACCCCCCGGGGGTACAATGGTAATCTGGCTGGGCGCGGGGCCCAGCTGTCTGTGACTATGCTCGCCGGCTTCTGCGCCGGCTGCTGGGGCCTGCCAACTGGTGGGTCCCGCCGGCTGCCGGCACCCTGGTCGACAGGCAGGCCCCACTGTCCAGGGCCTGGTCGGTGGCGGGTTACTGTTGCTCTGTGCTGATGACGCGGGCTTGGTCGGGGTAAGCGTGGCTACAGTACCGACGCCCTGGCGGGCGATTACTGTAGCCCCGCTGTATCTTGTCTCCTTAATGGGCGTCTCATTTGAGGAGGATGGCGAGCCGGCTATGGGGGGCCGGCTCTCCATCGGGCCGACTTCGGAGGAGGTGCGGCCGCCTTCGGTATCTCTGTGCCCGAAGGGGCCCACCGCCTTGGGGGCCATGTTGGTGGCCCATCGTGGACGGTGTCAAGGCCGCCGGGGCAATAGTGCCGCGTCGGACGGGTCGTGGCCACCCGTACGGCGCATTGTACCAGGCATGCTCCGGGTTTTGGGGGCGGCAGGCTTCACTGTAGCCACGCCCCACTTCATCATCGCGGGGTGGACGCGTACTTTGCGGGTACGCCCTTGACTGCTTTATGGGAGCCGACTCCTTGGAGTCGGCCTCTTTGCAGCCGGCTTCTTGCAGTCGGCCCTCCCACAGCTTTCTTCATGAGGGTAAAGGGCGGGCCGCCCCCGAAGCCGGCCTAGAAGATAGCCGGCTCGGGGGGAGGCGCCCCCAGGTCTTGAGTCCTCTTGAGAGCCGGACGGGCTCGTAATTTTTTCAGAAGGGCCAGGGGAAGCCGGCTAGGCTACCCATGGCTATTTACTCCGACAGTAGTCCCCGAAGCTGAGCGAGCTTCACGGCGGACAGATGGACGAGAAGCTTGGTCAGCTTCTTACCCTGAGGAGCCGACCTCGCCGGCGTAGGCCGACTTCAGAGAACTTCTTTGTTTTATCAACATGACCGCGGTTGACCCACGTGCTGACCGCGGGCCCCACGACGGGCCACGTGGCGGTGAAGTCCTGCAGTCACATGCGCGCGACGTGACGCCGCCGCAGGCCCGGGCCCGCCACTCCCTGGCCTCGGCCCGAGCGCAGATCTTCTGTGGCCCGAGGGGACGGTTCGCCTTCCCGTGGCCGTTTCTTCTTGTCTTTAGTGCGCAATAAACGCGGGGCGTGGGGGAAGTGGGCACGATCGATCCCCACGACCCCCCACGCCGCGCCTCCTCGGCTCCGGCGCACGAGCCTATAAGTAGGAGGGGGAGGGGAGAGGCAAAGGCTCGCTCGCTCCCCCGCTCCCCGTCCCTCCTCGTTCTCTTTTCTCTTCTTCTTCCTCTCGCGCCCAACGCAGCTTCCCGTCGCAGCTCCCCCACACCTCCATGTCCATGGCGTTGTCGAGCTCGTGGGACGGCTCCAACGTCCACGACGATCACATAGAGTTCCTCCGCCAGACCCGGCGCCTGCCCGCCGCCAACCTCGTGCAGGTTCGTCTAGCGCCGCAGACGGAAATCTCGCCGGCGCCGGAGGAAGGCGAGCGGGTCGTCTCCCGCGCGCATTACGTGCGCGGCTTTGGCCTCCCGGTGAGTGGGTTCATGCGCTCCTTCCTCGAGTTCTACCGCCTCCAGCCGCATCACCTCACGCCCAACGCGGTGATGCTGCTGTCGGCCTTCGTCTCCCTCTGCGAAGGCTTCTTGGGAGTGCTGCCCACGCTGGAGCTCTGGGCGGAGTTCTTCCAAAACAAGCTCGGCACCGTCATCGCCGGCGTGCCCGCCCCCTGTAGGGCCTTCATCGCTATGAAGAGGACAGGCGAGAGCAATCCCTTCCCGCACATCCCTTTAATCCAGTCGGTGAAGCTCTGGGAAAAATCATACTTCTACGTGAAGAATATCGCCTCGCAAGGAGACCACGTCAATCTGCCGGCTTACGTAGCCGGCCCGCCGGCTGGAAGGCAGCCGTCTTGGGGCTTCAGATCCAAGTCCTTATCTCCGTCCGGGAACGCCGCCATCGCCCAGCTTCGGGTAATGATCCAGTCGGAAGGCCTGCGCGGAGCCGACTTGGTGGCCGCCTTCGTGGAGCGTCAGATCCTTCCTCTCCAAGGCCGGCCCCACATGATGTGCCAGATGAGCGGCCGCCTCGACCCATGCCGGCTGAGCACATGGGACATGCCCCATGATGAGGTGGCGCTCATGGTCAACTACATCGCCAACCTCAAGCTCGCCGACGACTGGCAATACGGCAAGGCGCCGTACTCTCGCGCCAATCCACCGCCCGTGGTAGGTCTTTCTTTCTATCTTATTTCTGTCATCAGCCGGCTTTATATCGGCCGGCTTCTGACCAGGCGGTTCCTTTTTATCAGAACCCTCTTCTTCCACTGCCAGCCGGGGCGGCAGGAGTCGAACGCCGGTATGCCCCCGACCGTGCGGTAGATGATATTGACGACCCAGACCTGGGGGCGGCCGCCATGGAAGACGCCGCCACGGGGGACGTCGCCGAGCCCGGAGGCATGGGGCTCTCAGCCAGCTTTGACGACTGGCCGGATGACGCCGACGCCGAAGAAATCCCGCGCCGCCAGCCGGCAGCTGATCGTCACAGCGCGGGCTCATCCGCCGCGCCGGCTGCCGGTGGTGGAACGTCGAGCGCCGGGCCACGCTTCCTCTCTTCGGCAGTCGGCCGAAGAAGACGAGGGCCTCCGCCGCGGCAACGAAGCGAGACGAGGCGGTAGCGAAGGTGGCCCGCTTCCGGAGGGCGGTGAAGCAGCCTCAGGCGGTTTCATCGTAAGTCTTTGGCTGCTTGCGTGCCTGTTTTTTGTTGTCTTCTTTTGTTCTAACCCTCCTCCATTTTCTGGGCAGGGCGCCGCTTTCCCTTGAGCGGGGCCCCGGCGGCTCTGTGGTTGGGCCGGGTGCCGGATCTTCAGGGCCCCGCCGCGTGGACCCCCGCGCTGATCTCGCGGAAGCCACGGAGCGGAACGCCCGCAAGGCGCGAGAGGAGAGGGAGGTGGCGGAGCGGGAGGCCGCCCGGGCGGTGAAGGGGCGGGCTGATGCGGTAGCCGAGACTCCGTCGGAGCAGGCAACCACGGAAACGGAGGCGGAGGGCACGCATAGCCGGCCTCCGCTGCTCGCCATCCCCCTCCGCACCGTGGACCCGGACATCCCGCTGCCCTTGGCGGAGGAGATCACCCCAGATCAGCCGCCGGTGCAAAGGGAGGAGCTCTTCGAGGTCTTCGCGGAGAGGACGCCGCCGGCAGCGCCAACCGGAGCGGGCGAAGGCGGCCAGTCGCCGGCGGCGCCGGAGGAGCCGGCCCGGGGCGCACCCGAGGCCGAAGTCGGCCTTGAGATTCAGCTGGCAGCGAACCAGCGCGTCGGAGAGAACATGGCCCCGCCGGACACGCGCCAAGCCGCGGGTGCCAACCAGTCGGCGGAAGCCTTGGAGGCGGCCAGCTCTGCCACGTCCGGGTGGACTCCCAGCGGAGGGAGTGGCGAGCTGAACGTGGCGGCCCAAGGGGTTCGGAGCCAGCTGCAGGCTCAGGCCGCCCTCCTGCAGCAATATACTCAGGAGTTCTTGTTGACGCGGGCTGCTATCCGGGTAAGTTTTTCACTTGTCGATCGCTCTGCTCCTCTGATTTCTTCCGTGGGGGCGCGCCAGTGCACCCACTGGGTGTAGTCCCCGAGATCCAGGCCGACTGCAGCGCAGTCGGGTCGTATCTTTCTTGACGACCATCCTAACTCTGTTTTCTGTCTAAACCTTAGGATTATCACAACTCTCGTGCTGCCGCCTTCAACTCCCAGGCTTGGGAGCTGAGCCGGAGGACCGATGACCTGGCCAGCAGCCGACGTAAGTATTTTGCTCTTATCTGTCTCTTGTGGGGGTGCGGCAGCACACCCACTGGGTGTAGTCCCCGAGATTCGGGCCGACTGCTGAGCAGTCGGGTCGGATCTTCCTTGACGACCTTTCCCTTATTGACTTTTTCTCTTTGTCTTTTGCTCATGCAGGGGCCAACGCCGACTTGCGGAGGGAGCTTGGCGAGGCGCAGACCGCTCTTTGCGCCAGGGACGCCGAGTATGCTGCCTTGGTCCAGGAGCGCGACCGCCTGGTCAAGAAACTGGCCGACCAGGAAGAAAGCCACAAGGCGGCCCTGCAGAAGGCGCAGGACAGCGAGGCTTCCCTGAAGGCGGAGTTTGAGACCAAGGCGGCGAGCTGGGCCGAGATGCGTCAGGCGCTGGAGGAAGGCTTCGGCCGAATCGAAGGCCTGATCGATGGTAAGCCACTTTTCTTGCCCTTCCTCCATCTGCTAGCCGCCTGGAGTTTTATTCTGACCTGTGCTTGTTACTTTGCGCAGATTACTTTCCCGGCCACTCTGTCCTCGCCACCCAAGCCATTGAGTCCCATCGCGAGGCGCGCCGTCAGGCTGGAGCTGACGTTGCGCCGGATGCAAATTGGACGTTGGGGGAGCAGCTCATTGCTGTCCAGGCGCGACTGCAGCCGGCCCATCGGATGCTCCGTCGGCTCCAACGTGCCGGGGCGCAGGTGCTGGCCGCCCTCTGGCCCGGCCAGATGATCCCCCGCACCCCAAGCTGGACCGCCGACTGGCTGGAAGTCGCAGTCGGCCGCTTTGAAGCTTGGAAGGCGTCGGCAGCCCGTCTTGGAGCCGGGCGGGCGTTGGAGTTCGTCCGCGCATGGTACCCAGGGCTAAGCCTGGACCACCTGCGAACTTGGCGGCTGGAGGCCGACGCGGAGCTGGAGGAGGTACGGCCGGCGATCGCCCAGCGCGCCTCGACGATCGCCGAGTGCACCGACACCAGCGTCTTCGCGCCCAAACTTAATGACGACGGCGTCGCCCAGCCGGAGGAGTGGTTTGGGCTGGACCCGGCGGTGGGCGAGGACTCGGCCGAGGAGATCGCCTCCAGCGACGAGGGCGGGGATGACGAGGAAGAGGACGGTGAAGACGCCGAGCCGGCCAGTGGAACGACCGACCGTCCTCAAGCCGACTGTGCCTCCAGCAACGAGCCGCGCGGAAGCGCGCCCTCTGCCGGAGGCGGTGATCAGGCCGAAGTTGGTCAGCCGGCCGCTCCTTCAGCCGGCGTAACCGTCTCCACCGCCCAGCCCAGCTCGTCAGCTGCCCCGCCGGCTTGATCTGCCGTCCTTGTTGTTCCTGCTTTTGTCTTTTTGAACAACTTTAAGTTTTCGCAATTCCACCCACTAGGGGTGTATCAAACTATGTTGGATGCTGACCTCTCTGGAGGTCCTTTGTGTAAATATTGTTGTGTGCATGTTTTGGTTTCCATTCGAGTGCACTTTTTATCCTTAGGCTTTTTCCTTTGCCGCCTTCCCTCTTAGGGAAGGCAAGTACTCGAGCTTTCTTGGATTTGAAGTGAACTGAATGCAAGCCGGCCAGCCGGCTACTCTGGTAGTCGGTCGGCGGGAGGCGGCAAGCCGGCTTTTGTTATATAAGTCCGTTAGTCCCTAGCCGTTTTTCGTGTGCACATCCTTTTCGGCTTGTGACTCTTGCCAGCCGGGCAGCCGGTTCTTCGAACTGCGATTTTGGCAAGAGCTAAGCCTGGGTGTCGGCACATTACTTGTCTAACCACGGGTAGGACTCCAAATATAACTCCAGTCGGCTAGTCCCCGGGCCGACTCGTCGAACCCGGTGCCGGACGAAATAAATAAATGAAAAGACGATATCATACGCATGATAATTTTCATTCATAGATAAAAGAGGGCAGTCCCCGGGCCGTCCTCGGGGGGCCTGTTGTTTCATACTTAGTACAAAAGTTAGCGCGATACATACTGCATTTCAACTGTAAAATCTTCGAAGGAGGTTGGCGTTCCATGGTCATTCCGACTCCTTGCCGGAGTCGTCTCTCTTGTGTGCCTTGGGCTTCTACGCGTCGATGAGGTAGTAGGAATCGTTGCCTAGAGCTCTGCTGACGACGAAGGGGCCTTCCCAGGGGGCTGCGAGCTTGTGCTGGCCGGCTGTTCGCTGGATCAGCCGGAGCACAAGGTCGCCCTCCTAGAAGGATCTTGGCCTGACCTTCCGGCTGTGGTAGCGGCGCAAGCCCTGCTGGTAGATGGCAGACCGGCTGAGGGCTAACAGCCGGCCTTCTTCCAGCAGGTCGACGCCGTCTTCTCGTGCTTCTTTGGCCTCCACCTCCGTGTACATGGTTACCCGAGGCGAGTCAAACTCGATGTCTGTTGGGATGACTGCCTCAGCACCGTACACGAGGAAGAAAGGAGTGAAGCCGGTTGATCTGTTTGGGGTAGTACGCAGACTCCATAGGACAGCCGGCAGCTCGTCGAGCCAACAGCCGGTTGAACGCTCCAGAGGTACGACCAGTCGGAGCTAGATGCCGGAGAGGATGAGGCCGTTTGCTCGCTCGACCTGGCCGTTTGACTGCGGGTGGGCGACGGACGCAAGGTCCAGCCGGATACCTTGTGCGGCACAGAATCGTGCCAAGGCTCCTTTGGCAAAGTTCGTGCCGTTGTCGGTGATGATGTTGTGCGGTATGCCGTACCGGGTTGTTATATCTGCGATGAAAGTCACCGCAGTCGGCCCATTCAGCTTCTTGATCGGCTTTGCCTCGATCCACTTGGTGAATTTGTCCACGGCGACGAGAAAATGCGTCATGCCGCCGCACGCCGTCTTGAATGGGCCCACCATGTCCAGTCCCCAGACGGCAAAGGGCCAGGTGAGGGGAATGGTCTTGAGTGCCGAAGCCGGCATGTGTTGCTTGGAACTGAAAAGCTGGCAGCCTTTGCAGTGTTTGACTAACTCTTTGGTGTCGTCCAAAGCAGTTGGCCAGAAAAAAATGTGGCGGAAGGCTTTGGCGACAAGTGATCTTGAGGCGGCGTGGTGGCCACACTCTCCCTGGTGTATATCTCTGAGGATTGCGATGCCCTTCTCCTGCTCGACGCATCGCTGGAGGACTCCGATGACACTGCGCTTGACAAGTTCTCTGTTGACGATCGTGTATGCTCCGGCTCGATGTTGGACTTGTCTCGCTTCTGTTTCGTCAGCCGGCAGATCTTGGTTCACTAAGAAGTTGAGGATGGATTGGGCCCATGATGGAGCTGTGACCTCCCCTGCCGCCAATGTGGCTACTGCCACGAGGGTGGGCGGGCTGGGTGATGAAGTGCTGGAGTCGGCCGCCGCTTGCTGTGCTGAAGAAGTCCCCAGGCCGGCTACCGCAGTCCCCAGGCCGGCTACCGCAGTCCCCGGGCCGGCTACCGCAGTCCCCGAGCCGGGTGCGGCAGTCCCCGAGCCGGCTACTGCAGTCCCCGAGCCGAGTACTGAAGTCCCTGGGTCACCTGCTTGGTTCTTCGAGCCGGACCCGGCCCTGTCGGGGTCAAGCGGCACGAAGATAGAATCGGATTCCGGAGACGGCTTGATGGACGGCTTGAGGAGGCGTTGTAGAGCGACGCCGGTTGGTATTGCTTGCCGCATGGAGCCTATTCGGGCCAGGGCATCTGCTGGCTCGTTGTCGGCTCGCGGTACGTGGAGGAATTCGCATCCATCAAAGTACCCACTGATTTGCTGCACTAGGAAGCGGTAGCTTGCCATGTTTGCGTCTTTGGCATCCCAGTCGCCAGATGATTGCTGAACCACCAAGTCCGAGTTGCCATAACACAGGATCCGGCGGATGCCTAGTTCCTTGGCAAGCCGGAGCCCATGTATGAGCGCCTCGTACTCGGCTACATTGTTGGAGGCGGCGAAGTGGATCTGCAGCGTGTATCTAAGCTTGTCGCCCTTGGGAGAGGTAAGGACGACGCCGGCTCCCAAGCCGGTGCGCATCTTGGACCCGTCAAAGTGCATGCGCCAATGGGTGGAGTCAGGAGCCGGTGGCAGGTACTGGGTCTCGGCCCAGTCGACGAGGAAGTCGGCCAGTGCTTGGGACTTGATGGTGTTGCGGGGCTGGTAGAAGATTGTGTAAGGGGCCAGCTCGATGGCCCATTTAGCCACCCGGCCGGATGCATCCCGGCTGCCTATGATCTCGGCCAGCGGGGCAGTGCATACGACCGTGATGGGATGTTGTTGAAAGTAGGGCTTCAACTTCTTGGCGGTGAAGTACACGCCGTAGCACATCTTCTGGTAGTGCGGGTAGTTCTGCTTTGAGGCGGATAGCACCTTGCTCAAGTAATACACCGGCCTCTGGACCGGCTGGGCTCGGCCTTCTTCGGGCGCTGGACTACAATGACGGAGCTGACCACCCGGCTAGTAGCGGCAATATAAAGGAGCATGGGCTCTTTCTCAGTCGGCGCCACCAGGACAGGCGGCGTGGCCAGCATTTTCTTCTGCTCGTGGAAAGCTTGGTCGGCCTGGTCATTCCACTCGAAGTGAGTGCTCTTCTTCATGAGGCGGTAGAGAGGGAGAGCTTTCTCTCCCAGCCGGCTGATGAAGCGGTTCAAAGAGGCCAGGCACCCGGTGAACTTCTGGATTTCTCGAAGCTTGGTTGGGATCGCCATCCTCTCGATGGCCTTGATCTTCACTGGGTTGCACTCGATGCCGCGTTCTGAGACCAGAAAGCCTAGGAGCTAGCCGGCTGGCACTCCGAACATGCATTTCTCGGGGTTGAGCTTGATTCGGAACCGGCGCAGGTTCTCGAATGTTTCTTTCAGGTCCTCCAGCAAGGTGCCGCGCTTCTCCGTCTTCACCACGATATCGTCCACGTAGACGTGAGTGTTTTTGCCGAGTTGCGGGAGGAGGCACTTCTGCATGCAACGCTGAAAAGTGGCACCGGCATTCCTCAAGCCGAATGTCATAGTCAGATAGCAGAAGGCTCCAAACAGCATGATGAAGGCGGTCTTCAGGCGGTCATCCGGGTTCAGTTTTATCTGGTGGTATCCTGAATAAGCATCCAAAAAACTCAACAGCTCGCATCCGGCTGTGGAGTCTATTAGTTGGTCAATCCTTGGCAGGGCGAAGGGATCTTTGGGGCAGGCCTTGTTGAGGCTGGTGTAATCTATGCACATGCGAGCACGAGGACCGGGTTGGCCAGCCATTCTGGAAAGAAAACTTCCATAATGAAGCCGGCTGCCAGAAGACGGGCTATCTCCTCCCCCAGGATCCTTCTCTTCTCCTCTGACAGTCGGCGGAGAGGCTGCTTGACTGGTTTTGCGTCCTCCCGCACATGTAGTTTGTGCTCGGCGAAATCCTTCGGAACACCCGGCATGTCCTTGGGAGACCATGCAAAGATATCCCGATTCTCATGGAGGAAATCGGCGAGCTTGCCTTCCTATTTGCTGTTTAGGCTTGCCCCAATGATGGCAAACCTTTCGGGGTGCTCGGGGTCGAGCTGTATTTTCTTGGTCTCCTTGGCCGGCTGGAAAGATCCTTGGGCATCATACTCCTTGGAGTCGGCGGGCTGGCTTAGCTGCTTGCTGGCCAAGGCCACGACCCGGTCCAGCGTCTTCTTTTCTTCGGCAATCACGAGGGATTCGGCCAGCCGGCTGCCGGCCGCGGCGCAGTCGGAGGATTTCTTGTAATCGCCGGTGACGGTGATGATGCCCTTGGAGCTTGGTATCTTCATCTTGAGGTATGCGTAGTGGGGGACCGCCATGAACTTGGCCAAGGCGGGTCGGCCAAGCAAGGCGTGGTAAGGGCTCTCCAGGTCCACCACCTCGAACCAGATCGCTTCCCGGCGGAAATGCTCCTTGCCCCCAAAGAGTACGTCGATCTTGATCTTGCCAATGGGGGCGCAGGACAAACCGGGTACGATGCCGTGAAACACCGTTCGAGTCGGCACAAGCTGTTTCGTCTTGACACTTAACTTCTCCAGGGTGTCGTGGTATAGGATGTTGATGCTGCTTCCGCCATCGATCAGCACACGGGAGAAGCGGGCGGCGCGTGTGTCCGTCGCGAGGGTGGCCTCCAGGACCAAAGCATAGGAGCCAGGGGACGGCATCACCTCTGGGTGGTCGGCCCGGCTCCAGCTGATGGATTTCTCTGGCCAATGCATGTGTCCGGCTGGGCTAGCGGCGGCCACATTGACTTCTTGATGCTCTCGGCGCTTGCTGCGCCGGTCTTCGAGCTGGCTCGTAAAGATGACATAAGATGCTTGCTCGTCGGGGAACTCGTCCTGCACGGCGTCGACCGCGGGCCGAGCGACCTTGGGCGGCGGAGCCGGAGGTGGCGGGCCGGCAGGCGGAGTCGGCGTGAGCCCTTCGCCCGTGGAGATACGGGCGAGCCAGTTGCACTTTTGGGTTGTGTGGTTGGACGGCTTCGCGCCGCTATGGAACTTGCACGGGGCGTCAAGAGTTTGTTCATAGGAGAAAGCCGGCTGCCAAGCCGGCCGGCCGCCCTTGGGCTTCTTGGGCGCGGGCCGCCCCTCAGGCGGCGTGTCTTCAACCGTGGCCACCTGCCGGCTAGCGGGAGGCGGCGTAGGGCCTTTGCGCTTCTGGTCATTCGGGTGTTGGCGTCGGCCGGAATCTCCCACCGGTGTTTTGGGCGCCGGATTAAGCACTTTCCCGGACGCGTCCACCCGGAGCTCGGTCTTCATCGAAGAGTCGGCGGTGGCGTACTTGTCGGCGATGTTCAGGAGCTCGTCGAGGGTAGTCGGCTCGTCGCAAAGGAGCTTCTACTTGAGGAGGGTGCCCTCTCGGCACCTGGCAGTGAAGTATTCGATGGCTTGCACCTTGTGCACCCCTTCGCAAGAATTGCGGAGCTCGGCCCAACGCGTGAGGTAGTCGCGGGTGGACTCGGCTGGACCCTGTACGCACAGGGAGAGCTGCCTGGGCTTGGGAGCCCGCTTGTAGGTGCTGGTGAAGTTGCGAACGAAGGCTTCAGTGAAATCTACCCAGCTGTTGATGCTGAGAGGCTTGAGGCTGTTAAGCCAAGTCCGTGCCGTGCCTTGCAGCATGAGGGGCACGTACTTCCCGGCAACGCGCCAGTTGCCGTTGGCGATACTAACGGTTGTGGAGTAGTCGGTCAGCCAGTCTTCCGGCTTCACCGAGCCGTTGTACTTGGGCGTGTCTCTTGGGAGCGAGAACCCTTTGGGGAAGCTCTCGTCGCGGATGCGGGGGCCAAAACAGGACGGGCCGACATCGTCCTCTTCTTCTAGCGCCAGGGATCTAGCCAGGCGGTCGATCCGGTGGCGGGCGTCGTTCTCGCCGACTCCTTCGCGGCGACCTAGCCGGCCGCTGAGAGTCGGGTGCGCCACTGGAGGCGGGGTGGGGAATCTCTCTCCACGAGCTCGAGGCGGAGGCGGGCTGCCCCGCCATTCCATGGCTCGGGGACGGCCGTCAGCGTCTCGCTCGATGGAGATTCGGGTCCGGCTTCGGCTGGAAGCCGGCTCTTTCTCGCGCCGCGCGCGGGTGTTGCTCGTAGTCGGCGTCCGGGAAGTCGTGCCGTGATCGCGGCGCGGGGGAGGGCTTCCTGTGCGGGCGTCGGCTTCGTGCCGCTGAGCGGCCGCGTCAATTAGTTGCTGTATGCGCCGCGTCATGTGGGGGAGGTCTTCGGCTTCCAAGCCGTCCAGCTCATCTACGGCCGCCTGGGCGGCACACAGGTTCTCGAGCGGGGTGGCGTAGACCGGGCGATCGACTCCCAGCGTGTCGGCGATGACGGCGCCGCGTTGCCTAACAGCACCAGCCCGGCTTGGGCCAGCCGGAGCCGGCGTGCCGAAGGCGGCACGGTCAGCTTCGCGCTGGTAGGCCTCAGTGAGGCGTCTTACGGAGGCCAGCCTCCGGCCCTTCGCGTGGAGGTCGAGACGGCGTGCCTCCAGTGCTTTGTCGTCGGCATAAGCCGGGAGGGGGACGGACAAGTCGTGGGCCGCCGCGCGTGGGGCGTCGTGGGCGCCCTCGTCGGCCGGGTCGTCATGGCCGATAACCATCACCTCAGTGGTGACAGTATCGCGATCGCCGGCCGGAGGGAGCGGGTCGTTGTAGATCGTGACGTTGGTGGGGAAGGTGTCGTAGGACGCCGTGTCGGAGTCGACAGGCATCGGGTCGGCGGAGCAAACGGACTCCAGATCTGCATCAGGCTCGCTGGAGACATGGAGCTGGCCAAGGAGGTTGGCGAGGTGGTCGGTGCCCGCATCGGAGGCGAGCTCGTCGGAGATGCGGGCCTTGTTGAGGAGATCAGCGAGGCCGCTCACCGCGCAGATGTCGGTGACGCTTTGCAGCGCGTCGTGGCAAGCGCCATCGGGCGAGCCGGGCTGGCTACGCTCGCGGGGGAGGAAGAGGGTTCCCGTCCAGAACAGGTCTCCGGGCGACGGTGCACCTGGCCCCAAGGTGGGCGCCAAATGTCGGGTGGTAGGTGCGACATATGCCAACGGGTGGCTTATCATTGTGGGAGCCAATAAAACATCGCCG
Organism: Triticum monococcum; assembly: GCA_034509565.1. Lineage (NCBI taxonomy): Eukaryota > Viridiplantae > Streptophyta > Magnoliopsida > Poales > Poaceae > Triticum > Triticum monococcum. The sequence continues at coordinate 677,089,653 of CM067845.1, forward strand.
GTGCCTGGAAACGGGATAAGGCGAAGACATGCACGCCGGCGAATCTTACCCAGCTTCGGGGCTCTCCGGGGAGATAACACCCCTACTGCTGCTCTACGGGGTCTCCGCATGGTTACTAAATGAACAAGTAGCTACACAATGCTCCTCGAGCTGTTTGGGTGGAAGGAGGAAGAAGGGCACAGCTAGCTTGCTCCCTCTCCTTGTATCGTGTCTAGAACTAGCTTGGAGTCCAACCCTTTGCATGGGTGCACCGGGGGGTTTATATAGGCCTACCCCCCGGGGGTACAATGGTAATCTGGCTGGGCGTGGGGCCTAGCTGTCTATGACTATGCTCGCCGGCTTCTGCGCTGGCTGCTGGGGCCTGCCAACTGGTGGGTCCCGCCGGCTGCCGGCACCCTGGTCGACAGGCAGGCCCCACTGTCCAGGGCCTGGTCGGTGGCGGGTTACTGTTGCTCTGTGCTGATGACGCGGGCTTGGTCGGGGTAAGCGTGGCTACAGTACCACCGCCCTGGCGGGCGATTACTGTAGCCCCGCCGTATCTTGTCTCCTTAGTGGGCATCTCCTTCGAGGATGATGGCGAGCCGGCTATGGGGGGCCGGCTCTCCATCAGGCCGACTTGGGAGGAGGTGCGGCCGCCTTCGGTATCTCTGCCTGAAGGGGCCCACCGCCTCGGGGGCCACGCTGGTGGCCCGTCGTGGACGACGTCAAGGCTGCCGTGGCAACAGTGCCGCGCCGGACGGGTCGTGGCCACCCGTACGGCGCACTGTACCAGGCGTGCTCCGGGTTTTGGGGGCGGCAGGCTTCACTGTAGCCACGCCCCGCTTCATCATCGCGGGGTGGACACGTACTTTGCGGGTACGGCCTTGACTGCTTTATGGGAGCCAGCTCCTTGGAGTCGGCCTCTTTGCAGCCGGCTTCTCGCAGTCGGCCCTCCCACAGCTTTCTTCATGAGGGTAAAGGGCGGGCCGCCCCCGAAGCCGGCCTAGAAGATAGCCGGCTGGGGGGGGGGGAGGCGGCCCCAGGTCTTGAGTCCTCTTGAGAGCCGGACAGGCTCATAATTTTTTCAGAAGGGCCAGGGGAAGCCGGCTAGGCTACCCATGGCTATTTACTCCGACAATATCTCTCAACTCGGGTATTTGCTTGAAATATTAACTTCAACTCCTGGAACATCTCATATGGTCCATGACGTTCAAAACGTCTTTGAAGTCCCGATTCTAAGCCATTAAGCATGGTGCACTAAACTATCAAGTAGTCATCATATTGAGCTAGCCAAACGTTCATAACGTCTGCATCTGCTCCTGCAATAGGTCTGTCACCTAGCGGTGCATCAAGGACATAATTCCTCTGTGCAGCAATGAGGATAAACTTCTGTCGGAGTAAATAGCCATGGGTAGCCTAGCCGGCTTCCCCTGGCCCTTCTGAAAAAATTACGAGCCCGTCCGGCTCTCAAGAGGACTCAAGACCTGGGGCCGCCTCCCCCCAGCCGGCTATCTTCTAGGCCGGCTTCGGGGGCGGCCCGCCCTTTACCCTAACGAAGAAAGCTGTGGGAGGGCCGACTGCGAGAAGCCGGCTGCAAAGAGGCCGACTCCAAGGAGCCGACTCCCATAAAGCAGTCAAGGCCGTACCCGCATGGTACGCGTCCACCCCATGATGATGAAGCGGGGCGTGGCTACAGTGAAGCCTGCCACCCCCAAAACCCGGAGCACGCCTGGTACAGTGTGCCGTACGGGTGGCCACGACCCGTCCGGCGCGGCACTGTTGCCACGGTGGCCTTGACGCTGTCCACGACGGGCCACCAGCATGGCCCCCGAGGCGGTGGGCCCCTTCGGGCAGAGAGATACCGAAGGCGGCCGCACCTCCTCCCTAGTCGGCCCGATGGAGAGCCGGCCCCCATAGCCGGCTCGCCATCCTCCTCGAAGGAGACGCCCATTAAGGAGACAAGATACGGCGGGGCTACAGTAATCGCCCGCCAGGGCGGCGGTACTGTAGCCACGCTTACCCCGACCAAGCCCGCGTCATCAGCCCAGAGCAATAGTAACCCGCCACCGACCAGGCCCTGGACAGTGGGGCCTGCCTGTCGACCAGGGTGCCGGCAGCCGGCGGGACCCACCAGTCGGCGGGCCCCAGCAGCCGGCGCGGAAGCCGGCGAGCATAGTCACAGACAGCTGGGCCCCGCGCCCAGCCGGATTACCATTGTACCCCCGGGGGGTAGGCCTATATAAACCCCCCGGTGCACCCATGCAAAGGGTTCGACTCTAAAACTAGACTTAGACACCATACAAGGAGAGGAAGCAGGCTAGCTGTGCCCTTCTTCCTCCTTCCACCCAAACAGATCGAGGAGCATTGTGTAGCTACTTCTTCATTTAGTAACCATGCGGACACCCCGCAGAGCAGCAGTAGGGGTGTTATCTCCCCGGAGAGCCCCGAAGCTGGGTAAGATTCGCCGGCGTGCATGTCTTCGCCTTATCCCGTTTCCAGGCACCGGCGATGTTTTATTAGCTCCCACAATGATAAGCCACCCGTTGGCATATGTCGCACCTACCACCCGACATTTGGCGCCCACCGTGGGGCCAGGTGCACCGTCGTCCGGAGACCTGTTCTGGACGGGAACCCTCTTCCTCCCCCGCGAGCGTAGCCAGCCCGGCTCGCCCGATGGCGCTTGCCACGACGCGCTGCAAAGCGTCATCGACATCTGCGCGGCGAGCGGCCTCGCCGATCTCCTCAACAAGGCCCGCATCTCCGACGAGCTCGCCTCCGATGCGGGCACCGACCACCTCGCCAACCTCCTTGGCCAGCTCCACGTCTCCAGCGAGCCTGCTGCAGATCTGGAGTCGGTTGGCTCCACCGACCCGATGCCTGTCGACTCCGACACGGCGTCCTATGACACCTTCCCCACCAACATCACGATCTACAACGACCTGCTCCCTCCGGCCGGCGATCGCGATACTGTCACCACTGAGGTGATGGTTATTGACCATGACGACCCGGCCGACGAAGGCGCCCACGATGCCCCGCGCGCGGCGGCCCACGACTTGTCCGTCCCCCTCCCGGCTGATGCCGACGACGAAGCACTGGAGGCACGCCGTCTCGCCCTCCACGCGGAGGGCCGGAGGCTGGCCTCCGTAAGACGCCTCACTGAGGCCTACCAGCGCGAAGCTGACCGCGCCGCCTTCGGCACGCCGGCTCCGGCTGGCCCAAGCCGGGCTGGTGCTGTTAGGCAACGCGGCGCCGTCATCGCCGACACGCTGGGAGTCGATCGCCCGGTCTACGCCACCCCGCTCGAGAACCTGTGTGCCGCCCAGGCGGCCGTAGATGAGCTGGACGGCTTGGAAGCCGAAGACCTCCCCCACATGACGCGGCGCATACAGCAACTAATTGACGCGGCCGCTCAGCGGCACGAAGCCGACGCCCGCGCGGGAAGCCCTCCCCCGCGCCGCGGTCACGGCGCGACTTCCCGGACGCCGACTACGAGCAACACCCGCGCGCGGCGCGAGAAAGAGCCTGCTTCCAGCCGAAGCCGGACCCGAATCTCCATCGAGCGAGACGCTGACGGCCGTCCGCGAGCCATGGAATGGCGGGGCAGCCCGCCTCCGCCTCGAGCTCATGGAGAGAGATACCCCACCCCGCATCCAGTGGCGCACCCGACTCTCAGCGGCCGGCTAGGTCGCCGCGAAGGAGTCGGCGAGAACGACGCCCGCCACCAGATCGACCGCCTAGCCAGATCCCTGGCGCTAGAAGAAGACGACGATGTCGGCCTGCCCTATTTTGGCCCCCGCATCCGCGATGAGCCCTTCCCCAAAGGGTTCTCGCTCCCAAGAGACATGCCCAAGTACAACGGCTTGGTGAAGCCGGAAGACTGGCTGACCGACTACTCCACAGCCGTCAGCATCGCCAACGGCAACCGGCGCGTTGCCATGAAGTACATGCCCCTCATGCTGCAAGGCATGACACGGACTTGGCTTAACAGCCTCAAGCCTCTCAGCATCAACAGCCGGGTAGATTTCACTGAAGCCTTCGTTCGCAACTTCACCAGCACCTACAAGCGGGCTCCCAAGCCCAGGCAGCTCTCCCTGTGCGTACAGGGCCCAGCCGAGTCCACCCGCGACTACCTCACGCGTTGGGCCGAGCTCCGCAATTCTTGTGAAGGGGTGCACGAGGTGCAAGCCATCGAATACTTCACTGCCGGGTGCCGAGAGGGCACCCTCCTCAAGCACAAGCTCCTTTGCGACGAGCCGACTACCCTCGACGAGCTCCTGAACATCGCCGACAAGTACGCCACCGCCGACTCTTCGATGAAGACCGAGCTCCGGGTGGACGCGTCCGGGAAAGTGCTTAATCCGGCGCCCAAAACGTCGGTAGGAGATTCCGGCGAACGCCAACACCCGAATGACCAGAAGCGCAAAGGCCCTGCGCCGCCTCCCGCTAGCCGGCAGGTGGCCACGGTTGAAGACACGCCGCCTGAGGGGCGGCCCGCGCCCAAGAAGCCCAAGGGCGGCCGGCCGGCTTGGCAGCCGGCTTTCTCCTACGAACAAACTCTTGACGCCCCGTGCAAGTTCCATAGCGGCGCGAAGCCGTCCAACCACACAACCCGAAAGTGTAACTGGCTCGCCCGAATCTCCAAGGGCGAAGGGCTCATGCCGACTCCGCCTGACGGCCCGCCGCCTCCGGCTCCGCCTCCCAAGGCCGCTCGGCCTGCGGTCGACGCCGTGTAGGATGAATTCCCCGACGAGCAAGCATCTTACGTCATCTTTATGAGCCAGCTCGAAGACCAGCGCAGCAAGCGCCGAGAGCATCAAGAAGTCAATATGGCTGCCGCTAGCCTAGCCGGACACATGCATTGGTCAGAGAAATCCATCAGCTGGAGCCGGGCCGACCACCCAGAGGTGATGCCGTCCCCTGGATCCTACGCTCTGGTCCTGGAGGCCACCCTCGCGACTGACACACGCGCCGCCCGTTTCTCCCGCGTGCTGATCGATGGCGGAAGCAGCATCAACATCCTGTACCGCGACACCCTGGAGAAGTTAAGTGTCAAGACGAAACAGCTTGTGCCGACTCGGACGGTCTTCCACGGCATCGTACCCGATTTGTCCTTCGCCCCCATTGGCAAGATCAAGATCGACGTACTCTTTGGGGGCAAGGAGCATTTCCGCCGGGAAGCGATCTGGTTCGAGGTGGTGGACCTGGAGAGCCCTTACCACGCCTTGCTTGGCCGACCCGCCTTGGCCAAGTTCATGGCGGTCCCCCACTACGCATACCTCAAGATGAAGATACCAAGCTCCAAGGGCATCATCACCATCACCGGCGATTACAAGAAATCCGCCGACTGCGCCGCGGCCAGCAGCCGGCTGGCCGAATCCCTCGTGATTGCCGAAGAAAAAAAGACGCTGGACCGGGTCGTGGCCCTGGCCAGCAAGCAGCTGAGCCAGCCCGCCGACTCCAAGGAGTATGATGCCCAAGGATCTTTCCAGCCGGCCAAGGAGACCAAGAAAATACAGCTCGACCCCGAGCACCCCGAAAGGTTTGCCGTCATTGGGGCAAGCCTAAACAGCAAATAGGAAGGCGAGCTCACCGATTTCCTCCGTGAGAATCGGGATATCTTTGCATGGTCCCCCAAGGACATGCCGGGTGTTCCGAAGGATTTTGCCGAGCACAAACTACATGTGCGGGAGGACGCAAAACCAGTCAAGCAGCCTCTCCGCCGATTGTCAGAGGAGAAGAGAAGGATCGTGGGGGAGGAGATAGCCCGGCTTCTGGCAGCCGGCTTCATTATGGAAGTTTTCTTTCCAGAATGGCTGGCCAACCCGGTCCTCATGCTGAAGAAGAATAACAAATGGCGCATGTGCATAGATTACACCAACCTCAACAAGGCCTGCCCCAAAGATCCCTTCGCCCTGCCAAGGATTGACCAAGTAATAGACTCCACAGCCGGATGCGAGCTGTTGAGTTTTTTGGATGCTTATTCAGGATACCACCAGATAAAACTGGACCCGGATGACCGCCTGAAGACCGCCTTCATCACGCCGTTTGGAGCCTTCTGCTACCTGACTATGACATTCGGCTTGAGGAATGCCGGTGCCACTTTTCAACGTTGCATGCAGAAGTGCCTCCTCCCGCAACTCGGCAAAAACGCTCATGTCTACGTGGACGATATCGTGGTGAAGACGGAGAAGCACGGCACCTTGCTGGAGGACCTGAAAGAAACATTCGAGAACCTGCGCCGGTTCCGAATCAAGCTCAACCCTGAGAAATGCGTGTTCGGAGTGCCAGCTGGCCAGCTCCTAGGCTTTCCGGTCTCTAAACGCGGCATCGAGTGCAACCCAGTGAAGATCAAGGCCATTGAGAGGATGGCGATCCCAACCAAGCTTCGAGAAATCCAGAAGTTCACCGGGTGCCTGGCCTCTTTGAACCGCTTCATCAGCCGGCTTGGAGAGAAAGCTCTCCCTCTCTACTGCCTCATGAAGAAGAGCACTCACTTCGAGTGGAATGACCAGGCCGACCAAGCTTTCCACGAGCTGAAGAAAATGCTGGCCATGCTGCCTGTCCTGGCGGCGCCGACTGAGAAAGAGCCCATGCTCCTTTATATTGCCGCTACTAGCCGGGTGGTCAGGACCGTCATTGTAGTCCAACGCCCCGAAGAAGGCCGAGCCCAGCCGGTCCAAAGGCCGGTGTATTACTTGAGTGAGGTGCTGTCCACCTCAAAGCAGAACTACCCGCACTACCAGAAGATGTGCCACGGCGTGTACTTCACCGCCAAGAAGCTGAAGCCCTACTTTCAAGAACATCCCATCACGGTCGTATGCACTGCCCCGCTGGCCGAGATCATAGGCAGCCGGGATGCATCCGGCCGGGTGGCTAAGTGGGCCATCGAGCTGGCCCCTTACACGATCTTCTACCAACCCCGCACCGCCATCAAGTCACAAGCACTGGCCGACTTCCTCGTCGACTGGGCCGAGACCCAGTACTTACCACCAGCTCCTGACTCCACCCATTGGCGCATGCACTTTGACGGATCCAAGATGCGCACCGGCCTGGGAGCCGGCGTCGTCCTTACCTCTCCTAAGGGCGACAAGCTCAGATATACGCTGCAGATCCACTTCGCCGCCTCCAACCACGTAGCCGAGTACGAGGCGCTCATACATGGGCTCCGGCTAGCCAAGGAACTCGGCATCCGCCGGATCCTGTGTTATGGCGACTCGGATTTGGTGGTTCAGCAATCATCTGGCGACTGGGATGCCAAAGACGCAAACATGGCAAGCTACCGGTTCCTAGTATAGCAAATCAGTGGGTACTTTGATGGATGCGAATTCCTCCACGTACCGCGAGCCGACAATGAGCCAGCAGATGCCCTGGCCCGAATAGGCTCCATGCGGCAAGCAATACCAACCGGCGTCGCTCTACAACGCCTCCTCAAGCCGTCCATCAAGCCGTCTCCGGAATCCGATTCCATCTTCATGCCGCTTGACCCCAACAGGGCCGGGTCCGGCTCGAAGAACCAAGCAGGCGACCCAGGGACTTCAGTACTCGGCTCGGGGACTGCAGTAGCCGGCTCGGGGACTGCCGCACCCGGCTCGGGGACTGCGGTAGCCGGCCCGGGGACTGCGGTAGCCGGCCCGGGGACTGCGGTAGCCGGCCTGGGGACTTCTTCAGCACAGCAAGCGGCGGCCGACTCCAGCACTTCATCACCCAGCCCGCCCACCCTCGTGGCAGTAGCCACATTGGCGGCAGGGGAGGTCGCAGCTCCATCATGGGCTCAATCCATCCTCAACTTCTTAGTGAACCAAGATCTTCCGGCTGACGAAACAGAAGCGAGACAAGTCCAACGTCGAGCCGGAGCATACACGATTGTCAATAGAGAACTTGTCAAGCGCAGTGTCACCGGAGTCCTCCAGCGATGCGTCGAGCAGGAGTAGGGCATCGCAATCCTCAGAGATATACACCAGGGAGAGTGCGGCCACCACGCCGCCTCAAGATCACTTGTCACCAAAGCCTTCCGCCACGGTTTTTTCTGGCCAACTACTTTGGACGACGCCAAAGAGTTAGTCAAACACTGCAAAGGCTGCCAGCTTTTCAGTTCCAAGCAACACATGCCGGCTTCGGCACTCATGACCATTCCCCTCACCTGGCCCTTTGCCGTCTGGGGAATGGACATGGTGGGCCCATTCAAGACGGCGCGCGGCGGCATGATGCATTTGCTCATCGCCGTGGACAAATTCACCAAGTGGATCGAGGCAAAGCCGATCAAGAAGCTGAATGGGCCGACTGCGGTGACTTTCATCGCAGATATAACAACTCGGTACGGCATACCGCACAGCATCATCACCGACAACGGCACAAATTTTGCCAAAGGAGCCTTGGCACGATTCTGCGCTGCACAAGGTATCCGGCTGGACCTTGCGTCCGTCGCCCACCCGCAGTCAAACGGCCAGGTCGAGCGAGCAAACGGCCTCATCCTCTCCGGCATCAAGCCCCTACTGGTCGTACCTCTGGAGCGTTCAGCCGACTGTTGGCTCGACGAGCTGCCGACTGTCCTATGGAGTCTGCGTACTACCCCAAACAGATCAACCGGCTTCACTCCTTTCTTCCTCGTGTACAGTGCTGAGGCAGTCATCCCAACAGACATCAAGTTCGACTCGCCTCGGGTAACCATGTATACGGAGGCGGAGGCCAAAGAAGCACGAGAAGACGGCATCGACCTGCTGGAAGAAGGCCGGCTGTTAGCCCTCAGCCGGTCTGCCATCTACCAGCAGGGTTTGCGCCGCTACCACAGCCGGAGGGTCAGGCCAAGATCCTTCCAGGAGGGCGACCTTGTGCTCCGGCTGATCCCACGAACAACCGGCCAGCACAAGCTCGCAACCCCCTAGGAAGGCCCCTTCATCGTCAGCAGAGCTCTAGGCAACGATTCCTACTACCTCATCGACGCGCAGAAGCCCAAGGCACGCAAGAGAGACGACTCTGGCAAGGAGTCGGAACGACCATGGAATGCCAACCTCCTTCGAAGATTTTACAGTTGAAATGCAGTATGTATCGCACTAACTTTTGTACTAAGTATGAAACAACAGGCCCCCCGAGGATGGCCCGGGGACTGCCGTCTTTTATCTATGAATGAAAATTATCATGCGTATGATATCGTCTTTTCATTTATTTATTTCGTCCGGCACCGGGTTCGACGAGTCGGCCCGGGGACTAGCCGACTGGAGTTATATTAGGAGTCCTACCCGCGGTCAGACAAGTAATGTGCCGACACCCAGGCTTAGCTCTTGCCAAAATCGTAGTTCGAAGAACTGGCTGCCCGGCTGGCAAGAGTCACAAGCCGGAAAGGATGTGCACACGAAAAATGGCTAGGGACTAACGGACTTATATAACAAAAGCCGGCTTGCCGCCTACTGCCGACCGACTACCAGAGTAGCCGGCCGGCCGGCTTGCATTCAGTTCACTTCAAATCCAAGAAAGCTCGAGTACTTGCCTTCCCAAAGAGGGAAGGCGGCAAAGGAAAAAGCCTAATGATAAAAAGTGCACTCGAATGGAAACCAAAACATGCACACAACAATATTTACACAAAGGACCTCCGGAGAGGTCAGCATCCAACATAGTTTGATACACCCCCAGTGGGTGGAATTGTGAAAACTTAAAGTTGTTCGAAAAGACAAAAGCAGGAACAACAAGGACGGCAGATCAAGCCGGCGGGGCAGCTGACGAGCTGGGCTGGGCGGTGGAGACGGTTGCACCGGCTGAAGGAGCGGCCAGCTGACCAACTTCGGCCTGATCACCGCCTCCGACAGAGGGCGCGCTTCCGCGCGGCTCATTGCTGGAGGCACGGTCGGCTTGAGGACGGTCGGTCGTTCCACTGGCCGGCTCAGCGTCTTCCCCATCCTCTTCCTCGTCATCCTCGCCCTCGTCGCTGGAGGCGATCTCCTCGGCCGAGTCCTCGCCCACCGCCGGATTCAGCCCGAACCACTCCTCCGGCTGGGCGACGTCGTCGTCATTAAGTTCGGGCGCGAAGATGCTGGTGTCGGTGCACTCGGCGATCGTCGAGGCGCGCTAGGCGATCACCGGCCGTACCTCCTCCAGCTCCGCGTCGGCCTCCAGCCGCCAAGTTCGCAGCTGGTCCAGGCTTAGCCCTGGGTACCATGCGCGGACGAACTCCAACGCCCGCCCGGCTCCAAGACGGGCTGCCGACGCCTTCCAAGCTTCAAATCGGCCGACTACGACTTCCAGCCAGTCGGCGGTCCGGCTTGGGGTGCGGGGGATCATCTAGCCGGGCCCGCGTCGATCTTGTGGTCGTGGGCGCCAAATGTCGGGTGGTAGGTGCGACATATGCCAACGGGTGGCTTATCATTGTGGGAGCCAATAAAACGTCGCCGCTGCCTGGAAACGGGATAAGGCGAAGACATGCACGCCGGCGAATCTTACCCAGCTTTGGGGCTCTCCGGGGAGATAACACCCCTACTGCTGCTCTGCGGGGTCTCCGCATGGTTACTAAATGAACAAGTAGCTACACAATGCTCCTTGAGCTATTTGGGTGGAAGGAGGAAGAAGGGCACAGCTAGCCTGCTTCCTCTCCTTGTATGGTGTCTAAGTCTAGTTTGAGAGTCCAACCCTTTGCATGGGTGCACCGGGGGATTTATATAGGCCTACCCCCGGGGGTACAATGGTAATCTGGCTGGGCGCGGGGCCCAGCTGTCTGTGACTATGCTCGCCGGCTTCCGCGCCGGCTGCTGGGGCCCGCCGACTGGTGGGTCCTGCCGGCTGCCGGCACCCTGGTCGACAGGCAGGCCCCACTGTCCAGGGCCTGGTCGGTGGCGGGTTACTGTTGCTCTGGGCTGATGACGCGGGCTTGGTCGGGGTAAGCGTGGCTACAGTACCGCCGCCCTAGCGGGCGATTACTGTAGCCCCGCCGTATCTTGTCTCCTTAATGGGCGTCTCCTTCGAGGAGGATGGCGAGCTGGCTATGGGGGGCCGGCTCTCCATCAGGCCGACTTGGGAGGAGGTGCGGCCGCCTTCGGTATCTCTCTGCCCGAAGGGGCCCCCGCCTCGGGGGCCATGCTGGTGGCCCGTCGTGGACGGCGTCAAGGCCACCGTGGCAACAGTGCCGCGCCGGACAGGTCGTGGCCACCCGTACGGCGCACTGTACCAGGCGTGCTCCGGGTTTTGGGGGTGGCAGGCTTCACTGTAGCCACGCCCCGCTTCATCATCGTGGGGTGGACGCGTACCATGCGGGTACGGCCTTGACTGCTTTATGGGAGCCGGCTCCTTGGAGTCGGCCTCTTTGCAGCCAGCTTCTCGCAGTCGGCCCTCCCACAGCTTTCTTCGTGAGGGTAAAGGGCAGGCCGCCCCCGAAGCCGGCCTAGAAGATAGCTGGCTGGGGGGGAGGCGGCCCCAGGTCTTGAGTCCTCTTGAGAGCCGGACGGGCTCGTAATTTTTTCAGAAGGTCCAGGGGAAGCCGGCTAGGCTACCCATGGCTATTTACTCCGACAACCTCAGATCACAGATCCAATCCGCATCATAGCTACTAACATCTTTCAACACAATTTTCTCTAAGAACATATCAAAATAAACACAGGGAAGCAACAACGCGAGCTATTGATCTACAACATAATTTGCAAAATACTACCAGGACTAAGTTCATAATAAATTTAAGTTCAATTTAATCATATTACTTAAGAACTCCCACTTAGATAGACATCCCTCTAATCCTCTAAGTGATCACGTGATCCAAATCAACTAAACTATGTCCGATCATCACGTGAGATGGAGTAGTTTCAATGGTGAACATCACTATGTTGATCATATCTACTATATGATTCACGCTCGACCTTTCGGTCTCCGTGTTCCGAGGCCATATCTGTATATGCTTGACTCGTCAAGTATAACCTGAGTATTCCGCGTATGCAACTGTTTTGCACCCGTTGTATTTGAACGTAGAGCCTATCACACCCGATCATCACGTGGTGTCTCAGCACGAAGAACTTTCGCAACGGTGCATACTCAGGGAGAACACTTCTTGATAATTAGTGAGAGATCATCTTATAATGCTACCGTCAATCAAAGCAAGATAAGATGCATAAAAGATAAACATCACATGCAATCAATATAAGTGATATGATATGGCCATCATCATCTTGTGCCTGTGATCTCCATCTCCGAAGCACCGTCGTGATCACCATCGTCACCGGCGCGACACCTTGATCTCCATCGTAGCATCGTTGTCGCCTCGCCAATCTTATGCTTCCACGACTATCGCTACCGCTTAGTGATAAAGTAAAGCATTACACCGCGATTGCATTGCATACAATAAAGCGACAACCATATGGCTCCTGCCAGTTGCCGATAACTCGGTTACAAAACATGATCATCTCATACAATAAAATTTAGCATCATGTCTTGGCCATATCACATCAGAACATGCCCTGCAAAAACAAGTTAGACGTCCTCTACTTTGTTGTTGCAAGTTTTACGTGGTTGCTACGGGCTTAAGCAAGAACCAATCTCACCTACGCATCAAAACCACAACGATAGTTTGTCAATTTGACTCCGTTTTAACCTTCGCAAGGACCGGGCGTAGCCACACTCGGTTCAAATAAAGTTGGAGAAATAGTCACCCGCAAGCCACCTGTGTGCAAAGCACGTCGGGAGAACCGGTCTCGCGTAAGCGTACGCGTAATGTCGGTCCGGGCCACTTCATCCAACAATACCGCTGATCCAAAGTATGACATGCTAGTAGGCAGTATGACTTATATCGCCCACAACTCACTTGTGTTCTACTCGTGTATATAACATCAAACCATAAAACCTAGGCTCGGATGCCACTGTTGGGGAACGTAGTAATTTCAAAATTTTCCTACGCACACGCAAGATCATGGTGATGCATAGCAACGAGAGGGGAGAGTGTGATCTACGTACCCTTGTAGATCGACAGCGGAAGCATTATGACAACGCGGTTGATGTAGTCGTACGTCTTCACGGCCCGACCGATCAAGCACCGAAACTACAACACCTCCGAGTTTTAGCACACGTTCAGCTCGATGACGATCCCCGGACTCCAATCCAGCAAAGTGTTGGGGAAGAGTTCCGTCAGCACGACGGCGTGGTGACGATCTTGATGTACTACTATCGCAGGGCTTCGCCTAAGCACCGCTACAATATTATCGAGGACTATGGTGGCAGGGGGCACCGCACACGGCTAAGAATAAGATCACGTGGATCAACTTGTGTCTCTATGGGGTGCCCCCTGCCCCTGTATATAAAGGATGGAGGAGGAGGAGGCCGGCCAAGGCTAGGTGCGGCCAGGATGTGGAGTCCTACTAGGACTCCAAGTCCTAGTAGGAGTCCACCAAGAGGGGAGGAAGGGAGAAGGAAGTGGAGGAGAAGGAAAGGTGGCCGACCCCCTTTTCCCTAGTCCAATTCGGACTAGAGGGGGGGGGGGGCAGCAGGCCCTTTCTCCTCTTCCCACTAAAGCCCATCAAGGCCCAATACTTCTCCCGGCGAATTCCCGTAACTCTCCGGTACTCCGAAAAATACCAGAATCACTCGGAACCTTTCCGATGTCCGAATATAGTCGTCCAATATATCGATCTTTATGTCTCGACCATTTCGAGACTCCTCGTCATGTCCCCGATCTAATCCGGGACTCCGAACTCCTTCGGTACATCAAAACTCATAAACTCATAATATAACTATCATCGAAACCTTAAGCGTGCGGACCCTACGGGTTCGAGAACAATGTAGACATGACCGAGAGATGTCTGTGGTCAATAACCAATAGCGGGACCTGGATGCCCAGATTGGCTCCTACATATTCTACGAAGATCTTTATCGGTCAGACCGCATAACAACATACGTTGTTCCCTTTGTCATCGGTATGTTACTTGCCCGAGATTCGATCGTCGGTATCCAATACCTAGTTCAATCTCGTTACCGGCAAGTCTCTTTACTCGTTCTGTAATACATCATCTCGCAACTAACTCATTAGTTGCATTGCTTGCAAGGCTTAAGTGATGTGCATTACCGAGAGGGCCCAGAGATACCTCTCTAACAATCGGAGTGACAAATCCTTATCTTGAAATACGTCAACCCAACATGTACCTTTGGAGACACCTGTAGAGTACCTTTATAATCACCCAGTTACGTTGTGACGTTTGGTAGCACACAAAGTGTTCCTCCGGCACACGGGAGTTACATAATCTCATAGTCATAGGAACATGTATAAGTCATGAAGAGAGCAATAGCAACATACTAAACGATCGGGTGCTAAGCTAATGGAATGGGTCATGTCAATCAGATCATTCATCTAATGATGTGATCCCGTTAGTCAAATAACAACTCTTTGTCCATGGTTAGGAAACATAACCATCTTTGATTAACGAGCTAGTCAAGTAGAGGCATACTAGTGACAATCTGTTTGTCTATGTATTCACACATGTATTATGTTTCCGGTTAATACAATTCTAGCATGAATAATAAACATTTATCATGATATAAGGAAATAAATAATAGCTTTATTATTGCCTCTAGGGCATATTTCCTTCATATATATAGTGTTCCATATCATCAATATTAATCAAGCAGGACGTAGGGTTTTACCTCCATCAAGAGGGCCCGAACCTGGGTAAAACTTCATGTCCCTTGCCTCCTGTTACCATCTGGCCTAGACGCATAGTTCGGGACCCCCTACCCGAGATCCGCCGGTTTTGACACCGACATTGGTGCTTTCATTGAGAGTTCCTCTGTGTCGTCGCCATCAGGAAGGATGCCTCACCCCGTCTTTAAAGATGGCACCGTTGCTAAAGGAGCTTTGGCTGTCGGCCAAACCCTCCGGCTAGGTGGTTTTCTTATGACCGCCTGTTCGGCTTCTACACTGACGATGACCTCTCGAGCAATCGAAAACAATCTTCATGTCAGCTCGGAACTCGTCGAGCAGTTAGATCCAATGGAGCTCTCCTCCATAAACGAGCTCTTGGATCGCATCGCTGCCCTGGGAGTCGCTACGGATTACGACCAGATTGGGCCTAAACCTGATCTGAGAGAGATTAACTCTCCCCAAGTCACCCATCACGTTGCCGTGGTAGAGGGACAGTACGGCGACCGTTCATCTATCTTAAGGACTAGCTACATCGGGATTCCCGACCCCTCCAAGCCGGATACCCGCGGAGGGGAGGATATCACTCAAGACCTGAACTTAGAGTCAGGCGACGGGCTGGATTCATTGGACAACATCCAAGAATCCAAATTTTCGAGTTCGGAAACTCCTCGGCCTCTGAGCCTCAGATCGGGTGAGGCTTCGGATCTAATTCCACCCACCCACCCGAACACAAGCGATCTATCCAAAATCAGGCAAGAGCCCGAAGAAACAGTACATCATTACTGGGCCAGATTCCTCCTGGTTAAGAACAGGATAAAGGACTGCCGCGAGGAAGACGCAATCTCAATTTTCTACAATAATTGCACGGACAAGGGAATCCTCAACGCCATAAGTCGCCGTGATATTACACGCTTCGCTGACTTGGCGTCCATCGTACGAAAGTACTGTGCGATGGAAAGCGCCTGGAAAACCAAAATAAAATTTTGGGTCGATCCGGCCCTGAATACAAACCCAGTCCGAAATAAAAGGGCGCATTATCGCCAGACACCCGGGTCAAACACCAAAAAGCAAAAACCCTCTATAGGGCATGGAACCATACTGGAAGGATGGCTTAATGGACCCTGTAAAATTCACAGTACAGAGGACGCCACACCAACTCACAGCCTTAGAGCATCTTGGATACTCCGGCAGGTGGCCAAAATTGGCAAAGATCTCCTAATTCCGGAGGCCACAGAAAGCCACCCAGAGACACCAATACGGTATTAACAGTCTTCGAGACTTTCGCATCAAATAATATGCTAAAAAGGACACTCCGCAGCCTTGCCGAAGTCTACCAAGTAGCAACAATAAACCCATGGAGTGACACGGCTATTACCTTTAACGCCAGTGATGAACCTAAATTCCGAATAGCCCGAGCACCGGCCGCATTGGTCCTCAGTCCAATAGTGGACGGCTTTCGTCTTACCAAGGTACTCATGGATGGCGACAGCGGATTGAACCTCATTTACGAGGAAACCCTTCAAAAAATGGAAATAGACTGGAACCGCATTGAGCGAAGCAGCACAACCTTTAGAGGAATAATCCCTAGTCGGGAAGCGCGCTGTATAGGAAAAATCACACTAGATGTGGTGCTCGGCATGCTGGATAATTACAGGTCCGAAGAGGTCACATTCCATGTGGCTCCGTTCAGCAGCGGTTATCACGCTCTGCTAGGGCGGGAAGCGTTTACAATCTTCCAAGCAATACCCCATTATGGGTACATGAAGCTCAAGATGCCCGGGCCTAACGGGATCATCACTCTCACTAGTGATCCGGACATAGCACTCCGCGCCGAAAACAAGACAGCCGCACTGGCCCTCGAGGCACTATCCGAAGCCCTAGCGGCTGAGGAACTGACTGCGCTGCGCTCCACGGTGAATAGGGACGATGTGGTACTCGACAAAAGATCCAAGTCCACCTCCTTTAAACCGGCAGACGAAATAGTCAAATTCCAGGTCCATCCAACGGACCCCAATAAAACAGCTTCCATCGGGGCACAGTTAAACCCTGATGTAGACGCCGCACTGCGAGAGTTCCTACGAGAGAACTAGGACATTTTCGCCTGGCATCCTTCAGACATGCCAGGAATCCCACGCAAGCTGGCAGAGCACAGCTTAAAAATCCTAAAAGGATTCAAACCTGTCAAACAAGCTCTTCGGCGTTTTTCCGAACCTAAGAGACAGGCCATGGGAGAAGAGCTAGCAAAACTATTGGAGGCCGGATTTATCAGAGATATAAAACATCTGGACTGGCTAGCAAACCTGGTGATGGTACCAAAGAAGGACAAATCCTAGCGCCTGTGCGTTGATTTTAAAGACCTTAACAAGGCTTGCCCAAAGGATCCCTTCCCCCTCCCCCGCATCGATCAAATTATCGACGCTACCGTAGGACACGATTCGTTGTGTTTCCTCGACGCATATTCCGGCTACCATCAAATCAAGATGGCAGAATCAGACCAAGCCGCAACGGCATTTATCACACCATACGGCCCATTCTGCTTCAACACAATGCCCTTCGGGCTCAAAAACGCCGGCGCAACATATCAACGCATGATTCAGACATGTCTGGCAAACCAGATCGACAAAATAGTGGAGGCATATGTAGATGATGTGGTCGTAAAAACAAGACATGTCGAATCTCTAGCAGACGACTTGAGGCTCACATTTGATAACCTCCAAACATACGACATCAAGCTCAACCCGGAAAAATGCATTTTTGGCGTTCCAGCCGGAAAGCTCTTGGGCTTCATTGTATCCGGTAGAGGAATTGAAGCAAATCTAGCCAAGATCTGAGCTCTGTCACAATTGGATATCCCAAAGGACCTCAAACAAATACAAAAGTTAACCGGATGCGTGGCGGCTCTAAGCCGCTTTATCTCCCGCCTGGGAGAAAAGGCACTACCCCTTTACCGCCTCCTTCGGCGCACCGAAAACTTCGAATGGACGGATGCAGCCACGGCCGGACTCAAAGAAATAAAAGCCATATTGGCAACAAACCCAGTCCTGGCCGCGCCAAACATTGGCGAACCAATGCTATTGTACATTGCAGCAACACATCAGGTTGTAAGCGCAGTACTCATCGTCAAACGAGAAACGGATGGACACAAATTCCCCCTTCAAAAGCCGGTCTATTATGTGTCCACTGTCCTCACTCCATGCAAATCATGGTACCCGCATTATCAAAAGATTGCGTACGCAGTATTCATGGCATCCCGGAAGCTACGACACTACTTTCAAGAACAGTAGCCTCGGAAGTACCACTTAACGATATTATAAACAACCATGACGCAATGGGCCGGATTGCAAAATGGGCCATTGAGCTCCTCCCATTCGACATAACTTATAAGCCACAGCGAGCCATCAAGTCGCAAGTTTTGGCCGACTTCATCGCAAAATGGACAGAGGCCGAACTCCCTAAAGAGTACGCCACATATTCAAATTGGATCATGCATTTCGACGGCTCCAAGATGTTGGCCGGACTAGGGGCTGGTGTCGTTTTGACGTCCCCCACAGGAGACATAGTTCAATACGTACTCCAGATTATGTACACAGACTCCAACAATTCAGCCGAATATGAGGCCCTTTTACATGGTCTCCGGATGGCAGTATCCATGGGCATTCAACGCCTAGAGGTGCGTGGGGACTCAAACCTCGCAATATCCCAAATAAATGGAGACTTCGATGCCAAGGATCCAAAAATGGCATCTTACCGCAACGCCGTCCTAACAATGTCAGCTCGGTTCGAAGGGCTTGAATTCCACCATATAGCCCGGGAAAATAATCAGGCGGCAGATGTCCTGGAACGCATCGGTGCAAAACACGATGTAGTCCCCCCAACATCTTCTTGGAAAGGCTGTTCAAGCCATCCGTAGTATGGGAAGGGGAGCCGAACAATAACAGCCAGGACCTAACCGCACTGCCCGACACCGAACATTCAGACACAATCAGAGGCTCTGCCAATGAAATAACACCTTCAGCCCACATAATAATGGCCATCATCGCCCTATGTACAGAACCATTCCTCGCCTACCTTAATAGGCAGGAACTCCCCGACGACCAAAATGAGGCACGCTGCATAGTGCGGCGATCCAAAGCCTACAAAGTCCATGAGGGAGAGCTTTATAAGAAAAGCACTACCGGAGTCCTTCAAAGGTGCATCTCCGAAGAGGAAGGGCGGAACCTCCTGGCTGAAATTCATGCCGGACTCGGCGGTCATCACACTGCAGCTCGGTCCCTTGTAAGCAAGGCCTTCCGTACAGGCTTTTATTGGCCGACGGCCTGGGTAGATGCCCAGGACTTTGTCCAATGATGCATCGCTTGCCAGCTCTTTGCAAACCAAAGCCATATGCCACCCACCGCCCTCCAAACTATCCCCATTACTTGGCCCTTCGCGGTCTGGGGGCTTGACATGGTTGGACCCCTTAAAGGCGGAACCCACAAGCAAAAATACCTACTGGTCATGGTGGACAAGTTCACCAAATGGATAGAAGCCAAGCCTGTTAAGACGGCCGAATCCGGACCGGTGATAGACTTTTTATCCGGGGTTGTACACCGTTACGGCGTCCCCCACAGCATCATCACTGATAACGACACGAACTTTACGATCGACGAGGTAAAACTCTGGTGCAAAAACATGGGCATCAAGCTCGATTATGCTTCCGTCTATCACCCACAAACTAACGGCCAGGTCGAACGTGCAAATGGTCTTATCATGAGCGGCATCAAACCCAGATTAGTGCGGTCCCTCAAGGAATCTAACACGCACTGGGTAGAGGAGCCCGACTCCGTACTCTGGGGGCTGCGGACCACGCCGAATCGCACCACCGGATACACACCATTCTTTATGGTGTACGGCGCAGAGGCAGTTTTGCCTTGCGACATAATTCATGACTTGCCTCGAGTGCGCATGTATGAAGAAAGAGAAGCCGAGCTCGATCAGCAGGACAGTTCAGACGCATTGGAGGAGGAGCGTGACGTGGCAAAAGCCCGTTCCGCATTCTATCAACAGCAGGCTCGAAGATACCAAAGCAGAGAAGTACGGGCCAAAAATTACAACGTTGGCGAATTAGTTCTACGCCTGCCGGACAAGAAAAAGGACAAACTCAAGCCCAAGTGGGAAGGTCCCTTCATAATTGACCAAGTCCTGACTGGCGGAGCGTACCGCCTGCGAGATGCATTGGACAACCGACTCGAGCCGAACCCATGGAACGCAGCCCGTCTCCGAAGATTCTATGCCTAGCGCCGGACTCTGTGTTCGTCTCCTTCCTCTGTCCATTTTTTATATACTATCTGTCTTACATTTCTCTCCTTCTCCCCTTCCTTTCTCTTATTGCCTTTAAAGGCTCATCAAATGACGTGTTATTCGCACTCATTAAACCCGGGGGCTTCTTTTAACAGAAGCTTATTTATACGGGCTTAATGCCCAACATGTGTTACACTTCCGCATGTACCTTTTATTTCACCATTATATGCATCAATATGACTTAAGTTTTGTCCAAGCTGGGTTGCCTGGCTCCTGTGCTTACCCCTACGTTCCCGATTATTCAGCTAGGCGGTAAAGGGAGCACCTCTGCAATTGTTACTGCCGGATCAGCTGGATGTGTACCTCAGACTGGGTGAAGCCGAAAGCTAGCATTCTTAAGGGAATATTCGGTCGGTGACCTAAAAGATGATCTTTTCACTTATTTATTTATGCGCCCCCAGATGCTTTTTCCCGCGTCTTTTTCGCGGAATGGGCATGCACTTTAGGGCATGCCTCCCAGGGAAAGGAACCCCTAACGGAACTATTCTCCCTGGAAGATGTTTCTTACTAACCATGTAATATAACATAACTAGTCGGGCACTTGTCTGTTCACGCACTAATGACCCCTACGCCTGGTCTCCATGCATTCCCCGGTTCTTATATAACTGCATGGGAATTCGGACACACTCCGGGCCGTCAGGTCCCGAGGCTGAAGCGAAAAGGTCGGCCATGAAAAATGATCTACAATCCGGCTAGAAGGCATTACAAATGTCAATTAAATTACATAGTCATTCTGACTGATTGTATTCCTCTTCAATACCATCTAGCAGGCTGTCTAATTTACAGTCCTGCTGGGAATACTTTGCGGCCAATTCGACTTGGCCGTATACCAAGCTTACAGGGATCTCCTTCCCATCGGGCCCCACAGGACCGACCTCGGCCATGTGGTTGGGGTCAGCCTTTGTGTACCGCGTCTTTACCATGGCCCAGGCCTCCCTAGTGCCTTGACGGCAGGCCGATATCTTCCACAAGCGGAAGCGCCTCCGTGCTCCCTTTAGCTTCTCCGCAAGCTCTCCAAGACCTTCGGGCATGGAGATGGATGGCCACAAGGCCTGGGTGACGCCTTGCATCGCCCGCCGAACTCGCTTGAGCAGTTGCGAGGGCTCGGGAAGAAGGTCACCCGTAGAACCGGGCATCTCCTCTGTAGGACGACCTGTTAGCACACCTACAGACATTACTCTATTAGACGACTTCCCCACCGAACCTTTTTTTCAACGGTTCGTTCAAGCACTTACTAAATATGCCGCGCCAAAGCCACTGATTCTCCTTAACGGAGTCCGACAGCTGGGCACGAACATCTTTCAGTTCAACGCCCAGCTTGGTGTTGGCATCTTGGAGATCGTTCTTCTCCTGCCTCACCTTTGTCAGCACCTTCTCACCAGCCTTCAGCTGGCGTAGGAGGTGTTGCCTTTCCGGATTCAATCCGGCGCCATCTGCAATTTCATTTGTCAGATTTGCACCCATGCGGTGCTTCGCAAAATGCTTATCTTTCGAAGTGTATATTACCAGAGGGGGTCTCCTTGGGCTCCCCTACCGCAGCTAGTGCAGCCTCAAGTTGAGCTTTGCACTCTTCCAGCTCCTGGGACAGTAGGGAATTCTTTTCTGTAAGAACCTGCATAACAAATGATCCTTAAATCAGTTATTCTACCTGTTTCAAGTCTCGGGGGCTACTGGTATCTATATATAATTACCAAAATTTTCTTACTCATATGTCTTTTACATATTGCTCCGTGGCTCTGGCCAGACCATTTTGAGAGGCACGGAGGTACGCATCTCCCAACTTGAAGGCATCTAACGCCTCTTGGGAGAAACAAGCGTCATGAAGAATTGTCCGGCGACGCCTGTGGTTCATGGCACTCTCCACCTCAGAGTTGGTGGCAGACAACCTGTCCACATCCTCCGTCGGAGGAGCGCCCGGTGCGCGCCTTGTGTTCGCCTCCGCCTCCGGACCAGGCTTTGGAGCCTGGCTGGTGGAGGTGCGATTGGCAACCTCTCCGAATTTAGTCCGGCGAGGTCTCTTTGTCCTAAAGAGAACACGAGTGTTAATGTGCCTTGAAGGTGTAACACCTAGGATAAGGGGGCGCACCATACCTTTGCGCTGACGTCTCGGTCCGGACTGCACCTCTTTTCTGCCCACGGGGCCCTGCGGCCCCTCGTTGGCTTGTCGCCGCAAGTTCGGCCTCCCGTCTCAGAAACCTCTCCTGCAAAGCTCGGTTGTAATCAGGAAACTGAAAACACGAGAGGGCGGACCCCTATTCAGGGTACTGGGACTCCGATCTCAGTTACCTAGGAGGCCGGGATTAGCGCTGGTAATCGGCCGTAATGGCCACCAAGGCATTGTCCTTGCTCAATTGATGGAACACTCCATCAATCAGCTCCACCGATAAGTCCGGATCCTCTTGAGAGTCCGGGTCGAGGGACCGTCCTGGGTCCTCGGGTTGTGGAGGAGGGCTGTTTATTTCTTTAACAACCT
The DNA here is from genome assembly GCA_034509565.1 of Triticum monococcum. Classification (NCBI taxonomy): domain Eukaryota; kingdom Viridiplantae; phylum Streptophyta; class Magnoliopsida; order Poales; family Poaceae; genus Triticum; species Triticum monococcum. Next base: position 677,112,044 of record CM067845.1, read on the forward strand.
AGCGCAGTTCCTGCGTTGAAGTCGCTAGACTGAATATTTAAACAATGGGGATGTAAAACGGATGGGAAAGAAGCGACCACTTACCCAGCTTGGAGGATTGTACATAGAAAATCCACCCTTTGGGTCGACACGGAGAAAATCCTCCTCTTCTCCCTTGTACAAAGCGGACAAGGTCTTTGTTAGAGCCGTAGCCGAATCCGGCCCCTTACGGCTGTAGCGGGTGGTGTCGTCCTCCCCGTTGAAGTCCCACATGGGGTGGCCTCTATACTGTAGCGGCTGCACCCCTCGCATGATGCATGCAGCCATGACCCCGATCATGGTCAGTCCGGAAAGAGCTAACAATCTTATCCGGCCCATCAGGTAAATAACGTCCTTGTCACTTTCCCTTTGAGGGCTCCGTGGACGCCAACTTAGGCGCTTCTTTAGTGGGGCACTGTCGAACTCAGGGAGGCTGATCCGGACAGGATCCGGCTAAGGGACGTCCTCTATGTAAAACCATTCCGAAGGCCAGTCCTCGGACGCCTTCTTTGGGGTTCCGGATAGATATCCAGTCCCGGCGATGTGCCATACTTCGGCTCCGCCCACTTGATACATTGACCCCTTCTGAGAACGGGGCACAAGGCAGAATAGCTCTTTCCACAGCCCGAAATGAGCCTCAACACCCAAAAACAGCTCGTAGAGGGCTATGAAGCCCGCGATATGCAATACGGAGGCGGGCGTAAGATTGTGTAGCTGGAGGCCATAGTACTCCAGTAGCCCCTGGAGAAACGGATGGATTGGAAATCCGAGCCCTCTTATTAGATAAGGGACAAGGCATACACGCTCTCCTTTGGAGGGATTGGGGGCACTCTCCGCTTGCTCTCCGCCATTATAGACGGCAAGACCGACTCAAACCGGGACCATATAGGCCGGGGGGAGAAATCCCTTGGCCTGGAGCATCACTAGCTCGCTGTGAGGGATGGAGCATCTCTCCCAATATCCAGGCCGAGGGCTGGAGGGGCGAGGGGAGGAGTTGCGACGGCTGGCCATGGTGGAATGGACCTTTGTCGGATGCGCTCTGATGAACACTCGCGAAGGGGAGAAGATGTGGTTTGGATCTAAATCCTCGTCCCCTTAAATGGGCGGCTCATTTACGCGGCTAAGGGTGTGGATGTAAAAACACTCATACTTTTCATATTCATTTGACATGTGGGAGACGGCCATTATTGGGCATAGAAGCCAAGGAGCGCAGCGTTTACAAGAAACCAGACTTTATTCAACAAGTACATGGAATTTGGAGGGGGACCCGCCTTGCAATGCCGAAGACAATCCGCGCGCCGGACTCATCATCATTGAAGCCTGGTTCGGGGGCTACTGAGGGAGTCCTGGATTAGGGGGTGTTCGGATAGCCGTACCATACCTTCAGCCGGACTCCTGGACTATGAAGATACAAGATTGAAGACTTCGTCCCGTGTCCGGGAGGGACTTTCCTTGGCGTGGAAGGCAAGCTTGGCGATACAGATATGTAGATCTCCTACCATTGTAACCGACTCTATGTAACCCTAACCCTATCCAGTGTCTATATAAACTGGAGGGTTTTAGTCCGTAGGACAACACATTCATACACAACAATCATACCATAGGCTAGCTTCTAGGGTATAGCCTCTCTGATCTCGTAGTAGATCTACTCTTGTACTACCCATATCATAAATATTAATCAAGCAGGACGTAGGGTTTTACCTCCATCAAGAGGGCCCGAACCTGGGTAAAACTTTGTGTCCCTTGCCTCCTGTTACCATCCGGCCTAGACGCACAGTTCGGGACCCCCTACCCGAGATCCGCCGGTTTTGACACCAACACTACCCTTCATATCCTGCAATTCTCGGAGTACGCGTTGAAGCATAATTGCATTCTTATGAATCTCCTCTAAAAGGTGCTTGTTTTCTGGCCACCATGAGCTTTTCCCTGCATCACTTTCAGTTGGACGGGATATGTCCCAATTGGAGGGTATGTGTGTCCGAGGTGTATTTTCCACTCCATAATTATGAACCAAATTATGGAAGTTGTTCCGATGTAACCTGTGTAAGGGCCTCCTGTCCCTTGTAAGTTCCATCTGCATCAACCTAGCATTTTCGTCCGCATTGTTGGAGGAGGAGGACGACATGATGCCTGGCCTTGAAAACTATGGCAGAAAACATCTCAAAATGAAAACAAGGGATTTTGCCGTGGTACGTTGGTTAAAACCTTCGGGAGATTGTATAATGAATTTTTATCGACCAAAAGAAGTGTTGTGCAAGAAAAGGGAGTCCCGGAGGGCACACAAGGTGGCCACAAGGTAGGGGGCGCGCCCAGGGAGGTAGGGTGCGCCCTCCATCCTTGTGGTCTCCTTGTGCATCTTTCGGACTACTTTTAATTTTTCAATTTTTTTCAATATTCCAAAACGGAGAAAAATTGCAATTGGAAACGTTTTGGAGTCGGTTTACTTACCGTACCACATACCTATTCCTTTTCGGAGTCTGAAATGTTCTGGAAAGTATCCCTTATGTACTCCTCCGGTGTTATGGCATTAATAATATTGGTCTCAACATTTATGGGAGTACCTGAAAGATAATGTTTGATTCTTTGACCGTTTACCACCTTCGGATTTGTCCCTTCGGTGTTGTTAATTTTGATGGCACCGGAATGATAGACCTCCTCGATAACATAAGGACCGTCCGATTTAGAGAGAAGTTTTCCTGAAAAAAATCTTAAACGAGAGTTGTATAGCAAAACATGATCACCTACATTGAACTCGTGCTTTCGTATCCTCTTGTCATGCCATCTTTTAACCTTTTCTTTAAACAACTTGGCATTCTCTTAGGCTTGGGTTCTCCATTCATCAAGCGAGCTTATGTTAAATAACCTCTTTCCACTAGCAAGTTTGAAATCATAATTGAGCTCTTTAATAGCCCAATAAGCTTTATGTTCTAGTTCGAGAGGTAAGTGACATGCTTTTCCATAAACCATTTTATACAGAGACATACCCATAGGGTTCTTATAAGCAGTTCTATAAGCCCATAATGCATCATCAAGTTTCTTAGACCTATTCTTTTAGATCTATTAATAGTCTTTTGCAAAATCAATTTAATCTCTCTATTGCTCAATTCTACTTGACCACTAGACCGAGGATGATATGGAGATGCAATTCTATGGTTAACATCATATTAGCAAGCATTTTACGGAAGGCACCATGAATAAAATGTGAACCACCATCATTCATTAAATATGTAGGGACTCCAAACCTCAGAAAAATAACTTCTTTAAGCATCTTAATAGAAGTGTTATGATCAGCACTACTAGTTGGAATAGTTTCTACCCACTTAGTAACGTAATCAACAACAACTAAAATATGTGTATACCCATTAGATGAAGGAAAAGGTCCCATATAATCAAAGCCCCAAACATCAAATGGTTCAATAACAAGTGAATAATTCATAGGCATTTCCTGACGTCTACTAATATTACCAATTCTCTGGCATTCATCACAAGACAAGACATACTTACGAGCTTCCTTGAAGAGAGTAGGCCAATAAAACCAGATTGCAATACCTTGTGTGCAGTTCTATCTCCAGCAGGGTGTCCTCTGTAGGCCTCGGAGTGACACTTGCATATGATCTGTTCCTATTCATGCTCAGGTACACAACGTCTAATAACACCATCTACTCCTTTATAAAGGTGTGGGTCATCCCAAAAGTAATGTCTTAAATCATAGAAAAACTTTTTCTTTTGCTGGTATGTGAAACTAGGTGGTATAAATTTAGCAACAATGTAATTAGCATAATTAGCATACCATCGAGCATTATGAGAAGCATTTATGACAACTAGTTGTTCATCAGGAAAGCTATCATCAATAGGCCATGGGTCATCAAGAACATTTTCTAACCTAGACAAGTTGTCTGCATCGGGGTTCTCAGCTCCCTTTATCTATTAATAATATGTGAATCAAATTCTTGTAGCAAGAGAACCCATCTAATAAGTCTAGGTTTAGCATCTTTGTTTTCCATAAGATATTTAATAGTAGCATGATCAGTGTGAACAATTACTTTGAAATCTACAATATAAGATCTGAACTTACCACAAGCAAAAACAACTGCTAAAATTCCTTTTCAGTAGTAACATAATTTCTCTGGGCACTATCTAGAGTTTTACTAGCATAATGAATAACATTCAATTTCTTATCAACTCTTTATCCTAGAACAACACCAACAGCATAATCACTAGCATCACACATAATTTCAAAGAGTAAATTACAATCAGGCGGTTGAACAATAGGTGCATAAATAAAGGCTTTCTTAAGTATTTCAAATGCTTCTACACAATCATCATCAAAAAGAAAAGGAACATCTTTTTGCAAGAGATTAGTGAGAGGCCTAGAAATTTTAGAGAAGTCTTTGATAAACCTCCTATATAAACCATCATGACCAAGGAAACTTCTTATACCTTTGATATCTTTAGGACACACCATCTTTTCAATAGCATCTACTTTAGCTTTATCAACTTCAATACCTCTTTCAAAAATTTTATGCCCCAAGACAATACCTTCATTAGCCATAAAGTGGCACTTCTCCCAATCTCTGCAAAACTCGATCTAGATTGCTTAAGCAATCAACAAAAGAAGTTCCGTAAACAGAAAAATCATCCATGAAAACCTCAACAATATTTTCACAAAAGTCAGAGAATATAGCAGTCACACATCTTCGACAGGTAGCTAGTGCATTGCATAAACCAAAAGGCATACGTCTATAAGCAAAAGTTCCGAAAGGGCAAGTAAAAGTGGTCTTTTCTTGGTCCTCTTTTGACACAGGTATTTGAGAGAAACCAGAATAGCCATCTAGAAAGCAAAAATGTGTATGTTTAGATAATCTTTCTAGCATTTGATCAATAAAAGAGAGAGGGTAATGATCCTTTCTAGTGGCTTTATTTAATTTGCGAAAATAAATTACCATTCTATAGCCCGTAACAATTCTTTGTGGGATCAATTCATTCTTATCATTAGGAACAACAGTAATACCTCCCTTCTTAGGGACACAATGAACAGGACTTACCCATCTACTATCAGCAATAGGATAAATTATACCTGCCTCCAGAAGCTTTAGTATTTCATTTCTTACCACTTCTTTCATCTTAGGATTTAACCGTCATTGATGATCAACAACTGGTTTAGCATTAGGCTCCAATTTGATTTTGTGCTGACATAGAGTGGGACTAATGCCCTTCAGATCATCAAGAGTATATCCTATAGCTGCACGGTGCTTCTTCAGAGTTTTCAATAATTTCTTTTCTTCCTGTTGTGAAAGGTTAGCACTAATAATAACAAGATATATCTTCTTTTCATCAAGATAAGCATATTTCAAAGTATCAGATAATTGTTTTAGCTCGAACACGGAATCACCCTTGGGTGGAGGAGTATCCCCAAGGATTTCAACAGGCTAATTGTGTTTCAAAATGGGCCCTTGATTAAAGAATATTTCATCTAATTCCTTTCTTTCATTCGTAAACATATCATTTTCATGGTCTAGCAAATATTGTTCTAAAGGATCAGTAGGAGGGACGACAATAGAAGCAAGACCAATAATTTCATCCTTAATAGGAAGTTCTTTATCATGGGGTTGTCTACGGAATTTAGAGAAATTAAAATCACGAGACATGTCCCCTAAACCGATAGTAACAATATCTTTCTCGCTGTCTACTTAGCATTAACAATATTCAAGAAAGGTCTACCAAATATGATGGGACAAAAGTCATCTTGAGGGGAAGCAAGAACAAGGAAATCAGTAGGATATTTTATTGTGCCACACAAGACTTCAACATCTCTAACAATGCCAATTGGTGATATAGTATCTTTATTGGCTAGCTTAAAAGTAACATCAATATCTTCTATCTCAACAGGTGCAATATCATTCATAATTTCTTTATATAAAGTAAAAGGAATTGCACTCATGCTAGCACCCACATCACATAAGCCATGATAACAATGATCTCCTATTTTAACAGAAACAACAGGCGTGCCAACAATAGGTCTATGTTTATCTTTAATATCGGGTTTAGCAATCCTAGCAACTTCATCACAGAAATAAATAACATGCCCATCAATATTATCAACCAAGAGATCTTTAAACATAGCAGTATTAGGTTCAACTTTAATTTGTTCAGGGGGTGTAGGTGTTCTAGTATAACTCTTACGAACCACAATTGAAGCTTTAGCATGATCCTTTATTCTAACATGAAAAGGTGGCTTCTCAATATAAGAGCATCTCCAGCCGTTGGACCCCCAGGAGGCTTAAAAATCGTCGCCTAGGGGCTAGCCAACGCTAAAATCGGCTCTGGGGGCGATTGGGTTCCCAGCCACCGCGCTAATATCGGCCCATTTTTGGCGCAAATGTGCCCGCTTTTCGGCCCATTTTCGGCGAAAAATCGGCCTGATATCGGCGCAAATCGGCCTATATTCGTTGTGGTTCGGCACAAATTCAACAAAAGTAATTTTTTATCACATAGTTCCTCACAGAAAATCAATAGAAACCAAATAGTTCGACAAATAGTTCAATACAAATTATATAGTTAAACAAATAAAAACTCATATTTCATCACACGTCAAGCTAGGCATTGCCCTTTAGCCTCCATAGGTGCTCCACCAGATCCTGCTGCAGTTGTTGATGCAATAGTGGGTCTCAGATCTCCTGACACATATTGAGGAAGGAAGTCTAGGTTGCTGGTAGGTGGTGATCAACTTGTGCAAGAGGACCCTGCCTATAATATGGTTCAGGTACAAACACTGGCTCTTCCCCCTCGCTCTCAATGATCATGTTGTGCAAGATGACACAGTAAGTCATGATCTCCCACATTTTATCTTTTGACCAGGTATGAGCAGGGTACCGGACAAGAGCAAATCAAGATTGGAGCACACCAAACGCCCAATCGACATCCTTCCTGCAAGCCTCCTGAACCTTTGCAAAGTGCGAGTTCTTGCCTCCTGGCACAGGGTTTGAGATAGTCTTCACAAATTTAGACCATCTCGGATAGATGCCATCAGCTAGGTAGTATCCCTTGTTGTAGTGCTGCCCATTGACCTCGAAGTTCACCAGAGGAGAATGACCTTCAACAAGCTTGGCAAAGATAGGGGAGCACTACAGTACGTTGATGTCATTGTGAGTTCTTGGCATACCAAAGAAGGAGTGCCAAATCCAGAGGTCCTGTGTGGCAACTACCTCAAGTACCACACTGCAACCGCCTTTGGCGCCTTTGTACATCCCCTGCCAAGCACATGGACAATTCTTCCGTTTCCGATGCATGCAGCCGATGCTTCCAAGCATCCCAGGAAATCCTCTTGCTGCATTCTGTGCTAGGATCCGAGCAGTGTCTTCAGCATTGGGTGATCGCAATTATTGTGGTCCAAACACTACCACCACTGCCCTGCAGAACTTGTAGAAACACTCAATGGTCGTGGACTTGGCCATGCACCCATAGTCATCGAGTGAATCACTGGGAGCTCCATATGCAAGCATCCTCATCACTGTCGTGCACTTCTGGATTGAGGCGAATCCAAGTTTGCCGATGCAATCCTTCTTGCACTTGAATTAGCTGTCGAACTCCCAGATGGAATTCACAATCCCGAGGAAAAGCTTTTGGCTCATCCGATAATGGCGCCAAAATACTTTGCCGCCGTGCAGTGGAGCATCCACGAAGTAGTCGAAGTAGAGCATGCAATAGCCTTCCAGACGGTGTCGGTTCTTTACTTTTAGCTGCCCCGACGTCGAGCCACATCACCGCAACTTTCCATTGCTCACGAGCAGGCCGGCGAGGGCGGTGAGGACCATGAGATGCTCCTCGTCCTAGACGTCGGCATTGGCTTCCTCCTCCAACAGCGCCGCGAGCGCCTCCTCGTTGTCCAAGTCCATCGCCGAGTAGACAAATAGCAGAACACCTGGCGGGCATGGTGGGCGCACAACCGCCGGTATACCGCCCTGCGTGGCTAGAGCACCGGAAAACTCGCCCAGAAGTTGGTGGAGAGGTTGCCACGACGAAACCTTCTCTCTTTCCCGGCGGGGAATGGCCTATCTAGCGGTGCTCGGCGGTGGGCGGCGCCGGGATTAGCAAGGTGGTGGCTGAGCGCGCGGGGGTGGGGGGCGAATATGGATGATTGCCTTGACTTTTCGCCTGACAGTGTCGCCCAGGCGTGTTTTCCCCTTCCGCCGGAGCCCCCGAGCGCACCCAGTGCGCTGGATTCGGCCTAGGATCGTCGGGCCCAAAAACAGGCCGAGCTTTCAGCATCTTGGGGGCCCGACTGGGGTTTTTTCGGCGCCGGCGCAAAAAAAGTCACCCTGCGGGGCCTGTTAGGGGTGCGACTGGAGATGCTCTAAGCAGTAGGAACAATAGGATCAACATTATAAGTAATAGTTTCTTCTTCAACTTTAATAGGTTCTACTACTTTCACTTCAATGGGAGGATGATATTTAAACTACTTCTCCTTAGGGAGATCAACATGAGTAGCAAAGGATTCGTAGAAAGAAGCTACTATCTCAGAGTCAAGTCCATACTTGGTGCTAAAATCACGAAAAGCATTGGTATCCATAAAAGATTTGACACAATCAAACTTAAGGTTTATACCTGACTCATTACCTTCGTCGAGTTCCCAATCTTCAAATTTGCATTTAATTATTTCCAATAAATCCCATTTAAATTCAATACCATTCTTCATAAAAGAACCAATACAAGAAGTATCGAGCATGGATTGATCATTACGAGAAAGCCCAACATAAAAGTTCTGAATAATAATTTCTCTTGAGAGCTCATGATTGGGGCATGAATATAACATTGACTTAAGCCTCCCCCAACCTTGAGCGATACTTGCTCCTTCATGAGGCCAAAAATTATAAATATAATTCCGATCATGATGAACTAGATGCATAGGATAAAACTTATGATGAAATTCCAATTTTAGTCGGTTGTAGTTCCAAGATCCAATATCATCACATAGCCTATACCATGTCAATGCCTTTACCTTCAAAGATAAAGGGAAGACCTTCTTCTTGACTTCATCCTCGGGTAAACCTGCAAGCTTAAATAATCCATAAACTTCATCCACTTAGATTAGATGCATATCAGGATGTAATGTTCCATCTCCTGCATAAGGACTAACTAGCAGTTTCTCTATCATACCCGAAGGAATTTCATAATAAATATTTTCAGTAGGTGTAGTGGGTTGAGGAGCAACTCTTTCCTCTTCGAGTCGAGGTGATGATACCCTGAACAAGCCCCTCAAAGGATTATTTTCCATAGTGACAAGTGATAGTAAATTTCAGCACACTATATAAATGGTTCCTTACCAAATTCCACTTACCAAAGGCGCTTCACTCCCTGACAACGGCGCAAGAAAAGAGTATTGATGACCCACAAGTATAGGGGATCTATCGTAGTTCTTTCAAGAAGTAAGAGTGTCGAACCCAACGAGGAGCAGAAGGAAATGACAAGCGGTTTTCAGCAAGGTATTCTCTGCAAGCACTAAAATTATTGGTAACAGATAGTTATGTGATAAGATAATTCGTAATGAGTAATAAGTAACAAAAGTAACTAAGTTGAAGCAAGGTGGCCCAATCCTTTTTGTAGCAAAGGATAAGCCTGGACGAACTCTTATAATCTTGCGGTGTGTTTTTCGAGATCCGATGAATTGTGGGTTTATGATCAAGATTATCTATGAACAATTTTTGAATCTTCTCTGAATTCTTTTATTTATGATTGGTTATCTTTGCAAGTCTCTTCGAATTATCAGTTTGGTTTGGCCTACTAGATTGATCTTTCTTGCAATGGGAGAAGTGCTTAGCTTTGGGTTCAATCTTGCGGTGCTCGATGCCAGTGACAGAAAGGGAAACGACACGTATTGTATTGTTGCCATGGAGGAGAAAAAGATGGGGTTTATATCATATTGCATGAGTTTATCCCTCTACATCATGTCATCTTGCTTAAAGCGTTACTCTGTTCTTATGAACCTAATACTCTAGATGCATGCTGGATAGCGGTCGATGTGTGGAGTAATAGTAGTAGATGCACGCAGGAGTCGGTCTACTTGTCACAGACGTGATGCCTATATACATGATCATACCTGGATATTCTCATAATTATTCGCTTTTCTATCAATTGCTCGAAAGTAATTTGTTCACCCACCGTAATACTTATGCTATCTTGAGAGAAGCCACTAGTGAAACCTATTGCCCCGGGTCTATTTTCCATCATACAAGTTTCCAATCTATTTTATTTTTCAATCTTTAATTTCAATCTATATCATAAAAATACCAAAAATATTTATCTTATTATTATTATCTCAATCAGATCTCACTCTTGCAAGTGGTCGTGAAGGGCTTGACAACCCTCTATCGCGTTGGTTGCGAGGTTCTTATTTGCTTGTGTAGGTACGAGGTGACTCGCGTGTGGTCTCCTATTGGATTGATACCTTGGTTCTCAAAAACTGAGGGAAATACTTACGCTGCTTTGCTGCATCACCCTTTCCTCTTCAAGGGAAAACCAACGCATGCTCAAGAGGTAGCAAAGCTCGTTCTTATTAAGGTAGGCCAGGAACGGTTTGCTCCATTAGGCAATGACTGCCATAATGAGATGGGCCAATGGTGTTATTTCGGTGGTTGAGCCTCCGACGATATCGGTGTGTTCAGAATCTGGGGTTGTGTTCGGATCCGGACTAGTGTTTCCCCCTCCCCCTGCCACACCACGGATGGCTTAAAAAGCCTTTCCAGAAAATGTTAGGTGGGACGGGGTCGCGCTTAGCGCCTATGCGAGCAAGAACGTCCGCCGCTTGATTACTTTCACGGGCCACATGATGGAACTCGAGTCCCTCGAACCGAGCCGACATACGACATTACGATAAGCTGCCATCTTCGGGTCTTTGGCATCGAAGTCTCCATTTATTTGAGATATTGTGAGGTTTGAGTCCCCACGCACTTCCAGGCGCTGTATGCCCATGGAGACAGCCATCCGGAGACCATGCAATAAGGCCTCGTATTCGGCTGCGTTATTGGACTCTGTGTATAGTATTTGGAGTACGTATTGAACGACGTCTCCAGTAGGGGACGTTAAAATGACGCCCGCTCCTAGTCCTGCCAGCATTTTGGAGCCATCGAAATACATAACCCAATTGGAATATGTGCCGTACTCTTTAGGGAGTTCGGCCTCTGTCCATTCAGTGACGAAGTCAGCAAGTACTCTGGATTTAACAGCTTGACTTGGTTTATACATAATGTCAAATGGGAGGAGCTCAATGACCCATTTGTCAATCTGGCCCGTGGCATCGCAGTTGTTTATTATGTCGTTGAGTGGTACTTCGGAAGCCACCGTGATCGAACACTCCTGGAAGTAGTGCCGTAGCTTTCGGGATGCCATGAAGACCGCGTATGCTATCTTTTGAAAATGGGGGTACCGGGATTTGCATGGTGTAAGGACAGTGGATACGTAGTATACTGGCTTCTGAAGCGGGAATTTGTGTCCGTCCTGTTCTCTTTCAATGACGAGTATGTCGCTCACCACCTGATGTGTTGCCGATATGTATAGTATAGCAACATGGGTTCGCTGATGTTTGGTGCGACCAGGATTGGGTTGCTCGCTAGAAGGGTTTTTATTTATTCCAGTCTGGCTATTGCCGCATCCCTCCACTCGAAGTGATCGGTTCGCCGTAGAAGACGATAGAGTGGCAGTGCCTTTTCTCCCAATCTGGAGATAAAGCGGCTTAGAGCTGCCACGCAACCCGAGAGTTTTTGGACTTGTTTAAGGTCTGTTGGCGTAGCCAATTGTGACAGAGCTTGGATTTTGGCTGGATTTGCTTCAATTCCTCTATTGGAAACGATGAAGCCCAGCAGCTTTCCTGCGGGGATGCCAAAAACACACTTTTCTGGATTGAGCTTAATGTCATATGCGTGGAGGTTGTCAAATGTGAGCCGTAGGTCGTCTATTAGTGTTTTGACGTGCCTTGTCTTGATTACGACGTCATCCACATAGGCTTCAACTGTCTTTCCGATCTGTTTCTCCAGGCATGTTTGGATCATGCGTTGATAAGTGGCGCCGACGTTCTTGAGTCCGAAGGGCATGGTGTTGAAGTAGAATGGCCCATATGGGGTGATGAATGCTGTTGCAGCTCGATCGGACTCCTTCATTTTAATTTGATGGTATCCGGAATATGTGTCAAGGAAGCATAATGAGTCGTGTCCTACGGTAGCATCAATGATCTGGTCAAAGTGGGGAGGGGGAAGGGATCCTTAGGGCAAGCCTTGTTGAGGTCTTTGAAATCGAAGCACAGGCGCCAGTACTTGTCCTTCTTTGGAACCATCACCAGGTTTGCCAGCCAGTCCGGATGTTTTATTTCTCTAATGAATCCTGTCTCGATTAGCTTGGCTAGCTCCTCCCCCATAGCTTGACGTTTGGGTTCGGAAAAGCGCCACAGTGTTTGCTTGACCGCTTTATATCCCTTCAATATATTGAGGCTGTGTTTGGCCAACTCACGTGGGATTCCTGGCATATCAGAAGGGTGCCAGGCGAATATATCCCAATTCTCGTGCAGGAACTCTCGTAGTGCGGCGTCAACCGTTGGGTCTAGTTGTGCTCCAATGGATGATGTCTTCTTGGGGTCCGTTGGATGGACTTGGAATTTGACTATTTCTTCCGCTGATTTGAAGGAGGTGGATTTGGGTCGTTTGTCTAGGACCACATCATCCCTATCCACTTTGGAGCGTAGCGCGGTTATTTCTTCGGCTGCGAGGGCTTCAGATAACGCCTCGAGGGCCAGGGATGCGGTTTTATTCTCGATGCGGAGTGCTATGTCCGGATCACTAGCTAGAGTGATTATACCGTTGGGCCCATGCATCTTAAGCTTCATGTATCCATAATGGGGTACCGCTTGGAAGCGCGTAAATGCATCTCGCCCTAAGAGGGCGTGATATCAACTGTTGAAAGGGGCCACTTGGAAGGTAATTTCCTCAGACCGATAGTTCTCCGGTGTGCCGAATACCACGTCGAGTGTGATTTTTCCCGCACACGTGCCTCCCGACTGGGAATGATTCCTCGGAAGGTCATGTTACTTTGCTCGATGCGGCTCCTGTCTATTTCCAGTTTTGTATTGTATCCTCATAGATGAGGTTTAGTCCGCTGTCGCCGTCCATGAGAACCTTGGTGAGCCGAAAGCCGTCGACAATTGGGATGAGGACCAAGGCGGCTGGTGCTCGGTCTGTCCTGTATTTTGGCTTGTTGCCAACATTAAAGGTTATCGCCGTGCCATTCCAAGGGTTTATTGTTGCAATCTGGCAGACTTCTGTGAGTTCGCGGAGTGCCCTTTTGCACCTATTGTTTGAGGCGAATGTCTCGAAGACCGTCAATACTTTGAGGTCGTCGTCTTCTGGGGGGTGTTGCTCTGGGGTATTCCTGGTGAGGATATCTTCACCGCTCTTGGCCACCTGCCGGAGTATCCAACATGCTCTAAGGCTGTGGGTTGGTATGCTATCTGGTGTTGTGTGTATTTTGCATGGCCCGTCGAGCCATCCTTCCAGAACGGTTCCGCCCCCCCCCCCCCCCCGTAACGGGCTTGTGTTTCTTTACCATTTGTCCCGGCGTGCCATGAGGGTGCACCCTTTTCGTCTGAACGAGGGGTTGAGTGGGGACTGCTGGTCCCCACCGTGCCACCTGAGTTTTCTAGGCGCTTTCCATTGCGCTGTACTTCTACACGATAGTTGCCAAGTCAGCAAAGTGTAATATGTGACGGAGGTTGATGGCATTGAGGATTCCCTCGTCCGTGCAATTGTTGTGAAACACTGAGATCGCCTCTTCGCCGTGGCAATCTTTGATCTTGTTTTTGACAAGGAGGAATTTGGCCCAAAAGTGGTGGATCATTTCCTGAGATTGCTGCTGCGTGCTCAAGAGAGCGCTTATGTCTGGGTGGGTGGGTGGAATTAAACCGAACCCTGACCCAATTTTGGGTCCGGAGTCCGAAGATCTGACGGACTTAGTGGTTCGAGCTCCGGGATATCAACTGATTTTTTAAGCTTATCATCCAATTCTATGTTTAGAGGACAAGGCGTGTCTTTCTTTCGGTAGGTGTCCGGCTTCTCGAGGTCGGAGATCCGAACATAGTTCGTCCTCAATATAGAGGAAGAGTTATATTGCTCCTCGACTACTGCTATCCGGTGGGTGATCGGTGGAGATTTAATTTCTCCCTGGTCGGTTTTAAGCCCAATCCAATCGTACTCTGTAGCGACCCCAAGGTGGCAATGCGATCTAGGAGTTTGCTTAAAGAAGATAACTCCGTCGGATCCATCCATTTGGCATATTCAGAATCAATGCAGAGGCGATTTTCGATGACTCAAAAGGTCATCAGCGTCGGCTCAAGGGCCGAACAGACGGTCATGATAAAACCGCCGAGCCGAAGGGTTTGGCCTGAGGCCAGAGCTCCTCCGGAGGTGATAGTTTCCTTGACGATAAGTCGAGCCATCAACCCTTTCCACGACGGCACAATGGAACTCTCAATGAAAGCACCAATGTGGGTGTCAAAACCAGCGGATCTCGGGTAGGGGTCCCTAACTGTGCGTCTAAGGTCGATGGTAATAGGAGACAGGGGACACAATGTTTTACCCAGGTTCGAGCCCTCTCTATGGAGGTAATATCCTACGTCCTGCTTGATGGATCTTGATGAATAAGAGTATTACAATAGTTGATCTACCATGAGATCATAATGGCTAAACCCTAGAGGCCTAGCTTGTATGGTTATGATAATGTATGTCCTCCGAACTATGTCCTCCGGTTTATATAGACACTGGGAGGATCTAGGGTTACACAAGGTCGGTTACAAAGAAAGGGATCTACATATCTAGTCGCCAAGCTTGCCTTCCACGGCAAGGAGAGTCCTATCCGGATACGGGTGCAGTCTTCGGTCTTCGTATCTTCACAGCCCACCAGTCCGGCCCATGGCTAACAGGCCGGACGCCCGAGGACCCCTTAGTCCAGGACTCCCTCAATAGCCACACACACATATGTAGTTCTAGATGATATCGACGACGATCATCATCCTGAAGCTTGGGCGGTGGGTGTTCCTGATAGTAATTAGGATGGCCTATCCAACACGAAGATTCTTGCCAACGAGGAATCTCTTCCACCCAACCGAGTTTAAGTGTGTGCGATCCTCTGTGTCCATGCGGTAAGTATAGGTGGTGACGGAGACCCTTGTGGTAAGGCGTAGTCTAGCTGAGCCTTCTTCATCAGGCTTGATACCACAACTCACAGATAGGTTCTTTGGCAATTTCTGAATAATAAAAACATATCAATTAATAAATAGCCTCACACATACTCTTGCAAATATATTTCCATCAAGTATAGATTTCTACACTATCAAAAGACACATCACTACACATTTGTACTAATCAAGCATGGATTCTACTAATAAGTATATATGGACTATCTACACTATTAATAGTTCCTTGGATTCTACACTAATAAGCATGTGATCAGACTCTACACTAAAGCATATCATCGCCTAGATTCCACAAAGCATATCATTGGACTCTACACTAAGCATATCATCGGATTCACTAATCATATCATCGGATAATTTGCATTTGTAAGTATAACAATAAAGCATATATATATGTATCATCAAATTACTATAGTCAATATAACATACCATTTTGTGCCGACCGACCATGGTACTTGTCAGTCGGGTCACGAATGGCACCCCGACAAAGTCATCACATGGCGGAATTATGTCCCATAGGTTGCACACCTCCTCCTCGCTCAGCCTCATTCTTTGAGCTACGATGGCTTCATGAAGTGGGTTCTCATCATCTTCATCGAGTGGGTCCTCATCATCTTCGTTATCTTCATCATCTTCCACCAGGTTGATATAAATGACATCCAGCTTGGATCTTTCTGCTCTGAAGGAGAAGCTGATCAACTCACCACCAGTAAGACACATGCTGGCGAGGAAACGGGCCCATCCATCTCCTCCAATCTACGACATATTGCGTCCTTTCTCGACCTTCATAGTGTACGGCCCCCCAGATCCTCAAATATCACAGTGTCTCCTGTTAGCTTATTGAATTTCAACCTCACATTGCATGGGACGATCTGTGTAAAAAAAGAAAAATGACACAATACAGTAATGCCAACACTAAAACTAAAATAGTTGTTACATTTCATGTAATTTCCTACCGCCGCATGATGAAAACTCGGCTGGAAGTAGATTCCGAACAGCTTGCCAGTTGCAAGGTTGCTGGCGCACCTCGACTTGCACAGTAGACATGGTGGTGGTGGTGGTGGCACCATTTTCCTAAAGCAATATGAGCAAAGGATTAACGATCCACTTCACAGGAAAGAAAAACAGTAGCATGTGATATTTTTGGTTCTTCCGCGAGAAGCAATTTGATGGACAATTATAATCCTAAGATCTAGTCACATATTAGATGACAAGGTACCACCTACCAAAGCATTTCGGTGGCACCTATTGCCAAAAATACTTTTCGCAAATATTACCAAATCAGGGTACCACCTACCAAGACATTTCATCTAATTTGGCCCCTATTGCCTAAGATAATTGATTAAAAAAACAAGTGGAAAATTTAACTAAATTGGCACCTACATTTTGCCAAAAAATAACTTATTATAGAAAAACAAAAGCATCTACCTATCCATCTACAGAAAAAATAACAATAAAATGGTGCATACTAAATCAACTAAATCAACTAGGCTACTAAATCAACTAAATCAACTAGCCTACTAAATCAACTAAATCAACTAACCTAGTAAATCAACTAAATCATATCAACTAAATCAAAATGTTGCAGGGAGGAGGGGTTGTGGATGGAGGAGGGAGGAGGGAGAAGGAGGGGTGACTCAATGAGGGAGAAGAGAGAAGGACGGAGGAGGAAGGCGGAGCGAGGAGGGGCCGGCTGGCAGCGAGTCGAGGAAGGATGGAGGAGGAAGGCGGACCGAGGAGGGGCCGACGAGCGGCGAGTTGATGGAGGACGGAGGAGGAGGCTGGTACCGAGTCTAGCGAGGAGGAGGTGGAGGTGACGACGGCGCAGAGGGAGGAGGGGTGACGAGGAGGACCGGCGCGGGGTGGGGGGGGGGGGTTGAGGGGGAGACCGAGTGAGTGTGAGTGGATTGGATAGAGGAGAGTCGGGGGTAGGAGATGGAATGGCTTAGCAGTAGCGCGCTATAGAGAAAGGCGCTACTGCTAAACAACCTAGCAGTAGCGCCTTTCACAAAGAACGCGCTAATGCTATGTGTCAGCATGTAAAAATAGACATAAAAAATACATTGATCGGCAATGATCTTTTTGTGTACAATATGATTTGTCAATATGAGTCCTCACTTGTTTAGGAACCGGTGAAGACTCATATTGTGGCCACAAATTCTACACATAGAGTTCAATGAAGACCAAGTGCTTGTGAAAGTTTGAGAAGTAACATATTTAAGGTGGTAGAAACTCTCTTCACAGAGCGAGGTGGGACTAATTTTTTGTAGTAAACTTAGCAGTAGTGGTTATTGTGGAAATGCGCTACTGCTATGGTCCGTAGTAGTAGCGCTCTTTGTATTAATGCGCTTCTGCTAGAACTAGCCCCACGGCGGCGTCGTGGCAATTATAGCAGTAGCACATCTTAGGGTAGGCGCGCTATTGCTACATTTATTCCAGCAGCGAGTTTTGTGTGCGCGCGCTACTGCTATGTAGCAGCAACGCCTTATTTTAAAGCGCGCTGCTGGTAAGATTCTATTTATAGGCTTTTTCCTAGTAGTGGTAGTCTTCCTCGTTGGCGACTCCATCCATTCCAATGTTGTTCCTTTTGCCTCTCCTCATGAAAACACGACTGGGATTGCATGGGTCGGTGATGAAGGAGCATTGTGTCACGTGCTTAGCGTGTACCCATGGCTCGTTTTTTGCAATAGCATTCACGGTAGCACTCTTGGCGTTAGGTATAGTGATGGTAGTGAAATACTGGTTTTCTCTTTCGACATTCTTAGCCCATCTGACACGGAACATCGTCGCATTGTGCAGTCCAGAGTAGTCAAGCTCCCAGATCTCCTCGACCCTTTTGTAAAATCTCTCAGTTGCGTCATTGTCGCTACCGGTCATGCATTCCATCGTCACCCTTGAGTTCTGATCATCACTGTCCATATCTTTGGCCTCTGTGTACAACGTGGATCCGTTGATATCGTATACCGGATAGGTGACGAGGTTGGGCGAGGGGCCATGTGCTAAGGCATATATGAGCAATCCGTCCTTAGGGCCCTTTTCCGGGGATTAGCAACAATATGCTCTTTGAACCGATTAAGGAAAGTGGAGTTGTGCTCTCTAGTAACTTCGGTGTCCGTCTTGCATACCCCCCGGTCACGATACTTCTTTGCGATAGTTTCTTTGTGCGGTGTCGCAAAAGGATCTACCTGGTGTAGGTTTTGTAGCACTACCAAGTTTGCTCTATCAAAGTCGTTGCGTTGATCTGAGTAGGCCACATGCAGGTCCCTGCGACCGTTGGAGTGACCTTCTCCTTCGAGCCTCCCAACGTGCTTGTTAACACGCAAACCAACACCAGGCAGCCGGTCTGCGCCATATAGGAAATTCTCGCAGAAAGAGATGCACTCCTGTGTAAGATAGCCTTGGACGATGCTTCCATCCAGATGGGACATGTTACGAACGAATCTTTTGATGATCCCATTCATCCTCTCGAACGACATCATGTTGTGCAGGAATGACGGCCCCGGGTCTATTATGTCATCCACAATATGAACAAATAGATGCACCACGACGTCAAAGAACGCGGGCGGGAAGTACATCTCAAGCTCATTTAGTATCACAATGATCTCTTCTTATAGCCTTCGGAGCTGCTTCACACTGATTGACTTTCAAGAGATGACATCAAAAAAGTTGCAAAGGCCAATAAGCGTGTCACGGACATGCTTGTCTATTATCCATCTACAGGCGTCATCATCACATGATAGTCATGGGACCTCATCCCGCTGAACCTTTTCTTCTTCGTGTCTAGATATCTTCTTATCTTGCCACAGTAACCGGAACTAACTTTGATTCTGGTAAGGCACTTGAAGAAGTGATCGATCTCAGCCAGAATTAAGGTGAAGCAAGAAGGGGGGCAATAATCCTCTTCCTTTACTTTTTTGCCCTTCTTCTCCCGCACCTCTGTCCCCGTCTCTGTCTCCTCTGACTTTTTACAAGGCGGCATGTGTAGATCTGCCTTGATCTCCTAATCTTGCAAGTCTTTTCTTGACTTTGGCCCATCGTTGGTCTTATCCGGCATGTTCATCAGTGTCACAAGCAAGCTCTCAAGGAAATTCTTACATATATGCATTTGATCAAGGCAATGAGGTGTGTGGAGTTTGTGCCAGTACTCCAAGTCCTAGAAAATAGCTAGATCTCGTCTTCCATACCTTCAGCAGCGGCTCCGACGCCTTTTTCATCGTCTTTCTTGGCGTGGGGCACTGTTCCTAGTTTTTCAGCAGCTCATCAATTTCGGTGCTACTCCACTTACGTGGAGGTCCTCGATGCTCAGCCTCACCATTGAATAGATCTCCACGGTTTCTCCATGGGTCGTCCTTCTCGAGCTATCTTCGATGCCGCATGTACATGATTTTCCCAGACCCGCCATCTTTCCTTGACGTTAGCTACTGAGACGTCATATCATCCATGCATCGCGCGCATCCGCAATATCCATGGCACACCTAGCCTGCAACATATCCATAACTGAGATAGTCTGGAACCATCGTGATCAACGCGACTCTCATATAGAAATACTCGCCTTTGCTGGCGTCCCATGTTAGCGCCCGTGTTTTCCATAACGCGTCTAACTCCTCTTGAAGTAGCCCATGATATAGATTACTATTATTTCCCAGTTGTTTCGGCCCTTGAATCAGCATGCTCATGTGTATGTACTTCGACTTCATGCAGAACCAGGGGGAGGTGGTACATCCATACAAACACGGACCATGTGATATGGATGGTGTTCTGGTTGCCAAACAGATTCATGCCATCAGTACACGCGCCAAGCACGATCTTCCTTGCATCACATTCGAAATACCGATATTAGCCGTTGAAAGCTCTCCACTGGCTTCCATCCATGATGTGTCTCACCTTCGGATCATCTCCATCGTCGGGCTTCTTCCTCTCTGCGTGCCAGCGCATGAGCTTTGCTTCCTTGGGATCTACAAAATACCGCTGGAGACGGGGAGTGATCGGTAAGTACCATACAACTTTCTAGGGATATTTCTTCCTGACCTTCTTTTATCAAGAAGCATTGCACACCTGACAACTGGTTTTTTCTGCGTGCTCCTTCCGATTAATTATGCAATCGTTGATGCATGCATGGTATCTAACATGCGACAGATCAAGAGGGCACACGATCTTCTTGGCCTCATCCACACTAGTAGGACATAGATTCCTCGTGGGAAGAACATCCTTTAGGTACTTGAGAAGCTCATTGAGGCTAGTGTCAGTCCATTTGTTTTTAGCCTTCGTCTTCAGGAGTTCGAGCGTGTGATACGTCTCCAACGTATCTAGAATTTTTGATTGTTCCATGCTATATTATATCCTGTTTTGGATATTATTGGGCTTTATTATACACTTTTATATTCTTTTGGGACTAACCTATTAACAGGAGACCCAGCCCAGAATTGCTGTTTTTTGCCTATTTTAGGGTTTCACAGAAAAAGAATATCAAACGGAGTCCAAACGGAATGAAACCTTCGGGAACGTGATTTTTTGAACGAACATGATCCAGAGACTTGGACCCTACGTCAAGCAATCAACGAGGAAGGCATGAGGTAGGGGGCGCGCCTACCCCCCAGGCGCGCCCTCCACCCTCGTGGGGCCCACGTTGCTCCACCGACGTACTCCTTCCTCCTATATATACCTACATACCCCCAAACTACCAGAGACGGAGACAAAACCCTAATTCCACCGCCGTAACTTTCTGTATCCACGAGATCCCATCTTGGGGCCTTTTCCGGTGCTCCACTGGAGGGGTTATCGATCATGGAGGGCTTCTACATCAACACCATAGCCCTCCGATTAAGTGTGAGTAGTTTACTTCAGACCTACGGGTCCATAGTTATTAGCTAGATGGCTTCTTCTCTCTTTTTGGATCTCAATACAAAGTTCTCCCCCTCTCTTGTGGAGATCTATTAGATGTAATCTTCTTTTGCGGTGTGTTTGTTGAGATCGATGAATTGTGGGTTTATGATCAAGTTTAGCTTTGAACAATATTTGAATCTTCTCTGAATTCTTTTATGTATGATTGGTTATATTTGCTAGTCTCTTAGAATTATCAGTTTGATTTGGCCTACTAGATTGATCTTTCTTGCAATGGGAGAAGTGCTTAGCTTTGGGTTCAATCTTGCGGTGTCCTTTCCCAGTGACAGTAGGGGCAACAAGGCATGTATTGTATTGTTGCCATCGAGGATAACAAGATGGGGTTAATATCATATTGCATGAGTTTATCCCTCTACATCATGTCATCTTGCTTAAAGCGTTACTCTGTTCTCTTGAACTTAATACTCTAGATGCATGCTGGATAGCGGTCGATGTGTGGAGTAATAGTAGTAGATGTAGGCAGGAGTTGGTATACTTGTCTCGGACGTGATGCCTATATACATGATCATACCTAGATATTCTCATAACTATGCTCAATTCTGTCAATTTCTCAACAGTAATTTGTTCACCCACCATAATACTTATGCTCTCGAGAGAAGCCTCTAGTGAAAGCTATGGCCCCCGGGTCTATTTTCCCTGATATTAATCTTCCAATACTTAGTTATTTCCTTTGCCATTTATTTTACTTGCATCTTTATTTCTCTTTATCATTAAAATACCAAAAATATTATCTTATCATATCTATCAGATCTCACTCTCGTAGGTGATCACGAAGGGATTGACAATCCCTTTATCGCGTTGGTTGCAAGGAGTTTATTTGTTTGTGTAGGTGCGAGGGACTCATGCGTGGCCTCCTACTGGATTGATACCTTGGTTCTCAAAAACTGAGGGAAATACTTATGCTGCTCTACTGCATCACCCTTTCCTCTTTAAGGGAAAACCAACGCAGTACTCGAGAGGTAGCAAGAAGGATTTCTGGCGCCATTGCCGGGGAGTCTACGCAAAAGTCAACATACCAAGTACCCATCACAAACCCTTATCTCCCGCATTACATTATTTGCCATTTGGCTCTCGTTTTCCTCTCCGCCACTTCACCCTTGCCGTTTTATTTGCGCGCTCTCTCTCCATCCTCCCTCTCTTTCTCTATTCGCCTCTTTTTGCCCGTTTCTTGTTTGCTTGTGTGTTAGATTGCTTGCTTGTCACGATGGCTCAAGATAATACCAAATTGTGTGACTTTACCAATACCAACAACAATGATTTTATTAGCACTCTGATTGCCCCTCTTACCGATGCTGAATCTTGTGAAATTAATGCTGCTTTGCTGAATCTTGTCATGAAAGATCCGTTTTCCGGCCTTCCTAGTGAAGATGCCGCTACCCATCTAAACAACTTCGTTGATTTGTGTGATATGCAAAAGAAGAAAGATGTGGACAATGATATTGTTAAATTGAAGCTATTTCCTTTTTCGCTTAGAGATCGTGCTAAAGCTTGGTTTTTGTCTTTGACTAAAAATAGTATTGATTCATGGAATAAGTGCAAAGATGCTTTTATCTCTAAGTATTTTCCTCCCGCTAAGATCATCTCTCTTAGAAACGATATTATGAATTTTAAGAAACTTGATCATGAACATGTTGCACAAGCTTGGGAGAGTATGAAATTAATGATACGTAATTGCCCTACACATGTTTTGAATTTGTGGATGATTATACAATTTTTTTTATGCCGGATTGAATTTTGCTTCTAGAAATCTTTTAATCGGCCGCGAGAGACACTTTTATGGAAATCACTTTAGGAGAAGCTACTAAACTCCTAGATAATATTATGGTTAATTATTCTCAATGGAACACTGAAAGATCTACTAATAAGAAAGTGCATGCGATAGAGGAAATTAATGTTTTGAGTGGTAATATGGATGAACTTATGAAATTATTTGCTAATAAAAGTGTTTCTTCTGATCCTAATGATATGCCTTTGTCTACTTTGATTGAGAATAATAATGAATCTTTGGATGTTAATTTTGTTGGTAGGAATAATTTTGGTAACAACGCGTCTAGAGGAAACTTTAATCCTAGGTCGTATCCTAGTAATTCCTTTAATAATTATGGTAATTCCTACAACAATTCTTATGTAAATTTTAATAAGATACCCTCTGATTTTGAATCTAATATTAAAGAATTTATTACCTCGCAAAAGAATTTGAATGCTTTGATTGAAGAAAAATTGCTTAAGATTGATGAGTAGGCTAGGAACGTTGATAGAATTTCTCTTGATGTTGATTCTTTGAAACTTAGATCTATTCCTCCTAAGCATGATATCAATGAGTCTCTCAAAGCCATGAGAATTTCCATTGATGAGTGCAAAGAAAGAACCGCTAGGATGCATGCTAAGAAAGATTGCTTTATAAAAGCGTGTTCTTCTAGTTTCCATGATAATAAAGATGAAGATCTAGAAGTTATTGCTGTGTCCCCTATTAAATCTTTGTTTTGTAGTATGAATCTGGATAATGATGGGACTGAATATGATCCACCTTTACCTAGAAGGCGTTCCAAAAATTCGGAGTCTTTAGATCTTGATGCTAAAATTGTTAAAAGTGGGATTGAAGAAGTCAAAACTTTAAATATTAATGAACCCACTATTTTGGATTTCAAGGAATTTAATTATGATAATTTCTCTTTGATAGATTATATTTCCTTGTTGTAATCCGTGCTAAATTCTCCTCATGTTTATAGTCAAAATAAAGCCTTTACCAAACATATCGTTGATGCTTTGATGCAATCTTTTGAAGAAAAACTTGAGTTGGAAGTTTCTATCTCTAGAAAACTTTATGATGAGTGGGAACCTACTATTTAAATTAAGATTAAAGGTCATGAATGCTATGCTTTGTGTGATTTGGGTGCTAGTTTTTCCACGATTCCTAAGACTTTGTGTGATTTGCTAGGTTTCCGTGATTTTGATGATTGCTCTTTAAACTTGCACCTTGCGGATTCCACAATTAAGAAACCTATGGGAAGAATTAATGATGTTCTTATTGCTGCAAATAGGAATTATGTGCCCATGGATTTTATTGTACTTGACATAGATTGCAATCCTTCACGTCCTATTATTCTTGGTAGACCTTTCCTTAGAACGATTGGTGCAATTATTGATATGAAGGAAGGGAATATTAGATTCCAATTTCCGTTAAGGAAAGGCATGGAACACTTCCCTAGAAATAAAATTAAATTACCTTATGAATCTATTATGAGAGCCACTTATGGATTGCCTTCCAAAGATGGCAATACCTAGATCTATCTTTGCTTTCATGCCTAGCTAGGTGCGTTAAACGATAGCGCTTGTTGGGAGGCAACCCAATTTTATTTTTATTCCTTGCTTTTTGCTCCTGTTTATTAATAAATAATTTATCTATACTCTGTTTTGGTTGTTTTTTTAGTGTTTAATTAGTGTTTGTGCCAAGTAGAACAGTTGGGAAGACTTGGGGAAAGTCTTTTTAATCATGCTGTAAAAAACAGAAACTTTAGCGCTCACGAGAACTGCTGCCATTTTTATTTGGAAAGTGATATTTAGTTAATTATTTTTGCACATGGTTAATATAAAAATTCCTCACGTTCAACAATTTATTTTAGAATTTTTGGAGTTCGAGATCTTGCGTTAGCTACAGATTACTACAGACTGTTCTGTTTTTGACAGATTCTGTTTTTCGTGTGTTGTTTGCTTATTTTGATGAATCTATGGCTAGTAAAATAGTTCACCAAACCATAGATAAGTTGGAATACAGTAGGTTTAACACCTATATAAATAAATAATGAGTTCATTACAGTACCTTGAAGTGGTGTTTTGTTTTCTTTCGCTAACGGAGCTCACGAGATTTTCTACTTTAAGTTTTGTGTTGTGAAGTTTTCAAGTTTTGGGTAAAGATTTGATGGATTATGGAACAAGGAGTGGAAAGATCCTAAGCTTGGGGATGCCCATGGCACCCCCAAGATAGTCTAAGGACGCCTAAAAGCCAATGCTTGGGGATGCCCTAGAAAGCATCCCTTCTTTCGTCTACTTCTATCGGTAACTTTACTTGGAGGTATATTTTTATTTACCACATGATATGTCTTTTGCTTGGAGCGTCTTGTACTATTTAAGTCTTTATTTGTTACTTTTCCACAATCATCCTTTCTACACACACCTTTTTGAGAGAGACACTCATGATTCGTAAATTGTTAGAATACTCTATGTGCTTCACTTATATCTTTTGAGTTATATAGTTTTTGCTCTAGTGCTTCACTTATATCTTTTAGAGCACATTGGTAGATTTGTTGTATAGAAACTTTTGTTCTCTCATGCTTCACTTAGATTATTTTGAGAGTCCTACAAAACAGCATGGTAATTTGCTTTAATTATGTTAGGCATTCAAGATTAATAATAAAATTTTCTTACGAGTGTGTTGAATACTACGAGAAGTTTGAAACTTGATAATTGTTTTGAGATATGGAGATGGTGATATTAGAGTCGTGCTAGTTGAGTAGTTGTGAATTTGAGAAATGCTTGTGTTGAAGTTTGTGATTCCCGTAGCATGCACGTATGGTGAACCATTATGTTAAGAAGTCGGAGCATGATGTATTTATTGATTGTCCTCCTGATGAGTGGCGGTCGGGGACGAGCGATGGTCTTTTCCTACCAATCTATCCACCTAGGAGCATGCGCGTAGTACTTTGCTTCGATAACTAATAGATTTTTGCAATAAGTATGTGAGTTCTTTATGACTAATGTTGAGTCCATGGATTATACGCACTCTCACCCTTCCACCATTGCTAGCCTCTCTAATACCGTGCACCTTTAGCCAGTATCATAAACCCACCATATACCTTCCTCAAAACAACCACATACCCACCTATCATGGCATTTCCATAGCCATTCCGAGATATATTGCCATGCAACTTTCCACCGTTCCGTTTACCATGACATGCTCCATCATTGTCATATTGCTTCGCATGATCATGTAGTTGACATTTTAGTTGTGGCAAAGCCACCGTTCATAATTCTTTCATATAAGTCACACATGCATCATTGCTATCCCGGTATACCGCCGGAGGCATTCATATAGAATCATACTTGGTTCTAGTATCGAGTTGTAATCATTGAGTTGTAAATAAATAGAAGTGTGATGATCATCATTCATAGAGTATTGTCCCAATAAAAAAAGAGAAAGGCCAAAAAAAAGAAGGCCCAAAAAAAGAATAAATAAAAAGGGGCAATACTACTATCCTTTTTTTCAACACTTGTGCTTCAAAGTAGCACCATGATCTTCATGATAGAGAGTCTCTTATGCTATCACTTTCATATACTAGTGGGAAATTTTCATTATAGAACTTGGCTTGTATATTCCAACAATGGGCTTCCTCAAAATGCCCTAGGTCTTCATGAGCAAGCAAGTTGTATGCACACCCACTTAGTTTCTTTTTGAGCTTTCATATACTTATAGCTCTAGTGCATCTGTTGCATGGCAATCCCTACTCACTCACATTCATATCTATTGATGGGCATCTCCATAGCCCGTTGATATGTCTAGTTGATGTGAGACTATCTTCTCCCTTTTTGTCTTCTCCACAAGCACCATTCTATTCCACCTATAGTTCTATGTCCATGGCTCACGCTCATGTATTGCGTGAAGATTGAAAAAGTTTGAGAATGCCAAAAGTATGAAAAAATTGCTTGGCTTGTCATCGGGGTTGTGCATGATTTGAATACTTTGTGTGGTGAAGATGGAGCATAGCCAGACTATATGATTTTGTAGGGATAACTTTCTTTGGCAATTTTATTTTGAAGAGACATAATTGGTTAGTTAGTATGTGAGGGAGTCCTGGATTAGGGGGTCTCCGGACAGCCTGACTATATCCTTTGGCCGGACTGTTAGAATATGAAGGTACAAGATTGAAGACTTCGTCTCGTGTCCGGATGGGACTCTACTTGGCGTGGAAGGCAAGCTAGGAAATACAGATATGTATATCTCCTCCTTTGTGTAACCCTAGCCCTTTCCGGTGTCTATATAAACTGGAGGGTTTTTCTCCGTAGGACAACATACAATCATACCATAGGCTAGAATCTAGGGTTTAGCCTCTCCGATCTCGTGGTAGATCAACTCTTGTAATACCCATTGTTGGAAATATGCCCTAGAGGCAATAATAAATTGATTATTATTATATTTCCTTGTTCATGATAATCGTTTATTATCCATGCTAGAATTGTATTGATAGGAAACTCAGATACATGTGTGGATACATAGACAACACCATGTCCCTAGTAAGCCTCTAGTTGACTAGCTCATTGATCAATAGATGGTTACGGTTTCCTGACCATGGACATTGGATGTCATTGATAACGGGATCACATCATTAGGAGAATGATGTGATGGACAAGACCCAATCCTAAGCCTAACACAAGATCATGTAGTTCGTATGCTAAAGCTTTTCTAATGTCAAGTATCATTTCCTTAGACCATGAGATTGTGCAACTCCCGGATACCGTAGGAGTGCTTTGGGTGTGCCAAACGTCACAACGTAACTGGGTGGCTATAAAGGTACACTACAGGTATCTCCAAAAGTGTCTGCTGGGTTGGCACGAATCAAGACTGGGATTTGTCACTCCGTGTAAACGGAGACGTATCTCTGGGCCCACTCAGTAGGACATCATCATAATGTGCACAATTTGACCAAGGAGTTGATCACGGGATGATGTGTTACGGAACGAGTAAAGAGACTTGCCGATAACGAGATTGAACAAGGTATCGGGATACCAACGATCGAATCTCGGGCAAGTATCGTACCGATAGACAAAGGGAATCATATACGGGATTGATTAAGTCCATGGCATCGTGGTTCATCCGATGAGATCATCGTGGAGCATGTGGGAGCCAACATGGGTATCCAGATCCCGCTGTTGGTTATTGACCGGAGAACGTCTCGGTCATGTCTGCATGGTTCCCGAACCCGTAGGGTCTACACACTTAAGGTTCGATGATGCTAGGGTTATAAAGGAAGTTTGTATGTGGTTACCGAATGTTTTTTGGAGTCCCGGATGAGATCCCGGACGTCACGAGGAATTCCGGAATGGTCCGGAGGTAAAGATTTATATATGGGAAGTCCTGTTTTGGTCACTGGAAAAGTTTCGGGGTTTATCGGTAACGTACCGGGACCACCAGGAGGGTCCCGGGGGTCCACCAAGTGGGGCCACAAACCCCGGAGGGATGCATGGGCCAAGTGTGGGAGGGGACCAGCCCCAGGTGGGCTGGTGTGCCCCCCACCAAGGCCGAAGGCGCAAGGGAGAGGAGAAGGGGGCAAACCCTAGGGTAGATGGGCCCTAAGGCCCACCCTGGTGCGCCTCCCCCTCTCCCCTCCCCTTGGCCGCCCCTAGATGGGATCTAGGGGGCAGCCACCACCCTAGGGAGGGAACCCTAGGTGGGGGCGCAGCCCCTCCCCTTCCCCTATATACAGTTGAGGTATGGGCTGCCCAATACACACGAGTTCCTCTCCCTGTTGGTGCAGCCCTACCTCTCTTTCTCCTCGTCTCTCGTAGTGCTTGGTGAAGCCCTGCTGGATCACCACGCTCCTCCACCACCACCACGCGGTTGTGCTGCTGCTGGATGGAGTCTTCCTCAACCTCTCCCTCTCGCCTTGCTGGATCAAGGCATGGGAGACGTCACCGGGCTGTACGTGTGTTGAACGCGGAGGTGCCGTCCGTTCGGCGCTAGGATCTCCGGTGATTTGGATCACGACGAGTACGACTCCATCAACCCCGTTCACTTGAACGCTTCCGCTTACCAATCTACAAGGGTATGTAGATGCACTCTCCTTCCCCTCATTGCTGGTTTCTCCATAGATAGATCTTGGTGACACGTAGGAAAATTTTGAATTTCCGCTACGTTCCCCAACACCCATATCATCAAGAATAAATCAAGAAGGATGCAGGGTTTTACCTCCATCAAGAGGGCCCGAACCTGGGTAAAAATCATGTCCCTTGCCTCCTATTACCATCCGACTTAGACGCACAGTTCGGGACCCCCTACCCGAGATCCGCCGATTTTGACACCAACATTGGTGCTTTCATTGAGAGTTCCTCTGTGTCGTCGCCGTTAGGCTTGATGGCTCCGACGATCATTGATAGAGATGCAGTCCAAGGTGAGACTTTCCTCCCCGGACAAATCTTTGTGTTCGGCGGCTTTGCACTGCGGGCCAACTCGCTTGGCCATCTAGAGCAGATCGAAAGTTACGCCCCTGGCCACCAGGTCAGGTTTGGAAGCTTAAACTACACGACCGACATCCGCGGAGACTCGATCTTTGATGGATTCGAGCCCCTGCCTTGTGTGTCGCACGGTCATGATGAGAACGGTTTAGCTCTATCATTGGACCGTATTCAGGAGATCGCACCGGCAGCTGCCCCGAGCCTCAATTCGGAGCCAGTTGCGCTATCCATGGACGGGTGGATGGACCCCATCACGGAGGCCGCACCCTCAGCGGCGATCGAGCCGAATATCGACCTTACCCTTCATGAGAGCCGTGTTGCCAAACTGCTGGATCTTTCTCCGGCCACGGACTCTGAACCGCCGGCGCCCGTGCCTATCGAATCCGATTGGGCGCCGATCATGGAGTTTACCTCCGCGGATATTTTCCAGCACTCGCCCTTCGGCGACATACTGAACTCATTAAGGTCTCTCTCCTTGTCAGGAGAATCCTGGCCGAATTACGTCTGGCAGGATTGGGATGCGGATGACGAAGAAATTCGTCGCCCACCCACCTCCCACTTAGTAGCCACTGTCGATGACTTAACCGACACATTCGACTTCGACTCCGAAGACATCAACGATATGGACGACAATGCAGGAGTCGAAGAGGAACCACTTCTCACAGGGCACTGGACGTCCACTCCATCACATGACGTATACATGGTGGACACACCCAATGAAAATAACGACGAGGAACGGAAGGACGTGACGACGGGTGGTTCCCTCGAGCAGCAGTCAAAGCGGTGGCGTAAACGCCGCCGCAAATCCCGCCCTGGCAGAAATAACGATCACATAGACCCAGCGTTAGAGTAGGGCGAACCATTGCCTGACCACGGTAACACGGAAAATCAAGCCGAACAACCCAACCCCGTCGAAGATAATAGTCCGGACGACATCACACCGGATAGGCGCCAGGAGCAACGTAATGTCCACGAAAGGCTTGTTGCCATGGCGAGGAGTCTGAAAAAACAGAAGCAAAGGCTCAAGGCTGCACAAGACACCCTCAAAATCAAATGGATTGAAGTACTCAACACAGCAGCGAAATACGGCAGTAATCGCCACACCAAGAGCTACCCGAAGCGGAAGTTGCTACCAGAATTCGATGAGGAGGCCTTAGATCCCCCGCAACCAAAAATTGAAATGACCATATGGTCGGATAGACGACCTCACGGCCAACATAAAGTGGCAAACAACACCGCACATAAGCCAATACGCGACCCACACGAGGGCTTGCATCAAAAGGACGGCGCAACCAGATCCATTTATGGACCACGCAAGCGCGCTCCAGCATACGATGCAACACAACAAACATCCGAACACCACGGTACACCCAGATATAGGGGTGCCGCACACCCCCTATGTTTCACTGATGAGGTGCTGGACCATGAATTTCCAGAGGGATTCAAACCCATAAACATAGAGGCATACAACGGAACAACAGACCCTGGGGTCTGGATTGAGGACTATATCCTCCATATCCATATGGCTCGAGGAGATGATCTCCACGCCATCAAGTATTTACCCCTCAAGTTCAAAGGGCCAGCTCGGCACTGGCTTAAAAGCCTCCCCGAAAGCTCCATCGGAAGCTGGGAAGAGCTCGAAGATGCCTTTCGGGCAAATTTTCAAGGGACATATGTCCGACCACCGGATGTAGACAATTTAAGTCATATAACTCAATAGCCCGGAGAGTCAGCCCGAAAGCTTTGGAACAGGTTTCTCACTAAAAAGAACCAAATAGTCCACTGTCCGGACACTGAAGCCTTGGCAGCCTTTAAGCACAGCGTCCGAGACGAATGGCTTGCCAGGCACCTCGGCCAAGAAAAGCCAAGAACAATGGCAGCATTAACAAGCCTCATGACCCGCTTTTGCGCGGGCGAGGACAGCTGGTTAGCCTGGTGCAGCACCAGCGACCCAAGTACATCCGAAGTTAGATATGGAAACGGGAAATCACAACGCAACAAAAATAATAAGCGCCAGAATAAAGAGGACAACCCGAAGAGCACGACGGTGAACGCCGGGTTCAGAAGCTCTCAGCCAGGTCAGCAAAAGCCGCACTCTATAGGCGCCAGAGATGAACTGTCCAGCTTAAACAAAATTCTGGACCAAATATGTTAGATCCATAGCACCCCCGATAAACCTGCAAATCATACCCACAGAGAATGCTGGGTGTTCAAGCAGTCCGGCAAGCTCAACGCTGAACATAAGGGGCAGGATACACCAAGCAAAGACGAGGATGAGCCTCGCAAGCAAAACACTGGGGAACAGAAGAAATTTCCACCAGAGGTCAAAACAGTAAACGTGTTACACGTGATAAAGGGGAGAAGCAAAGCAGCACACCCAGACAAACATGCCCAAGGGCCTATCAGCGCAGAGTTCTGCCACTGGCCGTCTCAACCGATCACCTTCGACCATGAGGATTACTCAGCAAGTATCCGGAATGCAGGGTGGGCTGCCTTGGTATTAGATCCAATAATTGGCGGATACCACTTCACACGAGTCCTGATGGACGGCAGCAGTAGCTTAAACCTAATATATCAGGACACAATCCGCAAAATGGGGATAGACCCAACGTAAATTTGCCACATCAATACTACCTTTAGAGGAGTAACGCCAGGCCCAGGGGCTCATTGCACGGGCTCCCTGCTACTAGAGGTTATATTCGGCTTCCTCGATAACTTCCGTAGCGAAAATTTAACCTTCCACATTGCTCTATTCCAAAGTGGCTATCAAGCACTACTTGGACGCGAAGCTTTCGCTCGCTTTAATTCAATATTGCATTACGCTTCCCTCACACTTAAGATGCCCGGTCCACGTGGCATCATTACAATAAATGGAAAAATTGAGCGATCCCTGCGCGCCGAAGAAAGTGCGGCTGCCTTGGCATCCGCACACTAAAATGGCCTCACCAACTAAAGCATTCGATAGGTCGTCAAGACCACGGACACGGTTAGACGAGTCCAGCGCAGCTATATGAAATTCATAAAGGTTTGATGACCACACCCCTGTTACAAATACAAGGGGCTCAACGTGCGCAAGTGGCAATTTTTACTCATCTTGAACTATAGATGGTTTCTTTAATCCCACCTTTTTGCACGGCAACTTTCACCTAAGTTCCTCTCTTTTACAGATGACAATCGTGCTACACCCATCCAAGATACGGCACAACGGAGACACAGGCGCAGACGTGCAGCAGGTACCCGTTCCAAGGATTCTTTTTAGATTAAGACCCTGCGTCAACCTTTTTTACTGTCTCTTGTTGATACACATCCCTCGGATTCTCAGTACAATTGAGAAGGATGCTGATGTCTTGGCATGTGGCCACGTCATAACAATGCACGTACCTGGAAATTAGGGGATTCTTACAAAGGGCATTATTTAGGCCCGGTTTACACCATAAAGACCGAATACCTTAGGGAGTGTTCGGCGTCGCGAGTTTGGCCTTATATGCATCAGCTCCGAGTCATGTCTTGGGTCAAATGTTGGGTTTGATCGGCTCTTGTGTTTTGCTGCCTTACGTTCCGCTCTATCGGCTAAGTTGGCACCAGGAGAACTACTGCGATTGTGCCCTGGTTCATCCGGACGGGCACCTCAGTAGAGAAAGCCGAAAACTGACTGTCATGATATAGCGCGAGACTGGTCAACCACTAGATGACCTCTCGGAATCCTAGAATTCCTCCGCCTTAACGAAGGGCCGTTTCCCGGCCAGGCATGTACGCACCCCGAACTCGGGTGAGTGCGGCGCCACCAGGGGCTATATAGTAGCCCCACTGTCAAACTCCTATGGCTAAGTGAAAGTGCTAAAGCATTATAGTCCGGTTGCCTAGTTCGCTGCGCTCTCACCTCCTTAGTAGGACCAAGACGTTGGATTAAGTGTGAATACGCGTCTTCTGCGAACACCCCCACATTATATGCGTGGGGGCTGAAGCCGACGTCTGCAATCTTTCAGGTTATACACATGTATACATAAAACAGCCGCACAGGAGGCATCACAATACTTTCAGGCAAAAGTACAAATACAGCCTTGATAAAATTAATCAAACATTGTTTTTACAATGGGAATACATGTTACTCAAACATAATATTCTTCGAGCACTGGGCCTCTATCAAACGACCACCCTCAAGAACTTCTTCAAAGTGGTGCTCGACAGGCACTCGGCCTATGGCCGAACCTTGCGCCGCAATAGTGGTAGCATCCATTTCCACCCAGTATGCTTTGACACGGGCAAAGGCCATCCGCGAGCCTTCTATACATGCCAACCTCTTCATTGCATTGATGCGTGGCACCGCACCAAGGAACTGCTGCACTAAGCTGAAATAGTTGTTCGGCTTCGGTTTTTCCGGCCACATATGATCTACGACGGACCTCATGGCAAGCCCGGACAACCTATTGAGTTCGGCCCATTCGGCAAGCTGATTAGTTAGTGGAAGCGGACGCTCTGGAACGTTAAACTGCGACCAGAAGAGCTTGTCCACTTCACGATCTGTTTGATCTCGGAAGTATTCGGCTGCATCAACAGAACTCGCCGTCAAATCCAGATATGCGTCTGCCGAACTCCACAGCTGATCCAGAGGGGTATACCGTGGATCTCCGAACTTCCTCCACAGCAAAAAGGGCTTCCCAACCGCAATATCACTGGCTTCACGCAGCTCCTCCTTCTTCGCTCTCATGGTAGAGCGGGTGTCTTTGGTCGCCATCGTGGCCTTTTCGAGGTCCGTCACCTTCGTTCGGTTTTCTTCTTCAAGGTCCTAACAACGGTCGGCAGTATCTTTTAACTCTATAGACATCTTGGGCATTTTCTCTTTGCTCTCGCAATGCACGGCCTTCTCGGCTCTTAACTCTTCGGCTGCCTGCAAAGCAACCGCGTTACTGCTCCTTGCTTGTTCTTTGGCTCGGGCAAGTTCCGCCCGAAGAGTCTCCACAGTGGCAGCTTCATCTGCAGTCACAACATATTAAAGATACTGGCATCACGCTGCTCTTACTATGTGACATTCACCAGAAAATATCACTTACCCCGTGCCTCATCAAGCCGCTTGTTAACAAGCTCGATGTCGGCATCCGCCGCATCCAGTTGCCGCTTTAGTTCGGCACACTCATGAGTCCGGCTAGACACCGGAGCTTCTACCACCTGCACATAAAGGCGGTATGGTTATTACCTAGGACTACAATCCTCTATTTGCCACCTTCTCGGTGACAACCAGAGTCTCAGGGGCTACTATCTACACCGGGCACACCTAAAAATGTGCGGCACCATCACAAAGGTATATCATTTTACGTACCTCAAAGCCCGTTAGTAGACTCATAAAGGCATCATGCAACCTGCTTTTGGCGGACGAGATCCTTTCCATCACTATACCCATTAACGTACGGTGTTCTTCCGAGATGGTCGCTCGCTTCAGCCGATCCCTCAGTGCGTCCAACAGCATACCAAATGGCGCCAGACTCTTTTGTCTGCCCTCTTCAAGAGCCAGATGCTGGGGACTTCAGGTGACTATGGGATTATCTTCTGACCTCACCGGATCCGGAGAGGCCCTCCGTGACGATACTTCAAGGTTGCCCGCTTCTTGAGCGGGGGAGTCCGGGGGGAGGCGTTTCGCTCTCCATCATCTCCAGAAGAAGGTCCCCTGAAGACGAGCTCTGTTGAGAAGGGCTAAGATCCGAACTGCAAGATAAATGCTTCATCTATTTTACTCAGAAGTAAGGTAGAATATCTCTACTATTAAGTAAATTTTGATCACTTACGACCCATTAGAGGGCTGACCCCCGTACAAACTTTGTGCGGCAAAAGCACCCTCCGAGACGGGATCCTCTGGTGGGGTTTTCTTCTCCCGTTTGGAAACCTTGGTTTCCGGATCATCAGAGGTAGTCCTCTTCCTCCCCCGGGGCGAAGGAATGTTAGACTCCTTCTCTTGGCCATCCTCCCTCACGGAGGCACTCGTTCCCTCGGTTGGAACAGATAGTGGTGGAGGCCCGCTTTGGCCCTCTTTATTCCCCCCTTCATCTTCCTTTGCGGGCACCAGGCAAGGTGCTGGCTCGAGCATCTTTTCCAGGACCGGATTGTCCAAGCCTTCGGGAAGGGGAGCCGAACACCGGATCATCTTCGCCTTTGCTATCCAGTCCTGGTCAAAGAGCGATCCTTTAGAATGATGTCCTAATAAGAAAAAGATAGTGTGTTCGGCTAGAGGGTTACTTACTTGGTCCATGGTGCGGTTGCTGCTCAGGCCGGCGTCCTCGGAGGTGTCCAGACACTCTATCTGGGGTCTGAAAAACGACTTGTACATCTCCTCGTGCGTCAGGCCGAGGAAATTCTGAATAGCACGCGGTCCTTCTGGGTTGAATTCCCATAAACGGAGGGGCCAGCGATTGCAAGGCTGGACTTGACGGACCAACATGACTTGCACTACCATAACCAAAATAAAATCTCCCTCGAAGAGATCCCGGATGCGGCTCTGCAGTATGGGCACATCCTTGGCTGGACCCCAGCTCAGCTCTTTGCTGATCCATGACATCAGTTGTGGCGGAGGGCCCGAGCGAAAGGCGGGGGGAGCTACCCACTTGGCACTTCGGGGAGCAGTGATGTAGAACCACTCCCTTTGCCATAATCCGAACACCTATGGAAAGGAACCTTTTGGCCATGGAGCTCCAGCAATCTTGCTTATTAATGCACCTCCGCATGCTGCATATTGCCCCTCGACCGTCTTCGGCTTCACATCAAAGGTCTTGAGCCACAGGCCGAAGTGAGGGGTAATACGGAGGAAAGCCTCACATACGACAATAAATGCCGAGATGTGGAGAAAGGAATCCGGGGCTAGATCGTGGAAATCGAGCCTGTAATAGAACATCAAACCCCTTACGAAGGGATCCAGAGTGAGGCCTAGTCCTCGGAGAAAGTGGGAGATGAACATGATGTCCTCGTTGGGTTCAGGAGAAGGGATGACCTGCCCTCGGGCGGGCAGCCGATGGGAGACTTCGGCGGTCAAGTATCTTGCCTCCCTCAACTTCTTGATATCCTCTTCCGTGACGAAGGAGGGCATCCACCGGCCCTGGAGACTGGATCCGGACATGACTGAAGGTCCGAAGCACCTGACCTGGGCTTTGGGTGTTGGAACTCGACGCAGGGAAGGATTCAATTGAGCACGAGAGGAAAAAAGTAAAAACCTTGACCCTTTATAAAGAGGATGAATATCAAGCGTCCTCCTCGTGGCCGTTTGGGACTTGCCTAAAATCTAGGTGTCCTAGGCGCGGTTGGGTTACCCACGCTCGTATTGATGAGAATCCTGTAATAAGGGGGACATGATCTCTGCTTTGACAAGACGTGTCAAAAAAAACTGCCTCGCGTTATGTGCGGGGCTAGTTGAAGGAAACGGTTCGAATAATCACCGGGCCATGGCATAATGTCATGTTACCAAAATAAGTCAGTAGGTTAGATTTGTGGAAATATTATTCTCGCTACGGTGGTATGTGGAACTTATTTTGTAGGGTCGGACACTATCCTTGTATTCAAATTCTTCCGTGGTGTATTTGAAGGAGGAACCCGCCTTACAATACCGAAGACAATGCTGCGCGCCGGAGTCATCGTCATTGAAGCCTGGTTCAGGGGCTACTGAGGGAGTCCTGGATTAGGGGGTCTCCGGACAGCCGGACTATATCCTTTGGCCGGACTATTAGACTATGAAGATTTAAGATTGAAGACTTCGTCTCGTGTCCGGATGGGACTCTACTTGGCGTGGAAGGCAAGCTAGGCAATATAGATATGTATATCTCCTCCTTTGTAACCGACCTTATGTAACCCTAGCCCTTTCCGGTGTCTATATAAACCGGAGGGTTTTAGTCCGTAGGACAACATACAATCATACCATAGGCTAGCTTCTAGGGTTTAGCCTCTCCGATCTCGTGGTAGATCAACTCTTGTAATACCCATATCATCAAGAATAAATCAAGCAGGACGTAGGGTTTTACCTCCATCAAGAGGGCCCGAACCTGGGTAAAACATCGTGTCCCCTGCCTCCTGTTACCATCCGCCTTAGACGCACAGTTCGGGACCCCCTACCCGAGATCCGCCGGTTTTGATACCGACAATATGCTTGAAGTATTGTTATTTCTATGCCAATATTAAACTTTCGTCTTGAATCTTTTGGATCTGAATATTCATACCACAATTAAGAGAATTACATTGAAATTATGCCAAGTAGCATTCCACATCAAAAATTCTGTTTTTATCATTTACCTACTCGAGGACGAGCAAGAATTAAGCTTGGGGATGCTTGATACGTCTCCAACGTATCTATAATTTTTGATTGTTCCATGCTATATTATATCCTGTTTTGGACATTATTGGGCTTTATTATACACTTTTACATTATTTTTGGGATTAACCTATTAACCAGAGGCCCAGTCCAGAATCGCTATTTTTTGCCTATTTTAGGGTTTCGCAGAAAAAGAATATCAAATGGAGTCCAAATGGAATGAAACCTTCGGGAATGTAATTTTCGGAACGAACATGATCCAGAGGACTTGGACCCCATGTCAAGCAATCAACGAGGAAGGCACATGGTAGGGGGGCGCGCCTACCCCCCAGGCGCGCCCTCCACCCTTGTGGGGCCCATGTTGCTCCACCGACATACTCCTTCCTCCTATATATACCTACGTACCCCCAAACTACCAGATACAGAGCCAAAACCCTAATTCCACTGCCGTAACTTTCTGTATCCACGAGATCCCATCTTGGGGCCTTTTCCGGTGCTCCGCCGAAGGGGGTATCGATCACGGAGGGCTTCTACATCAACACCATAGCCCCTCCGATGAAGTATGAGTAGTTTATATCAGACCTATGGGTCCATAGTTATTAGCTAGATGACTTCTTGTCTCTTTTTGGATATCAATACAAAGTTCTCCCCCTCTCTTGTGGATATCTATTCGATGTAATCTTTTTTTGCGGTGTGTTTGTTGAGATCAATGAATTGTGGGTTTATGATCAAGTTAATCTTTGAACAATATTTGAATCTTCTCTGAATTCTTTTATGTATGATTGGTTATCTTTGCAAGTCTCTTCGAATTATCAGTTTGGTTTGGCCTACTAGATTGATCTTTCTTGCAATGGGAGAAGTGCTTAGCTTTGGGTTCAATCTTGCGGTGTCCTTTCCCAGTGACAGTAGGGGCAGCAAGGCACGTATTGTATTGTTGCCATTGAGGATAACAAGATGGGGTTTATATCATATTGCATGAGTTTATCCCTCTACATCATGTCATCTTGCTTAAAGCGTTACTCTGTTCTCTTGAACTTAATACTCTAGATGCATGCTGGATAGCGGTCAATGTGTGGAGTAATAGTAGTAGATGCAGGTAGGAGTCGGTCAACTTGTCTCAGACGTGATGCCTATATACATGATCATACTTACATATTCTCATAACTATGCTCAATTTTCTCAGTTGCTCAACAGTAATTTGTTCACCCACCGTAATACTTATGCTCTCGAGAGAAGCCTCTAGTGAAACCTATGGCCACCAGGTGTATTTTCCATGATATTAATCTCCCAATACTTAGTTATTTCCTTTGCCATTTATTTTACTTGCATCTTTATTTCTCTTTATCATAAAAATAACAAAAATATTATCTTATCATATCTATCAGATCTCACTCTCGTAGGTGACCGTGAAGGAATTGACAACCCCTTTATCGCGTTGGTTGCGAGGAATCACCCATGGAGCTCGGGGGCTCAACGTCAACATTGCCCTCGGGCGACCGTGCTGTTTTTTTCCGAACAGCGAACTTATATCCGCTGCCACCACCTCTTAGAGCATCGCTTTGACGATCCCTTCGATGGAATTGTGCGGAATTGGTTCTTCAACAACCATGCAAAATTTCGCCGAGTTCTGATGGAGGAATCTCCGACAATCTACGATATACCAGAGCCCTGTCAAATCTGGACGGGAAGCTGGACGAGTTTAGGGCGTGGCCTCCAGAGCCCAGTTCGGAGGTCCTTTGGATGGTCCAACTGTTCATATACTACGGAATTCCCATATCTACCACCCCTCCAAATTTCAGCTCGATCCGACGGTTCAAACTCTGGGAACCTTCCGATGAGTGGACCCATTTTCGGATCTGTTTTCTACGCGAATACGGATTCGACCCGAATTCATGTTTCTTTATGAACGTGATATTGGAAAACCTTTTTAGAGGAATTCTCTTCTATGGTATTGTGCGTTGTTTTTAAACACATGCCCGTAAATATTTAAGCCTCGCCTGAGGTCATCTTCATCATCATGCTGGTCTCAAACCAGTCCGGCAATATTGCTCCAAGGCTGCTGACCTGCGCTAGACACGTCGTCACTTTGTTGAGCCGAGCTCAACTTCTTCGGATCATCATCTCGGCAAGCTGAACAAGAGTCTGGCATTGTGAAGGATAAATCATCACCAACATCGCCGCCCCATGGATTACACGGAGCGGACATACCGGCGGCGCCGCACGGTCACTTCATCAAGCCGGCATCGACCATGTCACGACCTGCATCGGCAGGGCCGCACTATTGCTTCTTCAAGCTGGTGTCCATCACGCCGACCTACTTCGACTCATCGGCTGACATCGAGGCTTGGACATCTCGGCTGGACCGGGGGCTTCGCCATCTCTTCATCAACCTACTCCGGAGACTTCGGCGTCACTAGCCGACCAGCTCCGTCACATTAGCTGGACCGAGGGCTTTGCCTCGGTGAGCCAACCTTTGCCAGCATCGCCATACC
The DNA here is from genome assembly GCA_034509565.1 of Triticum monococcum. Classification (NCBI taxonomy): domain Eukaryota; kingdom Viridiplantae; phylum Streptophyta; class Magnoliopsida; order Poales; family Poaceae; genus Triticum; species Triticum monococcum. The sequence continues at coordinate 677,152,197 of CM067845.1, forward strand.
GTCGCTTTATCGCCCATCAGGCAATGGGTGTGCGGAGTCCCAATTTTCGGAAACACCTTTCTTCAGATTGCTACAACAAATAAACCAGGTGCTATTAATCCTAGTAATTTTTGCTTGTTGGAGTTTATTTTTCCCAAGAAATCATTACTCTGGTTTGTTCCTGTACATAGGTCTATCGTATGATGTCCGCATTAACGATGGTCGCGTGGTGGTTCGATCAGTTTCCGTACATAGTCCGGCGAACGCCGCATCCGGAACTCGGACCAACCTGTGAATTCAGGCTTTGCCACGCCTTACCGCATCACGCCGACGTCCTGCATTGACATTGACTTCGGCGCCAGGCCATATTTCTTTTATTACTCACTTTTCATAAATTATTTATTATGCAACGATTTTTTAATTATTATTATTACTATTATCTTCGGTTTGCACTATTTTTTGTGCACATGAAAATGATCCGGGTTGGGTAGTATCGTCAACTCGGCGTACTAACATACCACGTCACCTCGGCTGGACGGGGGGTGAGGGAGTCCTAGATTAGGGGGTGTTCGGATAGCCGAACTATACCTTCGGCCGGACTCCTGGACTATGAAGATACAAGATTGAAGACTTCGTCCCGTGTCCGGAAGGGACTTTCCTTGGCGTGGAAGGCAAGCTTGGCGATACGGATATTTAGATCTCCTACCATTGTAACCGACTCTATGTAACCCTAACCCTATCCGGTGTCTATATAAACCGGTGGGTTTTAGTCCGTAGGACAACATACACATCAACAATCATACCATAGGCTAGCTTCTAGGGTTTAGCCTCTCTGATCTCATGGTAGATCTATTCTTGTACTACCCATATCATCAATATTAATCAAGCAGGACGTAGGGTTTTACCTCCATCGAGAGGGCCTGAACTTGGGTAAAACTTCGTGTCCCTTGCCTCCTGTTACCATCCGGCCTAGACGCACAGTTCGGGACCCCCTACCCGAGATCCGCCGGTTTTGACACGGACATTGGTGCTTTCATTGAGAGTTCCTCTATGTCGTCGCTGTCAGGCTCGATGGCTCCTACGATCATCGGTAGAAATGCAGTCCAGGGTGAGACCTTCCTCCCCGGGCGGATCTTCGTCTTCGGCGGCTTCGCACTGTGGGACAATTCACTTGGCCACCTGGAGAAGATCGAAAGCTACGCCCCTGGCCGTCAGGTCAGATTTGGAAGTTTAAACTACACGGCTGACATCCGTGGGGACTTGATCCTCAACGGATTCGAGCCACTGCCGAGCGCGCCGCACTGTCCCGACGAGCATGATCTAGCTCTGCCGCCGAACAGTGCCCTGGAGGCCGCACCCGCATCGGCTCCGATCCTTAATTCGGAGCCAACTGCGCCGATCGAGGATGGGCGGTTGGACGCCGCCTCAGGGGCTGCAATTCCAACGGCGATTGAGCCGAACACCAGCCCCGCACTCCACGAGACTCGTGACTCCAAGGAGCCGGACTCCTTTCCGGACTCCGAACCCTCCACGCCCCGGCCAATCGAATCCGATTGGGCACCGATCATGGAGTTTACTGCCGCGGACATCTTTTAGCACTCGCCTTTTGGCGATATTCTGAAGTCACTGAAGTCCCTCTCTTTATCAGGAGAGCCCTGGCCAGACTGCGGCCAGCAGGGTTGGGATTCGAACGATGAAGGAATTCAAAGCCCACCCACCACCCACTTTGTAGCCACTGTCGACGACTTAACCGACATGCTCGACTTCGACTCCGAAGACATCGACGATATGGACGCCGATGAAGGAGATGATGAAGAACCAGCGCCTATTAGGCCCTGGAAAGCCACCTCGTCGTATGACATATACATGGTGGACACCCCAAAAGAAGGAGATGGCGACGGAACAGCGGAGGATGACCCCTCCAAGAAACAGCCTAAGCGTCGGCGTCAGCAACGCCACTCAAAATCCCGCCAAAACAAACACGGCGATTCCAGCACGGGAGATAATAATACTCCGGAAAGCGCCGAAGAAAACCCCCTCCAGCAAGATTTAGCACAGGAGGATGGAGAAACCAGCCCTCATGAGAGAGCGACAGACAGAGAGGTCGAGGACGATAATTATATGCCTCCCTCTGAAGACGAGGCAAGCCTCGGCGACGACGAATTCGTCGTGCTAGAGGATCCCGTCGAGCAAAAGCGTTTTCAACGCAGGCTTATGGCCACGGCAAGAAGCCTCAAGAAAAAAACAGCAACAGCTTAGAACTGATCAAGATTTGCTAGTCGACAGATGGACTGAAGTCCTTGCAGTCGAAGAGCATAAACTCGAACGCCCCTCCAAGAGCTACCCAAAGCGCAGGTTGCTACCCCAATTAGAGGAGGAAGCACTTGATGCGGCTGACCGGCCACCTCGTGGCCGCGACAGAGAGGCCTCTTGGCCCTCCACTCAAGCCGCACCCCGTACCAAGGCACGGGAATATGCGCCGGACTTACAAGATATGTTGGAGGACAATGCTAGACAAACAAGATCGATCTACGGATCGCGTGGGCGCCCCACGGCTCGAGACGGCATCCGTCACGCCGGCCACAAATTCGGCAGGGCCGAACACAGTAGACAAGGCTCACTGGAGCTACGTCATGATATAACCCAGTACAGAGGCGCCACACACCCACTCTGTTTCACAGACGAAATAATGGATCATCAAATCCCCGAGGGTTTCAAACCCGTAAACATCGAATCATATGATGGCACAACAGATCCTGCGGTATGGATTGAAGATTATCTCCTTCATATCCACATGGCCCGCGGCGATGATTTCCACGCCATCAAATACCTCCCACTCAAGCTTAAAGGACCAGCTCGGCATTGGCTTAACAGCTTGCCAACAGGATCTATCAATTGTTGGGAGGACCTGGAAGCCGCATTCCTCGACAATTTCCAGGGCACTTATGTGCGACCCCCAGACGCTGATGACCTAAGTCGCGTAATTCAGTAGCCAGATGAATCGGCCAGGCAATTCTGGACACGGTTCCTAACAAAGAAAAATCAAATAGTCGACTGTCCGGACGCTGAGGCCCTAGCAGCCTTCAAGCACAATATCCATGACGAGTGGCTGGCCCGGCACCTTGGATAGGAAAAGCCGAAATCTATGGCAGCACTCACGACACTCATGACCCGCTTTTGCGCGGGAGAAGACAGCTGGCTTGCTCGTAGCAACAACCTAACCAAGAACCCTGGTAATTCGGACACCAGGGACAGTAGTGGCAGGTCGCGTCACAACAAGCAGAAGCGCTGCATTAACGGCGACAATGCAGATGATACGATAGTTAATGCCGGATTCAGAGGCTCTAAATCCGGTCAGCGGAAAAAATCCATTCAAAAGGAATCCTAGGGGCCCGTCTAGTTTGGAACAAATACTCGACCGCTTATGCCAGATACATGGCACCCCCAAAAAGCCGGCCAATCACACCAACATGGATTGTTGGGTGTTCAAGCAGGCAGGCAAGTTAAACGCCGAAAACGAAGACAAGGGGCTGCATAGCGATGACGACGAGGAGCCCTGACCGCCGAACAACAGTGGACAGAAGGGTTTTCCCCCACAAGTGCGGACGGTGAACATGATATACGCAACCCACATCCCCAAGAGGGAGCGGAAGCGCGCGTTAAGGGACGTATACGCGATAGAGCTAGTCGCCCCAAAGTTCAACCCATGGTCCTCCTGCCCGATCACCTTTGATCGAAGGGACCACCCCACTAGCACCCGTCATGGTGGATTCGCCGCATTGGTTCTAGACCCAATTATTGACGGATTTCATCTCACTAGAGTCCTTATGGACAACGGCAGCAGCCTGAACCTGCTTTACCAGGATACAGTGCAGGAAATGGGCATAGATCCCTCGAGGATTAAGCCCACCAAAACGACCTTTAAAGGCATAATACCAGGTGTAGAGGCCAACTGTACAGGCTCAGTCACACTTGAAGTGGTCTTCGGATCTCCGGATAATTTCCGAAGCGAGGAGTTAATCTTTGACATAGTCCCCTTTCGCAGTGGCTATCACGCACTGCTCGGGCGAACCGCATTCACTAAGTTCAATGCGGTACCGCATTACGCATACCTTAAGCTCAAGATGCCAGGCCCTCGAGGAGTAATTACAGTCAATGGAAACACCGAACGCTCCCTCCAAACGGAGGAGTACACGGCGGCCCTTGCGGCGGAAGTTCAAAGCAGCCTCTCCAGGCAGTTCTCCGGTCCGGCCACTAAACGACCGGACACCGTCAAGCGCGCCCGGAGTAACCTACAACAAGACCGTCTGGCACGATCCGAGCAGGCGTAGCAATGCGGCCCCAACCCCAACCCTCGCAAAAAGGCGACACCAGTACTTCGCCTACATAACTACGCTCTAGAGATACCATGGGCACAGGGGAGGGGCACCATCACGGCACGCCCAAAACACGGCTTCAACCGTACGAGGGGCTGCCGATTTTTTAATTTTCTCTTACTTTCAGGACTCCACTCTTTGGAAGGCCTGTTCGGCAGTTCAATTGCCGCACAAATGATGCAAGAACCAGGGAAGCAGACAAGCCACACCGCATTATGGAACTCCCAGGTGGTCTCTATCACGAGCAGTATACCTGTTTCGCATACTATTCCGCAGCTTGCCCCTAGAACGGACATGTCAAATAGTCCAACCTTTTGCACATCGCATTAATGTTATCGTTCTGCTTTGGTCGCAGCCCTCTTTAATAAACAATGCATATCTTTTGTATATTTCTGCATTACTCTCCTTTTTTATATTTATATATGTTCCTTAATGACATGTTGCACCCGTACACGTTGGTACGGCCAAAATATGCCAGGGGCTTTAGTACCCCTCAATATGGTGTGAGAAGTCCGAACACTTCAACAAGTGCGGCACCCCGAACTTATAGCATTATATGCATCGACTCCGAATCATGTCTTGGGTCAATAGTTGGGTTTGCCCGGCTCCTATGTTTTTGTGCCTTACGTTTCGCTATATCGGCTAAGGTAGCACTAGGAGAACCACTGCGATTGTGCCCCGGTTGAGCTGGGTCGAGCACCTCAGTGGAGAAAGCTAAAACTAACTGTCATGATGAAGCGAGAGCTGGTCGCTGTTCGAGAGGTTTTTTCGAGTCCCTAAAGACTTATGCCGCTTAGGGCGAGGAGCCGGCTCTGTCCGGCCAAGGCGTGGATAGCGCCCCAAACTCGTTCTTCCGAGTACCAGGGGCTTCGCCGAAATTTAAAATTATAGAATTCTATGGCTAAGTGAGAGTGTTCACGCATTATAGTCCGATTGCCTTGTTCGTTGGGCTGAGCGCCTCCCTCGAAGGACCCAAACATGGGAAAAAGAGTGCTCAGGTTTATCCCCGAACACCCCAGCACTAGCGGCACGGGGGCAGAAGCCGACGACTCGCCATCTCTCAGAGTTGATAAATAGCCACATAGAAGGTAATATTTTAAATTCAAACAGCATTGCTTAGCGCATATGAACAAGTTTTCAGCGCACAGGACAAAACGAGCGAGTTTTACTCAAAAATTACATCCATAGAACATTCATCTGCCACAAGGCGGGCACCCTTCAGAACATCCTTATAATAATTTTTGGGCTTGCGATGCTTCTTCCTCGGCGGTAGCCCATCCTTCACAAGCTTCTCAGCATCCAGCTTGCCCCGGTGCACCTTCGCACGGGCAAGGGCCCTACGGGCACCTTCAATGCAGACAGAGTGCTTGATGACTTCGAACCTTGGACAGGCCTCCACCAGCCGCCGCACCAGCCCGAAATAGCTCCCAGGCTGAGCCTCTCCAGGCCACAGCCGAACTATGAGGCCCTTCATGGCCTGTTCGGCCGCCTTGTGGAGCTCGACCAGTTGCTTCAACTGGTCGCTCAGGGGCACGGGGTGTCCGGCCTCAGCATACTGAGACCAGAACACCTTCTCCGTCGAGCTGCCCTCCTCGGTTCGATAGAATGCAGCGGCATCAGATATACTCCAGGGAAGATCTGCGAACGTGCCTGGAAAACTCCGGATTCGGGTAAGTAATAAGTAACTCACGCTTATGTGTTTACTTTGCATAAAGAATGCCTTACCCACCGCTATCTTCTTCACCTCATCCAACTCCCGGAGGGTCTTTTGGGATTCAGCCTTGGCAGACTTGGCACTTTCAGTAGCCGCCGTGAGCTCGGACGCTCGCGTCCTTGAGTCACGCTCCAAACTCTCATGTTTTTCCATGAGAGCCTCGAGCTCTTGCAGCACCTTGCCAACCTCGGCCTCATACTTTTCTCGCTCAGTGCGCTCCGTGTCCGACCTCTTCTCGGCCTCGAGCAGTGCTTGCTTTAGGGTCGCCACCTCAGACGTGGCCCCTACAATTAGCATGATACTCCTGTCATTTTTCGCAATTGCACCTTTTTATACACATTTATACAAGGTATTTCTTACCTTCACTGTCCTCGAGCTACTTCTTGGCACGTCCGAGCTCTTGCTCGGACCGCTCGAGGTCCTGCTTTAGCACATCCACTTCCGCAGTCAGTGCGGCGGACGCCAACAGGGAAGCCTGCACACGCATATTGACTTCTTTTTGTTAGACTCCTGCGAATTTTATTTGATCCTCTATTCGGCTTTTCTTCCTGAATGCCAAACAAAGCATCATGGGCTACTGTCTATGTGGTAATGTTATTTACACATTCTTTACTTACCTCAAAGCCTATTAAAAGGCTTGTACAAGCTTCAGTCAGTCCGCTCTTGGCGGACTGAACCTTCTGGACCACCGCACTCATAATGGTGCGGTGCCCCTCGTCGACGGAGGCGCCTTGGAGCGCCTCCAACAGATTGTCCGGCGCCTCGGGTTGGACGGAGGTCGCCGGCGCGGTGGGATTGCTCCTCTTGGAAGGAGGTCCCCCGCCGGACTCTGGAACCTTTGAAGGTTCTGGAGCGGTGTCCGGCCTAGGGCCAGACTTGGAGCCCTGGGGGGTTTCGTCCCCTTTACTCCTGGAGTCCGGGAGGTCGCCTTGCGGCCCCTGCAAGACCACCTCCTCCCGGATTGGAACCTGTTGGGACAACACTTCGGTGTAGTCCGTAGGGCGGGGCGAGGAAGCCGTCGGTAGCGAGTTCACGTCCGATGAGTCTAGTGAGCCGCTCGACGATGTGTGGAGCCGGTCTTTGGGTGGGCTGCATAAACATATTTGACATAAGGGAAAGCTGTGCAATAATTCAATACTATGAAATCACTCCAGTATCCAGATACTTACGATTTCGCCAGGGGCTTGGCCCTGGGCGGCCACTCCTCTTCACCGTCGTCGGTGTTGGTGGAGTAGTCCGGAAGAGGGGTTCTCCCCTTCTTGGACCCTTCGGCCTCCCCGGTTGGGGCGGCCTTCCTTTTCTTCCCTTCCCCCGCTGGAGGGGGAGGGGTCTCTTCTTCCTCATCCTCATCTTCGTGGGAGGAGTGCGTCTTGGATTCGTCGGATGATGAATCCAACACCTCCGGGCGTCGGGCACTCTTTCAAGTCCCCGTGGCCTTCTTCTTGGCCTTCTTCTCCGGCACGACATAGGGTGCCGGAACCAGCAGCTTCGCCAATTGAGCGTCCACTGGGCCTTCGGGCAAAGGAGCCGGACAATTGATCTGTCCGGACGTCACCTGCCAATCCTGTCAAAGGAAAGGGAGCTTAGATCCCGCATGGAGTCAAACTATGAAACACGGATACCCTGTAAAAGGAAAAAACAGCTTACCGCAAGAGCGTGACACTGTGCACTGAATCCGCGATCCTCAGTAGCGGATGCGGGAGCCACGACGCCCTTGAAAAGCACCTTCCAGGCATCTTTGTACATCGTGTCAAAGAGCCTGCCCAAAGTTTGGTGCCGCGCCGGGTCGAACTCCCACAGGTTGAAAGCCCGTTGTTGGCACGGGAGGATCAAGCGGATGAGCATAACCTGGCCTACGTTGACAAGTTTGAGCTTCTTGTCCACCAGGATTTTGATGCATGTTTGGAGTCCGGTCAGCTCTCCTTTTTTACCCCACGACAGGCCCGTCTCTTTCCAGGACGTGAGCCGCGTTGGGGGTCCGGACCGGAACTCAGGGGGTGCGACCCATTCGGTGTCGCGCGGCTCGGTGATGTAAAACCACCCCGATTGCCACCCCTTCAGGGTCTCCACAAAGGAGCCCTCAAGCCACAGGACGTTGGCCATCTTGCCCACCATGGCTCCTCTGTACTCCGCCTGGTTGCCGCGCACCACCTTCGTCTTGACGTTGAAAGTCTTGAGCCATAGGCCGAAATGGGGGCGGATATGGAGGAAAGCCTCGCACACGACGATAAACGCCGAGATGTTGAGGACAAAATTCGGGGCCAGATCATGGAAATCTAGGCCGTAGTAGAACATGAGCCCCCGGACAAATGGGTGGAGAGGGAAGCTCAGTCCGCGGAGGAAATGGGGGAGGAACACCACCCTCTCATGAGGCCTAGGGGTGGGGATGAGCTGCCCCTTTTCGGGGAGCCGGTACGCGATGTCGTTAGACAGGTATCCGGCCTTCCTCAGCTTTTTGATATGTCCCTCCGTGATGGAAGAGACCATCCACTTGTCTCCCGCTACGGACATGGCTGGAGAAGGTTGAGGTGAGGAGTGCGGACTTGGGCGCTGGAGCTTGAGTGCGCAAAAATGGATAGGCGAAGGAGGAAGAAGGCATAGGTGAAAAGGTGGATCTTTATACCCTTATATGGGTGGACGCAACTACATGTCGCCACCAGCCTGGTAAAACTCACTTATCTCCCAAGCGCCGTAATCAAAGGCGCGGTTGGGTTACCCACGCCCGTATTGATGAGAATCCTGGAATAAGGGGACACGATCTCTGCTTTAACAAGACGTGCCAAGGAAACCGCCCCGCATAACGCGCTGACATGGGACAGTAAAACAGTTCGAATAAAAGCTTGGCCGTGGTGTGATGTCACACTACGGAGTGCGTCAGCAGATTAGATTTGTGTAAATATTATTCTCTCTATGGCGATATGTGGAAACTTATTTTGTAGAGCCGGACACTACCTTTGTGTTCAAAATATTCTATGAAGTACTTGGAGGAGGAACTCGCCTTGCAATGCCGAAGACAATTTGCGTGCCGGACTCGTCGTCATTGAAGCCTGGTTCAGGGGCTACTGAGGGAGTCCTGGATTAGGGGGTGTTCGGATAGCCGGACTATACCTTCGGCTGGATTCCTGGACTATGAAGATACAAGATTGAAGACTTCGTCCCGTGTCCGGAAGGGACTTTCCTTAGCATGGAAGGCAAGCTTGGCGATACAGATATTTAGATCTCCTACCATTGTAACCAACTCTATGTAACCCTAACCCTAGCCGGTGTCTATATAAACCGGAGGGTTTTAGTCCGTAGGACAACATACACATCAACAATCATACCATAGGCTAGCTTCTAGGGTTTATCCTCTCTGATCTCATGGTAGATCTACTCTTGTACTACCCATATCATCAATATTAATCAAGGCGGACGTAGGGTTTTACCTCCATCGAGAGGGCCCGAACCTAGGTAAAACTTCATGTCCCTTGCCTCCTGTTACCATCCGGCCTAGACGCACAGTTTGGGACCCCCTACCCGAGATCTGCCGGTTTTGACAGGGGGCTTTTTCAACACTTCATTACCCCATGCCAGGGACTTCGGCATCACTCTGTCGGCCCGCATTGACCATGCTATGTCACCACTTCGGAGTGCCGAGCCCTTTGCTCTGCCACCTCAGGACTGGCTTGGGGGATGGAACCTTGTCCCGCATCATGCTCGGACCACGTCATCAATACCGAACACATTACCCAACTAAGTTGCCTTCATGCTCAAAGTTTTAAATTTTTAACTTGTGTTCGGTTCGACCAAGCATTGTACTTTTTTGGAAAAAAGTTGCTTGTAAAACCTTTTCCTTGTCCAAACTTTGTTTGTAACACACAAATTCAAATACCCCGTTTATTTGGGGGCGTCCTTTATGAAGCTTTTCCTCTTGCATATGATTATACTTGTACGGCTTCGTTCCTTGTTCGTGTATTACGCCACAATATGCACCATATTGACTGAAGCTGGGTTGCCTGGCTCCTGTGCTTACCCCTACGTTCCCGATTGTTTGGCTAGGGAGTAAAGGGAGGACCTCTGCGATTGTCACGACCGGGTCCTCCGAGCTCTGACCTCAGACTAGGTGAAGCCGAAAGCTAGTGCTCTTATTGTTTTCAATCATGGTCGCCACACAACGGAACTCATGAGTACAAAAAATCTATTGCACAAGTCTCATAGTAATAATGAGCACCGAAGAAAGGTATCGGTGGGGGTACCATTTTCTTCGAAGAAGCTTCTTACACTTCATCTGTAATATAGCATAAGTTCCCTGAGAGCGCTTTGTCTGTTATAGCCTTATGGCCCGGTTGCCTGGTTATCGGAAACATTGTCGATATTCTCGACAGGTGGAGTACATAACACTTTTTGGTCCTTGACCGAAGAGGGAGAAGCCGACGGTCAGTTAAGACGCGTTTAAAGTTCTGGTGAACAAAGATATGATATTAGTACTTCGGTACATACAATCATTATACATAAAATTCTTTTACCCAAGTCACTTGGGGGCTCTTAAATTTATATGAGCCGTTTTATAATAAGTGTTCTTCTTCTTAGTTGTTGCAAAGTTTTTATTACTATTATTATTCATCAGTCCTTTTTTCGACACGAGTGTGTGGTCACTAGCCGGGGAGCCTAATTTCTCTCTCAAAGCTGCTAGAGTTTAGTTTGCTAAACTGGCATAATGAGAAGTACTCCGCCTTTGGGATAGAAGGTTGAAGCCGTAGGCTGACCCGCTTGAAGTCTTGAGATAGGATGTGTCATGTTAAAGCACGATAGAAGCACTTTTTTTTCTAAGTCCAATTTTCGGATTGGCACCGAACACCTGATCTTGTTCGGACGTCATGTTTTTACTCACATTTTTTGGCTTTCCAAGCTTTTGGCGCTTTTAAACTATTTGTGTGTTTTCAACACAAGTCTCGCCGTGCAACGCCCGACACCTTTAGAGATTCGGCAAAAACATTCTCGGATATTGCTATATATGCATCAGTTTCGAATTGTGTCTTTGGTCAATAGTTGGGTTGCCCGGCTCCTGTACTTGCTTCCTACGTTCCGCTTTGTTCGGCTAGGCGTGCAAAGGGAGAACCACTGCGATTGTGCTTCCAGCTCACATGGTTAAGCACCTCAGTGGAGAAAGCCGAAAACTGACTGTCACAATAAGCGTAAAATGGTCAGCGATCTGATGACTGTGTTAAATGACGGGCCATTCATAACAATGGCCGAAGTGTTTATGGCTTGACCTCGACTGTCGCCGAACACTACCGGGGGCTATTAACTGGCCTCCCAAACTAAATCCTCGATATTTTGCTCTTACATTAGAGCTGAGGTTTCATGATCATGCTTAGCATGACAACCCAAAGAAAGGAACCGATAGCGGGACTATTTTCTTTGGAAGACATTTCTTATGTTAAACAACAATATAACATATCTCTCTGCATACCTTTGTTTATAAAACCGTATGGCCAGTTTGCCTTGTTTGTCGTAAATCTTTGCCCTCATAAAGGCTTTATAAAGTAGGACAAACACTCCTTGGCTACTGGCTGAGGAGGTTGAAGCCGATGGTCGGTCAACAAAGTTTTGTACAATGCGGATCCGAGCATTAATGACGTAAAGTACTTGGATACATAGAGTCATTACACATAATTTGTGATTTTACTATGGATATTGATCCTTAATTTGGCCACCCGTGCCCGCATTAAGGCTCGGGGGCTACTGGGCTTCGGGCTTATTATTTACAAATATTAATGGGGCACCTTGATCCCCTGATCTGGTGTTGCCACCCGACCAGTGTCTTGGGGGCTACTTCATTGCCTGTTCAATGCAGAAAATTTTAAGTGCAATACAGTTTCCGATGAGATTTTGATCCTCAGGTTGGTCGGCCGCACCCAACCTGAGTCTCGAGGACTGAGCACAACACTTTTTGTGTCCCGAAGTATTCTGCCGAGCTAGGACTTGATCCTCAGGCCAATTTTACAAATCAACCTGAGTCTCAGCGGCTACAGGGATCAGCGGTCTTACGTCATCCTTCAGGCACATCTCGGGTTTTAGACCGATACACACCTTGAGGGCTACTGGCTATATATCTCGGAAGAGAATAAATTGCACTAATCAAAAATATTGACAAAAAATCGGCCCACAGTCGGGGTGGTGTACCACCTCGGAACCAGTCCGGCATAAAGCTCGGGTGCTAGTGGCTGGCTCCATAGAGGGCATTTCCAGCATTAAGCTCGGCTAAACTCCTTCAACTTTTTTGAACCAAGGTGATTTATGACAGTCCGACGTTGGAGCTTGGACATAGTCCGGCATTGGAGCTTGGACATAATCCGGCGTTGGAGCTCGGAAATGGTCCGGCGTTGGTACTCGTCCGCAAAAGATACCTCGAATGCAGTCCGGCGTGGGAGCTCGGACGCAAGAAGACACTGCCTCCCGGGAACAACTTCAAACCCGAGGTGTGGCATAAAAATAACAAGGCATTGATAAAGGCCGGAAACCTAAAGGAGCTCCTCGGATACCCGACGTATAAACTCGTCGAATGCATTTCGGCGATCCTCAAGATCGAAGATGAGAAGATTTGTTGAACCAGTTTTCAAGACCGACAACCGAAGATGAAGAACAGTTCAGAAGAATCGAGGAGCGTCCCTAACTTGAAGACTGGTTCAGGGGCTACTGACGGTGTCCTGGACTAGGGGGTACTCACCACGTCGTCTCCCGATCTGTTAGATTGGGCCGAGGACCCCCATGGCCGTATACTCATGGGCCAGTTCGGACAGCTGCCGCATACATGGAAGATTCCACAAGACTTGGTGATCAAGACAAGGACTCCTCCCCACCGGCGTATTCGGCTAGGACTCTTGTTATCCTAGGCCTCTGGTGCATTATATAAACCGAGGCCAGGCAAGTCGATAGAGATACAACAATCATACCATAGGCTAGCTTCTAGGGTTTTAGCCTCTACGATCTCATGGTAGATCAACTCTTGTAATACTCATATCATCAATATCAATCAAGCAGGACGTGGGATATTACCTCCATCAAGAGGGCCCGAACCTGGGTAAATATCGTGTCTCCTGCCTCCTGTTACCATTGATCCTAGACGCACATTTCGGGACCCCCTACCCGAGATCCGCCAGTTTTGACACCGACATGCACCATCACACGGCCATCGTCATAGGGGTCGAGCCAAACGCATCCTTTGCATCTTCGACATGGGCATAAAACCTCTGTTAGGTTATTTTCTTTCATGTCCTGCACCGACGACCGCAACCACCTGTCCACCATCGTTCGACTGACCATCATGAATGCCTGCATGGTAATAATAAACAAATTGATTATAAAAATGCATGCATGCATCAAAGTCATACAAAAATTCGGCATGACCTTCCCTAAAAATAGGACATATAGAGTTTGCCGTAAATTCATCGAAACAGAAATAAATCGAGATTTTAGCAAAAGATAGGCAACTCACAAGCACAATTCAGCGTCAACTCATGCCACACACACAATTTCCATCATATCGCTCGATTATGTCATATCGCACACACATACACATATTTCCATTCTTGCAAAAGCATACATTTTTAATCACCTACCTCGAGATCAAGCACGGTGATGATGATGTTAATAGGTGTCGCCACACACACCTATGGAATGATCAAAAGTGGACACAACTCTTCTTGAGAAGGCTACATCTAGTTAGGGAGGTACATAGGTCACTTCACTAAATCCTAGATCTACATAGTTAGCTAGTTTGGGAGGAGACAAGTTCAACTAGTGGAGGGGAAGGAAAAAGAGAAAGGAGATGGATTAATGGAGGTGGTCTAGTTAGCTAGGAGTAATAAAGATAGAGAAAGATATGTAGAAGAAGGAGAGTAATTAAATCGGGGGGGAGAAGTAGTGAGGAAGAACCAAAGTGAGGGGGAGAGGAGGTGGGAGCTAGGGGAAAGTGAGGAAGAGAGGATGGGGAGGGGGAGGGGGGAGGGAAAAGGTGGTATGGCTGCGGCTTAGCAGTAGTGCTGGGTGTAAAATGCGCCACTGCTAATAAGATAGCAGTAGCGCACTTTTGTCATATGTGCTACTACTAAGCTAGGCCTGCCATGTGGCCAGGTTCAAAAAAAAGCGCGCTACTCCTATTACTTTAGAAGTTGCGCGATTAATGTGGGCACGCTACTGCTAAACCTAGGGTGGCGGGAACAGTCGATCAATTTTAGTAGTAGTGTGGTTCCACGGAGCCGCGCTACTGCTAAGTTGGTAGCAGTAGCACCTGTTTGAGGCCTGCTTGCCCCTTCCTGACCCGCGCTGCTGCTAAGATTCCGTGTATAAGGTTTTCCCTAGTAGTGAATAAAATCTTTCATGAAGATCATTGGAAAAAATAAACTTGATTCTTTGTAATAGTTTTGAGATATGATGATAGTAATATATGGGTCATGTTGGTGAATAATTATGCTTTAGTAAAAATATTGGTGTTAAGGTTTGTGATTCCCTATGCAAGCACGAAAGTCAATAGTTATGCAATGAAATTACATCCTACTTATGGTGCATTATTCGGTGTTAGTTATGCTTAATGCTCGTTTATGATAATTTTCATTTCTTGGTTGGTTGCTTCTCAATCTATTTGCTAGCCTCCATTTGCACTAAGTGGGAATACAGCTCGTGCATCCAAAAGCCTTAAACCCAGTTATGCCATATGAGTCCACCATACCTACCTATATGCGCTATTTCCATGCCGTTCTAAGTAAATTTGTGAGTGCCAACTCTAATTTTCAAAATGATTTCCTTTTTGTGTGCCCATACCGCTCATGAAGCGGTAGGGGGTGGCCAATATTTTTCCATGCTAGATATGTTATTCTCAAGATGAGTGTTTATTCACTTGTCATTGCACGAGAGTGTGGCGGTAATAGGGATGCCCAGTCCCGAAATGAAAAAAATAAATTTACCTTATGCTGTCAAATAATAAATTCCTTGGAAAGTGTTGGTATGGAAGGCAACCGTGGATATGGCTAGCCATGGATTGTGAAAGAATGGTGGAAAAAAGAATAAACTTCATTTTATGTTTGGGAACCGCCTATGATGTATCTAGCATGGAAAGTATTGGTAACTACTCGGTCATTTTCGTTCACGGGAAAAGCATGCCTCTCAAAATATTTTATCTCTCAATTTAAGCTTTGAGCTCTGGCACCTCTACAAATCTCCACTTCCCTCTTTGAAGGGCCTATCAATTTACTTTATGCAATTTTTACATTTTATTTGAGTCTCCATCTTCTCTTATAAAGCACCAACTACGGTTCCTACGCGTTATGATGGTGACGTCTATTAAGCACTTAATCAAATTATATGATTTTCCCCTAAGAATTTGTAACACCAGGTACCGTCATACAATTTGTGTTACTACAATCATATATCTGTAACACATGTTGGGCAACATAAACATATATGTTACTGTTCTAATATCCTTGTAACACCTTTTTAGATCAGACAGAGTATGTGTTACCGTCAATCGTTGCAACACACATGATATGTTACTCCGGTTTTACTTGTAACACGTTTTGTCATTTGTTACATCATTGTGTTACTTAAAGTATGTTTTGTTGTGGTGAGAGTGGTTCCCAAATGTCCTCTCTGACTGTGAAGTTCTTCTCATGGCGGTAGTACCGCTCTCTTGAGCGGTTGTACCGCTGGCATGTAGCTCCGGTCAAACCAATGCTCCAAGTACTGCTCAAGGGTGAACCTTCTGTATCGGGTACGGTGGTAGACCGGTGGTGGAACGGAAGTTCCAGTTTGTCTTGACTAACCGGTAATACTGGTGTTCAGGGCGGTAGAACCGCCTGGAACTCCACCGCCCAGGAATTGTTGGTCCAGCAGTAGCTTCGGCCCAACGACCGCTCTAACTACCGGTCTAGGGTGAAACCTTCTGGCTGTGAAGCGGTTGTCGAGCGGTGGTGGAACGGTAGTTCTGATGTATTCCGATATACATGCACTACCGGTTTCCCCTCCAGAAGTACCGCCCTGGTGCCCGAGCAGGGGTTTCCCACATTCACCGGTTGTACCTGTGATCTTTGCGGAATTACCGCTCCTATGGGTTTCTACGCATAATAGTTGGATCTGAGGGGACCCTATTTAAGGAGGTGTTTCTCCTAACTCACACCCACCTTTTTCCTCTCTCTCTCCTCCATTAATGCCTTTGAAGCACTCTTGCCCGATCTCTCTCTAGCCACTCAAACTCGTTGATTTGCTAGGGATTGAAGGAGGAGATCTAGATCTACACTCTCACCAAAGGAAACTTGATTCCCCCATACCCTCTTGTGTGGGTTTTGTTACTCTTGTGTTCTTGGGAACCCTAGACGGAAGAGGTCACTTCGGAGCCACATTCCATTGTGGTGAAGCTCCGGGGTTTCGTTGGGAGCCTCCAATTAAGTTGTGGAGAGAGCCTCGACCTTGTTTGTAAAGGTCCGGTTGCCGCCTTCAAGGGCACCAATAGTGGAATCACGGCATCTCGCATTGTTTGAGGGCGTGAGGAGAATACGGCGGCCCTAGTGTCTTCTTGGGGTGCATTGTGCCTCCACACCGCTCCAACGGAGGAGTACTTCCCCTCAAAAGGAAGTCACTTCGGTAAAAAATCCTCGTCTTCACCGGCTCCACTCTTGGTTACCTCGTACCTTTACATGTGCTAGCTTATATTGTGTTGCATCTCCTGCTTGCTTGTGTTCTCGTTGTTGTTGCATCATATAGGTTGCTCGTGTAGTTGCATATCTAGGCAACCTACTTTGATGCAAAGTTTAAATTGGTAAAGAAAAGCTAAAAATTGTTATTTGCCTATTCACCCCCCCTCTAGTCAACTATATTGATCCTTTCAATTGGTATCAGAGCCTCGTCTCTCTATTAAGGACTTTGCCATCCGAAGAGTATAGTTGACACCGTATACAGTGAGGAGGAGCACCCCGGTGTGATTCCGTCCTCGTCTACGGGCGATGGGGGAGACCTTAGTGTCACATGAGGAGCTTAGTGTGGCCTTGGAAACATTTAAAGCCTCCATGATGGACGAGGTCAGAGGCGTGATTAAGAACTTTCTGGATGGTCTTAAATTATCCACCGCACCATTGGAAGTGGTCGATCCCACTAACAAGGTGACGGATGCTAACTCCCACAAGGGGAAAGCTTCTAGTGATAAAGTTCCTTTGTCTAGTGGTAAACGTGGAAACGACATCTTTGCCCATGTTGAACCTCCTCTCACTTATGGAGGACCGGTTCCCTCCACTCACTTAAATCATGCGGGTCCTCCTCCTAAGATTGTGAAAAATGAGGATTTTGACTCTTGGGTCTATCGCTTTAAACGTCATTTAAATCATGTCAATACTAATCTTTGGAGAATCATTGAGCAAGGTTTCTATCCGCATGACCCAAGCAACTTCACCCCTAGAGAAGTCGCGGATCATCAATTCAACGAGAATGCTCTCTTCATCATCCAAGATGCAATTCCATCCGAAGATATTGCACATCTTCGACCTTTCTCCATGGCCAAGGAAGCATGACACCATGTTGTTTCCCTTTACAAGGGAAGCGCAAGCATTCAACGCTCCAACTATGAGGTGGTGCAAGATGAAGCTGATGAATTTGCAATGAATGAAGGTGAAGAACCTCGTGAGCTTTATTGAAGATTAACCACTCTCACCATCTCACTCCGAGATCATGGGAGCCGGTTCCCTACCCCATTCAACATTTTGCATTTTGGCGCAGTATAGTATAGCCCTTCCCTGGGGTACGGTACCATATCAAATTCACTAGGGCCTCTTTCCTCTCTTTTTGTTGCCAACCCCTTTCAATGTATGTTTGATTTGGGAGGCTACCAATTCTGGAATTTCTTCTCGAGACATCCCCGTCAGTCAACTTCTCTCCGGGATGGGTCATTGGTCTTTGTGGGACATAATGTGTCAGCCATGGTAGAAGTTCCTCCCTGAGTAGGCATGGGCGCCCACCTAGATGAAGGGATTTTCTCATCTTGAGGTGTCGGGAGGAGTAAAGGAGATTGACTCTTCTTTGTACAAATGACAACTAGATCAAGCGCAAGTTTCTCAAAGCCATGATGCCTTACCATAAGGCCATGTCCTCCGTCATCCGTCAAAGGCCGGACTTCCACACCTTGTCCTCGAGTGAAGTGTTGAATGAGTTTGTGGCAATGAGTATCTTGGATAAGACCGCCAACAATGCGATGTTGCATTCTCAAAGAGAAAAGAAGCCCAACCTTGCCTTGAAGGCCAAGGCGAGTGTGGAAGAAGAGGATGAAGAGGAAGAAGAGGAGAGCAACCCCGAAGATACAAAATATGCTTATCATGAGCACATTGCTCTCGCTTCAAGACAATTTTGGAGCAAGAAGAACACAAGGCCCAACTTCAACAAGAACAACTCAAGTGTCACAAAGGGCAAACAACATGTGAGGACTTGCTATAATTGTGGCAATGTGAGCCATTTTGTTGTGGAGTGCCCATATGAGAAGAGGGAAGGCAATGGTGGCAAGCTCATCCGAGAAGACAAGGCCAAGTCCTTCCCCAACAAGAGCAACTTCACCAAGAAGACTCCTCCCAAGGGGTTGGTGGCACAAGAAGAGTACAATGAGGATGATGACGATGATGAAGACGGTGAGGCGGTGGCCATGGCCTCCGTTGCCATTGCAACAACTCCACGGGTGTCCCTCTTCGACTCACCCAACGAGAACATCACCGCCAAGTGCCTCGTGGCCAAAGCCACCAACAAGGTAACCCCCAACATCAAAACTACCATCACTACTAATCCCTCTTTGATGGATTGCATTGATGAAAGTGAGGGGTCTAATGAGGAAGAAAATGAATTTGAGTCTTTTATGAGTAAGCTCAAGGGTAAATCCAAGAAGCACTTTGTTGCTCTATTGGAACAACTTGGTGAAGCCAATGACATGATTGAGGCTCACGAAGACACCATCTCTAAGATGGAGGGACATAGTCGTGACTATGCTGATGAGATACGGGATCTCTCTAATGCTCCAAAGGAAGAGCGTGGTCATTGTTTGGCTCTTGAGGAGTCACACAATGATGATCATGCCAAATTGAAGAAAGATCTTGATCATGCACTTGTTGTATCTCGTGTGCTCAATTCCGAGAAGGCCAAACTTGGGGTTGATCTTGCTAGACTCAAGGAGGAGTTTGATTTACTCGACATGTCTCACAAAGCCTTGAAGGGTGCTCATGCTAAACTTAAAGAGTATCATGATCAACTCCAAGTGAAGCTAACTAAGGAAAATGCCACTTTTCCTCATATGGTCGTAATTGATAATGCAAATGCTACTAACCCATGTTGTGAGCATGTGCATCTTGTGGAGGAGAATACTAAATTGAAGGAGCAACTTGAGAAAGGCCTTGTGTCTTGCATACAAGGTGAGAAGAACCTCAATGACCTTTTGAGAAATCAAAGGGAAGTTGTGGGCAAGGAGGGAATTGGGTTTGCTTCCAATCCCAAGAACAACAAGAATAATGACAAGGCCAAACGACCTCCTCCTCTCAAGCAAACTTTTGTGAAGGAGGGAGAGGGTGCTTCTAAGGAGAAGAAGTACAATGAGAAGGGTGGTGGTGTCAAGAAGGGCAATGCCACCCCTTCCAACAAAGTCGGCGACTTTAACCCTTCTTATGTGTTGTGCCATGCTAGTGATGGGCATGTTTATGCTAAATTTGTTGGTTCTCCTTACATGTACATTGAATGGTCTATTTGGGTTCCTAAGACCCTTGTTACTAACATCAAAGGACCCATTACAAAATGGGTACCTAAAACCAAGCATTGATCTCTTGTAGGTGTTTGCTTCTGGTGGGGGATCATGGTTCGTCGATAGTGGAGCCACTAATCATATGACCGGAAGCAAGGACTTGGTGGTGGACGTGCACAAGATTCCATCTATGCCCACCAATGTCGAGTGGGGTGATGACTCATCTTCTAAGGTATTGGGTCTTGGTAAGGTAGTCATTTCTCATGATCTCACGATCGAGAAAGTCATGCTTGTTGAGTCCCTTAGATAAAATTTACTTTCCGTTCGTCAACTTGCACTCATGGGCTTTGCCACTTTCTTTGATATTGATACCATGGCCCTCTTGTGGAGCAAGACTCTTAAAGTAGCTTTTGTTGGGCATGTCGAGAATGGTCTCTATGTGATTAACTTTTCGGAGCGACCCACTAAGACCGCGACATGCCTAATGGCTAAAGTTGACGTGGGATGGCTTCGGCATCGCCGTTTAGCCCATGTCAATATGAGGTATTTGCAAAGTCTTCTCAAGGGGGACCATTTCCGTGGACTAACAAATGTTAGTTTTTCCAAAGATCGTGCTTGCAGTGTATCAAAGGAAAGCTACATGAGAAGGCTCACCCTCCCACGACTATCATTTACTCGAAGAGGCCTTTTTAGCTCCTTCACTTGGATCTCTTTGGGCCTCCATCCTTTGATAGTCTTGGGGGTAGAAAGTATTGCTTGGTGATTGTAGATGATTATTCAAGATACACTTGGGCATACTTCTTCAAGAGGAAGAGTGAGACCCAACAAACCGTCATTGATTTTGCAAATGAAGCTCAACGCCAACACAATGCAAAGATCTTGACGATAAGAAGTGACAATGGCACCGAGTTCAAGAACTACACCTTGGATGATTTTCTTAGTGATGAGGGGATCAAGCATCAATATTCCGCACCATATACCCCTCAACAAAATGGTGTAGCGGAGAGAAGAACCGGACGTTGATGGATGAGGCAAGGACCATGATGGCGGAGTTCAAGTCTCCATACAACTTTTGGGCCGAAGCCATCAACACTGCGTGGCATGCATCCAATCGGCTCTATCTCCGCAAAAGCTTGCACAAAACTCCATATGAGATAATCACCGGTAACAAGCCCAATCTCAAGTACTTTCGGGTGTTCGGGTGTAAGTGTTTCATTCTCAAGAAAGGTGTTCATTTGTATAAATTTGAGGCTAGAGCTCAAGAGGGCATATTTGTTGGTTATGCTACAAACTCTCATGCTTACGATGTCCTCAATAAGTCCACGGGACTTATTGAGGAGACGTGTAACATGGAGTTTGATGAGAATAACAGCTCCCAAGTGGAGCAAAGTGGCACTTGTGATGTAGGTGATGAAATTCCTCCCCAAGCCATAAGAATAATGGGTGTTGGTTTTATCCTACCCATTGAGGAACCCCTTGTGGCCGAAGGAGAAGGACAATGTACCACTCAAGTGGAACCATCACCAACCCAAAGCCCACACGCTTCCGAAGAAGAAAGTGAAGGCCCTCAACCTCATGAACAAGACCAAGGGCAAGATCAACCTCAAGATAGTGTTGAACCACAAAGTGATGCCCAAGGTCAAGTTCTCTCCTCCGAGCAAGTTCAAGATCAAGAGCAAGCTCAAGAACAAGAACAAGCTCAAGATGACGCTCAAGATGATCAAGTAACCGCTCGTCAACTCACTCCTGAGGAGGATTTGGAGCGTCGTGCCGCCAAGATTGCATCCAAGCTCTCTACCAAGGGTCATCTCATGATGAATGTGCTTGGTAGCATACAAAAGGGGGTAGCACTCGTAGACAATTGGCTAACTATTGTGAACATCACGCATTTGTCTCTTATGTTGAACCCCAAAAGGTCTATGAGGCACTCGAAGATCCGGATTGGCTTAATGACATGCATGAAGAACTCAACAACTTCGAGCACAACAAGGTGTGGAGATTGGTGCCAAGGCCAATGGGGAACCATAATGTCATTGGAACCAAGTGGATATTCAAGAACAAGCAAGATGCTCACAGAATTATTGTCCGCAACAAGGCTCGCTTGATAGCACAAGGCTACTCCGAGGTTAAGGGTATCGACTACGGTGAAACCTTTGCTCCCGTTGCTCGCCTTGAATCTATTCATAAGTTGATTGCTTATGCTTCTCATCATAACTTCAAGTTGCAACAAATTGATGTGAAGGGTGCTTTTCTTAATGGTCCTATTAATGAGTTGGTGTATGTCAAACAACCCCCGGGGATCGAGGATCCCTATTTCCCCGATCATGTGTACCAACTCGGTTAGGCACTCTATGACCTTAAACAAGCCCCACGTGCGTGGTATGACAACCTTACCGAGTTGTTGCAAGATCGTGGGTTTGAAATTGGGAAAATCGACCCCACTCTCTTTACTAAGAAGGTCAAAGGGGAGTTGTTTGTGTGCCAACTATATGTTGATGTTATTATCTTTGGTTCTCCTAACAAAGCTTTCAAGGAGGAATTTGCCGCTCTCATGAGCTCAAAGTTCAAGATGTCCATGATGGGAGAGTTGAAGTTCTTTTTCGGGTTCGGAGTCAAGCAACGAAGCGAAGGAACCTT
Source organism: Triticum monococcum (assembly GCA_034509565.1). Classification (NCBI taxonomy): domain Eukaryota; kingdom Viridiplantae; phylum Streptophyta; class Magnoliopsida; order Poales; family Poaceae; genus Triticum; species Triticum monococcum. The sequence goes on from CM067845.1 coordinate 677,174,638, forward strand.
TATCAACCAAGCCAAATACACTCAAGACATGGTCAAGAGATTCAAGCTTAGTGAGGTGAAGCCGGCTTCCACTCCAATGCCCGTCAAATGCCAACTTGACATAGATCCCAATAGTAAAGCGGTGGATCAAAAGGTATATCGCTCCATGATTGGCTCCTTGCTTTACCTATGTGCATCTAGACCGGATATCATGTTCAGTGTGCGCATTTGTGCACGGTTTCAAGCTGCACCTAAGGAAAGCCACTTTGTGGTGGTCAAGCGAATCTTTCAATATTTGGCTCATACCCCAAACTATGGCTTATGGTACCCAAGAGGAGCAAACTTCAAACTTGTAGGCTATTCGAACTCCGATTGGGCGGGAGACAAAGTGGATAGGAAGTCAACTTCCGGAGGGTGCCAATTCCTTGGTTGCTCTTTGGTGAGTTGGTCTTCTAAGAAGCAAAGTTGTGTCTCTCTATCGTCAACCGAAGCAGAGTATGTGGCTGCCGGTAGTTGTTGTGCACAACTTCTATGGATGAGACAAACTTTAAAGGGTTACGGTGTCATTTGTGACAAAGTGCCTCTTTGGTGTGACAATGAAAGTGCCATCAAGATTTCTCTCAACCCGGTGCAACACTTCAAGACGAAGCATATTGAGATTCCGTATCACTTCATCCGGGATCATATTGGGCGAGGGGAGATCGAGCTCAACTATGTCAACACTCATGATAACCTTGCAGACATTTTCATGAAGCCCTTGGATGAAGCAAGATTTCTTGAGTTAAGGCATGAGCTTAATATCATTGACTCAAGCAATATGGCTTGAACTCTTGCACACCCCACCATACTCATCTTGATGTCTTGTTTAGGTGTAGGCATGGACATAGGGGGAGTGATGTTCACTCAATGAACTCTCCCTCCCCCATTATGCATAAATTGATCAACTCTTTCACATTAGCCATTTTTTATGGTTCTTGTGCTTCAAAGATGAGTTTTGGTCATGGGCCCAAGGATAATTTTTTGCGGCGCCATACCATTGGACTCAAACATAGGTGGCTCCGGCCATCGTCCTTGTGCAAGGGTGTTTTCCTTGTTGCGTGTTTCCTTTTGCCTTGTTCCTTCGGTTCTCCTTGATACTTGAATTCTCCAAGGCGTGGCTTTTATTGTTTGCTTCTTGCACTCTTGGGGGCTTCATCATCATAATACAGTGTCTTGCTTCCATCCTAAGCCTTCTCATCCCAAGCTATATTTTCCAAATGTACACAAGTTTGATCTCTTTGTGCATGGGCTGATGCATCTAGGCGGTACAACCGGTGGTCAGAACGGTTCTACCGCTCTTCCACTATGTTGTGTAGTCCCAGCGGTACTTCCCATCATGCACAAGCGGTTCCACCGCACTTGCTTGTACCTGTACCACTGGCCAGTAGTACATGTTTTTGGAAGCGGTACTACCACTGCTTCTGGCGCGGAAGTACCGCCCTCAAACACCGGCTAGCTACAGGAGCGGTACTACCGCTCTTCATAGCGGTACCACTGGCTGACATCTAGGCGCATATATAAAGGGGGCGGGTTGAAAGTGGTATTCTATTTCCCCTTCGCGCCCGTCCCTCCTCTGAACCCTAGCCGTTGGTTGCTCCGCCCATTGCCCCGGAGCGCCCTCAGGCGTTCCGGAGCGGTCGGCCCTTCATCGGATCCGGTCCGTGGAGGTCGCCCCCCTTCCGATCTCCTCCCATGGATACCGGTAATGCCCTTTTTCCTCTTGTTCTTAGGGTTCCTTTGTGTTGAATCCTTTCTCTAGGGCATTGCTCGTACTCCCGCTTTTTTGGCCAAAATGATTGGTGGGAGAGATCCTTATAAACGCCTCCTTTTCTTGTGCATAGTTAGAAGTAGGAATATTGCATCTAGATTCAATGTAGGGCTGTACCCGTTCTTCAACTCGGCAGATCCGCTCTTAGCAGTACTACCGCTCCTCGCGAGCGGTACTACCACTCAGGAGATTCTACCGGTCGAACAACGGAAACAACCGCTTTCTCTGAACCCATCTGCACTGTTCTTCTTCTACTTACGTACATGAGATTTATTCTTCTAATCTTGTGTTTGTTTCTCTCATATTTGCTGGGGTATCTGTGTGCTCTCTGTGTGCATTTGCAGGTGGCTCTAGCTCTCGTGCTGTTCAGAAGCCCCAGAACACCAAGAAGAGAGCCCGTAGGGGCAAACCATCAGATGACAGTGAGGATACTCATGAGGTTGTGATCCCTACCAAAGCCACTCACCGGGAGAAGACTGATGCTTCCAAGTAGCGTGCTGCATTGCCAATGCACAAGTGCAAGCTTACGGACTCGGAAAAGTTCCATTTCCAGGATGCCTACTCCGTGGCACCGCATCCTCGTTGGAACAACCCTCAGTTCTGGAATGAGTTGTAGATAAGGGTTGTGTCAGAAATTTTCGAGCACCACAAGAACAAGTACACCCGGAGGTGGTCCATTGACCTCGATCACTGGAGGAGCAACCCTGGTTACTTTGGAGAGGCTCTGGAGATCTGTGAGGAGTTTGATTTGATCAAGCTGATGACTGTGAATTCTAACTTTGATGTGCAGCTCATTCATCAGTTCTATGCTACCGTCCAATTCGGCACCGATGATGCGCGTCACCTGTCCTTTATGTGCCGTGATGAGTTATTTCATGTCCCTTGGAGAGCCTTCTGAAATGCTCTTGGCTATGAGGATACCGGGTTGGAAGGCCAAGGTGGTGTCCGTCCTCAGACCAAGCCCACCCCATGGACAAGGAGAAGCTTGCCCCTCTGTACATCCCTGGTCATGGTATCGTGGGTAAGTCCAATGAGCTTCTGCCAGTCTATGATATTCTGCATTGTGTGTTCCGCTGTGTGCTACTACCCAAGGTTGGCAATCAAGATGATATTTATGGATATCTTGTGGATTTGCTTGTGGCCATGAAGACCAAGAGGGGTTCCGGTGCCACTTTTGATGTCTCCAAGTGGATGTGGGAGGAGATGTACAATATGGTGTGGTACCGCAAGGTACCGATCTATGCTCCTTTTGTGATGCAGTTTCTGAACTGCGTTTGGGCAGTCCGTAGGCCAGGAGAACCTCTCACCACTCCGGCTAATCTCACAGAGCATGAGGTTAAAGTGTTGAGGAAGAAGAAGCATAAGACTCCTCATTTTTCTATGGGCAATCAGGAGGATGTGTTTGCTTCCTCGGACAATGAGGACTTTGAGTTGGGGCCTGGGGCCCAGCCCTCAAGGATTGATAAGCTGACTTCCAAGATCAAGAAGATTTTTTGCTTGCAGGACCATATTCAGAAGAAGCTCTACAAGGCCCATGTTGCTGAGAAGATGGCGCGTCGCAGGCAGATTCAGTTGATGAGGCACCTCAATTTGCCAGATGTGAAGAGTGGCTCCAAGAAGACGATCACTCCTGAGGATACATGGTGCTGGGAGAACTATCAGTGGTCTATTGAAGCGCCTGCTACCTCTACTATCCGTGGTCCTCAGGGTACTACCGCGGCGTCTGAGGAGTCTGAGGAGCCTGATGCTGCTCCTGATGGTTCTGACGATTCCACGGTGGCAGGCAAAGAGAACTACTGAGCCTCAGGACGCTAGCTTCGCTCTTTTAATTTTTGGTGTCTTGATGCCAAAGGGGGAGAGACCTCTATTAGGTCACGGGAGTTGCATGGGGGGTTCGTTTGCGATTGCTGTCTTCGGTTGTTCTATTTGCTCCGCTTTCGCTTTCTAGTGTCTTGTGAACTTGTGTTGTGACCTTGTGCATGGTGTGAGACCTGCGTCCCTTATCTCTTTTCTCTATGCACTTCTCTATCAATAGATCTTGCGTGTTAATGGTGCCCTTATCCTTTGCTCTACGGTTCTTTTCTACTTATACATACCTTATGTATTTTTTTGTTGCTTCGCTATCACTGGTTGGTCTATAAAATCTAGGGGGAGCATTGTTCCTAGTGTGAGCATTTTGCATTCCAAAAGCAAACTCGAAATAGTGCTTACACTTAGGGGGAGCCCCGTCTATATTTTCTAGATCTCCCGTTCTTTTTGAGTGGTTGTCATCATCCACAAAAAAGGGGGAGATTGTAAGGGCATCTTCTGCCTTTTGGTTTTGGTGATGACGATGAAGAAATATGCCCTAGAGGCAATAATAAAGTTGTTATTTATATTTCCTTATATCATGATAAATTTTTATTATTCATGCTAGAATTGTATTAACCGAAAACTTAGTACATGTGTGAATACATAGACAAGCAGAGTGTCACTACACTAGTAGAAAAAGGGGCTATGGTCCAGGCCGCCTCAGCCCATTAGTCCCGGTTCAGTCTAGAACCGGGACTAATGTGAGCAGTGGTCCCGGTTCGTGTGGCTAAGGCATTAGTCCCGGTTCATCTAGACCTTTTGGTCCCGGTTGGTGGGATGAACCGGGCCCAATGAGCCTCGCTCCTGGCCCACAACTATTGGTCCCGGTTCGTGCCACAAACCGGGACTAAAGATTAGACCTTTAGTCCCGGTTTTAGGCACGAACCGGGACTAATGGGGTTGAGACCTTTAGTCCCGGTTCGTGCCACGAACCGGTACTAAAGGTCCCATTTTCAAACTATACCCCCCCCCCCCCGTGGATCGCCTTTTCAGTTTTTAAAAAAATAAAAGAAAATGATGGAAATGTCAAAAAAATAAAAGAAAATAAGTTTCACATGTGATATGTGGTCTACTTGTTGGGAAAATTTATAAATATGAATTTCGACTTTATTTACAAAATCTCTCTGGAATTTGTAAAATGCGCATAACTTTTGCATACGAACTCGGATGAAAAAGTTTTTTATATGAAAAATCATCTACTCGACAAGTTACATCCGATGGAGACGGCCTATGGCCTGTTTGCAAATTTCTAGAATCCTCAAATTCCAAAAGGAAAAAAAGTTATGCTCAAATTTTAGTTTTTTTAAATTTCAGTTTTTTTAAATACTTATTCAAGAAGTATTAGTGTTACTAAATAATTATTCAAGAATATTAGTGTTATTAAATAATTATTTCACCTTTTTTGAATTTTGGTCAAATCTGGTCAAACTATGGTCAAATCTGGTCAAACTATGGTCAAACTTGGTCAAACAATGGTCAAAGTACTTATTCAAAAATATTAGTGTTACTAAAAAATTATTGTTTTTTAGAACAATAGTTTTAAACTCAAACAGTGAAATATGTGACTTAATGCTCAAGCTAAATTCCTGAGGGTTAATAGGATTGACATCTTACTATTGTCAGGAAAACAACAAGTGCAGACTTGGAAACGAGGGAGAATAGAACCCGGAAGTTAAGCGTGCTCAGGCTGGAGTAGTGAGAGGATGGGTGACCGTTCGGGAAGTGAGATGATTTGGAATGATGAGGGGTGATTAGAGATTAAATTGAGCAGTGATGAGGGGTGATTAGAGATTAGAGGTTAAAAAATTCAGAAATTTGAAAATAAAAAAATTCAAAAAAAATTTCAAAAAAAATCAGGAAATTTCCTTTAGTACCGGTTGGTATTGCCAACCGGGACTAAAGGTGGACCGGCCACGTGGAGGGCCTTTAGTCCCAGTTCTGGATTGAACCGGGACTAAAGGGTCAGGGCATTAGTACCGACACTTTAGTCCCGGTTCCAGAACCGGGACTAAAGGCCCTTACGAACCGGGACTAAAGGCCCTTTTTCTACCAGTGCTAGTATGCCTCTACTTGACTAGCTCGTTAATCAAAGATGGTTAAGTTTCCTAACCATAGACATGAGTTGTCATTTGATGAATGGGATCACATCATTATAGAATGATGTGATTGACTTGACCCATCCATTAGCTTAGCACTACGATCGTTTAGTTTATTGTTATTGCTTTCTCCATAACTTATACATGTTCCTATGACTATGAGATTATAGAACTCCCGAATACCGGAGGAACAATTAGTGTGCTATCAAACGCCACAACGTAACTGGGTGAGTATAAATATGCTCTACAGGTGTCTCTGATGGTGTTTTTTGAGTTGTCATAGATCAAGATTAGGATTTGTCACTCCATGTATCAGAGAGGTATCTCTGGGCCCTCTCGGCAATGCACATCACTATAAGCCTTGCAAGCAATGTGACTAATGAGTTAGTTGCGGGATGATGCATTACGGAACGAGTAAAGAGACTTGCCGGTAACGAGATTGAACTAGGTATTGAGATACCGATGATCGAATCTCGGGCAAGTAACATACCGATGACAAAGGGAACAACATATGTTGTTATGCGGTTTGACCGATAAAGATCTTCATAGAATATGTAGGAACCAATATGAACATCCAGGTTCCGCTATTGGTTATTGACTGGAAGTGAGTCTCGGTCATGTCTACATAGTTCTCGAACCCGTAGGGTCCGCACGCTTAATGTTCGATGACGATCGATATTATGAGTTTATGTGTTGTGATGTACCGAAGGTAGTTTAGAGTCCCGGATGTGATCACCGACATGACGAGGAGTCTCGAAATGGTCGAGACATAAAGATCTATATATTGGAAGGCTATGTTTGGACATCAGAATGGTTCCGGATGAGCTCGGGCATTTACCGGAGTACCGGGGGGTTACCGGAACCCCCCGGGGAGTTAATGGTCCTTATTCGGCCTTAGTGGGAGAGGGGAGGAGGCGGCCAGATGGAGGGCGCCCCCCCAAGCCCAATCCGAATTGGGTGGGGGCCGGCCCCCCTTTCCTTCCCTCTCTCTCTCCCTCTTCCTTCTTCTCCTACTCCTACTAGGAAGGGGGGAAACCTACTCCTACTCAAAGTAGGACTCCCCCCTTGGGCGCGCCCTATGAGGGCCAACCCTCCCCTCCTCCACTCCTTTATATACGGGGGAGGGGGCACCCCATAGACACACAAGTTGATTGTTTAGCCGTGTGCGGTGCCCCCCTCCACAGAATTCCACCTCGGTCATATCGTTGTAGTGCTTATGCGAAACTCTCCCTCGGCCTCAACTGGATCAAGAGTACGAGGGACGTCACCGAGCTGAACGTGTGCAGATCGTGGAGGGTCCGTGCATTCGGTACTTGATCGGTTGGATCACGAAGATGTTCGACTACATCAACCATGTTTCATAACGCTTCCGCTTTCGGTCTATGAGGGTACATAGACATACTATTCCCCTCTCGTTGCTATGCATCACCTAGATGGATCTTGCGTGTGCGTATGATTTTTTTTGAAATTACTGCATTCCCCAACAGTGGCATCCGATCATGGTCTATGCGTAGATGTTATATGCACGAGTAGAACACAAAGGAGTTGTGGACGTGGGTATATATATATTGCTTGCTTTCACTAGTTGATTCTTGATTCAGAGGAATTGTTGGATGAAGCGGATCAGACGACATTACGTGTACGTTACGCGAGACTGGTTCTACCGACGTGCTTCGCACATAGGTGGCTAGTGGGTGTCAGTTTCTCCAACTTTAGTTGAATCGGATTCAATGAATAGGATTCTTTCTGAAGATCAAAAAGCAATCACTATACCGTGTTGTGGTTTTTGATGCGTAGGTAAGAATGGTTCTTGCTAAGCCCATAGCAGAGCTACCTCTTGGGCACTGCGTTGGTTTTCCCTTGAAGAGGAAAGGGTGATGCAGCAAAGTAGCATAAGTATTTCCCTCAGTTTTTGAGAACCAAGGTATCAATCCAGTAGGAGACTACACGCAAGTCCCTCGTACCTACACAAACAAATAAGAACCTTGAAACCAATGCAATAAATGGGTTGTCAATCCCTTCACGGTCACTAACGAGAGTGAGATCTGATAGAGATAATAATAAGATAAATATTTTTGGTATTTTTATGATATAGATTGAAATTAAAGATTGCACAATAAAGTAGATGGGAAACTTGTATGATAAAAGATAGACCCGGGGGCCATAGGTTTCACTATTGGCTTCTCTCAAGATGCATAAGTATTATAGTGGGTGAAAAAATTACTGTCGAGCAATTGATAGAAAAGTGCATAATTATGAGAATAGCTAGGCATGATCATGTATATTGGCATCACGTCCGAGACAAGTAGACCAAAATGATTCTGCATCTACTACTATTACTCCACACATCGACCGCTATCCATCATGCATGTAGAGTATTAAGTTCATAAGAACAGAGTAACGCATTAGGCAAGATGACATGATGTAGAGGGATAAACTCAAGCAATATGATATAAAACCCATCTTATTATCCTTGATGGCAACAATATAATACGTGCCTTGCTGCCCCTGCTGTCACTGGGAAAGGACACCGCAAGATTCAACGCAAAGCTAAGCACTTCCCCCATTGCAAGAAACATCAATCTAGTAGGCCAAACCAAACTGATAATTCGAAGAGACTTGCAAAGATAACCAATCATGCATAAAAGATTTCAGAGAAGAATCAAGTATTGTTCATAGATAAACTTGATCGTAAACACACAATTCATCAGATTTCGACAAATACACCGCAGAAAGAGTTACACCGAATAGATCTCCAAGAAGATCGAGGAGAACTTTGTATTGAGATCCAAAGAGAGAGAATAAGCCATCTAGCTAATAACTATGGACCCGAAGGTCTGTGGTAAACTGCTCACACATCATCGGAGAGGCTATGGTGTTGATGTAGAAGCCCTCCGTGATCGATTCCCCCTCCGGCGGAGCTCTGAAAAGGCCCCAAGATGGGATCTCTTGGGTATAGAAGGTTGCGGCGGTGGAAATAGGGTTTCGTGGTGCTCCTGGATGTTTTCGGGATATATGGATATATATAGGAGGAAGAAGTTGGTCGGTGGAGCTGCGAGGGGCCCACGAGGGTGGGGGCGCGCCCAGGGGGCAGGCGCCCCTCCTACCTCGTGGCCACCTTGTTTCTTTCTTGACGTCTACTCCAAGTCCCCTAGATCACGTTTGTTCCAAAAATAACTCTCCCGATGGTTTCATTCCATTTGGATTCCGTTTGATATTCCTTTTGTGCGAAACACTGAAATAGGCAAAAAACAGCAATTTGCACTAGGCCTTGGGTTAGTAGGTTACTCCCAAAAATAATACAAAAGTGTATAAATAAGCCCATTAACATCCAAAATAGATAATATAATATCATGGAACAATCAAAAATTATAGATACATTGGAGACGTATCAAGCATCCCCAAGCTTAATTCCTGCTCGTCCTCGAGTAGGTAAATGATAAAAACGAAATTTTTGATGTGGAATGCTACCTAGCATAATTCTCAATGTAATTTTTCTTTATTGTGGCATGAATGTTCAGATCCGAAAGATTCAAGACAAAAGTTTAATATTGACATAAAAATAATAATACTTCAAGCATACTAACAAAGCAATCATGTCTTCTCAAAATAACATGGCCAAAGAAAGTTATCCCTACAAAATCATATAGTCTGGCTATGCTCTATCTTCACCACACAAAGTATTTAAATCATGCGCAACCCCGATGACAAGCCAAGCAATTGTTTCATACTTTTGATGTTCTCAAATTGATTCAATCTTCACACAATATATGAGCGTGAGCCATGGACATAGCACTATATGTGGAATAGAATGGTGGTTGTGGAGAAGACAAAAGGGAGAAGATAGTCTCACATCAACTAGGCATATCAACGGGCTATGGAGATGCCCATCAATAGATATCAATGTGAGTGAGTAGGGATTACCATGCAACGGATGCACTAGAACTATAAGTGTATGCACGCTCAAAAAGAAACTAAGTGGGTGTGCATCCAACTCGCTTGCTCACAAAGACCTAGGTCATTTTGAGGAAGCCCATCATTGGAATGTACAAACCAAGTTCTCTAATGTAAAATTCCCACTAGTATATGAAGGTGACAACGTAAGAGGATAGTAGCATTGTCCCTTCTATCTTTTTCTCTCATTTCTCTTTTTTGGTCCTTCTTTTTTATGGCCTCTTTTTTTTCTCTCTTTTTATTTTTCATCTGGAGTATCATCCCGACTTGTGGGGGAACCATAGTCTCCATCATCCTTTCCTCACTTGGGACAATGCTCTAATAATGATGATACTAAAACCAAAATTACAATTCGATACTAAAACAAAATATGACTCTATGTGAATGCCTCTGGCGGTGTACCGGGATGTGCAATTAATCAAGAGTGACATTTATGAAGTAATTATGAACGTGGCTTTGCCACAAATACAATGTAAACTACATGATCATGCAAAGCAATATGACAATGATGAAGCATGTCATAATAAACAGAATGGTGATAAGTTGCATGGCAATATATCTCGGAATGGCTATGGAAATGCCATAATAGGTAGGTATGGTGGATGTTTTGAGGAAAGTATATGGTGGGTTTATGGTATTGGCGAAAGTTGCACGATACTAGAGAGGCTAGCAATGGTGGAAGGGTGAGAGTGCGTATAATCCATGGACTCAACATTAGTCATAAAGAACTCATATACTTATTGCAAAAATCTATTAGTTATCGAAACAAAGTACTACGCGCATGCTCCTAGGGGGATAGATTGGTAGGAAAAGACCATCGCTCGTCCTCGACCGCCACTCATAAGGAAAACAATCAATAAATAAATCATGCTCCGACTTCATCAAATAGCGGTTCACCATACATGCATGCTACGGGAATCACAAACTTTGACACAAGTATTTCTCAAATTCACAACTACTCAACTAGCATGACTCTAATATCACCATCTTTATATCTCAAAACACTCATCAAGTATCAAACTTCTCATAGTATCCAATGCACTTTTTATGATAGTTTTTATTATACCCATCCTGGATGCCTATCATATTAGGACTAATTTTATAACCAAAGCAAATTATCATGTCGTTCTAAAGGACTCTCAAAATAATATAAGTGAAGCAAGAGACATCAATAATTTCTATGAAATAAAACCACCACCGTGCTCTAAAAATATAAGTGAAGCACTAGAGCAAAATTATCTAGCTCAAAAGATATAAGTGAAGCACATAGAGTATTCTAATAAATTCCAATTCATGTGTGTCTCTCCCAAAAGGTGTGTACATCAAGGATGATTGTGGTAAACTAAGAAGCAAAGACTCAAATCATACAAGACGCTCCAAGCAAAACACATATCACGTGGTGAATAAAAATATAGCCTCAAGTAAAGTTACCGATGGAAGAAGACGAAAGAGGGGATGCCTTCCGGGGCATCCCCAAGCTTAGGCTTTTGGTTGTCCTTGAATTTTACCTTGGGGTGCCTTGGGAATCCCCAAGCTTCGGCTTTTGGTTGTCCTTGAATTTTACCTTGGGGGTGCCTTGGGCATCCCCAAGCTTGGGCTCTTGCCACTCCTTATTCCAAAATCCATCAAATCTTTACCTAAAACTTGAAAACTTCACAAGACAAAACTCAACAGAAAAATCTCATGAGCTCCGTTAGTATAAGAAAACAAACCACCACTTAAGGTATTGTAATGAACTCATTCTTTATTTATATTGGTGTTAAATCTACTGTATTAAACTTCTTATGGTTCATACACTCCGATACTAGCCATAGATTCATCACAATAAGCAAACAACACACGAAAAACAGAATCTGTCAAAAATAGAACAGTCTGTAGTAATCTGTATGTTTCAAATACTTCTGTAGCCCCAAAAATTCTGAAATAAATTGGTGGACGTGAGTAATTTATCTATCGATCATCTTCAAAAAGAATCAACCTAATCTCACTCTCCAGTAAAGAAAATGGCACCAAATCTCATGAGCGCTAAAGTTTCTGTTTTTTTAAACCAAGATCACTTAAACTTCCCCCAAGTCTTCCCAAAGGTTATACTTGGCACAAACACTAATTAAAAGCATAAAACCACATCTAAACAGAGGCTAGATGAATTATTTATTACTAAACAGAACCAAAAAGCAAGAAACAAAAATAAAATTGGGTTGCCACCCAACAAGCGCCATCGTTTAACGCCCCTAGCTAGGCATAAAAACAAGAATAGATCTAGGTATTATCATCTTTGGTATGCAATCCATAAGTGGCTCTCATAATAGATTCATAAGGTAATTTATTTTTCTTTCTAGGAAAGTGTTCCATGCCTTTCCTTAATGGAAATTGGAATCTAATATTCCCTTCTTTCATATCAATAATTGCACCAATCGTTCTAAGGAAAGGTCTACCAAGAATAATGGGACATGAAGGATTGCAATCAATATCAAGAACGATGAAATCTACGGGCACATAATTCCTATTCGCAACAATAAGAACATCATTAATCCTTCCCATAGGTTTCTTAATAGTGGAATTCGTAAGATGCAAATTTAAAGAACAATCATCAAATTCACGGAAACCTAACACATCACACAATGTTTTTGGAATTGTGGAAACTCTAGCACCCAAATCACATAAAGCATAGCATTCATGATCTTTAATTTTAATTTTAATAGTAGGTTCCCACTCATCATGAAGTTTTTTAGAGATAGAAATTTCCAATTCAAGCTTTTCTTCAGAAGATTGCATTAAAGCATCAACGATATGTTTGGTAAAAGCTTAATTTTGACTATAAGCATGCGGCAAATTTAGCACGGATTGCAACAAGGAAATACAATCTATCAAAGAGCAATTATCATAATTAAATCCCTTAAAATCCAAAATAGTGGGGTCATTGCTATGTAAAGTTTTGACCTCTCCAATCCCACTTTTACCAATTTTTGCATCAAGATCTAAAAATTCCGAATCATTGGGACGCCTTTTAACTAAAGTTGACTCATCTCCAGTCCCATCATTATCAAGATTCATATTGCAAAACAAATATTTAATAGGAGACACATCAATCACTTTTAGATCTTCATCCTTATTATCATCAAAACTAGAAGAACACGCTTTTATGAAGCAATCTTTTTTAGCACGCATCCAAGCGGTTCTTTCTTTGCACTCATCAATGGAAATTCTCATGGCTTTGAGAGGCTCATTGATATCATGCTTAGGTGGAATAGATCTAAGTTTCAAAGAATCAACATCAAGAGAAATTCTATCCGCGTTCCTAGCCAACTCATCAATCTTAGACATTTTTTCTTCAATCAAAACATTGAAACTCTTTTGCGAACTAATAAATTCTTTAATACTAGATTCAAAATAAGAGGGCATGTTATTATTATTTCCATAAGAATTGTTGTAGGAATTACCATAATTATTAGAGGAATTACTAGGATACGGCCGAGGATTAAAGTTTCCTCTATACGCGTTGTTACCAAAATTGTTCCTACCAACAAAATTCACGTCCATAGATTCATTATTATTATCAATCAAGGTAGACAAAGGCATATCATTAGGATCAGAAGAAACACTCTTATTAGCAAACATTTTCATAAGTTCATCCATCTTTCCACTCAAAACATTAATTTCTTCTATAGCATGAACCTTTTTACTAGTAGATCTTTCGGTGTGCCATTGACAATAATTAACCATAATAATATCTAGGAGTTTGGTAGCTTCTCCTAAAGTGATTTCCATAAAAGTGCCTCCCGCAGCCGAATCTAAAAGATTTCTAGAAGCAAAATTCAATCCAGCATAAATTTTTTGTATGATCATCCATAAATTCAAACCATGTGTAGGGCAATTGCGAATCATTAATTTCATCCTCTCCCAAGATTGTGCAACATGCTCATGATCTAGTTGCTTAAATTTCATAATATTGTTTCTAAGAGAGATGATCTTCGCGGGAGGAAAATACTTAGAGGTAAAAGCATCTTTGCACTTGTTCCAAGAATCAGTACTATTTTTAGGCAAAGACGAAAACCAAGTTTTAGCATGATCTCCAAGCGAAAATGGAAATAGCTTCAAGTTAACTATATCATTATCCACATCTTTCTTATTTTGCATATCACACAAATCAACAAAGTTGTTTAGATGAGTAGCGGTATCTTCACTAGGAAGGCCAGAAAACGGATCTTTCATGAAAAGATTTAGCAAAGCAGTATTAATTTCACAAGATTAGCATCGGTAAGAGGAGCAATCGGACTGCTAATAAAATCATTATTGTTGGTATTGGAAAAATCACACAATTTAGTATTATCTTGAGCCATCGTGACAAACAATCCAACAAACAAGCAAGCAAGAGGCAATCAAAAAGAGGCGAACGAAAAAGAGGCGAGCGCAAAAAGAGGGCGAATAAAATGGCAAGGGTGAAATGGGGGAGAGGAAAACGAGAGGCAAATGGCAAATAATGTAATGCGAGGGATAAGAGTTTGTGATGGGTACTCGATATGTCTTGACTTGTGCGTAGATCTCCCCGGCAATGGCGCCAGAAATCCTGCTTGCTACCTCTTGAGCACTGTGTTGGTTTTCCCTTGGAGAGGAAAGGGTGATGCAATAAAGTAGCGTAAGTATTTCCTTCAGTTTTTGAGAACCAAGGTATCAATCCAGTAGGAGACTACACGCAAGTCCCTCGTACCTACGCAAACAAATAAGAACCTCGCAACCAACGCGATAAAGGGGTTGTCAATCCCTTCACCGTCACTTACGAGAGTGAGATCTGATAGAGATAATAATCATAAGATAAATGTTTTTTGTTATTTTTATGATATATATTGAAATTAAAGATTGCAAAATAAAGTAGATGGGAAACTTATATGATAAAAGATAGACCCGGGGGCCATAGGTTTCACTAGTGGCTTCTCTCAAGATAGCATAAGCATTACGGTGGGTGATCAAATTACTGTCGAGCAATTGATAGAAAAGTGCATAATTATGAGAATATCTAGGCATGATCATGTATATAGGCATCACGTCCGCGACAAGTAGACCGAAATGATTCTGCATCTACTACTATTACTCCACACATCGACCGCTATCCAGCATGCATCTAGAGTATTAAGTTCATAAGACCAGAGTAACGCATTAGGCAAGATGACATGATGTAGAGGGATAAACTCAAGCAATATGATATAAGCCCCATCTTTTTATCCTCGATGGCAACAATACATACATGCCTTTCTGCCCATGCTGTCACTTGGAAAGGACACCACAAGATTGAACCCAAAGCTAAGCACTTCTCCCATTGCAAGAAAGATCAATCTAGTAGGCCAAGCCAAACTGATAATTCAAAGAGACTTGCCAAGATAACCAATCATACATAAAAGATTTCAGAGAAGAATGAAATATTGTTCATAGATAAACTTGATCGTAAACCCACAATTCATCGGATCTCGACAAACACACCGCAAAAAGAATTACATCAAATAGATCTCCAAGAGGATCGAGGAGAACTTTGTATTGAGTTCCAAATAGAGAGAAGAAGCCATCTAGCTAATAACTATGGACCCGAAGGTCTGTGGTAATCTACTCACACATAATCGGAGAGGCTATGGTGTTGATGTAGAAGCCCTCCATGATCAATTCCCCCTCCGGCGGAGCTCCGGAAAAGGCCCCAAGATGGGATCTCTTTGGAACATAAGGTTGCAGCGGTGGAAATAGGGTTTCGTGGTGCTCCTAGATGTTTTTGGGATATACGGATATATATAGGAGGAATAAGTAGGTCGGTGGAGCTACGAGGGGCCCACGAGGGTGGGGGCGCGCCCTCCTGCCTCAGGGCCACCTCGTTTCTTTCTTGACGTCTACTCCAAGTCCCCTGGATCACATTTGTTACAAAAATAACTCTCCTGAAGGTTTTGTTCCATTTGGATTCCGTTTGATATTCCTTTTCTGCGAAACACTTAAATAGGCAAAAAAACAGCAATTTGCACTAGGCCTTGGGTTAGTAGGTTAGTCCCAAAAATAATATAAAATTGTATAAATAGCCCAGTAACATCCAAAACTGATAATATAATAGCATGGAACAATCGAAAATTATAGATACGTTGGAGACGTATCAAACAGCCACGTAAAACTTGCAACAACAAAGTGGAGGACGTCTAACTTGTTTTTGCATGGCATGTTGTGATGTGATATGGTCAAGACGTGATTATATAAATTGTTGTATGAGATGATCATGTTTTGTAACACAGTTATCGGCATTGGCTAAACAGTCTGCCTGAAAATTCCATTGGCAGCTGGGGGACTTGGAAGAGGCTTTCCTCGATAACTTCCAAGGTACAGACGTTGGACCTCCAGACGCTGATGACTTAAGCCATATAGTTCAACAGCCCGGAGAGTCCGCTAGGAAATTCTGGACAAGGTTCTTAAATAAAAAGGACCAAATTGTTGACTGCCCGGACGCCGAAGCTCTAGCAGCTTTCAAGCATAGCATCCATGATGAATGGCTCGCCCGCCACCTCGGCCAAGAAAAGCCAAAATCCATGGCGGCCCTCACGGCACTCATGACCCGCTTTTGTGCGGGCGAGGACAGTTGGTTGGCCCGTAGCAAAAACAATGCGAGCGACGCCGAACCCCGGAAGTTAAAAGCAACAAAGACAAGTCTCGACGCAATAGATACAAGCACCAAAACATCAGTGACAACACCGATGATACAACGGTCAATACCGGATTCAGTGGCTCTAAGTCCGGTCAACGCAAGAAGCCGTTCCAAAGGAACACTTCGGGCCCATCCAACTTGGACCGCATACTTGATCGTCCATGGCAGATCCACGACACCCCCGACAAGCCTCCTAGTCATACAAATAGAGAGTGTTGGGTTTTTAAACAGGCCGGCAAATTAAACACCGAGAACAGGGAAAAGGGATCACAAAGCGAGGACAATGACGAAGAGCCACGACAACCGAACACAGGGGGACAGAAGAAGTTTCCCCCTTAGGTCAAAACGGTGAACATGATATATGCTACACACAGCCCCAAGAGTGAGCACAAGCGTGCGCTCAGGGACGTCTATGCGATAGAGCCAGTCACCCGAAAATTCAACCCATGGTCGTCATGCCCGATCACTTTTGATCGCCGGGATCACCCGACCAGTATCCGTCACTGAGGCTCAGCCACACTGGTCTTAGACCCAATAATTGATGGGTTCCACGTGACTCGTGTCCTTATGGACGGCAGTAGCAGCCTCAATCTGCTCTATCAGGATACAATGCGAAAAATGGGCATTAAACCGTCAAGGATCAAGCCCACAAAGACCACCTTTAAAGGAGTCATTCCAGGCATAGAGGCCCGTTGTACGGGCTCAATCACACTAGAGGTTGTCTTCGGATCTCCGGACAACTTCCGAAACGAGGAGTTATTCTTTGATATCGTCCCATTCCGCAGCGGCTATCACGCACTGCTCGGACGAACTGCGTTTGCTCGATTCAACGCGGTGCCACACTATGCTTATCTCAAGCTCAAGATTCCCGGCCCACGCAACGTCATAACGGTAAATGGCAATACGGAACGCTCTCTCTGTACAGAAGAGCACACAGCTGCCCTAGAAGCAGAAGTACAAAGTGGCCTTCTCAAGCAGAACTTTCATTCGGCTGCCGAGCCCTCGGACACCCTTAAGAGGGTCCGGACTACTCTGCAGCAGGAGAGCTCGGCTCGTCAGGAGCTCGACTAGCAATCCAGCCTCCGTCTAAGTCTCGGTCAAGCGGTGGCCTGTGTGCCGTGCATACATAACTACGCACTCAAAATTCCATGGGCATCGACGGAGGCATAGCTAGCTTGTGATCCATAGCACGGCTCAACCGACATCGGATACAAACATACTTTTTCTTTTGCTTGTTTTCTTGCAGGTTTTAATTCCACAGACCCCATCAGGTGGTTTGGTTATTGGTCCTCTTGAAGGATAAACACACCAAGATGGCGAGGAGCGCAGACATACACGGACTTTTTATGTGATTCGATTAAACAATAACTCTACCTGTCTTCCAGGACCCACATGCAGCTCTTCCCTAGTTTCGGCATGTTAAATAGCCTGTTGCTTATTGCACTACTTGTATCAATGTGCCTTGATGTACTAATTACATTACAGTGAAAACAGTTTGTAGCTGGAGCTGTAGGACCCCAGCCTTTTACCTTTACACCTTTTTGTTTTCTTTTCTCTCTTTTCTTTATTTTTTCAGTTTCCCTGTGGATAACTGCATCAGGTAGCACCCATACACTTTGGTACATTTTGATGTTTGCCAGGGGCTTTATAGCACCCCACATTACGGCAACAAAAGTCCAAACACTTCTCGTAAGTATAGTTCGGCACCCCGAATTTAGCATTATATGCATTGGCTCCGAATCATGTCTTTGGTCATAGTTGGGTTGCCCGGCTCCTGTGCTCGCTACCCTACATTCCGCTACATCGGCTAGGGTAGTAAAGGGACAACTACTGCGATTGTGCCCTGGTTTAACACGGATGAGCACCTTAGTAGAAAAAGCCGAAAACTGACTGTCATGATGCGGCGAGAGCTGGTCAGCTGTTCGGAGGTCTCAAATCGTTGGAGGTTTTTCCGCATTTCGTGAAGGATCGTACTTCCCGATCAGACGCTGACAGCACTCTGGTTCATATACCAGGGGCTGCGCCTATGTTTTATTATAAAACTCCTATGGCTAAGTGAGGGCGTTCAAGCCGTATAGTCTAGTTGTCTGGTTCGTGCGCTAAACAACTCCTTCAAGGACCATACAATTGGATCAAGATTGTTTAGATACCATCCCGAACACCTCCATACTACCTACGTGGGGGTAGAAGCCGAAGACTGGCCAACCCTTAGATTTCAAATAACACGTCCGCACAGGAGGACACAATCAAAACATAAATTATATCACAAAGCGGATTTGTTGTCATCATACAAGACAAAATATGAGTGTATTCATTCGAAATTAATGTCCTGTCAGCACCGCGTGGCTACAATACGAGACCCCTCTAGGACATCCGCAAAATAGCGCACGGGTGTACGATGCTCCTTGCCCTTCGGCGGCCCCTTGGTCAGCTCGGCGGCGTCCATCTTCGCCCACCACATCTTGCACCGACCAAAGGCCATTCGGGCACCCTCAATACAGACCGACCGCTTTACGACCTCAAGCTGCAGGCAGGCACTAACAAGCCACTTCACCAGCCCGAAGTAGCTACTGGGTACCGGCGTGGCAGGCCATAGCCGGACTATCAGGCCCCTCATGGCCAGCTCGGCCGCTTTGTGTAGCTCGACCAACTGTTTCAGCTGGTCGCTAAAGGATACCGGATGTTCTGGTCCAAGATATTGAGACCAGAACAACTTCTTCGTCGAACTCCCTTCCTCGGCTCGATAGAATTTAGTAGCATTGGATACGCTGCGCGGAAAATCCGTAAACGCCCATATAGAGCACCAAATTCGGGTAAGTAAAAGGAGTGTTTCCTTCACAGACTTGTTTTGTATAATGAAAGCCTTACCCACCGCAATCTTGTTAGCCGCCTGGAGTTCCTGAAGGGTGCTTTGGGCCTCGGCTTGAGCCTCTTGTGCGCTCTGGCGGGCCTTCGCAAGTTCGGACGCCCGCGTCTTAGAATCACACTCCAGGGACTCGTACTTATTGATGGCATCCTGAAGCTCTTGCTGAACCTCGCTGCCCCGGGCCTCGTGCTTCTCGCGTACAGTGTGTTCCTTGGCCGCTTTATCCTCGGCATTGGCTAATGCCTTCTTGAGGGCCGCCACCTCGGTCGTGGCCCCTAGCATAGTCCATGACACTTTAGTCAGCACGAAGTATTCATCCTTCCTAACATACTCGACGCACAGGTTACTGCATACCTTGGCTGTCCTCCAGTTGCTTCTTCATAAGGCTGAGGTCCTCCTCGGCCCACTCCAGGCTCTGTTTAGTTCGGAGACCTCCGCAATATGAGCTGAAGCAGCCAGCAGTGACGCCTGCTTATTTACATAGACATCATATGTTAGACTCGTGCGAAAATTGTTTCGATCCTCTGTTCGGCCTTTCTTTTCGAACACCGAACAAAGCATCAGGGGCTACTATCTATGCTGTGATATTCTTTCTACAATTATTATTACCTCAAAGCCTGTTAAAAGGCTAGTGTAGGATTCGGTCAGCCTGCTTTTGGCAGACTAAACCTTTTTGATCATCGTACCCATGAGGACATGGTGTTCATCTACAATGGAAGCACCTCGCAGTGCTTCCAGCAGATCATCCGGCACCTCTGGTTGGACGGAGGACACTAGCGGAACAGGCACACCAGCTCCTTTCGGGGAAGGCCGTTCGCCAGACTCCGGAGCCGTGCAGGTCTCCGAAATGATATCCGGCTGAGGGCCGAATGGAACTCGGCCCCCACCATCAGTCCCCATGGGGGTTTCTTCCCCCATGTGTCCGGAGGCCGTGGAGTCATCCTTTGGACGCCGCCCTGACGATCTCCGTAGCCTCCCCTTGGTCAGGAAAGGCCCTTTGGGACATCACCTCGTCATCTCCTTTGGGCGAGGCAGAGTGAGCAGGTGGCGGCGACATGCTAGCCATCTCCTTCGAGTCTAGCGATCCCTTTGTCGAGGATTGCGGAGAACTGTCACGGGCTGGAATGCAATAGCATAAACTAAACATATTAATATGGCCAAGGGGAAGGGCCAAACATTTGGACAAACATAAGGTATTTTGTACTCACGAAGCGGCCCGAGGCTTGGTCCAGGGCACTTGTTCCGGACTGCTATCGACATCCCACACGGAGTTATCCGCGAGAGAGCCCTTCCCCCTCTTGGGTGCCTTCACCTCCAGGTTCGTGGAGACCACCCTTTTCTGGGAGTTGTCTTATTCCTCCTCCTCGTCGTCACCTTCAGCGATCGAGGGGTCAGTCTCGTCTTCGGACGACAGATCCGAAGTATCCTTTCACCGAAGGCCACTCCTGGTCCCCTTTGCCGCCTTCTTGGTCTTCTTATCTGGTACTCCCTCCGTTCCAAATTACTGTTGCAGAAATGAATGTATCTAGAACTAAAATACATCTAGATACATCCATTTCTATGACAAGTAATTTGGACCAGAGGGAGTACTTCATAAGGCGCCGGGAACAACATCTTTGTCAGGAGTGGGGGCTGGACAGTCAATCCGCCTCGCTATGTCGGTCCAAGCCTAAGGAAAAAATTGATAGGAGAGCTTAGACTTCTTTCTCACAATGCGCTAGTAAAGATTATGCCTTGGGAGCGTGAAAGAACCTACCAAATTAGCTTGGCACTTTGAGCTAAGCCCACGATCCTCGGTTGTAGGCGGTGGCGTCTCGCCGGCCTTAAAAAGCACTTTCCAAATATCCTCGTGCATTGTGCCGAAGAGCCCTAGCAGTGTCTGGTGCTTGGCCAGATCGAATTCCCACAAATAGCAAGTCCGGCATTGGCACGAGAGGATCCGGCGGATGAGCATAACCTGGATCACATTGACGAGCTTGATCCTGTTGGATATCATGTTCTTGACACATGTCTGGAGCCCTGTCAGCTTGCCCGGAGAACCCCGGTTTAGGCCCTTCTCTTGCCAGCAGGTGAGCCACATCGGAGCTCCGGGTCGAAATTCAGGGGCCGCCGTCCAGTTGGTGTTGCGCGGCTCGGTGATGTAGAACCACCCCGACTGCCACACCTTCACCGTTTCCACGAAAGAACCTTCGAGCCAGGTGACATTGGGCATCCTACTCAACATAGCTCCTCCTCACTCTGCCCGTTGACCTCTCACCACCTTCGTCTTCACATTGAAGGTCTTCAGCCATAGGCCAAAGTGAGGTGGGATGCGGAGAAAGGCCTCGCACATGACTATAAATGCCGAGATGTTGAGGATAAAGTTGGGGGCCAGATCATGGAAATCTATCCCATAATAAAACATCAGTCCGTAGGCAAACGGGTGGAGAGGGAATCCCAACCCGCGGACAAAATGCATGAGGAACAACACTCTCTCATGAGGCTCGGGGATGGGGATGATCTGTCCCTTGGCCGGAAGTCGGTGTCGGTGTCAAAACTGGCGGATCTCGGGTAGGGGGTCCTCGGACTGCCGGATTATATACTTTGGCCGGACTGTTGGAATATGAAGATACAAGATTGAACACTTCGTCCCGTGTCCGGGTGGGACTCTCCTTTGCGTGGAAGTCAATCCTGGCAATTCGGATATGTAGATCTCCTCCCTTGTAACTGACTCCGTGTAACCATAGCCTCCTCCGGTGTCTATATAAACCGGAGGGTTTAGTCCGTAGGACAACAACAATCATAATCATAGGCTAACTTCTAGGGTTTAGCCTCTATGATCTCGTGGTAGATCAACTCTTGTAATACTTATATCATCAAGATCAATCAAGCAGGAAGTAGGGTATTACCTCCGTCGAGAGGGCCCAAACCTGGGTAAACATTGTGTCCCCCGCCTCCTATTACCATCCGCCTTAAACACACAGTTCGGGACCCCCTACCCAAGATCCACCGGTTTTGACACCGACATTGGTGCTTTCATTGAGAGTTCCATTGTGTCATCACCATAAGGCTTGATGGCTCCTTCGATCATCGGCAACGATGTGATCCAGGGTGAGGTTTTTCTCCCTGGACATATCTTCGTATTCGGCGGCTTTGCACTGCGGGCCAACTCGCTTGGCCATCTGGAGCAGATCGAGAGCTACGCCCCTGGCCGCCAGGTCAGGTCTGGAAACTTAAACTATACCGCCGACATCCGCAGACACTTGATCTTCGACGGATTCGAGCCTGTGTCAGGTGCGTCGCACAGCCACGACGAGCATGACTTAGCTCTGCCACCGGATAGTGTTCGGGAGATCACACATGTGGCAACTTCGGCCCTCGATCTGGAGTAGATTGCGCCGTCCGAGGATGGGTGGATAGACCCTGCCACGGAGGCCGCACACTCAGCGGCGATAAAGCCAAATAATGACTTCACCTCCTACGAGACCTATGTTGCCGGACCCTTGGATTCGTCCCCGGCCACGGGTTCCGAACCGCCTGTGTCCGTGCCTATCTAATCTGATTGGGCGCCGATTATGGAGTTTTCCTCCGTGGATATCTTTCAGCACTCGCCCCTGGGCGACGTGCTGAATTCATTAAGGTCTCTCTCCTTGTTGGAAGGCCCTTGGCCGAACTATGTCTGGCTTGAGTGGGAAGCAGATGACGAAGAAATTCGTTCCCCACCAACCACCCACTTAATAGCCACTGTCGACGACTTAACTGACATGCTTGATTTTGGCTCCGAAGACATCGACGGTATGGACGACGATGTAGGAGAAGAACAGCAACCACCGCCCACAGGGTGCTGGACTGCCACCTCATCATATGATATATACATGGTGGACACCCCCAAAGAAAGCGATGACAATAAGGCAACCGAGGATAATCCTCTCGAGAAGCAATCTAAGCACTGGCATGAACGGTGCCACTCTAAGCCCCGCGATAGTGAAAACAGCAATGCCGGCACAAGAGACAATAACACTGCGGATAGCGCCGAAGACGAAGACAATCCCCTCCAGCCAGGCCTCGAGCGGGAGGATGGGCAAGCTAGCCCTAAGGAACATGGATCAGACGGAGAATCAGAGGATGACAATAAGATGCCTCTCTCAGAAGGCGAGGTGAGCCTCGACGATGAAGAATTTATCGTGCCTGAGGATCCCGCCGAACAGGAGCGCTTCAAGCACCGGCTTATAGCCACAACAAAAAGCCTGAAGAAAAAGGAACAGCAGCTTCAAGCTGACCAAGATCTGCTAGCGGATAGATGGACTGAGGTCCTGGCGGCCGAGGAATACGAACTCGAGCGCCTAACCAAAAGTTACCCAAAGCCCAGGTTGCTACCCCAACTCGAGGAAGAAGCACTAAAGCCTACACTTCCACCGTATGATGCGGCTGACCGGCCACCTCGTGGCCGAGACAAAGCGGCATGTCAGGCCAAAGTCTGGCCCGCACCACGTCGCTAGTTAAACAAAAATACGAAGGCCCAGGGTAACACACAGGACCTGCGAGACGTATTGGAAAACAAGGCAGGACATGCAAGATCGATCTACGGATCACGGGGGCGCACCCCAACGCGTGACGACGACCGTCACGCTGGATATACTAAAAGCAAACCTGGCCGGGCCGAATACAGCAGACAAGACTCGTATGAACTACGTTGTGATATAGCCCGGCACAAAAGCACCGCACACCCCCTATGTTTCACTGATGAAGTAATGGATCATGAATTCCTAGAAGGTTTTAAACTCATGAACATTGAATCATATGATGGTACAACAGACCACGGGTATGGATCGAAGATTTCCTCCTCCACATCCACATGGCCTGTGGTGACGATCTACATGCCATCAAGTACCTCCCATTAAAACTCAAAGGACCTACTTGACATTGGCTCAATAGCCTGCCGGCAAACTCCATTGGCAGTTGAGAGAATGTGGAGGACGCATTCCTTGACAACTTCCAGGGCACTTATGTGCGACCACCGGATGCCGATGACTTGAGTCACATCACCCAACAGCCAGGGGAATCAGCCAGGAAATTCTGGACTCGGTTCCTAACTAAAAAGAACCAAATTGTCGACTATCCGGATGCCAAGGCCTTAGCAGGATTTAAGCATAACATCCGGGACGAGTGGCTCGCCCGATACCTCAGCTAAGAAAAGCCTAAATCCATGGCAGCCCTCACGACACTCATGACCCGCTTTTGTGCGGGCGAGGATAGCTGGCTGGCTTGTAGCAACAACACATCAAGAAACCCTGGCAATTTAGGTGCCAAAGATAGAAACGGCAGGCCACATCGCAACAGACACAAGCGCCGCAACAACGGGGACAATGCCGAAGACACGACAGTTAATGCCGGATTCAGTGGCTCTAAATCCGGTCAGCGGAAAAAGCCGTTCAAAGGAAGCAATCCGGGCCCGTCCAGCTTGGACCGCATACTCGATCGTTCGTGTCAAATTCACGGCACCCCCGATAAACTAGCCAACCACACCAACAGAGAATGCTGGGTGTTCAAACAGGTCGGCAAGTTGAATGCCGAAAACAAGGAAAAGGGGTTGCATAGCAACGACGAGGAGGAGCCCCGGCCGCCGAACACAGGAGGACATAAGAAGTTTCCTCCCCAAGTGAAAACGGTAAACATGATATACACAACCCATATTCCCAAGCGGGAACGGAAGCGTGCACTGAGGGACATCTATGCGATGGAGCCAGTCGCCCCAAAGTTCAACCCATGGTCTTCTTGTCTGATCACCATCGATCGCAGCGACCACACCACCAGTATCCGTCATGGCGGTTCTGCCGCATTGGTCCTTGACCCCATCATTGACGAATTTCAGGTCACTCGAGTCCTTATGGACGGTGGCAGCAGCCTCAACCTGCTCTATCAGGATACAGTGCGCAAAATGGGAATAGACCCCTTGAGGATCAAACCCACCAAAACCACCTTTAAAGGTGTCATCCCAGGTGTAGAGGCCTGTTGCACGGGCTCAATCACACTGGAAGTGGTCTTCGGATCTTCGGACAACTTCCGAAGCGAGGAGTTAATCTTTGATATCGTCCCCTCCCGAAGTGGCTATCACGCACTGCTAGAATGAACTGCATATGCCATATTCAATGCGGTACCGCATTACGCATACCTCAAACTCAAAATCCCAGGACCTCGTGGGGTTATAACAGTTAATGGAAACACAGAACGCTCGCTCCACACAGAGGAGCACACTGCGGCCCTCGCAGCAGAAGCGCAAAGCAGCCTTATGAGGCAAACCACAAATTCGGCGAAAAAGACCCCGGACACCTTCAAGCGAGTCCGGAGTACCCTGCAAGAGGATCGCCAGGCACGTTTAGAGCTCTCCTTGCAATTCGGCCTCCATCCTAGTCCTAGTCAAGCGGTGAAATTTGCACCACGCGTACATAATTACATACTCAAGATACCGTGGGCATAGGCGGAGGCACGGCCATGGCATGACCTACAATGCAGCTCAACTGCTTCAGGACCCATATACCTTTAACATTTTCTTCCTTTTAGGCCCCTATTCTCTGAAGGCCCTCTCCGATCATTTGATTATCGGACCCATCACGGGAAGGAAACAAGAAGCTTTGACGTACAAGGGAATTCTCAGGTGGTCTCTGATAACGATCTATATACCTGTTTTGCATACCCACACACAACTTGACCTTGGATATGACATGTCAAATAGTCATATCTTTTACTTATTGCACTACATGTATGCATACGCTTTGACGCATCATCTAAATAACAATGTACAACATTAGCTCATTATGTTGGGGAACGTAGCAGAAATTCAAAATTTTCCTACGTGTCACCAAGATCTATCTATGGAGAAACCAGCAACGAGGGGGAGGAGAGTGCATCTACATACCCTTGTAGATCGCTAAGCGGAAGCGTTCAAGAGAACGGGGTTGAAGGAGTCGTACTCGTCGTGATCCAAATCACCGGTGATCCTAGTGCCGAACGGACGGCACCTCCGCGTTCAACACACGTACAGCCCGGTGACGTCTCCCATGCCTTGATCCAGCAAGGAGAGAGGGAGAGGTTGAGGAAGACTCCATCTAGCAGCAGCACAACGGCGTGGTGGTGGTGGAGGAGCATGGTGATCCAGCAGGGCTTCGCCAAGCACCGCGAGATATGAGGAGAAAGAGAGGGGTAGGGCTGCACCAAGAAGGAGAGGAACTCGTGTGTATTGGGCAGCCCAAACCTCAAGTATATATAGGGGGAGGGGAGGGGTTGCTCCCCCACCTAGGGTTCCCTCCCTAGGGGTGGCGGCAGCCCCCAGTTCCCATCTGGGTGGCGGCCAGGTGGAGGGGAGAGGGAGGCGCACTAGGCATGGGCCCTAAGGCCCATCTTCCCTTAGGGTTTGCCCCCCTCCTCCCCTTAGGCGGCTTG
Organism: Triticum monococcum; assembly: GCA_034509565.1. Lineage (NCBI taxonomy): Eukaryota > Viridiplantae > Streptophyta > Magnoliopsida > Poales > Poaceae > Triticum > Triticum monococcum. The sequence continues at coordinate 677,201,277 of CM067845.1, forward strand.
GGCCCTTGTGGGGGGGGGGGGGGGGGCGCACCAGCCCACCTGGGGCTGGTCCCCTCCCACACTTGGCCCATGCAGCCCTCCGGGGCCAGTGGCCCTACTTGCTGGACCCCCGGGACCCTCCTGGTGGTCCCGGTACGTTACCGATAAAACCCGAAACTTTTCCGGTGACCAAAACAGGACTCCCATATATAAATCTTTACCTCCGGACCATTCCGGAACTCCTCGTGACGTCTGGGGTCTCATCCAGGACTCCGAACAACATTCGGTAACCACATACAAACTTCCTTTATAACCCTAGCGTCATCGAACCTTAAGTGTGTAGACCCTACGGGTTCGGGAACCATGCAGACATGACCGAGATGTTCTCCGGTCAATAACCAACAGCGGGATCTGGATACCCATGTTGGCTCCCACATGCTCCACGATGATCTCATCGGATGAACCACGATGTCAAGGACTTAATCAATACCGTATACAATTCCCTTTGTCTATCGGTACGATACTTGCCAAAGATTCGATCGTCGGTATCCCGATACCTTGTTCAATATCGTTACCGGTAAGTCTCTTTACTCATTCCATAACACATCATCCTGTGATTAACTCCTTGATCACATTGTGCACATTATGATGATGTCCTACCGAGTGGGCCCAGAGATACATCTCCGTTTACACAGAGTGACAAATCCCAGTCTCGATTCGTGCCAACCCAACAGACACTTTTGGAGATACCTGTAGTGTACCTTTATAGCCACCTAGTTACGTTGTGACGTTTGGCACACACAAAGCACTCCTACGGTATCCGGGAGTTGCACCATCTCATGGTCTAAGGAAATGATACTTGACATTAGAAAAGCTTTAGCATATGAACTACATGATCTTGTGCTAGGCTTAGGATTGGGTCTTGTCCATCACATCATTCTCCTAATGATGTGATCCCGTTATCAATGACATCCAATGTCCATGGTCAGGAAACCGTAACCATCTATTGATCAACGAGCTAGTCAACTAGAGGCTTACTAGGGACATGGTGTTGTCTATGTATCCACACGTGTATCTAAGCATCCTATCAATACAATTCTAGCATGGATAATAAACGATTATCATGAACAAGGAAATATAATAATAATCAATTTATTATTGCCTCTAGGGCATATTTCCAACAGTCTCCCACTTGCACTAGAGTCAATAATCAAGTTCACATCGATATGTGATTAACACTCAAGGTCACATCCCCATGTGACTAACACCCAAAAGTTTACTAGAGTCAATAATCTAGTTCACATTACCATGTGATTAACACTCGATGAGTTCTGGGTTTGATCATGTTATGCTTGTGAGACATGTTATAGTCAACGGGTCTGAATCTTTCTGATCCATGTATGCTTTACAAATCTCCATGTCACCTCCTAGATGCAGCTTCCACGTTCTATTTGGAGCTATTCCAAATAACTGTTCTACTATACGAATCCATTTTACTACTCAGAATAATCTGGATTAGTGTCAAAGTTTGCATCGGCGTAACCCTTTACGACGAACTCTTTTACCACCTCCATAATCGAGAAAATTCCTTAGTCCACTAGTTACTAAGGATAACTTTGACCGCTGTCCTGTGATCCATTCTTGGATCACTCTTGTACCCCTTGACTGACTCATGACAAGGCACACTTCAGGTGTGGCACACAGCATAGCATATTGTAGAGAGCCTATGACAAAAGCATAGGGGACGACCTTCGTCCTTCCTCTTTCTTCTGCCGTGGTCGAGCTTTAAGTCTTAACTTCATACCTTACAACTCAGGCAAGAACTCCTTCTTTGACTGATCCATCTTGAACACCTTCAAGATCATGTCAAGGTATGTGCTCATTTGAAAGTACCATTAAGCGTTTTAATCTATCCTTATAGATCTTGATGCTCAATGTTCAAGTAGCTTAATCCAGGCTTTCCATTGAAAAACACTTTCCAAATAACCCTATATGCTTTCCAGAAATTCTACGTCATTTCTGATCAACAATATGTCAACAACATATATTCATCAGAAATTCTATAGTGCTCCCACTCACTTGTTTGGAAATACAAGTTTCTCATAAACTTTGTATACATCCAAAATCTTTGATCATCTCATCAAAGCATACATTCCAACTCCGAGATGCTTACTCCAGTCCTTAGAAGGATTGCTGGAGCTTTGCATACTTGTTAGCATCTTTCAGGATTGACAAAACCATCCGGTTGTATCACATACAACCATTCCTCAAGAAAATCGTCAAGGAAACAATGTTTTGACATCCTATCTGCAAGATTTCATAAATAATGCAGTAATCACTAATATAATTCCAACAGACTCTTAGCATCGCTACGAGTGATAAAGTCTCATCGTAGTCAACTCCTTGAACTTGTCGGAAAACATCTTAACGACAAGTCGAGCTGTCTTAATGGTGATACATACCATCATTGTCCGTCTTCCTTTTAAAATCCATATGTACCTAACAGCCTTACGACCATCAAGTAGTTCTTCCAAAGTCTACACTTTGTTTTCATGTATGGATCCTCTCTCGGATTATATGGCCTCGAGCCATTTTGGAATCCAGGCCCACCATCGCTTCTCCATAGCTTGTAGGTTCATTGTTGTCTAGCAACATGACTTCCAAGACAGGATTACGTACCACTCTGAAGTAGTACGCATCCTTGTCATCCTACGAGGTTTGGTAGTGACTTGATCTGAAGTTTCATGATCACTATCATAAGCTTCCACTTCAATTGGTGTTGGTGCCACAGGAACAACTTCCTATGCCCTGCCACACACTAGTTGAAGAGACGGTTCAATAACCTCATCAAGTCTCCACCATCCTCCCACTCAATTCTTTCGAGAGAAACTTTTCCTCGAGAAAGGACCCCATTCTAGAAACAATCCCTTATTGCTTTCGAATCTGAGACAGGAGGTATACCCAACTGTTTTGGGTGTCCTATGAATATGCATTTATCCGCTTTGGGTTCGAGCTTATCAGCCTGAAACTTTTTCACATAAGCGTCGTAGCCCAAAACTTTTAAGAAATGACAGCCTAGGTTTCTCTAAACCATAGTTCATACGGTGTCATCTCATCAGAATTACGTGGTGCCCTTTTTAAAGCGAATGTGGTTGTCTCTAATGCCTAACCCATAAACTATCGTGGTAATTCGATAAGAGACATCATGGTATGCATCATATCCAATAGGGTGTAGTTATGATGTTCGGACACACCATCACACTATGGTGTTCCAGGCTGTATTAGTTGTGAAACAATTTCCACAATGTCTTAATTTTGTGCCAAACTCGTAATTCAGATATTCATCTCTACGATCATATCATAGACATTTTATCCTATTGTCACGACGATGTTCAACTTCACTCTGAAATTACTTGAACCTTTCAATAATTCAGACTTATGTTTCATCAAGTAAATATAGTCAGTATCTACTCAAATCATCTGTGAAGTAAGAACATAACGATATCCACTACATGCCTCAGCACTCATTGGACTGCGCACATCAAGATGTATTACTTCCAACAAGTTGCTTTCTTGTTCCATTTTGCTGAAAACGATGCTTTCAGTCATCTTGCCCATGTGGTATGATTTACATGTCTCAAGCGATTCAAAATCAAGTGAGTCCAAACGATCCATCTGTATAGAGTTTCTTCATGCATATCTACCAACAAACATGGTTCACATGTCTCAATCCTTTCGAAAATGAGTGAGTTCAAAGATCCATCAACATGGAGCTTCTTCATGCGTTTTATACCGATATGACTTAAGTGGCAGTGCCACAAGTAGGTGGTACTATCATTACTATCTTATATCTTTTGGCATGAACATGTGTATCACTACGATCGAGGTTCAATAAACCATTCATTTTAGGTGTAAGACCATTGAAGGTATTATTCAAATAAACAGAGTAACCATTATTCTCCTTAAATGAATAATCGTATTGTGATAGACGTAATCCAATCATGTCTATGCTCAACGCAAACACCAAATAACAATTATTTTGGTTTTAATACCAATCTCGATGGTAGAGGGAGCGTACGATATTTGATCAACCTTGGAAATACTTCCAACACATATCGTCATCTCACCTTTTAGCTAGTCTCCGTTTATTCAATAGCCTTTTGTTTCGAGTTACTAACATTTAGCAACCGAACCGGTATCTAATACCCGGGTGCTACCAGGAGTACTAGTAAAGTGCACATTGTAATGCAAATCCAATATACTTCTGTCGACCTTGCCAGCCTTCTCATCTACCAAGTATCTAGGGTGGTTCTGCTTTAGTGACTATTCCCCTTATTATAGAAGCATTTAGTCTCGGGCTTGGGTTCAACTTTGGGTTTCTTCACTAGAACAGCAGCTGATTTCTCGTTTCATGAAGTATCCCTTCTTGCCCTTGCCCTTCTTGAAACTAGTGGTTTCACCAACCATCAACAATGGATGCTCCTTCTTGATATCTACTTTTGTGGTGCCAAACATCGCCAATATCTCAAGGATCATCATATATGTCCCTGATATATTATAGTTCATCACGAAGCTCTAGCAGCTTGGTGGTAATGACTTCGGAGAACTATCACTATTTCATTTGGAAGATCAACTCCCACTTGATTCAAGCGATTGTTGTACTCAGACAATCTGAGCACAAGCTCAACAATTGAGCTTTTCTCCCTTAGTTTGCAGGCTAAGAAAATCGTCGGAGGTCTTATACCTCTTGACAGGGGCACGAGCCTGAAATCCCAATTTCATCCCTCGAAACATCTCATATGTTTCGCGACGTTTTAAAACGTCTTCGGTGCCTCAACTCTAAACCGTTTAACTAAACTATCACGTAGTTATCAAAATGTGTATGTCAGATGTTCGCAACATCCACAGACGATGTTCGAGGTTCAGCACACTGAGCGGTGCATTAAGGACATAAGCCTTTTACTGTTTTCATAATTGCTACTATCAACTTTCAACTAATTTTTCTCTAGGAACATATCTAAATAGTAGAACTAAAGCGCGAGCTACGACATAATTTGCAAAATCCTTTTGACTATGTTCAGGATAAACAAGTTCATCTTATGAACTCCCACTCAGATAGACATCCCTCTAGTCATCTAAGTGATTACATGATCCGAGTCAACTAGGCCGTGTCCGATCATCATGTGAGACGGACTAGTCAACATCGGTGAACATATTCATGTTGATCGTATCTTCTATACGACTCATGCTCGACCTTTCGATCTCTTGTGTTCCGAGGCCATGTATGTACATGCTAGGCTCGTCAAGTCAACCTAAGTGTTTCGTGTGTGTAAATCTGGCTTACACCCGTTGTATGTGAATGTAAGAATCTATCACACCCGATCATCACGTGGTGCTTCGAAACGATGAACTTTCGCAACGGTGCACAGTTAGGGGGAACACTTTCTAAGCAAATAAGATGCAAAAACATGATAAACATCACATGCAATCAAAAGGTGACATGATATGGCCATCATCACTTTGCTCCTTTTGATCTCCATCTTTGGGGCTCCATGATCATCATCGTCACCGGCATGACACCATGATCTCCATCATCATGATCTCCATCATCGTGTCTTCATGAAGTTGTCTCGCCAACTATTACTTCTACTACTACAGCTAACGGTTAGCAATAAAGTAAAGTAATTACATGGCGTTGTTCAATGACACGCAGGTCATATAATAAATAAAGACAACTCCTGTGGCTCCTGCCGGTTGTCATACTCATCGACATGCAAGTCGTGATTCCTATTACAAGAACATGATCAATCTCATAAATCACATATCATTCATCACATTCTTCTTGGCCATATCACATCACATAGCATACCCTGCAAAAACAAGTTAGACGTCCTCTAATTGTTGTTTGCATGTTTTACATGGCTGCTATGGGTTTCTAGCAAGAACGTTTCTTACCTATGCAAAAACCACAATGTGATATGCCAATTGCTATTTACCCTTCATAAGGACCCTTTTCATCGAATCCGATCCGACTAAAGTGGGAGAGACAGACACCCGCTAGCCACCTTATGCAACTAGTGCATGTCAGTCGGTGGAACCAGTCTCACGTAAGAGTACGTGTCAGGTCGGTCCGGGCCGCTTCATCCCACAATGCCGCCGACTCAAGATTGGACTAGTAACGGTAAGCATATTGAACAAAATCAACGCCCACAACTACTTTGTGTTCTACTCGTGCATAGAAACTACGCATAGACCTAGCTCATGATGCCACTGTTGGGGAACGTAGCAGAAATTCAAAATTTTCCTACGTGTCACCAAGATCTATCTATGGAGAAACCAGCAACGAGGGGAAGGAGAGTGCATCTACATACCCTTGTAGATCGCTAAGCGGAAGCGTTCAAGAGAACGGGGTTGAAGGAGTCGTACTCGTCGTGATCCAAATCACCGGAGATCCTAGTGCCGAACAGACAGCACCTCCGCGTTCAACACACGTACAGCCCGGTGACGTCTCCCATGACTTGATCCAGCAAGGAGAGAGGGAGAGGTTGAGGAAGACTCCATCCAGCAGCAGCACAACGGCGTGGTGGTGGTGGAGGAGCGTGGTGATCCAGTAGGGCTTCGCCATGCACCGCGAGATATGAGGAGAAAGAGAGGGGTAGGGCTGCGCCAAGAAGGAGAGGAACTCATGTGTATTGGGCAGCCCAAACCTCAAGTATATATAGGGGGAGGGGAGGGGCTGCGCCCCCACCTAGGTTTCCCTCCCTAGGGGTGGCGGCAGCCCCTAGATCCCATCTGGTTGGCGGCTAGGTGGAGGGGAGAGGGAGGCGCACCAGGCATGGGCCCTAAGGCCCATCTGCCCTTAGGGTTTGCCCCCCTCCTCCCCTTAGGCGCCTTGGGCCCTTGTGGGGGGGGCGCACCAGCCCACCTGGGGCTGGTCCCCTCCCACATATGGCCCATGCAGACCTCCAGGACCGGTGGACCCACTTGGTGGACCCCCGGGACCCTCCTGGTTGTCCGGTACGTTACCGATAAAACCCGAAACTTTTCCGGTGACCAAAACAGGACTTCCCATATATAAATCTTTACCTCCGGACCATTCCGGAACTCCTCGTGACGTCCAGGATCTCATCCGAGACTCCGAACAACATTCGGTAACCACATACAAACTTCCTTTATAACCCTAGGGTCATCGAACCTTAAGTGTGTAGACACTATGGGTTCGCGAACCATGCAGACATGACCGAGACGTTCTCCGGTCAATAACCAACAGCGGGATCTGGATACCCATGTTGGCTCCCACATGCTCCACGATGATCTCATCGGATGAACCACGATGTCAAGGACTTAATCAATCCCGTATGCAATTCCCTTTGTCTATTGGTATGATACTTGCCCGAGATTCGATCGTCGGTACCCCGATACGTTGTTCAATCTCGTTACCAGAAAGTCTCTTTACTCGTTCCATAACACATCATCCCGTGATTAACTTCTTGATCACATTGTGCACATTATGATGATGTCCTACCGAGTGGGCCTAGATATACCTCTCCGTTTACACGGAGTGACAAATCCCAGTCTCGATTCGTGCCAACCCAACAGACACTTTCGGAGATACCTGTAGTGTACCTTTATAGCCACCCAGTTACGTTGTGACGTTTGGCACACCCAAAGCACTCCTACGGTATCCAGGAGTTGCACAATCTCATGGTATAAGGAAATGATACTTGACATTAGAAAAGCTTTAGCATACGAACTACACGATCTTGTGCTAGGCTTAGGATTGGGTCTTGTCCATCACATCATTCTCCTAATGATGTGATCCCGTTATCAATGACATCCAATGTCCATGGTCAGGAAACCATAACCATCTATTGATCAACGAGCTAGTCAACTAGAGGTTTACTAGGGACATGGTGTTGTCTATGTATCCACACATGTATCTGAGTTTCCTATCAATACAATTCTAGCATGGATAATAAACGATTATCATGAACAAGGAAATATAATAATAATTAATTTATTATTGCCTCTAGGGCATATTACCAACACATTATTGCATTCCTTTATCTTTTTTCCCTGTCTACTTATTTACAACAAATCGCACCCGTACATTCTGATACGACCAGTGTGCCAGGGGCTTCAGTGTACCCCATAACACGACATGAAAATTCCGAACACTTTCGACAGTGCGGCACGCTGAACTTATAGCATTATATGCATCAGCTCCAAATCATGTCTTGGGTCAATAGTTAATTGGGTTTTCCCAGCTCCCATGTTTTGGTACCTTACGTTCCGCTGTATCGGCTAAGGTAGCAATGGTATAACTACTGCGATTGTGTCCCGGTTCTTCTGGACGAGCACCTCAGTAGAGAAAGCCGAAAACTTACTGTCATGATGCCGCGAGAGCTGGTCGCTGTTCAAGAGGTCTCAAATCCTTAAAGATTTTTTCCGCTTCGGGCGAGGAGTTGGCCTTGTCCGATTTAGGCGTACATAGTGGCCCAAGTTCGGCCTTCTGAATACTAGGGGCTTCGCCAAAATTTAAAATTGTAGACTTCTATGGCTAAGTGACAGTGATAAAGCTTTATAGTCTGATTGCCTGGTTCGTTGTGGTGAACACCTCCTTCGAAGGACCCAAAACTGGGATAAAGAATGGTTAGGTTTATCCCGAACACCTCAGTACTAGTTACATGGTGGCAGAAGCCGACGACTGGCCAAGTCTCAAATTTTATAAACAGTCGCACAGAAGGTAATATTTTAAATTAACAAGCGTTACATAGCGCACATGAACTCGTTCCACATTATAGGATCACATGAGTACATTCATTCAAATATTACATCCTTAGCACATTCCTCTGCCACAAGGCGAGCACCCTTCAGGACGCTGTCATAATACTTTTCGGGGTGGCGATGCTCCTTGCGCTCATGCGGCCCCTCCGTCACCAGCTTTTCGGCGTCCATCTTTGCCAAGTGCACTTTCGCTCGGGCAAAAGCCCTGCGCGCACCCTCAATGTAGACGGACAGCTTTATGACTTCAAACCGTGGGCAGACGCTCACAAGCCGCCTTACCAGGCCGAAATAGCTGCCAGGTAGGGGCTCGCTAGGCCACATCCGGACTATGAGGCCCTTCATGGCCAGTTCGGCCGCCTTGTGAAGCTCGACCAGTTGCTTCAACTGGACGCTCAAGGGCATTGGATGTTTGGTCCCAGTATACTGAGACAGAACAACTTCTCCGTCGAGCTCCCTTCCTTGGCTTGGTAGAACTCCACGGCGTCCGGCACACTTCTGGGTAGATCTGCGAACACTCCTGGAGAGCTCCGAATTCGGGTAAGTAAAAGGAAAGTTTCCCTCACATGTTTGCTTTGCACAATGAATGCCTTACCCGCCGCTATCTTCTTGACTGCCTCAATTTCCTGGAGGGCCTTTTGGGCTTCATCCTTAGCATTTTCTACATTCTCGAGGGCCTTCGCAAGCTCGGACCCTTGCGTCTTAGAGTCACGCCCCAAGGATACATACTTCTTGACAAACTCCTGGAGCTCTTGTTGAACCTCACCGACTCAGGCCTCTTGCTTCTCGCGCTCGGTACGCTCCTTGGCCGCTTTGCCTTCATCCTCGGACAACGCCTTCTTCAGGACTGCCACTTCGATCGTGGCCCCTAGCAAAATTCATGATGATCCTGCGATCTAACAACCACTTTCCTTTTTCTTTATCAATAAACATACGAGGTATTACTTACCTCTGTTCTCTTCGAGCTGCCTCTTGGTAAGGCTGAGCTCTTCCTCGGACCAGTCAAGGTCCCGCTTCAGTGCGGAGACCTCCGCCATGCGAGCGGCAGCGGCCAGCAGTGAAGCCTGCTTATTCACATAGACATATTCTGATTAGACTCCTGTGATTATTATTTGATCCTCTATTCGGCCTTTCTTTGCAAACACCAAACAGAGCATCACGGGCTACTGTCTATGCTGTAACATTTTCTCATAATTTGATTACTTACCTCAAAGCCTGTTAGGAGGCTGGCATAGGCTTCAGTTAGTCCGCTATTGGCGGACCGAACCTTCTTGGCCACGACACTCATGATATTGCAGTGTTCTTCGTCAATAGAAGCGCCGCGAAGCGATTCCAGCAAATTGTCCGATGCCTCTGGATGGACAGAGGCCATCGGCACAGACGGCTTGCCCCCCATTTAGCGAGGGGTCGCCTGACAGAATCCGGAACCACTGGAGGTTCCGGCGCAGTATTCGGCTGGGGGCTAGACTTGCTGCCCCCGGCATTAGAGCCCATGGGAGTCTTGCCCCTCATGCACCCAGCATCCGGAATGTCGCCTTGGGGCGCCCCGGAGTTGTCTCCCCTTGGTTCAGTACCCTTTGAGACAACACCTCGATGTCGTCCATAGGGCGGTGGGGAGGAGGCGGTCGGGAGTGAATCGCTGTTCATCTCTGACGGGCCCAAAGACACATCCGAAGAGGATACGTCGATATGGGCTTTGGATGGGCTGCATGATCATGTTTGGCATGATAAGAAGCAATAAAATAAAACATACTGAGAACTATTATGGTATCCGGATACTTACCACTTCGCCAGGGGCTTGTCCCTAGGTAACCACTCCTCGTTGCTAAAAGCGGCCGCCGTGGAGCAGTCCGGAAGGAGAGTCCATCCCTTCTTGGACCCTTCGGCCTCCCCTGAAGGGGCGGCCTTCCATTTCTTGTCTCCCTCGACTGCGGGGGGGGGGGGAGAACTTTCCTCTTCCTCCTCCTCGTTTTCATGGGAGGAGGGCACCTCGGTGTTATCGGACGATGAGTCCGATACGACCTTGCACCGGAGACCTTTCCTGGTCCCGTGGCCTTCTTCTTGGCCTTCTTCTCCGGCGCCTCATAGGGCGCCGGAACCAACATCTCCATTAAGAGAGCCCTTGCTGGATCTTCGGGCAGTGGGGCCGGACAATCAATCCGCTCCGTTGTCGCGACCAAGTCCTGTTAAATGGTGTGGAAGCTTAGATCCCCCACATGATTATACTGGGGAAAGAAATATCTTACGAGATATAAGGAGCTTACCGGATTGGCAGGGTGCTTTGTGCTCAGTCCGCGATCCTCGGTAAGGGGAGGAGGTACCTCGGCGGACTTGAACAGCACCTTCCAGATGTCCTGGTGCATCGTGTCGAAGAGCTCTCGTAGCGTCTGGTGCTTAGCCGGGTCGAACTCCCACATATTGAATGCCTGGCTTTGACACGGGAGGATCCGGCGGAAGAGCATGACCTGGACCACGTTGACAAGCTTGATTTTCTTGCTTATCATGTTTTTAACACAGTTCTGTAGTCCGGTCAGCTCCACTGATGAACCCCAGGATAGGCCCTTCTCTTTCCAGGAGGTGAGCCGCATGGGGATGCCGGATCAAAATTCGGGGCGGCCACCCAGTTGGTGTCACGCGGCTCGGTGATGTAGAACCACCCTGATTGCCACCCCTTCACAGTGTCCACATATGAGCCTTCGAGCCAGGTGACGTTGGGCATTTTGCCCACCATGGCGCCTTCGCACTCCACTTGCTGGCCGACCACCACCTTCGGTTTAACGTTGAAGGTCTTCAGCCACATGCCGAAGTGGGGTTTGATGCGGAGGAAGGCCTCACACACAATCATAAACACCGAGATGTTGAGGATGAAATTGGGGACCAGATCGTGGAAGTCTAGCCCGTAGTAGAACATCAGCCCGCAGACAAATGGGTGGAGGGGAAATCCCAGCCCGCACACGAAATGGGTAAGGAATACAACCCTTTCGTGGGGTTTGGGGGTAGGGACGATCTGCCCCGTGTCTAGGAGCTGGTGCGCGATATCTGCGGCCAGGTATCCGGCTTCCCAGAGCTTCGTAATGTTCTCCTCCGTAACAGATGAGACCATCCACTTGCCTCCCGCTCCCGACATGTTTGGTGTGGTTTTGCGGAGAAAATGCGAACTTGGGCGCTGGAGCTCAAGTGCGCGAGAATGGATGGGCAGGGAAGAAGAAGGCATGGGTGAAAAGGAGGAGTCCTTGTCCCTTTATAAGGGTGGAAGAAACTATGCGCCTCCCCACCTGCCTGGTAAACTCGCTTATTCCCTAAGCGCAGTGATTGATGGCGCGGTTGGGTTACCCACACCCGTGTTGATGAGAATCCCGTGATAAGGGGACACGATCTCTGCTTCGACAAGACGTGCCAAGAAAACCGCCTCGCAATATGTGCAGTAGCTGGTTGAGAAAAACAGTTCGAATAATGACCGGTCCATGGCGTGTGTCACGTTATGAAAAGTTGTCAGCAGATTAGATTTGTGGAAATATTATACTCTCTATGGTGGTATGTGGAATTTGTTTTGCAGAGCCGGACACTATCCTTGTGTTCGAAATCTTCTATGGAGTATTCGGAGGAAGAACCCACCTTGCAATGCCGAAGACAATCTGCGCGCCGGACCCATCGTCATTGAAGCCTGGTTCAGCGGCTACTGAGCGAGTCCTGGATTAGGGGGTCCTCGGACTGCCGGACTATATACTTTGACCGTACTGTTGGACTATGAAGATACAAGATTGAAGACTTTGTCCTGTGTCCGGGTGGGACTCTCCTTTGCATGGAAGGCAAGCTTGGCAATTCGGATATGTAGATCTCCTCCCTTGTAACCGACTCTGTGTAACCCTAGCCCCCTCCGGTGTCTATATAAACCGGAGGGTTTAGTCCATAGGACAACAACAGTCATAATCATAGGCTAGCTTGTAGGGTTTAGCATCTATGATCTCGTGGTAGATCAACTCTTGTAATACTTATATCATCAAGATCAATCAAGCAGGAAGTCGGGTATTACCTCCATCGAGAGGGCCCGAACCTGGGTAAACATTGTGTCCCCCGCCTCCTGTTACCATCCACCTTAGATGCACAGTTCAGGACCCCCTACCCGAGATCCACCGGTTTTGACACCGAAAGTCGGTAAATGATCTCCTTGGCCAGGTATCCGGCCTCTCGGAGCTCCTCTATATTTTTCCTCTTAATGGAGGAGGCCATCCACTTGCCGTCGGCTCTGGATCCGTACATGGTGGGGTGTTTGTTTGAATGGGAATGAATGAGGACTTGGGAGTTGGAGCTCAAGAGCGGAGAGGCGGGAAGAAAGCATAGGAGAAGAAAGGGGAATCTTATCTCCTTATAAGGGCGGTGAATATCGAACGCCCCCCTATTCGCCTTAAAATTCGCCTACTCCCAAGGGCTGTGTAAACGGCGCGGTTGGGTTACCCAGGCCCATATTGATGATAATCCCATAATAAAGGGACACGATCTCTGCTTTGACAAGACGTGCCAATGGAAACCGCGTCTTGAAACATGGGGTGGAAAACGGTTCGAAATTATGACCGGACCGGCGTGACGTCACCTTACTAAAGTTGTCAGTAGATTGGACTTGTGTGTTATTATATTCTCTCTGCGGATGTGTGCGTTGTGTGTTACAGGTCCGGACACGATCAATTTTTCTGGAGACTTTTCAGGAGTTCGAAAGGAGGAACCCGCCTTGCAATGCCGAAGACAGCACTACACGCCAGATACCTTGTCATTGAAGCCAGGTTCAGGGGCTACTGAGGGAGTCCTGGACTAAGGGGTCCTCGGGCGTCCGGCCTATTATCTATGGGCCGGACTGATGGGCTGTGTAGATATGAAGACCTAAGACTGTACCTGTGTCCGGATGGACTCTCCTTGGCGTGGAAGGCAAGCTTGGCAAACAACTATGAAGATTCCATCTTATGTAACCGACTCTATGTAACCCTAGATCCCCTCGATGTCTATATAAACCAGAGGGTGTAGTCCGGAAAGGATATACTCAATACCTTAGTCATACAGGCTAGACTTCTAGGGTTTAGCCATCACGATCTCATGGTAGATCAAGTCTTGTAATACTTGTATTCATCAATATCAATCAAGCATGACGTAGGGTATTACCTCCATCAAGAGGTCCCGAACCTGGGTAAAACTTCGTATCCCCTGTCTCCTGTTACCATCAACCTTAGACGCACAGTTCGGGACCCCCTACCCGAGATCCACTGATTTTGACACTGACAATGACCTCTCACTAAATTTCAAGGTATAAGTGTTCTCCCTGAGTATGCACCGTTGCTACAGTCCGTCGTGCCGAGACACCACGTGATGATCGGGTGTGATAAGCTCTATGTTCACATACAACAGAATACTCGAGTAAAACTTGACGAGCCTAGCATATGCAGATATGGCCTCGGAACACTGAGACCGAAAGGTCGAGCATGAATCATATAGTAGATATGATCATCAAAGTGATGTTCACCATTGAAAACTACTCCATCTCACCTGATGAACGGACATTGTTTAGTTGATATGGATCACGTGATCACTTAGATTTTTAGAGGGATGTCTATCTAAGTGGGAGTTCTTAAGTAATATGATTAACTGAACTTTAATTTATCATGAACTTAGTACCCGATAGTATTTTGCAAGTCTATGTTGTTGTAGATAAATGGCTCGTGCTGTTGTTCCATTGAATTTTAATGCGTTCCTAGAGAAACCTAAGTTGAAAGATGATGGTAGCAATTACATGGCCTGGGTCCGTAACTTGAGGATTATCCTCATTGCTGCGCAGAAGAATTACATCTTGGAAGCACCGCTGGGTGACAAGCCTGCTGAGGGAGTCCTGGATTAGGGGGTCTCCGGACAGCCGGACTATATCCTTTGGCCGGACTGTTAGACTATGAAGATACAAGATTGAAGACTTCGTCTCGTGTCCGGATGGGACTCTACTTGGCGTGGAAGGCAATCTAGGCAATACGGATATGTATATCTCCTCCTTTGTAACCGACATTGTGTAACCCTAGCCCTTTCCGGTGTCTATATAAACCGGAGGGTTTTAGTCCGTAGGAGAACATACAATCATACCATACATAGTAAAAAAAATCATACCATAGGCTAGCTTCTAGGGTTTAGCCTCTCCGATCTCGTGGTAGATCAACTCTTGTAATACCCATATCATCAAGAATAAATCAAGCAGGACATAGGGTTTTACCTCTATCAAGAGGGCACGAACCTGGGTAAAACATCGTGTCCCCTGCCTCCTATTACCATCCGCCTTAGACGCATAGTTCGGGACCCCCTACCCGAGATCCGCTGGTTTTGACACCGACATTGGTGCTTTCATTGAGAGTTCCTCTGTGTCGTCGCTGTTAGGCTTGATGGCTCCTATGATCATCGATAGCGATGCAGTCCAGGGTGAGACTTTTCTTCCCGGACAGATCTTTGTGTTCGGCGGCTTCGCACTGCGGGCCAACTCGCTTGGCCGTCTAGAGCAGATCGAAAGTTACGTCCCTGGCCACCAGGTCAGGTTTGGAGGCTTAAACTACACTGCCGACATCCGCGGAGACTTGATCTTAATGGATTCGAGCCCCTGCCTTGTGCGCCGCGCGGTCACAATGAGTATGATTTAGCTCTATCATCGGACCATATTCAGGAGATCGCACCAGCAGCTGCTTCGAGCCTCAATCCGGAGCCAGTTGCGCCTTCCATGGACAGGTGGATGGACCCCGTCATGGAGGCCGTACCCTCAGCGGCAATCGAGCCGAATATCGACCTTACCCTTCACGAGAGCCGTGTTGCCAAACTGCCGGATCCTTCTCCGGCCACGGACTCCGAACTGCCTGCGCCCGTTCCTGTCGAGTCCAACTGGGCGCCAATCATGGAGTTCACCTCCATGGATATCTTTCAGCACTCACCTTTCGGCGACATACTGAACTCATTAAGGTCTCTCTCCTTGTTAGGAGAGTCCTGGCCGAACTATGTTCGGCAGGATTGGGATGCGGATGTCGAAGAAATTCGCCGCCGACCCACCACCCACTTTGTAGCCACTGTCGATGACTTAACTGACATGCTCGACTTCGACTCCGAAGACATCGACGGTATGGACGACGATGCAGGAGTCGAAGAGGAATCACTGCTCAGAGGGCACTGGACAGCCACCTCATCATACGATATATACATGGTGGACACACCCAAAGAAGGCAATGGCGCCGCGACAACGGAGGATGACCCCTCCAAGAAGCAACCCAAGCGCCGGCGTCAGCAGCGCCACTCTAAGTCCCGCCAAGGCAAAAGTGGTGATACCGGCACCGGAGATAATAGCACTCCGGACAGTGCCAAAGACAACAACAATCCCCTCCAGCAAGATTTAGAGCAGGAGGATGGAGGAGCCAGCTCTCCTGAGAGAGCGGCAGATGGAGAGGCAGAGGATAACAATTACACGCGTCCCTCCGAAGACGAGGCAAGCCTTGGCGATGAAGAATTCGTCATGCCAGAGGATCCCGTCGAACAAGAGCGCTTCAAGCGCTGGCTTATAGCCACATCAAATAGCCTTAAGAAAAAGTAGCAGCAGCTTCAAGCTGGTCAAGATTTGCTAGCTGACAGATGGACTGAAGTCCCGGCGGCCGAGGAGTATGAACTCAAACGCCCCTCCAAGAGTTACCCAAAGTGCAGGTTGCTACCCCGACTGGAGGAGGAAGCACCAAAACCTACATCCCCGGCGTATGACGCGGCTGATCGGCCACCTCGTGGCCGCGACAGAGAGACATTCCAGCCAAAAGCTCGGCCCGCACCCCAACGTCATTCAAATGAAAAGGCAGGGAGAAATACACCAGACCTGCAAGACGTATTGGAGGACAAAGAAAAACATGCAAGATTGATCTATGGATCAAGAGGGCGCGCCACTATGCGGGACGATAATCGTCACGCCAGACATAGTAAAAGTAAGTCCAGCCGGGCCGAACACAGCGGTCAAGACTCATTCGAGCTTGCGTTGCGATATAGCCCAGTACAAAGGCGCCACACACCCCTTATGCTTCACAGATGAAGTGATGGATCATCAAATCCCAGAGGGTTTCAAACCCGTGAATATAGAATCATACGATGGCACAACAGACCCTGCGGTATGGATCTAGGATTTCCTCCTACACATCCACGTGGCCCGCGGTGATGACCTACACGCCATCAAATATCTCCCACTCAAACTCAAAGGACCAGCTCGGCATTGGCTCAATAGCTTGCCAACAGAGTCCACTGGCTATTGGGAAGATCTGGAAGCCGCATTCCTCGACAACTTTCGGGGCACTTATGTGCGACCACCAGATGCCGATGACTTGAGCCACATAATTCAGCAGCCAGAGGAATCTGCCAGGCAATTCTGGACGCGGTTACTAACAAAGAAAAATCAAATCGTCGACTGTTCGGATGCAGAGGCCCTAGCAGCTTTCAAGCAGAACATCCGTGATGACTGGCTAGCCCGGCATCTTGGTCAGGAAAAGCCGAAATCTATGGCAGCCCTCACGACACTCATGACCCGCTTTTGCGCGGGAGAAGACAGCTGGCTGGCTCGCAGTAATAAAATATCAAAGAACCATGGTACTTCGAATACCAAAGACAGCAATGGCAGGTCGCGTCGCAACAAGCATAAGCGCCATAGTAACAGCGACAATACCGAGGATACGACAGTCAATGCCGGATTCAAAGGCTCTAAACCCGGTCAGCGGAAAAATCCATTCAAAAGAAGCACCCCGGGCCCATCCAGTTTGGACCGTATACTCGATCGCTCGTGTCAAATACACGACACCCCCAATAAGCCAGCCAACCACACCAACAGGGACTGTTGGGTGTTCAAGCAGGACGACAAGTTAAATCCCGAAAACAAAGATAAGGGGTCACATAGCGATGACGAGGAGGAGCCCCGGTAGCTGAACATCGGAGGACAGAAGAGGTTCCCCCCACAAGTGTGGACGGTGAACATGAGATATTCAACCCACATCCCCAAGAGGGAGCGGAAGCGTGCGCTCAGGGACGTATATGCGTTGGAGCCAGCCGCCCCCAAGTTCAACCCATGGTCCTCCTGTCCGATCACCTTCGATCGCAGGGACCACCCCACTAGCATCCGTCATGGAGGATTCGCCGCACTGATCCTAGACCCAATAATTGATGGATTTCGCCTCACTTGAGTCCTAATGGACGGTGGCAATAGCTTGAACCTGCTTTATCAGGACACAATGTGCAAAATGGGTATAGACCCCTCAAGGATCAAACCCACTACAATGACTGAGGGAGTCCTTGATTAGGGGGTCTCTGGACAGCCGGACTATCTCCATTGGCCGGACTGTTAGACTATGAAGATACAAGATTGAAGACTTCGTCTCGTGTTCGGATGGGACTCTAATTGGCGTGGAAGGCAAGCTAGGCAGTACGAATATGGATATCTCCTCCTTTGTAACCGACCTTGTGTAACCCTAAACCTCTCCGGTGTCTATATAAACCGAAGGGTTTTAGTCCGTAGGACAACAACCATAACATACAATCATACCATAGGCTAGCTTCTAGGGTTTATCCTCTCTGATCTCGTGGTAGATCTACTCTTGTACTACCCATATCATCAATATTAATCAAGCAGGACGTAGGGTTTTACCTCCATCAAGAGGGCCCGAACCTGGGTAAAACATCGTGTCCCCTGCCTCTTGTTACCATGTTGGGGATCGCAGCAGAAATTTAAAATTTTCTACGCATCACCAAGATCAATCTATGGAGTAATCTAGCAACGAGGGGAAGGAGAGTGCATCTACATACCCTTGTAGATCGCTAAGCGGAAGCGTTGCAAGATCACGGATGAAGGAGTCATACTCGTAGCGATTCAGATCTGGGTTGATTCCGATCTAAGCGCCGAACAACGGCGCCTCCGCGTTCAACACACGTGCAGCCCGATGACGTCTCCTATGCCTTGATCCAGCAAGGGGAGAAGGAGAGGTTGGGGAAGACTCCGTCCAATAGCAGCACGACGGCGTGGTGGTGGTGGAGGAGTGCGGGATTCCAGCAGGGCTTCGCCAAGCACTACGATAGACGAGGTGGGAGAGGGGTAGGGCTGCGCTAACAGGGGAAGAACTTCGTGTGTTGGGCTGCCCCTTTGCCTCCACTATATATACACTACAAGAAATATGTCAACTTATGACCTTCTGTCAGTGACCCTTGAAGAATAGGTCATAAATTTATGACCATTTTAGACCAATTGGTCAAAAGCTGTTCAGGGGGCTCCAAACCCTAAACCATTGCGACCATTTTGGTCAGAAAGGTCGTAATTTCCTTACACGAAATGGTCACAAAGCAAACAGTGCTAGTCCACTGCCTTATTTCTAGTTGTTAATGACCAATATAGATGGTCATAGCCTTGTAGATTGTGGTGGGTTGTGATGACTAGGGGCCATCTCATCAGTTTTGCCTATGTGTCATGTCCATGTGGCAGTTTTTGCCCTAGGTTGTGAAGCAACCTATATTTCTATCATTCCCAAAATTCCCAAAAAAAGCTCATAAATTCTTTGGGGCATATCTTCATCAAATATGTAAAAATCCTTCCTTGCCTAGTTCAAAACTAATTCAACAATATTCATTTTCCTATTCTGTTCACAACAACACTTTATGAAGGAAGTGCTATTTATATATTCTTGATTGCCCTCGGAATTTTTGGGCACTCTTTCCTATCCAAATCATTACCACATGACAAAATTCAGCTCCATTTGCCTAGCAAATCTTCCTCGACAAATTTCCAAAGTTTTTGTCCACCTAGAAGCATTGTGAAGGAAGTACCTTTTTTATATCTCTAAATGACATGAAATTTATAAAGTTCCTTCATATGCCCAAATTATCACCCTCCTCCAAATTGCAGCTCAGTCAAATCATCTATGTGAGCCCAGGTTCAATTTATATTTTATGGCCAAATTGGCATGTTGCAAAGCAAGTGTTATATATACCCCTCCTATTACCCTCAAACTTTTTGGGCACTCTTCCATACCCAAATCATTGCTACATGCTAATATTCAGCTCAATTTTCCTAGTAAATCTTTCTCGGGAAATTTCCAAAGTTTCTACCTCGAGAGAAGCTTTGTGAAGTAAGTACTAGCTAGGCTTACCCAAATGATCTGAAAATTTACCAGCGCATGACCATACCAAAGTAACTTACCTACACCAATTTTGAGCTCATTTCATTCACCCAATCTCTCTCACTAGTTTTCCCAAGTTTCTGTCCATAGAAGAGCATTGTGAAGGAAGTACTACTTTGGCATGTCCAAATGGTATCAATTTTCTACAATGCTTTCCTATGTCCAAATAACCATCCTCCACAAAATTTCAGCTCACTCCATTCATTATTTTGAGCCCAACTTCAACATTCATATTTTTGTCCAGCGTGGTACTTTGCAAAGCAAGTACCACCTAGGATCCTCCTTTTGAGCTAAAAATTTGTGAAGACATTCTTCTTAGTAGATGATCTTCCTCATCCAAAACTCACGCCCATTGGTCATGTGCATTTCCCGTACCGCTAATCAAACACTTGGCTGCTAATTCATGTTTGAGCATCGATCGGTCTCCTCGTGAGAATCTTATGTTGTAATTTTCTTTCTAGCACCAACCTGGGGAGTGCCCAACCCACTAGACATGCCTAGGCTGCCCAGAACACATGGCAACATTACGGTCACGCGGTGACCACGCGACGGGCATGCGAGTTTACGCGCTCTAGAGTTGGGGCCCTCGGCCACCGCCCAAACCTCGACGTATCGCCACCAAACCATGTATTTATGATTAAATAGGTCCTTATGTAACTAGAAATGATTTTTGGAAAAAAATAAATAGCAAACTATGAGGCAGCTGCAGTTCAAATTTGACCCGCTTCCAGCTGAATCAGCGGAAATTTGTCTTTTTCACGAGAGGTGGATCAAAAAAATTTACACCCAACCATTTTGTCAATTGTGTATTAAATCTGGCCTAGTATTTTATAAAAATGATTTGGTCCAATTTTGCAACAATTATTTGGTAGTTCCTTCACAAAGACCTCCTTTCGGGCACTCGAAAAATGGAAAATGGTTTTTTCGTCCAACGAAAATGAAAACTTCCTTAGACAACATTGTTTGCCATTCCAATATGCACTCTTGTGCACAATATGAGATCATTTGAACAAACTATGCCATGAATGTGGCCATAAGATTGATCATTTGGCTTGAAAGCCACTGATCTCCACACATGATAGCTCGTTTCTGAGAACACTTTTTTATAATAATTGTCGGATTACAAGTTTGTTATTTTTCCTAGGAACTTGGCCACATATGATGACACCATGCGAAGGTTTCCCAATTTTTTGATTTTTTTGAATTTTTATGCCCGTTTCAAAATGCGGTCAAAACGGCGGGAATGACCGTTCCTAGCTAGTGGTTGAATCTTGGAATTTTGTTGGTGTTTCTATGATTAAAAAGATACTTATGTACCAAGAAATGATTTTTGGAAAAACTAAATAGCAAACTATGAGGCAGCTGAAGTTCAAATTTGACCCGCTTCCAGCTGAATCGGCAGAAATTTGTCTTTTTCACGAGAAGTGGATCAAAACTTTTTGCACCCAACCATTTGGTCAATTTTGCATTAAATATGGCCTAGTATTTTATAAAAATGATTTGTTCCAATTTTGCAGCAATTATTTGGTAGTTCCTTCACAAAAAAAGCTCCTTTCGGGCACTCAAAAAATGGAAAATGGTTTTTTCGTCCAACGAAAATGAAAACTTCTTTAGACAACATTGTTTGCCATTCCAATATGCACTCTTGTGCACACTATGAGATCATTTGAACAAACTATGCCATGAATGTGGCCATAAGATTGATCATTTGGCTTGAAAGCCATTGATCTCCACACATGATAGCTCGTTTCTGAGAACACTTTTTTATAATAATTGCCGTATTACAAGTTTGTTATTTTTCCTAGGAACTTGGCCACATATGATGACACAATGCGAAGGTTTCCCAAATTTTTGATTTTTTTTGAATTTTTTATGCCCGTTTCAAAATGCGGTCAAAACGGCGGGAATGACCGTTCCTAGCTAGTGGTTGAATCTTGGAATTTTGTTGGTGTTTCTCTGATTAAAAAGATACTTATGTACCTAGAAATGATTTTTGGAAAAAATAAATAGCAAACTATGAGGCGGCTACAGTTCAAATTTGACCCGCTTCCAGCTGAATCGGCGGAAATTTGTCTTTTTCACGAGAGGTGGATCAAAAACTTTTGCACCCAACCATTTGGTCAATTTTGCATTAAATATGGCCTAGTATTTTCTAAAAATGATTTGGTCCAATTTTGCAACAATTATTTGGTAGTTCCTTCACAAAAAAACCTCCTTTCGGGCACTCGAAAAATGGAAAATGGTTTTTTCGTCCAACGAAAATGAAAACTTTCTTAGACAACATTGTTTGCCATTCCAATATGCACTCTTGTGCACAATATGAGATCATTTGAACAAACTATGCCATGAATGTGGCCATAAGATTGATCATTTGGCTTGAAAGCCATTGATCTCCGCACATGATAGCTCGTTTCTGAGAACACTTTTTTATAAATATTTGCCGTATTACAAGTTTTTTATTTTTCCTAGGAACTTGGCCACATACAATGACATAATGCGAAGGTTTCCCAATTTTTTGATTTTTTTTGAATTTTTTATGCCCGTTTCAAAATGCGATCAAAACGGCGGGAATGACCGTTCCTAGCTAGTGGTTGAATCTTGGAATTTTGTTGGTGTTTCTCTGATTATAAAGATACTTATGTACCTATAAATGATTTTTGGAAAACATAAATAGCAAACTATGAGGCAGCTGCAGTTCAAATTTGACCCGCTTCTAGCTGAATCGGCGGAAATTTGTCTTTTTCACGAGAGGTGGATCAAAACTTTTTGCACCCAACCATTTGGTAAATTTTGCATTAAATATGGCCTAGTATTTTATAAAAATGATTTGGTCCAATTTTGCAACAATTATTTGGGTGGTCCTTCACAAAAAAACCTCCTTTTGGGCACTCGAAAAATGAAAAATAGTTTTTTCGTACAAAGAAAATGAAAACTTCCTTAGGCAACACTGTTTGCCATTCCAATATGCACCCTTGTGCACAATATGAGATCATTTGAACAAACTATGCCATGAATCTGGCCATAAGATTGATCATTTGGCTTGAAAGACATTGATCTCCATACATGATAGCTCATTTCTGAGAACACTTTTTAAAAATAATTTCCGTATTACAAGTTTATTATTTTTCCTGGAAACTTGGTCACATATAGTGACACAATGCGAAGGTTTTCCAATTTTTTGATTTTTTTTTTGAATTTTTTATGCCCGTTTCAAAATGCGGTCAAAACGGCGGGCTTGACCGTTCCTAGCTAGTGGTTGAATCTTGGAAATTTTTTGATGTTTCTATGATTAAATAGATACTTATGTACCTAGAAATGATTTTTAGAAAAAATAAATAGCAAACTATGAGGCAGCTACAGTTCAAATCTGACCCGCTTCCAACTATATCGGCGGGAATTTGTCTTTTTCACCAGAGGTGGATCAAAACTTTTTACACCCAACCATTTGGTCAATTGTGCATTAAATATGGCCTAGTATTTTAGAAAAATGATTTGGTTCAAATTTGAGACAAATATATGGAAGGTCACTCACAAAAAAATCATTTTGGGCACTCGAAAAATGGAAAATGTATTTTCTGTTATTCGAGGGAACAATACTACTACTTATGAGGAACCTTAACAAACATTGTCTAAAAAAGAGAAGGAAACTTGCCGCCGATTGTCGTGGTGCTGCGTTGGATCACCCCGACGCTGCAACGGAGCTTCATCGGGCGCCGTGGTGCTGCGTTGGAACTCTTGAAGCACCGTCAAGAGATGAAATGGAGCTTCATGGGGATGTCATCGGTGCTGCGTTGAAGCTTTTTCACGCTCGGTGCTGTCGTGACATATTGCTGTGATTGAAGGACCACCAATGGACTGATCGGGCGGCTAGGCAGGCGGATGATTTCTAGGAAAAATCATCTGGCTGACTGGTAGTATCTACCTATTGTTAATCAATTACGACCAATTTAGAAGGTCATAACATCATCAAAGTCTATACTTCGTTCTGATTGGTCTATTGGCATGTCACGCGGATCAAGCATCACAGACCGTCGGATACTCCCAGATCCAACGGCCCACACCCACGCACCTTCTCACCCCTCGTCCTACCCACAACCCAACCACCCAAACCCTAACTCCCCTCCCACTCCAGCCGCCACTGCCCCCTTCTCCCTCCCAGATCGAATCCTGCCTGCGTCCTCCCGCCCCAGCCTCCATCTCCATTCCTGCCCGTGTCGGCCACCTCCCTCCGGTGGACTGCCTCGCCGCCACCGCCCCCACCGGCGAACTCCCTCTCCTCTCTCCTTCTCTCCCTACCCAGATCGAGCAGCTCCTCCTCCCCCTCATGCTCCCATCCACTGACCCTGGTCATCCTGGGAAGGAAGGAGCGAGCTCCCAGGCCGGATGTGTGCTCCTTGCAGCCAGCTGATCTCGCGCATGGCTGTCGCCAAGCGATTCTACGCCGCGCAGCTCGGCCACGCCGGTACCCCCCCTTCCCCCCTCTCGGGATCGATTGGATCGAACCGCTGTGCACCGGGTTTCGTGATTGATTGATTGATTGGTTGGTTGGTTGGCTGATTGATTTGCCGGTTCTTGCATGCGGGCAGGCGCAGATCGGGCGGGGATGGACGAGCTGGACATGGACGGCGATGAGACCGTGGGCAGGCCCGACTTTGCCTGCCCCTACTGCTACGAGGACCACGACATCGCCTCCCTCGTTGCCAACCTCGAGGAGGACCACCCCTTCGAGCCCCACGCCGCGGTCAGTCCCGATTAACCTCCTCCTCCTCCTGCTTGGATTGTTATCTAGAGATCCATGGAGTACGTAGTATATCTTTGAGCGGGTGGCCTGTAACAAGAACGAGAGCCCTCTTGTTCAGGGGTAGGGGCGTTGACCTGGACGAGCCAATGAGTCCTCCTCCTTTTGTTTCATCTCTTGATGGACACCTTGGGAATTCCTAGTGTAAATTTGGTTTGCGTAATGCTCTGGTGAGGTCTGGCAAATGATTTTAGATCTGCACAAGGGGTGCAAACTTGGATCAATTGCGTTTAGAGCTTGGCCCTGTGTAATTATTCTTCTGTGGATTATGGAACGCAAGAACCGTTCCTTATGATCCTGGGATTAGTAGTTTGGGCGGGGAGACCTTGCCTGGGCTTTACTTGTTGTGCTCTGGAAGCCTACTGAAACCAAATTATTCTTGTCAATGTCCCTTGACTGGGCACGTGGGAAGAGCCTTTCTTTCTCCAGTTATGTGCAATAGGGTATCAACGCCTACCATCTTGAAGTAGTGCTTCTGCTCGCTTTGTTGCTGAAGTAGATTTCTTGTTGATTCATCTTGCTAGCAACTGAGTAGCTTTATATTAGGATCTGCTTCAGTCTCTATGATGTTCTCTCTTAGTATCATGTCATGAGCTGTGAGTCGTGCATATATAACTGAGCTGTATAAGACCAGCAAGTTTTTTTGCCAATTAGCTTTCCGTGTGCATGCTCTTAATCCCCATAGCACTAAGAGAGGACCTTACTGATTCCCATATTACTAATTTCAGTATCAAACATCTATGTGCTAGCTCTGTCAAATATAATTAACTGAAAAAATCTTTCTTGGTTAATGAAGTATTGACTTGCATTTGGTTGGTTGTGATTCCAAGCATGTTGTAGTTCTAGACATTAGTAGTACTTGTTACTGCAAGCATGTTGTTTCATGTCACACTAAATTTCCACCTGAATATATGTTAGCATGAGCGTGGTATGTTGTGTTGAACTGGAGAAACCGTAGCTGGTGCAGCCCATTCAGAAGTGAGTTACACATTTTTTCTACTGAGATACACGAATGTGGAAAGATGGGGTTTTGCTTGCTTAAGTTTTTGCTATAGTCTGCATCTACTCTATGTCTGTATGTTGAGTTTTACTTTGCCTGACCTCATATACAGAGATTTCACTCCTCTAGTTTTGCTTCCCTGTTTTTTATTGTTGCAGTTGTTCCCTAGTTAATAGTTTTGTCCCGGAATCAGGCATTGTAGGTGCTGCCTCAGGATGTGAAGATATATCTGTTGTGTTTTTGTCTCTTTTTCTTTTCATCCTCAGTGTGACCTGTTAATGAAGTATTGGTTGGTTGTGATTCCAAGCATAGATCTCTTGACGTTTCTACTTGTTAGTGCATTTCGATCTGAACATGTTGGCATGAGCGTCTCAATTAATTACAGTAGTATATATATGCACATTTCATCTTAGTCTCTCGGCAAGTATTTATGAGTGTCTCAATTAATTTAGTATGTTTTGCTATTTGTACTTGGATAGAAAAGCTAAAATCTGTATAGTGCTCTGTGTGTAATACCAAGTTGTTCCTGTTATGTAAAAACTGTTGTTCTTATACACTGGTCCACAACCTTACATTACACATTTGAAATTAATTAAAATACATCTAAACACAGTGCTTCAACACAGATTTATCCTATGATTATACCTGAGACATTAGTTTGTTTTTATGCTTTTGTTTCCCACAGTGCTTCAAGCTTGTTTATTAGCTCGATTTGTTGTTATTCTGTTTAACAGAAGCAGAAACAGCTCATATGACTCTATTGTTGTTCTTGACCTGCTGTTGCTGCTATTGTAGGAGGATCACGCCTAGGAGAAGAGAGGGCTCATTACACTTGTTTGGAAGAGAAGACGATGAAGCATGGTGGTTATCTGGATAATCTGCCTTGTGTTTGGGTTGTACTTTGTACCTAGTTATATTGTATTCTATAGTAGTCAGCACATTCTCGAGCAGAATCGAGTGAAGTTGTAAAACTGTAAGAAATGTGAGAAATATACTTTGTACCTAGTTCTGTTTCATTTGAAATATTTGTCATTTGTGTACTGTGAGAAATGTGAGAAATGGAAAGCTGATGAGTTTTTTTGATAAAAAGCGATGTGGCTCCACTGCCAGGAAAAATCTGACAATTGGGACCCATCTAAAAACTGGACCACAAAAAACCCTCGAAAATAAAAATGAAATGGACCGCAAAAGGCCATGCCTAGAAAATAAAAACGCCAAATTGTTGGGCCAGGCCCAAGTAGCTAGAGAAAATTAACAGAGAAAATATATAGTAAAAAGGCCGAATTATTGGGCTTGGCCCATGTAGAAAACCGAATTGGACCAGGCTGAATCTTGTGCCACATCAACTTGCTACGCTGGATGCCTACGTGGCCTGCGGAGGTTGCTAGTGACCAAAATGCCACAATGGACATATTTTGGTCATAAAGGTCTACGACCATTCCAGAAGAAAGGTCGCTATAGTCAGTTCACGACCGCCAGCTTTTGACCTTATGTTTTTGGTCACAAAAAGGTCACAAATGGAAATTTGTGACCATTTAGTGACCAATAGTGGTGGTCATAAGTTGACATATTTCTTGTAGTGATAGGGGGAGAGGGAGGGCTGCGCCCCCACCTAGGATTTCCACCCCAAGGGGTGCAGCAGCCCTAGATCCCATCTAGGGTGGCGGCCACAAGGGGGAGAGGGGACGGTGCACCTGGGATGGGCCTTAGGGCCCATCTGCCCTAGGGTTTTCCCCTTCCCCTCTTGGAGGCGCCTTGGGCCTTGGTGGGAGGCGCCCCAGCACACCTAGGGGCTGGTCCCTTCCCACTATTGGCCCATGTAGGCCTCCGGGGCCCGTGGCCCCTCCCGGTGGACCCCCGGACCCCTCCGGTGGTCCCGGTACACTACTGGTGATGCCCGGAACACTTCCGGCGGGCAAAACCATAGTTCCTATATATCAATCTTTACCTCCGGACCATTCCAGAACTCCTCGTGACGTTCGGGGTCTCATCCGGGACTCCGAACAACATTCGGTAACCGCGTATATACTTTCCCTATAACCCTAGCGCCATCGAACCTTAAGTGTGTAGACCCTACGGGTTCGCGAGTCATGCAGACATGTCCGAGACAACTCTCCGGTCAATAACCAACCCCGGGATCAGAATACCCATGTTGGTTCCCACATGGTCCATGATGATCTCATCGGATGAACCACGATGTCAAGGATTCAATCAATCCCGTATACAATTCCCTTTGTCTATCGGTACGATACTTGCCCGAGATTCGATCGTCGGTATCCCGATACCTTGTTAAATTTCGTTACTGGCAAGTCTCTTTACTAGTTCCGTAACACATCATCCCGTGATCAACTCCTTGGTCACATTGTGCACATTATGATGATGTCCTACCGAGTGGGCCCGGAGATAACTCTCCGTTACACGGAGTGAAAAATCCCAGTCTTGATTCGTGCCAACCCAACAGGCACTTTTGTAGATACCCGTAGTGTACCTTTATAGCCACCCAGTTACGTTGTGACATTTGGCACACCCAAAGCACTCCTACGGTATCTGCGAGTTGCACAATCTCATGGTCTAAGGAAATGATACTTGACATTAGAAAAGCTTTAGCATACGAACTACATGATCTTTGTGCTAGGCTTAGGATTGGGTCTTGTCCATCACATCATTCTCCTAATGATGTGATCCCGTTATCAACGACATCCAATGTCCATGGTCAGGAAACCGTAACCATCTATTGATCAACAAGCTAGTCAACCAGAGGCTTACTAGGGACATGGTGTTGTCTATGTATCCACACATGTATCTGAGTTTCCTATCAATACAATTCTAGCATGGATAATAAACGATTATCATGAACAGTGAAATATATTATAATAATAACCAATTTATTATTGCCTCTAGGGCATATTTCCAATAGTCTCCCGCTTGCACTAGAGTCAATAATCTAGTTCACATCGCCATGTGATTAACACTCACTGGTCACATCGCCATGTGACCAACATGCAAAGAGTTTACTAGACTCAATAATCTAGTTCACATCCCTATGTGATTAACACTCAATGAGTTCTGGGTTTGATCATGTTATGCTTGTGAGAGAGGTTGTAGTCAATGGGTCTTGCCATATTCAGATCCCTATGTATTTCGCAAAACTTTATGTCATATCATAGATGCTACTACCACGTTCCACTTGGAGCTATTCCAAATTGTTGCTCCATTATACATATCCGGTATCTCTACTCAGAGCTATCCGGATAGGTGTTAAGCTTGCATCGACGTAACTCTTTACATCGAACTCTTTATCATCTCCATAACCGAGAAACATTTCCTTATTCCCCTAAGGATAATTTCGACCGCTATCTGGTGATCCTCTCCTAGATCACCTTTGTACCCTCTTGCCAGAAATGTGGCAAGGCACACATCAGGTGCGGTACTCAGCATGGCATACCGTATAGAGCCTATGACAAAAGCATAGGGGACGACCTTCGTCCTTCCTCTTTCTTCTGCCGTGGTCAATCTTCGAGTCTTACTCAACTTCACACCTTACAACTCAGGTAAGAACCCCTTCTTTGACTGATCTATTTTGAACTCCTTCAAAACCATGTCAAGGTGTGTGTTCTTTGAAAGTATCATCAGGCGTTTTGATCTATCTCTATAGATCTTGATGCCCAATATATAAGCAGCTTTATCCAGGTCTTCCTTTGGAAATCACTCTTCAAACAACCGTTTATGCTTTCCAGAAATTCTACATTATTTCGAATCAACAATATGTCATCCACATATACTTATTAGAAATGTTGTAGTGCTGCCACTCACTTTCTTGTAAATACAAGTTTCTAGCAAACATTGTATAAACCTAAAAGCTTTGATCACTCCATCAAAGCATATATTCCGACTCCAAGATGCTTGCTCTAGTCCATAGAAGGATTGCTGGAGCCAGCATACCTTTTAGCATCCTTAGGATCGACAAAACCTTTTATTGTATCACATACAACTTTTTCTTACGAAAACTGGTAAGAAAACTTGTTTTGACATCCATCTGTCAGATTTCATAATCAAAAAATACAGCTAATGCTAACATGATTCCGGCTGACTTAAGCATCGCTACGGGTGAGAAATTCTCATCGTAGTCAACTCATTGAACTTTTGAAAAGACTCTTTCCCACAAGTCGAGCTTCATAGACGGTAACATTACTGCCCACGTCCGTCTTCTTCTTAAAGATCCATTTATCTCAATGGCTCGCCGATCATCGGGCAAGTCCACCAAAGTCCATACTTTGTTCTGATACATGGATCCTATCTCGGATTTCATGGCTTCTAACCATTTGTCGGAATATGGGCCCACCATCGCTTCTCCATAGCTCGTAGGTTCATTGTTGTCTAACAACATGATATCTAAGACAGGATTACCGTACCACTCAGGAGTAGTACATATCCTTGTCGACCTACGAGGTTCGATAGCAACTTGATCCGAAGCTTCATGATCACTGTCATTAACTTCCTATTCAACACACGTAGGCGCCATAGAAGACATCTTTCTGTGTTGCATCACTCTCTGGTTGAAGTAAAGGTTCGACAACCTCATCAAGTTCTATCTTCCTCCCACTCAAATTCTTTTGAGAGAAACTCCTTCTCAAGAAAGGACCCGTTCTTAGCGACAAACAATTTGCCATCGGATCTGATATAGTAGGTATACCCAACTATCACCTTTGGGTATCCTATGAAGATGTGTTTGTCCGCTTTTGGGATCGAGCTTCTCCGGCTGAAGCCTTAAGCATCGCAGCCCCAAACATTAAGAAACGACAATTTTTGGTTTCTTGCCAAACCATATTCATACGACGTCGTCTCAACGGACTTAGATGGTGTCCTATCTAAAGTGAATGCAGCTGTCTCTAACGCATATCCTCAAAATGAAAACGGTAGATCGGTAAGAGACATCATAGATCACACCATATCTCATAAGGTTTGATTACGACGTCCGGACACACCATTACCCTGTGGTGTTCCTGGTGGCTTCAACTATGAAATAATTCCACAATGTCTTAAGTGATTGTCAAACTCATAACTCAGAAATTCTCATTGATCAGATCGTAAGAATTTGATCTTCTTCTTATGATGATTCTTAACTTCACTCTGAAATCGCTTGAACTTTTCAAACGTTTCAGACTTGTGCTTCATTAAGTAAATATACCTATATCTAATCAAATAGTCAGTGAAGATGAGAAAATAGTGATATCCACAGCAGGCTTCAATTTCTCATTGGATCACACGCATCAGCATGTATGATTTCCAACAAGTCACTTGCCCGTTTCATTGTACCTGAAAACAGGGTCTTAGTCATCCTGCCCATCAGGCATGGCTCGCATGTGTCAAGTGATTCAAAATCAAGTGACTCCAAACATCCATCGACATGGAGTTTCTTCATGCATCTTTCGCCAATATGACCTAAGCGGCAGTGCCACAAGAAAGTGGTACTATCATTATTAACTCTACATCTTTTGGCATGAACATGTGTATTACCACGACCGAGATTCAATGAACCATTCACATAGGGTGCATGACCATGAACGGTATTATTCATGTAAACAAAATAACCATTATTCTCTAACTTAAGTGAATAACCGTATTGCAATGAACATGATCTAATCATATTTATGCTCAACATAGACACCTGATAACATTTATCTAGGTTCAATACTAATCCCGAAGGCAGATGGAGCATGCGATGGTGATCTCATCAACTTTTGAAACACTTCCAACACACATCGTGACCTCGCCCTTAGCCAGTCTCCGTTTAGTCTGTAGCTTTTGCTTCAAGTCACCAATAATAGTAACTGAACCGGTATCCAATACCCAGGTGTACTAGTGAGGTACACATTAATAACACATATATACTTTGTTGAAGTTGCCAGCCTTCTTATCTACCATGCATTTGGGGTAATTCCGCTACCAGTGACCGTTCCCCTTACAATAGAAGCACTCAGTCTCGGGTTTGGGTTCAACCTTGGGTTCCTTCATTGGAGCGGCAACTGGTTTGCCATCCATGAAGTTTCCCTTCTAGCCCTTTCCCTTCTTGAAACCAGTGGTCTTGTTAAACCATCAACACTTGATGCTCCTTCTTGATTTCTACCTTTTAAGGTCTTAAGCACCGCGAACAGCTCCGGGATCAACTCCATCCCTTGCATGTCATAGTTCATCAAGAAGATCTAGTAGCTTAGTGATAGTGGCTAGACAACTCTATAAATCACTATCTTATCTAGAAGTTTAACTCCCACTTGATTTAAGTGATTGTAGCACCCAGACATTCTGAGCACATGCTCACTAGCTGAGCTATTCTCCTCCATCTTGTTGGCAAAAGAACTTGTCAAAGGTCTCATACCTCTCAACACGGGCATGCGCCTGAAATCCCAATTTCAGCTCTTGGAACATCTCATATGTCTTATGGCGTTCAAAACGTCATTGGAATCCCGATTCTAAGCCGTAAAGTATGGTGCACTAAACTATCAAGTAGTCATCAGGATGTGTCTGTCAGGTGTTCACATCATCCACAGACGACGTTGTAGGGGTTTGCACATCGAGTGGTGCATCAAAGACGTAAGCCTTCTGTGTAGCAGTGAGGAAACTCCTCGGACTACGGACCCAGTCCGCATCATTGCTTACAACGTGAGCTATTTGAAACAGGGAGCTACAACGTGAGCTATTTATCTACAACATATTTGCAAAGACAATTTAGACTATGTTCATGATAATTAAGTTCATCTAATCAAATTATTTAATGAACTCCCACTCATATAGACATCCCTCTAGTCATCTAAGTGAAACATGATCCGAGTCAACTAGGTCGTGTCCGATCATCACGTGAGACGGACTAGTCAACATCGGTGAACATCTTCATGTTGATCGTATCTTCTATACGACTCATGCTCGACCTTTCGGTCTTCCGTGTTCCGAGGCCATGTCTGTACATGCTAGGCTCGTCAAGTCAACCTAAGTGTTTCGCATGCGTTCCGGGGCCATGTCTGTACATGCTAGGCGCGTTAAGTCAACCTAAGTGTTTCGCATGCGTTCCGAGGCCATGTCTGTACATGCTAGGCTCGTCAACACCCATTGTATTCAAACGTTAGAATCTATGACACCCGATCATCACGTGGTGCTTCGAAAGAACGAACCTTTGCAACGATGCACGGCTAGGGGGGAACACTTTTCTTGAAATATTAGTGAGGGATCATCTTATTTAAGCTACCGTCGTTCTAAGAAAATAAGATGTAAAACATGATAAACATCACATGCAATCAAATAGTGACATGATATGGCCAATATCATTTTGCTCCATGACACCATGATCTCCATCACCTGCTCTGATACCACTATTGGGGATCGCAGCAGAAATTTGAAATTTTCTACGCATCACCAAGATTAATCTATGGAGTAATCTAGCAACGAGGGGAAGGAGAGTGCATCTACATACCCTTGTAGATCGCTAAGCGGAAGCGTTGCAAGATCGCGGATGAAGGAGTCATACTCATAGCGATTCAGATCACGGTTGATTCCAATCTTAGCGCCGAACAACGGCGCCTCCGCGTTCAACACACGTGCAGCCCTGTGACGTCTCCTACGCCTTGCTCCAGCAAGGGGAGGAGGAGAGGTTGGGGAAGACTCCGTCTAGCAGCAGCACGACAGCGTGGTGGTGGTGGAGGAGCGCGGTACTCCAGTAGGGCTTCACCAAGCACTATGAGAGACAAGGAGGGAGAGGGGTAGGGCTGCGCCAACAGGGGAAGAACTTCGTGTGTTGGGCTGCCCCTTTGCCTCCACTATATATAGGGGGAGAGGGAGGGCTGCGCCCCCACCTAGGGTTTCCACCCCAAGGGGTGCGGCAGCCCTAGATCCCATCTAGGGTGGCAGCCACAAGGAGGAGAGGGGGAGGCGCACCTGGGGTGGGCCTTAGGGCCCATCTGCCCTAGGGTTTGCCCCCTTCCCCTCTTGGAGGCGCCTTGGGCCTTGGTGGGAGGCGCCCCAGCCCACCTAGGGGCTGGTCCCTTCCCACTATTGGCCCATGTAGGCCTCCGGGGCCCGTGGCCCCTCCCGGTGGACCCCCGGACCCCTCCGGAGGTCTCGGTACACTACCGGTGATGCCCGGAACACTTCCGGTGGCCAAAACCATACTTCCTATATATCAATCTTTACCTTCAGACCATTTCGGAACTCCTCGTGACGTCCGGGATCTTATCTGGGACTCCGAACAACATTCGGTAACTGCGTACATACTTTCCCTATAACCCTAGCGTCATCGAACCTTAAGTGTGTAGACCCTACGGGTTCGGGAGTCATGCAGACATGGCCGAGACAACTCTCCGGTCAATAACCAATAGCGGGATCTGGATACCCATGTTGGTTTCCACATGCTCCATGATGATCTCATCGGATGAACCACAATGTCAAGGATTCAATCAATCCCGTATTCAATTCCCTTTGTCTATCGGTACGATACTTGCCCGAGATTTGATCGTCGGTATCCCGATACCTTGTTCAATCTCGTTACCGGCAAGTTTCTTTACTCGTTCCGTAACACATCATCTCGTGATCAACTCCTTGGTAACATTGTGCACATTATGATGATGTCCTACTGAGTGGGCCTAGAGGTACCTCTCCGTTACACGGAGTGACAAATCCCAGTCTCGATTCGTGCCAACCCAACAAACACTTTTGGAGATACCCGTAGTGTACCTTTATAGCCACCCAGTTACATTGTGACGTTTGGCACACCCAAAGGACTCCTGCGGTATTCGGGAGTTGCACAATCTCATGGTCTAAGGAATTAATACTTGACATTAGAAAAGCTTTAGCATACGAACTACACGATGTTTCTGCTAGGCTTAGGATTGGGTCTTGTCCATCACATCATTCTGCTAATGATGTGATCCTGTTATCAACGACATCCAATGTCCATGGTCAGGAAACCGTAACCATCTATTGATCAACGAGCTAGTCAACTAGAGGCTTACTAGGGACATGGTGTTGTCTATGTATCCACACATGTATCTGAGTTTCCTATCAATACAATTCTAGAATGGATAATAAACGATTATCATGAACAGTGAAATATAATATAATAATAACCAATTTATTATTGCCTCTAGGGCACATTTCCAACATACCATCCGGTCTAGACGCACAGTTCGGAACCCCCTACCCGAGATCCGCCGGTTTTGACACCGACATTGGTGCTTTCGTTGAGAGTTCCTCTGTGTCGTCGCTGTTAGGCTTGATGGCTCCTACTATCATCGATTGCGATGCGGTCCAGGGTGAGACTTTTCTCCCTGGACAGATCTTCGTATTCGGCGGCTTTGCACTACGGGCTAATTCGCTTGGCCATCTGGAGCAGATTGAAAGCTACGCCCCGGGCCGCCAGGTCAGATTTGGAAGTTTGAACTACACGGCCGACATCCGCGGAGACTTGATCTTTGACGGATTCGAGCCACAGCCACGCGCGCCGCACTGTCGCGATGGGTATGACCTAGCTCTGCCGCCGAATAGTACCCCAGAGGCCGCGCCCGCATCAGCTCCGACCTTTGGCTCAGAGCCAACTGCGTCAAACGAGGACGGGTGGTTAGACACCGCCTCAGGGGCTACAGTCTCAACAGTGATCGAGCCAAACACCAGCCTAACCCTCTACGCAGCCCGTGACTCCAAGGTGCCGGACTCTTTTTCTAACTTCGAACCGCCCGCGCCCCTGCCAATTGAATCCGATTGGGCGCCGATCATGGAATTCACCGTTGCGGATATCTTTCAGCACTCTCCCTTCGGCGACATTCTGAATTCACTAAGGTCTCTCTCTTTGTCACGAGAGCCCTGACCAGATTATGGCCAACATGATTGGGATGCGGACGACGAAGAAATTTGACGCGCACCCACCACCCACTTAATAGCCACTGTCGATGACTCAACCGACATGCTCGACTTCGACTCCGAAGACATCGACGGTATGGACAACGATGCTGGAGGCAAACAGGAACCACCGCCCATAGGGCGCTGGACGTCCACTTCATCATCTGACGTATACATGGTGGACACACCAAAAGAAGACAACGACGAGGAATGGAAGGATGCATCGAAGGCTTGTTCCCTCGAGAAGCAGTCAAAGCGGCGGCGCAAGCGCTGCCCCAAATCCCGCCTCGGCAGAAATAACGATCATACAGACCCAGCGTTGGAGCAGGGCGAACCACTGCCGGACCACGGCAATATGGAGAATCAAACCGAACAAACCAATTCTGTCAAAGATAATAGTCCGGACGACATAACGCCGGACAGGCACCCGAAGCAGCAGAATGCCCATCAAAGGCTTGTTGCCACCACGAGGAGTCTGAAAAAGCAGAAGCAAAGGCTCAAGGCTGCGCAGGACACACTCCAAATCAGATGGAGTAAAGTACTCAACACAGCAACAAAGTACGGCGATAATCGCCCCACCAAGAGCTACCCAAAGCGGAAGTTGCTACCTGAATTCAATGAGGAGGCCTCAGACCCCCGACAACCAAAAATCAAAACAGCCACCTGGCCGAATAGACGACCTCACGGCCAACATAGAGCTGCAAACAATGCCACTCACAAGACAATACACGATCCATGGGAGGGCTCACACCAAAAGGACGGCGCAACCAGATCCATCTACGGACCACGCAAGCGTGCCGCAGCATACAATGTAACACAACAAACATCCGAACAACGCGGTACACCCAGATACAGGGGTGCCTCACACCCCCTATGTTTCACCGATGAGGTGCTGGACCATGAATTTCCAGGGGGATTCAAACCCGTAAACATAGAGGCATACGACGGAACAACGGACCCTGGGGTCTGGATTGAGGACTATATCCTCCATATCCATATGGCTCGAGGAGATGATCTCCACGCCATCAAGTACTTACCCCTCAAGCTCAAAGGGCCAGCTCGTCACTGGCTTAAAAGCCTCCCTGAAAACTCCATTGGAAGCTGGGAAGAGCTCGAAGACACTTTTTGGGCAAATTTTCAAGGGACTTATGTCCGACCTCCGGACACGGACGATTTGAGCCATATAACTCAACAGCCCGGAGAGTCAGCCCGAAAACTTTGGAACATGTTTCTTACTAAAAAGAACCAAATTGTCGACTGTCCGGACACCGAAGCCTTGGCAGCTTTTAAGCATAGCGTCCGTGACAAATGGCTTGCCAAACACCTCGGCCAAGAAAAGTTAAGAACAATGGCAGCACTAACAAGCCTCATGACCCGCGTTTGCACGGGTGAGGACAACTGGCTAGCCAGATGCAGCACCAGCGACCCCAGTACATCTGAAGTTAGAGATGGAAACGGGAAATCACGGCGCAACAACAATAACAAACGCCGGAATAAAGAAGACAACACGAAGAGCACGACAGTAAGCGCCGGATTCAAAAGCTCTCGGCCAGGTCAGCAAAAGCCGCCCTCTAAAGGCGCCAGAGATGAACTGTCCAGCCTAAACAAAATCCTGGACCAAATATGTCAGATCCATAACACCCCCTGGTAAACCCGCTAATCATACCCATAGAGAATGTTGGGTCTTCAAGCAGTCTGGCAAGCTCAACGCCGTAAACAAGGGGGAGGATACACCAAGCGAAGACGAGGATGAGCCTCTCAAGCAAGACACTGGGGAACAAAAGAAAATTTCACCAGAAGTCAAAACAGTAAACGTGTTACAACCGATCACTTTCGACCATCATGATTACTCAGCAAGTATCCGGTGTGCAGGATGGGCTGCCCTGGACGGATACCACTTCACACGAGTCCTGATGGATAGTGGCAGCAGTCTAAACCTGATATACCAGGACACAATCTGCAAAATGGGGATAGACCCAACAAAAATTTGCCATAGCAATACTACCTTTAAAGGAGTAACGCCAGGCCTAGGGGCTCATTGCACGGGCTCCCTGCTACTAAGGGTTATATTCGGCTTCCCCGATAACTTCCGTAGTGAACATTTAACCTTCAACATCGCTCCGTTCCAAAGTGGCTATCAAGCACTACTCGGACACGAAGCTTTCCCTCGCTTTAATGCAATACCGCACTACGCTTCCCTCACACTCAAGATGCCCGGCCCATGTGGCATCATTATAGTAAACGGAAGTATTAAGCGATCTTTGCGCGCCGAAGAGAGTGTGGCTGCCTTGGCAGCCGCACACTAAAAACGGCCTCACCAACTAAAGCATTTAACAGGCCGTCAAGACCTCGGACATGGTTAGACGAGTATGGCGTAGCTATATGTAATTCATACCGGATCAATGGTCACACCCCTATTACAAATACAAGGGGATCAACGTGTGCAGACAAGTGGCAATTTTTACTCATCTTGAATTATACATGGTTTCTTTAAAAACTATCTTCTTGCACGAAAACTTTTTCACCTAAGTTCCTCTCTTTTACAGATGATCATCGTGCTACACCCGTCCAGGATACGGAACAACGGAGACACAGGCGCATACGTGCAGTAGGGACCCGCTCCAACGATTCTTTTTAGATTAAGACCCTACGTAAACCTTTTTCACTGTCTCTTGTTGATACATATCCACCGAATTCTCAGCACAGTTGAGAAGGATGCTGACGTCTTGGCATGTGGCCACGTCAGAATAATGCACGTACCTGGACACAAGGGGCTTCTTATAAAGGGCACTATTTAGGCCCGGTTTATACCATAAAGACCGAATACCTTAGGGAGTGTTCGGTGTCGCGAGTTTGGCCTTATATGCATCAGCTCCGAATCATTGTCTTTGGTCAAATGTCGGGTTTGCCTGGCTCCTATGTTTTGGTGCCTCACGTTCCGCTTTATCGGCTAAGGTAGCACCAGGAGAACTACTGGGATTGTGCCCTGGTTCATCCGGACAAGCACCTCAGTAGAGAAAGCCAAAAATTGACTGTCATGATATAGCATGAGACTGGTCAACCACTCGATGACCTATCACATTGTTAGAATTCCTCCACCTTAACGAAGGGCCGTTTTCCGGCCAGGCATATACGCACCCCGAGATCGGGAGAGTGCGGAGCCACCAGGGGCTATCCAGTAGCCCCACTATCAAAATCCTATGGCTAAGTGAAAGTGTTAAAGCATTATAGTCCGGTTGCCTCGCTCGCTACGCTATCACCTCCTTAATAGGACCAAGACGTTGGGTTAAGTGTGAACATGCGTTTTTTGCGAGCACCTCTGCATTATATGCGTGGGGGTTGAAGCCGACGGCTGCAATCTTTCAGGTTATACACATGTATACATAAACGGCCGCACAAGAGGCATCATACTACTTTCAGGCAAAAGTATAAACATAGCTGTTGGTGTCAAAACCGGCGGATCTCGGGTAGGGGGTCCGAACTGTGCGTCTAGGCCGGATGGTAACAGGAAGGCAGGGGACACGATGTTTTACCCAGGTTCGGGCCCTCTTGATGGAGGTAAAACCCTACGTCCTGCTTGATTAATATTGATGATATGGGTAGTACAAGAGTAGATCTACCATGAGATCAGAGAGGCTAAACCCTAGAAGCTAGCCTAAGGTATGATTGGTGTTCGTCCTATGGACTAAAACCCTCCGGTTTATATAGACACCGGAGAGGGCTAGGGTTACACAGAGTCAGTTACAATGGTAGGAGATCTACATATTCGTATCGCCAAGCTTGCCTTCCACGCCAAGGAAAGTCCCTTCCGGACACGGGACGAAGTCTTCAATCTTGTATCTTCATAGTCCAGGAGTCCGGCCGA
The DNA here is from genome assembly GCA_034509565.1 of Triticum monococcum. Lineage (NCBI taxonomy): Eukaryota > Viridiplantae > Streptophyta > Magnoliopsida > Poales > Poaceae > Triticum > Triticum monococcum. Next base: position 677,240,777 of record CM067845.1, read on the forward strand.
AGGTATAGTCCGGCCACCTAGACACCCCCTAATCCAGGACTCCCTCAGTAGCCCCGAACCAGGCTTCAATGACGATGAGTCTAGCGTGCAAATTGTCTTCGGCATTGCAAGTCGGGTTCTTCTCCAAATTCCATGTACCTGTTGAATAGTCTCTGGTTTCTTGTAAATGTAGTGCTCCTTGGCTTCTACGCCCAATAATGGCCGTTTTCCATGTGTCAAATGAATACTAAAAGTCAGGGCATTTTTTATATTTACACCCCTAGCCATGTGAATGAGCCGCCTATTTAAGGGGACGAGGATTTAGATCCGAACCACACCTTCTCCCTTCCACGAGTATTCATCAGAGCGTATCCGACAGAGGTCCATTCTATCATGGCCGGCCGCCGCAGCTCCTCCTCTCATCCTTCCAGCCCTCAGCCTGGAGATTGGAAGAGGTGCTCCATCCCGCACAGCGAGCTAGTGAAGCTCCAGACCAAGGGATTTCTCGTCCCGGCCTATATGGTCCCGGTTCGAGCCGGACTTGCCACCTATAATGGCGGAGAGCAAGCGGAGAGCGCTCCCAATCCCTCCAAAGGAGAGTGGGTATGCCTTTCCCCTTACTTAATAAGAGGGCTCGGATTTCCAATTCACCCATTTCTCCGAGGGCTTCTGGAGTTCTATAGCCTCCAGCTGCACAACCTCATGCCCGCCTCCATATTGCATATCGCGGGCTTCGTAGCCCTCTGTGAGCTGTTTTTGGGCTGCGAGGCTCATTTCGCGCTGTGGAAAAGGCTATTCTGCCTTGTGCCCCGCTCTAAGGAGGGGTCAATATATCAAGTGGGCGGAGCAGAAGTATGGCGCATCGCCGGGACCGGATATCTATCCGGAACCCCAAAGAAGGCGTCTGAAGACTGGCCTTCGGAATGGCTTTATATAGAGGACGTCCCGCTGCCGGATCCTGTCCGAATCGGCCTCCCTGAGTTCGACAGTGCTCCCCTAAAGAAGTTCCTAAGCTGGCGTCCACGGAGCCCTCAGAGGGAGAGTGACACAGACGTTATTTACCTGATGGGCCGGATAAGGTTGTTAGCTCATTTCGGACTGACCATGATCGGGGTCATGGCCGCATGCATCATGCGAGGGGCGCAGCCGCTTCAGTATAGAGGCTGCCCCATGTGGGACTTCAACGGGGAGGACGACGCCACCCGCTACGGCCGTGAGGGGCCGGATTCGGCTCCCGCTCTAATAAAGACCTGGTTCGCTTTGTACAAGAGAGAAGAGGAGGAATTTCTCCGCATCAACCCACGGGGTGGATTTTCTATGTACAATCCCCCAAGTTGGGTAAGTGGACACTTTTACTTGCCCATCTGTTTCATATCCCCATTGTTAAATTTTCAGTCTAACGACTTCAACGCAGGAACTGCGCCAGGCTGTTAAAGAAATAAACAGCCCTCCACCACAACCCGATCATCCGAGACGGTCCCTCGACCCGGCCTCTCAAGAGGATCCGGACTTACCTGTGGAGCTGATTGATGGAGTGTTTCATCAATTGAGCAAGGACAACGCCTTGGTGGCCATTACGGCCGATTATCCAAGGCTACTCCCAGCCTCACAGGTAACTAAGACCGGAGTCCCAGCACTTTGAAAAGGGATCTGTCCTCGCGTGTTTTCGATTGCTGTATGGCAACTGTGTTTTGCAGGGGAGGTCCTTGAGACGGGAGGCCGAGCCTACGTCGACTAGCCAACGAGGGGCGGCAAGGCCCCGCGAGCTGAAAAGAAGTGCGGTCTGGACTAAAACATCGGTGCAAAGGTATAACGCGCCGCCTTATTCCCAGGTGTTATTCCTTCGAGGCATATTAATGCTCGTGCTCACTTCAGGACGAAGAGACCTCGCCGACTAATTCGGAGAGGCTGCCAATCGCGCCTCCACCAGCCAGGCTCCAAAGCCTGGTTCAGAAGCGGAGGCGAACACGAGGCGCGCACCGGACGCTCCTCCAACGGAGGATGCGGACAGGCTGTCTGCCACCAATTCCGAGGTGGAGAGTGCCATGAACCACAGGCGTCACCGGACAGTTCTTCGCGATGCTTGTTTCTCCCAAGAGGCATTGGATGCCTTCAATTCGGAGATGCGTACCTCCGTGCCGCTCAAAATGGTCTAGCCAGAGCCACGGAGTAGTATGTGAAAGACATACGGGTAAGAAAATTTTGGTAATTATATATAGATATATACCAGTAGCCCCCAAGACTTGAAACAGTTAGAATAACTATTTTAAGAATCATTTGTTATGCAGGTTCTTACAGAAAAGAATACCCTACTATCCCAGGAGCTGGAAGAGTGCAAAGCCCAACTTGAGGCCGCACTAGCCGCGGCAGGGGTGCCCAAGGAGACCCCCTCTGGTAATATACGCTTCGAAAGATAAGTATTTTGCGAAGTGCGGCGTGGGTGCAAATCTGACAAATGAAATTGCAGATGGCGCCGGATTAAATCCGGAAGTGCAACAACTCCAACACCAGCTAAAGGCTGGTGAGAGCGTGCTGACAAAGGTGAGGCGGGAGAAGAACGATCTCCAAGATGCCAACACCAAGCTGGGCATTGAACTGAAGGACGTTCGTGCCCAGCTGTCGGACTCCATGAAGGAGAATCAGCGGCTTCGACGCGGCATATATAGTAAGTGCTTAAACGAACTTTGAAAAAAAAGAGTTCGGCGAGGAAGTCGACTAACAGAGTAATGTCTGTAGGTATGCTAACAGGTCGTCCTATAGAGGAAATGCCCGGTTCTACGGGTGACCTTCTTCCCGAGCTCTCACAACTGCACGAGCGAGTTCGGCAGGTGATGCAAGGCGTCACCCAGGCCTTGTGGCCATCCGTCTCCATGCCCGAAGTCCTTGGAGAGCTTGTAGAGAAGCTGAAGGGAGCGCAGCGGCACTTCCGATTGTGGAAGATGTCGGTCTACCATCAAGGCGCCAGGGAGGCCTCGGCCATGGTGAAGACGCGGTACACGAAGGCTGACCCAAACCACATGGCCGAGGTCGGACCCGTAGGGCCCGATGGGAAGGAGATCCCTATGAGCTTAGTATACGGCCAAGTAGAGTTGGCCGCAAAGTAATCCCAACAGGACTGTAAACTAGACAGCCTGTTAGATGGTATTGAAGAGGAATACAATCAGTCAGATTGACTATGTAATTTTAATTGACATGTGTAATGCCTTCTAGCCGGATTGTAGATCGTTTGTCATGGCCGACCATTTCGCTTCAACCTTGGGACCTGACGGTCCGGAGTGTGTCCGAATACCCTCGCGGTTATATAAGAACCTGGGTATGCATGGAGACCAGGCGTAGGGGTCATTAGTGCTTGAACAGACAAGTGCCCAACTAGTTATGTTATATTACATGGTTAGTAAGAAACATCTTCCAGGGAGAATAGTTCCATTAGGGGTTCCTTTCCCTAGGAGGCATGCCCTAAAGTGCATGTCCATTCTGCGAAAAGAGACGCAGGAAAAACATCTAGGGGCGTATAGATAAATAAGTGAAATAAAAGATCATCTTTAGTTCACCGACCGAATATTCCCTTAAGAACGCTAGCTTTTGGCTTCACCCAGTCTGAGGTACACATCTGGCTGACCCGCAGTAACAATCGCAGAGGTGCTCCCTTTACCGCCTAGCCGAACAATTGGGAACGTAGGGGTAAGCACAGGAGCCAGGCAACCCAGCTTGGCCAAAACTGAAGTCATATCGATGCATATAATGGTGAATAAAAGGTACATGCGGAAGTGTGACACATGTGTTGGGCATGAAGCCCAAATAAATAAACTTCTGTTTAAAGAAGCCCCCAGGTTTAATGAGCGCGGATAGCGCGTCACTTTATGAGCCTTTGAAGGCTATAAGAGAAAGAGAGGAGAAGGAGAGAAATGTAAGACAGAAAGTATATAAAAAATGGATAGAGGAAGCAGATGAACACAGAGTCCGGCGCTAGGCATAGAATCTTCGTAGACAGGCAGCGTTCCATGGGTTCGGCTCGAGTCGGTTATCCGATGCATCTCGCAGGCGGTACGCTCCACCAGTTAGGACTTGGTCGATTATGAAGGGACCTTCCCACTTGGGCTTGAGTTTGTCCTTTTTCTTCTCCGGCAAGCGTAGAACTAATTCGCCAACATTGTAATTTTTGGCCCGTACTTCCCTGCTTTGGTATCTTCGAGCCTGTTGTTGATAGAATGCGGAGCGGGCTTTTGCCACGTCACGCTCTTCCTCCAAGGCGTCTAAACTATCCTGATAATCGAGCTCGGCTTCTCTTTCTTCATACATGCGCACTCGAGGTGAGTCATGAATTATGTCGCAAGGCAAAACTGCCTCTGCGCCGTACACCATGAAGAATGGTGTGTATCCGGTGGTGTGATTCGGCGTGGTCCGCAGCCCCCAGAGTACGGAGTCGAGCTCCTCTACCCAGTGCATATTAGATTCCTTAAGGGACCGCACTAATCTGGGTTTGATGCCGCTCATGATAAGACCATTTGCACGTTCTACCTGGCTGTTGGTTTGTGGGTGATAGACGGAAGCATAATCGAGCTTGATGCCCATGTTTTTGCACCAGAGTTTTACCTCATCGGTCGTAAAGTTCGTGCCGTTATCAGTGATGATGCTGTGGGGGTCGCCGTAACGGTGTACAACCCCAGATATAAAGTCTATCACCGGTCCGGATTCGGCCATCTTAACAGGCTTGGCTTCTATCCATTTGGTGAACTTATCCACCATGACCAGTAAGTATTTTTTCTTATGGGTTCCGCCTTTAAGGGGTCCAACCATGTCAAGCCCCCAGACCGCGAAGGGCCAAGTGATGGGGATAGTTTGGAGGGCGGTGGGTGGCATATGGCTTTGGTTTGCAAAAAGCTGGCAACCGACGCATCATTGGACTAAGTCCTGGGCGTCTGCCCGGGCCGTCGGCCAATAAAAGCCTATATGGAAGGCCTTGCTTACAAGGGACCGAGCTGCAGCGTGATGTCCGCCGAGTTTGGCATGAATTTCAGCCAGGAGGTTCCGCCCTTCCTCTTCGGAGATGCACCTTTGAAGGACTCTGGTAGTGTTTTTCTTATAAAGCTCTCCCTCATGGACTTTATAGGCTTTAGATCGCCGCACTATGCAGCGTGCCTCATTTTGGTCCTCAGGGAGTTCCTGCCTAGTAAGGTAGGCGAGGAATGGTTCTGTCCACGGGGCGATGACGGCCATTATTACGTGGGCTGCAGGTGTTATTTCATTGGCAGAGCCTCCAATTGTGTCAGAGTGTTCGGTGTCGGGCAGTGCGGTTGGGTCCGGGCTGCTATTGCCAGGTTCCCCTTCCCATGCTACGGACAACTTGAACAGCCTTTCCAAGAAGATGTTGGGGGGGACTACATCGCGTTTTGCGCCGATGCGTGCCAGGACATCTGCCGCCTGATTATTTTCCCGGGCTATATGGTGAAATTCGAGCCCTTCGAACCGAGTTGACATTTTTAGGACGGCATTATGATAAGCTGCCATTTTTGGATCTTTGGCATCAAAGTCTCCGTTTATTTGGGATATTGCGAGGTTTGAGTCCCCGCGCACCTCTAGGCGTTGAATGCCCATGGATACTGCTATCCGGAGACCATGTAAAAGGGCCTCATATTCGGCTGTGTTGTTGGAGTCTGTGTACATTATCTGGAGTACATATTGAACTGTGTCTCCTGTGGGGGACGTCAAAACGACGCTAGCCCCTAGACCGACCAACATTTTGGAGCCGTCGAAGTGCATGACCCAGTTTGAATATGTGCCGTACTCTTTAGGGAGTTCGGCCTCCGTCCATTCTGTGACGAAGTCGGCCAAAACTTGGGACTTGATAGCTCGCCATGGCTTGTAAGTTATGTCAAACGGGAGGAGCTCAATGGCCCATTTTGCAATCCGGACCGTCGCGTCGTGGTTGTTTATAATATCGTTAAGTGGCACTTCCGAGGCTACCGTTATTCAACACTCTTGAAAGTAGTGTCACAGCTTCCGGGATGCCATAAATACCGCGTACGCAATCTTTTGATAATGCGGGTATCGTGACTTGCACGGAGTAAGGACAGAGGACACATAATAGACCGTCTTTTGAAGGGGGAATTTGTGTCCGCCCGTTTCTCGTTCGACGACGAGCACTGCGCTTACGACCTGATGGGTTGCTGCAATGTATAATAGCATTGGTTCGCCAATATTTGGCGTGGCCAGGACTGGGTTTGTTGCCAAGATGGCTTTTATTTCGTCGAGTCCAGCCATGGCTGCATCCGTCCACTCGAAGTGTTCGGTGCGCCGAAGGAGGCGGTAAAGGGGTAGGGCCTTTTCTACTAAGCGGGAGATAAAGCGGCTTAGAGCCGCCACGCATCCGGTTAATTTTTGTATTTGTCTGAGGTCCTTTGGGATATCCAATTGTGACAGAGCTCGGATCTTGGTTGGATTTGCTTCAATTCCTCTACCGGATACAATGAAGCCCAAGAGCTTTCCGGCTGGAACACCGAAAACACATTTTTCCGGGTGGAGCTTGATGTCGTATGTTCGGAGGTTATCGAATGTTAGCCTCAAGTCGTCTACTAGAGATTTGACATGTCTTGTTTTAATGACCACATCATCAACGTATGCCTCCACTGTTTTGCCGATCTGGTTTGCCAGACATGTCTGAATCATGCGCTGATATGTTGCGCTGGCATTTTTGAGCCCGAAGGGCATTGTGTTGAAGCAGAATGGGCTGTATGGTGTGATGAATGTCATTGCGGCTTGGTCTGACTCTGCCATCTTTATTTGATGGTAGCCGGCGTATGCGTCGAGGAAACACAACGAATCGTGTCCTGCGGTAGCGTCGATAATTTGATAGATGCGGGGGAGAGGGAAGGGATCCTTTGGGCAAGCCTTGTTAAGGTCTTTGAAATCAACACACAGGCACCAAGATTTGTCCTTCTTTGGTACCATCACCAGGTTTGCTAGCCAGTCCGGATGTTTTATATCTTTGATGAATCCGGCCTCCAATAGCTTGGCTAGCTCCTCTCCCATGGCCTATCTCTTAGGTTCGGAAAAACGCCGAAGAGCCTGTTTGACTGGCTTGAATCCTTTTAGGATATTTAAGCTGTGTTCGGCCAGCCTGCGTGGGATTCCTGGCATGTCTAAAGGGTGCCAGGCGAAAATGTCCCAGTTCTCTTGTAGGAACTCTCGCAGTGCGGCGTCTACATCAGGGTTTAACTGTGCCCCGATGGAAGCTGTTTTATTGGGGTCTGTTGGATGGACCTGGAATTTGACTATTTCGTCCGCTGGTTTAAAGGAGGTGGACTTGGATCTTTTATCGAGTATCACATCGTCCCTATTCACCGTGGAGCGCAGCGCAGTCAGCTGCTCAGCCGCTAGGGCTTCGGATAGCGCCTCGAGGGCCAGTGCGGCTATCTTGTTTTCGGCGTGGAGTGCTATGTCCGGATCACTAACGAGAGTGATGATTACGTTAGGCCCGGGCATCTTGAGCTTCATGTACCCGTAATGGGGTATTGCTTGGAAGACTGTAAACACTTACCGCCCTAGCAGAGCGTGATATCCGCTACTGAACGGGGCCACCTAGAACGTGACCTCTTCGGACCTGTAATTATCCGGCGTGCCGAACACCACATCTAGTGTGATTTTTCCTGTACAGCGCGCTTCCCGACTGGGGATTATTCCTCTAATGGTTGTGCTGCTTCGCTCAATGCGGTTCCAGTCTATTTCCATTTTTTGAAGGGTTTCCTCATAAATGAGGTTCAATCCGCTGCCGCCATCCATGAGTACCTTGGTAAGACGAAAGTCGTCCACTATTGGACTGAGAACCAATGCGGCTGGTGCTCGGGCTGTTCGGAATTTAGGTTCATCACTGTCGTTAAAAGTAATAGCCGTGTCACTCCATGGGTTTATTGTTGCTACTTGGTAGACTTCGGCAAGGCTGCGGAGTGTTCTTTTTCGCATATTATTTGATGCGAAAGTCTCGAAGACTGTAAATACCGTACTGGTTTCTCTGGGGTGGCTTTCTGTGGCTTATGGAATTAGAAGATCTTCGCCAATTTTTGCCACCTGGCGGAGTATCCAACATGCTCTAAGGCTGTGAGTTGGTGTGGCGCCCTCTGCACTATGAATTTTACAGGGTCCATCAAGCCATCCTTCCAGTACGGTTCCGTGCCCTATAGAGGGCTTTTGCTTTTTGGTATTGAACCCGGGTATCTGACGATGATGCACCCTTTTATTTCGGACCGGGTTTGTATTCAAGGCCGGATTGTCCCAAAATTTTGTTTCGGTTTTCCAGGCGCTTTCCATCACATAGTACTTTCGTACTATGTATGCCAAGTTAGCAAATCGTGTAATATCACGGCAACTTATGGCGTTAAGGATTCCCTTGTCCGTGCAATTATTGCAGAAGAATGAAATTGCGTCTTCCTCTCGGCAGTCCTTTATCCTGTTTATAACCAGGAGGAATCTGGCCTAGTAATGATGTACTGTTTCTTCGGGCTCATGCCTAATTTGGGATAGATCGCTTATGTATGGGTGGGTGGGCGGAATCAAATCCGAAACCTCACCCAATCTGAGACGCAGGGTCGAAGGAGTTTCCGAACTCGGAAGTTTGGATTCTTGGATGCTGTCCAATGAATCTAGCCCATCACCTGACTTTAAGTTCAGGTCTTGAGTGATGTCCTCCCCTCCGCGGGTATCCGATTTGGAGGGATCGGGAATCCGGACATATCTAGTCCTTAAGATAGATGAAGGGTCCCCGCACTGTCCCTCTACCACGGCAACGTGATGGGTGACCTGGGGGGAGTTAATCTCTCTCAGATCGGGTTTAGACCCAATCTGGTCATAATCTGTAGCGACTCCCAGGACGGCGGAGTGATACAAGAGCTCGTTTAGGGAAAATAGCTCCATTGGATCTAGCTGCTCGGCAAAAAGCCGAGCTGACGTGAAGATTGCTTTCGATGACCTGAGAGGTCATCGTCGACGCAGCAGCTGAACGGGTGGTCATGAGGAAACCACCTAGCCTAAGAGTCTGGCCGACAGCCAAAGCTCCCTTAGCAACGGTGCCATCTTTAAAGACGGGATGAGGCATCCTTCCTGATGGCAATGCCATAGAGGAACTCTCAATGAAAGCACCAATATCGGTGTCAAAACCGGCGGATCTCGGGTAGGGGGTCCCGAATTGTGCGTCTAGGCCGGATGGTAACAGGAGGCAGGGGACACGATGTTTTACCCAGGTTCGGGCCCTCTTGATGGAGGTAAAACCCTATGTCCTGCTTGATTAATATTGATGATATGGGTAGTACAAGAGTAGATCTACCACGAGATCAGAGAGGCTAAACCCTAGAAGCTAGCCTATGGTATGATTGTTGTTCATCCTATGGACTAAAACCCTCCGGTTTATATAGACACCGGAGAGGGCTAGGGTTACACAAAGTCGGTTACAATGGTGGGAGATCTACATATTAGTATCGCCAAGCTTGCCTTCCACGCCAAGGAAAGTCCCTTCCGGACACGGGACGAAGTCTTCAATCTTGTATCTTCATAGTCCAGGAGTCCGGCCGAAGGTATAGTCCGGCCACCCGGACACCCCCTAATCCAGGACTCCCTCAATTGCCTTATAAAAACTTCATAAAATCATTGTGTTTACAATGAGAATACATATCACTCAAACATAATATTCTTCGAGCACTGGGCCTCTATCAAACGAGCATCCTCGAGAACCTCCTTGAAATAGTGCTCAACAACCACTTGGCCTATGGTCGAACCCTACGCCGCAAGGGCCATCCGCGAGCCTTCTATGCACGCCGACCTCTTCATCGCATTAATGCGCGCCACCACACCAAGAAACTGCTGCACTAAGCTGAAATAGCTGTTCGGCTTTGGCTTTTCCGACCATAGCTGATCCACAACAGACCTCATGGCGAGTCCGGACAACCTATTCAGTTCGGCCCATTCGGCTAGTTGGTCAGTCAATGAAAGCGGACGCTCTGGAACATGGAATTACGACTAGAACAACTTGTCCACTTCATGATCTGTCTAACCTTGGAAGTACTTGGCCGCATCGGCAGCGCTCGCCGCCAAATCCATATAAGCATGTGCCGAGCTCCACAGCCGATCCAGAGGGGCATACCGTGGATCTCCGAACTTCCTCCATAACATGAAGGGTTTCCCAGCCGCAATATCCCCGGCTTCCCGCAGCTCCTCCTTCTTCGCTCTCATAGCAGAACGGGTGTCTTTGTCCACCGCCGTGGCCTTCTCAAGGTCCGTTGCCTTCGCTCAGTTTTCTTTTTCAAGGACCCGGCAACGGTCCGCAGTGTCTTTTAATTCTACGGCCATCTTGGCCATCTTCTATTGGCTCTTGCAATGTGCGGCCTTCTCGGCTTTCAACTCTTCGGCCGCTTTCAAAGCAGCGGCATTACTAATCCTCGCTTGTTCCTTGGCTCAGGCAAGTTCTGCCTGCAAGGTTTCCACGATGGCAGCTCCATCTGCAGTCACAACATATTAAAGATACTGGCATCATGCTGCTCTTACTATGTGGCATTCACCAGATAATAACACCTACCCTGTGCCTCGTCAAGCCTCTTGTTAACAAGCTCGATGTCAGCGTCTGCCGCATCCAGTTGCCGTTTTAATTTGGCAAACTCACTTGTCCGGCTAGCCACCAGAGCTTCCACCACCTGCACATAGGGGCAGTCTGGTTATTGCCTGGGAATATGATCCTCTGTTCGCCGCCATTCTCGACGACAGCCAGAGTCTCAGGGGCTACTATCTACACAGGGCACACCTAACATGTGCAGTACTATCACATATTATCTCACGTACCTCAAAGCCTGTCAGTAGACTCATAAAGGCTTAATGTAATCCGCTTTCGGAGAACAAGATTCTCTCCATCACCGTACCCATCAGCATACGGTGTTCTTCTGAGATGGCCGCTCGCCCCACCAAGTCCCACAGAACTTCCAACCGCACACCAGACGGTGCCGGACTCTTTTGTCTGCTCTCCTCGGGAGCCGGACGCTGGGGACTTCGGGGGTCTACGGGATTATATTCTGGCCTCACCGGATCCGGAGAGGCCCTCTGTGACGACACTTCGGGGTCGCCCGCTTCTTGCGCGGAGGAGTCCGGGAGAGGCATTTCGCTCTCCATCATCTCTAGAAGAAGATCCCCCGAAGACAAGCTCATCTGAGAGGGGCTAAGGCCCGAACTGGAAGATATATGCGGTGGTTATTTTCTCAGAAAAAAGATAGCATACCTTTACTATTAATGTATTTTGGATCACTTACGACTCGTTGGATGGCTGATCCCCCCGCGGACTTTGTGCGGCAAAAGCACCCCTCGAGGGAGGACCCTCTGTGGGAGACTTATCCCGTTTGGAGGCTTCGGCTTCCGGATCCTCAGAAGCAATCCTTTTCCTCCCCCGGTTGTCCTCCTTCATGGAGACGCTCATTCCCTCGGTTGGAACGGGCAGCGATGGGGGCCCGCGTCCGCCCGTATTATCCCCCCGGTATCTTCCTTTGAGGGCTCCGGGCAAGGTGCGACCTCGAGCATCTTTTCCAATACTGGATTTTCCAAACCCTCAGGGAGGGGAACCAAACACCGAATCATCTTCGCCTTTGTTAGCCAGTGCTGGTCAAAAAGCGAACTATCAGAAATAACTTCGTGACGAATAAAAGACAGTGTGTTCAGCCAGAGGATTTCTTACTTGTTCAGCGGCGTGGTTACTACTCAGGCCCACGTCCTCGGTAATATCCGGACACTCTACCTAAGGTCCAAAGAATGACTTGTACATCTCCTCGTGCGTCAGGTCGAGGAAACTTTGAATGGCACGCGGTCCCTCTGGGTTGAACTCCCACAAGCGAAGGGGCTGGGGTTTGCAAGGCTGGACTTGACGAACCGGCATAACTTGTATTACCACAGCCAAATTAAAATCTCCCTCGAAGAGATCTCGGATGCGGCTTTGCAGTATAGGCACGTCCTTGGCTGGACCCCAGCTCAGACCTCTGCTAATCCATGACATCAGTTGTGGTGGGGGGCCCGAGCGGAAAGCAGGGGCAGCCGCCCACTTGGCACTTCTGGGAGCCGTGATGTAAAACCACTCTCGTTGCCATAATTTGGACACCTCTAGAAAGGAACCTTTCGGCCATGGATCTCCTTCCATCTTGCCTATCGATGCACCTCCGCACGCTGCATGTTGCCCCTCGACCATCTTCGGCTTTACTTCAAAGGTCTTGAGCCACAGGCCGAAGTGAGGGGTAACACGGAGGAAGGCCTCACACACGACAATAAATGTCGAGATGTGGAGAAAGCAGTCCGGAGCTAGATGGTGGAAATCTAGCCCGTAATAGAACATCAAACCCCTGACGAAGGGATCCAGAGTGAGGCCTAGACCTCGGAGGAAGTGGGAGACGAACACGACGTTCTCGTTGGGTTCGGGAGTAGGGACGATCTGCCCTCGAGTAGGCAGCCAATGCGAAACCTTGGCGGTCAGGTATCTGGCCTCCCTCAACTTCTTAATGTCCTCTTCCGTAATGGAGGAGGGCATCCATCGGCCTTGAAGGCTAGATCCGGACATGGTTGAAGATCCGGAGCACCTAGCCTGGGCTTTGGGTGTTAGAACCCGAGGTGGGGGAAGGGTTAGATTGAGCACGAGAGGGAAAAGGCGGAAACCTTGTCCCTTTATAAAGAGGGTGAATATCAAGCATCCTCTCCGTAGTCGTTTAGGACTTGCCTATAATCTAGGAGTCCTAGACATGGTTGGGTTACCCACGATCGCATTAATGAGAATCCCGTAATTGGGGGGACACGATCTCCGCTTCAACAAGACATGTCAAGAAACCGCCTCGCGTTATGTGTGGAGCTGGTTAAAAGAAACAGTTCGAATAATCACCGGGCCATGACATAATGTCGTGCTGCCAAAACAAGCCAGCAAATTAGATCTGCGAAAATATTATTCTCTCTGCGGTGGAATGTGGAACTTATTTTGCAGGGTCGGACACTATCCTCGTATTCAAAATCTTCTGCGGTGTATTCGGAGAAGGAACCCTCCTTGCAATGCCGAAGACAATACTGCGCGCCGGACTCATCGTCATTGAAGCCTGGTTCAGGGGCTACTGAGGGAGTCCTGGATTAGGGGGTCTCCGGATAGCCGGACTATCTCCATTGGCCGGACTGTTAGACTATGAAGATACAAGATTGAAGACTTCGTCTCGTGTCCGGATGGGACTCTACTTGGCGTGGAAGGCAAGCTAGGCAGTACAGATATGGATATCTCCTCCTTTGTAACGGACCTTGTGTAACCCTAACCCTCTCCAGTGTCTACATAAACCGAAGGGTTTTAGTCCGTAGGACAACAACAATAACGTACAATCATACCATAGGCTAGCTTCTAGGGTTTAGCCTCTCTGATCTCGTGGTAGATCTACTCTTGTACTACACATATCATCAATATTAATCAAGCAGGACATAGGGTTTTACCTCCATCAAGAGGGCCCGAACCTGGGTAAAACATCGTGTCCCCTGCCTCCTGTTACCATCCGGCCTAGACGCACAGTTCAGGACCCCCTACCCGAGATCCTCCGGTTTTGACACCGACAACGACCTTTAAAGGTGTCATACCAGGTGTAGAGGCCCATTGCACAGGCTGAGTCAGACTAGATGTGGTCTTCGGATCTCCGGATAACTTCCAAAGCGAAGAATTAGTCATCGACATAGTCCCATTCCGCAGTGGCTACCATGCCCTGCTCGGGCGAACCGCATTTGCAAGATTGAATGCGGTACCGCATTATGCATATCTCAAGCTCAAGATGCCAAGGCCTCGGGGGGTCATCACAGTCAATGGAAACACATAGCGCTCTCTCCGCATGGAGGAGCCCACTGCGACCCTCGCAGCAGAGGCGCAAAGCAGCCTCTTAAGGCAATCCACTAGTTCGGCGATCAAGGACCGGGACAACTTCAAGAGCGCCTGGAGTTATCGGAAACCGGACCACCTGGCACGAACCGAGCTCACATAGCAATGCGGCCCCCACCCGGCCCCAGCCAAACGGCGAAATCCGTGCCACGCATACATAATTACGCATTAAAAATGCCATGGGCACACGCGGGGAGGGGGGCACGACGGCGACACGCCCCAAGTCATGGCTTAAACCGCACTAGGGGCTTCCCGCTTTGTTATTTTTCTCTTTCAGGACTTTAATCTCCGGAAACCCTGTCTGGCAGCGTGATTGCCGAACACATGATGCAGCAACCAAGGAGGCAGAAAACTACGTCACACCACGGAACTCCTAGGTGGATTACGATAACGAGTGAAATATTTGTTTTAATACTATTCCTCAGCTTGCCATTGGAAGGGACATGTCAAACAGTCCTACTTTTTGCTTATTACACTACTTGTATCATTCTGCTTTAAACGCACCCTTTTGAATAAAAATGCATAGCATTAAGACTATTATCGCATTCTTCTTTTATATACATATATGTTCATTCATGACATCCAGCACTCGTACACTCTGGTACGGCCAATACACTAGGAGCTTAAGCATACCCCATAATACGGCGTGAGAAGTTCGAACACTTTTGACAGTGCGGCACCCCGAACTTATAGAATTATATGCATCAGCTCCGAATCATGTCTTGGGTCAATAGTTGGGTTTGCCCAGCTCCCATGTTTTGGTACCTTATGTTCCGCTATATCGGCTAAGGTAGCACTGGGAGAACTACTGCGATTGTGCCCTGGTTCTGCTGGGCTAAGCACCTTAGTAGAGAAATCTAAAGCTCACTGTCATGATAAGGCAAGAGACTGGTCGCTGTTCGAGAGGTTTTCGAGTCCCTAAAGACTTATGCCGCTTAGAGCGAGGAGTCGGCCCTGTCCAGCTTAAGGCGTGTATTGCGCCCTGAGTTCAGCCTTCCGAATACGAGGGGCTTCGCCGAAATTTAAAATTATAGAATTCTATGGCCAAGTGAGAGTGATAACGCATTATAGTCCGATTGCCTTGTTCGTTGTACTGAGCACCTCCCTTGAAGGACACAACAATGGGAACAAGAGTGCTCAGGTTTATCCCGAACACCCCAGCACTCGTGGCATGGGGGCAGAAGCCGACGACTAGCCATCTCTCAGATTTGATAAACATCCGAACAGAAGGTAATATTTTAAATTCAAACAAGCGTTGCATAGCGCATATGAACAATTTTTCATAAATATAGGATTACACGAGCAAGTTTACTCGAATATTATATCTTTCATACACTCATCTGCTATGAGACGAGCACCCTTCAGGACACACTCATAGTACATCTTGGGGTGGCGATGCTCCTTGCCCTGTGGTGGCCCTTCCTTCACCAGCTTCACAGCGTCCATCTTGGCCCATTGCACCTTCACATGGGCGAAAGCCCGGCATGCACCTTCGATGCAGACGGACCGCTTGATGACTTCAAGCCGCGGGCAGGCATCCACAAGCTGCCTCACCAGGCCGAAGTAGCTGCTGGGAAGAGCGTCGCCAGGCCACATCCGGACTATAAAGCCCTTCATGGCCTGTTCGACCGCCTTGTGCAGCTCGACCAGTTGCTTCAGCTGGTCGCTCAGAGGCATCGGGTGTTCGGTCCTAGTATACTGAGACCAGAACAGCTTCTCCGTTGAGCTTCCCTCCTCGGCCTGGTAAAACAGTGCGGCATCCGACACGCTGCGGGGCAAATCTGTGAATGCTCCTGGAGAGCTCCAGATTCGGGTCAAGCTCGGACTCTTTGCGCTGCGGGGAAAATCTGTGAATGCTCCTGGAATGCCTTGGCACTCTTTGCGCTCTCGAGGGCCGCGGCAAGCTCGGACTCTCGCGTCTTCAAGTCAAGCTCCAACGCCTCGTGCTTCGTCACGAGAGCGTGGAGCTCTTGCTGCACCTTGCCCACCCGAGCCTCATGCCTCTCCCGCTCGGTGCGCTCCTTGGCCGCTTTGTTTTCATCCTTGGATAGCGCTTGCTTCAGGGTCGCCACCTCGGTCGTGGCCCCTGGAAAATTTACGATGATCCTGTCATTTTGCAACCGCATTCTTTTTATACATATGCATGGACTAGGTACTACTTACCTTTGTTCTCCTCGAGTTGCCTCTTGGTAAGGCCGAGCTCGTCCTTGGACCCTTTAAGGTCCTCCTTCAGTGCGGCGACCTCCGCAGTCAGTGCGGCAGATGCCAACAGCGAAGCCTGCATCCGCATATAGACATACTTATATTAGACTACTGCGATATTGTTTGCTCCTCTATTCAGCTTTTCTTTTTGAACACTGAACAGAGCATCAGGGGCTACTGTCTATGCGGTAATATTTTTCCTACATTTCAATAAATTACCTCAAAGCCTATTAGAAGGCTGGCACAGGCTTCAGTCAGTCTGCTCTTGGCGGACTAAACCTTCTAGACCACCGCACTCATAATAGTGTGGTGCTCTTCGTCGATGGAAGCGCTGCCAAGCGCTCCCAGCAGATTGTCCGGTGCCTCTGGATGGATAGAGGTCACTAGCACAGGCGTTTTGCCCCTTTTGGAAGGAGGCCGCCTGCCCGAGTCTGGAACCACTGGGGGTTTCGGCGCGGTGTTCGACTGAGGGCCGAACTCGGAGACCTCGGGAGCCTTGCTACTTCTGCTCCCGTAGTCTGGAAGGTCGCCTTGAGGCGCCTCCGGGACTATCTCCCCTCGTCCCGGTGCCTCTTGAGACAATACCTCGGCGTCGTTCGTAGGGCAAGCGGAGGTGGCGGTCGGAAGTGGATCGCTATCCATATCCGACGAGCCCAGGGAGCCATCCGACGATACATCGATACAGCTCGCGGCGGTCTGCATAGTCATAATTCGGCGTTAGGGGAGGCCGTGCGACAAAGGTATGCTATGAGTTATTCTGGCATACGAATACTTATGACTTCGCCAGGGGCTTGGACCTGAGCAGCCACTCGTCTTCACCTTCGGCGACGGCGGTGGAATAGTCCGGAAGAAGAGTCCTTCCCTTCTTGGACCCTTCGTCCCCCCGGTTGGGGCGGCCTTCCTTTCCTTGTCTCCCCCAACTGAAGGGGGAGCATCTTCTTCTTCCTCCTCATCTTCGGGGGAGGAGTGTGTCACAGAGTTATCGGACAATGAGTCCAACAACACTTGGCGTCGGGAACTCTTTCGGGTTCCCTTGACCTTCTTGGTCTTCTCCAGCACCTTATAAGGAGCCGGCGTCAGCATCTCCGTAAGGAGAGCGTCCACAGTGTCTTCGGGCAGAGGGGCCGGACAGTTAATCTGCCCCGACGTCTCCACCCAGTCCTGTCAAAGGCATGGAGATCAGACCCCACACATGATTAAGCTAGGGGAAATAAAATATCCTACCGGATGTATAGAACTCACCGAATGCGCTCGGCACTTCACGCTTAGCCCGCGGTCCTCGGTGAGGGAGGGAGGGACCTCGGCGCCCTTGAACAACACCTTCCAGACGTCCTTGTGCATCGTGTCGAAGAGCTTGCTTAGAGACTGGTGCTGGGCCGGGTCGAACTCCCACAAGTTGAAATCCCGTTGTTGACATGGGAGGATCCGGCGGATGAGCATGACCTGGACTATATTGACAAGCTTGAGCTTCTTGCTCGCCATATTCTGGATACATTTCTAGAGTCCATCAAGATCCAACGATGAACCCTAGGACAGGCCCTTCTCTTTCCAGGAGGTGAGCCGTGTGGGGATTCCAGATCGAAACGGCACGCGGCTCGGTGATGTAGAACCACACTGATTGCCACCCCTTTATGGTCTCCACGAAGGAGCCTTCAAGCCATATGACGTTGGGCATCTTGCCCACCATGCACTACTAGAAAAAGGGCTATAGATGGGATTGACACTAATGGCGCACCAGACAAGTGGTGCGCCATTAGTATATACTAATGGCGCACCACCTTCTGATACGCCATTAGAGTTGAAACTACTAATGGCGCACCTGGCCCAGGGTGCGCCATTAGTATCAAAAAAATTGAACTAGTGCGCCTGTCCAAATATACTAATGGCGCATCCAGACACAGTGCGCCATTACTAGTTGTAACTAGTAATGGCGCACCTGTCGGAAAGTGCGCCACTAATGTTGTTTTTTATTATATTTTTCATTCCTTTTTTTGCAAAACTACTAATGGCGCACTGTTCCACCGTGCGCCATTAGTATGTTTTTTTGCAAAACTACTAATGGCGCACCACCTGAAGGTGCGCCATTAGTAACCTGGATTACTAATGGTGCATTTAGAGTTGGTGCACCATTAGTAAGTGGGCAGCAACAAGATATTTTGGACAGCCTCTCCTACCCACACTCACTTTCTCCCCACTTCATTCTCTCCACCTCCTCCTTGTCTCGGGTGCCTCCTCTTTTTCACCTAATTTCCACCATAGATTCATTCAAATTAAGCGGTTAAATTACCTTGTTTTGATAGGTAAGTAAGGGGGGAAGCTATATTTACGTTGTTCTCCCTACAACAATGTGCACATGCACTTTTTATGGCCTAGCTAGATCTATGTATGTTCGTGGTGTTGCATATGTTTGTGGTGTTGCATATGTGTTTGTGTTTGGAGGTGTACCGGTATTTGAAATGCGATAGTTGCCAATATTTTGCCGGAATGTTGATTCATTTCCGTTTCGGCGAGAATTTTGGCATTAAGCATTCTTTTTTGTCCTATTTTTAGGGAAAGTCATGCCAAATTTTTTCTTGGTTCTAAAATATCGTTTTGCTCTACCCTGCAGGCGACCATGGTCCGCACGATGATCGAAGGCATCGTGAATAGGTTTTTGAGGTCCGCGAAGGCTGAGATGCTTCAAAAGAACGAGACGGAGATAAGATGTCCGTGTCGAAGATGCAAGCTAAAGAGCCTTATCGCGGACCCGAATTCCGGGCAGGTGCGGGACCACCTGCTCTTCCGTGGTTTCATGGATGGCTATCGGTGGCAAGGTGATGAAGACGACTACGAAGTCGTCCATGGGGGCCGGGCAAGAAATGAGGAAGGGCAGCAAGACAACCACCGCGGCTCGGGCGGGCGAAAAGACGAAGAATCCCCAGGAGATGATCACGACGGTGATGCTGTACACAGTCATCATGTAGAAGATGCAGGACATGATGATGAGGAAGATGCCGGAGCAGACGACAGGCATGATCATGAAGATGATGATGCCGGCGGAGCAGACGACGCTGGACCATCGATGGGCTGGGTGCAGGACCCTCATATTCAAGAGCTGCTTCTCAAGCAGACGGATAACGCAAGAGCTGCCGCCCGAGAGAAAGCCAAGATGGATCAACTTGAGTTAGACGCGGTTACTCCATTGTATGAAGGATGCAGGCCCGAGGATACCCGCCTGAAAGTAACGCTCATGGCTCTGGAGATGAAGGTAAAACACAAAATGACCGACGCATGCTTCGACGAGAACATGTCATTCTGGCATGAACGTCTTCCCAAGGGGAACAAGTGCCCGACCAGTTTGGAAGAGGCGAAGAAAATCGTGTGTCCTCTGGATTTACCGCACGTGAAATACCATGTGTGCATGAACAATTGCATCATTTATCGGGACGAGCACGTGGAGTCTACCATATGTACGGTGTGCGGTGTCACTCGATTCAAGAAGAGGAAGAAAGCTCCTCGAAAAGTGGTGTGGTACTTTCCGATCACTCCTCGTCTGCAGCGGTATTTCGCGGACCCTAAGGTAGCAAAGCTCCTGCGTTGGCACGCGGATAGGGAGGAGAAGAAGCGAGAAGATGACGCAAATGATCCGGAGATAGACAAAAAAGACAAGATGCCGAGTCACCCTAAGGATGCGAGCTAGTGGCAAGCATTGAACTTCGAAGACCCAGAATTTGGGAACGATCCAAGGAACATCATGCTGGGCGCAAGCACTGATGGAGTCAATCCGTTTGGCAGCCAGAGAAGCACACATAGCACCTGGCCTGTGTTTGTGTGGATGTACAACCTTCTCCCCTGGTTGTGCATGAAGAGGAAGTACATTCACATGAGTATGCTAATTGAAGGACCGAAAAAACCAGGGAACAACATCAATCCGTATCTGGGGCTGCTGAAAGAGGAGCTTGACACGCTGTGGAAAACGCCAGCCAATACGTGGGACGCTGCAGAGAAAGAATATTTCCCTATGAGAGTCGCGCTGCTCACGATGGTGCACGACTATCTCGGTTACGGATATGTCGCGGGGCAGGTGGTCCACGGATTTTCTGGATGCGTCAGGTGCATGGATGACACAACGTATCGCCAACTAGATAGAGATCCCAGGTCTTCGAAAACCGTGTTCATGGGACATCGAAGGTGGCTTCGCGATGATGACCTGTGGAGAAAACGCAAGGATCTTTTTGATGGTGAAACCGAACCCCGAGGACGCCCGCGTACGAGGAGCGGCGAGGAAATAGACGAGCTGTTGAAAAATTGGAAAGACTGCCCACTGCCGGGAAAGAAGCAAAAGGCGCCAGAGCCGCTGCTGAAGGTATGGAAAATGAGGTCTGTTTTCTGGGACTTGCCGTACTGGAAGATCCACCGTGTGCCTCACAGCCTTGATGTAATGCATATCACGAAGAACGTGTGTGAGAGTCTGCTTGGTACCCTGCTCAACATGCCAGAGAGGACCAAAGATGGGCCGAAAGCAAGGGCAGACTTGAAATCAATGGGCATCAGGCAGGAGCTTCACGCTATATATGATGATGATGATGATGATGATGATGATGATGAGGCAAAGCAGGAAACGGAAAGTCGTCGCAAAGGCAAAAAGGCCAAGAAGACCGGAAATGACTACCCTCCCGCGTGCTTCACTCTAAGTCAGGAGGAGATCGAGCAGTTTTTCACCTACCTCGTAGGAGTAAAACTTCCTTACGGTTACGCGGGGAAGATAAGCAGATACGTAGACCCAGCGAAGCTGAAGTTCAGCAGGATGAAGTCTCACGATTGTCACATGCTGATGACGCAGATACTTCCAGTTGCAATCTGTGGGATCATGGACGCGCACGTCTGTGAAACCCTATTTGGCGTATGCAACTTTTTCAACGTCATCTCTCGGAAGTCTGTTGGCGTGAGGCAACTCAGAAGGCTACAGGAAGAGATCGTGGTGATACTATGCGAGCTTGAGATGTACTTCCCGCCCGCATTCTTCAATGTTATGGTGTATCTGCTGGTCCATATCATGGACGATATCATCCAACTCGGGCCGATGTTCCTGCACAGCAAGATGCCGTTCGAAAGGATGAATGGTGTCATCAAAGGATACGCTCGCAACATGTCACGTCCAGAGGGAAGCATAGCCAGGGGCTTTCTGACCGAAGAGTGCATCTCCTACTGCACGAATTATCTAGGCATCGAGAACCCCGTTGGTCTGCCCGTCAACAAGCACCTCGGCAGGCTCGCTGGATGGGGTCACCGTGAGGGTCGCCGTGAAATGCATGTCGACTTCGAGGGTCGACTCGCCGACTTTGGAAGAGCAAACCTAGTCGCGCTACAAAACATATACGTGGTCGATCCTTGGGTGGTAGAGCACAAAACCTTTATTAAGAAGACGTACAATGACCGAGGACAACAGAGGACGGATGGAGATATACTCAAAGAGCACAACTCATGTTTCACGCGTTGGTTCAAGCCGAAGCTTCTGTCCTACCCTTTACATGAGGATTCTTCCGCGGAAGAACAACTCGTATTCACCTTGTCATAGGGCGCCGAGCACAACCTGATGACCTATGAGGCGTACGATATCAACGGCTACACATTCTACACCGAGGCCAAGGACATGAAGAGCGATGGTTATCAGAACTCCGAGGTAACGATGGAATCCTACACCGGTAACGACAAGGACAGATACTACGGAAGGATCGAGGAGATCTGGGAGCTGAGCTACGCTAGAGAGAAGGTCCCGATGTTCCATGTCAGATGGGCCAAGAGCGTCCAAAAAGAAGACCGGTATTTCACCACCATGGTTATACCCAAAGCCAATTCCAAGACCGCGGGCGCAAACGTCACCGCGAAAAATGAGCCATGGGTACTGGCTTCCCAAGTGGACCAATGCTTCTTCATTACCGACCCGTCAAAGCCCAATCGTGTTGTCGTGAGGAGAGGCAAAAGGAAGATCATCGGAATGGATGGAGTAGCCAATGAGCAAGACTTCGACAAGTACGGCGACCCGAGGATCGAACATGACGACGATGATGAAGTAGCAGCATACACCACAAGAAGAAACAGGACCACCCTACCTAAAGGACGTCCGTTCCATAGAAGAACTCCATTTGCGAAAAAGAAGGGCAAGAAGATTGTGAATAGATAGCTAGCTAAGATTGATTGTATTTAAATCGTAGCCTTCATTTCTCGATTATATTTCATGGGCACTTTTTGAACTATCATCCAACTCGGGCCGATGTTCCTGCACAGCATGATGCCGTTCGAAAGGATGAATGGTGTCATCAAAGGATACGTTCGCAACATGTCACGTCCAGAGGGAAGCATAGCCAGGGGCTTTTTGACCGAAGAGTGCATCTCCTACTGCACGAATTATCTAGGCATCGAGAACCCCGTTGGTCTGCCCGTCAACAAGCACCTCGGCAGGCTCGCTGGATGGGGTCACCGTGATGGTCGCCATGAAATGCATGTCGACTTCGAGGGTCGACTCGCCGACTTTGAAAGAGCAAACCTAGTCGCGCTACAACACATAGACGTGGTCGATCCTTGGGTGGTAGAGCACAAAACCTTTATTAAGAAGACGTACAATGACCGAGGCCAACAGAGGACGGATGGAGATATACTTAAAGAGCACAACTCATGTTTCACGCGTTGGTTCAAGCAGAAGCTTCTGTCGTACCCTTTACATGAGGATTCTTCCGTGGAAGAACAACTCATATTCGCCTTGTCACAGGGCGCCGAGCACAACCTGATGACCTATGAGGCGTACGATATCAACGGCAACACATTCTACACCGAGGCCAAGGACATGAAGAGTGATGGTTATCAGAACTCCAAGGTAACGATGGAATCCTACACCGGTAACAACAAGGACAGATACTACGGAAGGATCGAGGAGATCTGGGAGCTGAGCTACGCTAGAGAGAAGGTCCCGATGTTCCGTGTCAGATGGGCCAAGAGCGTCCTAAAAGAAGACCGGTATTTCACCACCATGGTTATACCCGAAGCTAAATCCAAGACCGCGGGCGCAAACGTCACCGCGAAAAATGAGCCATGGGTACTGGCTTCCCAAGTGGACCAATGCTTCTTCATTACCGACCCGTCAAAGCCCAGTCGTGTTGTCATGAGGAGAGGCAAAAGGAAGATCATCGGAATGGATGGAGTAGCCAATGAGCAAGACTTCGACAAGTACGGCGACCCGAGGATCGAACATGACGACGATGATGAAGTAGCAGCATACACCACAAGAAGAAGCAGGACCACCCTACCTAAAGGACGTCCGTTCCACAGAAGAACTCCATTTGCGAAAAGAAGGGCAAGAAGATTGTGAACAGATAGCTAGCTAAGATCGATTGTATTTAAATCATAGCCTTCATTTCTCGATTGTATTTCATGGGAACTTTTTGAACTATCATGAATATTTTTAAATTTCATGGACACTCGATCTCGATGCCCCTCCATCTCGATCGCTATCCCACCTCGCCAGATCCGGTCCCCCTCGCCGCCGAGCACCCCCCGGTCCACCGGCCGCTGCCGCCGACCACCCGCACCCTCGATTCCCCTACTCAACCGCCGCCGCCGACCCCCCGCACCCCGCGCACCCTCCCCCGCTCCACCGGCATTACTGTTTGATGATATTTTTTAAAAAATTATTACTGTCTTATAAAAAATATTACTGTTATGATTTAAACAAGTTTGAACATATTTAAACACAAATAAGTATCAAACAACATTTTAAATGCATAAAAAAATTGTGGAGCCTGGGAATCGAACCCAGCACCTCCTGGTGTGAGAACTGGCTGCTGACCAGTCGAGCTAGTAGAGGGAACTTGGTGTGGATCAGGTCAGGTGGAAGATAACCTGTTGGCTCGAGCAGAAATAAAAAAAATACTAATGGCGCACCATGGTGAGGTGCGCCATTAGTATGGATGTACTTATGGCGCACCGAGGGGTGGTGCGCCATTAGTATTGTGCCGCCCCCATCCATATTTCCTCCCCGGCCCAAACCTATCCTGTCTCTCTCCCTCGCCCTCGCCCTCGATCCCCTTCCCCTCTCCTCTACCGATGCCGCTGCCCCGCCGCCTCGACGCCGCCCCGACGCCGCGACACCGCCCCGTCGTCCTCGTCTCCGCCTCGACGCCCCGACGCCGCGACGCCGCCCTCTCCTCTCCCGACGCCGCCGCCCCGCCGCCCCGTCGTCCTCGTCTCCTCGGTGCCGCCCTCCCCGTCGCCCCACCTCGTTGGACACCATCGCCCCGCCGCCCTAGTCGCCGGTGGCCCGGACGCCGCCCCGTCCACACCACCGTCGCCGGAGCACCACCACCACCCGGACCTCGTCGCCTCCCGGACCTCGCCGCACCACCACCACCCAGACCTCGTCGCCCCAACTCGTTGCCCCGTCCACACCACCGCCCCCGTGAGCTCCCCCTCCTCCTCTCCCCCTCTCCCCCTCGCAAGCTGGATCTTCCTGCCGGTAGGAGGATTTCAACGGAGAGTGGCAGTAGATAGATCTAATCCCTGCACTGCACATTCTGATTCAGTCATGTACTAAGCATTCAAATGTAAATCTGTTCAAGTGACAAAATTTATTAGATCCCCTAGCTAGTAGATGGATCTAATCCCGCAGATTCAGTCACATTCAGATTCAGTCATGTACTTGGCATTCAAATAGTATAAATCTGTTCAATGGCATAATTTACTTGCTGATAGATAGTATAAATCTGTTCATTGTGAAGAAATATTTGACAGTTTCACTAACTTAATTTCATTCTAAAGAAATTTGCGCCTAGAATTTCTTTTTGTTACAATGCTGCTTGCTGAATGGAGTGATGGCATCAAATTGAAACATGGATAGAAAAAAATTGGCAACGCCGTATGCAGAAATGTAAATTGTTGCTTCTGTTCTGCGTATTTATATTATGCTAGAATAACTGATTTGTGGTGACAGTGCTGCCTGCTGTATGGAATAATGACATTATACCGAAATATGGATAGTATAATTTGGCAGTGCCATATGCATTTTCATATTATCATGCGAGAATAACTGGTTTGAGGCTATTTTGTTTGTGTGATCACATTGTGGTGCCTGGCATATTTGCCACAACACTTTGTAGCCGGAAAATATGCCTGTCATATATATGCTTTTCATTTAGCTATTAGTTGGTGATCCTATTTCGCTTGCTGTACTTACCATATGATCTTCATTTGTCTTTGAACCTACTTTGCATCTGTATCATGCACTAAGTTTCTGATTTTAGTGTTTTCAGTCTATTTTTCTATTTCTGCTTTAACATAACGGAATAACTAATGGTGGTTACCTAATGATGACAGACTAAGTTTCTGATTTATTTTCTTATAGAAGTGTAGATTCAATGGTAGCAATTGTTTTTAAATGTCTCATGTTGCTTGTAGTGGTTTGTCCAAAATGTTGAATGATACTGCTTGGTGATGCATATATATTGTTTCACCTCTTCACATGCCAATGTATTTTCCATGTTGTGATGGAGGCCTTTTTTGCCTTGTCCACCCGAGAGGCCCTTGAGTTTGCTGGAATGTCGATTAACTTCCGTTCCGGCAAATTCGGGTACTCCGTATGTCCTATTTTCATCAAAGGTCGTGCTGAAATTTTCCGTGAATTTTAGCATGACTTTGCTAAAAATAGGACATATGGGGTACTTGTGACTAATGCATGGGCCGGGGTATCTTAGTAGTTAATTAAGTAGGATCAAGTGCCCCGGCGTACTTGTGACTAATGCATGGCTTTTAGGGTGCCTCGGTGTCGATAAAAACCGAAATGATGAAAGCTTGGGCTTTTAGGGTGCCTCAGCATCGAAAAACCCTCAATGATAAAAGCTTAGCTTTTAGGATGCCTCGGTGTCGACAAGCCCTAAATGATGAGACCGTGATCTTGTTCCTTGACAATAACCAACTTTTTGACCAAACTTTGTTCCTATTTAGAGAGAAACATGGCCAACAACGATGAGGCCGGGGGTTCGGGCGGCAAGGCATTCTGGGAGCTGTCCCAGGAGATGGAGGAACAACCTCACTTGTATGAGGACGCCGCCTTCCCCACCGATCCTGAGACCACTGATGGTACCGCCGAGGATGACCCCACTGATGCCACCACTGATGGTGCCGCCGAGGATGCCACCACTGATGATGGCGGCACACGCACAGATGAGCCCACTGATGCCACCACTGATGGCGGCAGCCAACCGTCCGCACCCTCAAGTGGACTCCGACGGGAATCCAACGGCGCCCGAACGAATAGTCAAGGGGTACTCGCTTCAGCTCGGGTGCATTCTCCGGAGCACCGTCTTGATCAACACCGAGAACCTGAGGCATCCTGACCGAGGAAATTTGCGCAACCTCCTCTTCACGAAGTTGCACGAACGATACAAGTTCCCCGCTGAATTTGAAAACACAAGCCTCAAAGGGAATAAAGTGAACAATGTTGTTCTCACGAAGATGAGCAAGGCCCTGTCTACTTGGAAAAGCAATGTGAAGAGAATGATCGAGAAAGGTGAGAGTTATGAGAAGATCAAGGAGAAAAATCCTTCGATCACCGAAGATGACTACAACGACTTCAAGATCAATTGCTCGAGCACCGCAAACTCCGAATCAAGTAAGTGGGGGAAAGAAATGCTGGAGCTGAACTTAGGGGAACACATACTCGGTCCCGGCGGTTATAGAGTGGCGGAGCCTATATGGGACAAGGAGGAGGCAGACCATGCCAAGCAAGGCCTACCGCCCCTCTTCGATAAATACGGTGACAAGCAGACCAGGAACTTTGTCAGGGCCCGGTACAAGAAGGACCCGAAAACAAAGGAGCTTACCACGGATCCGAAGACCAGGGCGCTTGAGCTTGTTCTGGTAAGGAATACACCCCCGCGTAATTAGCTCCATATGGTTGCATTCTAATTAATGACGCCAAATTTCTAAATGGTTCACATTCCTTCCGCAGGCGACTGAAAGCAGTAGTGCGGGGTCGACTAAGAGCAACCCTTGGGACACCACTCTAAATAGGGTGTTGAATGTAATGAAGAACAAGGATAAGCTCAGTAAGCCGACGTCAGCTGGTCGTGTGGCCGGCAAAGGCTTGTCGACAAAATGGTTGTCATACTATAACACTGGTGGGCAAAAGGAGAAAAAGACCAGCTCGGAAAGCCAGGCGCGCGAGGTTCAAGAACTCAGGGCACAGGTGGCGCGGATTCCGGAGATTGTCCAAGAGCAAGTGCAACAACAACTCGGAGCGACGATCACCGCCATTGTGCCTACCTTGATCCAGGGGATTAGCGCGTGGATTGCGGGCGGCCAACAGGGGCCGCCCCCGATTCCTAGCTTCACGGCCAGCAACTCGCAGAACGCGATGGCGGGGCCATTGGTGTCTCCGGCGGAGGCGGCATTGGTGTCTCCAACGCCAGCACGGGAGCTTGATGCACCCGGGTGTACGCCGGCCGGCACCTCTGCAGCAAGCGGCCCCTCCGTCAATTGCACGCCCGCCGTTGGCGGTGCCTCGACATTAGCCGAGCTCGACGCCATCATCACGGTAACTAATTAAGCCTCTCTCGGCCGAGGACTTCAACTCCTTGCCTTTGACTGGGCATCCCTGACGCCCTACATGTTTTCGCAGGGCGCCGCCGATGTTCCATGCACTCTCCTGCACTTCGTGAACAACGAGTTGGTCGATGTCGCCAAGGGCAAAATCGTTCAACCGGGCAACCCCTTGTTCCACGGTACCCAGATGCCACCCAACTTGTTTAGGGTTCAACTGGTTCGGGTACTGCCAGGCTGCGACGAGTTGTTACCTCTGATTCAACCCGTCGGGGCCGACGATGATGACGTGATGACCCTCAGCGCCTGCCTGAGCTGGCCCCTGCTTTAGCCGAAGAGCGAGATTCGTTTGGGGGCGGGGGACACCACCCCAAAGACAACACCGCCAGTCGTGCAGGCGCCAAGTCGGCCCCATGGCAAGACCGCCGCAACGGTGCCGGACATCCCTATGCCACTGGATCCAAACATGCATATGGCACAGGATCAGAACGACTACGACGATACATTTGCCAACGTCGATCAGTACTTTGCCGATCATGGGTACGATGGTGACTTCATGGGGCCTCCTTCTCAAGAACCCAACCCAGCAAAAGACGTGCGCGATCTAGCTGGTACCGCGGAGAAACCAAGTTGCAGCAGGCGTCGTCTGCCGTTCAGCTCTGAGGAGACGCCTCCAGCTGCCGACTTCACCGAGCCTCAGATAGGCGAGGTGCGAAATATTATCAGCCCCAACACACTCAAGAAGGTGGTCTGTGAGCAGAACTCGGTCCCATTACAGGAGAAGTAGAAGGCACGCAAAAGAAAGACTAACAAGGGTGCGGGCCAGCCGGCACCGAGTATGATCCGTGCTCAGGACGGGCCACCTTCACCTGAGGATATCTCGAGGAGGGTGCATGTGGCGGGTAGGCTGATGCTACCGATAAATATGCTCGATGCTGCAACCGGTGCTATGCGGAGTCTGCATGACAGTTTTCTTTCTTTGGAGAAGCGGCGTCTCGGAGAGAAGGATGTGGCATACCCGGTTTTCACGGCCAAGGTGCCAGAGGGCAAGGGCTTTGTGGATAACTCCATCGGGGGTACGATCGTCCTGCGGTTTGATGACATCCACGCTATGTTGAACCTTCATCCGCTGCACTACACCTTCATTCGGCTATTTTCGCTGAGTATGGAGATGCAGATCATTCACGACAAGACCCCGGACATTGTGATAGTCGACCCCTTCTACATGCGTGCCAAGATCTTGGCCACCGCTGGGGACCGGCAAGTCGCGACTTCTTACCTCGAAGGCGTCATTCTGGCAAACCAAGATAAGGATAACTTCCTCGTGCCTTACTTTCCCGAGTAAGTCCTCCCCTCAACCGCCCCGTAACATATGAATTCTTAGATTTCGATTGTTTTTCTTTTAACATTCCGTGTTTTCTGTAGTGACACACATTGCACGCTCATCCTCCTAAGCCCCAAATATTCCATGGCCACGTATTTCGACCCGGACCGTCAGTCGAACGTAGACTACACAAATGTCAAGAAGGTTCTTGATGATGTTCTCCCCGGCTACGTCAAATCTGGAGGCACCTTCACCAGGCCTATTCGTAAGTACGGCAAGCACGTGTTCTCCCACAATACGATGTTCTGCTGCGTGAAGCAGCCGCCTGGCGGTCAGAAGGGTGCCTACTACGCCATCCATCGCATGCGGGCGATCGTACAGGACCATCATCAAGTTCTGCTACCGAGTAAACTCAAAGGTTGGGCCGCGAGCGTGTCGGCAATCCAGGACGCGGACATCAGACAAGAATTCTTTCGCATCCAGTCGAAGTTTGCGGAAATCATCCATCAAGATGTCCTTTGTACCTCCGAGCAGTTCTACCTCAGAAATCAACCGTCCAACAGTGACATCGACACAATGCTACAAATGCAGGCTGACAACAACCGTTATTTCATGACTCCCACGATAGACGGCGGCTTCATCCACGCTCCAGTCCCTTGAGTCGAGTCGAAAGTAGTGATGTTGTGTCTAGTTCTGAAACATCGATTGGCTCATGTTGTAATTAAACTTTAATGAACTTGTAGTATGTCTCTTTGGTTTCGAGAGTCGTTCAACTTAGATGTAATAAATGCTATTAATATCTTGCTTTTCTCTTCCGATCATTCTGTTGCATACTTATATATTGCTTATGTATTGTCTGTGAATTGGTACTAACGTTTAGTTTGGCTACTACATAGCGATGCCGTCGTATGTCGTGTACAAGGGTAAGGTTCCCGGAGTCAGCGACGACTGGGAGGAGTGTCGGAGACAGGTTCACCCATTCAGCGGTAACAGTTACAAAGGGTACACCACTAGGGCCGAGGCCGAATCTAGATACGCCCGCTATCTAGCGGGAGAGGGGAGGGAGCGCTGGAGGAACCGGATGAAGACGAGTTTCGTCGTGATGATGCTCATCTTGATGACCGCGGCTCTCTTCTATGTGATGGTTGTTTAGATGATCGATATCGACTTGTAATGTGAAGGCAAACTCGCTACTCGCGGTCTCGAGACTTGTAATATAATGTTCTATCTTTGTTCGGTCTTTTCAATTCGGAGACTAATATGATGAATTGTATTCGGAGACTAATATGATGAATTGTATTCGGAGACTAATATGATGAATTGTATTCAAAGACTAATCTTCTATTGTATTCGATGAATCTGTTGTTGATGTGTGCTGTCTATATTTTGTCCAATTATACATTTTGTAACCTGTGCAAAAAACAGAAAAATAAAAAATAAAAAAAACATAATATTCATACTAATGGCGCATCACATCACAGTGTGCCATTAGTATGCCAAAGGATACTAATGGCGCATCATTAAATAGTGCGCCATTAGTATGCCGAAGTTACTAATGGCGCATCCTGTAGTTGTGCGCCATTAGTATGCCAAAGCACCTGGGTATACATGGCCCCCTGGGAGGCATACTAATGGTGCACTGTTGTATATACTAATGGCGCATCTGAGGTGCGCCATTAGTGTACCAGATACTAATGGCGCACCAGTGGTGCACCATTAGTAAAATATACTAATGGCGTGGCACTAATGGCGCACCACTAATGCGCCATTAATGGCCAAATTAGGTGCGCCATTAGTAGGCCTTTTCCTAGTAGTGATGGCTCCGCCGCATTCTGTTTGTTGGCTGCCCACCAGCTTCGGCTTGATATTGAAGGTCTTTAACCATAGGCCGAAGTGGGGACGGATGCGGAGGAAAGCCTCACACACGACAATGAACGCCAAGATGTTGAGGATGAAGTTCGGGGCCAGATCATGGAAGTCCACCCCGTAATAGAATAGAAGACCGCGGACGAATGGATGGAGGGGAAACCCCAGTCCGCAGAGGAAGTGGTGGAGGAAGACTAACCTCTCATGAGGTTCAGGGGTAGGAACTGTTTGCCCCGCAGCGGGCAGCCGATGCGCGATGTTCGGAGCTATGTATCCGGCTCCACGCAGCTTCTTGATGTGTCCCTCTGTAATGGAGGAAGCCATCCATTTGCCTCCCGCTCTAGACATGATTGGAGAAGGTTGAGGGGAAGGATGTGAACTTGGGCGTTGGAGCTCGAGTGCACAAGAATGGATGGGCAAGGAGGAAGAAGGCATGGGTAGAAACATGTTAAACCTTGTCCCTTTACAAGGGCGGCCGAAACTACGCGCCACCACTAGCCTGGTGAAACTCGCTTGTCCCCCAAGCGTCATGATCGATGGCGCGGTTGGGTTACCCACGCCCGTATTGATGAGAATCCCGTAATAGGGGGACACGATCTCTGCTTTGACAAGACGTGTCAAAAAACTGCCTCGTGTTATGTGCGGGGCTAGTTAAAGGAAACGGTTCGAATAATCACCAGGCCATGGCATAATGTCATGTTGCCAAAACAAGTCAGCAGATTAGATTTGTGGAAATATTATTCTTTCCATAGTGGTGTGTGGAACTTATTTTGCAGGGTCGGACACTATCCTTGTATTCAAATTTTTCCATGGTGTATTCGGAGGAGGAACCCTCCTTGCAATGCCAAAGACAATACTGTGCGCCGGACTCATCGTCATTGAAGCCTGGTTCAGGGGCTACTGAGGGAGTCCTGGATTAGGGGGTCTCCGGACAGCCAGACTATATCCTTTGGCTGGACTGTTAGACTACGAAGATACAAGATTGAAGACTTAGTCTCTTGTTCAGATGGGACTCTACTTGGTGTGGAAGGCAAGCTAGGCAATACGGATATGTATATCTCCTCCTTTGTAACCGACCTTGTGTAACCCTAGCCCTTTCCGGTGTCTATATAAATTGGAGGGTTTTAGTCCATAGGACAACATACAATCATACCATAGGCTAGCTTCTAGGGTTTAGCCTCTCCGATCTCGTGGTAGATCAACTCTTGTAATACCCATATCATCAAGAATAGATCAAGCAGGACGTAGGGTTTTACCTCCATCAAGAGGGCCCAAACCTGGGTAAAACATCGTGTCCCGTACCTCCTGTTACCATTCTCCTTAGACGCACAGTTCGGGACCCCCTACCCGAGATCCGCCGGTTTTGACACCGACACCTGCTACAGATGCTGCTGACAACGTTAAGAACATCTGGCAGAGCAAAGCTGATGACTACTCGACAGTTCTGTGTGCCATGCTTTACGGCTTAGAACCGGGACTTCAACGACGTTTTGAACGTCATGGAGCACATGAGATGTTCCAGGAGTAGAAGTTAATATCTCAAGCAAATGCTTGGATTGAGAGATATGAAGTCTCCAATAAGTTCTACAGCTGCAAAATGGAGGAGAACAGTTCTGTCACTGAACATATACTCAGAATGTCTGGGTACCACAACCACTTGACTCAGCTGGGAGTTAATCTTCCTGATGATAGTGTCCTTGACAGAGTTCTTCAATCACTGCCACCAAGCGACAAGAGCTCCGTGATGAACTATAATATGCAAGGGATGATAAGACAATTCCCGAGCTCTTCGCAATGCTAAAGGCTGCGGAGGTAGAAAAAAAGAAGGAGCATCAAGTGTTGATGGTTAACAAGACCACCAGTTTCAAGAAGAAGGGCAAAGGGAAGAAAGGGAACTTCAAGAAGACATCAAGCAAGTTGCTGCTCAAGTGAAGAAGCCCAAGTCTGGACCTAAGCCTGAGACTGAATGCTTCTACTGCAAAGTGACTGGTCACTGGAAGCGGAACTACCCCAAGTATTTGGCGGATAAGAAGGATGGCAAGGTGAAAGGTATATTTGATATACATGTTATTGATGTGTACCTTACTAATGCCCGCAGTAGTGCCTGGGTATTTGATACTGGTCCTGTTGCTAATATTTGCAACTTGAAACAAGGGCTATGGATTAAGCGAAGATTGGCTAAGGACGAGGTGACGATGCGCGTGGGAAATGGTTCCAAAGTCGATGTGATCACCGTCGGCATGCTACCTCTACATCTACCTTCGGGATTAGTTTTAGACCTAAATAATTGTTATTTGGTGCCAGCGTTAACCATGAACATTATATCTGGATCTTGTTTGATGCGAGACGATTATTCTTTTAAATCACAGAATAATGGTTGTTCTATTTATATGAGTAATATCTTTTATGGTCATGCACCCTTGATGAGTGGTCTATTTTTACTAAATCTTGATAGTAGCACTAGTAGAAAAAGGGGCTATGGTCCAGGCCGCCTCAGCCCATTAGTCCCGGTTCAGTCTTGAACCGGGACCAATGTGGGCATTGGTCCCGGTTCGTGAGCCCAGGGGGCCGGCCGGGCCACGTGGGCCATTGGTCCCGGTTTGTATGGACCTTTTGGTCCCGGTTGGTGGGCTGAACCGGGGCCAAAGGGCCTCCCTCCTGGCCCACCACCATTGGTCCCGGTTGGTGGCATGAACCGGGACCAAAGGCTCCCCTTTAGTCCCGGTTCATGCCACAAACCGGGACCAATGAATTGCCTATATATACCCCCTCGCGCAAGGGCAGAGCACAGTGCTCTGTTTTTTCTGGCCGAGGGGGAGAGGCCTTTGTGGTGCTCTAGCTCACCTCCTATGCACATGAGGTGTTCGATGGAATGCCCGAGCCACACTACTTAAGCTTTCTCCTCTCGAAGCTCGACCTCCAAGCTCCATTTTCCTCGAGATTTGTCTAGATTTAGCGGTCCGTCACGCCCCGTCCCTGTCTTCACCGCCGTCGATCACCCGCGCCGATCTCATCACCGACACCACCGTGGTGAGCCTCTTGTTCTTATCTTCTTTCTGAAAGGAAAAATATTCTTACTTGTATGTTTAGATAGATACTTGTATCATTTTCTTACATTTATTATTGCATCTTATATAGTGCGATGGTTTTGGTATCCGCCCCCGTCGGCCCTCTTCCTGTCTATGATTCGGATGTGGTATGTATATTACCTTTATAACTATTGGTTCATTTATTGTTTATGAAAATTATGCCGACCAACGTGACATAGATTTTATTTATCTAGGATGTATGTGAATCGGAAATGCCAATCGACCCTATTGTCGAGAGGTTAAATTTAGTTGAAGAAGAAAACAATTTGTTGAAGGAAAAAATAAAAAAAATTGAGGAGGAGAAGATGATATTGGAGTTGCATGTTGCGGATGTCGTCGATGATCACAAGATCAAGATGGATGCAATGCGCTTGAAGATTAGAACGATTAGAAAATATGCCATTCATACCGAGGCTTGGTATCATTATGCCGTTGGATCAATTGTTACCTTGGTTGCGATTATGATCGCATTTGTTTTCGCATTGAAATGTTTTACATAGTTTCAATGTATGGTTTAATTAATTAGATGCTCTAGAGAGCTATATGTTGTTAGATGAGAACTATGTATGTACTTTGGTTTTAATGTGATGATGAACTTCTATTAATTTGGACGCTTAATTATATATAATGCACGCAGATGAACCGGCAATGGATGTACGGTGACAGACACACCCGCGAGTACATTAAGGGCGTGCATGAGTTTCTCGATGCGGCTGAGGCAAACAAGCAGAATGGTTTTATGTGTTGTCCATGCACTGAATGTGGGAATACGAGGTCTTACTCTAACCGGAAAATCCTTCACACCCACCTGCTTTACAAGGGTTTCATGCCACACTATAATGTTTGGACGAGGCACGGAGAAATAGGGGTTATGATGGAAGACGGCGAAGAAGAAGAGTACGATGACAACTATGCGCCCCCTGAATACGGTGATGCTGCAACGGGGGGAGCTGGTGAAGATCAAGAGGAACCAGACGATGTGCCCGATGATGATGATCTCCGCCGGGTCATTGTCGATGCAAGGACGCAATGCATTAGTCAAAAGGAGAAGCTGAAGTTCGATCGCATGTTAGAGGATCACAAAAAAGGGTTATACCCCAATTGCGAAGATGGCAACACAAAGCTCGGTACCGTACTGGAATTGCTGCAGTGGAAGGCAGAGAATGCTGTGGCTGACAAAGGATTTGAGAAGCTACTGAAAATATTGAAGAAGAAGCTTCCAAAGGATAACAAATTTCCCGACAGTACATACGCAGCAAAGAAGGTCGTATGCCCTCTAGGATTGGAGGTGGAGAAGATACATGCATGCCCTACTGACTGCATCCTCTACCGCGGTGCATACAAGGATCTGAACGCATGCCCGGTATGCGGTGCGCTGCGGTATAAGATCAGACGAGATGACCCCGGTGATGTTGACGGCGAGCCCCTCAGGAAGAGGGTCCCTGCAAAGGTGATGTGGTATGCTCCTATAATACCACGGTTGAAACGTCTGTTCAGAAACGAAGAGCATGCCAAGTTGACGCGATGGCACTGTGAGAACCGAAAAAAGATGGGAAGTTGAGAGGACCCGCTGACGGGTCGCAGTGGAGAAAAATCGAGAGAAAGTACTGGGATGAGTTTGCAAAGGACCCAAGGAATGTATGGTTTGCTTTAAGCGTGGATGGCATTAATCCTTTCGGGGAGCAGAGCAGTAATCACAACACCTGGCCCGTGACTCTATGTATGTATAACCTTCCTCCTTGGATGTGCATGAAGCGGAAGTTCATTATGATGCCAGTTCTCATCCAAGGCCCTAAGCAACCCGGCAACGAAATTGATGTGTACCTAAGGCCATTAGTTGAAGAACTTTTACAGCTGTGGAATGGAGACGGTGTACGTACGTGGGATGAGCACAGACAGGAGGAATTTAACCTTAAGGCGTTGCTGTTCATGACCATCAACGATTGGCCCGCTCTCAGTAACCTTTCAGGACAGACAAACAAAGGATACCACGCATGCACGCACTGTTTAGATGACACTGAAAGTATATACCTGGACAAATGCAGGAAGAATGTGTACCTGGGCCATTGTCGATTTCTTCCGACCAACCATCAATGTCGAAAGAAAGGCAAGCATTTCAAAGGCGAGGCAGATCACCGGAAGAAGCCCGCCATGCGCACCGGTGATCACGTGCTTGCTATGGTCAATGATTTACCCTACGTCATCTTTGGAAAGGGTCCCGGTGGACTACCTGTTCCGAATGACGCTGAGGGACACGCACCCATGTGGAAGAAGAAATCTATATTTTGGGACCTACCCTACTGGAAAGACCTAGAGGTCCGCTCCACAATCGACGTGATGCACGTGACGAAGAAGCTTTGCGTGAACCTGCTAGGCTTCTTGGGCGTGTATGGGAAGACAAAAGATACGCCGGAGGCACGGGAGGACCTGCAACGTTTGCACGAAAAAGACAACATGCCTCCGAAGCAGTATAAAGGTCCTGCCAGCTACGCTCTTACGAAAGAAGAGAAAGAAATCTTCTTTGAATGCCTGCTTAGTATGAAGGTCACGACTGGCTTCTCATCGAATATAAAGGGAATAATAAATATGCCAGAGAAAAAGTTTCAGAACCTAAAGTCTCATGACTGCCACGTGATTATGACGCAACTGCTTCCGGTTGCATTGAGGGGGCTTTTACCGGAAAACGTCCGATTAGCCATTGTGAAGCTATGTGCATTCCTCAATGCAATCTCTCAGAAGGTGATCGATCCAGAAATGGTACCAAGGCTAAGGAGTGATGTGGCGCAATGTCTTGTCAGTTTCGAGCTGGTGTTCCCACCATCCTTCTTCAATATCATGACGCACGTCCTAGTTCATCTAGTCGACGAGATTGTCATCCTGGGGCCCGTATTTCTACACAATATGTTCCCCTTTGAGAGGTTCATGGGCGTCCTAAAGAAATATGTCCGTAACCGCGCTAGGCCAGAAGGAAGCATCTCCATGGGCCATCAAACAGAGGATGTTATCGGGTTTTGTGTTGACTTCATTCCTGGCCTTAACAAGATAGGTCTCCCTAAATCGCGGTATGAGGGGAGACTGACTGGAAAAGGCACTCTTAGAAGAGACTCAATAATATGCAGGGACGGATATTCTTGGTCTCAAGCACACTACACAATTCTACAGAACTCTACCTTGGTGACCCCGTATGTCGATGAACACAAGAACAGTCTGCGCTCCAAACACCCGGAGCAATGCGAC
Source organism: Triticum monococcum (assembly GCA_034509565.1). Lineage (NCBI taxonomy): Eukaryota > Viridiplantae > Streptophyta > Magnoliopsida > Poales > Poaceae > Triticum > Triticum monococcum. Next base: position 677,277,948 of record CM067845.1, read on the forward strand.
GACTGGATTACATGTGAACACATCAAGACTTTCAGCAGTTGGATGGAAACGCGTCTCAGAGGTGACAACACTGTTTGTGATGAGTTGTATTTGTTGTCCAGGGGACCATCTTTGACTGTATTGACTTACAAAGGATACGAGATAAATGGGAATACATTTTACACGATCGCCCAAGATCAAAAGAGCACCAACCAAAACAGCGGTGTCCGCTTTGATGCAGCAACCGAGAGCGGAAAGGACACATATTATGGTTACATAGTGGACATATGGGAACTTGACTACGGACCTGATTTTAAGGTCCCTTTGTTTAAGTGCAAATGGGTCATTCTGTTTGGCGGCGGCGTACAGGTAGACCCACAGTACGGAATGACAACAGTGGATCTAAAAAATCTTGGGTACACCGACGAACCGTTCGTCCTAGCCAATGATGTGGCACAGGTTATCTATGTGAAGGACATGTCTACCAAACCGAGAAAAAGAAAAGATAAGGAAGCGAATACATCATACGATGAGCCAAAGCACCACATAGTTCTTTCAGGAAAAAGGGACATCCTGGGAGTGGACGGCAAGACAGACATGTCTGAAGATTATGAAAAGTTTCATGAAATTCCTCCCTTCAATGTCAAGGCTGACCCAAGCATCCTGATAAACAATGAAGATTATCCATGGTTACGGCGCAATAAGCAAATGACACAAGCGAAGAAAAAGTGAAGACTTTCTCCCGCAACTATTATGATGATACCATGCCAACTTTGTAACAGATGATCTTTCGTCCGAAACTCTGATACTTCGAAAGAGATTGTTCGTTTTGTACACGAAGTGCATCCAGTTTTTTCCGTAACCATCTCAACTTTGTTGCACATGCTATGTGGGTGAAATGATGATACCATGCCAACTTTCAACCTTTTCGGAGTTCATTTGAAATGCTTTTCAATTTCAGGGTCTTATAGCTCAAAAAAAATCAATAAATCCATGAAAAATAACAAATGAAGTCAGAAAGGGTTGAAAATTGATGATGTGTCTTTGAATGGTGCATTTTGAACACAGAAAAAATATGGAGTTCAAATAAGTTCAAGAAAATGAAATCCCTTTGTAACAGATGATCTTTCGTCCGAAACCCTGATACTTCGAAAGAGATTGTCCGTTTTGTACACGAAGTGCATCCAGTTTTTGCCGTAACCATCTCAACTTTGTTGCACATGCTATGTGGGTGAAATGATGATACCATGCCAACTTTCAACCTTTTCGGAGTTCATTTGAAATGCTTTTCAATTTCAGGGTCTTATAGCTCAAAAAAATCAATAAATGCATGAAAAATAACAAATGAAGTCAGAAAGGGTTGAAAATTGATGATGTGTCTTTGAATGGTGCATTTTGAACACAAAAAAATATGGAGTTCAAATAAGTTCAAGAAAATGAAATCCCTTTGTAACAGATGATCTAACTTCATAGTAAAGTTATTCATAAACTAGCGATTCACATACATTTTAAAACTATAAGTATTTAGTACAAATAAAAAAATAAAAAGAAAAAAATAAAACAAAAGAAGAAAACAAAAAAAAATTAAATTATAAGTAAAATAAAACTATAAGTATCACTAAAAAACTGTAAGTAATTAAACTAAAATAAAACTATAATATTCTTCAAATTTTTAAAAATTCAAATTTGAACTATTTAAAATTTAAAACTAATGGCACTAACAGAAAGTTTATAATTTTTGTGACCTAAAAGCAAAAAGAAATCACTAAAAAACTGTAAGTATTTAGTTTTAAGTAGAAATAAAAAATAAATAGAAAAAATTCTAATTTTATAGTAAAGTTATTCATAAACTAGTGATTCACACAAATTTTTAAAAATTCAAATTTAAACTATTTAAAATTTAAAACTAATGGCACTAATAGAAAGTTTATAATTTTTGTGACCTAAAAGCAAAAAATAAAAAACCAAAAAAAATGTAGAAATAAAAAAGAAAAAACAAAAAAAATGCCACCTACTGGGCCTCCACGGCCTGAATACGACTAGAAACCCTACATGGGCCAGGATTCAGGCCCGCAGAAGGCCCAATAGGCCCACAGGCAAAGCAGTGTCAAATTAGGCCCATAGGCCTTCAGTTCGGAGGAGTTCAGGAGGGAGGAGGCAGCAGACCTTATAAACTGGTCTCGGGCGCTCTCAACTAGCGATGTGGGACTAAACTTTTGGACCCGGGGCGCACAAGGGCATTGGTCCCGGTTGGTGGCACCAACCGGGACTAAAGGTGGCATTGGTCACGGTTCGTGGCTCCAACCGTGACCATTGCCACCCTTTAGTCCCGGTTGGTGCCACCAACCGGGACCAATGGGCTTCGCTTCCCGCCCTTTGGGCTGCTGAAAGTTGGCCTTTGGTCCCGGTTCGTGGCTCCAACCGGGACTAAAGGGTGGCATTGGTCCCGGTTGATGCCACGAACCGGGACCAATGCCCTTGCTATATAACCAGGACTTGTGAAAATTTCACATCTCCCTCGCCTCCCTAGCCAGTTGCCCCCGCCGCCAGGCTGCCCAAATCGCTCGCGCGCTCCTCGTCGCCGTCGCCGCCGCCGGCCGCCATCCCCGTCTCCCCGTCCCCCTGCCCCGCGCCCGAGCCCACGCCGGCCGCCGCCCCGTGCCCCTGCCCCATCCCCGAGCACGCACGGCCGCGCCCCTGCGCCCCGGCCCGCCCCCACCATTGTCGTCGTCGCCGGCGCCCGCGCCCACTGCCGCCCCTGCCTCGACGCCGCCCCTGCCTCGACGCCGCCCCTCCTCCCCGTTCGGTCCGGCTCCGGCGACCCCCTTTCCTCCCTGTCCCCTCGATCCTCTTCATATGATTTTTTTTCATATAATTTTTTTTCATATGCATATGTTGATTATATGGATGGATGGATGATGTATATGTTCATTATATGGATGGATGGATGTTCATATGTATGTATGTATGTTATGCAATTTTTAGAATTTTTTGTGTATGTATGTTATGTTTATATGTATGTATGTATGTTCATATGTATGTATGTTTATGTTCAGATTTTTAGAAAATGTATGTATGTATGTTTATATGTATGTATGTTCAGATTTTTAGAAAATGTATGTATGTATGTTCATATGAAAGAAAAATGTATGTATGTATGTTCATATGCATATGCAAAGAAAATGTATGTTCATATATATGATGATATGTTCAAATGTTTGTATATTCATATGAACAATGAATTAGGCAAAACCTTTACTTTTTTCTAAAATTTATATTTGATCATTATTTTAAAAAAAACAAGCAATACTACTTCATGTATTTTTAAGAAAGGACGAAGAAGAAAAAGAATGAGAGGAAAAAGGAAATAAGAAGAGGAAGAAAGGAGAAGAAGAGTGGAGAGGAAGAAGAGGAGAAATAAATAAGAAGAAGAAAAAAGAAGAAAAAGAAGAGGAGAAGAAGAAAGGAATAGAGGAGAAGAAGAGAAAAATAGAATATATATTCTATTTTCTCTTTTCTCCTCTATTACTTTCTTCTTCTCCTCTTTTTTTCTTCTTTTTTTTCTTCGACACGTGGGGGGGGTCGAGAACGCCGGACATTCATGAGAGAGGCGAGGAAGAAGGGGAAGAAGAGGGAGAAGAAGAGGAGAGGAAGAAGAGGAAGTCTTCTCCTCTATTCTTTCTTCTCTTCTTTTTTCTTCTTCTTCTTCCTCTTTATTTTATCGGGAACGAGGGTCGTCGAGAGGTCGAGGAGCGGTAGAGGAGAAACCCTAAATAGAAAGTATCGTCGGTGTGAGATACATGTACCGTCGGTGTCAGACAGTACACCCACATCCCACAAGTGGCGCGGGCTTCGACGCCCACGTCACTTGTGGGACGTGGATGTAGTGTCCGACACCGAAGGCCACATGTATCTCACACCCACGAAACTTGCTAGCTATTTAGGGTTTCCTCTACCGAAAAGAAGAGGAGAAATAAATAAGAAGAAGAAAAAAGAAGAAAAAGAAGAGGAGAAGAAGAAAGGAATAGTGGAGAAAAGAGAAAATAGAATATATTCTATTTTCTCTTCTTCTCCACTATTCCTTTATTCTTCTCCTCTTTTTTTTCTTCTTTTCTTCCTCTTCTTCTTCTTCTTCTTCTTCTTCTTCTTCTTCTTCTTATTAGCCGGAAATAGAGAGAGGCTTCCTAGTGTCAAAGTATTGAAGAAATCCATGCCTTCATCATTAGCCGGAAGTAACCATGGCATGTTGGTACGAAGTTCTGCAAAGTTGTTCTGGAATGGAGTCCCGGATAGAATAATCCGCCTTTTGGTACGAATTCAGCAAAGGCCTTCCAAATAGCGATATTCAGAAGGCTCTTGCTGAACTTTGTACCAAAAGGCGGATTATCCTATCTGGGACTCCGTTCCAAAACAACTTTGAAGAGCTTCCTACCATCATGCACATGTTACTTTCGCCTAATGATGAAGACATGGTTTTGTTGAATCCTTTGACACTAGGCAACCTCCCGACCCCAAGGCGATCCTCTCGAACATGAGAGGAAGAAGAGGATAAAAAAAGAAGAGGAAGAAGAAGAAAAAAGAGGAGAAGAAAGAATAGTCTTTCTTCTCCTCTTCTCCTCTTTTTTTCTTCTTCTTCCTCTTTTTTATCGGGAACGAGGGTCATCGAGGGACATATATAGATGTAGTGTCGTCGTTGTCGATATATACCCCCTCCCGATAGCTTACTATGATTAGGTAGCTAGTTCTACGTTTGGCACTAATATATCCATCTGTCATGTTTGAATAATAATTGCCATGTTGTAAATATTTGTAGAAACTATGGACACCGCCCTAGACGAAGCAAGAAAAGAAGCGTTGTTGAGGGAGATAATCGCAGAAGGAAGTGATGCCGTCTCGTACTATCTCAACGATAGCTTCGATGGTCCGGAAGGAGAGGGTGAACAAGCTGGCTACGGTGACCTAATGCCGGTGCAAGAAGAAGAACATGAGGACGGCGCCGGTAACCCAATGCCGGTGCAATAAGGAGAAAGTGATGATGGCTCCGGTGACCGAACCGAGTCCGGCCAGGTATATATATTAGTTAAGCCTATGCTGACTAGCTGATTGATGCATTCATTGTTTTGGTATGTACACATATTAATTAAGTCTTTGTTCTTTTTTCTAGCCCTCCGGATCAAGCACAACTTCGGTAAAGAGACGAGGCCCGAAGAAAAAGTTGAGCTCGGATGAAAAGCTTGAGATCGCAGCAATCGCGCCCGACGGCCAACCTATTGAACCCCTCCGGACAAAGAGGGCATTTGTTGCTCAGTGCGGGGTTCTGGTTAGGGACAAGATCCCGATAAGCATCCAGCAATGGTTTAAGCCGGCTAAAGAAGACCCTGAGGTGTCTTATGTCAATGATATGCAGAAAAATGATCTTTGGACTAAGCTGAAGTCAAATTTCACCCTACCGCTAGAGGATAATCCAGAGAACCCAATTAAAGAGAAATTAATCAAGTCTTTTGCTCTAAAGAGGATGGCAGATCTATTCAGGAGGTGGAAGAAAGAGCTCAATAGGTTTGTCGATAAAAAAGAGACACCAGAATTCAAGGGCAGATATGAGAAGATCAGAGATCACTGGCCCGCATTTGTGGCCTACAAGACATCGGACAAGAGTAAGAAGATGTCGGCGACAAACAAGCAGAATGCCGCGAAGAAGAAGCTTCACCATCGCACGGGGTCAGGTGGCTACCTCGTAGCCCGGCCTAAGTGGTCCAAGGTTGAGAATGATCTGCTTCATAAAGGGATCAGACTAGAGACATATAACTGGCCAGACCGTTGCCGGAGTTGGTTCTTCGGGGCTGGTGGAACCTTGGACCCTGAAACAGGGGGATGCATTTGGACGAACGAACAAATGGACATACCAGTCAGTAGGCTTAAGCACTATATCGACGCAGCGCAGGAAGGGACGTTCTTTCCAGACAGAGAGCACGACGAGCTCACAATGGCCCTCGGGAATCCTGAGCACCCTGGACGGACACGAGGCACGCCAGGCTCCGTTCCATGGAATGTTGGGTTTCCGGACGCTGGCGGTTACAAATCCCATGAGAGGAGGAAAAAAGTGCAGCAGACCGAACTACAGGCGCTGCACGCAAGGGTACAAGCGATAGAGGAACGAGAAGCAAATCGCAGCAAACGTACTGCCGAAGCCTCCCCCGAAGCTACCCCGCCATCCCAGCGCAGAAGCAGCGTGGCTTCCACCGAGCAGCTTCAGCTGCAGCATGCCTTGACGGCTCCTGCCAGCTATCCTGTGGATGCTATAACGGAGTCTCAAAATTGCCACCTTATGACGCAATGGATGAATTTGAAGGTCAAGGCGGCTGTTGGCTCTGTTTATCCTACTGAACCCGGTGCAACTTTTCACTGCATGCCGATTCCAGAAGGATATGCTAGGGTGATGGTGGATGAGATAACGGAGGGATTTGAGGACCTCCAGCTTGACCACCCTACCGGTGAAGGGGAGACTCAGCTGGGGTCTGCTCTGAAGACTCCATGCCTATGGCGGAAGGACCTCATCAACCTTCCGAACTGGACGCCTCCGCCTCCTCCTCCTCCTCCGGCGAGTCAGGGCACTCCGCCTCCTCCACCGCCTCCTCCTCTGGCGAGTAACGATCAGGGCCCTCGGCCGGCTCCTTCTCCGGCGCGTGGCGGCACTCCGCCTCCGTCTCCTCCTGCGCCGACGCGCCCGAGCAGCCAACCTCCTCCTTCTCCGCCTCGTCAGCAACGGCAGAAGAGACCTGCCGCCGCTCCAGCTGCTCCGACGGGTCGTAGTCCTTCTCCTCCGCCTCTTAAGCAAGTAAAGAAGACAACCGCTTCGTCTGCTCGGTCGGCGTCTAGCAGTACAACCAGAGGCGGGAGGACATACAGATTCGGTCCTTCTCTGAAGACTCCAGAGAAGTTACCATACGAGAGAACCCAGGAGGAGAACGCCGAGATCGCGCAAGAAGAAGTGAGGAAATTCTTTGAAGGGGTGAAAGCAAAGCAACATCCACCTCCGGAGGAGAAGGTAGATGGGGTGAAAGTGAAGCGCACTCTGGCTGCCCTGACAAAACCACCAAAGTCTGATCCGCCGAAAGGAAACTATGACCGCATTATTGGAAAGGAATTTGCCGAAGCGGAGCGGTCGGGAACTACTGTCAGTGATGAAAGGCTGAAAAAATGACAAGCTGGGAAACAAATTGCCCAGCTCGGCAAACAAGCGAAGCAATCATGTCCCCCGCTCAAGGTGCCTAGCCACAACGTCGCTAATGACCCGAGGATGGTGCCCGGTTATAATAATCTTGCAGATTACCTGCCCGACGAAGTACATTATGAACCCATGGACATGCGGATGCAAAGATACAAGTACGGGAAGCCTCTCGTCAAAGATGAAAGATCTCTATCAACGATGATGCGAAGATTGCATGATTGGTACTTGAAAATCTGCAGAGACTCTGGGGGGAGGAGTACTTTGTATGTGAGAGTTAAAAAGGAGCATGACCTCGTTGGAATTGATCTGTTGCCTGTTCCATTTGAGGAGTTCTATCAGTTTTTCAATCAATTGGCCCTCGATAAAACAACGATCGCCTGCTACTGTCTGTAAGTAGTACTACTTCTGTCATTAAGTTTCTCTATATAGCTTAGCTCTTTCATTGCATGTATTTATAATCATCCTCACTATATTATGCAGATTGAAGATCGTCGAATTGAAGAAAAGACAAGTCGGTGATATTGGGTTCATTAACACATATCTCATAGATGCAACTGAGGTTAAACTTCATGCCGCAGCTACCGAGGCCAACATGCTACAATCGTTCATAATAAAACAAAACAAAGATATAATACTCTTTCCTTACAACTTCAAGTGAGTGTTACTGTCTTGTGCGTATTCGGTTTCCCTTAATTATATATTACTCAAGGTTATAGTAATGTAATTCATGAGTTATGCATGCGTGTGCAGTTACCACTATATTCTCCTAGAGATTAAGCTTGAGCAGGGACTAGTAACCGTCTTAGACTCAAGACGAAAAGATCCCCAGGACTATGCAGACATGACTGAAATCCTCAAGAAGTAAGTTAAATCGATCATTATCCACCATATCAGCAACTTTGTTCATTTCCTGATATCAAGTAATTGTTTTCTTTGTCCGGCAGGGTTTGGAGAAAATTCACCAAAAAAGTTCCGGGACTGCCGAAGGAGCTGGAATTTAGACACCCGAAAGTAAGTACTATAGTAGCATGTTCCGCGCATCTCCTAGTGATTCAAGTGCTAGTTTCATCAATACCATTTAGCATTCTTGCTTATCAGTTTGATTGACCTCTATTTCTTGTAAAGTGGTTGTGGCAGGAACAAGGGAATGATTTCTGTGGATACTACATCTGCGAGTCCATGCGCCACACGACGTGTGAGCGGGGCGGGTACTCTAACGAACAATATGAAGTACGTAAATAACAATATTCACAATTTTATTTTATTACCATCATTTGTGTTGAGTTTCATTCATTCATATATATATATATGTATTGACCCCTTCTTCAAATTAGATGTTTCGGAAGCGGGATGAACTCCTAGCACCAACTCGCATGTGAGAAATTCAAGAGGAATTGGCGGCATTCTTTCTTGACCACGTGATCCCTGAAGACGGAGAATTCTATGTTAAACCTGAGTCCGTATGATTATATTTGTAAGAGATAATTACTGTATATATGTAGCCGGTACTGTCAGATAGATATACGAGAACTTGTTGTTCGACCAATCTCTCGGAGAAGGAGAGGTGGTCGATATCACTTCTCTCTGTATGCATATATGTTCATGACGATCTTCTGTTTCCTTTGTTTGCTTTACTAGCTAGCCAGCGTGTCTAGTCCTCTCTATACGTATGTATAGTACGTAGCGTCGACCAAGCACGGACATAAGAGAGGACACTTCTCTATATTAATTATAGCTAGCTAACACAATATATGAAACACCTAAATTAACCCCCCAAAACCCCCAATCCCCCCCCCCTTTCAAAAAAAACAAAAACCCTAGCCACAGAAATGCTGACGCGTGGATGCCTATTGGTCCCGGTTGGTGCCACCAACCGGGACCAAAGGGTCTCCTGACTGGGCTCTGCGCACTGCCCACGTGGATGGGCTTTAGTCCCGGTTCTGGATTGAACCGGGACTAAAGGTGGGAGGTATTAGTACCGACACTTTAGTCCCGGTTCAGGAACCGGGACTAAAGGCCCTTACGAACCGGGACTATAGGCCCTTTTTCTACCAGTGTAGTGATACACATATTCATAGTATTGAAGCCAAAAGGTATAAGTTTAATAATGATAGTGCAACTTATTTGTGGCACTGCCGTTTTGTTCATATTGGTGTAAAGCGCATGAAGAAACTCCATGCTGATGGACTTTTGGAATCACTTGATTATGAATCACTTGATGCTTGTGAACCATGCCTCATGGGCAAGATGACTAAGAATCCACCGAAACAATGGAACGAGCAACAAACTTATTGGAAATAATACAAACTGATGTATGCGGTCCGATGAGTGTTGATGCTCGTGGCGGGTATCGTTATTTTTTGACCTTCACAAATGATTTGAGCAAATATGGGTATATCTACTTGATGAAACATAAGTATGAAACATTTGAAAAGTTCAAAGAATTTCATAGTGAAGTGGAAAATCATCGTAACAAGAAAATAAAGTTTCTATGATCTGACCGTGGAGGAGAATATTTGAGTTATGAGTTTGGTCTTCATTTGAAACAATGCGGAATAGTTTCTCAACTCACGCCACCTAGAACACCACAGCGTAATGGTGTGTCCGAACGTCGTAACCACACTTTATTAGATATGGTGCGATCTATGATGTCTCTTATTGATTTACCGCTATCATTTTAGGGTTATGCGTTAGAGACGACTGCATTCACGTTAAATAGGGCACCATCGAAATCCGTTGAGATGACACCTTATGAACTGTGGTTTGTCAAGAAATTTGTCTTCATAGGATACCCAAAAGAGACTGTTGGGTACACCTTCTATCACAGATCCGAAGGCAAGATATTCGTTGCTAATAATGGATCCTTTCTAGAGAAGGAGTTTCTCTCGAAAGAAGTGATTGAGAGGAAAGTGGAACTTGATGAGGTAATTGTACCTGCTCCTCTATTGGAATGTAGTTCATCACAGAAATCAGTTCCAGCGATTCCTACACCAATTAGTGAGGACGCTAATGATGATGATCATGAAACTTCTGGTCAAGTTACTACCGAACCTCGTAGGTCAATCAGATTAAGATCCACACCAGAGTGGTACGGTAATCCTATTCTGGAAGTCATGTTACTAGACCATGATGAACCTACGAACTATGAGGAAGCGATGATGAGCCCAGATTCCGCAAAATGGCTTGAAGCCATGAAATCTAGGATGGGATCCATGTATGAGAACAAAGTATGGACTTTGGTTGACTTGCCTGATGATCGGCAAGCCCGAGAGAATAAATGGATCTTCAAGAAGAAGACTGGCGCTGGCGGTAATGTTACTATCTACAAAGCTCAACTTGTTGTGAAATGTTTTCGACAAGTTCAAGGAGTTGACTACGATGAGACCTTCTCACCCATAGCGATGCATAAGTCCTTCCGAATCATGTTAGCATTTGCTGCATTTTATGATTATGAAATTCGGCAAATGGATGTCAAAACTGCATTCCTTAATGGATATCTTAAAGAAGAGTTGTATATGATGCAACCAGAAGGTTTTGTCGATCCAAAAGGTGCTAATAAAGTGTGCAAGCTCCAGCGATCCATTTATGGACTGGTGCAAGCCTCTCGGAGTTGGAATATACGCTTTGATAGTGTGATCAAAGCATATGGTTTTATATAGACTTTTTGAGAAGCCTGTATTTACAAGAAAGTGAGTGGGAGCTCTGTAGCATTTTTGATATTATATGTAGATGACATATTGTTGATCAGAAATGATACTGAATTTCTGAATAGCATAAAAGGATACTTGATAAGAATTTTTCAATTAAAGACCTCGATGAAGTTGCTTATATATTGGGCATCAAGATCTATAGAGATAGATCAAGACGCTTAATTGGACTTTCACAAAGCACATACCTTGATAAAGTTTTGAAGAAGTTCAAAATGGATCAAGCAAAGAAAGGGTACTTGCCTGTGTTACAAGGTGTGAAGTTGAGTCAGATCCAATGCCCGACCACTGCAGAAGATAGAGAGAAAATGGAAGTCATTCCCTATGCTTTAGCTGTAGGTTCTATAATGTATGCAATGCTGTGTACCAGACCTGATGTGTGCCTTGCTATCAGTTTAGTAGGGAGGTACCAAAGTAATCAAGGAGTGGATGACTGGTCATTGGTCAAGAATATCCTAAAATACCTGAAAAGGACTAAGGATATGTTTCTCATTTATGGAGGTGACAAAGAGCTCGTCGTAAACGGTTACATCGATGCAAGCTTTGACACTGATCCGAATGACTCTAAGTCACAAACCGGATACGTATTTTTATTAAATGGTGGAGCTGTCAGTTGGTGCACTTCCAAGCAAAGCATCGTGGCAGGATCTACGTGTGAAGCAGAGTACATAGCTGCTTTGGAACCAGCAAATGAAGGAGTCTGGATGAAGGAGTTCATATCCGATCTAGGTGTCATACCTAGTGCATCGGGTCCAATGAAAATCTTTTGTGACAATACTAGTGCAATTGCCTTGGCAAAGGAATCCAGATTTAACAAGAGAACCAAGCACATCAAGAGACGCTTCAATTCCATGCGTGATCAAGTCAAGGAGGGAGACATAGAAATTTGCAAGATACATACGGATCTGAATGTTGCAGACCCGTTGACTAAGCCTCTCTCACGAGAAAAACATGATCAACACCAAGACTCCATGGCTTCAGAATCATTACTGTGTAATCTAGATTATTGACTCTAGTGCAAGTGGGAGACAGAAGGAAATATGCCCTAGAGGCAATAATAAAGTTGTTATTTATATTTCCTTATATCATGATAAATGTTTATTATTCATGCTAGAATTGTATTAACCGAAAACTTAGTACATGTGTGAATACATAGACAAACAGAGTGTCACTAGTATGCCTCTACTTGACTAGCTCGTTAATCAAAGATGGTTAAGTTTCCTAACCATAGACATGAGTTGTCATTTGATGAACGGGATCACATCATTAGAGAATGACGTGATTGACTTGACCCATCCGTTAGCTTAGCACTATTATCATTTAGTTTATTGCTATTGCTTTCTCCATAACTTATACATGTTCCTATGACTATGAGATTATGCAACTCCCGAATACCAGAGGAACACTTAGTGTGCTATCAAACGTCACAATGTAATTGGGTGAGTATACACTACTAGGGAAAACCTTATACATAGAGGTATAGCAGTAGCGCTGGTTAAAACACAGCGCTATTGCTACTTATTAGTAGCGCTTGTTACAAAAGCACGCTACAACCATTGCTGTAGCAGTAGCGCGTCTATGCGGAAAAGCGCTACTACTATAATTCCCTCTCTGGTGCCAGTTGGCTAGGAACAGTAGTAGCGATTCTTCCAAAAGCACGCTACTGCTAAAAACTTTGTAGCAAAGCGTTTATGCTGCAGAGCGCTACTGCTATGAAAAAGAAAATGAATAGAAAAGTAAGTAGAAAAGTAAATGAAAATGAAAGAAATAGAAAGAGGAGAAATGAAAAAAAGAAAATGTAAAGAAAACAAAAGAACAAGAAAAATAAAATAGAAAGGAATAGTTGTACCGCGTTTCGCTGGAAAACGCTATAGCTAACTTAGCTATAGCGCGTTTGGCAAAACGAGCTACTGCTAGTTTGACTTAACCCCCGGTCGCGCGAGCTCAAAATTTTGCTAAGACCTTCCCCCTCCACTCCCCCTCTCCCCCAACTGCTCCATCGCTGTCGTCGCCCTGCCGCCTTCGACCACACCGCCGCCGCCCGAGGCCGCCTTCAACCACACCGCCGCCGCCCGAGGCCGCCCTCGACCTCACAGCCGCCGCCCGAGGCCGTCGTCGACCTCACCGTTGCCTCCCTCGAGCTCACTGCCGCCGCCCTCCACCTCACCACCGCCACCCGAGGCCGCCCAGGACCTCCGCCGCCCGAGCCACAGCCTGCCCTCGCCGCTGACCGTAAGGCTTTGCCTCTCCTCTCCCCTATCCTCCTCCTCTATCTCTCTCTGCTAAGGCAATTCGTATATATATATATATATATATATATATATATATATATATATATATATTGATGCTGTGTTGATGTTCATATGAACCCTAGATTTGTATAGGGAAGTAGGCATTTTTTAGCATTTAGGAAAAATGATTATCAATTTTTTTAGGAAATTAGCTAGGGCATTTTTTTATGAAAATGCCTAAATAGTAATTCCATTTAGCTTTAAATTAATAGAGGTATGTAAATAATAATAGCATTTAGATTTAAATTAACAGAGGCTATAAACAAAAAAACACTTAACTATAAAAAATTATTTGGACTATGGACCTGAATCTGTTCCAAATTTCATTCAAATGAAATTTGAATTATTTGGACTATGCACCTGAATATTTTTTAAGAAATTGGGTGTAGGTACTAAGGTCTTGCTATGGAAATTTCGGTGAGGTCAGAAGGGTTAGAGAAAAGTATTTCGCTATAAATAAAAAACAGTAGCTATGGCATTTAGCTATAAACAAAAAAAAAGTTATTTTTCTTTTCAAAAACTTGGTTAAACTAATTGTTGCTATGTAAACAAAAAACAAGATTGTTGTTATATGATATATGTCATTGATGTTCATTTGCATATTCCATTATTGTTGATTATGTCTTTTCATTAAAGTGGCCATGTTATATGCAAATCCCTCAATAGTTTTTGCTCCTGTTATATCTTTTCATTGAAGTGGTTCGATTGTGCCCAAGTGGCTTTGTTGTTTCCAGGAAATGAAGCTGAGTGACCTATGTTTTGCCGGAATGTTGATTCATTTCCGTTCCGGCAAATTTCAGGTTCTCGATTTGTCCACTTTTAGCAAAAGTCATGCTGAAATTTTCCGTGAATTTTGGCATGACTTGCGCTACAAACTAGGACATATCGAGTGCCCGGGATTTGCCGCACCAGGAAGGAGTCAACATTCCTTCAAAACATAGGCCTTTTGTATGTCATTATTCATTTTATTAGGTCTAGAATTAATTTACTAGATTTAATCGTAGGAAACATGGCTAGCAACGATGAAAGACCGAGTTCTGGTGATTGCGACGATGTCTACCTGGCGGCAGACAAATTTTTGAGCCTTGCCGACTATCAACCGATGTTGTTGCTGGGCCCACCAGTTGCATCGGGGACTGAGACCGACACGCAGACCAGCGCGGAGACTTAGGCCGGCATCTAGACCGGCGTTGAGACTGAGACCGGCGATGCCTCGGGGAGCGGAGCCGGTATGGAACCGAAAGCAAAGAGGCGACGACTTCCTAACAAGCTCAGAACTACTAGACTGGTGGTCATGGAGGTGGACGACGGCAATTTTGAGCCAAACATGCCTGAGCAAGCGCGCGCGTGCTACGACAATAAAATTGGCTACATCATACGGACAACCGCCACCATCAAAGATGAGAAACTAAACAAGATAGATAATATGAGGCCCTCCCTCCTAAAGAAGCTGCACCAGATATTCTTGTTCCCGGGACGGAATGAAAAGGATTATAAAGATCCAGATAAGGACCCGGCAATGAAGAAGATAAACAAACACGCCATGAGCAAATTTAGCGACGCGTTGGCCGCCTGGAAAGCAAGGGTGAAATATCGGATCGTCAACGAAAAGGAACCCCACTCTGAGATTGTAAAGGATAATCCGACAATCACGGAGAGCACTTTGAAATATTCAAGGCGGCTTGCGAGGCCGAAGATGCCAAAAAAGTCAGAGTACATGAAGGGGCTTCAACAGAAGAACATTGGGTGCCACCATCTCGAAAGTCGTGGTTATGGCGGGAAGAGGTCCATATGGGCCAAGGAGGACGCGGAAGCCGTGAGTCTGGGCATCCCAGACCCCTTGGCGGAGTTCACCGCCCCGCAGGAGCATGACGTCCTCAAGGCCCGGCACCATAGGAACCCAGTGAAGAAGGTTTTCGAGAAGAACGCGGTCACGATGGAGTTCATTAGACTGTTGGTAATTTTAGTTTCTGATCAATTCGACTGCATGTTAGTCATACTCGTAAACGATCCTTGTGCCTTTTGCAGAGAGAGCAGCACAGGATTGCGGCCGAAAGCGACTCACCGTCTGAGGCGTTGGCGAGGCGGCCCAAGTGGGACACTCCATTCAACCAGGCATTGAACATATTGAAAGGACTCCCGGTGGAGATTCGACTGTCGTATGGATGCGTGCACGGTGTCGGAGACGGCGCCACGTGGAATAAGTACTACCATGAGACCATGGAGGAGAGAAAGGAAAGACGGAGGTTAACTGAAGAAAATATCGACAAGAAGGTCGAGATTGCGGTTGAAAAGAAATCATCGGAGACAGTCGCAACAGCGGTAGCTGCCGCAAAGAAAGTGCTTGTAGATATGTCTACTACCTTGGTTTTGGCCGTTTTCAATTGGAGCAGGCAAAAACCAGAAGAAAAAAATGCAGCGGACTTTCCCCTTGCTGACATCCTCAGGAGCAGCTCGACTAGCGTTGCACCAGCACTTGCTCCCGCACCGGCTCCTGCACCTTCTCCCACACCTGCTCCAGCACTGGCTCCTGCACCTCCTCCCGCACCGGTTGCTGCACCTGCTCCCGCACCGGCTCCTGCACCTGCCCCCGGACCGGCTTCCGCACCTGCTCTCGCACCGGACGTGCTCGGCGGTGCTTCGTCTTTGGCTGAGCTCGACGCCCTCACGGTATCTGTCACACCGGCCCCCTTAAATAAATGTATAATATCCCGTTTTCGTTGCCTTTCGGATGTCTCACGTCACAGACTTTTCTTTGAAGGCCGAGGAAACCCCGTGCACCATATTGTACACCATCGGCGACTAGAAGGTGGACGTGGGGAAGGCGATGATAATGGAGCCGAAGGAACCATTGTTCCACAACCGGCCGATCCACCCGAAAGTCTTCAAGGTTTCCGTGGCCAGTGTCAAACCGGTCCACGAGAATTTGGATCCTCCGATACTAGTGGGGGATGACGACAAGACCCCGCGGCGGCTTGGTGATTGTTGCAATGGGTGGGTCCTGTTGTGGCCAAAGAGTCTGCTTCGTCTGGAGGCAGCCGGGAGCACACCCACGAGCATGCAGTTAGGTATGAACATCAACACCTCGCCTACTCCATTAGTCACCGGTGACGTCGCCATAGATGAGGATGAGGATGACGATGACGCTCAAGAGTATGTCTATACTGGCGCCTACTTAGGGGTTGAGCGTCATGAGTCGGTGAATAAATTGCTGCCTCCGGAGTCTGAACATATTATGGATAACTTTTCGGTAGTAAAGAAGTCTAGGAAGAGACTGAGGAAAGGCAAAAAATGCTTCTTCTATGATCCAGCCGCCTCATCAGCCTCAGGTTCAAGACCGTATAGATATCCCCAATGCGGAAAAATGGCATATCCCCGGTCAACCAATCCTACCTGAAGGAGTGCTAGGGGCCAGATTCAGCGATTTAAGGAGACTTCATGACGATGTGCTGCGGATAGAGAAAGGCCTCATGGCCTCAAAAAATCCAGGATACCCACTCTACATGGTTAACGTGCTGCGGGGTTTGTCGTACGTCGACACATTCCCCCCGGAGAAGTTCTTCCTTCAATACGATTAAATCTTCGACATGTTTCACTTGAAGAAGCTGGATTTTGCGTTTGTCTGCCTTTATACTTTGCACATGAACTACCTCATCGGGGTTGAGAAGATACCTCATATCTGTGTCGCTGACCCATACTTCATGCACGAGGCCTTCTTAGGAGTCTGCGCAAACCACGGTGCATACGCGAGGGAATACATCATCAATTTCATGCTCACCAATAAGGACAAGGGAGGCGATTCTCGTGCCTTATCATCCCATGTAAGTCATTCGCGCGGATATCCTTCCTTTGATTTCAATCATTCATTTGCACGATGGAGGCTAATTAATTTGAGGTGTACTTATTTTGCGCAGCGGCGGGCGCGCCGTCCTCATCATCCTCTACGCCTGATACTCCCATGCTCTTTACTTGGACTTGTCGAAGAACATTAACAAAAAGGATTACACTGATGACCCACAAGTATAGGGGATCTATCGTAGTCCTTTCGATAAGTAAGAGTGTCAAAGCCAACGAGGAGCAGAAGGAAATGGTAAGCGGTTTCCGGCAAGGTATTCTCTGCAAGTACTGAAATAAGTGGTAACAGATAGTTTAGTGATAGGATAATTTGTGACGAGCAACAAGTAAAAAAAGTAAATAAAGTGCAGCAAGGTGGCCCAATCCTTTTGTAGCAAAGGACAAGCCTGGAAAAACTCTTATATGATGTAAAGCGCTCCCGAGGACACCTGGGAATATCGCCAAGCTAGTTTTCATCACACTCATATGATTCGCGTTCGGTACTTTGATAATTTGGTATGTGGGTGGACCGGTGCTTGGGTGCTGCCCTTACTTGGACAGACATCCCACTTATGATTAACCTCTATTGCAAGCTTCCGCAAATACAACAAAAGTATTAAGGTAAACCTAACCATAGCATGAAACATATGGATCCAATTTAGCCCCTTACGAAGCAGCACATAAACTAGGGTTTAAGCTTCTATCACTCTAGCAACCCATCATCTACTTATTACTTCCCAATGCCTTCCTCTAGGCCCAAACAATGGTGAAGTGTCATGTAGTCGACGTTCACATAACACCACTAGAGGAGAGACAACATACATCTCATCAAAATATCGAACGAATACCAAATTCACATGACTACTAATAATAAGACTTCTCCCATGTCCTTAGGAATAAAAGTAACTACTCACAAAGCATAAACATGTTCATAATCCGAGGGGTATTAATGTGCATATAGGATTTGAACACATGATCTTCCACCAATTAAACCAACTAGCATCATCTACAAGGACCAATTAACACTACTAGCAACCTACTAGCACCAATCCCGGACTTGGAGACAAGAATTGGATACAAGAGATGAACTAGGGTTTTGAGATGAGATGGTGCTGATGAAGATGTTGATGGAGATTTCCCTCTCCCGATGAGAGGAGCGTTGGTGATGACGATGGCGATGATTTTCCCCTCCGGGAGGGAAGTTTCCCCGCCAGAACAGCCCCGCCAGAACCCTAGATTGGCTCCGCCAAGGTTCCGCCTCGTGGCGGCAGAGTTTTGTCTAAGAAGATGGCTTATGATTTTTTCCCATCGATAGAGTCCATATAGCAGAAGATGGTCAGCGGAGGTCCACCAGGGGGCCCATGAGGTAGGGGGCGCGCCCAGGGGGTAGGGCGCGCACCGCACCCTCGTGGGCAGGGTGTGGCCCCCCTGGTGAACTTCTTGGGCTCAATGTTTTTTATATATTTGGAAAACATCATCTGTGAAGTTTCAGGACTTTTGGAGCTGTGCAGAATAGGTCTCTAATATTTGCTCCTTTTCCATCCAGAATCCCAGCTGCCGGCATTCTACCTCTTTATGTAAACCTTGTAAAATAAGAGAAAATAGGCATAAGTATTGTGACATAATGTGTAATAACAATGCATGATGCAATAAATATTGATATAAAAGCATGATGCAAAATGGACGTATCAACTCCCCCAAGCTTAGACCTCGCTTGTCCTCAAGCGAAAAGCTGAAATCGAAAAATATATCCACATGTTTAGAGATGAAGGTGTCGACAAAAATAAAATACGGACATGAGGGCATCATGATCATTCTTAGAGCAGCAACTTATATAATTCTTGTCATATGATATCTTATGCTAGAGTAATAATTCAATCACAATATTAATTATGAATCGTAAACTTCACTGAAAACTAACAAACTATAATCTCAGTCATTGAGGCAATTGCAATTTATCATAACATAGGAAAGAGTCAATGTATAAGAGCATTTCAGCAAGTCCACATACTCAACTATCATATAGTCTTTCACAATTGCTGACACTCACGCAATACTTATGGGTATGGAGTTTTAATCAGACACAGAGAAAGATAGGGGCTTATAGTTTTTCCTCCCAACGTTTTACCTCAAGGGTAATGTCAACAGTAATAGTTCATGAAAACCACATCCAATTAGCCATATATACCGGGATCTTTCCAACATATTGTGCTTGCCAAAGGGTAAAATGTAAAAAGGAAGGGTGCAGATCACCATGACTCTTTTGCAGTAAAGGAGATAAAAGTAAAAGATAGGCCCTTCGCAGAGGGAAGCAGAGGTTGTCATGCGCTTTTATGGTTGGATGCACAAACTCCTAATGTGAAAGAACATCACTTTGTATTGCCACTTGTGATATGGACCTTTATTATGCAGTCTGTCACTTTTATTACTTCCATATCACACAATCGTATAAAGCTTATTTCTTCCACACCAATCAATCATACATATTTAGATAGCAATATTTATTGCTTGCACCGATGACAACTTACTTGATAGATCTGACACAATCCATAGGTAGGTATGGTTGACTCTCATGGCAAAACTGGTTTAAGGGTGTTTGGAAGCACAAGTAGTATCTCTACTTGGTGCAATGAATTTGGCCAGCATGAGGGAGAAAGGCAAGCTCAACATGTTGGAGGATCCAAGACAATATAATTTATCTCAGATGTAAGAAAACATAACCCATTATGTTGTCTTCCTTGTCCAATGTCAACTCTTTAGCATGTCATATTTTAATGAGTGCTCACAATCATAAAAGATGTCCAAGATACACTACAGGAATCAGCTACTTTGCCGTCTGCCATAGCGGACGGCAAAGGCACGAACGGCGGACGGCAAAGGCCTTTGCCGTCAGCGGCGGAGGGCAAAAGGCTCCGGTAAAGTAGGCTTCGATAAACAGGTTCTTTGCCGTCAGCTATTGACGGCAAAGTCTTTGCCGTCTGCGGCGGACGGCAAAGAGAGATCGGCAGACGGCAAAGACGGCGGACGGCAATAGTTGCGCTGTCAGTCCGTTAAGTGGCTAACGGAAGGCCTTTGTCGTCTGCCGCTGACGGCAAAATTTCTAGGGTCTTTGCCGACCGCTGTATGATGTCATCTACACGTCACTACGTGGCAGGTTCTTTGCCGTCTGCCACTGACGGCAAAGTCTTTGCCGTCTGCCACTGTAGGCAAACTGACCAAACGGGTCAGCTCCCAGGAAGCACAGGTGGACGCCACGTGGCTTCTTTGCCGTCCGCGGCAGACGGCAAAGAGCAGGTTGCCGTCGGTGGCAGACGGCAAAGAGCCTGCATATTGGCTCTTTTATCTGTTTTTTATTAAATCCAACAATTTTCATCACAAATATATATGACATATATAGATATATTTCAAAAGGCCATTACAGAGCAAACATATAAGATATCCAACACATAACTTCATCATCCAACCATATATATTACATGCATAGTTCCATCATACATAACAAGTTCAACATAGAGGCATCCAACCATATATATTACAATAGTTTCATCCAACGATACATGCATAGTTCAATGATACAAAAGAAACAGAGAAAGGGATAAGGAGCACTCCATCTATGCAAGCTTTCGTCAAGTGAATGAAATCTGCAAAATGAAAAATAAGAAAGTTAGAACAAGAAGAGTAGAACAAGAAGAAGACTAGAACAAGAAGAGTATGTCATTTATGAGCTAACTTACGTGAAATGGATCGTATATGAGCTAACTAAGTTGAAATGGGTCGTTTATGAGCTAGCTAAGGTGAAATGGATCATTTATGAGCTAACTTAGTTGAAATGGGTCGTTTATGAGCTAGCGAAGGTGAAATGGATCATTTATGAGCTAACTTAGTTGAAATGGGTCGTTTATGAGCTAAGTAAGGTCAAATGGATCGTTTATGAGCTAACCTAGGTGCAATGGATCGCTTATGAGCAAACTTAGGTAAAATGCATCATTTTAGAGGTAACCTAGGTAAGATGGATCATTTTGGAGCTAACCTAGGTAAAATGGGTCATTTTAGAGCTAACTTCGGTAGAATGGATCATTTATGAGCTAAGTAAGGTTAAATGGATCATTTTAGAACTAACTTAGGTAAAATAGATCGTTTATGAGCTAACTTAGGTAAAATGGATCGTTTTTGAGCTAACTAAGGTGAAATGAATCGTTTTTGAGCTAACTAAGGTGAAGGGCATCATTTTTGAGCTAACTAAGGTGAAATGGATCGTTTTTGAGCTAACTAGGTGAAATGAATCGTTTTTGAGCTAACTAAGGTAAAATGGATCGCTTTTGAGCTAACTTAGGTGAAATGGATCGTTTTTGAGCAAACTTAGGTGAAATGGATCATTTAAGAGCTAATTTAGGTGAAATGGATCGTTTTTGAGCTAACTAAGGTGAAATGGATCATTTTTGAGCTAACTAAGGTGAAATGGATCATTTTTGAGCAAACTTAGGTGAAATGGATCATTTAAGAGCTAATTTAGGTGAAATGGATCGTTTTTGAGCTAACTAAGGTGAAATGGATCGTTTTTGAGCAAACTTAGGTGAAATGGATCATTTAAGAGCTAATTTAGGTGAAATGGATCGTTTTTGAGCAAACTTAGGTGAAATGGATCATTTAAGAGCTAATTTAGGTGAAATGGATCGTTTTTAGCTAACTTAGGTGAAATGGATCGTTTAGGAGCTACTCTAGGTAAATTGGGTCATTTTAGAGCTAACTTGGATAAACTGGATCATTTATAAGCTAACCTAGGTAAGATGGGTCATTTTGGAGCTAACTTAGGTAAAATGGATCGTCTATGAGCTAACTAAGCTAATTATGCAATTTTTGACATAAGTAAGCTAAGTATAGATCGTTTTAGAGCTAACTTAGGTAAAATGGATGGTTTTGGAGGTCAGTAAGCTTATTAAGTCATTTTGGAGGAGAAGAAGCTAAGTCTACGTCATTATGGTAAGCATTGGAGGAAATAAAGCTAAGTCTAGGTCTTTATGCATGTTTTAAGCAAAACACTAGATAAACATACCAAGATCCAGGAGGTGTAGGAGCGGGGTGGCTCGTGTCGGTAGCTGGAGAAGGATCGTGTGATGCTTGTCTGGAGTTTTATTACGTCCATGCAACCTACACTCTAATAGGTAATGATAGGTCCTAATCCCACCCGTGTATGTGTAGATTGGGTTCATTTTCCCATGCTATGCTCCGGATCCGACGCAAAATTTCGGCAGCACCTCCCCGCTATTCTCCTGATACACGTCTCTGCAATAAACAGAGAGGATGTGTACCAGGAGAACAACAGGGGAGGCACTGACGAAATATGTGCGTCGGATCCGTAGCAAAGCATATGGGAAAACGAACCCAATCTACACATACTCGGGCTGTCCATGGATAGCGTTGGACAATTCGAAAGAATCAAGGTTATAAATATGCAAATGCATGCATATTTATAACTATGACGCTTTCGAACGGGAGACACATATTGGTTACGCATACTGATGATTCAAGACACATATATAGCTAGCTATCAAGTTTCATCGGAATAGATCAAATAATTAATGGGGGAGGAGGACTTGTCATTTGTGCTCACCCACGAACGAAGGGGCAGAGCTCGTCAAACGCACGGCGAGGTCGTCGAACACCAAACCTCGCAGCGATGAAACAACTGCACATTTAAAACTACACGATCAACACAATTATATATGATGTTTTTCATAACTAAATCGAAAAATATATGACCTAACTAATAATTCACAAATATATGACCCCGTCGGCCTCTGGAAGGCCAAAGAACACCTTAATTTTCGGGAGGTGTCGGTGGTCAGGGTGCCCTGTCGGTGTCGGGGTGCCGTGTCGGGGTCGGGGTCTCGGGGTCGGGGTGTCGGGTCGGGGTGCCAGGTCGGGGTCGGGGTGCCGTGTCGGTGTCGGGGTCAGGGTGTCGGGTCCGACTCGCGGTCGGGGTCAGGGTCTCGGGGTCGGGGTGTCGGGTCGGGGTGCCGGGTCGGGGTCGGGGTGCCGTGTCAGTGTCGGGGTCGGGGTGTCGGGTAAGGCCCGGGGTCTCGGGGTCGGGGTCTCGGGGTCGGGGTGTCGGGTCAGGGTCGGGGTCTCGGGGTCGGGGTGTCTGGTCGGGGTGTCGGGTCAGGGTCGGGGTCGGGGTGTCGGGTTGGGGTCGGGGTGCCGTGTCCGTGTCGGGGTCAGGGTGTCGGGGTGTCGTGTCGGTGTCGGGGTCGGGGTCTCGGGGTCGGGGTGTCGGGTTGGGGTCGGGGTGCCGTGTCCGTGTCGGGGTCGGGGTGTCGGGTCAGGCTCGGGGCCGGGGTGTCGGGGTCGGGGTCGGGGTGTCAGGGTCGAGGTCTAGGGGTCGGGGTCGGGGTCGGGGTGTCGGGGTCGGGGTCTAGGGGTCGGGGTGCCGGGTCGGGGTCGGGGTGCGGTGTCGGGTCGGGGTGCCGTGTCGGGTCGGGGTGCCGTGTCGGGTCGGGGGTTTTTCCTCTTTTTTCCTTTTCTTCTTCTTCCTTTTCTTCCTTTTCTTCCTTTTTTTCCTTCTTCTTCTTCTTCTTCTTCCTCCTTTCCTTTTTCCTCTTCTTCTTCTCCTCCTCTCCTCTTTTTTCTTCTTCTTTTTCCTCTTCTTCTTTTTTCTTCTCCTCCTCCTCTTCTTCTTCTCCTGATCTCCTCTTTTTTCTCTTTTTCTTCTTTCCTAAAACTAAAGTAAACCTAAAACTAGAAAAACAGAAAAAGAAAAAAACTAAATCTAAACCTAAAACTAAACTAAGACTAAACCTATAAACCTAAAACTAATCCTAAAACTAAAACTAAATCTAAACTAAACATAAACCTAAAACTAAAAAAACAGAAA
The DNA here is from genome assembly GCA_034509565.1 of Triticum monococcum. Lineage (NCBI taxonomy): Eukaryota > Viridiplantae > Streptophyta > Magnoliopsida > Poales > Poaceae > Triticum > Triticum monococcum. Next base: position 677,301,858 of record CM067845.1, read on the forward strand.
AAAAGAAAAAAAGGAAGAAGATCACCTGCAGGGTGGAGGAGGGGGGCGGTGCGGCCTAGGGCGGTGGAGGAGCGGGGCGGGGCGGCCTGGGGCGGCGGAGGAGGGGGGCGGGGCGGCCTGGGGCGGCGGCGCCGGGCCCGGCCGGGGCGGCGGGGCGCGGAGGTGCCGGGGCGCCGGGGCGTGGCGGCGCCCAGACGGCAGGGCGGTGGGGGCGGCGGGGGCGACGGGGTGGTGGGCGCCGGGGCGGCGGCGGGGGTGCTGGGGCGGCGGCAGGGGGCGCTGGGCCGGCGGCGGGGCGTGGTGCGACGGGGCGGTGGAGGTGGGAGAGAAAGAGAGAGAGAGAGGGGGTGTGGGGCGCGGCCCCGTTAACGTTACGTGGGGCCTCCCTCTTTGCCATCCGCCACCCTTTGCCGTCCGCCTTCTTGCTCTTTGCCGTCCGCTAGCGGACGGCAAAGAGGGGGCCCGTTAGGGTTTTTTTTGCAGCTCGTCAGTGGGGCCCCTCCCTCTTTGCCGTCCGCTAGCCGACGGCAAAGAATCTTTGCCGTCCGCTAGCAGATGGCAAAGAACTGGCTGATGGCAAACTTGGTCTTTGCCATCAGCCAGTTCTTTGTCGTCTGCTTTTTGGAAGCTGATGGCAAAGAGGTTCTTTGCCATCAGCGGATGGCAAAGAACTGGCAGATGGCAAACTAGCTGATTCCAGTAGTGATAGTATATTTATATGTGAAGACCCCTCTTTCTTTATTACTTCCTATTAATTGCAACAATGACCAAACTATGTTTGTCAACCCTCAATAACTTTTATTCATCATACTCTTTCTATGTGAGCTCATTACTCTCCATAAGACTCACATGATCTCTTTGTTTCTTTTTATTTCTTTCTCTTTTCTTTTCTTTTATTTGGGATCATGGCAAAAATAGGCAAGCCCTTGACTCAACACTAATCTTTATTATATAGCTCATAGACTCGATTACATAGAAGGATAATAAAGCAAAACTCAGAACAAGATCATACTAAGTACTTTTATTCTACTAGATCAAGATATTACCAAAGGATCAAACTAAGAAAACGGTAAAGATAAAGGTGATGGTGATACGATACCGGGGCACTCCCCCAAGCTTGGCAGTTGCCAAGTGGAGTGCCCATATCAGATACTCAATTCTTCTTTGTTGGAGGAGACGGTGGTGATGTTGTTGATGGCGTAGGCTTGTCGCCCTTCTTCCAAGGCATAGGCTCACCATCATAGAAGGATGACCGAGTCTCCGGGATCCTCAAATCTGCAGCCAAACTCATCCTTTTGAATCTATATTCATACTCACAGTTTTGGTTTTGCAGGTCATAGATTTGAGCTTGGAGGTGCTCAATTTTCTCGTGAAGCTTGAAGATGGTCTTCCCGATGTGGTCGGCATCCAGCTTGTGTTTGTTGGTGAACTCTGCGATCATCATGTAGTTGGAGTTGAGTCCACGCTCCACCATCCCCTGACACTTGAAAACTTGTTGCTCCATTGCTTCGAGCCTCGTCTCCACGCTTCCGGTCCCCTTCGGTCCCTCAGCATCACGGATGTGCAACAACCCATCACACATCTCAATGGTTTGAGGGTGTCGCTGCACCTTCGCTAGGTAAGGGTTGATGACCTTCTCGAAGAACTTGTCCTTGGTGCACTTGGAGACGTCATGATAATCTAGATCTGTCAGAAAAACAACTCGAAACAAAGGCAAGAGATTTTTGCGTGATACGGGAGTCAAAACCCCCGGGAGGTTATATAATGAATTTTTACTGACCAAAATACGTGTTCTGTAAGAAAACGGAGTCCGGAGAGCACACGAGGTGCCCACGAGGTAGGGGGCGCGCCCAGGGGGTAGGGCACGCCCTCCACCCTGTGGGGCCCTCGTGTCCTTTCCGGACTGCTTCTTATTTTTCTACTTTGCTAAATATTCTAAAACGGAGAAATTTGCCTTAAAAACTGTTTTGGAGTCGGTTTACTTACCGTACCACATACCTATTCCTTTTCGGAGTCTGAAACGTTCCGGAAAGTGTCCCTTATGTATTCCTCCGGGGTTATAGTTTCAATAACATTGGTTTCAACATTTATGGGATTACCTGAGATATAATGTTTGATTCTTTTCCCATTTACCACCATCGGATTTGTGCCTTCGAAGTTGTTGATTTTTATGGCACCGGAACGGTAGACCTCTTCGATAACGTAGGGACCTTCTCATTTAGAGAGAAGTTTTCCTACAAAAAATCTTAAACGAGAGTTGTATAGCAATACATAATCACCTAAATTAAACTCACGCTTTTGTATTCTTTTATCATGCCACCTTTTAACTTTTTCTTTAAACAACTTGGAATTTTCGTAAGCTTGGGTTCTCCATTCATCAAGTGAATTAATATCAAAAAACATCTTCTCACCAGAAAGTTCAAAATCATAATTTAATTCTTTAATAGCCCAATAAGCCTTGTGTTCTAGTTCGAGAGGTAAGTGACATGCTTTTCCATAGACCATTTTATACGGAGACATACCCATAGGATTTTTATATGCAGTTTTATAGGCCCATAATGCATCATCAAGTTTCTTGGACCAATTCTTTCTGGACCTATTAACAATCTTTTGCAAAATTAATTTGAGTTCTCTATTACTCAATTCTACTTGACCACTAGACCGAGGGTGATAAGGGGTTGCAATTCTATGATTAACATCATATTTAGCAAGCATTTTACGGAAAGCACCATGAATAAAATGTGAACCACCATCAGTCATTAAATATCTAGGGACTCCAAACCTTGGAAAGATAACTTCTTTAAGCATTTTAATAGAAGTGTTATGATCAGCACTACTAGTTGGAATAGCTTCTACCCACTTAGTAACGTAATCAACAGCAACTAAAATATGTGTATAACCATTAGAGGAAGGAAAAGGTCCCATATAGTCAAAGCCCCAAACATCAAATGGTTCAATAACAAGTGAATAATTCATAGGCATTTCTTGACGTCTACTAATATTACCAATTCTTTGACATTCATCACAAGAGAAGACAAACTTACGGGCATCCTTGAAGAGAGTAGGCCAATAAAAACCAGATTGTAGTACCTTATGTGCGGTTCTATCTCCAGCATGGTGCCCTCCATAAGCTTTGGAGTGACACTTTCGTAGGATATGTTCCTGTTCATGCTCAGGTACACAACGTCTAATAACACCATCTACTCCTTCTTTGTAAAGATGTGGGTCATCCCAAAAGTAATGCCTCAAATCATAAAAGAACTTTTTCTTTTGCTGGTTTGTGAAACTAGATGGTATAAACTTAGCAACAGTGTAATTAGCATAATCAGCATACCATGGAGCAGTATGAGAAGCATTTACGACATTTAGTTGCTCATCAGGAAAGCTATCATCAATAGGTAGTGGGTCATCAAGCACATTTTCTAACCTAGACAAGTTGTCTGCAACGGGGTTCTCGGCTCCTTTTCTATCAACAATATGTAAATCAAATTCTTGTAGCAAGAGAACCCATCTAATAAGTCTAGGTTTAACATCTTTATTTTCCATAAGATATTTAATAGCAACATGATAAGTGTGAATAGTTACTTTAGAATCAACAATATATGGTCTAAACTTATCACAAGCAAATACAACTGCTAAGAATTCTTTTTCAGTAGTAGCATAATTTCTTTGAGCATTGTCTAGAGTTTTACTAGCATATTGAATAACATTTAGTTTCTTATCAACTCTTTGTCCTAGAACAGCACCTACAGCATAATCACTAGCATCACACATAATTTCAAAGGGTAAATTCCAATCAGGTGGCTTAACGATAGGTGCAGAGATCAATGCTTTCTTAAGTATTTCAAATGCTTCTACACAATCATCATCAAAAACAAATGGTATATCTTTTTCTAATAAATTAGTCAGAGGCCGAGAGATTTTTGAGAAGTCCTTGATGAACCTCGTATAAAAACCAGCATGACCAAGGAAACTTCTTATACCTTTGATGTCTTTGGGACATGGCATCTTTTCAATAGCATCAACCTTGGCTTTATCAACTTCAATACCTCTTTCAGAAACTTTATGCCCCAAGACAATACCTTCATTAACCATAAAGTGGCACTTTTCCCAATTCAAGACAAGATTAGTTTCTTCACATCTCTGCAAAACTCGAACAAGGTTTCTCAAGCAATCATCAAAAGAAGATCCATAGACAGAAAAGTCGTCCATGAAAACCTCACAAATCTTTTCACAAAAGTCATAGAATATAGCCATCATGCATCTTTGAAAGGTAGCAGGTGCATTACATAAACCAAAAGGCATACGTCTATAAGCAAAATTACCAAAAGGGCATGTAAAAGTAGTCTTTGATTGATCTTTGGCTGACATAGGTATTTGAGAGAAACCAGAATAACCATCTAGAAAGCAAAAATGTAAATGTTTGGATAATCTTTCTAGCATTTGATCAATAAAAGGTAAGGGGTAATGATCTTTTTTAGTAGCCTTATTTAATTTGTGGATCAATTACCATCCTATAACCAGTAATAATTCTTTGAGGAATCAATTCATCTTTATCATTAGGAACAACAGTAATACCTCCCTTCTTAGGGACGCAATGGACAGGACTTACCCACTGACTATCAGCAACGAGGTAAATTATACCTGCCTCAAGGAGCTTCGGTATCTCCTTTCTTACCACTTCTTTCATTTTAGGATTCAGACGGCCTTGATGATCACAAACTGGTTTAGTATCTTATTCCAAATTAATTTTATGTTGGCATAGAGTGGGACTAATGCCCTTAAGATCATCAAGAATATACCCAATAGCAGCACGGTGCTTCTTCAGATTTTTCAATAATCTCTCTTCTTCATGTTCTGAAAGGTTAGCACTAATAATAACAGGATATATGTTTTCTCATCAAGATAAGCATATTTAAGAGTATCCGATAACGGTTTAAGCTCAAACACAGGATCACCCTTGGGTGAGGAGGATCTCCTAGGATTTCAACAGGTAAATTATGTTTTAGAATAGGTTCTTGTTTAAAGAATACTTCATCTAATTCCCTTCTTTCATTCATAAACATATCATTTTCATGGTCTAGTAAATATTGTTCTAAAGGATCATTAGGAGGTACGGCAATAGAAGCAAGACCAATAATTTCATCTTTACTAGGTAATTCTTCTTCACGGTGTTGTCTACTAAATTTAGAAAAATTAAATTCATGAGTCATATCATCTAAACCGACAGTAACAACATCGCTTTTGCAATCTATGGTAGCATTAACAGTATTTAAGAAGGGTCTACCAAATATAATGGGACAAAAACTATCTTGTGGGGAACCAAGAACAAGAAAATCAGCAGGATATTTAGTTTTCCCACATAAGACTTCAACATCTCTAACAATTCCCATTGGTGAAATAGTATCTCTATTAGCAAGTTTAATTTTGACATCAATATCTTTTAACTCAACAGGTGCAATGGCATGCATAATTCCGTTGTATAAGTCAATAGGTATTGCACTAGCACCCATATCACATAAGCCATGATAACAATGATCTCCTATTTTAACAGAAATAACAGGCATACCTACCACAGGTCTAGGTTTATCTGCATCACGGGGTTTAGCAATTCTAGCAGTTTCATCACAAATATAAATAACATGCCCATCTATATTATCAGACAAGAGATCTTTAACAATAGCAATATTAGGTTCAACTTTAACTTGCTCAGGAGGTGTATATGTTTTAATATTGCTTTTACGAACCACAGTTGAAGCTTTAGCATGATCCTTGATCCTAACAGGGAAAGGTGGTTTCTCAACATAAGTAAGAACAATAGGATCATTATAAGTAATAGTCTTTTCTTCAACTGTAATATGTGCAGCTACTTTTACTTCCATGGGGGGTGATATTTAAAACACTTCTCCTTGGGGAGATCAACATAAGCAGCAAAAGATTCACAGAAAGAAGCTACTATCTCAGAGTCAAGTCCATATTTAGTGCTAAATTTACGAAAAATATCGGTATCCATAAAAGATTTAACACAATCAAAACTAGGTGTCATACCTGACTCCTTACCATTGTCGAGGTCCCAATCTTCGGAGTTGCGTTTAATTCTTTCCAATAAATCCCATTTGAATTCAATAGTCTTCATCATAAAAGAGCTAGCACAAGAAGTATCAAGCATGGTGCGATTATTATCAGAAAGCCGAGCATAAATTTTTTGAATAATCATTTCTCTTGAGAGCTCATGATTGGGGCATGAATATAACATTGATTTAAGCCTCCCCCAAGCTTGAGCGATGCTTTCTTCTTCGTGAGGCCAAAAATTATATATATAATTGCGATCATGATGAACAAGATGCATAGGATAAAACTTTCAATGAAATTCCAACTTCAATCGTTTGTAGTTCCAAGACTCCATATCATCACATAGCCTATACCATGTCGATGCATCTCCCCTCAAAGATAAAGAGAAGACCTTCTTATTAACAACATCTCCGGGTACACCTGCAAGCTTAAATAATCCACAAACTTGATCCACATATATCAAATGTTCATCAGGATGTTTTGTTCCATCTCCTAGAAAAGGATTAGCTAGCAGTTTTTCTATCATACCCGAAGGAACTTCAAAGCAAGCATTTTCATTTTCATATTCATTTTCAGCAGGTTCAGTAAGTTGAGGAGCAACTCTTTGCTCTACTGGTCGGGGTGAAGATACCCCGAACAAGCCTCTCAGAGGATTACCTTCCATAGTGACAAGTGACAGTAAATTTCAGCACACTATATAATTTTTTCCTTACCAAATTCCACCTACCAAAGGCGCTTCACTCCCCGGCAACGGCGCCAGAAAAGAGTCTTGATGACCCACAAGTATAGGGGATCTATCATAGTCCTTTCAATAAGTAAGAGTGTCGAACCCAATGAGGAGCAGAAGGAAATGGTAAGCGGTTTCCAGCAAGGTATTCTCTGCAAGTACTGAAATAAGTGGTAACAGATAGTTTTGTGATAGGATAATTTGTGACGAGCAACAAGTAACAAAAGTAAATAAAGTGCAGCAAGGTGGCCCAATCCTTTTGTAGCAAAGGACAAGCCTGGACAAACTCTTATATGATGTAAAGTGCTCCCGAGGACACATGGGAATATCGTCAAGCTAGTTTTCATCATGCTCATATGATTCGCGTTCGGTACTTTGATAATTTGGTATGTGGGTGGACCGGTGCTTGGGTGCTGCCCCTTACTTGGACAAACTTCCCACTTATGATTAACCTCTATTGCAAGCATCCGCAAATAAAACAAAAGTATTAAGGTAAACCTAAGCATAGCATGAAACATATGGATCCAATTCAGCCCCTTACGATGCAACGCATAAACTAGGGTTTAAGCTTCTGACACTCTAGCAACCCATCATCTACTTATTACTTCCCAATGCCTTCGTCTAGGCCCAAACAATGGTGAAGTGTCATGTAGTTAACATTCACATAACACCACTAGAGGAGAGACAACATGAATCTCATCAAAATATCGAACGAATATCAAATTCACATGACTACTAATAGCAAGACTTCTCCCATGTCCTCGGGAACAAAAGTAACTACTCACAAAGCATAAACATGTTCATAATCAGAGGGGTATTAATGTGCATATAGGATCTGAACATATGATCTTCCACCAATTAAACCAACTAGCATCAACTACAAGGAGAAATTAACACTACTAGCAACCTACTAGCACCAATCCCGGACTTGGAGAAAAGAATTGGATACAAGAGATGAACTAGGGTTTTGAGATGAGATGGTGCTGATGAAGATGTTGATGCAGATTGCCCTCTCCCGATGAGAGGAGCGTTGGTGATGACGATGGCGATGATTTCCCCCTCCGGGAGGGAAGTTTCCCTGGCAGAACAGGCCCCCAGAACCCTAGATTGGCTCCGCCAAGGTTCCGCCTCGTGGCGGCGGAGTATCGTCCGAGAAGATGGCTTATGATTTTCTCCCATCAAAAGAGTCCATATAGCAGAAGATGGTCACCGGGGGTCCCACAAGGTAGGGGGCGCGCCCAGGGGGTAGGGTGCGCACCCCACCCTCGTGGGCAGGGTGTGGCCCCCTGGTGAATTTCTTGCGCTCAATGTTTTTTATATATTTGGAAAACATCATCCGTGAAGTTTCAGGACTTTTGGAGCTGTGCAGAATAGGTCTCTAATATTTGCTCATTTTCCAGCCAGAATCCCATCTGCCGGCATTCTACCTCTTTATGTAAACCTTGTAAAATAAGAGAGAACAGGCATAAGTATTGTGACATAATGTGTAATAACAACCCATAATGCAATAAATATTGATATAAAAGCATGATGCAATATGGACGTATCATACACCCACATCAAGTATGTTCTCGACAGTGCTATGTTTTACTACGGCGCACGGGGTGGAGAGGTCAAGGACAAGAAGAAAAAGGACGGAAGGCCCGCCATCGGCCATAAGACCGACTTCTGCTGCATCCAGCAACCGAGTGATTCGCTTAATGATGGATTTTATGTCCTACACCATATGCTGGAGTACAAACGGGATCACCAGAATCTTCGCATGTCACCTAGATCCGACGATGCCCATATTCTGCAATGGGCAAAGAACTTAGGAGATATCGAGGATCATCGACTTCGAGCTGAGTTCTATCACATCGAGCGCGAACTTGCCCAAATCATCATGAAGGAAGTTGTTGAAAAAACAGGGATGTTCTATGAAGAAGGACAAATGTCACAGGAAGATGTCCGAACACGCGTAGCCGCTCAGCGTCTTGACCTGAAGCCTTTCACTAAGCTCGGGGACTATATCCCTGACTTGGATGGATGGCACGACATGGAGTGATTGTCGATATATGACAATGTGTCCGTTTAGTCCATACTATCCGTATGATGAAACTTTGAATTATGCACGACGAAACTTTATTTGTGATGTAATTAAACCGTCCTCCTCGACTAGCGAAGATCACTCTAGTTAAGGCATTTTGGGTATGATGAACTTTGTTATTTATGCTTATGATATGTTGCTTCTATTTTTGCCAAGTCTGTCTCTTTCTGTTGCTCAACTATATATGTTGCATATCATCGATTCATGTGACGATGTAGGTGTATAGATCATCGATGGCGAAGAAGTGCTACGCCAGGAGTATACGACGAGTGGCTGGAATGTCATTCCCAGGTGTACCGGTTTTCCGGTTTCGGAGCGACAGCCAGTGGTTAGTTTAGGTTCACGCAAAGTGATAGCTCTTCTCGCATATATCATTGTTTAGATGGATGACGATGTAGTTGCAAGTAATCAAGATTTGTATCGCTATTTTCAAGATGATGACGAGAGACCACTTTGTGTTGGATGATGATTATGATGATGACATGATTTGATGAGACTATTTGTATGTGATGTCTACTACACAACCTTCTTCTTGTAGACGTTGTTGGGCCTCCAAGTGCAGAGGTATGTAGGACAGTACCAAATTTCCCTCAAGTGGATGACCTAAGGTTTATCAATCCGTAGGAGGCGTAGGATGAAGATGGTCTCTCTCAAGCAACCCTGCAACCAAATAACAAAGAGTCTCTTGTGTCCGCAACACACCCAATACAATGGTAAATTGTATAGGTGCACTAGTTCGGCGAAGAGATGGTGATACAAGTGCAATATGGAGAGTAGATAATGGTTTTTGTAATCTGAAAATATAAAAACAGCAAGGTAACTAATGATAAAAGTGAGCACAAACGGTATTCCAATGCTAGGAAACAAGGCCTAGGGTTCATACTTTCACTAGTGCAAGTCCTCTCAACAATAATAACATAATTGGATCACATAATTATCCCTCAACATGCAACAAAGAGTCACTCCAAAGTCACTAATAGCGGAGAAAAAACGAAGAGATTATGGTAGGGTACGAAACCACCAAAAAGTTATTCTTTCCAATCAATCTGTTGGGCTATTCCTATAAGTGTCACAAACAGCCCTAGAGTTTGTACTAGAATAACACCTTAAGACACAAATCAACCAAAATCCTAATGTCACCAAGATACTCCTATGTCACCTCAAGTACCTGTGGGTATGATTATACGATATTCATCACACAATCTCATATTCATCTATTCAACCAACACATAGAACCTCAAAGAGTGCCCCAAAGTTTCTACCGGAGAATCATGACGAAAACGTGTGCCAACCCCTATGCATAGGTTCATGGGCGGAACCCGCAAGTTGATCACCAAAACAAACATCAAGTGGATCACGTGATATCCCATTGTCACCACAGATACGCACGGCAAGACATACATCAAGTGTTCTCAAATCTTTAAAGACTCAATCCGATAAGATAACTTCAAAGGGGAAACTCAATCCATCACAAGAGAGTAGAGGGGGAGGAGAAACATAAGATCCAACTATAATAGCAAAGCTCGCGATACATCAAGATCGTGCCAAATCAAGAACACGAGAGAGAGAGAGAGAGAGAGAGAGAGAGAGAGAGATTAAACACATAGCTACCGGTACATACCCTCAACCCCGAGGGAGAACTACTCCCTCCTCGTCATGGAGAGCACCGGGATGATGAAGATGGCCACCGGAGAGGGATTGCCCCCTCCGGCAGGGTGCCGGAACGGGTCTAGATTGGTTTTCGCTGGCTACGGAGGCTCCTGGCGGCGGAACTCCCGATCTATTATGCTCCCCGATCGTTTTAGGGTATATGGAGATATATAGGAGGAAGAAGTATGTCAGGGGGGCCACGAGGGGCCCACGAGGGTGGAGGGCGCGCCCAGGGGGTGGGCGCACCCCCTTGCCTTGTGGCTTCCTCGTTGCTTTCTTGACATGGACTCCAAGTCTCCCGGGTTGCTTTTCTTCCAAAAATAAGTTCCGTGAAGTTTCAGGTCAATTGGACTCCGTTTGATTTTCCTTTTCTCGATACTCTAAAACAAGGTAAAAACAGAAACTGGCACTAGGCTCTAGGTTAATAGGTTAGTCCCAAAAATCATATAAAATAGCATATAAATGCATATAAAACAACCAAGGTTGATAATATAATAGCATGGAACAATCAAAAATTATAGATACGTTTGGACGTATCAGTATGTCTATGCTATGATTACAGTTGTATGTGTATCATATGCTAAAGATTATTGTATAAAGCCTATTCAAATACAAAACAAATATGCAGAAGAAAAAAACTACTAAAATTAGCAGTAGCGAGTGGAGAAAAGTTAGCGGCAGCGCCACAGCAGCAGTAGCGCGTCCAGGCAAAGCGTGCTAGAGCTATTAGGAGTAGCGAGTTTCCACGAAGCGCGCTGCTGCTATACTTGTATAGCAGTAGCATGTGTGTGCACGCGTTACTACTATGGGTTAGCTATAGCGCCTTATTAGTAGCGCGGGTCCCCGCGCTACTGATATACCTAGAACCCGCGCTGCTGCTAGCCTTTTCCCTAGTAGTGATAAAGATGCTCTACAGGTGTCTCAGATGGTGTTTGTTGAGTTGGCATAGATCAAGATTAGGATTTTTCACCCCATGTATCGGAGAGGTATCTCTGGGCCCTCTCGGTAATGCACATCACTATAAGCCTTGCAAGCAATGTGACTAATGAGTTGGTTGCGGGATGATGCATTACGGAATGAGTAAAGACACTTGTCGGTAACGAGATTGAACTAGGTATTGAGATACCGACGATCGAATCTCAGGCAAGTAACATACCGATGTCAAAGGGAACAACATATGTTGTTATGCGGTTTGACCGATAAAGATCTTCATAGAATATGTAGGAACAAACATGAGCATCCAGGTTCCGCTATTGGTTATTGACCGGAAGTGAGTCTCGTTCATGTCTACATAGTTCTCGAGCCCGTAGGGTTCGCACACTTAACGTTCGATGACGATCGGTATTATGAGTTTATGTGTTTTGATGTACCAAAGGTAGTTCGGAGTCCCGGATGTGATCACGGACATGATGAGGAGTCTCGAAATGGTCGAGACATAAAGATCGATATATTGGAAGGCTATGTTTAGACATCGGAATGATTCTGGATGAGTTCGGGTATTTACCAGAGTACCAGGGGGTTACCGGAACCCCCCGGGGAGTCAATGGGCCTTATTGGGCCTTAATGGGAGAGAGGAGGAAGCGGCTAGGTGGAGGGCGCGCCCCCCAAGCCCAATCCAAATTGGGTGGGGGGTCACCCCCCGTTTCCTTCCCTCTCTCTCCCAGTTCTTTCTTCTCCTACTCCTACTAGGAAGGGGGGAAACCTAGTCCTACTGGGAGTAGGACTCCCCCCTTGGGCCCGCCCTATGAGGGCCGGCCCTCCCCTCCTTTATATACAGGGGAGGGGGCACCCATAGACACACAAGTTGATTGTTTAGCCGTGTGCGGTGCCCCCTCCACAGAATTCCACCTCGGTCATATCGTTGTAGTGCTTAGGCAAAGCTCTGCGTCAGTAACTTCATCATCACCATCATCAGGCTGTCGTGCTGACGAAACTCTCCCTCGGCCTCAACTGGATCAAGATTACAAGTGACGTCACTAAGCTGAACGTGTGCAGATCCCAGAGGTGCCGTGCATTCGATACTTGATCGATTGGATCGCGAAGACGTTCGACTACATCAACCGCGTTTCATAACGCTTCCGCTTTCGGTCTACGATGGTACGTAGACATACTCTTACCCTCTCTTTGCGATGCATCACCTAGATGGATCTTGCGTGTGCGTAGGAATTTTTTTGAAATTACTGCGTGCCCCAACAAATGACAACACTCCTGTGCACTAATCGTGCGTCCTAGTTTTCTCAGGTACACATTGTGTGGCCCAAGACGGTTAGGCCTTCCCTCCATGCGGAAAAGATCGAAGACGGAGTTTCCGATATTTTTTATTCCTTCGGTCGTAGGATATCCATACTATTAAGAGGGAATCCACATCGGAAGGTATTGGGTGAATCACTACACGTACACATTCCTTGCACCCACCATATACCCTCCGTTCGAGGAGAGAGTGATTCCCAAAAGTCCTCTGTGACTGTGCAGTTTTGCTCATGGTGGTAGAACCGCTCTCTTGGGCGGTTGTACCGCTGGCATGCAGCTTCGGTCAAACCACCGCTCCAAGTACCGCTCAGGGGTGAACCCTTCTATACCTAGTACGGTGGTATTCCAGTGGTGGAATGGAAGTTCCGGTTTGTCTTGACTAACCGGTACTACCGGTGTTCAGGGCGGTAGAACCGCCTGGAACTCCACCGCCCAGGGATTGCTGGTCAAGCGATAGCTCTGGCCCAACCACCGCTCTAACTACCGGTCTAGGGTGAAACCTTCTGGCTGTGAAGCGGTTGTCGAGCGGTGGTGGAACGGTACTTCCTGTGTATTCCGATATACCGGTATTACCGGTGGCCCCTTCGGAAGTACCGCCCTAGTGCCCGAGCATGGGTTTCCCGCATTCACCGGTTGTACCGGTGATCTTTGCGGAAGTACAGCTCCTATGGGTTTCTGCGCGTAACGGTTGGATCTGAGGGGACCCTATTTAAGGAGGTGCTTCTCCTACCTCCCACCCGACTTTTCCTCTCTCTCTCTCCTCCATTAATGCCTTTGAAGCTCTCTTGCCCGATCTCTCTCTCTAGCCACTCAAAGTCGTTGATTTGCTAGGGATTGAAGGAGAAGACCTAGATCTACAATCTCATCAAAGGAAACTTGTTTCCCCCATACCCTCTTGTGTGGATTTTGTTACTCTTGGGTGCTTGGACACCCTAGACGGAAGAGGTCACTTCGGAGCCACATTCCATTGTGGTGAAGCTCCGGGGTTTCACTGGGAGCCTCCAATTAAGTTGTGGAGAGAGCCTCAACCTTGTTTATAAAGGTCCGGTTGTCGTCTTCAAGGGCACCAATAGTGGAATCACGACATCTCGCATTGTGCGAGGGCGTGAGGAGAATATTGTGGCCCTAGTGGCTTCTTGGGGAGCATTGTGCCTCCACACCGCTTCAGCGAGACGTACTTCCCCTCAAAAGGGAAGAACTTCCGTAATGCATCATTGTCTTCACCGGCTCCACTCTTGGTCATCTCGTACCTTTACTTGTGCAAGCTTATATTGTGTTGCATCTCCTGCTTGCTTGTGTGCTCGTTGTTGTTGCATCATATATGTTGCTCATCTAGTTGCATATCTAGACAACCTACTTTGATGCAAAGTTTATGGTAAAGAAAAGCTAAAAATTGTTAGTTGCCTATTCACCCCCCTGTAGTCAACTATATCGATCCTTTCAAACGTGCTTCAATGATATCTGGTGTTCAGGAGGCTTTGCAATGGGAAATCACCGCCATGAAATTACACCATCAACGGTCGGGGTACAACATGGGATACTACCTTGCCGACGGTATCTAACCTAAGTGGGTGGCGTTTGTGAAGACCATATCCAAACCGCATGGCAATAAACAGAGCCACTTTGCAACCATGCATGAAACGGCTGGGAAGGATGTAGAGAGGGCATTTGTTGTGCTTCAAACTCATTGGGGAATTGTGCAGAGCACTGCAATGATGTGGGAATCAAAAACTTTATGACAACTGATGACATGTTGTGTTATTCTGCACAATATAATTGTCAAGGATGAGGGTGATGCTGTAGCCCAAACCCATGATTTCAAAGCAACTGGAAAACAGGTTGAAATCCTGGAAAATCAAGATGCGGTGCAGCTTATGAACTTTTTACGGATGCATTAGAATTTTCGAGATCATCATGTGCACACGCAGCTACTCAATAATCATGTCGAGCACATGTGGACAACTAAGGAGTTAATGCTTGAGTTGTGCACTTAAAATAAATTTTATGTAACACTAGCTATGCTCTGTACCAACATTTACTATTTACGTGCGACATTGCTTTTTATAATCGACGTGTATGAATTTGCATGGATTTAAGAGTCCGGATTTGAGATATGTGGATACCAGAGGAAAATATGAGAACTTGTCTGAATGCGCCCGCATGCATTTCCGGTCACGTCCTCAAACATATAAGGGTCAGATTTGTTAAGTCCGGCTGTAGATGATCTTGGTACTTAGGAACCGAGTGAGCATAGTATAGTGAGGGCTAAGTCTGTCGGTTAAAACACTAGAGTACAATACTGGCGACACGAGTCAGCCTCACGCGCTTGGCCCGTTCCGGCCGTATTTGGATGGTCTGGCCAGGTGCTCTCTTCCGTCGCCACAGACGTAGCAAATGGCTGCAAATGTGCGCAACGTCCGTCCACAGCACGCCGGCTCCATTAACCTGATCGCGAGGAACAGTGACGTCTGGAGCACCGGTTAGGTGAGGCACGTGCTGGTGCTGGCTACAGCATTCAATATCATTTGCCCAGCGCCTGAAATTTCATACGCAAATCACAAGCTCTCCTTCTCCTTTGCACAGTCACCGGTCTGTACTGTACCTGGGAATATAATGGAACAGCCAAACAGTGAGAAGGATGAGCACGAGCTCAGCCTTGACCTCACCCTCCGCGTGAGCTCGGCAGCTGAGGCGGAGCAGGGCGGCTTCTTCCTCTGCGTCTACTGCGACCGCAAGTTCCGCAGCTCGCAGGCGCTCGGTGGCCACCAGAACGCGCACAAGCACGAGCGCAGCCTCGCCCACCGCCGGCGGGAGATGGCCGCCGCCACGGGTGCACACAGGGCCGGAACGCGCGCGCATGCGGCGCAGGACGAGAGGCCCAGGTATGTTTCCGCCGGTGATTTCGTCGAGCCTTCCGCTGGGAAGGCGGGGAGGACGGAGGCAAGTCCGTGGAAGGTTGCTGCTGCTCCCATGCCTGATGATGTGGACCTGTCGCTCAGGCTATGATCGATCTCTTCTTCTAGCTAGTTGAGTTTCTCTCATAGAATTCCGACCTGCGCGCGCGTCGCGCCGTATTTTGGGCTCCTATTTCTTGTGTATTCTCCGATCAATCTGACTGAATGTACTTACCGAAATTTTCTTCAAATATATGTGTGCCGTCAAATATACTACTCTCTTCGTCCCATAATATAAGAGCTTGACACTACACATTAGTGTACGAAATGGCTGTCTCTGTCTGTCCGGCGTCCTTTCATGTGTCAAAAATAGAAGTGAAGTAAAATAAAAAAAATGCAAAGCAAGGAATGCAGGTGCCCTTTAACGTTAATTGAAGTATATACATCTTGATGGATTCACGATGAATCGCCCGGAATGGTACTTTGACTGACGTTTTCTGTTGTAGGCTCAGTTTGTGGTTGTTGAACTGTGTTGTGTAGTGTTTACTTTATAATCTGCCATAGGTAAATGGCCTTGAAACTAGAGGCAAGTTGGTTAAAACAAACAACAAAATAAGCAAAATTGTACCCCCTCCGTTCATGAATATCAGACGTTCTAACCTTTTTAATGTGGTTTGCTCACTAATTTCAGTCCGCATGTAGTCTATATTGAAATATTTAAATCATCTTGTATTTATGAACGAGAAGTTGTTGTGTATACATAGGATTATCATACTCCACCGTGCCATCAAACACAACCTTACGGAAAATCAGTGTACATCCATCTAGTTCACTATTACTCTTTCAGTTTGTACTAAATCAACGACACTTAATATGAAACGGAAGGAGTACTAATTTTGTTGCAACATATGACATACACGCTAAGTAAATATACCTCCTATCATCTACACCTAGTGATGCTAGATCTCTGATAAACATCCACATGCAGAAGATTGATGTCCACCTAGCACCCACCCCACCTTCCCCTCGCTATCTTCCCACTTCGCGCATGTGTGCTTGCGCGCGCGCTCTCCTTCTCCCTTCGCGCGCGTGTGTGAGAGCACAACTATCTCATTATCACGGCCACTATCTGCAGGCTAGCCGTCTTTATGACCACACAACTGACAACCAAATGAGCTACTACGTGCTCTACTTTTTCTCGAGGAATCATTGTGTACTATACTGAGTAACCAGATTTAATTTTGTCAGCGAGCCAACCACAAACTTACTCCCTTCGTTTCTGTTTATTAAACTTTCTAAAGTTTGACCAACTATATGTAATTTTTTTTGCTTCGGTACACTCCCCTAAAAGTTTGCACGAATCTTAAAGTTTGTATATCAATACACATAACACCAAACGGGCTTCATCATAAAGTATATGTTCATGTTATATTTATTTAGCATTGTACTAGATGTTAATACTTTTTTGATATAATATTTGTCAAACTTAGCAAATTTGTCTTAGACAAAGCTGAAATACAAAGTAAAAAGAAGCAGAGGGAGTACACGCTGGAGTTAAAACTATCTTGTGCGTGTATCAATGGACGCGTTGTCTAAAATGAGTTATTCTGCAGTAGTTATGGACGTTGCATTATTTTTATATGAATATATGTTATCCCTTGCATTATTTTTATATGAATACATGCTAGCCGTTGAACGATACAGAAGTTACCTTTACCGTCGCGGGAGAGTATCAGGTGATACCACCTCCTAATTTTTTTTCTTTTTTCAAAAAGAAGGTTAAAATCCCCTGTCTTTGCATCAATGCCATGCGCACAACCATTTTTATTAATTATTCAGGAGAGTACAAAATAAAGGCAATCATAGCCTAAATGAAGGCAATCATAGCCTAAATGTGATACCACCTCCTAAATGCTCCCACGCTACCATTTCAAAAAAAAATCTAATTTTAAATGTTTCAAAAAATTCTAAAAATGTTGTGGATGTTCACATCGCATGGGTGTACAACCTCTACAAATTTCAGGTTCAAATTCTAAATACAGAGAAATAGAAAAGACAAATCTAGATGTGAATAGTGGCGTTTTGACTTTTGCCTTTTTCGACACTATTTATGTTGGATTTGTCTTTTCTTTCTCAATGTGTATTTTGAATTTGGACCTGAAATTTTTAGGGGTTGGACATGTGATGTGAATATCCACAACTTTTTCAGAATCTTTTTAAATATTTAAAATTGAAATTTTTGAAATGGTATCATGGGGTGGTATCATGTGATATTCTCCCTTACCGTCGCTATGGATCTGGCCGACCCCTTTCCCCTCAATCCTGGCTCAGCCGAGGCGTCCTTGAGCCGTTAGCAAATTGACGGCCAGCCGGAGACGTGCGCGTCCACCGGCTGCACTAACGTGCCCCCCGATGAACAGTGCAACACGCGTTAGGTGAGCAGCGGTAGCTGTCTATTTAATCCTTTGCTTAGCACAACAATTTCCATGGCGAGTTAAGCTCTGGTCGACTCTGTAGCTCATGCTCACACGCACGCTAATTAACGATCCATAGTGTAGCTAGAATGGAACAGCTGACGAGTGACGACTGTCAGCAGGAGGACGAGCTCAATCTTGGGCTCACCCTCCTCACCACGGCCGCGACGGAGACCGGCGTCGGCTTCTTCCTCTGCGTGTACTGCGACCGTAAGTTCCGCAGCTCGCAGGCGCTCGGCGGCCACCAGAACGCGCATAAGCACGAACGTAGCGTCGCCAAGCGCCGGCAGCTGATCGCTGCCGCGACGCGCGTGGGTGCGCGTGCTGCGGCGCAGGACGAGATGCAGCCCGGGTACCACCCCGGGGGCAGTGGCAATTTCATGTCTGCGGCTGGGAAGGCGAGGAAAACTGCTGCTGGAAAGGCGCACAAGCACAACAGGAGCTCGCCGGAGTACGACGACGGCGCCGACAATGTGGACTTGTCTATGGCTGGGAAGGCGAGGAAGACTGCTGCTGGAAAGGCGCACAAGCACGGCAGGAGCTCGTCGGAGTACGGCGATGGCGCCGATGACATGGACTTGTCTCTCAGGCTATGATCGACCTACTAGTTTGTCCCAGATCCCCACCCAGCTTACTACTAGTTGACAGCGCGCATCCGCTACATGATTCGGTATGCCGAGGTCTTCTTTGGTGATTACATGTGAAACTGCTGCCATGCCTGCTTGTTTCAAGCTGTGTGTGTGTTGGATTCTTATGTTCTTTTTCCGTTGAGTTTTTCCTCATGAAATTCCTTGACCAGAAAGAAAGTTTGATCTTATGACCTTGCTAGTTGCTAGTGTGTTTTCGAGTGTTTATGTTGTTGAAAATAATCACGATTAGGTAAGTATAGTCCGGCACGGACTTGTAGCAGTAACCGAGTCGTACATGTACTAGGTAGAATATTGGTAATATAAATACCAGTGCGTGTATCCCCTGTAACCCTAGATCAAATCAAAGCAATAAAGTGCAAAGGCTCGACACGAGCCTCTTGGCCAACTCGGCGAGTCTGCGTATTGTGTTTCCGACGAACTTGGTCTATGATAGCTAGCTAGACACGACAATCCATCCACCAGGGTGCTTGCCTGCTTGTGTACCACTGTACGTGCACGTCTCCGTCGAAGCAGCCGGAAGCAATCGGCTGTAGCTTGTACGTCGCTGCGTATTGTCGGAAAGTACTCGACAATAGCGTCATCAAGGTCGGGATTGGGCCAACAATTGGTATCGGAGCCTCGACTTAAACTTAGCAAGAGGAGCCAAGCACCCGCGGTTGATGCAACGGATTATAGAAGTGTGGTCGGAAGCCTAAGGTATCTTGTGAATACACGACCGGACTTGGCCTATTCTGTTGGTGTAGTGAGTCGCTTCATGGAAGCACCCACGACAGAACATTGGGCAGCTGTGAAACAAATACTCAGGTACATCAAAGCGACAACTAACTTCGGTTGTGTCTATTTGAGAGAGAAGCAGAAGGAGATGGTGGAGCTACTTGGCTACAGTGATAGCGACTTGGCAGGAGATATTGACGACCGTAAAAGTACCTCGGGCGTGGCATATTTCTTGGGAAGAAGCATAGTGAGTTGGGTATCACAAAAGCAGAAGGTGGTCGCATTATCATCCTGTGAAGCGGAGTATATTGCAGCTGCAACCGCGGCAGGTCAAGGTGTGTGGCTAGAAAGGCTACTCGGTGACCTCACTGACAAGGAACCGGAAGGAGTGGTGCTCTACGTTGACAACAAGTCCACGATTGCCCTATGTAAGAATCCAGTGCATCATGACAGAAGTAAGCACATTGATATAAGGTATCATTACATACGGGATTGCGTGGAAGAAGGCAAGATTGAAGTCAACTACATTTGCACCGACGATCAGCTTGCAGACATCCTGACCAAGTCTTTGGGGCGACAGAAGTTCACGGAGATGCGGAGAAGGATCGGTGTCCAAGCTGTAAAGTGAAGACATCGTGCTTAGGGGGGTGATGTATATTGTTCGCACAGATCCCCTTGTACGTTGCTCGTAGACGAGTTCTTTCCGTCGAGAGCACACTTGTACTCGTCGGACCGGCCAAGTTACTTTTACGGACAGGCGTAGACTGACCGCACACGTACGTTGACTTGGTTACGCAAGACACGTACACGTACAAAGCTACTAGTACCAGCAAGCAGGCTGCGTGCTGGATCGATCTTGTGATCGCTAGCTAGCACAAGTCGCCGGCTTGTACTATCGATAATACGGCGAGAGCGGGACACACGATATGATGGCCACGGGTGCCTGTCGCACCCGCTGAATACTTTGTATTGATCTCACGGTTTGATACAGATTACACGGGGCTATACATAGCTATATATAGTAGCTAGGACTAGTTAGATAACCTACACGGTTTACTACTCCTAATCCTATTAGGTGACGTCTATGGATTCAACACGGACATACAAGTCGTGTTTAACTCCAACAATCACCCCCCTAAACACGACGTCGTTACGTCACAACTCCGACGCCGATCCGTCTTCGCATCTCCAAGAACTTTTCTCGATCCAAAGCCTTGGTTAGCATGTCCGCCATTTGATCATCGGTGCGACTGTAGTTGACCTCCGTCTTACCTTCTTCCATGCAATCCTTTATGTAATGATACATCGTATCAATGTGCTTGCTCCTTTCACGCCGCACTAGATCCTCACATAGAAAAGTTGTAGACTCACTGTCAACATTGAGCACCACTTGTTTCGGATCTCGATCCATGAGATCACCATGTAGCTTCCCTAGCCACACACCTTGACGCACCGCAACAACAACTGCAATATACTCTATTGCATCAACTGCAGGTGCTTTACTCTTCTTTCTTAACTCAAGACAAGGTTTCATTGGAGCGTCAATTGGATTGCAATATTTCATGTCACGGCTTTCAAGTACCTTCCTTACGTATGCCGCCTGGCATAGTGTGACCCCCTTCGGCTTTTGACGTACCTCTATCCCGGGGTAGTAGCTCAAAAGACCGAGATCATCCATCTTGAATAGCTCTTTCATCTGTAGCTTGAACTTTGCAATCACCTCTTCATCTGCTCCGGTAATTAATAGGTCATCGACGTAGATGCCAACTAATAGACTACCCCTTCCTTCACCTCTCTTGTACATTGCATGCTCTAGTGGGGCTTTCTCAAATCCAAGAGAAATCAATGTCCGATCAAGTTTGATGCTCCATGCCCGAGGAGCTTGGCATAGCCCGTACAATGCCTTGTGTAGTTTCAACACCTTGTGCTCCTCTCCTTTTTTGATGTAACCCGGTGGTTGCTTCACATATACTTCTTCTTTCAACTCCCCGTTTAAAAAAGCGGATTTTACATCCATGTGATGTAACCTCCAAGATTCTTGAGCCGCAAGAGCTATAACTAGCCTCACCGATTCCATCCTTGTGACTGGAGCGAACACTTCCTCGAAGTCTACACCTTGCTCTTGCACATATCCTTTGGCTACGAGCCTTGCTGTATGCTTCACCAAGTTTCCTTCGGCATCTTTCTTGACTTTGTACACCCACTTGAGCCCTATGGCTTTTTCATTGTTGGAAAGATCCATAAGCTCCCATCCATTGTTGTCGTGGATCGACCTCAACTCCTCTTCCATAGCAGGACGCCAACACTCCTCCATATTTGCATCTTCGAATTTCACCGGTTCTTCGACGCTTGTGAGACACTGTCGCCCACTCCTTTTCACCTTTACCGGGTCAAGCATCCGAAGAGTTGTCTCCGGATATGGGTGTAACACCGGCGGTAGATGATCGGTTGTAGATGGACGTGTCCTTTTCTCCTGTATCGTCGGAGGCGACTCATGTGCCTTAGAGCCTTCCTCCGTGTACAAAGCTTCGCTGGCCATTGGTCCGGCGATTACTGGCGACTGCCGGGCCACTACAGCGATGCCTCCTACGCTGACTTCTAGCTTTCCAGATGCTCGTGGGCCTCCTTCCCAGCTCGATTCTGCGAGTGGCATGGCTCCTGGATCGCAGCAAAGGCTCACAGATAAAATCCTTTCTTGCAATGGGCCAAGCTCACCACGTGTCTCTACTGCTGGGCTGCCTGTTCCTTTCGCTGGGTGCACGTCTCCTGGTAAAACAACACATGGGGCACCAGCCCAGGTTGTATTTCCAAACGTGCTCACGGTGGAAACTGGCTGCACGTCGCTTCTGCTTTCGGGCACAGCTACGTACATGTCGTACCCTGCACTGGCCGCCTGCTTGTGTGACTTGGCGGGCGTGTCGCTCGGTGCGACGCACGCGACACCCGTACGTAGACGCGCCGTGTCAAGTGCGCCAACGTTCGCGCTCCTCTCTGGTGCCGTGCACATGCCATGCTTGCTTGGTCTGAGTGTAATTCGCCACACGTCTGGCCTTGTCGTGTGACCTTCTGACACAACTAGTTCATCACACTTTGCGTTGTGGTATTCTTCGGACCTCTTCTTCTGTCGACCAGTGGAAACACTGCTTCTCCATGGCCGAGCACACGCTGCTTTCGCTGCATCCGCTCCAGCAAAGTTAGCACTTACATCCATAGCACTGACATAAGTTTCGGAATCACTCTCCGCATCTGTATCTTTGACACGAGTTTCCGAACCATGATCATGATGGCAAACTTTTTCTTCAGCAAACGCGACAATTTCTTTAGCCGGCAGTTGAAGACCTGGATCCTTCTCGTCCACGAGTTCGCTCATCAACATCATGTCACCATCATCTCCTTGATGGGCCATGAGCGCCTTCTGCTTCGGTGCTTCCTTGCAGTCAGACTTGAAGTGACCGAGGAGGCCACAGTTATAACACCTCACTTTCCTGATGTCAAACTTTTTCCTCGGTGGTGGTGCAGCCTCATCATCTGAGTCGTCGTCCGAGTCGGCGAAGTTCTTTCTCACCGAACGCTGCTTCCCCTTCTTCTTGCTGCTGCTGCTGGATCCGCCTTGCTTTTCTAGGGCGATCCACTGCGCCTTCGTGAGCATCACAAGCTCGTCGTTCCTCCCGTCCCCAAGACTGTACCGCATCCGCTCATCGTGAGCCTTGTACCGTCCGACAAGATCATCGATGGAGAGAGTCGCGAGATCGACGCACTGCTCGATCGCCGTGACAATTTGCAGGTACCGGGGAGGGGCCGCGCGCAAGAACCGCCGGACAACCGAGGCCTCCGTGAGGTTTTCTCCAAGCGCGCGGATCCGATTGACGAGAGTAGCCACCCGTGAAGCGAACGCATCCACAGACTCATTGTCGCCCATGACCAAAGTCTCATAGTTCCTTAGGAGAGTTTGGAGATTGGCTTGCTTGACGCGGGTGTGTCCCTCGAACATGAGTTTCAGCGTATCCCACACCTCCTTCGCCGTTGCTTTGGCGATCAGGTGCTGGAGGACATCCATCGGCATTACCGAATAGATCGCCGACGCCGCCTGCCGATCCTTCCGGTGCTCGGCTCCCTCCTTTTTGAACGCGTCGCCTCCGGGATCCACCGCGTCCCATAGCTCGTTGGCACGGAGACCACACTCCATGAGGGCCTTCCAGACCCCGAAGTTCTCGCGATCAAATCGTGGATACGATGAACTCGCCGGAGCAGCAAATACTTCAGCCGCACCGGAATACTCCGCCAGCTGCTTGTTCTTCTCTTCGTCCGCCATGATCCTCTGTTACTAGGAGATCAACCTTGCTCTGATACCAATTGTTCGCACAGATCCCCTTGTACGTTGCTCGTAGACGAGTTCTTTCCGTCGAGAGCACACTTGTACTCGTCGGACCGGCCAAGTTACTTTTAAGGACGGGCGTAGACTGACCACACACGTACGTTGACTTGGTTACGCAAGACACGTACACGTACAAAGCTACTAGTACCAGCAAGCAGGCTGCGTGCTGGATCGATCTTGTGATCGCTAGCTAGCACAAGTCGCCGGCTTGTACTATCGATAATACGGCGAGAGCGGGACACACGATATGATGGCCACGGGTGCCTGTCGCACCCGCTGAATACTTTGTATTGATCTCACGGTTTGATACAGATTACACGGGGCTATACATAGCTATATATAGTAGCTAGGACTAGTTAGATAACCTACACGGTTTACTACTCCTAATCCTATTAGATGACGTCTATGGATTCAACACGGACATACAAGTCGTGTTTAACTCCAACATATGTTGGGTTGGCTCTGTGCATCGTAATTATGCAGAGGCCGGGTGTGTGCTCATATTGTATCCTCTTGATGCTCTATTTGAGCCAATAAAATTCACCCTTTATCTAAAAAAGAAAAAAAGTTTGATAATTTACATTTATCCGTCCAAATTCGTGCTTGCTTTGTCTGGTCTGCTGGTCTTTGTTTTGATTTCATGGCTTAGCTTTTTCAAATAATTTAAATATATATAAGCGTGATAGTATAGCCTATTCTACACCACCTCTAATAACGCTATATACAATATCTAGTAAAACATTGTATAAAATATAGTACTTCAGAAGTAATTTTGTTCTACTATCCAAGTTATAATTTACTTTATTTTTACAAAAAATATTATATTTTATATAATGTGTTATTATATTTTGTATATAGCATTATTAAGGGTGTAGAATAAGTTATTTTAAACTAGTTTAGCGGTTCCTGAGAATCGTTCCTTCTTTTTTTTCGTTCTAATAACCAACAATATAGCATGGGGGTTTCAAGCAAACCAATACAACTCAATGCATTTCACACGCCGGTGGATCAATTGTTGTGTGATAGCTTGCGCGCTGCACGAGCGGCCGGCGGCAAGGACCCGAGCTTGAAGGAGTCGAGCTCAAAGGAGGAGGAGGAGGAAGAGAACAAGGAGATGGATCCTGCGGAGGAGCTCGCGGCTGCCAGCTTTAAGGTCACCACCACTGGAGGAGACGACGTCGGACCTAGCGGTCAAGGGCGACGACGCCGTCCTCCTCCTCTCATGGGAGAAGGTGGAAGCGCCAACCACGCAGAGCTCGTCGAAGAGGCCGAGCAGCTCGTCGCTGAGCGAGCCAACGCTGCCGCCGACCCCACCTTCTTCGTCGAGAGTAACGCCATCCTCGAGCTCCCAAGGACGAGCACACTGGTGAATCGCTGCAAGCTGCTGCTCATCTGTGACGCCGAGCGGGAGCAAACATAAGTGGAGGTTGCCGGCGAGGACTCCGACGAGAAAGAGATGCCGTTGATTCTCCTCACCGCCAACAACCACTAGGCCAACGGCTCCGGCGCAGGGGTGATCGAGCTCTCATCCGACAAGGACTAGAAGTAATTTAGTTCATTTTATATGGATGTAGTTGTAAACAGTGGGGCGCTACATGTTGTGTGATTTAGTAAGACTAGGCACAGTGGGAGTAATTTCAGCAGTAACATCGAGTCCAACTCAGCAAATTTGCTTATGTGACAATGAGTTAATGAGGAAAGAGATAGTTGTAGTAACATAGCTAGTTACTGTAACATCATATGTCCCAATGCAATATGAGTCTATAACCTAATAAATGAATCTTTGCATGTTATCATCCTTAAGTTACTACCCACTATGAAGATAGTAACATAGTCTAGGGATATATGTATGTTATTAATGTATGTTATTATACATTGTCGCTAGTCTAAGTGACACCACAAAACTCTGAGTAGCTGCAATTATACACTTACCTGCAATTATAGCTTGTCAATTATAGCATATTTATATAGCTTTGACATCATTTCCTCTCACTTCACATATATTGCTCTGTTGATCAACGAAGCATGGCTGACATGGATACGGGGTATGGGAAATGAAGGACGCCGTTGCCCGGCTGGATGATAAATAGAGTTCGGTTAGCTCCTGCACGCAGACATATTTGAACATCTCTGTAGACAAATGGGGGCCAAAATTTGGTGTAACAACCAATGTCGATAAAGGGAGTCATAAATCAGTAGGATCAAACTTGCAAACACATGAATGAAGATTAGACCCAGACAGATCCACAAAATACCATCAGCAATCGGATTCTACAAGATCCGGCGAAGATACACCTATACACGCTTTTTGCCAACACTAGACGCACTGTTGAGATGGGGATCAAATACGGGTGTCATCATTCCCACTGATGGATATCGCCGACCTAACCAAGATGCCGAATCTAACAAAAACGAGAGCAGGGCCCCTCCCAGCGATGGGGAGCCAAGGTCCTACACACCTCCATGGCCAAAGAACATCATAGGCCAGGTGGACCGTCTGCAGCGCTAATAGGAGGAAAAGGAAACCTAATCATATGCCTACTTGGCATTGACAAAACTTTTTGAGTTGGAAGTTGTTGCAGATTTATTAAATTGTCACGGTACAACCCGAGGCCACCTCTTTACAAATAAAGGCCGGTGGTACCTGAAACCAAGTTTTTCAGAGTTTATTTCTACAACCTTTCCTACCTGGTTCATGGGCAACTTTATTCATCGATCATCGCACCCAAACGATTCTGAACTCCAAAAAATCTTGGAGTAGCCCTTTAACCTTTTCAACAAGAGGACCATCCGACGAGGGGTCTTTCACCCCGTTGTTTTGATCTTGCGAACAACATTTTGCGAGTAGGATATAGGATTCCAATAGCAATTTCTGAACCCCAAACTCGTTTGCTAACTAAATTGCACGCCGGTGCGCCATGATCTCAACTAACTTGGATCGTTGGTGGAGGCAAAAATAGTGATAAGCACCCGCCTAGAATACCTCCACTGGTCTTCCACCTCCAGAATCGTGGCCTTTCGACATATTAAAACGAACCCGCTGGTCAGCGGCGGCTCTTCTATCTTCTCACGACCCATGGCGCCGAAGCGTGCTTGTCATACTTATATGAAACTTTCCTATGGTCTCGTCATACTGCAAATAATAAATGTTTTTTCAATTTCTATTACAGGTAACATTGGCATGCATGCACCTGATTCATTAGCAGAGCTTGTGCGTTTTCCGATTGTGCAATGTGATATGCTTAGAGCATCTTCAATAAAAAATGTATATGCAAAAATAACTACCTTTTGTATCTTAGAGGCCCAAAAACACCTCTCTAACAAATAACGTAGATGTAAAAAAAATTACATCTCTGCCTCCCGGAGATGTAAAATACAACACCTCGAGGTGCAAATGTTGGGGAACGTTGCAGAAAACAAAAATTTTCCTACTCGTTTCACCAAGATCCATCTAGGAGTTCATCTAGCAACGAGTCATGAGATGCATCTACATACCTTTGTAGATCGCGTGCGGAAGCGTTCAACGAACGGGGATGATGTAGTCGAACACGACGTGATCCAAATCACCGATGACCAAGTGCCGAACGGACGGCACCTCCGCGTTCAACACACGTATGGGACGGGAGACGTCTCCTCCTTCTTGATCCAGCAAGGGGGAAGGAGAGGTTGGTGATGATCCAGCAGCACGACGGCGTGGTGGTGGATGCAAGGCGTCACAGTAGCAGGGCTTCGCCTATACTACAAGAGAGAGAGATGTAACAGGGAGAGAGGGGAGCACCAAAAGCGTAGGCTCAAGTCCCTCCTCTCCCCCACTATATATAGCGGTGCCAAGGGGGGGGGGCGCCGGCCCTAGGAGATAGATCTCCTAGGGGGGGCGGCGGCCAAGGGTGGGGGGCTTGCCCCCCAACCCCCCAAGGCAAGGGGGCGCCCCCCTTTTAGGGTTTCCCCTAACCCTAGGCGCATGGGCCCCTTAGGGGTGGCGCCCCAGCCCACTAAGGGCTGGGTCCCTTCCCACTTCAGCCCATGGGGCCCTCCGGGATAGGTGGCCCCACCCGGTGGACCCCCGGGACCCTTCCGGTGGTCCCGTACAATACCGGTAACCCTGAAACTTGTCCCGATGGCCGAAACAGCACTTCCTATATATAATTCCTTACCTCCGGACCATTTCAGAACTCCTCGTGACGTCCGGGATCTCATCCGGGACTCCGAACAACATTCGGGTTACTGCATATACATATCTTCACAACCCTAGCGTCACCGAACCTTAAGTGTGTAGACCCTACGGGTTCGGGAGACATGTAGACATGACCGAGAAGACTCTCCGGTCAATAACCAACAGCGGGATCTGGATACCCATGTTGGCTCCCACATGCTCCACGATGATCTCATCGGATGAACCACGATGTCGAGGATTCAATCAACCCCGTATGCAATTCCCTTTGTCAATCGATATATTACTTGCCCGAGATTCGATCGTCGGTATCCCAATACCTCGTTCAATCTCGTTACCGGCAAGTCACTTTACTCATACCGTAATGCATGATCCCGTGACCAGACACTTGGTCACTTTGAGCTCATTATGATGATGCATTACCGAGTGGGCCCAGTGATACCTCTCCGTCATACGGAGTGACAAATCCCAGTCTTGATCCGTGTCAACCCTACAGACACTTTCGGAGATACCCGTAGTATACCTTTATAGTCACCCAGTTACGTTGTGACGTTTGGTACACCCAAAGCACTCCTACGGTATCCGGGAGTTACACGATCTCATGGTCTAAGGAAAAGATACTTGACATTGCAAAACTCTAGCAAACGAACTATACGATCTTTATGCTATGTTTAGGATTGGGTCTTGTCCATCACATCATTCTCCTAATGATGTGATCTCGTTATCAATGACATCTTATGTCCATAGCCAGGAAACCATGACTATCTGTTGATTAACGAGCTAGTCAACTAGAGGCTTACTAGGGACATGTTGGTGTCTGTTATTCACACATGTATTACGATTTCCGAATAACACAATTATAGCATGAATAAAGACAATTATCATGAACAAGGAAATATAATAATAATGCTTTTATTATTGCCTCTAGGGCATATTTCCAACAGTCTCCCACTTGCACTAGAGTCAATAATCTAGTTACATTGTGATGAATCGAACACCCATGGAATTCTGGTGTTGATCATGTTTTGCCCTAGGGAGAGGTTTAGTCAACGGATCTGCTACATTCAGGTCCGTATGTACTTTACAAATATCTATGTCTCCATCCTGAACATTTTCACGAATGGAGTTGAAGCGACGCTTGATGTGCCTTGTCTTCTTGTGAAACCTTGGCTCTTTGGCTAGTGCAATAGCTCCAGTGTTGTCACAGAAGAGTTTGATCGGCCCCGACGCATTGGGTATGACTCCGAGGTCGGTGATGAACTCCTTCACCCAAATTGCTTCATGTGCTGCCTCCGAGGCTGCCATGTACTCCGCTTCACACGTAGATCCCGCCACGATGCTCTGCTTGCAACTGCCCCAGCTTACTGCCCCACCATTCAAAATATACACGTATCCGGTTTGTGACTTTGAGTCATCCAGATCTGTGTCGTAGCTAGCGTCGACGTAACCCTTTACGACGAGCTCTTCGTCACCTCCATAAACGATAAACATCTCCTTAGTCCTTTTCAGGTACTTCAGGATATTCTTGACCGCTGTCCAGTGTTCCTTGCCGGGATTACTTTGGTATCTTCCTACCAAACTTACGGCAAGGTTTACATCAGGTCTGGTACACAGCATGGCATACATAATAGAACCTATGGCTGAGGCATAGGGGATGACACTCATCTCTTCTATTTCTTCTACCGTGGTCGGACTTTGAGCCGAGCTCAATTTCATACCTTGTAACACAGGCAAGAACCCCTTCTTAGATTGATCCATATTGAACTTCTTCAATATCTTATCAAGGTATGTACTTTGTGAAAGACCTATGAGGCGTCTCGATCTATCCCTATAGATCTTGATGCCTAATATATAAGCAGCTTCTCCAAGGTCCTTCATTGAAAAACTCTTATTCAAGTAGGCCTTAATGCTGTCCAAGAGTTCTATATCATTTCCCATCAAAAGTATGTCATCTACATATAATATGAGAAATGCTACAGAGCTCCCACTCACTTTCTTGTAAACGCAGGCTTCTCCATAAGTCTGCGTAAACCCAAACGCTTTGATCATCTCATCAAAGCGAATGTTCCAACTCCGAGATGCTTGGACCAGCCCATAAATCGAGCGTTGGAGCTTGCACACCTTGTCACCATTCTTAGGATCGACAAAACCTTCCGGCTGCATCATATACAATTCTTCCTTAAGGAAACCATTAAGGAATGCCGTTTTGATGTCCATTTGCCATATTTCATAATCATAAAACGCGTCAATTGCTAACATGATTCGGACGGACTTTAGCTTCGCTACCGGTGAGAAAGTCTCATCGTAGTCAACCCCTTGAACTTGTCGATAACCCTTAGCGACAAGCCGAGCTTTATAGATGGTCACATTACCATCCGCGTCTGTCTTCTTCTTAAAGATCCATTTATTCTCTATGGCTCGCCTTTCAACGGGCAAGTCAGTCAAAGTCCATACTTCGTTTTCATACATGGATCCTATCTCGGATTTCATGGCTTCTAGCCATTTGTCGGAATCCGGGCCCGCCATCGCTTCTTCATAGTTCGAAGGTTCACCGTTGTCTAACAACATGATTTCCAAGACAGTGTTGCCGTACCACTCTGGTGCGGAACGTGTCCTTGTGGACCTTCGAAGTTCAGTAGCAACTTGATCAGAAGTTTCATGATCATCATCATTAACTTCCTCTCTAGTCGGTGCAGGCACCTCAGGAACATTTTCTTGAGTTGTGCCATTTTCCGGTTCAAGAGGTAACACTTCATCAAGTTCTACTTTCCTCCCACTTACTTCTTTCGAGAGAAACTCTTTCTCTAGAAAGGATCCATTCTTGGCAACAAAGATCTTGCCTTCGGATCTGAGGTAGAAGGTATACCCAATAGTTTCTTTTGGGTATCCTATGAAGACGCATTTTTCCGACTTGGGTTCGAGCTTTTCAGGTTGAAGTTTCTTGACATAAGCATCGCATCCCCAAACTTTTAGAAACGACAACTTAGGTTTCTTTCCAAACCATAATTCAAACGGTGTCGTCTCAACGGATTTTGACGGAGCCCTATTTAAAGTGAATGCAGCAGTCTCTAAAGCATAGCCCCAAAAAGATAGTGGTAGATCGGTAAGAGACATCATAGACCGCACCATATCTAATAGAGTGCGATTACGACGTTCAGACACACCGTTACGCTGAGGTGTTCCAGGCGGCGTGAGTTGTGAAACTATTCCACATTTTCTTAAGTGTGTGCCAAATTCGTGACTCAAGTATTCTCCTCCACGATCTGATCGTAGAAACTTGATTTTCCTGTCACGTTGATTCTCAACCTCACTCTGAAATTCCTTGAACTTTTCAAAGGTTTCATACTTGTGTTTCATTAAGTAAACATATCCATATCTACTCAAATCATCAGTGAGGGTGAGAACATAACGATAGCCACCGCGAGCCTCAACACTCATTGGACCGCACACATCAGTATGTATGATTTCTAATAAGTTGGTTGCTCGCTCCATTGTTCCTGAGAACGGAGTCTTGATCATTTTACCCATAAGGCATGGTTCGCACGTGTCAAATGATTCATAATCAAGAGACTCTAAAAGTCCATCTGCATGGAGCTTCTTCATGCGTTGGACACCTATGTGACCAAGGCGGCAGTGCCACAAGTATGTGGGACTATCATTATCAACCTTTCATCTTTTGGTACTCACACTATGAACATGTGTAGCATTACGTTCGAGATTCATAAAGAATAAACCATTCACCATAGGAGCATGACCATAAAACATATCTCTCATATAAATGGAACAACCATTATTCTAGGATTTAAATGAGTAGCCATCTCGAATTAAACGAGATCCTGATACAATGTTCATGCTCAAAGCTGGTACTAAATAACAATTATTGAGGTTTAAAACTAATCCCGTAGGTAAATGAAGAGGTAGCGTGCCGACGGCGATCACATCGACTTTGGAACCATTCCCGACGCGCATCGTCACCTCGTCCTTTGCCAGTCTCCGCCTATTCCGTAGTTCCTGCTGTGAGTTACAAATGTGAGCAACTGCACCGGTATCAAATACCCAAGAGCTACTACGATTACTGGTATGGTACACATCAATTACATGTATATCACATATACCTTTTGTTTTGCCGGCCTTCTTGTCTGCTAAGTATTTGGGGCAGTTCCGCCTCCAGTGACCGCTTCCCTTGCAATAAAAGCACTCAGTCTCGGGCTTGGGTCCATTCTTTGGCTTCTTCCCGGCAGCTATCTTGCTGGGCGCGGCAACTTCCTTGCCGTCCTTCTTGAAGTTCTTTTTACCCTTGCCTTTCTTGAACTTGGTGGTTTTATTGACCATCAACACTTGATGTTCCTTTCTGACTTCTACCTCCGCTGATTTCAGCATTGAAAACAACTCAGGAATGGTCTTTTGCATCCCCTGCATGTTGAAGTTCATTACAAAGCTCTTGTAGCTTGGTGGAAGCGACTGGAGGATTCTGTCAATGACTGCATCATCCGGGAGATTAACTCCTAGCTGAGTCAAGCGGTTATGTAATCCAGACATGGTGAGTATGTGCTCACTGACAGAACTATTTTCCTCCATCTTACAGCTGAAGAACTTGTCGGAGACCTCATATCTCTCAACCCGGGCATGAGCTTGGAAAACCATTTTCAGCTCTTCGAACATCTCATATGCTCCATGTCTCTCAAAACGCTTTTGGAGCCCCGGTTCTAAACTGTAAAGCATGCCGCACTGAACGAAGGAGTAGTCGTCAACACGTGTCAGCCAAGCGTTCATAACGTCTTGGTTCTGTGGGATGGGAGCTTCACCTAGCGGTGCTTGTAGGACGTAATCTTTCTTGGCAGTTATGAGGATGATCCTCAGGTTCCGGACCCAGTCCGTATAGTTGCTGCCATCGTTTTTCAGCTTGGTTTTCTCTAGGAACGCGTTGAAGTTGAGGACTACGTGGGCCATTTGATCTACAAGATATATTGTAAAATATTTTAGACTAATGTTCATGATAATAAAGTTCATCTAATCAAATTATATAATGAACTCCCACTTAGATTAGACATCCCTCTAGTCATCTAAGTATTACATGATCCGAGTTAACTAGGCCGTGTCCGATCATCACGTGAGACGGACTAGTCAACGTCGGTGAACATCTTCATGTTGATCGCATCTTCTATACGACTCATGCTCGACCTTTCGGTCTTCTGTGTTCTGAGGCCATGTCTATGCACATGCTAGGCTCGTCAATTTAACCCTAAGTGTTTTGCATGTGTAAAACTGTCTTACACCCGTTGTATGTGAACGTAAGAATCTATCACACCCGATCATCACGTGGTGCTTCGAAACGACGAACTTTAGCAACGGTGCACAGTTAGGGGAGAACACTTCTTGAAATTGTTATGAGGGATCATCTTATTTACTACCGTCGTTCTAAGTAAACAAGATGCAAAACATGATAAACATCACATGCAATCAAACAATAAACGTGACATGATATGGCCAATATCACATAGCTCCTTTGATCTCCATCTTGGGGCTCCATGATCATCTTGTCACCGGCTTGACACCATGATCTCCATCATCATGATCTCCATCATCGTGTCTCCATGAAGTTGCTCACCAACTATTACTTCTACTACTATGGCTAACGCGTTTAGCAATAAAGTAAAGTAATTTACATGGCGTTTCTCAATGACACGCAGGTCATATAAAAGAATAAAGACAACTCCTATGGCTCCTGCCGGTTGTCATACTCATCGACATGCAAGTCGTGATTCCTATTACAATAGCATGAACATCTCATACATCACATATAGATCATTCATCATTCATCACAACTTCGGCCATATCATATCACAAAGCACTTGCTGCAAAAACAAGTTAGACGTCCTCTAATTGTTGTTGCAAGTTTTACGTGGCTGAATTAGGGTTCTAGCAAGAACGTTTTCTTACCTACGTGAAAGCCACAACGTGATTTGTCAACTTCTATTTACCCTTCATAAGGACCCTATTCATCGAATCCGCTCCAACTAAAGTGGGAGAGACAGACACCCGCCAGCCACCTTATGCAACTAGTGCATGTTAGTCGGTGGAACCGGTCTCACGTAAGCGTACGTGTAAGGTTGGTCCGGGCCGCTTCATCCCACAATACCGCTGAAGCAAGAAAAGACTAGTAGCGGCAAGAAAGTTGACAAATCCACGCCCACAACAAATTGTGTTCTACTCGCGCAAGAAGAACTACGCATAGACCTAGCTCATGATGCCACTGTTGGGGAACATTGCAGAAAACAAAAAATTTCCTACTCGTTTCACTAAGATCCATCTAGGAGTTCATCTAGCAACGAGTCATGAGATGCATCTACATACCTTTGTAGATCGCGTGCGGAAGCGTTCAACGAACGGGGATGATGTAGTCGAACACGACGTGATCCAAATCACCGATGACCAAGTGCCGAACGGACGGCACCTCCGCGTTCAACACACGTACGGGACGGGAGACGTCTCCGCCTTCTTGATCCAGCATGGGGGAAGGAGAGGTTGGTGATGATCCAGCAGCACGACGGCGTGGTGGTGGATGCAGGGCGTCACAATAGCAGGGCTTCGCCTATACTACAAGAGAGAGAGATGTAACAGGGAGAGAGGGGAGCACCAAAAGCGTAGGCTCAAGTCCCTCCTCTCCCCCACTATATATAGGGGTGCCAAGGGGGGGGGCGCCGGCCCTAGGAGATAGATCTCCTAGGGGGGGGGCGGCCAAGGGTGGGGGGCTTGCCCCCCAAGGCAAGGGGGCGCCCCCTTTTAGGGTTTCCCCTAACCCTAGGCGCATGGGCCCCTTAGGGGTGGCGCCCCAGCCCACTAAGGGCTAGGTCCCTTCCCACTTCAGCCCATGGGGCCCTCCGGGATAGGTGGCCCCACCCGGTGGACCCCCGGGACCCTTCCGGTGGTCCCGGTACAATACCGGTAACCCTGAAACTTGTCCCGATGGCCGAAACAGCACTTCCTATATATAATTCTTTACCTCCGGACCATTCCGGAACTCCTCGTGACGTCCGGGATCTCATCCGGGACTCCGAGAAACATTCGGGTTACTGCATATACATATCTTCACAACCCTAGCGTCACCGAACCTTAAGTGTGTAGACCCTACGGGTTCGGGAGACATGTAGACATGACCGAGACGACTCTCCGGTCAATAACCAACAGCGGGATCTGGATACCCATGTTGGCTCCCACATGCTCCACGATGATCTCATCGGATGAACCACGATGTCGAGGATTCAATCAATCCCGTATGCAATTCCCTTTGTCAATCGATATATTACTTGCCCGAGATTCGATCGTCGGTATCCCAATACCTCGTTCAATCTCGTTACCTGCAAGTCACTTTACTCGTACCGTAATGCATGATCCCGTGACCAGACACTTGGTCACTTTGAGCTCATTATGATGATGCATTACCGAGTGGGCCCAGTGATACCTCTCCGTCATACGGAGTGACAAATCCCAGTCTTGATCCGTGTCAACCCTACAGACACTTTCGGAGATACCCGTAGTATACCTTTATAGTCACCCAGTTACGTTGTGACGTTTGGTACACCCAAAGCACTCCTACGGTATCCGGGAGTTACACGATCTCATGGTCTAAGGAAAAGATACTTGACATTGCAAAACTCTAGCAAACTAACTATACGATCTTTATGCTATGTTTAGGATTGGGTCTTGTCCATCACATCATTCTCCTAATGATGTGATCTCGTTATCAATGACATCTTATGTCCATAGCTAGGAAACCATGACTATCTGTTGCTTAACGAGCTAGTCAACTAGAGGCTTACTAGGGACATGTTGGTGTCTGTTATTCACACATGTATTACGATTTCCGAATAACACAATTATAGCATGAATAAAGACAATTATCATGAACAAGGAAATATAATAATAATGCTTTTATTATTGCCTCTAGGGCATATTTCCAACAGCAAATTTGCATCTCCACTATATGGAGATGTAAACACGCAATCACCCGCCAACTGCCCAACTGTCGTTCCAATCTCTTGTCCGCGACCAGCCGCCGCCCGCCCAACTGCGCCGCCGGCCGAATTCGCACAAAATCGACGCCGCCGCCCGCCCGCCCGACGGCTGCCGGGCCTGCCATGACCTCACCCCCTGCCCCCCACCGCCTGCCTCGCTGGCCCGTTGTAGTAGCCGATTCACTTTCGGCTGCCGCCGAATCTAAGCATCTCCGGCGTCCGGCTGGCCTAAATGCCTTCCCCGCCGAGGTCTATGATGGGCTAGGCTTCTTCCTAGCCTAGACCCCCTGCCGGAGTTAGGGGAGGCGTGCCACGTCGCCCGCCCGATCGCCGCGAGCCTTGGCCGTTCATCCAGTCGTGCGAAGCCGGCCGCCCGCAGCGCCGAGCTCCTGCCTTCTTTGTTTCATTTGTTAGAGGATTATTGGAAATATATATATATATCATGGCAAAAGAACCGCCGAGTTTCATTTATTTGTTTGTTGTACACTAGTAGAAAACCGGGCAATAGCACTGGTTCGTAAGGGCCTTTATTGCCGGTTATGGAACCGGCACTATTATTTCGGCACTAAAGCCCCCCGCCCCTTTAGTACCGGTTCAGCACGAACTGGCACTAAAGTGCCACCACGTGGCGTGAGCTCGCGCCCTGGTACGGGGGACCTTTAGTACCGGTTGGTGTTACCAACCGGTACTAAAAGTTTTTTTTTGAAAATTTTGGAATTTTTTTTTATTTTTAATTTTGTTGAATTATTTGAAGATTTAGTCTCTAATCACCTCTCTTAACTGCTCAAGTGTGGATCACTCATTCCAAATCATCTAACTTCCCGATCGGTCACCCATCCCTCTCACTACTCCAGCCCGGGCACGCTTAACTTCCGGGTTCTATTCTCCCTTGCTCCAAGTCTGCACTTGTTGTTTTCCTGACAATAGTAAGATGTCAATCCTATTAACCTTCAGGAATTTTGCTTGAGCATGAAGTGACACATTTCACTGTTTGAGTTTGAAACTATTGTTTTAAAAAACAATAATTATTTAGTAACACTAATATTTCTTGAATAATTAGTTTGACCATTGTTTGACCACAGTTTGACCATAGTTTGACCAAAGTTTGACCAGATTTGACCAAAATTGAAATAACTAAAATAATTATTTAGTAACACTAATATTCTAGAATAATTCAGTTTGCCCACTGTTTGAATATTTTTCAATTTTTTCCACTCTAGATCTTAAAAGCCCCGTAACTTTTTTTCTATTAGGTTTTTGAGGATTTTAAAAATGTTTAACTTTTCGAGTAGATGATTTTTCATATAAAAAACTTTTTCATCCGAGTTAGTATGCAAAAGTTATGCCCATTTTGACAAATTTCAGAGAGATTTTGCAAATAAAGTCAAAATTCACATTTGCAAATTTTCCCAACAACTAGACCACATATCACATGTGAAACTTATTTTCTTTTATTTTTTTGACATTTCCATCATTTTCGTTTATTTTTTTAAAACTGAAAAGGCGATCCACCGGGGGGGGTAGAGTTTGAAAATTGCCCTATAGTGCCGGTTTGTGTCACAAACCGGTACTATAGGTCAGACCCCTTTAGTACCGGTTCGTGCCACGAACCGGTACTAAAGGTGATCGTGGGGCCCCGGCCTGACGCCAGCCTGCCACCACCCCTTTAGTACCGGTTCGTGCCACGAACCGGTACTAAAGGTTCAACACGAACCGGCATTAATGCAAATCCGTTTGAACCGGCACTAATGGTACCATTAGTACCGGCTCAAATACAAACCGGCACTAATGTGCTTCACGTTTGACCCTTTTTCTACTAGTGGTATTGTGGAAAATTATGTTGTATGTGTGTTGCATTTGATCTTGTGGATTTACTGAATTATAAAATAATTTGATATTGTGGACATGTAAAAATTTTAAGTTGATTTTTGGATGTTGTATTTCAATTTATGTGGCTGAACAGCGTCTATGCAGCAGCTGCACAACAGCTACAGTGGCCAGGGCCGGTTTTGCATCTCTAGTTTGCAATTTTTTTATTGGAGTTGCTTTTTTATATCTTCGTTTTACATTATCTGTTGGAATTGACCCTTTTTTAAAGATGTAGAAAGCATTTTTTGTGATGTAAATTTTTGCATGTTCTATTGAAGATGCTCCAGATGGTTTTAGAAATTTGCCGAATTGTGAGGTCTGTCGAATTTAAGGGGTGTTTGTTTGAGAAGTCCTAAAACCTTTTCTAGTCCTAGGGACTAATCAAAAAAGACTCTCTAATAGAGTTTTTTTTCTAGTCCCTGTAAAAAAAAGTCCCTCCCATTTGGTTCCTATGAACTTTTTAGAAACTTTTTTTAGTCTCTGAGACTAAAAAATCCCTGAACCAAACACCCCCTAAGTCTCCCTGCCAGTGCCTCACTGGCTGGCACGTAGTACTAGTAGATACGTGGCCTCCGGTAGCATGGCCCATGTCGATGGGTTGTTGCAGCGCAAGTCTTCCTATGTCGGCCTGCTGCCTTGCAGTGGCAGAGACCATGATATCATCAAGGTCCAAACCGCCCCAGTCAGGCGGACCGGGGGCTAGGGCTATGGCTAGCTGCAGCCTCGGTGCCAGCTAAAGCCACGTTCGTATCATCCCGGCCGCAGCGTCGATGGATGAATCCAACAGGTGGAAGACATCGCGCGCGTAAGCATGCATTCATGGCGGCGGGGCAGGGTTGCAGTGAGCCAGTGACGACGCACGCGGGCGACCACCAGCTCCAGCTGATTGGCTTGTCTACGTGCACCGGCCGGCCAGCCGGAGGCAGTCGCAAGAACGAACGCGCAGGCCGACGCACCCTGTACCCATCTGTCTCTGTCCGCCTTGTACTTGGCACGAGCGCGACACAAGAGCAAGCAAGGGCCGGAGGTACGCACGAGCCGAAGGATCAGCAACCATGCGTGCCGTCCTCGGGAGTCGGGAGCGATGCGGGTTCTGCCGACTAGCCGGCCATTATTGGCATGTACACCAGCTGTGCTCCATTATTGGCATGTCTCAAAGATGCGCCCGAAGCATAATATGGTGTCTAGCTTTTGTAAAGGACGGAAAGCATCTTCAATACCGACTCTCAAACCACCCGTAAAATTTAAACAACGCCATGGGTCCGCAAGATGGTCTGAACGTGCTTTGCGGGTGTCCGGGCCGCTGCCACGTGCGCTCCTGACTACCCTAGCCCACCAAAAATCCCCATCTACGCCCGTGCGCATTCCCGCCCAAAAAGGTCAACGCTGTTCTAAAACACCAATGCCGCATTCATGCTGTGGCTCAGAGCGACGCGACCTCTTATAGCGCTCAGACATTAAAACGGCGCCCGCCTGAGAGCGTCGTCCGCACCACTTCCTGATGCATCTGGCTGCCCTGTGTTCAAACGACAGCCCGTCCGTCCGCATGACTACATTAAACATGCTTGCGGTTGCTGAGGAATGGCTAGTGAGCACCACCCATCCGTCCGTCCGCCGGCTGCCCTTAATCACGCCGCCTGTTGCCATGCCATTCCCCCACTATATAAACTGCAAGCTTGGCCGTAGCCGCATCTATCATCCTCCGCTCCCTTCTTTCTCTCTACACCGCACCCGCGATGGCCTCCTTGAGCTCCTAAGCCGTCTAGGACAACAACTCATCCAAACAGAAAAAGGAGATCTCCACCATTGCAGCCGGCAGGCCGGCCGGCCGGCAGACAGATAGGTTGCACGCATAAAATGAAAAGGATGTGCAACCTACCAGCTCAGTAGCACATTAAGTGTTTCCTGAAGCCATCACTCACTAGTAGAAAAATGACCTAATGTGAGACACATTAGTCCCGGTTCGATTTTGGCCTGGTACTAATGGCACCATTAGTGCCGGTTCGAACAACTATGCATTAATGCCGGTTCGTGTTGAACCTTTAGTACCGGTTCGTGCCACGAACCGGTGCTAAAGGGGTGGTGGCAGGCTGGCATCAGGCCGGGGCCCCATGATCACCTTTAGTACCGGTTCGTGGCACAAATCGGTACTAAAGGGCTAATCTTTAGTACCGGTTCGTGCCATGAACCGGGACTAAAGGGGTCTGACCTATAGTCCCGGTTGGAGACACAAACCGGGACTATAGGGCAATTTTTTTCAAACTCTACCCCCCCCCCCTCGTGTATCGTCATTTCAGTTTTGAAAAGATCAAAAGAAAATGATAAAAACTTCAGAAAATAAAATCCTTTGAGAGGTAGTTATATTACTACACCTACTAGTTATGAAAAATTAAAAACTTAAATTTGGACATGTTTTGCAAAAAGTGTAGGGAAAATGTAAAACGGCTATAACTTTTGCATACGATGTCGGAAAAAAATGTATAATATATCAAAAAATTCAGCATGAAAATCTGCATCCGATTTTGACAGCCTACGGCATGTTTGCAATTTTTTAGAATCCTCAGATTCCAAAAGGAAAAAAAGATATGCTCAAATTTCAGTTTGTTTAATTTTGGTCAAACTACTTATTCAAGAAGTATTAATGTTACTACATAATTATTCAAGAATATTAGTGTTACTAAATAATTATTTCATTTTTTTGAATTTTGGTCAAATCTAGTCAAACTATGGTCAAACTATGGTCAAACTTATTCAAGAAATATTAGTGTTACTAAATAATTACTGTTTTTTAGAATAATAGTTTCAAACTCAAATGGTGAAACGAGTGACCTAATGCTCAAGCTAAACTGCTGAGGGTTAATAGGATTGACAGCTTACATTTGTCAGAAAAACAACAAGTGTGCAGACTTAGAAAGGAGGGGGAATAGAACTCCGAAGTTAAGCGTGCTCAGGCTGGGGGAGTGAGAGGATGGGTGACCAACCGGGAAGTTAGACGATTTGGAATGAGTGATCCACACTTGGGCAGTTAAGAGGGGTGATTAGAGACTAAATCATCAAATAATTCAATTCAGAAAATTGAAAATCGAAAAAAAATCAAAAAAATTTCCAAAATTTTCAAAAAAAAAATCACGAACCAGTACTAAAGGTCCCCCATGCCACGGCGCGAGCTCACGCCACGTGGTGGGTCTTTAGTGGCGGTTCATGCCGAACCGGTACTAAAGGGGGGGGGGTCTTTAGTGCCCACACTTTAGTGCCGGTTACAGAACCGGCACTAAAGGCCCTTACGAACCGGTTTTAAAGCTCCGTTTTCTACTAGTGACTTCAAATACTGCCACTGAATCTGAAGCCAAATAGGCTGAAAACATTCCGACTGCATCAGCCGATGACAATCAAGAAGAAGCTGATGTGATCACTACCTATAAAACTATCCAACATGAAGTCAACGTGTGGGACACTCTAGCTGCTGAAGCAACTGCTCCTGAAGCTAGTGATGCAGTCATGGCTGAAGACAATTTGCAGCTTGAAGCTAGTCAGCCCTCCGCTTCTGAAACTGTTGCGGCTACTACACCTATTGCATATACTATGGCGATGGCCTATAATCATGCAAGTGAACTGGTCAGTGTCACATGGCCAGCTCTTACACCTCCTTAAGTGCATGGTACTAAGTATGAGTTCTATGTCAATCAAAGGCCTCAAACCCAGAAGCCAATGCCCAGAATGCCAAGGCTTCACAATGCTGCATTGACTGAGTGCTCCTTCAGTGTGGTCAGCTTCAGAAAGCAATACATTCTTTGATCGTGCCAATAATCCATACAAGAAGCCACGCATATCTTCTCACAGATCCTGGAGCCAACTACATCACAGCTACTACATGTGCATTTTGTATGATCAAGACATGAATTTTCATCAGAAGCGCCTCTGTTTTGATGCCATGGCTGTCCTACCTTGCCTTGAAGATGCCCTTAACTGCTTTAGAGATGTTGGACTATTGCCTTTCGTCATTGGGAAAGAACACTGGAGTGAGGAGTTGATCCTTCAATTCTATGCAACATTGCATATTTCAGGCTACTACAGGGCTCCTAAGACATGGGTCCTTGAGTGGATGACAGGTGATATTCATCATGAAGCCAATGCTCAAGATCTTCTCGAGCTCACATGCGTGCCCACTCCTAGTGATCTCTATGAGCTAGGTTGTCAAGCCTATGAAAAGGAAGTGGAAAGCGTCTTTCAGAACCAGAACCAAATATGGGTCAGTTGCTTTCTATGATAAAGCCATTGCCTGCTGAAGCTGATTACCCTACTCACTTCTTCGTGAAGTACCTCGAGTATTTGCCCCGCACCATCTATCATATACTGAGGCATATATACTCTGTGGCCAATCAAAGGGAATTCATCTTCTGCCAAGCTTGAGGGCACTATGAAGACATTGGTCTTCTATATTCTCAATGACATTCGCTTCAACACTCACAATTTCTTCATTAGGCAACTGGATACTTCCGGCATTGACTTGTTTGGTCAAACATTCTATGCTCCATGGATTATGCGTCTGATAACGCTTCGCTCCACAATCAACTATCAAGCTTTAGCTCGCAACCATGTTGTCTTTCTGCCTGAAGTCGATGTGCCTCATGAGGTCATCTACCCTCAGGTTGACAAAGCGCGCATTCGTGAAGGCAATGCTGCTTATCAAAGCTTCTCCGCTCCTCTTGAAGCCATTCATGTACCCAATGCCGCTGCTCCTGATCCACTTATTTGCCAGATATGTCAACCTCGTCATGCAAACACAGAAGAGACCACCAGCACAGTACCTCAGAGGGCTCAGAAGCAGCTCGTACACTGACAAACAAAGAACTTGTTTCTCTACATGAAAAACATGATAAGCATAATGATTGGCTAAAGCGCCAGATGCAAAGCCTCCTTGTTGATGTCAATTGCATCCGCAACCTCTCCACCAAGAATGCTTTTTGTTGCACATGAAGCCAATATGCGTGCTTGGAAGAGCCTCACAATGCTATGCACTGAAGATGATATCATTGCCGATGGATTCACTGAGAACTTTAAGTTTGGCTCCAAGCCCCTAGAATCTGTTAAGTGGTGTGCCACACCTTCCATTGAAAACTCCGACTACTCATCATCTGCACCAACTGTTGTTGCTCGTGTGATCGATGAGGAAGGCGACGCCACTTCACCAGCTATGGCTTCACTGCACTTCGATGTTGTATCAGGCCCTACTGCACCGCCCAACACCACCATCGACCCTGCTGCACCAACAACTTCTACTTCGCCTTCCATGAACGCTTAGACACCATATGTCTTCATTCCTTTTTGGTCATTCGATGACAAAAGGGGTAGAAGCATATGGGTTCATAGTCTTCAAGCGGGCATATTGGGCCGGGTGCTATATTTTGTCTAAGTACTAGAACTCTCGTTCTTGAAAATTTGTCGTTTTGAGTTGTAAACTTAAGTCCAGATGGGACACCTGCTACATTTGTTTCTTTCATTTTGTGCGCATGATCAAAGTTAATCTTATGCGTGTGAAGTCATTCTACGGGTGCCCATTTCTCATTGTGCATGTCATTATCTTCAAAACATTTCTGTATGCACTTTGATTTGACTTCATGAACAGAGGGAGATCTCCACAAAGCAAAACCTCCCATGTGCATTTGCAATTAAAAGAAAATTACTTATATGCACATCTTCAGGGGGGAGCCCTCCAATTTCATGAAGCCAATGACCACGTTATTTAACTTTCACATATTTTATCCCCATTTAAAAACCTCAACCAGTTTGTCATCAATCACCAAAAGGGGGAGATTGTAAGTGCATCTAGTGCCACCCCTAGTTGGTCTTGGAGTATTGACGACAAACTTGGTGGAGGGACTAATGTGTTTGTGGGATTCACAGGAGAACACATGTAGAAGTCCCTATTGATTCGGTTTACCCATCGAAGATGACCCCTAAAAATGTATGAAGACATTGAAGACATTAGTGGTTCGTGAAGACATTCATGTCGAAGATAATGACGCGTGAAGAGATTCGCTTGAAAACAATGGAGCGTGGAGACATAGTTTTTGTCGTAGTTTCATTTTCTTCTTTCCTGATTCATAGGAACCACCGAACTGTTAAGTGGGGTTCAGGTGAAAACTGACATGATGCTCAACCCAAAATCCTATGTCTTCGACCGAAGACAAATGAGAGAAAATATCATCCTAGTTGGATGAGTCAGCTTTACTTGTAGCCAAGTCAAGCTGCCGCGTGTGTTTGAAATCTAACCGTTCGACACGTGTCGATTGTCCATTGACCCAGGGTCATTTCGGACAAATCATGTCGGGTTGCCCCTAGTTATAAATAGCCACCCTTCCACCATAAATTTGTGGCTGCTCCGAGTTAGTGCATGATACTTCTTGAGCCTGCGTTGGTTTTTCCCTTGAAGAGGAAAGGGTGATCCAGCAAAGTAGAGATAAGTATTTTTCTCAGTTAAGAACCAAGGTATCAATCCAGTAGGAGGAACAGAGAAGTCTCCAATGGTAGCACCTGCACAAACAAACAAATACTTACACCCAACGCGATAAAGGGGTTGTCAATCCCTTCAGAGTTACTTGCAAGGATAAGATCTGATAGTGATGGATATAAAACATTAAGTAAAAGCGCAAAATAAGATAAAGGTAAGTAAATTGTAGCAAGGTATTTTTGTGTTTTTTTTATAGATCTGAAAATAATCTTCCCTAATAATAAAGCGGCTACTGTTTGTGCCCACTCACCGTCATTAAGTTAGCACTAAAATTTCCAAACAATTACCCACCATGCCATCCATAAGTAAGAAAAAAATCCGTGAAAAAACGATTC
Organism: Triticum monococcum; assembly: GCA_034509565.1. Taxonomy (NCBI): domain Eukaryota; kingdom Viridiplantae; phylum Streptophyta; class Magnoliopsida; order Poales; family Poaceae; genus Triticum; species Triticum monococcum. The sequence goes on from CM067845.1 coordinate 677,346,651, forward strand.
AGGTTTTTTTTTTGAGGGAAAACTAAGTTTATTCATCAAAATCCACATGGAGTGGAATACAACTTTGGTCGTGGGGTACGCCTAGCCAAACGTGGCGACCCGGACCTCTAGTTAAGGCAAACTTGGCTAAACTATGTGCCTCATAGTTAACGGCACGAGACTCAAAAGTAAAATTACACTGAAAAGTAAAAGCTCTAAGGTTTATTTCAATAACGATTGCACTATATGAACATCGTGCACCTCCATTGATGTCCGAGACAACTTTCTGGCAGTCTGAAGCCACAACGAATTGCTGGATACCCAGGTCTTCTGCAAGAGAGAGAGCTTCTCGACATGCTATCGCTTCTAGAGTGGCTGGGTCATGAACTCCTTCAATTACCAGCGCCGCACTACCAATATAGTTTCCCCCGTCGTCTCTGCAGACTGCAACTGCAGTTCCCCGTTGTCCAGGTGCAACACCCGCATCAACGTGAATCTTGTAGAAGCCCAAGGGCGGTTTCTTTGGCTTTTGAGCGACCTGTGGGGCGGCTCCTGCTGGCGGGTGCACCTGCCTGTTCCTGGTGATTCCTAGCTCGTGTATAAATCTGGTAATGAAGCTATGTGTAGCCTAGGGGCTCTGGAAAATTGACTCATGAATAACCTTGCGTCTCGCATGCCATATTGACCACAAAGTGATCGTCATGAGAATGAATTGATCATGAGGTAATGCCTGGAGAAGTGTAAACAGCCACTGTTTTGCGTTAGGCTCTGTGTTCGCTATGATTTTATGTGTGAATTCATTATCCGCTAAAGCCCAGACGCTCCTTGATGCTGTGCAGTCCAGCAAGGAGTGTCGCCATGAATCCTGAGCTCCACATAGGCCACATTGATCAGAGTCAGACATGTGTCGATGTGCACGTACATCGTTAGTCGGCAGCGAGTGCTTGGCGAGTCTCCAAAGGAACATTCTGATTTTTCCGGGTACTTCGGTTTTCCATAATGATTTCCATGCACTTTCTTCAGCTCGAGGGTTTGAAGTGCCTGCTGACCCATGAAGTATTGCCTCCCCTCTCTGCTTTGTAGCAACAAGCATTCTGTATGCAGATCTTGCAGAAAAACAACCATGTTTCTCATAATGCCAGGCCCAGAAATCCTGTATATTGCGTGTACACAAAGGGATCCCCATGATGGTCTGTACATCCATGGGCATGAACGTTTCTTGGATAAGCTGGATGTTCCATGAGGCACTTGTACTTACTATCAGATCTGAGACTCTTTGCGGTGGGTTTGGTGCAATGCTTCTGTAAGGCCGGAGCATTTCATTACGTGGAAGCCAGTTTTGATTCCATATGTTGGTGTCGACACCATTGCCAATACGTTTAATCAGCCCCATTTTCAGTGTGTCCTTTCCTTCGATAATGGCTCGCCACACCTGACTCGGGTGTCTCCCTAGTTCAGCTTCTAGGAAATCCGAATTTGGATAATAAATACTTTTGAGAACACGAGCGCAAAGTGTATCCGGACCTTGCAGCAAGCGCCAAGCTTGCCTAGCCAGCATCGCAAGATTGAATAACTCGAAATCTTTGAATCCTAGTCCACCCATACCCTTGGGTTGAGTCATCGTCCTCCAAGACACCCAATGAGGCTTCCTCTTTCCCTCCTTGCTCCCCCACCAAAATTTTCTAATCAGAATATTTAAATGTTCACAAAGCCCTCTTGGAAGCTTAAAACATGACATAGAGAAAACTGGTACTGCCTGAGCGACAGACTTGACTAGAACTTCCTTGCCAGCCGCGGACATGGTACGTTCGATCCATCGCTGTACCATGCTCCAGAGTCTATCCTTTAGGTATTTGAACGCACCATTTTTTGAGCTCCCAATATCAGAAGGCATCCCTAAATACTTCTCGTTAAGAGTTTCATTAGGGACATTGAGTGCCTCTTTGATTTCCTGTCTCACCGAATCAGGCACTCCCTTGCTAAAATATATTGATGACTTTGAGTGATTGATACGTTGTCCTGTCGCTTGACAATAAGTATTCAGAGCATGGTACACCTCATTAGCACCCACACTGTTGGCCTTGAAGAACAGCAGGCTGTCATCCGCGAATAGGAGATGGCTCACCGGTGGCGCCGTAGGAGCAACCTGTAGACCACTCATGTTTGATGACTCACTTTTTGATTTCAACAGGCACGAAAGGCCCTCTGCTGCTAGCAAGAACAAGTATGGAGATATAGGGTCCCCTTGTCTGATTCCACGTGATGGTTTGAACTGTTGGAGTTTCTTTCCATTAAACAGCACAGAGAAAGTTACTGTACTTTCCAGACTCATCACAATATCCACCCATCCGGGATTAAAGCCCAGTTTGAGCATGATGGCCTTGAGGTAAGACCATTCTACTCTGTCATACGCCTTCATCATATCCAGCTTAAGGGCACAAGACTGATGTTTCTTTGCCTTATTTCTCTTCATGAAGTGTAAGCACTCATAAGCCATTATGATGTTATCTGTGATAAGCCTCCCCGGCAAAAAAGCTGACTGTTCTGCTGAGATAATTTCTGGCAGTACTAGTTTCAATCTATTGGAGATGACCTTAGAAGCAATTTTGTACAGGACATTACAGAGGCTGATAGGACGGAATTGGGATAGGAGTGATGGGTTTTTTACCTTCGGGATAAGGACCAAGATCGTGTCATTGATACACTCAGCTGATTCGGTACCATCAACAATTCTCAAAACTGCCTTAGTGACCTCCTCTCCGCAAGTGTCCCAATGGTGTTGGAAAAAGTGAGCCGGGTAACCGTCCGGGCCTGGCGCCTTAATGGGGTACATCTGGAACAAGGCTGTTTTGACCTCCTTTTTGGTGTATGGAGCGCACAAGTTCTCATTCATCGCTTGTGTGACTTTTATTGGGACTGTTTCGAGAACCCTTTCCATATCCTAGACTCCTTCAGACGTGTACAGGTCATGATAAAAAGCGGTGGCCATATTTTCCATCTCCATCAAATTTTCAGTTAACTGCCCATCTGGTTTCTGAAGTGATTTTATCTAGGTTTTTCCTGCGCCTACGGCTTGCACGTAGGTGGAAAAAGTACGTGTTCTTATCCCCATGTATTAGCCAGTCAAGCCGGGCTCTCTGTCGCCATAATATTTCTTCTCGGTGATATAACTCGGTGAGCCTGTCAACAATCTTGAGCTCTACATGCATTGGTCCAGACCGGCTTGGCGTGTTCCTCAACTCCTGTAAATCCTTTTTTAACTCAGCTATCTCCTTTCGCACATTCCTGAAGTGGATCTTGTCCCAGTTTGACAGGTTCGAGGAAAGCGACTGGAGCTTGTCCTTCACCGCGCTGACAGATTCTGCCGAACCACTGTTCCAGGCTGTTTGCACTGTTGGCTGCAGGCTCGGGTCCCATTCCCAGGCCAATTCGTATTTAAAAGTCCGTGGGGCCCGGATGCATGCATCCTCATGCATGTATCTCACGTAAATGGGTACGTGATCGTTGGTCGCAGCAGTTTTATGTTCCAGGCGTGCATTCGGAAAGGCGATCGACCACGCCGGGTTGGCCACTCCCCGGTCGAGTCTAACCCTCGTAAAAGTTCCTCCTGCAACTTTCCGTTCAAATGTCCAGCTAGGTCCCGTATATCCAATGTCCGCAAGAGCACACGTATCAAGCGCGTCTCTGAAAGCGTCCATTTGATCTTGACTTCTGTTTCCTACTCCGTCATGCTCATGGGGCTGCAGCACCTCGTTGAAATCGCCTAGGACCAGCCATGGCAAGTCACTTGTACCAACAATTCCTCTTAAAGTGTCCCATGTTTTGTACCTTTCATTTACTTGGGCTTCTCCATAGACAAAAGTCACCCGAGTTCTGACATCAACAAGATCATTAATAACAGCGTCAATATGGTACTGGGAATAACCAACAATTTGAAGCTTTATTTCATCGTTCCAAAAAATTCCTAGTCCTCCACTTCTCCCCGAGCTACTGACAGCAAAACTTTTATTGTAACCTAGTGAACCACCCGTACTCTCAACTCTAGAACCCTCTATCTGAGTTTCAAGGATACAAAGCACAGAGGGGGCAAACTGCTTCGTTAGATCACGAAGCTCTTGAACTGTCGCGGGTTTGCCAACGCCACGACAGTTCCAACATAGAAGACTCATTGCGCTTGGCGCGACCCCCCTGGGAGGCCCGCCAGACGCGCATCTATATTTTTGGTGGTCACCGTGTTCTTTCCCACGAGCTTCTCGCTGGTCGTTACGCTCAGCTTGTTCCTCTTGGGCTCCTGTTTTGCAGAAGGACTCGCTGGAACCTCGGGAGCGGGCAACAACATGAGCTTGTTGGTGTCAGATGGATTTGACGTTGAGGGCACCGAGGCCATTGGGACGCCTACCATGGCCGCTCTCTTTCTATTGTTCTCAGCTTCATGCATGGCAACGTCATGATCGATATTCTCAAGTTCTTCGCCACGATCCTCAGGTGCAGTCTGCGGCATTCCACGACCGTGCCCTCTTCCCGACCGGCCTCTACCTCGGCCCCCCCCTCATTGTAGGGCCATCCCCCGTGCCTCTTCCTTCTCCTAGTCCGTTTCCCGGTCCCTTGAACCAAGTTGCTTTTAGGTCCTTAAAAACTAGAGATTCTGGGGGGTGAACTCCATCACCGCACTCTTTGAAGAGGTGCCCAATATATCCACAAACTGCACACCAATCTGGGAGACGCTCATATTTCACCCTAAAGATCACCCTCTGCAAGTTTTCCTTCTTCTTGATAACCAGGGAAACAGCGTTCTTGAGGGGTTTTGTCACATCAAGCCTCAGCCGAACTCGTGCAAAGTTTCCCTCAAAATCTTGTGATTTTGGCTCCGCATAGATGAACTCCCCTACTGTAGCAGAAAGAGCCTTAATCTTTGAGAAAAAACCATCTGACAAGTCATGGATCTGCATCCATATGTCAATCTTGTTCAGCTCAATAGTCGAAGGTTTGGTGAAACCATCATAATGTGACAGAATCACAGCCTTCCCTTTGAAAGTCCATGGACCCTCCTCCATCACACGTTCCCAGTCGCCAAGACAGCCGAACTGCATCGTATATAGATTGTCCTCTAGCGGCCGTATCTTCACCTCCTTCGCCAGATCCCATGCAATTCTCATGTTCTTGAAGAACCAATACTGGCTGTAGGGTTTCTCCGTGTGTACCCTAGCGATTGCCATCCAGCGGGTAGCCTCCGCTGTTAATTCCTCATCCTCAACCACAACGTCCTGGAGATCCTCCTCCTTCAAACATAGTTCCTTCATCATGGCCGCTAGGTCCGAGGCGCTCTGGCCCGAACTAGTCGCAGCATCGCTCATGATCTCTTGCCCGTAGAGAATTGGTCCGCGGGCGGTAGGTTCCCTAAACTCGCCTCACACCCCACCCCTAGCGAGGCCCAAGAAGCCCCGGCTAGTCGGCGGGAACGAGAGGGAAGGGGAGATCGAGACTCTACGGTGGTTGCTATCGTCGCCGCCGAGAGGAGAGACAAACCCTAACGAGAGGGGAACTGAAAAAACGATTCAGGTGTAAAAATGATTCAGATCGCCGTACTGGGCCTTGGTCCATGCTAAACAATTAGGATCGTTGTACTGGACTTCAGCCCAGGAAGCCCCCTCCACGCGACGCACGACACAGACGCGCCCGTGTTTCTCCCTCTTACCGGAGAACCCCTAGCAAAAAAAACTATACCAGAGAAAAGGGGATCCATGGAGATGAGCGACCCAGGAGAAAAGGCTTGCCGGTGCCGAGGCGGATAAGGAGCGCGGCGGCGGGGTGGCTTGAGGCACGTGGTGGACCGGATTCAGCGAGGGAAAGGTCGGATCCATCAGCTGGCGATGCGAGGAGCTCGAGCGCCATGGGAGAAGCAATGGTGTCCCGATCTGGATCCACAAAGAATTAACAAAGACTCGAGTGGAAATCGGCGGCAGAGCACGCATCCTCTTAGACGTCGACACGAGGCTCGTTACCGGCGAGTTGGAGGAGGGCGGCCTCCTACTGCTGGGCCAACCCAGATGCGAGGTGTGGCGACGGCGGTCACCTGAGCCTTGTGGTGGTTTATCCTTGGCATAAGGAACACTCGTTGGCGCAACCAGGTATGAGGAGCACGCACGACGGGCAACCATCGCTAGAGGAAGCAGCAGAACCCGACCAGCGGATTTGTGTATTTTACTTGCTGATGATGAGCGAGACGAGCGCGTCCTCGAAGTGTCTGTGTGTGCTATCAGCAACGCGCCCTCCAGCTTGGGGCCTTGGGCATGGACTGCTCCCGGTAGGCCACCTTGATGCCGTCCATGTCACCGTACGACCCCAGCTCCAGGCCCTCCTTGCGGTGGTGGTATTCAACCTCCTCAGGACCGATTTCATCACGATGAAGCAGATCACCGACCCCTTCATTCTCAACAGCGTTGAGATGACCAACGTGACTGCCCTCTATCCGCATACGCTTCTCCTCGGCAATGTGTTCATTAGGATTGGATTGTTACACGGTTGTCCTACTTGGGTGGTCTGCAGGTTTGGCTCGTCGGATTGGTGAGCGGCAAGGTGGAGAGGAATACAGATGTTTCCTTCACCCTCGACAACAATACTTGCCGCATTGATTTCACCAGCTGGTGAGAGCATCTCGGCAAAGCGCATAGTTTTTAATCAGAGTTCCATATATATCTCAGGGGTACAATTTTATACTTTTGTGATATGTGTGCCAAAGTTTGAAATTTTGAAAACAAATTTTCGGGAAATAAAAAATGTTCATGATTTTTTTAAAGCTCGTGTATTAAAAATTGTTAATGGAATTAAACAAAATGTTTGCCAAAATGTTATCGGTGATGCAGCACAATGTTGTCATGGCCTATGGAGATTTAAATTATTTTTCTCCCGTTGCAACGCACGGGTCCTTTTGCTAGTAAATATGATAAAATAGACTCGGGGGTCATAGTTTTCACTAGAGGATTCTCTCTTGAAAGAAAGCATACGGTGGGTAAACAAATTTATTGTTGAGCAATTGATAGAAGAGTGCATAGATATCTAAGGCAATGATCGGGAATATAGGCATCACATCCGTGACAAGTAGACCAATTCCTGCCTGCATCTATTACTATTACTCTACAGATCGACCGCTATCCAGCATGCATCTAGTGTATTAAGTTAATAAGAATGGAGTAATGCCTTAAGCAAGATGACATGATGCCGATGGGTAGATCCAATCAATATGAACAAACCCCGTATTTTTATCCTTAATGGAAACAATACAAATATGTGTCATGTCCCCTTCCTTCACTAGGAATAAGCACCTCAAGATTGAACCCATTACAAAGCTCCTCTCCCATTGCAAGAAAAATCAATCTAGTTAGCCAAGACAAATCAGTAGATCAGAGAGAAATACAAAGCTATCTTACTCATGCATAAAAGAGTTCAGAGAAGACTCAAAATAATATACATAGATAATTTGATCATAAACCCACAATTCATCGGATCTCAACAAACGCACCGCAAAAAAAGATTACATCGGATAGATCTCCAAGAACATCGAGGAGAACATTGTATTGAAGATCAAAGAGAAAGAAGAATCCATCTAGCTAGTAGCTATGGACCCGTATAGGTCGATGGTAAACTACTCACACATTATCGGAAGGGCAGCAAGGTTGATGTAGAAGCCCTCGATGGTCGAATCCCCCTCCGCCACAGTGTCGGAAAATGCCTCCAGATGGGATCTCACAAGAACAGAAACTTGCGGCGGCGGAAAAGTATTTTTGGGTGTGCCCCCTAGTCTACGGGGAATATTTGGGTATTTATAGAAGAAGAATTAGGGTTGGTAGTGCCACGGGGGGCCCACAAGCTTGGGGGGAACCCCACTAGGGTGCACCCTGTGAGCTTGTAGTTGACTTGGGGCCCTTCTGACTTCCTTCCGAAGCTTCCAGGGTGCCTTGTGGTCCAAGAAAAATCGTCAAAAAGTTTTGTTCCATTTGGACTTTGTTTGGTATTGATTTTCTGTAAAAGCAAAAATAAGGAAAAAAATATAGACACATTGGAGACGTATCAAGCCTCCCCAAGCTTCCAAAGATAGATATGAGCTTAACAGGTTATTAATTAAATGGAACAAAGAATCACTTAGAGATAAAATGAGACCTAACCCTGCTTTTGCTACTTCACCTATATGTGTTCCTGATAAGGATTATGAATTCTCTGTTGATCCTGATATAATTACTTTGGTTTAATCTGATCCGTTTTATGGCTATGAATCTGAAACTGTTGTGGCACATCTTACTAAGTTAAATGATATAGCTGTCCCGTTCACTAATGATGAGAGATCACATTACTTTTATATACTCAAAATATTTCCATTCTCATTAAAGAGTGATGCTAAGATATGGTTTAATTCTCTTGATCCTGGTTGTGTGCGTAGTCCCCAGGATATGATTTACTACTTCTCTGCTAAATATTTCCCAGCTCATAAGAAACAAGCTGCTTTGAGGGAAATATACAACTTCGTGCAAATTAAAGAAGAGAGTCTCCCACAAGCTTGGGGGAGGCTTCTCAAGTTACTTAATGCTTTGCCTGATCATCCTCTTAAGAAACCTGAAATACTTGATATCTTTTATAATGGACTAACCAATGCTTCCAGAGATTACCTGAATAGTTGTGTTGGTTCTCTTTTCAGTGAAAGAACACCGGTTGAAGCTGAAATTCTATTGATTAATATGTTGACAAATGAAAATAATTGGGCACCTCCTGAGCCAACTCCTGCTCCAATTACTGAGCCTATTCCTAAACCAACTCCGAAGAAGAGAGGTGTTCTATTCCTCGGTCCCGAAGATATGCAAGAGGAAAAGAAATAAATGAAATAAAAAGGTATTAAAGCTGAAGACGTTAAGAATTTACCTCCTATTGAAGAAATACATGGTCTTAACATACCGCCTGTTGAAGAAACATATGATCTTAATTCTTTATTTACTAAAGAACCTCCTAATCCCGATATCCTGACACACGTAGTAAAGGTAAATTCTATCTATAGATATGATAAAACTGAAGTTCCTCCTACTAAAATTGCTAGTCAGTGCTTGGATGAGTTTGATAACTTTATGTTTAAGCAAGATGACTTCAATGCTTATTTTGGTAGACAATTAAAAGAAAATGCTTATATGATTAGACGCTTGGGTGATTATATGGCTAATATTAAAGGTGAACTCAAACTTGTTAGCAAACATGCTTCTATGGTTACCACTCAAGTAGAACAAGTACTTAAGGCTCAAAAAGAAGTGCTTGATGAAATGAATAGTAAGAAAAATGATTATGCTGTTAGAGTGGCTACTAGAACTGGTAGAATGACTCAGGAACCTTTGTATCCTGAAGGCCACCCTAAGATAATCAAGCAAGATTCTCAAAGAAATAATATTGATGTTCCTAGTTCTTCTAAAAAGAAGAAGAAGAAAAATGATAGAACTGTGCAAACTTCTAGTGAACCTATTGCTGAACCACCTGATAATCCAAATGATATCTCTATGTCTGATGCTGAAACACAATCTGCTAATGAACATGAACCTAGTAAAAATATTAATGACGATGTTCATGATGATGCTCAACCTAGTAATGATAACGATGTAGAAATTGAACCTGCTGTTGATCTTGATAACCCACAATCAAAGAATCAACTTTATGATAAAAGAGACTTTGTTGCTAGGAAACATGGTAAAGAAAGGGAACCTTGGGTTCACAAACCCATGCCTTTTCCTCTGAAACCATCCAAGAAAAAGGATGATGAGGATTGTGAGCGCTTTGCTGAAATGATTAGGCCTATCTTTTTGCGTATGCGATTAACCGATGTGCTTAAAACAAATCCTTATGCTAAATATATGAAGGATATCATTACTAATAAAATAAAGATATCGAAAGCTGAAATTTCCACCATGCTTGCTAATTATACTTTTAAGGGTGGAACACCAAAGAAACTTGGAGATCCCGGAGTACCTACTATACCTTGCTCCATTAAAAGAAATTATATTAAAACTGCTTTATGTGATCTTGGAGCCGGTGTTAGTGTTATCCCTCTCTCTTTATATCGCAGACTTGACTTGAATAAGCTGACACCTACAGAAATATCTCTGTAAATGGCTGATAAATCAACTGCTATACCTATCGGTATTTGTGAGGATGTGCCTGTTGTGGTTGCAAACGTTACAATTTTAACGGACTTTGTTATTCTTGATATTCCCGAGGATGATAGTATGTCTATTATTCTTGGAAGACCTTTTCTTAATACTGCAGGGGCTGTTATTGATTGCAACAAAGGCAATGTCACTTTTCATGCTAATGGCAATGAGCATACAGTACACTTTTCGAGGAAACAACCTGAAGTTCATAGTATCAACTCTATTGGAAAAATTCCGTCGATTATATTTGGAGGTTTTGAATTTCCTCTTCCTGCTGTCAAGAAGAAATATGATATTCTTATTATTGGGGATGTGCATATCCCCATTGAGGTAACTTAGTGTTATTCGAAATTTCTCCGGTTTCATGATTATCGAAATGAGTTTGTTAACAAGACTTGATCAACCTTGTTAGTGGATTCTTTTTGATGAGTATGAGATGGATGAAACTAGAAGCACAAACTTCTATACCCCACTTTTACTTTCTGTTAATTACATTAAATAAAGTAAAAATAGTATTTTCTGTCTGTTTCCTGACTTATCCATGCAATATAAAAGTATCCCGAAAATAAAAGTCCTCAGAAAGACATGCGAATTTAATATTTTTTTCGGGAATATTTGAGGATTTACTGTGCAAAAAATACCGCGGGAGGAGCTGCCACCTGGCCACGAGGGTGGTGTGCGCCCCCCCCCTATAGGGCGCGCCCCCTGCCTCGAGGGCCCACGGTGGCCCTCCTCCACTTATCCCAGCACCCATCTTCTTCCTCTTTCTCACACAAACCCGAAAAACCAACTCAAGCACGAGTTCCAGCCACTTTTGCTGTGATTTTTGATCTCCTTGCTCAAAGCACCTCTCGCAAAACTGCTTGGGGAGATTGTTCCTTGGTATGTGACTCCTCCATTGGTCCAATTAGTTTTTGTTCTAGTGCTTCATTCTTTGCAAATTTGTGCTGCATAGGTGACCATGTTCTTGAGCTTGCATGTAAAATTTATATGGTTCCAAGAAGTTCTAATGCTTGATTTAGGCTCTAGGCACTTGTAGGAGTAGTTGCTATTAGTTTTATTTAAGTTGGTTCACTTTTGTATGAAGTTACTTAAAATTTCAGAATTTTTCAAAGAAAAATAATATGTTTAGGAAGGTGTTCCGAGGTGGTTCCTCTAAGAAGCAAGGACCCAGGATTGCTATGCGCGATGCTGACGAGGATCAACCAAGAGACGCTCCAGTACGGCCTTGCGAATGGCCATCGGAAAATTTTATGGACCGTGCGGGAATTAAAGAAGAATTGAAAGCATTGCGCAATGCCGGTCTTGAGGATTTTGAGGCTAAAAAATGCCCCCATATCATGATCTCACAATTTCATTTGTGAGGAGGTTTGAGTATTCATCTTCGCGTAATTATCCTTCAGTCATGTTTGATCTTTATGACAAATCTTATACCATGGACCTAGAGGATTTCACTTCTGCTTGCGAACTTCCATCATGGGGTAGTGTTAGTGACCCCCCTAAATCTGAATTCAGAAACTTTCTTGCTAGTATAACTGTGGGGGAATCTAGAGATATAACACAGGCTACCATAGGGACATTCACTTTCCTGCTATACATTATTTTGCTCTCTTTATCGGTAGATGCATAAATGCTAAGGATGAAGCATGTCACATGTGCGTCCCTGATCTTAGATTCTTAGGAGTGCTGTGTTAGGAGACCAATCTTATCATATGGGAGCCATTGTAGCTCGTAGGTTGCATCATAATAGACATAATGAAAATTTCTTTGGAGGAATTTATGCAACCCGCTTAGCTCATTTTATTGAAATAGACATTCGTAAGGGTGATATGGAGTTGCCTCCTACATATTTAGATTATGACTCTATGGCTTCGCACCAGTTTGTCGAGAGGCCTGAATCACCTCTCTTATATCGTTTAATTCTTGATAAACGACATGTTTTCCGTATTACTCTCCCTGCACCTGCCTTCTTTGATTCACAGACAAAAAGATATGTTATTACCAGAGAGGAGGCAGAAGTGTACGAGAGGAGAGCGAAGGCAGCTCGACTCCACGCTGCAGCACAGCAGGCGATAACCGCTGCACATCAGTATGATCCCAACTATTCCTCCTCATCATAGTACGACCCGAACAACTATTATTATGGATATCCGCCAGGCCAGCCGTGGCCATAGACCAACTTAGGCCAAAATCCTAAGCTTGGGGGAGTACGTACTTCTCACCGACATTACATTTATGCTCACACACGCTCATTCCTAGATGTCGATGCTCATACTTTTTCACTGTAATATCCATGCTAGTTTATTTTCTTTTTCCTGCTTTCTTCTTGTGTGTTTGTTAAACCTTAAGAAAAACAAACAAAATTAAGAGTAGTTTATTTTTCTGCTATAGTAGTAATAATTAAAAAGAAAACCCAAAAATATTTCCTGTTCTTCTTTTGCTTGTTGGGAGCTTTCCCGTGTAAATAGTTTTATTTCTTTTCTTTTCTTTGGGGGTCAGTAGGAGTAGACCATAATTAAATTGTTGAAGTGGCTCTTATATGCATTATTGATTGATTTAACCCAGAGCCCATATTGCCTTGTCTTCTCATGTTTATTGAATGCTCGCAGATTCGAGCTTAGTCCAATGCACGTACACTCTTATTATTATTCACATCGTTCGGTCGTGCAAGTGAAAGGCAATTATGATGACATATGATGGATTGACTGAGATGAGAAAAGCTGGTATGAACTCGATCTCTTTTGTTTTTGTAAATATGATGAGTCCCTCGTTCTTGATTCAGCTTATTATGAATAAACATGTTTGCAATGACAATTAGAGATCATAGTTGCTTGTGCCATGCTTGATTAGCTATGAGTTATAATGATTTACCTTGTGTGCCAACATGCTATTGAGATGATTATGATGTGGTATGATGGGGTGGTATCCTCTTTTGAATGATTTAAGTGACTTGACTTGGCACATGTTCATGCATGTAGTTGAAACAAATCAACATACCCTTCACGATATTTATGTTCATGGTTGATTATATCCTACTCATGCTTGCATCCAATGTTTATTAATTTTAATGCATTTATATGGCCGTTGTCACTCTCTAGTTGGTCGCTTCCCAGTCTTTTGCTAGCCTTCACTTGTACTAAGCGGGAATACTGCTTGTGCATACAATCCCTTAAACCCCAAAGTTATTCCAGATGAGTCCACCATACCTTCCTATATGTGGTATCTACCTGCCGTTCCAAGTAAATTTGTATGTGCCAAACTCTAAACCTTCAAATAAACATTTTGTTTTGTATGCTCGAATAGCTCATATATCAACAAAGGCCATACTTATCTTTTGTCTTAGGCGGGTTATTCTCAAGAGGAGTGGACCCCGCTCCTCACTCACGAGAAAATGGCTGGTCACCGGGATGCCCAGTCCCATGCTTTATGCAAACTAAATCAAAATTAATTGCAAACAAAACTCCCCCTGGGACCTAGGCACTCATTGTTTCGAGCAAGCCATGGATTGATGCTTGTTGGTGGAGGGGAGTATAAACTTTACCATTCTGTTTGGGAACCGCATATAATGCGTTTAGCATGGAAGATATCGCCATCTCTTAGTTGTTACGTTGACATTGAAAGTATAACGCTCAAAATACAATTTATCACTATTTCAAAACCGAGCTCTGGCACCTCTACAAATCCCTGCTTCCCTCTGTGAAGGGCCTATCCATTTATTTTTATGTTGAGTTATCACCCTCTTATTAAAAAGCACTAGCTGGAGAGCACAGCCGTCATTTGCATTCATCACGGTTAATTTATATTGGGTATTACTATGATTGGATCTCTTTTACCATGAATTACAATGTCTAGTCAGTCCTTGATCTTTAAAGGTTCTCTGCATTTATGTTTTGCGGTCTCAGAAAGGGCTAGCGAGATACCATCTTGTTATATCATATTATGATTGTTTTGAGAAAGTGTTATCATCCGAGATTTATTATTATGACTTGCTAGTTGATTATGCTATTGATGTGAGTAATCATGAGACTTGAGAACTACTGCAAATGTGGTTAGTTATGATCTATGCTGCCTTCACATAGTTACAACAACAAGAGCAAACAGAGTTTATAAAAGTTTTTCTTTCTTTCTTTCAGTTTGTGAACTGAATTGCTTGAGGACAAGCAAGGGTTTAAGCTTGGGGGAGTTGATACATATCCATCGTATCTACTTTTACAAACACTTTTGCCCTTGTTTTGGACTCTAACTTGTATGATTTGAATGGAACTAACACGGACTGACGCTGTTTTCAGCAGAATTGCCATGGTGTTGTTTTATGTGGAGAAAACAAATATTCTCGGAATGACCTGAAACTCCACGGAACATCTTAGAAAAAACAATAAAAAATCCTCGCCAAAGATGAAGACCAGGGGGCCCACACCCTTCTCACGAGGGTGGGGGGTGCCCCCCCTAGGGCGCGCCCCCTACCTCGTGGCCCCCCTGGAAACCCTCCAACGCCAACTCCAACTCTATATATTTGCTTTCGGAGAGAAAAAAAATAGGAGAGAAGAAATCATCGCATTTTACGATACGGAGCCGCCGCCAAGCCCTAAAACCTCTCGGGAGGCCTAATTTAGAGTCCGTTCGGGGCTCCGGGGAGGGGGATTCGTCGCCGTCGTCATCATCAACCATCCTCCATCACCAATTTCATGATGCTCACCGCCGTGCATGAGTAATTGCATCGTAGGCTTGCTGGACGGTGATTGGTTGGATGAGATTTATCATGTAATCGAGTTAGTTTTGTTAGGGTTTGATCCCTAGTATCCATTATGTTCTGAGATTGATGTTGCTATGACTTTGCTATGCTTAATGATTGTCACTAGGGTCCGAGTGCCATGATTTCAGATCTGAACCTATTATGTTTTCATGAATATATGTGAGTTCTTGATCCTATCTTGCAAGTCTATAGTCACCTACTATGTGTTATGATCCGGCAACCCTGAAGTGACAATAATCGGGACCACTCCTGGTGATGACCATAGTTTGAGGAGTTCATGTATTCATTATGTGCTAATTCTTTGTTCGGGTTCTCTATTAAAAGGAGGCCTTAATATCCCTTAGTTTCCAATAGGACCCCGCTGCCACGGGAGGGTAGGACAAAATATGTCATGCAAGCTCTTTTCGATAAGCACGTATGACTATATACGGAATACATGCCTACATTACATTGATGAATTGGAGCTAGTTCTGTGTCACCCTATGTTATGACTGTTACATGATGAACCGCATCCGGCATAATTATCCATCACTGATCCGGTGCCTACGAGTTTTCCATATACTAGTTTACACTTATTTACTTTACCACTTCTACTCTTACAATCACTACAAAATACCAAAACATTACTTTTGCTGTCTTTACTTTTGTTGCCGCTACCACCACTATCATATTACTTTGCTACTAAACACTTTGCTGCAGATACTAAGTTTCCAGGTGTGGTTGAATTGACAACTCAGCTACTGATACTTGAGAATTTCCTTTGGCTCCCCTTGTGTCGAATCAATAAATTTGGGTTGAATACTCTACCCTCGAAAGATGTTGCGATCCCCTATACTTGTGGGTTATCACATGTGGCTTTGATTTGCAAAGAGCTAGAAACCAGCGCAACGTTGGACCAAGTCCTGTGCGTCTGCTCGGGCTATTGGCCAATATAATCCTGTGCGGAAGGCTTTGCTTACAAGAGCCCGGGAGATGCACCTTTGAAGGACTCCGGTAGTGTTTTTCTTGTACAATTCTCCCTCTTGGACCCTGTAGGCCTTGGATCGCCGTACTATGCAGCGTGCCTCATTTTGGTCCTCCGGAAGTTCCTATCTAGTTAGGTAGGCCAGGAATGGTTCTGTCCACGGGGCAATAATGGCCATTATGACGTGAGCTGAAGGTGTTATTTCGGTGGCAGAGCCTCCGATTGTGTCAGAGTATTCGGTATCGGGCATTTTGGCTGGGTCCGTACTATTGTTACCGGTGTCTCCTTCCCATACTACGGATGGCTTGAACAACCTTTCCACAAATATGTTGGGGGGGACCGTATCGCGTTTTACGCTGATGAGGGCGAGGACATTCGCCGCCTGATTGTTTTCTCGAGCCACATGGTGAAATTCGAGCCCCTCGAGCCGAGCTGACATTTTTAGGATGGTGTTTCGATAGGCCGCCATTTTCGGATCCTTGGTGTCAAAGTCTCCATTTATTTGGGATATTGCAAGGTCTGAATCCCCACGCACCTCCAGGCATTGAATGCCCATGGAGACTGCCATCTGAAGACCATGCAACAGAGCTTCGTATTCGGCTGCATTGTTGGAGTCTGTATACAATATTTGCAGTACGTACTGAACGGTATCCCCGGTTGGGGATGTCAGGACGACGCCAGCCCCTAGGCCGGCCAACATTTTAGAACCGTCGAAGTGCATGATCCCGTTGGAGTATGCGCCGTACTCTTTAGGGAGTTCGACCTCCGTCCATTCGGCGACGAAGTCGGCCAATACTTGCGATTTAATGGCTCGTCGGGTTTTGTATGTTATGTCGAATGGGAGGAGCTCAATGGCCCATTTGGCAATCCGGCCCGTAGCGTCGCGGTTGTTTATAATATCATTAAGTGGCACTTCCAAGGCTACCGTAATCGAACACTCTTGAAAGTAGTGTCGTAGCTTCCGGGACGCCATGAATACCGCATAGGCTATCTTTTGATAATGTGGGTACCGTGATTTGCATGGAGTGAGGACAGTGGATACATATTATACCGGCTTTTGAAGAGGGAATTTATGTCCGGCGGCTTCTCGTTCGACGACGAGCACTACGCTTACAACTTGATGAGGTGCCGCAATGTACAATAGCATTGGTTCGCCAATGTTTGGTGCGGCCAGGATTGGGTTGGTTGCCAAAATGGCCTTTATTTCTTCCAATCCAGCTGAGGTAGTGTCCGTCCACTCGAAGTGTTGGGTGCGCCGAAGAAGACGATAAAGGGGTAAAGCTTTTTCTCCTAAGCGGGAGATAAATTGGCCTAGAGCCGCCACGCATCCAGTTAACTTCTGGATTTGTTTGAGGTCTGTTGGTGTAGCCAACTGTGACAAAGCTCGGATTTTGGCCGGATTAGCTTCGATACCTCTGCTGGAGACAATGAAACCCAGGAGCTTTCCGGCTAGTACGCCGAAAATGCATTTTTCCGGATTGAGCTTGATGTCGTATGTTTGGAGGTTGTCGAATGTGAGCCTCAAGTCAACTATCAAAGAGTCGACATGTTTGGTTTTAACAAGCACATCGTCTATGTATGCCTCTACTGTTTTGCCGATTTGCTTCTTTAGACATGTCTGAATCATGCGCTGATATGTTGCGCCGGTGTTCTTGAGCCCAAAAGGCATTGTGTTAAAACAAAAGGGACCGTATGGTGTGATGAATGCTGTTGCGGCTTGGTCGGACTCCGCCATCTTGATTTGGTGGTAACCGGAGTATGCATCGAGGAAACACACTGACTCGTGTCCTGCGGTAGCATCAATGATTTGATCGATGCGTGGGAGGGGGGAGGGATCATTTGGGCAAGCTTTATTGAGGTCTTTGAAATTGACACAAAGGCACCAGGATTTGTCCTTCTTTGGTACCATCACCAGGTTTGCTAGCCAGTCCGGGTGTTTTATTTCTTTGATGAATCCGGCCTCTAATAACTTGGCTAGTTCCTCTCCTATGGCCTCTCTCTTAGGTTCGGAGAAACGCCGAAGAGCTTGCTTGACCGGCTTGAATCCTTTTAGGATATTGAGGCTATGCTCGGCCAGCCTGTGTGGGCTTCCTGGCATGTCTGAGGGATGCCAGGCGAATATGTCCCAGTTCTCGCGCAGGAACTCTCGTAGTGCGGCGTCCACAGCGGGGCTTAGCTGTGCCTTGATGGAGGCTGTTTTGTAGGGTTCGTCGGGTGGATTTGGAATTTGACTATTTCATCCGCTGGTTTAAAAGAGGTGGACTTGGATCTCTTGTCGAGTATCACATCGTCCCTGTCCAATGTGGAGCGTAGCGTGGTTAATTCCTCAGCCGAGAGGGCTTAGAATAATGCCTCGAGGGCCAATGCGGCTGTTTTGTTTTCGGCACGGAGTGTTGTGTCCGAATCGCTGGCGAGAGTGATGATTCCGTTGGGCCCGGTCATTTTGAGCTTCATGTACCCGTAATGGGGTACGGCTTGGAAGATTGTGAATGCCTCCCGTCCTAAAAGAGCATGATAACCACTGCTGAACGGGGCCACTTGGAATGTAATTTCTTCAGACCTGTAATTATCCGGCGTGCCGAATACCACATCTAGTGTGATTTTCCCAGCACAACGTGCTTCCCGACTGGGGATGATTCCTCTAAAGGTTGTGCTACTTTGCTCAATGCGGTTCCAGTATATTTCCATCTCTTGAAGAGTTTCCTCGTAGATGAGGTTTAGTCCGCTGCCGCCATCCATGAGTACTTTGGTGAGTCGAAAGCCGTCCACGATTGGACAGAGGACTAGTGCGGCTGGTGCTCGGGCTGTTCGGAATTTAGGTTCGTCACTGGCATTGAAGGTAATTGCCATATCGCTCCATGGATTTATTGCTGCTACGTGGCAGATTTCGGCCATGCTGCGAGTGTTCTCTTGAGTCTATTATTTGACGCGAAGGTCTCAAAGACCGTTAACACCATATTTTTATCCACGGGATGGTGCTCTGTGGTATTTGGGAGAAGTAGATCCTCACCACTTTTGGCCACCTGCCGGAGTATCCAACATGCTCTAAGGCTGTGCGTTGGTATTGTATCCACTGTACTATGAATTTTGCAGGGTCCGTTGAGCCATCCTTCCGGTACGGTTCCATACCCTGTAGAGGGTTTTTGCTTTTTGGTAGTTGACCCGGGTGTGTAGTGATAATGCACCCTTTTGTTTCGGACTGGGCTTGTATTCAGGGTCGGATTATCCCAAAAGTTTATTTCGGTTTTCCAGGCACTTTCCATCGCACAGTACTTTCGTACTATCGACGCCAAGTCAGCAAAGCGTGTTATCTCACGGTGATTTATGGCGTTAAGGATTCCCTTGTCCGTGCAATTATTGCAGAAAAATAGGATTGCGTCTTCCTTGCGACAATCCTTAACCTTGTTCATCGCAAGGAGGAATCTGGCCCAATAGTGATGTACTGATTCCTGGTGCTCTTGCCTGATGTGGGAAAGATCGCTTATGTTTGGGTGGGTGGGTGGAATTGAATCCGAACCCTCACCTGATCTGGGATCCAGGGGCCAAGGAATTTCCAATTTTGGAAGTTCCGGTTCCGGGGTGTGACCCGATAATCCTGGCCCACTGCGTGACTCTAAGTTCAGGGATTGGATATTGTTCTCCCGCGAAACGGCGTCCGGCTCAAAGAGCTCGGGAATCCGGACATAGTTGGTCCTCAAGATGGAGGAAAGGTCGCCGCATTGTTCCTCCACCACTGCAATATGATGGGTGACCGGTGGCGAGTTAATCTCCCTTTGATCGGGTTTAAGCCCAATCCGATCATAGTCAGTAGCAACTCCCAAGGTGGCGATGCGATCTAAGAGCTCGTTTAAGGAGGCGATCCATTGGATCCATCTGTTCTGCGAGTGCTGATTTGACGTGGAGGCTGTTTTCGATTACCCGAGAAGTCATCATCGGCGCGGCGCCCGAACAGGCAGTCATGATGAAACCGCCTAGGCGGAGAGTTTGGCCGACAACGAAAGCTCCCCCAACAGTAGTACCGTCTTTAAAGACGAGACGAGACATCCTTCCTTCTGGCAACGGCATAGAGGAACTCTCAATGAAAGCACCAATGTCAGTGTCAAAACCGGCGGATCTTGGGTAGGGGGTCCCAAACTGCGCGTCTAGGCGGATGGTAACAGGAGGCAGGGGACATGAAGTTTTACCAAGGTTCGGGCCCTCTCGATGGAGGTAAAACCCTACGTCCTGCTTGATTAATATTGATGATATGGGTAGTACAAGAGTAGATCTACCATGGGATCAGAGAGGCCAAACCCTAGAAGCTAGCCTATGGTATGATTGTATGTTGTCCTATGGACTAAAACCCTCCGGTTTATATAGACATCGAAGGGGGCTAGGGTTACACAAGGTCGGTTACAAAGGAGGAAATATACATATCCGTATTGCCTAGCTTGCCTTCCACGCCAAGTAGAGTCCCATCTGGAAACGAGACGAAGTCTTCAATCTTGTATCTTCATAGCCCAACAGTCCGGTCAAAGGATATAGTCCGGCTGTCCGGAGACCCCCTAATCCAGGACTCCCCCAGGGGCCTTTTGTCCCGGTTGATAGCACCAACCGGGACCAATAAGCTTCCACGCGTCAGCAGTTCAGGGGCTAGGGTTTTTTCTGAAGGGGGGGGGGGTTGGGGGTTTTGTAGGGTTACACTACTAGGGAAAACCCTAGTAGTAGCGCGGGATAATTGCTAGTAGTAGCGTGGGGGGCTGCGCTACTACTAGGGCGCTACAACTAACTTTTAGCACTAGCATGGGTGGTACCCGCGCTACTGCTACTTCTAGTAGTAGTAGCGTTGTTGCCACCCGCGCTGCTACTACTTAGTTGTAGCGCGGGTCAGCACCCCGCGCTACTACTAACTAATTCAGAATTAAAAAATTAATTGCAGCCATGGCGGCTGCTTCTGCTCGGCGTCATCGTCCTCTCCATTCATGGCTACTACTAGTCCTAGAGGGGATGAAGTTGTTCATGGTGATGGTGCTTCCCCACCCAACTTGTGCCCGCAGCTCTCGTTTATTGCTGCTACAAAAGACAAGAAAATTATTAGAAAGGGAAGAGAGAGAGAGAGAGAGCAGTAGGAGGAGTAACTCACCGGTGGCCGCCGGAGTTGGTGCCGATGCCCGAAACCCTAGATGAAGCTCGGTGACCTACTGCTGCTTGTCATGGGACCCTTGACCCCGCGAGGAGGTGCAAGTTGTTGTGTCCATGGTGGATCTGGCCGCCTCCATGTGGACGACGCTCTGCTGGTTTCCCTCTCCTTCCAACAGCGGAGAAGGAGGAGGATGTAGGGGGAGGGGAGGGTCTGCGACAGGAGGTCACCGGATTTGTGAGTGGCGCCAAGGTGCAAGGCCGGTAGTGGTGCTGGGCGAGGAACGGAATGGCGAGTGGGAGGAGAAGGGGAATCAAAAGAGTGTGGGTTTGGATTTGGGCCTCCGCACGTAGGGGAAAGGGGGAGGAGGGGGAGGGGGAGGACGGGTGTGGAAAAGGTGGTGGGTGCGGATTAGCAGTAACGCGGTACGTAAAACGCGCTGCTGCTAAGAAAGTAGCAGCAGCGCGCTTTCGGTACAAGCGCTACTGCTAACTGGGACCAAAAGTGTGCCCGATTTGAAAATTAGCAGCAGCGACCTCAGAAAAACCGCGCTACTGCTACAGCTATAGCAGTAGCGCGGCTCGCGGCACCGCGCTGCTGCTAAATGGAGTTGGGTGGGCACTGTCGGTCGATATTTGTAGAAGCGCGGGTTACGCCGAGCGCGCTACTGCTAAGCACTTGTCAGTAGCGGGTTTTCCACACCCGCGCTCTGCTAATTAGCAGCAGCGCTCCTTTTTGAGCCGCGCTGCTGCTAAGATTCTGTGTATAGGGTTTTCCCTAGTAGTGTTAATTTAGGGGTTTCATATATTGTGTTAGCTAGCTAATCTATACCAATATAAAAAGACCCAGAGGGGCAGATCCAACTGATCTCAGCCATTGAACTAAGTTAATCCAACGACCTAGACTGCTCCAATGGCGAGCGTTAAACGTGTTTAACGTGCAAGTAATATCATACCAAATATTACACTAATCATAGGATTATCTATACCAATATAAAAAGACCTAGAGGGGCAGATCCAACTGATCTCAGCCATCGAACTAAGTTAATCCAACGACCTAGACTGCTCCAATGGCGAGCGTTAAACATGTTTAACGTGCAATTAATATCATACCAAATATTACACTAATCATAGGATTAACACACAAATAATAGCATACCTAAAATCCACGTGCAATTAATATATTTCCTAAATATTTAACGTGCGTTGCACGTGTGCATTTACTAGTAGAGACAAGTGCCCTCTCTTATCTTTGTGCTTGGTCGACGCTACGTACTATACGTATAGAGAGGACTCGACACGCTAGCTAGTAAGCAAATAAAGGGAACCATTAAGTACAGAAGATCGTCATGAACATATATATATATACACACATACAGAGAGAAGTGATCGACCTCTCCTTCTCCGAGAGATTGGTCGAACAACAAGTTTTCGTATATCTATCCGACGCTACTGGCTACATATATACAATATTAATATCTCTTACAATATAATCCCCAAATTATATATGAACTCAGCTTCCACATAGTATTCTCCGGCTTTATTGATGACGTGGTCAAGAAAGAATCCCGCCAATTCCTCTTGAATTGCTTTCATGCGATCTTCTGGTAGGAGTTCATCCTGCATCTGCCACGTCTAATTTGAAGAAGGGGGTTAATACATATATATGAATAAAACTCAACAGAAATGATGGTGTAATAAAATGAAATTGTGAATATTATTCCTTACACACA
Organism: Triticum monococcum; assembly: GCA_034509565.1. Taxonomy (NCBI): domain Eukaryota; kingdom Viridiplantae; phylum Streptophyta; class Magnoliopsida; order Poales; family Poaceae; genus Triticum; species Triticum monococcum. The sequence continues at coordinate 677,369,376 of CM067845.1, forward strand.
TCAAATTGTCTTTTAGAGTAGCCCCTCTTATTTTTGCATGTCGCGTTGTAGATGAACTTGCAGACGTAGTATCCACAGAAAGCATTCCCTTGTTCCTGCCACAAGCACTTTATGAGAAATAGAAGTCAATCAAATTGGTAATGAAGCATTATAAATGGCATTGATGAAAGTAGCTAGAATCAACGGGAGATGCGCGGAACTAGCTAGCTAGTAGTACTTACGTTCGAGTATGTAAATCGCAGCTCCCCTGGCAGTCCTGGAGCTTCTGTGGTGAATAGTTTCCAAACCCTATGAGACAAAGAAAATAATTCATTGATATCAGGAAATGAACAAAAAGTTGCCGATATGGTGCGATAATGATCGATTGAACTTACTTCTTGAGCATTTTTGTCATGTCCGCATAGGTCTCAAGATCTTTTCGTCTCGAGTCTAAGATGGTTACTAGTCCCTGCTCAAGCTTAATCTCCAGGAGAATATAGTGGAAGCTGCACACGCATGCATAACTCATCATTTACATTACTATAACCTCGAGTAATAAGGGAAAGTGAATATGCACAAGACAGTAACACTCACTTGAAGTTGTAAGGAAAGAGTATTTTATCTTTGTTTTGATTTATTAGCAACGATTTGAGCAAGTTGGCCTCGGCTTCTTTGGCATCAAATTTAACCGTATATTCATCTATGAGATTTGTGGTAATGAACCCAATATCATAGATTTCTGCTTTTCTGCATTCGATGATCGTCAATCTGCATAATATAGTGAGGGTAATAATATATACATGCAATGAAAGAGCTGAGCTATATATAGAGAGACTTAATGACAGAAGTAGTACTTACAGACAGTAGCTAGCAACCGTTAATTTATCGAGGGCCTTTTGATTGAACCACTAGAAGAACTCCTCAAATGGAACAGACAATAGTTCAATTCCAACGAGGTCGTGCTCCTCGTTAACTCTCAGCCTCAAAGTATCCTGCCCCCTAGACTCTCTGCATGTTTTCATGTACCAATCATGGAATCTTCGCATCATCGTTGTCAGAGTAGTTACATCTTTGATGAGAGGCTTCCCATACTTGTATTTTTGTTCGTCCACCTCCATTATATCATAATGTGCATCGTCGGGCAGGTAATCTCCAAGATTGGTATAACCGGGCACCATCCTCGGATCATTAGTGATGATATCGCTAGACACCTTGAGCGGGGGGAATGATTGGTTCGCTTGTTCGCCGAGTTGGGCATTTTTTCCCAGCTCGTCGTTCTGCTAACCTTCGATCACTGATAGTACTTCCCGACCGCTCCGCTTCGATAAATGACTTTCCAATAATGCGCTCATAGTTGGTTTTTGGCATTGAGTGTACGCTTTCCTTTCACTGGATCTATCTTCTCCTCCAGAGGTAGATGTTTCTTTTCTTTCACCCCTTCAAAGAAGTCCCTCACTTCGGCTTCCACGATCTTCGCGTTTTCCTCCACGGTCCTCTTGTATGGTAACTTCTCTAGAGGCTTGAGAGATGGACCGAATCTGTATTGCCTCCCGCCTCTAGCTCTACTACTATATGCCGGAGCAGACGGAGCGGCTACGGCTATCTTCTTTCTTTGCTTACGAGGTGGAGGAGAAGGACTACGACGCGCCGGAGCAGCCGGAGAGGCGGCATGTCTCTTCCGCCCTTGCTGACGAGGCGGAGAAGGAGGAGGATGGCTGCTCAGGCGCGCCGGCGCAGGCGGAGAAGGAGGCGGAGTGCCACCACGCATCGGAGAAGGAGGCAGAGTGCCCTGATCACTCGCCGGTGGAGGAGGCGGAGGAGGAGGCGGAGTTCCCTGACTCGCTGGAGGAGGGGGAGGAGGCGGAGGCGTCCAGTTCGGAAGGTTGATGAGCTCCTTCCGCTATAGGCATGGAGTCTTCAGAGCAGAACCCAGGCGAGTCTCCCCTTCACTGGTAGGGTGGTCAAGCTCGAGGTCCTCCAATCCCTCCGTTATTTCATCCACCATCACCCTAGCATATCCTTCTGGAATTGGACGGCGGTGAAAAAGTTACGTCGGGTTCAGGAGGTCGAACAGAGCCGACAGCCGCCTTGACTTTGAAGTTCTGCCATTGCGTCATAAGGTGGCAATGCTGAGACTCTATGATAGCATCCACGTGGTACCTAGCAGGAGTCGTGAAGACAGGCTCCAGCTGAAGCAGCTCGGTGGAAGCCATGCTGCTTCTCCGCTGAGAAGGCGGGGTAGCTTCGGGGGTAGCTTTGGCAGCTCGCTTGCTGTGAACTACTTCTCATTCCTCTAGCGCTTGCACCCTTGCGTGTAGCTTCTGCAGTTCCGTTTGCTCCACTTTCTTCCTCCTCTCCTGGCATTTGTAACTGCCTGCGTCCGGAAACCCAGCCTTCCACGGAACGGAGCCTGGCGTGCCTCGTGTCCGTCCATGGTGCTCAGGATTCCCGAGGGCCATTGTGCGCTCGTTGTTCTCTCTGTCTGGAACGAACGTCCCTTGCTGCGCTGCGATGATATAGTCCTGAAGCTTCATGATGGGTATTCGCATTTGCTCGTTCGTCCAAACGCACTTCCCTGTTACAAGGTCCAAGCATCCACCAACCCCGAAGAACCAAGTCCGGCAATGGTCTGGCCAGTTCAATGTCTCTGGTTCGACCTATTTATCAAGTAGGTCATTCTCAGCCTTGGCCCACAACGGCCGGGCTTTGAGGTAGCCACCTGACCCCGTGCGATGGTGATGCTCCTTCTTCGCAGCATTTATCTTGTTTGTCGTTGACATCTTCTAACTCTTGTCCGATGTCTTGTGGGCCACAAATGCGTCCCAATGATCTCTGATCTTCTGATACCGGCCGGTGAATTCTGGTGTCTCTTCTTTGTCGACAAACATTGTTTTCAGCTCATTCTTCCACCTCCTGAATAGTTCTGGCATCTTCTTAAGAGCATGAGACATGATCAATGGCTCTTTAACTGGCTTCTCCGGATCCTCCTCTGGCGGTAGGGTGAAATTTGCCTTTAGCGCGGTCCAAAGATCATCTTTCTGCATATTGTTGACATAAGACACCTCAGGGTCTTCCTTCTTCGGCTTACACCATTGGTGGATGCTGATCGGGATCCTGTCCCTAACAAGAACCCCGCACTGAGAAGCAAATGCTTCCTTGGTCTGGATGGGTTCAATCAGTTGGTCATCGCGCGCGTTTGCTGTGATCGTGAACCTTTCATCTGGGCGCAACTTTTTCTTCGGGCCTCGTTTTTTAACGAAGTTGTGCTCGATCCGGAGGGCTAGAAAAAATAAGAAAGATGAGAGTTAATATGTGTACATACCAAAACAATGAATGCCTCAATTAGCAAGTCAGCACATGCTTAATTAATATATATACCTGGCCGGACTCTGTTCGGTCACCGGAGCCGTCATCATGGTCTCCTTCTTGCACCGGTATTCGGTCACCGGAGCCATCATAATCATGTCCTTCCTCCTCCATTGTTCGATAATCGTAGGTTGCTTCACCCTCTCCTTCCATACCATCGGTGTCGTTGAGATACAACATGACATCACCTCCGGTTGTGATTATGTCGCCTAACACCTGTTCTGTGGCCTCGTCTCGGTCGTGCTCCATAGTTTCTGCAAATATTACAACATGGCAATTATTATACAAACATGACAAATGGATATATTAGTGGGAAACATAGACCTCTCTAGTAATCACAACAAGGAATCATATTGGTGGCATCAACGCTTCTCTAGGGTTTGGGATGGCCTCGACAATGCTTCTAGGGTTCGGGGTGGCCTCGACGACAATGCTCTTTTAACTTTGTAAATTTGGGTGGCCTCGACAGCGCTTCTAGGGTTTGGATCAACTTGTGCACATCCATAATGGGTTCATTCTTGATAAATCAGGACCTTTGCTGAAATTAGTACAAAAAGGTGAATTATTCTATCCAGGGCTCCGTTCAAAAACAACTTTGCACAACTACATACCATCATGCCCTGGTTACTTCCGGATAATGATGAAGCCATGGATTTCTTCAATACTTTGACACTAGGCAACCTCTCGACCCCTCAGCGACCCTCGAACCCTCGGTGACCCTCGAACCTCTAGCCTAGTTCCCGACCCTCGCCCCTCGAACCCTCGGTGACCCTCGAACCTCTACCCTAGTTCCCGCCCCTCGCCCCTCGAACCCTCGGCGACCCCCCCTCAGGTTGAATTTATCAGGGAGGGGGTATATCGACCCCCCCACCCTCATGTAAGAAGAGGAAAAAATATTGAAGAAGAAAAAAGAGGAGAAGAAGAAAGGAATAGAGGAGAAGATCGACGGAAAGAAAAGAAGAAACAAAATAGGAGAAGAAGCAAAAATAGAATAATATTCTAATTTTTTTTCTTCTTCTCCTCTATTCCTTTCTTCTTCTCCTATTTTTTCTTATTCTTTTTTTCTCTACATATTTTTTTCTCCTCCCCCCTTCTTCTCCTTCTTCCTCTTCTTATTTTCCTTTTCCCACTCTTTCTTCTTCTTCTTCTTCTTCTTCTTCTTCTTCTTCTTCTTCTTCTTCTTCTTCTTCTTCTTCCTCCTCCTTCCTTCTTCCTCTTTTCTTCCTTTTACTTATTTTACCTTTTCCTCTACACTAACCTAAAATGCACTAACCTAAAATCGATATCTACTAATTAACAACCTAAATAAAAAATTAATATATATATATATATGAAAAAACATCATATGAACAAAAACATCATATGAACATGATATGAAAAAAACATCATATCAACATCATCACACAAAAAACATCAGAAGGCTGCCGGACCATGGGGCGGCGCGGCAACGGCATCGGGGCAGCGGCGACGCGGGGCGGTGATGGCGTCGGGGCGGTGCGGGAAGGTGACAGCGACGACGGGGGGGGGGGGGGGGGTTGCGCGTGGCGACGGCGTCGGGGCGGCGCGGGGCGTGGGCGGCGATGGGGCAGGGCGCCGCGACGGGGGCGCGCGGACGGCGTCGGGGCAACGCGGGGACGGTGTCCGGGCGGCGTCGGGGTGGCGGACGTCGTCGATCGGGGCGGCCTGTCGGCGTTGATGAGCTCGGCGTCGTCGGGCAGGGGGCAACCGGCAATGAATTCGTGAAATTTTCCGAAGTGCTACTTATATACCCGGAGCATTGGTCCCGGTTCATAGCATCAACCAGGACCAAAGACCCCCTTTAGTCTCGGTTGGTGCCACCAACCGGGACCGGAAAAAGAGGCCTTTGGTCCCAGTTGGTGGCACCAACCGGGACTAAAGGGGGCATTAGTCCCGGTTGGTGCCATGAACCGATACCAATGCATCCCTTTAGTCCCGATTGGTGTCACCAACCGGGAACAAAGGCCTTGTGCAGCCCCGCGTCAAAAGTTTAGTCCCACCTCGCTAGCTGAGAGAGCTCGAGAGTGGTTTATAAGCGTTGCTGCGCCCATCCTCTCGAGCTCCTCTCAACTGCAGGCTTCCGGGCCTAATCTATCACTTGTGCCTGTGCTCCTCTCAATTGCAGACCTGAATCCTGGCCCATGGTTGGGTTTCTAGTCGTATTCGGGCCGTGCTTGCCCAGTAGGTGGCACTTTTTTTTTGTTTTATTTGTTGCTTTATTTATTTTATTTTGTTTCTACATACAACAAAATAGTTATTGTTGTTATTTTGTTCTACTTATTTATTTTATTAAAGTTTATTTTATTTTATTTTATTTCTACTTATTTATTTTGTTGTAGTTTACTTTATTTTATTTTGTTTCTACTTATTTATTTTATTTTGTTTCTATTTATTTATTTATTTATTTTATTTCTACTTATTTTTTACGGCTTTTGTTTGTACTTATCTATTTTATTCAATAATACTAGAGGTTTATAAAATTTTTTAGTTCATTCCTTTTGCTATTAGAATTTCATTAAAGTTTTCTAGTTCATTCTTTTTTCTATTAGAGTTTAATTAAAGTTTTCTAGTTCATTCTTTTAGTTTATTATTTTTGCTATTAGAGTTTCATAAAAGTTTTCCAGATCATTTTTTATATTAGTTCATACTTTGAGCTAAATGACCCTGAAATTGAAAAGCACTTCAGATGAACTCTGAAGAGGTTCAAAATTGGTATGGTATCATCATTTCACCCACATAGCATGTGCTAAAAAGTTGAGATGGTTACGAAAAAAACTAGATGCACTTCGTGTACAAAATGGACAATCTCTTTCGAAGTATCAGGGTTTCATAAGGAAACTCATCTGTTACATGGATATTCTAGATCAAAGGCATCATCATAATAGATGTCGAGAGAAAAGTCTTCACTTTTTCTTCACTTGTGTCCTTTGCTTATTGCGCCATAACCATGGAAAATCTTCATCGTTTATCAAGGTGCTTGGATCAGCCTTGACTTTGAAGGAAGGAATTTCATCAAACTTTTCATAATCTTCGGACATGTCTGTCTTGCCCTCCACTACCACGATGTCTCTTTTTCCTGAAAGAACTATGTGGTGCTTTGGCACATCGTATGATGTATTCGCCTCCTTATCTTTTCTTTTTCTCGGTTTGGTAGACATGTCCTTCACATAGAAAACCTGTGCCACGTCATTGGCTAGGACGAACGGTTCGTCAATGTACCCAAGATTGTTTAGATCCAATGTTGTCATTCTGTACTGTGGGTCTTCCTGTACCCCGCCTCCTGACAGACCCATTTGCACTTAAACAAAGGGACCTTAAAATCATGTCCGTAGTCAAGTTCCCATATGTCCACTATGTAACCATAATATGTGTCCTTTCCCCTATTGGTTGCTGCATCAAAGCAGACACCGCTGTTTTGGTTGGTGCTCTTTTGATCTTTGGCTATTGCGTGAAATATATTCCCATTTATCTTTTATCCTTTGTAAGTCAATACAGTCGAAGATGGTCCCCTGGACAATGAGTACAGCTCATCACAAATAGTGTTATCACGTCTGAGACGTGTTTCCAGCCAACTGCTGAAAGTTCTGATGTGTTCACTTGTAATCCAGTTGTGACACTGCTCCGGGTGTTTCGAGCGCAGACTGTTCTTGTGTTCATCGACATACGGGGTCACCAAGGTAGAGTTCTATAGAACTGTGTAGTGTGCTTGAGAACAAGAATGCCCGTCCATGCATATTATTGAGTCCACTCCAAGCGTGCCTTTTCCACTGAGTCTCCCCTCATACCGCGATTTAGGGAGACCTATCTTCTTAAGGCCAATGAAGTCAACACAAAACCCAATGACATGCTCTGTTTGATGGCCAATGGAGATGCTTCCTTCTGGCCTAGCACAGTTACGCACATATTTCTTTAGGACTCCCATGAACCTCTCAAAGGGGAACATATTGTGTAGAAATAGGGGGCCCGGGATGACAATCTCGTCGACTAGATGAACTAGGATGTGCGTCATGGTATTGAAGAAGGATGGTGGGAACACCAGCTCGAAACCAACAAGACATTGCGCCACATCACTCCTTAGCCTTGGTATGATTTCTGGATAGATCACCTTCTAAGAGATTGCATTGAGGAATGCACATAGCTTCACAATGGCTAATCGGACGTTTTCCGGTAGAAGCCCCCTCAATGCAACCGGAAGCAGCTGCGTCATAATCATGTGGCAGTCATGAGACTTTAGGTTTTGGAACTTTTTCTCTGGCATATTTATTATTCCCTTTATATTCGACGAGAAGACAGACGAGACCTTCATACTGAGCAGACATTCAAAGAAGATTTCCTTCTCTTCTTTGGTAAGAGCATAGCTTGCAGGACCTTCATACTGCTTTGGAGGCATGCCGTATTTTTCGTGCAAATGTTGCAGGTCCTCCCGTGCCTCCGGTGTATCTTTTGTCTTCCCATACATGCCCAATAAGCCTAGCAGGTTCACGCAAAGGTTCTTCGTCACGTGCATCACGTCGATTGAAGAGCGGACCTCTAGCTCTTTCTAGTAGGGTTGGTCCCAAAATATAGATTTCTTCTTCCACATGGGTGCTCGTCCCTCAACGTCATTCAGAACAGATAGTCCGCCGGGACCCTTTCCAAAGATTACATGTAGATCATTGACCATAGCAAGCACATGATCACCGGTACGCATGGCGGGCTTCTTCCAGTGATCTGCCTCGCCTTTGAAATGCCTGCCTTTCTTTCGACATTGATGGTTTGTCGGAAGAAATCGACGATGGCCCAGGTACACATTCTTCCTGCATTTGTGCAGGTATATACTTTTAGTGTCAGCTAAACAGTGCGTGCTTGCCGGGTATCCCTTGTTTGTCTGTCCTGAAACATTACTGAGAGAGGGCCAATCATTGATGGTTACAAACAGCAACGCGTGCAGGTTAAATTCCTCCTGTTTGTGCTCATCCCACACACGTACACCGTTTCCATTCCGAAGCTCTAAAAATTCTTCAACTAATGGCCTTAGGTACACATCAATGTCATTGCCGGGTTGCTTAGGGCCTTGGATGAGAACTGGCATCATAATGAACTTCCGCTTCATGCACATGAAGGAAATATGCCCTAGAGGCAATAATAAAGTTATTATTTATTTACTTATATCATGATATATGTTTATTATTCATGCTAGAATTGTATTAACCGGAAACATAATACATGTGTGAATACATAGACAAACAGAGTGTCACTAGCATGCCTCTACTTGACCAGCTCGTTGATCAAAGATGGTTATGTTTCCTAACCATAGACATGAGTTGTCATTTGATTAATGGGATCACATCATTAGGAGAATGATGTGATTGACTTGACCCATTCCGTTAGCTTAGCACTTGATCGTTTAGTTTGTTGCTATTGCTTTCTTCCTGACTTATACATGTTCCTATGACTATGAGTTTATGCAACTTCCGCTTACCGGAGGAACACTTTGTGTGCCACCAAACGTCACAACGTAACTAGGTGATTATAAAGGTGCTCTACAGGTGTCTTCGAAGGTACTTGTTGGGTTGGCATATTTCGAGATTAGGATTTGTCACTCCGATTGTCGGAGAGGTATCTCTAGGCCCACTCCGTAATGCACATCACTAAAAGCCTTGCAAGCATTACAACTAATGAGTTAGTTGCGGGACGATGTATTACGGAACGAGTAAAGAGACTTGCCGGTAACGAGATTGAACTAGGTATTGGGATACCGATGATCGAATCTCAGGCATGTAACATACCGTTGACAAAGGGAACAACGTATATTGTTATGCGGTCTGACTGATAAAGATCTTCGTATAATATGTGGGAGCCAATATGAGCATCCAGGTTCCGCTATTGGTTATTGACAAGAGACATGTCTCGGTCATGTCTACATAATTCTCGAACCCGTAGGGTCCGCACGCTTAAATTTTCGATGACGGTTATATTATGAGTTTATGAGTTTTGATGTACAGAATTTTGTTCGGAGTCCCAGATGTGATCACGGACATGACAAGGAATCTCGAAATGGTCGAGACATGAAGATTGATATATTGGAAGCCTATATTTGGATATTGGAAGTGTTCCGGGTGAAATCGGGATTTTACAAGAGTGCCAAGGGGTTACCGGAACCCCCCGGGGGCTTAATGGGCCATAGTGGGCCTTAGTGGAGAAGAGGAGAGGCGACCTGGGCAGGGCCACCTGCCCCTCCCCCTAGTCCGAATAGGACAAGGAGAGGGGGGCGGCGCCCCCCCTTTCCTTCCTCTCTGCCTCCTCTTTCCCTCCTTCTCCTAATCCAATAAGGAAGGGGGGAGTCCTACTCCCGGTGGGAGAAGGACTCTCTCCTGCCGCGCCTCCTCATGGTCGGACGCACCTCCCCCCTTGCTCCTTTATATACGGGCGCACCCCCAAAGGGACAACAATTGATCGTTTGATCTTTTAGCTGTGTGCGGTGCCCCCTCCACCATAGTCCACCTCGATAATACTGTAGCGGTGCTTAGGAAAAGCCCTCCGTCAGTAGAAATCATCATCATCACCACGCCGTCATGTTGACGAAACTCCCCCTCAACACTCGGCTGGATCGGAGTTCGAGGGACGTCATCAGGCTGAACGTGTGCTGAACTCGGAGGAGTCGTGCGTTCGGTACTTGATCGGTCAGATCGTGAAGACGTACGACCACATCAACCGTGTTGTGCAACACTCTCCCATCTCGTTGCCGTGCATAACCATCATCTTGCGTGTGCGTAGGAATTTTTTTTGAAATTACTATGTTCCCCAACAGTGGTATCCGAGCCTGGTTTATGCGTTGATGTTATATGCACGAGTAGAACACAAGTGAGTTTGTGGGCGATACACTAGTAGAAAAGGGGGCAAAGGTCCAAGCCGGGTCTGCCCATTAGTGCCGGTTCAGTCCAGAACCGGGACCAATGGGGGCATTGGATCCGGTTCGTGAGCCCAGGGGGCCGGCCGGGCCACGTGGGCCATTGGTCCCGGTTCGTCTGGACCTTTTGGTCCCAGTTGGTGGGACGAACCGGGACCAATGGGCCTCGCTCCTGGCCCACCACCATTGGTCCCGATTGGTGGCTTGAACCGGGACCAAAGGCTCCCCTTTAGTCCCGGTTCATGCCACCAACCGGGACCAATGAGGTGCCTATATATACCCCCTCGCGTAAGAGCATATCACACTGCTCTGTTTTTTCTGGCCGAGGGGGGGAGGGCTTGGTGGAGCTCTAGCTCACCTCCTATGCACACAAGGTGTTCGATGGAATGCCCGAGCCACACTACTTAAGCTTTCTCCTCTCCAAGCTCGACCTCCAAGCTCCGTTTTCCTCAATATTTGTCTAGGTTTAGCGGTCCGTCACGCCGCGTCCCCGTCTTCATCGCCGTCGATCACCCGCGCCGAGCTCATCGCCGGCACCACCGTGGTGAGCCTTTTGTTCTTATCTTCTTTTTGAAAGGAAAAAATATTCTTACTTGTATGTTTACATAGATACTTGTATTATTTTCTTACTTTTATTATTGCATCTTATATAGTGCGAAGGTTTTGGTATCCGCCCCTGTCGGCCCTCGTCATGTCTATGACTCGGATGTGGTATATATATTATCTTTATAACTATTGGTTCATTTATTGTTTATGAAAATTATGCCGACCAATGTGACATAGATTTTATTTATGTAGGATGTATGTGAATCGGAAATTCCAACCGATCCTATTATCGACAGGTTAAATTTAGTTGAAGAAGAAAACAATTTGTTGAAGGAAAAAATAAAAAAAATTGAGGAGGAAAAGATGATATTGGAGTTGCATGTTGCGGATGTCGTTGATGATCACAAGATCAAGATGGATGCAATGCGCTTGAAGATTAGAAAGATTAGAAAATATGCCATTCATACCGAGGCTTGGTATCATTATGCCGTTGGATCAATTTTTACCTTGGTTGCGATTATGATCGCATTTGTTTTCGCATTGAAATGTTTTACATAGTTTCAATGTATGGTTTCATTAATTAGATGCTCTGGAGAGCTATATGTTGTTAGATGAGAACTATGTATGTACTTTGGTTTTAATGTGATGATGAACTTCTATTAATTTGCACACTTAATTATATATAATGCACGCAGATGAACCGACAATGGATGTACGGTGACAGACACACCTCCGAGTACATTAAGGGCGTGCATGAGTTTCTCGATGCGGCTGAGGCAAACAAGCAGAATGGTTTTATGTGTTGTCCATGCACTGAATGTGGGAATACGAGGTCTTACTCTAACCGGAAAATCCTTCACTCCCACCTGCTTTACAAGGGTTTCATGCCACACTATAATGTTTGGACGAGGCATGGAGAAATAGGGGTTATGATGGTAGACGGCGAAGAAGAAGAGTACGATGACAACTATGTGCCCCCTGAATACGGTGATGCTACAACGGGGGGAGCTGGTGAAGATCAAGAGGAACCAGACGATGTCCCCAATTATGCTGCAACGGGTGAAGCTGCTGAAGATCAAGAGGAACCAGACGATGTGCCCGATGATGATGATCTCCGCCGGGTCATTGTCGATGCAAGGACGCAATGCGAAAGTCGAAAGGAGAAGCTGAAGTTCGATCGCATGTTAGAGGATCACAAAAAAGGGTTGTACCCCAATTGCGAAGATGGCAACACAAAGCTCGGTACCGTACTGGAATTGCTGCAGTGGAAGGCAGAGAATGCTGTGCCTGACAAAGGATTTGAGAAGCTACTAAAAATATTGAAGAAGAAGCTTCCAAAGGATAACGAATTGCCCGACAGTACATACGCAGCAAAGAAGGTCGTATGCCCTCTAGGATTGGAGGTGGAGAAGATACATGCATGCCCTAATGACTGCATCCTCTACCGCGGTGCATACAAGGATCTGAACGCATGCCCGGTATGCGGTCCATTGCGGTATAAGATCGGACGAGATGACCCAGGTGATGTTGACGGCGAGCCCCCAGGAAGAGGGTTCCTGTGAAGGTGATGTGGTATGCTCCTATAATACGTCTATTCAGAAACGAAGAGCATGCCAAGTTGATGCGATGGCACAGTGAGGACCGTAAGAAAGACGGGAAGTTGAGAGCACCCGCTGACGGGTCGTAGTGGAGAAAAATCGAGAGAAAGTATTGGGATGAGTTTGCAAAGGACCCAAGGAACGTATGGTTTGCTTTAAGCGCGGATGGCATTAATCCTTTCGGGGAGCAGAGCAGCAATCACAACACCTGGCCCGTGACTCTATGTATGTATAACCTTCCTCCTTGGATGTGCATGAAGCGGAAGTTCATTATGATGCCAGTTCTCATCCAAGGCCCTAAGCAACCCGGCAGCGACATTGATGTGTACCTAAGGCCATTAGTTGAAGAACTTTTACAGCTGTGGAATGGAAACGGTGTACGTACGTGGGATGAGCACAGACAGGAGGAATTTAACCTAAAGGCGTTGCTGTTCGTGACCATCAACGATTGGCCCGCTCTTAGTAACCTTTCAGGACAGACAAACAAAGGATACCACGCATGCACGCACTGTTTAGATGACACTGAAAGTATATATCTGGACAAATGCAGGAAGAATGTGTACCTAGGCCATTGTCGAGATCTTCCGACCAACCATCAATGTCGAAAGAAAGGCAAGCATTTCAAAGGCGAGGCAGATCACCGGAAGAAGCCCGCCATGCGTACCGGTGATCACATACTTGCTATGGTCAATGATTTACACGTAATCTTTGGAAAGGGTCCCGGCGGACTAGCTGCTTCGAATGACGCTGAGGGACACGCACCCATGTGGAAGAAGAAATCTATATTTTGGGACCTACCCTACTAGAAAGACCTAGAGGTCGCTCTTCAATCGATGTGATGCACGTGACAAAGAACCTTTGCGTGAACCTGCTAGGCTTCTTGGGCGTGTATGGGAAGACAAAAGATACACATGAGGCACGGGAGGACCTGCAACATTTGCACGAAAAAGACGGCATGCCTCCGAAGCAGTATAAAGGTCCTGCCAGCTATGCTCTTACGAAAGAAGAGAAAGAAATCTTCTTTGAATGCCTGCTCAGTATGAAGGTCACGACTGGCTTCTCGTCGAATATAAAGGGAATAATAAATATGCTAGAGAAAAAGTTTCAAAACCTAAAGTCTCATGACTGCCACGTGATTATGACGCAACTGCTTCCGGTTGCATTGAGGGGGCTTCTACCGGAAAATGTCCGATTAGCCATTGTGAAGCTATGTGCATTCCTCAATGCAATCTCTCAGAAGGTGATCGATCCATAAATCGTACGAAGGCTAAGGAGTGATGTGGCGCAATGTCTTGTCAGTTTCGAGCTGGTGTTCCCACCATCCTTCTTCAATATCATGACGCATGTCCTAGTTCATCTAGTCGACGAGATTGTCATTCTGGGCCCGTATTTCTACACAATATGTTCCCCTTTGAGTGGTTCATGGGAGTCCTAAAGAAATATGTCCGTAACCGCGCTAGGCCAGAAGGAAGCATCTCCATGGGCCATCAAACAGAGGATGTTATCGGGTTTTGTGTTGACTTCATTCCTGGCCTTAAGAAGATAGGTCTCCCTAAATCGCGGTTTGAGGGGAGACTGACTGGAAAAGGCACTCTTGTAAGTGACTCAATAATATGCAGGGACGGATATTTTTGGTCTCAAGCACACTACACAGTTCTACAGAACTCTACCTTGGTGACCCCGTATGTCTATGAACACAAGAAGAGTCTGCGCTCCAAACACCAAGAGCAGTGCGACGACTGGATTACATGTGAACACATCAGGACTTTCAGTAGTTGGTTGGAAACACATCTTAGAGGTGACAACATTGTTTGTGATGAGCTGTACGTGTTGTCCAGGGGACCATCTTTGACTCTATTGACTTACAAAGGATACGAGATAAATGGGAATACATTTTACATGATCGCCCAAGATCAAAAGAGCACCAACCAAAACAACGGTGTCCGCTTTGATGCAGCAACCGAGAGCGGAAAGGACACATATTATGGTTACATAGTGGACATATGGGAACTTGACTACGGACGTGATTTTAAGGTCCCTTTGTTTAAGTGTAAATGGGTCAATCTGTCAGGAGGCGGGGTACATGTAGACCCACAGTACGGAATGACAACAGTGGATCTGAAAAATCTTGGGTACACTGACGAACCGTTCGTCCTAGCCAATGATGTGGCATAGGTTATCTATGTGAAGGACATGTCTACCAAACCAAGAAAAAGAAAAGATAAGGAAGCGAATACATCATATGATGAGCCAAAGCGGCACATAGTTCTTTCCAGAAAAAGGGACATCCTGGGAGTGGAGGGCAAGACAGACATGTCTGAAGATTATCAAAAGTTTCATGAAATTCCTCCCATCAATGTCAAGGCTGACCCAAGCATCCTGATAAACGATGAAGATTATCCATGGTTACGGCGCAATAAGCAAATGACACAAGCGAACAGAAAGTGAAGACTTTCTCCCGCAACTATTATGATGATACCATGCCAACTTTGTAACACACGAGTATGCTATACCAAATTTTTCAGAGTTCATTTGAAAACTATGAATTTAGGTCGAATTTTCTCTATAGGTGCATCTATGTTCATTTTTTAGTAAAGTTAATCACAAACTTGTGATTCACACAAATTTCAAAGAATTCAAATTTTAACAATTCAAATTTGAAAACTGATGGCACTAACAGAAATTTATAATTTTTCTAAAACTAATGACACTAACAGAAAGTTTATAATTTTGCTGACCTAAAAGCAAAAAGAAATAAAAAATAAAGCAAAAAACAAAACAAAAAATCTGGAAAAATAGTAACAATAAGTATTTTTTGTAAATAGAAATAAAATAAAATAAATAAAGCAACAAAGAAAACGAAAAAACTAAAAAAGTGTTTTCAAATTTGAAAACTAATGGCAGTAACAGAAAGTTTATAATTTTTCTAAAACAAAAAGCAAAAAGAATTAAAAAATAAAGCAAAAAACAAAAGAAAATAAATAATGCAAAAAACAAAATAAAAAACTGGAAAAAAATAGCAACAATAAGTATTTTGTTGTAAGTAGAAACAAAATATAATAAATAAAGCAACAAAGAAAAAAAACAAAAAAAGTGTTTTCAAATTTGAAAACTATTGGCACTAACAGAAAGTTCATAATTTTTCTAAAACTAAAAGAAAAAAAGAATTAAAAATGAAGCAAAAAACAAAGGAAAATAAATAATGCAGAAAACAAAACAAAAAAACTAGAAAAAATAGGAGCAATAAGTATTTTGTTGTAAGTAGAAACAAAATAATATAAATAAAGCAACAAAGAAAAAAAGTGCCACCTACTCGGCCCCCACGGCCTGAATACGACTAGAAACACTACCATGGGCCAGGATTCAGGCCCGTAGGAGGCCCAGTAGGACCACAGACACATAGCGCAGGGTTAGGCCCGAAAGCCTGCATTTGAGACGAGCTCGAGAGGGAAGGCGCAGCAGCGCTTATAAACCACTCTCGAGCTCTCGCAGCTAGCGAGGTGGGACTAAAGTTTTGGCGCGGGGCAGCACAAGGCCTTTGGTCCCGGTTGCTGCCAGCAACCGGGACTAAAGGGGCATTGGTCCCGGTTCGCGGCACAAACCAGGACCAGTGCCCCCCTTTAGTCCCGGTTGGTACCACCAACCGGGACCAAAGGCCGCCGCTTCCCGCCCTTTGGGCTGCTGAAAAGAGGCCTTTGGTCCCGGTTTGAGCCACGAACCGGGACCAATGCCTTTGCTATATAAGCCATCACTTAGAAAATTTTCACATTTCCCTCACAGTTTCCCCCGACGACGCCGAGCACATCGACGCCACCAGGCTGCCCCGACGCCGCCCGCCGCCCCCGCCGTCGCCGTCGCGCGCGCCCTAGCCGGCCGTCGCCCGCGCCCTCGCCCCCGCCGTCGCCGTCTCCCGCGCCCGTCGTCGCCCGCCCCCGCCAACGCCGTCGCCCGCGCCCTTGCCGACCGTCGCCCGCGCCCTCGCACCCGCCATCGCCCGTGCCCGTTGTCGCCGTCGCCCGCGCCCTCTGTGAGCACCGCGCGTCTGCCGCCCCCGCCGCCGCCGTGCAATTTTTTTAAATTATAGATGATGTTTTTACTTGTTTTTAGATTTTCATATATATATATATATATGTATTTTTTTAGATATATGTATTTTTTGATGTATGTTCATATATGTATGTATGTATTTTTTACATGTTTTTTTGTATGTATGTATGTATTTTTTCAATTGCAATGATGTTTTAAAAATACATATATGGAAAAGTTAGATTTCTAATTAGAAAAGTTTTATCTATATATGTTCCCTGATTTAGTACATTTTAGGTTAGTTTCATTTTAAAAAAGTTTTATATATTTAGGAAGAAGGAATAGAAGGAAGAAGAAGAAAGAAAAGGTTTTATATATGAGGGTGGAGAGGGGGTCGACGGTCGCCGAGGGGTCGAGGGTCGAGAGGGGGTCTAGGGTCGCCGCGGGGTCGAGGGTCGTCGAATATGAGAGGAAGAAGAGGATAAAAAAAGAAGAGGAAGAAGAAATAAAAGAGGAGAAGGAAGAATAGAGGAGTTCTTCTCCTCTCTTTTTTCTTCTTCTTCCTCTTTTTTTTATCAGGAATGAGGGTCGTCGAGGGTCGCCGAGTGGTAGAGGAAACCTTAAATAACAAGTATCATGGGTGTGAGATACATGTGGCCGTCGGTGTCGGACACTACATCCACGTCCCAGAAGTGACGTGGGCGTGCCCATGTCACTTGTCGGTGTCAAAACCGGCGGATCTCGGGTAGGGGGTCCCGAACTGTGCGTCTAGGCCGGATGGTAACACGAGACAAGGGACACAAAGTTTTACCCAGGTTCGGGCCCTCTTGATGGAGGTAAAACTCTACGTCCTGCTTGATTTATATTGATGATATGGGTGTTACAAGAGTAGATCTACCACGAGATCAGAGAGGCTAAACCCTAGAAGCTAGCCTACGGTATGATTGTATGTTGTCATTGTTGTCCTACGGACTAAAACCCTTCAGTTTATATAGACACCGGAGAGGGTTAGGGTTACACAAGGTCGGTTACAAAGGAAGAGATATACATATATGTATTTCCTAGCTTGCCTTCCACGCCAAGTAGAGTGCCATCCGGACACGAGACGAAGTCTTCAATCTTGTATCTTCATAGTCTAACAGTCCGGCCAATGGAGATAGTCCGGCTATCCAGAGACCCCCTAATCCAGCACTCCCACAGTAGCCCCTGAACCAGGCTTCAATGACGATGAATCCGGCGCGTAGTTGTCTTCGGCATTGCAAGGCAGGTTCCTTCTCCGAATACATCACAGAAGAATTTGAATACGAGGATAGTGTCCGACCCTGCAAAATAAGTTCCACATTCCACCGTAGAGAGAATAATGTTTTCGCACATCTAATTTGCTAGCTTGTTTCGGCAGCATGACGTTACGTCATGGCCCGGTGATTATTCGAACCGTTTCTGTTAACCAGCCCCGCACATAACGCGAGACAGTTTTTCGACACGTCTTGCCGAAGCGGAGATCGTGTTCCCAAAATTATGGGATTCTCATCAATACTGGCGTGGGTAACCCAACCGTGTCTAGGACTCCTAGATTATAGGCAAGTCCTAAACGGCTACGGAGAGGATGCTTGATATTCACCCTCTTTATAAAGGGATGTGGCTTTTGCTTTTTCTCTCTTGTGCTCAATCGAACCCTTCCTCTGCCTCGAGGTCTAACACCCAAAGCCCAGGTTAGGTGCTCCGGATCTTCAATCATGTCCGGATCCAGCCTTCAAGGTGGATGGATGCCCTCCTCTGTGATGGAAGAGGACATTAAGAAGTTGAGGGAGGCCAGATACCTGACCGCCGAGGTTTCGCAGCGGCTGCCTGCTCAAGGGCAGGTCGTCCCTACTCCCGAACCCAACGAGAACATTGTGTTCGTATTCCACTTCGTCCGAGCTCTAGGCCTCACTCTGGATCCTTTCATTAGGGGCTTGATGTTCTATTACGTGCTAGATTTCCACGATCTAGCTCCGAACTCCTTTCTCCACATCACGACATTTACTGTCGTGTGTGAGGCCTTCCTCCGTGTGACCCCTCACTTCGGCCTGTGGCTCAAGACCTTTGAAGTACAACTGAAGATGATCGAGGGGCAACATGCAGCGTGCGGAGGTGCATCAATAGGCAAGATGGCAGGAGCTCCATGGCCGAAAGGTTCCTTTCCAGAGGTGTCCGAATTATGGCAACGGGAGTGGTTTTACGTCACGGCTCCCAGAAGTGCCAAGTGGGCGGCCGCCCCCGCTTTCCGCCCGGGCCCCCCACCACAACTGATGTCATGGATTAGCAGGGGTCTGAGCTGGGGTCCAGCCAAGGACGTGCCTATACTGCAAAGCTGCATCCGAGATCTCTTCGATGGAGATTTTAATTTGGTTGCGGTAATACAAGTTATGCTGGTTCGTCAAGTCTAGCCTTGCAAATGTCGGCCACTGCGCTTGTGGGAGTTCAACCCCAGAGGGGCCACGTGTACAAGTCATTCTTCGGACCTCAAGTGGAATGTCCGGATATCACCGAGGACGTGGCCCTAAGCAGTAACCGCGCTGCCGAACAAGTAAGAAATCCTCTAGCTGAACACGCTGTCTTTTATTCAAAGTTATTTCTAAGAGTTTGCTTTTTGACCAGGACTGGCTAACAAAGGCGAAGATGATTCGGTGTTTGGCCCCCCTCCCTGAGGGTTTGGAAAATCCGGTATTGGAAAAGATGCTCCAACGCGCACCTTGCCCGGGGCCCTTGACGGAAGATACTGAGGGGGATAATATGGGCGGACGCGGGCCCCCATCGCTATGCTCTCCAACCGAGGGAACGAGCGTCTCCACGAAGGAGGACGATCGGGGTAGGAAAAGGACTGCTTCCGAGGATTCGGAAGCCGAAGCCTCCAAACGAGAGAAGAGGTCTCCCACTTAGGGTCCTTCCTTAGGGGGTGCTTCTGCCGCACAGAGTCCGCGGGGGGATCAGCCCTCCAACGAGTCGTAAGTGATCCAAAATATTTCAATAGTAAGGGTATGCTATCTTTTTCCTCTGAGAAAATAACCACCGCATCTATCTTGCAGTTCGTGCCTCAGCCCCTCTCAAATGAGCTCGTCTTCGGGGGATCTTCTTCCAGAGATGATGGAGAGCGAAATGCCTCCCCCGGACTCCTCCGCTCCAGAAGCGGGCGACCCCGAAGTGTCGCAGCGGAGGGCCTCTCCGGATCCGGTGAGGCCAGAAGATAATCCCGTAGACCCCCAAAGTCCCCAGTGTCCGGCTCCCGAAGAGAGCATACGAAAGAGTCCGACACCACCTGGTGTGCGGTCGGACGTTCTGAGGGAGTTGGTGGGGCGAGCGGCCATCTCAGAAGAGCACCGTACGCTGATGGGTACGGTGATGGAGAGAATCTCGTCCCCTGAAAGCGGATTACATGGAGCCTTTATGTGTCTATTGACAGGCTTTGAGGTATGTGAGATAATATGTGATAGCACTGCACATGTTATAGTAGCCCCTGAGACTCTGGTTGTCATCGACGGCGGCGAATAGAGGATCATATTCCCAGGCAATAACCAAACTGCCTTTATGTGCAGGTGGTGGGAGCTCCGGTGGCTAGCCGGACTAGGGAGTTTGCCCAATTAAAATGGCAACTGGATGCGGCAGACGTTGACATCGAGCTTGTTAACAAGAGGCTTGACGAGGCACAGGGTAAGTGTTATTATCCCCTGAACGCCACATAGTAAGAGCAGCATAATGCCAGTATCTTTAATATGTTGTGACTGCAGATGGAGCTGCCACCGTGGAAGCCATGCGGGCGGAACTTGCCCGAGCCAAGGAACAAGCAGGGATTAGTAATGCGGCTGCTTTGAAGGCAGCCGAAGAGTTGAAAGCCGAGAAGGCCGCACATTGCGAGAGCCAGGAGAAGATGGCCAAGATGGCCGTAGAATTAAAAGACACTGCCGACCGTTGCCAGTTCCTTGAAAAAGAAAACCGAGCGAAGGCAACGGACCTTGAGAAGGCCGTGGTGGCGGACAAAGACACCCGTTCTGCTATGAGAGCGAAGAAGGAGGAGCTGCAGGAAGCCGGGGATATTGCGGCTGGGAAACCCTTCATGTTACGGAGGAAGTTCGGAGATCCTCGGTATGCCCCTCTAGATCAACTGTGGAGTTCGGCAGATTCGTATATGGATTTGGCGGCGAGCGCTACCGATGCAGCCAAGTACTTCCAAGGTCAGACAGATCGTGAAGTGGACAAGCTGTTCTAGACGCAATTCCATGTTCCAGAGCGTCCGCTTTCATTGACTAACCAGCTAGCCGAATGGGCCGAACTGAATAGGTTGTCGGGACTCGCCATGAGGTCTGTTGTGGATCAGCTATGGCCGGAAAGACCAAAGCCGAACAACTATTTCAGCTTAGTGCAGCAGTTCCTTCATGCGGTGCCGCGCACTAATGCGTTGAAGAGGTCGGCGTGCATAGAAGGCTCGCAGATGGCCCTTCCCCGTGTTAAAGCATACCGGGCAGAGATGGACGCTACCACTGTTGCGGCACAGGGATCGGCCATAGGCCGGGTGGCTGCCGAGCACTATTTCGAGGAGGTTCTCGAGGGTGCTTGTTGGATAGAGGCCCAGTGCTCGAAAAAAATTATGGTTGAGTGATACATATTTTCATTGTAAGCACAATTCTTTTATGTATTTTTTATAAGGTTATTTTTATACTTTTGCCTGAAAGTAGTATGATGCCTCCTGTGCGGCCGTTTATGTATATATACCTGTGTATAACCTGAAAGATTGCAGCCACCGGCTTCAACCCCCCACATATAAAATGCGGGGGTGTTCGCAAAAAACGCGTGTTCACACTAAACCCAATGTCTTGGTCCTATTAAGGAGGTGATAGCATAGCGAGC
The DNA here is from genome assembly GCA_034509565.1 of Triticum monococcum. Taxonomy (NCBI): domain Eukaryota; kingdom Viridiplantae; phylum Streptophyta; class Magnoliopsida; order Poales; family Poaceae; genus Triticum; species Triticum monococcum. Next base: position 677,390,682 of record CM067845.1, read on the forward strand.
GAGGCAACCGGACTATAACGCTTTAACACTTTCACTTAGCCATAGGAGTTTGACAGTGGGGCTACTAGATAGCCCCTGGTGGCTCCGCACTCTCCCGATCGCGGGGTGCGTACATGCCTGTCCGGGAAACGGCCCTTCGTTAAAGCGGAGGAATTCTAACATTCCGATAGGTCACCAAGTGGTTGACCAGTCTCATGCTATATCATGACAATCAATTTTCGGCTTTCTCTACTGAGGTGCTCGTCCGGATGAACTAGGGCACAATCGCAGTAGTTCTCCTCATGCTACCTTAGCCGGTAAAGCGGAACATAAGGCACCAAAACACAGGAGCCGGGCAAACCCAACATTTGACCAAAGACAATGATTCGGAGCTGATGCATATAAGGCCAAACTCGCGATGCCGAACACTCCCTAAGGTATTGGGTCTTTATGGTATAAACCGGGCCTAGATAGTGCCCTTTGTAAGAAGCCCCTTGTGTCCAGGTACATGCATTATTCTGACGTGGCCACATGCCGAGACGCCAGCATCCTTCTCGACTGTGCTGAGAATTCGGTGGATATGTATCAACAAGAGACAGTAAAGAAGGTTTACGCAGGGGTCTTAATCTAAAAAGAATCCTTAGAGAGGGTCCCTGCTGCACGTCTGCGCCCGTGTCTCCATTGTGCCGTATCCTGGACGGGTGTAGCACGATGATTATCTGTAAAGGAGAGGAGCTTAGGTGAAAAAAGCTGTCATGCAAAAAGATGGTTTTTTAAAGAAATCATGTATAATTCAAGGTAAGTAAGAATTGTCGCTTGTCTGCGCACGTTGAGCCCCTTGTATTTGTAATAGGGGTGTGATCATTGATCTGGTAAAAATTGCATATGGCTGCGCCGGACTCGTCTAACCGTGTCCGAGGTCGTGACGACCTGCTAAATGCTTTAGTTGGTGAGGCCGTTTTTAGTGTGCGGCTGCCAGGGCAGCCGCATGCTCTTCGGTGCGCAGAGATCGCTTAATACTTCCGTTCACTGTAATGATGCCACGTGGACCGGGCATCTTGAGTGTGAGGGAAGCATAGTGTGGTATTGCGTTAAAGCGAGCGAAAGCTTCGCGTCTGAGTAGTGCTTGATAGCCACTTTGAAACGGAGCGATGTGGAAGGTTAAATGTTTGCTACGGAAGTTATCAGGGAAGTCGAATATATATTTTAGTAGCAGGGAGCCCGTGCAATGAGCCACTGGGCCTGGCTTAGTCCTTTAAAGGTAATATTGCTATGGCAAATTTTTGTTGGGTCTATCCCCATTTCGCGGATTGTATCCTGGTATATCAAGTTTAGACTACTGCCACCGTCCATCATGACTCGTGTGAAGTGGTATCCGTCAATTATTGGGTCTAATACCAGGGCCACCCATCCTGCACGCCAGACACCTGCTGAGTAATCATGATGGTCGAAAGTGATCGGTTGAGACGACCAGTGGCAGGACTCTGCGGTGATAGGCCTTTGAGCGTATTTTTTTGGGAGTGCCGTTTTGTTTCTGCCATTGATCATGTGTAACACGTTTACTGTTTTGACTTCTGGCGAAAATTTCTTTTGTTCCCCAGTGTCTTCCTTGAGAGGCTCATCCTCATCTTCGCTTGGTGTATCCTCCCCCTTGTGTACGACGTTGAGCTTGCCGGACTGCTTGAAGACCCAACATTCTCTGTGGGTATGATTGGCTGGTTTGCCAGGGGTGCTATGGACCTGACATATTTGTTCTAGAATTTTGTTTAGGTTGGACAGTTCGTCTCTGGCGCCTTTAGGGGGCTGCTTTCGCTGACCTGGCCGAGAGCTTTTGAATCCGGCATTTACTGTCGTGCTCTTCGTGCTATGTCTTTTATTCCGGCGTTTATTATTGTTGTTGCGCCGTGATTTCACGTTTCCATCTCTAACTTCAGATGTACTGGGGTCGCTGGAGCTGCATCAGGCTAGCCAGCTGTCTTCACCCGCACAAAAGAGGATCATGAGGCTTGTTAATGTTGCCATTGTTCTCGGTTTTTCTTGGCCGAGGTGTCGGGCAAGCCATTCGTCACGGACGCTGTGCTTAAAAGCTGCCAAGGCTTCGGCGTCCGGGCAGTCAACAATTTGGTTCTTTTTAGTAAGAAACCTATTCCAAAGCATTCGGGCCGACTCTCAGGGCTGTTGAGTTATATGACTCAAATCATCCGCATCCGGAGGTCGGACATAAGTCCCTTGAAAGTTTGCCCGAAAAGCGTCTTTGAGCTCTGCCCAGCTTCCAATGGAGTTTTCGGGGAGGCTTTTAAGCCAATGACGAGCTGGCCCTTTGAGTTTGAGTGGTAAGTACTTGATGGCGTGGAGATCATCTCCTCGAGCCATATGGGTGTGGAGGATATAGTCCTCGATCCAGATCCCAGGGTCTGTTGTTCCATCATATGCCTCTATGTTTACAGGTTTGAATCCCTCTGGAAATTCATGATCCAGCACCTCGTTGGTGAAACATAGGGGGGGTGTGGCACCCCTGTATCTGGGTGTACCGCGTTATTCGGATGTTTGTTGTGTTATATCGTATGCTGGGGCGCGCTTGCGTGGTCCATAGATGGATCTGGTTGCGCTGTCCTTTTGGTGCCAGCCCTCGCGTGAATCGCGTATTGCCTTGTGGGTGGCATTGTTTGCCACTCTATGTTGGCCGTGAGGTCACCTATCCGGCCAGGTGGCTGTTTTGATTTTTGGTTGTGAGAGGTCTGAGGCCTCCTCATCAAATTCAGGTAGCAACTTCCGCTTTTGGTAGCTCTTGGTGGGGCGATTGTCGCCGTACTTCGCTGCTGTGTTGAGTACTTTACTCCATCTGATTTGGAGTGCGTCCTGCACAGCCTTGAGCCTTTGCTGCTGCTTTTTCAGACTCCTCGCGGTGGCAACAAGCCTTTGACGGGCATTCTGCTGCTCCGGGTGCCTGTCCGGCGTTGTGTCGTCCGGACTATTATCTTTGACCGAATTGGTTTGTTCGGTTTGATTCTCCGTATTGCCGTGGTCCGGCAGTGGTTTGCCCTGCTCCAACGCTGGGTCTATGTTATCGTTATTTCTGGCGAGGCGTGATTTGGGGCGGCGCTTGCGCCGCCGTTTTGATTGCTTCTCGAGGGAATAAGCCTTCGGTGCATCCTTCCGTTCCTCGTCGTCTTCTTTTGGTGTATCCACCATGTATACGTTGTATGATGAAGTCGACGTCCAGCACCCTGTGGGCGGTGGTTCCTCTTTGCCTGCCTCATCATTGTCCATACCGTCGATGTCTTCGGAGTCGAAGTCGAGCATGTCAGTTGAATCATTGATAGTGGCTATTAAGTGGGTGGTGGGTGGGCGTCGAATTTCTTCGTCGTCCACATCCCAATCATGTTGGCCATGATACGGCCAGGGCTCTCCTAACAAAGAGAGAGACCTTAGTGAATTCAGAATGTCGCCGAAGGGCGAGTGCTGAAAGGTATCTGCAGCGGTGAATTTCTTGATCGTTGCCCAATCGGATTTGATTGGCAGGGGCGCGGATGGTTCGGGGTCCGGAAGAGAGTCTGGCACCTTGGAGTCACGGGCCGCACAGAGATTTATGCTGGTGTTCAACTCGATCGCCGTTGAGACTGCAACCCCTGAGGCGGTGTCTAACCACCCGTCCTCGATTGGCGCAGTTGGCTCCGAACTAAGGGTCGGAGCTGATGCGGGCTGGGCTTCTGGGGTACTGTTCGGTGGCAGAGCTAGGTCATACCCATCGCGACAGTGCGGCGCGCCCGGCTGTGGCTCGAATCTGTCGAAGATCAAGTCCCCACGGATGTCGGCCGTGTAATTCAAACTTCCAAGTCTGACCTGATGGCCAGGGGCGGAGCTTTCAATCTGCTCCAGCTAGCCAAGTGAATTAGCCCGTAGTGCAAAGCCGCCGAATATGAAGATCTGTCCGGGGAGAAAAGTCTCACCCTGGACCGCATCGCTATCGATGATAGTAGGAGCCATCAAGCCTAACGGCGACGACACAGAGGAACTCTCAATGAAAGCACCAATGTCGGTGTCAAAACCGGCAGATCTCGGGTAGGGGGTCCTGAAAAGTGCGTCTAGGCGGATGGTAACTGGAGACAAGGGACACGAAGTTTTACCGAGGTTCGGGCCCTCTTGATGGAGGTAAAACCCTATGTCCTGCTTGATTAATATTGATGATATGGGTGTTACAAGAGTAGATCTACCACGAGATCAGAGAGACTAAACCCTAGAAGCTAGCCTACGGTATGATTGTATGTTGTCATTGTTGTCCTACGGACTAAAACCCTTCGGTTTATATAGACACCAGAGAGGGTTAGGGTTACACAAGGTCGGTTACAAAGGAAGAGATATACATATACGTATTGCCTAGCTTGCCTTCAACGCCAAGTAGAGTGCCATCCGGACATGAGACGAAGTCTTCAATCTTGTATCTTCATAGTCTAACAGTCCGGCCAATGGAGATAGTCCGGCTATCCGTAGACCCCCTAATCCAGCACTCCCACACTCCTCTATTCTTTCTTCTCCTATTTTTTTTCTTGCTCCTCTTCTTTTTTTATCCTTGAAGCGTTGTCGAGGCCACCCCAAACCCAAGAGAAGCAGCGTCGAGGCCACTAATTAATATTAGTTCTACGTTTGCCACTAATATATCCATCTGTCATGTTTGAATAATAATTGCTATGTTGTAAATATTTGTAGAAACTATGGACACCGCCCGAGACGAAGTAGTTGTTGGGGGACATAATCGCATGAGGAAGTGATGCCGTCTGCTTGTTGTTTCTCAACGACACAAATGATCTGGAAGCAGCTGGCTATGATTATGATGGCTTCGGTGACCCAATGCCGATGCAAGAAGGAGACCGTGAGGATGGCTCCGGTGACCAAATGCCGGTGCAAGAAGGAGACCGTGATGACGTCTCCGGTGACCGAACCGAGTCTGGCCAGGTATATATATTAGTTAAGCCTGTGCTGACTAGCTAATTGGTGCATTCATTGTTTCGGTATGTACACTTATTAATTAAGTCTTCGTTCTTTTTTCTAGCCATCCGGATCGAGCACAACTTCGGTAAAGAGACGAGGCCCGAAGAAAAAGTTGAGCTCGGATGAAAGGTTTGAGATCATAGCAATCATGCCGGACGGCCAACCGATTGAACCCATCCGGACAAAGAGCGCATTTGTTGCTCAGTGCGGGGTTCTGGTTAGGGACAAGATCCCGATCAACATCCAGCAATGGTTAAAGCCGGCTACAGAAGACCCTGAGGTGTCTTATGTCAATGATATGCAGAAAAATGATCTTTGGACTGAGCTGAAGTCAAATTTCACCCTATCGCCAGAGGATGATCCGGAGAAGCCAGTTAAAGAGCAATTAATCAAGTCTTTTGCTCTTAAGAGGATGGCAGAACTATTCAGGAGGTGGAAGAAAGAGCTAAATAAGTTTGTCGATAAAAAAGAGACACCAGAATTCAAGGGCAGATATGAGAAGATCAGAGATCACTGGCCCGCATTTGTGGCCCACAAGACATCGGAAAAGAGTAAGAAGATGTCGGCGACAAACAAGCAAAATGCTGCGAAAAGAAGCATCACCATCGCACGGGGTCAGGTGGCTACCTCGTAGCCCGGCCTAAGTGGGCCAAGCCTGAGAATGATCTGGTTGATAAAGGGATCGAACCAGAGACAATTAACTGGCCAGACCGTTGCCGGACTTGGTTCTTCGGGGCTGGTGGAACCTTGGACCCTGTATCAGGGAAGTGCATTTGGACGGACGAGCAAATGGAAATATCAGTCAAGAGGCTTAAGCACTATATCGAAGGAGCGTAGCAAGGGACGTTCGTTCCAGACAGAGAGAACGACGAGCTCAAAATGGCCCTCCGGAATCCTGAGCACCCTGGAAGAACACGAGGCATGCTAGGCTCCATTCCATGGAAGGCTAGGTTTCCGAACGCAGGCGGTTACAAATGCCACAAGTGGAGCAGACCCAACTGCAGGGGCTGCACGCTAGGGTACAAGCGATAGAGGAACGAGAAGCAAATCGCAGCAAACGACCTACCTAAGCTTCCCCCGAAGCTACCCCGCCATCTCAGCGGAGAAGTAGTGTGGCTTCCACTGAGCTGCTTCAGCCGGAGCATGTCTTGACGACTCCTGCTATCCCGTGGATGCTATCTTGGAGTCTCAAAATTGCCGCCTTATGACGGAATGGATTAATATGAAGGTCAAGGCGGCTGTTGGCTCTATTTTTCCTACTGAACCCGGCGCAACTTTTCACTGCCGGCCGATTCCAGAAGGATATGTTAGGGTGATGGTCGATGAAATAACGGAGGGATTTGAGGACCTCCAGCTTGACCACCCTACCGGTGAAGGGGAGACTCGGCTGGGTTCTGCTCTGAAGACTCCATGCCTATGGCGGAAGGAGCTCATCAACCTTCCTAACTGGACGCCTCCGCCTCCTCCTCCTCCTCCGGCGAGTCAGGGCACTCTGCCTCCTCCACCGCCTCCTCCTTCGGCGAGTGACGATCAGGGCACTCGGCCGGCTCCTTCTCCGGCGCGTGGTGGCACTCCGCCTCCTTCTCCGCCTCGTCAGCAAGGGCGGAAGAGACCCGCCATCGCTCCGGCTGCTCTGGTGCATCGTAGTCCTTCTCCTCCGCCTTGTAAGCAAGTAAAGAAGACAGCTGCTCTGTCTGCTCTGCCGGCGTCTAGCAGTACAGCCAAAGGCGGGAGGACATACAGATTCGGTCCTTCTCTCAAGACTCTAGAGAAGTTACCATACGAGAGGACCCCGAAGGAGAACACCGAGATCACGCGAGAAGAAGTGAGGAACTTCTTTGAAGGGGTGAAAGCAAAGAAACATCCACCTCCAGAGGAGAAGGTAGATCCGGTGAAAGCGAAGCGCACTTTGTCTGCCCTAACAAAACCGCCCAAGTCTCCGCCGAAAGGCAACTATGAGCGCATTATTGGAAAGGCATTTGCCAAAGCGGAGCGGTCGGGAAGTACTGTTAGTGATCAAAGGCTGAAAGAACGACGAGCTGGGAAACAAATTGCCTAGCTCGGCGAACAAGTGAAGCAATCGTGCCCCCCGCTCAAGGTGCCTAGCGACATCGTCGATAATGATCCGAGGATGGTGCCCGGTTATAGCAATCTTGGAGATTACCTGCCCGACGATGTACATTATGATTTCATGGAGGTGCAGATACAAAGATATGAGTACGGGAAGCCTCTCGTCAAAGATGAAAGATATCTATCAACGATGATGCGAAGATTGCATGATTGGTACCTGAAAATCTGCAGAGAGTCTAGGGGGAGGAGTACTTTGTATGTGAGAGTTAAAAAGGAGCATGGCATCGTTGGAATTGAACTATTGCCTATTCCATTTGAGCAGTTCTTTCAGTTTTTGAATCAATTGGCCCTCGATAAAGCAACGGTCACCTGCTACTGTCTGTAAGTAGTATTACTTCTGTCATTAAGTCTCTCTATATAGCTCAGCTCTTTCATTGCTTGTATTTATGATTATCCTCACTATATTATGCAGATTGAAGATCATCGAATTGAAGAAAAGACAAATCGGTGATATTGGGTTCATTAACACAAATCGCATAGATGTAACTCAGGTTAAATTTCATGCCGCAGATACCGAGGCCAACTTGCTACGATCGTTGGTAATAAATGAAAACAAAGATATAATACTCTTTCCTTACAACTTCAAGTGAGTGTTACTGTCTTGTGCATATTCGGTTTCCCTTATATATTAGGCAAGGTTATAGTAATGTAATTGATGAGTTATGCATGCGTGTGCAGTTTCCACTATATTCTCCTAGAGATTAAGCTTGAGCAAGGACTAGTAACATTCTTAGACTGGAGACGAAAAGATCCCCAGGACTATGCGGACATGACTCAAATGCTCGAAAAGTAAGTTAAATCGATCATTATCCACCATATCACCAACTTTATTCATTTCCTGATATATCAAGTAATTGTTTTGTTTGTCTGGCAGGGTTTGGAGAAAATTCACCAAAAAAGCTCCGGGACTGCCGAAGAAGCTGCAATTTAGACACCCGAAAGTAAGTACTATAGTAGCATGTTCCTTGCATCTCCTAGTGATTCAAGCGCTAGTTTCATCAATACCATTTGGCATTCTTGCTTATCAGTTTGATTGACATCTATTTCCTGTAAAGTGGTTGTGGCAGGAATAAGGGAATGATTTATGTGGATATTACGTCTGCGAGTCCATCCACCACACGACCTGTGAGCGGGGCTACTCTGACGAACAATATGAATTGCTTAAATAACAACATTCACAATTTTATTTTATTACCATCATTTGTGTTGAGTTTCATTGATTCATATATATATATATATATATATATGTGTGTGTGTATATATATATATGTGTGTATATATATGTATGTATTGACCCCCTTCTTCAAATTAGATGTTTCAGAAGTGGGATGAACTCCTAGCACCAGCTCGCATGCGAGCAATTCAAGAGGAATTGGCGGCATTCTTTCTTGACCACGTGATCACTGAAGACGGCGAATACTATGTGGACCATGCATCCGTATGTTAGGATATTATATTTGTAAGAGATAATTATTTTATATATGTAGCCTGTAGTGTCGGATAGATAACGAGAACTTGTTGTTCGACCAATCTCTTGGAGAAGGAGAGGTGGTTGATATCACTTCTCTCTGTATGCATATATGTTCATGACGATCTTCTGTTTCCTTCCTTTGCTTAATAGCTAGCTAGTGTGTCTAGTCCTCTCTATACGTATGTATAGTACATAGCGTCGACCAAGCACGAACATAAGAGATGACACTTCTCTCTATTAATTATAGCTAGCTAACACAATATATGAAACACCTAAATTAGCCCCCCAAAAGCCCCAACCCCCCCCCCCCCTTTAAAAAAACAAAAACCCCAGCCACAGTAATTAAACTAAAATAAAACTATAATATTCTTCAAATTTTTAAAAATTCAAATTTGAACTATTTAAAATTTAAAACTAATGGCACTAACAGAAAGTTTATAATTTTTGTGACCTAAAAGCAAAAAGAAATCACTAAAAAACTGTAAGTATTTAGTTTTAAGTAGAAATAAAAAATAAATAGAAAAAAATTCTAATTTTATAGTAAAGTTATTCATAAACTAGTGATTCACACAAATTTTTAAAAATTCAAATTTAAACTATTTAAAATTTAAAACTAATGGCACTAATAGAAAGTTTATAATTTTTGTGACCTAAAAGCAAAAAATAAAAAACCAAAAAAAATGTAGAAATAAAAAACAAAAAACAAAAAAAATGCCACCTACTGGGCCTCCACGGCCTGAATACGACTAGAAACCCTACATGGGCCAGGATTCAGGCCCGCAGAAGGCCCAATAGGCCCACAGGCAAAGCAGTGTCAAATTAGGCCCATAGGCCTTCAGTTCGGAGGAGTTCAGGAGGGAGGAGGCAGCAGACCTTATAAACTGGTCTCGGGCGCTCTCAACTAGCGATGTGGGACTAAACTTTTGGACCCGGGGCGCACAAGGGCATTGGTCCCGCTTGGTGGCACCAACCGGGACTAAAGGTGGCATTGGTCACGGTTCGTGGCTCCAACCGTGACCATTGCCACCCTTTAGTCCCGGTTGGTGCCACCAACCGGGACCAATGGGCTTCGCTTCCCGCCCTTTGGGCTGCTGAAAGTTGGCCTTTGGTCCTGGTTCGTGGCTCCAACCGGGACTAAAGGGTGGCATTGGTCCCGGTTGATGCCACGAACCGGGACCAATGCCCTTGCTATATAACCAGGACTTGTGAAAATTTCACATCTCCCTCGCCTCCCTAGCCAGTTGCCCCCGCCGCCAGGCTGCCCAAATCGCTCGCGCGCTCCTCGTCGCCGTCGCCGCCGCCGGCCGCCATCCCCGTCTCCCCGTCCCCCTGCCCCGCGCTCGAGCCCACGCCGGCCGCCGCCCCGTGCCCCTGCCCCATCCCCGAGCACGCACGGCCGCGCCCCTGCGCCCCGGCCCGCCCCCACCATTGTCGTCGTCGCCGGCGCCCGCGCCCACTGCCGCCCCTGCCTCGACGCCGCCCCTCCTCCCCGTTCGGTCCGGCTCCGGCGACCCCCTTTCCTCCCTGTCCCCTCGATCCTCTTCATATGATTTTTTTTCATATAATTGTTTTTCATATGCATATGTTGATTATATGGATGGATGGATGATGTATATGTTCATTATATGGATGGATGGATGTTCATATGTATGTATGTATGTTATGCAATTTTTAGAATTTTTTGTGTATGTATGTTATGTTTATATGTATGTATGTATGTTCATATGTATGTATGTTTATGTTCAGATTTTTAGAAAATGTATGTATGTATGTTTATATGTATGTATGTTCAGATTTTTAGAAAATGTATGTATGTATGTTCATATGAAAGAAAAATGTATGTATGTATGTTCATATGCATATGCAAAGAAAATGTATGTTCATATATATGATGATATGTTCAAATGTTTGTATATTCATATGAACAATGAATTAGGCAAAACCTTTACTTTTTTCTAAAATTTATATTTGATCATTATTTTAAAAAAAACAAGCAATACTACTTCATGTATTTTTAAGAAAGGACGAAGAAGAAAAAGAATGAGAGGAAAAAGGAAATAAGAAGAGGAAGAAAGGAGAAGAAGAGTGGAGAGGAAGAAGAGGAGAAATAAATAAGAAGAAGAAAAAAGAAGAAAAAGAAGAGGAGAAGAAGAAAGGAATAGAGGAGAAGAAGAGAAAAATAGAATATATATTCTATTTTCTCTTTTCTCCTCTATTACTTTCTTCTTCTCCTCTTTTTTTCTTCTTTTTTTTCTTCGACGCGTGGGGGGGGGGTCGAGAACGCCGGACATTCATGAGAGAGGCGAGGAAGAAGGGGAAGAAGAGGGAGAAGAAGAGGAGAGGAAGAAGAGGAAGTCTTCTCCTCTATTCTTTCTTCTCTTCTTTTTTCTTCTTCTTCTTCCTCTTTATTTTATCGGGAACGAGGGTCGTCGAGAGGTCGAGGAGCGGTAGAGGAGAAACCCTAAATAGAAAGTATCGTCGGTGTGAGATACATGTACCGTCGGTGTCAGACACTACACCCACATCCCACAAGTGGCGCGGGCTTCGACGCCCACGTCACTTGTGGGACGTGGATGTAGTGTCCGACACCGAAGGCCACATGTATCTCACACCCACGAAACTTGCTAGCTATTTAGGGTTTCCTCTACCGAAAAGAAGAGGAGAAATAAATAAGAAGAAGAAAAAAGAAGAAAAAGAAGAGGAGAAGAAGAAAGGAATAGTGGAGAAAAGAGAAAATAGAATATATTCTATTTTCTCTTCTTCTCCACTATTCCTTTCTTCTTCTCCTCTTTTTTTTCTTCTTTTCTTCCTCTTCTTCTTCTTCTTCTTCTTCTTCTTCTTATTAGCCGGAATTAGAGAGAGGCTTCCTAGTGTCAAAGTATTGAAGAAATCCATGCCTTCATCATTAGCCGGAAGTAACCATGGCATGTTGGTACGAAGTTCTGCAAAGTTGTTCTGGAATGGAGTCCCGGATAGAATAATCCGCCTTTTGGTACGAATTCAGCAAAGGCCTTCCAAATAGCGATATTCGGAAGGCTCTTGCTGAACTTTGTACCAAAAGGCGGATTATCCTATCTGGGACTCCGTTCCAGAACAACTTTGAAGAGCTTCCTACCATCATGCACATGTTACTTTCGCCTAATGATGAAGACATGGTTTTGTTGAATCCTTTGACACTAGGCAACCTCCCGACCCCAAGGCGATCCTCTCGAACATGAGAGGAAGAAGGGGATAAAAAAAGAAGAGGAAGAAGAAGAAAAAAGAGGAGAAGAAAGAATAGTCTTTCTTCTCCTCTTTTTTTCTTCTTCTTCCTCTTTTTTATCGGGAACGAGGGTCATCGAGGGACATATATAGATGTAGTGTCGTCGTTGTCGATATATACCCCCTCCCGATAGCTTACTATGATTAGGTAGCTAGTTCTACGTTTGGCACTAATATATCCATCTGTCATGTTTGAATAATAATTGCCATGTTGTAAATATTTGTAGAAACTATGGACACCGCCCTAGACGAAGCAAGAAAAGAAGCGTTGTTGAGGGAGATAATCGCAGAAGGAAGTGATGCCGTCTCGTACTATCTCAACGATAGCTTCGATGGTCCGGAAGGAGAGGGTGAACAAGCTGGCTACGGTGACCTAATGCCGGTGCAAGAAGAAGAACATGAGGACGGCGCCGGTAACCCAATGCCGGTGCAATAAGGAGAAAGTGATGACGGCTCCGGTGACCGAACCGAGTCCGGCCAGGTATATATATTAGTTAAGCCTATGCTGACTAGCTGATTGATGCATTCATTGTTTTGGTATGTACACATATTAATTAAGTCTTTGTTCTTTTTTCTAGCCCTCCGGATCAAGCACAACTTCGGTAAAGAGACGAGGCCCGAAGAAAAAGTTGAGCTCGGATGAAAAGCTTGAGATCACAGCAATCGCGCCCGACGGCCAACCTATTGAACCCCTCCGGACAAAGAGGGCATTTGTTGCTCAGTGCGGGGTTCTGGTTAGGGACAAGATCCCGATAAGCATCCAGCAATGGTTTAAGCCGGCTAAAGAAGACCCTGAGGTGTCTTATGTCAATGATATGCAGAAAAATGATCTTTGGACTAAGCTGAAGTCAAATTTCACCCTACCGCTAGAGGATAATCCAGAGAACCCAATTAAAGAGAAATTAATCAAGTCTTTTTCTCTAAAGAGGATGGCAGATCTATTCAGGAGGTGGAAGAAAGAGCTCAATAGGTTTGTCGATAAAAAAGAGACACCAGAATTCAAGGGCAGATATGAGAAGATCAGAGATCACTGGCCCGCATTTGTGGCCTACAAGACATCGGAAAAGAGTAAGAAGATGTCAGCGACAAACAAGCAGAATGCCGCGAAGAAGAAGCTTCACCATCGCACGGGGTCAAGTGGCTACCTCGTAGCCCGGCCTAAGTGGTCCAAGGTTGAGAATGATCTGCTTCATAAAGGGATCAGACCAGAGACATATAACTGGCCAGACCGTTGCCGGAGTTGGTTCTTCGGGGCTGGTGGAACCTTGGACCCTGAAACAGGGGGATGCATTTGGACGAACGAACAAATGGACATACCAGTCAGTAGGCTTAAGCACTATATCGACGCAGCACAGGAAGGGACGTTCTTTCCAGACAGAGAGCACGACGAGCTCACAATGGCCCTCGGGAATCCTGAGCACCCTGGACGGACACGAGGCACGCCAGGCTCCGTTCCATGGAATGTTGGGTTTCCGGACGCAGGTGGTTACAAATCCCATGAGAGGAGGAAAAAAGTGCAGCAGACCGAACTGCAGGCGCTGCACGCAAGGGTACAAGCGATAGAGGAACGAGAAGCAAATCGCAGCAAACGTACTGCCGAAGCCTCCCCCGAAGCTACCCCGCCATCCCAGCGCAGAAGCAGCGTGGCTTCCACCGAGCAGCTTCAGCTGCAGCATGCCTTGACGGCTCCTGCCAGCTATCCTGTGGATGCTATAACGGAGTCTCAAAATTGCCACCTTATGACGCAATGGATGAATTTGAAGGTCAAGGCGGCTGTTGGCTCTGTTTATCCTACTGAACCCGGTGCAACTTTTCACTGCATGCCGATTCCAGAAGGATATGCTAGGGTGATGGTGGATGAGATAACGGAGGGATTTGAGGACCTCCAGCTTGACCACCCTACCGGTGAAGGGGAGACTCGGCTGGGGTCTGCTCTGAAGACTCCATGCCTATGGCGGAAGGACCTCATCAACCTTCCGAACTGGACGCCTCCGCCTCCTCCTCCTCCTCCTCCGGCGAGTCAGGGCACTCCGCCTCCTCCACCGCCTCCTCCTCTGGCGAGTAACGATCAGGGCCCTCGGCCGGCTCCTTCTCCGGCGCGTGGCGGCACTCCGCCTCCGTCTCCGCCTGCGCCGACGCGCCCGAGCAGCCAACCTCCTCCTTCTCCGCCTCGTCAGCAAGGGCAGAGGAGACCTGCCGCCGCTCCAGCTGCTCCGACGGGTCGTAGTCCTTCTCCTCCGCCTCTTAAGCAAGTAAAGAAGACAACCGCTTCGTCTGCTCGGTCGGCGTCTAGCAGTACAACCAGAGGCGGGAGGACATACAGATTCGGTCCTTCTCTGAAGACTCCAGAGAAGTTACCATACGAGAGGACCCAGGAGGAGAACGCCGAGATCGCGCAAGAAGAAGTGAGGAAATTCTTTGAAGGGGTGAAAGCAAAGCAACATCCACCTCCGGAGGAGAAGGTAGATGGGGTGAAAGTGAAGCGCACTCTGGCTGCCCTGACAAAACCACCAAAGTCTGATCCGCCGAAAGGAAACTATGACCGCATTATTGGAAAGGAATTGTCCGAAGCGGAGCGGTCGGGAACTACTGTCAGTGATGAAAGGCTGAAAAAATGACAAGCTGGAAAACAAATTGCCCAGCTCGGCAAACAAGCGAAGCAATCATGCCCCCCGCTCAAGGTGCCTAGCCACAACGTCGCTAATGACCCGAGGATGGTGCCCGGTTATAATAATCTTGCAGATTACCTGCCCGACGAAGTACATTATGAACCCATGGACATGCGGATGCAAAGATACAAGTACGGGAAGCCTCTCGTCAAAGATGAAAGATCTCTATCAACGATGATGCGAAGATTGCATGATTGGTACTTGAAAATCTGCAGAGACTCTGGGGGGAGGAGTACTTTGTATGTGAGAGTTAAAAAGGAGCATGACCTCGTTGGAATTGATCTGTTGCCTGTTCCATTTGAGGAGTTCTATCAGTTTTTCAATCAATTGGCCCTCGATAAAACAACGATCGCCTGCTACTGTCTGTAAGTAGTACTACTTCTGTCATTAAGTTTCTCTATATAGCTTAGCTCTTTCATTGCATGTATTTATAATCATCCTCACTATATTATGCAGATTGAAGATTGTCGAATTGAAGAAAAGACAAGTCGGTGATATTGGGTTCATTAACACATATCTCATAGATGCAACTGAGGTTAAACTTCATGCCGCAGCTACCGAGGCCAACATGCTACAATCGTTCGTAATAAAACAAAACAAAGATATAATACTCTTTCCTTACAACTTCAAGTGGGTGTTACTGTCTTGTGCGTATTCGGTTTCCCTTAATTATATATTACTCAAGGTTATAGTAATGTAATTCATGAGTTATGCATGCGTGTGCAGTTACCACTATATTCTCCTAGAGATTAAGCTTGAGCAGGGACTAGTAACCGTCTTAGACTCAAGACGAAAAGATCCCCAGGACTATGCAGACATGACTGAAATCCTCAAGAAGTAAGTTAAATCGATCATTATCCACCATATCAGCAACTTTGTTCATTTCCTGATATCAAGTAATTGTTTTCTTTGTCCGGCAGGGTTTGGAGAAAATTCACCAAAAAAGTTCCGGGACTGCCGAAGGAGCTGGAATTTAGACACCCGAAAGTAAGTACTATAGTAGCATGTTCCGCGCATCTCCTAGTGATTCAAGCGCTAGTTTCATCAATACCATTTAGCATTCTTGCTTATCAGTTTGATTGACCTCTATTTCTTGTAAAGTGGTTGTGGCAGGAACAAGGGAATGATTTCTGTGGATACTACATCTGCGAGTCCATCCGCCACACGACGTGTGAGCGGGGCGGGTACTCTAACGAACAATATGAAGTACGTAAATAACAATATTCACAATTTTATTTTATTACCATCATTTGTGTTGAGTTTCATTCATTCATATATATATATATGTATTGACCCCTTCTTCAAATTAGATGTTTCGGAAGCGGGATGAACTCCTAGCACCAGCTCGCATGCGAGAAATTCAAGAGGAATTGGCGGCATTCTTTCTTGACCACGTGATCCCTGAAGACGGAGAATTCTATGTTAAACCTGAGTCCGTATGATTATATTTGTAAGAGATAATTACTGTATATATGTAGCCGGTACTGTCAGATAGATATACGAGAACTTGTTGTTCGACCAATCTCTCGGAGAAGGAGAGGTGGTCGATATCACTTCTCTCTGTATGCATATATGTTCATGACGATCTTCTGTTTCCTTTGTTTGCTTTACTAGCTAGCCAGCGTGTCTAGTCCTCTCTATACGTATGTATAGTACGTAGCGTCGACCAAGCACGGACATAAGAGAGGACACTTCTCTATATTAATTATAGCTAGCTAACACAATATATGAAACACCTAAATTAACCCCCCAAAACCCCCAATCCCCCCCCCCCTTTCAAAAAAAAAAACAAAAACCCTAGCCACAGAAATGCTGACGCGTGGATGCCTATTGGTCCCGGTTGGTGCCACCAACCGGGACCAAAGGGTCTCCTGACTGGGCTCTGCGCACTGCCCACGTGGATGGGCTTTAGTCCCGGTTCTGGATTGAACCGGGACTAAAGGTGGGAGGTATTAGTACCGACACTTTAGTCCCGGTTCAGGAACCGGGACTAAAGGCCCTTACGAACCGGGACTATAGGCCCTTTTTCTACCAGTGTAGTGATACACATATTCATAGTATTGAAGCCAAAAGGTATAAGTTTAATAATGATAGTGCAACTTATTTGTGGCACTGCCGTTTTGTTCATATTGGTGTAAAGCGCATGAAGAAACTCCATGCTGATGGACTTTTGGAATCACTTGATTATGAATCACTTGATGCTTGTGAACCATGCCTCATGGGCAAGATGACTAAGATTCCGCCGGAACAATGGAACGAGCAACAAACTTATTGGAAATAATACAAACTGATGTATGCGGTCCGATGAGTGTTGATGCTCGTGGCGGGTATCGTTATTTTTTGACCTTCACAAATGATTTGAGCAGATATGGGTATATCTACTTGATGAAACATAAGTATGAAACATTTGAAAAGTTCAAAGAATTTCAGAGTGAAGTGGAAAATCATCGTAACAAGAAAATAAAGTTTCTATGATCTGACCGTGGAGGAGAATATTTGAGTTATGAGTTTGGTCTTCATTTGAAACAATGCGGAATAGTTTCTCAACTCACGCCACCTAGAACACCACAGCGTAATGGTGTGTCCGAACGTCGTAACCACACTTTATTAGATATGGTGCGATCTATGATGTCTCTTATTGATTTACCGCTATCATTTTAGGGTTATGCGTTAGAGACGACTGCATTCACGTTAAATAGGGCACCATCGAAATCCGTTGAGATGACACCTTATGAACTGTGGTTTGTCAAGAAATGTGTCTTCATAGGATACCCAAAAGAGACTGTTGGGTACACCTTCTATCACAGATCCGAAGGCAAGATATTCGTTGCTAATAATGGATCCTTTCTAGAGAAGGAGTTTCTCTCGAAAGAAGTGATTGAGAGGAAAGTGGAACTTGATGAGGTAATTGTACCTGCTCCTCTATTGGAATGTAGTTCATCACAGAAATCAGTTCCAGCGATTCCTACACCAATTAGTGAGGACGCTAATGATGATGATCATGAAACTTCTGGTCAAGTTACTACCGAACCTCGTAGGTCAATCAGATTAAGATCCACACCAGAGTGGTACGGTAATCCTATTCTGGAAGTCATGTTACTAGACCATGATGAACCTACGAACTATGAGGAAGCGATGATGAGCCCAGATTCCGCAAAATGGCTTGAAGCCATGAAATCTAGGATGGGATCCATGTATGAGAACAAAGTATGGACTTTGGTTGACTTGCCTGATGATCGGCAAGCCCGAGAGAATAAATGGATCTTCAAGAAGAAGACTGGCGCTGGCGGTAATGTTACTATCTACAAAGCTCGACTTGTTGTGAAATGTTTTCGACAAGTTCAAGGAGTTGACTACGATGAGACCTTCTCACCCATAGCGATGCATAAGTCCTTCCGAATCATGTTAGCATTTGCTGCATTTTATGATTATGAAATTCGGCAAATGGATGTCAAAACTGCATTCCTTAATGGATATCTTAAAGAAGAGTTGTATATGATGCAACCAGAAGGTTTTGTCGATCCAAAAGGTGCTAATAAAGTGTGCAAGCTCCAGCGATCCATTTATGGACTGGTGCAAGCCTCTCGGAGTTGGAATATACGCTTTGATAGTGTGATCAAAGCATATGGTTTTATATAGACTTTTTGAGAAGCCTGTATTTACAAGAAAGTGAGTGGGAGCTCTGTAGCATTTTTGATATTATATGTAGATGACATATTGTTGATCGGAAATGATACTGAATTTCTGAATAGCATAAAAGGATACTTGATAAGAATTTTTCAATTAAAGACCTCGGTGAAGTTGCTTATATATTGGGCATCAAGATCTATAGAGATAGATCAAGACGCTTAATTGGACTTTCACAAAGCACATACCTTGATAAAGTTTTGAAGAAGTTCAAAATGGATCAAGCAAAGAAAGTGTACTTGCCTGTGTTACAAGGTGTGAAGTTGAGTCAAATTCAATGCCCGACCACTGCAGAAGATAGAGAGAAAATGGAAGTCATTCCCTATGCTTTAGCTGTAGGTTCTATAATGTATGCAATGCTGTGTACCAGACCTGATGTGTGCCTTGCTATCAGTTTAGTAGGGAGGTACCAAAGTAATCAAGGAGTGGATGACTGGTCATTGGTCAAGAATATCCTAAAATAGCTGAAAAGGACTAAGGATATGTTTCTCATTTATGGAGGTGACAAAGAGCTCGTCGTAAACGGTTACATCGATGCAAGCTTTGACACTGATCCGAATGACTCTAAGTCACAAACCGGATACGTATTTTTATTAAATGGTGGAGCTGTCAGTTGGTGCACTTCCAAGCAAAGCATCATGGCAGGATCTACGTGTGAAGCAGAGTACATAGCTTCTTTGGAACCAGCAAATGAAGGAGTCTGGATGAAGGAGTTCATATCCGATCTAGGTGTCATACCTAGTGCATCGGGTCCAATGAAAATCTTTTGTGACAATACTAGTGCAATTGCCTTGGCAAAGGAATCCAGATTTAACAAGAGAACCAAGCACATCAAGAGACGCTTCAATTCCATGCGTGATCAAGTCAAGGAGGGAGACATAGAAATTTGCAAGATACATACGGATCTGAATGTTGCAGACCCGTTGACTAAGCCTCTCTCACGAGAAAAACATGATCAACACCAAGACTCCATGGCTTCAGAATCATTACTGTGTAATCTAGATTATTGACTCTAGTGCAAGTGGGAGACAGAAGGAAATATGCCCTAGAGGCAATAATAAAGTTGTTATTTATATTTCCTTATATCATGATAAATGTTTATTATTCATGCTAGAATTGTATTAACCGAAAACTTAGTACATGTGTGAATACATAGACAAACAGAGTGTCACTAGTATGCCTCTACTTGACTAGCTCGTTAATCAAAGATGGTTAAGTTTCCTAACCATAGACATGAGTTGTCATTTGATGAACGGGATCACATCATTAGAGAATGACGTGATTGACTTGGCCCATCCGTTAGCTTAGCACTATTATCATTTAGTTTATTGCTATTGCTTTCTCCATAACTTATACATGTTCCTATGACTATGAGATTATGCAACTCCCCAATACCAGAGGAACACTTAGTGTGCTATCAAACGTCACAATGTAATTGGGTGAGTATACACTACTAGGGAAAACCTTATACACAGAGGTATAGCAGTAGCGCTGGTTAAAACACAGCGCTATTGCTACTTATTAGTAGCGCTTGTTACAAAAGCACGCTACAACCATTGCTGTAGCAGTAGCGCGTCTATGCGGAAAAGCGCTACTACTATAATTCCCTCTCTGGTGCCGGTTGGCTAGGAACAGTAGTAGCGATTCTTCCAAAAGCACGCTACTGCTAAAAACTTTGTAGCAAAGCGTTTATGCTGCAGAGCGCTACTGCTATGAAAAAGAAAATGAATAGAAAAGTAAGTAGAAAAGTAAATGAAAATGAAAGAAATAGAAAGAGGAGAAATGAAAAAAAGAAAATGTAAAGAAAACAAAAGAACAAGAAAAATAAAATAGAAAGGAATAGTTGTACCGCGTTTCGCTGGAAAACGCTATAGCTAACTTAGCTATAGCGCGTTTGGCAAAACGAGCTACTGCTAGTTTGACTTAACCCCCGGTCGCGCGAGCTCAAAATTTTGCTAAGTCCTTCCCCCTCCACTCCCCCTCTCCCCCAACTGCTCCATCGCTGTCGTCGCCCTGCCGCCTTCGACCACACCGCCGCCGCCCGAGGCCGCCTTCAACCACACCGCCGCCGCCCGAGGCCGCCCTCGACCTCACAGCCGCCGCCCGAGGCCGTCGTCGACCTCACCGTTGCCTCCCTCGAGCTCATTGCCGCCGCCCTCCACCTCACCACCGCCACCCGAGGCCGCCCAGGACCTCCGCCGCCCGAGCCACAGCCTGCCCTCGCCGCTGACCGTAAGGCTTTGCCTCTCCTCTCCCCTATCCTCCTCCTCTATCTCTCTCTGCTAAGGCAATTCATATATATATATATATATATTGATGCTGTGTTGATGTTCATATGAACCCTAGATTTGTATAGGGAAGTAGGCATTTTTTAGCATTTAGGAAAAATGATTATCAATTTTTTTAGGAAATTAGCTAGGGCATTTTTTTATGAAAATGCCTAAATAGTAATTCCATTTAGCTTTAAATTAATAGAGGTATGTAAATAATAATAGCATTTAGATTTAAATTAACAGAGGCTATAAACAAAAAAACACTTAGCTATAAAAAATTATTTGGACTATGGACCTGAATCTGTTCCAAATTTCATTCAAATGAAATTTGAATTATTTGGACTATGCACCTGAATATTTTTTAAGAAATTGGGTGTAGGTACTAAGGTCTTGCTATGGAAATTTCGGTGAGGTCAGAAGGGTTAGAGAAAAGTATTTCGCTATAAATAAAAAACAGTAGCTATGGCATTTAGCTATAAACAAAAAACAGAATTATTTTTCTTTTCAAAAACTTGGTTAAACTAATTGTTGCTATGTAAACAAAAAACAAGATTGTTGTTATATGATATATGTCATTGATGTTCATTTGCATATTCCATTATTGTTGATTATGTCTTTTCATTAAAGTGGCCATGTTATATGCAAATCCCTCAATAGTTTTTGCTCCTGTTATATCTTTTCATTGAAGTGGTTCGATTGTGCCCAAGTGGCTTTGTTGTTTCCAGGAAATGAAGCTGAGTGACCTATGTTTTGCCGGAATGTTGATTCATTTCCGTTCCGGCAAATTTCAGGTTCTCGATTTGTCCACTTTTAGCAAAAGTCATGCTGAAATTTTCCGTGAATTTTGGCATGACTTGCGCTACAAACTAGGACATATCGAGTGCCCGGGATTTGCCGCACCAGGAAGGAGTCAACATTCCTTCAAAACATAGGCCTTTTGTATGTCATTATTCATTTTATTAGGTCTAGAATTAATTTACTAGATTTAATCGTAGGAAACATGGCTAGCAACGATGAAAGACCGAGTTCTGGTGATTGCGACGATGTCTACCTGGCGGCAGACAAATTTTTGAGCCTTGCCGACTATCAACCGATGTTGTTGCTGGGCCCACCAGTTGCATCGGGGACTGAGACCGACACGCAGACCAGCGCGGAGACTTAGGCCGGCATCTAGACCGGCGTTGAGACTGAGACCGGCGATGCCTCGGGGAGCGGAGCCGGTATGGAACCGAAAGCAAA
The DNA here is from genome assembly GCA_034509565.1 of Triticum monococcum. Taxonomy (NCBI): domain Eukaryota; kingdom Viridiplantae; phylum Streptophyta; class Magnoliopsida; order Poales; family Poaceae; genus Triticum; species Triticum monococcum. Next base: position 677,412,380 of record CM067845.1, read on the forward strand.
GAGGCGACGACTTCCTAACAAGCTCAGAACTACTAGACTGGTGGTCACGGAGGTGGACGACGGCAATTTTGAGCCAAACAGGCCTGAGCAAGCGCGCGCGTGCTACGACAATAAAATTGGCTACATCATACGGACAACCGCCACCATCAAAGATGAGAAACTAAACAAGATAGATAATATGAGGCCCTCCCTCCTAAAGAAGCTGCACCAGATATTCTTGTTCCCGGGACGGAATGAAAAGGATTATAAAGATCCAGATAAGGACCCGGCAATGAAGAAGATAAACAAACACGCCATGAGCAAATTTAGCGACGCGTTGGCCGCCTGGAAAGCAAGGGTGAAATATCGGATCGTCAACGAAAAGGAACCCCACTCTGAGATTGTAAAGGATAATCCGACAATCACGGAGAGCACTTTGAAATATTCAAGGCGGCTTGCGAGGCCGAAGATGCCAAAAAAGTCAGAGTACATGAAGGGGCTTCAACAGAAGAACATTGGGTGCCACCATCTCGAAAGTCGTGGTTATGGCGGGAAGAGGTCCATATGGGCCAAGGAGGACGCGGAAGCCGTGAGTCTGGGCATCCCAGACCCCTTGGCGGAGTTCACCGCCCCGCAGGAGCATGACGTCCTCAGGGCCCGGCACCGTAGGAACCCAGTGAAGAAGGTTTTCGAGAAGAACGCAGTCACGATGGAGTTCATTAGACTGTTGGTAATTTTAGTTTCTGATCAATTGAACTGCATGTTAGTCATACTCGTAAACGATCCTTGTGCCTTTTGCAGAGAGAGCAGCACAGGATTGCGGCCGAAAGCGACTCACCGTCTGAGGCGTTGGCGAGGCGGCCCAAGTGGGACACTCCATTCAACCAGGCATTGAACATATTGAAAGGACTCCCGGTGGAGATTCGACTGTCGTATGGATGCGTGCACGGTGTCGGAGACGGCGCCACGTGGAATAAGTACTACCATGAGACCACGGAGGAGAGAAAGGAAAGACGGAGGTTAACTGAAGAAAATATCGACAAGAAGGTCGAGATTGCGGTTGAAAAGAAATCATCGGAGACAGTCGCAACAGCGGTAGCTGCCGCAAAGAAAGTGCTTGTAGATATGTCTACTACCTTGGTTTTGGCCGTTTTCAATTGGAGCAGGCAAAAACCAGAAAAAAAATGCAGCGGACTTTCCCCTTGCTGACATCCTCAGGAGCAGCTCGACTAGCGTTGCACCAGCACTTGCTCCCGCACCGGCTCCTGCACCTTCTCCCACACCTGCTCCAACACTGGCTCCTGCACCTCCTCCCGCACCGGTTGCTGCACCTGCTCCCGCACCGGCTCCTGCACCTGCCCCTGGACCGGCTTCCGCACCTGCTCCCGCACCGGACGTGCTCGGCGGTGCTTCGTCTTTGGCTGAGCTCGACGCCCTCACGGTATCTGTCACACCGGCCCCCTTAAATAAATGTATAATATCCCGTTTTCGTTGCCTTTCGGATGTCTCACGTCACAGACTTTTCTTTGAAGGCCGAGGAAACCCCGTGCACCATATTGTACACCATCGGCGACTAGAAGGTGGACGTGGGGAAGGCGATGATAATGGAGCCGAAGGAACCATTGTTCCACAACTGGCCGATCCACCCGAAAGTCTTCAAGGTTTCCGTGGCCAGTGTCAAACCGGTCCACGAGAATTTGGATCCTCCGATACTAGTGGGGGATGACGACAAGACCCCACGGCGGCTTGGTGATTGTTGCAATGGGTGGGTCCTGTTGTGGCCAAAGAGTCTGCTTCGTCTGGAGGCAGCCGGGAGCACACCCACGAGCATGCAGTTAGGTATGAACATCAACACCTCGCCTACTCCATTAGTCACCGGTGACGTCGCCATAGATGAGGATGAGGATGACGATGACGCTCAAGAGTATGTCTATACTGGCGCCTACTTAGGGGTTGAGCGTCATGAGTCGGTGAATAAATTGCTGCCTCCGGAGTCTGAACATATTATGGATAACTTTTCGGTAGTAAAGAAGTCTAGGAAGAGACCGAGGAAAGGCAAAAAAAGCTGCTTCTATGATCCAGCCGCCTCATCAGCCTCAGGTTCAAGACCGTATAGATATCCCCAATGCGGAAAAATGGCATATCCCCGGTCAACCAATCCTACCTGAAGCAGTGCTAGGGGCCAGATTCAGCGATTTAAGGAGACTTCATGACGATGTGCTGCGGATAGAGAAAGGCCTCATCGCCTCAAAAAATCCAGGATACCCACTCTACATGGTTAACGTGCTGCGGGGTTTGTCGTACGTCGACACATTCCCCCCGGAGAAGTTCTTCCTTCAATACGATTAAATCTTCGACATGTTTCACTTGAAGAAGCTGGATTTTGCGTTTGTCTGCCTTTATACTTTGCACATGAACTACCTCATCGGGGTTGAGAAGATACCTCATATCTGTGTCGCTGACCCATACTTCATGCACGAGGCCTTCTTAGGAGTCTGCGCAAACCACGGTGCATACGCGAGGGAATACATCATCAATTTCATGCTCACCAATAAGGACAAGGGAGGCGATTCTCGTGCCTTATCATCCCATGTAAGTCATTCGCGCGGATATCCTTCCTTTGATTTCAATCATTCATTTGCACGATGGAGGCTAATTAATTTGAGGTGTACTTATTTTGCGCAGCGGCGGGCGCGCCGTCCTCATCATCCTCTACGCCTGATACTCCCATGCTCTTTACTTGGACTTGTCGAAGAACATTAACAAAAAGGATTACACTGATGACCCACAAGTATAGGGGATCTATCGTAGTCCTTTCGATAAGTAAGAGTGTCAAAGCCAACGAGGAGCAGAAGGAAATGGTAAGCGGTTTCCGGCAAGGTATTCTCTGCAAGTACTGAAATAAGTGGTAACAGATAGTTTAGTGATAGGATAATTTGTGACGAGCAACAAGTAAAAAAAGTAAATAAAGTGCAGCAAGGTGGCCCAATCCTTTTGTAGCAAAGGACAAGCCTGGACAAACTCTTATATGATGTAAAGCGCTCCCGAGGACACCTGGGAATATCGCCAAGCTAGTTTTCATCACGCTCATATGATTCGCGTTCGGTACTTTGATAATTTGGTATGTGGGTGGACCGGTGCTTGGGTGCTGCCCTTACTTGGACAGACATCCCACTTATGATTAACCTCTATTGCAAGCTTCCGCAAATACAACAAAAGTATTAAGGTAAACCTAACCATAGCATGAAACATACGGATCCAATTTAGCCCCTTACGAAGTAGCACATAAACCAGGGTTTAAGCTTCTATCACTCTAGCAACCCATCATCTACTTATTACTTCCCAATGCCTTCCTCTAGGCCCAAACAATGGTGAAGTGTCATGTAGTCGACGTTCACATAACACCACTAGAGGAGAGACAACATACATCTCATCAAAATATCGAACGAATACCAAATTCACATGACTACTAATAATAAGACTTCTCCCATGTCCTTAGGAATAAAAGTAACTACTCACAAAGCATAAACATGTTCATAATCCGAGGGGTATTAATGTGCATATAGGATTTGAACACATGATCTTCCACCAATTAAACCAACTAGCATCATCTACAAGGACCAATTAACACTACTAGCAACCTACTAGCACCAATCCCGGACTTGGAGACAAGAATTGGATACAAGAGATGAACTAGGGTTTTGAGATGAGATGGTGCTGATGAAGATGTTGATGGAGATTTCCCTCTCCCGATGAGAGGAGCGTTGGTGATGACGATGGCGATGATTTTCCCCTCCGGGAGGGAAGTTTCCCCGCCAGAACAGCCCCGCCAGAACCCTAGATTGGCTCCGCCAAGGTTCCGCCTCGTGGCGGCAGAGTTTTGTCTGAGAAGATGGCTTATGATTTTTTCCCATCGATAGAGTCCATATAGCAGAAGATGGTCAGCGGAGGTCCACCAGGGGGCCCATGAGGTAGGGGGCGCGCCCAGGGGGTAGGGCGCGCACCGCACCCTCGTGGGCAGGGTGTGGCCCCCCTGGTGAACTTCTTGGGCTCAATGTTTTTTATATATTTGGAAAACATCATCTGTGAAGTTTCAGGACTTTTGGAGCTGTGCAGAATAGGTCTCTAATATTTGCTCCTTTTCCATCCAGAATCCCAGCTGCCGGCATTCTACCTCTTTATGTAAACCTTGTAAAATAAGAGAAAATAGGCATAAGTATTGTGACATAATGTGTAATAACAATGCATGATGCAATAAATATTGATATAAAAGCATGATGCAAAATGGACGTATCAACTCCCCCAAGCTTAGACCTCGCTTGTCCTCAAGCGAAAAGCCGAAATCGAAAAATATATCCACATGTTTAGAGATGAAGGTGTCGACAAAAATAAAATACGGACATGAGGGCATCATGATCATTCTTAGAGCAGCAACTTATATAATTCTTGTCATATGATATCTTATGCTAGAGTAATAATTCAATCACAATATTAATTATGAATCGTAAACTTCACTGAAAACTAACAAACTATAATCTCAGTCATTGAGGCAATTGCAATTTATCATAACATAGGAAAGAGTCAATGTATAAGAGCATTTCAGCAAGTCCACATACTCAACTATCATATAGTCTTTCACAATTGCTGACACTCACGCAATACTTATGGGTATGGAGTTTTAATCAGACACAGAGAAAGATAGGGGCTTATAGTTTTTCCTCCCAACGTTTTACCTCAAGGGTAATGTCAACAGTAATAGTTCATGAAAACCACATCCAATTAGCCATATATACCGGGATCTTTCCAACATATTGTGCTTGCCAAAGGGTAAAATGTAAAAAGGAAGGGTGCAGATCACCATGACTCTTTTGCAGTAAAGGAGATAAAAGTAAAAGATAGGCCCTTCGCAGAGGGAAGCAGAGGTTGTCATGCGCTTTTATGGTTGGATGCACAAACTCCTAATGTGAAAGAACATCACTTTGTATTGCCACTTGTGATATGGACCTTTATTATGCAGTCTGTCACTTTTATTACTTCCATATCACACGATCGTATAAAGCTTATTTCTTCCACACCAATCAATCATACATATTTAGATAGCAATATTTATTGCTTGCACCGATGACAACTTACTTGATAGATCTGACACAATCCATAGGTAGGTATGGTCGACTCTCATGGCAAAACTGGTTTAAGGGTGTTTGGAAGCACAAGTAGTATCTCTACTTGGTGCAATGAATTTGGCCAGCATGAGGGAGAAAGGCAAGCTCAACATGTTGGAGGATCCAAGACAATATAATTTATCTCAGATGTAAGAAAACATAACCCATTATGTTGTCTTCCTTGTCCAATGTCAACTCTTTAGCATGTCATATTTTAATGAGTGCTCACAATCATAAAAGATGTCCAAGATACACTACAGGAATCAGCTACTTTGCCGTCTGCCATAGCGGACGGCAAAGGCACGAACGGCGGACGGCAAAGGCCTTTGCCGTCAGCGGCGGACGGCAAAAGGCTCCGGTAAAGTAGGCTTCGATAAACAGGTTCTTTGCCGTCAGCTATTGACGGCAAAGTCTTTGCCGTCTGCGGCGGACGGCAAAGAGAGATCGGCAGACGGCAAAGACGGCGGATGGCAATAGTTGCGCTGTCAGTCCGTTAAGTGGCTAACGGAAGGCCTTTGGCGTCTGCCGCTGACGGCAAAATTTCTAGGGTCTTTGCCGACCGCTGTATGATGTCATCTACACGTCACTACGTGGCAGGTTCTTTGCCGTCTGCCACTGACGGCAAAGTCTTTGCCGTCTGCCACTGTAGGCAAACTGACCAAACGGGTCAGCTCCCAGGAGGCACAGGTGGACGCCACGTGGCTTCTTTGCCGTCCGCGGCAGACGGCAAAGAGCAGGTTGCCGTCGGTGGCAGACGGCAAAGAGCCTGCATATTGGCTCTTTTATCTGTTTTTTATTAAATCCAACAATTTTCATCACAAATATATATGACATATATAGATATATTTCAAAAGGCCATTACAGAGCAAACATATAAGATATCCAACACATAACTTCATCATCCAACCATATATATTACATGCATAGTTCCATCATACATAACAAGTTCAACATAGAGGCATCCAACCATATATATTACAATAGTTTCATCCAACGATACATGCATAGTTCAACGATACAAAAGAAACAGAGAAAGGGATAAGGAGCACTCCATCTATGCAAGCTTTCGTCAAGTGAATGAAATCTGCAAAATGAAAAATAAGAAAGTTAGAACAAGAAGAGTAGAACAAGAAGAAGACTAGAACAAGAAGAGTATGTCATTTATGAGCTAACTTACGTGAAATGGATCGTATATGAGCTAACTAAGTTGAAATGGGTCGTTTATGAGCTAGCTAAGGTGAAATGGATCATTTATGAGCTAACTTAGTTGAAATGGGTCGTTTATGAGCTAGCTAAGGTGAAATGGATCATTTATGAGCTAACTTAGTTGAAATGGGTCGTTTATGAGCTAAGTAAGGTCAAATGGATCGTTTATGAGCTAACCTAGGTGCAATGGATCGCTTATGAGCAAACTTAGGTAAAATGCATCATTTTAGAGGTAACCTAGGTAAGATGGATCATTTTGGAGCTAACCTAGGTAAAATGGGTCATTTTAGAGCTAACTTCGGTAGAATGGATCATTTATGAGCTAAGTAAGGTTAAATGGATCATTTTAGAACTAACTTAGGTAAAATAGATCGTTTATGAGCTAACTTAGGTAAAATGGATCGTTTTTGAGCTAACTAAGGTGAAATGAATCGTTTTTGAGCTAACTAAGGTGAAGGGCATCATTTTTGAGCTAACTAAGGTGAAGTGGATCGTTTTTGAGCTAACTAGGTGAAATGAATCGTTTTTGAGCTAACTAAGGTAAAATGGATCGCTTTTGAGCTAACTTAGGTGAAATGGATCGTTTTTGAGCAAACTTAGGTGAAATGGATCATTTAAGAGCTAATTTAGGTGAAATGGATCATTTTTGAGCTAACTAAGGTGAAATGGATCGTTTTTGAGCTAACTAAGGTGAAATGGATCATTTTTGAGCAAACTTAGGTGAAATGGATCATTTAAGAGCTAATTTAGGTGAAATGGATCGTTTTTGAGCTAACTAAGGTGAAATGGATCGTTTTTGAGCAAACTTAGGTGAAATGGATCATTTAAGAGCTAATTTAGGTGAAATGGATCGTTTTTGAGCAAACTTAGGTGAAATGGATCATTTAAGAGCTAATTTAGGTGAAATGGATCGTTTTTAGCTAACTTAGGTGAAATGGATCATTTAGGAGCTACTCTAGGTAAATTGGGTCATTTTAGAGCTAACTTGGATAAACTGGATCATTTATAAGCTAACCTAGGTAAGATGGGTCATTTTGGAGCTAACTTAGGTAAAATGGATCGTCTATGAGCTAACTAAGCTAATTATGCAATTTTTGACATAAGTAAGCTAAGTATAGATCGTTTTAGAGCTAACTTAGGTAAAATGGATGGTTTTGGAGGTCAGTAAGCTTATTAAGTCATTTTGGAGGAGAAGAAGCTAAGTCTACGTCATTATGGTAAGCATTGGAGGAAATAAAGCTAAGTCTAGGTCTTTATGCATGTGTTAAGCAAAACACTAGATAAACATACCAAGATCCAGGAGGTGTAGGAGCGGGGTGGCTCGTGTCGGTAGCTGGAGAAGGATCGTGTGATGCTTGTCTGGAGTTTTATTACGTCCATGCAACCTACACTCTAATAGGTAATGATAGGTCCTAATCCCACCCGTGTATGTGTAGATTGGGTTCATTTTCCCATGCTATGCTCCGGATCCGACGCAAAATTTCGGCAGCACCTCCCCGCTGTTCTCCTGATACACGTCTCTGCAATAAACAGAGAGGATGTGTACCCGAAGAACAACAGGGGAGGCACTGACGAAATATATGCGTCGGATCCGGAGCAAAGCATATGGGAAAACGAACCCAATCTACACATACTCGGGCTGTCCATGGATAGCGTTGGACAATTCGAAAGAATCAAGGTTATAAATATGCAAATGCATGCATATTTATAACTATGACGCTTTCGAACGGGAGACACATATTGGTTACGCATACTGATGATTCAAGACACATATATAGCTAGCTATCAAGTTTCATCGGAATAGATCAAATAATTAATGGGGGAGGAGGACTTGTCATTTGTGCTCACCCACGAACGAAGGGGCAGAGCTCGTCAAACGCACGGCGAGGTCGTCGAACACCAAACCTCGCAGCGATGAAACAACTGCACATTTAAAACTACACAATCAACACAATTATATATGATGTTTTTCATAACTAAATCGAAAAATATATGACCTAACTAATAATTCACAAATATATGACCCCGTCGGCCTCTGGAAGGCCAAAGAACACCTTAATTTTCGGGAGGTGTCGGTGGTCAGGGTGCCCTGTCGGTGTCGGGGTGCCGTGTCGGGGTCGGGGTCTCGGGGTCGGGGTGTCGGGTCGGGGTGCCAGGTCGGGGTCGGGGTGCCGTGTCGGTGTCGGGGTCAGGGTGTCGGGTCCGACTCGCGGTCGGGGTCAGGGTCTCGGGGTCGGGGTGTCGGGTCGGGGTGCCGGGTCGGGGTCGGGGTGCCGTGTCAGTGTCGGGGTCGGGGTGTCGGGTAAGGCCCGGGGTCTCGGGGTCGGGGTCTCGGGGTCGGGGTGTCGGGTCAGGGTCGGGGTCTCGGGGTCGGGGTGTCTGGTCGGGGTGTCGGGTCGGGGTCGGGGTCGGGGTGTCGGGTTGGGGTCGGGGTGCCGTGTCCGTGTCGGGGTCAGGGTGTCGGGGTGTCGTGTCGGTGTCGGGGTCGGGGTCTCGGGGTCGGGGTGTCGGGTTGGGGTCGGGGTGCCGTGTCCGTGTCGGGGTCGGGGTGTCGGGTCAGGCTCGGGGTCGGGGTGTCGGGGTCGGGGTCGGGGTCGGGGTGTCAGGGTCGAGGTCTAGGGGTCGGGGTCGGGGTCGGGGTGTCGGGGTCGGGGTCTAGGGGTCGGGGTGCCGGGTCGGGGTCGGGGTGCCGTGTCGGGTCGGGGTGCCGTGTCGGGTCGGGGTGCCGTGTCGGGTCGGGGGTTTTTCCTCTTTTTTCCTTTTCTTCTTCTTCCTTTTCTTCCTTTTCTTCCTTTTTTTCCTTCTTCTTCTTCTTCTTCCTCCTTTCCTTTTTCCTCTTCTTCTTCTCCTCCTCTCCTCTTTTTTCTTCTTCTTTTTCCTCTTCTTCTTTTTTCTTCTCCTCCTCCTCTTCTTCTTCTCCTGATCTCCTCTTTTTTCTCTTTTTCTTCTTTCCTAAAACTAAAGTAAACCTAAAACTAGAAAAACAGAAAAAGAAAAAAACTAAATCTAAACCTAAAACTAAACTAAGACTAAACCTATAAACCTAAAACTAATCCTAAAACTAAAACTAAATCTAAACTAAACATAAACCTAAAACTAAAAAAACAGAAAAAAAGAAAAAAAGGAAGAAGATCACCTGCAGGGTGGAGGAGGAGGGCGGTGCGGCCTGGGGCGGTGGAGGAGCGGGGCGGGGCGGCCTGGGGCGGCGGAGGAGGGGGGCGGGGCGGCCTGGGGCGGCGGCGCCGGGCCCGGCCGGGGCGGCGGGGCGCGGAGGTGCCGGGGCGCCGGGGCGTGGCGGCGCCCAGACGGCAGGGCGGTGGGGGCGGCGGGGGCGACGGGGTGGTGGGCGCCGGGGCGGCGGCGGGGGGCGCTGGGGCGGCGGCAGGGGGCGCTGGGCCGGCGGCGGGGCGTGGTGCGACGGGGCGGTGGAGGTGGGAGAGAAAGAGAGAGAGAGAGAGAGGGGGGTGTGGGGCGCGGCCCCGTTAACGTTACGTGGGGCCTCCCTCTTTGCCATCCGCCACCCTTTGCCGTCCGCCTTCTTGCTCTTTGCCGTCCGCTAGCGGACGGCAAAGAGGGGGCCCGTTAGGGTTTTTTTTTGCAGCTCGTCAGTGGGGCCCCTCCCTCTTTGCCGTCCGCTAGCCGACGGCAAAGAATCTTTGCCGTCCGCTAGCAGATGGCAAAGAACTGGCTGATGGCAAACTTGGTCTTTGCCATCAGCCAGTTCTTTGCCGTCTGCTTTTTGGAAGCTGATGGCAAAGAGGTTCTTTGCCATCCGCTAGCGGATGGCAAAGAACTGGCAGATGGCAAACTAGCTGATTCCAGTAGTGATAGTATATTTATATGTGAAGACCCCTCTTTCTTTATTACTTCCTATTAATTGCAACAATGACCAAACTATGTTTGTCAACCCTCAATAACTTTTATTCATCATACTCTTTCTATGTGAGCTCATTACTCTCCATAAGACTCACATGATCTCTTTGTTTCTTTTTATTTCTTTCTCTTTTCTTTTCTTTTATTTGGGATCATGGCAAAAATAGGCAAGCCCTTGACTCAACACTAATCTTTATTATATAGCTCATAGACTCGATTACATAGAAGGATAATAAAGCAAAACTCAGAACAAGATCATACTAAGTACTTTTATTCTACTAGATCAAGATATTACCAAAGGATCAAACTAAGAAAACGGTAAAGATAAAGGTGATGGTGATACGATACCGGGGCACTCCCCCAAGCTTGGCAGTTGCCAAGTGGAGTGCCCATATCAGATACTCAATTCTTCTTTGTTGGAGGAGACGGTGGTGATGTTGTTGATGGCGTAGGCTTGTCGCCCTTCTTCCAAGGCATAGGCTCACCATCATAGAAGGATGACCGAGTCTCCGGGATCCTCAAATCTGCAGCCAAACTCATCCTTTTGAATCTATATTCATACTCACAGTTTTGGTTTTGCAGGTCATAGATTTGAGCTTGGAGGTGCTCAATTTTCTCGTGAAGCTTGAAGATGGTCTTCTCGATGTGGTCGGCATCCAGCTTGTGTTTGTTGGTGAACTCTGCGATCATCATGTAGTTGGAGTTGAGTCCACGCTCCACCATCCCCTGACACTTGAAAACTTGTTGCTCCATTGCTTCGAGCCTCGTCTCCACGCTTCCGGTCCCCTTCGGTCCCTCAGCATCACGGATGTGCAACAACCCATCACACATCTCAATGGTTTCAGGGTGTCGCTGCACCTTCGCTAGGTAAGGGTTGATGACCTTCTCGAAGAACTTGTCCTTGGTGCACTTGGAGACGTCATGATAATCTAGATCTGTCAGAAAAACAACTCGAAACAAAGGCAAGAGATTTTTGCGTGATACGGGAGTCAAAACCCCCGGGAGGTTATATAATGAATTTTTACTGACCAAAATACGTGTTCTGTAAGAAAACGGAGTCCGGAGAGCACACGAGGTGCCCACGAGGTGGGGGGCGCGCCCCGGGGGTAGGGCACGCCCTCCACCCTGTGGGGCCCTCGTGTCCTTTCCGGACTGCTTCTTATTTTTCTACTTTGCTAAATATTCTAAAACGGAGAAATTTGCCTTAAAAACTGTTTTGGAGTCGGTTTACTTACCGTACCACATACCTATTCCTTTTCGGAGTCTGAAACGTTCCGGAAAGTGTCCCTTATGTATTCCTCCGGGGTTATAGTTTCAATAACATTGGTTTCAACATTTATGGGATTACCTGAGATATAATGTTTGATTCTTTTCCCATTTACCACCATCGGATTTGTGCCTTCGAAGTTGTTGATTTTTATGGCACCGGAACGGTAGACCTCTTCGATAACGTAGGGACCTTCCCATTTAGAGAGAAGTTTTCCTACAAAAAATCTTAAACGAGAGTTGTATAGCAATACATAATCACCTAAATTAAACTCACGCTTTTGTATTCTTTTATCATGCCACCTTTTAACTTTTTCTTTAAACAACTTGGAATTTTCGTAAGCTTGGGTTCTCCATTCATCAAGTGAATTAATATCAAAAAACATCTTCTCACCAGAAAGTTCAAAATCATAATTAAATTCTTTAATAGCCCAATAAGCCTTGTGTTCTAGTTCGAGAGGTAAGTGACATGCTTTTCCATAGACCATTTTATACGGAGACATACCCATAGGATTTTTATATGCAGTTTTATAGGCCCATAATGCATCATCAAGTTTCTTGGACCAATTCTTTCTGGACCTATTAACAATCTTTTGCAAAATTAATTTGAGTTCTCTATTACTCAATTCTACTTGACCACTAGACTGAGGGTGATAAGGGGTTGCAATTCTATGATTAACATCATATTTAGCAAGCATTTTACGGAAAGCACCATGAATAAAATGTGAACCACCATCAGTCATTAAATATCTAGGGACTCCAAACCTTGGAAAGATAACTTCTTTAAGCATTTTAATAGAAGTGTTATGATCAGCACTACTAGTTGGAATAGCTTCTACCCACTTAGTAACGTAATAAACAGCAACTAAAATATGTGTATGACCATTAGAGGAAGGAAAAGGTCCCATATAGTCAAAGCCCCAAACATCAAATGGTTCAATAACAAGTGAATAATTCATAGGCATTTCTTGACGTCTACTAATATTACCAATTCTTTGACATTCATCACAAGAGAAGACAAACTTACGGGCATCCTTGAAGAGAGTAGGCCAATAAAAACCAGATTGTAGTACCTTATGTGCGGTTCTATCTCCAGCATGGTGCCCTCCATAAGCTTTGGAGTGACACTTTCGTAGGATCTGTTCCTGTTCATGCTCAGGTACACAACGTCTAATAACACCATCTACTCCTTCTTTGTAAAGATGTGGGTCATCCCAAAAGTAATGCCTCAAATCATAAAAGAACTTTTTCTTTTGCTGGTTTGTGAAACTAGGTGGTATAAACTTAGCAACAGTGTAATTAGCATAATCAGCATACCATGGAGCAGTATGAGAAGCATTTACGACATTTAGTTGCTCATCAGGAAAGCTATCATCAATAGGTAGTGGGTCATCAAGCACATTTTCTAACCTAGACAAGTTGTCTGCAACGGGGTTCTCGGCTCCTTTTCTATCAACAATATGTAAATCAAATTCTTGTAGCAAGAGAACACATCTAATAAGTCTAGGTTTAACATCTTTATTTTCCATAAGATATTTAATAGCAACATGATCAGTGTGAATAGTTACTTTAGAATCAACAATATATGGTCTAAACTTATCACAAGCAAATACAACTGCTAAGAATTCTTTTTCAGTAGTAGCATAATTTCTTTGAGCATTGTCTAGAGTTTTACTAGCATATTGAATAACATTTAGTTTCTTATCAACTCTTTGTCCTAGAACAACACCTACAGCATAATCACTAGCATCACACATAATTTCAAAGGGTAAATTCCAATCAGGTGGCTTAACGATAGGTGCAGAGATCAATGCTTTCTTAAGTATTTCAAATGCTTCTACACAATCATCATCAAAAACAAATGGTATATCTTTTTCTAATAAATTAGTCAGAGGCCGAGAGATTTTTGAGAAGTCCTTGATGAACCTCGTATAAAAACCAGCATGACCAAGGAAACTTCTTATACCTTTGATGTCTTTGGGACATGGCATCTTTTCAATAGCATCAACCTTGGCTTTATCAACTTCAATACCTCTTTCAGAAACTTTATGCCCCAAGACAATACCTTCATTAACCATAAAGTGGCACTTTTCCCAATTCAAGACAAGATTAGTTTCTTCACATCTCTGCAAAACTCGAACAAGGTTTCTCAAGCAATCATCAAAAGAAGATCCATAGACAGAAAAGTCGTCCATGAAAACCTCACAAATCTTTTCACAAAAGTCATAGAATATAGCCATCATGCATCTTTGAAAGGTAGCAGGTGCATTACATAAACCAAAAGGCATACGTCTATAAGCAAAATTACCAAAAGGGCATGTAAAAGTAGTCTTTGATTGATCTTTGGCTGACATAGGTATTTGAGAGAAACCAGAATAACCATCTAGAAAGCAAAAATGTAAATGTTTGGATAATCTTTCTAGCATTTGATCAATAAAAGGTAAGGGGTAATGATCTTTTTTAGTAGCCTTATTTAATTTGCGGATCAATTACCATCCTATAACCAGTAATAATTCTTTGAGGAATCAATTCATCTTTATCATTAGGAACAACAGTAATACCTCCCTTCTTAGGGACACAATGGACAGGACTTACCCACTGACTATCAGCAACGAGGTAAATTATACCTGCCTCAAGGAGCTTCGGTATCTCCTTTCTTACCACTTCTTTCATTTTAGGATTCAGACGGCCTTGATGATCACAAACTGGTTTAGTATCTTATTCCAAATTAATTTTATGTTGGCATAGAGTGGGACTAATGCCCTTAAGATCATCAAGAATATACCCAATAGCAGCACGGTGCTTCTTCAGATTTTTCAATAATCTCTCTTCTTCATGTTCTGAAAGGTTAGCACTAATAATAACAGGATATATGTTTTCTCATCAAGATAAGCATATTTAAGAGTATCCGATAACGGTTTAAGCTCAAACACAGGATCACCCTTGGGTGAGGAGGATCTCCTAGGATTTCAACAGGTAAATTATGTTTTAGAATAGGTTCTTGTTTAAAGAATACTTCATCTAATTCCCTTCTTTCATTCATAAACATATCATTTTCATGGTCTAGTAAATATTGTTCTAAAGGATCATTAGGAGGTACGGCAATAGAAGCAAGACCAATAATTTCATCTTTACTAGGTAATTCTTCTTCACGGTGTTGTCTACTAAATTTAGAAAAATTAAATTCATGAGTCATATCATCTAAACCGACAGTAACAACATCGCTTTTGCAATCTATGGTAGCATTAACAGTATTTAAGAAGGGTCTACCAAATATAATGGGACAAAAACTATCTTGTGTGGAACCAAGAACAAGAAAATCAGCAGGATATTTAGTTTTCCCACATAAGACTTCAACATCTCTAACAATTCCCATTGGTGAAATAGTATCTCTATTAGCAAGTTTAATTTTGACATCAATATCTTCTAACTCAACAGGTGCAATGGCATGCATAATTCCGTTGTATAAGTCAATAGGTATTGCACTAGCACCCATATCACATAAGCCATGATAACAATGATCTCCTATTTTAACAGAAATAACAGGCATACCTACCGCAGGTCTAGGTTTATCTGCATCACGGGGTTTAGCAATTCTAGCAGTTTCATCACAAATATAAATAACATGCCCATCTATATTATCAGACAAGAGATCTTTAACAATAGCAATATTAGGTTCAACTTTAACTTGCTCAGGAGGTGTATATGTTTTAATATTGCTTTTACGAACCACAGTTGAAGCTTTAGCATGATCCTTGATCCTAACAGGGAAAGGTGGTTTCTCAACATAAGTAAGAACAATAGGATCATTATAAGTAATAGTCTTTTCTTCAACTGTAATATGTGCAGCTACTTTTACTTCCATGGGGGGTGATATTTAAAACACTTCTCCTTGGGGAGATCAACATAAGCAGCAAAAGATTCACAGAAAGAAGCTACTATCTCAGAGTCAAGTCCATATTTAGTGCTAAATTTACGAAAAATATCGGTATCCATAAAAGATTTAACACAATCAAAACTAGGTGTCATACCTGACTCCTTACCATTGTCGAGGTCCCAATCTTCGGAGTTGCGTTTAATTCTTTCCAATAAATCCCATTTGAATTCAATAGTCTTCATCATAAAAGAGCTAGCACAAGAAGTATCAAGCATGGTGCGATTATTATCAGAAAGCCGAGCATAAATTTTTTGAATAATCATTTCTCTTGAGAGCTCATGATTGGGGCATGAATATAACATTGATTTAAGCCTCCCCCAAGCTTGAGCGATGCTTTCTTCTTCGTGAGGCCAAAAATTATATATATAATTGCGATCATGATGAACAAGATGCATAGGATAAAACTTTCAATGAAATTCCAACTTCAATCGTTTGTAGTTCCAAGACTCCATATCATCACATAGCCTATACCATGTCGATGCATCTCCCCTCAAAGATAAAGAGAAGACCTTCTTATTAACAACATCTCCGGGTACACCTGCAAGCTTAAATAATCCACAAACTTGATCCACATATATCAAATGTTCATCAGGATGTTTTGTTCCATCTCCTAGAAAAGGATTAGCTAGCAGTTTTTCTATCATACCCGAAGGAACTTCAAAGCAAGCATTTTCATTTTCATATTCATTTTCAGCAGGTTCAGTAAGTTGAGGAGCAACTCTTTGCTCTACTGGTCGGGGTGAAGATACCCCGAACAAGCCTCTCAGAGGATTACCTTCCATAGTGACAAGTGACAGTAAATTTCAGCACACTATATAATTTTTTCCTTACCAAATTCCACCTACCAAAGGCGCTTCACTCCCCGGCAACGGCGCCAGAAAAGAGTCTTGATGACCCACAAGTATAGGGGATCTATCATAGTCCTTTCGATAAGTAAGAGTGTCGAACCCAATGAGGAGCAGAAGGAAATGGTAAGCGGTTTCCAGCAAGGTATTCTCTGCAAGTACTGAAATAAGTGGTAACAGATAGTTTTGTGATAGGATAATTTGTGACGAGCAACAAGTAACAAAAGTAAATAAAGTGCAGCAAGGTGGCCCAATCCTTTTGTAGCAAAGGACAAGCCTGGACAAACTCTTATATGATGTAAAGCGCTCCCGAGGACACATGGGAATATCGTCAAGCTAGTTTTCATCATGCTCATATGATTCGCGTTCGGTACTTTGATAATTTGGTATGTGGGTGGACCGGTGCTTGGGTGCTGCCCCTTACTTGGACAAACTTCCCACTTATGATTAACCTCTATTGCAAGCATCCGCAAATAAAACAAAAGTATTAAGGTAAACCTAAGCATAGCATGAAACATATGGATCCAATTCAGCCCCTTACGATGCAACGCATAAACTAGGGTTTAAGCTTCTGACACTCTAGCAACCCATCATCTACTTATTACTTCCCAATGCCTTCGTCTAGGCCCAAACAATGGTGAAGTGTCATGTAGTCAACATTCACATAACACCACTAGAGGAGAGACAACATGAATCTCATCAAAATATCGAACGAATATCAAATTCACATGACTACTAATAGCAAGACTTCTCCCATGTCCTCGGGAACAAAAGTAACTACTCACAAAGCATAAACATGTTCATAATCAGAGGGGTATTAATGTGCATATAGGATCTGAACATATGATCTTCCACCAATTAAACCAACTAGCATCAACTACAAGGAGAAATTAACACTACTAGCAACCTACTAGCACCAATCCCGGACTTGGAGAAAAGAATTGGATACAAGAGATGAACTAGGGTTTTGAGATGAGATGGTGCTGATGAAGATGTTGATGCAGATTGCCCTCTCCCGATGAGAGGAGCGTTGGTGATGACGATGGCGATGATTTCCCCCTCCGGGAGGGAAGTTTCCCTGGCAGAACAGGCCCCCAGAACCCTAGATTGGCTCCGCCAAGGTTCCGCCTCGTGGCGGCGGAGTATCGTCCGAGAAGATGGCTTATGATTTTCTCCCATCAAAAGAGTCCATATAGCAGAAGATGGTCACCGGGGGGCCCACAAGGTAGGGGGCGCGCCCAGGGGGTAGGGTGCGCACCCCACCCTCGTGGGCAGGGTGTGGCCCCCCTGGTGAATTTCTTGCGCTCAATGTTTTTTATATATTTGGAAAACATCATCCGTGAAGTTTCAGGACTTTTGGAGCTGTGCAGAATAGGTCTCTAATATTTGCTCATTTTCCAGCCAGAATCCCATCTGCCGGCATTCAACCTCTTTATGTAAACCTTGTAAAATAAGAGAGAACAGGCATAAGTATTGTGACATAATGTGTAATAACAACCCATAATGCAATAAATATTGATATAAAAGCATGATGCAATATGGACGTATCATACACCCACATCAAGTATGTTCTCGACAGTGCTATGTTTTACTACGGCGCACGGGGTGGAGAGGTCAAGGACAAGAAGAAAAAGGACGGAAGGCCCGCCATCGGCCATAAGACCGACTTCTGCTGCATCCAGCAACCGAGTGATTCGCTTAATGATGGATTTTATGTCCTACACCATATGCTGGAGTACAAACGGGATCACCAGAATCTTCGCATGTCACCTAGATCCGACGATGCCCATATTCTGCAATGGGCAAAGAACTTAGGAGATATCGAGGATCATCGACTTCGAGCTGAGTTCTATCACATCGAGCGCGAACTTGCCCAAATCATCATGAAGGAAGTTGTTGAAAAAACAGGGATGTTCTATGAAGAAGGACAAATGTCACAGGAAGATGTCCGAACACGCGTAGCCGCTCAGCGTCTTGACCTGAAGCCTTTCACTAAGCTCGGGGACTATATCCCTGACTTGGATGGATGGCACGACATGGAGTGATTGTCGATATATGACAATGTGCCCGTTTAGTCCATACTATCCGTATGATGAAACTTTGAATTATGCACGACGAAACTTTATTTGTGATGTAATTAAACCGTCCTCCTCGACTAGCGAAGATCACTCTAGTTAAGGCATTTTGGGTATGATGAACTTTGTTATTTATGCTTATGATATGTTGCTTCTATTTTTGCCAAGTCTGTCTCTTTCTGTTGCTCAACTATATATGTTGCATATCATCGATTCATGTGACGATGTAGGTGTATAGATCATCGATGGCGAAGAAGTGCTACGCCAGGAGTATACGACGAGTGGCTGGAATGTCATTCCCAGGTGTACCGGTTTTCCGGTTTCGGAGCGACAGCCAGTGGTTAGTTTAGGTTCACGCAAAGTGATAGCTCTTCTCGCATATATCATTGTTTAGATGGATGACGATGTAGTTGCAAGTAATCAAGATTTGTATCGCTATTTTCAAGATGATGACGAGAGACCACTTTGTGTTGGATGATGATTATGATGATGACATGATTTGATGAGACTATTTGTATGTGATGTCTACTACACAACCTTCTTCTTGTAGACGTTGTTGGGCCTCCAAGTGCAGAGGTATGTAGGACAGTACCAAATTTCCCTCAAGTGGATGACCTAAGGTTTATCAATCCGTAGGAGGCGTAGGATGAAGATGGTCTCTCTCAAGCAACCCTGCAACCAAATAACAAAGAGTCTCTTGTGTCCCCAACACACCTAATACAATGGTAAATTGTATAGGTGCACTAGTTCGGCGAAGAGATGGTGATACAAGTGCAATATGGAGAGTAGATAATGGTTTTTGTAATCTGAAAATATAAAAACAGCAAGGTAACTAATGATAAAAGTGAGCACAAATGGTATTCCAATGCTAGGAAACAAGGCCTAGGGTTCATACTTTCACTAGTGCAAGTCCTCTCGACAATAATAACATAATTGGATCACATAATTATCCCTCAACATGCAACAAAGAGTCACTCCAAAGTCACTAATAGCGGAGAAAAAACGAAGAGATTATGGTAGGGTACGAAACCACCAAAAAGTTATTCTTTCCAATCAATCTGTTGGGCTATTCCTATAAGTGTCACAAACAGCCCTAGAGTTTGTACTAGAATAACACCTTAAGACACAAATCAACCAAAATCCTAATGTCACCAAGATACTCCTATGTCACCTCAAGTACCTGTGGGTATGATTATACGATATTCATCACACAATCTCATATTCATCTATTCAACCAACACATAGAACCTCAAAGAGTGCCCCAAAGTTTCTACCGGAGAATCATGACGAAAACGTGTGCCAACCCCTATGCATAGGTTCATGGGCGGAACCCGCAAGTTGATCACCAAAACAAACATCAAGTGGATCACGTGATATCCCATTGTCACCACAGATACGCACGGCAAGACATACATCAAGTGTTCTCAAATCTTTAAAGACTCAATCCGATAAGATAACTTCAAAGGGGAAACTCAATCCATCACAAGAGAGTAGAGGGGGAGGAGAAACATAAGATCCAACTATAATAGCAAAGCTCGCGATACATCTAGATCGTGCCAAATCAAGAACACGAGAGAGAGAGAGAGAGAGAGATTAAACACATAGCTACCGGTACATACCCTCAACCCCGAGGGAGAACTACTCCCTCCTCGTCATGGAGAGCACCGGGATGATGAAGATGGCCACCGGAGAGGGATTGCCCCCTCCGGCAGGGTGCCGGAACGGGTCTAGATTGGTTTTCGCTGGCTACGGAGGCTCCTGGCGGCGGAACTCCCGATCTATTATGCTCCCCGATCGTTTTAGGGTATATGGAGATATATAGGAGGAAGAAGTATGTCAGGGGGGCCACGAGGGGCCCACGAGGGTGGAGGGCGCGCCCAGGGGGTGGGCGCACCCCCTTGCCTTGTGGCTTCCTCGTTGCTTTCTTGACATGGACTCCAAGTCTCCCGGGTTGCTTTTCTTCCAAAAATAAGTTCCGTGAAGTTTCAGGTCAATTGGACTCCGTTTGATTTTCCTTTTCTCGATACTCTAAAACAAGGTAAAAACAGAAACTGGCACTAGGCTCTGGGTTAATAGGTTAGTCCCAAAAATCATATAAAATAGCATATAAATGCATATAAAACAACCAAGGTTGATAATATAATAGCATGGAACAATCAAAAATTATAGATACGTTTGGACGTATCAGTATGTCTATGCTATGATTACAGTTGTATGTGTATCATATGCTAAAGATTATTGTATAAAGCCTATTCAAATACAAAACAAATATGCAGAAGAAAAACACTACTAAAATTAGCAGTAGCGAGTGGAGAAAAGTTAGCGGCAGCGCCACAGCAGCAGTAGCGCGTCCAGGCAAAGCGTGCTAGAGCTATTAGGAGTAGCGAGTTTCCACGAAGCGCGCTGCTGCTATACTTGTATAGCAGTAGCGTGTGTGTGCACGCGTTACTACTATGGGTTAGCTATAGCGCCTTATTAGTAGCGCGGGTCCCCGCGCTACTGATATACCTAGAACCCGCGCTGCTGCTAGCCTTTTCCCTAGTAGTGATAAAGATGCTCTACAGGTGTCTCAGATGGTGTTTGTTGAGTTGGCATAGATCAAGATTAGGATTTTTCACCCCATGTATCGGAGAGGTATCTCTGGGCCCTCTCGGTAATGCACATCACTATAAGCCTTGCAAGCAATGTGACTAATGAGTTGGTTGCGGGATGATGCATTACGGAATGAGTAAAGACACTTGTCGGTAACGAGATTGAACTAGGTATTGAGATACCGACGATCGAATCTCAGGCAAGTAACATACCGATGTCAAAGGGAACAACATATGTTGTTATGCGGTTTGACCGATAAAGATCTTCATAGAATATGTAGGAACAAACATGAGCATCCAGGTTCCGCTATTGGTTATTGACCGGAAGTGAGTCTCGTTCATGTCTACATAGTTCTCGAGCCCGTAGGGTCCGCACACTTAACGTTCGATGACGATCGGTATTATGAGTTTATGTGTTTTGATGTACCAAAGGTAGTTCGGAGTCCCGGATGTGATCACGGACATGATGAGGAGTCTCGAAATGGTCGAGACATAAAGATCGATATATTGGAAGGCTATGTTTGGACATCGGAATGATTCTGGATGAGTTCCGGTATTTACCAGAGTACCAGGGGGTTACCGGAACCCCCCGGGGAGTCAATGGGCCTTATTGGGCCTTACTGGGAGAGAGGAGGAAGCGGCTAGGTGGAGGGCGCGCCCCCCAAGCCCAATCCAAATTGGGTGGGGGGTCACCCCCCGTTTCCTTCCCTCTCTCTCCCAGTTCTTTCTTCTCCTACTCCTACTAGGAAGGGGGGAAACCTAGTCCTACTGGGAGTAGGACTCCCCCCTTGGGCCCGCCCTATGAGGGCCGGCCCTCCCCTCCTCCACTCCTTTATATACAGGGGAGGGGGCACCCATAGACACACAAGTTGATTGTTTAGCCGTGTGCGGTGCCCCCTCCACAGAATTCCACCTCGGTCATATCGTTGTAGTGCTTAGGCAAAGCTCTGCGTCAGTAACTTCATCATCACCGTCATGAGGCCGTCGTGCTGACGAAACTCTCCCTCGGCCTCAACTGGATCAAGATTATGAGTGACGTCACTAAGCTGAACGTGTGCAGATCACAAAGGTGCCGTGCATTCGATACTTGATCCATTGGATCGCGAAGACGTTCGACTACATCAACCGCGTTTCATAACGCTTCCGCTTTCGGTCTACGAGGGTACGTAGACATACTCTTACCCTCTCTTTGCGATGCATCACCTAGATGGATCTTGCGTGTGCGTAGGAATTTTTTTGAAATTACTGCGTGCCCCAACAAATGACAACACTCCTGTGCACTAATCGTGCGTCCTAGTTTTCTCAGGTACACATTGTGTGGCCCAAGACGGTTAGGCCTTCCCTCCATGCGGAAAAGATCGAAGACGGAGTTTCCGATATTTTTTATTCCTTCGGTCGTAGGATATCCATACTATTAAGAGGGAATCCACATCGGAAGGTATTGGGTGAATCACTACACGTACACATTCCTTGCACCCACCATATACCCTCCGTTCGAGGAGAGAGTGATTCCCAAAAGTCCTCTGTGACTGTGCAGTTTTGCTCATGGTGGTAGAACCGCTCTCTTGGGCGGTTGTACCGCTGGCATGCAGCTTCGGTCAAACCACCGCTCCAAGTACCGCTCAGGGGTGAACCCTTCTATACCTAGTACGGTGGTATTCCAGTGGTGGAATGGAAGTTCCGGTTTGTCTTGACTAACCGGTACTACCGGTGTTCAGGGCGGTAGAACCGCCTGGAACTCCACCGCCCAGGGATTGCTGGTCAAGCGATAGCTCTGGCCCAACCACCGCTCTAACTACCGGTCTAGGGTGAAACCTTCTGGCTGTGAAGCGGTTGTCGAGCGGTGGTGGAACGGTACTTCCTGTGTATTCCGATATACCGGTATTACCGGTGGCCCCTTCGGAAGTACCGCCCTAGTGCCCGAGCATGGGTTTCCCGCATTCACCGGTTGTACCGGTGATCTTTGCGGAAGTACAGCTCCTATGGGTTTCTGCGCGTAACGGTTGGATCTGAGGGGACCCTATTTAAGGAGGTGCTTCTCCTACCTCCCACCCGACTTTTCCTCTCTCTCTCTCCTCCATTAATGCCTTTGAAGCTCTCTTGCCCGATCTCTCTCTCTAGCCACTCAAAGTCGTTGATTTGCTAGGGATTGAAGGAGAAGACCTAGATCTACAATCTCACCAAAGGAAACTTGTTTCCCCCATACCCTCTTGTGTGGATTTTGTTACTCTTGGGTGCTTGGACACCCTAGACGGAAGAGGTCACTTCGGAGCCACATTCCATTGTGGTGAAGCTCCGGGGTTTCACTGGGAGCCTCCAATTAAGTTGTGGAGAGAGCCTCAACCTTGTTTATAAAGGTCCGGTTGTCGTCTTCAAGGGCACCAATAGTGGAATCACGACATCTCGCATTGTGCGAGGGCGTGAGGAGAATATGGTGGCCCTAGTGGCTTCTTGGGGAGCATTGTGCCTCCACACCGCTTCATCGAGACGTACTTCCCCTCAAAAGGGAAGAACTTCCGTAATGCATCATTGTCTTCACCGGCTCCACTCTTGGTCATCTCGTACCTTTACTTGTGCAAGCTTATATTGTGTTGCATCTCCTGCTTGCTTGTGTGCTCGTTGTTGTTGCATCATATATGTTGCTCATCTAGTTGCATATCTAGACAACCTACTTTGATGCAAAGTTTATGGTAAAGAAAAGCTAAAAATTGTTAGTTGCCTATTCACCCCCCTGTAGTCAACTATATCGATCCTTTCAAACGTGCTTCAATGATATCTGGTGTTCAGGAGGCTTTGCAATGGGAAATCACCGCCATGAAATTACACCATCAACGGTCGGGGTACAACATGGGATACTACCTTGCCGACGGTATCTAACCTAAGTGGGTGGCGTTTGTGAAGACCATATCCAAACCGCATGGCAATAAACAGAGCCACTTTGCAACCATGCATGAAACGGCTGGGAAGGATGTAGAGAGGGCATTTGGTGTGCTTCAAACTCATTGGGGAATTGTGCAGAGCACTGCAATGATGTGGGAATCAGAAACTTTATGACAACTGATGACATGTTGTGTTATTCTGCGCAATATAATTGTCAAGGATGAGGGTGATGCTGTAGCCCAAACCCATGATTTCAAAGCAACTGGAAAACAGGTTGAAATCCTGAAAAATCAAGATGCGGTGCAGCTTATGAACTTTTTACGGATGCATTAGAATTTTCGAGATCATCATGTGCACACGCAGCTACTCAATAATCATGTCGAGCACATGTGGACAACTAAGGAGTTAATGCTTGAGTTGTGCACTTAAAATAAATTTTATGTAACACTAGCTATGCTCTGTACCAACATTTACTATTTACGTGCGACATTGCTTTTTATAATCGACGTGTATGAATTTGCATGGATTTAAGAGTCCGGATTTGAGATATGTGGATACCAGAGGAAAATATGAGAACTTGTCTGAATGCGCCCGCATGCATTTCCGGTCACGTCCTCAAACATATAAGGGTCAGATTTGTTAAGTCCGGCTGTAGATGATCTTGGTACTTAGGAACCGAGTGAGCATAGTATAGTGAGGGCTAAGTCTGTCGGTTAAAACACTAGAGTACAATACTGGCGACACGAGTCAGCCTCACGCGCTTGGCCCGTTCCGGCCGTATTTGGATGGTCTGGCCAGGTGCTCTCTTCCGTCGCCACAGACGTAGCAAATGGCTGCAAATGTGCGCAACGTCCGTCCACAGCACGCCGGCTCCATTAACCTGATCGCGAGGAACAGTGACGTCTGGAGCACCGGTTAGGTGAGGCACGTGCTGGTGCTGGCTACAGCATTCAATATCATTTGCCCAGCGCCTGAAATTTCATACGCAAATCACAAGCTCTCCTTCTCCTTTGCACAGTCACCGGTCTGTACTGTACCTGGGAATATAATGGAACAGCCAAACAGTGAGAAGGATGAGCACGAGCTCAGCCTTGACCTCACCCTCCGCGTGAGCTCGGCAGCTGAGGCGGAGCAGGGCGGCTTCTTCCTCTGCGTCTACTGCGACCGCAAGTTCCGCAGCTCGCAGGCGCTCGGTGGCCACCAGAACGCGCACAAGCACGAGCGCAGCCTCGCCCACCGCCGGCGGGAGATGGCCGCCGCCACGGGTGCACACAGGGCCGGAACGCGCGCGCATGCGGCGCAGGACGAGAGGCCCAGGTATGTTTCCGCCGGTGATTTCGTCGAGCCTTCCGCTGGGAAGGCGGGGAGGACGGAGGCAAGTCCGTGGAAGGTTGCTGCTGCTCCCATGCCTGATGATGTGGACCTGTCGCTCAGGCTATGATCGATCTCTTCTTCTAGCTAGTTGAGTTTCTCTCATAGAATTCCGACCTGCGCGCGCGTCGCGCCGTATTTTGGGCTCCTATTTCTTGTGTATTCTCCGATCAATCTGACTGAATGTACTTACCGAAATTTTCTTCAAATATATGTGTGCCGTCAAATATACTACTCTCTTCGTCCCATAATATAAGAGCTTGACACTACACATTAGTGTACGAAATGGCTGTCTCTGTCTGTCCGGCGTCCTTTCATGTGTCAAAAATAGAAGTGAAGTAAAATAAAAAAAATGCAAAGCAAGGAATGCAGGTGCCCTTTAACGTTAATTGAAGTATATACATCTTGATGGATTCACGATGAATCGCCCGGAATGGTACTTTGACTGACGTTTTCTGTTGTAGGCTCAGTTTGTGGTTGTTGAACTGTGTTGTGTAGTGTTTACTTTATAATCTGCCATAGGTAAATGGCCTTGAAACTAGAGGCAAGTTGGTTAAAACAAACAACAAAATAAGCAAAATTGTACCCCCTCCGTTCATGAATATCAGACGTTCTAACCTTTTTAATGTGGTTTGCTCACTAATTTCAGTCCGCATGTAGTCTATATTGAAATATTTAAATCATCTTGTATTTATGAACGAGAAGTTGTTGTGTATACATAGGATTATCATACTCCACCGTGCCATCAAACACAACCTTACGGAAAATCAGTGTACATCCATCTAGTTCACTATTACTCTTTCAGTTTGTACTAAATCAACGACACTTAATATGAAACGGAAGGAGTACTAATTTTGTTGCAACATATGACATACACGCTAAGTAAATATACCTCCTATCATCTACACCTAGTGATGCTAGATCTCTGATAAACATCCACATGCAGAAGATTGATGTCCACCTAGCACCCACCCCACCTTCCCCTCGCTATCTTCCCACTTCGCGCATGTGTGCTTGCGCGCGCGCTCTCCTTCTCCCTTCGCGCGCGTGTGTGAGAGCACAACTATCTCATTATCACGGCCACTATCTGCAGGCTAGCCGTCTTTATGACCACACAACTGACAACCAAATGAGCTACTACGTGCTCTACTTTTTCTCGAGGAATCATTGTGTACTATACTGAGTAACCAGATTTAATTTTGTCAGCGAGCCAACCACAAACTTACTCCCTTCGTTTCTGTTTATTAAACTTTCTAAAGTTTGACCAACTATATGTAATTTTTTTTGCTTCGGTACACTCCCCTAAAAGTTTGCACGAATCTTAAAGTTTGTATATCAATACACATAACACCAAACGGGCTTCATCATAAAGTATATGTTCATGTTATATTTATTTAGCATTGTACTAGATGTTAATACTTTTTTGATATAATATTTGTCAAACTTAGCAAATTTGTCTTAGACAAAGCTGAAATACAAAGTAAAAAGAAGCAGAGGGAGTACACGCTGGAGTTAAAACTATCTTGTGCGTGTATCAATGGACGCGTTGTCTAAAATGAGTTATTCTGCAGTAGTTATGGACGTTGCATTATTTTTATATGAATATATGTTATCCCTTGCATTATTTTTATATGAATATATGCTAGCCGTTGAACGATACAGAAGTTACCTTTACCGTCGCGGGAGAGTATCAGGTGATACCACCTCCTAATTTTTTTTCTTTTTTCAAAAAGAAGGTTAAAATCCCCTGTCTTTGCATCAATGCCATGCGTACAACCATTTTTATTAATTATTCAGGAGAGTACAAAATGAAGGCAATCATAGCCTAAATGAAGGCAATCATAGCCTAAATGTGATACCACCTCCTAAATGCTCCCACGCTACCATTTCAAAAAAAAATCTAATTTTAAATGTTTCAAAAAATTCTAAAAATGTTGTGGATGTTCACATCGCATGGGTGTACAACCTCTACAAATTTCAGGTTCAAATTCTAAATACAGAGAAATAGAAAAGACAAATCTAGATGTGAATAGTGGCGTTTTGACTTTTGCCTTTTTCGACACTATTTATGTTGGATTTGTCTTTTCTTTCTCAATGTGTATTTTGAATTTGGACCTGAAATTTTTAGGGGTTGGACATGTGATGTGAATATCCACAACTTTTTCAGAATCTTTTTAAATATTTAAAATTGAAATTTTTGAAATGGTATCATGGGGTGGTATCATGTGATATTCTCCCTTACCGTCGCTATGGATCTGGCCGACCCCTTTCCCCTCAATCCTGGCTCAGCCGAGGCGTCCTTGAGCCGTTAGCAAATTGACGGCCAGCCGGAGACGTGCGCGTCCACCGGCTGCACTAACGTGCCCCCCGATGAACAGTGCAACACGCGTTAGGTGAGCAGCGGTAGCTGTCTATTTAATCCTTTGCTTAGCACAACAATTTCCATGGCGAGTTAAGCTCTGGTCGACTCTGTAGCTCATGCTCACACGCACGCTAATTAACGATCCATAGTGTAGCTAGAATGGAACAGCTGACGAGTGACGACTGTCAGCAGGAGGACGAGCTCAATCTTGGGCTCACCCTCCTCACCACGGCCGCGACGGAGACCGGCGTCGGCTTCTTCCTCTGCGTGTACTGCGACCGTAAGTTCCGCAGCTCGCAGGCGCTCGGCGGCCACCAGAACGCGCATAAGCACGAACGTAGCGTCGCCAAGCGCCGGCAGCTGATCGCTGCCGCGACGCGCGTGGGTGCGCATGCTGCGGCGCAGGACGAGATGCAGCCCGGGTACCACCCCGGGGGCAGTGGCAATTTCATGTCTGCGGCTGGGAAGGCGAGGAAAACTGCTGCTGGAAAGGCGCACAAGCACAACAGGAGCTCGCCGGAGTACGACGACGGCGCCGACAATGTGGACTTGTCTATGGCTGGGAAGGCGAGGAAGACTGCTGCTGGAAAGGCGCACAAGCACGGCAGGAGCTCGTCGGAGTACGGCGATGGCGCCGATGACATGGACTTGTCTCTCAGGCTATGATCGACCTACTAGTTTGTCCCAGATCCCCACCCAGCTTACTACTAGTTGACAGCGCGCATCCGCTACATGATTCGGTATGCCGAGGTCTTCTTTGGTGATTACATGTGAAACTGCTGCCATGCCTGCTTGTTTCAAGCTGTGTGTGTGTTGGATTCTTATGTTCTTTTTCCGTTGAGTTTTTCCTCATGAAATTCCTTGACCAGAAAGAAAGTTTGATCTTATGACCTTGCTAGTTGCTAGTGTGTTTTCGAGTGTTTATGTTGTTGAAAATAATCACGATTAGGTAAGTATAGTCCGGCACGGACTTGTAGCAGTAACCGAGTCGTACATGTACTAGGTAGAATATTGGTAATATAAATACCAGTGCGTGTATCCCCTGTAACCCTAGATCAAATCAAAGCAATAAAGTGCAAAGGCTCGACACGAGCCTCTTGGCCAACTCGGCGAGTCTGCGTATTGTGTTTCCGACGAACT
Source organism: Triticum monococcum (assembly GCA_034509565.1). NCBI lineage: Eukaryota > Viridiplantae > Streptophyta > Magnoliopsida > Poales > Poaceae > Triticum > Triticum monococcum. The sequence continues at coordinate 677,441,067 of CM067845.1, forward strand.
TGGTCTATGATAGCTAGCTAGACACGACAATCCATCCACCAGGGTGCTTGCCTGCTTGTGTACCGCTGTACGTGCACGTCTCCGTCGAAGCAGCCGGAAGCAATCGGCTGTAGCTTGTACGTCGCTGCGTATTGTCGGAAAGTACTCGACAATAGCGTCATCAAGGTCGGGATTGAGCCAACAATTGGTATCAGAGCCTCGACTTAAACTTAGCAAGAGGAGCCAAGCACCCGCGGTTGATGCAACGGATTATAGAAGTGTGGTCGGAAGCCTAAGGTATCTTGTGAATACACGACCGGACTTGGCCTATTCTGTTGGTGTAGTGAGTCGCTTCATGGAAGCACCCACGACAGAACATTGGGCAGCTGTGAAACAAATACTCAGGTACATCAAAGCGACAACTAACTTCGGTTGTGTCTATTTGAGAGAGAAGCAGAAGGAGATGGTGGAGCTACTTGGCCACAGTGATAGCGACTTGGCAGGATATATTGACGACCGTAAAAGTACCTCGGGCGTGGCATATTTCTTGGGAAGAAGCATAGTGAGTTGGGTATCACAAAAGCAGAAGGTGGTCGCATTATCATCCTGTGAAGCGGAGTATATTGCAGCTGCAACCGCGGCAGGTCAAGGTGTGTGGCTAGAAAGGCTACTCGGTGACCTCACTGACAAGGAACCGGAAGGAGTGGTGCTCTACGTTGACAACAAGTCCACGATTGCCCTATGTAAGAATCCAGTGCATCATGACAGAAGTAAGCACATTGATATAAGGTATCATTACATACGGGATTGCGTGGAAGAAGGCAAGATTGAAGTCAACTACATTTGCACCGACGATCAGCTTGCAGACATCCTGACCAAGTCTTTGGGGCGACAGAAGTTCACGGAGATGCGGAGAAGGATCGGTGTCCAAGCTGTAAAGTGAAGACATCGTGCTTAGGGGGGTGATGTATATTGTTCGCACAGATCCCCTTGTACGTTGCTCGTAGACGAGTTCTTTCCGTCGAGAGCACACTTGTACTCGTCGGACCGGCCAAGTTACTTTTACGGACGGGCGTAGACTGACCACACACGTACGTTGACTTGGTTACGCAAGACACGTACACGTACAAAGCTACTAGTACCAGCAAGCAGGCTGCGTGCTGGATCGATCTTGTGATCGCTAGCTAGCACAAGTCGCCGGCTTGTACTATCGATAATACGGCGAGAGCGGGACACACGATATGATGGCCACGGGTGCCTGTCGCAACCGCTTAATACTTTGTATTGATCTCACGGTTTGATACAGATTACACGGGGCTATACATAGCTATATATAGTAGCTAGGACTAGTTAGATAACCTACACGGTTTACTACTCCTAATCCTATTAGGTGACGTCTATGGATTCAACACGGACATACAAGTCGTGTTTAACTCCAACAATCACCCCCCTAAACACGACGTCGTTACGTCACAACTCCGACGCTGATCCGTCTTCGCATCTCCAAGAACTTTTCTCGATCCAAAGCCTTGGTTAGCATGTCCGCCATTTGATCATCGGTGCGACTGTAGTTGACCTCCGTCTTACCTTCTTCCATGCAATCCTTTATGTAATGATACATCGTATCAATGTGCTTGCTCCTTTCACGCCGCACTAGATCCTCACATAGAAAAGTTGTAGACTCACTGTCAACATTGAGCACCACTTGTTTCGGATCTCGATCCATGAGATCACCATGTAGTTTCCCTAGCCACACACCTTGACGCACCGCAACAACAACTGCAATATACTCTATTGCATCAACTGCAGGTGCTTTACTCTTCTTTCTTAACTCAAGACAAGGTTTCATTGGAGCGTCAATTGGATTGCAATATTTCATGTCACGGCTTTCAAGTACCTTCCTTACGTATGCCGCCTGGCATAGTGTGACCCCCTTCAGCTTTTGACGTACCTCTATCCCGGGGTAGTAGCTCAAAAGACCGAGATCATCCATCTTGAATAGCTCTTTCATCTGTAGCTTGAACTTTGCAATCACCTCTTCATCTGCTCCGGTAATTAATAGGTCATCGACGTAGATGCCAACTAATAGACTACCCCTTCCTTCACCTCTCTTGTACATTGCATGCTCTAGTGGGGCTTTCTCAAATCCAAGAGAAATCAATGTCCGATCAAGTTTGATGCTCCATGCCCGAGGAGCTTGGCATAGCCCGTACAATGCCTTGTGTAGTTTCAACACCTTGTGCTCCTCTCCTTTTTTGATGTAACCCGGTGGTTGCTTCACATATACTTCTTCTTTCAACTCCCCGTTTAAAAAAGCGGATTTTACATCCATGTGATTAGCCTCCAAGATTCTTGAGCCGCAAGAGCTATAACTAGCCTCACCGATTCCATCCTTGTGACTGGAGCGAACACTTCCTCGAAGTCTACACCTTGCTCTTGCACATATCCTTTGGCTACGAGCCTTGCTGTATGCTTCACCAAGTTTCCTTCGGCATCTTTCTTGACTTTGTACACCCACTTGAGCCCTATGGCTTTTTCATTGTTGGAAAGATCCATAAGCTCCCATCCATTGTTGTCGTGGATCGACCTCAACTCCTCTTCCATAGCAGGACGCCAACACTCCTCCGTATTTGCATCTTCGAATTTCACCGGTTCTTCGACGCTTGTGAGACACTGTCGCCCACTCCTTTTCACCTTTACCGGGTCAAGCATCCGAAGAGTTGTCTCCGGATATGGGTGTAACACAGGCGGTAGATGATCGGTTGTAGATGGACGTGTCCTTTTCTCCTGTATCGTCGGAGGCGACTCATGTGCCTTAGAGCCTTCCTCCGTGTACAAAGCTTCGCTGGCCATTGGTCCGGCGATTACTGGCGACTGCCGGGCCACTACAGCGACGCCTCCTACGCTGACTTCTAGCTTTCCAGATGCTCGTGGGCCTCCTTCCCAGCTCGATTCTGCGAGTGGCATGGCTCCTGGATCGCAGCAAAGGCTCACAGATAAAATCCTTTCTTGCAATGGGCCAAGCTCACCACGTGTCTCTACTGCTGGGCTGCCTGTTCCTTTCGCTGGGTGCACGTCTCCTGGTAAAACAACACATGGGGCACCAGCCCAGGTTGTATTTCCAAACGTGCTCACGGTGGAAACTGGCTGCACGTCGCTTCTGCTTTCGGGCACAGCTACGTACATGTCGTACCCTGCACTGGCCGCCTGCTTGTGTGACTTGGCGGGCGTGTCGCTCGGTGCGACGCACGCGACACCCGTACGTAGACGCGCCGTGTCAAGTGCGCCAACGTTCGCGCTCCTCTCTGGTGCCGTGCACAAGCCATGCTTGCTTGGTCTGAGTGTAATTCGCCGCACGTCTGGCCTTGTCGTGTGACCTTCTGACACAACTAGTTCATCACACTTTGCGTTGCGGTATTCTTCGGACCTCTCCTTCTGTCGACCAGTGGAAACACTGCTTCTCCATGGCCGAGCACACGCTGCTTTCGCTGCATCCGCTCCAGCAAAGTTAGCACTTACATCCATAGCACTGACATAAGTTTCGGAATCACTCTCCGCATCTGTATCTTCGACACGAGTTTCCGAACCATGATCATGATGGCAAACTTTTTCTTCAGCAAACGCGACAATTTCTTTAGCCGGCAGTTGAAGACCTGGATCCTTCTCGTCCACGAGTTCGCTCATCAACATCATGTCACCATCATCTCCTTGATGGGCCATGAGCGCCTTCTGCTTCGGTGCTTCCTTGCAGTCAGACTTGAAGTGACCGAGGAGGCCACAGTTATAACACCTCACTTTCCTGATGTCAAACTTTTTCCTCGGTGGTGGTGCAGCCTCATCGTCTGAGTCGTCGTCCGAGTCGGCGAAGTTCTTTCTCACCGAACGCTGCTTCCCCTTCTTCTTGCTGCTGCTGCTGGATCCGCCTTGCTTTTCTAGGGCGATCCACTGCGCCTTCGTGAGCATCACAAGCTCGTCGTTCCTCCCGTCCCCAAGACTGTACCGCATCCGCTCATCGTGAGCCTTGTACCGTCCGACAAGATCATCGATGGAGAGAGTTGCGAGATCGACGCACTGCTCGATCGCCGTGACAATTTGCAGGTACCGGGGAGGGGCCGCGCGCAAGAACCGCCGGACAACCGAGGCCTCCGTGAGGTTTTCTCCAAGCGCGCGGATCCGATTGACGAGAGTAGCCACCCGGGAAGCGAACGCATCCACAGACTCATTGTCGCCCATGACCAAAGTCTCATAGTTCCTTAGGAGAGTTTGGAGATTGGCTTGCTTGACGCGGGTGTGTCCCTCGAACATGAGTTTCAGCGTATCCCACACCTCCTTCGCCGTTGCTTTGGCGATCAGGTGCTAGAGGACATCCATCGGCATTACCAAATAGATCGCCGACGCCGCCTGCCGATCCTTCCGGTGCTCGGCTCCCTCCTTTTTGAACGCGTCGCCTCCGGGATCCACCGCGTCCCATAGCTCGTTGGCACGGAGACCACACTCCATGAGGGCCTTCCAGACCCCGAAGTTCTCGCGATCAAATCGTGGATACGATGAACTCGCCGGAGCAGCAAATACTTCAGCCGCACCGGAATACTCCGCCAGCTGCTTGTTCTTCTCGTCGTCCGCCATGATCCTCTGTTACTAGGAGATCAACCTTGCTCTGATACCAATTGTTCGCATAGATCCCCTTGTACGTTGCTCGTAGACGAGTTCTTTCCGTCGAGAGCACACTTGTACTCGTCGGACCGGCCAAGTTACTTTTACGGACGGGCGTAGACTGACCACACACGTACGTTGACTTGGTTACGCAAGACACGTACACGTACAAAGCTACTAGTACCAGCAAGCAGGCTGCGTGCTGGATCGATCTTGTGATCGCTAGCTAGCACAAGTCGCCGGCTTGTACTATCGATAATACGGCGAGAGCGGGACACACGATATGATGGCCACGGGTGCCTGTCGCACCCGCTGAATACTTTGTATTGATCTCACGGTTTGATACAGATTACACGGGGCTATACATAGCTATATATAGTAGCTAGGACTAGTTAGATAACCTACACGGTTTACTACTCCTAATCCTATTAGGTGACGTCTATGGATTCAACACGGACATACAAGTCGTGTTTAACTCCAACATATGTTGGGTTGGCTCTGTGCATCGTAATTATGCAGAGGCCGGGTGTGTGCTCATATTGTATCCTCTCGATGCTCTATTTGAGCCAATAAAATTCACCCTTTATCTAAAAAAGAAAAAAAGTTTGATAATTTACATTTATCCGTCCAAAATTCGTGCTTGCTTTGTCTGGTCTGCTGGTCTTTGTTTTGATTTCATGGCTTAGCTTTTTCAAATAATTTAAATATATATAAGCGTGATAGTATAGCCTATTCTACACCACCTCTAATAACGCTATATACAATATCTAGTAAAACATTGTATAAAATATAGTACTTCAGAAGTAATTTTGTTCTACTATCCAAGTTATAATTTACTTTATTTTTACAAAAAATATTATATTTTATATAATGTGTTATTATATTTTGTATATAGCATTATTAAGGGTGTAGAATAAGTTATTTTAAACTAGTTTAGTGGTTCCTGAGAATCGTTCCTTCTTTTTTTTCATTCTAATAACCAACAATATAGCATGGGGGTTTCAAGCAAACCAATACAACTCAATGCATTTCACACGCCGGTGGATCAATTGTTGTGTGATAGCTTGCGCGCTGCACGAGCGGCCGGCGGCAAGGACCCGAGCTTGAAGGAGTCGAGCTCAAAGGAGGAGGAGGAGGAAGAGAACAAGGAGATGGATCCTGCGGAGGAGCTCGCGGCTGCCAGCTTTAAGGTCACCACCACTGGAGGAGACGACGTCGGACCTAGCGGTCAAGGGCGACGACGCCGTCCTCCTCCTCTCATGGGAGAAGGTGGAAGCGCCAACCACGCAGAGCTCGTCGAAGAGGCCGAGCAGCTCGTCGCTGAGCGAGCCAACGCTGCCGCCGACCCCACCTTCTTCGTCGAGAGTAACGCCATCCTCGAGCTCCCAAGGACGAGCACACTGGTGAATCGCTGCAAGCTGCTGCTCATCTGTGACGCCGAGCGGGAGCAAACATAAGTGGAGGTTGCCGGCGAGGACTCCGACGAGAAAGAGATGCCGTTGATTCTCCTCACCGCCAACAACCACTAGGCCAACGGCTCCGGCGCAGGGGTGATCGAGCTCTCATCCGACAAGGACTAGAAGTAATTTAGTTCATTTTATATGGATGTAGTTGTAAACAGTGGGGCGCTACATGTTGTGTGATTTAGTAAGACTAGGCACAGTGGGAGTAATTTCAGCAGTAACATCGAGTCCAACTCAGCAAATTTGCTTATGTGACAATGAGTTAATGAGGAAAGAGATAGTTGTAGTAACATAGCTAGTTACTGTAACATCATATGTCCCAATGCAATATGAGTCTATAACCTAATAAATGAATCTTTGCATGTTATCATCCTTAAGTTACTACCCACTATGAAGATAGTAACATAGTCTAGGGATATATGTATGTTATTAATGTATGTTATTATACATTGTCGCTAGTCTAAGTGACACCACAAAACTCTGAGTAGCTGCAATTATACACCTACCTGCAATTATAGCTTGTCAATTATAGCATATTTATATAGCTTTGACATCATTTCCTCTCACTTCACATATATTGCTCTGTTGATCAACGAAGCATGGCTGACATGGATACGGGGTATGGGAAATGAAGGACGCCGTTGCCCGGCTGGATGATAAATAGAGTTCGGTTAGCTCCTGCACGCAGACATATTTGAACATCTCTGTAGACAAATGGGGGCCAAAATTTGGTGTAACAACCAATGTCGATAAAGGGAGTCATAAATCAGTAGGATCAAACTTGCAAACACATGAATGAAGATTAGACCCAGACAGATCCACAAAATACCATCAGCAATCGGATTCTACAAGATCCGGCGAAGATACACCTATACACGCTTTTTGCCAACACTAGACGCACTGTTGAGATGGGGATCGAATACGGGTGTCATCATTCCCACTGATGGATATCGCCGACCTAACCAAGATGCCGAATCTAACAAAAACGAGAGCAGGGCCCCTCCCAGCGATGGGGAGCCAAGGTCCTACACACCTCCATGGCCAAAGAACATCATAGGCCAGGTGGACCGTCTGCAGCGCTAATAGGAGGAAAAGGAAACCTAATCATATGCCTACTTGGCATTGACAAATTTTTTTGAGTTGGAAGTTGTTGCAGATTTATTAAATTGTCACGGTACAACCCGAGGCCACCTCTTTACAAATAAAGGCCGGTGGTACCCGAAACCAAGTTTTTCAGAGTTTATTTCTACAACCTTTCCTACCTGGTTCATGGGCAACTTTATTCATCGATCGTCGCACCCAAACGACTCTGAACTCCAAAAAATCTTGGAGTAGCCCTTTAACCTTTTCAACAAGAGGACCATCCGACGAGGGGTCTTTCACCCCGTTGTTTTGATCTTGCGAACAACATTTTGCGAGTAGGATATAGGATTCCAATAGCAATTTCTGAACCCCAAACTCGTTTGCTAACTAAATTGCACGCCGGTGCGCCATGATCTCAACTAACTTGGATCGTTGGTGGAGGCAAAAATAGTGACAAGCACCCGCCTAGAATACCTCCACTGGTCTTCCACCTCCAGAATCGTGGCCTTTCGACATATTAAAACGAACCCGCTGGTCAGCGGCGGCTCTTCTATCTTCTCACGACCCATGGCGCCGAAGCGTGCTTGTCATACTTATATGAAACTTTCCTATGGTCTCGTCATACTGCAAACAATAAATGTTTTTTCAATTTCTATTACAGGTAACATTGGCATGCATGCACCTGATTCATTAGCAGAGCTTGTGCGTTTTCCGATTGTGCAATGTGATATGCTTAGAGCATCTTCAATAAAAAATGTATATGCAAAAATAACTACCTTTTGTATCTTAGAGGCCCAAAAACACCTCTCTAACAAATAACGTAGATGTAAAAAAAATTACATCTCTGCCTTCCGGAGATGTAAAATACAACACCTCGAGGTGCAAATGTTGGGGAACGTTGCAGAAAACAAAAATTTTCCTAGTCGTTTCACCAAGATCCATCTAGGAGTTCATCTAGCAACGAGTCATGAGATGCATCTACATACCTTTGTAGATCGCGTGCGGAAGCGTTCAACGAACGGGGATGATGTAGTCGAACACGACGTGATCCAAATCACCGATGACCAAGTGCCGAACGGACGGCACCTCCGCGTTCAACACACGTATGGGACGGGAGACGTCTTCTCCTTCTTGATCCAGCAAGGGGGAAGGAGAGGTTGGTGATGATCCAGCAGCACGACGGCGTGGTGGTGGATGCAAGGCGTCACAGTAGCAGGGCTTCGCCTATACTACAAGAGAGAGAGAGAGAGATGTAACAGGGAGAGAGGGGAGCACCAAAAGCGTAGGCTCAAGTCCCTCCTCTCCCCCACTATATATAGGGGTGCCAAGGGGGGGGGCGCCGGCCCTAGGAGATAGATCTCCTAGGGGGGGCGGCGGCCAAGGGTGGGGGGCTTGCCCCCCAAGGCAAGGGGGCGCCCCCCTTTTAGGGTTTCCCCTAACCCTAGGCGCATGGGCCCCTTAGGGGTGGCGCCCCAGCCCACTAAGGGCTGGGTCCCTTCCCACTTCAGCCCATGGGGCCCTCCGGGATAGGTGGCCCCACCCGGTGGACCCCCGGGACCCTTCCGGTGGTCCCGTACAATACCGGTAACCCTGAAACTTGTCCCGATGGCCGAAACAGCACTTCCTATATATAATTCCTTACCTCCGGACCATTTCGGAACTCCTCGTGACGTCCGGGATCTCATCCGGGACTCCGAACAACATTCGGGATACTGCATATACATATCTTCACAACCCTAGCGTCACTGAACCTTAAGTGTGTAGACCCTACGGGTTCGGGAGACATGTAGACATGACCGAGACGACTCTCCGGTCAATAACCAACAGCGGGATCTGGATACCCATGTTGGCTCCCACATGCTCCACGATGATCTCATCGGATGAACCACGATGTCGAGGATTCAATCAACCCCGTATGCAATTCCCTTTGTCAATCGATATATTACTTGCCCGAGATTCGATCGTCGGTATCCCAATACCTCGTTCAATCTCGTTACCGGCAAGTCACTTTACTCATACCGTAATGCATGATCCCGTGACCAGACACTTGGTCACTTTGAGCTCATTATGATGATGCATTACCGAGTGGGCCCAGTGATACCTCTCCGTCATACGGAGTGACAAATCCCAGTCTTGATCCGTGTCAACCCTACAGACACTTTCGGAGATACCCGTAGTATACCTTTATAGTCATCCAGTTACGTTGTGACGTTTGGTACACCCAAAGCACTCCTACGGTATCCGGGAGTTACACGATCTCATGGTCTAAGGAAAAGATACTTGACATTGCAAAACTCTAGCAAACGAACTATACGATCTTTATGCTATGTTTAGGATTGGGTCTTGTCCATCACATCATTCTCCTAATGATGTGATCTCGTTATCAATGACATCTTATGTCCATAGCCAGGAAACCATGACTATCTGTTGATTAACGAGCTAGTCAACTAGAGGCTTATTAGGGACATGTTGGTGTCTGTTATTCACACATGTATTACGATTTCCGAATAACACAATTATAGCATGAATAAAGACAATTATCATGAACAAGGAAATATAATAATAATGCTTTTATTATTGCCTCTAGGGCATATTTCCAACAGTCTCCCACTTGCACTAGAGTCAATAATCTAGTTACATTGTGATGAATCGAACACCCATGGAATTCTGGTGTTGATTATGTTTTGCCCTAGGGAGAGGTTTAGTCAACGGATCTGCTACATTCAGGTCCGTATGTACTTTACAAATATCTATGTCTCCATCCTGAACATTTTCACGAATGGAGTTGAAGCGACGCTTGATGTGCCTTGTCTTCTTGTGAAACCTTGGCTCTTTGGCTAGTGCAATAGCTCCAGTGTTGTCACAGAAGAGTTTGATCGGCCCCGACGCATTGGGTATGACTCCGAGGTCGGTGATGAACTCCTTCACCCAAATTGCTTCATGTGCTGCCTCCGAGGCTGCCATGTACTCCGCTTCACACGTAGATCCCGCCACGATGCTCTGCTTGCAACTGCCCCAGCTTACTGCCCCACCATTCAAAATATACACGTATCCGGTTTGTGACTTTGAGTCATCCAGATCTGTGTCGTAGCTAGCGTCGACGTAACCCTTTACGACGAGCTCTTCGTCACCTCCATAAACGAGAAACATCTCCTTAGTCCTTTTCAGGTACTTCAGGATATTCTTGACCGCTGTCCAGTGTTCCTTGCCGGGATTACTTTGGTATCTTCCTACCAAACTTACGGCAAGGTTTACATCAGGTCTGGTACACAGCATGGCATACATAATAGAACCTATGGCTGAGGCATAGGGGATGACACTCATCTCTTCTATTTCTTCTACCGTGGTCGGACTTTGAGCCGAGCTCAATTTCATACCTTGTAACACAGGCAAGAACCCCTTCTTAGATTGATCCATATTGAACTTCTTCAATATCTTATCAAGGTATGTACTTTGTGAAAGACCTATGAGGCGTCTCGATCTATCCCTATAGATCTTGATGCCTAATATATAAGCAGCTTCTCCAAGGTCCTTCATTGAAAAACTCTTATTCAAGTAGGCCTTAATGCTGTCCAAGAGTTCTATATCATTTCCCATCAAAAGTATGTCATCTACATATAATATGAGAAATGCTACAGAGCTCCCACTCACTTTCTTGTAAACGCAGGCTTCTCCATAAGTCTGCGTAAACCCAAACGCTTTGATCATCTCATCAAAGCGAATGTTCCAACTCCGAGATGCTTGCACCAGCCCATAAATTGAGCGTTGGAGCTTGCACACCTTGTCACCATTCTTAGGATCGACAAAACCTTCCGGCTGCATCATATACAATTCTTCCTTAAGGAAACCATTAAGGAATGCCGTTTTGATGTCCATTTGCCATATTTCATAATCATAAAACGCGTCAATTGCTAACATGATTCGGACGGACTTTAGCTTCGCTACCGGTGAGAAAGTCTCATCGTAGTCAACCCCTTGAACTTGTCGATAACCCTTAGCGACAAGCCGAGCTTTATAGATGGTCACATTACCATCCGCGTCTGTCTTCTTCTTAAAGATCCATTTATTCTCTATGGCTCGCCTTTCAACGGGCAAGTCAGTCAAAGTCCATACTTCGTTTTCATACATGGATCCTATCTCGGATTTCATGGCTTCTAGCCATTTGTCGGAATCCGGGCCCGCCATCGCTTCTTCATAGTTCGAAGGTTCACCGTTGTCTAACAACATGATTTCCAAGACAGGGTTGCCGTACCACTCTGGTGCGGAACGTGTCCTTGTGGACCTTCGAAGTTCAGTAGCAACTTGATCAGAAGTTTCATGATCATCATCATTAACTTCCTCTCTAGTCGGTGCAGGCACCTCAGGAACATTTTCTTGAGTTGTGCCATTTTCCGGTTCAAGAGGTAACACTTCATCAAGTTCTACTTTCCTCCCACTTACTTCTTTCGAGAGAAACTCTTTCTCTAGAAAGGATCCATTCTTGGCAACAAAGATCTTGCCTTCAGATCTGAGGTAGAAGGTATACCCAATAGTTTCTTTTGGGTATCCTATGAAGACGCATTTTTCTGACTTGGGTTTGAGCTTTTCAGGTTGAAGTTTCTTGACATAAGCATCGCATCCCCAAACTTTTAGAAACGACAACTTAGGTTTCTTTCCAAACCATAATTCAAACGGTGTCGTCTCAACGGATTTTGACGGAGCCCTATTTAAAGTGAATGCAGCAGTCTCTAAAGCATAGCCCCAAAAAGATAGTGGTAGATCGGTAAGAGACATCATAGACCGCACCATATCTAATAGAGTGCGATTACGACGTTCAGACACACCGTTACGCTGAGGTGTTCCAGGCGGCGTGAGTTGTGAAACTATTCCACATTTTCTTAAGTGTGTGCCAAATTCATGACTCAAGTATTCTCCTCCACGATCTGATCGTAGAAACTTGATTTTCCTGTCACGTTGATTCTCAACCTCACTCTGAAATTCCTTGAACTTTTCAAAGGTTTCATACTTGTGTTTCATTAAGTAAACATATCCATATCTACTCAAATCATCAGTGAGGGTGAGAACATAACGATAGCCACCGCGAGCCTCAACACTCATTGGACCGCACACATCAGTATGTATGATTTCTAATAAGTTGGTTGCTCGCTCCATTGTTCCTAAGAACGGAGTCTTGATCATTTTACCCATAAGGCATGGTTCGCACGTGTCAAATGATTCATAATCAAGAGACTCTAAAAGTCCATCTGCATGGAGCTTCTTCATGCGTTGGACACCTATGTGACCAAGGCGGCAGTGCCACAAGTATGTGGGACTATCATTATCAACCTTTCATCTTTTGGTACTCACACTATGAACATGTGTAGCATTACGTTCGAGATTCATAAAGAATAAACCATTCACCATAGGAGCATGACCATAAAACATATCTCTCATATAAATGGAACAACCATTATTCTCGGATTTAAATGAGTAGCCATCTCGAATTAAACGAGATCCTGATACAATGTTCATGCTCAAAGCTGGTACTAAATAACAATTATTGAGGTTTAAAACTAATCCCGTAGGTAAATGAAGAGGTAGCGTGCCGACGGCGATCACATCGACTTCGGAACCATTCCCGACGCGCATCGTCACCTCGTCCTTTGCCAGTCTCCGCCTATTCCGTAGTTCCTGCTGTGAGTTACAAATGTGAGCAACTGCACCGGTATCAAATACCCAAGAGCTACTACGATTACTGGTATGGTACACATCAATTACATGTATATCACATATACCTTTTGTTTTGCCGGCCTTCTTGTCTGCTAAGTATTTAGGGCAGTTCCGCCTCCAGTGACCGCTTCCCTTGCAATAAAAGCACTCAGTCTCGGGCTTGGGTCCATTCTTTGGCTTCTTCCCGGCAGCTTGCTTGCTGGGCGCGGCAACTTCCTTGCCGTCCTTCTTGAAGTTCTTTTTACCCTTGCCTTTCTTGAACTTGGTGGTTTTATTGACCATCAACACTTGATCTTCCTTTCTGACTTCTACCTCCGCTGATTTCAGCATTGAAAACAACTCAGGAATGGTCTTTTGCATCCCCTGCATGTTGAAGTTCATTACAAAGCTCTTGTAGCTTGGTGGAAGCGACTGGAGGATTCTTTCAATGACCGCATCATCCGGGAGATTAACTCCTAGTTGAGTCAAGCGGTTATGTAATCCAGACATGGTGAGTATGTGCTCACTGACAGAACTATTTTCCTCCATCTTACAGCTGAAGAACTTGTCGGAGACCTCATATCTCTCGACCCGGGCATGAGCTTGGAAAACCATTTTCAGCTCTTCGAACATCTCATATGCTCCATGTCTCTCAAAACGCTTTTGGAGCCCCGGTTCTAAACTGTAAAGCATGCCGCACTGAACGAAGGAGTAGTCGTCAACACGTGTCAGCCAAGCGTTCATAACGTCTTGGTTCTGTGGGATGGGAGCTTCACCTAGCGGTGCTTGTAGGACGTAATCTTTCTTGGCATTTATGAGGATGATCCTCAGGTTCCGGACCCAGTCCGTATAGTTGCTGCCATCGTCTTTCAGCTTGGTTTTCTCTAGGAACGCGTTGAAGTTGAGGACTACGTGGGCCATTTGATCTACAAGATATATTGTAAAATATTTTAGACTAATGTTCATGATAATAAAGTTCATCTAATCAAATTATATAATGAACTCCCACTTAGATTAGACATCCCTCTAGTCATCTAAGTATTACATGATCCGAGTTAACTAGGCCGTGTCCGATCATCACGTGAGACGGACTAGTCAACGTCGGTGAACATCTTCATGTTGATCGCATCTTCTATACGACTCATGCTCGACCTTTCGGTCTTCTGTGTTCTGAGGCCATGTCTATGCACATGCTAGGCTCGTCAAGTTAACCCTAAGTGTTTTGCATGTGTAAAACTGTCTTACACCCGTTGTATGTGAACGTAAGAATCTATCACACCCGATCATCACGTGGTGCTTCGAAACGACGAACTTTAGCAACGGTGCACAGTTAGGGGAGAACACTTCTTGAAATTGTTATGAGGGATCATCTTATTTACTACCGTCGTTCTAAGTAAACAAGATGCAAAACATGATAAACATCACATGCAATCAAACAATAAACGTGACATGATATGGCCAATATCACATAGCTCCTTTGATCTCCATCTTGGGGCTCCATGATCATCTTGTCACCGGCTTGACACCATGATCTCCATCATCATGATCTCCATCATCGTGTCTCCATGAAGTTGCTCACCAACTATTACTTCTACTACTATGGCTAACGCGTTTAGCAATAAAGTAAAGTAATTTACATGGCGTTTCTCAATGACACGCAGGTCATATAAAAGAATAAAGACAACTCCTATGGCTCCTGCCGGTTGTCATACTCATCGACATGCAAGTCGTGATTCCTATTACAATAGCATGAACATCTCATACATCACATATAGATCATTCATCATTCATCACAACTTCGGCCATATCATATCACAAAGCACTTGCTGCAAAAACAAGTTAGACGTCCTCTAATTGTTGTTGCAAGTTTTACGTGGCTGAATTAGGGTTCTAGCAAGAACGTTTTCTTACCTACGTGAAAGCCACAACGTGATTTATCAACTTCTATTTACCCTTCATAAGGACCCTATTCATCGAATCCGCTCCAACTAAAGTGGGAGAGACAGACACCCGCCAGCCACCTTATGCAACTAGTGCATGTTAGTCGGTGGAACCGGTCTCACGTAAGCGTACGTGTAAGGTTGGTCCGGGCCGCTTCATCCCACAATACCGCTGAAGCAAGAAAAGACTAGTAGCGGCAAGAAAGTTGACAAATCCACGCCCACAACAAATTGTGTTCTACTCGCGCAAGAAGAACTACGCATAGACCTAGCTCATGATGCCACTGTTGGGGAACATTGCAGAAAACAAAAAATTTCCTACTCGTTTCACTAAGATCCATCTAGGAGTTCATCTAGCAACGAGTCATGAGATGCATCTACATACCTTTGTAGATCGCGTGCGGAAGCGTTCAACGAACGGGGATGATGTAGTCGAACACGACGTGATCCAAATCACCGATGACCAAGTGCCGAACGGACGGCACCTCCGCGTTCAACACACGTACGGGACGGGAGACGTCTCCGCCTTCTTGATCCAGCATGGGGGAAGGAGAGGTTGGTGATGATCCAGCAGCACGACGGCGTGGTGGTGGATGCAGGGCGTCACAATAGCAGGGCTTCGCCTATACTACAAGAGAGAGAGATGTAACAGGGAGAGAGGGGAGCACCAAAAGCGTAGGCTCAAGTCCCTCCTCTCCCCCACTATATATAGGGGTGCCAAGGGGGGGGGGGGGCGCCGGCCCTAGGAGATAGATCTCCTAGGGGGGGGCGGCCAAGGGTGGGGGGCTTGCCCCCCAAGGCAAGGGGGCGCCCCCCTTTTAGGGTTTCCCCTAACCCTAGGCGCATGGGCCCCTTAGGGGTGGCGCCCCAGCCCACTAAGGGCTAGGTCCCTTCCCACTTCAGCCCATGGGGCCCTCCGGGATAGGTGGCCCCACCCGGTGGACCCCCGGGACCCTTCCGGTGGTCCCGGTACAATACCGGTAACCCTGAAACTTGTCCCGATGGCCGAAACAGCACTTCCTATATATAATTCTTTACCTCCGGACCATTCCGGAACTCCTCGTGACGTCCGGGATCTCATCCGGGACTCCGAGAAACATTCGGGTTACTGCATATACATATCTTCACAACCCTAGCGTCACCGAACCTTAAGTGTGTAGACCCTACGGGTTCGGGAGACATGTAGACATGACCGAGACGACTCTCCGGTCAATAACCAACAGCGGGATCTGGATACCCATGTTGGCTCCCACATGCTCCACGATGATCTCATCGGATGAACCACGATGTCGAGGATTCAATCAACCCCGTATGCAATTCCCTTTGTCAATCGATATATTACTTGCCCGAGATTCGATCGTCGGTATCCCAATACCTCGTTCAATCTCGTTACCTGCAAGTCACTTTACTCGTACCGTAATGCATGATCCCGTGACCAGACACTTGGTCACTTTGAGCTCATTATGATGATGCATTACCGAGTGGGCCCAGTGATACCTCTCCGTCATACGGAGTGACAAATCCCAGTCTTGATCCATGTCAACCCTACAGACACTTTCGGAGATACCCGTAGTATACCTTTATAGTCACCCAGTTACGTTGTGACGTTTGGTACACCCAAAGCACTCCTACGGTATCCGGGAGTTACACGATCTCATGGTCTAAGGAAAAGATACTTGACATTGCAAAACTCTAGCAAACTAACTATACGATCTTTATGCTATGTTTAGGATTGGGTCTTGTCCATCACATCATTCTCCTAATGATGTGATCTCGTTATCAATGACATCTTATGTCCATAGCCAGGAAACCATGACTATCTGTTGCTTAACGAGCTAGTCAACTAGAGGCTTACTAGGGACATGTTGGTGTCTGTTATTCACACATGTATTACGATTTCCGAATAACACAATTATAGCATGAATAAAGACAATTATCATGAATAAGGAAATATAATAATAATGCTTTTATTATTGCCTCTAGGGCATATTTCCAACAGCAAATTTGCATCTCCACTATATGGAGATGTAAACACGCAATCACCCGCCAACTGCCCAACTGTCGTTCCAATCTCTTGTCCGCGACCAGCCGCCGCCCGCCCAACTGCGCCGCCGGCCTAATTCGCACAAAATCGACGCCGCCGCCTGCCCGCCCGACGGCTGCCGGGCCTGCCATGACCTCACCCCCTGCCCCCCACCGCCTGCCTCGCCGGCCCGTTGTAGTAGCCGATTCACTTTCGGCTGCCGCCGAATCTAAGCATCTCCGGCGTCCGGCTGGCCTAAATGCCTTCCCCGCCGAGGTCTATGATGGGCTAGGCTTCTTCCTAGCCTAGACCCCCTGCCGGAGTTAGGGGAGGCGTGCCACGTCGCCCGCCCGATCGCCGCGAGCCTTGGTCGTTCATCCAGTCGTGCGAAGCCGGCCGCCCGCAGCGCCGAGCTCCTGCCTTCTTTGTTTCATTTGTTAGAGGATTATTGGAAATATATATATATATCATGGCAAAAGAACCGCCGAGTTTCATTTATTTGTTTGTTGTACACTAGTAGAAAACCGGGCAATAGCACTGGTTCGTAAGGGCCTTTATTGCCGGTTATGGAACCGGCACTATTATTTCGGCACTAAAGCCCCCCGCCCCTTTAGTACCGGTTCAGCACGAACTGGCACTAAAGTGCCACCACGTGGCGTGAGCTCGCGCCCTGGTACGGGGGACCTTTAGTACAGGTTGGTGTTACCAACCGGTACTAAAAGTTTTTTTTTGAAAATTTTGGAATTTTTTTTTATTTTTAATTTTGTTGAATTATTTGAAGATTTAGTCTCTAATCACCTCTCTTAACTGCTCAAGTGTGGATCACTCATTCCAAATCATCTAACTTCCCGATCGGTCACCCATCCCTCTCACTACTCCAGCCCGGGCACGCTTAACTTCCGGGTTCTATTCTCCCTTGCTCCAAGTCTGCACTTGTTGTTTTCCTGACAATAGTAAGATGTCAATCCTATTAACCTTCAGGAATTTGCTTGAGCATGAAGTGACACATTTCACTGTTTGAGTTTGAAACTATTGTTTTAAAAAACAATAATTATTTAGTAACACTAATATTTCTTGAATAATTAGTTTGACCATTGTTTGACCACAGTTTGACCATAGTTTGACCAAAGTTTGACCAGATTTGACCAAAATTGAAATAACTAAAATAATTATTTAGTAACACTAATATTCTAGAATAATTCAGTTTGCCCACTGTTTGAATATTTTTCAATTTTTTCCACTCTAGATCTTAAAAGCCCCGTAACTTTTTTTCTATTAGGTTTTTGAGGATTTTAAAAATGTTTAACTTTTCGAGTAGATGATTTTTCATATAAAAAACTTTTTCATCCGAGTTAGTATGCAAAAGTTATGCCCATTTTGACAAATTTCAGAGAGATTTTGCAAATAAAGTCAAAATTCACATTTGCAAATTTTCCCAACAACTAGACCACATATCACATGTGAAACTTATTTTCTTTTATTTTTTTGACATTTCCATCATTTTCGTTTATTTTTTTAAAACTGAAAAGGCGATCCACCGGGGGGGGGGGGGGGGGTAGAGTTTGAAAATTGCCCTATAGTGCCGGTTTGTGTCACAAACCGGTACTATAGGTCAGACCCCTTTAGTACCGGTTCGTGCCACGAACCGGTACTAAAGGTGATCGTGGGGCCCCGGCCTGACGCCAGCCTGCCACCACCCCTTTAGTACCGGTTCGTGCCACGAACCGGTACTAAAGGTTCAACACGAACCGGCATTAATGCAAATCCGTTTGAACCGGCACTAATGGTACCATTAGTACCGGCTCAAATACAAACCGGCACTAATGTGCTTCACGTTTGACCCTTTTTCTACTAGTGGTATTGTGGAAAATTATGTTGTATGTGTGTTGCATTTGATCTTGTGGATTTACTGAATTATAAAATAATTTGATATTGTGGACATGTAAAAATTTTAAGTTGATTTTTGGATGTTGTATTTCAATTTATGTGGCTGAACAGCGTCTATGCAGCAGCTGCACAACAGCTACAGTGGCCAGGGCCGGTTTTGCATCTCTAGTTTGCAATTTTTTTATTGGAGTTGCTTTTTTATATCTTCGTTTTACATTATCTGTTGGAATTGACCCTTTTTTAAAGATGTAGAAAGCATTTTTTGTGATGTAAATTTTTGCATGTTCTATTGAAGATGCTCCAGATGGTTTTAGAAATTTGCCGAATTGTGAGGTCTGTCGAATTTAAGGGGTGTTTGTTTGAGAAGTCCTAAAACCTTTTCTAGTCCTAGGGACTAATCAAAAAAGACTCTCTAATAGAGTTTTTTTTCTAGTCCCTGTAAAAAAAAGTCCCTTCCATTTGGTTCCTATGAACTTTTTAGGAACTTTTTTTAGTCTCTGAGACTAAAAAATCCCTGAACCAAACACCCCCTAAGTCTCCCTGCCAGTGCCTCACTGGCTGGCACGTAGTACTAGTAGATACGTGGCCTCCGGTAGCATGGCCCATGTCGATGGGTTGTTGCAGCGCAAGTCTTCCTATGTCGGCCTGCTGCCTTGCAGTGGCAGAGACCATGATATCATCAAGGTCCAAACCGCCCCAGTCAGGCGGACCGGGGGCTAGGGCTATGGCTAGCTGCAGCCTCGGCGCCAGCTAAAGCCACGTTCGTATCATCCCGGCCGCAGCGTCGATGGATGAATCCAACAGGTGGAAGACATCGCGCGCGTAAGCATGCATTCATGGCGGCGGGGCAGGGTTGCAGTGAGCCAGTGACGACGCACGCGGGCGACCACCAGCTCCAGCTGATTGGCTTGTCTACGTGCACCGGCCGGCCAGCCGGAGGCAGTCGCAAGAACGAACGCGCAGGCCGACGCACCCTGTACCCATCTGTCTCTGTCCGCCTTGTACTTGGCACGAGCGCGACACAAGAGCAAGCAAGGGCCGGAGGTACGCACGAGCCGAAGGATCAGCAACCATGCGTGCCGTCCTCGGGAGTCGGGAGCGATGCGGGTTCTGCCGACTAGCCGGCCATTATTGGCATGTACACCAGCTGTGCTCCATTATTGGCATGTCTCAAAGATGCGCCGGAAGCATAATATGGTGCCTAGCTTTTGTAAAGGACGGAAAGCATCTTCAATACCGACTCTCAAACCACCCGTAAAATTTAAACAACGCCATGGGTCCGCAAGATGGTCTGAACGTGCTTTGCGGGTGTCCGGGCCGCTGCCACGTGCGCTCCTGACTACCCTAGCCCACCAAAAATCCCCATCTACGCCCGTGCGCATTCCCGCCCAAAAAGGTCAACGCTGTTCTAAAACACCAATGCCGCATTCATGCTGTGGCTCAGAGCGACGCGACCTCTTATAGCGCTCAGACATTAAAACGGCGCCCGCCTGAGAGCGTCGTCCGCACCACTTCCTGATGCATCTGGCTGCCCTGTGTTCAAACGACAGCCCGTCCGTCCGCATGCCTACATTAAACATGCTTGCGGTTGCTGAGGAATGGCTAGTGAGCACCACCCATCCGTCCGTCCGCCGGCTGCCCTTAATCACGCTGCCTGTTGCCATGCCATTCCCCCACTATATAAACTGCAAGCTTGGCCGTAGCCGCATCCATCATCCTCCGCTCCCTTCTTTCTCTCTACACCGCACCCGCGATGGCCTCCTTGAGCTCCTAAGCCGTCTAGGACAACAACTCATCCGAACAGAAAAAGGAGATCTCCACCATTGCAGCCGGCAGGCCGGCCGGCCGGCAGACAGATAGGTTGCACGCATAAAATGAAAAGGATGTGCAACCTACCAGCTCAGTAGCACATTAAGTGTTTCCTGAAGCCATCACTCACTAGTAGAAAAATGACCTAATGTGAGACACATTAGTCCCGGTTCGATTTTGGCCTGGTACTAATGGCACCATTAGTGCCGGTTCGAACAACTATGCATTAATGCCGGTTCGTGTTGAATCTTTAGTACCGGTTCGTGCCACGAACCGGTGCTAAAGGGGTGGTGGCAGGCTGGCATCAGGCCGGGGCCCCATGATCACCTTTAGTACCGGTTCGTGGCACAAATCGGTACTAAAGGGCTAATCTTTAGTACCGGTTCGTGCCATGAACCGGGACTAAAGGGGTCTGACCTATAGTCCCGGTTGGAGACACAAACCGGGACTATAGGGCAATTTTTTCAAACTCTACCCCCCCCCCCCCCTCGTGTATCGTCATTTCAGTTTTGAAAAGATCAAAAGAAAATGATAAAAACTTCAGAAAATAAAATCCTTTGAGAGGTAGTTATATTACTACACCTACTAGTTATGAAAAATTAAAAACTTAAATTTGGACATGTTTTGCAAAAAGTGTAGGGAAAATGTAAAACGGCTATAACTTTTGCATACGATGTCGGAAAAAAACGTATAATATATCAAAAAATTCAGCATGAAAATCTGCATCCGATTTTGACAGCCTACGGCATGTTTGCAATTTTTTAGAATCCTCAGATTCCAAAAGGAAAAAAAAATATGCTCAAATTTCAGTTTGTTTAATTTTGGTCAAACTACTTATTCAAGAAGTATTAATGTTACTACATAATTATTCAAGAATATTAGTGTTACTAAATAATTATTTCATTTTTTTGAATTTTGGTCAAATCTAGTCAAACTATGGTCAAACTATGGTCAAACTTATTCAAGAAATATTAGTGTTACTAAATAATTACTGTTTTTTAGAATAATAGTTTCAAACTCAAATGGTGATACGAGTGACCTAATGCTCAAGCTAAACTGCTGAGGGTTAATAGGATTGACAGCTTACATTTGTCAGAAAAACAACAAGTGTGCAGACTTAGAAAGGAGGGGGAATAGAACTCCGAAGTTAAGCGTGCTCAGGCTGGGGGAGTGAGAGGATGGGTGACCAACCGGGAAGTTAGACGATTTGGAATGAGTGATCCACACTTGGGCAGTTAAGAGGGGTGATTAGAGACTAAATCATCAAATAATTCAATTCAGAAAATTGAAAATCGAAAAAAATCAAAAAAATTTCCAAAATTTTCAAAAAAAAAATCACGAACCAGTACTAAAGGTCCCCCATGCCACGGCGCGAGCTCACGCCACGTGGTGGGTCTTTAGTGGCGGTTCATGCCGAACCGGTACTAAAGGGGGGGGGGTCTTTAGTGCCCACACTTTAGTGCCGGTTACAGAACCGGCACTAAAGGCCCTTACGAACCGGTTTTAAAGCTCCGTTTTCTACTAGTGACTTCAAATACTGCCACTGAGTCTGAAGCCAAATAGGGTGAAAACATTCCGACTGCATCAGCCGATGACAATCAAGAAGAAGCTGATGTGATCACTACCTATAAAACTATCCAACATGAAGTCAACGTGTGGGACACTCTAGCTGCTGAAGCAACTGCTCCTGAAGCTAGTGATGCAGTCATGGCTGAAGACAATTTGCAGCTTGAAGCTAGTCAGCCCTCCGCTTCTGAAACTGTTGCGGCTACTACATCTATTGCATATACTATGGCGATGGCCTATAATCATGCAAGTGAACTGGTCAGTGTCACATGGCCAGCTCTTACACCTCCTTAAGTGCATGGTACTAAGTATGAGTTCTATGTCAATCAAAGGCCTCAAACCCAGAAGCCAATGCCCAGAATGCCAAGGCTTCACAATGCTGCATCGACTGAGTGCTCCTTCAGTGTGGTCAGCTTCAGAAAGCAATACATTCTTTGATCGTGCCAATAATCCATACAAGAAGCCACGCATATCTTCTCACAGATCCTGGAGCCAACTACATCACAGCTACTACATGTGCATTTTGTATGATCAAGACATGAATTTTCATCAGAAGCACCTCTGTTTTGATGCCATGGCTGTCCTACCTTGCCTTGAAGATGCCCTTAACTGCTTTAGAGATGTTGGACTATTGCCTTTCGTCATTGGGAAAGAACACTGGAGTGAGGAGTTGATCCTTCAATTCTATGCAACATTGCATATTTCAGGCTACTACAGGGCTCCTAAGACATGGGTCCTTGAGTGGATGACAGGTGATATTCATCATGAAGCCAATGCTCAAGATCTTCTCGAGCTCACATGCGTGCCCACTCCTAGTGATCTCTATGAGCTAGGTTGTCAAGCCTATGAAAAGGAAGTGGAAAGCGTCTTTCAGAACCAGAACCAAATATGGGTCAGTTGCTTTCTATGATAAAGCCATTGCCTGCTGAAGCTGATTACCCTACTCACTTCTTCGTGAAGTACCTCGAGTATTTGCCCCGCACCATCTATCATATACTGAGGCATATATACTCTGTGGCCAACCAAAGGGAATTCATCTTCTGCCAAGCTTGAGGGCACTATGAAGACATTGGTCTTCTATATTCTCAATGACATTCGCTTCAACACTCACAATTTCTTCATTAGGCAACTGGCTACTTCCGGCATTGACTTGTTTGGTCAAACATTCTATGCTCCATGGATTATGCGTCTGATAATGCTTCGCTCCACAATCAACTATCAAGCTTTAGCTCGCAACCATGTTGTCTTTCTGCCTGAAGTCGATGTGCCTCATGAGGTCATCTACCCTCAGGTTGACAAAGCGCGCATTCGTGAAGGCAATGCTGCTTATCAAAGCTTCTCCGCTCCTCTTGAAGCCATTCATGTACCCAATGCCGCTGCTCCTGATCCACTTATTTGCCAGATATGTCAACCTCGTCATGCAAACACAGAAGAGACCACCAGCACAGTACCTCAGAGGGCTCAGAAGCAGCTCGTACACTGACAAACAAAGAACTTGTTTCTCTACATGAAAAACATGATAAGCATAATGATTGGCTAAAGCGCCAGATGCAAAGCCTCCTTGTTGATGTCAATTGCATCCGCAACCTCTCCACCAAGAATGCTTTTTGTTGCACATGAAGCCAATATGCGTGCTTGGAAGAGCCTCACAATGCTATGCACTGAAGATGATATCATTGCCGATGGATTCACTGAGAACTTTAAGTTTGGCTCCAAGCCCCTAGAATCTGTTAAGTGGTGTGCCACACCTTCCATTGAAAACTCCGACTACTCATCATCTGCACCAACTGTTGTTGCTCGTGTGATCGATGAGGAAGGCGACGCCACTTCACCAGCTATGGCTTCACTGCACTTCGATGTTGTATCAGGCCCTACTGCACCGCCCAACACCACCATCGACCCTGCTGCACCAACAACTTCTACTTCGCCTTCCATGAACGCTTAGACACCATATGTCTTCATTCCTTTTTGGTCATTCGATGACAAAAGGGGTAGAAGCATATGGGTTCATAGTCTTCAAGCGGGCATATTGGGCCGGGTGCTATATTTTGTCTAAGTACTAGAACTCTCGTTCTTGAAAATTTGTCGTTTTGAGTTGTAAACTTAAGTCCAGATGGGACACCTGCTACATTTGTTTCTTTCATTTTGTGCGCATGATCAAAGTTAATCTTATGCGTGTGAAGTCATTCTACGGGTGCCCATTTCTCATTGTGCATGTCATTATCTTCAAAACATTTCTGTATGCACTTTGATTTGACTTCATGAACAGAGGGAGATCTCCACAAAGCAAAACCTCCCATGTGCATTTGCAATTAAAAGAAAATTACTTATATGCACATCTTTAGGGGGAGCCCTCCAATTTCATGAAGCCAATGACCACGTTCTTTAACTTTCACATATTTTATCCCCATTTAAAAACCTCAACCAGTTTGTCATCAATCACCAAAAGGGGGAGATTGTAAGTGCATCTAGTGCCACCCCTAGTTGGTCTTGGAGTATTGACGACAAACTTGGTGGAGGGACTAATGTGTTTGTGGGATTCACAGGAGAACACATGTAGAAGTCCCTATTGATTCGGTTTACCCATCGAAGATGACCCCTAAAAATGTATGAAGACATTGAAGACATTAGTGGTTCGTGAAGACATTCATGTCGAAGATAATGACGCGTGAAGAGATTCGCTTGAAAACAATGGAGCGTGGAGACATAGTTTTTGTCGTAGTTTCATTTTCTTCTTTCCTGATTCATAGGAACCACCGAACTGTTAAGTGGGGTTCAGGTGAAAACTGACATGATGCTCAACCCAAAATCCTATGTCTTCGACCGAAGACAAATGAGAGAAAATATCATCCTAGTTGGATGAGTCAGCTTTACTTGTAGCCAAGTCAAGCTGCCGCGTGTGTTTGAAATCTAACCGTTCGACACGTGTCGATTGTCCATTGACCCAGGGTCATTTCGGACAAATCATGTCGGGTTGCCCCTAGTTATAAATAGCCACCCTTCCACCATAAATTTGTGGCTGCTCCGAGTTAGTGCATGATACTTCTTGAGCCTGCGTTGGTTTTTCCCTTGAAGAGGAAAGGGTGATCCAGCAAAGTAGAGATAAGTATTTTTCTCAGTTAAGAACCAAGGTATCAATCCAGTAGGAGGAACAGAGAAGTCTCCAATGGTAGCACCTGCACAAACAAACAAATACTTACACCCAACGCGATAAAGGGGTTGTCAATCCCTTCAGAGTTACTTGCAAGGATAAGATCTGATAGTGATGGATATAAAACATTAAGTAAAAGCGCAAAATAAGATAAAGGTAAGTAAATTGTAGCAAGGTATTTTTGTGTTTTTTTTATAGATCTGAAAATAATCTTCCCTAATAATAAAGCGGCTACTGTTTGTGCCCACTCACCGTCATTAAGTTAGCACTAAAATTTCCAAACAATTACCCACCATGCCATCCATAAGTAAGAAAAAAATCCGTGAAAAAACGATTCAGGTTTTTTTTTGAGGGAAAACTAAGTTTATTCATCAAAATCCACATGGAGTGGAATACAACTTTGGTCGTGGGGTACGCCTAGCCAAACGTGGCGACCCGGACCTCTAGTTAAGGCAAACTTGGCTAAACTATGTGCCTCATAGTTAACGGCACGAGACTCAAAAGTAAAATTACACTGAAAAGTAAAAGCTCTAAGGTTTATTTCAATAACGATTGCACTATATGAACATCGTGCACCTCCATTGATGTCCGAGACAACTTTCTGGCAGTCTGAAGCCACAACGAATTGCTGGATACCCAGGTCTTCTGCAAGAGAGAGAGCTTCTCGACATGCTATCGCTTCTAGAGTGGCTGGGTCATGAACTCCTTCAATTACCAGCGCCGCACTACCAACATAGTTTCCCCCGTCGTCTCTGCAGACTGCAACTGCAGTTCCCCGTTGTCCAGGTGCAACACCCGCATCAACGTGAATCTTGTAGAAGCCCAAGGGCGGTTTCTTTGGCTTTTGAGCGACCTGTGGGGCGGCTCCTGCTGGCGGGTGCACCTGCCTGTTCTTGGTGATTCCTAGCTCGTGTATAAATCTGGTAATGAAGCTATGTGTAGCCTAGGGGCTCTGGAAAATTGACTCATGAATAACCTTGCGTCTCGCATGCCATATTGACCACAAAGTGATCGTCGTGAGAATGAATTGATCATGAGGTAATGCCTGGAGAAGTGTAAACAGCCACTGTTTTGCGTTAGGCTCTGTGTTCGCTATGATTTTATGTGTGAATTCATTATCCGCTAAAGCCCAGACGCTCCTTGATGCTGTGCAGTCCAGCAAGGAGTGTCGCCATGAATCCTGAGCTCCACATAGGCCACATTGATCAGAGTCAGACATGTGTCGATGTGCACGTACATCGTTAGTCGGCAGCGAGTGCTTGGCGAGTCTCCAAAGGAACATTCTGATTTTTCCGGGTACTTCGGTTTTCCATAATGATTTCCATGCACTTTCTTCAGCTCGAGGGTTTGAAGTGCCTGCTGACCCATGAAGTATTGCCTCCCCTCTCTGCTTTGTAGCAACAAGCATTCTGTATGCAGATCTTGCAGAAAAACAACCATGTTTCTCATAATGCCAGGCCCAGAAATCCTGTATATTGCGTGTACACAAAGGGATCCCCATGATGGTCTGTACATCCATGGGCATGAACGTTTCTTGGATAAGCTGGATGTTCCATGAGGCACTTGTACTTACTATCAGATCTGAGACTCTTTGCGGTGGGTTCGGTGCAATGCTTCTGTAAGGCCGGAGCATTTCATCACGTGGAAGCCAGTTTTGATTCCATATGTTGGTGTCGACACCATTGCCAATACGTTTAATCAGCCCCATTTTCAGTGTGTCCTTTCCTTCGATAATGGCTCGCCACACCTGACTCGGGTGTCTCCCTAGTTCAGCTTCTAGGAAATCCGAATTTGGATAATAAATACTTTTGAGAACACGAGCGCAAAGTGTATCCGGACCTTGCAGCAAGCGCCAAGCTTGCCTAGCCAGCATCGCAAGATTGAATAACTCGAAATCTTTGAATCCTAGTCCACCCATACCCTTGGGTTGAGTCATCATCCTCCAAGACACCCAATGAGGCTTCCTCTTTCCCTCCTTGCTTCCCCACCAAAATTTTCTAATCAGAATATTTAAATGTTCACAAAGCCCTCTTGGAAGCTTAAAACATGACATAGAGAAAACTGGCACTGCCTGAGCGACAGACTTGACTAGAACTTCCTTGCCAGCCGCGGACATGGTACGTTCGATCCATCGCTGTACCATGCTCCAGAGTCTATCCTTTAGGTATTTGAACGCACCATTTTTTGAGCTCCCAATATCAGAAGGCATCCCTAAATACTTCTCGTTAAGAGTTTCATTAGGGACATTGAGTGCCTCTTTGATTTCCTGTCTCACCGAATCAGGCACTCCCTTGCTAAAATATATTGATGACTTTGAGTGATTGATACGTTGTCCTGTCGCTTGACAATAAGTATTCAGAGCATGGTACACCTCATTAGCACCCACACTGTTGGCCTTGAAGAACAGCAGGCTGTCATCCGCGAATAGGAGATGGCTCACCGGTGGCGCCGTAGGAGCAACCTGTAGACCACTCATGTTTGATGACTCACTTTTTGATTTCAACAGGCACGAAAGGCCCTCTGCTGCTAGCAAGAACAAGTATGGAGATATAGGGTCCCCTTGTCTGATTCCACGTGATGGTTTGAACTGTTGGAGTTTCTTTCCATTAAACAGCACAGAGAAAGTTACTGTACTTTCCAGACTCATCACAATATCCACCCATCCGGGATTAAAGCCCAGTTTGAGCATGATGGCCTTGAGGTAAGACCATTCTACTCTGTCATACGCCTTCATCATATCCAGCTTAAGGGCACAAGACTGATGTTTCTTTGCCTTATTTCTCTTCATGAAGTGTAAGCACTCATAAGCCATTATGATGTTATCTGTGATAAGCCTCCCCGGCAAAAAAGCTGACTGTTCTGCTGAGATAATTTCTGGCAGTACTAGTTTCAATCTATTGGAGATGACCTTAGAAGCAATTTTGTACAGGACATTACAGAGGCTGATAGGACGGAATTGGGATAGGAGTGATGGGTTTTTTACCTTCGGGATAAGGACCAAGATCGTGTCATTGATACACTCAGCTGATTCGGTACCATCAACAATTCTCAAAACTGCCTTAGTGACCTCCTCTCCGCAAGTGTCCCAATGGTGTTGGAAAAAGTGAGCCGGGTAACCGTCCGGGCCTGGCGCCTTAATGGGGTACATCTGGAACAAGGCTGTTTTGACCTCCTTTTTGGTGTATGGAGCGCACAAGTTCTCATTCATCGCTTGTGTGACTTTTATTGGGACTGTTTCGAGAACCCTTTCCATATCCTGGACTCCTTCAGACGTGTACAGGTCATGATAAAAAGCGGTGGCCATATTTTCCATCTCCATCAAATTTTCAGTTAACTGCCCATCTGGTTTCTGAAGTGATTTTATCTGGGTTTTTCCTGCGCCTACGGCTTGCACGTAGGTGGAAAAAGTACGTGTTCTTATCCCCATGTATTAGCCAGTCAAGCCGGGCTCTCTGTCGCCATAATATTTCTTCTCGGTGATATAACTCGGTGAGCCTGTCAACAATCTTGAGCTCTACATGCATTGGTCCAGACCGGCTTGGCGTGTTCCTCAACTCCTGTAAATCCTTTTTTAACTCAGCTATCTCCTTTCGCACATTCCTGAAGTGGATCTTGTCCCAGTTTGACAGGTCCGAGGAAAGCGACTGGAGCTTGTCCTTCACCGCGCTGACAGATTCTGCCGAACCACTGTTCCAGGCTGTTTGCACTGTTGGCTGCAGGCTCGGGTCCCGTTCCCAGGCCAATTCGTATTTAAAAGTCCGTGGGGCCCGGATGCATGCATCCTCATGCATGTATCTCACGTAAATGGGTACGTGATCGTTGGTCGCAGCAGTTTTATGTTCCAGGCGTGCATTCGGAAAGGCGATCGACCACGCCGGGTTGGCCACTCCCCTGTCGAGTCTAACCCTCGTAAAAGTTCCTCCTGCAACTTTCCGTTCAAACGTCCAGCTAGGTCCCGTATATCCAATGTCCGCAAGAGCACACGTATCAAGCGCGTCTCTGAAAGCGTCCATTTGATCTTGACTTCTGTTTCCTACTCCGTCATGCTCATGGGGCTGCAGCACCTCGTTGAAATCGCCTAGGACCAGCCATGGCAAGTCACTTGTACCAACAATTCCTCTTAAAGTGTCCCATGTTTTGTACCTTTCATTTACTTGGGCTTCTCCATAGACAAAAGTCACCCGAGTTCTGACATCAACAAGATCATTAATAACAGCGTCAATATGGTACTGGGAATAACCAACAATTTGAAGCTTTATTTCATCGTTCCAAAAAATTCCTAGTCCTCCACTTCTCCCCGAGCTACTGACAGCAAAACTTTTATTGTAACCTAGTGAACCACCCGTACTCTCAACTCTAGAACCCTCTATCTGAGTTTCAAGGATACAAAGCACAGAGGGGGCAAACTGCTTCGTTAGATCACGAAGCTCTTGAACTGTCGTGGGTTTGCCAGCGCCACGACAGTTCCAACATAGAAGACTCATTGCGCTTGGCGCGACCCCCCTGGGAGGCCCGCCAGACGCGCATCTATATTTTTGGTGGTCACCGTGTTCTTTCCCACGAGCTTCTCGCTGGTCGTTACGCTCAGCTTGTTCCTCTTGGGCTCCTGTTTTGCAGAAGGACTCGCTGGAACCTCGGGAGCGGGCAACAACATGAGCTTGTTGGTGTCAGATGGATTTGACGTTGAGGGCACCGAGGCCATTGGGACGCCTACCATGGCCGCTCTCTTTCTATTGTTCTCAGCTTCATGCATGGCAACGTCATGATCGATATTCTCAAGTTCTTCGCCACGATCCTCAGGTGCAGTCTGCGGCATTCCACGACCGTGCCCTCTTCCCGACCGGCCTCTACCTCGGCCCCCCCTCATTGTAGGGCCATCCCCCGTGCCTCTTCCTTCTCCTAGTCCGTTTCCCGGTCCCTTGAACCAAGTTGCTTTTAGGTCCTTAAAAACTAGAGATTCTGGGGGGTGAACTCCATCACCGCACTCTTTGAAGAGGTGCCCAATATATCCACAAACTGCACACCAATCTGGGAGACGCTCATATTTCACCCTAAAGATCACCCTCTGCAAGTTTTCCTTCTTCTTGATAACCAGGGAAACAGCGTTCTTGAGGGGTTTTGTCACATCAAGCCTCAGCCGAACTCGTGCAAAGTTTCCCTCAAAATCTTGTGATTTTGGCTCCGCATAGATGAACTCCCCTACTGTAGCAGAAAGAGCCTTAATCTTTGAGAAAAAACCATCTGACAAGTCATGGATCTGCATCCATATGTCAATCTTGTTCAGCTCAATAGTCGAAGGTTTGGTGAAACCATCATAATGTGACAGAATCACAGCCTTCCCTTTGAAAGTCCATGGACCCTCCTCCATCACACGTTCCCAGTCGCCAAGACAGCCGAACTGCATCGTATATAGATTGTCCTCTAGCGGCCGTATCTTCACCTCCTTCGCCAGATCCCATGCAATTCTCATGTTCTTGAAGAACCAATACTGGCTGTAGGGTTTCTCCGTGTGTACCCTAGCGATTGCCATCCAGCGGGTAGCCTCCGCTGTTAATTCCTCATCCTCAACCACAACGTCCTGGAGATCCTCCTCCTTCAAACATAGTTCCTTCATCATGGCCGCTAGGTCCGAGGCGCTCTGGCCCGAACTAGTCGCAGCATCGCTCATGATCTCTTGCCCGTAGAGAATTGGTCCGCGGGCGGTAGGTTCCCTAAACTCGCCTCACACCCCACCCCTAGCGAGGCCCAAGAAGCCCCGGCTAGTCGGCGGGAACGAGAGGGAAGGGGAGATCGAGACTCTACGGTGGTTGCTATCGTCGCCGCCGAGAGGAGAGACAAACCCTAACGAGAGGGGAACTGAAAAAACGATTCAGGTGTAAAAATGATTCAGATCGCCGTACTGGGCCTTGGTCCATGCTAAACAATTAGGATCGTTGTACTGGACTTCAGCCCAGGAAGCCCCCTCCACGCGACGCACGACACAGACGCGCCCGTGTTTCTCCCTCTTACCGGAGAACCCCTAGCAAAAAAAACTATACCAGAGAAAAGGGGATCCATGGAGATGAGCGACCCAGGAGAAAAGGCTTGCCGGTGCCGAGGCGGATAAGGAGCGCGGCGGCGGGGTGGCTTGAGGCACGTGGTGGACCGGATTCAGCGAGGGAAAGGTCGGATCCATCAGCTGGCGATGCGAGGAGCTCGAGCGCCATGGGAGAAGCAATGGTGTCCCGATCTGGATCCACAAAGAATTAACAAAGACTCGAGTGGAAATCGGCGGCAGAGCACGCATCCTCTTAGACGTCGACACGAGGCTCGTTACCGGCGAGTTGGAGGAGGGCGGCCTCCTACTGCTGGGCCAACCCAGATGCGAGGTGTGGCGACGGCGG
This sequence comes from Triticum monococcum, assembly GCA_034509565.1. Taxonomy (NCBI): domain Eukaryota; kingdom Viridiplantae; phylum Streptophyta; class Magnoliopsida; order Poales; family Poaceae; genus Triticum; species Triticum monococcum. Next base: position 677,472,692 of record CM067845.1, read on the forward strand.
TCACCTGAGCCTTGTGGTGGTTTATCCTTGGCATAAGGAACACTCGTTGGCGCAACCAGGTATGAGGAGCACGCACGACGGGCAACCATCGCTAGAGGAAGCAGCAGAACCCGACCAGCGGATTTGTGTATTTTACTTGCTGATGATGAGCGAGACGAGCGCGTCCTCGAAGTGTCTGTGTGTGCTATCAGCAACGCGCCCTCCAGCTTGGGGCCTTGGGCATGGACTGCTCCCGGTAGGCCACCTTGATGCCGTCCATGTCACCGTACGACCCCAGCTCCAGGCCCTCCTTGCGGTGGTGGTATTCAACCTCCTCAGGACCGATTTCATCACGATGAAGCAGATCACCGACCCCTTCATTCTCAACAGCGTTGAGATGACCAACGTGACTGCCCTCTATCCGCATACGCTTCTCCTCGGCAATGTGTTCATTAGGATTGGATTGTTACACGGTTGTCCTACTTGGGTGGTCTGCAGGTTTGGCTCGTCGGATTGGTGAGCGGCAAGGTGGAGAGGAATACAGATGTTTCCTTCACCCTCGACAACAATACTTGCCGCATTGATTTCACCAGCTGGTGAGAGCATCTCGGCAAAGCGCATAGTTTTTAATCAGAGTTCCATATATATCTCAGGGGTACAATTTTATACTTTTGTGATATGTGTGCCAAAGTTTGAAATTTTGAAAACAAATTTTCGGGAAATAAAAAATGTTCATGATTTTTTTAAAGCTCGTGTATTAAAAATTGTTAATGGAATTAAACAAAATGTTTGCCAAAATGTTATCGGTGATGCAGCAAAATGTTGTCATGGCCTATGGAGATTTAAATTATTTTTCTCCCGTTGCAACGCACGGGTCCTTTTGCTAGTAAATATGATAAAATAGACTCGGGGGTCATAGTTTTCACTAGAGGATTCTCTCTTGAAAGAAAGCATACGGTGGGTAAACAAATTTATTGTTGAGCAATTGATAGAAGAGTGCATAGATATCTAAGGCAATGATCGGGAATATAGGCATCACATCCGTGACAAGTAGACCAATTCCTGCCTGCATCTATTACTATTACTCTACAGATCGACCGCTATCCAGCATGCATCTAGTGTATTAAGTTAATAAGAATGGAGTAATGCCTTAAGCAAGATGACATGATGCCGATGGGTAGATCCAATCAATATGAACAAACCCCGTATTTTTATCCTTAATGGAAACAATACAAATATGTGTCATGTCCCCTTCCTTCACTAGGAATAAGCACCTCAAGATTGAACCCATTACAAAGCTCCTCTCCCATTGCAAGAAAAATCAATCTAGTTAGCCAAGACAAATCAGTAGATCAGAGAGAAATACAAAGCTATCTTACTCATGCATAAAAGAGTTCAGAGAAGACTCAAAATAATATACATAGATAATTTGATCATAAACCCACAATTCATCGGATCTCAACAAACGCACCGCAAAAAAAGATTACATCGGATAGATCTCCAAGAACATCGAGGAGAACATTGTATTGAAGATCAAAGAGAAAGAAGAATCCATCTAGCTAGTAGCTATGGACCCGTATAGGTCGATGGTAAACTACTCACACATCATCGGAAGGGCAGCAAGGTTGATGTAGAAGCCCTCGATGGTCGAATCCCCCTCCGCCACAGTGTCGGAAAATGCCTCCAGATGGGATCTCACAAGAACAGAAACTTGCGGCGGCGGAAAAGTATTTTTGAGTGTGCCCCCTGGTCTACGGGGAATATTTGGGTATTTATAGAAGAAGAATTAGGGTTGGTAGTGCCACGGGGGGCCCACAAGCTTGGGGGGAACCCCACTAGGGTGCACCCTGTGAGCTTGTAGTTGACTTGGGGCCCTTCTGACTTCCTTCCGAAGCTTCCAGGGTGCCTTGTGGTCCAAGAAAAATCGTCAAAAAGTTTTGTTCCATTTGGACTTTGTTTGGTATTGATTTTCTGTAAAAGCAAAAATAAGGAAAAAAATATAGACACATTGGAGACGTATCAAGCCTCCCCAAGCTTCTAAAGATAGATATGAGCTTAAGAGGTTATTAATTAAATGGAACAAAGAATCACTTAGAGATAAAATGAGACCTAACCCTGCTTTTGCTACTTCACCTATATGTGTTCCTGATAAGGATTATGAATTCTCTGTTGATCCTGATATAATTACTTTGGTTTAATCTGATCCGTTTTATGGCTATGAATCTGAAACTGTTGTGGCACATCTTACTAAGTTAAATGATATAGCTGCCCCGTTCACTAATGATGAGAGATCACATTACTTTTATATACTCAAAATATTTCCATTCTCATTAAAGGGTGATGCTAAGATATGGTTTAATTCTCTTGATCCTGGTTGTGTGCGTAGTCCCCAGGATATGATTTACTACTTCTCTGCTAAATATTTCCCAGCTCATAAGAAACAAGCTGCTTTGAGGGAAATATACAACTTCGTGCAAATTAAAGAAGAGAGTCTCCCACAAGCTTGGGGGAGGCTTTTCAAGTTACTTAATGCTTTGCCTGATCATCCTCTTAAGAAACCTGAAATACTTGATATCTTTTATAATGGACTAACCAATGCTTCCAGAGATTACCTGAATAGTTGTGTTGGTTCTCTTTTCAGTGAAAGAACACCGGTTGAAGCTGAAATTCTATTGATTAATATGTTGACAAATGAAAATAATTGGGCACCTCCTGAGCCAACTCCTGCTCCAATTATTGAGCCTATTCCTAAACCAACTCCGAAGAAGAGAGGTGTTCTATTCCTCGGTCCCGAAGATATGCAAGAGGAAAAGAAATAAATGAAATAAAAAGGTATTAAAGCTGAAGACGTTAAGAATTTACCTCCTATTGAAGAAATACATGGTCTTAACATACCTCCTGTTGAAGAAACATATGATCTTAATTCTTTATTTACTAAAGAACCTCCTAATCCCGATATCCTGACACACGTAGTAAAGGTAAATTCTATCTATAGATATGATAAAACTGAAGTTCCTCCTACTAAAATTGCTAGTCAGTGCTTGGATGAGTTTGATAACTTTATGTTTAAGCAAGATGACTTCAATGCTTATTTTGGTAGACAATTAAAAGAAAATGCTTATATGATTAGACGCTTGGGTGATTATATGGCTAATATTAAAGGTGAACTCAAACTTGTTAGCAAACATGCTTCTATGGTTACCACTCAAGTAGAACAAGTACTTAAGGCTCAAAAAGAAGTGCTTGATGAAATGAATAGTAAGAAAAATGATTATGCTGTTAGAGTGGCTACTAGAACTGGTAGAATGACTCAGGAACCTTTGTATCCTGAAGGCCACCCTAAGAGAATCAAGCAAGATTCTCAAAGAAATAATATTGATGTTCCTAGTTCTTCTAAAAAGAAGAAGAAGAAAAATGATAGAACTGTGCAAACTTCTAGTGAACCTATTGCTGAACCACCTGATAATCCAAATGATATCTCTATGTCTGATGCTGAAACACAATCTGCTAATGAACATGAACCTAGTAAAAATATTAATGACGATGTTCATGATGATGCTCAACCTAGTAATGATAACGATGTAGAAATTGAACCTGCTGTTGATCTTGATAACCCACAATCAAAGAATCAACTTTATGATAAAAGAGACTTTGTTGCTAGGAAACATGGTAAAGAAAGGGAACCTTGGGTTCACAAACCCATGCCTTTTCCTCTAAAACCATCCAAGAAAAAGGATGATGAGGATTGTGAGCGCTTTGCTGAAATGATTAGGCCTATCTTTTTGCGTATGCGATTAACCGATGTGCTTAAAACAAATCCTTATGCTAAATATATGAAGGATATCATTACTAATAAAATAAAGATATCGAAAGCTGAAATTTCCACCATGCTTGCTAATTATACTTTTAAGGGTGGAACACCAAAGAAACTTGGAGATCCCGGAGTACCTACTATACCTTGCTCCATTAAAAGAAATTATATTAAAACTTCTTTATGTGATCTTGGAGCCGGTGTTAGTGTTATCCCTCTCTCTTTATATCGCAGACTTGACTTGAATAAGCTGACACCTACAGAAATATCTCTGTAAATGGCTGATAAATCAACTGCTATACCTATCGGTATTTGTGAGGATGTGCCTATTGTGGTTGCAAACGTTACAATTTTAACGGACTTTGTTATTCTTGATATTCCCGAGGATGATAGTATGTCTATTATTCTTGGAAGACCTTTTCTTAATACTGCAGGGGCTGTTATTGATTGCAACAAAGGCAATGTCACTTTTCATGCTAATGGCAATGAGCATACAGTACACTTTTCGAGGAAACAACCTGAAGTTCATAGTATCAACTCTATTGGAAAAATTCCGTCGATTATATTTGGAGGTTTTGAATTTCCTCTTCTTGCTGTCAAGAAGAAATATGATATTCTTATTATTGGGGATGTGCATATCCCCATTGAGGTAACTTAGTGTTATTCGAAATTTCTCCGGTTTCATGATTATCGAAATGAGTTTGTTAACAAGACTTGATCAACCTTGTTAGTGGATTCTTTTTGATGAGTATGAGATGGATGAAACTAGAAGCACAAACTTCTATACCCCACTTTTACTTTCTGTTAATTACATTAAATAAAGTAAAAATAGTATTTTCTGTCTGTTTCCTGACTTATCCATGCAATATAAAAGTATCCCGAAAATAAAAGTCCTCAGAAAGACATGCGAATTTAATATTTTTTTCGGGAATATTTGAGGATTTACTGTGCAAAAAATACCGCGGGAGGAGCTGCCACCTGGCCACGAGGGTGGTGGGCGCCCCCCCCCTATAGGGCGCGCCCCCTGCCTCGAGGGCCCACGGTGGCCCTCCTCCACTTATCCCAGCACCCATCTTCTTCCTCTTTCTCACACAAACCCGAAAAACCAACTCAAGCACGAGTTCCAGCCACTTTTGCTGTGATTTTTGATCTCCTTGCTCAAAGCACCTCTCGCAAAACTGCTTGGGGAGATTGTTCCTTGGTATGTGACTCCTCCATTGGTCCAATTAGTTTTTGTTCTAGTGCTTCATTCTTTGCAAATTTGTGCTGCATAGGTGACCATGTTCTTGAGCTTGCATGTAAAATTTATATGGTTCCAAGAAGTTCTAATGCTTGATTTAGGCTCTAGGCACTTGTAGGAGTAGTTGCTATTAGTTTTATTTAAGTTGGTTCACTTTTGTATGAAGTTACTTAAAATTTCAGAATTTTTCAAAGAAAAATAATATGTTTAGGAAGGTGTTCCGAGGTGGTTCCTCTAAGAAGCAAGGACCCAGGATTGCTATGCGCGATGCTGACGAGGATCAACCAAGAGACGCTCCAGTACGGCCTTGCGAATGGCCATCGGAAAATTTTATGGACCGTGCGGGAATTAAAGAAGAATTCAAAGCATTGCGCAATGCCGGTCTTGAGGATTTTGAGGCTAAAAAATGCCCCCATATCATGATCTCACAATTTCATTTGTGAGGAGGTTTGAGTATTCATCTTCGCGTAATTATCCTTCAGTCATGTTTGATCTTTATGACAAATCTTATACCATGGACCTAGAGGATTTCACTTCTGCTTGCGAACTTCCATCATGGGGTAGTGTTAGTGATCCCCCTAAATCTGAATTCAGAAACTTTCTTGCTAGTATAACTGTGGGGGAATCTAGAGATATAACACAGGCTACCATAGGGACATTCACTTTCCTGCTATACATTATTTTGCTCTCTTTATCGGTAGATGCATAAATGCTAAGGATGAAGCATGTCACATGTGCGTCCCTGATATTAGATTCTTAGGAGTGCTGTGTTAGGAGACCAATCTTATCATATGGGAGCCATTGTAGCTCGTAGGTTGCATCATAATAGACATAATGAAAATTTCTTTGGAGGAATTTATGCAACCCGCTTAGCTCATTTTATTGAAATAGACATTCGTAAGGGTGATATGGAGTTGCCTCCTGCATATTTAGATTATGACTCTATGGCTTCGCACCAGTTTGTCGAGAGGCCTGAATCACCTCTCTTATATCGTTTAATTCTTGATAAACGACATGTTTTCCGTATTACTCTCCATGCACCTGCCTTCTTTGATTCACAGACAAAAAGATATGTTATTACCAGAGAGGAGGCAGAAGTGTACGAGAGGAGAGCGAAGGCAGCTCGACTCCACGCTGCAGCACAGCAGGCGATAACCGCTGCACATCAGTATGATCCCAACTATTCCTCCTCATCATAGTACGACCCGAACAACTATTATTATGGATATCCGCCAGGCCAGCCGTGGCCATAGACCAACTTAGGCCAAAATCCTAAGCTTGGGGGAGTACGTACTTCTCACCGACATTACATTTATGCTCACACACGCTCATTCCTAGATGTCGATGCTCATACTTTTTCACTGTAATATCCATGCTAGTTTATTTTCTTTTTCCTGCTTTCTTCTTGTGTGTTTGTTAACCTTAAGAAAAACAAACAAAATTAAGAGTAGTTTATTTTTCTGCTATAGTAGTAATAATTAAAAAGAAAACCCAAAAATATTTCCTGTTCTTCTTTTGCTTGTTGGGAGCTTTCCCGTGTAAATAGTTTTATTTCTTTTCTTTTCTTTGGGGGTCAGTAGGAGTAGACCATAATTAAATTGTTGAAGTGGCTCTTATATGCATTATTGATTGATTTAACCCAGAGCCCATATTGCCTTGTCTTCTCATGTTTATTGAATGCTCGCAGATTCGAGCTTAGTCCAATGCACGTACACTCTTATTATTATTCACATCGTTCGGTCGTGCAAGTGAAAGGAAATTATGATGACATATGATGGATTGACTGAGATGAGAAAAGCTGGTATGAACTCGATCTCTTTTGTTTTTGTAAATATGATGAGTCCCTCGTTCTTGATTCAGCTTATTATGAATAAACATGTTTGCAATGACAATTAGAGATCATAGTTGCTTGTGCCATGCTTGATTAGCTATGAGTTATAATGATTTACCTTGTGTGCCAACATGCTATTGAGATGATTATGATGTGGTATGATGGGGTGGTATCCTCTTTTGAATGATTTAAGTGACTTGACTTGGCACATGTTCATGCATGTAGTTGAAACAAATCAACATACCCTTCACGATATTTATGTTCATGGTTGATTATATCCTACTCATGCTTGCATCCAATGTTTATTAATTTTAATGCATTTATATGGCCGTTGTCACTCTCTAGTTGGTCGCTTCCCAGTCTTTTGCTAGCCTTCACTTGTACTAAGCGGGAATACTGCTTGTGCATACAATCCCTTAAACCCCAAAGTTATTCCAGATGAGTCCACCATACCTTCCTATATGTGGTATCTACCTGCCGTTCCAAGTAAATTTGTATGTGCCAAACTCTAAACCTTCAAATAAACATTTTGTTTTGTATGCTCGAATAGCTCATATATCAACAAAGGCCATACTTATCTTTCGCCTTAGGCGGGTTATTCTCAAGAGGAGTGGACCCCGCTCCTCACTCACGAGAAAATGGCTGGTCACCGGGATGCCCAGTCCCATGCTTTATGCAAACTAAATCAAAATTAATTGCAAACAAAACTCCCCCTGGGACCTAGGCACTCATTGTTTCGAGCAAGCCATGGATTGATGCTTGTTGGTGGAGGGGAGTATAAACTTTACCATTCTGTTTGGGAACCGCATATAATGCGTTTAGCATGGAAGATATCGCCATCTCTTAGTTGTTACGTTGACATTGAAAGTATAATGCTCAAAATACAATTTATCACTATTTCAAAACCGAGCTCTGGCACCTCTACAAATCCCTGCTTCCCTCTGTGAAGGGCCTATCCATTTATTTTTATGTTGAGTCATCACCCTCTTATTAAAAAGCACTAGCTGGAGAGCACAGCCGTCATTTGCATTCATCACGGTTAATTTATATTGGGTATTACTATGATTGGATCTCTTTTACCATGAATTACAATGTCTAGTCAGTCCTTGATCTTTAAAGGTTCTCTGCATTTATGTTTTGCGGTCTCAGAAAGGGCTAGCGAGATACCATCTTGTTATATCATATTATGATTGTTTTGAGAAAGTGTTATCATCCGAGATTTATTATTATGACTTGCTAGTTGATTATGCTATTGATGTGAGTAATCATGAGACTTGAGAACTACTGCAAATGTGGTTAGTTATGATCTATGCTGCCTTCACATAGTTACAACAACAAGAGCAAACAGAGTTTATAAAAGTTTTTCTTTCTTTCTTTCAGTTTGTGAACTGAATTGCTTGAGGACAAGCAAGGGTTTAAGCTTGGGGGAGTTGATACATATCCATCGTATCTACTTTTACAAACACTTTTGCCCTTGTTTTGGACTCTAACTTGTATGATTTGAATGGAACTAACAGGGACTGACGCTGTTTTCAGCAGAATTGCCATGGTGTTGTTTTATGTGGAGAAAACAAATATTCTCGGAATGACCTGAAACTCCACGGAACATCTTAGAAAAAACAATAAAAAATTCTCGCCAAAGATGAAGACCAGGGGGCCCACACCCTTCTCACGAGGGTGGGGGGTGCCCCCCCTAGGGCGCGCCCCCTACCTCGTGGCCCCCCTGGAAACCCTCCAACGCCAACTCCAACTCTATATATTTGCTTTCGGAGAGAAAAAAAATAGGAGAGAAGAAATCATCGCATTTTACGATACGGAGCCGCCGCCAAGCCCTAAAACCTCTCGGGAGGCCTAATTTAGAGTCCGTTCGGGGCTTCGGGGAGGGGGATTCGTCGCCGTCGTCATCATCAACCATCCTCCATCACCAATTTCATGATGCTCACCGCCGTGCATGAGTAATTGCATCGTAGGCTTGCTGGACGGTGATTGGTTGGATGAGATTTATCATGTAATCGAGTTAGTTTTGTTAGGGTTTGATCCCTAGTATCCATTATGTTCTGAGATTGATGTTGCTATGACTTTGCTATGCTTAATGATTGTCACTAGGGTCCGAGTGCCATGATTTCAGATCTGAACCTATTATGTTTTCATGAATATATGTGAGTTCTTGATCCTATCTTGCAAGTCTATAGTCACCTACTATGTGTTATGATCCGGCAACCCTGAAGTGACAATAATCGGGACCACTCCTGGTGATGACCATAGTTTGAGGAGTTCATGTATTCATTATGTGCTAATTCTTTGTTCGGGTTCTCTATTAAAAGGAGGCCTTAATATCCCTTAGTTTCCAATAGGATCCCGCTGCCACGGGAGGGTAGGACAAAATATGTCATGCAAGCTCTTTTCGATAAGCACGTATGACTATATACGGAATACATGCCTACATTACATTGATGAATTGGAGCTAGTTCTGTGTCACCCTATGTTATGACTGTTACATGATGAACCGCATCCGGCATAATTATCCATCACTGATCCGGTGCCTACGAGTTTTCCATATACTAGTTTACACTTATTTACTTTACCACTTCTACTCTTACAATCACTACAAAATACCAAAACATTACTTTTGCTGTCTTTACTTTTGTTGCCGCTACCACCACTATCATATTACTTTGCTACTAAACACTTTGCTGCAGATACTAAGTTTCCAGGTGTGGTTGAATTGACAACTCAGCTACTGATACTTGAGAATTTCCTTTGGCTCCCCTTGTGTCGAATCAATAAATTTGGGTTGAATACTCTACCCTCGAAAGATGTTGCGATCCCCTATACTTGTGGGTTATCACATGTGGCTTTGATTTGCAAAGAGCTAGAAACCAGCGCAACGTTGGACCAAGTCCTGTGCGTCTGCTCGGGCTGTTGGCCAATATAATCCTGTGCGGAAGGCCTTGCTTACAAGAGCCCGGGAGATGCACCTTTGAAGGACTCCGGTAGTGTTTTTCTTGTACAATTCTCCCTCATGGACCCTGTAGGCCTTGGATCGCCGTACTATGCAGCGTGCCTCATTTTGGTCCTCCGGAAGTTCCTATCTAGTTAGGTAGGCCAGGAATGGTTCTGTCCACGGGGCAATAATGGCCATTATGACGTGAGCTGAAGGTGTTATTTCGGTGGCAGAGCCTCCGATTGTGTCAGAGTATTCGGTATCGGGCATTTTGGCTGGGTCCGTACTATTGTTACCGGTGTCTCCTTCCCATACTACGGATGGCTTGAACAACCTTTCCACAAATATGTTGGGGGGGGGGGGACCGTATCGCGTTTTACGCTGATGAGGGCGAGGACATTCGCCGCCTGATTGTTTTCTCGAGCCACATGGTGAAATTCGAGCCCCTCGAGCCGAGCTGACATTTTTAGGATGGTGTTTCGATAGGCCGCCATTTTCAGATCCTTGGTGTCAAAGTCTCCATTCATTTGGGATATTGCAAGGTCTGAATCCCCACGCACCTCCAGGCATTGAATGCCCATGGAGACTGCCATCTGAAGACCATGCAACAGAGCTTCGTATTCGGCTGCATTGTTGGAGTCTGTATACAATATTTGCAGTACGTACTGAACGGTATCCCCGGTTGGGGATGTCAGGACGACGCCAGCCCCTAGGCCGGCCAACATTTTAGAACCGTCGAAGTGCATGATCCCGTTGGAGTATGCGCCGTACTCTTTAGGGAGTTCGACCTCCGTCCATTCGGCGACGAAGTCGGCCAATACTTGCGATTTAATGGCTCGTCGGGTTTTGTATGTTATGTCGAATGGGAGGAGCTCAATGGCCCATTTGGCAATCCGGCCCGTAGCGTCGCGGTTGTTTATAATATCATTAAGTGGCACTTCCAAGGCTACCGTAATCGAACACTCTTGAAAGTAGTGTCGTAGCTTCCGGGACGCCATGAATACCGCATAGGCTATCTTTTGATAATGTGGGTACCATGATTTGCATGGAGTGAGGACAGTGGATACATATTATACCGGCTTTTGAAGAGGGAATTTATGTCCGGCGGCTTCTCGTTCGACGACGAGCACTACGCTTACAACTTGATGAGGTGCCGCAATGTACAATAGCATTGGTTCGCCAATGTTTGGTGCGGCCAGGATTGGGTTGGTTGCCAAAATGGCCTTTATTTCTTCCAATCCAGCTGAGGCAGTGTCCGTCCACTCGAAGTGTTGGGTGCGCCGAAGAAGACGATAAAGGGGTAAAGCTTTTTCTCCTAAGCGGGAGATAAATTGGCCTAGAGCCGCCACGCATCCAGTTAACTTCTGGATTTGTTTGAGGTCTGTTGGTGTAGCCAACTGTGACAAAGCTCGGATTTTGGCCGGATTAGCTTCGATACCTCTGCTGGAGACAATGAAACCCAGGAGCTTTCCGGCTAGTACGCCGAAAATGCATTTTTCCGGAATGAGCTTGATGTCGTATGTTTGGAGGTTGTCGAATGTGAGCCTCAAGTCAACTATCAAAGAGTCGACATGTTTGGTTTTAACAACCACATCGTCTATGTATGCCTCTACTGTTTTGCCGATTTGCTTCTTCAGACATGTCTGAATCATGCGCTGATATGTTGCGCCGGTGTTCTTGAGCCCAAAAGGCATTGTGTTAAAACAAAAGGGACCGTATGGTGTGATGAATGCTGTTGCGGCTTGGTCGGACTCCGCCATCTTGATTTGGTGGTAACCGGAGTATGCATCGAGGAAACACACTGACTCGTGTCCTGCGGTAGCATCAATGATTTGATCGATGCGTGGGAGGGGGGAGGGATCATTTGGGCAAGCTTTATTGAGGTCTTTGAAATTGACACAAAGGCACCAGGATTTGTCCTTCTTTGGTACCATCACCAGGTTTGCTAGCCAGTCCGGGTGTTTTATTTCTTTGATGAATCCGGCCTCTAATAACTTGGCTAGTTCCTCTCCCATGGCCTCTCTCTTAGGTTCGGAGAAACGCCGAAGAGCTTGCTTGACCGGCTTGAATCCTTTTAGGATTTTGAGGCTATGCTCGGCCAGCCTGTGTGGGATTCCTGGCATGTCTGAGGGATGCCAGGCGAATATGTCCCAGTTCTCGCGCAGGAACTCTCGTAGTGCGGCGTCCACAGCGGGGCTTAGCTGTGCCCTGATGGAGGCTGTTTTGTAGGGTTCGTCGGGTGGATTTGGAATTTGACTATTTCATCCGCTGGTTTAAAAGAGGTGGACTTGGATCTCTTGTCGAGTATCACATCGTCCCTGTCCAATGTGGAGCGTAGCGTGGTTAATTCCTCAGCCGAGAGGGCTTAGAATAATGCCTCGAGGGCCAATGCGGCTGTTTTGTTTTCGGCACGGAGTGTTGTGTCCGAATCGCTGGCGAGAGTGATGATTCCGTTGGGCCCGGTCATTTTGAGCTTCATGTACCCGTAATGGGGTACGGCTTGGAAGATTGTGAATGCCTCCCGTCCTAAAAGAGCGTGATAACCACTGCTGAACGGGGCCACTTGGAATGTAATTTCTTCAGACCTGTAATTATCCGGCGTGCCGAATACCACATCTAGTGTGATTTTCCCAGCACAACGTGCTTCCCGACTGGGGATGATTCCTCTAAAGGTTGTGCTACTTTGCTCAATGCGGTTCCAGTATATTTCCATCTCTTGAAGAGTTTCCTCGTAGATGAGGTTTAGTCCGCTGCCGCCATCCATGAGTACTTTGGTGAGTCGAAAGCCGTCCACGATTGGACAGAGGACTAGTGCGGCTGGTGCTCGGGCTGTTCGGAATTTAGGTTCGTCACTGGCATTGAAGGTAATTGCCATATCGCTCCATGGATTTATTGCTGCTACGTGGCAGATTTTGGCCATGCTGCGAGTGTTCTCTTGAGTCTATTATTTGACGCGAAGGTCTCAAAGACCGTTAACACCATATTGTTATCCACGGGATGGTGCTCTGTGGTATTTGGGAGAAGTAGATCCTCACCACTTTTGGCCACCTGCCGGAGTATCCAACATGCTCTAAGGCTGTGCGTTGGTATTGTATCCACTGTACTATGAATTTTGCAGGGTCCGTTGAGCCATCCTTCCGGTACGGTTCCATACCCTGTAGAGGGTTTTTGCTTTTTGGTAGTTGACCCGGGTGTGTAGTGATAATGCACCCTTTTGTTTCGGACTGGGCTTGTATTCAGGGTCGGATTATCCCAAAAGTTTATTTCGGTTTTCGAGGCACTTTCCATCGCACAGTACTTTCGTACTATCGACGCCAAGTCAGCAAAGCGTGTTATCTCACGGTGATTTATGGCGTTAAGGATTCCCTTGTCCGTGCAATTATTGCAGAAAAATAGGATTGCGTCTTCCTTGCGACAATCCTTAACCTTGTTCATCGCAAGGAGGAATCTGGCCCAATAGTGATGTACTGATTCCTGGTGCTCTTGCCTGATGTGGGAAAGATCGCTTATGTTTGGGTGGGTGGGTGGAATTGAATCCGAACCCTCACCTGATCTGGGATCCAGGGGCCAAGGAATTTCCAATTTTGGAAGTTCCGGTTCCGGGGTGTGACCCGATAATCCTGGCCCACTGCCTGACTCTAAGTTCAGGGATTGGATATTGTTCTCCCGCGAAACGGCGTCCGGCTCAAAGAGCTCGGGAATCCGGACATAGTTGGTCCTCAAGATGGAGGAAAGGTCGCCGCATTGTTCCTCCACCACTGCAATATGATGGGTGACCGGTGGCGAGTTAATCTCCCTTTGATCGGGTTTAAGCCCAATCCGATCATAGTCAGTAGCAACTCCCAAGGTGGCGATGCGATCTAAGAGCTCGTTTAAGGAGGCGATCCATTGGATCCATCTGTTCTGCGAGTGCTGATTTGACGTGGAGGCTGTTTTCGATGACCCGAGAAGTCATCGTCGGCGCGGCGCCCGAACAGGCAGTCATGATGAAACCGCCTAGGCGGAGAGTTTGGCCGACAACGAAAGCTCCCCCAACAGTAGTACCGTCTTTAAAGACGAGACGAGACATCCTTCCTTCTGGCAACGGCATAGAGGAACTCTCAATGAAAGCACCAATGTCAGTGTCAAAACCGGCGGATCTTGGGTAGGGGGTCCCAAACTGTGCGTCTAGGCGGATGGTAACAGGAGGCAGGGGACATGAAGTTTTACCAAGGTTCGGGCCCTCTCGATGGAGGTAAAACCCTACGTCCTGCTTGATTAATATTGATGATATGGGTAGTACAAGAGTAGATCTACCATGGGATCAGAGAGGCCAAACCCTAGAAGCTAGCCTATGGTATGATTGTATGTTGTCCTATGGACTAAAACCCTCCGGTTTATATAAACATCGAAGGGGGCTAGGGTTACACAAGGTCGGTTACAAAGGAGGAAATATACATATCCGTATTGCCTAGCTTGCCTTCCACGCCAAGTAGAGTCCCATCCGGAAACGAGACGAAGTCTTCAATCTTGTATCTTCATAGTCCAACAGTCCGGTCAAAGGATATAGTCCGGCTGTCCGGAGACCCCCTAATCCAGGACTCCCCCAGGGGCCTTTTGTCCCGGTTGATAGCACCAACCGGGACCAATAAGCTTCCATGCGTCAGCAGTTCAGGGGCTAGGGTTTTTTCTGAAGGGGGGGGGGGGGTTGGGGGTTTTGTAGGGTTACACTACTAGGGAAAACCCTAGTAGTAGCGCGGGATAATTGCTAGTAGTAGCGTGGGGGGCTGCGCTACTACTAGGGCGCTACAACTAACTTTTAGCACTAGCATGGGTGGTACCCGCGCTACTGCTACTTCTAGTAGTAGTAGCGTTGTTGCCACCCGCGCTGCTACTACTTAGTTGTAGCGCGGGTCAGCACCCCGCGCTACTACTAACTAATTCAGAATTAAAAAATTAATTGCAGCCATGGCGGCTGCTTCTGCTCGGCGTCATCGTCCTCTCCATTCATGGCTACTACTAGTCCTGGAGGGGATGAAGTTGTTCGTGGTGATGGTGCTTCCCCACCCAACTTGTGCCCGCAGCTCTCGTTTATTGCTGCTACAAAAGACAAGAAAATCATTAGAAAGGGAAGAGAGAGAGAGAGAGAGAGCAGTAGGAGGAGTAACTCACCGGTGGCCGCCGGAGTTGGTGCCGATGCCCGAAACCCTAGATGAAGCTCGGTGACCTACTGCTGCTTGTCATGGGACCCTTGACCCCGCGAGGAGGTGCAAGTTGTTGTGTCCATGGTGGATCTGGCCGCCTCCATGTGGACGACGCTCTGCTGGTTTCCCTCTCCTTCCAACAGCGGAGAAGGAGGAGGATGTAGGGGGAGGGGAGGGTCTGCGACAGGAGGTCACCGGATTTGTGAGTGGCGCCAAGGTGCAAGGCCGGTAGTGGTGCTGGGCGAGGAACGGAATGGCGAGTGGGAGGAGAAGGGGAATCAAAAGAGTGTGGGTTTGGATTTGGGCCTCCGCACGTAGGGGAAAGGGGGAGGAGGGGGAGGGGGAGGACGGGTGTGGAAAAGGTGGTGGGTGCGGATTAGCAGTAACGCGGTACGTAAAACGCGCTGCTGCTAAGAAAGTAGCAACAGCGCGCTTTCGGTACAAGCGCTACTGCTAACTGGGACCAAAAGTGTGCCCGATTTGAAAATTAGCAGCAGCGACCTCAGAAAAACCGCGCTACTGCTACAGCTATAGCAGTAGCGCGGCTCGCGGCACCGCGCTGCTGCTAAATGGAGTTGGGTGGGCACTGTCGGTCGATATTTGTAGAAGCACGGGTTACGCCGAGCGCGCTACTGCTAAGCACTTGTCAGTAGCGGGTTTTCCACACCCGCGCTCTGCTAATTAGCAGCAGCGCTCCTTTTTGAGCCGCGCTGCTGCTAAGATTCTGTGTATAGGGTTTTCCCTAGTAGTGTTAATTTAGGGGTTTCATATATTGTGTTAGCTAGCTAATCTATACCAATATAAAAAGACCCAGAGGGGCAGATCCAACTGATCTCAGCCATTGAACTAAGTTAATCCAACGACCTAGACTGCTCCAATGGCGAGCGTTAAACGTGTTTAACGTGCAAGTAATATCATACCAAATATTACACTAATCATAGGATTATCTATACCAATATAAAAAGACCTAGAGGGGCAGATCCAACTGATCTCAGCCATTGAACTAAGTTAATCCAACGACCTAGACTGCTCCAATGGCGAGCGTTAAACGTGTTTAACGTGCAAGTAATATCATACCAAATATTACACTAATCATAGGATTATCTATACCAATATAAAAAGACCTAGAGGGGCAGATCCAACTGATCTCAGCCATCGAACTAAGTTAATCCAACGACCTAGACTGCTCCAATGGCGAGCGTTAAACATGTTTAACATGCAATTAATATCATACCAAATATTACACTAATCATAGGATTAACACACAAATAATAGCATACCTAAAATCCACGTGCAATTAATATATTTCCTAAATATTTAACGTGCGTTGCACGTGTGCATTTACTAGTAGAGACAAGTGCCCTCTCTTATCTTTGTGCTTGGTCGACGCTACGTACTATACGTATAGAGAGGACTCGACACGCTAGCTAGTAAGCAAATAAAGGGAACCATTAAGTACAGAAGATCGTCATGAACATATATATATATACACACATACAGAGAGAAGTGATCGACCTCTCCTTCTCCGAGAGATTGGTCGAACAACAAGTTTTCGTATATCTATCCGACGCTACTGGCTACATATATACAATATTAATATCTCTTACAATATAATCCCCAAATTATATATGAACTCAGCTTCCACATAGTATTCTCCGGCTTTATTGATGACGTGGTCAAGAAAGAATCCCGCCAATTCCTCTTGAATTGCTTTCATGCGATCTTCTGGTAGGAGTTCATCCTGCATCTGCCACGTCTAATTTGAAGAAGGGGGTTAATACATATATATGAATAAAACTCAACAGAAATGATGGTGTAATAAAATGAAATTGTGAATATTATTCCTTACACACATCAAATTGTCTTTTAGAGTAGCCCCTCTTATTTTTGCATGTCGCGTTGTAGATGAACTTGCAGACGTAGTATCCACAGAAAGCATTCCCTTGTTCCTGCCACAAGCACTTTATGAGAAATAGAAGTCAATCAAATTGGTAATGAAGCATTATAAATGGCATTGATGAAAGTAGCTAGAATCAACGGGAGATGCGCGGAACTAGCTAGCTAGTAGTACTTACGTTCGAGTATGTAAATCGCAGCTCCCCTGGCAGTCCTGGAGCTTCTGTGGTGAATAGTTTCCAAACCCTATGAGACAAAGAAAATAATTCATTGATATCAGGAAATGAACAAAAAGTTGCCGATATGGTGCGATAATGATCGATTGAACTTACTTCTTGAGCATTTTTGTCATGTCCGCATAGGTCTCAAGATCTTTTCGTCTCGAGTCTAAGATGGTTACTAGTCCCTGCTCAAGCTTAATCTCCAGGAGAATATAGTGGAAGCTGCACACGCATGCATAACTCATCATTTACATTACTATAACCTCGAGTAATAAGGGAAAGTGAATATGCACAAGACAGTAACACTCACTTGAAGTTGTAAGGAAAGAGTATTTTATCTTTGTTTTGATTTATTAGCAACGATTTGAGCAAGTTGGCCTCGGCTTCTTTGGCATCAAATTTAACCGTATATTCATCTATGAGATTTGTGGTAATGAACCCAATATCATAGATTTCTGCTTTTCTGCATTCGATGATCGTCAATCTGCATAATATAGTGAGGGTAATAATATATACATGCAATGAAAGAGCTGAGCTATATATAGAGAGACTTAATGACAGAAGTAGTACTTACAGACAGTAGCTAGCAACCGTTAATTTATCGAGGGCCTTTTGATTGAACCACTAGAAGAACTCCTCAAATGGAACAGACAATAGTTCAATTCCAACGAGGTCGTGCTCCTCGTTAACTCTCAGCCTCAAAGTATCCTGCCCCCTAGACTCTCTGCATGTTTTCATGTACCAATCATGGAATCTTCGCATCATCGTTGTCAGAGTAGTTACATCTTTGATGAGAGGCTTCCCATACTTGTATTTTTGTTCGTCCACCTCCATTATATCATAATGTGCATCATCGGGCAGGTAATCTCCAAGATTGGTATAACCGGGCACCATCCTCGGATCATTAGTGATGATATCGCTAGACACCTTGAGCGGGGGGAATGATTGGTTCGCTTGTTCGCCGAGTTGGGCATTTTTTCCCAGCTCGTCGTTCTGCTAACCTTCGATCACTGATAGTACTTCCCGACCGCTCCGCTTCGATAAATGACTTTCCAATAATGCGCTCATAGTTGGTTTTTGGCATTGAGTGTACGCTTTCCTTTCACTGGATCTATCTTCTCCTCCAGAGGTAGATGTTTCTTTTCTTTCACCCCTTCAAAGAAGTCCCTCACTTCGGCTTCCACGATCTTCGCGTTTTCCTCCACGGACCTCTTGTATGGTAACTTCTCTAGAGGCTTGAGAGATGGACCGAATCTGTATTGCCTCCCGCCTCTAGCTCTACTACTATATGCCGGAGCAGACGGAGCGGCTACGGCTATCTTCTTTCTTTGCTTACGAGGTGGAGGAGAAGGACTACGACGCGCCGGAGCAGCTGGAGAGGCGGCAGGTCTCTTCCGCCCTTGCTGACGAGGCGGAGAAGGAGGAGGATGGCTGCTCGGGCGCGCCGGCGCAGGCGGAGAAGGAGGCGGAGTGCCACCACGCATCGGAGAAGGAGGCAGAGTGCCCTGATCACTCGCCGGTGGAGGAGGCGGAGGAGGAGGCGGAGTTCCCTGACTCACTGGAGGAGGGGGAGGAGGCGGAGGCGTCCAGTTCGGAAGGTTGATGAGCTCCTTCCGCTATAGGCATGGAGTCTTCAGAGCAGAACCCAGGCGAGTCTCCCCTTCACTGGTAGGGTGGTCAAGCTCGAGGTCCTCCAATCCCTCCGTTATTTCATCCACCGTCACCCTAGCATATCCTTCTGGAATTGGACGGCGGTGAAAAAGTTACGTCGGGTTCAGGAGGTCGAACAGAGCCGATAGCCGCCTTGACTTTGAAGTTCTGCCATTGCGTCATAAGGTGGAAATGCTGAGACTTATGATAGCATCCACGTGGTACCTAGCAGGAGTCGTGAAGACAGGCTCCAGCTGAAGCAGCTCGGTGGAAGCCATGCTGCTTCTCCGCTGAGAAGGCGGGGTAGCTTCGGGGGTAGCTTTGGCAGCTCGCTTGCTGTGAACTACTTCTCATTCCTCTAGCGCTTGCACCCTTGCGTGTAGCTTCTGCAGTTCCGTTTGCTCCACTTTCTTCCTCCTCTCCTGGCATTTGTAACTGCCTGCGTCCGGAAACCCAGCCTTCCACGGAACGGAGCCTAGCGTGCCTCGTGTCCGTCCATGGTGCTCAGGATTCCCGAGGGCCATTGTGCGCTCGTTGTTCTCTCTGTCTGGAACGAACGTCCCTTGCTGCGCTGCGATGATATAGTCCTGAAGCTTCATGACGGGTATTCGCATTTGCTCGTTCGTCCAAACGCACTTCCCTGTTACAAGGTCCAAGCATCCACCAACCCCGAAGAACCAAGTCCGGCAATGGTCTGGCCAGTTCAATGTCTCTGGTTCGACCTATTTATCAAGTAGGTCATTCTCAGCCTTGGCCCACAACGGCCGGGCTTTGAGGTAGCCACCTGACCCCGTGCGATGGTGATGCTCCTTCTTCGCAGCATTTATCTTGTTTGTCGTTGACATCTTCTAACTCTTGTCCGATGTCTTGTGGGCCACAAATGCGTCCCAATGATCTCTGATCTTCTGATACCGGCCGGTGAATTCTGGTGTCTCTTCTTTGTCGACAAACATTGTTTTCAGCTCATTCTTCCACCTCCTGAATAGTTCTGGCATCTTCTTAAGAGCATGAGACATGATCAATGGCTCTTTAACTGGCTTCTCCGGATCCTCCTCTGGCGGTAGGGTGAAATTTGCCTTTAGCGCGGTCCAAAGATCATCTTTCTGCATATTGTTGACATAAGACACCTCAGGGTCTTCCTTCTTCGGCTTACACCATTGGTGGATGCTGATCGGGATCCTGTCCCTAACAAGAACCCCGCACTGAGAAGCAAATGCTTCCTTGGTCTGGATCGGTTCAATCAGTTGGTCATCGCGCGCGTTTGCTGTGATCGTGAACCTTTCATCTGGGCGCAACTTTTTCTTCGGGCCTCGTTTTTTAACGAAGTTGTGCTCGATCCGGAGGGCTAGAAAAAATAAGAAAGATGAGAGTTAATATGTGTACATACCAAAACAATGAATGCCTCAATTAGCAAGTCAGCACATGCTGAATTAATATATATACCTGGCCGGACTCTGTTCGGTCACCGGAGCCGTCATCACGGTCTCCTTCTTGCACCGGTATTCGGTCACCGGAGCCATCATAATCATGTCCTTCCTCCTCCATTGTTCGATAATCGTAGGTTGCTTCACCCTCTCCTTCCATACCATCGGTGTCGTTGAGATACAACATGACATCACCTCCGGCTGTGATTATGTCGCCTAACACCTGTTCTGTGGCCTCGTCTCGGTCGTGCTCCATAGTTTCTGCAAATATTACAACATGGCAATTATTATACAAACATGACAAATGGATATATTAGTGGGAAACATAGACCTCTCTAGTAATCACAACAAGGAATCATATTGGTGGCATCAACGCTTCTCTAGGGTTTGGGATGGCCTCGACAATGCTTCTAGGGTTCGGGGTGGCCTCGACGACAATGCTCTTTTAACTTTGTAAATTTGGGTGGCCTCGACAGCGCTTCTAGGGTTTGGATCAACTTGTGCACATCCATAATGGGTGCATTCTTGATAAATCAGGACCTTTGCTGAAATTAGTACAAAAAGGTGAATTATTCTATCCAGGGCTCCGTTCGAAAACAACTTTGCACAACTACATACCATCATGCCCTGGTTACTTCCGGATAATGATGAAGCCATGGATTTCTTCAATACTTTGACACTAGGCAACCTCTCGACCCCTCAGCGACCCTCGAACCCTCGGTGACCCTCGAACCTCTACCCTAGTTCCCGCCCCTCGCCCCTCGAACCCTCGGCGACCCCCCCTCAGGTTGAATTTATCAGGGAGGGGGTATATCGACCCCCCACCCTCATGTAAGAAGAGGAAAAAATATTGAAGAAGAAAAAAGAGGAGAAGAAGAAAGGAATAGAGGAGAAGATCGACGGAAATAAAAGAAGAAACAAAAGAGGAGAAGAAGCAAAAATAGAATAATATTCTAATTTTTTTTCTTCTTCTCCTCTATTCCTTTCTTCTTCTCCTATTTTTTCTTATTCTTTTTTTCTCTACTTATTTTTTTCTCCTCCCCCCTTCTTCTCCTTCTTCCTCTTCTTATTTTCCTTTTCCCACTCTTTCTTCTTCTTCTTCTTCTTCTTCTTCTTCTTCTTCTTCTTCTTCTTCTTCTTCTTCCTCCTCCTTCCTTCTTCCTCTTTTCTTCCTTTTACTTATTTTACCTTTTCCTCTACACTAACCTAAAATGCACTAACCTAAAATCGATATCTACTAATTAACAACCTAAATAAAAAATTAATATATATATATATATGAAAAAACATCATATGAACAAAAACATCATATGAACATGATATGAAAAAAACATCATATCAACATCATCACACAAAAAACATCAGAAGGCTGCCGGACCATGGGGCGGCGCGGCAACGGCATCGGGGCAGCGGCGGCGCGGCAACGGCATCGGGGCAGCGGCGACGCGGGGCGGTGATGGCGTCGGGGCGGTGCGGGAAGGTGACAGCGACGGCGGGGGGGAGGGGGGTTGCGCGTGGCGACGGCGTCGGGGCGGCGCGGGGCGTGGGCGGCGATGGGGCAGGGCGCCGCGACGGGGGCGCGCGGACGGCGTCGGGGCAACGCGGGGACGGTGTCCGGGCGGCGTCGGGGTGGCGGACGTCGTAGATCGGGGCGGCCTGTCGGCGTTGATGAGCTCGGCGTCGTCGGGCAGGGGGCAACCGGCAATGAATTCGTGAAATTTTCCGAAGTGCTACTTATATACCCGGAGCATTGGTCCCAGTTCATAGCATCAACCAGGACCAAAGACCCCCTTTAGTCTCGGTTGGTGCCACCAACCGGGACCGGAAAAAGAGGCCTTTGGTCCCAGTTGGTGGCACCAACCGGGACTAAAGGGGGCATTAGTCCCGGTTGGTGCCATGAACCGATACCAATGCATCCCTTTAGTCCCGATTGGTGTCACCAACCAGGACCAAAGGCCTTGTGCAGCCCCGCGTCAAAAGTTTAGTCCCACCTCGCTAGCTGAGAGAGCTCGAGAGTGGTTTATAAGCGTTGCTGCGCCCATCCTCTCGAGCTCCTCTCAACTGCAGGCTTTCGGGCCTAATCTATCACTTGTGCCTGTGGGCCTACTGGGCCTGTTGCAGACCTAAATCCTGGCCCATGGTTGGGTTTCTAGTCGTATTCGGGCCGTGCTTGCCCAGTAGGTGGCACTTTTTTTTTGTTTTATTTGTTGCTTTATTTATTTTATTTTGTTTCTACATACAACAAAATAGTTATTGTTGTTATTTTGTTCTACTTATTTATTTTATTAAAGTTTATTTTATTTTATTTTATTTCTACTTATTTATTTTGTTATAGTTTACTTTATTTTATTTTGTTTCTACTTATTTATTTTATTTTGTTTCTATTTATTTATTTATTTTATTTTATTTCTACTTATTTTTTACGGCTTTTGTTTGTACTTATCTATTTTATTCAATAATACTAGAGGTTTATAAAAAATTTTAGTTCATTCCTTTTGCTATTAGAATTTCATTAAAGTTTTCTAGTTCATTCTTTTTTCTATTAGAGTTTAATTAAAGTTTTCTAGTTCATTCTTTTAGTTTATTATTTTTGCTATTAGAGTTTCATAAAAGTTTTCCAGATCATTTTTTATATTAGTTCATACTTTGAGCTAAATGACCCTGAAATTGAAAAGCACTTCAGATGAACTCTGAAGAGGTTCAAAATTGGTATGGTATCATCATTTCACCCACATAGCATGTGCTAAAAAGTTGAGATGGTTACGAAAAAAACTAGATGCACTTCGTGTACAAAATGGACAATCTCTTTCGAAGTATCAGGGTTTCATAAGGAAACTCGTCTGTTACATGGATATTCTAGATCAAAGGCATCATCATAATAGATGTCGAGAGAAAAGTCTTCACTTTTTCTTCACTTGTGTCCTTTGCTTATTGCGCCATAACCATGGAAAATCTTCATCGTTTATCAAGGTGCTTGGATCAGCCTTGACTTTGAAGGAAGGAATTTCATCAAACTTTTCATAATCTTCGGACATGTCTGTCTTGCCCTCCACTACCACGATGTCTCTTTTTCCTGAAAGAACTATGTGGTGCTTTGGCACATCGTATGATGTATTCGCCTCCTTATCTTTTCTTTTTCTCGGTTTGGTAGACATGTCCTTCACATAGAAAACCTATGCCACGTCATTGGCTAGGACGAACGGTTCGTCAATGTACCCAAGATTGTTCAGATCCAATGTTGTCATTCTGTACTGTGGGTCTTCCTGTACCCCGCCTCCTGACAGACCCATTTGCACTTAAACAAAGGGACCTTAAAATCATGTCCGTAGTCAAGTTCCCATATGTCCACTATGTAACCATAATATGTGTCCTTTCCCCTATTGGTTGCTGCATCAAAGCAGACACCGCTGTTTTGGTTGGTGCTCTTTTGATCTTTGGCTATTGCGTGAAATATATTCCCATTTATCTTTTATCCTTTGTAAGTCAATACAGTCGAAGATGGTCCCCTGGACAATGAGTACAGCTCATCACAAATAGTGTTATCACGTCTGAGACGTGTTTCCAGCCAACTGCTGAAAGTTCTGATGTGTTCACTTGTAATCCAGTCGTGACACTGCTCCGGGTGTTTCGAGCGCAGACTGTTCTTGTGTTCATCGACATACGGGGTCACCAAGGTAGAGTTCTATAGAACTGTGTAGTGTGCTTGAGAACAAGAATGCCCGTCCATGCATATTATTGAGTCCACTCCAAGCGTGCCTTTTCCACTGAGTCTCCCCTCATACCGCGATTTAGGGAGACCTATCTTCTTAAGGCCAATGAAGTCAACACAAAACCCAATGACATGCTCTGTTTGATGGCCAATGGAGATGCTTCCTTCTGGCCTAGCACAGTTACGCACATATTTCTTTAGGACTCCCATGAACCTCTCAAAGGGGAACATATTGTGTAGAAATAGGGGGCCCGGGATGACAATCTCGTCGACTAGATGAACTAGGATGTGCGTCATGGTATTGAAGAAGGATGGTGGGAACACCAGCTCGAAACCAACAAGACATTGCGCCACATCACTCCTTAGCCTTGGTATGATTTCTGGATAGATCACCTTCTAAGAGATTGCATTGAGGAATGCACATAGCTTCACAATGGCTAATCGGACGTTTTCCGGTAGAAGCCCCCTCAATGCAACCGGAAGCAGCTGCGTCATAATCATGTGGCAGTCATGAGACTTTAGGTTTTGGAACTTTTTCTCTGGCATATTTATTATTCCCTTTATATTCGACGAGAAGACAGACGAGACCTTCATACTGAGCAGACATTCAAAGAAGATTTCCTTCTCTTCTTTGGTAAGAGCATAGCTTGCAAGACCTTCATACTGCTTTGGAGGCATGCCGTATTTTTCGTGCAAATGTTGCAGGTCCTCCCGTGCCTCCGGTGTATCTTTTGTCTTCCCATACATGCCCAATAAGCCTAGCAGGTTCACGCAAAGGTTCTTCGTCACGTGCATCACGTCGATTGAAGAGCGGACCTCTAGCTCTTTCTAGTAGGGTTGGTCCCAAAATATAGATTTCTTCTTCCACATGGGTGCTCGTCCCTCAACGTCATTCAGAAGAGATAGTCCGCCGGGACCCTTTCCAAAGATTACATGTAGATCATTGACCATAGCAAGCACATGATCACCGGTACGCATGGCGGGCTTCTTCCAGTGATCTGCCTCGCCTTTGAAATGCCTGCCTTTCTTTCGACATTGATGGTTTGTCGGAAGAAATCGACGATGGCCCAGGTACACATTCTTCCTGCATTTGTGCAGGTATATACTTTTAGTGTCAGCTAAACAGTGCGTGCTTGCCGGGTATCCCTTGTTTGTCTGTCCAGAAACATTACTGAGAGTGGGCCAATCATTGATGGTTACAAACAGCAACGCGTGCAGGTTAAATTCCTCCTGTTTGTGCTCATCCCACACACGTACACCGTTTCCATTCCGAAGCTCTAAAAATTCTTCAACTAATGGCCTTAGGTACACATCAATGTCATTGCCGGGTTGCTTAGGGCCTTGGATGAGAACTGGCATCATAATGAACTTACGCTTCATGCACATGAAGGAAATATGCCCTAGAGGCAATAATAAAGTTATTATTTATTTACTTATATCATGATATATGTTTATTATTCATGCTAGAATTGTATTAACCGGAAACATAATACATGTGTGAATACATAGACAAACAGAGTGTCACTAGCATGCCTCTACTTGACCAGCTCGTTGATCAAAGATGGTTATGTTTCCTAACCATAGACATGAGTTGTCATTTGATTAATGGGATCACATCATTAGGAGAATGATGTGATTGACTTGACCCATTCCGTTAGCTTAGCACTTGATCGTTTAGTTTGTTGCTATTGCTTTCTTCCTGACTTATACATGTTCCTATGACTATGAGTTTATGCAACTTCCGCTTACCGGAGGAACACTTTGTGTGCCACCAAACGTCACAACGTAACTAGGTGATTATAAAGGTGCTCTACAGGTGTCTTCGAAGGTACTTGTTGGGTTGGCATATTTCGAGATTAGGATTTGTCACTCCGATTGTCGGAGAGGTATCTCTAGGCCCACTCCGTAATGCACATCACTATAAGCCTTGCAAGCATTACAACTAATGAGTTAGTTGCGGGACGATGTATTACGGAACGAGTAAAGAGACTTGCCGGTAACGAGATTGAACTAGGTATTGGGATACCGATGATCGAATCTCAGGCATGTAACATACCGTTGACAAAGGGAACAACGTATATTGTTATGCGGTCTGACTGATAAAGATCTTCGTATAATATGTGGGAGCCAATATGAGCATCCAGGTTCCGCTATTGGTTATTGACAAGAGATATGTCTCGGTCATGTCTACATAATTCTCGAACCCGTAGGGTCCGCACGCTTAAATTTTCGATGACGGTTATATTATGAGTTTATGAGTTTTGATGTACAGAATTTTGTTCGGAGTCCCAGATGTGATCACGGACATGACAAGGAATCTCGAAATGGTCGAGACATGAAGATTGATATATTGGAAGCCTATATTTGGATATTGGAAGTGTTCCGGGTGAAATCGGGATTTTACAAGAGTGCCAAGGGGTTACCGGAACCCCCCGGGGGCTTAATGGGCCATAGTGGGCCTTAGTGGAGAAGAGGAGAGGCGACCTGGGCAGGGCCACCTGCCCCTCCCCCTAGTCCGAATAGGACAAGGAGAGGGGGGCGGCGCCCCCCCCCCCCTTTCCTTCCTCTCTGCCTCCTCTTTCCCTCCTTCTCCTAATCCAATAAGGAAGGGGGGAGTCCTACTCCCGGTGGGAGAAGGACTCTCTCCTGCCGCGCCTCCTCATGGTCGGACGCACCTCCCCCCTTGCTCCTTTATATACGGGCGCACCCCCAAAGGGACAACAATTGATTGTTTGATCTTTTAGCTGTGTGCGGTGCCCCCTCCACCATAGTCCACCTCGATAATACTGTAGCGGTGCTTAGGAAAAGCCCTCCGTCAGTAGAAATCATCATCATCACCACGCCGTCATGTTGACGAAACTCCCCCTCAACACTCGGCTGGATCGGAGTTCGAGGGACGTCATCGGGCTGAACGTGTGCTGAACTCGGAGGAGTCGTGCGTTCGGTACTTGATCGGTCAGATCGTGAAGACGTACGACCACATCAACCGTGTTGTGCAACACTCTCCCATCTCGTTGCCGTGCATAACCATCATCTTGCGTGTGCGTAGGAATTTTTTTTGAAATTACTATGTTCCCCAACAGTGGTATCCGAGCCTGGTTTATGCGTTGATGTTATATGCACGAGTAGAACACAAGTGAGTTTGTGGGCGATACACTAGTAGAAAAGGGGGCAAAGGTCCAAGCCGGGTCTGCCCATTAGTGCCGGTTCAGTCCAGAACTGGGACCAATGGGGGCATTGGACCCGGTTCGTGAGCCCAGGGGGCCGGCCGGGCCACGTGGGCCATTGGTCCCGGTTCGTCTGGACCTTTTGGTCCCAGTTGGTGGGACGAACCGGGACCAATGGGCCTCGCTCCTGGCCCACCACCATTGGTCCCGATTGGTGGCTTGAACCGGGACCAAAGGCTCCCCTTTAGTCCCGGTTCATGCCACCAACCGGGACCAATGAGGTGCCTATATATACCCCCTCGCGTAAGAGCATATCACACTGCTCTGTTTTTTCTGGCCGAGGGGGAGAGGGCTTGGTGGAGCTCTAGCTCACCTCCTATGCACACAAGGTGTTCGATGGAATGCCCGAGCCACACTACTTAAGCTTTCTCCTCTCCAAGCTCGACCTCCAAGCTCCATTTTCCTCAATATTTGTCTAGGTTTAGCGGTCCGTCACGCCGCGTCCCCGTCTTCATCGCCGTCGATCACCCGCGCCGAGCTCATCGCCGGCACCACCGTGGTGAGCCTTTTGTTCTTATCTTCTTTTTGAAAGGAAAAAATATTCTTACTTGTATGTTTACATAGATACTTGTACTATTTTCTTACTTTTATTATTGCATCTTATATAGTGCGAAGGTTTTGGTATCCGCCCCTGTCGGCCCTCGTCATGTCTATGACTCGGATGTGGTATATATATTATCTTTATAACTATTGGTTCATTTATTGTTTATGAAAATTATGCCGACCAATGTGACATAGATTTTATTTATGTAGGATGTATGTGAATCGGAAATTCCAACCGATCCTATTGTCGACAGGTTAAATTTAGTTGAAGAAGAAAACAATTTGTTGAAGGAAAAAATAAAAAAAATTGAGGAGGAAAAGATGATATTGGAGTTGCATGTTGCGGATGTCGTTGATGATCACAAGATCAAGATGGATGCAATGCGCTTGAAGATTAGAAAGATTAGAAAATATGCCATTCATACCGAGGCTTGGTATCATTATGCCATTGGATCAATTTTTACCTTGGTTGCGATTATGATTGCATTTGTTTTCGCATTGAAATGTTTTACATAGTTTCAATGTATGGTTTCATTAATTAGATGCTCTGGAGAGCTATATGTTGTTAGATGAGAACTATGTATGTACTTTGGTTTTAATGTGATGATGAACTTCTATTAATTTGCACACTTAATTATATATAATGCACGCAGATGAACCGACAATGGATGTACGGTGACAGACACACCTCCGAGTACATTAAGGGCGTGCATGAGTTTCTCGATGCGGCTGAGGCAAACAAGCAGAATGGTTTTATGTGTTGTCCATGCACTGAATGTGGGAATACGAGGTCTTACTCTAACCGGAAAATCCTTCACTCCCACCTGCTTTACAAGGGTTTCATGCCACACTATAATGTTTGGACGAGGCATGGAGAAATAGGGGTTATGATGGTAGACGGCGAAGAAGAAGAGTACGATGACAACTATGTGCCCCCTGAATACGGTGATGCTACAACGGGGGGAGCTGGTGAAGATCAAGAGGAACCAGACGATGTCCCCAATTATGCTGCAACGGGTGAAGCTGCTGAAGATCAAGAGGAACCAGACGATGTGCCCGATGATGATGATCTCCGCCGGGTCATTGTCGATGCAAGGACGCAATGCGAAAGTCGAAAGGAGAAGCTGAAGTTCGATCGCATGTTAGAGGATCACAAAAAAGGGTTGTACCCCAATTGCGAAGATGGCAACACAAAGCTCGGTACCGTACTGGAATTGCTGCAGTGGAAGGCAGAGAATGCTGTGCCTGACAAAGGATTTGAGAAGCTACTAAAAATATTGAAGAAGAAGCTTCCAAAGGATAACGAATTGCCCGACAGTACATACGCAGCAAAGAAGGTCGTATGCCCTCTAGGATTGGAGGTGGAGAAGATACATGCATGCCCTAATGACTGCATCCTCTACCGCGGTGCATACAAGGATCTGAACGCATGCCCGGTATGCGGTCCATTGCGGTATAAGATCGGACGAGATGACCCAGGTGATGTTGACGGCGAGCCCCCAGGAAGAGGGTTCCTGTGAAGGTGATGTGGTATGCTCCTATAATACGTCTATTCAGAAACGAAGAGCATGCCAAGTTGATGCGATGGCACAGTGAGGACCGTAAGAAAGACGGGAAGTTGAGAGCACCCGCTGACGGGTCGTAGTGGAGAAAAATCGAGAGAAAGTATTGGGATGAGTTTGCAAAGGACCCAAGGAACGTATGGTTTGCTTTAAGCGCGGATGGCATTAATCCTTTCGGGGAGCAGAGCAGCAATCACAACACCTGGCCCGTGACTCTATGTATGTATAACCTTCCTCCTTGGATGTGCATGAAGCGGAAGTTCATTATGATGCCAGTTCTCATCCAAGGCCCTAAGCAACCCGGCAGCGACATTGATGTGTACCTAAGGCCATTAGTTGAAGAACTTTTACAGCTGTGGAATGGAAACGGTGTACGTACGTGGGATGAGCACAGACAGGAGGAATTTAACCTAAAGGCGTTGCTGTTCGTGACCATCAACGATTGGCCCGCTCTTAGTAACCTTTCAGGACAGACAAACAAAGGATACCACGCATGCACGCACTGTTTAGATGACACTGAAAGTATATATCTGGACAAATGCAGGAAGAATGTGTACCTAGGCCATTGTCGAGATCTTCCGACCAACCATCAATGTCGAAAGAAAGGCAAGCATTTCAAAGGCGAGGCAGATCACCGGAAGAAGCCCGCCATGCGTACCGGTGATCACATACTTGCTATGGTCAATGATTTACACGTAATCTTTGGAAAGGGTCCCGGCGGACTAGCTGCTTCGAATGACGCTGAGGGACACGCACCCATGTGGAAGAAGAAATCTATATTTTGGGACCTACCCTACTAGAAAGACCTAGAGGTCGCTCTTCAATCGATGTGATGCACGTGACAAAGAACCTTTGCGTGAACCTGCTAGGCTTCTTGGGCGTGTATGGGAAGACAAAAGATACACATGAGGCACGGGAGGACCTGCAACATTTGCACGAAAAAGACGGCATGCCTCCGAAGCAGTATAAAGGTCCTGCCAGCTATGCTCTTACGAAAGAAGAGAAAGAAATCTTCTTTGAATGCCTTCTCAGTATGAAGGTCACGACTGGCTTCTCGTCGAATATAAAGGGAATAATAAATATGCTAGAGAAAAAGTTTCAAAACCTAAAGTCTCATGACTGCCACGTGATTATGACGCAACTGCTTCCGGTTGCATTGAGGGGGCTTCTACCGGAAAATGTCCGATTAGCCATTGTGAAGCTATGTGCATTCCTCAATGCAATCTCTCAGAAGGTGATCGATCCATAAATCGTACGAAGGCTAAGGAGTGATGTGGCGCAATGTCTTGTCAGTTTCGAGCTGGTGTTCCCACCATCCTTCTTCAATATCATGACGCATGTCCTAGTTCATCTAGTCGACGAGATTGTCATTCTGGGCCCGTATTTCTACACAATATGTTCCCCTTTGAGTGGTTCATGGGAGTCCTAAAGAAATATGTCCGTAACCGCGCTAGGCCAGAAGGAAGCATCTCCATGGGCCATCAAACAGAGGATGTTATCGGGTTTTGTGTTGACTTCATTCCTGGCCTTAGGAAGATAGGTCTCCCTAAATCGCGGTTTGAGGGGAGACTGACTGGAAAAGGCACTCTTGTAAGTGACTCAATAATATGCAGGGACGGATATTTTTGGTCTCAAGCACACTACACAGTTCTACAGAACTCTACCTTGGTGACCCCGTATGTCTATGAACACAAGAAGAGTCTGCGCTCCAAACACCAAGAGCAGTGCGACGACTGGATTACATGTGAACACATCAGGACTTTCAGTAGTTGGTTGGAAACACGTCTTAGAGGTGACAACATTATTTGTGATGAGCTGTACGTGTTGTCCAGGGGACCATCTTTGACTGTATTGACTTACAAAGGATACGAGATAAATGGGAATACATTTTACATGATCGCCCAAGATCAAAAGAGCACCAACCAAAACAGCGGTGTCCGCTTTGATGCAGCAACCAAGAGCGGAAAGGACACATATTATGGTTACATAGTGGACATATGGGAACTTGACTACGGACGTGATTTTAAGGTCCCTTTGTTTAAGTGTAAATGGGTCAATCTGTCAGGAGGCGGGGTACATGTAGACCCACAGTACGGAATGACAACAGTGGATCTGAAAAATCTTGGGTACACTGACGAACCGTTCGTCCTAGCCAATGATGTGGCATAGGTTATCTATGTGAAGGACATGTCTACCAAACCAAGAAAAAGAAAAGATAAGGAAGCGAATACATCATATGATGAGCCAAAGCGGCACATAGTTCTTTCCAGAAAAAGGGACATCCTGGGAGTGGAGGGCAAGACAGACATGTCTGAAGATTATCAAAAGTTTCATGAAATTCCTCCCATCAATGTCAAGGCTGACCCAAGCATCCTGATAAACGATGAAGATTATCCATGGTTACGGCGCAATAAGCAAATGACACAAGCGAACAGAAAGTGAAGACTTTCTCCCGCAACTATTATGATGATACCATGCCAACTTTGTAACACACGAGTATGCTATACCAAATTTTTCAGAGTTCATTTGAAAACTATGAATTTAGGTCGAATTTTCTCTATAGGTGCATCTATGTTCATTTTTTTAGTAAAGTTAATCACAAACTTGTGATTCACACAAATTTCAAAGAATTCAAATTTTAACAATTCAAATTTGAAAACTGATGGCACTAACAGAAATTTATAATTTTTCTAAAACTAATGACACTAACAGAAAGTTTATAATTTTGCTGACCTAAAAGCAAAAAGAAATAAAAAATAAAGCAAAAAACAAAAGAAAATAAATAATGCAGAAAACAAAACAAAAAATCTGGAAAAATAGTAACAATAAGTATTTTTTGTAAATAGAAATAAAATAAAATAAATAAAGCAACAAAGAAAACGAAAAAACTAAAAAAGTGTTTTCAAATTTGAAAACTAATGGCAGTAACAGAAAGTTTATAATTTTTCTAAAACAAAAAGCAAAAAGAATTAAAAAATAAAGCAAAAAACAAAAGAAAATAAATAATGCAAAAAACAAAACAAAAAACTGGAAAAAAATAGCAACAATAAGTATTTTGTTGTAAGTAGAAACAAAATAAAATAAATAAAGCAACAAAGAAGAAAACAAAAAAAGGGTTTTCAAATTTGAAAACTATTGGCACTAACAGAAAGTTCATAATTTTTCTAAAACTAAAAGAAAAAAAGAATTAAAAAATGAAGCAAAAAACAAAGGAAAATAAATAATGCAGAAAACAAAACAAAAAAACTAGAAAAAATAGGAGCAATAAGTATTTTGTTGTAAGTAGAAACAAAATAAAATAAATAAAGCAACAAAGAAAAAAAGTGCCACCTACTCGGCCCCCACGGCCTGAATACGACTAGAAACACTACCATGGGCCAGGATTCAGGCCCGTAGGAGGCCCAGTAGGACCACAGACACACAGCGCAGGGTTAGGCCCGAAAGCCTGCATTTGAGAGGAGCTCGAGAGGGAAGGCGCAGCAGCGCTTATAAACCACTCTCGAGCTCTCGCAGCTAGCGAGGTGGGACTAAGGTTTTGGCGCGGGGCAGCACAAGGCCTTTGGTCCCGGTTGCTGCCAGCAACCGGGACTAAAGGGGCATTGGTCCCGGTTCGCGGCACAAACCAGGACCAGTGCCCCCCTTTAGTCCTGGTTGGTACCACCAACCGGGACCAAAGGCCGCCGCTTCCCGCCCTTTGGGCTGCTGAAAAGAGGCCTTTGGTCCCGGTTTGAGCCACGAACTGGGACCAATGCCTTTGCTATATAAGCCATCACTTAGAAAATTTTCACATTTCCCTCACAGTTTCCCCCGACGACGCCGAGCACATCGACGCCACCAGGCTGCCCCGACGCCGCCCGCCGCCCCCGCCGTCGCCGTCGCGCGCGCCCTAGCCGGCCGTCGCCCGCGCCCTCGCCCCCGCCGTCGCCGTCTCCCGCGCCCGTCGTCGCCCGCCCCCGCCAACGCCGTCGCCCGCGCCCTCGCCGACCGTCGCCCGCGCCCTCGCACCCGCCATCGCCCGTGCCCGTTGTCGCCGTCGTCCGCGCCCTCTGTGAGCACCGCGCGTCTGCCGCCCCCGCCGCCGCCGTGCAATTTTTTTAAATTATAGATGATGTTTTTACTTGTTTTTAGATTTTCATATATATATATATGTATTTTTTTAGATATATGTATTTTTTGATGTATGTTCATATATGTATGTATGTATGTTTTACATGTTTTTTTGTATGTATGTATGTATTTTTTCAATTGCAATGATGTTTTAAAAATACATATATGGAAAAGTTAGATTTCTAATTAGAAAAGTTTTATCTATATATGTTCCCTGATTTAGTACATTTTAGGTTAGTTTCATTTTAAAAAAAGTTTTATATATTTAGGAAGAAGGAATAGAAGGAAGAAGAAGAAAGAAAAGGTTTTATATATGAGGGTCGAGAGGGGGTCGACGGTCGCCGAGGGGTCGAGGGTCGAGAGGGGGTCTAGGGTCGCCGCGGGGTCGAGGGTCGTCGAATATGAGAGGAAGAAGAGGATAAAAAAAGAAGAGGAAGAAGAAATAAAAGAGGAGAAGGAAGAATAGAGGAGTTCTTCTCCTCTCTTTTTTCTTCTTCTTCCTCTTTTTTTTATCAGGAATGAGGGTCGTCGAGGGTCGCCGAGTGGTAGAGGAAACCTTAAATAACAAGTATCATGGGTGTGAGATACATGTGGCCGTCGGTGTCGGACACTACATCCACGTCCCACAAGTGACGTGGGCGTGCCCATGTCACTTGTCGGTGTCAAAACCGGCGGATCTCGGGTAGGGGGTCCCGAACTGTGCGTCTAGGCCGGATGGTAACACGAGACAAGGGACACAAAGTTTTACCCAGGTTCGGGCCCTCTTGATGGAGGTAAAACTCTACGTCCTGCTTGATTTATATTGATGATATGGGTGTTACAAGAGTAGATCTACCACGAGATCAGAGAGGCTAAACCCTAGAAGCTAGCCTACGGTATGATTGTATGTTGTCATTGTTGTCCTACGGACTAAAACCCTCCAGTTTATATAGACACCGGAGAGGGTTAGGGTTACACAAGGTCGGTTACAAAGGAAGAGATATACATATATGTATTGCCTAGCTTGCCTTCCACGCCAAGTAGAGTGCCATCCGGACACGAGACGAAGTCTTCAATCTTGTATCTTCATAGTCTAACAGTCCGGCCAATGGAGATAGTCCGGCTATCCAGAGACCCCCTAATCCAGCACTCCCACAGTAGCCCCTGAACCAGGCTTCAATGACGATGAATCCGGCGCGTAGTTGTCTTCGGCATTGCAAGGCAGGTTCCTTCTCCGAATACATCACAGAAGAATTTGAATACGAGGATAGTGTCCGACCCTGCAAAATAAGTTCCACATTCCACCGTAGAGAGAATAATGTTTTCGCACATCTAATTTGCTAGCTTGTTTCGGCAGCATGACGTTACGTCATGGCCCGGTGATTATTCGAACCGTTTCTGTTAAACAGCCCCGCACATAACGCGAGACAGTTTTTCGACACGTCTTGCCGAAGCGGAGATCGTGTTCCCAAAATTATGGGATTCTCATCAATACTGGCGTGGGTAACCCAACCGTGTCTAGGACTCCTAGATTATAGGCAAGTCCTAAACGGCTACGGAGAGGATGCTTGATATTCACCCTCTTTATAAAGGGATGTGGCTTTTGCTTTTTCTCTCTTGTGCTCAATCGAACCCTTCCTCTGCCTCGAGGTCTAACACCCAAAGCCCAGGTTAGGTGCTCCGGATCTTCAATCATGTCCGGATCCAGCCTTCAAGGTCGATGGATGCCCTCCTCTGTGATGGAAGAGGACATTAAGAAGTTGAGGGAGGCCAGATACCTGACCGCCGAGGTTTCGCATCGGCTGCCTGCTCAAGGGCAGGTCGTCCCTACTCCCGAACCCAACGAGAACATTGTGTTCGTATTCCACTTTGTCCGAGCTCTAGGCCTCACTCTGGATCCTTTCGTTAGGGGCTTGATGTTCTATTACGTGCTAGATTTCCACGATCTAGCTCCGAACTCCTTTCTCCACATCACGACATTTACTGTCGTGTGTGAGGCCTTCCTCCGTGTGACCCCTCACTTCGGCCTGTGGCTCAAGACCTTTGAAGTACAACTGAAGATGATCGAGGGGCAACATGCAGCGTGCGGAGGTGCATCAATAGGCAAGATGGCAGGAGCTCCATGGCCGAAAGGTTCCTTTCCAGAGGTGTCTGAATTATGGCAACGAGAGTGGTTTTACGTCACGGCTCCCAGAAGTGCCAAGTGGGCGGCTGCCCCCGCTTTCCGCCCGGGCCCCCCACCACAACTGATGTCATGGATTAGCAGGGGTCTGAGCTGGGGTCCAGCCAAGGACGTGCCTATACTGCAAAGCTGCATCCGAGATCTCTTCGATGGAGATTTTAATTTGGTTGCGGTAATACAAGTTATGCTGGTTCGTCAAGTCTAGCCTTGCAAATGTCGGCCACTGCGCTTGTGGGAGTTCAACCCCAGAGGGGCCACGTGTACAAGTCATTCTTCGGACCTCAAGTGGAATGTCCGGATATCACCGAGGACGTGGCCCTAAGCAGTAACCGCGCTGCCGAACAAGTAAGAAATCCTCTAGCTGAACACGCTGTCTTTTATTCAAAGTTATTTCTAAGAGTTTGCTTTTTGACCAGGACTGGCTAACAAAGGCGAAGATGATTCGGTGTTTGGCCCCCCTCCCTGAGGGTTTGGAAAATCCGGTATTGGAAAAGATGCTCCAACGCGCACCTTGCCCGGGGCCCTTGACGGAAGATACTGAGGGGGATAATATGGGCGGACGCGGGCCCCCATCGCTATCCTCTCCAACCGAGGGAACGAGCGTCTCCACGAAGGAGGACGATCGGGGTAGGAAAAGGACTGCTTCCGAGGATTCGGAAGCCGAAGCCTCCAAACGAGAGAAGAGGTCTCCCACTTAGGGTCCTTCGTTAGGGGGTGCTTCTGCCGCACAGAGTCCGCGGGGGGATCAGCCCTCCAACGAGTCGTAAGTGATCCAAAATATTTCAATAGTAAGGGTATGCTATCTTTTTCCTCTGAGAAAATAACCACCGCATCTATCTTGCAGTTCGTGCCTCAGCCCCTCTCAAATGAGCTCGTCTTCGGGGGATCTTCTTCCAGAGATGATGGAGAGCGAAATGCCTCCCCCAGACTCCTCCGCTCCAGAAGCGGGCGACCCCGAAGTGTCGCAGCGGAGGGCCTCTCCGGATCCGGTGAGGCCAGAAGATAATCCCGTAGACCCCCAAAGTCCCCAGTGTCCGGCTCCCGAAGAGAGCATACGAAAGAGTCCGACACCACCTGGTGTGCGGTCGGACGTTCTGAGGGAGTTGGTGGGGCGAGCGGCCATCTCAGAAGAGCACCGTACGCTGATGGGTACGGTGATGGAGAGAATCTCGTCCGCTGAAAGCGGATTACATGGAGCCTTTATGAGTCTATTGACAGGCTTTGAGGTATGTGAGATAATATGTGATAGCACTGCACGTGTTATAGTAGCCCCTAAGACTCTGGTTGTCATCGACGGCGGCGAATAGAGGATCATATTCCCAGGCAATAACCAAACTGCCTTTATGTGCAGGTGGTGGGAGCTCCGGTGGCTAGCCGGACTAGGGAGTTTGCCCAATTAAAATGGCAACTGGATGCGGCAGACGTCGACATCGAGCTTGTTAACAAGAGGCTTGACGAGGCACAGGGTAAGTGTTATTATCCCCTGAACGCCACATAGTAAGAGCAGCATAATGCCAGTATCTTTAATATGTTGTGACTGCAGATGGAGCTGCCACCGTGGAAGCCATGCGGGCGGAACTTGCCCGAGCCAAGGAACAAGCAGGGATTAGTAATGCGGCTGCTTTGAAGGCAGCCGAAGAGTTGAAAGCCGAGAAGGCCGCACATTGCGAGAGCCAGGAGAAGATGGCCAAGATGGCCGTAGAATTAAAAGACACTGCCGACCGTTGCCAGTTCCTTGAAAAAGAAAACCGAGCGAAGGCAACGGACCTTGAGAAGGCCGCGGTGGCGGACAAAGACACCCGTTCTGCTATGAGAGCGAAGAAGGAGGAGCTGCAGGAAGCCGGGGATATTGCGGCTGGGAAACCCTTCATGTTACGGAGGAAGTTCGGAGATCCTCGGTATGCCCCTCTAGATCGACTGTGGAGTTCGGCAGATTCGTATATGGATTTGGCGGCGAGCGCTACCGATGCGGCCAAGTACTTCCAAGGTCAGACAGATCGTGAAGTGGACAAGCTGTTCTAGACGCAATTCCATGTTCCAGAGCATCCGCTTTCATTGACTAACCAGCTAGCCGAATGGGCCGAACTGAATAGGTTGTCGGGACTCGCCATGAGGTCTGTTGTGGATCAGCTATGGCCGGAAAGACCAAAGCCGAACAGCTATTTCAGCTTAGTGCAGCAGTTCCTTCATGCGGTGCCGCGCACTAATGCGTTGAAGAGGTCGGCGTGCATAGAAGGCTCGTAGATGGCCCTTCCCCGTGTTAAAGCATACCGGGCAGAGATGGACGCTACCACTGTTGCGGCACAGGGATCGGCCATAGGCCGGGTGGCTGCCGAGCACTATTTCGAGGAGGTTCTCGAGGGTGCTTGTTGGATAGAGGCCCAGTGCTCGAAAAACATTATGTTTGAGTGATACGTATTTTCATTGTAAGCACAATTCTTTTATGAATTTTTTATAAGGTTACTTTTATACTTTTGCCTGAAAGTAGTATGATGCCTCCTGTGCGGCCGTTTATGTATATATACCTGTGTATAACCTGAAAGATTGCAGCCACCGGCTTCAACCCCCCACATATAAAATGCGGGGGTGTTCGCAAAAAACGCGTGTTCACACTAAACCCAATGTCTTGGTCCTATTAAGGAGGTGATAGCATAGCGAGCGAGGCAACCGGACTATAACGCTTTAACACTTTCACTTAGCCATAGGAGTTTGACAGTGGGGCTACTAGATAGCCCCTGGTGGCTCCGCACTCTCCCGATCGCGGGGTGCGTACATGCCTGTCCGGGAAACGGCCCTTCGTTAAAGCGGAGGAATTCTAACATTCCGATAGGTCACCAAGTGGTTGACCAGTCTCATGCTATATCATGACAATCAGTTTTCGGCTTTCTCTACTGAGGTGCTCGTCCGGATGAACCAGGGCACAATCGCAGTAGTTCTCCTCATGCTACCTTAGCCGGTAAAGCGGAACATAAGGCACCAAAACACAGGAGCCGGGCAAACCCAACATTTGACCAAAGACAATGATTCGGAGCTGATGCATATAAGGCCAAACTCGCGATGCCGAACACTCCCTAAGGTATTGGGTCTTTATGGTATAAACCAGGCCTAGATAGTGCCCTTTGTAAGAAGCCCCTTGTGTCCAGGTACATGCATTATTCTGACGTGGCCACATGCCAAGACGCCAGCATCCTTCTCGACTGTGCTGAGAATTCGGTGGATATGTATCAACAAGAGACAGTAAAGAAGGTTTACGCAGGGGTCTTAATCTAAAAAGAATCCTTAGAGAGGGTCCCTGCTGCACGTCTGCGCTCGTGTCTCCATTGTGCCGTATCCTGGACGGGTGTAGCACGATGATTATCTGTAAAGGAGAGGAGCTTAGGTGAAAAAAGCTGTCATGCAAAAAGATGGTTTTTTAAAGAAATCATGTATAATTCAAGGTAAGTAAGAATTGTCGCTTGTCTGCGCACGTTGAGCCCCTTGTATTTGTAATAGGGGTGTGATCATTGATCTGGTAAAAATTGCATATGGCTGCGCCGGACTCGTCTAACCGTGTCCGAGGTCGTGACGACCTGCTAAATGCTTTAGTTGGTGAGGCCGTTTTTAGTGTGCGGCTGCCAGGGCAGCCGCATGC
Organism: Triticum monococcum; assembly: GCA_034509565.1. Classification (NCBI taxonomy): domain Eukaryota; kingdom Viridiplantae; phylum Streptophyta; class Magnoliopsida; order Poales; family Poaceae; genus Triticum; species Triticum monococcum. Next base: position 677,511,811 of record CM067845.1, read on the forward strand.
TCTTCGGTGCGCAGAGATCGCTTAATACTTCCGTTCACTGTAATGATGCCACGTGGACCGGGCATCTTGAGTGTGAGGGAAGCATAGTGTGGTATTGCGTTAAAGCGAGCGAAAGCTTCGCGTCTGAGTAGTGCTTGATAGCCACTTTGAAACGGAGCGATGTGGAAGGTTAAATGTTTGCTACGGAAGTTATCAGGGAAGTCGAATATATATTTTAGTAGCAGGGAGCCCGTGCAATGAGCCACTGGGCCTGGCTTAGTCCTTTAAAGGTAATATTGCTATGGAAAATTTTTGTTGGGTCTATCCCCATTTCGCGGATTGTATCCTAGTATATCAAGTTTAGACTACTGCCACCGTCCATCATGACTCGTGTGAAGTGGTATCCGTCAATTATTGGGTCTAATACCAGGGCCACCCATCCTGCACGCCAGACACCTGCTGAGTAATCATGATGGTCGAAAGTGATCGGTTGAGACGACCAGTGGCAGGACTCCGCGGTGATAGGCCTTTGAGCGTATTTTTTTGGGAGTGCCGTTTTGTTTCTGCCATTGATCATGTGTAACACGTTTACTGTTTTGACTTCTGGCGAAAATTTCTTTTGTTCCCCAGTGTCTTCCTTGAGAGGCTCATCCTCATCTTCGCTTGGTGTATCCTCCCCCTTGTGTACGACGTTGAGCTTGCCGGACTGCTTGAAGACCCAACATTCTCTGTGGGTATGATTGGCTGGTTTGCCAGGGGTGCTATGGACCTGACATATTTGTTCTAGAATTTTGTTTAGGTTGGACAGTTTGTCTCTGGCGCCTTTAGGGGGCTGCTTTCGCTGACCTGGCCGAGAGCTTTTGAATCCGGCATTTACTGTCGTGCTCTTCGTGCTATGTCTTTTATTTCGGCGTTTATTATTGTTGTTGCGCCGTGATTTCACGTTTCCATCTCTAACTTCAGATGTACTGGGGTCGCTGGAGCTGCATCAGGCTAGCCAGCTATCTTCACCCGCACAAAAGAGGATCATGAGGCTTGTTAATGTTGCCATTGTTCTCGGTTTTTCTTGGCCGAGGTGTCGGGCAAGCCATTCGTCACGGACGCTGTGCTTAAAAGCTGCCAAGGCTTCGGCGTCCGGGCAGTCAACAATTTGGTTCTTTTTAGTAAGAAACCTATTCCAAAGCATTCGGGCCGACTCTCAGGGCTGTTGAGTTATATGACTCAAATCATCCGCATCCGGAGGTCGGACATAAGTCCCTTGAAAGTTTGCCCGAAAAGCGTCTTTGAGCTCTGCCCAGCTTCCAATGGAGTTTTCGGGGAGGCTTTTAAGCCAATGACGAGCTGGCCCTTTGAGTTTGAGTGGTAAGTACTTGATGGCGTGGAGATCATCTCCTCGAGCCATATGGGTGTGGAGGATATAGTCCTCGATCCAGACCCCAGGGTCTGTTGTTCCATCGTATGCCTCTATGTTTACAGGTTTGAATCCCTCTGGAAATTCATGATCCAGCACCTCGTTGGTGAAACATAGGGGGGGTGTGGCACCCCTGTATCTGGGTGTACCGCGTTATTCGGATGTTTGTTGTGTTATATCGTATGCTGGGGCGCGCTTGCGTGGTCCATAGATGGATCTGGTTGCGCTGTCCTTTTGGTGCCAGCCCTCGCGTGAATCGCGTATTGCCTTGTGGGTGGCATTGTTTGCCACTCTATGTTGGCCGTGAGGTCACCTATCCGGCCAGGTGGCTGTTTTGATTTTTGGTTGTGAGAGGTCTGAGGCCTCCTCATCAAATTCAGGTAGCAACTTCCGCTTTTGGTAGCTCTTGGTGGGGCGATTGTCGCCGTACTTCGCTGCTGTGTTGAGTACTTTACTCCATCTGATTTGGAGTGCGTCCTGCACAGCCTTGAGCCTTTGCTGCTGCTTTTTCAGACTCCTCGCGGTGGCAACAAGCCTTTGACGGGCATTCTGCTGCTCCGGGTGCCTGTCCGGCGTTGTGTCGTCCGGACTATTATCTTTGACCGAATTGGTTTGTTCGGTTTGATTCTCCGTATTGCCGTGGTCCGGCAGTGGTTTTCCCTGCTCCAACGCTGGGTCTATGTTATCGTTATTTCTGGCGAGGCGTGATTTGGGGCGGCGCTTGCGCCGCCGTTTTGATTGCTTCTCGAGGGAATAAGCCTTCGGTGCATCCTTCCATTCCTCGTCGACTTCTTTTGGTGTATCCACCATGTATACGTTGTATGATGAAGTCGACGTCCAGCACCCTGTGGGCGGTGGTTCCTCTTTGCCTGCCTCATCATTGTCCATACCGTCGATGTCTTCGGAGTCGAAGTCTAGCATGTCAGTTGAATCATTGATAGTGGCTATTAAGTGGGTGGTGGGTGGGCGTCGAATTTCTTCGTCGTCCACATCCCAATCATGTTGGCCATGATACGGCCAGGGCTCTCCTAACAAAGAGAGAGACCTTAGTGAATTCAGAATGTCGCCGAAGGGCGAGTGCTGAAAGGTATCTGCAGCGGTGAATTTCTTGATCGTTGCCCAATCGGATTTGATTGGCAGGGGCGCGGATGGTTCGGGGTCCGGAAGAGAGTCTGGCACCTTGGAGTCACGGGCCGCACAGAGATTTATGCTGGTGTTCAACTCGATCGCCGTTGATACTGCAACCCCTGAGGCGGTGTCTAACCACCCGTCCTCGATTGGCGCAGTTGGCTCCGAACTAAGGGTCGGAGCTGATGCGGGCTGGGCTTCCGGGGTACTGTTCGGTGGCAGAGCTAGGTCATACCCATCGCGACAGTGCGGCGCGCCCGGCTGTGGCTCGAATCTGTCGAAGATCAAGTCCCCACGGATGTCGGCCGTGTAATTCAAACTTCCAAGTCTGACCTGATGGCCAGGGGCGGAGCTTTCAATCTGCTCCAGCTAGCCAAGTGAATTAGCCCGCAGTGCAAAGCCGCCGAATATGAAGATCTGTCCGGGGAGAAAAGTCTCACCCTGGACCGCATCGCTATCGATGATAGTAGGAGCCATCAAGCCTAACGGCGACGACACAGAGGAACTCTCAATGAAAGCACCAATGTCGGTGTCAAAACCGGCAGATCTCGGGTAGGGGGTCCTGAACAGTGCGTCTAGGCGGATGGTAACTGGAGACAAGGGACACGAAGTTTTACCGAGGTTCGGGCCCTCTTGATGGAGGTAAAACCCTACGTCCTGCTTGATTAATATTGATGATATGGGTGTTACAAGAGTAGATCTACCACGAGATCAGAGAGACTAAACCCTAGAAGCTAGCCTACGGTATGATTGTATGTTGTCATTGTTGTCCTACGGACTAAAACCCTTCGGTTTATATAGACACCAGAGAGGGTTAGGGTTACACAAGGTCGGTTACAAAGGAAGAGATATACATATACGTATTGCCTAGCTTGCCTTCAACGCCAAGTAGAGTGCCATCCGGACATGAGACGAAGTCTTCAATCTTGTATCTTCATAGTCTAACAGTCCGGCCAATGGAGATAGTCCGGCTATCCGTAGACCCCCTAATCCAGCACTCCCACACTCCTCTATTCTTTCTTCTCCTTTTTTTTTCTTGCTCCTCTTCTTTTTTTATCCTTGAAGCGTTGTCGAGGCCACCCCAAACCCAAGAGAAGCAGCGTCGAGGCCACTAATTAATATTAGTTCTACGTTTGCCACTAATATATCCATCTGTCATGTTTGAATAATAATTGCTATGTTGTAAATATTTGTAGAAACTATGGACACCGCCCGAGACGAAGTAGTTGTTGGGGGACATAATCGCATGAGGAAGTGATGCCGTCTGCTTGTTGTTTCTCAACGACACAAATGATCTGGAAGCAGCTGGCTATGATTATGATGGCTTCGGTGACCCAATGCCGATGCAAGAAGGAGACCGTGAGGATGGCTCCGGTGACCAAATGCCGGTGCAAGAAGGAGACCGTGATGACGTCTCCGGTGACCGAACCGAGTCTGGCCAGGTATATATATTAGTTAAGCCTGTGCTGACTAGCTAATTGGTGCATTCATTGTTTCGGTATGTACACTTATTAATTAAGTCTTCGTTCTTTTTTCTAGCCTTCCGGATCGAGCACAACTTCGGTAAAGAGACGAGGCCCGAAGAAAAAGTTGAGCTCGGATGAAAGGTTTGAGATCATAGCAATCATGCCGGACGGCCAACCGATTGAACCCATCCGGACAAAGAGCGCATTTGTTGCTCAGTGCGGGGTTCTGGTTAGGGACAAGATCCCGATCAACATCCAGCAATGGTTAAAGCCGGCTACAGAAGACCCTGAGGTGTCTTATGTCAATGATATGCAGAAAAATGATCTTTGGACTGAGCTGAAGTCAAATTTCACCCTACCGCCAGAGGATGATCCGGAGAAGCCAGTTAAAGAGCAATTAATCAAGTCTTTTGCTCTTAAGAGGATGGCAGAACTATTCAGGAGGTGGAAGAAAGAGCTAAATAAGTTTGTCGATAAAAAAGAGACACCAGAATTCAAGGGCAGATATGAGAAGATCAGAGATCACTGGCCCGCATTTGTGGCCCACAAGACATCGGAAAAGAGTAAGAAGATGTCGGCGACAAACAAGCAAAATGCTGCGAAAAGAAGCATCACCATCGCACGGGGTCAGGTGGCTACCTCGTAGCCCGGCCTAAGTGGGCCAAGCCTGAGAATGATCTGGTTGATAAAGGGATCGAACCAGAGACAATTAACTGGCCAGACCGTTGCCGGACTTGGTTCTTCGGGGCTGGTGGAACCTTGGACCCTGTATCAGGGAAGTGCATTTGGACGGACGAGCAAATGGAAATATCAGTCAAGAGGCTTAAGCACTATATCAAAGGAGCGTAGCAAGGGACGTTCGTTCCAGACAGAGAGAACGACGAGCTCAAAATGGCCCTCCGGAATCCTGAGCACCCTGGAAGAACACGAGGCATGCTAGGCTCCATTCCATGGAAGGCTAGGTTTCCGAACGCAGGCGGTTACAAATGCCACAAGTGGAGCAGACCCAACTGCAGGGGCTGCACGCTAGGGTACAAGCGATAGAGGAACGAGAAGCAAATCGCAGCAAACGACCTGCCTAAGCTTCCCCCGAAGCTACCCCGCCATCTCAGCGGAGAAGTAGTGTGGCTTCCACTGAGCTGCTTCAGCCGGAGCATGTCTTGACGACTCCTGCCCGCTATCCCGTGGATGCTATCATGGAGTCTCAAAATTGCCTCCTTATGACGGAATGGATTAATATGAAGGTCAAGGCGGCTGTTGGCTCTATTTTTCCTACTGAACCCGGCGCAACTTTTCACTGCCGGCCGATTCCAGAAGGATATGTTAGGGTGATGGTCGATGAAATAACGGAGGGATTTGAGGACCTCCAGCTTGACCACCCTACCGGTGAAGGGGAGACTCGGCTGGGTTCTGCTCTGAAGACTCCATGCCTATGGCGGAAGGAGCTCATCAACCTTCCTAACTGGACGCCTCCGCCTCCTCCTCCTCCTCCGGCGAGTCAGGGCACTCTGCCTCCTCCACCGCCTCCTCCTTCGGCGAGTGACGATCAGGGCACTCGGCCGGCTCCTTCTCCGGCGCGTGGTGGCACTCCGCCTCCTTCTCCGCCTCGTCAGCAAGGGCGGAAGAGACCCGCCATCGCTCCGGCTGCTCTGGTGCATCGTAGTCCTTCTCCTCCGCCTTGTAAGCAAGTAAAGAAGACAGCTGCTCTGTCTGCTCTGCCGGCGTCTAGCAGTACAGCCAAAGGCGGGAGGACATACAGATTCGGTCCTTCTCTCAAGACTCTAGAGAAGTTACCATACGAGAGGACCCCGAAGGAGAACACCGAGATCACGCGAGAAGAAGTGAGGAACTTCTTTGAAGGGGTGAAAGCAAAGAAACATCCACCTCCAGAGGAGAAGGTAGATCCGGTGAAAGCGAAGCGCACTTTGTCTGCCCTAACAAAACCGCCCAAGTCTCCGCCGAAAGGCAACTATGAGCGCATTATTGGAAAGGCATTTGCCAAAGCGGAGCGGTCGGGAAGTACTGTTAGTGATCAAAGGCTGAAAGAACGACGAGCTGGGAAACAAATTGCCTAGCTCGGTGAACAAGTGAAGCAATCGTGCCCCCCGCTCAAGGTGCCTAGCGACATCGTCGATAATGATCCGAGGATGGTGCCCGGTTATAGCAATCTTGGAGATTACCTGCCCGACGATGTACATTATGATTTCATGGAGGTGCAGATACAAAGATATGAGTACGGGAAGCCTCTCGTCAAAGATGAAAGATATCTATCAACGATGATGCGAAGATTGCATGATTGGTACCTGAAAATCTGCAGAGAGTCTAGGGGGAGGAGTACTTTGTATGTGAGAGTTAAAAAGGAGCATGGCATCGTTGGAATTGAACTATTGCCTATTCCATTTGAGCAGTTCTTTCAGTTTTTGAATCAATTGGCCCTCGATAAAGCAACGGTCACCTGCTACTGTCTGTAAGTAGTATTACTTCTGTCATTAAGTCTCTCTATATAGCTCAGCTCTTTCATTGCTTGTATTTATGATTATCCTCACTATATTATGCAGATTGAAGATCATCGAATTGAAGAAAAGACAAATCGGTGATATTGGGTTCATTAACACAAATCGCATAGATGTAACTCAGGTTAAATTTCATGCCGCAGATACCGAGGCCAACTTGCTACGATCGTTGGTAATAAATGAAAACAAAGATATAATACTCTTTCCTTACAACTTCAAGTGAGTGTTACTGTCTTGTGCATATTCGGTTTCCCTTATATATTAGGCAATGTTATAGTAATGTAATTGATGAGTTATGCATGCGTGTGCAGTTTCCACTATATTCTTCTAGAGATTAAGCTTGAGCAAGGACTAGTAACATTCTTAGACTGGAGACAAAAAGATCCCCAGGACTATGCGGACATGACTCAAATGCTCGAAAAGTAAGTTAAATCGATCATTATCCACCATATCAGCAACTTTATTCATTTCCTGATATATCAAGTAATTGTTTTGTTTGTCTGGCAGGGTTTGGAGAAAATTCACCAAAAAAGCTCCGGGACTGCCGAAGAAGCTGCAATTTAGACACCCGAAAGTAAGTACTATAGTAGCATGTTCCTTGCATCTCCTAGTGATTCAAGCGCTAGTTTCATCAATACCATTTGGCATTCTTGCTTATCAGTTTGATTGACATCTATTTCCTGTAAAGTGGTTGTGGCAGGAATAAGGGAATGATTTATGTGGATACTACGTCTGCGAGTCCATCCACCACACGACCTGTGAGCGGGGCTACTCTGACGAACAATATGAATTGCTTAAATAACAACATTCACAATTTTATTTTATTACCATCATTTGTGTTGAGTTTCATTGATTCATATATATATATGTGTGTGTGTGTGTGTGTGTGTGTGTGTATATATATATATATGTGTGTATATATATGTATGTATTGACCCCCTTCTTCAAATTAGATGTTTCAGAAGTGGGATGAACTCCTAGCACCAGCTCGCATGCGAGCAATTCAAGAGGAATTGGCGGCATTCTTTCTTGACCACGTGAATACTATGTGGACCATGCATCCGTATGTTAGGATATTATATTTGTAAGAGATAATTATTTCATATATGTAGCCTGTAGTGTCGGATAGATAACGAGAACTTGTTGTTCGACCAATCTCTTGGAGAAGGAGAGGTGGTTGATATCACTTCTCTCTGTATGCATATATGTTCATGACGATCTTCTGTTTCCTTCCTTTGCTTAATAGCTAGCTAGTGTGTCTAGTCCTCTCTATACGTATGTATAGTACATAGCGTCGACCAAGCACGAACATAAGAGATGACACTTCTCTCTATTAATTATAGCTAGCTAACACAATATATGAAACACCTAAATTAGCCCCCCAAAAGCCCCAACCCCCCCCCCCCCTTTAAAAAAACAAAAACCCCAGCCACAGAAATGCTGACGCGTGGATGCCTATTGATTCCGGTTGGTGCCACCAACCGGGACCAAAGGCCCTCCTGCCTGGGCTCCGCGCACAGGCCACGTGGAGGCCCATCTGTCCCGGTTCCGGACCGAACCGGGACTAAAGGGACAGGGCATTAGTACCGACCCTTTAGTCCCGGTTCAGGAACCGGGACAAAAGGCCCTTACGAACCGGGACAATAGGCCCGTTTTCTACTAGTGATAGAAGTCAAACTGCTTACCAGCATGTCATACTTTGGTTCGGCGGTATTGTTGGATGAAGGGGCCCGGACCGACATTACGCGTACGCTTACGCGAGACTGGTTCTACTGACGTGCTTTGCACACAGGTGGCTGGCGGGTGTCAGTTTCTCCAACTTTAGTTGAACCGAGTATGGCTACGCCCGGTCCTTGAGAAGGTTAAAACAGTATCGTTGTGGTTTTGATGCGTAGGTAAGAACGGTTCTTGCTCAGCCCGTAGCAGCTACGTAAAATTTGCAACAACAAAGTAGAGGACGTCTAACTTGTTTTTGCAGGGAATGTTGTGATGTGATATGGTCAAGACGTGATGAGATATAAGTTGTTGTATGAGATGATCATGTTTTGTTGAACTTATCGGCAATTGGCAGAAGCCTTATGGTTGTCTCTTTATTGCATAAGATACAAGTGCCAAATAATTGCTTTACTTTATCGCTATGCGATAGCAATAGTTGCAAGAGCAATAGTTGGCAAGACGACCATGTGACGACACATTGACATAGATCAAGATGATGGAGATCATGGTGTCATGCCGGTGACGATGGAGATCATGATGATGCTTTGGAGATAGAGATCAAAGGCACAAGATGATGATGGCCATATCATGTCACATATTTTCATTGCATGCGATGTTTATCTTTTATACATCTTACTTTGCTTCGTTATGACGGTAGCATTATAAGTTGATCTCTCACTAAATTTCAAGATAAAAGTGTTCTCCCTGAGTATGCACCGTTGCCAAAGTTCATCATGCCTAGACACCACATGATGATCGGGTGTGATAAGCTCTACGTCCATCTACAACGGGTGCAAGCCAGTTTTGCACACGCAGAAATACTCGGGTTAAACTTGATGAGCCTAGCATATGTGGATATGGCCTCGGAACACTGGAGACCGGAAGGTCGAGCGTGAATCATATAGTAGATATGATCAACATAGTGATGTTCACCATTGAAAAGTACTCCATTTCACGTGATGATCAGTTATGGTTTAGTTGATATGGATCACGTGATCACTTAGATGATTAGAGGGATGTCTATCTAAGTGGGAGTTCTTAAGTAATATGATTAATTGAACTTTAATTTATCATGAACTTAGTCCTGGTAGTATTATCATATCTATGTTGTAGATCAATAGCTCGCGTTTAGCCCCCCTGTTTTATTTTTGATATGTTCCTAGAGAAAACTAAGTTGAAAGATGTTAGTAGCAATGATGCGGATTGGATCCGTGATCTAAGGATTATCCTCATTGCTGCATAGAAGAATTATGTCCTTGATGCACCACTAGGTGACAGACCTATTGCAGGGGCAGATGCAGACATTATGAATGTTTGGCTAGCCCAATATGATGACTACTTAATAGTTTAGTGCACCATGATTAACAGCTTAGAATCGGGACTTCAAAGACATTTTGAGCGTCATGGATCATATGAGATGTTCCAGGAATAGAAGTTAATATTTCGTGATTGTCTGGGTACTACAATCGCTTGAATCAAGTGGGAGTTAATCTTCCAGATAAAATAGTGATTGACAGAATTCTCTAGTCACCATCACCAACTTAGTAGAACTTCATGATGAACTATAGTATGCAAGGGATGACGTAAACGATTCCCGAGCTTTTCATGATGATGAAATTGATGAAGGTAGAAATCAAGAAAAAGCATCAAGTGTTGGTGATTACCAAGACCACTAGTTTCATCAAGAAAAGGGCAAAGGGGAAGAACAGCAAGCAAGTTGCTGCTCAAGTGAAGAAGCCCAAGTCTGGACCTAAGCCTGAGACTAAGTGCTTGTACTGCAAAGGGACTGGTCACTGGAAACGGGAATGCCCTGAATATTTAGTGGATAAGAAGGATGGCAAAGTGAACAAAGGTATATTTGATATACAGGTTATTGATGTGTACCTTACTAGTATTTATAGTAGCCCCTGGGTATTTGATACTTGTTCGGTTGCTAAAAATTAGTAACTCGAAACAGGAGTTACAGAATAAATAGAGACTAGTTAAGGGTGAAATGACGATGTGTGTTGGAAGTGGTTCCAAGATTGATATGATCATCATCGCACACTCCCTATACTTTCGGGATTAGTGTTAAACCTAAATAAATGTTATTTGGCGTTTGCGTTGAGCATGAATATGATTTGATCATGTTTATTGCAATATGTTATTCATTTAAAATCATAGAATAATTGTTGTTCTGTTTACATGAATAAAACCTTCGATGGTCATACACCCAATGAAAATAGTTTGTTGGATCTCGATCGTAGTGACACTAGTAGAAAACGGAGCTTTAAAACCGGTTTGTAAGGGCCTTTAGTGCCGGTTATGGAACCGGCACTAAAGTGTGGGCACAAAAGGCCCCCCCTTTAGTACCGGTTCGGCACGAACCGGCGCTAAAGTGCCACCACGTGGCATGAGCTCGCGCCCTGGTATGGGGGACCTTTAGTACCGGTTGGTGTTACCAACCGGTATTAAAGGTTTTTTTTTGATTTTTTTTTAAATTTGGAAAAAAAAATTTGATTTTTTTCGATTTTTAATTTTTCTGAATTATTTGATGATTTAGTCTCTAATCACCTCTCTTAACTGCTCAAGTGTGGACTAACCAAAATTCAAAAAACATAAATTAGAGCATATCTTTTTTTCCTTTTACAATTTTGTCATTTCAAAAATTGTCCTAAACCCTAAACCCGGGACTTAAAACATCGGAAACTCTATGCTAAACAGTAAAAACTAAGGGTTTAAACCATAAAACCTAACCCTAAACGCTGAAATCTAAACCCTAGCACTAAACGCTAAAAACGTCTAAAAACGTCTAAAACACCCAAAAACTCTATTTTCCCTTTGGAATTTTGCGATTTTAAAAAATTGTCGGCATGGAAAACTGGTTGTTTCAGCGGATCAATCTGTTTGTTCTACAAATTTTGATATATTATATGTATTTTTCTGAATTAGGATGATTTAGTTATGATTTTTTTCAAGTTTGAAAATTGCCCTATAGTCCCGGTTTGTGTCTCCAACCGGTACTATAGGTCAGACCCCTTTAGTACCGGTTCATGGCACGAACCGGTACTAAAGGTCAGACCTTTAGTACCGGTTCGTGCCACGAATCGGTACTAAAGGTGATTGTGGGGCCCCGGCCTGACGCCAGCCTGCCACCACCCCTTTTGTACCGGTTCGTGCCACGAACCGGTACTAAAGGTTCAACACGAACCGGCATTAATGCAAATCTGTTCGAACCGGCACTAATGGTACCATTAGTACCGGGCCAAAATCGAACCGGCACTAATGTGCTTCACGTTTGACCCTTTTTCTACTAGTGTGATACACATATTCATAATATTGATGCCAAAAGATGCAAAGTTGATAATGATAGTGTAACTTATTTGTGGCACTGCCGTTTAGGTCATATCGGTGTAAAGCACATGAAAATACATGCTGATGGGCTTTTGGAATCACTTGATTATGAATCAGTTGATCCTTGCGAACCATGCCTCATGGGTAAGATGACTAAGACTCCGTTCTCTGGAACAATGGAGCGAGCAACAGACTTGTTTGAAATAATACATACTGATGTATGCAGTCCGATGAGTGTTGAGGCTCGGGCGGGTATCGTTATTTTTCTAACCTTCATAGATGATTTGAGCAGATATGGGTATATCTACTTAGAGAAACTTAAGTCTGAAACATTTGAAAACTTCAAAGAATTTCAGAGTGAAGTGGAAAATTATCGTAACAAGAAAATAAAGTTTCTGCGATCTGATCGCAGAAGCGAATATTTGAGTTACGAGTTTGGCCTTCAATTAAAACAATGTGGAATAGTTTCACAAACTCATGCCACCTGGAACACTACAGCGTAATGGTGTATCCGAACGTCATAACCGTACTTTATTTGATATAGTGCAATCTATGATGCCTCTTACCGATTTACCACTATCATTTTGGGGTTATGCATTAGAGATAGCTGCATTCACATTAAAAAGGGCACCATCTAAATCCGTTGAGACGACACCGTATGAAATGTGGTTTAGCAAGAAACCTAAGCTGTCGTTTCTTAAAGTTTGGGGTTGCGATACTTATGTGAAAAAGTTTCATCTTGATAAGCTCAAACCCAAGTCTTCATAGGATACCCAAAGGAGACAGTTGGGTACACCTTCTATCACAGATCCGAAGACAAGACATTCTTTCTCGAGAATGGATCCTTTCTAGAGAAGGAGTTTCTCCCGAATGAAGTGAGTGGGAGGAAAGTAGAACTTGATGAGGTAACTGTACCTGCTCCCTTATTGGAAAGTAGATCATCACAGAAATCTGTTTCTGTGACTCCTACACCAATTAGTGAGGAAGCTAATGATGATGATCATGTAACTCCAGATCAAGTTACTACCGAACCTCGTAGGTCAACCAGAGTGAGATCCGCACCAGAGTGGTACGGTAATCCTCTTCTGGAGGTCATGTTAATTGACCACGACGAACCTACGAACTATGAGGAAGCAATGATGAGCCCAGATTCCGCAAAATGGCTTGAGGCCATGAAATCTGAGATTGGATCCATGTATAAAAACAAAGTTTGGACTTTGATTTACTTGCCCGATGATCGGTGAGTCATTAAAAATAAATGGATCTTCAAGAGGAAGACGGACGCTGATAATATTGTTACTATCTACAAAGCTCGAATTGTCGCAAAGTGTTTTCGACAAGTTCAAGGTGTTGACTACGATGAGATTTTATCACTCGTATCGATGCTTAAAAGTCCGTCTGAATCATGTTAGCAATTGCCACATTTTATGAAATCTGGCAAATGGATAAACAAAACTACATTCCTTAATGGATTTATTAAAGAAGAGTTGTGTATGATGCAACAAGAAAGTTTTGTCAATCCTAAAGGTGCTAACAAAATATGCAAGCTCCAGTGATCCATCTATGGACTAGTGCAAGCATCTCGGAGTTGGAATATACGCTTTGATAAGTTAATCAAAGCATATAGTTTTATACAGACTTGCGGTGAAGCCTGTATTTAGAAGAAAGTGAGTGGGAGCACTATAGCATTTCTGATAAGTATATGTGAATGACATATTGTTGATCGGAGATAATGTAGAATTATTTTGCAAAGCATAAAGGAGTGTTTGAAAGGAGTTTTTCGAAGAAAGACCTCAGTGAAACTTCTTACATATTGAGCATCAAGATCTATAGAGATAGATCAAGATGCTTGATAAGTTTTTCAAAATGGAACAGTCAAAGAAAGAGTTCTTGCATGTGTTACAAGGTGTGAAACTGAGTAAGACTCAAAGCCCGACCACGGCAGAAGATAGAAAGAGAATGAATGTCATTCCCTATGCCTTGGCCATAGGTTCTATAAAATATGCCATGCTGTGTACTAGATCTATTGTATACCCTACACTGTTTTTGGCAAGGGAGTACAATAGTGATCTAGGAGTAGATCACTTGACAGCGGGCAAAATTATCCTTAGTGGAATAAGGATATGTTTCTCGATTATGGAGGTGAAAAAAAAGGTTCGTCGTAAAGGGTTATGTCGATGCAAATTTTGACGCTGATCCAGATGACTCTAAATCTCAATCTGGATACATATTGAAAGTGGGAGCAATTAGCTAGAGTAGCTCCGTGCAGAGCATTGTTGACATAGAAATTTGCAAAATACTTACGGATCTGAATGTGGCAGACCCGTTGACTAAGCTTCTCTCACAAGCAAAACATGATCACACCTTAGTACTCTTTGGGTGTTAATCACATAGCAATGTGAACTAGATTATTGACTCTAGTAAACCCTTTGGGTGTTGTTCACATGTCCATGTGAACTATGGGTGTTAATCACATGGTGATGTGAACTATTGGTATTAAATCACATGGCGATGTGAACTAGATTATTGACTCTAGTGCAAGTGGGAGACTGAAGGAAATATGCCCTAGAGGAAATAATAAAGTTATTATTTATTTCCTTATATCATGATAAATGTTTACTATTCATGCTAGAATTGTATTAACCGGAAAAATAATACATGTGTGAATACATAAACAAACATAGTGTCACTAGTATGCCTCTACTTGACTAGCTCGTTGATCAAAGATGGTTGATACGTCTCCAACGTATCTATAATTTTTGATTGCTCCATGCTATATTATCTACTGTTTTGGACATTATAGGGCTTTATTATCCACTTTTATATTATTTTTGGGACTAACCTATTGATGACCCACAAGTATAGGGGATCTATCGTAGTCCTTTCGATAAGTAAGAGTGTCGAACCCAACGAGGAGCAGAAGGAAATGATAAGCGGTTTTTAGCAAGGTATTCTCTGCAAGTACTGAAATAAGTGATAACAGATAGTTTTGTGACGGGATAAATTGTAACGAGCAACAAGTAACAAAAGTAAATAAGGTGCAGCAAGGTGGCCCAATCCTTTTTGTAGCAAAGGACAAGCCGGAACAAACTCTTATAATAGGAAAAGCGCTCCCGAGGACACATGGGAATATCGTCAAGCTAATTTTCATCACGTTCATATGATTCGCGTTCGATACTTTGATAATTTGATATGTGGGTGGACCGATGCTTGGGTGCTGTTCTTACTTGAACAAGCATCCCACTTATGATTAACCTCTATTGCAAGCATCCGCAACTACAACAAAAGTATTAAGGTAAACCTAACCATAGCATGAAACATATGGATCCAAATCAGCCCCTTACGATGCAACGCATAAACTAGGGTTTAAGCTTCTGTCACTCTAGCAACCCATCATCTACTTATTACTTCCCAATGCCTTCCTCTAGGCCCAAATAATGGTGAAGTGTTATGTAGTCGACGTTCACATAACACCACTAGAGGCTAGCCAACATACATCTTATCAAAATATCAAACGAATACCAAATTCACATGACTACTAATAGCAAGACTTCTCCCTTGTCCTCAGGAACAAACGTAATTACTCACAAAGCATATTCATGTTCATAATCAGAGGGGTAATAATATGCATGTAGGGTCTGAACATATGATCTTCCACCAAATAAACCAATCAGCATCAACTACAAGGAGTAATCAACACTACTAGCAACCTACTAGCACCAATCCCGGACAATGAGACAAGAGTTGGATACAAGAGATGAACTAGGGTTTGGAGATGAGATGGTGCTGGTGAAGATGTTGATGGATATTGCCCTCTCCCGATGAGAGGAGCGTTGGTGATGACGATGGTGATGATTTCCCCCTCCCGGAGGGAAGTATCCCCGGCAGGACAGCTCTGCCAGAGCTCTAGATTGGATCCGCCAAGGTTCCGCCTCGTGGCGGCGGAGTCTCATCCCGAAAAGTTCCTTCTTATTTTTTGCTCATCGAAAGACCTCATATAGGAGAAGATGGACGTCGGAGAGCCACCAGGGGGCCCACGAGGTAGGGGGCGCGCCATACCAGTCCATAATGCAATAAATATCGATATAAAAGCATGATGCAAAATGGACGTATCAACTCCCCCAAGCTTAGACCTCGCTTGTCCTCAAGCGAAAAGCCGATAACAATAAATATGTCCTCATGTTTAGAGGTAGAGGCGTCGATAAAAATAAAATACGGACATGAAGGCATCATGATTATTCTCATAACAGCAACATATATAGATTTTGTCATATGATTACTTATGTTCAAGTGATGATCTATTCACAATGCAAAAGTATAAATCATAAACCTTATTGGGCTCCGACAAACTATAATCTCAGTCATTGCAGCAATTGCAATTTATCATAACATCGGAAAGAGTCTATGTCAGAGCTAAAAAGCAAGTCCACATACTCAACTATCATTTAGTCCTCCATAATTGCTAACACTCACGCAATACTTGTGGTTACGGAGTTTTAATCGGACACAGAGAAAGATAGGGGCTTATAGTTTTGCCCCACAACCTTTTACCTCAAGGGTAATGTCAACAATAATGGTTCATGCTCCCCTACATCCAATTAGATATATATATATATATATATATATATATATATATATATATATATATATATATATATCATGTTCTTTCCAACATGCTGAGCTTGCCAAAGGATAACATGAAAAAGAAAAGGTGAACATCACCATGACTCTTGCATAAGGTAGAAGATAATAATAAAGGATAGGCCGTTCGTAGAGGGAAGCAGAGGTTGCCATGCGCTTTTATGGTTGGATGCATAAAATCTCAATGCGAAAGAACGTCACTTTATATTGCCCCTTGTGATATGAACCTTTATTATGCAGTTCGTCGCTTTTATTACTTCCACATCACAAGATCGTATAAAGCTTATTTCTCCCACACCAATCAATCATACATATTTGGAGCAATTTTTATTGCTTTGCACCGATGACAACTTACTTGAAGGATCTTACTCAATCCTTAGGTAGATATGGTGGACTCTCATGGCAAAACTGGTTTAAGGGTATTTGGAAGCACAAGTAGTATTTCTACTTGGTGCTAAGAATTTGGCTAGCATGAGGGGGAAAGGCAAGCTCAACAAGTTAGAGGATCCATGACAACATACCTTATCTCAGATATAAGAAAGACATAACTCATTACGTTGTCTTCCTTGTCCAACATCAACTCTTTAGCAGGTCATATTTTAATGAGTGCTCCCAATCATAAAAGATGTCAATGATAATATATCTATATGTGAAAACCTCTCTATCCTTATTACTTCCTATTAATTGCAACAATGACCAAAGCTATGTCTGCCAACTCCCAACAACTTTTAATCATCATACTCTTTCTATGTGAAGTCACTACTCTCAATAAGATCAATATGAACTTTTTGTTTCTTTTTATTCTTTTCTTCTTTCTTTTATTCATCCAAGATCATGGCAAAATAATCGAGCCATTGACTCAACACTAATCTTTATTATATATAGCTCACGGACTCGATTACAAAGAAAGATCATAAAGCAAAACTCAAAACTAGATCATGCCATAAACTTTATTCTACTAGATCAAGATACTACTAATAGGATCAAACTAAGAAAAATGGTAAAGACAGGAGTTGTGATTGTGATACGATACCAGGGCACCTCCCCCAAGCACTACACCACGCACCATAATTCCCTACTGACGTCTGTTGGGAAAAAGTCACTATTGCCGACCCACAGTCGGCTAGAAAAATTTCTAACAAACTGTGGGTCGGGAAACCCGTGTACACTAACCCGCTGTCGGTCGGGAATGGTACAGCAGATATCATCCAACGGTTGGTCGGGGATTCTATTATGGCCCATCGAACATCGGTCGGTAAATAACCCCGACCGATAGTTGGACGCTAAAGTGGGCCTCGTGAGCCCAAAATTTTTAGCGCCAAACTGGCCCAACCCGCGAAGTTTCCCCCCTCAAAATCAGGATGCCGCCGCCCCACGCTCCATTCGTTCCCCACCAACGAAATCCCTAGATCTCTCCTGTTGCTCCCCACGCACGTCGGCGCCCACGCCTCCGACCGCCGCCCGGGGCTACCGCCGGTCTATCCCACCGCTGCCCCACGCCGCCCTTCCTCTGTAGCACCGCCCCACGCTACCCTTCCTCTGTAGCACCGCCCCACGCCGCCCTGTCCCTACAGCGCAGCCCAACTCCGTCCCGCCTCTCTCCGCCGCTGGCTCCACACCCTCGTGATCTCTCTCCGGTTGGCCGCCTCTTTCCAACATCCCTGGCCCGACCTCCCCATCTCCACCGTCCAGCTCACGAAGACACACACAGCGGCAGATTTGGATGGGGGCAGCGTGCGCCTGGGCAAGGGCATCTCTCTCTGTCTTCGGCTGGGCAGGGGCACAGAAGCGGCTGAGGTACAAGCTCCTCCCTCCATACATTCCTCTGTCTTTGGTCCAGTTATTTTGCCGCATCAATTTGTATTACAAAGTTTGTTAAGAGCTAAACTGGGAGTGAAGGAGTTTGTTGTGGATGACTCTGTTATTTGCCCCTTCAGTACTCTGTTGGTAGACGCTGTTTATGTAGATTTAATATTTTTTATAGTACTGAGTTATGTTAGATTTAATTTTTATTACAGTACTAAGTTCTGTTGGCAGCCTGTAGCTTCTTTGTCAAAAAATGTGAAAATAACTTGGTTCTCTCGAAAGTGAAGCTTCTTTGCAGCACCAATGGATGTGTTTCTAGTGTTTGTGCTGCTCCAGCTAATCACATTTCTGGGATGAGTTCATGACAATGGCGCGTCAGCATACCGCCATCCAACTGCCCAAATACTCAACTTTTTCTTACAGAAATCTTCTTCATGCTTTACTTTCTTACTGAATTTTTCTTCATGCCGCCCAAGAAAAACAACAGAACAATAGTTCTTACTTCCTTGAAAGATGGCTCAAGCCAAACATAGATAGCCTTGTGACATGGTTGTCTTGCTTTCCTTGTTTCAATTCATTTTAGTGTACACCACTTTGCTGGAGAACCACATCCAGCCGGAGGAAAGAACCATGGAATCACAATGCAGAACTCCCGCTGCATAGTTCTTGCTTCCTGCCTCTCAAAGAAAAGGACCTGGCCCACAATGGCCTGAATCAAGCTCATCTTGAATCTTGGTATCACATAGACATATAGATAGGTTTATTATTGTCATGTTTCCCTGCAAGCAACTACAACCAAAATTAACCTAGAAACTAACACTATGCAGACTGATTATGCTGCATACAAAAGATACTGTGGATTAGTATATGCATTTCTCGTTATAAATATTTTTCCATTTGTTGTTATAAATATTTTTCCTATACAAATTCCAAAGGACCAGAGCAGTCACCATGATTGTCAAATTTCCTTCAATGCCAAGGTCAAATATTGTGTGGAAACATTTATGATGCAATAATCACTTCTGCTACTGAAACATTGCATCTGACCGGACTATACAGTGCCAAGATGTCCTCCATGGGGTGGGGTAATATAACTGGTGGCACAAACTTACTTTTACAACTAAGGGGCAAACAATGGGCATACGGGCCAAACAATGGATCGCAATAGGATGTAGCACAAGCCTCTCGGTTCTCTCTATACATATGACCTGACATTCATCTCTCTCATTTTTTCTGCAGTTAAACAGAGGACAACTGTTTGTAACATTGAGCCGATGAAGAGAAGTAGCAGAATATTCGACGCCACCTTAGTGCATAAGGTGTGTGGAGTGTCCAGTGTTTATTTTTGCTTTTAGTATATGATTTTCTTGATGTAGTGCCTCATAAGTCTTGAGTTTGATCCACTAATATTTTCTATTTTCAGCGATGTACTCATATAGTGTGTCTTTTGCAGGAGGAAAAATGGCAAGCGCAAGCGGAAAAGCTAAAGATGGTGGGGTCACGGAGGAACAACTGAAAGCGTTTGAGTATAAATACAGAAAAGTAGGACCAGAGAACAAAATGAAGCAAGTCATCCTGCTGAATCAAAACTATAGTATATCCATCCACATATCCTAACTGTAGTATATCCCTGCAGCACACTCTGTTATGGGCATAAATAAACACATATGCACGTATTCATTATCAAAACACAAACAATATATAGGATGAGAGTCCCACCTCTCCTCCCTCCGGCGCCCTAGGCTCTCCGGCGATCTTCCTCCTCAGCCAGTAAATTTTGGTTTCTCTCCGCCCATCTTCTCTGGCGCTCTTTGATCTACCACCCTATACCCATCTCACATGGGTTCTCATGGTGGATCCACCTTGGATCTGGATTTCTCCAAAGGAGTGGCTTTTGCGGAAGAGGTTTTCAGATCTTGTGGGAAAACCATTCATCCCTCGGATGACATGAGCCATTTTATTATGGTTATGTCTTTTAGCAGACATAGATTCCGTCTTGATGAGGATTCGGTGGCGGCGGCATTGGAATGTGCAACTGGAGGATCTGCAATCGATCTATCTGTGCAACTCATTGCGGACAAGGTATTCTCATTTATGGTATCATGCAAACGTGTTGGCATTTTTATTCTCCATTTGCGATCTTTCGCGTGCCCGCAATTCAAATGCTACTTTCATCTGTGGGGAAATGGCGGCCCTAATTGGAAACGTGAATTTACTATTTGGAAGAAAGAGTGTGATGCGGAGTGGATTATCATCAGTCCTTAGAGGCGTGCTTCTATTGGTTTGCTTGCTATGCATAAGCCTCCTTCCAAATCTGCATTACGTTCGGGTTTTAGGCCTCCGAGGAACATTTCTTTCGCTACTTTCCAACAGTATGATGCCTGCAAGGGATACTCTTATCCTGCTTCGCCAGGTCTTGTTGATCTGGTTTCAGATGCTGGGTACGCTGTGTTACCTCGTGAGAGAGACATCGTGCCTCCACCGCCGGCGACTGAACTCCGATGGACGATGGCAGAACCACCCATTATTTTCGGAACAGTCAACGTCCAAGCTATTTCCTCGGCTGGGATTTCTAATCCAGCCATTTCGGACGTGAATTTGCATGTGCATGGGAAGGAACGGGCTGGTCCGGCTGCGGCCCAGGAGACCTCTTCAGCCCAGCTTAATACCCAGCCCGAGGAGATTTCCTCGGCCCAGTTTGATTTGGCCCAAGCTGCATCCGGATCTCAATCTACCCCTCCACCTGTTATTGGAAATGAGGAGTTTATTACTCCCAGGGCATCGGAATCACCTGTTGATTATGACAGATTTAATGATTTTGTGGATGACATGGTTTTCAAAGTTTGGAAATGTCAAAATTGTTTGTCCATGAGGCATTTATCCAGCGCGTGCACCAGCAAGGTTAGGTGCCGTAGATGCTATCGGTTGGGGCACCGGGCAAAGGGTTGTTCCGATTCTAGTCTATCTCCCTCTGCTTATAGGTGGGTCCCATGGAGCAAATCCACCGTATCGAACCGGTCTACTAGTTTATCGGAGCAGGACTCCTCGATTTCTCCCATAGCTAGCCCGGAGGGGTCTATGCCCAGTCCTATCAAGCCTGCCACCCCGTCCATCCCACCGTTGCCAGTTGAGCCACCGCCCACAACGCCTCTGCCGCCCACCTCACCACCGCCCTCAATCGTCTCGACTCCGGCTTTGGATCACCCCTCCCCAGCTCCGGCAATGGCCAACTTTCCGCTGGACCCGATGGATTTCCTCCCGCATGGCTTCGACATCATTGATGGAGGGGAGCTGTGCCTGCCTCGCACTTTCTTTGCGCCGGCGGTGGCTCCGGATCGACAGCATGAGGAGTATACCATCGCCATTGTTGAGCCGGCTCCTCTACCTGAAGAAGTTGCCATCTTCCAGAATCTGGTCAGTGATTTTGTCGTCAATAATCTGCAGAGAGCTGTGCTGGATGCTCAGCCGTGGATCCAAGGGGTTGGTTTGTTTAGATTGTGTAGTGCTCTGGCCCGTCAAGCATTAGTTGATCATCCTCCTTTTAACTTGCGCAACGATAGATTTGTCAGGTTTATTTTGCATGATGAAGGTATCAACTACAGAGCTGCACTGGGTTTTAGAAGGGGATGGGTTATGCTGCTAGGCGTTCCTTTGGACTATAGGCGCTCTCAATACCTTGCAGATGTTATCAGTACTTTTGGGCGCTTCCACCATTGGCATCAGGATGATCCGATCATTGGTCTATGTGTCTTTTCCTGCGCCGACTATGGTTCCCAGATTAGTGACATACAGAGAATTTGCAGACTTTGGAGGGGTTCGGATCTCTTGGTCTGCACCAGTTTATATTCTATCTGCGGACCTTGCGGATATCCTACATGCTGATGAGGACCCAATGCCCTTCAATGGCAACCCCCACCCTCTCCCTGGCAACATGCAGTTCAACAACCATAACTGGGTCCTGCCTGAGTTCCCAGAACTGGGCTGGAACGATGTGCCTGCACCTGACAATGGGCAGCCATAGAATGATCCCCCACTGTTTCAGGAAGTTCTGCAGCAGGATAATGTTGAGGAAGTTCAGTCTCAGGAATCCATTGTGCTCCAGCGGTCTGAGGATTCAGTTAACAATGTGAATGATGCTGCTGAAATGGCTATTCTACAACACCCAATGGGACTGCAGCAGCCTCCTTTGATGATCGGACAAGTTCTAACTACTTTTGGGCCTGTTCTGCCCCCTGTCATGCAGTGGAAACGTACTTTTGAGAAGGTACTGCCGCTTATGGGGATCTCTGATATCCCAAAGTTTGGCTTCCGATCTGATCTTGGTGCTTTTCTGAACAAGCAGTCCTGGGCGACTCTTTTCAACACTCCATCCCCAAAATTACAGCTTCTGCCTGCACCTGTTTCTGTGACTCGGTCTCTAGAAGTGACACCTGTTAAACGGCCGGTAGCTCGAGCTCTGTGTTTTGATGATATTGATGAACCTGTTGCTGAAGCATTTGAGTTTATGGCTGTTACTAAAGTTACTCTGAAGAGTGGGAGAAAGCCTAAGGCCTCTCGAGTTATGGTGGATTCTGAGGTCAGGCGCAGTGCTCGTCTTAGTGCGATGCGTGATGGATATCGTCAGGTAACTTCTGGCACACCTTCTAGGAGGCCGCACACACTGAAGAAGCGCAAATCTATGCCTTCCCAGTCTGAGGACGACTCTGCAGTGCCTCCTCTGACGGCCATAGTCGATCTTCAGCGAATTGGTACTCGTCTTCGCATCGCGCCGGAGAAGATCACGACGGATAAGCTTGCAGCTAATCCTACCCGCTCCAACAAAAGCGCAAGTTCTGATGATTAGTTGCTTCATCCAGGGTTTAGGTCCATGGCGTACCATAATCGCCATTTATCTGTTCTTATCTGTTTGGAACATTGATGTTTTCGTCTGTTTAGTGGGTTGTAGGCCATTGCGTGGCTTACTTTTAATTGTGTGCTCTTTTGGTTTGTAATGAATCAAACTTCGTTTAGAGAGTGGAAAGTACTTTGTTGGAATGTTAGGGGTTTGAATTCTGAAGCGCGTCAGCTCGCTGTTAGGCAAAAGATCAATGAAAGTGGGTGCTCTGTTGTTTGCCTTCAGGAAACCAAATGCATGCATATTGATCAACGCTTCATTAGAAAGTTCTGTCCTCGGTGTTTTGATAACTTTGTCTATGTGCCATCGGTTGGGGCATCAGCCGGTATGGTGGTCATCTGGAATTCATCCTTCTTCACAGGCAATTTAATTGAGGCTAAGCCATTTGGTATTATTATGAAGTTTCAATCTAAGCATACATCAGAGACTTGGTTTCTTGTCTCAATTTATGGTCCGTGTCAAGGACCGGCACGTGACGATTTTGTGAAGTGGTTATATAATCTGGATATTCATTTTGAGGACAATTGGCTGCTTTTAGGTGATTTCAACTTTATGCGATCGTTTGAGAATCGAAATCAGCCAGGTGGTGATGTGAATGATATCTTTTTGTTTAACGAAATAATTGGTCATTTGGGTCTTGTTGAGCTGCCAATCAAGGGCCGTCAGTACACATGGTCTAATATGCAAACCACACCTCTGCTAGAACAAATTGATTGGTTTTTTACATCTGTGGCTTGGACACATGATCACCCCAACACAATGGTCTTTCCGCTTGCGCGCACTGCCTCTGATCACGTTCCGTGTGTGGTTTCCATTGCCACTTGTATTCCCAAGGCAAAGGTTTTTCGCTTTGAAAACTATTGGGTTGATCTGCCTGGTTTTATGGATTGTGTATCTGAGGTTTGGAACAGACCTGTGGATAGATCTTCAACTTCCTTAACCATTTCTACTAAATTCAAAACTCTTCGTTATGCTCTTAAGAAATGGCATCTCAACCTCTCCACAGTCAAGGCTCTCATTGCTGATTGCAACAAAGCAATCATGTTTTTGGATAATATTGAGGAATTTAGGCCCTTGAGTTGGCCGGAGTTCAACTTTCGCAAGATTGTCAAATTACATCTTGAAGATATTTTGCATTGGCAGTTCATTTATTGGAAGCAACGTTGCACGATTAGAAATATCAAAGTTGGTGAGGAAAATTCAAAAAAATTCCATGCTATGGCAACGGAAAGGTATCGGAGAAACACCATTTCCTCGATCAAATCTGTGGATGGGGAGGTGATTTCTGATCATCAACAGTTAGCAGGGATGTTTTGGTCTGACTTCAATAGTAGAATGGGCCAGGCAAAAGGTATTCAAATGGGTTTTGACCTTGACACATTAATTACGCGGATAGATGGTCTGGAGAATTTATCCTTGCCTTTCACAGACTCCGAGGTGGATACGGTGATTAAGAACATGCCTTCTGACCGCGCTCCGGGCCCTGATGGGTTTACTGGTCTTTTTCTCAAGAAATTCTGGAATATTCTGAAGCCAGATTTTATGAAGCTGGTCAACGAATTTTATGAGGGAAAGTGTGACCTGGAGTGTCTAAATACATCTCTCATTACCCTCATTCCCAAGAAGTTGAGCCCGGAGTATATTGGTGATTTTAGGCCCATTTCGTTGACAAATACTTGCCTCAAGTTTTTAACTAAACTTTTGGCAAATCGTTTACAGAGTGTGATCTTAAAATGTATTCACCGCAATCAATATGGGTTTCTTCGCTGTAGATCCATTCAAGATTGTCTTGCATGGTGTTTTGAATATATCCATCAGTGTAAGGCATCCAAAAGGCCTATAATCCTTCTCAAGTTGGATTTCACGAAGGCGTTTGATACCATCGAGCACGAGCTGATTCTCAGGGTCCTGAAATGTAAGGGTTTTGATGATCGCTAGACAGGTTGGATTGATAGCATCTTGTCCTCTGGATCCTCTTCGGTTCTTTTAAATGGTGTGCCTGGTAGTCATTTTGTCTGTCGTTCGGGTGTGCGTCAAGGAGACCCATTATCCCCTTTGTTATTTGTGATTGCTGTGGATTTATTGCAGTCTGTGGTTAATGAGATGTGTGCAAGGAACATTCTCACACTGCCCATACCAACCTCTTCACGGGGCTATCCGATCGTGCAATACGCTGATGACACATTAATTGTCCTTCCGGCGGTGGACAGCCAGCTCATTGCTTTCAAGGATATGCTTGAGACCTTTGCTAAGTCTACGGGTTGCAGGTTAACTTTAGTAAATCCTCATTAATTCCAATGAATATGTCTGATGAGGAGGGTAAACGTGTGGCTGCTTTGCTTGGGTGTGATGTTGGCTCCATGCCATTTACTTACCTGGGATTGCCAATGGGTACTAGTAGACCCACAATTTATGACTTGCTTCCCTTAGTGGATCGCATAGAGAGAAGATTGTCTGCCTCCTCTTGTCTGTTGAACCAGGGCAGCCGGCTACAGCTCTTGAAATCTGTTCTTTCTTCCATGCCAATATACTTCTTGTGCACTCTCTCATTACCTCAAGGAATTTTGAAACAGATTGAACGCATCATGCGGCAATGTTTGTGGCGAGGCAACTCTGATACACCAAGACAATCATTGGCAGCTTGGGAGTTAGTATGTCGGCCCAAGAGTCATGGAGGACTTGGGGTCCTGGACCTGGGCATACAAAATGATGCCTTGTTGATCAAGCATCTCTACAAAGTTTTTAACAAGTTGGATGTACCTTGGGTTTCTCTTATCTGGGACACATATTATGTTGTTGCACCGCCCCAAGTAACTCGAAGTTGTGGTTCTTTTTGGTGGCGTGACGTGATGAAGCTGTATGATAAATTTTGTCAATTGGCTGTCCCTCACGTGCGCTCCGGAGACTCGGTGGTTTTTTGGCTGGATCGGTGGCAATTTAATAACGAGGTGGTTATCATGCAACAGCGTTTCCCGAGGCTCCACTCTTTTGTGATTGATGACACGCTTACCATTAAGGATGTGATGGAGCTGCCTGACCCGACCGACAATTTTCACCTGCCTCTATCAGTTGAAGCTTTTGAGGAATTCAACCAGCTTCAGGCTTTAATGCCTCTGATCAATTTGCATGAGGGAGTTAATGATGTCTGGAAATGGCCTTCAAAGACTGGGGATTATCGATCCAGGATCTACTATCTGTTTTGTTTCTCCGAAGTTGTGGTTGACCCCATATTTGGGTGGATCTGGAAAATTTCTTGTACTCTCAAGCTCAAGGTGTTTGGCTGGCTCCTTTTGATGGATCGTCTAAACACTAGGGATATGATGCAGCGACGACATTGGATTATTCAGGATGATACATGTGCTATGTGCTTCTCAGGTTTGCATGAAGATAGAGCTCATCTCTTCTTTGCTTGCAACTTTAGCCAACGTGTCTGGAATTATTTGGGCATCTCATGGAGTGTTCACCCTAACCAGACTACTTTTGGAATGGCTTGCGCGGCCAGGGAGGAATTTGGTCAGCCTTTTTTCACTAAGGTAGTCTTTACGGCTACTTGGAATATTTGGACCCAAAGGAATGGAAGGATCTTCAGAAATGAGTTGCCCACTTTCAGATCTTGGAGGAGGAATTTTATTCATGATATTTCTCTTTTAGATCATAGAATCAAGTGTAAATATAGAGATAGACTAACCTCTTGGATAGATTCCCTCCCCTAATCTCTCTCTGTAAGTAGTCTTTCTTTTGCTCTTTGTAATTTTGTATAACTTACCTATTGTTTTTAATAAAGGGCTGTGAGGCTGTTGCCTTGCAGTATATAGTCAAAAAATATATATATGATAACAAAACAGTAGGCAGTGATGTTGTCAACATGTCTAGTCATCATAAATCTCCTTACCTTTTTTCTTATAGTCTCGCAGTGCTATCACCAAAAAGAATCGCTCCAATGAAGTGCCTCATACATCCGGGAGCAAGAGTCACAAACAAAATATATACATATATATATATATATATGATAATTTTCTTGTAGCCTCCTAGATCTTCTTGTGAGGTTGTTGTCAATGTTGTGATCACAAGGGATGCAACACTGCCTTATGAATATGATGGTTTACGATTTGTCGCTGATGCTGTCACAAGGTCCATTGCATGGCCATCTAGCAAGGTAATCACCAACAATATGTGTTTTGTCTACTTGGCTCAAATTGTTTGACGTGTCATACTGATTCATGATCACTTTGGTAGATGAAACCCTACAAGCCAGGGGCATCTTCCTCATCCCACCACTAAGGTATTTATGTGATTCACTATTTATGTGATCATGTTGTTATCATGACCACTTGGTACTGTACAAGAGCTTCTTCTTGGTGCTCCCTAGCTAGCTCAAAGTGCATGAAGAGTGCATCATGTAATCTGGTCATCATGGAATTTATCATGGAATCCTAGCTCAAAGTGAATGAAGGTTCCATGATGACCAGATTCCATAAGTTAATCTGGACATAAGTTTATCGTGGAATCCTTGCTGCTAGTTATGTAGTAATAGTTGCTTCCCTGTGTTCATTTAGGCCCAGTTCGGATGCAAAGTTTTTTTAATAGCACAGTTTCTGTAAAAAAACTGCACTTTTGAAATACTTTGATGTGTTTGGTCCAAGTATATACCATGGTTCTACAAATTGTAATATCCCCAATGTATCTATTGCTGCCAGCAGGAACATAGCATTATGTTTTTTGTGTCCATGCATCTATTGCTGCCACCAGGAAGATAGCAACATGCCTTTCAGTACCATTCAATTTTATGGCCACTACTGAAGAGTAAACAAAGATAACTGAAATACTGTACTTCTCACATGGATAGAAAACACCAGTAAGGTGTATCTCTAATACTTAGCTATATGGTACCAATTCCCTAGAAAACAAGTTATATGCCCACATAGCTCTAGCTCTTTCTTGTGTTTAAGAAATAAAAATTACATTTCAATTACGCCTCTTAAACCACCCTCCGTGTTAATCTTGTCTGAGGTATTCTCTGACAGAAAGTCAAGTCAAACATCAACAGATGACAGATGCATGTGAAACCTGTAGTCTGGACTTCCCTTCGCTTTTTATGTCTCATATTCTTTCTCTCTTGCAGATCTCTGATGGTGGTGGAAAGACAACATTTGTTTATTTCATTGTCAATAAGAAAACATGAGAATATATCTTTTCTTCATCATCATTGTCGAAAGGTTGCTAGTACTTAGCTTCCTGTATTTATAACTAGACGAGTGTAGCAGTCAACATAGCTACACCTACAACATTTTTTATGTTCCCTGTTATGCAGCTTGACATGAATTATTTTCAGTTTCACAGCATAACATAAATCGTCAGTGCACAACATTTTTTTAACCCTGTGATATAAATCATGTGAAGATAGTCATGAAATGGTTTAATCATCCAATTATTTCTCAAAACTTAGGGTCGCGTCTCCTTGTCAACTTTGGTTATTCTTAGTTTGACACTTTCGTAAGGATCCGAAGTTTATAGGCCTGTAAATCAAACTTATTCACCTCAAAGTTAGCTGGTTGTATATTAATTCGGTTTCTATGTTCCATGCCTGATGCTCTTTACTCTCAAGTTGAACAGGTAGTACAGTAGTACTCACTGAAAAGGAAATTTCATCCGCTTGCATGTATATTAATTGTACACTTTTTTGTCTTTCCAGGTTGCTGTCAGGTTGTGTACGGAAGACAAGAGGAACAAGAAGGAACCATGAAGTTGTCAGTTTGTGTCAACTAGATATCTTTTGTAATGGAGCAAAACCAATGCATCTTGTAGCTACCATTTTGTAAAGGATATCTTGTAACATAGCAAGCATTGAACTGTGGGACATGCATCTATCATTTTATAAACATATCGGGTGTTTCGGTCACCCAGGAAAATGTTTCCTCTTATTTAGTTACCTCTATTATGAGAATTATAAGTGTTATTTTTGTTTGGTTCAGGTTTAATATTTGAGAGTACATGCAAGTTATTGTAACTTGATAGATAATGATGAGATATGTAATCTGATTGATATTGTTTTGATAATGTAATATGCCAAACACCATTGGCAAAGTGCAGATGAACTGTCGGTCGACAAAAGGAATCACCGTCCTACCGTTGGTCGGAAGGTTCATGGCAGGGCCAATGGAAAGTTGGTCCGCAAAGATATTGCCGTCAAACAGTCGGTCGGGAAAGGTTTGTAAGAGAAAATCGGTCGGGAAAGGTTCTTAGCAGGGCCAACAGAAAGTCATTCGGTAATGTTTCGTATAGCCATCCGATAGTCGGTCGAGAAAAGTCTTTCCCGTCTGGACTTTCCCCAACAGACTGTGTTGGTCAGCAAAAGTCTTTCCCGACCGACTGTTTGTCAGCGGAAGTTGTTTTCCCAACCAATCTGTCTGTTGGGAAAGTAGTGTCGTGGTGTAGTGAAGCTTGGCAGTTTCCAAGGGGAGTGCCCATACCCATGTGATTATATCTCCTTCTTTGTTGTCGGTGTAATATTCTTGGCGATGATTCCCCTCAGGATGCGGTTCTCCTCCTCGAGCTTATTGACTTGTTGTTTGAGGTCCATTATTTCCTTATGAAGCTTTCCTGTGACAGCTAAAGCTCCTTGCACCCAAGGGTGTTGCATAGCTGCGGGAGAACAAGTGACACTCCTCTTCATATTTTCATAAGAAAGAAATCTAACATTAGAAGGGATAACCGAGTTTTGAATAGCTGAGCTCTGTAGTTCCCCCATCGTGAACCCAGCTCGGAGGCCAGAGGTGACTTCTTGATCCTCCATGGCATCTACTCTCAACAAGTCAGCCTCCATCTCTTCCTCCGTTGCTGGCCCAAAGTGGTCAGCGTCGCTATTTGCCCTTGGTTCCGGTGCCGGATTAGATACCCGGCTCACCCCGATTGACTCTTGAGAAGACATCTTGCTCTAATCTGCAGCTGCAATAGCTCGAAAACAAAAACAGAGGAGGTTTGCGTAATACGGGAGTCAAAAACCCCCGGGAGATTATATAATGAATTTTTATCGACAAAAATACGTATCGTGCAAGAAAACTGAGTCTGGAAGGCACACAAGGTGCTCACGAGGTAGGGGGCGTGCCTAGGGGGGTAGGGCGCGCCCACCACCCTCGTGGGGCCCTCGTGTCCTTCCCGGACTGCTTCTTATTTTTCATTTTTTCTAAATATTCCAAAACGGACAAATATTGCCTTAAAAATTGTTTCGGAGTCAATTTACTTACCGTACCACATACCTATTCCTTTTTGGGGTCTGAAACGTTCCGGAAAGTGTCCCTTATGTATTCCTCCGGGGTTATGGTTTCAACATTTATGGGATTACCTGAGATATAATGTTTGATTCTTTGACCGTTTACCACCTTCGGATTTGTGCCTTCAAAGTTGTTGATCTTTATGGCACCGGAACGATAGACCTCTGCGATAACATAGGGGCCTTCCCATTTAGAGAGAAGTTTTCCAGCAAAAAATCGTAAACGAAAGTTGTATAGCAATACATAATCACCTACATTAAACTCACGCTTTTGTATCCTTTTGTCATGCCATCTTTTAACTTTTTCTTTAAACAACTTGGCATTTTCATATGCTTGGGTTCTCCATTCATCAAGTGAGCTAATATCAAATAACCTCTTCTCACCGGCAAGTTTAAAATCATACTTGAGCTCTTTAATAGCCCAATATGCCTTATGCTCTAGTTCGAGAGGTAAGTGACATGCTTTTCCATAAACCATTTTATACGGAGACATACCCATAGGATTTTTGTATGCAGTTCTATAAGCCCATAATGCATCATCAAGTTTCTTGGACCAATTCTTTCTAGACCTATTAACAGTCTTTTGCAAAATTAATTTGAGCTCTCTACTGCTCAATTCTACTTGACCACTAGACTGAGGGTGATAAGGAGATGCAATTGTATGATTAACATCATATTTAGCAAGCATTTTACGGAAAGCACCATGAATAAAGTGTGAACCACCATTAGTCATTAAATATCTAGGGACTCCAAACCTCGGGAAAATAACTTCCTTAAGCATTTTAATAGAAGTGTTATGATCAGCACTACTAGTTGGAATAGCTTCTTCCCACTTAGTAACGTAATCAACAGCAACTAGAATATGTGTGTATCCATTAGAGGTAAGAAAAGGTCCCATATAATCAAAGCCCCAAACATCAAACGGTTCAATAACAAATGAATAATTCATAGGCATTTCTTGACATCTACTAATATTACCAATTCTTTGACATTCATCACAAGACAAGACAAACTTACGGGCATCCTTGAAGAGAGCAGGCCAATAAAAACTAGATTCCAATACCTTATGTGCAGTCCTATCTCCAGCGTGGTGTCCTCCATAAGACTCGGAGTGACACTTGCGTAGGATATGTTCCTGTTCATGCTCAGGTACACAACGTCTAATAACACCATCTACTGCTTCTTTATAAAGATGTGGGTCATCCCAAAAGTAATGTCTTAAATCATAGAAAAACTTTTTCTTTTGTTGGTATGTGAAGCTAGGTGGTATAAATTTAGCAACAATATAATTAGCATAATCAGCATACCATGGAGTACTACGAGAAGTACTTATAACATTTAATTGTTCATCAGGAAAGCTATCATTAGTAGGTAGTGCGTCATCAAGAATATTTTCTAACCTAGACAAGTTGTCTGCAACGGGGTTCTCAGCTCCTTTTCTATCAACAATATGCAAATCAAATTCTTGTAGCAAGAGAACCCATCTAATAAGTCTAGGTTTAGCATCTTTATTTTCCATAAGATATTTAATAGCAGCATGATCAGTTTGAATAGTTACTTTAGAATCGATAATATAAGGTCTGGACTTATCACAAGCAAATACAGCTGCTAAAAGCTCTTTTTCAGTAGTAGCATAATTTCTTTGAGCATTGTCTAGAGTCTTACTAGCATAATGAATAACATTTAATTTCTTATCAACTCTTTGCCCTAGAACAGCACCTACAGCATAATCACTAGCATCACACATAATTTCAAAGGGTAAATTCCAATCAGGTGGCTGAACAACAGGTGCACAGACTAATGCTTTCTTAAGTGTTTCAAATGCTTCTACACAATCATCATCAAAGACAAATGGTATATCTTTTTGCAATAAATTAGTCAGAGGCCGAGAAATTTTTGAGAAGTCCTTAATGAACCTCCTATAAAATCCAGCGTGACCAAGGAAACTTCTTATACCTTTGATATCCTCGGGACATGGCATCTTTTCAATAGCATCAACCTTGGCTTTATCAACTTCAATACCTCTTTCAGAAACTTTGTGCCCCAAGACAATACCTTCATTAACCATAAAGTGGCACTTTTCCCGATTCAAGACAAGATTAGTTTCTTCACATCTCTGCAAAACTCGGTCAAGATTGGTCAAGCAATCATCAAAAGAGGAACCATAGATGGAAAAACGTCCATGAAAACCTCACAAATCTTTTCACAAAAGTCAGAGAATATAGCCATCATGCATCTTTAAAAGGTAGCAGGTGCATTACATAAACCAAAAGGCATACGTCTATAAGCAAAAGTAACAAAAGGGCATGTAAAAGTAGTATTTGATTGATCTCTAGCCGACACAGGTATTTGAGAGAAACCAGAATAACCATCTAGAAAGCAATAGTGTGTATGTTTGCATAATCTTCCTAGCATTTGATCAATAAAAGGTAAGGGGTAATGATCTTTCTTAGTAGATTTATTTAATTTGCGGAAATCAATTACCATCCTATAACCTGTGATAATTCTTTGTGGAATCAATTCATCTTTATCATTAGGAACAACAGTAATACCTCCCTTCTTAGGGACACAATGGACAGGACTTACCCATTCACTATCAGCAACGGGATAAATTATACCTGCCTCCAGAAGCTTTAGTATTTCTTTTCTTACCACTTCTTTCATTTTAGGATTCAGACGTCGTTGAGGATCACGAACTGGTATGGCATCTGCCTCCAAATTTATTTTATGTTGACATAGAGTGGGACTAATGCCCTTAAGATCATCAAGAGTATATCCAATAGCAGCATGATGCTTCTTTAGAGTTTTCAATAATATTTCTTCTTCATGCTCTGAAAGGTTAGCACTAATAATAATAGGATATATCTTCTTTTCATCAAGATAAGCATACTTAAGATTATCAGGCAAAGGTTTAAGCTCAAACACGGGATCACCCTTGGGTGAAGGAGGATCCCCTAAAATTTCAACAGGCAAATTATGTTGCAGAATAGGTTCCAGTTTAAAGAATACTTCATCTATTTCCCTTCTTTCATTCATGAACATATCATTTTCATGGTCTAGCAAATAGTGTTCTAAACGATCGCTAGGAGGTATGGCAATAGAAGCAAGACCAATAATTTCATCCTTACTAGGTAATTCTTCCTCACGATGTTGTTTGCTAAATTTAGAGAAATTAAACTCATGAACCATATCATCCAAGCCAACAGTAACAACATTCTTTGTGCAATCTATGGTAGCATTGACAGTATTTAAGAAGGGTCTACCAAATATAATGGGGCAAAAGCTATCTTGTGGAGAAGTAAGAACAAGAAAATCAGCAGGATATTTAGTTTTCCCACACAAGACTTCAACATCTCTAACAATTCCAATTGGTGAAATAGTATCTCTATTGGCAAGTTTAATTGTGACATCAATACCTTCTAACTCAGCAGGTGCAATTTCATTCTTAATTTCTTCGTATAAAGTATGTGGTATAACACTAGCACTCGCACCCATATCACATAAGCCATGATAACAATGATCTCCTATTTTAACAGAAATAACAGGCACGCCTACCACAGGTCCATGTTTATCTTTATCACCAGGTTTAGCAATTCTAGCAGTTTCACCTTCGAACTGAATAACATGCCCATCAATATTATCAGACAAGAGATCTTTAACAATAGCAATATTAGGTTCTACTTTAACTTGCTCAGGAGGTGTATAAGTTCTAATATTGCTTTTACGAACAACAGTTGAAGCTTTAGCATGATTCTTTATTCTAACAGGGAAAGGTGGTTTCTCAACATAAGAAGTAGGAACAATAGGATCATTGTAAGTGACAGTCTTTTCTTCAACTTTAATATGTGCAGCTACTTTTACTTCTATGGGAGGATGATATTTAAACCACTTCTCCTTAGGGAGATCAACATAAGCAGCAAAAGATTCACAGAAAGAAGCTACTATCTCAGAGTCAAGTCCATATTTAGTGCTAAACTTACGAAAAATATCGGTGTCCATAAAAGATTTAACACAATCACACTTAGGTGTCATACTTGACTCCTTACCTTCGTCGAGGTCCCAATCTTCAGAGTTGCGTTTAATTCTATCCAATAAATTCCATCTGAATTCAATAGTCTTCATCATAAAAGAGGCAGCACAAGAAGTATCGAGCATGGTGCGATTGTTTTCAGAAAGCCGAGCATAAAAATTTTGAATGATCATTTCTCTTGAGAGCTCACGATTGGGGCATGAATATAACATTGATTTAAGCCTCCCCCAAGCTTGAGCGATGCTTTCTCATTCGCGAGGCCAGAAATTATATATATAATTGCGATCACGATGAACAAGATGCATAGGGTAATACTTTTGATGAAATTCCAACTTCAATCTTTTATAGTCCCATGATCTCATATCATTAGATAGCCTATACCATATCAATGCGTCTCCCTTCAAAGATAAAGGGAAGACCTTCTTCTTAGCAACATCATCGGGTATACCTGGAAACTTAAATAATCCACAAACTTCATCCACATATATTAAGTGCTCATCAGGATGCTTTGTTCCATCTCCTGTAAAAGGGTTAGCTAGCAGTTTTTCCATCATACCCGAAGGAAATTCAAAAGGAGTTTCATTTTCTATAGGTTCAGTAGGTTGAGGAGAAACTCTTTGCTCTACTGGACGGGGTGAAGATACCCCGAACAAGCCCCTCAGAGAATTACTTTCCATAGTAACAAGTGACAGTAAATTTCAGCACACTATATAAATTTTTCCTTACCAAATTCCACCTACCAAAGGCGCTACACTCCCCGGCAACGGCGCCAGAAAAGAGTCTTGATGACCCACAAGTATAGGGGATCTATCGTAGTCCTTTCGAAAAGTAAGAGTGTCGAACCCAACGAGGAGCAGAAGGAAATGATAAGCGGTTTTCAGCAAGGTATTCTCTGCAAGTACTGAAATAAGTGGTAACAGATAGTTTTGTGACGGGATAAATTGTAACGAGCAACAAGTAACAAAAGTAAATAAGGTGCAGCAAGGTGGCCCAATCCTTTTTGTAGCAAAGGACAAGCCGGAACAAACTCTTATAATAGGAAAAGCGATCCCGAGGACACATGGCAATATCGTCAAGCTAGTTTTCATCACGTTCATATGATTCACGTTCGATACTTTGATAATTTGATATGTGGGTGGACCAGTGCTTGGGTGTTGTTCTTACTTGAACAAGCATCCCACTTATGATTAACCTCTATTGCAAGCATCCGCAACTACAACAAAAGTATTGAGGTAAACCTAACCATAGCATGAAACATATGGATCCAAATCAGCCCCTTACGAAGCAACGCATAAACTAGGGTTTAAGCTTCTGTCACTCTAGCAACCCATCATCTACTTATTACTTCCCAAGGCCTTCCTCTAGGCCTAAATAATGGTAAAGTGTTATGTAGTTGACGTTCACATAACACCACTAGAGGCTAGACAACATACATCTTCTCAAAATATCAAACGAATACCAAATTCACATGACTACTAATAGCAAGACTTCTCCCTTGTCCTCGGGAACAAACGTAATTAATCACAAAGCATATTCATGTTCATAATCAGAGGGGTAATAATATGCATGTACGGTCTGAACATATGATCTTCCACCAAATAAACCAATTAGCATCAACTACAAGGAGTAATCAACACTACTAGCAACCTACTAGCACCAATCCCGGACTTTGAGACAAGAATTGGATACAAGAGATGAACTAGGGTTTGGAGATGAGATGATGCTGGTGAAAATGTTGATGGAGATTGCCCTCTCCCGATGAGAGGAGCATTGGTGATGACGATGGTGATGATTTCCCCCTCTCGAAGGGAAGTATCCCCAGCAGGACAGCTCTGCCGGAGCTCTAAATTGGATCCGCGAAGGTTCCGCCTCGTGGCGGCGGAGTCTCATCCCGAAAAGTTCCTTCTTATTTTTTTTCTCATCGAAAGACCTCATATAGGAGAAGATGGACGTCGGAGAGCCACCAGGGGGCCCACGAGGTAGGGGGCGCGCCCTAGGGGGGGGCGCCCCACCCTCGTGAGCAGGGTGTGGGCCCCCTGGCCTTCATCTTTGGCGAGGATTTTTCTTTATTTATTTTAAGATGTTCCGTGGAGTTTCAGGACTTTTGGAGTTGCGCAGAATAGGTCTCTAATATTTGCTCCTTCTCCAGCCCAAAATTCCAGCTGCCCGCATTCTCCCTCCTTATGTAAACCTTGTAAAATAAGAGAGAATAGCCATAAGTATTGTGACATAAAGTGAAATAACAGTCCATAATGCAATAAATATTGACATAAAAGCATGATGCAAAATGGACGTATCACCTATTAACCGGAGGCCCAACCCAGAATTGCTGTTTTTTTTGCCTGTTTTAGGGTTTCGAAGAAAAGGAATATCACCGAAGTCCAAACAGAATGAAACCTTCGGGAACGTGATTTTCTCAACGAACAAGACCCGGGAGACTTGGACCCTACGTCAAGAAAGAAAAGAGGAGACCACGAGGTAGGGGGCGCGCCTGCCTACCCAGGCGCGCCCTCCACCCTTGTGGGCCCCCCTGCTGCTCCACCGACGTACTCCTTCCTCCTATATATATCCACGTACCCCAAACAATCAGATACGGGGCCAAACCCCTAATTCCATCGCCGTAACTTTCCGTATTCACGAGATCTCATCTTGGGGCCTGTTTCGGAGCTTCGCCGGAGGGGGCATCGATCACGGAGGGCTTCTACATCAACACCATAGCCCCTCCGATGAAGCGTGAGTAGTTTACCTCAGACCTATGGGTCCATAGTTAGTAGCTAGATGGCTTCTTCTCTCTTTTTGGATCTCAAGACAATGTTCTCCCCCTCTCTTGTGGAGAACTATTCGATGTAATCTTCTTTTTGCGGTGTGTTTGTTGAGATCGATGAATTGTGGGTTTATGATCAAGTCTATCTATGAAAAATATTTGAATCTTCTCTGAATTATTTTATGTATGATTGGTTATCTTTGCAATTCTCTTCGAATTATCAGTTTGGTTTGGCCTACTAGATTGATCTTTCTTGCAATGGGAGAAGTGCTTAGCTTTGGGTTCAATCTTGCGGTGTCCTTTCCAAGTGACAATAGGGGCAGCAAGGCACGTATTGTATTGTTGCCATCGAGGATAACAAGATGGGGTTTTCTTCATATTGCATGAGTCTATCCTTCTACATCATGTCATCTTGCTTAAGGCGTTACTCTGTTTTTAACTTAATACTCTAGATGCATGCTGGATAGCGGTCGATGAGTGGAGTAATAGTAGTAGATGCAGGAAGGAATCGGTCTACTTGTCTCGGACGTGATGCCTATATACATGATCATACCTAGATATTCTCATAACTATGCTCAATTCTGTCAATTGCTCAACAGTAATTTGTTCACCCACCGTAGAATACTTATGCTCTTGAGAGAAGCCACTAGTGAAACCTATGGCCCCCGGGTCTATCTTTATCATATTGATCTCCTACTACTTAGTTATTTCCTTTGCTATTTACTTTGCCTTTATTTTACTTTGCATCTTTTATCATAAAAATACCAACAATATTATCTTATCATATCTATCAGATCTCACTCTCGTAAGTGGCCTTATAGGGATTGACAACCCCTATTTGCGTTGGTTGCGAGGATTTATTTGTTTTGTGCAGGTACGAGGGATTCGCGCGTAGCCTCCTACTGGATTGATACCTTGCTTCTCAAAAACTGAGGGAAATACTTACGCTACTTTGTTGCATCATCCCTTCCTCTTCGAGGAAAACCAACGCAGTGCTCAAGAGGTAGCAAGAAGGATTTCTGGCGCTGTTGCCGGGGAGGTCTATGCAAAAGTCAACATACCAAGTACCCATCACATACCCTTATCTCCCGCATTACATTATTTGCCATTTGCCTCTCGTTTTCCTCTCCCCCACTTCACCCTTGCCGTTTTATTCGCCCTCTCTCTCCCTATCATCCCTCTCTTTCCCTATTTGCCTCTTTTTGCCCGCTTGCTTTCTGTTTGCCTGTGTGTTAGTTTGTTTGCTTGTCGTTATGGCTAGTCCCTTATCTTCTCCGTTGACTCCTAAGTTCGAAATCTTTCACTTTAAACAGAGACTAGGAGAAAACTTAAAAGATGCCTGGTTGAGAATAATGAAGTCTTATCATAATTGTACCTCTGAAATAATCCTGAGAATTTTGCTTCGCAATTTTTATGTTGGATTAAATATGTCGCATAGACAACTCTTGGATTGGGTTGCCAAAGGCAATTTTATTGAAATCGATCCCCATATTGCACTTGAAATTATAGAAGGTATAGTGGGAACACTACCTCAACAAAAGGGGCCTCATCCTACTCAGGAAGAGACACAAGTTTTTGAAAAAATATTGTGAAGTTACTAAAATCTTGCAAAAATCTCTTGAACCTCTTAAGAACATTAGTGGAAATATTCACCGCATGAATATGTTGATTACCCTTTGCAATAAGCGGTTGGATTCGTTAGATCTAAAAATTTCAGAATATGAAGGGAAACGTAAAGAACCTCCCGGATCCGAGCTTGATTCCACTAAAAAGTTGAAAACCAAATATGGCAATACCTAGATCTATTCTTGCTTGTTACGCCTAGCTAGGGGCGTTAAACGATAGTGCTTGTTGGGAGGCAACGCAATTTTATTTTTATTCCTTGGTTTTTTATCCTGTTTAGTAATAAATAATTTATCTAGCCTCTGTTTTGGTTATGTTTTTTGTGTTTAATTAGTGTTTGTGCCAAGTAGAACCGTTGGGAAGACTTGGGGAAAGTCATGTTGAACTTGCTGTAAAAAACAGAAACTTTAGCGCTCACGAGATCTGCTGTCATTTTTATTTGGAAAATGATATTTAGTTAATTCTTTTTGCATATGGTTGATAGATAAATTAATCACATCCAGCAATTTATTTTAGAATTTTTGGGCTTCCAGATATTGCGCTAGCTACATATTACTACAGACTGTTCTGTTTTTGACAGATTCTGTTTTTCATGTATTGTTTGCTTATTTTTGATGAATCTATGGCTAGCAAAATAGTTTATAAACCATAGAGAAGTTGGAATACAGTAGGTGTAACACCAATATAAATAAAGAATGAGTTCATTACAGTACCTTGAAGTGGTCTTTTATTTTCTTTCGCTAACGGAGCTCACGAGATTTTCTACTTTAAGTTTTGTGTTGTGAAGTTTTCAAGTTTTGGGTAAATATTTGATGGATTATGGAACAAGAAATGGAAAGAGTATAAGCTTGGGGATGCCCATGGCACCCCCAAGATAATCTAAGGACACCTAAAAGACAAAGCTTGGGGATGCCCCGGAAGGCATCCCCTCTTTCGTCTACCTCTATCGGTAACTTTACTTGGAGCTATATTTTTATTCACCACATGATATGTGTTTTGCTTGGAGCATCTTGTATTATTTGAGTCTTTGATTTTTAGTTTACCACAATCATCCTTGATGTACACACCTTTTGAGAGAGCCATACATGGTTTGGAATTTGTTAGAATACTCTATGTGCTTCGCTTATATCTTTTGAGTTATATAGTTTTGCTCTAGTACTTCACTTT
Organism: Triticum monococcum; assembly: GCA_034509565.1. Classification (NCBI taxonomy): domain Eukaryota; kingdom Viridiplantae; phylum Streptophyta; class Magnoliopsida; order Poales; family Poaceae; genus Triticum; species Triticum monococcum. The sequence continues at coordinate 677,551,552 of CM067845.1, forward strand.
TATCTTTTAGAGCACGGTGGTGGATTTGTTTTATAGAAACTATTGATCTCTCATGCTTCACTTAGATTATTTTGAGAGTCTTAATAGTATGGTAATTTGCTTAAAATCCTAATATGCTAGGTATTCAAAGTTAGTAAAATTTCCTTAATAGTGTTTTGAATACTAAGAGAAGTTTGATGCTTGATGATTGTTTTGAGATATGGAGGTAATAATATCAAAGTCGTGCTAGTTGAGTAGTTGTGAAATTGAGAAATACTTGTGTTGAAGTTTGCAATTCCCGTAGCATGCACGTATGGTAAACATTATGCAACAAATTTGAAACATGAGGTGTTATTTGATTGTCTTCCTTATGAGTGGCGGTCGGGGACGAGCGATGGTCTTTTCCTACCAATCTATCCCCCTAGGAGCATGCGCGTAGTACCGAGGTTTTTGATGACTTGTAGATTTTTGCAATAAGTATGTGAGTTCTTTATGACTAATGTTGAGTCCATGGATTATACGCACTCTCATCCTTCCATCCTTGCTAGCCTCTTTGGTACCGTGCATTGCCCTTTCTCACATTGAGAGTTGGCGCAAACTTCGCCGGTGCATCCAAACCCCGTGATATGATACGCTCTTTCACACATAAACCTCCTTATATCTTCCTCAAAACAGCCACCATACCTACCTATTATGGCATTTCCATAGCCATTCCGAGATATATTGCCATGCAACTTTCCATCATTCCGTTCATCATGACACATTCATTATTGTCATATTGCTTAGCATGATCATGTAGTTGACATAGTATTTGTGGCAAAGCCATCGTTCATAATTCTTTCATACATGTCACTCTTGGTCCATTGCATATCCCGGTACACCGCTGGAGGCATTCATATAGAGTCATCTTTTATTCTAAGTATCGAGTTGTAATCATTGAATTGTAAATAAATAGATGTGTGATGATCATCATTTTCTAGAGCATTGTCCCAAGTGAGGAATATATAAAAAGGGGAGAAAGGCCATAAAAAGAGAAGGCCCAAAAAAATGAGAGATAAAGAGAGAAGGGACAATGTTACTATCCTTTGCCACACTTTTGCTTCAAAGTAGCACCATAATCTTCATGATAGAGAGTCTCTTGTTTTGTCACTTTCATATACTAGTGGGAATTTTCATTATAGAACTTGGCTTGTATATTCCAACAATGGGCCTCCTCAAGTGCCCTAGGTCTTCGTGAGCAAGCAAGTTGGATGCACACCCACTAGTTTCTTTTGTTGAGATTTCATACATTTATAGCTCTAGTGCATCTATTGCATGGCAATCCCTACTCCTTGCATTAACATCAATCGGTGGGCATCTCCATAGCCCATTGATTAGCCTCGTTGATGTGAGACTTTCTCCTTTTTTGTCTTCTCCACATAACCCCCCTCATTATATTCTATTCCACCCATAGTGTTATGTCCACGGCTCGCGCTCATATATTGCGTGAAATTTTATAGGTTTGAGATTACTAAAGTATGAAACAATTGCTTGGCTTGTCATCGGGGTTGTGTATGATGAGAGCATTCTTGTGTGACGAAAATGAAACATGACTAAACTATATGATTTTGTAGGGATGAACTTTCTTTGGCCATGTTATTTTGAAAAGACATAATTGCTTAGTTAGTATGCTTGAAGTATTATTATTTTTATGTCAATATGAACTTTTTGTCTTGAATCTTTCGGATCTGAATATTCATACCACAATTAAGAAGAATTACATAGTGGGCCTTAGTGGAGAAGAGGAGAGGCGGCCTGGGGAGGGCCGCGTGCCCCTCCCCCTAGTCCGAATAGGAGAAGGAGAGGGGGGCAGCGCCCCCCCCCCCTTTCCTTCCTCTCTCCCTCCTCTTTCCCTCCTTCTCCTAATCCAACAAGGAAGGGAGGGAGTCCTACTCCCGGTGGGAGTAGGACTCCTCCTGGCGCCCTCCTCCTGGCCGGTCGCACCCCCCTTGCTCCTTTATATACGGGGGCAGGGGGCACCCCAAAGGGACAACAATTGATCATTTGATCTTTTAGCCGTGTGCGGTGCCCCCCTCCACCATTGTCCACCTCGATAATACTGTAGCGGTGCTTAGGCGAAGCCCTGCGTCGGTAGAACATCATCATCGTCACCACGCCGTCGTGCTGACGAAACTCTCCCTCAACACTCGGCTGGATCGGAGTTCGAGGGACGTCATCAGGCTGAACGTGTGCTGAACTCGGAGGTGCCATGCGTTCGGTACTTGATCGGTCAGATCGTGCAGATGTGCGACTACATCAACCGCGTTGTGCTAATGCTTCCGCTTTCGGTCTACGAGGGTACGTGGACAACACTCTCCCCTCTCGTTGCCATGCATCACCATAATCTTGCGTGTGCGTAGGAAATTTTTTGAAATTACTATGTTCCCCACCAGCACATCCAAGGAGGAAGGTTATACATACATGGAGTCACGGGCCAGGTGTTGTGATTGCTGCTCTGCTCCGCGAAAGGATTAATGTCATTCGCGCTTAAACCAAACCATACGTTCCTTGGGTCACCTACAAACTCAGCCCAGTACTTTCTCTCGATTTTTCTCAACTGCGACCCGTCAGCGGGTGCTCTCAACTTCCCGTCTTTCTTACGGTCCTCTCTGTGCCATTGCATCAACTTGGCATGCTCTTCGTTTTTGAACAGACGTTTCAACCGTGGTATTATAGGAGAATACCACATCACCTTCACAGGAACCCTCTTCCCGGGGGCTCGCTGTCAACATCACCAGGGTCATCTCGGCTGATCTTATACCGCAATGCACCGCATACCGGGCATGTGTTCAAATCCTCGTACGCACCATGGTAGAGGATGCAGTCATTAGGGCATGCATGTATCTTCTGCACCTCCAATCCTAGAGGGCATACGACCTTCTTTGTTGCGTACGTACTATCGAGCAATTAGTTATCGTTTGGAAGCTTCTTCTTCAATATTTTCAGTACCTTCTCAAATCCTTTGTTAGACACAGCATTCTCTGCCTTCCACTGCAGCAATTCCAGTATGGTACCAAGCTTTGTGTTGCCATCTTCGCAATTGGGGTACAACCCTTTTTTGTGATCCACTAACATGCGATCGAATTTCAGCTTCTCCTTTTGACTTTCGCACTGTATCCTTGCATCAACAATGACCCGGTGGAGATCATCATCATCGGGCACATCGTCTGGTTCCTCTTGATCTTCACCAGCTTCCCCCGTTGCAGCATCACCATATTCAAGGGGCACATAGTTGTCATCGTCCTCTCCTTCTTCGCTATCTTCCATCATAACCCCTATTTCTCCGTGCTTCGTCCAAACATTATAGTGTGGCATGAAACCCTTATAAAGCAGGTGCGTGTGAAGGATTTTCCGGTCAGAGTAAGACTTCGTATTCCCATAATTAGGGCATGGACAACACATAAAACCATTATGCTTGTTTGCCTCAGCCACTTCGAGAAAATTATGGAGGCCCTTAATGTACTCGGAGGTGTGTCTGTCACCGTACATCCATTGTTGGTTCATCTGCGTGCATTATATATAATTATGTGTGTCAAAAACCATTACAGATTCACATGGATAGATAAGTGACCAAATTAATAGAAGTTCATCATCACATTAAAACCAAAGTACATACATAGTTCTCATTGAACAACATATAGCTCTCCACACCATCTAGTTAAACCATAAATTGAAACTATGCAAAACCTTTCAATGCAACAACAAAGGTGATCATAATCACAACCAAGGTAACAATTGATCCAATGGCATAATGATACCAAGCCTCGGTATGAATGGCATATTTTCTAATCTTTCTAATCTTCAACCGCATTGCATCCATCTTGATCTTGTGATCATCAACGACATCTGCAACATGCAACTCCAATATCATCTTCTCCTCCTCAATTTTTTTTATTTTTTTCTTCAAATAATTTTTTTCTTCTCCAACTAAATTTAACCTCTCGACAATAGGGTCGGTCGGAATTTCCGGTTCAACTACCTCCTAGATAAATAAAATCTATGTCAACTTGATGGGCATAATTGTCATAAACAATAAATGAACCAAATAGTTATAAAAGATAATATATATACCACATCCAAATCATAGCCAGGATGAGGGCCGACGGGAGAGGATACCAAAACCATCACACTATATAATAACAAGCAATCATAAATGTACGAATATTAGACAAGTATCTATCTAAAGTAAGATTTTTTTTTCTTTCAGAAGAAGATAAGAACAAGAGGCTCACCACGGTGGTGCAGGCGACGACATCGGCGCGGGCGATCGGCGACCGTGAAGACGGGGACGGGACATGACGGACCACTAAACCTAGACAAATCTCGGGGAAAATGGAGCTTGGAGGTCGAGCTTCGAGAGGAGAAGGCTTAACTAGTGTGGCTCGGGCATTTTATCGAACACCTTATGTGCATAAGAGGTGAGCTAGAGCACCACAAAGTTCTCCCCTCGCCGGCCAGAAAAAACAGAGCAGTGTGGAGTGCTCTGCTCGCGGGCGAGGGGTATATATAGCCACCTCATTGGTCTCGGTTCGTGGCTAGAACCGGGACTAAAGTCCCCCCTTCTGTCCCGGTTCTAGGCACGAACCGGGACCAATGGTTATGGGCCAGGAGCGAGGCCCACTGGTCCCGGTTCGTGCCTAGAACCGGGACAAATGGGTCCACATAAACCAGGACAAATGTCTCCCGAGGCCCGGCCGGGCCCCTGGGCGCACGAACCGGGACATATGCCCCCCATGGGTCCCGGTTCTTGACTGAACTAGGACTAATGGGCTTGGCAGGCTCCAACCAAAGCCCTGTTTTCTAGAAGTGAAATATCTAGGTACTGCATAGATCAACTAAATCTGCATTACACTACTCGTTGTCGTCGGAGATGTCTATGATCTCCGTGCCTAGCTCCGGGTACATTGTCGACAGCTACAACTATGGCTCTTGCGGCAACTCTGACACCTCAGCATTGGCCTCCTCCTCCTCCGCCTCCAGTTCGGCGAAAAGCGCGTCGGTCGCCGCCTGTTCTTGTCGGATGAACCGTCGGTTGGCCTAGACATAGGCCTCATTCTAGATGGAATCTAGGATGGACTGATGCTCCGCCATCTCCGTCGCTTGGGTGATCTCGAACTCCTTCATGGCGAAGCCAGCAACCAGCGTCGACTCCTCCTCTGGCTCCATCACGTCATCATCTTCTGGGTCTACCACCTCCATGGGTATCGACTGCTGCTTCAGGTCCGTCTACTGCTCCCCTCCTCTTCCTCATCATCCTCCTCCTCCGGCTCCTGCGAGTCTGGAGGTTGGCTGGCTGCGATATGGGTGGAGCGCCTCACTCGGATCTCCTTCGGCATCTGGAAGAGGCGCTCCGGCCTTAGCATAGCATAAGTGATCTTCTTCTGCCAGGCCATGGCGGAGCCGGACGAAGAGGGAAGAGGGGGGCGGAGAGGAAGAGAGATGTGGCTAGGGTTCGCGGATGCCGTGCGGCTTAAATAGCCGAACTTTGTCCCTTGGGTGGCGAGCCGGAGCAGCGCCACACGACGAGTTCGCACCCCACCGGAGAAGACGCCAGTCAGACTGTCGGGTTTTTGGGTGTTTTCATGTTGTACCCCAACGTTAGTATAATATGGCGAACATGCCCGGTCGCGCCCGGGCCACCACATATCCAGGGCCGATCCTGAGATTTCGGGGACCCAGGGCGAAACTAGATGCTAATCCCAAAAGCCTTAACATAAACATAGAAAAAATATGTTGAATTTTCAGCCAAACAAAATATAGTTTTTTCTCGTATAAGTTGTTTTCTTTACTAATATATCCAATTGAGACTAACCTAATTTTTTTATCACAATCTACAAGTGGGTCCATCGGCAAGACTAGCAGATGATTTAAATGCCCATGATCACTGCTTTGATATGTAAAGCCTCTTGTCTTATTCCTCCATTTCAATTATAAGCATGTTGCCGAACTAAAAAAATTAATAACCCTAATCATACCTATGTATAAGCACTATCTAATAAAACAATTATCAGTGGCCAGTTGCCACAGTGAAGAGCCAATGATGATAATGATTTATAAATTTTGATTAATCATCGTGCTAAAATCTTATAGGGGATATTCTACATGTATAAATAGATTTCAGAGACATACCTTCTGTTCTTTGTAACTTCTATACATTTTTTTGCGGGTCTTTGTAACTTGTCTCCGGAGAGGTAGCATGATTGCACGGGAGACGACGGCGTGGTTATCTCCGGCAGTCATGTACTCCTCCGACTCAGGCCTGCTATAACTCTAGGCGGTGGTGCCATGCACACACAGGAGATGAATATCTATCGCAAGTTCAGAAAGAAGATGAATATCAATCACCACGCAAGGGCCGATCCGTTCCCTCGCTTTTGGCCTCTGTTCGCATGGTTGTAGGCTAGTAGTCTCGTGGAAGGAAGGAAATTAGGAGATTTTTATTCCTAATCACAGCTTCGCTGGTAAGGAAGGAAATTATGAGTAAACAGTGTCCCTATTTAATAGGATCGTAGATTAAAGAAAGAAATCACAGATTATGGAAGGAAATCATAGAAAAAAGGAAATCAAAGACAATACATGAACTTCCGCATTTTGGGGCCCCTCTGGCAGCGGGGGCCAGGGGCGGCCGCCCCGTTCGCGCTCCCTCAGGGCCGGGCCTGCACATATCTATCCTATATTTAGGCTCGATATGAGGGGTGCCGGTCAATCCGGGTATTTAGGCCCATTTAAGACGCCTGTCTAGGTCGTTTTTCTTACCGGTGAGTGACCAGGCCATCCACTCTGACATTTGAGGGCTGTTTTAGGCACCTGGTTGTAGATGCTTTTTACGGTGCACATACTCAAATAGAAATCATGATCAAATAAATCCGCTTATGGGCTCAACTCATACTTGTAAACATCTTAAAAGCACCCTAATGATACGTTCTTGAAGTCTTTTTTTTAATAATGAGTGCATCTATGTTGCGAGGCTTGTAAGCACATTTTTTAATGAATAAAGGCGTAAGGAAAGCCCGGCTTTATAAATTAATATAGCTAGAAACATGGCATAGTGCATAATTATAAGGACATTCACATTACTGAAATGAAAAATCCATTCCCCTTGTGCATCTAAACTTGAGGCCTGTTGATGGATTCATGAGATTGGTTGTGACATGTGAGCGTGATTGATAGCGCACCGGTCCTTTCAACCGGGCAACTCAAACATAATAATCAGTAGATCGCCCCAAACTAGGACGTAGACACTCGGATGTGTTTTGGTGAGAGAACTCACATCTTAATGGTCCGAATAATGAGGATACTTCAGTACTATATCATGATTAAGTCTGGCTATCAGTTGCTCTCGGGTGGTTGGTTTTGTATGCGGGAGCCACAGCCACCAACCCGGGCATCCCTAGCTTGTGGAGAGGCCAACATGCATGTGGCATGTGGGTGGTCCGATGGACGTCTCATGGCGTCCAGATTAATTAAAGCCGAGGTTAAAGTAGCAGCGGGTAGGCTTTCGAATATGCCAGATTATGAGGTCCGGTGGAGCCAAGTTCTCCCTGTCACTGGCACGTACGTACATGCCCTCCAGAATCAGGGTCCATTGACGATCGATTGGTGCAGCGCATGTTTTCCCATGGCCGGCCGGCCGACCTGCTGCCTTGCAGAGACGGGTGAAAATGAACAAAACTGACCATTTTCCAAAAATTCAACACAAAATGGCCCCATTCTAAAATTATTTCACAAAGTGGCCCTTTTGCATGACGCCTGGGGCTAGGGCGCCATGTTAGAGCATATCGTCCCGGGCTAGGGCATCATACTATTTGGCATGACACCCTAGCCTGGGGCGTCATGCTACATGTCACAACTGTGGTGCCTAATCCGGGGCGTATGTAAAAAAGGGCTATTTTATGAAATATTTTAATATTAAGGTCATTTTGTGTTGAACTATCAGAAAAAAGCCAGTTTTGTACATTTTCACTAGAGACAGGCCATCATACGCAAAGGTCCAACCGCCCCGGCCAGGCGGCCCTGGGGTCCGTCTATGCATAGGTGAATCGAACAGGTGGAAGAAGGCAGCGCGCATTCATGGCGGCTTTTCGACCCTGGACGGCAAAATTTGATGTTTTGATTTTTTTTAAACTTTAGCAGAATCTGACCCTAGTTCGAAAATATTTTAGGATCTGATCTTTTTTCCTATTGTCATGGTCTTTGACGGTAGGGTTACATTGCCTACCGTCATGGTCTATGGTGATAGGATTTAACACGCCGTCATGTCAATTTAACGTGGAAAAATACGTTACCGCCAAAACTTTTCGCGGTAGCTGTGTGTCCCTACCGCCATGTGGTTCGACGGTAGGCCTGCTTGACTTTTTTGCGTGAGAAAATGCCAAAGCATGGATAAGCCACATGCGGCTAAATTTCATGTTTTGACCCTTTTCTGAAACCTATTTAATATTTAACCTTAGTTTGAAAAAATTTCGAGATCTGACCCTTTGTTACCGCCAGGGACCATGGCGATGGATATCACAGCCTACCGCCAAGGTCCCTGACGGCAGGGGCGTAGCCAGGCCATGGCCCTGGTCGTGAAGGGAAAATCCTTCGTTGGCTGTAGCTACAGTCGCGTACTGTAGCTACAGTAAACACTGTAGCGCCAAGGGTGGCCCGGGGCGTGGCCAGATCCTAGCTACGGCACTGCCTGGCGGTAAGGTTGCATGCCCTACCGTCAAAAACCTCCTAAGTATACAACACAGTGCGTGCTCGTGCCTACTGCCAAACACCTTGGCGGTAGGGTTATGCAGGCTACAGCCAGCCTGGTTGGCGGTAGGGATGTTTCCTACCACCAAAGTCCCTGGCGGTAGGCTGTTAGACCCTACCGCCATGGACTATGATGGTAGTAAAAAGGTCAGATCTCGAATTTTTTTCAAACTAGGATTAAATCTTGAATAGGTTTCAGCAAAAAGTCAAAACACGAAAATTTGCCGCGACATGCATGCTGCTCTCGTCGGAATAAACAAAGATGAACAAAGCCCCTCCATGACACAATCGTCAAAGCATGCATGCATCGCCTTGCAGGGCCGGTCCTGAAATTTCAGGGGCCCGGGGCGAAACCAAAACTCGAGGCCCCCAACTATATACGTCATAACAATAATAAGCAAAATATATGGATAAAATGCTCCCGGTGGCGGTAAAAATTCTTATGACTGATGTATACACTGTCTTCCCGAAGAAAAACGTATATATTGTTATTGGCAATGTTGATGTCAATAATTTCTTCTTGTTAAGATTCAGAATTCCTATTAGTTCGTTCCTCTTCCTTCGCAGGAAGTATCCCCAAGACTCAACTCATCAATCATCATTTGGGTTCGTCGAGGCACCACTGAGGCAAATTTCCAGTGTTATTGTTGAAAAAAGAAATCAATAGCCCCTGTCTGCGATTCTACCACCACACGCTGTTCCCTTTCCATTGTTTTTTCTATCAGAAGCATAGTTTGTAGACGACATGATAACAAAGGTCTAGGATACTTGTTTTAAAAAAGAGGACTATGGTTTTTAGTTTATTTTGCATCAAATGGTTGGACAGTGTAAGGTATGCATCATGTACATTGGAGTACTTAATTAACAGTATGCGTATAGGGAAATGGTTACGTGATACAGTATACCTCAAGTCGGTAAGATCGGCGTCGGCGAATGCTCGGCGCGGCAATGGTGTGATGTGTACTGGCGTCTACGGGACTGTGCTTCAACGCCTAGGGACAGAGCAGCGGAGTTTGTCGGCGTACTGTGGCAGTCATGGCCCTGGCTGAAACCGTCAAGCGCCGGCGAGGCCGCAACTCGCGATCGGGGCTCAGCCGAATTTACTAGGGTAGTGGGGAATTAAGGATCGTAACAAAGAACAAGATATGCAACTCATGATGGAAAGAAAACAAAACTGGCAACTCTCAATTCTACCGTACTAGGAGCCGGGATTCTCGCGATTGTGGGCTACCTAATCACGCAACGTGCCTGTTAGCTGAATGTTTTGCATAGACAAAATCAAGGCTGATGGTCTGTTACGGGATGCTACGTACGGGGCCACGCTCATGGGCTAGCTATACGGCAACGGCATACCTGGCGGGGGCCCCTAGATTTCGGGGGCCGGGGGCGGCTGCCCCCCTGCCCCCCCTCAGAGCCGGCCCTGTCGCCCTGGCTTGCTATGAGCTAGGTACAGTAGGTGCTTAGGGGTAGGGGAGTTGCAGAGTACTACGCCTGACAGATAGCATGCATGTCTCGGCTCGTAGCAGCCTTTCCAGAGACAGTAAAAACTATTAGAAGGAAAAAAACCAACAGCTAGTAGTAGGAGTATTGCACTCTAGCAAAGCATACACAGTGCGTGACATGTCTCTGAATAATGGACAAGACATGCATGCTATCTGTCCAGATCACTTTGGCATTGGTTTACTTAGTCGCCTCAAACACAAAGGCAGTGCAGACCCACCCTACCGCCAAGCAGCCCGGCAGTAGGGTATAATGAACTATCGCCAAAAACTTTGATGGTAGGCTATTTTTACTGTCATAACGACATGATAATGCAGTTAAATGCTATCGTTGTAGACCATGACGGTAGATAGTGTAACCCTACCGTCAAAGACCATGATGACAAAAAAATGTCAGATCCTGAATTTTTTTGAATTAGGATCAGATCCTGCTAAAGTTTGAGAAAATGGTCAAAAAAACACGAAATTTTGCCACCCTGGACAGCAACCACGTGCTTGGCTCAGGACGTACGTGGCGCACGTACAAATCGGGGAGCCATGCAGTCGCATGAGTAGTACCTTTGTGGGAGGTGGGGCATACGTACGAGCCGAAGGATCAGACCACAGCTGGTGGTTCTGCCGACTAGCAAGCACTGTACGCGTCGACGTCATTGGGGCAGGCAGGCAGGCTTCCTGTCGAGTGATAGGCCTGCGCCGGCCAGCGACCAGCAGGGCGAGTGAACTTGTGCTGCATTATTCCATGGTAATTCAGATGATGTGCGCCGGAAGTTTGTATACACGTGTAAATATTCTCTCTTCTTACGGCGTCCAGTGTATGTATGCGACGTAGTATGTGTCTAGCAACGGCGCTAAAATTACGGCATCTTTTGATTCATAGGATAGAATTATCATAGGAATAGGAATCTTGTAGGAAATGAGATGACATGTATCTCAAATCCTATGAATAGTAATAGGAAACAAAATGTCATTTGGTTGACACCAAATGAATTTTTTCATTAAGTCTAGGCTCTTTTTTATTTTTCTATGAAATGTGGAGGATAGGAACCAATCCTATGTAGGAATATGAATCCATTCCTATGAACCAAAGGGCTCTAAAGAAAAAAAATCCTATAAGAATCATATCCTCTAGAATTCCTATAAAATTCCTCTAAACCAAAGGAGGCCTACATCTTAGAGCATCTACAGCCGGCCTCAGATGCCCGGACAGCCCGCTCGGTCACTGACCGGTCACGTTTCCTTACACAGACGAACGCCTCAAATGAGTCTCAAATGTTCGAATTGACCGGCACCCTCATATCTAACCCAAATATGAGGCGGATATGGGGTGGCCGGGCATGCCCGGGCGCGTCCGCCTGACAAGTCCGGTCCACCACTGATCCCACAGGTGTCCCATAAAAACCCCCATCCGGCTCATCGCTCCAAAACCCTAACTCACTCACTCTCCTCTCTCGGTCCGTCCTCTCTCCCTGCACCGTTTCGATCGAATCCAGCACAATGTCGAGCTCCAACAGCCGCTCCGACTCCACCCTGGATCCGAACTATGAGCTTGCACTCCACATCGCCTTGGAGCGGTCCAAGGTGGAGACGGGGGGCAGCTCCAGATCTGCAGCCTCGCCACAGACGCAGCTTCCCCGCCGGCGCAGTTCGGACGGCGGCACTGGCCCCACCCAGCCGTGCGCAGCTCCGACAGGCGTCGTGCGTAGTCCGCGTCTCCCCTACACTGTCCCCCGCCCCTGCCGGCCCGGACGCGCCCGCCGCCTGCCGCGAGCGGCCACGGTGAAGCAAGAGGGGGAGGCGGAGCAGTCCGTGCGCCACCGCCGCAGGGTGGAGGCGGAGCCCGAGGAGGACACGCTGCTTCTTGAATGGGTCTACTGCCGGTCGCTTACGACCGCGGAGACGGACGCGCAACGGCTCCGTCACAAGAACGCCATTGAGCAGTCCGAGCGCGAAGCAGCGGAGGCGGCTCGGCTCGCGAAGCAGCGGAGGTCCGGCGGCTAAAAGGGTTCGTCATCCTCTCCGACACCTCCGATGACGATGGCGACGACCACGGCTCCCTCTCGGACGACTCGAACGATCCGCCACCAGCCGCCAACACCGATAGCTGTGCCGGCAACCGGAAGGGCAAAGGACCGGCGAGGAAGTGGTTAATCTCCACAGTCTTCGTCCTTAGTTTCAAGTTTTTAATAATCTAGTTTAAATTTGTCCGTTGTTTATGTGAATTATGTGAACTGTTGATCTTTTGGACATCCATCGATGTTGTTTTGGTGATCGAAATGTGCATTCCTCAGTCCAATTCTATGTTTGTGTGATGTTTTTATGTACGTTGCATGTTAGTATGGATTTGAGAGACCGGATATGAGATACATGGATGTGGATGACATGATTTGTGGAATGCTCGGACAGTGCCCGCGGACGCGCTCGGGCTTATTCATGGGCGTCTGAGAGACCGGATTTGTAGGTCGCGGTTGTAGATGCTCTTAGTATCTTCAATATATGGCCAATGCCAAATTTCTTCAAAGCGGGGACCTATTTCAGAGTAAATTGACAAGCAATCTATTCCCTCCGTCCTATAATATAAAATATTTATTAAAATTACATTAATTTTAAAAAATGTTTTACATTATGAGACAGAGGGCTAGTCTCTTTCCTTGGTCCTTTTGTTCCACATATTGCTCGGTTTGCATGCCATGGAGCGCCATTGGAAGCCCGCGGGGCCGCGGGTTTTAGAGATTTGCAAAATCTTATTCAGAGTACTACTAGCCGGGATCGCATGCTGCCGGGGTTGGTTTTGAGGCTCCTGCGTGGGCACCGTGGACTGCTAGAAAGAAAGCATTATTTGAAGGGCGAATGTGGAGGCTACTGGCCTTATTTACAAAACGGTGGTGCATTTGCAGCCTTGCAGCTGGGGAGGCTACTGGCGAAACCAAAGTATGCTCCAGCGATGGATCGACTAATTTTATCTCTGGGTGCTAGGTGCCACACCCTTTGACAGACGGCAAGAAGAGCAAGCATGACATAGGCAAGCAAGACATGCCTCTACGTCTACGGGTTGATTGCCTTTCTTCTCAGGCTTCAGTTCATACTGTTGCGTCACTTGTTTGCCCTTTACGGGCATGTATTTAACCACCTTTTGTTTTGGTTTTCTTGTGCTTCTGGGCTTCAGTTTGTAAGGGTCTTATTCTAAGGCCGGTCAAGTGCCTCCGAACTAAAGCATGCCACCGAAAGATTTGTTTTTATTCACTTGAGAATCCATAAACTTGGCATTGAAGAAGGGAGGAAGAAGAAAGAATACAATGTGCAGCATAATTTCACTTGAGAACTTCCATGAGAACTTCCACGAGCCTTAGAAACAGGAAATACAATGTGCCGCATAATTTCTTCGTCATGAACTTCCATTTAAGTTTGGAATTAATATTTTACTTTTTCAATCTCACTAGTCACATTGGGAAACATCTATGAGCTCTGGACTCGGAGGCAACTCCATGCACCATCGTACTGGGAACAGTCCAGAACTTGGGCTGGGCCATAAAATACAAATTGGGCCGAAAATATTTGACCCATAAAGACATTTACCGGGCCATGCCGAGATAGCTTAATTTCGGTCGAAATCTGATTTTCTCGGCCGAAAATCAAAACACCGAAATCACTAATTGAGGAGTACTCGTTGCAAAGATCACTCCAATTCCCCTAGTTGCGACAAGTGGCGCACATGCAGCGCGTCATTTGTCGCAACCTGGGAGTTTTCCCTTTTTTCGTAAATTCGTTTATTCAAAATGTTTTATCTCTCAAACCGTGCATCCAAATCTCAAACCGCTTTCATTGTTGGATTCTCGCGCCGAGATTTTCAAAACTAAATCCCATGTTGATAGGTTTTGATAAACTTTTTTTTCACGAAAAAACCGGACGAAAAAACCGAACCTGAAGCACGGGTTTTTTTCCCTTTCCGAAAGAAGCACGCCTGTGCCTCTCACGAAATCACAACCGTGCCTCTCGCGGAAGCAAAACCGTGAATCTTGCGGAAGGAAAAAAAGAAAACGCGTTTTATTTCGTTTCCGAGGAGGCACGACCGTGACTCTCGTGAAAGCACAACCGTGCCTCTTGCGGAAGCAAAACCGTGACTCTCGCGAAAGTAAAAAAACAGAAAAATGTTTTTCCCTTTCCGAGAGGCACAGCCGTGACACGCGAAAGCACAACCGTGCCTCCCGCGGATGCAAAGCCGCGACTCTCGCGAAAGAAAAAAAAACATAAAATGCATTTTTTTGTTTGTTTCGGAGAGGCACGGCCATAACTCTCGCGAAAGCACACTCGTGCCTCTCGCGAAAGCAAAACCGCGACTCGCGCGAAAGGAAAAAAAATAAAAACACATTTTTTTTCGTTTTCGAGAGACACGGCCGTGACTCTCGCGAAATCAAAATCGTGCCTCTCGTGGAAGCAAAACCGTGACTCTCGTGAAAGGGAAAAAAGGAAAATGTGTTTTTTCGTGCAATTTTTTTTAAATTCTTTTATTGAAAAGCTAAGGAAGACCGGTGAAAAATCAAACATAAAAAAACCAAGACAAAAAAACCGTTTAAAAAGACGAAAACGCATGCGAAAAAAAATCTGAAGAAAACGCCCAAAACGCGACACGTGGTGAATGGCTGAGAGTGCGCCAAGTGGCGCTGATCGTTGCGAGACTCCCGAAGGAGGGCTCGTTAACTAGTTGCTCCCTCAAAACACAGGCTGGAACTCAAGCGAGCGCTAGCTCTCTGGTAACCCATGGTACTTACGTCGTGTAACAATACAGCCAGGAAACATAGACTTGATGAAGTTACTGCATCCATTCGTTGACTCGCAGAGGGCCAGGCTCTCAATCGCAGGATCATAGCAAATAAAGCGACTGTACGTACGTGAAGGCATCATAATCCCCATGTGTTCTGTTTTGTAGGTTGCCCTTTGGGATCAAAAGTTAGGCCAGGATCTTTCCCATTGATAATTGGTAATGCGGACTGGACAAGGACGCGAGCAAGACAAGCTAGGACCACATCACATTATGTAGATCCTATTCATAGCGGAATTGGCATGGGATAGCCTTTCACCTGCTAAAAATGGACAGCTAGCGCGCGCTAAAACGACTTCTCTCTCAGCACGCTGAAGTTGAGTCATGGAAAACTAAGTGAGCGTAGCTGCATACTCAGCCAAGGCTGCAGGCTTCACTGTTATCCTGGACACACGTTGGCCTTGAACTGGATGTGTAAACAACCTTCCTGCGTATGAAATTCCAATCCCAATCAAACCCACATTTAGCACACCTGATTGTTATTCATAGCAGCTTCCATTAATATCTCATCTGCCTATTGTTTAGCTGAACGACTAATAGATCCACCTGAATCGGGCCATATGTTTTTTTTAGACAAGAATCTGGCCATATGTGGTTGTTCAATCTCTTTACCATGTCAAAACCACCGATGGTAGCAAAAACTCTCATGATTGAAAGATAATTATGAGGTTTGGGCCTCAGGTCTTTGTTATTGCCTGCCTGCTTTACTATCTCACCAAAAATGCAATTAACCCCTATAACAAAAAAGGCTATTAGAACAGAATTTATTGAGAGTACTAAGACATATTCAATCTCAACAGTAGTACATATTCAAACTCAGGAGTAAAATTTTATCACCAGCAATATTACAAATTCAGATTCAAGAATAGTACATTGCATGAGAATAACATGTTTTTGAGGTGACACCTAATTAAGTATGCAACAAGAGTGCATCGCCTAAATCAATGGCTTGTTTTCTTTTGTTTTTCCAATCTATGGTTTTATAAACAATGAAATGTCACTTTTTTTATTTCAATATTATGGCGTTCACATTTATGTTCACCAAATAAACCATCCAGATAATTAAGACTGGCACCCTCGACCAACCAGGAAGTAAGAATTATATGGGATATATAAGTCGCCTAATGCTCAACTATTACAGCTCAGTGAAGGCAAGTAAATATAATGTAGTGATAACTTTAAAAGTTATATGATGAATAAAGATATTTAGGCCAAAGCTATGGAAACCAAGCATCCGCCAATTGAGATAATTTACTTACTCTTAAACAATGCCAAACATCGTAAGAACAAGTTATCGATAATAAGCAAGTGAAAACCAATAATGATTTGCCAATACGACTAGACCTGGCAATATTGACGCCCACTCATTGTCTCTTTGTTGAAGATATATGCTAAAAGTTCTACTTTAGGGGTGACAGCCAAGGTTTGACTTTTGGTTGCACTAGTCAACATCAGCCTGCAAGCAACACTTTCGTCTTCAAGGCGGTGTTTTGTGGCTTGCCACCTTTGTCCGGTCACATGTAGTCTGAGTGGTGGATTATGATCCACAGTCATAGTGTTGGTGGTAGGTTTGTGAAGATGTTGCTGCGAGGTCCAACATTTCAAACATGGATACTTGCAAGTCGATTTATTCAATATCAATGTTTGGTGCCGTTCAACAAAAGAAAATTAATAGTATATTACTTTGTAAATGTAAATGGAAGCGTAGGGTTTATGATCTTTCTTTCACGGAAAAATATGGTGCATTTGAATGTATACACAAAACAAATGTTGTGGCTAAAATGGCTCTTTTTTCGAGAACCAACAGTTGGATGATTAGGAAGATGGTTGTATTCCTAACCCATCAAGGATCAAATCTTAGGTTAGAGACATATATATGTCTTATATAAAGGCATAATATTTTTTTTGGTGTGAGGCGATATTCTGGTTGATAGTGAGGTGTCATGTCAGTGTGTGCATTCATTGAGGTGAATATACGTGCGCGCATGAGAGCATTTGCGTGCGTTTCTTGCATAAATACAAAATTCTTTTTCCAACATTTGTTAGTGTGAGATCTCCAATTCTTCAGGAAATCAGAAAGCCTTGGAGCTGAGCTGAGCTATGCAGATCGCTGATTCTGCGCAGGCGAAAACGATGGGCGTTGTACGTTAATCTTTTTTTTTTTTGCCGGAACGTTGTAGTATGTTAATCTCATCTTTAAAAGCATTGGCAGGAAGGTGGCCCCTGGTCCAGACCGATACGTCGCTCTCGGAATGTGTTGTCCAGCCCCCGAATTTGCTTACATAATTTCTTTCTTTTGCGAACGAATTTGCTACGTGGCTCCCGAAAACGTGCCAATTATGTTGGGGCTGTGTGGCTGTCTCGGTCCATGGTGAAGTGCTCAAGACACGTTAGGTAGTGGCCTCTCACTTTTGCTCTACCGTTTTCACCTACCGGCCCCGGCCGTTTTTATTTCCGTGGAGCAGTTTCAATATGCTCCCTCTTACCATATCTTTTCACATAAAATATAAGAGTATATAATAGCTGAGTCATCGATCTCATTAATTAATGATATGATTAACTCTTACTCCCTCCGTCCGAAAAAACTTGTCATCAAAATGGACAAAAAGGGATGTATCTAGAACTAAAATACATCTAAATACATCCCCTTTTATTCATTTTGATGACAAGTATTTCCGGATGGAGGGAGTACCTTCTTAAATCACATGTAAAAAAAGAGGGTAAGAAGGAGCATGTTAAAATTTGCCATTCCCATGGCAATGCCAAATCCGAACACTGCCAAAAGACCCGGTGCACCAAATGTCGAATGAACGATATACTGGTATGCAATGGGTCGAGTTTTGAGTGATCTGCAAGCTCAATGGCTCAAGGGATTAGATCCAGCTACAGAGTTGGCCTATACTCGGCTTTCGACGATCTCGATTTGATCTTGTGCCTCTTTCATGCTTCATGTAAATATGTACTCCCTCCGATCCATAATAAGTGTCGAGTTTTGTACTAAGGTTGAACTATTTTTACTTCAAAACTTTGACATTCATTTTTGATCAAAGGGAGTATTATTTGTATCATCGACTTGGTACACCAGGTATAATTTCCTGGCAAGTTAGACCATAATAACTGAACAACCTCATAAAAAATAACTTTATACAAAGGTTATTTAAAGTGACAACTTGATAAATATTGAAAATAGCTTGACTTTGACCCTATTAAAGAAAAGAAAAAATCACCCAAAAAATCAATTAATTATTCTAATTTAATTCACTGTATCAAATATAATATAACTATGACTAAAAAAAAGATAACATAACTATGACTAAAAAAAAGATAACATAACTACTACTCCTAATAAAAAATGAAGTAATTATTCTAATTTCATTCCATATATAACTCTGCAGCTCCAGTGTTATTAAAGGAGTATGTTATTTCAAGCTATATCGACTAAAAAATGGAGCGAGCTGGCCTTGATTTAAACTCGCCTCATATTTTGACCGAGCTACAACAGAAGGCTGATACTCAATTCTTCTCATTTTTGTCGATCTCGATGGCTCACGAGCCTTGAGAATTATTATTTTTGCAGCATTATTCACACCTGAACATTTTGAGGTACGTAAAAAAGGACCTGTCCTTGGTTTTCAAAGGGTTATGAAAACTAGAGAGTACCTCGCGCGTTACTATGGGAATTTCTTGACGAAAATTCAGGTTGATAACAAGAGAACCAAAATTAATAATATATATGAATTATTGTATTTGATTATCTGTAGTTGTTATAATATTTTCTTGAATATGAGTAGAATAATTTATGAAAAAACTTTTTTTTTCCACGCATGGTTGAATGTTCTGGTGTGTCTACTCTCGTGCATAATTGCATCGACAGGTGGGCCTTCTTCCATTCATAATTGTATGGTGAGGTGGCATGCTTGCATATTGAAATAAATAAGTTAGTGGAGATGAATCTCTTAGGTATATGTATATAGGATAACACTGGCAGGATTGTATCAAACCATTTCTTCTTTGCACAAAAGGGTTATGTTTGCAATATGGCACCAAAAAATTGGGTATTTTTTGTCTACAGCGTAAAATGGTTTCTTTTTTTCCTCCAAAACTTGCAGGTTCACATGCTGTACCAAACCAAGGGCACTTGCTTGCACGCCCCATCCATACATAAAGGAATGTTGCACGAAAATGCTAAATGGAGCCCGAATTTTGAACAATTCAAAAACCATAGTTTTATATTAAAAAATTGATGAAAAATTGCACATATACCTAGACATGTAATGTATATGTGTATAAATTTCCATGATGAAACATGTTAAAATAAGAACTACATGAAACAACACGCTATTTTCTTGCTCAAGTGTAACTTGGCTAAGAGAATCGTTAGTGGATTCAAGAGAACTACTAGAAGCAACAATGTTAGATCTTATGTCACAAAAAAGAAGTTGTATCAAACCTTTTATGTCGGATCTAGAACAAACCAATCGGTATCGTCATCATACAGCCCTACCGTGGCTCGTGATGCATATATATGCATATCAAATGTACGGTTGGGCGTATGATGGCGAATCCGAATGATTTGTATTCAGTCGATGAACTGGTAGATGTATGCAGTCGATGAACTGGTAGATGTATGTAGTCGATGAACTGAAAGACTTATGCAGGGACGAAGGCGAGAGATGGGCTATATATAGGGTCGTCTGGCTCACAAAGTGATTGTGATAGTTTCGATCCAACGACTCACATGAGCTAGGAAGAAACACACCCTTGATCCAACGACTCGCAAGAGCTAGAAAGAAACACACGATCCGTGTGATTCTTCCTGATTGGTGGGATGCACATTAGTATCGGTTCATGCCACGAACCGGTGCTAAAGATTGGCAACGAACCGGTACTAATGGTAGCAGCCCGCCTAGCCGTTGGAATCGGCACTAATGGTCACATTCGTGCCGGCTCAAATTCAAATCGGCACTATAATGTGCTTCACATTTGACCGTTTTTCTACTAGTCAATAGAGTTTGCCAAACTTGAGTTTCCCAAGTCACTTACACAAAAAGCTATGATTCATGGTTGTCAAATCCATAATTTCCAAACCACAACAACCTTGAGGCATAACAAGCTTTAAATGCTGCATACTGAACACAAAAGAAGTCCG
Source organism: Triticum monococcum (assembly GCA_034509565.1). Classification (NCBI taxonomy): domain Eukaryota; kingdom Viridiplantae; phylum Streptophyta; class Magnoliopsida; order Poales; family Poaceae; genus Triticum; species Triticum monococcum. Next base: position 677,571,773 of record CM067845.1, read on the forward strand.
GAGTTTAAATAAGTTATTAAAAATAAAAAAAGAGGTGCAATGCTGGTTAATTTGCTTCAAGCCATTCGGAATAGTGTAGATTGCACTAAGCCACTGCACATAGCTCAGTGCAATCTATACTATTCCGCAAGGCTTGAAGCAAATCAACATGTAGGTGAGCATTGCAACTCTTCGTCATTGTCTGTGCACTCATGGCTTATAAACCGCTCATATTGCCTCTCTCTTGGCAAGGTGGGACTAAAAACAGCTTGCCGTAAACCGGCACCGCTCATTAGTACCGGTTCGTGGTACGAACCGGCACTAAATGGTGATGATGGGGCCATAGCCTGACCGCAGGATGACACAGCCTCTTTAGTACCGGTTCATGCCACGAACCGGTACTAAAGGTTCGCCACGAACCGGTACTATTGATCGCCGCCACGAACCGGCACTAATGTGCACATTAGTGCCGGCTCAAATACAAACCGGCACTAATGTGCTTCACGTTTGACCCTTTTTCTACTAGTGATTGTTCACCGTCAGAATCCATTATTTTTTTGTGCAGCTTTTAATTCAAGGTATCTCATCATGAAATTTTACACACATATACATTACATCCTTATGTATGTGTATTTTTTTATCAGAATTTTTCAAGACCAAAAGTTTGAATTTAGAATTTTAAAAAACAACGGCCTCCATGGAACTCATTTCCAAAACGCCTTACTCCATACAAAATTTCCACAGAGAAAAGGCCTATTAAAACATTTGGTATATCTACTGATGTAATGGATTCACCTTTAAAAAAATACTGATGTAATGGATGTCAGCCGTATTCGCTGCTTGAGAATACTGTCACATTTATACGCAAGTGTTCGTTTAGTCAGTGAACTCTAAATTATTGGTAGTACTACTTTATTATTTCGAATTAAGTAGTTCATACTCAATAATTATGCTAATTCTTGCATTATTTCATATGTGCTAGATATGACAAAAATAACATGTAATATTGCACGAAAAAATAAAAACATGTAGGCAACATAGTCATCCCTCATTTTATGTCTGGTGCAACTGTATGCCTCAAATTTGATACCTCAAATCATGCCACACCATGCATCACAAAAACTACGTACTGCTACACAGATACCCTAGAGTACTACCACTCGTCAACGGAGATTTTAGCGACATCCGTGCTGGTTGTCTCGGACAGACCGTAAAAGTGCTACTTATCGACTAGAGGGGGGCGGGGTAAGTAGGCGATTTTTATGAAAGTCTTCAAGACTGGCGATGTCTTCAAAGATAGGTAGTTAAAACAATAACTAAACAGGATACAATGGAAGATAAACTACACTAGCCATGCAAAGGAGTCAAGTACAATACAAGCAATGCACGAAGACAGGTGGCAGCTAGGTAGAGCAGATCGGAATTAAAAGATAGTGCGAGGACAAACATACAATCAGAGTGAATGTCTCCACACAATGTCTTCGAGCAGAACAGGCAAGCAAAGACTTCACAAAGCTAAACAGTAAGTAAAGGAGTGAAGTGATATAACCAGTTACTCGATGAAGACAAGGATTTGGTAGACCAGTTCCAGTTGCTGCGACAACTGTATGTCTAGTTAGGGAGGCTGGGATTTAACTTAGAAGACCACATCTTCACCTTATTCCCCTTGAGCTAAAGTCACTTAGACCTCGCCCAATCACTCAGGTAAGTCTTCAAGGTAGACTTCCAAACCTTCATAGACTTCGTTCATCACGGTCCACAAAGACACTTGGATGCTCAAAACGCGACACCTAACCGACTGGAAGATCACAGTCTTCAAGTGTAATAAGTCTTCGGTTCACTCGGAATAGAAAGACTCAGTGATGTCAAACACTCTTTGGGCTCTAGGTGTTTTCGGTTTTGTCCTCGCAAGGATTCTCTGTCAAAGGCTTTGCAGGTGGGTTGCTCTCAAAAGACAAAAGTCGTGCACTAATATGTCTCCAACGTATCGATAATTTTTTATTGTTCCATGCTATTATATTATCAATCTTGGATGTTTTATATGGATCATTATGCTATTTTACATCATTTTTAGGACTAACCTATTAACTTAGTGCCAAGTGCCAGTTGATATTTTTTCCTTATTTTTTCTTTTACAGAAAATCAATACTAAACGGAGTCTAAATGGAACAGAACTTTTTGATGATTTTTCTTGGACCACAAGACACCCTGGAAGCTTCGGGAGGAGGACCGAAGGTCCACGAGTCAACCACTAGCTCACAGGGAGCGACCTTCCTAATCTTTAGAGTTGCGTTTAATTCTTTCCAATAAATCCCATTTGAATTCAGTAGCCTTCTTCATAAAAGAACCAGTACAATAAGTATCGAGCATGGATTGACCATTACGAGAAAGCCGAGCATAAAAATTCTAAATAATAATTTCTCTTGAGAGCTCATGATTGGGGCATGAACATAACATTGACTTAAGCCTCCCCTAAGCTTAAGCGACACTTTCTCCTTCACAAGGCCAAAAATTATATATATATAATTCCGATCACGATGAACTAGATGCATAGGATAAAACTTCTGATGAAATTCCAATTTCAATAGGTTGTAATTCCAAGTCCCAATATCATTGCATAGCCTATACCCTGCCAATGTCTTTCCCTTCAAAGATATAGGGAAGACCTTCTTCTTGACTTCATCCTCGGGCAAACCTGCCAGCTTAAATAATCCACATACTTCATCGACATAGATTAGATGCATATCAGGATGTAAAGTTCCATCTCCTGCATAAGGATTAGCTAGCAGTTTGTCTACAATACCCGAAGGAATTTCATAATAAATATTTTCAGTAGGTGTAGTAGGTTGATGATCAACTCTTTGCTCTTCCGGTCGAGGTGAAGATACCCCGAACAAGCCCCTTAAAGGATGATTCTCCATAGTAACAAGTGACAGTAAATTTCAGCACGTAATATAAAATTTTCCTTACCAAAGACACGTCACTCCCCGACAACGGCGCCAGAAAAGAGTCTTGATGACCCACAAGTATAGGGGATATATTGTAGTCCTTCTAATAAGTAAGAGTGTTGAACCCAATGAGGAGTAGACGGAAAAGGCAAGCGGTTTTCAGCATGGTGTTTTTTACAGGAACTGAAATTATCGGTAACATATAGTTTTGGGATAAAATAATTCGTAATGGGTAGCAAATAACAAGTGTAACAAAAGTGGTGCAATGTGGCCTAATCCTTTTTGCAGCAAAGGATAAGGTTGGACGAACTCTTATATAAAGTAAAGCGCTCGCGGGGACACATGGGAATTATTGTCAAGTTAGCTTTCATCATGCTCATATGATCCACGTTCGTTTCTTTGATAATTTGATATGTGGGTGGACCGGTGCTTGGATGCTATCCTTACTTAGACAAGTCTCTCAATTATGATTAACCCATCTTGCAATGATCCACAACTACGAAAGAAGAATTAAGATAAATCTAACCATAGCATGAAAAATGTGGATCCAAATCAGCCCCTTACGAAGCAACGCATAAACTAGGGTTTAAGATTCTGTCACTCTAGCAACCGATCATCTACTTATTACTTCCCAGTGCTTTCCCGAATCATGGTGAAGTTTCATGTAGTCGACGTTCACATAACACCACTAGAGAAAAGACAACATACATCTCATCAAAATATCAAACGAATATCAAATTCACATGATTACTTATAACAAGACTTCTCCCATGTCCTCAGGAACAAAGATAACTACTCACAAAGAATATTCATGTTCAAGATCAGAGGGGTTTTGAATATCATTAAGGATCTGAACATATGATCTTTCACCAAATAAACCAACTACCATCAACTACAAGGAGTAATCAACACTACTCTCAACCCACAGGTACCTATCTGAGATTTTGAGACAAAGATCGAGTACAAGAGATGTACAAGAGATGGTGCTAGTGAAGATGTTGATGGAGATTGACTCCCTCTTGATGAGAGGATCGTTTGTGATGACGATGGCTTCGATTTCCCCATGCGAGAGGGAAGTTTCCAAGGCAAAATAGCTCTGCCAGTGTAACGCCCCATATGTAACTTAGCATATTTGTACTCCGACTCTTGCCATTTTCAGCATTAAGTTATAATTTTTCCCTTTGAGGTTGGGTCCTGTCTTCGTTTTGCATTTTTTTCATGTCATGCATTTCTTATCATGTCATCATGTGCATCGCATTTGCATACGTGTTCGTCTCATGCATTCGAGCATTTTTCCCGTTGTCCGTTTGGAATCCGACACTCCTACGTCCTCCGGCGCCCCCTCTTGTCTCTTTTCATGAGCGGGTGATAAACTTTCTTGGAATGGACTGAGATTTGCCAAGAGGCCATGGTACACCAACGGTAGACCGCTTGTCAAGTTTCGTGCCATTTGGAGTCCGTTTGATACTCCAACGGTTAACCGGGGAACCGTAAAGGCCTCGTGTGTGTTGCAGCCCAACACCCCTCCAACGTGGCCAAATAAACCATCCAAACCTATCCCATGTCCTCCGCCGTTCGATCACGATCGCGTGGCCAAAAACCGCTCTCCATTTGGACACTCCTACCTCCTTCTATGTATAAATATGTCCACCCCTCCAAATTTTCGCAGTCCAACCCTAGCCCCTTCCCCACTCCACCGTCGGACACTTCCGGTCCGCGCTGGACAGGAACCCGCCACCGTGCCCGCACCAGTCAGACGCCGCCACGTGGCACCCGACCACCGCGCACGCGGCCGGCCCCCGAGCCCGCGTGTCCGCCGCCCGCCGCCCGATCTCCCCGCCGCCTCGCAACCGTCGCTCTGCCCCACTGCCGCCGTGCCAGACCTCCACCGTCGGCGCCGCGCCACCCGAAGCTCCGCCGCCTGCGCCCCGCACGTCCGCCGCCCCGAGCCTCTCTGCCCGCCGCCCGACGCCGATCCGGCCACCCCGTGCCCGGATCCGGCCGGACCCTCCACTCCGGCCATCTCCCTCCACTCCGGCAAGTTCACCGACAAAGATCCGGTGAACCCCAGTTCGCGCGCTGCCCCAGATCCAGATCCATAAAACCCTAAGGTTGACCCCGAAATATCTTCTAAGTCCTCAAAATCTGCATTCTGAAGCCTTTTTCATCATGTCATAACTTCATGTGTGATGCTCCGTTTTGGGCGTGCAATATATCAAAATGTTCATCTGGATGTCCACTGTTACCTGCTTGTTTGAGTCCATCTTGATGACCAAATTGTTGATGCAAGAGTGCTATAAGATGTTAGTTCTTGTTACTTAGCAGTTTATGAGCATTTGTCATTTTTTGCCACATTTGTTGTGTGCTGCATATGGGCATGAGCTCTACATGTGTTTTGGGCTATGTCATGCCATCTTTACAGGGGTGTATGCCATGTATTTTTGTGGTCAATGTGGTGACTAGCACAAGCATGCAAAGTAGCTCTCGTGATATTGCCGATTTCAGGGACTTAGAATTTCACTAAGTCATTTCCCTACTGTTATTTTTATGCCATGTATTCATGTTGCTATAGTGAGATCCATGCTTCTTTTGAGTATGTTCAGTAAGGATGATTTGGACATATGGTCATTCTCTATCCACCCATGCCCCTGTTTGCATTTATGGAGTGCCCTAGCATGACTCAATCTTGCTCTACTTTTGCTATAAAATGTTCCTGGCAGATTGTTTACGTGTTAATCAGTTTTGCCAAGGTTGTTTTATTTGATCCAAGCATGCTTTAAACTTGTTATTGCCATGGCTAGCTTCTTGAACATGTCTTCTTGCTGGTAGTATGCCTAGTTTGTCATGCAATGCCTTGTGTTGAGTGAATCGAGCTCGCAAAGTGGCCTTCATAGTTTTGTTTTTGCCATGTCCAGTTTTCTGCTAAGTCTGAATCTGGTAACGAAAGTTGCTATGTTTACATGGGTGCCATCATATTTTCTGTGCCCTTTTGGCTTATGGTCAGTAAGGGACTTTTGTTTTATGATTTAAGTAGAGTAATGCCATGCCTTTTTTTGCTATGTTATGTTCCTGTAGCATGTTGTTATCTTGCTCTAAACATTGCTTCCTGATGTTAATTCCTGACATGTTAGTATTTTCACTAAGTCTGTGATGCTGATATCTTTTGCACTTTTGTCATGCTTGTTTGAACCTGCTCTTGTGTGATTTAGCCGTAGCTTAGTGTTTATTTTTTGTCAAGCATCTTGAATAGATCACTGCCATGTGCTTTGTTGCTATGTTGGAGTGCAGTAGCTTAGTTTCTTGTTGCATTCTAGATGGCATCGTGCTGTGAATCGCAGAATTGTGCCATTAGTGTTTTGCTTGCCATTTGCAAACCGTGCATCCGATTCCGGTGATCTTTATATCGATTTCGACCGAAATCAACTCATCTTTCCAGCGGCACTCTTGGTTTGCCAAGTTGAGGCCTGGTTCAATCTTTCCCTTCCGAAGCATGCATATGGATTGCATATCACATCCTGCATATCATGCCATGTTTTGCATCATGTTGCTTGCGCATTGCACCGTGGTTGATTGTTGTTTCCTTTGCTTGTGTTCTTGCCTTGGGTAGAGCCAGGAGACGAGTACATGATCGAGGAACCCATTGAGTACGCTTACGAGGATCAAGCTTTCGTCAACTCGGAGAACTTTTCAGGCAAGATGACCATACCCTCAAAATCACTTCTATCTTTGCTTGCTAGATATTCGCTCTATTGCTATGCCGCGATACCTACCACTTGCTATATCATGCCTCCCATATTGCCATGACAAACCTCTAAGCCACCTTTCCTAGCAAACCGTTGTTTGGCTATGTTACCGCTTTGCTCAGCCCCTCCTATAGCGTTGTTAGTTGCAGGTGAAGCTGGAGTTTGTTCCTTGTTGGAACATGTTTATTGTTGGGATATCATTATTATATCTTGTTTACTTTAATGCACCTATATACTTGGTAAAGGGTGGAAGGCTCGGTCTTATGCCTGGTGTTTTGTTCCACTCTTGCCACCCTAGTTTCCGTCATACCGGTGTTATGTTCCTTAATTTTGCGTTCCTGACGCGGTTGGGTGTTATGGGAACCCCTTGACAGATCGCCTTGAGTAAAACTCCTCGAGCAAGGCCCAACCTTGGTTTTACCATTTGCCACCTAAGCCTTTTTCCCTTGGGTTTCGCGGACTCAAGGGTCGTCTTTATTTTAAACCCCGAGCCAGTGCTTCTCTAAGTGTTGGTCCAACCTGAGCGATGTTCGGCGCCCCCTAGGCAACCAGGGTCTATGCCAACCCGACGTCTGGCTCATCCGGTGTGCCCTGAGAACGAGATATGTGCAGCTCATATCGGGATTTGTCGGCACATTCGGGCGGCTTTGCTGGTCTTGTTTTACATTGTCAAAATGTCTTGTAACCGGGATTTTGAGTCTGATCGGGTCTTCCTGGGAGAAGGAATATCCTTCATTGACCGTGAGAGCTTGTGATGGGTTAAGTTGGGACACCCTTGCAGGGTTTTGAACTTTCAAAAGCCGTGCCCGCGGTTATGGGCTGATGGGAATTTGTTAATATCCGGTTGTACAAAACATGACACTTAACTTAATTAAAATGAATCAACCGCGTGTGTAGCTGTGATGGTCTCTTTTCGGCGGAGCCCGGAAAGAGAACACGGTCTCGTGTTATGCTTGAACGTAAGTAGTTTCAGGATCACTTCTTGATCTTTATTGCTACTCGATCGTGCTTTGCTTCTCTTCTCACTCTCATTTGCGTAAGTTAGCCACCATATATGCTAGTGCTTGCTGCAGCTCCACCTCGCGACCTTTTCCTACCCATAAGCTTAAATAGTCTTGATCGCGAGGGTGTGAGATTGCTGAGTCCCCGTGACTCACAGTTTACTTCCAAAACCACATGCAGGTGCTGATGATGCCAGTACAGGGGACGCTACCGAACTCAAGTGGGAGTTCGACGAGGATTCGGGACGTTACTATGTTTCCTTTCCAAACGATCAGTAGAGGAGCCCAGTTGGGGCGATCGGGGATCTATGCATTTGGGGTTGTCTTTATTTATGTTGGTTCCATAGTCAGACCTTGATTGAATTCTGGATGATGTAATGTTATATTTATGTATTGTGGTAAGTGGCGATTGTAAGCCAACTATTTATCCCTTTCTTATTCAGTACATGGGATGTGTAAAGATTACCCCTCTTGCGACATGCCTACTATGCGGTTATGCCTCTAAGTCGTGCTCCGACACGTGGGAGATATTGCCGCATCGTGGGTGTAACAAGTTGGTATCAGAGCCTTCCCCGACTTAGGATCCCACTGCTTGATCGAATCGCTGACCTTGTTGAGTCTAGAAAAATGTTTTGAGTCTTATAGGATTATATATATCAGAGATTAGGATTGTTTTTACTCCTCGGTCCCTTCATCGCTCTGGTGAGGCCTCCTGACGTAGAGTTTTGACTCTTCTCTTCTCAAATTTCACTAAAAAAATTTAGGATCACGCGGGTATCTTGGAATCATTCCGATGGTTTTGTGACGAGAACATTATTCTTGCTGCCTCCTGACATTTACGGGTTGTGGCAGTGTCCCCGGGAGTTGAGCTCCGAGGTGTTTTTGTCACAATTTTATCGTTGCAGTTCTAGAATACATGAGTTCGCTAACATCGAAAATCTCCTTTATGCAGTTGTTGGTGAGATAACCTCGACGCCACCCAGTACAGGGGCGGGAGTTCGGGAGTATTGCCATAATTCGTATAACGGATGCTTTTCGAAGGTTGAGGTAAATGATTTCTGAAGGTTTCTTGGTTATGTGTTGAAGGATGGATACAACTGGATGTAGGATTTGCTAGTTTTGGGTGAGATATTATGCTTCCCCTGTATCCCCAACACCTTATTGCATAACCAGAAAGTTTCGAGAGTTTCATATGTGGGAATTCATGTAGCTCTCGTATTTCTTCCCGCGGATTTTTGGTTTGTGATTGGGTAATCCTTACCAATTATTTTCTCATATCCATACCTTGTTGTTTTATTCATCTACCTTTACCTAAGTGGCTTCTCAATTTATGGAAGTGTGATCATGTACTTTGGAATTCATTCGTTCATTCTTGTTCGAATGTTAAGGCTATATGTTGCAATTTCGATCCATTGATTCAGCTTGAATATATGTCTTTCAAGATGCTAACGGATGTCAACCTCTTCAGGATGGCTCCTCCAACGCGTCAGAATCTGGAACCTCCGCCACCACCTCCACCTCCGGAGGCATGGCAAGCTGTCATGGCCGCCACCAACAGCAACACGCATATGCTTATGCAACTCTTGCAAGAGCACAACCAAGGAAATCAAGGCCAAGGCAGCAATCAAGCTCAGTTTGCTACCCTCAATCAGTTCCTCGCAAACCAACCGAAGTCCTTCAGTAACTATGTCGAGGCCACTGACGCCGACGATTGGCTCGTGGATATCTGCAAACATTTTGAGTGTAGTAATGTCAGGCCTGAGGACTTTGTCAAGTTTGCTTCGTTCCAACTCAAAGACCAAGCTGCTGAGTGGTATCAACAATACAAAGATTCCAGAGGAGGTCGTGTGATTACCTGGAATGATTTCCACCGAGACTTCAAAGCTCACCACATTCTACAAAGTGTTGCTGAGAGTAAGTGCGAGGAGTTCTGCAATCTGAAGCAAGGTAGCATGTCTGTTTACCAATACAACATCCTGTTTCAGAGGCTCGCTCGCTTCTCTAAACAAGACGTCCCTGACGAGAAGAGCATGATTTATCAATTCAGAGGTGGCCTCAGAGAAGATCTGCAACTAGCTCTCGTGCTTTTTGAGCCGACCAAGTATGATGATTTCTACAACATGGCACTAAAGCAAGAGGCTGCTCAGCTAAAGTGCGATGCTTCTAAGAAGAGAGTCAGGGATGCAGCTCCATCTTCTTCTTCAACTCAAGTGGCAGCTAAGCAACAGAAGTTCTGGTTGCCCCCTCCTCCTCTGTTCCGTCAGCCTTATCGGCAGAAGAGTAAAGGTGGCAATGGATCTTCCCAGCCACCCAACCCAGGCTATCAGAACAAAGCTCCGTCTCATGCTCCAAGGTCAAGTGCTCCGTATCACCGGCCGCTCTTAGAGGTCACTTGCAACAAGTGTCAGCAGAAAGGGCACTATGCAAACAAATGCTTCAACCAAAGGTGCCTTCCGCCTCCTCCTCCTGTGAGATCTGCCAGCAACGCAGTGGTCAAGCATAATCCCAAGTCTGCTAAGGTCAACATGATGAACGCAGCTCAGGCAGAGGACTCTTCAGAAGTGATCATGGGTAATCTTCATGTTAATGATATTCCTGCAAAAGTTCTTTTTGATACTGGTGTATCACATTGTTTCATTTCAAGACCATTTGCATCTAAGGATGAGTTGCTTTTCCAAGATTTGCCTAGGTAGTTATCAGTTGTCTCTCTAGGTAAATTCATGAACGCAGGCTCTATGGTTCCAAATGTTTCTATCAAGATGGGCGACTATAAGTTTCTGTCTTCTCCTATTGTTCTTGGTAACTCGGATATTGATCTAATTCTCGGCATGGACTGGCTTTCTAAGCACAAGGCTCAGCTTGATTGTGCTGCCAGGCAAATTCAATTGACACACTCGTCTGAGGATGTGATCATCTATGCCACTCGTGATGATACCATTCGATTGTTTTCTCTCAATGAGAAGGGCGAGTTGAATGCCATCTCTCAGATTCCAGTCGTTTGTGAATATCAAGACGTCTTTCCAGAAGAGCTTCCAAGAATGCCTCCTCACCGGCCAGTTGAATTCGTCATCGATCTTGAGCCTGGCACGGAACCTGTTTACAAACGTCCTTACAAGCTTGGACCAGAAGAGTTGAAGGAGCTAAAGAAACAACTCGATGAACAAGAGCGTATGGGTCTGATCCGACTGAGTTCTTCTCCATGGGGTTGTGGTGTTCTTTTTGTCAAGAAGAAGGATGGAACGGAACGACTTTGTGTCGACTACCGTCCATTGAACAAGAAGACCATAAAGAACAAGTACACACTTCCCAACATCAATGAGCTATTCGAGCAACTTAAAGGTGCCCAAGTATTCTCCAAGCTTGACCTCCGTGTGGGCTATCATCAGATTCACAGTTGTGAACAAGATATCCCCAAGACAGCATTCAGAATAAGCTATGGTTCTTATGAATACACTGTCATGTCTTTCGGCCTTGTCAATGCTCCTCCAACATTCTCTCGCATGATGAACTTCATATTCAACCCTTACACAAATGATTTCGTCTTGGTGTATCTCGATGATATTTTGGTCTTTTCCAAGAACAAAGAGGATCATGCCAAGCATTTTAGATTGGTACTCGACAAACTCAGAGAACATCAGTTCTATGCAAAGTTTTCAAAGTGCGAGTTTTGGCTCGATGAGGTGCTCTACCTTTGGCATATCATCTCTGCCAAGGGCATTGCTGTTAATCCTGAGAAGGTGTCTGCAATTGTGAATTGGGAACCGCCTCAGAATGAGAAGCAGCTCCGTAGTTTCCTTGGGCTTGCAAGCTATTGTCAAAAATTCATTGAGAATTTCTCTAAGGTTGCAAAGCCTCTTTCCAACCTCCTCCGGAAGCACGTCAAGTATGTCTGGACACCTGAATGTGACATCACTTTCAACACCCCCAAAGAGAAGCTAGTCACAGCTCCTGTTTTGACTCCTCCGGATGAATCCAAACCATTCGAAGTTTTCTGTGATGCTTCCCTGCAAGGTCTCGGTGTTGTGTTAATGCAAGAGAAGAAAGTTGTGGCTTATACCTCTCGCCAGTTGAAGCCCAACGAAAATAACTACCCCACTCATGACCTCGAGTTGGCAGCAGTTGTCCATGCTCTTTTGACATGGAGACATCTCTTGTTGGGAAGGAAAGTGGACATCTTCACTAATCATAAGAGCCTCAAGTACATCTTCACTCAGCCCAACCTCAACTTCAGACAGACTCGTTGGGTCAAAATGATTCAAGAGTATAATCCGAGTATTGAATATACTCCAGGCAAGGCCAATGTCATTGCAGATGCTTTGAGTAGGAAGGCTTACTACAATAGTTTGATTCTCAAGCCCTTCCAACCGGACCTTTGTGAAGCTTTCTGCAAACTTAATCTCCAAGTTGTTCTTGAAGGATTTCTTGCCAACCTTCAAGTGTCTCCTACTTTGGAAGATCAGATTCGCGAGGCACAACTTCTTGACGCAGTGGTGAAGAAGGTGAAAAATGGTATTGCCAAGAGCCAACCCAAGTACAAATGCTATCGCCTTGATGACAAAGATACTCTTTTCTTCGAGGATCGAATTGTTGTTCCTAAAGGTGACCTTCGTAAAGTCATTATGAATGAGGCTCACAATTCACTCCTATCTATTCATCCTGGAAGTACAAAGATGTACCATGACCTCAAGCAGTCGTATTGGTGGACTCGAATAAAGCGAGAAATTGCTCAGTTCGTGAATGAATGTGATGTCTGCAGAAGAGTGAAAGCAGAACACCAACGGCCAGCTGGTCTCCTCCAACCTCTTGCCATTCCAGAATGGAAGCTTGACCATATTGAGATGGACTTCGTGACTAGATTTCCCAAGTCCAAGCGTGGAAATGATGCTATCTTTGTTGTCATCGACAAGCTTACTAAAATGGCTCATTTTCTTCCTACCAAAGAATCTATCACAGCAGCTAAGTTGGCAGAGCTATATACCTCCAGGATTGTCTCCTTGCACGGCATTCCGCAGTTGATATCTTCAGATCGTGGAAGCATCTTTACTTCTAAGTTTTGGGATTCCTTCCAAAAGGCCATGGGCACCAACATTCTTTTCAGCACAGCCTTCCATCCTCAAACTAGTGGACAAGTCGAGCGATTCAATCAAATCCTTGAAGATATGCTTAGGACTTGTGTCATTTCTTTCGGTATGAAGTGGGAAGATTGTCTTCCATATGCCGAGTTCTCGTACAACAACAGTTTCCAAGCGACTTCGGGCAAGGCCTCTTAATTGGCCAGAGACTGGTGAACGCCAACTTCTTGGCAATGACTTAATCATAGAAGCTGAAGAAATGTGCAAAGTCATACGTGAAAATCTCAAAGCCGCGCAATCACGCCAGAAGAGTTACTATGATAGCAAGCTTCGTGATTTGGCTTTTGAGATAGGAGACCATGTCTACCTCCGCGTCTCTCCAATGAAAGGTACTCGTTGCTTCGGTATCAAAGGGAAGCTTGCCCCTAGATACGTGGGTCCCTTTAAGATCATTGGAAAAAGAGGCGATCTCGCCTATCAACTTGAGCTTCCATCCAACTTTGCAAATGTGCACAACATGTTTCACGTGTCTCAGCTTCGCAAGTGCTTCAAGACTCCTGACCGCACCATCAACTTTGAAGAGATTGTTCTCCAAGAAGACCTATTATATCATGAGCATCCCGTTGCTATTCTTGTAGAAACTGAGCGCAAGACTCGCAACAAGTCTATCAAATTCCTGAAAGTGAAGTGGTCACACTATTCCGACCGAGAAGCCACCTGGGAACGCGAGGACCACCTTCGTTCCGAATATCCAGAGTTGTTTTAGTCCTAGATCTCGGGACAAGATCATTTCGTACTGGTGGAGTGTTGTAACGCCCCGTATGTAACTTACCATATTTGTAGTTCGACTCTTGCCATTTTCGGCGTTAAGTTATAATTTTTCCCTTCGTGGTTGGGTCTTGTCTTCGTTTTGCATTTTGTTCATCTCATGCATTTCATATCATGTCATCGTGTGAATCACATTTACATACGTGTTCTTCTCATGCATCCGAGCATTTTCCCCGTTGTCCGTTTTGCAATCCGACGCTCCCACGTCCTCCGGCGCCCCCTTTTGTCTCTTTTCGTGAGTGGGTGTTAAACTTTCTCGGAATGGACCAAGATTTGCCAAGCGGCGTTGGTACACCACCGGTAGACCGCCTGTCAAGTTTCGTGCCATTTGGAGTCCGTTTGATACTCCAACGGTTAACTGGGGAACCGTAAAGGCCTCGTGTGTGTTGCAGCCCAACACCCCTCCAAAGTGGCCCAATAACCCATCTAAGCCCATCCCATGTCCTCCGTTGTTCGATCATGATCGCGTGGCCGAGAACCGCTCTCCATTCGGACACTCCTACCTCCTTCTATGTATAAATATGTGCACCCCTCCAAATTTTCGCATTCCAACCCTAGCCCCTTCCCCACTCCGCCGCCGGACACGTCCGGTCCGCGCCGGACAAGAACCCGCCGCCGCGCCCGCACCAGTCAGACGCTGCCATGTGGCACCCGACCACCGCGCGCACCGCCGGCCCGCCAGGCCCGCGGCCAGCCCCCGAGCCCGCATGTCCGCCGCTCGCCGCCCGATCTCCCCGCGGCCTCGCGCCCGTCGCTCTGCCCCGCGTGCCGGACCTCCACCGCCGGCGCCGCGCCACCCGAAGGTCCACCGCTTGCGTCCCGCATGTCCGCCACCCCGATCCTCTCCGCCCGCCGCCCGACGCCGATCCGGCCACCCCGTGCCCGGATCCGACCGGACCCTCCACTCCGGCCATCTCCCTCCACTCCTGCATGTTCACCGGCGAAGATCCGGTGAACCTCAGTCCGCGCACCGCCCCAGATCCAGATCCGGAAAACCCTAAGGTTGACCCCAAAATATCTTCTAACTCCTCAAAATCTGCATTCTGAAGCCTTTTTCATCATGTCATAACTTCCTGTGTGATGCTCCGTTTGTTGGGGATCGTTGCAGAAATTTAAAATTTTCTACGCATCACCAAGATCAATATATGAAGTCATCTAGCAACGATAGGGAGAGGAGTGCATCTACATACCCTTGTAGATCCCGAGCGGAAGCGTTCAAGAGAACCGGGTTGAAGGAGTCGTACTCGACGTGATCCAAATCACCGAAGATCCTAGCGCCGAACGGGCGGCACCTCCGTGTTCAACACATGTACGGAGCGGTGACGTCTCCCGGGCCTTGATCCAGCAAGGTGGAGGGAGAGGTTGAGGAACAGAGCTCCAACAGCAGCACGACGTCGTGGTGGTGGTGGAGCGGCAGTACTCCGGCAGGGCTTCGCCAAGCTCTTAACGGAGGAGGAGAGGTGTTGGGGAGGGGAGGGGCTGCGCCTTGGACGTGGTATGAAGCCCTCCCCTTGCCCCTCTATTTATAAGGGAAGGAGGAAGGGGCCGGCCCCCTCTAGATGAGATCTAGAGGGGGGTGGCTTGCCCCCCAAGCAAGGGGGGCGCCCCCACTATGGTTCCCCCCCAACCCTAGGCGCATGGGCCCAAGGGGGGGATGCGCCCAGCCTACTTGGGGCTGGTTCCCTTTACTCTACGGCCCATGAGGCCCTCCGAGAGAGGTGGCCCCTCCCGGTGGACCCCCGGAACCCCTCCGGTGGCCCCGGTACAATACCGATATGCCCCTGAACCTTTCCGGTGACCGTATGATAACCTCCTATATATAAATCTTCACCTTCGGACCATTCCGGAACTCCTCGTGACATTTGGGATCTCATCCGGGACTCCAAACAACATTCTGTAATCACATACAAGTCTTCCTAATAACCCTAGCGTCATCGGACCTTAAGTGTGTAGACCCTACCGGTTCGGGAACCATGCAGACATGTCCGAGACAACTCTCCGGCCAATAACCAACAGCAGGATCTGGATACCCATGTTGGCTCCACATGTTCCACGATGATCTCATTGGATGAACCACGATGTCGAGGATTCAAGCAATCCCGTATATAATTCCCTTTGTCAATCGGTACATTACTTGCCCGAGATTCGATTGTCGGTATCCCAATACCTCGTTCAATCTCGTTACCGGCAAGTCACTTTACTCGTTCCGTAACACATCATCAAGTGACCAACACTTAGTCACATTGAGCTCATTACGATGATGTCTTACCGAGTGGGCCCAGAGATACCTCTCTGTCATACAGAGTGACAAATCCCTGTCTCGATTCGTGCCAACCCAACAGACACTTTCGGAGATACCCGTAGTGCACCTTTATAGTCACCTAGTTACGTTGTGACCTTTGGCACACCCAAAGTATTCCTACAGTATCCGGGAGTTGCACAATCTCATGGTCTAAGGAAAAGAAACTTGACATTAGAAAAGCTTTAGCAGACGAACTACACAATCTTGTGCTATGCTTAGGATTAGGTCTTGTCCATCACATCATTCTCCTAATAATGTGATCCCGTTATCAATGACATCCAATGTCCATGGTCAGGAAACCGTAACCATCTATTGATCAACGAGCTAGTCAACTAGAGGCTCACTAGGGACATGTTGTGGTCTATGTATTCACAATAGAAAATTATCATGAATAAGGAAATATAATAATAACCATTTTATTATTGCCTCTAGGGCATATTTCCAACAGTCTCCCACTTGGACTAGAGTCAATAATCTAGTTACATTGTGATGAATCGAACACCCATAGAGTTCTGGTGTTAATCATGTTTTGCTCGAGGAAGAGGTTTGGTCAACGGATCTGCGACATTTAGGTCTGTATGCACATTACAAATATCTATGTCTCCATTTTGAACATTTTCACGAATGGAGTTGAAGAGACGCTTGATATGCCTGGTCTTCCTATGAAACCTGGGCTCCTTGGCAAGGGCAATAGCTCCGGTGTTGTCACAGAAGAGAGTCATCGGGCCGGACGCATTGGGAATAACTCCTAGGTCGGTAATGAAATCCTTTATCCAGATTGCTTCTTGTGCTGCCTCCGAGGCTGCCATGTACTCTGCTTCACATGTAGATCCCGCCACGATGCTTTGCTTGCAACTGCACCAGCTGACTGCCCCACCATTCAAAATATACACGTATCCGGTTTGTGACTTAGAGTCATCCAGATCTATGTTGAAGCTAGCATCGACGTAACCCTTTACGACGAGCTCTTCGTCACCTCCATAAACGAGAAACATATCCTTAGTCCTCTTCAGGTACTTCAGGATATTCTTGACCGCTGTCCAGTGTTCCATGCCGGGATTACTTTGGTACCTTCCTACCAAATTTACGGCAAGGTTTACATCTGGTCTGGTACACAGCATGGCATACATGATAGACCCTATGGCCAAGGCATAGGGGACGACACTCATCTTTTCTCTATCTTCTGCCGTGGTCGGGCATTGAGCCATGCTCAATCTCATACCTTGCAATACAGGCAAGAACCCCTTCTTGGACTGATGCATATTGAACTTCTTCAATATCTTGTCAAGGTACGTACTTTGTGAAAGACCAATGAGGCGTCTCGATCTATCTCTATAGATCTTGATGCCTAATATATAAGCAGCTTCTCCAAGGTCCTTCATTGAAAAATACTTGTTCAAGTAGGCCTTTATGCTTTCCAAGAATTCTATATATAATATGAGAAATGCTACAGAGCTCCCACTCACTTTCTTGTAAACACAGGCTTCTCCATAAGTCTGCGTAAACCCAAACGCTTTGATCATCTCATCAAATCGAATGTTCCAACTTCGAGATGCTTGCACCAGCCCATAGATTGAGCCTTGGAGCTTGCACACCTTGTCAGCATTCTTAGACCCTATGGCTGAGGCATAGGGGATGACACTCATCTCTTCTATATCTTCTGCCATGGTCGGACATTGAGCTAAGCTTAATTTCACACCTTGCAACACAGGCAAGAACCCCTTCTTAGACTGATCCATATTGAACTTCTTCAATATCTTATCAAGGTATGTGCTTTGTGAAAGACCTATGAGGCGTCTTGATCTATCTCTATAGATCTTGATGCCTAATATATAAGCAGCTTCTCCAAGGTCATTCATTGAAAAACTCTTATTCAAGTAGGCCTTAATGCTGTCCAAAAGTTCTATATCATTTCCCATCAAAAGTATGTCATCTACATATAATATGAGAAATGCTACAGAGCTCCCACTCACTTTCTTGTAAATGCAGGCTTCTCCATAAGTCTGCATAAACCCAAACGCTTTGATCATCTCATCAAAGTGAATGTTCCAACTCCGAGATACTTGCACCAGCCCATAAATCGAGCGTTGGAGCTTGCACAACTTGTCAGCATTCTTAGGATCGACAAAACCTTCCGGCTGCATCATATACAATTCTTCCTTAAGGAAACTATTAAGGAATGCCGTTTTGACGTCCATTTTCCATATCTCATAATCATAGAATGCGGCAATTGCTAACATGATTCGGACGAACTTCAGCTTTGCCACGGGTGAGAAAGTCTCATCGTAGTCAACCCCTTGAACTTGTCGATAACCCTTAGCGACAAGCCGAGCCTTATAGATGGTCACATTACCATCCGCGTCTGTCTTCTTCTTAAAGATCCATTTATTTTCTATGGCTCGCCGATCATCGGGCAAGTCAGTCAAAGTACATACTTCATTTTCATACATGGATCCTATCTCGGATTTCATGGCTTCCAGCCATTTGTCGGAATCTGGGCCCGCCATTGCTTCTTCATAGTTCGAAGGTTCACCATTGTCTAACAACATGATTTCTAGGACAGGGTTGCCGTACCACTCTGGTGCGGAACGTGTCCTTGTGGACCTACGAAGTTTAGTAGCAACTTGATCTGAAGTTTCAGGATCATCATCATTAACTTCTTCTCTAGTTGGTGCAGGCACCTTAGAAACATTTTCTTGAGATGCGCCACTCTCCGGTTCAAGAGGCAATACTTCATCAACTTCTACTTTCCTCCCACTTACTTCTTTCGAGAGAAACTCTTTCTCTAGAAAGGATCCATTCTTGGCAACAAAGATCTTGCCTTCGGATCTGAGGTAGAAGGTATACCCAATAGTTTCTTTAGGGTATCCTATGAAGACGCATTTTTCCGATTTGGGTCCGAGCTTTTCAGGTTGAAGTTTCTTGACATAAGCATCGCATCCGCAAACTTTCAGAAATGACAGCTTAGGTTTCTTACCAAACCACAATTCATACGGTGTCGTCTCAACGGATTTCGACGGAGCCCCGTTTAAAGTGAATGCGGCAGTCTCTATAGCATAACCCCAAAATGATAGCGGTAGATCGGTAAGAGACATCATAGATCGCACCATATCCAATAGGGTGCGATTATGACGTTCGGACACACCATTATGCTGTGGTGTTCTAGGCGGCGTGAGTTGCGAAACTATTCCACATTTCCTTAAGTGCGTGCCAAATTCGTGACTCAAATATTCTCCCCCACGATCTGATCGTAAGAACTTGATTTTCCTGTCACGTTGATTCTCAACCTCACTCTGAAATTTCTTGAACTTTTCAAAGGTCTCAGACTTGTGTTTCATTAAGTAGACATACCCATATCTACTCAAGTCATCAGTGAGGGTTAGAACATAACGATAGCCACCGCGAGCCTCAACTCTCATTGGACCGCACATATCAGTATGTATGCTTTCCAATAAGTTGGTTGCTCGCTCCATTGTGCCAGAGAACGGACTCTTGGTCATTTTTCCCATGAGGCATGGTTCGCACGTGTCAAATGATTCATAACCAAGGGACTCCAAAAGTCCATCAGCATGGAGTTTCTTCATGCGTTTGACACCAATGTGACAAGGCGGCAGTGCCACAAGTATGTGGGACTATCATTATCAACCTTACACCTTTTGGCGTTCACACTATGAATATGTGTAACATCACGTTCGAGATTAAATAAGAATAAACCATCGACCAGCGGGGCATGACCATAAAACATGTCTCTCATATAAATAGAACAACCATTATTATCATATTTAAATGAGTAGCCATCTCGCATTAAACGAGATCCAGATACAATGTTCATGCTCAAAGCTGGTACTAAATAACAATTATTGAGATTTAAAACTAATCCCGTAGGTAAATGTAGAGGTAGCGTGCCGACGGCGATCACATCGACCTTGGAACCATTCCCGATGCGCATCGTCACCTCGTCCTTCACCAGTCTCCATTTATTCCGCATTTCCTTTTTTGAGTTAAAAATATGAGCAACTGCACCGCTATCAAATACCTAGGAGCTACTACGAGCGCTGGTTAGGTACACATCAATAAAATGTATATCACATATACCTTTGGTATTGCCGGCCTTCTTATCCGCTAAGTACATGGGGAAGTTCTGCTTCCAGTGACCGTTTCCCTTGCAATAAAAGCACTCAGTCTCAGGCTTGGGTCCATTCTTTGGCTTCTTCCCGGCAGCTTGCTTACCGGGCATGGCAGAAGATAGTGGTTTTATTCACCATCAACACTTGATGTTCCTTTTTGATTTCCACCTTCGCTGATTTCAGCATTGAATATACCTCAAGAATGGTCTTTTCCATCCCCTGCATATTGAAGTTCATCACAAAGCTCTTGTAGCTAGGTGGGAGTGACTGAAGGATTCTCTCAACGTCCGCATCATCTGGGATATTAACTCCCAGCTGAGACAAGTGATTGTGCAACCCAGACATTTTGAGTATGTGCTCGCTGACGGAACTATTCTCCTCCATATTACAACTGTAGAACTTGTCGGAGACTTCATATCCCTCGACCCGGGCATGTGCTTGGAAAACCATTTTCAGCTCTTGGAACATCTCATATGCTCCATGTTGCTCAGAACGCTTTTGGATCCCCGGTTCTAAGCTGTAAAGCATGCCGCACTGAAACAGGGAGTAATCACCACTACGCGCCTGCCAAGCATTCATAACGTCTTATTCTGCAGGGAAAACAGGTGCTTCACCTAGCGGCGCATCAAGGACATATGCTTTCCTGGCAGCTATGAGGATAATCCTCAGGTTACGGACCCAGTCCGTGTAGTTGCTGCCATCGTCTTTCAGCTTGGTTTTCTCTAGGAACGCATTGAAGTTGAGGGCAACATCAACGTGGGCCATTTGATCTACAGGACATATTGCAAAGATTTTTAGACTATGTTCATGATAATTAAGTTCATCTAATCAAATTATTTAATGAACTCCCACTCAGATAGACATCCCTCTAGTCATCTAAGTGATACATGATCCGAGTCAACTAGGCCGTGTCCGATCATCACGTGAGACGGACTAGTCATCATCGGTGAACATTTTCATGTTGATCGTATCTTCTATACGACTCATGTTCGACCTTTCGGTCTTCCCTGTTCCGAGGCCATGTCTGTACATGATAGGCTTGTCAAGTCAACCTAAGTGTATTGCATGTGTAAATCTGGCTTACACCCGTTGTATGTGAACGTTAGAACCTATCACACCCGATCATCACGTGGTGCTTCGGAACAACGGACCTTAGCAACGATACATAGTTAGGGGGAACTCTTTCTTGAAATTATTGCGAGGGATCATCTTATTTATGCTACCATCGTTCTAAGCAAGTAAGATGTAAAACATGATAAACATCACATGCAATCAAATAGTGACATGATATGGCCAAGCAAGGGGGGGCCTCTAGGGTTCCCCCCCCAACCCTAGGCGCATGGGCCCAAGGGGGGATGCGCCCAGCCCACTTGGGGCTGGTTCCCTTTCCTCTACGGCCCATGAGGCCCTCCGAGAGAGGTGGCCCCTCCCGGTGGACCCCCGAAACCCCTCCAGTGGCCCCGGTACAATACCGATATGCCCCCGAACCTTTCCAGTGACCGTATGATAACTTCCTATATATAAATCTTCACCTCCGGACCATTCCGGAACTCCTCGTGACGTCCGAGATCTCATCCGGGACTCTGACCAACATTCGTTAATCACATACAAGTCTTCCCAATAACCCTAGCGTCATCGAACCTTAAGTGTGTAGACCCTACGGGTTCGGGAACCATGCAGACATGACCGAGACAACTCTCCGGCCAATAATCAACAACGGGATCTGGATACCCATGTTGGCTCCCACATGTTCCACGATGATCTCATCGGATGAACCACGATGTCGAGGATTCAAGCAATCACGTATACAATTCCCTTTGTCAATCGGTACGTTACTTGCCCGAGATTCGATCATCGGTATCCCAATACCTTTCTCAATCTCGTTACCGGCAAGTCACTTTACTCATTCCGTAACACATCATCCCGTGACCAACCCTTAGTCCATTGAGCTCATTACGATGATGTCTTACCGAGTGGTCCCAGAGATACCTCTCCGTCATACGGAGTGACAAATCCTAGTCTCGATTCGTGCCAACCCAACAGACACTTTCGGAGATGCCCGTAGTGCACCTTTATAGTCACCCAGTCACGTTGTGACATTTGGCACACCCGAAGTATTCCTACAGTATCCGGGAGTTCCACAATCTCATGGTCTAAGGAAAAGATACTTGACATTAGAAAAGCTTTAGCAGACGAACTACACGATCTTGCGCTATGCTTAGGATTGGGTCTTGTCCATCACATCATTCTCCTAATGATGTGATCCCGTTATCAATGACATGCAATGTCCATGGTCAGGAAACCGTAACCATCTATTGATCAATGAGCTAGTCAACTAGAGGCTCACTAGGGACATGTTGTGGTCTATGAATTCACACATGTATTACAATTTCCGGATAACACAATTATAGCATGAACAATAGACAATTATCATGAACAAGGAAATATAATAATAACCATTTTATTATTGCCTCTAGGGCATGTTTCGAACACCGTTTTGGGCGTGCAATATATCAAAATGTTCATCTGGATGTGCTCTTCATTTTGTTCCATTGTTACCTGCTTGTTTGAGTCCATCTTGATGCCCAAACTGTTGATGCAAGAGTGCTATAAAATGTTAGTTCCTGTTACTTAGCAGTTTATGAGCATTTGTCATTTTTTTCCACATTTGTTGTGTGCTGCATATGGGCATGCGCTCTACATGTGTTTTGGGCTATGCCATGCCATCTTTACAGGGGTGTATGCCATGTATTTTTGTGATCAATGTGGTGACTAGCACAAGTATGCAAATTAGCTCTCGTGATATTGCTGATTTCAGGGACGTAGAATTTCACTAAGTCATTTCCCTGCTGTTATTTTTATGCCATGTATTCATGTTGCTACAGTGAGATCCATGCTTCTTTTAAGTATGTTCAGTAAGGATGATTTGGACATATGGTCATTCTCTATCCATCCATGCCCCTGTTTGCATTTATGGAGTGCCCTAGCATGACTCAATCTTGCTCTACTTTTGTTATAAAATGTTCCTGGCAGGTTGTTTACGTGTTAATCAATTTTGCCAAGGTTGTTGTAGTTGATCCAAGCATGCTTTAAACTTGTTATTGCCATGGCTAGCTTCTTGAACATGTCTTCTTGCTGGTAGTATGCCTAGTTTGTCATGCAATGCCTTGTGTTGAGTGAATCGAGCTCGCAAAGTGTCCTTCATAGTTCTGTTTTTGCCATGTCCAGTTTTCTGCGAAGTCTGAATCTGGTAACGAAACTTGCTATGTTTACATGGGTGCCATCATATTTTCTGTTCCCTTTTGGCTTATTGTCAGTAAGGGACTTTTGTTCTATGCTTTGAGTAGATTAATGACATGCCTTTGTTTGCTATGTTATGTTCCTGTAGCATGTTGTTATCTTGCCCTAAACATTGCTTCCTGATGTTAATTCCTGACATGTTAGTATTTTCACTAAGTCTGTGATGCTGATATCTTTTGCACTTTTGCCATGCTTGTTTGAACCTGCTCTTGTGTGATTTAGTCGTAACTCAGTGTTCATCTTTTGTCAAGCATCTTGAATAGATCACTGCCATGTGCTTTGTTGCTATGTTGGAGTGCAGTAGCTTAGTTTCTTGTTGCATTCTAGATGGCATCGTGCTGTTAACCGCAGAATTGTGCCATTAGTGTTTTGCTTGCCATTTGCAAACCATGCATCCGATTCCGATGATCTACATACCGATTTCGACCGAAATCAACTCATCTTTTCAGCAGCACTCTTGGTTTGCCAAGTTGAGGCCTGTTTCAGTCTTTCCCTTCCGAAGCATGCATATGCATTGCATATCACATCCCACATATCATGCCATGTTTTGCATCATGTTGCTTGCGCATTGCACCGTGGTTGATTGTTGTTTCCTTTGCTTGTGTTCTTGCCTTGGGTAGAGCTGGGAGACGAGTACGTGATCGAGGAACCCATTGAGTACGCTTACGAGGATCAAGCTTTCGTCAACTCAGAGAACTTTGCAGGCAAGATGACCATACCCTCGAAATCACTTCTATCTTTGCTTGCTAGATATTCCCTCTATTGCTATGCCGCGATACCTACCACTTGCTATATCATGGCTCCCATATTGCCCGACAAGCCTCTAACCCACCTTTCCTAGCAAACCGTTGTTTGGCTATGTTACCGCTTTGCTCAGCCCCTCTTATAGCGTTGTTAGTTGCAGGTGAGGTTTGAGTTTGTTCCTAGTTGGAACATGTTTATTGTTGGGATATCATTATTATATCTTGTTTACTTTAATGCACCTATATACTTGGTAAAGCGTGGAAGGCTTGGCCTTATGCCTGGTGTTTTGTTCCACTCTTGCCGCCCTAGTTTCCGTCATACCGGTGTTATGTTCCTTGATTTTGCGTTCCTTACGCGGTTGGGTGTTATGGGAACCCCTTGACAGTTTGCCTTGAATAAAACTCCTCCAGCAAGTCCCAACCTTGGTTTTACCATTTGCCAAATAGCCCTTTTCCCTTGGGTTTCGTGGACTCAAGGGTCATCTTTATTTTAAACCCCGGGCCAGTGCTTCTCTAAGTGTTGGTCCAACCTGAGCGATGTCCGGCGCCCCCTAGGCAACCAGGGTCTATGCCAACCCGACGTCTGGCTCATCCGGTGTGCCCTGAGAACGAGATATGTGCAGCTCCTATCGGGATTTGTCGGCACATTCGGGCGGCTTTGCTGGTCTTGTTTTACCATTTTCGAAATGTCTTGTAACCGGGATTCCGAGTCTGATCAGGTCTTCCTGGGAGAAGGTATATCCTTCATTGACCGTGAGAGCTTGTGATGGGCTAAGTTGGGACACCCCTGCAGGGTTTTGAACTTTCGAAAGCCATGCCAGCGGTTATGGGCAGATGAGAATTTGTTAATATCCGCTTGTAGAAAACCTGACACTTAAATTAATTAAAATGAATCAACCGCGTGTGTAGCCGTGATGGTCTCTTTTCGGTGGAGTCCAGGAAGAGAACACGGTCTCGTGTTATGCTTGAACGTAAGTAGTTTCAGGTTCACTTCTTGATCCTTATCGCTTCTCGACCGTGCTTTGCTTCTTTTCTCGCTCTCATTTGCGTAAGTTAGCCACCATATATGCTAGTGCTTGCCGCAGCTCCACCTCACCACCTTTTCCTACCCATAAGCTTAAATAGTCTTGATTGCGAGGGTCTGAGATTGCTGAGTCCCCGTGACTCATAGTTTACTTCCAAAACCAGATGCAGGTGCCGATGATGCTAGTACAGGGGACACTACCGAACTCAAGTGGGAGTTCGATGAGGATTCGGGACGTTACTATATTTCCTTTTCAAACGATCAGTAGAGGAGCCTAGTTGGGGCGATCGGGGATCTATGCATTTGGGGTTGTCTTTATTTATGTTGGTTCCATAGTCGGACCTTGATTGTATTATGGATGATGTAATGTTATATTTATGTATTCTGTGAAGTGACGATTGTAAGCCAACTCTTTATCCCTTTCTTATCTAGTACATGGGATGTGTAAAGATTACCCCTCTTGCGACATGCCTACTATGCGGTTATGCCTCTAAGTCGTGCTCTAACACGTGGGAGATATAGCCGCATCGTGTGTGTAACAGCGAGAGCCCTAGATTGCTTATGCCTAGGTTCCGCCTCGAGACGGCAGCGCTTCATCCCGAAATGTTCCTTATGATTTTTCCAGGTAAAAACCCTTCATATAGCAGAAGATGGACATCGGGGACCTGCAAGGGGTCCCACAAGCCCTAGGGGCGCGCCTGGGGGGTAGGGCATACCCCTAAGGCTTGTGGCCACCTGCTGGGTCCCTCTCTGGTATTTCTTTGCCCAATATTTTTTATATATTTCAAAATAATTCTCCGTAAATTTTTAGGACTTTTGGAGTTGTACAAAATAGGTCTCTCAGATTACTCCTTTCCGGTCCAGAATTCCAGCTGCCGACATTCTCCCTCTTCATGTAAACCTAGTAAAACAAGAGAGAAAAGGCGTATGTATTGTATCATAGTGTGTAATAACAACTCATAATGCAATAAATATCAACATAAAAGTATGATGAAAAATGATGTGGGGGCACTCGCCTGCCAAGCCGTGCCACTCGCTCGATTTGCCACGTGATCCGTAAACTAGTTGAATTTCGCATGAGCACAGAGTAAAAAAGAAAACCCTCAAAAAGCTTTAAGTTTCAACGATGAAAATTACGGTTTTTGCATCTAACTAGCAAGATTCCCATGCGTTGCACGGAACATCAAGATGCATTTGTGTGAGTAGTTTATCTTGTGGGAGAGGGGTGTGGGTATCATTTTGCAAAATTGCCATACTTTCCTTCCTATCCGTGGGATATAAATCGGACGGCCTATATTGCAGGATGGCAGGCACACCGTCATCACCAACTCTGTTTTTTATAAGAGTAGAGACAATGTAAAGTTTCAACAAGTTTCGGATATATTTAAGCAATTTTTCTGTCGGTCGTAGACACAAAATAATTGATTTCTATCGGACACTCGTACAAATGTTCAACATTCGAAATATAACAGTTTTTAAAGGTCATAATATATTCATAATGGATTTTATTTCAAAGCGCGAGTCACGAGAAACACGAATATGAAAACAAAACTTAATTTAGATTTTTTTTATTTAAAAGATATTGAACTTTGGGAATCGAAAGCCAAAATAAAAAACTGGCATCATGACCTGACTGTCCCCGCCCTTGCGTAGCGCAAATCCTCATTCATCTAGGTACATGTGGAGTGGGTGAGGTGTTATATTGATGTAACAACTGAAAGCGTGGATGTTTTTTTACCCTTTTAATCTTAGACATGCTTGTGCGTATTAAGAAAAGGACGCCGATAAGTGCCACACGTGTGGGCGTTTGGGAGTCCGTCCACACATTTTATGTGGTGTAAAAGAGGAACAACCCACACACCTACGTGTGGGCAAAACAACTAGCGCCCGCACGCCTCTTTTTCCCTCCCGATCCCTCTCACACACGTGCGTGTGGGCGAAGTTGATAACGCCCACACGCCCGTATGTCAGGCCTCGTACCTCCTGGTCCCGCACGCCACGCGTGATGGTCACCGCGCACCCACAGTTGCCATGGTCCAGACCCTCGTCCATGCTCGTTTAACTGCAGTTGCCATGTCGCTGAACTACGGTTGCCATGTCGGACTACTGCAATTGACATGGTTGCTCAACTCAGTTGCCATGTATGGTCTAATCTAATGTAGTTGCCATGATTTCATAACTTTAGGAGTTACCACATACTAACACTAGGCAGTTGAGAGAGTTGCCATGTGCTCACAAGCATGCTAGGGCAGTTGCCATGTAAAAAGGAAGAGTTGCCATCTGCTTACGTGCACGTTAGGGCAGTTGCCATGTACCATGCAAAAACATATGGCAACTCGGTAAAAGAGAGTTGCCATCTGTTTACGTGCACACTAGGCAGTTGCCGTGTACCCTGCAAAACACATGGCAAACTCGGATAAAAAAAAAGTTGCCACCTGCTTATCAAGCACACTAGGGGCAGTTGCCATGTGCACTGCAAAACACATGGCAACTAGCAGCTTGGGTATGGCAGAGGAGACGGGCGTGTGGGCGAGATGACAAATGCCCACACACTAGCCCTTGTGTATGCGTGCAAAGTGGCGTGTGGGCGAACTGCTGAACGCCCACACACCAGCCCCTCCTGTGTGGTGAAACGGCCATGTGGGCGACCGACTGAACGGCCACACACCAAGCCAGTCCTACGTGACACTAGAAACATGTCAAGATTCATGCGCTCACGAACGGACGCAGATCCACACGTGTGGGCGAGATGCAAACGCCCACACGTGTAAGAAAATGTTGAAGATACTAAGATGTAAATTTAGATGTCGATGAATCGATGATGTGACACATTTGGCATCACATGCATACACTGTCGACGCCCTAAAAGAAGAGAGAATGTTTACACGTGTATACAAACTTTTTGGGGAACATGTTGGACGTTAGATTTTCTCTACTTTGCCTACCTCGGCAGCATGTGCATCCGGGGCACACCATCTGAATCATCATGCCAATAATGGAGCACATTCCCTCGACCTGATGGTTGCTGGCGGACGCAGGACTGCACACGGCTGGAAGCCTGCCTACCTGCCCCGATGACGTCGACGCGTCCACTGCTTGGAAACCGACGGAACCAGCTAAGCAGTACTGTAGTACAATTTATATTTGTTAATTAAATATAGGGTCAAAGTTGGGCACATAAACCCGGACGGAGGTAGTACTCGTACCTTTGTTTGTCTCAGGCAGAAGGCTGGCACGGCCAACGAAGACTGGCACTGCATCAATGGATCACCATGGCCGTGAAGACCTGCCCGGCCGTACGAAGACCTGCCCGATAGCAAAGCTTCAACGGGGCCCGTAATTTGGCATATTCCGAAACCTACCTCCGTACCTACTTTAACCTCGGCTTAGCTTAATTTGGACGCCATATATAAGACATCCAACGAGCTACCCATATGCATGTTCGCCTCTTACTAGCTGGTGCTAATGCTGATTGATGTCTTAATCATGATATTGCACTGATTGCTGATCTCTATCGCCAAAGCAAACCCGAGTGTCTATGTCCTAGCTTGGAGCGCCTACTGATTGTTACATTTGAGTTGCCCAGTTGAAAAGACTGTTGCACTATCATGCTCACAAGTCACTACAAAACTCGTGAATCCATCAACAAGGCTCAAGTCCAACCGCATAAGGGGAAAGGATTTTTTATTGCAGTAATATGTTTGTTCTTAAAATTGTGCACTATGACCATGTTTCGGGTTTTATTGATTTAATTAAAGCCGGACCTCTTGATTGCATGCATTGTCCTGATGCAGAGGCCGGGATTCATTCTGCTTTCAAAAAAAGAGCGAGAGAAGCCGGAGTTCTCTTGTACCTTTTTTGTAAAAAAGAAGGTGCTTACCAACCTTAGCATTGAGCTCTCAGCATTACCAAAAGAGATTTCAGAACGTATCATTTGGGTGCTTAAAGATGTTTACAAGTACCAGTAGTAGCCACACGAGAGGATTTATTTGGCTGGCGAGCCACTCATGGATTATGTGAAAGAGGTATGCAATCTCGGGCGCGACCGGTTGCAATCGTATTTTCCTTTTATTTGTTTTACTATTCTGATACTCACTGACTCAAACATGACACACCTTTAATAAAATGGCAGTGTGCATCCAATGATACATATGCCGAGGCACTCCCCCTTTTGAAAAGAAAGAAAAGGAGTTATTTGGTGCATGATTTCCTTTTACCTAAAGATAGGAATGTATTGTACAATAGTGTGACCATATTGTTGGAACCGCCACTCCCTTGCCCTAGCTCTCCTCTCCCTCCCACTCTGCTCGCTCTCGGCAGCCGTGGCTCAAACTGAAGAAGGAAGAATAAGAAGATAGAGGGAGCAGTGGACACAGGTGTTTTGCCGGCGCACGAACGCCCCTTGTTTACCTCGAGCATGAACTCGACAGTGTCGACTGTTACAACGATCACCCTGTGGCTTTATTGTTGGAAATATGCCCTAGAGGCAATAATAAATTAGTTATTATTATATTTCCTTGTTCATGATAATTGTTTATTATCCATGCTATAATTGTATTGATAGGAAACTCAGATACATGTGTGGATACATAGACAACACCATGTCCCTAGTAAGCCTCTAGTTGACTAGCTCGTTGATCAATAGATGGTTACGGATTCCTGACCATGGACATTGGATGTCATTGATAACGGGATCACATCATTAGGAGAATGATGTGATGGACAAGACCCAATCCTAAGCCTAGCACAAATCATGTAGTTCGTATGCTAAAGCTTTTCTAATGTCAAGTATCATTTCCTTAGACCATGAGATTGTGCAACTCCCGGATACCGTAGGAGTGCTTTGGGTGTGCCATATGTTACAACGTAACTGGGTGACTATAAAGGTGCACTACGGGTATCTCCGAAAGTGTATGTTGGGTTGGCACGAATCGAGACTGGGATTTGTCACTTCGTGTAAATGGAGAGGTATCTCTGGGCCCACTCGGTAGGACATCATCATAATGTGCACAATGTGGCCAAGGAGTTGATCACGGGATGATGTGTTACGGAATGAGTAAAGAGACTTGCCGGTAACGAGATTGAACAAGGTATCGGGATACCGACGATCGAATCTCGGGCAAGTATCGTACCGATAGACAAAGGGAATTGTATACGGGATTGATTAAGTCCTTGACATCGTGGTTCATCCGATGAGATCATCGTGGAACATGTGGGAGCCAACATGGGTATCCAGATCCCGCTGTTGGTTATTGACCGGAGAACATCTCGGTCATGTCTGCATGGTTCCTGAACCCGTAGGGTCTACACATTTAAGGTTCGATGACGCTAGGGTTATAAAGGAAGTTTGTATGTGGTTACCGAATGTTGTTCGGAGTCCCGGATGAGATCCCGGACGTCTCGAGGAGTTCCGGAGTGGTCCGGAGGTAAAGATTTATATATGGGAAGTCCTGTTTTGGTCACCGGAAAAGTTTCGGGTTTTATCGGTAACGTACCGGGACCACCGGGAGGGTCCCGGGGGTCCACCAAGTGTGGCCAGAAGCCCCGGAGGGCTGCATGGGCCAAGTGTGGGAGGGGACCAGCACCAGGTGGGCTGGTGCGCCCCCCCACCAAGGCCCAAGGCGCAAGGAAGAGGGAAGGGGGGCAAACCCTAGGGCAGATGGGCCCTAAGGCCCATACCTGGTGCGCCCCCCTCTCCCCCTCTTGGCCGCCCCCCTTTTCCCATCTAGGGCTGCCGCCCCCCTAGGGGTGGGAACCCTAGAGGGGGCGCACCACCCTCCCTCTCCCCTATATATACTTGAGGGTTTTGGGGCTGCCAACACATGAGTTCCTGACCTCTCCATGGCGCAGCCCTGCTTCGCTCCCTCCTCCTCTCCCGCGGTGCTTGGCGAAGCCCTGCAGGATTGCCACGCTCCTCCACCACCACCACGCCGTTGTGCTGCTGCTTGATGGAGTCTTCCTCAACCTCTCCCTCTCTCCTTGCTGGATCAAGGCATGGGAGACGTCACCGGGCTGTACGTGTGTTGAACGCGGAGGTGCCATCCGTTCGGCACTAGGATCTCCGGTGATTTGGATCACGATGAGTACGACTCCTTCAACCCCTTTCTCTTGAACGCTTCCGCTTAGTGATCTACAAGGGTATGTAGATGCACTCTCCTTCCCCTCGTTGCTGGTCTCTCCATAGATAGATCTTGGTGACACCTAGGAAAATTTTGAATTTCTGCTACGTTCCCCAACAGTGGCATCAGAGCTAGGTCTATTGCGTAGATTCTATGCACGAGTAGAACACAAAGTAGTTGTGGGCGTTGATTTTGTTCAATATGCTTACCGTTACTAGTCCAATGTTGATTCGGCGGCATTGTGGGATGAAGCGGCCCGGACCGACCTTACACGTACTCTTACATGAGACTGGTTCCACCGACTGACATGCACTAGTTGCATAAGGTGGCTAGCGGGTGTCTGTCTCTCCCACTTTAGTCAGATCAGATTCGATGAAAAGGGTCCTTATGAAGGGTAAATAGCAATTGGCATATCACGTTGTGGTTTTTGCGTAGGTAAGAAACGTTCTTGCTAGAAACCCATAGCAGCCACGTAAAACATGCAAACAACAATTAGAGGACGTCTAACTTGTTTTTGCAGGGTATGCTATGTGATATGATATGGCCAGGAAGAATGTGATGAATGATATGTGATGTATGAGATTGATCATGTTCTTGTAATAGGAATCACGACTTGCATGTCGATGAGTATGACAACCGGCAGGAGCCATAGGAGTTGTCTTTATTTATTGTATGACATGCGTGTCATTGAACAACACCATATAATTACTTTACTTTATTGCTAACCGTTAGCTGTAGTAGTAGAAGTAATAGTTGGTGAGACAACTTCGTGAAGACACGATGATGGAGATCATGGTGTCATGCCGGTGACGATGATGATCATGGAGCCCCGAAGATGGAGATCAAAAGGAGCAAAGTGATGATGAACATATCATGTCACTATTTGATTGCATGTGATGTTTATCATGTTTATACATCTTATTTGCTTAGAACGACCGTAGTAAATAAGATGATCCCTCATTAAAATTTCAAGAAAGTGTTCCCCCTAACTATGCACCGTTGCGAAAGTTCATCGTTTCGAAGCACCACGTGATGATCGGGTGTGATAGATTCTTACGTTCGAATACAACGGGTGTTGACGAGCCTAGCATGTGCAGACATGGCCTCGGAACACATGCAAAACACTTAGGTTGACTTGACGAGCCTAGCATGTACAGACATGGCCTCGGAACACAAGAGACCGAAAGGTCGAGCATGAGTCGTATAGAAGATATGATCAACATCAAGATGTTCACCGATGTTGACTAGTCCGTCTCACGTGATGATTGGACACGGCCTAGTTGACTCGGATCATGTAATCACTTAGATGACTAGAGGGATGTCTATCTGAGTGGGAGTTCATAAGATGAACTTAATTATCCTGAACATAGTCAAAAGGTCTTCGCAAATTATGTCGTAGCTCATGCTTGAGTTCTACTGTTTAGATATGTTCCTAGAGTAAATTTAGTTGAAAGTTGATAGTAGCAATTATGCGGACTAGGTCCGTAAACTGAGGATTGTCCTCATTGCTTCATAGAAGGCTTATGTCCTTAATGCACCGCTCAGTGTGCTGAACCTCGAACGTTGTCTGTGGATGTTGCGAACATCTGACATACACATTTTGATAACTACGTGATAGTTCAGTTAAAAGGTTTAGAGTTGAGGCACCGAAGACGTTTTGAAACGTCACGAAACATATGAGATGTTTCGAGGGCTGAAATTGGGATTTCAGGCTCGTGCCCACGTCAAGAGGTATAAGACCTCCGACGATTTTCTTAGCCTGCAAACTAAGGGAGAAAACCTCAATTGTTGAGCTTGTGCTCAGATTGTCTAAGTACAACAATCATTTGAATCGAGTGGGAGTTGATCTTCCAAATGAGATAGTGATGTTTCTCCGAAGTCATTACCACCTCGCTGCTAGAGCTTCGTGATGAACTATAATATATCAGGGACATATATGATGATCCTTGAGATATTCGCGATGTTTTACACCACAAAAGTAGAAATCAAGAAGGAGCATCAATTGTTGATGGTTGGCGAAACCACTAGTTTCAAGAAGGGCAAGGGCAAAAAGGGATACTTCATGAAACGGAAAATTAGCTGCTGCTCTAGTGAAGAAACCCAAGGTTGAACCCCAAACCCGAGACTAAGTGCTTCTGTAATAAGGGGAACAGCCACTGGAGCAGAATTACCCTAGATACTTGGTAGATGATAAGGCTGGCAAGGTCGATAGAAGTATATTGGATATACATTGTGTTAATGTGTACTTTACTAGTACTCCTAGTAGCACCATGGTATTAGATACCGGTTCGGTTGCTAAATGTTAGTAAACTCGAAATAAAAGGCTGTGGAGTAAACAGAGACTAGCTAAAGGTGAGCTGGCAATATGTGTTGGAAGTTTTTTCAAGCTTGATGTAATCAAGCATCGCACACTCCCTCTACCATCGAGATTGGTGTTTGCGTTGAGCATAGACATGATTGGATTATGTCTATCGCAATACGGTTATTCATTTAAGGAGAATAATGGTTACTCTGTTTATTTGAATAATACCTTCAATGGTCTTGCACCTAAAATGAATGGTTTATTGAATCTCGATCGTAGTGATACACATGTTCATGCCAAAAGATATAAGATAGTAATGATAGTACCACCTACTTGTGGCACTGCCACGTAAGTCATATCGGTATAAAACGCATGAAGAAGCTCCATGTTGATGGATCTTTGGGCTCACTCATTTTTGAAAAGTTTGAGACATGCGAACCATGTCTATTTGTATATATGCATGAAGAAACTCCATGCAAATGGACCGTTTGGACTCACTTGATTTTGAATCACTTGAGACATGCAAATCATACCACATGGGCAAGATGACTGAAAGCCTCGTTTTCAGTAAAATGAAACTAGAAAGCAACTTGTTGGAAGTAATACATTTTGATGTGTGTAGTCCAATGAGTGCCGAGGCATGTAGTGGATATCGTTATGTTCTTACTTCACAGATGATTTGAGTAGATGTTGAGTATATTTACTTGATGAATCACGAGTCTGAATTATTGAAAGGTTCAAGTAATTTCAGGGTGAAGTTGAAAGATCGTCGTGACAAGAGGATAAAATATCTATGATATGATCATAGATATGAATATCTGAATTATGAGTTTGGCACAAAATTAAGACATTGTGGAAATTGTTTCACAACTAATACAGCCTGGAACACCATAATGTGATGGTGTGTCCGAACATCATAACTGCACCCTATTGGATATGATGCATACCATGATGTCTCTTATCGAATTACCACGATAGTTTATGGGTTAGGCATTAGAGACAACCACATTCACTTTAAATAGGGCACCACGTAATTCCGATGAGATGACACCGTATGAACTATGGTTTAGAGAAACCTAAGCTGTCATTTCTTAAAAGTTTGGGGCTGCGACGCTTATGTGAAAAAGTTTTAGGCTGATAAGCTCGAACCCAAAGCGGATAAATGCATCTTCATAGGACACCCAAAACAGTTGGGTATACCTCCTGTCTCAGATCCGAGAGCAATAAGGTATTGTTTCTAGAATCGGGTCCTTTCTCGAGGAAAAGTTTCTCTCGAAAGAATTGAGTGGGAGGATGGTGGAGACTTGATGAGGTTATTGAACCGTCTCTTTAACTAGTGTGTGGCAGGGCACAGGGAGTTGTTCCTGTGGCACCTACACCAATTGAAGTGGAAGCTTATGATAGTGATCATGAAACTTCAGATCAAGTCACTACCAAACCTTGTGGGATGACAAGGATGCGTACTACTTCAGAGTGTTACGTAATACTGTCTTGCAAGTCATGTTGCTAGATAACAATGAACCTACGAGCTATGGAGAAGCGACGGTGGGCCTGGATTCCAAAATGGCTCGAGGCCATATAATTCGAGAGAGGAACCATATATGAAAACAAAGTGTAGACTTTGGAAGAACTACTTGATGGCCGTAAGGCTGTTAGGTACATATGGAATTTTAAAAGGAAGACGGACAATGATGGTAAATGTCACCATTAAGAAAGCTCGACTTGTCATTAAGATGTTTTCCGACAAGTTCAAGGAGTTGACTACGATGAGACTTTCTCACTCGTAGCGATGCTAAGAGTCTGTTGGAATTATATTAGCAATTACTGCATTATTTATGAAATCTTGCAAATAGGATGTCAAAACATTGTTTCCTCGACGATTTTTGAGGAAAGGTTGTATGTGATACAACCGGAAGGTTTTGTCAACCTTAAAGATGCTAACAAGTATGCAAAGCTCCAGCAATCCTTCTAAGGACTGGAGTAAGCATCTCGGAGTTGGAATATACGGTTTGATGATGATCAAAGATTTTGGGTGTATACAAAGTTTATGAGAAACTTGTATTTCCAAAGAAGTGAGTGGGAGCACTATAGAATTTCTGATGAATATATGTTGTTGACATATTGTTGATCAGAAATGACGTAGGATTTCTAGAAAGCATATAGGGTTATTTGAAAGTGTTTTTCAATGGAAAG
Organism: Triticum monococcum; assembly: GCA_034509565.1. Lineage (NCBI taxonomy): Eukaryota > Viridiplantae > Streptophyta > Magnoliopsida > Poales > Poaceae > Triticum > Triticum monococcum. The sequence continues at coordinate 677,607,454 of CM067845.1, forward strand.
CCTGGATTAAGCTACTTGAACATTGAGCATCAAGATCTATAAGGATAGATCAAAACGCTTAATGGTACTTTCAAATGAGCACATACCTTGACATGATCTTGAAGGTGTTCAAGATGGATCAGTCAAAGCGTTGTAAGGTATGAAGTTAAGACTTAAAGCTCGACCACGGCAGAAGAAAGAGGAAGGACGAAGGTCGTCCCCTATGCTTTTGTCATAGGCTCTCTACAGTATGCTATGCTGTGTGCCACACCTAAAATGTGCCTTGCCATGAGTCATTCAAGGGGTACAAGAGTGATCCAAGAATGGATCACAGGACAACGGTCAAAGTTATCCTTAGTAACTAGTGGACTAAGGAATTTTCTCGATTATGGAGGTGGTAAAAGAGTTCGTCGTAAAGGGTTACGCCGATGCTAACTTTGACACTAATCTAGATTATTATGAGTAGTAAACTGGATTCGTATAGTAGAACAGTTATTTGGAATAGCTCCAAATGTAGCGTAGTAGTTGTATCTACAAGATGTCATAGAAATTTGCAAAGTACATACGGATCTGAAAGATTCAGACCCGTTGACTATAACATCTCTCATAAGCATAACATGATCAAACCCAGAACTCATCGAGTGTTAATCACATGGTAATGTGAACTAGATTATTGACTCTAGTAAACTCTTTGGGTGTTAGTCACATGGGGATGTGACCTTGAGTGTTAATCACATAGCGATGTGAACTGGATTATTGACTCTAGTGCAAGTGGGAGACTGTTGGAAATATGCCCTAGAGGCAATAATGAATTAGTTATTATTATATTTCCTTGTTCATGATAATCGTTTATTATCCATGCTATAATTGTATTGATAGGAAACTCAGATACATGTGTGGATACATAGACAACACCATGTCCCTAGTAAGCCTCTAGTTGACTAGCTCGTTGATCAATAGATGGTTACGGTTTCCTGACAATGGACACTGGATGTCGTTGACAATGGGATCACATCATTAGGAGAATGATGTGATGGACAAGACCCAATCCTAAGCCTAGCACAAGATCATGTAGTTCGTATGCTAAAGCTTTTCCAATGTCAAGTATCATTTCCTTAGACCATGAGATTGTGCAACTCCCGGATACCGTAGGAGTTCTTTGGGTGTGCCAAACGTCACAACGTAACTGGGTGACTATAAAGGTGCACTACGGGTATCTCCGAAAGTGTCTGTTGTGTTGGCACGAATCGAGACTGGGATTTTTCACTCCGTGTAAACGGAGAGGTATCTCCGGGCCCACTCGGTAGGACATCATCATAATGTGCACAATGTGACCAAGGAGTTGATCACGGGATGATGTGTTACGGAACGAGTAAAGAGACTTGCCGGTAACGAGATTGAACAAGGTATCGGGATACCGACGATCGAATCTCGGGCAAGTATCGTACCGATAGACAAAGGAAATTGTATACGGGATTGATTAAGTCCTTGACATCATGGTTCATCCAATGCGATCATCGTGGAACATGTGGGAGCCAACATGGGTATCCAGATCCCGCTGTTGGTTATTGACCGAAGAACATCTCGGTCATGTCTGCAGGGTTCCCGAACCCGTAGGGTCTACACACTTAAGGTTCGATGACGCTAGGGTTATAAAGGAAGTTTGTATGTGGTCACCGAATGTTGTTCGGAGTCCCGGATGAGATCCCGGACGTCACGAGGAGTTCTGGAATGGTCCGGAGGTAAAGATTTATATATGGGAAGTGCTGTTTTGGTCACCGGAAAAGTTTCGGGTTTTATCGGTAACGTACTGGGACCACCGGGAGGGTCCCGGGGATCCACCAAGTGGGGCCACAAGCCCCGGAGGGCTGCATGGGCCAAGTGTGGGAGGGGACCAGCCCCAGTTGGGCTGGTGCGCCCCCCACCAAGGCCCAAGGCGCAAGGAAGAATGAAGGGAGGCAAACCCTAGGGCAGATGGGCCCTAAGGCCCATACCTGGTGCGCCCCCTCTCCCCCTCTTGGCCGCCCCCCTTTTCCCATCTAGGGCTGCCCCCCCTAGGGGTGGGAACCCTAGAGAGGGCGCACCCCCTCCCTCTCCCCTATATATACTGGAGGGTTTTGGGGCTGCCAACACATGAGTTCCTGACCTCTCCATGGCGCAGCCCTGCTTCTCTCCCTCCTCCTCTCCCGCGGTGCTTGGCGAAGCCCTGCAGGATTGCCACGCTCCTCCACCACCACCACGCCGTTGTGCTGCTGCTGGATGGAGTCTTCCTCAACCTCTCCCTCTCTCCTTGCTGGATCAAGGCATGGGAGACGTCACCGGGCTGTACGTGTGTTGAACGCGGAGGTGCCGTCCGTTCGGCACTAGGATCTCCGGTGATTTGGATCACGATGAGTACGACTCCTTCAACCCCGTTCTCTTGAACGCTTCCTCTTAGCGATCTACAAGGGTATGTAGATGCACTCTCCTTCCCCTCGTTGTTGGTCTCTCCATATATAGATCTTGGTGACACGTAGGAAAATTTTGAATTTCTGCTACGTTGCCCAACATTTATATCCCCGAGCCAGCGCACTGGGCACGCACCCACACCTCCACTCGCGCGCGATCTACTCCACGCCCTACATGCTCTCGCCGCGCCCGCTACACACACGCGTGAGCCCGCGTCTCGCGCTGAGCATTAACCAGGCGACCCGATCGCCCCGCACGGCTCGCCAACAGACACACACACACACACTACCCTGGTGCACAGACACGCCCATGTACCCAACGCACGCACACACGCACGCCCTAGTCCTCGGACCGACGCGCCCAGCTAGTCCAGTGCGCGGCCATACCCACACTCGACGTGCCTGGCTCGTTGCCGTGGCTTATTCGCCCATCACATATGGCATGTACAAAGCAAAGTAGGTTTTTGGACTGCCTTATTTTGGAAGTTCGAAAATCACATTCTAAAGTTGCAAAAAAATCTTTTAAACAAAATCAGTTTTTTAACTTCAAAATTCATTTTGGCACTATACAACATCTAGTGCTCATTGGAGCATGTGCACCCAACAAGTTTTTTTATGTACAAAGGCTACATACGACAGTATTATAAATAGAGTGAGAATAAGGCTGGCGAGGGAACATAGATGACTATACATGCACAAAGGTGTGGTTCTACAAAGAGTCAAAGGTATAAATACATTTGCACATCGTCTCTCAAATATGTAGTGGTTAATATATTAACTTGAACATGAAACTCTATGTAAGATGTTTGTAGTTTGGACTCTTGATAAAATGCATAGCCGCACAGTAAAAGAAGCAAAAATTTAGGTCCGTGCCACTGTCCAGTTCTCATATTCGATATGTCCAAGATTGGGGCATCTACTGATTGTTACATTTGAGTTACCCGGTTGAAAAGATTGTTGCTCACAAGTCATAACAACACTCATGAATCCATCAACAAGCCACAAGTCAAAGTGTACAAGGTTTTATTTTGTTCCCATAGTATTAATGTATTATAATTGTACACTATGGTTGTGTTTCAGGCTTTATTATTCAAAGCCGGGTGCTTCTGGCGCATTCCTTGCAAAAAAATGTGCTGACGAGCTTCTCCACATATAGATACTCTTAGTATTACCAAAAGAGATTTCAAAACATACCAATAGCGTGCATAGGGATATTTACAACTGCACGGAGGGAGCCCCCAGGAGAGGACTTATTTGATGCATGATTTCTGTTGGTGCTCGTGTATGCACACCCCTAAATATAGGAACTTAATGTACAATAGTGTGACCATATGTTATCTAGAAAGGCTATATATGAAGAGTGCGGCGTTTTGGAGATCGGCCTCCATGGAGGCCGAACTTTTTTAAAAATTCAAAATTTTCTATCTAAAAAAATGTGAAAAATAATCTTCAAATATACAAGGACATGATGTGTGTGTGTGTATGTGTAAAATTTCAGGACGAAATGCTCGAATTGTGATTTTTGCAAAAACAATAATGGACTTTGAGGATGAACAATATCATCTGCTGAAAGGCCATGCTTTTTTTTCATAGTCCTCATTTCATCGTATTTCGTCCTGAAAATTTACACAAGTGTGGTATGCCTCCATGTATATCTGTATTTTCTTCATAATTTTTTGAAATGTGAAATCTGAATCTTGATGAATTTTTCAATTTTTTTAAAACCGGCCTCTCCATGCAGCTCGACATCCAAAAGTAATTTTCGATATAGGATTGGTATTATTATAGAGTGAGAATAAGGCAAGACAGGAAACATAGATGATTGTTCACACACAAAGGTGTGGCTCTACAAAAACCCAAAGCTCTAGATATGTCCCCAAATTGTATCTTATTAACATAGAGGTTTCTTTATTAATTTGAAAATGAAATATTATATAACATGTTTGTAGTATCAAATTTGGATAAAATGCATGGCTAAGAAAATCATCAGTTATACTATTTCTTTGTACATGTTATTCGTAGCCTACTTTATTCTCGAACAAGCATCAATACACGTCATATTGTCTTAGAAGAAGAATGCTGAGAAGATGCTAAGTTACGAATGCTAAACCAGCCAGGGTTAACACTGAACAATTGAGCTAATTGTTAGGAGACCTAGAGTGCAGATGTATCCTCTTTAATAGTATATTATTTTCAAAAGACATCCCTGTTGAGTTTGACCAAGTGTGTTGAGAAAAACATCAATATTAGTAATACCAAATAAATAAAACATGATGCGGTGTATCTAATGATATTTCTAAAATGATCTAACGTATCTAATGATATTTATTTGGCATCATAGATGTTAAATTTATTTCTCTACAAACTTCATCGTAATTGGCCAATCTCGATTTTTGAAAAAAAAATCTATACTAGGTACTTTATGGAATGGAGGGAGTATCATTTAAATCTTGTATAGGTAGGATTTTCTATCATAGCATACTACAGAACCAGTTAAGATTTTTGACTGTGTAAATGTTTCCAAAAATCCTGAAAAAAAAATACACAACCGACACACCTATAATATAACATGATCCAATGGAGCGATTGAGAAAACAATTGACTGTATGTGTCCTGAACAAAAAAAAAACAAATAGTCCAGCATATATTTATGTTGCTGTGAGTTGAAATAATTGATTTTTTTGCCAAGGGCACATCAATGCATATTTTACCAATCGCTTGGATCGTCTTATAACATTAGAGTGATGCTCCACTATTTTTTTTCATATTTTTTTGATAACTTTTAAATTGTTAAAAGCTTGGCGAGCCTGGACAAGAATCCCGAAAATTTAACTTCTAAACTGTTAAAAGCTTAGCGAGTGATGCTCCACTATTTAAGGTTTTGCGAGGATTTGACACCGTAAAAATCCCAAAACTCATGAAAAAGAATCGTTGCTGACTATCTTGGAAAGCACTGAATTACTCCCTCTGTCCCATAATATAAGAACGTTTTTCAAGCTTTGTTAGTTTGAAAAACGTTCTTATATTATGGGACGGAGGGAGTAGTTCAAACTCATTCACATTGAATTGGATGTCACTGGTAGCCAATTCATATTATGCGATGTGCTAAAAGTAGTACTCCCTCTGATCCATATTAATTGTCGCTACTTTAATACAACTTTAGTAGGGATTAGAACATTTCAAATTTCCTCTCCTAAGAAAAAAACGCATGTTGACTTAACACATCTCATCAAACGATCTTTAGATACATGCCAATTAAGATTGTGCACGGATCATATCTAAGTTTTGAACTTTGTACTTCCCTCAAGTCCTCTTAGTTTTTGAAAATTAGAAAAGGTGTTTTCTGTTGCATGATTGACACATGAAATATTAATTAATCTTTTGCATATCGATGTCATCTCATGGGAGTTTGAGCATAACTAGCTCCAGATGGTACTACCACAAATGTCAACATATATGTGCATTTATAACTTAATACCAGGGAATCGACTAAATATGATAAATATGATTAAGATAATCCTGGCACATGATTGTATATACCACAAGAAGATCGGAACATTTGTTCCCATAAAAGAAACTCTAATATATGATTGTCGATCCCGTGAACCGCCTCTTTATTAGTAGATTACTACCATTAGATAATACGTAATTGTATTCAGACATGCCGCATTCGTTAGATGAACATAATCATGCCTAAATAGATATCATAAGTTAGACCATCATAACCGTACCTATACAGACCGCACCTGTTATAGATCGAAGTAATTGGATCTAAACATATCATAACCCTTAGATCCGCACATAATTGTATGTAAGCATATCACATTATAACCCATTAATACAAAATCATATCTAAACAGATCACATCTAGATCTACATGACATTTCCAAAACATAATTCTACCTAAACTAGCTAAACAAACAACATTTATCAAATCTTCATAACTGTACCTAGATAAAAAATATCAACAGGTAGATCTTCAAAACTACAGCTAAGAAAATAACAACCAATGTATCATTATAGTTGCATTTAGATATATCTCCAATAATGACAAATATTTGCAACTATCCATGTTAATGGGACTATAAACAACAAAGTACATGTAAAACCTAATTTAGAATGATAGTCACCACCACATATATATACACCGATGCTAATTTAATGAAACACATTACACAGGGAGCCTAAAAGATTTCTAGCCAATGAAAAGCCTGATCTTACTGTCCCGTGCTCTGTAGACAATTAGCAATATTAACGACAGTTAGGGTTGCCAATTAATAGTTGTGAGAAGTGATTAGACAACAACATAAACATGGAGAGATGAGTACGTACACAAGTGTTGATTGACATAAGTGTTGATTGCTAGAATTGAAACTAGATGGTTCTATTTAAAAGATAGGTCTAGTTAAATCTGTAAGCATGACTCATACCGCAAGCATACCTTTTTCCGGAAGGGCAATGGTCAAATCAGATTGCTCGCTATGTACGTAGAAAACAATAGACATAGAGCTACAGACCTACCTCAGCGAGCACACGGCATTTGATATATCGGGCGAGCTAAATGCAGCTTAGTGTTTTTGGTGTGCTCACAACTACATGCCGGATTGTTGGTCATTGAGACAGAGAAAATTGACTCCGTCAGTTTGTTTGTAGGTAAATGTTTCATAATTCTTGTCGGTTATTTCTCAGCGACATAATTATACAAAATAAAGGTTAAAGGGAAAAATGTTGTCACGTTGAAATGTGGAATACATTGGACTATCTCTAAGTCGGTGTTGTAGTGCTGCTAGCCAGCCAAAGCATATACACCCAAGATGTTAGGTCTTTCTCCCAGTGATCAAACACACGATCTCGTGTGGCAGCTTGACTACTGGTTGTATAGGTGGAACCATGTCCTTGGGTGGAACTCACCTTTGTATATACGAACTTGCTGTTAAACTCGAGATCTTGCTGGCGCAGTAGTGGCGCTCACTGTAACACAATAGACATTGAACGGGGGCTACAAAAATATAGTCACATGGAATCTATATTTGAATCACTTTCGGATGAATAAATGTAAATCACGAAACTGTCTTTCTGGACATGGATTTTCATGAGAAAAAACTCGACTGAAAGAAGAACAATGAATCGAACACACACCGAGCTTGAAACAGGCAACGATACAAGCAGTTTTGCATGTAAATAAGCATCACGAAAGAAAACCTTGGCATACCGAAACAGCTAGCGGATGCGCGGTCAACTAGCAAAGCAGGGTGCGGAAACTGGGCCGGGATCTGGGACAAATGAGCAGATCGATCATAGCCTGAGAGCCAAGTCCACATTGTCGGCGTGCTCGATGGCGCCGTGCTCCGACTAGGTATTGCCACGCTTGCGCGCCCTTCCAGCACCAGCAGTAGCAACCTCCCGCGCCTCGGTCCTCCTCGCCTTCTCAGTCGCACACAGGACATGGCGGCCAACTCTGTCACCGTACCGGGTCGACCCCTCGTCCGGCGGGGCGTACTGCGCCCCTTGTACGCGTGTCGCGGCTGCGATGTGCCGCTGGCGCTTGGCGACGCTGCGCTCGTGCTTGTGCGCGTTCTGGTGGCCGCCGAGCGCCTGTGCGCTGCGGAGCTTACGGTCGCAGTACATGCAGAGGAAGAAGCCGTCGTCGAGGCCCGGTGCGACCGGGGTGCGGAGGGTGAGCTCAAGGTTGAGCTCATCTTGCTCACCGGTGGGCTGTTCCATTGTAGATATGGACTTACTACCGCCTATGAGGGTGAAAGCTAGAGAGTCGACCAGTGCTTAGCTCGCTAAGCAAAGGATTAAATACACAGCTAGCACTGCGCACAGAACGGTGTTGCACTCTTCAGCGGAGTCACGTGTTCAGCCAGCAGTCCGTTAATTTGCTAACGGCTGTGGCAACGGAAGAGCACTTAAACACGCGGGATGTCGGTGCCAGGCCTTCGCTTAAGCTCATGCATTCTTCACGCAGCTCCTGCTCTGGGCAAGTTATGCTGAGCCTCCATAGCTACAGCGTACTGTTTCGTTTCAAACTATAAATGATGTCGTACATAATGCGTGGTAAAATTCAATTATGAGATTGATTGTTCCACATGCGAATTACCAAGACTAGTCCGTTCATGATTATGCAATTTCTACTTTTGACAAACGTATATTCTATATTCATATAAAACATAATGCAACGGCCATACCCTACTGCAGAATAACTCATCATTTAAAAGAAGACACCCATTCACAATTTCACATACAAGAATGCGTATGTCATTGATATTTTCATGAAAATTCACTGAATTTTAAAATTTTCAGTAGACAAAAAAATATTTACCTTTCAAAATATTTCAGTCATTTCGGTTGTGCACAATAATTCAAATGTTTACTTCAAATATTTTCAATTTTTAGTTTTTTGAAATAACTGAAATTCAGTAAGGTAAATATCACCCCTCTCCCCAGTGTAGCTCCCTCAAGTGATGCGAGGCAAAACCAACCCGCCGCCAGCCTCAGCCCCTCCTCACTATAGAAAAAGGCCCATTTGTCCCGGTTCATAAGGCCCATCTGTCCCGGTTAGGAAACCGGGACTAAAGGGCCGTTACTAATGCCCCAGGCCTTTAGTCCCGGTTCTTATACCAACCAGGACAGATGGGCCTCCACGTGGCCGCTCCAGCGACCCCAGGCAGGAGGGCCTTTGGTCCCGGTTGGTGGCACCAACCGGGACCAATACGCTTCCACGCGTCAGCATTTCAGCGGTTGTTTTTTTAAAAGGAGGTGGTTTAGGGGTTTTGGGGGTTAATTTAGGTTCGTATAGGTAGCTAATAGAGAGATGTGTCCTCTCTTATCTCCGTGCTACTGCTACTGCTATGCCTAAACATGACCTAGATTGAAGTGAGGCAACATGTGGTGCATGTCGAAAGTAATTCTAATCCTAACTTGATCAAGTTTGGATTGTACTACTTTCGACATGCACCACATGCATGTTGCCTTTACTTCAATCCAATCCATGTTCATTTTACCCACAGATATATAATAACTCTTCATGCTCGCATCATGCATCATCACAATAACAAGTCCTACTAATCATCATCATACAACTTCTACTCGTTATTAATAACAAGTTATACGATCATCATCCTCATAGCCATCGAACCAACCCTACTTAATTTTTCTTAGCACATGATCATCAGTATTAGGTAGGACCTAAATACCCTCTTTAAGGTAAAATAGTATAAAACAAAATAGACTCTGACTCTTCATTATGGAGAATGGAGATCATATTGTCTCCAATTCTTGCGCTTCGCTTCCTTTTGCTTCCAAGAACCTCATTACGACTGTCCATACATTTTTTCCATCCTTTTCATGTCTCCACTTCTTTTAGAAATCTGGTATGGACAGTTGAGACTCGTAGGATGAACTGGCTGTATGTTCAAAACATTAAGGCTACCTTTCTGATACATCAAATGAGGCACACAATTCTCTGGGATTATCTGTTGAAAAACATAGTAATAACTTCATAGTTAGCAATGATGTACTAGTTTTAGAAGTATGCAAAAGATGCACGGATGTCGTAATAGTAAAAAGTCTTACTAGGGTATCTCCATGGTAGTTACCGTAGTTGAACACATGCACTAGTGGCACGTATTGACCATAATGTTGAGGAGTTTGATTGTAGATATTGTAATTCTCAATGTCAGTACAAAATCCGACCAGATGAATTTTCTCCTTGTAAGTTAATTCGGAGCCATCGGTGTAGTGGGTTTTGTCTACCATCTCGCACATTCTTTGAACAATGAAAATAAGCTGTCACTGGAAATAAGCTGTCAAGTATTTTGAAATAAACAATATAAATTAGCCAATAACTATGTTTGAGAAACTCACATAGCAGTAGAATTGGAGGTGTTTCAACAAGGACCCAAATGTCCATATTGTCTTGCTCGATTTTAGGATCACCAAGATCCATGGTGACAAGCATACCCTCATCAAAACCATACATGTTGCAAAGTGCTTCCCATTTTTTGCAACCAAAATGGGTTACGCTCTCAGAATTGTACAGCTTTACTTCAAAATCCACATCATGATGAGTTTTTAGGTGAATTTTCTTTGTTTCGAAACTTTCATGGTCTTCAAAACCCATCCTCTCCAAAACATAGCTCCTTGCATGGCATGGGATAAGCTACTCGAATTGTAAAAGATGAAAATTACATGTTGAAATAGTTGTAGTCATGCTTAATTACGAAAAACACTTGTCGTCGTTGTGTACCGTCTCAACATCAAAGGTCTCCTCGAGCTTAATGTTGAAGCGCTGATCATCGTCCAGGTGAGGCATGTCGCACATACCTCGATCGTCGTGGCACCAGCTGCACTCCCCTGGGAGACTTCCGTCGTCTGATGACGACATTTCCTATGTTCATGATTCAAAGATTAAACTTAAAGTCCTCTCATATATGGTGGAGACTCGACAGACTTTAGTGCTCTCCAATTTCTGCGAAAACAAAAACCCTATAAGCTATCAACTAATCATATGCATACGCCTTGCATAGTGCTCTCCAATTTTAGCATTCAAAGTAGGAGTAGTTTTCCAATTTGAGCATTCAATAAGAAAAATCAAATCGCAAAAATAAAGTAGTATTCAAATTAGGATGTATTCAATTATAAGGAAAACTACATCATCTCTTGCGTCCGTACATCGTCGAATATTATCACTAATACACTTAGAATACTATCATACATATAACATCGCCAGTACAACTAGAACCGTAGCGCCCGACGGGTATCGGCACGGGAGGTGGACACCCCAAAGAGAAGGAACCATCACAGGATCGCTCCAGTGAGATCCCTGAAGAACCTGCCAGGTATTGTCGAACCTGCCCTCCAACGCAACCATGTAGCGACGGACGTGCTCGTCCTCCTCGCTGACATGGTGACGTAACACCTTCGTGGTAACACGGCGACGGGGCGGCGCGTCGGAGGCAGGGGCGACGACGGCGACGGCGAGACAGGGGGGCAGCCTGGCGGCGTCACGGTGGGGGAATGAGCAACTGAACAAAAAATTTACAAGTCCTGCTTATATAGACGAGGCTTTGGTCCCGGTTCGTGGCACAAACCGGGACCAATGCCCCCTTTAGTCCCAGTTGGTGCCACCAGCCGGGACCAAAGGTCAGTTTTCGGCAGCCCAAAAGGCGGGAAGCGGTTGCCTTTGGTCCCGGTTCGTGGCACCAACCGGTACCAAAGGGGGGCATTCGTACCGGTTGGTGCCACTAATCGGTTCCAATGTCCCCCTTTAGTACCAGTTGGTGGCACCAACCGGGACCAAAGGTCTCGTTCTACCCGTGCCCAAATTTTAGTCCCACCTCGCTAGCTGAGAGGGGCGCGTAGTGGTTTATAAGCCCCACTTCCGCACCCCTCTCGAGCTCCTCTCCATTGTAGGCTTTCGGGCCTAATTGTCACTGGTATGCCCGATGGGTCTACTAGGCCTTCTGCGGGCCTGAATCCTTGCCCATGGATGGGTTTCTAGTCGTATTCAAGCCGTGAAGGCCCAGTATGTGGCATATTTTTTATTTTTCCCTGTTTTTTGGTTTTCTTTTTTGGTTTATTTATTTTGTTTTGTTTCTACTTACAACAAAAAACTTGTTTTATTTTGTTTTGCGATTAAAGTTTCCAACAAAAAAAGGTTCTTTATGAAAAGTCCTTTTGCTTTTAATGATTTTGAATAGAAAATACTTTGATAATTTTAGTTGCATCAATTTTATATGTAATTTTAGTTTCAATAATACTAGAGATTGCTTATAATGTTTTGAACAGAAAATACTTTGATAATTTCAGTTTCATAAATTTTATTTATGTTATTAAAGTTTATTTTATATTATTTTGTTTCTACTTATATATTTTATTAAAGTTTATATTATTTTGTTTCTAATTATTTATTTAATTTATTTTATGATAATTCTTTTTGCTATTAAAGTTTGTAACAAAAAAGTTCTTTACGAAAATTCTATATAATTTTAGTTGCATAAATTCCATATAATTTTAGTTTCAATAATACTTGAGGTTTATAAAATGCAACATTCAAAGCATTTGAACAAAATGGACAATCTGTTTCGAGATATCAGGGTTTCATATGGAAACTCGTCTGTTACAACATGCATTTCAAGTGAACTAGGAAAAGGTTGAAAGTTGGTATGGTATCATATTAATAGTTGTGGGCAGAAAGTCTTCACTTTTTCTTCGCTTGTGTTCTTTGCTTATTGCGCCGTAACCATGGATAATCTTCATCTTTTATCAGGATGCTTGGGTCAACCTTGACTTTGAAGGAAGGAATTTCATGAAACTTTTCATAATCTTCGGACATGTCTGTCTTGCCCTCCACTCCCATGATGTCCCTTTTTCCTGAAAGAACTATGTGGCGCTTTGGCTCATCGTATGATGTATTCGCTTCCTTATATTTCCTTTTTCTCAGTTTGGTAGACATGTCCTTCACATAGATAACCTGTGCCAAATCATTGGCTAGGACGAATGGTTCTTTAGTGTACCCAAGATTGTTCAGATCCACTGTTGTCATTCCGTACTGTGGGCCTACCTGTACCCCGCCTCCAGACAGATTGATCCATTTGCACTTAAACAAAGGGACCTTAAAATCGTGTCTGTAGTCAAGTTCCCATATGTCCACTATGTAACCATAATATGTATCCTTTCCCCTCTCGGTTGCTGCATTAAACCGGACACCGCTGTTTTGGTTGGTGCTCTTTTGATCTTATGCGATCGTGTAAAATGTATTCCCATTTATCTCGTATTCTTTGTAAATCAATACAGTCAAAGATGGTCCCTTGGACAACGAGTACAGGTCATCACAAACAGTGTTGTCATCTCTGAGATGTGTTTCCATCCAACTGTTGGAAGTCATGATGTGTTCACATGTAATGTAGTCGTCACACTGCTCCGGGTGTTTGGAGCGCAGACTGTTCTTGTGTTCATCGACATACAGGGTCACCAAGGTAGAGTTCTGTAGAACTGTGAAGTGTGCTTGAGACCAAGAATGCCCGTCCCTGCATATTATTGTGTCCGCTCCTAGCGTGCCTTTTCCAGTCAGTCTCCCATCATACCGCGATTTAGGGAGACCTATCTTCTTAAGGCCAGAAATGAAGTCAACACAAAGCCCAATGACATCCTCTGTTTAATGGCCCATGGAGATGCTTCCTTCTGGCCTAGCACGGTTACGGACATATTTCTTTAGAGCTCCCATGAACCTCTCAAAGGGGAACATATTGTGTAGAAATAGGGGGCCCAGAATGACAATCTCGTCGACTAGATGAACTAGGACGTGCGTCATGATATTGAAGAAGGATGGTGGGAACACCGGCTCAAAACTGACAAGACATTGCGCCACAGCACTCCTCAGCCTTGGTATGATTTCTGGATCGATCACCTTCTGAGAGATTGCATTGAGAAATGCACATAGCTTCACAATGGCTAATCGGACGTTTTCCGGTAGAAGCCCCCTCAATGCAACCGGAAGCAGTTGCGTCATAATCACGTGGCAGTCATGAGACTTTAGGTTCTGGAACTTTTTCTCTGGAATATTTATTATTCCCTTTATATTGAACGAGAAGCCAGTCGGGACCTTCATACTAAGCAGGCATTGAAAAAAGATTTCCTTCTCTTATTTGGTAAGAGCGTAGCTGGCAGGACCTCAATACTGCTTTGGAGGCATGTCGTCTTTTTCGTGCAAATGTTGCAGGTCCTCCCGTGCCTTAGGTGTATCTTTTGTCTTCCCATACACGCCCAAGAATCCTAACAGGTTCACGCTGAGGTTCTTCGTCATGTGCAGCACGTCGATTGAAGAGCGTACCTCTAGCTCTTTCCAGTAGGGTAGGTCCCAAAATATAGATTTCTTCTTCCACATGGGTGCGCGTCCCTCAGCGTCAATTGGAACAGCTAGTCCGCCAGGACCCTTTCCAAATATTACCTCTAAATCAGAGACCATATCAAGTACGTGATCACCGGTACGCATGGCAGGTTTCTTCCGGTGATCTGCCTCGCCTTTGAATTGCTTGCCTTTATTTCGACATTGATGGTTGGTCGGGAGAAATCGACGATGGCCCAGATACACATTCTTCCTGCATCTGTCCAGGTATATACTTTCGGTGTCTGCTAAATAGTGCGTGCATGCGTGGTATCCCTTGTTTGTCTGTCCTGAAAGGTTACTGAGAGCGGGCCAATCGTTGATGGTTACAAACAGCAACGCATGCAGGTTAAATTCCTACTGTTTGTGCTCATCCCACGCACGTACACCATTTCCATTCTACAGCTATAAAAGCTCTTCAACTAATGACCTTAGGTACACATCAATGTCGTTGCCGGGTTACTTAGTGCCTTGGATGAGAATTGGCATCATAATGAACTTCCGCTTCATGCACATCCAAGGAGGAAGGTTATACATACATAGAGTCAAGGTCCAGGTGCTGTGATTGCTGCTCTGCTCCCCGAAAGGATTAATGCCATCCGCGCTTAAACCAAACCATACGTTCCTTGGGTCACCTGCAAACTGAGCCCAGTACTTTCTCTCGATTTTGCTCCACTGCGACCCGTCAGTGGGTGCTCTCAACTTCCCGTCTTTCTTACGGTCCTCACTGTGCCATCGCATAAACTTGGCATGGTCTTTGTTTCTGAACAGTCGTCAGTCATGGTATTATAGGAGCATACCACATCACCTTCGCAGGAACCCTCTTCCTGCGGGGCTCGCCCTCAACATCACCAGGGTCGTCTCGTCTGATCTTATACCGCAATGCAGCGCATACCGGGCATGCGTTCAAATCCTTGTACGCACCATGGTAGAGGATGCAGTCATTAGGGCATGCATGTATCTTCTCCAGCTCCAATCCTAGAGGGCATACGACCTTCTTTGCTGCGTACGTACTGCCAGGCAATTCGTTATCCTTTGGAAGCTTCTTCTTCAATATTTTCAGTAGCTTCTCAAATCCTTTGTCAAGCACAACATTCTCTGCCTTCCACTGCAGCAATAACAGTACGGTACCAAGCTTTGTGTTTCCATCTTCCCAATTGGGGTACAACCCTTTTTTGTGATCCTCTAACATGCAATCGAACTTCAGCTTCTCCATTTCACTTTCGCACTTGTCCCTTGCATCAACAATGACCCAGCGGAGATCATCATCGGGCACATCGTCTGCTTCCTCTTGATCTTCAGCTTCCCCCATTGCAGCATCACTGTATTTAGGGGGCACATAGTTGTCATCGTCCTCTTCTTCTTCGCTGTCTTCCATCATAACCCCTATTTCTCCGTGCTTCGTCCAAACATTATAGTGTGGCATGAAACCTTTATAAAGCAGGTGGGTGTGAAGGATTTTCTTGTCAGAGTAAGACCTCGTATTCCCACAATCAGGGCATGGACAACACATAAAACCATTCTACTTGTTTGCCTTAGCCACTTCGAGAAATTTACGCACACCCATAATGTACTCGGAGGTGTGTCTGTCACCGTGCATCCATTGCCGGTTCATCTGCGTGCATTATATATAATTATGTGTGTCAAAAGTAAGAAAATTAGACAAGTATCTATCTAAAGTAAGATTTTTTCTTTCAGAAAGAAGAAAAGAACAAGAGGATCACCACGGTGGTGCTGGCGACGAGATTGGCGTGGGCGATCGACGGCGGTGAAGACGAGGACGGGGCATGACGGACCGCTAAACCTAGACAAATCTCGGAAAAATGGAGCTCCGAGGTCGAGCTTCGAGAGGAGAAAACTTAACTAATGTGGCTCGGGCATTTCATTGAACACCTCACATGCATAAGAGGTGAGCTAGAGCACCCAATTGCCCTTCCTCGCCGGCCAGCAAAAAACAGAGCACTGTGGAGTGCTCTGCTCGCCAGCGATGGGGTATATATAGGAAGCTCATTTGTCCCGGTTCGTGGCTGGAACCGGGACTAAAGCTCAGCCTTTTGTCCTGGTTCGAGCCAAGAACCGGGACCTATGTTTGTTGGCAAGGAGCGAGGCTCATTGGTCCCGTGCCAGGAACCGGGACAAATGGGTCCATACGAACCGGGACCAATGCCCACGAGGCCTCGGCCGCCCCCCTGGGCTCACGAACCGGGACGAATGCATCCGTTGGTCCTGGTTCGTGGCAGAACTGGGACTAATGGGCTGGCTAGGCCCGAACGAAAGCCCCTTTTTCTACTAGTGCCTCCTCCATCCTTTCACCTTGCCACCGCCGGGAAGCGCTGGCGGGCGAGGCCCGATCGGCGTCTGTGGCGACGGGGTGTCATGCCTTCGCTCTCGGCCCGTGGCGGTGCGGCACCCCTTCCCCAACACTAGTAGAAAAATGGTCAAATGTGAAGAACATTAGTGCCGGTTTGAATTTGAGCCGGCACTAATGTGTCCATTAGTGCCGGTTCCAATGGCTATGCGGGTGGACATCATTAGTACCGGTTCGTGGGCAACCTTTAGTAACGGTTCATGCCACGAACCGGTAATAATGAGGCTGTGTCAGGCTGCTGTTAGGCTGGGGCCCCCACGAACACCTTTAGTACCGGTTCATGGCATGAACCGGTACTAGCGTTTCTTAGTACGCTGATTTTTAGTCCCACCTTGCCAAGAGAGAGGCAGTAGGAGCGGTTTATAAGACTTGACTGCAGAGACGATGAAGGAGAGGCGCAATGCACACCTAC
The DNA here is from genome assembly GCA_034509565.1 of Triticum monococcum. Taxonomy (NCBI): domain Eukaryota; kingdom Viridiplantae; phylum Streptophyta; class Magnoliopsida; order Poales; family Poaceae; genus Triticum; species Triticum monococcum. Next base: position 677,624,550 of record CM067845.1, read on the forward strand.
ACGCTGTTTAGCTTCAAGCCTTTCGGAATAGCATAGGTTGCACGGAGCTATGTGTAGTGCAGTCTACACTATTCCGAAAGGCTTGAAGCTAATTAACCAGCATTGCACCTCTTTTTTATTTTTAATAACTTATTTGAACTCCAGACTTTTTTTGTTTCGTATGCAGCACTCAAAGTGACGTCATCAATTTCCCACACGCTCTGACATCATTTGCTGTTTTTCAGTCATTTACCGATTTGTTTAGAGAGCTAAATGACCGTGAAATTGAAAATCACTACAAAATGAACTCTGCAAATGTTGAAACTTGGCATGGTATCATCATTTCAGTCGCATAACATGTGCGTAAGAGTAGAGAGGGTCACGGCAAAAACTGGACGCACTTCGTGTACAAACTGGACAATCTCTTTCGGAGTATTAGGGTTTCGGACGAGAACTCATCTGTTATACGGGCACTTCAATGTTTTGTAAACTTATTTGAAGTCCAAACTTTTTTGTGTTCAGTATGCAGCATTCAAAGCGACATCATCAATTTCCAACACGTTCTGACAATCTTTGCCGTTTTTCAGTCAAATACCGATTTGTTTAGAGAGCTAAATGACCGTGAAATTAAAAATCACTACAAAATGAACTCTGAAAATGTTGAAACTTGGCATGGTATCATCATTTCACCCGCATAGCATGTGTGAAAGAGTAGAGAGTGTCACGGCAAAAACTGGACGCACTTCGTGTACAAACTGGACAATCTCTTTCGGAGTATCAGGGTTTCAGACGAGAACTCATCTGTTACACGGGCACTCCAATGTTTTTTAAAACATATTTGAATTCCAGACTTTTTTTGCGTTCAGTATGCAGCATTCAAAGCGACGTCTTCAATTTCCAACACGTTCTGACATCATTTGATGTTTTTCAGTCATTTACCGATTTGTTTAGAGAGCTAAATGACCGTGAAATTGAAAATCACTACAAAATGAACTCTGAAAATGTTGAAACTTGGCATGGTATCATCATTTCACCCGCATAGCATGTGCGAAAGAGTAGGGAGGGTCACGGCAAAAACTGGACGCACTTCGTGTACAAAGTGGACAATCTCTTTCGGAGTATCGGAGTTTCGGACGAGAACTCATCTGTTACACGGACATTTCAATGTTTTTTAAACTTATTTGAACTCCAGACTTTTTTGCGTTCAGTATGAAACATTCAAAGCGACGTCATCAATTTCCAACACGTTCTGACATCATTTGCTGTTGTTCAGTCATTTATCGATTTTTTAGAGAGCTAAATGACCGTGAAATTGAAAATCACTACAAAATTATCTCTAAAAATGTTGAAACTTGGCATGGTATCATCATTTCACCCGCATGGCACGTGCGAAAGAGTAGAGAGGGTCACGGCAAAAACTGGACGCATTTCGTGTACAAACTGGGCAATCTCTTTTGGAGTATCAGGGTTTTGGACGAGAACTCATCTGTTACACGGGCACTTCAATGTTTTTTAAACTTATTTGAACTCGAGACTTTTTTTCATTCAGTATACAGCATTCAAAGTGACGTCATCAATTTCCAATATGTTCTGACATCATTTGCTATTTTCAGTCATATACCAATTTGTTTAGAGAGCTAAATGACCATGAAATTGAAAATCACTATAAAATGAACTCTGGAAATGTTGAAACTTGGCATGGTATCACCATTTCACCCACATAGCATGTGCGAAAGAGTAGATAGGGTCACGGAAAAATCTTGATGCACTTCGTGTACAAACTGGACAATCTTTTTCGGAGTATCACGGTTTCGGACGAGAACTCATCTTTTACACGGCCACTTCAATGTTTTTTAAACTTATTTGAACTCCAGACTTTTTTTGCATTCAGCATGCAGCATTCAAAGTGACGTCATCAATTTCCAACACGTTCTGACATCATTTGATGTTTTTCAGTCATTTACCGATTTGTTTATAGAGCTAAATGACCGTGAAATTCAAAATCACTACAAAATGAGCTCTGAAAATGTTGAAACTAGGCATGGTATTATCAATTCACCCGCATATCATGTGTGAAAGAGTAGAGAGAATCACGGCAAAAACTGGATGCACTTCGTGTACAAACTAGACAATCTCTTTCGGAGTATCAGGGTTTCGGACGAGAACTCATCTGTTACACGGGCACTTCAATGTTTTTTAAACTTATTTGAACTCCAGACATTTTTTGTTCAGTATGCAGCTTTCAAAGCGACGTCATCAATTTCCAACACGTTCTGACATCATTTGCTGTTTTCAGTCATTTACAGATTTGTTTAGAGAGCTAAATGACCATGAAATTGAAAATCACTACAAAATGAACTCTGAAAATGTTGAAACTTGGCATGGTAGCATCATTTCACCCACATAGCATGTGCGAAAGAGTAGAGAGGGCCACGGCAAAAACATGATGCACTTCGTGTACAAACTGGACAATCTTTTTTGGAGTATCACGATTTCGGACGAGAACTCATCTGTTACACGGCCACATCAATGTTTTTTAAACTTATTTGAACTCCTGACTTTTTTTTGTTCAGTATGCAGCATTCAAAGCGACGCCATCAATTTCCATAATATCCTGACATCATTTGATGTTTTTCAGTCATTTACCGATTTGTTTAGAGAGCTAAATGACCGTGAAATTGAAAATCACTACAAAATGAACTCTGAAAATGTTGAAACTTGGCATGGTATCATCATTTCACCCGCATAACATGTGCGGAAGAGTAGAGAGGGTCACGACAAAAACTGGATGCACTTCATGTACAAACTGGACAATCTCTTTCGGAGTATCAGGGTTTCGGACGAGAACTCATCTGTTACACGGGCACTTTAATGTTTTTTAAACTTATTTGAACTCTAGACTTTTTTGCGTTCAGTATACAGCATTCAAAGCAACGTCATCAATTTCCAACACGTTCTGACATCATTTGCCGTTTTTCCAGTCATTTACAGATTTGTTAGAGAGCTAAATGACCGTGAAATAGAAAATAACTACAAAATGAACTCTGAAAATGTTGAAACTTGGCGTTGTATCATTATTTCACCCGCATAGCATGTGCGAAAGAGTAGAGAGGGTCACGGCAAAAACTGGACGCACTTCGTCTACAAACTGGACAATCTCTTTCGGAGTATCAGAGTTTCGGATGAGAACTCATCTCTTACAGGGGCACTTCATTGTTTTTTAAACTTATATGAACTCCAGAATTTTTTGCGTTCAGTATGCAATATTCAAAGCGATGTCATCAATTTCCAACACGTTCTGACACCATTTGCTATTTTTGAGCCATTTACCGATTTGTTTAGACAGCTAAATGACCATGAAACTGAAAATCACTACAAAATGAACTCTGAAAATGTTGAAACTTGACATGGTATCATCATTTCACCCGAATAGGATGTGAGAAAGAGTAGAGAGAGTCACAAAGAAACTAAATACAAAAAAAACTACTTAGAAATAAATAGAAGAAAATAAATAAAGTAGAAAATAAAAAAACTATATAAAAAATTACTAAAAAATAAAAAGAAGAAAATAAATAATGCAGAAAAAATACTCAGAAATAAATAGAAGAAAATAAATAAAGCAGAAAAGAAAAAACTATATAAAAATTACTCAAAAATAAATAGAAGAAAATAAATAACGGAGAAAAGAAAAACTATATAAAAATTATTCAAAAATAAATAGAAGAAAATAAATAATGCAGAAAAAAAACTATAAAAAAATTGTTGGGGCACTGCCGAGTAGGCCTGCCAGACCTAGGGTGTGCAAATTCAGGCCCAGAATGTCCGGCAGGCTCATAGGGCAGCGCGCCATAGTTAGGACGAGAAGGCTGCTATATAGAGGAGTTTGAAGGAGCACCCACAGCTGGGTTTATAAACCAGTGCGGCTGCCCTTTGCTCGGCGAGGTGGGAATAAACATTGTGCACCGCGGGTGGCAGTGCAACCCCTTCACTACCGGTTAGTGGCTCCAACCGGTACTAATGGGGGGCCTTTAGTACCGGTTGGAGCCACAAACCGGTACTAAAGGGGTCCTCTTCCCGCCGCTTGACCTAGACAAAATTGGCCTTTAGTACCGGTTGGTGGCTCCAACCGATACTAAAGGCCCCTCCTATATATATGGCACTTACCAAAAATTCAGTTTTCATCCGCCGCCCGTCTTCTATCCAACTTCATCGCGCGACTACATCGTCGCCGCCGCCGTCCATCGCGCGCCGCCCTTGCCACCCCCGGCGCCCATCCCCGTCGTCCCCGCCGCGCACCGTCGTCCCCGCCGCACCCCATCGTCCCCGTCGCCCCCGCCGCCGCCCCGTACTACGTCGCCGTCTCGATCGCGCCATCGCTCCCGCCGCCCGTCGTCGCCGTCCCCGCCGCGACGCCCTCTCGCGCCGCCGCCCGTAGGCCGTCACCCAACACACAGACACACACACACACACATATTTTTTTACTTATTTTCTGTTTTCTGTTGTTTAGATTAATGTTAGATGAATTACGTAGATAAGAATGTTAGAATGTTAATTAATGTTAGATGAATTAGATCGAAAAGTTATTAAATATTAATGTCAATTGTTAGATGAATTAGCTAAATATTAATTAGGTATATATATGAGATTTTAACTAGTTGAATTAATATAACTAGTTTATTTTTAGAAAGAAAATTAATAGAACTAGTTTTTTTAGTAAGAAAAATTAGGTATATAAGATTATTTGAACTAGTTGAATTAATATAACTAGTTTATTTTTAGTAAATGCTTAGCTGAACTAGTTCAATTAATAGAACTAGTTTATTTTTAGTAAGAAAATTTAGGCATATGACATTTGATGAACTTCAGCTTATTAGGCATAAGAAAATTAATAGAACTAGTTTATTTTTACTATATATAGCTGCTTTATATATTTTAGTAAGAAAATTAATAGAACTAGTTTATTTTTAGTAAATTCTTAGTTGATATAATAGAACTAGTTTATTTTTAGTAAGAAAATTTAGGTATATGAGATTTGATAATCTAATCAAAATATTAGTATATGGAACTACCTACTTTATTATATAGAGATTTGATCATCTAATTAACATTTTACTATATAAAACTAGGTACCTTATTTTTAGTAAGAAAATTAATAGAACTAGTTTAGTTGAATTAATTAGTTGAACTACTTAGTTGAATTAGTTGAGCTACTTTATTTAGGTATATTTTTTGTAAGTGCTTAGTTGAATTAGCTGAATTAATAGAACTAATAAGTGTTTAATGTTTCACCTATGAACATAGGAATGTCGTCTGACGACGAACACGATTTCATTATGTGCGAACACTGCGAAGACCAGCGCGTCCTGTCCGGCAGAAATTTTCTAGTTGATGATAGGCGCTTCAGCATCAAGCTGGATGAGAACTTCGAAATGGATACAGTAAGTGACAATGACAAGTCTTTTTTTGTAATTAAATATGACTTATGCTTCATTTGCATCAACTTTTAATTTTAATTTTTCACTATTCTACTAGCGTATCCCCTGCCATGCAAGAATTTTTGTCTTAGATAAGATATGTTTCAGTCCTAACAAAACAATGGAGGTAAAAAAGTTTACTTGAAGACCGAGAATGGTTATATCTTTAACATCAAATTATACAATGCAGACACATACACCTATTTTGAATGCAAAACTTGGCAAGCACAATGCAAGGCTTATGCATTTGAGCCTGGTATGGTTATCACCTTTGATATTCGTTCGGAAAATGATATTGAAGGTAATAGAGACATCTGGGTTGATGTGCAGACGCCTCCAGTTCTACCATTATGTGAGTTTCTCAACCATATTTATGTCTTCGATATTGTTTATTCAAAAATAGTTGATAAGTAATTTTTATTGACAGCTTATTTCCAATCAAGCAAACATGTCCGGCACTTGGTAGACAGGATCGTCCACTGTCCCGGGGCTGAACTAAACTGCGAGGAGACACGTCATTATGTTTCATGGCTTGAGGATCTTGATGCTGTCAAGACAAAAAAATTTCCTGCACTTAGAAATGTTAATACTCAAAACGTGCGACCAATAGTGTTCGTACTGAACTACGGTCACATATATTTGGGAAAGATGGTTAGATTTCTACTATTTCTCCTCAGTGCATCTTTTGCATACATTTTTTTGAACTAAACTTCATTGCTAAGTATGCTAAGTTTGCCTACGATGTTCTTCAACAGGGACTCCCGATGAATGTTGTGCCTGATTGGATCGAGACTAAAGGTAACATGAATATTGTTAGCTTGCGGCCAAGATATCCTACATTGCACTTTAGTGCATTCAGGATTTCTAATAGCGAGGAATGCTTAATAGTAAAAGACTGGAGCAAAATTGTGAACGATCGCAGAGAAGTACTAGGGGGAAGCAATCAGAAGCGCAACCCACGATTAGGAGAAAGGTTCATCTGCATGCTCCAATATGATGAATTAGGAAAGCTATACATGTTCTATGCTATTTTACCTGAGAGAGAGCAGCACGAGTGATTAACTAGTTCATGCTCTTAGTACTTGTCCTCTCATGTCCGTGTTCTTCGTCTTGAACTCAATCTCAAAAAGTGATTTGCTTTTGTGGTGCTATGAACGCTTATAATATCATTAGCATGTTGAACTCGATGATGTCTTTGCTTTTGGTCCAAGTGAATGTTACTTATTTAAGCTAGTGTTGGTGGTGATGCGGTAATGACTATATGATGATTAAATAGTGGAAATTAGACGACTATGATGATTTTTAGCTAGCTAGTATATATACTGTTGTTGGTGATGATATATATGATGCAAGAGTTTTTATATTAATATGATGATGATGATGATTGTCGGTGTCAAAACCGGTGGATCTCGGGTAGGGGGTCCCGAACTGTGCGTCTAAGGCGGATGGTAACAGGAGGCAGGGGACACAATGTTTTACCCAGGTTCGGGCCCTCTCGATGGAGGTAGAACCCTACGTCCTTCTTGATTAATATTGATGATATGGGTAGTACAAGAGTAGATCTACCACGAGATCGGAGAGGCTACACCCTAGAAGCTAGCCTATGGTATGATTGTATGTTGTCCTACGGACTAAAATCCTCCGGTTTATATAGACACCGAAGAGGTTAGGGTTACACAAGGTCGGTTACAAAGGAGGAGATACACATATCCGTATTGCCTAGCTTGCCTTCCACACTAAGTAGGGTCCCATCCGGACACGAGACGAAGTGTTCAATCTTGTATCTTCATAGTCTAACAGTCCGGCCAATGGATCGTCCGGCTGTCCGGAGACCCCCTAATCCAAGACTCCCACAGTAGCCCCTGAACCAGGCTTTCAATGCCGATGAGTCCGGCACGCAGTATTGTCTTCGGCATTGCAAGGTGGGTTCCTCCTCTGAATACATCACGGAAGAATTTGAATATAAGGATAGTGTCCAACCCTGCAAAATAAGTTCCACATACCACCGTAGAGACAATAATATTTCCACAAATCCAATTTGCTTACTTGTTTTGACTACACGACATTATGTTACGGCCCAGTGATTATTCGAACCGTTTCCTTTAACTAGCCCCGCATGTAACGCGAGGCAGTTTCTTGACACGTCTTGTCAAAGCAGAGATCGTGTCCCCTTATCACGGGATGCTCATCAATACGGGTGTGGGTAACCCAACCGCGCCATCAATTACGGCGCTTAGGGGACAAGCATGTTTTACCAGGCTAGCGGGGATGCATAGTTTCGTCCGCCCATATAAAGGGATAAGGATTTACCTTTTCATCCACGCCTTCTTCCTCCTTTGCTCATCCACCTTCGCACACTTGAGCTCCAGTGCCCAAGTTCGCATTTCCCACCTTGACCTTCTCCAACCATGTCCGGAGCGGGAGGCAGGTGGATGGTCTCCTCCGTCATGAAGGGACACGTCAAGAAGCTGAGGAGAGCTGGATACTTGCCCAACGACATCGTGCACCAGCTCCTAGGGGAGGGGCAGCTCATCCCAACACGGCTCACCTCCTGGCAAGAGAAGGGCCTGTCCTGGGGTAGTCTGGGAGAGCTGACCGGACTCCAAACATGTATTCAAAACATGGTGAACAAGAATCTCAAACTCGTCAATGTAGTCCAGGTCATGCTCCCCGCCGGATCCTCCCGTGCCAAAAAAAGGACTTCAACTTGTAGGGGTTCGGCACGGCGCAACACCGAACTCTGAACAGGCTCTTCGACACAACTCACGAAGATGCCTGGAGGGTGCTGTTCAAGAGCGCCGAGGTCCCCACTCCCATTACTGAGGATCGTGGATTCAGTGCGAAGCACCAAGCCAGTGCGGTAAGCTGCTTTACCTCTCATAGGATACATATTTTTTATAGATTGACTCCATGCGGGATCTAAACTCCTGTACCTTTGACAGGACTGGTAGGAGACGGCCAGACAGATCGACTGTCCGGCTCCTTTTCCCGAAGGCCCAGCAGACGCTCTTCTGGCGAAGATGCTGACTCCGGCTCCTTATACTTTGCCGGAGAAGGCCAAGAAGGCCATGGGAACCCGAAAGAGTTCCCGACGCCACGCGTCATCAGACTCACCATCCGAGGACTCTATGGCGCAATCCTTCCCCGAAGACGAGGAGGAAGAAGAAGATGCTCCCCCCTCTAGACGGGGGAGACAAGAAAAGGAAGGCCGCCCCAACTGGGGAGGTCGAAGGGTCCAAGAAGGGGAGAACTCTCCTTCCGGACTACTCTACCACCGCCGCCGATGGCGAAGACGAGTGGCTGCCCAGGGCCAAGCCCCTGGGGAAGTCGTAAGTATTCGGATACCAGGCTAAGTCATAGTATTCCTTTCTCACACTACATCACCTAACACCGAAATATGATTATGCAGGCTGCCCCGAAGCCGTATCGATGTATCATCGTACGGCTCCTTGGGTTCATCGGATATGGATAGCGATCCAGTCCCAACCGCCACCTCCCCTCATCCTGCGGACGACGTCGAGGTGCTGTCTCACGAGGCACCAGGTCGGGTGGAGACAGTCCCAGAGGCGCCTCAAGGCGGCCTCCCAGACTCCGGGAGCCGAGGGGACAAGGCCCCTTAGAGCTCCGAGTTCGGCCCTCAGCCGAACACCATGCCGGAACCTCCAGTGGTTACAGACTCGGGCGGGCCGCCTCCTTCTATGAGGGGCGATACTCATGTACCGGTGACTTCTGTCCACCCAGAGGCGCCGGACAATCTGCTGGAAGCGCTTCATAGAGCTTCCCTCGACGAGGAGCACCACACTATCATTAGTGCGGTGATCCAGAAGGTTCAGTCCGCCAAGAGCGGATTGACTGAAGCCTGTGCCAGCCTTTTAACAGGCTTTGAGGTAAGTGTTTCAAATATAGGAAAATATTACCGCATAGACAGTAGCCCCTGATGCTCTGTTCGGTGGTCACAAAGAAAAGCCGAACAGAGGATCAAACAATATCGCAGGTGTCTAATATGAGTATGTCCATATGCATATGCAGGCTTCACTGCTAGCGTCCGCCGCACTGAATGCGGAGGTTGCCGTACTGAAGCAGGACCTTAAAGGGTCCCAGGACGAGCTCGACCTTGCCAAGAGGCAGCCCGAGGAGAACATAGGTAAGTAGTGCCTAGTCTGTGGATATGTATAAAAAGAGTGCGATTGCAAAATGACGGGATCATCATGAATTTGCGAGGGGCCACGACCGAAGTGGCGACCCTAAAGGAAGCGCTATTCGAGGCCAAAGATAAAGCGGCCAAGGAGCGCACCGAGCGAGAAAAGCAAGAAGCTCGGGTGGGGGAAGCTGTTCTGGTCTCACTATACTGGGACCGAACACCCGATGTCTCTGAGCGACCTGCTAAAGCAACTGGTCGAGCTGCACAAGGCAGGCGAACAGGCCATGAAGGCCTTATAGTCCGGCTGTGGCCTGGTGACGCCCTTCCGAACAGCTACTTCGGCCTGGTGAGGCGGCTTGTGGATGCCTGCCCACGGCTGGAGGTCGTCAAGCGGTCCGTCTGCATCGAAGGTGCACGCCGGGCTTTCGCCCGTGTGAAGGTGCAGTGGGCCAAGCTAGACGCCGTGAAGCTGATCAAGGAAGGACCGCCGCTGGGCAAGGAGCATCGCACCCCCGAAATTTATTATGAGGGTGTCCTGAAGGGTGCCCGTCTTGTAGCGGACGAATGTTCAAAGGATGTAATATTTGAGTAAACTTGCTCGTGTGATCCTATATGGTGAAAACTTGTTTCATATGCGCTATGCAACGCTTGTGTGAATTTAAAATATTACCTTCTGTTTGGCTGTTTATCCAATCTGAGAGATGGCTAGTCCTCGGCTTCTGCCCCCATGCCACGATTGCTGGGGTGTTCGGGATAAACCTGAGCACTCTTGTTCCCATGTTTGGCTCCTTCGAGGGAGGTGCTCAGCACAACGAACAAGGCAACCGGACTAATAATGTTTTATCACTCTCACTTAGCCATAGATTTCTATAATTTTAAATTTCGGCGAAGCCCCTGGTATTCGGAAGGCCAAATTCGGGGCGCGATACACGCCTTTAAGCCGGACAGGGCCGACCCCTCGTTCTAAGCGGCATAAGTCTTTAGGGACTCGAAAACCTCGCCGAACAGCGACCAGTCTCTTGCTTTATCATGAAAGTCAGTTTTAGCTTTCTCTACTGAGGTGCTAAGCCCAGCAGAACCGGGGCACAATCGCAGTAGTTCTCCTAGCGCTACCTTAGCCGATAGAGCGGAACGTAAGGTACCAAAACATAGGAGACGGGCAAACCCAACATTTGACCAAAGACATGATTCAAAGCTGATGCATATAATGCTATAAGTTCGGGGTGCCGCACTTGTGAAAGTGTTCAGACTTTTCACACCATATTGTGGGGTGCGTAAGCCACTGGTGTATTGGCCGTACCAAAGTGTACGGTTGCAAGGCATCGTTAATGAACACATATATATATAACAAGAATGCAATAATAGTCGTGATGTTATGCATTGCTTATTCAAAAAGGTGGGTTAAAGCAAAATGATACAGATAGTGCAATAAGCAAAGAGTAGGACTATGTCCCTTCAAAGGGCAAGCTGAGGAATAGTATTAAATCAAATATTTCGCTCGTTATTGTAATCCACCTGGGAATTCCGTGGTGTGATGTAGCTTTCTGCCTCCTTGGTTGTTGCATCATGTGTTCGGCAATAGTGCTGCCGGACAGGGTTTCCAGAGATAAAGGTCCTGAAAAAGAGAAAAATAACCAAGCAGGAAGCCCCTAGTGCGGTTTAGGCCGCGTCTTGGGGCGTGCCGCAGTTGTGCCCCCTCCCCACCTGTGCCCATGGTATTTTTAATGCGTAATTATGTACGCGTGGCACGAGTTTCGCCGTTTGGTTGGGACTGGGGTGGGGGCCGCATTGCTACGCGAGCTCAGATCGCGCCAGGTGGTCTAGTTGCCAATTGCTCCGAGCGCGCTTGAAGGCGTCCGGGTCTTGAAATGCCGAACTGGTGGATTGCCTTGAGAGGATGCTTTGTGCTTCTGCTGCGAGGGCTGCGGTGTGCTCCTCCGTTCGGAGAGAGCGATCTATGTTTCCATTGACTATAATAACCCCGCGAGGTCTTGGCATCTTGAGCTTGAGGTATGTGTAATGCGGTACCGCATTGAATCTGGCAAATGCGGTTCGCTCGAGCAGTGCATGACAACCACTGCAGAACAGGACTATATCGAAGATTAACTCTTCGCTTCGGAAGTTATCCGGGGATCCGAAGACCACTTCTAGTGTAATTGAGCCTGTGCAATGGGCCTCTACGCCTGGAATGACGCTGTCGGTGTCAAAACCGGCGGATCTCGGGTAGGGGTTCCCGAACTGTGCGTCAAGGCCGGATGGTAACAGGAGGCAGGGGACACGATGTTTTACCCAGGTTCGGGCCCTCTTGATGGAGGTAAAACCCTACGTCCTGCTTGATTAATATTGATGATATGGGTAGTACAAGAGTAGATCTACCACCAGATCAGTGAGGCTAAACCCTAGAAGCTAGCCTATGGTATGATTGTATGTTATCGTTGTTGTCCTACGGACTAAAACCCTTCGGTTTATATAGACACCGGAGAGGGTTAGGGTTACACAAGGTCGGTTACAAAGGAGGAGATATCCATATCCGTATTGCCTAGCTTGCCTTCCACGCCAAGTAGAGTCCCATCCGGACACGAGACGAAGTCTTCAATCTTGTATCGTCATAGTCTAACAGTCCGGCCAATGGATATAGTCCGGCTATCTGGAGATCCCCTAATCCAGGACACCCTCAGTAGCCCCCGAACCAGGCTTCAATGATGATGAGTCTCGTGCGCAGTATTTTCTTCGGCATTGCAAGGCGGGTGTCGACGTCAAAACCGGCGGATCTCGGGTAGGGGGTCCCGAACTGTGCGTCTAAGGCGGATGGTAACAGGGGGCAGGGGACACGATGTTTTACCCAGGTTCGGGCCCTCTCGATGGAGGTAAAAACCTACATCCTGCTTGATTAATATTGATGATATGGGTAGTACAAGAGTAGATCTACCACGAGATCAAGGAGGCTAAACCCTAGAAGCTAGCCTATGGTATGATTGTTGTTCGTCCTATGGACTAAAACCCTCCGGTTTATATAGACACCGGAGAGGGCTAGGGTTACACACAGTCGGTTACAATGGTAGGAGATCTACATATCCGTATCGCCAAGCTTGCCTTCCACGCCAAGTAGAGTCCCTTCTGGACACGGGACGAAGTCTTCAAATCTTGTATCTTCGTAGTCCAGGAGTCCGGCCGAAGGTATAGTCCGGCTATCCGGACACCCCCTAATCCAGGACTCCCTCAGTAGCCCCTGAACCAGGCTTCAATGACGACGAGTCCGGCGTGTAGATTGTCTTCGGTATTGCAAGGCGGGTTCCTCCTCCAAGTACTTCATAGAAGATTTTGAACACAAAGGTAGTGTCCGGCTCTGCAAAATAAGTTTCCACATATTGCCATAGAGAGAATAATATTTACACAAATCTAATCTGCTGATGTATTCCGTAGCGTGACATCACACCACGGCCATGTCTTTATTTGAATCGTTTTACTGTCCCACCTCAGCGCGTTTAGCGAGGAGGTTTCCTTGGCACGTCTTGTCAAAGCAGAGATCGTGTCCCCTTATTCCGGTATTCTCATCAATACGGGCGTGGGTAACCCAACCGTACCCGTTGGTATGTTTTCTTGAACAAAGGCGAGTCCCAAACGGTCACGGGGAGGGCCCTTTGTATTCAACCTCTTATAAAGGGACCAAGGCCTTGCTCCTTTCTTTCAATCTCAAACGAGTTCGCCCTTCGCCTCGAGTTCCAACACCCAAGGCTCCAGATTTCAGGCGCTTCGAACCTTTACAATGTCCGGTTCCGACCTTCGAGGCCGATGGATGCCCTTCTCTGTCACGGAGGAGGACGTGCTAAAGTTGAGAGAGGCCAGGTTCTTGACCGGCGAAATCTCGCATAGGCTGCTTGCTCAAGGGTAGGTCATTCCCACTCCCAAGCCTGGTCAGAGTGTGGTGTTCATGTCTCACTTCCTTCGAGGGCTAGGCTTCCCGACGGGTCCCTGCATGAGGGGGCTCATGTTTTATTATGGGCTGGAATTTCACGACTTAGCTCCGGAATCCATCCTCCATATTTCCCCATTCATCGTCGTGTGTGAAGCCTTCCTCCATATTACTCCTCACTTTGGACTATGGCTCAAGACCTTCAAAGTAGAGCCGAAGATGATCGAGGGACAGCACGCGGAGTGCGGAGGTGCTTTTATAAGCAAGAAAGCTGGTGCTCCATGGCCCGAGGGCTCTTTTCAAGGGGAGTCTAGCTTATGGCAATGAGAGTGGTTTTATATCACAGCTCCTAGGAGCACCAAGTGGGTGGCGCTGCCTGCTTTCCGCTCGGGTCCCCCACCACGACTGGCGTCATGGGTCAATAAGGGGCTAGACTGGGGGTCGGCAAAGGACGTGCCCCAGTTGCAGGGCCGCATCCGAGATCTCCTAGAAAGAGACATCAGTCTGGTCGTGGTGACGCAGGTTATGTTAATTCGCCGAGTTCTGCCCTACAAACGTCACCTCCTCCGCCAGTGGGAGTTCAACCCGGAGGGACCACGAGTTCTCCAACATTTTCTTGGCATGACGCCCGTGGAGATGTACAAATTGTTCTTCGGACCACAAGTAGTGTGTCCTGATTCTATGGACGACGCGGGTCTGAGCTGCAATCGTCCGGATACTCAAGTAAGTAGCCTTGTGCCCGGACTCGCTATCCGTATATTCATCATAAAATTGCCCCTAAAAGAGCTGTCCTTTAAACATGAGTGGATAGCGAAAGCAAAGCTAATCAGGTGTTCGGCCCCCCTCCCCTAGACCACGCCGGGTCCCATGCTAGTCAGGATGTTGGAGGTTGTGCCTTCAAAGGAAAGTGAGGGAGGGGACAAGGAAGCTACAGCCTCCTCGAAGGAGGTCGTCCGGAAGGGAGGAATAAAAAATTCCTCTCCTCAAGGGAACAAGAGGACCGCCTCTGAAGACCCGGAGACCATGGCCTCAAAGCGGGGGAAGAAATCTTCGCTAGAGGGTCCTATGCTGGGGGATACTTCGGCAGAATTGTGCCCTCAAGGGGATCAGCCCTCCACCGAGCCATAAGTAGAGAGGAGTTTTCTTTTTAAGAAACGAGAGAAATCCGTGCTTTATATCTGAGAAAAGTAATCGAAAATTTACCTTGTAGCTCGGACCTTAGCCCTTCTAAGCAAAGCTCGTCTTCGGGGGATCTTCTTCCGGAGATGATGGAGAGCGGAACGCCTCCCCCTGTCGTACCGCCTTGCGAGGCGGGCGACCCTGAGGTATCGTCGCGGAGGGTTTCTTCGAATCCGGCAGGGCCGGAAGGTAGTCATATGGCCCCCCAAAGCCCTCCGCGTCCGGCCTTCGAAAAGGGCCATAGGACGAGTCCGGCGCCATCTGGTGCGCGGTCGGAGGAGCTGAAGGATCTGCTAGGGCGAGCATCTATCTCAGAGGAGCACCGTGCATTGATGGGTACGGTGATTGAGAGGATTTCATCCACGAAGAGCGGATTGCACGAGGCCGTCAGGAGTTTACTGACAGGTTTTGAGGTATGCGAAATAATGTACCCTTTTTGGACAGTTGCGCATAAATAAGATGCGCCCTGTGTAGATAGTAGCCCCTGAGACTCTGTGCGTTGTCAAAAGTGACGGCGCGCAGAGGATCATAATCCCAGGTCTAATATTCTTCCTTCATACGTGGGTGGCGAAGTGTCCGGTGGCAAGCCGGACTGATGAATTTGCCGAGCTAAAACGGTAACTTGATGTGGAAGATGCCGACATCGTGCTTGTCAACAAGCGGCTTGACAAGGCACAAGGTATGTAATTCCTCTGGCGGCACCTGGTAAGAGGAGCTTTATGCCAGTATCTTACATTGTGTGCGCTTGATGCAGATGGTGCTGCTGCCATGGAGAATCTTCGGATGGAACTTGCCCGAGCCAAGGAGCAAGCCAGGAAAAGTGATGCGGCTGCCGGAAAGGCAATTGAAGAGCTGAAAGCCGAACAGGCTGCTCACTGCCGAAGCAAGAAGGAAATGGCTGAGATGGTCGTGAAGCTGAAGAACGCTGCTGACCGTTGCAAGCTTCTTGAAAAAGAATATCGGCAGAACAGACGGACCCGTAGGGGGTCTCGAACTGTGCATCTAAGGCAGATGGTAACAGGAGGCAGGGGACACGATGTTTTACCCAGGTTCAGTCCCTCTTGATGGAGGTAAAACCCTACGTCCTGCTTGATTAATATTGATGATATGGGTAGTACAAGAGTAGATCTACCACGAGATCAAGGAGGCTAAACCCTAGAAGCTAGCCTATGCTATGATTGTTGATCGTCCTATGGACTAAAACCCTCCGGTTTATATAGACACCGGAGAGGGCTAGGGTTACTTAGAGTCAGTAACCATGGTAGGAGATCTACATATCCGTATCGCCAAGCTTGCCTTCCACGCCAAGAAAAGTCCCTTCCGGACACGGGACGAAGTCTTCAATCTTGTGTCTTCATAGTCCAGGAGTCCGGCCGAAGGTATAGTCCGGCTATCCGGACACCCCCTAATCCAGGACTCCCTCAGCGGGTTCCTCTCCAAATTTTGTGTACCTCTCGGAATAATGTCCGGTTTCTTGTGAATGTTGGACTCCTTGGCTTCCACGCCCAATAATGGCCACTTTCCATGTGTTGAGCGAACGGGAAGAGCCAGGGTGTTTTCACATTTACCCCCCTAGCTGTGTGAATGAGCTGCCTATTTAAAAAGACGAGGATTCAGATCCAAATCACACCATCCTCCCTTGGCGAGCCTTCATTTGAGCGCGCCCTACAGAGATCCATTCCATCATGGCCGGTCGATGCAGCTCCTCCTCTCGCTCCCCTAGCTCCAGGCCTGGAGATTGGGAGAGATGTTCCGTCCCGCACAGCAAATTAGTGATGCTTCAGACCAAGGGATTTCTTCCCCCAGCATACTTGGTCCCGGTTCGAGTCGGGCTCGCCACCGATAATGGCGGAGAGCAAGCGGAGAGCCTTCCCAATCCCTCCAAGGGAGAGCGGGTATGCCTTGTCGCTTATTTGGTAAGAGGGCTCGGATTCCCAATTCATTCGTCTCTTCGGGGGCTCCTGGAGTTCTACGGCCTCCAGTTGCACAACCTTACGCCTGCCTCCATGCTGCATATTGCGGGATTCGTAGCCCTTTGCGAGTTGTTTTTTGGGGTGTGAGGCTCATTTCGCTCTGTGGAAGAAGCTGTTCTACCTTGTGCCCCGCTCTCAAAAGGGGTCAATATATCAAGTGGGTGGAGCCGAAGTGTGGCGTATTTCCGGGACCGGATACCTGTCCGGAACCCCAAAGAAGACGTCCGAAGACTGGCCTTCAGAATAGTTTTATATAGAATACGTCCCCCTCCCGGATCCTATTCGGATCGGCCTTCCTGAGTTCGACAACGCCCCTTTGAAGAAGCGCCGGAGCTGGCGTCCACGGAGCTCCCTGGAGGAAGACGACAGGGACATTCTTTACCTGATGAGCCAAATAAGTTTTTTAGCTCGATCCGGATTGACCATGATCGAGGTCATGGCCATATGTATCATGTGGGGGTGCAGTCGCTTCTGTATAGAGGCCACCCCATGTGGGATTTCAACGGGAAGGATGATGCCACCCGCTACGGCCGTAAAGGGCCGGGATCGGTTGCTGATCTAACAAAGATCTTATCCACTTTGTACAAGGGAGAAGAGGAGGAATTCCTTCGTGTCAACCCACAGGGCGGATTTTCTATGTACAATCCTCCGAGCTGGGTAAGCAGAGACTTTTTCTCGCATATCCGTTTCATATTTCCGCAGTTAAGTACTCAGTCTAGGGATTTCTACGCAGGAACTGCGCCAGGCTATAAGGGAGATAAACAACCCCCCTCCACAACCTGAGGACCCTGGACGGTCCCTCGACCCGGCCTCCCAAGAGGATCCGGACATATCGGTGGAGGTGATCGATGGGCTGTTTTACCAATCGAGCAATGATAATGCTTTGGTGGCCATTACGGCCGATTACCCTGGGCTAGTTCCAGCCTCACATGTGACTGAGACCAAAGTCCCAACACTTCAAAAAAGGGATCCGTCCTTGCATGTTTTTGATCGCTGTATAATAGTCCTGTTTTGCATGGGAGGTCCTCGAGGCAGAAGGCCGAGCCTGCGGCGACTGGCCAACAAGGGGCCGTGAGGCCAGGCAGGCTGAAAAGACCTGCAGTCCGAATTGAGACACCGGCGCAGCGGTACGGAGCGCCGTCTTTATTGCAAGACATTATTCTCAGAGGCATATTAACGTCCATGCCTTCCTTTCAGGAAGAAGAGCGCTCGCCGGACTATACCCGGAGAGGCTACCAATCGCACCTCCACAAGCCAGGCTCCAAGGCCGGATTCGGAGGCGGGAAGGAATACAAGGCGTGCGCCGGGTGCTCCTCCGACAGAGGATGCGGATAAACTGTCCGCCACCCATTCCGAGGTGGAAAGTGCCATGAACCACAGGCGTCGCCGGACTGTTCTTTGTGACGCTTTTTTTCCCAAGAGGCATTGGATGCCTTCAACTCGGGAGACGCGCACCTCCGTGCCGCTCAAAATGGTCTAGCCAGAGCCACGGAGCAGTATGTAAAAGACATACGAGTGAGAAAATTTGGTGATTATATATAACAGTAGCCCCTGAGACTTGAAACAGTTAGGATAACTGATTTAAGGATCATTTGTTATGCAGGTTATTACAGAAAAGAATACTCAACTGTCCCTGGAGCTGGAAGAGTGCAAAGCCCAACTTTAGGCCGCACTTGACGAAGCAGGGGAGTCCAAAGAGACCCCCTCTGTAACATATTCTTCAAATGATAAGTATCATATGGAATGCGGCATGTATGCAGATCTGACGATAAAATTGCAGATGACACTGAAGTAAATCCGGATAAGCAACAACTCCAACGCCAGCTGAAGGCCGGTGAGAATGTGCTTACGAGGGTGAGGCAGGAGAAAAATGATCTCCAAGATGCCAACACCAAGCTGGGCATGGAACTACAAGATGTTCGCGCCCAACTGTCGGACTCTGTTAAGGAAAATCGGCGGCTTCGACGCGGCATATTTAGTAAGTGCTCGAACGAACTTTGAAAAAGAGTTCGGCGAGGAAGCTGGCTGACAGAGTTATGTCTGTAGGTATGCTAACAGGTCGTCCTGCCGAGGAAATGCTCGGTTCAATGGGTGACCTTCTTCTCGAGCTCTCACAGCTGCACGAACGAGTTCGGTAGGTGATGCAAGGCGTCGCCCAGGCCTTGTGTCCATCCGTCTCCATACCCGAAGGCCTTGGAGAGCTTGTAGAAAAGCTAAAGGGAGTGCGGCGGCGCGTCCGATTATGGAAGATATCGGCCTGCTGTCAGGGCGCCAGGTAAGCATGGGCAATGGTGAAGACACGGTACACGAAGGCTGACCCGAACCACATGGCCGAAGTCGGACCTGTGGGGCCCGATGGGAAGGAGATCCCTGTGAGCTTTGTGTACAGTCAACTAGACTAGACAGCCTTTTGGATGATATTGAAGAGGAATTCAACCAGTCAAATTGACTATGTAATTTTAAAGTGACATGTATAATGCCTTCTAGCCAGATTGTAGATCGTTTGTCGTGGCAGACCTTTTCGCTTCGACCTCGGGACCCGATGGTCCGGAGTGTATCCGAATACCCTCTCAGTTATGTAAGAACCGAGGCATGCGTGGAGACCAGGCGTAGGGGTCATTAGTGCTTTATCATAAAAGTGCCCAACTAGTTATGTTATATTACATGGGTAGTAAGAAACATCTTCCAGGGAGAATAGTTCCATTAAGGGTTCCTTTCCCTGGTAAGCATGCCCTAAAGTGCATGTCTGGACTGCGACAAGAAGCGGAGAAAAAGCATCTAGGGGTAGATATGGATAATAAATAAAAGTCATCTTTTGTTCACCGACCGAATATTCCCTTAAGAACGCTAGCTTTCGGCTTCACCCAGTCTAAGGTACACGTCCGGCTGACCTGGCGGTAACAATCGCAGAGGTGCTCCCCTTATGACCTGGCCAAATTAACGGGAACGTAGGGCATAAATACAAGTGCCAGGTAACCCAGCTTGGCCAAAACTTAAGTCATATCGATGCATATAATGGTGAAAAAGGTACGTGCGGAAGTATAACACATGTGTTGGGCGTGATGCCCAGGTAAATAATTTAAGCTTCTGTGAAAGAAGCCCCCAGGTATGAAGAGTGCGGCTAGCGCATCTGTAATATATGAGTCAGGCACAAGGTGACCCTTGAAGGCCTAGAGAAATAAAAGAAAGAAAGGGAAACAAGACGGATGATGCATATGCAGAAAATGGACAAAGGGAGGGGACTAACATAGAGCCCGGTGCTAGGCATAGAATCTTCGAAGCCTGGCTGCGTTCCATGGGTTCGGCTCGAGTTGACTAGTCGATGCATCCTGCAGTCGGTATGCTCCACCGGTCAGAACTTGGTCGATAATGAAGGGACCTTCCCATTTGGGCTCGAGCTTGTTCTTTTTCTTATCCGGCAGTCGTAGAACTAGTTCGCCAATGTTATAAGTTTTGGCCCGTACTTCTCTACTTTGGTATCTGCGAGCCTGTTGCTGGTAAAATGCGGAACGGGCTTTGGCTACGTCGCGCTCTTCCTCCAAGGTGTCCCGACTGTCCTGCCGATCGAGCTTGGCTTCTCTTTCTTTGTACATGCGCACTCAAGGTGAATCATGAATTATGTCATTGGGAAGGACTGCCTCTGCGCCGTACACCATAAAAAACAGTGTATATCCGGTACTACGATTCGGCGTGGTCCACAGCCCCCAGAGTACGGAGTCGAACTCCTCTACCCAGTGCGTGGCAGACTCCGTTAAGGAGCGCACTAATCCGGGTTTAAAGCCGCTCATTATAAGACCATTTTCTCGTTCGACTTGACAGTTGGTTTGTGGGTGATAGACTGAAGCATAATCGAGCTTGATGCCCATTTTGCTGCACTAGAGTTTTACCTCGTCGGCCATGAAGTTTGTGCCATTATCAGTGATGATGCTGTGGGGGACACCGTAACGGTGTACAACCCCGGATATGAAATCTATCACCGGTCCGGATTCGGCTATTTTAACCGGTTTAGCCTCGATCCATTTCGTGAATTTATCCACCATGACCAATAAGTATTTTTTCTTGTGGGTTCCCCCTTTAAGGGGTCCAACCATGTCAAGACCCCAGGCCGCGAAGGGCCATGTAATGTGGATTGTTTGGAGGGCGGTGGGTGGCATGTGGCTTTGATTTGTAAAGAGCTGTCAACTGGCACAACGTTGGACCACGTCCTGTGCATCTGCGGGCTGCGGCGTGATGACCGCCGAGTCCGGCGTGAATTTTTGCCAAAAGATTCTGCCCTTCCTCTTCGGAGATGCACCTTTGAAGGACTCCGGTAGTGCTTTTTTTGTACAATTCTCCCTCATGGACCCTGTAGGCCTTGGATCACCACACTATGCAGCGTGCCTCATTTTGGTCCTCCGGAAGTTCCTGTCTAATTAGGTAGGCCAGGAATGGTTCTGTCCACGGGGCAATAATGGCCATTATTTCGTGGGCTGAAGGTGTTATTTCGGTGGCGGAGCCTCCGATTGTGCCAGACAGTTCGGTATCGGGTATTTTGGCCGGGTCCGGACTGTTGTTACCGGTGTCCCCTTCCCATGCTACGGATGGCTTGGAGAGCCTTTCTAGAAATATGTTGGGAGGGACCGCGTCACGTTTTGCGCCGATGCGGGCGAGGATATCCGCCACCTGATTGTTTTCCTGAGCCACATGGTGAAATTCGAGACCCTCGAACCGAGCTGACATTTTTAAGATGGCATTGCGATAAGCTGCCATTTTCGGATCCTTGGCATCAAAGTCCCCATTTATTTGGGATATCGCGAGGTTCGAATCCCCGCGGACCTCTTGGCGTTGAATTCCCATGGATACTGCCATCCGGAGACCATGTAGAAGGGCCTCATATTCGGCTGCCTTGTTGGAGTCCATATACATTATCTGTAGTACGTATTGAACGGTATCTCCTGTTGGGGACGTCAAAACGACGCCAGGCCCTAGACCAGCCAACATTTTGGAGCCGTCGAAGTGCATGATCCAGTTTGAATATGTGTCGTACTCTTTAGGGAGTTCGGCTTCCGTCCACTCAGCGACAAAGTCAGCCAAAACTTGCGACTTAATAGCTCACCGTGGCTTGTAAGTTATGTCGAAAGGGAGGAGCTCAATGGCCCATTTGGCAATCTGGCCTGTCGCGTTGCAGTTGTCTATAATATCGTTAAGTGGTACTTCCGAGGCTACTGTTATCGAACACTCTTGAAAGTAGTGTCGCAGCTTCCGGGATGCCATAAATACCACGTACGGTATCTTTTGATAATGTGGGTACCGTGATTTGCATGGAGTAAGGACAGTGGACACATAGTAAACCGGCTTTTGAAGGGGTAATTTGTGTCCGTCCACTTCTCGCTCGACGACGAGCACTGCGCTTACTACTTGATGAGTTGCCGCAATATATAGTAGCATAGGTTCGCCAATGTTTGGCGCGGCCAGGACTGGGTTTGTTGCCAATATGGCTTTTATTTCGTTGAGTCCGGCCGTGGCGGCAACCGTCCACTCGAAGTGTTCGATGCGCCGGAGGAGGTGATAAAGGGGTAATGCCTTTTCTCCCAAGCGGGAGATAAAGCGACTTAGAGCCACCATGCATCCAGTCAATTTTTGTATTTGTTTGAGGTCTGTTGGGGTAGCTAACTTTGACAATGCTCGGATTTTGGCCGGATTAGCTTCAATACCTCTACTGGAGACAATGAATCCCAGGAGCTTTCCGGCTCGTACGCCGAAAACGCATTTTTCCGGATTGAGCTTGATGTCATATGTTCGGAGGTTGTCAAATGTGAGCCTCAAGTCGTCTACTAGAGTTTCGACATGCTTGGTTTTAACGACCACGTCATCTACATATGCCTCCACTGTTTTGCCGATCTGGTTTGCGAGACATGTCCGAATCATGCGCTGATATGTTGCACCGGCATTTTTGAGCCCGAAGGGCATTGTGTTGAAGCAGAATGGGCTGTATGGTGTGATGAATGCCGTTGCGGCTTGGTCTGGCTCTGCCATTTTAATTTGATGGTAGCCGGAGTATGCGTCGAGGAAACACAATGAATCGTGTCCTGTGGTAGCATCGATGATTTGATCGATGCGGGGAGGGGGAAGGGATCCTTTTGGCAGGCCTTGTTAAGGTCCTTAAAATCGACGCACAAGCGCCAGGATTTGTCCTTCTTTGGTACCATCACCAGGTTTGCTAGCCGGTCCAGATGTTTTATGTCTCTGATGACTCCAGCCTCCAATAGCTTGGCTAGTTCCTCTCCCATGGCTTGTCTCTTAGGTTCGGAGAAACGTCAAAGAGCCTTCTTGACTGGCTTGAATCCTTTTAGGATATTTAGGCTGTGCTCAGCCAGCCTGCGTGGGATTCCTGGCATGTCTGAAGGGTGCCAGGAAAAAATGTCCCAGTTCTCGCATAGGAACTCTCGCAGTGCGGCGTCAACATCAGGGTTTAGTTGTGCCCCGATGGAAGCTGTTTCTGTAGGGTCCGTTCGATGGACTTGGAATTGGACTATTTCGTCCGCCAGTTTAAAGGAGGTGGACTTGGATCTTTTATCGAGTATCACATCGTCCCTGTTAACCGTGGAGCGCAGCGCGGATAGTTCCTCGGCCGCTAGGGCTTCGTATAGTGCCTCAAGGGCCAGTGCGGCTGTCTTATTTTCGGTGCGGAATGCGATGTCCGGATCACTAGCAAGAGTGATGATTCCATTGGGCTCGGGTATTTTGAGCTTCATGTACCCGTAATGGGGTATGGCTTGGAAGATTGTAAACACCTCCCGCCCTAGTAGAGCGTGGTATCCGCTGCTGAACGGGGCCACTTGGAATGTAATTTCTTTGGACCTATAATTTTCCCAGCACAGCGTGCTCCCCGGCTGGGGATGATTCCTCTAAAGGTTGTGCTACTTTGCTCAATCCGGCTCCAGTCTATTTCCATCTTTTGAAGAGTTTCCTCATAGATGAGGTTTAATCCACTGCCGCCGTCCATGAGTACCTTGGTGAGTCGAAAGCCGTCCATGATTGGACTGAGGACTAGTGCGGCTGGTGCTTGGGCTGTTTGGAATTTGGGTTCGTCACTGCCATTGAAGGTAATAGCCGTGTCACTCCAAGGGTTTATTTCTGCTACGTGGTAGATTTCGGCCATGCTGCGGAGTGTTCACTTGCGTCTATTATTTGACGCGAAGGTCTCAAAGACCGTTAACACCATATTGTTTTCCACGGGATGGTGCTCTGTGGTATTTGGGAGGAGTAGGTCCTCACCACTTTTGGCCACATGCCGGAGTATCCAACATGCTCTAAGGTTGTGTGTTGGTATTGCATCCACTGTACTATGAATTTTGCAGGGTCCATTGAGCCATCCCTCCAGTACGGTTCCTTGCCCCATAGAGGGATTTTGCTTTTTGGTAGTTAACCCACGTGTATTGTGATAATGCACCCTTTTATTTCGGACTGGGTTTGTATTCATGGCCGGATTATCCCAAAATTTTATTTCGGTTTTCCAGGCGCTTTCCATCGCACAGTACTTTCGTACTATGGACACCAAGGTGGCAAAGAGTGTAATTTTGCGGCGACTTATGGCGTTGAGGATTCCCTTGTCCATGCAATTATTGCAGTAGAATGAAATTGCGTCTTCCTTGCGGTAGTCCTTTATCATGTTCTTGACCAGGAGGAATCTGGCCCAGTAATGGTGTACTGTTTCTTCTGGCTCTTGCCTAATTTGGGATAGATCGCGTAAGTTTGGGTGGGTGGGTGGAATTGAATCCGAATCCTCACCCAATCTGAGACTCAAGGGCCAAGGAGTTTCTGAACTAGGAAGTTTGGATTCTTGGATGTTTTCCGATAAATCTAGCCCGCTCCCTGATTCTAGGTTGAGGCCTTGAGTGGCGTCCTCCCCTCCACGGGTATCCGGATTGGAGGGATCGGTAATCCGGACATAGCTAGTCCTTAAGATAGATGAAGGGTTGCCGCATTGTTCCTCCACCACTGCAACGTGATGGGTGACCTGGGGAGAGTTGATCTCTCTCAGATCGGGTTTAGGCCCAATCTGATCGTAGTCTGTAGCGACTCCCAGGGCGGCGATGCGATCCAAGATCTCGTTCAGGGAAGAGACCTCCATTGGATCTAACTGCTCGGCGAGTTCCGAGTTGACGTGAAGATTGCTTTCAATGACCCAAGAAGTCATCGTCGGCGCAGCGGCCGAACGGGCGGTCATAAGAAAACCACATACCCGGAGAGTTTGGCCGATAGCCAGAGCTCCCTCAGTGACAGTGCCGTCTTTAAAGAGGGGATGAGACATCCTTCCTGATGGCGACGGCACAGCGGAACTCTCAATGAAAGCACCAATGTCGGTGTCAAAACCGGCGGATCTCGGGTAGGGGGTCCCGAACTATGCGTCTAGGCCGGATGGTAACAGGAGGCAGCGGACATGATGTTTTACCCAGGTTCGGGCCCTCTTGATGGAGGTAAAACCCTACATCTGGTTGATTAATATTGATGATATGGGTAGTACTAGAGTAGATATACCACGAGATCAGAGAGGCTAAACCCTAGAAGCTAGCCTATGGTATGATTGTATGTATGGTTGTTGTCCTATGGACTAAAACCATTCGGTTTATATAGACACCGGAGAGGGTTAGGGTTACACAAGGTCGGTTACAAAGGAGGAGATATCCATATCCGTATTGCCTACCTTGCCTTCCACGCCAAGTAGAGTCCCATCCACACATGAGACAAAGTCTTCAATCTTGTATCTTCATAGTATAACAGTCCAGCCAATGGATATAGTCCGGTTATCCGGAGACCCCCTAATTCAGGACTACCTCATACGCCTTTAAAGGTCATTTTTGTGGGTTTGATCCTTGAGGGGTCTATACCCATTTTGCGCACTATGTCCTGATAAAGCAGGTTCAGGCTGCTGCCGCCATCCATAAGGACTCGGGTGAGGTGAAATCCGTCAATGATTGGGTCCAGAACCAGTGCGGCGAATCCTCCATGACGTATACTAGTGGGATGGTCCCTACGATCGAAAGTGATTGGATAGGAGGACCATGGGTTGAACTTTGGGCGACTGGCTCCAGCGCATATACGTCCCTGAGCACACGCTTCCGCTCCCTCTTGGGGATGTGGGTTGCGTATATCATGTTCACCGTCCGCACTTGTGGGGGAAACCTCTTCTGTCCTCCGGTGTGTGTCTGCCAGGGCTCCTCCTCGTCATTGCTATGTGGCCCCTTGTCCTTGTTTTCGGCAATTAACTTGCCGGCATGCTTGAACACCCAACAATCCCTGCTGGTGTGATTGGCTGGCTTGTCTGGGGTGCCATGTATTTGACACAAGCGATCGAGTATACGGTCCAAGCTGGACGGACCCGGCGTACTTTGTTTGAATGGCTTTTTCCGCTGACCAGGTTTAGAGCCTTTGAATTTGGCATTGACTGCCGTATCCTCGGTATTATCGCTGTTAATGCGGCGCTTATGTTTGTTGCGACATGACCTACTATTGCCGTCCTTGGTATCCCAAGTACCATGGTTCTTTGATATGTTATTACTGCGAGCCTGCCAGCTGTCTTCTCCCGCACGAAAGCGGGTCATGAGTGTCGTGAGGGCTGCCATAGATTTCGGCTTTTCCTGACCAAGGTGCCGGGCTAGGCATTCGTCGCGGATATTGTGTTTGAAAGCTTCCAGGGCCTCTACATCCGGACAGTCGACGATTTGATTTTTCTTTGTTAGGAACCGAGTCCAGAATTGCCTGTCCAATTCTTCTGGCTGCTGAATTATGTGGCTCAAGTCATTGGCATCTGGTGGCCGCACATAAGTGCCCTGAAAGTTGTCGAGGAATGTGGCTTCCAGATCTTCCCAACAGCTAATGGACTCTGCTGTCAAGCTGTTAAGCCAATGCCGCACTGGTCCCTTGAGCTTTAGTTGGAGGTATTTGATGGCATGTAAGTCATCACCGCGGGCCATGTGGATGTGGAGGAGGAAATCCTCGATCCATACCGCGGGACCTATTGTGCCGTCGTATGATTCAATATTTACAGGTTTGAAACCTTCTGGGATTTGATGATCCATTACTTCGTCTGTGAAGCATAAGGGGTGTGCGGCGCCTCTGTATTGGGCTATACCGCGATGCAGCTTGAATGGGTCTTGCCCGCTGTGTTCGGCCCGGCCGGATTTGCTTATACTGTATCTGGCGTGACGTTTATCGTCTCGCAGAGTGGCGCGCTCTCGTGATCCGTAGGTCGATCTTGCATGCTTTGCTTTGTCCTCCAATATGTCTCGCAGGTCTGGCTTATCTCCCCATGCCTTTTTATTTGAATGGCGTCGGGGTGCAGGCTGAGTTTTTGGCTGGAATGCCTCTCTATCGCGGCCACGAGGTGGCCGATCAGCTGCGTCATATGCTTCTTCCTCCAGTCGGGGTAGCAACCTGCACTTTGGGTAACATTTGGAGGGGCACTCGAGTTTATATTCATCGGCGGCGAGGACTTCAGTCCATCTGTAAGCTAGCAGATCCTGATCAGCTTGAAGCTGCTGCTTTTTCTTAAGACTATTTGCCGTGGCTATAAGCCGGTGTTTGAAGCGCTCTTGTTCGACGGGATCCTCTGGCACAGCGAATTCATCATCGCCGAGGCTTGCCTCGTCTTCAGAGGGGGGCATGTAATTATCATCCTCCTTCTCTCCATCTGCCGCTCTCTTAGGAGGGCTGGCTCCTCCATCCTCATGCTCTAAATCTTGCTAGAGGGGATTGTTGTTGTCTTCGGCTATGGTGGGACTTAGAGCGGCGCCGCTGACGTCGGCTCTTGGGTTGCTTCTTAGAGGGGTCATCCTCCGCTATCTCGTCGCCATTGCCTTCTTTGGGTGTATCCACCATGTATATATCGTATGATGAGGTGGTTGTCCAGTGCCCCGTGGGCAGTAGTTCCTCTTCGTCTCCCGCATCGTCGTCCATACCGTCGATGTCTTTGGAGTCAAAGTCGATCATGTCGGTTAAGTCATCGACAGTGGCTACTAAGTGGGTGGTGGGTGGGCCGCGAGTTTCTTCGTCATCCGCATCCCAGTCCCGCCGGACATAGTTCGTCCAGGATCCTCCCGACAAGGATAGAGACCTTAATGAGTTCAGTATGTCGCCAAAGGGCGAGTGCTGAAAAATATCCATGGAGGTAAACTCCATGATCGGCGCCCAATCGGATTCGATAGGAATGGGCGCAGGCAGTTCAGAGTCCGTGGCCGGAGAAGGATCGGGCAGTTTAACAACATGGCTCTCGTGCAAGGTAAGGTCGATGTTTGGCTCAATCGCCGCTGAGGGTAAGGCCTCCGTGGCGGGGTCCATCCACCCGTCCATGGACAGCGCAACTGGCTCCGAATTGAGGGTCGGAGCGGCTGCCTGTGCGATCTCCTGAGCACTGTCGGATGGTAGAGCTAAATCGTACTCATCATGACTGCGTGACGCACAAGGCAGAGGCTCGAATCCGTCGAAGATCAAGTCTCCACGGATATCGGCCGTGTAGTTTAAGCTTCCAAACCTAACCTGGTGGCCAGGGGCGTAACTTTCAATCTGCTCCAGATGGCCAAGCGAATTGGCCCAGAGTGCAAAGCCGCCGAACACGAAGATCTGTCCGGGGAGAAAAGTCTCACCCTGGACTGCATCGCTATTGTTGATAGTAGGAGCCATCAAGCCTAACGGCGACGACACAGAGGAACTCTCAATGAAAGCACCAATGTCAGTGTCAAAACCGGCGGATCTCGGGTAGGGGGTCCCGAACTGTTTGTCTAAGGCGGATGGTAACAGGAGCTAGGGGACACAATGTTTTACCCAGGTTCGGGCCCTCTTGATGGAGGTAAAACCCTACGTCCTTCCTGATTAATATTGATGATATGGGTAGTACAAGAGTAGATCTACCACCAGATCGGAGAGGCTACACCCTAGAAGCTAGCCTATCGTATGGTTGTATGTTGTCCTACGGACTAAAATCCTCCGGTTTATATAGACACCGAAGAGGTTATGGTTACACAAGGTCGGTTACAAAGGAGGAGATACACATATCCATATTGCCTAGCTTGCCTTCCACGCCAAGTAGAGTGCCATCCGGACACGAGACGAAGTCTTCAATCTTGTATCTTCGTAGTCTAACAGTCTGGCCAATGGAGATAGTCCGGATGTCCGGAGACCCCCTAATCCAGGACTCCCACAATGATGATGATGAATTATTATATCATTTATGAAAGAAACCGCATATTAGTTTCAACTGGATGGATCCTAGCTAAGTGATCAAGTATATGCCATATCCATATTACCTCGGGGTGATCAAGTATAATATGGATATGGCATATACTTGATCACTTAGCTAGGATCCACATGCATCGAGTCGAAACTAATCTGCGGTACTTTCACCTAATGATTTACCAACTCATTATAATGTAAAACAATCACTAAATTAAATTGAAAACAAAAAATTAAAGTAAAAATAAAAAATAAAACCAAAACACCCCCAAACATTTAGTACCGATTGGTGTTACCAACCGGTACTAATGTCCTACGTGCACCCGGGCCTCCCTCGTGCCACGTGGTGGCACATTAGCGCCGGTTCATGATGAACCGGTACTAAAGGGGAGGGGGGCTTTAGTCCCCACTCTTTTAGTGCCGGTTGTGGAACCGGCACTAAAGCCCCTTACAAACCGGCGCTATAGCCCGGTTTTGCACTAGTGCAAGTGGCGGCGCGATACTGGTGAGGGGGGCGGCAGTGCGGCATCCTGTGCTAGTGGTGGTGATGCCATAGTGCGGGAGGTGGCGCAGTGTGATACGTCTCCAACGTATCTAAAATTTTTGATTGCTCCATGCTATACTATCTACTATTTTGGATGTTTACGGGTTTTATTATACACTTTTATATCATTTTTGGGACTAACATATTAACCCAGAGCCCAGTGCCAGTTTTTGTTTTTTCCTTGTTTTAGCATATCGCAGAAAAGGAAAACCAAACAGAGTCCAATTGACCTGAAACTTCACGGAACTTTTTTTTGGATCAGAAGAAGCCTAGAAGACTTGGACTGCACGTCAAGAGATCTACGAGGAGGCCACGAGGCAGGGGGGCGTGCCCACCCCTTGGGCGCGCCCTCCACCCTCATGGCTCCCCCTGACGTACTTCTTCCGCCTATATATCTCCATATATTCTAAAACTATCGGAGAGCACAATAGATCGGGAGTTTCACCGACAGAAGCCTCCGTAGCCACCAAAAACCAATCTAGACCCATTCCGGCACCCTGCCGGAGGGGGCAATCCCTCTCCAGTGGCTACCTTCATCATCCCGGTTCCCTCCATGATGAGGAGGGAGTAGTTCTCCCACGGTGCTGAGGGTATGTACTAGTAGCTATGTATTTGATCTCTCTCTCGTGGTCTTGAGGTGATACGATCCTGATGTATCACGAGCTTTGCTATTATAGTTGGATCTTATAATGTTTTCTCCCCCCTCTACTCTCTTGTAATGGATTGAGTTTTCCCTTTGAAGTTATCTTATCGGATTGAGTATTTAAAGATTTGAGAACACTTGATGTATGTCTTGCCATGCGTATCTCTGGTGACAATGCGATACCATGTGATTCACTTGATGTGTGTTTTGGTGATCAACTTGCGGGTTCCGCCCATGAACCTATGCCTAGGGGTTGGCACACGTTTTCGTCGTGATTCTCCGGTAGAAACTTTGGGGCACTCTTTGAGGTCTTATGTGTTGGTTGAATAGATGAATCTGAGATTATGTGATGCATATCGTATAATCATACCCACGGATACTTCAGGTGACATTGGAGTATCTAGGTGACATCAGGGTTTTGGTTGATTTGTGTCTTAAGGTGTTATTCTACTAAGGACTCTAGGGCTGTTTGTGACACTTATAGGAATAGCCCAACGGATTGATTGGAAAGAATAACTTTGAGGTGGTTTCGTACCCTACCATAATCTATTCGTTCGTTCTCCACTATTAGTGACTTTGGAGTGACTCTTTATTGCATTTTGAGGGATAGTTATATGATCCAATTTTGTTATTATTGTTGAGGGAACTTGCACTAGCGAAAGTATGAACCCTAGGCCTTGTTTCAACGCATTGCAATACCGTTTACGCTCACTTTTATCATTAGTTACCTTGCTGTTTTTATATTTTTATATTACAAAAACTATTATCTACCATCAATATACCACTTGTATCACCATCTCTTAGGCGAACTAGTGCACCTATACAATTTACCATTGTATTGGGTGTGTTGGGGACAAAAGAGACTCTTTGTTATTTGGTTGCACGGTTGCTTGAGAGAGACAATCTTCATCCTATGCCTCATATGGATTGATAAACCTTAGGTCATCCACTTGAGGGAAATTTGCTACTGTCCTACAAACCTCTGCACTTGGAGGCCCAACAACGTCTACAAGAAGAAGGTTGTGTAGTAGACATCAAGCTCTTTTCTGGCGCCGTTGCTGGGGAGGTGAGTGCTTGAAGGTATATCTTTAGATCTTGCAATTGAATCTTTTTGTTTCTTGTTTTATCACTAGTTTAGTCTATAAAAGAAAACTATAAAAAATGGAATTGAGTCTACCTCATACGCTTCATCTTTTTAATATCTTTCGTGAGTATGATGGGAAAGAAAATTGTGCCAAAGTGTTAAAAGAACAATGCATTAGAATGTTTGGCACTAAATATTTGAATGATGAGCATGATTGCAATGTTGTTAGTATGAATTCCTTGAATATCCATGATGCTAATGATATGCAAAGCCACAAGCTTGGGGAGCTATGTTTGATGAAGATGATATTTTTTGTCCCCCATGTTTTGATGAGCAAATTTATTATGATGAAAGCATGCCTCCTATTTATGATGATTATATTGATGAAAGTGGATTTGGAGATGAGGGAGTCCAGGATTAGGGGGTCTCCGGACAGCCGGACTATATCCTTTGGCCGGGCTGTTGGACTGTGAACATACGAGATTGAAGACTTCGTCCCATGTCCGGATGGGACTCTACTTGGCGTGGAAGGTAACCTAGGCAATACGGATATGCATATCTCCTCCTTTGTAACCG
This sequence comes from Triticum monococcum, assembly GCA_034509565.1. NCBI lineage: Eukaryota > Viridiplantae > Streptophyta > Magnoliopsida > Poales > Poaceae > Triticum > Triticum monococcum. The sequence continues at coordinate 677,656,266 of CM067845.1, forward strand.
ACCTTGTGTAACCCTATCCTTCCCGGTGTCTATATAAACCGGAGGGTTTTAGTCTGTAGGACAACAGACAATCATACCATAGGCTAGCTTCTAGGGTTTAGCCTCTCCGATCTCGTGGTGGATCAACTCTTGTACTACTCATATTATCAAGAATAATCAAGCAGGACGTAGGGTTTTACCTCCATCAAGAGGGCCCGAATCTGGGTAAAACATCGTGTCCCCTGCCTCCTGTTCCTATCCGCCTTAGACGCATAGTTCGGGACCCCCTACCCGAGATCCGCCAGTTTTGACACCGAAATTGGTGCTTTCATTGAGAGTTGCTCTGTGTCGTCACCGTTAGGCTTGATGGATCCTTCGATCATCGATAGAGATGCAGTCCAAGGTGAGACTTTTCTCCCCGGACAGATCTTTCTATTTGGCGACTTCGCACTACGGGCCAACTCGTTTGGCCATCTGGAACAGATCGAGAGTTACGCCCCTAGCTACCAGGTCAGGTTTGGAGGCTTAAACTACACGGCCGGCATCCACGGAGACTTGATATTTGACGGATTCGAGCCCTTGCTGAGTGCGCCGCACGGTCACGATGAGCATGATTTAGCTCTACCATCGGACAGTGTTCAGGAGACTACACCGGCAATCGCTCTGACTCTCAATTCGGAGCCAATTGTGCCATCCATGGACGGGTGGGTAGACCCTGCCACGAAGTCCGTATTCTCAGCGGCGATCGAGCCGAGTATCGACCTGACCCTTCACGAGAGTCGTGATGCCAAACTACCGGATTCTTCCCTGGCCACGGACTCTGAACCGCCTGCGCCCGTGCCTATCGAATTCGACTGGGCTCCGATCATGGAGTTTACCTCCGCGGATATCTTTCAGCACTCGCCCTAAGGTCTCTCTCCTTGTTAGGAGAGTCCTGGCCGAGCTATGTCCGGCAGGATTGGGATGCGGATGACGAAGAAATTCGCCGCCCACCCACCACCCACTTAGTAGCCACTGTCGACGATCTGACCGACATGCTCGACTTCGACTCCGAAGACATCGACGGTATGGACGACGATGCAGGATACGAACAGGAACCACTGCCCACAGGGCACTGGATGCCCACTTCATCATATGACGTATACATGGTGGATACACCCAAATAAAACGATGATGAGGAACGGAAGGACACACGAAGGGTTGTTCCCTCGAGAAGCAGTCAAATCGGCGGCGTAAGTGCCGCTCCAAATCCCGCCTCGGCAGAAACAACGACCATATAGACCCAACGATAGAGCAGGGTGAACCATCGCCTGACCACGGAAACACGGAGAATCAAACCGAACAACCCGACTCCGTCAAAGATCACAGTCCGGACGACATCACACCGGACAGGCGCCCGGAGCAACAGAATGACCATCAAAGGCTTGTTGCCACTGCGAGGAGTCTGAAAAAGTAGAAGCAAAGGCTCAGGGCTGCACAAGACACACTCAGAATCAGATGGAGTGAAGTACTCAACACTGTAGCGAAGTATGGTGGTAATCGCGACACCAAGAGCTACCCGAAGCGAAAGTTGCTACCTGAATTCGATGAGGAGGCCTTAGATCCCCCGCAATTGAAAAACAAAACGGCCATCCGGTCAGATAGACGACCTCGTGGCCAACATAGAGTCGCAAACGATGCCGCACATAAGCCAGTATGCGATCCACACGAGGGCTCGCATCAAAAGGACGGCACAACCAGATCCGTATATGGGCCATGCAAGCACGCTCCAGCATGCAATGCAACACAACAAACATCCGAACACCACAGTACACCCAGATACAGGGGTGCCGCATCCCCCCTATGTTTCACAGATGAGGTGCTGGACCATGAATTTCCAGAGGGATTCAAACCCGTACACATAGAGGCGTATGACGAAACGACAGACCCTGGGGTCTGGATTGAGGACTACATCCTCCATATCCACATGGCTCGAGGAGACGATCTCCATGCCATCAAGTACTTACCCCTCAAGCTCAAAGGGCCAGCTCGGCACTGGCTCAAAAGCCTCCCCGAAAACTCCATTGGAAGCTGGGAAGAGCTCGAAGACGCTTTTTAGGCAAATTTTCAAGGGACCGATGTCCGACCACCGTATGCAGACGATTTAAGTCATATAACTCAACAGCCCGGAGAGTCAACCCGAAAGCTTTGGAACAGATTCCTCACTAAAAAGAACCAAATAGTCGACTGTCCGAACACCGAAGCCTTAGCAGCTTTCAAGCACATCGTTCGAGACGAATGGCTTGCCAGACACCTCGGCCAAGAAAAACCGAGAACAATGGCAGCATTAACAAGCCTCATGACCCGCTTTTGCGCAGGCGAGGACAGCTGGTTAGCCCGCTGCAGCACCAGCGACACAAGCACCTCCGAAGTCATGGACGGAAACGGGAAATCATGATGCAGCAAAAACAAGGCTGGAAGAAAGAAGATAGCCCGAAGAGCACGGTGGTAAACGCCGGATTCAAAAGCTCTCGGCCAGGTCAGCAAAAGCCGCCTCCCCAAGGCAATAGAGACGAACTATCCAGCCTAAACAATATTCTGGACCAAATATGTCAGATCCATAGCACCCCCGATAAACCTGCAAACCATACCCATAGAGAATGTTGGGTCTTCAAGCAGTTCGGCAAGCTCAATGCCGAACATGAGGGGCAGGATACACCAAGCGAAGACGAGGACGAGGCTCGCAAGCAAAGCTCTGGGAACAGAAGAAATTCCCACCAGAAGTCAAAACAGTAAACGTGTTACACGTGATAAAGGGGAGAAACAAAGCGGCACTCCTAGAGACACATGCCCCAGGGCCTATCACCGCGAAGTTCCGCCACTGGTCATTCCAACCGATCACCTTTGACCATCTGAATTACTCGGCAAGTATCCGGCATATGCAGGATGGGCTGCCTTGATATTAGACCCAATAATTTACGGATACCATTTCACATGAGTCCTGATGGACGGCGGCAGCAGTTTAAACCTGATATACCAGGACACAGTCCGCAACATGGGGATAGACCCAGCAAAAATTAGTCATAGCAATACTACCTTTAAAGGAGTAACGCCAGGCCCAGAAGCCCATTGCACAGGCTCCCTGCTACTATAGGTTATATACGGCTCTCCCGATAACTTCCGCAGCGAAAATTTAACATTCCACATCGCTCCATTCCAAAGCGGCCAACAGGCACTACTCGGATGCGAAGCTTTCGCTCGCTTTAACACAATACCGCATTATGGTATCATTACAGTAAATGGAAACATTGAGCGCTCCTTGCGCGCGGAATACTGTGCGGCTACCTTGGCAGCCGCACACTAAACGGCCTAACCAACTAAACCATCTAACAGGTCGTTAAGACCACAGACGCGGTTAGACGAGTCCGGTGCAGCTATATGTAATTGATACCAGTTTGATGTCTATACCCCTATTATAATACAAGGCGCTCAATGCGCAAACAAGTGGCAATTAGGCTCAACTTTACTCATCTTGAACTGTATATAGTTTATTTAGTATAACCTACCTTTTTGCACAACAACTTTTCAACTAAGTTCCTCTCTTTTACAGATGACCATCGTGCTACACCCGTCCAGGACACGGCACAACGGAGACACAGGTGCAGACGTGCAGCAGGGACCCGTTCCAAGGATTCTTTTTATATTAACACCCTGCGTAAACCTTTTTTACTGTCTCTTGTTCATACACATCCCTCGGATTCACAGTACAATTGAGAAGGATGCTGACGTATTGGCATGTGGCCATGTCAGAATATTGCACGTACCTGGACACCAGGGGCTTATTACAAAGGGCACTTTTTAGGCCCAGTTTACATCATAAAGACCGAATACCTTAGGGAGTGTTCGGCGTCGCGAGTTTGGCCTTATATGCATCAGCTCCGAATCATGTCTTTGGTCAAATGTTGGGTTTGCCCGGCTCCTGTGGTTTGCTGCCTTATGTTCCGCTCTATCGGCTAAGGCGGCACGAGGAGAACTACTGCGATTGTGCCCTGGTTCATCCGGACGAGCATCTCAGTAGAGAAAGCCGAAAACTGACTGTCATGAATAGCGTGAGACTGGTCAACCACAAGATGACCTAGCGGAATCTTCGGGATTCCTCTGCCTTAACGAAGGGCCGTTTCCCGGCCAGGAATGTACGCGCCCCGAATCCGGATGAGCGTGGAGCCACCAGGGGCTATATAGTAGCCCCACTGTCAAACTCCTCTGGCTAAGTGAAAGTGTTAAAGCATTATAGTCCGGTTGCCTAGTTCACTGTGCTATCACCTCCTTAATAGACCAAGACATTGGATCAAGTGTGAACATGTGTCTTCTGCGAACACCCCCGCATTATATGCGTGGGGGATGAAGCCGACGACTGCCATCTTTCAGGTTATATATCTCTACTCCTAATGGACGAGTTTGTTGAATAGTCCCCCCACTTTCGTCTGGGTTTTTTCGTCCGGTTTATTTTCTTCTCACCTTCCACCACCACTCCCACGTTAATTTTTTATTCTTCACACTTAAAACTGAATCGTGTCTGATACTCCTTCCATTTATTCGTGCTTGCTTTGGCAGGTGTCGATTTAATTCAATCATGTAAATATTTGGTAATTAAGAATTCAGAAATAATACCATATACAGGAGATCACCTTCCAAACAAATCACCTCCCTCCCCGATTTATTTCTCCCACCGATCTCCTTCCATACTTAGCTCCGCTCGGAAAAAAACACAACCGTCGAAGCCACCGATCTCTTTCCATACTTAGCTCCACCTTCGCTCCCTCCCACACACTTTTACGTAGCCTAGGAAATCCTCTCGCACGATCCTCGCAATAACTACAGAATATATCCTTCCCCAATTATCGCTTTCCTTGCCCGAGCGAGATCGTGGTCCCTTCTCCCCTCCTCCCTCCCACAGCTCGCTCAGGTTTTCTTCCACTACACCTATCCTCTTCCGGCCTCTTCCTGGAGCCCTCGGCTTCGTGATCGTAGGAATCGGAGGCGGTGACGCTCGATGTTGTCACGTCGAGGCTGGATCTAGGGGACAGGCAGGCGGCGCTCGTCACAGGAAGAGGAGCATGTAATTCATGGAGTCAAAGCTTGTGTGGGGCCGTTTGGCGACGCTCGACCGCGGCAGGGAGGCGAGGACGCGTGAACGCATATGTGCCTGCTCGCCGAGCGTCGCGACATTGATGGGCTGGGGCTTGATGTCGAGGCCCTCCGCTTCCTGCACCTCTTTGTGTCGATGGACAAAGGCACACACCGGTACTAGAAACACGATGGCCAGAGGTATACCGTTACTGGAAACACAATCCTGAATCTCTTCCGTGTATGTTCCCAAGGGTGTATGTTTAGTTGTTTACCTCGTATCTTATCTTTGTCTATAGTCACCAATAGGATTAGAAGTCTGACTGTGCAGAATCTATATTAAACAGTACATGCCCTTATTATTTCTAACATAAAATCTTGTTTTGTTGATAGTAAGCAACCACCTAATTTTAGGAAGTACCGTGTGGTGGCAAAAAAACTGATATTCAAGACTTCGTTTTCTACAGATGATGATCCAAAATGCATAGAAACGTGGGTAGAGATGGGAAACTGTGAAAGCGATGGGAACTATCTGGTACGAACAGTGTCATCATCTTATAATGCTTCATCTATGTACACCATAATGATGCATCTTACGTATCTATCTATTGTATCTGAAACCTTAATGCAATTAACTGTTGATTTTGCCCTACAACAGGAATGCAAGATTGAGCGATCTAGAAGATACTTATGAACTTCTGAAGCTCGGTTGTTCAGATTATCATGGATGAGATGATAAGGAAGCGCCTGATATAGTAAGTGTCGATCATCCGGTCTTGGCATTTTTAGATTCCTTGAGGTAGCTCAACAAATTTGCTACAATGCTTTGTAGGATCATTTTGCAGAGTTTACTGAAATGGTACCTGGTTTGAATTTGGTTATTTGCTCTATTTGTTTATTTATTTTCCTAGGAACGATCTGCTGTTACAAGCTTTGCTCTGAATTTTGATGTAAATCTCATGTTACCAGGTCCGCCATGATATGAATGCACCGTTGTCCCACTATTTCGTTACACCGCAGTACTCATATTTTACTAGCAATCAGCTAATCAGTGACTGCAGTGACGTTCCCATCATCATGGCTCTGCAAATAGGTGCCCGTGTAATTAAATTAGACATGGTGCTAAATTCTTCTAAAGATGATACTGATATTCTCCATCGAAGTACTGAATATGACTTCCATGGATAGTACTCATATTTATGCCTACCAATCTTTGTAAGTGTGGAACCTATATAATTCTCTTCGTACAAAATACTACTCCATCCATCTCAAAATACAAAAGTTGAACTCAACCAGCGATACTTATTTTGGGATGAATTGAGTACTATTTTGGGAAAGGCATCTAGCTAAGTTTTAATAAAACTCTTCAGGTTTGTATGTTGAGATTGTCTTCAGCAAATAATATTTCTATGAGATGTAGATTAACGACAACTAACAAGGACTGCCATGATTAGAGCTACGATTTTTCCCCATGTTTTAGTATGCATTCTTGCAAGCAACAAAGGTAAGGACATCGGCATCATGTAGTTTCGAGTAGTGCATTGTTCTATTTAATTAGTTTTTTCACAAAATGGCTCATGGTGATGGTTGATTAAATGTGTATGTGCATTGAACAAATTGGTCAGAACTGACAACATCATTAAATTCAGAAATTCTGATCCAAATAAAGAAGGAGAACAAATGAGCTTCGTATGAATGAGAAAAGTGAGAATGAGCTTCGTATGAATGATGCATGACAAAGTTATCGTATTTACATGCCTGAGTAGAGTATATCCTATACACAATATTGTATAGTTCAATGTTAAGTGAGTAAATATACATTTGACACCAACATGTTTGGAAATCCCAAGTCAATCTATTATTTTATAACTAAAAAAATTGGTGATTACATGAAGGCATATATAATAAATTCAAGTCATTTATCGAACATTTTCTGAACGGGATGTGGCTGCACCGAGATGGCCTGAGCAGGGGAGCACGACGACAATGCTGACACTCTCTCATTTGATTTCAGATTACTGTGCTCACTCCTATATCTCGCTTGCTTGCAGGCTTTCAAAATTGAAGTTGGGTCGCGAATTGAGGCCAAGGCCCATGTTGTTCTGCATTTTTACAGATGGTCTTCTGTGATCAAATTGGCGTCTCAATGTAAGGACTGATGTGATATAGTTATCTTGTTTCAGTTGTTTGCTTTTGCTTATTGATAGAGATAATTATTCCCTATTCAGTAGAGATGCTGTCCAATGAGAGAGTGTCCATGGCGATTTTATCCCGGCCACCCAGCAGTATGAAACGAGCACACACATATGTGTTCTATTCCATCCACCTATGTTTATGAATCGATCTTTCTTCAAGATATTTATGGAATTTCACTGGTTTCTATGATTTAGTGTTGTGTTGTCAATGTCATCAGGCTCTGGATGATTAGCATTCCACCAACTATATTCCATATATATATGTATTCTTCAGTTCAACAAGGATGCTGATATGATGATTGAGGAAATGAAGCTTAGAGTTGTCTACACATTACCCAGTGGAAGCTCAGACAACAAAAGAGTTACATCTTTGGCATATAGGAACTTCAGGCAGGGCACTATGATTTGTCGATGAGATTGGCTAGCTTTATGTTCGATGTAGGAAACATATGTTTTGCTAATAGATTTGTAGTGCAAAGGCTAACTGTATCTGCACAAGAGCCGAACCTGAAGAAGTTGAGGGCCCATGCAGCGATTTCAGAACCTAGGGAAAACTAGATTGACTGGTCTTCAGGAAATAAAGGGCAACAGTAAAAAATTATCCATTTATATTGAATTAGGAACAATCTTCTAGCACACACATCTGGTTTGACATTTTGACATTTATATGGATAGAAACATGAGCAGACGCCTACGACCAGACGCCATCGCTTCACACGATCGCCTTTCGGCCATAAGATTCACCGGCGGTGTACTTGGAGCAGGGAGCCATGGATAGAAACTGACACACCTTATATGCATTATGCGGAACAATCGGTACTACTTGTTTTAGGAGTATGGTTCAAAAATTTGTTACCGACAATGATTAGGTTCCAACGATTCAGTAACCCTTATTTATATGCAGGATAAATTCAGTAGGAAAAGTAACCAATAGAATCTGGGTACAATAAAATGGAAACAAATTACTTCTAGCCCGAACATTAAATTCCAGCATAATTCTTTTGTGTCATTATGTGTGTCTGGGTGTAACATATGCAACTTTGAAGGTGACGCTGGTGAGGCATTACTATATTTTCCAAGCTTCCACTCTGTGTTATTTTGTTTGTTCTGGAGATTCATAAATATTTCTATTTTCCACTTCAGTATTCACTGAAAGGCTGGACTACGTTTACCTTTTGTTCTTGAAATTGGTAGTGTTTGTAATTCGTTTCCCAACATTTTGTGCATCTTTTCGATTCTGGTGGATTGAACTCATGTAAGCTAGCTTTGTAACATTTGGCTGCACATATAAACTGATCTTAACACATCCGTTTGGACTTTCGATTTTATTTTGTCCTCGTAATTTGCAGATTCACATTTTTCCCACCTTTTTGTTTGTTAGTAAAATACTTTAGAACTTATATACTAGCAATAGAATATTAGGACAAACTTTGGGTGGCACTAGGTGCAGCAAAAAATGGTGCCATGGCAACGGAATTGGACTGACGCTACAGTTCCCACTTTTAAAGGTTCGGTTGACCTTTTCCATGTCATTTATCTTGTGATTGTAGCCCATTTCTTTTGTAAGTGATCAACATTAATACTTGGTTTTGTTACTCAAGGATGTTGGACACTGGTTAAGTATTATAGGCGGATTATGTTGGCTTAGTTTGCTACAATTTATGCCCGTTAGGAGAATAGTGGATACAACTATAATATCTATGTAGTGCATTTTTTAGTAATGTAGAAGATTCTAAATTATTGACTGGGAGTATCTCACACAAACTTATCTACTTTTTCTATGCTTTGTGATTCTATCGTGCCCTATCTTTCGAAGTCACTCTGATTCAGTTAATTCAATGCCCAGCAATGTCATCAATTCAACAAGCAGCAATATCATCAATTCAACAAGCAGTTACTCGAAATTCCATCGCCCCAAATGGCATAGGATACCTCGGGCGTCCAACTTCTGGCATAAATTTTGTGCATTAAAAAATTTAGGAACCTGAACCACAAGGGCAAATGGAAGGCACCTTCGATCGGTAATCCAGGTAACCTCAGCTTCCCCACTACTATACATCCAGACTTCTGCCCGTTTATCTCTTCTGCTCAACTATAATATAGTGAAGCATCAAAGCTCATACGATTTTTCCCTTGTTTGTGCAGAGTACATGGATGATTCTTACACCTATGCTTTTGATAGGCTGATGCACATTGGCGTTGAGGCAAGGTAGGTCAGTGCTTCACAAGGACCAGCTCTAAGCATGACTTGTGCAGATAATGGAAAGAAGCCTAGGTAGGCCTCCTTTCTGAAGAAAAAATATATATGGGAAATAAGACTGGATGAAAAATCTTGGGGAAGATTTTGGTGAAGAAGAACAAGGTGAATTTTATCTGTTCAACAAAATCAAGTTTGTTCCTGCACTTTGATGTTATGAATCACTGTGTAGTAAGCAGGAGTGCCTCTCAATCAATATTTTATATGTTTGCTAGAAATTGAAGAAACAAATATCTATCTGGCAGTCTATAATGGGTTTTGAGGCTAGTTCATTGCTACACATATAGTGGAGAGGTTCCTAAAAATTGGAGGGGACTTGTTGTAGCCTTATAATGTATTATCTCGGGTATTACATTTGTCATTCCATTTGCCAACATTTTGAATGAGTTTAAATGTTAGCACTCTTAGACAATTGACAATGTTTATTCAAAAGATTATACTGTAGTTCTACGTGAGTTTCTCATCATAATTCTTTAAATTTCAAATCAGATACAAGTGCAACAAAATATAGACATGACAAGCTACTGAGCTCTCACATTTGAATGCTAATGTTCCTTTGTAGACATGGGTTTATTACCATGGTGCTAGCATTAGGTTCAACCTTCTAAACTTTTTTTTTCTTTTCTTTGTTATTTCAATTTTTGGTGGATTTCTTGCCTTACATGCACCTTGTACCATGTGCAACAGTGTCTTCTTGCGGTCTATTTTCTATTATATGAAAAGTAGTATTTTTCCATTTAGCTTCTTCATGGTCAACAGGATTCACTAATAGCATGGGCTGGAATTCGTATTGGCTTTGTACAGAGGAATAGTAGTTTCATATTTCTCATACTTGCTTTCCATGTTATTCTGTTGCTGGCTCATAGTTTCACCAATTTACAGTAGCAGGCTTCCAGCTATCTTATGGTTCTATATTTTGTGCATTATTTATCTCTCATGCATAAGAAATTACGCTATACAGAAAGTTGACTTTCGAGAAACAATTATTCCACAACACTTTACGTGGATTCTAAAATGAACATTGAATGTCAAGAAACATTTATTCCAGAAAAGTTGTAGTTTGCTTAGGAAACATACAATTCTTGTTGTAAGTAATAGTACTACTGTAACAACTTTTTCATATTTTTAATTTATATTGGGTGTTGTCATGGTAAGAGACACTTTTGTATTGTGCATATATTTCTTGCTATTTGTTTTCCATCTTGTTGAAGTTGGTAAAATATTTAGACCACCTACCTGAGTTTCTGAATGAATGTTGAAGTTTTGTTTGTTGATCTGATAATATGCTAGCCTAGCATCGAACATATTAAAAAATACCACTGAAATTAATGTATTGTGTAATCATGTACATATGTTGGCCTATTCTCTTGTTAGGTGGCATCAACTAAAGCAAGGCTTGGTTTATAAAATGGATGCAAAGCAATTAACATGTTGAATTTTACATGGGAGGAGGGGGTGCACTATATCCTTCATATGACTTTATTCACCAGTTGCTATGTATATTCCTGTTTCCTTTGGCAAGAAATGTATATTCACAGAACTCCTTAATTTGAAAACCATCATGTTGTTATATCTTGACACTTGTGCTTGTGATATAATTCTTGTGTATTCTGAAGTTAAAACACACACAGTACAAACGCCGATGTTTACAAACACGTACACACACTCATCCTTATGAACGCATGCATGCACACTCTACCCATATGAGCACCTCCAAGATACCGAGAGAATATTAACGTGAGGTGTTTATTGAATTCATGCTCCAGCCAAGTCATCCAAAAATCTAAACTGATGAAGCGAGATGGACAATATATTTTAACACCCCCTCACGTTTAGGCTTATTTAGTGCTTAGATGTGTGATCGATGTAGACCGTAGGATCTTCTATTTTAATACTGCGTTGGCGGGGTCTTCAACTCAAAAGACCTCTTGGCTTGGATACCATATTGATTCATGCTTCAGCCAACTTTCAAAAGTTTGAACTAATGAAGAGAGATGGGCAATATATTTTAACTAAATGTAATGCACTATCATCCGTTGATAGAAAGGATATGAACAATGAAAGAGAAGAGATATGACTATGTGATAGCAAGGTCAGAGGTGAGGTCCATGGTTTGTCAGAAAATAGGAGGCAGCTAGGGAGAATGAACATTTTATTATTTTTTGCGGGAGAATGAACATGATGTCACGTCTTGTTGCAATGGTGAATAAGGAGGAAATGGAAAGGAACGAGATATGAAATGTTACCTTATGTCTTCCCACAATCTTGGTATATATCTAAAAGTATATATTACCTATATATGTAGAAAAATTGAGGGACAACATCTTCATGGAGTAGATAAAAGATGGCCACAACTTATGGTCTTGGACTCATCTATATTTCTCTTGTGCCCGTAGCAACGCACGGGCATTCTACTAGTATAGATACATAAACGGCCGCACAGGAGGCATCATAGTACTTTCGGGCAAAAGTATAAATACAGCCTTGATAAATTCTATAAAACATTGTTTTTACAATGGGAATACATGTCACTCAAACATAATATTCTTCGAGCAGTGAGCCTCTATCGAATGAGCGCCTTCAAGAACTTCTTCAAAGTAGTGCTCGGCAGCCACTCGGCCTATGGCCGAACCCTGTGCCGCAACAGTGGTGGCATCCATCTCCACCTAGTATGTTTTCACACGGGCAAGGGCCATCCGCGAGCCTTCTATGCACGCCGACCTCTTTACAGCATCGATGCGTGGCACAACACCAAGGAATTGTTGCACTAAGCTAAAGTAGCTATTCGGCCTTGGCCCTCCTGGCCACAAATGATCCACAACGGACCTCTTGGCCAGTCCGGATAATCTATGGAGCTCGGCCCAACCGGTCAATCACTCATTCAGCAATAGCGGACAGACTGGATCGTGAAATTGTGACCAGAACAGCTTCTCCACTTCAGGACCTTTCTGATCCTTGAAGTACTCGGTCGCATCCGCAGCACTTGCAGCCAAATCCATGTACTCATCCGCATTTCTCCATAGCCGGTCCAGAGGGGCATATTTTGGATCTCCGAACTTAGTCCGCAACAAGAAGGGCTTCCCAGAGACGATATCCGCAGTTTGATTCAGCTCCTCCTTCGTCGCTCTAATTTTGGAGCGGGCTTCCTTGGCAGCCACCCGGGCCTTTTCCAGGTCCGTCGCCTTCACCCGATTTTCTTCTTCAAGAAGACGGTAACGGTCAGCAGCATCTTTTACCTCCATGGCCATCTTGGCAATTTTTTCTTTGCTCCCGCAATGTGCAGCCCGTTCGGCCCTGAACTCTTTGGCCGCCTTTAAAGTGGCCGCATTACTACTCCTTGCATGCTCCTTGGCTCGGGCAAGCTCCGCCCAAAGGGTCTCCATGGTGGCAGCTCCATCTGCAGTCATAACATATTAAAGATACTAGCGTCATGCTGCTCTTACTATGTGACATTCACCAGAAAAATCACCTACCCTGTGCCTCTTCAAGCCGCTTGTTAACAAGCACGATGTCGGCATCTGCCGCATCTAGTTGCCGCTTTAGTTCGGCAAACCTATCAGTCTAGCTAGCCACCAGAGCTTCAACCACCTACGCATACAGGCGGTCTGGTTATTACCTGGGACTATGATCCTCTATTTGCGGCCGTTCTCGACGACAACCAGAGTCTCAGGGGCTACTATCTGCATGGGCATACCTAGCGTATGCGTTACTATTAAAGGTATACATTATTTTACGTACCTCAAAGCCTTTCAGCAGACACATAAAAGCTTCATGCAAACCGCTCTCGGCAGATGGAATCCTTTCAATTACTATACCCATTAGTGTACGATGCGCTTCCAAGACGATAGCTTTCCCCAGAAGATCCTTCAGCGCGTCCGACCGCACACAGTACGGACCCTTGCTGTCGCTCTCCTCATTCAGCTAGATACTGGGGATGCCGGAGAGCCAAAGGGTTATCCTCTGGCGATATTGGATCCGGAGATACCCTTCACGACGACACTTCAAGGTCGCCCACTTCTTGAGCTGGGGAGTCCGGGGGAGGCGTTTCACTCTCCATCATCTCCGGAAGAAGATCCCTCGAAGATGAACTCTGTCGAGAAGGGCTGCGATCCAGACTACAATTTACAAGCATCGGTTATTGTCTTCGGAAGTAAGGTAGGATATCTTCACTATGAAGTACTTTTTGATTACTTACAGCTCGGTAGAGGGCTGATCCCCGCGCGGACACTGTGCGGCAAGAATACCCTCCGAGTCAGGACCCTATGGAGGAGATTTCTTCTCCCGTTTGGAAACCTTGGTTTCCGAATCTTCAGAGGTAGTCCTCTTCCTTCCCCTGGGAGAAAGAATGTCAGATTCTTCCCCTTGGTTATCCTCCCTCGCGGAGGCGCTCATTCCCTCGATTGGAATAGGTAGTGATGGAGGCCCGCTTTCGCCCTCTTTATTCCCCCACTTCATCTTCCTTTGAGGGCACTAGACAAGGTGTTGTGTCAAGCATCTTTTCCAGCACCGGATTGTCCAAGCCTTCAGGAAAGGGGGCCGAACACCTGATCATCATGGCCTTTGTTATCCAGTCCTGGTCAAAGAGTGATTCTTCAGAATGATGTCATGATAAATAAAAGGACTGTGTGTTCGGCCATGGGATTACTTACTTGGGCAGCGGTGCGGTTGCTGCTCAGGCCCACGTCCTCGGTAGTGTCCGGACACTCTATTTGGGGTCCGAAGAACGATTTGTACATCCCCTCGTGTGTCATGCCGAGGAAAATCTGAATAGTGCGCAGTCCTTCCGAGTCGAATTACCACATGCGGAGGGGCCAGCATTTGCAAGGCTGGACTCGATGAACCAGCATAACTTGCATTACCATAACCAGACTGAAATCTCCCTCGAAGAGATCTCGGATACGGCTCTGCAGTATTGGCACTTCCTTGGTTGGACCCGAGCTCAGCCCCCTGCTGATCCATGACATCAGTTGTGGTGGAGGGCCCGAGCGAAAGGTGGGGGCAGCTACCCACTTGGTACTTCGGGGAGCTGTGATGTAAAACCACTCCTATTGCCACAATTGGGACACCTCTAGAAAGGAACCCTTTGGCCATGGAGCGTCAGCAATTTTTGCTTATTAGAGCACCTCCGCACGCTGCGTACTGCCCCTCGACGACCATCTTCGGCTTCACATTGAAGGTCTTGAGCCACATGCCGAAGTGAGGGGTAATGCGGAGGAAGGCCTCACAAACGACAATAAATGACGAGATGTGAAGAAGGGAATCCGGGGCCAGATCGTGAAAATCCAGCCCATAATAGAACATAAGACCCCTAACAAAGGTATCCAGAGCGAGGCCTAGTCCTCAGAGGAAGTGGGAGACAAACACGACGCTCTCGTTGGGTTCGGGAGTAGGGACGACCTGCCCTCGGGCGGGCAGCCTATGCGAAATTTCGGCAGTCAGGTATCTAGCTTCCCTCAACTTCTTGATGTCCTACTCCGTGACGGAGGAAGACATCCACCGGCCTTGAAGGCTGGATTCGGACATGATTGAAGGTCCGAAGCACCTGACCTGGGCTTTGGGTGTTAGAGCTCGAGGCGGGGGAAGGATTCGATTGAGCACGGGAGGGAAAAAAGTAAAAGCCTTTTCCCTTTATAAAGAGGGTGAATATCAAGCGTCCTCCTCGTGGCCGTTTGGGACATGCCTAAAATCTAGGAGTCCTAGGCACGGTTGGGTTACCCACGTCCGTATTAATGAGAATTCCGTAATAAAGGAACACGATCTCTGCTTTGACAAGACGTGTCAAGAAACCGCCTCGCGTTATGTGCGGGGCTGGTTAGAGAAAAACAGTTCAAATAATTACCGGGCCGTGGCGTGATGTCATGCTTCCAAAACGTGTCAGCAGATTAGATTTGTGGAAATATTATTCTCTCTATGGTGGTATGTAGAGCTTATTTTGCAAGGTCGGACACTATCCTTGTATTCAAAACTCTTCCGTGGTGTATTCGGAGGAGGAACCCGCCTTGCAATGCCGAAGACAACACTGCGCGCCGGACTCATCGTCATTGAAGCCTGGTTCAGGGGCTACTGAGGGAGTCCTGGATTTGGGGGTCTCTGGACAGCCGGACTATATCCTTTGGCTGGACTGTTGGATTGTGAAGATACAAGATTGAAGACTTCGTCCCGTGTCTAGATGGGACTCTACTTGGCGTGGAAGGCAAGCTAGGCAATACGAATATGCATATCTCCTCCTTTGTAACCGACCTTGTGTAACCCTAGCCTCCTCCAGTATCTATATAAACCGGAGGGTTTTAGTCCGTAGGACAACAGACAATCATACCATAGGCTAGCTTCTAGGGTTTAGCCACTCCGATCTCGTGGTAGATCAACTCTTGTACTACTCATATTATCAAGAATAATCAAGCAGGACGTAGGGTTTTACCTCCATCAAGAGGGCCCGAGCCTAGGTAAAACATCCTGTCCCCTGCCTCCTGTTACCATCCGCCTTAGACGCACAGTTCGGGACCCCCTACCCGAGATCCGCCAGTTTTGACACCGACAGGAGAGGTCATGACTTTATTTTGTGATGAATCCACTATTTTCGAAGAGGTTCCAATTGATTATGATAACAAAGTTGCTATCTATGATGATTATTGTGATGACTTGTATGCTATAAAGAATAATGATATCCATGAAACATGTCATCATGATTTTAGTTTTCAATTGGATTATGCCTCACATGATAGTTTTTTTGTTGAGTTTGCTCCCACTACTATTCATGAGAAGAAAATTGCTTATGTGGATAGTAATAAAAATTCTATGCTTGTAGATCATGAAAAGAATGCTTTATGTGATGGTTATATTGTTGAATTAATTCATGATTCTACTGAAAATTATTATGAGGGAGGAATATATACTTGTAGGAATTGCAATAATATCAAGTTTCCCCTCTATGTGCTTAAAATTTTGAAGTTATGCTTGTTTCACCTTCCTATGCATGTTGATTCTTGTTCCCACAAGTTGTTTGCTCACAAAATCCCTATGCATAAGAAGTGGGTTAGACTTAAACTTGTTAGTCATATTCTTCATGATGCTCTCTTTATGTTTCAATTCTTATTCTTTATGTGAGCATCATTGAAATCATCATGCCTAGCTAGGGGCGTTAAACGATAGCGCTTGTTGGGAGGCAACCCAATTTTATTTTTATTCCTTGATTTTTGTTCCGGTTTAGTAATAAATAATTCATCTAGCCTCTGTTTAGATGTGGTTTTATGCTTTTAATTAGTGTTTGTGCCAAGTAGAACCGTTGGGAAGACTTAGGGAAAGTCTTGTTGATCTTGCTGTAAAAAAACAGAAACTTTAGCGCTCACGAGAATTGCTGCCATTTTTTTACTGGAGAGTGCAATTTAGTTAATTCTTTTTGCACATGATTAATAGGTAAATTCATCAGGTCCAGAAATTCATTTGATAATTTTATGAGTTCAGAAGTATATGTTTGATCCAGATTACTACAGACTGTTCTGTTTTTGACAGATTCTGTTTTTCATGTGTTGTTTACTTATTTTGATGAATCTATGGCTAGTAAAATAGTTTATAAACCATAGAGAAGTTGGAATAAAGTAGGTTTAACACAAATATAAATAAATAATGATTTCATTACAGTACCTTGAAGTGGTGATTTATTTTCTTATACTAACGGGGCTCATGAGTTTTCTTTGAAGTTTTGTGTTGTGAAGTTTTCAAGTTTTGGGTAAAGATTTGATGGACTATGGAATAAGGAGTGGCAAGAGCCTAAGATTGGGGATGCCCAAGCCACCCCAAGGAAATATTCAAGGACAACCAGGAGCCTAGTCATGGGGATGCCCCGGAAGGCATCCCCTCTTTCGTCTACTTCCATCGGTAACTTTACTTGGAGCTATATTTTTGTTCGTCACATGATATGTGTTTTGCTTGGAAGGTAATTTTATTTTTCTTTTGTTTTGATTGCTGTTTTAATAAAATACCAAGATATGAAATTATTAAATGTTAGAGAGTCTTCACATAGTTGTATAATTATTCAACTACTCATTGATCTTCACTTATATCTTTCGGAGTAGTTTGTCATTTGCTCTAGTGCTTCACTTATATCTTTTTAGAGCACGGTGCTGGTTTTATTTTGAAGACATAGATGTACTCTCGTGCTTCACTTATATTATTTTGAGAGTCTTAAATAGCATGGTAATTTGCTTAAATAATCCTAATATGCTAGGCATCCAAGAATAGTAAAAACTTTCATATAGAGTGCAGTGAATACTAAGAGAAGTTTGATGCTTGATGATTGTTTTGAGAGATGGAGGTAATAATATCAAAGTCATGCTAGTTGAGTAGTTGTGAATTTGAGAAATGCTTGTGTTGAAGTTTGCAAGTCCCGTAGCATGCACGTATGGTAAACGTTCTGTAACAAATTTGAAACATGAGGTGTTATTTGATTGTCTTATGAGTGGCGGTCGGGGACGAGCAATGGTCTTTCCTACCAATCTATCCCCCTAGGAGCATGCGCCCAGTGCTGAGATTTTTGATGACTTGTAGATTTTTGCAATAAGTATGTGAGTTCTTTATGACTAATGTTGAGTCCATGGATTATACGCACTCTCATCCTTCCATCATTCCTAGCCTCTTCGGTACCGTGCATTGCCCTTTCTCACATTGAGAGTTGGTGCAAACTTCGCCGGTGCATCCAAACCCCGTTATATGATACGCTCTTTCACACATAAACCTCCTTATATCTTCCTCAAAACAGCCACCATACCTACCTATTATGGCATTTCCATAGCCATTCCAAGATATATTGTCACGCAACTTTCCACCATTCCGTTTATCATGACACATTCATCATTGTCATATTGCTTAGCATGATCATGTAGTTGACATAGTATTTGTGGCAAAGCCACCATTCATAATTCTTTCATACATGTCACTCTTGGTTCATTGCATATCCCGGTACACTGCCAGAGGCATTCATATAGAGTCATCTTTTGTTCTTGTATCGAGTTGTAATCATTGAGTTGTAAATAAATAGAAGTGTGATGATCATCATTTTCTGGAGCATTGTCCCAAGTGAGGAATAAAAAAAGAGAATGGCCATAAAAAAGAGAAGGCCCAAAAAAAGAGAAACAAAAAAATAATGAGAGAAAAATAGAGAAGGGACAATGCTACTATCCTTTGCCACACTTGTGCTTCAAAATAGCTCCATGATCTTCATGATCGAGAGTCTCTTGTTTTGTCACTTTCATATACTAGTGGGAATTTTTCATTATAGAACTTGGCTCGTATATTCCAACAATGGGCCTCCTCAAGTGCCCTAGGTCTTCGTGAGCAAGCAAGTTGGATGCACACACACTTAGTTTCTTTTGTTGAGCTTTCACACATTTATAGCTCTAGTGCATCGGTTGCATGGCAATCCCTACTCCTTGCATTAACATCAATCGATGGGCATCTCCATGGCTCATTGATTAGCCTCATTGATGTGAGACTTTCTCCTTTTTGTCTTCTCCACATAGCCCCCATCATCATATTCTATTCCACCCATAGTGCTATGTCCATGGCTCGCGCTCATATATTGCGTGAAAGTTTATAGGCTTGAGATTACTAAAGTATGAAACAATTGCTTTGCTTGTCATCGGGGTTGTGCATGATGAGAGCATTCTAGTGTGACGAAAATGGAGCATGACTAAACTATATGATTTTGTAGGGATGAACTTTCTTTGGCCATGTTATTTTGAGAAGACATAATTGCTTAGTTAGTATGCTTGAAGTATTATTATTTTTATGTCAATATGAACTTTTATCTTGAATCTTTCGGATCTGAATATTCATGCCACAATTAAGAAGGATTACATTGAGATTATGCCAAGTAGCACTCTGCATCAAAAATTCTGTTTTGATCATTTACCTACTCGAGGACATGCAGGAATTAAGCTTGGAGATGCTGATACGTCTCCAATGTATCTATAATTTTTTATTGCTCCATGCTATATTATCTACTGTTTTGGATGTTTATGGGCTTTAGTATACACTTTTATATCATTTTTGGGACTAACCTATTAACCCAGAGCCTAGTGCCAGTTTTTGTTTTTACCTTGTTTTAGAATATCGCAGAAAAGGAAAACCAAACGGAGTCCAATTACCCTGAAACTTCACGGAACTTATTTTTGGATCAGAAGAAGCCCAGAAGACTTGGAGTGCACGTCAGGGGATCTACGAGGAGGCCACGAGGCAGGGGGGCGCGCCCTCCACCCTTGTGGGCCCCTCGTGGGGCCCCTGATGTACTTCTTCCACCTATATATCTCCATATACCCTAAAACTACCGGAGAGCACAATAGATCGGGAGTTCCGCCGCCAAAAGCCTCCGTAGCCACCGAAAACCAATGTAGACCCATTTCGGCACCCTTCCGGAGGGGGCAATCCCTCTCCAATGGCTATCTTCATCATCTCGGTGCTCTCCATGACGAGGAGGGAGTAGTTCTCCCTCAGGGTTGAGGGTATGTACCAGTAGCTATGTGTTTGATCTCTCTCTCTCTCTCTCTTGTTCTTGAGGTGATACGATCTTGATGTATCGCGAGCCCATGAACCTATGCATAGGGGTTGGCACACGTTTTCGTCGTGATTCTTTGTTAGAAACTTTAGGGCACTCTTTGAGGTCTTCTGTGTTGGTTGAATAGATGAATCTCAGATTGTGTGATGCATATCGTATAATCATACCCACGGATACTTGAGGTGACATTGGAGTATCTAGGTGACATTAGGGTTTTGGTTGATTTGTGTCTTAAGGTGTTATTCTAGTACAAACTCTAGGGCTGTTTGTGACACTTATAGGAATAGCCCAACGGATTGATTGGAAAGAATAACTTTGAGGTGGTTTCGTACCATACCATAATCTCTTCGTTCGTTCTCCGCTATTAGTGACTTTGGAGTGACTCTTTGTTGCATGTTGAGGGATAGTTATATGATCCAATTATGTTATAATTGTTGAGGGAACTTTCACTAGCGAAAGTATGAACCCTAGGCCTTGTTTCAACGCATTGCAATACCGTTTACGCTCGCTTTTATCTTTAGTTACCTTGCTGTTTTTATATTTTCAGATTACAAAAACTATTATCTACCATCCATATACCACTTTTATCACGATCTCTTCGCCGAACTAGTGCACCTATACAATTTACCATTGTATTGGGTGTGTTGGGGACACAAGAGACTCTTTGTTATTTGGTTACAGGGTTGCTTGAGAGAGACCATCTTCATCCTACGCCTCCTACGGTAGATAAACCTTAAGTCATCCACTTGAGGGAAATTTTCTACTGTCCTACAAACCTATGCACTTGGAGGCCCAATAACGTCTAGAAGAAGAAGGTTGTGTAGTAGACATCACAGTGGGCCTCAATGTGTGGGTTTCCGAGGTGGCAGCGTGGGGTTGCTGTGGTGGATGTGTCGTGGCTGGCTGGATCTGGCACAACCCTGGTGTGACACGGGCTTACGCGTGGCGGAGCACTGCGGCCCTTGTGGTGCAGCTCCTCGCCCAACGGCTGGCCCTGCCGTGTGGCTCTCGGGAGTGGGTGGGGGTGCATGCTTGTGGTGGCAGAGGTGCAGGTATGGCTTCCGTGCTTGGCAGGTGGCGCAGGGTGGTGGAGGTGACCTTCCCTCTTTGGGTTTCGAGTCAGCGGTGCATGGGGCTAAGTGGGCACCGGCTATGGTGTCTGGCTGGATGCACGTGCAATGGCGGTAGCTCGAACCTTGGGATCGTTGTTGGGCTGACTGGATTTGGGCCTAAGGCAGGTCGGAGCTTTAGCTCCGAGTAGGTGACGTATGGTGTCCTTGTATGCCATCAATGCATTATCGGAAACATTGAGAAGGCTCCGTGGATGAAGCAGTACCATAGAGATAAGTATTTCCCTTAGTTAAGAACCAATGCTATCAATCAAGTAGGAGAACCACACAAATCCACACATAGAAAAGCAAATACTTACACCCAACGCAAACAAGGGGGTTGTCAATTCCCTAGGCGGTTAATTGCAAGGATCAAATCTCATAGTGGTAGATAGATAAAGTAAACACAAAAATAAGAGAACGGTAAATAAATTGCAGCAAGGTATTTTTGGATTTTATATATGATAAAAGTAGCCCCACGTGCCATTGTTTTCACTAGAGACTTCCCCCTTGAACATAGCATACGATGGGTAAAAAAATTACTATTGGGCAATTGATAGAAAATCACATAATTAAGACGATATTCAAGGCAATGATCGTTTATATAGGCATCATGTCCCAGACAAGTAGACCGACTGCTCCCTGCATCTATTATTATTAGTCCACCCAACGACCGCTATCCAGCATGCATCTAGGGTATTAAGTTAAATAAAATGGAGTAACGCCTTAAGCAAGATGACATGATGTAGAAAAAGTAAACCCAATCAATATGAATCAACCCCACATTTTTATCCTAATGGCAACGATACAATACGTGTCATGTCTCGTGCTGTCACTAGGATTGAGCACCGCAAGATCGAACCCGTCACAAAGTACCTCTCCCATTGCAAGATAAATCAATCTAGTTGGGCAAACCAAATAGATAGATCGGAGAGAAATACAAAGCTATAGCAATCATGCATATAAGAATTCATAAAAGACTCAAATAACATTCATGAATAATCTGATCATAAACCCAAAATTCATCGGATCCCAATAAACACACCACAAAAGAAGATTACATCGAATAGATCTCCAAGAACATCAAGAAGAACATTGTATTGAAGATCAAAGAGAGAGAAGAAGCCATCTAACTACTAGGTATGGACCCATAGGTCTGTGGTGAATTACTCACGCATTATCGGAAGGGAAAAAAGGTTGATGTACAAGGCATCCTTGATCGATTCCCCCTCCGAAAGAGTACCGAAGAAGGCCTCCAGATGGAATAGCGGAAGAATAGAGCTTACGACAGCGAAAAAAGTATTTCGGGTGACTCTCTAATGTACGGGAAATATTTGTTACCCCCTCCCCCCCCCCCCCCCCGCACACACACAACAAAGTTTTCTCCCTTGGTACCAATTAGTCGGTCATGTGTATGCAAGGTCAAATGATTAGCTTTGCTTATCCTGATCACCCCCAAAATGTGAATATAAAGCATGAATATCTACTCCCTAAGGCCCAAGCCCATACATACAAAGTCAAATCCAGTAGCATTAGCCCACCATCCGAAGACAATGTTATCACTTACGTTCTAGTTTCTTTTCACTCCCGTAGTTCAACGCGTCCGCCACAGGTAAGGTAGTTTCGCTCTAGTCAATCACCTTCTAATTGATGCAAGATCTAAAATGGTCTATGATACATAGTTGAAGTTGCATGGGCGCACAGCCGGCTAGCCAGTCGTTTGCACGCCCAACATCAGCGACAACATGGCAAGGGTATTTTACTTCTGATTCTCTCTCTTTTGAAGCAAGTCTACTATCTTGAGTACATTCATCTCCAATCCTCACTACCTCGTGAGTTTGCTCAATCTCATTTTTCGACGTTACACAAAGTGTATAAACTATAAACATTGAATTTAGTTCGGGACTATAACTGATTGCCGTTCACCTATGCTTGTGCTGACAACTTGGCATCAAGAGGAAGCGGACACTATTCATAGTGTGTACTAATGACATGTCTACCATGGTTTTGAATTTTTTATGCTTATAGAACTCGCCCCCCCCCCCACCTAGCTCAGCCCTAAGTGAGCTCACCTTAATTAAAGATGCTTGCTGGCTAAATGACACACCAGTAGTAAGACATCCAACATAAATTACTAGTGGCATGTGAAGTGTTGAGAACGCCACTAATACTAGCTTTACTAGAAGCCTGCTGGATACAGGGCAAAACACTAGTATGAGGGGTCAAAAATCAAAACTAGATAGTTACTAGTGGCGTACCACGTGATAGCTGATACGTCTCCAACGTATCTATAATTTTTGATTGTTCCATGCTATTATATTATCTGTTTTGGATGTTAATGTGCTTTATTTTACAATTTTGTATTACTTTTGGGACTAACCTATTAACCCAAGGCCCAGTGCAAATTGCTATTTTTTTTGCCTCTTTCAGTGTTTCGTAGAAAAGAAATATCAAACGGGGTCCAAATGGAATGAAACCTTCGGGAGCATGATTTTTGGAACAAACGTGATCCAGAGGACTTGGAGTGGACGTCAAGAAACGGACGAGGAGTCCACGAGGCAGGGGACGCGCCTACCCCCCGGGCGTGCCCTCCCCCCTCATGGGCCCCTCGTGGTTCAACCGACCAACTTCTTCCTCCTATATATGTTCACATACCCCGAAAACAACCAGCAGCACCACGAAACCCTATTTCCACCGCCACAACCTTCTATACCCAAGAGATCCCATCTTGGGGCCTTTTCCGGAGCTCCGCCGGAGGGGGCATTGATCACGGAAGGCCTCTACATCAACTCCATGGCCCCTCCGATAATGTGTGAGTAGTTTACTTCAGACCTTCGGGTCCATAGTTGTTAGCTAGATGGTTTCTTCTCTCTCTTTGGATCTCAATACAAAGTTCTCTTCGATCTTCTTGGAGATCTATTCGATGTAACTCTTTTTGCAGTGTGTTTGTCGAGATCCGATGAATTGTGGGTTTATGATCAAGTCTATCTATGAACAATATTTGATTTTTCTTTGAAATCTTTTATGCATGGTTGGTTATTTTTGCAAGTCTCTTCGAATTATCAGTTTGGTTTGGCCTACTAGATTGATCTTTTTGCAATGGGAGAAATGCTTAGCTTTGGGTTCAATCTTGCGGTGTTCGATCCCAATGACAGAAAGGGAAACGACAGGTATTGTATTGTTGCCATCGAGGATAAAAATATGGGGTTTATATCATATTGCTTGAGTTTATCCCTCTACATCATGTCATCTTACCTAAGGCGTTACTCTGTTCTTATGAACTTAATACTCTAGATGCATGCTGGATAGCGGTCGATGTGTGTAGTAGTAGTTGATGCAGGCAGGAGTCGGTCTACTTGTCACGGACGTGATGCCTATATACATGATCATGCCTAGATATTCTCATAATTATTCGCTTTTCTATCAATTGCTCGACAGTAATTCGTTCACCCATCGTAATAATTATGCTATCTTGAGAGAACCCACTAGTGAAACCTATGGCCCCCGGGTCTATTTTCCATCATATAAGTTTCCAATCTATTTTACTTTGTAATTTTTACTTTTAATCTATATCATAAAAATATCAAAAATATTTATCTTATCATTATTATCTCTATCAGATCTCACTCTCGTAAGTGACCGTGAAGGGATTCAGAACCTCATTATCGCGTTGGTTGCGAGGTTCTTATTTGTTTGTGTAGGTACGATGGACTTGCGCGTGGTCTCCTACTGGATTGATACCTTGTTTCTCAAAAACTGAGGAAAATACTTACGCTACTTTGCTGCATCACCCTTTCATATTCAACTGAAAACCAATACAGTGCTCATGAGGTTGCAATAGCCTACGTCACTAATAACGTTCTTACTATGGTATGCCGAAAGTACAACACGCCACCAGTATTTCGCTATCAACGGCGTGTCGAAAATAAGGCACTCTACTGTTACTAATGATAACACTGAAGTAAGACATCGTTGTGGCGTTCTCCATTTTAAGCAGGTGGAAAGTTTTCCCAGGCCAATAATGATGCTAGGATCTGCATAATGTGGTCTCTGTGGTCCTAGGGCATCCCTGTCCAGTCCACATCAACAATCACGGCTAAAGATCATGGCCTAGCTGTTGATTCCAACGGGAAACCAAAGAAAACAAGAACACGTGGGGATTATGCTCAGCGCTAGTAAGTTCGCGGCTTGTGATATGAGGCATGCACATGCTACCTACAGTCGCTTTATTTGGTCTGATCCTGCAACTGAGAGCCTGGCCTCTGTCAAAGTCAACAAATGCATGCATGCATACTGTCACTTCCATCAGCTTTATGTTTCCTGGCTGTATTGTTGCATGATGGTGGAATGGGTTGGATGCATGTGCTTCCGGCCGGGGCACATCATCTGAAATTCTGAATTACCACGCCAATAAAGGAGCGTCCAAAATCATTGCTTTGTCTCTTTTTGAAATAGTTCAGCACAAAATAAACCTTATTTAAAGCTTTTAACAGAATCGAACCCCTCCTATGCAACGCCAATGTGCAACGCCACAGTCCTTGGCGTTTCTTTCTTGGCGTTTGAAGGTTGCAACGCGGAAGGCTATGGCGTTTCAGATAGCTACAACAACGCCATGATGATTGGTGTTGCTAAAACTGGTTAGATCGTGCTAAAGTTTCGTGTGGAGGTCATTTTGTGCTGAACTTTTCCAAGAGTGAAACAGTGATTTAGGCATTTACTCGCCCTGCTGCTGGTTGCTGCCCGGCGCAGGCCTGCACACGGCAGGAAGCCTGCCTTCCTGCCTGCCCGATGATGTGGACGCGTACAAGCTTTTTTCCATTTTATAGTTGCTTGCGTACACTGCTTGCTAGCAGGCAAAAGCAGTTATGCAGTGGTCCGATCCAAGCACGCTGCACGCCACGAGTGCTTGCCGATCCTTGTGTTCGTTGTTGGTCCAGACGGTGTCGCCGAGTACCTTCCGACAACGCACGATGGCCGATGACAAACGACGATGAACCTGAGCGCTGGATTCTCATCCATCCACCCTCAGTGTAAAGCTAACCAAGCTAGCAATCCATTATTTGCTGGACAATACACGTGAGACTAGCACAGGAGAGACACACCGAGTTGTATCGCACAAAAGGCTCGTGTGGTGCCTTTGGTTTGTATGGATTTGATCTAATTACAGGCATAGAGTACATCTATATTTATACTACTAGTACAAAGCTAGCTAACCCAAACCTATTCGGACGACTGAACGTATCTGTCCCGGACACAACAACGTGGTTAATTCCAACATTCGTAGGTATGTCTGTTGGAATTTAGTCTATTTTGAGCAGCCCAATAACTATTTCAAAAATTCCTAATAAATCGTAGAGGCCCACTTTGCCCATTTGTGCAAGGCGAGGGATACTACTAAAGTTTAGTCCCACATTGCTAGTTTAGTGGGAGTTGGACCTCCTTATAAGGGAGGTTCTTTCCCCACTTGTACAAGCATGAGAACAAGATCGATATCCACGCGCGGTCCTCCTCCGCCGCGGGTTGCGAGAATGAGCCGAGCCGATATCTAAATTTTTACCACGCACTACGGGTATACGAAAGGTCACATGGAAGCTGAAAAGATTTTTACGAAAGTGGAGTTCGAATGCGAAAGGTGCAGCCCTTCGGCTGTTGGTTGTTCGCTTCGCCTCCGTCTTTTCGTTTCGCCTCCCGTCACTGCCCTCTCGCCTCCTTCTCTTACGCCGATAAAAGGGAGGTCGCTCCTCCCAGAGAGACGCACCAGAAGTACTCCTTTCCTCGCCATCGGTTCCATCTCTGAGATGTTGTTGTCTTCCTCATCCCAGCTTGCGGCGTGCACCGCACGTCGGGACAGTAGGCCTCCGAGACCGCACCTTTTGAGTCCTGTACGGGAGAAGGGTGATACGGTTTTTGGGGAGCGCTCTGCGCGACTACTGGCTTCTTCATCACGGACTCCGACGACTACTTGCCAGACGACGACTTCTTCCCTGACGTTGACTTCCTCAGCAACGACATGGCTGGAGAGGATGTTGACCCTAAGTCCAGTGCTTCTGTTGCTGCTGTCCCGTATGTGTTCTTCTTCTTTCTGTCAGATGTCCTGCCACAGTTCCTCGTACTAGTACTTTCCCTCCATGTGTTAGGTTCTACTCCATATATGCAACATGATCTAGTGTCTATCCTAGATGTGCTCAGTTCAAGTTCATATGTGCAAATGCTATTTACTTTTCCTCCGTCAGGTTGCATGACTTGCTTTATCGCGGCTATATTAGTCATGCTTTATCTAATATTTCTTTTAATAAAATCATTTGGTAATTTCTCATATTTCCAACAATCCAAAAACCGTATAATAGGCAATTTACCCCAAGTGGTTTTGCTGCTTCCATGAGACCTCCTATGTTTGAGGGTATCCACTATAAGAGGTGGCGCGTGAGGGCAGTCTTATGGTTTCAAACCATGAGTTGCTACGATGCCACTCTTGGCAAACCTGAATGAGAGTTTGATGCTCAACAGGCACAAGCTTTTCAGAAAATGGATACTCTGTTTAAGGCTGCTCTCTTGAGTGTTCTCGGTGAGAACATAGTTGATACTTATGCGTCAATTGATAATGGAAAAGATATGTGGGATGCACTCGAGGCCAAGTTTGGGGTCTCGGATGCTGGCACTGAGCTATACATCATGGAGCAATTCTATGATTACAGGATGACTGAAGAGCGTTCCATGGTTGAGCAAGCTCATGAGATACACTCATTTGCTAGAGAACTTGAGCACTTCAGTTGTATGCTACCGGACAAGTTGCCGAAGGTATCATCACTAAGCTTCCTCCTTCGTGTAGGAACTTTGCTACCTTGCTGAAGCATAAGAGGCAGGAGTTTTCCGCCCCGGATCTCATTGGTACTCTTGATGTGGAAGAAAAGGCGAGAGCAAAGGACACACGTGCCCGAGGTATTGAGGGAGGATCTAGTGCCAATCTGGTACAGAAGAAGAACTTCCAGTCCCACAAGTTCAAGAACAAGGGAAAGTTTGATGGTAAAGCAAAGTTTGATGGGAAGAACAAG
The DNA here is from genome assembly GCA_034509565.1 of Triticum monococcum. Taxonomy (NCBI): domain Eukaryota; kingdom Viridiplantae; phylum Streptophyta; class Magnoliopsida; order Poales; family Poaceae; genus Triticum; species Triticum monococcum. The sequence goes on from CM067845.1 coordinate 677,684,513, forward strand.
GCTGTTCAACACAGGAACTTCAAGAAGAAGAATGACAAGAAGAAAGGTGCTTGTCATGTGTGTGGTGATCCTGATCATTGGGCTCCTAGTTGCCCTAATCGCTATGAAAAGCGTCATCCTGGGAAAGGCGGTAAGACCGCTAATGTTGTCATTGGAGACACTGACATGAAGGATGCTGGACTGCAGGGACTTCAACCATGCTGATGGGCAACGGTTCAAGTGCTTTTGTTCGTGGTGTTGGCACGGCCGATCTAAAGTTTACTTCGGGGAAGATCGTGCGGCTGAAGAACGTGCATTATGTCCCCTCCGTCAATAAAAATCTTGTTAGCGGATCTCTTCTACGTAGAGATGGCCACAAGCTTGTCTTTGAGTCAAATAAATTTGTAATATCCAAGTATGGAACCTTTGTTGGTAAAGGCTATGAGTCAGGTGGTCTATTTCGTTTATCCTTATCAGATGTTTGCAATAAAGTTGTTAATCATATTTGCAACAATAGTGAATCTAATGTGTGGCATTCACATGTTTGTCATGTTAACTTTGGTTGCATGTCGCGACTAGCGAAGTTGAATTTAATCCCTAGTTTCACCACTGTCATGGGATCTAAGTGTCAAGTGTGTGTGCAAGCTAAGCAACCTCGTAAGTCTCACACGACTGCAGAAATAAGAAATCTTGCACCACTAGAGCTCATGCATTCAGATCTATGTGAAATGAATGGTATTTTGACAAAAGGTGGAAAGAAATATTTCATGACGTTAATTGACAACTCCACTAGATAATGCCGTGTGTATCTTTTGGAATCTAAGGATGAGGCTTTGAACTTTTTCAAGATCTATAAAGCTGAAGTGGAAAACCAACTTGATCGAAAAATCAAGAGGCTTAGGTCCGACCATGGTGGAGAGTATTTTCCAATGAATTTGATGCTTTTTGTGCGGAACATGGTATAATCCATGAGAGGACGCCTCCCTATTGACCTCAGTCAAATGGGTAGCCGAAAGAAAGAACCGTACTCTAACTGATTTGGTTAGCGCCATGTTAGACACATCGGGTCTCTCCAAGGCATGGTGGGGGGAGGCGATATTGACGGCATGTCATGTCCTAAACCGAGTTCCCACAAAGAACAAAGAGATAAATCCATTCGAGGAATGGGAGAAGAAAAGGTTAAAACTCTCTTATCTACGAACATGGGGTTGTTTGGCGAAAGTCAATGTTCCAATTCCAAAGAAGCGGAAGCTTGGACCAAAGACTGTGGATTGTGTTTTCCTGGGATATGCTTTTCATAGCATTAGCTATAGATTCTTGGTTGTAAAATCTGAGGTACCTGACATGCATGTCGGTACGATCATGGAGTCGAATGATGCGACTTTCTTTGAAGATATCTTTCCCATGAAGGGTATGGCTACCTCATCTAATCAGGAGATGCCTAGTTCATCGAATCAGGAACCAGTTACAATTACCAAACCTACAATTTCGATGGAACACTTTGAAAGTCCTGTGGAGGAGAACAATGAAGTTCCTATTAGGAGCAAGAGACAAAGGACTTTTGTGATGATTTTCTTGTGTACCTCATAGATGATATTCCCAGTTCTATTTTAGAGGCCTATGCATGTGAAGATGCTGACTACTGGAAGGAAGCAGTTCGTAGCGAGATGGATTCCATCTTGCCGAATGAAACTTGGGAGATAACTGATCGTCCTTATGGGTGCAAACCTATAGGAAGCAAATGGGTATTCAAGAAGAAGCTTAGGCCTGATGGTACTATTGAAAAGTACAAGGATCGGCTCGTGGCTAAGGGATATAACCAAAAGGAAGGTGAAGGCTTCTTTGATACTTAGTCACATGTGGCTCGACTGACCACTATTCGAGTTCTACTTTCACTAGCTGCCTCGCATGGTCTTCTCGTTCATCAAATAGATGTTAAGACTGCTTTCTTAAATGGAGAGTTGGACAAGGAAATCTATATGGAACAACCCGATGGGTTTGTACTAGATGGTCAGGAAGGAAAAGTGTGCAAGTTGTTGAAGTCTTTGTATGGACTCAAGCAAGCACCTAAACAGTGGCATGAGAAGTTTGAAAGAACTTTAACAGCCGCAGGCTTTGTTGTAAATGAAGCTGACAAATGTGTGTACTATCGCCATGGTGGGGGCGAGGGAGTTATCCTTTGCTTGTATGTTGACGATATACTGATTTTTGGAACAAATCTGAATGTTATTAAGGAGGTCAAGAATTTACTATCTCGCTATTTTGAGATGAAGGATTTAGGAGTTGTTGATGTCATTCTGAACATTAAGTTGTTGAGAGACGATGATGGTGGGATTAGATTGCTTCAATCTCACTATGTGGAAAAGATCTTGAGTCGCTTTGGCTATAGTGACTGCAAGCCCTCTCCAACACCTTATGATGCAAGTGTGTTACTTCGAAAGAATCGAAGAATTGCTAGAGACCAATTGAAGTATTCTCAGATTATTGGCTCGCTTATGCACTTAGCCAGTGCTACAAAACCTGGCATCTCTTTTGCTGTTAGCAAACTGAGTCGGTTTGTCTCAAAACGAGGAGATGTGCATTGGAAAGCTCTAGAAAGAGTTTTGTGTTATTTGAAAGGCACTACGAATTATGGAATTCACTACACCGGGCACCCAAAGGTGCTTGAAGGGTATAGTGACTCAAACTGGATCTCAGATGCTGATGAGATAAAGGCCATGAGCGGTTATGTATTCACTCATGGAGGTGGCCCTGTTTCTTGGAAGTCTTGCAAGCAGACCATCTTAACGAGGTCAACAATGGAAGCAGAACTCATATCACTAGATACAGCTACGGTTGAAGCAGATTGGCTTTTCGTCAGCTCTTGAATGACTTGCCGGTTGTTGAGAAACCTGTACCGGGTATCCTTATGAACTGTGACAATCAAACTGTGATCACGAAAGAGAGCAACTCAAAGGATAACATGAAGTCATCAAGACATGTTCAGAGAAGGTTAAAGTCTGTCAGGAAAGTGAAAAACTCTGGAGTTATTGCATTGGATTATATCCAAACGTCTAAAAATCTGGCTGATCCTTTTACTAAGGGTATATCACGTAATGTGATAGATAATGCATCGAGGGATATGTGTATGAGACCCATGATATGAGTTGTTCACAGTGGTAACCTATTCTTTGTGATCGGAGATCCCGTGAATTAGATGTGGAAGACAAGCTGTTGGTAAACTGACAGGAGAGTATCCTTACAATGCACAATACCACTCCATGAAGATGCAATACTCTCATAATCTGCATGGAAGGTTGATGTATATCTTAATGTGTTCAAAGTGGCTTATTTAAGCAGAGATGTTATCCTGTAGAACATCTTTTGAAGAACACACCTATATGAGTCTGATTGTCAAACGTCGCAATCTATGAGAGTAGGGTTCTCTCTAGTAAACTCATGAAAGGTCAGAGAGTATGGCGCATAAGCTCAACCCGCGGGGAAGACCCATGGTAGCCATGTATCGGTCAAGGCTTTATGTGAAGCTAGATTCGCAGAAAACTTCTAGTTCAAGGCCCAGTCCACTGTTCAAGTTGCTTACTAGTGTAGCATAGAGTTCTAGGTGGAAGTTCAACTTAACAGTCTCCACTGCAGTACCGGTATATAAAACGGTGTTGTGGAACCAAAGGCAAATTTTTGTGTGCCTCTAGGATCTAGTGGGGGATTGCTGGAATTTAGTCTATTTTGGGCAACCCAATAACTATTTCAGAAATTCCTAATAAATCCTAGAGGCCCACTTAGCCCATTTGTGCAAGGCAGGGGATACTACTAAAGTTTAGTCCCACATTGCTAGTTTTGTCAGAGTTGGACCTCCTTATAAGGGAGGTTCTTTCCCCACTTGTACGAGCATGAGAACAAGAGGGATATCCACGTGCGCTCCTCCTCCGCCGCCCGCCTCGCCACGCCACGCCTCGTCACGACGCGCCGCGGGTTGCGGGAATGAGCCGAGCCGATATCTAAATTTTTTCCATGCACTACGGGTATACGAAAGGTCACATGGAAGCTGAAAAGATTTTTGGGAAAGTGGAGTTCGAATGCGAACGGTGCATCCCTTCGGCTGCTGGCTGTTCTCTTCATCTCCGTCTCTTCATTTCGCCTCCCTTCGCTACCCTTTCGTCTCCTTATCTTGCGCCGACAAAAGGGAGGTCGCTCCTCCCAGAGAGACGCAGCAGAAGTACACCTTTCCTCGCCATCGGTTCCATCTCTAAGCTATTGTTGTCTTCCTCATGGCGGCTTGCGGCGTGCACCGCACGTCGGGATAGTAGGCCTCCGAGACCGCATCTTTTGAGTCCTGTATGGGAGAAGGGTGATAAGGTTTTTGGGGAGCGCTCTGCGCGACTACTGGCTTCTTCATAACGGACTCCGACGACTACTTCCCCGACGACGGCTCTTCCCCAACGTCGACTACCTCAGCAACGACATGGCTGGAGAGGATGTTGTCCCCAAGTCCAGTGCTTCTGCTGCTGCTGTCCCGTATGTGTTTTTCTTCTTTCTGTCAGATGTCCTGCCACAGTTCCTTGTACTAGTACTTTCCCTCCATGTGTTAGGTTCTACTCCATATATGCAACATGATCTAGTGTCTATCCTAGATGTGTTCAGTTCAAGTTCATATATGCAAATGCTATTTACTTTTCCTCCTTCAGGTTGCATGACTTCCTTTATCGCGGCTATATTAGTCATGCTTTATCTAATATTTCTTTTAATAAAATCATTTGGTAAATTGCTCATATTTCCAAGAATCCAAAAACCTTATAATAGGCAATTTACCCCAAGTGGTTTTGCAGCTTCCATGAGACCTCCTATGTTTGATGGTATCCACTATAAGAGGTGGCACGTGAGAGCAGTCTTATGGTTTCAAACCATGAGTTGCTACGACGCCACTCTTGGCAAACCTGAAGGAGAGCTTGATGCTGAACAGGCACAACCTTTTTAGAAAATGGATACTCTGTTTAAGGCAGCTCTCTTGAGTGTTCTTGGTGAGAACATAGTTGATGCTTATGTGTCAATTGATAATGGAAAAGATATGTGGGATGCACTCGAGGCCAATTTTGGGGTCTCGGATGCTGGCACTGAGCTATACATCATGGAGCAATTCTATGATTACAGGATGACTGAAGAGCGCTCTGTGGTTGAGCAAGCTCATGAGATACAGTCATTTGCTAGAGAACTTGAGCACTTCAGTTGTATGCTACCGGACAAGTTTGTTGCCGGAGGTATCATCACTAAGCTTCCTCCTTCGTGGAGGAACTTTGCTACCTTGCTGAAGCATAAGAGGTAGGAGTTTTCCGTCCCGGATCTCATTGGTACTCTTGATGTGGAAGAAAAGGCGAGAGCAAAGGACACACGTGCTCGAGGTATTGAGGGAGGATCTAGTGCCAATCTGGTACAGAAGAAGAACTTCCAGTCCCACAAGTTGAAGAACAAGGGCAAGTTTGATGGTAAAGTAAAGTTTGATGGGAAGAACAAGGCTGTGCAACACACGAACTTCAAGAAGAAGAATGACAAGAAGAAAGGTGCTTGTCATGTGTGTGGGGATCCTGATCATTGGGCTCCTAGTTGCCCTAATCACTATGACAAGCGTCATCCTGGGAAAGGCGGCAAGACCGCTAATGTTGTCATTGGAGACACTGACATGAAGGATGCTGGACTTCATGGACTTCAACCGTGCTGATGGGCAACGGTTCAAGTGCTTTTGTTTGTGGTGTTGGCACGGTCAATCTGAAGTTTACTTCGGGGAAGATCGTGCGGCTGAAGAATGTGCATTATGTCCCCTCCGTCAATAAAAATCTTGTAGAGATGGCTACAAGCTTGTCTTTGAGTCGAATAAATTTGTAATATCCAAGTATGGAGGTGGCGCCGTTTCTTGGAAGTCTTGCAAGAAGACCATCTTAACAAGGTCAACAATGGAAGCAGAACTCACAGCACTAGATACAGCTACGGTTGAAGCAGATTGGCTTCGTCGGCTCTTAAATGACTTGCTGGTTGTTGAGAAACCTGTACTGGGTATCCTTATGAACTACGACAATCAAACTGGGATCACGAAAGTGAGCAGCTCAAAGGATAACATGAAGTCATCCAGACATGTTTAGAGAAGGTTAAAGTCTGTCAAGAAAATGAAAAACTCCAGAGTTATTGCATTGGATCATATCCAAACGTCTAAAAATCTAGCAGATCCTCTTACTAAGGGTCTATCACGTAATGTGATAGATAATGCATCGAGGGAGATGGGTATGAGACCCACAATATGAGTTGTTCACAGTGGTAACCTATTCTTTGTGATTGGAGATCCCGTGAATTAGATGTGGAAGACAAGCTGTTGGTCAACTGAGAGGAGAGTATCCTTACTATTCACAATACCACTCCATGAAGATGCAATACTCTCCTAATTTGCATGGCAGGTTGCACTACCAGGGAAAAGGCTAGTAGCAGCGCGGGTTTTAGGTGTATTAGTAGCGCGCAGACCGGCGCTACTAATAAGGCGCTACAGCTAACACATAGCAGTAGCGCGTGCTCACCAGCGCTACTACTACACAAGTGTAGCAGCAGCGCACTTAGGGTGTGTTTGGTAGCATGTATGGACTTAGCCTAGTTGTTCTCATTTCATACATGCTGAGTCCATGCACTTGCTGTTGTTTGGCAGTGATGTATGCGCTGAGACATGTTGAGCTGAGATTTTGTTTGGCAGCCTACATGTGTTTAGACATGCTGAACAATTTCGAATTGTGAATATATTTTTTGAATGATGAACAAAATCGAAAAAATGTCAACACAAGTTTAAACATATTTTGAAAATTTAAATAAAATTTGATATTCTAAACTTTTTTGGAAAATTAAAATAAAATTTGAAATTCATTTTTTTAATTTGAGCATATTTGAAATTAAGAGTTTTTTTGAAAATTTAAACAAAATTTGAAAATTTAAATATTTTATAAAATATTAAAATTCTATTTTTTCAAAATTCAAACAAATTTTGATTTCCTTTTGAAATTCCAAACATTTATGATTTTTTTAGAAAAATTGAAATTTCAAATATTTATTGAAAATTCAAACAAAATTTAAAATTATGATTTTTTTTAAAATGTAAACAATTTTGAAATTCAATTTTTTTCATTTTTCTGAAATTCTAAAGTTTTTCGAAAATTTAAACAAATTTTGAAATTCTGATTCTTTTTGAAAAAATAAACATATCTGGACGTGTTCTGGTCTGTGGGGACGAGTGTTAGGGCCAGCATAGCTGCCTCCATGCACCCTGTCTGGGGTGCATGTGATGAGCATGGCTGAGGGCACTTTTATGCATCAGATGAGCATAGCTCAGGTGAGCCCATGCACCCTACCAAACAAGCAAAAGTGGGTCGGATTGGGAACTTTTGCCCTCATGCACCCTCCATGCACCCTACCAAACACACCCTTAGTGGAAGCTCGCTACTGCTAATAGCTATAGCGCGCTTCTTCCGTGCTCGCTGCTGCTAACTTTTCTCCACTCGCTACTGCTAATTTTAGTAGTTTTTTGTTTTTTTTGGCATATTTGTTTTGTATTTGAACAGGCTTTATAGAAGAATCTTTAGCACATACAAATGTCATCATGATACACATATAAATGCCTGCGAGACCATAGATGTAATCATAGCATATACATACAAATAGTCTCACCATAGTCATCATCCAACACAAAGTGGTCTCTCGTCATCATCTCGAAAATAGAGATACAAGTCTCGATTACTGGCAAATACATCGTCATCCATCTAAACAACGATATACGCGAGAAGAGCTATCACTTTGAGTACATGAGTCCATATCCCTCTCTCGCATTAGCGTGAACCTAAACTAACTACTGCCTGTCACTCAGAAACCGGAAACCAGTACACCTGGGCCTGACACTCCGGCCACTTGTCGTATATTTACTCCTGGCGTCGCACTTCTTCGCCATCTATGATCTATGCACCTGCATCGTCACATGAGTCGATGATATGCAACATATATAGTTGAGCAACAGAAAGAGACAGACTTGGCAAAAATAGAAACAACATATCATAAGCATAAATAACAATGTTCATCGTACCCCAAAATGCCCTAACTAGAGTGATTTTCGCTAGTCGAGGAGGAGGATGGTTTAATTACATCACAAATAAAGTTTCACCCTGCATAACTCAAAGTTTTGTCATACAGAAAGTATGGACTAAACAGACACATTGTCATATATCGACAATCACTCCAACATGTCGTTCCATCCATCCAAGTCAGGGAGATAGTCCTTGAGCTTAGTGAAAGGCTTCATGTCGAGACACTGAGAGGCTATCCATGTTCGGACGTCTTCCCGCGACATTTGTCCTTCTCCATAGAACATCCCTGTTTTTCCGATGACCTCCTTCATGATGATTTGGGCAAGTTCGCGTTGGATGTTATAGAACTCAGCTCAAAGTCGATGATCCTCGATATCTCCTATGTCCTTTGCCCATTGCAGAATATAGGCATTGCCGTATCTAGGTGACATGCGAAGGCTCTGGTGACCCCGTCTGTACTCCAGCATGTGGTGTAGGACATAGAATCCATCATTAAGAGAATCGTTCGGTTGCTGGATGCAGCAGAAGTCTGTCTTATGGCCGAAGGCGGCCCTGCCACCCCTTGTCTTCTTGTCCCTGACCTGTCCACCCCTTGCTTGGTAGTAAAACATAGCACTGTCGAGAACATCCTTGATGTGGGTGTAATCCTTTTTGTGAATGTTCTTCGATGAGTCCAAGTAAAGAGCGTGGGAGAATCGGGGGTAGAGGATGATGAGGACGGCGCGCCCGCCGCTGCGCAAAATAAGTACACCTCAAATTAATTAGCCTCCACCATGCAAATGAATGATTGAAATCGAAGGAAGGATATCAGCGCGGATGACTTACACGGGATGATAAGGCACGAGAATCACCTCCTTGTCCTTATTAGCGAGCATCAAAGTGACGATGTAATCCCTCGCGTATTCACAGTGCTTTGCGTAGATTCCCATGAAGCCCTCGTGCATGTAGTACGGGTCAGCGACACAGATATTAGATATCTGCTCAACCCCGATGATGTAGTTCATGTGCAAGGCATAAAGGCAGACAAACATAAAATCCAGCTTCTTCACGTGAAACATGTCGAATATGTAATCGTATCGGAGCAAGAACTTATCCGCGGGGAAGCTGTCGACGTATGAAATTTGCCGCGGAACGTTAACCACGTAGAGTGGGTATCCTGGATCTTTCGTGGCGATGAGGCCTTTCTCTACCAGCAGTACATCGTCATGAAGTCTCCTTACAATAGTGCAGAACCGGGCAATAGCACCGGTTCGTAAGGCCCTTTAGTGCCGGTTTAGGAACCGGCACTAAAGGCCCCCCCCCTTTAGTACCGGTTCAGCACGAACTGGTGCTAAAGGGCAACCACGTGGCATGAGCCAGCTCCGGGGGCCGGGAGCCCTTTTGTACCGGTTGGTAACACCAACCGGTACTAAAATGTTTGGGGGGGTTTTGGTTTTATGATTTCTTTTTCATTTAATTTGTGTTTTCCATTTTAATTCTTTTTCGTTTGCTGGTATTTTACGGTACTACACATTGTACACGTTATGCATATATATATATATATATATATATAGAATTTCTAGTAGAACCAATCATATATATATCATCAATCATGTCTCACAAACCACCATATTAATTCACACATACACACATGTATAGATATATACAATTTCTCCTACATATGCATGTTGCCTTCGGAGCCAGTAGCATTAGCCTGATTGGTGCCTTCAGAGCACGATGACAATTGGAAGTGGTTCATGACTTGGTCGATGGGGGCGGTAGCGGGTAATAGTATTCTCCCTTCGGATTTATGACCTGGTCGAGCAAAAATCCCGCTATTTCCTCTTGAAGTGCTTCTACGCGCTCCGTTTCTAGGAGCTTGTCCCGCACCTCTTTGAACTGTTAAGACGTAGATCAATATGCATGTGTATTAGTTGTGTGACTCGATATCGATAATGGTGTAAAAATTGTGAATAGTGTTCTAACAAGCGTACCCATTCCTATCTTTGAGATCTGCTCCTTTCGGACGCCATCATGTGAATGTTCTTGCAAACGCAGAATGCACACAGATCAGTCCCCTGCGCCTGCTTCAGGGCCTTTATTATGAGAATGGAATTTAATTTGATCAGATAATAATTAATCAAGCATGATAATTAAAGAGATGGCAGCTAGCTAGCTAGCTAGTACTACTTAATTACTTACCTTGGCTCGAAACTATTTCAGCTTTGGTTTCCATTCGCCTTCCATGATGCTGATGAACCTTGCCCAAGCCCTGCCCACCGACAAAGAAAATGAATAAAGGGGTTATTAAATAGTTCATATCATGAAATGACGAACTAAATAGGCCGAGATATATAGTTAATAATGATTGAAATTACCTGTTGACTATCCCAAACAAGATGTTATAGTCACTATTTGCTTTGGGTAGCGAGTCCAGTATTTCAACTGTTCCGACGTCAAGTTTAATGATACACAAGATCCAGTGAAATCTGCATGCACACACATTTGCATGTCTTAATTAAACGGGCATATGTAAGCAAAAACATTGTGGCTAGCTAGTAGGCAAAAACAGAGAATTTGTAGTACAAGAAAGTGTGACTCACTGGAAGTTGTAAGGAAGTAGTATATGAAAACCATGGCACTATATGTATAACAAACAACGTACGGGTAAGATAATTATACGAGTAACTATATATCCAAATCACACAAACATCAATTTTTATATAAAATTTCATGAACAAGAGGCTCACCACAAGGTGGTGACAGCGACGGGACGGTGCGGGCGATCGACGGTGGCTACGATGGAGATTTAGAAGGCACTAAGTAAACCACACCTACATATGCAAACTCAGTGTTATTTTTGACCTCAAATTGCATATAAATCAAATACTAGCACATATATATATATATCCTCCCAAATTACTAAACTCACAAATTAATCACTATATAAAGCATTGCAAGAGCTAATCTAGCAATGAGAGATGAAAGGACAAAGTTGCTAACCTTTGTGATCATTTGAATGGATGGGGGCCTTCAAATCTTGTCAAATTTTGGGAAAAATGTGTGATGAGCTCGAGAGGAAGAGGGGAAGAACAGAGAGGAGAGGGGAAAGGGGAAGAACAGAGCGAGCTCGGGTGGACGAAGGGTTTATGTAGGACGACCTTTAGTACCGGTTTGTGCCAAGAACCGGTACTAAAGGGGCTGGAGGGGCCCCATTCTGACAACATCCTGCCACCACTCTCATTAGTACCGGTTCGTGGCACGAACCGGTGCTTAAGGTTCGCCACGAACCGGTACTAATGAAAGAGGTCCGGCTAGCCATTGGAACCGGCACTAATGTATACATTAGTGCCGGCTCAAATACAAACCGGCACTAATGTGCGTCACGTTTGACCCTTTTTCTACTAGTGTTAGATCGCCGAATCTGGCCCATAGCGCTATTCCAGGTAGGATTGGTTGACCGGGGATATGCCATTTACCCGCATCGGGGATATCTATACGGTCCTGAAGCCGAGGCTGCTGAGGCGGCAGGATCATAGAATCAGCTTTTTTTGCCGTTCCGCGCTCTCTTCCTAGACTTCTTTACTACCGGATAGTCGTCCATAATACGTTGAGACGGCAATTCAGGCACCGACTCATGACGCTCAAACCCTGAGGAGTCGCCAGTATAGACATACTGTTCAGCGCCATCGTCGTCCTCATCCTCATCAATGGCGACGTCATCAGCGACTAATGGAGGCTCCTCCTTACCCCGTCCGCTATCACCCAACCCGACACCCGACGCTAATTGGGTAGGTGGGGTGTTGATGTTCATACCTTGCTGAGGCTGCGTGCTCGTGGGTGTGCTCCCGGCCGCCTCCAGACGAAGCAAAATCTTTGGCCACAACAGCACCCACCCATTGCAACAAGCACCAAGCCGCCGCGGTGTCTCGTCGTCATCCCCCGCTAGTATTGGAGGAGGCAAATTCTCCTGGCCCGGTTTGACACTGGCCACGGAAACCTTGAAGACGTTAGGAGGATTGGACGGCTGTGGAACAATGGTTCCTTCGGCTTCATTATCGTCGCCTTCCCCATGTCCACCTTCTGGTCGCCGATGGTGTACAATATGGTGCACGGGGTTTCGTCGGAATGCAAAGAAAAGTCTGCGACGTGAGACATCCGAAAGGGAACGAAAACGGGAGATTATACATTTATATTGAAGGGGGCCGGTGTGACAAATACCGTGAGGGCGTCGAGCTCAGCCAAAGATGAAGCACCACCGAGCACGTCTGGTGTGGGAGCCGGTGCGGGAGCAGGTGCTGGTTCAACGCTAGTCGGGCTGCTCGCCAAGAAGTCGGCAAGGGGAAAGTCCTCTGCATTTTTTTTCTGGATTTTGCCTTGTCGAAGTGATAACGCACGTCACCAAGGAAGTAGACAAATCTGCAACCACCTATTTTGCGGCAGCTACCACTGTTGCGACTATTTGAGATGATTTCTTCTCAACCGCAATCTCAACCTTCTTGTCGATGTTTTCTGCAGTTAACCTCTGTCTTTCCTTTTCCTTTGTGATCTCACGGCAGTCACTACTAGGAAAAGGCCTACTAATGGCGCACCGGTTTTGCCTACTAATGGCGCATCACCGGTGCGCCATTAGTAGCACACCACTAGTAATTTTTACTAACGGTGGTGCACCATTAGTATCTGGTATACTAATGGCGCACCATCTAGTGCGCCATTAGTATATAACACCATGCGCCATTAGTGTGCCTCAAAGGGGCCATATTTAACCATGTGCTTTGGCACACTAATGGCGCACTGCGGATAGATGCGCCATTAGTATACTTGGCATACTAATGGCGCACTCTGTCTTGATGCGCCATTAGTATCCTTTGGCATACTAATGGCGCACTCTGTATTGATGCGCCATTAGTATCCTTTGGCATACTAATGGCGCACCTTGTGGTGATGCGCCATTAGTATGAATATTTGGTGTTTTTACTTTTCTGATTTTTTTGCGCAGGTTACAAAATATATTATTTGACAGAATATAGACAGTAGCACACAGCAACAGTAGATTCATCGAATACAATAGAAGATTAGTCTCCGAATACAATTCATCATATTAGTCTCCGAATTCAAAAGACCGAACAAAGATAAAACATTACAAGTCTCGAGACCGCGAGTATCGAGTTTGTCTTCACATTACAAGTCGATATCAATCATCTAAACTACCATCACATTGAAGAGAGCTGCGGTCATCACGATGAGCATCATCGCGATCAAACTGGTCTTCATCCGGTTCCTCCAACGCTCCCTCCTCTCTCCCGCTAGATAGCGGGTGTATCTAGATTTGGCATCTGCCCTAGTGGTGTACCCTTTGTAAATGTTACCGCTGAAACGGTGAACCTGTCTCCGACACTCCTCCCAGTCGTCGTAGACTCCGGGAACCTTACCCTTGTACACGACATACGACGGCATCTCTATGCACAAGCCAAACAACAGACAATACATACATAAGAAATATATAAGTATGCATCAAAAGGATCGGAAGAGAAAAGCAAGACATTAATATCACGATTCATGGTCCTACTAATAAATAGCATCGATTACATCTAATTTGAACGACTGTCCAAACCAAAGAGACATACAATTCATTAAAGTTTAATTACAACATGAGCCAATCAATGTTTCAGAACTACACATCACTACTTTCGACTCGACTCATGGACAGGAGCGTGGATGAAGCCGTCGTCTGTCGTGATGGTCATGAAATCGCGGGCGTTGTCAGCCTGCATTTGTAGCATTCCGTCTATCTCAATGTTGGACGGTTGATATCTGAGGAAGAACTGCCCCGAGGTATGAAGGACATCTTGATGGATGATGTCCGCAAACTCTGACTGGATGTGAAAGAATTCTTGTCTGATGTCCGCGTCCTGGATTGCCGACAAGCTCGCGGCCCAATCTTTGAGATTATTTTGTAGGAGAAGGTGATGATGGTCCCTTACGATCGCTCGCATGTGATGGAGGGCGTAGTAGGCATCCTTCTGACCGCCAGGTGGCTGCTTGACGCAGCAAAACGTCATATTGTGGGCGAACACGTCCTTGCTGTACTTACGAACTGCCCTGATGAAGGTGCCTCCAGATTTGGCGTAGCCAGGGAGAACATCATCAAGAACTTTCTTGATATTTGTGTAGTCTATCTTGGAGTTACGGTTCGGGTCGAAATACGTGGCCATGGAATATTTCGGGCTTAAGAGGATTAGTGTGCAATGTGTGTCACTGCACAGAACACGGAATGTTAGAAAAAAAAGAACGATCGAAATCTAAGAAATCATATGTTACGGGGCAGTTAAGGGATGACTTACTCGGGAAAGTAAGGCACAAGGAAGTTATCCTTATCTGGGTTTGCCAGAATGACGTATTCGAGGTGTGAACTCGCGACTTGGCGGTCCCCAGCGCTGGTCAAGAGCTTGGCACGCATGTAGAAGGGGTCGACGATCACGATGTCCGAGGTCTTGTCTCTAATGATCCGCATCTCTATACTCAGCGAAAACAGCCAAACGAAGGTGTAGTGCAGCGGATGAAGGTTGAACATAGCAAAGATGTCATGAAACTGCAGGACGATTGTACCCCCGATGGCACCATCCACAAAGCCCTTGCCCTCTGGCACCTTGGCCACGAAAATCGGGTATGCCACATCATTCTCCTGAGATGCCGCTTCTCCAAAGAAAGAACACTGTCGTGTAGACTCCGCATAGCACCGGTTGCAGCATTGACCATATTTGCTGGTAGCATCGCCCTACCCGCCACATGCACCCTCCTCGAGATATCCTTAGGTGACAGTGGCCCGTCCTGAGCACGGATCGTACTCGGTGCCGGCTGGCTCGCACTGGCGGCCTTTTTAGTCGGCCGTTTCCGGCTCTTCTTATTGATCTGCTGTAATGGGATCGAGTTCTGCTCATAGACCGCCTTCTTGAGCGTGTTGGGGCTGATAATATTTGGCACCTCCGCTATCTGAGGCTCGGTGAAGGCGGCAGCTGGAGGCGTCTCCTGAGAACTGAACGCCAGACGACGCCTGTTGCAATTGGGTTTCTCTGCCGTACCAGCTAGATCACGGTCGTCTTGTTTGGGTTCTTGAGAAGGAGGCCCGCAGAACTCGTCACCGTACCCACACTACTAGGAAAAGGGCTAAAGATAGGATTGACACTAATGGTGCACCAGGGAAGTGGTGCGCCACTACTATATTCTAATGGCGCACCAGGTGGAGATACGCCATTAGTGTGGAAGACACTAATGGCGCACCAGGAAAAAGGTGCGCCAATAGTAAAACAATTTTTTTTTCATTTTTGTCAAACATACTAATGGCGCATCCTGGCAAAGTGCGCCATTAGTAGTTAGAACTACTAATGGCGCACCGGCGACAGAGTGCGCCAGTAATTTTTTTTACTTTTTGGCAAAAAAACATTCTAATGGCGCACGAGCACCCTCCCACACTAAATCCCCAATCTCTCTAATCTCTGTAACCCGTTGCCCCCCGTGTTCGTCGTCCCCCTCGCCGCCCCCTCGCCTCCTTCGTCGTCCCCGAGCCGAGCGCCGCCTCCCTCCGCCGCTCCGCCATCACCGTCGTTCTCGTCCCTGCCCCCTGCCCACCCGCCGCGCCCAGCGGCTGCTCCCACGAGATCACCGCCCTCCCGACTCCGACCCCACCGCCGTCCACTGCGACGAGCTCACCGTCGCCCTCCCCCGAGTCCGCCGTCCCCGTGCGGCCCCTGTCCAGTCTCTCTCCCCCTCTCTCCCGCGCTCATCCCCTTGCCCCCACGGGGCAGCGCCCTAGGGTTAGGAGCAGGAGCCATGATGCTGAAGATGTTGGAAGCCTGTCAATGCTAAAGATGTGCAAGTACCACCATGGATGTGTAGCGAGCTTGTGATGGAATTGCCCTATTTCCCTTTGGGCATGTGCCCTGGAAATGCTGTATCAAAGTTCCTTTTGCTTATTTCTGAATTTGGGTCGGAAGGCTTTGCTGCACAGAACCTCCTACCTGTGTGGCATTGTTTCACTTATGTATTCCCGAACCTGAGTCTAGCACTATGTGGCATGGTTTTGTTGTTTTAAATTTAACCAATGGATTTCGTTTTGGCATGATTTTATTCTTTGAATGGAAGTGATGAACTTCGTTTTGTTTTGTTTCTGAACCTGAGCCTGAGGTTTTGCCGCACTGAACCTGTGTAAGGTGTAGGCCGTATCGCGAACTACATTGTGGGAACCAGTAGCACTTTCCTCAACTTTTTCTCTAATAGCCAACCATTTCTCCGGGGCATTCAAAACCCTTACATTCCAGGTTAAAATATTCCAAGACTTGTTTCTATTCATGATAAACCAGAAGAAATTTTATTTGATATACCAGGAACCATCACTGGCATAAAACCCAAGCTGAGATTTGCTTGCAAAACTATTGCATTTAAGTCTAGTGATCACTGTGTTCTCATGCAAGTTGTTACAATTGAAGTGATGGAGACTCAGCATCAATATGATAAGATGTGACATAGTATTGCCAAAAGTAACCAGAGTAGTACCAATATCAGCATACAAGCACCAGTTCCAGGCTTCAGTCTTAGGGAAAAAACACCATCCTACAAAAGATGCCACATTGTCTCATAATGAGACATGTTACATGTTCTGAAATCAGTGACCATAGCACACACATTGCATCCACCATCCAAACTAGACATATGCAGTATTACTACCATGTGACTGTTACTAAGTTGTGAGCTCATTATTACACAATCTTGGAAGGATTTGCATCTCTTGTGGCCATGGAAACCTTGGCCACATCCTCCTTTCCCTTCTTCTTGGGCCTTTTGGACAACTTCTCTTGAAATTCTTCCTCAGACACCTTGCAGAAACATTGGCCACATCCTCCTTTCCCTTCTTCTTGGGAAGGATTGTTTGACTGGATTTGAAAACCAACAATATTTTCTTCCCAACAGTTCTGTTAAGATGAGATCTATCCATTGTCCATAATATATTGCTGAATAATAATATGTGTGGTGTCTTTGACATAAATTATAAATTGGAAGATGTTCAGAGATTTAGGCCAACTGGAACTTTAACAATATTGGTGATGATGAGGAGTAGTTCTTATACCTTGCCTTGTTTGGTTGTATCGGTTATACATGTATGTTGTCCAGTAGGTTTGTTAGCTTTGATAGCAGAGAAGAAACAGACAGGGTACTCCATATGTTTTATGATCTGTTGTAAGGGTACTAATTGGTCTCTTCTGCTGCTTATCAGAGATGGCGGGAAGTAGCCACGCCGCTCTGCGACACCGCAGTACGAGTTGGATGCTTCCGAGTTCTTCACTATCATACTTGGGACTTCAGTATCATCCATGACGCAGGTATATAAAACGAGAGATCTCCCCTTCACCCATCTCATTATGATATCTGTTGTTTGCCTACATCACTCATTGTCCCAAACTGCAGAGGCTGCCTGACAGTTTTAAGAACATGCTGATGGGTGAAGATCCGGCAAATAATGTGAATGTGCGACAGGCCGACAGCGGGTTTCGCAGGCTGTGGGATGTGGAGTTGGTGATCAAGGAGGGCCACATGTAATTGTCTCGTCGGTGGGAGAAGTTCAACCGTGCCTACGACCTGTGGCTGGGGTACTTCCTTATCTTCAAGTACGACGACGACGCCACCATGCTCATCGTCAAGGTGTTCAATGCGACTATGTGTCGCATGCGCTACGCTGAAGATTATGATGCCGGTACGTTCTACCTCTTCTTATTCCTCTACATTTGGCTTTGTCTCACATCGATTGTTAACGGTCATTATTGCATTTGGACAGGTAATGGGAGCAGCAGCAACGACAATGGCTACAGCCAAAGCAGCAGCGACCATGGCTGTAGCGAAAGCAGCAGCGATTCTGGCTGTAGCGAAAGCAGCAGCGATTCTAGCTGTAGCGAAAGCAGCAGTGATTCTGGCAGCAGCATAGACAACAAGAAGGATGATCCGGACTGGAGTGCGGGAGAAGAGGAGCAGAATGGGGATGAGGAGCTGCAGGATGACGATGGGCATTAGGCTGACGATGACCTAGCGCCGGTGGTGGCTGACCAAGGGCTAGAGATGGTGGTGGCTGACCAAGGGCAAGAGATGGTGGTGGGTGACCATGGGCAAGAGATGGAGGTGGCTAAGGATGACCTAGCGATGGTCGTGCCTGAAGGTGGCCTCGCGATGGTGGTGGTGCCTGACAATGACCACGCACCGGTGGTGGCGTCGGTGATCCCACAACGGGGCGACATGACCAGGCCAATTGAGGTAGAAGACTACATCCCACTGCCTCCACCGCCTCCACCGCCTCGCCGCTCTTGGCGTATCAGGCTGAGGAAGGAGAAGGAGAAGAACAATGCATAAGGTTAGCTTGATTTATATATACTTAGTTACCTATGTTATCTCTAATATGCTTAGTTTCCTATAGGTTAGCTTCATTTTACCTAAGTTGGCTCTAATATGCTAACTTAGAGCTTATATGCTTAGTTTCCTATAGGTTAGCTCCAAAAGAACTTATGTTAGCACAAAATGATCAAGTTTACATAATAAGCTTATAGTCTTTTTCTTATTCTTCTTCTTTTCCAAAATGACATAGGTTAGCTTCATTATACCTAAGTTGGCTCTAATATGCTAACTTAGAGCTTATATGCTTAGTTTCCTATAGGTTAGCTCCAAAATAACTTATGTTAGCAGAAAATGATCAAGTTTACATAATAAGCTTATAGTCTTTTTCTTATTCTTCTTCTTTTCCAAAATGACAAAGGTTAGCTTCATTTTACCTAAGTTGGCTCTAATATGCTAACTTAGAGCTTATATGCTTAGTTTCCTATAGGCTGGCTCCAAAATAACTTATGTTAGCACAAAATGATCAATTTTACATAATAAGCTTATAGTCTTTTTCTTATTCTTCTTCTTTTCCAAAATGACATAGGTTAGCTTCATTTTACCTAAGTTGGCTCTAATATGCTAACTTAGAGCTTATATGCTTAGTTTCCTATAGGTTAGCTCCAAAATAACTTATGTTAGCACAAAATGATCAAGTTTACATAATAAGCTTATAGTCTTTTTCTTATTCTTCTTCTTTTCCAAAATGACATAGGTTAGCTTCATTTTACCTAAGTTAGCTCTAATATGCTAACTTAGAGCTTATATGCTTAGTTTCCTATAGGTTAGCTCCAAAATAACTTATGTTAGCACAAAATGATCAAGTTTACATAATAAGCTTATAGTCTTTTTCTTATTCTTCTTCTTTTCCAAAATGACATAGGTTAGCTTCATTTTACCTAAGTTGGCTCTAATATGCTAACTTAGAGCTTATATGCTTAGTTTCCTATAGGTTAGCTCCAAAATAACTTATGTTAGCACAAAATGATCAAGTTTACATAATAAGCTTATAGTCTTTTTCTTATTCTTCTTCTTTTCCAAAATGACACAGGTTAGCTTCATTTTACCTAAGTTGGCTCTAATATGCTAACTTAGAGCTTATATGCTTAGTTTCCTATAGGCTAGCTCCAAAATAACTTCTGTTAGCACAAAATGATCAAGTTTACATAATAAGCTTATAGTCTTTTTCTTATTCTTCTTCTTTTCCAAAATGACATAGGTTAGCTTCATTTTACCTAAGTTGGCTCTAATATGCTAACTTAGAGCTTATATGCTTAGTTTCCTATAGGCTAGCTCCAAAATAACTTATGTTAGCACAAAATGATCAAGTTTACATAATAAGCTTATAGTCTTTTTCTTATTCTTCTTCTTTTCCAAAATGACATAGATTAGCTTCATTTTACCTAAGGTGGCTCTAATATGCTAACTTAGAGCTTATATGCTTAGTTTCCTATAGGTTAGCTCCAAAATAACTTATGTTAGCACAAAATGATCAAGTTTACATAATAAGCATATAGTCTTTTTCTTATTCTTCTTCTTTTCCAAAATGACATAGGTTAGCTTCATTTTACCTAAGTTAGCTCTAATATGCTAACTTAGAGCTTATATGCTTAGTTTCCTATAGGTTAGCTCCAAAATAACTTATGTTAGCACAAAATGATCAAGTTTACATAATAAGCTTATAGTATTTTTCTTATTCTTCTTCTTTTCCAAAATGACATAGGTTAGCTTCATTTTACCTAAGTTGGCTCTAATATGCTAACTTAGAGCTTATATGCTTAGTTTCCTATAGGTTAGCTCCAAAATAACTTATGTTAGCACAAAATGATCAGGTTTACATAATAAGCTTATAGTCTTTTTCTTATTCTTCTTCTTTTCCAAAATGACATAGGTTAGCTTCATTTTACCTAAGTTGGCTCTAATATGCTAACTTAGAGCTTATATGCTTAGTTTCCTATAGGTTAGCTCCAAAATAACTTATGTTAGCACAAAATGATCAAGTTTACATAATAAGCTTATAGTATTTTTCTTATTCTTCTTCGTTTCCAAAATGACATAGGTTAGCTTCATTTTACCTAAGTTGGCTCTAATATGCCAACTTAGAGCTTATATGCTTAGTTTCCTATAAGTTAGCTCCAAAATAACTTATGTTAGCACAAAATGATCAAGTTTACATAATAAGCTTATAGTCTTCTTCTTATTTCTTTTCCAAAATTCTTCTTATTCTTCTTCTAGTGTTCTTCTTCTTCTAGTATTCTTCTAGTCTTCTTCTTTTTCTTCTTCTAACTTCTTGTTTATCATTTTGCAGATTTGATTTAATTCACGGAAGCTTGCATGGATGGAGTGCTTATTTTCCATTTGTGTTTTTATTTTGTATCAATGTGAAACTTTTGTGAATTGATGGATAACGGTGTTGGATGAACAATGTGAAACTTTTGTAATATGTAACGATGGAACTATGTGTTGGCTATGTATGTATATATGATGGAACTTGTGTGTTGGCTATGTATGTATATATGATGGAACTTGTGTGTTGGCTATGATTGTTATATGGATGCTTGTTGTATATATATGTGTTGGATATCTCATAGGTGAAATAGTGACATGAGATTAAGAAAAAAAATTGAAAAAATTGTTACTAATGGCGCACTAACGTGTGGTGCGCCATTAGTATAGCAGACACTAGTGGCGCACTGTGGGCAAAACTAATGGCGCACTGCCTGGTGCGCCATTAGTATACCAGATACTAATGGCGCACCACTGGTGCGCCATTAGTAAAAAATTCTAGTGGCGTGATACTAATGGCGCACCAGTGATGCGCCATTAGTAGGCAAAACTGGTGCGCCATTAGTAGCCCTTTTCCTAGTAGTGCCATGTTCGGAAAAGTACTGATCGACGTTGGTAAATGTACCATCGTCGTTGTCGTCGTCGTTCGGATCCTGTGCCATATGCATGTCCGGATCCTGTGCCATAGGGATGTCCGGCATGTCCGGTAGCGTTGCGGCGTTCTTGCCATGGCTTGGCGACGGCACGACTGGCGGTCTTGTCTGTGGGGTGGTGTCCCCCGCCCCCAAACGAATCTGGCTCTTCGGCCAAAGCAAGGGCCAGCTTACGCAGGCGCTGAGTGTCATCTCATCTTCTTTGTCGGCCCTAGCAGGTCGACTCGGAGGTAACAGCTCGTCGCAGCCTGGCAGCACCCGAACCACTTCAACCCTATACATTGTGGGTGGCATCGGATTACCGTGGAACACGGGGTTGCCCGGTTGAATGATTCTTCCCTTGGCGACATCGACCAACTCGCCGCCCACGAAGTGCAGGAGAGTGCAAGGAACGTTGGCGGCGCCCTGCGAAAATATGTAGGGCGTCAGGGATGCCCAGTCAAAGGCAAGGAGATGAAGTCCTGGCCCGAGAGGCTTAGTTACCGTGATGCTGTCGAGCTCGGCTAATGTCGAGGCACCGCCAACGGCGGGCGTGCAACTGACGAAGGGGCCGCTTGCTGGCGAGGTGCCGGCCGGCGTACACCCGGGTGCATTAAGCGCCAATGCCGGCGTCGGAGACACCAATACCGCCGCCGCCGGAGACACCAATGGCGCCGCCGCCGTAGACACCAATACCGCCGCCGCCGGAGACACCAATGGCGCCGCCTGCGCGTTGTGTGAGTTGCTGGCCATGAAGCTGGGAATCGGGGGCGGCCCCTGTTGGCCGCCCGCAATCCACGTCGTTATCCCATGAATCAAGGTAGGCATAATGCGGGTAAGCGTCGATCCTAGTTGTTGTTGCACTTGCTCTTGGACCATCTCCGGAATCCGCGCCACTTGCGCCTTGAGTGCTTCAACCTCGCGCGACTGGCTTTCCGAGCTGGTCTTTTTCTCCTTTCGCCCACCAGCGCCATAGTATGACGACCATTTTGTGGACAAGCCATTGCTGGCCACACGACCAGCTGACGTCGGCTTATTGAGCTTATCCCTGTTTTTCATTACGTTCAATTCCCTATTCAAAGGGGTGTCGAAAGGGGAGCTCTGAGACGACCCCGCGCTACTGCTTTCTTTGTCCCGCGGAAGGAATGTGAACCATTTAGAAATATCGGGGATTAATTAGAATGCAACCATATGGAGCTAATTACGCGAGGGTGTATTCCTTACCAGAACAACCTCAAGCTCCTTGGTCTTTGGATCCGTGGTAAGCTCCTTTGTTACCGGGTCCTCCTTGTACCGGGCCTTGAGAAATTCCTGGTCTGCTTGTCACTGTATTTCTCGAAGCGGGGCGGTAGGCCTTACTCGGCATGCTCCGCGTCCTCCTTGTCCCACACAGGCTCCGCCACTCTGTAACTGCCGGGACCGAGTTGGTGGACCCCTATATTCAACTTCGGCATTTCTTTCCCCCACTTACTTGATTCGGAGGTTGCGGAGCTCTCGCACTTGATCTTGAACTCCTTGTAGTCATCTTCGCTCATCAAAGGATATTTCGCCTTGATCTTCTCATAACTATCACCTTTGTCAATCATTGCCTTCACCGTGCTTTTCCAAGTAGACAGGGCCGTGCTCATCGTCGTGAGGGCGGCACCATTCACTTTATTACCCGAGAGGCGTGTGTTTGCGAACTCAGTGGGGAACTTGCATCGTTCGTGCAGCTTCATGAAGAGGAGGCTGCGCAAATTCCCTCGGTCCTTATGCCTTAGGTTCTTTGGGTTGATCGAGGCGGTGCTCCGGAGAATGCACCCGAGCTGAATCGAGTACCCCTTGACTACGTGTTTGGGCACCGTCGGATGCCCGCCGGAGTTCACTTCAGTAAAGTCCTCCCTGACGGTGCCGAGCACGTTCGGGCGCCGGTCCTTCCGTTGCCTCTTCGGTTGGCTGCCATCTGTGGGGCGCCACCATTATCAGTGGTGGCATCCGCGGCGCCATCATTAGTGGTGTCATCCTCGACGCCACTAGGGGTTGTGTAGTCAGGATCGGTGTCTTCCGCGGCGTCCTCATAGCGGTGAGGTTCTTCTTCCAACTCCTGGGACAGCTCCCAGAATTGCTTGCCGCCCGAACCGTCAGCCTCATCATTGTGGGCCATGTTTCGCTCTAAATAGGAAAAAAGTTTGGTCAAAAAGTTGGTTATTGTCAAGGAACAAGATCATGGTCTCATCATTTAGGGTTTGTCGGCACCGAGGAATCCTAAAAGCTAAGATTTTATCATTTAGGGTTTGTCGACGCCGAGGCACCCTAAAAGCCTAAGCATACATCATTTAGGTTCTCATCGACACCGAGGCACCCTATAGAAGCCAAGGTTTCATCATTTAGGGTTTGTCGACGTCGAGGCACCCTAAATGCTAAGTTAAGTTTTCATCATTTAGGGTTTATCGATGCCGAGGCACCCTAGGTTGGGCTAATCACTTGGCACTAATCACTTGGCTCTATTGCCACCTATGCAGGAAGAATGGCGGGGCAGTTGATCCTACTTCACTAAGTACTAAGATACCCCGGCCCATGCATTAGTCGCAAGTACCCCACATGTCCTATTTTTAGCAACGTCATGCTAAAATTCACGGAAAATTTCAGCATGACCTTTGCTGAAAATAGGACATATGGAGTACCCGAATTTGCCGGAACGGAAGTTAATCGACATTCCGGCAAACTCAAGGGCCTCTCGGGATACCTGCAATATCATTATCCCCGCGTAATGAAGTCACCAATGGGTTATTTCAGAAGATCACAAGTTGCATCATCACAAGTACAACATCATCTATAGCTTTATATTAACAAAGCATCAGCACATATACAAAAGACCACTTATGCCAACAGTATGGTTTATATCAGATTCAGAGTTAGAAACAGGAAAAACCAGTGCTTCAAACCCTACTGGACACAATTTACATCTATCAGTACGGGATGTCCTAACTAATTTCAAGTGTTCACAGGTGAACTTGTACCATGGATGAGCCTAGTGCTTCATTAGTCAACTGAATAGAGATAATAGGGCATAACACCATACATAAAGTGATGAGCATACATACTACTGTCCAAGCAAATTAACTGAATAGTATTGTGTCAAGTTCAGTTTGAAAATTCAGTTACTGCTTGAGTGATTTGACACCAAAAATTACTACCAAAAATTACAATGATTGTATATTGACTGCATATATTCATTGTACAGGACTGAATTCAGTCAAGAAAACCTGTCAATTTCTGTTCACTGCATATATTCACTGTACATGCTATCATGTTCTATTTCAGCTCAAGAATGACACACTCAACTTCATTGCTTCAACCACATGGACAACAGAGCAAATGTTGGAAGTTGACAATATACTTTAGATTCACACATGCTCCCCTAATTATTTTGTCTGTATCTTTAGATTATCTACTTCAGGCACAATCATACACAATTCTGACTAATTCATCACTGTAGGCCAGCATGAAACACACTCCTCCAAAAAAAGCCTAAAATTCCACTATTATTGCCTATAAAAAGGCCTAATATCCACTAGTATTGCCTCTAAAAAAGCCTTAAAAGTCCACTATTGTTGACAATCAAAATATGATCTGAACTGTAAGGAGTTAACTGAAAAATGAGTGGTTGTTGGCATGAGGGAGTAAACTGATTGTTGGCACAAAAATATTGGTTCTTCAAACATGAAAACAGTCACAAACATAATGCACTTGGTTTGTGTTGAGTTTTTGCTTTCAGGGATTGGTTTGTGTTGAGTTGTTAACCTAAAGGTTCGGCAGTTTGAATCTCCTTTAGCTAGTTTGAATCCATGGACTACCCTGTTAGATTGGGACAGAAGATACGTACCTACTTATCTTTCTATTCCGTCACCAACAATGGCTTTTCCAAGAATAATATCCCTGCATGATCATAGGTGAGAGGTTAACTAACTGCCTCAAAGGCATAATCAATGCATCAGCTCGAAGAAATAATGCGATTGACACGTCAAAACTATGACAAAAATGTAAAACTTGATGGCAACTATGACATGGCAAGAAAGAACTCATATGTAGTGATGGCAGAACGTATGAATTTGCCGCGGCAAAATTTGGTTCTCCCTAAAAACAAAATGGAAAAATTCTGGTGGAACGAATCTAAATTTTCCATTCACTGCATATTGGAAATTGCCCTAGAATACCCCTACCAGTTCTGAACCAGATGAAAAACTACATATCACAAAAATACCATGGTACAGAATGGTGGTGAAATTTGCCATGACATTTCTACTAGTGCACTAGGTCATGGCATGTCATCTATACTAGTCTACTGGGTCATGGGATGCAATTTGTGGTGAGAAAACTAAACACAAAATTTGGATGTGCCTCCACTGGGTCATGGCACATCAATTTACAAATAATCAAACTAACAAAAATGACAAAAAGACGGGGGGTTGAGGATGTTGCCACTAGCAGTGGAAAAGGAGGAAGGAGGAGGCCCTCCCCAATCTTGCAACCATAGACTGCCACGGTCGAGGGGAGGGAGGGAATGGGGAATGGTGGAGAGAGGAAGGAAGGAGGAAGGAGGAGAGGTACCTGGTCGCCGGAGGGGGTGGGGTCGGGGTACGAGCTCGTCCGGATCCTCGCTCGCCGCGGTCGAAAGAGAGCAGGGGGCCGGTGGCGGACGACGGCAGGGGCAGGCGGGGTGGAGGGAGCACCTTGGTTGGGGCGGAGCGGCGAGGGCGACGGGGCGACGAAGCGGCGAGGGCGACGGGGCAACAGAGCAGCGAAGGCGACGGACGGGAGGATGAGGCGTGGCGGACGGCGGCGGTCGAAACCCTAGGCGGTCGCTCGCTCGCTTCTGGGGTTGGGTTGGGGGTGGGTCGATTGATCGATGGGGATCTAGTGGCGAGGGAGAGAGGGTCGAAGGGGATCTGGCGAGGGAGAGGGAGATAGCTAGGGGGAAGCTTACTAATGGCGCACCAAACCTCGGTGCGCCATTAGAAATCTTTTTTTAGATAGTAATGGCGCACCCCGTAGCGGTGCGCCATTAGAAATCATTTTTTTAGATAGCAATGCCGCACCCCGCAGCGGTGCGCCATTAGAATTTTTTTATTACAGTTCGAGCACAGGTTATATTGCACCTAACCCAATCCACATCAGAACCCGCCCACTAGCCCGACTGGTCAGCACGCAGCACACACACCAGGAGGTCCTCGGTTCGATTCCCAGCCGGCCCGTTGGCGGCGGTGGAGCGGGGGAGGGCGCGGGGGGCCGGGTGCTCGTCGGCGGCGGTGGAGGGGGATCGAGATCGAGTGTCCTCATGAATTCAAAAAGTGCCCGTGAAATTTAAAAATATTCATGATATCAAAAAGGGCCCATGAAATACAATCGAGAAATGAAGACTACGATTTAAATACAATCGATCTTAGCTAGCTATCTATTCACAATCTTGTTGCCCTTCTTTTTCGCAAATGGAGTTCTTCTGTGGAACGGACGTCCTATAGGTAGGGTGGTCCTGCTTTTTCTTATGGTGTGTGCTGCTACTTCATCGTCGTCGTCATGTTCGATCTTCGGGTCGCCGTACTTGTCGAAGTCTTGCTCATTGGCTACTCCATCCATTCCGATGATCTTCCTTTTGCCTCTCCTCACGACAACACGACTGGGCTTTGACGGGTCGATAATGAAGAAGCATTGGTCCACTTGGGAAGCTAGTACCCATGGCTCATTTTTCGCGGTGACGTTTGCGCCCGCGGTCTTGGATTTGGCTTCGGGTATAACCATGGTGGTAAAATACCGGTCTTCTTTTAGGACGCTCTTGGCCCACCTGACACGGAACATCGGGACCTTCTCTCGAGCGTAGCTCAGCTCCCAGATGTCCTCGATCCTTCCGTAGTATCTGTCCTTGTCGTTACCGGTGTAGGATTCCATCGTTACCCCGGAGTTCTGATAACCATCGCTCTTCATGTCCTTGTCCTCAGTGTAGAATGTGTAGCTGTTCATATCGTACGCCTCATAGGTCATCTGGTTGTGCTCGGCGCCCTGTGACAAGGCGAATATGAGTTGTTCTTCCGCGGAAGAATCCTCATGTAAAGGGTACGACAGAAGCTTCTGCTTGAACCAACGCGTGAAACATGAGTGTTGCTCTTTGATTATATCTCCGTCCGTCCTCTGTTGGCCTCGGTCATTGTACGTCTTCTCAAAAAAGGTTTTGTGCTCTACCACCCAAGGATCGACCACGTCTATGTGTTGTAGCGCGACTAGGTTTGCTCTTTCAAAGTCGGCGAGTCGACCCTCGAAGTTGACATGCATTTTGCGGCGACCCTCACGGTGACCCCATCCAACGAGCCTGCCGAGGTGCCTGTTGACGGGCAGACCAACGGGGTTCTCGATGCATAGATAATTCGTGCAGTAGGAGATGCACTCTTCGGTCAGAAAGCCCCTGGCTATACTTCCCTCTGGACGTGACATGTTGCGAACGTATCCTTTGATGACACCATTCATCCTTTCGAACGGCATCGTGCTATGCAGGAACGTCGGCCCGAGTTGGATGATATCCTCCACGATATGGACCAGCAGATGCACCATAACGTCGAAGAATGCGGGCGGGAAGTACATCTCAAGCTCGCATAGTATCACCACGATCTCTTCCTGTAGCCTTCTGAGTTGCCTCACGCCAATCGACTTTCGAGAGATGACGTCGAAAAAGTTGCATAGGCCAAATAGCGTTTCACGGACGTGCGCGTCCATGATCCCACGGATTGCAACTGGAAGTATCTGCGTCATCAGCACGTGACAGTCGTGAGACTTCATCCCGCTGAACTTCTGCTTCGCTGGGTCTAGGTATCTACTTATCTTCCCCGCGTAACCATAAGGAAGTTTTACTCCTACAAGGTAGGTGAAAAACTGCTCGATCTCCTCCTGACTTAGAGTGAAGCACGCGGGAGGGTAGTCACTTTCGGTCTTCTTGGCCTTTTTGCCTTTGCGACGAGTTTCTGTGTCCTGCTTCGCCTCATCATGATCATCATCATCATCATCATTAGCATGAAGCTTCTGCCTGATGCCCATTGATTTCAAGTCTGCCCTTGCTTTCAGCCCATCTTTGGTCCTCTCTGGCATGTTGAGCAGGGTACCAAGCAGACTCTCGCACACGTTCATCGTGATATGCATGGCATCAAGGCTATGAGGCACACGGTGGATCTTCCAGTATGGAAAGTCCCAGAAAACAGACCTCGTTTTCCATACCTTCAGCAGCGGCTCTGGCGCCTTTCGCTTCTTTCCCGGCTCTGGCGCCTTTTGCTTCTTTCCCGGCAGTGGGCAATCTTTCCAATTTTTCAACAGCTTGTCTATTTCCTCGCCGCTCCTCGTACGCGGGCGTTTTCGGGGTTCGGTTTCACCATCGAACAGATCCTTGCATTTCCTCCACGGGTCATCGTTGCGAAGCCACCTTCGATGTCCCGTGAACACAGTTTTCGAAGATCCGGGATCTCTATCTAGCTGGCAATACGTTGTATCATCCATGCACCTTACGCATCTAGAAAATCCGTGGACTACCTGCCCCGCGAGATATCCGTAACCAAGATAGTCGTGCACCGTCATGAGCAGTGCGGCTCTCATAGGGAAATATTCTTTCTCTGCGGCGTCCCACGTATTGGCTGGCATTTTCCACAGCGTGTCTAGCTCCTCTTTCAGCAGCCCCAAATACAGATTGATGTCATTCCCTGGTTGTTTCGGCCCTTCAATTAGCATACTCATGTGAATGTACTTCCTCTTCATGCACAACGAGGGGGGAAGGTTGTACATCCACACAAACACAGGCCACGTGCTATGTGTGCTTCTGTGGCTGCCAAACGGATTGACTCCATCGGTGCTCGTGCCCAGCACGATGTTCCTTGGATCCTTCCCAAATTCTGGGTATTCGAAGTTCAACGCTTGTCACTGGCTCGCATCCTTAGGGTGACTCAGCATCCTATCTTTTTTATTTATCTCCGGATCATTTCCGTCATCTTCCCGCTTCTTCTCCTCCCTATCCGCGTGCCAATGCAAGAGCTTTGCTACCTTAGGGTCCGTGAAATACCGCTGCAGACGAGGAGTGATTGGAAAGTACCACACCGATTTTCGAGGAGTTTTCTTCCTCTTCTTGTATCGAGTGACGCCGCACACCAGACATATGGTAGACTCCGCGTGCTCGTACCGATAAATGATGCAATTGTTCACGCACACATGGTATTTCACGTGCGGTAAATCCAGAGGACACACGATTTTCTTTGCCTCCTCAAAACTGGTCGGGCACTTGTTCTCCTTAGGAAGACGTTCGTGCCAGAATGACATGTTCTCGTCGAAGCATGCATCGATCATTTTGTGTTTTACCTTCATCTCCAGAGCCATGAGCGTTACTTTCAGGCGGGTATCCTCGGGCCTGCATCCTTCATACAATGGAGTAACCGCGTCTATCTCCAGTTGATCCAGCTTGGCTATCTCTCGTGCGGCAGCTCTTGTGTTATCCGTCTGCTTGAGAAGCAGCTTTTGAATATGAGGGTCCTGCACCCAGTCTCCATCGTCGTCTGCTCCAGCATCTTCATCTTCATGATCATGCCCTTCGTCTTGATCTTCCTCATCATCATGTACGACATCTTCTACATGATGACTGTGTACAGCATCACCGTCGTGATCATGTCCTGGAGATTCTTCATCTTCTCGCCCGCCCTCGCCGCGGTGGTACTTGTCTTGTTGCCCTTCCTCATTTGTTGCCCGGCCCCCATGGATGACTTCATAGTCATCTTCATCACCTTGCCACCGATAGCCATCCATGAAACCATGCAAGAGCAGGTGGTCCCACACCTGCCCGGAATCCGGGTCCGCAATAAGGCTCTTCAGCTTGCATCTTCGACACGGACATCTTATCTCCGTCTCGTTCTTTTGAAGCATCTCGGCCTTCGCGGAGCTCAAAAACCTATTCACGATGCCTTCGGTCATCGTGCGGACCATGGTCACCTGCGGGGTAGAGCAAAACGATATTTTAGAACCAAGAAAAACATTTGGCATGACCTTCCCTAAAAATAGGACCAAAAAGAATGCATGGTGCCAAAATTCTCGCCGAAACGGAAATGAATCAACATTCTGGCAAAATATTGGCAACTATCGCATTTCAAATACCGGTACCTGCAAACACAAACATATATGCAACACCACAAACACATGCAACACCACAAACATACATATATCTAGCTAGGCCACAAAAAGTGCATGTGCACGTTGTTGGAGTGAGCTAGGGAGAAAAAAAGTAGATCTACATCATGAAGATAGCTTTCCCCTTACTTACCTATCAAAAAAGGTAATTTCACCACTTAATTTTGATGAATCTATGGTGGAAATGAGGTGAGGAGGAGGAGGCAGCCGAAAGCTTGGAGAAGGAGGTGGAGGGAATGAAGTGGGGAAAGTGAGTGGGTAGGTGTGGGGCTGTCCAAAATATCTTGTTGGGTCCCAGGTTACTAATGGCGCACCACCTGCAAATGCGCACTAATGGCGCACTTTTACAGGGTGCGCCATTAGTAGTTTAAACTAGTAATGGCGCACTGTGAGGCGGTGCGCCATTAGTAGTTTTGCAAAAAAAAAAGAATAAAAAAAATAAATTAGTACTGGCGCACTCCATGTCTGGTGCGCCATTACTAGTTACTAGTTAGAACTAGTAATGGCGCACTTTGGTAGGATGCGCCATTAGTATGTATGTAAAAATGAAAAAAAAAATTATCACTAGTGGTGCACCTGTTTTCGGGTGCGCCATTTGTTTCTTCCGCACTAATGGCGCATCACCAACTGGTGCGCCATTAGTATATAGTAGTGGCGCACTACTTCCCTGGTGCGCCATTAGTGTCCATCCTATCTATAGCCCTTTTCCTAGTAGTGAGTACTTCTTCCACATGGCGCCGTCTCCGACACCGTGCATGCGTCCATACGATGGTCGAGTATCCACCGGTTGTCGTTTCAATATGTTCAACTCCCGGTCGAATGGAGTGTCCCACTTGGGCCTCGCCAATGCCTCAGACGGCGAGTCGCTTTTGCCCGCAATCCGGTGCTGCTCTCTCTGCAAAAGGCACAAGGATCGTTTACAAATATGACTAACGCGTGCAGTCGAATTGATCAGAAACTAAAATTAGATACAACTACGGTGCACAAGGATCGTTTACAAATATGACTAACGCGTGCACAAGGATCAAATATGACTGCTTTTGCCAGCAGTCTCATGAACTCCATAATGACCGGTGTTTTCTCGTAAACCTTGTTCACTGGGTCCCAACAGTGCCGAGCCCTGAGGATGTCACGCTCATGCGGGACAGTGAAATCGGCCAAGGGGTTTGGGATGCCAAGACTCGCGGCTTCCGCGTCCTCCTTGACCCATTTGGACCTCTTTCCGCCGTAACCACGGCTTCCGAGGTGGTGGCTCCGAATGTTCCTCTCTTGAAGCCCCTTCATGTACTGAGACTTGTTTTTGGCAGCTTTGGCCTCGCAAGCCTCCTTGAATATTTGAAACTGCTCTTCCATGATTGTCGGATTATCCTTTACAATCTCGGAGTAGGGTTCCTTCTTGTCGATGATCTTTGCTTTCACTCGATTTTTCCAGGCGGCCAACGCGTTGCTAAACTTGGTCATGGCGTGTTTGTTTATCTTCTTCATTGCCGGGTCCTCATCTGGATCTTCATAATCCTTCTCATTCCATCCCGGGAACAAGAATATCTGGTGAAACTTCTTTAGGAGGGAGCTCCTCATATTTTCTATCTTCGGTAGTTTCTCATCATTGATGGTGGCGGTTGTCCGTACGATGCAACCTATTTGATTGCCGTAGCATCGACGCGCTTCCTCGGGCGCCTTTGGCTAAAAATTGCCGTCGTCCACCTCCGTGACCACCAGCCTAGTAGTCTTGAGTTTGTTAGGAAGCCGTTGCCTCTTTGCTTTCTGTTCTATACCGGCTCCGCTCCCCGAGGCAGCGCCGATCTTGATGCCGGTCTGAGTCTCCGCGCCGGTCTCTGTCTCAGCAACGGCCTGAGTCTCAGCATGGTCTTAGTCTAAGCACCGGTCTCAATCTCAGCGCCGATCTCGATGCCGGTCTGAGTCTCAGCGCTGGTCTTAGTCTCAGCACTGGTCTGCGTGTCGGTCTCAGTCCCGATGCCACCGATTGATTGTTGGCAAGGCTAAAAAATTCGTCTGCCGCCCAGTAGATGTCGTCGCAATCACCAGAACCATGTCCTTCATCGTTGCTAGCCATGTTTCCTACGATTAAATCTAGTAAATTAATTCTAGACCTAATAAAATGAATAATAACATACAAAAGGCCTATGTTTTGTAGGAACGTTGACTCCTTCCTGGTGCGGCAAATCCCGTGCACTCGATATGTCCTAGTTTGTAGCACAAGTCATGCCGAAATTCACGGAAAATTTTGGCATGACCTTTGCTAAAAAGTGGAAAAATCGAGAACCTGAAATTTGCCAGAACGGAAATGAATCAACATTCCGGCAAAACATATATAGGCCACTCATCTTCATTCAAACAACAAAGCCACTTGGGCACAAACAACATGACCACTTCAATGAAAAGATATAATCAACAATAAAAGTCTAGGAAGGGATCATCTTTAAAATAAAACTTGCCTACATAACCTAGATAATTAACCTAATTAAACTAGTTAACCTGACTAGTTCTCTGTCAAAGCCCAAACTAAATTTTTGCACTAACCTAGGTAATTAACCTAATTAAACTAGTTAACCAAACTACTTCTCTGTCAAAGCCCTAACTAAATTTTTGCCCTAATCTAGATAATTAACATAATTAAAATAGCTAACCTATGCATGAGAGAAAGGAGGGGGGGGCTTACAGAGAATGGATCCAGTGGTGGCGATGGAGGCAATGGTGGCGAGGGAGGCAGGGGCGTCTCCGGTGACGGCGAGGGAGGCAGTTGTGGCGAGGGAGGATCCGGTGGCGTCGATGGCAGCTCCGGTGGCGTTGATGAGGCCACACGGCTCCGTGGCATTGGGGGCAGCTCCAATGGCATCAACGGCACACGGCTCTGGTGGTTCCGGGGGCGTCGATGTCGGCAGGAGACGGTGGCGAAGTGGGGTGACGGCGAATCGGGGTGACGGCGACGGGGTGGGTCGAGGGATTTGGGGGGCAAGTGGTGGACGGGGGGGGGGGGGGGGCGGTTTTTTGGTTAAGTCAAAACTAGCGGTAGCGCGTTTTGCAGAACGCGCTAGAGCTAAGGTAGCTATAGCACTTTTTCCAAAATGCGCTACTGCTATACATATGTAATTTTCTCTCTTTTTTATTTCCTTTTCTGTTTCTATAGCGGGGGTCCTGGAAACGCGCTGCAGCTGCATTAGCTACAGCGCCTCTTACTAACACACGCTACAGCTAAGCCTTTCTCTGTTTTTCGCTTTTTCATTTATTTTGCTTTACATTTTATTTTATTTGTCTTTCTCCTTTTTCAGTTTCTTTCATTTTCATTTACTTTTCTATTTGTTTTTAATTTCATTTTATTTCCATTAGCAGTAGCGCTGTTACAGGGAAACGCGCTGCTACTCATGCCCTAGCGGTAACGCGCTTCCTGCAAGGTTGCTACTGCTATGCTTAGCCCATCGTTCCACCAATGGGAATATTAGTAGTAGCGCTTTTACGGGCACACGCGCTACTACTAGGATCGTATCTGTAGCGCGGTTTATTCTGAACCGCTACTGCTATCTAGCACTAGCGCCCTTTTTTAACCCGCGTTGTTGCCAAATTTCTGTGTATGAGGTTTTCCCTAGAAGTTTTGATGTATATCTTAATGTGTTCTAAGTGGCTTATTTAAGCAGAGATGTTATCCTGCAGAACATCTTTTGAAGAACACACCTATATGATTCTGATTGTCAAACATCGCAATCTATGAGAGTATGGTTCTCTCTAGTAAACTCATGAAAGGTCACAGAGTATGACGCATAAGCTCCACCCGCGAGGAAGACCCACGGTAGCCACGTATCGGTCAAGGCTTTATGTGAAGCTAGATTCGCAGAAAACTTGCAGTTCAAGGCCCAGTCCACTGTTCAAGTTGCTTTCTAGTGTAGCATAGAGTTCTAGGTGGAAGTTCAACTTAAGAGTCTCCACTACAGTACCGGTATATAAAATAGTGTTTCGGAACCAAATGCAAATTTCTGTGTGCCTCTGGGATATGGTGGGGGATTGCTAGAATTTAGTCAATTTTGGGCAGCCAATAACTATTTCAGAAATTCCTAATAAATCCTAGAGGCCCACTTTCCCCACTTGTACGAGCATGAGAACAAGAGGGATATCCACGCGCACTCCTCCTCCGCCGCCCGCCTCGCCACGCCATGCCTTGTCACGACGCGATGCGCCGCGCCACGGGTTGCGGGAATGAGCCGAGCCGATATCTAATTTTTTTTCCATGCACTACGGGTATACGAAAGGTCACACGGAAGCTGAAAAGATTTTTGCGAAAGTGGAGTTTGAATGCGAATGGTGCAGCCCTTTGGCTGCTGGCTGTTCGCTTTGCCTCCGTCTCTTCGTTTCGCCTGCCGTCACTGCCCTCTCGCCTCTTCTTTCCCGACGTCGACTACCTCAGCAACGACATGGCTGGAGAGGATGTTGACCCCAAGTCTAGTGCTTCTGCTGCTGTTCTCCCATATGTGTTCTTCTTCTTGCTATCAGATGTCCTGCCACAGTTCCTCGTACTAGCTAGTACTTGCCCTACATGTGTTAGGTTCTACTCCATATATGCAACATGATCGAGTGTCTGTCCTAGATGTGTTCAGTTCAAGTTCATATATGCAAATTCTATTTAGTTTTCCTCTATCGGGTTGCATGACTTGCTTTATCGCGGCTATATTAGTCATGCTTTACCTAATATTTCTATTAATAAAATCATTTAGTAAATTGCCCATATTTCCAACAATCCAAAAACCTTATAGTAGGCAATTTACACCAAGTGGTTTTGCTGCTTCCATGAGACCTCCTATGTTTGAGGGTATCCACTATAAGAGGTGGCGTGTGAGACCAGTCATATGATTTCAAACCATGAGTTGCTATGACGCCACTCTTGGCGAACCTGAAGGAGAGCTTGATGCTCAACAGGCACAAGCTTTTCAGAAAAAGGATACTCTGTAGGCTGCTCTCTTGAGTGTTCTTAGTGAGAACATAGTTGATGCTTATGCGTCAATTGATAATGGAAAAGATATGTGGGATGCACTCGAGGCCAAGTTTGGGGTCAACAATGGAAGCAGAACTCACAACACTAGATACAACTACGGTTGAAGCAGATTGGCTTCATTGGCTCCTGAATGACTTGCCGGTTGTTGAGAAACCTGTACCGGGTATCCTTATGAACTACGACAATCAAACAGTGATCAAGAAAGTGAGCAGCTCAAAGGATAACATGAAGTTATCAAGACATGTTCAGAGAAGGTTAAAGTCTGTGAGGAAAATGGAAAACTCCGAAGTTATTGCATTGGATTATATCCAAACGTCTAAAAATCTGGCAGATCCTTTTACTAAGGGTCTATCACGTAATGTGATAGACAACGCATCAAGGGAGATGGGTATGAGACCCACAATATGAGTTGTTCATAGTGGTAACCTATTCTTTGTGATCGGAGATCCCGTGAATCAGATGTGGAAGACAAGTTGTTGGTCAACTGAGAGGAGAGTATCCCTACTATTCACAATACCACTCCATGAAGATGCAATACAGTCCTAATCTGCATGGCTGGTTGATGTATATCTTAATGTGTTCGAAGTGGCTTGTTTAAGCAGAGGTGTTATCCTGCAGAACATCGTTTGAAGAACACACCTATATGAGTCTGATTGTCAAATGTTGCAATCTATGAGAGTAGGGTTCTCTCTAGTAAGCTAATGAAAGGTCACGAAGTATGACGCATAAGCTCCACCCGCGGGGAAGACCCACGGTAGCCACGTATCGGTCAAGGCTTTATGTGAAGCTAGATTCGCAGAAAACTTGCACTTCAAGGCCCAGTCCACTGTTTAAGTTGCTTACTAGTGTAGCATAGAGTTCTAGGTGGAAGTTCAACTTAACAGTCTCCACTGCAGTACCGGTATATAAAACAGTGTTTTGGAACCAAAGGCAAATTTCTGTGTGCCTGTGGGATCTGGTGGGGGATTGCTGGAATTTAGTCTATTTTGGGCAGCCCAATAACTATTTAAGAAATTCCTAATAAATCCTAGTGGCCCACTTAGCCCATTTGTGCAAGGCAAGGGATACTACTAAAGTTTAGTCCCACATTGCTAGTTTAGTGGGAGTTGGACCTCCTTATAACGGAGGTTCTTTCCCCACTTGTATGAGCATGAGAACAAGAGGGATATCCACACTCGCTCCTCCTCCGCCGCCCACCTCGCCACGCCACGCCTCGTCACGATGCGCCGCAAGTTGCGGGAATGAGCCAAGCCGATATCTAAATTTTTGCCACGCACTACGGGTATAAGAAAGGTCACACGGAAGCTCAAAAGATTTTTGCGGAAGTGGAGTTTGAATGCGAACGGTGCAGCCCTTCGGCTGCTGGCTGTTCGCTTCGCCTCCATCTCTTCGTTTCTCCTCCCGTCGCTGCCCTCTCGCCTCCTTCTCTTGCGCCTATAAAAGGAAGGTCGCTCCTCCCAGAGAGACGCACCAGAACTACTCCTTTCCTTGCCATCGGTTCCATCTCTGAGTTGTTGCTGTCTTCCTCATCCCGGCTTGCGGCGTGCACCGCACGTCGGGACACTAGGCCTCCGAGACCACACCTTTTGAGTCTTGTACGGCAGAAGGGTGATTAGGTTTTTGGGGAGCGCTCTGCGCGACTAGTGGCTTCTTCATCACAGACTCCGACGACTACTTCCCCGACGATGACATCTTCCCCGACGTCCACTACCTCAGCAACGACATGGCTGGAGAGGATGTTGACCCCATGTCCAGTGCTTCTGCTGCTGCTGTCCCGTATGTGTTCTTCTTCTTTCTATCAGATGTCCTGCCACAGTTCCTCGTACTAGTACTTGCCCTACATGTGTTAGGTTCTACTCCATATATGCAACATGATCTAGTGTTTGTCCTAGATGTGTTCAGTTCAAGTTCATATATGTAAATGCTATTTACTTTTCCTCCGTCAGGTTGCATGACTTGCTTTATCGCGGCTATATTAGTGATGCTTTATCTAATATTTCTGTTAATAAAATCATTTGGTAAATTTCTCATATTTCCAACAATCCAAAAACCTTATAATAGGCAATTTACCCCAAGTGGTCTTGCTGCTTCCATGAGACCTCCTATGTTTGAGGGTATCCACTATAAGAGCTGGCGCGTGAGAGGAGTCTTATGGTTTCAAACCATGAGTTGCTACGGCGCCACTCTTAGCAAACCTGATGGAGAGCTTGATGCTCAACAGGCAAAAGCTTTTCAGAAAATGGATACTCTATTTAAGGCTGCTCTCTTGAGTGTTCTTGGTGAGAACATAGTTGATGCTTATGCGTCAATTGATAATTGAAAAGTAATGTGGGATGCACTCGAGGCCAAGTTTGGGGTCTCGGATGTTGGCATTGAGCTGTACATCATGGAGCAATTCTATGATTACAGGATGAATGAAGAGTGCTTCGTGGTTGAGCAAGCTCATGAGATACAGTCATTTGCTAGAGAACTTGAGCACTTCAGTTGTATGCTACCAGACAAGTTTGTTGCCGGAGGTATCATCACTAAGCTTCCTCCTTCGTGGAGGAACTTTTCTACCTTGCTGAAGCATAAGAGGCAGGAGTTTTCCATCCAGGATCTCATTGGTACTCTTGATGTGGAAGAAAAGGCGAGAGCAAAGGACACATGTGCTCGAGGTATTGAGGGAGGATCTAGTGCCAATCTGGTACAGAAGAAGAACTTCCAGTCCCACAAGTTCAAGAACAAGGGCAAGTTTGATGGTAAAGCAAAGTTTGATGGGAAGAACAAGGCTGTGCAACACACGAAATTCAAGAAGAAGAATGACAAGAAGAAAGGTGCTTATCATGTGTGTGGGAATCTTGATCATTGGGCTCCTAGTTGCCCTAATCGCTATGACAAGCGTCATCCTGGGAAAGGCGGCAAGACCGCTAATGTTCTCATTGGAGACTCTGACATGAAGGATGCTGGACCACAGGGACTTCAACCGTGCTGATGGGCAACGGTTCAAGTGCTTCTGTTCGTGGTGTTGGCACAGTCGATATGAAATTTACTTCGGGGAAGATCGTGCGGCTGAAGAACGTGCATTATGTCCCCTCCGTCAATAAAATTCTTGTTTGCGGAATTCTCTGTGTAGAGATGTCTACAAGCTTGTCTTTGAGTCGATTAAATTTGTAATATCTAAGTATGGAACCTTTGTTGGTAAAGGCTATGTGTTAGGAGGTCTGTTTCTTTTATCCTTTTCAAATGTTTGCAATAAAGTTGTTAATCGTATTTGTAACAATAGTGAATCCAATGTTCGGCATTCACGTCTTTGTCATGTTAACTTTGGTTGCATGTCGCGACTAGCGAAGTTGAACTTAATCCCTAGTTTCACCACTGTCAAGGGATCTAAGTGTCAACTGTGTGTGCAAGCTAAGAAACCTCGTAAGTCTCACACGACTGCAGAAACGAGAAATCTCTCACCACTAGAGCTCATACATTCAGATCTATGTGAAATGAATGGTGTTTTGACAAAAGGTGGAAAGAAATATTTCATGATGTTAATGGACGACTCCACTATTTTGAGGACCAACTATGCATCTGAAGATGCTGACTACTGGAAGGAAGCGGTTCATAGCGAGATGGATTCCATCTTGGCGAATGTAACTTGGGAGATAACTGATCGTCCTTATGGGTGCAAACCAATAGGATGCAAATGGGTATTCAAGAAGAAGCTTAGGCCTGATGGTACTATTGAAAAGTACAAGGCTCGGGTCGTGGCTAAGGGATATACCCAAAAGGAAGGTGAAGACTTCTTTGATACTTCCTCACCTGTGGCTCGACTGACCACTATTCGAGTTCTACTTTCACTAGCTGCCTCGCATGGTCTTCTCGTTCATCAAATGGATGTTAAGACTGCTTTCCTAAATGGAGATTTGGACGAGGAAATCTATATGGAACAACCATATGGGTTTGTACTAGATGGTCAGGAAGGAAAAGTGTGCAAGTTGCTGAAGTCTTTGTATGGACTCAAGCAAGCACCTAAACAGTGGCATGAGAAGTTTGAAAAAACTTTAACATCCGCAGGCTTTGTTGTAAACGAAGCTGGCAAATGTGTGTACTATCGCTGAGGGAGTCCTGGATTAGGGGGTCTCCGGACAGCCGGACTATATCCTTTGGCTGGACTGTTGGACTATGAAGATACGAGATTGAAAACTTCATCTCGTGTCCGGATGGGACTCTACTTGGCGTGGAAGGCAAGCTTAGACAATATAGATATGTATATCTCCTCCTTTGTAACCGACCTTGTGTAATCCTATCCCCCTCCGGTGTCTATATAAACCGGAGGGTTTTAGTCCGTAGGACAACATACAATCATACCATAGGCTAGCTTCTCGGGTTTAGCCTCTCTGATCTCGTGGTAGATCTACTCTTGTACTACCCAAATCATCAATATTAATCAAGCCGCACATAGGGTTTTACCTCCATCAAGAGGGCCCGAACCTGGGTAAAACATCGTGTCCCCTGCCTCCTATTACCATCTGCCTGAGACGCACAGTTCGGGATCCCCTACCCGAGATCCGCCGGTTTTGATACCGACATTGGTGCTTTCATTGAGAGTTCCTCTGTGCCGTCGCCAGAAGGAAGGATGTCTCGTCTCGTCTTTAGAGATGGTACTACTATTGGAGGAGCTTTGGCTGTCGGCCAAACTCTCCGGCTAGGCGGTTTCATCATGACCGCCTGTTCAGCCGCCGCACCGACGATGACTTCTCGGGTCATCGAAAACAACCTCCATGTCAAATCGGCACTCGCCGAACAGATGGATCCAATGGAGCTCGCCTCCTTAAACGAGCTCTTGGATCGCATCACCGCCTTGGGAGTCGCTACGGACTATGATCGGATTGGGCTTAAACCCGATCAAAGGGAGATTAACTCTCCACCGGTCACCCATCATATTGCAGTGGTGGAGGAACAATGCGGCGACCTTTCCTCTATCTTGAGGA
Organism: Triticum monococcum; assembly: GCA_034509565.1. Taxonomy (NCBI): domain Eukaryota; kingdom Viridiplantae; phylum Streptophyta; class Magnoliopsida; order Poales; family Poaceae; genus Triticum; species Triticum monococcum. The sequence continues at coordinate 677,725,053 of CM067845.1, forward strand.
CCAACTATGTCCGGATTCCCGAGCACTCCGAGCGGGACGCCCATTCGCGGGAGGACAACATCCTATCCCTGAACTTAGAGTCAGGCAGCGGGCCAGGATTATCGGGTAAAATCCCGGAACCGGAACTCCCAAATTTGGAAACTCCTTGGCCCCTGGATCCCAGATCGGGTAAGGGTTCGGATTCAATTCCACCCACCCACCCAAACATAAGCGTTCTTTCCCACATTAGGCAAGAGCCCCAGGAAATAGTACATCACTATTGGGCCAGATTCCTCCTTGCGATGAACAAGGTTAAGGACTATCGCGAGGAAGACGCAATCCTATTTTTCTGCAATAATTGCATGGACAAGGGAATCATTAACGCCATAAATCGCCGTGATATAACACGGTTCGTGGACTTGGCATCCATAGTACAAAAGTACTGTGCGATGGAAAGTGCCTAGAAAACCGAAACAAACTTTTGGGATAATCCGACCCTGAATACAAACCCAGTCCGAAATAAAAGGGTGCATTATCACAATACACCCGGGTCAACTACCAAAAAGCAAAAACCCTCTACAGGGCATTGAACCGTACTGGAGGGATGGCTCAACGGACCCTGCAAAATTCATAGTACAGCGGATATAATACCAACGCACAGCCTTAGAGCATGTTGGATACTCCGACAGGTGGCCAAAAGTGGTGAGGATCTTCTTATCCTAAATACGGTGTTAACAGTGTTTGAGAGCTTCGCGTCAAATAATAGGCGCAAGCGAACACTCTGCAGCACGGCCAAAATGTGCCACGTAGCAGCAATAAATCCATGGAACGACACGGCTATTACCTTCAATGCAAGTGACGAACCTAAATTCCGAACAACCCGAGCACTAGCCGCACTGATCCTCAGTCCAATCGTGGACGGCTTTCGACTCACCAAAGTACTCACTGATGGCGGCAGCGGATTAGACCTCATCTATGAGGAAACTCTTCAAAAGATGGAAATAGACTGGAACCGCATTGAGCAAAGTAGCACAACCTTTAGAGGAATCATCCCCGGTTGGGAAGGACGTAGTGCTGGAAAATCACACTAGATGTGGTATTCGGCACGCCGGATAATTACAGGTCCGAAGAAATTACATTCCAAGTCGCCCCATTCAGCAGTGGTCATCATACTCTTTTAGGACGGGAGGCGTTCACAATCTTCCGAGCCGTACCCCATTACGGGTACATGAAGCTCAAAATGCCCGGGCCCAAAGGAATCATCACTCTCGCCAGTGATCTGGACACAACACTCCGCGCCGAATACAAAACAGCTGCACTGGCCCTCGAGGCATTATCCGAAGCCCTCGAGGCCGAGGAATTAACCACGCTACGCTCCAAAGTGGACAGGGACAACGTGATACTCGACAAGAGATCGAAGTCCACCTCTTTTAAACCAGCGGATGAAATAGTCAAATTCCAAGTCCACCCAACGGACCCTATAAAAACAGCCTCCATCGGGGCACAATTAAACCCCACTGTGGACGCCGCACTACGAGAGTTACTGCGCGAGAACTCAGACATATTCGCCTGGCATCCCTCAGACATGCCAGGAATCCCACGCAGGCTGGCCGAGCATAGCCTCAATATCCTAAAGGGATTCAAGCCGGTTAAGCAAGCTCTTCGGCGTTTCTCTGAACCTAAGAGACAGGCCATGGGATAGGAGCTAGCCAAGTTATTTGTGGCCGGATTCATCAGAGAAATAAAACACCCGAACTGGCTTGCAAACCTGGTGATGGTAGCAAACAAGGAAAAATCCTGGCGCCTTTGTGTCGATTTCAAAGACCTCAATAAAGCTTGCCCAAAGGATCCCTTCCCCCTCCCACGCATCGATCAAATCATTGATGCTACCGCAGGACACGAGTCATTGTGTTTCCTCGACGCATACTCCGGTTACCACAAAATCAAGATGGCGGAGTCCGACCAAGCCGCAACGGCATTCATCACACCATACGGCCCCTTCTTTTTTAACACAATGCTTTTCAGCCTCAAAAACACCGGCGCAACATATCAGCGTATGATTCAGACATGTTTGGAGAAACAAATCGGCAAAACAGTAGAGGCATACGTCGACGATGTGGTCGTCAAACCAAACACGTCGACTCTTTGATAGACGACTTGAGGCCCACATTCGACAACCTCCGAACATACGACATCAAGCTCAATCCGGAAAATTGCGTTTGCGGCGTACAAGCCAGAAAGCTCATGGGTTTCATTGTCTCCAGTAGAGGTATTGAAGCTAATCTGGCCAAAATCCGAGCTTTGTCACAGTTGGCTACCCCAACAAACCTCAAACAAATCCAGAAGTTAACTGGATATGTGGCGGCTCTAAGCCGCTTTATCTCCCGCTTAGGAGAAAAGGCTTTACCCCTTTATTGCCTCCTTCGGTGCACCGAACACTTCGAGTGGACGGACGCGGCCACAGCCGGATTGGAAGAAATAAAGGCCATCTTGGCAACCAACCCAATCCTGGCCACACCAAACATCAGCGAGCCAATGCTGTTGTACATTGCGGCAACTCATCAAGTTGTAAGTGCGGTGCTCGTTGTCGAACGGGAAGCGGATGGACATAAATTCCCTCTTCAAAAGCCGGTATACTATGTATCCACTGTCCTCACTCCATGCAAATCACGGTACCCACATTACCAAAAGATAGCATATGCGGTATTCATGGCATCGCGGAAGCTGCGACACTACTTTCAAGAGTGTTCGATTACAGTAGCCTCGGAAGTGCCACTTAATGATATTATAAACAACCGCGACGCTACGGGCCGGATTGCCAAATGGGCCATTGAGCTCCTCCAATTCGACATAACATACAAACCTCGACAAGCCATTAAGTCGCAAGTATTGGCCGACTTCGTCGCCGAATGGACGGAGGCCGAACTCCCTAAAGAGTACGACGCAAACTCCAATTGGATCATGCACTTCGACGGTTCTAAAATGCTGGTTGGTCTAGGGGCTGGCGTCGTCCTGACGTCCCCAACCGGAGATACTGTTCAGTACATATTGCAAATATTGTATACAGACTCCAACAACGCAGCCGAATACGAAGCTCTGTCTTCGATGGCAGTCTCCATGGGCATGCAATGCCTGGAGGTGCGTGGGGATTCAAACCTTGCAATATCCCAAAGGATCCGGAAATGGCGGCCTATCAAAACGCTGTCCTAAAAATGTTAGCTAGGTTCGAGGGGCTCAAATTTCACCATGTGGCTCGGGAAAACAATCAGGCGGCGGATATCCTCGCCCGCATCGGCGCAAAACGTGATGCGGTCCCCCCAACATATTTTTAGAAAGGCTATTCAAACCTTCCGTAGTATGGGAAGGGGACACCGGCAACAACAGTCCGGACCCGGCCAAAATACACTATACCGAACTGTCTGGCACAATCGGAGGCTCCGCCACCGAAATAACACCTTCAGCCCACGAAATAATGGCCATTATTGCCCCGTGGACAGAACCATTCCTGGCCTACCTAATTAGACAGGAACTTCCGGAGGACCAAAATGAGGCACGCTGCATAGTGCGGCGATCCAAGGCCTACAGGGTCCATGAGGGAGAATTGTACAAAAAAAGCACTACCGGAGTCCTTCAAAGGTGCATCTCCGAATAGGAAGGGCAGAATCTTTTGGTAGAAATTCACGCCGGACTCGGCGGTCATCACGCTGCAGCCCGGGCCCTTGTAAGCAAGGCCGTCCGTACTGGATTCTAATGGCCAACAACCTGGGCAGATGCACAAGACTTGGTCCAACGCTGCGCCGGTTGCCAGCTCTTTGCAAATCAAAGCCACATGCCACCCACCGCCCTCCAAACAATCCCCATTACATGGCCCTTTGCGGTCTGGGGGCTTGACATGGTTGGACCCCTTAAAGGGGGAACCCACAAGAAAAAATACGTATTGGTCATGGTGGATAAATTCACCAAATGGATAGAGGCCAAACCTGTTAAAACAGCCGAATCCGGACCGGTGATAGACTTCATATCCGGGGTCGTACACCGTTATGGCATCCCCCACAGCATCATCACTAATAATGGCACGAACTTCATGGCCGATGAGGTAAAACTCTGGTGCAGCAAAATGGGCATCAAGCTCGATTATGCTTCAGTCTATCACCCACAAACCAACGGTCAAGTCGAGCGAGCAAACGGTCTTATAATGAGCGGCATTAAACCCAGATTAGTGCGCTCCTTAACGGAGTCTAACACACACTGGGTAGAGGAGCTCGACTCTATACTCTGGGGGCTGCGGACCACGCCGAATCATAGTACCAGATATACACCCTTCTTTATGGTGTACGGTGCAGAGGCAGTCTTGCCCTGTGACATAATTCATGACTCACCTCGAGTGTGCATGTACGAAGAAAGAGAAGCCAAGCTCGATCGGTAGGACACTTTGGGCACCCTGGAGGAGGAGCGCGACGTAGCCAAAGCTCGTTCCGCATTTTATCAGCAACAGGCTCGCAGATACCAAAGCAGAGAAGTATGGGCCAAAACTTATAAGGTTGGCGAGGGAGTCCTGGATTAGGGGGTCTCCGGACAGCCGGACTATATCCTTTGTCCGGACTATTGGACTATGAAGATACAAGATTGAAGACGTCGTCTCGTGTCCGGATGGGACTCTACTTGGCGTGGAAGGCAATCTAGGCAATCGAATATGGATATCTCCTCCTTTGTAACCGACCTTGTGTAACCCTAACCTCTGCGGTGTCTATATAAACTGGAGGGTTTTAGTCCATAGGACGAACATACAATCATACCATAGGCTAGCTTCTAGGGTTTAGCCTCTCTGATCTCGTGGTAGATCTACTCTTGTACTACCCATATCATCAATAGTAATCAAGCAGGACGTAGGGTTTTACTTCCATCAAGAGGGCCCGAACCTGGGTAAAACATCGTGTTCCCTGCCTCCTGTTACCATCCGCCTTAGACGCACAGTCCGGGACCCCCTACCCGAGATCTGCCGGTTTTGACACCGACATTGGTGCTTTCATTGAGAGTTCCTCTATGTCATCGCCATTAGGCTTGATGGCTCCTACTATCATCGATAGCGATGCAGTCCAAGGTGAGACTTTTCTCCACGGAAAGATATTCGTGTTCGGCGGCTTTGCACTGCGGGCCAATTTGCTTGGCCATCTGGAGCAGATTGAAAGTTACGCCCCTGGCCACCAGGTCAGGTTTGGAAGCTTAAAGTACACGGCCGATATCCATGGAGACTTGATCTTCGACGGATTCGAGCCTCTGCCTTGTGCGCCATGCGGTCATGATGAGTACGATTTAGCTCTACCATCGGATAGTGTTCAGGAGATCGCACAGGCAGCCGCTCCAAGCCTCAATTCACAGCCAGGTGTACCTTCCGCGGACGGGTGGATGTACCCCGCCACGGAGGCCTTACCCTCAGCGGCGATCGAGCCAAACATCGACCTTACCTTGCACGAGAGCCGTGCTGTTAAACTGCCGGATCCTTCTCCGGCCATGGACTCCGAACCGCCTACGCCTGTTCCTATCGAATCCAATTGGGCGCCGATCATGGAGTTTACCGCCGCAGATATTTTTCAGCACTCGCCCTTTGGCGACATACTGAACTCGTTAAGGTCTCTCTCCTTATCAGGAGGATCCTGTCCGAACTATGTTCGGCAGGACTGGGATGTGGACGACGAAGAAATTCGCGACCCTCCCAACACCCAGTTAGTAGCCACTGTCGATGACTTAACCGGCATGCTCGACTTCGACTCCGAAAACATCGACGGTATGGACGACGATGCGAGAGACAAAGAGGAACCACTGCCCATAGGGCACTAGACTTCCACCTAATCACATGACATATACATGATGGACACACCATAGGAAAACGACGATGAGGAACGGAAGGGCGCAATGAAGGGCTGTCCCCTCGAGAAGCAGTCAAAGCGGCGGCATAAGTGCCGCCCCAAATCCCGCCATGACAGAAATAATGATCATATAGACCCAGCACTAGAGCAGGGCGAACCACTGCCAGACCACGGCAACGTGGAGAATCAAACCGAACAAACCAACTCTGTCGAGGATAATAGTCCGAAGGACATAACACTGGACAGACGCCCGGAGCAACAAAATGCCCATCAAAGGCATGTTGCCACCACGAGGAGTCTAAAAAGGCAGAAGCAAAGGCTCAAGGCGGCGCAAGACACACTCCAAGTTAGATGGAGTAAAGTACTCAACACACCAGCGAAGTATGGCAGTAATCGCCTCACCAAGAGCTACCCAAAGCGGAAGTTGCTACCTGAATTCGATGAGGAGGCCTTAGATCCCCCGCAACCAAAAATTAAAACAGCGACCCGGCCGGATAGACGACCTCACGGCCTACATGGAGTGGCAAGCAACGCCACACAGAAGCCAATATGCGATCCACGCAAGTGCTCACATCAAAAGGACGAAGCAACTGGATCCATTTATGGACCATGCAAGCGCACTCCAGCACACGATGCAACACACCAAACATCCGAACACCATGGCATGCCCAGATACAGGGGCACCGCACACCCCCTATGTTTCACCGATGAGGTGCTAGACCATGAATTTCTAGAGGGATTCAAACCCGTAAACATAGAGGCATACGACGGAATAACAGACCCTGGGGTCTGGATTGAGGACTATATCCTGCAGATCCATATGGCTCGAGGAGACGATCTCCACGCCTTTAAATACTTACCCCTCAAAGTCAAAGAGCCAGCTCGGCACTAGCTTAAAAGCCTCCCTGAAAACTCCATTGGAAGCTGGGAAGAACTCGAAGATGATTTTCGGGCAAATTTTCGAGGGAATTATGTCCGACCTCCGGACGCGGACGATTTGAGTTATATAACTCAACAGCCCGGAGAGTCCGCCCGAAAGCTTTGGAACATGTCTCTTACTAAAAAGAACAAAATAATCGACTATCTGGACGTTGAAGCCTTGGCAGCTTTTAAGCATAGCATCCGTGATGAATGGCTTGCCAGACACCTCAGCCAAGAAAAGCCGAGAACAATGGCAGCATTAACAAGCCTCATGACCCGCTTTTGCGCGGGTGAGGATAGCTGGCTAGCCAGATGCAGCACCAGCGACCCCAGTACATCCAAAGCTAGAGAAGGAAACGGGAAATCACGGCGCAACAACAATAACAAACGCCGGAATAAAGAACACAACACGAAGAGCACGGCAGTAAACGCCGGATTCAAAAGCTCTCGGCCAAGTCAGCAAAAGCCGGCCTCTAAAGGCGCCAGAGATGAACTGTCCAGCCTAAACAAAATTCTGGACCAAGTATGTCAGATCCATAGCACCCCTGGTAAATCTGCTAATCATACCCATCAAGAATGTTGGGTCTTCAAGCAGTCCGGCAAGCTCAACGTCGTACACAAGGGGGAGGATACACCAAGCGAAGACGAGGATGAGCCTCTCAAGCAAGACACTGGGGAACAAAAGAAATTTCCACCAGAAGTCAAAACAGTAAACGTGTTACACTTGATAAAGGGGAGAGACAAAGCGGCACTCCCAGATAAATATGCCCAAGGGCCTATCGCCGCGGAGTCCTGCCACTGGTCATTTCAACCGATCACTTTTGACCATCGTGATTACTCAGCAAGTATCCGGTGTGCAGGATGGGCTGCCCTGGTATTAGACCCAATAATTAACGGATACCACTTTAAACGAGTCCTGATGGACGGTGCCAGCAGTTTAAGCCTGATATACCAGGATACAATCTGCGAAATGGGGATAGACCCAATGAAAATCCGCCATAGTAACATTACGTTTAAAGGAGTAACGCCAGGCCCAGGGGCTCACTACACGGGCTCCCTGCTACTAAAAGTTATATTCGGCTTCCCCGATAACTTCCGTAGCGAACATTTAACCTTCCACATTGCTCCGTTCCAAAGTGGTTATCAAGCACTACTTGGACGCGAAGCTTTTGCTCGCTTTAATGCAATACCGCATTACGCTTCCCTCATGCTCAAGATGCCAGGTCCACATGGCATGATTACAGTGAACGGAAATATTAAGCGATCTTTGCACGCCGAAGAGAATGCGACTGCCTTGGCAGTCGCACACTAAAAATGGCCTCACCAACTAAAGCATTTGATAGGTCATCAAGACCACAGACGCGGTTAGACAAGTCCAGTGTTGCTATATGTAATCTGTACCGGATTGATGGCCACACCCCTATTACAAATACAAGGGGATCAACATGCAGACAAGTGGCAATTTCTACTCATTTTTAATTATACATGGTTTCCTTAAAAACTACCTTTTTGCATGACAACTTTTTAACCTAAGTTCCTCTCTTTTACAGATTATAATCATGCTACACCCGTCCAGGATACGGCACAACGGAGACACAGGCGTAGACGTGCAGCAGGTACCCGCTCCAAGGATTCTTTTTAGATTAAGACACTGCGTAAACCTTTTTTACTGTCTCTTGTTGATACACATCCCTTGAATTCTCAGTATAATTCAGAAGGATGTTCACGTCTTGGCATGTGGCCACGTCAAAATAATGCACGTACCTAGACACAAGGGGCTTCTCACAAAGGGCACTATTTAGGCCCGGTTTATACCATAAAGACTGCATACCTTAGGGAGTGTTCGGTGTCGCGAGTTTGGCCGTATATGCACCAGCTCTGAATCATTGTCTTTGGTCAAATGTTGGGTTTGCCCGGCTCCTGTGTTTCGGTGCTTTACGTTCCGCTTTATCGGCTAAGGCAGCACTAGGAGAACTACTGCGATTGTGCCCTGGTTCATCCGGATGAGCACCTCAGTAGAGAAAGCCGAAAATTGACTGTCATGATATAGCGTGAGACTGGTCAACCACTCAATGACCTATCGGAATGTCAGAATTCCTCCGCCTTAACGAAGGGCCATTTTCCGACCAGGCATGTACGCACCCCGAGATCAGGAGAGTGCGGAGCCACCAGGGGCTATCTAGTAGCCCCACTGTCAAACTCCTATGGCTAAGTGAAAGTGTTAAAGCATTATAGTCCGGTTGCCTCGTTTGCTGCGCTATCACTTCCTTAATAGGACCAAGACGTTGGGTTAAGTGTGAACACGCGTTTTTTGCGAGGAGCTCCGCATTATATGCGTGGGGGTTGAAGCTGACGACTGCAATCTTTCAGGTTATATACATATATACATAAACGGCCGCAAAGGAGGCATCACATTACTTTCTGGCAAAAGTATAAATAAAACCTTATTATATTTCATAAAAACATTGTGTTTACAATGGGGATACATGTCATTCAAACATAATATTCTTCGAGCACTGGGACTCTATCAAACGAGCACCCTCAAGAACCTGTTCAAAATAGTGCTCGGCAGCTACTCGGCCTATGACCGAACCTTGCGCCACAATAGTGGCAGCATCCATCTCCGCCCAGTATGCCTTGACACGGGAAAAGGCCATCCGCGAGCCTTCTATACACGCCGACCTCTTCATCGCATTAATGGGCGGCACCGCTCCAAGGAACTGCTGCACTAAGCTGAAAGAGCTGTTCGGCTTCAGTTTTTCCGGCCACAGATGATCTACTACGGACCTCATGGGGAGTTCGGAAAACCTGTTGAGTTCGGCCCATTCGGCTAGCCGATCAGTCAATGGAAGCGGACACTCTAGAATGTTAAACTACGACCAGAACAGCTTGTCCAATTCATGATCTGTTTGATCTCGGAAGTATTCGGCCGCGTCGACAGCGCTCGCCGCGAAGTCCATATATGCATCTGCCGAACTCCACAGACGATCCAAAGGGGCATACCGCGGATCTCCAAACTTCCTCCGCAGCAAAAGGGCTTCCCAGCCGCAATATCCCCGGCTTCACGCAGCTCTTCCTTCTTTGCCCTCATAGTAGAGAGGGTGTCCTTGGTGCCACCACGGCCTTTTCAAGGTCCGTCTCCTTCGCTCGGTTTTCTTCTTCAAGGAGCCGGCAGCGGTCGGCAGTGTCTTTTAACTTTACAGCCATCTTGGCCATTTTATCTTTGCTCTCGCAATGTGCAGCCTTTTTGGCTCTTAACTCTTCGGCCGCCTGTTAAGCGGCCGCATTACTAATTCTTGCTTGGACCTTGGCTCCGGCAAGTTCCGCCCGAAGGGTCTCCACAGTGGCAGCTCCGTCTGCAGTCACAACATATTAAAGATACTGGCATCATGCTGCTCTTATTATGTGACATTCACCAGAAAACATTACTTACCCTGTGATTCGTCAAGCCGCTTGTTAACAAGCTCAATGTCGGCGTCTGCCGCATCAAGTTGCCGCTTTAATTCGGCAAACTCACTAGTCCGGCTAGCCACCGGAGCTTCCACCACCTGCACATAAAGGCAGTCTGGTTATTGCCTGGGACTATGATCCTCTGTTCCCCGCCGTTCTCGACGACAACCAGAGTCTTAGGAGCTACTATCTACACAGGGCACACCTAACATGTGCGGTACTATCAAATATCATTTCACGTACCTCAAAGCCTGTCAGTAGACTCATAAAGGCTTCATGTAATCCGCTTTCGGCGGACGAAATTCTTTCCAACACCGTACCAATTAGCGTACGGTGTTCCTCTGAGATGGCCGCTCACTCCAAATGCTCCCTCGGAACGTCCGACCGCATACCAGACGGTGCCAGACTCTTTTGGTTGCTCTCTTCAAGAGCCGGACATTGGGGACTTCGGGTGACTATAGGATTATCTTCTGGCCTCCCCGGATCCAGAGAGGCCCTCCGCGACGACACTTCAAGGTCGCCCGCTTCTTGAGCGGGGGAGTCCGGGGGAGGTGTTTCGCTCTCCATCATCTCGGGAAGAAGATCCCCCGAAGACGAGCTCTGCTGAGAAGGGCTAAGATCCGAACTGCAAGATAAACGCTTTGGTTATTTTTCTCAGCTCGTTGGATTACTTACAGCTCGTTGGAGGACTGATCCTCGCGTGGACTTTGTGCGGCAAAAGCACCGTCCAAGGCAGGACCCTCTAGTGGAGACTTCTTCTCCCGTTTGGAAGCCTCGGTTTCCGGATCTTCAGAGGTAATCCTCGTCCTTCCCCGAAGCGAGAGAAGGTCAGATTCTTCCCCATGGTTATCCTCCTTCAGGGAGGCGCTCATTCCCTCGGTTGGAATTGGTAGTGATGGGGGCCCGCTTTTGACCTCATTATTCCCCCCTTTATCTTCCTTTGAGGGCTCCGGGCAAGGTGCTAGCTCGAGCATCTTTTCCAGTACCAGATTCTCCAAACCCTCAGGATGGGGGGCTGAACACCGAATCATCTTCGCCTTTGTTAGCCAGTCTTGGTCAAAGAGCGGTTTCTCAGAATGACGTCATGGTAAATGATAGACGGTGTGATCAGCTAAAGGATTACTTACCTGGTCAGCGGTACGGTTGCTGCTCAAGCCCACGTCCTTGGTAATATCCGGACACTCTATTTGGGGTCCAAAGAATGATTTGTACATCTCCTCATGCGTCAGGCCGAGGAAATTCTCGATAGTGCGCAACCCTTCTGGGTTGAACTCCCACATGCGGTGGGGCCGGCGTTTGCAAGGCTAGACTCGACGAACCAGCATAACTTGGATTACCACAACCCAATTAAAATCTCCCTCGAAGAGATCTTGAATGCGGCTTTGCATTATAGGCGCGTCCTTCGCTGGACCCCAGCTCATACCTTTGCTAATGCATGACATCAGTTGTGGTGGGGGGCCCGAGCGGAAAGCGGGGGCAGCCGCCCACTTGGCACTTCTGGGAGCCGTGATGTAAAATAACTCCTGTTGCCATAATCTGGACACCTCTGGAAAGGAACCTTCTGGCCAGGGAGCTCCTGCCATCTTGCTTATTTACGCGCCTTCGCATGTTGCAGGTTGCCTCTCGATCGTCTTCGGCTTCACTTCAAAGGTCTTGAGCCACAGGCCGAAGTGAGGGGTAGTGCAGAGGAAGGCCTCGCACACAACAATAAATGTCGAGATGTGGAGAAAGGAGTCCGGGGCTAGATCGTGGAAATCTAGCCCGTAATAGAACATCAAGCCCCTGACGAATGGATCCAGAGTGAGGCCTAGGCCTCGGAGGAAGTGGGAGACGAACACAATGCTCTCGTTGGGTTCGGGAGTGGGGACGACCTGCCCTAGAGCAGGCAGCTGATGTGAAACCTCGGCGGTCAGGTATTTGGCCTCCCTCAACTTCTTGATATCCTCTTCCATAATGGAGGAGGGCATCCATCGGCCTCGAAAGCTGGATCCGGACATGATTGAAGATCCGGAGCACCTGACCTGGGATTTGGGTGTTAGAACTCGAGGCGGGGGAAGGGTTCGATTGAGCATGAGAGGGAAAAAGCGAAAACCTTGTCCCTTTATAAAGAGGGTGAATATCCAGCATCCTATCTGTGGCCGTTTGGACTTGCCTATAATCTAGGAGTCCTGGACACGGTTGGGTTACCCACGACCGTATTAATGAGAATCCCGTAATTAGGGGAACACGATCTCTGCTTGGACAAGACGTGTCAAGAAACCGCCTCGCGTTATGTGTGGAGTTGGTTGAGGAAAAAACAGTTCGAATAAGCACTGGGCCATGGCATGATGTCATGTTGCCAAAACGTGTTAGCAGATTAAGATTTGTGGAAATATTATTCTCTCTACGGTGGTATGTGGAACTTATTTTGCAGGGTCGGACGCTATCCTTATGTTCAAAATTCTTCCATGGTGTATTCGGAGGAGGAACCCGCCTTGCAATGCCAAAGACAATACTGCGCGCCGGACTCATCGTCATTGAAAGCCTGGTTCAGAGGCTACTGAGGCAGTCCTGGATTAGGGGGTCTCCGGACAGCCGGACTATATCCTTTGGCCGGACTGTTGGACTATGAAGATACAAGATTGAAGACTTCGTTTCGTGTCCAGATGGGACTCTACTTGGCGTGGAAGGCAAGCTAGGCAATACAGATATGGATATCTCCTCCTTTGTAACTGACCTTGTGTAACCCTAACCTCTCCGGTGTCTATATAAAATGGAGGGTTTTAGTCCATAGGACGAACATATAATCAGACCATAGGCTAGCTTCTAGGGTTTAGCCTCTCTGATCTCGTGGTAGATCTACTCTTGTACTACCCATATCATCAATATTAATCAAGCAGGACGTAGGGTTTTACCTCCATCAAGAGGGCCCGAACCTGGGTAAAACATCGTGGACCCCCTACTCAAGATCCGCCGGTTTTGACACCGAAAGTTGGCGAACTAGTTCTACGCCTACCGAATAAGAAAAAGAAAAAGCTCGAGCCCAAATGGGAAGGTCCCTTCATTATTGACCAAGTTCTGACCGATGGAGCGTACCGAGTGCGGGATGCATCGACTAGTCGACTCGAGCCGAACCCATGGAACGCGGCCAGGCTCCGAAGATTCTACGCCTAGCACCAGACTCTATGTTAGTCCCCTCCCTTTGTCCATTTTCTGCATATACATTATTTGTCTTGTTTTCTTTCTTTCTTTCTTTTATTATTTCTCTAGGCCTTCAAGGGTCACCTTGTGCCCCGCTCGCACATTACAGATGCGCTAGCCGCACTCTTCATACCTGGGGGCTTCTTTCACAGAAGCTTAAATTATTTATCTGGGCCTCATGCCCCACACATGTGTTATACTTCCGCATGTACCTTTTTTCACCATTATATGCATTGATATGACTAAATTTTGGCCAAGCTGTGTTGCCTGGCTCTTGTATTTATGCCCTACGTTCCCGTTAATTCGGCTAGGGCATAAGGGGAGCACCTCTACGATTGTTACTGTCGGGTCAGCCAGATGTGTACCTCAGACTGGGTGAAGCCGAAAGCTAGCGTTCTTAAGGGAATATTCGGTCGGTGAACAAAAGATGATTTTTATTTATTGTACATATCTATCCCTAGATGTTTTTCCTGCGTTTCCTATCGCAGTCCGGACATGCACTTTAGGGCATGCTTACCCAGGGAAAGGAACCCTTAACGGAACTATTCTCCCTGGAAGATGTTTCTTACCCCGGTTCTTATATAACTGAGCGTGTATTCGGATGCACTCCGGACTATTGGGCCCGGAGGTTGAACGAAAAGGTCCGCAACGACAAATGATCTACAATCCAGCTAGAAGGCATTATATATATAACTTTAATTACATAGTCATGCAGACTGACTAAATTCCTCTTCTATACCATCCAACAGGTGGTCTAGCTTACAATCCTGGTGGGAATACTTTCCGGCTAATTCTACTTGCCCATAAACTAAGCTAACGGGGATCTCTTTTCCGTCGGGCCCCACAGGTCCGACCTCGGCCATGTGATTTGGGTCTGCCTTGGTATACCGCGTCTTCACCATGGCCCAGGCTTCTCTGGCACCCTGTCGGCAGGCTGATATCTTCCATAATCGGAAGCGCCGCCATGCTCTCTTGAGCTTCTCCGCAAGCTCTGCAACACCCTCTGGCAGGGAGACGGTCGGCCACAAGGCCTGGGCAACACCCTGCATCACCTGCCGAACTTGTTTGTGCAGATGTGACAGCTCGGATAGAAGATCACCTGGGGACCCGGGAATCTCCTCCGCGGGATGACGCGTCAGCATACCTACAGACATAACGATGTTAGTCAGCTTCTTCGCTGAACTCCTTTAAAAGGATTCGTTCAAGCACTTACTAAAAATGCCGCGCTGAAGCCGCTTTTTCTCCTTGTCGGAGTCTGCAAGCTGGGCTCGAACGTCTTTTAGTTCCACGCTCAGCTTGACATTGGCGTCTTGGAGATTGTTTTTCTCCCGCCTAACTTCAGTCAACACGCGTTTGCCAGCCTCTAGCTGTCGCATAACATGCTGGACCTCCGGATCCTCTCCGGATTCATCTGCAACAACTATTGTTACATCTGCTGCCATGCCACACGTTATATGGTAACCATCATTCTTTAAAGTAAATGTTACCACCAGGTGACTTTTTCGGTTCCTGCAATGTGGCCACAATAGCCCGCAGTTGGGTCTTGCATTCCTCTAGCTCCTCTGACAGCCTAGTATTCTTCTCTGTAAGAACCTGCATAATATAGATGATCCTTAAATCAGTTCAGCTAACTGTTTCAAGTCTCAGGGGCTACTGATACATATAAATCACCAGATTCACTCACCCGTACATCCTTTACATACTGATTTGTGGCTCTGGCTAGACCATCTTGAGCGGCACGGAGGTACGCCTCTCCAGAATTGAAGGCATCAAATGCCTTTGGTGAGAAACAAGCGTCACGGAGTACGGACCGGCAGCGCCTATGATTCATGGCGCTTTCCACTTCTGAGTTAGTAGCGGATAATCTATCCGCACCCTCTGTAGGGGGATTATCCGGCGCCTACCCCATATCGGTTTCCGCCTCTATGTCTGGTACTCGCGCCCGACTGGTGGAGGCGTGATCGGCAACATCGCCGGACATATTCCGAGGAGTGTTTTTCTATTAAAGAAACACGGGTGTCATTACATTTTGAGAAAGACAACAACCAAGGAGCGGGGTCTTTATACCTTTGCGACGGCGTCTCCGTCCTGACCGCCTTCCTTTTTCGCCTTCCCGGCCTCGGCGCCTCTGGTTGGCGAGTTGCTGCGGGTTCGGCAAGGCGTCCCAAATACCTTCCCTGTAAAAAAATGCCATGTGTATATGGTGGGTGAAGTGTTCAAAAGGGGATCCTAGTTTTTGGACCCAAGGAGCAGTCCGGGATAGTCGGCTGTAATGGCCACCAGGGCATCGTCGCACCTTAACTGATAGAACTGTCGGTCTATCGGCTCCACAGAGATAACCGAATCTTCTTCAAGTCCAGAGTCGAGGGCCCGGTCAGGGTCCTCTGGTTGTGGAGAAGGGCTGCTGACCTCCTTTATGGCTTTTCGCAGTTCCTGCCGCAAAGTGGCAAGGTGAATACTTACGACAAAGAATGGGGGAAGAATGGGAGCAGTGAAATATAACTTACCAAGCTTGGCGGATTGTACATGGAGAATCCATCCCGTGGCTTGATGCGGGTAAACTCCTCTTCCTCACCCTTGAACAGTTCGGACAGAATTTTCGCTAGAGCGGCAGCATTATCCGGACCCTTACGCCCATAGCGGGTGGCATCATCCGCCCCGTTATAACACCACAAGGGGTGCCCGCGATATTGAAGTGGCTGCACTCCCCACATTATGCAAATCGACATAACTTCGATTATTGTCAATCCTGATTGAGCCCGTGCTTTGATCTGGTTCATCAGATAGAGGACCTCCCTGTTGTCTTCCGCCTGGGGGCTCCGTGGGCGCCAACTATGGCCCTTCTTCAGAGGAGCATTGTTGAACTCAGGAAGATCCCGCCGAACAGGGTCCGGAAGGGGAACGTCCTCCATATAAAACCATTCCGAAGGCCAGTCTTCGGACGACTTCTTCAGGGTACCGGACAGGTATCCAGAATCGGCGATGCGCCATATTTCGGCTCTGCCCACTTGATAAAGTGATTACCTCTGTGTGCGAGGGACGAGGCAAAATAGCCTTTTCCACAGCTCGAAGTGAGCCTCGCAGCCCAGGAACAACTCGCAGAGAGCAACATAGCCGGCGATATGTAGAATGGAGGCAGGGGTGAGATTGTGTAATTGGAGGCCGTAGAAATCCAGGAGCCCGCGAAGAAATGGATGAATTGGAAATCTGAGTCCCCTAAGTGAATAAGGAAAAAGGCAAACCCGTTCCCCCATGGAGGGACAGGGAAAGCTCTCCGCTTGCTCCCCGCCATTGTAGGTGGCAAGCCCGGCTCGAACGGGCACCATATACACCGGAGGGAGAAATCCCTTAGTCTGCAGCTAGACTAATCGACTGTGCGGGACTGAACACCGCTCCCAATCACCGGGCTTAGGGCTATGGGGGCGGGAGGAGGAGCTGCGGAGGTCGGCCACGCTGGAATAGATCTTTCCGAAATGCGCTCTGATGGATTCTCGCTGGGGGAGCATGGTATGGATCGGATCTAAGAATCCCCGTCCCTTTAATGGACAATTTATTTATCTGGCTAGGGGGGCGAATGTAAAAATGCCCTGCCGCCTCATATTCATTGGACGCGTGGGAGATAGCCCTTATTGGGCACAGAAGCCAAGAGGTCCGAACATTTATGGGACCGGACACTGCTTACAACATACAATCATACCATAGGCTAGCTTCTAGGGTTTAGCCTCTCTGATCTCGTGGTAGATCTACTCTTGTACAACCCATATCATCAATATTAATCAAGCAGGACGTATGGTTTTACCTCCATCAAGAGGGCCCAAACCTGGGAAAACATCATGTCCCCTGCCTCCTGTTACCATCCGCCTTAGACGCATAGTTCGGGACCCCCTACCCGAGATCCGCCGGTTTTGATACCGAGAATTGCCATGGTGGGGGCGAGGGAGTTATCCTTTGCTTGTATGTTGACGACATACTAATTTTTGGAACAAATATGAATGTTATTAAGGAGGTCAAGAATTTCCTATCTCTCTATTTTGAGATGAAGGATTTAGGAGTTGCTGATGTCATTCTGAACATTAAGTTGTTGAGAGATGATGATGGTGGGATTACATTGCTTCAATCTCACTATGTGGAAAAGATCTTGAGTCGCTTTGGCTATAGTGACTGCAAGCCCTCTCCAACACCTTATGATGCAAGTATGTTACTTCAAAAGAATCGAAGAATTGCTAGAGACCAATTGATGTATTCTCAGATTATTGGCTCGCTTAGGTACTTAGCCAGTGCTACAAAACCTGACATCTCTTTTGCTGTTAGCAACCTGGGTCGGTTTGTCTCAAAACCAGGAGATGTGCATTGGAAAGCTCTAGAAAGAGTTTTGCATTATTTGAAAGGCACTGCGAATTATGGATTCACTACACCGGGTACCCAAAGGTGCTTGAAGGGTATAGTGACTCACACTGGATCTCAGATGCTAATGAGATAAAGGCCACGAGCAGTTATGTATTCACTCATGGAGGTGGCGTTGTTTCTTGGAAGTCTTGCAAGCAGACCATCTTAACGAGGTCAACAATGGAAGCAGAACTCACAGCACTAGATACAGCTACGGTTGAAGCAGATTGGCTTCGTCGGCTCTCGAATGACTTGCCGGTTGCTGAGAAACCTGTACCGGGTATCCTTATAAACTGCGACAATCAAACTATGATCACTAAAGTGAGAAGCTCAAAGGATAACATGCAGTCATCAAGACATGTTTGGAGAAGGTTAAAGTCTGTCAAGAAAATGAAAAACTCAGGAGTTATTGCATTGGATTATATCCAAACGTCAAAAAATCTGGCAGATCCTTTTACTAAGGGTCTATCACGTAATGTGATAGATAATGCATCGAGGGAGATGGGTATGAGACCCACAATATGAGTGGTTCACAGTGGTAACCTATTCTTTGTGATCGGAGATCCCGTGAATTAGATGTGGAAGACAAACTGTTGGTCAACTGAGAGGAGAGTATCCTTACTATTCACAATACCACTCCATGAAGATGCAATACTCTCCTAATCTGCATGGCACGTTGATGTATATATTAATGTGTTCTAAGTGGCTTATTTAAGCAGAGATGTTATCATGCAGAACATCTTTTGAAGAACACAACTATATGAGTCTGATTGTCAAACATCACAATCTATGAGAGTAGGGTTCTCTCTAATAAACTCATGAAAGGTCACAGAGTATGACGCATAAGCTCCACCCGCGGGGAAGACCCACGGTAGCCACGTATCGGTCAAGGCTTTATGTGAAGCTAGATTCGCAGAAAACTTACAGTTCAAGGCCCAGTCCACTGTTCAAGTTGCTTACTAGTGTAGCATAGAGTTCTAGGTGGAAGTTCAACTTAACAGTCTCCACTGCAGTACCGGTATATAAAACAGTGTATTGGAACCAAAGGAAAATTTCCGTGTGCCTCTGGGATCTACTGGGGATTGCTGGAATTTAGTCTATTTTCGGCAGCCCAATAACTATTTCAGAAATTCCTAGTAAATCCTAGAGGCCCACTAAGCCCATTTGTGCAAGGCAAGGGATACTACTAAAGTTTAGTCCCACATTGCTGGTTTAGTGGGAGTTGGACCTCCTTATAAGGGAGGTTCTTTCCCCACTTGTATGAGCATGAGAACAAGAGGGATATCCACGCGCGCTCCTCCTCCGCCGCCCGCCTCGCCACGCCATGCCTCGTCACGACGCGCCGCGGGTTGCGGGAATGAGCCGAGCCGATATCTAAATTTTTGCCACGCACTACGGGTATACGAAAGGTCTCACGGAAGCTGAAAAAAGATTTTTGCGAAAGTGGAGTTCGAATGCGAATGATGCAGCCCTTTGGCTGCTGGCTGTTCGCTTCGCCTCTGTCTCTTCGTTTCGCCCCCCGTCGCTGCCCTCTCGCCTCCTTCTCTTGCGCCTATAAAAGGGAGGCCGCTCCTCCCAAAGAGACGCACCAGAACTACTCCTTTCCACACCATTAGTTTCATCTCTGAGCTGTTGCTGTCTTCCTCATCCCAGCTTGCAGTGTACACCGCACATCGAGACAGTAGGCCTCCGAGACCGCACCTTTTGAGTCCAGTACGGGAGAAGGGTGATAAGGTTTTGGGGAGCGCTCTGCGCGACTACTGGCTTCTTCATCACGGACTCCAACGACTACTTCCCTGATGACGACTTCTTCCCCGACGTCGAC
The DNA here is from genome assembly GCA_034509565.1 of Triticum monococcum. Taxonomy (NCBI): domain Eukaryota; kingdom Viridiplantae; phylum Streptophyta; class Magnoliopsida; order Poales; family Poaceae; genus Triticum; species Triticum monococcum. The sequence continues at coordinate 677,744,661 of CM067845.1, forward strand.
TACCTCAGCAACGACATGGCTGGAGAGGATGTTGACCCCAAGTCTAGTGCTTCTGCTGCTGTTCTCCCATATGTGTTCTTCTTCTTGCTATCAGATGTCCTGCCACAGTTCCTCGTACTAGCTAGTACTTGCCCTACATGTGTTAGGTTCTACTCCATATATGCAACATGATCGAGTGTCTGTCCTAGATGTGTTCAGTTCAAGTTCATATATGCAAATTCTATTTAGTTTTCCTCTATCGGGTTGCATGACTTGCTTTATCGCGGCTATATTAGTCATGCTTTACCTAATATTTCTATTAATAAAATCATTTAGTAAATTGCCCATATTTCCAACAATCCAAAAACCTTATAATAGGCAATTTGCCCCAAGTGGTTTTGCTGGTTCCATGAGACCTCCTATATTTGAGGGTATCCACTATAAGAGGTGGCGCGTGAGAGCAGTTTATGGTTTCAAACCATGAGTTGCTACGACGCCACTCTTGGCAAACCTGAAGGAGAGCTTGATGCTCAATAGGCACAAGCTTTTCAGAAAATGGATACTCTTATTAAGGCTGCTCTCTTGAGTGTTCTTGGTGAGAACATAGTTGATGCTTATGCGTCAATTGATAATGGAAAAAGTATGTGTGATGCACTCGAGGCCAAGTTTGGGATCTCGGATGCTGGCACTGAGCTGTACATCATGGAGCAATTCTATGATTACAGGATGACTGAAGAGCGCTCCATGGTTGAGCAAGCTCATGAGATACAGTCATTTGGTAGAGAACTTGAGCACTTCAGTTGTATGCTACCGGACAAGTTTGTTGCCGGAGGTATCATCACTAAGCTTCCTCCTTCGTGGAGGAACTTTGCTACATTGCTGAAGCATAACATGCAGGAGTTTTCCGTCCCGGTTCTCATTGGTACTCTAGATGTGGAAGAAAAGGCAAGAGCAAAGGACACACATGCTCGAGGTATTGAGGGAGGATCTAGTGCCAATCTGGTACAGAAGAATAACTTCCAGTCCCACAAGTTCAAGAACAAGGGCAAGTTTGATGGTTAAGCAAAGTTTGATGGGAAGAACAAGGTTGTGCAACAAACGAACTTCACGAAGAAGAATGACAAGAAGAAAGGTGTTTTTCATGTGTGTGGGGACCCTGATCATTGGGCTCCTAGTTTCCCTAATCGCTATGACAAGCGTCATCCTGGGTAAGGCGGCAAGACCGCTAATCTTGTCATTGGAGACACTGATATGAAGGATGCTGGACCGCAGGGACTTCAACCGTGCTGATGGGCAACGGTTCAAGTGCTTCTGATCGTGGTGTTGGCATGGTTGATCTGAAGTTTACTTCGGGGAAGATCGTGGGGCTGAAGAACCTGCATTATGTCCCCTCCGTCAATAAAAATCTTGTTAGCGGATCTCTTCTGTGTAGAGATGGCTACAAGCTTGTCTTTGAGTCGAATAAATTTGTAATATCCAAGTATGGAACCTTTGTTGGTAAAGGCTATGAGTTAGGAGGTCTGTTTCATTTATCCTTATTAGACGTTTGCAATAAAGTTGTTAATCATATTTGCAACAATAGTGAATCCAATGTGTGGCATTCACATCTTTGTCATGTTAACTTTGGTTGCATGTCGCGACTAGCGAAGTTGAACTTAATCCCTAGTTTCACCACTATCAAGGGATCTAAGTGTCAAGTGTGTGTGCAAGCTAAGTAACCTCGTAAGTCTCACATGACTTCAGAAACGAGAAATCTTGCACCACTAGAGCTCATACATTCATATATATGTGAAATGAATGGTGTTTTGACTAAAGGTGGAAAGAAATGTTTCATGACGTTAATTGATGACTCCACTAGATACTGCCGTGTGTATCTTCTGAAATCTAAGGATGAGGCTTTCAACTTTTCCAAGATCTATAATGCTGAAGTGGAAAACCAACTTGATCGAAAAATCAAGAGGCTTAGGTCCGACCGTGGTGGAGAGTATTTTTCCTATGAATTTGATGCTTTTTGTGCGGAACATGGTATAATCCATGAGAGGACGCCTCCCTATTCACCTCAGTCAAATGGGGTAGCCGAAAGAAAGAACCGTACTCTAACTGATTTGGTTAACACCATGTTAGACACATCGGGTCTCTCCAAGGCATGGTGGGGGAGGCGATATTTACGGCATGTCATGTCCTAAACTGAGTTCCCACAAAGAACAAAGAGATAACTCCATTCGAGGAATGGGAGAAGAAAAGGTTAAAACTCTCTTATCTACGGACATGCGGTTGTTTGGCGAAAGTCAATGTTCCAATTCCAAAGAAGCGGAAGCGAGCTTGGACCAAAGACTGTGGATTGTGTTTTCCTGGGATAAGCTTTTCATAGCATTGGTTATAGATTCTAGGTCGTAAAACCTGAGGTACCTGACATGCATGTCGGTACGATCATGGACTCGAATGATGCGACTTTCTTTGAATATATCTTTCCCATCAAGGATATGGCTACCTCATCTAATCAGGAGATGCCGAGTTCATCGAATCAGGAACGAGTTACAATTACCGAACCTACAATTTCGATGGAACACTTTGAAAGTCCTATGGAGGAGAACAATGAAGTTCCTATTAGGAGGAAGAGACAGAGGACTACAAAGTCCTTTGCTGATGATTTTCTTGTGTACCTCATAGATGACACTCCCAGTTCTATTTCAGAGGCCTATGCATCTGAAGATGCTGACTACTGGAAGAGCGAGATGGATTCCATCTTGGCGAATGAAACTTGGGAGATAACCGATCGTCCTTATGGGTGCAAACCTATAGGATGCAAATGGGTATTCAAGAAGAAGCTTAGGCCTGATGGTACTATTGAAAAGTACAAGGCTGGGCTCGTGGCTAAGGGATATACCCAAAAGGAAGGTGAAGACTTCTTTGATACTTATTCACCTGTGGCTCAACTGACCACTATTCGAGTTCTACTTTCACTAGCTGCCTCGCATGGTCTTCTCATTCATCAAATGGATGTTAAGACTGCTTTCCTAAATGGAGAGTTGGATGAGGAAATCTATATGGAACAACCAGATGGGTTTGTACTAGATGGTCAGGAAGGAAAAGTGTGCAAGTTGCTGAAGTCTTTGGATGGACTCAAGCAAGCACCTAAACAGTGGCATGAGAAGTTTGAAAGAACTTTAACAGACGCAGGCTTTGTTGTAAACGAAGCTGACAAATGTGTGTACTATCGCCATGGTGGGGGCGAGGGAGTTATCCTTTGCTTGTATGTTGACAACATACTGATTTTTGGAACAAATCTGAATGTTATTAAGGAGGTCAAGAATTTCCTATCTCGCTGTTTTGAGATGAAGGATTTAGGAGTGGCTGATGTCATTCTGAACATTAAGTTGTTGAGAGACGATGATGCATGGTGGGATTACATTGCTTCAATCTCACTATGTGGAAAAGATCTTGAGTCTCTTTGGCTATAGTGACTGCAAGCCCTCCCCAACACCTTATGATGCAAGTGTGTTACTTCGAAAGAATCGAAGAATTGCTAGAGACCAATTGAAGTATTCTCAGATTTTTGGCTCGCTTATGCACTTAGTCAGTTCTAAAAATCCTGACATCTCTTTTGCTGTTAGTGAACTGAGTCGGTTTGTCTCAAAACCAGGAGATGTGCATTGGAAAGCTCTAGAAAGTGTTTTGCGTTATTTGATAGGCGCTGTGAATTATGGAATTCACTACACCGGGCACCCAAAGGTGCTTGAAGGGTATAGTGACTCAAACTGGAGCTCAGATGCTGATGAGATAAAGGCCACGAGCAGTTATGTTTTCACTCATGGAGGTGGCGCTGTTTCTTGGAAGTCTTGCAAGCAGACCATCTTAACGAGGTAAACAATGGAAGCAGAACTCACAGCACTAGATACAGCTACGGTTGAAGCAGATTGGCTTCGTCGTCTCTCGAATGACTTGCCGGTTATTGAGAAACCTGTACCGGGTATCCTTATGAACGGCGACAATCAAACTGTGATCACAAAAGTGAGCATCTCAAAGGATAACATGAAGTCCTCAAGACATGTTCAGAGAAGGTTAAAGTCTGTCAGGAAAATGAAAAACTCCGGAGTTATTGCATTGGATTATATCCAAACATCTAAAAATCATGCAGATCCTTTTACTAAGGGTCTATCACGTAATGTGATAGATAATGCATCGAGGGAGATGGGTATGAGACCCACAATATGAGTTGTTCACAGTGGTAACCTATTCTTTTTTATCGGAGATCCCGTGAATTAGATGTGAAAGACAAGCTGTTGGTCAACTAAGAGGAGAGTATCCTTACTATTCACAATACCACTCCATGAAGATGCAATACTCTCCTAATCTTCATGGCAGGTTGATGTATATCTTAATGTGTTCTAAGTGGCTTATTTAAGCAAAGATGTTATCCGGCAAAACATCTTTTGAAGAACACACATATATGAGTCTGATTGTCAAACGTCGCAATCTATGAGACTAGGGTTCTCTCTAGTAAACTCATGAAAGATCACGGAGTATGACGCATAAGCTCCACCCGCGGGGAAGACCCACGGTAGCCAAGTATCGGTCCAGGCTTTATGTGAAGCTGGATTCACAGAAAACTTGCAGTTGAAGGCCCAGTCCACTGTTCGAGTTGCTTATTAGTGTAGCATAGATTTCTAGGTGGAAGTTTAACTTAACAGTCTCCACTGCAGTACCAGTATATAAAACAGTGTTTTGGAACCAAAGGCAAATTTATGTGTGCCTCTGGGATCTGGTGTGGGATTGCTGGAATTTAGTCTATTTTGGGCAGCCCAATAACTATTTCAGAAATTCCTAATAAATCCTAGAGGCCCACTTAGCCCATTTGTGCAAGGCAAGGGATACTACTAAAGTTTAGTCCCACGTTGCTAGTTTAGTGGGAGTTGCACCTCCTTATAAGGGAGGTTATTTCCCCACTTGTACGAGCATGAGAACAAGAGGGATATCCACGCGCGCTCCTACTCCGCCGCCCGCCTCGCCACATCATGCCTCGACACGATGCGCCGCGGGTTGCGGGAATGAGCCGAGCTGATATCTAAATTTTTGCCACGCACTACGGGTATACCAAAGGTCTCACGGAAGCTCAAAAAAAGATTTTTGCGAAAGTGGAATTCGAATGCGAACGGTGCAGCCCTTCGGCTGCTAGCTGTTCGCTTCGCCTCCGTGTCGGCGGTTGGGTGTGACATATACCAATGGATGGCTTATCATGGTGGGGGCGAGTATGACATCGCCGGTGCCTGGAAACGGGATGAGGCAGAGGCACGAAAGCCGGCGGACATTACCCAGGTTCGGGGCTCTCCTAGGAGATAACACCCCTAGTCCTGCTCTGCGGGGTCTCCGCATGATCACTAAGGCAAAAGTGAGTACAATGGTGCTCTTCGAGCTGTATCTGTGGACAAGAGGAGGCTAGGCCAGCTCTCGCCCTTCTCTAAGGTCTGGTCTAGTGCTAAGGGATCGGAACCCTTTGCATGGGTGCCCTGGGGGTTTATATAGGCCTACCCCCAGGGGTACAATGGTAAACCGACTGGGCGTAGGGCCCAGCCGTCAGTCTCTTCTCCTGCCAACCTCTATGCCGACTGCTGGGGCCCACCGGCTGGTGGGCCCCGCCGACTGGTCTGGTACGGAGCCGATAGGCCGTACCCAACGCTTGCGGGTCTTGCCGGCTGCCGATTACTGTAGCCGTGCCTCTAATGACGCAGGCTTGGTCATGGGGTCGTAGCTACAGCCCTGCTACCTGGCGAGCGATTACTGTAGCCACTCCCCGTCTCGTCTAGTTAATGGTGTGTGGGACCCGTGGGAGGGGTAGGCTGACTTCCGGGGGCCTGCTCCCTTCGGGTCTGACTGGTGGCGTCCTTGCCGTCTTTTGGACTCTCGCTGACTGGTAGGGCCCAGCATCCGTGGACCGTACCGACAGGCCGTCGTGGGCGCAGGACTCTGCCCACTGTTGCTGATGTCAGGGATGGCATGGCAACAGTGCCTCGCTAGACGGAGATCTTCACTGGTATGACGCACTATGGCCTAGCCATGCCATGAAAAGGGGAGGGAGTGGGCTTTACTGTTGTCACTCCCGTCCCATCCCCCCTTATGAGGGCAAGGGCTTTGTCGGTGTCGTGGGCCGACTTCCTGTGGCCGGCTTCTCTGGGAGCCGCCAGGCGGGAGTCGGCCCATCTTGACCTCGCCTTCAGCACTCAGCCACGTGCGGGCAGTCGGCCGCTCCTCTAGCTGGCCTCTGGAAGGGGGCTCTCCATCATGGTGTCTCGAGGGGCATAGTCAGCCCTGATGTCTTAAAAGGTTCTGGGCCTCGGGTTAGCCTACCCGTGGCCCATTACTCCGACAGTAGTCCCTAAAGCTAGTGAGGCGCCGCGGACGATCAGCCGAGGAGCCTCAGCAGTTTCTTTCTCCGAGTGCTTGAGGTGAGACCTCGTTTGACTTCTGCCAGGCCGACTGGTAGGAGTCGGAGTCTCCGGGCTTTGACTTGTCCGAAAATGCCTTCGAATCCCCCGGCGGGAACTCAGTAGCGTGTGAGCTAAGCTTCCGGACCGCCACACACTCCGTGCCCGCCACGTGGTAACTAGGGCCGGGCCAACCCACCTACCCATCCGCGAGATGGGACATGTCTGCAGGCGGGGCCCTCCACTACCATGCTTCGGCATGCGAGCGGAATTACCGCGCATAGTAACTTTGCATGATAATCGTGGGGGTCATGAAGTAGTGGGTGCAGTAAATCCCACAACTGCCCCCTCAGCTTCACAGCCCACTGGGCTATAAGTAGGGGGAGGAGGGGAGACGGCGGAGCACGCGCATCCCACCTCCCAACTGCTTCTTTTTCTTCTTCTCTCTCTCCCCGCCGCACCTCAAGCTATGCCGAGCGCTGCGGTAGTCTGTTCACGATGAGCTCTTCCTCCGCCGTCACGCCCCCTACAGCGCATTCTGGCACCTGGGATGGTTCAGAGGTCCATGACAACCACGTCGATTTCCTCCACAAGACGCGTCGGTTGCCCGGCGAGGACCTTGTTTGGGTTCGTCTCGTGCCGCGAGAGGAAATCTCGCCGGTGCCGCAGGAGGACGAGCGGGTCGTCTTCCGCTTGCACTGCCTGCGCGGCCTGGGCCTGCCGGCGAGCAACTTCTTCCGCTCCTTCCTTGAGTTCTATGGACTCCAGCCGCACCACCTCACCCCCAACACGGTGGTGCTGTTGTCCGCCATCGTCACCGTGTGCGAGGGCTTCATCGGCGTCCTCCCCACCCTGGAGCTCTGGGGGGAGTTCTTCTACTCCAAGCTCGGCACTCAAGCCGCGGGCGTGCCAGCTCAGTGCGGCGCGTTCATCGCCGTGCGGAGGTCGGGGGCCGAAAACCCGTTTCCCTCCATCAAGCTGATCAAGTCGGTGAAGATGTTGCAGCGGTCGCACTTATACGTGAAGAACGTGTCCGCGGAGGGCGACTGGATCAACCTGCTGGCCTACGTAGCTGGCCTGCCGGCTAGGAGACAACCCAACTGGTCGCACCGAGCTTGGACGTTGACACCTGCGGGAGCCGGCACCATTGCGCGGCCTCGAGTACTGGCGCAGTCAGAGGGCCTGACCGGGCCTGACTTGCTGGCCGCCTTCGTGGCGCGCCGAGTGCTGCCCCTCCAAAGTCGCCCCCACATGATCTGCCAGGTGAGCGGGCACCGAGACCCGAACCGAATGTGCACCAAGGAAATGCCTGACGAGGAGGTAGCCTACAAGGTGAACTACCTTGCGAGCTGAGACCTCAACGGAGAGTGGTAGTTCGGCAAGGAGCCGTATTCACGTGCCGCCCCTCCGCCTCTGGTGAGTCGTTTTCTTTTTCTCTTTCTCTCTGAGTTCTTTGTTGCCGAGTCCATTCTGTCCGATCTGACCAGCCGGCTTTGGTCAGAACCCCCTCCTCCAACCAGCAGCCAGCACCGCAGGGCCGGACCGCGAATTCCTCCCCGACCAGGCGGAGAGTGATGTTGACGACCCCGACCTAGGGGCGGCGGCCCTGGAGGACGACGCCAAGGGAGGAGGCGGCGCAGCGGGCGGCCCGAGACTTGGGGCCAGACTCGAGGACTGGCCCGATGATGACGAGGAGGTCGTCCCACGCCACCAGCTAGGAGCCGGCCAGTCGGGCGCGGGCTCGACAGCTCCGCCGAACGCACAAGGCGGCGGCAAGAATCGCAGGACCGGGGCGAGCCTGTTTGGCAGCCAACCGAAGAAGCCCAAGGGATCAGCCGTGGCGACCAAGTGGGACGAGGCGGCCGCAAAGGCCAACCGCTTCCGCAAGGTGGTGAAGACGCCGCAGCTTATTGCATCGTAAGTACCACCTCCCTTCGTACCTTCATATTTCTTTATTGAGTCTGTCTGAAATTTCTTTACTTTGTTTTCCGGCTTTAGGGCCCCTATCTCCCTTGAGAAGTCGGCCACCGGCTCCATCGTGAAGTCGGCGGCGACCTCCTTCACCACCCGGCAGGTTGACCCCGCCGCCGACCTTCGGGAGGCGACAGAGCGGAACGCGCGGGAGGCGCGTGAGAAACGGGAAGCCGCCACCTGAGGAAGACGGCAGCCGACAAGGCGGAGGCCGCCGCTCTGAAAAAGCTGGCGGAAGCCGAGGCCGCCGATGTGGAGAAGAAGCGCACGGAGGAAGCCGCACGCCACCAGTCGGTAGTGTTTGTCGTCCCCTTGAACTCCGCATCACCGCCACCGGAGTTCTCGGTGCAGACTGGGGAAGCCGACGACGAGAACCCGGTCATGGATAGGGACGCCGACGTCATCGCTATGCCGGAGGTCATTGTGCCGCCACGGCAACCGTCTGGAGGCGCGCCAGGCAGACAACCGGCGGATCCGCCAGTGTCACCAACCGGGGGCGCGGTAGTGACAGACCTGGCCCTCGAGGGCAGTACGCCGACGCCCCACCGTCTCGCGAAAGCGGCCTCAGCGCCGCGTCCTCTGGCGACCGGCGCTGCGAGCTCCTCGATCCCAGAGACCGAGGTGTCGAGCGCCGCGCCCACCGGGGGGTGTGGGGAGGCGGGACAGGCCCGTTGAACCGGGCGCTCTTGGACGTCCAAGCCAAGCTCCGGGCCGAGGGAATTGCCATCAAGGAGTGCACCAAGGCATACCTGGCGTCACGAACGGCCATCCGGGTACGCATCCTTTCTTTCTTTGCTTCCTTGTTTTTTCTTTATGGGGGCGTGCCAGCGCACCCACTGGGTGTAGTCCCCGAGTTTCGGGACGGCTGCTAGCAGGCGGCTCGGAACTCTAATCGGCGAGTTTCAAGTACCAACGCTTTTTTCTGAAATTTTGATGCAGGATTACCACAATCTTCGTGTGATCTCCTTCTACGCCAATGTGGAGGAGCTGGCCAAGCGGACCGCCGACTTGTCGGACAGACGGGGTGAGTTTTCTTCTTTCTTTGCAGGGGGCGCTGGCGCACCCGCGGGTTGTAGTCCCCGAGATTCGGGCCGACTGCTGAGCAGTCGGGCCGGATCTCCCCGGCGACCTTTCTTCTTTGCTGACGACTAACATCCCTCCCCCTCCTTTTTCAGAGGCCAACGCCGCCCTTCAGCAGCAGGTGGGCGAAGTCAAAACCACGTTGCGCGTCAGGGAGGAGGTGTGCGGCCGGCTGACGGAGGAGCGCGACCGGCTGGCTACACAGCTGGCGGAGCAAAAGGAGCCGCTCCAGCGGGCCCAGAAGGAGGCGGAGGACAAGGAGATCGCCCTTCTCGCTGAATTTGCATCCGAGCGCTCCTCCTGGACCAACAAGGAGGTGACGCTGGTCTCCGGTTTCCAAGCAATCGAAGATCTTGTCGATGGTGAGCTTCCACTTGTTTCATTTTCCGGGCTGCCGACTACTAGTTTAGTCGGCCTTAAATTTTTAACTTTGTTTCTTTGCTCTTCTTCCTTAGCAGACTTCTTCCCTGGCCATTCTAATGCCGCCAATCAAGCCATTGAGGCTGATCGTGAAGCACGGAGGGCAGACAGCGCATAGGTCGACGTCGACGCCACCGAGCTCTTAACGAGCAGATCCTCAGCATCGAGGCCCCTTTTCGGCCAGCCCACCGGATGCTGCGCCGGCCTCAACGTGTCGGCGCCCAGGCGATTGCCGCCTTGTGGCCGGACATGCAGGCGCCACGCACCCCCAGTCGGACTGCTGACTGGTTGGAGGTGGCCGCCAGCCGTCTTGAGGCCTGGAAGGGTTCTGCAGCACAAAATGGAGCCCGCCGGGCCTTGGAATTCGCCAAGGCGTGGTATCCTGGGCCGAGTTTAGCCCAGTTAGCCACGTTCTGGCTGGAAGCTCAGGCGGAGCTGGCAACGGTGGAGGACGATCTCATCAGCCGCGCCGCATTGATCGCTGAGTACACCGACACCAGTGTCTTCGTCCCAGAGCGGGCTGAGAACGGCGAGAAGGCGCCGCCGGAGTGGTACGGGCTGAACCCGGACGACGATGAGGACTCGGCGGAGGTGATCGACTCCAGTGGCGAAGAGGAAGGCGAGGAGGAGGAAGGAGATGAGGAGGAGGCGCCAAAGGTCGAATCACACGGCCAGCCCCAGCCCAACCGCCCCTCTAGCAACGAGTCGCACTCAACTGATCCAGCTGTCGCCCGAGGTGATCAGGCGGAGACCAACCAGCCGACTGCCCCACCAACTGGCACCGCCGACCCCTCTGGTCCTCCGAGTTCGTCCGTGGCTTCCTAGGCTGCCACTTTATCTTTGTTTTACCTGCTTAGTAGTCTCAATGAACTTGTTATTTTGCACAATTCCACCCACTGGGTGTGGGTGTATCCTGAACTCCTATTTGATGATTCGGCCAAGGGCCTTTCTATGTAAATATATATCCGCGTTCTATATCTTCTTGCTTATTGCTCTTTGGCTTTTTCCTTTGCTGCCTTCCCTTGGTTGCCGTTTGGCTAGTCAGACAGCCACTCAGCAGACTGCCGCTAGATCAAATACTTGGCTTCTTTGGGAGGCAAGTAGTTAGCCATTTAGAGTTTTTAGCAAGTTAATTTAGAAAATGGCGAGCCAACTGCTCAAGAGTTGGTTGCAAAAGGCTGGAAACCGGCTTAAGCTATGTGCATGCTTTGAGTCCTTAGCCATTTTTCATATGGACACCCATTCTACCTTACTCCTGCTTGCCAGTCAGTCGCTCTGCGGTCTGCGGCTTCTAACAGGAGACGGCTTGAGTGCCACACACTACTTGTCCGGCTGCAGGAAGTCAGTTCATAGCTCAAGACGGCAAGTCCCCGGGCCGACTAGTCGAACCCGGTGCCAAGCGGTAAAGAGTAACATACTCATAGACATAACTCTTTATCATATAGATAAAAGAAGGCAGTCCCCGAGATCTTGTCGAGGGGCCCGAAGTCTTTGTACTTTAATACAAAGGTAGCATGATACATACTGCATTAACTGTAAAATCTTCGGAGGAGATTTGCATTCCATGGCCGCTCCGTCTCTTTGCCGGAGTCGTCCCTTTTGCGCGCTCTGCGTTTCTGAGCATTGATCAGGTAGTAGGAGTCATTGCCCAACACCTTGCTGATGATGAAGGGGCCTTCCCAAGGTGCTGAGAGCTTGTGCTGGCCATCTGTTTGCTGAATTAGCCAAAGCACAAGGTCTCCTTCTTGGAAAGATTGTGGCTTGACCTTCCGATTGTAGTATCGGCGCAGGTTCTGCTGGTAGATGCTGGACCGGCTGAGTGCCAACAGTCGGCCCTCTTCCAGCAGATCGATGTCGTCTTGACGTGCTTCCTCTGCTTCCTCCTTGGTGTACATGGTGACTCGAGGGGAGTCGAACTCTATGTCCGTTGGGATGACGGCTTCGACACCGTAGACGAGGAAGAAGGGCGTGAAGCCAGTTGACTTGTTTGGAGTCGTGCGTAGGCTCCAAAGGACGGCTGGCAACTCGTCAAGCCAGCAGCCTGCCGAGCGCTCCAGACGCTCGACTAGCCGGGGCTTGATGCCGGACAGGATTAGGCCATTTGCTCGCTCTACTTGGCCGTTGGACTGCGGATGGGCAACGGACGATAAGTCCAGTCGGATGCCCTGCGTCGCGTAGATACCGGCCAAGGCACCCTTGGCAAAGTTTGTGCCGTTGTCGGTGATGATGCCGTGCGGTATGCCGTACCGAATTGTGATGTCGGAGATGAAGGTCACATCAGTCGGACCATTCAAACTCTTGATTGGCTTTACTTCTATCCACTTGGTGAACTTGTCCACTGCAACAAGTAAATGAGTCAAACCACCTCGCGCCATCTTGAATGGTCTGACCATGTCCAGGCCCCAAACAGCAAACGACCAGGCAATAGGAATAGTTTTGAGTGCCGAAGCCGGCTGATGAGGCTTAGAGCAAAACTTCTGGCACCCCTTGCATTTCTGGACTAGAGACTTGGCATCTTCAAGAGCAGTCGGCCAGAAGAAATCATGGCGGAAAGCTTTGGTGACGAGTGCTCTTGAAGCCGCATGATGGCCACATTCCCCTTGATGGATGTCTTTGAGGATTGCCCGGCCTTGCTCTGGCTCCACACACCGCTGGTGAATACCAGTGACACTGCGCCTTACGAGCTCTCTATTGATGATGGCGTACGCTGCCGCCCGGCGTTGTACTTGCCGAGCCGAGATCTCGTCGGCTGGCAGCTCTTTGTTCACCATGAATTTGAGGATGGGCTGGGCCCATGAAGGCGCTGCAATTTCTGCAATCGCCAAGGCTGTGACTTGGACGAGGGTGGCTGGGCCTGGAGGAGGTGGGTTGGAGTCGGCAACCGCTTGCTGTGTCGATGAAGTCCCCGGGCAGAATGGCGCAGTCCCTGGGCCGGGCTCCGAAGTCTTTGGGCCGGGCTCCGCAGTTCCGGGCCGGGCTCCGCAGTTCCGGGCCAGGCTCCGAGGTCCCCGGGTCGGGTGTGCCTGCCACGATCCCCGCGCCGCCTGCCGGAATACTCACGCCGTCTGCGGGGGCTCTTGAGTCGGATACGACTACTTCAGGAGGAGCCGGCACGAAGATGGAGTCTGACTCCGGTGATGGTTTGACTGACGGCTTGAGGAGGCGCTGGAGGGTGACGCCGGACGGAATCGCCTGACGGGTGGAGACGATTCGCGCCAGGGCATTTGCTTGGTCATTGTCGTTTCTTGGTATATGGAGAAACTCGCATCCCTCAAAATACCCACTGCGTTGTTGTACGAGGAAAGGGTAGCTTACCATGTTTGCGTCCTTGGCGTCCCAATCGCCTGACGACTACTGGACCACTAAGTCAGAGTCACCAAAAGACAGGATCCGGCGAATGCCGAGCTCTTTGGCTAGCCAGAGCCCATGAATGAGTGCCTCGTACTCGGCGATGTTGTTGGAGGCGGCAAAATGGATTTGCAGCACACACTTGAGCTTTTCGCCCTTGGGAGAGGTGAGGACGATGTCGGCTCCCAAGACGGTGAGCATCTTGGAGCCGTCGAAGTGCATTCGCCAATGGGTGGAGTCGGGCGCTGGTGGTAGATGCTGGGATTCGGCCCAGTCGACGAGGAAGTCGGCCAGCGCTTCTGACTTGATGGCAGTGGAAGGTTGGTAGTAGATGGTGTAGGGGGCCAAATCTATGGCCCACTTGGCCACTCGTCCCGAAGCTTCTCGGCTGCCAATGATCTCGGCTAGAGGAGACGTGCAGACCACAGTGATTGGGTGTTCTTGGAAGTAAGGCTTCAATTTCTTGGCGGCAAAATGCACACCATAGCACATCTTCTGGTAGTGGGGGTAGTTTTGCTTGGAGGTTGACAGTACTTCACTCAAATAATATACCGGTCTCTGAACTGGTAGTGCTTTTCCTTCCTCCTTGCGTTCTACTACAATGACCGTGCTGACCACTAGGCTGGTGGCGGCGATGTAGAGGAGCATGGGATCCTTAGGAGTCGGAGCCGCCAGAATAGGTGGAGTCCCCAGCATCTTTTTTAGTTGGACAAATGCTTCGTCCGCCTTGTGGTTCCACTCGAAAAAAGTGCTATTCTTCATGAGTTGGTACAGGGGAAGGGCCTTCTCGCCTAGTCGACTGATGAATCGGCTGACGGATGCCAAACAGCCTGTGAATTTTTGTACGTCCAGTAGTCGGCTGGGTACCTCCATCCTTTCAATTGCCTTGATCTTCACAGGGTTGCATTCTATGCCGCGTTCGGAGACCAGGAAACCAAGGAGCTGGCCGGCTGGTACTCCGAAGACGCATTTCTCCGGGTTGAGCTTGATCTGAAATCGGGGCAAGTTGTCGAAGGTCTCCTTGAGGTCTTCCAGCAGTGTTCCACGCTTCTCCGTCTTTACCACCACATCATCCACGTAGACGTGAGCATTTCTGCCGAGCTGGTTGAGAAGACACTTCTACATGCATCTTTGGAAGGTGGCGCCGGCGTTCCTCAAGCCGAACGTCATGGTTAGGTAGCAGAAAGCTCCAAACGGCGTGATGAAGGCAGTCTTCAGCCTGTCGGCTGGGTTTAACTTGATCTGGTGATACCCTGAATATGCATCCAAGAAACTCAACAGCTCGCATGCGGCTATGGAGTCTATCACTTGGTCGATCCTTGGCAAGGCGAACGGGTCCTTGGGGTATGCTTTGTTGAGGCTTGTGTAGTCAATACACATTCGCCACTGCTTGTTCTTGTTCAGTACCAAGACCGGGTTGGCCAGCCATTCTGGGAAGAATACTTCCATGATGAAGCCAGCTGCGAGCAGCCGGGCTATCGAGGTGGGCGCTTACGACAGTGTACCTCTCTGGGTGCTCCGGGTCCAAAGGTATCTTCTTTGTTTCCTTTGCCGGCTTGAACGAGCCCTCAGCTTCTGACTCTTTGAGATCAAGCGACATCTCTGGCTACTTGCTTGCCATCGCCACAACTTGATCTAGCAGCCGCTTCTCAGCTGCGATCACGAGGGACTCGGCCAGCCGACTGCCCTCTGATGCGCAGGCGGACGACTTCTTGTAGTCGCTAGTTATGGTCAGAATCCCTTTGGAATTCGGCATCTTCATCTTGAGGTAGGCATAGTGCACTAGTATAAAAAGGGGCTATGGTCCAGGCCGCCTCAGCCCATTAGTCCCGGTTCAGTCTTGAACCGGGACCAATGTGGGCATTGGTCCCGGTTCGTGAGCCCAGGGGGCCGGCCGGGCCACGTGGGCCATTGGTCCCGGTTCGTATGAACCTTTTGGTCCCGGTTGGTGGGACGAACCGGGACCAAAGGGCCTCCCTCCTGGCCCACCACCATTGGTCCCGGTTGGTGGCTTGAACCGGGACCAAAGGCTCCCCTTTATTCCCGGTTCATGCCACGAACCGGGACCAATGAATTGCCTATATATACCCCCTCATGCAAGAGCAGAGCATAGTGCTCTGTTTTTTCTGGCCGAGGGGGAGAGGCCTTTGTGGTGCTCTAGCTCACCTCCTATGCACATGAGGTGTTCGATGGAATGCCCGAGCCACACTACTTAAGCTTTCTCCTCTCGAAGCTCGACCTCCAAGCTCCATTTTCCTCGAGATTTGTCTAGATTTAGCGGTTCGTCACGCCCCGTCCCCGTCTTCACCGCCGTCGATCACCCGCGCCGATCTCATCACCGACACCACCGTGGTGAGCCTCTTATTCTTATCTTCTTTCTGAAAGGAAAAATATTCTTACTTGTATGTTTAGATAGATACTTGTATCATTTTCTTACATTTATTATTGCATCTTATATAGTGCGATGGTTTTGGTATCCGCCCCCGTCGGCCCTCGTCCTGTCTATGATTCGGATGTGGTATGTATATTATCTTTATAACTATTGGTTCATTTATTGTTTATGAAAATTATGCCGACCGACGTGACATAGATTTTATTTATCTAGGATGTATGCGAATCGGAAATGCCAACCGACCCTATTGTCGAGATGTTAAATTTAGTTGAAGAAGAAAACAATTTTTTGAAGGAAAAAATAAAAAAATTGAGGAGGAGAAGATGATATTGGAGTTGCATGTTGCGGATGTCGTCGATGATCACAAGATCAAGATGGATGCAATGCACTTGAAGATTAGAAAGATTAGAAAATATGCCATTCATACCGAGGCTTGGTATCATTATGCCGTTGGATCAATTGTTACCTTGGTTGCGATTATGATCGCATTTGTTTTCACATTGAAATGTTTTACATAGTTTCAATGTATGGTTTAATTAATTAGATGCTCTGGAGAGCTATATGTTGTTAGATGAGAACTATGTATGCACTTTGGTTTTAATGTGATGATGAACTTCTATTAATTTGGACACTTAATTATATATAATGCACGCAGATGGACCGGCAATGGATGTACGGTGACAGACACACCCGCGAGTACATTAAGGGCGTGCATGAGTTTCTCGATGCAGCTGAGGCAAACAAGCAGAATGGTTTTATGTGTTGTCCATGCACTGAATGTGGGAATACGAGGTCTTACTCTAACCGGAAAATCCTTCACTCCCACCTGCTTTACAAGGGTTTCATGCCACACTATAATGTTTGGACGAGGCACGGAGAAATAGGGGTTATGATGGAAGACGGCGAAGAAGAAGAGTACGATGACAACTATGTGCCCCCTGAATACGGTGATGCTGCAACGGGGGGAGCTGGTGAAGATCAAGAGGAACCAGACGATGATGTGCCCAATGATGCTGCCACGGGTGAAGCTGCTGAAGATCAAGCGGAACCAGACGATGTGCCCGATGATGATGATCTCCGCCGGGTCATTGTCGATGCAAGGACGCAATGCATTAGTCAAAAGGAGAAGCTGAAGTTCGATCGCATGTTAGAGGATCACAAAAAAGGGTTATACCCCAATTGCGAAGATGGCAACACAAAGCTCAGTACCGTATTGGAATTGCTGCAGTGGAAGGCAGAGAATGCTGTGACTGACAAAGGATTTGAGAAGCTACTGAAAATATTGAAGAAGAAGCTTCCAAAGGATAACGAATTGCCCGACAGTACATACGCAGCAAAGAAGGTCGTATGCCCTCTAGGATTGGAGGTGGAGAAGATACATGCATGCCCTAATGACTGCATCCTCTACCGCGGTGCATACAAGGATCTGAACGCATGCCCGGTATGCGGTGCGTTGTGGTATAAGATCAGACGAGATGACCCGGGTGATGTTTACGCCGAGCCCCTCAGGAAGAGGGTCCCTGCAAAGGTGATGTGGTATGCTCCTATAATACCATGGTTGAAACGTCTGTTCAGAAACGAAGAGCATGCCAAGTTGATGCGATGGCACAGTGAGAACCGAAAGAAAGATGGGAAGTTGAGAGCACCCGCTGACGGGTCGTAGTGGAGAAAAATCGAGAGAAAGTACTGGGATGAGTTTGCAAAGGACCCAAGGAATGTATGGTTTGCTTTAAGCGCGGATGGCATTAATCCTTTCGGGGAGCAGAGCAGTAATCACAGCACCTGGCCCGTGACTCTATGGATGTATAACCTTCCCCCTTGGATGTGCATGAAGCGGAAGTTCATTATGATGCCAGTTCTCATCCAAGGCCCTAAGCAACCCGGCAACGAAATTGATGTGTACCTAAGGCCATTAGTTGAAGAACTTTTACAGCTGTGGAATGGAAATGGTGTACGTACGTGGGATGAGCACAGACAGGAGGAATTTAACCTTAAGGCGTTGCTGTTCGTGACCATCAACGATTGGCCCGCTCTCAGTAACCTTTCAGGACAGACAAACAAAGGATACCACGCATGCACGCACTGTTTAGATGACACTGAAAGTATATACCTGGACAAATGCAGGAAGAATGTGTACCTGGGCCATCGTCGATTTCTTCCGACCAACCATCAATGTCGAAAGAAAGGCAAGCATTTCAAAGGCGAGGCAGATCACCGGAAGAAGCCCGCCATGCGCACCGGTGATCACGTGCTTGCTATGGTCAATGATTTACCCTACGTCATCTTTGGAAAGGGTCCCGGTGGACTAGCTGTTCCGAATGACGCTGAGGGACACGCACCCATGTGGAAGAAGAAATCTATATTTTGGCACCTACCCTACTGGAAAGACCTAGAGGTCCGCTCCTCAATCGACATGATGCACGTGACAAAGAACCTTTGCGTGAACCTGCTAGGCTTCTTGGGCGTGTATGGGAAGACAAAAGATACGCCGGAGGCACGGGAGGACCTGCAACGTTTGCACGAAAAAGACGACATGCCTCCGAAGCAGTATAAAGGTCCTGCCAGCTATGCTCTTACGAAAGAAGAGAAAGAAATCTTCTTTGAATGCCTGCTTAGTATGAAGGTCACGACTGGCTTCTCATCGAATATAAAGGGAATAATAAATATGCCAGAGAAAAAGTTTCAGAACCTAAAGTCTCATGACTGCCACGTGATTATGACGCAACTGCTTCCGGTTGCATTGAGGGGGCTTTTACCGAAAAACGTCCGATTAGCCATTGTGAAGCTATGTGCATTCCTCAATGCAATCTCTCAGAAGGTGATCAATCCAGAAATGGTACCAAGGCTAAGGAGTGATGTGGCGCAATGTCTTGTCAGTTTCGAGCTGGTGTTCCCACCATCCTTCTTCAATATCATGACGCACGTCCTAGTTCATCTAGTCGACGAGATTGTCATCCTGGGGCCCGTATTTCTACACAATATGTTCCCCTTTGAGAGGTTCATGGGAGTCCTAAAGAAATATGTCCGTAACCGCGCTAGGCCAGAAGGAAGCATCTCCATGGGCCATCAAACAGAGGATGTTATCGGGTTTTGTGTTGACTTCATTCCTGGCCTTAACAAGATAGGTCTCCCTAAATCGCGGTATGAGGGGAGACTGACTGGAAAAGGCACTCTTGGAAGAGACTCAATAATATGCAGGGACGGATATTCTTGGTCTCAAGCACACTACACAGTTCTACAGAACTCTACCTTGGTGACCCCGTATGTCGATGAACACAAGAACAGTCTGCGCTCCAAACACCCGGAGCAATGCGACGACTGGATTACATGTGAACACATCAGGACTTTCAGCAGTTGGTTGGAAACACGTCTCAGAGGTGACAACACTGTTTGTGATGAGTTGTACTTGTTGTCCAGGGGACCATCTTTGACTATATTGACTTACAAAGGATACGAGATAAATGGGAATACATTTTACACGATCGCCCAAGATAAAAAGAGCACCAACCAAAACAGCGGTGTCCGCTTTGATGCATCAACCGATAGCGGAAAGGACACATATTATGGTTACATAGTGGACATATGGGAACTTGACTACGGACCTGATTTTAAGGTCCCTTTGTTTAAGTGCAAATGGGTCATTCTGTTTGGCGGCGGGGTACAAGTAGACCCACAGTACGGAATGACAATAGTGGATCTGAAAAATCTTGGGTACACTGACGAACCGTTCGTCCTAGCCAATGATGTGGCACAGGTTATCTATGTGAAGGACATGTCTACTAAACCGAGAAAAAGAAAAGATAAGGAAGCGAATACATCATACGATGAGCCAAAGCGCCACATAGTTCTTTCAGGAAAAAGGGACATCCTGGGAGTGGACGGCAAGACATACATGTCTGAAGATTATGAAAAGTTTCATGAAATTCCTCCCTTCAATGTCAAGGCTGACCCAAGCATCCTGATAAACAATGAAGATTATCCATGGTTACGGCGCAATAAGCAAATGACACAAGCGAAGAAAAAGTGAAGACTTTCTCCCGCAATAAGAAAATGCTATGTGGGTGAAATTATGATACCATGCATCCCAACTTTCAACTTTTTCAGAGTTCATTTGAAATGCTTTCATGTCTTATGGTTTGAAACTTTGATACTTCGAAAGTGATTGTCCATTTTGTACACGAAGTGCATCAAGTTTTTGTCGTAACCCTCTCTACTTTTTGGAACATGCTATGTGGGTGAAATGATGATACCATGCCAACTTTCAACCTTTTCAGAGTTCATTTTGAAATGCTTTCCAATTTCAGAGTCATTTAGCTCAAAGAATGAATTAATAGCAAACAGAATGAACTACAAAACTTTTATGAAAATAAAAACAATCAATTAAAATATTATGTTATGATCAACTAAAATAAAACTATAATATTCTTCAATAGCAAAAAGAATATAATTTGTGTGACCTAAAAGCAAACTATAAGTATTTAATTGTAAGTATAAATAAAAAATAAATAGCAAAGAAGAAAAAAATTCATAAACTAGTGATTCACACAAATTTTTAAAAATTCAAATTTAAACTATTTAAAATTTAAAACTAATGGCACTAAAAGAAAGTTTATAATTTTTGTGACCTAAAAGCAAAAAGAAATCACTAAAAAACTATAAGTATTTAGTTGTAAGTAGAAATAAAAAATAAATAGAAAAAAATTCTATTTTATAGTAAAGTTATTCATAAACTAGTGATTCACACAAATTTTTAAAAATTCAAATTTAAACTATTTAAAATTTAAAACTAATGGCACTAATAGAAAGTTTATAATTTTTGTGACCTAAAAGCAAAAAGAAATCACTAAAAAACTATAAGTATTTAGTTGTAAGTAGAAATAAAAAAATAAAAAACCAAAAAAATATAGAAACAAAAAAGAAAAAACCAAAAAAATGCCTCCTATTGGGCCTCCACGGCCTGAATACGACTAGAAACCCTACATGGGCCAGGATTCAGGCCCGCAGAGGCCCAATAGGCCCACAGGCAAAGCAGTGTCAAATTAGGCCCATAGGCCTTCAGTTCGGAGGAGTTCGAGAGGGAGGAGGCAGCAGACCTTATAAACTGGTCTCGGGCGCTCTCAACTAGTGATGTGGGACTAAACTTTTGGACACGGGGCGCAGAAGGGCATTGGTCCCGGTTGGTGGCACCAACCGGGACTAAAGGGGGCATTGGTCACGGTTCGTGGCACCAACCGTGACCAATGCCCCCCTTTAGTCCCGGTTGGTGCCACGAACCGGGACCAAAGGCCGCCGCTTCCCGCCCTTTGGGCTGCCGAAAATTGGCCTTTGGTCCCGGTTCGTGGCACCAACCGGGACTAAAGGGGGCATTGGTCCCGGTTTGCGCCACGAACCGGGACCAAAGCCTATTCTATATAAGCAGAGACTTGGCCTTTTTTCAGATTTCATCGCCAGTTCCCCGCCCCGAAGACGCCGCCAGGCTGCCCGAGCTCGCCCCGACGACGCCGTAAGGCTGCCCGTGCTCGCCGTCGCCCCGCGCCCCTGCCCCGTGCTCGCCGTCGCCCTGCCCCTGCCCCGTCCCGCCCCCACGCGCCGGCGCCCCCGCCGTCGCCTCGAGCTCCCCTGCTACGGGCTCGCCGTCACCACCCCGTGCTCGCCGTCGCCCAGCCCCTGCCCCGTCCTGCCCCCGCGCGCCGACGCCCTCGCCTGCCCCCGCGGTGTGAGCCGCCGCCCGGCTCTGTTTTTTTATTTTTATTACTTTTTTTCTGTTCATATGTGATGTATTTGTGTATAGATTTTTTCTGTTCATATATGTGTATATGTGTATATGTCTATTTTTTCTAATGTATATGTCTATTTTTTCTGTTCATATGTGATGTATATGTGTAGGATTTTTTCCTGTTCATAGAGTTTTTCTAATGTATATGCCTATTTTTTCTGTTGATATATGTGTATATGTACTGTATGTGAACAATTTGGATTTTTTCTATTTTTTCTGTTTTTTAGAAAAACTAGGATTTTTCTGTTCATAAAATGTATATGTGTATGTGAACAATGTATATGTCTATTTTTTCTGTTCATATATGTGTATGTGGCTATAATGTATATGTGTAAGAAAGGAGAAGAAGAGGGGAGAAGAGGGTCATCGATAACTTTAGTGAATTTTAGGTTATTTTCATTTTAGGTCATTTTAGGCGGGGAAGAAGGGGAAGAAGAGGGAGAAGAAGAGGGGGTCGAGAGGGGGTCTAGGGTCGCCGAGGGGTCGAGGGTCGTCGAACATGAGAGGAGGAAGAGGATAAAAAAAGAAGAGGAATAAGAAAAGAAAAAAGAGGAGAAGAAAGAATAGAGGAGAAGATCTCCTCTATTCTTTCTTCTCCTCTTTTTTTCTTCTTCTTCCTCTTTTTTTTATCGGGAACGAGGGTCGTCGAGGTTCGCCGAGCGGTAGAGGAAGAAGAGGATAAAAAAGAAGAGGAAGAAAAAAAAAGAGGGATCGACGGTCGCCTAGGGGTCGAGGGTCGAGGGTCGAGAAACCCTAAATAGAAAGTATCATCGGTGTGAGATACATGTACCGTCGGTGTCGGACACTACATCCACATCCCACAAGTGGCGCGGGTTTCGACGCCCACGTCACTTGTGGGACGTGGATGTAGTGTCCGACACCGAAGGCCACATGTATCTCACACCCACGATACTTGCTAGCTATTTAGGGTTTCCTCTACCGAAAAGAAGAGGAGAAATAAATAAGAAGAAGAAAACAGAAGAAAAAGAAGAGGAGAAGAAGAAAGGAATAGTGGAGAAGAAGAGAAAATAGAATATATTCTATTTTCTCTTATTCTCCACTATTCCTTTCTTCTTCTCCTCTTTTGTTTCTTCTTTTTTTTCTTCGATCTTCTCCTCTAGCTATTCCTTTCTTCTTCTCCTCTATTGGTCGAGGGTCGGGAACTAGGGTAGAGGGTCGAGGGTCGTTAAGGGGTCAAGGGTCGAGGGTTTCAGGGTCGTTGAGGGTTCGAGGGGTCAAGAATCGCCGAGGGGTCGAGAGATGTTTCCTAGTGTAAAAGTATTGAAGAAATCCATGCCTTCATCATTAGCCGGAAGTAACCAGGGCATGTTGGTATGAAGTTCTGCAAAGTTGTTCTGGAATGGAGTCCCAGATAGAATAATCCGCCTTTTGGTACAAATTCAGCAAAGGCCTTCCAAATAGCGATATTCGGAAGGCTCTTGCTGAACTTTGTACCAAAAAGCGAATTATCCTATCTGGGACTCCATTCCAGAACAACTTTGAAGAGCTTCCTACCATCATGCACATGTTACTTTCGCCTAATGATGAAGACATGGTTTTGTTGAATCCTTTGACACTAGGCAACCTCCCGACCCCAAGGCGATCCTCTCGAACATGAGAGGAAGAAGAGGATAAAAAAAGAAGAGGAAGAAGAAGAAAAAAGAGGAGAAGAAAGAATAGAGGAGTTCTTCTCCTCTATTCTTTCTTCTCCTCTTTTTTTTCTTCTTCTTCCTCTTTTTTATCGGGAACGAGGGTCATCGAGGGACATATATAGATGTAGTGTCGTCGTTGTCGATATATACCCCCTCCCGATAGCTTACTATGATTAGGTAGCTAGTTCTACGTTTGGCACTAATATATCCATCTGTCATGTTTGAATAATAATTGCCATGTTGTAAATATTTGTAGAAACTATGGACACCGCCCTAGACGAAGCAACAAAAGAAGCGTTGTTGAGGGAGATAATCGCACAAGGAAGTGATGCCGTCTCGTACAATCTCAACGATATCATTGATGGTCCGGAAGGAGAGGGTGAACAAGCTGGCTACGGTGACCTAAAGCCGGTGCAAGAAGAAGAACATGAGGACGGTGCCGGTGACCCAATGCCGGTGCAAGAAGGAGACCGTGATGACGGCTCGGGTGACCGAACCGAGTCCGGCCAGGTATATATATTAGTTAAGCCTATGCTGACTAGCTGATTGATGCATTCATTGTTTTGGTATGTACACATATTAATTAAGTCTTTGTTCTTTTTTCTAGCCCTCCGGATCGAGCACAACTTCGGTAAAAGTTGAGCTCGGATGAAAAGCTTGAGATCACAGCAATCGCGCCCGACGGCCAACCTATTGAACCCCTCCGGACAAAGAGGGCATTTGTTGCTCAGTGCGGGGTTCTGGTTAGGGACAAGATCCCGATAAACATCCAGCAATGGTTTAAGCCGGCTACAGAAGACCCTGAGGTGTCTTATGTCAATGATATGCAGAAAAATGATCTTTGGACTGAGCTGAAGTCAAATTTCACCCTACCGCTAGAGGATAATCCAGAGAACCCAATTAAAGAGAAATTAATCAAGTCTTTTGCTCTGAAGAGGATGGCAGATCTATTCAGGAGGTGGAAGAAAGAGCTCAATAGGTTTGTCGATAAAAAAGAGACACCAGAATTCAAGGGCAGATATGAGAAGATCAGAGATCACTGGCCCGCATTTGTGGCCTACAAGACATCGGAAAAGAGTAAGAAGATGTCGGCGACAAACAAGCAGAATGCCGCGAAGAAGAAGCTTCACCATCGCACGAGGTCAGGTGGCTACCTCGTAGCCCGGCCTAAGTGGTCCAAGGTTGAGAATGATCTGGTTCATAAAGGGATCGGACCAGAGACAAATAACTGGCCAGACCGTTGCCGGACTTGGTTCTTCGGGGCTAGCGGAACCTTGGACCCTGAAACAGGGAAATGCATTTGGACGAACGAACAAATGTACATACCAGTCAGTAAGCTTAAGCACTATATCGACGCAGCGCAGGAAGGGACGTTCTTTCCAGACAGAGAGCACGACGAGCTCACAATGGCCCTCGGGAATCCTGAGCACCCTGGACGGACACGAGGCATGCCAGGCTCCGTTCCGTGGAAGGTTGGGTTTCCGGACGCAGGCGGTTACAAATCCCATGAGAGGAGGAAAAAAGTGCAGCAGACCGAACTGCAGGCGCTGCACACAAGGGTACAAGCGATAGAGGAACGAGAAGCAAATCGCAGCAAACGTACTGCCGAAGCCTCCCCCGAAGCTACCCCGCCATCTCAGCACAGAAGCAGCGTGGCTTCCACCGAGCAGCTTCAGCTGCAGCATGCCTTGACGGCTCCTGCCAGCTATCCTGTGGATGCTATAATGGAGTCTCAAAATTGCCACCTTATGACGCAATGGATGAATTTGAAGGTCAATGCGGCTGTTGGCTCTGTTTATCCTACTGAACCCGGCGCAACTTTTCACTGCATGCTGATTCCAGAAGGATATGCTAGGGTGATGGTGGATGAGATAACGGAGGGATTTGAGGACCTCCAGCTTGACCACCCTACCGGTGAAGGGGAGACTCGGCTGGGGTCAGCTCTGAAGACTCCATGCCTATGGCGGAAGGACCTCATCAACCTTCCGAACTGGACGCCTCCGCCTCCTCCTCCTCCTCCGGCGAGTGACGATCAGGGCCCTCGGCCGGCTCCTTCTCCGGCGCGTGGCGGCACTCCGCCTCCGTCTCCGCCTGCGCCGACGCGCCCGAGCAGCCAAGCTCCTCCTTCTCCGCCTCGTCAGCAAGGGCAGAAGAGACCTGCCGCCGCTCCAGCTGCTCCGGCGGGTCGTAGTCCTTCTCCTCCGCCTCTTAAGCAAGTAAAGAAGACAACCGCTTCGTCTGCTCGGTCGGCGTCTAGCAGTACAACCAGAGGCGGGAGGACATACAGATTCGGTCCTTCTCTGAAGACTCCAGAGAAGTTACCATACGAGAGGACCCAGGAGGAGAACGCCGAGATCGTGCGAGAAGAAGTGAGGAAATTCTTTGAAGGGGTGAAAGTAAAGAAACATCCACCTCTAGAGGAGAAGGTAGATGGGGTGAAAGTGAAGCGCACTCTGGCTGCCCTGACAAAACCACCAAAGTCTGATCCGCCGAAAGGAAACAATGACCGCATTATTGGAAAGGAATTTGCCGAAGCGGAGCGGTCAGGAACTACTGTCAGTGATGAAAGGCTGAAAAAACGACGAGCTGGGAAACAAATTGCCTAGCTCGGCAAACAAGCGAAGCAATCATGCCCCCCGCTCAAGGTGCCTAGCCACAACGTCGCTAATGATCCGAGGATGGTGCCCGGTTATAATAATCTTGCAGATTACCTGCCCGACGAAGTACATTATGAACCCATGGACATGCAGATGCAAAGATACGAGTATGGGAAGCCTCTCGTCAAAGATGAAAGATCTCTATCAACGATGATGCGAAGATTGCATGATTGGTACTTGAGAATCTGCAGAGACTCTGGGGGGAGGAGTACTTTGTATGTGAGAGTTAAAAAGGAGCATGACCTCGTTGGAATTGATCTGTTGCCTGTTCCATTTGAGGAGTTCTATCAGTTTTTCAATCAATTGGCCCTCGATAAAACAACGGTCACCTGCTACTATCTGTAAGTAGTACTACTTCTGTCATTAAGTTTCTCTATATAGCTTAGCTCTTTCATTGCATGTATTTATAATCATCCTCACTATATTATGCAGATTGAAGATCGTCGAATTGAAGAAAAGACAAGTCGGTGATATTGGGTTCATTAACACATATCTCATAGATGCAATTCAGGTTAAACTTCATGCCGCAGCTACCGAGGCCAACTTGCTACAATCGTTCGTAATAAATCAAAACAAAGATATAATACTCTTTCCTTACAACTTCAAGTGAGTGTTACTATCTTGTGCGTATTCGGTTTCCCTTATATATTACTCAAGGTTATAGTAATGTAATTCATGAGTTATGCATGCGTGTGCAGTTTCCACTATATTCTCCTAGAGATTGAGCAGGGACTAGTAACCGTCTTAGACTCAAAACGAAAAGATCCCCAGGACTATGCAGACATGACTGAAATCCTCAAGAAGTAAGTTAAATCGATCATTATCCACCATATCAGCAACTTTGTTCATTTCCTGATATCAAGTAATTGTTTTCTTTGTCCAGCAGGGTTTGGAGAAAATTCACCAAAAAAGTTCCGGGACTGCCGAATGAGCTGGAATTTAGACACCCGAAAGTAAGTACTATAGTAGCATGTTCCGCGCATCTCCTAGTGATTCAAGCGCTAGTTTCATCAATACCATTTAGCATTCTTTCTTATCAGTTTGATTGACCTCTATTTCTTGTAAAGTGGTTGTGGCAGGAACAAGGGAATGATTTCTGTGGATACTACATCTGCGAGTCCATCCGCCGCACGACGTCTGAGCGGGGCGGGTACTCTAACGAACAATATGAAGTACGTAAATAACAATATTCACAATTTTATTTTATTACCATCATTTGTGTTGAGTTTCATTCATTCATATATATATATATGTATTGACCCCCTTCTTCAAATTAGATGTTTCGGAAGCGGGATGAACTCCTAGCACCAGCTCGCAAGCGAGCAATTCAAGAGGAATTGGCGGCATTCTTTCTTGACCACGTGATCCCTGAAGACGGAGAATTCAATGTTAAACCTGAGTCCGTATGATTATATTTGTAAGAGATAATTACTGTATATATGTAGCCGGTACTGTCAGATAGATATACGAGAACTTGTTGTTCGACCAATCTCTCGGAGAAGGAGAGGTGGTCGATATCACTTCTCTCTGTATGCATATATGTTCATGACGATCTTCTGTTTCCTTCGTTTGCTTTACTAGCTAGCCAGCGTGTCTAGTCCTCTCTATACGTATGTATAGTATGTAGCATCGACCAAGCATGGACATAAGAGAGGACACTTCTCTATATTAATTATAGCTAGCTAACACAATATATGAAACACCTAAATTAACCCCCCAAAACCCCCAACCCCCTCCCCCTTCAAAAAAAAACAAAAACCCTAGCCACAGAAATGTTGACACGTGGATGCCTATTGGTCCCGGTTGGTGCCACCAACCGGGACCAAAGGGTCTCCTGACTGGGCTCTGCACACTACCCACGTGGAGGGGCTTTAGTCCCGGTTCTGGATTGAACCGGGACTAAAGGTGGGAGGTATTAGTACCAACACTTTAGTCCCGGTTCAGGAACCGGGACTAAAGGCCCTTACGAACCGGGACTATAGGCCCTTTTTCTACCAGTGGTGGGGAATGGCCATGAACTTGGCCAGGGCTGGCTGGCCAAGCAGTGCATGGCATGGGCTCTCTAGGTCCACCACCTCGAACCATATTGACTCACGGCGGAAATGATCTTTGTCTCCGAAGAGGACGTCGATCAAGATCTTGCCGATTGGCGAGCAGGAAAGGCCAGGGACTATGCCGTGGAACACCGTCCGGCTGGACTGCAGTTGCCTCTGCCTAATTCCCAACTTCTCCATGGTGTCTTTGTACAAGATGTTGATGATGTTGCCGCCGTCTATCAGGATTCTGGAAAAACAAGCAGCTCACTTGTCCGTGGCAAAGGTGGCATCCAAAACCAAGGCATAGGAGCCGGGTCTGGGCATTACTTCGGGGTGGTCAGCCCGACTCCAATTGATGGGCTTCTCAAACCAGTGCATGAACTCCGGTGTGTCAGAAGCTACTGCATTCACCTCCTGCTCAGGTCGTCTGCTGCGTCGATCGTCAGCCACACTGGTGAACACGACGTATGCTCCCTGCTCTTCTGGGTACTCGTCTTGCACTGCGCCGACTGGTCTGACCACCGGCTGCTAGGGCGGAGGGGGAGGCGGCTACCCAGCAGGTGGGGGCGGCAAAAGGCCGTCTCCCTTTGCAATCTTGGTGAGCCAGTGGCATTTTCGAGTGGTGTGGTTGAACGGCTTCGCGCCATTGTGGAACTTGCAGGGTCCATCCAGAGTCTGCTCATATGAGAAACCGGCTGCCAGTTGGACTTGCCGCCCTTCTGATGTCTGAGCGGAGGCTGCCCTTCCGGCTGCTGGTCTTCAACTGTTGCCACCTGCCAACTGGTGGAAGTCGGCGGGGGGGGCTTTATGCTTGTGGTTGTTCTACTGTTGACACCGACTGGTGTCTCCGGCTGGAGTTCGGGGAGCTTGAGGGGCCACCTTGCCTGTTGCGCTGACTTGAATCTCCGTCATCAGGGAGGAATCGGCCGTGGCGTATTTGTCTGCTATGATCAGCAGCTCGTCGAGGGTTTCCGGCTCATCGCAGAGAAGCTTGTGCTTGAGGAGGGTGCCCTCTCGGCATCCTGTAGTGAAGTACTCAATAGCCTGCACCTCGTGCACGCCCTCGCAAGAGTTGCGGAGCTCGGCCCAGCGCATGAGGTAGTCGCGAGTTGACTCGCTGGGGCCTTGCACGCACAAGGAGAGCTGGCGGGGTTTGGGAGGTTGCTTGTACGTGCTGGTGAAGCTGCGGACGAAGGCGCCGGTGAAGTCGACCCAAATGTTCATGCTGTGGGGCCTTAAGTTGTTCAGCCACGTCCGGGCCGTGCCCTCGAGCATGAGTGGAACGTATTTCACAGTAACACGCTTGTTTCCGTTTGCTATGCTGACGGCCGTGGAGTAGTCGGCCAGCCAGTCCTCCAGCTTCACGGAGCCGGTGTACTTGGGTGTGTCTCTGGGGAGCGTGAACCCTTTGGGGAAGGGCTCATCTCGGATGCGGGGGCCAAAACACGGCGGACCCAACTCATCTTCGTCCTCAAGCGCCAGGGATCGGTGGAGACGGTCGATCCGATGGCAGGCGTCGTTCTCACCGACTCCCTCTCGGCGGCCAAGGTGGTCACCGAGCATCGGGTGATCAACAGGCGGCGGGGAGTCTCGCCTTTCCTTCTGAGGGGGAGGAGACAGACAGTCGTCTCGTCGTTCCACTGTTCTTGGGCGGCCGTCTCAGTCGCGCTCTATGGTGATGCGAGTCCGACTGCGGCTGGCAGCCGGCTCCTTGTCTTTTCTTCCACGGACGCCGCCAGTCGGCGTCCGAGACTCCGCGCCTTGGTCTTAGCGCGGAATCAGGTTGTCATTCCGTCGGCGTGGTGCATTAGTGTGGCAGCCGGCCTCGTTCTGCTCAGCAGCCGCGTCAAGGAGTCACTGGACGCGCTCCGCCATCAAGCGACGCTCTTCACCCTCGAACTTGTCCAGCTCATCCGCCGCTGCCTGGGCAGCTCGAATATTCTCCGCATGTGTGGCGTAGACGGGGCGATTCGCCTCGAACAGATCGGCGATGGCCGCACCATGCTGCTGGACCATGCCAAGGCGGCTAGGCCCAGCCGGAGCCGACGTGCCGCCCACCGCGTAGTCCATCTCGCGCTGGTAGGCTTCTGTAGGATCGAAAGTATGTCTAGAGGGGGGGTGATTAGACTACTTGACCAATTAAAAACTTAGCCTTTTCCCAATTTTAGTTCTTGGCAGATTTTAGCTATCTTAGAGCAACTCAAGCAATCATCACACAATTCAACTAAGCATGCAAAGAGTTTATTGGCAGCGGAAAGTAAAGCATGCAACTTACAAGAATGTAAAGGGAAGGGTTTGGAGGATTTAAACGCAATTGGAGACACGGATGTTTTCCCGTGGTTCGGATAGGTGGTGCTATCCTACATCCACGTTGATGGAGACTTCAACCCACAGAGGGTAACGGTTGCGCGAGTCCACGGAGGGCTCCACCCACGAAGGGTCCACGAAGAAGCAACCTTGTCTATTCCACTATGGCCATCGCCCACGAAGGACTTGCCTCACTAGCGGTAGATCTTCACGAAGTAGGAGATCTCCTTGCCCTTACAAACTCCTTGCTTCAACTCCACAATCTTGTCGGAGGCTCCCAAGTGACACCTAGCCAATCTAGGAGACACCACTCTCCAAGAAGTAACAAATGGTGTGTTGACGATGAACTCCTTCCTCTTGTGCTTCAAATGATAGTCTCCCCAACACTCAACTCTCTCTCATAGGATTTGGATCTGGTGGAAAGAAGATTTGAGTGGAAAGCAACTTGGGGAAGGCTAGAGATCAAGATTGATATGGTAGGAATGGAATATCTTGGTCTCAACACATGAGTAGGTGGTTCTTTCTCAGAACATATGAGTAGGAATGGAGTGTGTGTTCTGATGGCTCTCTCTTCGAATGAAGAGGTGGTGGAGGGGTATATATAGCCTCCACACAAAATCCAACCGTTATACACAATCTACCAATCTCGGTGGGACCGAATCAGAAAACTCGGTCTGACCAAAATAGTAAACCTAGTGACCGTTAGGAATTTCGGTGGGACTGAGATGCAACTCGGTAGGACCAATTCGGTCAGGGTTTGGGCATAACGTAATCTCGGTGAGACCGATCGCACAAACTCGGTGAGACCGAGTTCGGCAATTAGCTAACCAGAGAGTTGGTCAGGCAAACTCGGTGGGACCGACTTGCTCTTTCGGTGAGACCGAAATGTTACAAGAAGGAAACATAGAGTTTACCTTGCATTCTCGGTGGGACCGATTCGCTCTTTCGGTGAGGCCGAAAAGTTACGAAAAGGAAACAGAGAGTTTGCAAGCCCATCTCGGTGAGACCGAGAACCTTATCGGTAGGACCGAATTGCTAGGGTTTGGCAGTCGTAAATGGCAAGTGAAACTCGGTGGCGCCGGATTGACAGAATCGGTATGACCGAGTTTGGCTTAGGGTTTAGGTCATTTGTGGATATGGAAAGGTGGTTGAGGATTTTGGAGCATATCACGAAGCACATAAAGCAAGAGGCTCATTAAGCAACACCTCATCCCTCCTTGATAGTATTGGCTTTTCCTAAAGACTCAATGTGATCTTGGATCACTAAAATATAAAATGAAGAGTCTTGAACTTTTGAGCTTGAGCCAATTCTTTTTCCTTAGCATTTTGAGGGTTCCAATTTCACATCCATGCCATGCCAATCATTGAGCTTTCCTGAAATAATCATCTTGGAATAGCATTAGCTCAATGAGCTATATGTTGTTATGAATTACCAAAACCACCTAGGGATAGTTGCACTTTGAATCTCCCCCTTTTTGGTAATTGATGACAACATATAGATCAAAGCTTCGACAAATGATAATAAGCATGAAATATATCGTCGCTTTTAGAAGTATGTGACAAATAAGAGCTCCCCCTAAATTTGTGCATATTTAAAATTTGCTTTGGGCTGCAAATGCACATGGAGTTAGAATCATGGGTTACTCTTCCATGTCACATACATCTTGGTGGAGCGCTCAAAAATGATAAGATTAAAATACATGCACTCATCACCAAGAATAGTGAGTGATCACAAACGATAGATAGAAAGATAATATTTAAGCAAGCATTAAGCAAACATTAAATGTAGCTTATGATCAAACACTTGATCATTGATGTCTCACAAACATAAGGACGTAGTATCTCACACACAAGCAAACAAAGTTCGAAAAACCACCAAATAAAAACAAGAGAGAAAAGCAACACTCTCTCTCTCGAAGCCTATGATCTGTACATCTTCTCCCACTTTGGCAACAAGTTACCAAAAAGTTCCTAGAAAATGCATAGTGCTAAGTCGACGCTCAGGCCTGATCTTCAGGTGGTGGTGGAGTCCGGAGCACGCCAAGGACGAAGCCTTCAGTAGAAGTGGTCGGAGTTGAGGCTGAAGTGGATGCTGGAGCTGGTGGAACGGATGCTGTAGATGGTGTAGACGTTGTGGCTCTGGTGTCAGCAACTGGCAGTGCAGACGACCTCGGACCTCGTGGCACCCTGGCAAAAGCATCAGTTGTGGTCCTGCCTCTCCTCTCATTCATGTCCTCCTGAAGCTGCTTCACGGCGGTCTGTATTTCTGTCACCTTGATGTCCATGTCATAGAATCTCTGTTCCATGATCCTCTCTAGGCTCGCCTGGTTCTGAGTCAGGGTGGCAAGTCCTTGCTCAATACGCAGCATGGACGCTATCAGGTAACCGAGCTACTCTTGTTTGGTCTTCAAGAAGTAATCAGATGCCTCTGCTTGAGTAGGCATCCTGGCAGCTTTTTCCTTCCTCGCCTTCTCCTTCTGAGCTTGTGCATGTGCAGATGAGGGTTCATTTTCAGTCATAACCACTTGGTTATCCTCAAAATCTGGACGGATGGGCAGGTGTTCCTTATCCAATTGTCGGTGTACTAAAGTAGGGGTACCTTAGTATCCCGAACTTGTGCACGGGTAGTCGCAGCGACCCGCGGCAAGGCTTGCCGGGCGAACGCCAAGACCCTCCGTGGTTCCTTTGGAGCCATTCAAGAACAAAGTATTTGAGCCAAGGCACAAGACCCCGGCAAGAGGAGCTTGCCGGGAAGGCCACTCAACGTATCCAAGGCCCCGGCAAGAGGAGCTTGCCGGGAGGAAGCACAAAGACCCCGGCAAGAGGAGCTTGCCGGGAAGACCAACCAAGACATCCCGAGGAACTCGCCACGGCACGCCACGTGTCCCGACGAGACCCCGTGTCCCGACAAGCTCCCGGACGCGACAAGACAACTTCCGCGGCAAGGCGCTTGCCGCGGCAAGCTACTACTCCGTGGCCCGCACTCCAGCTCACCCACCAACGTGTCACCCTGGGACCATTCCTGGCGTACGTGGTGGGAGGCTGTGCAGCCAGAGGCATGTGGTGTCAAGCAGGCGCTGACAAGGAGCCATCGTGGCAAACGGTGGCGCCCCTGGCGGTCCCTTTCCGCCCCGTCTAGGCGACACAGACAGGCATTTAATGCCTTTGTCCCCTGCCGTCAGAGTTAGGTATGATACAACTGTAGCAAGCGGTGGCGCCAACTACCACCTCTTTTACCTTTTTACCCTCATCTCTGTTGCCACCTGTCGGTGACCCCTTAGACATATAAAAGGAGGCCCATGCGCAACAGTGAGGGGGGACGACCATTCTCACGCTCGGCCTCGCTAGCCACCCGAGTGTACTGTAGCATTCATCGCTCCCGAGCAAGAACACAAATACAAACCAAGGCAGGAGTAGGGTTTTACGCATCCGTGCGGCCCGAACCTGGGTAAACCGATCGCGTCGTTCGTGCGTCCGCCTCGATATGCTCTTTGTGCATCCCCCGCCCCCTGCCGAATCAAAAGGGGCTCGGTCCGCCGATCCCCATAGGTGTACGTGGGATCAGCAACCCCCGACATCTCCTGCCTTGGTTTGTATTTGTGTTCTTGCTCGGGAGCGATGAATGCTATAGTACACTTGGGTGGCTAGCGAGGCCGAGGGTGAGAATGGTCGTCCCCCCTCACTGTTGCGTATGGGCCTCCTTTTATATGTCTATGGGGTCACCGACAGGTGGCAATAGAGATGAGGGTAAAAATGTAAAAGAGGTGGTAGTTGGCGCCACCGCTTGCTACAGTTGTATCATACCTAACTCTGACGGCAGGGGACAAAGGCATTAAATGCATGTCTGTGTCGCCTAGACGGGGCGGAAAGGGACCGTTAGGGGCGCCACCGTTCACCATGATGGCTCCTTGTCAGCGTATGCTTGCCACCGCATGCCCCTGGCTGCACAGCCTCCCGCCACGTACGCTAGGAATGGTCCCAGGGCGACACGTTGGTGGGTGAGCTGGAGCGCGGGCTGCGGAGTAGTAGCTTGCCGCGGTAAGCGCCTTGCCGCGGAAGTTGTCTTGTCGCGTCCGGGAGCTTGTCGGGACACAGGGTCTCGTCGGGACACGTGGCGTGCCGCGGCGAGTTCCTCGGGATGCCTTGGTTGGTCTTCCCGGCAAGCTCCTCTTGCCGGGGTCTTTGTGCTTCCTCCCGGCAAGCTCCTCTTCCCGGGGCCTTGGATACTTTGAGTGGCCTTCCCGGCAAGCTCCTCTTGCCGGGGTCTTGTGCCTTGGCTCGAATACTTTGTTCTTGAATGGCTCCAAAGGAACCACGGAGGGTCTTGGCGGTCGCCCGGCAAGCCTTGCCGCGGGTCGCTGCGACTGCCCGTGCACAAGTTCGGGATACTAATGTACCCCTACTTTAGTAGACTGACAGGAGCCCCCGGGCCTGGGCCATACATGGTGCCGAGCGCTATTGGGCCAGGCCCAAAACAGTGCACGGGCACGCGCGGCCTAGGGCACGCCATGACTCACTCCGCATCCACTGCGCCCTCCCCGCACGGCACGCGTCAAACGCGGCATCGTGGGAGAGATCGTGGGCGGTTTTTGAGGTGCCCACTCCCCACGATCACGGGGTGGGGAGAGGCCGCCCCATCCGTCGCCTCAGTTCTGCACGCCTGCCACGCGGCTCCCATGCACTTGGGACCGCGGACGGCGGAGGCGGGAAACGGGGCCATCGTGGGTCGAGGCAGCGGGTCGACCCCAGCTCTCTGCCTTCCCGTGTCTTGATTCGCTGAGCGGGGCGGCCGAGCCCCCACCTCGCTTCTTTATAAAGAGCGAGAGGGGAGGACGGAAACCCACATTCTCTCATCTTCTCCTTCCTTCAGCTTCTGCTCCCCTTCCTCTCATTCACCATGGAGAAAGGGAACCCTGGTCCTTCATCGGTGGCGGCGAGGGTCGCCGCCAGACAGCGCATCCCTCCCTCTCCCGCACCCATGGTGGCGGAGCCAGCCGTAAGGGCAAGAGGGAGGGGGTGAGGTCGTGGACGAGGTCGAGGACGAGGCTGCGGTGCTCGGGGGAGAGGTGGACGGGGCGGCGCGCCGGCTTCGCCTCCGCCGGCGGCTTCTCTTCCCACGGGGGTCCATGTTGGGGACGACCCCTGCGAGTTCTTCGTCAGGCTGCGCCGGGCGCCTCGTCGTCGACTCCGACTCCCAGCTCCGTTCGTGGGCGCGATGGACCTGGACCCGCCCGAGACACTGAGACTGCACATGAGGGGCTGTGGGATCAGCCGCACGCGAGTTCGCGTGGAAGTCCCAGCCCCCGGTGTGATGTATCTTGGTCGAGGGTGGAAGACGTTCACCCGTATCCACAGCTTGACGGCGGGGCTCACCCTCCACTTCAAGTTGGTGGAGGGCGATCTCCTCTCCGTCAGGGTCTTCGGGTGCTTCGGCACTCGGGCGAAGTGCTGCGTGGACAGCTCCTCCGATAGCGAAGACCACTCCTCGAGCGAGAGTGACGAGGAGGGGAGCGACAGCGATGACGAGGGTAGTGGGCGGCAGGACGACGGGTCCGACTAGGTGTCGGGCGTCGCTCCGTGCGGCACCGGCGACCCCATCATCCGTGTCGCCGGCTCCTTGAACT
This sequence comes from Triticum monococcum, assembly GCA_034509565.1. Lineage (NCBI taxonomy): Eukaryota > Viridiplantae > Streptophyta > Magnoliopsida > Poales > Poaceae > Triticum > Triticum monococcum. The sequence continues at coordinate 677,780,325 of CM067845.1, forward strand.
CCCCGGGGTCGTCTCCTTGGCCGGCTGGCGTAGGGAGGCTATGGAAGAGGAAGAGGGCTGGCGGCAAGGTCGTCAAGCCGGAGTACGAGGGCATGGTGCCCTCGACAGCGTGCTGGCGTCCTGCCGCCTCGTCTTCGAGCCCTGCTTCCGGCGCCGCCATCACCGTCCATCCTTCGGACGGCCCCCGGGGTGTTCTCTTGGTGTCTTCTGGCACCCGTAGTTCGCCTAGGCACTCCTTTTGCCCTTTTTGCCTCCTTGACCTACCTCCTGAAAAGAGGGGCAAGAAAGGGATTACGGGCATCTTATCTTTTTAATATGTAAGCCTTCGGGCCTTAGTTGCATTTAAAACTTGTAATCCCCTCTTTCATGTTTTTCATCCTCTATGGACTGTACCTGCGTGGAATGTTTTTTTAATAAAAAGGGGATGCTTGCCGGGTCATTTGTCTCGCGGGTAGAACCCACGTCAAGGAGCAGTTCCTTGGTATCTTTCAGATAGACACTTCTTCCCCGGCAACAGGCCCTGCCGTCTTCCCACGTCGCTCGACCATTCTCACGCCTTTGGCGGAGGCAGGGACGAGGCGGGTGCGGCCCCTCGTTTCCTCCCCTTGCTGCCGCGACTACGACCAAACTTGGCCCCAGGAACGAGCCCCAGGGCCTAGAGTTAAGGGAGCACGGCAGTTTTCGGGAAGAAACGAGGTTTCGTACTTCCCAGTCCATAAGAGAATCCGTGAAGAGGGATGAAAGACTTATCTGAGATTGCAGCCCCCGGCAACTCTGGCTTGCGGTGGGTGAACTTTGGTACTTGCAGCCCCCGGCAACACTGGCTTGCCGGGGTCCAGATGCCGGCACATCCTTCTTCTCCTTTTTGTCCTCAGGCGGTCCGGCAAGGATATGCGAGCCCTGTGAACCAAAGGAAACAAAAGAAAGGCAAAGAGACGCACACTCGACCTCTAAGTTAGGGGTTAGCCGCTGTTAAGCACTATCAACCCTAACCAAGGACCAGACTCGACCAAGCATGCATGCTATAACTCTGGGCGCCAGCGCTTCATTTACTTGTGCTCAGGGTCTGCGCCTGGCTTTGTACAAAGGATTACATGCAACAGCGGCAAGACTTGTACAAAAGAGTGGTTGCCGGACAGGGTTCGACAACCGCGCCTTACGGGTAAAACTTACGAAGATGCTCGATATTCCAGGAGTTGCTCACTGGTACGCCATCTTCGGTCTCCAGGCGGACAGCGCCAGGCCTGGTGACTCGTTTCACCCGGTAAGGGCCTTCCCACTTCGGCGTCAACTTGTTGGAATTCTTGGCGGACTGAACGCGCCGAAGAACAAGGTCGCCTTCCTCGAGACTTCTGGCGTTAACTTTGCGGCTATGATAGCGGCGCAAAGCTTGCTGGTATCGAGCTGCTCGCACAGCAGCCTGAAGACGATCTTCCTCAAGGAGCAGCGCGTCATCTTGCCGCAGCTGCTCTTGCTCAAGCTCATCATAAGCGAGCACTCGAGGTGACCCGTATACGAGTTCCGTGGGGATAACTGCCTCCGCTCCATAGACTAGAGCGAAGGGTGTCTGGCCTGTGGCTCGATTTGGCGTCGTCCTGATCGACCAAAGAACCACCGGCAGCTCCTCGATCTAGTTGCGCCTGCACTTGTGCAGCCTGTCGAAAGTTCTGGTCTTGAGCCCGCGCAGCACTTTAGCATTTGCCCTCTCCACTTGACCGTTGCTTCTCGGGTGAGCAACAGAAGCGAAGCAGACCTTGGCGCCAGGATCTTGGACGTACTGCATGAAGGTGCGGCTCGTAAATTGTGTACCATTGTCGGTGATTATCCTATTAGGGATCCCGAAATGGCAAACAATCGACCTGAAGAACGTGACTGCTGACTGTGCTGTCACCTTCCTCACTTGTTCCACTTCCGGCCACTTTGTGAACTTGTCGATTGCGACGTACAAGTACTCAAAGCCCCCGATAGCTCGGGGAAAGGGGCCGAGGATGTCGAGCCCCCAGACCAAAAATGGCCAGGATAAAGGGATCGTCTGGAGGCTTGAGCTGGCTGGTGTATCTGCTTGGAATGGAACTGGCACGCTTCACACTTGGTTACTTGTGCAGTTGCATGCTGGAGGGCTGTCGGCCAGAAGAAGCCTTGCCGGAATGCTTTTCCGACAAGAGCTCTTGCGCCAATGTGGTGACCACATATGCCTCCATGTATCTCTGCCAACAGCTTCTGTCCATCTTCCCGGGGAATACACTTCAATTTCACACCGTTGAGTCTTCTTCTGCACAGTGTGTTGTCGACAAACTGGTACATACTAGACTCCCAGGCTACTCTTTCCGCTTCTTCTGGTTCCTTGGGAAGTTCTCCTGTCTGAAGGAAACGGACAATCCGTTGCGCCCATGTTGGAGCCTGTGGCTCGACAACAAGGACTAAAGGCACATCTGCTACTGCGGGAACGTCCGCTTCTACGGCAAGAGCCCGCGGCTCTGCCGGAGCTTGAAGTGGCCCGGCAAGCTTGCCGGAGCAAAACTCGTCGGGAGAATCTGCTTCAACGGAACAAACCCTGGGGCTTGCCGGAGCAGACTACTCCTCAGCATTCTTGGCGTCGATCTTGGGGACCCGCTTGGCGGGGGCTTCGGGAAGCTCTACCAGAAGATAGTCACCAGAAATCAACTTCCTCTTCTTTCTCTGTCCAGTTGATGGTGTTACAGATGGCTGAGTCAGCTTGAGCACAAAGATCCCTGGCTCCACAGGTAACTTAAGTGCTGCGCACTTTGACAGGCAATCAGCAATGTCGTTCTCTGCTCTTGGAACATGTTCCATTTGCAGGCCGTCAAAGCGCTCTTCTAGCTTCCTCACTTCATCAACGTAAGCTTCCATCAACGGACTCTGGTAAACCTTGTTCACTTGGCGGACGACAAGTTGCGAGTCACCCCTGACAATGAGCTTCTTAATTCCAAGTTCTGCTGCGATCCTGAGATCGGCAAGCAAGCCTTCATACTCTGCAGTATTGTTTGTCGCTTGCTCCTTGGGAAAGTGCATCTGGACTATGTACTTGAGGTGCTCTCCGGTGGGTGCGACAAGCAGTACACCAGCACTGGCGCCTTGCAGCGAGAAGGCACCGTCAAAGTACATGAGCCACTCTTTGTTTGCTTCCTTGGCGGGGATGCTCGTCACGTTGCCGGTGACATTATGCATAGTGAGAGGCCATGAACTTGGCGAGTGCTGGGCGGCCAAGTATCCTATTGTAAGGCAATGGGAAATCAGCAACGTCAAAAGTGAACCTCTCCATTCTGAAATTCAGCTCGCTGCCAAATGTAATCGGCAACGTGACCTTCCCCTTCGGCTTGCTCCTTCCCGGGTTAATTCCTTGGAACGTACCGGTTTCTTCGAGCTCGCTGTCCGGGATCTGGAGTTTCTGGAGCACAGCGGAGGAGATCAGATTTAGGCCGGCCCCGCCGTCAACTAGCATCTTAGTGACTTTGAGGTTGCGGATTTTTGGCGAAAGCAACAAGGGCAAGCACCCGACCGCGGTTGTGCGATCAGGGTGGTCCTCAATGTCAAAGACGATAGGCGTGTCGGACCACTTCAGAAGCTTGCGTGATTTGACAGGTGGCTTTGCCGCATTAACTTCTCGGAGCCACTGTTTGAGTTGGCGGTGGGAAGTATGCAGAGAAGCACCACCGTCAACACACAAGACTTCTGTAGCCTTCTGAAACTCCTGCTCACTGTTCTCAACATCATCCATGTCTTCGTTGTCGTCTTCGTCTTCGTCCTTGTCGCGGCCGCGGGGAGGTCTGTCTCCTTGCCGCTGCTTGGCCTTGCCGCGGCTTCCTCCCTGGCCAGCGCGCTTCTTGCCGGCCTCTCCACCGCCTCCTTGGGCTCTCTCCTTGTCGCGCCGCTCGTACTCAGCTTTTTGTTGCTGGACGAGCTGCTCAACCTTCTTGCAGTTCTGGAGATCATGGCCTTTGGTGCGGTGGATTTTGCAGTACTGCTTGCCGGAGCCGTCCTGCTTGTCGGCGGCTGCCACAGCCTGGCAGTTGGTGCATGCGGCAACCTCCTTGCCGGAGCTGCCAATTTGGGCTTGCTTGGCGCCACCATCATCGCCAGACTACTCGACGACTAGCACCTCCTTGCCGCTCTTCTTCCTATTGCGCCTTCGGTTTTTCCTTGCCGGGGCGGCATCCTCACTGTCAGATCCCCCTGCTCCAGTACCTTCTCCGGGGAGTTTCCTCCCTTCTTCAGCGCGTGCACACTTGTCAGCCAGGGCGTACAGCTCGCTGACGTCTCTCATCCTGCTCATCGCCATCTCCTCCCGCATCCTACGATTACGCACGTTCTGATGGAACGCGCTGATAACCGCGGCAGGGTGGATGTCTGGGATGTTGCGCTGCACGCGGCTGAATCTCCGGATATACTTGCGCAGGGGCTCTCCTTCCTTATGGGCAAGCAGGTGGAGGTCACTCTCTTGGCCATGTGGTTTGTGGCCGCCCGTAAAGGCGCCGACAAACTGATGGCACTAATCCGCCCAAGAGGATATGGAGTTGTCCGGCAAGTGCATGAGCCAGGATCTGACTTCGGGCTTGAGCACGAGCGGGAAGTAGTTGGCAAGGACCTTGTCGTCTCGCCCCCCGGGAGCTTGCACCGCAATGGTGTAGATGCTGAGGAACTCAGACGGGTGCGACTTGCCGTCGTACTTCTCCGGTACGTCTGGCTTGAAATGCTTCTGGTTGGGCCACTGTACTTGCCGCAGCTCACGGGTAAACGCAGGACAACCTGCCGCGTACGGCAAGTTACCTGGCTCTCCGGGCGCATGCATGTCAACAAAGGGCCCAGCGCGCAGGTCTGATTGACGCCGCGCTTCTCTTCGGCGCTTGATGCATGTTCGAGCGTCTTCCTGCTGTCTCTCATGAAGAACTTGGCGCTGATCGCGACGAGCTCGCAGATCTGACGACGCGGTGGAGTAGCTGTCGAGGTGGATCCGGCGAGTCGGCGATCTTGGCCTTCGGGGCGGAGAGTGCACAGTGGTTGCACCCTCGCCGGTCTTGTCGCCACCGGCTCGCGCCTGGCTGACTTGCCGCGGCAGCGATGCACTCGGCTGCCGTGGGTCGTCACCGTTGGCGAAGCCGATGAGGCTCTGGATAGTGGCCCTCCAGTCATCGATCTTCTCTGGTGCTGGAGGGTAATCTAGGAGCAGTTGGGCCCGTGCCAACGCTTCCGCCAGAGTGGTGGGCGGCGGCAGCGAACGGTGCGAGGGGTGAGATATGCTCGGACTTCTAACTGTGTTAGAAGGAGCAACATCTCGTCCAAGCGGATGCTTGCCGGGTCATTTGTCTCGCGGGTAGAACCCACGTCAAGGAGCAGTTCCTTGGTATCTTTCAGATACACACTTCTTCCCCGGCAACAGGCCCTGCCGTCCTCCCACGTCGCTCGACCTTTCTCACACCTTTGGCGGAGGCAGGGATGAGGCAGGTGCGGCCCCTCGTTTCCTCCCCTTGCTGCCGCGACTACGACCAAACTCGGCCCCAGGAACGAGCCCCAGGGCCTAGAGTTAAGGGAGCACGGTAGTTTTCGGGAAGAAACGAGGTTTCGTATTTCCCAGTCCATAAGAGAATGCATGAAGAGGGATGAAAGACTTATCTGAGATTGCAGCCCCCGGCAACTCTGGCTTGCCGTGGGTGAACTTTGGTACTTGCAGCCCCCGGCAACACTGGCTTGCCGGGGTCCAGATGCCGGCACGTCCTTCTTCTCCTTTTCGTCCCCAGGCGGTCCGGCAAGGATATGCGAGCCCTGCGAACCAAAGGAAACGAATGAAAGGCAAAGGGACGCACACTCGACCTCTAAGTTAGGGGTTAGCCGCTGTTAAGCACTATCAACCCTAACCAAGGACCAGACTCGACCTAGCATGCATGCTATAACTCTGGGCGCTAGCGCTTCATTTACTTGTGCTCAGGGTCTGCGTCTGGCTTTGTACAAAGGATTACATGCAACAGCGGCAAGACTTGTACAAAAGAGTGGTTGCCGGACAGGGTCCGACAACCGCGCCTTACGGGTAAAACTTATGAAGATGCTCGATATTCCAGGAGTTGCTCACTGGTACGCCATCTTCGGTCTCCAAGCGGACAGCGCCAGGCCTGGTGACTCGTTTCACCCGGTAAGGGCCTTCCCACTTCGGCGTCAACTTGTTGGAATTCTTGGCGGACTGAACGTGCCGAAGAACAAGGTCGCCTTCCTCGAGACTTCTGGTGTTAACTTTGCGGCTATGATAGCGGCGCAAAGCTTGCTGGTAGCGAGTGGCTCGCACAGCAGCCTGAAGACTATCTATCTCAAGGAGCAGCGTGTCATCTTGCCGCAACTGATCTTGCTCAAGCTCATCATAAGCAAGCACTCGAGGTGACCCGCATACGAGTTCCGTGGGGATAACTGCCTCCGCTCCATAGACTAGAGCGAAGGGTGTCTGGCCAGTGGCTCGATTTGGCGTCGTCCTGATCGACCAAAGAACCACCGGCAGCTCCTCGATCCAGTTGCGTCCGCACTTGTGCAGCCTGTCGAAAGTTCTGGTCTTGAGCCCGCACAGCACTTCAGCATTTGCCCTCTCCGCTTGACCGTTGCTTCTCGGGTGAGCAACAGAAGCGAAGCAGACCTTGGCGCCAAGATCTTGGACGTACTGCATGAAGGTGCGGTTCGTAAATTGTGTACCGTTGTCGGTGATTATCCTGTTAGGGATCCTGAAACGGCAAACAATCGACCCGAAGAACTTGACTGCTGACTGTGCTGTCACCTTCCTCACTGGTTCCACTTCCGGCCACTTTGTAAACTTGTCGATTGCAACGTACAAGTACTCAAAGCCCCCGACAGCTCGGGGAAAGGGGCCAAGGATGTCGAGCCCCCAGACCGAAAATGGCCAGGATAAAGGGATCGTCTGGAGAGCTTGAGCTGGCTGGTGTATCTGCTTGGAATGGAACTGGCACGCTTCACACTTGGTTACTTGTGCAGTTACATCCTGGAGGGCTGTCGGCCAGAAGAAGCCTTGCCGGAATGCTTTTCCGACAAGAGATCTTACGCCAATGTGGTGACCACATATGCCTCCATGTATCTCTGCCAACAGCTTCTGTCCATCTTCCCGGGGAATACACTTCAATTTCACACCGTTGAGTCTTCTTCTGCACAGTGTGTTGCCGACAAACTGGTACATACTAGACTGCCGGGCTACTCTTTCCGCTTCTTTTGGTTCCTCGAGGAGTTCTCCTGTCTGAAGGAAACGGACAATCTGCTGCGCCCATGTTGGAGCCTGTGGCTCGACAACAAGGACTAAAGGCACATCTGCTGCTGCGGGAACGTCCGCTTCTACGGCAAGAGCCCGCGGCTCTGCCGGAGCTTGACGTTCCCCGGCAAGCTTGCCGGAGCAAAACTTGTCGGGAGAATCTGCTTCAACGGAACAAACCCTGGGGCTTGCCGGAGCAGACTGCTCCTCAGCATTCTTGGCGTCGATCTTGGGGACCCTCTTGGCGGCGGCTTCAGGAAGCTCTGCCGGAAGATAGTCACCAGCAATCAACTTCCTCTTCTTGATCTATCCAGTTGATGGTGTTACGGATGGCTGAGTCAGCTTGAGCACAAAGATCCCTGGCTCCACAGGTAACTTAAGTGTTGCGCACTTTGACAGGCCATCGGCAATGTCGTTCTCAGCTCTTGGAACATGTTCCATTTGCAGGCCGTCAAAGCGCTCTTCTAGCTTCCTCACTTCATCAACGTAAGCTTCCATCAACGGACTCTGGTAAACCTTGTTCACTTGGCGGACGACAAGTTGCGAGTCACCCCTGACAATGAGCTTCTTAATTCCAAGTTCTGCCGCGATCCTGAGACTGGCAAGCAAGCCTTCATAATCTGCAGTATTGTTTGTCGCTTGCTCCTTGGGAAAGTGCATCTGGACTATGTACTTGAGGTGCTCTCCGGTGGGTGCGACAAGCAGTACACCAGCACCGGTGCCTTGCAGGGAGAAGGCACCGTCAGAGTACATGAGCCACTCTTTGTTTGCTTCCTTGGCGGGGATGCTCGTCTCCGGAATTTCTTCGTCTGGAGTTAGCGTCCACTCTGCTATGAACTCTGCCAATGCTCTGCTCTGGATTGTTGATGTACTCTCAAACTTGAGGCCAAAGCTTGACGGTTCCAGTGCCCATGCGATAATCCTGCATGTTGCTTCTGGGTTTTGTAATATCCTCTTCAGCCGAAAGCGAGTGACAACTATGATTTCGTGTGCTTGGAAGTAATGGCGCAGCTTTCTCGAGGCCATGAGAAGGCCGAAAAGCAACTTCTGCACACCAGAGTACCTTGACCTAGCCCCCTGCAAATGGGAACTGACAAAGTAAACTGGGCGCTGCACCATCTTCTTCTGTATCTCCTCTTGCATCTGCGCAGATCCTTGCTTGTCGGGACCAGAGCTTGTCGGGGAAGCCCCCTGCTTGTCGCTGGATGTGCTTGTCGCGCTCGCTGGCTCGTCATCGGCCTCCCTCTCCGCTACTAACGCAGCACTAACCACTTGATTGGTTGCCGCTATGTACAGTAGCAACTTCTCTTGTGGTTTAGGTGCGACAAGTGTTGGAGTGGAGGACAGGTATCCCTTCAAGTCCTGCAGCGCAGCCTCCGCTTCTGGAGTCCATTTCATTGGACCTGCCTTTTCCAAAATTTTGAAAAATGGCAGGGCGCGCTCAGCAGACCGAGAGATAAACCTGCTGAGAGCAGCCACGCAGCCGGCAAGCTTCCGTACATCCTTGACGCGCTTTGGTGCTTCGATCTGCTCAATGGCCTTGATCTTGTTGGGATTAGCTTCGATTCCCCGGCGAGACACAAAGAACCCGAGAAGCTTGCCGGAAGGGACTCCAAACACACACTTCTCGGGGTTGAGCTTGAGGTTGACCTTGCGCAGATTTGCAAAAGTCTCTTCTAAGTCTTGGATCAGAGTTGCCCTATCCTTGCTTTTGACCACTATATCATCCATGTAAGCTTCTACATTTCTGTGTATCTGTGGCTTCAAAGCGATATTGACTACTCTGGCAAATGTTGAACCAGCATTCTTTAATCCGAAAGGCATCCGTACGAAACAGTACGTGCCACATGGAGTAATGAATGCGGTTTTCTCCTCATCCTCTTCTGTCATGAAGATCTGATGGTATCCTGAATATGCGTCAAGAAACGAAAGCAACTCACATCCGGCTGTGGAGTCAACAATCTGGTCAATGCGCGGCATGGGAAATGGATCTTTGGGACAAGCTTTATTAACATCAGTAAAGTCAATACAAAGCCTCCATTTCCCATTCGCCTTGCACACTACAACCGGATTTTCCAACCACGTGGGATGGAGCACCCCTCTGACAAGGCCTGCTACTTCCAACTTCTTGATTTCTTCTGCTATGAATTCTTGGCGCTCCACTGCCTGTTTCCTGACCTTCTGCTTGACGGGTCGTGCATGAGGACAAACGGCAAGATGATGCTCAATTACCTTCCTGGGAACACCAGGGATATCAGACGGTTGCCATGCAAACACATCGACATTCGCCCGCAGGAAAGTAACAAGCGCGCTTTCCTATTTCGGGTCAAGCGTGGCACTGATGGTGAAGGTACCACCAGTGCCGTCCTCCTTGGCGGGCACCTTCTTGGTAAGTGGTGGAGCTGCCATCGTCTTCTTACTCTTGCTGGTGGAGCTCGATGGTGCGTCCTCGACGGCAGTGCAGCACTCCGAAGAGGCGCGCTTGCCGGAGTAGGCATCAGAGCTCTTGCCGGACTTGGTCTTCTTCTTCCCCCCGGGAACTTCAGCGGCAAGTGTCTCACGGTCTGTCGGGGCAGCTGCTTCTCGGTAGATCTTGTCGGCGCAAATAAGGGCATCCTTCTTTTCGCCAGGGACAGAGATGACGCTTATCGGGCCTGGCATCTTGAGCAGGTTGTATGCATAGTGAGAGGCTGCCATGAACTTGGCGAGTGCTGGGCGGCCAAGTATCCCATTGTAAGGCAATGGGAAATCAGCAACGTCAAAAGTGACCCTCTCTGTTCTGAAATTCAGCTCGCTGCCAAATGTCACCGGCAATGTGACCTTCCCCTTCGGCTTGCTCCTTCCCGGGTTAATTCCTTGGAACGTACCGGTTTCTTCGAGCTCGCTGTCCGGGATCTGGAGTTTCTGGAGGACAGCGGAGGAGATCAGATTTAGGCCGGCCCCACCATCAACTAGCATCTTAGTGACTTTGAGGTTGCGGATTGTTGGCGAAACCTACAACGGCAAGCACCCGACCGCGGTTGTGCGATCAGGGTGGTCCTCAATGTCATAGACGATAGGCGTGTCGGACCACTTCAGAAGCTTGCGTGATTCGACAGGTGGCTCTGCCGCATTAACTTCCCGGAGCCACTGTTTGAGTTGGCGGTGGGAAGAATGCAGAGAAGCACCACCGTCAACACACAAGACTTCTGTAGCCTTCTGAAGCTGCGGCGGCGTCTTCGGCCTGCTTGACGGCTCCGCCAACTGCTCGCTCGCGCGCGGCGAGTTCCTCCTTGTGGCTGTCGAGGTGGACCTTCCGCTGTGTCAAGTCACCTTCCTGCGAAGACAGCCTCTCTGCGGCAAGGCGCTGGCGCTCTTCGACGTCGGCCTTCTCGAGGAGGAAGGCCTGCTGCGCCTCGGCAAGATCTTCCCGCTCCTTTGCCAAGGAGCAGAGAGCTTCCTGGTTGGCACCTCGGAGCTCTTCTGCGTGCTTCTCGATATCAGCGCTAACCTTCGCCATGAGTGCATCGCGGGACTCCATCTTGACTTGCCGGGCGTGGTAGAGCGCCACTAGCTTCCGCAGCAGGCGCTCTTCTTCGGGTTCGCCGCTGCTGCTACTTGGCGCGTCGACCAGTTTCAGCCCGGCGGAGGCAAGCACCTCTTCGTCGAGCATCTCCCCCTTGATCGGCGACCTGGAGCTTGATGCCCAGGGGAGGTTGATGAAGATATCCTCGCCGGCCTTCAGGTAGACGTCAGGCTGGGGCTCATCGGAGCCTGGCGCGGTGGCTGCGGCGGAGGAGTCGGTGGTCGGAGGGGGAGAAGATACGGTATGGACCAGGCGTCATTCAAGAAGGTTTTGCCTCACCGGAAGCAATTAACAGAAAAGATAAGTTGCCAAAGTCTGAGCAACCAAATTTCCTTTAGATTTATAAAGTTATCTTCCTTGAGCGACCGTCCCTTGTATGGAAAACCTGTGCGCGGAGGAACCAACTCGTATCTAGTTGCGCACTTACTGTTGTTTCGAGTCCGCTCAACAACTTAGGTGAACTGCGACTAGCTCTGCGACAAGGTTTCTTGTCGGCTGCGGCACCACCAGCAGGGAACCAACTCGTAGCTAGTTGCGCCCTTACTGTTGTTTCGAGTCCACTCAACAACTTAAGCGAGCTGCGACTAGCTCCGCGACGAGGTTCCCTGTCGGTTGCAGCACCGCCAGCAGGCTGCTTATGTTCCGCTGCTGATGTTCCGCACTCAGCGCTCGCGGCAAAGGTGCCCGCACCGGCAAGTTCCCTAAAAGCGTAGGGTAAAAACATACAAGGGGAGGAAGCAAGTAAAGGAAATAACATAGCAATTACTACTAAGGATAGAGTATATTACAAAATAGCTTGTCACAGCTCCAACAGACTGTTTTTCGTAACATGATTGACAGCGACAAGGAAAGAAAAAGATAAATGGCCTAGTCTACGCGGTCGCCTTCGACCCTCCTGATTCCGCTCACCCTGTCCACAATGAGTGCGACAAGGGCCTTGAGCTCCTCCAGGTCAGCATCTGGCGGCAAGCTTCGGAGGACGTTGGTGAGGCGGAGACCTGGGTTGCGGAAGACCACCTTCATCAGCACCTTCTCGAGAGCTCCCGCGCAAATCTTGCGCGACTCGTCGGCAAGTTGCTTTGGGATCTGCTCCCGGAGTCGCTGGAGCGCCGTCGCCACGCCCTTGAAAAACAAAGTAAGCTTGGCGCTGGGTTGGAGGTTCTCGTCGGAGGAGTACCCGAGATCCACCATCCCCAACTATGCCAGCTCCTTGTCGACATCCGCAGCGACATCCACCAGACCCTCCGTCCAGTGCTCCACATTCTCTGACAAAGTCTTCCGGGCGGCGGCGGCCTTCGCCAGCAGCACCTTGCCGGCCTTGACCTCCTCCTTCAAGGCCGTCTCCCGCTCCTTGGCGCTGTCCAGAGATTGCGTCAGGGCCGCTAGCTTCACCTCTAGATCGGCGTTGGAGTTCTTGGCGGCGTCTAGCTCTTTGCCCTTCTCGGCGAAAAGGGCCTGCAGCTCCGAATAGCTGTTGGCGTCCTTCTCACGCTCGAGCATGAGCGCGGCAAGCTCGTCGCCGCTCGCCTTGAGGTCCGCCTCTAGTTGCGCCACCTTCAGCTCCAGCTCAGCCTTGGCGGCCTCGACAGCTGCGGCGGCGTCTTCGGCCTGCTTGACGGCTCCGCCAACTGCTCGCTCGCGCGCGGCGAATTCCTCCTCGTGGCTGTCGAGGTGGACCTTCCGCTGCGTCAAGTCACCCTCTTGCGAAGACAGCCTCTCTGCGGCAAGGCGTTGGCGCTCTTCGACGTCGGCCTTCTCGAGGAGGAAGGCCTGCTGCGCCTCGGCAAGATCTTCCCGCTCCTTTGCCAAGGAGCGGAGCGCTTCCTGGTTCGCGCCTCGGAGCTCTTCTGCGCGCTTCTCGATATCAGCGCCAGCCTTCGCCACGAGTGCCTCGCGGAACTCCAGCTTGACTTGCCGGGCGCGGTAGAGCGCCACTAGCTTCCGCAGCAGGCGCTCTTCTTCGGGTTCGCCGCTGCTGCTGCTTGGCGCGTCGACCAGTTTCAGCCCGGCGGAGGCAAGCACCTCTCCGTCGAGCATCTCCCCCTCGATCGGCGCCCTGGAGCTTGATGCCTAGGGGAGGTTGATGAAGATATCCTCGCCGGCCTTCAGGTAGATGCCAGGCTGGGGCTCATCGGAGCCTGGGCGCGGTGGCTGCGGCGGAGGAGTCGGTGGTCGGAGCAGCGCCCGGCGCTCCTGTGGCCTCCGGGTCGTCAGTACGACCACCAGACTCCCCGCCCGCTTCCGCGGCGGCAGCCCTGGCGGCCTCCTCGCCAGCGCCGGCCGCGTCTTCGGTGGTGACTTCGGTCTCCATCGGCTCTGCGGCAGATGGACCTGACGGCCAGAAGAGGGGAGAAAATGCAAGCAAAATTCGAACAAAATCCGAGAAAGAGATCAAGGAGACGAAGAAGCCAAGGGAGGTCTGGAAGCAAGGAAGTTACCTGTGCCAGGGTCTGCAGCTATGGTCTCCCTTGCCGGGGGCTCCTCCCTTGTTGGAACCTCCTCCCTTGCTGGAGATCCCTCCCTTGCCAGGGGCTCTTCCCCTGCCAGAGTCTCCTCTCTTGCCGGGGGCTCCTCCCTTGTCGGAGTCGCCTCCCTTGCCGGAGACCTCTCCCTCGTCGGAGGACTCTCCCTTGGCGCCTCGGGAGCGGTCTCCAGGCTCCCATGCTGAGGCTGCTCTGCTCCTGCATGAGTCAACAGACAAGCATCAGCACGGCGAGGATCTTCGTGCGCGCCCAACAGCGGGAAGTAAACAAAACACTTACGCTGGGGGCTGCTCTGAAGATCAGCCGCAGGGTCCGACAAGTTCGTCTCAGGCACGTCCCCTGTTGATGCAGTGGGTTCGTCCTCGATGATGATCACCGGCACCTTGGCTCTCTTCGCCGCTCGCTGTGCCAGAGTCTTGAAAAGGAAGAGATGCAGAGGAAGGCAAGTGAGAAACAAGACAAGACAAAAACAGCGGAAATCAATGAATTACAAGTACAATAAGAAGAACTTACTCCTCTTCTTCTTCCTTGTCGGACCTAAACGCGGAGAAGTCAAAATCTGGCCCGCGGCTGTCGCGGGAAGGTGGAGGGGTAGGCTCCCTCGGCCGCTTGGCGGGAGCAGAAGCGGCAGTCCGGGAAGACCCCGCTCCAGTCGAAGCAGCAGCATGGGGCGCTCCTGCGGCAACAGTGCTTGCCGCGGTGGAGCGCGTTGTGCGGCGCGGCGACTGCCGGCCCGCCTGCCGCATCCCCGGCCTTGCGGAGACGCCTTCTTGGTGGAGACAGGGACGCTGCTAGTGGCGTACTCTCGGAGGACGAGGAGGAGGAGGAGTCAATCTCCAAAGAGCCGCTCATATCATCGGTAGGCTCGCTCGGTTCGGCGTCAAGCCCGGCAACTTGGCTCAGCCCGGCGTCGCGCCCGGCAACCTCCTTCTTGCCGGCAAGATCCTTTTTGCCGGCAAGTTCTTCCCGCTCGGCACGGTTTGCCGCCTCCGCCGCCGCAGCCTCCTCCAAGGTGAAGGCGAACTCACCCGCCGTGGCAACTGTTGCCGCCTCTTCCAACGTGGTGGCAATGTACGCTAGCTCCGCCTCGGTGGTGTCGCAGGTGAGGCCGTCCTTCTCGTCGGCGCGGATTGGCACTTCCACCAAGTCGTCGAAGAATTGCTGCACCACCTCGTCCTCTGGCTCTTGCCAAGTTGGCACGATTCTGTGCGAATCGCTCAGTGGCATCATCGCCCTGATGCGGTCGAGCGCCGAATTGTTGCACAGAGGGACGACGCCCTGCGGCAACCTGAAGACCTCGGGGTGCTCTGAATCGTACTTGAAGAGCTCCTGTAGTACTCCGTTGAGTTCAAGGACAGTAAAATTGTAGTTGAGGCTTGGGCGCAGCCTCATGACGTCTGCCGGATTCTTGAACTCCCAGGCAGGCCTCCCCCGTTCCTGCAGGGGAGCGATGCGGCGACGAAGGAAGTCTGCGCCAACGGCCCCTACGGTGAGCCCGGCAAGCCTGAGGCGCTGGATCCTGGTGACAGCAATCTTCAGCCTGCTGTCCTCCGGGGCCACATCGCTCCAGTCACTACCGCGTACTACTGCTACTTGGCGCCGGGCGGTGAATGGCTGTGGGCACTCCTGGATAATCCAACACCAATTCGCTCTCCACTCCTCCCACTTGCCGCGGAACTCCCCCTCCAGATAAGATTCCTTCTTGCCGGCCTAGAGACCCAGGCAATTCCGCCGGACAGGGTTTCTCCTCTCTCTACCCGGGGGATAAAAAAGTGGCGAAACAGGGCTACCCTAGGGTGGACTCCGACAAAGTTCTCGCAAAGGTATGCGAAAACTGCCATGGTGAGGACGGCGTTGGGAGTGAAGTCAAGGAGATAGAGATTGTACGTGTTCATTATATCGCAGAAAAACTCGGAAAAAGGCGGGCAGAGCCCACAGTAGAAGAAGACAGCAAAGAAAGGGTACCCTTCCGGAGCCGTCGCGTGAGCAGCGCCCGGGAGCACCCTGGTCCGCGGGTGAGCACGCGTCTCCGTCGCCCAAAAGAGGTAATAGAACTCCCGCAGCTCCTTTGCGTCGAGCTTGGGGGGAGATGGCTCGCTCCTTCCGCATCGCCGCGAGCCGCTGCGCCTCGGTCGACTTCACGGCCTTCCCCTTGTCGCCCTTCGGAGCCATGGCGGAAGCAGTGGAGGGGGTCGACGGCGTGGTGGTGCTGGTGGCAATGCGGTGGGGAGGGGGGGCAAGGCGTTGCGCTCCGTGTGCCTTGGGAAGACGGAGGCAGGGCCGAGTTTTTCAAGATTGGAGCAGAATGGGGGCGAGTGGGCGCACTACCCCCGCTTCCCCTTGCTTATAAAGGGGGAGGTGGCGGACGTTCCGCCTTTCCTAATAAAAAAACCGCCCACGATCTCTCCCACGGTGTGACGCATGCACACGGGGCTTAGCCCCGCGCACACTGCCCACGTCACGCACGATGCCGCGTTCAATGCATGCCGTGCGGGGAGGGCGCGGTGGATGCGGAGTGAGTTATGGCGTGCCCAAGGCCACGCGTGCCCGTGCACTGTTTTGGGCCTGGCCCAACAGCGCTCGGCACCGTGTATGGCCCAGGCCCGGGGGCTCCTGTCGGTGTACTAAACTAGGGGTACCTTAGTATCCCGAACTTGTGCACGGGTAGTCGCAGCGACCCGCGGCTAGGCTTGCCGAGCGACCGCCAAGACCCTCCGTGGTTCCTTTGGAGCCATTCAAGAACAAAGTATTCGAGCCAAGGCACAAGACCCCGGCAAGAGGAGCTTGCCGGGAAGGCCACTCAACGTATCCAAGGCCCCGGCAAGAGAAGCTTGCTGGGAGGAAGCACAAAGACCCCAGCAAGAGGAGCTTGCCGGGAAGACCAACCAAGACATCCCGAGGAACTCGCCGCGGCACACCACGTGTCCCGACGAGACCCCGTGTCCCGACAAGCTCCCGGACGCGACAAGACAACTTCCACGGCAAGGCGCTTGCCGCGGTAAGCTACTACTCCGCGGCCCACGCTCTAGCTCACCCACCAACGTGTCGCCCTGGGACCATTCTTGGCGTACGTGGCGGGAGGCTGTGCAGCCAGAGGCATGCGGTGGCAAGCAGGCGCTGACAAGGAGCCATCGTGGCAAACGGTGGCGCCCCTGGCGGTCCCTTTCCGCCCCATCTAGGCGACAGAGACAGGCATTTAATGCCTTTGTCCCCTGCCGTCAGAGTTAGGTATGATACAACTGTAGCAAGCGGTGGTGCCAACTACCACCTCTTTTACCTTTTTACCCTCATCTTTGTTGCCACCTGTCGGTGACCCCTTAGACATATAAAAGGAGGCCCATGCGCAACAGTGAGGGGGGACGACCATTCTCACGCTTGGCCTCGCTAGCCACCCGAGTGTACCGTAGCATTCATCGCTCCCGAGCAAGAACACAAATACAAACCAAGGCAGGGGTAGGGTTTTACGCATCCGTGCGGCCCGAACCTGGGTAAACCGATCGCGTCGTTCGTGCGTCCACCTCGATCTGCTCTTTGTGCATCCCCCGCCCCCTGCCGAACCAAAAGGGGCTCGGTCCGCCGATCCCCATAGGTGTACGTGGGATCAGCAACCCCCGACACCAATAAATACACACCCGTGCCCATCTTGGAGTTGATGAGCTCCTGAATCTGTGGGGCATACCCACAACTCCTCTTCTGGTCTGCAGCTATCCTCTTGATTGTTTCCACAATGAGACTCATGACCTTGAATTTCTGAGGCACGTCAAAGACATGAAGCAGGTTGATCGCGTGACCTCTGATCATCTTGTGATCTCCAGATTTGGGCAGAAGGGTGTGCCTAAGGATCCAGTTGATCGTAGGCAGTCCTGAGAGCAGATAGTGCACGGAGCCAAACTTGAACGTGTCAAGCGCTTCATTCGGGATCTCCTTGTACATGTTGGACATGGAGTTGTGATCCATCTTTTTCTTGGCATAGATGTCCAAGTCATCAACTTGCTCCTCTGGGGCATTGATCAACTTCGCCCATTCTTCCACAGTGGATTGGTACCTTGTACCCTCAGACATCCATGTGATCCTGCCATCCGGATAAAAGTGTGTTGTGGAGTAGAATTGCATGATCAGCTACTCGTTCCACTTTGTGAGCTTCTGCCCAACAAAGTCTGCAACTCCACAAGCACTAAAGCTGTCAAATACACTGGGGTAGTGCTCTTCATTGTCCTTGATGTAGGTCCAGTCGACCCATCTCATGTCACAAACGATTAGCTTCTTGTCAAGCAAAACAGTCTCAAGAAATCTTGTTGCTCCTTGGTATGGAATCTGTAATCCACGACAGTCCTTCTCCTAGAAGCATACGGATCTGCTTCTCTCCATTTCCTCAGCCCTGAATCTCTCCTGAGCTTCATATCCTCAGTCACAGGATGAGCATCGTTGTGGTCTGGGATCTTGGGCTTGAGCTTGCTAAGGACACTCTCTTCCTCTTCTTCAATAGCTTCAGGCATTGGGGCCTTGTTCTTTTCTGCAGCTGGGATGCTTCGTGTATTTCTCTTTGGTGCACTCTTAGGCTTAGATGCAGCCTTAGGTGCATCCTTGGGCTTGGATGCAGCTGTTCCTGACCTTATAGCAACTCTCATGAGTTTGGCTGCCTTGGGTGCTGTTGCAGCAACCTCTTCTTTTTCTTCCTCCTCATCGACCATGATGGAGGCCTTTCCAAGCACTCTTGCTACAGTCTTTTTCACCCTCTCTTTCCTTTTCTTGCCCTCAGCAGCAATGGGCTCAATGGGAGCAGGCTTCATAGTTGAAGCCCTAGCCTTTGACATGGGCTGCCTGCCTGCTGGCCTTTTGATCTTCAGCCCTTGCTTGGTTCCTTGAGCTGGTTCAGCTCTCTTTGATGTGGCCTCTTCCTCGGCCACATAGTCTTCATCCTCAGAATCAGACGTTCTCTTCTTCCTTTGACGTGTGGCAGCCTTAGGCAGGTTGTTGGCGGTGCTCCTGCTGCCATCATCAGAAGAGCTTGAGGGGCTAGTGCCCTCACTCATCACAACTTGCTGCTCAGACACATTCTGGCTGTCACTTTGATTAGACATGTTACACACTGACTGCTGACCCTGTGAATAGATTATGGATAAGATAGAGTGGATGAGCATCACAAAAAGCAGAGATTTTTGCAAAAGATTAATTCAAAAACTTAGTTTTAGTTTTCCACAGAAAGCATCTCGGATCTACCGATTTTCAAACTCGGTGACACCGAAGCAGTTTTGGCACCAGAACTGGTGAACTCGGTCAGACCGAGTCACAGTTCGGTGGCACCGAGACTGCTAGGGTTTCATGGAATTCCAAAATCGGTCGCACCGATAAGTTATTCTCGGTCAGACTGAGTTTCACTTGTGCAATGGCAAAAGCCAGATCGGTGGGACCGAGTTTTTCAACTCGGTGGGTCCGAGATGGTTTCGGCGGAAACCTAACCCTAAAATTTTTGAATTAAACCTATTCTACATCATTGACTGGATAGGAGTGTTTCAATCATGGCAAGAATCATAATGATCACAATGTGCTAGGAATCGGAGTGGAGAATAGCACAAAGATCGAGTCCATACCCTAGTTCGGCGGAGACTCGCTACGGCGACAACGGCGGGGCAGAATTCCGTTGACGGCGGCGGAGACCAGCGATTGGAGGCTGCTGGCGACGAGAAGACGATCCGGAGACCACGAAGGCAGAGCAGGCTATCGCGCGGGCGAAGAGGTTTCGGAGAAATTTCCAAAATTTTGCCCGTCACTATATATAGCCCGACCCTGTCGGTGTGACCGAGTGGAACAACTCGGTGGCACCGAGATGCAAAACTCTGTGCAGTTATTGCAACTCGGTGTGACCAAAAAGTTCAAATCGGTTGCACCGAGATCGAAAACCTAGATCAACTTAATGAACTCGGTAGGACCGAAAATGGAGTATCGGTCAGACCTAGATTCATAAAGAGGTTTTGGAAGTTTAAGTCTATGACGAATCGGGGACTCCGAGCGCTCCTCACACAGAGTGGTTCGAATCTGACTTGATCAAGTTTTGTGATGCAGCATGAATAGAGTTTGAGACGAGAAAAGCATAGATAGCTAGAGGAGGTTCTTAGGCATTCTTGTCCATCCACTTGGCAAAAGAAGAAAGACAAACAATCAAAACAACAAGTGGATGTCCTCGAATGAGTAAAATATGCAACCAACATGCTCACACAATAAGATGGCAAAAGAAATATGTGGCAAAGCATGCACAACCAATTCTAGCATCTATCAAGCAATTTGCAATGACTAGGTCATCTATATATGAGTATATTGACTTAGGAGTCAAGTGAGAACACTTGATCATAGGTCATACTCATCGTTTAAGCTCAAGTGGGGTTACCACTTTTACAGAAAGCATTGTTGTATTCACATCTTTAGAGTTGCTTTAGCTCAAGTCTTAGAGTAAAGCTCCCCCTAGATGTGATATCCCCCCTAAGAGGGATGAACTAACCTTGGGTTTTGTCGATGATGACTTCATGTAGATGTTGAAGATGTGGATGCTCAATGTTGATGTAGATCACTTGGAGCTATCCATTTGAGTGAATTGCACTTTCAATACCTACATGGGTTAGTCCCACAAGGAACAAACAAGGATATCCATGGACATAGAGTGATGCACACACAAGATGATGTCCATGAAAACTTTAGGTTACCTTGTCCCTTGTCTTACCAACACGAGGGTTTGTGACTCCTTGAACTAGTGCAAGATGTGGAAGTTGATTGCACTTGTTCTTGCCAAAATGATAAGAGTGAAGTATGTTGGCGGAGTCACCCTCAAGAACTCTCTAGTTCTTCTTCTTTTGGATCCACACCATCTTGATGGGAATCCTTGGAGTTGTAGTCATACTTGATGTAGTGGAACTTGAAGTAGTCTTGGGAATCCACTTGACTAAGGTCTTAGGAGCTTCTTCAAATGCATCAATCTCCTCTTGAAGCTTGTCCTTGCCTTTTTGCTTGTAGTCTTGTGGTGGAAGATCATCTTGAGCTTGTGTCCCCTTGAAAGAAGTGTCGTACTTCTCTTGTTGAGGAACAAACTTTGTCTTGGGGTATTGATCTTCTTCCCATTCAACTCCATTGGCATTGAACTTTCGTTCAAAACCAACACCTTGATTCTTCCGGTGCATTCCTTGCTTGCGCACAATTTCCTCGAATTGCTTACTTCCGGCAAGGCTCTTGTAAACACCTTTCTCTATAATTCCCTTCAATAAGCTGTTTTCTTGCTCAAGTGTAACTTGGCTAAGAGAATCATTAGTGGAATCAAGAGAACTACTAGAAGCAACAATATTGGATTTAGCATGATCATTGTTACTAATAGAGGAAGAATCTTTCTTATTCTTGTTACTAGTCTTGACTTGAGGCATGTAAGTGGATAATAGTAAACGCTTGGCAATGTAAGAAGAACTATTCTTGCGGAGATCATCATTGATTGCTTTTAAGAACTCATGCTCTTGCTCAAGATTGAGCTTTTCAAAGCGTAATTTCTCATGAGATCTTAAAAGTTCTCAATGATCTTCGAAGATAGTTTCATGAGCTAACTTAAGAGTGTTTAGTTCTTTAGTTAGAGCCTCAATCTTCTCCTTATCATTGTCATTCGTTTTAGCATGATTAATTGATATTTCATCATAGTACTCATCACTAGAGTTGTCAACAAGAAAATCATCATCACCTAACAAGTCATCTTCATCACTATTAAAATCAACGTACTCGGGGTGTGTTACCTTAGGACCTTTGGCCATGAAGCATCTTCCAATTCCTTCATTTGGGGAGTCAAATATGTCGTAGGAGTTGGTTGACACAAGTGCTAGACCGGCAACACCTTCATCTTGAGTATCTTCGGAGTCGGAGTGATAACTTCTCTTGGAATGGCTGTCGGAGTCGGAGCCGGATACCCATTCACCAACATGAGCTTGATGTCTTCGTTTTGTATAGCTCCTTGATGATTTTTCCTTCCTTTCCAAGTCCTTGCTTCTCCGTGAGTATCTTCGTTCATAATGATCACCTCTACTCCTTCTCTCTCTTGGTGGAGATTCTTTGCTTCTTCTTTTTGGAGAATCTTCTCTTCTCTTGTAGGGAGCCGTACACTCATTGGAATAGTGTCCGGGTCTTCCACAATTATAGCAGTTTCTCTCTCGACTAGAAGATCTTTTGTCATTGTAGGACCTTGACTTGAAGCTTCTATCTTTGCTTCTACTCTTGTAGAACTTGTTGAAGTTCTTCACCATTAAGCTCAATTCTTCATTGAAGTTTTGTTTCTCACTTGATGATGTGGGGGCTTCACATGACGCTTTGTAGGCACCACTTGATTTATTGTGAAGTTCCTCTTTATCCTTGAGTGACATCTCATAAGCAACAATCCTTCCAATTACTTCCGTTGGCTTGAGATCTTTGTAGTTGGGCATCATTTGGATTAATGTGCACACGGTATCATATTTCCCATCCAAGGCTCTTAGGATCTTCTTGATGATGAATCTATCGGTCATCTCTTCACTTCCTAAGCCGGCAATCTCATTTGTGATCAGAGCAAGCCTAGAGTACATTTCAGCGACACCTTCACCATCCTTCATCTTGAACTTGTCAAGTTGACTTTGGAGCACATCCAACTTGGATTCCTTGACGGAGTCGGTACCTTCGTGCATATCAATCAAAGTATCCCAAATTTCCTTTGCATTTTCAAGCAGCTAATTTTGTTGAATTCTTCGGGACACAATCCGTTGAAGAGAATATCACAAGCTTGAGCATTGTATTGCAACATCTTCAACTCATCCGCGGTAGCTTCACGGTTTGGTTCCCTCCCATCAAAGAACTCACCTTGCAAGCCAACACAAACAATAGCCCATACGGCGGGGTTATGTCCAAGAATATGCATTTTCATTTTATGCTTCCAACTAGCAAAATTAGTGCCATCAAAGTAAGGACCTCTACGGTGATAATTTCCCTCGCTAGACGCCATACTCTCCTAGGTTGTGAAACCAAGGCTATGACCACCAAAAGCTATGAAGATCAAGCCAAATGGAGATCAAAGCTCTGATACCACTTGTAGGATCGAAAGTATGTCTAAAGGGGGGTGATTAGACTACTTGACCAATTAAAAACTTAGCCTTTTCCCAATTTTAGTTCTTGGCAGATTTTAGCTATCTTAGAGCAAGTCAAGCAATCATCACACAATTCAAGCAAGCATGCAAAGAGTTTATTGGCAGCGGAAAGTAAAGCATGCAACTTGCAAGAATGTAAAGGGAAGGGTTTGGAGGATTCAAACGCAATTGGAGACACGGATGTTTTCCTGTGGTTTGGTAGGTGGTGCTATCCTACATCCACGTTGATGGAGACTTCAACCCATGGAGGGTAACGGTTGCGCGAGTCCACGGAGGGCTCCACCCACGAAGGGTCCACGAAGAAGCAACCTTGTCTATTCCACCATGGCCATCGCCCACGAAGGACTTGCCTCACTAGCGGTAGATCTTCACGAAGTAGGCGATCTCCTTGCCCTTACAAACTCCTTGGTTCAACTCCACAATCTTGTCGGAGGCTCCCAAGTGACACCTAGCCAATCTAGGAGACACCACTCTCCAAGATGTAACAAATGGTGTGTTGATGATGAACTCCTTGCTCTTGTGCTTCAAATGATAGTCTCCCCAACACTCAACTCTCTCTCATAGGATTTGGATCTGGTGGAAAGAAGATTTGAGTGGAAAGCAACTTGGGGAAGGCTAGAGATCAAGATTCATATGGTAGGAATGGAATATCTTGGTCTCAACACATGAGTAGGTGGTTCTTTCTCAGAACATATGAGTAGGAATGGAGTGTGTGTTCTGAGGGCTCTCTCTTCGAATGAAGAGGTGGTGGAGGGGTATATATAGCCTCCACACAAAATCCAACCGTTACACACAATCTACCAATCTCGGTGGGACCGAATCAGAAAACTCGGTCTGACCGAAATAGTAAACCTAGTGACCGTTAGGAATTTCGGTGGGACTAAGATGCAACTCGGTAGGACCGATTCGGTTAGGGTTTGGGCATAACGTAATCTCGGTGAGACCGATCGCACAAACTCGGTGAGACTGAGTTCAGCAATTAGCTAACCAGAGAGTTGGTCAGGCAAACTCGGTGGGACCAACTTGCTCTTTCGGTGAGACCGAAACGTTACAAGAAGGAAACATAGAGTTTACCTTGCATTCTCGGTGGGACCGATTCGCTCTTTCGGTGAGACCGAAAAGTTACGAAAAGGAAACAGAGAGTTTGCAAGCCCATCTCGGTGAGACCGAGAACCTTATCGGTAGGACCGAATTGCTAGGGTTTGGCAGTGGCAAATGACAAGTGAAACTCGGTGGCGCCGGATTGACAGAATCGGTATGACCAAGTTTGGCTTAGGGTTTAGGTCATTTGTGGATATGGAAAGGTGGTTGAGGATTTTGGAGCATATCACTAAGCACATAAAGCAAGAGGCTCATTAAGCAACACCTCATCCCTCCTCGATAGTATTGGCTTTTCCTAAAGACTCAATGTGATCTTGGATCACTAAAATATAAAATGAAGAGTCTTGAACTTTTGAGCTTGAGCCAATTCTTTTTCCTTAGAATTTTGAGGGTTCCACTTTCACATCCATGCCATGCAAATCATTGAGCTTTCCTGAAATAATCATCTTGGAATAGCATTAGCTCAATGAGCTATATGTTGTTATGAATTACCAAAACCACCTAGGGATAGTTGCACTTTCAGCTTCCAACAGGCATCTCATGCTGGCCAGCTTTTTGGTGCCTTTGTCTAGCTGAAGGCGGCGTGCCTCCAGCGTCAGGGCGTCGGCATCTTCAGGGATGGGCGTTGCCAGGTCTTGCAGCGCCGCGTGGAGCGGGTCGTAGTCACCCCCACCGGATTGCTCACCATGATCAATGACAAGCACTTCCGTGACAGTGCTTCCGCCGCTCTCCGCGCGAGGAAGTGGCTCGTCGTAGACCACCATGTTGGTGGGGAACGTGTCAAGCGACACGGTGTCGGAGTCGACCAACATCGGATCAGTAGAGCCTACGGACTCCAAGTCCCCAGCTGGTTCACTGGCGACGTGAAGTTGATCGAGGAGGCCAGCGAGGAGGAAAAGGGTTCCCATCCAGAACAGGTCTCCGGACGACGGTGCACCAGGCCCCACGGTGGGCGCCAAATGTCGGGGGTTGGGTGCGACATATGACAATGGATGGCTTATCATGGTGGGGGCGAGTAGAACGTCGCCGGTGCCTGGAAACGGGATGAGGCGTAGACACGAACGCCAGCAGACTTTACCCAGGTTCAGGGCTCTCCTAGGAGATAACACCCCTAGTCCTGCTCTGCGGGGTCTCCTCATGATCACTAAGGCAAAAGTGAGTAAAATGGTGCTCTTCGAGCTGTATCTGTGGACAGGAGGAGGCTAGGCCAGCTCTCCCCCTTCTCTATGGTCTGGTCTAGTTCTAAGGGATCGGAACCATTTGCATGGGTGCCCTGGGGGGGTTATATAGGCCTACCCCCAAGGGGTAAAATGGTAAACCGACTGGGCGCAGGGCCCAGCCGTCAGTCTCTTCTCCTGCCGACCTCTATGCCGACTGCTGGGGCCCGCCGACTGGTCTAGTATGGAGCCGACGGTCCGTACCCTATGCTTGCGGGTCTTGGCGGCTGCCGATTACTGTAGCCGTGCCTCTAATGACGCAGGCTTGGTCATGGGGTCATGGCTACAACCCTGCTACCTGGCGGGCGATTACTGTAGCCACTCCCCGTCTCGTCTAGTTAATGGCGTGTGGGACCCGTGGGAGGGGCAGGCCGACTTCCGGGGGCCTGCTCCCTTCGGGTCCGACTGGTGGTGCCCTTGCCGTCTTCTGGAATCTCGCTGACCGGTAGGGCCCAACATCCATGGACCGTACCGACAGGCCGTCGTGGGCGCTGGACTCTGCCCACTGTTGCTGATGTCAGGGATGGCACGGCAACAGTGCCTTGCCGGACGGAGATCTCCACTGGTATGACGCACTGTGGCCTAGCCATCCCATGAAAAGGGGAGGGAGTGGGCTTTACTGTTGTCACTCCCGTCCCATCCCCCCTTGTGAGGGCATGGGCTTTGTCGGTGTCGTGGGCCGACTTCCCGTGGCCGGCTTCTCCGGGAGCCGCCAGGCGGGAGTCGGCCCGTCTTGACCTCGCCTTCAGGACTCGGCCACATGCGTCCAGTCGCCTGCTCCTCTAGCCGGCCTCTGGAAGGCGGCTCTCCATCCTGGTGTCTCGAGGGGCGCAGTCAGCCCCAATGTCTTAAAAGGTTCTGGGCCTCGGGTTAGCCTACCCGTGGCCCATTACTCTGACACTCGGTCTCTTCGTTTCGCCTCCCGCCGCTGCCCTCTCGCCTCCTTCTCTTGCGTCTATAAAAGGGAGGCCGCTCCACCCAGAGAGACGCACCAAAACTACTCCTTTCCTCGCCATCGGTTCCATCTCTGAGCTGTTGCTGTCTTCCTCATCCCGGCTTGCGGCGTGCTCCGCATGTCGGGATAGTAGGCCTCCAAGACCGCACCTTTTGAGTCCTGTACGGGAGAAGGGTGATAAGGTTTTTGGGGAGTGCTCTGCGCGAATACTGGCTTCTTCATCATGGACTCCGACGACTACTTCCCCGACAACGACTACCTCAGCAACGACATGGCTGAAGAGGATGTTGACCCCAAGTCCAGTGCTTCTGCTGTTGTTGTCCCGTATGTGTTCTTCTTCTTTCAGTCAGATGTCCTGCCACAGTTCCTCGTACTAGTACTTTCCCTACATGTGTTAGGTTCTACTCCATATATGCAACATGATCTAGTGTCTGTCCTAGATGTGTTTAGTTCAAGATCATATATGCAAATGCTATTTACTTTTCCTCCGTCGGGTTGCATGACTTGCTTTATCACGGCTATATTAGTCATGCTTTATCTAATATTTCTATTAATAAAATCATTTGGTAAATTGCTCATATTTCCAACAATCCAAAAACCTTATAATAGGCTATTTGCCCCAAGTGGTTTTGCTGCCTCCATGAGACCATGAGTTGCTACGACGCCACTCTTGGCAAACCTGAAGGTGAGCTTTATGCTCAACAGGCACAAGCTTTTCAGAAAATGGATACTCTGTTTAAGGCTGCTCTCTTGAGTGTTCTTGGTGAGAACATAGTTGATGCTTATGCGTCAATTGATAATGGAAAAGATATGTGGGATGCACTCGAGGCCAAGTTTGGGGTCTCGGATGATGGCACAGAGTTGTACATCATGGAGCAATTCTATGATTACAGGATGACTGAAGAGCGCTCCGTGGTGGAGCAAGCTCATGAGATATAGTCATTTGCTAGAGAACTTGAGCACTTCAGTTGTATGCTACCGGACAAGTTTGTTGCCGGAGGTATCATCACTAAGCTTCCTCCTTCGTGGAGGAACTTTGCTACCTTGCTGAAGCATAAGAGGCAGGAGTTTTCCATCCCGGATCTCATTGGTACTCTTGATGTGGAAGAAAAGGCGAGAACAAAGGACACACGTGCTCGAGGTATTGATGGAGGATCTACTGCCAATCTGGTACAGAAGAAGAACTTCCAGTCCCACAAGTTCAAGAACAAGGGCAAGTTTGATGGTAAAGCAAAGTTTGATGGGAAGAACAAGGCTGTGCAACACACGAACTTCAAGAAGAAGAATGACAAGAAGAAAGGTGCTGGTCATGTGTGTGGGGATCCTGATCATTGGGCTGCTAGTTGCCCTAATCATATGACAAGCATCATCCTGGGAAAGGCGGCAAGACCGCTAATGTTGTCATTGGAGACACTAACATGAAGGATGATCGACCACAGGGACTTCAACCATGCTGATGTGCAACGGTTCAAGTGCTTCTGTTCGTGGTGTTTGCACGGTCGATCTGAAGTTTACTTCGGGGAAGATCGTGCGGCTGAAGAACGTGCATTATGTTAGCGGATCTCTTCTGTGTAGAGATGGCTACAAGCTTATCTTTGAGTCGAATAAATTTGTAATATCCATGTATGGAACCTTTGTAGGTAAAGGCTATGAGTCAGGAGGTCTATTTCGTTTATCCTTATCAGACGTTTGCAATAAAGTTGTTAATCATATTTGTAATAATAGTGAATCCAATGTGTGGCATTCACGTCTTTGTCATGTTAACTTTGGTTGCATGTCGCGACTAGCGAAGTTGAACTTAATCCCTAGTTTCACCACTGTCAAGGGATCTAAGTGTCAAGTGTGTGTGCAAGCTAAGCAACATCGTAAGTCTCACACGACTACAGAAATGAGAAATCTTGCACCACTAGAGCTCATACATTCAGATCTATGTGAAATGAATGGTGTTTTGACAAAAGGTGGAAAGAAATATTTCATGACGTTAATTGACGACTCCACTAGATACTGCCGTGTGTATCTTCTGAAATCTAAGGATGAGGCTTTGAACTTTTTCAAGATCTATAAAGCTGAACTGAAAAAACAACTTGATCGAAAAATCAAGAGGCTTAGGTCTGACCGTGGTGGAGAGTATTTTTCCAATGAATTTGATGCTTTTTGTGCAGAACATGGTATAATCCAAGAGAGGACGCCTCCCTATTCACCTCAGTCAAATGGGGTAGCCGAAAGAAAGAACCATAGTCTAATTGATTTGGTTAACGCCATGTTAGACACATCGGGTCTCTCCAAGGCATGGTGGGGGGAGGCGATATTGACGGCATGTCATGTCCTAAACCGAGTTCCCATAAAGAACAAAGAGATAACTCCATTCGAGGAATGGGAGAAGAAAAGGTTAAAACTCTCTTATCTATGAACATGGGGTTGTTTGGTGAAAGTCAATGTTCCAATTCCAAAGAAGCGGAAGCTTGGACCAAAGACTGTGGATTGTGTTTTCCTGGGATATGCTTTTCGTAGCATTGGCTATAGTTTCTTGGTTGTAAAATCTGAGGTACCTGACATGCATGTCGGTACGATCATGGAGTCGAATGATGCGACTTTCTTTGAAGATATCTTTCCCATGAAGGATATGGCTACCTCATCTAATCAGGAGATGCCTAGTTCATCGAATCAAGAACCGGTTACAATTTTGAAAGTCCTATGGAGGAGAAACATGAAGTTCCTATTAGGAGCAAGAGACAGAGGACTGCAAAGTCCTTTGGTGACGATTTTCTTGTGTACCTCATAGATGACACTCCCAGTTCTATTTCAGAGGGCTATGCATCTGAAGATGCTGACTACTGGAAGGAAGCAGTTCGTAGCGAGATGGATTCCATCTTGGGGAATGAAACTGGGGAGATAACTAATCGTCCTTATGGGTGCAAACCTATAGGCTGCAAATGGGTATTCAAGAAGAAGCTTAGGCCTGATGGTACTATTGAAAAGTACAAGGCTCGGCTCGTGGCTAAGGAATATACCTAAAAGGAAGGTGAAGACTTCTTTGATACTTACTCACCTGTGGCTCGACAGACCAGTATTCGAGTTCTACTTTCACTAGCTGCCTCGCATGGTCTTCTCGTTCATCAAATGGATGTTAAGTCTGCTTTCCTAAATGGAGAGTTGGACGAGGAAATCTATATGGAACAACCAGATGGGTTTGTACTAGATGGTCAGGAAGGAAAAGTGTGCAAGTTGCTGAAGTCTTTGTATTGACTCAAGCAAGCACCTAAACAGTGGCATGAGAAGTTTGAAAGAACTTTAACAGCCGCAGGCTTTGTTGTAAACGAAGCTAACAAATGTGTGTGCTATCTCCATGATGGGGGCGAGGGAGTTATCCTTTGCTTGTATATTGACGACATACTGATTTTTGGAACAAATCTGAATGTTATTAAGGAGGTCAAGAATTTCCTATCTCGCTGTTTTGAGATGAAGGATTTAGGAGTGGCTGATTTCATTCTGAACATTAAGTTGTTGAGAGACGATGATGGTGGGATTACATTTCTTCAATCTCACTATGTGGAAAAGACCTTGAGTCGCTTTGGCTACAGTGACTGCAACCCTCTCCAACACCTTATGATGCAAGTGTGTTACTTCGAAAGAATCAAAGAATTGCTAGAGACCAATTGAAGTATTCTCATATTATTGGCTCGCTTATGCACTTAGTCAGTGCTACAAAACCTAACATCTCTTTTGCTGTTAGCAAACTGAGTCGGTTTGTCTCAAAACCAGGAGATGTGCATTGGAAAGCTCTAGAAAGAGTTTTGCGTTATTTGATAGACGCTGCGAATTACGGAATTCACTACACCGGGCACCCAAAGGTGCTTGAAGGGTATAGTGACTCAAACTAGATCTCAGATGCTAATGAGATAAAGGCCACGAGCGGTTATGTATTCACTCATGGAGGTGGCGGTGTTTCTTGGAAGTCTTGCAAGCAGACCATCTTAACGAGGTCAACAATGGAAGCAGAACTCACAGCACTTGATACAGCTACGGTTGAAGCAGATTGGCTTCGTCGGCTCTTGAATGACTTGCCGGTTGTTGAGAAACCTGTACCGGTGTCGTTATGAACGGCAACAATCAAACTGTGATCACAAAATTGAGCATCTCAAAGGATAACATGAAGTCGTCAAGACATGTTCAGAGAAGGTTAAAGTCTATCAGGAAAATGAAAAACTCTGGAGTTATTGCATCGGATTATATCCAAACGTCTAAAAATCTGGTAGATCCTTTTACTAAGGGTCTATCACGTAATGTGATAGATAATGCATCGAGGGAGATGGGTATGAGACCCACAATATGAGTTGTTCACAATGGTAACCTATTCTTTTTGATCGTAGATCCCGTGAATTAGATGTGGAAGACAAGCTGTTCGTCAACTGAGAGGAGAGTATCCTTACTATTCACAATATCACTCCATGAAGATGCAATACTCTCCTAATCTGCATGGCAGGTTGATGTATATCTTAATGTGTTCTAAGTGGCTTATTTAAGCAGAGATGTTATCCTGCTGAACATCTTTTGAATAACACACCTATATGAGTCTAATTGTCAAACGTCGCAATCTATGAGACTAGGGTTCTCTGTAGTAAACTCATGAAAGGTCACGGAGTATGACGCATAAGCTCCACCCGCGGGGAAGACCCACGGTAGCCACGTATCGGTCAAGGCTTTATGTGAAGCTAGATTCGTAGAAAACTTGCAGTTCAAGGCCCAGTCCACTGTTCAAGTTGCTTATTAGTGTAGCATAGAGTTCTAGGTGGAAGTTCAACTTAACAGCCTCCACTGCAGTACTGGTATATAAAACAGTGTTTTGGAACCAGAGGCAAATTTATGTGTGCCTCTGGGATCTGGTGTGGGATTGCTGGAATTTAGTCTATTTTGGGTAGCCCAATAACTATTTCGGAAATTCCTAATAAATCCTAGAGGCCCACTTAGCCCATTTGTGCAAGGCAAGGGATACTACTAAATTTTAGTCCCACATTGCTAGTTTAGTGGGAGTTGGACCTCCTTATAAGGGAGGTTCTTTCCCCACTTGTACGAGCATGAGAATAAGAGGGATATCCACGCGCGCTCCTCCTCCGCCGCCCGATTCGACACGCCTCGTCATGACACGCCGCGGGTTGCGGGAATGAGCCGAGCCAATATATAAATTTTTGCCATGCACTACGGGTATGCGAAAGGTCACACGGAAGCTGAAAAGATTTTTGCAAAAATGGAATTCGAATGCGAACGGTGCAGCCCTTCGGCTGCTGGCTGTTCGCTTCGCCTCTGTCTCTTCGTTTCGCCTCCCGTTGCTGCCCTCTCGCCTCCTCCTCTTGCGCTTACAAAAGGGAGGTCGCTCCTCCCAGAGAGACGCACCAGAACTACTCCTTTCCTCGCCATCGGTTCCATCTCAGAGCTGTTGCTGTCTTCCTCATCCCGGCTTACGGCGTGCACCGCACGTCGGGACAGTAGGCCTCCGAGACCGCACCTTTTGAGTCATGTACGGGAGAAGGGTTATAAGGTTTTTGGGGAGCGCTCTACGCGACTACTGGCTTCTTCATCTCAGACTCCGACGACTACTTCCCCGACGACGACTTCTTCCCCGACGTCGACTACCTCAGCAACAACATGGTTGGAGAGGATGTTGACCCCAAGTCCAGTGCTTCTGCTGCTGTTGTCCCGTATGTGTTCTTCTACTTTCTGTCAGATGTCCTACCACAGTTCCTCATACTAGTACATGCCCTACATGTGTTAGGTTCTACTCCAAATATGCAACATGATCTAGTGTCTGTCCTAGATGTGTTCAGTTCAAGTTCATATACGCAAATGCTATTTACTTTTCCTCCGTCGGGTTCATGACTTGCTTTATCGCGGCTATATTAGTAATGCTTTATCTAATATTTCTATTAATAAAATCATTTGGTAAATTTCTCATATTTCCAAGAATCAAAAAACCTTATAATACACAATTTGCCCCAAGTGGTTTTGCTGCTTCCATGAGACATCCTATGTTCGAGGGTATCCACTGTAAGAGGTGGCGCGTGAGAGCAGTCTTATGGTTTCAAACAATGAGTTGCTACGACGCCACTCTTGGCAAACCTGAAGGAGAGCTTGATGCTCAACAAGCACAACCTTTTCAGAAAATGGATACTCTGTTTAAGGCTGCTCTCTTGAGTGTTCTTGGTGAGAACATAGTTGATGCTTATGCGTCAATTCATAATGGAAAAGATATGTGGGATGCACTCGAGGCCAAGTTTGGGGTCTGGGATGCTGGCACTGAGCTGTACATCATGGAGCAATTCTATGATTTCAGGATGACTGAAGAGCGCTCCGTGGTTGAGCAAGCTCATGAGATACAGTCATTTTCTAGAGAACTTGAGCACTTCAGTTCTATGGTACGGACAAGTTTATTGCCGGAGCTATCATCACTAAGCTTCCTCCTTCGTGGAGGAACTTTGCTACCTTGCTGAAGCATAAGAGGCAGGAGTTTTCCATCCCAGATGTCATTGGTACTCTTGATCTGGAAGAAAAGGCGAGAGCAAATGACAAACGTGCTCAAGGTATTGAGGGAGGATCTAGTGCCAATGTGGTACAGAAGAAGAACTTCCAGTCCCACATGTTCAAGAACAAGGGCAACTTTGATGGTAAAGCAAAGTTTGATGTGAAGAACAAGACTGTGCAACACACGAACTTCAAGAAGAAGAATGACAAGAAGAAAGGTGCTTGTCATGTGTGTGGGGATCCTGATCATTGGGCTCCTAGTTGCCCTAATCGCTATGACAAGCGTCATCCTAGGAAAGGCAGCAAGACCTCTAATGTTGTCATTGGACACACTGGCATGAAGGATGCTGGACCACAGGGACTTCAACCGTGCTGATGGGCAACGGTTCAAGTGCTTCTGTCCGTGGTGTTGGCACGGCTGATCTGAAGTTTACTTCGGGGAAGATCGTGTGGCTGAAGAACATGCATTATGTCCCCTCCGTCAATAAAAATCTTGTTAGCGATCTCTTCTGTGTAAAGATGGCTACAAGCTTGTCTTTGAGTCGAATAAATTTGTAATATCCAAGTATGGAACCTTTGTTGGTAAAGGCTATGAGTTAGGAGGTATATTTCGTTTATCCTTATCAGACGTTTGCAATAAAGTTGTTAATCATATTTGCAACAATAGTGAATAGAAAGTGTGGCATTCACGTCTTTGTCATGTTAACTTCGGTTGCATGTCGCGACTAGCGAAATTGAACTTAATCCCTAGTTTCACCACTGTCAAGGGATCTAAGTGTCAAGTGTGTGTGCAAGCTAAGCAACCTCGTAAGTCTCACATGACTACAGAAACGAGAAATCTTGCACCACTAGAGCTCATACATTCAGATCTATGTGAAATGAATGGTGTTTTGACAAAAGGTGGAAAGAAATATTTCACGACGTTAATTGACGACTCCACTAGATACTGTCGTGTGTATCTTTTGAAATCTAAGGATGAGGCTTTGAACTTTTTCAAGATCTATAAAGCTGAACTGGAAAACCAACTTGATCGAAAAATCAAGAGGCTTAGGTCCGACCGTGGTGGAGAGTATTTTTCCAATGAATTTGATGCTTTCTGTGCGGAACATGGTATAATCCATGAGAGGACGCCTCCTTATTCACCTCAGTCAAATGGGGTAGCCGAAAGAAAGAACTGTACTCTAACTGATTTGGTTAACGCCATGTTAGACACATCGGGTCTCTCCAATGCATGGTGGGGGGAGGTGATATTGATGGCATGTCATGTCCTAAACCGAGTTCCCACAAAGAACAAAGAGATAACTCCATTCGAGGAATGGGAGGAGAAAAGGTTAAAACTCTCTTATCTACGAACATGGGGTTGTTTGGCAAAAGTCAATATTCCAAGTCCAAAGGATCAGAAGCTTGGACCAAAGACTGTGGATTGTGTTTTCCTGGGATATGCTTTTCATAGCATTGGCTATAGATTCTTGGTTGTAAAATCTGAGGTACCTGACATGCATGTCGGTACGATCATGGAGTCGAATGGTGAGACTTTCTTTGAAGAGATCTTTCCCATGAAGGATATGGCTACCTCATCTAATCAGGAGATGCCTAGTTCATTGAATCAGGAACCAGCTACAATTACCGAACCTACAATTTCGATGGAACAGTTTGAAAGTCCTGTGGAGGAGAACAATGAAGTTCCTATTAGGACCAAGAGAGAGAGGACTGCAAAGACCTTTAGTGATGATTTTCTTGTGTACCTCATAGATGACACTCCCAGTTCTATTTCAGAGGCCTATGCATCTGAAGATGCTGACTACTGGAAGGAAGCGGTTCGTAGCGAGATGGATTCCATCTTGGCGAATGAAACTTGGGAGATAACTGATCGTCCTTATGGGTGCAAACCTATAGGATGCAAATGGGTATTCAAGAAGAAGCTTAAGCCTGATGGTACTATTGAAAAGTACAAGACTAGGCTCGTGGCTAAGGGATATACCCAAAAGGAAGGTGAAGACTTCTTTGATACTTACTCACATGTGGCTCGACTGACCACTATTTGAGTTCTACTTTCACTAGCTGCCTCGCATGGTCTTCTCGTTCATCAAATGGATGTTAAGACTGCTTTCCTAAATGGAGAGTTGGTTGAGGAAATCTATATGGAACAACCAGATGGGTTTGTACTAGATGGTCAGTAAGGAAAAGTGTGCAAGTTGTTGAAGTCTTTGTATGGACTCAAGCAAGCACCTAAACAGTGGCATGAGAAGTTTGAAAGAACTTTAATAGCCGCAGGCTTTGTTGTAAACGAAGCTGACAAATGTGTGTACTATCGCCATGGTGGGGGTGAGGGAGTTATCCTTTGCTTGTATGTTGATGACATACAGATTTTTGGAACAAATCTGAATGTTATTAAGAAGGTCAAGAATTTCCTATCTCGCTTTTTTGAGATGAAGTATTTAGGAGTGGCTGATGCCATTATGAACATTAAGTTGTTGAGAGACGATGATGGTGGGATTACATTGCTTCAATCTCACTATGTGGAAAAGATCTTGAGTCGCTTTGGCTATAGTGACTGCAAGCCCTCTCCAACACCTTATGATGCAAGTGTGTTACTTCGAAAGAATCAAAGAATTGCTAGAGACCAATTGAAGTATTCTCAGATTATTGGCTCGCTTATGTACTTAGCCAGTGCTACAAAACCTGACATCTCTTTTGTTGTTAGCAAACTGAGTCGGTTTGTCTCAAAACCAGGAGATGTGCATTGGAAAGCTCTAGAAAGAGTTTTGCGTTATTTGAAAGGCACTGCGAATTATGGAATTCACTACACCGGGGACCCAAAGGTGCTTGAAGGGTATAGTGACTCAAACTGGATCTCAGATGCTGATGAGATAAAGTCCACGAGTGGTTATGCATTCACTCATGGAGGTGGCGTTGTTTCTTGGAAGTCTTGCAAGCAGACCATCTAAAAATCTGGCAGATCCTTTTACTAAGGGTCTATCACGTAATGTTATAGATAATGCATCGAAGGAGATGGGTATGAGATCCACAATATGAGTTGTTCAAAGTGGTAACCTGTTCTTTGTGATCGGAGATCCCGTGAATTAGATGTGGAAGACATGCTGTTGGTCAACTGAGAGGAGAGTATTGTTACTATTAACAATACCACTCCATGAAGATGCAATACTCTCCTAATCTGCATGGCAGGTTGACGTATATCTTAATGTGTTCTAAGTGGCTTATTTAAGCAAAGATGTTATCCTGCAGAACATATTTTGAAGAACACACCCAGATGAGTCTGATTGTCAAACGTCGCAATATATGAGAGTAGGGTTCTCTCTAGTAACCTCATGAAAGGTCACGGAGTATGACGCATAAGCTCCACCCGCGGGGAAGACCCACGGTAGCCACGTATCGGTCAAGGATTTATGTGAAGCTAGATTCGCAGAAAACTTGTAGTTCAAGGCCCAGTCCACCGTTCAAGTTGCTTATTAGTGTAGCATAGAGTTCTAGGTGGAAGTTCAACTTAACAGTCTCCACTGCAGTACCGGTATATAAAACAGTGTTGGAACCAAAGGCAAATTTATCTGTGCCTCTGGGATCTGGTGGGGGATTGCTGGAATTTAGTCTATTTTGGGCAGCCTAATAACTATTTCAGAAATTCCTAATAAATCCTAGAGGCCCACTTAGCCCATTTTTGCAAGGCATGGGATACTACTAAAGTTTAGTCCCACATTGCTAGTTTAGTGCGAGTTGGACCTCCTTATAAGGGAGGTTCTTTCCCAACTTGTACGAGCATGAGAACAAGAGGGATATCCACACGCGCTCCTCCTCCGCCGCCCGCCTCGCCACGCCTCGTCACGACGCGCCGCGGGATGCGGGAATGAGCTGAGCCGATATCTAAATTTTTGCCACGCAATACGGGTATACGAAAGGTCACACAGAAGCTGAAAAGATTTTTGTGAAAATGGAATTCGAATGCGAACGGTGGAGCCCTTCGGCTGCTGGCTGTTCGCTTCACCTCCGTCTCTTTGTTTCGCCTCCCGTCGCTGCCCTCTCGCCTCCTTCTCTTGCACCTATAAAAGGGAGGTCACTCCTCCCAGCGAGACGCACCAGAACTACTCCTTTCCTCGCCATCGGTTCCA
Source organism: Triticum monococcum (assembly GCA_034509565.1). NCBI lineage: Eukaryota > Viridiplantae > Streptophyta > Magnoliopsida > Poales > Poaceae > Triticum > Triticum monococcum. Next base: position 677,816,678 of record CM067845.1, read on the forward strand.
TCTCTGAGCTGTTGTTGTCTTCCTCATCCCGGCTTGCGGCGTGCACCGCACGTTGGGACAGTAGGCCTCCGAGACCGCACCTTTTGAGTCCTATACGGGAGAAGGGTGATAAGGTTTTTGGGGAGCGCTCTGCGCGACTACTGGCTTCTTCATCACGGACTCCGACGACTACTTCCCCGACGACGACTTCTTCCCCGACGTCTACTACCTCAGCAACAACATGGTTGGAGAGGATGTTGACCCCAAGTCCAGTGCTTCTGCTGCTGTTGTCCCGTATGTGTTCTTCTTCTTTCTGTCAGATGTCCTGCCACAGTTCCTCATACTAGTACTTGCCCTACATGTGTTAGGTTCTACTCCATATATGCAACATGATCTAGTGTCTGTCCTAGATGTGTTCAGTTCAAGTTCATATATGCAAATGCTATTTACTTTTCCTCCGTCGGGTTGCATGACTTGCTTTATCGCGGCTATATTAGTCATGCTTTATCTAATATTTCTGTTAATAAAATCATTTGGAAAATTGATCATATTTCCAACAATCCAAAAACCTTCTAATAGGCAATTTGCCCCAAGTGTTTTTTGCTGCTTCCATGAGACCTCCTATGTTTGAGGGTATCCACTATAAGAGGTGGCGCGTGAGAGCAGTCTTATGGTTTCAAACCATGAGTTGCTACGACGCCACTCTTGGCAAACCTGAAGGAGAGCTTGATGCTCAACAAGCACAAGCTTTTCAGAAAATGGATACTCTGTTTAAGGCTGCTCTATTGAGTGTTCTTGGTGAGAACATAGTTGATGCTTATGCGTCAATTGATAATAGAAAAGATATGTGGGATGCACTCGAGGCCAAGTTTGGGGTTTCAGATGCTGGCACTGAGCTGTACATCATGGAGCAATTCTATGATTACAGGATGACTGAAGAGCGCTCCGTGGTTGAGCAAGCTCATGAGATACAGTCATTTGCTAGAGAACTTGAGCACTTCGTGCGAATCTGGTACAGAAGAAGAACTTCCAGTCCCACAAGTTCAAGAACAAGGGCAACTTTAATGGTAAAGCAAAGTTTGATGGGAAGAACAAGACTGTGCAACACACGAACTTCAAGAAGAAGAATGACAAGAAGAAAGGTGCTTGTCATGTGTGTGGGGATCCTGATCATTGGGCTCCTAGTTGCCCTAATCGCTATGACAAGCGTCATCCTGGGAAAGGCGGCAAGACCGCTAATGTTGTCATTGGAGACACTGACATGAAGGACGCTAGACTGCAGGGACTTCAACCGTGCTGATGGGCAACGGTTCAGGTGCTTCTGTTCGTGGTGTTGGCACGGTCGATCTGAAGTTTACTTCAGGGAAGATCGTGCGGCTAAAGAACGTGCATTATGTCCCCTCCGTCAATAAAAATCTTGTTAGCGGATCTCTTCTGTGTAGAGATGGCTACAAGCTTGTCTTTGAGTCGAATAAATTTGTAATATCCAAGTACGGAACCTTTGTTGGTAAAGGCTATGAGTCAGGAGGTCTGTTTCGTTTATCCTTATCAAACGTTTGCAATAAAGTTGTTAATCATATTTTCAACAATAGTGAATCCAATGTGTGGCATTCACGTCTTTGTCATGTTAACTTTGGCTGCATGTCGCGACTAGCGAAGTTGAACTTAATCCCTAGTTTCACCACTATCAACGGATCTAAGTGTCAAGTGTGTGTGCAAGCTAAGAAACCTCGTAAGTCTCACACGACTACAGAAAAGAGAAATCTTGCACCACTAGAGCTCATACATTCAGATCTATGTGAGATGAATGGTGTTTTGACAAAAGGTGGAAAGAAATATTTCATGACTTTAATTGACAACTCCACTAGATACTGCCGTGTGTATCTTCTGAAATATAAGGATGAGGCTTTGAACTTTTTCAAGATCTATAAAGCTGAACTAGAAAACCAACTTGATCGAAAAATCAAGAGGCTTAGGTCCGACCGTGGTGGAGAGTATTTTTCCAATGAATTTGATGCTTTTTGTGCGGAACATGGTACAATCCATGAGAGGATGCCTCCCTATTCACCGCAGTCAAATGGGGTAGCCGAAAGAAAGAACCGTTCTCTAACTGATTTGGTTAACGCCATGTTAGACACATCGGGTCTCTCCATGGCATGGTGGGAGGAGGCGATATTCACAGCATGTCATGTCCTAAACCGAGTTCCACAAAGAACAAATAGATCACTCCATTCGAGGAATGGAAGAAGAAAAGGTTAAAAATCTCTTATCTACGAACATGGGGTTGTTTGGCGAAAGTCAATGTTCCAATTCCAAAGAAGCGGAAGCTTGGACCAAAGACTGTGGATTGTGTTTTCCTGGGATATGCTTTTCATAGCATTGGCTATAGATTCTTGGTTGTAAAATCTGAGGTACCCGACATGCATGTCGGTACAATCATGGAGTCGAATGATGCGACTTTCTTTGAAGATATCTTTCCATGAAGGATATGGCTACCTGATCTAATCAGGAGATGCCTAGTTCATCGAATCAGGAACCAGTTACAATTACCGAACCTACAATTTCGATGGAACACTTTGAAAGTCCTGTGGAGGATAACAATGAAGTTCCTATTAGGAGCAAGAGGCAAAGGACTTCAAAGTCCTTTGGTGATGATTTTCTTGTGTACCTCATAGATGACACTCCCAGTTCTATTTCAGAGGCCTATGCATCTGAAGATGCTGAATACTAGAAGGAAGCGGTTCGTAGCAAGATGGATTCCATCTTGGCGAATGAAAGTTCAGAGATAACTGATCGTCCTTATGGGTGCAAACCTATAGGATGCAAATGGGTATTCAAGAAGAAGCTTAGGCCTGATGGTACTATTGAAAAGTACAAGGCTCGGCTCGTGGCTAAGGGATATACCCAAAAGCAAGGTGAAGACTTCTTTGATACTTACTCACCTGTGGCTCGACTGACCACTATTCGAGTTCTACTTTCACTAGCTGCCTCGCATGGTCTTCTCGTTCATCAAATGGATGTTAAGACTGCTTTCCTAAATGGAGAGTTGGACGAGGAAATCTATATGGAACAACTAGATGGGTTTGTACTAGATGGTCAGGAAGGAAAAGTGTGCAAGTTGTTCAAGTCTTTGTATGGACTCAAGCAAGCACCTAAACAGTGGCATAAGAAGTTTGAAAGAACTTTAATAGCCGCAGGCTTTGTTGTAAACGAAGCTGACAAATGTGTGTACTATTGCCATGGTGGGGGTGAGGGAGTTATCATTTGCTTGTATGTTGTTAACATACTGATTTTTGGAACAAATCTGAATGTTATTAAGGATGTCAAGAATTTCCTATCTCGCTTTTTTGAGATGAAGTATTTAGGAGTGGCTGATGCCATTCTGAACATTAAGTTGTTGAGAGACGATGATGGTGGGATTACATTGCTTCAATCTCACTATGTGGAAAAGATGTTGAGTCGCTTTGGCTATAGTGACTGCAAGCCCTCTCCAACACTTATGATGCAAGTGTGTTAGTTCGAAAGTATCAAAGAATCGCTAGAGACCAATTGAAGTATTCTCATATTGTTGGCTCGCTTATGTACTTAGCCAGTGCTACAAAATCTGACATCTCTTTTGCTGTTAGCAAACTGAGTCGGTTTGTCTCAAAACCAGGAGATGTGCATTGGAAAGCTCTAGAAAGAGTTTTGAGTTATTTGAAAGGCACTGCGAATTATGGAATTCACTACACCGGGCACCCAAAGGTGCTTGAAGGGTATAGTGACTCAAACTGAATCTCAGATGCTAATGAGATAAAGGCCACGAGCGGTTATGTATTCACTCATGGAGGTGGCGCTGTTTCTTGGAAGTCTTGCAAGCAGACCATCTAAAAATCTGGCAGATCCTTTTACTATGGGTCTATCATGTAATGTGATAGATAATGCATCGAGGGAGATGGGTATGAGACCCACAATATGAGTTGTTCACAGTGGTAACCTATTCTTTGTGATCGGAGATCCCGTGAATTAGATGTGGAAAACAAGTTGTTGGTCAACTGAGACGAGAGTATCCTTACTATTCACAATACCACTCCATGAAGATGCAATACTCTCCTAATCTACACGGCAGGTTGATGTATATCTTAATGTGTTCTAAGTGGCTTATTTAAGCAGAGATGTTATCCTACAGAACATCTTTTGAAGAACACACATATATGAGTCTGATTGTCAAACGTCACAATCTATGAGAGTAGGGTTCTCTCTAGTAAACTCATGAAAGGTCATGGAGTATGACGCATAAGCTCCACCCACGGGGAAGACCCACGGTAGCCACGTATCGATCAAGGATTTATGTGAAGCTAGATTCGCAGAAAACTTGTAGTTCAAGGCCCAGTCCACTGTTCAAGTTGCTTACTAATGTAGCATAGAGTTCTAGGTGGAAGTTCAACTTAACAGTCTCCACTGCAGTACCGGTATATAAAACAGTGTTTTGGAACCAAAAGCAAATTTCCGTGTGCCTCTGAGATCTGGTGGGGGATTGCCGGAATTTAGTCTATTTTGGGTAGCTCAATAACTATTTCAGAAATTCCTAATAAATCCTAGAGGCCCACTTCGCCCATTTGTGCAATGCAAGAGATACTACTAAAGTTTAGTCCCACATTGCTAGTTTAGTGGGAGTTGGACCTTCTTATAAGGGAGGTTCTTTCCCCACTTGTACGAGCATGAGAACAAGAGGGATATCCACGCGTACTCCTCCTCCGCCGCCTGCCTCGCCACGCCACGCCACGCCTCGTCACGATGTGCCGCAGGTTGCGGGAATGAGCCGAGCCGATATCTAAATTTTTGCCACGCACTACGGGTATACGAAAGGTCACGCGAAAGCTGAAAAGATTTTTGCGAAAGTGGAGTTCAAATGCGAACGGTGCAGCCCTTCGGCTGCTGGCTGTTCGCTTCGCCTCCGTCTCTTCGTTTCGCCTCCCGTCGCTGCCCTCTCGCCTCCTTCTCTTGCGCCTATAAAAGGGAGGTCGCTCCTCCTAGAGAGACGCACCAAACTACTCCTTTCCTCGCCATCGGTTCCATCTCTAAGTTGTTGCTGTCTTCCTCATCCCGGCTTGCGGCGTGCACCGCACGTCGGGACAGTAGGCCTCCGAGACCGCACCTTTTCAGTCCTGTACGGGAGAAGTGTGATAAGATTTTTGGTAGCGCTCTGCGCGACTACTGGCTTCTTCATCACGGACTCCGACGACTACTTCCCCGACAATGACTTCTTCCCCGACGTCCACTACCTCAGCAAAGACATGGCTGGAGAGGATGTTGACCCCAAGTCGAGTGCTTCTGCTGCTGCTATCCCGTATGTGTTCTTCTTTCTGTCAGATGTCCTGCCACAGTTCCTCGTACTCGTACTTGCCCTACATGTGTTTGGTTCTACTCCATATATGCAACATGATTTAGTGTCTGTCTTAGATGTGTTCAGTTCAAATTCATATATGCAAATGCTATTTACTTTTCCTCCGTCAGGTTGCATGACTTGCTTTATCGCGGCTATATTAGTCATGCTTTATCTAATATTTCTGTTTATAAAATTATTTAGTAAATTGCTTGTATTTCGAACAATGTCTCCGCCCCAAAATACTGAGGAAGTGAGGAGTAGTACAAGCAAGTCCGTCAATCGTGTGGCGGAGAACGGTGGCGATGCGTAGGTCGCTGCGTGCATAGGCGCGCGCTGTCTTCTAGCTGTTGGATTCATCCATCGACGCTGCGGCCGGGATGAGCGGAACGTACGTTCCTAGCTGGCTGCCTGCTGGCTCCTGTACAGTATATTCCATAGGGCCTTCTGCCTGCTGGGTCGGTTGGACCTTGCATACTTATGTTGGCTTGTCTCATGCAGAAGGCTGGCCCGGCCGTACGAAGATTTGCGCTGCACCAATGGCTGGCCGTGCATGGATCTGCCCGTGATAGGGAGAGCAGAGCTTCGACGGACCTCGTAATTTGCTATAATCCTAAACCTACCTCCGTACCTGCTTTAACCTCAGCTTTGCTTAATTTGAACGCCACATATGACGTCCAAAGCGCTATGCATGTTCGCTTCTTAGAGCATCTCCAGCCGCGCCCTCAAAAAATCGGCTCAATCGCGCTCATAAGGGTCCAGTTTTCGCCGGCTCGGGACAAAATTGGCGACGGCGGACCCAACCTAAACCCGGCGCGTTCGGGGTCGCTCGGAGGCGCCGAGCGAATCGTTTTTGGTGCGAAGAGCCGCGGGCAAGCCGCGTCAGCGACTCGACTCTCTTCTCGCCGCTTCGTCGTCCTCATCGCCTCGTTTCCCGCGGCGAATCAATGCCAAAGCTGCGCGCTGCGCGCGCTGGTCAGCTTCCATTGATGCCTCACGGGCGGCGCAGTGAAGGCCGGGCGACGCGCATCTCCTCGGCCGCCACGCCATCAAGCCATGCGTAACGCGCCGGCCAAGCCTACCACGCGGCGCCTCCGCCTATATAAGCCGACCACCAGCGCGCCGAAGACACGCACAGATACGCCACCGCCGACGCGCCCATTTCTCCCCCCCTTCCTCCTCTCGCCGTCTCCAGTTCAGAAGAATGGCCGAGCCCTTTCCAGGCGACGGCGTGGCGGCGAATGGCTTCGGGCACCGCCATCTTCACGAGGACGAGGCTCGCGTCCTTTTCGAGGCCGAGTACCCGGTCCCGCCGGACATGCGGGTGCCCGGGGCTTGGAGGATCAGCGCCGGCGGCGTGCCGGTGCCACCACCACCCACCGGGGCGGCGCGGCATGCGGAGATCGCACGTATCCGCGCGTCCCTGCCGTGGGCGGAGAGGGAGGGGCCACGGTACGTCCCCGACAACCCGCTCCGGGAGCCCTACTTCCGCCGCCGTCACGCCGAGCAGCTCGAGGCCATCAACGGCGTTGTGCCCTCCGGCAGGCTCAACTCCGAGGGCCGACGCCAGTGGTGGGGCGTGCCCGGCCGCACGTTGGAGGCCGTCTTTGAGTACATCGAGGGCGGCAACACGCCGCGCCTCAAGTACCCCGCTCCTCCGTCCTTCTCACGCCGCCGTGAAAGCTCCTGGACGCCGAGGCGCATGGAGCGGCCCGGGGCGTCCTCCTCCTCGTTCGGCCGCTCGTCGGGCTCTCCCTGCCTCCGCCTCGTCAAGCCGGAGCCAGAGGACACACCTGTCAGCGCGCGCACCCGCAGCTCCGGCGTCCGCATCGGCGACTCCGCCCCCCCCCCCCCCACACCGGCCGCTTCGTCCTCGTCGAGCCCAAGCCGGAGCCTGGCCTCCCCGCGGAGTATGAGGAGATAGCCCGGCGCGGCTTCTCCGACGGGGACGCCCTGCGTGGGCGCGGGACGACTACCTCCACGACGAGATGGTCCGGCAGCGCCGGGCCCTGGAGGAGATCGCCGTCCGAAAGCTTGGGCGCGAGGACGAGCACGGCATCGTGGTCCTCGACAGCGACGATGACGACGACGCCCCCGGACCGTCCAACCCGCCGTGCCAACCGGGGGAGGGATGCAGCAGGGACGGCGGCGGCGGAGACGACGACGACGACGACGGCGGCGGCGACTACACGCGGTTCTACCGCCTCCTCAGCATGTAGAACTGCAAAGGCGGGCGGCGGACGGCGAGCGGCGAGGTAGACGGCGAGGAGCGGCGATGGAGACAGCGGGGGCAGCCCGTGCTAGTTTTTTTTTCATTTTTTTTGTAAAATATGTTTAAATTTGAACGAACTCGCCGATGTTTGCATTAAATTTGAGCCGTGTTTGTGCCATATTTGACCTTTTTAAAAAAAAAACATGGGCGCCGCGACTGGGGGCATCACGTCCCCAATGCGCGGTTTAGCACCGGTGCGCCCCAAGGGGCGATTTTTAGCTCCTTCTGGAGTCAATGGCTGGAGATGCTCTTGGCAGTTTGGGCTGCCGGGATGGGTTGCCCCAACGTGGCACGTACAAAACTAACCAACCGAGCCAATACTGCTTGCTGGCTTAATCATGACATTGCACCCAAAAATATCCGTTTCGTTTGGACCGTAAGATGTGAGCTCCCGAGTGCCTACGCCCTAGCTTGGAGCGTCCACTGATTGTTACATTTGAGTTACCCGGTTGAAATGACGGCCGCGCTATCATGCTCACATAGTCACAATCAAGCTCATGAATTCATCAACAAGCCTCAAGTCTAACCGCACACGGAAAGGATTTTTTTTTATTCTAGTAATAAGAATGCCCTTATAATTGTACACTATGACCGTGTTCCGGGCTTATATCGATTTAATAACGGACTTTTCCTGTACCTTACTTCTAGAAAAAAACTGTGCTTGCAAGCCTTGCCAGATAGATGCGCTCAGTACTACCAAAAGATACTTCAGAAAGTATCATTGGGCTGCTTAAATATGTTTACAACTACCAGTTGGAGCTCAGAAGAGGATTTATTTGATGCATGATTTCTATTTGAGTATCTGCACCCCTAATCATGGGAATGTATTGTATAATAGTGTGACCATATGGCATTACAAAGTGAAGCGGGTTTTTGGAGCAGTTTTTTTGTGTGTAGCTTACATGGTTACTTATTTCATCACCAAACTTCACGTATGTGTAATATACATCCATATTTAACATAAAAAAATGAGACTTTTTTGAAACTTCAAAATACTCCCTTCTTTCCGGTTTATTGGGCTTGTCTCAAGAAAAAAATATAAATCACAATTATACTAGTTACCATCAGATGCTCAGATTTCAAGGTGCACTAAATCACTGCTTGCAGGGATCAAGAGAAAACTCACCGATGCATGTAAAAGTTCTTGGTCATTTAGTGGTCATATATGAATGCATTGTAATTTATCTATCAATAAACACAACTTTTTGAGAAAAAGAGCATATTAATTAAGTATTTTTGCAAACTATGAAATTGTCCCACCACTCACCATCTACCTTGGTTGGAGATATTTTCAAAGAGCCCTATAAACCAGAAAGGAGGGAGTACCATTCTGAGACTATTCAAAATATAGTGCTCACTGGAGCACATGCACCAAAGTAATTTTTTGATCTACAAAAGCAATATATGATTAGTACTAGAGTGAGAATTAGGCCGGAGAGGCAACATAGATGACTATATGCTCGCAAAGTTGTGGCTCTACAAAGACTCAAAGCTCTAGATACGTTCCCAAATCTTCTCTTATTGATCGAGGGATTACTTTATAATTTTAACATGAAACATTATGTAAGATGTTTGTACGCAGTTTTGACTCTTGATAAAATGCATGCCCGCTAAGTTAAAAAGGAAGAGGAAAATTTTAGGTATGCGCCACTTTCCATTTCCTATCTTCGATGTCTTCCACTTAAATTTACCAAAACAGTGGCTTGTGCCACTAACTGTTGCAAGGAAATTAGCCACAAGCCCCTGCTTGCCATCTCCGTGACTCACCCACAGGTCATCCCTCGTTGTGGTCTCCTTAATCATGTGCCACTATGCATGTTCACTCCTTAGTTGGGGCTGCCTGAATGGGTGGCTCCCACATTCAAAACCAATCAACTGAGCTAGTAGTAATAGTTGGCTTAATCATGATATATCACTAAAATTAACCTCTTCATTTGGACCATTAAGATGTGAGCTTTCTCATGGAAACAAACCCCGAGTGTCTATGTCCTAGCTTGGGTGTCTACTAATTGTCACATATGAATTACTTGGTTGAAAAGACTGTTGCACTATCATGCTCACAAGCGACAAGAAAGCTCATAAATCCATCAACAAGCCATAAGTCTAACTACACAAGGGAAATGGAATTTTTTTGGTAGTATTGATGTCTTAATTGTACACTATATATATGGTCGTGTTTCGGGGTTTATTTATTTAAATTGGGCACTTCTGGTGCCTTTATTCCAGAGAAATGTGCTTGTAATTAAGCCTCGCCACATAGATACTCTCAGTATTAACAAAAGAGATTTCAAAACGTATAACTAGGGTGCGTTGAGATGTTTACAGCTGCGGACAGGGAGCCCAGGAGAGGATTTATTTGATGCATGATTTCTATTGGAGTATGTGCGCCCTATACATAGGGATATAATGTACAATAGTGTGGCCATAGGGCATCTACAAAGGCTATATAGGATTAGTATTATTATATAGTAAGAATAAGGCCGGAGTGGAAACATAGATGACTATTTGTGTGCAAAGGTGTGGCTCTACGAAGAGCCAAAGTTCTATATACATTCCCAACCCATCTCTTATTGACATATGGGTTACTTTTATTAATTTGGGCATGAAAATTTATATAAGCTGTTTGTAGGGTCGACTTTTTATAAAATGCATGGTTGAAAAGAATCATCAGTTGTATTCTTTCTTCATACGTGTCCTTAATAGCCTTCTTTTTCTCGGATTCTGGAAACACATCAATATACGGTATATTGTATTAGAAGAAGATTGCGGAGAAGACTCAAAGTTAGGAAAGGAAAATCAACTAAAATCTACAATGTTAGCGAAGCAAAAGCAAAATAAAGGAAAAAAATTTAACTAGAACAAAAGAGAAAGAGTTAGCAAGGGTTAACACTCAATAATTGTACTAATTGTCAGGAGCCCTACAGTGGAGATGTGGCCCCTTTAATATTATATATTTTCCAAAATTCAACCTGCTTCTTGAGTTTGACCAAGTTTATTGGGAGACATCAATATTAATAGTACCAAATAAATACAATGTGATGTGATGTATCTAATGATATTATTTTGTATGACAGATGTTAGATATTATTTTCTATAAACTTCGTAAAAATTAACCAAGCTTGGTTTCTGAAAAAAAATGTGCTGTATTATGGAATGAAGGGATCATTGTAATTCCTATAAGTTACATAATACATATATTGAGGGTAAAGCTAATTGTTGCCAACTTTCTTGGGAACGCTGAATTCAAACTCATCCAGATTTAATTGGATGTCGTCGATGACCAATTCATATTTTTGTCAAGGCCAAAAATTGCAAAGTATTCAAATTTTCACTCCTAGGAAAAACATGCATGCTGGCTTAACACGCCTCATCAGACAAGCTCTACATATATGTTAACTAAGAGTTTGTGAGGATCACATCTAGGTTTTAGCTTTCTACTTCCCTCGCCCTGCTTAGTTTATGGGAAAATAGAAAAGGTATTTTCTCTATAGACACATGAAATATTAATTAATTTTCTTCATAACTCTGCCATCTCATCGGAGTTTGAGCATAGCTAGCTGTATAGGTACTACTCATAAAAGAAAAAGCAAAACATCTGAGCGTCGATCTGACGGATAATCTTTTTATTAGTAGATTGCAACCATTAGATACATAATTGTTTCTAGACATGTCGTGTTTGTTAGATCTACATAATCACACGTAAATAGATAGAATATGTTTGACCACCATAACGGTACCTAAACAGACCACATCCATAGATTGCATCTAAACATATCATAACCCATTAGATCTACATAATTTTATGTGACCATATCATAACCCATTAATACATAATCATATCTAAACCTATCACATCTAGATCTACGTGCCATTTTCAAAAAATTAATCTAAATAGCCATACATAAAAAACTGCATTTGTTAGATCTTCATAACTGTACTTAGAGAAAATTAATCAACCGATAGATCCTCATAACTTTGGCTAAGTAAATAACAACCAATATATCACCGCAGTTGCATTAAGATATATCTCCAATGAAAATTAGTTGTAAGTATCCATGTTAATTATTAGTGTGACTATAAACGACAAAGTAATGTAAAACCTAATAGTAGTCACCACCACACACATATATACAAGGTGTTAATTTAATGCAATGGAGTTCATAGGGGTCTATGAAAAATTATAGTCGATGAACAACTTTCTCTTACCATCCAATGATCTGTAGACAAATAGTAATATTAACAGCGATATGGGCAGCTACGCCAAAAAATGTTTGTACTAAGTGATTAGACACCAACATGAGCATCAAAAGATGAGTACATAAGTAAGTGTTGATTGTTAGAATCAAAGGCTAGAGGGTTCTTTATGAAAGACCGGTCTAGTTTTATCTGTAAGCATGAATCTTAGGGCAAGCCTCCTTTTTTGCGAGAAGGATAACGTGAAATCGGACAGCTCTCTATGTAGAAACCAATACGGACAGAGATCTACAGACCTACATTAGCGAGTACAAGACTGTTGACCTAGCGGGCATGCGTGCCAAATACAGGTTTGTTTTATTGGTGTGCTCAGAACTCCACGCCGAATTGTTGTTTACTGAGAGAAAAAAGAATTGACCTCGTCAGTTCGTTCGTAGACAAGTGTTTCATAATTCTTTTTGATTATTTCTTATATACAAAATAAATGTCCAAGGCAAAAATGAGTGGTGTAATTAGCAGGCAAAAATGTCTAGCGAATACTCAACACACTAGAGATGATGCACTTCGATTTGCGAGGGCCACCATGCTGGCTACATTCAAGAATGTGACACACACTAACCATAATCTCTTCTAGGATTATATTTCCAAATCAAGTCATTTGATATGTGCATGTTTTACATTCATTTTCTTTACCTTAAAATTCACTAATGTTGTGTTGAAATGTGGAAATTTCAGAGAACATTGGACTGTCTCTCTAAGTGGGTGTTGTAGTGCTCCTACTAGCCAAATCATACACACAAGATGCTAGCTTCTCCTAGAGATCAACACTCGATCTCGTGTGGAGATTGACTGGTTGTATACGTGCAACTCAGCTTTGTATATACGAACTAGCTGTTAAACTCAAGATCTCGCTGGCGCTCACAGTTACACAATAGACATTAATCAGGTACTACAAAAAATATACACTCATGGAATATATATTTGAATCACTTGAAGAAGCTCAGCAATGAAAGCAAACATAGAACAATAGAACTGAGTAAACAAGAAATCGAAATTTCACGGCTTTCGAATGAATAAATGTAAATTACCACACGTTCTTTCTGGTCAAGGAATGTCATGAGAAAATCTCAACTGAAAGAAGAACATATGAATCCAACACACGAAGAGCTTGAAACAGGCAAGCATAGAAGCAATTTCACAAGTACATATGTATCAGGAAAGAAGACCTTATAGCATACCGAAACAGCGTCAACTAGCAAATCAGGGTGGGTAACTGGGCAGGGATCAGGAACACATGAGCAGATCGATCATAGCCTGAGAGCCAAGTCCACCTCGTCGGCGGCGCCGTGCTCCGACGATGTCCTGCCACGCTCGCACGCCTTTCCAACAGCGGCAGACTTCCACGGCTCCGTCCTTCTCGCCTTTCCATCCGCAGACAGGAAATCGCCGCCCCCTCTGCCGCCATACCCCGTCTGGCCCTCATCCTGCGCTGCAGTAGGCGCACCGGCACCGTGCGTGCGCGCTGCGGCGGCAATCAGCCGCCGGCGCTTGGCGACGCTGCGCTCGTGCTTGTGCGCATTCTGGTGGCCGCCGAGCGCCTGTGAGCTGAGGAACTTACGGTCGCAGTACGCGCAGAGGAAGAAGCCCTCATCGGGACCCGGTGTAGCCGAGATGAGGAGGGTGAGTTCAAGGTTGAGCTCATCCTGATCCTGCTCGCCGGTCGGCTGTTCCATTCTAGTGATGGACTTGCTATCGCCTATGAGGCTGAAAGGTAGAGACTAGAGAGTAGAGAGTCGACCAGAACTTATTAGCTTGCTAAACAAAGGATTAAATACACGGCTAGCAGTTTAGCACTGGGCACAGAACGGTTGTTGCACTCTTCAGCGGAGTCATTTATGCGTCAGACTACCCACAGTGGAAGTAATATAAATAGTAACATCACACATATCTAGATAAAATAAATGATGTGGCAAGCAATAAATGAAAAAAGATATGCATGTGGTAACATAGCTAGTTACTACTAGTATGAGTAACATCACACATATCAAGGTAAGATGAGTCTACAGCCTAATAAATAAAATATTATATGTTACTATACATATGTTATTTTTCACTATAGAGGTAGTAACATAGAGTAGTAACGTGACCATGTTATTATTCTATATTACTACCCATTATGGCTAGTCTTCATTTGCTTTTTTTTTGCGGGGGTTGGGCGTTAATTTGCGGAAGAGCAAACATGCGGGATGTCGGGGCAGGCCTATGGCCAAAGTCTTTTTTACCGACATCGGTACCCTCATGGTCGCCGGCACCCTTCCTCTCCGAACCTAGCTCCTCACCTGGACGCCCCCGGCCTCGCGACCGAGGCCGCGAATAACAACAGCGCCGCCTGCTCCTGATCTGGGAGCGCAAGTCGCCTGGAAGCGGGGTCAATCTCCACGCACAGCTGGCCGTCGCCGGCTCGCCGCGTGGCGCCCTGTGGGGGAATGCAAGTCCCACAGGTGCGCCGTCCGGTCATCGCAGCCGGACGCCGTCATGGAGCCAACCCGCCACCCCGGTGCCGATTCCGACCGAGTCGGGGCCCACTGGATGTCATCTCCGGCAACCTGGACGAGGATTTTCTCATCTCCGGCGACCGCGCGCGGATCACGCCATCGCCATCGATACGGTTGGTTCTGGCTCATCCATCCTTGATTTCTCCCTGGTCCATGATTTTTTAGGTAGTTGTGTTCCACTTCCATGCGGGCTTCAGCCCCTAGAATCACTTCCCTTGTTTAATCGATTTGTTGAGCCTGTTCTCGTACTTGTGCTGGATTTCCATCCCGATGCACCGTGTACTAGTTGATGTTACTGAAATTTTTAGGAACAAGGACAACACGTACTAGTCCATGATATTTTTCAGGAACATTTCAAGAACTATTTGTTACTGGAATGGATCTGCTAATGAAACTGAAATACGAGTTACTGAAATTGATCTGTGCAATTCACACCGGCTGTTTTCCTTTCAATTTGAAATGGAAACATGCAATTCACATCCTTTTTATTTAGGGACAATTACATTTATCTCCCTAACTTGAGCCACCACCTTGCATTTGCCCCTAATTTTCAGGCATACTCAAAAATACCCCTCTTCCGTCAAGTCACCTTCCAAAAATGCCCTTCTGTGCCGTTACCATCCGGTCAAACTGGTTTGACCGTCTAGTGAATAGTAAATTCAAAAAAATAGCAAAAAAATAAAAAAAATCTGAAATTTTGTGGGATCGAAGATACTCAAGGGTGCAAGGCACGTGCAAATTTTGGCATAGTTTGGACATTCCAGCAACTCGTGTCAAAAGAAAAACTTTAAAATGTATGCTGTGAGCAGTAAATTAAAAAAAATAGCAAGAAAATTCAAAAAAATATGAAATTTTTTGGCACAAAGAGGCTGGGGTGCGCAAGGAGCATGCAAACTTTTTTTTGCGTTTCGGCACTGTAGCAGCTCGTGGAGAAAAAAACAAAATTTAGCGCAAGAAAAAACTTTGAAAAAATGCACTATTTTATTTCTTTGCTAGAGTACCTCGCATGCCATTTGATCACAAAAATTTGCAGGCGCCTTGCGCACCCAAGCCTCTTTGATGCCAAAAAATTCATATTTTTTAAAATTTTCTTGCTATTTTTTTTGAATGTACTGTTCACAGCGTATAGATTTAATTTTTTTTTCCTTTCCCAGAGTTCCTGGAATGTCCAAACAACGCGAAAATTTGCACACACCTTGCACCCTTAAGTATCTTCGATCCCACAAAATTTCAGATTTTTTTGCTATTTTTTTCCAATTTACTGTTCCCCATGTTACTATTCACCAGACGGTCAACCCCCTTTGACCGGATGGCAAGGGCATTTCTGTAAGGTGACTTGATGGAAGAGGGGTATTTTTGAGCATACCTGGAAATTAGGGGCAAATGCCAGGTGATGGCTCAAGTTAGGGGGATAAATGGAATTGTCCTTTTTATTTATTTGAAATATATGATTCATTTATATTGAGACGGACATAGTATTAGTAACTGAAACATTTGCCACTTGTTTTTGAAATAGATTTTTACCCTTTTCTGGATTTGATATGATTGTTTACTAAATGAGATATTTCTGTTTGAAAACAATGAGTTGTGATATTGAAATTGGAACACATATGCTTCTGTTATTCAAATGTACCGCAATCGCAATATTTTTGTTGTGAATTGGAGTATTTTTGTTGTGATATTGAAATTTGAAATATGTGTGTTACTCCCTCCATTTTTATATACAATGCCACAAACTCAAATTACAGGTAACAACATACAATTTAATGCATAATTGACAAGCCATTTTTTCTTTATCACTAGTAGAAAACGGCGCTATGGTTAGAGCTCAATATACAAATTTGTCCCGGTTGCATTACGAACCAGGACTAATCACTAGTAGAACGTGGCCGCTGCCTGGAGATCCACCTTTAGTCCCGGTTGGTAACACCAACCGGTACTAAAGGAAATTTTATGATTTTTTTTAATTTTTCTTAGAATTTCAAATTTCTGAATTATTTTAACCTCTAATCTCTAATCACCCCTCATCACTGCTCAATTTAACCTTTAATCTCTAATCACTCCTCATCATTTCATCTAACTTCCCGAACGGTCACCCATCCTCTCACTACTCCAGCCTGAGCACGCTTAACTTCCGGGTTCTATTCTCCCTCGTTTCCAAGTCTCCACTTGTTGTTTTCCTGACAATAGTAAGATGTCAATCCTATTAACCCTCAGGAATTTAGCTTGAGCATGAAGTCACACATTTCACTGTTTGAGTTTGAAATATTATTCTAAAAATCAATAATTATTTAGTAACACTAATATTTCTTGAATAAGTAGTTTGACCACAGTTTGACCCTAGTTTGACCACAGTTTGACCATAGTTTGACCAGATTTGACCAAAATTCAAAAAACTGAAATAATTATTTAGTAACACTAATATTTCTTGAATAAGTAGTTTGACCATAGTTTGACCATAGTTGACCAAAATTCAAAAAAAATGAAATAATTATTTAGTAACACTAATATTCTTGAATAATTATTTAGTAACACTAATACTTCTTGAATAAGTAGTTTGACCATAGTTTGACCAGATTTAACAAAAAATCAAAAAAAACTGAAATTTGAGCATAACTTTTTTTCCTTTTAGAATTTGAGGATTCTAAAAATTTGCAAACAGGCCATAGGCAGTCAAAACCGGAAGCGGATTTTCGTTCTGAACATTTTCATATATTATACGTTTTTTTCCGACATCGTATGCAAAAGTTATAGCCGTTTTAAGAAATATTAGTGTTACTAAATAATATCATTGGTTTTACTAAATAATATCATTGGTTTTACTAAATAATATCAACGATGGTCAAACTACTTATTCAAGAAATATTAGTGTTACTAAATAATATCATTGGTTTTAAAAATAATAGTTTGAATCTCAAACGGTGTAACGTGTGATTTCATGCTCAACTTCAACTTCTGGGTTAATATGATTGACAATTTACTATTGTCAGGAAAACAATAAGTGCAGACTTGGAAACAAGGGGGAATAGAACTCAAAAGTTAAGCGTGCCCAGGCTGGAGTAGTGAGAGGATGGGTGACCGGCCGGGAAGTTAGACGATTTGGAATTATGATGGGTGATTAGAGATTAGAGATTAAATTGAGGAGTGCTGAGGGGTGGATGATTAGAGATTATATGCAAATAATTCACAAATTTGAAAAATTCAAAAAAAAATCGCAAATATTCCTTTAGTCCCGGTTCGTAACACAACCGGAACAAATGAGCCTTTTTCTACTAGTGTATGTTTACCGGGATCATTAATACGCCACATGCATGCAAGGAAACTAAGTGGAGGAAGTAGCTAGTGTCATTATGACTGCATACATGCAAGTATTAAACATGTTACTAATACAAGGAAATATCATTAGTTATTTCTTCGATTACTGTTGGTGGCCTTGTATTACTGTAAAACATATATTCCATAGTGGCCTTGTATATAAAAATCGAGGGAGTATGTAATATAGGAATTAGTACTATGTCGACATTGAAGTTGAATTTGTTATATTGAAATTTGTAATATGTGATTTGTGATGCTGAAAAGAGAAATATGGTGGCATTCAGGTTAACCTTGTGTCACTAAAATCAGCACTCGTCATATTAAATTTTCTGATGTGTGGTTTCAATTCCGGTACTGGATTTTGTAATGTGTGATTTGTGATGTTGAAATTGTAATATGGTGGTATTGAAGCTGAATTTGCAACACTGACACCACTTGTCATTTTGAACTTTGTGATGTGTAATACTGGAATTCGTCATTTGTGATATTGATACTGGAATAATTTTTTTGTTTTTATGAATTGTGATATTGAAAGTTGTGAGATGTGATATTAAGGTAGAATTTGAAGTAACTGAAACTGGGCCATAAAAATGACTTACAAATATATCCAATATTAGTCTTGTTTGAAAGGACTTGTTCTAAGGATTTCAAAAATATAAGAAGTTCCAAAAGTGAAATTATGATTTGTGAGATATGGACCATTAAAAACACACTACGAAAAAGAATGCTAATAATCATGGACGCAGCTCCTCTGACGTGCCGTGATGCTCAATGACATATGGCCCCGGGCCCACCAGTTGTGCAGGCGCATGTCCTTCTCTACCATAAATGTGATGGGCCTTTTGATGTGACTTAAAATCGCTATACATCTGAGATGCAAAGCAAATACAGGAATACCCCATGCATGAGTGTCCAAAATTTCACGGATCTAGAAGCAAATGAGTGGTGGTTGTTTGCTCGGTACATACCGCTGCCAGTAAAAAATGCAATTCGTTTGCTTCTGCTCATGCATTCTGGGCAAGTTATGCTGAGCATCCATCGCTACCATACCTTTTCAATTCATTTCAAACTAGTATAAATGATGTTATACAAAATCCGTGGTAAACTTAAATTATTGAGAAAGATTGTTCCACGTGCGAACTACCGAGACTAGTCCGTTCATGATTATGCAATTTCTACTTTTGGCAAACATATATTCATATAAAACATAATGCAGCGCCCATACACTATTGCAGAGCAACTTATCGAAGCTAGACTTGTACTCGTGGGTTGTATATAAACCAGGCATAAATCGACATAAGCCGAGTGTATTGGATACTTGGCTTGCTTTTTTTCAGTGTCATTTAAAATAGCACATCTATTCACAATTTCAAATACAAGAGTACAAACGCTCTTCAATTTCAGTGTGGTTATCGATGAATTTCACATAATTTAAAAAATTCAGTCGACAACAAAATATTTACCTTTCGATCAAAATATTTCAGTCATTTCAGTTGCACCCCCTCTGTTTTTATTTACTCTGCATATTAAGTTTGTCTAAAGTCAAACTTTAGAAACTTTCGAGTTTGTAGAAAATATATTAACATATACACCACCAAATCAATACTGTTGGATTCATCATTGAATATATTTTCACATCGTATAGATTTGTTATTGTAAATGTTCATATTGTTTTCTATGAACTTGGTCAAACTTTATAATGTTTGACTTCAGTCAAAGCTAATATGCGGAGTAAATGAAAATGAAGGGAGCACACAATAATTCAAATGTTCATTTCAAATATTTTCAATTTTTAAATTATTTATTGAATTTCAAATCAATGTTCCAGTCCTTGTCGGAATGCAAACCAAAATCAGTAAAATCCAGTCATTTCAGTAGGTGCGCTGAGTTTTTTCAGAAACTAAAATTGACATAATAGCTCATTTAATTGTCTATGATGGGTAACAAATACAATAAATGCATTTCCAATGGTTGCAAGATGATTGTGGGTGTTGCTTCCCGCCTTTGTCACCCTCTACGAGGGGTACCTCGGCGTCTTGCCGACGCTTGAGTTGTGGGGGGAAGTCTTCTACCTCATGCTCGGCACCGCCGGCAAGGATGAGGCAACTCAGTGCGGGGCCTGCGTCACGGTGAGGTGCACTGGCTCCGGGGTCCGCTTCCCGGCCCTCGCCGTGCTGCAGTCGGCCAAGCTGTGGCAGAAGTCTTATTTTTATGTACAATATACATGCGACGCTGGACTTCGTCAACCTGCCGGCTTACGCAGCCGGCCCGCCTGCTGAGCCTCGCACCAATTGGAAGTTCCGGCCAAAGAACCTGTCGGTCGCCACCTCCACCGCTCTCACTTGACTCCAGGAGATGAGGAGTCGGAGGGCCTCAGATTTGCTAGCCACTTTCGTGGAGCGTCCGGTGCTGCCTCTTCAAGCCCGGCCCCACCTGATCAGCAGCATGAGTGGGCACCGGGACCCATGCTGGATGTCCACAAAGGTGCTACCGGACACGAAGGTGGTCTGGCTGATAACTTTTTCTCCGACTGCAAGCTCTCGGAGACGGACTGGCAGTTCGGCAAGGAGCCGTACAGCCGCGCTAACCCGCCGCCTACGATAAGTCTTTTGGTTCTCTTTTTCTTTGTTTGTCCCGATTTCCTCTTGTCTACCGACCATACGGCCGTGGTGCAGTGCTTCCCAGGCCAGACGGCAAGCGATGCGCTGGCCCCAGGCCATCAATACATGGTGGACCGCGCAGAGAGCGACGCGGACGACCCCGAGCTGGGGGCTGCTGCCGTGGAGGAGGACAATGCCACAGGAGGCGGCGGCGAGGGAGCAGGCGGGTCCATGGGAGGCGGCCTCGATGACTGGCCAGATGGTGACGAGGAAGACATCGAGCCGCGCCGCGCTCTTTGCGCCGACGGAGCAGGCGTTGGCTCCTCGACCGCGCCGACTGGAGCACCTGGCGCGCCGAAGCATCGGGCCGACGCCAGGTTGTTCGGCAGTCGGCCCAAGAAAGCCAAAGCCTCGGCCGCCGCGACCAAGCGGCAACAGGCCGCGAAGGCGGTCCTCATCCAGAAGGGCCCGAAGCAGCGCCCAATGGTGTCCGTGTAAGTGCTTTTGTGTTTTATCTTGTGTTTGCTTCTATCTTTTCGCAAACTTCTTCTTAGCTTTTCTTGCCTTTGCCGAGCAGGGCCCCGCCTTCTCTCTCGCGGGCCCCATCCGGCTCGGTGATTGGGGCGGCAGACGGCTCCGCCGACAACCGGCGTGTGGACCAGGTCGCCGCCCTTCGGGAGGCGATGGAGAAGAATGCGCGAGAGGCGCAAGAGGAGCGGGAGGTTGCGGCCCAGGCGAAGGCGGACGCGGCCAGAGCGGCACGAGCGGCGGCCGACGTAGCGGCCAAAGCGTAGGCCGACACAGCGGCCAAGGAGCAAGCGGACGCGGCGACCAAGGTGCAGGAGGGGGAGGCGTCCCGTGGCAGGGCTCTGGAGGCCACCAGCCCACAGCACACGGAGCCGCCGGTGTTGGAGGACCAGGCGCCGGCTGGTGGGGCTAGGGTCGACCAGCCGTCCCTTGAGAGGGGAGAGGCTGACCCTGTCGTCTCGGAGGCGGAGGTGCCTCTGCACATGCCGACTGTCGAGGCGCCGCTGGTGCCGCCATCTAGCGGCGAGTTGGTGGTGGGCCCAATTCCCACGGTTCGTGCTCCTACGCGCTAGCGCATGGCGAGGGCGGCCTCAGCGCCATGGACGATGGAGATCCGGGCCACTAGCTCGATGGCGCCTGACACCGAGGCCACCAGCGCCGCCCCGCCAGACTGGACGTCTGGGCAGGCTCGGGTGTCCTGAACGTGGTTGTGCAGGACATCCTGACCCAGTTCAACACCCACAGCGCCACCCTCCAGCAATCCGTGCAGGAGTTTTTGGCAATGCGGATGGCCGTCCGGGTATGCTATTTGCTTCTTGTTTTTTTAATTCTTGTGATCTTCCGTGGGGCGCACCAGCGCATCCACTGGGTGTAGCCCCCGAGTTCCGGGCCGGCTGCTGAGGAGGCGGCTCCGAACGTAAAGGTATGGTGCGAGTGTTGATCTTTTTTCTACTGTTTTTTCGTTGTAGAACTACCACAACCTCTGCGCGGCCGCCTACAACTCCCAGAAGCAGGAGCTGGCCAAGCGGACCACTGATCTGAATCGGAGCCGAAGTAAGCACTTCATCTTCTTTTTCGCGCGGGCTCGTGAGCGTACCTGCTGGGCGTAGCCCTCGAGATTTGGGCCGACTGCTGAGCAGTCGGGACGGATCTTCCGGCAACTACTTGTTTTTGGCTGGTGTTGAAATTTCCTTTTTTTCTTTTTGTCTTGGCAGAGGTCGCCGCTGATCTACGTTTGGACTCTGCTTGGTATTGATTTCCTGCGATGTAAAAAACATGCAAAAACAACAATTGGCACTTGGTACTATGTCAATAGGTTATTACCAAAAATGTTATAAAATGATTATAAAACATCCAAGAATAATAATATAACAACATGGAACAATCAAAAATTATAGATGCGTTGGAGACGTATCAGGCATCATGTCCGTGTCAAGTAAACCGACTCCTGCCTGCATCTACTACTATTACTCCATACATCGACTGCTATCCAGCATGCATCTAGAGTATTTAGTTCATAAGAACGGAGTAACGCCTTAAGCAAGATGACATGATGTAGAGGGATAAACTCAAGAAATATGATGAAAACCCCATCTTTTTACCCTTGATGGCAATGATACAATACATGTCTCGCTACCCCTACTTTGTCACAGGGTGAGATCACCGCAAGATTGAACCCAAAACTAAGCACCTCTCCCATTGCAAAAAAACCAATCTAGTTGGCCAAACCAAACCGATAATTCAAAGAAAAATACAAATATATCAAATCATGCATATAAGAATTCAGAAAAGATTTAAATAATATTCATAGATAAACTGATCATAAATCCACAATTCAGTGGGTCTCGACAAACATGCCGCAAAAGAATATTACATTGGATAGATCTCCAATAACATCGAGGAGAACATGGTATTGAGGAATAAAGAGAGAGAGACGAAGCCATCTAGCTATTAGCTATGGACCCGTAGGTCTATGGTAAACTACTGACGCTTCATCGGAAGGGCAATAGAGTTGATGTAGAAGCCCTCCGTGATCGAATCGCCCTCCGGCAGGGTGCGGGAAAAGGTCCCTAAATGGGATCTCACGGGTACATATGGTGACGATGGCGGAAAAGTATTTTGGTGGACGCTTCTGGTCGTTTGAGAATTTGGGTTGGAGGAGCTCCGAGGGGCCCACAAGCCCTCAGGGTGCCCCCCTGGGGCGCCCCCCTATGGCTCGCGTCCATCTCGGGACTCCTCTGACTTCATCTCCAAGTCTTGTGGATGTCTTCTGATCCAAGAAAAATCATCGCGAAAGTTTTATTCCGCTTGTACTCAGTTTGATATTCCTTTTCTGTAAAACTCAAAAACAAGGAAAGCCAAAAACTGACACTAGGCTCTGGGTTAATAAGTTAGTCCCAAAAATAATATAAAATAGCATACTAATGTATATAAAACATCCAAAACAGATAATATAATTTCATGGAATAATCAAAAATTACAGATACATTGGAGACGTATCGGTGGACAATATTTTTCCATGCTAGATGTGTTATTCTCAAGATGAGTGTTTATTCACTTGTCATTGCACGAGAGTGTGGCCGGTAGTAGGGATGCCCGGTCCCAAATTGAAAAAGAAATTTACTTTATGTTGTTAATAATAAATTCCTTGGAAAGTGTTGGTATGGAATGTTGGGGAACGCAGTAATTTCAAAAAAATTCCTACGCACACGCAAGATCCATCTAGGTGATGCATAGCAACGAGAGTGGAGAGTATTGTCTACGTACCCTTGTAGACCATAAGAGGAAGTGTTATCACAACGCGGTTCATGTAGTCGTACGTCTTCACGATCCGACTGATCCTAGCACCGAAGGTACGGCACCTCCGTGATCTGCACACGTTCAGCTCGGTGACGACCCACGAACTCTAGATCCAGCTGAGTGTCGGGGGAGAGCTTCGTCAGCACGACAGTGTGATGACGGTGATGATGAAGTTATCGTCGCAGGGCTTCGCTTAAGCACTACAACGATATGACCAAGGTGGAAATCTGTGGAGGGGGCACCGCACACGGCTAAGAAATCAACTTGTATGTTTATGGGGTGCCCCCTCCCCCGTATATAAAGGAGTGGAGGAGGGGAGGGCCGGCCCTCTCTATGGCACGCCCTAGGGGGAGTCCTACTCCCACCAGGAGTAGGATTCCCCCCTTTCCCTAGTTGGAGTATGATACTTCTCCAACGTATCTATAATTTTTGATTGCTCCATGCTATATTATCTACTGTTTTGGACATTATTGGGCTTTATTATCCACTTTTATATTATTTTTGGGACTAACCTATTAACCGGAGGCCCAGCCCAGAATTGCTGTTTTTTGTCTGTTTTAGTTTTTCGAAGAAAAGGAATATCAAATGGAGTCCAAACGGAATGAAACCTTCGGGAACGTGATTTTCTCAATGATGTCGGATTTCGGGTTCCAGCAGACCCTTGAGGTTTGAAAACTTGGGTGCGCGCGGAGATCTCTCCCCTACCGATCTACGTCTGATCCTCTCGTGCAAACTAAGATGAAAATGATGAACAACACCAAAGACACGAGGTTTATACTGGTTCGGGCCCGTTGTGGTGTAATACCCTACTCTAGTGTGTGGTGTGGTCGATTGCCTCTAGGGCTGATGATGGACAGTACAAGGGAAGAACAGCCTCGCGAGGGGTGTTCTTGAGCTGATGCGGTGCATTCTACTTAGTCTTTACTGGGTTTTCTCCTCTCTCTCTCTCCCTCTCTCTCTCCCTTTGTGGAGGCTAGCTCTATTTATAGAGGCCCTGGGCCTCTCCCCGAATAATTGAGTGGGAAGGGCGCCAACAATTGGCCATTTTGAAGGGGAACATATAGTACAAGTTATCCTGACCAAAGGTGGTCTTTGGCTGCCAAAAGCACTGGTGATGACACCATCTTGGGCTCCACGGTGACCTCCGTCCGGCCATCCGGCTGGTCTTGGTCTCATTGCATCGGAGTGGTAACCTTTGCCTGATACTTTGGCATGTGCTTGCCCCCTTTGCACCAAAGGGGAAACAAGGACCCTGCATAGGCCGGCGCCCGCCTGGCGCTCGCGTGGCCTTGATCGTCATGGCTTGCGTCATGGGATCCTCGCGAGGTACCCTTGCATTGATCTCTCCGCCTCCTCGCGAGCCTGCCCGATGAGGCCGCTCTTGAGGAAGCTTCCTGTCGTCTACCCCACGAGGCTTGGCCCCTCGCGAGGGTCTTGAGCTTGGGCTGATGAAGACGGGCCGCGCTGGGCCCCCACCCGAGCCATGCCGCAGGCCGCAGGCAGGCAAGTCTGGGGACCCCCGTTCCCAGAACGCCGACAGTAGTCCCTTGGCCCAAGGCGCGCGCGGGCTTGGCTTAGCAGAGAAGCGAAGGGGCAAGCACGAAGCGCCGTTGCCCCTAACAGCCTGCGGCCTTGGGGGCCGCGTGGCGGCTGATTCGACGTGGGTGTCTGCACTTCCCACGACGCCTCGGCAACTGCACGACCGACAAAAGGGGGTGCCCGGGCCAGGCTTACTTGCCCTGATCTCGTCCGTCTTGCCCTAGATCCCCATTCTCGCTTTCCTCCCTCTTGCTCCCGAAATCCTCCGCATCCGTCTCAATCCTTTGCATCTGGCACGCCATGGTGACTCGCAAGTCCCCGGCTGATGCTTGGTACTCGCCGGCCCTGGATTCCCCGAATTTGTCGGAGAAGAACCTCACCCTCGCGCGCCTGATGATGGTGGCGTAGGGCAGCGAGGGGGCGACTGTGCTCAAGGTCGGCTCTAACCAGCCAGAGGGCAAGGGGAGCACCTTCTACCCGTTCTTCGTGAGCGCCATTGTCGCCGGTCTGGTGCCTCCTTTCTCTGAGTTCTTCCATGCCGTTCTCTGCCAATACAACTTGCGGGCCCCGCATCTCCACCCCAACTCTGTCCTTCTCTTGGCGATTTTCGCCTACTATTGCGAGGCTCATGTTGGTGTGAAGCCCTCGGTGGCCTTCCTATGCCACTTTTTCTCCCTCCGGGTTTCTGGCGCTCAGGTCTCCGCATGCGCGAGCTTCATTGCATATTCCAGCTCCAACGCCATCTCAAAGCCTGGGAAGAGGATCGAAGGCTAACGGAGCAAGTGGGTCATGATGGATGTCGGGCGCCTCCATCCTCGTCTGGTATTGCACACGGGGCAACCTAAGACCGTTGACGCATGGTTCGGCGCAGAGCTCGTCGACCCTCGCGCGAAGGCGGTGTTGAGCAGGATGAATGCGGACCTGAGGCCAAGCAACTTGGGGGCGGCGAAGCTGACCGGGGCCACGCTCCTGAGGGAGTTCTTGGAGCACCGGGTGGCTTCGCTCCAGGAGCACTCGCTCCCACTGTGGAGGCTTGGAGGAGCAGACGCCGCCTTGCGCTTGAGCTCCGAGGCCCTGACCGACGAGGATCTGACTGTGGCCCTCCATTCCATGGTTGGGGGAGACATGGTGAGCCTGGTGGGCGCCCCCATCCCCTTGTTCCTTCATGACGACTGGGAGCAGGTGGTGAACGCCATGCCCGCCTTCAACGGTGAGGGGCTGGTGCCCGCGGCAGCTCCCGAAGATCTGGCGGTCCTGGCGACGGTGAACTTGTCCTCCGGCAGCTCCACCGGGGGAAAGGGGGAAGAAGAGGCGGAGGAGGAAGCGTCCGACTTGGAGGAGACTAGCGAGGATTCGGGCGAGTCCTTCCCTCGGCGCAGGTCCCAGGCCCTCCGCTCGATGCCGGACGACGACGAGGTCAGCGCTAGGTGAGGAAGGGAGGGCTCTTCCTCGGTCATGAGGAAGGGCAGGTCGAGCCTGGTTCCCCCAGGGTCTGCTCTGGTCCCTGGGGGGGTCCAAGGCCAGCTCCATCCCTCCTAATGTGCCTTCTGCTTCCGGGCCCCCCAAGGCTGACCCCCGTTGTAGGCTCTCGGCCTTCAAGTTTGGCCGGAGGTTGCTTGAGTCCACGGACGATGTCCAGTAAGTGCTCGATTCGTGCTCTGCTTGGTTTCTGCCGTTGAGGCTTGACGTTTGTGCTCTTTTACCAGGCCGGCACCTGCGGCCAAGAGGTTGAAAGAGGCTTCTGCGGCCCCGCTTGGGGCGAATCCGTCTGCCGGGGCGACGCCTTCAGCTGTTGGGGGAGAGGACAGTGAGGCCCGCACCCCTCTGACCAAACCGCCCTCGCGAGGCCAACTGGGCACCCCGGCGAGGAGTCAGCCCCCGTGGCCCCGTTGGACCTGGAGTCGACTGTGCCCGATGCTGCGGCCGTGGGGGCCAAGGCTCAGGAGGTCCCTTCCTGCCAAGCCGTGGTCACGCTGCCATCTTCTCTGCCTGCTCCACAGGTTCTTGTCTCTTCTGCTCCCTCCGCCGCTGTCCTGGACTAGGTTGCCAATGAGCTGAGCCAACTACGGGAGGATCTCCTGAGCGTGGACCCTCGTCTGGTGGCCGGGCGCCTGGAGTTGGCCTCTGGCTGGGCCCGTTCTGCTGCTTTCGTTCGAGCGGTGCTGAGCCAGGTCGTGTTGTCCTCCGACAAGGAGAAGCGGGACGCTAACCAAGCCAAGGCCGCTCGCGACACTGCCCTGGGCGACGATGCTACTGCCCAGGGCCGCTCCAAGATGCTTGAGGCCGAGCTGCAATGCCTGCGCGACGAGCTCGCCAAGGAGGTGCACAGCCCCCAGGAGAAGGAGAAGGAGATGAAGGCTAGGGAGGTCGCCACCAAGGACCTGGACGCCAAGCTTAATGACCGCCACAGCCGACTGGAGATGCTAGAGCGGTTGCTGAAGGCGGAGAGGTCCGAGCTGGATGCCAAGGCGATGGTCCTGACGGAGGACCAGGTGGCCTTCGCGAAGCTGGAGAAGAAGGCTTGTGGCGTACTGAAGACACTGTATGAGAGCGGTCTGGAGGAGCCGTTGGCTGGTGCGGAGGACGGCCCCACCAAGCTGCTCCCCTTCCTGGTTGATGCGTTTGAGGACGTCGCGGACGGCCTTGGCCCCACGGTCGAGGCCGAGGCGCGTGCCCTGTCTTCTGCGGCGCTGACGCCTGTCCTCAGCCATGTGTACCTGCGCGACCCCAACATCGTCTTCGACAGCCTGCTGGAGCCCGTGAGCGGCGACCGTGCTGCTGCCGCCGCTGAGGCCATGAGAGGCCGAGCCGAGGTTTTGTTGGGGAAGTTCCGCTGCCCCAGCGTCCTGCCCGGGCGCGGTGTCGCCGGCCTTGCGACCTCGAGAGGCAAAGCTGTCCCGCGTGACTCCACCACCGGTGACGGCATTACTAGGGAGTGATCCCTTCGCGACTTCCATCCTGTTTTATAACTGCACATGTACCATGCCTCGCAGAGGCGTTTAAACTTGTGTTTGGCGTTGTGGAACAATCTTATGGCTTGTAATATTTGCTTTGAATTTCCTGGAATTTGCATTTTCCTCTCCTACTTGCTTACGCTCTGCGTCGGCAGGGCCCGGCCCTGCGCGTATCTCACCCAGCGTTAGCCCCGACCGGAAACCATGGACGGGACTAAGGAGTGAGGGGCTACGTGGCAAGTTAGGCTCCTGAGTCGCGATGCTCAGGAGTACCCCTTGACGGGGGAGCAACAAGTAGGGAAGGGGGAGCGAGGAGTGGATTGATCGTTCTACGTCGGCAGGGCCCGGCCCCGCGCGTACCTCACCCAGCGTTAGCCCCGACCGGAAACCATGGACGGGACTAAGGAGTGAGGGGCTACGTGGCAAGTTAGGCTCCTGAGTCGCAATGCTTAGGAGTCCCCCTTGACGCTCAAACGGGTTTCGTACCTTGGCTTCGCTCGAGGAGTGGCGCGCGACGACCAGGTCCAAGGGACCTGGCTGGGTGGCGTGCGCTCGGACGAGGCCCGGGCATAGCCCTCGTGTCCAGCCCCCTCGTGCAGCACTCCCGAGGGGAGGCGTTGTGATGGTGCCGGACACTGAGCTCTGGGCTCCCTGAGGTTGGTACGGCCGTGGGCCGCCCTCAGTTGTTTATCACCAGCGCGGAGCATAGCGCTTTCGTATGTGTACGGGCATAGCCGCTCCTCGGCAGTGTCGCCAGGCAGCGTGGAGCATGGTGCTTCCACTGGTGCGTGGGAGGGGGCTCCCCTCCAGGAGGAGCCCTCGGGGCGTGTACAACCCCACCCTGACACGTGGCCGACACGATATGGCTAGGAGAGGTGTATCTGGGCACCCGTGAGCCAGCGCGGGACTCACGAGGCCCTACCTCGAGGCGGGTTGCGCCTGGCTCTGGGCCTTTATCAATTGGTGTGTTCCTCAGGGTTGTTAGAATGCAAATGCTCTACGTCCTCAGGTCCCGGCCCTCGAGTGAGCTCAGCCGCCGATGGTATGACAGGTCGCGATGCCGTGGGTCAAGGCCAGGGGGTGAGGGCTGGAGAGCCAGTGAGAGCCCATGAGTCGCGATGCTCAGGCGCCCCCTTTTAATGTGCAAGCGCTTTGCATGACAACAAGCAGTAGGTGATAATTATGGGAATCAGATTAAGCGTGAAAGAACAACTTCATCCTAAGGTAAATGCTGGAAAAGCAACTGCCACTGGGTCGGGCCCGAGCGGCGTGGAGATGATGTAGCCCGAGGGGCGCCCCCAACAAGGTAAATAAAGAGCATAACCAAAATGGATACATGCCGCGGGGTGGACCCACGCGGCCTGGGAATGGTGCAGCCCTGTGGGTGCTCCCAGCTGAAAGTAGAACTCTGAAAGATGTCACCTGGTGCTGTTGAAGATGAAGTGATGCTGAGGAAGTGAGCGATACGCGGTGAAGACGTCGGCCCTCATGAGCCCCCAGGCCCAAGGGCCTCGGGAGGCTCCGGTGGCATGTGCAGGTCTTCGGGGACCATCGCCACCTCCGCCAGGACCGCACGATGCCTGACCTCCTGAGCCTCCAGAATGCTCCTCAATAGGCGCTGATGTGCGGAGACCGCGCTCGGCAGGCCGAAGGCCATGCGAACGTAGCTGTCAGGTGGTCCCTCACAGCGCCCTACGGCCGAAGGCCATAGGCGCTCCTGGGACGCATCTCGGTTGAGCCCTGCTACGTCAACGCAGACGCGCAGTCCTCCATCCTCGCCTGGATGTGGGGCCACGGCAGGTAAGCGGCGGCTTACGCACATGACTCTGGACTCTTGTAGCTCATGGGTGTTCCTTGCGATGAATTCCTGAGGGTTTGGTCTCCTTTGACTTGTACCTTCCTGAGGGAAGTGTGCTTGAAAGCACCCCTCCAAGTGGTGCCCGAGCGCCTCCCACGCGACCTTGGAAAGGTCGGCGGCTCTTCAAGAGAGAGCCCCCGAGCCATGCCTGAGGAGGGCGCCGGGCGCACCTTCCTATGTGTGAGAGGGTGGCGCTCCCTGATCGGGCACGAATCCTGACGCAATACCTCCGGAGGTGCCTGCCTCCTTGTGGCTCAGGCCAGGTGAGGTCTTCTTCTTGTTGAGGGTCGCCTCGGGAGGCCTCCCGCTCCTATTATCTGGGTCTTCGATTGCTGTGGCTTGGAACGCACGCTCAAGCGAGCACACTGCGTCCCTTTCTTCACAGGGTACGGTGATGACTCCACCGCTTCCTGGAATCTTGAGGACATTGTAACCATGGTGAGTCACTGCCATAAACTTGGATAGGGCTGGGTACCCGAGGATGGCATTGTACGGCAGGCGTGTGTGAGCATCGTCGAAGTCGATGAGCTCGGTGCGGTAGTTGTTGCGTTGACCGAAGGTGACCGGAAGGCGAACCTGCTCAATTGGGACAGTGGAACCATCGGTGACTCCTGAGAAAGGCTTGGTCGGCTGAAGCTGGTCGTACGGCACTTGGAGATTGTCGAACGTCTCGACGGACAGGACGTTAAGTCCAGCCCCGCCATCGATGAGGGTCCTGGTGACCTGCACGTTGCTGATGACTGGGGAGCAAAGCATCGGGAGAATTCCGGCCGTTGCCGCACACTTGAGCTGGTCTGCATAACTGAACATGATCGCACACATAGACCACTTGAGAGGGCGCGTGGCCTCAAGCTTGGGAAGGACTGCATTCACCTCCTAAGCAAACTGCTTGAAGATGCGCTGTGAGGCTGGGGCCTGGGCGCCACCCAAGATGCAAGCAATTGCACGCAGCTCTTGGAAGCCCCCAGCCCCATCGTCTTGGTAATGGTCTTCGTTCCTCCTTGGTGGAGGCGGCAGAGGAGGGAGGCCTGCGTTCCCATGCGGGTGGCCCTCACGAGGCTGGTCCCACCAGCCTTCCTCGCAAGGCTAGTCCTGCCAGCGGTCCTCACGAGGGCGGTCATGCCATCCCTGGCGAAGGCCATGGTCTTCCCATCGTCAACCACCTCTTCCTCCTCCTCGGCCATCCCTGGCGAAGGCGTCAGCCGATTCGCCCATCTCGCACGGCTCTGAGCTCTTGACATTCGTTGGTGTTGTGGGTGTGGAGGTCGTGGTACACGTAGTACCGTCCGCCCTTGGATGACTCAGGCTGATCCCTGCCTCGCTTGGTGTCCGGTTCCGCTGCTAGCACGACAGCCCCCTGCGCTTCACGTCTATGGCCTTGAGCTTCTTTTCTTCCGGGTCGGCTGCCGGGAGCTTGAGGAGGGAGAGACGCCCTTCCTCAGCCCTGGCGCACTTGGTCGCCAAGTTGAACAGCTCTAGGGATGTGCACAGGTCTTCATGGATTGCTAGCTCTTCCTTCATGTTGACGTCGTGCACGCCGTCGGAGAAGACTGAGATGATAGCTTCTTCAGTTACCTTGGGGATCTTGAGGCGAGCGTAGTTGAAGTGCTGGATGTACTTCTGCAGGGTTTCTCCTGGCTGTTGCTTGATGCAGCGCAGGTCGCTCACGGCCGGGGGCCGGTCGCGAGTGCCCTGGAAGTTGGCGATGAAGCGGGTGTGCATCTCGCTCCTGGACGAGATCGTGCCGGGAGCCAGGTTCAGGAGCTAGGTGCGGGCGCCGTCCTTGAGAGCCATGGGGAACCAATTCGCCATGACCTTTTCGTCTCCGTTGGTGGCTACGACGCCCAGCTCGTAGAGCTGCAGGAACTCCGCGGAACTCCGAGGCAGGTCAGGCTTGAACTTGCCTGGCCATGTGATGCCGCACAGCTCGGAGGTGAAGGCGAGGCAGTCTGCCGTGGCCACCGGCGCCCTTTGCTGGTGCTGGACTTGTTCTTGCGGGTCACCATGCGCCGCCACTGGGAGCAGCGCAGGGTCTTGTCATGGAGGCGTTGGGGCGCGATCTTGGCGCGCCGGTGCTGGGAGCGCGCGAGCACCTTCCCGGGGACGTGGGATCTCTTGGCAGCTCCCTTCTTGCTGCGCAGGCGCCGAACATGGAGTGTGCCACCCTGGGGCTGCGCGCCTTGGAGCCAAGGCACCTTCTTGGGGAGGAGGTGGAGGAGGCGCCTCCTGATCCTCGCCCCCTGCACGGGACGGAGGGCGAGGTAGCGAGAGGGACCGCAAGGGGGAGCCCCCTGTGGAACAGACGAACTCGGTGATGCAGGTGAGTCAGTCCTCGTAGAGGTCGTCGACGAGGCGATAGTGCAGGAGCACCCGCGCCAAGAGCAGTGAGGCATGTGCATCCATGGCTGCGCGACAGGCGTGGGACGACGAGCCAGCTGGAGTCAGCGACTGGGTGGCGGTGCGGCCATCCCGCTGCACCGAAGGATGCTGGGACGAGGCTTGCTGCTCGTTCCCCGTCGGGCCGGTGGCGGCGTTGGCGGCGGGCGACGGGGAACGATGAGGGGGCCCGCCGACGGGCGCCGTCTGGGCGACGCGAGTGGCGCGAGCAGCCCGGTGCTCGGCGCAAGCCCGACGAGCGTCAGCCATGGACACGATGGAAGATCACACGTGAGCAGCGGAAGAAAGATTCCGGCGCACCCCTACCTGGCGCCCCAAATGTCGGATTTCGGGTTCTGGCAGACCCTTGATCTTCGAACACTGGGGTGCGCGCGGAGATCTCTCTCCTACCGAGCTACGTCCGATCCTCTCGTGCGAACTAAGATGAAAATGATGAACAACACAAGAGACACGAGGTTTATACTGGTTCAGGCCACCGTTGTGGTGTAATACCCTACTCTAGTGTGTGGTGTGGTGGATTGCCTCTGGGCTGATGATGGACAGTACAAGGGAAGAACAGCCTCACAAGGGGTGTTCTTGAGCTAATGCGATGCGTTCTACTTAGTCTCTATTGGGTTTTCTCCTCTTTCTCCCTCTCCCTATCTCTCTCTCTCTCTCTCTCTCTCTCTCTCTTTGTGGAGGCTAGCTCTATTTATAGAGGCCCTGGGCCTCTCCCCGAATAATTGAGCAGGAAGGGCGCCAACAATTGGCCATTTTGAAGGGCAACATCTAGTACAAGTTATCCTGACCAAAGGTGGTCTTCGGCTGCCAAAAGCACTGGTGATGACGCCGTCTTGGGCTCCACGGTGTCCTCCGTCCGCCCGTCCGGCTGGTCTTGGTCTCGTTGCACCGGAATTGTAACCTTTGCCTGATACCTTGGCCTGTGCTTGCCCCCTTTGAACCAAAGGGGAAACAAGGACCCTGCATAAGCCGGCGCCCGCCTGGCCTTGATCGTCATGGCTTGCGTCATGGGATCCTCGCGAGGTACCCTTGCATTGATCTCTCCGCCTCCTCGCGAGGCTGCCTGATGAGGCTGCTCTTGAGGAAGCTTCCTGTCGTCCGCACCGCGAGGCTTGGCCCCGTGCGAGGGTCTTGAGCTTGGGTTGATGAAGATGGGCCGCGCTGGGCCCCCACCTGAGCCACGCCGCAGGCAGGCAAGTCTGGGGACCCCCGTTCCCAGAACGCCGACAAACAAACAAGACCCAGGAGACTTGGACCCTACGTTAAGACACAAAAGAGGAAGCCACGAGGTAGGGGGTGCGCCTACCCCCCAGGCGCGCCCTCCACCCTCGTGGGCCCCCTATTGCTCCACTGACATACTCCTTCCTCCTATATATACCTACGTACCCCGAAACGATCAAATACGGAGCCAAAACCCTAATTCCACCGCCATAACTTTCTCTATCCACGAGATCCCATCTTGGGGCCTATTCCGGAGCTCCGCCGGAGGGGGCATCGATCATGGAGGGCTTCTACATCAACACCATAGCCCATCCGATGAAGTGTGAGTAGTTCACCTCAGACCTACGGGTCCATAGTTAGTAGCTAGATGGCTTCTTCTCTCTTTTTGGATCTCAATACAATGTTCTCCCCCTCTCTTCTGGACAACTATTCAATGTAATCTTCTTTTTGCGGTGTGTTTGTTGAGACCGATGAATTGTGGGTTTATGATCAAGTCTATCGATGAACAATATTTGAATCTTCTCTGAATTCTTTTATGTATGATTGTTTATCTTTGCAAGTCTCTTCGAATTATTAGTTTGGTTTGGTCTACTAGATCGACCTTTCTTGCAATGAGAGATTTCCTTAGCTTTGGGTTCAATCTTGCGGTGTCCTTTCCCAGTGACAGTAGGGGCAGCAAGGCACGTATTGTATTGTTGCCATCGAGGATAACAAGATGGGGTTTTCATCATATTGCATTTGTTTATCCCTCTACATCATGTCATCTTGCTTAAGGCATTAATCTGTTTTCATTAACTTAATACTCTAGATGCATGCTGGATAACGATCGATGAGTGGAGTAATAGTAGTAAATGTTGGCAGGAGTCGGTCTACTTTTCTAGGACGTGATGCCTATATACATGATCATAAATATATATTCTCATAACTATGCTCAATTCTGTCAATTGCTCAACAGTAATTTGTTCACCCACCGTAGAATACTTATGCTCTCGAGAGAAGCCACTAGTGAAACGTATGGCCCCCGGGTCTATCTTAATCATATTAATCTCCCAATACTTAGTTATTTCCTTTGCTTTTTTACTTTGCTCTTATTTTACTTTGCATCTTTATCATAAAAATACCAAAACTATTATCTTATCATATCTATCAGATCTCACACTTGTAAGTGGCCGTGTAGGGATTGACAACCCCTTATCGCGTTGGTTGCG
Source organism: Triticum monococcum (assembly GCA_034509565.1). NCBI lineage: Eukaryota > Viridiplantae > Streptophyta > Magnoliopsida > Poales > Poaceae > Triticum > Triticum monococcum. Next base: position 677,851,462 of record CM067845.1, read on the forward strand.
AGGATTTATTTGTTTTGTGCAGGTACGAGGGACTGGCGCGTAGCCTCCTAGTAGATTGATACCTTGGTTCTCAAAAACTGAGGGAAATACTTACGCTACTTTGTTGCATCATCCCTTCCTCTTCAGGGAAAACCAACACAGTGCTCAAGAGGTAGCAAGAAGGATTCGTGCCGCCGTTGCCGGGGAGGTCTACGCAAAAGTCAATATACCAAATACCCATCACATACCCTTATCTCCTCCATTACATTATTTGCCATTTGTCTCTCGTTTTCCTCTCCCCCACTTCACCCTTGCCGTTTTATTCGCCCTCTCTCTATCCTCCCTCTCTTTCTCTATTTGCCTCTTTTTGCTCGCTTGCTTTTTTGTTTGCTCGTGTGTTAGTTTGCTTGCTTGCACTATGGCTCTTCCTGAATTTGGTGATCTTCACCTTAAAAGGTTAGAAGAGATCAAAAGCACTGTCAGGAGTTTTATGGTTTTGCAATTTGAACATAATAGTTTCTTCAGAAAAAAGCTTAAGGAACAGAAAAGTTTTATGAGTTTTATGAATAAAGAGCTTGATGATATGTCTAAAGAATTCGATGGTTTAAGATCCCAGATTGCTCGTCTTGAGAAATTGACTGCTGAAATTTCGGATAGGCAGGCTACCTTGGTTAATAGGATGGCCGCTAAATCGGATTGCTATGAAAATAAATATGAAGATCTAAAAGTTATTGATGTGTCCCCTATTAAATCTTTGTTTTGCAATATGAATCTTGATAATGATGGGACTGAATATGATCCACCTTTACCTAGGAGGCGTTCCAAGAATTCAGAATTTTTTGATCTTGATGCTAAAATTGATAAAACTGGGATTGAAGAAATTAAAACCCTAGATTTTGCTAAACCCACTATTATGAATTTCATGGAATTTAACTATGAAAATTTCTCTTTGATTGATTGTATTTCCTTGTTGCAATCCGTGTTAAATTCTCCTTACACTTATAGTCAAAATAAAGCGTTTACTAAACATATCATTGATGCCTTGAATTGGAAGCTTCTATCCCTAGAAAACTCTATGATGAGTGGGAACCAACTATTAAAATTAAAATTAAAGATCATGAATGCTATGCTTTATGTGATTTGGGTGCTAGTGTTTCCACGATTCCAAAGACTTTGTGTCATTTGTTAGGTTTCTGTGATTTTGAAGATTGCTCTCTAAACTTGCACCTTGCGGATTCCACTATTAAGAAACCTATGGGAAGAATTAATGATATTCTTATTGTTGCAAATAGGAATTATATGCCCGTAGAATTTATTGTCCTTGACATACATTGCAATCCTTCATGTCCTATTATTCTTGGTAGACCTTTCCTTAGAACGATTGGTGCAATTATTGATATGAAGGAAGGAAATATTAGATTACAATTTCCATTAAGGAAAGGCATGGAACACTTTCCTAGAAATAAAATTAAATTAACTTATGAATCTATTATGAGAGCCACTTATGGATTGCCTACCAAAGATGGCAATACCTAGATCTATCCTTGTTTGTTATGCCTAGCTAGGGGCGTTAAACGATAGCGCTTGTTGGTAGACAACCCAATTTTATTTTTATTCCTTGCTTTTTGCTCCTGTTTAGTAATAAATAATTTATCTAGCCTCTGATTTGGTTGTGTTTTTTGTGTTTAATTAGTGTTTGTGCCAAGTAGAATCGTTGGGAAGACTTGGGGAAAGTCTTGTTACACTTGCTGTAAAAAACAGAAACTTTAGCGCTCACGAGAACTGCTGCGATTTTTATTTTAAAAGTGATATTTAGTTAATTATTTTTGCATATGATTAATAGATAAATTCCACACGTCCAGCAATTTATTTTAGAATTTTTGGGGTTCCAGATCTTGCGATAGCTACAGATTACTACAGACTGTTCTGTTTCTGACAGATTCTGTTTTTCGTGTGTTGTTTGCTTATTTTGATGAATCTATGGCTAGTAAAATAGTTTATAAACAATAGAGAATTTTTAATACAGTAGTTTTAACACAAATAAAAATAAATAATGAGTTCATTACAGTACCTTGATGTGGTCTTTTGTTTTCTTTTGCTAACGGAGCTCATGAGATTTTCTACTTTGAGTTTTGTGTTGTGAAGTTTTCAAGTTTTGGGTAAAGATTTGATGGGTTATGGAACATGGAGTGGCAAGAGCCTAAGCTTGGGGATGCCCATGGCACCCCCAAGATAATCTAAGGACACCTAAAAGCCAATGCTTGGGGACGCCCCGGAAGGCATCCCCTCTTTCATCTACTTCTATCGGTAACTTTACATGGAGCTATATTTTTATTTACCACATGATATGTGTTTTGCTTGGAGCGTCTTGTATTATTTAAGTATTTATTTGTTACTTTTCCACAATCATCCTTTCTACACACACCTTTTTGAGAGAGGCACTCATGATTCGGAAATTGTTAGAATACTCTATGTGCTTCACTTATATCTTTTGAGTTATATAGTTTTTGCTCTAGTGCTTCACTTATATCTTTTAGAGCACGTTGGTAGATTTGTTGTATAGAAACTTTTGTTCTCTCATGCTTCACTTAGAGTATTTTGAGAGTCCTACAAAACAGCATGGTAATTTGCTTTAATTATGTTAGGCATTCAAGATTAATAATAAAATTTTCTTACGAGTGTGTTGAATACTATGAGAAGTTTGATGTTTGAAACTTGATAATTGTTGAGATATGGAGATGGTGATATTAGAGTCGTGCTAGTTGAGTAGTTGTGAATTTGAGAAATGCTTCTGTTGCTAACATTTGCAACTCGAAATAGGGACTACGGATTAAGCGAACACTGGCAAAGGACGAGGTGACGATGCGCGTGGGAAATGGTTCCAAAGCCGATGTGATCGCGGTCGGCACGCTACCTCTACATCTACCTTCGTGATTAGTTTTAGACCTAAATAATTGTTATTTGGTGCCAGCGTTGAGCATGAACATTATATCTGGATCTTGTTTGATGCGAGACGGTTATTCATTTAAATCAGAGAATAATGGTTGTTCTATTTATATGAGAAATATCTTTTATGGTCATGCACCCTTGAAGAATGGTCTATTTTTGATGAATCTCGATAGTAGTGATACACATATTCATAATGTTGAAGCCAAAAGATGCAGAGTTGATAATGATAGTGCAACTTATTTGTGGCACTGCCGTTTAGGTCATATCGGTGTAAAGCGCATGAAGAAACTCCATACTGATGGATTTGGAATCACTTGATTATGAATCACTTGGTACTTGCGAACCGTGCCTCATGTGCAAGATGACCAAAACGCCGTTCTCCGGTACTATGGAGAGAGCAACGAATTTGTTGGAAATCATACATACAGATGTATGTGGTCCGATGAATATTGAGGCTCATGGTGGATATCATTATTTTCTCACCTTCACAGATGATTTAAGCAGATATGGGTATATCTACTTAATGAAACATAAGTCTGAAACATTTGAAAAGTTCAAAGAATTTCAGAGTGAAGTTGAAAATCATTGTAACAAGAAAATAAATTTTTTACGATCTGATCGTGGAGGAGAATATTTGAGTTACGAGTTTGGTCTACATTTGAAACAATGCGGAATAGTTTCACAACTCACGCCACCTAGAACACCACAGCGTAATGGTGTGTCCGAACGTCGTAATCGTACTTTACTAGATATGGTGCGATCTATGATATCTCTTACAGATTTACCGCTATCGTTTTGGGGTTATGCTTTAGAGACGGCTTCATTCACGTTAAATAGGGCACCATCTAAATCTGTTGAGATGACGCCTTATGAACTGTGGTTTGGCAAGAAACCAAAGTTGTCGTTTCTGAAAGTTTGGGGCTGCGATGCTTATGTGAAAAAGCTTCAACCTGTTAAGCTCGAACCCAAATCGGAGAAATGTGTCTTCATAGGATACCCAAAGGAAACTGTTGGGTACACCTTCTATCACAGATCCGATGGCAAGACTTTCGTTGCGAAGAATGGATCCTTTCTAGAAAAGGAGTTTCTCTCGAAAGAAGTGATTGGGAGGAAAGTAGAACTTGATGAGGTAACTGTACCTGCTCCCTTATTGGAAAGTAGTACATCACAGAAACCGGTTTCTATGACACCTACACCAATTAGTGAGGAAGCTAATGATAATGATCATGAAACTGCAGATCATGTTACTACCGAACCTCGTAGATCAACCAGAATGAGATCCGCACCAGAGTGCTACGGTAATCCTGTTCTGGAAGTCATGCTACTAGATCATGATGAATCTATGAACTATGAAGAAGCGATGGTGAGCCCAAATTCCATAAAATGGCTAGAAGCCATGAAATCTGAGATGGGATCCATGTATGAGAACAAAGTGTGGACTTTGTTTGACTTGCCCATTGATCGGCAAGCAATTGAGAATAAATGGATCTTCAAGAAGAAGACTGACGCTGACGGTAATGTTACTGTCTACAAAGCTCGACTTGTTGCAAAAGGTTTTCGACAAGTTCAAGGGATTGACTACGATGAGACCTCACCCGTAGCGATGCTTAAGTCTGTCCGAATCATGTTAGCAATTGCCGCATTTTATGATTATGAAATTTGGCAAATGGATGTTAAAACTGCATTCCTGAAAGGATTTCTGGAAGAAGAGTTGTATATGATGTAGCCAGAAGGTTTTGTCGATCCAAAGGGAGCTAACAAAGTGTGCAAGCTCCAGCGATCCATTTATGGACTAGTGCAAGCCTCTCAGGGTTGGAATAAACGCTTTGATAGTGTGATCAAAGCATTTGGTTTTGTATAGACTTTTGGAGAAGCCTGTATTAACAAGATAGTGAGTGGGAGCTCTGTAGCATTTATGATATTTTATGTGGATGACATATTATTGATTGGAAATGATATAGAATTTCTGGATAGCATAAAGGGATATTTGAATAAGAGTTTTTCAATGAAAGACCTCGGTGAAGCTGCTTATATATTGGGCATTAAGATCTATAGAGATAGATCAAGACGCTTAATTGGACTTTCACAAAGCACATACCTTGACAAAGTTTTGAAGAAGTTCAAAATGGATTAGGCAAAGAAAGGGTTCTTGCACGTGTTACAAGGTGTGAAGTTGAGTAAGACTCAATGTCTGACCACCGCAAAAGATAGAGAGAAAATGAAAGATGTTCGCTATGCTTCAGCCATAGGCTCTATCATGTATGCAATGCTATGTACCAGACCTCATGTGTGCCTTGCTCTAAGTCTAGCAGGGAGGTACCACAGTAATCCTGGAGTGGATCACTGGACAGCGATCAAGAACATCCTAAAGTACCTGAAAAGGACTAAGGATATGTTTCTCATATATGGAGGTGACAAAGAGCTCATCATAAATGGTTACGTTGATGCAAGCTTTGACACTAATCCGGACGATTCTAAATCGCAAAGGATACGTGTTTATATTGAACGGTGGAGCTGTCAGTTGGTGCAGTTCTAAACAAAGCGTCGTGGCGGGATCTATTTATGAAGCGGAGTACATAGCTGGTTCGGAAGCAGCAAATGAAGGAGTCTGGATGAACGAGTTCATATCTGATCTATGTGTCATACCTAGTGCATCGGGTCCAATGAAAACATTTTGTGACAATACTGGTGAAATTGCCTTGGCGAAGGAATCCAGATTTCACAAGAGAACCAAGCACGTCAAGAGACGCTTCAATTCCATCCGGGAATTAGTCCAAGTGGGATATATAGAAATTTGCAAGATACATACGGATCTGAATGTCGCAGACCCGCTGACTAAGCCTCTTCCACGAGCAAAACATGATCAACACCAAGGCTCCATGGGTGTTAGAATCATTACTGTGTAATCTAGATTATTGACTCTAGTGCAAGTGGGAGACTGAAGGAAATATGCCCTAGAGGCAATAATAAAGTTATTATTTATTTCCTTATATCATGATAAATGTTTATTATTCATGCTAGAATTGTATTAACCGGAAACATAATACATGTGTGAATACATAGACAAACAGAATGTCACTAGTATGCCTCTACTTGACTAGCTCGTTGATCAAAGATGGTTATGTTTCCTAACCATAGACATGAGTTGTCATTTGATTAAGGGGATCACATCATTAGGAGAATGATGTGATTGACTTGACCCATTCCATTAGCTTAGCACTTGATCATTTAGTTTGTTGCTATTGCTTTCTTCATAACCTATACATGTTCCTATGACTATGAGATTATGCAACTCCCGTTTACCGGAGGAACACTTTGTGTGCCACCAAATGTCACAACGTAACTGGGTGATTATAAAGGTGCTCTATAGGTGTCTCCGAAGGTACTTGTTGGGTTGGCGTATTTCGAGATTAGGATTTGTCACTCCGATTGTCGGAGAGGTATCTCTGGGCCCTCTTAGTAATGCACGTCACTTAAGCCTTGCAAGCATTGCAACTAATAAGTTAGTTGCGGGATGATGTATTACGGAACGAGTAAAGAGACTTGCCAGTAACAAGATTGAACTAGGTATTGAGATACCGACGATCGAATCTCGGGCAAGTAACATACCGATGACAAAGGGAACAATGTATGTTGTTATGCGGTCTGAACGATATGTGGGAGCCAATATGAGCATCCAGGTTCCACTATTGGTTATTGAACGGAGACATGTTTTGGTCATGTCTACATAGTTCTCGAACCCATAGGGTCCGCAAGCTTAAAGTTTCGATGACGATTGTATTATGAGTTTATGTGATTTGATGTACCGAAGGTAGTTCGGTGTCCCGGATGAGATCGGGGACATTACAAGGAGTCTCGAAATGGTCGAGACGTAAAGATCGATATATTGGACGACTATATTCGGACATCGGAAAGGTTCCGAGTGATTCGGGTATTTTCGTTGGTACCGGGGAGTTATGGGAATACGAGGAAGAAGTAATGGGCCTCATGGGCCAAGTGGTGGAAGAGAGGAGGCACGGCGTGCAGCCCCCCTAGCCCAAACCGAATTGGACTAGGCGGCCGGCCCCCCTTTCCTCCTTTTCCTCCTTCTCCTTCCTTCTCCTTCTCCTCCTTCCTTTCCTCCTCCTAGTAGGAGTAGGAAAGGGGAATCCTACTCCTACTAGGAGGAGGACTCCTCCTGGCGCGCCCATAGAGGGCCGGCCGGCCTCCCCCTTGCTCCTTTATATACAGGGGCAGGGGGGCACCTCTAGACACACAAGTTGATCAGTTGATCTCTCCTAGACGTGTGCGGTGCCCCCCTCCACCATATGCCACCTCGATCATATCGTAGCGGTGCTTAGGCGAAGCCCTGCGTCGGTAGCACCATCATCACCGTCACCACGTCGTCGTGCTGACGGAACTCTCCCGTGAAGCTCTGCTAGATCGGAGTTCGCGAGACGTCATCGAGCTGAACGTGTGCTGAACTCGAATGTGCCGTGCGTTCAGTACATGGATCGGTCGGATCGTGAAGACGTATGACTACATCAACCACGTTGTGCTAACGCATCCTCTTTCGGACTACGAGGGTACATGGACAACACTCTCCCCTCTCGTTGCTATGCATCACCATGATCTTGCGTGTGCGTAGGAATTTTTTTGAAATTACAATGTTCCCCAACACATAGTTAGTAGCTAGATGGCTTCTTCTCTCTTTTTGGATCTCAATACAATGTTCTCCCCCTCTCTTGTGGAGAACTATTCAATGTAATCTTCTTTTTGCGGTGTGTTTGTTGAGACCGATGAATTGTGGGTTTATGATCAAGTCTATCTATGGACAATATTTGAATCTTCTCTGAATTCTTTTATGTATGATTGGTTATATTTGCAAGTCTCTTCGAATTATCAGTTTGGTTTGGCCTACTAGATTGATCTTTCTTGCAATGGGAGAAGTGCTTAGCTTTGGGTTCAATCTTGCGGTGTCCTTTATTCCCAGTGACAGTAGGGGCAGCAAGGCACGTATTGTATTGTTGCCATCGAGGATAACAAGATGGGGTTTTCATCATATTGCATGAGTTTATCTCTCTACATCATGTCATCTTGCTTATGGCGTTACTCTGTTTTCATTAACTTAATACTCCAGATGCATGCTGTATAGCGGTCGATGAGTGGAGTAATAGTAGTAGATGCAGGAAGGAGTCGGTCTACTTGTCTCGGGCATGATGCCTATATATATGATCATACCTAGATATTCTCATAACTATGCTCAATTCTGTCAATTTCTCAACAGTAATTTGTTAACCCACCGTCGAATACTTATGCTCTCAAGAGAAGCCACTAGTGAAACCTATGGCACCCGGGTCTATCTTCATCATATTAATCTCCCAATACTTAGTTATTTCCTTTGCTTTTTTACTTTGCTCTTATTTTATTTTGCATCTTTATCATAAAAATACCAAAAATATTATCTTATCATATCTATCAGATCTCACACTCGTAAGTGGCCATGTAGGGATTGACAACTGATACGTCTCCAACGTATCTATAATTTTTGATTGCTCCATGCTATATTATCTACTGTTTTGGATGTCTATGGGCTTTATTATACACTTTTATATCATTTTTGGGACTAACCTATTAACCCAGAGCCCAATGTCAGTTTATGTTTTTACCCTGTTTTAGGGTTTCGAAGAAAAGGAAAATCAAACGGAGTCCAATTGACCTGAAACTTCAAGGAACTTATTTTTGGAAGGAAAGAATCCCAGAAGACTTGGAGTGCACGTCAGGGGATCTGCGAGAAGGCCACGAGGCAGGGGGGCGCGCCCAACCCCCCTGGGCGCTCCCTCCACCCTCGTGGGCCCCTCGTGGCCCCCCTGACGTATTTCTTCCACCTATATATCTCCATATACCCTAAAACTTCCGAGGAAGACAATAGATCGGGAGTTCCGCTGCCAGAAGCCTCCGTAGCCACCGAAAGCCAATCTAGACCCGTTCCGGCACCCTGCCGGAGGGGGAATCCTTCTGCGGTGGCTATCTTCATCATTCCGGTGCTCTCCATGACGAGGAGGGAGTAGTTCTTCCTCGGGGCTGAGAGTATGTACCAGTACCTATGTGTTTGATCTCTCTCTCTCTCTCTCTCTCGTGTTCTTGAGGTGATATGATCTTGATGTATCGCGTGCTTTGCTATTATATTTGGATCCAATGATGTTTTCTCCCCCTCTACTCTCTTGTAATGAATTGAGTTTCCCCTTTGAAGTTATCTTATCGGATTGAGTATTTAAAGACTTGAGAACACTTGATGTATGTCTTGCCATGGATATCTGTGGTGAGAATGGGATATCACATGATTCATTTGATGTATGTTTTGGTGATCAACTTGCGGGTTCCGCCCATGAACCTATGCATAGGGGTTGGCACACATTTTCGTCGTGATTCTCCGGTAGAACTTTGGGGCACTCTTTGAGGTCCTTTGTGTTGGTTGAATAGATGAATCTGAGATTGTGTAATGCATATCGTATAATCATACCCACGGATACTTCAGGTGACATTGGAGTATCTAGGTGACATTAGGGTTTTGGTTTATTTGTGTCTTAAGGTGTTATTCTAGTACAAACTCTAGGGCTGTTTGTGACACTTATAGGAATAGCCCAACAGATTGATTGGAAAGAATAACTTTGAGGTGGTTTCGTACCCTACCATAATCTCTTCGTTCGTTCTCCGCTATTAGTTAATTTGGAGTGACTCTTTGTTGCATGTTGAGGGATAGTTATGTGATCCAATTATGTTAGTACTGTTGAGGGAACTTGCACTAGTGAAAGTATGAACCCTAGGCCTTGTTTCAACGCATTGCAATACCATTTACGCTCACTTTTATCATTAGTTACCTTGCTGTTTTTATAATTTCAGATTACAAATACCTTTATCTACCATCCATATTGCACTTGTATCACTATCTCTTCGCCGAACTAGTGCACCTATACAATTTACCATTGTATTGGGTGTGTTGGGGATGCAAGAGACTCTTTGTTATTTGGTGGCAGGGTTGCTTGAGAGAGACCATCTTCATCCTACGCCTCCTACGGATTGATAAACCTTAGGTCATCCACTTGAGGGAAATTTGCTACTGTCCTACAAACCTCTGTACATGGAGGCCCAACAACGTCTACAAGAAGAAGGTTGTGTAGTAGACATTAACAACCCCTTATCGCGTTGGTTGCGAGGATTTATTTGTTTTGTGCAGATATAAGGGACTGGTGCATAGCCTCCTACTGGATTGATACATTGGTTCTCAAAAACTGAGGGAAATACTTACGCTACTTTGCTGCATCATCCCTTCCTCTTCGGGGAAAACCAACGCAGTGCTCAAGAGGTAGCAGAGTAGGAGAGAAGGAAGGGGGGCCCCCCACCCAATTAGGATTGGGCTAGGGGGGCATGCCCTCCACCTTGGCCTTCCTCTCCTCTATTCCACTAAGGCCCAATAAGGCCCATATACTCCCCGGGGGGTTTTGGTAATCCCCGGTACTCCAGTAAATGCCCGAACTCACCCGGAACCATTATGATGTCCAAAAATAGGCTTCCAATATATCGATCTTTATGTCTCGACCATTTCGAGACTCCTCGTCATGCCCCCGATCATATCCGGACTACGAACAACCTTCGGTACATCAAAACACATAAACTCCTAATACTAATCGTGACCGAACGTTAAGCGTGCGGAACCTACGGGTTCGAGAACTATGTAGACATGACTGAGACTCATCTCCGGTGAATAACCAATAGCGGAACATGGATGCTCATATTGGTTCCTACATATTCTACGAAGATCTTTATCAGTCAAACCGCATAACAACATACGTTGTTCCCTTTGTCATTGGTATGTTACTTGCCCGAGATTCGATCGTCGGTATCTGAATACCTAGTTCAATCTCGTTACCGTAAAGTCTCTTTATTCGTTCCATAATGAAACATCCCATAACTAACTCATTAGTCACATTGCTTGAAAGGCTTATAGTGATGTATATTACCGAGAGGGCCTAGAGATACCTCTCCGATACATGGAGTGACAAATCCTAATCTCGATCTATGCCAACTCAACAGACACCATCAGAGACACCTGTAGTGCATCTTTATTGTCACCCAGTTACGTTGTGACGTTTGATAGCACACTAAGTGTTCTTCCAGTATTCGGGAGTTCATAATCTCATAGTCATAGGAACATGTATACGTTATGGAGAAAGCATTAATAAACTAAACGATCAAAGTGCTAAGCTAACGGATGGGTCAAGTCAATCACATCATTCTCTAATGATGTGATCCCGTTCATCAAATGACAACTCTTTGTCTATGGCTAGGAAACTTAACCATCTTTGATTAACGAGCTAGTCAAGTAGAGGCATACTAGTGACACTCAGTTTGTCTATGTATTCACACATGTACTAAGTTTCCGGTTAATACAATTCTAGCATGAATAATAAACATTTATCATGATATAAGGAAATATAAATAACAACTTTATTATTGCCTCTAGGGAATATTTTCTTCAGTATCCCACTTGCACTAGAGTCAATAATCTAGATTACATTGTAATTATTCTAACACCCATGGAGTCTTGGTGCTGATCATGTTTTGCTCATGAGAGAGGCTTAGTCAACGGGTCCGCAACATTCGGATCCGTATGTATCTTGCAAATCTCTATGTCTCCCTCCTTGACTTGATCCCGGATAGAATTGAAGCGTCTCTTGATGTGCTTGGTTCTCTTGTGAAATCTGGATTCCTTTGCCAAGGCAATTGCACCAGTATTATCACAAAAGATTTTCATTGGACCCGATGCACTAGGTATGACACCTAGATCGGATATGAACTCCTTCATCCAGACTCCTTCATTTTTTGCTTCCGAAGCAGCTATGTACTCCGCTTCACACGTAGATCCCGCTATGACACTTTGTTTGGAACTACACCAATTGACAGCTCCACCATTCCATAAAAATACGTATCCGATTTATGACACAAAGTCATCCTGGTCAGTGTCAAAGCTTACATCGACGTAACCGTTTACGACGAGCTCTTTGTCACCTCCATAAACGAGAAACATATCCTTAGTCCTTTTCAGGTATTTTAGGATATTCTTGACCTCCATAATGAAACATTACTTTGGTACCTCCCTGCTATACTAATAGCAAGGCACACATCAGGTCTGGTACACAGCATTGCATACATGATAGAACCTATGGCTGAAGCATAGGTAATGACTTTCATTTTCTCTCTATCTTCTGCAGTGGTCAGGCATTGAGTCTGACTCAACTTCACACCTTGTAAGACAGGCAAGAACCCTTTCTTTGCTTGATCCATTTTGAACTTCTTCAAAACTTTATCAAGGTATGTACTTTGTGAAAGTCCAATTAAGCGTCTTGATCTATCTCTATAGATCTTGATGCCCAATATATAAGCAGCATCACCGAGGTCTTTCATTGAAAAATTCTTATTCAAGTATCCTTTTGTGCTATTCAGAAATTCAGTATCATTTCCGATCAACAATATGTCATCTACATGTAATATCGGAAATGCTACAGAGCTCCCACTCACTTTCTTGTAAATATAGGCTTCTCCAAAAGTCTGTATAAAACCATATGCTTTGATCATACTATCAAAGCGTATCTTCCAACTCCGTGAGGCTTGCACCAGTCCATAAACGGATCGCTCGAGCTTGCACACTTTGTTAGCACCTTTTGGATCGACAAAACCTTATGGTTGCATCATATACAACTCTTCTTTAAGATATCCATTAAGGAGTGCAGTTTTGACATCAATTTGCCAAATTTCATAATCATAAAATGCGGCAATTGCTAACATAATTTGGACAGACTTAAGCATCGCTACGGGTGAGAAGGTCTCATCGTAGTCAACTCCTTGAACTTGTCGAAAAACTTTTGCAACAAGTCAAGCTTTGTAGACAGTAAGATTACCGTCAGCGTTAGTCTTCTTCTTGAAGATCCATTTATTTTCTATGGCTTGCCGATCAATGGGCAAGTCAACGAAAGTCCACACTTTGTTCTCATACATGGATCCCATCTCAGATTTCATGGCTTCAAGCCATTTTGCGGAATCTGGGCTCATCATCGCTTCCTCATAGTTCATAGGTTCGTCATGGTCAAGTAACATGACCTCCAGAACAGTATTACCGTACCACTCTGGTGCGGATCTTACTCTAGTTGACCTATGAGGTTCAGTAGGAACTTGATCAGAATTTTCATGATCATCATCATTAGCTTCCTCACTCACTGATGTAGGAATCACTAGAGCTGATTTCTGTGATGAACTACTTTCCAATAAGGGAGTAGGTACAATTACCTCGTCAAGTTCTACTTTCCTCCCACTCACTTCTTTCGAGAGAAACTCTTTCTCTAGAAAGGATCCATTCTTACCAACAAATATCTTGCTTTCGGATCTGTGATAGAAGGTGTACCCAACCGTTTCCTTTGGGTACCCTATGAAGACACATTTCTCCGATTTAGGTTCTTATCAGGTTGAAGCTTTTCACATAAGCATCGCAGCCCCAAACTTTAAGAACCAAGAATTTGGGTTTCTTGCCATACCACAGTTCATAAGGTGTTGTCTCAATGGATTTTGATGGTGCCCTATTTAACGTGAATGTAGCCGTCTCTAAAGAATAACCCCAAAACGATAGCGGTAATTAGTGAGAGACATCATAGATCGCACCATATCTAATAAATTGCGGTTACGATGTTCAGACATGTTCCAGGTTGCGTGAGTTGCAAAACTATTTTGCACTGTTTCAAATGATGACCAAACTCGTAACTCAAATATTCACCTCCACGATCAGATCATCGAAACTTAATTTTCTTGTTAGGATGATTTTGCACTTCACTCTGAAATTCTCTGAACTTTTCAAATGTTTCATGCTTATGTTTCATCAAGTAGATATACCCATATCTGCTCAAATCATCTGTGAAGGTAAGAAAATAACGATACCCGCCGCGAGCATCAACACTCATCGGACCGCATACAGTATGTACTATTTCCAACAAGTCTGTTGCTCGCTTCATTGTTTCGAAGAACGGATTCTTAGTCATCTTGCCCATGAGGAATGGTTCACAAGCATCAAGTGATTCATAATCAAGTGATAACAAAAGCCCATCAGTATGGAGTTTCTTCATGCGCTTTACACCAATATGACCTAAACGGCAGTGCCACAAATAAGTTGCACTATCATTATTAAACTTATATTTTTGGCTTCAATACTATGAACATGTGTATCACTACTATCAAGATTTAGTAAAAACAGACCACTCATCAAGGGTGCATGACCATAAAAGATATTATTCATATAAATGGAACAACCATTATTCTCTGATTGAAACGAATAACCGTCTCGCATCAAACAAGATCTAGATATAATGTTCATTCTCAACGCTAGCACCAAATAACAATTACTTAGGCATAAAACTAATCCCGAAGGTAGATGTAGAGGTAGTGTGCCGACGACCATCACATCTACTTTGGAACCATTTCCCATGTGCATCGTCACCTCGTCCTTAGCCAATCTTCGCTTAATCTATAGCCCCTGTTTCGAGTTGCAAATATTAGCAATGGAACCACTATCAAATACCCAGGCGCTAGTGCGAGCATTAGTAAGGTACACATCAATAACTTGTATATCAAATATACCTTTCACGTTGCCATCCTTCTTCTCCGCCAAATACTTGGGGCAGTTCTGCTTCTAGTGACCAGTCCCTTTGCAGTAGAAGCACTCAGTCTCTGGCTTAGGTCCAGACTTGGGCTTCTTCACTTCAGCAGCAACTTGCTTGTCGTTCTTCTTGAAGTTCCCCTTCTCCCCTTTACCCTTTTTCTTGAAACTGGTGGTCTTGTTGACAACCAACACTTGATGCTCCTTCTTGATTTCTACCTCCGCAGCCTTTAGCATTGCGAAGAGCTCGGGAATCGTCTTATCCATCCATTGCATATCATAGTGGATCACGAAGCTCTTGTAGCTACGTCGCAGTGATTGAAGAACTCTGTCAATGACACTATCATCAGGAACATTAACTCCCAGCTGTGTCAAGTGGTTGTGGTACCCAGACATTCTGAGTATATGTTCACTGACAGAACTATTCTCCTCCATTTTGCAGCTGGAGAACTTATTGGAGACTTCATATCTCTCAATCCAGGTATTTTCTTGAAATGTTAACTTCAACTCCTGGAACAGCTCATATGCTCCATGACGTTCAAAACATCGTTGAAGTCCCGGTTCTAAGCCGTAAAGCATGGCACACTGAACTATCGAGTAGTCATTAGGTTTGCTCTGCCAGATGTTCATAACATCCGGTGTTGCTCCTGCAGCAGGTTTGTCACCTAGCGGTGCTTCCAGGACGTAATTCTTCTATGCAGCAATGAGGATAATCCTCAAGTTACCGACCCAGTCCGTGTAGTTGCTACCATCATCTTTCAACTTAGCTTTCTCTAGGTACACATTAAAATTCAACGGAACAACAACATGGGCCATCTATCTACACCAACATAGACATGCAAAATACTATCAGGTACTAAGTTACATGATAATTTTTTTGGATTTCAGGTTCCGGCAAAACCGTTGAGGTTCAAACACTAGGGTGCGCACAATTATCTGCCCCCTCTAGCTCGCACTCGACACGATCTCACGAGCTAGCTCAACGAACCCAAAGAATGAGAGACACAAGATTTATATTGGTTCGGGCTGCCATTGTGGTGTAATACCCTACTCTAGTGTGGTGTGGTGGATTGCCTCTTGGGCTGAGGATGAATAGTTATAGGGGAAGAACAGCCTCCTGAGGAGAGGTTTTCTTGTGCTTGGTGAACTTGTGTGGTTGGGGATGATCTGGGTGATCCAAGATGAGATCAGTTGTCTTCCTATGGTGGTGGCTAGTCCTATTTATAGAGGCCCTGGTCCTCTTCCCAAATATTCAGCGGGAAGGGATCCCACAACAGCCAAATTCGAAGGGAGACGACTAATACAAGTTATCCTAACAAAAGTAGTCTTCGCCTGCCAAAGGCTCTGGTGGTGACGCCGTCTTGGGCTCCACGGTGACCTACGTCCTGCCGTCCTGCTGGTCTTGGTCTTGTTGCACCGATATGGAAAACTTTGCCTGATGCCTCGAGACTCCTCGCCTGCCCTTGCCTCTTTAGCACCAAAGAGGAAGCGAGGACACTGCATGCGCTGCGCCCGCCTGGCTCCAGTCTTCATGGCTTGCGTCACAGGAACCTCGCGAGGTGTCCTTTGCCTTGATCCCTGATACATCTCCGTCGTATCTACTTTTCCAAACACTTTTGCCCTTGTTTTGGACTCTAACTTGCATGATTTGAATGGAACTAACCCGGACTGACGCTGTTTTCAGCAGAATTGCCATGGTGTTATTTATGTGCAGAAACAAAAGTTCTCGAAATTACCTAAAACTTCACGGAACGTCTATTTGGAAATAATAAGAATTCCTTGCAAAAGATGAAGACCAGGGGGCCCACACCCTAGCCACTAGGGTGCGGGGTGCGCCTGCCCCCCTAGGGAGCGCCCCTACCTCATGGGCCCCCTGGAGCTCCTCCGACCTCAACTCCAACTCTATATATGTGCTTTCGGGGAGAAAAAAAATAAGAGAAAAGGATTCATCACATTTTACGATACGGAGCCACCACCAAGCCCTAAAACCTCTCGGGAGGGCTGATCTGGAGTCCGTTCGGGGCTCCGGAGAGGGTAATCCGTCGCCATCGTTATCATCAACCATCCTCCATCACCAATTTCATGATGCTCACCACCATGCGTGAGTAATTCCAGAGTAGGCTTGCTGGACGGTGATGGGTTGGATGATATTTATCATGTAATCGAGTTAGTTTTGTTAGAGTTTGATCCCTAGTATCCACTATGTTCTGAGATTGATGTTGATATGACTTTGCTATGCTTAATGCTTTTCACTAGGGCCCGAGTGCCATGATTTCAGATCTGAACCTATTATGTTTTCATCAATATATGAGAGTTCTTGATCCTATCTTGCAAGTCTATAGTCACCTATTATGTTCTATGATCCGTTAACCCCGAAGTGACAATAATCGGGATACTTACCGGTGATGACCGTAGTTTGAGGAGTCCATGTATTCACTATGTGTTAATGCTTTGGTCCGGTACTCTATTAAAAGGAGGCCTTAATATCCCTTAGTTTCCATTAGGACCCCACTGCCATGGGAGGGTAGGACAAAAATGTCATGCAAGTTCATTTCCATAAGCACGTATGACTATATTCGGAATACATGCCTACATTACATTGATGAATTGGAGCTAGTTCTGTGTCACCCTAGGTTATGACTGTTACATGATGAACCACGTCCGGCATAATTCTCCATCACTGATCCATTGCCTACAAGCTTTCCATATATTGTTCTTCGCTTATTTACTTTTCCATTGCTATTGCTATCATCACTACAAAATACCAAAAACATTACTTTTGCTATCATTACCTTTTGCTACCGTTACCACTACTATCATATTACTTTGCTACTAAATACTTTGCTGCAGATATTAAGTTTCCAGGTGTGGTTGAATTGACAACTCAGCTGCTAATACTTGAGAATATTCTTTGGCTCCCCTTGTGTCGAATCAATAAATTTGGGTTGAATACTCTACCCTCGAAAATTGTTGATATCCCCTATACTTGTGGGTTATCAAGACTATTTTCTGGCGCCGTTGCCGGGGAGCATAACTCTATTCTTTGAGTCACTTGGGATTTATATCTGCTTATCATTATGAAGAACTTGAGAGATCCAAAAACCAAGATTTATCCCTCACCTACGAGGGGAGGTAAGGAACTGCCATCTAGCTCTGCACTTGATTCACCTTCTGTTTTGAGTAAGCTTGCGACACCTAAACCCGCTTCTGCTATTCGTTCTGATATGTCGCATGTTATTGATGATGCCACTTCTGCTCTGCATGATACTTATGATGAAACTACTTCTATGCTTGATACTACTGTGCCACTTGGTGAATTTCTTGATGAACAACTTGCTAGGGTTAGAGAGAATGAAATTATTGAAACTGATAATATTGATGAAAGTGATGATGAATACTCGTCTCCTAATAAATATGAATCACCTGTTATTCCTGAGGGTTATGTTTTTGAAAAGGAAGCTGCTTTAACTATTTTAGCTTGAAAAATAGATACGAGCTCAAAAGTTTATTAGCTAAATGGAAGCAGAAATCTCTTAATGCTAGAATGAAACCTGACCTTGCTTTTGCTACTTCACCTATCTGTGTTACTGATAAGGATTATGAATTCTCTGTTGATCCTGATATAATTACTTTGGTTGAATCTGATCCTTTTCATGGCTATGAATCTGAAACTGTTGTGGCACATCTTACTAAATTAAATGATATAGCTACCCTGTTCACTAATGATGAGAGAACTCATTACTTTTATATCCTTAAAATATTCTCATTCTCATTAAAGGGTGATGCTAAGATATGGTTTAATTCTCGTCATCCTGGTTGTGTGCGTAGTCCCCTGGATAGGATTTATTACTTCTCTGCTAAATATTTCCCTGCTCATAATAAACAAGCTGCTTTGAGGGATATATATAATTTTGTGCAAATTGAAGAAGAGAGTCTCCCACAAGCTTGGGGAGGCTTCTCAAGTTACTTAATGCTTTGCCTGATCATCCTCTTAAGAAAAATGAAATACTTGATATCTTTTATAATGGACCTACCAATGCTTCCAGAGATTACCTGGATAGTTGTGCTGGTTCTGTTTTCAGGGAAAGAACACCGGATGAAGCTTAAATTATATTGAATAATATGTTGACAAATGAAAATAATTGGACACTTCCTGAGCCTATTCCTAAACCAACTCCAAAGAAAAGAGGTGTTCTATTTCTCAGTCCTGAAGATATGCAAGAGGCAAAGAAATCTATGAAATAAAAAGGTATTAAAGCTGAAAATGTTAAGAATTTACCTCCTATTGAAGAAATACACGGTCTTAATTTACCGCCTGTTGAAGAAATATATGATTTTAATCCATTACCTATTGAAGAAGAACATGGTCCTAATAACCCGACATAGGTAGTAAAGGTAAATTCTCTCTATAGATATGATAAAGCTGAAATCCCATTTACTAAGTTTGCTAGCCCATGCTTATATGAGTTTGATAAATTTATGGTTAAGCAAGAAGACTTTAATGCTTATTTTGGTAGACAATTGAAATACAATTCAAATATGCTTGAAAACTTGGGTGATTATATGGCTAATGTCAAAGGTGAACTTAAACTTATTAGTAAACATGCTTCTATGGTTACCACTCAAGTAGAACAAGTACTTAAGGCTCAAAATGATTTGCTCAATGAATTGAATAGAAAGAATAATGATTATGCTGTTAGAGTGGCTACTAGAACTGGTAGAATGACTCAGGAACCTCTGTATCCTGAAGGCCACCCTAAGAGAATTGAGCAAGATTCTTAGAGAAATAATATAGATGCACCTAGTCCGTCTAAAAGGAAGAAAAATAAAAATCATAGGACTTTGCATGCTTCTAGTGAACCTATTGTTGAAACACCTAGGAATACAAATGATATTTCTATTTCTGATGCTGAAACACAATCTGGTAATGAACCTGAAACTAGTGATAATGTTAATGATAATGTTCGTGATGATGCTCAACCTAGCAATGATAATGATATAGAAATTGAACTTGCTGTTGATCTTGATAACCCACAATCAAAGAATCAACATTATGATAAGAAAGGCTTTGTTGCTAGGAAACATGGTAAAGAAAGAGAACCATGGGTTCAAAACCCCATGCCTTTTCCTCCCAACACTAGTAGAAAAAGGGTCAAATGTGAAGCACATTAGTGCCGGTTTGAATTTGAGCTGGCACTAATGTGACCATTAGTGCCGGTTCCAACGGCTAGGCGGGCGGGCATCATTAGTACCGGTTCGTGGGCAACCTTTAGTACCGGTTCATGCCACGAACCGGTACTAATGAGGCTGTGTCAGGCTATGGTTAGGCTGGGGCCCCCACGAAGACCTTTAGTACCGGTTCATGCCATGAACCGGTACTAGAGTTTCTTTCTAAGCTGATATTTAGTCCCACTTTGCCAAGAGAGAGGCAGTATGAGCGGTTTATAAGCCATGACTGCAGAGACAATGACGAAGAGTTGCAATGCTCACCTGCATGTTGATTAGCTTCAAGCCTTGCGGAATAGCATAGATTGCACTGAGCTATGTGCAGTGCAGTCTACACTATTCCGAATGGCTTGAAGCAAATTAACCAGCATTGCACCTCTTTTATTTTTATTAACTTATTTGAACTCCGGACTTCTTTTGTTTTCAGTATGCAGCATTCAAAGCGATGTCATCAATTTCATGTTCTGACATCATTTGTTGTTTTTCGGTCATTTACCTAATTGTTTAGAGAGCTAAATGACCGTGAAATTGAAAATCACTACAAAATGAATCATGAAAATGTTAAAACTTGGCATGGTATCATCATATCACCCGCATAGCATGCGCGAAAGAGTAGAGAGGGTCACGGCAAAAACTGGACGCACTTCGTGTACAAACTGGACAAACTCTTTCGGAGTATCAGGGTTTCGGACGTGAACTCATCTGTTACACGGCCACTTCAATGTTTTTTAAACTTATTTGAACTCCGGCCTTCTTTTGTGTTCAATATGCAGCATTCAAAGCGACGTCATCAATTTCCAACATGTTCTGACATCATTTGTTGTTTTTCGGTCAGTTACCTAATTGTTTAGAGAGCTAAATGACCGTGAAATTGAAAATCACTACAAAATGAATCCTGAAAATGTTGAAACTTGGCATCGTATCATCATATCACCTGCATAGCATGCGCGAAAGAGTAGAGAGGGTCACGGCAAAAACTGGACGCACTTCGTGTACAAACTGGACAAACTCTTTCGGAGTATCAGTGTTTCGGACGAGAACTCATCTGTTACACGGCCACTTCAATGTTTTTTAAACTTATTTGAACTCTGGACTTCTTTTGTGTTCAGTATGCAGCATTCAAAGCGACGTCATCAATTTCCAACATGTTCTCACATCATTTGTTGTTTTTCGGTCATTTACCTAATTGTTTAGAGAGCTAAATGACCGTGAAATTGAAAATCACTACGAAATGAATCCGGAAAATGTTGAAACTTGGCATGGTATAATCATATCACCCGCATAGCATGCGCAAAAGACTAGAGATGGTCACGACAAAAATTGGACGCACTTCGTGTACAAACTGGACAAACTCTTTCGGAGTATCAGGGTTTCGAACGAGAACTCATCTGTTACACGGCCACTTCAATGTTTTTAAAATTATTTAAACTACGGACTTCTTTTGTGTTCAGTATGTAGCATTCAAAGCGACGTCGTCAATTTCCAACATGTTCTAACATCATTTGTTGTTTTTCGATCATTTACCTAATTTTTTAGAGAGCTAAATGACCGTGAAATTGAAAATCACTACAAAATGAATCCTGAAAATGTTGAAACTTGGCATGATATCATCATTTCTCCCGCATAGCATGTGCGAAAGAGTAGAGAGGGTCACGGCAAAAACTGGACGCACTTCGTGTACAAACTGGACAACGTCTTTCGGAATATCAGGGTTTCGGACGAGAACTCATCTGTTACACGGCCACTTCAATGTTTTTTAAACTTATTTGAACTCTGGACTTCTTTTGTGTTCAGTATGCATCATTCAATTTCCAGAAGAAAATAAATAGAAGAAAATAAATAATGCAGAAAATAAAAAAACTATACAAAAAAATTACTCAAAAATAAATAGAAGAAAATAAATAATGCAGAAAAGAAAAAAACTATATAAAAAACTACTCAAAAATAAATAGAAGAAAATAAATAATGCAGAAAAGAAAAAACTATATAAAAAATTTGTTGGCGCGCTGCCCAGTGGGCCTGCCAGACCTTGGGTGTGCAAATGCAGGCCCAGAAGGGCCAGCAAGCTCACAGGGCAGCGCGCCCTACTTAATTAGGCCCAGAAGCCTGCTATATAGAGAAGCTCGAAGGAGCAGCCGCGGCTGGGTTTATAAACCAGTGCGGCTGCCCTTCGCTCGGCGAGGTGGGACTAAACATTGTGCACCGCCGGTGGCAGCGCACAACCTTTAGTAGCGGTTGGTGGCTCCACACTAGTAGAAAACGGAGCTTTAAAACCGGTTCGTAAGGGCCTTTAGTGCCGGTTCCATAACCAGCACTAATTGGTGGGCACTAAAGGCCTCCGCCCTTTAGTACCGGTTTGGCACGAACCGGCGCTAAAGTGCCACCACGTGGCGGGAGCTCGCGCCCTGGTATGGGGGACCTTTAGTACCGGTTGGTGTTACCAACCGGTTCTAAAGGTTTTTTTTTGCATTTTTTTGAAAATTTTGGAAAAAAAATTTGATTATTTTTTTTGATTTTTAATTTTTCTGAATTATTTGGTGATTTAGTCTCTAATCACCTCTCTTAACTGCTCATGTGTGGATCACTCATTCCAAATCATCTAACTTCTCAACCGGTCACCCATCCCTCTCAGTACTCCAGCTGAGCACACTTAACTTTCGGGTTCTATTCTCCTTCGTTTCCAAGTATGCACTTGTTGTTTTCCTGACAATAGTAAGATGTCAATCCTATTAACCCTCAGGAGTTAGCTTGAGCATGAAGTCACACATTTCACTGTTTGAGTTTGAAACAGTAATTATTTAGTAACACTAATATTTCTTGAATAAGTTTGACCATAGTTTGACCAGATTTGACCAAAATTCAAAAAATTGAAATAATTATTTAGTAACACTAATACTCTTAAAATAATTATGTAGTAACCTTAATACTTCTTGAATAAGTAGCTTGACTAGATTTAACAAATTTTTTTTAAAAACTTAAATTTGACCATATCTTTTTTTCCTTTTGGAATTTGAGGATTCTAAAAAATTGCAAACAGGCCGTAGGGGGTCTCCATCGGATGCGGATTTTCGTGCTGAATTTTTTGATATATTATACATTTTTTTCCGACATCGTATGCAAAAGTTAGAGCCGTTTTACATTTTCCCTACACTTTTTTGCAAAACATGTCCAAATTTAAGTTTTCAAATGTTCCTAACTAGTAGATGTAGTAATATAACTACCTCTCGAAGGATTTTATTTTTTGAAGTTTTTATCATTTTCTTTTGATTTTTTCAGGACTGAAATGGCGACACAGGGGGGGGGGGGATTAGAGTTTGAAAATTGCCCTATAGTGCCGGTTTGTGTTACAAACCGGTACTATAGGTCAGACCCCTTTAGTACCGGTTCGTGGCACAAACCGGTACTGAAGGTTAGCCCTTCAGTACCGGTTTGTGCCGGGAACCGGTACTAAAGGTGATCGTGGGGCCCCGGCCTGACGGCAGCCTACCATCACCCCTTTAGTACCGGTTCGTGAAACGAACCGGTACTAAAGGTTCAACACAAACCGGCATTAATGCATAGTCGTTTGAACCAGCACTAATGGTACCATTAGTGCCAGCTCAAATTCAAACCGGCACTAATGTGCTTCACATTTGACCCTTTTTCTGCTACTGCCAACCAGTACTAAAGGGGGGGGGGGGTCTTTAGTACCGGTTCGTGGCACGAACCGGTACTAAAGGGGCCGTTTCCTGCCCCTTGGCCTGGCGAAAATTGGCCTTTAGTACCGGTTGGTGGCTCCAACCGGCACTAAAGACCCCTCCTATATATATGGAACCTACGTAAAAATCACTTTCATCGACCACCAGTAGTTCATCTCGATCCAAACTTCTTCGCCGCGCCCGTCGTCCCATCGCGCGCCGCCCTCGCCGCCCCCGCCGTCCGTCATCGCCGCCCCCGCCGTCGCCCACGCCACCCGTCGTCGCCGTCACCGCCGTCGCCCCCGCCACCCGTCGTCGCCGTCACCGCTCGGCCCGTCGCCCCCGCCGCGCCCGTACGTCGCCGCCGCCTCTCGCCCGCCGCGCCCGTCCCCACGTCGTCGCCCGCCGCCGCCCGTACGCCGTCGCCCCCCGGTCGTACACACACACAGACACACACACACACACACACCACACACACACACACAGAGACACACAAACACACCACACACACACACATACGCACACACACATACATTGTTTTTACTTATTTTCTATTTTCTGTTGTTTAGATTAATGCTAGATAAATTACGTAGATAATAATGTTAGAATGTTAATGTTAGATGAATTATATGGAAAATATGTTAAATATTAATGTCAAATATATTTTACATGAATTAGAACAAGTTGAACTAGTTGAATTAGTATAGCTAGATATTAATTAGGTATATATATGAGATTTGAACTAGTTGAATTAATATAACTAGTTTATTTTTAGTATGAAAATTAATAGAACAAGTTTATTTTTAGTAAGAAAATTTAGGTATATGAGATTTGATGATCTAATCAAAATATTACTATATAGAACTACCTACTTTATTTTAGTAAGAAATTAATAGAACTAGTTTATTTTTAGTAAATGCTTAGTTGAATTAATAGAACTAGTTTATTTAGTTGAATTAATAGAACTAGTAAGTGTTTAATGTTTCACCTATATATGAACATATATGTTAGATATTAGATATAAATTATATGTTAGATATATATTTAATTTAGTTATATGAGATTTCATTATCTAATTAACATTTTACTATATAGAACTAGCTACCTTATTTTTAGTAAGAAAATTAATAGAACTAGTTTAGTTCAATTAATTAGTTGAACTAGTTAGTTGAATTAGTTCAATTAATTAGGTATATTCTTCGTAAGTGCTTAGTTGAACTAGTTGAATTAACAGAATTAGTTGAATTAATAGAACTAATAAGTGTTTAATGTTTCACCTATGAACATAGGAATGTCGTCTGACGATGAACACGATTTCATTATGTGCGAATACTGCGAAGACTAGCGCGGCCGGTGCGGCAGAAATTTTCTAGTTGATGATAGACGCTTCAGCATCAAGCTGGATGAGAACTTCGAAGTGGATACAGTAAGTCACAACGACAAGTCTTTTTTCGTAATTAGGCATGACTTATGCTTCATTTGCTTCACCTTTTAATTTTAATTTTTCACTATTCTACTAGCGTATCCCCTGCCATGCAAGAATTTTTGTCTTGGATAAGATAGGTTTCAGTCCTGACGAAACTATGGAGGTAAAAAGAGTTTACTTGAAGACCGAGCATGGTTATACCCTCAACGTCAAATTATACAATGCAGACACATACACCTATTTGGAATGCAAAACTTGGCAAGCACTATGCAAGGCTTGTGCATTTGAGCCTGATATGGTTATCACCTTTGATATTCGTCTGGAAGATGATATTGAAGGTAATAGAGACATCTGGGTCGATGTGCAGACGCCTCCAGTTCTACGATTATGTGAGTTTCTCAACCATATTTATGTCTTTGATATGAGATTATTTGAACCAGTTGAATAATTAATAGATCTCAATTTATATTGACAGGTTACTTCCAATCAAGCAAACATGTCCGGCGCTTGGTAGACAGGACCATCCACTGTCCTGGGGCTAAACTAAACTGCGAGGAGATAACTCATTATGTTTCATGGCTTGAGGATCTTGATGCTGTCAAGACAAATTTCTTTCCTGCACTTAGAAATGTTAGTACTCAAAACGTGCGACCAATAGTGTTCATACTGAACTACGGTCACATATATTTAGGAAAGACGGTAAGATTTCTACTATTTCTCCTCAGTGCATCTTTTGCATACATTATTTTTTAAGCTAAACTTCATTGCTAAGTATGTTACTATACGATGTTCTTCAACAGGGACTCCCGATGAATGTTGTGCCTGATTGGACCGAGACTAAAGGTACCATGAATATTGTTAGCTTACGGCCAACATATCCTACAATGCACTTTAGTGCATTCAGGATTTCTAATAGCGAGGAATGCTTAATAGTAAAAGACTGGAGCAAAATTGTGAACGATCACAGAGAAGTACTAGGGGGCAGCAATCAGAAGCGCAACCCACGATTAGGAGACAGGTTCATCTGCATGCTCCAATATGATGAATCAGCAAAGCTATACATGTTCTATGCTATTTTACCTGAGAGAGAGCAGCAGGAGTGATTAATTAACTAGTTCATGCTCTTAGTACTTGTCCTCTCATGTCTCTGTTCTTCGTCCTGAACTTAATCTCAAAGAGTGATTTTCTTTTGTGGTGTTATGAACGCTTATAATATCATTACCATGTTGAACTCGATGATATCTTTGCTATGATAACCGTTGGTGATGATATATGATGATGCAAGAGTTTTTATATTAATTAATATGATGATGATGAGTTATTATATCATTTATGAAAGAAATTGCATATTAGTTTCAACTGGATGGATTCTAGCTAAGTGATCAAGTATATGCCATATCCATATTACCTCGATCACTTACATAGGTGATCAAGTATATATAATATGGATATGACATATACTTGATGACTTAGCTAGGATCCACACGCATTCAGTCAAACTAATCACCTAATGATTTAACAACTCATTATAATGTAAAACAATCACTAAATTAAATTTAAAACACAAAATTAAAGTAAAAATAAAACCAAAACAGACCAAAACATTTAGTACCGGTCGGTGTTACGAACTGGTACTAATGTCCTACGCGCCCACGGAGCTGGCTCGTGCCACATGTTTGACCTTTAGCACCAGTTCATGCTGAACCGGTACTAAAGGGGGGGGGGCATTTAGTGCCTACAATTTAGTGCCGGTTGCCGAACCGGCACTAAAGCCCCTTACGAACCGGTGCTATTGCCCGGTTTTGCACTAGTGCAAACCATCCAAGAAAAAGGATGATGAGGATTTTGAGCATTTTGCTGAAATGATTAGACCTATCTTTTTGCGTATGCGATTAACTGATATGCTTAAAATTAATCCTCATGCCAAGTATATGAAAGATATTGTTACTAATAAAAGAAAGATACCGGAAGCTGAAATTTCCACCATGCTTGCTAATTATAATTTTAAAGGTGGAATACCTAAGAAACTAGGAGATCCCGGAGTACCAACTATACCATGCTCCATTAAAAGAAACTATGTTAAAACTGCTTTATGTGATCTTGGAGCCGGTGTTAGTGGTATGCCTCTATCTTTATATCGTAGACTTGATTTGAATAAGTTGACACCTACTGAAATATCTTTGCAAATGGCTGATAAATCAACTGCTATACCTGTCGGTATTTGTGAGGATGTGCCTGTTGTAGTTGCAAATGTTACTATTTTAACAGACTTTGTTATTCTTGATATTGCCGAGGACGATAGTATGTCTATTATTCTTCGAAGACGCTTTTTGAATACTGCAGGGGCTGTTATTGATTGCACTAAAGGCAATGTCACTTTTCATGTTAATGGTAATGAGCATACACTACACTTTTCGAGGAAACAAGCTCAAGTTCATAGTATCAATTCTATTGGAAAAATTCCATCAATTATATTTGGAGATTTTGAATTTCCTCTTCCTCCTGTCAAGAAGAAATATGATATTCTAATTATTGAGGATGTGCATATCCCCATTGAGGTAACATAGTGTTATTCGAAATTTCTCCGGTTCGATGTTATTCGGAATGAGTTTGTTTACAAGACTTGATCAACCTTGTTAGTGGATTCCTTTTGATAAGCATGAGATGGATGAAACTAGAAGGCACAACCTAGTGTACCCTCCTTTTACTTTTTGTTATTTATATTAAATAAAATAAAAATAAGTATTTTCCGTCTGTTATCTGATTTATACATGCAATATAAAAATACCCTGAAAATAAAAGTTCTCCAAATGCCCTAAAATTTAAGTATGATTTTTTCTGGAATATTTGAGAATATCTGGCACTGAGAACACAGCGGGAGGGGCATCCACCTGGCCATGAGGGTGGAGGGTGTTCCCTACCCCCTGGGTGCGCCCCCTGCCTCGTGGGCCCATGGTGGCCCTCCTCCACTTATTCTTGCACCCACACACTCCTTCTTCCTCCCACAAACACGAATATCCAGCTCAAGCACGAGTTCCAGCTTATTTTGCTGCGATTTTCGATCTCCTTGCTCAAAGCACCTCTCACAAAACTGCTTGGGGGAGGGGGGGTTGTTCCTTGGTATTTGACTCCTCCATTGGTCCAATTAGTTTTTGTTCTAGTGCTCTATTCATTGCAAATTTGTGGTGCCTAGGTGACCATGTTCTTGAGTTTGCATGTCAGATTTATATGGTTCCAAGTAGTTTTGATGCATGATATAGGCTCTAGGCACTTGTAGGAGTAGTTGCTATCAATTTTGTTGAGTTCAGTTCACTTTTAATTGAAGTTACTACAAATTTCAGAAAATTTTCAGAGGAAGAAATATGTTTAGGAAAATGTACCAAGGTGGTTTTTCAAGGAAACAAGAGCCCAGGCTTGCAATGCCTGATGCCGATGATGAGCCACCAAGGGACGCTCCAGTGCGGCCCTATGAATGGCCTTCAGAGGACTTCATGGATCGAGCAGAGATTATGGAAGAATTTAACGCATACTTGCGTAACGCTGATCTTGTGAGCTTCGAGGAAGAAAAATGCAGTCAGTACCACTATCTCACTAGTTCCTTTGTGAGGAGGTTTGAATTTTCATCTTCACGTAATTCTCCAACTGTCCTGTTTGATCTCTATGAAAATTCTTACACTATGGACTTAGAGGATTTTACCACTTCTTGCAAACTTCCACAATGGGGTAGTGTCAGGGAACCTCGCAAATCTGAATTTAGAGATTTTCTTGCTAGTATAACTGTGGGGGAATCTAGAGATATAACACAAGCTACCATAGGGAGCATTCACTTTCCTGCTATACATTATTTTGCTCTCTACATAGGTAGATGCATTAATGGTAAAGATGGGGCATGTCACATGTGTGTGCCTGACCTCCGTATTCTTAGGAGTGCTATGATCGCAGATAAATCTTATAATTTGGGAGCCATTGTTGGACGTAGGTTGCATCTTAATAGATTTAATGGAGATTTCTTTGGTGGAATTTATGCAATCCGCTTAATTAGCTGATTTTCTTGGTGTAACCATACGTAATGATGATATTGAATTGCCTCCTGCTTACCTGGACATTAATGCTATGGTTCACCACCAGTTTGTTGAGAGGAATGAGTCACCTCTCCAGTATCGCTTAATCTTTGACAAACATTGTGCTGTCTGTATTACTCTCCCCGCTCTTGCGTTCTTTGATTATCAGGCAAAAGAAAGATATGTTATTACTAGAAAGGAGGCAGATGAGTATGAGAGGAGGGCGGAGGCCGCTCGTCGCCGAGCTGCAGCTCAGGGGGCAATAGCCACTGCATATCAGTACGACCCCAACTATTATTATGGATATCCGCCAGGCCAGCTGTGGCCATAGACCAACTCAGGCCAAAAGCCTAAGCTTGGGGGAGTACGTATTTCTCACCGACATTATATTCATGTTCACCCATTCATTGCTAGATGTTGGTGCTCATATATTTTCATTGTAATATCCATGCTAGTTTATTTTCCTTTTATGCTTTCTTCTTGTGTGTTTAATAAACCTTAAGAAAAACCAAAAAAATTAGTTGTAGCTTTTAATTAGTTTACTTTCCATGCTTGTAGTAATAATTAAAAAAGGAAAACCCAAAAAGATTTCATGTTCTTCTTTTGCTTGTTGGGAGCTCTCCCGCGTATATAGTTTTATTTCTTTTCTTTTCTTTGGGGGTCGATAGGAGAAGACCATGATTAAATTGTTGAAGTGGCTCTTATATGCATTATTGTTGATCTGACAAAAGAGCCCATATTGCCTTGTCTTCTCCTATTTATTGAATGCTTGTAGATTCCAGCTTAGTCCAATGCACGTGCACTATAATTATTATCCACATCGTTCGGTCGT
The DNA here is from genome assembly GCA_034509565.1 of Triticum monococcum. NCBI lineage: Eukaryota > Viridiplantae > Streptophyta > Magnoliopsida > Poales > Poaceae > Triticum > Triticum monococcum. The sequence goes on from CM067845.1 coordinate 677,881,292, forward strand.
GCAAGTGAAAGGCAATTATGACGATATATGATGGACTGACTGAGATGAGAAAAGCTGGTATGAACTCGACCTCTCTTGTTTTTGTAAATATGATTAGTTCATCGTTCCTATTCAGCCTATTATTAATAAACATGTTTGCAATGACAACTAGAAATCATAGTTTCTTGTGCCATGCTTAATTTGCTAGGAGCTTATAATGATTTACCTCGCATGCGAACATGCTATTAAGATGGTTGTGATGTGGTATGATAGGGTGGTATCCTCCTCTGAATGATTTAAGTGACTTGACTTGGCACATGTTCACGCATGTAGTTGAAAGAAAATCAACATAGCCTTCACGATATTTATGTTCATGGTGGATTATATCCTACTCATGCTTGCATTCAGTGTTGATTAATTCTAATGCATGTTCATGACTGTTGTCGCTCTCTAGCTAGTCGCTTCCCAGTCTTTTGGTAGCCTTCACCTGTACTAAGCGGGAATACTGCTTGTGCATCCAATCCCATAAACCTCAAAGTTATTCCATATGAGTCCACCATACCTACCTATATACGGTATCTACCTGCCGTTCCAAGTAAATTTGTATGTGCCAAACTCTAAACCTTCAAATACATATCCGTTCTGTATGCTCGAATAGCTCATGTATCAACTAGGGTTGTCCGTATCTTCCATGTTAGGCGGGTTATTCTCAAGAGGAGTGGACTCCGCTCCTCACTCACGAGAAAATGGATGGTCACCGGGATGCCTAGTCTCATGCTTTATGAAAATCAAATCAAAATAATTGCAAACAAAACTCCCCCTAGGACTCTTGTTAGTTGGAGGCACTCGTTGTTTGGAGCAAGCCATGGATTGATGCTTGTTGGTGGAGGGGGAGTATAAAATTTACCATTCTATTTGGGAACCGCCTATAATGTGTGTAGCATGGAAGATATCGCCATCTCTTGGTTGTTATGTTGACAATGAAAGTATACCGCTCAAAATATTACTCACCTCTATTTCAAAACCGAGCTCTAGCACCTCTACAAATCCCTGCTTCCCTCTGCGAAGGGCCTATCTATTTACTTTCATGTTGAGTCATGATCCTCTTATTAAAAAGCACCAGTTGGAGAGCACCGCTGTCATCCACTACAAAAAATAGACACATCTGTGACATTTTGGGCCGAACAATTTTTTTTTCTGTCATACATATGACACTTCTATGACGATAATTGTCACAAAACCCGGTATCATCATAGATGTGGTGGGTTTTTCGTCCTGGGCGGGCCGGAGACACAGCTGCATGACATTATTTGGGCTGTCCATGACGGAAAAAACCGTGGTAGAAGCGAGGGGGAGTAAAATTTCGGGGAGTTCCTGATTACGGTGGGAGGTCGGGGGCCGAGCGATGCGCGTTTCTCTCGTACACGTACGCGCGTGTGTGCGAGGTGTTGGCTCTAACTGAACCCGAGCAAGGCGTTGGGCTCTAACTGAACCCGAGCGATTGCACTGCAGGCTACGTGTTACTGAACCCGAGCGATCGATCGATGGCTGTTAACTGAAGCCGATCGATGCTGCCTCTGGGATGAACAGTGAGTGTTGCGGGGGGGGGGGGGGGGGATTTGGATGAACAGTGAGCGGCGGCGTTGCCTCTAGATGAACAGGACCCCGTGTTGTGGTGGAGGGCTGGATGAACAGTAGACGGTGGAGGGGTGGTTGAACAGGACCCCGTGGTGTGGACGGCTGGATGAATAGTAGACGGTGGAGGGGTGCACGTGGAGGGGTGGTTGAACAGTAGCCGGTGGAGTAGCGCGCGGTGGAGGCTAGATGAATAGGAGCCCGTGGAGGCTGGAGGAGGTCGATGCTAGCCCGTCGAGGCTGGAGGAGGTCGACGGTGGAGATGAACAGTTTCCTGTGGAGTCCCGTTTTGCGGTACGCCACACCCCTCCCGATGAACAGGACCCCCGTTTCGACCGTAGTGCTCCAACACAAGTCTGTTTCGTCCATTTTGCGGTACGCCACACCCCTCCCGATTAACAGGACCCCCGTTTCGACCGTAGGAGGTCCGTTTCCTCCATTTTGCGGTACGCCAGACCCCTCCCGATCAATAGAACCCCTTTACGAACGTAGGAGGTTAGTTTCCTCTGTTGTGCGGTACGCCAGGCCTCATTTCCATCGCCTGTTCCGTCCAAGCCCACCCGATGAACACGACCACGCATTTCGTTCTGACCCAGCCGGTTGGCTCCCACGCATTCCGTTGCCTCCTGATGAACACGACGCATTCCCTTTGTCGGTGTCAAAACCGGCGGATCTCGGGTAGGGGGCCCCGAACTGTGCGTCTAGGCGGATGGTAACATGAGACAAGGGGCACGATGTTTTTACCCAGGTTCGGGCCCTCTCGATGGAGGTAAAACCCTACGTCCTGCTTGATTAATATTGATGATATGGGTAGTAAAAGAGTAGATCTACCACGAGATCAAGGAGGCTTAACCCTAGAAGCTAGCCTATGGTATGATTGTTGTCCTACGGACTAAAACCCTCCGGTTTATATAGACACTGGAGAGGGGTAGGGTTACACAGAGTCGGTTACAATGGTAGGAGATCTACATATCCGCATCGCCAAGCTTGCCTTCCACGCCAAGGAAAGTCCCTTCCGGACACGGGACGAAGTCTTCAATCTTGTATCTTCATAGTCCAGGAGTCCGATCAAAGGTATAGTCCGGCTATCCGGACACCCCCTAATCCAGGACTCCCTCAGTAGCCCCCGAAGCAGGCTTCAATGACGACGAGTCCGACGCGCAAATTGTCTTCGGCATTGCAAGGCAGGTTCTCCTCCAAATTCCGTGTACCTGTTGAATAATGTCCGGTTTCTTGTAAATGTACCACTCCTTGGCTTCTACGCCCAATAATGGCCGTCTTCCACGTGTCAAACGAATATGAAAAGTTAGGGTGTTTTTACATTTACACCCCTAGCCGCGTGAATGAGCCGCCTATTTGAGGGGATGAGGATTTAGATCCAAACCACACCTTGTCCCCTCCGCGAGTATTCATCAGAGCATATCCAACAGAGGTCCATTCTATCATGGCCGGCCGCCGCAGCTCCTCCTCTCGTCCTTCCAGCCCTCAACCGGAGATTGGGAGAGATGCTCCATCCCGCACAACGAGCTAGTGACGCTCTAGACCAAGAGATTTCTCCCCCGACCTATATGGTCCCGGTTCGAGCCGGACTTGCCACATATAATGGCGGAAAGCAAGCGAAGAGCGCCCCAATCCCTCCAAAGGAGAGCGCGTATGCCTTGTCCCTTACTTAATAAGAGGGCTCGGATCTCCAATTCATCCATTTCTCTGGGGGCTCCTGGAGTTCTATGGCCTCTAGTTGCACAACCTCACGCTTGCCTCCATATTGCATATCGCGGGCTTCATAGCTCCTTGTGAGTTGTTTTTGGGCTGCGAGGCTCATTTCACACTGTGGAAAAGGCTATTCTGCCTTGTGCCCCGTTCTCAGAAGGGGTCAATATATCAAGTGGGCGTTGCCGAAGTGTGGCGCATCGCCGGGACCGGATATCTATCCGGAACCCCAAAGAAGGCGTCTGAGGACTGGCCTTCGGAATGGTTTTATATAGAGGACGTACCGCTGCCGGATCCTGTTCGGATCGGCCTCCCTGGGTTCGGCAGTGCTCCCCTAAACAAGCACCTAAGCTGGCGTCCACGGAGCCCTCTGAGGGAAAGCAACAAGGACGTTCTTTACCTGATGGGCCGGATAAGATTGTTAGCTCATTCCGGACTAACCATGATCGGGGTCATGGCCGCATGCATCATGCGAGGGGTGCAGCCGCTTCAGTATAGAGGCCACCCCATGTGGGACATCAACGGGGAGGACGACGCCACCCGCCACGGCCGTAAGGGGCCAGATTCGGCGGCCGCTCTAATAAAGATCTTGTCCGCTTTGTACAAGGGAGAAGAGGAGGAATTTCTCCGCGTCAACCCACACGGTTAATTTTCTATGTACAATCCCCCAAGTTGGGTAAGTGGACACTTTTACTTGCCCACCCGTTTTATATTCCCATCGTTAAATATTCAGTCTAACAACTTCAACGCAGGAACTGCGTCAGGCTATTAAAGAAATAAACAGCCCTCCTCCACAACCCGAGGATCCGGGACGGTCCCTCGACCCGGCCTCTCAAGTGGATCCAGACTTATCTATGGAGCTGATTGATGGGGTGTTTCATCAATTGAGCAAGGACAACGCCTTGGTGGCCATTACGGCCGATTACCTAGGGCTACTCCTAGCCTCACAGGTAACTAAGACCGAAGTCAAAGCACTTTGAAAAGGGATCTATCCTCGCGTGTTTTTGATTGCCGTATGACAACCATGTTTTGCAGTGGAGGTCCTTGAGACGGGAGGCCGAGCCTGCGGCGACTAGCCAACGAGGGGCGGCAAGGCCCCGCGGGCTGAAAAGAAGTGCGGTCCGGACTGAGACGTCGGCACAAAGGTATAGCACGCCATCTTATTCCCAGGTGTTATTCCTTCAAGGGATATTAACGCTCGTGCTCTCTTCAGGACGAAGAGACCTTGCCGGACTATATTCGAAGAGGTTGCCAATCGCGCCTCCACCAGCCAGGCTCCAAAGCCTGGTCCGGAAGCGGAGGCGAACACAAGGCGCGCACCGGACACTCCTGCGACAGAGGATGCGGACAGGCTGTCTGCCACTAATTCCGAGGTGGAGAGTGCCATAAACCACAGGCGTCGCCGGACAGTTCTTCGCAACGCTTGTTTCTCCCAAGAGGCATTAGATGCCTTTAATTCGGGAGATGCGTACCTCCGTGCCGCTCAAAATGGTCTAGCCAGAGCCACGGAGCAATATGTAAAAGACATACGGGTAAGAAAATTTTGGTAATTATATATGTACCAGTAGCCCCCGAGACTTGAAACAGTTAGAATAACTGATTTAAGGATCATTTGTTATGCAGGTTCTTACAGAAAAGAATACCCTACTATCCCAGGAGCTAGAAGAGTGCAAAGCCCAACTTGAGGCCGCACTAGCCGCGGCAGGGGAGCCCAAGGAGACCCCATCTGGTAATATATGCTTCGAAAGGTAAGTATTTTGCGAAGTGCGGCGTGGGTGCAAATCTGACAAATGAAATTGCAGATGGCGCCGGATTGAATCCGGAAAAGAAAAAACTCCTACGCCAGCTGAAGGCTGGTGAGAGTGTGCTGACAAAGGTGAGGCAGGAGAAGAATGATCTCCAAGATGCCAACACCAAGCTGGGTGTTGAACTGAAGGATGTTCGTGCCTAGCTGTTGGACTCCGTCAAGGAGAATCAGCGGCTTCGACGCGGCATATTTAGTAAGTGCTTAAACAAACTTTGAAAAAAAGAGTTCGGCGAGGAAGTCGACTAACAGAGTAATGTCTGTAGGTATGCTAACAGGTCATCCTACAGAGGAAATCCCTGGTTCTATGGGTGACCTTCTTCCTGAGCTCTCACGACTGCACGAGCGAGTTCGGCAGGTGATGCAAGGCGTCGCCCAGGCCTTGCGGCCATCCGTCTCCATGCCCGAAGGCCTTGGAGAGCTTGTAGAGAAGCTGAAGGGAGCGCGGCGGCGCTTCTGATTGTGGAAGATGTCGGCCTGCCGTCAAGGCGCCAGGGAGACCTGGGCCATGGTGAAGACGCGGTACACGAAGGCTGACCCAAACCACATGGCCGAGGTCGAACCCGTGGGGCCCGATGGGAAGGTGATCCCTGTGAGCTTAGTATACAGCCAAGTAGAATTGCCTGCAAAGTATTCCCTGCAGGACTGTAAGCTAGACAGCCTATTAGATGGTATTGAAGAGGAATACAATCAGTCAGATTGACTATGTAATTTGAATTGACATGTGTAATGCCTTCTAGCCGGATTGTAGATCGTTTGTCATGGCCGACCGTTTCACTTCAACCTCGGGACCTGACGGTCTGGAGTGTGTCCGAATACCCTCGCGGTTATATAAGAACCGGGGTATGCATGGAGACCAGACGTAGGGGTCATTAGTGCTTGAACAGACAAGTGCCCAACTAGTTATGTTATATTACATGGTTAGTAAGAAACATCTTCCAGGGAGAATAGTTCCGTTAGTGGTTCCTTTCCCTGGGAGGCATGCCCTAAAGTGCATGTCCATTCTGCGAGAAGAGACGCAGGAAAAACATCTGGGGGCGTATAGATAAATAAGTGAAAAAAGATCATCTTTAGTTCACCGACCGAATATTCCCTTAAGAACGCTAGCTTTCGGCTTCACCCACTCTGAGGTACACATCCGGCTGACCCGGTAGTAACAATCGCAGAGGTGCTCCCTTTACCACCTAGCCGAACAATCGGGAACATAGGGGTAAGCACAGGAGCCAGGGAACCCAGCTTGGCCAATGCTTAAGTCATTTCGATGCATATAATGGTGAATAAAAGGTACATGCGGAAGTGTGACACATGTGTTGGGCATGAAGCCCATATAAATAAGCTTCTGCTTAAAGAAGCCCCCAGGTTTAATGAGCGCGGATAGCACGTCACTTTATGAGCCTTTAAAGGTTATAAGAGAGAGAGAGAGAGAGTGAGCGGAGAAGGAGAGAAGTGTAAGACAGAAAGTATATAAAAAATGGACAGAGGAAGGAGACGAACACAGAGTCCGGCGCTAGGCATTGAATCTTCGGAGACAGGCTGCGTTCCATGGGTTCGGTTCGAGTCGGTTATCCGATGAATCTCGCAGGCGGTACGCTCCACCAGTCAGGACTTGGTCAATTATGAAGGGACCTTGCCACTTGGGCTTGAGCTTGTCCTTTTTCTTGTCCGGCAGGCATAGAACTAATTCACCAACGTTGTAATTTTTGGCCCGTACTTCTCTTCTTTGGTATCTTAGAGCCTGCTATTGATAGAATGCAGAACGGGCTTTTGCCACGTCACGCTCTTCCTCCAAGGCGTCCAAACTGTCCTACCGATCGAGCTCGGCTTCTCTTTCTTCGTACATGCACACTCGAGGTGAGTCATGAATTATGTCGCCGGGCAAAACTGCCTCCGCGCCGTACACCATGAAGAATGGTGTGTATCCGGTGGTGCGGTTCGGCATGGTCCACAGCCCCCAGAGTACGGAGTCAAGCTCCTCTACCCAGTGCGTATTAGATTCCTTAAGGGACCGCACTAATCTGGGTTTGATGCCGCTCAAGATAAGACCATTTGCATGTTCGACCTAGCCGTTAGTTTGTGGGTGATAGACGGAAGCATAATCGAGCTTGATGCCCATGTTTTTGCACCAGAGTTTTACCTCGTCGGCCGTAAAGTTTGTGCCATTATCAGTGATGATGCTGTGGGGGACGCCGTAACGGTGTACAACACCGGATATAAAGTCTATCGCCGGTCCGGATTCGGCCATCTTAACAGGCTTGGCTTCTATCCATTTGGTGAACTTATCCACCATGACCAGTAAGTATTGTTTCTTGTGGGTTCCGGCTTTAAGGGGTCCAACCATGTCAAGCCCCTAGACCGAGAAGGGCCAAGTGATGGGGATAGTTTGGAGGGCGGTGGGTGGCATATGGCTTTGGTTTGCAAAAAGCTGGCAACCAACGCATCGTTGGACTAAGTCCTGGGCGTTTGCCCGGGCCGTCGGCCAATAAAAGCCTGTACGGAATGCCTTGCTTACAAGGGACCGAGCTGCAGCGTGATGACCGCCGAGTCCGACATGAATGTCAGCCAGGAGGTTCCGCCCTTCCCCTTCGGAGATGCACCTTTGAAGGACTCCGGTAGTGCTTTTCTTATAAAGGTCTCCCTCATGGACTTTATAGGCTTTAGATCGCCGTACTATGCAGCGTGCCTCATTTTGGTCCTCGGGGAGTTCCTGCCTAGTAAGGTAGGCAAGGAATGGTTCTGTCCACGGGGTGATGACGGCCATTATTACGTGGGCTGAAGGTGTTATTTCATTCGCAGAGCCTCCAATTATGTCAGAGTGTTTGGTGTCGGGTAGTGCGGTTGGGTCCGGGCTGTTATTGCCGGGTTCCCCTTCCCATGCTATGGATGGCTTGAACAAGCTTTCCAAGAAGATGTTGAGGAGGACTACATCGCGTTTTGCGCCGATGCGTGCTAGGACATCTGCCGCCTGATTATATTCCCGGGCTATATGGTGAAATTCGAGCCCTTCGAACCGAGCTGACAATTTTAGGACGGCGTTGCGATAAGCTGCCATTTTTGGATCCTTGGCATGAAAGTCTCCATTTATTTGGGATATTGCAAGGTTCGAGTCCCCGCGCACCTCTAGGCGTTGAATGCCCATGGATACTACCATCCGGAGACCATGTAAAAGGGCCTGATATTCGGCTGCATTGTTGGAGTCTGTGTACATTATCTGGAGTACGTATTGAACTGTGTCTCCTGCGGGGGATGTCAAAACGACGCCAGCCCCTAGACCGGCCAACATTTTGGAGCCATCGAAGTGCATGACCCAGTTTGAGTATGTGACGTACTCTTTAGGGAGTTCGGCCTCCGTCCATTCTGCGACGAAGTCGGGCAAAACTTGCGACTTGATAGCTCGCCGCGGCTTGTAAGTTATGTCGAACGGGAGGAGCTCAATGGCCCATTTTGCAATCCGGCCCGTCACGTCGCGGTTGTTTATAATATCGTTAAGTGGCACTTCCGAGACTACTGTTATTGAACACTCTTGAAAGTAGTGTCGCAGCTTCCGGGATGCCATATATACCGCGTACGCAATCTTTTGATAATGCGGGTACCATGACTTTCATGGAGTAGACAGTGGACACATAGTAGACCGGATTTTGAAGGGGGAATTTGTGTCCGTCTGTTTCTCGTTCGACGACGAGCACTGCGCTTACGACCTGATGGGTTGCTGCAATGTATAATTGCATTGGTTCGCCAATGTTTGGCGCGGCCAGGACTGGGTTTGTTGCCAAGATGGCTTTTATTTCGTCGAGTCCGGCCGTCGCTGCATCTGTCCACTCGAAGTGTTCGATGCACCGAAGGAGGCGGTAAACGGGTAGGGCCTTTTCTCCCAAGCGGGAGATAAAGCGGCTTAGAGCCACCACGCATCCGGTTAATTTTTGTATTTGTTTGTGGTCCTTCGGGATATCCAATTGTGACAGAGCTTGGATCTTGGCTGGATTTTCTTCAATTCCTCTACCGGATACAATGAAGCCCAAGAGTTTTCCGGCTGGAACACCAAAAACACATTTTTCCGGGTTGAGCTTGATGTCGTATGTTCGGAGGTTATCGAATGTTAGCCTCAAGTCATCTACTAGAGATTCGACATGTCTTGTTTTAACGACCACATCATCTACGTATGCCTCCACTGTTTTGCCGATCTGGTTTGCCAGACATGTCTGAATCATGCGCTGATATGTTGTGCCGGCGTTTTTGAGCCCGAAGGGCATTGTGTTGAAGCAGAATGGGACGTATGGTGTGATGAATGCTATCGCGGCTTGGTCTGACTCTGCCATCTTTATTTGATGGTAGCCGGAGTATGCGTCGAGGAAACACAACGAATCGTGTCCTGCTGTAGCGTTGATAATTTGATCGATGCGGGGGAGAGGGATGGGATCCTTTGGGCAAGCCTTGTTAAGGTCTTTAAAATCAACACACAGGCGCCAGGATTTGTCCTTCTTTGGTACCATCACCAGGTTTGCTAGCCAGTCCGGGTGTTTTATATCTTTGATGAATCCGGCCACCAATAGCTTGGCTAGTTCCCTCCCATGGCCTGTCTCTTAGGTTCGTAAAAACACCGAAGAGCATGTTTGACTGGCTTGAATCCTTTTAGGATATTTAAGCTGTGTTCGGCCAGCCTGCGTGGGATTCCTGGCATGTCTGAAGGATGCTAGGCGAAAATGTCCTAGTTCTCTCGAAGGAACTCTCGCAGTGCGGCGTCTACATCAGGGTTTAACTGTGCCCCGATGGAAGCTGTTTTATTGGGGTCCGTTGGATGGACCTCCAATTAGACTATTTCGTACGCCGGTTTAAAGGAGGTGGACTTGGATCTTTTGTCGAGTATCACATCGTCCCTATTCACTGTGGAGCACAGCGCAGTCAGTTCCTCAGCCGCTAGGGCTTCGGATAGCGCCTCGAGGGCCAGTGCGGCTGTCTTTTTTTCGGTGCGGAGTGCTATGTCCAGATCACTAGCAAGAGTGATGATTCCGTTAGGCCCGGGCATCTTGAACTTCATGTACCCTTAATGGGGTATTGCTTGGAAGATTGTAAATGCTTCCCGCCCTAGCAGAGCGTGATATCCACTACTGAACGGGGCCACTTGGAACGTGACCTCTTCGGACCTGTAATTATCCGGCGTGCCGAACACCACATCTAGTGTGATTTTTCCTGTACAGTGCGCTTCCAGACTGGGGATTATTCCTCTAAATGTTGTGCTGCTTCGCTCAATGCGGTTCCAGTCTATTTCCATTTTTAAAGGGTTTCCTCATAAATGAGGTTCAATCCGCTGCCGCCATCCATGAGTACCTTGGTAAGACAAAAGCCGTCCACTATTGGACTGAGGACCAATGCGGCTGGTGCTCGGGCTGTTCGGAATTTAGGTTCATCACTGGCATTAAAAGTAATAGCCGTGTCACTCCATGGGTTTATTGTTGCTACTTGGTAGACTTCGGCAAGGCTGCAGAGTGTTCTTTTTCGCATATTATTTGATGCTAAAGTCTCGAAGACTATTAATACCGTACTGGTGTCTCTGGGGTGGCTTTCTTTGGCTTCTGCAATTAGGAGATCTTCGCCAATTTTTGCCACCTGCCGGAGTATCCAACATGCTCTAAGGCTGTGAGTTGGTGTGGCGCCCTCTGCATTGTGAATTTTACAGGGTCCATTAAGCCATCCTTCGAGTATGATTCCGTGCCCTGTAGAGGGCTTTTGCTTTTTGGTATTGAACCCGAGTGTCTGGCAATGATGCACCCTTTTATTTCGGACTGGATTTGTATTCAGGGCCGGATTGTCCCAAAATTTTATTTCAGATTTCCAGGCGCTTTTCATCGCACAGTACTTTCGTACTATGGACGCCAAGTCAGCGAAGCGTGTAATATCATGGCGACTTATGGCGTTGAGGATTCCCTTATCCGTGCAATTATTGCAGAAAAATCAAATTGCGTCTACCTCGCGGCAGTCCTTTATCCTGTTCATAACCAGGAGGAATCTGGCCCAGTAATGATGTACTATTTCTTCGCGCTCTTGCCTAATTTGGGATAGATCGCTTATGTACGGGTGGGTGGGTGGAATCAAATCCGAAACCTCACCCAATCGGAGACCCAGGGGCCAAGGAGTTTCTGAACTCGGCAGTTTGGATTCTTGGATGCTGTCCAATGAATCTAGCCCGTCGCCTGACTTTAAGTTCAGGTCTTGGGTGATGTCCTCCCCTCCGAGGGTATCCGGCTTGGAGGGATCGGGAATCCGGACATAGCCAGTCCTTAAGATAGATGAAGGGTCGCCGCACTGTCCCTCTACCACGGCAACATGATGAGTGACCTGGGGAGAGTTAATCTCTCTCAGATCGGGTTTAAGCCCAATCTGGTCATAATTCGTAGCGACTCCCAGGGCGGCGATGCGATCCAAGAGCTCGTTTAGGGAAGAGAGCTCCATTGGATCTAGCTGCTTGGCGAATTCCGAGCTGACGTGCAGATTGCTTTCGATGACCCGAGAGGTCGTCGTCGGCGCAGCAGCTGAACAGGCGGTCATAAGGAAACCACCTAGCCGGAGAGTTTGGCCGACAACCAAAGCTCCCTTAGCAACGGTGCCGTCTTTAAAGATGGGATGAGGCATCCTTCCTGATGGCGACGTCACAGAGGAACTCTCAATGAAAGCACTAATGTTGGTGTCAAAACCGGCGGATCTTGGGTAGGGGGTCCCGAACTGTGCGTCTAGGCGGATGGTAATAGGAGACAAGGAGCAAGTTGTTTTTACCCAGGTTCGGGCCCTCTCGATGGATGTAAAACCCTATGTCCTGCTTGATTAATATTGATGATATGGGTAGTACAAGAGTAGATCTACCACGAGATCAAGGAGGCTAAACCCTAGAAGCTAGCCTATGGTATGATTGTTGTCCTACGGACTAAAACCCTCCGGTTTATATAGACACCGAGGAGGCCTAGGGTTACACAGAGTCAGTTACAATGGTAGGAGATCTACATATCCGTATCGCCAAGCTTGCCTTCCACGCCAAGGAAAGTCCCTTCCGGACACGGGACGAAGTCTTCAATGTTGTATCTTCATAGTCCAGTAGTCCGGCCGAAGGTATAGTTCGGCTATCCGGACACCCCCTAATCCAGGACTCCCTCACCGTTGCCTCCCCATGAACACGACGCATTCCATTGCCTCCCCATGACACGACGACGACGTTGTTTCTCTATTCTGACCCAGCCATGTACAAGAGCCCTGGCCGTACGTATGCACGAGTAGGCGTTCGAGACCCCGCCCGTATGTACACATACGTCGCCTTATTTTCTCTCTTGCACCCTGGCCGCTATACGTACGTGTACATGCTACGTGCGCGCCTCTACTACGACATGTACGCGCCTCTACTATGACACGTGCGCGCCTCTACATCCACTAGTATATATGTACGTACACATTCGCGACCAGAATGACAACACTACGTACGCTTAGACCAGGTGGGTCCCGACTATCAGGCACTTCCTTGCCTGCGAAGATGTAGCTGGTGGGTCCTAGTAGTCAGGGGGGCGAATCTTTTTTTTACCTAGATGCACTTCCTTGCGTGCGAAGATGTAGCTGGTGGGTCCCAGCAGTCAGGGGGAAACGGTTTTTCGCAAAATACAGTGGCCCGTCCGGTGGGTCCCAGCTGTCAGGTGGAGGAATCATTATTTTTCGCGTAATAAGGAGGCACTTCCTTGCTGCGGCCGTGGACCCAGCTGTCAGCCTCTGCACATACAATCCACATCCGATGGAAGCTGTTCCTTGACCACGCTGACCAAGCCGCGCCGAGAGCACCAGGGCGGTGGACGATGGCGAGGCCTAGGAAGGGGACAACGCGTAGCCAGGGAAGACGCGGCAGTGGAAGCCCGCGCGGAGAGGAGTACGAGGGTTCACTGGTTCGGCTGCGGTGTGAGGCTGCCGTCGCCGCAGGGCCTGGCCACCGGTGGGAATAATCGGGGCGGTGAGGCCTCTGCAGCAGCACAGCCGACCACGGGAGGCAGGAGCATGCGGCACGACCGACACTGCTTTGGGCGGCTAGAGCAAGAAGACCAGAGGTTGAAGAAGCACTACGGCCGTTGGATGGACATCGTATGGTCACTGGAGCTAGAATCGTTTATATTGACTAAGTTGACAAAGCCCTCCGTCCCCGTCAACTTAGTAGGCCCACAAGTCAGCCTCCCACCAAGGTGGGTCCCAGGTAGCAAGGGGTATTCATTTTTTTGTTAATAATAAGGAGGCACTTCTGGTGGGTCTGAGCTGACAGCATGGGGAACGTTTTTTTCACGAAATACGGTGGCCCTCGGGTGGGTCCCAGCAGTGAGGGGCAAACGTTTTTTTTCACAAAATACTAGTGGGCGTCCGGTGGGTCCCTGCTATCAGGTGGAGGAATAATTATTTTCCGCGTAATAAGGAGGCACTTCCTTGCGGCTGCCATGGACCTAGCTGTCAGCCTCTCCACGTACAGTATTCTTCCAATGGAATTCGGTCGTGGACCACATTGACCACGCCGCGCCGAGAGCACCACGGCAGTGGATGACGGCGAGGCCTAGGAAGGGGACGACGCGGAGCCGGGGAAGATGCGGCAGTGGATGCCCACGAGGATAGGAGTATGAGGGTTCACTGGTTCGGCTGCGCTGCCGTCGCTGCAGAATAACAGGGGGTGTGGGTGAGTGGAGTGGAGGGATGGCCTGGCCAGCGGTGGGAGTATTATGGGGGTGGTGAGGCCTCCGCGGTAGCACATCCGGCCACGGGAGGCAGGAGCAGGCGGCACGACCGGCACTGCTTTGGGCGGCTGGAGCAAGAAGACCAGAGGTTGAAGAAGCACTACGGCCGTTCGATGGACATCGTATGGTCAGTCAAGCTAGAATCGTGCATATTGACTAAGTTGACAAAGCCCTTCATCCCCGTCAACTTAGTAGGCTCACTATATTGGGTCCCAGCTAGCCGCAGGAGTATTCATTTTTTTGTGCGTAATAAGGAGGCACTTCCTTGCGTGCGAAGATATAGCTGGTGGGTCCGAGTTGTCAGCGGCGGTAACGTTTTTTTCACGAAATACAGAGGCCCTTTCGGTGGGTCCCAGATGTCAGGTGGAGGAATCATTATTTTGCATGTAATAAGGAGGCATTTCCTTGCGTGCGGCCGTGGACCCAGCTGTCAGCCTCTCCACGTACAGTCCACTTCAGATGCATATTGGTCGTTGACCATGTTGACCATGCCACGCCGAGAGCACCAAGGCGGTGGACGATGGCAAGGCCTAGGAATGGAACGACACAGAGGCAGGGAAGACTCGGCAGTTGTTTTTGTTTCCCACGTGGAGGGGAGTACGACTGTACGAGGGTTTACTGGTTCGTCTGCCGTCACCGGAGAATAACAGCAGGTGTGGGAGAGTAGAGGGATGGCTAGGCCAGCGATGGGAGTACGGTGGGCGGTGAGGCCTGCGCGGAAGCACAGCCGGCTGCGGGGAGGAGGGAGCAGGCAGTCCCGCTGGCGCTTGTTCGAGCGGCTGGAGCAGGAAGAGCAGAGATTGAAGAAGCATGACGGCCGTTGGATGGACATCCAACAGTATACAAGCCATCTGTGGAAAGCCTCAAATCTGTGGAAAACAGCATACAACCCATCTGCCATTATTTCAAATAATTTATAGCCCATTTGCTAATTCTTACGGGTTTTTTGGAGCCCATATTCTTTTTATTAGCATTACAGCCCATATTGTGGCCACAGTTAAAAAATTATACGAAATTTTGCATATGTCGGTGCGGTCTAAACTGTTTTTAATCCCGAAATTTCGAGTCACATTCAGACTGATTTTAAAAATAAATGTATATCAATATAAAATCCAATAAATTTTTCACGCATAAAAATCAATGCAATTTAAAATCTCGAAATGAAAAAAAAAAGATATTTGAAACTAATTGCCGGTTTGATGTGTTTTAAAAATGTACAACCCATTTCTCATTACTGATAGGCCATTTTCTCGGCCAGCCGAATGAAGCTCTCCTTGTCTTGAAAGATTTGCAGCCCAACAAGCCTAATAAAGCGACTTACTTGACAAATCACAAAAAAACTGGGGTAGCCATTTTCAAAAAGAAAAAAACTACTGGGCTGGTTTATGGTAAACATAAAAGAAAAGGCTGTCTAGACAGGCCAGAGTGTCCTGCACAGCCCAGTTGACACCCTGATTACGTCTCAAAAACAAATTAGATAAATGCCACTCCAATTATGGCGATTCATAAAAATGCCACTACAATTTCCAAACTTTGAAAAATGCCACTGCAATTTTTGCAATCTTTGAAAAACGCCACTTCAGTTTGCAAACTTTGAAAAACGCCACTCCAGACTTCGAAAAATGCCACTAGAAATGGCATGAAATGACATTTTTCAAAGTTTGGAAATTGCAGTGGCATTTCTCGGATACACCAGATTTGGAGTGGCATTCATCAAATTAACCCAAAACAAAAATAACTGGGCGAGCTACTCGGTCCCTGGTGTCAGCCGCTCGTTGTGCAATTCTCTCGTTTATTGACTACGTTGACAATGGCATGGGACCCACATGTCAGAAATCCACTAGGAGGAGCAATTTTTTATTGGCTTGAAATAAGGAGGCACTTGCTTCTAGTGGCCCTCTACTACACCTGCCTTTGGCTGTATGATAGGTGGGCCAGCCACCCCTTGGGCCCACGTGTCATTCACCCAAAGGCAGTTGGCGTAAGTCAATGAAGCTGCGTCCCCCTCCGTGCCGGTGCAGTATAGTCATCTCATCGGACCCCTAGTTGGGGCCAAACAAGAGAAGTTTGATGTTTACTGGTTTATTGGTCCCCTTTGCATTTTGCGCCAAGTTTTGACCTTTGATTAAACTAATAAAATGTTAATGCATGTACCCAAAATGCTTAGGCACGGTGCATTAACTCCCTCCTTGTTTCTTATTTCGTGACATATCAACCAATGAGGGATGTGGGCCATGCATGCTTTCAATGACTTGAGACTACCAAACATGACATGCAGTGTTTAGTTCATTGCATGTAATCTTATTAGTACTCTAGTTAGCAAAAAAACATTAAGTTCTCTCGCCGATAGGAATAAAACACCATGTATTTATTTACAGAGAGAGTAGTACATTTTTTGTGACATGCATTACTAGATATTGCTAGTCAAATACCAAAATCCAAATGGATGTGGTAGTACTCCTAAATCCAAACGGTGGTGCTACTAGTACTAGTAGTAGTACTACCAATGTAGTAATAGGAGTACTAGCACTCTCCTACCCGTTGGTCAAATTATTATGTCCTGCTCCTCACAGTGAAGTGAACAAGACCCTGCGCCGGAGATGACACCTGAGTAAAGGCGCCGTGTTCGGCATACCATAGTCAGCCTCACCGTCTGCAGTCACTATCATCATGGCTGTAGAGCTAGCCTGCTTACAACTAGCCCTGTTAACATAATTTCCCGTGCATAGATGCCCATGCATTCACTACAAGGGTAAACCCTATACACAGAATCTTAGCAGCAGTGCGGCTCAAAAAGGAGCGCTGCTGCTAATTAGCAGTAGCGTGGGTGTGGAAAACCCGCTACTGACAAGTTCTTAGTAGTAGCGCGCTCGGCGTAACCCGCGCTGCTACAAATATGGACCGACAATGCCCACCCAACTCCATTTAGCAGCAGTGCAGTGCCGCGAGCCGCGCTACTGCTATAGCCGTAGCAGTAGCGCGGTTTTTTTGAGGTCGCTGCTGGTAATTTTCAAATCGGGCACACTTTTGGTCCCGGTTAGCAGTAGCGCTTGTACCGAAAGCATGCTGCTGCTACTTTCTTAGCAGCAGCGCGTTTTATGTCCCGCGCTATTGCTAATCCGCACCCACCACCTTTTCCCCACCCACCCTCCCCCTCCCCTCCTCTCCCTTTCCCTACCTCTCCCACTCTCACTCTTCTTCTTCCTAAATACTTCTCCCCCATTACTCTCCCTCTTATACCTACCTTTCTCTCTCTTCATTACTCCTTCCTAACTACACCACCTCCATTAATGCATCTCCTTCCTCTTTTTCCTCCCCCTCCACTAGTTGAAGTTGTTTCCTCCCAAATTAGGTAGCTAGGTAGATGTAGTATTTAGTTAAGTGACCTATTTGCCCCCTAAATAGATCTATCTTTGTCAAGAAGAGCTTTGTGCACTTTTGATCTCCCTACATCATCATCTTCACCATGTGCTCGATCTATAGATATAGGTGATTAAAATTTCATGCTTTTGCAAAATGGAAATATGTTTATGTGTGTGATATGTTTATGGAAATTGTGTGTGTGGCATGAGTTGATGCCAAATTGTGATTTTGAGTTGCCTATGTTTTGCCGAAATGTCGATTTATTTCCGTTTCAGCGAATTTCGGGCAAACTCTAGATCTATATATGTCCTATTTTTAAGGAAGGTCATGCCGAATTTTTGTATTTCTTTGATGCATGCATGCATTTTTATAATCAATTTGTTTATTATTACCGTGCAGAGTTGACGATGGTCAGTGGAACCATGGTGGACAGGTGGTTGCGGTCGGCGGTGCAGGACATGAAAGAAAATAACCGGACAGAGGTTTTATGTCCGTGTCGAAAATGCAAAGGAATAGTTTGGCTTGACCCCCATGACGATGGTCGTGTCGAAGCGCACCTGCTCATGACTGGTTTCATGGATGGCTATACTCTGTGGGTAATTGAAGATGAGGATGACGATGTTGAGGATGCCGATGGGGCAGGCAATGATGACACGGGGCAACACGAAGAGATGATCGATAATGGCGGCGGGGAAGAGGCCGGACATGGCGGCGGAGAAGGGGCCAGCCATGGCGGCGGAGAGAACGACATGGACTCCATGCAGCAGAGTTCGTCGGTACTAAGTTCAATCGTGCGGGGCCCTCATGTTCAAGCATTGCTTCGCAAGGAGACGAGTACTGAGAGAGCTGCTTCTAGAGAGGAGGCTAAGCTGGAGCAACTGGTGGTAGACTCAAACACTCCATTGTATGATGGTTGCAATCCTGAGGTGACCCGCTTGAGTTTCACGCTCCAACTCCTGTAGACGAAGGCTAAAAACAAATGGACCGACACTAGCCTCGATGAGCATCTCAAGAACCTAAAGGATGTTCTTCCCGCAGGTAATCTATGTCCTAGTAGTGTTGATGAGGCCAAGAAGATCGTGTGCCCTCTTGATCTGCCACACGTTAGATAACATGCATGCATCAACGATTGCATAATTTATCGGAAGGAGCACGGAGAAAAAACAAGTTGTCCGGTGTGCAATGCTTCTGGATGCATGAAGGTCGGGAAGAAATGTCCCCAGAAAGTGGTATGGTACTTACCGATCACTCCCCGTCTCCAGAGGTATTTTGTAGATCCCAAGGATGCAAAGCTAATGCGCTGGCACGTGTAGAGGAAGAAGCCTGACGATGGAAATGATCCGAAGCTGAGACATGTCAAGGATGGAAGCCAGTGGAGAGCGTTGAACAGCTTCTATCGGTATTTTGAATGTGATGCAAGGAACATCGTGCTTGGCGCGTGTACCGATGTCATGAACCCGTTTGGCAACCATAACACCAAGCATAGCACATGGCCCGTGTTTGTACGGATGTAAAACCTCCCCCCTGGTTGTGCATGAAATCGAAGTACATTCACATGAGCATGCTTATTCAAGGGCCGAAACAACCAGGAAATAATATTAATTTGTATCTGGGGCTACTTCAAGAGGAGTTAGACACGTTATGGAAACACCGGCCAAGACATGGGACTCTAGCAAAGGCGAGTATTTCAACATGAGAGCCGCGCTGATCACGACAGTGCAGGACTATCTCGGTTACGGATATGTGGCAGACCAGGTGTGCCATGGATATTGCGGATGCACGCGGTGCATGGATGATACGACGTCTCAGCAACTAACGTCAAGGAAAGATGGCGGGTCTGGGAAAATCGTGTACATGGGGCATCGAAGATGGCTCGAACAGGACGACCCGTTGAGAAACCGTGGAGATCTATTCAATGGTCATGCTAAGCATCGAGGACCTCCACGTAAGCGGACCGGTGCCGAAATCGATGAGCTGTTGAAAAACTCAAATGAGTGCCCCGCGCCGGGAAAGATGATGAGAAAGGCGCCGGAGCCGCTGCTGAAGGTATGGAAGACGAGGTCTGTGTTCTGGGACTTGGAGTACTAGCACAAAGTCGATACACCTCATTGCCTTGATCAAATGCATATCTGTAAGAATATCCTTGAGAGCTTGCTCGCAACACTGAAGAACATGCTGGATAAGACCAAGGATGGGCCGAAGGCAAGAAAAGACTTGCAAGATTTGAAAATCAGGGAAGATCTGCACATACCGCCCCGTAAAATGTCAGATGAGACAGAGACGGAGACAGAGGCATGGGAGAAGAAGGGCAAGAAAATAAAGAAAGAGGATTATTGCCCACCTTCTTGCTTCACCTTAAGTCAGGCTGAGATCCATCAATTCTTTAACTGCCTTATCGGAGTCAAAGTTAGTTCCGGTTATTGTGGCAAGATAAAAAGATATCTAGACACGGACAAGAAAAGGTTCAGCGGGATGAAGTCCCATGACTGTCATGTGATGATCACGCAGATACTACCTGTTGACCTTAGAGGGATAATGGACACGAACGTCCGTGACACGCTTATTGGTCTCTGCAACTTTTTCGACATCATCTCTCAAAAGTCAATCAGTGTGAAACAGCTCCGAAGGCTACAGGAAGAGATCGTTGTGATACTGAATGAGCTTGAGATGTACTTCCCGCCAGCGTTCTTTGACGTGATGGTGCATCTGTGTGTCCATATTGTGGATGACATAATAGACCTGGGGTCGTCATTCCTGCACAACATGATGCCGTTTGAGAGGATGAATGGGATCATCAAAGGATTCGTTCGTAAATGTCTCGTCCGGATTGAAGCATCGTCCAGGGCAATGTGACACAAGAGTGCATATCTTTCTGTGAGAATTTTCTATATGGCGCAGACCAGCCGCCTGGTGTTAGTGTTGGTTTGCCCGTTAACAAGCACGATGGGAGGCTCGAAGGAGAAGGTCACTGCAACGGTCGCAGGGAACTGCACGTGGCATACTCAGATCGACGGAGCGACTTTGACATAGCAAACTTGGTAGTGCTATAACACCTAAACGAGCTAGATCCTTTCGTGGCACTGCACAAAGAAATTATCGCAAAGAAGTATCGTGATCGGGGGGTATGCAAGATGGACGCCGAAGTTACTAGAGAGCACAACTCCACTTTCCTGCATTGGTTCAGAGAGCATATTATTGCTAATCCCCCGGAGGAGGGCTCTAAGGATGGACTGCTCATATACGCCTTAGCACATGGCCCCTCGCCCAACCTCGTAACCTATCAAGCATATGATATCAACGGATACACGTTCTACACGAAGGCCAAAGATATGGACAGTGATGATCAGAACTCAGGGGTGACGATGGAATGCATGACCGGCAGCGAAAACGGTGCAACTGAACGATTTTATGGAAGGGTCGAGTAGATCTGGGAGCTTGACTACTCTGGAATGCACAACACGACGATATTCCGTGTCAGATGGGTTAAGAATGTCGAAAGAGAAAACCGGATTTTCACTACCATGACTATACCCGACGCCAAGAGTGCTACCGTGAACGCTATCGCCAAAAACGAGCCATGAGTACACGCTAAGCACGTGACACAATGCTTCTTCATAACCGACCCATGCAATCCCAGTCGTGTTGTAGTGAGGAGGGTCAAAAGGAACATCATTGGAATGGACGGAGTCGCCAACGAGGAAGACTATAATCAGTACGACAACCCAATGAGGGAAGATGATGATGATGGTGAAGTATACGTCAAAAGAAGAATCAATACTACATTACCTAAGAAAAATCATACTCCATGGAAAAGGCAAAGTCACAATGAGGGGCTCAATTATTCTTCGATGAACAAGAAGGGAAAGAAGCTGACTCAAAAACGAAAACGTCAGCCCTGAGGAACCGTATCTTATCAGTCAAATGATGTAATATATATATATATATATATATATATATATGTTCCTATTTTGTATACACACTTAGCCATTATTATGCATGGGTCCAATGATGTAATATATATGTTCCTATTTTGTATACATATTTAACCGTCAAATGATGCAATATATATCGCCTTCCCTTCGTTCACTGCTCTCGGGAAATAAAAGTGGGAGAAAATAAAGGAAAAGAAAAAGGAAAACTAGCAGTATCGACTTCCTTATAAAACCGCTACAGCTAGTGAAGGTAGTACCAGAGTGTTTTATCTAAACCGCTACAGCTAGTGAAGGTAGTAGCAGCGCGTTTTGTCTGAGCGTGCTACAGCTGGTGAAGGTAGTAGCAGCGCGTTTTGTCTAAACGCGCTACTGCTATGTCTACTTAACCCAAAATTCTCAATCTCCCTGATTCATCCCGCCTCTTTTCCCCCCAAATCCCCACTCTCTCCCCCATCGCACCACCGCGCCCCGGCGCTCGCCCCCGACCCAGCCCTCGCCCCCGACCCCAGTGCTCGCCCCCGACCCGTCGGCCCTCGCCTCCCTCCTCTGCTTCCTCCCCTCCCAACCTCGGCCATCGTCGGGCCTGCCTCCTCGCCCCTGCACCCTCTGTAAACCCCCCTCTCTCTGCTAGCTAGGGTTCTTCGGTTAATTTACTTAGGTATTAGTTAGGGCAGTAGGATAATTAGGTTATCTCTTTAGTTATGAATTTAGCTAGGTTTTAAAATAGGACAGAAATTTAGGGTTAAGAAATTGTAGTTAAAAGAAAAGCCAGCATTTAAGGAATTGTCCAAATCAACATCCCTTGTTATAGCAAATTTAGGTAGGCTAGATTTATATGCAAATTTGAACTGGACATGTGATATGTTGATATGTCATGTTTTGGACATGTCATGTTTGGAATTTGAACATGTCACTTGGACATGTGATGTTTTGGTTCAATGTTGGTAAATGATCCGAGTGGCCTATGTTACGCCGGAATGTTGATTCATTTCCATTCTGGTGAATTTCAGGCGCTCGATATGTCCATTTTTTAGCAAAGGGCATGCCAAAATTTGCCGTGAATAAAGGCATGATTTGTGCTACATAGTTGGCATATCGAGTGCTGGCACACAGATTTCTTTTTATGTCATTTCTCATTTATTCGTACTTTTAGAAATAAACGAGGACACTTAATCATAGGAAACATGTCGAACAACGAAGAAACTAGGCCTTCTGACCAAGATGCAGACGAGATGGATTATGAGGGTGAACAAGAGTACCTCGACTATTTGACTGCTAAGCATGGTTTGCAGGCCGGCCTCGATGATGGTACTGACGCCGACATCGACACCGACGGCGCCGGCACCGATGGCGGCACCGAGACCACCGGGGAAGGTATCAGCGGGGAAGATACCGGCGGGGAAGGTACCGGCGCCGATGCCTCTACCGAAAAGAGGAAGCATAAGAAGTAGAGGATACGAAAACCTAACAAACTAGGGATTGGATGACTTGTGATCACAAAGATGGCACATGGCAAGTTTGAGCCATTAGAGCCGGAAGAACCTCGCAAGTGCTATGGGAACCAATTAGGATGCATCCTACGGGAATGCGCGAGCATCAACGATGATGACTTAAGGAGTAAAGAACATTTGACGCAGTTGCTCCTAACGAAGTTGCACAAAAGATTCAAGTTCCGCGACCGGGATGATAACATAGAACAACCGTGGGATGATTCGAAGATGAAAAAGATTAACAATCACACCATGGGCATGTTTAGCAATGATTTGGCCTCCTGGAAAGGGAGAGTGAAACGAGCTATTGAGGCTGACGAACCCCTGTCCAAGATTCTGGAGGAAAATCCGACACTTACGGAAGAGGAGTTCAAAAAGTTTAAGGACACTTGCGCTACTGAGGCAACCAAGGCTAAGGCTGCGAAATTCAATGGCCTTCAGCAAAGGAACATAGGGAAGCATCGCCTCGAAAGCCGTGGCTACCTCGGTAAAAGGCCCATATGGGATAAGGAGGATGCGGAACATGAAGCCGTGGGTCTCCCAGACCCCTTCGCGAAGTTCACCAACCTCTTGGAGCGTGACTTCATTAGGGCCCGCTACAAGTGGGACAAGGAGAAAAAGGTTTTTTTACATGGACCAGATCACGAGGAAATTGATTAGACTACTGGAGAAGCATCACTAGCTTGCAGCCGAAAGCCCTACTTCTCCGACGAGGCCCAAGTGGGACACCCCTCTCAACCGGGCCTTGAACGAACTTAAGGGACTCCCTTTGGGCCAGCGGCCGCAATATGGTCGTGTGCACGGCACTGTAGACGGCGCCACGTGGAAGGTGTTTTACAATGAGGGCCCGGAGGCCAAGAAGGAGAAAAAGAAGTTTAGTTAGGCGGACATCGACGCAAAGGTGAAGCTTGCGGTTGACAAAAATGCAGCTAAGGACGCGGAAAAAACAGCCGAGGAGAAAAATGAGTTGCTACAGCAGGCAGTCAATATAGCTGTAACTGCCTGCAGAAATGATTTCGCTACTAACTTGGTTCCAGCTATCATCAACTGGACGAAGGAAACGCTACTAGGAAAAGGGCTACTAATGGCGCACCAGTATCACGCCACTAGTATTTTTACTAATGGCCCACCACTGGTGCGCCATTAGTATCTGGTATACTAATGGCGCACCACTGCTGCGCCATTAGTATAGGCCACTGGTGCGCCATTAGTATCGGCCACAGGTGCGCCATTAGTATTTTTGAATTTTGAAGGCGGGAAAATAGTAGTGGCGCGCCGTCTAACCGACACCGTGCGCCATTGCTATTTTTGAATTTTGAATTTGGATCTGGATCGTGATTTTTTTGCCCATTCTTTGCTCGTTTTTTGGCACAATATTATTTCAAATTTTGTTCCTGTTTTTGAATCTTGTACGTTCTTTTGCCATGTTCTTTCGCCGGAGAGGAGTTCGCCGGAGAGGAGAAGGAGGAGGTTACCGGAGAGGCGCTCGCCTACATCGCCGGAGAGGAGGAGGAGGTCGCCAGCGAGGAGTTCGCTGGAGCATCGGAGAGGAGGAAGGAGAAACCATGAGGGGATGGGAGGAGAGGAGGGAGGAGGAGCTCACCGGAGAGGAGGGAGGAGAAACCGTGAGGGGAGGGGAGGGGAGGAGAGGAGGGAGGAGGAGGTCGCCGGAGAGGACGAAGGAGGTCGCCGGAGAGGAGGAGGGTAGTATGGTGGAGGAGAGAAGGGAAGATGGAGCGGAGGAGAGGAGGAGATGGCGTGGATGAGAGGTGGAGTGGAGGAGAAGAATGAAGAGGTAAGGAGGAGAGGACCACGCCCAGCCATATATACGGCATAGTAATGGCGCACCGCGGGCAGGTGCGCCATTACTAACTTTTTATTACTTTTGATTTATTTTGAATTTTGAAGGCAGGAACATACGAATGGAGCACCATGGGCAGGTGCGCCATTAGTAACTTTTTATTTTTATTTTTTTTGACTTATTTTGAATCTAGAAGGCGGGAAGATAGTAATGGCGCACCATGGGCAGGTGCGTCATTAGTAAGTTTGAATTTTTTGAATTTTTTTGCCTCTACAGATCTTAAAAGCCCCATATCTTTTTTTCTGTTAGGTTTTTGAGGATTTTGAAAATGTTTAACGGGGTTCCCCCCATTAAATTCGGATGTAACTTTTCGAGTAGATGATTTTTCATATAAAAAACTTTTTCATCCGAGTTCGTACGCAAAAGTTATGCCCATTTTACAAATTTTCGAGAGATTTCGCAAATAAAGTCGAAATTCATAGTTGTAAATTTTCACAACAACTAGACCACATATCACATGGGAAACTTATTTTTTTTGACATTTCCATCATTTTTTTAAAAACTGAAAAGGCGGTCCAGGGGGGGGGATGCATTCGGTGGAAGTGGTGGCCAAGTTACTAATGGCGCACCGTGGCATGGTGCGCCATTACTAGTTCAACTAGTAATGGCGCACCACTCCCACGGTGCGCCATTAGTAGTTTTGAAAAAAAATTAATTTTTTTTACTAATGGCGCACCGTGGATGTGGTGCACCATTAGTATTTGCACACTAATGGCGCACCAACACATGGTGCGCCATTAGTATTTAGTAATGGCGCACCACATGTACAGTGCGCCATTAGTGTCAATTTCATCTTTAGCCCTTTTCGTAGTAGTAAAAATCCAGACAAGATGGTACATGATTTCCCGATGCCCAGTTTCGTCGGGAGCAACTCCATGAACAACAACAACACCGCACCTTCACTTGCTCACGCAACCAGGCCTCCTCTCGCGGTCTCTCCCGCTCATAGCAGCCCGTCCTCAGTCTCTGGCGCGCTAGGTGGGCCTTCGTCTTTGGCTGAGCTCGACGCCGTCACGGTAATTACATGTCGCACCAACATATATATATATATATATATATATATTTAGAGAGAGAGAGAGAGAGAGAGAAAATTCCATTTTCGTTGCCTTTCAGATGTTTTATGCAACAGCCATATGTGTTTGCAGGGCGAAGAAACCCCGTGCACCATACTCTACTTGATCAAAGGCCAGAAGGTGGACGTGGGAAAGGGGATGATAATGAACCCCATGCAACCCACGTTCCACAACCAGCCGATCCCCGCTGGGCACTTCAGGGTTAACTTGTCCAGTGTGAAACCGGGGCACGAGCATTTGCCTCCTCCGGTATATCCTGTCGGAGAGGACGACGAGACCCCGCCACGGATTGGAAACTGCAAGGGTTGGATGCAGCTATGGCCGAAGAATCTTATTCGTCTGGAGCCGGCCGAGAGCACACCAATAACCACACATCAACAAGCACGTGCGGAGGCCACCGCCCCGCCTACACAATTACCAGCTCATGTAGTGCCGAGTGAGAGCGGCGGACGACGTGGTGAAGGGGGTGCAATAGTACTGGCTGATGTAATCATTCCTGTAGAATAGAGAATGGATGAGGAGACGGAGGTCGACCCTATGGGTTTCCTCAATACAAACGCGTATGACTGCGACATAGATATGATGAGTCAACCATATGACGAATCGGGCTATCAGCATGCTAATGAGGACATGGATGATATGCCCGGGCAGGAAGGTCGTTGGAAGGATTGCAAAAAGTCTCTCTTGATGAATTCCTCACAGGACACGCCTGAAGATGTCGCCTCAACACAGGCTCAACTAGCCGGGGGTCGTACAGTGCTTAGCCTGGGAACCCTGGGGCGGGGGTTAGGGAAGGGTGTGGAAGGTGTGCCCAAGAAAAAGGAGAGGAAGAGATCGGGGAAGATAACTGCCTCCAAACAAGCCAGAGCACAAAGCAGCCAGACGATGCATTCTGAAGAGCGTGTACCTGTGAAAGGTGCGGCCATGTTCCATCTCACGGGCGAGCCGATGTTACCGCCGAAACCGTTGGAGGCACTATCAGGGGATCTCAGGAGACTGGACGACCATGTGCTGTCGACTGAGAAAAGCCTACTAGCCTCAAAGGCTCCAGGATATCCGACATACGCGACTCGTGTGCCTGAGGGGAAGTGCTACATCGACACACGGCCCCCGGAGGTGTTCTTCCTGCGGTTTGACCATATCTTTGAGATGTTTCTGACAAAGCGGCTCGATTTTACAATTGTCCGCCTTTTTGCGCTACATATGAGCTCTGTCATGAAGAGTGAAGAAGTCTCGCAAATCTCTGTGGCGGATCCATACTACATGCATGAGTCTTTCTTGAGTCTCGGCGACTTTGAGCGTGAAACTGCTAGGGAGTACCTCCAAAACTTCATGGTATAGAATAAGGACCGGGAAATTGTCCTCTTGCCTTATCATCCAAAGTAAGTCAGTTCCGGACAACCTGTTCGTACATTTCAATCATTCCTTCTATCTCATATGGGGAATAATTTGAGGTGTCTTTTCCCCGCAGCAACGGGCGCGCCGTCCTTATCGTTCTTTACCCGCAAGTCTCCCACGCCGTGTATTTTGACCCTTCCAGAGACTACGAGAAAAAAGACTACACCCACATAATGAATATTCTAGATGATGCTCTCCAAGGCTTCAACATTAGAGGTGGCCACATGCAGATCAGGGAACAAAGGAACAAGAAGATGGGTTTCGCGCATAGAACTAACTTGTCCTGCATCCATGTCCCAAAACCGAGCAAGAAGGATGGATTCTACATTGTCCATCTCATGATTCAGTTCAACATGGATCACCAAAAGCTTCGCATGAGAAGCAGAAATGATGATCATATCCACAAGTGGCTAGAATCTCATGGAGAAGCGGATTATAAACTTAGAGATGACTTCTTTCGCATCCAAAGCGACATTGCAACGATCATCATGAAAGAAGTCATCGATGATAAGGGGATGTTCCACCACGGCCCTATATCGCGAGCTGACGTCCGAACTCGCATAGGCATGCAACGTCTAGACCTCACGCCATGTGAGAAGCTAGGGTCCATCCTCGATGATATGAAAGGATGGAACTTCTAGTGATTTCTGATGCCGATGATGATGATACGCGTCGGTTGAACTTGTATACTTTTTGTAGCGATGCAACTTTGTGATGTCCATGGTCCCTGCCGAACCTGCGTAACGCTACTTTGTTAGTTTGCGTAAGATGACCTGCGTACCTCTAGTTAATTAATTTGCGTACTGTATGTTGCATCTAGTTGCGAACCCTTTCTTTTTCGGTGTTGCTCTAGAACATTTTGGTGCATATATATGATTGTGCATCCTCTTCATGAACATGCATCTCTAACAGGTACCTAGTTTCTTGATGGCGAGATGGAAGTGCTATGTCGTGTACAAAGGGAAGGTTCCGGGGGTGTACAATGAGTTGCATGAGTGTCAGGTGCAAGTGAATGGGTTCTCGGGCGCCAGCCATAAAGGCTTCAAAAGCAGACAAGAAGGAGAAGCTAGTTACTTGAGGTTCACGCTAGCGTGAGAGAGGACTCGTAACCGCCACCTGATGTACTGCATAGTTCCGCTCTCACTCATAGTGATAGCTCTTCTCGTGTATACCTTTGTTTAGATGGATGACGTTGTAGTTGCAGGTATTCGAGACTTGCATGTATCGCTATTTTCGAGATGATGACAAGATACCACTTTGTGTTGGATGATGATTATGATGAGACTATTTGTATGTATATGCTATGATTACATTTGTGGTCTCGCAGGCATTTGTATGTGTATCATGATGACATTTGTATGTGCTAAAGATTCTTCTATAAAGCCTGTTCAAATACAAAACAAATATGCCGAACAAAACAAAAAACTACTAAAATTAGCAGTAGCGAGTGGACAAAAGTTAGTAGCAGCGCGGTAGTAGCAGTAGCGCGCACAGGAGAAGAGCGCTATAGCTATTAGCAGTAGCGAGCTTCCATTAAGCGCGCTACTGCTACACTTGTGTAGCAGTAGCGCTGGTGAGCACGCGCTACTGCAACGTGTTAGTTGTAGTGCCTTATTCATAGCGCTGGTCCCCGCGAACTGATACACCTAAAACCCGCGCTGCTGCTAGCCTTTTCCCTAGTAGTGATTGCACGAAACACCAAGATTGGGGGTGGACGGCTCCGGCAGCGGCCATCGTGCCAAATTTTTCCACGGCCTTCTAGATGTGGTGGGGAGGAGATAAGGCTGATTGTGAGAGACAAGGAGTTGTTTGTAAATAGGGAACAAGTGCGGGCATCTTTTTGCAAAAATGCAGAAGCTTGGTTCGTATGCGTCAGATCTAGATCCGACGGCTATTGGTGAAAGATGGGAGGCACAACATCATCACCAACTCAGGACCTGTTTGATTCGAAGGATTTTGAAAACACAGGAATAGGACACGGCAATATTACAAGTTTCAACCTGATATTACAAATGTTAGGAGTAGTGTTGCACCTACGAAGAGGGAATTACTAGGAAGTATATGTAAGAACTTTCGTTACTTTAGGTGGATGCAACATTTTCGTACAAACTAAAATCCACAGCCCTGACAAGTCACTAATGGGCAAATAAGTTTTCGAGTCTCTGGCCACTTGATGTTTCGAAAACAAATTCAGCTTCTGCGGAGACTTTGTCATTTAGGCTTAGACGCTTGCGGTGATCAGCACGCCATTTATTGTTGCGCCAAACCTCATTACCTTGAGCACACTTGCCTCCAGAACAAAGAACCGGGCCAATTTAATCTCAGATGTGCTGCCTCGGTAGTCGATCAAATTAATTTCTGTAAGATGGAGATCAAGGCATTCGATGAGATTGTTATAGTGTAGCACATTTTTCACTTTCGGGTCTTTTTTTATCTGCAAAAGAAGACAACATATTAGAGCAGCTGGTTGCATAAGATTTCCGTGTCATCAAGTGGTACCAATATCATTCGCTCATACGATAGGGTTGGCTGGCTAGTGATATTTTTTCACTACAAAATTGGAAGAGTAAACCAGGACGGAGGTAGTACATGCTCTTAGGGTAACCATAGAGTTATTGGAGTAGTCTAAGTTACTTTCCACTATGACTAGCCTAGGCTACTATAGTAGTACAGCATAAAAACGATGCAGGTGATCACGTGAGAAAAAAAATACTAAAAACATTTCTTTCGGTGCAGTGCGTAGATGCAGTTATGAACACTACACTTGTCATCGTAATTTGGGAAATTACGAGTAATTGAGCTACGTTGTGATTAACGTTTACTTATAGGAAAGAAGTTTCACCTCGATGAGTAGCTTCTCCGTGCACGGAAAGCTTGTAAGGAATCCAACAAATTGATCCAGATTGGGGCCGATAGATTTTTCTGCTAAGATTTTCACTGTGCGCATGGAGGGTCAAGCTTGTGGGAATAATTTTCTGGAAGACCGTCGTAAATACATCAAGAAGAAATTAAAAAATGTGAATTTCAAGAAGACGGAGAAGAAGATGAGTGCTGTACCTAAACGATTACTGATGCAATAGAGTTCGGTGAATTTGGCAGAGGAATACACCAACGCAGTCAATTTCGGTGCATCAATGACCCTGATTTTTGTTGGACCTTCTAGATCCGATGCAAGCAATCTCTCAAGGAAAGGCACATTCTCAATGACCATAACATGGAACAGCTGGAGTGATCTCTTCCCCATTGATGTCTTGTTGCGAGGCCAGCAAGACACATAAATCCATTGGAGATTCATCAAGGCGATGTGGAGGCTAATGAACCCGTGGATCTGCTCAAGACGAAGGTACTCGAGTGCAGTACAGCTGTGGAGCAGGTGCTCCATAGCCTTCTTCAAGATGACAACGTCGAAGAGGTCAAGTTGCTTGAGTTGAGGGAGAAGAAGGGCGGGCACGGCATTAATCTCGGGAAGATAGCAGAAGATGAAGCTGGCGCGGTGCAGCGTTGGCGTGAGGCGGAGGGCGGACGGCGACAGAGAGCGACATCGTCCAACTTCAAAGCTGAGCTCCTCGAGCTGATCTAGGGCGGGGGATAAGAACCACTCTTCAAACTGGGGTTGGACCTTGCAGTTGGTACTGAACATGCGGATGTCAAGGCGTCTGGCTGGCCCAGGGTGCGATGAAAGTATCTTGGAGACTGCGGCCATGCGTTTGCAATCCCCATCGCAGAGGCAGCTATCGACCATGAGGTTGAGGGGGACGCAGCGCCAGAAGGGGCGCCACCGCCGGGAGAGCAGGGCGATCCACACGGTAGATTTTGTGGGGAGGATGTTGATGATGACGAGCAGCATGTCGTCGGGGAGGCTGCTGATGAAGTCCAGGCTCGCCGGATGCGGTTTTGGCTTGAGCCGCCTCCGCTTGTTTGCTGCCTCGCCGTCCATCTTAACCGGCGGCGACGCCGGTGTACATGTCTGCTGGTGTGTGTTGTGTGCTGGGTGTGCGCGAGTGCGTCCTTCCGTGCATGCCGCCACGCAGTGGTGAATTGTGCGCGAGTGCGTCCTTCGCACGCAAGAAGTTTCTCCTCAATGTGCCCTCAATTTACTAGCGTGCGGGGTGCTACGTCGAGTTGTTTCAACTTGGTTTACTTCACCGCGTGTCAGATGGGCCTCTAGTTTACTTATTTTCACCCACTGCCACACACTACTAGGAAAAGGGCTATAGATGGAATGGACACTAATGGCGCACCTGTCATGTGGTGCGCCACTACTATATAGCAGTGGCGCACCATGTGCTGGTGCGCCATTAGTGTGGAAGACACTAATGGCGCACCAGGCACACGGTGCGCCACTAGTAACAAAATGTTTTTTTTTTCATTTTTTCAAACAAACTAATGGCGCATCCGGGCAGAGTGCGCCATTAGTAGTTAGAACTACTAATGGCGCACCAGCCATAGAGTGCGCCACTACTGTATTTTTTTTACTTTTTTGCAAAACTACTAATGGCGCACCGTTGCATAGTGCGCCATTACTAGTTCAAACTAGTAATGGCGCACTGTGCCACGGTGCGCCATTAGTATAATTTTTTTTACTTTTTTGCAAAACTACTAATGGCGCATGTCTGTGTGGTGCGCCATTAGTATGTTGGGTTACTAATGGCGCATGGCTGTGTGGTGCGCCATTAGTAACCTGGGACCAGCTAGCTAGATATTTTTGGACAGCCACACCTACACACTCACTTTCCCCACTTCTTTCCCCCCACCTCTTCTCTAAGCTTGTCGGCTGCCTCCTCCTCCTCACCTCATTTGCACCATAGATTCATAAAAATTAAGTGTTGAAATTACCTTTTTTTGATAGGTAAGCAAGGGGAAAGCTATCTTCATGTTGTAGATCTACTTTTTGCTCCCTAGCTCACTCCAACAATGTGCACATGCACTTTTTGTGGCCTAGCTAGATCTATGTATGTTTGTGGTGTTGCATATGTTTGTGGTGTTGCATATATGTTTGTGTTTGAAGGTACCGGTATTTGAAATGCGATAGTTGCCAATATTTTGTCGGAATGTTGATTCATTTCTGTTTCGGCGAGAATTTTGGCACTATGCATTCTTTTTGGTCCTATTTTTAGGGAAAGTCATGCCAAATTTTTTCTTGGTTCTAAAATATCGTTTTGCTCTACCCCACAGGCGACCATGGTCCGCACGATGACCGAAGGCATTGTGAATAGGTTTTTGAGCTCCGTGAAGGCCGAGATGCTTCAAAAGAACGAGACGGAGATAAGAGGTCCGTGTCGAAGATGCAAGCTGAAGAGCCTTATTGCGGACCCGGATTCCGGGCAGGTGCTGGACCCTACTATTGCATGGTTTCATGGATGGCTATCGGTGGCAAGCTGATGAAGATGACTATGAAGTCGTCCATGGGGGCTGGGCAAGAAATGAGGAAGGGCAGCAAGACAACCACCACGGCTCGGGCGGGCGAGAAGACGAAGAATCTCCCGGACATGATCACGATGGTGATGCTGTACACAGTCATCGTGTAGAAGATGCCGGACATGATGATGAGGAAGATGCCGGAGCAGACGAAGGGCATGATCATCAAGATGAAGATGCCAGCGGATTAGACGACGATGGACCATCGATGCTCTGGGTGCAGGACCGTCATATTCAAGAGCTGCTTCTCAAGCAGACGGATAACGCAAGAGCTGCCGCCCGAGAGAAAGCCAAGCTGGATCAACTAGAGATAGACGCGGTTACTCCATTGTATGAAGGATGCAGACCCGAGGATACCCGCCTAAAAGTAACGCTCATGGCTCTGGAGATGAAGGTAAAACACAAAAGACCGACGCATGCTTCGACGACAACATGTCATTCTGGCACGAACGTCTTCCCAAGGGGAACAAGTGCCCGACCAGTTTCGAGGAGGCGAAGAAAGTCGTGTGTCCTCTGGATTTACCGCACGTGAAATACCATGTGTGCATGAACAATTGCATCATTTATCGGGACGAGCACACGGAGTCTACCATATGTCCGATGTGCGTTGTCACTCGATACAAGAAGAGGAAGAAAGCTCCTCGAAAAGTGGTGTGGTACTTTCCGATCACTCCTCGTCTGCAACGGTATTTCGCGGACCCTAAGGTAGCAAAGCTCTTGCGTTGGCACGCGGATAGGAGGAGAAGAAGCGAGAAGATGGCACAAATGACCCGGAGATAAATAAAAAAGACAAGATGCTGAGTCACCCTAAGGATGGGAGCCAGTGGCAAGCGTCGAACTTCGAACACCCAGAATTTGGGAAGGATCCAAGGAACATCGTGCTGGGCGCGAGCACCGATGGAGTCAATCCATTTGGCAGCCAAAGAAGCACACATAGCACCTGGCCTGTGTTTGTGTGGATGTGCAACCTCCCCCCTGGTTGTGCATGAAGAGGAAGTACATTCACATGAGTATGCTAATTGAAGGGCCGAAACAACCAGGGGACGACATCAATCTGTATCTGGGGCTGCTGAAAGAGGAGCTAGACACGCTGTGGAAAACGCCAGCCAATACGCGGGATGCTGCAGAGAAAGAATATTTCCCTATGAGAGCCGCACTGCTCACGACGGTGCACGACTATCTCAGTTACGGATATGTCGCGGGGTAGGTGGTCCACGGATTTTCTGGATGCGTCAGGTGCATGGATGGCACAACATATCACCATCTAGATAGAGATCCCGGGTCTTCGAAAATCGTGTTTATGGGACATCGAAGGTGGCTTCGCAACGATGACCCATGGAGGAAACGCAAGGATCTGTTCGATGGTGAAACCGAACCCCGAAGACGCCCGCGTACGAGGAGCGGCGAGGAAATAGACAGGCATTTGAAAAATTGGAAAGATTGCCCACTGCCGGGAAAGAAGAAAAAGGTGCCAGAGCCGGGAAAGAAGCGAAAGGCACCAGAGCCGCTGCTGAAGGTATGGAAAATGAGGTCTGTTTTCTGGGACTTGCCGTACTGGAAGATCCACCGTGTGCCTCACAGCCTTGATGCCATGCATATCACGAAGAACGTGTGCGAGAGTCTTCTCGGTACCCTGCTCAACATGCCAGAGAGGACCAAAGATGGGCCGAAAGCAAGGGCAGACTTGAAATCAATGGGCATCAGGCAGGAGCTTGACGCTAATGATGATGATGATGATGATGATGATGAGGCGAAGCAGGACACAGAAAGTCGTCGCAAAGGCAAAAAGGCCAAGAAGACGGGAAATGACTACCCTCCCGCGTGCACTCTAAGTCAGGAGGAGATCGAGCAGTTTTCACCTGCCTCGTAGGAGTAAAACTTCCTTACGGTTACGCGGGGAAGATAAGTAGATACCTAGACCCAGCGAAGCAGAAGTTCAGCGGGATGAAGTCTCACGACTATCACGTGCTGATGACGCAGATACTTCCAGTTGCAATCCGTGGGATCATGGACGCGCACGTCCATGAAACGCTATTTGGCCTATGCAACTTTTTCGACGTCATCTCTTGGAAGTTGGTTGGTGTGAGGCAACTCAGAAGGCAACAGGAAGAGATCGTGGTGATACTATGCGAGCTTGAGATGTACTTCCCGCCCGCATTCTTTGACGTTATGGTGCATCTGCTGGTCCATATCATGGAGGATATCATCCAACTCGGGCCGACGTTCCTGCATAGCAAGATGCCGTTCGAATGGATGAATGGTGTCATCAAAGGATACGTTTGCAACATGTCACGCCCAGAGGGAAGCATAGCCAAGGGCTTTCTGAGCGAAGAGTGCATCTCCTACTGCATGAATTATCTAGGCATCGAGAACCCTGTTGGTCTGCCCGTCAACAGGCACCTCGGCAGGCTCGTTGGATGGGGTCACTGTGAGGGTCGCCGCGAAATGCATGTCGACTTCGAGGGTCGACTCGCCGACTTTGAAAGAGCAAACCTAGTCGCGCTACAACACATAGACGTGGTCGATCCTTGGGTGGTAGAGCACAAAACCTTTATTGAGAAGACGTACAATGACCGAGGCCAACAAAGGACGGACGGAGATATAATCAAAGAGCACAACTCATGTTTCACGCGTTGGTTCAAGCAGAAGCTTCTGTCGTACCCTTTACATGAGGATTCTTCCGCGGAAGAACAACTCATATTCGCCTTGTCACAGGGCGACACAACCTAATGACCTATGAGGCGTACGATATCAACTACACATTCTACACCGAGGACAAGGACATGAAGAGCGATGGTTATCAGAACTCGGGGGTAACGATGGAATCCTACACCGGTAACGACAAGGACAGATACAACAGAAGGATCGAGGAGATCTGGGAGCTGAGCTACGCTAGAGAGAAGGTCCCGATGTTCCGTGTCAGATGGGCCAAGAGCGTCCCTAAAGAAGACCGGTATTTCACCACCATGGTTATACCCAAAGCCAAATCCAAGACCACGGGTGCAAACGTCACCGCGAAAAATGAGCCATGGGTACTGGCTTCCCAATTGGATCAATGCTTCTTCTTTACCGACCTGTCAAAGCCCAGTCATGTTGTTGTGAGGAGAGGCAAAAGGAAGATCATCGGAATGGACGGAGTAGCCAATGAGCAAGACTTCGACAAGTACGGCGACCCGAAGATCGAACATGACGACGACGATGAAGTAGCAGCATACACCACAAGAAGAAGCAGGACCACCCTACCTAAAGGACGTCCGTTCCACAGGAGAACTCCATTTGCGAAAAAGAAGGGAAATAAGATTATGAACAGATAGATAGCTAAGATCGACTGTATTTAAATCGTAGTCTTCATTTCTCGGTTGTATTTCATGGGCACTTTTTGATATCATGAATATTTTTAAATTTCATGGGCACTTTTTGAATTCATGAATATTTTTTCAAATTTGATGATATTTTTTCATATTCAATATGATAAAATATTGAATATTCATGAGGACACTCGATCTCGATCCCCCTCCATATCGATCTCGATGCACCTTCATCTCGATCGCTATCCCTCTCCATCTCGATCTCGATCCCACCCGCACCCTCCCCCGCTAGCTCCACCACCGACGACGACCCACCGCACCCTCCCCCGCTCCACCGCCACCGACGAGCACCCCCCGCACCCTCCCCCGCTCCACCACCGCCGACAAGCACCCCCCGCACCCTCCCCCGCTCCACCACCGCCGACGAGCACCCCCGCACCCTACCCCGCTCCACCGCCGCCGACGAGAACCCCCCGCACCCTCCCCCGCTCCACCACCGCCGACGAGCACCCCCGCACCCTACCCCGCTCCACCGCCGCCGACGAGAACCCCCCGCACCCTCCCCCGCTCCACCACCGCCGACGAGCACCCCCCGCACCCTCCCCCGCTCCACCGCCGCCGACGAGCACCCCCCGTTTCATATTCATATTCATTTTTTTAATAATAATAATAATAAAGTGTAGACTAAAATTGTTGTTAAACAACAATTATTACTGTTTTTATACAAAATATTACTGTTTCATATTCATATTCATTTTCTAAAAAATTGTTACATGCAACAAAAATAAAAGGGTTTTTATCATTTATGCCACCGGTTGTGTCGCACTACTCAGTTTTGCCATTAGAAGTTATAACTGCTCAAAAATGCCATCGACCCGTGAGAGGCTTGCTCAAAAATGCCATTAGATATCTCAAAAATGCCATCATTCTATTAGATGTTTGCTCAAAAATGCCATTAGACATTGTTATTTTCATGTCAAACTCGTTGACCATGTTATATGACAAAAATAAGCCTAGAACCACATGTCAGTTCTCTCTATCTCACAACGATAAGTGTGGCCCCACTTGTCAGGAGTAACCAAGCGAATAATTTTATAGGAAAATAAGAACGTTGTTGGGATCAAGTGGGCCCCACACTTTATTGTAGTGAGATAAAGGAAAGCTGGCATGTTGATTCATAGGTATTTATGTCAGTATGACATGGCAAAAGAGATTTTAGATCACAATAATGGTGTCCAGTGGCATTTTTGAGCATGTGTCTAACGAAGCGATGACATTTTTGAGTAGTTGAAATTTCTAGTGGCAAAACTGAGTAGTGAGACACAACCGGTGGCATAACTGATAAAAACCCAAAATAAAAATAAATTACTTATGGCGCACCTCTGGCTGGTGCGCCATTGCTATTTATAAAAAAAGATTACTAATGGCGCACCTCTGCCTGGTGCGCCATTGCTATGTAAAAAAAGATTACTAATGGCGCACCTCTGCCTAGTGCGCCATTGCTATGTAAAAAAAGATTACTAATGGCGCACCGACCGCGGGTGCGCCATTAGTACGCTCCTCCCCCTAGCTAATTCCTCCCTCTCGCTCTCGCCAGATCCCCTTTGTCCCTCTCCCTCGCCAGATCCACCCGCGCGCTGCCCCGACGCCGCCGCCCCGACCCTCGCCGGACTCCACCCCCGCCGCCCCCGCGCCCCCACCACCGCAGCTCCCCCGCGTCGCCGCCCCCACGCCCCCACCACCGCAGCTCCCCCGCGCCGCCGCCCCCGCGCCCCTGCGCCCCCCACCACAGCAGCTCCCCCACGCCCCCGCGCCCCGAGCCGGAGGAGGAGGACCAGGAGGAGGACCAGGAGGAGGAGGAGACGGCGACCGCCTCTACCTCAGCTCAGCCAGGCCACGCGACGCCGAGCCGAGCGCCGCCTCCCTCGCCGCCCCCCATCCGCCCGTGCCCGCGCACTCGACGTCCTCCCTCCCAAGCCCCTCCACCCGCGCCCGCACCCCCGACGTCTTCCTCCATTCCTCCATCCCCTCCCCTAGGTGATTCCTCCCTTCTCCTCCACCCACTCCCCTGCAAACCCTAGGGCCATATAGTTTCAAAAATTCAGTCACTGTTTTGGAACAGTAGCACTGTTAGGCTCACTTTTAGGAGAGATTTGACCATAGGATGATGGATATGTGGTATCAAGTTTAGCAAATTGTCTCCTCTTTGCTGCTGACTGAAGAAAAGCACAGTATGGTGTGGAAACTTGAAGGATCTGGCATTTATACAACTCAATCTTTATAGTTTCAAAAATTCAGTCACTATATGCAATAATTTACAAAGAGCAAGTGATGTAGAGCAAAAATTCAGCAAATGATGTATAGTTTCAAATTCATGTTACTGAATTTTTCTCAACATGTTAAAATTGTCATGCTACTGAATGTTATAGAAATGCCAGGGAGCACAGAAATACTAGGGCACACAGCAGTTAGAGTACTCTGAATTTCAGTTCTGAAAAATACTGAGCTAGGTACAGAAGTCTAGTAACATTAGAACTGAACTGGTTGATCTATACATGTGTAGGGGGAGCTAGATCCTTTTCTACATGGGGAATGGGGGAAGATCTTCATGACTTTTGTGTTTCTACTTACTGTATGATAAGATGCAAAGCTTGTAATGGCTATGTTTTATTTATGATCAATGTGCTGATCATAAGACTGGTAAATTTGTGAACCTGGTATGTTCAGAACTTATGCTCTTGTACTACATGTTCACTTCATATATGTGTTGTCAGTGTCAAAAATCATTACTGTAAATGTGTCTTTCAGTACATTTGGAGTATGGTTCTGGCTCACACAGTATTTGTAATTCTACTATAAATTTGCACTATAAATCTATTGAAATTATACTGTTAATACACTGCAATTACATGTCTACTGTATTTACCTCCTCTTCTATACCTTGTACTGGAAGTCAGCAAAAGAATATTAGTTCTACTTTGCCCCCTAGTAGACCTGGTAGAGTAAGAAACCCCCCTTATAATGATGCTTTTCTCTGGAAAAATTGATCCTGGATTTTTTATGGTATTCTTTGTGGTAAAGTTAGGAGCTACTGTCAAAAACTTGAGCTACTGTCAAAAAATTCAGTTATGGCATCTAGAATTATGTCAGTATTGTTTTGTAACTAGAAGACCAAAGTGTTAGGAATTCTGTCCAAACTGTAGTTTTCAGTATTTCTGTCCAAACTGAAAACTGTTAAAAAGACCATGTGTATTTTGGTCAAAATCTGCATGTAAAACTGAAATAATCAGTCATAAAGAATATCCTCAAGACCATGTGTTTCTTGGATTTCTGTAATGATGATGGAACATTATAAAGCATTGTACTCCAGTGTGTATGAAGGATACAAAAAATTTAGCAACTTCTCTGATTTTATAAAGTTGTTCTTATATGGGTGAAACTTCACTTGTTTTTAGGCTAGTGTAGGGTGTTGCTTCTTCTGTATGGGCCAACTATGTCACAAATAAATTGTTCCTTCTTCTGAATTTGACACGTAATGACTTGCAAAGATGATGATCATCTTTCTAGTTTGCTGGGTTTTGTCTCCGACCATCATGTCGTGATGAATTTGCAGGTACCCCGAGAGGCCCTTGAGTTTGCCGGAATGTCGATTAACTTCCATTCCGGCAAATTCGGGTACTCCATATGTCCTATTTTCAGCAAAGGTCATGCTGAAATTTTCCGTGTATTTTAGCATGACTTTGCTAAAAATAGGACATATGGGGTACTTGCGAATAATGCATGGGCCGGGGTGATTGGGCCCAACTTAGAATTCCTTAGCACCAATAAACCCTAGATGATAAACCCAACATAGGTGGCAATAGAGCCAAGTGATTAGTGCCAAGTGGAGGAAGAACGATGAGGCCGGCGGTTCAGGCAGCAAGGCATGATCTTGATCTTGTTCCTTGACAAACGCTAAATGATGAGACAATGATCTTGTTCCTTGACAATAACCAACTTTTTGACAAAACTTTTTTCCTATTTAGAGCGAAACATGGCCCACAACAATGAGGCCGGCGGTTCGGGCGGCAAGCAATTCTGGGAGCTGTCCCAGGAGTTGGAGGAAGAACCTCACCGCTATGAGGACGCCACGGAAGACACCGATCCTGACTACACAACCCCTAGTGGTGTCGGGGATGACACCACTAATGATGGCGCCACGGATGCCACCACTGATGATGGCGGCGCACGCACAGATGGTAGCCAACCGAAGAGGCAACGGAAGGACCGGCGCCCGAACGTGCTCGGCACCGTCAGGGAGGAATTTACTGAAGTGAACTCCGACGGGCATCCGACGGCGCCAAAACACGTAGTCAAGGGGTACTCGGTTCAGCTCGGGTGCATTCTCCGGAGCACCGCCTCGATCAACACCGAGAACCTAAGGCATAAGGACCGAGGGAATTTGCGCAGCCTCCTCTTCACGAAGCTGCACGAATGATACAAGTTCCCTGCTGAGTTCGCAAACACACGCCTCTTGGGGAATAAAGTGAACGGTGCTGCCCTCACGAGGATGAGCACGGCCCTGTCTACTTGGAAAAGCATGGCGAAGGCAATGATTGAGAAACGTGATAGTTATGAGAAGATCAAGGCGAAATATCCTTTGATTAGCGAAGATGACTACAAGGAGTTCAAGATCAAGTGCAAGAGCCCCGCGACCTCCGAATCAAGTCAGTGGGGGAAAGAAATGCGACAGTTGAACATAGGGGTCCACCAACTCGGTCCCGGCGGTTACAGAGTGGCGGAGCCTATATGGGACAAGGAGGACGCGGAGCGTGTCGAGCAAGGCCTACCGCCCCGCTTCGAGAAATACCGTGACAAGCAGACCAAGAACTTTCTCAGGGGACGGTACAAGGAGGACCCGGTAACAAAGGAGCTTACCACGGATCCAAAGACCAAGGCGTCTAAGCTTGTTCTGGTAAGGAATACACCCCCGCGTAATTAGCTCCATATGGCTGCATTCTAATTAATCCCCAATATTTCTAAATGGTTCACGTTCCTTCCGCAGGACAAAGAAAGCAGTAGCGCGGGGTCTTCTCAGAGCTCCCCTATCGACACCCCTTTGAATAGGGCGTTGAACGTAATGAAAAACAACGATAAGCTTAGTAAGCCAACGTCAGCTGGTCATGTGGCGGGCAAAGGCTTGTCCACAAAATGGTCGTCATACTATACCCCTAGTGGGCGAAAGGAGAAAAAGACCAGCTCGGAAAGCCAGTCGCGCGAGGTTGAAGCACTCAAAGCGCAAGTGGCGCGGATTCCGGAGATGGTCCAAGAGCAAGTGCAACAACAACTAGGATCGACGCTCACCGGCATTATGGCTACCTTGATTCATGGGATAACGACGTGGATTGTGGGTGGCCAACAGGGGCCGCCCCCGATTCCCAGCTTCACGACCAGCAACTCGCACAACGCGCAGGCGGCGTCATTGGTGTCTCCAGCAGCGACGGTATTGGTGTCTACGGCGGCGGCGCCATTCGTGTCTCCGGCAGCGGCGGTATTGGTGTCTCCGACACCGGCATTAGAGCTTAATGCACCCGGGTGTACGCCGGCCGGCACCTCGCGAGCAAGCGGCCCCTCCGTCAGTTGCACGCCCGCTGTTGGCGGTGCCTCGACATTAGCCGAGCTCGACGGCATCACGATAACTAAGCGTCTCGGCCGAGGACTTCATCTCCTTGCCTTTGATTAGGCATCCCTGATGCCCTACATGTTTTCGCATGGCGCCGCCGACGTTCCTTGCACTCTCCTGCACTTCGTGGGCGGCGAGTTGGTCGATGTCGCCAAGGGCAGAATCGTTCAACCGGGCAACCCCGTGTTCCACGGTAATCCGATGCCACCCACAATGTATAGGGTTGAAGTGGTTCGGGTGCTGCCAGGCTGCGACGAGCTGTTACCTCCGATTCGACCCGCTGGGGCTGACGAAGAAGATGAGATGACCCTCAGCGCCTGCGTAAGTTGGCCCCTGCTTTGGCCGAAGAGCCAGATTCGTTTGGGAGCAGGGGACACCACCCCACAGACAAGACTGCCAGTCGTGCCGGCGCCAAGCCATGGCAAGAATGCCGCAACGCTACCGGACATGCCGGACATCCCTATGGCACAAGAACCGTACATGCATATGGCACAAGATCCGGACGACGACGACAACAACGGCGGTACATTTACCAACGTCGATAAGTACTTTGCCGATCATGGGTACGGTGACGTCTTCTGCGGGCCTCCTTCTCGAGAACCAACCAAGACGACTGCGATCTAGCTGGTACGGTGGAGAAACCCAGTGGCAACAGGCGTCGTCTGCTGTTCAGTTCTCAGGAGACGCCTCCAACTGCCGCCTTCACCGAGCCTCAGATACCTGAGGTGCCAAATATTATCAGCCCCAACACGCTCAAGAAGGCGGTCTGTGAGCAGAACTCGGTCCCATTGCAGGAGATCAAGAAGAAGGGACGGAAACGGCAGACTAAAAAGGGCACCGGTGCGAGCCAACCGGCACCGAGTACGATCCGTGCTTAGGACGGGCCACCTTCACCTAAGGATATCTCGAGGAGGGTGCATGTGGCGGGTAGGGTGATGCTACCGACAAATATGCTCAATGCTGCATCCGGTGCTATCCGGAGTCTGCACGACCGTGTTCTTTCTTTGGAGAAGCGGCGTCTAAGAGAGAATGATGTGGCATACCCGGTTTTCGTGGCCAAGGTGCCAGAGGGCAAGGGCTTTGTGGATGGCAACATCGGGGGTATGATCGTCCTGCGGTTTGATGACATCTTTCCTATGTTTAACCTTCGTCCGCTGCATTACACCTTCGTTCAGCTGTTTTCGCTGAGTATGCAGATGCGGATCATTAGAGATCGTCGACCCCTTCTACATGCGTGCCAGGCTCTTGAGCAGCACAGGGGACCGCCAAGTCGCGAGTTCACACCTCGAAGACTTCATTCTGGCAAACCTAGATAAGGATAACTTCCTTGTGGCTTACTTTCCCGAGTAAGTCATCCCTCAACTGCCCCGTAACATATGATTTCTTAGATTTCGATTGTTCTTTTTTTTTCTAAAATTCCATGTTTTGTGCAGTGACACACATTGCACACTCATCCTCTTAAGCCCGAAATATTCCATGGCCACGTATTTTGACCCGAATCGTAACTCCAAGATAGACAGCACAAATATCAAGAAAGTTCTTGATGATGTTCTCCCCGGCTACGCCAAATCTGGAGGCACCTTCACCAGGGCAGTTCGTAAGTACGGCAAGCACGTCTTCGCCCACAATACGACGTTCTGCTGCATCAAGCAGCCGCCTGGCGGTCAGAAGGATGCCTACTACGCCCTCCATCACATGGGGGCGATCGTAAGGGACCATCATCACCTTCTGCTACCAAATAATCTCAAAGATTGGGCCGCGAGCTTGTCGGCAATCCAGGACGCGGACATCAGACAAGAATTCTTTCGCATCCAGTTAGAGTTTGCGGACATCATCCATCAAGATGTCCTTCATACCTCGGGTCAGTTCTACCTCAGATATCAACCGTCCAACAGGGAGGTAGATG
The DNA here is from genome assembly GCA_034509565.1 of Triticum monococcum. Classification (NCBI taxonomy): domain Eukaryota; kingdom Viridiplantae; phylum Streptophyta; class Magnoliopsida; order Poales; family Poaceae; genus Triticum; species Triticum monococcum. Next base: position 677,924,569 of record CM067845.1, read on the forward strand.
GAACGCTACAAATGCAGGCTGACAACGCCCGCGATTTCATGACCATCACGACAGACGGCGGCTTCATCCACGCTCCGGTCCCATGAGTCGAGTCGACAGTAGTGATGCTATGTGTAGTTCTGAAACATTGATTGGCTCATGTTGTAAAAACTTTAATGAACTTGTATGTCTCTTTGGTTTGGACAGTCGTTCAACTTAGATGTAATCGATGCTATTTATTAGTAGGACCATGAATCGTGCTATTAATGTCATGTCTTGCTTTTCTCTTCCGATCCTTTTGTTGCATACTTATATATTGCGTATGTATGTATTATCTGTTGTTTGGCTTGTGCATGAAGATGCCATTGTATGTCGTGTACAAGTGTAAAGTTCTCAGAGTCTACGACGACTGGGAGGAGTGTTGGAGACAGGTTTACCGTTTCAGCGGTAACAGTTACAAAGGGTACACCACTAGGGCGGAGGCGGAATCTAGATACGCCCGCTATCTAGCGGGAGAGAGGAGGGAGCGTTGGAGGAACCGGATGAAGACCAGTTTCATCGCGATGATGCTCATCGTGATGACCGCAGCTCTCTTCTATGTGATGGTAGTTTAGATGATCGATATCGACTTGTAATGTGAAGACAAACTCGATACTCGCGGTCTCTAGACTTGTAATGTTTTATCTTTGTTCGGTCTTTTGAATTCGGAGACTAATATGATGAATTGTATTCGGAGACTAATCTTCTATTGTATTCAATGAATCTGCTGTTGCTGTGTGCTACTGTCTATATTTTGTCAAATAATATATTTTGTAACCTGTGCAAAAATCAGAAAAGTAAAAAAAATAAAACCTAATATTCATACTAATGGCGCATCACTACAGAGTGCGCCATTAGTATGCCAAAGTATACTAATGGCGCATCTTGTATACTAATGGCGCATCAAGAAATAGTGCGCCATTAGTATGCCAAGTATACTAATTGCGCATCCATCCGTAGTGCGCCATTAGTGTGCCAAAGCACATGGTTAAATATGGCCCCTGGGAGGCATAGTAATGGCGCATGGTGTTATATACTAATGGCGCACTGGGTGGTGCGCCATTAGTAATAAATACTAGTGCCGTGATACTAATGGCGCACCAGTGTTGCGCCATTAGTAGGAAAAACTGGTGCACCATTAGTAGGCCTTTTCCTAGTAGTGACACGGGCCAGCACACGAAGATACAGAACACGAGCTGACAAGGCAGCATGTGGATTGGTTGACTGGTCAACTAAACAATATACGGAGCTATACGCTGACACAATGAGCGTATATTCTGTCGGTATAGAGAGTTCGAGTGAGTTGGGAGGCCCATGAGAGATAGCAGAGAGAGAGAGAGAGCTACTCCCTCCGTTTGATAATGTAGTTCCAACATTTTTTTAAGTCCAACTTTTGAAACTTTGACCAAGTTTATAAAGAAATTACTTATATCTACAGTACCAAAGATAAATGATAGTAGGAAGTAAGTACATGTTGTGATGAATATAATGATCGTTCCACATGTAAATGTTTTTCTCCACATATACCTGATCAAACTTTTATGAGGTTTGACTTTTCAAAACATCCATGTGCTTATGGACGTGACAGAGTCCCTAACGAGAGAGAGAGACAGAGAGAGAGAGAGAGAGAGTAAAAAAGGTGTGTGTGCGTGTGTGAAAGAGACATGGACAACACACGATAAAAGTAGAGAAAAAGCATGCGTGTCTTATTCAAACATATCACACATGCATCTTCAACAACGGAGGCAAGGTGAGGAGATAGTGTGTGGTTGTTTGGAACCGAGAGAGCAAGACCCCTAGCACGTGGCCATGAGGGGTCTGACAAACAAGGGAGAGAGGTCGAGAGAGACATACGGATAAAATGCAGACATGGGGAGGAGAGAGTGTATGTTTGTCATAAAGAGATCCCCTGGAGATCGTGATGGGACTACATGGGTGGGAGATCGAGCGACAAGGTGTGTGCGCGATAGAAGATGCCCCGAGAGATATTGAAATAGACGTATGGATGGAAGGAGACAATACGTGTGTTTCTGATGGCTGGTAAGAGATAATCATACTTAGGAGGGGGGAGTGCTTGCTCCTATGACGGAGTGAGGGATTATGGTACTTAGGGGGGTGCATGTCACATGGTGAGAGAACAAGGGCGGAGAGTGTTGGATGGGTCTATATGTATAGCGCGATTGAGACATGTGTATGTGTGAACCAGGGAGATATAAGGTCAGTTTGGCTTGCGTCCTAAGCATCCTTTTCCTAGCCTGGGGTTGTGGCTGGATTTCACGCACGCTTGCTTGGTTGCTACCCTGTGAAAAAGAAAGCCCGCCTGGCCTGGGTTCCCTTGAACTTCAATTAGCCTGGCTGAACTCCAGACACTGCAAGTAGCCTGGCCCAGGTGATAGATTTCGAACACCTGGCTGTGCCTGGTCGTGTGGCCACGAGGCTAACAGCAACGTGGATGGATATTAGCATTAAATAATTGATGCACGGATTGATTGATGGGACATTGATGCTTTGCCTGGCCCAGGCATGAACCAAACGCTTCAGCACCACACAAGCCTGACTAGGCAGAAATATTTTACATCTCACGTCCACACCAAGCAGTACCGGCCATCAAGGCATGAGGGTCAGGTCACGAACCAAACTGACCAATAAAGTTTGAGAGAGATTGAGGAGCCCCGATAAGGCTGAGTGGTGCATCAGATAGCTGAGAGGGGGTAAGAGATATTCCATCCGCTCAATAATGCAGTGCATGTCAATTTTTTAGAAGTCAAACTTTGGAAACTTTGATCAGGTTTACGCAAATGTTATTTATATCTAAAATACCAAAGATACATCATACAAAACTACATCTCATGGTGAATCTAATGGTATATGTTTGCCATAGTAGATGTAATTCTTTTTCTCCACATACATGGTCAACCTTTGTGATGTTTGACTTTTCAATAAATCTATATGCTATGGACCATGGAGAGTGCCTGAGTCGAGACAGATCAAGTGTGTATGAAGGAGAATGAGTAAGTGTGCAAAAAAAGTATGTGTGTGAAAGAGAAAGTGACAACAAACGATAAATTAGAGAGAGAGTGTGTGTTTTTTCGTTTCTTATGCAAAATATCACGCATGCATCTCCGAGATGAAAAAGTGAGGCGAGGAGATACACGAAGATAGCTAGAGTGTGATTGTTTGCAACGGAGAGAGACACCCCTGTAGCACATGTCCAATAGAGGTCTGGCCAACAAGGAACAAAGGTCGAGAGGGACACATGGATGGCATGGACGCATGGGGAGGGAGAGAGGGTGTGTTTGTGATAGAGAGATCCCGTCGAGATCGTGAGGGGACTATATGGGTGGAAGATCGAGGGAGTGCATGCGCGATAGAAAGATGCCCCGAGAGAAATCGAGATAGACCATGCACTTCACTACTAGGGAAAAGCCTATACACAGTATCTTACCAGCAGCGCGCTTTAAAGCAGGCGCTGCTGCTAAGTAGCAGTAGCGCGGGTTTTTAACCCTCGCTACTACTAAGTTGATAGCAGTAGCGCTGGTTTTTAACCCTCGCTACTACTAAGCGGTCTCTATCGTGCCCCCCGGGGACATGCCATAGTAGTAGCGCGGGTTTTTAACCCTTGCTACTACTAAGTTGATAGCAGTAGCGCTGGTTTTTACCCCTCGCTACTACTAAGCGGTCTCTACCGTGCCCCTAGGCCATGCCATAGTAGTAGCGAGGGTTATAAACCCGCGCTACTAATAAGTTTTTACCCCTCGATACTACTAAGAGGTCTCAACCGTGCCCCTCCGGGACATGCCATAGTAGTAGCGAGGGGTAAAATCCCTCGCTACTACTAAAGGTCCCATTTTGAAACTGTACCCCCCCCCCCCCCCGCGTGGATCGCCTTTTCGGTTTTGTAAAAAGAAAAAGAAAATGATAGAACTTCAAAAATTAAAATCCTTCGAGATGTAGTTATGTTACTACACCTACTAGGCAGGAAAATTTAAAAACTTAAATTTGGACATGTTTTGCAAAAAGTGTAGGGAAAATGTAAAACGGCTATAACTTTTGCATACGATGTTAGAAAAAAACGTATAATATATCAAAATGTTTCAAAAATTAAAATCCTTCGAGATGTAGTTATGTTACATCTACTAGTTAGGAAAATTTAAAAACTTAAATTTGGACATGTTTGGCAAAAGTGTAGGGAAAATGTAAAATGGCTATAATTTTTGCATACGATGTCAGAAAAAACGTATAATATATCAAAATGTTCAGCATATGATGTAAGAAAAAACGTATAATATATCAAAATCCGCATACGATGGAGACCGCCTACGGCCTGTTTGCAAATTTTTAGAATCCTCAAATTCTAAAAGGAAAAAAAGTTATGCTCAAATTTCAGTTTTTTTAATTTTGGTCAAATCTGGTCAAACTACTTATTCAAGATGTATTAGTGTTACTACATAATTATTCAAGAATATTAGTGTTACTAAATAATTATTTTAGTTTTTTGGAATTTTGGTCAAATCTGGTCAAACTGTGGTCAAAATGTGGTCAAACTCCTTATTCCAGAAATATTAGTGTTACTAAATAATTATTGTTTTTTTGAACAATACTTTTAAACTCAAACAACGAAATGTGTGACTTCACGCTCAAGCTAAACTCCCGAGGGTTAATAGGATTGACATCTTACTATTGTCAGGAAAAAAACAAGTGCAGACTTGGAATCGAGGGAGAATAGAACCCGGAAGTTAAGCATGCTCAGGCTGGAGTAGTGAGAGGATGGGTGACCGTCCGGGAAGTTAGATGATTTGGAATGATGAGGGGTGATTAGAGATTAAATTGAGCAGCGATGAGGGTGATTAGAGATTAGAGGTTAAAATAATTCAGAAATTTGAAAACTCGGGAAAAAAATTTGAAAAAAAATCGCGGGTTAGTAGTAGCGCGGGTTTTTACCCACGCTACTACTAACGGACGTAGTAGTAGCGCGGGTGGCACCCGCGCTGCTGCTATACGTTAGCTGTAGCGCCTTATTAGTAGCGCCGGCCCCCGCGCTGCTAATAGGCCCAAAACCCGCGCTGCTGCTAGGCTTTTCCCTAGTAGTGCTTGTTTGTGATGGAGACTAAGATTAGCTAGTCATATACATATAGGGGGGACTGCGTGTGCCTACAATTGAGTGAGAGACCATCATACTTGGCTAGCTGGGCATGAGATTGTGTGTGTGCGCTTGTGATATGGAGAGAGAACTAGGGGGAGAGATAGAGTTTTAGATGGGCCTATCGAGTGCGAGTGAGATATGCATCTGTATGTGTGACCCATGTGGATGGAGAGTTTGAGAGAGGGGGGAAGAGCTCTGAGACGACATAGTGGTGCGTGAGAGAGTTACGGGCAAAGAGCCAAGGAATTTGTGTGCGTACGATGAGTGCACCCAAGATATCTAGCTTGGACTAGCTAGAGTATCATACATAGTGTGCGAGCGAGACCTATAGATGGTGTATATATGCATGCGAACTAGAAAGACCCCCCCCCCCCCCACACACACACACACACAAAGATAGAGATAGAGATAGAGAGAGAGAGATGGAGAGAAAGGGAGAGGGACCAACAAGGTTTTTGTGTCGGATGCGTGTGACAGAATTGAAGATTGTCGGCGAGAGAGAGAGAGAGAGAGACACGGAACAGGAGTCTGGGAGAGGGGGAGGTCGCATCAAAGACTGATATAAACCATGTTTCGATATAAACTTGCATTCAAATATTTAAATTGGAGAACATGTTGTCTGCAATCCACACATGAACGGATATATGCGTATATCAAACAAGTTCATTAATTTGACTTTCAACATGTTCATGGAGTACTATAATAATGTAGAACATGCTACTCGATTGAGGTGTTCAATTTTGGATTTAGTTCACTATTTTGACCTACTGAACAAGCTATTTCATTGGATCGAGATATTTCATTTTGGGTATGATTCACGTTTTTGAGTGGGTCAACTATTTGTCATATAGTAAATCGCTAGCAATGAGCATGTAAAAACACATTACTCCCGAGCATCATCTCTCCATCTAAAAAAGAAGTGGCAAGCTAATATTTCAATATTTGATCCGAATTGACTTGGTAAGGTAGACGTGGATGCTCGTTCTCCCAAAATTTGAACGAACCTTTAAACATCCTCTGTGCTCGGTGGAATTCTCCCGAGCAAATAAATGGGAGACGCGAAATTACCGTCCTATGTGGGACACGTATCAATTGGCCCGTTGTACATCGAGGGTAGGTTCGTAACTTCATCCAAGCGCGCCTTCTCCTTGGCCGAAATGACATGTGCCGAACAATTTATAAACCATGGTCGGCAAAACACGCTCTCCTCGCCCAAAATAGCTCGCGCCCACTATTTCAAAACACGCTCTCCTCGCCCGAAATCGCTCGTGCCCACTATAGTTCAAAACACGCCCTCCTCACCCGAGATCGCTCCCGCCCACTATTTGTGGAGAAGCAAAGTTACTCTACTATCCCCGACCCTCAGTACACAGACCCAAGCCGAGAAGCCTATAGGCAAGGGTAGAACTATAACCCCCCCCCCCTCACATTTCAGACAAATGCGTCCGTAAGACATGGTTCCACTCCCCTCCCAATTCCCACCCGCCCGCCCCCATTCATACCTTATGGACCTCGAGCCGCGAAACCTCGGCCCCACCTCCATGGCGCCCCCACCGCACCAATTTCACAGCCGCCCTCCTCCCTAATGCTGGAGACGCTGTCCATTTGCCGTCATGCACTGGGCCGTGTGCCTCTTACTCCGTGCTGCTGGTGCTGCCTCGACGACGGCCCTGTGAACCGTACCTGAGCCGATTCAACCCCGCCGTTGTTCACGGCGCCGGAGCGGCTCCAACTTCGGATCCGTCTAAAGTCCTGGTGCTGCTTCCGCGTAGCCATTGACCGTCGCGACATAGCTCTTTCCCTGCCGCCGGTCGCCACCGCAACCGCGCCAGCCTCACCGACTCAGCAGCTGGACCTGCCTACTTCACCTTGCCGCCAGATAGGTCGCACCCTCATCTCAAATCACTTTATTTAGGCGTCAATTGTCTGTATTTTTATTCTGGGCCAATCGATTCCCAATGGGAAGCAGCACCCCTCGATGCGGCGGAGCTCCTAGGCTGTCGGTTGGCTGGTGTCTAACATAAGGGTGCGGGGCCGCAACTTTGCCGCGGAAGCAGTGCTTAGATGGCTATCTTTTAGAGTTGCGTGGGTTGAAGGTACTGCCGCCGCCGGATCTGGATGACGGGGAGTCTTTGTGCATTGGCCCGGGGGCGGCGAAACCATGGCAGTGCGGTGGGGCGGGGAGCGGGGTTTTGGCCGGGGCCACGGATGGCAGAGGCAGGCTGCTCTGCCGTTGGTCGCTGTCTCTTTGGGGAAGATTCCGAACAGTGTCAGCCGAGAGGCACAAGACGGCCAGCCATCCGGGGTAGATCAGACAGTACCAAAATAAAATAAAATCGTGTGACCCCAATTTAGTCTTCAGTCAACAGACGTGTGACCACTCTCGTACCTTGCTGTTGATCTCTTAGTGTATTTCTTCAGATCAAAGAGATATGTCGTTATTAACATTATGTGTTATCTGCATCTTCAGACACACCGTCTTCCGACTCACCGCAGCTGCTCCAACAAGGGAAGCATACACCAGAAGGGAGCTATAGTTCCCACTCAACAATTCCCACCATCGAATGTGTGTGCCCGACATGGACAGCCGCAACAACTGCAGGGCCATCGACAAGTCAGCACATGATGCTCGCTACCTCTTGAGCTTGTGTTGGATTTCCCCGAAGAGGAAGGGATGATGCAGCAGAGTAGTGTAAGTATTTCCCTCAGTTTTTGAGAACCAAGGTATCAATCCAGTAGGAGGCCACACTCAAGTCCCTCGTACCTGCACAAAACGATAGCTACTCGCAACCAACACAATTAGGGGTTGTCAATCCCTTCACGGTCTCTTACGAGAGTGATATCAGATAGATATAATATTTTTGGTATTTTTGGTATAGAGATGCAAAGTGAAAAGTACAAGGCAAAGTAAAAAAGCAAAGCAAGATTAAAGTGATGGAGATTGATATGATGAGAATAGACCCGGGGGCCATAGGTTTCGCTAGTGGCTTCTCTCAAGAGCATAAGTATTCTACGGTGGGTGAAAAAATTACTGTTGAGAAATTGACAGAATTGAGCATAGTTATGAGAATATCTAGGCATGATCATGTATATAGGCATCACGTTCGTGACAAGTAGACCGAAACGATTCTGCATCTACTACTATTACTCCACTCATCGACCGCTATCCAGCATGCATCTAGAGTATTAAGTTAAAAATAGAGTAACGCTTTAAGCAAGATGACATGATGTAGAGAGATAAATTCATGCAATATGAAATAAACCCCATCTTGTTATCCTTGATGGCAACGATGCAATACGTGCCTTGCTGCCCCTTCTATCACGGGGAAAGGACACCGCAAGATCGAACCCAAAGCTAAGCACTTCTCCCATGGCAAGAACTACCAATCTAGTTTGCCAAACCAAACGGATAATTTGAAGAGACTTGCAAAGATAACTAATCATACATAAAATAATTCAGAGAAGATTAAAATATTATTCATAGATAGACTTTAGCATAAGCCCACAATTCATCGGTCTCAACAAACACAATGCAAAAAGAAGATTACATCGAACAGATCTCCACAAGAGAGGGGGAGAACTTTGTATTGAGATCCAAAAAGAGAGAAGAAGCCATCTGGCTACTAACTATGGACCTGAAGGTACGAGGTAAACTAATCACACTTCATCGGAGAGGCTATGATGATGTACAAGCCCTCTGTGATGACGGCCCTCTCCGGCGGAGCTCCGGAACAAGCCCCAAGATGGAAACTCGTGGATACAGAAAGTTGCGGCGGTGGAATTAGTTTTTTGGCTCCTGTTCTGATCGTTTGGGGGTACATAGATATATATAGGAGGAAGGAGTTTGTCGGTGGAGCACCGAGGGCCCCAAAAGGCAGGGGGCGTGCCCTAGGGGGGTGGGCGCAACTCCCACCCTCGTGACCGCCTCTTTGACTCCTTGGAGTAGGGTCCAAGTCTCCTGGATCACGTTCGGTGAGAAAATCACGTTCCTGAAGGTTTTATTCCGTTTGGACTCCATTTGATATTCTGTTTGTCCGAAATACTGAAATAGGCAAAAAACAGCAATTCTGGGTTGGGCCTCCGGTTAATAGGTTAGTCTAGTCCCAAAAACAATATAAAATTGGAAAATAAAGCCCAATATAGTCCAAAATAGTAGATAATATAGCATGGAACAATAAAAAATTATAGATACGTTGGAGACGTATCAGGCATCCCCAAGGTTAATCCTGCTCGTCCTCGAGTAGGTAAATGATAAAAAGAGAATTTTTGATGCGGAGTGCTACTTGGCATAATTTCAATGCAAATCTTCTTAATTGTGATATGAATATTCAGATTCGAAAGATTCAAGACAAAATTTTATATTGACATAAAAATAATAATTCTTCGAACATACTAACAAAGCAATTATGTCTTCTCAAAATAACATGGCCAAAGAAAGTTATCCCTACAAAATCATATAGTCTGGCTATGCTCTATCTTCACCACACAAAGTATTTAAATCATGCACAACCCCGATGACAAGCAAAGCAATTGTTTCATACTCTAACTTTTTCAAAACATTTTCAATCTTCACGCAATACATGAGCATGAGCCATGGATATAGCACTATAGGTGGAATAGAATGGAGGTTGTGGAGAAGATAAAAAGAGGGGAAGATAGTCTCACATCAACTAGGCGTATCAACGGGCTATGGAGATGCCCATCAATAGATATCAATGTGGGTGAGTAGGGATTGCCATGCAACGGATGCACTAGAGCTATAAGTATATGAAAGCTCATCAAAAGAAACTAAGTGGGTGTGCATCCAACTTGCTTGCTCACGAAGACCTAGGGCATTTTGAGGACCCCATCATTGGAATATACAAGCCAAGTTCTATAATTTAAAATTCCCACTAGTATATGAAAGTGATAACATGGGAGACTCTCTACTATGAAGATCATGGTGCTACATTGAAGCGTAAGTGTGGTAAAAGGATAGTAACATTGTCCCTTCTCTCTTTTTCTCTCATTTTTTTATTTGGGCCTTTTCTCTTTTTTATGGCCTCTTTTCTTTCTCTTTTTTTTGGGCTTCTTTGACCTCTTTTATTTATTTTTCGTCCAGAGTCTCATCCCGACTTGTGGGAGAATCATAGTCTCCATCATCCTTTCCTCACTGGGACAATGCTCTAATTATGATGATCATCACAATTTTATTTTTCTTACAACTCAACAATTACAACTCGATACTTAGAAAAAAATATGACTCTATATGAATGCCTCCGGCGGTGTACCGAGATATGCAATATAACAATGATGGAGTGTGTCATAATAAACGGAACGGTGGAAAGTTACATGGCAATATATATTGGAATGGCTATGGAAATGCCATAATAGGTAGGTATGGTGGCTGTTTTGAGGAAGGTATATGGTCGGTGTATGATACCGGCGAAAAGTGCGCGGTATTAGAGAGCCTAGCAAAGGTGGAAGGGTGAGAGTGCGTATAATCCATGGACTCAACATTAGTCATAAAGAACTCATATACTTATTGCAAAAATCTAGAAGTTATCAAAGCAAAGTATTACGCGCATGCTCCTAGGGGGATAGATTGGTAGGAAAAGACCATTGCTCGTCCCCGACCGCCACTCATAAGGAAGACAATCAATAAATAAAACATGCTCTGACTTCATCACATAACGGTTCACCATACGTGCATGCTACGGGAATCACAAACTTTAACACAATTATTCTTTAAATTCACAACTACTCAACTAGCATCACTTTAATATTATCACCTCCATATCTCAAAACAATTATCATGCTTCAATCTTTTCTTAGTATTATTATTAAGCATATTATTATTAAGCAAATTACCATGCTATTAAGACTCTCAAAATGATTTATGTGAAGCATGAGAGATCAATAGTTTGTTTAAAACAAATCCACCACCGTGCTCTAAAAGATATAAGTGAAGCACATAGAGCAAAATTACATAGCTCAAAAGATATAAGTGAAGCACATAGAGCAAAATTATAATGCTCAAAAGATATAAGTGAAGCACATAGAGTAAAACTACATAGCTCAAAAGATATAAGTGAAGCACATAGAGTATTCTATCAAATTCTAATTCATGTATGGTTCTCTCAAAAGGTGTGTAAAGCAAGGATGATTGTGGCACACTAAAACCAAAAGACACAAATAATACAAGACGCTCCAAACAAAACACATATCATGTTGGTGAATAAAAATATAGCTCCAAGTAAATTACCGATGGAAGTGGACGAAAGAGGGGATGCCTTCCGGGGCATTCCCAAGCGTTGACTTTTTGGTGTCCTTGGATTATCTTGGGGGTGCCATGGGCATCCCCAAGCTTAGGCTCCTGACACTCCTTGTTCCATAATCCATCAAAAGAATTCACCCAAAACTTGAAAACTTCACAACACAAAACTTAAAGTAGAAAACTCGTGAGCTCCGTTAGCGAAAGAAAACAAAAGACCACTTCAAGGTACTATAATGAACTCATTCTTTATTTATATTGGTGTTAAACCTACTGTATTCCATCTTCTCTATGCATTATAAACTATTTTACTAACCATATAAGCAAACACCACACGAAAAACAGAATCTGTCAAAAACAGAACAGTCTGTAGTAATATGTAGCTAGCACAATATCTGGAACCCAAAAAATTCTAAAATAAATTTCTGGACGTTAGGAATTAAGCGATTAATCATCTGCAAAAATAATTAACTAAATAGCACTCTCCAAATAAAAATGACAGAAGTTCTTGTGAGCGCTAAAGTTTCTGTTTTTTACAGCAAGTTCAACAAGACTTTCCCCAAGTCTTCCCAACGGTTCTACTTGGCACAAACACTAATTAAAAACAAAAAGACACAAGCAAAACAGAGGCTAAATAATTTATTTATTACTAAACAGGAGCAAAAAGAAAGGAATAAAAATAAAATTGGGTTGCCTCCCAACAAGCGCTATCGTTTAACGCCCCTAGCTAGGCATAAAAGCGATGATAGATCTAGGTATTGCCATCTTTGGTAGGCAATCCATAAGTGGCTCTCATGATAGTTTCATATGGCAATTTTATTTTCTTTCTTGGAAAGTGTTCCATGCCCTTTTTAATGGAAATTGAAATCTAATATTCCCTTCCTTCATATCAATAATCGCACCAACCGTTCTAAGGAAAGGTCTACCAAGAATAATAAGGCAAGAAGGATTGCAATCTATATCAAGAACAATGAAATCTATGGGCACATAATTTCTATCTGCAACAATAAGAACATCATTAATCCTTCCCATAGGTTTCTTAATAGTAGAATCCGCAAGATGCAAGTTTAGAGAGAAATCATCAAAATCACGGAAATCTAGCAAATCACACAAAGTTTTGGGGATAGTGGAGACACTAGCACCCAAATCACACAAAGAATAAAACTCATGATCTTTAATTTTAATTTTAATAGTCGGTTCCCACTCATCATAGAGTTTTCTAGGGATAGAAACTTTCAACTCAAGTTTTTCTTCATAAGATTGCATCAAGGCATCAACAATATGTTCGGTGAAGGCTTTCTTTTGACTATAAGCATGTGGATAATTTAGCACGGATTGCAACAAGGAAATACAATCAATTAAAGAGCAACTTTCATAATTAAATTCCTTGAAATCCAATATAGTGGGTTTAGCAACATCTAGATTTTTATTTCTTTCAATACCACTTTCATCAATTTCATCATAAAGATCTAAATACTCTTAATTTTAAGAACGCCTTATAGGTAAAGGAAGATCATATTCAGTTTCATCAAGATGCATATTGCTAAAGAAAGATTTAATAGGATAAACATCAACAACTTTTAGATCTTCATCTTGATTTTCATAGGAATTGGAAGAACATGCTTTAATAAAGGCATCTTTGGAAGCACACATCCTTGCAGTTCTTTCCTTGCAATCATCAATGGAAATTCTCATGGCTTTGAGAGACTCATTGATATCATGCTTAGGAGCAATAGATCTAAGCTTTAAAGAATCGACCTCAAGAGAAATTCTATCAACGTTCCTATCCAAATAATCAACTTTAAGCAATTTCTCTTCAAGCAAAGCATTAAAATTCTTTTGTGAATTCATAAACTCTTTAACACTATTCTCAAATTCATAGGGCATCTTATTATAATTTCCATAAGAGTTGTTGTAGGAATTCCCATAATTATTAGAAGGGTTACTAGGATATGGCCTAGGATTAAAATTCCCTCTATAAGCGTTGTTACCAAAATTATTCCTACCAACAAAATTCACATCCATAGATTCATTGTTATTCTCAATCAAAGTAGACAAAGGCATATCATTAGGATCAGAAGAAACACTCTTAGTACCAAATAATTTCATAAGTTCATCCATCTTTCCACTCAAAACATTGATTTCTTCTATAGCATGCACTTTTTTTATTAAAGATCTTTCAGTATGCCATTGAGAATAATTAAACATAATATTATCTAGGAGTTTAGTAGCATCTCCTAAAGTGATTTCCATAAAAGTGCCTCCGGCGGCTGAATCTAAAAGATTTCTAGAAGCAAAATTCAATCCGGCATAAATATTTTGTATAATCATCCACAAATTCAAACCATGAGTAGGGCAATTACGTATCACTAATTTGATTCTCTCCCAAGCTTGTGCAACATGTTCATGATCAAGTTGCTTAAAGTTTATAATATCGTTTCTAAGAGAGATGATCTTAGCGGGAGGGAAATACTTAGAGATAAAAGCATCTTTGCACTTGTTCCAAGAATCAATAGTATTTTTAGGCAAAGACGAAAACCAAGCTTTAGCACGATCTCTAAGTGAAAAAGGAAATAGCTTCAATTTAATGACATCATTATCGGCATCTTTTTTATTTTGCATATCACATAAATCAACGAAGCTATTCAGATGAGTAGCGGCATCTTCACTAGGAAGGCCGGCGAATTGATCTTTCATAACAAGATTCAACAAAGCAGTATTGATTTCACATGATTCAGTATTGGCAAGAGGATCAATCGGAGTGCTAAGGAAACCATTATTACTGGTATTAGTGAAGTCACACAATTTGGTAGTATCTCGAGCCATCACGACAAACCAGCAATCCAACACACGAGCAAACAAAAGGAAAGCGGGCAAAAAGAGGCAAATAGAGAGGGAGGATAGATAGATAGAGAGAGAGAGAGAGAGTGAGAGAGGGCGAATAAAACGGCAAGGGTGAAGTGGGGGAGAGGAAAACGAGAGGCAAATGGCAAATAATGTAATGCGAGAGACAGGGATTGTGATGGGTACTTGGTATGTTGACTTTTTGCGTAGACTCCCCGGCAACGGCGCCAGAAATTCTTCTTGCTACCTCTTGAGCTTGCGTTGGATTTCCCCGAAGAGAAAGGGATGATGCAGCAGAGTAGCGTAAGTATTTCCCTCAGTTTTTGAGAACCAAGGTATCAATCCAGTAGGAGGCCACGCTCAAGTCCCTCGTACCTGCAAAAAAGATAGCTACTCGCAGCCAACGCGATTAGGGGTTGTCAATCCCTTCACGGTCACTTACGAGACTGAGATGTCATAGATATAATATTTTTGGTATAGAGATGCAAAGTGAAAAGTAAAAGGCAAATTAAAAAGCAAAGCAAGATTAAAGTGATGGAGATTGATATGATGAGAATAGACCCGGGGGCCATAGGTTTCACTAGTGGCTTCTCTCAAGAGGATAGGTATTCAACGGTGGGTGAAGAAATTACTATTGAGCAATTGACAGAATTGAGCATAGTTACGAGAATATCTAGGCATGATCATGTATATAGGCATCGCGTCCGTGACAAGTAGACCGAAACGATTGTGCATCTACTACTATTACTCCACTCATTGACTGCTATCCAGCATGCATCTAGAGTATTAAGTTAAAAACAGAGTAACGATTTAAGCAAGATGACATGATGTAGAGAGATAAATTCATGCAATATGAAATAAACCCCATCTTGTTATCCTCGATGACAACGATGCAATACATGCCTTGCTGCCCCTTCTGTCACTGGGAAAGGACAGCACAAGATCGAACCTAAAGCTAAGCACTTCTCCCATGGCAAGAACTACCAATCTAGTTGGCCAAACCAAACGGATAATTCGAAGAGACTTGCAAAGATAACTAATCATACATAAAAGAATTCAGAGAACATTCAAATATTATTCATAGATAGCCTTGATCATAAACCCACAATTCATCTGTCTCAACAAACACACCACAAAAAGAAGATTACATCGAATAGATCTCCACAAGAGAGGGGGAGAACTTTGTATTGAGATCCAAAAAGTGAGAAGAAGCCATCTAGCTACTAACTATGGACCTGAAGGTCTGAGGTAAACTGCTCACACTTCATTGGAGAGGCTATGATGATGTAGAAGCCCTCCGTGATGACGGCCCTCTCCGGCGGAGCTCCGGAACAGGCCCCAAGATGGGATCTCGTGGATACAGAAAGTTGCGGTGGTGGAATTAGGTTTTTAGCTCCTGTTCTAATCGTTTGGGGGTACGTAGGTATATATAGGAGGAAGGGGTACGTCGGTGGAGCACCGAGGGCCCCACGAGGCAGTGGGGCGCGCCCTAGTGGGGTGGGCGCCCCCCACCCTCATGACCGCCTCTTTGTCTCCTTGGAGTAGGGTCCAAGTCTCCTGGATCACGTTCGGTGAGAAAATCACGTTCCCGAAGGTTTTATTCCGTTTGGACTCCGTTTGATATTCTTTTTCTCTGAAATACTGAAATAGGCAAAAAACAGCAATTCTGGGCTGGGCCTCCGGATAATAGGTTAGTCCCAAAAATAATATAAAAGTGGAAAATAAAGCCCAATATACTCCAAAATAGTAGATAATATACCATGGAGCAATCAAAAATTATAGATACATTGGAGACGTATCAATGCTCACTCCTATGGATGGCAGCCAAATAAGTTGTACCCTCAACTTACTTGTGTGCAACATTTATGGCTTTGTTATTCATCTAAGCATGGAAAATAGATCATCACATTTCACTGTATATTCATGCTGATCTCTTACAGGTCTTGTTCAGGAGTTAACGCTGTTCCATAGTTCAGCTAAGATACTTGTTCTTTAGGTAACGTTGTTCCATAGTTATCATCCATCAACCAATGCTATCCCACAGGCTGGTGATTATAGTATTATACCACTTCTAGTATTACCTATGTTGTTCTTTAATACTTTTTTGTGCCATCTAGTTAATCTTGAGTACAAACGATACATATTATGTAGCTTTCATTTGTGTTCTCCCTTTAGTTTATGAGACCTGTTGCTGCTAGTTAACCCCAGTCCTACTATTTATGTCGTCTCCTACAAGCACTCATTACATAAATCTAAATACTAGTTGTCTTCCATGCATGTCAGATATAATTGCACACACTGATATATCCACAAGAACCTCACGGAGCAATGTAAAGGTGTCAGGACCCCGATTCCAAGTCACATCGATCTAGCCGGTAACACCTCATACCACTTTGCGGCCTCACGCACGGTATTTCCCCGGGTGTCGCCTTACCATGGCCTGGGACCCTTTGGGCCTTTTGGCTCACATATATGATAGTGTATCTAGCATCCATATGACAGAGAACCCGGGCCAACATGGCTAGTCGTGAACCCAAAGCGGCACTAACCTATGGGGACAGGCATACATGAATCACATCGAGCATGTCGGTCAGCAGCGTGTGAATCCGGGCTGTAGCACTAGGCTCACAGGACTTCGGGAACCCGAGCTGTAGCAGGCTAGGCAAACTCCGGATGTCACCATGTGACATTTCCCCGAAGGGACAGACACAGGAATGAAGTGAAACACATGCCGGCCAGTCAAGTGTCCTCAGCAGTAGTGCTGGGCTAGCAGGACTCCGGTGAACCGCGCTGTAGCGGACTACTATGGCTCATGGAAGCACTAGACTACATTTCCCCATCAGAGATGCTGCCAAGGATAAACAACTAGATTGTCGGATCCCACACATACCAAGCATTTCAATCATACACACAATATGCCCGATATGTGTAAATACAACATGGCATCACAACATAACTCTACAACTCAAGTATTTATTCATTAGGCTCCAAGGAGCGAGATATTACAAACATGGGTCTCATGACCCAACATTCAGAGCATACAAGTCAAAGCACACATGGAAGCTTAAACATGTCTGAGTACAGACATCTACAAATTAAAAAGGCTGAGAAGCCTGACTATCTACTAGATCCTGCCGAGGGCACAAGATCGTAGCTGAGGTAACAAGCTAAACGTCGAAGTCCACGCGGAACTACTAGCAAGACTGACGTCTCTCTGCAAAGACATAAAATAGGCAAACGTGAGTACAAATGTATCCAGCAAGACTTACATCAGAACTATCTACATATGCATGACTATCAACAAAGGGGGTGGTGGAGTTTAACTGCAGCAAGCCAGCTTTGACTCGGTGGCTATCCTAAACTACGACTGCAAGCAACTCTTTTGAGGTGGCGCACACGAGTCCACATGTTCACCATATCAATACACCACTATGGATCCACTCCCGTCTCCCTACGACAAGGCCATCCATAGCACTCACGCTTATCTTGCGAGTTTTAGAGTATCCACTTTCACTTGTCTATGAACTATGCAAGGGGTCCAAGTTTCCATATCCAAGGAATCCGGCTATTCGAATAGATAATGATAACCCTACAGGGGTGTACTTCTCCACAGACGCTCTCGCAAATTATCACCCTGTACATGTCATGTACCTCGGCAACCTTCAAGCGGAAGCCGGGCGAGGGAGTCGGCCACGACCTGACTAACCAACAAGTCTCTAGTCCAGGTTTATCGCCTATTCGGGTTCCATCCACAAGGAGATGCGGCCGGGGTGTCGCTCACGGCCCCAAACGATGTGAGCAGGGTTCCCAAGCCCACCATCCGGGTGCCACTTGGTACACCGTGCCACTGTGCGTAGTCTGTCCCAAGCCCACCTGTACCGGGTGCCACTTGGTAGACTACTAACACTACCTACAAACACCAGAAACTAGTTGCACCTCCTGGACAGAGATCGAGTTGTTTAATAAGCCGAGAGGGGCTGAGTTACCGGAACCCAATATGTGGTAGTAACTGTCTATGGATCACAAACACAGAACTCAGTTCCTGAGAACGGCTGCAATGAGACAACCCTCCATGTACTCCTACATGGCCTCTCACCGCTACCTTTACCAAATCGTGTTCACACACTTAGATCTCACGGTAGGACATGTTCACCATGTTCCAATTCATTCTTGATGAATCAGACCTGACTCAACTCTAAGCAGTAGCAGGCGTGACAACAAGCATGAATGAGTAGGCACATCAAGGCTCAAACAATTCCTACTCATGCTAGTGGGTTTCATCTATTTACTGTGGCAATGACAGGTCATGCAGAGGAAAGGGGATCAGCTACGGCAGCATGTAATAGTTGAAACGGTGTTGTCCTAATGTAGTAAAAGAGAGCAGGAGCGAGAGAGCGGGATTGTATCGGAATGAACAAGGGGGTTTCGCTTGCCTGGCACTTCTGAAGATAACATTGAGTCTTCATCAGTGTCAACGATCACAGTGTCGGAGCAGCGTCTACCGAGAGGGGACAATTACCGGCAAACAAGGAAGAGCACAATCAATGCAATGCACAAGATGATGCATGATCATGACATGACAATATGCTCTGATTTGGGCTAATGCAACAGAAAGTCATTTTGATTGAAGTGGAATTCAAAACTACATCAAATTCCAACTCCAAACCTATTATGAAATTTTCCCTAATCATGTTTCATCCTAAACAGTGAGGTTAACTCTCTTAAACATGCATGAAAATGGTATAGATGGATAGATTGGATTTTTCTGATCATTTTTCATAAATAAATTATTTCATTTGGAGTCACGGTTAAATTTCTATGATTTTTTTAGAAGTTTTGGCTATTTTCTGGAATTTCTAAATCATTTCTTAAATAGAAATAATCCAGAACTGGTTTATTGCGTCAGCCTGATGTCAAAGTGACGTCAGCAAGTCAACAGCGCCAGTGAGGTCAAACCTGACGGCTTGGACCCGCACGTAAGTGACATAGGAGGTTAAACAGCGTTATTTGACATCGGATTAATCCTAAACTAATTCTGGCAGGGCCCACATGTCAGTGTCTAGTGTTAAACTAAACATGGTGGTTAGTGGCTAATTAAGCCGGACACGTCAGCCCGCCGGAGTTACTCGCCGGTGACCTCTGGCCACGGCGGAAACACACCGAGAGGCCACTGGAAAGGCGGAGAAAAGCACCAGGAGGTAGCCCGTGCGCACGCGCATCCACGGAAGCAGGCGGCTGGGTGCGCGGGCGCCGGAGCTCGTTGGAAACGAGTCCATGGCGACGGTGGTTCTCGGCCAGGACGGGAACGGTGGCTTCGGCGGCCAAACGAGCAAGGGAACTAGGGGGTGAAACAGAGGAGCTCATGGAGGACTCGCAGAGAAGCCCAGGATGCTCGGGGAAGAGTCGAAGGCGACGGATTGATGACGGCGATCTCAGGCGCCCGTCGGTGTAGATGATGATGATGGCGTCGCTGCGGTGCTTCCCGGATTGATTGGCTCGGTGGAGGTGACGAGGACGACGGCGTGGAGCTCATAGCACGTCGGAGGGGCGTGTGGAGGCCGGTGGCCGCGCGAATGGTGGACGGCGGCGACGGGCT
Organism: Triticum monococcum; assembly: GCA_034509565.1. Lineage (NCBI taxonomy): Eukaryota > Viridiplantae > Streptophyta > Magnoliopsida > Poales > Poaceae > Triticum > Triticum monococcum. Next base: position 677,944,423 of record CM067845.1, read on the forward strand.
CCGCTCGGGCGCGAGTGAGGAAGCAGAGGAGAAGGCGGGAGAGCCAGAGAGCGAGGGGAAAGTGAGGGGAGGCGTCGGGCGTCTCCATGGCATGAGGGGGATGCAGGAGGTGGCAAGCAGGAGGTGGCCGCGTTCGGCTGCGCGCTCGCCACGCACCTGCTTCTCCTTCTGGCAGAAGGTGGAAGAAGCAGGCAGCACTGGCTGGGCTGGGCCAGCCAACTGGGCCGCCAGTTGGGCTGCCAGGTAAGTGGCCCAGGTGAGTCCTTCTCTCTCTCTCTCTCTTTCTAATTCTATTTCTGTTTTCTATTTATTTTGATCTGTTTTGAATTAGTAAAAATACTAACTCATTTTGTAAAATCCTGACAAAAATTGTGGGCACTATTTGAATTATTTCCAAAAGCCCCCAATTGTTTTCAGAAGTATTGAAGCATTTAAAATATTTATAGGCATTAAATGCTCCAATTCAAATACAATATGATTTAACTCAAAAATCCATAAATGTCCTAGAAATATGCTCATCATTTTTGGCAGAGGTTTTCACCTTTATCATAAATCATGAACATTTTCAATGACATTTCGGGTTCTTTGAAAAAGATTTTATTTAAACCTATTTGAATTCTATTGATGCTAGGGTTTGAATCATCCCCATTACAAGTTTCAAATAAATTTAGACATGATGCATGGATGCTTATGCAACTATTTGCAATCAAATTCTATGGCTGTGACAACTCACCCCCACTAATCAAGAATCTCGTCCCGAGATTCAAGACATGAGGTAAGAGGAAAGGGGGTCACGAAACTATCACGATCATCAGGATCCAACTGCCCTTCTCGAAGATGTTGATTCATTCCATCATCTTGGTTTTGACATCTTTGCCTTTGAGATCTTCACTCGGCGTGACAACGGAAAGAGAGGGAAACTCTACAGGATTCGATCTTCACGAAGATCAAGCAAACCATGATCAACTCATGGAATGAGACATTGAATCACCTCTTGATCTAAGACACAAACACACTTCAAGAGGGATGGAAACAAACAGATGACGAATGTTCAAATTGGTAGGAAACAATTCCATGCTTAAATAAAATGGTGCATGGTTTCAATGTAGCGAGGAAATAATTGCCATGATTCCATAACGGGGCACCTTAGGGAGGTGGCTCGTAAAGTTATTTCCTTAGGTGGCAAAAAGAATTACTTTTCATACATAGATCATTGAAACTCTTCATACCGGCCTAAGGAAAATCACAATCGATCATTTGATGGAGCTCGGGGGAATGGCATACTCAAACTAGGATGGATGATGTGGACTACCTTGTTGGACCCAAGGTAAGCCCACTTTCGAAGATGATCTTGGACAACAACTGCTGAGAAAAATAGCCCATGGAATTTGGCACAATGGTGGTGTAAGCTGGGAACAAAATGCAAATGTTGGGAATGTTCCAACCATCATATCTGCCTGAGATAAGGATCTGGTTGGTAACGGAATATTTCAGACAGCATGTCTGGAAAAGGAAAGGTTGCAACACAAATCGACGAGATGACGTTGCGAGATTCTCAGGAGATGAACTACGATAGCACGCTCCAAAACATGAGCTGGTTCTGCTACACACATGTGAACATGTTGTCCAAGACAAGCATGACCACATAGTAGTCTTACAACGAAACACTATCGAGTTCAGGTGGGGAATCATCATCGAGGATGTCGGAGTCCTTGCATAAGTCTTGCTCTTAAGAAGGAACTATTTCTCCTTGAACAAATCAATCAGTGGCTTGGTGTGCTAGGAATCACATATGGAATGGAGGTGGCCAACCTATCAAACCATAGAGTACTTCGCATATAGGCGTGACTAACTTGGGACGATTCCAGAGGAAGAAAAAACAATCTTTCTCGGATCCACGATGACAACTTACATCAAGTGCACGTGAATTAAAGAAAATCACTTGTTTCATCCAGACATATCCTTCATGAGATAGTATGAAGAAAATGCTTTCAAAAGTTTCCAACACTAGCTCAATGTTCAACATGAATCATGGAGGAGACAAGATGCTGTTGTTGGGCTCAACAGCAACTCGTCGGAATTTCCATATCACTGAACTTCCACCATTATGTGAACAATGTGTTACTATTGGTCAGAACAAAAGATGTAATGGTGTATGCTCGAGGGATCAACCACGAGTAAGACAACATTACGAACATCGTTGCTTCTGATTTGATTTGATGATAGCCCACACCCAAATCAAAGTTGATAAGACAATAGATCCAACAACTGATCACAGGGACCAATCGATGAAGATATCATATTTCTTCAACACACACACACACACAAAGATATCCCTTAACACGAATTAAGTTAGACAAGCTTTTATCTTCCAACTCTCCAAGTTGTTGTTTGGCTTAACCAACTAGCTCAGGGGTATCCGACACGGATTCTTGGAGAAGGGGTGGTTATAAGAGAACCAACTTGATCACGAGCTCAACATAATGGCCAGGGAACAACCTGGTGATACTTCCGAGAGGATATTCAGAAAATCATGAACCACCGCTATGTTATTAAGCTCGGGAGCATTAAAGCAAAAATGATGTGATCAAAAGAGCGAGGGATTGAAATAATCCAAACTCATTGATCGAGGAGTACACCAGGAAAATGGACTAGGTAGCAAAATCTATCTTAGAATGATGATTCAGTAACCAACACACTAAGAATGGGATTATCGTCCATTAACTACCAAGCAACATGTTTGCTAGGAGTATGGATTTCACACATCATGTTTCACTTGTCGGCATTCCGATTGCAACAACACAGAACCGATGAACGAATGATGATGGCGAGAAATATCACTTCATCAAGAATTCATAAGAGTTGGTGCAATTCTCATGACATTACTGACATCAAGAGGGTAATACTTCAGGGTAGAACAGAATCAAAAGCTGGATTGGCATTTTGACCTGCGGAATACAACTGCTTTGACCCAATCCCAAATATGGATGGGGCTCTGGAGTTTGTTTCTCCTAGTCCTTCCGGATTAGAATGGCTTGATGGACCACAAGAGTAGTAGGCATCGATTAACGGATGCACGCATGCTCTTGACTATCAATTGATAGACGAGGGTCAGAAGACAACTAAAATGGGACAACTTAAAAGAACATATTATTTTCTGAGTTGTGGATGCATGGACTAGCATGTCGAACGAGTTCAACATATTTCTTTCGGATAACCCATGCAGAAAGGTAGAACTGGCACAGTCACAATGCAGAACGAATAACTCATCAAGAGTACTCTGGTTGTGATCTTTTGGTTCAAAAGAACTTCTGCCACAAGCACTTCATGGTATTTGGAAGAAGGAAATACCACAAACCTCGAGGACTATCGCAAGGTTACTAATATTCTAAAGGAACTAGCAAACACTATCAACAGAAGGTAAGTGGAGTTAATCTTGGGTCAAAACCCAGGAATAGAATGCCTACTAACTAAATGGCATCACGGGATGCTTTCAAGAATAACGGCCAGAATCATCACACTGGAAATGCAAAACATGGTTCCATTACTAGGTGGTACTCTAAGACATCTAGGGTCATAATAATAATTCCAACATATATGTCGAGGCAATAGAATACCTCAACTCACAATTAGTGTGATTAACCTGGCCTAGAGGAACATCATAAACGAGAGAGAAAGGATTTTGCAAACGCATCAGATTGTTTGGAAACCTGGGACGACTCGGACAGCATACCGGCTGTAAATGCTCAAAAAGTTTTGAGACGTCCTGCAAATTGGTGGCATAACCACTCAGAAGCACAATATCAAGGTTCCGAGACCAACTATGAACAGACGGAAGTAGTAGGAACTGAACTGAGGCTTAAACTCAACAATCCTAGGCAACTACGGTTTAGTAACACGTCATCCTGAGAGATAGAAGAGAAGCCTAGTTCTTAACCCCGTAGGAAAAAGATAAGATGACTTAGATCAGAAGGTCATGATGATAAGGAGTAAAAAGAGCCTTACGTTCCCTTCCACAATCAATTCCCTTACATAACTAAAGCATTTCTAGACTTGACTTTGACCGGTTTGGCTTGGTAATCCTACAGGCAGTCAGGCTCTGATACCAAAGCTATCAGGACCCTGATTCCAAGTCACATCGATCTAGCCGGTAACACCTCATATCACTTTGCGGCCTCACGCATGGTATTTCCCTGGGTGTCGCCTTAGCATGGCCCGGCACCGTTTGCGCCTTTTGGCTCATGTATATGATAGTGTCGCTAGCATCCAGATGACAGAGAACCCGGGCCGACATGGCTAGTCGTGAACCCAAAGCGGCACTAGACTATGGGGACAGGCATACATGAATCACATCGAGCATGTCGGTCCGCAGCGTGTGAATCCGGGCTGTGGCACTGGGCTAACGGGACTCCGGGAACCCGGGCTGTAGCAGGCTAGGCAGGACTCCGGATGTCACCGCGTGACATTTCCCCGAAGGGACAGACACAGGAACGAAGTGAAACACATGCCGGCCAGTCAAGTGTCCTGAGCAGTAGTGCTGGGCTAGCAGGACCCCGGTGAACCGGTCTCTAGCGGACTACTATGGCTCATGGAAGCACTAGACTACATTTCCCCATAAGAGATGCTGCCAAGGATAAACAACTATATTGTCGGATCCCACACATACAAAGCATTTCAATCATACACACAATATGCCCGATATGTGTAAATACAACATGGCATCACAACATAACTCTACAACTCAAGTATTTATTCATTAGGCTCCAAGGAGCGAGATATTACAAACATGGGTCTCATGACCCAACATTCAGAGCATACAAGTCAAAGCACACACGGAAGCTTAACATGTCTGAGTACAGACATCTACAAATGAAAAAGGCTGAGAAGCCTGACTATCTACTAGATCCTGCCGAGGGCACAAGATCGTAGCTGAGGTAACAAACTAAACGTCGAAGTCCACGCGGAACTACTAGCGAGACTGACGTCTCTCTGCAAAAACATAAAATAGGCAAATGTGAGTACAAATGTACCCAGCAAGACTTACATCAGAACTATCTACATATGCATCGGTATCAACAAAGGGGGTGGTGGAGTTTAACTGCAGCAAGCCAACTTTGACTCGGTGGCTATCCTAAACTACGACTGCAAGCAACTCTTTTAAGGTGGCGCACACGAGTCCACATGTTCACCATTTCAATACACCACTATGGATCCGCTCCCGTCTCCCTACGAGAAGGCCATCCATAGCACTCACGCTTATCTTGCGAGTTTTAGAGTATCCACTTTCACTTGTCTATGAACTATGCAAGGGGTCCAAGTTTCCATATCCGAGGAATCCGGCTATTCGAATAGATAATGATAACCCTGCAGGGGTGTACTTCTTCACACACGCTCTCGACACTTATCGCCCTGTACACGTCACGTACCTCGGCAACCTTCAAGCGGAAGCCGGGCGAGGGAGTCAGCCACGACCTGACTAACCAACAAGTCTCTAGTCCAGGTTTATCGCCTATTCGGGTTCCATCCGCAAGGAGATCCGGCCGGGGTGTCGCTCACGGCCCTAAACAATGTGAGCAGGGTTCCCAAGCCCACCATCCGGGTGCCACTAGGTACACCGTGCCACTGTGCCTAGTCTGTCCCAAGCCCACCTGTACCGGGTGCCACTTGGTAGACTACTAACACTACCAACAAACACCAAAAACTAGTTGCAATTCCTGGACAGAGATCGAGTTGTTTAATAAGCCGAGAGGGGCCGAGTTACCGGAACCCAATGTGTGGTAGTAACTGTTCAGGGATCACAAACACATAACTCAGTTCGTGAGAACGGCTGCAATGAGACAACCCAACATGTACTCCTACATGGCCTCTAACCGCTACCTTTACCAAATCATGTTCACACACTTAGCTCTAAATGGTAGGACATGTTCACCACGTTCCAATTCATTCTTGATGAATCAGACCTGACTCAACTCTAAGCAGTAGCAGGCGTGACAACAAGCATGAATGAGTAGGCACATCAAGGCTCAAACAATTCCTACTCATGCTAGTGGGTTTCATCTATTTACTGTGGCAATGACAGGTCATGCAGAGGAAAGGGGATCAGCTACGGCAGCATGTAATAGTTGAAACGGTGTTGTCCTAATGTAGTAAAAGAGAGTAGGAGCGAGAGAGCGGGATTGTATCGGAATGAACAAGGGGGTTTCGCTTGCCTGGCACTTCTGAAGATAACATTGAGTCTTCATCAGTGTCAACGATCACAGTGTCGGAGCAGCGTCTACCGAGAGGGGACAATTACCGGCAAACAAGGAAGAGCACAATCAATGCAATGCACAATATGATGCATGATCATGACATGACAATATGCTGTGATTTGGGCTAATGCAACAGAAAGTCATTTTGATTGAAGTGGAATTCAAAACTACATCAAATTCCAACTCCAAACCTATTATGAAATTTTCCCTAATCATGTTTCATCCTAAACAGTGAGGTTAACTTTCTTAAACATGCATGAAAATGGTATAGATGGATAGATTGGATTTTTCTAATCATTTTTCATAAATAAATTATTTCATTTGGAGTCACGGTTGAATTTCTATGATTTTTAGAAGTTTTGGCTATTTTCTGGAATTTCTAAATCATTTCTGAAATAGAAATAATCCAGAACTGGTTTATTGCGTCAGCCTGATGTCAAAGTGACGTCAGCAAGTCAACAGCGCCAGTGAGGTCAAACCTGACGGCTTGGACCCGCACGTAAGTGACACATGAGGTTAAACAGGGTTATTTGACATTAGATTAATCCTAAACTAATTCTGGCAGGGCCCACATGTTAGTGTCTAGTGTTAAACTAAACAGGGTGGTTAGTGGCTAATTAAGCCGGACACGTCAGCCCGCCGGAATTAGTCGCCGGTGACCTCTGGCCACGGCGGAAACACACTGGGAGGCGACGGGAGCGGCGGAGAGAGGCACCAGGAGGTAGCCCGTGCGCGCGCGCATCCACGGAAGCAGGCGGCTGGGTGCGGGGGCGTCGGAGCTCGTCGGAAACGAGTCCGTGGCGGCGGTGGTTCTCCGCCAGGACGGGAACGGCGGCTTCGGTGGCCAAACGAGCACGGGAACTAGGGGGAGAAACAGAGGAGCTCACGGAGGACTCGCAGAGAAGCCCAGCGTGCTCGGGGAAGCGCCGAAGGCGACGAATTGACGACGGCGATCTCGGGCGCCCGTCGGTGTAGATGATGACGATGGCGTCGCTGCGGTGCTTCCCGGATTGATTGGCTCGGTGGAGGTGACGAGGACGACGGTGTGGAGCTCATAGCACGTCGGAGGGGCGTGTGGAGGCCGGTGGCCGTGCGAATGGTGGACGACGGCGACGAGCTCCGCTCGGGCGCGAGTGAGGAAGCAGAGGAGAGGGGCGGAGAGCTAGAGAGCAATGGGAAAGTGAGGGGAGGTGTCGGGCATCTCCGTGGCGTGAGGGGGAGGCAGGAGGTGGCCGCGTTCGGCTGCGCGCTCGCCACGCACCTGCTTCTCCTTCTGGCAGAAGGTGGAAGAAGCAGGCAGCGCTGGCTGGGTTGGGCCAGCCAACTGGGCCGCCAGGTGGGCTACCAGGTAACTGGCCCAGGTGAGTCCTTGTCTCTCTTTCTTTCTAATTCTGTTTCGGTTTTCTATTTATTTTGATCTGTTTTGAATTAGTAAAAATACTAACTCATTTTGTAAAATCCTGACAAAAATTGTGGGCACTATTTGAATTATTTCCAAAAGCCCCCAATTGTTTTCAGAAGTATTGAAGCATTTAAAATATTTATAGGCATTAAATGCTCCAATTCAAATACAATATTATTTAACTCAAAAATCCATAAATGTCCTAGAAATATGCTCATCATTTTTGGCAGAGGTTTTCACCTTTATCATAAACCATGAACATTTTCAATGACATTTCGGGTTCTTTGAAAAAGATTTTATTTAAACCTATTTGAATTCTATTGATGCTAGGGTTTGAATCATCCCCATTACAACATTCAAACAAATTTAGACATGATGCATGGATGCTTATGCAACTATTTGCAATCAAATTCTAGGGCTGTGACAAAAGGCCAATAAACTTGATGTCAATGATACCCAATATGATGGAACATGTAAAGGCAGTTCTTCAGAAGACTTGCAGAAAGATGATGAATCCTCTTCACCCCACAAGGTTCTTGCTCTAACTTGGCCTGTGATATGGGTACAACATGCATATAATGTCCTGGAGTGTATCTACTCTATTGCAATGCCATGTGCTTAGCATGCTGATCATGCACGTAAATATGGCATGCCTTCCTGTTTTTCAGTACCTATTCCATTCATTATAACATGTTTCAAATTCAAGTACTGTCATTCTACTCTATCGCAATGCCATCTGCTTAATTTGGACATCAGTATGTACTTCATCTGTCTACCATAGCATGTTTTTTACATTGAAGTGTTGTTCTAGTGCTTTGTTGCAATGCCATATTATTTTCCCAATCATACACGTGTATGTTGCCTTAGTTATTTCTGTACGTATTCTGCTAGCATACTATTTTACATTCACCTAGTGTTTTTTTGCTGTGTTGTCCTGTCGTATCCCTAGCTCTTACACCATACTACCTCCGTCCGGATTACATGTTGCCGAAATGGATAAAAAAGGATGTATGTAGAACTGAAATACGCCTAGACCCATTCATTTTTTCCAGATGCAGGGAATACATGTCAATATGTCATGCCTTTCTATTCTTCAGTACCTATTCCATCTCTCTGTTGTCGCATGTTTTATAATTAAAGCACCATTCTTCTATACAAGGCATCCAAGGGGAAGTCGACTATGTTGGAATCTGAAGGGTTACAAACAAGGCCTTTGCAAAATATCCAAATGCTAGGAGATAATAAACCAACTCCAGTTTTTATAGATACTGCTCCAGCACAGAGAAACCCAACTCCTACTGATAATAAGCAGATTCCAGTGGCCAAAGAACTAGTCCGCTCCAGTCTAGCAAAAATATGTCAACTCAATTCTAAGAAGCGTGTGCGTATCCTTGCATCATGAAATTTTATAGCATGCTGATCATATTTTCTACATGTTTCTTACCCATCTCTCTTTTAGAAAATAAGCTTAACGGATAGAAGAATTTCTGCAATGGTATCGTTTATGAGGAAAGATTCTTGCAGGAATTCTCTATGCTCCAATGTAGATGTAAGTACCTGTTGTATATCACTATATTTTTACTTCAGCATGTATTTTGTTAATCGGCGTGAATCCAACCTTTATCTGATCTAAATTTAGATGTAGCAAAATGTATGATTAAAGGCGACAATGTTGATTTTTGCAAGGAAAACTGCCTGGTAGTTTTGCATCCTGAACTGCATGAGTGTACTATCTCATACCAGTGGGTTTGAATACTTTGGTTCTGTAGTGGGTTTTTCAGTGTTTTTTTGACTGTGTTGTCCTGTCGTATCCCTAGCTCTAACATAATACTCTCTTCATCCGGATTAAATGTCGCGGAAATGGAGAAAACTGGATGTATCTAGAATTGAAATACGCCTAGACCCATCCATTTATTTCCGGATGGAGGGAATACATGTCAATATGTCATGCCTTTCTATTCTTCAGTACCTATTCCATCTCTGTTGTAGCATGTTTTATAACTGAATCACCATTCTTCTATATAAGGAATGCAAGCGGAAGATGGCTATGTTAGAATCTAAAGGGTTATAAACCAGGTCTTTGCAAAAGATCCAAATGCCAGGAGATAATAAACGAACTCCATTTTTCATAGATACTGCTCCAGCATAGAGAAACCCAACTCCCACTGATAATAAGTAGATTCCAGTGGCCAAAGAACTAGTCCGCTCCAGTCCAGCAAAAGAATGTTAACTCCATTCTAAGAAGCGTGTGCGTATCCTCGCATCATGAAATTTTATAGCATTCTGATCATATTTTCTACATGTTTCTTACCCATCTCTCTTTTAGAAAATAAGGTTAAACGATACAAGACTTCCACCATTGGGATCATATTCGAGGAAAATATCTTGCGGGAATTCTCTACGATCCAATGCTGATGTAAGTACCTGTTGTATATCACTATATTTTTACATCGGCATGTATTTTGTTAATCGGCATGAATCTAACCTTTATCTGATCTAAAATTAGTTGTAGCAAAATGTTAAAGGTGCCAATGTTGATTTTTGTAGGGAAAATTGCCTGGTAGTTTTGCATACTGAGCTGCATGAATGTACTATCTCATATCACGCACATTACTAAATTGTAGTGCTTCTCTGGTTGCCCATTCATTCATTGTGTTAATGTTGCTGTCGTATTACCTTACCTGTCTGATGATAGCTGTGCCATATTGTGTTAATTTGGTGTAGGCTAGTTGCCCAAACGTTCGTTGTGTCAATGTTGCTTTCCTATTATCTGACTTGGCCAATGATAGCAATGCTAGTGTGTTAATTTTGTGTAGTCTACTAAAGATAAGAAGACAAACTCTAAAAACAGCAAGGCAACCCCATTGTTTCTTTCCAGTAAATCTAGGCCAGGTAATATGGCAATAACTCATTATTAATCTGTTTGGTTCCCGTCCTAATTTATGTTATGATGTAGTGGTCGAGACACTCTCCACTATCAATAATACAAGCCTGCCAAAATCGCCATCTGAATCTGTTCAGTATCCTCTGTCTTGAATGCAATAGAATAAATGTATGTTTGTGAACCAATTAATGACTGAAGCAATGATGGAAATGGTGGATGAATCAAAGGTGCAGAGTCGTGCGACACAACAACTGGTCAATGTTTTCAGAGACAGTGTAGCAAAGCAGCAAGAACTTGCCCACATGCTTATGGGCGTCTGAAAGCACAAGTGATCCCTGGGTAGTTTTGATAATTAATGACAACATATCTCTTGTTGGACTAATACTTTTACCTAGTATGTTTCAGACAAGTTCAACAAATTAAGTGGCATGGACTAAAGAATGTGGAACCCCTTCAAGATGCTAAGGACAAAGGATTAGCTCAAGCTTCAAGATCAAGACTCTACACTTTCTATTTTAGTGATCCAAGATCCCATTGAGTCTATAGGAAAAGCAAATACTATCAAGAGGGGATGAGGTGTTGCGTAATGGCTTGCCCGCTCAAAGTTCTTAGTGATATGCTCCAAAACCCTCAACTACCTTACCCACATGCACATATGACCTAAACCAAAAGTCAAACTCGGCCCCACCGATTCTTCTATCCGGCGCCACCGAGTTCAGATGTCATAGCCACTGCCACAAACCCTAGGCAAGCCGGTTTCACCGAGAGGGATCTCGGTCTCACCGAGATGGGATTGTAATCTCTCTGTGTATGTCCATTACCAAAATCGGTCCCACCGAGGTTGAGCAATCAGTACTACCGAGATTACAATGCAAAATTTCTGGTTAGCTTATTACCAAACTCGGTCCCACCGAGTTTGTGTAATCGGTCTCACCAAGTTTGCCTGACCAACTCTCTGGTTAGCTTATTACCAAAATCGGTCCCACTGAGTTTGTGTAATCGGTCTCACCGAGATTATGTTATTCCCTAACCCTAACCATATCGGTCCTACCGAGTTGCATCTCAGTTCGTGAGAACGGCTGCAATGAGACAACCCAACATGTACTCCTACATGGCCTCTCACCGCTACCTTTACCAAATCGTGTTCACACACTTAGCTCTAAACGGTAGAACATGTTCACCACGTTCCAATTCATTCTTGATGAATCAGACCTGACTCAACTCTAAGCAGTAGCGGGCGTGACAACAAGCATGAATGAGTAGGCACATCAAGGCTCAAACAATTCCTACTTATGCTAGTGGGTTTCATCTATTTACTGTGGCAATGACAGGTCATGCAGAGGAAAGGGGATCAGCTACGGCAGCATGTAATAGTTGAAACGGTGTTGTCCTAATGTAGTAAAAGAGAGCAGGAGCGAGAGAGCGGGATTGTATCGGAATGAACAAGGGGGTTTCGCTTGCCTGGCACTTCTGAAGATAACATTGAGTCTTCATCAGTGTCAACGATCACAGTGTCGGAGCAGCGTCTACCGAGAGGGGACAATTACCGGCAAACAAGGAAGAGCACAATCAATGCAATGCACAATATGATGCATCGTCATGACATGACAATATGCTGTGATTTGGGCTAATGCAACAGAAAGTCATTTTGATTGAAGTGGAATTCAAAACTACATCAAATTCCAACTCCAAACCTATTATGAAATTTTCCCTAATCATGTTTCATCCTAAACAGTGAGGTTAACTTTCTTAAACATGCATGAAAATGGTATAGATGGATAGATTGGATTTTTCTAATCATTTTTCATAAATAAATTATTTCATTTGGAGTCACGGTTGAATTTCTATGATTTTTAGAAGTTTTGGCTATTTTCTGGAATTTCTAAATCATTTCTGAAATAGAAATAATCCAGAACTGGTTTATTGCGTCAGCCTGATGTCAAAGTGACGTCAGCAAGTCAACAGCGCCAGTGAGGTCAAACCTGACGGCTTGGACCCGCACGTAAGTGACACAGGAGGTTAAACAGGGTTATTTGACATTAGATTAATCCTAAACTAATTCTGGCAGGGCCCACATGTTAGTGTCTAGTGTTAAACTAAACAGGGTGGTTAGTGGCTAATTAAGCCGGACACGTCAGCCCGCCGGAATTAGTCGCCGGTGACCTCTGGCCATGGCGGAAACACACTGGGAGGCGACGAGAGCGGCGGAGAGAGGCACCAGGAGTTAGCCCGTGCGCGCGCGCATCCACGGAAGCAGACGGCTGGGTGCGGGGGCGTCGGAGCTCGTCGGAAACGAGTCCGTGGCGGCGGTGGTTCTCCGCCAGGACGGGAACGGCGGCTTCCGTGGCCAAACGAGCACGGGAACTAGGGGGAGAAACAGAGGAGCTCACGGAGGACTTGCAGAGAAGCCCAGCGTGCTCGGGGAAGCGCCGAAGGCGACGAATTGACGAAGGCGATCTCGGGCGCCCGTCGGTGTAGATGATGACGATGGCGTCGCTGCGGTGCTTCCCAGATTGATTGGCTCGGTGGAGGTGACGAGGACGACGGTGTGGAGCTCATAGCACGTCGGAGGGGCGTGTGGAGGCCGGTGTCCGTGCGAATGGTGGATGACGGCGACGGGCTCCGCTCGGGCGCGAGTGAGGAAGCAGAGGAGAGGGGCGGAGAGCTAGAGAGCAATGGGAAAGTGAGGGGAGGTGTCGGGCATCTCCGTGGCGTGAGGGGGAGGCAGGAGGTGGCAAGCAGGAGGTGGCCGCGTTTGGCTGCGCGCTTGCCACACACCTGCTTCTCCTTCTGGCAGAAGGTGGAAGAAGCAGGCAGCGCTGGCTGGGTTGGGCCAGCCAACTGGGCCGCCAGGTGGGCTACCAGGTAAGTGGCCCAGGTGAGTCCTTGTCTCTCTTTCTTTCTAATTCTGTTTCGGTTTTCTATTTATTTTGATCTGTTTTGAATTAGTAAAAATACTAACTCATTTTGTAAAATCCTGACAAAAATTGTGGGCACTATTTGAATTATTTCCAAAAGCCCCCAATTTTTTTCAGAAGTATTGAAGCATTTAAAATATTTATAGGCATTAAATGCTCCAATTCAAATACAATATTATTTAACTCAAAAATCCATAAATGTCCTAGAAATATGCTCATCATTTTTGGCAGAGGTTTTCACCTTTATCATAAACCATGAACATTTTCAATGACATTTCGGGTTCTTTGAAAAAGATTTTATTTAAACCTATTTGAATTCTATTGATGCTAGGGTTTGAATCATCCCCATTACAACTTTCAAACAAATTTAGACATGATGCATGGATGCTTATGCAACTATTTGCAATCAAATTCTAGGGCTGTGACAAAAGGCCAATAAACTTGATGTCAATGATACCCAATATGATGGAACATGTAAAGGCAGTTCTTCAGAAGACTTGCAGAAAGATGATGAATCCTCTTCACCCCACAAGGTTCTTGCTCTAACTTGGCCTGTGATATGGGTACAACATGCATATAATGTCCCGGAGTGTATCTACTCTGTTGCAATGCCATGTGCTTAGCATGCTGATCATGCATGTAAATATGGCATGCCTTCCTGTTTTTCAGTACCTATTCCATTCATTATAACATGTTTCAAATTCAAGTACTATCATTCTACTCTATCGCAATGCCATCTGCTTAATTTGGACATCAGTATGTACTTCATCTGTCTACCATAGCATGTTTTTTACATTGAAGTGTTGTTCTAGTGCTCTGTTGCAATGCCATATTATTTTCCCAATCATACACGTGTATGTTGCCTTAGTTATTTCTGTACGTATTCTGCTAGCATACAATTTTACATTCACCTAGTGTTTTTTTGCTGTGTTGTCCTGTCGTATCCCTAGCTCTTACACCATACTACCTCCGTCCGGATTACATGTTGCCGAAATGGATAAAAAAGGATGTATGTAGAACTGAAATACGCCTAGACCCATTCATTTTTTCCAGATGCAGGGAATACATGTCAATATGTCATGCCTTTCTATTCTTCAGTACCTATTCCATCTCTCTATTGTCGCATGTTTTATAATTAAAGCACCATTCTTCTATACAAGGCATCCAAGGGGAAGTCGACTATGTTGGAATCTGAAGGGTTACAAACAAGGCCTTTGCAAAATATCCAAACGCTAGGAGATAATAAACCAACTCCAGTTTTTATAGATACTGCTCCAGCACAGAGAAACCCAACTCCTACTGATAATAAGCAGATTCCAGTGGCCAAAGAACTAGTCCGCTCCAGTCTAGCAAAAATATGTCAACTCAATTCTAAGAAGCGTGTGCGTATCCTTGCATCATGAAATTTTATAGCATGCTGATCATATTTTCTACATGTTTCTTACCCATCTCTCTTTTAGAAAATAAGCTTAACGGATAGAAGAATTTCTGCAATGGTATCGTTTATGAGGAAAGATTCTTGCAGGAATTCTCTATGCTCCAATGTAGATGTAAGTACCTGTTGTATATCACTATATTTTTACTTCAGCATGTATTTTGTTAATCGGCGTGAATCCAACCTTTATCTGATCTAAATTTAGATGTAGCAAAATGTATGATTAAAGGCGACAATGTTGATTTTTGCAAGGAAAACTGCCTGGTAGTTTTGCATCCTGAGCTGCATGAGCGTACTATCTCATACCAGTGGGTTTGAATACTTTGGTTCTGTAGTGGGTTTTTCAGTGTTTTTTTGACTGTGTTGTCCTGTCGTATGCCTAGCTCTAACATAATACTCTCTTCGTCCGGATTAAATGTCGCGGAAATGGAGAAAACTGGATGTATCTAGAATTGAAATACGCCTAGACCCATCCATTTATTTCCGGATGGAGGGAATACATGTCAATATGTCATGCCTTTCTATTCTTCAGTACCTATTCCATCTCTGTTGTAGCATGTTTTATAACTGAATCACCATTCTTCTATATTAGGAATGCAAGCGGAAGATGGCTATGTTAGAATCTAAAGGGTTATAAACCAGGTCTTTGCAAAAGATCCAAATGCCAGGAGATAATAAACGAACTCCATTTTTCATAGATACTGCTCCAGCACAGAGAAACCCAACTCCCACTGATAATAAGTAGATTCCAGTGGCCAAAGAACTAGTCCGCTCCAGTCCAGCAAAAGAATGTTAACTCCATTCTAAGAAGCGTGTGCGTATCCTCGCATCATGAAATTTTATAGCATTCTGATCATATTTTCTACATGTTTCTTACCCATCTCTCTTTTAGAAAATAAGGTTAAACGATACAAGACTTCCTCCATTGGGATCATATTCGAGGAAAATATCTTGCGGGAATTCTCTACGATCCAATGCTGATGTAAGTACCTGTTGTATATCACTATATTTTTACATCGGCACGTATTTTGTTGATCGGCATGAATCTAACCTTTATCTGATCTAAAATTAGTTGTAGCAAAATGTTAAAGGTTCCAATGTTGATTTTTGTAAGGAAAATTGCCTGGTAGTTTTGCATACTGAGCTGCATGAATGTACTATCTCATATCACGCACATTACTAAATTGTAGTGCTTCTCTGGTTGCCCATTCATTCATTGTGTTAATGTTGCTGTCGTATTACCTTACCTGTCTGATGATAGCTGTGCCATATTGTGTTAATTTGGTGTAGGCTAGCTGCCCAAACGTTCGTTGTGTCAATGTTGCTTTCCTATTATCTGACTTGGCCAATGATAGCAATGCTAGTGTGTTAATTTTGTGTAGGCTACTAAAGATAAGAAGACAAACTCTAAAAACAGCAAGGCAACCCCATTGTTTCTTTCCAGTAAATCTAGGCCAGGTAATATGGCAATAACTCATTATTAATCTGTTTGGTTCCCGTCCTAATTTATGTTATGATGTAGTGGTCCAGACACTCTCCACTATCAATAATACAAGCCTGCCAAAATCGCCATCTGAATCTGTTCAGTATCCTCTGTCTTGAATGTAACAGAATAAATGTATGTTTGTGAACCAATTAATGACTGAAGCAATGATGGAAATGGTGGATGAATCAGAGGTGCAGAGTCGTGCGACACAACAACTGGTCAATGTTTTCAGAGACAGTGTAGCAAAGCAGCAAGAACTTGCCCACATGCTTATGGGCATCTGAAAGCACAAGTGATCCCTGGATAGTTTTGATAATTAATGACAACATATCTCTTGTTGGACTAATACTTTTACCTAGTATGTTTCAGACAAGTTCAACAAATTAAGTGGCATGGACTAAAGAATGTGGAACCCCTTCAAGATGCTAAGGACAAAGGATTAGCTCAAGCTTCAAGATCAAGACTCTACACTTTCTATTTTAGTGATCCAAGATCCCATTGAGTCTATAGGAAAAGCAAATACTATCAAGAGGGGATGAGGTGTTGCGTAATGGCTTGCCCGCTCAAAGTTCTTAGTGATATGCTCCAAAACCCTCAACTACCTTACCCACATGCACATATGACCTAAACCAAAAGTCAAACTCGGCCCCACCGATTCTTCTATCCGGCGCCACCGAGTTCAGATGTCATAGCCACTGCCACAAACCCTAGGCAAGCCGGTTTCACCGAGAGGGATCTCGGTCTCACCGAGATGGGATTGTAATCTCTCTGTGTATGTCCATTACCAAAATCGGTCCCACCGAGGTTGAGCAATCAGTACTACCGAGATTACAATGCAAACTTTCTGGTTAGCTTATTACCAAACTCGGTCCCACCGAGTTTGTGTAATCGGTCTCACCAAGTTTGCCTGACCAACTCTCTGGTTAGCTTATTACCAAAATCGGTCCCACTGAGTTTGTGTAATCGGTCTCACCGAGATTATGTTATGCCCTAACCCTAACCATATCGTCCCTACCGAGTTGCATCTCAGTCCCACCGAAAATCCTAACGGTCACTAGGTTTTCTAAATCGGTCTGACCGAGTTTCTCAATTCGGTCTCACCGAGATTGGTAAATTGTGTGTAACGGTTAGTTTTTGTGTGGAGGCTATATATACTCCTCCACCCACTCTTCATTCGTAGAGAGAGAGCCATCAGAACATACCTACACTTCCAATACACATTTTCTGAGAGGGAACCACCTACTCATGTGTTGAGGCCAAGATATTCCATTCCCACAATATGAATCTTGATCTCTAGCCTTCCCCAAGTTGCTTTCCACTCAAATCTTCTTTCCACCAAATCCAAATCCTATCAGAGAGAGTTTAGTGTTGGGGAGACTATCATTTGAAGCACAAGAGCAAGGAGTTCATCATCAACACACCATTTGTTACTCCTTGGAGAGTGGTGTCTCCTAGATTGGCAAGGTGTCACTTGGGACCCTCCGACAAGATTGTGGAGTTGAACCAAGGAGTTTGTAAGGGCAGGGAGATCACCTACTTCGTGAAGATCTACCGCTAGTGAGGCAAGTCCTTCGTGGGTGATGGCCATGATGGGATAGACAAGGTTGCTACTTTGTGGACACTGGTAGAAAAAGGGCCTACAGTCCCGGTTCGTAAGGGCCTTTAGTCCCGGTTCCTGAACCGGGACTAAAGTGTCGGTACTAATACCTCCCCCCTTTAGTCCCGGTTCAATCCAGAACCGGGACTAAAGGGCGCGGCCACGTGGAGCTCCACCTTTAGTCCCGGTTGGTAACACCAACCGGGACTAAAGGAAATTTTATGATTTTTTTTTTGAAATTTTTTTTTGAAATTTTTTTGGATTTTTTTTATTTTCAAATTTCTGAATTATTTTAACCTCTAGTCTGTAATCACCACCCCTCATCACTTCTCAATTTATCCTTTAATCACCCCTCATCATTCCAAATCATCTAACTTCCCGACCGGTCACCCATCCCTCTCACTACTCCAGCCGAAGCACGCTTAACTTCCGGGTTCTATTCTCTCTCGCTCCAAGTCTGCACTTGTTGTTTTCCTGACAATAGTAAGATGTCAATCCTATTAACCTTCAGGAATTTTGCTTGAGCATGAAGTGACACATTTCACTGTTTGAGTTTGAAACTATTGTTTTAAAAAATAATAATTATTTAGTAACACTAATATTTCTTGAATAATTAGTTTGACCACAGTTTGACCAGATTTGACCAAAATTGAAATAACTAAAATAATTATTTAGTAACACTAATATTCTAGAATAATTAGTTTGACCATTGTTTGCCCACTGTTTAAATATTTTTCAATTTTTTCCACTCTAGATCTTAAAAGCCCCGTAACTTTTTTCTATTAGGTTTTTGAGGATTTTGAAAATGTTTAACGGGGTTTTCTATTAGGTTTTCTAGACCACATATCACATGAGAAACTTATTTTCTTTTATTTTTTTGACATTTCCATTATTTTCTTTTATTTTTTTTAAAACTAAAAAGGCGATCCACGGGGGGGGGGGGGTAGAGTTTGAAAATGGGACCTTTAGTACCGGTTCGTGGCATGAACCGGGACTAAAGGTCTCAACCCCATTAGTTCCGGTTCGTGCCTCAAACCGGGACTAAAGGTCTAATCTTTAGTTCCGGTTTGAGACACAAACCGGGACTAAAGGACATCGCACCCTTTAGTCCCGGTTCGTGGCTTAAACCGGGACTAAAGGGCCCGAGTGAACCGGGACTAATGCCTTCGCCGCACGAACCGGGACCAATGCTCAGATTAGTCCCGGTTCTAGACTGAACCGGGACTAATGGGCTGAGCCGGCCTGGACCATAGCCCTGTTTTCTACTAGTGGGACCCTTCGTGGGTGGAGCCCTCCGTGGACTTGCGCAACGGTTACCCTTCGTGGGTTGAAGTCTCCATCAACGTGGATGTACGATAGCACCACCTATCATAACCACGACAAAAACAGCCGTGTCTCCAATTGCGTTTGAATTCTCCAAACCCTTCCCCTTACATTCTTGCAAGTTGCATGCTTTACTTTCTGGTGCTCATATACTCTTTTCATTCTTGCTTGATATGTAGTGTGTTTGTTAAACTTGTGCCAAAACTCCACTTCAACTCAAAGAAATTAAAAACTGCAACTTTTGGTACTTAGTGTCTTATTGCCCCCCCTCTAGACACCTCTTCTCGATCCTTTCAATTGGTATCAGAGCCTTGGTCTCCATTGCCTTGGTTTAAACACCTTTGGAGGAAGATGGATGTGTCTACTTTGGGGAGTCTTAGACATAGAGTGCTTATTCTTGATGGAGAATATTTTCATGAGTGGAAAAATGAAATGCTTGATATTTTCAATGAATACCACTTGAACAAGTACATTGCTATCCCTTGTGCATGTCATATTGATCCCTTGCATCCCACACCTGAAGAGGATCTTGACATGATTCGCAATCTTAGAACCATCAATCTTATCATACGAGGATTGCCCAAAAATTTGATTGCTAGTTTGCCTACTTTTGATTGTGCCTATACTATATGTAAATTTCTTGAGGAACGATTTCCAGATTATTCCTCGAAAAATTTGGACGAAATTCTCCATAAGTCTATTGCTTTGAGTAAGATGAATTCTAGTGATCCTAGCTTTGGTGATTGTCTATTTGAGCTTACTAATCTCATGCGTGCCATAGGAAATGTTGGGATCATTAGCGATATCATATCCGAAGCTATTAGAATTCATAAAGGTGACCATTGCGATGATCATTTGTCTAATGAATTACCCTCTCTACGAATTGATCAATCACAAAATGATGTTGAACGTGGATACTATTATGAGGATGATGATAGTGACTATGATCTTGATAATGCGATGAGACACTTTGGTCTTATGGCAAATCTTTGCGGCTACATGGCTGGAGGAAAGGAATGGGTCCTTGATAGTGGATGTACTGATCATATGACCGGAGATAAAGACATGTTCCGTGAGCTTACTGGAAACGACGGCCCTCGAAAGTATGTCACTTTTGGTGATAATTAAAAGGGTAAGGTGGTTGGCCTTGGTAAGGTCACTAGTAGAAAACAGGGCTTTGGTCCAGGCCGAGGTGGCACATTAGTCCCGGTTCAGTCTAGAACCGGGACCCATGGGGCCATCTGTACTGGTTCGTGAGGCCAGGGCCTGCCGGGCCTCGTGGGGGCATTGGTCCCGGTTCGTCATGCCCCTTTGGTCCCGATTGGTGGGACGAACCGGGACGAATGGGCCTCGCTCCTGGCCCACCACCATTGGTCCCGGTTGGTGGCTTGAACTGGGACCACAGGCTTCCCTTTGGTTCCGGTTCATGCCACGAACCGGGACCAATGAGGTTCCTATATGTACCCCCTCGCCGGCGAACAAAGCACTCCACACTGCTCTGTTTTTTTGGCTGGCGAGGGGAGAGCTTTGTGGTGCTCTAGCTCACCTCCTATGCACATGAGGTGTTTGATGAAATGCCTAAGCCACACTATTTAAGCTTTCTCCTCTCGAAGCTCGACCTCAAAGCTCCATTTTCCTCGAGATTTGTCTAGGTTTAGCGGCCTGTCACGTCCCACTCCCGTCTTCACCGCCTTGGATCGCCCGCACTGATCTCGTCGCCGGCACCATCGTGCTGAGCCTCTTGTTCTTATCTTCTTTCTGAAAGAAAAAAAAATTCTTACTTTAGCTAGATAGATACTTGTCTAATTTTCTTACTTTTATTATTGCTTGTTATTATATACTGCGATGGTTTTGGTATCCGCCCCCGTCGGCCCTCGTCCTGGCTATGATTCGGATGTGGTATATATTATCTTTTTATAACTATTTGGTTCATTTATTGTTTATTACAATTATGCCGACCAACATGACATAGATTTTATTTATCTAGGAGGTAGTTGAGCCGGAAATTCCAACCGACCCTATTGTTGAGAGGTTAAATTTAGTTCAAGAAAAAAACAATTACTTGAAGGAAAAAATAAAAAATAAATGAGGAGGAGAAGATGATATTGGAGTTGCATGTTGCGGATGTCGTCGATGATCACAAGAACAAGATCGATGCAATGCGGTTGAAGATGAGAAAGATTAGAAAATATGCCATTCATACCGAGGCTTGGTATCATTATGCCGTTGGATCAATTGTTACATTGGTTGCGATTATGATCGCATTTTTTCGCATTGAAATGTTTTACATAGTTTCAATGTATGGTTTAATTAATTAGATGCTCTGGAGAGCTATATGTTGTTAGATGAGAACTATGTATGTACTTTGGTTTTAATGTGATGATGAACTTCTATTAATTTGGTCACTTAATTATCTATTCATGATGTTCTGTAATGGTTTTTGACACACTTAATTATATATAATTCACGTAGATGAACCGGCAATGGTTGTACGGTGGCAGACACACCTCCGAGGGCATTAAGGGCGTGCATGATTTTCCTGAAGTGGCTGAGGCAAGCAAGCAGAATGGTTTATGTGTTGTCCATGCCCTAAATGTGGGAATACGAAGTCTTACTCTGACCGGACAATCCTTCACACCGACCTGCTTTACAATGGTTTCATGCCACATTATAATGTTTGGACGAGGCACGGAGAAATAGGGGTTATGATGGAAGACGGTGAAGAAGAAGAGGACGATGACAACTATGTGCCCCCTGAATACGGTGATGCTACCACGGGGGAAGCTGCTGAAGATCAAGAGGAACCAGACGATGTGCCCAATGATGCTGCAACGGGGGAAGCTGCTGAAGATCATGAGGAACCAGACGATGTGCCCGATCATGATGATCTCTGCCGGGTCATTGTCGATCCAAGGACGCAATGTGAAAGTCAAAAGGAGAAGCTGAAGTTCGATCACATGTTAGAGGATCAAAAAAAAGTGCTGTACCCCAATTGCGAAGATGGCAACACAAAGCTCGGTACCGTACTGGAATTGCTGTAGTGGAAGGCAGAGAATGCTGTGCCTGACAAAGGATTTTAGAAGCTACTAAAAATATTGAAGAAGAAGCTTCCAAAGGATAACGAATTGCCCAACAGTACATACGCATCAAAGAAGGTCGTATGCCCTCTAGGATTGGAGGTGTAGAAGATACATGCATGCCCTAATGACTGCATCCTCTACCGTGGTGCGTACAAGGATCTGAACGCATGCCCGGTATGCGACGCATTGCGGTATAAGATCAGACGAGATGACCCTGGTGATGTTGATTGCGAGCACCCCAGGATGAGGGTTCCTGCGAAGGTGATGTGGTATGCTCCTATAATACCACGGTTGAAACATCTGTTCAGAAACGAAGAGCATGCCAAGTTGATGCGATGGCACAGTGAGGACCGTAAGAAAGACGGGAAGTTGAGCGCACCCGCTGACGGGTCGCAGTGGATAAAAATCGAGAGAAAGTACTGGCCTGAGTTTGCAAGTGACCCAAGGAACATATGGTTTGGTTTAAGTGCGGATGGCATTAATCCTTTCGGGGAGCAGAGCAGCAATCACAGCACCTGGCCCGTTACTCTATGTATGTATAACCTTCCTCCTTGGATGTGCATGAAGCGGAAGTTCATTATGGTGCCAATTCTCATCCGAGGCCCTAAGCAACCCAGAAACGACATTGATGTGTTCCTAAGGCCATTAGTTGAAGAAATTTTACAGCTGTGGAATGGAAACAGTGTACGTACGTGGGATGAGCACAAACAGGAGGAATTTAACCTACACGCATTGCTATTTGTAACCATCAACGATTGGCCCGCTCTCAGTAACCTTTCAGGACAGACAAACATGGGATACCACGCATGCACGCACTGTTTAGAAGAAACTGAAAGTATATACCTGTACAAATGCAGGAAGAATGTGTACCTGGGCCATCATCGATTTCTTCCGACCAACCATCAATGTCGAAAGAAAGGCAAGCATTTCAAAGGCGAGGAAGATCACCGGAAGAAGCCCGCCATGCGTACCAGTGATCACGTACTTGCTACGGTCAATGATTTACATGTAATGTTTAGAAAGGGTCCTGGCGGACTAGCTATTCTGAATGACGCTCAGGGACACGCACCCATGTGGAAGAAGAAATCTATATTTTCGGACCTAACCTACTGGAATGACCTAGAGGTCCACCCTTCAATCGACGTGATACACCTGACGAAGAACCTTTGCGTGAACCTTCTAGGCTTCTTTGGCGTGTATGGGAAGACAAAAGATACACCTGAGGCACCGGAGGACCTGCAATGTTTGCACGAAAAAGACGGCATGCCTCTGAAGTAGTATAAAGGTCCTGCCAGCTATGCTGTTACGAAAGAAGAGAAAGAAATCTTCTTTGAATGCCTGCTCAGTATGAAGGTCACGACTGGCTTCTCGTCGAATATAAAGGGAATAATAAATACGCCAGCGAAAAAGTTCCAGAACCTAAAGTCTCATGACTTCCACGTGATTATGACGCAATTGCTTCCGGTTGCATTGAGGGGGCTTCTACCGGAAAGCATCCGATTAGCCATTGTGAAGTTATGTGCATTCCTCAATGCAATCTCTCAAAAGGTGATTGATCCAGAAATCGTACCAAGGCTAAGGAGTGATGTGGCGCAATGTCTTGTCAGTTTGGAGCTGGTGTTCCCACCATCCTTCTTCAATATCATGATGCACGTCCTAGTTCATCTAGTCGACAAGATTGTCATTCTGGGGCCCGTATTTCTACACAATATGTTCCGCTTTTAGAGGTTCATGGGAGTCCTAAAGAAATATGTCCGTAACCGCGCTAGGCCAGAAGGAAGCATCTCCATGGGCCATCAAACAGAGGATGTCATTGGGTTTTGTGTTGACTTCATTCCTGGCCTTAAGAAGATAGGTCTCCCTAAATCACGGTATGAGGGGAGACTGACTGGAAAAGGCACGCTGGGAGGGGCCTCAATAATATGCCGGGACATATATTCTTGGTCTCAAGCACACTACACAGTTCTACAGAACTCTACCTTGGTGACCGCGTATGTCAATGAACACAAGAACAGTCTGCGCTCCAAACACCCGGAGCAGTGTGACGACTGGATTACATGTGAACACATCAGGACTTTCAGTAGTTGGTTGGAAACACGTCTCAGAGGTGACGACACTGTTTGGGATGAGATGTACTTGTTGTCCAGGGGACCGAGGGAGTCCTGGATTAGGGGGTGTCCGGATAGCCGGACTATACCTTCGGCCGGACTCCTGGACTATGAAGATACAAGATTGAATACTTCGTCCAGTGTCCGGAAGAGACTTTCCTTGGCGTGGAAGGCAAGCTTGGCGATACGGATATGTAGATCTCCTACCATTGTAACCGACTTTGTGTAACCCTAACCCTATCCGGTGTCTATATAAACCAGAGGGTTTTAGTCTGTAGGACAACGTACAGAACAACAATCATGCCATAGGCTAGCTTCTAGGGTTTAGCCTCTCCAATCTCGTGGTAGATCTACTCTTGTACTACCCATATCATCAATATTAATCAAGCAGGACGTAGGGTTTTACCTCCATCAAGAGGGCCCGAACCTGGGTAAAACTTCGTGTCCCTTGCCTCCTGTTACCATCCGGCCTAGACGCACAGTTCGCGACCCCCTACTCGAGATCCGCCGGTTTTGACACTGACAGTGGTGCTTTCATTGAGAGTTCCTCTGTGTCGTCGCCGTTAGGCTTGATGGCTCCTACAATCATTAATGGCGATGCAATCCCGGGTGAAACCTTCCTCCCCGGACAGATCTTCATCTTCGGGGGCTTCGCACTGCGGGCCAATTCACTTGGCCATCTGGAGCAGATCGAAAGCTACGCCCCTGGCCATCAGGTCAGATTTGGAAGTTTAAACTACACGGCTGACATCGGTGGGGACTTAATCATCGATGGATTCGAGCAACTGCCGAGCGCGCCGCACTGTCACGACAAGCATGATCTAGCTCTGCCGCCGAACAGTGCCCCGAAGGCCGCACCTGCATCGGCTTCGACCCTTAATTCGGAGCCAACTGCGCCGATCGAGGATGGGTGGTTGGACGCTGCCTCGGGGGGCGTGATCCCCACGGCGATCAAGCCGAACACCAGCCCTGCACTCTGCGAGACTCGTGACTCGAAGGAGACGGACTCCTCGCCGGACTCCAAACCCTCCGCGCCCCTGTCGATCGAATCCAATTGGGCGCCGATCATGGAGTTTACTGCCGCGAACATCTTGCAGCACTCGCCTTTCGGTGATATTCTGAAGACACTAAAGTTTCTCTCTTTATCAGGAGAGCCCTGGCCGGACTATTGTCAGCAAGGTTGGGATATGGACGATGAAGAAATTCAAAGCCCACCCACCACCCACTTTGTAGCCACTGTCGACGATTTAACCAACATGCTCGACTTCGACTTCGAAGCTATCGACGGTATGGACGCCGATGCAGGAGACGATGAAGAACCATCGCCTATTGGGCCCTAGAAAGCCACCTCGTCATACGACATATACATGGTGGACACCCCAAAAGAAGGAGATGGCGATGGATGACCCCTCCAAGAAACAGCCTAAGCGCCGGCGTCAGCGGCGCCGCTCAAAATCCCGCCAAAGCAAATACGGTGATTCCAGCACGGGAGATAATAATACTCCGGAGAGTGCCGAAGAAAACCCGCTCCAGCAAGATTCGACACAGGAGGATGGAGAAGCCATCCCTCATGAGAGAGCGGTAGACAGAGAGGTCGAGGACGATAACCATATGCCTCCCTCCGAAGACAAGGCAAGCCTTGAAGACGACGAATTCGTCGTGCCAGAGGATCTCGTCGAGCAAAAGCGTTTTCAACGAAGGCTTATGGCCACGGCAAGAAGCCTCAAGAAAAAATAACAACAGCTTAGAGCTGATCAAGATTTTCTAGTCGACAGATGGACTGAAGTCCTTGCGGCCGAAGAGCATAAACTCGAATGCCCCTCCAAGACCAACCCAAAGCACAGGTTGCTACCCCGATTACAGGAGGAAGCACTTAAACCTACATCACCAGCACTTGATACGGCCTCTCGGCCACCTCGTGGCCGCGACAGAGAGGCCTCTCGGCCCTCCACTCAAGCCGCACCTCGTACCAAGGCACGGGAAAATGCGCCAGACCTGCGAGACATGTTGGAGGACAAGGCAAGGCAAACAAGATCGATCTACGGATCGCATGGGCGCCCCACGACTCGAGATGATAACCGTCACGCCGGACACAAATCCGGTAGGGCCGGACACAGTAGACAAAACTCATTGGAGCTACGTCGTGATATAGCCCAGTACAGAGGCGCCGCACACCCACTATGCTTCACAGACGAAGTAATGGATCATCAAATCCCCAAGGGTTTCAAACCCGTAAACATCGAATCATATGATGGCACAACAGATCCTGCGGTATGGATCGAGGATTATCTCCATATCCACATGGCCCGTGGTGATGATCTCCACGCCATCAAATACCTCCCACTCAAGCTTAAAGGACCGGCTCGGCATTGGCTTAACAGCTTGCCAGCAGGATCAATCAGTTGTTGAGAGGACCTGGAAGCCGCATTCCTCGACAATTTCCAGGGCACTTATGTGCGACCACCAGACACCGACGACCTAAGCCACGTAATTAATTAGCCAGAGGAATCGGCCAGGCAATTCTGGACACGGTTCCTAACAAAGAAAAATCAAATAGTGGACTGTCCGGACGCAGAGGCCCTAGCAGCCTTCAAGCACAACATCCGTGATGAGTGGCTTGCCCGACACCTTGGACAGGAAAAGCCGAAATCTATGGCAGCACTCACGACACTCATGACCCGCTTTTGCGCGGGAGAAGACAGCTGGCTTGCTCGTAGCAACAATATGACCAAGAACCCTAGTAATTCGGATACCAGGGACAGTAGTGGCAGGTCGCGTCGCAACAAGCAGAAGCGCCGCACTAACGGTGACAATGCTGAGGATACAGCAGTTAATGCCGGATTCAGAGGCTATAAATCCGGTCAGCGGAAAAAGCCATTCAAAATAAATCCTAGGGGCCCGTCCAGTTTGGACCGAATACTCAACCGCTTGTGCCAGATACAAGGCACCCCCGAAAAGCCGGCCAATCACACCAACAGGGATTGTTGGGTGTTCAAGCAGGTAGGCAAGTTAAATGCCGAAAATACAGACAAGGGGCTGCATAGCGATGACGACGAAGAGCCCCGGCCGCTGAACAACGTTGGACAGATGTCACACCCTAGCTAGATTATGCATTAGAGTGTGCATCATGTTTACATTCATGAGAAATTGAAATGGGGAAAGCAGAACCCCCAGCACCCCCCCCCTGAAATCAACTAGGGTTTACTAAAAATAAATTCAATGAACCTGATATGCCCTTCAAATATGTTCACCCTCTTTGCCTTGGGTTAGAACCCTTGGGAAAAATGGTGCATATAATTTTAGGTCAACAAAAGGGGCATTGACTTAATTCATAAATATTTGAATTTGGGCATTTAAATACTATTAAATAATTCAAATGCTCAAATAATGTTGGAACTATTTTTGGGCCACTGAAATATTTCAGAAAGTGTCCATAAATATTTTTAGGATTTTATAAAATGATTTAGTATTTAAACTAAATCAAAACAGAATAACAGAAATAGAAAAAAAACAAAATAAATTAGAGAGAGAGAGAGAGTACTTACCTGGCGGCCCAGCTGTGGCCCAGCACTGTTGGCCCAGCCCACCAGGCCGTGCCAGTCGTCCCCTAGCTCCTGCCAGGAGGACGAAGGGCGTGTGCCCGCGGTGCGCCGGCACGCGCGCGGCCACCGACGGCCAACTCCTGCTTGCCGCACCCCCCCTCGACGCCTGGACGCCCCTGGGAGACGCCACGCAGCCCACTGATCCCTCTCGCTCACTCCCTCGACCTCATCCCCTCCCCTGTCTCGATCTCTCACACACACCCGAACGAGCCGTCGCCGCCGTTCGCTGCCACCGCGTCCACAGCCACCCCCTCGCCCCCTCTCCGCATCCCTGGGCTCCGCCCTGACCCCGTGGAGCTACACACCCGAAGCACGCGACCAGAGGAGGCCCTAGTCGACCCGAGCGTCGTCGTCTTCATCTTCGGTGCCCGGAAATCGCCGTCGTCAATTCGCCGTTGCAGAAGCTTCCCCGAGCCCGCTGAGCTACTCATCGACCTCCCTGTGAGCTCCTGAGCATTTCCCCCTTCTCCCCGCAGTGATTCTCTTCCCCTAACTAGCCTAGCCACTGGAGCCGTGAGCTCCTCGCCGCCGGCCATGGCGCCGTCGTGGCTAGACCCAAAGTGGCTCGAAGCCAAGCCCACCTTTGTGCTCAGCGCACAACCAGGAGCCCGTAGCCACCACCAGCTCCTCCTCCCGTGCACCGCAGCATCGATCCCGCGAACACCCGAACTCCGGCGGCCGCAAAAGAGCTCGCCGCCGTCAGCTCCGGCCACCCCCGCACCTCCCGTTGGTCTCCCTAGATGCGCACGAGCATGAGCTCCTCCCTGGTGCCCCCAGCGCGCCAAACCATCGCCTGTAGCGAAATCCCGACGCGGACGCCGCCGCGATCTGAGGTCGCCGGCGGCTAAACGCCGGTAGCCGACGTGGCCGTCATTAGCGGCTAACTAACCCACTAACCACTCCCTAGAGCCACTGCCATGTGGGCCCAGTGCATGTTTATTTTAACTTAATGTTCTGTTTAGATTAGTTATTAACCCAGCTGGCCCCACACGTCAGTTTGACTTTCTGACGTGGCCTTTGACTGGCCCCACCTGTCTGTGACTCGAGCGAGCACTGTGAGACTGACCAGTGGGACCCACTGGTCAGGTTTGACCCGGACACACCCAGTTGACTTGCTGACATGGTGCTGATGTCACCCTGACGTCATAAACCTTTTTCTGGAATTAAAATAAATCAGAAATGATTTATAAATTTCAGAAAATACCCCAAACTTCAAAAATTCATAGTAATTCAACCATAACTCCAAATGAGACAAATTATATATGTAAAATGATCAGAAAAATTCAAGAAATCCATCTGTACCATTTTCATGCATGTTTGAACAATGCTTGTCCTCTGTTTTGGACAAAACAAATAAAGGGCATTTAAATAATCATATATGGGGTTGGAATTTGAATCTTGTATTCAAACCAACTTCATTTAAATCATAGCTAGTTGCATTAGCTCAAGACACATCCATATTGCCATGTCATAGCATGCATCATATTGTTGCATATCGTCATGTGTTGATTGTGCTCGGCTGTGTTCTTCGTGGTAGGTTCTGCCTCCGAGGATATTCACGAGTATCCAACTGAAGGGCAGTATCCCGTTACCACTCCATCAGGCAAGCAACCATTGATCATTCCGATACAACCCATGTTCTCGCTCCTGCTCTTGTTTACTGCATTAAGACAACACGATTCAAACTGCTGTGCGCTACGGTAGTTGAACCCTTATCCTCTGCATGACCTGTCATTGCCACAGTAACTAGATGAAACCCACTAGCATGTGTAGGAGTTGATTGAGCCATGTTTTGTGATTCCTACCTTGCTATGCCTGCGCTTAGAGTTGTGTCAGGTCTGGTTCATCTGGGGGATGGGCTAGAGTGAAATGCTTGTGCCAGTAATATGTGGGATGTGTTGAACTTGTTTTGGTAAAGGTATCGATGAGAGGCCATGTAGGAGTACATGGTGGGTTGTTTCATTGAAGCCGTCCCTAAGAACTGAGTTCTGTATGCGTGAATTAAGATTCAGCTACTACCACACATTGGGCCCTGAAATATGACCCCGCTCGACTTACCGACCCCTCTCGCCTCGGTCCAGGAGTTGCAACTAGTTTCTGGTGTTTGTAGGATATGTGTTGGCGGCCGTGCATAGCGCTGACCCTAGGGGTGGGCTATGTTGCGTTAGATACACCGTGGCACGGTGTACCGAGTCACCCGTTTGGTGTCTCGGGAACCCTGTTCACATCGTTCGGGGCCGTTGCGGATGGAACCTGAATAGGCGATGACCCTGGACTAGAGACTTGTGAGGTTAGTCAGGTCGTGGTCTACACCCACGTCGGTTTTCGCTTGAAGTCTGCCGAGCACATTTCGTGTGCAGACGTTAAGTGGTGGAAACATGTGTGACGAAGTACACCCCTGCAGGGTATGAAACTATTCGAATAGCCGTGTCCGCGGTAAAGGACTACTTGGTTGCATATACAGTTCATAGACAAGTTAATGGATACTACTAAAAGACTCAAGATAAGTGTGAGTACCGGGGATGGCCCCCTCGCAGGATATGAGGGAGGATCCACGGTGGAGTATTGTGATGGTGAGTAGTGGACTCGTGTGCGAAAACTATTTTGCTAAAAGATTCCGTAGGATAGCTTAGCCAAGAGTCAAAGCTGGCTTGCTGCATAAGCCCCACCACATTCTTGAGAATGAGCATGTACAGTAGGTTCTGATGTAAGACTTGCTGAGTACTTTTGTACTCATGTTTGCTTATTTATTGTTTTCAGACAACAACACTGCCCCCTCCGATGGGTTTTACGTAGACCTTGACGTCGACGAGTGACTAGCCACCCAGGTGGTGATCCAGGCCATGGAGGGCCCTATGTAGATACACAGGCTTCGAGAAGCCTTCTTTCTTTCTAGAGTCTATACTCAGACTAGTTGCTTCCGCATGTGCTTGTATGACTGTATGAATTGAGTGTCGGGTCATGTGACCCCTACCTGTATGGATATGTTATGTATGGCTCCGTGGAGCCTTTAAATAAAGTACTTGAGTTGTAGAGTTTTGTTGTGATGCCATGTTGTATGTACTCATATCGAGCATATTGTATGTATGATTGAAATGCTTGGTATGAGTGGGATCCGACAATCTAGTTGTTTGTCCTTCGCAGCCTTTCTTATGGGGAAATGTAGTCTAGTGCTCCTCGAGCCATAGTAGTCCGCTACAGCCCGGTTCACCGGAGTCCTGCTAGCCCAGCACTACTGTTCAGGACACTTGACTGGCCGGCATGTGTTTCACTTCGTCCCTATGTCTGTCCCTTCGGGGAAATGTCACGCGGTGATCTCCGTAGTCCTGTCTAGCCTGCTACAGCCCGGGATCCCCGGAGTCCTATTAGCCCAGTGCTACAGCCCGGAATCACTCGTTGATGACCGACATGTTCGATGTGATTCATGTATGCCTGTCTCCATAGGTCTGTGCCGCTTTGGGTTCACCACTAGCCATGTCGGCCCGGGTTCTCGGTCATATGGATGCTAGCGACATTGTCATATACGTGAGCCAAAAGGCGCAAACGGTCTCGGGCCATGGTAAGGCGACACCCGTGGGATATCGTGCGTGAGGCCGCAAAGTGATATGAGGTGTTACCGGCTAGATCGATGTGGCCTGGAATCGGGGTCCTGACAGCGTTGGTATCAGAGCCGGACTGCCTGTAGGTTCGTTCAGCCAAACTGGTCGATGTCGAGTCTAGAAATGCTTTAGTTATATGTAAGGGAATTGATTGAGGGAGGGAACGTAAGGTTCTTTTACTCCTTTACCCTATGCTTCTGATCTGAGTCATTCTCTTCTCATTAAACGTGGGTTAAGGACTAGGCTCTCTTCTTCTATCAGGTTCACGTGTTACTAATCCGTAGTAGCTCATAGGATTATTGTTACGAGTTCCAGTCCAGTTTCTACTATTTTAGTACGTTGCTATTCGAATCAGAACCTTGATATGATGCTGTTGAGCGGTATTGTGAACTGTTGTGGATGTCTCAAATCTTTTTCTGAGCATTTACGGCCGTTATGCTGCCCAATTTTCCCTAGGAATTCTGATGTCTTTGTCTTGTGGTTGTGCTTTCAGATGGCCAACCAGCCTCAAAATCAAGTGGTTCGCCTGACCAGGTGCCTCGACGTGCCCGGTCATACTGCTATGTTGGTCCGGGTCATGATCGAGACAGGATACCGTTGGTATCCCGAATACACTGTTGAAGAGCAGTTCCGCGACTTTAATCAAAGCCAGTATTTATGCACCGTCAGGATATTTCCTTCCTATCCTGGATCTACCGAGCCCCTTCACTGTTCCTATGGACTCGGAGTTACCATTGAGATGGCCGTGCAGGATGCTGCCTATTCCATGATGACCATCTTGCGAGTCCGGACTGGCCTGCTTCGGAACACTGACTTCCGTTACATGCCAGCTTCACTTCCGGGAGCGCAGGGGTATCTTCAGGCTATCTATGCTGACTCCACTCAGGAGGACTCATTAACTCGTACCACCGCTGAGCTGCTCGAAGATAAGGACCGAGAGAATCGGGCCTTGAGGCTGGAGCTCTTTAATACCCGTGCTGATCATTGGGCCACATTGACTCGGTTTGCACCCGCGGTGCAAGCGGGATGTATGGATACCAGGGATCTGTATCCTGTGAGAGCAGCTCTGCCAGACATGGTGGGTTGGCGTGATGTGGGAGGCATCACCCCACCCCTTGGTCCCCGCAGGCCACTGTTTGTTGGTCCAAGACCTTATCCTAGCCCCTATGGTCCACAGGCTCCTCAGGACCGTCTGTTTCCGGATGATCACATTGAACTTCCAGGCTATGGAGGTGACTTCTATGAGGACTACTACGGAGCTATCTGAGTTAGTAGTAGTACCACTAGTATTGTAGTAGTTGGATCTCCACTGTCCTGTGTGACTTGTGGAATACGACTTGGTATGTAATCGATTCCGGAGGTGTAGACAAATAATGTATAGGGACTCAGAATGCCTCCGATGAGATGTAACGTCTACCTTCATAGTTGTACTGTAGCATGGGCTTGTACTAAACGATGTATGACGAGTATGACCGTTGGTGTATATATGGCAGTTTTATATTACCATGGCATACGAATGAGCATCTCTGCATTCCGCGTTATCCTTTACATTCTGCACTTCCCTGTTAAGTTTGAGCCATCATTGTCTAAACCGTTGTCTTATTTCCTCCTAGGATGGTCAACACCCGCGGAAACCCTGCTGCCCCGGAGCAGGGGGAAGCCAATGCAGCTAGAGGTGAAAATTTGCCTCACCTGCCTTCCCTGGCCGAAGTGATGCTGGAGGCGGAAAGGAACAAGCGTGAGACCAACCGCCTGCTGGAGCGGATTGAGCAGAACACTGCACGCCACCCACGAAATGACTTGGTGTCAATCAACGACTTTATCAAGCTGTACCCACCAAAGTTTAACCATTCCGTCGAGCCCCTCGACGCGGATGATTGGCTTCGCAGCATCACCCACAAGCTACGTTCTGCCAACGTAGCTGAAGCCGACAAGGTTACCTATGCTGCTTATCATCTTGAGGGCCCCGCTAGACATTGGTGGGAAAACTACGAAGCTATGCGCCCGGTCGGCCAAATCACTACCTGGGCTGAGTTCAGTGAGGCTTTCCGTGAGCATCACATTCCGGAAGGTCTCATGGATCGCAAGAGGGAGGAGTTCTGCAACTTCACCCAAGGAAGGCTGACTGTGGATGCATATAGCCGAGAATTTGGGAACCTGGCACGCTATGCTCCTGAAGAGGTTTCTACTGACGCCAAGAAGCAGGCAAGGTTCCGTAAGGGACTTAGCCCTGAGCTTCGCCGCGATCTCCGTCTGCATGAGTGCACATCCTTCCAGAAGCTGGTCAATAAAGCTATCAGTGCTGAGACAGGCCAGACTGATTATGACGCTTCACGCAAGCACTCTCGTGATTTTGGGTCTTCATCCGGCTCTGGAGCTCAGAAGCGCCGGGTGTGGATTCCAAGCACCGCACTGCCACCCAGATTCACCCCAAGGCCATCCTTTGAGGCGCCTCGTCCCAACCAGCAATTTGCACCATCCAAGCCCTATGGTGGCCCCGCTACTAATGTTACTCCACGCCCCACTGTGGTAACTTGCTTCAAGTGTGGAGAACCGGGTCACTATAGTCGAGAGTGTCCCCAGAACAACCCCAATCAAGCTGGAAAGTCCGTTGGTCGTGGTAAGCCCGCGGGAAAGACTTTCTACGCCAAGCCGGCCACTACTGCACGTGGCCATGTCAACTATGTTTCAGCCGAAGAGGCTCATGAGGATCCCAACTTCGTCCTTGGTACGCTCCTTGTTAACTGCCATCCGGCATCTGTTCTTTTCGATACTGGAGCATCTCATTCATTCATATCCGAGAATTATGCTCGGTTGCATAACACGACATTCTGTGACATGCCCACTTCCATGGTAATTCAAACTCCGGGTTCCAAATGGCAAACTTCTAGGGTAAGCCATGGGAACGAAATTCTTGTCGATAGGCTTGTTTTCCTCGCATCTTGAATAGCTCTCAAGTCCTCCGACATAAACATCATCTTGGGTATGGACTGGATGTCGGCTCATTACGCCAAGATTGATTGTGCCACTAGAACCGTTCAACTTATTCATCCCTCGGGCAAGACAGTTAATGTCTTAACTCGAGTGGCCAAGCACCAACTTTACTCTCTCAATGCCAACCCTCTTCCAGACCTTGAGGACGTTCCGGTAGTCCGAGACTTCCCGGATGTGTTTCCGGAAGAACTGCCAGGTGTTCCACCTGACCGGGATGTCGAGTTTGTGATAGACCTTGTTCCAGGAACCGTTCCAATTGCTAGAAGACCCTACAAGATGGCACCCTTAGAACTAGCCGAGCTTAAGAACCAACTCGATGAGTCCTTGAACAAAGGGTTCATCCGTCCTAGCTCCTCTCCTTGGGCTAGCCCCGTCCTCTTCGTCAAGAAGAAGGATGGAACGGATCGAATGGTTGTGGATTACCGACCTGTCAATCTGGTCACCATCAAGAACAAATACCCGCTTCCCAGGATCAACGACCTGTATGATCAGCTCGCTGGATCCTCAGTCTTCTCCAAGATGGATTTGAGGCTGGGCTACCATCAAATCAAAATCAGAAACGGGGACATTCCCAAAACGGCCTTTGTTACTCGTTATGGCCAATACGAGTACACCGTCATGTCCTTCGGTTTAACCAATGCCCCGGCCACTTTCTCCCGGTTAATGAACTCGGTTTTCATGGAGTACTTGGACAAATTCGTCGTAGTATACCTCGATGACATACTCATCTACTCCAAGAATGAGGAGGAACATGCCGAACATCTAAGGCTGGTATTGATGAAACTTCGAGAGCATCGCCTTTATGCTAAATTCTCCAAGTGTGAATTTTGGTTGTCAGAAGTGACCTATCTAGGCCATGTAATCTCTGGTAAGGGTACTGCTGTCAATCCCGAGCGAGTTCAAGCCGTCCTTGATTGGACTCCACCTGAAACGGTCAAGCAAGTTCGGAGTTTCCTTGGCCTAGCGAGCTATTGCCGCCGCTTCGTCGAGAATTTCTCCAAGGTTGCTAAACCTCTAACTAAACTCCTCAAGAAAGATAAAAAGTTCGAGTGGACCCCACAGTGCGAGTTCAGTTTTCAGGAACTGAAAAGACGCCTGACATCTGCTCCCGTACTGGTACCACCAGATTTCTCCAAGGACTTTATTATCTATTGCGACGCCTCGCGAGAAGGACTAGGTTGCATACTCATGCAAGATCGTCAGGTAATTGCCTATGCTTCACGGCAATTACACCCGCATGAGGAAAATTATCCCACACATGATCTAGAGCTTGCAGCTGTAGTCCATGCACTCAAAACCTGGCGACATTACCTCCTCGGTAATCGTTGCGAGATCTTCACCGATCACCAAAGCTTGAAATATATCTTCACCCAACCAGATTTGAATCTCAGGCAAAGACGTTGGGTCGAGTTGATCTCGGATTACGACTTAGGAATAACTTACACCCCTGGCAAAGCCAATGTCATGGCCGATGCGCTAAGTCGTAAGTCCTACTGTAACAACCTGCTGTTACAACAAAGTCAACCACTTCTCCATGAGGAATTTCGCAAGCTTAATCTTCACATTGTTCCTCAAGGATTCCTATCTACCCTGGTGGCGAAACCTACCCTTATGGATCAAGTCATAGCTGCCCAAAAGCGTGATAAGGGCATATCCCGGATTAAGGAAAACATTGCTGGCGGAGTAGCTAAATGTTTTTCCATGGATGAGCAAGGTGCTGTCTTCTTTGAGAACCGCCTAGTGGTTCCCAAGAACCAACATCTACGCCAGATGATCCTTAAGGAAGCTCATGAATCCCCTCTCACCATTCATCCCGGTAGTACTAAAATTTATCAAGACCTACGCCAGAGGTTTTGGTGGACTAGGATGAAGAGAGAAATCGCTCAATACATTGCTAATTGCGATGTTTGTCGTCGTGTTAAAGCAGAGCATCAACGGCCTGCTGGCACCCTTCAAGCTTTGGCTATTCCTGAATGGAAATGGGACAAAATCAGTATGGATTTCATCACTGGGTTTCCCAGGACCAAGAGGGGAAATAATGCCATCTTCGTCGTGATCGACCGTCTTTCCAAAGTAGCCCATTTTCTACCTGTTCGTGAGAGTATCACCGCTAGCCAGCTAGCTGACCTATACATCTCCCGAATAGTGTCTCTTCATGGGGTCCCATTGGAAATTAACTCAGACCGTGGAAGTCTCTTCACCTCTCGATTTTGGGAAAGTTTCCAAAATGCTATGGGAACTCATCTCTCCTTTAGCACCGCCTTCCATCCTCAATCAAGTGGTCAAGTAGAGCGAGTAAATCAAATTCTGGAAGATATGCTCCGAGCTTCTGTTATCTCGTTTGGAATGAGTTGGGAGAAATGCCTTCCATTCGCGGAGTTTGCCTATAACAATAGCTATCAAGCTAGTTTGGGCAAGGCTCCCTTCGAAGTTCTCTATGGACGAAAATGTCGAACGCCTCTTAACTGGTCAGAAACCGGGGAAAGACAACTCTTTGGCCCGGATATGATTCAGGAAGCAGAAGAGCAGGTTCGCGTTATTCGTGAGAAATTGAAAACAGCCCAATCTCGCCAAAAGAGTCAATATGATCGTAAGCATAAGCCTATGACATTTGAAATTGACGAGAAAGCTTACCTTCGCGTTACCCCGTTAAAGGGAACCCATCGCTTCGGTATCAAAGGCAAATTGGCTCCTCGTTACATTGGACCCTTTTGCATTCTTGCCAAACAAGGAGAAGTTGTCTACCAATTGGAACTACCTCCGCATCTTTCCAGAGTTCACGACGTCTTCCACGTTTCGCAACTCAGGCGTTGCTTCGCGGATCCTATCCGTGGAGTGGACCACGAAACGCTTGATTTACAAGATAACCTCTCTTATCGGGAATACCCCGTTCGTATCCTTGATCAAGCCGAGCGTACCACTCGACGTCATAATATCAAGTTTCTCAAGGTTCAATGGTCACACCATTCCGAGGAAGAAGCCACTTGGGAAAGGGAGGATCGTCTTCGACTCGAGTACCCCGCCTTCTTCCCAGATGATCCTAAATCTCGGGACGAGATTCTATTGAGTGGGGGTGAGTTGTCACACCCTAGCTAGATTATGCATTAGAGTGTGCATCATGTTTACATTCATCAGAAATTGAAATGGGGAAAGCAGAACCCCCAGCACCCCCCCTGAAATCAACTAGGGTTTACTAAAAATAAATTCAATGAACCTGAAATGCCCTTCAAATATGTTCACCCTCTTTGCCTTGGGTTAGAACCCTTGGGAAAAATGGTGCATATAATTTTAGGTCAACAAAAGGGGCATTGACTTAATTCATAAATATTTGAATTTGGGCATTTAAATACTATTAAATAATTCAAACGCTCAAATAATGTTGGAACTATTTTTGGGCCACTGAAATATTTCAGAAAGTGTCCATAAATATTTTCAGGATTTTATAAAATGATTTAGTATTTAAACTAAATCAAAACAGAATAACAGAAATAGAAAAAAACAGAATAAATTAGAGAGAGAGAGAGAGAGTACTTACCTGGCGGCCCAGCTGTGGCCCACCACTGTTGGCCCAGCTCACCAGGCCGTGCCAGTCGTCCCCTAGCTCCTGCCAGGAGGACGAAGGGCGTGTGCCCGCGGTGCGCCGGCACGCGCGCGGCCACCGACGGCCAGCTCCTGCTTGCCGCACCCCCCCTCGACGCCTGGACGCCCCTGGGAGACGCCACGCAGCCCACTGATCCCTCTCGCTCACTCCCTCGACCTCATCCCCTCCCCTGTCTCGATCTCTCACACACACCCGAACGCGCCGTCGCCGCCGTTCGCTGCCACCGCGTCCACAGCCACCCCCTCGCCCCCTCTCCGCATCCCTGGGCTCCGCCCTGACCCCGTGGAGCTACACACCCGAAGCACGCGACCAGAGGAGGCCCCAGTCGACCCGAGCGTCGTCGTCTTCATCTCCGGTGCCCGGAAATCGCCGTCGTCAATTCGCCGTTGCAGAAGCTTCCCCGAGCCCGCTGAGCTACTCATCGACCTCCCTGTGAGCTCCCGAGCATTTCCCCCTTCTCCCCGCAGTGATTCTCTTCCCCTAACTAGCCTAGCCACTGGAGCCATGAGCTCCTCGCCGCCGGCCATGGCGCCGTCGTGGCTAGACCCAAAGTGGCTCGAAGCCAAGCCCACCTTTGTGCTCAGCGCACCACCAGGAGCCCGTAGCCACCACCAGCTCCTCCTCCCGTGCACCGCATCATCGATCCCGCGAACACCCGAACTCCGGCAGCCGCAAAAGAGCTCGCCGCTGTCAGCTCCGGCCACCCCCGCACCTCCCGTTGGTCTCCCTAGATGCGCACGAGCACGAGCTCCTCCCTGGTGCCCCCAGCGCGCCAAACCATCGCCTGTAGCGAAATCCCGACGCGGACGCCGCCGCGATCTGAGGTCGCCGGCGGCTAAACGCCGGTAGCCGACGTGGCCGTCATTAGCGGCTAACTAACCCACTAACCACTCCCTAGAGCCACTGCCATGTGGGCCCAGTGCATGTTTAGTTTAACTTAATGTTCTGTTTAGATTAGTTATTAACCCAGCTGGCCCCACACGTCAGTTTGACTTTCTGACGTGGCCTTTGACTGGCCCCACCTGTCTGTGACTCGAGCGAGCACTGTGAGACTGACCAGTGGGACCCACTGGTCAGGTTTGACCCGGACACACCCAGTTGACTTGCTGACATGGTGCTGATGTCACCCTGACGTCATAAACCTTTTTCTGGAATTAAAATAAATCAGAAATGATTTATAAATTTCAGAAAATACCCCAAACTTCAAAAATTCATAGTAATTCAACCATAACTCCAAATGAGACAAATTATATATGTAAAATGATCAGAAAAATTCAAGAAATCCATCTGTACCATTTTCATGCATGTTTGAACAATGCTTGTCCTCTGTTTTGGACAAAACAAATAAAGGGCATTTAAATAATCATATATGGGGTTGGAATTTGAATCTTGTATTCAAACCAACTTCATTTAAATCATAGCTAGTTGCATTAGCTCAAGACACGTCCATATTGCCATGTCATAGCATGCATCATATTGTTGCATATCGTCATGTGTTGATTGTGCTCGGCTGTGTTCTTCGTGGTAGGTTCTGCCTCTGAGGATATTCACGAGTATCCAACTGAAGGGCAGTATCCCGTTACCACTCCATCAGGCAAGCAACCATTGATCATTCCGATACAACCCATGTTCTCGCTCCTGCTCTTGTTTACTGCATTAAGACAACACGATTCAAACTGCTGTGTGCTATGGTAGTTGAACCCTTATCCTCTGCATGACCTGTCATTGCCACAGTAACTAGATGAAACCCACTAGCATGTGTAGGAGTTGATTGAGCCATGTTTTGTGATTCCTACCTTGCTATGCCTGCTATGCTTAGAGTTGTGTCAGGTCTGGTTCATCTAGGGGATGGGCTAGAGTGAAATGCTTGTGCCAGTAATATGTGGGATGTGTTGAACATGTTTTGGTAAAGGTATCGATAAGAGGCCATGTAGGAGTACATGCTGGGTTGTTTCATTGAAGCCGTCCCTAAGAACTGAGTTCTGTATGCGTGAATTAAGATTCAGCTACTACCACACATTGGGCCCTGAAATATGACCCCGCTCGACTTACCGACCCCTCTCGCCTCGGTCCAGGAGTTGCAACTAGTTTCTGGTGTTTGTAGGATATGTGTTGGCGGCCGTGCGTAGCGCTGACCCTAGGGGTGGGCTATGTTGCGGTAGATACACCATGGCACGGTGTACCGAGTCACCCGTTTGGTGTCTCGGGAACCCTTTTCACATCGTTCGGGGCCGTTGCGGATGGAACCTGAATAGGCGATGACCCTGGACTAGAGACTGGTGAGGTTAGTCAGGTCGTGGTCTACACCCACTTCGGTTTTCGCTTGAAGTCTGCCGAGCACATTTCGTGTGCAGACGCTAAGTGGTGGAAACATGTGTGACGAAGTACACCCCTGCAGGGTATGGAACTATTCGAATAGCCGTGTCCGCGGTAAAGGACTACTTGGTTGCATATACAGTTCATAGACAAGTTAATGGATACTACTAAAAGACTCAAGATAAGTGTGAGTACCGAGGATGGCCCCCTCGCAGGATACGAGGGAGGATCCACGGTGGAGTATTGTGATGGTGAGTAGTGGACTCGTGTGCGAAAACTATTTTGCTAAAAGATTCCGTATGATAGCTTAGCCAAGAGTCAAAGCTGGCTTGCTGCATAAACCCCACCACCTTCTTGAGAATGAGCATGTACAGTAGGTTCTGATGTAAGACTTGCTGAGTACTTTTGTACTCATGTTTGCTTATTTATTGTTTTCAGACGACAACACTGCCCCCTCCGATGGGTTTTACGTAGACCTTGACGTCAACGAGTGACTAGCCACCCAGGTGGTGATCCAGGCCATGGAGGGCCCTATGTAGATAGACAGGCTTCGAGAAGCCTTCTTTCTTACTAGAGTCTGTACTCAGACTAGTTGCTTCCGCATGTGCTTGTATGACTGTATGAATTGAGTGTCGGGTCATGTGACCCCTACCTGTATGGATATGTTATGTATGGCTCCCTGGAGCCTTTAAATAAAGTACTTGAGTTGTAGAGTTTTGTTGTGATGCCATGTTGTATGTACTCATATCGAGCATATTGTATGTATGATTGAAATGCTTGGTATGAGTGGGATCCGACAATCTAGTTGTTTGTCCTTCGTAGCCTTTCTTATGGGGAAATGTAGTCTAGTGCTCCTCGAGCCATAGTAGTCCGCTACAGCCCGGTTCACCGGAGTCCTGCTAGCCCAGCACTACTGTTCAGGACACTTGACTGGCCGGCATGTGTTTCACTTCGTCCCTATGTCTGTCCCTTCGGGGAAATGTCACGCGGTGATCTCTGGAGTCCTGTCTAGCCTGCTACAGCCCGGGATCCCCGGAGTCCTGTTAGCCCAGTGCTACAGCCCGGAATCACTCGTTGATGACCGACATGTTCGATGTGATTCATGTATGCCTGTCTCCATAGGTCTGTGCCGCTTTGGGTTCACGACTAGCCATGTCGGCCCGGGTTCTCGGTCATATGGATGCTAGCGACATTGTCATATACGCGAGCCAA
This sequence comes from Triticum monococcum, assembly GCA_034509565.1. Classification (NCBI taxonomy): domain Eukaryota; kingdom Viridiplantae; phylum Streptophyta; class Magnoliopsida; order Poales; family Poaceae; genus Triticum; species Triticum monococcum. The sequence goes on from CM067845.1 coordinate 677,986,231, forward strand.
AAGGCGCAAACGGTCCCGGGCCATGGTAAGGCGACACCCGTGGGATACCGTGCGTGAGGCCGCAAAGTGATATGAGGTGTTACCGGCTAGATCGATGTGGCCTGGAATCGGGGTCCTGACAACAGAAGGGTTTTCCCCCACAAGTGCGAACGGTGAACATGATATATGCAACCCACATCCCCAAGAGGGAGCGGAAGCGCGCGTTAAGGGACGTATACGCGACAGAGCCAATCGCCCCAAAGTTCAACCCATGATCCTCCTGCCCGATCACCTTTGATCGAAGGGACCATCCCACTAGCACCCGTCATGGCGGATTCGCCGCATTGGTTCTAGACACAATTATTGACAGATTTCATCTCACTAGAGTCCTTATGGATGGCGGCAGTAGCCTGAACCTGCTTTACCAGGATACAGTGTGGAAATGGGCATAGATCCCTCGAGGATTAAGCCCACCAAAACCACCTTTAAAGGCATAATACCAGGTGTAGAGGCCACCTGTACAGGCTCAGTCACACTTGAAGTTAATCTTTGACATAGTCCCATTCCGAAGTGGCTATCACACACTGCTCGGACGAACTGCATTCGCCAAGTTCAATGTGGTACTGCACTACGCATACCTTAAGCTCAAGATGCCAGGCCCTCGAGGAGTAATTACGGTCAATGGAAACACCGAACGATCCCTCCGAATGGAGGAGCACACGGCGGCCCTTGCAGCGGAAGTACAAAGCAGCCTCTCCAGGCAGTTCTCCAGTCCGGCCATTAAACGTCCGGACACCGTCAAGCGCGCCCAGAGTAACCTACAACAAGACCGCCTGACACGTTCCGAGTAGGCGTAGCAATGCGGCCCCAACCCCAGCCCTCGCAAAAATGTGACACCAGTGCTTCGCGTACATAACTACGCTCTAGAGATACCAAGGGTACAGGGGGAGGGGCACCATCACGGCACGCCCGAAAACACGGCTTAAACCGCACCAGGGGCTGCCGATTTTTTAATTTTCTCTTACTTTCAGGACTCCATTCTTCGCAAGGCCTGTTCGGTAGTTCAATAGCCACAGAAACGATGGAAGAACTAGGGAAGCAGACAAACCATGCCGCATTACGGAACTCCCAGGTGGTCTCTATCACGAGCAGTATACCTGTTTCGCATACCATTCCGCAGCATGCCCCTGGAACGGACATGTTAAATAGTCCAACCTTTTGCTTATCGCATTATTTGTATTGTCCTGCTTTGATCACATCCCTTTTTAATAAACAATTCATAGCTTTTGTCTATTTTTACATTACTCTTTTTTTTACAAATATATGTTCCTTAACGACATGTTGCACCAGTACACTTTGGTACGGCCAAAATACGCCAGGGGCTTTAGTACCCCTCAATATGGTGTGAGAAGTCCGAACACTTTAACAAGTGCGGCACCCCGAACTTATAGCATTATATGCATCGGCTCCGAATCATGTCTTGGGTCAATAGTTGGGTTTGCCCGGCTCCTATGTTTTGTTGCCTTACGTTCCGCTATATCGGCTAAGGTAGCACTAGGAGAACTACTGTGATTGTGCCCTAGTTGAGCTGGGTCGAGCACCTCAGTAGAGAAAGCTAAAACTGACTGTCATGATGAAGCGAGCGCTGGTCGCTGTTCAAGAGGTTTTTCGAGTCCCTAAAGACTTATGCCGCTTAGAGCGAGGAGTCGGCTCTATCCGGCCAAGGCGTGGGTAGCGCCCCGAACTCGGTCTTTCGAATACCAAGGGCTTCGCCGAAATTTAAAATTATAGAATTCTATGGCTAAGTGAGAGTGTTCAAGCATTATAGTCCGATTTCCTTGTTCGTTGTGCTGAGCGCCTCCCTTGAAGGACCCAAACATGGGAAAAAGAGCGCACAGATTTATCCCCGAACACCCCAGCACTAGCGGCATGGGGGCAGAAGCCGACGACTCGCCATCTCTCAGAATTGATAAATAGCCGCACAGAAGGTAATATTTTAAATTCCAACAGCATTGCTTAGCGCATATGAACAAGTTTTCAGCGCACAGGACAAAACGAGCGAGTTTTACTCAAAAATTACATCCCTGGAACATTCATCCGCCATAAGGCAGGCACCCTTCAGAACATCCTTATAATAATTCTCGGGCTTGCGATGCTCCTTCCCCGGCGGTGGCCCGTCCTTCACAAGCTTCTCAGCATCCAGCTTGCCCCAGTGCACCTTAGCACGGGCAAGGGCCCTACGGGCACCTTCAATGCAGACGGACCGCTTGATGACTTCGAGCCTTGGACATGCCGCCACCAGCCGCCGCACCAGCCCAAAATAGCTCCCAGGCAGAGCCTCTCTAGGCCACAGCCGAACTATGAGGCCCTTCATGGCATGTTCGGCCACCTTGTGGAGCTCGACCAGTTGCTTCAGCTGGTCGCTCAGGGGCACGGGGTGTCCGGCCTCAACATACTAAGACCAGAACACCTTCTCTGTCGAGCTGCCCTCCTCGGCTCGATAGAATGCGGCGGCATCGGACACGCTACGGGGAAGATCTGCGAACGCAACTGGAGAGCTTCGGATTCGGGTAAGTAACAAGTAACTCACGTTTATGTGTTTGCTTTGCATAGATAATGCCTTACCCGCCGCTATCTTTTTCACCTCATCCAACTCCTGGAGGGTCTTCCGGGATTCGGCCTTGGCAGACTTGGCATTTTCAATAGCCTCCGCGAGCTTGGACGCTCGCGTCTTTGAGTCAAGCTCCAAACTCTCATGTTTTTCCATGAGAGCCTAGAGCTCTTGCCGCACCTTGCCAACCTCGGCCTCATACTTCTCCCGCACGGTGCGCTCCGTGGCCGCCCTCTTCTCGGCCTCGAGCAGCGCTTGCTTAAGGATCGCCACCTCAGACGTGGCCCCTACAATAGCCACGATAATCCTGTCATTTTTTGCAATTGCAATTTTTTATATATATATTTAAACAAGGTATTTCTTACCTTCCTCGTCCTCGAGCTGCTTCTTGGCACACCCCAGCTCTTGCTCGGACTGCTCGAGGTTCTGCTTTAGCGTGTCCACTTCCGCAGTCAGCGCGGTGGACGCCACTAGAGAAGCCTGGATACGCATATTGACTCCTTTTTTTAGACTCCATCGAATTTTATTTGATCCTCTATTCGGATTTTCTTCTCGAACGCCAAATAGAGCATCAGGGGCTACTGTCTATGCGGTAATATTATTTACAGATTCTTTACTTCCCTCAAAGCCTGTTAAAAGGCTAGCACAAGCTTCAGTCAGTCTGTTCTTGGCGGACTGAACCTTCTGGACCACCGCACTCATAATGGTGCGGTGCTCCTCGTCGATGGAGGCGCCTTTGAGCGCCTCCAACAGACTGTCCAGCGCCTCCGGTTGGACGGGGGTCACCGGCACGGAGGGCTTGCTCCTCTTGGAAGGAGGTCGCCCGCCGGACTCTGGAACCTTTGAAGGTTCCGGAGCGGTGTCCGGCTAGAGCCGGACTTGGAGCCCTGGGGGGTTTTGTCCCCTTTACTCCTGGAGTCCGGGAGGTCGCCTTGCGGCGCCTCCAGGACCACCACCTCCCGGCTTGGAACCTGTTGGGACAACACTTCGGCGTCGTCCGTAGGGCGGGGGGAGGAAGCCGTCGGAAGCGAATTTACATCCGACGAGTCTAGTGAGCCGCTCGACGACGCGTCGAGCCGGTCTTTGGGTGGGCTGCATAATCATATTCGACATAAGGGAAAGCTGTGCAATAAAGGAAAACTATGAATTACTCTGGTATCTGGATACTTACGATTTCGCCAGGGGCTTGGCCCTGAGCAGCCACTCCTCTTGGTCATCATCGGCGTTGGTGGAGTAGTCCGGAGGAAGGGTTTTCCCCTTCTTGGACCCTACGGCCTCCCCAGTTGGGGCGGCCTTCCTTTTCTTCCCTTCCCTCGCTGGAGGGGGAGAGGTCTCTTCTTCCTCGTCCTCTTTTTCGTGGGAGGAGTGCGTCTTGGAGTCATCGGATGATGAATCTGACACCTCCGAGCGCCGGGCACTCTTTCAAGTCCCCGTGGCCTTCTTCTTGGCCTTCTTCTCCGGCACCACATAGGGTGCCGGGACTAGCAGCTTCGCCAAACGAGCATCCGCTGGGCCTTCGGGCAAAGGAGTCGGACAGTTGATCTGTCCGGACGTCTCCTGCCGATCATGTCAAAGGTAAGGGAGCTTAGATCCCGCATGGAGTCAAACTATGAAAAACTGATACCCTGTAAAAAGGTAAAAACAGCTTACCACATGAGCGTGACGCTGCGTGCTGAATCCGCGATCCTCGGTAGCGGATGCGGGGGCCTCGTCGCCCTTGAAAAGCACCTTCCAGGCGTCTTCGTACATCGTGCCAAAGAGCCTGCTCAGAGTTCGGTGCCGCGCCGGGTCAAACTCCCACAGGTTGAAAGCCCGTTGTTGACACGGGAGGATCCGGCGGATGAGCATAACCTGGACTACGTTGGCAAGTTTGAGCTTCTTGTCCACCAGGGTTTGGACGCATGTTTGGAGTCCGGTCAGCTCTCCTTTTTTACCCCACGACAGGCCCGTCTCTTTCCAGGAGGTGAGCCGCGTAGGGGGTCCGGATCGGAACTCGGGGGCTGCGACCCATTCAGGGTCGGATAGCTCGGTGATTTAAAACCACCCCGATTGCCACCCCTTCAGGGTCTCCACAAAGGAGCCCTCGAGCCATAAGACGTTGGGCATCTTGCCCACCATGGCGTCTCCGCATTCCACCTAGTTGCCGCGCACCACCTTCGGCTTGACATTGAAAGTCTTGAGCCATAGGCCGAAATGGGGGCGGATGCGAAGGAAAGCCTCGCACACGACGATAAACGCCGAGATGTTGAGGACAAAGTTCGGGGCCAGATCGTGGAAATCCAAGCCATAGTAGAACATGAGCCCCCGGACAAATGGGTGGAGAGGGAAGCCCAGTCCACGGAGGAAATGGGGGAGGAACACCACCCTCTCATGGGGCCTAGGGGTGGGGATGAGCTGCCCCTCTTCAGGAAGCCGGTGCGCAATGTTGTTAGACAAGTATCCGGCCATCCTTAGTCTTTTGATGTGCCCCTCCGTAACGGAGGAGACCATCCACTTGCCTCCCGCCCCGGACATGGCTGGAGAAGGTTGAGGTGGGGAGTGCGGACTTGGGCGCTGGAGCTCGAGTGCGCGAAAATGGATAGGCAAAGGAGGAAGAAGGCGTAGGTGAAAAGGTGGATCCTTATCCCCTTATATGGGTCGACGCGACTATGCGTCCCCACCAGCCTGGTGAAACTCGCTTATCTCCCAAGCGCGGTAACCAATGGCGCGGTTGGGTTACCCACGGCTGTATTGATGAGAATCCCGGAATAAGGGGAGACGATCTCTGCTTTAACAAGACGTGCCAAGGAAACCGCCTCGCATAACACACTGAGGTGGGATAATAAAATGATTCGAATAAAGGCTTGGCCGTGGTGTGATGTCACACTACGGAATATGTCAGCAGATTAGATTGGTGTAAATATTATTCTCTCTATGGCAATATGTGGAAACTTATTTTGCAGAGCTGGACACTATCTTTGTGTTCAAAATCTTCTATGAAGTACTTGGAGGAGGAACCCGCCTTGCAATGCCGAAGACAAACTGCATGCCGGACTCGTCGTCATTGAAGCCTGGTTCAGGGGCTGCTGAGGGAGTCCTGGATTAGGGTGTGTTCGGATAGCCGGACTATACCTTCGGCCGGACTCCTGGACTATGAAGATACAAGATTGAAGACTTCGTCCCGTGTCCGGAAGGGACTTTCCTTGGCGTGGAAGGCAAGCTTGGTGATACGGATATGTAGATCTCCTACCATTGTAACCGACTTTGTGTAACCCTTACCCTATCCGGTGTCTATATAAACCGAATGGTTTTAGTCCGTAGGACAAGATACAGAACAACAATCATACCATAGGCTAGCTTCTAGGGTTTAGCCTCTCCGATCTCGTGGTAGATCTACTCTTGTACTACCCATATCATCAATATTAATCAAGCAGGACGTAGGGTTTTACCTCCATCAAGAGGGCCCGAACCTGGGTAAAACTTTGTGTCCCTTGCCTCCTGTTACCATCTAGCCTAGACGCACAGTTCGGGACCCCCTACCCGAGATCCGCCGATTTTGACACCGACAGGGACCATCTTTGACTGTATTGACTTACAAAGGATACGAGATAAATGGGAATACATTTTCCACGATCTCCCAAGATCAAAAGAGCGCCAACCAAAACAGCGGTGTCCGCTTTGATGCAGCAACCGAGAGGGGAAAGGACACATATTATGGTTACATAGTGGACATATGGGAACTTGACTACGGACATGATTTTAAGGTCCCTTTGTTTAAGTGCAAATGGGTCAATCTGTGAGGAGGCGGGGTACAGGTAGACCCACAATACGGAATGACAACAGTGGATCTCAACAATCTTGCGTATGCAGACGAACCGTTCGTCATAGCCAATGAGGTGGCACAGGTTATCTATGTGGACGACATGTCTACCAAACCGAGAAAAAGAAAAGATAAGGAAGCGAATACATCATACGATGAGCAAAAGCGCCACATAGTTCTTTCAGGAAAAAGGGACATCGTGGGAGTGGAGGGCAAGACAGACATGTCTGAATATTATGAAAAGTTTCATGAAATTCCTCCCTTCAAAGTCAAGGCTGATCCAAGCATCCTGATAAACGATAAAGATTATCCATTGTTATGGTGTAATAAGCAAATGATACAAGCAAAGAAAAAGTGAAGACTTTCTCCCGCAACTATTATGATGATACCATGCCAACTTTGTAACTGACGAGTATGATACCATTGTCCGTTTCGTACATGCACATGATATGTGGGTGAAATTATGATACCATGCCAACTTTCAACTTTATCAGAGTTCATTTGAAATGCTTTAATGTCTTATGGTTCGGCCCTCGTAATACCATTATTCAAATTCTAACAATTTTTTTAAAACTAATGGCACTAACAGAAAGTTTATAATTTTGCTGACCTAAAAGCAAAAAGAATTAAAAAAGCAAAAAACAAAAGAAAGTAAATAATATAAAAAACAAAACAAAAAAACTGGAATAAGTAATGGCACTAACAGAAAATTTACAATTTTTCTGACCTAAAAGCAAAAAGAAAAAAAAATAAAGCAAGAAACAAAAGAAAAAAATAATGCAAAAAACAAAACAAAAAAACTGGAAAAAAAATAAAAATACTGCCACCTATTGGGCCACCACGGCCTGAATAAGACTAGAAACCCAACCTGGGCCAGGATTCAGGCCCGCAGAAGGCCCAATAGGCCCACAGACAGCATAGTGTGAGATTAGGCCCGTAAGCCTGCATTTGAGAGGAGCTCGAGAGGGCAGCCGCAGTGGGGCTTATAAACCACTCCGAACCCCTCTCAACTAGCGAGGTGGGACTAAACTTTTGGCCATGGGCAGCGCAAGGCCTTTGGTCCCGGTTGGTACCACCAACCGGGACTAAAGGGGGCATTGGTCCTGGTTCGTGGCACCAACCGGGACCAATGCTCCTCGCCCCTGGCCCATGACCACTAGTCCCGGTTTGTGCCACAAACCGGGACTAAAGGGTTGGTCCTCATTGCGGGCAGAGTTTAGTCCGACCTCGCCAACCGAACGGGGCTCACACCAGTTTATAAGCCCTTCCCTCTCTTCCTTGTTGAGCTCCTCTCAAAGTGAAAATAGATGCCCTTATAGAGAAAAGTTTAACCTAAATTCAGAGTGAATTTCTCTGAAATTCATAGAAATTTACTATGAATTTAGGTTGAATTTTCTCTATAAGCACATCTATTCTCATTTTTTAGTAAGTTAATCACAAACTTGTGATTCACACAAATTTCAAAGAATCCAAACTTTAACTATTCCAATTTGAAAACTAATGGCACTAACAGAAATTTAATAATTTTTCTAAAACTAATGACACTAACAGAAAGTTTATAATTTTGCTAACCTAAAAGCAAAAGGAATTAAAAATTAAAGCAAAAAAAAGAAAATAAATAATGCAAAAAACAAAACAAAAAAACAGGAAAAAACCTATTTTATAGTAAAGTAAATCACAAACTTGTGATTCACTTAAATTTCAAAGAATTCAAATTTAAACTATTCAAATTTGAAAACTATTAGCACTAACAGAAAGTTTATAATTTTTCTAAAACTAATGACACTAACAGAAAGTTTATAATTTTGCTAACCTAAAAGCAAAAAGAATTAAAAATTAAAGCAAATAAAAAAAGAAAATAAATTAAGCAAAAAACAAAACAAAAAAACAGGAAAAAAACTATTTTTATAGTAAAGTTAATCACAAACTTGTGATTCACACAAATTTCAAATAATTCAAATTTTAACTATTCAAATTTGAAAACTAATGGCACTAACAGAAAGTTTATAATTTTGCTAACCTAAAAGCAAAAAGAATTAAAAATTAAAGCAAAAAACAGAAAACAAAACAAAAAACAGGAAAAAAACTATTTTTATAGTAAAGTTAATCACAAACTTCTGATTCACACAAGTTTCAAACAATTCAAATTTTAATTATTGAAATTTGAAAACTAATGGCACTATCAGAAAGTTTATAATTTTGGTGACCTAAAAGCAAAAAGAATAAAAAAATAAAGCAAGAAACAAAAGAAAATAAATAATGCAAAATACAAAATAAAAGAACTGGAAAACAAATAAAAAAACTGCCACCTATTGGGCCACCACGGCCTGAATACGACTAGAAACCCAACCTGGGCCAGGATTTAGGCCCGCAGAAGGCCCAATAGGGCCACAGACAGAATAGTGTAAGATTAGGCCCGTAAGCCTGCATTTGAGAGGAGCTCGAGAGGGCAGCCGCAGCGAGGCTTATAAACCACTCTCGAGCTCTCTCAGCTAGCGAGGTGGTACTAAACTTTTGACGTGGGCCAGCACAAGGCCTTTGGGCACGAACCATGACCAACGCACCCCTTTAGTCCAAGTTGGTGGCACCAACCGGGACCAAAGGCCTCTGTTTCCCGCCCTTTGGGCTGCTGAAAAGAGACCTTTGGTCCCCGTTGGTGGAACCAACAGGGACTAAAGAGAGGCATTAGTCCCGGTTGGTGCCACTAACCGGGACTAAAGGCTTTGCTATATAAGATGACACTTAGGAAATTTTCACTTCTCATTCGTAGATGCCCCCGACGACGCCGACGACATCGACGCCGCCAAGCTGCCCCGACGCCGCCCGCCGCCCGCCGCCCCCCAGCACCGTGGCCCCCTGTCGCCATCGCCCGCGCCTCACCGTGGCCCGCGCCCTCGCCCGACGCCGTCGCCGCTCGCCACCCCTCCCCTGACGCGCGTCGCCACGGCCCTGCCCCGACGCGTGCCGCCCCGGCCTGCCCCGTCGTCGCTGTCGCCCTGCCCCGCCCCCTTCGTCACCGTCGCCCCTTGCCCCGAGCACGCGCCCCTTCTCCATCAACGTCATCGCAGTCGCCATCCTCGCCGCCGACCCCGCGCCCCTGCCCCTCCTCACCTTGGTCCGGCCGGCACCCTCCCTGTCCTATGCTTGTTTTTTTCATGTATATATGCTTGTTTTTTTCATATATATGATGATATATATATGCTTGTTTTTTTTCATGTATATATGCTTGTTTTTTTCTTATATATGATGATGTATATGCTTGTTATCATAATTGTTTTTGTTCATATATATGGTGATTTTTATATAGAATATGATGTGTTTTTTTCATAGATGATCATATATATGATGTATGCATGGATGTGGATGAAATTAGATGAGATGAGATGTGTTTTCTGTTGGAGAAGAAAACATTTTTTCCATGCCAAAGTTACATTTTAGAAAAGTTTTATATATCTAGCTAGGAAAGGAAGAAGAAGAAAAAGAATGAGAGGAAAAAGGAAAATAAGAAGAGGAAGAAAGGAGAAAAGAGGAGAGGAAGAAGAGGAGAAATAAATATGAAGAAGAAAAAAGAAGAAAAAGAAGAGGAGAAGAAGAAAGGAATAGAGGAGAAGAATTTTCTCTTCTTCTCCTCTATTCCTTTCTTCTTCTCCTCTTCTTTTTCTTCTTCTCCTCTATTTCTTTCTTCTTCTCCTCTTTTTTTTCTTCTTTTTTTCTTCGATCTTCTCCTCTATTAATATCTTCTTCTCCTCTTTTTATTTCTACTTCGTCTTCTTACTTTTTTATCGGATATGTCGTTGTCGATATACCCTGTGTCCCGATAACATCAACACGAGGGGGGTGGGTTCGACCTACCCCCTCCCTGACAATATTATTTTCCCATGTATATATGCAAAAGTTACATTTTTAGAAAAGTTTTATATATCTAGCTGGGAAAGGAAGAAGAAGAAAAAGAATGAGAGGAAAAAGGAAAATAAGAAGAGGAAGAAAGGAGAAGAAGAGGAGAGGAAGAAGAGGAGAAATAAATAAGAAGAAGAAAAAAGAAGAAACGAATAGAGGAGAAGAAGAGAAAATAGAATATTCTATTTTCTCTTCTTCTCCTCTATTTCTTTCTTCTTCTCCTCTTTTGTTTCTTCTTTTTTTCTTCGATCTTCTCGTCTATTAATATCTTCTTCTCCTCGTTTCATTTCTTCTTCGTCTTCTTATTTTTTATTGGATATGTCATTGTCAATATACCCCGTGTCTCGATAACTTCAACACGAGGGGGGGGGTGGGTTCAACCTACCCCCTCCCCGATAATATTCTTTTCCCATGTTTGTATGCAAAAGTTACATTTTTAGAAAAGTTTTATATATCTAGCTAGGAAAGGAAGAAGAAGAAAAAGAATGAGAGGAAAAAGGAAAATAAGAAGAGGAAGAAGAAAGGAGAAGAAGAGGACAGGAAGAAGAGGAGAAATAAATAAGAAGAAGAAAAAAGAAGAAAAAGAAGAGGAGAAGAAGAAAGGAATAGAGGAGAAGAAGAAAAAATAGAATATTATATTTTCTCTTCTTCTCCTCTATTTCTTTCTTCTTCTCCTCTTTTTTTCTTCTTTTTTTCTTCAATATTCTCCTCTATTAATATCTTCTTCTCCTCTTTTTATTTCTTCTTCGTCTTCTTATTTTTTATCGGATATGTCGTTGTCGATATACTTCGTGTCCCGATAACTTCAACATGAGGGGGGGTTCGACCTACCCCCTCCCCGATAACTTATACCACGGGAGCACCCCTCCCGACCCTCTCGCTCCACCAAAACACTCGAGGACACCCAAACCCTAGAAAAAAACGATGTCGGTCTCCTACCCCCTCCCGCCACGCCCCTACCCTTGAAGCATTGATGAGGCCACCCCAAACCCGTAATAAGCTAAGTCTACGTTTGCCACTAATATATCCACATGTTGTCATGTTTGTGTAATAATTGCCATGTTGTAATATTTGCAGAAACAATTGCGTTCGGAAGAGACGAGGAACAAGAACAGGTGTTGGGGGACATAATCTTAGCCGGAGGTGATGTCATGTCATATCTTAACGACAATGATGGTCTGGAAGCAGAACAGTGTGAAGAAGAAGCAGGCTACGGTGATCGAAGAATGGAGGAGGAAACACATGATTATGATGGCTCCGGTGACCCAATGCTGGTGCAAGAAGGAGCCCGTGGTGATGGCTCCGGTGACCGAACAGAGTTCGTCTGGGTAAATATATTAGTTAAGCCCGTGATGACTAGCTAATTGATGCATTCATTGTTTTGGTATGTACAGAAATTAATTAACTCTCATCTAATTCTTCTTTTTTCTAGCCCTCCAGATCAAGCACAACTTCGGTAAAGAGACGAGGCCCGAAGAAAAAGTTGCGCTCGGATGAAAGGTTTGAGATCACAAAAATCGCGCGCGATGGGCATGCCGATTGAACCCATCCGGACAAAGGAAGCATTTTCTGCTCAGTGCGGGGTTCTTGTTAGGGACAAGATCCCGATCAGCATCCAACAATGGTATAAGCCTAAGAACGAAGACCCTAAGGTGTCTTAGTCAATGATATGCAGAAAGATGATCTTTGGACTGAGCTGAAGCCAAATTTCAACCCTAGCGCGAGAGGAGGATCCGGAGAAGCCAGTTAAAGAGGAATTAATCAAGTCTCATGCTCCTAAGAAGATGGCAGAGCTATTCAGGAGGTGGAAGAATGAGCTGAAAATGATTGTCGACAACGAAGAGACACCAGAATTCATCGGCAGATATGAGAAGATCAGAGATCACTGGCCCGCATTTGTGGCCTACAAGACATCGGAAAAGAGTAAGAAGATGTCGGCGGCAAACAAGAAAAATGCTGCAAAGAAGAAGCTTCACCATCGCATGGGGTCAGGTGGCTACCTCAAAGCCCGGCCTAAGTGAGCCAAGGTTGAGAATGATCTTCTTGATAAAGGGATCGAACCAGAGACAATGAACTCGCCAGACCATTGCCGGACTTGGTTCTTCGGGGCTGGCAGAACCGTGGACCCTGTATCAGGGAAATGCATTTGGACGAACGAGCAAATGAACATACCAGTCAAGAAGCTAAAGCACTATATCAATGCAGCGTAGCACGCCAGGATCCATTTCGTGGAAGGCTGGTTTTCGAGACGTAGGCGGTTACAAATGCCAGGAGAGGAGGAAAAAAGTGCAGCAGACCCAAATGCAGCCGCTCCACGCAAGGGTACAAGTGATAGAGGAACGAGAAGCAAATCGCAGCAAACGAATTGCCGAAGCTTCCCCCGAAGCTACCCCGCCATCTCAGCGGAGAAGCAGTGTGGCTTCCACTGAGTTGCTTCAACCGGAGCATGTCTTGACGGCTCCTGTCAGCTATCCTGTGGACGCTATCACGGAGTCTCAAAATTGCCACCTTATGACGCAATGGATGAATTTGAAGGTCAAGGCAGCTGTTGGCTCTGTTTTTCCTACTGAACCCGGTGCAACTTTTCACTGCCGGCCGATTCTAGAAGGATATGCTAGGGTGATGGTGGATGAAATAACAGAGGGATTTGAGGAACTCGAGCTTGACCACCCTACCGGTGAAGGGGAGACTCGGCTGGGTTCTGCTCTGAAGACTCCATGCCTATGGCGGAACGAGCTCATCAACCTTCCGAACTGGACGCCTCCGCCTCCTCCTCCTCCTCCTCCTGGGAGTCAGGGCACTCTGCCTCCTCCACCGCCTCCTCCTCCGGCGAGTGACGATCAGGGCATGGTGGCAGGATATTGTCAGAGTGGGGCCCCTCCAGCACCTTTACAACCGGTTCGTGCCATGAACTGGTACCAAAGGTCGTCCTATATAAACCGTTCTTCCACCAGGAATCTGTTCTTACCCCTTTCCCCTCTCCCTCTCCTCTGTTCTTCCCTTCTTCCTCTCGAGTTCATCACAAAATTTGCCCCAAATTTGTCAAGATTTGTAGGCCCCCATCCATTCAAATGATCACAAAGGTTAGCAACTTTGTCCTTTCATCTCTCATTGCTAGATTAGCTCTTGCATTGGTTTATATAGTGATTAATTGTGGGTTTTAGTAATTTGGGAGGAATTATATGTGGTAGTATTTGATTTATATGCAAATTGAGGTCAAAATAACACTTAGTTATGTGTAGGTGTGGTTTACTTAGTGCCTTCTCAATCTCCGTCGTAACCACCGTCCATCGCCCGCACCGTCCCGTCGCCGACACCACCTTGTGGTGAGACTCTTGTTCATGAAATTTTATATAAAAAGTGATGTTTGTGTGTTTTGGATATATAGTTACTCGTATAATTATCTTACCCGTATGTTGCTTGTTATCCATAGTGCCATGGTTTTGATATCCATCCCCTTCGGCCCTTGCCCTTGTTATGATTCGGATGTGGTATATTCTCTTTGAAAACTATTTGTTGCATTTCGTGTTTATGACAAATTATGCCCATAAAGCGGACATAGATATTTGTATGTGGCAGGTAGTTGAACCAGAAATTCCAACCGACCCTATTGTTGAGAGGTTAAATTTAGTTGAAAGAGAAAACGAGGATTTTAAAGAAAAATTGAAAAGAATTGAGGGGGAGAAGATGGAATTGGAGTTGCATGTTGCCGATGTCATCGACGATCACAAGATTAAGATGGAGAAAATGAGCTTGAAGATTAGAAAGATTAGAAAAATATGCCATTCATAGTGAGGCTTGGTATCATTATGCTATTGGATCAATTGTTAGCTTAGTTGCGATCTTGATCGCATTTGTTGTTGCATTTAAATTCTTTAGCTAGAGAGTTATTTGTTTGTTGCATTAAAGTGTTGTATGAACTTTATGTATGAACTTTATGTATTGTATTAATTTGATGTTTCCGGTGCTGTGTATTGAAGATGAGCCGGCAATGGACGTACGATGACCGATGCTCTCCCGAGTTTATTAATGGCGTGCATACTTTTCTGCTTGCGGCTGAGGCAAACAAGCGGGCGGATGGTTTTATGCCTTGTCCATGTGCTGGCTGTAAGAATGGTCACAATTACTCTATGTCAAGAACCATTCACGTCCACCTATTTGAGTCCGGTTTCATGCCCCACTATAATGTTTGGACCAAGCATGGAGAAAGAGGGGTTATGATGGAAGACAATGAAGAAGAAGAGGACGACGACAGCTATCCTGGCCATGGGTTCCCTGAATACGATGATACAACAATGAGGGAAGAAGCTGAGCTGGTAATGCGGGAAGAAGCTAAGCCAGCAATGCGGGAGGAAGCTGAAGAAGAGGCATCGGATGACCCCGTTGATGATCTAGGTCGGTCCATTTCCGATGCAAAGAGAAACTGCGCAAGTCATTTGGAGAAGAAGAAGTTCCAGTGCATGTTAGAGGATCACAAAAAATTGTTGTACTCAAATTACGTAGGTGACAAGAAAAAGCTGGGCACCACACTGGAATTGCTACAATGGAAGGCAGAGAATGGTGTATCTGACAAGGGACTTGGAAAGTTGCTGGTAATGATAAAGAATATGCTTCCAAAGCACAACGAATTGCCCGAGAGTACGTACAAAGCAAAGAAGGCTGTCTGCCCTCTAGGGTTAGAGGTGCAGAAGATACATGCATGCCCTAATGATTGCATCCTCTACAACGTTGAGTACGAGGATTTGAACGCTTGCCAGGTATGCGGTGCATTGCGCTATAAGATCTGCCACGATGACCCTGGTGATGTCGAGGGCGAGCGCCCCAGGAAGAAGATTCCTGCCAAGGTGATGTGGTATGCTCCTATAATACCATGGTTGAAATGTTTGTTCCAAAACAAAGAGCACGCCAAGGCGATGCGATGGCACAGAGAAGACCGTAGGAAAGACGGAAAGTTGAGAGTACCCGCTGACGGGTCGCAGTGGAGAAAAATCAAAAGGAAGTACGGGAAGGAGTTTGAAGATGACGCAAGGAACATATGGTTTGGTCTAAGCGCAGATGGCATTAATCCTTTTGGGGAGCAGAGCAGCAACCATAGCACCTGGCCTGTGACTCTATGTTTGTATAAGCTTCCTCCTTGGTTGTGCATGAAGCGGAAGTTCATTATGATGCCAGTGCTCATGCAAGGCCCTAAGCAACCCGGCAACGACATTGATGTGTACCTAAGGCCATTAGTTGAAGAACTCTTATAACTGTGGAATGGAACAGGTGTACGTGCGTGGGATGAGCACATGGGGGAAGAATTTGACCTAAAGGCGTTGTTGTTCATGACCATCAATGATTGGCCTGCTCTTAGTAACCTTTCTGGACAGACAAACAAGGCATACCGCACATGCACACACTATTTTGACGATACCGACAGTATATATTTGGCTAATTGTAAGAAGAATGTGTACCTGGGACGTCGTCGATTTCTTTCGAGCAGCCATCTCGTAAGAAAGAAAGGCAAGCATTTCAAAGGTGAGGCGGATCACCAGACGAAGCCTCACCACCGTACTGGTGCTCATGTACATGATATGGTGAAGAATTCGAAGGTGGTCTTTGTAAAGGGTCCTGGTAGACAACCTATTCCGAATGACGCTGACGGACGTGCACCCATGTGGAAGAAGAAATCTATATTTTGGGACCTGCCCTATTGGAAAGACCTAGAGGTCCGCTCCGCAATCGACGTGATGCACGTGATGAAGAATCTTTGTGTGACCCTGCTTGGTTTCTTGGGCATGTATGGGATGACAAAAGATACACCTGAGGCATGGGAGGACCAGGAACATATGCACGGAAAAGACGGCACACATCAGGGTCATGCAAGCTACGCTCTTACCAAAGAAATCTTCTTTGAATGCCTGCTCAGTATTAAGGTACCATCTGGCTTCTCGTCGAATATAAAGGGAATAATAAACACGGCAGAGAAAAGTCCCAGAACCTAAAGTCTCAAGACTGCCACATGATTATGACACAACTGCTTCCGGTTGCATTGAGGGGGCTTCTACCGGAAAATGTATGATTAGCCATTGTGAAGCTATGTGCATTCCTCAATGCAATCTCTCAGAAGGTAATCGATCCAGAAATCATACCAAGGTTAGAGAATGATTTGGTGCAACGTCTTGTCAGTTTCGAGTTGGTGTTCCCACCATCCTTCTTCAACATCATGACGCACGTCCTAGTTCACCTATGCGAAGAGATTAACATTTTGGGTCCTGTATTTGTACACAATATGTTCCCCTTTGAGAGGTTCATGGGAGTCTTAAAGAAATATGTTCATAACCGTGCTAGGCCAGAAGGAAGCATCTCCATGGGCCATGAAAATGAGGAGGTCATTGAGTTTTGTATTGACTTTATTCCTGACCTTAAGCCGATTGGTGTTCCGGAATCGCGGCATAAGGGCAGACTGGATGGAAAAGGCATGCTAGGAGGGGAACAAATAATATGTATGGACGTACATTCTCTCACTGAAGCACACAACACAGTTCTATAGAATTCCGCCTTGGTGGCTCAGTATATGGATGAACACAAGAATTTGCTACGCTCCAAACACCCGAAGCGGTCTGATGACTGGATTACACATGAACAAACCAGGAGTTTTGCCAGCTGGTTGCAGACACGCACCATGCATGACGCCTCTATTGAAGATGACTTGTACTTGCTGTCCCAGTTACCAACTTTGAATATAATGACTTTCAAAGGGTACGAGATATGTGGTAATACATTTTACACGATCGCCCAAGATAAGAAGAGCACCAACCAAAACAGTGGTGTCTGCTTTGATGCAGAAACCAAGACGGGAAAGGAAACATATTATGGTTATATACAGGACATAAGGGAACTTGACTATCGACGTGGTTTGAAGGTCCCTTTGTTTCGGTGCAAATGGGTCAATATGACACGAGGCGGGGTAACGGAAGACGCGTAGTACGGAATAACAACAGTGAATCTCAACAATCTTGCGTATGCAGACGAACCATTCGTCCTAGCCAATGATGTGGCACAGGTTTTCTATGTGAAGGACATGTCTACCAAGCCGAGTAAAAGAAAAGATAAGGAAGCGAATGCATCGTACGATGAGCCAAAGCGGCACATAGTTCTTTCTGGGAAGAGAAACATCGTGGGAGTGGATGACAAGACAGACATGTCAGGAGATTATGAAAAGTTTGATGAAATTGCTCCATTCACAGTGAATATTGACCCGAGCATCCCGTTAAATGATGATGATTTTCCGTGGTTACGGCACAAAGGGACACACGCGAAGAAAAAGTTTCACACCCAAAGATCTGGGATGTGATCGGCTTCATTATCATCACTTTCTTCTGTGTTTAACACCCACGAGGGAATATCTGTAATAGTTAGGGTAATTATGTGTTTTGGCATTTGAAACGCGAAGATATTTTATGTGCAAACAAATTCTTTCATGCCTTTACTGATTTTTTCCAGCTAAAAAGGCATTTCATTTTTTAAATAACCTAAGCATTACCAAATTGAATATAATGATAAAACACTAATATTAAACATAATAAAAAAGAATCACTGAAAAATGTATTTTTAAAGTTAAGTTATTCACAATCTAGTGATTCACACAAATTTAAATTAATTCAAATTTAAACTATTCAAATTTAAAAACTACCGGCACTAACTGGAAGTTTCTAAAAACTATCAAAAATATTCACAAAGAAACTCTAAATACAGCAAAAACAACTATAAATAAATAAAACAAAATAAATAAAGCAGAAAAGAAAAAAACTAAATGATAAAAAGCCCACCTACCGGGCCACAACGGCCTGCATATGACTAGAAACCCAACCTGTTGTTGGACCAGGATGCAGGCCAGCAAGCCCAATAGGCCCCACAGGGCAGAGTAGCAGAGGTAGGCCCAGGAGGCCTGCTTTAGAGAGGAGCTCGAGACAGCAGCGGCGGCGGGGCTTATAAGCAGGTGCGAGCGCCCTTCGGCTAGCGAGGTGGGACTAAACTTCTGCGCCCCTCGCTTGGCAGCGCACCCCCTTTAGTACCGGGTCGTGGCATCAACCGGTACTAAAGGGGCGGTCTTTAGTATCGGTTGGAGCCACCAACCGGTACTAACAGGGCTTTTAGTACCGGGTGGTGGCTCCAACCGGTACTAAAGCTGCCTTCTATATATACATCACTTCGAAAAATTTCATTCTCCCTCTGTTTCTTCCTCTGTTTCCCCATTGAAGCACCGCCCGCCCCGATCGATCGACGCCGTCGCCGCCCCGTCCCCGTCGCCGCCCCCGTCCCGCGCCAACCCCGTCACGCGCCAGCCACCCCTCCCCCCCCGTCCCGCGCCAACCCCGTCACGCGCCGTTGCCGTCGCCGCCCCCATCCCCGTCGCCGCCCTCATCCCCATCACCACCCTCGTCCGCGTCGCCGCCCTCGTCTTCGTCGCCGCCCCGGGCCCGTCCCCATCGCGCCATCCCTGCGTCGCCGCCCCCGACCGTCGCCTCGCCGTTGCCGTCGCCCCGCTGTGAGCTCTCCCCCTCAAACCCCTCTCCCTCGCCCCCGGCAACCACCATGGGCGACGCCCCTCCGCGAGCCCATACACACACACAAGCATGATGAACACACACACACACACACACACACACATTTCCTTAAGTTAATTAGTATATGCGTATTTTGTATGTTTAATTAGTTTAGATATTTTAGATTATTATTTTTTTCACTAGTATATATGTATGAATGCATGTTAGATGGATATAATTAGTGTTTAATTAGTATGGAATTTTTTTATATAATGTTGTTTTTCTGTTTTTTAATGGATGTATAGAAGTTGTTTTTTCTGTTTTTAGTGTTAGATGCTTAATTAGTATGAAATAGCATATAGAATTTTGACATATGCAATGATAGCATAATTAGTGTTACATTTGCATATAGTATTTGTTATCGATGATGCCCGGCCCGCATCCTCGTTGTCGACCCGTTCGCGACGACGTCCTGCTTCAGAGGACCCATGTCCAGGACTGGGCTCCGCCGGGCTGGCACTGGGAGGTGCTACCTTCAGGGGCGCAACGCTTGGTGAGGAAACTAGCCCCGGGTCCTGTCGTCGACCCTCATATCCTTTGGTGGCGTTCGCGTGGGCCACTTTCGGTGCGGAGGGAGCCGGCCCCGCCGGAGGTGCTACGTCGCCGTGTTAGGGAGGAGGACGAGCACGTCCATCGCTACGTGGCTACTATGGACGTCAGGTTCTCCAATACCTGGCAGGTTCTTTGGGAAGATCACCCGAGCTATGATCCAGTGATGGTTCCTTCACTTTGCTTGTCCACCGCCTAGATTACTCTCTAGTATTCGATCTTTATTAGCTAGCTAGCTAGATAGTGATGTATTCGATATATAATATTCGAGATGATTTATTTGAGATTATATATATTATTTGAGACGATGTATTCGAGATTATATCTATTATTCGAGATGACATAATCGAGATTATATTCGATGATGCTTATTATGTACTATGATTGATTCAGGTTTTCCTTATTAATTGATTGCATCGATGCATTGTAATTTGAATGTATTTCTTTTGGATTAGTTAAATAAAACCTATGGCGGACAATACCGGCAGAAAGGGAGAAGAGGCCTTGTTCAATATCATACGCAATCCTCGTGGGCCAGATGATGATCAGAATGACGAAGATTATGACAGCTCCGAATATCTAAACAACACCGGGAAGGGTGATATGATATTCGATCGCGAAGACCGAATTGATGAAGTCATGAACTATTAACATGACGAAGAAAATGTTGATCTTGAAACAACAAAGACCGGCGAGGTATATTTATATAAGCAGGCATCTGGCGATCATCACATGTTTTAAATGACTTGAAGATATATATTAACGAATCAATATTTCTTCTTTCAGCCATCCGGATCGGGCAAATCTTCAGGCAGGAGGACAGTACGAGGCCCGAACAAAAAGTTGAAGGAGGGCGTAAAGTACAATATCAAGGCCATCAAACCTAATGGCGAACCATTAGCGCCTAAGAAGATTGCGGACAAGTTCATTCGTTAGTGCGGAGTTCTTATGAAGGACCAACTCCCGATCTCCCTTCAAGAATGGAGAGAGCCAGCAAAGCCACGTCCAGATCTTACTTTTGTCGACGACAGACAAACACTAGTAGAAAACATGGCTATGGTCACGGGGCAATATTCACATTAGTCCCGGTTCAGTCACGAACCGGGACTAATGTGAGCATTGGTCCCGGTTCGTGCGGCTAAGGCATTAGTCCCGGTTCACTCGGGCCCTTTAGTCCCGGTTTAAGACATTAACCGGGACTAAAGGGTGCGATAACCTTTAGTCCCGGTTCGTGCCTCAAACTGGGACTAAAGATTAGACCTTTAGTCCCGGTTTGATGTACGAACCGGGACTAATGGGGTTGATACCTTTAGTCCCGGTTCGTGCCACGAACCGGTACTAAAGGTCTCATTTTCAAACTCTACCCCCCCCCCTGTGGATCGCCTTTTTAGTTTTAAAAAAATACAAATGAAAATAATGGAAATGTCAAAAAAATAAAAGAAAATAAGTTTCTCATGTGATATGTGGTCTAGTTGTTGGGAAAATTTGCAAATGTGAATTTTGACTTTTATGCAAAATCTCTCTGAAATTTGTAAAAATGGGCATAACTTTTGCATACTAACTCGGATGAAAAAGTTTTTTATATGAAAAATCATCTACTCGAAACAATGGAGTTCGGAAGAGACGAGGAACGAGAACAGGTGTTGGGGGACATAATCTTAGCCGGAGGTGATGTCATGTTGTATCTTAACGACAATGATGGTCTGGAAGCAGAACAGTGTGAAGAAGAAGCAGGCTACGGTGATCAAAGAATGGAGGAGGAAACACATGATTATGATGGCTTCGGTGACCCAATGCTGGTGCAAGAAGGAGCCCGTGGTGATGGCTCCGGTGACCGAACAGAGTTCGGCCAGGTAAATATATTAGTTAAGACCGTGATGACTAGCTAATTGATGCATTCATTGTTTTGGTATGTACAGAAATTAATTAACTCTCATCTAATCACTAGTAGAAAAAGGGTCAAACGTTTAGCACATTAGTGCCGGTTTGAATTAGAGCCGGCACTAATGTGTACATTAGTGCCGGTTCGTGGCGGCGATCAATAGTACCGGTTCGTGGCGAAGCTCTAGTATTGGTTCATGCCACGAACCGGTTATAAAGAGGCTGTGTCAGCCTGCGGTCAGGCTATGGCCCCACCATCACCATTTAGTGTCGGTTCGTACCACGAACCAGTACTAATGAGGTTACGGCAAGCTGTTTTTAGTCCCACCTCACCAAGAGAGAGGCAGTATGAGTGGTTTATAAGCCATGAGTGCACAGACAATGACGAAGAGTTGCAATGCTCACCTACATGTGTTGATTAGCTTCAAGCCATTTGGAATAGTGTAGATTGCACTGCATCATAGATTGCACTGAGCTATGTGCAGTGCAGTCTACACTATTCCGAATGGCTTGAAGCAAATTAACCAGCATTGCACCTCTTTTTTATTTTTAATAACTTATTTAAACTCCGGACTTCTTTTGTGTTCAGTATGCAGCATTTAAAACTCCGGACTTCTTTTTGTGTAAGTGACTTGGGAAACTCAAGTTTGGCAAACTCTACTGACTAAGAAATTTCTTCAAAAACAATTTCTATCCAATAAAAAAAGACTAGAGGATTACACTTTTCATAGGTTTTGATGAATGTGAACCACAATTTTTAGAGTTACATTGACAGAGTAGTTGCCAATGGAGCTAACCCAATTCATGGCAGATTGTTAGTCTAATGAAAGTCTATTAGCAAAACAATTTTCTAGTTTGTACATCATATCTTTCACAAATCTAGTGACAATACCAAAATATAAAGATGAAGGTTGGAGATATATCATATTCAAAAGAACCTTGTAGTTAGATATAGAAGAACCCACTAGTAGAAAAACGGTCAAATGTGAAGCACATTAGTGCCGGTTTGAATTTGAGCCGGCACGAATGTGACCATTAGTGCCGATTCCAACGGCTAGCCGGGCTGCTACCATTAGTACCGGTTTGTTGCCAATCTTTAGCATCGGTTCATGCCACGAACCGATACTAAAGAGTATCAGGGTTTCGGAGTCCGGAGTGGGTACTAATGTACAACTTTCACCGAAGCCCAGAGTTGGTACTAATGTGCATCCCACCAATCAGGAAGAATCACATGGATCGTGTGTTTCTTTCTAGCTCTTGCGAGTCGTTGGATCAAGGGTGTGTTTCTTCCTAGCTCATGTGAGTCGTTGGATCGAAACTACCACAATCACTTTGTGAGCCAGACGACCCTATATATAGCCCACCTCTCGCCTTCACGGCATAAGTCTTTCAGTTCATGGACTACATACATCTACCAGTTCATCGACTGCATACATCTACCAGTTCATCGACTGAATACAAATCATTCGGATTTGCCATCATACGCCCAACCGTGCATTTGATATGCATATATATGCATCACGAGCCACGGTAGGGCTGTATGATGGCGATACCGATTGGTTTGTTCTAGATCCGACATAAAAGGTTTGATACAACTTCTTTTTTGTGACATAAGAGCTATCTCTCCTCCTACCTATTTTAGTTACCCAACTACCTATTTGTGCCAAATTTTCACTTTTGATGTTGCTCTTGCATCATAAGCATCAATGTTAACTGGACTTACAAGTAATGCAATTTAACCAAACTATCTTGTGATCTTCGCCAAGAGAGAGGCAGTATGAGCGGTTTATAAGCCGTGAGTGCATAGACAATGACGAAGAGTTGCAATGCTCACCTACATGTTGATTAGCTTCAAGCCATTCGGAATAGTGTAAACTGCACTGCATCATAGATTGCACTGAGCTATGTGCAGTGCAGTCTACACTATTCCAAATGGCTTGAAGCAAATTAACCAGCATTGCACCTCTTTTTTATTTTTAATAACTTATTTAAACTCCGGACTTCTTTTGTGTTCAGTATGCAGCATTTAAAGCGACGTCATCAATTTCCAACATGTTCTGACATCATTTGTTGTTTTTCGGTCATTTACCTAATTGTTCAGTATGCAGCATTCAATTTCCAGAAGAAAATAAATAGAAAAAAATAAATAATGCAGAAAATAAAAAAACTATACAAAAAAATTACTCAAAAATAAATAATGTAGAAAAGAAAAAACTATATAAAAAACTACTCAAAAATAAATAGAAGAAAATAAGTAATGTAGAAAAGAAAAAATTATATAAAAACTGGACACACTTCGTGTACAAACTGGACAAACTCTTTCCGAGTATCAGGGTTTCGGAGTCCGGAGTGGGTACTAATGTACAACTTTCACCAAAGCCCAGAGTGGCTACTAATGTGCATCCCACCAATCAGAAAGAATCACAAGGATCGTGTGTTTCTTTCTAGCTCTTGCGAGTCGTTGGATCAAAGGTGTGTTTCTTCCTAGCTCATGTGAGTCGTTGGATCGAAACTACCACAATCACTTTGTGAGCCAGACGACCCTATATATAGCCCACCTCTCGCCTTCCCTACATAAGTCTTTCAGTTCATCGACCACATACATCTACCAGTTCATCGACTGCATACATCTACCAGTTCATCGACTGAATACAAATCATTCGGATTCGCCATCATACGCCCAACCGTGCATTTGATATGCATATATATGCATCACGAGCCACGGTAGGGCTGTATGATGGCGATACCGATTGGTTTGTTCTAGATCCGTAAAAGGTTTGATACAACTTCTTTTTTGTGACATAAGAGCTATCTCTCCTCCTACCTATTTTAGTTACACAACTAACTTTTTGTGCCAAATTTTCACTTTTGCTGTTGCTCTTGCATCATAAGCATCCATGTTAACTGGACTTACAAGTAATGCAATTTAACCAAACTATCTTGTGCTCAGTATGCAGCATTTAAAGCAATGTCATCAATTTCCAACATGTTCTGACATCATTTGTTGTTTTTCGGTCATTTACCTAATTGTTTAGAGAGCTATATGACCGTGAAATTGAAAATCACTACGAAATGAATCCTGAAAATGTTGAAACTTGGCATGGTATCATCATATCACCCGCATAGCATGCGCGAAAGAGTAGAGAGGGTCACGGCAAAAACTGGACGCACTTCGTGTACAAACTGGACAAACTTTTTCTGAGTATCAGGGTTTCGGACTATACAAAAATAAATAATGCAGAAAATAAAAAAACTATACTAAAAATTACTCAAAAATAAATAGAAGAAAATAAATAATGCAGAAAAGAAAAAACTATATAAAAAACTACTCAAAAATAAATAAAAGAAAAAACTATATAAAAAATTTGCTGGCGCACTGCCCTGTGGGTCTACCAGACCTAGGGTGTGCAAATGCAGGCCCAGAAGGGCCAGCAGACTCACAAGGCAGCGCGCCCTAATTAATTAGGCCCAGAAGCCTGCTATATAAAGGAGTTCGAAGAGGTAGCCGCGGCTGGGTTTATAAAGCAGTGCGGCTTCTCTTCGCCGGGCGAGATGGGACTAAACTTTGGGGTGGCAGCGCAAGGCCTTTAGTACCGGTTGGTGGCTCCAACCGGTACTAAAGGGCCCCCCTTTAGTACCGGTTGGTGGCTCCAACTGGTACTAAAGGCCTTCGTTTCCCGCCGCTTGGCCTAGCGAAAAAAGGCCTTTAGTACCGGTTGGAGCCACGAACCGGTACTAAAGGCCCATCCTATATATATAGCACTTACGAAAATTTCAGTTTCATCTCCCCACTTCGTCTCCAACCTCCGCCGCGCGCGCCGCTCGATCCCGTCGTCGCCGCCCGTCGCCCGTACCGTCGTCCATCGTCTCGCGCTGTCCCCGCCGCCGCCCGTCGTCATCGTCGTCTCGCGCTGCCGCCTCGAACGGCGCCGCCGTCCGTCGTCATCGCCGCGGCCGTACGTCTCTCTCTCGCTCCCGCACACACATACACACACATACATACACACACATACACACACACCGGCGCCCCCGCTCGTACGTACGGGGCGGCGGCGTACTGGGCCGCACACACACACACATACCACACACACACACGCATACACACACACATACACACATACGTACACACATATATGTATATATACACACACATGCATACACACACACATACACACACACACACACATTTATTTACTTATTTTCTGTTTTTTAGAAAAGTTAATTAGATGATCGAATGTTAGATTAATGTCAAATGTTAGATGAATTAGCTAGCTAGATAGAAAAATTGCCGAACTAAAGATTAGAACTAATTGAATAATTAATATAACTAGTTTATTTTTAGTAAGAAAATTTAGGTATATGAGATTAGAACTAGTTGAATAATTAATATAACTAATTTATTTATAGTAAGAAATTTTAGTTATATGAGATTAGAACTAGTTGAATAATTAATATAACTAGTTTATTTTTAGTAAGAAAATTTAGGTATATATGAGATTTGATGATCTAATTAAAATATTATTTGTTAATGAGTTTTTCTGTTTATTTAATTTTTTATATATTTTGAGTTTATATAAATGTTAGATTAATGTCGAATGTTAGATGAATTAGATAGAAAAGTTAAATATATAGTAATGTCAATTGAATATATAGTTAGATATATTAATGTCAAATGTTAGATGAATATATAGTTACTAGATATAGGTGTTTAATGTTTCACCTATATGAACATAGGAAATGTCATCTGACAACGAAAAAGATTTTATTATGTGCGAACACTGTGAAGACCAGCGCGGCCTGTGCGACCAAAATTTCCTTGTTGATGGTAGGCGCTTCAGCATCAAGCTGGATGAGACATTCGAAGTTGATACAGTAAGTCACTTTGTCAATTATTATTTGAATGCAAAACTTATGCTTCATTTGCTTCAACTTATAATTTTAAATTTTCACTATTCTACTAGCGCATCCCCTGCCATGCAAGAATTTTTGTCTTGGATAAGATAGGTTTTAGTGCTATAGATGATATGGAGGTAAAGACAGTTTACTTGAAGACGGAGCATGGGTATACTTTCAACGTCAAATTATATAATGGAGACACATACACCCATTTTGAATGCAAAACTTGGCAAGCACTATGCAAGGCTTATGCATTTGAGCCTGATATTGTTATCACCTTTGATATTCGTCCGGAAGATGATATTGAAGGTAATATAGACATCTGGGTCGATGTGCAAACGCCTCCAGTTCTACCATTTGGTGAGTTTTTCTCAACCATGCATGCATATGTTTATGTCTTTCATACAGTTTATTCAAAAATAGTTGACAACAAATTTGTATTGTCAGCTTATTTCGGTTCAAGCAAACATGTCCGGTGCTTGGTAGACAGGACCTACTACTGCCCGGGGCTCAACTAAACTACGAGGAGATAAGTCATTATGTTTCATGGCTTGAGGATCTTAATACTGTCAAGACAAATTCTTTTCCTAAACTTAGAAATGTTAGTACTCAAAACGTGCGACCAATGGTGATCGTATTGAACTACGGTCACATCTATAATCAAAAGATGGTAAGATTTTAAATATTTGTCCTTAATTAGTGCATCTTTTGCATACATTATTTTTGAAGCTAAACTTTCATTGCTTAGTATATGTATTACTATACGATGTTATTCAATAGGGACTTCCGATGACAGTTGTGCCTCAGTGGATCGAGACAAAAGGTCGCATGTCAATGGTTAGCTTACGACCAAGATTTCCTACATTGCACATGAGTGCATTCAGGATTTCTGAAAGCGAAGAATGCTTAATAGTGAAAGATTGGAGAAAAATTGTTAACGATCGCAGAGAAGTACTAGGGGGCAGTAAGGAGAAGCGCAACCCAAGATTAGGAGACAGATTCATCTACATGCTCCAGTATGATGAATCAGGAGAGCTATACATGTTCTATGCTATTCTACCTAAGAGGGAGCAGCAGGATCAGTAGCTACTAGTTCATGCTCTGAATTAGTACTTGTCTCATATCCGTGTCTGGAACTTCGATGTTGGTGATGATTATGTTGAACTTGATGATATCTTTGCTTCTGTTACAAAATGAATGTTTCCTCTTTAAGCTAGCCAGCGTATATGATGATTAGATAGCTAGCGGTAATGACTATGATGATTAAATAGTGGTAATTAGACGACTATGATGATTTTTAGCTAGCTAGAGTTTATTTATTTATTAATATGCGATGCTGATGATGATGACGACGACTACAACTCATTATAACGTAAAACAATCCTAAATTAAATTGATAACGCAAATTTAATTGAAAAATAGAAAATGAAACAAAAACCCACAACCATTTAGTACCGGTTGGTGTTACCAACCGGTACTAAAGGGCTCCCAGCCCCCGTAGCTGGCTCATGCCACGTGGTTCCCCTTTAGCACCGGTTCATGCAGAACCGGTACTCAAGGGGGAGGCCTTTAGTGCCGAAACTTCAGTGCCGGTTCCTGAACCGGCACTAAAGGGCCTTACAAACCGGTGCTATTGCCCGGTTCTGCACTAGTGAATTCTTCTTTTTTCTAGCCCTCCGGATCGAGCACAACTTCGGTAAAGAGACGAGGCCCGAAGAAAAAGTTGCGCTTGGATGAAAGGTTTGAGATCACAAAAATCGCGCGCGATGGGTATGCCGATTGAACCCATCCGGACAAAGGAAGCATTTTCTGCTCAGTGCGGGGTTCCTGTTAGGGACAAGATCCCGATCAGCATCCAGCAATGGTATAAGCCTAAGAACGAAGACCCTGAGGTATCTTATGTCAATGATATGAAGAAAGATGATCTTTGGACTGAGCTGAAGGCAAATTTCACCCTAGCGCGAGAGGAGGATCCAGAGAAGCCAGTTAAAGAACAATTAATCAAGTCTCATACTCTTAAGAAGATGGCAGAGCTATTCAGGAGGTGGAAGAATGAGCTAAAAATGTTGTCGACAACGAAGATACACCAGAATTCATCGGCAGATATGAGAAGATCAGAGATCACTGGCCCGCATTTGTGGCCTACAAGACATCGGAAAAGAGTAAGAAGATGTCGGCGACAAACAAGAAAAATGCTGCAAAGAAGAAGCTTCACCATCGCACGGGGTCAGGTGGCTACCTCAAAGCCCGGCACAAGTGGGCCAAGGCTGAGAATGATCGTCTTGATAAAGGGATCGAACCAGAGACAATGAACTGGCCAGACCGTTGCCGGACTTGGTTCTTCGGGGCTGGCGGAACCGTGGACCCTATATCAGGGAAATGCATTTGGACGGACGAGCAAATGAACATACCAGTCAAGAAGCTAAAGCACTATATCGATGCAGCGTAGCAAGGGACATTCGTTCCAGACAGAGAGAACGACGAGCACACAATGGCCCTCGGGAATCATGAGCACCCTGGAAGGACACGAGGCACGCCAGGCTCCGTTTCATGGAAGGCTGGTTTTCCGGACGCAGGCGGTTACAAATGCCAGGAGAGGAGGAAAAAATGCAGCAGACCCAAATGCAGCCGCTCCACGCAAGGGTACAAGCGATAGAGGAACGAGAAGCAAATCACAGCAAATGAATTGCCGAAGCTTCCCCCGAAGCTACCCCGCCATCTCAGCGGAGAAGCAGTGTGGCTTCCACCGAGCTGCTTCAGCCGGAGCATGTCTTGACGGCACCTGTCAGCTAACCTGTGGATGCTATCACGGAGTCTCAAAATTGCCACCTTATGACGCAATGGATGAATTTGAAGGTCAAGGCTGCTGTTGGCTCTGTTTTTCCTACTGAACCCGGCGCAACTTTTCACTGCCGACCGATTCCAGAAGGATATGCTAGGGTGATGGTGGATGAAATAACAGAGGGATTTGAGGACCTCCAGCTTGACCACCCTACCGGTGAAGGGGAGACTCAGCTGGGTTCTGCTCTGAAGACTCCATGCCTATGGCGGAAGGAGCTCATCAACCTTCCGAACTGGACGCCTCCGCCTCCTCCTCCTCCTCCGGGGAGTCAGGGCACTCTGCCTCCTCCACCGCCTCCTCCTCCGGCGAGTGACGATCAGGGCATGGTGGCAGGATGTTGTCAGAGTGGGGCCCCTCCAGCACCTTTACAACCGGTTTGTGCCACGAACCGGTACCAAAGGTCGTCCTATATAAACCCTTCGACCACCAGCACTCTGTTCTTCCCCCTTTCCCCTCTCCCTCTCCTCTGTTCTTCCCTTCTTCCTCTCGAGTTCATCACAAAATTTGCCACAAATTTGTCAAGATTTGTAGGCCCCCATCCATTCAAATGATCACAAAGGTTAGCAACTTTTTCCTTTCATCTCTCATTGCTAGATTAGCTCTTGCATTGGTTTCTATAGTGATTAATTGTGGGTTTTAGTAATTTGGGAGGAATTATATGTGGTAGTATTTGATTTATATGCAAATTGAGGTCAAAATAACACTTAGTTATGTGTAGGTGTGGTTTACTTAGTGCCTTCTCAATCTCCATCGCAACCACCGTCGATCGCCCGCACCGTCCTGTCCCCGACACCACCTTGTGGCGAGACTCTTGTTCATGAAATTTTATATAAAAATGATGTTTGTGTGATTTGGATATATAGTTACTCGTATAATTATCTTACCCGTATGTTGTTTGTTATACATAGTGCCATGGTTTTGATATCCGTCCCCTTCGGCCCTCGCCCTTGTTATGATTCGGATGTGGTATATTCTCTTTGAAAACTATTTGTCGCATTTCGTGTTTATGACAAATTATGCCCATCAAGCTGACATAGATATTTGTATGTGGGAGGTAGTTGAACCAGAAATTCCAACCGACCCTATTGTTGAGAGGTTAAATTTAGTTGAAAGAGAAAAAGAGGATTTTAAAGAAAAATTGAAAAGAATTGAGGGGGAGAAGATGGAATTGGAGTTGCATGTTGCCGATGTCGTCGACGATCACAGGATTAAGATGGAGAAAATGCGCTTGAAGATTAGAAAGATTAGAAAATATGCCATTCATAGTGAGGCTTGGTATCATTATGCTGTTGGATCAATTGTTAGCTTAGTTGCGATCTTGATCGCATTTGTTGTTGCATTTAAATTCTTTATCTAGAGAGTTATTTGTTTGTTGCACTAAAGTGTTGTATGAACTTTATGTATTGTATTAATTTGGTGTTTCCGGTGTTGTGTATTGAAGATGAGCCGGCAATGGACGTACGATGACCGATGCTCTCCCGAGTTCATTAATGGCGTGCATACTTTTCTGCTTGCGGCTAAGGCAAACCAGCGGGCGGATGGTTTTATGCCTTGTCCATGTGCGACATGCATTACTCCAACACCGTGTTCACTTCCCGGACTCCGCCAAGAAGAGACCATCACGGTAACTCACACAGTTGATTCATTTTAATAAAGTTAAGGTTCAAGTTATCTAAAACCGGACATTAACAAATTCCCATCTGCCCATAACCGCGGGCACGGCTTTTGAAAGTTCAAATCCCTGCAGAGGAGTCCCAACTTAACCCATGACAAGCTCTCACGGTCAACGAAGGAATATACCTTCTCCCGAGACATTCCGATCAGACTCGGTATCCCGGTTCTACAAGACACTTCGACAAGCTAAAACAAATCCAGCAACACCGCACGAATGTGCCGACAAATCCCAATAGGACCTGCACATATCTCGTTCTCAGGGCACACTCAGATGAGCCGGACGTCGGGTAGGCCAGCCCAGAGTTGCCCCTGGTAGCCCCGTACATTGCTCAGTTGGACCAACCTCAGAGGAGCACTGGCCCGGGGGGGGGGGGTTAAATAAGATGACCCTCGGGCTCCGGAAACCCAAGGGAAAAAGAGGCTAGATGGCAAATGGTAACACCAAGGTTGGGCATTGCTGGAAGAGTTTTATTCAAGGTGAACTATCAAGGGGTTCCCATTATCACCCAACCGCGTAAGGAACGCAAAATCCGGGAACATAACACCGATATGACGAAAACTAGGGCGGCAAGAATGGAACAAAACACTAGGCGAGAGGCCGAGCCTTCCACCCTTTACCAAGTATATAGATGCATTAAGATAACAAGATAATATAATGATATCCCAACAAGTAAATAATGTTCCAACAAGGAACGGTCTCCAATCTTCACCTACAACTAGCAACGCTATAAGACGGGCTGAGCAAAGCGGTAACATAGCCAATCAACGGTTTGCTAGGACATGGTGGGTTAGAGGTTTGACATGGCAATTTGGGAGGCATGTTAAGCAAGTGGTAGGCATCGTTGCATAGGCATAGCAAAAGAGCGAGCATCTAGCAAAGCAAAGATAGAAGTGATTTCGAGGGTATGATCATCTTGCCTGCAAAGTTGTCAGAGTTGACTGGATCCTCGAAAGCAAACTCAACGGGCTCCTCGTTAACGAACTCGTCTCCCGGCTCTACCCAAACAGGACAAACAAGCAAATGGAACACAATCAACCACGTGCAAGCTCAAACAACATGATGCAAACATGGTATGCTATGCGGGATGCGATATGCGATGCATATGCAAGATTTGACAAGGAATTAATGAACCTGGCCTCAACTTGGAAAACCAAGTGTTCCCTTGGAAAGTTGAGATGATTTCGCTTGAAAACAATATAAAGATCACCGGAATCGGAGACACGGTTTGGAAATGGCAAGCAATTCAAATATGACAACGGTCTGCGATATACAGCAAGTAGCCATCTAAATGCAACAAGTTAAACATGCTACATCACTCAAACATGGCTTCAAAATACATGGCAGGTATCCATTCATGATGCTTAACAAAAGATGAACACTGAGCTACGGCCAATTCATCCATTAACATGTTCAAACAAGCATGGCAAAAGTGCATTTGGTAAACAGATTTCAGACTTAGTGAAATTAACACTTGTCTGGAATTTCAGATCAGGTAGCACACTTTGGAGCATGAAAACTATATGCTACAGGAACTTAACATGGCAAAGTAAAGCATGGCATGGAGCTACTCAAAGAGCTTAACAAAAGTCCCTTAGTGACCTTGAGCCAAAAGGGATCAGAAAATACATTTGCAAGCATGTGAACATGGCAAAAACATAATCAGATCACAGACTTAGTGAAAAACTGGAACATGCAAATCAGATATCAACTAGGCATGTTTACGAGCTCGATGCACTCACTACAGAGCAAGTCATGACAATCTAAGCATACGCCCATGAAGTATACACATTATACAAGCTAGACATGGCAAGAACAATAACATAGCATGCACGTATCAACTATAACATCCTCGGCAAAATCCCTAACAAGTAGACAATCTGCCCAGATTCACGAAATAGCAAAAGTAGAGCTCGATTGACTCAAGCTAGGGTGCTCCATAATTGCAAACAAAGACATGGATGGATAGAGCACTACAAGATTAACAAAAAAACCTTACTGAGCATCCTCAAAAGAGGCACGGATCACTAGGAAACAACATGAACATATGGCATATTGATAAAAATAGTCCAAGGACATAGTGGAATTGCTAAGTCCCTGAAATCAACATTAACGAATGCTCCACTTTGCAAGCTTGTGCTAGTCACCACACACATCACAAAAATACATGGGTTGCACCTCTGGAAAGATGGCAAAGCATATGCCAAAACATATGTAGAGCTCAGGGGCATATCATGCACACATTAATCATGGCAAAAATGACAAATAGCTAATTGGAGCAGCAAATCTGACAATTATCTCAAATAGCACTCTTCCAACAGCATTTCGGGCATCAAGATGAACTCAAATGAAAATGATGCAATAAGATGAAATGATGTACTCTCCGAGACGAACATTTTGATATGCTATACGCCCAAAACGGAGCTATGGATGCGGAGATACCACATAATGAAAAACGCAAAATAGTTAGGGTTTCGGGGGGAAAGTCAACCAGATCTAGATCTGGCGTGGATTTCAAGGATCGCCGGAGCTGCACTGTTCACCGGGATTTCTGTACGCCGGAGATGAAGGAGGAGGCCGGGGCAGCGTCGGAGGAGCTCGCCGGCTTGCCGGAGTGGAGGAGGAGGCCGGCGATGGCGCCGCGGCGGCCGGCGCTCCCCGAGCGGCGGTGCGAAGCAAGGACGGTGGCGAGGCGCGCCTCGGCTCGGCGGAGGAGCGGGCCGGGAGGCGGCGGCCGTTGGCGTGGATCTGTGGTGGCGTGGCGGCCGGCGGCCGGCGCGCGGGGAAGAGGACGAAGGTGGGCGGCGGCACGGGGAGACCAGGCCGAGAGGGCCCGCGGCGGGCTCGCCGGGCCGCGCGATGGGACGTGGTCGGCGCTGCCACGTGGTGGCTCTCGGTTGGGCGGCGGTGGCGGCGGACGTTGTCCGGCGCTGGCGGACACGTCCAGCCCGCGGAGAGGAGCGGGGCTAAGGTTAGGGATCCGGAATTTTCGGGGGAGTGCACCTATTTATAGATAGTGGGAGCTAGGAGAGTCCAAATGAGGTGCGGTTTTCGGGCACGCGATCGTGATCGAACGCTCTAGATGATGGAGAGGGTTTTGGTGGGTTTTGGGCCAAATTGGAGGGGTGTTGGGCTGCAACACACACGAGCCCTTTTCGGTTCCTCGGTTAACCGTTCGAGCATCAAACGAAGTCCAAATGGTACGAAACTTGACAGGCGGTCTACCGGTAGTAAACCAAGGCCGCTTGGCAAGTATCGGTCCAATCCGGAAACGTTAAATCCCCACACATGAAAGAAAGGTAGAAATGACCATTGGAGGAGAACGGAGCGCCGGAATGCAAAACGAACAACGGGGAAAATGCTCGAATGCATGAGATGAACACGTATGCAAATGCAATGCACATGGTGACATGATATGAGATGCATGACAACGACAACAACACACGCAGACAAAAAACCCGAACCCGAGAAAATAAAATAACTTAACGCCGGAAACGGCAAGAGTTGGATTACATATTACGAAAATCATATCCGGGGTGTTAGAACACTCCACCACTACGAAAGGATCTCGTCCCGAGATCTAGGACTGGAAGAACGCCGGGTATTTAGAACGGAGGTGATCCTCGCGTTCCCAGGTGGCTTCACAGTCGGAATGGTGTGACCACTTAACTTTGAGGAATTTGATTGACTTATTGCGAGTCTTGCGTCCAGTCACTTCAAGAATAGCCACGGGGTGCTCACGATAAGAGAGATCTTCTTGGAGCTTAATGTCTTCGAAATTGACGGTGTGGTCAGGAGTCTTGAAACACTTGCAGAGCTGAGAGACATGGAACACGTCACCAACATTTGCAAAGTTTGAAGCAAGATCGAGTTGATAGGTGAGATCGCCTCTCTTGCTGACGATCTTGAAAGGTCCCACATATCTAGGGGCAAGCTTCCCTTTGATACCAAAGCGACGAGTACCTTTCATAGGAGAGACGCGAAGGTAAACATGATCTTCGATCTCGAAAGCCAAATCACGGTGCTTACTATCATAGTAGCTCTTCTGGCGGGATTGGGCTGCTTTGAGGTTATCACGAATGACTTTGCACATCTCCTCTGCCTCTGTGATTAAGTCATTTCGAAGAAGTTGACGTTCACCGGTTTCAGACCAGTTGAGAGGGGTACGTCACTTCCTGCCATACGGAATTTTAAATGGGCCTTGCCCGAACTTGCTTGAAAACTGTTGTTGTAGGAGAATTCAACATATCAAAGACAATCCTCCCACTACGTGCCAAAGGAGATCACACAAGCCTTGAGCATATCTTCAAGAATCTGATTGACATGCTTGACTTGACCGCTAGTTTGACGATGGAAAGCAGTGCTGAAGCGGATGTTTGTGCCCATGGCCTTCTGAAAAGAATCACAAAACTTGGAGGTAAAGATGCTACCACGGTCTGAAGAGATCACATGTGGAATACCATGCAGAGAGACAATCCGAGAGGTATAGAGCTCCGCCAATTGAACTGCGGTGATTGACTCTTTGATAGGCAGAAAGTGAGCCACTTTAGTGAGTTTGTCGATGACAACGAATATAGCATCATTGCCACGCTTGGACTTTGGAAACCCAGTCACGAAGTCCATCTCAATGTGGTCAAACTTAAATTCTGGAATGGCAAGAGGTTGGAGGAGACCAGCTGGCCTTTGGTGTTCTGCCTTCACTCTTCTGCAGACATCACACTCATTCATGAACTAAGCAATCTCGCGCTTCATTCGAGTCCACCAATAAGCCTGCTTGAGGTCCTGATACATCTTCGTGCTCCCAGGGTGGATGGAGAGGAGAGAATTGTGAGCCTCATTCATGATAACTTTACGGAGGTCACCTTTGGGCACAACAATACGATCCTCGAAGAAAAGAGTATCCTTGTCATCAAGGCGGAAGCACTTGTACTTGGGTTGACTCTTGGCAATCCCAATCTTCACCTTCTTCACCATAGCATCAAGAAGTTGAGCTTGGCGAATCTGGTCTTCCAAGATAGGAGAGACTTGAAGGTTGGCGAGGAAACCTTGAGGAACAACTTGCAGATTAAGTTTGCGGAAAGCTTCACAAAGCTCGGGTTCATAAGGCTTGAGAATGATACTGTTGCAATATGCCTTCCTGCTCAATGCGTCAGCAATCACATTGGCCTTGCCTGGAGTATACTCGATACTTGGATTATACTCTTGAATCATTTCGACCCATCGAGTCTGCGTGAGGTTGAGATTAGGCTGAGTGAAGATGTACTTGAGACTCTTGTGGTCAGTGAAAATGTCCACTTTTCTTCCCAATAAGAGATGTCTCCAAGTCAAAAGAGCATGCACAACTGCCGCCAACTCGAGGTCATGAGTGGGGTAATTCTTCTCGTTGGGCTTCAACTGGCGAGAGGTATAAGCCACAACTTTCTTCTCTTGCATCAACACTGCACAGAGACCTTGGAGAGAGGCATCGCAAAAGACCTCGAACGGTTTGGATTCATCAGGAGGAGTCAGAACTGGAGCAGTGACCAATTTATCTTTCAAAGTGTTGAAAGCGATGTCACATTCCGGAGACCAAATGTACTTGTCGTGCTTCTGGAGAAGATTTGAGAG
The DNA here is from genome assembly GCA_034509565.1 of Triticum monococcum. Classification (NCBI taxonomy): domain Eukaryota; kingdom Viridiplantae; phylum Streptophyta; class Magnoliopsida; order Poales; family Poaceae; genus Triticum; species Triticum monococcum. The sequence continues at coordinate 678,022,552 of CM067845.1, forward strand.
AGGCTTCACGATCTTTGAAAAGTTCTCAACGAACCTTCGGCAATAGCTTGCGAGACCGAGGAAGCTACGGAGTTGCTTCACGTTCTGAGGTGGTTTCCAATTCACAATTGCAGACACCTTCTAAGGATTCACCGCAATGCCCTTGGCAGAGATGATATGCCCAAGATAAAGAACCTCACTGAGCCAAAATTCACACTTGGAGAACTTGGCGTAGAACTGGTGTTCCCTAAGCTTATCGAGTACCAAATGCAAATGCTTGGCATGATCTTCCTTGTTCTTCGAAAAGACCAGAATGTCGTCGAGATAGACCAAAACAAAGTCATTGGTATAGGCGTTGAAGATGAAGTTCATCATGCGAGAGAAAGTCAGAGGAGCGTTGACGAGGCCAAAAGACATGACAGTGTATTCATATGAACCATAGCTTGTCCTGAAAGCCGTCTTGGGAATATCTTGCTCACGGATTCGAATATGATGATAACCCATACGGAGATCAAGCATGGAGACTACTTGGGCGCCTTTGAGTTGTTCGAACAGCTCACTGATGTTGGGAAGTGGGTATTTGTTCTTGATAGTCTTCTTGTTCAATGGACGGTAGTCAACACAAAGTCGGTCCATTCCATCCTTCTTCACAAAGAGAACTCCACATCCCCACGGAGAAGAACTAGGTCGGATGAGACCCATTCGCTCTTGAATATCGAGTTGCTTATTCAGCTCCTTCAACTCTTTAGGAGCGAGCTTGTAGGGACGCTTGCACACTAGTTCCGTGCCAGGCTCAAGATCAATGACGAATTCAACTGGCCTGTGCGGAGGCATTCCTGGAAGCTCTTCTGGAAAGACGTCTTGATATTCGCAAACGACTGGAATTTGCGAGATGGCATCCAGTTCACCCTTCTCATTGTGAGAAAACACACGGATTGTATTATCCCGAGCAGCAAAGACAATTACATCCTTGGATGGATGAGTCAATTGAATCTGCCTGGCTGCACAATCAAGCTGAGCCTTGTGCTTAGAAAGCCAATCCATTCCGAGAATAAGCTCAATATCCGAATTACCGAGAACCACCGGAGAAGAAAGGAACTTGTAGTCGCCCAACATGATAGTAACATCCGGGGCCATAGCGCTTGCATTCATGAATTTACCCGGAGAAACAACAGACAACTGACTAGGCAAATCTTGTAAAGGCAACTCATGCTTAGAAACAAATGGTCTCGAGATGAAACAATGCGATGCACCAGTGTCAAAAAGAACTTTTGCAGGGATGTCGTTAACAGGAAGGTTACCCATGATGACATCTGACGAGTCCTCTGCCTAAGCTGCATTCATCAAGTTGACCTTGGCGGACTTGAGGTTATGCTTGACCACAGCTGTACTTGCCGATCTCACAGGAGGAGGAGGAAGACGCCTCTAATTGAAGCATTTGTTGGCATAGTGACCCTTCTGTTGGCACTTGTTGCACGTGACCTCTGAAAGCGGACGGTGATACGGAGCACTCAATCTTGGAGCTTGAGACGAAGTATTGTTCTAAAAGCCAGGGATGGGTGGGTGGCAAGATCCACTGCCACCTTTGCTCTTCTGGTACGGCTGACGGAACAGAGGAGGAGGAAGCCAATACTTCTGCTGCTTGGCCACTTGAGTAGAGGAATAAGAAGTAGCATCTCCTACTCGCTTCTTGGAAGCATCACACCTCAGTTGAGCAGCATCTTGCTTCAATGCCATGTTGTAGAACTCATCGTACCTCAAGGGCTCAAAGAGAACAAGAGCTAGCTGGATTTCTTCTCTGAGACCACCCCTGAACTGGTATATCATGCTCTTCTCATTAGGGACGTCATGCTTAGCAAAGCGGGCGAGCTTCTGAAACAACTTGTTGTAGTCATAGATATACAAAGAGCCTTGCTTCAAGTTGCGGAATTCCTCACGCTTGCTTTCAACCACGCTCTGTGGAATATGATGAGCTTTGAAGTCTTGACGGAATTCATCCCACGTAATCACAGGGCCTCCTCTGGAATCTTTGTACTGTTGGAACCACTCTGCAGCTTGGTCTTTGAGTTGGAAGGAAGCGAACTTGACAAAGTCCTCAGGCCTGACGTTACTGCACTCGAAATGCTTGCACAAGTCCACGAGCCAATCGTCAGCATCAGTTGCCTCAACACAATTGCTGAAGGTCTTTGGCTGATTTGCAAGGAACTGGTTGAGTGTAGCAAAGTGATTCTGATTGTTGCCTTGGTTGCCTTGGTTCGCTTGGTTCGCTTAATTGCGCTCTTGAAGAATTTGCATGATCAACTGCGTGTTTGCATTGGTTGCGGCCATCACAGCTTGCCATGCCTTCGGAGGAGGAGGAGGTGGTGGCGGATCAGGATTCGGAGTCGTGCGCATTGGAGGAGCCATCCTGAAGAGGTTGACATCCATTAGCACATTGACACACAAATATTGAAGCTGAATCCAACGGAATGGAATTGCAATAAATCGTCTCCACATCTGAATGAAACGAACGAATGCATTCCACTTGAAATGGTCACATGTCCATAAATTGAGAAGCCACTAGAATTTAGGTAGAGGAATAAATCAACAAGGTACGGATCAAGAACGAATAGTCTGTAAGAAATCCCAATCTCAAACCAAATATCCGTGGAAGAAGAACTAGAGCTACAAGAATTCCTACCTATGAAACTCCCTAACCTTTCCGGTTATGCAATCAGGTGTTGGGGATACAGGGGAAGCATAATATCCCACTGAAATCTAGCAAATCCTACATCCAGCTGTATCCATCCTTCAACACATAACCGAGAAAAACTTCGGAAACCATCTACCTCAACCTTCGAAAAGCATCCGTTATACAAGTTATGGCATTACTCCCGAACTCCCGCCCCAGTACTTGGTGGCGTCGAGGTTATCTCACCAACAACTGCATAAAAGAGATTTTCGATGTCGGCTTACTAAACTCAGGTATTCCAGAACTGCAATGATAAAATTGTGACGACAACACCTTGGAGCTCAACTCCCCGGGACACTGCCACAACCCCTAAATGACAGGAGGCACCAAGAACAATGTTCTCGTCACAAAACCATCGAAACAATTCCAAGATACCCACGTGACCCTAAAATTTTTTTTAGTGAAATTTGAGAAGAGAAGAGTCAAAACTCTACGTCAGGATGCCTTACCAGAGCGATGAAGGGACTGGGGAGGAAAAAGAATTCCTAAACTCTCTGATATATAATTCCTAAATGACTCAAAACATTTTTCTAGACTCAACAATGGCTGCTAAAAACGATCAAGGAGTGGGGGATCCTAAGGTCGGGGAAGGCTCTGATACCAACTTGTAACGCCCTCGATGCGGCTATATCTCCTACGTGTCGAATCACGACTTAGAGGCATAACCGCATTGAATGCAATGTCGCAAGTAAGGCAATCTTCACAACATCCCATGTAATATAGATAATAAAAGGGGAAGGAACATAGTTGGCTTATACTCGCCACGTCAAACAAAGTACATAAATAGCATTACATCATCCAATCACTCATGGCCCGACTACGGCGCCAAAATAAAAGATCAACCCAACATGCGACACGGTCCTGATCGCCCCAACTGGGTACCACTACTGATCATCAGGGAAAGACACATAGTAACGGCGTGAGTCCTCGTCGAACTCCCACTTGAGCTCAAGCGCGTCATCTGGAACGGAGTCATCAGGCCCTGCATCTGGTTTGGAAGTAATCTGTGAGCCACAGGGACTCGGCTATCTCGCACCCTCGCGATCAAGACTATTTAAGCTTATAGGTAAGGCAAGGTACTATGTGGAGCTGCAGCAAGCGACTAGCATATATGGAGGCTAACCTGTTCGCAAAAGAGAGCGAGAAGAGAAGGCAAAGCGCGAACGCATAACTAGAGAACAACTTGCGACAAGCATTACTCCAACACCGTGTTCACTTCCCGGACTCTGCCGAGAAGAGACCATCACGGTAACTCACACAGTTGATTCATTTTAATTAAGTTAAGGTTCAAGTTATCTACAACCGAACAATAAAAAATTCCCATCTGCCCATAACCGCGGGCACGGCTTTTGAAAGTTCAAATTCCTGCAAGGGAGTCCCAACATAGCCCATGACAAGCTCTCACGGTCAACGAAGGAATATACCTTATCCCGAGACATTCCAATCAGACTCGACATCCCGGTTCTACAAGACACTTCGACAAGCTAAAACAAATCCAGCAACACCGCCTGAATGTGTTGACAAATCCTGATAGGAGCTGCACATATCTCGTTCTCAGGGCACACTCAGATGAGCCAGACGTCGGGTAGGCCAGCCCAGAGTTGCCCTTGGTAGCCCCGGACATCGCTCGGTTGGACCAACACTCAGAGGAGAACTGGTCGGGGGGGGGGGGGGTTTAAATAAGATGACCCTCGGGCTCCGGAAACCCAAGGGAAAAAGAGGCTAGGTGGCAAATGGTAATACCAAGGTTGGGCATTGCTGGAAGAGTTTTATTCAAGGCGAACTATCAAGGGATTCCCATTATCACCCAACCGCGTAAGGAACGCAAAATCCGGGAACATAACACCGATATGATGGAAACTAGGGCGGCAAGAGTGGAACAAAACACTAGGCGAGAGGCCGAGCCTTCCTCTCTTTACCAAGTATATAGATGCATTAAGATAAGAAGATAATATAATGATATCCCAACAAGTAAATAATCTTCCAACAAGGAACGGTCTCCAATCTTCACCTGCAACTAGCAACGCTATAAGAGGGGCTGAGCAAAGCGGTAACATAGCCAATCAACTGTTTGCTAGGAGATGGTGGGTTAGAGGTTTGACATGGCAATTTGGCAGGCATGTTAAGCAAGTGGTAGGCATCGTTGCATAGGCATAGCAAAAGAGCGAGCATCTAGCAAAGCAAAGATAGAAGTGATTTCGAGGGTATGATCATCTTGCCTGCAAAGTTGTCAGAGGTGACTGGATCGTCGAAAGCAAACTCAACGGGCTCCTCATTAACAGACTCGTCTCCCGGCTCTACCCAAACAAGACAAACAAGCAAATGGAACACAATCAACCACGTGCAAGCTCAAACAACATGATGCAAACATGGTATGCTATGCGGGATGCGATATGCGATGCATATGCAAGATTTGACAAGGAATGAATGAACCTGGCCTCAACTTGGAAAACCAAGTGTGCCCCTGGAAAGGTGAGATGATTTCGCTTGAAAACGATATAAATATCACCGGAATCGGAGACACGGTTTGGGAATGGCATGCAATTCAAATATGACAACGGTCTGCGATATACAGCAAGTAGCCATATAAATGCAACAAGTTAAACATGCTACATCACTCAAACATGGCTTCAAAATACATGGCAGGGATCCATTCATGATGCTTAATAAAAGATGAACACTGAGCTACGGCCAATTCATCCATTAACAGGTTCAAACAAGCATGGCAAAAGTGCATTTGGTAAACAGATTTCAGACATAGTGAAATTAACACTTGTCTGGAATTTCAGATCAGGTAGCACACTTTGGAGCATGAAAACTATATGCTACAGGAACTTAACATGGCAAAGTAAAGCATGGCGTGGAGCTACTCAAAGAGCTTAACGAAAGTCCCTTAGTGACCTTGAGCCAAAAGGGATCAGAAAATACATTTGCAAGCATGTGGACATGGCAAAAACATACTCAGATCACAGACTTAGTGAAAAACTGGAACATGCAAATCAGATATCAAGTAGGCATGTTTACGAGCTCGATGCACTCACTACAGAGCAAGTCATGACAATCTAAGCATACGCCCATGAAGTATACACATTATAAAAGCTAGACATGGCAAGAACAATAACATAGCATGCACGTATCAACTACAACATCCTCGGCAAAATCGCTAACAAGTAGACAATCTGCCAAGATTCACGAAATAGCAAAAGTAGAGCTCGATTGACTCAAGCTAGGGTGCTCCATAATTGCAAACAAAGACATCGATGGATAGAGCACTACAAGATTAACAAATATCCTTACTGATCATCCTCAAAAGAGGCACGGATCACTAGGAAACAACATGAAGATATGGCATATTGATAAAAACAGTCCAAGGACTTAGTGGAATTGCTAAGTCCCTGAAATCAGCATTAACGAATGGTCCGCGTTGCAAGCTTGTGCTAGTCACCACACACATCACCAAAATACATGCGTTGCACCTCTGGAAAGGTGGCAAAGCATATGCCAAAACAAATGTAGAGCTCAGGGGCATATCATGCACACATTAATCATGGCAAAAATGACAAATAGCTAATTGGAGCAGCAAATCTGACAATTATCTCAAATAGCACTCTTCCAACAACATTTCGGGCATCAAGATGAACTCAAATGAAAATGATGCAATAAGATGAAATGATGTACTCTCTGAGACGAACATTTTGATATGATATACGCCCAAAACGGAGCTACGGATGCGGATATACCACATAATGAAAAACGCAAAATAGTTAGGGTTTCGGGGGGAAAGTCAACCAGATCTAGATTTGGCGCGGATTTCGAGGATCGCCGGAGCTGCGCTGTTCACCGGGATTTTTGTACGCCGGAGGTGAAGGAGGAGGCCGGGGCAGCGTCGGAGGAGCTCGCTGGCTTGCCGGAGTGGAGAAGGAGGCCGGCGATGGCGCTGCGGCGGCCGGCGCGCTCCCCGAGCGGCGATGCGAAGCAATGATGGTGGCGGGGCGCGCCTCGGCTCGGCGGAGGAGCGGGCCGGGAGGCGGCGGCCATCGGTGTGGATCTGCGATGGCGTGGCGGCCGGCGGGCGGCGCGCGGGGAAGAGGACGAAGGTGGGCGGTGGCACGGGGAGACCAGGCTGAGAGGGCCCGCGGCGGGCTCGCCGGGCCGCGCGGTGGGAGGTGGCCGGCGCTGCCACGTGGCGGCTCTCGGTTGCGCGGCGATGGCGGCGAACGTTGTCCGGCGCCGGCGGACACGTCCAGCGCGCGGAGCGGAGCGGGGCTAAGGTTAGGGATCCAGAATTTTCGGGGGAGTGCACCTATTTATAGATAGAGGAAGCTAGGAGAGTCCAAATGAGGTGCGGTTTTCGGCCACGCGATCGTGATCGAACGCTCTAGATGATGGAGAGGGTTTTGGAGGGTTTTCGGCCAAATTGGAGGGGTTTTGGGCTGCAACACACACGAGGCCTTTTCTGTCCCTCGGTTAACCGTTGGAGCATCAAACAAAGTCCAAATGGTACGCAACGTGACAGGCGGTCTACCGGTAGTAAACCAAGGCCGCTTGGCAAGTCTCGGTACAATCCGGAAATGTTAAATCCCCACACACAAAGAAAGGTAGAAATGACCATCGGAGGAGAACGGAGCGTCGGAATGCAAAACGGACAACGGGGAAAATGCTCGAATGCATGAGATGAACACGTATGCAAATGCAAAGCACATGATGACATGATATGAGATGCATGACAACTACAACAACACACGCAGACAAAAAACCCGAACATGAGAAAATAAAATAACTTAACGCCGGAAACGGCAAGAATTGGATTACATATTAGGAATATCATATCTGGGGTGTTACAACACTCCACCACTACGAAAGGATCTCGTCCCGAGATCTAGGACTAGAAGAACGTCGGGTATTCAGAACGGAGGTGATCCTCGTGTTCCCAGGTGGCTTCACGGTCAGAATGGTGCGACCACTTAACTTTGAGGAATTTGATTGACTTATTGCGAGTCTTGCGTTCAGTCTCTTCAAGAATAGCCACGGGGTGCTCACGATAAGAGAAATCTTCTTGGAGCTTAATGTATTCGAAATTGACGGTGTGGTTAGGAGTCTTGAAACACTTGCAGAGCTGAGAGACATGGAACACGTCATGCACATTTGCAAAGTTTGAAGGAAGCTCGAGTTGATAGGCCAGATCGCCTCTCTTGCTTACGACCTTGAAAGGTCCCACGTATCTAGGGGCAAGCTTCCCTTTGATACCGAAGCGACGAGTACCTTTCATAGGAGAGACGCGGACGTAAACATGATCTTCGATCTCGAAAGCCAAATCACGGTGCTTACTATCATAGTAGCTCTTCTGGTGGGATTGGGCTGCTTTGAGGTTATCACGAATGACTTTGCACATCTCCTCTGCCTCTGTGATTAAGTCATTTCGAAGAAGTTGACGTTCACCGGTTTCAGACCAGTTGAGAGGGGTACGGCACTTCCTGCCATACAAAATTTTAAATGGGCCTTGCCCGAACTTGCTTGAAAACTGTTGTTGTAGGAGAATTCAGCATATGGAAGACAATCCTCCCACTTCATGCTGAAGGAGATCATACAAGCCCTGAGCATATCTTCAAGAATCTGATTAACATGCTCGACTTGACCGCTAGTGTTTGAGGATGGAAAACAGTGCTGAAGCGGATGTTGGTGCCCATGGCCTTCTGAAAAGAATCACAAAACTTGGAGGTAAAGATGCTGCCATGGTCTGAAGAGATCACATGTGGAATACCGTGCAGAGAGACAATCCGAGAGGTATAGAGCACCGCCAATTGAGCTGAAGTGATTGACTCTTTGATAGGCAGAAAGTGAGCCACTTTAGTGAGTTTGTCGATGACAATGAATATAGCATCATTGCCATGCTTGGACTTTGGAAACCCAGTCACGAAGTCCATCTCATTGTGGTCAAACTTCCATTCTGGAATGGCAAGAGGTTGGAGGAGACCAGCTGGACTTTGGTGTTCTGCCTTCACTCTTCTGCAGACATCACACTCATTCATGAACTGAGCAATCTCACGCTTCATTCGAGTCCACCAATAAGCCAGCTTGAGGTCCTGATACATCTTTGTGCTCCCAGGGTGGATGGAGAGGAGAGAATTGTGAGCCTCATTCATGATAACTGTACGGAGGTCACCTTTGGGCACAACAATACGATCCTCGAAGAAAAGAGTATCCTTGTCATCAAGGCGGTAGCACTTCTACTTGGGTTGACTCTTGGCAATCCCAATCTTCACCTTCTTCACCATAGCATCAAGAAGTTGAGCTTGGCGAATCTGGTCTTCCAAGGTAGGAGAGACTTGAAGGTTGGCGAGGAAACCTTGAGGAACACTTGCAGATTAAGTTTGCGGAACCCCGTTAAACATTTGCAAAATCCTCAAAAACCTAATAGAAAAAAAGTTACGGGGCTTTTATGATCTAGAGTGGAAAAATTTGAAAAATATTCAAACAGTGGGCAAACTATGGTCAGACAATGGTCAAACTAATTATTCTAGAATATTAGTGTTATTAAATAATTATTTTAGTTATTTCAATTTTGGTCAAATCTAGTCAAACTATGGTCAAACAACGGTCAAACTAATTATTCAAGAAATATTAGTGTTACTAAATAATTATTGTTTTTTAAAACAATTGTCTCAAACTCAAACATTGAAATGTGTCACTTCATGCCCAAGCAAAATTCCTGAAGGTTAATAGGATTGACATCTTACTATTGTCAGGAAAACAACAAGTGCACACTTGGAGCGAGGGAGAATAGAACCCAGAAGTTAAGCTTGCTCAGGCTGGGGGAGTGGGAGGATGGGTGACCGTTCGGGAAGTTAGATGATTTGGAATGATGAGGGGTGATTAGAGGATAAATTGAGAAGTGATGAGGGGTGGTGATTACAGACTAGAGGTTAAAATAATTCAGAAATTTGAAAATCAAAAAAAAAATTCAAAAAAAAAAATTTTCAATTTTTTTTTCAAAAAAATCATAAAATTTCCTTTAGTCCCAGTTGGTGTTACCTACCGGGACTAAAGGTGGAGCTCCACGTGGCCGTGCCCTTTAGTCCCGGTTCTGGATTGAACCGGGACTAAAGGGTCAGGGCATTAGTACCGACACTTTAGTCCCGGTTCAGGAACTGATGAGGGGTGATTAGAGGATGAATTGAGAAGTGATGAGGGGTGGTGATTACAGACTAGAGGTTAAAATAATTCAAAAATTTGAAAATAAAAAAAATTCGAAATTTTTTTTTAAAAAAAAATTTCAAAAAAAATCATAAAATTTCCTTTAGTCCCGGTTGGTGTTACCAACCGGGACTAAAGGTGGAGCTCCACGTGGCCGCGCCCTTTAGTCCCGGTTCTAGATTGAACTGGGACTAAAGGGTCAGGGCATTAGTACCGACACTTTAGTCCCGGTTCAGGAACCGGGACTAAAGGCCCTTACGAACCGGGACTATAGGCCATTTTTCTACCAGTGAAAAACTTCTGCTTTGGGAAACGCTCATGGAACATTTCACCCTACCAGATCATTTCACAGATGCAGATGTGGAGAAAGTCAAGGACGCTGCTCTTAGGAATATGGCGGTTGCATTCAACAACCACAAGAATCGTGTATGGGACCAGTACGTCAAGGGAGGAAAGAAGACTCTAGTATTAAAGGGAACACTAGAGAAGCAAAGTGCTCATTGGGACGATTTCGTAAAATTTAAGGAATCGGAATTATCTAAGGAATGGTCGAGAATAAACAAGGCCAATGCCGTAAAAAAGGATAAGTTCCATAAGCTGGGGCCAGGTGGCTATGCGGTAGGAATGCCTAAGTGGGATAAGTCTGAGAAAGAGATGGAGGATGCAGGTGTCACTCCAAAAACATTGAGCTGGCCCCCCAGGTGTCGGACTTGGTTCTATGCGCATGGGGGGGGGGTTGGACCCAAAGACAGGCAATGTTTCGAAGAAGCCATGTCTGGACGGAGCCGAAGATAAGCTACTTGTTGCAATAGAAGAGGCTCGATCGGCGGTGTTCGAGCCCAACAGAGAGAACGACGAGCTTACGAGTTCCCTGGGAAATCCTGAACACCCGGAAAGAACACGAGGCAAGGGCGCTATTCCGTGGTATGAGGGGTTTTCGGACTGGCACACCGACTACAGAACCCGTGCGAGAAAGAAGATTGCGGAGGAGAAGAAGAGGAAGATGGAGGAGGAGCAGAGGAAGCTGGACTATGAACGCCTTCAAGGCCTAGAATCAGCGCACGCGGACTTGGCAGTCAAATTCCAGCGGCAGCAGGAGCAGATTGACTCACTTAGCCAGCAAAGGGGGTCTCAGCAGCTGCAGCAGCTAGTGGATGATCCAGCATTGGATAGCACCGTCCCATCCATGCCGAGAAGCAGCGTGGTTTCCACCCCGGGCGACGCATTGCTAGAAAGCTACCTAGTGGATGACATCATGGAGAACACTAACTGCGAGCTACACTTCAAAATGAAGAACATATCCATGAAGGTGGCGAACGTCGTTGCTTTTACAAATCCCCCCGAGGCAACCTTCCATTGCAACCCGATTCCAGCGGGCTATGCTCGTGTATTGGTTGATGAGGTGGTGGACCAATATTCGGGGCTAGAGCTTGACATTCCTGGAGGTGACGAGGAGCACACACTGGGAGAGGCCAACCATCGTATCATCCTATGGAGAAAGGATTGCATCATCTTTCGAAGGCCACCGACACCGCGTCATCCGACTCCTCGTCAAAGTCCACCACCGAGTCAGCAGACTCCCGCTCCTCCAAGTCCACCAACACGTCAGGCCACTTGGAACGCCCTCGATGCGGCTATATCTCCTACGTGTTGAAGCATGACTTAGAGGCATAACCGCATTGAAAGCAATGTCACAAGTAAGGCAATCTTCACAACATCCCATGTAATATAGATAATAAAAGGGGAAGGAACATAGTTGGCTTACATTTGCCACATCAAACAAAGTACATAAATAGCATTACATCATCCAATCACTCATGGCCCGACTACGGCGCCAAAATAAAAGATCAACCCAACATGCGACACGGTCCAGATCGCCCCAACTGGGCACCACTACTGATCATCAGGGAAAGACACATAGTAACGGCGTGAGTCCTCGTCGAACTCCCACTTAAGCTCAAGCGCGTCATCTAGAACGGAGTCATCAGGCCCTGCATCTGGTTTGGAAGTAATCTGTGAGCCACAGGGACTCAGCAATCTCGCACCCTCGCGATCAAGACTATTTAAGCTTATAGGTAAGGCAAGGTAATATGTGGAGCTGCAGCAAGCGACTAGCATATATGGAGGCTAACCTGTTCGCAAAAGAGAGCGAGAAGAGAAGGCAGAGTGCGAACGCATAACTAGAGAACAACCTGCGACAAGCATTACTCCAACACCGTGTTCACTTCCCGGACTCCGCCGAGAAGAGACCATCATGGTAACTCACATAGTTGATTCATTTTAATTAAGTTAAGGTTCAAGTTATCTAAAACCGTACATTAACAAATTCCCATTTGCCCACAACCGCGGGCACGGCTTTTGAAAGTTCAAATCCCTGTAGAGGAGTCCCAACGTAGCCCATGACAAGCTCTCACGGTCAACGGAGGAATATACCTTCTCCCGAGACATTTCGATCAGAATCGGTATCCCGGTTCTACAAGACACTTTGACAAGCTAAAACAAATCCAGCAACACCGCCCGAATGTGCCGACAAATCCCGATAGGAGCTACACATATCTCGTTCTCAGGGCACACTGAGATGAGCCAGACGTCGGGTAGGCCAGCCCAGAGTTGCCCCTCGTAGCCCCGGACATCGCTCGGTTGGACCAACACTCAGAGGAGCACTGGCCCTGGGGGGGGGGGGGTTAAATAAGATGACCCTCGGGCTCCGGAAACCCAAGGGAAAAAGAGGCTAGGTGGCAAATGGTAATACCAAGGATGGGCATTGCTGGAAGAGTTTTATTCAAGGCGAACTATCAAGGGGTTCCCGTTATCACCCAACCGCGTAAGGAACGCAAAATCCGGGAACATAACACCGATATGACGAAAACTAGGGCGGCAAGAGTGGAACTAAACACTAGGCGAGAGGCCGAGCCTTCCACCCTTTACCAAGTATATAGATGCATTAAGATAACAAGATAATATAATGATATCCCAACAAGTAAATAATGTTCCAACAAGGAACAGTCTCCAATCTTCACCTGGAACTAGCAACGCTATAAGAGGGGCTGAGCAAAGCGGTAACATAGCCAATTAACGGTTTGCTAGGACATGGTGGGTTAGAGGTTTGACATGGAAATTTGGGAGGCATGTTCAGCAAGTGGTAGGCATCGTTGCATAGGCATAGCAAAAGAGCGAGCATCTAGCAACGCAAAGATAGAAGTGATTTCGAGGGTATGATCATCTTGCCTGCAAAGTTGTCAGAGTTGACTGTATCCTGGAAAGCAAACTCAACGGGCTCCTCGTTAATGAACTCGTCTCCCGGCTCTACCCAAACAAGACAAACAAGCAAACGGAACACAATCAACCACGTGCAAGCTCAAACAACATGATGCAAACATGGTATGCTATGCGTGATGCGATATGCGATGCATATGCAAGATTTGACAAGGAATGAATGAACCTGGCTTCAACTTGGAAAACCAAGTGTTCCCTTGGAAAGGTGAGATGATTTCGCTTGAAAACGATATAAAGGTCACCGGAATCGGAGACACGGTTTGGAAATGGCAAGCAATTCAAATATGACAACGGTCTGCGATATACAGCAAGTAGCCATCTAAATGCAACAAGTTAAACATGCTACATCACTCAAACATGGCTTCAAAATACATGGCAGGTATCCATTCATGATGCTTAACAAAAGATGAACACTAGGCTACGGCCAATTCATCCATTTAACAGGTTGAAACACACATGGCAAAAGTGCATTTGGTAAACAGATTTCAGACTTAGTGAAATTAACACTTGTCTGGAATTTCAGATCAGGTAGCACACTTTGGAGCATGAAAACTATATGCTACAGGAACTTAACATGGCAAAGTAAAGCATGGCATGGAGCTACTCAAAGAGCTTAACAAAAGTCCCTTAGTGACCTTGAGCCAAAAGGGATCAGAAAATACATTTGCAAGCCTGTGAACATGGCAAAAACATAATCAGATCACAGACTTAGTGAAAAACTAGAACATGCAAATCAGATATCAACTAGGCATGTTTACGAGCTCGATGCACTCACTACAGAGCAAGGCATGACAATCTAAGCATACGCCCATGAAGTATACACATTATACAAGCTAGACATGGCAAGAACAATAACATAGCATGCACGTATCAACTATAACATCCTCAGCAAAATCGCTAACAAGTAGACAATCTGCCCAGATTCACGAAATAGCAAAAGTAGAGCATTGACTCAAGCTAGGGTGCTCCATAATTGCAAACAAAGACATGGATGGATAGAGCACTACAAGATTAACAAAACATCCTTACTGAGCATCCTCAAAAGAGGCACGGATCACTAGGAAACAACATGAACATATGGCATATTGATAAAAACAGTCCAAGGACTTAGTGGAATTGCTAAGTCCCTGAAATCAGCATTAACGAATGCTCCACTTTGCAAGCTTGTGCTAGTCACCACACACATCACAAAAATACATGGGTTGCACCTCTGGAAGATGGCAAAGCATATGCCAAAACATATGTAGAGCTCAGGGGCATAGCATGCACACATTAATCATGGCAAAAATGACAAATAGCTAATTGGAGCAGCAAATCTGACAATTATCTCAAATAGCACTCTTCCAACAGCATTTCGGGCATCAAGATGAACTCAAATGAAAATGCTGCAATAAGATGAAATGATGTACTCTCTGAGACGAACATTTTGATATGATATACGCCCAAAACGGAGCTACGGACGCGGAGATACCACATAATGAAAAACGCAAAATAGTTGGGGTTTCGGGGGGAAAGTCAACCAGATCTAGATCTGGCGTGGATTTCAAGGATCGCCGGAGCTGCACTGTTCACCGGGATTTCCCTACGCCGAAGATGAAGGAGGAGGCCGGGGCAGCGTCGGAGGAGCTCGCCGGCTCGCCAGAGTGGAGGAGGAGGCCGGTGATGGCGTCGCGGCGGCCGGCGATGGCGCCGCGGCGGCCGGCGCTCCCCGAGCGGCGGCGCGAAGAAAGGACAGTGGCGGGGTGCGCCTCGGCTCGATGGAGGAGCGGGCTGGGAGGCGGCGGCCGTCGGCGTGGATCTGCGGTGGCGTGGCGGCCGGCGGCCGGCGCGCGGGGAAGAGGACGAAGGTGGGCGGCGGCACGGGGAGACCAGGCCGAGAGGGCCCGCGGCGGGCTCGCCGGGCCACGCGATTGGAGGTGGACGGCGCTGCCACGTGGAGGCTCTCGGTTGGGCGGCGGTGGCGGCGGACGTTGTCCGGCGCCGGCGGACACGTCCAGCGCGCGGAGAGGAGCGGGGCTAAGGTTAGGGATCCGGAATTTTCGGGGGAGTGCACCTATTTATAGATAGAGGGAGCTAGGAGAGTCCAAATGAGGTGCGGTTTTCGGGCACGCGATCGTGATCGAACGCTCTAGATGATGGAGAGGGTTTTGGTGGGTTTTGGGCCAAATTGGAGTGGTGTTGGGCTGCAACACACACGAGCCCTTTTCGGTCCCTCGGTTAACCGTTGGAGCATCAAACGAAGTCCAAATGGTACGAAACTTGACAGGCGGTCTACCGGTAGTAAACCAAGGCCGCTTGGCAAGTATCGGTCCAATCCGGAAACGTTAAATCCCCACACACGAAAGAAAGGTAGAAATGACCATCGGAGGAGAACGGAGCGCCGGAATGCAAAACGGACAACGGGGAAAATGCTCGAATGCATGAGATGAACACGTATGCAAATGCAATGCACATGGTGACATGATATGAGATGCATGACAACGACAACAACACACGTAGACAAAAAACCCGAACCCGAGAAAATAAAATAACTTAACGCCGGAAACGGCAAGAGTTGGATTACATATTAGGAAAATCATATCCGGGGTGTTAGAACACTCCACCACTACGAAAGGATCTCGTCCCGAGATCTAGGACTGGAAGAACGCCGGGTATTTAGAACGAAGGTGATCCTCGCGTTCCCAGGTGGCTTCACGGTCGGAATGGTGTGACCACTTAACTTTGAGGAATTTGATTGACTTATTGCGAGTCTTGCGTTTAGTCACTTCAAGAATAGCCACGGGGTGCTCACGATAAGAGAGATCTTCTTGGAGCTTAATGTCTTAGAAATTGATGGTGTGGTCCGGAGACTTGAAACACTTGCAGAGCTGAGAGACATGGAACACATCATGCACATTTGCAAAGTTTGAAGGAAGATCGAGTTGATAGGTGAGATCGCCTCTCTTGCTGATGATCTGAAAGGTCCCACGTATCTAGGGGCAAGCTTCCCTTTGATACCGAAGCGACGAGTACCTCTCATAGGAGAGACGCGGAGGTAAACATGATCTTCGATCTCGAAAGCCAAATCACGGTGCTTACTATCATAGTAGCTCTTCTGGCAGGATTGGGCTGCTTTGAGGTTATCACGAATGACTTTGCACATCTCCTCTGCCTCTGTGATTAAGTCATTTCCAAGAAGTTGACGTTCACCGGTTTCAGACCAGTTGAGAGGGGTACGGCACTTCCTGCCATACAGAATTTTAAATGGGCCTTGCCCGAACTTGCTTGAAAACTGTTGTTGTAGGAGAATTCAACATATCGAAGACAATCCTCCCACTTCATGCCAAAGGAGATCACACAAGCCCTGAGCATATCTTCAAGAATCTGATTGACATGCTCGACTTGACCGCTAGTTTGAGGATGGAAAGCAGTGCTGAAGCGGATGTTGGTGCCCATGGCCTTCTAAAAAGAATCACAAATCTTGGAGGTAAAGATGCTGCCACAGTCTGAAGAGATCACATGTGGAATACCGTGCAGAGAGACAATCCGAGAGGTATAGAGCTCCGCAAATTGAACTGCAGTGATTGAATCTTTGATAGGCAGAAAGTGAGCCACTTTAGTGAGTTTGTCGATGACAACGAATATAGCATCATTGCCACGCTTGGACTTTGGAAACCCAGTCACGAAGTCCATCTCAATGTGGTCAAACTTAAATTCTGGAATGGCAAGAGGTTGGAGGAGACCAGCTGGCCTTTGGTGTTCTGCCTTCACTCTTCTGCAGACATCACACTCATTCATGAACTAAGCAATCTCGCGCTTTATTCGAGTCCACCAATAAGCCTGCTTGAGGTCCTGATACATCTTCGTGCTCCCAGGGTGGATGGAGAGGAGAGAATTGTGAGCCTCATTCATGATAACTTTACGGAGGTCACCTTTGGGCACAACAATATGATCCTCGAAGAAAAGAGTATCCTTGTCATCAAGGTGGTAGCACTTGTACTTGGGTTGACTCTTGGCAATCCCAATCTTCACCTTCTTCACCATAGCATCAAGAAGTTGAGCTTGGCGAATCTGGTCTTCCAAGGTAGGAGACACTTGAAGGTTGGCGAGGAAACCTTGAGGAACAACTTGCAGATTAAGTTTGCGGAAAGCTTCACAAAGCTCGGGTTGATAAGGCTTGAGAATCATACTGTTGCAATAAGCCTTCCTGCTCAATGCGTCAGCAATCACATTGGCCTTGCCTGGAGTATACTCGATACTTGGATTATACTCTTGAATCATTTCGACCCATCGAGTCTGCGTGAGGTTGACATTAGACTGAGTGAAGATGTACTTGAGACTCTTGTGGTCAGTGAAAATGTCCACTTTTCTTCCCAATAAGAGATGTCTCCAAGTCAACAGAGCATGCACAACTGCCGCCAACTCGAGGTCATGAGTGGGGTAATTCTTCTCATTGGGCTTCAACTGGCGAGAGGTATAAGCCACAACTTTCTTCTCTTGCATCAACACTGCACGGAGACCTTGGAGAGAGGCATCGCAAAAGACCTCGAACGGTTTGGATTCATCAGGAGGAGTCAGAACTGGAGCAGTGACCAATTTATCTTTCAAAGTGTTGAAAGTGATGTCACATTCCGGAGACCAAATGTACTTGACGTGCTTCTGGAGAAGATTTGAGAGAGGCTTCGCGATCTTTGAAAAGTTCTCAACGAACCTTCGGCAATAGCTTGCGAGACCGAGGAAGCTACGGAGTTGCTTCACGTTCTGAGGTGGTTCCCAATTCACAATTGCAGACACCTTCTAAGGATTCACCGCAATGCCCTTGGCAGAGATGATATGCCCAAGATAAAGAACCTCATCGAGCCAAAATTCGCACTTGGAGAACTTGGCGTAGAACTGGTGTTCCCTAAGCTTATCGAGTACCAAACGCAAATGCTTGGCATGATCTTCCTTGTTCTTCGAAAAGACCAGAATGTCGTTGAGATAGACCAAAACAAAGTCATTGGTATAGGCGTTGAAGATGAAGTTCATCATGCGAGAGAAAGTCGGAGGAGCGTTGACGAGGCCAAAAGACATGACAGTGTATTCATATGAACCATAGCTTGTCCTGAAAGCCGTCTTGGGAATATCTTGCTCACGGATTCGAATCTGATGATAACCCATACGGAGATCAAGCATGGAGACTACTTGGGCGCCTTTGAGTTGTTCGAACAGCTCACTGATGTTGGGAAGTGGGTATTTGTTCTTGATAGTCTTCTTGTTCAATGGACGGTAGTCAACACAAAGTCGGTCCATTCCATCCTTCTTCACAAAGAGAACTCCACATCCCCACAGAGAAGAACTAGGTCGGATGAGACCCATTCCCTCTTGAATATCGAGTTGCTTCTTCAGCTCCTTCAACTCTTTAGGACCGAGCTTGTAGGGACGCTTGCCAGGCTCAAGATCAATGACGAATTCAACTGGCCGGTGCGGAGGCATTCCTGGAAGCTCTTCTGGAAAGACGTCTTGATATTCGCAAACGACTGGAATTTGCAAGATGGCATCCAGTTCACCCTTCTCATTGTGAGAAAATAGACGGATTGTATTATCCCGAGCAGCAAAGACAATTACATCCTCGGACGAATGAGTCAATTGAATCTGCCTGGCTGCACAATCAAGCTGAGCCTTGTGCTTAGAAAGCCAATCCATTATGAGAATAAGATCAATATCCGAATTACCGAGAACCACCGGAGAAGAAAGGAACTTGTAGTCGCCCAACATGATAGTAACATCCGGGGCCATAGCGCTTGCATTCATGAATTTACCCGGAGAAACAACAGACAACTGACTAGGAAAATCTTGTAAAGGCAACTCATGCTTAAAAACAAATGGTCTCGAGATGAAACAATGCGATGCACTAGTGTCGAAAAGAACTTTTGCAGGGATGTCGTTAACAGGAAGGTTACCCATGATGACATCTGACGAGTCCTCTGCCTAAGCTGCATTCATCAAGTTGACCTTGGCGGACTTGAGGTTATGCTTGACCATAGCTGTACTTGCCGATCTCACAGGAGGAGGAGGAAGACGCCTCTAATTGAAGCATTTGTTGGCATAGTGACCCTTCTGTTGGCACTTGTTGCACGTGACCTCTAAAAGCGGATGGTGATAAGGAGCACTCAATCTTGGAGCTTGAGACGAAGTCTTGTTCTAAAAGCCAGGGATGGGTGGGTGGCAAGATCCACTGCCACCTTTGCTCTTCTGGTACGGCTGACGGAACAGAGGAGGAGGAAGCCAATACTTCTGCTGCTTAGCCACTTGAGTAGAGGAAGAAGGAGTAGCATCTCTGACTCGCTTCTTGGAAGCATCACACCTCAGTTGAGCAGCCTCTTGCTTCAATGCCATGTTGTAGAACTCATCGTACCTAAAGGGCTCAAAGAGAATAAGAGCTAGTTGGATTTCTTCTCTGAGACCACCCCTGAACTGGTATATCATGCTCTTCTCATTAGGGACGTCATGCTTAGCAAAGCGGGCGAGCTTCTGAAACAACTTGTTGTAGTCATAGACATACAAAGAGCCTTGCTTCAAGTTGCGGAATTCCTCACGCTTGCTTTCAACCACGCTCTGTGGAATATGATGAGCTTTGAAGTCTTGACGGAATTCATCCCAGGTAATCACAGGGCCTCCTCTGGAATCTTTGTACTACTGGAACGACTCTGCAGCTTGGTCTTTGAGTTGGAAGGAAGCGAACTTGACAAAGTCCTCAGGCCTGACGTTACTGCAGTCGAAATGCTTGCACAAGTCCACGAGCCAATCGTCAGCATCAGTTGCCTCAACACAATTGCTGAAGGTCTTTGGCTGATTTGCAAGGAACTGGTTGAGTGTAGCAAAGTGATTCTGATTGTTGCCTTGGTTGCCTTGGTTGCCTTGGTTCGCTTGGTTCGCTTAATTGCGCTCTTGAAGAATTTGCATGATCAACTGCGTGTTTGCATTGGTTGCGGCCATCACAGCTTGCCATGCCTTCGGAGGAGGAGGAGGTGGTGGCGGATCTGGATTCGGAGTCGTGCGCGTTGGAGGAGCCATCCTGAAGAGGTTGACATCCATTAGCACATTGACAGACAAATATTGAAGCTGAATCCAACGGAATGAAATTGCAATAAATCGTCTCCACATCCGAACGAAACGAACGAATGCATTCCACTTGAAATGGTCACATATCCATAAATTGAGAAGCCACTAGAATTTAGGTAGAGGAATAAATCAACAAGGTACGGATCAAGAACGAATAGTCGGTAAGAAATCCCAATCTCAAACCAAATATCCGTGGAAGAAGAACTAGAGCTACAAGAATTCCCACCTATGAAACTCCCTAACCTTTCCGGTTACGCAATCAGGTGTTGGGGATATAGGGGAAGCATAATATCCCACTGAAATCTAGAAAATCCTACATCCAGCTGTATCCATCCTTCAACACATAACCGAGAAAAACTTCGGAAACCATCTACCTCAACCTTCGAAAAGCAACCGTTATACAAGTTATGGCAATACTCCCGAACTCCCACCCCAGTACTTGGTGGCGTCGAGGTTATCTCACCAACAACTGCATAAAAGAGATTTTCGATGTCGGCTTACTAAACTCAGGTATTCCAGAACTGCAACGATAAAATTGTGACGACAACACCTCGGAGCTCAACTCCCCGGGACACTGCCACAACCCCTAAATGACAGGAGGCACCATGAACAATGTTCTCGTCACAAAACCATCGAAACAATTCAAAGATACCCACGTGACCCTAAAATTTTTTTTAGTGAAATTTGAGAAGAGAAGAGTCAAAACTCTACGTCAGGATGCCTTACCAGAACGATGAAGGGACTGGGGAGTAAAAATAATTCCTAAACTCTCCGATATATAATTCCTAAATGACTCAAAACATTTTTCTAGACTCAACAACGGCTGCTAAAAACGATCAAGCAGTGGGGGCTCCTAAGGTCGGGGAAGGCTCTGATGCCAACTTGTAACGCCCTCGATGTGGCTATATCTCCTACGTGTCGAATCACGACTTAGAGGCATAACCGCATTGAAAGCAATGTCGCAAGTAAGGCAATCTTCACAACATCCCATGTAATATAGATAATAAAAGGGGAAGGAACATAGTTGGCTTATACTCGCCACATCAAACAAAGTACATAAATAGCATTACATCATCCAATCACTCATGGCCCGACTACGGTGCCAAAATAAAAGATCAACCCAACATGCGACACGGTCCTGATCGCCCCAACTGGGCACCACTACTGATCATCAGGGAAAGACACATAGTAACGGCGTGAGTCCTCGTCGAACTCCGACTTGAGCTCAAGCGCGTCATCTGGAACGGAGTCATCAGGCCCTGCATCTGGTTTGGAAGTAATCTGTGAGCCACAGGGACTCAGCAATCTCGCACCCTCGCGATCAAGACTATTTAAGCTTATAGGTAAGGCAAGGTAATATGTGGAGCTGCAGCAAGCGACTAGCATATATGGAGGCTAACCTGTTCGCAAAAGAGAGCGAGAAGAGAAGGCAAAGCGCGAACGCATAACTAGAGAACAACCTGCGACAAGCATTACTCCAACACCGTGTACACTTCCCGGACTCCGCCGAGAAGAGACCGTCACGGTAACTCACACAGTTGATTCACTTTAATTAAGTTAAGGTTCAAGTTATCTACAACCGTACATTAACAAATTCCCATCTGCCCATAACCGCGGGCACGGCTTTCGAAAGTTCAAATCCCTGCAGGGGAGTCCTAACTTAGCCCATGACAAGCTCTCACGGTCAACGAAGGAATATACCTTCTCCCGAGACATTCCAATCAAACTCGATATCCCGGTTCTACAAGACACTTCGACAAGCTAAAACAAATCCAGCAACACCGCCCGAATGTGCTGACAAATCCCGATAGGAGCTGCACATATCTCGTTCTCAGGGCACACTCAGATGAGCCAGACGTCGGGTAGGCCAGCCCAGAGTTGCCCTTGGTAGCCCCGGACATCGCTCGGTTGGACCAACACTCAGAGGAGCAGTGGCCCGGGGGCGGGGGGGGGGGGGGGGTGGGAGGGGTTTAAATAAGATGACCCTCGGGCTCCGGAAACCCAAGGGAAAAAGAGTCTAGGTGGCAAATGGTAATACCAAGGTTGGGCATTGCTGGAAGAGTTTTATTCAAGGCGAACTATCAAGGGGTTCCCATTATCACCCAACCGCGTAAGGAACGCAAAATCCGGGAACATAACACCGATATGATGGAAACTAGGGCGGCAAGAGTGGAACAAAACACTAGGCGAGAGGCCGAGCCTTCCTCTCTTTACCAAGTATATAGATGCATTAAGATAAGAAGATAGTATAATGATATCCCAACAAGTAAATAATGTTCCAACAAGGAACGGTCTCCAATCTTCACCTGCAACTAGCAACGCTATAAGAGGGGCTGAGCAAAGCGGTAGCATAGCCAATCAACGGTTTGCTAGGAGATGGTGGGTTAGAGGTTTGACATGGCAATTTGGGAGGCATGTTAAGCAAGTGGTAGGCATCGTTGCATAGGCATAGCAAAAGAGCGAGCATCTAGCAAAGCAAAGATAGAAGTGATTTCGAGGGTATGATCATCTTGCCTGCAAAGTTGTCAGAGTTGACTGGATCGTCGAAAGCAAACTCAACGGGCTCCTCGTTAACGGACTCGTCTCCCGGCTCTACCCAAACAAGACAAACAAGCAAATGGAACACAATCAACCACGTGCAAGCTCAAACAACATGATGCAAACATGGTATGCTATGCGGGATGCGATATGCGATGCATATGCAGGATTTGACAAGGAATGAATGAACCTGGCCTCAACTTGGAAAACCAAGTGTGCCCCTGGAAAGGTGAGATGATTTCGCTTGAAAACGATATAAAGATCACCGGAATCAGAGACACGGTTTGGGAATGCCAAGCAATTCAAATATGACAACGGTCTGCGATATACAACAAGTAGCCATATAAATGCAACAAGTTAAACATGCTACATCACTCAAACATGGCTTCAAAATACATGGCAGGGATCCATTCATGATGCTTAATAGAAGATGAACACTGAGCTACGGCCAATTCATCCATTAACAGGTTCAAACAAGCATGGCAAAAGTGCATTTGGTAAACAGATTTCAGACTTAGTGAAATTAACACTTTTCTGGAATTTCAGATCAGGTAGCACACTTTGGAGCATGAAAACTGTATGCTACAGGAACTTAACATGGCAAAGTAAAGCATGGCATGGAGCTACTCAAAGAGCTTAACAAAAGTCCGTTAGTGACCTTGATCCAAAAGGGATCAGAAAATACATTTGCAAGCATGTGGACATGGCAAAAACATAATCAGATCACAGACTTAGTGAAAAACTGGATCATGCAAATCAGATATCAAGTAGGCATGTTTACGAGCTCGATGCACTCACTACAGAGCAAGTCATGACAATCTAAGCATACGCCCATGAAGTATACACATTATAAAAGCTAGACATGGCAAGAACAATAACATAGCATGCACGTATCAACTACAACATCCTCGGCAAAATCGCTAACAAGTAGACAATCTGCCAAGATTCACGAAATAGCAAAAGTAGAGCTCGATTGACTCAAGCTAGGGTGCTCCATAATTGCTAACAAAGACATGGTTGGATAGAGCACTACAAGATTAACAAATATCCTTACTGATCATCCTCAAAAGAGGCATGGATCACTAGGAAACAACATGAAGATATGGCATATTGATAAAAACAGTCCAAGGACTTAGTGGAATTGCTAAGTCCCTGAAATCAGCATTAACGAATGGTCCATGTTGCAAGCTTGTGCTAGTCACCACACACATCAAAAAAATACATGCGTTGCACCTCTGGAAAGGTGGCAAAGCATATGCCAAACCATATGTAGAGCTCAGGGGCATATCATGCACACATTAATCATGGCAAAAATGACAAATAGCTAATTGGAGCAGCAAATCTGACAATTATCTCAAATAGCACTCTTCCAACAGCATTTCGGGCATCAAGATGAACTCAAATGAAAATGATGCAATGAGATGAAATGATGTACTCTCTGAGACGAACATTTAGATATGCTATACGCCCAAAACGGAGCTACGGATGCGGAGATACCACATGATGAAAAATGCAAAATAGTTAGGGTTTCGGGGGGAAAGTCAACCGGATTTAGATCTGGCGCGGATTTCGAGGATCACCGAAGCTGCACTGTTCACCAGGATTTCTATACGCCGGAGATGAAGGAGGAGGCTGGGGCAGCGTCGGAGGAGCTCGCCGGCTCGCCGGAGTGGAGGAGGAGGCTGGCGATGGTGCCGCGGCGGCCGACGCGCTCCCCGGGCGGCGGCGCGAAGCAAGAATGGTGGCGGGGCTCGCCTCGGCTCAGCGGAGTAGCGGGCCGGGAGGCGGCGGCCGGTGGCGTGGATCTATGGCGGTGTGGCGGCCGGCGGGCGGCGCGCGGGGAAGAGGACGAAGGCGGGCGGCGGCATGGGGAGACCGGGCCGAGAGGGCCCGCGGCGGGCTCGCCGAGCCGCGCGGTGGGAGTTGGCCGGCGCTGTCACGTGGCGGCTCTCGGTTGGGCGGCGGTGGCGGCGGACGTTGTCTGGTGCCGGCGGACACGTCCGGCGCTCGGAGAGGAGCGGGGCTAAGGTTAGTGATCCGGAATTTTCGGGGGAGTGCGCCTATTTTAGGTAGAGGGAGCTAGGAGAGTCCAAATGAGGTGCGGTTTTCGGCCACGCGATCGTGATCGAACGCTCTAGATGATGGAGAGGGTTTTGTGCCAAATTGGAGGGGTGTTGGGCTGCAACACACACGAGGCCTTTTCGGTCCCTCGGATAACCATTGGAGCATCAAATGAAGTCCAAATGGTACGAAACTTGACAGGCGGTCTACCGGTAGTATCCAAGGCCGCTTGGCAAGTCTCGGTCCAATCCGCAAACGTTTAATCCCCACACACGAAAGAAAGGTAGAAATGACCACTGGAGGAGAACGGAGCACCGGAATGCAAAACGGACAACGTGGAAAATGCTTGAATGCATGAGATGAACACGTATGCAAATGCAATGCACATGATGACATGATATGAAATGCATGACAACAACAACAACACACGGAGACAAAAAACCCAAACCCGAGAAAATAAAATAACTTAACGCCGGAAACGGCAAGAGTTGGATTACATATTAGGAAAATCATATCCGGGGTGTTACACCACTCCTCCTCCAAGTCCTGCACAGCTTGAGGCCACTCCTCCTCCTCCAAGTCCGGCAAAGCTTCAGGCCACTCCTCCTCCAAGTCCGGCACAGCTTTAGGCCACTCCTCCTCCTCCAACTCAGCCACGTCAGCCGTCTTCACCGCTTCAGCAATCACGGAAGAGAGCCGCCTCAGCTATGGTGCGTGGCGGTACAAGTCGAGGTAGTACTGGAGGTACAGGCGGAGGTAAGCAATTTCAATATGGTCCAAGCAGCCTCGCGCCTCTTCTTCAGAGGCCTTACGACAAGTCTGAGGAGGAAAATGCAGCCATATCGATGGCCAAGGTGGAAGCCCATTTGCACCGAAACCGCCACCGCCACCAAGGGAGAAGGTGCTTGAGGAAAAGATTGACCACTTCATTCGTATGGCTAGAGCACCAACTCCCAAGCCTGTTGACACGGACTATGAGCGCCACATCAAGGAGTTAAATCGAGCACGTCTACAGAAAGAGGCGAGCTCGAGCTCGAGAAAATCAGCTGGCAAAAGGAGCGGTAAAACCGTCCGCCAGCTGGGAGAACAGGCGGCGCAATCAATCCCCCCACTTCTTGTGCCAACAACACAAGAGAGTAGGCGCGCCCAATATTATTGTGGGCAAATCGTTAACGTTCTCGGGCTGGGCGATGTGGTAATAACCGAGGAGCATATTGAGCAGGCTAAAACGCTCATGATCACTGTTGCACAACTCCTCGATATCGAGCCCATGTCTCCGACTAGAGAGGAGGAAATAAAACGGAAATATGTCTGGGGCCAACCTTTGGTCGAGCCAGACGAGGTCAAGAAGCTCCCAATGAGAATGTATGAATTGCATCAATGGTACATGGACATTACCAAGATTTCCAATCGAGAGTCCATCATGGTCAATGTCAAGAAGGTTCATTACTACCATGAGAAAGCTATGTCCGTTGAGTATTCAAAACTATTTCAGCTATACAATCAAGACGCACTCGACAAATCTATCGTCAGTTGCTATTGTCTGTAAGTGATTTCTTTCTGTAATTTAAGTCTCAAGCTAACTGTAGTGATTATTTTGATCAATCATTACCTGTAATTATCCTCACTATATTCTTTTCTGTGGTATTATGCATGATGAAGATTTATGAAATGAAAAAAGGTGGATGCTATGGCATTGGGTTCGTTGACCCAAATACCATTAATGAATACACATGGAAATTAGATCCATATTATGAAGAAAGTGTAGAGGAAAGCATGCTAGAGTTCTTCAAGCGCCTCAAATACAATGAAGATATACTACTTCCTTACAACTTCGAGTGAGTCACACTGTCTTGTACTACAAATTCTGTTTTTGCCTACTAGGTAATTTCAATCATTATTAACTATATCTCGTCCTATTTAATTAGTTCGTCATTTCCTGATAACAACTATTTAATAACCCATTTATTCATTTTCTTTGTCGGCGGGCAGTTCTTGGGCAAAGTTCATCAGGGCCACTCTAGGCCCATGGAAACAAAATCTGAAATGGTATCGACCATACGTAAGTAAGTAAGTAGTACTAGCTAGCTGCCATCTCTTTGATTATCATGCTTGATTAATTATTATCTGATCAAATTCCATTCTCGTAAAGGCCCTGAAGCAAGCACCAGGGAATAATCTGTGTGCATACTACATTTGCGAGAACATTCGCATGATGGCGTCCGAAAGGAGCAGATCTCAAAGACAGGAGTGGGTACGTTTGTCAGAACACTATTCACAATTTTTACACCATTATCGATATCTAGTCACACAACTAATACACATGCATATTATTCTCCTTCTTAACAGTTCAAAGAGGTGCGGGAGAAGCTCCTAGCAGAGGACCGCATAGAAGCAATTCAAGAGGAAATAGCGGGATTTTTGCTCGACCAGGTCATAGATCCCAAAGGAGAATACTTTTACCCGCTACCGCCCCCATGAACCACTTCCAATTGTCATCGTGCTCCGAAGGCACCAATTAGGTTAATGCCACTGGCTCCGAAGGCATCAATTAGGAGAAATTGTATATAGCTACCTAATTGTATACATATATACATGTGTGTATATATGTGTGAATTAATGGTGGTTGTGAGACATTCGATGATATATATATATATATATATATATATATATATGATCGGTTCTACTAGAAATTCTATTTATATATATGCATAACGTGTACAATATGTAGCATCGTAAAATACCAGCAAACGAAAACGAATTAAATGGAAAACACAAAATTAAATGAAAAAGAAATCATAAACCCAAAACCCCCAACCTCTTAATACCGGTTGGTGTCACCAACCGGTACTAAAGGGCTCCCTTCCCCCGGAGCTCGTTCGTGCCACATGGTTGCCCTTTAGCACCGGTTCGTGCTGAACTGGTACTAAAGGGGGGGACCTTTAGTGCCCACACTTTAGTGCCGGTGACCTAACCGGGACTAAAGGGCCTTATGAACTAGTGCTATTGCCTGGTTCTGCACTAGTGGGAATACTCCAGGAAAGGGTAATCTTCAACGATCCCAGATGCTTGATGTTCAAGAGGAGAGATGCCACATGTCTTCTTGGGGGAAAGACATGTTCATATGTGCTTATTTGCATTAGCTCTGTTCCTTTGTTTGTTTGAGCTCTATTTTTCTGTTCCCTATCTTCTCCAAGTATCCCATGCTAGATTCAGGGGGAGCAAGACATCCAAGGGAAAGAAATTTATTAAATTCATTGCATATATTTCTCTTTGAGGACATGTCAATATCTATCGTGGTACTCTGCACTCGCTCTACATGTCATCCCAGTCTTGGTACTCTTGTGGTTTCTTTTGTTTGCTCTAGCTAGTGGGTGCATCTGTGTTATCTAACCTTGTTTACGCAGGCTCATCCCATCCTAGCCAACTCAAGACCACAAGGTAAGTATATTCATCATAGTCATGTGTATGAGAAATTCTTGCTGGTGTACATACTGTTTGCAAGAAGGACTCATGGGCATGAAGGTACATTTCCCATATTCATATCTTTTGCCCTGGTGCATATAGCTAAGATACATGTAACACATTGCTACTCTGTCATGGTTATGCTCTCACATGCTTCTATATTCCATATTCACATGATTTTATACATGTAGGGGGAGCCTATGCTTGTTACATGTCTTTCCAAAGCTTTACCTGATATTCTCTATATCTTTATCTAAAGCTTTGATGTATGTTGCCATCAATTGCCAAAAAGGGGGAGATTGAAAGCACAAGTGCTCCCTGGGTGATTTTGATAATTAATGACAACATATCTCTTGTTGGACTAATACTTTTACCTAGTATGTTTCAGACAAGTTCAACAAATTAAGTGGCATGGACTAAAGGATGTGGAACCCCTTCAAGATGCTAAGGACAAAGGATTAGCTCAAGCTTCAAGATCAAGACTATACATTTTCTATTTTAGTGATCCAAGATCACATTGAGTCTATAGGAAAAGCCAATACTATCAAGAGGGGATGAGGTGTTGCATAATGGCTTGCTTGCTCAAAGTGCTTAGTGATATGCTCCAAAACCCTGAACTACCATACCCACATCCACATATGACCTAAACCAAAAGTCAAACTCGGCCCCACCGATTCTTCTATCCGGTGCCACTGAGTTCAGATGTCATAGCCACTGCCACAAACACTACAAGAAATATGTCAACTTATGACCTTCTGTCAGTGACCCTCGAAGAATTGGTCATAAATTTATGACCACTTTAGACCAATTGGTCAAAAGCTGTTCAGGGGGCTCCAAACCCTAAACCATTGCGACCATTTTGGTGAGAAAGGTCGTAATTTCCTTACACGAAATGGTCACAAAGCAAACAGTGCTAGTCCGCTGCCTTATTTCTAGTTGTTAATGACCAATATAGATGATCATAGCCTTGTAGATTGTGGTGGCTTGTGATGACTAGGCGCCATCTCATCAGTTTTGCCTATGTGTCATGTCCATGTGGCAGTTTTTGCCCTAGGTTGTGAAGCAACCTATATTTCTATCATTCCCAAAATTCCCAAAAAAATCTCATAAATTCTTTGGGGCATATCTTCATCAAATATGTAAAAAATCCTTCCTTGCCTAGTTCAAAACTAATTCAACAATATTCATTTTCCTATTCTATTCACAACAACACTTTATGAAGGAAGTGCTATTTATATATTCTTGATTGCCCTCGGAATTTTTGGGCACTCTTTCCTATCCAAATCATTACCGCATGACAAAATTCAGCTCCATTTGCCTAGGAAATCTTCCTCGACAAATTTCCAAAGTTTTTGTCCACCAAGAAGCATTGTGAAGGAAGTACCTTTTTGATATCTCTAAATGACATGAAATTTATACAGATCCTTCATATGCCCAAATTATCACCCTCCTCCAAATTGCAGCTCAGTCAAATCATCTATGTGAGCCAGGTTCAATTTATATTTTATGGCCAAATTGGCATGTTGCAAAGCAAGTGTTATATAGACCCCTCCTATTACCCTCAAACTTTTCGGGCACTCTTCCATACCCAAATCATTGCCACATGATAATATTCAGCTCAATTTTCCTAGTAAATCTTTCTCGGGAAATTTCCAAAGTTTCTACCTCGAGAGAAGCTTTGTGAAGTAAGTACTAGCTAGGCTTACCCAAATGATCTGAAAATTTACCAGCGCATGACCATACCTAAGTAACTTACCTACACCAATTTTGAGATCATTTCATTCATCCATTCTCTCTCACTAGTTTTCCCAAGTTTCTTTCCATAGAAGAGCCTTGTGAAGGAAGTACTACTTTGGCATGTCCAAATGGTATCAATTTTCTACAATGTTTTCCTATGCCCAAATAACCATCCTCCACAAAATTTCAGCTCACTCCATTCATTATTTTGAGCCCAGCTTCAACATTCATATTTTTGTCCAGCGTGGTACTTTGCAAAGCAAGTACCACCTAGGATCCTACTTTTGAGCTAAAAATTTGTGAAGACATTCTCCTTAGTAGATGATCATCCTCAACCAAAACTCACGCCCATTGGCCATGTGCATTTCTCGTACCGCTAATCAAACACTTGGCTGCTAATTCATGTTTGAGCATCGATCGGTCTCCTCGTGAGAATCTTATGTTGTAATTTTCTTCCTAGCACCAACCTGGGGAGTGCCCAACCTACTAGAGATGCCTAGGCCGCCCAGAACGCATGGAAACATTACGGTCATGGGTGACCACGCGACAGGCATGCGAGTTTACGCGCTCTAGAGTTGGGGCCCTCGGCCACCGCCCAAACCTCCACGTATTGCCACCAAACCATGTATTAATGATTAAATAGGTCCTTATGTAACTAGAAATGATTTTTGGAAAAAATAAATAGCAAACTATGAGGCAGCTGCAGTTCAAATTTGACCCGCTTCCAACTAAATCAGCGGAAATTTGTCTTTTTCACGAGAGGTGGATCAAAATTTTTTACACCCAACCATTTTGTCAATTGTGCATTAAATATCGCCTAGTATTTTATAAAAATGATTTGGTCCAATTTTGCAACAATTATTTGGAAGTTCCTTCACAAAAAAACCTCCTTTCGGGCACTCAAAAAATGGAAAATGGTTTTTTCGTCCAACGAAAATGAAAACTTCCTTAGGCAACATTGTTTTCCATTCCAATATGCACCCATGTGCACAATATGAGATCATTTGAACAAACTATGCCATGAATGTGGCCATAAGATTGATCATTTGGCTTGAAAGCCATTGATCTCCACACGTGATAGCTCGTTTCTGAGAACACTTTTTTAAAATAATTGCCGTATTACAAGTTTGTTATTTTTCCTGGGAACTTGTCCACATATAATGACACAATGCGAAGGTTTCCGAAATTTTTGAATTTTTTTGAATTTTTTATGCCCGTTTCAAAATGCGGTCAAAACGGCGGGAATGACCGTTCCTAGCTAGTGGTTGAATCTTGGATTTATTTTGGTGTTTCTCTGATTAAATAGGTACTTATGTACCTAGAAATGATTTTTGTAAAAAATAAATAGCAAACTATGATGCAGCTGCAGTTCAAATTTGACCCGCTTCCTACTGAATCGGCGGAAATTTGTCTTTTTCACGAGAGGTGGATAAAAACTTTGTACACACAACCATTTTGTCAATTGTGCATTAAATATGGCCTAGTATTTGAGAAAAATTATTTGGTCCAATTTGCAACAATTATTTGGGAGGTCCTTCACAAAAAAACCTCCTTTTGGGCACTCAAAAAATGGAAAATGGTTTTTTCGTCCAAAGAAAATGAAAACTTCCTTAGGCAACATTGTTTGCTATTCCAATATGCACCCTTCTGCACAATGTGAGATCATTTGAACAAACTATGCCATGAATGTGGCCATAAGATTGATCATTTGGCTTGAAAGCCATTGATCTCCACACGTGATAGCTCGTTTCTGAGAACACTTCCTTAGAATAATTGCCGTATTACAAGTTTGTTATTTTTCCTGGGAACTTGGCCACATATAATGACACAATGCAAAGGTTTCCCAATTTTTTGAATTTTTTTGAATTTTTATGCCCGTTTCAAAATGCGGTCAAAACGGCGGGAATGACCGTTCCTGGCTAGTGGTTGAATCTTGGAATTTTATTGGTGTTTCTCTGATTAAATAGGTACTTATGTACCTAGAAATGATTTTTGTAAAAAATAAATAGCAAACTATGATGCAGCTGCAGTTCAAATTTGACCCGGTTCCTACTGAATCGACAGAAATTTGTCTTTTTCACGAGAGGAGGATCAAAACTTTTTACACCCAACCATTTGGTCAATTGTGCATTAAATATGGCCTAATATTTTATAAAAATCATTTGGTCCAATTTTGCAACAATTATTTGGGAGGTCCTTCACAAAAAAAACCCTTTTGGGCACTCGACAAATTGAAAATGGTTTTTCCGTCCAAGGAAAATGAAAACTTCCATAGAAAATATTGTTTTTCATTCCAATATGCACCCTTGTGCACAATATGAGATCAGTTGAACAAACTATGCCATGAATCTGGCCATAAGATTGATCATTTGGCTTGAAAGCCATTGATCTCCACACGTGATAGCTCGTTTCTGAGAACACTTTTTTAAAATAATTGCCGTATTATAAGTTTGTTATTTTCCCTAGGAACTTGTCCAGATATAATGACACAATGCGAAGGTTTTCGAATTTTTTGATTTTTTTGAATTTTTTATGCCCGTTTCAAAATGCGGTCAAAACGGCGGGAGTGACCGTTCCTAGCTAGTGGTTGAATCTTGGAATTTTTTTGGTGTTTCTCTGATTAAATAGATACTTATGTACCTAGAAATGTGTTTTGGAAAAAGTAAAGAGCAAACTATAAGGCAGCTACAGTTCAAATTTGACCCGCTTCCAGCTGAATCGGCGAAAATTTGTCTTTTTCACGAGAGGAGGATCAAAACTAATAAGATATTTGTCTTATTACTAGTTTGTTATTTCTTCTTCTTAATACATGATGACACGACAAGAAGGATTTTCATTTTTTTTCAATTTGTTCGAATTTCTCAGGTCAAGAAAATAGCTATATTTAACAAATCTCTACTATATAAAAGAAACGTAGTGTTCCGTTTCCCCTCTTACGTTCCTTGCAATCCATACAAATCATCTAGGTAGGACGTAGTGTTCAATTTGTTTATCTAGTTGTTTGCTAAGAGTGAAAACATAAAATACAACCATTCAGTAGACTATCCTTGCAATCCATACAAATCATCTAGGTAGGCCGTTGGCACGACATGATTGTTTGTTTGCCATATTATGTTTACTTCAGTATAAGAAAATAAATGCTTATCAAATAAAATATTTATTTTACAGAGTCATATCATTTTTTTCACATGATGAGTCATATAATTGTTTCTTAACCTACATGGCTAAGAGTGAAAACATAAAATATTTTCTGTCTCCGGTGCAACGCACGGCCAATTACCTAGTTATTTTTAAATCTACTGCGACCAATTTAAATGGTCATGATATTGTATGGTGTATTGTGTTCTGATTGGTCCAAAGACAACACACGCGGATCATGCATGAACACCGTTGGATCCTTCCGGATCCAACGGCAGCCCTCGGCCCTCGCCCGCCCCATCACCCCCATGTCAGCCGAAACCCTAGCATTGTCCTTTGGACATCTTCCATCCACCCCCCCCCCGCCTCCTTTCTTTCTTTCTCGTGACCCCGATCACGATACCCCTTTTCTCTCCCTCTCCTCTTGCGACCCCGACCTCGATCCCAACCCCGCCGCCGGCGATCTCCTCCCCCTGCAGCCCCCACCTTCTCTTCCTCTCATTCAAGCCAAGATCACACCAAGGAGGTCGTTCGAGCACCTATCCCTCGCCGTCGCCAGCGGCGGCCCCCTCCTCCCCTCGCGCTGCACTTGTCGCCGCACCTCCCATGCCCGATCCCGGCGAGGACATAGCATTCGGTGCCCTCGTGGAGCGGCACACAGTGCTGGCGGCGGGGTCTGGCCAGCGATGCTGAGATATGCTGCGGTGCGACGCCAACGCGGTCCGCCACGACTGCCTGCAGCTTAAGCACGCCCATCGACGGCTCACGGTCACCGTGCCCAGGTCCACCCTCTACTCCCGATCACAGTCCCCCTCCCTCACCTCCGCCGGATCGCCTCTCCTATGAGCATAACGCTGGTCGTCTTCCCTGCAGGTCGGTGGTGCATCGGGATGGGGAAGCAGAAGCTGCCAATGTAAGCATCCCGCGCTCGCAATTTCCCCTTTAATATTGTCTCTGGGTTCCAGGCCTTCACGTCTTAGCTAGCGCTTGTGTATGGCTGTCTAACTAGTGACTGAGATGGCTCTGTTTGCGGCGGCAGGTGAAGAAGGAGGAGGAGTTCAGCACCGGGCCCGTATCCCTGCTCCTGATGAACGTCAAGAACAATACTCAGGTTAGCCAAGTTCCTGGGTGTATCGTCACCCAGCTTTGCCAAGGGCTGGGATTTCATTTTCTCCTGTATATATGTCTATCTGCACCTGTTTGAAATTGAACACTCACTTGTGTCCTAGTTGTGCGATACAGTGCCTGAAAATCCAATTGGCATAGTTGCTTGTGATGAATCCTGCTGTGGAAGTCAACATTGGTTTCGTCAATTGTGTTTGCTAAATGCCCTGGTGCGTAATATGCGAGTAATTAATTTAGTTCCTGTGCAGCGCATAGTCCTAGTGTTATTGTGGCATATAATGGGTCCTTTTATTAACTGAAACCAATGCAACTCTGTAATCTGAAAGTTAATTCCATTCAGTTTGGGTTAATCATATTATCTGTAACCCGAAACTTGGCACAACTCTGTACAATGATGTGCTCTTTGCTCTTCAAAATTAAATGATGTGCCTTTGCTAACAATGATGTGCTCTTTGCCCTGCAAAATTAAATGCCTTGGTTCGTAACGTGTGAGTAATTGCAACATGTTTCTCTGTAGCATTTGTCCTAGTACTATTGATGCATATAGGATACATTATTTTTATGAAGTGAAACAAATTCAACTCTTTAACCTGAAAGCTATCCCCCTCCCCCCTAATTTTATCTCTTGGTCTTGGGAGCCAGGCCTTCACGTCTGAACTAGTGACCGACATGGTTCTGTTTGCGGCGGCAGGTGAAGAAGGAGGAGGAGGAGGAGTTCGGCACTAGGCCCCTATCCCTGCTCCCGATGAGAGTCAAGAACAATACTCAGTGGGTAGTCCTCTTGTTTCTGTCGAGATCCCAACTTCTTACGTGTAGTGAAATCAGAATCAAAGATATACTATCAGCTGAAATTTCCTTTTTACTGTCTGCCTACCTGTTTTCCGTGTCACTGTTTTAATTGAACAGCATGTGGTGTTCTAGCTGTGCGACACACTTGCTAAAAATCCAATCGACTTAGTTACTTGTGATCAATCCTTCTGTGCAGGAGAAAGCGGTTTTTGTCAATTGTTTTTGCTAATAGTGCTGCCCTCGTAGTGCTGTGAAGTTAAATTGGCCTCGTGCATAATATGCGAGTAATCGGCATAGTTGTTGCACGGCATTTGTCCTAGTGTTAGTGCTGCATATAATAGGTCCTTTTATTAATTGAAAGAAATGCAGCTCTGTAATCTGAAAGTTGATTCCATTTAGTTTGGGTGAATCATATTTTTGTAACCTGACACTTAACACAACTCTCTGCATTTTGTTGCAAATGAACCGTATCCTAAATTCAGGACGACCTCCAGGTAATATGTTAACTAATATTGCCACCTAGGAAAATATTAGAATTAAAATCCAACAGATATATTGGAGATGGAGACCAACTCTTACTGACCTTTCTTTGTTATAATTATTGAGAATCACCTACAGAGATAAGAATTTGCACGTGTCATCTTCTAAAATAACCTACACACTGCACCACAACTACTGTAACTTAGTGAGTATATATACAATAATATATAGGATTCATCTAAAACAATAACAATCTCCACACAACATTCTGTAGATACAAATCTTCAAATAACATTTGCTATCATTACTTGAGAGTAAAAGATGGCACTGTATCCTTAATTCAGTTTTTTTATCACCTCTTCTAAGTATATGTTGTTACCTACTTAGCTATCAAATAGAATCATCCCCCGTTTCAACTATTTTATTATAGGAACCTCCCTTATGAATCATGCACAGTGCATGTTACTATGGCAATGAATTTTTATCTATGTGAGATTAGAATTTGAGTGCCATCATTCATCTCTTGGTATCTTGTTCTTTGTGATAACTGTTCATTGTTGAGTGCTATATATATACTCTAGTTGTCATGTAGTGGTTGTTCCATATTTTGTTGATGCACCGATAGTTGTTCAGAACAGTAGTAGTGTAGTTAGTTTTTTGAATGATTTGGTGTGCATGGAACACTGATTTTTCTTCAAGTCATGATTTTTCTCAACTCGTGCATGTATATATATTTGGGTGCTAGTCAATTAGAGAATGTCTGTGATACCATGTCTGTACTATGTGCCAGTGTAGCTATACTGATGCTTTGGGTTTAATCTGTGCAGCAGAGGACAAGGGCTTCATGGCCAATCAAGGCGCATGGTGCTTGCAAGCGACGAAAGGAGGTTGATCGACATAGGCACAGAGGACGAGGATGGGCACAGACGGAGGAGGACAGAGCACCTCTCTTCTTCCAGGTTCTTCTCCTTACCTTCACTTCTTGTATGTGCATGTGTTGCAGCTCACCCATGGTCTTGTTTGTCCTGCAGGTTAGTGAGCAGCATCAGGAGGAGGAGCTCAAGCACGACCACCAAGAGGCACCACCGTAGTAGTAGGTAGCACGTCCATCTCCACCTCCCTCTCCCTCTGCTCCCAAACCTTTTTATTAGAATATGTTGAGTACATTCTGTCAACTTGTGTGTCAGTAAGAACAAAAACTATTTTTCTAAGGTCCTATTATTGTTACCTATATATGACATTGCTACTCGATTGCCTAGTGCCCCTGTTCATGGTGGACTATACTTGTATTTGCTCCTGCTGCTGCGTTTTGATGATCATGAGTGTGATGCATTTTGATGATCTCCTTGTACCAGATGAGTCCGTCGATGAAGCAGCAGCGTCTCCTCTAGAGGGTGACAGTGGTGGCGGCGCCTGTGTGCGTCTTCGACTACAACCTCCTCTTCGGTGAGTCCTTCTCCTACCTCTAGCTCCATCTCTGAGCTGCTGTAATACCATGCTCTGTTTCATGGTCGTGGCTTATTTAGTCTGTGCTTGTTATGCCTCGTGTATTGGAGCCTAATTACCTTCTATTAGGGGATAATCTACTGGTTATACCAAGATTTTACATGACATTTTGTTCTGCTTATTCTGCTAAGGTTGTTTGCAATGGTTATACATATGTTACACAATTTTTGCTGCTGGCTAATGATCTTTAGAGATGGTAACATGGTTCTGCACTCTCAGGATCATCTTATGACACACAATCAATTTTTGGTGTGCTCAAATTTTTAATTTTAGTGATAAGGAAATATCCCACCTAGTTTGCTGGCTCTCTCACTTGAGTTGGTTTAATAGTAGTGGCCTCCTGACTTGTACTTAGTTGGGTAGGTGCTGGCTGGGAGCAAAAGTTTATATGCATGGTGTCGGTGTACTAACGTAGGGGTACCTTAGTATCCCGAACTTGTGCACGGGCAGGCGCAGCGCCCCGCGGCAAGGCTTGCCGGGTGATCGCCAAGGTCCTCCGTGGTTCCTTTAGAGCCATTCAAGAACAAAGTATTCGAGCCAAGGCGCAAGGCCCCGGCAAGAGGAGCTTGCCTGGAAGGCCACTCGAAGCACAAAGACCCCGGCAAGAGGAGCTTGCCAGGAAGACCAACAAAGGCATCTCGAGAAGCTTGCTGCGACGCGCTGCGCATCCCGGCAAGACCCGGTGAGCGACAAGCTCCCGGACGCGACAAGACAACATCCGCGGCAAGGCGCTTGCCGCGGCAAGCTACTACTCCGCAGCCCGCGCTCCAGCTCACCCACCAACGTGTCGCTCTGGGACTGTTCCTGGCGTACGTGGCGGGAGGCTGTGCAGCCAGGGGCATGCGGTGGCAAGCAGGCGCTGACAAGATAGCCATCGTGGCAAACGGTGGCGCCCCAGACGGCCCCTTTCCGAACCGTCTAGGCGACACAGACAGGCATTTAATGCCTTTGTCCCCTGCCGTCAGGGTTAGGTATGATACAACTGTAGTAAGCGGTGGTGCCAACCACCACCTCTTTTACCTTTTTACCATCATCTCTGTTGCCACCTGTCGGTGACCCCTTTGACATATAAAAGGAGGCCCATGCGCAATAGGAAAAGGGAGGGACGATCATTCTCACGCTCGGTCTCGCTAGCCATTTGAGCGTACTGTAGCATTCATCGCTCCCGAGCAAGAACACAAAATACAAATCAAAGCAGGAGTAGGGTTTTACGCATCAGTGCGGCCCGAACCTGGGTAAACTAATCGCGTTGCTCGTGCGCTTTGCCTCGATCTGCTCTTCGCGCACTCTCCGCCCCCTGCCGAACCGAAAGGGGCCTCGGTCCGCCGTGGTCCGATAGGTGTCCGTGGGGATCAATCACCCCCCGACATCTTTGGCGCGCCAGGTAGGGGTGCGTCGAGGTTGTGTGAACCTGATCCGGCGTTCGCACGAGCCAAATCTTCATCCTCTTCATCGACATGCCGCCGAAGAAGAAGGCTTCGGAGGTAGCTGCTCCGTCTGCGCCAAGCACACCATCGCCGGAGCGAACGGCTGGTGGAGTAGGCACCGGCGGAAGAGCGGGTGCCGACGAGGGGACTCATGGTGCTGCCAGGTCCAAGGACAAGACTGCGCTGCATGT
The DNA here is from genome assembly GCA_034509565.1 of Triticum monococcum. Taxonomy (NCBI): domain Eukaryota; kingdom Viridiplantae; phylum Streptophyta; class Magnoliopsida; order Poales; family Poaceae; genus Triticum; species Triticum monococcum. Next base: position 678,061,272 of record CM067845.1, read on the forward strand.
CAGCGGCACGGTCGGCTCCCACAACGACCGAGCGCACTCCAAGACCTCGGCGTCCGTACACGCTCCGCGCCCGTCCCAGGAGGCGTGGGACCAGCAGCGTCATGGTACTCACGGTAGCATACGTTTGCTGGGCCAAGATCAAGCTGGCGGATCCCGGAGTGCTCAAGACCAGCACGCACGCAAACATGCTGGCGCGAGCGTGGCACGGTCGCTTGGACGAGATACTGCTCCTTCTAACATAGTTAGAAGTCCGAGCATATCCCGTTCCTCGCACCATTCGCCGCCGCCGCCCACCACTCCGGCAGAAGCTTTGGCGCGAGTACAACTGCTCTTAGATTACCATCTAGCTGCAGACAAGATCGACGACTGTAGGGCGACTATCCAGAGTCTCATCGGCTTCACCAACAGCGACAACCCACGGCAGCCGAGCGCATCGCAGTCGCGGCAAGTCAGTCAGGCGCGAGCCGGTGGCGACAAGACCGGGGAGGGTGCAACCACTATGCACTCCCCGCCTCGAAGGCCAAGATCGCCGATTCGCCGGATCCACCACGACAGCGACTCCACCGCGTCATCAGATCCGCGAGCTCGTAGTGATCAGCGCCAAGTTCTCCACGAACGACAACAAGAAGATGCTCGTACTCGCATCGAGCGCCGAAGAGAAGCGCGGCGTCAATCAGACCTGCGCGCCGGGCCCTCTATTGACACGCATGTGCCCGGAGAACCAGGCGACTTGCCGTACGCGATAGGTTGCCCTGCGTTTACCCGTGAGCTGCGGCAAGTCCAGTGGCCCAGCCAGAAGCATTTCAAGCCAGACGTACCGGAGAAGTATGACGGCAAGTCGCACCCGTCAGAGTTCCTCAGCATCTACACCATTGCGGTGCAAGCTGCCAGGGGGCGAGACGACAAGGTCCTTGCCAACTACCTCCCGTTGGTGCTCAAGCCCGAAGTCAGGTCCTGGCCCATGCACTTGCCGGACAACTCCATATCTTCTTGGGCTGACCTGTGCCACCAGTTTGTCGGCGCCTTTACAAGCGGCCACAAACCCCATGGCCAAGAGAGTGATCTCCACCTGCTTGCCCAGAAGGAAGGAGTGCCCCTGCGCAAGTATATTCAGAGATTCAGCCGTGTGCAGCGCAACATCCCAGACATCCACCCTGCCGCGGTTATAAGCGCGTTCCATCAGAACGTGCGTAATCGCAGGATGTGGGAGGAGATGGCGATGAGCAGGATCAGAGATGTCAGCGAGCTGTACGCCCTGGCCGACAAGTGTGCACGCGCTGAAGAAGGGAGGAAGCTCCCCGGAGAGAATACTGGAGCAGGGGGATCTGACAGTGAGGATGCCGCCCCGGCAAAGAAAAACCGGAGGCACAACAGGAAGAAGAAGGGCAAAGAGGTGCTAGTTGTTGAGCAGTCCGGCAATGACGGCGCCGCCAAGCAAGCCAAAGTTGGTAGCTCCGGCAAGGAGGCTGCCGTGTGCACCAACTGCCACGCTGTGGCAGCCGCCGACAAGCAGGACGGCTCCGACAAGCAGTACTGCAAGATCCACCGCACCAAGGGCCATGATCTCCAGAGCTGCAAGAAGGTCGAGCAGCTTGTCCAGCAACAAAAAGCTGAGTATGAGCGGTGCGACAAGGAGAGGGCCCAAGGAGGCGGTGGAGAAGCCAGCAAGAAGCGCGTTGGCCGGGGAGGACGCCGTGGCAAGGCCAAGCAGGGGCAAGGAGACAGACCTCCCGCGGCCGCGACAAGGATGAAGACGACGACGACGACGAAGATATGGATGATGCAGAGACCAGTGAGCAGGAGTTCCAGAAAGCCACAGAAGTTTTGTGCGTTGATGGCGGTGCTTCTCTGCATACTTCTCACCGCCAACTCAAACAGTGGGTGCGTGAAGTTAATGCGGCAGAACCACCTATCGAATCGCGCAAGCTTCTAAAGTGGTCCAGCACGCCAATCATATTTGATATTGAGGACCACCCTGATCGCACAACTGCGGTCGGGTGTTTGCCGTTGTTGGTTTCACCAACAATACGCAACCTCAAAGTCACTAAGATGTTAGTTGACGGCGGGCCGGCTTGAACTTGATCTCCTCCGCTGTGCTCCAGAAACTCCACATCCCTGACAACGAGCTCGAAGAGACCGGCACATTCCAAGGAATCAACCCGGGAAGGAGCAAGCCAAAGGGGAAAGTCACGTTGCCGATAACATTTGGCAGCGAAATGAACTTCAGGACTGAGAGGGTCACTTTTGACGTTGCCGATTTCCCATTGCCCTAAAATGGCATACTTGGCCGTCCAGCACTCGCCAAGTTCATGGCAGCCTCTCACTATGCGCACAACTTGCTCAAGATGCCAGGCCCGATAAGTGTCATCTCTGTCCCTGGAGACAAGAAGGATGCCCTTATCTGCGCCGACATGATTTACCGGGATGCAACAGCCACAACAAATCGCAACACACTTGCCGCTGAAGCTCCCGGAGGGAAGAAGAAGACCAAGTCCGGCAAGAGCTCTGATGCCTACTCCGGCAAGGGCACCTCTTTGGAGTGCTGCGCTGTCATCGAGGACACACCATCGAGCTCCACCGGCAAGTGTAAGAAGGCGATGGCAGCTCCACCACATACCAAGAAGGTGTCCGCCAAGGAGGACGGCACTAGTGGTACCTTCACCATCAGTGCCACGCTTGACCCTAAATAGGAAATGGCGCTCGTTGCTTTCCTGCGAGCGAATGTCGACGTGTTTGCATGGCAACCGTCTGACATCCCCGGCGTTCCCAGGAAAGTAATTGAGCACCATCTTGCCGTTTGTCCTCATGCGCGGCCCGTCAAGCAGAAGGTCAGGAAACAAGCAGTGGAGCGCCAAGAATTCATAGCAGAAGAAATCAAGAAATTGGAAGCAGCAAGCCTTGTCAGAGGAGTGCTCCATCCCACGTGGTTGGCCAATCCTGTTGTAGTGCGCAAGGCAAATGGAAAATGGAGGCTTTGTATTGACTTTACTGATGTTAATAAAGCTTGTCCCAAAGATCCATTTCCCTTGCCGTGCATTGACCAGATTGTTGACTCCACAGCCGGATGTGATTTGCTTTCATTTCTTGACGCATATTCAGGATACCATCAGATCTTCATGGCAGAAGAGCATGAGGAGAAAACCGCTTTCATTACTCCATGTGGCACGTACTGTTTCGTACGGATGCCTTTCGGATTAAAGAATGCTGGTTCAAGATTTGCCAGAGTAGTCCATGTCGCTTTGAAGCCACAGATACACAAAAATGTAGAAGCTTACATGGATGATATAGTGGTCAAAAGCAAGGACATGGCAACTCTGATCCAAGATTTAGAAGAGACTTTTGCAAATCTGCGCAAGATCAACCTCAAGCTCAATCCCGAGAAGTGTGTGTTTGGAGTTCCTTCCGGCAAGCTTCTCGGGTTCTTTGTGTCTCAGCGAGGAATTGAAGCCAATCCCGACAAGATCAAGGCCATCGAGCAGATCGAAGCACCAAAGCGCGTCAAGGATGTACGGAAGCTTGCCGGTTGCGTGGCTGCTCTCAGCAGGTTTATCTCTCGGTCTGCCGAGCGCGCCCTGCCATTTTTCAAAATTTTGAAAAAGGCAGGTCCAATGAAACGGACTCCGGAAGCGCAGGCTGCGCTGCAGGACTTGAAGAGATACCTGTCCTCCACTCCAACACTTGTCGCACCTAAGCCGCAAGAGAAGTTGTTTTTGTACATAGCGGCAACCAATCAAGTGGTTAGTGATGCGTTAGTAGCGGAGAGGGAGGCAGATGACGAGCCAGCAACCGCGGAAAGCACATCCAGCGACAAGCAGGGGGCTTCCCCGACAAGCTCTGGTCCCGACGACCATGGATCAGCGCAGATGCAGCAGGGGATACAGAAGAAGATGGTGCAGTGCCCAGTTTCCTTTGTCAGTTCCCTTTTGTAGGGGGCTAGGTCAAGGTACTCTGGTGTGCAGAAGTTGCTTTTCGGCCTTCTCATGGCCTCGAGAAAGCTGCGCCATTACTTCCAAGCACATGAGATCATAGTTGTCACTCGCTTTCCGCTGAAGAGGATACTGCAGAACCCAGAAGCAACAGGCAGGATTGTCGAGTGGGCACTGGAACTGTCAAGCTTTGGCCTCAAATTTGAGAGTACATCAACAATCCAAAGCAGAGCATTGGCAGAGTTCATAGCGGAGTGGACGCCAACCCCAGATGAAGAAATTCCAGAGACGAGCATCCCCTTCAAGGAAACAAGCAAAGAGTGGCTCATGTACTTTGACGGTGCCTTTTCGCTGCAAGGCGCCGGAGTTGGTGTGCTGCTTGTCGCACCCACCGGAGAGCACCTCAAGTACGTAGTCCAGATGCACTTTCCCAAGGAGCAAGCGACAAACAATACTACAGAGTACGAGGGCTTGCTTGCCGGTCTCAGGATCGCGGCAGACCTTGGGATTAAGAAGCTTATTGTCAGGGGTGACTCGCAGCTTGTCATCCGCCAAGTAAACAAGAACTATCAGAGTCTGTTAATGGAAGCTTACGTCGACGAAGTGAGAAAGCTAGAAGAGCACTTTGATGGCCTGCAGATGGAGCACGTTCCAATGGCTCAGAATGACATTGCTAATGGCCTGTCAAAGTGCGCCGCACTAAAGTCACCTGTGGAACCAGGGATCTTTGTGCTCAAGCTGACTCAGCCGTCCGTAATGCCGACAAATGGACAGAGCAAGAAGAGGAAGTTGATTTCTGGCGACTATTTTCCGGCAGAGCTTCCCGAAGCCGCCACCAATAAGGTCCCCAAGATCAACAACAAGAATGCTGAGGAGCAGTCTGCTCCGGCAAGCCCTAGGGTTTGTACCGTTGAAGCAGACACTCCCGACAAGTTCTGCCCCGGCAAGCTTGTCGGGGAACGTCAAGCTCCGGCAGAGTCGCAGGCTCTTGCCGTGGAAACAGATGTTCCCGCAGCAGCAGAATTGCCTTTAGTCCTTGTTGTCGAGCCACAGGCTCCAACATGGGCGCAGCAGATTGTCCGTTTCCTTCAAACAGGAGAACTTCCCGAAGAGCAAGAAGAAGCAGAAAGACTAGCTCGGCAGTCTAGTATGTACCAGTTTGTCGATAACACACTGTGCAGAAGAAGACTCAACGGTGTGAAATTGAAGTGTATTCCCCGGGAAGATGGACATAAGCTGTTGGCAGAAATACATGGAAGCATATGTGGTCACCACATTGGCGCAAGAGCCCTTGTCGGAAAAGCATTCCGGCAAGGTTTCTTCTGGCCGACAGCCCTCCAGGATGCAACTGCACAAGTAACCAAGTGTGAAGCGTGCCAGTTCCATTCCAAGCAGATACACCAGCCAGCTCAAGCTCTCAAGACGATCCCTTTATCTTGGCCATTTTCGGTCTAGGGGCTCGATATCCTCGGCCCCCTTCCCCGAGCTGTCGGGGGCTTTGAGTACTTGTACGTTGCAATCGACAAGTTCACAAAGTGGCCGGAAGTGGAACCAGTGAGGAAGGTGACGGCACAGTCAGCAGTCAAGTTCTTCAGGTCGATTGTTTGCCATTTCGGGATCCCTAACAGGATAATCACCGACAACGGTACACAATTTACGAGCCGCACCTTCATGCAGTACGTACAAGATCTTGGCGCCAAGGTCTACTTCGCTTCTGTTGCTCACCCGAAAAGCAACGGTCAAGCGGAGAGGGCAAATGCTGAAGTGTTGCACGGGCTCAAGACCAGAACTTTCGATAGGCTGCGCAAGTGCGGAAGAAACTGGATCGAGGAGCTACCGGTTGTTCTTTGGTCGATCAGGACGACGCCAAATCGAGCCACTGGCCAGACACCCTTCGCTCTAGTCTATGGAGCGGAGGCAGTTCTCCCCACGGAACTCGTATACGGGTCGCCTCGAGTGCATGCTTACGACAAGCTTGAGCAAGAGCAGCTGCGACAAGACGACGCGCTGCTCCTTGAGGAAGACCGTCTTCAGGCTGCTGTGCGAGCCGCTCGCTACCAGCAAGCTTTGCGCCGCTATCATAGCCGCAAAGTTAACGCCAGAAGTCTCGAGGAAGGCGACCTTGTTCTTCGGCATGTTTAGTCTGCCAAGAATTCAAACAAGTTGACGTCAAAGTGGGAAGGCCCTTACCGGGTGAAACGAGTCACCAGGCTTGGCGCTGTCCGCCTTGAGACCGAAGATGGCATTCCGGTGAGCAACTCCTGGAATATTGAGCATCTTCGTAAGTTTTACCCGTAAGGCGCGGTTGTCAGACCCTGTCCGGCAACCACCCTTTTGTACAAGTCTTGCCGCTGTTGCATGTAATCCTTTCTACAAAGCCAGGCGCAGACCCTGAGCACAAGTAAATGAAGCGCTGGCGCCCTGAGTTAAAGCATGCATGCTAGATCGAGTCTCGTCCTTGGTGAAAGTGCGTTATATAGACTAGAGGGGGGGTGAATAGGCGATTTTTATGAAAGTCTTCAAAACACGAAAGTTATGATGACAAACAGAGTGAACAAGCCTATCACTATGCAGCAGAAGTTAGATTACACAACGCAAGCCATGGTCATGTATACAATATAGTGGAAGCACAGTGACAAACAGCTTCAGTGTAATGAGGATCAGGTTGGAAGAAGTTATGAAGCCAAATAGATCATACAGTCAAGTTGTGAAGACAGAAGATAAAGCAAGCATGCAATAGCTTCACAATGTGTACTGGTAAGTAAAGGGAGGCGAAGATGAAACCAGTGACACATTGAAGACAATGATATGTTGGACCAGTTCCAGTTGCTGTGACAACTGTACGTCTGGTTGGAGCGGCTAGGTATTTAAACCAAAGGACACACAGTCCCGGACACCCAGTCCTGAACACGCAGCTCAGGACACCCAGTCCTCACCGTTTTCTCCTTGAGCTAAGGTCACACAGACCCCGCCCAATCACTCTGGTAAGTCTTCAAGGTAGACTCCCAAACCTTCACGGACTTCGTTCACCGGCAATCCACAATTCCTCTTGGATGCTCAGAACACGACGCCTAACCGTCTGGAGGATGCACAGTCCTCAAGTGTAATAAGTCTTCAGATCACTCAGACAAGAAGACTTAAGTGATGCCCAATTACTCTGGCTTTGGGTGGTTAGGGCTTTTCTCCTCACTAAGGATTTTCTCTCAAAGGCTTCGAGGTGGGTTGCTCTCAAACGACAAAAGCCGTGCACTGAAATCTGAGCAGCCAACCGTTTATGGTTGTAGGGGTGGACTATTTATAGCCACTTGGCAACCTGACCTGATTTGTCCGAAATGACCCTGGGTCACTAAGGAACTGACACGTGTACTAACGGTCGGATTTCGAACTCTCATGGCAACTTTACTTGGGCTGCAAGTAAAGCTGATTTGTCTGACTCTGGACAAGATTTTCTCTCATTGTCTTCACTCGAAGACATAGGATTTGAATTAGGCATCACTTCAGTCATCCAGACTGGTTCTCTTGGGCCCCACTTAACAGTACGGTGGTTCCTATGACACAACATGAATGAAGTAAAACTACGAAGGATCTAAGTCTTCGAGTTCCATAGGCTTCATGGGCTATGGAACTTAACAGCATATGATGTTCCATAGGCTTCATGGGGAGTCTTCATATGTCATTGTCTTCGACATGAATGTCTTCATGAACCACCATTGTCTTCAATGTCTTCGTACATTTTTGGGGGTCATCTCTGGTAGCTAAACCGAATCATTGAGGGACTTCTACCTGTGTTATCCTGCAATTCTCACACACACATTAGTCCCTCAACTAGGTTTGTCGTGAATACTCCAAAAGCAACTAGGGGTGGCACTAGATGCACTTACAATCTCCCCCTTTTTGGTGATTGATGACAAACTAGTTGAAGTTTTCAACGGGGAATATAATTTGTGAAATTGTAAATGAATTGTCTTCATAAGCTGCAAGGGCTCCCCCTGAAGATGTGCATATAAGTGATTTGCTTCTGGAACGCGAATGCACATAGCAGGTTGTATTTGTGGGAATCCACTTAAACTTATGATGACAATCCATCATGCATGTAAAGATATATGAAGATAATGATATGCATAATGAAAAATGGACGTCTGCGAAATGAAATAAGTGCGGAAATTATCGTCGTACATGCGGAATTTATCTTCGCAAAAACACAGTGGCAAACATAGTAGCAGACGATCATCAAGTTTAACTGTTACAACTCAAAGAACCAAATGTAGCAAAACGAGAGTTGTAAGCACGAAGCAAAATATAATAAAGCACCCGCCCTTATTATTGACCCGCTTGAAGACTATGAACATCATATGCTTCTCCCCCTTTTGTTAGTGATGACCAAAAAGGTTTGAAGACATAGAGTTTTCTACGCGTTCCCAGGCGCAGCAGGGCCGGTGGAGGCGTTTGGTGGAGCTGGCGAGCTTGGTGCAGTGACGACGCGCGCTGAAGAAGGTGGTGGTGATGTAGCGTCGTCTTCTTCCTCAATGATTTTTCCAGTCACTATGGCAGCAGAGGAAGAGAACTCTGATTCTTCAAGCACGGAGTTCCACGCAACACAGCTCTTCTGGGGGTGTGGAGTCAAACTTGAATCTCTCTTTGAAGCCATCCTCTTGCAATTCAGCTTCAGTGCACATCATAGTGAAGCCTTTCCAAGTGAGGCGACAGGTATCATGTGCGACAAAGGCATTCTTGGTGGCCAGATTCCTGATGCGATTGACGTCTTGCATGATACTGCGCATCTGCCTTTTGAGCCAGTCGTGATGCCTATCTTGCTTTTGGTGCAGAGCCACAAGAAGTTCACGGTCAGTGAGTGTACGAGCACGTTTTTTGGGTCTCTGTGCAGCTGTGCTGTCAGTGGCTTCAGTTGATGCAGGGGCAGGTGTGGTGCCAGCCATTGGATAGACTCTGGAAATGGCTTCAACACCTTCATCATGCTGAGTGAAGCTCTGATGTTCTGCATTCTGAAGACTTAATGGCTGCTTGGCAGGCTCAGGATAAATCGCTTCAGCAGAGGTGTCCACATCAGGTAAGAAGATTTTGTGGTTGCGGGCAGAGGGTTGATGGGATATTGCAGAGTGGAGCTTGATGAGCCTCATAACCCATGGAGCATAAATCTTCAGACCAAAGAGATCTGAGCCAGACGCTGCAAGTTGGCGTATAAAGAGATCCTGGGCATTGAAGCATTTGCCATGCAGGATGCAGAACATGAGAGTCTTCATGGCACCTTCAACCTTGGCATATCGAGAGTGCCCCTTAATGGGCCATAGAGTCCGCCTGATGATGTGATAGATAGTTCTGGGCAGGTACTCTAAGTCTTCAACGAAGAACTCAGTTGGGTAAGGTGCGTCAGGAAGCTATGGCTTCATCATTGAGAGCATCTGACTCATATTTGGCTCAGGTCGCTGAAATATGCTCTCAACTGCTTCAGCATGGAGTTGGCAGCCTTCTTTGAAGAGTTCGCCAGGAGTGGGTAGGCCGGTGAGCTCAATGATATCAAATGCATTGGCTTCATGATGGACATTGCCGGTCATCCACTCCAGGACCCAAGTCTTCGGATCTCTGTTGTAGCCTTTGATGTGCAGTGTGGCATAGAACTGGAGCAGAAGCTCTTCATCCCAGTGCTCTTCATCCGTGACAAACGGCAGCATGCCAACTTGCTTGAAGCAGTCCAGTGCTTCTTCCAGACCAGGCAGACCAGCAATAGCTTCAACCTCAAGGCGCTGGTGTGGAAAGATACGGCCTTGGTTGTAGAGGACGCAGGAGTAGTAGCTGCGCTGTGGGTAGCTCCAGAACCTATCTGATACGATCCGTTCCCTTGAATAAGGGTTCTTGGAGCGGTTGAAGAAAGTGTTGTCTGCCTTGAATCTATTGACATTGAAGGTGCTAGGAGCTGTTGCAGGACTTGGGAACCTTGGTAGTCGTGGGATTGGCTTCTGGACCTGGGGCCTGTGCGCAACATGATAGTTGAACTGTGGACCGGTAGCAGACTCAGGCACAAAAGGGTCAGAGGCAGTAGCTTCAGTATCTCTTGAAGCTGTTTGCTGGTCGGGCTCCACAAATGCTTCAGTATTGGGTGTGGCAACCGCAATGGTGTCAGCCTCATCATGTGTAGTGAGAGGGATGGATTCAGGTACGTTCTCCTTGAGAACTTCTTCTTGTTGGTGCGGGGGAGATGGAGCTTGAGTTTCTTCGTGCTCTTCTTCATGGTCTTTGGCTGATGCAGCCGGAATGTCGTCAGCAGTCTGAGCCCTTGGCCCTTTGCGAAGCCTACGGAATGCAGGCGACGCTGGTGGAGTTGCAGTGGGCTGGGGCTCATCCTCTTCCTCCTGCGGCCGATCTGCCCACGATGCATCTTGGGTGATTGGCGTCAAGGGACGACCAATGCTGATCATTTCGCTCGTTTCGAGCTGAGGAAGGACCGCATCACCTTGCACATTGTCTTGGAGACCAATGTCTTCAGCAGCGTTGGGGCCGGCTGCTGGAATGTCTTCAGCGTGCGGAGCCTCTGTGAAAGCAGGCTCATGCACGGTCAGCTGACGATCTTCATGACGAAAGCGAACGGAGAGGGGTTCGACTATCAAGGGCTCTGTGGGAGCAGCCCGAGACTTCTTGGTCTTGTGCTTCTTGATGGTGGGGTCTGAAGGAGAGGCTTCAGGGTGTTTCCTCTTCCTTGCTTCAGCTTCGGCTGTCCTTGTCTTCTTAAGCTCTGAAGCGGTTGAGCGATGCTTTGGCTTCGAGCCAAGCTTGGCAGTGGGGAAGACAATCGGAACAGCTTCTTGCCGTGGGGCCTCTTGTTCAGCCACAGTGGGCTTCTTCTTTTTCTTCGCGGCCATCCTGGGGTCGATGCCGGGACGCCCAAGTGCCTTTCGCTTCTCGGCCTCATTGTAGGCCTGCACACAGAGATCAGCCAAATTCTTCATGCGCTCACATGAACCCTGAGCCTCTGCACGTTTCTGCATAAAGTTTTCCTTCAACTCGTGCAGCATGACTTTGAAGTCTTTGACTTCTTGGACGCTGAGCGTGGCCATGTTCTGCTTGAACTGGGCCTTTTCAAAATCTATCTTCTGCTTCAGTTCGACTATGCGCTGGGCAATTGCGAGTTCTGAAGCAATAGCTCCTTGGAAGGCTACGCTGAGGCCAATGGGCAGCTGCAGATCATCGAAGCTGATGTTGGGTGTATCAAACCACTCATCAATGAAGTTGTGGCTGATTGCTGCATCGAACAGAGGCAGATTGTTGAAGATTTCAGCCTCCTCCTTGCTCTTGATTAGCTGCTCAAGAGCGTCATCTGCAAGATCGTCGTCACTTGACATATCAATGGCCTCGCAGCGCAGAACGGCAGCGGCAGTGAGCTCTTTGCCAGTATGTGGCTGAGGCTTCTTGGCTTCTTGGGGCTTGGAGACTCGTGATAAGTCTTCAGACTACACACTTGCTTCAGGAGGTGCAGTGGCCAATGGCTTCGCTCTGGAGATCTTGGGAGAAGCGGTTGGCTTGGAAGCTTTTGGCTTCTTCTTCACCTGCTTCGGCTCCGGGGCAGCAGGAGCGTCATCAGACTCAGTGTCTGTCGGAGGGTCGTTCACGGCAGTCCCTTGGACTAGAATGCGAGTGATGAGGCCTTCGAGATTGGCATACGGCCCGATGACATTGGGATTTGCGTCGCGTGTGCCATCCGCCCTTGGCTTAGAGGGACCAGGGTTGAAGTCCAGTCCAAACTCCTTCTTGTTTTACTTCGCAGAGTTCTGAGCAAATTGGAAGTTGCGCTTGAAGAGATTGTCATCGCGACACCAGAGAAGTGATGACGGATGTGCTTCAGCTGGCTGTGGTCCTCTGACCATGCATGGATAGAAGCCTTGAGCAATGGCTTCGTCTCTGGACCGGGGTACGAGATTTTTGTACAAGACATCTCCCCATGGCCTCTTGATGGCGCACTTCTCTGCATATTCCTTGGTGACGAAGCGGTATTGGAACCACTGCTCTGCCCAATATCTTCGAATCCATTGGATTCGTGTCTTGCGCTGACCATAGCTCTCTTCAGGATCAGTTTGGTACATTTCTGCCAAATCTTCAGGCAGATCTTTAGACGTTTCACCACGTCTCTGTCTGCCTCCCTTCCTTGCTGGTTTTTCTGAGGCTTCCTTTTGCTTGACCAACAGGAACTTGCTTCGGGTGAATTGATGTGACACTGTAGGAACTCTGCAAATGAATGCAGACTATGAGAACCAAAAGATTCTCCCACGGACATGTACCTGTGACAGCATTAAGGTGCGAGGGAAGGGGAAGAGGTCATATGCATTCTCAGAAGATTTTGAGGATAAATCACTTTAGAAGATATTGACCTCATCATGCGAAGACATTCACTTTATAGAAAAGAAGTTGGTTCCAGATTTGTACGAACCCATAGATCAGTACAAGTGAGGAATCTAACTACTTCATGAAGAACAAGTGAATATACTAGGCAAGTTATGAGATGCAGATGAGAGGGATGAAACTTGTGTGAATGGAAACTTCTTTTGGCAAAAAGTGATGGAGCTATAGGATCAAAAGAGGTTGTAAAAAGACTTGTTATTTACCAGACTTGGAACTGCTAGACGAGGTGAGAGTTGAGGCCGAGCAGTTCGATCCTCCGTGCCCTAACTTGGCGACGGAAGACACCTACGGCGACGGCGGAGAGACTGATGTCCGCTGTCAGCGTGAGAACGGCATCGGAGAGGTTGCGGCAGTGAAGCACTTCGTCGCCGGCGTCGTTGAGAGTTAGCAGTGGCGCTAGGGTTCGTGCGAGGGTGGAAGAAGAGATAATGACCGCAGTGAAACGTGTATTTATAGGGATATGGGCGGCACTGCGCTATTACTCAGGTGCCCCTGGCGATTCGCATCTGATCAGTACGTGGCCAGCATGCGGAATTGTGGGGGCAGTTTCACCCCACGCACGCCTTGTTTGTCAGGAGCCGTTCCTACTTCTCCGGATTTCTTGTTGATGGAAAAACATTGAAAGCTGTTTTAAAGTTTGTCTCTGTGTCTTCTTCTGACAAGGATGCAGTGAAGACATTCGACAGTTTCAATAGAATGCATATGACTTGGAGAGATAGAGTTTGAGGTAGGAAGCATGGAGAGGTTAGGGTCCGATCACATTCACTTAGTTCAAAAGATTCAAACAAGAAGACATAGCTATAAGTGAATGCTGTAGAGGACAGAACACCAGTACATATATAATCAACATAGTGAAGATAATCATGAAGACATGTTGAGATTGAAGCCAAACCAAATGTGAAGACATAGCAAATGTAATGCCATGAGTGAAACACTTCAAGCAGAAAAATTTGGTGGTGGCGCTACCCACCGTATAGGAAGTATTAGACCCAGACACGGCGCACAATTATCATGGCGCTCCGAAGTCAAATTCCACGTTAATGTATTCAAACATAGAATGTATGTCTTCATTGATTGAAGATATACGTTACTTCTTGTGTTGCACATCTAAGTCATCATCATGCATAAGTGTTAGGATGTGTGCCTGATCACATGACATTTGAGGATTCCAAGATATTTAGCTCACACCGTAACTTGCAAAATCTCTTCTCATCCAAGGGCTTGGTGAAGATATCTACCAATTGCTCTTCAGTGTTGACGTGTATGATATCAATGTCTTCCTTTGCAACATGATCTTTGAGAAAATGATGACGAATTTCAATGTGCTTTGTCTTCGAGTGCTGAACTGGGTTGTTGGCGATCTTGATGGCGCTTTCGTTGTCGCAGTAGAGTGGCACTTGCTTTAGATGAATGCCATAATCCTTGAGGGTTTGCTTCATCCATAGAAGCTGAGCGCAGCAGGATCCAGCAGCAATGTATTCAGATTCAGCAGTGGAGAGAGATACACAGTTCTGCTTCTTTGAAGACCAACAGACAAGTGATCGGCCCAGAAAGTGACATGTGCCTGATGTGGACTTCCGATCAACCTTCTCACCAGCGTAATCAGCATCCGAAAATCCAACCAGATCAAACTCTGAGCCCTTTGGATACCATAACCCTAGAGTTGGGGTGTGAGCCAAATATCGAAGAATTCGCTTCACAGCTAAGTGATGCGACTCCTTTGGTGCCGCTTGGAACCGAGCACACATGCAAACACTAAGCATAATATCTGGCCTAGATGCACATAAATAAAGCAAAGAACCAATCATGGAGCGGTATACCTTTTGATCGAACTCTTTACCATTGTCGTCAGGACCCAGATGATGTTTGGCTGGCATTGGTGTTGTGAAGCCTTTGCAGTCTTGCATACCGAACTTCTTCAGGCAATCTTTGAGATATTTCTCTTGAGATATGAAGATGCCATTGCGTTGTTGCCGTATCTGAAGACCGAGGAAGAATTTCAGCTCCCAGATCATAGACATCTGATATTGCTCTTGCATCATATATCCGAACTCCTCACTGTACTTCTGATTGGTGCAGCCGAAGATAATGTCATCCACATATATTTGGCACACAAACAGTTCACCATCATATGTCTTTGTGAAGAGAGTGGGATCCAGGGAACCAGGTATGAAGCCTTTGCTCTTCAGGAAGTATTTGAGTGTATCATACCAGTCCCGAGGGGCTTCTTTGAGGCCATATAGTGCCTTTTTGAGCTTGTAAACCATGTCAGGATGTTTTGGATCTTCAAACCCAGGTGGTTGTGCAACATACACTTCTTCGTCAATTTTGCCATTGAGGAAGGCACTTTTTACATCCATTTGATACAGAATTATGTTGTGATGATTTGCATAGGCCAGCAGTATACGGATGGCTTCAAGTCTGGCAACAGGAGCAAATGTTTCATCGAAGTCAATGCCTTCCACTTGAGTATATCCTTGAGCAACGAGACGAGCCTTGTTTCTGACGACTTGGCCATGCTCATCTTGCTTGTTGCGGTATATCCATTTGGTGCCTATTATGTTATGCTTCCGTGGATCAGGACGCTTAACCAACTCCAATACATTGTTCAGCTCAAATTGTTGAAGCTCTTCTTGCATAGCTTGAATCCATTCAGGTTCCATAAAGGCTTCATCAATTTTCTTGGGTTTTGTGATTGAAACGAATACGAAGTGTCCGCAGAAGTTTGCCAGTTGAGTTGCCCTTGAACGAGTCAGTGGACCAGGTGCATTGATGCTATCAATTATTCTGTCAATCTGCACTTCATTGGCAACACGAGGATGTAGGGGTCGAAGACTTTGCTCTTGCTGATCTATGTTGTCATGGGAAGGAATGTCTTCAGGCTGAGCATTGTCTTCATGTGGATCAGGTGCTGAGATGATAAGTTCTTCTTCAGGACGAGCTTCAGAAGGTATAATTTCTCAAGTTCCCATTAGCTTGATTGATTCACTGGCTGGAACTTCATCTAGCACATCTGGTACTTGCTCTCTTTGTGACCCATTGGTCTCATCGAACCGCACATCCACTGTTTCAACCACTTTGTAGTGAAAGAGATTGAAGACTCTGTAGGAGTGTGAATCCTTTCCATATCCAAGCATGAAGCCCTCATGTGCTTTTGGAGCAAATTTTGAGGTGTGGTGAGGGTCCTTGATCCAGCATCTTGATCCAAAGACTCTGAAGTAACTGACATTTGGCTTCTTGCCAGTCAGAAGTTCATAAGATGTCTTGTTCAGCAGCTTGTGAAGATATACATGGTTGATAGTATGGCATGCAGTGTCAATGGCTTCAGTCCAGAATTTTCTTGGTGTCTTGTACTCATCTAACATTGTTCTGACCATCTCAATGAGTGTTCTGTTCTTGCGTTCGACGATGCCATTCTGTTGTGGCGTGTATGGAGCTGAGAATTCATGAGTGATGCCGAATGTATCAAGATATGTGTCAAGGCCAGTGTTCTTGAATTCTGTGCCATTGTCACTTCTGATGTGCTTTATCTTGGCGCCATAATTGTTCATAGCCTGATTTGCGAAGCGTCTGAAGACATCCTGCACTTCAGTCTTGTAAAGAATTATGTGCACCCAAGTATATCTAGAGTAATCATCAACAATGACGAAGCCATAGAGGCAAGCAGTAGTGGAAAAAGTTGAGTAGTGAGTGGGACCGAAGAGATCCATGTGAAGCAGTTCGAAGGGTTGAGTAGTGGTCATGATTGTCTTCGAAGGATGTTTTGCCCTTGTCATCTTCCCAGCTTCACAGGCACCACATAAGTGATCTTTCTTGAACTTGACGCCCTCGATGCCTATGACATGCTTCTTCTTCGCAAGGGTGTGGAGGTTCCTCATGCCAGCATGCCCAAGTCTTCGATGCCAAACCCAGCATTCTAAAGCCTTTGCGAGAAGACAAACTGCAAGCTGTGGCCCTGCTGAGAAATCTACCACGTACAAATCATCTTTTCGATACCCTTCAAACACTAGAGACTTGTCAGATTCCATTAGTACCAGACAACGATATTTTCCAAAGATTACAATCATGTTCAAATCGCAAAGCATTGAGACAAACATTAAGTTGAAGCCAAGGGATTCAACAAACATGACTTTATCCATGTGTTGATCCTTTGAGATTGCAACTCTACCTAGACCCAGTACCTTACTTTTACCAGTGTCAGCGAATGTGATGTGGCTCTTGTCAGATGGACGTAAGGTTGAGTCCATAAAGAGACTTCTTTTGCCAGTCATGTGATTTGTACACCCACTGTCAATAATCCATTCTGAAGACTCTGAAGTCACTGGTGTCGTACCCTACAGTGCAGTTAGGGGGATAGGCTTCACGAAGAGTGTTGTGAAGCAAAAACATTTGACGAACCAGTGGATTATGAAAACTTAGATCCGGGTTAGGACAAGTAGGGAGAGTAGCATGCGATTCAGGTATGAAATACATAGTGATGCCATTCGGGCATTTGATCTTGCGCCCCACAAGATTTTTAAGGTCCCCAGCAATAGCGTCATAAGATTTTGGTTTTGTGCTGGAGACCTTTCCCTGCAAAAGAGAGTTAAGCTTTCTTAACCACCCACATCTTCAAGGGTGGCTTAGAAGCAATAAGTCTAAGTGCAGCATCTGAAAATTTTGGCTTTGGAGCCCTAGCAAACAGTCTAGCAGGTGGGCAATAGTACTCATAAGAATAGGCAAAATATTTTTTGGTCATATGAGAATGACGGTTTGAAGAAGCGCTCTCGTATGCCTGAGCATGGTTTCCCTGCAAAACATTTGTGTTAGTGCGACTCAAATGAGTCCTCTGCCTGTATGAAGCCTTTGGACCATATGAAGCCTTTGGTCTGAGGTTTGTCTTCTTCATGTGAGGTGTCATGAGGACATTCACATGAAGATTCTCAAGACACGTTTTTGGAACCCAGATCTTCTTCATAGGCGGTCCATTCCTGCAGTTAGTACCAATGTACCTGGCAAATACTTCACCTTTCTGATTCTTAAACAGTTTATAGTTTGCATCAAAGGATTCATCAATGATAATTGGATTACCACAAGTGAAGCCAGATAGATTGGATGGATCTGCTGAGGATTCCTTTGCAGCAACCCATGTGGTTTTGGGGTACTGCTCAGGTTTCCAGTAAGAGGCATCTGCATTAATTTTCCTCACGAACCCAACACCCTCTTTCCTAGGGTTTCAGTTCAGAATCTGCTTCTTGAGGACATCACATAATGTCTGATGTCCTTTGAGACTTTTGTACATCCCTGTTTCAAGCAATGTCTTCAACCTAGCATTTTCATCAGCAATAGCAGTGGTATCCTCAGCAGAGGGGTTAGTTACCACTTCAACAGTTGAAGATATTGCAACAGCAGTAGCAATGGAACATTCAACAACAGAAATAGCATTATCACGCTCAATGCATTTAAGGCATGGTGGTTCAAATCCTTCCTGAGCAGAACTGATCTGTTCGGCTCGAAGTGACTCATTTTCCTTTTGAAGATCTTCATGATCCGCTCTCAACTTCTCAAGATCTTGCTTCTTTTGAAGATAATCATAGGAAAGCTTTTCATGAGTAGTTGAGAGAGTCTCAAGACGATCTTCGAGTTCCTGATACTTAACATGAAGATTTTTTATGTCTTCAATTAAGGATTCAGAACGAGTCATTTCAGCACCCAACAGATTATCGCTTCTGTCTAACAGTTTTTGAATATGTTCCATGGCCTTTTGTTGTTCAGTTGCAATTTTAGCAAGTGTTTTGTAACTGGGTTTTGAATCACAATCAGAGTCATCGTCATTGGATGTTTGATAGTGAGTAGTGCGTGTGTTTACCTTGGCACCACGTGCCATGAAGCAGTAGGTAGGAGTAGAGTCGTCCTTGTCATTTGCATCGGTGTTGGTGATGGAGTCATTGTCTTCAGTGTTGAAGATGGACTTGGCGACGTAGGCTGTAGCCAGACTCGCAATGCCTGAATCAGACTCCTCCTCAGACTCCACCTCTGCCTCCTCAGAAGCGGACTCCTCCTCTGAATCCATTTCCTTGCCAACAAACGCACGAGCCTTGCCAGATGAACTCTTCTTGTGTGATGAAGACTTTGAGGAAGACTTGGACGAAGACTTTGAGTATTTCTTCGTCTTCTTATCGTCAGAGTCATATTCCTTGCTCTTGTTCTTCTTTCTGTTCTCATTGTCCCACTGTGGACACTCAGAGATGAAGTGTCCAGTTTTCTTGCACTTGTGACATGTCTTCTTCTTGTAGTCATGAGCAGAAGCTTCATCATTCCTTGAGCTTGATCGTGAAGACTTTCTGAAGCCTTTCTTCTTGGTGAATTTCTGGAACTTCTTCACTAGCATTGCAAGTTCCCTTCCAATGTCTTCAGGATCATCAGAACTGCTGTCAGATTTTTCTTCAGATGAGGACACAGGTTTTGCCTTCAAGGCACGAGTTCGCCCATAGTTTGGACCGTAGATATCTCTTTTCTCAGAAAGCTAAAACTCATGTGTGTTGAGCCTCTCAAGTATGTCAGACGGATCGAGTGTCTTGAAGTCTGGACGTTCTTGAATCATCAGGGCTAGGATGTCAAATGAACTGTCAAGTGATCTTAGCAGCGTCTTGACGATTTCATGTTTGTGATGTCAGTGAGCCGGTCAAATGTGTGCTGGACATTCTCATTGTCATTTCGCTTGAAGCGGTTGAAGAGATTGCGAAGATCACTGATTCTCTGATCTCTCTGGGTTGAGATGCCTTCATTGACCTTGGAGAGCCAGTCCCAAACCAGCTTGGATGTCTTCAAGGCACTCACACGGCCCTACTGTACCTTGGTCAGATGACCACAGATAATATTCTTGGCAGTGGAGTCCAGTTGAGTGAACTTCTTGACATCAGCCGCAGTGACACCTTCTCCAGCCTTGGGAACGCCATTTTCGATGACATACCATAGGTCGACGTCAATGGCTTCAAGATGCATGCGCATCTTATTCTTCCAGTAGGGATATTCAGTTCCATCGAAGACGGGGCACGCAGCGGAGACTTTAATTATCCCTGCAGTCGACATAGCTAAAACTCCAGGTGGTTAAACCGAATCACACAGAACAAGGGAGCACCTTGCTCTGATACCAATTGAAAGTGCGTTATATCGACTAGAGGGGGGGTGAATAGGCGATTTTTATGAAAGTCTTCAAAACGTGGAAGTTATGAAGACAAACAGAGTGAACAAGCCTATCACTATGCAGCGGAAGTTAGATTACACAACGCAAGCCATGGTCATGTATACAATATAGTGGAAGCACAGTGACAAACAGCTTCAGTGTAATGAGGATCAGGTTGGAAGAAGTTATGAAGCCAAACAGATCATACAGTCAAGTTGTGAAGACAGAAGATAAAGCAAGCATGCAATAGCTTCACAGTGTGTACTGGTAAGTAAAGGGAGGCGAAGATGAAACCAGTGACACGTTGAAGACAATGATATGTTGGACCAGTTCTAGTTGCTGTGATAACTGTACGTCTGGTTGGAGCGGCTAGGTATTTAAACCAAAGGACACACAGTCCCGGACACCCAGTCGTGAACACGCAGCTCAGGACAGCCAGTCCTCACCGTTTTCTCCTCGAGCTAAGGTCACACAGACCCCGCCCAATCACTCTGGTAAGTCTTCAAGGTAGACTCCCAAACCTTCACAGACTTCGTTCACCGGCAATCCACAATTCCTCTTGGATGCTCAGAACGCGACGCCTAACCGTCTGGAGGATGCACAGTCCTCAAGTGTAATAAGTCTTCAGATCACTCAGACAAGAAGACTTAAGTGATGCCCAATTACTCTGGCTCTGGGTGGTTAGGGCTTTTCTCCTCACTAAGGATTTTCTCTCAAAGGCTTCGAGGTGGGTTGCTCTCAAACGACAAAAGCCGTGCACTGAAATCTGAGCAGCCAACCGTTTATGGTTGTAGGGGTGGACTATTTATAGCCACTTGGCAACCCTGACCTGATTTGTCCGAAATGACCCTGGGTCACTAAGGAACTGACACGTGTACTAACGGTCGGATTTCGAACTCTCACGGCAACTTTACTTGGGCTGCAAGTAAAGCTGACTTGTCTGACTCTGGACAAGATTTTCTCTCATTGTCTTCACTCGAAGACATAGGATTTGAATTAGGCATCACTTCAGTCATCCAGACTGGTTCTCTTGGACCCGACTTAACAGTACGGTGGTTCCTATGACACAACATGAATGAAGTAAAACTACGAAGGATCTAAGTCTTCGAGTTCCATAGGCTTCATGGGCTATGGAACTTAACAGCATATGATGTTCCATGGGCTTCATGGGGAGTCTTCATATGTCATTGTCTTCGACATGAATGTCTTCATGAACCACCATTGTCTTCAATGTCTTCGTACATTTTTGGGGGTCATCTCTCGTAGCTAAACCGAATCAATGAGGGACTTCTACCTGTGTTATCCTGCAATTCTCACACACACATTAGTCCCTCAACTAGGATTGTCGTCAATACTCCAAAACCAACTAGGGGTGGCACTAGATGCACTTACACTTGGTTAGGGTTGATAGTGCTTCACAGCGGCTAACCCCTAGCTTAGAGGTCGAGTGTGCGTCCCTTTGCCTTTCTTTCGTTTCCCTTGGTTCGCAGGGATCGCATATCCTGGCCGGACCGCTTGAGGACGAAAAGGAGAAGAAGGATGTACCGGCATCTGGACCCCGGCAAGCCAGTGTTGCCGGGGGCTGCAAGTACCAAGATTCACACACGGCAAGCCAGAGTTGCCGGGGGCTGCAATCTCAGATAAGTCTTTCATCCCTCATCATACATTCTCTTATGGACTGGGGAATATGAAACCTCGTTTCTTCCTGAAAACTACCGTGCTCCCTTAACTCTAGGCCCTAGGGCTCGTTCCTGGGGTCAAGTTTGGTCGTAGTCGCGGCAGCAAAGGGATGAAACGAGGGGCCCGCACCCGCCTCGTCCCTGCCTCCGTCAAAAGCGTGAGAAAGGTCGAGCGACGTGGCAAGACGGCAGGGCCTGTTGCCGGGAGAAGAAGTGTCTATCTAAAAGATACCATGGATTTGCTCCTTGACGTGGGTCCTACCTGCGAGACAAATGACCCGGCAAGCATCCCCTTTTCATTAAAAAGCATTCCACTCAGGTACAGTCCATAGAGGATGAAAAACATGAAAGAGAGGATTACAAGTTTTAAATGCAACTAAGGCCCGAAGGCTTACAAATTAAAAAGATAAGATGCCCATAATCCCTTTCTTGTCCCTCTCTACAGGAGGTAGGTCAAGGAGGCGAAAAGGGCAAAAGGGGCGCCTAGGCGAGCTACGGGTGCTAGAAGACACCAAGAGAACATCCCGGGGGCCGCCCGATGGCTGGACGGTGATGGCGGCGCCGGAAGCGGGGTTCGAAGACGAGGCGGCAGGACGTCAGCACGCTGTCGAGGGCACCACGCCCTCGTAATCCGACTTGACGGCCTTGCCGCCAGCCCTCTTCCTCTTCCGCAGCCTCCCTACGCCAGCCGCCCAAGGAGACGACCCCGGGGAGTTCAAGGAGCCGGCGACACGGATGATGGGGTCGCCGGTGCCGCACGGAGCGGCGCCCGACACCTAGTCGGACCCGTCATCCTGCCGCCCGCTACCCACGCAGGACCTTGCCCGGGTGCCGAAGCACCCGAAGACCTTGACAGAGAGGAGATCGCCCTCCATCAACTTAAAATGGAGGGTGAACCCCTCCATCAGGCTGTGGATACGGGCGAACGTCTTCCACTCTCGACCAAGATACATCACATCAGGGGCTGGGAATTCAACGCGGACTCGCGTGCCGCTGATCCCACAGCCCCACATGTGCAGTCTCAGTGTCTCGGGCAGGTCCAACTCCATCGCGCTCGCAAACAGATCTGGGAGTCGGAGGCGACGACGAGGCGCCCGGCGCAGCCTGACGAAGAACTCGCAAGGGTCGTCCTCAATATGGACTGCCGTGGGAAGAGGAACCGCCGGCGGAGGCGAAGCCGGCACGCCGCCCCGTCCACCTCTTCCCCGAGCGCCTCAACCTCATCCTCGACCTCGTCCACGACCTCGCCCCCTCCCTCTTCCACTTACGGCTGGCTCTGCCACCACGGGTGCGGGAGAGGGAGGGATGCGCTGTCTGGCGGCGACCCTCACCGCCACCGATGAAGGACTAGGGTTTCCTTTCTCCATGGCGAATGAGAGAAAGGGGAGCAAAAGCTGAAGGAAGGAGGAGATGAGAGAATGCAGGCTTCCGTCGCTGCTCTTTATAAAGGAGCGAGGTGGGGGCTCGGCCGCCCCGCTCAGCGAATCAAGACACGGGAAGAGCAGGGAGCTGGGGCCGACCCGCTGCCTCGACCCACGACGGCCCAGTCTCCCGCCTCCACCGTCCGCGACCCCAAGCGCATGGGAGCCGCGTGGCAAGCGTGCAGAACCGAGGCAATGGATGAGGCGACCTCTCCCCACCCCGTGATCGTGGGGAGTGGACGCCTCGAAAACCACGCATCAGCCCCGTCCAGTAAATGAACCACGCCTCCAAGCATCCCTCCGTTTATGGAGGGGGGCGCGAACTGTCCCCTTTACCATGACGTGACGCATGCACGCGGGTTTTAGTCCCGCGCACGCTTCCCACGTCACGCACGACGCCGCGTTCGACGCCTGCCGTGCGGGGAGGGCACGGTGAATGCGGAGTCAGATACGGCGTGACCCAGGCCGCGCGTGCCCGTGCAATGTTTTGGGCCTCGCCCAATAGTGCTCGGCACCGTGTATGGCCCAGGCCCGGGGGCTCCTGTCGGTGTACTAAAGTAGGGGTATCTTAGCATCCCGAACTTGTGCACGGGCAGTCGCAGCGCCCCGCGGCAAGGCTTGCCGGGTGATCGCCAAGGTCCTCCGTGGTTCCTTTGGAGCCATTCAAGAACAAAGTATTCGAGCCAAGGCGCAAGGCCCCGGCAAGAGGGGCTTGCCGGGAAGGCCACTCGAAGCACAAAGACCCCGGCAAGAGGAGCTTGCCGGGAAGACCAACCAAGGCATCTTGAGAAGCTTGCTGCGACGCACTGCGCGTCCCGGCAAGATCCGGTGAGCGACAAGCTCCCGGACGCGACAAGACCCGGTGAGCGAAAAGCTCCCGGACGCGACAAGACAACATCCGAGGCAAGGCGCTTGCCGTGGCAAGCTACTACTCCGCAGCTCGCGCTCCAGCTCACCCACCAACGTGTCGCTCTGGGACCATTCCTGGCGTACGTGGCGGGAGGCTGTGCAGCCAGGGGCATGCGGTGGCAAGCAGGCGCTGACAAGATAGCCATCGTGGCAAACGGTGGCGCCCCTGACGGCCCCTTTCCGCACCGTCTAGGCGACACAGACTGGCATTTAATGCCTTTGTCCCCTGCCGTCAGGGTTAGGTATGATACAACGGTAGTAAGCGGTGGCGCCAACCGCCACCTCTTTTACCTTTTTACCCTCATCTCTGTTGCCACCTGTCGGTAACCCCTTTGACATATAAAAGGAGGCCCATGCGCAACAGGAAAAGGGAGGGACGATCATTCTCACGCTCGGTCTCCCTAGCCATTTGAGCGTACTGTAGCATTCATCGCTCCCGAGCAAGAACACAAAATACAAATCAAAGCAGGAGTAGGGTTTTACGCATCCGTGTGGCCCGAACCTGGGTAAACTGATCGCGTTGCTCGTGCGCTTCGCCTCGATCTGCTCTTCGCGCACTCTCCGCCCCCTGCCGAATCGAAAGGGGCCTCGGTCCGCCGTGGTCCCATAGGTGTCCGTGGGGATCAGTCACCCCCCGACACATGGATAATGGACTTGCACTAAATGGACACAAATAAAGG
Source organism: Triticum monococcum (assembly GCA_034509565.1). Lineage (NCBI taxonomy): Eukaryota > Viridiplantae > Streptophyta > Magnoliopsida > Poales > Poaceae > Triticum > Triticum monococcum. Next base: position 678,085,461 of record CM067845.1, read on the forward strand.
AGTTGAGTATTAGGTGAACTTGTTCTAACTGGAAACAATTTATGTATGGTGTACATAAATATCGAGTTGACAGCTGATCTGTAGCAAATATAGCTGCGCGTAACTTCTTTACTTGGTTCCTCTTTTACAGGAGCTCCAGGCCTAAGAAAGTTGGAAGTGCGAAGACATGAAGAAAAGCGCGAAGCTGTGAAGTGCTACTCAGCAAAGAGTTGTCTGTTCTATTTGACTGTAATATTGTAATATCTGGTATACCTAGGTTGTAATAGTCTACAGAAATTGTAGTACACTAATCTAGTGTCATTTGACAAGTTTCACATGTTCTCTTGTTTGGAATATTTGATTATGAATGCGATTTGATTGTGTGTGAGATGGGAACCTGACCAGTGCAACCCACTTATGAAATAATATGACTAGTTCGTAACTTTCTTATGTGTGGGATCAATATATGAGATTAACATGACTAGTGGGACCAGCTCAAAAATATATTTTCCAAAAATATATAATCAATAGATTGTAAAAGGCCAAAGCCCAGAGATAAAAAGGCTGAAATATTGGGCTTGGCCCATGTAGCCCAACAGAATTCGTAGGAATAATAATAATAATAAAAGGCTGAATTGTTGGGCTAGGCCCATGTAAAACACCTAATCGGACCGGGCTAAATCTTGTGCCACATCAGATTGCCACGCTGGATGCCTACGTGGCCTGGGGAGGTTGCTAGTGACCAAAACGCCACAATAGACGTATTTTGGTCATAAACGTCTACGACCATTCCAGAAGAAAGGTCACTATAGTCAGTTTACGACGGCCAGCTTTTGACCTTATGTTTTTGGTCACAAAAAGGTCATAAATGAAAATTTGTGACCATTCAGTGACCAATAGTGGTGGTCACAAGTTGACATATTTCTTGTAGTGAAACCCTAGGCAAATCGGTTTCACCGATAGGGATCTTGGTCTCACCGGGATGGGATTGTAATCTCTCTGTGTATGTCCATTACCAAAATCGGTCCCACCGAGATTGAGGAATCGGTACTACCGAGATTACAATGCAAACTTTCTGGTTAGCTTATTACCAAAATCGGTCCCACTGAGTTTGTGTAATCGGTCTCACCGAGATTACGTTATGCCCTAACCCTAACCATATTGGTCCTACCGAGTTGCATCTCAGTCCCGCCGAAAATCCTAACGGTCACGAGGTTTGCCAAATCGGTCCGACCGAGTTTCTCAATTCGGTCTCACCAAGATTGGTAAATTGTGTGTAACGGTTAGTTTTTGTGTGGAGGCTATATATACCCTCCACCCACACTCCATTCGTAGAGAGAGCCATCAGAACATAGCTACACTTCCAATACACATTTTCTGAGAGAGAACCACCTACTCATGTGTTGAGGCCAAGATATTCCATTCCCAGCATATGAATCTTGATCTCTAGCCTTCCCCAAGTTGCTTTCCACTCAAATCTTCTTTCGACCAAATCCAAATCCTGTGACAGAGAGTTGAGTGTTGGGGCGACTATCATTTGAAGCACAAGAGTAAGGAGTTTATCATCAACACACCATTTGTTACATCTTGGAGAGTGGTGTCTCCAAGATTGGCTAGGTGACTCTTGGGAGCCTCCGACAAGATTGTGGAGTTGAAACAAGGAGTTTGTAAGGGCAAGGAGATCGCCTACTTCGTGAAGATCTACCGCTAGTGAGGCAAGTCCTTCGTGGGCGATGGCCATGATGGGATAGACAAGGTTGCTTCTTTGTGGACCCCTCGTGGGTGGAGCCCTCCGTGGACTCGCGCAACCGTTACCCTTCGTGGGTTGAAGTCTCCATCAACATGGATGTAGGATAGCACCACCTATCGGAACCACGACAAAAACATCTGTGTCTCCAATAGCGTTTGAATTCTCCAAACCCTTCCCCATACATTCTTGCAAGTTGCATGCTTTACTTTCCGCTTCTCATATACTCTTTGCATGCTTGCCTGATATGTACTGTGTTTGTTTAACTTGTGCCAAAACTCCACTTCAACTCAAAGAAATTTAAAACTGCAACTTTTGGTACTTAGTGTCTAATCACCCCCCTCTAGACACCTCTTCTCGATCCTTTCAGCGTCATCTGTGCTAAGGTTGCAGATTGTGACGTTGTAGATGGTTAGGTTCTACTCATTTATTTGCACAGGCATCAATCTTTGATTGCCCAGTGGATGTAATTTCCTGTAATATATGCTGGATGTGCAACGTTATTCCCTGTATGCCGTACCTTTGCTTGATCGGTTTTGGTCCTGTGCATAATTGATCGTCGTAATGGGCTCAAATTATCTAATATGGCCTAAATACATGAACGAACTTTAGTGGGCCCATTAAGTTAATGGTTCGTTACTAGGACGAAAGTTATATGGCCCAACTATACTGTAGGCCTTCAGCGGGCCGAAGGAGACAGTCGGCTTGTATTGGACCATGAAGAGCATGGGCCGCTAATCGTATTGTAAATGGCCCAACTGTGTTATGGGCCTTTAGCAGGCCGAAAGAGAAGCCAGGCTGGTATTGGACCATGAAGGGCATGGGCCGTTAAAAGGCCAAAACTAAGGTCCGACTACAAATGGCCCAACTCATTTATGGTCCGTTAACAGGCCGAAAGGCACACAGGGCTGGGAATTGGCCCAACACTTAAATGGGTCGCTAAAAGGCCAAAACTCAGGTCCGACTACAAATGGCCCAACTGATTTATGGGCCGTCAACAGGCTAAAAGTGACACCGGGACAGAAATTGGTCCAACACTAAAATGGGCCGCTAAAAGGCCGACACTCAGGTCCGACTACAAATGGCCCATCAGATTTATGTGCCGTCAATAGGCTGAAAGACACACTGGGCCGAAAATTAGCTCAACATTTAAATGGGTCGCTAAAAGGCCGAAAGATGTACATCCTGAAAATTGGCCCATCCATTAAATGGGCCGTTAACAGCTCGAAATCTCATTGGGCTGATATTGAGCCCAAATATTTAGCGGGCTGTTAAAGGGCTCGAACTGATGATTGGCTGCAATGTTGTCAAATCTTTAACGGGCCGTTGGTGGGCCGAATTGGCACAACTCGTATGGGCCGTGGGCTTAAATGGACCTGACACAAGTAGGACTTATATGGGCCGGCCTACTAATTTTTTTTGGGCCGACCTTTTTCACCGGAATGGGCCACTGTTGGGCCGTGCCACGTGTTGACCTATCATAGGCGCCTCCTGTCTAGTGAGTGGATGACATCTGTCCCAACGGTGAGGCAACATGTGTTTCCTTCGGCCAATCAGAATTTTACATGTGGAAATTTCCCATTGGTCAGGGCTGTTAACGGGTTATCGGATCCAAAATCCGACCCGATAGCTTAACGGCGTTCCGTTACGATGGATGCCATGTGTCGGTCACCCTTGAAGAAAGCACTTCTGTGACGCGCGATTTATCGTCATGGAAGTGGAAAGTTCCGTGATGATAATTTTGGCAATGTCATGGAACACTTCTACGACAGCACAGGTATGCCTATCTTGATTCTATCATAAATTTGTCATGGATGTACACGCATGACAAAAAACACGACCTACTGTGACAAACACGTATCATCACGGAAGTGTATTTTTTTGTAGTGATCTACATTCATTACTGTTAGTTTACATTGAGTATGCCTTGACTAGATCCATTTATCATAAATTACAATGTCTAGTCAGTCCTTGATCTTTAATGGTGCTCTGCATTTATGTTTTGCATTCTCGAAAGGGCTATTGAGATACCATCTTGTTATATCATATTATGATTGTTTTGAGAAAGTGTTGTCATTCGAGATTTATTATTATTGTTCGCTAGTTGATTATGCCATTGATATGAGTAAACATGAGACCTAAGCGTTATTGTGAATATGGTTAGTTTATAATCTTTGCTGAAAACTTGAATGCTAGTTTTACATATTTACAACAACAAGAGCAAACAGAGTTTGTAAAAGTTTTTCTTTATCACTTTCAGTTTATCAACTGAATTGCTTGAGGACAAGCAAAGGTTTAAGCTTGGGGGAGTTGATACGTCTCCGACGTATCTACTTTTCCAAACACTTTTGCCCTTGTTTTGGACTCTAACTTGCATGATTTGAATGGAACTAACCCAGACTGACGTTGTTTTCAGCAGAATTGCCATGGTGTTATTTATGTGCAGAAAAAAAGTTCTCGGAATGACCTGAAACTTCACGGAACGTCTATTTGGAAATAATAAAAAATCCTTGCAAAGGATGAAGACCAGGGGGCCCACACCCTAGCCATGAGGGTGGGGGCGCACCCCCCTACCTCGTGGGTCCCCTGGAGCTCCTCCGACCTCAACTCCAACTCTATATATTTTCTTTCGGGCAGAAACAAATAAGATAAAAGGATTCATCGCGTTTTACGATACGGAGCCGTCGCCAAGCCCTAAAACCTCTCGGGAGGGCTAATCTGGAGTCCGTTCGGGGCTCCGGAGAGGGGACTCCGTCACCATCGTCATCATCTACCATCCTCCATCACCAATTTCATGATGATCACCACCATGCGTGAGTAATTCCATCGTAGGCTTGCTGGACGGCAATGGGTTGGATGAGATTTATCATGTTATCGAGTTAGTTTTGTTAGGGTTTGATCCCCAGTATCCACAATGTTCTGAGATTGATGTTGCTATGACTTTGCTATGCTTAATGCTTGTCACTAGGGCCGGAGTGCCATGATTTCAGATCTGAATCTATTATGTTTTCATCAATATATGAGAGTTCTTGATCTTATCTTGCAAGTCTATAGTCACCTATTATGTGTTATGATCCGTTAACCCCGAAGTGACAATAATCGAGATACTTACCGGTGATGACCGTAGTTTGAGGAGTCCATGTATTCACTATGTGTTAATGCTTTGGTCTGGTACCCTATTAAAAGGAGGCCTTAATATCCCTTAGTTTCCAGTAGGACCCCGCTGCCATGGGAGGGTAGGACAAAAGATGTCATGCAAGTTCTTTTCCATAAGCACGTATGACAATATTCGGAATACAGGCCTACATTACATTGATGAATTGGATCTAGTTCTGTGTCACCATAGGTTATGACTGTTACATGATGAACCACATCTGGCATAATTCTCCATCACCGATCCATTGCCTACGAGCTTTCCATATATTGTTCTTCGCTTATTTACTTTTCCGTTGCTATTGCTACCATCACTACAAAATACCAAAAACATTACTTTTGTTATCATTACCTTTTGCTACCGTTACCACTACTATCATATTACTTTGCTACTAAATACTTTGCTACAGATATTAAGTTTCCAGGTGTGGTTGAATTGACAACTGAGCTGCTAATACTTGAGAATATTCTTTGGCTCCCCTTGTGTCGAATCAATAAATTTGGGTTGAATACTCTACCCTCGAAAACTGTTGTGATCCCCTATACTTGTGGGTTATCAATCTCTCCGCCCCTCGTGAGCCAACCTGGTGAGGCCACCCCTGAGGTGGTCTTGCGTCGCCCGCCTCGCGAGGCTTGGCCCCTCGTGAGGGTCTTGAGTGTTTGCTGGCGAAGATGGGTCGTACAGTGCTGCTGGGGGAGCCATGCCGCTGCCGCAGGCAGGCAAGTCTGGGGACCCCCGTTCCCAGAACGCCGACAGTAGCCGCCGGGCCCAAGGCACGCTCGGGCTTGGCTTCGAGGCGAAGCCAAAGGGCAAGTGCGGAGCGCCGCAGGGCCTAGCAGCCTGTGGCACCACTTGACGCGTGGCGATCGATTGGACATGGGCGGCCCCGCTTCCCCACGTAGCCTTGATATCCGCCTAGCTAGGCGGCCACGGCGTCCTACACAGTTATTTCCCCCTTGCTGGCGACGCACTCCCCGACTCCTCCGCTTCTTCAAACCTCAGCCTCCTCTCTATCCGACCTGAGCTCAGTCATCTCCATTGCCATGGTGCGGAACATGCCCCAAAAGTGGACGCAAGCGGGCAAGCACCACCGGAGGACAGAGACGCGGGTGCCATGGTGTCGAAGCCGCCCGCGGTTCCTGAGGCGTCATTTTCGGGAGCTCGTAACTCTCGCTCCGGGGCGGCAGTTGAGGGGGCGACGCAATCCCTGCTCCTGAGGTCGAAGCTCCTGAGGCCTCGGGAGGCCGTCGCGAGGTGGAACTTGATGGCTCTCCCTAACTTGGCGGTCCTGAGGTCGCCTCCTCGGGCGCTTCACTAGCCACTCCCTACGTTGGTCGCCACGTCCAACGCTTCGGTCGGCTCCATGTAGACTTCGATGCACTCCGCAAAAGGAAGAGGTCCCCAAGCTGCAGGAGCGGCGCCTTTTGGCCATTGAAACAGAGGAAGTACATCGCCAAAGATGAGTAAGTACCTTGTCTTTGTAATTCCTCGAGTGATGCTTCCCTTCCTGGCGATGGCTCCTCAGGATCCCATCTGCTAAGGCCACGAAGACTCCCGGGAAGCAACCTCCTCCTACCTCGAGTCTCCTTCTGGAATTGAGTGTCCCAGGCCAGCATGCCGCCCGCGGCGCAAGGTCGGCCGGGGAGGCAGACGCGCTAGCCTGGCGCCTCGAGCCTGCGCTCCTGCCGTCTCTTCTTCGTGACGTCATCGGGGGTGCGACGAGCATGACAAGGGCTCCTCCTCTGGTTGTGGATGGCGGTTGGATGGCTCCGATCTTGGCTTCTACATTGAGCATTGGACCCTCCCCTACCAAGGCCTCCGCTGTGGCCGAGATGATGATCCGGGAAGTGCCAGTCCCCAGCCCCCTGCTGGGAGGGAGCGAGCCGCTTCAGGCCCCTTCAGCGACCCCTGCTGCGGAGGACGGAATCGGCCGTGCGCTCAAGTTAGTGCATGAATGAAGTGTCATTCGCCATGAGCTCTTTCGGGAGGCGATGGGCACGATGAGCTGGCTTGGTGGAGAAGTCACGAATGTAGATGCACGCCTCGAGGACGAGGGTCATCGGCTGATGGAGGAGTGGCACAAACTGAAGGTGGCCATCAACCTCGGGAGGCACCAGCACGAGATTGACAACACGAAGGCCGAGGCATCTCTAGCGACCTCATGCGAGGCCTGCGCTCGAGCCTTGGAAGAGGCCCGGGAAGCCGATCGTCGCCGCGACATCATAGAGAACCATGCGTGGGAGCTCTAGGCCTGGAGCACCTCCCTGGAGAAGCAAGTGGAGGCACGCAAGGCCGCCCAAGCGTCGTTGAAGGGGACGCCTGGCGAGGAGGAAGAGGTCCTAAAGCACGAGGAAGCGCTGGCACTGTAAGACACGGAGCGAAGCCTTGAGTTTGACCAGTTGGAGACGAGGGAGCGCCAAGTCACCCAAGCGGAGGATGCTGTCGGCGCACGCGAGCCCAAGGCTCAGGAGGAGGTCGAGCGCCAGGTGGCTGAGGCTCGTGGGGATCTTGTGGGCAGGTACGACCTGAAGTTGAAGCTCGTGTAAGCTGAAGTTGTGGGTAGGACTAATGCCCTGATGTTAGGGTCGGCTGATGTAGAACATCATGAGAAAGCCGCCGCGGCCGCCCTGACCATAGTGCAAGCTGAGCTGGCATCCCCTCGTGCCGGGCTACTTTCCCTTCAGCAGCGGGTCACCAACAATGAGTCCTCCACGCAGTAAAGGAGGGAGGAAGCGCTCGGGCGGCGGACGCTGGAGCATGAGCACGCCCCCATGCTCTAAAGTCACAGGATCAGAGCCAACGCGGCGCTGGGCCCCATCTGCGACGAAGATGCACATCATCCCCATTCGAACGACTATGATAGTCACCTCCTTTTCATCACTGACGTGGTGACATGCCTTGAGAATCGACCCGAGAGGGCTCACGTGCTTGTTGAGGAGAGGTGTCGCGACCTGCTCAAGCGCGTGTTCTGTCGTGTCTCCAGCCACCTCTAGAACACCTACCCCAACTTTGATTTTGACACCGCCATTGCCCTATTCCCCACACCATCCGGGGTGACCTGGCGCGCTGGGGAGGACAATGTGGTTGCTCTAGTCAGGGCCTTCACCTCCGAGGAGGACGCGGTGGTGGTCACTGCGGATGAAGGCGACGTGGTGGACGATGGTGAGGGTGATGTCTACTACACAACCTTCTTCTTGTAGACGTTTTTGGGCCTCCAAGTGCAGAGGTTTGTAGGATAGTGGCAAATTTACCTCAAGTGGATGACCTAAGGTTTATCAATCTATAGGAGGCGTCAGATGAAGATGGTCTCTCTCAAACAACCCTGCAACCAAATAACAAAGAGTCTCTTGTGTCCCCAACACACCCAATACAATGGTAAATTGTATAGGTGCACTAGTTCAGCGAACAGATGGTGATACAAGTGCAATATGGATGGTAGATATAGGTTTTTGTAATCGGAAAATATAAAAACAGCAAGGTAACTAATGATAAAAATGAGCATAAATGGTATTACAATGCGTTGAAACAAGGCCTAGGGTTCAGACTTTCGCTAGTGCAAGTTCCCTCAACAATAATAACATAATTGGATCATATAACTATCCCTCAACATGCAACAAAGAGTCACTCCAAAGTCACTAATAGAGGAGAACGAACGAAGAGATTATGGTAGGGTACGAAACCACCTCAAAGTTATTCTTTCCAATCAATCCGTTGGGCTATTCCTATAAGTGTCACAAAGAGCCCTAGAGTTCGTACTAGAATAACACCTTAAGACACAAATCAACCAAAACCCTAATGTCACCAAGATACTCCAATGTCACCTCAAGTATCCGTGGATATGATTATACGATATGAATCACACAATCTCATATTCATCTATTCAACCAACACATAGAACCTCAAAGAGTGCCCCAAAGTTTCTACCGGAGAATGACGACAAAAACGTGTGCCAACCCCTATGCATAGGTTCATGGGCAGAACCTGCAAGTTGATCACCAAAACATACATCAAGTGAAACACGTGATATCCCATTATCACCACAGATACGCACGGCAAGACATACATCAAGTGTTCTCAAATCTATAAAGACTCAATCCGATATGATAACTTCAAAGGGGAAACTCAATCCATTACAAGAGAGTAGAGGGGGGAAGAAACATCATAGGATCCAAATATAATAGCAAAGCTCACGATACATCAAGATCATATCACCTCAAGAACACGAGTGAGAGAGAGAGAGATCAAACACATAGCTACTCGTACATACCCTCAGCCCCAAGGGAGAACTACTCCCTCCTCACCATGGAGAGCACCGGGATGATGAAGATGGCCACCGGAGAGGAATTCCCCCTCCGGCAGGGTGCCGGAACGGGTCTAGATTGGCTTTCCGTGGCAACGGAGGCTTCTGGCGGCGGAACTCTCGATTTATTGTGCTCCCCAATAGTTTTAGGGTATATGGAGATATATAGGTGGAAGAAGTACGTCAGGGGAGCCACGAGGGCCCACGAGGGTGGAGGGCGCGCCCCCCTACCTCGTGGCTTCCTTGACGTGGACTCCAAGTCTCCCGAGTTGATTTCCTTCCAAAAATAAGTTCCGTGAAGTTTCAGGTCAATTGGACTCTGTTTGATTTTCCTTTTCTCTGATACTCTAAAACAAGGAAAAAACTGAAACTAGCACTGGGCTCTAGGTTAATAGGTTAGTCCCAAAAATCATGTAAAATAGCATATAAATGCATATAAAACATCCAAGGTTGATAATATAATAGCAGGGAACCATAAAAAATTGTAGATACATTGGAGAGGTATCAACATCCCCAAGCTTAATTCCTTCTCGTCCTCGAGTAGGTAAATGATAAAAACAGAATTTTTTATGTGGAATGCTACCTAACATATTTATCCATGTAGTTCTCTTTATTGTGGCAAGATTATTAAGATCCATAAGATTCAAGACAAAAGTTTAATATTGACATAAAAATAATAATACTTTAAGCATACTAACTAAGCAATCATGTCTCTTCAGAATAACATGGCCAAAGAGAGTTATCCCTACAAAATCATATAGTCTGGCTATGCTCCATCTTCACCACACAACGTATTCAAATCATGCACAACCACGATGAAAAGCCAAGAAATTGTTTCATACTTTTGATGTTCTCAAACCTTTTCAATCTTCACACAATATATGAGCGTGAGCCATGGATATAGCACTATAGGTGAAATAGAAGGGTGGTTGTGGAGAAGACAAAAAGGGAGAAGATAGTCTCACATCAACTAGGTGTATCAACGGGCTATGGAGATTCCCATCAATAGATATCAATGTGAGTGAGTAGGAGATGCCATGCAACGGATGCACAAGAGCTATAAGTATATGAAAGCTCAACAAAAAGAACTAAGTGGGTGTGCATCCAACTTGCTTGCTCAGGAAGACCTAGGGCATTTTGAGGAATCCCATCATTGGAATATACAAGCCAAGTTCTATAATGAAAAATTCCCACTAGTATATGAAAGTGACAACATAGGAGACTCTCTATCATGAAGATCATGGTGCTACTATGAACCACACGTGTGGTAAAAGGATAGTCGCATTGTCCCTTCTCTCTTTTTCCCTCATTTTTTTATTTTTTTATTTTTTATTTGGGCCTTTTATCTTTTTTATGGCCTCTTTTTTATCTTTTTTTCATCTGGAGTCTCATCCCGACTTATGGGGGAATCATAGTCTACATCATCCTTTCCTCACTGGGACAATGCTCCAATAATGATGATCATCACACTTTTATTTGCTTACAACTCAAGAATTACAACTCGATACTTAGAACAAAATATGACTCTATATGAATGCCTCCGGCGGTGTACCGGGATGTGCAATGACTCAAGAGTGACATGTATGGAAGAATTATGAACGGTGGCTTTGCCACAAATATGATGTCAACTACATGATCATGCAAAGCAATATGACAATGATGAAGCGTGTCATATAACGGAACGGTGGAAAGTTGCATGGCAATATATCTTGGAATGGCTATGGAAATGCCATAATAGGTAGGTATGGTGGCTTTTTTGAGGAAGGTATATGGTGGATTTATGGTACCAGCGAAAGTTGCGCGGTAGTAGAGAGGATAGCAATGGTGGAAGGGTGAGAGTGCGTATAATCCATGGACTCAACATTATTCATAAAGAACTCACATACTTATTGCAAAAATGTATTAGTTATCGAAACAAAGTACTACACACATGCTCCTAGAGGGATAGATTGGTAGGAAAAGACCATCGCCCGTCCCCGACCGCCACTCATAAGGAAGTCAATCAATAAATAAATCATGCTCCGACTTCATCACATAACGGTTCACCATACGTGCATGCTACGGGGATCACAAACTTTAACACAAGTATCTCTCAAATTCACAACTACTCAACTAGCATGACTCTAATATCACCATTTCCATATCTCAAAACAATTATCAAGCATCAAACATCTCTTAGTATTCAATGCACTTCATGTGAAAGTTTTTATTATATCCCTCTTGGATGCCCATCATATTTGGACTAAATTCATAACCAAAGCAAATGACCATGCTGTTCTAAAGACTCTCAAAATAATATAAGTTAAGCATGAGAGTTCATCTATTTCTTCAAAATAAAACCACCGTCGTGCACTAAAATATATAAGTGAAGCACTAGAGCAAATGACAAACTACGCCAAAAGATATAAGTGAAGCTCAATGAGTAGTCGAATAATTATGCAACTATGTGAAGACTCTCTAACATTTAAGAATTTCATATCTTGATGCTTTATTCAAACAGAAAGCAAAACAAAATACAATAAATTGACGCTCCAAGCAAAACACATATCATGTGGTAAATAAAAATATAGTTCCAAGTAAAGTTACCGATGAACGAAGACGAAAGAGGGAATGCCTTCCGGGGCATCCCCAAGCTTAGGCTTTTGGTTGTCCTTGAATATTACCTTGGGTTGCCTTGGGCATACCCAAGCTTAGGATCTTTGCACTCCTTATTCCATAGTCCATCGAATCTTTACCCAAAACATGAAAACATCACAACACAAAACATAAAGTAGAAAACTCGTGAGCTCCGTTAGCGAAAGAAAACAAAACACCACTTCAAGGTACTGTAATTAACTCATTATTTATTTATATTGGTGTTAAACCTACTGTATTCCAACTTCTCTATGGTTTATAAACTATTTTACTAGCCATAGTTTCATCAAAATAAGCAAACAACACACGGAAAACAGAATCTGTCAAAAACAGAACAGTCTGTAGTAATCTGGATCAAACTTATACTTATGGAACCCAAAAAACTATAAAATAAATTGCTGGACCTGAGGAATTTATCTATTAATCATCTTCATAAAGAATTAACTAAATATCACTCTCCAGTGGAAAATGGAAGCAAATCTCATGAGCGCTAAAGTTTCTGTTTTTTACAGCATGATCACGAAGACTTTCCCCAAGTCTTTCCAAAGGTTCTACTTGGCCCAAACAGTAATTAAAACATAAAACCACATATAAACATAGGATAGATGAATTATTTATTACTAAACAGGAGCAAAAAGCAAGGAACAAAAAAAAGTTGGTTTGCCTCCCAACAAGCGCTATCGTTTAACGCCCCTAGCTAGGCATGATGATTTCACTGATGCTCACAGAAAAGATAAGAATTGTAACATAAAGAGAGCATCATGAAGAATATAACTAGCACATTTAAGTCTAACCCACTTCCTATGCATAGGGATTTTGTGAGCAAACATCTTGTGGGAACAAAAATCAACTAGCATAGGAAGGCCAAACAAGCATAACTTCAAGATTTTCAACACATAGAGAGGAAACTTGATATTATTGCAATTCCTAGATGCATATATTCCTCCCTCATAGTAATTTTAAGTAGCATCATGAATGAATTCAACAATATAACTATCACATAAAGCATTTTTTTCATGATCTACAAGCATATAAATTTTATTACTCTCCACACAAGCAAAATTCTTCTCATGAATAATAGTGGGAGCAAACTCAACAAAATAACTATCATGTGATTGAAAATTCAGATCAAGATGACAAGTTTCATGGTCATCATTATTCTTTAAAGCATATGTGTCATCAAAATAATCATCATAGATAGGAGGCATGCTTTCATCATAGTAAATTTGCTCATCAAAACTTGGGGGACCAAAAATATCATGTTCATCAAACATAGCTTCCCCAAGCTTGTGGCTTTGCATATCATTAGCATCATGGATATTCAAGGAATTCATACTAACAACATTGCAATCATGCTCATCATTCAAATATTTAGTGCCAAACATTTTAATGCATTCTTCTTCTATTACTTGAGCACAATTATCGGAATCCTTATTTTCGTGATAGATATTAAAAAGTTGAAGCATATGAGGTACCCTTAATTCCATTTTTTGTAATTTTCTTTTATAAACTAATCTAGTGATAAAACAAGAAACTAAAAGACTCAATTGCAAGATCTAAAGATATCCCTTCAAATGCTAACCTCCCCGGCAACGGCGCCAGAAAAGAGCTTGATGTCTACTACACAACCTTCTTCTTGTAGACGTTGTTGGGCCTCCAAGTGCAGAGGTTTGTAGGACAGTAGCAAATTTCCCTCAAGTGGATGACCTAAGGTTTATCAATCCGTAGGAGGCGTAGGATGAAGATGGTCTCTCTCGAACAACCCTGCAACCAAATAACAAAGAGTCTCTTGTGTCCCCAACACACCCAATACAATGGTAAATTCTAGAGGTGCACTAGTTCGGCGAAGAGATGGTGATACAAGTGCAATATGGATGGTAGATATAGGTTTTTGTAATCTGAAAACATAAAAACGGCAAGGTAACTAATGATAAAAGTGAGCGTAAACGGTATTGCAATGCGTTGAAACAAGGCCTAGGGTTCATACTTTCACTAGTGCAAGTTCCCTCAACAATAATAACATAATTGGATCATATAACTATCCCTCAACATGCAACAAAGAGTCACTCCAAAGTCACTAATAGCGGAGAACGAACGAAGAGATTATGGTAAGGTACGAAACCACCTCAAAGTTATTCTTTCCAATCAATCCGTTGGGCTATTCCTATAAGTGTCACAAACAGCCCTAGAGTTCATACTAGAATAACACCTTAAGACACAAATCAACCAAAACCCTAATGTCACCTAGATACTCCAATGTCACCTCAAGTATCGATGGGTTTAATAATACGATGTGCATCACACAATCTCAGATTCATCTATTCAACCAACACATAGAATCTCAAAGAGTGCCCCAAAGTTTCTACCGGAGAATCACGACGAAAACGTGTGCCAACCCCTATGCATAGGTTCATGGGCGGAACCCGCAAGTTGATCACCAAAACATACATCAAGTGAATCACGTGATATCCCATTGTCACCATAGATATGCACGGCAAGACATACATCAAGTGTTCTCAAATCTTTAAAGACTCAATCCGATGGGATAACTTCAAAGGGGAAACTCAATCAATTACAAGAGAGTAGAGGGGGGAAGAAACATCATAGGATCCAAATATAATAGCAAAGATCGCGATACAACAAGATCGTATCACCTCAAGAACACGAGAGAGAGATCAAACACATAGCTACTGGTACATACCATCAGCCCCGAAGGAGAAGTACTCCCTCCTCGTCATGGAGAGCACCGGGATGATGAAGATCGCCACCGGAGAGGGATTCCCCCTCCAGTAGGGTGCTGGAATGGGTCTAAATTGGCTTTCTGTGGCTATGGAGGCTTCTGGCGGTGGAACTCTCGATCTATTGTGCTCCCCGATAGTTTTAGGGTATATGGAGATATATAGGCGGAAGAAGTATGTCAGGGGAGCCACGAGGGGCCCATGAGGGTGGAGGGCGTGCCCAGGGGGTGGGCACGCCCCCTACCTCGTGGCTTCCTCGAAGCTTCCTTTACATGGACTCCAAGTCTCCCGGGTTGCTTTCCTTCTAAAAATAAGTTTCGTGAAGTTTCAGGTCAATCGGACTCTGTTTGATTTTCCTTTTCTGCGATACTCTAAACAAGGAAAAAACAGATACTAACACTAGGCTCTAGGTTAATAGGTTAGTCCCAAAAATCATATAAAATAGCATATAAATGCATATAAAACATCCAAGGTTGATAATATAATAGCATGGAACAATCAAAAATTATAGATACGTTGGAGACGTATCAGAGGGCGGCGTCGGGATGTTGACGGCAATGCCGGCAAAGACGATGCCGGCGACGATGATGGTGATGCCAGCGATGGTAACGGCGACAGCATCGACGCGTCTGAC
Organism: Triticum monococcum; assembly: GCA_034509565.1. Taxonomy (NCBI): domain Eukaryota; kingdom Viridiplantae; phylum Streptophyta; class Magnoliopsida; order Poales; family Poaceae; genus Triticum; species Triticum monococcum. Next base: position 678,100,647 of record CM067845.1, read on the forward strand.
GGCGACACGGATGACGCAGCGAACGATATGTGTGATTGAGCCCGTGCTTCCTTCTTGTTGACCCTGCATGTGAAAGCTCAGGCATGGCCCTCAAAGTTGTAAGAGAATTTTGGGAGGGGGAACCGCTCATGTTCACAGATTACCGCTTCTATTTCTTTAGCCGAGCCGGAAATGTGTTTTTACGAGCCCGCGAGTCCTGCCGCGAACTTACTGCTGCAGTTTACCTTTGTCAGGGCCAGTTCTCGACTGGCTTGTGGGGTCATGAGCTTCTGAGGGGCCTGCCGATCTGCCCGAGAGGGCCTCGCGAGAAGCGAGGGCCAGCCATGGAAGGGCGTGCGTGCAGCGTGCGTGTGTTGTGCCCAGCCCCCGCTTGCGAGGGGCTTGGGATATGAGAGGAAGTAGGTGCGAACTCCGAATCAGGGCAAGGAACCAGATTGCAAGAAATCACACGAACGAGAAAAGGCACTCCCCTGCGCATACCAATGAAAACTCAACTTCAACTTAAATCCAAAGCCAGAAAATAGGGCTACAGAAAAGAGGTTAAAAGCAAATGGCCGTGTCCGACACGTAGTCTAATCTTCTTGTCTTCTCACTAGCGCGGAGCTAAGTGCTGCCACTTGGACGTGGGAGGGAGCCCCCGAGGCCCGAGTGCGGCACTCCTGAGACTCCGGGGCGTGTACAGCCCCACTCATATTAGGTGAGAGTGTCACGAACGGAGATCTTCATAGGCGCGAGCCTTACTTCATATCGCCAGACGAGGGCCCCGCCTTGCGCCGCCCTAGACCATCGTTGGTGCGACTCGAAACCAGGGCGAAGCCAAGGGGCAAAGGGGACGCCAGCGGCGCCCTCGGCGACCACGGGTCCTCTGCCGGGGGAAGGATCACCGGCACCTCCCCGACAGAGGGCCTACCTCCGGGAAACTCCCTGCTCCGCGCGGTGCGGGGAGGGGCCCTCCTCCCGGCTCCTTCCCTGCAGCCCCAGTGCGCTCCTCCTGGCGGAAGGGAGGCCGGTGAGCTGGGGCCGCCGTCCGCCGCTGTGACCTGATCCTCCTGCGACCCATGGTTAGCATAAGCTTGCTCCTGAGAGATTAGTGGTACCCTGTAGCTGTTATCGCTGGCATGGTTGGCGAGGCTCCCGGGCGGCTCCTGGAAGGCCTCAGCTTCTAGCGCCTCCTCCTCCCGGCCTGGCTCCAGGAATGAGCCAGGGTCGTCTTCCAGTGCATTCTCCTGGTCCATCATGCGGGGCACGTATGTAATGCCCCAGATACGACTTTCCCAATTTATACTCCAAATCTTGCCGTTTCCGGCATTAAGTTATATTTATTCCTCGGGTTCGGGTCTTTGTCTCCGTGTGTTGTTTTCGTTTTCGTGCATCTCATATCATGTCATCATGTGCATTGCATTTGCATACATGTTCATCTCATGCATTCGAGCATTTTCCCCGTTGTCCGTTTTACATTCCGGCACTTCGTTCTCCTCCGGTGGCCATTTCTAGCTTTCTTTCGTGCGTGGGGATTAAACATTTCCGGATTGGACCGAGACTTGCCATGCGGCCTTGGTTTACTACCCGTAGACCGCCTGTCAAGTTTCGGGTCATTTGGACTTCGTTTGATACTCCAACGGTTAACCGAGGGACCGAAAAGGCCTCGTGTGCGTTGAAGCCCAACACCCCTCCAATTTGGCCCAAAACCCACCAAACTCTGCTCCATCGTCTCGGTCGTTCGATCACGATCGTGTGGGCCAAAACCGCACCTCATTTGGACTCTCCTAGCTCCCCCTATGCCTATATATACTCCCCCCATTCCAAATCGCGGAGTCCCTCCCCCCTAACCCTAAAAAAACACCTCCCCGCCAGATCCGCCGCCGACGGACAGGTCCGGACCCTAGCCGGACACGTCCGCCGCGCCCCCGTCGCCCACTCCCACGCTGCCACGTGGCACCGGACCACATCCCCGCCGCCAGGCCCGGGAGGCCCGTGGCCGGCCCCCGAGGCCCACGCCGCCGCCCGAGCGCCCCCGCTCCTCTCCGCCTCCAGCGCCGCCGCCCCTTCCGGCTCCGGTGGCCGGAGCAGCAGCCGCCGCCGCCCGCCGGAGATCGCTGCCCGCCGCTCACCGCGCCGCGCGTCGCCTCGCTCCTCCGCCGCCATCCGCACCCTCGCTGCCGTCGGGGCGCACCGGCGACCGCGCCCGCCCGCCGGACTTCGCCGGCCGGGTCGCCGGAGCCGTCCCGCACCGCGGCCGCCGTAGGTCATCGCTGGCCTCCTCAGCCCCGGGCGGATCCGATCGGGAGTGGGATCAGATCCACCCACTCCCCGATCCAAACGCAGCCCCATCGCCCGGATCCCGCCGTCCCGGGATATCCTCGTCCCATTGACTTTTGCACAGGGTATAAATTCCGTCCAAGTCCCAGAATTCTTGATCCATATGCATGTGTTCGAGGCCCCGTAACTTTGCATCCGTAGCTCTGATTTGGACATATGATATATCAAAATCTTCGCCTCGACGAGTACATCATTTCATTCCATTGCATCATTTTCATTTGAGGTCATCTTTACGCCCAAAATGCTGTTGGAAGGAGGCATCGTGAGTTAAATTGCAGATCCGTTAGCTCATCATTGACTTTTGTCATTTTTGCCATGATTATTGTGTGCATGATATGCCTGTGACCCTTTGGGATGTATTGTTAAGATTTTTGTCTTCTTTCCAGAGGTGCCACCCATGCATTTTTAGGATGTGTGTGGTGTCTTGTGCATGCTTGCAAAGAGGGGTACCTGAGATTGCTGATTTCAGGGACTTGGTGATTTTCACTAAGTCTGGGATATTTTAGTTCATGATGCCATATGTCCAGCTTGTTTCCTAGTGATCCGTGCCTCTTTTGAGGATGATCAGTAAGGGAGTTTTGATATTTATATTGTGCTCTATCCATCAATGTCTTTACTTGTTATGTTGGATCACCCTAGGTTGAGTCAATCGAGATCAACTTTTGCATCGTTGTTAATTTGGGCAGATCGTGAACTCTTTTGCGATTTTGCCGGTGCTATTGCTAGTGATCCATGCATGCTATTCCTTTGTTCTTGACATGTCTAGCTAGCATTTTGTGCCTTCTTAATGGATATATGCTTGCCTTTCCATGACTTGCACCGTAGTGAGTGCATCGAGCTCGTTTACATGCCTCCGTGAGTTATAATTTCAGCATGTCTTAGTTTTCACTAAGTCTGAAAACTGATTGTGTTTCATCTATGTTCGTGTGCTCGCTAGACTATTTTATGAACCCTTTTGGCCCCAGGTCACTTTGGGTGTTTTGTTAAACTAGTGTTAATTTCACTGTCTGAAATCTGTTTTGCTTATTCAGCTTTGCCATGCTTGGTTGAACCCCTTAATGTATGAATTTGCCTATGGCTCAGTCCTAGTGATTTGTTAAGCATCTTGTGTACATCCCTGCCATGTATTTTGTTTTCATGTTTGGTGGCTGTAGCATGTTCATTTCGTTGCATTTAGGAGCCTACTTGCTGTAAATCGCAGATCGGTTCGTTTCGTAAAACGCTTGCCATTTCCAAACCGTAGCTCCGATTCCTATGATCTTTATATCATTTTTAGGGGATTTTTTCCCCTCTATCCAGTGGCACACTTGCTTTTCCATGTTGAGGCCAGGTTCATGCATTTCCTGTCACGTCTTGCATTTTGCATCCCGCATCACATCCCGCATAGCATACCATCCTTGCATATTATTGGTTGCCCTTACACGTGGTTGATTGTGTCCTTGTTGCTTGTTTGTGTTGTTGGGTAGAGCCGGGAGACGAGTTCGCTAATGAGGAGCCCGTTGAGTTTGCTTTTGAGGATCCAGTCAACTCTGACAACTGTGCAGGCAAGATGATCATCCCCTCGAAATCACTACTATCTTTGCTATGCTAGTTTGCTCGATCTTTTGCTTTGCCAATGCTACGATGCCTACCACTTGCTTGTCAGCCTCCCAATTTCCATGATTGAGCCTCTAACCCACCATTGTCCTAGCAAACCGTTGATTGGCTATGTTCACGCTTTGCTCAGCCCCCTTCTTATAGCGTTGCTAGTTGCAGGTTAAGATTGGAGCCGTTCCTTGTTGGAACATTTATTTACTTGTTGGGATATCATTATATTGCTATGTTATCTTAATGCATCTATATACTTGGTAAAGGGTGTAAGGCTCGGCCTCTCGCCTAGTGTTTTGTTCCACTCTTGCCGCCCTAGTTTCGGTCATATCGGTGTTATGTTCCCGGATTGTTGCGTCCCTTACGCGGTTGGGCTATAATGGGAACCCCTTGATAGTTCGCCTTGATTAAAGCTTTTCCAGCAATGCCCAACATTGGTTTTATCATTTGCCACCTAGCCTCTTTTTCCCTTGGGTTTCCGGAGCCCGAGGGTCATCTTATTTTAACCCCCCGGGCCAGTGCTCCTCTGAGTGTTGGTCCAACTGTCAGCTGCCGGTGGCCACCAGGGGCAACTCTGGGCTGGCCTACTCGTACCTAAGACAATCTGAGTGTGCCCTGAGAAAGAGATATGTGCAGCTCCTATCGGGATTTGTCGGCACATTCGGGCGATGTTGCTAGACTTGTTTTGACCTGTCGAATCATCTTGTTTTACCGAGATACCGAGTCTGATCGGTGTGTCTTGGGTGGAGGTCTATTCCTTCGTTGATCGTGAGAGCTTGTTATGGGTGCGTTGCCGTGATGGCCTCTTCTCGGCGGAGTCTGGGAAGTGGACACGGTGTTGGAGTTATGTTTGCGCAGGTTGCTCTCTAGTTTCTCGCTCGTGCCTTGCCTCCTCTTCTCGCTCTCTTTTGCGAATAAGTTAGCCACCATATGTGCTAGTCGCTTGCTGCAGCTCCACTTATACATTACCCCTTCCTACCCATTAAGCTTAAATAGTCTTGATCACGAGGGTGCGAGATTGCTGAGTCCCTGTGGCTCACAGATTACTATTCACCAGATGCAGGGACAGATGATACAGCTCCAGATGGCGCGCTCGACCTCAAGTGGGAGTACGACGAGGACTCTCAGCGTTACTATATGTCTTTTCCTGATGATCAGTAGAGGTGCCCAGTCGGGGTAGATTCAGGGCCTTGTCGCATGTTGGGGGTCTTTTCTATTTTGGCGCCGTAGTCGGGCCATGAGTGATTTGTATGATGGATGTTATTTATGTACTTTGATGTGACGTGGCGAGTGTAAGCCAACTATGTTATCCCTCTTTATTATTATATTACATGGGATGTTTGTGATGATTACCAGACTTGCGACATATGCCTTCAATGCGATTATGCCTCTAAGTCGTGCCTCGACACGTGGGAGATATTGTCGCATCGAGGGTGTTACAAGTTGGTAATCAGAGCCTTCCCCGACCTTAGGAGCCCCCATTGCTTGATCGTTTTAGCAGCCGAGTTGTGTCTAGAAAAATGTTTTGAGTCCTTAGGAAGTATATATTGGAGAGCATAGGAATTCTTTTTACTTCCCAGTCTCCTCATCGCTCTGGTAAGGCATCCCGACGTAGAGTTTTGACTCTTCTCTTCTCAAATTTCACTAAAAAAAATTTTAGGATCACGCGAGTATCTTGGATTTGTTCCGATGGCTTATGATGAGAACACTGTCTTGGTGCCTCCTGTCAGGGGTTTAGTGGAAGTGTCCCGGGGAGTTGAGCTCTGAGGTGTTGTCATCATAATCTTATCGTTGCAATTCTGGTATACTTGAGATATGTGCGCGACATCGAAAATCTCCTTTATGCAGTTCGTTGGTGAGATAACCTCGACGCCACCCAGTACTGGGGCGGGAGTTCGGGAGTATCGCCATAACTTGTATAACGGATGCTTTTCGAAGGTTGAGGTAGATGGTTTTCGAAGGTTTCTTGGTTATGTGTTGAAGGATGGATACAGCTGGATGTAGGATTTGCTAGCTTGGGTGAGATATTATGCTTCCCCTATATCCCCAACACCTGATTGCATAACCGGAAAGTTTCGGGAGTTTCATAGGTGGGAATTCAAGTAGCTCTTAGGATATCCTTCCAACAGACGTATGATATGAAATTGGGGTTCGACGTCTAGTGGTTCGCCTGTTCACGGTCGATTTTACAGTGGTCTCGTTTAGTCTTAAAGGGTCCATGGCTATGCTGACTCGGGGACGCTTTGTATGTCATGTGCACTGCCTTGTACATGATGGTGCTGTACGATCGAGCCCGTGTAGGTCCCACCACGAAAACTTCAGACGATATTTCTATCATGTGTTTGTTCCGGCTTATTCCGCAAGGCAACCCTTGGTTTTATTTTGAGTTGTGGTATTCGAGTTCCTTCGACGTCATATGTTGATTCCACCCCTCGTTGATGTACCCCTTCTACCTGATTCTTCGTGGCTTTGCAATTTAGGAATATGTGTCCACTTCAAGAGAAGTGCATTCGTTCATTTTGTTCGGATGTGAAGAATTTTTGTTGCAATTTTCATTCCGTTGGATTCACCTTCAATATTTGTCTATTTGTGTGCTAATGGTGGTCGACCTCTTCAGGATGGCTCCTCCAACGCGCACGACTCCGAACCCTGATCTGCCACCACCTCCACCGCCTCCGGAGGCTTGGCAAGCTGTGATGGCCGCTACTAATGAAAATACACAGTTGATCATGCAAATCCTCCAAGAGGGAAATCAAGGCAGTCAAGGGAATCAAGGCAACAATCAGAACCATTTTGCTACTCTGAACCAGTTCCTCGCAAATGGTCCAAAGACGTTCAGCAATTGTGTTGAGGCTACCGATGCTGACGATTGGCTAGTGGATCTGGGCAAGCATTTTGAATGCAGCAACGTCAGGCCTGAAGATTTCGTCAAGTTCACTTCTTTCCAGCTCAAAGATCAGGCCGCAGAGTGGTTCCAGCAGTACAAGGATTCTAGAGGTGGACGTTTGATCAGTTGGGATGATTTCCGTCGTGATTTTCGAGCTCATCACATCCCTCAAAGTGTGACTGAAAGCAAACGTGAGGAATTCCGCAATCTGAAGCAAGGCTCTTTGTCTGTCTATGACTACAACAAGTTGTTCCAGAAGCTCGCCCGTTTTGCCAAGCAGGATGTTCCTGATGAGAAGAGCATGATCTATCAGTTCAGGGGTGGTCTTCATGAAGAAATTCAGCTCGCTCTTGTCCTCTTCGAGCCGCTGAGCTACGATGAGTTCTACAACATGGCACTGAAGCAAGAGGCTGCTCAGTTGAGGTGTGATGCTTCCAAGAAGCGAGTCAGAGACACTACGCCTTCTTCCTCTACTCAAGTGGCCAAGCAGCAGAAGTATTGGCTTCCTCCTCCTCCGTTCCGTCAGCCGTATCAGCAGAAGAGCAAAGGTGGCAGTGGTTCTTCCCACCCACCCAACCCAGGCTTTCAGAACAAGACTTCGTCTCAAGCTCCAAGATCGAGTGCTCCGTACCACCGTCCGCTCTCAGAGGTCACGTGCAACAAGTGCCAACAGAAGGGTCACTACGCCAACAAGTGTTTGAACCAGAGGCGTCTTCCTCCTCCTCCTCCTGTCAGATCGGCAAGTACAGCTGTGGTCAAGCATAACCCCAAGTCCGCCAAGGTCAACTTGATGAACGCAGCTCAGACAGAGGATTCGTCAGATGTGATCATGGGTAACCTTCCTGTTAATGATATTCCTGCAAAATTTCTTTTTGATACGGGTGCTTCGCATTGTTTCATCTCAAGGCCATTTACATCTAGGCATGGTTTGGCTCAGCAAATTTTGCCTAGTCCATTATCAGTCGTCTCTCCTGGTAAACGCATGCAGGCTAACTCCATTGCTCCGGATATTTCTATCATATTTGGTGATTTCAAGTTTCTGGCTTCTCCAACAGTTCTTGGTGATTCTGATATCGATCTTATTCTTGGGATGGACTGGCTCTCTAAACACAAGGCTCAGCTCGATTGTGCAGCCAAGCAGATTCAACTGACTCATTCGTCTGAGGATGTCATTGTCTTTGCTGCTCGGGATAATACCATCCGGTTGTTTTCTCTCAATGAGAAGGGTGAATTGGATGCTATTTCGCAGATTCCGGTTGTTTGTGAGTATCAAGACGTCTTCCCAGAAGAACTCCCAGGAATGCCTCCATGCCGGCCGGTTGAATTTGTTATTGAACTTGAGCCCGGTACGGAACCTGTGTGCAAACGTCCCTACAAGCTCGGCCCCGAAGAGTTGAAGGAGTTGAAGAAACAACTCGATGTTCAAGAAAGAATGGGTCTCATTCGTTCTAGTACTTCTCCGTGGGGTTGTGGTGTTCTTTTTTTTGAAGAAGAAGGATGGAACGGAACGACTTTGTGTTGATTATCGTCCATTGAACAAGAAGACCATCAAGAACAAGTACCCACTTCCCAACATCAATGAGCTGTTCGAACAACTCAAGGGTGCTCAAGTATCCTCCAAGCTCGACCTCCGTATGGGTTATCATCAAATTCACATTCATGAGCAAGATATTCCCAAGACGGCTTTCAGGACAAGCTATGGGTCATATGAATACACTGTCATGTCTTTTGGCCTCGCCAACGCTCCTCCGACATTCTCTCGCATGATGAACTTCATCTTCAACCCCTACACTAATGACTTCGTTTTGGTCTATCTCGACGACATTCTGGTTTTCTCGAAGAACAAGGAAGATCAGGCCAAGCACTTGCGTTTGGTTCTTGACAAGCTCAGGGAACATCAGTTCTACGCCAAGTTCTCCAAGTGCGAATTTTGGCTCGATGAGGTGCTATATCTTGGTCATATCATCTCTGCCAAGGGCATTTCCGTGGATCCTGAGAAGGTGTCTGCAATTGTTAATTGGGAACCTCCTCAGAACGTGAAGCAACTCCGTAGCTTCCTCGGTCTCGCAAGCTACTACCGAAGATTCGTTGAAAACTTTTCCAAGATCGCAAAGCCTCTCTCAAATCTTCTTCAGAAGCACGTCAAGTACGTTTGGTCTCCGGAGTGTGATATTGCTTTCAACTCTTTGAAAGAGAAATTGATCACTGCTCCAGTTCTGACTCCGCCTGATGAAACCAAGCCGTACGAGGTCTTTTGTGATGCCTCTCTCCAAGGTCTCGGTGCTGTACTGATGCAAGAGAAGAAAGTTGTTGCTTATACCTCTCGCCAGTTGAAGCCTAATGAGAAGAACTACCCCACTCATGATCTTGAGTTGGCGGCAGTTGTGCATGCTTTGTTGACTTGGAGGCATCTTCTTTTGGGAAGGAAAGTGGATATTTTCACTGATCACAAGAGTCTCAAGTACATCTTCACTCAGCCTAAACTCAACATCAGGCAAACTCGATGGGTCGAAATGATTCAAGAGTACAATCCGAGTATCGAGTATACTCCAGGCAAGGCTAATGTGATTGCTGACGCTTTGAGCAGAAAAGCATATTGCAACAGTCTGATTCTCAAGCCTTATCAACCCGAGCTTTGTGAAGCTTTCTGCAAACTTAATCTGCAAATTGTTCCTCAAGGTTTCCTCGCCAACCTTCAAGTCTCTCCTACCTTGGAAGACCAGATTCGTCAAGCCCAGCTTCTTGATGCTATGGTGAAAAAGGTGAAGATTGGTATTGCAAAGAGTCAGTCCAAGTACAAGTGCTACCGACTTGATGACAAGGACACTCTCTTCTTCGAGGATCGAATTGTTGTGCCCAAAGGTGAACTTCGTAAAGTGATCATGAACGAGGCTCACAACTCTCTCCTCTCCATCCACCCTAGGAGCACGAAGATGTCTCAAGATCTGAAGCAAACTTATTGGTGGACTCGAATGAAGTGCGAGATCGCTCAATTCATGAATGAATGTGATGTCTGCAGAAGAGTGAAGGCAGAACACCAAAGGCCCGCAGGTCTCCTCCAACCTCTTGCCATTCCAGAATGGAAGTTTGACCACATTGAAATGGACTTCGTGACTGGGTTTCCAAAGTCCAAGCGTGGCAATGATGCTATATTCGTTGTCATCGACAAGCTCACCAAAGGGGCTCACTTTCTGCCTATCAAAGATTCGATCACTGCAGCTCAATTGGCGGAACTCTATACCTCTCGAATTGTCTCTCTGCACGGTATTCCTCAAGTGATATCTTCAGACCGTGGCAGCATCTTTACCTCCAAGTTTTGGGATTCTTTTCAGAAGGTCATGGGCACCAACATCCGCTTCAGCACTGCTTTCCATCCTCAAACAAGCGGTCAAGTCGAGCATGTCAACTAGATTCTTGAAGATATGCTCAGGGCTTGTGTTATCTCCTTCGGCATGAAGTGGGAGGATTGTCTTCCTTATGCTGAATTCTCATACAACAACAGTTTTCAAGCAAGTTCGGGCAAGGCCCCATTTGAAATTATGTATGGTAGGAAGTGTCGTACACCTCTCAACTGGTCTGAATCCGCTGAACATCAGCTGCTGGGTAATGACTTAATCACAGAGGCAGAAGAAATGTGCAAGGTCATTCGTGATAACCTCAAAGCAGCCCAATCCCGCCAGAAGAGCTACTATGATAGTAAGCACTGTGATTTGGCTTTTGAGATCGGAGATCATGTTTACCTCCGCGTCTCTCCTATGAAAGGGACTCGTCGCTTCGGTATCAAAGGGAAGCTTGCCCCCAGATACATCGGGCCTTTCAAGATTGTCAGCAAGAGAGGCGACCTCGCCTATCAACTCGAGCTTCCTTCAAACTTTGCTAATGTTCATGATGTGTTCCATGTCTCCCAACTCCGAAAGTGCTTCAAGACGCCTGAACGCATAGTCAACTTCGAGGACATTGAGCTCCAAGAAGATCTCTCCTATCATGAGCACCCAGTTGCAATCCTTCAAGAGACTTAACGCAGAACTCGCAATAAGTCAATCAAATTTCTCAAAGTCAAGTGGTCACACCATTCCGACCGTGAAGCTACCTGGGCACGCGAGGATCACCTCCGTTCTGAGTACCTGGAGTTCTTTCAGTCCTAGATCTCGGGACGAGATCTTTTCGTAGTGGTGGAGTGTTGAAACGCCCTAGATACGACTTTCCCAATTTGTACTCCAACTCTTGCCATTTTCGGCATTAAGTTATATTTATTCCTCGGGATCGGGTCTTTGTCTCCGTATGTTGTTTTTGTTTTCGTGCATCTCATATCATGTCATCACGTGCATTGCATTTGCATACATGTTCATCTCATGCATTCGAGCATTTTCCCCGTTGTCCGTTTTGCATTCCGGCGCTTCGTTCTCCTCCGGCGGCCATTTCTAGCTTTCTTTCGTGCGTGGGGATTAAACATTTCCGGATTGGACCGGGACTTGCCATGCGGCCTTGGTTTACTACCGGTAGACCGCCTGTCAAGTTTCGGGTCATTTGGACTTCGTTTGATACTCCAACGGTTCACCGAGGGACCGAAAAGGCCTCGTGTGTGTTGCAGCCCAACACCCCTCCAATTTGGCCCAAAACCCACCAAACTCTGCTCCATTGTCTCGGTCGTTCGATCACGATCGCGTGGGCGAAAACCGCACCACATTTGGACTCTCCTAGATCCCCCTATGCCTATATATACTCCCCCCATTCCAAATCACGGAGTCCCTCCCCCCTAACCCTAAAAAAAACACCTCCCCGCTAGATCCGCCGCCGACGGACATGTCCGGACCCTAGCCGGACACGTACGCCGCGCCCCCCTCGCCCACTCCCACGCCGCCACGTGGCACCGGACCACATCCCCGCCGCCAGGCCCGGGAGGCCCGTGGCCGGCCCCCGAGGCCCACGCCGCCGCCCGAGCGCCCCCGCTCCTCTCCGCCTCCAGCACCGCCGCCCCTTCCGGCTCCGGTGCCCGGAGCAGCAGCCGCCGCCGCGCGCCGGAGATCGTTGCCCGCCGCCCGGCCGCTCGCCGCGCCGCGCGTCGCCTCGCTCCTCCGCCGCCATCCGCGCCCTCGCCGCCGTCGGGGCGCACCGGCGACCGCGCCCGCCCGCCGGACTTCGCCGCCCGGGTCGCCGGAGCCGTCCCGCACCGCCGCCGCCGTAGGTCATCGCCGTTCTCCTCAGCCCCGGGCGGATCCGATCGGGAGTGGGATCAGATCCACCCACTCCCCGATCCAAACGCAGCCCCGCCGCCCGGATCCCGCCGTCCCGGGATATCCTCGTCCCATTGACTTTTGCACAGGGTATAAATTTCGTCCAAGTCCCAGAATTCTTGATCCATATGCCTGTGTTCGAGGCCCCGTAACTTTGCATCCGTAGCTCCGATTTGGACATATGATATATCAAAATCTTCGTCTCGACGAGTACATCATTTCATTCCATTGCATCATTTTGATACGTCCCATTTGAGGTCATCTTGATGCCCAAAATACTGTTAGAAGGAGGCATCGTGAGTTAAATTGCAGATCCGTTAGCTCATCATTGACTTTTGTCATTTTTGCCATGATTATTGTGTGCATGATATGCCTGTGACCCTTTGGGATGTATTGTTAAGCTTTTTGTCTTCTTTCCAGAGGTGCCACCCATGCATTTTTAGGATATTTATGTTGTGCTCTATCCATCCATGTCTTTACTTGTTATTTTGGAGCACCCTAGGTTGAGTCAATCGAGCTCAACTTTTCCATCGTTGTTAATTTGGGCAGATCGTGAACTCTTTTGCGATTTTGCCGGTCTATTGCTAGTGATCCATGCATGCTATGCCTTTGTTCTTGACATGTCTAGCTAGCATTTTGTGCCGTCTTAATGGATATATGCTTGCCTTGCCATGACTTGCACCGTAGTGAGTGCATCGAGCTCGTTTACATGCCTCCGTGAATTATAATTTCAGCATGTCTCAGTTTTCACTAAGTCTGAAAACTGATTGTGTTTCATCTATGTTCGTGTGCTCGCTAGAGTATTTTGTGAACACTTTTGGCCCAGGTCACTTTGGGTGTTTTGTTAAGCTTGTTGAGTAGCTCCATGCCATGCTCGTACTTGCCATGTTCAGGTTACGTTTCATGTTGTTTTGCTGCTCCGAAGAGAGCATCGTGGTCTGAAATTTCAGACTAGTGTTAATTTCACCAAGTCTGAAATCTGTTTTGCTTATTCAGTTTTGCCATGCTTGTTTGACCCCCTTAATGGATGAATTTGCCTATGGCTCAGTCCAAGTGATTTGTTAAGCATCTTGTGTACATACCTGCCATGTATTTTGTTTTCATGTTTGGTGGCTGTAGCATGTTCATTTTGTTGCATTTAGGAGCCTACTTGTTGTAAATCGCAGATCGGTTCGTTTCGTAAAACGCTTGCCATTTCCGAACCATAGCTCCGATTCCTATGATCTTTATATCGTTTTCAGGGGATTTTTTCCCCTCTATCCAGTGGAACACTTGGTTTTCCAAGTTGAGTCCAGGTTCATGCATTTCCTGTCACGTCTTGCATTTTGCATCCCGCATCGCATCCCGCGTAGCATACCATCCTTGCATCTTATTGGTTGCCCTTGCACGTGGTTGATTGTGTCCTTGTTGCTTGTTTGTGTTGTTGGGTAGAGCCGGGAGATGAGTTCGCTAACAAGGAGCCCGTTGAGTTTTCTTTTGAGAATCCAGTCAACTCTGACAACTGTGCAGGCAAGATGATCATACCCTCGAAATCACTACTATCTTTGTTATGCTAGTTTGCTCGCTCTTTTGCTTTGCCAATGCTACGATGCCTACCATTTGCTTGTCAGCCTCCCAATTGCCATGATTGAGCCTCTAACCCACCATTGTCCTATTAAACCGTTGATTGGCTATGTTCGCGCTTTGCTCAGCCCCCTTCTTATAGCGTTGCTAGTTGCAGGTGAAGATTGGAGCCGTTCCTTGCAGGTGAAGATTGCTATGTTATCTTAATGCATCTATATACTTGGTAAAGGGTGGAAGGCTCGGCCTCTCGCCTAGTGTTTTGTTCCACTCTTGCCGCCCTAGTTTCCGTCATATCGGTGTTATGTTCCCGGATTGTTGCGTCCCTTACGCGGTTGGGCTATAATGGGAACCCCTTGATAGTTCGCCTTGATTAAAGCTTTTCCAGCAATGCCCAACATTGGTTTTATCATTTGCCACCTAGCCTCTTTTTCCCTTGGGTTTCTGGAGCCCGAGGGTCATCTTATTTTAACCCCTCGGGCCAGTGGTCCTCTGAGTGTTGGTCCAACTGTCAGCTGCCGGTGGCCACCAGGGGCAACTCTGGGCTGGCGTACCCATACCTAACACAATCTGAGTGTGCCCTGAGAAAGAGATATGTGCAGCTCCTATCGGGATTTTTTGGCACATTCGGGCGGTGTTGCTGGACTTGTTTTGACCTGTCGAATCATCTTGTTGTACCGAGATACCGAGTCTTATCGGTGTGTCTTGGGTGGAGGTCTATTCCTTCGTTGACCGTGAGAGCTTGTTATGGGCTAAGTTGGGACCCCCCTGCAGGGATTGATCTTTCAAAAGCCGTGCCCGCGGTTATGGGTAGATGGGAATTTGTTAATGTCCGGTTGTAGATAACTTGAACCTTAATTAATTAAAATGAATCAACTTAGTGCGTTGCCGTGATGGCCTCTTCTAGGCGGAGTCCGGGAAGTGGACACGGTGTTGGAGTTATGTTTGCGTAGGTTGCTCTCTAGTTTCTCGCTCGTGCCTTGCCTCCTCTTCTCGCTCTCTTTTGCGAATAAGTTAGCCACCATATATGCTAGTCGCTTGCTGCAGCTCCACTTATACATTACCCCTTCCTACCCATTAAGCTTATATAGTCTTGATCGCGAGGGTGCGAGATTGCTGAGTCCTGTGGCTCACAGATTACTATTCACCAGATGCAGGGACAGATGATACAGCTCCAGATGGCGCGCTCGAGCTCAAGTGGGAGTACGACGAGGAGTCTCAGCGTTACTATGTGTCTTTTCCTGATGATCAGTAGAGGTGCCCAGTCGGGGTAGATTCAGGGCCTTGTCGCATGTTGGGGGTCTTTTCTATTTTGGCGCCGTAGTCGGGCCATGAGTGATTTGTATGATGGATGTTATTTATGTACTTTGATGTGACGTGGCGAGTGTAAGCCAACTATGTTATCCCTCTTTATTATTATATTACATGGGATGTTTGTGATGATTACCCGACTTGAGACATATGCCTTCAATGCGACTATGCCTCTAAGTCGTGCCTCGACACGTGGGAGATATTGTCGCATCGAGGGTGTTACAACATAGGCCTCCGGGGCCGTCGCCCCGAAGACCTCGCCGAAGTGCCCCACGCTCCACGTTGCCAGGCCCAGCGTGCCGCCCTGAGGATGGTAGGGCAGCACTCCGCTGGGGCCGCGGGTGGCAGCGCTCGTGCCCGCGCTCATCCGAGGTGGCGCGGGTGCGATTGGGTGTCCGGTGTTGCTGGTCGTGCCTGTGTCGATGAAGCCTCCTGGCGCACCTGGGGGCACACAAGTGCGGCGAGGCTCGCCGTGCGATCCGGCTGTGGCCTGGGGTGTAAGCAGGGATCAGAAGGGCGGCGCTCCCGAGGCCGCGGCGTCCAGTATCTCGGCAACGCGCTCCAGCAATGCATCTCAGCCACTCTCCGTCAGCCGGCATCGCAGCAGCTCCCGAGCTACCGTAAGCGCGGCCCTCATGTCTGCTTGCTCCTGTCGGGTGTGCGGCATTGTGGCCGCAGCGTGGCTTGAGGCCCTTGCGGCTGCCCGCGCTTGTCGTGGAGTAAGGGTGGATGGCATATGACTGCGCCACCCGCGCCCCGCAGCGTTTTGCGGTGCGCGTGGCGCCTGGGGCACATGGTTGAGGTCTTCTTGGGCGGTCGGCGTTGGTCCTCAGGTCGCCGGACATCGGAACCGCGGAGTGTCGAAGGATCAAGTGGCAGACGAGAAGCTCCGACACATCCCTACCTGGCGTGCCAAATGTCAGATTTCGGGTTCCGGCAAAACCTTGAGGTTCGAACACTGGGGTGCGCACAAAAGATCTCTCCCCACTCTAGCTCGCACTCGACACGATCTCACGGCCTAGCTTGATGAACCCAAAGAACGAGAGACACAATATTTATACTGGTTCGGGCCATCATTGTGGTGTAATACCCTACTCTAGTGTGGTGTGGTGGATTGACTCTTGGGCTGAGGATGAACAGTTACAGGGGAAGAACAGCCTCCTGAGGAGAGGTGTTCTTGTGCTTGGTGAACTTCTGTGGTTGGGGATGATCTAGGTGATCCAAGATGAGATCAGTTGTCTCCCTATGGTGGTGGCTAGTCCTATTTATAGAGGCCCTGGTCCTCTTCCGAAATATTGAGCGGGGTGGGATCCCACAACGGCCAAATTCGAAGGGAGATAACTAGTACGAGTTATCCTGACAAAAGTAGTCTTCGCCTGCCAAAGGCTCTAGTGGTGACGCCGTCTTGGGCTCCACGGTGACCTCCGTCCTGCCGTCCTGCTAGTCTTGGTATTGTTGCACCGATATGGAAACATTTGCCTGATGCCTCGGGACTCCTCGACTGCGCTTGCCTCTTTAGCACCAAAGAGGAAGCGAGGACACTACGCGCGCTGGCGCCCGCCTGGCTCCATATATCTTGGCTTGTGTCACAGGAACCTCCTGAGGTGTCCTTTGCCTTGATATCTCCGCCTCTCGCAAGCCAGCCTGGTGAGGCCGCCCCTGAGGAGGTCTTGCGTCATCCGCCTCGCGAGGGTATTGAGTGTTTGCTGGTGAAGATGGGCCGTACAGGGCCGCTGGGGGAGCCACGATGCGGGCCGCAGGCAGGCAAGTCTGGGGACCCCCATTCCCAGAACGCCGACAAAACTAAAGTTCAATTAATCATATTACTTAAGATCTCCCAGTTAGATAGACATCCCTCAAATCATCTAAGTGATCACGTGATCCATATCAACTAAACCATGTCCGATCATCACGTGAGATGGAGTAGTTTTCAATGGTGAACATCACCATGTTCATCATATCTAATGTATGATTCATGCTCGACCTTTCGGTCTTAGTGTTCCGAGGCCATATCTGCATATGCTAGGCTGGTCAAGTTTAACCCGAGTATTCCACGTGTGCAAAACTAGCTTATACCCGTTGTATGTGAACGTAGAGCTTATCACACACGATCATCACGTGGTGTCTCAGCACGACGAACTGTAGCAATGGTGCATACTCAGGGAGAACACTTGTACCTTGAAATTTAGTGAGAGATCATCTTATAATGCTACCACCGAACTAAGCAAAATAAGACGCATAAAGGATAAACATCACATGCAATCAATATAAGTGATATGATATGGCCATCATCATCTTGTGCCTTTGATCTCCATCTCCAAAGCACCGTCATGATCACCATCGTCACCGGCTTGACACCTTGATATCCATCGAAGCATCATCGTCGTATCGCCAATTATTGCTTCTACGACTATCGCTACCGCTTAGTGATAAAGTAACGCAATTACATGGCGATTGCATTTCATACAATAAAGCGACATCCATATGGCTCCTGCCAGTTGCCGATAACTCTATTACAAAACATGATCATCTCATATAATAAAATTTAGCATCATGTCTTGACCATATCACATCACAACATGCCCTGCAAAAACAAGTTAGACGTCCTCTACTTTGTTGTTGCAAGTTTTACGTGGCTGCTATGGGCTGAGGAAGAACCGTTCTTACCTACGCATCAAAGAAGACAACGCGGTATAGTGATTGCTTTTTGATCTTCACAAAGAACCCTGTTCATTGAATCCGATTCAACTAAAGTAGGAGAAACTGACACCCACCAGCCACCTGTGCGCAAAGGACGTCAGTAGTACCAGTCTCGGGTAAGCATACGCGCAATGTCAGTCTGAGCCACTTCATCCAACAATAGTGATGAATCAAGAATCAACTAGTGATGGCAAGCAATATGTATATACCCACGCCCACAACTCCTTTGTGTTCTACTCGTGCATATAACATCTACGCATAAACCTGGCTTGGATGCCATTGTTGGGGAATGCAGTAATTTCAAAAAAATTCCTATGCACACGCAAGATCCATCTAGGTGATGCATAGCAACGATAGGGGAGAGTGTTGTCTACGTGCCCTCGTAGACCGTAAGCGGAAGCGTTATGACAACGTAGTTGATATAGTCATACGTCTTCACGATCCGACCGATCCTAGCACCGAAGGTACGACACCTCCATGATCTGCACACATTTAGCTCGGTGACGTCCCACAAACTCTTGATCCAGCTGAGTGTCGGGGGAGAGCTTCATCAACACGACGGCGTGATGACGGTGATGATGAAGTTACCGATGCAGGGCTTCGCCTAAGCACTACAACGATATGACCGAGGTGGAAATCTGTGGAGGGGGCACCGCACACGGCTAAGAAATCAACTTGTGTGTTTATGGGGTGCCCCCCTCCCCCGCATATAAAGGAGTGGAGGAGGGGAGGGCCGACCCTCTCTATGGCGCGCCCTAAGGGGAGTCCTACTCCCACCGGGACTAGGATTCCCACCTTTCCCTACTTGGAGTAGGAGAGAAGGAAGGGGAAGAGAGAGGGAAGGAAGGGGGGGCCGGCCCCCCACCCAATTAGGATTGGGCTAGGGGGGCACGCCCTCCACCTTGGCCTTCCTCTCCTCTATTCCACTAAGGCCCAATAAGGCCCATACACACCCCGGGGGGTTCCGGTAACCCCCCGGTACTCCGGTAAATGCCCGAACTCACCCGAAACCATTCCGATATACAAAAATAGGCTTCCAATATATCGATCTTTATGTCTCGACGATTTCGAGACTCCTCGTCATGCTCGCGATCACATACGGACTCCGAACAACCTTCTGTACATCAAAACACATAAACTCATAATACCGATCGTCACCTAACGTTAAGCGTGCGGCCCCTACGGGTTCGAGAACTATGTAGACATGACCGAGACTCATGTCTGGTCAATAACCAATAGCGGAACCTGGAAGCTCATATTGGTTCCTACATATTCTACGAAGATCTTTATCGGTCAAATCGCATAACAACATACGTTGTTCCCTTTGTCATCGGTATGTTACTTGCCCGAGATTCGATCGTTGGTATCTCAATACCTAGTCCAATCTCGTTACCGGCAAGTCTCTTTACTCGTTCCGTAATGCAACATCCCGTAACTAACTCATTAGTCACATTGCTTGCAAGGCTTATAGTGATGTGCATTACCGAGAGGGCCTAGAGATACCTCTCCGATACACGGAGTGACAAAGCCTAATCTCGATCTATGCCAACTCAACAAACACCATCACAGACACCTGTAGACCATCTTTATAGTCACCTAGTTACGTTGTGACGTTTGATAGCACACTAAGTGTTCTTCCCGTATTCGGGAGTTGCATAATCTCATAGTCATAGGAACATGTATAAGTTATGGAGAAAGCAATAGCAATAAACTAAACGATCAAAGTGCTTAGCTAATGGATGGGTGAAGTCAATCACATCATTCTCTAATGATGTGATCCCGTTCATCAAATGACAACTCTTTATCTATGGCTAGGAAACTTAACCATCTTTGATTAATGAGCTAGTCAAGTAGAGCCATACTAGTGACACTCAGTTTGTCTATGTATTCACACATGTACTAAGTTTCTAAGGCATATTTCCTTCAGTTTCCCACTTGCACTAGAGTCAATAATCTAGATTACATTGTAATTATTCTAACACCCATGGAGTCTTAGTGCTGATCATGTTTTGCTCATGAGAGAGGCTTAGTCAACGGGTCTGCAACATTCATATCCGTATGTATCTTGCAAATCTCTATGTCTCCCTCCTTGACTTGATCCCGGATAGAATTGAAGCGTCTCTTGATGTGCTTGGTTCTCTTGTGAAATATGGATTCCTTTGCCAAGGCAATTGCACCAGTATTGTCACAAAAGATTTTCATTAGACCCGATCCTAACTCCTTCATTTGATGCTTCCGAAGCAGCTATGTACTCCGCTTCACATGTAGATCCTGCCATGACGCTCTGCTTGGAACTACACCAACTGAAAGCTCCACCATTCAATAAAAATATGTATCTAGCAACTTTATTTTATGGGAAAGGGGAATAAACTTTATTTTATGTTTGGAAACCAACTATGATGTATCTAGCATGGGAAGTTTTGGGAATTCTAGGTCGTTTTCATTGATGGGAAAAGCATGCCTCTCAAAAGAATTTTATCTCTCAATTTAAGCTTTGAGCTCTGACACATCTACAAATCTTTGCTTCCCTCTGCGAATGGCCTATCTATTTAGTTTTATGCAATTTTTATTTTTATTGAGTCTCCGTCTTCTCTTATAAAGCACCAACTAGGGAGCACTATTATCATACTTGAGCATTGGATGTAGCTAATATTTGAGTGTGTTTCATGAATGGATCACTGATTGAGTGTAATGGTCTAGGGATAGCTTTCTTTAGTGTTGATATTTTGAAAGACATGGTTTCTTGTTGATATGCTTGAGTATTGAAGTCTTAATGTTGAATTATAGACTATTGCCTTGAATTATCTAAAGTCCGAATGTCCATGGCACAAAATAAAGGAATATGTGATGAATATGAGGGTAGCATTGTAGGTCAAAAATTATGTTTTTATCATTTACCTACTCGATGACGAGCATGAATTAAACTTGGGGATGCTGATACATCTCCAACGTATTTATAATTTTTGATTGTTCCATTCTATTAAAGTATCATTCTTGGATGTTTGATACTAATTTACTAGCAACTTTATATCATTTTCTGGACTAACCTATTGACATAGTACCCAGTGCCACTTGTTTTGTTTTCTGCTTGTTTTTTACTTTGCTGAATATCAATACCAAACGAAGTCCAAATGCCACATAACTTTTTGCAGAATTTTGTCTGGACAGAATACACCCAGGGAGCCAAGGAAGTGCACCAGAGGAGCCTCATGGAGCCCACTAGGCACTAGGGCGTGCCTGATGGGTAGTGGGGCCCATGGGAGACTTATCTACCGACTATCAGCTCTATAAATACTCTAAAATTGCCAAAACCCTAGGGGAGTCGATGAAATACAATTCCAGCAGCCGCAAGTTCCAGAACCAGGAGATCCAATCTAGAGGCCTTCTCCGGCATTCTACCGGAGGGGTTCTTCAGAATCACCCTTGCCCATCCGATAATGCGTGAGTACTTTACCACAGACCTACGGGTATGTAGGCAGTAGCTAGATGGCTTCTTCTCTCCTTTAATCTTTAGTACAATGTTCTCCTCGATCACTACACCACGACATTGCAAAGATGGCATGCGTCTATTGGTAGAAGTGAGCATCGCCGACACTTTTTGTGTCACAAACTATGTTGACACATAGTACGTTGTTGTTATATAGCCTCATGACACATTATCTGCCGCCAAATCACCACCAGATCACCGACACAATTTATGTCGGCATATAAGGACTTTACTGATACTATGTCTATCGCCGATTCATGGCGACACAGAAAGTGTTGGTGTTGTTTGCTTCGGCCCGCATCCAAAAATATGGCGCGGAAAGAGAGCCATGCGTGCGCCATGTGAAACAGCCGTGCCGGACTAGAGGAGAAAGAAAAAAAGAAAAACCCAAATATCCCCTCGATCCACAATCCCACTCTCTTTCTCTAGCTACCCTGAAACAGAGTGCGCCACCCCACCCGACCCTAACCTAATCCAGTGGGCCTCCTCCCGAACATGCACGGCACCGCTACCCCAACCTATACACCGCTTCATGTCCCCCCCCCCCCCCCCCCCGTCGCGCCACACCCCTCTGGCACACAGCCCATCATCCGCCAAGGTGCTGCACCTCTGTCTGTTGCGCCGAGGAGCAGTAGCGCCGTCCGCCGCCACAATACAGAGAAGCAGCACCTACCACCGATAAGGAGAAGCAGCAACGTCAGCCACGAGGATCCACCATTGTTCTTCCTCCACGGGCGACCTCTGTTCCGGCTGGTTTAATTTCCTCCGCCCCGCCTATAGGATTCAAGTGGTACTTTCTGTAGTTCACATTGTCACTAATGGCCTGATTGAATAATGCTTGTGTGATAGATCCGATTGGATGACTTGCATGATATTCTTTCGGTTTTAGTTTTTTGTTGTTCATTTTGTATTTCAAGTAGTTGCAGATTTGGTTGTGTGAACCCTACTTAGTGTGATCATTTTTTGTCTGTTGTGAACTATAAGTTCATTACAGATAGATCTCTCTTGCATTAACATAATTATGTGCATCCAGATGGCATGATGAAGAGCATACAAGAAGATAGTTTGATCAGGCATCTACCTGATTCTGCTCAATGGAAGTATTTTGATGAGGTGCATAAGGACTTTGCTAAGGACAGCCACCATTAATCTAGATCCAATAATGTTCATTATAGTGTTTGGCCTGTTATCTTGATTCCTTATAACTTCCCTCCTTGGATGTGCATGAAGCAATCAAATTTTTTATCACATTGTTGATTCCTGGTAAACATGCTCATGGTAGTGTTTATCTAGATCCATTAGTTGATTACTAGGACATATGCCCGTGCGTTGCACCGGGAGGAAAAACTGAGTAGAGAGAAACACATTCACGGTTCTCTACCAGGATTATTACATCATGAACTTAATAAGGTACATCGCTATCCAGGTGAATTATCCAACCAAGTTAAAAGGAAAAGTAAATTTGTTCAAAAAAAAATCTTAAAGAACACCGTTGGCATATGGTAGAAGTCCCCATGAATCAAGTTGGTACCTTGCATGAAGTAGGTGCCTTCTTCGTTCAAAAAGTCACCGCCTGGACTGCTACTATCTTTGTTGGCAGGACCATCAGCAGCGGTTTGAACCTCCATACTTTCCCATGATTAGCCTCAAAATGAAACATAACCGCTATGTAAATAGCTACTGAGTGTCAAAACTGAAAAAATAATAGTCAACAAATGTACATAGAGCCATTCATAAAAGAGCTGGATCATGAACTGCTCCCACTGGACAATATTCTCCAGGAGCTACTCCATAAAGACTGAGCCTTTGTTGGATTAAATGGTTTTTATATATTAAAAAACGAACTTTTTTACGGTACCCTGAAATTAATATGGACCGTTTATTTCTCCTGATCCAATGGAGATCGTGATTTGGTACTCCACCACTAGTCACACAGAGTACTAACTCAAAAAGTCACGGAGTGCCTTGATCCAAGGGGCAAAACTGTAATCATAAGAGACCATTTCCTTTCTACTCTCGTCGTTTTTCTCCTGCTGGTAACCTCCGAGTATTTAGCATCTAAAAAAGCCATCCTTTTTACAGAACCCTATTTTATTCAAGGCGGCTGGAGCTTCGATTGCCGGCCACCACCACCCTGGTTTGGGGTGAAGCCACGACAAGCTAGTCTTGCGACTTGCATGCCGTCCCGAGGCCGCTTCTGCACGTCCGTGGTGGGCGAGGAGCCGCGGATGAGCCTAAAAAAGACCCATGCCGCTCAGGCCTCCATGGCGGCTCGTTTACTGGAAGAAATTTAAGTTGGATGGATGAATGAATTAGTAGAAAAATATCTTGTCTGCTATTTTAACACAGCCATACTCGTTCTACAAATTATTCTAGTTCATCTATATATGAATTAACAACTTCAGTAGTATTCAGAGCGATGAATTGGCGGCGAATCTGCTGCCCCCTGGTTTCCTCTGTACTCCTTGTTTTCCTGATCCAGACAATAGTGTGTGGTAGTACATTAATCTCGAGTACACGGCGCCAAGACAAAGCAATCGGATCAGCGGCTGCTGGCGTGCCCCGGGCGACCCGATATGCCAACGAGCAGCGGAGCTGAGCGATTGGCGCAGGAGGGCAGACCAGCGTGCGGCGAAGAAGTGGATTGGCTGAAGGCGGCGCCACCACTTCACCGGGATGCACCCGAACGTTTAGGAGATCTTTCTTCTTCTGGTAGCTGATTCATCGGGACGTTGGCCTCCGGATTGATGATGAAAAAAACAAATTACCCTTAAAAGAATGACTAAACTGCCCTCCATCAAGGAGGGTCAGATATGGTTGGTACTCTGGTGTGTGGTTTTGGAGTATCAGGGTACCGTAAAAGAGCTCTAAAAAACAGGTAAGTTTTTTATTGATAAAGCCCTCAGATCTATATTTAAGGATTGAACAGCAATACATGCAGCCCAAAGAAACCACAAAATAGATCCAGGTCCCTGGAGAAGGTAGCTCCCACATCTCCTAATGCGAGTCGATGGTGCGCCGCCGCGGGCGCCACTTCACCCAAAGCCGTACGGACCTTGAATCTCACGACATCTACGCAGATGGGAAGTCGGGTAAAATCTTTATCATGATTTGCCAAAATGAAAACAAAATTTACTCTATCTAATTTTACTGAAGGGGGGGGGGGGGGGGGGGGGGGGACTGATGTACACATGAACTGATGAGTACATTCCTCGCAAAGAAAAAAAGGATTGATGAGTATATTAATTGTGTAATTAGAGCACGTCTTGTGCCAACTACTGTGTCCATCGGATTCTTATGCACATTTAACACAGCATCTAGTTTGCACATGCTAGGAGAGCATAGCTCCTTCTACCCGCAAAAATGTCTGTTACTAATCTACACAATACGTATATACGTATACATATAAAAAATAAAAGTGCAGTACTGTCGACAAACTTAATAAAACACCGCGAGTGTAGTAGAAATCATGCATTGCGCACGAGAGAGAACATTTCAATTGTCAGCCCATGCGTTTCGGCGGTGCGGCTATCCGAGAGACAATGCGAGGGCGAGGACGTATGAGAAACCCTGCTCGCAGGTGGTGACATACACCATGGGGATTCCTACTTCCCTCGGTGCCCATTTCTCCACTCCACGCTCGGCTGCTCTAAGCCGTCGAGAGCACTCTGGGACGAGCACCGCCATCATGCCGATGAGCCCGCGCGCTTTCCGCGATGGATGATCATGACTGGAGGGTGGCCCATGCCGATGTCGTGTCGTTCTACCTGAGCAGCTGGAACGTGTCGTCGCTAGCATACCACATGGGCGATGTGCCTGAACAATGCAGGCCTGGCGATCTCCTCATCGTTGTCAATGACGGTCATCTAGAGGACTGCGCAGGTGTAGCGAATCGGAAGAGCGAGAAACCTCCGGATGATGTGGGCTCGTCGGCGTTGGCCTCGACGGTTAGTGCCGCCAGCCTCGACGTCACGTACCCTGATAATTACCCTTGGAATCGGCCACGTTTAATGTCTGCTCTTTGTATTTACTACGCGAGGTAGACGCTAGCGAAGGCAAGAGTTCAACTACGAGCAAAATACAAGGTCATGGGCAGACCACCTTTT
This sequence comes from Triticum monococcum, assembly GCA_034509565.1. Taxonomy (NCBI): domain Eukaryota; kingdom Viridiplantae; phylum Streptophyta; class Magnoliopsida; order Poales; family Poaceae; genus Triticum; species Triticum monococcum. The sequence goes on from CM067845.1 coordinate 678,125,838, forward strand.
CTTTATATATTATATATTCAAAATCGTGAGGGGTAAACACATATGCATAAGGCCTTATGCGGCCCTAAAGCAAAAGCATGCACATGATGCAGCCCATAGCAGGAACACAGGAGGCGGCCCATAGAACCAATAAATTAGTATGAACCATCTTAGTACCACCTCGCGTACGTGAAGCTTAATTATCATGAGGAAGCTTAGTAGCGAGATAAAAAAACAAAGAGAAAGCTTATGGAGAACTATGAAAGCTTCTGTCCTTTATTATTAGGTATAGATATGGTAGATATGTTTCTTCACGGTGTCAGAACATATAATGCTTCAAAAGAAGAGTTCTTTAATTTGAAGGCTGCCATATTATGGACGATTCATGATTCACGGTCCTAGGGTATACAGCGAGTTGTACCACCTCCGGTGAAGGAGCTTGTCCTGAATGTTATTGACACATGTTGTCGTAGGCTGAATGATGGTAGCAAGGCATGCTACACGGGGCATCACAGGTTCTTACATGAAGACCACCCCTTTAGGTCCAATACCCATTCCTTTGATTGTTGGAGATATGCTCTAGAGGCAATCATGTATGATGATATTTCCTATGTGTTTATGAATAAAGATAATCCTTGAACATTATCAATGATGTGTATCAGCAAGTACGTGACTTGTTTGTGGGACTATGCATTGTATGATGACTGTCCTAAAAGGTCCCTAGTCGAAAGGGTTGTGTGGACGCGCAGCCAACTAGACTAGCATATGACACGGTCGATGGCTTGGTCTCACTAGCCATGGAGAATTGGATGCTAACCGGATAATATGGACTTGGAAGGATCTGGTCGGATTCGACGTAGTCGGATCCGAGTCGAGATAAGGTCTGAGACGGAGAGACCCAACTATGAGACGCAACAATATGTCATATGTGAGTCTCTAGTACAACATATGTTCTATGTCCTAAGACCTGCGCTGACGCATGTACTCGGGATGGTGACAGACTTACTTTGGGCCGACCAAACGCTACTCTATAACTGGGTAGTTATGAAGGTAGGTTTTTGGTTTGTCCAGAACCATGCTGCAAGACGTGGTTGAGTAAGATGGGATTTGCCCCTCCGATCAGGAGAAATATACTCTGGGCCCCTCGTGTGATCCGACCAGGATAAGCATGGCCATGCGACAAGAATTATGAGATAATCCGTTTTGTGGTCGGCATCACTGGAACGAGAAAGAGGTCGGGCTAGCACAAGGATGACAGACTCGCCTTGAGCCCGACAACATATATCATGTGGCAAAAGGGAAGTATGATGTACAGGTTCGACTAAACAGCTTCATAGTATGTTTGGTGTTCTTCATGCCTTGCTAGAGCCCGCTACCAACTGTGCAGTTCGGAGGTGATTCGAACTGCGACCAAGCCGGCTTGGACCTAAGGGGTTGCGCGCTTAAGGGAAGGAACCTACGTGGCTGGATCTGTGGACACTGATCGGATCGGATCCGAGCTGTATTCGGATTATGGCCGAGTAGACTTATGAGCTTTAGGGTCCGTGCAAGGCCCAAGTGTTGAGCCTGCGACGGACGCCTATATAAAGTGGAGGTGCCACACACTCACGCGATTTGATCGCTTCCGCGCTGTCACTAGGGTTTGCATGTGTTGCGAATAGACACCTCCATTCACCGGCGGGTGTGTGATCGGACCTACCAGTCCGCTGCACGACGTTCCTCCTGCACACGCGGATACTGTTAGAGGCAGTGCACTTTCTCCGCTCCGGCGAACCTGTACGTGGGAACCGACTACCGGCTATACGAGGGAGATCGGACGAGGAGGATACGATCCACGCGGATGCGCTGCCCCAACTCTTCTTCCGCTGCACGACACTACGCGTCTAGTGGTAACGAACTGTGATCCATCTCCTGTAGCACGTTCTTGGTTGTTCTACGCGTAGGAAAATTTAATTTGCAGTCGACGCACCCTACCATAGAACCCAACATTGATGGCATTGCTTAGCATATGCCAGCACCGATTCCTCTCTCTGGACTAGAAATTTTTGCTTAGATGAAATATATGCATACAATTTTTGGGAAGGATCCTTCTCGGGAGAAGAAAACCAAGCGGAAGCGCAAGGATGATGAGCCGTTAATAGTTTGGAAAAGGAAGTCTATTTTTCCAGGCTGCCATATTGGGAGAGCTTGTTGCTACATCACAACTTAGACGTCATGCACATAGAAAAAAAATGTATGTGAGAACATAATCAACACATTGTTGTCCAGTGATGAGAAATCTAAGGATAATCTGAATTGTTGCTTGGACCTTCAAGCTCTAAACATTAGAAGTGACCTTCATCATGTTGAACTTGAAGCAGAAGATAAATTTTATTTACCTATAGCACCTTATGAAATGAATGTTGCCCAACAGAGGTTATTTTTTGGAGTACTTAAAGGAGCTAGGTTCCCTTACGGGTTAGCGGCTAATATACGTGGTAATGTGCATGTCAAGGAAAGGAAAATAATTGGGCTAAAGAGCCATGACAACCACGTCTTGATGCAACATTTTCTACCACTTGCTGTGAGAAGGCTATTGCCTAGAAAAGTTAGTGCAACACTGATTCGTGTTAGCAATTTTTTCAAGTAGATTTACTCACATGTTATTTCTGTTAGTGATATGGAAAAACTAGAGGCTGAAATAGCTGAGTGTGACCATGTATTTAGATTTATGACTTCATATTCTCACTCATTCCTTTTGCATGGTAAAGCAAATGCTTTAGTTGTGATTGCACAACAAAAAAAGAAGAGAGGACACTAGTAGAAAAAGGGTCAAATGTGAAGCACATTAGTGCCGGTTTGAATTTGAGCCGGCACTAATGTGACCATTAGTGCCGGTTCCAACGGCTAGGCGGGCGGGCATCATTAGTACCGGTTCGTGGGAAACCTTTAGTACCGGTTCATGCCATGAACCGGTACTAATGAGGCTGTGTCAGGCTATGGTCAGTCTAGAGCCCCCACGAAGACCTTTAGTACTGCTTCATGCCATGAACCGGTACTAGAGTTTCTTTGTAAGCACATTTTTAGTCCCACCTCGCCAAGAGAGAGGAACTATGAGTGGTTTATAAGCCGTGAGTGCACAGACAATGACGAAGAGTTGCAATGCTCACCTGCATGTTGATTAGCTTCTTGCCTTGCGGAATAGCATAGATTGCACTGATCTATCTGCAGTGCAGTCTACACTATTCCGAATGGCTTGAAGCAAATTAACCAGCATTGCACCTCTTTTTTACTTTTAATAACTTATTTGAACTCCGGACTTCTTTTGTGTTCAAAGTGACGTCATCAATTTCCAACATGTTCTGACATCATTTGTTGTTTTTCGGTCATTTACCTATAAATGACCGTGAAATTGAAAATCACTACAAAATGAATCCTGAAAATGTTGAAACTTGGCATGGTATCATCATATCACTTGCATAGCATGCGCGAAAGAGTAGAGAGGGTCACGGCAAAAACTGGACGCACTTCGTGTACAAACTGGACAAACTCTTTCGGAGTATCAGGGTTTCGGACGAGAACTCATCTGTTACATGGCCACTTCAATGTTTTTTAAACTTATTTGAACTCCAGACTTCTTTTGTGTTCAGTATGCAGCATTCAAAGCGATGTCATCAATTTTCAACATGTTCTGACATCATTTGTTGTATTTCGGTCATTTACCTAATTGTTTAGAGAGCTAAATGACCGTGAAATTGAAAATCACTACAAAATGAATCCTGAAAATGTTGAAACTTGGCATGGAATCATCATATCACCTGCATAGCATGCGCAAAAGAGTAGACAGGGCCACGGCAAGAACTGGACGCACTTCGTGTACAAACTAGGCAAACTCTTTCGGAGTATCAGGGTTTCGGACGAGAACTCATCTGTTACATGGCCACTTCAATGTTTTTTAAACTTATTTGAACTCCGGACTTCTTTTGTGTTCAATATGCAGCATTCAAAGCGAGGTCATCAATTTCCAACATGTTCTGACATCATTTGTTGTTTTTCGGTCATTTGCCTAATTGTTTAGAGAGCTAAATGACCGTGAAATTGAAAATCACTACAAAATGAATGCTGAAGGAACTTGGCATGGTATCATCATATCACCTGCATAGCATGCGCGAAAGAGTAGAGAGGGTCACAGCAAAAACTGGACGCACTTCGTATACAAACTGGACAAACTCTTTCGGAGTATCAAGGTTTCGGACGAGAACTCATCTGTTACACGGCCACTTCAATGTTTTTTAAACTTATTTAAACTCCAGACTTCTTTTGTGTTCAGTATGCAGCATTCAAAGCGACGTCATCAATTTCCAATATGTTCTAACATCATTTGTTGTTTTTCGATCATTTACCTAATTGTTTAGAGAGCTAAATGACCGTCAAATTGAAAATCACTACAAAATGAATCCTGAAAATGTTGAAACTTGGCATGGTATCATCATTTCTCCCGCATAGCATGTGCGAAAGAGTAGAGCGGGTCACGGCAAAAACTGGACGCACTTCGTGTACAAACTGGACAAACTCTTTCGGAGTATTAGGGTTTTGGACGAGAACTCATCTGTTACACGGCCACTTCAATGTTTTTTAAACTTATTTGAACTCCGGACTTCTTTTGTGTTCAGTATGCAGCATTCAATTTCCAGAAGAAAATAAATAGAAGAAAAGAAATAATGCAGAAAATAAAAAACTTACAAAAAATTACTCAAAAATATATAGAAGAAAATAAATAATGCAGAAAAGAAAAAACCTATATAAAAAACTACTCAAAAATAAATAGAAGAAAATAAATAATGCAGAAAAGAAAAGACTATATAAAAAATTTGTTGGTGCGCTGCCGAGTGGGCCTGCCAGACCTTGGGTGTGCAAATGTAGGCCCACAAGCGCCAGCAGGCTCACAGGGCAGCGCGCCCTAGTTAATTAGGCCCAGAAGTCTGCTATATAGAGAAGCTCGAAGGAGCAGCCGCGGCTGGGTTTATAAACCAGTGCGGCTGCCCTTCGCTCGGCGAGGTGGGACTAAACATTGTGCACCACCGGTGGCAACGCACAACCTTTAGTTCCGGTTGGTGGCTCCAACCGGTAATAAAGGGGGGGTCTTTAGTACCGGTTCGTGGCACGAACCAGTACTAAAGGGGCCGTTTCCCGCCCCTTGGCCTGGCGAAAATTGGCCTTTAGTACCGGTTGGTGGCTCCAACCCGCACTAAAGACCCCTCCTATATATATGGAACCAACGAAAAAATCAGTTTCATCGACCACCAGTAGTTCTTCTCGATCCAAACCTCTTCGCCGCGCCCGTCGCCCCATCGCGCGCCGCCCTCGCCGCCCCCGCCGCCCGTCGTCGCCGTCACCGCCGTAGCCCACGCCACCCGTCATCGTCGTCACTGCCGTCGCCCCCGCCACCCGTCGTCGCCGTAACCGCCCGGCCCGTCGCCCCCGCCGCGCCCGTACGTCGCCGCCACCTCTCGCCCGCCGCGCCCATCCCCACGTTGTCGCCCGCCGCCGCCCGTACGCCGCCGCCCGTACGCCGCCGCCCCCCGGTCGTACACACACACACACACATACACACACACACACACACCACACACACACATACAAACCACACACACACATACACACACACACACCACACAGACACACACATACACACCACACACATACACACACACACATTATTTTTACTTATTTTCTATTTTCTGTTGTTTAGATTAATGTTAGATAAATTACGTAGATAATAATTTTAGAATGTTAATGTTAGATGAATTATATGGAAAAGATGTTAAATATTAATGTCAAATATATTTTACATGAATTAGAACAAGTTGAACTAGTTGAATTAGTATAGCTAGATATTAATTAGGTATATATATGAGATTTGAACTAGTTGAATTAATATAACTAGTTTATTTTTAGTATGAAAATTAATAGAAGTTTATTTTTAGTAAAAAAATTTAGGTATATGAGATTTGATGATCTAATCAAAATATTACTATATAGAACTACCTACTTTATTTTAGTAAGAAATTAATAGAACTATTTTATTTTTAGTAAATGCTTAGTTGAATTAATAGAACTAGTTTATTTAGTTGAATTAATAGAACTAGTAAGTGTTTAATGTTTCACTTATCTATGAACATATATGTTAGATATTAGATATAAATTATATGTTAGATATTTATTTAATTTAGTTATATGAGATTTCATTATCTAATTAACATTTTATTATATAGAACTAGCTACCTTATTTTTAGTAAGAAAATTAATACAACTAGTTTAGTTGAATTAATTAGTTGAACTAGTTAGTTGAATTAGTTCAATTAATTAGGTATATTCTTCGTAAGTGCTTAGTTGAACTAGTTGAATTAACAGAATTAGTTGTATTAATAGAACTAATAAGTGTTTAATGTTTAACCTATGAACATAGGAATGTCGTCTGACGACGAACACGATTTCATTATGTGCGAATACTGTCAAGACCAGCGCGGCCTGTGCGGCAGAAATTTTCTAGTTGATGATAGACGCTTCAGCATCAAGCTCGATAAGAACTTCGAAGTGGATACAGTAAGTCATAACGATAAGTCTTTTTTCGTAATTAAGAATGACTTATGCTTCATTTGCTTCACCTTTTCATTTTAATTTTTCACTATTCTACTAGCGTATCCCCTGCCATGCAAGAATTTTTGTCTTGGATAAGATAGGTTTCAGTCCTGACGAAACTATGGAGGTAAAAAGAGTTTACTTGAAGACTGAGCATGGTTATACCTTCAACGTCAAATTATACAATGCAGACACATACACCTATTTTGAATGCAAAACTTGGCAAGCACTATGCAAGGCTTATGCATTTGAGCCTGATATGGTTATCACCTTTGATATTCGTCCGGAAGGTGATATTGAAGGTAATAGAGACATCTGGGTCGATGTGCAGATGCCTCCAGTTCTACCATTATGTGAGTTTCTCGACCATATTTATGTCTTCGATATGAGATTATTTGAACCAGTTGAATAATTAATAGATCTCAATTTATATTGACAGCTTACTTCCAATCAAGCAAACATGTCTGGCGCTTGGTAGACAGGACCGTCCACTGTCCGGGGGATGAACTAAACTGCGAGGAGACAAGTCATTATGTTTCATGGCTTTAGGATCTTGATGTTGTCAAGACAAATTTCTTTCCTGCACTTAGAAATGTTAGTACTCAAAACGTGCGACCAATAGTGTTCGTACTGAACTACGTCACATATATATAGGAAAGATGGTAAGATTTCTACTATTTCTCCTCAATGCATCTTTTGCATACATTATTTTTTAAGCTAAACTTCATTGCTAAGTATGTTACTATACGATGTTCTTCAACAGGGACTCCCGATGAATATTGTGCCTGATTGGATCGAGACTAAAGGTACCATGAATATTGTTAGCTTACGGCCAAGATATCCTACACTGCACTTTAGTGCATTCAGGATTTCTAATAGCGAGGAATGCTTAATAGTAAAAGACTGGAGCAAAGTTGTGAACAATCACAGAGAAGTACTAGGGGGCAGCAATTAGAAGCGCAACCCACGATTAGGAGACAGGTTCATTTGCATGCTCCAATATGATGAATCAGCAAAGCTATACATGTTCTATGCTATTTTACCTGAGAGAGAGCAGCAAGAGAGATTAATTAGCTAGTTCATGCTCTTAGTACTTGTCCTCTCATGTCCGTGTTCTTCGTCCTGAACTTAATCTCAAAGAGTGATTTGCTTTTGTGGTGTTATGAACGCTTATAATATCATTAGCATGTTGAACTCGATCATATCTTTGCTATGAAAACCATTGGTGATGATATATATGATGCAAGAGTTTTTATATTAATTAATATGATGATGATGATGATGATGATGATGAGTTATTATATCATTTATGAAAGAAATTGCATATTAGTTTCAACTGGATGGATTCTAGCTAAGTGATCAAGTATATGCCATATCCATATTACCTCGATCACTTAAGTAGGTGATCAAGTATATATAATATGGATATGACATATACTTGATGACTTAGCTAGGATCCACACGCATCCAGTCAAACTAATCACCTAATGATTTAACAACTCATTATAATGTAAAACAATCACTAAATTAAATTGAAAACACAAAATTAAAGTAAAAATAAAAAATAAAACCAAAACACACCAAAACATTTAGTACCGGTTAGTGTTACCAACCGGTACTAATGTCCTATGTGCCCACGGAGCTGGCTCGTGCCATGTGTTTGCCCTTTAGCACCGGTTCATGCTGAACCGGTACTAAAGGGGGGCCTTTAGTGCCGGTTACCGAACCGGCACTAAAGCCCCTTACGAACCGGTGCTATTGCCCGATTCTGCACTAGTGGGAAGGGGTCCCACTGAATTAAGGAAGATATATGATAGAGACAAACCTAAACAAAAAGTTGAACTAAATGAGTTTGGTCAGCATGTTGGTAGCAATGGTAAAAAAATTGCTAATTTCTTTGGAAATTGGTAAGGAAGCAATTGTCCGTGCTAATTGAGGACTAGAGATATTTTGATCCCAAGTTAAAGTTAAAGCTATGGGATGACATAAAGGTTGTTTAGATTGTCAAAATATTTTTTCCTATAGTCTCTATTTTGAAGGAAATATGCCCTAGAGGCAATAATAAAGTTGTTATTTATATTTCCTTATATCATGATAAATGTTTATTATTATACATGCTAGAATTATATTAACCAGAAACTTAGTACATGTGTGAATACATAGACAAACTGAGTGTTACTAGGATGCCTCTACTTGACGAGCTCGTTAACCAAAGATGGTTAAGTTTCCTAACCATAGACATGAGTTGTCATTTGATTACCGGGATCACATCATTAAAAAATGATGTCATTGACTTGGCCCATTTGTTAGCTTAGCACGATGATCGTTTAGTTTTTTGCTATTGATTTCTTCATAACTTATACATGTTCCTATGACTATGAGATTATGCAACTCCCAAATGCCAGAGGAACACTTAGTGTGCTATCAAACATCACAACGTAACTGGGTGACTATAAAGATGCTCTACAGGTGTCGCCGATGGTGTTTGTTGAGTTGGCATAGATCGAGATTAGGATTTGTCACTCTGTGTATCAGAGAGGTATCTCTGGGCCCTCTCGGTAATGCGCATCACAATAAGCCTTGCAAGCAATGTGACTAATGAGTTAGTTACAAGATATTGCATTACGAAACGAGTAAAGAGACTTGTCGGCAACGAGATTGAATTAGGTATTGAGATACCGACGATCGAATCTCGGGAAGTAACATACTGATGATAAAGGGAACAACGTATACTGTTATGCGGTTTGACCGATAAAGATCTTCGTAGAATATGTAGGAGCCAATATGAGCATCCAGGTTCCGCTATTGGTTATTGACCGGAGATGAGTCTTGGTCATGTCTACATAGTTCTTGAACCCGTAGGGTCCGCACGCTTCACGTTCAATGACTTTCGGTATTATGAATTTATGTGTTTTGATGTACCGACTACCGAAGGTAGATCGGAGTCCCGGATGTGATCACGGACATGCCAAAGAGTCTCTAAATAGTCGAGACATAAAGATCGATATATTGGAAGGCTATGTTTGGACATCGGAATTGTTTCAGATGAGTTCGGGCATTTATCGGAGTACCGGGGGCTTACCGGTACCCCTCGGGGAGTCAATGTGCCTTATTGGGCCTTAGTGGGAGAGAGCAGGAGGCGGCCAAGGTGGGCCCCCAAGCCTAATCTGAATTGGGAGGGGGGCCGGCCCCTTTCCTTCCCTCGCTCTCCTCTTCCTTCTTCTCCTACTCCAACTAGGGAAGGGGGGAAACATACTCCTACTGGGAGTAGGACTCCCCCCTTGGGCGTGCCATGAGTGGGTCGGCCATCCCCTCCTCCACTCCTTTATATATGAGGGAGCGGGCACCCCATAGACACACAAGTTGATTTCTTAGCCATGTGCGGTGCCCCCCTCCAAAGATTCCACCTCGGTCATATCGTTGTAGTTCTTAGGCAAAGCCCTACGTCAGTAACTTCATCATCACCGTCATCATGCCATCGTGCTAACGAAACTCTCCCTCAGCCTCAACTGGATCAAGATTACGAGGGACGTCACTGAGCTGAACGTGTGCAGATCGCTGAGGTGCCGTGCATTCGGTACTTGATCGGTTGGATCATGAAGATGTTCGACTATATCAACCGCGTTTCATAACGTTTCTGCTTTCAGTCTACGAGGGTACATAGACATACTCTTCCCCTCTCGATGCTATGCATCTCCTAGATAGATCTTGCGTGATCGTAGAATTGTTTTTGAAATACTGCGTTCCCCAACAGTGGCATCAGAGCCAGGTCTATGCGTAGATGTTATATGCACGAGTAGAACACAAAGGAGTTGTGGGCGTGAGTATATACATATTGCTTGCCGTCACTAGTTGATTATTGATTCAGCGGTATTGTTGGATGAAGCGGCTCACACAGACCTTACGCGTATGCTTACGCGAGACTGGTTCTAGCGACGTGCTTCGCACACAGGTGGCTAGTGGGTGTCTGTTTCTCCAACTTTAGTTGAATCGGTTTCAATGAGCAGGCTTCTTTCTAAATATCAAAAAGCAATCACTATACTACGTTGTTGTTGTGATGCGTAGGTAATAACGGTTCTTGCTAGAAGCCCGTAGCAGCCACGTAAAACTTGCAACAAGTAGAGGACGTCTAACTTGTTTTTGCAGGGCATGTTGTGATGTGATATGGTCAAGATGTGATTATATAAATTGTTGTATGAGATGATCATGTTTTGTAAAATAGTTATCGGCAACTGGCAACAGCCATATGGTTGTCGCTTTAGTGTATGAAATGCAATTGCCATGTTATTGCTATACTTTATCACTAGGCGGTAGCGATAATCGTAGAAGCAATAGTTGGCGAGACGACAACGATGCTTCGATGGAGATCAAGGTGTCAAGCCGTTGACGATGGTGATCATGATGGTGCTTTGGAGATGGAGATCAAAAGCACAAGATGATGATGGCCATAGCATATCACTTATATTTGATTGCATGTGATGTTTATCCTTTATGAATCTTATTTTGCTTAGTTCGTCGGTAGCATTATAAGATGATCTCTCACTAAATTTCAAGGCACAAGTGTTCTCCCTGAGTATGCACCGTTGCTACAGTTCGTCGTGCCGAGACACCACGTCCTCTACGTTCACATACAATGGGTGCAAGCCAGTTTTGCACACGCAGAATACTATTGTTAAACTTGATGAGCCTAGCTTATGCAGATATGGCCTCGGAACACTGAGACCGAAAGGTCGAGCGTGAATCATATAGTAGATATGATCAACATAGTGATGTTGACCATTCAAAACTACTCTATCTACTTAATTTATCATGAACTTAGTACCTGATAGTATTTTGCAAGTCTATGTTGTTGTAGATAGATGGCCCGTGTTGTTGTTCCATTGAATTTTAATGCGTTCCTAGAGAAAGCTAAGTTGAAAGATGACGGTAGCAACTACACGGACTGGATCTGTAACTTGAGGATTATCCTCATTGATGCACAGAAGAATTACGTCCTGGAAGCACCGTTGGGTTACAAGCCTGCTGCAGATGCTGCTGACAACGATAGGAACGTCTGGCAGAGCAAAGCTGATGACTACTCGATAGTTCAGTGTCGGAGTAATGGGCTACGGGTAGGCTAACCCAGACAAAGAACCTTTCAAGACATCGGGGCAGGATGCACCCACTAGACCCCAGGACGAACAGCCGCCTTCTGAGAGTCGGCGGCAAGGCGGCCGACTGCCCACTCGCGGCCGAGTCCCAGGGACGACTTTAGGATGAGCCGACTCCTGACCGGTGACTTCCAGAGAAGCAGGCCATGGGGAGTCGGCCCGCGACGCCAACAACCGCCATGCCCTCATAAAGAGGTACGGGACCGAGAGTGGCCACAGTAAGGTCCAGTCCCACCCTTTTCCAAGGGCAGGCGTGGCCACAGTACGCCATACCCATGGAAATCTCGGCCCGGCGCGACACTGTTGCCATGCCGGCCCTGACGTCAGCCCCAGCGGGCGGAGTCCTGTGCCCACGACGGCCTGCCGGTACGACCCAGGGACGACGGGTCCCACCAGTCGGCGGGCGTACAGAAGACGACGAGAGCGCCACCAGTCGGCCCCAGGAGTCGGCCGGCCCCTCCCACGGGCCACACGCGCCATTAACCAGACGCGACAGGGAGTGGCCACAGTGATCGCCCGCCAGATAGCGGAGCTATCGCCACGATACCATGACCGAGCCCACGTCATTAGAGGCACGGCTATAGTAATATACAGGCGGCAAGACCCGCCCGCGGCGGAGGCGGCTTGTCGGCTTCGTACCGAGCCAGTCGGGGGGGCCCACCAGTCGGCGGGCTCCAGGAGTCGGCGGATAAGACGGCAGCCAGAGAGACTGACGGCTAGACCCGCGTCCAGCCGGATTACCATTGTACCCCTGGTGGGTAGGCCTATATAAACCCCCAGGGCACCCATGCAAAGGGTTGGAATCCATTAGCACTAGACCAGATCATATAAGAAGGAGAGAGCTAGCCTTACCTTCTCCTACCTCCAGGAAACAGCTCAAGGAGCAACCATGTACACACTTTGCCATAGTGATCATGCGGAGACCCCGTAGAGCAGCAGTAGGGGTATTATCTCCATGGAGAGCCCCGAAGCTGGGTAAGATTAGCTGGCATGCATGCCTTCGCCTTATCCCGTTTCCAGGCACCGGCGACGTTCTACTCGCCCCCACCATGATAAGCCATCCTTTGGCATATGTCGCACCCAACCCCCGACATTTGGCGCCCACCGTGGGGCCTGGTGCACCATTGTCCGGAGACCTGCTCTGGCAGGAACCCTTTTCCTCCCTGGCGATCGCAACCAGCCCGGCACGCCAGATGGAGTTTGCGCCGACGCGCTGCATGGCGTTGAGATCGCCTGCGCAGCCAGCTGCCTCGTCGATCTTGTCAGCGAGGTTCGCCTCTCCGATGAGCCTGCATCCGACGCAGGCACGGGCGGCCCCGAGGGCCTCCTCGCGGGCCTCCTTGACCAACTCCACGTCGCCGGCGAGCCTGCCGTGGACTTGGAGTATGTAGGCTCCACCGACCCGATGCTGGTCGACTCTGACACCGCGTCGCTCGACGCGTTCCCCACCAACGTGGTGGTCTACGATGAGCTGCTCCCTCACGCGGAGAGCGACGGAAGCACCGTCACAGAGGTGCTCGTCATCGGTCATGACGAGCCTCCCGATGGAGGAGCGCATGACCCACTTGGCGCGGTACTGCAAGACCTGGCCGTGCCCATTCCGGAAGACGCTGACGCGGAGACGTTGGAGGCGCGCCACCTTCAACTCGTCGAAGGCGCGAAGAAGCTGGCTAGCATGAGACGCTTGTCAGAAGCCTACCAGCATGAGATGGATCGCGCTGTAGGTGGCTCGCCAGCCCCAACTGGGCCCAGCCACCTAGGCGCGGTCTAGCAGCGCGGCGTGGCCATCGCCAACCTATTCGGGGAAAATCGCCCTGTGTACGCCACGCCTGCGGAGAACATTCGAGCCGCCCAGGCGGCGGCGGACGATCTCGACAACTTCGAGGGCGAGCAGTGCCGCCTGATGACGGAGCGAGTCCAGCGGCTCCTCGACGCGGCTGCCGCGCAGAACGAGGCCGGCTGCCGCACAAAGGCGCCGCAGCGACAAAACGACGACCCGCCTCCACGCCGAGACCAAGGCGCGACGTCTCGGACACTGACTGACGGCGCCCGAGGAAGGAAAGACAAGGATCCTGCTGTCAGCCGCATTCGGACTCGCATTACCATAGAGCGCGACCAAGATGGCCGCCCAAGGGCAGTAGAATGACCGGATGACTGTCCGCCTCCTCCTCCTCGCAAGGAAAGGCGAGTCTCCCTGCCGCCTGTTGACCATCCGACTCTCGGCGACCGCCTTGGCCATCGAGAGGGAGTCGGAGAAAATGACACCCGCCACCGGATCGACTGACTTCACCGATCCTTGGCGCTAGAAGAAGAAGATGAGTTGGGTCCACCTTGTTTCGAGCCCCGCATTCGAGACGAGCCCTTTCCCAAAGGGTTCACGCTCCCAAGAGACACGCCCAAGTACACCGGTTCTGTGAAGCCAGAGGACTGGCTGGTTGACTACTCCACGGCCGTCAACATAGCGAACGGCAACAAGCGCGTTGCCGTAAAATACGTTCCGCTCATGCTCCAGGGCATGGCCCGGACATGGCTGAACAGCTTGAAGCCCCACAGTGTCAACAGCTGGGTCGACTTCACCGATGCATTCGTCCGCAACTTCACAAGCACGTACAAGCGTCCTCCCAAACCTCGCCAGCTTTCCTTGTGCGTGCAAGGCCCCAACGAGTGGACTCGCGACTACCTCACGCGTTGGGCCAAGCTCCGGAACTCTTGCAAGGGCGTGCACGAGGTGCAGGCTATCGAGTACTTCACCGCCGGGTGCAGAGAAGGCACCCTCCTCAAGCACAAGCTCCTTTGCGACGAGCCAGAAACCCTCGACGAGCAGCTGATCATAGCAGACAAGTATGCAACGGCCGACTCCTCCATAAAGGCGGAGATTCAAGTTAGTGCGACTAGCAAAGTGGCCCCTCTGGCTCCTAGAACTCTGGCTGGAGATGCAAGTCGGTGATAGTAGCCAAGCGACCAGAAGCGCAAGGCCCCGCAGCCGGCTTCCAGGAGCCGGCAGGTGGCGACAGTCGAAGACCAGCAGCCGGATGGGAAGCCTCCACCCAAGCGACAGAAAGGCAGCAAGCCCAACTGGTTGCCGGCTTTCTCATACGAGCAGACTCTGGATGGTCCTTGCAAGTTCCACAGCGGCTCACCAGGATCGCCAAAGGAGACGGCCTCCTGCCTCCACCGCCTACTGGGCAGCAGCCTCCGCCTCCGCCCCAGCAGTCGGCTGTTAGGCCAGTCGGCGCAGTACAAGACGAGTACCCCGAAGAGCATGAAGCCTACATGGTATTTACCGGCCTGGCTGATGATCGATGCAGCAGGTGGCAGCAGCAGCAAGAGGTGAATGCAGTAGCATCAGAGACACCAGAATTCATGTACTGCTCCGAGAAGCCTATCAGCTGGAGCAGAGCTTATCACCCAGAGGTGATGCCGAGTCCGGGCTCTTATGCCTTGGTCTTGGATGCCACCTTTGCCACGGATAGACGAGCTACTCATTTCTCGCGAGTTTTGATAGACGGGGGCAGCATCATCAACATCCAGTACAAGGACACCATGGAGAAGTTGGGAATCAAGCAAAGACAGCTTCAGAACAGCCGGACTATGTTCCACGGCATTGTTCCTGGCCTTTCCTGCTCACCAATCGGCAAGATCCTGATTGACGTCCTCTTTGGAGACAAAGATCACTTCCGCCGAGAGTTAGTTTGGTTTGAGGTGGTGGATCTCGAGAGCCCATACCATGCATTACTTGGCCGACCCGCCCTGGCCAAGTTCATGGCGGTCCCCCACTACGCCTACCTCAAGATGAAGATGCCTAGTTCCAAGGGGATTCTGACCGTTGCCGGCGACTACCGGAAGTCGTCTACCTGTGCGGCTGAAAGTAGTCAGTTGGCCGAGTCCCTGGTGGTCGCGGCCGAGAAGCGGCTCCTTGACCGGGTTGTGGCGAGGGCCGGCAAGCAGCTAGAGGTGTCGCCTAACCCCAAGGAGTCGGAGGCTGATGGTTCGTTCAAGACCGGCCAAAGAGACAAAGAAGATACCCTTGGATCCGGAGCACCTAGAGAGGTACGCTGTCGTAGGCGCAACCCTCGACAGCAAATAGGAAGGCAAGCTCGTCGATTTCCTCCGTGAGAATCCGGACATCTTCGCATGGTCCCCCAAAGACATGCCAGGTGTACCGACGGAATTTGCCGAGCACAAGTTACATGTCCGATCTGATGCAAAGCCAGTCAGGCAGCCCTTGCCCGCCTATCAGAAGAAAAGAGAAGAGTTGTTGGAGAAGAGATAGCCCGACTCCTGGCAGCCGGCTTCATTATGGAATTATTCTTTCCAGAGTGGCTAGCCAACCCAGTCCTGGTACTGAAGAAGAACAAGTGGTGGCGAATGTGTATTAACTACACAAGCCTCAACGAGGCTTGCCCCAAGGACCCGTTTGCTTTGCCAAGAATTGATCAGGTGATAGACTCCACAGCCGGATGCGAGCTGTTGAGCTTCTTGGATGCATATTCAGGATATCACCAGATCAAGCTGAACCCGGCTGACAGACTGAAGACAGCCTTCATCACACCGTTTGGAGCCTTCTGCTACCTAACCATGACGTTCAGCTTGAGGAGTGCTGGCGCCACCTTTCGGCGTTGCATGCAGAAGTGCCTCCTCAAGCAACTCGGCAGAAACGCCCACGTCTACGTGGACGATGTGGTGGTGAAGACGGAGAAGCGTGGAACACTTCTGGAACACCTCAAGGAGACCTTTGAGAACCTGTGCCGATTCCAGATCAAGCTCAACCCTGAGAAGTGCATCTTCGGAGTACCAGCCGGCCGACTCCTTGGCTTCCTGGTCTTTGAACATGGCATAGAGTGCAACCCTGTAAAGTTCAAGGCCATTGAGAGGATGGAGGTACCCAGCCGACTGCTGAACGTGCAAAAGTTCACTGGCTGCTTGGTGTCCATCAGCCGATTCATCAGCCGGCTGGGCGAGAAAGCTCTCCCCTTATACCAGCTCATGAAGAAGACCACTTTTTTCGAGTGGAACCACAAGGCGGATGAAGCCTTTCTCTAGTTGAAGAAGATGTTGACTACTCCACACGTTCTGGGGGCTCCGACTCCTAAGGAGCCTATGCTCCTGTACATCGCCGCCACCAGCCGGGTAGTCAGCATAGTCATTGTAGTGGAACGCAAGGAGGAAGGCAAGGCACTACCTGTCCATGGACCGGTATATTACCTGAGCGAAGTGCTGTCGACCTCCAAGCAGAACTACCCCCACTACCAGAAGATGTGCTATGTCATGCACTTTGCCACCAAGAAGTTGAAGCCTTACTTTCAAGAGCATCCAATCACTCTGGTCTGCACGACCCCACTTGCCGAGATGCTTCTGGTCGAGTGGCCAAATAGGCCATAGAGTTGGCTCCCTACACCATCCACTACCAGCCCCGCACCGCCATCAAGTCACAAGCACTGGCCGAATTCCTCATCGACTGGGCCGAGACCAAGTACCTACCACTAGCGCCCAACTCCACCCATTGGCGGATGCATTTCGACGGCTCCAAGATGCGCACCAGCTTGGGAGTCGGTGTTGTCCTCACTTCTCCTAAAGGCAACAAGCTCAAATACGCACTGCAAATCCACTTTGCCGCCTCCAACAAAGTCGCCGAATACGAGGCGCTCGTTCACGGGCTCCGGCTTGCCAAAGAACTTGGCATTCGCCGGATCCTGTGTTATGGCGACTCGGACTTAGTGGTCCAGCAGTCGTCTGGTGACTGGGACGCCAAAGATGCAAACATGGCGAGTTACCGTTTCCTCGTGCAGCAACTCAGTGGATATTTCGAGGGATGCGAGCTCCTCCATGTGCCAAGAAGCGACAACGACCAAGCAGATACCCTGGCACGAGTCGGCTCCACCCGCCAAGCAATACCATCTGGCGTTGCCCTTCAATGCCTCCTCAAGCCGTCTGTCAATCCTTCACCAGAATCAGACTCCATCTTTGGGTCGGCTCCTCCCGAAGAAGTCGGATTCGACTCCAGAGCTCCGGCAGACGGAACGAGGATTTTGGCAGATGGCTCCAAAGCCGCCACAGTCGAAGTCGGCCTAGGGACTACAGAACCCAGCCCGAGGACTGCGGCGGCCAGCCCGAAGACTCCAGAACTCGGCCCGAGGGCTGCACCAGTCGGCCCGGGGACTTCATTAATCCAGCAAGCGGTTGCTGACTCCAGCCCGCCGCTTCCCAGCCCAGCCGCCCTCGTCCAAGTCGCAGTTCTGGCAGTCGAAGAAATAGCAGCACCCTCATGGGCCCAGCCCATCCTTAAATTCCTAGTGAGCAAAGAGCTGCCGACTGATGAGACCTTAGCTCGGCAAGTACAACACCGAGCGGCAGCCTACACCATAGTCAACAGAGAGCTGGTCAGGCGCAGCGTCACTGGTGTCTACCAGCGCTGCGTAGAGCCAGAGCAAGGCCAAGCAATTCTCAAAGACATCCATCAAGGCGAGTGCGGCCACCATGCGGCTTCAAGAGCACTTATCACCAAAGCCTTCCGACACGGTTTCTTTTGGCCAACGGCCTTAGAAGAGGCCAAGGAATTGGTCCAAAAAAGCAAAGGGTGCCAGAAGTTCTGCTCCAAGCCGCATCAGTCGGCTTCTGCACTCAAGACCATCCCCATTGCCTGGCCCTTCGCAGTTTGGGGCCTAGACATGGTGGGACCATTCAAGACGGCACGAGGTGGATTAACTCACTTACTTGTCGCGATGGACAAGTTCACCAAGTGGATAGAAGCGAAGCCAATCAAGAAACTGAATGGTCTGACTGCCGTGACTTTCATCTCCGACATCACAATTCGGTAAGGCGTACCACACAGCATCATCACTGACAACGACACGAATTTTGCCAAAGGCGCCTTTCGTTTCTGCACGACACAGGGCATCCGACTGGACGTAGCGTCCGTCGCCCATCCATAGTCAAACGGCCAGGTGGAGCGAGCAAACGGCCTCATCCTGTCCGGCATCAGGCCCCGACTGGTCGAGCCTCTGGAGCGCTCTGCTGGCTGCTGGCTCGATGAGTTGTCAGTCGTCCTCTGGAGTCTGCGCACGACTCCAAATAAGTCAACCGGCTTCACGCCTTTCTTCCTCATCTACGGTGCTGAAGCCGCCATCCCAACGGACATAGAGTTCGATTCCCCACAAGTCACCATGTACACCGAGGAAGAAGCAGAAGAAGCACGTCAAGACGGCGTCGGTCTGCTGGAAGAGGGCCGGCTATTGGCACTCAGCTGGTCCAGCATCTACCATCTGAGCCTGCGCAGATACTACAATAGGAAGGTCAGGCCGAGATCTTTCTAAGAGGGCGACCTTGTGCTCCGACTGATCCAGTGAACAGCCGGCCAGCACAAGCTGTCGGCGCCTTGGGAAGGCCCCTTCATCATCAGCAAAGTGCTGGGCAACGACTCCTACTACCTGATCGACGCTCAGAAGCCCCGAGCACGCAAGAGGGACGACTCCGGCAAAGAGACAGAGCGGCAATGGAATGCAAACCTCCTCCAAATATTTTATAGTTAAACGCAGTATGTACCATCCTACCTTTTGTATTAAAAGTACCAAGACTTCGCCCCCCCCCCGAGAAGAGCTCGGGGACTGGCCTCTTTTAACTATATGATAAGAATTATGCCTCTGAGTATATTACTCTTTGTTATGCCGCTTGGCACCGGGTTCGACTAGTCAGCCCCGGGACTTGCCGCCCTGCGCTATGAAATTCTTCCTGCAGCCGAACATGTAGTGTGTGGCACCTAAGCCATCTCCTGTCAGAAGCCGCAGCTCATAGAGCGATTGTCTGGTGGGCAGGAGTAAGGAAGAATGGGCGTCCACATGAAAAATGGCTAAGGACTCAAAGCATAAACATAGCTTAAACCGGCTTCCAGCCTTTTTTTTCTCGCAAACTGACTCTTGAGTAGTCGGCTTGCCGCCTTCCATCTGACTTGCTAAACAACTCTAAAACGGCTAAGTACCTGCCTTCCCAAAGTGACCAAGCAATTGATCCAGCAGCAGTCCGCAGAGCGGCTGTCCGACTGACAAAGACGGCAACTGAGGGAAGGCGGCAAAGGAAAAAGCCAAAACAGCAATGAGCAAGAAAAGATAGAAGTCGGATGAATATTTACATAACAAAGGCCCTTGGCCGAACCTTCGAGCAGAAGTTCAAAATACACCCCGCGGGTGGAATTGTGCGAATTAACAAGTTCTTCAAAGACTATTAAAATAGATAAAACAAAGATAAGGTGGCAGCCTAGGAGGCGGCATACGGGTTCGGAGGATCGGAGGAGACGGCGGTGTTGGATGTTGGGGCGGCCGGCTGGGCGGTCTCGGCTTGATCGCCTCCGGCGGCAGTCATCTCGGGCGGGTACGGCTCGTTGCTGGAGGCGCGGTCGAGCGGAGGCTGGCCGTCCGCTCCGTCTTCCGGTGCCTCCGTCTCGCTTCCGTCCTCCACCTTGTCTTTCTCCTCGATGCTGGAGCCGATCACCTCCGCCGAGTCCTCGCCATAGTCTGTGTTCATCCCAAACCACTCCGGTGGTACCTCCCCGCCGTCTTCAGCCTGCTCGGGGACAAAGATGCTGGTGTCGGTGTACTCGGTGATCGCCGCAGCGCGCTTGACAAGGGTGTCTTCTGCGGCTGCCAGCTCCGGCTGGGCCTCTTACCGGAGTGTGGCCAGCCGGTCTAGGTCCAGCCTCGAATACCACGCCTTGACAAATTCCGATGCTTGGTGCGCTCCAGCCCGGGCCGAGGAACCCTTCCAGGCCTCAAGACGGCCAGCCGCGACCTCCAGCTAGTCGGCAGTCCGACTGGGGGTGCACGGAGCCTGCACGTCTGGCCACAGGGCGGCGATCGCTTGGGAGCCGACACGTTGAAGCCGGCGCAGCATCCGGTGGGCCGGCCGCAGACGAGCCCCAATGCTCAGAATATGCTCGTCAAGAGTCTAGGGGGCGTCGGCCGCGATCTCCGCACCATCTGCCCTCCGCTCCTCGCGGTCAGCCTCGATAGCTTGAATGGTGGCCTGCGAGTGGCCGGGGAAGAAGTCTGCCAAGACGAAAAGAATGAAGAACAAGTCAAAAAACCAGGGGTCGGCTCGACCTATAGTCGGCGGCTCGAAGAAGGAAAGCAAGGAAGCTCACCGTCGACGAGGTCCTCGATCTCGTGGAAGCCGGAGGCCAGCATTGCCTCCTTGTCAGTCCAGGAGGAGCACCCGCTCACTAACTCGGCTAGGAGGGCGGCCTCCTCTTCTTCCGCCTCCTTCTGTGTCTTCTTAAGAAGCTCCTTCTGCTCTACCAATTGTGCGGCCAGCAGATCGTGCTCTGCGGCGAGCTTGCTGCACTCCTCCCCCTTGGCGCGCAACGCGGTGTTGGCTTCGCTCAGCTGCTGTTGAAGAGTGGCGCTGGCCTCTGAAGAGAAAGAAGAGAGAAGGCGTTTAGTCATCAACAAAGAAGGTCGCCGGGGAGATTCGGCCCGACTGCTCAGTAGTCGGCCCGAATCTCGGGGACTACAGCCCGCGGGTGCGCCAGCGCGCCCCCGCAAAGAACAAAAACGACTCACTCCGGCTCTCCGACAAGTCGGCGGTCCGCTTGCGCAGCTCTTCAACGTTGCGGTTGAAGGCGGTGACACGGAGGTTGTGATAGTCCTGCGACAAGTATTTCAGACAAAAGTTAGTACCCAGAACTCACCAATTGGAGTTCCGGGCCGCCTGCTCAACAGCCGGCCCGAAACTCAGGGACTACACCCAATGGGTGCGCTGGCGCACCCCCACAGAGAGGAACAAGAAAACAAAGAAAAAGCAGAAAGCATACCCGGATGGCTGCCCGCGACGCTAGGTGCGCCTTGGTGTAGTTTTGGATAGCGTCGCTATCGGTGTCAAAACCGGCGGATCTCGGGTAGGTGGTCCCGAACTGTGCGTCTAGGCCGGATGGTAATAGGAGGCAAGGACACGAAGTTTTACCCAGGTTCGGGCCCTCTCGATGGAGGTGAAACCCTATGTCTTGCTTGATTAATATTGATGATATGGGTAGTACAAGAGTAGATCTACCACGAGATCAGAGAGGCTAAACCCTAGAAGCTAGCCTATGGTATGATTGTTGATGTGTATGTTGTCCTACGGACTAAAACCCTTTGGTTTATATAGACACCGGGTAGGGTTAGGGTTATATAGAGTCGGTTACAATGGTAGGAGATCTAAATATCCGTATCGCCAAGCTTGCCTTCCACGCCAAGGAAAGTCCCTTCCGGACATGGGACGAAGTCTTCAATCTTGTATCTTCATAGTCCAGGAGTCCGGCTGAAGGTATAGTCCGGCCATCCAGACACCCCCTAATACAGGACTCCCTCAGTAGCCCCTGAACTAGGCTTCAATGACGACGAGTCCGGCGCGCATATTGTCTTCGGCATTGCAAGGCGGGTACCTCCTCCAAGTACTTCATAGAAGATTTTGAACACAAAGGTAGTGTCCGGCTCTGCAAAATAAGTTTCCACATATTGCCATAGAGAGAATAATATTTACACAAATCTAATCTGCTGACGTATTCCGTAGCATGACATCACACTACGGCCAAGCTTTTATTCGAACCATTTTACTATTCCATCTCAGCGTGTTATGCGAGGCGGTTTCCTTGCCACGTCTTGTTAAAGCAGAGATCGTGTCCCCTTATTCCAGGATTCTCATCAATACAGGCGTGGGTAACCCAACCGTGCCTTTGATTACGGCGCTTGGGAGATAAGCCAGTTTCACCAGGCTGGTGGGGACACATAGTTTCGTCCACCCATATAAGGGGATAAGGATCCACCTTTGTACCTACGCCTTCTTCCTCCTTCACCTATCCATTCTTGCGCACTCGAGCTCCAGCGCCCAAGTCCGCACTCCCCACCTCAACCTTCTCCAGCCATGTCTAGGGCGGGAGGCAAGTGGATGGTCTCCTCCGTCACGGAGGGACACATCAAAAAACTAAGGAAGGCCGGATACCTGTCTAACGACATTCCGCACCGGCTTCCCAAAGAGGGGAAGCTCATCCCCACTCCCAGGCCCCATGAGAGGGTGGTATTCCTCCTCCATTTCCTCCACGGGCTAGGCTTTCCTCTGCATCCATTTGTCCGGGGGCTCATATTCTACTACGGCCTGGATTTCCACGATCTGGCCCCGAACTTTGTCCTCAACATCTCGGCGTTCATCGTCGTGTGCGAGGCCTTCCTCCACATCCGCACCCATTTCGGCCTATGGCTCAAGACTTTCAACGTCAAGCCGAAGGTGGTGCGCGGCAACCAGGCGGAGTGCGGAGGCGCCATGGTTGGCAAGATGGCCAACGTCCTATGGCTCGAGGGCTCCTTTGTGGAGACCCTGAAGGGGTGGCAATCGGGGTGGTTTTACATCACCGAGCTGCGCGACCCTAAGTGGGTTGCAATCCCCGAGTTCCGGTCCGGACCCCCAACGCGGCTCACGTCCTGGAAAGAGACGGGCCTGTCGTGGGGTAGCCAAAAGGAGGTGACCGGACTACAAACATGCATCCAATCCCTGGTGAACAAGCTGCTGAGGCTTGTCAACGTAGTCCAGGTTATGCTCATCCGCTTGATCCTCCCGTGTCAACAACGGGCTTTCAACCTGTGGGAGTTCGATCCGGCGCGGCATCAAACTCTGCGCAGGCTCTTCGACACGACATATGAAGATGCCTGGAGGGCACTTTTCAAAGGCGCCGAGGCTCCCGCATCCACTACCGAGGATCGCGGATACGGCGCGCTGCATCACGCTAGCGCGGTAAGCTTTTTGTACTTCTTACAGGGCACTAGTTTTTCATTGTGTAACTCTGTGCGGGATCTAAGCTCCCTTACCTTTGACAGGATTGGCAGGCGAAGTCCGGACGGATCGACTATCCGGCGCCTTTGCCCGAAGACCCAGCCGATGCCCACTTGGCAAAGCTGCTGGTTCCGGCACCCTATGTGGTGCCAGAGAAGAAGGCCGCAAAAAAGGTCGCGGGGACTCGAAAGAGTGCCCGGCGCCTGGAGGTGTCGGATTCGCCATCCAACGAATCCAAGACGCACTCCTCCCACGAAGATGAGGAGGAGGAAGAAGGGACCCTTCCCCCTCCAACTGGGGAGGCCGAAGGGTCCAAGAAGGGGAGAACCCATCCTCCGGACTGCTCCACTAATGCCGACGACGGCGAAGAGGAGTGGCCGCCTAGGGCCAAGCCCCTGGCTAAATCATAAGTATCCGGATACCAGAGTGTTTCATAGTATTCGTCTATTGTACAGCTTTCCCTTATGTCGAATATGTTTATGTAGCCCACCCAAAGACCGGCTCGACGTGTCGTCGAGCGGCTCACTGGACTCGTCGGACGTGAACTCGCTGCCGACGGCTTCCACCCCCCGCCCTACGGACGACACGGAAGTGTTGTCGCAACAGGTTCCAATCCGGGAGGAGGTGGTCCTGGAGGCGCCGCAAGGCGACCTCCCGGACTCCAGGAGTAAGGGGATGAAACCCCCCAGGGCTCCAAGTCCGGCCCTAGGCTGTACACCGCTTCGGAACCATCAAAGGTTCTAGAGTCCGGCGGGGTCCTCCTTCCAAGAGGAGCAAGCCCGCCATGCCGGTGACCTCCGTCCAACCGGAGGCGCCGGACAATCTGTTGGAGGTGCTCCAAGGCGCCTCCATCGACGAGGGGCACCGCACTATTATGAGTGAAGTGGTCCAGAAGGGTCAGTCCGCCAAGAGCGGACTGACTGAAGCTTGTACAAGCCTTTTAACAGGCTTCGAGGTAAGTAAAGAATGTGTAAATAATATTACCACATAGACAGTAGCCCCTGATGCTTTGTTTGCCGTTCGGAAAGAAAAACCGAATAGAGGATTAAATAAAAACCACAGGAGTCTAAAAAGAGTCAATATGCATGTGCAGGCTTCCCTGCTGGCGTCTGTCGCATTGACTGCGGAAGTGGACGTGCTAAAGCAGAACCTCGAGCGGTCCGAGCAAGATCTCGGACGTGCCAAGAAGCAGCTCGAGGACAATGAAGGTAAGAAATACCTTGTTTAAATTAAATATATATATATATATATAAGGGTACAATTGCAAAAAATGACAGGATTATTGTGGCTATTGTAGGGGCCATGTCTGTGGTGGCGACCCTGAAGCAAGCGCTGCTCGAGGCCGAGAAGAGGTCGGTCGCGGAGCGCACTGAGCGAGAAAAGTATGAGGCCGAGGTAGGCAAGGTGCGGCAAGAGCTCCAGGCTCTCATGGAAAAACATGAGAGTTTGGAGCGTGACTCAAAGTCGCGAGCGTCCGAGCTCGCGGCGGCTACTGAAAGTGCCAACTCTGCCAAGGCCGAATCCCAGAAGACCCTCCAGGAGGTGGATGAGGTGAAGAAGATAGCGGCGGGTAAGGCATTGTTTATGCAAAGTAAACACATAAGCGTGAGTTACTTGTTACTTACCCGAATCCGGAGTTCTCCGGGAGCGTTCGCAGATCTTCCCCGGAGTATATCTGATGCCGCCGCATTCTATCGAGCCGAGGAGGGCATCTCGATGGAGAAGGTGTTCTGGTCTCAGTACGCTGAGGCCGGACACCCCGTGCCCCTGAGCGACCAGTTGAAGCAACTGGTCGAGCTCCACAAGGCGGCCGAACAGGCCATGAAGGGCCTCATAGTTCGGCTATGGCCTGGAGAGGCTCAGCCTGGGAGCTATTTCGGGCTGGTGCGGCGGCTAGTGGAGGCCTGTCCAAGGCTCAAAGTCATCAAGCGCTCCGTCTGCATTGAAGGTGCCCGTAGGGCCCTTGCTCGTGCGAAGGTGCACTGGGGCAGGCTGGATGCTGAGAAGCATGTGAAGGATGGGCCACCGCCTGGGAAAGAGCATCGCAAGCCCGAAAATTATTATAAGGATGTTCTGAAGGGTGCCCGCCTCGTGGCGGATGAATGTTCTATGGATGTAACTTTGAGTAAAACTCGCTCGTTTTGGCCTGTGCGCTAAAAACTTGTTCATATGCACTTAAGCAATGCTGTTTGAATTTAAAATAATACCTTCTGTGTGGCTGTTTATCAATTCTGAGAGATGGCAAATCGTCGGATTCTGCCCCCATGCCGCTAGTGCTGGGGTGTTCGGGGATAAACCTGAGGGCTCTTTTTCCCATGTTTGGGTCCTTCGAGGGAGGCGCTCAGCCCAACGAACAAGGCAATCGGACTATAATCCGTGAACACTCTCACTTAGCCATAGAATTCTATAATTTTAAATTTCGGCGAAGCCCCTAGTATTCGGAAGACCGAGTTCGGGGCTCTATCCACGCCTTGGCCGGACAGAGCCGGCTCCTCGCCCTAAGCGGCATAAGTCTTTAAGGACTTGAAAAGACCTCTCGAACAGCGACTAGCTCTCGCCTCATCATGATGGTCAGTTTTAGCTTTCTCCATTGAGGTGCTCGACCCAGCTCAACCGGGGCACAATCGCAGTGGTTCTCCTAGTGCTACCTTAGCCGATATAGCGGAACGTAAGGCACCAAAACATAGGAGCCGGGCAAACCCAGCTATTGACCGAAGAGAAGATTCGGAGCCGATGCATATAATGCTATAAGTTCGGGGTGCCGCACTTGTTAAAGTGTTCGGACTTCTCACACCATGTTGAGGGGTACTGAAGCCCCTGGCGTATTTGGCCGTACCAAACTGTACGGGTGCAACATGTCGTTAAGGAACATATATAAATATATAAAAAAAAGAGTAATGCAAAAATAGACAAAAACTAGACATTGTTTATTAAAGAGGGCTGCGATCAAAGCAGTACGATACAATTAATGCGATAAGCAAAAGGATGGACTATTTAACATGTCCGCTCTAGGGGCAAGCTACGGAATAATATGCGAAACAAGTATACTGCTCGTGATACAGACCACCTAGGAGTTCCATAATGCGGCGTGGCTTGTCTGCTTCCCTGGTTCTTGCATCGTTTGTGCGGCAATTGAACTACCGAACAGGCCTTCCGAAGAGTGGAGTCCTGAAAGTAAGAGAAAATTAAAAAATTAGCAGCCCCTGGTACGGTTGAAGCCATGTTTTGGGCGTGCCGTGATGGTGCCCCTCCCCCTGTGCCCATGGTATCTCTAGAGCGTAGTTCTGTACGCGAAGTACTGGAGTCGCCTTTTTGCGAGGGTTGGGGTTGGGGCTACATTGCTACGCCTACTCGGATCGTGCCAGGCGGTCTTGTTGTAGGTTACTCCGGGCGCGCTTGATGATGTCCGGTCATTTAATGGCCGGACTGGAGAAATGCCTGGAGAGGCTGCTTTGAACTTCCGCCGCAAGGGCCGCCGTGTGCTCCTCCGTTCGGAGGGAGCGTTCGGTGTTTCCATTGACCATAATTACTCCTCGAGGGCCTGGCATCTTGAGCTTAAGGTATGCGTAATGCAGTACCACATTGAACTTAGCAAATGCAGTTCGCCCGAGCAGTGCGTGATAGCCACTGCGAAACGAGACTATGTCGAAGATTAACTCCTCGCTTCGGAAATTATCCGGAGATCCGAAGACCACTTCAAGTGTGACTGAGCCTGTACAGTTGGCCTCTACACCTGGTATTACGCCTTTAAAGGTCGTTTTGGTGGGCTTAAACCTCGAGGGATCTATGCCCATTTTCCGCACTGTATCCTGGTAAAGCAGGTTCAGGCTGCTGCCGCCGTCCATAAGGACTCTAGTGAGATGAAATCCGTCAATAATTGGGTCTAGAACCAATGCGGAGAATCCGCCACGATGGGTGCTAGTGGGGTGGTCCCTTCGATCAAAGGTGATCGGGCAGGAGGACCATGGGTTGAACTTTGGGGCGACTGGCTCTATCGCGTATACGTCCCTTCACGCGCGCTTCCGCTCCCTCTTGGGGATGTGGGTTGCGTATATCATGTTCACCGTCCGCACTTGTGGGCTAAAACCCTTCTGTCCACCGTTGTTCGGCGGCCGGGGCTCTTCGTCGTCATCGCTATGTAGCCCCTTGTCTTCGTTTTCGGTGTTTAACTTGCCTGCCTGCGTGAACACCCAACAATCCCTGTTGGTGTGATTGGCCGCCTTTTCAGGGGGTGCCATGTATCTGGCATAAGCGGTCGAGCATTCGGTCCAAACTGGACGAGCCCCTAGGATTCCTTTTGTATGGCTTTTTCCGCCGACCGGATTTAGAGCCTCTGAATCCGGCATTGACCGCCGTATCATCTGCATTGTCGCCGTTAATGCGGCGCTTCTGTTTGTTGCGACGCAACCTGCCACTGTTGTCCCTGGTGTCCGAATTACCAGGGTTCTTGGTTATATTGTTGCTACGAGCAAGCCAGCTATCTTCTCCCGTGCAAAAGAGGGTCATGAGTGTCGTGAGTGCTGCCATAGATTTCGGCTTTTCCTGTCCAAGGTGTCGGGCCAGCCACTCGTCACGGATATTGTGCTTGAAGGATGCTAGGGCCTCAGCGTCCGGACAATCGACTATTTGATTTTTCTTTGTTAGGAACCGTGTCCAGAATTGCCTGGCCGATTCATCTGGCTGTTGAATTACGTGACTTAGGTCATCGGCGTCTGGGGGTCGCACATAAGTGCCCTGGAAATTGTCAAGGAATGCGGCTTCCAGGTCCTCCCAACAGCTGATTGATCCTGTTGGCAAGCTGGTAAGCCAATGCCGAGCTGGTCCTTTAAGTTTGAGTGGGAGGTATTTGATGGCGTGGAAATCATCGATGCGGGCCATGTGGATATGAAGGAGATAATCCTCGATCCATACTGCAGGATCTGTTGTGCCATCATATGATTCGATGTTTACGGGTTTGAAACCCTTGGGGATTTGATGATCCATTATTTCGTCTGTAAAGCAGAGTGGGTGTGCGGCGCCTCTGTACTGGGCTATATCATGTCGTAGCTCCAGTGACCCTTGTCTACTGTGTTTGGCCCTGCCGAATTTGTGGCCGGCGTGACGGATGCCGTCTCGAGCCGTGGGGCGCCCACGCGATCCGTAGATCGATCTTGTTTGTCTATCCTTGTCCTCCAACATATCTCGTAAGTCCGGCGCATATTCCCGTGCCTTGGTACTGGGTGCGGCTTGAGTGGAGGGCCGAGAGGCCTCTCTGTCACGGCCATGAGGTGGCCGGTCGGCCGCATCAAGTGCTTCCTCCTCTAATTGGGGTAGCAACCTGCGCTTTGGGTAGCTCTTGGAGGGGTGTTTGAGTTTATGCTCATCGGCCGCAAGGATTTCAGTCCATCTGTCGACTAGCAAATCTTGATCAGCTCTAAGTTTTTGCTGTTTTTTCTTGAGGCTTCTTACCATGGCCATAAGCCTACGTTGAAAACACTTTTGCTCGACGGGATCCTCTGGCACGACGAATTCATCGTTGTCAAGGCTTGCCTCATCTTCGGAGGGAGGCATATAATTATCGTCCTCGACCTCTTTGTCTGCCGCTCTCTCATGAGGGCTGGTTTCTCCATCCTCTTGTGCTAAATCTTGCTGGAGCGGGTTTTCTTCGGCGCTTTCCGGAGTATTATTATCTCCTGTGCTGGAATCGCCGTGTTTGTTTTGGCAGGATTTTGAGCGGCGCCGCTGACGCTGGCGCTTAGGCTGTTTCTTGGAGGGGTCATCCTCCGCTGTTCCGTCGCCATCTCCCTCTTTTGGGGTGTCCACCATGTATATGTCATACGACGAGGTGGCTTTCCATGGCCTAATAGGCGCTAGTTCTTCATCATCTCCTTCATCGGCGTCCATATCGTCGATGTCTTCGGAATCAAAGTCGAGCATGTCGGTTAAGTCATCGACAGTGGCTACAAAGTGGGTGGTGGGTGGGCTTTGAAAATCTTCATCGTCCGAATCCCAACCCTGCTGGCCGCAGTCTGGCCAGGGGTCTCCTGATAAAGAGAGAGACTTCAGTGACTTTAGAATATCGCCAAAAGGCGAGTGCTGAAAGATGTCCGCGGCAATGAACTCCATGATCGGCGCCCAATCGGATTCGATTAGCAGGGGCGCGGAGTGTTTGAAGTCCGGAGAGGAGTCCGGCTCCTTGGAGTCACGAGTCTCGCAGAGTACGGGGCTGGTGCTTAGCTCACTCGCCATTGGGATCACAGCCCCCGAGGCAGCGTCCAACCGCCCATCCTTGATCGGCGCAGTTGGCTCTGAATTACGGATCGGGGCCGATGCGAGTGCGGCCTCCAGGGCACTGTTCGGCGGCAGAGCTAGATCATGCTCGTCGGGACAGTGCGGCGTGCTCGGCAGTGGCTCAAATCCGTCGAGGATCAAGTCCCCGCGGATGTCACCCGTGTAGTTTAAACTTCCAAATCTGACCTGATGGCCAGGGGCGTAGCTTTCGATCTGCTCCAGATGGCCAAGCGAATTGGCCCGCAGTGCGAAGCCGCCGAAGACCAAGATCTGTCCGGGGAGGAAGGTCTCACCCGGGACTGCATTGCTATGGATGATCGTAGGAGCCATCGAGCCTCACGGCGACGACACAGAGGAACTCTCGATGAAAGCACCAATGTCGTTGTCAAAATCGGCGGATCTCGGGTAGGGGGTCCCGAACTGGGCGTCTGGGCCGGATGGTAACAGGAGGCAAGGGACACGAAGTTCTACCTAGGTTCGGGCCTTCTCGATGGAGGTAAAACCCTACGTTATACTTGATTAACATTGATGATATGGGTAGTATAAGAGTAGATCTACCACTAGATCAGAGAGGCTAAACACTAGAAGCTAGCCTATGGTATAATTGTTGATGTGTATGTTGTCCTACAGACTAAAACCCTCCAGTTTATATAGACATCAGGTATGGTTAGGGTTACATAGAGTCGGTAACAATGGTAGGAGATCTGAATATCCATATTGCCAAGCTTGCCTTCCACGCCAAGGAAAGTCCATTTCGGACACGGGACGAAGTCTTCAATCATGTATCTTCATAGTCCAGGAGTCCGGCTGAAGGTATAGTCCGGCCATCCGGACACCCCCTAATCCAGGACTCCCTCGGTCGCTCTCAGCTCGCAGCTTTGTCTCGACATCCAGTAGCGCCTGGTTCAGCGGGCCCGTGCCGCCTCCTCGCACCCACCGAATGGGCGCGGCGCTCGTCGCTTTGGCGTCTGGGATCGTCGAGCTAGCAGTGCCGGTCTCCAAGGGGCATGGCGCCAAAGTCGCCTTCTCAAGGCGGCGGCGCGTTGGTGAGCCAACTTGAAGGAGTAGCCATGCCACGGCCTCGTCTTCAGTCGGCGGCAAGGGCGGGTCTGCCGGCTATTTGCCTTGCGCGCTCCTAGACGGCGGCAGGGGCGGCGGTGGCAGCACGACCGCGTCCGGCATGGAGGCGTCGCCGCCGCCTCTCTCCACATCAGGAACTCGCCGCCGGCTTCCCCTGACTGCCCCGAGAACTCCGGGGGTGGCGGTACAGAGTTAAGAGAGGTGACGAACACCGCCCACCGCCGGTGCACGACTTCCTTAGCCTGCCGCCTTGCCACGACGGCGGCCTCGGCCTCCTCCAGCTTTTTCAGGGAAGAGGCCTCTGCCTTCTCGGCCTCCGCTTTCTCCCGGCGGGCGGCCTCTTCCTCCTTGCGCTTCTCCTGTGCGTTTCCCTCCGTCGCCTCCCAGAGGTCGGCGGTGGGGTCAATCTGCCGAGTAGTGGCAGACGTCTCCGCCGACCCCATAACGGAGGCGGCGGCAACCCTCTCAAGATTGAGGGGAGCCATGAAGCGAGGGAATCATCTGAAAGACTCAGACAAGATCAACAAAGAGAAAATAAAGATAAGGGACGGAGGCGCTTACGCAGAGACCAGCTACGGCTTCTTCACTTCCTTGCGGAAGCAGTTGGCTTTCGCGGCCGCCTCTTCCCGCTTGGTCGCGGCGGCCGCTCCCTTAAACTTCTTTGACCGGCCACCAAGTGTACTCGGCCCAGCCCGGCGCTTCTTCGCGCCACCTTGAGCGTCCAAGACGGCGGAGGAACTCGCGCTTGGCTGGCCAGCCTTTGGCTGGTGACGCGGGGTGACTTCCCCCTCAGCATCGTCATCAGGCTAGTCGGCGAAAGTGGTCGTAGGCCTGGAGCCGCCTGCTTCTCCTCCTCCTCCCTCGGCGTCGGCCTCCATGGCTGCCGCCCCCAAGTCAGGATCGTCGACGTCGCTCTCCGCCCGATCGGGGACAAACTGACGAGCCGGCCCCGTGGTGCCGGCCGAAGGAGGGACGAGAGGGTTCTGATTCAAAACAAAAACGGTCAGACTGGACAAGTCGGACTCGGCAACAACAGAAACAGAAGAAGAAGGAAGACGACTTACAATAGGCGGGGGGCTGGCGCGTGAGTACGGCTCCTTGCCGAACCGCCAATCCATCGAGAGACCGCAGTTTGCGATGTAGTTCATCCTGTTTGCCACCTCCACTTGAGGCATGTCCTTGGAGCACATCCGACTCGGGTCTCGATGACCGCTCATCTGGCAGATCAGGTGAGGTCGGCCTTGGAGTGGGAGGACTGGGCGCGCCACGAAGGCGGCCAGCAAGTCGGCCCCGGTCAAGCCCTCCGACTGCGTCAGCACTCGGCGTCGCGCGACGACGGCGGCACCAGCAGGAGACAACGTCCTGTCTCGGTGTGACCAGCTGGGGAGCCTTCCAGGCGGCGCACCAGATTCGTAAGTCGGTTGGTTGACCCAGTCGCCTTCTGGGGCGACGTTCTTCACATAAAAGTAGGACCGCTGCCACATCTTCACCGAATTAATCAGTGCGATGGTGGGAAACGGATTGTCGGCCATTGATCTCCGCATCGTGATAAACGCACCGCACTGGGCCGGCACGCCGGCGACGTGTGTGCCGAGCTTGGACTGGAAGAACTCACCCCAGAGCTCGATGGTGGGGAGAACGCCGAGGAAGACTTCGCACAGGGTGGCGAAGGCAGGTAGCAGCACCACCATGTTCGGAGTAAGGTGGTGCGGCTGGAGCCCATGGAACTCCAAGAAGGAGCGGAAGAAGCTGCTCGCCGGCAGCCCCAGGCCGCGCATAAGGTGTGAGCGGAATATGACCTGCTCGCCCTCCTCCAGCGCCGGCGATATTTCCCCCTCCGGCGCGAGGTGGACCCGCACTCAGCCCCTGCCGGGCAGCTGCCGTGTCTTGCGGAGGATCTCGACATCGTCGTCATCGACCTCGGAGCCGTCCCACACTCCAGAGCGCACAACAGGAGGCGCGGCGGCGGAGGTAGAGCTCATCGCTGCGGGCGCGGCGTGGTTCGGAGTAGCAGCGGCGAGAGGAAGAAGAAGCAAGAAGGAGCGAAAGGGAGTAGGGTGGATGGGCGCGCGTGCTTCGCCGCCCCCTTCCCCCCGCCTACTTGTAGGCTCGTGGGCTGAGAAGCCGAGGGGGCAGTCGTGGGATTAACTGCGCCCAGGACCCCACGACCCCCACGATTTACCACACGAAGTTACTGCGTGCAATAACCGCGCGGGAACCCCAACCGTCGGCATGGCCACAACGGATCCATTCACATGGAGAGGTGCGGTAGTGGCGGGTCGCGCCTGTAGGCCTGTCCCGTCGCGTGCGTGGGTGGGCAGACTAGCTCATCCACGTGGCGCCTCGCGATGGGTCCACAACGGGCGGCAACCCGAAGGCTTATCAGGCACGCCGCCTGGACTCCGCCGCAGCGTTCAAACTTTTTTAGGGACAAGTCGGCCTAAACCAAGTCCGGCTCCAACTAGTCGGCTTGACAGAAGACGGCTAGCGGGGCCGAGATCCAACAACCGGAAAGAAAAAACTGTTGAGGCTCCTCGACATATCGCCCTCGGTGGCTCACCAGCTTCGGGGACTACTGTTGGAGTAATGGGCTATGGGTAGGCTAACCCAGGCCCAAAACCTTTCAAGACATCGGGGCAGGCTACACCCCTCAAGACCCTAGGACGAAGAGCCGCCTTCTGAGATTCGGCGCAAGGCGGCCGACTGCCCACTCGCGGCCGAGTCCCAGGGACGACTTCAGGATGAGCTGATTCCTGACAGGTGACTTCCAGAGAAGCCGGCCATGGGCAGTCGGCCCGCGACGCCAACAACCCCCATGCCCTAATAAAGAGGGATGGGACGGGGAGTGCCCACAGTAAGGTCCACTCCCACCCTTTTCCAAGGGCAGGCGTGGCCACAGTACGCCGTACCCGCGGAGATCTCCGCCCGGCGCGACACTGTTGCCATGTCGGCCCTGACGTCAGCCCTAGTTGGCGGAGTCCTGTGCCCACGATGGCCTGCCGGTACAACCCAGGGATGACGGGTCCCACCAGTCGGCGGGCGTACGGAAGACGGCGAGAGCGCCACCAGTCGGCCCCAAGAGTCGGTCGGCCCCTCCCACGGGCCCCACACGCCATTAACCAGACGCGACAGGGAGTGGCCACAGTGACCGCCCGCCAGACGGCGGAGCTGTCGCCGCGACCCCATGACCGAGCCCGCATCATTAGAGGCACGGCTACAGTAATCTATAGCCGGCAAGACCCGCCCGCGACGGACGCGTCCTGTTGGCTCCGTACGAAGCCAGTCGGCGGGCCCCAAGAGTCCGCGGATAAGACGGCGGCTAGAGAGACTGATGGCTGGGCCCGCGTCCAGCCGGATTACCATTGTACCCCTGGGGGGTAGGCCTATACAAACCCCCCCAGGGCACCCATGCCAAGGGTTGGAATCGATTAGCACTAGACCAGATCATATAGGAAGGAGAGAGCTAGCCTTGCCTTCTCCTACCTCCAGGAAACAGCTCAAGGAGCAACCGTGTACACACATTGCCATAGTGATCATGCAGAGACCCCGCAGACCAGTAGTAGGGGTATTATATCCATGGAGAGCCCCGAAGCTGGGTAAGATTCGCCAGTGTGCATGCCTTCGCCTTATCCTGTTTCCAGACACCGGCGACATTCTACTCGCCCCCACCATGATAAGCCATCCTTTGGCATATGTCGCACCCAACCCCCGACATTCAGTGTGCCATGATTTACGGCTTAGAATCGGGACTTCAACAATAGTTTGAACGTCATGGAGCATCTGAGATGCTCTAGGAGTTGAAGTTAATATTTCGAGCAAATGCCCGGATTGAGAGATATGAAGTCTCCAATAAGTTCTACAACTGCAAAATGGAGGAGAATAGTTCTGTCAGTGAACATATACTCGGAATGTCTAGGTCGTACCACAACCACTTGACTCAGTTGGGAGTTAATCTTCCTGATGATAGTGTCATTGACAGAGCACAATCACTGCCACCAAGCTACAAGAGCTTCGTGATGAACTATAATATGCAACGGATGGATAAGACAATTCCCGGGCTCTTTGAAATGCTAAAGGCTGCGGAGGTAGAAATCAAGAAGGAGCATCAAGTGTTGATGGTCAATGTTGGTGTCAAAACCGGCGGATCTCGGGTAGGGGGTCCCGAACTGTGCGTCTAAGGCGGATGGTAATAGGAGGCAGGGGACACAATGTTTTACCCAGGTTCGGGCCCTCTTGATGGAGGTAAAACCCTACGCCCTGCTTGATTTATTCTTGATGATATGAGTATTACAAGAGTTGATCTACCACGAGATCGGAGAGGCTAAACCCTTACAAAGGGACAAGGTTTAACATTTTTTCTACCCACGCCTTCTTCCTCCTTGATCATCCATTCTTGCGTACTCAAGCTCCAATGCCCAAGTCCACATCCTTCTCCTCAACCTTCTCCAAACATGTCCGGAGCGGTAAGCAAATGGATGGCTTCCTCCGTTACGGAGGGACACATCAAGAAGCTGCAAGGAGCTGGATACTTAGCCGTGAATAACGTGCATCGGCTACCCGCTGCGGGGCAGATCATCCCTACCTCGGAACCTCATGAGAGGGTAGTTTTCCTCCACCACTTCCTCCGCGGACTAGGGTTTCCCCTCCATCCATTCGTCCGTGGTCTGATGTTCTACTACGGGCTGGACATCCATGATCTGGCCCCGAACTTCATCCTCAACATTTCGGCGTTCATCGTCGTGTGCGAGGCTTTCCTCCGCATCCGGCCCCACTTCGGCCTATGGCTAAAGACCTTCAATATCAAGCCGAAGGTGGTGGGGGGCCAACAAGCAGAATGCGGCGGAGCCATGGTGGGCAAGATGTCCAATGTTATATGGCTTGAAGGCTCATTCGTGGAGACCATAAAGGGGTGGCAATCGGCCAGGTTCTACATCACCGATCCGTGTGACACCAACTGGGTGGTGGCCCCGAGTTTTGATCCGAAATCCCCACACGGCTCACCTCCAGGAAAGAGAAGGGCATGTCCTGGGGTTCATCGGTGGAGCGGGACGGACTCCAGAAATGTATCCGGAATATGGCAGGCAAGAAGCTCAAACTTGTCAACATAGTCCAGGCCATGCTCATCCGCCTGATCCTCCTGTGTCAACAACGGGATTTCAACTTGTGGGAGTTCGACCCGGCCCAGCACCAGACTCTGAGCGAGCTCTTCGACACGATGCACAAGGACGTATGGAGGGTGCTGTTCAAGGGGGCCGAGGTCCCTCCCTCTCTCACCGAGGACCACGCGCTAAGCGCGAAGCGCCCAACGCATTCGGTGAGTTCTATACATCTGGTAGGATATTTATTTCCCCAAGCTTAACCATGTGCGGGGTCTAAGCTCCATGCCTTTGACGGGACTGGGTGGAGACGTCGGGGCAGATTAACTATCCGACCCCTCTGCCCGAAGACACTGTGGACGCTCTCCTGATGGAGATGCTGACTCCGGCTCCTTACAAGGTGCCAAAGAAGACCAAGAAGGCCAAGGGAACCCGAAAGAGTTCCTGACGCCAGGTGTTATTGGACTCATCGCCCGATAACTCCGCGACGCACTCCTCCCCCGAAGACGAGGAAGAAGATGAAGATGCTCCCCCTCCAGTCGGGGGAGACAAGAAAAGGAAGGCCGCCCCAATCGGGGGGCGAAGGGTCCAAGAAGGGAAGGACTCTCCTTCTAGACTACTCCACCACCGCCGCCGAAGGTGAAGACGAGTGGCTGCTCAGGGCCAAGCCCCTGGCGAAGTCATAAGTATTCGGATGCCAGAGTAACTCATAGCATACCTTTGTCGCATTGCTTCTCCAACACCGAATTATGATTATGCAGACCGCCACGAGCCCGTATCGACGTATCGTCGGACGGCTCCTTGGGCACATCGGATATGGATAGCGATCCACTTCCGACCGCCACCTCCCCTTTCCCTACGGACAACGTCGAGGTATTGTCTCAAGCGGCACCGGGTCAAGAGGAAACAGTCCCGGAGGCGCCTCGAGGCGACCTTCCGGACTCTGGGAGTACAGGGAGCAAGGCTCCCGAGGGCTCCGAGTACGGCCCTCAGCCGAACACCGCGCCGGAATCTCCAGTGGTTCCAGACTCGGGCAGACGGCCTCCTTCCAAAAGGGGCAAGACGTGTGTGCCGGTGACCTCTGTCCATCCAGAGGCACCGGACAGTATGCTGGGAGCACTTCGCGGCACTTCCATCGACGAAGAGCACCGCACTATTATGAGTGCGGTGGTCCAGAAGGTTCAGTCCGCCAAGAGCGGACTGACTGAAGCCTGTGCCAGCCTTCTAACAGGCTTTGAGGTAAGTATTTGAAATATAGGAAAAATATTACCGCATAGACAGTAGCCCCTGATGCTCTGTTCAGTGTTCACAAAGAAAAGCCGAATAGAGGATCTAACAATATCGAAGGAGTCTAATATAAATATGTCTATATGTGTATGCAGGCTTCGCTACTGGCCTCTACCGCACTGACTGCGGAGGTCGCCGCACTGAAGCAGGAACTCGAAGGGTCCAAGGAAGAGCTTGGCCTTGCCAAGAGGCAGCTCGAGGAGAACAAAGGTAGGTAGTACCTAGTCTATGGATATATATAAAATGAATGCGGTTGCAAAATGACAGGATCATCGTAAATTTGCCAGGGGCCACGACCGAGGTGGCGACCCTGAAGCAAGCGCTATCGGAGGCCGAAAACAAAGCGGCCCAGGAGCACACCGAGCGAGGAAAACAAGAGGCACGGGTGGGCGAGGTGCAGCATGAGCTCCACGCTCTCGTGATGAAGCACGAGGTGTTGGAGCTTGACTTGAAGACGCGAGAGTCCGAGCTTGCCGCGGCCCTTGAGAGTGCAAAGAGTGCCAAGGCCGAAGCCCAAAAGGCCCTCCAGGAGATTGATGCGATGAAGAAGATAGCGGCGGGTAAGGCATTCTATATGCAAAGCAAGCATGTGAAAGTAAATTACTTGTTACTTACCCGAATCCGGAGCTCTCTAGGAGCATTCCCAGATTTTCCCCGCAGCGTGTCAGATGCCGCACAGCTTTACCAGGCTGAGGAGGGAAGCTCAACGGAGAAGCTGTTCTGGTCTCAGTATACTGGCACCGAACACCCGATGCCTCTGAGCGACCAACTGAAGCAACTGGTCGAGCTGCACAAGGCGGCCGAACAGGCCATGAAGGGCTTTATAGTCTGGATGGGGCCTGGCGACGCCCTTCCCAACAGCTACTTCGGCCTGGTGAGGCGGCTTGTGGATGCATGCCCACGGCTAGAAGTTATCAAGCGGTCCGTATGCATCGAAGGTGCACGCCGGGCTTTCGCCCATGTGAAGGTGCAATGGGCCAAGATGGTCGCCGTGAAGCTGGTGAAGGAAGGGCCGCCGCAGGGCAAGGAGCATCGCCACCCCGAGATGTACTATGAGGGTGTCCTGAAGGGTGCTCATCTCGTAGCGGACGAGTGTGCGAAAGATGTGATATTTGAATAAACTTGCTTGTGTAATCATGTATGATGAAAACTTGTTCATATGCGCTATGCAACGCTTGTCTGAATTGAAAATATTACCTTCTGTTTGGTTGTTTATCAAATCTGAGAGATGGCTAGTCATCGGCTTCTGCACCCACACCACGAGTGCTGGGGTGTTCGGGATAAACATGAGCACTCTTGTTCCCATTGTTGGGTCCTTCGAGGGAGGTGCTCCGCACAACGAACAAGGAAATCGGACAATAATGCGTTATCACTCTCACTTAGCCACAGAATTCTAGCCATCTCTCACATTTAACCTTCGGGGCCATAGAATCCTTCGGCCGCCCTTATAAAGAGATAAGGTTTAACCTTTTTTTATACCCAAGCCTTCTTCCTCCTTGCTCATCCATACTTGCGTACTCGAGCTCCAATGCCCAAGTCCACATCCTTCTCCTCAACCTTCTCCAAACATGTCCGGAGCGGGAGGCAAATGGATGGCTTCCTCCGTTACGGAGGGACACATCAAGAAGCTGCGTGGAGCCGGATACTTAGCCATGAATAACGCGCATCGGCTGCCCGCTGTGGGGCAGATCATCCGAACCCCGAAACCTCATGAGAGGGTAGTTTTCCTTCACCACTTCCTCCGTAGACTAGGGTTTCCCCTCCATCCATTTGTCCACGGTCTCATGTTCTACTACGGGCTGGACATCCATGATCTGGCCCCGAACTTCATCCTCAACATTTCGGTGTTCATCGTCGTGTGTGAGGCTTTCCTCCACATCCGGCCCCACTTCGGCCTATGGCTGAAGATCTTCAATATCAAGCCGAAGGTGGTGGGTGGCCAACAAGTAGAATGCGGCGGAGCCATGGTGGGCAAGATGCCCAATGTTATATGGCTTGAAGGCTCATTCATGGAGACCATAAAGGGGTGGCAATTGGCCTGGTTCTAAATCACCGAGCCATGCGACACCAACTGGGTGGTGGCCCCGAGTTTTGATCCAGAATCCCCACACGGCTCACCTCCAGGAAAGAGAAGGGCATGTCCTGGGGTTCATCGGTGGAGCTGGACGGACTCCAGAAGTGTATCCGGAATATGGCAGGCAAGAAGCTCAAACTTGTCAACATAGTCCAGGCCATGCTCATCCGCCTGCTTCTCCCGTGTCAACCACGGGATTTCAACTAGTGGGAGTTTGACCCGGCCCAGCACCAGACTCTGAGCGAGCTCTTCGACATGATGCAAAAGGACGTCTGGAGGGTGCTGTTCAAGGGCGCCGAGGTCCCTCCCTCTCTCACCGAGGACCACGGGCTAAGCGCGAAGCGCCCAACGCATTCGGTGAGTTCTATACATCTGGTAGGATATTTCTTTCCCCAAGCTTAACCATGTGCGGGGTGTAAGCTCCATGCCTTTGACGGGACTGGGTGGAGACGTCGGGGCAGATTAACTATCCGACCACTCTGCCCAAAGACACTGCGGACGCTCTCCTGACGGAGATGCTGACTCCGGCTCCTTATAAGGTGCCAAAGAAGACCAAGAAGGCCAAGGGAACCCAAAAGAGTTCCCGATGCCAGGTGTTATCGGACTCATCGTCCGATAACTCCGCGACGCACTCCTCCCTCGAAGACGAGGAGGAAGATGAATATGCTCCCCCTCTAGTCGGGGGAGACAAGAAAAGGAAGGCCGCCCCAATCGGGGGGGGGCGAAGGGTCCAAGAAGGGAAGGACTCTCCTTCTAGACTACTCCACCACCACCGCCGAAGGCGAAGCCGAGTGGCTGCTCAGGGCCAAGCCCCTGGCGAAGTCGTAAGTATTCGGATGCCAGAGTAACTCATAGCATATCTTTGTCGCATTACTTCTCCTAACGCCGAATTATTATTAATCATACCGCCACGAGCCCGTATCGACGTATCGTCGGACGGCTCCCTGGGCTCGTCGGATATGGATAGCGATCCACTTCCGACCGCCACCTCCCCTTACCCTACGGACAACGCCGAGGTATTGTCTCAAGAGGCATCGGGTCAAGAGGAAACAGTCCCGGGGGCGCCTCGAGGCGACCTTCCGGACTCCGGGAGCAGAGGGAGCAAGGCTTCCGAGGGCTTCGAGTTCGGCCCTCAGCCGAACACCACGCCGGAATCTCCAGTGGTTCCAGAATCGGGCAGACGGCCTCCTTCCAAAAGGGGCAAGACATGTGTGCCAGTGACCTTTGTCCATCCAGAGGCACCGGACAGTATGCTGTGAGCGCTTCGCGGCGCTTCCATCGACGAAGAGCACCGCACTATTATGAGTGCGGTGATCCAGAAGGTTCAGTCCGCCAAGAGCGGACTGACTGAAGCCTGTGCCAGCCTTCTAACAGGCTTTGAGGTAAGTATTTGAAATATAGGAAAAATATTACCGCATAGACAGTAGCCCCTGATGCTCTGTTCAGTGTTCACAAGGATAAGCCGAATAGAGGATCAAACAATATCGCAGGAGTCTAATATAAATATGTCTATATGTGTATGCAGGCTTCGCTACTGGCCTCTGCCGCACTGACTGCGGAGGTCGCCGCACTGAAGCAGGAACTCGAAGGGTCCAAGGAAGAGCTCGGCCTTGCCAAGAGGCAGCTCGAGGAGAACAAAGGTAGGTAGTACCTAGTCTATGGATATATATAAAAAGAATGCGGTTGCGAAATGACAGGATCATCGTAAATTTGCCAGGGGCCACGACCGAGGTGGCGACCCTGAAGCAAGCGCTATCCGAGGCAGAAAACAAAGCGGCCCAGGAGCGCACCGAGCGGGGAAAACAAGAGGCACGGGTGGGCGAGGTGCAGCATGAGCTCCACGCTCTCGTGATGAAGCACGAGGTGTTGGAGCTTGACTTGAAGACGTGAGAGTCCGAGCTTGCCGCGGCCCATGGAGTGCAAAGAGTGCCAAGGCCGAAGCCCAAAAGGCCCTCTAGGAGATTGACGCGATGAAGAAGATAGCGGCGGGTAAGGCATTCTATATGCAAAGCAAGCATGTGAAAGTAAATTACTTGTTACTTACCCGAATCCGGAGCTCTCCAGGAGCATTCGCAGATTTGCCCCGCAGCGTCTCAGATGCCGCACAGCTTTGCCAGGCTGAGGAGGGAAGCTCAACGGAGAAGATGTTCTGGTCTCAGTATACTGGCATCGAACACCCGATGCCTCTGAGTGACCAGCTGAAGCAACTGGTCGAGCTGCACAAGGCGGCCGAACAGGCCATGAAGGGCTCTATAGTCTGGATGTGGCCTGGCGACGCCCTTCCCAACAGCTACTTCGGCCTGGTGAGGCGGCTTGCGGATGCTTGCCCACGGCTGGAAGTTATCAAGCGGTCCGTCTGCATTGAAGGTGCACGCCGGGCTTTCGTCCATGTGAAGGTGCAATGGGACAAGATGGAGGCCGTGAAGCTGGTGAAGGAAGGGCCGCCGCAGGGCAAGGAGCATCGCCACCCCGAGATGTACTATGAGGGTGTCCTGAAGGGTGCTCATCTCGTAGCGGACGAGTGTGCGAAAGATGTGATATTTGAATGAACTTGCTCGTGTAATCATGTATGATGAAAACTTGTTCATATGCGCTATGCAACGCTTGTCTGAATTTAAAATATTACCTTCTGTTTGGCTGTTTATCAAATCTGAGAGATGGCTAGTCGTCGGCTTCTGCCCCCACACCATGAGTGCTGGGGTGTTCGGGATAAACCTGAGCACTCTTGTTCCCATTGTTGGGTCCTTCGAGGGAGGTGCTCCACACAATGAACAAGGCAATCGGACTATAATGCGTTATCACTCTCACTTAGCCATAGAATTCTAGCCATCTCTCAGATTTAACCTTCGGGGCCATAGAATCCTTCGGCTGCCCTTCTAAAGGGACAAGGTTTAACCTTTTTTCTACCCACGCCTTCTTCCTCCTTGCTCATCCATTCTTGCATACTCGAGCTCCAATGCCCAAGTCCACATCCTTCTCCTCAACCTTCTCCAAACATGTCCAGAGTGGGAGGCAAATGGATGGCTTCCTCCGTTATGGAGGGACACATCAAGAAGCTACACGGAGCCGGATACTTAGCCGTGAATAACGCGCATCGGCTGCCCGCTGCGGGGCAGATCATCCCGACCCCGAAACCTCATGAGAGGGTAGTTTTCCTCCACCACTTCCTCCACGGACTAGGGTTTCCCCTCCATCCATTCGTCCGCGGTCTCAAGTTCTACTATGGGCTGGACATACATGATCTGGCCCCGAACTTCATCCTCAACATTTCGGCGTTCATCGTCGTGTGTGAGGCTTTCCTCCGCATCCGGCCCCACTTTGGCCTATGGCTGAAGACCTGCAATATCAAGCCGAAGGTGGTGGGGGGCCAACAAGCAGAATGCGGCAGAGCCATGGTGGGCAAGATGCCCAATGTTATATGGGGGGCCAACAAGCAGAACACGGCGGAGCCAATGGTTGGCAAAATTCCAAGTCCATCCAACGGACCCTAGAAAAGCAGCATCCATCGGGGCACAATTGAACCCTGATATCGACGCCGCACTGCGAGAGTTCCTACGCGAGAACTAGTACATTTTTGCCTGGAACCCTTCAGACATGCCAGGAATCCCATGGAGGCTGCCTGATCACAGCCTAAATATCCTAGAAGGATTCAAGCCAGTCAAGCAGGCTCTTCGACGTTTCTCCGAACCTAAGAAACAAGCCATGGGAGAGGAACTAGCCAAGCTATTGGAGGCCAGAATCATCAGAGACATAAAACATCCGGACTGGCTAGCAAACCTGGTGATGGTACCAAAGAAGGACAAATCCTGGCGCTTGTGCGTCGATTTTAAGTTCCTTAACAAGGCTTGCCCAAAGGATCCCTTCCCCCTCCCCCGCATCAATCAAATCATCGATGCTACCGCAGGACACGATTCATTGTGTTTCCTGGACGCATACTCCGGCTACCATCAAATTAAAATGGCATAGCCAGACCAAGCCGCAGCGGCATTCAACACACCATACGGCCATGCTGCTTCAACACAATGGCCTTCGGGCTCAAAAACCCCGGCGCAACATATCAGCGCATGATTCAGACATGTCTGGCAAACCATATCGGCAAAACAGTGGAGGCATACGTAGATGACTTGGTTGTTAATACCAAGCATGTCAAAACTCTAGTAGACGACTTGAGGCTCACATTCGACAACTTCCGAACATATGACATCAAGCTCAATCCGGAAAAATGCGTTTTCGGCATACCAGCCGGAAAGCTCCTGGGATTCATTGTCTCCAGTAGAGGTATTGAAGCTAATTCGGCCAAAATCCGAGCGTTGTCACAGTTGGCTGCCCCAACAGACCTCAAACAAATACAAAAATTGACTGGATGCGTGGCGGCTCTAAGCCGCTTTATCTCCCGCTTGGGAGAAAAGGCATTACCCCTTTATCGCCTCCTCCGGTGCACCGAACACTTCGAGTGGACGGATGCCGCCACGACCGGACTCAATGAAATAAAAGCCATATTGGCAACAAACCCAGTCCTGGCCGCGCCCAACATTGGCGAACCAATGCTATTATACATTGCGGCAACTCATCAAGTAGTAAGCGCAGTGCTTGTCATCGAGCGAGAAATGGACGAACACAAATTACCCCTTCAAAAGCCAGTTTACTATGTTCCACTGTCCTTACTCCATGCAAATCACGGTACCCGCATTATCAAAAGATAGCGTACGCGGTATTTATGGCATCCCGGAAGCTGCGACACTACTTTCAAGAGTGTTCGATAACGGTAGCCTCGGAAGTACCACTTAACGATATTATAAACAACCGCGACGCGATGGGCCGGATTGCCAAATGGGCCATTGAGATCCTCCCGTTCGACATAACTTACAAGCCACATCGAGCTATTAAGTCGCAAGTTTTGGCTGACTTCGTCACTGAGTGGACGGAAGCCGAACTCCCTAAAGAGTACGGCACATATTCAAACTAGATCATGCACTTCGACGGCTCCAAAATGTTGGCTGGTCTAGGGGCTGGCGTTGTTTTGACGTCCCCAACAGGAGATACCATTCAAGATGTACTACAGATAATGTATATAGACTCCAACAACGCAGCCGAATACGAGGCCCTTCTACATGGTCTCCGGATGGTAGTATACATGGGCATTCAACGCCTAGAGGTGCGGGGGGATTTGAACCTCGCGATATCCCAAATAAATGGGGACTTTGATGCCAAGGATCCGAAAATGGCAACTTATTGCAATGCCGTCTTAAAAATGTCAGCTCGGTTCGAGGGGCTTGAATTTCACCATGTGGCTCGGGAAAACAATCAGGCGGCCGATATCCTCGCCCGCATCAGCGCAAGACGCGACGCGGTCCCTCCCAACATATTTCTGGAAAGGCTCTTCAAGCCATCCGTAGCATGGGAAGGGGACACCGGTAACAACCATCCAGACCCGGCCAAAATACCTGATACCGAACTCTCTGACACAATCGGAGGCTCCGCCACCGAAATAACACATTCAGCCCTCGAAATAATGGCCATCATTGCCCCGTGGACAGAACCATTCCTGGCCTACCTAACTAGACAGGAACTTCC
This sequence comes from Triticum monococcum, assembly GCA_034509565.1. Classification (NCBI taxonomy): domain Eukaryota; kingdom Viridiplantae; phylum Streptophyta; class Magnoliopsida; order Poales; family Poaceae; genus Triticum; species Triticum monococcum. Next base: position 678,170,762 of record CM067845.1, read on the forward strand.
AGAGGACCAAAATGAGGCACGCTGCATAGTGCGGTGATCCAAGGCCTACAAGGTCCATGAGGGAGAATTGTACAAAAAAAGCGCTACTGGAGTCCTTCAAAGGTGTATCTCCGAAGAGGAAGGGCGGAACCTTTTGAAAGAAATTCACGCCTGACTCGGCGGTCATCATGCCGCAGCCCGAGCTCTTGTAAGCAAGGCCTTCCGAACAGGATTCTATTGGCCAACGGCCCGGGCAGATGCACAGGACTTGGTCCAACGTTGCGCCAGTTGGCAGCTCTTTGCAAATCAAAGCAACATGCCACCCACCGCCCTCCAAACAATCCCCATTACATGGCCCTTCGTGGTCTGGGGGCTTGACATGGTTGGACCCCTTAAAGTCGGAACCCACAAGAAAAAATGCTTATTGGTCATGGTGGATAAATTCACCAAATGGATAGAGGCTAAAGCGGTTAAAACAGCCGAATCCGGACCGGTGATAGATTTCATATCCGGGGTTGTACACTGTTACGGCGTCCCCCACAGCATCATCACTGATAACGGCACGAACTTCACGGCCGACGAGGTAAAACTCTGGTGCAGCAAAATGGGCATCAAGCTTGATTATGCTTCAGTCTATCACCCACAAACCAACGGTCAAGTCAAACGAGCAAATGGTCTTATAATGAGCGGCATTAAACCCAGATTAGTGCACTCCTTAACGGAGTCGGACACACATTGGGCAGAGGAGCTCGACTCCGTACAATGGGGGCTGTGGACCACGCTGAATCGTAGTACCGGATATACACCGTTTTTATGGTGTACGGCGCAGAGGCAGTCCTGCCCTGTGACATAATTCATGACTCACCTCGAGTGCGCATGTACGAAGAAGGAGAAGCCGAGATCGATCGGCAGGACAGTCTGGACACCTTGGAGGAAGAGCGTGACGTAGCCAAAGCCCGTTCCGCATTTTACCAGCAACAGGCTCGCAAATACCAAAGCAGAGAAGTACGGGCCAAAACTTATAATGTTGTCGAACTAGTTCTACGACTGCCGGATAAGAAAAAGAACAAGCTCGAGCCCAGATGGGAAGGTCCCTTCATTATCGACCAAGTTCTGACCGGTGGAGCGTACCGACTACGGGATGCATCGACTAGCCGACTCGAGCCGAACACATGGAACACAGCCAGGTTCTATGTTAGTCCCCTCCCTTTGTCCGGACACATGGAACACAGCCAGATTCTACGCCTAGAACCGGACTCTATGTTAGTCCCCTCCCTTTGTCCATTTTCTGCATATGCATCATCTGTCTTGTTTCCCTTTCTTTCTTTTAATTCTCTAGGCCTTCAAGGGTCACCTTGTGCCTGACTCATAAATTACAGATGCGCTAGCCGCACTTTTCATACCTGGGGGCTTCTTTCACAGAAGCTTAAATTATTTGTCTGGGCCTCACGCCCAACACATGTGTTATACTTTTGCATGTACCTTTTTTCACCATTATATGCATCGATATGACTTAAGTTTTGACCAAGCTGAGTTGCTTGGCTCTTGTATTTATGCCCTACGTTCTTGTTAATTCGGCCAGAGCATTAGGGGAGCACCTCTGCGATTGTTACCGCCGGGTCAGCCGAACGTGTACCTCAGACTGGGTGAAGCCGAAAGCTAGCGTTCTTAAGGGAATATTCGGTCGGTGAACAAAAGATTACTTTTATTTATTATCCATATTTGCCCCCGGATGCTTTTTCTGCACATCTTGTCACAGTCCGAACATGCACTTTAGGGCATGCTTACCCAGGGAAAGGAACCCTTAAGGGAACTATTCTCCCTGGAAGATGTTTCTTACTACCCATGTAATATAACATAACTAGTTGGGCACTTGTCTGATAAAGCACTAATGACCCCTACGCCTGGTCTCCACGCATGCCCCGATTCTTACATAACTAAGAGGGTATTCGGATACACTCCGGACCGTCGGGTCCCGAGGTCGAAGCGAAAAGGTCCGCCACGACAAACGATCTACAATCCGGCTAGAAGGCATTATACATGTCACTTTAAAATTACATAGTCAATTTGACTGGTTGAATTCCTCTTCAATACCATCCAAAAGGTTGTCTAGTCTACAGTCCTGTTGGGAATACTTTGCGGCCAATTCTACTTGACCGTACGCTAAGCTCACAGGGATCTCCTTCCCATTGGGCCCCATAGGTCCGACTTCGGCCATGTGGTTTGGGTCAGCCTTCGTGTACCGTGTCTTCACCATTGCCCAGGCTTCCCTGGCGCCCTGACGGTAGGCCGATATCTTCCATAATCGGAAGCGCCGCCGCGCTCCCTTTAGCTTTTCTGCAAGCTCTCCAAGGCCTTCGGGTATGGAGATGGATGGCCACAAGGCCTGGGTGACGCCTTACATCACCTACCGAACTCGTTCGTGCAGCTGTGAGAGCTCGGGAAGAAGGTCACCCGTTGAACCGGACATTTCCTCGGCAGGATGACCTGTTAGCATACCAACAGACATAACTCTGCCAGCCAGCTTTCTTGCCGAACTCTTTTTCAAAGTTCGTTCAAGCACTTACTAAATATGCCGCGTCGAAGCTGCCGATTTTCCTTAACAGAGTCCGACAGTTGGGCACGAACATCTTGTAGTTCCACGCCCAGCTTGGTGTTGGCATCTAGGAGATCATTTTTCTCCCGCCTCACCCTCGTAAGCACGTTCTCACCGGCCTTCAGCTGGCGTTGGAGCTGTTGCTTATCCGGATTTACTCCAGTGTCATCTGCAATTTTATCGTCAGATCTGCATACATGCCGCATTCTATATGATACTTATCATTTGAAGGATATGTTACCAGAGGGGGTCTCTGCTCCCCTGCTGCGGCCAGTGCGGCCTAAAGTTGGGCTTTGCACTCTTCCAGCTCCTGGGACAGTTGAGTATTATTTTCTGTAAGAACCTGCATAACAAATGATCCTTAAATCAGTTATCCTAATTGTTTCAAGTCTCAGGGGCTACTGATATATACTAGACCATTTTGAGCGGCACGGAGGTGCGCGTCTCCCGAGTTGAAGGCATCCAATGCCTCTTGGAAGAAACAAGCGTCACGAAGAACAGTCCGGCGACGCTTGTGGTTCATGGGACTTTCCACCTCGGAATGGGTGGCAGACAGTTTATCCGCATCCTCTGTCGGAGGAGCACCCGGCGCATGCCTCGTATTCGTTCCCGCCTCCGAATTCGGCCTTGGAGCCTGGCTTGTGGAGGCGCGATTGGTAGCCTCTCCGAGTATAGTCCGGTGAGCGCTCTTTTTCCTAAAAAGAAAGCATGGGCGTTAATATGCCTCTAAGAATAATGTCATGCAATAAAGACGGCTCGCCATACCGCTGCGCTGGTGTCTCAATCTGGACTGCGGGTCTTTTCAGCCTGCCTGGCCTCGCAGCCCCTTGTTGGCTAGTCGCCGCAGGCTCGACCTTCTGCCTCGAGGACCTCCCCTGCAAAACTCGGCTGTTATATGGCAATCAAAAACACGCAAGGACGGATCCCTTTTTGAAGTGCTGGGACTTCGGTATCAGTCACCTGTGAGGCTGGAACTAGCCCAGGGTAATCGGACGTAATGGCCACCAAAGCATTATCATTGCTCGATTGGTAAAACACCCCATCGATCAGCTCCACAGATATGTCCGGATCCTCTTGGGAAGCCGGGTCGAGGGACCGTCCAGGGTCCTCGGGTTGTGGAGGGGGGTTGTTTATCTCCCTTACAGCCTGACGCAGTTCTTGCGTAGAAATTGCTAGACTGAGTACTTAACTTCGGAGATATGAAACGGATGGGCGAGAAAAAGTCTCCGCTTACCAAGCTCGGAGGATTGTACATAGAAAATCCGCCCTGTGGGTTGACACGAAGGAATTCCTCCTCTTCCCCCTTGTACAAAGTGGATAAGATCTTTATTAAATCAGCAACCGATCCCGGCCCTTTACGACCGTAGCGGGTGGCGTCATCCTCCCTGTTGAAATCCCACATGGGGTGGCCTCTATACTGAAGCGGTTGCACCCCCCGCATGATACATATGGCCATGACCTCGATCATGGTCAATCCGGATCGAGCTAAAAAACTTATTCGGCTCATCAGGTAAAGAACGTCCCTGTTGTCTTCCTCCAGGGAGCTCTGTGAACGCCAGCTCCGGTGCTTCTTCAAAGGGGCGTTGTCGAACTCAGGAAGGCCGATCCAAATAGGATCTGGGAGGGGGACGTCTTCTATATAAAACCATTCTGAAGGCCAGTCTTCGGACGTCTTCTTTGGGGTTCCGGACAGGTATCCGGTCCCGGCAATACGCCACACTTTGGCTCCACCCACTTGATATATTGACCCCTTCTGAGAATGGGGCACAAGGCAGAACAACTTCTTCCAAAGAGATAAATGAGCCTCACAACCCAAGGACAACTCGCAAAGGGCTACGAATCCCGCGATATGCAGCATGGAGGCAGGCGTAAGGTTGTGCAGCTGGAGGCCGTAGAACTCCAGGAGCCCGTAAAGAATCGGATGAAATGGGAATCCAAGCCCTCTTACCAAATAAGGGACAAGGCATAGCCGCTCTCCCTTGGAGGGATTGGGAAGGCTCTCCTCTTGCTCTCCGCCATTATAGGTGGCGAGCCCGGCTCGAACCGGGACCATGTATGCTGGCGGAAGAAATCCCTTGGTGTGAAGCATCACTAATTTGCTGTGCGGGACGAAACATCTCTCCCAATCTCCAGTCTTGGAGCTAGGGGAGCGAGAGGAGGAGCTGCGTCGACCGTCCATGATGGAATGGATCTCTGTCAGGTGCGCTCCGATGAACGCTCGCCAAGGGAGGATGGTGTGATTTGGATCTGAATCCTTGTCTTTTTAATAGGCGGCTCATTCACACAGCTAGGGGGGTAAATGCGAAAACACCCTGGCTCTTCACATTCACTCGACACATGGAAAGTGGCCATTCACAAGAGAGCGAACACTATTTCGACAGGTACACAGAATTTGGAGAGGAAGCCGCCTTGCAATGCCGAAGACAATACTGGGCGCAGGACTCATCGTCATTGAAGCCTAGTTCGGGGCTACTAAGGGAGTCCTGGATTAGGGGGTCTCCGGACAGCCGGACTGTCTCCATTGGCCGGACAGTTAGACTATGAAGATACAAGATTGAAGACTTCGTCTCGTGTCCGGATGGGACTCTACTTGGCGTGGAAGGCAAGCTAGGAAATACGGATATGGATATCTCCTCCTTTGTAACTGACCTTGTGTAACCCTAACCCTCTCCGGTGTCTATATAAACCGAAGGGTTTTAGTCCGTAGGACAACAACAATCACAACATAAAATCATACCATAGGCTAGCTTCTAGGGTTTAGCCTCTCTGATCTCGTGGTAGATCTACTCTTGTACTACCCATATCATCAATATCAATCAAGCAGGACATAGGGTTTTACCTCCATCGAGAGGGCCCGAACCTGGGTAAAACATCGTGTCCCCTGCCTCCTGTTACCATCCGGCCTAGACGCACAGTTCGGGACCCCCTACCCGAGATCCGCCAGTTTTGTCACCGACAGCGCCCAATCGGATTCGACAGGAACGGGCGCAGGCGGTTCGGAGTCCATGGCCGGAGAAGGATCTGGCAGTTTGGCAATATGGCTCTCATGAAGGGTAAGGTCGATATTCGGCTCGATCGCCGCTAAGGATACGGCCACCGTGACTGGGTCCATCCACCCGTCCATGGATGGCGCAACTGTCTCCAAATTGAGGCTCGGAGCGGCTGCCGGTGCGATCTCCTGAATACAGTCCGATGGTAGAGCTAAATCGTACTCATCGTGACCGTGCGGCACACAAGGCAGGGGCTCGAATCCGTCAAAGATCAAGTCTCCGCGGATATCGGCCGTGTAGTTTAAGCTTCCAAACCTGACCTGGTGGCCAGGGGCGTAACTTTCGATCTGCTCCAGATGGCCAAGCGAGTTGGCCTGCAGTGCGAAGCCGCCGAACACAAAGATTTGTCCGGGGAGAAAAGTCTCACCCTGGACTGCATCGTTATCGATGATCGTAGGAGCCATCAAGCCTAACGGCGACGACACAGAGGAACTCTCAATGAAAGCACCAATGTCGGTGTCAAAACCGGCGGATCTCGGGTAGGGGGTCCCGAACTGTGCGTCTAAGGTGGATGGTAATGGGAGGCAGGGGACACAATGTTTTACGCAGGTTCGGGCCCTCTTGATGGAGGTAAAACCCTACGTCCTGCTTGATTTATTCTTGATGATATGAGTATTACAAGGGTTGATCTACCACGAGATCGAAGAGGCTAAACCCTAGAAGCTAGCCTATGGTTTATATAGACACTGGAGGGAGCTAGGGTTACACAAGGTCGGTTTACAAAGGAGGAGATATACGTATCCGTATTGCCTAGCTTGCCTTCCACGCCAACTAGAGTCCTATCCGGACATGAGACGAAGTATTCAATCTTGTATCTTCATAGTCCAATAGTCTGGCCAAAGGATATAGTCCGGCTGTCCGGAGACCCCCTAATCCAGGACTCCCTCTGTCAACAAGACAACTAGTTTCAAGAAGAAGGGCAAAGGGAAGAAGGGGAACTTCAAGAAGAACAACAAGCAAGTTGCTGCTCAAGTGAAGAAGCCCAAGTCTGGACCTAAGCCTCAGAATGAGTGCTTCTACTGCAAAGGGACTGGTCACTGGAAGCGGAACTGCCCCAAGTATTTGGCGGATAAGAAGGATGGCAAAGTGAAATGTATATTTGATATACATGTTATTGATGTGTACCTTACTAATGTTCGCAATAGCTCCTGGGTATTTGATACTCGTTTAGTTGCTAATATTTGCAACTTGAAACAGGGGCTACGGATTAAGCGAAGATTGGCTAAGGACGAGGTGACGATGGGCGTGGGAAATGGTTCCAAAGTCGATGTGATCGCTGTCGGCACGCGCGCTACCTCTACATCTACCTTCGGGATTAGTTTTAGACCTGAATAATTGTTATTTCGTGCTAGTGTTAAGCATGAACATTATATCTGGATCTTGTTTGATGCGAGATGGTTATTCATTTAAATCATAGAATAATGGTTGTTCTATTTATATGAATAATATCTTTTATGGTCATGCACCCTTGATGAGTGGTCTATTTTTACTAAATCTTGATAGTAGTGATACACATATTCATAGTATTGAAGCCAAAAGATATAAGTTTAATAATGATAGTGCAACTTATTTGTGGCACTGCCATTTAGGTCATATTGGTGTAAAGCGCATGAAGAAACTCCATGCTGATGGACTTTTGGAATCACTTGATGCTTGCGAACCATGCCTCATGGGCAAGATGACTAAGACTCCGTTCTCCGGAACAATGGAGCGAGCGACGGACTTATTGGAAATAATACATATGGATGTATGTGGTCCAATGAGTGTTGATGCTCACCGCGGGTATCGTTATTTTCTAACCTTCACAGATGATTTGAGCAGGTATGGGTATATATACTTGATGAAACATAAGTCTGAAACATTTGAAAAGTTCAAAGAATTTCAGAGTGAAGTGGAAAATCATTGTAACAAGAAAATAAAGTTTCTACGGTCAGATCATGGAGGAGAATATTTGAGTTACGAGTTTGGTCTTCATTTGAAAAAATGGGGAATAGTTTCGCAACTCATCCCACCTGGAACACCATAGCGTAATGGTGTTTCCGAACATCGTAACCGCACTTCATTAGATATGGTGCGATCTATGATGTCTCTTACTGATTTACCGCTATCGTTTAGGGGTTATGCTTTAGACACGGCTGCATTCACGTTAAATAGGGCACCATCGAAATCCGTTGATATGACACCTTATGAAATGTGGTTTGGCAAGAAACCTGAGTTGTCGTTTCTTAAAGTTTGGGGCTGCGATGCTTATGTGAAAAAGCTTCAACCTGATAAGCTCGAACACAAATCGGAGAAATGTGTCTTCATAGGATACCCAAAAGAGTCTATTGGGTACACCTTCTATCACAGATCCGAAGGCAAGATATTCGTTGCTAAGAATGGATCCTTTCTAGAGTAGGAGTTTCTCTCAAAAGAAGTGAGTGGGAGGAAAGTAGAACTTGATTAGGTAACTGTACCTGCTCCCTTATTGGAAAGTAGTTTATCACAGAAATCAGTTCCAGTGATTCCTATAGTAGTAAGTGAGGAAGCTAATGATGATGATCATGAAACTTCTGATCAAGTTACTATCAAACCTCGTAGGTCAACCAGAGACAGATACGCACCAGAGTGGTACGACAATCCTGTTTTGGAAGTCGTGTTACTTGACCATGACAAACCTACAAACTATGAGGAAGCACTGATGAGCCCAGATTCCGCAAAATGGCTTGAGGCCATCAAATCTGAGATGGGATGCATGTAGGAGAACAAAGCATGGACATTGATTGACTTGTCTGATGATCTGCAAGCCATAGAGAATAAATGGATCTTCACGAAGAAGACTGACGCTGACGGTAATGTTACTATCTACAAAGCTCAACTTGTTGCAAAAGGTTTTTGAAAAGTTCAAGGAGTTGACTACGATGAGACCTTCTCACTCGTAGCGATGCTTAAGTCCGTCCGGATCATGTTAGCAATTGCCACATTTTAGGATGATGAAATTTGGCAAATGGATGTCAAAACTGCATTCCTTAATGGATATCTTAAAGAAGAGTTGTATATGATGCAATCAGAAGGTGTTGTCGATCCAAAAGGTGCTAACAAAGTGTGTAAGCTCTAGCGATCCATTTATGGACTGGTGCAAGCATCTCACAGTTGGAATATACGCTTTGATGGTGTGATCAAAGCATCTGGTTTTATACAAACTTTTGGAGAAGCCTGTATTTACCAGAAAGTGAGTGGGAGCTCTGTAGCATTTCTGATATTATATGTAGATGACATATTGTTGATTGGAAATGATACTGAATTTCTGAATAGCATAAAAGTGAATAAGAATTTTTCAATGAAAGACCTCGGTGAAGCTGCTTATATATTAGGCATCAAGATCTATATAGATAGATCAAGACTCTTAATTGGACTTCCATAAATCACATACCTTGATGAAGTTTTGAAGAAGTTCAAAATGGATCAAGCAAAGAAAGGGTTGTTGCCTATGTTATAAGGTGTGAAGTTGAGTCAGACTCAATGCCCGACCACTACAGAAGATAGAGAGAAAATGAAAGTCATTCCCTATGCTTCAACCATAGGTTCTATCATGTATGCAATGTTGTGTACCAGACCTGATGTGTGCCTTGCTATTAGTTTAGCAGGGAGGTACCAAAGTAATCCAGGAGTGGATCACTGGACAGCGGTCACGAACATCCTAAAATACCTAAAAAGGACTAAGGATATGTTTCTCGTTTATGGAGGTGACAAAGAGCTCATCGTAAACGGTTACATCGATCCAAGCTTTGACACTGATCCGGATGACTCTATGTCATAAACTGGATACATATTTTTATTGAATGGTGGAGCTTTTAGTTGGTGTAGTTCCAAGCAGAGCGTCATGGCGGGATCTACATGTGAAGCGGAGTACATAGCTACTTCGGAAACATCAAATGAAGGAGTCTGCATGAAAGAGTTCATATCTGATCTAGGTGTCATACCTAGTGCATCGGGTGCAATGAAAATCTTTTGTGAGAATACTGGTGCATTTGCCTTGGCAAAGGAATCCAAATTTCACAAGAGAACCAAGCTCATCAAGAGACGCTTCAATTCCATCGCGATCATGTCAAGGAGGGAGACATGGAGATTTGCAAGATACATACAGATCTGAATGTTGCAGACCCGTTGACTAAGCCTCTCTCACGAGAAAAACATGATCATCACCAAGACTCCATGGGTGTTAGAATCGTTACTATGTAATCTAGATTATTGACTCTAGTGCAAGTGGGAGACTGAAGGAAATATGCCCTAGAGGCAATAATAAAGTTGTTATTTATATTTCCTTATATCATGATAAATGTTTATTATTAATGTTAGAATTGTATTAACCGGAAACTTAGTACATGTGTGAATACATAGACAAACTGAGTGTCACTAGTATGCCTCTACTTGACTAGCTTGTTAATCAAAGATGGATAAGTTTCCTAACCATACACATGAGTTGTAATTTGATGAACGGGATCACATCATTAGAGAATGATGTGATTGATTTGACCCATCTGTTAGCTTAGCACAATGATCGTTTAGTTTGTTGCTATTGCTTCCTTCATAACTTATACATGTTCCTATGACTATGAGATTATGCAACTCCCAAATGCTAGAGGAACACTTAGTGTGCTATCAAACGTCACAACATAACTGGGTGACTATAAAGATGCTCTACATGTGTCCCCGATGGTGTTTGTTGAGTTGGCATAGATCGAGATTAGGATTTGTCACTCCGTGTATCGGAGAGGTATCTCTGGGACCTCTCGGTAATGCACATCACTAATAAGCCTTGCAAGCAATGTGATTAGTGAGTTATTTACGGGATGTTGCATTACAGAACGAGTAAAGAGACTTGTGGTAACGAGATTGAAATAGGTATTGAGATACCGACAATCGAATCTCGGGCAAGTAACATACCAATGACAAAGGGAACAACGTATACAATTATGCGGTTTGACCGATAAAGATCTTCGTAGAATATGTAGGAGCCAATATGAGCATCCAGGTTCCGCTATTGTTTATTGACCGAAGATGAGTCTTGGTCATGTCTACATAGTTCTCGAACCAGTAGGGTCCGCATGCTTAACGTTCGATGACGATCGGTATTATGAGTTTATGTGTTTCGATGTACCGAAGTTAGTTAGGAGTCCCGGATGTGATCACGGACATGACGAGGAGTCTCGAAATAGTCGAGACATAAATATCGATATATTGGAAGGTTATGTTCACTAGTACAAAAAGGCCCATTTCTCCTGGTTCATAAGGCCCATCTGTCCCGGTTGGGGAACCGGGACTAAAGGGTCGTTACTAATGCCCTAGGCCTTTAGTCCCGGTTCTTATACTAACCGGGATAGATAGGCCACCACATGACCGCTCCGGCGAGCCCAGGCATGAGGGCCTTTTGTCCCGGTTGGTAGCACCAACCCGGACCAATAAGCTTCCACGCGTCAACATTTCAGGGGCTGTTTTTTTGTGAAAGGAGGTGGTTTAGGGGTTTTGGGGGTTAATTTAGGTTGGTATAGGTAGATAATAGAGAGATGTGTCCTCTCTTATCTCCGTGCTACTGCTACTGCTATGCCTAAACATGACTTAGATTGAAGTGAGGCAACATGTGGTGCATGTCGAAAGTAATACTAATCCTAACTTGATCAAGTTTCGATTGTACTACTTTGCACATGCACCACATGCATGTAGCCTTCACTTCAATCCAATCCATGTTCACTTCACCCGCTGATATATAATAACTCTTCATGCTCGCATCATGCATCATCCTATATAATAACAAGTCTACTAATCATCATCATCATACAACTTCTACTCGTTATTAATTACAAGTCATATGATCATCATCCTCATAGTCATCGAACCAACCCTACTTAATTGTTCTTAGCACATGATCATCAGTAATAGGTAGGACCTAAATACCCTCCTTAAGGAAAAATAGCATAAAACAATATAGACCCTGACTCTCCATTATGGAGAATGGAGATCATCATGTCTCCAATTCTTGCGCTTCGTTTCCTTTTGATTCCAAGAACCTCCTTACGACTGTCCATACATTTTTTCCATCCTTTGATTTGCATGTCTCCATTCCTTTTAGAAATTGGGTATGGACAGTTGAGATTTGTAGGATGACCTGGCTGTATGTTCAAAACATTAAGATACCTTTCTGATACATCAAATGAGGCACACAATTCTCTGGGATTATCTGTTGAAAAACATAGTAATAACTTCATAGCTAGCAATGATGTACTAGTTTAAGAAGTATGCAAAAGATGCACGGATATCATAATAGTAAAAATATCTTACCAGGGTATCTACATGGTAGTTACCGTAGTTCAGCACATGAACTAGTGGCACGTATTGACCATAATGTTGAGGAGTTTGATTGTAGATATTGTAATTCTCAATGTCAGTACAAAATCCAACCAGATGATTTTTCTCCTTGTAAGTTAATTCGGAGCCATCGGTGTAGTGGGTTTTGTCTACCATCTCCCGCACGTTCTTTGAAGAATGAAAATAAGCTGTCAATGGGAATAAGTTGTCAACTATTTTGAAATAAACAATAGAAATTAGCTAATAACTATGTTTGAGAAACTCACATAGCGGTAGAATTGGAGGCGTATCAACAAGGACCCAAATGTCCGTATTGTCTTGCTCGATTTCAGGATCACCAAGATCCATGGTGACAAGCATACCCTCATCAAAACCATACATCTTGCAAAGTGCTTCCCATTTTTTGCAACCAAAATGGGTTATGCTCTCAGAATTGTACAACTTTACTTCAAAATCCACATCATGATGAGTCCTCAGGTGAATTTTCTTTGTTTCAAAACTTTCATGGTTTTCAAAACCCATCCTCTCCAAGACATAGCGCCTTGCATGGCATGGGATAAGCTACTCGAATTGTAAAACATGAAAATTACACGTTGAAATAGTTGTAGTCATGCTTAATTACGAAAAAACACTTGTCGTCGTTGCGTACCGTTCAACATCGAAGGTCTCCTCGAGCTTAATGTTGAAGCTCCAATCATCGTCCAGGTGAGGCATGTTGCATAGACCTCGATTGTCGTGGCACCAGCTGCAGTCCCCCGGGAGACTTTCGTCGTCTGATGACGACATTTTCTACGTTCATAATTCAAAGATTAAACTTGTACAATTAAATATATGTACAACAAAAACTAAATTAGATCATTATTATTCATCACGGGTTGACCATCAGTCTGTCGAGTATTTTCTTGAAAACTCTCAGCTCACGTGGTGTATACATTCGACTCTCGGTGATGGTCGCTCCTCATTTTGTCCCCGAGTGCATTACACCAAAATGTCTAGCACACAAGAACGAAGGAGAAGCGACCCCCATGACAACAGTCGGGATTCGTCATCCTCTCTGACATTTGTGACCGTCAGTGAGGGTCGTTACTCCTTCTTCCCCTAGTGCATAACAAAGGTCTAGCACCTGGAGAAGAAGGAGAAACGACCCCCACGACAACAGTCGGGCTTCTTCGTCCTCTCATATATGGTGGAGACTCGACAGACTTAAAGTCAACGCGAAATATCATTTAATTAACTTTCTAAAAAGGGATTTGGCTGGTCTCACCTCGAGGTCGGAGGGGGTCGGTGACGGGGATGACGGCGGGGATGATGGAGGGGGGCTCCTAGATTTCTGCGAAAACAAAAACCCTATAAGCTATCAACTAATCATATGCATACCACTTGCATAGTGCTCTCCAATTTTAGCATTCAAAGTAGGAATAGTTTTCCAATTTGAGCATTCAATAAGCAAAATCAAATCGCAAAATAAAGTAGTATTCAAATTAGGATGCATTCAATTATAAGCAAAACTACATCATCTCTTGCGTCCATACATCATGGAATATTATCACTAATACACCTCGAATACTATCATACATATAACATCGCTAGTACAGCTCCAACCGTAGCGCCCGACGGGTATCGCCACGGGCGGTGGACAGCCAAAGAGAAGGAACCATCACAGGATCGCTCCAGTGAGATCCCTGAAGAACCTGCCAGGTATTGTCGAACATGCCCTCCAACGCAACCATGTAGCGATGGACGTGCTCATCCTCCTCGCTGATATAGTGACGTACCACCTCCGCGGTGTCTGGAAGCCTAGGCACCGTCACTGGCCCACACGACCGCCACCAAACAAGGATCGGGTCAACGACGGGCTGGCTCCTCACCAACCTATGCCCCCGGAAGGTAGCACCTCCCAATACCAGCCCGGCGGAGCCCTGTCCCGGACATGGCCCCTCTGATCAAGCCGGCATCCTCCGCCGAGTCAACGATGAGGATGCGGGATAGGCATCATCGACGTCGATGTGGGAATAATTGCTTGACCTAAAAAATAAACTAGTTCTATTATTTTTCTTGCTAAAAGTAAACTCCTTCTATAGTAAAATAAATTAGTTTTATTAAATCAACTAGTTCAACTACTAATTAAGCACTTACTATAAATAAAATAAAATAGTATTTACTAAAAATAAACTACTTCTATATATAGTAAAATAAAGTAGTTTTATTAAATCAACTAGTTCAACTACTAAACACTTACTATAAATAAAATAAAGTAGTACTTACTAAAAATAAACTACTTCTATATATAGTAAAATAAAGTAGTTTTATTAATTAATCAACTAGTTCAACTAAAAATAAACTAACTTTAAATGCACTAATAGAAGAACTAATAACCTAAAATGCACTAAATCAACTAACCTTGAATGTAACATTTGCAACACAATTTTTTCCTGTCCTCTTCTAACCATAAACATTGAACAAAAATAAAACTATACATCCTATAAAAATGCTATGAAAAAAAAACTATGAACAAAAAAACTATGAACACATACACATACATCCATCCATATACATGCATATCCATCCATCCATCCATCCTTACATACATACATACAAAAACAGGGGCGGCGGCACGGCACAGGGGGGTGGCGGCAGGGCACAGGGGCGGGGGAGGCCGCGACAGCGCATTGATCTGTTGGGGAACATAGTAATTTCAAAAAAAATCCTATGCACACGCAAGATCATGGTGATGCATAGAAACGAGATGGGAGAGTGTTGTCTACGTACCCTCGTAGACCGTTCACGGAAGCGTTATATCAACGCGGTTGATGTAGTTGTACGACTTCAAGTCCGACCGATCCAAGTACCGAAAGCACGGCACCTCCGAGTTCTGCACACGTTCGGCTTGGTGACGTCCTTGCCTTCTCGATCCAGCAAGAGGGGCGAAGTAGTAGATGAGTTCCGGCAGAACGACGGCATGGTGATGGTGTTGGTGAAGAACAATCTCCGCAGGGCTTCGCCTATGCACTACGAAAACTATGATGGAGGATAAACTAGAGGGGACGGGGTTGCCGGCACACGGCTTGGTGTTTCTTGATGTGTCTTTGGTGCTAGCCCTACCCCTCTATTTATATGTTGAGCCCTGGGGTCGAAACTTGGAGTAAAAGCCTCCTCAAAGTCGGTTTCACCCAAAAGGCAAGAGTCCTTCTCGGACTCCAGGGCTAGACGCCAGGGTTCCCGGTGTCTACCCCCTAGACGCCAGGGTTCCTGGCATCTAGCCTCTGGTCTTCGAAAAACTTCCTTTTGCACTTTCCAAAAGCCTCGTGGGCTTTCCCTTTTGGCCCAGATAAAGTGTTCTCGTGCCCAAACATTTCGGGAAACATCCGGAACCTTCCGGTGAATTCCGGAACCCTTCCGGAGATCAAACACTTCTATCCCATATATCAAACTTTATCTCTGGACCATTCCGGAGTTCCTCGTCATGTCCGTGATCTCATCTCGGACTCCGAACAACATTCGGTCATCAACATACATAACTCATATAGTACTATATCGTCAACGAACGTTAAGCGTGCGGACCCTATAGGTTCGAGAACTATGTAGACATGACCGAGACACCTCTCTGGTCAATAACCAATAGCGGGACCTGCGTGCCCATATTGGCTCCTACATATTCTACGAAGATCTTTATCGGTCAGACCACATAACAACATACATTGTTCCCTTTGTCATCGATATGTTACTTGCCCGAGATTCGATCGTGGGTATCTCAATACCTAGTTCAATCTCGTTATCGGAAAGTCTTTTTACTCGTTCCGTAATACATCATCTCACAACTAACTCATTAGTTGCATTGCTTGCAAGGCTTAGGTGATGTGCATTACCGAGAGGGCCCAGAGATACCTCACCGACAATCGGAGTGACAAATCCTAATCTCGAAGTACGCCAACCCAACAATTACCTTTGGAGACACCTGTAGAGCACCTTTATAATCACCCAGTTACATTGTGACGTTTGGTGGCACACAAAGTGTCACTCCGGTAAATGTGAGTTGCATAATCTAATAGTCATAGGAACATGTATAAGTCATGAAGAAAGCAATAGCAACAAACTAAACAATCAAGTGCTATGCTAACGGAATGGGTCAAGTCAATCACATCATTCTCCTAACGATGTGATCCCGTTAATTAAATGACAACTCATGTCTATGGTTAGGAAACTTAACCATCTTTGATCAACGAGCTAGTCAAGTAGAGGCATACTAGTGACGCTATGTTTGTCTATGTATTCACACATGTATTATGTTTCCGGTTAATACAATTCTAGCATGAATAATAAACATTTATCATGAAATAAGGAAATAAATAATAACTTTATTATTGCCTCTAGGGCATATTTCCTTTAGTCTCCCACTTGCACTAGAGTCAATAATTTAGTTCACATCGCCATGTGATTTAATACCAATAGTTCACATCACCATGTGATTAACACCCATAGTTCACATCAACATGTGACCAACACTCAAAGGGTTTACTAGAGTCAATAATCTAGTTCACATCGCTATGTGATTAACACCCAAAGAGTACTAAGGTGTGATCATGTTTTTCTTGTGAGAGAAGTTTAGTCAACGGGTCTGCCACATTCAGATCCGTACGTATTTTGTAAATTTCTATGTCAACAATGCTCTGCATGGAGCTACTCTAGCTAATTGCTCCCACTTTCAATATGTATCCAGATTGAGACTTAGAGTCATCTTGATCAGTGTCAAAACTTGCATCGACGTAACCCTTTACGAAGAATCTTTTGTCACCTCCATAATCAAGAAACATATCCTTATTCCACTAAGGATAATTTTGACCAATGTCCAGTGATCTACTCCTAGATCACTATTGCACTCCCTTGCCAGACTCAGGGTAGGGTATACAATAGGTCTGGTACATAGCATGGCATACTTTATAGAACCTATGGCTGAGGCATAGGGAATGGCTTTCATTCTCTCTCTATCTTCTGCTGCGGTCGGGTTTTGAGTCCTACTCAACTTCACACCTTGTAACACAAGCAAGAAATCCTTTTTGACTGTTCGATTTTGAACTACTTCGAAATCTTGTCAAGGTATGTACTCATTGAAAAACTTATCAAGCGTCTTGATCTATCTCTATAGATCTTGATGCTCAATATGTAAGAACCTTCACTGAGGTCTTTCTTTGAAAAACTCCTTTCAAACATTCCTTTCTGCTTTGCAGAATAATTCTACATTATCTCCGATCAACAATATGTCATTCACATATACTTATCAGAAATGCTGTAGTGCTCCCACTCACTTTCTTGTAAATACAGGCTTCACCGCAAGTCTGTATAAAACTATATGCTTTGATCAACTTATCAAAGCGTATATTCCAACTCTGAGATGCCTGCACCAGTCCATAGATGGATTGCTAGAGCTTGCATATTTTGTTAGTACCTTTAGGATTGATGTAACATCCCAAATTTTCAATTTGGAATGTTATACACTAGATCATCATTGCATATCATATTTATTGCATTTTGGTTGATCCTAGAAATTTTTCGCAACTCAAGGACCCTCGGAGAGAGTTGGGGATTTCGTTATTTTCATATTTGAGTTGTCTCAAATTTTGAAAATAGGATCATTTGATTTTATTTATTTTATCTTCAATTATTTCTATTACAAAAATATGAGAGAGGGAATAAAATGACTTTCCCAAAATAAAGAAATATTGAGGATTTAATAAAAAATCAAATAAGATTTTATTTGGTTTTATTTGCAATTTTATTTGAATTTAGGAAAATGCGTGTTTTTCAAAATTGCATTTAGGCCCCAAATAAATGTTCATCCTGTGCGGCTTGATTTTAGAAGCCGGGAAAAATTTATTTCGTGATTTTTGGAGTCCGTTTAGTAGTCCTTTTGTTTTTCTTCAGAGCATAAGGTTTTTTAAAAAACGACCGAACCGACCTACGGGCCGTGGTAGGCCCAGACTTCCCCTGACCCAGCCTTTATAAGCCGCCGGCCCACCCCGCGCCGAAACTCTAGCCGCCCCGCCTCGAACCCCGCGCCCGACGCCGCCGCCGCCCCGCCAGACCCCGCCACCGAGTCCGACGCCGCACGCCGCCGCCGCCCCGCCGAACCCCGTCGCCGCCGATGCCGCCGCCGTCGTCCCGCCGCCCGAGGTTTACCTCGATCCCGCCATCGGTTTTCCCGGAAAAACCGTTCAGTTTTCGTCGGTTTTTTTGTTTTTTCTTTAGATCAGTTTTTTCCAGTTTAGGCTAATTAGCGAGCGTTCGATCGTTCGTTCGTTTTAACGAACGCGTTCTTCGTTTAGATGCAGTTAACGAACGTTCGTTCGTTAAACTATTCGTCGTTTTTGTTTTTCTCAGATTAAATCCGTGATTTTCTGATCATGATTTCTGATCCGATTTTCGTTTTAGTTCATCTTTTTACTCGTTTATCGGAATCAGGCGATTCAAGCGCCTGGAGTTTCATCTCGAAACCGTCTTTCCTTTTATCCAACTTAAACAAGTTTTTGCTTCTGTAAAAATTGCCTTAGATCCAGAATAGTAAACGAAGCCTGTTTCTTTTGCCGTTTGTCTTTCATTGCTTCGTTCGATTCGGTTCTTTTTGCCAACCGGAGTTCTTAAGTTGAACTTTCTGGTTAAATCTCTTATTTGAGTTTTACATGTGCATTAGTTGAGTACTTATTGTGTGCTTGTTTTTTTGCGATAGAGTACCCAGAGTGCGCCGCTTGTTACTTCGAATCGCTAGGTTTCCCGGATCATCAGCAAGGCAAGTAACACTTTGATCATACCTCCTACTACCCAGTTTTATTGCATTAGATCAATCCTTACACATTGCATGACTAGGATCTAATTAAATTGTGGGTTGGGAAGTAGTTGAGGTAGTACCTATTACTTGTTATTATCAAACCTTTGGGAGTTACTTCTACATTGCTTATTATGCCATGCTATGCTAGTAGACGTGGATTGGGTGAGTGTATCCATGACAGATGTGAGATTGTTAATTAATGGTTTATTTAAGGTGGCAACTTAAATACACTTCTGGGTGGATTGAGGTACCTGGGTATTCTAGGATTGCCTGTTTTTCTTTTGGACCGCCACCCAGGCTCAAAGGGATCATGAGATTATTC
Organism: Triticum monococcum; assembly: GCA_034509565.1. NCBI lineage: Eukaryota > Viridiplantae > Streptophyta > Magnoliopsida > Poales > Poaceae > Triticum > Triticum monococcum. Next base: position 678,189,874 of record CM067845.1, read on the forward strand.
ATGCTAGAAACTTCCGTGTGCAGCCACAAGCTATTATGGGCTCTAGCATAGTTGACTAAGTCGTGCGAACTCTTATAGCGGTAGACTAGTAGATGTAGGGGATGTAGGTGGTACGGTCTACCCATCGTAAGGTGCTAGCGGTTCTGAAAGACTATGTCTCGATCATCCGTTTCTCAAACACCGTGTAGTGCGAGAAACCAAATGGAGGCAACCGAGTCTTGTGGGGAAAAGTGCGCAAACCTCTGCAGAGTGTATAAACTAATCATGGTTAGCCCTCTCCCCGGTTATGGACATCTTGAGTATCTAGTACCTGGATTATCATGTGAATCTCAACATGTTACTCTAAAGATTAATTTTGTTGGGTTTGTTTAATGATGATGTTTAATTGGGATTGAGAATGCTGTCAACCATTCTCAATGTTTAACAACCACCATAATAGTTAAACAAATTTATTCCTTTGCAGTAGGGAAAAATTGGCTTTACGCAAAAACTGTAACCATAGAGCTTTCCACTAGCCAAATATGCATATAGTATAGCTGTTTCATTCGATTATTCTCTATGTGTTACATTGCCAGCATATTCCATGTGCTGACCCGTTTTCGGGCTGCAACGTTAATGTTGCAGACTTTCCAGACGACGATTAAGGAGTTTTTGGTCGTGGTTCTATACTCAGTGATGCCGTTGGAGTTGATGGACTCACTTATCTTCCAAGGCTTCCGCTGTTATTGTTATTAGATGGCCTTAAGCCATTTTTATTGTAATAAGTTATCTTTGGAGACACTCGATGTAATAAGTGTGTGATTGCTACTCTGCTATAAATCCTTCAAGTACTATGTGGTGTCAGCATTACTGATCCAGGGATGACACCGGAGCACAGAGATTGGACCGTTTGAGGGCTGGTCGCTACAAGATGGTATCAGAGCACACGCTGACTGTAGGACACGACCACTAAGCTAAAGACCTAGATCACCACTCACTCTCTTCTCTTTTGACCTCTCATATTTTCTACTCTTTTAGGATGGCGGATGCAAGGAACAAGTTCACTCAACCGGATGAAGATACACCCTTTGGGCGTCACTTGAAGGAAGTCACTAGATACCTGAACATAGGAGTACCAAGCTTCACCGGAACCTATAATGCCAACTTACCTAAAGAAGAGCGTTGGATGAGTCAATTCAAGTTCCAGGAAGGACGTTCATGCGAGTCACTGAGCCCATAGAGTTTTCTTTCGATGCACAAACTTGGAATCTAGGAAAGAGCATGGCAGCTCACATCGCCATGGGACGCATTGGAGAAGTCTACTGCAATGATCTCAAGGATACTATCTACCAGATTTGTGGGCGCCGAGATGAGCACTGGGAGATGATCAGCACCAGAAAGTATAGATCAATTGCAGCTTTTATCCAGGAGTTAAACCAGCACATTCTATGTCAGGAGAACCAGATGTGCGCCGACATGATAGACCTGAAGAAGGCAAGGACAAGAATCAAGGAACTGGAGGAAGAACTCAAGGCTACACGTGAAGATTTTGAACAAGAAATTGAAGTACTAGTGGAAAAGAATGACGATCTGATCAAGAAGATTGGAATATTTATGGGACGCCCTACACCAGTAGAAGAAGACGAAGAACCCAAGGAGATTCGCCCGGAAGACTACATCATCATCGACGACACCGACTCGGATCTAGATGATAGCGATCATGACTATGTTGATGAAGCTGGAGCAGATATCATGGAGTCTGCAACCGAAGAATATTCTAGTAGACCACCCCAACAATAGTAGTAGTCTGCCATGTAAATATAGTAGCCCAAGAACTTTTGCGATAGTTAGATCGATTGTATGCCCTTGTTTGGTTGATTGAATGAAGTGAATTGTTTGCTTTTGCCTCATGTGCATATGGGTAGACTTTTCTCTTTAGGCCCCCTCTATTCTTAAATATCATCCTTTTCTAAACCCTCAGATGCCTCCGAGACGTGACCCCGGATTTACCTTCCCACCGGAGCTCACTCAGTTGATCCAGCAGCAGAACACATTGATGCAGTTACTAGTCCAGAATCAGAACCAGGGGAACAACAACAACACACCACCACCACCACCTGTTGATCACTTAGCCCGTTTTCTTAGGCTGAATCTGCCGGTGTTTTCCAGTAGCACCGAGCCGATAGTAGCAGATGATTGGCTCCACAAGACAGCTAGAGAGTTGACCACAGCAGGATGCACTGATGCGGAGAAGGTGAAGTTTGACGCACATCAGCTTGAAGGACCCGCAGCATCATGGTGGGAGAATTTCACAGCCACTTTCCCTGTCGATACTATCACATGGGACCAGTTTCAGCAGGCTTTTCATACTGCCCATGTCTCAGCAGGAGCTATGGCCATGACGAAGCGAGAGTTTCGTAACTTGCGCCAAGGAGGACGAACAGTTGGCCAGTATGTGGAGGACTTTAGTAAATTAGCACGTTATGCCCAGATGACGTTGCTACGGATGCAGCAAAGCAGGAGAAGTTTCTGGAAGGACTGAATGATGAGTTGAGCATACAGTTGATGGTAGCAACCTTCAACAACTACCAGGAGTTGGTAGATCGTGCTCTTATGATTGAAGGGAAGCAGCAGCAAATTGAGAATCACAAGAGGAAGTATGCACAAGGAAAGTACAATTCAGGAGCTGAGCAGAAGCCACGATTTACCCCTAGGCCGGGAGGACATTTTCAGCATACCCATGGAGGAGGAAGCTCGCACAATCACAATGGCCCCAGGAATGGTAATGGTAATGGAGGAAGCAACAGCCAGAACCGCACCAACCCATTAACCCCAACCAAGAAAGACCTGAGCCAAGTCACTTGCTTTAAGTGCCAGAAGACCGAACATTATGCCAATGAATGTCCTGAATCCTAGAATGGAAATGGCAATGGAAGCTCTGGGAAGAAGCCGAACCCTTTCAACAGGGGACAGGTGAACCACGTTAACGTGGAGGAGGTTGAAAAGCAGCCGGATGCAGTAATCGGTAAGTTTTTGGTTAAGTCATTTACTGCACTCGTTCTTTTCGATACTGGTGCATCGCATTCATACATATCAAGGGGATTTGTGGATAAGTATAAACTGCCAACCCAAGCCCTTAGGTCACCCATGTTAGTAACCTCGCCTGGAGCAGAACATATGGCTAGTCTATGGTGTGATCGGTTACCATTAAGGATTGGTAACTATGTTTTTTCCCTCGGACCTAATAGTATTGGAATCCCAAGGATTGGATGCGATATTAGGCATGGATTGGTTATCAAAGTATGAAGGGAATATTGAATGTGCCAGTAAGTCAATTTCACTTACCACCCCAGAAGGGAGAAGAATCAAGTATGTATCCCGACATGTGCCAAAGAGGACTCAAGTAAATTGTTTAACCGGAGTAGTGCAGGAGGAAGGACCAGTAGTGAAGGATTTCCCCGAAGTATTTCCAGAAGAGTTGCCCGGCATGCCACCGGATAGAGATATTGAGTTTTTGATTGAGCTTTTGCCAGGCACAGGGCCAATATCAAAGAGACCATATAGGATGCGAGCAAAGGATTTGGTGGAAATTAAGAAGCAGATTAAGGAGTTACTGGATAAAGGATATATTCGCCCAAGTTCATCGCCTTGGGGATCGCCAGTACTTCTAGTGGAGAAGAAGGATGGCTCGTTAAGGATGTGTCACAGCCCTAGAGTTTGGTTGCACTTAGTTTCATAAGCATCCATGCATCATGTCTATATTTGTTTGAAATTTGAAATGGGGATGACAAGCCCTAGCACTAAATGAAATGCAATTAGGATCAAAATAAAAATCTTTCAATGATCCTGAAATGCCTTCTAAAATGTTCATCATCTTTGCCTTGGTCCATAACCTCTGCCAAAAATGGTGCTCACTTTTCTAGGACACTTTGGATCTTTGAGTTAAATCTTAAAGTATTTGCATTTGGACATTTAAATGCTATAAATATTTTTAAATGTCCAAATAATCTTGGAAGTATTTTTGGGCTGTTGGAATTAATTTCAGAGGTGCCCATAAATATTTTCAGCATTTTATAAAATGGTTTAGTACTTTACTAAATCAAAACAAAACAGAATAAATAGAAAACAGAAACAAAAAAAACAGAGAGAGAAAACCTACCTAACCTACCTGTGCAGCCCACCAAGGCCCACCGGCTGGCCCAGATGGCCAGCCCAGCCCACTGGCTTTCCTCCCTGTCGTCTTCCCCCTCGCCAGGAGGACGAGCGCGTGGCCGGCGCGCGCGAGCACGCGTCCGGCCACCTCCTGCTTGCTCGCCGCGGCTGGAGACTCCCCCGAGCGCCACGACACCCTGGACCCCCCCTGCACTCCTGTCCTCTCTCCCTCGAGCGCCTCCCTCCTCTGTCTCTCTCGCTCACGTTCGTCCGAACGCGCCCGTCGCCACCGACGCCGTTCGCCGCGGCCACAGCCACCGCCTCGCCTCCCCGACGCCTCCTAAAGCACCGCCGCATCCTCCTCTTCCTCTTCACCGAGCCGCGCCCCGCCGGATGCCTCGAAGCACCGTCACCATCGCCGTCTTCCTCCTCGGGTGCCGAAGCTCACCGCCGTCGATTCGCCGTCTCCGACGCGTCCGCGAGGCCGCTGACCATCCCTACGTGTTCGCCGTGAGCTCCTGCCCCTTCTCCCCCTCTCCGTTCTCGCTCTCACACACCGTAGCCATCGCCCCCTTGTTGACCGAAACCCGCCGCCACCGCGCTCGTCGCCGGTGATGCTCCGGTGACCATTTGGTCCCGGGCATGCTTCCATCGTACTCACCGCACCCCGTAGATGCCGTAGGTGCTATGCACACATCACCACGGCCACCGCAACCGCGTCCCCGCTCGTGTCCGAACTCCGGCGCCGCCCCGAGCTCGTTTCCGACGAGCTCCGGCCGCCCTAGCTGCTGCTGCTTGCAGGGATGGATGCGGGCGAGCTCCAGCTCCCCGCGGATGCCCTTTGCCGTTCGTTTCGTCGCCTATAGCAATTTTCCGAGCCGCGCCGCCGTCTCAGGCCTCGTCGGTGTCACGTCGCCGGTGGGGTTGACTCATTTGACCACGTGGGCCCCGCCCCCTGGTCAAACCTAGATTAGGAGTTAAGCTAACACTAATTTAGTTAGGTTAGCCGCTGACATGTGGGCCCCGACCCCACTGACATTTTAGTTAGGCTTAATCTAAGGTTAATTTAGCATATTAAATAGCTGAGTCAATGACATATGGGTCCCGCACGTCAGGTTTGACCTGGGCCGCCCAATTGACCAGCTGACGTCACCCTGACGTCGGGCTGATGCAGTAAATCATTTTCTAGTTAAAAACAATTCAGGAAATTCCAGAAATTACCCAAAACTTCTAAAAATCATAGAAATTCAACCGTAACTCCAAATAAGATAAATTATATATGTAAAATTATCAGAAAAATTCAAGGAATCCATCTGTACCATTTTCATGCATGTTTGAACAATGTTTGTCCTCTGTTTTGGACAAAACAAATTAAGGGCATTTAAATAATCATATATGGAGTTTGAATTTGAATCTTGTATTCAAACCAACTTCATTTAAATCATAGCTAGTTGCATTAGCTCAAACCACAGCATATTGACATGTCATGATCATGCATCATACTGTGCATTGCATTGATTGTATTTCTTTCTCTATTGCCGGTATTTGTCCCCTCTCGATAGACGTTGTACCGACGATGTGATCGTTGACACTGATGAAGACCCAATGATATCTTCAGAAGTGCCAGGCAAGCAAAACCCCCTTGTTCATTCCGATACAATCCCCCTCTCTCGCTCCTGCTCTCTTTTACTGCATTAGGACAACAACGATCCATCTGTTACTTGTTGCGGTAGTTGAACCCCTTATCCTCTGCATGACCTGTCATTGCCACAGTAAATAGATGAAACCCACTAGCATGAGTAGGAATTGTTTGAGCCCTGATGTGCCTACTCATTCATGCTTGTTTGTCATGCCTGCTACTGCTTAGAGTTGAGTCAGGTCTGATTCATCGGGGATGGATCGGAGGTGTGTAAACATGTCCTACTGTGTGTGAGCTAAGTGTGTGAACACATTTTGGTAAAGGTAGCGGTGAGAGGCCATGTAGGAGTACATGGTGGGTTGTCTCATTGCAGCCGTCCTCAGGAACTGAGTTCTGTGTCTGTGATCCATGAACAGTTACTACCACGCATTGGGCCCGAAACCAATGGCCCCTCTCGGCTTCTTAATCACCCTAGTACTCTGTCCAGGAGTTGCAACTAGTTTCTGGTGTTTGTAGGATATGTGTTGGCGGCCGTGCGTAGCGCTGACCCTAGGGGTGGGCTATGTTGCGGTAGATACACTGTGGCACGGTGTACCGGGCGCCCGTTTGGTGTCTCGGGAACCCTGCACACATCGTTTGGGGCTGTGAGCGAAACTCCGGCCGGATCTCCTCGCGGATGGAACCCGAATAGGCGATAAACCTGGACTAGAGACTTAAGTGTTTAGGTAGGCCGTGGCCGACACCCTCGCCCGGTTTCCGCTTGAAGGTTGCCGAGGTACATGACGTGTACAGGGCTATAAGTGGTGAGAGCGTGTGTGAAGAAGTACACCCCTGCAGGGTTATCAATATCTATTCGAATAGCCGGATTCCTCGGATATGGAAACTTGGACCCCTTGCATAGTTCATAGACAAGTGAAAGTGGATACTCTAAAACTCGCAAGATAAGAGTGAGTACTATGGACGGCCTTCTCATAGGGAGACGAGAGCGGATCCATAGTGGTGTATTGATTGGTGAATATGTGGACTCGTGTGCGCCACCTCAAAAGAGTTGCTTGCAATCGTAGTTCAGGTTAGCCACTGAGTCAAAGCTGGCTTGCTGCAGTTAAACTCCACCACCCCCCTTGTTGGTACTGATGCATATGTAGTTTAGTTCTGATGTAAGTCTTGCTGAGTACCTTTGTACTCACGTTTGCTTAATTTATGTTTTGCAGAGAGACTTCAGTCTCGCTAGTAGTTCCGCGTGGACTTCGACATTTAGCTTGATACCTCAGCTACGATCTTGTGCCCCCGACAGGATTTGGTAGATAGTCAGGCTTCTTAGCCTTTTTCATTTATAGATGTCTGTACTCAGACATGTTGAGCTTCCGCATGTGTTTGATTTGTATGCTATGATTGTTGGGTCATGAGACCCATGCTTGTAATATCTGGCTCTTCGGAGCCTAATGAATTAATACTTGAGTTGTAGAGTTATGTTGTGATGCCATGTTGTATTCACACATATCGAGCATATTGTGTGTATGATTGAAATGCTTGGTATGTGTGGGATCCGACTATCTAGTTGTTTATCCTTGGCAGCCTATCATATGGGGAAATGTAGTCTAGTGCTTCTGAGCGATAGTAGTCCGCTACAGCCCGGATCACCGGAGTCCTGCTAGCCCAGCACTACTGCTCAGGACACTTGACTGGCCGGCATGTGTTTCACTTCGTTCCTATGTCTGTCCCTTCGGGGAAATGTCACGCGGTGACATCCGGAGTCCTGCCTAGCCTGCTACAGCCCGGATCACCGGAGTCCTGTTAGCCCAGTGCTACAGCCCGGAATCACACGCTGGTTGACCGACATGCTCGTGGTTGATTCATGTATGCCTGTCCCCATGGGTTAGTGCCGCTTTGGGTTCACGACTAGCCATGTTGGCCCGGGTTCTTTGTCATATGGATGCTAGCGACACTATCATATACGCGAGCCAAAAGGCGCAAACGGTTCCGGGCCAGGTAAGGTGGCACCCGTGGGATACCGTGCGTGAGGCCACAAAGTGATATGAGGTGTTACCGGCTAGATCGATGTGGCTTAGAATCGGGGTCCCGACAGCGTTGGTATCAGAGCCTGACTGCCTGTAGGTTTACCAAGCCAAACTAGTCGAAGTTGAGTCTAGAAATGCTTTAGTTATGTAAGGGAATTGATTGTGGAAGGGAACGTAAGGCTCTTTTTACTCCTTATACCTCATGCCCATCTGATCCGAGTCAACCTCTTCTTTTCTACGGGGATTAAGAATTAGGCCTTCTCATCTATCTATCAGGATGACGTGTTACTAAACCGTAGTTGCCTAAGATTGTTGGATTTAAGCCCAGTTTAGTTTCTACTACTTCTGTGTGTTCATAGTTGGTCTCGAACCTTGATATTGTGCTTCTGAGTGGTTATGCCACCATTTTGCAGGATGTTTCAAATCTTTTTGAGCAATTACAGTCGTTATGCTGTCCGAGTCATCCTAGGTTTCTAAATAGTCTGATGCATTTGCAAACCCTTCCCCTGTTCTTGATGTCCATTTGGGCCAGATTAATCACACTACTTGTCAGTTGGGGTATTCTTTTGCCTCGACATATATTTTGGAATTATTATTATGACCCTAGATGTCTTAGAGTGCCACCTAGTAATCTAACCATGTTTTGTGTTCCCAGTGTGTGATTCTGGCCATTATTCTCAAAATCATCCCGTGATGCCATTTAGTTAGTAGGCATTCTATTCCTGGGTTTTTGAACCCGAGATTCACCCTACTTACTTCATGTTGATAGTGTTTGCTCGTTCCTTTAGGATATTAGTAACCTTTGCAATAGTCCTCGAGGTTCGTGGTACATCCTTCTTCCAATTATCATGAACCATTCTTGGCAGGAGTTCTTTTGAACCAAAGGATCACAACCAGAGTGCTCTTGATGAGTTCTCCATTCTATATTGTGGCTCTGCCAGTTCTACCTTTCTGCGTGGGTTATCCGGAAGAAATATGTTGAACTCGTTTGACACACTAATCTATGCATCCACAACTCAGAAAGTTATATGTTCCTTGAGTTGTCCCTCTTTAGTTGTTTTCTGACCTTCGTCTATCAATTGATAGTCAGGAATAGTTGTGCATTTGTGTTCATCGGTGCCTTTTATTCTTATGGTCCGTCGAGCCGTTCTATTTTAGAATGACTAGGAGAAACAAACTCCAGTACCTCATCCATTTCTGGGATCGGGTCAAAGTGGTTGTATTCCGCAGATCAAAATGCCAATCCAGCTTTTGTTCTGTTCTACCCTGAAGTATTGCCCACTTTATGTCAAGAGCGTCGTGAGAATTGCACCTCTCTCATGAATTCTTGACGCAGTGATACTCTCTCCATCATTGTTCATTTCTCGGTTTCAATGTTGTTGCAACCGGAATGACGACAAGTGAATCATGGTGTGTGAAATCAATACTCCTAGCAACTCTGTTGCTTGGTAGTTAATGGACAATATCCTCATTCTTAGCGTGTTGGTTATTGAATTATCATTCTAAGACTGATCGTGCTACCCAGTCCATATTTCTGGTGCACACTTCGATCAATGGGTTAGGATTGTGCCAATCCCTTGCTCTATCGATCATATCATCTTGCCCTGAGAAGCAAGGTTGTTCTCGAGCTTAGTAACATACTGGTGGTTCGTGATTTTCCGAATATCTTCTCGGAAGTGTTACCAGGTTGTCGCCTGACCATTATGTTGAGTTCGTGATCAAGTTGGTTTTCCAACAAACCATTTTTCCCCAAGAACCTGTGTTGGATACCCCTGAGCTAGTTGGTTAAGCTTAACAACAACTTGGAGAGTTGGAAGATGAAAACTTGTCCGACTTAGCTCATCCCTAAGGGATATCCTTGTGTGTGTGTGTGTGTGTTGAAGAAAGATGATATCTTCACCAATTGGTCCCCGTGATCAGTTGTTGTATCTATTATCTTGTCCAAACCTTGATTTGAGTGTGGGTTATCGTCAAATCAAATCAGAACCAACGATGTTCGTAATGTTGTCTTACTTGCGGTTGTCCCTCGAGCATACACCATTATATCCTTGGTCTGACCAATACTATCACATTGTTCACATAGTGGTGGAAGTCCAGTGATATGGAAATTTCGATGAGTTGCTGTTGAGCCCATCAGCGGCATTTTGTCTCCTCCATGATTGTGTTGAACATCCAGCTAGTGTTGGAAACTTTATAAGCATTGCCCTCATGTCCCGATCATGAAGCATATGTCCGGTTGAAAGATGTGACTTCCTCTAATTCATGTGCATCTGATGTAAGTTGCCGCCGTGAATTCGAGAAAGTTTGTTTTTGCTTCCTCTGGAATCATCCCAAGTCAGTCATGCATGTGCGAAGTATTCTATGGTCTGATAGACTGATCATCTACATTCTATACGTATCCCTAGCACACCAAGCCACTGATTGATTGTTCAAGGAGAAGAAGTTTCTTCTTAAGGGTTAGACCTACGCAAGGACTTCGATATCCTCGTTGATGGTTCCCCCTGAACTCGGTAGTGTTTCATTTTAAGACTACCAGGTGACCATGCTTGTCTAGGACAACGTGTTCACATGTTTGTAGCAGAACCGGCTCATGTTTTGGAGCTTACTACCGTAGTTCATTCCCCTGAGGATCTCGCATTGTCATCTCGTCGATTGTGTTGCAAACCTTCATTTTCCTTTCTAGACTCGATGAGTCTGGAATATCCTGTCACCAACCAGATCTGAATCTCAGGCAGATATGATGGTTGGAGCATTTTCCAAGAACCATAATATTGGTCCCTTGATAAACGGTAAAGTGGATGTCGTGGCCAACACATCCAGCCGGAAGACCTATTATTGTAGTATCTCGATTGAAGAAAGTTGGCCACCTTTCCATGAGGATTTCGTAGGATTTACTCCAGAAGTTGTTCCTTATGGATCCATTGTATTCCGAAGTCCGACCACTACTTGGTGGCTATGCCGATGCTTAAAGCATGACCGTGGTAACCAGTACATCAAGGAGAACATTAGGAGCAGAGTGCTAAATGTCTCTCGGTCGATCATCCAGATTTTTGTTTCCTTGGCTTCGCTAAGGTGAAATCTGAGAAAGTGTTATCTTCCTTTGCATCTGCATTATCCATCACCATTCATCATGGTGGTATGTTGTGTTGCCAGGATCCTTGACATGGATGTTGGTAAGACCTTGATGAGTATGGAAATGCTCAAGTTCTTGAGAGCACGCTTAGGCACTAGGTTCTGATGTTGTCGTTAACTGGGATGTGCCTCCGTTCTCTCAGTTGTTCGATAGCCATCCGATTGGTGGAATCACCTTGCCGGTGAACCTTCTCCCCAGTTACCAGAATCATTCCCAACATTTGTATTTTGTTCCCAGCTTACACCTCAGTAGCTGTTGTTCATGGTCATCTTCAAAAGTGGACTTACCATAGGTCCCATCCATTTCCGATGATAAGCAAAAACCATCCATTGCGTTGTCTTCAACAAGGTAGTCCACATCATCCATCCTAGTCCGAGTATGTCATTCTTTCGAACTCCTTCCACTGATCATTTGTGATTGCCTTAGGCTGGTGTAAAGAGTTTCTATGATCTCCGAATCAAAAGTAATTCTTTTTGCCACTTAAGGGAATAATTCTACGAGTCACCTTCCTTAAGATGTCTCGTTATGGTATCATGGCAATTATCCCTCGCTACTTTGAAACCATGCATCATCCTACTCCAGCGTGGGTTTGTTGCGTACCAAATTGAACCTTGTCATCTGCTTCTTCTCGTTGATTCTGATGTGTGCTTCGTGTCTCAGCTCAAGAGATGTTTTATATCTCACTCCACGAGTTGATCTTGAGTGCTCGATCTCCGAGGAGATCGATTTCTGTAGAATTTCCTTCTGCCACCATCATGCTGGATGAAGATCCCGAAAGCAAAGACCTCAAGATCAAGATGACGAAATGAATCAACATCTTCGAGAAGGGCAATCGGATCGTGAAGATTCTTTATTGCTGTTCCCTCTGTCTTCTTACTCCACTTCTTGAATCTCGGGACGAGATCCTTGTTTAGTGGGGGTGAGTTGTCACAGCCCTAGAGTTTGGTTGCACATCATGTCTATATTTGTTTGAAATTTGAAATGGGGATGACAAGACCTAGCACTAAATGAAATGCAATTAGGATCAAAATAAAAATCTTTCAATGATCCTGAAATGCCTTCTAAAATGTTCATCATCTTTGCCTTGGTCCATAACCTCTGCCAAAAATGGTGCTCACTTTTCTAGGACACTTTGGATCTTTGAGTTAAATCTTAAAGTATTTGCATTTGGACATTTAAATGCTATAAATATTTTTAAATGTCCAAATAATCTTGGAAGTATTTTTGGGCTGTTGGAATTAATTTCAGAGGTGCCCATAAATATTTTCAGCATTTTATAAAATGGTTTAGTACTTTACTAAATCAAAACAAAACAGAATAAATAGAAAACAGAAACAAAAAAAAACAGAGAGAGAAAACCTACCTAACCTACCTGTGCAGCCCACCAAGGCCCACCGGCTGGCCCAGATGGCCAGCCCAGCCCACTGGCTTTCCTCCCTGTCGTCTTCCCCCTCGCCAGGAGGACGAGCGCGTGGCCAGCGCGCGCGAGCACGCGTCCGGCCACCTCCTGCTTGCTCGCCGCGGCTGGAGACTCCCCCGAGCGCCACGACACCCTGGACCCCCCCTGCACTCCTATCCTCTCTCCCTCGAGCGCCTCCCTCCTCTGTCTCTCTCGCTCACGTTCGTCCGAACGCGCCCGTCGCCACCGACGCCGTTCGCCGCGGCCACAGCCACCGCCTCGCCTCCCCGACGCCTCCTAAAGCACCGCCGCATCCTCCTCTTCCTCTTCACCGAGCCGCGCCCCGTCGGATGCCTCGAAGCACCGTCACCATCGCCGTCTTCCTCTTCGGGTGCCGAAGCTCACCGCCATCAATTCGCCGTCTCCGACGCATCCGCGAGGCCGCTGACCATCCCTACGTGTTCGCCGTGAGCTCCTGCCCCTTCTCCCCCTCTCCGTTCTCGCTCTCACACACCGTAGCCATCGCCCCCTTGTTGACCGAAACCCGCCGCCACCGCGCTCGTCGCCGGTGATGCTCCGGTGACCATTTGGTCCCGGACATGCTTCCATCGTACTCACCGCACCCCGTAGATGCCGTAGGTGCTATGCACACATCACCACGGCCACCGCAACCGCGTCCCCGCTCGTGTCCGAACTCCGGCGCCGCCCCGAGCTCGTTTCCGACGAGCTCCGGCCGCCCTAGCTGCTGCTGCTTGCAGGGATGGATGATGGCGAGCTCCAGCTCCCCGCGGATGCCCTTTGCCGTTCGTTTCGTCGCCTATAGCAATTTTCCGAGCCGCGCCGCCGTCTCAGGCCTCGCCGGCGTCACGTCGCCGGTGGGGTTGACTCATTTGACCACGTGGGCCCCGCCCCCTGGTCAAACCTAGATTAGGAGTTAAGCTAACACTTATTTAGTTAGGTTAGCCGCTGACATGTGGGCCCCGACCCCACTGACATTTTAGTTAGGCTTAATCTAAGGTTAATTTACCATATTAAATAGCTGAGTCAATGACATATGGGTCCCGCACGTCAGGTTTGACCTGGGCCGCCCAGTTGACCAGCTGACGTCACCCTGACGTCGGGCTGATGCAGTAAATCATTTTCTAGTTAAAAACAATTCAGGAAATTCCAGAAATTACCCAAAACTTCTAAAAATCATAGAAATTCAACCGTAACTCCAAATAAGATAAATTATATATGTAAAATTATCAGAAAAATTCAAGGAATCCATCTGTACCATTTTCATGCATGTTTGAACAATGTTTGTCCTCTTTTTTGGACAAAACAAATTAAGGGCATTTAAATAATCATATATGGAGTTTGAATTTGAATCTTGTATTCAAACCAACTTCATTTAAATCATAGCTAGTTGCATTAGCTCAAACCACAGCATATTGACATGTCATGATCATGCATCATACTGTGCATTGCATTGATTGTATTTCTTTCTCTATTGCCGGTATTTGTCCCCTCTCGATAGACGTTGTACCGACGATGTGATCGTTGACACTGATGAAGACCCAATGATATCTTCAGAAGTGCCAGGCAAGCAAAACCCCCTTGTTCATTCCGATACAATCCCCCTCTCTCGCTCCTGCTCTCTTTTACTGCATTAGGACAACAACGATCCATCTGTTACTTGTTGCGGTAGTTGAACCCCTTATCCTCTGCATGACCTGTCATTGCCACAGTAAATAGATGAAACCCACTAGCATGAGTAGGAATTGTTTGAGCCCTGATGTGCCTACTCATTCATGCTTGTTTGTCATGCCTGCTACTGCTTAGAGTTGAGTCAGGTCTGATTCATCGGGGATGGATCGGAGGTGTGTAAACATGTCCTACTGTGTGTGAGCTAAGTGTGTGAACACATTTTGGTAAAGGTAGCGGTGAGAGGCCATGTAGGAGTACATGGTGGGTTGTCTCATTGCAGCCGTCCTCAGGAACTGAGTTCTGTGTCTGTGATCCATGAACAGTTACTACCACGCATTGGGCCCGAAACCAATGGCCCCTCTCGGCTTCTTAATCACCCTAGTACTCTGTCCAGGAGTTGCAACTAGTTTCTGGTGTTTGTAGGATATGTGTTAGCGGCCGTGCGTAGCGCTGACCCTAGGGGTGGGCTATGTTGCGGTAGATACACTGTGGCACGGTGTACCGGGCGCCCGTTTGGTGTCTCGGGAACCCTGCACACATCGTTTGGGGCTGTGAGCGAAACTCCGGCCGGATCTCCTCACGGATGGAACCCGAATAGGCGATAAACCTGGACTAGAGACTTAAGTGTTTAGGTAGGCCGTGGCCGACACCCTCGCCCGGTTTCCGCTTGAAGGTTGCCGAGGTACATGACGTGTACAGGGCTATAAGTGGTGAGAGCGTGTGTGAAGAAGTACACCCCTGCAGGGTTATCAATATCTATTCGAATAGCCAGATTCCTCGGATATGGAAACTTGGACCCCTTGCATAGTTCATAGACAAGTGAAAGTAGATACTCTAAAACTCGCAAGATAAGAGTGAGTACTATGGACGGCCTTCTCATAGGGAGACGAGAGCGGATCCATAGTGGTGTATTGATTGGTGAATATGTGGACTCGTGTGCGCCACCTCAAAAGAGTTGCTTGCAATCGTAGTTCAGGTTAGCCACTGAGTCAAAGCTGGCTTGCTGCAGTTAAACTCCACCACCCCCCTTGTTGGTACCGATGCATATGTAGTTTAGTTCTGATGTAAGTCTTGCTGAGTACCTTTGTACTCACGTTTGCTTAATTTA
Source organism: Triticum monococcum (assembly GCA_034509565.1). Classification (NCBI taxonomy): domain Eukaryota; kingdom Viridiplantae; phylum Streptophyta; class Magnoliopsida; order Poales; family Poaceae; genus Triticum; species Triticum monococcum. The sequence continues at coordinate 678,204,991 of CM067845.1, forward strand.
TGTTTTGCAGAGAGACTTCAGTCTCGCTAGTAGTTCCGCGTGGACTTCGACATTTAGCTTGATACCTCAGCTACGATCTTGTGCTCCCGACAGGATTTGGTAGATAGTCAGGCTTCTTAGCCTTTTTCATTTATAGATGTCTGTACTCAGACATGTTGAGCTTCCGCATGTGTTTGATTTGTATGCTATGATTGTTGGGTCATGAGACCCATGCTTGTAATATCTGGCTCTTCGGAGCCTAATGAATTAATACTTGAGTTGTAGAGTTATGTTGTGATGCCATGTTGTATTCACACATATCGAGCATATTGTGTGTATGATTGAAATGCTTGGTATGTGTGGGATCCGACTATCTAGTTGTTTATCCTTGGCAGCCTATCATATGGGGAAATGTAGTCTAGTGCTTCTGAGCGATAGTAGTCCGCTACAGCCCGGATCACCGGAGTCCTGCTAGCCCAGCACTACTGCTCAGGACACTTGACTGGCCGGCATGTGTTTCACTTCGTTCCTATGTCTGTCCCTTCGGGGAAATGTCACGCGGTGACATCCGGAGTCCTGCCTAGCCTGCTACAGCCCGGATCACCGGAGTCCTGTTAGCCCAGTGCTACAGCCCGGAATCACACGCTGGTTGACCGACATGCTCGTGGTTGATTCATGTATGCCTGTCCCCATGGGTTAGTGCCGCTTTGGGTTCACGACTAGCCATGTCGGCCCGGGTTCTTTGTCATATGGATGCTAGCGACACTATCATATACGCGAGCCAAAAGGCGCAAACGGTTCCGGGCCAGGTAAGGTGGCACCCGTGGGATACCGTGCGTGAGGCCACAAAGTGATATGAGGTGTTACCGGCTAGATCGATGTGGCTTAGAATTGGGGTCCCGACAGGATGGTTGTCGATTATCGAGGATTGAATGAAGTAACCATCAAAAACAAGCACCCCCTATCGATGATCAATGATCTGTTTGATCGATTGCAAGGAGCTAAGGTATTTTCCGAGATCGATCTGCGATCAGGATACCACCAGTTGAAGATTCGGGAACAGGATATACCCAAGACGGCTTTTACCACCAGGAATGGGCTGTACGAGTATACCGTTATGTCATTTGGTCTGACTAACGCACCTGCATATTTTATGAACATGATGAACAAGGTGTTTATGGAGTTCTTGGATAAGTTCGTCGAAGTGTTCATTGATGATATCCTGGTTTACTCAAAGAATGAAGATGAGCATAAGGAGCATTTGCGTTTGGTTCTTGGAAAGCTCAGAGAACATCAGTTATATGCCAAATTTAGCAAATGTGAGTTTTGGTTGAAGGAAGTTGGATTTCTCAGACACGTTATATCCGGAGAAGCTATAGTAGTAGATCCCACTAAAGTTGATACCATGACCAAGTGGGAAGCACCAACCAACGTGGGAGAGATCCAGAGTTTTCTTGGACTCGCAGGATACTACCGGATGTTATTGAGAATTTCTCAAAGATTGTGAAGCCTATGACTGAGTTGTTGAAGAAGGATACCAAGTTCATATGGGCGGAGGAATGTGAGGCTAGTTTTCAGGAGTTGAAGAAACGTTTGGTTACCTCACCCATGTTGATTTTACCGGACCAGACCAAGGATTATGAGGTGTATTGCGACGCTTCACGAAGAGGACTTGGAGCAGTGCTTATGCAAGAAGGCAGAGTTGTTTCATATGCCTCACGACAGCTTAAGCCTCATGAGTTGAATTATGCCACGCATGATTTGAAGTTAGCAGCCATAGTGCATGCATTGAAGACTTGGAGACATTTTCTGATTGGAAACCATTACAAGGTGTACACGGATCATAAGAGTTTGAAGTATATTTTCACACAGAAGGAGTTGAACCTCAAAAAAAGGAGATGGTTGGAGCTCATCAAGGATTATGATATGAAATTGCATTATCACCCCGGAAAGGCTAACGTAGTAGCTGACGCATTAAGCCGTAAGAGCCATGTCAACACCCTAATGACGGGAGATTTACCAAGGGAGTTAGCCGAAAATCTTCGAGAGCTATATTTGGAAATAGTTCCAAGAGGCTATGTAGCAGCATTCGAGATTCAGTCTACTTTAATGGATAAGATTAGAAAAGCTCAAAGGACTGACAAGGAAATTGCTTCCATTAAGGAGAAAATGAACAAAGGAAAAGCTAAGGGATTTCCTGAGGATGAGCACGGTACTTTATGGTTTGAAGACCGTGTCTTTGTACCAAATGATCCAGAGATTAGGAAGCTAATTCTGCAAGAGGCCCATGACTCACCATACTCGATTCACCCAGGAAATACCAAGATGTATTTGGATTTGAAGGATATTTTCTGCTGGACCGGAATGAAGAAGGATATTGCAGAATATGTAGCAGTTTGTGATGTATGTCAGAGAGTGAAGGCAGAGCATTAGAAGCGAACAGGATTGCTACAACCATTGTCGATACCCGAATGGAAGTGGGATAAGCTAGGCATGGATTTCATCACAGGATTGCCTAGAACACGTTCAGGCTATGACTCGATATGGGTTGTAGTCGATCGTTTGACAAAGGTAGCTCATTTCATTCAAGTGAATACTACCTATACTAGTGCAAAGTTGGCAAAGATATACATGACCAGGATCGTATGTCTATATGGAGTTCCAAGGAGCATTGTATCGGATAGAGGAACCCAGTTTACCTCAAAGTTCTAGAGTCAGTTGCATGAGACTTTGGGAACCAGACTGGAGTTTAGCACAGCTTTCCACCCGCAGACAGATGGACAGACCGAGATAGTAAATCAGATTTTGGAGGATATGCTAAGAGCTTGTGCGCTAGATTATGGATCTAGTTGGGATGAGAATTTGCCATATGCAGAGTTCTCTTACAACAACAGCTATCAATACAGTTTGAAGATGGCCCCTTTCGAAGCCTTGTATGGAAGGAGGTGCAGGACCCCATTGTCCTGCGAGGAAGTTGGAGATCGCCAGTTGTTTGGACCGGATCTGATAAAGGAGTCTGAACAGAAAGTGAAATTAATTCGCGACAGGCTGAAGGTAGCTCAATCCAGGCAGAAGAGTTATGCAGATTCTAAACGCAAGGAGACAGTTTACAAAGTCGGAGACTGAGTCTATCTTCGAGTATCACCACTTCATGGAGTTAAGCGCTTTGTAGTTAAGGGAAAGTTAGCACCACGTTTTGTAGGCCCATACCAAGTTTTGGAGCGTATGGGAGAAGTTTCCTATAAGTTGGAATTGCCCGAAGGATTGTCAGCAGTTCACGACGTGTTCCATGTATCCCAGTTGAAGAAGTGCCATGCAGAGATGGCCGACATACCGCTGAGAGATACGGTACCACTGGAAGAAATTAAGTTGGACAGTGATTTGACCTATGAGGAGAAACCAGTTAAGATTCTAGAGTATGCCAGTTGAGTCACCCGCGGCAAGGTTATCAAGTTTTGCAAGGTTTAGTGCAGCCACCACACGGAGGATGAAGCCACCTGGGAACGAGAGGAAGATTTGCTGAAGGACCACCCTCATCTATTTTCTAGCCAACCCGAATCTCGAGGGCGAGATTCATCTTAAGGGGGTAGGTTTGTAACATCCCAAATTTTCAATTTGGAATGTTATACACTAGATCATCATTGCATATCATATTTATTGCATTTTGGTTGATCCTAGAAATTTTTCGTAACTCAAGGACCCTCGGAGAGAGTTGGGGATTTCGTTATTTTCATATTTGAGTTGTCTCAAATTTTGAAAATAGGATCATTTGATTTTATTTATTTTATCTTCAATTATTTCTATTACAAAAATATGAGAGAGGGAATAAAATGACTTTCCCAAAATAAAGGGATATTGAGGATTTAAGAAAAAAATCAAATAAGATTTTATTTGGTTTTATTTGCTATTTTATTTGAATTTAGGAAAAATGCGCGTTTTTCAAAATTGCATTTAGGCCCCAAATAAATGTTCATCCTGTGCGTCTTGATTTTAGAAGCCGGCGAAAATTTATTTCGGGATTTTTGGAGTCCGTTTAGTAGTCCTTTTTTTTTCCTGAGCGTAAGTTTTTTAAAAAAAAACGTCCGAACCGACCTACGGGCCGTGCTAGGCCCGGACTCCCCCTGACCCAGCCTTTATAAGCCGCCGGGCCACCCCGGGCCGAAACCCTAGCCGCCCCACCTCGAACCCCGCGCCCGACGCCGCTCGCCGCCGCCGCCGGACCCCGATTCCGCCGCCCCGCCGGACCCCGCCGCCGCCTCGCCGGAGCCGCCGCCGCCGTCCCGCCGCCCGAGGTTTACCTCGATCCCACCACCGGTTTTCCCGGAAAAGCTGTTTGGTTTTCGTTTGGTTTTTTTGTTTTGTTTTTTCTTTAGATCGGTTTTTTCCAGTTTAGGCTAATTAGCGAGCATTCGCTCATTCGTTCGTTTTAACGAACGCGTTCTTCGTTTAGATGCAGTTAACAAACATTCGTTCGTTAAACTGTTTGTCATTTTTCTTTTTCTTGGATTAAATCCGCAATTTTCTGATCGTGATTTCTGATGCGATTTTCGTTTTAGTTTATCTTTTCGCTCGTTTATCGGAATCAGGCGATTCAAGCGCCTGGAGTTTCATCTCGAAACCGTCTTTCCGTTTAACCAACATAAACAAGTTTTTGCTTCTGTAAAAATTTCCTTAGATCCAGAATAGTAAACGAAGCCAGTTTCTTTTGCTGTTTGTCTTTCGTTGCTTCGTTCGATTCGATTCTTTTTGCCAACCGGAGTTCTTAAGTTGAACTTTCTGGTTAAATCTCTTATTTGAGTTTTACCTGTGCATTAGTTGAGTACTTATTGTGTGCTTGTTTGTTTGCGATACAGTACCCGGAGTGCGCCGCTTGTTACTTCGAATCACTAGGTTTCCCGGATCATCAGCAAGGCAAGTAACACTTTGATCATACCTCCTACTACCCAGTTTTATTGCATTAGATCAATCCTTACACATTGCATGATTAGGATCTAATTAAATTGTGGGTTGGGAAGTAGTTGAGGTAGTACCTATTACCTGTTATTATCAAACCTTTGGGAGTTACTTCTATGTTGCTTATTATGCCATGCTATGCTAGTAGACGTGGATTAGGTGAGTGTATCCATGACAGATGTGAGATTGTTAATTAATGGTTCATTTAGGGTGGCAACTTAGGTACACATCTGGGTGGATTGAGGTACCTGGGTATTCCAGGATTGCCTGTTTTTCTTTTGGACCGCCACCCAGGTTCAAAGGGATCATGAGATTATTCATGCTAGAAACTTATGTGTGCAGCCACAAGCTATTATGGGCTCTAGCATAGTTGACTAAGTCGTGCGAACTCTTAAAGTGGTAGACTAGCAGATGTAGGGGATGTAGGTGGTACGGTCTACCCATCGTAAGGTGCTAGCGCTTCTGAAAGACTATGTCTCGGTCATCCGTTTCTCAAACACCGTGTAGTGCGAGAAACCAAACGGAGGCGATCGAGTCTTGTGGGGAAGAGTGCGCAAACCTCTGCAGAGTGTATAAACTAATAATTGTTAGTCGTTTCCCCGGTTATGGACATCTTGAGTATCTAGTACCTGGATTATCATGTGAATCTCAACATGTTACTCTAAAGGTTAACTTTGTTGGGTTTGTTTAATGATGATGTTTAATTGGGATTGAGAATGCTGTCAACCATTCTCAATGTTTAACAACCACCATAATAGTTAAATAAATTTATTTCCTTTGCAGTAGGGAAAAATTGGCTTTACGAAAAAACTGTAACCATAGAGCTTTCCACCAGCCAAATATGCATATAGTATAGCTGTTTCATTCCATTATTCTCTATGTGTTACATTGCCAGCATATTCCATGTGCTGACCCGTTTTTGGGCTACAACGTTAATGTTGTAGACTTTTCAGACGACGATTAAGGAGTTTTAGGTCGTGGTTCTATACTCACTGATGCCGTTGGAGTTGATGGACTCACTTATCTTCCAAGCCTTCCACTGTTATCGTTATTAGATGGCCTTAAGCCATTTTTGTTGTAATAAGTTATCTTTGGAGACACTCGATGTAATAAGTGTGTGATTTCTACTCTGCTATAAATCCTTCAAGTACTGTGTGGTGTCAGCATTACTGATCCAGGGATGACACCGGAGCACAGAAATTGGACCGTTTGAGGTCTGGTCGCTACAATTGACAAAACCTTCTAGTTGCATCATATACAACTCTTCTTTAATAAATCCATTAAAGAATGCAATTTTTGTTTATCCATTTGCCAGATTTCATAAAACGCGGCAATTGCTAACATGATTCGGACAGACTTAAGCATAGATACAAGTGAGAAACTCTCATCGTAGTCAACACCTTGAACTTGTCGAAAACCTTTTACGACAATTCTAGCTTTGTAGATAGTAACACTACTATCAGCGTTCGTCTTCCTCTTGAAGATACATTTAATCACAATGGCTCGCCGATCATTGGGCAAGTCAATCAAAGTCCGTACTTTGTTCTCATACATGGATCTCATCTCAGATTTCATGGCCTCAAGCCATTTCGCGGAATCTGGGATCATCATCGCTTCCTCATAGTTCGTAGGCTCGTCATGGTCAAGTAACATGACCTCTAGAACAGGATTACCGTACCACTCTGGTGCGGATCTCAATCTGGTTTACCTACGAAGTTCGGTAGTAACTTGATCTGAAGTTACGTGATCATCATCATTAGCTTCCTCACTAATTGGTGTAGTAGTCATAGGAACAGATTTCTGTGATGAACTACTTTCCAATAAGGGATCAGGTATAGTTACCTCATCAAGTTCTACTTTCCTCCCACTCACTTCTTTCAAGAGAAACTCCTTCTCTAGAAAGGATCCATTCTCAGCAACGAATATCTTGCCTTCGGATCTGTGTTAGAAGGTGTACCCAACAATTTCTTTTGGGTATCCTATGAAGACGCACTTCTCTGATTTGGGTTTTAGCTTACCGGGTTGAAACTTTTTCACATAAGCATTGCAACCTCAAACTATTAAGAAACGACAGCTTAGGTTTCTTGCCAAACCATAGTTCATACGGTGTCGTCTCAACGGATTTAGATGGTGCCCTATTTAACGTGAATGTAGCTGTCTCTAATGCATGACCCCAAAACGATAGCGGTAAATCAGTAAGAGACGTCATAGATCACACCATATCTAATAAAGCACGGTTACGACGTTCGGACACACCATTACACTGTGGTGTTCCAGGTGGCGTGAGTAGTGAAACTATTTCACATTGTTTTAACTAAAGGCCAAACGCATAACTCAAATATTTTACTTCTGCGATCATATCGTAGAAACTTCTATTTTGTTACGATGATTCTCCACTTCACTTTGAAAGTCTTTAAACTTTTCAAATGTTTCAGACTTGTGTTTCATCAAGTAGATATACTCATATCTGCTCAAATCATCTGTGAAGATCAGAAAATAATGATACCTGCCGCGAGCTTCAATATTCATCGGACCACATACATCAGTATGCATGATTTCCAACAAATCTGTTGCTTGCTGCATTGTTCCGGAGAACGGAGTCTTAGTCATCTTGCCCATGAGGCATGGTTCGCAAGCATCAACTGATTCATAATCAAGTGATTCCAAAAGTCCATCAGCATGGAGTTTCTTCATGCGCTTTACACCAATATGACCTAAACGGCAGTGCCACAAATAAGTTGCACTGTCATTATTAACTTTGCATCTTTTGGTTTCAATATTATGAATATGTGTATCACTACGATCGAGATCCAATGAACCATTTTCATTCGGTGTGTAACCATATATGTAAACAGAACAACAATTTATTCTCTTACTTAAATGAGTAACTGTATTGCAATAAACCTGATCAAATCATATTCATGCTCAATGCAAACACCAAATAACACTTATTTAGGTTCAACACTAATCCCGGAAGTATAGGGAGTGTGCGATGATGATCATATCAATGTTGGAACCACTTCCAACACACATCGTCACTTCACCCTTAAGGCTTAGTTTAGCAGCAAAGTATTTTTAAAACTATGGTAATTGAAAACCAGAGTATTCTCTTAGGTGGGCATTGAATACTACAGTTTTTTAAAAACAATGTTTTTCTCAGTTTTACATGTGTTTGGTTGGTGTTGTTTTACCAAAGTTTTGACCAAGTATTTTAGCGTGGATGATTGATTGACTGAGAGTAATTAGCGGCTGCAAACGGCGGCTGACTGCATGCATCTGCCATGCATACATCTACCGGACCTAGATGCTAGGATGTGTAGACTACCCTGATGCACCTACATGCATGGGCTGCTGGCATTGAAGGTTTCAAATAATCCACCTATATATATCCCGCTTGATTCGCTCATGGCGCTGCAGAGAAGAGACGGGACTTGAACGGGACGCCGGCTGGAAGAAGAACAACCTGAGAGACCTACTACTCGTAAATAGGATGAGATTGGGACTTGAACGGGACGCCGGCTGGAAGAAGAACAACCTGAGAGACCTACTACTCGTAAATAGGATGAGATTGGGACTTGAACGGGACGCCGGCTGGAAGAAGAACAACGTGAGAGACCTACTACTCGTAAATAGGATGAGATTGGGACTTGAATGGGACGCCGGCTGGAAGAAGAACAACCTGAGAGACCTACTACTCGTAAATAGGATGAGATTAGTTAGAACCAGGAGTTTACCATATAACAGAAAGAGGGAAAATAGGATCGGATCACTGCTGGTATTCTTATCTCGACGTAGACGGCAACTTCAACTGCGATCTCCTCATGATTTCTCCCGTTCTGTTTTAAAAAAAGAGGTTAGGACCTCTTTTCCAGAAACCGCAAAAATACCATGGTTTCTGGCATACTATGGTTTACAAAACTTCGGTTTTTTCTGATGCCAAACACAGCAAAGTATTCAAAACCATGGTTTTTTTTAGAAATCGCGGTATTCTCAGAAAACTTTGAAAAAACTTTGCTGCCAAACGCAGCCTAACTAGTCTCTGTTCATTCTGCAACTCCCGTTTCGAGTTACTACTCTTATCAACTGAACCAGTATCAAATACCGGGGGGTTGCTACGAACACTAGTAAAATACACATCAATAATCCGTATATCAAATATACCTTTGTTCATTTTGCCATCCTTCTTATCCACCAAATACTTGGGGTAGTTCCGCTTCCAGTGACCAGTCCCTTTGCTGTTGAAGCACTTAGTCTTAGGCTTAGGACCAGACTTGGGCTTCTTCACTTGAGCAGCAACTTGCTTGCCGTTCTTCTTGAAGTTCCCCTTCTTCCCTTTGCCCTTCTCGTGAAACTAGTGGTCTTGTCTACCATCAACACTTGATACTTTTCTTGATTTCTACCTTTGTTGATTTCAACATTACGAAGAGCTTGGGAATCGTTTCCGTTATCCCTTGTATATCATAGTTCATCACGAATTTCTACTAACTTGGTGATGGTGACTAGAGAATTCTGTCAATCACTATCTTATCTGGAAGATTAACTCCCACTTGATTCAAGCGATTGTAGTACCAGACAATCTGAGTACATGCTCATAGCTTAAGCTATTCTCCTCCATCATTTAGCTATAGAACTTGTTGTAGACTTCATATCTCTCAACTCGGGTATTTGCTTGAAATATTAACTTCAACTCCTGGAACATCTCATATGGTCCATGACGTTCAAAACGTCTTTGAAGTCCCGATTCTAAGCCGTTTAAGCATGGTGCACTAAACTATCAAGTAGTCATCATATTGAGCTAGCCAAACGTTCATAACGTCTGCATTTGCTCCTGCAATAGGTCTGTCACCTAGCGGTGCATTAAGGACATAATTCTTCTGTGCAGTAATGACGATAATCCTCAGATCACGGATCCAATCCGCATCATTGCTACTAACATTTTTCAACTTAGTTTTCTCTAGGAACATATAAAAATTAAACGGGGAGCAACATCGCGAGCTATTGATCTACAACATAGATATGCTAATACTACCAGGACTAAGTTCATGATAAATTAAAGTTCAATTAATCCTATTACTTAAGAACTCCCACTTAGATAGACATCCCTCTAATCATCTAAGTGATCACGTGATCCAAATCAACTAAACCATAACCGGTCATCACGTGAAATGGAGTAGCTTTCAATTGTGAACATCATTATGTTGATCATATCTACTATATGATTCACGCTCGACCTTTCGGTCTCAGTGTTCCGAGGCCATATCTGCATATGCTACAATGTTTTACCCAGGTTCAGGCCCTTTTGATGGAGGTAAAACCCTACGTCTTGCTTGATTATACTTGATAATATGGGTATTACAAGATTTGATCTACCACGAGATCGGAGAGGCTAAACCCTAGAAGCTAGCCTATGGTATGATTGTATATTGTCCTACGGACTAAAACCCTTCAGTTTATATAGACATCGGAGGGGGCTAGGGTTACACAAGGTCGGTTACAGAGGAGGAGATATACATATCCGTATTGCCTAGCTTGCCTTCCACGCCAAGTAGAGTCCCATCCGAACATGGGACGAAGTCTTCAATCTTGTGTCTTCATAGTCCAACAGTCCGGCCAAAGGATATAATCCGGATGTCCGGATACCCCCTAATCCAGGACTCCCTCAGTTAGGTTTACGTTAATACTTTTGTTGTAGTTGCGGATGCTTGCAATAGAGGTTAATCATAAGTGGGATGCTTGTTCAAGTAAGAACAGCACCCAAGCACCGGTCCACCCACATGTCAAATTATCAAAGTACTGAACGCGAATCATATGAACGTGATGAAAACTAGCTTGACGATATTCCCATGTGTCCTCGGGAGCGCTTTTCCTTATATAAGAGTTTGTCCAGGCTTGTCCTTTGCTACAAAAAGGATTGGGCCACCTTGCTGCATTTTATTTACTTTCGTTATTTGTTGCTCGTTATAGATTATCTCATCAGAAAACTATATATTACAACTTATTTCAGTACTTGCAGAGAATACCTTGCTGAAAACCATTTATCATTTCCTTCTGCTCCTTGTTGGGTTCGACACTCTTACTTATCGAAAGAACTATGATAGATCCCCTATTCTTGTGGGTCATCAAGACTCTTTTCTGGCTCTGTTGCCAGGGAGTGAAGCGCCTTTGGTAGGTGGAATTTGGTAACGAAAAATTTATATAGTGTGCTGAAATTTACTGTCACTTGTTACCATGGAAAGTAATCCTCTGAGGGGCTTGTTCGGGGTATCTTCACCCCGACCAGTAGAGCAAAGAGTTGCCCCTCAACCTACTGAACCTATTGAAAATGAATATGAAAATGAAATTCCTTATGAGTATCCTTCGAGTATAGTAGAAAAACTGCTAGCTAATCCTTTTACAGGAGATGGAGCAAAGCATCCTGATGAACACCTAATATGTGTGGATGAAGTTTGTGGGTTATTTAAGCTTGCAGGTATTTCTGATGATGTTGCTAAGAAGAAGGTCTTCCCTTTATCTTTTAAGGGAGATGCATTGACATGGTATAGGCTATGTGATGATATGGGATCATGGAACTATAGAAGATTGAAATTGGAATTTCATCAAAAGTATTACCCTATGCATCTTGTTCATCGTGATCGCAATTATATATATAATTTTTGGCCTCGTGAAGGAGAAAGCATCGCCTAAGCTTGGGGGAGGCTTAAATCAATGTTATATTCATGCCCCAATCATGAGCTTCCAAGAGAAACAATTATTCAAAAAATTTATGCTCGGCTTTCTGATAACAATCACACCATGCTTGATACTTCTTGTGCTGGCTCTTTTATGATGAAGACTATTGAATTCAAATGGGATTTATTGGATAGAACTAAACACAACTCTGAAGATTGGGACCTCAACAATGGTAAGGAGTCAGGTATGACACCTAAGTTTGATTGTGTTAAATCTTTTATGGATACCGATATTTTCCATAAGTTTAGCAGAAATATGGGCTTGATTCTGAGATAGTAGCTTCTTTCTGTGAATATTTTTCTACTTATGTTGATCTCCCTAAGGAGAAGTGGTTTAAATATCATCCTCCCATAGAAGTAAAAGTGGTTGCACCTAATAAGTTGAAGAAAAGACTGTCACTTATAATGATCCTATTGTTCCTACTTCTTATGTTGAGAAACCACCTTTCCCTGTTAGGATAAAGGATCATGCTAAAGCTTCAACTGTAGTTTGTAAAAGCAATATTAAAACATATACACCTCCTGAGCAAGTTAAAGTTGAACCTAATATTGCTATTGCTAAAGATCTCTTGTCTGAAAATATAGATGGGCATGTTATTTATTTCTGCAATGAAACTTCTAGAATTGCTAAACCCCATGATACAGATAAACCTAGACCTGTGGTAGGCATGCCTGTTATTTCTGTTAAAATAGTAGATCATTGTTATCACGGCCTATGTGATATGGGTGCCAGTGCTAGTGCAATACCTATTAACTTATACAACGAAATTATGCATGATATTGCACCTATTGAGTTAGAAGATATTGATGTCACTATTAAACTTGCTAATGGAGATACTATTTCACCAATGGGAATTGTTAGAGATGTTGAAGTCTTGTGTGGGAAAACTAAATATCCTACTGATTTTCTTGTTCTTGGTTCCCCACAAGATAGCTTTTCTCCCATTATATTTGGTAGACCCATCTTGAACACTATTAATGCTACCATAGATTGCAAAAGAGATGTTGTTACTATCGGTTTAGATGATATGACTCATGAATTTAATTTCTCTATGTTGGGGTACGTAGTAATTTCAAAAATTTCCTACGCACACGCAAGATCATGGTGATGCATAGCAACAAGAGGGGAGAGTGTTGTCCACATACCCACGTAGACCAAAAGCGGAAGCGTTAGCACAACGCGGTTGATGTAGTCGTACGTCTTCACGATCCGACCGATCAAGTACCGAATGCACGGCACCTCCGAGTTCAGCACACATTCAGCCCGATGACATCCCTCGAACTGCGATCCAGCCGAGTGTTGAGGGAGAGTTTTGTCAGCACGACGGCGTGGTGACGATGTTGTTCTACCGACGCAGGGCTTCGCCTAAGCACCGCTACAGTATTATCGATGTGGACTATGGTGGAGGGGGGTACCGCACACGGCTAAAAGATGATCAACTTGATCAACTTGTGTGTCTAGAGGTGCCCCCCTGCCCCTGTATATAAAGGAGCAAGGGGGAGGCGGCCGTCCTAGGAGGAGGGCGCGCCAAGGGGGGAGTCATACTCCTACCGGGAGTAGAACTCCTCCTTTCCTTGTTGGAGTAGGAGAGAAGGAAAGAGGAGGAGAGGGAGAAGGAAAAGGGGGCTGCACCCCTTGTCCAATTTGGACCAGAGGGGGGGCGCATGCCACCTTCCTTTTGGCCTCTCTCCTCTATTCCCGTATGGCCCAATAAGGCCCATATACTCCCCGGCTAATTCCCGTAACTCTCCGGTACTCCGAAAAATACCCAAATCACTCGGAACCTTTCCGAAGTCCGAATATAGTCGTCCAATATATCGATCTTTACGTCTCGACTATTTCGAGACTTCTTGTCATGTCCCCGATCTCATCCGGACTCAAAACTCCTTCGGTACATCAAAACATATAAACTCATAATATAACTGTCATCGTAACATTAAGCGTGCGGACCCTACGGGTTCGAGAACAATGTAGACACGATCGAGACACGTCTCCTGTCAATAACCAATAGCGGAACCTGGATGCTCATATTGGCTCCTACATATTCTACAAAGATCTTTATCGGTCAGACCGCATAACAACATACGTTGTTCCCTTTGTCATCGGTATGTTACTTGCCCGAGATTCAATCGTCGGCATCTCAATACCTAGTTCAATCTCGTTACCGGCAAGTCTCTTTACTCGTTCCGTAATACATCATCTCGCAACTAACTCATTAGTTGCAATGCTTGCAAGGCTTAGGTGATGTGCATTACCGAGAGGGCCCAGAGATACCTCTTCGATAATCGGAGTGACAAATCCTAATCTCGAAATACGCCAACCCAACAAGTACCTTCGGAGACACCTATAGAGCACCTTTATAGTCACCCAGTTACGTTGTGACGTTTGGTAGCACACAAAGTGTTCCTCCGGTAAATGGGAGTTGCATAATCTCATAGTCATAGGAACATGTATAAGTCATGAAGAAAGCAATAGCAACAAACTAAACGATCAAGTGCTAAGCTAACGGAATGGGTCAAGTCAATCACATCATTCTCCTAATGATGTGATCCCATTAATCAAATGACAACTCATGTCTATGGTTAGGAAACTTAACCATCTTTGATCAACGAGCTAGTCAAGTAGAGGCATACTAGTGACACTCTGTTTGTCTATGTATTCACACATGTATTATGTTTCCGGTTAATACAATTCTAGCATTAATAATAAACATTTATCATGATATAAGGAAATAAATAATAACTTTATTATTGCCTCTAGGGCATATTTCCTTTAGTCTCCCACTTGCACTAGAGTCAATAATGTAGTTCACATCGCCATGTGATTTAATACCAATAGTTCACATCACCATGTGATTAACACCCATAGTTCACATCGACATGTGACCAACACCCAAAGGGTTTACTAGAGTCAATAATCTAGTTCACATCGCTATGTGATTAACACCCAAAGAGTACTAAGGTGTGATCATGTTTTGCTTGTGAGAGAAGTTTAGTCAATGGGTCTGCCACATTCAGATCCGTACGTATTTTGCAAATTTCTATGTCAACAATGCTCTGCACGGAGCTACTCTAGCTAATTGCTCCCACTTTCAATATGTATCCAGATTGAGACTTAGAGTCATCTTGATCAGTGTCAAAACTTGCATCGACGTAACCCTTTACGACGAACCTTTTGTCACCTCCATAATCGAGAAACATATCCTTATTCCACTAAGGATAATTTTGAGCAATGTCCAGTGATCTACTCCTAGATCACTATTGTACTCCCTTGCCAAACTCAGGGCAGGGTATGCAATAGGTCTGGTATACAGCATGGCATACTTTATAGAACCTATGGCTGAGGCATAGGGAATGACTTTCATTCTCTCTCTATCTTCTGCCGTGGTCGGGTTTTGAGTCTTACTCAACTTCACACCTTGTAACACAGGCAAGAACTCCTTTTTGACTGTTCCATTTTGAACTACTTCAAAATCTTGTCAAGGTATGTACTCATTGAAAAACATATCAAGCGTCTTGATCTATCTCTATAGATCTTGATGCTCAATATGTAAGCAGCTTCTACGAGGTCTTTCTTTGAAAAACTCCTTTCAAACATTCATTGATGCTTTGTAGAATAATTCTACATTATCTCTGATCATCAATATGTCATTCACATATACTTATCAGAAATGCTGTAGTGCTCCCACTCACTTTCTTGTAAATACAGGCTTCACCGCAAGTCAGTATAAAACTATATGCTTTGATCAACTTATCAAAGCGTATATTCCAACTCCGAGATGCTTGCACCAGTCCATAGATGGATCGCTGGAGCTTGCATATTTTGTTAGGACCTTTAGGATTGACAAAACCTTCTCGTTGCATCATATACAACTCTTCTTTAATAAATCCATTAAGGAATGCAGTTTTGTTTATCCACTTGCCAGATTTCATAAAATGCGGCAATTGCTAACATGATTCGGACAGACTACAACATAGATACGAGTGAGAAACTCTCATCGTAGTCAACACCTTGAACTTGTCGAAAACCTTTTTGCGACAATTCTAGCTTTGTAGATAGTGACACTACTATCAGCGTCCGTCTTCCTCTTGAAGATCCATTTAATCTTAATGGCTCGCCGATCATTGGGCAAGTCAATCAAAGTCCATACTTTGTTCTCATACATGGATCTCATCTCAGATTTCATGGCCTCAAGCCACTTCGCGGAATCTGGGCTCATCATTGCTTCCTCATAGTTCGTAGGCTCGTCATGGTCAAGTAACATGACCTCTAGAACAGGATTACTATACCACTCTGGTGCGGATATCACTCTGGTTTACCTACGAGGTTCGGTAATAACTTGATCTGAAGTTACATGATCATCATCATTAGCTTCCTCACTAATTGTTGTAGTAGTCACAGGAACAGATTTCTGCGATGAACTACTTTCCAATAAGGGAGCAGGTACAGTTACCTCATCAAATTCTAATTTCCTCCCACTCACTTCTTTCGAGAGAAACTCCTTCTCTAGAAAGGATCCATTCTCGGCAACGAATATCTTGCCTCGGATCTGTGTTAGAAGGTGTACCCAACAATTTCTTTTGGGTATCCTATGAAGACGCACTTCTCCGATTTGGGTTTGAGCTTATCAGGTTTAAACTTTTTCACATAAGCATTGCAACCTCAAACTTTAAGAAACGACAGCTTAGGTTTCTTGCCAAACCATAGTTCATACGGTGTCGTCTCAACGGATTTAGATGGTGCCCTATTTAACGTGAATGTAGCTGTCTCTAATGCATAACCCCAAAACGATAGCGGTAAATCAGTCAGAGACGTCATAGATCGCACCATATCTAATAAAGCACGGTTACGACGTTCGGACACACCATTACACTGTGGTGTTCCAGGTGGCGTGAGTAGTGAAACTATTTCACATTGTTTTAACTGAAGGCCAAACTCGTAACTCAAATATTTTACTTCTGCGATCATATCGTAGAAACTTTTATTTTGTTACGATGATTCTCCACTTCACTCTGAAATTCTTTGAACTTTTCAAATGTTTCAGACTTGTGTTTCATCAAGTAGATATACTCTATTCTACTCAAATCATCTGTGAAGATCAGAAAATAATGATACCTGCCGCGAGCTTCAATATTCATTAGACCACATACATCAGTATGCGTGATTTACAACAAATCTGTTGCTTGATGCATTGTTCCGGAGAATGGAGTCTTAGTCATCTTGCCCATGAGGCATGGTTCGCAAGCATCAACTGATTCATAATCAAGTGATTCCAAAAGTCCATCAGCATGGAGTTTCTTCATGCGCTTTACACCAATATGACTTGAACGGCAGTGCCACAAATAAGTTGCACTATCATTATTAACTTTGCATCTTTTGGTTTCAATATTATGAATATGTGTATCACTACGATCGAGATCCAACGAACCATTTTCATTCGGTGTGTAACCATATATGTAAATAGAACAACAATTTATTCTCTTACTTAAATGAGTAACTGTATTGCAATAAACATGATCAAATAATATTCATGCTCAATGCAAACACCAAATAACACTTATTTAGGTTCAACACTAATCCCGAAAGTATAGGGAGTGTGCGATGATGATCATATCAATCTTGGAACCACTTCCAACACACATCGTCACTTCACCCTTAACTAGTCTTTGTTCATTCTCCAACTCCCGTTTCGAGTTACTACTCTTAGCAACTGAACCAGTATCAAATACCGGGAGGTTGCTACGAACACTAGTAAAATACACATCAATAATCCGTATATCAAATATACCTTTGTTCATTTTGCCATCCTTCTTATCCGCCAAATACTTGGGGTAGTTCCGCTTCCAGTGACCAGTCCCTTTGCAGTGTAACCACTTAGTCTCAGGCTTAGGACCAGACTTGGGCTTCTTCACTTGAGCAGCAACTTGCTTGCCGTTCTTCTTGAAGTTCCCCTTCTTCCCTTTGCCCTTTTCGTGAAACTAGTGGTCTTGTCTACCATCAACACTTGATATTTTTCTTGATTTCTACCTTCGTTGATTTCAACATTACGAAGAGCTTGGGAATCGTTTCCGTTATCCCTTGTATATCATAGTTCATCATGAAGTTATACTAACTTGGTGATGGTGACTAGAGAATTTTGTCAATCACTATCTTATCTGGAAGATTAACTCCCACTTGATTCAAGCGATTGTCGTACCGAGACAATCTAAGTACATGCTCACTGCTCGAGCTATTCTCCTCCATCATTTAGCTATAGAACTTATTGGAGACTTCATATCTCTCAACTCAGGAATTTGCTTGAAATATTAACTTCAACTCCTGGAACATCTCATATGGTCCATGACGTTCAAAACGTCTTTGAAGTCCCGATTCTAAGCCGTTTAAGCATGGTGCACTAAACTATCAAGTAGTCATCATATTGAGCTAGCCAAACGTTCATAACGTCTGCATCTGCTCCTGCAATAGGTCTGTCACCTAGCGGTGCATTAAGGACATAATTCTTCTGTGCAGTAATGAGGATAATCCTCAGATCACGGATCCAATCCGCATCATTGCTACTAACATTTTTCAACTTAGTTTTCTCTAGGAACATATAAAAATTAAACGGGGAGCAAAATCGCGAGCTATTGATCTACAATATAGATATGCTAATACTACCAGGACTAAGTTCATGATAAATTAAAGTTCAATTAATCATATTACTTAAGAACTCCCACTTAGATAGACATCCCTCTAATCATCTAAGTGATCACGTGATCCAAATCAACTAAACCATACCGATCATCACGTGAAATGGAGTAGCTTTCAATGGTGAACATCATTATGTTGATCATATCTACTATATGATTCATGCTCGACATTTCGGTCTTAGTGTTCCGAGGCCATATCTGCATATGCTAGTCTCGTCAAGTTTAACCTGAATATTCTGCGTGTGCAAAAACTGGCTTGCACCCGTTGTAGATGGACGTAGAGCTTATCACACCCGATCATCACATGGTGTTTGGGCACGACGAACTTTGGCAACGGTGCATACTCAGGGAGAACACTTTTATCTTGAAATTTAGTGAGAGATCATCTTATAATGCTACCGTCAATCAAAGCAAGATAAGATGCATAAAAGATAAACATCACATGCAATCAATATAAGTGATATGATATGGCCATTATCATCTTGTGCTTGTGATCTCCATCACTGAAGCACCGTCATGATCACCATCGTCACTGGCGCGACACATTGATCTCCATCATAGCATCATTGTTGTCTCGTCAATCTTATGCTTCCACGACTATCGCTACCGCTTAGTGATAAAGTAAAGAATTACAGCGCAATTGCATTGCATACAATAAAGCGACAACCATATGGCTCCTGCCAGTTGTCGATAACTCGGTTACAAAACATGATCATCTCATGCAATAAAATTTAGCATCATGTCTTGACCATATCACATCACAACATGCCCTGCAAAAACAAGTTAGATGTCCTCTACTTTGTTGTTGCAAGTTTTACGTGGTTGCTACGGGCTTAAGCAAGAACCATTCTTACCTACGCATCAAAACCACAATGATAGTTTGTCAAGTTGGTGTTGTTTTAACCTTCGCAAGGACCGGGCATAGTCACACTTGGTTCAACTAAAGTTGGAGAAACTGACACCCGCCAGCCACGTGTGTGCAAAGCACGTCGGTAGAACCAGTCTCGCGTAAGCATACGCGTAATGTCGGTCCGGGCCGCTTCATCCAACAATACCGCCGAACCAAAGTATGACATGCTGGAAAGAAGTATGACTTATATCGCCAATAACTCAGTTGTGTTCTACTCGTGCACAACATCAACGCATAAAACCTAGGCTCGGATGCCACTGTTGGGAAACGTACTAATTTCAAAAAAATTCCTACGCACACGCATGATCATGGTGATGCATAGCAATGAGATGGGAGAGTGTTTTCTATGTACCCTCGTAGACCATTCGCGGAAGCGTTATATCAACGCGGTTGATGTAGTCGTACGTCTTCACGTCCGACCGATCCAAGTACCGAAAGCACGGCACCTCCGAGTTCTGCACACTTTCGGCTCGGTGACGTCCTCGCCTTCTCGATCCAGCAAGAGGGGCGAAGTAGTAGATGAGTTCCGGCAGCACGACGGTGTGGTGACGGTGTTGGTGAAGAAAAATCTCCGCAGGGCTTCGCCTAAGCACTATGAAAACTATGACAGAGGATAAACTAGAGGGGACGGGGTTGCCGGCACACGGCTTGGTGTTTCTTGATGTGTCTTTGGTGCTAGCCCTACCCCTCTATTTATATGTTGAGCCCTGGGGTCGAAACTTGGAGTAAAATCCTCCTCAAAGTTGGTTTCACCCGAAAGGCAAGAGTCCTTCTCGGACTCCAGGGCTCGACGCCAGGGTTCCCGGCGTCTACCCCCTAGACGTCAGGGTTCCTGGCGTCTAGACTCTGGTCTCCGCAAAACTTCCTTTTGCACTTTCCAAAAGCCTCATGGGCTTTCCCTTTTGGCCCAGATAAAGTGTTCTCGTGCCCAAACATTTCGGGAAACATCCGGAACCCCTTCCGGTGAATTTCGGAACCCTTCCGGAGATCAAACACTACTATCCCATACATCAAACTTTATCTCCGGACCATTCCGGAGTTCCTCGTCATGTCCGTGATCTCATCTCAGGCTCTGAACAACATTCGGTCTTCAACATACATAACTCATATAGTACTATATCGTCAACGAACGTTAAGCGTGCGGACCCTACGGGTTTGAGAACTATGTAGACATGACCGAGACTCCTCTCTGGTCAATAACCAATAGCGGGACCTGGATGCCCATATTGTCTCCTACATATTCTATGAAGATCTTTATCGGTCAGACCGCATAACAACATACGTTGTTCCCTTTGTCATCGGTATGTTACGTGCCCGAGATTCGATCGTCGGCATCTCAATACCTAGTTCAATCTCGTTACCGGCAAGTCTCTTTACTCGTTCCGTAATACATCATCTCACAACTAACTCATTAGTTGCAATGCTTGCAAGGCTTAGGTGATGTGCATTACCGAGAGGGCCCAGAGATACCTCTCCGACAATCGGAGTGACAAATCCTAATCTCGAAATACGCCAGCCCAACAAGTACCTTCGGAGACACCTGTAGAGCACCTTTATAATCACCCAGTTACGTTGTGACGTTTGGTGGCACACAAAGTGTTTCTTCCGGTAAACGAGAGTTGCATAATCTCATAGTCATAGGAACATGTATAAGTCATGAAGAAAGCAATAGCAACAAACTAAACGATCAAGTGCTATGCTAACGGAATGGGTCAAGTCAATCACATCATTCTCCTAATGATGTGATCCCGTTAATCAAATGACAACTCATGCCTATGGTTAGGAAACTTAACCATCTTTGATCAACGAGCTAGTCAACTAGAGGCATACTAGTGACACTCTGTTTGTCTATGTATTCACACATGTATTATGTTTTCGGTTAATACAATTCTAGCATGAATAATAAACATTTATCATGAAATAAGGAAATAAATAATAACTTTATTATTGCCTCTAGGGCATATTTCCTTCAGGATCGGGATGGGAAGGGGCTCACTGGGGCTCGAGGCAGGACGGCGACAAGGCCGGTGACGAGGATGACGACGAGGCCGGCGACGAGGACGGCGGGCTCCTGGGGGAGGGTTACGCACGCGGCGAGGCCTCGGGGAGGAGTGGCTCGGGGGTGGCGATGGCGACGGCGGGGACGACGTCGACGGCGGGTCAGGGGCGGGGCGACGGCGTCGGGGAAGGGGCTTGGGGCAGCGACAGCGACGATGACGAGGAACGGCCTGGCAGCATTGGGGGGAATGGGAGCAGTTGGCGAAATTTTCACAAGTGCTACCTTATATAGCAAAACCAATGGTACCGCTTCGTGGCACCAACCGGTACCAATGCCCATCTATGGTCCCGGTTGGTGCCACGAACCGGGACCAAAGGTCTCGTTTCGGCAGCCCAAAGGGCGGGAACCTAAGGCCTATGGTCCCGGTTGGTGTCACAAACCGGGACCATAGGTGGGCATTGGTACCTGTTGGAGCCATGAACCGGTACAAATGTTCGCCTTTAGTACCGGTTGGTGGCACCAACCGGGACTAAAGGCCTTGTGCTGCCCGCATCGCGGCACGAAAGTTTAGTCCCACCGCCCTAGCTGAGGGAGCTTGAGAGTGGTTTATAAGCCCCACTCCTGCTGCCCTCTCGAGTTCCTCTCAAATGCAGGCTTTCGGGCCTAAACACAGTGTATCTATATTGGGCCTTCTACGGGCCTGAATCCTGGCCCATGGGTGGGTTTCTAGTCGTATTCACGCCATGGTGGCCCAGTAGGTAGCTTTTTCAGTTTATTTCTTTTCTTTTTTGCTTTATTTATTTTATTTTGTTTCTAATTACTTATTACGTAATTTTTGTATTAAAGTTTCTAACAAAAAAAGTTCTTTATGAAAATTATTTTTGCTTTTAATGATTTTGAACAGAAAATACTTTGTTTTATTTTGTTTTATTTTGTTTATTTTTCCTTTTTTCGTGATTCTTTTTGTTTCTGTTTTTATTTATTTTATTAAAGTTTATTTTGTTTCTACTTATTTGTTAAAGTTTATTTTGTTTCTACTTATTTATTTTATTTTGTTTCTACTTATTTATTTTATTTTGTTTCTACTTATTTATTTTATTTTGTTTCTACTTATTTATTTTATTTTTTGTTTTTCATTTATTTTATGAAAATTCTTTTTGCTTATAATGTTATGAATATAAAATACTTTGATAATTTTAGTTTCAATAATACTAGAGGCTTATAGAAGTTTTATGAAAATTCTTTTTGCTTATTATTTTTCTATTAGAGTTTCATAACAGTTTTCCAGATCATTCTTTTTTATATTAGTTCATTATTTGAGCTAAATGACCCAAAATTGAAAATGCACCATTCAAAGCCACATCATCAATTTTCAACCCTTTCTGACTTTATTTTTTATTTTTCATGCATTTATTGATTTTTTTAGCTATATGACCCTGAAAATGAAAAGCACTAAAAATAAACTCTGAAAAGGTTGAAAGTTGGCATGGTATCATCATTTCACCCACATAGCATGTGCTAAAAAGTTGAGAGGGTTACGGCAAAAACTGGATGCACTTCGTGTACAAAACGGACAATCCCTTTCGAAGTATCAGGGTTTCATACAGAAACTCGTCTGTTACAAAGGGATTTCATTTTTTTAACTTATTTGAACTCCAGACTTTTTGTGTGTTCAAGATGCGCCATTCAAAGCCACATCATCAATTTTCAACCCTTTCTGACTTCATTTGTTATTTTTCCTGCATTTACTGATTTTTTTGAGCTATATGACCCTAAAAATGAAAAGCACTACAAATGAACTCTGAAAAGGTTCAAAGTTAGCATGGTATCATCATTTCACCCACATAGCATATGCTAAAAAGTTGAGAGGGTTACGACAAAAACTGGATGCACTTCGTGTACAAAACGGACAATCTCTATCTAAGTATTAGGGTTTCATACGGAAACTCGTCTGTTACAAAGGGGTTTCATTTTTTTGAACTTATTTGAACTCCAGAATTTTTGTGTGTTCAAAATGCACCATTAAAAGCCACATCATCAATTTTCAACCCTTTCCGACTTCATTTGTTATTTTTCATGCATTTACTGATTTTTTAGCTATATGACCCTGAAAATGAAAAGCACTACAAATGAACTCTGAAAAGGTTGAAAGTTGGCATGGTATCATCATTTCACCCACATAGCATGTGCTAAAAAGTTGAGAGGGTTACGGCAAAAACTGGATGCACTTCGTGTACAAAACGGCAGAAACTCGTCTGTTACAACATGCATTTCAAATGAACTAGGAAAAAGTTGAAAGTTGGCACGGTATCATCATAATAATTGTGGACAGAAAGTCTTCACTTTTTCTTCGCTTGTGTGCTTTGCTTATTGCGCCGTAACCATGGATAATCTTCCTCGTTTATCAGGATGCTTGGGTCAGCCTTGACTTTGAAGGGAGGAATTTCATGAAACTTTTCATAATCTTCGGACATGTCTGTCTTGCCCTCCACTCCCACGATGTCCCTTTTTCCTGAAAGAACTATGTGGCGCTTTGGCTCATCGTATGATGTATTCGCTTCCTTATCTTTTCTTTTTCTCGGTTTGGTAGACATGTCCTTCACATAGATAACATGTGCCACATCATTGGCCTGGACGAACGGTTCGTCAATGTACCCAAGATTGTTCAGATCCATTGTTGCCATTCCGTATTGTGGGTCTACCTGTACCCTGCCTCCTGACAGATTGACCCATTTGCACTTAAACAAAGGGACCTTAAAATCATGTCCGTAGTCAAGTTCCCATATGTCCACTATGTAACCATAATATGTGTCCTTTCCCCTCTCGGTTGCTGCATCAAAGCGGACACCGTTGTTTTGGTTGGTGCTCTTTTGATCTTGCGCGATCATGTAAAATGTACTCCCATTTATCTTGTATCCTTTGTAAGTCAATACAGTCGAAGATGGTCCCCTGGACAACGAGTACAGCTCATCACAAACAGTGTTGTCACCTCTGAGACGTGTTTCCAACCAACTGCTGAAAGTCATGATGTGTTCACATGTAATCCAGTCGTTACACTGCTCCGGGTGTTTGGAGCGCAGACTGTTCTTGTGTTCATCGACATACGGGGTCACCAAGGTAGAGTTTTGTAGAACTGTGTAGTGTGCTTGAGACCAAGAATATCTGTTCCTGCATATTATTGAGTCCGCTCCTAGCGTGCCTTTTCCAGTCAGTCTCCCATCACACCGCGATTTAGGGAGACATTTCTTCTTAAGGCCCGGAATGAAGTCAACACAAAACCCAATGACATCCTCTGTTTGATGGCCCATGCAGATGCTTCCTTCTAGCCTAGCACGGTTACGGACATATTTCTTTAGGACTCCCATGAACCTCTCAAAGGGGAACATATTGTGTAGAAATACGGGGCCCAGAATGACAATCTCGTCAACTAGATGAACTAGGACGTGCGTCATGATATTGAAGAAGGATGGTGGGAACACCAGCTCGAAACTGACAAGACATTGCGCCACATCACTCCTTAGCCTTGGTATGATTTCTGGATCGATCACCTTCTAAGAGATTGCGTTGAGGAATGCACATAGCTTCACAATAGCTAGTCGGACGTTTTCTGATAGAAGCCCCCTCAATGCAACCAGCAGCAGTTGCGTCATAATCACATGGCAGTCATGAGACTTCAGGTTCTGGGACTTTTTCTCTGGAATATTTATTATTCCCTTTATATTCGACGAGAAGCCAGTCGGGACCTTCATACTGAGCAGGCATTCAAAAAAGATTTCCTTCTCTTCTTTGGTAAGAGCGTAGCTGGCAGGACCTTCATACTGCTTTGGAGGCATGCCATCTTTTTCGTGCAAATGTTGCATGACCTCCTGTGCCTCAGGTGTATCTTTTGTCCTCCCATACACGCCCAAGAAGCCTAACAGGTTCATGCAAAGGTTCTTCGTCACGTGCATCACGTCGATTGAAGAGCGTACCTCTAGCTCTTTCTAGTAGGGTAGGTCCCAAAATATAGATTTCTTCTTCCACATGGGTGTGCGTCCCTCAGTGTCATTCGGAACATCTATTCTGCCGGGACCCTTTCCAAATATTACGTGTAAATGAGAGACCATAGCAAGTACGTGATCACCGGTACACATGGCGGGCTTCTTCCGGTGATCTGCCTCGCCTTTGAAATGCTAGCCTTTCTTTCGACATTGATGGTTGGTCAGGAGAAATCGACGATGGCACAGGTAGACATTCTTCCTGCATCGGTATAGGTATATACTTTCATTGTCAGCTAAACAGTGCGTGCATGCATGGTATCCCTTGTTTGTCTGTCCTGAAAGGTTACTGGAGCAGGCCAATCATTGATGGTCACGAACAGCAACGCCTTTAGGTCAAATTATTCCCCCATGTGCTCATCCAACGCACGTACACATGTTCCATTCCATAGTTGTAAGAGTTCTTCAACTAATGGCCTTAGGTACACATCAATGCCGTTGCCGGGTTGCTTAGGGCCTTGGATGAGAATTGGCATCATAATGAACTTCCGCTTCATGCACATCCAAGGAGGAAGGTTATACATACATACAGTCATGGGCCAAGTGTTGTGATTGCTGCTCTGCTCCCCGAAAGGATTAATGCCATCCGCGCTTAAAGCAAACCATACGTTCCTTGGGTCACTTGCAAACTCAGCCCAGAACATTCTCTTGATTTTTCTCCATTGCGACCCGTCAGCGGGTGCTCTCAACTTCCCGTCTTTCTTACGGTCCTTACTGTGCCATCACATCAACTTGGCATGCTCTTTGTTTCTGAACAGTCGTTTCAACCGTGGTATTATAGGAGCATACCACATCACCTTCGCAGGAACCCTCTTCTTGCGGGGCTCGCCCTCAACATCACCAGGGTCATCTCGTCTGATCTTATACCGCAATGCACCGCATTCTGGGCATTCGGTCAAATCCTTGTATGCACCGCGGTAGTGGATGCAGTCATTAGGGCATGCATGTATCTTCTCCACCTCCAATCCTAGAGGGCATACGACCTTCTTTGCTACGTACATACTGTCGGGCAATTCGTTATCCTTTGGAAGCTTCTTCTTCAATATTTTCAGTAGCTTCTCAAATCCTTTGTCAGGCATAGTATTCTCTGCCTTCCACTGCAGCAATTCTAGTATGGTACTGAGCTTTGTGTTGCCATCTTCGCAATTGGGGTACAACCGTTGTTTGTGATCCACTAACATGCGATCGAACTTCAGCTTCTCCTTTTCACTTTCGCACTTTTCCCTTGCATCAACAATGACCCGGCAGAGATCATCATCGGGCACATCGTCTGGTTCCTCTGGATCTTCAGCTTCCTCTTGATCTTCAGCTTCCCCCGTTGTAGTATCACCGTATTCAGGGGGCACATGGTTGTCATCGTCCTCCTCTTCTTCGATGTCTTCCATCATAACCCCTATTTCTCCGTGCTTCGTCCAAACATTATAGTGTGGCATGAAAGCCTTATAAAGCAGGTGGGTGTGAAGGATTTTCTTGTCAGAGTAAGACCTCGTATTCCCACAATTATGGCATGGACAACACATAAAACTATTCTGCTTGTTTGCCTCAGCCACTTTGAGAAAATTATGCACGCCCTTAATGTACTCAGAGGTGTGTCTGTCACCGTACATCCATTGCCGGTTCATCTACGTGCATTATATATAATTATGTGTGTCAAAAGTAAGAAAATTAGACAAGTATGTATCTAAAGTAAGTTTTTTTCTTTCAGAAAGAATATAATAACAAGAGGCTCACCATGGTGGTGCCGGCGATGAGATCGGCGCAGGCGATCGACGGCGGTGAAGATGAGGACGGGGCATGGCGGACCGCTAAACCTAGACAAATCTCGGAAAAAATGGAGCTCGGAGGTCGAGCTTCGAGAGGATAAAGCTTAACTAATGTGGCTCGGGCATTTCATCGAACACCTCATGTGCATAGGAGGTGATCTAGAGCACCCAATGCCCTCCTCCTCGCCGGCCAGCAAAAAACAGAGCACTGTGGAGTGCTCTGTTCGCCGGCGATGGGGTATATATAGGCAACTCATTTGTCCCAGTTCGTGGCTGGAACCAGGATAAAGGCCATCCTTCTGTTCCGGTTCCTGCCACGAACCGGGACCAATGGTTGTGGGCCAGGAGCGAGGCCCATTGGTCGTAGTTCGTGCCACGAACCGGGACAAATGGGCCAGAAGAACCGGGACCAATGCCCACGAGGCCTCGACCGGCCCCCTGGGCTCACGAACTGGGACAAATGCCTCCATTGGTCCCGGTTCATGGCAGAACCAGGACTAATGGGCTGGCCAGGCCCAAACGAATGCCCCATTTTCTACTAGTGGTTTGAACATCGGAATGGTTCCGGATGTGTTCGGGCATTTACCGGAGTACCGGGGGGTTACCAAAACCCCCCGGGGAGTCAATGGGCCTTATTGGGCCTTAGTGGTAGAGAGGAGGAGGCGGCCAAGGTGGGGGCGCCCCCCCCCCCCAAGCCCAATCGGAATTGGGTGGGGGGCCGGGCCCCCATTCCTTCTCTCCCTCTCCCTTCCTTCTTCTCCTACTCCAACTAGGGAAGGGGGGAAACCTACTCCTACTAGGAGTAGGACTCCCCCCCCCTTGGGCGCGCCATGAGAGGGCCAGCCCACCCATCCTTCACTCCTTTAGATACGGGGGACGGGGCACCCCATAGACACACAAGTTGATTTCTTAGCCGTGTGTGGTGCCCCCCTCCACAGATTTCCACCTCGGTCATATCGTTGTAGTGCTTAGGCGAAGCCCTGCATCGGTAACTTCATCATCACCGTCATCACACCATCGTGCTGACGGAACTCTCCCTCGGCCTCAACTATATCAAGAGTACGAGGGACGTCACCGAGCTGAATGTGTGCAGATCGCGGAGGTGACATGCGTTCGGTACTTGATCGATTGGATCGTGAAGACGTTCGACTACATCAGTCGTGTTTCATAACGCTTCCGCTTTCGGTCTACGAGGGTACGTCGACATACTCTTCCCCTCTCGTTGCTATGCATCTCCTAGATAGATCTTGTGTGACCGTAGGAAAAATTTTGAAATACTGTGTTCCCCAACATATTTTTGCTAGCTGGCTTTCGCTAAATGGCTTCTTTTTCATGTGTGTCCAATATATTTTGAGGTGGATGAAGCTGCTTTCGATTACTTTATGACCGCAATTGCAAAGAAATGGAGAGAATTTAAGTCAGACATAAAGGAGAAGTTTGATGCCACATTGACAGATGAAGAACTTATGGAAAGACGTGATAAAAGAATTGAAAAGGAAGATTGGATACAACTTATCGATCATTGGACAAAACCAGAATCTGAGGTAAGAGGCACAAACTATTTTACTTTGGGTTAGAATTGAACTAATGTCTTCATGTTATATCCTAGCTTAACTCGTTGTTTGCATCTTTTTTTAGGCTAGCAATGCTAGAAACAAACAAAATCGTTCCAACTTGAAATTGCTACATGTAGCTGGCAGCAAGATTTTTATCATGTTGTTCATGATATGGTAAACTCAACTGCTCTAGCACTTGTTTTTGAAAGTGATGTAGCAGATCAGTTTTGGCTATTTTAGTTACTAGTGAAACAAATTGGTTGCAGGTTCAAAAACGTGGGTACCATCCAGGAAGAGACCAAATATTTGTCGAAGTACATACAAGTAAGAAAGCTGGAGTTCTCACCCCACTAGCAGTGCCACTAATAGTAAGTCACATGTACGATTCATGATCTCTTTTCTCTAATAATATCGTGCATGTGGCTTCATCATGGAAATAACTTGAGGTGCCTCATTCGCTTTGTTCTTGTAGAAGAAACTTCAAACTGAAGCTAAACTCCACCTAGAATTGGAGGGAAATTCTATTGAAGAAGGGGATCTTTATGCACATACTTTTTTTGACTATATACTGCAAGGCAACAGCCTCACAGCCCTTTATTAAAAACAATAGGTAAGCAGTACAAAATTACAAAGAGCAAAAGAAAGACTACTTACAGAGAGAGATTAGGGTAGGGAAGCTATCTAAGAGGTTAGTCTATCTCTATATTTACACTTGATTCTATGAGCTAAAAGAGAAATATCATGAATAAAATTCCTCCTCCAAGATTTGAAAGTGGGCAACTCATTTCTGAAGATCCTTCCATTCCTTTGGGTCCAAATATTCCAAGTAGCCATAAAGACTACCTCAGTGAAAAAAGGCTGACCAAATTCCTCCCTGGCCGCGCAAGCCATTTCAAAAGTAGTCTGGTTAGGGTGAACACTCCATGAGATGCCCAAATAATTCCAGACACATTGGCTAAAGTTGCAAGCAAAGAAGAGATGAGCTCTATCTTCATGCAAACCTGAGAAGCACATAGCAAAAGTATCATCCTGAATAATCCAATGTCGTCGCTGCATCATATCCCTAGTGTTTAGACGATCCATCAAAAGGAGCCAGCCAAACACCTTGAGCTTGAGAGTGCAAGAACATTTCCAGATCCACCCAAATATGGGGTCAACCACGACTTCGGAAAAACAAAACAAATAGTAGATCCTGGATCGATAATCCCCAGCTTTTGAAGGCCATTTCCAGACATCATTAACTCCCTCATGCAAATTGATCAGAGGCATTAAAGCCTGAAGCTGATTGAATTCCTCAAAAGCTTCAACTGATAAAGGCAAGTGAAAATTGTCGGTCGGGTCAGGCAACTCCATCACATCCTTAATGGTAAGCGTGTCATCAATCACAAAAGAGTGGAGCCTCGGGAAACGTTGTTTCATGATAACCACCTTGTTATTAAGTTGCCACCGATCCAGCTAAAAAACCACCGAGTCCCCGGAGCGCATGTGAGGGACAGCCAATTTACAAAATTTGTCATACAGCTTCATCACGTCACGCCACCAAAAAGAATCACAACTTTGAGTTACTTGGGGCGGTGCAGCAGCATAATATGTGTCCCATATAAGAGAAACCCAGGGCACATCCAACTTGTTAAAAAAATTTGAAAAGATGCTTGATCAACAAGGCATCATTTTGTATGCCAAGAGGACGTGTCCGTATGTTGGGTATGGGGTCAACTCCACAGAGTGTGGGCGCGCCTGGAACAAAAGCTAAATTTCAAACAAAGCTTGCAATGCAAATACAACTTCGGCGATGTGCTGAACAAGAAATTTCAACTCTACAGGAAAAATGCAAGCAATGGAATGACACATCGATGAGATGCAGCACACTGTGTTTTCACAAGGAAGTCACAGTGTTGAAATACCCACGCCTTCGCCTCCTAATTCTGTCTCTCGACCCATGGTAGAGTGCTTAGTTATCAACTTTTGTTAAGATACGTGAATCATAGGTACACAAACTCATTTTCTTTTTGTGTCCCTCCATAGTTCTCACATATTTTACCGGATGATGATGATGAGGAATCGGAAAATGGAGGTCATCATGATACAATGCAGGAAGACGGAGGCTTACTCATCCAGAAGCGTATACCATCTAGCCATAATGTTGAACCCACACATTTACCAACTAGAAGCCATGTGGCCACTCCAAGCGCTCGCCAGGCCTCTCAACCCTCTCATAATCAAGAAGACCTTGAAATAATCACATCTCTTAACTACATTTATCTTGTTGTCTTGTGTTTGCTATTCTTCATGTTTCTAATAGACGATGCATGAATTAGGTTGGTAGGGATGTCATAATATATCATTTGGTGAGATCTGATCCTGTGGCGAAGGCAATGGCTATCTCAACCAACCAAGACACCATAGTGGGAGGTTAAGTTCTTGGGCTGCAATATTATGAAGTTCTTGTGAATGTTTTA
Organism: Triticum monococcum; assembly: GCA_034509565.1. Classification (NCBI taxonomy): domain Eukaryota; kingdom Viridiplantae; phylum Streptophyta; class Magnoliopsida; order Poales; family Poaceae; genus Triticum; species Triticum monococcum. Next base: position 678,236,065 of record CM067845.1, read on the forward strand.
TTGAAAAGAGAGGTGGAGCTTGCTCGTGGATATGATGGGATGCAAACAATGGGCGATGCTCACCACATGTCCATTGCATGAACATCAAATAGGGTGAAAATTTATTATATACATTTTCCTGCATAGTGTAAACTATCACATGATGCTAAATAAATGTTATTTTTGTAGATCAAAACTTGCAGCAAGTCACTTTTGTCGTCATCGCATAATTCGGGTATTATTCCTGCCAACATCACCATCTCTATCTGACACTTAGAACTGAGCAAATAGTATATATAGTTATATACCACTACCAGTACCTCCAGTAGTGTGGATCAGCATGTTTTTGCAATTCTATTGTCGAAAGTATTTGATTTTCATTCATGAAGGAGTGGTGTTGGCTGTGCTTTCTAGTGTGCACATGAGTTGACTTGTGTTGTTTTGTCTTCTTTATAGTACAGCTATCTGTGACCTGTTTGTGTCCTTATACAATCTTCTATGCTTATTTTGTTTTTTATTTATTTCTGGTTCCTCATTCTGTCCTAGGGAGAATGTGGAAAACATGAGAGAGTTAAGATCTTCTATGCAGTTTTTATTGGTTCGAGAGAGGCTTTCCTTATCCTAAGAGAGAGAGAGAGGCTGTCCACGTTCCAGCATGTAGCAGGCTAGCAGCTAGTAAAATACAACCAATTCTCAAACAAAACTACAGCGAACCAATTAGAGAAACTAGATTTTGGACTAAAAATATCATCTCTTTTAGACTGAAAATATAGAACATCTTTGTTGTTGTACATAACTTGTAGCTGCAGTCAGCATACTATTTTTTATCATTTCTTTTGGACTAAAATATATAGCATTTTGTACAGTATTATGGTCCATAAAATCACGTCTCTTCCATCTTGACTTCATTTTGTTGTTCTCAATTTCTAAGATTGCTCAAAGATACAAGTTCTTTTGTATGGCAAATGGGAGAAAGTAGCAACTATTGAAATTGATCTAGGATGTTCCACTGATCGCTTTTATCCATAACATGCAACATGGTCGACGCATTTTGAACATATGGAAGTTCACGTCCGGTTGATCGAAGACTGAGTATCTTCCATAATATTTTGTAGTAGTCAAGTGATCGGATGATTGATCTCTTGAGAACTTGATCATCATATTTGGTAACAGGATATGACCTGAATGTCGACTTGGGTATTTCCTTCATGGCTGTAGCTAACTTGAGTGAAGAAAACTAGTGAATCTTCTATATATGTTGGATGAATGCACTAGCTGTTATCTTGTGATGAATGGAGGAGTGCATTTGGAATCATTTATATATATTGAATGAATGGATTGGTTGTTATCTTCGGATGAATAGAAGAGTGCAATTGTATTGCATACTGAACATGAATTGAATATTATGATTTTAATTTCATGTTAATATATGGTGCATTTGCATTTATGCTTAAATGTATAACCCTCGCACCAAGTGTGTCGGTAGAAGTGTTGCATGTCAGATTATCTGTTGGTATAACACTTTGGCAGATAAATTGTCGGAATACAAATGGGTGACACACTATCTATCGGCACACGTAGTATCAGGTAGACAATCGGCGTATCTATGGCATCGCACAATTCGTCGGCATAGCATGGTGATAGATCAACTATCGGCATAAAGTTGTCTGTCGCTGTAGAAATATTTGTCGGCGTAAATATCATCAATGCGGGTATACTTTCTGTCGGCATAGATTTATCTGTTGGCAATGACCTTTCCCGGCAGAACTATAGGCGACAACACCCTTCCGTCGCTAAAGGTCTTTGCGACACTAAATGTGTTGACTTAGGTGACCTATGACGACAGACTGTCTGACACTGATTTGACTGTCGTGGTGTAGTGGATGTTCTTGGAGATCTATTTGATGTAATGACTTTTTCCGGTGTGTTTGTTGGGATCCAATGAATTGTGAGTTTATGATCAGTTTTATCCATGAATATTATTTGAGTCTTTATTGAACTCTCTTATGCATGATTGTTATAGCCTCGTATTTCTTCTCCGAAACTTTGGTTTTGTTTGGCCAACTAGATTGGTTTTCTTGCATCGGGAAGAGGTGCTTTGTGATGGGCTAGATCTTGTGGTGCTCAATCTCAGTGAAAGAAGGAGACATGACACGCATGTATAATTGTCATTAAGGATAAAAAGATTTGTCTACATCATGTCATTGTTCGTATTGCATTACTCCGTTTTTCCATGAACTTAATACACTAGATGCATGCTGGATAGCGATTGATGTGTGGAGTAATAGTACTAGATGCGGGCAGGAGTTGGTGTATTAATATTGGACGTGATGCCTATATACATGATCATTGCCATGGATATCACCATAATTATTTGCTCTTCTATCAATTGCCCAACATTAATTTGTTTACCCAACGTATGCTATTTTCTCGAGACAAGCCCCTAGTGAAATCTACAGCCTCGGGTCTATTTCCTATCATATTATTTTCAGATATATAAATCCAAAAATCCAAAAATACCTTTCTGCACTTTTTATTTACTTATTTTATTTTGTATTTTTGCTAGATCTATTTATCCAATCTCATACAATTTAATCTATCTCAATACTGAGGAGAGATTGACAACCCTCTTATGCGTTGGGTTGCAAGTTTTTGTGGTTTGTGTGCTCGCGTTGTTTACATGGTGTTTCTTGGTTCTCCTACTGGATTGATAACCTTGGTTTCATAACTGAGGGAAATACTTATTGTTGCTATGTTGCATCATCCTCTCCTCTTCGGGGAATTACCAATGCAGATACAAGCAATCAATTTGTAGCTGGTACACAGAATTGGAGGTGATATGCATTTATGTAATTCTTCAACTTTTTTTTGCTTTGTTCTGAAATTTATGAACACGATTATCTTTGTTGATGCCTGACTTTATTTTCAAATTTTTTTAATAGTGATATATTTTCAGATTCTTGGGAATGATAGATGATGTCTACTATGCAACTTTATTCTTGTAGACACGTGTTGGCCCTCCAAGCGCAGAGTTTTGTAGGATAGTAGTAATTTTCCCTCAAGTGGATGACCTAAGGTTTATCAATCCATGAGAGGTGTAGGATGAATATGGTCTCTCTCAAATGACCCTGCAACCAAATAACAAAGAGTCTCTTGTGTCCGCAACATACCCACTACAATGCCAAATTGTATAGGTGTACTAGTTCGGCGAAGAGATGGTGATAAAGGTGTAATACGGATGGTAGAAATATATTTTTATAATCTGAATTAATAAAAACAGAAAGGTAGCAAATAGTAAACGAGCACAAAAACGGTATTGCAATGCTTAAAAACAACGCCTAGGGTCCGTACTTTCACTAGTACAATCTCCCAACAGTGCTAACATAGTTGGATCATATGATTATCCCTCAAAGTACAATAAACAATCACTCCCGAGTTCCTATTAGCGGAGAACAAAAGATAGAAATTGTTTGTAGGGTAAGAAACCACCTCAAAGCTATTCTTTCCGTTCGATCTATTCAAGAGTTTGTACTAAAATAACAAAAAGCTATTGTTTTTGTTCGATCTATCCTAGTGTTCGTACTAGAATAACAGCAAAGAAAATTCATATTAATAATACTCAGTCCACACAAAGAACTACAAGGAGACCCCAATGTTTTTATCCGAGAAAGGATAATAAAAACATGCATCAACCCCTATGCAAAGTTTACCCCAATATCACCGTGGGAATCCGCAAGTTGAATGCCATAATGTATATCAAGTGAATCAATAAGATACCCCAATGTCACCTCAAGTATTCATACCGCAAGACATAAATCATGTGTTCTCAAACCTGAACATTCAATCCGACATGACAAAACTTCAAAGGGTAAAGATTCAATTCATCACAACAAGAGTATAGAGGGGAGAAACAACATATGATCCATCTATGCTAACAAAGCCCATGATATAGATCACGAGAGAGAGAGAGAGACAGAGAGAGAGATTGAACACATAGCTACTGGTACAAACCCTTAGCCCTGAGGGTGGACTACTCCTCATCGTGGTGGCCGCCGGGATGATGAAATGGCCACCGGAGATGATTGCCCCCTCCGACAGGGTGCCGGAACGGGTATAGATTGGTTTTCGGTGGCTACGGAGCCCTGCGGCGGCGGAACTTCTGATCTAGGTTAACCCCAAGGGGTTTCAGAATATTTGGGAATTTATAGTGCAAAGAGGTGGTGCGGGAGGCCACGGAGGTGGGAACAACCCACCTGGGCACGCCAGGGGGCCCTGCCGCGCCCTGGTGAGTTGTGCCCCCCTCGGGTCACCCCCAGGTGCAACTCTGGCCCATTGGGTTTCTTCTGGTACAAAAAATCTCCAAAACGTTTCGTGGTGTTTGGACTCCGTTTGATATTGATTTCCTGCGATGTAAAAAACGAGCAAAAAACAACAACTGGCACTGGGTCAATGGGTTAGTCCCAAAAAAATGATATAAATTTGCTATAAAATGATTGTAAAACATCCAAGAATGATAAAATAACAGCATGCACTACTGCAGGATGCTGCTAACACGACACTACGATCAGAGACCCTTAGAGAAACTATGTGCGGTGCCATAATCGCAAACGATGTTGTATGAAAACAGTCATAAATGTGTAAAACGTTTGCGATGACAGATACATCAAACACGGTTCAGGTTTTAGTTGCGTGTGCAACGAAGGGCTTATGGTTCAGTTCAATGAACTTTTTGCAATGAGGAGGAACAAAAGAAACGGGCATCCAGATGGAGGCGTGTGCGATACACAGCATACGGTTCACTTGGATGAACTGTTTGTGATTAGAAAACACAAAAGAAACGGTCAGCCAGATCAAAGGTGTGTGCGATATACAGCATGCGGTTCACTCGGATGAACTGTTTGCGTTGAGACATGAGAAAAAATGGTTCAACTTAACAAGATGTGTGTGATACGCGGCAAACAAGTCTGTAATCAGAAATGTGTCTGAAGACCTATAAGAACACAGACGGTTGCTGCTAATAAGACATGTGTGTTGTGCGACGGGATTGCATACATAACAATAACACACACACACACACACACACACACACACACACTTATAAGGACATGCTTGCATAACCAAATTAAACATCCACTTACATAGGTGGCTACTACAACCATGGCATTTGCACACACCAAAGTAAACTATTAGATGCATAATTACATAGGTGGCTACTACACACATGACATTTCCACACACACCAATAAAGTAAAATATATATTACATGCATGATTAACTAGCATAAACAATCATCTGATCATCATCTAATTCTTGTGACGCTTGCCCTTCTTATGGCTCGATCCGGGCTCGTCGATTTGGGTAATGAGGCACTTCCTCATGTCAACGATCCGCCTGTGCATATCGTAGCATGTGTACACGCTCTTGGCCGCGAACCTGAGGTGATGTTGATCCAGTTGCCGCATCCAGGCCTTGTGCCAGGATACTGGACTTGTTCTCTCGGCATCCTGCTTCATATTTTCATAGTAGGGGTCGATGATGGCCGAGGCGAGTTTGACCAGGGAGTCCTTCTTCGTGCTGCCCCAGACCCTGTAGTGGTCACGGATTTCAACAAGGTTCTTGCAGGCCAAGCCCGTAACACTATGCGCTTTTACATCGTCTTTGGTATCCAATGTGGCGAACTTGTAGTCGGTGCTGTTGACAAACCTATTGAAACAATCGCAAGGCTCTGTGGCCATGCAGGTAGATGAGGACATGATGGCCCGCGCAAAACTGGGCGACGGCAACCTTCTGATCTATGCCGGGACGACTGGCGGTGTACTGGAGGTCGATGCCGACCACCTTGTACTTATCTCCAGCAAGCAACTAGTCAACGCTATTGATGTAGTCGTCCACCACGGCCGGGTCGATGGTGTACACCACCGAGAGAACTGTCTCCCTCGCGTGGGTCTCCACTCTATGCTCGCCGAACTCCATTGGAGCGCCGCCGGACATCCCCTCTCTATGTGTCGTCGTGGGTGTGCTTGTTGTGTTGTGGGCACGATCGAAAGGTTGAAGAGACTAAGGTTATAATGGCCGCGGGAATTACAGGGGAAGCCAGACGGCCAGGAATATTGGCAGACCCTGATGGTAGTTCTAATTTGCAGTGCATAACTCCATCGTGTCGCACGTAACTTCAACGCGTGGTAACACGCGCGGCGCAACCGCATGCATATGGGGCCCCCGACATGATCGTGCGCACGCCCAACCGCTGCCAGAACCCGCGCGGAGGGACGTTATGTCTACTACACAACCTTCTTCTTGTAGACGTTGTTGGGCCTCCAAGCGTAGAGGTTTGTAGGACAGTAGCAAATTTCCCTCAAGTGGATGACCTAAGGTTTAATAATCCATGGGAGGCATAGGATGAAGATGGTCTCACTCAAGCAACCCTACAACCAAATAACAAAGAGTCTCTTGTGTCCCCAACACACCCAATACAATGGTAAATTGTATAGGTGCACTAGTTCGGTGAAGAGATGGTGATACAAGTGCAATATGGATAGTAGATAAAGGTTTTTGTAATCTGAAAATATAAAAACAGCAAGGTAACAAGTGGTAAAAGTGAGCATAAACGGTATTGCAATGCGTGGAAACAAGGCCTAGGGTTCATACTTTCACTAGTGCAAGTTCTCTCAACAATAATAACATAATTGGATCATATAACTATCCCTCAAGATGCAACAAACAGTCACTCCAAAGTCACTAATAGTGGAGAACAAACGAAGAGATTATTGTAGGGTATGAAACCACCTCAAAGTTATTCTTTCGGATCGATCTATTCAAGAGTTCGTACTAAAATAACACCTTAAGACACAAATCAACCAAAACCCTAATGTCACCTAGATACTCCAATGTCACCTCAAGTATCCGTGGTTATGATTATACGATATGCATCACACAATCTCAGATTCATCTATTCAACCAACACAAAGAACTTCAAAGAATGCCCCAAAGTTTCTACTGGAGAGTCAAGACGAAAACATGTGCCAACCCCTATGCATAAGTTCACGAGGTCACGAAACTCGCAAGTTGATCACCAAAACATACAGCAAGTGGATCACGTGATATCCCATTGTCACCACAGATAAGCACATGCAAGACATACATCAAGTGTTCTCAAATCCTTAAAGACTCAATCCGATAAGATAACTTCAAAGGGAAAACTCAATCCATTACAAGAGAGTAGAGGGGGAGAAACATCATAAGATCCAACTATAATAGCAAAGCTCGCGATACATCAAGATCGTGCCAACTCAAGAACACGAGAGAGAGATAGAGAGAGAGAGAGAGAGAGAGAGAGAGAGACAGAGAGACAGAGAGAGAGAGATCAAACACATAGCTACTGGTACATACTGTCAGCCCCTAGGGAGAACTACTCCATCCTCATCATGGAGAGTGCCGGGATGATGAAGATGGACACCGGACAGGGATTCCCCCCTCCGGCAGGGTGCCAGAACGGGTCTAGATTGGTTTTCGGTGGCTACGGAGGCTTCAAGCAGCGGAACTCCCGATCTATTCTACTCTCCGATGTTTTTAGGGTATATGGACATATATAGGTGAAAGAAGTCAGTCAAGGGAGCCATGAGGGGCCAATGAGGGTGGGGGCACGCCCAGGGGGCAGGCGCGCCTCCCTGCCTCGTGTCCACCTCGAAGCTTCCCTGAAGTCTACTCCAAGTCTCCTGGATTGCTTCTGTTCCAAAAATAACTCTCCCAAAGGCTTCATTCCGTTTGGACAACGTTTGATATTCCTATTGTTTGAAACACTAAAATAGGCAAGAAAACAGCAATTTGGGTTGGGCCTCCGGTTAATAGGTTAGTCCCAAAAGTAATATAAAAGTGTATAATAAAGCCCATAAACATCCAAAACAGATAATATAATAGCATGGAACAATCAAAAATTATATATACGTTGGAGACGTATCAGCATCCCCAAGCTTAATTCATGCTCATCCTCGAGTAGGTAAATGATAAAAACAGAATTTTTGATGTGGAATGCTACCTAACATATTTATCCAGGTAATTCTCTTTATTGTGGCATGAATATTCAGATCCATCAGATTCAAGACAAAAGTTTAATATTGACATAAAAATAATAATACTTCAAGCATACTAACAAAGTAATCATGTCTTCTCAAAATAACATGGCGAAAGAAAGCTATCCCTACAAAATCATATAGTGTGGATATGCTCTATCTTCATCACACAAAATATTTAAATCATGCACAACGGCGATGACAAGCCAAGCAATTGTTTCATACTTTTGATGTTCTCAAACTTTTTCAATCTTCACACAATACATGAGCGTGAGGCATGGACATAGCACTATAGGTGGAATAGAATGGTGGTTGTGGAGAAGACAAAAAGGAGAAGATAGTCTCACATCAACTAGGCGTATCAATGGGCTATGGAGATGCCCATCAATAGATATCAATGTGAGTGAGTAGGGATTGCCATGCAATGGATGCACTAGAGCTATAAGTGTATGAAAGCTCAGAAATAAACTAAGTGGGTGTGCATCCAACCCGCATGCTCACGAAGACCTAGGGCATTTTGAGGAAGCCCATCATTGGAATATACAAGCCAAGTTCTATAATGAAAGATTTCCACTAGTATATGAAAGTGACAACATAGGAGACTCTCTATCATGAAGATCATGGTGCTACTTTGAAGCACAAGTGTGGTAAAAGGATAGTAGCATTGCCCCTTCTCTCTTTTTCTCTCATTTTTATTTTTTTATTTGGGCCTTTTATCTTTTTATGGCCTCTTTTTTTCTTTTTTTTTCTTTTTCATCCAGAGTATCAACCCGACTTGTGGGGGGATCATAGTCTCCATCATCCTTTCCTCACATGGGACAATGCTCTAATAATGATGACCATCACGCTTTTATTTTCTTACAACTCGAGAATTACAACTCGATACTTAGAACAAAATATGACTCTATATGAATGCCTCCGGCGGTGTACCGGGATGTGCAATGACTAATGAGTGACATGTATGAAAGAATTACGAACGGTGGCTTTGCCACAAATACGATGTCAACTACATGATCATGCAAAGTAATATGACAATGATGGAGCGTGTCATAATGAACGGAATAGTGGGAAGTTGCATGGCAATATATTTCGGAATGGCTATGGAAATGCCATAATAGGTAGGTACGGTGGCTGTTTTGAGGAAGGTATATGGTGGGTTTATGGTACCGGCAAAAGTTGCGCGGCACAAGAGAGGCTAGCAATGGTGAAAGGGTGAGAGTGCGTATAATCCATGGACTCAACATTAGTCATAAAGAACTCACATACTTATTGCAAAAATCTACAGGTCATCAAAAACCAAGCACTACGTGCATGCTTCTAGGGGGATAGATTGGTAGGAAAAGACCATCGCTCGTCCCCGACCGCCACTCATAAGGAAGACAATCAATAAATAAATCATGCTCCGACCTCATCACATAACGGTTCACCATACGTGCATGCTACGGGAATCACAAACTTTAACACAAGTATCTCTCAAATTCACAACTACTCAACTAGCATGACTCTAATATCATCATCTTCATATGTCAAAAAAATCATCAAGTATCAAACTTCTCATAGTATTCAATGCATTTTATATGAAAGTTTTTATTATATCCCTCTCGGATGCCTATCATATTAGGACTAAATTCATAACCAAAGCAAACTACCATGCTTTTCTAAAAGACTCTCAAAATAACTATAAGTGAATCATGAGAGTTCATCTATTTCTTCAAAATAAAACCACCGCCGTGCTCTAAAAGGATATAAGTGAAGCACTAGAGCAAATGACAAACTACTACGAAAGATATAAGTGAAGATCAATGAGTAGTTGAATAATTATGCAACTATGTGAAGACTATCTAACATTTAATAATTTCAGATCTTGGTATTTTATTCAAACAGCAAGCAAAACAAAATAAAATAAAATGACGCTCCGAGCATAACACATATCATGTGGTGAATAAAAATATAGCTCCAAGTAAAGTTGCCGATGAACGAAGACGAAAGAGGGGATGCCTTCCGGGGTATCCCCAAGCTTAGGCTCTTGGTTGTCCTTAAATATTACCTTGGGGTGCCTTGTGCATCCCATAGCTTAGTCTCTTGCCACTCCTTATTCCATAGTCCATCGGATCTTCACCAAAACTTGAAAACTTCACAACACAAAACTTAACAGAAAACTCGTATGCTCCGTTAGTATAAGAAAATAAATCACCACTTAGGTACTGTTGTGAACTCATTATAAATTCATATTGGTGTAATATCTACTGTATTCCAACTCATCTATGGTTTATACCCTCCGATACTACTCATAGATTCATCAAAATAAGCAAACAACTCATAGAAAACAGAATCTGACAAAAACAGAACACTCTGTAGTAATCTGTATCAAACTTATACTTATGGAACTCTAAAAAATCTCAAATAAATTGGTTGACCCTAGGAATTTATCTATTGATAATATTCAAAAATAATTAACTAAATAGAGCTCCCCATTAGTCTCGTGAGCGCTAAAGTTTCTGTTTTTTACACCAAGATCGCAAAGACTTCACCCAAGTCTTCCCAAACGTTCTACTTGGCACAAACACTAATTAAAACATACAACCACATATAAATAGAGTCTAGATGAATTATTTAGTGCTAAAAAGGAACAAAAAGAAAGGAACAAGAATAAAATTGGGTTGCCTCCCAACAAGCCCTATTGTTTAACGCCCCTAGCTAGGCATGATGATTCCAATGATGCTCACATAAAAGATAAGAATTGAAACATAAAGAGAGCATCATGAAGAATATGACTAGCACATTTAAGTCTAACCCACTTCCTATGCATCGGGATTTTGTGAGCAAACAACTTGTGGGAACAAGAATCAACTTGCATAGGAAGATAAAACAAGCATAACTTCAAAACTTTAAGCGCATAGAGAGGAAACTTGATATTATTGCAATTCCTACAAGCATATGTTCCTCCCTCATAGTAATTTTCAGTAGCATCATGAATGAATTCAACAATATAACCATCACATAAAGAATTCATTTCATGATCTACAAGCATAGAAAATTTACTACTCTCCACATAGGCAAAAGTCTTCTCATTCGGAATAGTGGGAGTATCATAAGAAACTCGAATACTACAAATTGTTTCCACATTAAAGGAGTAATGTTCACAAAAAGGGTAATCATAATAATGACAAGTTTTATAAATATAATCATCACTACTTTTTATAGCATAAGTGTCATCACAATAATCATCATAGGTAGCAACTTTGTTCTCATCATAATCAATTGAAACCTCTTCCAAGATAGTGGAATCATTACTAAATAAAGTCATGACCTCTCCAAATCCACTTTCATAATTATCACAATAAGATTCAACATCCTCCAACATAGTGGGAACATTACTTCCTAAAGTTGACACTCTTCCAAACCCACATTCATCAACATAATCATCATAAGTAGGAGGCATGCTATCATCATAATAAATTTGCATATCAAAACTTGGGAGACTACAAATATCATCTTCATTAAACATAGAATCCCCAAGATTGGGACTAACATTAATTGCAGAAAATACATTCTCAAACATGTCATCTCATCAGACATAGCATCCCCAAGCTTGGGCCTTTTCATATCATAAGCATAATCACTCTCATCATTAATAGTATGGATAGCACCAATAGTATAACAATTATCATCATCACAATGAGTAATAGGAGCAACATCATTTGGGAGGGATACATTTTTACCTTTGCTTCTCCGTCTTTGCTTTTTCTTCTTCACATCATGTGGGTTTAATCCTCTTTTCGGGGCTCCTTATTTATGAGATTGGTTGAATAGAAGGCTCCTCCTCGTTACTTGATTCATCATCAGAAATAATAGGAGTATATTGGGAAGCCTCTTACCTTTCATTAGTATTATCTTCATCCTCTATTTGTTTTCTTTTCTTTATGTAATTGGCAATGTAAGGATTTTCAATGCAATTCACCGCACAATACATAAGAATTTCTTCTAGATCAATATCGAGGAATTTCTCAAGGTTATATTCTGGAATATGCTTAGTTATACGTTTCATTTATTCATAAGCCAAAAGCAAACTAAGTTCATTATGATGTGCAAGGGAAATCAAATCATCACAATTTTTGGACACGATACGATCATGAAACAATTTGCATTTCAGATTTAAATGACCATGTTCATTGCAAAGTTCACAAGTATGGTGAAGAAATTTTAAATTTTAAGCACAAACATCTAGCCTTTCTTGCAACCATTTAGTTTCTAAATACTTATGCCTCTTGCAAAATCTATCTTCCCTATTTGGTGTGTACTTGCAAACTCTATGCACTCCACAAAAGTGACATGCTTATAAGAGACATTTTCGTCATGACTGATGCAATCATCATTAGTACGATGGTTTTTCAAGGAGTTCATACTAACAACGATGCAATCATGCTCATCATTCAAAGATTTAGTGCCAAACAATTTATGGACTTCTTCTTCTAGCACTTGAGCACAATTTTCCTTTCCATCATTCTCACGAAAGATATTAAAAAGATGAAGCGTATGAGGCAAACTCAATTCCATTTTTTGTAGTTTTCTTTCATAAAATAAACTAGTGATAAACAAGAAACAAGGAGATTCGATTGCAAGATCTAAAGATATACCTTCAAGCGCTAACCTCCCGGAAACGGTGCCAGAAAAGAGCTTGATGTCTACTACACAACCTTCTTCTTGTAGACGTTGTTGGGCCTCCAAGTGGAGAGGTTTGTAGGACAGCAGCAAATTTCCCTCAAGTGGATGACCAAAGGTTTATCAATCCGTGTGAGGCGTAGGATGAAGATGGTCTCTCCCAAGCAACCCTGCAACCAAATAACAAAGAGTCTCTTGTGTCCCCAACACACCCAATACAATGGTAAATTGTATAGGTGCACTAGTTCGGTGAAGAGATGGTGATACAAGTGCAATATGGATAGTAGATAAAGGTTTTCGTAATCTGAAAATATAAAAACAGCAAGGTAGCAAGTGGTAAAAGTGAGCGTAAACGGTATTGCAATGCGTGGAAACAAGGCCTAGGGCTCATACTTTCACTAGTGCAAGTTCTCTCAACAATAATAACATAATTGGATCATATAACTATCCCTCAACATGCAACAAAGAGTCACTCCAAAGTCACTAATAGTGGATAACAAACGAAGAGATTATTGTAGGGTACGAAACCACCTCAAAGTTATTCTTTCGGATCGATCTATTCAAGAGTTCATACTAGAATAACACCTTAAGACACAAATCAACCATAACCCTCATGTCACCTAGATACTCCAATGTCACCTCAATTATCCGTGGGTATGATTATACGATATGCATCACACAATCTCATATTCATCTATTCAACCAACACAAAGAACTTCAAAGCATGCCCCAAAGTTTCTACCGGAGAGTCAAGATGAAAACGTGTGCCAACCCCTATGCATAAGTTCACGAGGTAACAGAACTCACAAGTTGATCACCAAAACATACATCAAGTGGATCACGTGATATCCCATTGTCACCACAGATAAGCACATGTAAGACATACATCTAGTGTTCTCAAATCCTGAAAGACTCAATCCGATAAGATAAATTCAAAGGGAAAACTCAATCCATTACAAGAGAGTAGAGAGGGAGAAACATCATAAGGTCCAACTATAATAGCAAAGCTCACGATACATCAAGATCGTGCCAACTCAAGAACACGAGAGAGAGGGAGGGGGAGAGAGTGAGAGAGAGATCAAACACATAGCTACTGGTACATACCCTCAGCCCCGAGGGAGAACTACTCCCTCCTCGTCATGGAGAGTGACGGGCTGATGAAGATGGCCACCGGAGAGGGATTCCCCCTCCGGCGGGGTGCCAAAACGGGTCTAGATTGGTTTTCAGTGGCTACAGAGGCTTCTAGCGGCGGAACTCCTGATCTATTCTGCTCTCCGGTGTTTTTAGGGTATATGGACATATATAGGTGAAAGAAGTCGGTCAGGGAAGCCATGAGGGGCCCACGAGGGTGGGGGCGCGCCCAAGGGGCAGGCGCGCCTCCCTGCCTCGTGGCCACGTTGAAGCTTCCCCAACGTCTACTCCGAGTCTCGTGGATTGCTTCCGTTCCAAAAATAACTCTCCCGAAGGTTTCATTCCGTTTGGACTCCATTTGATATTCCTTTTCTTCGAAACACTGAAATAGGCAAGAAAACAGCAATTTGGGTTGGGCCTCCGGTTAATAGGTCCGTCCCAAAAGTAATATAAAAGTGTATAATAAAGCCCATAAACATCCAAAACAGATAATATAATAGCATGGAACAATCAAAAATTATAGATACGTTGGAGACGTATCAGGACGCGAGCAGAGCGCTCCACGGTCGCCTCAAGGAAAAGTTGTCCACAAGCCGAGCGCGCCGACAGACGCGAGTAGAGCGCACCAACGGACGCGACCGAGCATGCCGCGGCGCCTAACGGCGAGCAGAGCTTGCCGAGGGACGCGAGCAGAGGAGGGCACGGTGATACGTGGGAAATAAGACGAACTGTGCGAGCGATGTCGGAGACAGCAAGCACAAATCAGATTAGAGTTGTGTGTGCGATACGTGGCAGACAGTTGGTCCATCAGTGATGTTTGTGATGGAATAAGCCGTGTGTGTTGCGGGCAAACGCTTGGTGGTGTATAACCTTAAATTTACTCAAAAAGTGTTAATGGATGTTACAAAAATTGTTTAGCTGGAAACTATGTTCAAATACGACTCCAACGATATAATCTATGGCGACATGCATTCGTATTTTATTAGTTAATAAATCCTACTTATAAACCAGGACGGGGGTATAGTAGGTAATTAAATCGCAAACTTTTTTATTAACTATATGTGTATGTGTCCTCTCGTCCTCCTCACGCACGTCTTGTCACCCCGCTGCCGCAGACGATTTACAGCGCAAGCTTGCGGAGCGCTCGGGGGCGTTCTTTTGGCCAAACGGTGGAGCCAATGAATCGTTGGTGAGCCCGTTCCCACGCAACCTCGCAGGTTCCCGCGCAAGTTTTCTGCCCGGCTCGGTGAAATCCCCCAAAATCCCAATGCTTACCGGCCTGCTATAAAAACCCTCACGGCTGGCGAGTCCTGCGTCGCATTTTCCCCTCCCTCCCTGTAGCTTATCTCGTCTGGTTCTTCCACAATCGCCAATGCCACTAGTCCATCATCGTCGCTCAGCCACTCTGTTGTCATCAGAGGACAGCTGCAGCTGGGAGGCTACACCGCGGCGGCGGCGCAGTCCCCGGCGTAGTGTAGTGCGTGTGGCGTCCCTGTTGGGTGTGCGCGGAACACCCACCACACGCTCTGCCGCCACTGCCCGTCGGCAGCTGTTGCCGGCCGCCGTTGCCGCCACCCACCGTCGAAAGGCAGGGCCATCTCCCGCTCCACCGTTGCGACCCGAAGGCGGGAGGTGACCATCGTGGCTGCCACCCCACTGCCAGCCACCATGGTCATCACCCGCTCCGCCACCGCGGCCCGAAGGCGGGAGGTGGTGGTCGTGGCTGCCACCTCATCGTCGGCCGCCGTGGCCACTAGCCCATCATCGACCACCGGGATAATTACCTGCTCCACCACTGCCGCCCGAAGGAGGGGGCGGAGGTGGAGGCCCTCACGTGCGTCGGCGACCTTGCGCACTACATCGAGTTCCTGCGGGAAGAGTAGGTGTGACTCGTCGAGCACGCAAAGAGCCTTACCGCACCCGTGGCCGTAGCACACGCCGACGCAGAGGCGAGGAATCAGGAGATCTATGAGCAGTCCGGCTGCTTTGAGAGGGGTCTTCTGGAGCGGCAGTGGGTGTTTGAGCTGGCGAGCGTTGCTGAACGTGCAGCAGCGGCAGGCACCGTATTGCATTTGTCCAGCTCGTCCGTAGGCTCCTCCTCCTCCTCTGCCTCTTACTGAGCGTGCTCGGCAGAGGAGAGGCTGCCGTAAGTAGCACAAAGCCCCTTCATGGTAGTAGTAGTGTTTAGGGGCTATTTTGTTCAGTTCATCTGACTATAGATGTGTGGTCGAACTGTACAATGTACTTAAAATTAGCTAGTATATATAGTTGAACTAGCTATTTCAGTACGTTGTTGGCAACAATTGGGGAGAAGTTTGGTCAGTTCAGCTGTCGAGTTGAACTGTTTGTATAAATTAAGAACGACTGCTTAATGTATGAATGAAATCTATGCTTAATTACTGAATTTTAGTTGCAAAAATTACATAGTGCTAATGATTTCTAGCTGCATATTTTGACAAATCGCAGTGTCACAAGGATTGACAAATGGCAATGTTACTAGATCAACAAATGTAAATCTTTCCATTTTGACAAATGGCAACATACCCAATATGACAGATGCAAATCTTACCAAATTGTTTGTACGTGGTTGCACACGGGTCATCCAGAACAACCGTTTGCATTGAAGGGATGCACAAATCCTGCGCTGCTCTCATTTTGCATACGGATGTTCTATCTAAATCATTTGCGATCAAGAGCTGCAGAAATCCTGCTCGGCATATTTTCTCTTGGCTTCCTGGGGAAGTTGTCGGTTTGCATACGGGTGTTCTAACTAAAACATTTGGGATGAGTGTTCTATATTTAAAAAGTGTATTAAACTGCGGCTTGGGCGCCATTAATGGAGAGGAGGCGAGCAAGGCGGGCGGCCATGGAAATCAAAGGGCTCGCTTCCTAGAGAGCCTGCACAGCGTACAGCTCGCACGCTTCCCAGTGAGCCTGCGCACTCGAGGACAACTTGCACGCCTCTCGGTCAGCCTACACACCGGACGGCGCTCGCACGCCTCTCGTTCAGTCAAGGTCAAGCATTTGTCCGCACGACATCTCCTACAGCCATTAAAACCAAGACACTTGGCGTCACATGAATGGTTAACCGAATTTTGAATTTACTAAAATTTAAAAACCAAGCATCTCAATGTTTTACTGGCAATCAATGGTGCCCCGGTGTTTGAAATTCATGCCCATTTCTAGCATGGGACCTAAGCATGCACCCAAGGACACAGATTTGATTTTTCAACCAATTTATATGCACCGGAGCATGTCCATGTAGTTCAAATTTGAATTATGCACATAAAATGCATTGAAAAACCTTAGTTAATGCATAAAAATGTCCAAACGAACCCCGAAAAATCACAAAAATTCACACAACACTCTTGTTGTTCTATGTTGACACGAGAAAAAAATTGAAAGCCATAAGAGGCAATGGATATCGTTTCGTCCCCAAAGGTGGGTCGTTCCCTACCAAAACCATCATGCTTGTTGTGAGAAGCTCCGGTTTGTGAGAAGCATATACCCAAACCTGCCCCAAATGGGACAAAATTTGTACCACGGCATGTTGATGCCGCTCCTTGATAGCATGCCAAGTTTCATGAATTTCAGACAAGTTTTGGATTTACTAGAATTTAAAAACCAGGCATCTCAATGTTTTGACGGCAATCAACGGTGCCCCGGTGTTTGAAATTCATTCCCATTTCTTGCATGGGACCTAAGCATGTACCAAAGGACACAGATTTGATTTTTCAACCAATTTATATGCACTGGAGCATGTGCATGTAGTTCAAATTTGAATTATGCTCATAAAATGCATTGAAAACTTAGTTAATGCATAAAATGTCCAAATGAACCCGAAAAATCACAAAAATTCGCACAACACTCCTGTTGTTCTATGTTGACACGAGAAAAAAAATTGAAAGCAATAAGAGGCAATGGATATCGTTTCATCCCCAAAGATGGGACGTTCCCTATCGAAAACCATCATGCTTGTTGTCAGAAGCTTCGGTTTGTGAGAAGCATATACCCAAACCTGCCCCAAATGGGACAACATTTGTACCACGGCATGTTGATGCCTCTCCATGAGAGCATGCCAAGTTTCATGAATTTCAGACGAGTTTTTCTAGAATTTAAAAACCAGGCATCTCAATGTTTTGCCGGCAATCAACGGTGCCCCGGTGTTTGAAATTCATTCCCATTTCTTGGATGGGACCTAAGCATGCACTGAAGGACACAGATTTGATTTTTCAACCAATTTATATGCACTTGAGCATGCGCATGTAGTTCAAATTTGAATTATGCACATAAAATGCATTGAAAACTCAGTTGATGCATAAAAATGTCCAAATGAACCCCGAAAATCACAAAAAATCACACAACACTCCTGTTGTTCTATGTTGACACGAGAAAAAAATTTGAAAGCAATAGGCATCATGTCCGTGACAAGTGCACCGACTCCTGCCTGCATCTACTACTATTACTCCACACATCGACCGCTATCCAGCATGCATCTATAGTATTAAGTTCATAAGGACAGAGTAATGCTTCAAGGAAGATGACATGATGTAGAAGGATAAACTCATGAAATATGATATAAACCCCATCTTTTTATCCTCGATGGCAACAATACAATACGTGTTGTTTCCCTTTCTGTCACTGGGATCGAGCACCGCAAGATTGAACCCAAAGTTAAGCACTTCTCCCATTGCAAGAAAGATCAATCTAGTAGGCCAAACCAAACTGAAAATTCGAAGATACTTGCAAAGATAACCAATCATACATAAAAGAATTCAGAGAAAATTTAAATATTTTTCATAGATAATCTTGATCATAAACCCACAATTCATCGGATCTTGACAAACACACCGCAAAATAAGATTACATCGAATAGATCTCCAAGTAAATCGAGGAGAACTTTGTATTGAGATCCAAAGAGAGAGAATAAGCCATCTAGCTAATAACTATGGACCCGGAGGTCTGAGGTAAACTACTCACACATCATCAGAGGGGCCATGGAGTTGATGTAGAGGCCCTCCGTGATCAATGCCCCTCCGGCGGAGCTCCGGAAAAGGCCCCAAGATGGGATCTCTTGGGTACAGAAGGTTGCGGCGATGGAAATAGGGTTTCGTGGTGCTCCTGGATGTTTTCAGGGTATGTGAAAATATATAGGAGGAAGAAGTAGGTCGGTTGAGCCACGAGGGGGGAGGGCGCGCCAGGGGGTAGGCGCGCCCCCCTGCCTCGTGGCCGCCTCGTTGATTGCTTGACATCCACTCCAAGTCCTCTGGATCATGTTTGTTCCAAAAATCATGCTCCTAAAGGTCTCATTCCGTTTGGACTCCGTTTGATATTCCTTTTCTGTGAAACACTGAAATAGGCAAAAAAACAGCAATTTGGGTTGGGCCTCCGGTTAATAGGTTAGTCCCAAAAATAATATAAAAGTGTAAAATAAAGCCCATTAACTTCCAAAACAGATAATATAATAGCATGGAACAATCAAAAATTATAGATACATTGGAGACGTATCAGGCATCCCCAAGCTTGAGCTTTTGTGTCTCCTTAATTCTTCTCATATCACGGTTTTCCTAAATCTCAAAAGCTTCATCCACACAAAACTCAACAACAACTCATGAAATAAGTTAGTATAAACCAAGGCAAAACCTTATCATTATCTACTATAGAAAATCACTAAAATTATTATTCAACATTGCATACTAAATTCCTATGCATATTTAATACTCCTATCCTCAAATAGAATCATTAAACAAGCAAATATATGCAAACAATGCAAACATAACAGCAATCTGCCAAAACAGTATAGTCTGTAAAGAATGCAAGAGTATCAATACTTCCCAAACTCCGAAAGTTATGAAAAATTACCATACTGTAGAAAATTTATCAGAGCTCATTTTGTAAAAAAGTTTCAACATTTGATCACATTCTGACCTTTCTAGGGAATGTTTGCAACAGCGATAAACTTTCTGTTTTCAAACAGCAACATGTATACTTGCAAAATAAGCATAGTAAAGGCTATAAATGCCACTTTTATTGAAATAAAAGATGCAAAATATTATTATAAATAACAGAAAGCAAATTCTAACAAAATAAATTGATGCTCCAAGCAAAACACATATCATGTGACGAATGAAAACATAGCTTCAAGTGAGGTTACCGATAATGTTGAAGACGGAAGAGGGGATGCCTTTCGGGGCATCCCCAAGCTTAGTTGCTTGGATATTCCTCGGATATTAACTTGGGGTGCCTTGTGCATCCCCCACATTAGGGTATTGTCACTCCTTATTCCCCTCATATCGATATCTCACCCAAAACAATGCAAACAACACAAAACTTAACGGAATTTCATGAGATAGGTTAGTATGATAAAGAGCAAACCATTTCACTTTGGTACTATCAAAGACAAGATTCATAATTGTTTCCACACAATTCCTACTGTAGCATATCATTTCCATAATTTATATTGAGCAATATAATCCATGGAATCTAGAAAACAAGCAAACTATGCATTGAAAACAGAATCTGTCAAAAACAAAACAGTCTGTAGTAATCTGTAATCAAACCATACTTCTGCGCTCCAAAAATTCTGAAAAAATAGGACAACCTGAGAAATTTGTCTATTAATCTTCTGCAAAAAAGAATTAGCATTTTATCACGCTTCTGTTAAAAATGAGAATTGTTTTCCTAAGTGCAAAAGTTTCTGTTTTTCAGCAAGATCAAATCAACTATCACCGTAAGCCATCCCAAAGGTCTTACTTGGCACTTTATTGAAACAAAAGCAATAAAACATGATTAGTACAGTAGCCTAATCATGTGAACACATAAAAGCAGTAGGTAAAAGTGTTGGGTTTTCTCCCAACAAGCGCTTTTCTTTAATGCCTTTTAGCTAGGCATGATGATTCCAATGATGCTCGCATAAAAGATAAGAATTGAAACATGAAGAGAACATCATGAAGCATATGACTAGCACATTTAGGTCTAACCCACTTCCTATGCATAGGGATTTTGTGATCAAACAACTTATGGGAACAAGAATCAACAAGCATATGAAGGCAAAACAAGTGCAACTTCAAAACAATCAACACATAGATAAGAAACTTGATATTATTGAGATATGTATGGGCATAATCTCCTTTCTCATAATAATTTCCAGAGGCATCATGAATGAATTCAACAATATAACTATGACATACAGCACTGTTTTCATGATGCACAAGCAT
The DNA here is from genome assembly GCA_034509565.1 of Triticum monococcum. Taxonomy (NCBI): domain Eukaryota; kingdom Viridiplantae; phylum Streptophyta; class Magnoliopsida; order Poales; family Poaceae; genus Triticum; species Triticum monococcum. Next base: position 678,257,123 of record CM067845.1, read on the forward strand.
AGAAGATTTATTGCTCTTTATGGCATGTATGTCATCATAGATAGCAACTTCATTGTCATAATCAATTGAAACCTCTTCCAAAATAGTGGATGTATCACTAAATAAAGTCATGACCTCTCCAAATCCACTTTCATAAATATTATAATAAGATTCAACACCCTCCAAAATAGTGGGATCACTACTACCTAGAGTTGACACTCTTCCAAACCCACGTTCATCAATGTAATCATCATAAATAGGAGGCATGCTATCATCATAATAAATTTTCTTATCGAAAGTAGAAGAAATCAAAGGATCATATTCATTAAGAAAAGCATCCCCAAGCTTAGGACAAGCATTATTTCCAGCAAATAAATCTTCAAACATGTCATACTCATTAAACATAGCATCCCCAAGCTTGTGGTTTTGCATATCATCACAATCATTCTTATAAATAGCATGAATGGCACCAATAGTATAGCAAACATTATTATCATATTTTTCCAAGAAAGTACTAAAAACATTTTCAAGATCATAAGGGATATCATTGTCTTCCCAATCATAATCATTCCAAAAAGTAGTAGGTATCACAAAATCATACTCAATATCATCATCCTCCATCAACATATTTGATTCACTTTCATGAGGCACAATGGTGATAGGAGCAACATTATTTGGGAGAGATACATTTTTACCCTATTCTTTCTTATTTTCTTATTCTTCACCACATCATGTGTGTCGGGGGTGCTGATCCCCACGGACACCTATGGGACCACGGCGGACCGAGCCCCTTGTGCTTCAGCAGGGGGCGGAGAGAGCACGAAGAGCAGATCGAGGCGACGCGCACGAGCGACACGATCAGTTTACCCAGGTTCGGGCCGCACGGATGCGTAAAACCCTACTCCTGCTTTGTGTTTGTATTGATTTCTGGCTCGGGAGCGCGGTGTGCTACAGTACACACCAGCAGCTAGCTAGACCGAGTGTGAGTGCGTTCTGTTGGCCGACCCCCTCTACGTTGCGCATGGGCCTCCTTTTATACGCTAAAGGGGTCAGCGACAGGTGGCAACATAGAGAAGGGCAAAAATGGAAAAGGCACTGCGGTTGGCACCGCCGCCTACAACAGTGTTATCATACCTAACCCTGACAGCAGGGGACAAAGGCATTAAATGCCTGTTTGTGTCGCCTAGACGGTGTAGAAAGGGACCGCTAGGGACGCCATTGCTTGCCATGATGGCAACCTTGTCAGCGCTGCTTGCCACCGTGTACCTCTGGCTGCACAGCTTTCCGCCACGTACACCTGGAAGGGTCCCAGAGCGACACGTTGGTGGATGCGCTGGAGCGCAGGTACAGAGTGGAAGCTTGCCGCGGCAAGAGCCTTGCCGCGTTTGTTGTCTTGTCACGTCCGGGAGCTTGTCGCTCACCGAGCCTTGGTTGGCCTTCCCGGCAAGCTCCTCTTGCCGGGGTCTTGTCTCCTTCCCGGCAAGCTCTTCTTGCCGGGGCCTTGGATACTTTGTTCTTGAATGGCTCCAAAGGAACCATGGAGGATCTTGGCGGTCACCCGGCAAGCCTTGCCGCGGGACGCTGCGACTGCCCGAGCACAAGTTCGGGATACTAAGGTACCCCTACTTTAGTACACCGACAGGAGCCCCCGGGCCTGGGCCATACACGGTGCTGAGCGTTGTTGGGCCAGGCCCAAAACAGGGCACGGGCACGCGCGGCCTAGGTTATGCCATATCTCACTCCGCATCCACCGCGCCCTCACAGCATGGCACGCGTCGAACGCGGCGTCGTGGGAGAGATCGTGGGCGGTTTCTTTATTAGGAAAGGCGGAACGTCCGCCACTTCCCCCTTTATAAGCAAGGGGAAGCAGGGGTAGTGCGCCCACTCGCCCCTTTTCCTCTCCAATCTCAGAAGCCTCCGTCCCGCCTCCGTCTTCCCAAAGCAGCAAGAGAGCAGTGCCCTGCTCCCCCCATTGCCACCAGCACCACCAACGCCGTCGACCTCCTCCACCACCTCCGCCATGGCTCCGAAAGCTGACAAGGGGAAGGCCATGAAGACGACCGAGGTGCAGCGGCTTGCAGCGCTGCGGAAGGAGCAGGCCATCTTCCCCCCCAAGCTTGACGCGAAGGAGTTGAGGGAGTACTACTACCTCTTCTGGTCGACGGAGACGCGAGCACATCCGAGCACCAAGGTACTCCCGGCCTCCGCTGACAAAATGGCTCCACACGGCTACCCCTTCTTCGCCGTGTTCTTCTACTGCGGGCTCTGCCCGCCCTTCTCGGAGTTTTTCTGTGACATTATGAACACCTATGGCCTCTGCCTCCTTGACTTCACCCCCAACGCCGTCCTCACCATAGCAGTTTTCGCACACCTTTGCGAAAACTTTGTCGGAGTCCACCCAAATGTAGCCCTCTTCCGCCATTTCTTCATGCCCCGAGTAGAGAGAGGAGAGCCTCTATCCGGCTGAATTGCTTGGATCTCAAGGTCCGGCAAGAAGGATTCGTATTTGGAGGGAGAGTTCCACGACAAGTGGGAGGAGTGGAGAGCAGATTGGTGTTGGATAGTTGAAGAGAACCCGCAGCCATTTACCGCCCGGCGCCAAGTAGCAGCAGCACGCGGCAGCAACTGGAGCGACGTGGCCCCGGAGGACAGCAGGCTGAGGATTGCCATCACCAGGATCCAACGCCTCAGGCTTGCCGGACTCACTGTAGGCGCCGTTGGCGCGGACTTCCTTCGCCGCCGCATCACCCCCCTGCAGGAACGGAGGAGGCCCGCCTAGGAGTTCAAGAACGCGGCGGATATCATGAGGCTGCACCCGGGCCTCAATTATAACTTCACTGTCTTGGAGCTCAACGCAATGCTGCAGGAGCTCTTCAAGTATGATCCTGACCACCCAGAAGTCTTTAGGTTGCCGCAGGGCACCGTCCCGTTATGCAACAACTCCGCGCTCGATCGCATCAGGGCAATGATGCCGCTGTGCGACTCGCATGGAATCGTGCCAACTTGGCAAGAGCCTGAAGATGACGTCGTGCAGCAATTCTTCGACAACTTGGTGGAAGTGCCGATCCGCCCTGACGAGAAGGATGGCCTGACTCGCGACACCACCGAGGTAGAGTTGAAGCGCATCGCCACCAGGCTGGAAGAGGCGGCGGCAGCTGCAGCGGCAGGCGAATTCGGATTCACTTTGGAGGAGGCAGCGGCAGCAGAGGCGGCAAACCGTGCCGAGCGAGAGGAGCTTGCCGGCAAGAAAGAGCTTGCCCGGCAAGAGGAGCCTGCCGGCAAGAAATATCTTGCCGGGCAAGGGGATACTGCCGGCAAGAAAGAGCTTGCCGGTTGTGACGCCGAGCCGAGCGAGCCCGCCGAGGAGACGAGCGGCTCGTTGGACATCAACTCCTCCTCCTCGTCGTCTTCAGACAGCACGCCGCAAGCAGAGCCTCCATCCCCACCAAGAAGACGTCTCCGCAAAGTCGGGGACGTGGCGAGGCGGCAGCCGAGTCGACAGTCGCCGCATCGTGCGACACGCTCCACCGCGGCAAGCACCGTTGCCGCGGGAGCGCCCCACGCTGCCGCGACAACTAGAGTAGGGTCTTCCGGACCACTGCTTCTGCTCCCGCCAAGCGACCAAGGGAATCCATGCCTCCACCTTCCCGCGCCGGACGCGAGCCAGACTTTGACTTCTCCACGTTCAGCTCCGGCGAGGAAGAAGAAGAAGACTAAGTTTTCCTTGTTGTACTTGCAGTCCACCAATCCTTGCTGTTTTTGTCTTGCATCTTACTTGCTTTTCTCTGAACCTGCTCCTTTTCAGGACCCTGGCTCAGAGGGCAGCAAAGAGAGCCAAGGCGCCGGTGATTGTCATCGAGGACGAACCCACCGCGTAAGTAGGGGACGCGCCCGAGACAACCTTGCCGGACCCGGCGGCTGATCTCCAGAGCAGCCCCCAGCGTAAGCATCTTGTTTACTTCCTGCTGTTGGGCGCGCATGAAGAGTCTTGCTTTATTGATATCTGTTTGCTGATTTGTGCAGGAGCAGAGCAGCCCCACCAGGAGAGCCCAGAGGCCGCCCCCGAAGCGCCAAGGGAGAGTCCTCCGGCAAGGGAGAGGTCCCCGGCAAGGGAGAGCTCTCCGGCAAGGGAGGAGGCTCCGGCAAGGAAGGAGCCCCGGCAAGGGAGGGGTCTCCGGCAAGGGACAGCACCAGCGGCTCCCCGGTGACGGAGACCACGATCGCAGAGTCTGGCACAGGTAATCTCCTTGCTCCAAAACTTCCCTTGGCTTCTTCTTCTTGTTGATCTTCTTCTTCTTTCTTTTTCTTGGATATTTGTTTGATTCTTCTCCTCTTTCCCGGCTGTCAGATCCATCTGCTGCAGAGACGATGGAGACTGAAGTTGCCGCCGACGACGCTGTTGGCGCCGAGGAAGCAGCCGGCGCCGACGAGCCCGCCGGCGAAGAGGCCGCCAGGGCTGCCGCAGCAAAAGCAGGCGGGGGGGTCCGGCGATCGTACTGATGACCCGGAGGCCGCAGGAGCGCCAGGCGCTGCACCGACCGCAGACCCCTCCACTGATGCCGCCGCGCCAGGCTCCGAAGAGCCCCAGCCTAGCGTATACTTGAAGGCCGGCGACGACATCTTCATCAACCTCCCCTGGGCGTCAAGCTCCAGGGCACCGGTCGAGGGAGAGATCTTCGACGGAGAAGTGCTTGCCTCCGCCGGGCTGGCGCTGGTCGACGCGCCAAGCAGCAGCGGCGGCGAGCCTGAGGAGGAGCGGCTGCTGCGGAAACTGATATCACTCTACCGCGCCCGGCAGGCCAAGCTGGATTCCCGGGAAGCGCTTGTCGCCAAGGCGGGAGTCGAGGTTGAGAAGCACGCGGAGGAGCTCCGGGGCCAAAATCAAGAAGCTCTCCGGTCCTTGGCGGCGGAGCGGGAGCAGCTTGCCGAGGAGCAGAGGGCTTTCCTCCTCGAGAAGGCCGAAATCGAAGAGCAACATAGACTTGCCGCTGAGAAGCTGTCCGTGCAGGAGGGTGAGCTGGTTCAGCGGAAAGTTGATCTTGACAGCCACGAGGAGGAACTTGCCGCGCGCGAGTGATCGGTTGGCGGAGCCCTCAAGCAAGCCGAAGACGCTGCCGCAGCTGCCGAGGCCGCCAAGTATGAGCTGGAAACGAAGGTGGTGCAGCTGGAGGCCGACCTCAAGGCGAACGGCGACGAGCTTGCCGCGCTCAAGCTTGAGCGCGAGAAGGACGCCGTCAGCTACTCGGAGCTGCAGACCCGCCTCGCCGAGAAGGGCAAGGAGCTTGACGCCGCTGCAGATCTTGAGTCGAAGCTGATTGCCTTGACCAAGACACTTGACAGCGCCAAGGAGCAGGAGACAGCTCTGAAGGAGGAAGTCAAGGCCGGCAAGGCGCTGCTGGCGAGCGCTGCCGCCGCCCAGAGCACATTCCGGGAGAATGTGGAGCACTGGACAGAACGGCTCATGGACGTTGTCGCCGACATCGACAAGGAGTTGGCGCAGCTGGGAATGGAGGATCTCGGGTACACTTCCGACGAGAACCTCCAACCCAGCGCCAAGCTCACTTCTTTCTTCAAGGGCGTGGCGACGGCACTCCGGCGACTCCGGGAAGGGATCCCGAAGCAAGATCTGCGCGGGAGCTCTTCAGAAGGTGCTGATGAAGGTGGCGTTCCGCAATCCGGGCCTCAACCTCACCAACGTCCTCTGGTCCTTGCCGGCGGATGCTGATCTGGAGGCGCTCAAGACCCTTGTCGCACCCATTGTGGACAGGGTGAGCGGGATCAAGAGGGTCGAGGGCAACCGTGTAGATTAGTTCACCCATTTCCTTCTTTTCTTGTCGCTTCTGATCATGTCATGAAAACAATTTGTTAGAGCCGCGACAAGCTTATCTTGTAATATAACTTTATTCTGTGCAATGATTGCAATGTTATTTCCTTTACTTGATTCCTTCCTTTGTATGTTTTTACCCTACGCTTTTAGGGAACTTGTCGGCGCAGGCACCTTTGCCGCGAGCGCTGAGTGCGGAACGTCAGCAGCCTGCTGGCGGTGCCGCAGCCAACAAGAAACCTTGTCGCAGCTAGTCGCAGCTCACTTAAGTTGTTGAGCGGACTCGAAACAACAGTAAGGGCGCAACTAGCTAGGAGTTGGTTCCTCCGCGCACAGATTTTCCATACAAAGCACGGTCGTTCAAGGAAAATAACTTAAAAATTTAAAGAGAATTTGATTGCTCAAACTTTGGCAATTTATCTTTTCTGTTACTTGCTTCCCGGCAAGGCGAAACCTTCTTGAACGACGCCTGGTCCATACATATTATTATCTTCTCCCTCCCCCCCCCCCCCGGCAAACTTGTGCGCGAGGGAACCTTCTTTTCCTTGCGAAAAAAAAGAGGATGAAAAATAAAAATATGGAGCCTTATGGCTCGTTGTTGCTTACCGGGGGTAAATGCTGCACAAAATGTCAGATAACATATGCAAAATATAAAAAGCACGAAATCGACAAGATGTGCTGAGCACATGATATTTATGCACGGGGTCTGCGCCCGGCTTTGTACAAAGGATTACATGCAACAGCGGCAAGACTTGTACAAAAGGTGGTTGCCGGAACGGGTTCCGGCAACCGCGCCCTACGGGTAAAACTTGCGAAGATGCTCAATATTCCAGGAGTTGCTCACTGGAATGCCACCTTCGGTCTCCAGGCGGACAGCGCCAGGCCTAGTTACTCGTTTCACCCGGTAAGGGCCTTCCCACTTCGGCGTCAACTTGTTGGAATTCTTGGCGGACTGAACGCGCCGAAGAACAAGGTCGCCTTCCTCGAGACTTCTGGCGTTAACTTTGCGGCTATGGTAGCGGCGCAAAGCTTGCTGGTAGCGAGCAGCTCGCACAGCAGCCTGAAGACGGTCTTCCTCAAGGAGCAGCGCGTCATCTTGCCGCAGCTGCTCTTGCTCAAGCTCATCGTAAGCGAGCACTCGAGGCGACCCGTATACGAGTTCCGTGGGGAGAACTGCCTCTGCTCCATAGACTAGAGCGAAAGGTGTCTGGCCAGTGGCTCAATTTGGCGTCGTCCTGATTGACCAAAGAACCACCGGCAGCTCCTCGATCTAGTTTCTTCCGCACTTGTGCAGCCTGTCGAAAGTTCTGGTCTTGAGCCCGCGCAGCACTTCAGCATTTGCCCTCTCCGCTTGACCGTTGCTTCTCGGCTGAGCAACAGAAGCGAAGCAGACCTTGGCGCCAAGATCTTGGACGTACTGCTTGAAGGTGCGGCTCGTAAATTGCGTACCGTTGTCAGTAATTATCCTGTTAGGGATCCCGAAACGGCAAACAATCGACCTGAAGAACTTGACTGCTGACTGTGCTGTCACCTTCCTCATTGGTTCCACTTCCGGCCACTTTGTGAACTTGTCGATTGCAATGTACAAGTACTCAAAGCCCCTGACTGCTCGGGGAAAGGGGCCGAGGATATCGAGCCCCCAGACCGAAAATGGCCAGGATAAAGGGATCGTCTGGAGAGCTTGAGCTGGCTGGTGTATCTGCTTGGAATGGAACTGGCACGCTTCACACTTGGTTACTTGTGCAATTGCATCCTGGAGGGCTGTCGGCCAGAAGAAGCCTTGCCGGAATGCTTTGCCGACAAGTGCTCTTGCGCCAATGTGGTGACCACATATGCCTCCATGTATCTCTGCCAACAGCTTTTGTCCATCTTCCCGGGGAATACACTTCAATTTCACTCCGTTGAGTCTTCTTCTACACAGTGTGTTAACGACAAACTGGTACATACTAGACTGCCGGGCTACTCTTTCCGCTTCTTCTTGCTCTTCGGGAAGTTCTCCTGTCTGAAGGAAATGGACAATCTGCTGCGCCCATGCTGAAGCTTGTGGCTCGACAACAAGGACTAAAGGCATGTCTGCTGCTGCGGGAACATCTGCTTCTACGGCAAGAACCCGCGGCTCTGCCGGAGCTTGACGTTCCCCGGCTACCTTGCCGGAGCAAAACTTGTCAGGGGCGTCTTCTTCAACGGAACAAACCCTGGGGCTTGCCGGAGCAGACTGCTCCTCAGCACTGTTGGTGTTGATCTTGGGGACCTTCTTGGCGGCAGCTTCGGGAAGCTCTGCCGGAAAATAGTCGCCAGAAATCAACTTCCTCTTCTTGCTCTGTCCAGTTCACGGTGTTACGGACGGTTGAGTTAGCTTGAGCACAAAGATCCCTGGTTCCACAGGTAACTTAAGTGCGGCGCACTTTGACAGGCCATCGGCAATGTCGTTCTAAGCTCTTGGGATATGCTCCATCTGCAGGCCGTCAAAGTGCTCTTCTAGCTTTCTCACTTCGTCAACGTAGGCTTCCATCAATGGACTCTGATAATTCTTGTTTACTTGGCGGACGACAAGCTGCAAGTCACCCCTGACAATGAGCTTCTTGATCCCAAGGTCTGCCGCAATCCTGAGACCGGCAAGCAAGCATTCATACTCTACAGTATTGTTTGTCGCTTGCTCCACGGGAAAGTGCATCTGGACTACGTACTTGAGGTGCTCTCCAGTGGGTGCGACAAGCAGCACGCCAGCACCGGCGCCTTGCAGCGAGAAGGCACCGTCAAAGTACATAAGCCACTCTTTGCTTGCTTCCTTGACGGGGATGCTCGTCTCTGGAATTTCTTCATCTGATGTTGGCGTCCATTCTGCTATGAATTCTGCCAGTGCTCTGCTTTGGATAGTTGAAGTGCTCTCAAACTTGAGGCCAAAGCTTGATAGTTCCAGTGCCCACTCGACAATCCTACCGGTCGCTTCTGGATTCTGCAATATCCTCTTCAGCGGAAAGCGAGTGACAACTGTGATCTCGTGTGCTTGGAAGTAATGGCGCAGCTTTCTTGAGGCCATGAGAAGGCCGAAAAGCAACTTCTGCACACCAGAGTACCTTGACCTAGCCCCCTGCAGAAGGGAGCTGAGAAAGTAAACTGGGCGCTGCACCATTTTCTTCTGTATCTCTTTGCGCACCTGCGCAGTTCCATCCTTGTCGGGACCAGAGCTTGTCGGGGAAGCCCCCTGCTTGTCGCTGGATGCGCTTGCCGCGGTTGCTGGCTCGTCGTCTGCCTCCCTCTCCGCCACTAACGCAGCACTAACCACTTGATTGGTTGCCGCTATATACAGCAGCAACTTCTCTTGCAGCTTAGGTGCGACAAGTGTTGGAGTGGAGGACAGGTATTTCTTCAAGTCCTGCAGCGCAGCCTCCGCTTCCGGAGTCCATTTCATTGGACCTGCCTTTTTCAAATTTTTGAAAAATGGCAGGGCGCGCTCGGCAGACCGAGATATAAACCTGCTGAGAGCAGCCACGCAACCGGCAAGCTTCCATACATCCTTGACGTGCTTTGGTGCTTCGATCTGCTCAATGGCATTGATCTTGTCGGGATTGTCTTCAATTCCTCGCTGAGACACAAAGAACCCGAGAAGCTTGCCAGAAGGGACTCCGAACACACACTTCTCGGGGTTGAGCTTGAGGTTGATCTTGCGCAGATTTGCAAAGGTTTCTTCTAAATCTTGAATCAGAGTTGCCCTGTTCTTGCTCTTGACCACTATATCATCCATGTAGGCCTCCACATTTCTATGTATTTGCGGCTTAAGAGCAACATGGACTACTCTTGCAAACGTTGAACTAGCATTCTTTAATCCGAAAGGCATCCGTATGAAATAGTACGTGCCATATGGAGTAATGAATGCGGTTTTCTCCTCATCCTCTTCTGCCATGAAGATCTGATGGTATCCTGAGTATGCGTCAAGAAATGAAAGCAAATCACATCCGGCTGTGGAGTCAACAATCTGGTCAATGCGCGGCAAGGGAAATGGGTCTTTGGGACAAGCTTTATTAACATCAGTAAAGTCAATACAAAGCCTCCATTTTCCATTTGCCTTGCGCACTACAACAGGATTGGCCATCCAGGTGGGATGGAGCACTCCTCTGACAAGGCCTGCTGCTTCCAATTTCTTGATTTCTTCTGCTATGAATTCTTGGCGCTCCACTGCTTGCTTCCTGACCTTCTGCTTGATGGGCCGCGCATGAGGACAAACGGCAAGATGGTGCTCAATTACTTTCCTGGGAACACCGGGGATGTCAGACGGCTGCCACGCAAACACGTCGACATTCACCCGCAGGAAAGCAACGAGCGCGCTTTCCTATTTAGGGTCGAGAGTGGCACTGATGGTGAAGGTACCACCAGTGCCGTCCTCCTTGGCGGATATCTTCTTGGTCGCTGGCGGAGCTGCCATTGCCTTCTTACACTTGCCGGTGGAGCTCGATGGTGCGTCCTCGACGGTAGCGCAGCACTCCGAAGAGGTGCGTTTGCCGGAGTGGGCATCAGAGCTCTTGCCAGACTTGGTCTTCTTCTTCCCCCCGGGAGCTTCAGTGGCAAGTGACTTGCGATCTGTAGCGGCTGCTGCTTCCCGGTAGATCTTGTCGGCGCAGATAAGGGCATCCTTCTTGTCGCCAGGGACAGAGATGACACTTATCGGGCCTGGCATCTTGAGCATGTTGTATGCATAGTGAGAGGCTGCCATGAACTTGGCGAGCGCTGGACGGCCAAGTATCCCATTGTAAGGCAATGGAAAATTGGCAACGTCGAAAGTGACCCTCTCAGTTCTGAAGTTCAGCTCGCTGCCAAATGTTACCGGCAACATGGCCTTCCCTTTCGGCTTGCTCCTTCCCGGGTTAATTCCTTGGAACGTGCCGGTCTCTTCGAGCTCGCTGTCAGGGATCTGGAGTTTCTGGAGTACAGCGGAGGAGATGAGGTTCAAGCTGGCCCCACCGTCAACTAGCATCTTTGTGACCTTGAGATTGCGAATGGTTGGCGAAACCAACAGCGGCAAGCACTCGACCGCAGTTGTGCGATCAGGGTGGTCCTCAATGTCAAAGATGATAGGTGTGCTGGACCATTTCATAAGCTTGCGCGATTCGACAGGTGGCTCTGCCGCATTAACTTCCCGCAGCCACTGTTTGAGTTGGCGGTGGGAAGTATGCAGAGAAGCACCGCCGTCAATGCACAAGACTTCTGTAGCTTTCTGAAACTCCTGCTCACTGTTCTCGACATCATCCATGTCTTCGTCATCGTCTTTGTCTTCATCCTTGTTGCGGCCGCGGGGAGGTCTGTCTCCTTGCCGCTGCTTGGCCTTGCCGCGGCGTCCTCCCCGGCCAGCGCGCTTCTTGTCGGCTTCTCCACCGCCTCCTTGGGCCCTCTCCTTGTCGCGCCGCTCATACTCAGCTTTCTGCTGCTGGACAAGCTGCTCGAGCTTCTTGCAGCTCTGGAGGTCATGGCCCTTGGTGCGGTGGATCTTGCAATACTACTTGTCGTTGCCGTCCTGCTTGTCGGCAGCTGCCACAGCCTGGCAGTTGGTGCATGCGGCAACCTCCTTGCCGGAGCTACCAACTTTTGCTTGCTTGGCGCCACCGTCGTTGCCGGACTGCTCAACGACTAGCACATCTTTGCCTTTCTTCTTCATGTTATTGCGCCGCCGGTTTTTCTTTGCCGGGGTAGCATCTTCGTGTCAGATCCTCCTGCTCCAGCATTCTCTCCGGGGAGTTTCCTCCCTTCTTCAGCACGTGCACACTTGTCGGCCAGGGCATATAGCTCACTGACGTCCCTGATCCTGCTCATCGCCATCTCCTCCCGCATCCTGCGGTTACGCACGTTCTGATGGAACACGCTGATGACCGCGGCAGGGTGGATATCTGGGATGTTGCGCTGCACACGGCTGAATCTCTGAATGTACTTGCGGAGGGGCTCTCCTTCCTTCTGGGCGAGCAGATGAAGATCACTCTCCTAGCCGTGAGGTTTGTTGCCGCCTGTGACGGCACCGAAAAACTGATGGCACAGGTCTTCCCAAGAGGATATGGAGTTATCCGGCAAGTGCATGAGCCAGGATCTGACTTCGGGCTTGAGCACCAGCGGGAAGTAGTTGGCAAGGACCTTGTCGTCTCGCCCCCCGGCAGCCTGCACCGCGATGGTGTAGATGCTGAGGAACTCCGACGGGTGCGACTTGCCGTCGTACTTCTCCGGTACGTCTAGCTTGAAATGCTTCTGGCTGGGCCACTGGACTTGCCATAGCTCACGGGTAAACGCAGGGCAACCTACCGCGTATGGCAAGTCACCTGGTTCCCCTGGCGCATGCATATCGACATAGGGCCCAGCGCGCAGGTCTGATTGACGCCGCGCTTCTCTTCGGCGCTCGATGCGTGTACGAGCGGCTTCTTGTTGTCGTTCGTGCAGAAATTGGCGCTGGTCGCGACGAACTCGTGGATCTAATGACGCGGTGGAGTCGCTTTTGTGGTGGATCCGGCGAGTCGGCGATCTTGGCATTCGGGGTGGAGAGTGCATGGTGGTTGCACCCCCACCGATCTTGTCGCCACCGGCTCGCGCCTGGCTGACTTGCCGCGGGAGCGAAGTACTCGGCTGCCGTGGATTGTCGCCATTGGCAAAGCCGATGAGACTCTGGATGGTGGCCCCCCAGTCGTCAATCTTATCCGCCGCTGGAGGGTAGTCTAGGAGCAGTTGAGCTCGCGCCAAAGCTTCTACCGGAGTGGCGGGCAGCGGCGGTGAACAGTGCGAGGAATGGGATATGTTCGGACTTCTAACTACGTTAGAAGGAGCAGTATCTCGTCCAAGCGACCGTGCCATGCTCGCGCCAGCATGTTGGCGTGCATGCTGGTCTTGAGCGCTCCGGGATCCGCCAGCTTGATCTTGGCCCAGCAAACGTATGGTACCGTGAGTACCGTGACGTTGCTGGTCACGCGCCTCCTGAGATGGGCGCGGTGCCTGTACGGACGCCAAGGTCTTGGAGTGCGCCCGGTCGTTGTGGGAGCCGACCGCGCCGCCGATGTGCAGCGCAGTCTTGTCCTTGGACCTGGCAGCACCATGAGCTCCCTCGTCGCCGCCCGTTCTTCCACCGGCGTCTACCCCACCAGTCGTTCGCTCCGGTGATGGTGGGTTCGGCGCGGACGGAGCAGCTGCCTCCGAAATTTTCTTCTTCGGCGGCATGTCGATGAAGACGGTGAAGATCTGGCTCGTGCGAACGCCGGATCAGGTTCGCACAACCTCGACGCACCCCTACCTGGCGCGCCAAAGATGTCGGGGGTGCTGATCCCCACGGACACCTCTGGGACCACGGTGGACCGAGCCCCTTGTGGTTCGGCAGGGGGCGGAGAGAGCACGATGAGCAGATCGAGGCGATGCGCACGAGCGACACGATCAGTTTACCCAGGTTTGGGCCGCATGGATGCGTAAAACCCTACTCCTGCTTTGCGTTTGTATTGATTTCTGGCTCGGGAGTGCGGTGTGCTACAGTACACACCAGCAGCTAGCTAGACCGAGTGTGAGTGCGTTCTGTTGGCCGACCCCCTCTACATTGCGCATGGGCCTCCTTTTATACGCTAAAGGGGTCACCGACAGGTGGCAACGTAGAGAAGGGCAAAATTGGAAAAGGCACTGCGGTTGGCACCGCCGCCTACAATAGTGTTATCATACCTAACCCTGACAGCAGGGGACAAAGGCATTAAATGCCTGTCTGTGTCGCCTAGACGGTGCAGAAAGGGACCGCTAGGGATGTCATTACTTGCCACGATGGCAACCTTGTCAGCGCCGCTTGCCACCGTGTACCTCTGGCTGCACAGCTTTCCGCCACGTACGCCTGGAAGGGTCCCAGAGCGACACGTTGGTGGATGCGCTGGAGCGCAGGTACAGAGTGGAAGCTTGCCGCGGTAAGAGCCTTGCCACGTTTGTTGTCTTGTCGCGTCCGGGAGCTTGTCGCTCACCGAGCCTTGGTTGGCCTTCCCGGCAAGCTCCTCTTGCCGGGGTCTTGTCTCCTTCCCGGCAAGCTCTTCTTGCCGGGGCCTTGGATACTTTGTTCTTGAATGGCTCCAAAGGAACCATGGAGGATCTTGGCGGTCACCCGGCAAGCCTTGCCGCGGGACGCTGCGACTGCCCGTGCACAAGTTCGGGATACTAAGGTACCCCTACTTTAGTACACCGACAATGTGTGGGTTTAATTAATCTTTTCAAGCTTCTTATTGATGAGATTGGTTGGATAGGAAGCTCCTCCTTGTTACCTGATTCATTATGATAAACACTAGGAGGGTATTGGGAAATATTTTCCCTTTCATTAGTACTCTCTTCATATTCTATTTGTTTTCTTGTCTTTAGATAGCTGGCAATATAAGGATTCTCAATGCAATTTACCGTACAAAACATATAAATTTCCTCTAGATCAAAATCAAGAAATCTCTCAAGATTAAATTTTGGAATACCCTTAGTTATATGTTTCCTTTCTTCATACCCCAAAAGAAGACTAAGCTCTTTATGATGCTCAAGGGTAATCAAGTTATCACATTTTTTGGACACGATTTGATCATGAAAGAATATGCATTGGAGATTTAAATGAACATCTTCATTGCAAAGTTCACAAGGATGGCAGAAAAAAATAAATCTTTCAGCACAATCATCTAGTCTCTCTTACAACTTTTTCGTTTCTAAATATTTATGCTTCTTACAAAATATATCCTTCCTTTTTGGTGTGCAATTGCACTCCCAATTCACTCCACAAAAAGTGACATCCTTATAAGAAACATTTTTGTCATGACTTGTGCAATCATCATTAGCATTTTGGATATTCAAAGAATTCATACTAACAACATTGCAATCATGCTCATCATTAAAATATTTTGCACCAAGCATTTTATTGACTTCTTCTTCTAACAATTGAGCACAATTTTCCGAACCATCATTTTCATGAAAGACATTATAAAATATGATCAATAATATTATGCAACCTCAATTCCATTTTTTATGTAGTTTTCTTTTATAAACCAAACTAGTGATATAACAAGGAACTAAAAGATTCAATTGCAAGATCTAAAGATATACCTTCAAGCACTCACCTCCCCGGCAACGGCGCCGGAAAAGAGCTTGATGTCTACTGTGCAATTTTATTCTTGTAGACACGTGTTGGGCCTCCAAGTGCAGAGTTCTGTAGGACAGTAGCAATTTTCCCTCAAGTGGATGACCTAAGGTTTATCAATCCGTGAGAGGTGTAGGATGAAGATGGTCTCTCTCAAACGACCCTGCAACCAAATAACAAAGAGTCTCTTGTGTCCCCAACAAACCCAATACAATGGCAATTGTATAGGTGCACTAGTTCGGCGAAGAGATGGTGATAAAGGTGTAATATGGATGGTAGAAATATATTTTTATAATCTGAATAAATAAAAACAGCAAGGTAGCAAATAGTAAATTGGCACAAAAACGGTATTGCAGTGCTTAAAAACAAGGCCTAGGGTCCGTACTTTCACTAGTGCAATCTCCCAACAGTGCTAACATAGTTGAATCATATGATTATCCCTCAAAGTACAATAAAGAATCACTCCCGAGTTCCTATTAGCGGAGACCACAAGATAGAAATTGTTTGTAGGGAGAAACTACCTCAAAGCTATTCTTTCCGTTCGATCCATTAAAGAGTTCGTACTAAAATAACACAAAGATATTGTTTTCGTTCGATCTATCCTAGAGTTCGTACTAGAATAACACCAAAGAAAATTCATATTAATAATACTCAATCCACACAAAGAACTACAAGGAGACCACAAAGTTTCTATCGGAGAAAGGATAATAAAAACGTGCATCAACCCCTATGCAAATATTACCACAATATCACCGTGGGAATCCGCAAGTTGAGTGCCATAGTGTATATCAAGTGAATCAATAATATACCCCAATGTCACCTCAAGTATTCATACTGCAAGACATACATCTTGTGTTCTCAAATCTGAACATTCAATCTGACATGACAAAACTTCAAAGGGTAAAGATTCAATTCATCACAACAAGAGTATAGAGGGGAGAAACATCATATGGGCCATCTCTGCTATCAAAGCCCATGATATAGATCACGAGAGAGAGAGGGGGATATTAAACACATAGCTACTGGTACAAACCCTCAGGCCTGAGGGTGGACTACTCCCTCCTCATCATGGTGGCCGCCGGGATGATGAAGATGGCCACCGGAGATGATTTACCCCTCCGGCAGGGTGCCTGAACGGGTCTAGATTGGTTTTTGGTGGCTACGGAGCCCTGCGGCAGCGAAACTTCTGATCTAGGCTAACCCCGAGGGGTTTCAGAATATTTGGGAATTTATAGTGCAAACAGGGGGTGCGGGAGGCCACCGAGGTGGGCACTGCAGGAAATATGCCCTAGAGGCAATAATAAAGTTATTATTTATTTCCTTATATCATGATAAATGTTTATTATTCATGCTAGAATTGTATTAACCAGAAACATGATACATGTGTGAATACATAGACAAACAGAGTGTCACTAGTATGCCTCTACTTGACTAGCTCGTTCATCAAATATGGTTATGTTTCCTAGCCATAGACAAAGAGTTGTCATTTGATTAACGGGATCACATCATTAGGAGAATGATGTGATTGACTTGACCCATTCCGTTAGCTTAGCACTTGATCGTTTAGTTTGTTGATATTGCTTTCTTCATGACTTATACATGTTCCTATGACTATGAGATTATGCAACTCCCGTTTATCGGAGGAACACTTTGTGTGCTACCAAACGTCACAACATAACTAGGTGATTATAAAGGTGCTCTACAGGTGTCTCCGAAGGTACTTGTTGGGTTGGTGCATTTCGAGATTAGGATTTGTCACTCCGATTGTCGGAGAGGTATCTCTGGGCCTACTCGGTAATGCACATCACTATAAGCCTTGCAAGCATTGCAACTACTGAGTTAGTTGCGAGATGATGTGTTACAGAACGAGTAAAGAGACTTGCCGGTAACGAGATTGAACTAGGTATTGAGATAGCGACGATCGAATCTCGGGCAAGTAACATACCGATGACAAAGGGAACAACGTATGTTGTTATGCGGTTTGACCGATAAAGATCTCCATAGAATATGTAGGAGCCAATATGAGCATCCAGGTTCCACTATTGGTTATTGACCGGAGACGTGTCTCCGTCATGTCTACATAGTTCTCGAACCCGTAGGGTCCGCACGCGTAAAGTTCGATGACGGTTATATTATGAGTTTATGTGTTTTGATGTACCAAAGGAGTTCGGAGTCCCGGACAAGATCAGGGACATGACGAGAAGTCTCGAAATGGTCGAGACGTAAAGATCGATATATTTGATGACTATATTCGGACATCGGAAAGGTTCCGAGTGATTCGGGTATTTTTGGGAGTACCGGGGAGTTACGGGAATTCGTATTGGGCCTTAATGGGCCATACGGGAAAGAAGAGAAAGGCCTCAAAGGGTGGCCGCACCCCTCCCCATGGGCTGGTCCGAATTGGACTAGGGAGGGGGGCGCCCCCTTCCTTCCTTCTCCTTTTCCCTTCCCTTTCCTTGCCTCCTACTCCTACTATTTGGAAGGGCTCCTAGTTCTACTAGGAAAGGGGGAATCCTACTCCCGGTGGGAGTAGGACTCCCCTAGGGCGCGCCATAGAGAGGGCCGGCCCTCCCCCTCCTCCACTCCTTTATATACGGGGGCAGGGGGCACCCCAAAGACATAACAATTGATCTCTTGATCTCTTAGCCGTGTGCGGTGCCCCCCTCCACCATAATCCACCTCGATCATATCGTAGCGGTGCTTATGCGAAGCCCTGCGTTGGTAGAACATCATCATCGTCACCACGCCATCGTGCTGACAAAACTCTCCCTCAACACTTGGCTGGATTGGAGTTCGAGGAACGTCATGGAGTTGAACATGTGCAGAACTCGGAGGTGCCGTGCGTTCGGTACTTGATCGGTCGGATTGTGAAGACGTACGACTACATCAACCGCGTTGTGCTAACGCTTCTGCTTTCGCTCTACGAGGGTACATGGACAATACTCTCCCCTCTCGTTGCTGTCCATCACCATGATCTTGCGTGTGCGTAGGAAATTTTTTGACATTACTACGTTCCCCAAACAATGGTATCAGAGCCGGGTTTTATGCGTTGATGTAATATGCCCGAGTAGAACACAAGTGAGTTGTGGGAGATATAAGTCATACTGCTTACCAGCATGTCACATTTTGCTTTGGCGGTATTGTTGGATGAAGCGGCCCGGACCGACATTACGCGTACGCTTATGCGAGACTGGTTTTACCGCCGTGCTATGCACACAGGTGACTAGCGGGTGTCAATTTCTCCAACTTTAGTTGAACCGAGTGTGGCTACACCCGGTCCTTGCGAAGGTTAAAACAGCACCAACTTGACAAACTATCGTTGTGGTTTTGATGCGTAGGTAAGAACGTTTCTTGCTAAGCCCGTAACAGCCACGTAAAACTTGCAACAACAAAGTAGAGGACGTCTAACTTGTTTTTGCAGGGCATGTTGTGATGTGATATGGTCAAGACGTGATGATATATAAGTTGTTGTATAAGATGATCATGTTTTTTTGAAGTTATCGGCAACTGGTAGAAGCCTTATGGTTGTCTCTTTATTGCATAAGATGCAAGCGCCAAATAATTGCTTTACTTTATCGCTATGCGATAGCAATAGTTGCAAGAGCAATAATTGGCGAGACGACCATGTGACGACACATTGATATAGATCAAGATGATGGACATCATGGTGTCATGCCGGTGATGATGGAAATCATGATGATGCTTTGGAGATGGAGATCAAAGGCACAAGATGATGATGGCCATATCATGTCACACATTTTGATTGCATGTGATGTTTATCTTTTATGCATCTTATCTTGCTTTGATTGGCGGTAGCATTATAAGATGATATCTCACTAAATTTCAAGATAAAAAGTGTTCTCCCTGAGTATGCACCGTTGCCAAAGTTCGTCATGCCCAGACACCACGTGATGATCGGGTGTGATAAGCTCTACGTCCATCTACAACGGGTGCAAGCCAGTTTTGCACACGCAGAATACTCGGGTTAAACTTGACGAGCCTAGCATATGCAGATATGGCCTCGGAACACTGAGACCGAAAGGTCGAGCGTGAATCATATGGTAGATATGATCAACATAGTGATGTTCGCCATTGAAAGCTACTCCATTTCACGTGATGATCGGTTATGGTTTAGTTGATTTGGATCACGTGATCACTTAGAAGATTAGAGGGATATCTTTCTAAGTGGTAGTTCTTAAGTAATATGATTAATTGAACTTAAATTTATCATGAACTTAGTCCTGGTAGTATTAGCATATCTATGTTGTAGATCAATAGCTCGCGTTTAGCTCCCCTGTTTTATTTTTGATATGTTCCTAGAGAAAACTAAGTTGAAAGATGTTAGTAGCAATGATGTGGATTGGATCCGTGATCTGAGGTTTATCCTCATTGCTGCACAGAAGAATTATGTCCTTCATGCACCGCTAGGTGACAAACCTATTGTAGGAGCAGATGCAGATGTTTTGAACGTTTGGCTAGCTCAATATGATGACTATTTGATAGTTTAGTGCACCATGCTTAAACGTCTTAGAATCGGGACTTCAAAGACGTTTTGAACGTCATGGACCATATGAGATGTTCCAGGAGTTGAAGTTAATATTTCAAGTAAATACCCGAGTTGAGAGATATGAAGTCTCCAACAAGTTCTATAGCTAAAAGATGGAGGAGAATAGCTCAAGTAGTGAGCATGTGCTCAGATTGTCTGGGTACTACAATCGCTTGAATCAAGTGGGAGTTAATCTTCCAGATAAAATAGTGATTGACAGAATTCTCTAGTCACCATCACTAAGTTAGTAGAACTTCGTGATGAACTATAATATGCAAGGGATAACGGAAACGATTCCTAAGCTCTTCATGATGCTGAAATCGACGAAGGTAGAAATCAAGAAAAGCATCAAGTGTTGATGGTAAACAAAACCACTAGTTTCAAGTAAAGAGACAAAGGGAAGAAAGGGGAACTTCAAGAAGAACGGCAAACAAGTTGCTGCTCAAGTGAAAAAACCCAAGTCTGGACCTAAGCCTGAAACTGAGTGCTTCTACTGCAAAGGGACTGGTCATTGGAAGCGGAACTACCCCAAGTAATTGGCGTATAAGAAGGATGGCAAATTGAACATAGGTATATTTGATATACATGTTATTGATGTGTACTTTACGAATGTTTATAGCAACCCCTTAGTATTTGATACTAGTTCAGTTGCTAAGAATAGTAACTCGAAACGGGAGTTGCAGAATGAACAGAGACTAGTTAAGGGTGAAGTGACGATGTGTATTGTAAATGGTTCCAAGATTGATATGATCATCATCGCACACTCCCTATACTTTCGGGATTAGTGTTAAACCTAAAATAAATGTTATTTAGTGTTTGCGTTGAGCATGAATACGATTGGATCATGTTTATTGCAATACGGTTATTCATGTAAGTTAGAGAATAATTGTTGTTCTGTTTACATGAATAAAACCTTCTATGGTCATACACCCAATGAAAATGGTTTGTTGGATCTCGATCGTGGTGATACACATTTTTATAATATTGAAGCCAAAAGATGCAAAGTTAATAATGATAGTGCAACTTTTTTGTGGCACTGCCGTTTAGGTCATATCGGTGTAAAGCGCATGAAGAAAATACATGCTTATGGGCTTTTGGAATCACTTGATTATGAATCAGTTGATGCTTGCGAACCATGCCTCATGGGCAAGATGACTAAGACTCCGTTCTCCGGAACAATGGAGCGAGCAACAGATTTGTTGGAAATCATACATACTGATGTATGTGGTCCGATGAATATTGAGGCTCACAGCAGGTATCATTATTTTCTGATCTTAACAGATGATTTCAGAAGATATGAGTATATCTACTTGATGAAACACAAGTCTGAAACATTTGAAAAGTTCAAACAATTTCAGAGTGAAGTGGAGAATCATCGTAACAAAAATAAAAGTTTCTACGATATGATCGCAGAAGTAAAATATTTGAGTTACGAGTTTGGCCTTCAGTTAAAACAATGTGAAATCGTTTCACTACTCACGCCACCTGGAACACCACAGTGTAATGGTGTGTCCGAACATCGTAACCGTACTTTATTAGATATGGTGCGATCTATGATGTCTCTTACCGATTTACCACTATCATTTTGGGGTTATGCATTAGAGACAACTACATTCACATTAAGTAGGGCACGATCTAAATATGTTGAGACGACACCGTATGAACTATGGTTTGGCAAGAAACCTAAGATGTCGTTTCTTAAAGTTTGAGGTTGCAATGCTTATGTGAAAAAGTTTCATCTTGATAAGCTCAAACCCAAGTCGTTGAAGTGCATCTTCATAGGATACCCAAAAGTAGATGTTGGGTACACCTTCTATCACAGATCCGAAGGCAAGATATTTGTTGCTGAGAATGGATCCTTTCTAGAGAAGGAGTTTCTCTCGAAAGAAGTGAGTGGGAGGAAAGTAGAACTTGATGAGGTAACTGTACCTGCTCCCTTATTGGAAAGTAGTTCATCACAGAAATCTGTTTCTGTGACTCCTACACCAATTAGTGAGGAAGCTAATGATGATGATCATGTAACTTCAGATCAAGTTACTACCGAACCTCGTAGGTTAACCAGAGTGAGATCCGCACCAGAGTGGTACGGTAATCCTGTTCTGGAGGTCATGTTAATTGACCATGACGAACCTACGAATTATGAGGAAGCGATGATGAGCCCAGATTCCACGAAATGGCTAGAGGCCATGAAATCTGAGATGGGGTCCATGTATGAGAACAAAGTGTGGACTTTGGTTGACTTGTCCGTTGATCGGCAAGCCATAGAAAATAAATGGATCTTCAAGAGGAAGACGGACGCTGATAGTAGTGTTACTATCTACAAACCTAGACTTGTCGAAAAAGGTTTTTGAAAAAGTTCAAGGTGTTGACTATGATGAGATTTTCTCACTTGTAGCGACGCTTAAGTCTGTCTGAATCATGTTAGCAAATTGTCGCATTTTATGAAATCTGGCAAATGGAGAAACAAAACTGCATTCCTTAAAGGATTTATTAAAGAAAGAGTTGTATATGATGCAACCAGTAGGTTTTGTCAATCCTAAAGGTGCTAACTGTTGGAAATATGCCCTAGAGGCAACAATAAATTAGTTATTATTATATCATATTTCATTGTTCATGATAATCGTTTATTATCCATGCTAGAATTGTATTGATAGGAAACTCAGATCCATGTGTGGATAAATAGACAACACCATGTCCCTAGTAAGCCTCTAGTTGACTAGCTCTTTGATCAATAGATGGTTACGGTTTCCTAACCATGGACATTGGATGTCATTGATAACGGGATCACATCATTAGGAGAATGATGTGATGGACAAGACCCAATCCTAAGCCTAGCACAAGATCGTGTAGTTCGTTTGCTAAAGCTTTTCTAATGTCAAGTATCATTTCCTTAAACCATGAGATTGTGCAACTCCCGGACACCGTAGGAGTGCTTTGGGTGTGCCAAACGTCACAACGTAACTGGGTGGCTATAAAGGTACACTACAGGTATCTCCGAAAGTGTCTGTTGGGTTGGCACGAATCGAGACTGGGATTTGTCACTCCGTGTAAACGGAGAGGTATCTCTGGGCCCACTCCGTAGGACATCATCATAATGTGCACAATGTGACCAAGGAGTTGATCACGGGATGATGTGTTACGGAACGAGTAAAGAGACTTGCCGGTAACGAGATTGAACAAGGTATCGGGATACCGATGATCGAATCTCGGGCAAGTACAATACCGCTGGACAAAGGGAATTGAATACGGGATTGATTGAATCCTCGACATCGTGGTTCATCCGATGAGATCATCGTGGAACATGTGGGAGCCAACATGGGTATCCATATCCCGCTGTTGGTTATTGGCCGGAGAGTTGTCTCGGTCATGTCTGCATGGTTCCCGAACCCGTAGGGTCTACACACTTAAGGTTCGATGATGCTAGGGTTATTAGGAAGACTTGTATGTGATTACCGAATGTTGTTCGGAGTCCCGGATGAGATCCCGGACGTCACGAGGAGTTCTAGAATGGTCCAGAGGTAAAGATTTATATATGGAAAGTTGTTGTTCGGGTTCCGGGAAAAGTTCGGTTTTTTCCGGTATTGTACCGGGAAGCTTCCGGAAGGTTCCGGAGGATTCCAGAGGGGTCCGGAGGTCCGGAAAATGTTCCACCACATCCAATACAGCAGCATGGGCTGTAGGGGGCGCCCTAACCTTAATGGGCCAAGGGCACCAGCCCCCCCCCCCAAGGCCCATGCGCATGGGAGAGGGGAAACCCTAAGGGGGAGGGCCTCCACTTGACTTGGGAGGCACTCCTCCCCCCCTTGGCCACCGCCCCAACCCTAGATGGGATCTAGGGGGGCTAGCCCCCTCTCTCCCCACCTATAAATAGTGGAGGGGTGGGAGGGCGGCCACACCCTTGAACCTGGCGCAGCCCCTCCCCTCCAATACCTCTCCTCCTCCGCGTGAGCTTGGCGAAGCCCTGCCGAAGAACTGCCACTCCATCACCACCACGCCGTCGTGCTGCTGTTGGACTCTCTTCCTCAACCTCTCCTTCCTCCTTGCTGGATCAAGGCGTGGGAGACGTCTCCGTTCCGTATGTGTGTTGAACGCGGAGGTGTCGTCCGTTCGGCGCTAGGATCATCGGTGATTTGGATCACGACGAGTACGACTCCATCAACCCCGTTCACTTGAACGCTTCCGCTTAGCGATCTACGAGGGTATGTAGATGCACTCTCCTTCCCCTCGTTGCTAGATTACTCCATAGATTGATCTTGGTGATGCGTAGAAAATTTTAAATTTCTGCTACGATCCCCAACACTAACAAAATATGCAAGCTCCAGCGATCCATATATGGACTAGTGCAAGCATCTCGGAGTTGAAATATACGCTTTGATAAATTGATCAAAGCATATAGTTTTATACAGACTTGCGGTGAAGCCTGTATTTACAAGAAAGTGAGTGGGAGCACTACAGCATTTCCGATAAGTATATGTAAATGACATATTATTGATTGGAAATAATGTAGAATTATTCTGCAAAGCATAAAGGAGTGTTTGAAAGGAGTTTTTCGAAGAAAGACCTCGGTGAAGCTGCTTACATATTGAGCGTCAAGATCTATAGAGATAGATCAAGACGCTTGATAAGTTTTTTCAATGAGTACATACCTTGACAAGATTTTGAAGTAGTTCAAAATGGAACAGTCAAAGAAAGAGTTCTTGAGTGTGTTACAAGGTGTGAAATTGAGTAAGACTCAAAGCCCGACCACGGTAAAAGATAGAAAGAGAATGAAAGTCATTCCCTATGCCTTAGCCATAGGTTCTATAAAGTATGCCATGTTGTGTACCAGATCTATTGTATACCCTACACTGTTTTTTTGGCAAGGGAGTACAATAGTGATCGAGGAGTAGATCACTAGACAACGGCCAAAATTATCCTTAGTGGAATAAGGATATGTTTCTCGATTATGGAGGTGACAAAAGGTTCATCGTAAAGGGTTACGTCGATGCAAATTTTGACACTGATCCAGATGACTCTAAGTCTCAATCGGGATACATTTTTGAAAGTGGGAGAAATTAGCTAGAGTAGCTCCGTGCAGAGCATTGTTGTCATAGAAATTTGCAAAAATGCATACGGATCTGAATATGGCAGACCCGTAGACTAAACTTCTCTCACAAGCAAAACATGATCACACCTTAGTACTCGTTAGGTGTTAATCACATAGCGATGTGAACTAGATTGTTGACTCTAGTAAACCCTTTGGGTGTTGGTCATATGACGATGTGAACTATGGGTGTTAATCACATGGTGATGTGAACTATTGGTGTTAAATCACATGGAGATGTGAACTAGATTATTGACTCTAGTGCAAGTGGGACACTGAAGGAAATATGCCCTAGAGGCAATAATAAAATTATTATTTATTTCCTTATGTCATGATAAATGTTTATTATTCATGCTAGAATTGTATTAACCAGAAACATAATACATGTGTGAATACATAGACAAACAGAGTGTCACTAGTATGCCTCTCCTTGACTAGCTCGTTCATCAAAGATGGTTATGTTTCCTATCCATAGACAAAGAGTTGTCATTTGATTAACGGGATCACATCATTAGGAGAATGATGTGATTGACTTGACACGTTCCGTTAGCTTAGCACTTGATCGTTTAGTTTGTTGCTATTGCTTTCTTCATGACTTATACATGTTCCTATGACTATGAGATTATGCAACTCCCGTTTACCGGTGGAACACTTTGTGTGCTACCAAACGTCACAACGTAACTGGGTGATTATAAAGGTGCTCTACAGGTGTCTCCGAAGGTACTTGTTGGGTTGGTGCATTTCGAGATTAGAATTTGTCACTCCGATTATCGAGGAGGTATCTCTGGGCCCACTCGGTAATGCACATCACTATAAGCCTTGCAAGCATTGCAACTAATGAGTTAGTTGCGGGATGATGTGTTACGGAACGAGTAAAGAGACTTGCCGGTAACAAGATTGAACTACGTATTGAGATACCGACGATCGAATCTCGGGCAAGTAACATACCGATGACAAAGGGAACAACGTATGTTGTTATGCGGTTTGACCGATAAAGATCTTCGTAGAATATGTAGGAGCCAATATGAGCATCCAGGTTCCGCTATTGGTTATTGAACGAAGACGTGTCTCGGTCATGTCTACATAGTTCTCGAACCCGTAGGGTCCGCACGCTTAAAGTTTGATGACGGTTATATTATGAGTTTATGTGTTTTGAAGTGCCTAAGGAGTTCGGAGTCCCAGATGAGATCGGGGACATGACGAGGAGTCTCGAAATGGTCAAGACGTAAAGATCGATATATTGGACGACTATATTCGGACATCGGAAAGGTTCCGAGTGATTCGGGTATTTTCGGGAGTTACGGGAATTCGTATTGGGCCTTAATGGGCCATACGGGAAAGGAGAGAAAGGCCTCAAAGGGTGGCCGCACCCCTCCCCATGGGCTGGTCCGAATTGGACTAGGGAGGGGGGCGCCCCCTTCCTTCCTTCTCCTTTTCCCTTCCCTTTCCTTCCCTCCTACTCCTACTACTTGGAAGGGCTCCTAGTTCTACTAGGAAAGGGGGAATCCTACTCCCGGTGGGAGTAGGACTCCCCTAGGGCTCGCCATAGAGAGGGCCGGCCCTCCCCCTCCTCCACTCCTTTATATACGGGGGCAGGGGGCACCCCAAAGATACAACAATTGATCTCTTGATCTCTTAGCCTTGTGCGGTGCCCCCCTCCATCATAATCCACCTCGATCATATCGTAGCGGTGCTTAGGCGAAGCCCTAGGTCGGTAGAACATCATCATCGTCACCACGCCGTCGTGCTGACGAAACTCTCCTTCAACACTCGGCTTGATCGGAGTTCGAGGGACGTCATCGAGTTGAACGTGTGCAGAACTCGGAGGTGCCGTGTGTTCGGTACTTTATTGGTCGGATCGTGAAGACGTACGACTACATCAACCGCGTTGTGCTAACGCTTCCGCTTTTGGTCTACGAGGGTACATGGACAATACTCTCCCCTCTCGTTGCTATGCATCACCATGATCTTGCGTGTGCGTAGGAAATTTTTTGAAATTACTACGTTCCCAACATGCACAACCCACCTGGGCGTGCTAGGGGGCCCTGGCGTGCCCTGGTGGGTTGTGCCCCCCTCGGGGCACCCCCCCCCCCCCCCAGGTGCAGCTCTAGCCCATTGGGTTCCTTCTGGTACAAAAAAATCTCCAATAAGTTTCGTGGTGTTTGGACTCCGTTTGATATTGATTTCCTGCAATGTAAAAAACAAGCAAAAAACATCAATTGGCACTGGACACTGGGTCAATAGGTTAGTCCCAAAAATTGATATAAAGTTGCTATAAAATGATTGTAAAACATCCAAGAATGATAAAATAACAGCATGAATACTTCATAAATTATAGATATGTTGGGGGCGTATCAATAGAGTCCTTGACTTGGATAAAGTGATGCTCTACTTGACTGAATAGGAAAAATAAATAATAGAACTTGTGTGCTTGTATGATTTAAGTGGATATGGTTTCCGACAATAAAATTCTCAATTATTCACTTAACCAAAAATTTTCAAGATAGTTATGCTCCATGTGAATGAGACATGTAGTAGATATTATAGCTAAATTTCCCTTAAGGAATGTATATTAGATATATCTGTTGTAGGAAGCGTAGGACATTTATGTGTCCTGAAGAACCTTGTAGGCTTGCATTGGTCAACTTAAAAGCACGTTATAAGTTTCTATGGAATTGTCAACAATTGTGTACCTTGTAAAAGTGATGTGCATGGATGCGTGATATCGAGTGATACTAATACGGATTTAATCATGGATGGTATATTTTCATTTTTAAGTCCAACCTCCCTCTATCCTCTTGCCTCTCTATGTGTCGTGTAGGCGTCTTACGACACTACCATGCCACCTCCTCACTTTGAGGGAGGAGGTAGGGGAGAGAGAAGTTTATCACATGACACTTTTCAAAACCCTAGGTGCACCTTGCTAAGGAAAAGCACAACATAATATGGCATAGCATGACTACATGATACATCTTTGGAATCCAAAGTGTGTTGGTGGGATGGTAGGGGGACTGCGACCTGGATGTAGTATTGACAGAGGTGGCGCGACAGATACAGCGGGTGAAATTAGAAGAAGAGTAATTTACCTATTAAAAAATTAGGTTGCTCTAAAACTTAGTCGACCGAGTTTTTATGAAGTCTCAGTCGAATCTCTTTACCGTTAGATTTTTGTGTTGCTTTGTGATGTGTGCAGCCCTGTTGACTTGTAAACGAGCCCACGTAGGGAACCAACTGGGTGGGCTGCGTTTTTGTTCTGTTTTTGTGTGTGTGTCAGGGCAGGCTTTGGACAGTGGGCTGGAAAAGACAAATTTTTACTTTGTTTGTTGGGCTTTATTCTGGCCGGGTCAGCTTCTATTTTCTTATTCTTTCCAACAAGAGGGAACGGACATATATATATACACTGAAGTGCCTTGTGTCGGTATTAGGAGCAGTATGAAGCATTTAGCTTACAAGCCTTGTAAATTATTATTATTATTATTACCTTTTTATTTTTTTTATTTTCCATTTTTGGGTTTATACGGGATTGTTATAGTAAGTTTTAGCCAAGTCCCAAACGACTCTTTGGCCATTAGATTTTCCTATGCTTGTCTTTGTATTAAATTGAAATGTTTGAGCTATGGGCTGTTAGATTTTCCTATGCTTGTTTTTGTTTCTCTCGTGTCGGCCGGTATGCGCTATGGGCTGACCTTTAGTGGTTATTTTTTCTTGTCTAGTTTTGGGATTTCCCTTTTTGTTTTTTAGGCTGCAATTTTTCAACGGGGGAAACAAACCATCTGAAGAGGGAGGGGAATCGGTTGAGAACTATCGGGAGCAACAATTTTGTATCATCATCATTCTTTTTTCTTTTTGTAAGTGTGTAATGTTTTTTTGTCTATGTTTCTTGTGATGATGATTTTTATTTTTGCATTTTGTATTGTCAACCTTCTCTTTCTTTTGTTTTTTTATTTATCTTTTTATTGTTCTTAAAACTTTTTTGTACCCTTTTTCATTAAACAACTTGGGGGGGGGGGGGGTCAATTGCATGTCCGCCATTAGGCACACAACTGCGTGCCCGACTGTAACTCTGTGGTATTTTGTCAGGAGGTCAACTGCATGTCTGCCACCAGGCATGCAATTACAAGTGTCACCCTCGGTTGCAACTCTATTTTTCTGTGTGGGAGGGGTAGTTGCATGTTTGTCACCAGGTATGCAACTGCAAGTGTCATCCTTGACTGTATCTATGTGGTGTTTGTCGGTCGGGGAAGGGACGCGGTTGCATTACTACCACTAGACACGCAACTACAAGTGTCGCCCCAACTGGAACTGCGTGTGACTGCATCTCTATGGTGTTTTTGTTCGGGGAGGGAGCAGTTTCATGTCTGCCACTAGGCACGCAAGTCTCAGTCGATGCGTCCACCGTTTGATTGGTATTTGCTTTAAGATTCGCGCTGTAAGTGGGTTTGTCTCGTTCTGGCCTGTTAATGCAGCCGGTTTTGTTTTCTTCAGGTCTTCTTGTTGTCAGGGCTTTTTTTTCTCGCGGGACCAGAGGGTTTGCGTGGTGGGTTGAGGAGATGTGGGGGGCCTTTTCAGTGTCTTTCATGTGATTTGTGTTTTTTCTTCTAATTAGTTTATTAATAATTGTATATAGTTTTAGCTTCTACTTTATTTGTATTTCTAGTTTCTATCTTTTTGCTGTACTAGGTTTTTCTTTGTTGTTACGGTTACATTAAATCTCAGTCAACTGAGATTTAGCGAAGCCTCAGTCGATGGCACTAAGATTTGTGTGTACGTGTACGTTGGCTCAAACGAGCTCTCTTCTTTGTCGCTGCATGGGCGGTGGAGATGAGAATGCCAGCCTACAAAAAAAGTACTTTGTTTTGTTTCTTTTTCTCACCCTACACAAGTGAGTTTTGCATGTAAGTGAGGAAGTCTTGGTGGCTTCTCTTTTTCCCAAAAGAAATTTTCATTTTCATTTTTCATTTTTCATTTTCTTTACCTTTTTCTTCTTTTAATTGTTTTACTTTCATTTACTTTTTATAAGTCTTTAACTTTTCTTTTATTTATTTTTATTTATTACTTGCTCGTCCTGTATCATATTTTTTGTTTTGTTTTTCTTCTTGTTAATATAATTTAATTTTTCATTTTGTCCTTGCTTAATAATGTTGTGTTTTATTCTATTTGATTTTAGCATATTTTCCAACTTTCTAGCAGCCCTATTTTAGCAACGAAATTGCCTACCAATTTTTCGTTAATCATTTTCAGTTGCACATCCATTAGATGCTTTGTAAGTAAATGTTGGCTGCAATAGTTGAAATTTTATTAACCGAAGTCCCGGTACACATATATAGTCGTTAGATCACTGTTTCCGTAAGATTCACGCAACACTGCTTGTCTAGTGTTACCCCGACCTGTTTAGCGCTCACTTCTTTTTTTTACTTTTCTCGTGTTTGGTATTGATGCGCACTATGCTAGTTGCGAGAGGCCTTTTTCATTGTTTTTTGTTGGACTTTTCAATTGCCATGTACACACCATATCTACCGCGGAGTACTCGTCTCAGGGGAGGAGTTTTTGTCCCTCGGGGTTCTTCAGTTGCATTTTTTTCATCTGTTTTCCCCTCTTTTATGCTAGATCTCTATTTGTGGATTTATTTATGTATGGATTTTATCTTTTATGCTTGTATAATGTAGGAAATGCTTTTTCTTTGATTGGAGGGGATTTTTGAACCATGTAGACATAAATGTTAGTGGGTATGTTGGTTGTTAGCAGGTTTTTAACCATGACTTTTTTTTGTATAGGACCGACATTTTCGTATATTTTTTCTTGTTTATGCGTAAAAGAATATTAGCATATATTTTTTCTTGCACCCGGCTACAAGTGCATGTCTTCTAACCCGACCGCAACTGGACTTTTTGTTTTGTCGGAGGGGGCGCCAGAAGAGGGGCGGGCCAGTTGCAAGCCCGACAACAGCCCTGCAACTGCATATCCCCCAACATGGTTACAACTCGACTTTTGTTTTGTTGGAGGGGGCACCAGGAGGGGGGCAGTTGCAAGCCTGAAAACAACCCCGCAACTGCATGTCCCCTAATATGGTTGCAACTCGACTTTTGTTTTGTTGGAGAGGGCGCCAGGAGAGGACGTGAGCCAGTTGCAAGCCCAACAACAACCCCGCAACTGCAAGTGCCGCACCGACCGCAATTGCATGTCCGCAAACATGGTTGAAACTCTACTTTTGTTTTGTCGGAGGGGGCACCAGGAGAGGGGCGGACCATTTGCAAGCCCGACAACAACCACGCAACTCCATGACCCCGAACATGGTTGCAACTCGATTTTTGTTTTGTCAGAGGGGGCGTCAGGAGAGGGGGTCGGCCAGTTGCAAGCCCGGCAACAACCCCGCAACTGCAAGCGTTGCACCCGCCCGCAACTGCATGTCCCCCAACATGGTTGCAACTAAACTTTTGTTTTGTCAGAGGGGGCACCGGGAGAGGGGGCGGGCCAGTTGCAAACCCGACAGCAGCCCCACAACTGCAAGTGTCGCATTCGACCACAACTGTATGTCTTTTAATCCGATCTCAACTGGACTTTTTCTGTCGAAGGGGACGCCGAGAGAAGAGGCGGGCCAGTTGCAAGCTCGAGAACAGCCCCACAACTGCAGACGACGCACCCTGATTGCAACTGCATGTCACCCAACATGGTTACAACTGGACCTTTGTTTTTCCAGAGGGGCGGCGGGAGAGGGAGCGAGCCAGTTGCATGTCCGACACTAGGAATGCAACTGCAAGTGTCGCACCCAACCGCAACTACATGTCTTCTAGCCCGACCGCAACTGGACTTTTTTGTTTTGTCGGAGGAGGCACCGGCAGAGGGGGTGGGCCAGTTGCAAGCCCAACAACATCCACGCAACTGCAAGAGCCGCACCCGACCGCAACTGCATGTCCCCCAACATGGTTGCAACTGGACCTTTGTTTCGTCGGAGAGGGCGGCGGGAGAAGGGGCGGGCCAGTTGCATGTTTGACACTAGGAATGTAACTGCAAGTGCCGCACCAACCGCAACTGCATATCCTGTAACCCAACCATAACTGGAGTTTTTTGTTCTGTCAGAGGGGAGGCATGTAGAGGGGGCGGGCCAGTTGCAAGCCCGACAACAGCCCCAAAACGGCAAGTGTCGCACCCGGCCGCAACTGCATGTCCCCCAACATGGTTGCAAGTGGACCTTTGTTTTGTCGGAGGGGGTGCTAGGAGAGGGGGCGGGCCAGTTGCATGTCCGACACTAGGCATGCAACTGCAAGTGTCGCACCCGACCGCAACTGTAGTTTTTCAACACGGCCACAACATAGTGTTGTTCTTCTAGTTTTTTATGAAAAATTTATTGCACGCCATATCTCAATTGTAACCGCAAGGGATACAAGTACCAACAACTAGCCACTCCCTACACCTTCATTATTTTCTCAAATGCACATTGAACATTTTAAAAATGCATTTTTATATTTTAAAGTATATGGAGAATATTATTAAATCTATTTGAACATTTTCTTAATTACACAATAATTTTATCAACGCACAATGGATATTTTTGAAATGTACAAACACTTTTTTCTAAAGTATAACGACGAATGCAAAAGAGTGTTTCCTTTTTTTTGGTGAACATGTAACTGAAAATGAAATATAAATAAAAAATTGAACAAACAATAGGAAAAATTAAATTAGAAACCCCAGGAAATAGAACCAAAAAGCTAGACAACACGCAAAAAAAGAAAACAAAAACTAGACACAGGAAAATCATACAATGAATAGGCCGAAGTATTTATATAGTGCTTTCTCCATTGTTTTTCATCTCCCCATTTTCCACCTGTTGAATAGGCCGAAGTATTTCTCTCAGGGGCTAGCAAGTTTGCTAGCCGTGTAATTTGTACCTGTAGCAGAATAGAGAAGGGAATTAAATCGGTCGAGCAAGCCCAGCCCAAGACGTGGAGACAACGAAGCAGCACCAGCCGCCAGCCCTGTGCGGGGAGCAAACAGGCCTAGGGCCGATGGCGCTGACGTCAGCGACTAAGACTTAGTTGACTGAGACATAGACACTCCCTAAAAAATTTGTTAAAGTGTTGTGGACATCCTAAAGGTTTATATTACACACATATTTCGCGGAAGTACTAGAATATGTATGTTCCCTTCAAACGTACGGGCTACTTAGTAAAAGTAAAATATGTCTTACTAGAAAAAATAGGTCATTTATGATGGAAAATTGTCTCCCCCCTTAATTCTTGGCTTCTTGCCTTAGATTTGGTTGCTCACTAGATCATTATATTTACGAAAACACTAACACCCACACGTGTGGGCGTTACCCAACTCGCCCACACGTCTGGATCGTCGTTCACTGTCTTTTGCATGAATCTTGACACGAAAAGGTGGATTTGATGTACCACGTAGGACGGGGCTGGTGTGTGGGTGTTGGAGAGTTTGCCCACACACCCGCACCACGCTGTTTGCCAGCTGCATTGTGTGGGCGAACTGCTTTTCGCCCACACAGCCACCAACTAGGTCATGCGCGTATGGGCGAACTACTTTTCGCCCACACGACACTACTACCTTGTGGATGGCAACTGCAGTTACGCGAACGTGGCAACTCGATACACACACATATGGCAACTGTGATTCTTTGCTACACGGCAACTGCAGTTACGCGAACATGGCAACTCGGTACACACACATGGCAACTGTGATTCTTTGCTACACGACAACTGCAGTTGCGAGTACGTGGCAACCAGATAAACACACATGGCAACTGTGATTAACAATACATGGCAACTATGGTTGGACCACACGTGGCAACTAGGTAAACACACATGGCAACTACTGTTTTGACCATATATGGCAAATTGTTAATCACACACGGCAACTATGGTTTGATTACACGCGGCAACTATCATAAATTAGACATGGCAACTATAGTTAAGCAAAACAGATAGAGTTGCCATGCTTTTACAACTACACTTGCCATCCCGCATTACATCTGCCAACCAGGATGGCAACTAAATCGCCATCCCGCGGGGTACCTAACGTAGTTGCGTCAGGACGTGTGGGCATTTTTGCTTCGTGCCAAACGCACGGGATGGAGATGAGTAGTACTTGTTGGGTGTGTGGCACGAAGTAGCCGCGCCCACACGTGTGGGCAATTCTAATATCCGCCCACACACAGCCCGTGTGGGCTGCCTCTTGCTCACACCACACACGGTGTGTGGGCACATGTCGTATATGCCACATGTGTGGCAGTTATCGGCATCCTATATTTAATCAATTAATTATGACATGAGCAAGATTTTATCTTCCTATTATTAATTTTACCTTAGACTTGTTTTGATAATTACTTTGATTTTTCCATATGTAGTACAAAATAACAGAAAAATATCTTCAAAAGCCAAACATAATAATTTGAAATTTTGCAAGTATATCAATCAACATAATCAAAAACGGTTCCAGCCCCTACAATCGCATAGGTTAGCGGACTAGTTTAGAGGCATCTGCAACGCTGACCGTCAAAAAGGACAAGCTACTTGTTTGCATATTGGTCTGAACTCGTCCGCTAACACTGATTAGTCGGCCATCCAACCATATTCTTAAGTCCACAACACTCAAAATAATTATATATAATAGAATAATTCATCCATAAATAACATGCAAATATCCCTAGAACAACAATAGTTCAAATGTAACTATTACATCCAAGATAAACAGATGTTCAATAAGTCTTGTGAATTCATCAATTCTAAATTCA
This sequence comes from Triticum monococcum, assembly GCA_034509565.1. NCBI lineage: Eukaryota > Viridiplantae > Streptophyta > Magnoliopsida > Poales > Poaceae > Triticum > Triticum monococcum. The sequence goes on from CM067845.1 coordinate 678,291,403, forward strand.
ATGATACTCGAGTTAGAACCCGCACATGTCATCCCATGCACTGTGCCCCTTGAGTTTCATCCAACAATGTATGAACGTAAATGGCCCGCCCTCCAACCTGTGGTATAGCATGGCTATGCGTATAGGCTATACAACATGATGATTATCAAACTACAACATTAAGTGAATCAATGAATTGACCAACATGTAGAGCTACAAGAAGCAAAACTTATGATCTTAATGGTTTGCGAGCCCGGTGACCACCTTCTTTTCAGTTTTGCGGTCGCACTATAAAACTTCATGACAGAGTTGAAGATGATATACCACCAACGGGTTAGCGACTTACATTGTGTTCTTGGATCACATGCAATTCGTAGGACGTGAAGTGCTTTTTCTCATGAAACAAAGCATGCATGCTTTGGCAAAAAGTCGAGTCCACTTGCTTCATGCCTACAAAGTCCACATATACAACCTTCCACACATCGCATGATAACTCTTCCTCCATCGCCGAGTACATTGCCATCGTGTTGCTACTCTAGAAAACAGCAAAAAGGTCAACAAAAATCTCAATGACATTTGACCGAATACCTGCAAGGCGTGGTGTCCGTCATGGACACCACTAGCAGTGGGGCGGAGGTCACCTGGCTGCAGACGAATCATGGGTGGACGGTAGCGTAGCCCAAGGTGGGCAGGCGCGTGAGTGGGGGCTGCGGACGTCCGGCAATGCCTAGGCAGCGACCGGAGAGGTATAGTGGCGGCATCGATTGAGGAGGGTGCGGATGCAAAGTAAGGAAAAAGCAGGGGCGGAATGAAAGAAAAGTGGCCCGAAATGGTGATTTAAGTGGGTTGGGGTGTCAGAGTCCTATGTAGCGGAGGTCCAAAATCTCGCATACCTCCACCAATTTATATTCGTTTGTTTGCGGGAATACGAACAAGCGGACCATTCACAGACAAAACAATGGTCTACATTGGATGACAAACTATATCCGAACAGATTAATTCAGACGTATGTCCACAGAGATGCCCTAACATGGTTCAAATAAGGTGGATCCCAGTAGTATAATCTTGTTAAGAAAAAATAGCATAAAAACTTGGAGCCTTGCACGAATCTGAGCATCGGACTGCGATTTGTGAATGTAGGACGAGTGCCCAGAAATTCAAAAACAACAATCTATATCTATATCTACACCTACTATTAAAGGGAATAGGTATTCTTGGTTTGGTTTAGTCCTTTACGTTTGGTTTACACACGTTAAGCGATCTGGGCCAGTTACTTGTATGTTGATGGTGTTGGGGAACATTGCAGAAAACAAAAAATTTCCTACGGTTTCACCAAGATCCATCTATGAGTTCATCTAGCAACGAGTGATCGGATTGCATCTACATACCTTTGTAGATCGCGAGCGGAAGCGTTCAAGAGAACGGGGATGAGGGAGTCGTACTTGACGTGATCCAAATCACCGGAGATTCTAGCGCTGAACGAACGGCACCTCCGCGTTCAACACAGGTACGGTCAGCGTGACGTCTCCTCCTTCTTGATCCAGCAAGGGGGAAGGAGAGGTTAATGAAGATCCAGCAGCACGACGGTGTGGTGGTGGATGCAGCAGTCACCGCAGCAGGGCTTCGTCGTTCTTCTGCGAGAGGGAGAGGTGTAGCAGGGGAGAGGGAGGCGCCAAGAGTCAAGGGTGCGGCTGCCCCTCCCTCCCCCTCCCCCTTTATATAGGCTCCCAAGGGGGGCGCCGGCCCTAGGAGATGGGATCTCCTAGGGGGGCGCCGGCCAAGGGTGGAGTGGCCCCCAAGGCAAGTGGGGCGCCCCCCCACCCTAGGGTTTCCAACCCTAGGCGCAGGGGGTGGGCAAAGGGGGGTGCACCAGCCCACTATGGGCTTGTTCCCCTCCCCACTTCAGCCCATGGGGCCCTCCGAGATGGGTGGCCCCACCCGGTGGACCCCCGGGACCCATCCGGTGGTCCCGGTACAATACCGGTGACCCCCGAAACTCTCCCGATGGCCGAAACTGCACTTCCTATATATAATTGTTCACCTCCGGACCATTCCGGAACTCCTCGTGACGTCCGGGATCTCATCCGGGACTCTGAACAACTTTTGGTTTACTGCATATTCATATCTCTACAACCCTAGCGTCACCGAACCTTAAGTGTGTAGACCCTACGGGTTCGGGAGACATGTAGACATGACCGAGACGGCTCTCCGGTCAATAACAAACAGCGGGATCTGGATACCCATGTTGGCTCCCACATGCTCCTCGATGATCTCATCGGATGAACCATGATGTCGAGGATTCAAGCAACCCCGTATACAATTCCCTTTGTCAATCGGTACGTTACTTGCCCGAGATTCGATCCTCGGTATCCTAATACCTCGTTCAATCTCATTACCGGTAAGTCACTTTACTCGTACCGTAATGCATGATCCCGTGACCAGACACTTGGTCACTTTGAGCTCATTATGATGATGCATTACCGAGTGGGCCCAGAGATACCTCTCCGTCATATGGAGTGACAAATCCTAGTCTTGATCCGTGTCAACCCAACAGACACTTTTGGAGATACCCGTAGTATACCTTTATAGTCACCCAGTTACGTTGTGACGTTTGGTACACACGAAGCATTCCTACGGTATCCGGGAGTTACACGCTCTCATGGTCTAAGGAAAAGATACTTGACATTGGAAAAACTCTAGCAAACAAACTATACGATCTTGTGCTATGTTTAGGATTGGGTCTTGTCCATCACATCATTCTCCTAATGATGTGATCTCGTTATCAATGACATCGAATGTCCATACTCAGGAAACCATGACTATCTGTTGATCAACGAGCTGGTCAACTAGAGGCTTACTAGGGACATGTTGGTGTCTATGTATTCACACATGTATTACGATTTCTGGATAACACAATTATAGTATGAATAAAAGACAATCATCATGAACAAGGAAATATAATAATAATCCTTTTATTATTGCCTCTAGGGCATATTTCCAACAGTCTCCCACTTGCACTAGAGTCAATAATCTTGTTACATTGTGATGAATCGAACACGCATAGAGTTCTGGTGTTGATCATGTTTTGCCCTCGGGAGAGGTTTAGTCAATGGATCTGCGACATTTAGATGCGTATGTACTTTACAAATATCTATGTCTCCATCTTGAACATTTTCACGAATGGAGTTGAAGCGACGCTTGATGTGCCTGGTCTTCTTGTGAAACCTGGGCTCCTTGGCAAGTGCAATAGCTCCAGTGTTGTCACAGAAGAGCTTGATCGGCCCCGACGCATTGGGTATGACTCCTAGGTCGGTGATGAACTCCTTCACCCAAATTGCTTCATGCGCTGCCTCCGAGGCTGCCATGTACTCCGCTTCACATGTAGATCCCGCCACGACGCTCTGCTTGCAGCTGCACCAGCTTACTGCTCCACCATTCAACATATACACATATCCGGTTTGTGACTTAGAGTCATCCAGATCTGTGTTGAAGCTAGCGTCGACGTAACCCTTTACGACGAGCTCTTCGTCACCTCCATAAACGAGAAACATGTCCTTAGTCCTTTTCAGGTACTTCAGGATATTCTTGACCGCTATCCAGTGTTCCTTGCCGGGATTACTTTGGTACCTTCCTACCAAACTTACGGCAAGGTTTACATCAGGTCTGGTACACAGCATGGCATACATAATAGACCCTATGGCTGAGGCATAGGGGATGACACTCATCTCTTCTATATCTTTTGCCGTGGTCGGACATTGAGCTGAGCTCAATTTCACACCTTGCAACATAGGCAAGAACCCCTTCTTAGACTGATCCATATTGAACTTTTTCAATATCTTATCAAGGTATGTGCTTTGTGAAAGACCTATGAGGCGTCTTGATCTATCTCTATAGATCTTGATGCCTAATATATAAGCAGCTTCTCCAAGGTCCTTCATTGAAAAACTCTTATTCAAGTAGGCCTTAATGTTGTCCAAGAGTTCTATATCATTTCCCATCAAAAGTATGTCATCTACATATAATATGAGAAATGCTACAGAGCTCCCACTCACTTTCTTGTAACACAGGCTTCTCCATAAGTCTGCATAAACCCAAACGCTTTGATCATCTCATCAAAGCGAATGTTCCAACTCCGAGATGCTTGCACGAGCCCATAAATCGAGCGTTGGAGCTTGCACACCTTGTCAGCATTCTTAGGATCGACAAAACCTTCTGGCTGCATCATATACAATTCTTCCTTAAGGAAACCATTAAGGAATGCCGTTTTGACGTCCATTTGCCATATCTCATAATCATAGAATGCGGCAATTGCTAACATGATTCGGACGGACTTCAGCTTCGCTACGGGTGAGAAAGTCTCATCGTAGTTAACCCCTTGAACTTGTCGATAACCCTTAGCGACAAGCCTAGCTTTATAGATGGTCACATTTCCATCTGCATCTGTCTTCTTCTTAAAGATCCATTTATTTTCTATGGCTCGCCGATCATCGGGCAAGTCAGTCAAAGTCCATACTTTGTTTTCATACATGGATCCTATCTCGGATTTCATGGCTTCCAGCCATTTGTCGGAATCCGAGCCCGCCATCGCTTCTTCATAGTTCGAAGGTTCACCGTTGTCTAACAACATGATTTCCAAGACAGGGTTGCCGTACCACTCTGGTGCGGAACGTGTCCTTGTGGACCTACGAAGTTCAGTAGCAACTTGATCTGAAGTTTCATGATCATCATCATTAACTTCCTTTCTAGTCGATGCAGGCACCTCAGGAACATTTTCTTGAGTTGCGCCATTTTCCGGTTCAAGAGGTAATACTTCATCAAGTTCTACTTTCCTCCCACTTACTTCTTTCGAGAGAAACTCTTTCTCTAGAAAGGATCCATTCTTGGCAACAAAGATCTTGCCTTCGGATCTGAGGTAGTAGGTATACCCAATAGTTTCTTTAGGGTATCCTATGAAGACGCATTTTTCCGACTTGGGTTCGAGCTTTTCAGGTTGAAGTTTCTTGACATAAGCATCGCATCCCCAAACTTTTAGAAACGACAGCTTAGGTTTCTTCCCAAACCATAATTCATACGGTGTTGTGTCAACGGATTTCGACGGAGCCCTATTTAAAGTGAACGCGGCAGTCTCTAAAGCATAGCCCCAAAATGATAGCGGTAAATCGGTAAGAGACATCATAGATCGCACCATATCTAATAGAGTGCGATTACGATGTTCGGACACACCATTACGCTGAGGTGTTCCAGGTGGCGTGAGTTGTCAAACTATTCCACATTTTCTTAAGTGTGTGCCAAATTCGTGACTCAAGTATTCTCCCCCACGATCTGATCGCAAGAACTTGATTTTCCTGTCACGTTGATTCTCAACCTCACTCTGAAATTCCTTGAACTTTTCAAAGGTCTCAGACTTGTGTTTCATTAAATAGACATACCCATATCTACTCAAGTCATCAGTGAGGGTGAGAACATAACGATAGCCACCGCGAGCCTCAACACTCATTGGACCGCACACATCAGTATGTATGATTTCCAATAAGTTGGTTGCGCGCTCAATTGTTCCTGAGAACGGAGTCTTGGTCATTTTACCCATGAGGCTTGGTTCGCATGTGTGAAATGATTCGTAATCAAGAGACTCTAAAAGTCCATCTGCATGGAGCTTCTTCATGCGTTTGACACCTATGTGACCAAGGCGGCAGTGCCACAAGTATGTGGGACTATCATTATCAACTTTACATCTTTTGATATTCACACTATGAATATGTGTAACATTATGCTCGAGATTCATTAAGAATAAACCATTCACCATTGGAGCATGACCATAAAACATATCTCTCATATAAATAGAACAACCATTATTCTCGGATTTAAATGAGTAGCCATCTCGAATTAAACGAGATCATGATACAATGTTCATGCTCAAAGCTAGCACTAAATAACAATTATTGAGGTTTAGAACTAATCCCGTAGGTAAATGTAGAGGTAGCGTGCCGACGGCGATCACACCGACCTTGGAACCATTCCCGACGCGCATCGTCACCTCGTCCTTCGCCAGTCTCCGCTTATTTCGCAGCTCCTGCTTTGAGTTACAAATGTGAGCAACCGCACCGGTATCAAATACCCAGGAGCTACTATGAGTACTGGTAAGGTACACATCAATTACATGTATATCACATATACCTTTCGTGATGCCGGCCTTCTTGTCCGCTAAGTATTTGGGGCAGTTCCGCTTCCAGTGACCACTTCCCTTGCAATAAAAACACTCAGTCTCGGGCTTGGGTCCATTCTTTGGCTTCTTCCCGGCAGCTTGCTTACCGGGCGCGGCAACTCCCTTGCCGTCCTTCTTGAAGTTCCTCTTACCCTTGCCTTTCTTGAACTTAGTGGTTTTATTCACCATCAACACTTGATGTTCCTTTTTGACTTCTACCTCTGCTGATTTCAGCATTGCAAATACTTCAGGAATGGTCTTTTCCATCCCTTGCATATTGAAGTTCATCACAAAGCTCTTGTAGCTCGGTGGAAGCGACTGAAGGATTCTGCCAATGACCGCGTCATCCGGGAGATTAACTCCCAGCTGAGTCAAGCGGTTATGTAATCCAGACATAGTGAGTACGTGCTCACTGACAGAACTGTTTTCCTCCATCTTACAGCTAAAGAACTTGTCGGAGACTTCATATCTCTCGACCCGGGCATGACCTTGAAAAACCATTTTCAGCTCTTCGAACATCTCATATGCTCCGTGTCTCTCAAAACGCTTTTGGAGCCCCGGTTCTAAGCTGTAAAGCATGTCGCACTGAACGAGGGAGTAATCATCGGAACGTGTCTGCCAAGCGTTCATAATGTCTTGTTCTGCAGGGAGAGCAGGTGCTTCACCTAGCGGTGCTTGTAGGACATAATCTTTCTTGGCAGCTATGAGGATGATCCTCAGGTTCCGGACCCAATCCGTATAGTTGCTGCCATTGTCTTTCAGCTTGGTTTTCTCTAGGAACGCGTTGAAGTTGAGTACAACGTTGGCCATTTGATCTACGAGACATGTTGTAAAGGTTTTAGACTAAGTTCATGATAATTAAGTTCATCTAATCAAATTATTCAATGAACTCCCACTCAGATAGACATCCCTCCAGTCATCTAAGTATAACATGATCCGAGTCAACTAGGCCGTGTCCGATCATCACGTGAGACGAACTAGTCAACATCGGTGAACATCTTCATGTTGATCGTATCTTCTATACGACTCATGCTCGACCTTTCGGTCTTCTGTGTTCCGAGGCCATGTCTGTACATGCTCGGCTCGTCAAGTCAACCTAAGTGTTTGCATGTGTAAATCTGTCTTACACCCGTTGTATGTGAACGTTGGAATCTATCACACCCGATCATCACGTGGTGCTATGAAACAACGAACTGTCGCAATGGCGCACAGTCAGGGGGAACACTTTCTTGCAATTATTATGAGGGATCATCTTATTTACTACCGTCGTTCTAAGTAAACAAGATGTAAAACATGATAAACATCACATGCAATCAAATAATAATAGTGACATGATATGGCCAATATCACATAGCTCCTTTGATCTCCATCTTGGGGATCCATGATCATCTTGTCACCGGCATGACACCATGATCTCCATCATCGTGTCTCCATGAAGTTGCTCGCCAACTATTACTTCTACTACTATGGCTAACACGTTTAGCAAAAAGTAAAGTAATTTACATGGCGTTTCTCAATGACACGCAGGTCATACAAAAAATAAAAACAACTCCTATGGCTCCTGCCGGTTGTCATACTCATCGACATGCAAGTCGTGATTCCTATTACAAGAACATGATCTCATACATCACATATATCATTCATCACAACTTTGGCCATATCACATCACAAAACACTTGCTGCAAAAATAAGTTAGACGTCCTCTAATTGTTGTTGCAAGTTTTATGTGGCTGCAAGAGGGTTCTAGCAAGAACGTTTTCTTACCTACGTTAAAGCCACAACGTGATTTGTCAACTTCTATTTACCCTTCATAAGGACCCTTTTTGTCGAATCTGCTCCAACTAAAGTGGGAGAGACAGACACCCGCCAGCCACCTTATGCAACTAGTGCATGTTAGTCGGTGGAACCGGTCTCACGTAAGCGTACGTGTAAGGTTGGTCCGGCCGCTTCATCCCACAATACCGCTGAAGCAAAATAAGACTAGTAGCGGCAAGAAAGTTGACAACATCTACGCCCACAACAAATTGTGTTCTACTCGTGCAAAGAGAACTACACATAGACCTAGCTCATGATGCCACTGTTTGGGGAACGTTGCAGAAAACAAAAATTTTCCTACGGTTTCACCAAGATCCATCTATGAGTTCATCTAGCAACGAGTGATCGGATTGCATCTACATACCTTTGTAGATCGCGAGCGGAAGCGTTCAAGAGAACGGGGATGAGGGAGTCGTACTCGACGTGATCCAAATCACCGGAGATCCTAGCGCCAAACGGACGGCACCTCCGCGTTCAACACACGTACGATCAGCGTGACGTATCCTCCTTCTTGATCCAGCAAGGGGGGAGGAGAGGTTGATGAAGATCCAGCAGCACGACGGCGTGGTGGTGGATGCAGCAGTCACCGCAGCTGGGCTTCGCCGTTCTTCTGCGAGAGGGAGAGGTGTAGCAGGGGAGAGGGAGGCGCCAAGAGTCAAGGGTGCGGCTGCCCCCCCCCCCTCCCCCTCCCCTTTATATAGGCTCCCCAGGGGGGCGCCGGCCCTAGGAGATGGGATCTCCTAGGGGGGCGGCGGCCAAGGGTGGAGTGGCCCCCAAGGCAAGTGGGGCGCCCCCCACCCTAGGGTTTCCAACCCTAGGCGCAGGGGGGTGGGCCAAGGGGGCTCACCAGCCCACTATGGGCTGGTTCCCCTCCCCACTTCAGCCCATGGGGCCCTCCGGGATGGGTGGACCCCCGGGACCCATCCGGTGGTCCCGGTACAATACCGGTGACCCCCGAAACTCTCCCGATGGCCGAAACTGCACTTCTTATATATAATTCTTCACCTCCGGACCATTCCGGAACTCCTCGTGACGTCCGAGATCTCATCCGGGACTCTGAACAACTTTCGGTTTACTGCATATTCATATCTCTACAACCCTAGCGTCACCGAACCTTAAGTGTGTAGACCCTACGGGTTCGGGAGACATGTAGACATGACCGAGACGGCTCTCCGGTCAATAACCAACAGCGGGATCTGGATACCCATGTTGGCTCCCACATGCTCCTCGATGATCTCATCGGATGAACCACGATGTCGAGGATTCAAGCAACCCCGTATACAATTCCCTTTGTCAATCGGTACGTTACTTGCCCGAGATTCGATCCTCGGTATCCTAATTGTTGGGTTACGTAGTAATTTCAAAAAATTTCCTACGCACACACAAGATCATGGTGATGCATATCAACGAGGGGGACAGTGTTGTCTACGTACCAACGCAGACCGACTGCGGAAGTGATCACACAACGTAGAGGAAGTAGTCGTACATCTTCTTCCCGATCCGACCGATCCAAGCACCGTTACTCCGGCACCTCCGAGTTCTTAGCACACGTTCAGCTCGATGACAATCCTCGAGCTCCGATCTAGCCAGGCGTCGAGGAAGAGTTCCGTCAGCACGACGGCGTGGTGACGATCTTGATGTACTACCGACGCAGGGCTTCGCCTAAGCACTGCAACGGTATGATCGAGGTGGAATTTAGTGGCAGGGGGCACCGCACACGGCTAAGGAACGATCTCGAGGATCAACTTGTGTGTCATGGGGTGTCCCCTGCCCCCGTATATAAAGGATGAGAGGGGGAGGGCTGGCCGGCCAAGCTAGGAGGCGCAGGAGGAGTCCTACTCCTACCGGGAGTAGGACTCCTCCCCCCAATCCTATTCCTAATAGGATTCCCCAAAGGGGGAGAGAGAGAGAGGGTGGCCGGCCCCTCTCCTAGTCCTAATAGGACTAGGGAGAGGGGGGAGGCGCAGCCCTATGTGGGCTGCCCTCTCACCTTTCCACTAAGGCCCATGTTGGCCCATTTGGCTCCCGGGGGGTTCCGGTAACCCTCCCGGTAAACCGGTAAAATCCCGATTTCACCCGGAACACTTCCGATGTCCAAACATAGGCTTCCAATATATCAATCTTTACGTCTCGACCATTTTGAGACTCCTCGTCATGTCCTTGATCACATCCGGGACTCCGAACAACCTTCGGTACATCAAAATGCATAAACTCATAATAACTGTCATCGTAACGTTAAGCGTGCGGACCCTACGGTTCGAGAACAATGTAGACATGACCGAGACACGTCTCCGGTCAATAACCAATAGCGGGACCTGGATGCCCATATTGGCTCCTACATATTCTACGAAGATCTTTATCGGTCAGACCGCATAACAACATACGTTGTTCCCTTTGTCACCGGTATGTTACTTGCCCGAGATTCGATCGTCGGTATCCAATACCTAGTTCAATCTCGTTACTGGCAAGTCTCTTTACTCGTTCCGTAATACATCATCTCACAACTAACATCTTAGTTATAATGCTTGCAAGGCTTATGTGATGTGTATTACCGAGAGGGCCCAGAGATACCTCTCCGACAATCGGAGTGACAAATCCTATTCTCGAAATACGCCAACCCAACATCTACCTTTGGAGACACCTGTAGTACTCCTTTATAATCACCCAGTTACGTTGTGACGTTTGGTAGTACCCAAAGTGTTCCTCCGGTAAACGGGAGTTGCATAATTTCATAGTCATAGGAACATGTATAAGTCATGAAGAAAGCAATAGCAACATACTAAACGATCGGGTGCTAAGCTAATGGAATGGGTCATGTCAATCAGATCATTCAACTAATGATGTGACCTCGTTAATCAAATAACAACTCTTTGTTCATGGTTAGGAAACATAACCATCTTTGATTAACGAGCTAGTCAAGTAGAGGCATACTAGTGACACTCTGTTTGTCTATGTATTCACACATGTATTATGTTTCCGGTTAATACAATTCTAGCATGAATAATAAACATTTATCATGATATAAGGAAATAAATAATAACTTTATTATTGCCTCTAGGGCATATTTCCTTCAGTCTCCCACTTGCACTAGAGTCAATAATCTAGTTCACATCGCCATGTGATTTAACAGCAATAGTTCACATCACCATGTGATTAACACCCATAGTTCACATCGTCATGTGACCAACACTCAAAGGGTTTACTAGAGTCAGTAATCTAGTTCACATATCTATGTGATTAACACCCAAAGAGTACCAAGGTGTGATCATGTTTTGCTTGTGAGATAATTTTAGTCAACGGGTATGTCACATTCAGATCCGTAAGTATTTTGCAAGTTCTATGTCTACAATGCTCTACACGGAGCTACTCTAGCTAATTGCTCCCACTTTCAATATGTATCCAGATTGAGACTTTAGATTCATCTGGATCAGTGTCAAAAACTTGCATCGACGTAACCCTTTACGACGAACCTTTTTGTCACGTCCATAATCGAGAAACATATCCTTATTTCACTAAGGATAATTCTGACCGCTGTCCAATGATCTACTCCTAGATCACTATTGTACTCCCTTGCCAAATCAGTGCAGGGTATACAATAGATCTGGTACACAGCATGGCATACTTTATAGAACCTATGAATGAGGCATAGGGAATGACTTTCATTCTCTTTCTATCTTCTGCCGTGGTCGGGCTTTGAGTCTTTACTCAACTTCACACCTTGTAACACAGGCAAGAAACTTTTTCTTTGACTGTTCCATTTTGAACTACTTCAAAATCTTGTCAAGGTATGTACTTATTGAAAAACTTATCAAGCGTCTTGATCTATCTCTATAGATCTTGAAGCTCAATATGTAAGCAGCTTTACCGAAGTCTTTCTTTGAAAAACTCCTTTCAAACACTTCTTTTATGCTTTACAGAATAATTCTACATTATTTCCGATCAACAATATGTCATTCACATATACTTATCAGAAATGTTGTAGTGCTCCCACTCACTTTCTCGTAAATACAGGCTTCACCACAAGTCTGTATAAAACTATATGCTTTGATCAACTTATCAAAGCGTGTATTCCAACTCTGAGATGCTTGCACCAGTCCATAGATGAATCGCTGGAGCTTGCATATTTTGTTAGCACCTTTAGGATTAACAAAACCTACTGGTTGCATCATATACAACTCTTCTTTAAGAAATCCATTAAGGAATGCAGTTTTGTTTATCCATTTGCCAGATTTCATAAAATGCGGCAATTGCTAACATGATTCGGACAGACTTAAGCATAGATACGAGTGAGAGAATCTCATCGTAGTCAACACCTTGAACTTGTCGAAAACCTTTTGCGACAAATCTAGCTTTGTAGATAGTAACACTACTATCAGCGTCCGTCTTCCTCTTGAAGATCCATTTATTTTCTATGGCTTGCCGATCATCGGGCAAGTCAACCAAAGTCCATACTTTGTTCTCATACATGGATCATATCTCAGATTTCATGGCTTCAAGCCACTTTGCGGAATCTGGGCTCACCATCGCTTCTTCATAGTTCGTAGGATCATCATGATCTAGTAGCATGACTTCCAGAACAGGATTACCGTACCACTCTGGCGCGGATCTTACTCTGGTTGATCTACGAGGTTCAGTAGTATCTTGTTCTGAAGTTTCATGATCATTATCATTAACTTCCTCACATATTGGTGTAGGTGTCGCAGAAACAGTTTTCTGTGATGTACTACCTTTTAATAAGGGAGCGGGTACAGTTACCTCGTCAAGTTCTACTTTCCTCCCACTCACTTCTTTCGAGAGAAACTCCTTCTCCAGAAAGTTTCCGAATTTAGCAACAAAAGTCTTGCCTTCGGATCTGTGATAGAAGGTGTATCCAATAGTTTCCTTTGGATATCCTATGAAGATGCACTTCTCCGATTTGAGTTTTGAGCTTATCAGGATGAAACTTTTTCATATAAGCATCGCAACCCCAAACCTTAAGAAACGACAACTTTGGTTTCTTGCCAAACCATAGTTCATAAGGCGTTGTTTCGACGGATATAGATGGTGCCCCTTTTTAACATGAATGCAGCTGTCTCTAATGCATGACCCCAAAAACAATAGTGGTAAATCGGTAAGAGACATCATAGATTGCACTATATCCAATAAAGTACGGTTATGACGTTCGGACACACCATTATGATGTGGTGTTCCAGGTGGCGTGAGTAGTGAAACTATTTCACATTGTTTTAACTGAAGACCAAACTCATAACTCAAATATTTGTCTCCGTGATCAGATCGTAGAAACTTTATTTTCTTGTCACGATGTTTTTCACTTCACTCTGAAATTCTTTGAACTTTTCAAATGTTTCAGACTTATGTTTCATCAAGTAGATATACTCATATCTGCTCAAATCATCTGTGAAGATCAGAAAATAATGATACCTGTCGCGAGCCTCAATATTCATCAGACCACATACATCAGTATGTATGATTTCCAACAAATCTGTTGCTCGCTCCATTGTTCTGAAGAACAGAGTCTTAGTCATCTTGCCCATGAGGCATGGTTCGCAAGCATCAACTGATTCATAATCAAGTGATTCCAAAAGCCCATCAGCATGGAGTTTCTTCATGCGCTTTACACCAATATGACCTAAACGGTAGTGCCACAAATAAGTTGCACTATCATTATTAACTTTGCATCTTTTGGTTTCAATATTATGAATATGTGTATTATTAAGATCGAGATCCAATGAACTATTTTCATTGGGTGTGTAACCATATAAGGTTTTATTCATGTAAACAGAACAACAATTTATTCTTTTACTTAAATGAATAACCGTATTACAATAAACATGATCAAATCATATTCATGCTCAACATAAACACCAAATAACACTTATTTAGGTTTAACACTAATCCCGAAAGTATAGGGGAGTGTGCGATGATGATCATATCAATCTTGGAACTACTTCCAACACACATCGTCACTTCACCCTTAACTAGTCTCTGTTTATTCTGCAACTCCCGTTTCGAGTTACTACTCTTAGCAACTGAACTAGCATCAAATACTAAGGGGTTGCTATAAACACTAGTAAAGTACACATCAATAACATGTATATCAAATATACTTATGTTTACTTTGCCATCCTTCTTATCCGCCAATCATTTGGGGTAGTTCCGCTTCCAGTGATCAGTCCCTTTGCAGTATAAGCACTTAGTCTCAGGCTTAGGATCAGACTTGGGCTTCTTCACTTGAGCAGCAACTTGCTTGCCGTTCTTCTTGAAGTTCCCCTTTTTTCCTTTGCCCTTTTCTTGAAACTAGTGGTCTTGTCAACCATCAACACTTGATGTTTTTCTTGATTTCTACCTTCGTTGATTTCAGTATCACGAAGAGCTTAGGAATTACTTTTGTCATCCCTTGCATATTATAGTTCATCACAAAGTTCTACTAACTTGGTGATGGTGACTAGAGAATTCTGTCAATCACTATCTTATCTGGAAGATTAACTCCCACTTGATTCAAGCGATTGTAGTACTCAGACAATCTGGGCACATGCTCACTAGTTGAGCGATTCTCCTCCATCTTTTAGCTATAGAACTTTGTTGGAGACTTCATATCTCTCAACTCGGGTATTTGCTTGAAATATTAACTTCAACTCCTGGAACATCTCATATGTTTCATGACGTTCAAAACGTCTTTGAAGTCCCGATTCTAAGCTATTAAGCATGGTGCACTAAACTATCAAGTAGTCATCATATTGAGCTAGCCAAACGTTCATAACGTCTGCATCTGCTCCTGCAATAGGTCTGTCACCTAGCGGTGCATCAAGGACATAATTCTTCTGTGCAGCAATGAGGATAAACCTCAGATCACGGATCCAATCCGCATCATTGCTACTAACATCTTTCAACACAATTTTCTCTAGGAACATATCAAAATAAACACAGGGAAGCAACAACGCGAGCTATTGATCTACAACATAATTTGCAAAATACTTCCAGGACTAAGTTCATGATAAATTTAAGTTCAATTAATCATATTACTTAAGAACTCCCACTTAGATAGATATCCCTCTAATCCTCTAAGTGATCACGTGATCCAAATCAACTAAACCATAACCGATCATCACGTGAGATGGAGTAGTTTTCAATGGTGAACATCGTTATGTTGATCATATCTACTATATGATTCACGCTCGACCTTTCGGTCTCCGTGTTCCGAGGCCATATCTGTATATGCTTGGCTCGTCAAGTATAACCTGAGTATTCCGCGTGTGCAACTGTTTTGCACTCGTTGTATTTGAACGTAGAGCCTATCACACCCGATCATCACGTGGTGTCTCAGCACGAAGAACTTTTGCAACGGTGCATACTTAGGGAGAACACTTCTTGATAATTTAGTGAGAGATCATCTTATAATGCTACCGTCAATCAAAGCAAGATAAGATGCATAAAAAGATAAACATCACATGCAATCAATATAAGTGATATGATATGGCCATCATCACCTTGTGCTTTGTGATCTCCATCTCTGAAGCACCGTCATGATCACCATCGTCACCGGCGCGACACCTTGATCTCCATCGTAGCATCGTTGTCGTCTCGCCAATCTTATGCTTCCACGACTATCACTACCGCTTAGTAATAAAGTAAAGCATTACATCGCGATTGCATTGCATACAATAAAGCGACAACCATATGGCTCCTGCCAGTTGCCGATAACTCGGTTACAAAACATGATCATCTCATACAATAAAATCAGCATCATGCCTTGACCATATCACATCACAACATGCCCTGCAAAAACAAGTTAGACGTCCTCTACTTTGTTGTTGCAAGTTTTACGTGGCTGCTACGGGCTTAAGTAAGAACTTATCTCACCTACGCATCAAAACCACAACGATAGTTCGTCAAATAGACTCCATTTTAACCTTCTCAAGGACCGGGCGTAGCCACACTTGGTTCAACTAAAGTTGGAGAGACAGTCTTCCGCAAGCCATCTATGTGCAAAGCACGTCGAGGGAACCGGTCTCGCGTAAGAGTACGCGTAAGGTTGGTCCGGATCGTCTCGTCCAACAATACCGCCGAACCAAAGTATGACATGCTGGTAAGCAGTATGACTTGTATCGCCCACAACTCACTTGTGTTCTACTCGTGCATATAACATCAAACCATAAAAACCTGGCTCTGATACCACTGTTGGGTTACGTAGTAATTTCAAAAAAATTCCTACGCACACACAAGATCATGGTGATGCATATCAACGAGGGGGAGAGTGTTGTCTACGTACCAACGCAGACCGACTGCGGAAGCGATCACACAACGTAGAGGAAGTAGTCGTACATCTTCTTCCCGATCCGACCGATCCAAGCACCGTTACTCCGGCACCTCCGAGTTCTTAGCACACGTTCAGCTCAATGACAATCCTCGGGCTCCGATCCAGCAAGGCGTCGAGGAAGAGTTCTGTCAGCACGACGGCGTGGTGACGATCTTGATGTACTACCGACGCAGGGCTTCGCCTAAGCACTGCAACGGTATGATCGAGGTGGAATTTAGTGGCAGGGGGCACCGCACACGGCTAAGGAACGATCTCGAGGATCAACTTGTGTGTCATGGGGTGTCCCCTGCCCCCATATATAAAGGATGAGAGGGGGAGGGCTGGCCGGCCAAGCTAGGAGGCGCAGGAGGAGTCCTACTCCTACCGGGAGTAGGACTCCTCCCCCCAATCCTATTCCTAATAGGATTCCCCAAAGGGGGAGAGAGAGAGAGGGTGGCCGGCCCCTCTCCTAGTCCTAATAGGACTAGGGAGAGGGGGGGAGGCGCAGCCCTATGTGGGCTGCCCTCTCACCTTTCCACTAAGGCCCATGTTGGCCCATTTGGCTCCCGGGGGGTTCCGGTAACCCTCCCGGTAAACCGGTAAAATCCCGATTTCACCCGGAACACTTCCGATGTCCAAACATAGGCTTCCAATATATCAATCTTTACATCTTGACCATTTCGAGACTCCTCGTCATGTCCGTGATCACATCCGGGACTCCGAACAACCTTCGGTACATCAAAATGCATAAACTCATAATAACTGTCATCGTAACGTTAAGCGTGCGGACCCTACGGTTCGAGAACAATGTAGACATGACCGAGACACGTCTCCGGTCAATAACCAATAGCGGGACCTGGATGCCCATATTGGCTCCTACATATTCTACGAAGATCTTTATCGGTCAGACCGCATAACAACATACATTGTTCCCTTTGTCACCGGTATGTTACTTGCCCGAGATTCGATCGTCGGTATCCAATACCTAGTTCAATCTCGTTACTGGCAAGTCTCTTTACTCGTTCTGTAATACATCATCTCACAACTAACATCTTAGTTATAATGCTTGCAAGGCTTATGTGATGTGTATTACCGAGAGGGCCCAGAGATACCCCTCCGACAATCGGAGTGACAAATCCTATTCTCGAAATACGCCAACCCAACATCTACCTTTGGAGACACCTGTAGTACTCCTTTATAATCACCCAGTTACGTTGTGACGTTTGGTAGTACCCAAAGTGTTCCTCCGGTAAACGGGAGTTGCATAATCTCATAGTCATAGGAACATGTATAAGTCATGAAGAAAGCAATAGCAACATACTAAACGATCGGGTGCTAAGCTAATGGAATGGGTCATGTCAATCAGATCATTCAACTAATGATGTGACCTCGTTAATCAAATAACAACTCTTTGTTCATGGTTAGGAAACATAACCATCTTTGATTAACGAGCTAGTCAAGTAGAGGCATACTAGTGACACTCTGTTTGTCTATGTATTCACACATGTATTATGTTTCCGGTTAATACAATTCTAGCATGAATAATAAACATTTATCATGATATAAGGAAATAAATAATAACTTTATTATTGCCTCTAGGGCATATTTCCTTCACTAATACCTCGTTCAATCTCATTACCGGTAAGTCACTTTACTCGTACCGTAATGCATGATCCCGTGACCAGACACTTGGTCACTTTGAGCTCATTATGATGATGCATTACCGAGTGGGCCCAGAGATACCTCTTCGTCATATGGAGTGACAAATCCTAGTCTTGATCCGTGTCAACCCAACAGACACTTTTGGAGATACCCGTAGTATACCTTTATAGTCACCCAGTTACGTTGTGACGTTTGGTACACACAAAGCATTCCTACGGTATCCGGGAGTTACACGCTCTCATGGTCTAAGGAAAAGATACTTGACATTGGAAAAACTCTAGCAAACGAACTATACGATCTTGTGCTATGTTTAGGATTGGGTCTTGTCCATCACATCATTCTCCTAATGATGTGATCTCGTTATCAATGACATCCAATGTCCATAGTCAGGAAACCATGACTATCTGTTGATCAACGAGCTAGTCAACTAGAGGCTTACTAGGAACATGTTGGTGTCTATGTATTCACACATGTATTACGATTTCCGGATAACACAATTATAGCATGATTAAAAGACAATCATCATGAACAAGGAAATATAATAATAATCCTTTTATTATTGCCTCTAGGGCATATTTCCAACAGATGGGCCTTTTATGGGCTTTCATAGAGAGACCACGAAAAATAATTAGGTCAAAATAAATCAACATTGTGGGAATTGAACACAAGACCTCCTGTCTATCTCTTAGATGTAACAACCAAAGACTTATGCACCTTCCATATTTACTAATCCCAACTCACTCTAAATATACGAGTGGCAGTCATCATGTTTATTTATTTTTTTGCGAGAAAAGGAGTTGATATTAAAACGGCCAAATTACTGAAAGGTCCACACAGAAAAGGAAATTACAACCAAGCCCCTCTGCAACCCGACTACGCCGGCGCCGTGGACGAGCCGGTGACGCGCCATTTGCCGTTGCTCGCTGATGCCTTGGATCGAAGCAGCCCCCGGGCAAAACGGGAAGTCTCCGATCAACGGTCCCTGAGGACCTACACCCATGGCCGCCGTCATCGTCGCACCGCTCAACATCGCCTTCCTTCTCCAGATCTTCAACCGCAGGAATCGCCATCCCTCGATCTCTGGCATGGGGGAACCGTGCACGGCCTCTCCACCGAGCAGCGAGCACGAAGAAAGGAGCTGGTCCACCGCGGAGCTCCACCGGAACTTCGCCATCGAAGGGGAGACCAACACCTGCAAAAAGCCGATCCAGCCGCGCCGCCGCCTCCATGACGCCACCGGCTGGCTCCCTAGGCACGCCTACACTATGTACACATTGCAAATCGGGCCTCCCCGTCCTCCCGCCGCCGGACGGAGGGCGAGGGAGCCGCCGATTCGGCAACGGCGAGGTGGAGAGTCCGGGGTTCGCACAAATCGCCCTTCGTTCCTGTAGATGGGGAAGGGTGAGGTCCAAGGCTCATGTTTAGGGAGAGCTAATTAAGCGAAAGAGCCAATAAAGGAAAGATTGTGGGCTTAAATATAATATTTAAACGGATGTGGCTAATTAAAGAAAGGATTATAGGTAAATCGATGGAATAACTATTAGAAAAATTGCAGTCTTAATAAATTCTACATGAAGGGTTTGAGGTAAAAAAGGTAGGATAATTAAAATAAACGATCTATAGGCCTTAATGTGTTGGGGCTACTAAATTAGAAAAGAAGGGATTTGATTCCCGACTAAAACGGGTGAGGACTTCATGGTAATTAATGAAAGGATCATACTTAAATGCCATTAAAAAGAATTGTATTTAAATGAAATCGGTGGGACATTACATCCCGCAAAGAAAATATGAACATGACTAAATTGCAACGTATTTTTTTATGTTCATTTTGTAGAAGGACGATGATGCGTTGCAACATGTTCTTCATAATGAATCCGATGCTGTGGGACATTATGCTTGTGCAAAACATCAATTTTCCCCGTTGCAACACACAGGCATATGTGCTAGTGAGAGCAAAATCAATAAGGATACATTAGTTCATACATACGTCCTGATGATTGAGGAACCAGCATTCTTTTTTTCCTAAGAAACACAATACAGATACAAACGCTCATATACACATATACACGCATATACATTCACCACTATGAACATAGGCACGCACACTGTATGGCCATTCATTGGATTATGTACATATATACCCATAAAAATTTGAAGTTGAGAACTCCGTATGGAAAAGATCATTTAAGCTCACCGCTGCCGCTAGGAGCACTTCCTTCCACCGCCATCCTCCGGTGGCTCCCCTCTACCTCGGTCAACAGTGGTGAGGGGGTTGCCGGATTCACGTGTGTGGATCATTTTAGCCTTTAGTATCTTAAGTTTTGGGTTGTTCATCGTCTTGGTTTCGGTGCGGTGATGCGCTGAATAAAGATTCTTTAGATCCTACCCTAACAAGGTGATCAGTGCTATGGTTGGGTGTGGATTTGGAAATCAGTCTATTCAGGCAAGGATGGTGCAGAGACGACGGCATCCTTGAGGTGGACCTATGTCATTGGGCTCCACCATTTGCGACGGCGTCTGCTCCAGCGTCGATGCGGAGCTTGAGGGGTAGTCCAGAAGCGGATGGATTGTGGTCTGCATCGGCAGCATCTGTAACATGTGGATCGTGTGCTAGGTTTCGGCTCGTGGACGGCAGGTATGGTTTCCTCCTCCGACGTCATAGTCATGTGGTGGCGCCATCGAACAATAATTGTTTCGCCCTTGGCGAGCCACCTTGAAGCTTCGCAAAGCTGCATATCAGCTATGTAAACACGTCAAGCTCTGGTGTAGAGGTGATCAGTCATTTTTTTTTCCTTTGATGACTGCTGTGGTGGTGTTCCAATATGGACCACACAGAGAGCAAAATGAGCGAATCTACACTATAAATATGTTTATATACATCCATGTAGTCTATATTGAAAGCTTAAAGAATTTTTCGGTCTTATTTTTAATTTTACTTCTTGGTCGATGCTTCTTTGTGTAAAGGCTAACCTTCTAATCCTACTCGCATGCAACATGCATACGTTTACTCTCTCCGTTTCTTATTCTCCACGTCTTACGGTAGCAATAATCGTACACATCCACGGACGTTTTACAGGTGTTTTGCCGATCTTTCCCGAATAAGGCCATGCCTAACCAGTTAGGCGCACAACTCTAATCTGCACCGCACATCGACCATACACATCACATCATCCAGTACATATGTTGTCAAATCAGCATGTCTCCTCGCGCGGGTGGCTCCGGAGGAAAAAACCTAGATCCAAGCGCCCCTCCTCCGGGTGACTTCCTGGCCGCCGCCGCCGCCACCGGCAGCGGCGGTGATGGCGGCGCCCGGCCGCCAAAGGTGGCGGGCAAGATCTGCACGCCCTGGCATGGCTCCTTCGCGCGGGGAGCACCGTCTTGCGGGCGTCGCGGCGGCTGGCGGTTCTGGTGCGGTGGCGCGTGGCGGAGAGCACTGGAGGAGGAGGAGCACGGTCGCGAAGTGGAGAGGGGCGGCGGTCTTCCTCGGGCGCCGGCGTGTGTGTCGGAGGCCGCGGCGCGGGGTCCCTGGCGGCTGCAGATCTCGGAATGGAGCGGTGACCGGGCGCGGCGGTCGGGAGTCGCAGTGCTGTCCGGGGCGTGCGGTGTGCTTTCTGTCGGCGCCCGAGTGGCTCGGGGAAGGCAGCGCCTTGGATTGTTGGTGGTGGCGCGGTCAGGATCTGGCCGGAGCTCAGCTCAGGAAATCGCAAAGGGAGCGCCTTGGTGGGTGCGTGCGTTCGCTGGAGGCGCAGCGCGCTGGCTCCTCCCGTGCGTGTCGCAGCGGCTTGGCTGGCTGCCGGAGTGGTTTGGCCAACCCACGCCTGTGGTGCCGGCGGGTATTGGCAGCGCCAGGGAGGGTGGCTTGGAGCTGGTGACGTTTGTCTTTCGACCGTGCAGGAGCTGGAGGTTGGCCGGTGTGCTTTCGGCTGTGTGATGGGTCGGTGTTCCGCGACGGTTTTGGCCATGATGGCAACGGTGGTGTAACCCTGACAGATTAGCCCAATCCTTGGATAGGGGTGGGAGGTGTGCGACTGTTGGATGAAAATCTTGCTCGCGTCTTCGGCCGGAGCTGGCGGCGACGGCGCCTGTGGGTGTCGTTTCCCTCCTTACAGACGTCGCTGAGGTGTGTCGGCATCTCCCCTTCTTGATCGGGGTGTGGTCTCCGGGCGAAAGCCTTGGTCCATTGTAGGACTGGCGATGGCGACGGTGTGACGTCATTACTCTGTTGAGAGCATCGTAGGAGGAGACTTGGCTAGCTAATTCTGTCTGGTGGTTCTCCGGTGCTTGCAGCTGGTTAGATTTGATCTTCGTGACCGCTATGTACGCAGCTGCCGGTGAATTGAAGACGATGGCTTTCTCGAGGCCGACCGAGTCTTGCTACCCACCCGTCGTCTCCTCTTAGGCACTCAATGGTGGTAGAGCGTTGGCAAGGAAAATACGGTTGGAGTTGTTGTTCTTCGAGGTGACTGGTGTTTGTGGTGACGCGGCTAGATGATTGGTTTAGGGCAGGCCCTTTTGCTTGTGTTTGTATCTGTCGTGGTGGCTAATCTGTTGATTAGCTTCGGTGTGGAGTTGTGCTACACTTGTTGTTCGCAGTAAGATGTAGTTTTTTGTACTTGATTTCTGCCTTCTATAAAAATATAATACGCCTAGGCGTACTCTCAAAAAAAATCAGCATGTCTACTCTCTCTCTCTCTTCTCTCTTCTCTCTCCCAAATAACTCCATCCCTTTTATGGAGTACACTTCACAGCAATATTCCATGTCGTGTTAACTTAGCTAATAGACATGTAAAAGTCTCGCCTAAGTCACAAAACATTTGTTGTTTCTATGTGACAGAGCAAAAGAAGTCTGGAGAAGACTAGGGATGGACGATATTATCGACAGAGTTTGTAAAATAGACTATGCGGATGAGGCAATCTTGAAATATTTACTTTCATTACCAGATCAGGAACTATGTATTATGGGCACTCGTAATGTGCGTGACATGATTGCCATATCAGCCTGGTACTTGTGGTGGGAAAGGCGCAAATTGGTACACAATGAGACTACTCAGAATGCACAACAGATATCCATGGGGATACACGCTCTCGCTGCCAATTTTGTTAATGCCTCCTCGCCGAAGGCTTCCATGAAAAAAGGAGGATGGTCTAACCCCCCGACGGGATTTGTTAAACTTAACGTTGATGCTTCTTTTGACCAAGACCTTCTCAGGGGTACAATCGGGGCTGTCTTAAGAGATTACAAAGGTAGGTTCATCGGTGGGGGGAATGGTAAGATTGACTGGTGTGCAGATGTGTTGATGGCTGAAGCTTTGGCGTTAAAATTTGGCCTATCGCTTGCGCAAAGGACGGCTTGTAATCGCATAATTATTAACTCGGATAATATGGAGGTGATCGAGACCATGAACGAAGGAGGACGATCGTCAGGGGAAGCAACTGCAATTTTTTATGATTGTTTTCACTTAGCTTGCGATTTTTCTATTTCTATATTCGAGCATTGTAATAGAGAGGCAAATAAAGTTGCTTATGAACTTGCCAAGTTGGCTAGATTTTCATTCATTTCTGATTGGTTTGAGGAATCACATAATGCAATTGTAACAATCCTCATAAACGATGTAATGATTATTTCTAATGAATAAAGCTCGAACTTTCTTTCAAAAAAAATTCCATCCCTTTTATTCAACTTTTTCTAACTTAAATCATTTATATCATTTAAACGAATATTTTGATTCCATATATATATATATATATATATTTAAAATCATGGCGCAAAGACCTTTAGAACAAGACTAATATTGGATATATTTCAACTATTTTGAATTTTTTTAATTAGTGAAATCTGTTGTTGGAACGAGTGAAATATGTTACTGAAACGAGTGAAATCAATTTTTAAAATTAGTGAATCAATTTTTTAAATGAGTGAAATCTATTATTGGAATTCCCCTTTGATCAGTAAGTAAAGCCCGAAGAATCGAATTCGGCAGGGCAGCCTCGCAGTGGCCGTGGCTCATGCTTGGACATGCAGATGCAGCTGCAGTCGTCGAGGCTAGTCGTCGAGGCACCAGCAGTGATAGTCCGGCTTGGACATGCTGAGGAGCTCCTCCGGCGACATGCGCTCCAGCTCCCGCTGCCTCCGCGCCGGGAATGCCACCGCCGCGCACGCATCGTCTTCGCCCCCGTTCTTCGGCGGGCCGTGCCTCATCGAGCTCATTCTCTTGTACAGCCGCATGGCCGCCACGCAGTCCTCGTAGGGGTGCTGGTGGCCCGTCTGGATGTCGTAGCCGAGGCAGCTCTGTGTGAGGAACCGGAGCGAGTTGCTCATCAGCCTGCCGCTCGTCTTCATCAGCGGCGGATATTCCGCCGTGTCCCGCTTCAGGTACGCCGGGTAGTCCATGCCCAGCGCGTCGAGATCGTGCTCCAGGCCGTGGCCGACGAGGAGCCTGGCCGCGCCGCGGGAGGACCTGACCTTCCACGGCTGCTCGCCGTTGAGGAGGATGGCTTCCACCTGCCGCTGCATCATCTTCACCGTCGGCGCGTCCCGCAGGTACTCAGGGCGGATCCCCGTGGTCTCGTACCGGTAGTGCGTCACCGGGAGGAGCGGCCTCACAAAGTTCTCGAAGACGATGGTCTCATTCTCGTCGATGACGCAGACGCGCCCGCAAACGTCCAGCGTCCCGTCGCTGCCGCCGCCCACCATCTTGCAGCCCAGCGCCACCACACCACCGACGGGCACTCTTGGCATGGACCTCGAGGGAACCGGGGCGCGGGAGTGGTGACAGGTTGGGCTGTGGGCGCGGAGGGAGCCGGAGCTAGGGAAGACGGCGAGGCAGAGCGAGCAGCCCTTGGCAGCGAAGGCCGTGGCGCAGGCGGGCTTCGGGGGCAGGGAGGCGCCGAAGCCGAGGTGGTCGCGGAGGGCGTCGAGCGAGCGGCAGTGCTTCCCGCAGACGCCGCAGCGCGGCTCGTGCGGCGAGTGGTGCGACGCGCGCATGTGCTCCACCAGGTGCTCCATCCTGTTGAACTGGCGGTAGCACGCCGCGCACTTGTTCCGGCTGCATGCACCCAACGAACTGAATCATCCATCGTCACTACTAGTAAAACATAGAGCAAAAACAAAATGTGCAGAAACTAAAATTTGGTGGCATGATGTCACAAAACTTTCGAACCTACTGCAGCCTATACAGTAGAGTTATTCAACTGCATGCAAAATGTGTAATGAGAAGACAAATGAAACGGAGCAGGTGGCCAGTGAGTGCACCTGTGGGCATCTGAAGAGCTAGCCATGATCACTCAGTCACCTTTCCTAAGCAAATAAGCAGTGCAGGATGCAGCAAACAGAGGTTGAGATTGGTTGGGTGGATTGTAAGAATCTGTGCACACGGACGGACGGCTATTTATCTGCCTGCAAAACCGATGGCATTCGATTCTTGATGGCGACTTGCCTTCTTCACCAGTGCTTATTACTACAGAGGCGACAAGATGTACTCATCTTTCTTGGAGCATCAAGAACATACACACCAGCCCCCGCAAAAGAAAAAGAACATAGACACGAGAACGCCCTCATGATACACCAGCTGCTGTATGTAGAAAGGAAAAGAGAGGGGAGAGAGATCAGATACCCTGGTCAACAGATCCGGTTTGAACCAAAAGGCAAGAACAAACTGATGGAAAGATTATCCTATCATTGGCTTTGCTTTAGCGATGGAGGAGAGGCGGAGAGCCGCAGAGGGCCATGGATCCAACCATGGATATCCTAGGAACATACCTTCTGGAGCTAGCTTTGCTTTTGGGGACGTTGTCATCTCGTTCTCGGCGGGGATCAAAGGACGGTCCTGGCCCGGCGCATCTGGTTTGCTATCTTCAGTGACTACAAATCGACGTCGAATAGATTCACAAAACTGAAGGTTCATGGTGAGCGCAACCGCGGCATGTTGGACGGATCTTGTTCAAGCTGAGTTTGGCATGTCATGAGGCCAAAAATAACATATGTTTTCTTCAGTGGACAAAAAATGTGTTTTCTGTTGTAACAACGAGTCTAATGAAGCAAATTTAGTATTGTAGGCATTGATTTTTTTGGTAAACATGGTCAAACTATCACAAGTTTGACTGAAGATGCAGTTAAAACTTCAATTAATTTATAATGAAGCACCTGGTGCTTTTGACGATTGTACATTTGTCTAATGTTATAACTAAAAGCACAAGAGCGTAATATAGGCTAGTTAAACTTTCTCCTCCTTCGTCACATGCGGAGGTGCTTCCATTACTTGTAAACGATGCCACAGTTTTGCTAGAGGAATAAAGGAGGAGAAGTTCAAAAAGAAAAGAGGAGACCACGTCCCATTGCTACCGGAGCAACTGGCGAAGAGATAACCACTTCACCCTCGGCCACAATGACAAACCAAACCCTGGGCCACTACTCACAGAGCCTTAGAGTCACCTCTAGAAGATCACCTAATATGCTTATCTTGCCCACAAAATTCGAAATTCATCTCAAAATTCTAAAAAAAAAAGGTAAAGTATCATGCAAGAGCGGTGTCATGGGCCATGCCTAATACGAAGGCGAGGGGTGAGTGATTTTTTATGGGTTTCGTTGGCAGTTTTCGTTGACAGATAGTCTTTCTGCTGAAGATAAAAGCAGACTGACTGAGAAATTTACTTTGGATGAAATTAAAACTGACGTATTCTCTTTGCGTCACAATAGAGCAGCCGGTCCGGATGGCATGCCTACTGAGTTTTTCCAGTCCTTTTGGAATCTAATTGGTGATGGTCTCTTTAATCTCTTCCAAGATTTTTATGATGGAGCTATCGACATTTCCAGGCTTAACTATGGTGTAATTACTCTGATAGCTAAAGGACACGGCGCTGATAGAATTGAGATGTTTAGACCCATGTGCATGCTCAACGTTCCCTTCAATTTTTTTACTAAGGTTCTCAATAGTAGAGCCATGCTTGTTGCTGATAAAACTGTTTCGAAAGTTCAATCTGCTTTTATTAAGGGTCAGTTACTCTTAGATAGTGTAGTTGTTCTTCATGAAACCCTACACTCTATTCATAAATCAAAATGCTCTGTTGTGCGTTTTAAAGTGGATTTCAAGAAGGCATGTGATAAAATTAAGGGATTTTTAATTCCGTGTGCCCGTTTTCTTAGTTGCGCTCACTTTTCCCCGGTCATATTTTTCCCGTTCTTTTTGGGCATTTTTTCGGGGGGGGGGGGGGGGGGAGTGAGGAAAATGTGAAGGCAAAAAACACGAGACATAGGGAAAAGTGAGGAAAAAGTTAACGGAGAGGGAAAAGTGAGCACAACTAAGAAATCGGGGGCACGGAATTAAAAATCCCTAAAATTAATTGGGACTTTATGCTTAATACTTTAAGAATGAAAGGCTTTCCCGATCGATTCGTTCAATGGACCAATGCTGTTGTTAGCAACGGTAAAGTAGCTATAACAATGAATGATATGCTTGGTCCATAGTTTATCACTCGTAAAGGCCTGAGGCAGGGTGATCCTTTCTCCCCACTTCTGTTTAATTTAGCGGCCGATGTTCTTGCTGCCCTGGTCCAAAGGGCACAAGAACAAGGGTTCATTAGAGGAGTACTCCCCAGGTTGTATAAAGGGGGGTTAACTATTTTACAATACGCGGATGACACTGTTTTTTGCTTTGAGGATGATCTTGAAAGCTCCAGGAACCTTAAGGTTATTTTGTGTGTGTTCGAACATTTAACTGGTTTGAAAATTAATTTTATGAAAAGTGAGATTCAGTGTTTTGGCGAGGCTTTGTCCAAACAAGATGCCTATGCTCAAATTTTTTCTTGTGTAATAGGTAATTGCCCGTTTAGATATTTAGGAATTCCTTTACATTTTAAGAAGCACTGTAATGCTGATTGGAACCCAGCTGAGGAGAAAGTTGAGAAGAGAGAAGCTTCCTGGCAAGGGGGCTTACTCTCGTTGAAGGCGCGTCTAACGCTTGCTGAGACATGTCTGAGTAACATTCCTAGTCAACTATTATCTTTTTTCCGGCTTCCTAAAGGAGTGGGTGAACGATTTGACTTCTTTCATGCTCGCTTAGTTTGGCAAGAGAAAGATGGGGTTAGAAAGTATCACTTGGTCAATTGGTTGGATGTATGCCAACCTAGAGACCAAGGGGGCTAGGAGTTACTAATTTTGATGTTAAGAATATTAGTCTATTGTGTAAATGCCTCTGGAGGTTAGAAAATGAAGATGGTGACTGGCAGGAGATGCTCCGAGTCAAATATCTGTAAAAAAAAAGACTTTAACTCAATGTGAGGCATCTCTTGGTGGCTCACATTTTTGGAATGGATTAATGAGTGTTAAAGATATTTTCTATTCATGCTGCTAGAGAGTTGTGGGGGATGGTCGTAAAACCAGATTTTGGGAAGATGCGTGGTTGAGCGACAAACCTCTCTACCTTTTATTCCCTCGTTTATATAACTTGACTTTCAATCAACACATTACTGTTGCTAAGGTTGTGAGTCAGGACTTCAATTGTATTCGTTTTCGTAGATGTTTGTATAGAGAAACACTGAATATGTGGAATGACCTACTTGATATGTGCAGTCAGGTTACCTTGAGGGAGGAACCTGACAAAGTTAAATGGTTGCTGACTAAATCTGGAATGTTTTCTATTAAATCGCTTTATCATTATATTATCACGAAGAATGTTGTGTTTCCTTTCAAAATACTTTGGAGGATGAGGATGCCTCTAAAGGTGAAGGCTTTTGTTTGGCTAGTTATCAAAGGAAGGATACTAACCAAGGATAATCTCAGTAAGAAAGGGTGGTCAAGAGATAAGCATTGTGAGTTCTGTGATGCTGATGAAAACATAGACCACCTCTTCTTTACTTGCTCGTTTGCTAAATTTCTTTGGAATGTGATCTGTGGGGCTTTGGGCAATCCAACCACCCCTAAATCTTTCTTTGATTTGTGTCAAAATTGGTTACCAACCTATACTGGCAAAAGATAGGGTTGTGGTGACCGTTGGTGCTGCTGCCTTAATTTGGACTATTTGAAAAACAAGAAATAAATCTTGTTTTCAATGTATAATTCCTGTCGAACCTACTAATGTAATTTTTACTCTGTGCACTTCGTGGGACTCTTGGGTCGTCCTACAGAAAAGAGGAGTACAAAAAATGCTTGACGCGGTATCTAAAGGACTCTCTCAGGTGGCAAGTGAAGTCTTCAGGCGGGCGCACAGTTGGGGGCCTACTGTCTGAAGAATTTGCTGTTAAAGTCTGAGTTAGCCTATGATATATATACTAGTAAAAGAGCTCGTACGTTGCAACAGGGAGTAAACTTCGTTTGTCATGCACTAGTGTTGGCCAGGTCTAGAAACTGGGTCACGTTACATGGCTCGCTGATGACAAACACTAGTGCAGAACCGGGCTTTAGCACCGGTTCGTAAGGCCCTTTAGTACCGGTTCTGCAACCGGTACTAAAGTGTGGGGACTAAAGCCCCCCCCCCCCTCTTTAGTACTGGTTCAACACGAACCGCCAATAAAGGGTCATCGCGTGGCACGAGGTGCGCCGTGGTCTAGGGACATCAACCGGGACTAAAGGAATTTTTGATTTTTTTTGAAATAAAGCAAAAACAGCCCATCTACTGGGCCGGCACGACCTGCATACGACTAGAAACCTAGCCTCTAGTTAGGCCAGGATGCAGGCCCGTACGGCCTAGTAGGCCCCACAGGCCAGAAGACCCGCAATAGGCCCACAAAGGCCTGCTTAGAGAGGAGCTTGACACGGTAGCCGTGGCCGAGCTTATAAACCGATGCGAGCTCCTCTCAACTTGCGAGGTGAGACTAAACATTGTGCACTACGGGTGGCAGCGCATCCCTTTAGTACCGGTTGGTGGCACGAACCCATACTAAAGGGGGGGGGGTCTTTAATACCGGTTGGAGCTACCAACCCGTACTAAAGGCCACCACCTCTTTAGTACCGGTTCGTGGCACGAACCGATACTAAAGGTTCGCCACAAAGCGGTACTAATGAGCGCCGCCCGCCTAGCCATTGGAACCGGCACTAATGATTACATTAGTGCCGGTTCAATTACAAACCGGGATTAATGAGCTTTACATTAGGCCCTTTTTCTACTAGTGAAAAGCAATGACTGGACTAAGAAAAAAGTTCTTCGCGCTACCGGTTCGAGATATGGGACGTGATATTGAATAAATTAATATGAATTCTTGTGCATTCGTGATGGACGTAGTTGGTCAAGTGAGGCGTGTTTCTGCCCAGCCACTATGCCAAGAGAAGAAAGCGTCGATGATGGGCGTCGGCTATTCGACGCAAGTGACGATACCTGGAATGTTTTTTGTAGACAGTTCACTACAGATGATTTTGACTAAGACAACATGTATATGTATAAATTGTGTAAAAAATATTTATCATCATATATATATATATATATATATATATTGTACATCACAACTTTGTCCATTTTTCTGTATAATGTGCTTAAATGGAACTGTCTGTGGTAAACCTCTGAAAGTTGCCTGTCTCGATGATGCGTTGTTTCTATCAACTGTAACTGCAAGAAGGAGCAAACCAGTTGAGTTTGCACTCAAGAGATCTCCCAGTTGAACATGCGTGGTCGGTAAAATTTAAGGCTACCGTCATGTTTTGGCATTACGTGAGGTTTGGATGAGCAGAGACCAAACACATCCTTTGAATGCCCTGTGAAGGTCTCTCTCAAATAAGAGGCACACACCTAGCTAAGCACTTGCCACACACACAGATCTCTTTTTTTTTTTTAATAACACACGGATCTCTTCTTCCCCACTCCTATGCTACGTGTCTGCACCCTATCTCCATGTCCAGCTCACTCTCTACTGATGAGTGAAGACTTGCCTCGTTTGCTGCTGAAACGTGAAATCCCTTCGCTTTCCAAGATGGCGTGATTTTCTACTCTTCCCCTTTTTCTTTCGCACACAAAGCAGTGGTCATACTTGGACCTCACAGCTAATCCCCAGACCCATCTTCGTCCTCTTCCTCTGTTCATCTTCAGAGCTTGAGTCCAACATGCATCTAGCTCCAAGCCTCCTGTATCCCTTCCCTCCATTCCTTCTGCCTTGTGCTTCTCAGATTCTCAAGCGGCTGGCGGAAGCGGGACAACAGATGCCGCATAAGGCAGAGGACAGCTCTAGGACCGGTTGGCAAGTGGCGGATTGAGGATGGACGGGCTCCGGCAGTCCAGCGGAGTTCGGTATTTTGGAACCCAATAGATTGGTAATCCCCAATTCCTGATGAACTCTAGATGTCTTTGGATTATTGAAATCTTGCATATCGATCTGGGTCAAAATCGATTGATCGAGGTCGTGATCTGGTAAGTGATCTAGTTCGACCTGACCTCGTCCCTCTGGTAAGTGATCTAGTTCGACCTGACCTCGTCCCGGACCCTCGATTACAATCAACCCCGAATCGGAGGCTTCGTGCGTCGGTGCAGCCTTGTCCATTCTAGAGAATCAGGGTCCCACAAGCGGACGACGTTCATGGCGGACCATGTCCGTGCACAGCACGACGGCGGTGCGGCTGTCGACGAGGTGAAGGAAGAGTATTAGGCTCCTGGAATTGGTATCGGAGGACAGCATCGAGGTCGGCATCGGCGAGTTCCTACGACATGGGTTAGGAGTTTTCAACGAAAAGAGACAATGCCAAGTCCTTGCGGAGGCTGGTGGGTTAGGTTTGGGACCCGTGGAGAACAAACGTGTCAAAGTTGAGCACAGAACCAGCACCATAGAGTACTGAAGCATAAAATGTATTCTTACATTTTAATCTTAGCTGTCAATCTTTATGATTAATATTAAATCACCGGATATAAAAAGGGTGGCGTATGAAGAATTATGAAAGATTCCGTCTTTTATTATTAGGTAAAGATATGCTACTTGTCGAATGTGTAGAACTGGTGTTATTGATCTGGTTTCTTTAGTGGGAGTTGATGTGTTTACCATCGTTAGGGTGTGGTTTAGATATCCAGGGATATGTAGGTTTTTTTTTTCTTTTCTTTTGCTCCTATCTTATTGTGTGAGTTTTTTTGGTCTGTAGTGCTTCACTGTATTGGCCTACAAAAAAGAAGCTTTACCCAAACTCCATTTTCATAATGAAAATGGGGGCCGTGTGGCCCATTTGCTCGAGAAAAAACTGGTTTTTCTCAGTCCTGTTCTGTTTTTTGGTTTGGGTGATTTTTCTTTTGCGATTTTTTTCATTTTTATTCCATCAGCTTTCTTCATGTTTTGTCTTTCTCTTTTTGTTTCTTTTTTATTTTCTTATCCTTTTTTATTCTTTAAACTTTTTTAAATGCAAAATATTGAAAATGTTCAGTTTAAAAAAACAATATCAATAAAATTGTAAAACACAAAAAAGAACAAAAATGTTCACATTTTTAATGTAAAAAAAATAGAAAATGATCATACCATTTTGAAAGAAAAAAGCATGCATGTTCTACAAAAATGTTCACATGTTTTTGAAAAAATAAATGTATTCGTGTAGTCTTTAAATGCTCACACATGTTTTCTTAAAAATGATTTTGTATCCAAATAAGTGTTCTCATTTTTTGCTTCAAAAAGCTCCATGTTTTTGTTAAACCGCCAAAGAACAGGAGTAAATAGAGAAAACCAAGAGATATGAAATGGCTAATGATTCAAAAGAGTATGGTTACAGGAATGATGAAAACCCCAAAAATGGGCCCTTGGCCCATCAACGCACCCCATTATGATACCGTATATTTTTTTCTCGAGAATCCATGAATGGCATTTCCTATATGGCGCTTGAAGCGCCGGTTTTAGGGCCAGTTCTATTCACTCGATTTTGGAGAATCACGGTGTGGAGAATTAGAAGCTGAAAAGAACTCCAAACTGCCTCGAGAATCGCAGAGGATCATCCCAAAATCCTAGTGTATCTCAAAATCATTCAATACCCATGATTCTTGCGATTCTAAAGTGTCCCCCAAAACAAAATGTTTCGTTTTGAAACCTTGCCCCTATTTGAGGGTGTAATTATAGCAGAAATGCCATCAGATCCAAACACCCATAAATGGCTCGGCCTCGCCCGACCCATAAAGTGCTGAAAATTGTTGAACGAACTAAACTAACCTGCTGTTCGGGAGCAGCTGCTGATTTATTCGTGCGGTTGCTAGTGTTGCGTCTATGCTTGTAATTTGTGCGTGCTTTGATCAACCATGTTGTGTACACATTTTCAACCTAGAAGCACTACAGATATTTCAGCACACAACTCATACAACAATCTCATATTGGAATCTCAGAAAAGAAATGGATGGCTGATTATGTGGGAAGTTGATTCTGTGGGCGGTTTCTCAAAATCAGATTCTGGCGCATCATGAATCGAAAAGAACAAGCACTTCGTAGGTTTCGCAGACTAACTCACACCCTTGATCTGAACGTGCCAGCCCATGTAAGTCACAAAGCAGTGAAACTCAATTGTGTTTTGTTAAGCTTCTGGAAGCTTTCCAGCTCGGTTATGGGAAGCTTCCGGTCGGGATTTTTTCCTAGTTTTTCTAAATACGGTTTTCTGAAGTTTTATCTAGATTTATCATTTTTTGTTTTTATTTTTTTTACTCTTTTTCTTTTCTTTACTTTTAATTTTAAATTTTTCGAAATGCATGGACCTTTTTTTCAAAATGGATGAACCATTATTCAAATTTGATGTTTTTTAAAATTCAATCAAATTATTTTATGAACATTTTCAAAATCAATGAACTTTTTTTAATTTGATGAACCATTTCAAATTCAATTATTATTTTCAAAATTATTTCAAATTGATGATTTTTTTAAAAAATTGTGAAGTTTTATTCAAATTTGATGAGAATTTTTCAAATTGATGAATTTCTTTTTCGAAATCCATGAACATTTTTAATTCACGTACTTCTTTATATTTTTTTATTCTCTTTTTTTGCAAAAGTCAGCGGTTTACTGGTCAACTGATCAACCACGACCGGTCAAATGCGATCAATTGAACAGTCGATCGCTTGCCTTCTTCTTGGGCCGGCCAACAATGGGGGGGGGGGGGGGGGGGGGGCATGAGCGCTAGGGAGCAGTCCGGACACTTAAGGCGTAGAACAGGAGCTCCCACCATGAACAGTCTTTTAGACGGCCCAAAACGACGGAAAAGAATCCCACCATGGCCTAATTAATGTTGCAATATTTCCTTTTTTTAGATAAGTGCTGCAAATGCCAGGTCTCTCTTATTACAAGACCAAACAATTGTTCGCCTACAATGTCTCGCGACCCAATAACATTCCTCAACTAGTTTTGCAAATCTACTATGCACCAGTTTGAACCAGTTTTGGTACCTTCATGAGCAGTTTTAGGAAGGTTTCGACCTACTCATTTTTTTATTTCACTGGCTTTTTCCATTTTATTTTCTTTCTCTTTTTTTTTATTTTCGAATTTCCAAACACATGTCAATTCTTTAAATACATGTAAAAATTCTTACGTGTATAAGATGTGCAATTTTTAGAGACACATTGGACAATTTTTTCCAAATACACATTGAATATTTATCCTATCACATATTTAACATTTGCAAAATGTACATTGCACTTTTTTTAATGCACACTGAAATTTTTTAATACATGTTTTTACAATGTAATTAACATTAGAATGTGCAAACATTTTTTATGATTACAACTTATCTTTAATCGGCACTAACATTTTCTCTTTGTTATGATTTCATTTCTAAAATTGTGAGCACTATTTTTTACAGTTCACTACCATTTTTTTAAATGTCATAAAACATAGTTTTAGATGCGCAATTATTTTTAAAAGTTGTGAACCTTTCTTAAAATTATGTGAATACTTTTTATATTTTCATGAATTTTTTAATAATGAAATATTTTTAAAGGTGCGAACATTTCTAAATGGCACGGTCGTTTTTTTAATATATGAACCATTTTGAAAATTCTGTGAACAAAATTTTACATTTCATGAAAATTGTTTTTATACACGGTGAACGTTGTTAAAAATTGAAGCATAGTAATTTTTGAAACATATATAGTTAGAATATTTTTGATATATAAAAAAGGAAAAGGAAAAATATGATGTAAAAGAACAGAAATGGGGATGTCGGTATATAACTACATGGTGTGTGTTAACGCGCATGCTCTGTCCCATAATGGCCTAGCCCATACCGTCAGCAATAGGTGAGACCTAAACGCGCCCGACTGCACCAACTCTGGTATGGCCATCTTTCGTCTTGAACGTGCTATGCATCTGGAGGCATATATAGACGAAAAATCCAAATAGTGTTCGGGGCAACTGGAGCTTGGTTTTTAAAAATAAATGGAAAAGCGCATTTTAGTACCTATATTTACCTGTAAATTTCCCTGAAAAAGTGATTATTGCAGGCTACACAGAAGGAGAAAACAAAATTATGTCAATATATATTTAAGGTACTATTTGTTGTTATAGATCCACACTCTTTATGTTGCGCAAAAAGGAGTAATATATTGATAAACTTTAACGTGTACATAGCAGACATCGTATGTGTAGAACATATTTTGAAAAAAGAGAAATGTATGTTTTGTATTTCTGAAAAAATGGAGCTCCGACACACCCGAGTGTGAAAACCACCTCGCTCCATGGATGGACGTCTTGATGCAACTCACCAAGCTAGAGAAACTATCTTAGGAGTCTTTGTTCTTCCTCGATTTGTCCCTACTCTTTCAATCTATTGCATCTTTCTTTACTTGATAATTAAAGTGAGATTGATGGTCTAAAAAAGGACACATGAGGACTTGTGTTGCTTACATCCTATACTCTGACAGGTTTGTCTTCGTCCCCTTCCTTTTATTTTCCCCAAATGACTTTACACCGCCTTCCACGTGTTGCTAAAACCTCTACTGGATCGATTGCTAGCCCTCTCTATTCTTCATGACATGTCGTTCCCACCACCACATTATCGCCATTTCCCTTGACTAGTTGCCGCCACCATTGGTGCCACCCCATGAACCCCGGCCAAGCACTCCCCTAATCTTGACATTAACTCATTATGCCGGTGCCAAGATACCCCTAAGTTCCATTCAACCTCCGATGCCTTCCTTTTCCTCCTAGATACCTTAATAAAGTTAATTAGTTGGTCTAAAAACACACCATGAGGGCTTAGGGAACTACAATCTCTTCCTTACTTTCTTTTCAAAAGACTTCGGAGGGCCTTCTGCAGTGTCAAACCTACTCACCCCATCAACGATCCCCTCTTTCTCCTTTGTGTCACGCCGGCCACACGCCACGTTGGTAAATCTGATGCACTTGCACACACTAGCTAACAACGCCCGATTGCAGCAATCCTTGTAGCTTACGGAACGAGATTGGATGACAAACTGTATTGATTATCTTGATGTCATTGAAAGTGATGTCGCGCCTTTTGTGCATGAATTTCACACAACGATGATGCGAGTGTACCCACATCGGCCTATGGTCTTTGGACCACTCTTTGCCCCCTTTCACTTCCATGCTGATCTTCCTTGGCCGGACCACTCGTTTCACTCTCAAGCTCCATGAGAGCAAATAAATCAATTCAAGATGTTTCGTCAGCCTTTATGCCATGTTCGTGCTTTAAGTTACTTCGTAGTTTTTAATATATATATAAGAGCATGACTGAACTCGCACCGAAAGCTAGTCCCTCCGTTACAAAATAACTGTCGCGGTTTTAGTTCAACTCCGATCCAAAATAAGTGTCACGGTTTCAGTTCAAACTTGAACTAAAACCACAACACTTATATTGGAACAAATTGAGTATTATTTTATTAGGAAAACGTCATGACGAACTGACTAGATTATCCCCTTTCTATGGTAGGTCCAAAATACATGTTTCTTTGGTAGAATGATAGTTAATTGGGAAAGTGTATGTTTCTTTGTTGCCTTTGTTGGAAATATGCCCTAGAGGCAATAATAAAAGCATCATTATTATATTTCCTTGTTCATGATAATTGTCTTTATTCATGCTATAATTGTGTTATCCGGAAATCGTAATACATGTGTGAATAACAGACACCAACATGTCCCTAGTAAGCCTCTAGTTGACTAGCTCGTTAATCAACAGATAGTCATGGTTTCCTGGCTATGGACATAAGATGTCATTGATAACGAGATCACATCATTAGGAGAATGATGTGATGGACAAGACCCAATCCTAAACATAGCATAAAGATCGTATAGTTCGTTTGCTAGAGTTTTGCAACGTCAAGTATCTTTTCCTTAGACCATGAGATCGTGTAACTCCCGGATACCGTAAGAGTGCTTTGGGTGTACCAAACGTCACAACGTAAACTGGGTGACTATAAAGGTATACTACGGGTATCTCCGAAAGTGTCTGTTGGGTTGACACGGATCAAGACTGGGATTTGTCGCTCCGTATGACGGAGAGGTATCACTGGGCCCACTCGGTAATGCATCATCATAATGAGATCAAAGTGACCAAGTGTCTAGTCACGGGATCATGCATTACGGTACGAGTAAAGTGACTTGCCAGTAACGAGATTGAACGAGGTATTGGGATACCGACGATCGAATCTCGGGCAAGTAATATATCGATTGACAAAGGGAATTGCATACGGGGTTGATTGAATCCTCGACATCGTGGTTCATCCGATGAGATCATCGTGGAGCATGTGGGAGCCAACATGGGTATCCAGATCCCGCTGATGGTTATTGATCGGAGAATCGTCTCGGTCATGTCTACATGTCTCCCGAACCCGTAGGGTCTACACACTTAAGGTTCGGTGACACTAGGGTTGTGAAGATATGTATATGCAGTAACCCGAATGTTGTTCGGAGTCCCGGATGAGATCCCGGACATCACGAGGAGTTCCGGAATGGTCCGGAGGTAAAGAATTATATATAGGAAGTGCTGTTTCGGCCATCGGGACAAGTTTCGGGGTTACCGGTATTGTACCGGGAGCACCAGAAGGGTCCCGGGAGTCCACCGGGTGGGGCCACCTATCCCGGAGGGCCCCATGGGCTGAAGTGGGAAGGGACCCAGCCCTTAGTGGGCTGGGGCGCCACCCCTAAGGGGCCCATGCGCCTAGGGTTAGGGGAAACCCTAAAGGGGGGCGCCCCCTTGCCTTGGGGGGCAAGCCCCCCACCCTTGGCCGCCGCCCCCCCTAGGAGATCCATCTCCTAGGGCCGGCGCCCCCCCTGGCACCCCTATATATAGTGGGGAGAGGAGG
The DNA here is from genome assembly GCA_034509565.1 of Triticum monococcum. NCBI lineage: Eukaryota > Viridiplantae > Streptophyta > Magnoliopsida > Poales > Poaceae > Triticum > Triticum monococcum. The sequence continues at coordinate 678,329,543 of CM067845.1, forward strand.
GACTTGATGCTACGGCTTTTGGTGCATCCCTCTCTCCCTGTTACGTCTCTCTCTCTCGTAGTACACGGCGAAGCCCTGCTGTCGTGACGCCCTGCATCCACCACCACGCCGTCGTGCTGTTGGATCATCATCAACCTCTCCTCCCCCCCTTGCTTGATCAAGAAGGAGGAGACGTCTCCCGTCCCGTACGTGTGTTGAACGCGGAGGTGCCGTCCGTTCGGCACTTGGTCATCGGTGATTTGGATCACGTCGTGTTCGACTACATCATCCCCGTTCTTTGAACGCTTCCGCACGCGATCTACAAAGGTATGTAGATGCATCTGATGACTCGTTGCTAGATGAACTCCTAGATGGATCTTGGTGAAACGAGTAGGAAAATTTTTGTTTTCTGCAACGTTCCCCAACAGTGGTATCAGAGCTAGGTCTATGCGTAGTTCTTCTTGCGTGAGTAGAACACAATTTGTTGTGGACGTGGATTTGTCAACTTTCTTGCCGCTACTAGTCTTTTCTTGCTTCAGCGGTATTGTGGGATGAAGCGGCCCGGACCAACCTTACACGTACGCTTACGTGAGACCGGTTCCACCGACTAACATGCACTAGTTGCATAAGGTGGCTGGCGGGTGTCTGTCTCTCCTACTTTAGTTGGAGCGGATTCGATGAACAGGGTCCTTATGAAGGGTAAATAAAAGTTGACAAATCACGTTGTGGCTTTAACGTAGGTAAGAAAACGTTCTTGCTAGAACCCTAATTCAGCCACGTAAAACTTGCAACAACAATTAGAGGACGTCTAACTTGTTTTTGCAGCAAGTGGTTTGTGATATGATATGGCCAAAGTTGTGATGAATGATGAATGATCTATATGTGATGTATGAGATGTTCATGCTATTGTAATAGGAATCACGACTTGCATGTCGATGAGTATGACAACCGGCAGGAGCCATAGGAGTTGTCTTTATTCTTTTATATGACCTGCGTGTCATTGAGAAATGCCATGTAAATTACTTTACTTTATTGCTAAACGCGTTAGCCATAGTAGTAGAAGTAATAGTTGGCGAGTAACTTCATGGAGACACGATGATGGAGATCATGATGATGGAGATCATGGTGTCAAGCCGGTGACAAGATGATCATGGAGCCCCAAGATGGAGATCAAAGGAGCTATGTGATATTGGCCATATCATGTCACGTTTATTATTTGATTGCATGTGATGTTTATCATGTTTTTGCATCTTGTTTACTTAGAACAACGGTAGTAAATAAGATGATCCCTCATAATAATTTCAAGAAGTGTTCCCCCTAACTGTGCACCGTTGCGACAGTTCGTTGTTTCGAAGCACCACGTGATGATCGGGTGTGATAGATTCTAACGTTCACATACAACGGGTGTAAGACAGATTTACACATGCAAACACTTAGGTTGACTTGACAAGCCTAGCATGTACAGACATGGCCTCGGAACACAGAAGACCGAAAGGTCGAGCATGAGTCGTATAGAAGATACGATCAACATGAAGATGTTCACCGATGTTGACTAGTCCGTCTCACATGATGATCGGACACGGCCTAGTTAACTCGGATCATGTTATACTTAGATGACTAGAAGAGAGATGTCTATCTAAGTGGGAGTTCATAAATAATTTGATTTGATGAACTTAATTATCATGAACTTAGTCTAAAATATTTACAATATGTCTTGTAGATCAAATGGCCAACGTAGTCCTCAACTTCAACGCGTTCCTAGAGAAAACCAAGCTGAAAGACGATGGCAGCAACTACACGGACTGGGTCCGGAACCTGAGGATCATCCTCATAGCTGCCAAGAAAGATTATGTCCTACAAGCACCGCTGGGTGACGCACCTGTCCTCCCTGCTGACCAAGACGTTATGAACGCTTGGCAGGCACGTACCGATGACTACTCCCTCGTTCAATGTGGCATGCTTTACAGCTTAGAGCCGGGGCTCCAAAAACGTTTTGAGAGACACGGAGCATATGAGATGTTCGAAGAGCTGAAAATGGTTTTTCAAGCTCATGCCCGGGTCAGGAGATATCAAGTCTCCGACAAAATTCTTCAGCTGTAAGATGGAGGAAAACAGTTCTGTCAGTGAGCACATACTCACTATGTCTGGGTTGCATAACCGCTTGACTCAGCTGGGAGTTAATCTCCCGGATGATGCGGTCATTGACAGAATCCTCCAGTCGCTTCCACCGAGCTACAAGAGCTTTGTGATGAACTTCAATATGCAGGGGATGGAAAAGACCATTCCTGAAGTATTTGCTATGCTGAAATCAGTAGAGGTAGAAGTCAAGAAGGAACATCAAGTGTTGATGGTGAATAAAACCACTAAGTTCAAGAAGGGTAAGGGTAAAAAGAACTTCAAGAAGGACGGCAAGGAAGTTGCCGCGCCCGGCAAGCAAGCTGCCGGGAAGAAGCCAAAGAATGGACCCAAGCCCGAGACTGAGTGTTTTTATTGCAAGGGAAGTGGTCACTGGAAGCGGAATTGCCCCAAATACTTAGCGGATAAGAAGGCCGGCAAAACAAAAGGTATATGTGATATACATGTAATTGATGTGTACCTAACCAGTACTCGTAGTAGCTCTTGGGTATTTGATACCGGTGCAGTTGCTCACATTTGTAACTCAAAGCAGGAGCTGCGGAATAAACGGAGACTGGCGAAGGACGAGGTGACGATGCGCGTCGGGAATGGTTCCAAGGTCGATGTGATCGCCGTCGGCACGCTGCCTCTTCATTTACCTACGGGATTAGTTTTAAACCTCAATAATTGTTATTTAGTGCCAGCTTTGAGCATGAATATTGTATCGGGATCTCGTTTAATTCGAGATGGCTACTCATTTAAATCCGAGAATAATGGTTGTTCTATTTATATGAGAGATATGTTTTATGGTCATGCTCCTATGGTGAATGGTTTATTCTTAATGAATCTCGAGCGTAATGCTACACATGTTCATAGTGTGAATACCAAAAGATGTAAGGTTGATAATGATAGTCCCACATACTTGTGGCACTGCCGCCTTGGTCACATAGGTGTCAAACGCATGAAGAAGCTCCATGCAGATGGACTTTTAGAGTCTCTTGATTATGAATCATTTGACACGTGCGAACCATGCCTCATGGGTAAAATGACCAAGACTCCGTTCTCAGGAACAATGGAGCGAGCAACCAACTTATTGGAAATCATACATACTGATGTGTGCGGTCCAATGAGTGTTGAGGCTTGCGGTGGCTATCGTTATGTTCTCACTCTCACTGATGACTTGAGTAGATATGGGTATGTCTACTTAATGAAACACAAGTCTGAAACCTTTGAAAAGTTCAGGGAATTTCAGAGTGAGGTTGAGAATCAACGTGACAGGAAAATCAAGTTTCTACGATCAGATCGTGGAGGAGAATACTTGAGTCACGAATTTGGCACACACTTAAGAAAATGTGGAATAGTTTCACAACTAACGCCGCCTGGAACACCTCAGCGTAACGGTGTGTCCGAACGTCGTAATCGCACTCTATTAGATATGGTGCGGTCTATGATGTCTCTTACCGATTTAACGCTATCTTTTTGGGGCTATGCTTTAGAGACTGCCGCATTCACTTTAAATAGGGCTCCGTCGAAATCCGTTGAGACGACACCGTATGAATTATGGTTTGGGAAGAAACCTAAGCTGTCGTTTCTAAAAGTTTGGGGATGCGATGCTTATGTCAAGAAACTTCAACCCGAAAAGCTCGAACCCAAGTCGGAAAAATGCGTCTTCATAGGATACCCTAAAGAAAATATTGGGTATACCTTCTACCTCAGATCCGAAGGCAAGGTCTTTGTTGCCAAGAACGGATCCTTTCTGGAGAAGGAGTTTCTCTCAAAAGAAGTAAGTGGGAGGAAAGTAGAACTTGATGAAGTATTGCCTCTTGAACCGGAAAATGGCGCAACTCAAGAAAATATTCCTGACGTGCCAGCACCGACTAGAGAGGAAGTTAATGATAATGATCAAGATACTTCTGATCTAGCTCCTACTGAAATTCGAAGGTCCACAAGGACACATTCCACACCAGAGTGGTACGGCAACCCTGTCTTGGAAATCATGTTGTTAGACAACGGTGAACCTTCGAACTATGAAGAAGCGATGGCGGGCCCGGATTCCGACAAATGGCTAGAAGCCATGAAATCCGAGATAGGATCCATGTATGAAAACGAAGTGTGGACTTTGACTGACTTGCCCGTTGAACGGCGAGCCATAGAAAATAAATGGATCTTTAAGAAGAAGACAGACGCGGATAGTAATGTGACCATCTATAAAGCTCGGCTTGTAGCTAAGGGTTATCGACAAGTTCAAGGGGTTGACTACGATGAGACTTTCTCACCGGTAGCGAAGCTAAAGTCCGTCCGAATCATGTTAGCAATTGCCGCATTCTACGATTATGAAATATGGCAAATGGACGTCAAAACGGCATTCCTTAATGGTTACCTTAAGGAAGAATTGTATATGATGCAGCCGGAAGGTTTTGTCGATCCTAAGAATGCTGACAAAGTATGCAAGCTCCAACGCTCGATTTATGGGCTGGTGCAAGCATCTCGGAGTTGGAACATTCGCTTTGATGAGATGATCAAAGCGTTTGGGTTTACGCAGACTTATGGAGAGGCCTGTGTTTACAAGAAAGTGAGTGGGAGCTCTGTAGCATTTCTCATACTATATGTAGATGACATACTTTTGATGGGAAATGATATAGAACTCTTGGACAGCATCAAGGCCTACTTGAATAAGAGTTTTTCAATGAAGGACCTTGGAGAAGCTGCTTATATATTAGGCATCAAGATCTATAGAGATAGATCGAGACGCCTCATAGGTCTTTCACAAAGCACATACCTTGATAAGATATTGAAGAAGTTCAATATGGATCAGTCTAAGAAGGGATTCTTGCCTGTGCTGCAAGGTATGAAATTGAGCTCGGCTCAAAGTCCGACTACGGCAGAAGAAATAGAAGAGATGAGTGTCATCCCCTATGCCTCAGCCATAGGTTCTATTATCTATGCCATGCTGTGTACCAGACCGGATGTAAACCTTGCCGTAAGTTTGGTAGGAAGGTACCAAAGTAATCCCGGCAAGGAACACTGGACATCGGTCAAGAATATCCTGAAGTACCTGAAAAGGACTAAGGAGATGTTTCTCGTTTATGGAGGTGACGAAGAGCTCGTCGTAAAGGGTTACGTCGACGCTAGCTTCGAGACAGATCTGGATGACTCAAAGTCACAAACCGGATACGTATATATTTTGAATGGTGGGGCAGTAAGCTGGTGCAGTTGCAAGCAGAGCGTCGTGGCGGGATCTACGTGTGAAGCGGAGTACATGGCAGCCTCGGAGGCAGCACATGAATCAATTTGGGTGAAGGAGTTCATCACCGACCTCGGAGTCATACCCAATGCGTCGGGGCCGATCAAGCTCTTCTGTGACAACACTGGAGCTATTGCACTTGCCAAGGAGCCCAGGTTTCACAAGAAGACAAGGCACGTCAAGCGTCGCTTCAACTCCATTCGTGAAAATGTTCAGGATGGAGACATAGATATGTGTAAAGTACATACAGACCTGAATGTAGCAGATCCGTTGACTAAACCTCTCCCTAGGGCAAAACATGATCAACACCAGAATTCCATGGGTGTTCGATTCATCACAATGTAACTAGATTATTGACTCTAGTGCAAGTGGGAGACTGTTGGAAATATGCCCTAGAGGCAATAATAAAAGCATTATTATTATATTTCCTTGTTCATGATAATTGTCTTTATTCATGCTATAATTGTGTTATCCGGAAATCGTAATACATGTGTGAATAACAGACACCAACATGTCCCTAGTAAGCCTCTAGTTGACTAGCTCGTTAATCAACAGATAGTCATGGTTTCCTGGCTATGGACATAAGATGTCATTGATAACGAGATCACATCATTAGGAGAATGATGTGATGGACAAGACCCAATCCTAAACATAGCATAAAGATCGTATAGTTCGTTTGCTAGAGTTTTGCAATGTCAAGTATCTTTTCCTTAGACCATGAGATCGTGTAACTCCCGGATACCGTAAGAGTGCTTTGGGTGTACCAAACGTCACAACGTAACTGGGTGACTATAAAGGTATACTACGGGTATCTCCGAAAGTGTATGTTGGGTTGACACGGATCAAGACTGGGATTTGTCGCTCCGTATGACGGAGAGGTATCACTGGGCCCACTCGGTAATGCATCATCATAATGAGCTCAAAGTGACCAAGTGTCTGGTCATGGGATCATGCATTACGGTACGAGTAAAGTGACTTGCCGGTAACGAGATTGAACGAGGTATTGGGATACCGACGATCGAATCTCGGGCAAGTAATATATCGATTGACAAAGGGAATTGCATACGGGGTTGATTGAATGCTCGACATCGTGGTTCATCCGATGAGATCATGGTGGAGCATGTGGGAGCCAACATGGGTATCCAGATCCCGCTGATGGTTATTGACCGGAGAATCGTCTCGGTCATGTCTACATGTCTCCCGAACCCGTAGGGTCTACACACTTAAGGTTCGGTGACGCTAGGGTTGTGAAGATATGTATATGCAGTAACCCGAATGTTGTTCGGAGTCCCGGATGAGATCCCGGACGTCACGAGGAGTTCCGGAATGGTCCGGAGGTAAAGAATTATATATAGGAAGTGCTGTTTCGGCCATCGGGACAAGTTTCAGGGTTACCGGTATTGTACCGGGACCACCGGAAGGGTCCCGGGGGTCCACCGGGTGGGGCCACCTATCCCGGAGGGCCCCATGGGCTGAAGTGGGAAGGTACCCAACCCTTAGTGGGCTGGGGTGCCAGCCCTAAGGGGCCCATGCGCCTAGGGTTAGGGGAAACCCTAAAGGGGGGCGCCCCCTTGCCTTGGGGGGCAAGCCCCCCACCCTTGGCCGCCGCCCCCCTAGGAGATCCATCTCCTAGGGCCGGCGCCCCCCTGGCACCCCTATATATAGTGGGGAGAGGAGGGACTTGATGCTACGGCTTTTGGTGCATCCCTCTCTCCCTGTTACGTCTCTCTCTCTCGTAGTACACGGCGAAGCCCTGCTGTCGTGACGCCCTGCATCCACCACCACACCGTCGTGCTGCTGGATCATCATCAACCTCTCCTCCCCCCTTGCTGGATCAAGAAGGAGGAGACGTCTCCCGTCCCGTACGTGTGTTGAACGCGGAGGTGCCGTCCGTTCGGCACTTGGTCATCGGTGATTTGGATCACGTCGTGTTCGACTACATCATACCCGTTCTTTGAACGCTTCCGCACGCGATCTACAAAGGTATGTAGATGCATCTGATGACTCGTTGCTAGATGAACTCCTAGATGGATCTTGGTGAAACGAGTAGGAAATTTTTTGTTTTCTGCAACGTTCCCCAACAGCCTTTATTGTTGAGACCTATCAAAAAGCTCTTGAATGTGATTGAATTTATCAAAACTATCACGCAAAGTTAATACGCCATTGGGCGAGAAGGGAAAGAGCGGCCTTCATAGTCCAGTTAATAAATAGTGGAAGAATTCCATGACAATAGTCAAGAGTAGTAGACCAGCCTTTTAGTAGCACACTAGAAAAAAGTAGTCAACATGCCTTGTCTGCCAACTCTTTTGAATGACCAGTGCTCTTCTTTTTTATTCCCAGCAGCTAGCATCTTCGAACTACCTGATCCATCAGTAGAGCGTGAGGTCCAAAGTATCGAAAAAGGCTTTCGCCCCACTTTATAAATAAAGCAAACCGCCAAGAGCACACATACATGGACTAGTTAAGAACACACACCCAAGTCACACAACAAGAAATCCAAAGGACTGCTGAGGGCATAGCTCAACAAGCCCAACACATACACGAAATAAAAGACAAGGCTCAGCCGGGGCCAAGGCCGGGGAGCACAGAGGCATCTAATCAGGCTCAGAAGGAGGCGGCGGGGGCGGCGGTGACAGGTGGACGGCCATCAAGCGAAGATCAGCGATGAAGGCGGAGATGGCGTCCCGGTCCCGAGCGCGGCTAAGCGGCCGCCAGAGCTGCAAGAAACCGGATAGTTTGAAGAGAGCGTCAGTAGACCGTCGAAGTGGGGTGCGCTGAATCACAAGCTTATTGCGAATCGTCCAGATCGTGAGTGGTTGGCGGGGAGGCCTGGAGTTCGGCGAAGAGGTCAAGGAAGTTGGAGTGGCACCAATCCCCACCAACCGCCTCTCTAAAGCAACTCAACACGAACTAAGCAGACACGCAGGCGAAGAAGATGTGGTTCGAGTCTTCGGGGGTATCATAGAGGGGGCACATGCCAGATCCCGGACCATTGCGCTTGCGGACCTCAGCTCCAGACGGGAGCCGACCACGGATCCATTGCCACATGAAGATTCGGATTTTAAGGGGTAGGCGAATGGAACACACCATCTGGAGGGGAGGCGGGGTGGAGGAGGGGGCGATAGCCGAGTAAAGGGACTTGGTGGAGAATTGGCCCAAAGGCTCAAGGCGCCACCGAACCTCATCTGGGCCAGCATCGACAGTCGGCTCATGGAGCGCAATGCAATCAAGCAGCTCATGCCAAGCGGCCACTTCCGGAGGCCCAAATGGCCTCCGGAACGTGAGGCACCCTAAGTCAATAAGGGCCTGTTGAACTGAGATCATAGGGACGGCAGCGATGGAGAAGAGGACGGGGAACCGGGCCGCAAATGGGGCGTCGCCCGTCCAACGGTCAAACCAGAACAAGGTCGCTGTTCCCGATCCGACCGAAATAGAAGTCCCAATGTGGAGGACAGGGAGCAGCTGGATGACTGACTGCCAGAACTGAGACCCACCCGACCATTGGCAGAAGGCCAGAGGTTGGCCATGCAAGTATTTGTTCCGGATGATGTCTAACCACAGCCCGCCATGCCCTTGTGAGATGCGCCAGAGCCAACAGGAGAGGAGGGCAATGTTCATGCGCTTCGAGCACATGATGCGGAGGCTGTTGGAAATATGCCCCAACAGAGGCCTCCTTGCTCCCGGGGCTTGCAGATGTCGGGACAACTAACCATATGATACTTCTGCTTGTTATTGTCCCCAGCCCAATAGAAGCGAGATTGTATTTTAGCAATCTCATGATGAAGGGTCTTGTGAAGATTGTAGAAGCTCATAAGGAACAAGAGAAGGCTGGATAGCGAGGAGTTGATGAGGATCGTCCGGGCCGCCTTCGAGAGCCACCGACCCTGCCAAGGCTCAATGCGCATTTGCAACTTCGTCACCACTGGACGTAAGGCCGCAACGATAAGCCGAGAGTCACTAATGGGCGTCCCCGGGTAGGTCGTGGGGAGGGAGCACAGGCGGCAATTGAGGCGGTTGGCAATGTCAAGGGCCTCAGCCGGAGAGTAACCCATCACCATCACGTCACTCTTGTTGAAGTTGATCTTAAGGCCAAACATTTGTTGGAAGCAAAGGAGGAGGAATTTAAGGCTAGAGATGTCCATATCCGAGCCTTCGACCATGATGATGGTGTCGTCTGCGTACTGGAGCATGGAGATGCCGACGCCACCGGCCAAGTGGGGGGTGATCCTACGGATATGGCCAGCGGCCTTAGCCTTGTCCTGGATGGCCGCAAGAGCATCGACCACCATATTGAACAGGAACGAGGAGAATGGGTCGCCTTGCCTCACCCCATAGAAAGTGTGGAAGTAAGGGCCGATCTCCCCATTGATGTTCACAGCTGTGTGACCACAAGAGACCATCTGCATAACCCTAGTAACCCAACGGTCATCAAAACCTTTCCACAGAAGAACTTCCCGAAGAAAGGGCCAGCTAACAGTGTCATAGGCCTTATGGAAATCGATCTTCAGGAAGACCGCCTTGAGGTGTTTGGAGCGGACCTCGTGGAGGACTTCATGAAGAACTAGCACCCCATCTAGAATATAGCGGCCTTGGATGAAGGCCGATTGGTTGGGGTGGGTAATATGGTCCACAAGCAGGGTCACCCTATTGGCGTACCCTTCCGCCAAAATCCGGAAGATCACGTTAATCACCATGATTGGGTGGAACTGACGGATGCCAGACGCGCTGGGAACCTTGGGGATGAGCAAGATCGTCCCGTAATTAAGGTGCCCGAGATCGATGGACCCAACGTAGAACTCGTCGAAGATAGCCATGACCTCCGGTTTGATCACATTCCAGAAGCATTGGAAGAACTTAACCGGGAGGCCATCCGGTCTAGGGGCCAAGGCAGGGTTCATGCCCTTGATGGCGGCCCAGACTCACCCTCAAAGAAGGGGCCGTAAGAGCCGTGTTCTCTAGCCCGTAAACAAGCTGGCGGCCGGACCAACAGTCTGGAGCTAGGGATAAGCCGCTCCGAGGAGCAGCGGTGAATAGGGATCTATAGAAGCCATCAACATGGGACCTAATGTCCCGCGGGGACCGCAGGAGAGTCGGGCCATCCCAGAGGAAGGGGGTGGTGTTGCGCCGACGGCGGCCATTAGCAATGGCTTGGAAATACGCCTATTCGCGTCGCCTTTCAAGACCCATTTCTGAGCCCCACACAACCGTCAGTAGGCATGTTCATCGTCATAGATGATAGAGGGCTAGTCTTCCAAGTCGTAGCGGGAGAGCCACTCCTCCGGAGAGAGGCCGGTAGCATCGGCGCGCAGGTCCAAGGCTTGGATCGCAGACAGCAGGGCCTTCTTCCGCTCGCGGAGGTCTCGTCCCAGGTTGGCGCCCCACCCCTTCATGAACTGGCGACCATGCTTGGCGCAAACATGCCAAGAATGACAGCGGAAGGAGGGCGAGAAAGGGACTGTGAGAGAGCGCGGGTCACCAGCCAACGAGCGCACACTGCGTCGATGAAGTTAGCTTGTGACAACCAAAATGTCTCAAACCGGAATCGAGGGGCGTTCGTCAATGGAAGACAGAAGGAGGGGCACGTGGTTAGAACCAATCCGAGTAATGGCCCGGAGGGAGGCAAGGGAGCAGCGGAGGTCCCATTCCAGGGAAACTAGGACCCGGTCTAGGACGGACTGGGTCGGGGCAGCCTGACGGTTGGTCCAGGTGAACCTGGCACCAACTCGGTCAATCTCCCGGAGGCCAAGATCAGCAATGCAGTCATTGAACATTTGCATAAGCGCAAAGTTGACATTGGCATTTCTCTTGTCCTCCGCGAACCAAAGGATATTAAAGTCACCCCCAACAACAACCGGCAGCGACGCAGCCGAGACCTTCCGGTGAAGCTCCTCGAGGAAGGTGGCGGATCGGCTGTGGTCGGCGGGGCCGTAGACAATAATGACCTCCCGCTTGAAGTTAAGGGAGCGTTCAAAAAGCTCCATGCTAACAAAGAACTGACCCCGGTCCATACTGCCCACCTCGAAGGTGGCATCCTTCACACCTAACAGGATGCCACCGGAATGGCCCGCGCTCCTACTAGAAGGGAGCCGGTGCCAAGCGAAAAGGTGGGAGCTCAGGCGGTCAAGTTCCGGAAGGGAGAATTCCGTGCGCATGGTCTCCTGGATGGCAACAATATCAATGTGTTCATCATGCATGTACAGATGAGTTGGCGGCGGCGGCCATCATGGCCGAAGCCACAGATGTTCCAGAAGAGGGCACACATCAGGCAACCATAGAGGGGCTGCTTGACCCCGGGACACGAGATGCGCTTTGGGCGCGGAGAGCGGCAGTCCGAGAGCGGGTGCGACCCCGAAGATCACCGGCGGTCAGGGGGGAATGTCGCCGACCCTCCTAGGAGGGGCGGGATAGGATCCGTCGACGGGCCAGGGGCCAAGAGCAGGGATGCTCTAGCCGCAGCAAGCCTCCCATCAAGGATCTCGCGGGCCCTAATGGCCTCGATCTAGGCTAAGGGGGGGGGGCAACCTCCCCCCTGAAGATGATCGTGGAATCAGTCGCAATCTTCACAAGGTGACCAAGCGGAACCGACTCGAGAGCAGAAAAAGAACAAGTAGTTGCCGAGGGGGGAACTGAAGGGGTACCTGGCTCCAGGTTCTGCACCGCGGCACGGATCTTCGCCCGCTCGCGGATGGGCAGCGCCGGGTGTTGGGGAACGCAGTAATTTCAAAAAATTTCCTACGCACACGCAAGATCATGGTGATGCACAGCAACGAGAGGGGAGAGTGTTGTCTACGTACCAACGCAGACCGACTGCGGAAGCGATCACACAACATAGAGGAAGTAGTCGTACGTCTTCTTCCCGATCCGACCGATCCAAGCACCGTTACTCCGGCACCTCCGAGTTCTTAGCACACGTTCAGCTCGATGACGATCCCCGGGCTCCAATCCAGCAAAGCTTCGGGGAGGAGTTCTGTCAGCACGACGGCGTGGTGACGATCTTGATGTACTACCGACGCAGGGCTTCGCCTAAGCACTACAACGGTACGATCGAGGTGGAATTTGGTGGCAGGGGGCACCGCACACGGCTAAGGAGCGATCTCAAGGATCAAGTTGTGTGTCTTGGGGTGCCCCCTGCCCCCGTATATAAAGGTTGGAGGAGGGGGGCCGGCCGGCCAAGGGAGGGGAGGCGCAGGGGAGTCCTACTCCCACCGGGAGTAGGACTCCTCCCCCCAATCCTAATCCAATTAGGACTCCCGGGGGGGAAAGAGAGAGAAGGGGGCCGGCCCCTTATCCTATTCCTAATAGGACTTGGGGAAGGGGGGCGCCGGCCAGCTTGGGCCTTTTCCCTTTTTCTCTTTTTTCCACTAAGGCCCAATAGGCCCATTAGTCTCCCGGGGGGTTCCGGTAACCCTCCCGGTATTCCGGTAAAATCCCGATTTCACCCGGAACACTTCCGATGTCCAAACATAGGCTTCCAATATATCAATCTTTACGTCTCGACCATTTCGAGACTCCTCGTCATGTCCGTGATCTCATCCGGGACTCCGAACAACCTTCGGTACATCAAAATGCATAAACTCATAATAACTGTCATCGTAACGTTAAGCGTGCGGACCCTACGGTTCGAGAACAATGTAGACATGACCGAGACACGTCTCCGGTCAATAACCAATAGCGGGACCTGGATGCCCATATTGGCTCCTACATATTCTACGAAGATCTTTATCGGTCAGACCGCATAACAACATACGTTGTTCCCTTTGTCATCGGTATGTTACTTGCCCGAGATTCGATCGTCGGTATCCAATACCTAGTTCAATCTCGTTACCGGCAAGTCTCTTTACTCGTTCCGTAATACATCATCTCACAACTAACTTATTAGTTGCAGTGCTTGCAAGGCTTATGTGATGTGCATTACCGAGAGGGCCCAGAGATACCTCTCCGACAATCGGAGTGACAAACCCTAATCTCGAAATACGCCAACCCAACATCTACCATTGGAGACACCTGTAGTACTCCTTTATAATCACCCAGTTACGTTGTGACGTTTGGTAGTACCCAAAGTGTTCCTCCGGTAAACGGGAGTTGCATAATCTCATAGTTATAGGAACATGTATAAGTCATGAAGAAAGCAATAGCAACATACTAAACGATCGGGTGCTAAGCTAATGGAATGGGTCATGTCAATCAGATCATTCTACTAATGATGTGACCTCGTTAATCAAATAACAACTCCTTGTTCATGGTTAGGAAACATAACCATCTTTGATTAACGAGCTAGTCAAGTAGAGGCATACTAGTGACACTCTGTTGGTCTATGTATTCACACATGTATTATGTTTCCGGTCAATACAATTCTAGCATGAATAATAAACATTTATCATGATGTAAGGAAATAAATAATAACTTTATTATTGCCTCTAGGGCATATTTCCTTCAGTCTCCCACTTGCACTAGAGTCAATAATCTAGATTATACAGTAATGATTCTAACACCCATGGAGCCTTGGTGCTGATCATGTTTTGCTCGTGGAAGAGGCTTAGTCAACGGGTCTGCAACATTCAGATACGTATGTATCTTGCAAATCTCTATGTCTCCCACCTGGACTAAATCCCGGATGGAGTTGAAGCGTCTCTTGATGTGTTTGGTCCTCTTGTGAAATCTGGATTCCTTTGCCAAGGCAATTGCACCAGTATTGTCACAGAAGATTTTCATTGGACCCGATGCACTAGGTATGACACCTAGATCGGATATGAACTCCTTCATCCAGACTCCTTCGTTTGCTGCTTCCGAAGCAGCTATGTACTCCGCTTCACATGTAGATCCCGCTACGACGCTTTGTTTAGAACTGCACCAACTGACAGCTCCACCGTTTAAAGTAAACACGTATCCGGTTTGCGATTTAGAATCGTCCGGATCAGTGTCAAAGCTTGCATCAACGTAACCTCTTACGGTGAGCTCTTTGTCACCTCCATATACGAGAAACATATCCCTAGTCCTTTTCAGGTATTTCAGGATGTTCTTGACCGCTGTCCAGTGATCCATTCCAGGATTACTTTGGTACCTCCCTGCTAAACTTATAGCAAGGCACACATCAGGTCTGGTACACAGCATTGCATACATGATAGAGCCTATGGCTGAAGCATAGGGAACATCTTTCATTTTCTCTCTATCTTCTGCAGTGGTCGGGCATTGAGTCTTACTCAATTTCATACCTTGTAACACAGGCAAGAACCCTTTCTTTGCTTGATCCATTTTGAATTTCTTCAAAATCTTGTCCAGGTATGTGCTTTGTGAAAGTCCAATTAAGCGTCTTGATCTATCTCTATAGATCTTTATGCCTAATATGTATGCAGCTTCCCCGAGGTCTTTCATCGAAAAACTTTTATTCAAGTATCCCTTTATGCTATCCAGAAATTCTATATCATTTCCAATTAGCAATATGTCATCCACATATAATATCAGAAATGCTACAGAGCTCCCACTCACTTTCTTGTAAATACAGGCTTCTCCAAAAGTCTATATAAAGCCAAATGCTTTGATCACACTATCAAAGCGTTTATTCCAACTCCGAGATGCTTGCACCAGTCCATAAATGGATCGCTGGAGTTTGCATACTTTGTTAGCTCCCTTTGGATCGACAAAACCTTCCGGTTGTATCATATACAACTCTTCTTCCAGAAATCCATTCAGGAATGCAGTTTTGACATCCATCTGCCATATTTCATAATCATAAAATGCGGCAATTGCTAACATTATTCTGACAGACTTAAGCATCGCTACGGGTGAGAAAGTCTCATCGTAGTCAACCCCTTGAACTTGTCGAAAACCTTTTGCGACAAGTCGAGCTTTATAGACAGTAACATTACCGTCAGCGTCAGTCTTTTTCTTGAAGATCCATTTATTCTCAATTGCTTGCCGATCATCGGGCAAGTCAACCAAAGTCCATACTTTGTTCTCATACATGGATCCCATCTCAGATTTCATGGCCTCAAGCCACTTTGCGGAATCTGGGCTCACCATCGCTTCTTCATAGTTCGTAGGTTCATCATGATCTAGCATCATGACTTCCAGAACTGGATTACCGTACCACTCTGGTGCGGATCTCACTCTGGTTGATCTACGTGGTTCAGTAGTATCTTGTTCTAAAGCTTCATGATCATCAACATTAGCTTCCTCACTGATTGGCATAGGTGTCGCAGAAACAGTTTTCTGTGATGTACTATTTTCCAATAAGGGAGCAGGTACAGTTACCTCGTCAAGTTCTACTTTCCTCCCACTCACTTCTTTCGAGAGAAACTCCTTCTCTAGAAATGATCCATTCTTAGCAACGAATGTCTTGCCTTCGGATCTGTGATAGAAGGTATACCCAACAGTTTCCTTTGGGTATCCTATGAAGACACATTTCTCCGCTTTGGGTTCGAGCTTATCAGGTTGAAGCTTTTTCACATAAGCATCGCAGCCCCAAACTTTAAGAAACGACAACTTTGGTTTCTTGCCAAACCATAGTTCACAAGGCGTCGTCTCAACGGATTTTGATGGTGCCCTATTTAACGTGAATGCGGCCGTCTCTAAAGCATAACCCCAAAATGATAGCGGTAAATCAGTAAGAGACATCATAGATCGCACCATATCTAGTAAAGTACGATTACGACGTTCGGACACACCATTACGCTGTGGTGTTCCGGGTGGCGTGAATTGCGAAACTATTCCACAATTTTTCAAATGTACACCAAACTCGTAACTCAAATATTCTCCTCCACGATCAGATCGTAGAAATTTTATTTTCTTGTTACGATGATTTTCAACTTCACTCTGAAATTCCTTGAACTTTTCAAATGTTTCAGACTTATGTTTCATTAAGTAGATATACCCATATCTGCTTCAATCATCTGTGATGGTGAGAAAATAACGATATCCGCCACGAGCCTCAATATTCATCGGACCACATACATCTGTATGTATGATTTCCAACAAATCTGTTGCTCTCTCCATAGTACCGAACGGTGTTTTAGTCATCTTGCCTATGAGGCACGGTTCGCAAGTACCAAGTGATTCATAATCAAGTGATTCCAAAAGCCCATCAGTATGGAGTTTTTTCATGCGCTTTACACCGATATGACCTAAACGGCAGTGCCACAAATAAGTTGCACTATCATTATTAACTTTGCATCTTTTGGCTTCTACATTATGAATATGTGTATTACTATCTTCGAGATTCAACAAGAATAGACCACTCTTCAAAGGTGCATGACCATAAAAGATATTATTCATATAAATAGAACAACCATTATTCTCTGATTTAAATGAATAACCGTCTCGCATTAAACAAGATCCAGATATAATGTTCATGCTCAACGCTGGCACCAAATAACAATTATTTAGGTCTAATATTAATCCCGAAGGTAGATGTAGAGGTAGCGTGCCGACTGCGATCACATCGACTTTGGAACCGTTTCCCACGCGCATCGTCACCTCGTCCTTTGCTAGTGTCCGCTTATTCCGTAGTCCCTGTTTCGAGTTGCAAATATTAGCAACAGAACCAGTATCAAATACCCAGGTGCTACTGCGAGCTCTAGTAAGGTACACATCAATAACATGTATATCACATATACCTTTGCTCACTTTGCCATCCTTCTTATCCGCCAAATACTTGGGGCAGTTACGCTTCCAGTGACCAGTCTGCTTGCAGTAGAAGCACTCAGTTTCAGGCTTAGGTCCAGACTTGGGTTTCTTCTCCTGAGCAGCAACTTGCTTGCTGTTCTTCTTGAAGTTTCCCTTCTTCTTCCCTTTACCCTTTTTCTTGAAACTAGTGGTCTTGCTAACCATCAACACTTGATGCTCCTTCTTGATTTCTACCTCCGCAGCTTTCAGCATTGCGAAGAGCTCGGGAATAGTCTTGTTCATCCCTTGCATATTATAGTTCATCACGAAGCTCTTGTAGCTTGGTGGTAGTGATTGGAGAATTCTGTCAATGATGCAATCATCTGGAAGATTAACTCCCATCTGAATCAAGTGATTATTATACCCAGACATTTTGAGTATATGCTCACTGACAGAACTGTTCTCCTCCATCTTACAGCTATAGAACTTATTGGAGACTTCATATCTCTCAATTCGGGCATTTGCTTGAAATATTAACTTCAACTCCTGGAACATCTCATATGCTCCATGACGTTCAAAACATCGTTGAAGTCCCGATTCTAAGCCGTAAAGCATGGCACACTGAACTATCGAGTAGTCATCAGCTTTGCTCTGCCAGACGTTCATAACATCTGGCGTTGCTCCAGCAGCAGGCCTGTCACCCAGTGGTGCTTCCAGGACGTAATTCTTCTGTGCAGCAATGAGGATAATCCTCAGGTTACGGACCCAGTCCGTGTAATTGCTACCATCATCTTTCAACTTTGCTTTCTCAAGGAACGCATTAAAATTCAACGGAACAATAGCACGAGCCATCTATCTACAAGCAACATAAACAAGCAAGATACTATCAGGTACTAAGTTCATGATAAGTTTAAGTTCAGTTAATCAAATTACTTAGGAACTCCCACTTAGATAGACATCCCTCTAATCCTCTAAGTGATCACGTGATCCAAATCAACTAAACCATAACCGATCATCACGTGAGATGGAGTAGTTTTCAATGGTGAACATCGTCATGTTGATCATATCTACTATATGATTCACGCTCGACCTTTCGGTCTCTGTGTTCCGAGGCCATATCTGCATATGCTAGGCTCGTCAAGTATAACCTGAGTATTCTGCTTGTGCAAAACTGGCTTGCACCCGTTGTAGATGGACGTAGAGCTTATCACACCCGATCATCACGTGGTGTCTGGGCACGACGAACTTTGGCAACGGTGCATACTCAGGGAGAACACTTCTTGATAATTTAGTGAGAGATCATCTTATAATGCTACCGTCAATCAAAGCAAGATAAGATGCATAAAAGGATAAACATCACATGCAATCAATATAAGTGATATGATATGGCCATCATCATCTTGTGCTTGTGATCTCCATCTCTGAAGCACCGTCATGATCACCATCGTCACCGGCGCGACACCTTGATCTCCATCGTAGCATCGTTGTCGTCTCGCCAATCTTATGCTTCCACGACTATTACTACCGTTTAGTAATCTAGTAAAGCATTACATCGCGATTTCATTGCATACAATAAAGCGACAACCATATGGCTCCTGCCAGTTGCCGATAACTTAGTTACAAAACATGATCATCTCATACAATAAAATCAGCATCATGCCTTGACCATATCACATCACAACATACCCTGCAAAAACAAGTTAGACGTCCTCTACTTTGTTGTTGCAAGTTTTACGTGGCTGCTACGGGCTTAAGTAAGAACTCATCTCACCTACGCATCAAAACCACAACGATAGTTCGTCAAATAGACTCCGTTTTAACCTTCTCAAGGACCGGGCGTAGTCACACTTGGTTCAACTAAAGTTGGAGAGACAGTCTTCCGCAAGCCATCTATGTGCAAAGCACGTCGAGGGAACCGGTCTCGCGTAAGAGTACGCGTAAGGTTGGTCCGGATCGTCTCAACCAACAATACCGCCGAACCAAAGTATGACATGCTGGTAGGCAGTATGACTTGTATCGCCCACAACTCACTTGTGTTCTACTCGTGCATATAACATCAAACCATAAAACCTAGGCTCGGATGCCACTGTTGGGGAACGCAGTAATTTCAAAAAATTTCCTACGCACACGCAAGATCATGGTGATGCACAGCAACGAGAGGGGAGAGTGTTGTCTACGTACCAACGCAGACCGACTGCGGAAGCGATCACACAACATAGAGGAAGTAGTCGTACGTCTTCTTCCCGATCCGACCGATCCAAGCACCGTTACTCCGGCACCTCCGAGTTCTTAGCACACGTTCAGCTCGATGACGATCCCCGGGCTCCGATCCAGCAAAGCTTCGGGGAGGAGTTCTGTCAGCACGACGGCGTGGTGACGATCTTGATGTACTACCGACGCAGGGCTTCGCCTAAGCACTACAACGGTACGATCGAGGTGGAATTTGGTGGCAGGGGGCACCGCACACGGCTAAGGAGCGATCTCAAGGATCAAGTTGTGTGTCTTGGGGTGCCCCCTGCCCCCGTATATAAAGGTTGGAGGAGGGGGGCCGGCCGGCCAAGGGAGGGGAGGCGCAGGGGAGTCCTACTCCCACCGGGAGTAGGACTCCTCCCCCCAATCCTAATCCAATTAGGACTCCCGGGGGGGAAAAGAGAGAGAAGGGGGCCGGCCCCTTATCCTATTCCTAATAGGACTTGGGGAAGGGGGGGCGCCGGCCAGCTTGGGCCTTTTCCCTTTTTCTCTTTTTTCCACTAAGGCCCAATAGGCCCATTAGTCTCCCGGGGGGTTCCGGTAACCCTCCCGGTATTCCGGTAAAATCCCGATTTCACCCGGAACACTTCCGATGTCCAAACATAGGCTTCCAATATATCAATCTTTACGTCTCGACCATTTCGAGACTCCTCGTCATGTCCGTGATCTCATCCGGGACTCCGAACAACCTTCGGTACATCAAAATGCATAAACTCATAATAACTGTCATCGTAACGTTAAGCGTGCGGACCCTACGGTTCGAGAACAATGTAGACATGACCGAGACACGTCTCCGGTCAATAACCAATAGCGGGACCTGGATGCCCATATTGGCTCCTACATATTCTACGAAGATCTTTATCGGTCAGACCGCATAACAACATACGTTGTTCCCTTTGTCATCGGTATGTTACTTGCCCGAGATTCGATCGTCGGTATCCAATACCTAGTTCAATCTCGTTACGGGCAAGTCTCTTTACTCGTTCCGTAATACATCATCTCACAACTAACTTATTAGTTGCAGTGCTTGCAAGGCTTATGTGATGTGCATTACCGAGAGGGCCCAGAGATACCTCTCCGACAATCGGAGTGACAAACCCTAATCTCGAAATACGCCAACCCAACATCTACCATTGGAGACACCTGTAGTACTCCTTTATAATCACCCAGTTACGTTGTGACGTTTGGTAGTACCCAAAGTGTTCCTCCGGTAAACGGGAGTTGCATAATCTCATAGTTATAGGAACATGTATAAGTCATGAAGAAAGCAATAGCAACATACTAAACGATCGGGTGCTAAGCTAATGGAATGGGTCATGTCAATCAGATCATTCTACTAATGATGTGACCTCGTTAATCAAATAACAACTCCTTGTTCATGGTTAGGAAACATAACCATCTTTGATTAACGAGCTAGTCAAGTAGAGGCATACTAGTGACACTCTGTTGGTCTATGTATTCACACATGTATTATGTTTCCGGTCAATACAATTCTAGCATGAATAATAAACATTTATCATGATGTAAGGAAATAAATAATAACTTTATTATTGCCTCTAGGGCATATTTCCTTCACCGGGTTACCCTCTGGGTGCACCGCGTACAACCGAGCACTCCAGCGAGAGGCAGCCGTCGGAGAAGCGGCCGAACGGGCGCGCCGTGAGAAGGCCACGACGCTTGGGGGAGGAGGCGGGGCCGCCAGGGGGGTGGTCACCCGGGACTCCCCGACCAGGCCGGCGTCCGCGGCGGGGAGGAGATGGAGAGCCAGGGTCGGGGTGGAAGTCGGCGACGGCATCGGTGACAGGGACGGCGGTGGTGGATGATGACCCTCAAGTATAGGGGATCCATCGTAGTCCTTTCGATAAGTAAGAGTGTCGAACCCAACGAGGAGCAGAAGGAAATGATAAGCGGTTTTCAGCAAGGTATTCTCTGCAAGTACTGAAATAAGTGGTAACAGATAGTTCTGTGACAAGATAAATTGTAACGAGCAACAAGTAACAAAAGTAAATAAAGTGCAGCACGGTGGCCCAATCCTTTTTATAACAAAGGACAAGCCGAAACAAACTCTTATAATAGGAAAAACGCTCCCGAGGACACATGGGAATATCGTCAAGCTAGTTTTCATCACGTTCATATGATTCGCGTTCGATACTTTGATAATTTGATATGTGGGTAGACCGGTGCTTGGGTGCTGTTCTTACTTGAACAAGCATCCCACTTATGATTAACCTCTATTGCAAGCATCCGCAACTACAACAAAAGTATTAAGGTAAACCTAACCATAGCATGAAACATATGGATCCAAATCAGCCCCTTACGAAGCAATGCATAAACTAGGGTTTAAGCTTCTGTCACTCTAGCAACCCATCATCTATTTATTACTTCCCAATGCCTTCCTCTAGGCCCAAATAATGGTGAAGTGTTATGTAATCGACGTTCACATAACACCACTAGAGGCTAGTCAACATACATCTTATCAAAATATCAAACGAATACCAAATTCACATGACTACTAATAGCAAGACTTCTCCCTTGTCCTCAGGAACAAACGTAATTACTCACAAAGCATATTCATGTTCATAATCAGAGGGGTAATAATATGCATATAGGATCTGAACATACGATCTTCCACCAAATAAACCAACTAGCATCAACTACAAGGAGTAATCAACACTACTAGCAACCTACTAGCACCAATCCCGGACTTTGAGACAAGAATTGGATACAAGAGATGAACTAGGGTTTGGAGATGAGATGGTGCTGGTGAAGATGTTGATGGAGATTGCCCTCTCCCGATGAGAGGAGCGTTGGTGATGACGATGGTGATGATTTCCCCCTCCCGGAGGGAAGTATCCCTGGCAGAACAGCTGTGCGGGAGCTCTAGAATGGTTCCGCCAAGGTTCCGCCTCATGGCGGCGGAGTCTCGTCCCGAAAGGTTCCTTCTGATTTTTTTTCTCATCGAAAGACTTCATATAGGAGAAGATGGACGTCGGAGAGCCACCAGGGGGCCCACGAGGTAGGAGGGCGCGCCCTAGGAGGGCACCCCCCACCCTCGTGAGCAGGGTGTGGGCCCCCTGGCCTTCATCTTTGGCGAGGATTTTTCTTTATTTATTTTAAGATGTTCCGTGGAGTTTCAGGACTTTTGGAGTTGCACAGAATAGGTCTCTAATATTTGCTCCTTTTCCAGCCCAGAATTCCAGCTGCCGGCATTCTCCCTCCTTATGTAAACCTTGTAAAATAAGAGAGAATAGCCATAAGTATTGTGACTTAAAGTGAAATAACAGTCCATAATGAAAAAGAAAAGTATCGAACAATAATGGTTCATGCTCCCCTACATCCAATTAGATATATATATATATATATATCATGTTCTTTCCAACATGCTGAGCTTGCCAAAGGATAAAATGAAAAAGAAAAGGTGAAGATCACCATGACTCTTGCATAAGGTAGAAGATAATAATAATAAAGGATAGGACCTTCGCAGAGGAAAGCAGAGGTTGCCATCGCTTTTATGGTTGGATGCATAAAATCTCAATGCGAAAGAACGTCACTTTATATTGCCCCTTGTGATATGAACCTTTATTATGCAGTCTGTCGCTTTTATTACTTCCACATCACAAGATCGTATAAAGCTTATTTCTCCCACACCAATCAATCATACATATTTAGAGCAATTTTTATTGCTTTGCGCCGATGACAACTTACTTGAAGGATCTTACTCAATCCATATGTAGATATGGTGGACTCTCATGGCAAAACTGGTTTGAGGGTATTTGGAAGCATAAGTAGTATTTCTACTTGGTGCTAAGAATTTGGCTAGCATGAGGGGGAAAGGCAAGCTCAACAAGTTAGAGGATCCATGACAACATACTTTATCTCAGATATAAGAAAGACATAACTCATTACGTTGTCTTCCTTGTCCAACATCAACTCTTTAGCATGTCATATTTTAATGAGTGCTCCCAATCATAAAAGATGTCAATGGTAATATATCTATATGTGAAAACCTCTCTTTCCTTATTACTTCCTATTAATTGCAACAATGACCAAAGCTATGTCTACCAACTCCCAACAACTTTTAATCATCATACTCTTTCTATGTGAAGTCATTACTCTTAATAAGATCAATATGAACTCTTTGTTTCTTTTTGTTCTTTTCTTCTTTCTTTTATTCATCCAAGATCATGGCAAAATAATCAAGCCCTTGACTCAACACTAATCTTTATTATATATAGCTCACGGACTCGATTACAAAGAGAGATCATAAAGCAAACTCAAAACTAGATCATGCCATAAACTTTATTCTACTAGATCAAGATACTACTAATAGGATCGAACTAAGAAAAACGGTAAAGATAGGAGTTGTGATTGTGATACGATACCGGGGCACCTCCCCCAAGCTTGGCAGTTGCCAAGGGGAGTGCCCATACCCATGTGATTATATCTCCTTTGTCGGTGAAGAAGGTGGTGGTGATGTTGGCTTAGTTGATGGCTTAGGCTTCTCCCTTAATCTGCGCTTGAGGACGGCATTTTAATCCCTCAGATCATCAATCTCCCACTCCAGGGTTAATATCTTTTTGCATAGGTCCTGCTTATTTTCCTGCAAGAGACGAAAAGGGATAAACTCGAACTTGGGTTTCTTTACCCTATCAGGGAGACTTGACTTTTTGAACTCCACGTGCATGTCCCCAGGTTGAGGTAATGGTGCTTCATCTTCATCTGAGCTCGCCTCCTCCTTCCCCTTGGGTTCATAGTCCTCTTCTTCCTCCGTAGTCCATCTATCATATTCCACATCTCCATAGACCTTGGGATTTGCTAAGTAATCATCCACATAGCTTTCTCCTTCCGAATCCTGGGAAGACATGTTGATTTAATCTGCAATGGGATAGCTCGAAACGAAAACAGAGGATATTTGCGTGATACGGGAGTCAAAACCTTTGGGAGGTTATATAATGAAATTTTACCGACCAAAATACGTATCGTGCAAGAAAACAGAGTCCGGAAGGCACACGAGGTGCTCACGAGGTAGGGGGCGCGCCCGGGGGGTAGGGCGCGCCCACCACCCTCATGGGGCCCTCGTGTCCTTCCCGGACTGCTACTTATTTTCTATTTTTCTAAATATTCCAAAACGGAGAAATATTGCCTTAAAAATTGTTTTGGAGTCGGTTTACTTACCGTACCACATACCTATTCCTTTTCGGAGTCTGAAATGTTCCGGAAAGTGTCCCTTATGTATTCCTCCGGGGTTACGGTTTCAATAATATTGGTTTCAACATTTATGGGATTACCTGAGATATTATGTTTAATTCTTTGACCGTTTACCACCTTCGGATTTGTGCCTTCAAACTTGTTGATCTTTATGGCACCGGAACGATAGACCTCTTCAATAACATAGGGGCCTTCCCATTTAGAGAGAAGTTTTCCTGTAAAAAATCTTAAACGAGAGTTGTATAGCAATACATAATCACCTACATTAAACTCACGCTTTTGTATCCTTTTGTCATGCCATCTTTTAACTTTTTCTTTAAACAACATGGCATTTTCGTAATCTTGGGTTCTCCATTCATCAAGTGAGCTAATATCAAATAACCTCTTCTCACCGGCAAGTTTAAAATCATAGTTGAGCTCTTTAATAGCCCAATATGCCTTATGTTCTAGTTCGAGAGGTAAGTGACATGCTTTTCCATAAACCATTTTATACGGAGACATACCCATAGGATTTTTGTATGCAGTTATATAAGCCCATAATGCATCATCAAGTTTCTTGGACCAATTCTTTCTAGACCTATTAACAGTCTTTTGCAAAATTAATTTGAGCTCTCTATTGCTCAACTCTACTTGACCACTAGACTGAGGGTGATAAGGAGATGCAATTCTATGATTAACATCATATTTAGCAAGCATTTTACGGAAAGCACCATGAATAAAGTGTGAACCACCATCAGTCATTAAATATCTAGGGACTCCAAACCTCGGGAAAATAACTTCCTTAAGCATTTTAATAGAAGTGTTATGATCAGCACTACTAGTTGGAATAGCTTCTACCCACTTAGTAACATAATCAACAACAACTAAAATATGTGTGTATCCATTAGAGGCAGGAAAAGGTCCCATATAATCAAAGCCCCAAACATCAAACGGTTCAATAACAAGAGACTAATCCATAGGCATTTCTTGACGTCTACTAATATTACCAATTCTTTGACATTCATCACAAGACAAGACAAACTTACGGGCATCCTTGAAGAGAGTAGGCCAATAAAAACCAGATTGCAATACCTTATGTGCAGTTCTATCTCCAGCGTGGTGTCCTCCATAAGCCTCGGAATGACACTTGCGTAGGATCTGTTCCTGTTCATGCTCAGGTACACAACGTCTAATAACACCATCTACTCCTTCTTTATAAAGATGTCGGTCATCCCAAAAGTAATGTCTTAAATCATAGAAAAACCATTTTCTTTTGCTGGTATGTGAAGCTACGTGGTATAAACTTAGCAACAATATAATTAGCATAATCAGCATACCATGGAGTACTACGAGAAGTACTTATAACATTTAATTGTTCATCAGGAAAGCTATCATTAATAGGTAGTGGGTCATCAAGAACATTCTCTAACCTAGACAAGTTGTCTGCAACGGGGTTCTCAGCTCCCTTTCTATCAACAATATGCAAATCAAATTTTTGTAGCAAGAGAACCCATCTAATAAGTCTAGGTTTAGCATCTTTCTTTTCCATAAGGTATTTAATAGCAGCATGGTCAGTGTGAATAGTTACTTTAGAATCAACAATATAAGGTCTGAACTTATCACAAGCAAATACAACTGCTAAAAGCTCTTTTTTAGTAGTAGCATAATTTCTTTGAGCATTGTCTAGAGTCTTACTAGCATAACAAATAACATTTAATTTCCTATCAACTCTTTGCCCTAGAACAGCACCTACAGCATAATCACTAGCATCACACATAATTTCAGAGGGTAAATTTCAATTAGGTGGCTGAACAACAGGTGCAGAGACTAATGCTTTCTTAAGTATTTCAAATGCTTCTACACAATCATCATCAAAGACAAATGGTATATCTTTTTGCAAAAAATTAGTCAGAGGCCGAGAAATTTTTGAGAAGTCCTTAATGAACCTCCTATAAAATCCAGCGTGACCAAGGAAACTTCTTATACCTTTGATGTCCTTGGGACATGGCATCTTTTCAATAGCATCAACCTTGGCTTTATCAACTTCAATACCTCTTTCAGAAACTTTATGCCCCAAGACAATACCTTCATTAACCATAAAGTGGCACTTTTCCCAATTCAAGACAAGATTAGTTTCTTCACATCTCTGCAAAACTCGATCAAGATTGCTCAAGCAATCATCAAAAGAGGAACCATAGACGAAAAAATCATCCATGAAAACCTCACAAATCTTTTCACAAAAGTCAGAGAAAATAGCCATCATGCATCTTTGAAAGGTAGCAGGTGCATTACATAGACCAAAAGGCATACGTCTATAAGCAAAAGTACCAAAAGGACATGTAAAAGTAGTCTTTGATTGATCTCTAGCCGACACAGGTATTTGAGAGAAACCAGAATAACCATCTAGAAAGCAATAGTGTGTATGTTTGCATAATCTTTCTAGCATTTGATCAATAAAAGGTAAGGGGTAATGATCTTTCTTAGTAGCTTTATTTAATTTGCGGAAATCAATTACCATCCTATAACCTGTGATAATTCTTTGTGGAATCAATTCATCTTTATCATTAGGAACAACAGTAATACCTCCCTTCTTAGGGACACAATGGACAGGACTTACCCACTGACTATCAGTAACGGGATAGATTATACCTGCCTCTAGAAGCTTGAGTATTTCTTTTCTTACCACTTCTTTCATTTTAGGATTCAGACGTCATTGAGGATCACGAACTGGTTTGGCATCTGCTTCCAAATTTATTTTATGTTGACATAGAGTGGGACTAATGCCCTTAAGATCATCAAGAATATATCCAATAGCAGCACGGTGCTTCTTCAGAGTTTTCAATAATCTTTTTTCTTCATGCTCTGAAAGGTTAGCACTAATAATAACAGGATATATCTTCTTTTCATTAAGATAAGCATATTTAAGATTATCAGGCAAAGGTTTAAGCTCAAACACGGGATCACCCTTGGGTGGAGGAGGATCCCCTAAAATTTCAACAGGCAAATTGTGTTGCAGAATAGGTTCTTGTTTAAAGAATACTTCATCTATTTCTCTTCTTTCATTCATGAACATATCATTTTCATGTTCTAGCAAATACTGTTCTAAAGGATCACTAGGAGGTATGGCAATAGAAGCAAGACCAATAATTTCATCCTTACTAGGTAATTCTTCCTCACGATGTTGTTTACTAAATTTAGAGAAATTAAACTCATGAACCATATCATCCAAGCCAACAATAACAACATTCTTTGTGCAATCTATGGTAGCATTAACAGTATTTAAGAAGGGTCTACCAAATATAATGGGACAAAAGCTATCTTGTGGGGAACCAAGAACAAGAAAATCAGCAGGATATTTAGTTTTCCCACACAAGACTTCAACATCTCTAACAATTCCCACTGGTGAAATAGTATCTCTATTAGCAAGTTTAATAGTAACAACAATTTATTCTAGCTCAACAGGTGCAATGTCATGCATAATTTCTTTGTATAAGTCAATAGGTATTGCACTAGCACTAGCACCCATATCACATAAGCCATGATAACAATGATCTCCTATTTTAACAGAAATAACAGGCACGCCTACCACATGTCTATGTTTATCTTTATCACAAGGTTTAGCAATTCTAGCAGTTTCACCTTCGAACTGAATAACATGCCCATCAATATTATCAGACAAGAGATCTTTAACAATAGCAATATTATGTTCTACTTTAACTTGCTCAGGAGGTGTATAAGTTCTAATATTGCTTTTACGAACAACAGTTGAAGCTTTAGCATGATCCTTTATTCTAACAGGGAAAGGTGGTTTCTCAACATAAGAAGTAGGAACAATAGGATCATTATAAGTGACAGTCTTTTCTTCAACTTTAATAGGTGCATCTACTTTTACTTCTATGGGAGGATGATATTTAAACCACTTCTCCTTAGGGAGATCAATATAAGTAGCAAAAGATTCACAAAAAGAAGCCACTATCTCATAGTCAAGTCCATATTTAGTGCTAAACTTACGGAAAATATCGGTGTCCATAAAAGATTTAACACAATCAAACTTAGGTGTCATACCTGACTCCTTACCTTCGTCGAGGTCCCAATCTTTAGAGTTGCGTTTAATTCTATTGTAACATCCCAAATTTTCAATTTGGAATTTTATACATTAGATCATCAATGTATATCATATTTTATTTTGCATTTTGGTTGATCCTAGAAATTCTACGCAACTCAATGACCCACGGAGAGAGTTGGGGATTTCGTTATTTTCATATTTGAGTTTTCTCAAATTTTGAGAATAGGATCATTTGATTTTATTTATTTTATCATCAATTATTTCTATTACAAAAACATGAGAGGGGATAAAATGACTTTCCCAAAATAAATAAATATTGAGGATTTAATAATAAAATCAAATAAGATTTTATTTCGGAGTTTTTTGGTGTTTTATTTGAATTTAGGAAAAAAGTGTGTTTTTCAAAATTGCATTTAGGTCCCAAATAAATGTTCACCTTGTACGGCTTGATTTTAGAAGCCCGTGAAAATTTATTTCGGAATTTTGGGAGTCCATTTAGTATTTCTTTTTATTTTTCTTCCGAGCGGAATAATTAAAAAAAGTAAACCAACCTAACCGGGCCATGTCCGGATAGGACTCTGGCCCGGCAGACTTTAAAAGCTGGCCCAGCCCCCCCCCCCCCCCCCGGGAGAACCCTGGCCGCCGCCCAGCCCCGCCCCACGCGCCGCGCCGCCGCCGCTGCCAGCCGCCGCCGCCGCCCCGCGCCGTCGCCGTCGCCGCCGCCGAGGTTCGCCGCCGCCTCGACTTCCGTGCCATCGTTTTTTTAAATATATATATATATCGGTTTTTCGTCGGTTTTTTTTAGTTTCAGTTTTTTTAAATAGATCAGTTTTTCTGGTTTATTTAATTTAACGAGCGTTCATCGTTTCTCTTTTCTCGGATTAAATCCGTGATTTTTCTGATCGCGATTCCTGATCCGATTTTCGTTTTAGTATAACTTTTCGCTCGTTTATCAGAATCAGGCAATTCAAGCGCCTAGAGTTTCGTCTCGAAACCCTCTATCCGTTTAACCAACTTAAACAAGATTTTGCTACTATAAAATTTGCCCTAGATCCAGATTAGTAGAACGAAGTTGTTTTCTTTCGCCGTTGACTTTCGTTGCTTCGTTCGATTTGATTCTTTTGCCAACCGGAGTTCTTAAGTTGAACCTTCTGGTTAAATCTCTTATTTGAGTTTTACCCGTGCATTAGATGACTTATTGTATGCTTGTTTATTTGTCTACGATAGAATACCCGGAGTGCGCCGCCTGTTACTTCGAATCGTTAGGTTTCGCGGATCATCAGCAAGGCAAGTAACACTTTGATCATACCTTTTCTACTACCCAGTTTTATTGCATTAGATCAACCCTCACACATTGCATGATTAGGATCTAATTAAATTGTGGGATGGGAAGTAGTTGAGGTAGTACCTATTACCTGTTTATTATCAAACCTTTGGGAGTTACTTCTGCGTTTGCTTATGCCATGCTATGCTAGTAGACGTGGATTGGGTGAGTGATATCCATGACAGATGTGAGTATTGTTAATAAATGGTTTATCTAAGGTGGCAACTTAAACACACATCTGGGTGGATTGAGGCACCTGGGTATTGCAGGACTTGCCTATTTTTCTTTTGGACCGCCACCCAGGCTCAAAGGGATCATGAGATTATTCATACTAGAAACTTCCGTGTGCAGCCACAAGCTATTATGGGCTCTAGCATAGTTGACTAAGTCGTGCGAACTCTTACAGTGGTAGACTAGCAGATGTAGGGGATGTAGGTGGTACGGTCTACCCGATCGTAAGGTGCTAGCGCTTCTAAAAGACTATGTCTCGGTCATCCGTCTTCTCAAACACCCTGTAGTGTGAGAAACCAAACGGAGTCGATCGAGTCTTGTGGGGAAAAGTGTGCAAACCTCTGCAGAGTGTAATAAACTAATCATGGTAGCCGTGTCCCCGGTTATGGACATCTTGAGTATCTAGTACTTGGATTATCGTGTGAATCTCAACATGTTACTCTAAATTAATTTTGTTGGGTTATGTTTAATGATGATGCTTAATTGGGATTGAGAATGCTGTCAACCATTCTCAATGTTTAACAACTACCATGATAGTTAAATAAAATTTATTCCTTTGAAGTAGGGAAAAATTGGATTTACGCAAAACTATAACCATAGAGCTTTCCACCAGCCAAATATGCATATAGTATAGCTGTTTCATTCCATTACTCTCTATGTGTTACCTTGCCAGCATATTCCATGTGCTGACCCGTTTCGGGCTGCAACATTAATGTTGCAGACTTTTCAGACGACGATTAAGGAGTTTTTAGGTCGTGGTTCTATACTCAGTGATGCTGTTGGAGTTGATGGACTCACTTATCTTCCAAGCCTTCCGATGTTATCATTATTAGATGGCCTTAAGCCATATTTATTGTAATAAGTTCTCTTTTGAGACACTCGATGTAATAAGTGTGTGATTGCTACTCTGCTATAAATCCTCTGAGTACTGTGTGGTGTCAGCATTACTGATCCAGGGATGACACCGGAGCATAGAGATCAGACTGTTTCAGGTCTGGTCGCTACAGAGATGGTATCAGAGCACGCACTGACTGTAGGACACGACCATTATGTTAAAGACCTAGATCACTATTCACTCTCTTCTCTTCTGACTCCTCATCTTTTCTACTCTTTTAGGATGGTGGATGCAAGGAACAAGTTCACGCAACCGGATGAAGATACACCCTTTGGACGTCACTTGAAGGAAGTCACTAGATACCTGAACATAAGAGTGCCAAGTTTCACAGGAACCTAGAATGCCACTTTACCTGAAAAAGAGCACTGGATGATTCAAGTTCAAGTTCCAGGAAGGACGTTCATGCCAGTCACTGAGCCCATAGAGTTTTCTTTTGATGCACCAACTTGGAGTCTAGGAAAGAGCATGGCAGCTCACATCGCCATGGGACGCATTGGAGAAGTCTACTGCAACGATCTCAAGGATACTATCTACCAGATTTGTGGGCGCCGAGATGAACACTGGGAGATGATCAGTACCAGGAAGGATAGATCAATTGCAGCTTTTATCCAGGAGTTAAACCATCACATTCGACGACAGGAGAACCAGATGTGCGCCGACATGATAGATCTGAAGAAGGCTAAGACTAGAATCAAGGAACTGGAGGAAGAACTCAAGGCTACACGTGAATATTATGAAGAGGAAATTGAAGTATTGGTGGAGAAGAATGACGACCTGATCAAGAAGATTGGATTATTTATGGGAGGCCATATGCCAGTAGATGAAGACGAAGAACCCCCGGAAATGAGCCTGGAAGACTACATCATCATCGACGGCATCGACTCGGAACCAGATAGTAGCGATGATGACTATGTTGATGAAGCTGGAGCAGATATCATGGAGTCTGCAACCGAAGAATATTTCTAGTAGACCACCTCATCAGTAGTAGTAGTTCACCATGTAAATATAGTAGTCCGAGCACTTTTGAGATAGTTAGATCGATTGTATGCCCTTGTTTGATTGAATGAAGTGAATTGTTTGTTTTTGCCTCATGTGCATATGGGTAGTGTTTTCTCTTTAGACCCCCTCTATTCTTATATCTAATCTTTTCTAAACCCTCAGATGCCTCCGAGACGTGACCCCGGATTTACCTTTCCACCGGAGCTCACCCAGTTGATCCAGTAGCAGAACACATTGATGCAACTACTAGTCCAGAATCAGAATCAAGGGAACAACAACAACAACCCACCACCACCACCACCTGTTGACCACTTAGCCCGTTTTCTAGGCTGAATCCGCCGGTATTTTCCAGTGGCACCGAGCCGATAGTAGCAGATGATTGGCTCTGCAAGACAGCTAGGGAATTTACCACAGCAGGATGCACAGATGCGTAGAAGGTGAAGTTTGCCGCACATCAGTTAGAAGGACCCGCAGCAGCATAGTGGGAGAATTTCACAGCCACTTTCCCTGTCAACACTGTCACATGGGACCAATTTCAGCAGGCTTTTCGTACTGCACATGTTTCAGCAGGAGCCATGGCCATGAAGAAGCGTGAGTTTCACAACTTGCGCCAAGGAGGACGGATAGTTGGCTAGTATGTGGAGGAATTTAGTAAGTTAGCACGTTATGCCCTGGATGACGTCGCTACAGATGCAGCAAAGCAAGAGAAGTTTTTGGAAGGACTGAATGATGAGTTGAGCATGCAGTTGATAGTAGCAACCTTCAACAACTACCAGGAATTGGTAGGTCATGCTCTTATGATTGAAGGGAAGCAGCAGCAAATTGAGAATCGCAAGAGGAAGTATGGACAAGGAAAGTACACTTCAGGAGCTCAGCAGAAGCCACGTATTACCCCTAGACCGGGAGGACATTTTCAGCATACCCATGGAGGAGGTAGCTCGCACAATCACAATGGCACCAAGAATGGAAATGGCAATGGAGGAAGCAACGGCCAGAATCGCACCAACCCATCAACCCCAGCCAAGAAGGACCTAAGCCAAGTCACTTGCTTTAAGTGTCAGAAGACCGAACATTATGCCAATGAATGTCCTGAAGGCCAAAATGGCAATGGAAGTTCTGGGAAGAAGCCGAACCCTTTCAACAGGGGACAGGTAAACCACGTTAGCGTGGAGGAGGTTGAAGCTCAGCCTGATGCAGTAATAGGTAAGTTTTTGGTTAAGTCATTTACTGCACTCGTTATTTTTGATACTGGTGCATCGCATTCATACATCTCAAGGGGATTTGTGGATAAGTATAACCTATCAACCCAAGCCCTTTGGTCACCCATGTTAGTAACCTCGCCTGGAGCAGAGTATGTGGCTAGTCTATGGTGTGATCGGTTACCATTAAGAATTGGTAACTATGTTTTTCCCTCAGACCTAATAGCATTGGAATCTCAAGGATTGGATGTGATATTAGGCATGGATTGGTTATCCAAGTATGAAGGGAATATTGAATGTGCTAGTAAGTCAATTTTGCTTACCACACCAGAAGGGAGAAGGATCAAGTATGTATCCCGGCATGTGCCAAAGAGGACTCAAGTAAATTGCTTAACAGGAGTTGTGCAGGACGAAGTACCAGTGGTAAGGGATTTCCCTGAAGTATTTCCAGAAGAGTTGCCAGGAATGCCACCGGATAGAGATATTGAGTTCTTGATTGAGCTATTGCCAGGCACAGGGCCAATATCAAAGAGACCATATAGGATGCCAGCAAAGAATTTGGTGGAAATTAAGAAGCAGATTAAGGAGTTACTGGATAAAGGATATATTCGCCCAAGTTCTTCGCCTTGGGGATCGCCAGTACTACTAGTGGAAAAGAAGGATGGATCGTTAAGGATGGTCGTTGATTATCAAGGATTGAACGAAGTAACGATCAAGAACAAGTACCCACTACCAATGATCAATGATCTGTTTGATCGATTACAAGGAGCTAAGGTATTTTCCAAGATCGATCTGCGATCAGGATACCACCAGTTGAAGATTCGAGAACAGGATATTCTGAAGATAGCTTTTACCACTAGGTACGGCTGTATGAGTATACCGTGATGTCATTTGGTCTGACTAACGCACCTGCATATTTTATGAACATGATGAACAAAGTGTTTATGGATTTCTTGGATAAGTTCGTCGTAGTCTTCATTGATGATATCCTGGTTTATTCGAAGAATGAAGAGGAGCATAAGGAGCATTTGCGTTTGGTACTTGGAAAGCTCATAGAACATCAATTATATGCCAAGTTCAGCAAATGTGAGTTTTGGTTGAAGGAAGTAGGATTCCTCGGACACGTTATATCTGGAGAAGGTATAGCAGTTGATCCCACCAAAGTAGATACCGTGACCAAGTGGGAAGCACCAACTACCGTTGGAGAGATCCGGAGTTTTCTTGGACTCGCAGGATACTACCGGAGATTTATTGAGAATTTCTCAAAGATTGCGAAGCCTATGACGGAGTTGTTGAAGAAATATACCAAGTTCATATGGACAGAGGAATGTGAGGCTAGTTTCCAAGAGTTGAAGAAATGCTTAGTTACCTCACCAGTGTTGATTTTACCAGACCAGACCAAAGATTATGAGGTGTATTGCGACGCTTCACGTCGAGGACTTGGAGCAGTGCTTATGCAGGAAGGGAGAGTTGTTTCATATGCCTCAAGACAACTGAAGCCTCATGAGTTCAATTATGCCACACATGATTTAGAGTTAGCAGATGTAGTGCATGCATTGAAGACTTGGAGACATTTCCTCATTGGAAATCATTGTGAGGTGTACACGGATCATAAGAGTTTGAAGTACATCTTCACACAGAAGGAGTTGAATCTCAGACAAAGGAGATGGTTGGAGCTTATCAAGGATTATGATATGAAATTGCATTATCACCCCGAAAAGGCTAATGTAGTAGCAGATGCATTAAGCCATAAGATCCATGTCAATACGTTAATGACGGGAGAAATACCCAAGGAGTTAGCAGAAAATCTTCATGAACTATGTTTGGAAATAGTTCCGAGAGGCTATGTACCAGCATTGGAGATTCAGTCAACCTTGATGGATAGAATCAGGGAAGCTCAGAAGACCGACCAAGAGATTGCCGCTATAAAGGAGAAACTTAGCAAAGGAAAAGCTAAGGGATTTCGTGAGGATGAGCACGACACCCTATGGTTTGAAGAACGTGTTTTCGTGCCCAATGACCTGGAGATCAGGAAGTTGATTTTGCAAGAGGCACATGATTCACCATATTCGATTCACCCAGGAAATACCAAGATGTATTTGGATTTGAAGGACATTTTTCTGGTAGACCGGAATGAAGAAGGATATTGCGGAGTATGTAGCAGTTTGTGATGTATGTCAGAGAGTAAAGGCAGAGCATCAGAAGCCAGCAGGATTGTTACAACCATTGTCGATACCCGAATGGAAGTGGGATAAGCTAGGCATGGATTTTATCACGGGATTTCCCAGGACTCGTTCAGGCTATGACTCGATTTGGGTTGTAGTCGATCGATTGACGAAAGTAGCTCATTTCATCCCAGTAAAGACCACTCACACCAGTGCTAAGTTGGCAAAGATATACCTGACCAGGATCGTATGTCTGCATGGAGTTCCAAGGAGTATCATATAAGATAGAGGAACCCAGTTTACCTCAAAGTTCTGGAAGCAGTTGCACGAAACTTTGGGTACCAGGCTAGAATTCAGTACAGCTTTTCATCCACAGACAGATGGACAGACCGAGAGAGTCAATCAAATTTTGGAGGATATGCTGAGAGCTTGTGCGCTAGATTATGGATCTAGTTGGGAAGATAATCTGCCATATGCAGAGTTCTCTGACAACAACAGTTGTCAAACCAGTTTAAAGATGGCCCCTTTCGAAGCCTTGTACGGAAGGAGGTGCAGGACACCGTTGTCATGGGACGAAGTTGGAGACCGCCAGTTGTTTGGAACTGACTTGATTAAAGAGTCTAAAAAGAAGGTGAAGTTGATTCGCGATAGGCTCAAGGTAGCCCAGTCCAGATAGAAAAGTTATGCAGATTCTAAATGCAAGGAGACAGTTTACAAAGTCGTAGATAGAGCTTATCTTCGAGTATCTCCACTTCGGGGAACAAAGCGTTTCGGAGTTAAAGGGAAGTAGCACCACGATTTGTAGGACCATATCGAGTTTTGGAATGTATGGGAGAAGTGGCCTACAAGTTGGAATTGCCCGAAGGATTGTCAGGAGTTCATGATGTGCTCCACATTTCCCAGTTAAAGAAATGTCACGCGGAGATGGCTGACATACCGTTGAGAGACACGGTGCCTTTGGAAACTATTCAGTTGGATAACGATTTGACGTACGAGGAGAAACCAATTAAGATTCTCGAGTATGCCAGTCGAGTCACTCGCAGCAAGGTTATCAAGTTTTGCAAAGTTCAGTGGAGCCACCACACAGAGGATGAAGCCACCTGGGAACGAGAGGAAGATTTGCTCAAGGACCACCCTCACCTATTTTCCAGTCAACCCGAATCTCGAGGGCGAGATTCATCTTAAGGGGGGGTAGGTTTGTAACATTCCAAATTTTCAATTTGGAATGTTATACATTAGATCATCAATGCATATCATATTTTATTTTGCATTTTGGTTGATCCTAGAAATTCTACGCAACTCAATGACCCACGGAGAGAGTTGGGGATTTCGTTATTTTCATATTTGAGTTTTCTCAAATTTTGAGAATAGGATCATTTGATTTTATTTATCATCAATTGTTTCTATTACAAAAACATGAGAGAGGGAATAAAATGACTTTCCCAAAATAAAGAAATATTGAGAATTTAATAATAAAATCAAATAAGATTTTATTTCGGAGTTTTTTGATGTTTTATTTGAATTTAGGAAAAAAGTTTGTTTTTCAAAATTGCATTTAGGTCCCAAATAAATGTTCACCTTGTGCGTCTTGATTTTAGAAGCCCGTGAAAATTTATTTCGGAATTTATGGAGTCCGTTTAGTGTTTCTTTTTATTTTTCTTCCGAGAGGAATAATTTAAAAAAAAAGTGAACCGACCTAACCGGGCAATGTCCGGATAGGACTCTGGCCCGGCAGGCTTTAAAAGCCGGCCCAGCCCCCCCCCCCCCGGAGAACCCTAGCCGCCGCCGCCGCCGAGGTTCGCCGCCGCCTCGACTTCCATGCCATCGTTTTTTTTAATATATATCGGTTTTTCCATCGGTTTTTTTAGTTTTGGTTTTTTAAATAGATCGGTTTTTCCGGTTTATTTAATTTAGCGAGCGTTCCTCGTTTTTCTTTTCTCGGATTAAATCCGTGATTTTTCTGATCGCGATTCCTGATCCGATTTTCGTTTTAGTATAACTTTTCGCTCGTTTATCGGAATCAGGCGATTCAAGCGCCTAGAGTTTCGTCTCGAAACCCTCTATCCGTTTAACCAACTTAAACAAGATTTTGCTACTATAAAATTTGCCCTAGATCCAGATTAGTAGAATGAAGTTGTTTTCTTTCGCCGTTGACTTTCGTTGCTTCGTTCGATTTGATTCTTTTGCCAACCGGAGTTCTTAAGTTGAACCTTCTGGTTAAATCTCTTATTTGAGTTTTACCCGTGCATTAGATGAGTACTTATTGTATGCTTGTTTATTTGTCTGCGATAGAATACCCGAAGTGCGCCGCCTGTTACTTCGAATCGTTAGGTTTTGCAGATCATCAGCAAGGCAAGTAACACTTTGATCATATATTTTCTACTACCCAGTTTTATTGCATTAGATCAACCCTCACACATTGCATGATTAGGATCTAATTAAATTGTGGGATGGGAAGTAGTTGAGGTAGTACCTATTACCTGTTTATTATCAAACCTTTGGGAGTTACTTCTGCGTTTGCTTATGCCATGCTATGCTAGTAGACGTGGATTGGGTGAGTGATATCCATGACAGATGTGAGTATTGTTAATAAATGGTTTATCTAAGGTGGCAACTTAAACACACATCTGGGTGGATTGAAGCACCTGGGTATTCCAGGACTTGCCTGTTTTTTTTTACCGCCACCCAGATTCAAAGGGATCATGAGATTATTCATACTAGAAACTTCCGTGTGCAGCCACAAGCTATTATGGGCTCTAGCATAGTTGACTAAGTCGTGCGAACTCTTACAGTGGTAGACTAGCAGATGTAGGGGATATAGGTGGTACGGTCTACCCGATCGTAAGGTGCTAGCGCTTCTGAAAGACTATGTCTCGGTCATCCGTCTTCTCAAACACCCTGTAGTGCGAGAAACCAAACGGAGTCGATCGAGTTTTGTGGGGAAAAGTGCGCAAACCTCTGCAGAGTGTAATAAACTAATTATGGTTAGTCGTGTCCCCGGTTATGGACATCTTGAGTATCTAGTACTTGGATTATCGTGTGAATCTCAACATGTTACTCTAAATTAATTTTGTTGGATTATGTTTAATGATGATGCTTAATTGGGATTGATAATGCTGTCAACCATTCTCAATGTTTAACAACTACCATGATAGTTAAATAAATTTTATTCCTTTGAAGTAGGGAAAAATTGGCTTTACGCAAAACTGTAACCATAGAGCTTTCCACCAGACAAATATGCATATAGTATAGCTGTTTCATTCCATTACTCTCTATGTGTTACCTTGCCAGCATATTCCATGTGTTGACCCGTTTCGGGCTGCAACGTTAATGTTGCAGACTTTTCAGACGACGATTAAGGAGTTTTTAGGTCGTGGTTCTATACTCAGTGATGCCGTTGGAGTTGATGGACTCACTTATCTTCCAAGCCTTCCGCTGTTATCGTTATTAGATGGCCTTAAGCCATATTTATTGTAATAAGTTCTCTTTTGAGACACTCGATGTAATAAGTGTGTGATTGCTACTCTGCTATAAATCCTCCGAGTACTGTGTGGTGTCAGCATTACTGATCCAGGGATGACACCGGAGCACAGAGATCAGACTATTTCAGGTCTGGTCGCTACATCTATCCAATAAATTCCATCTGAATTCAATAGTCTTCATCATAAAAGAGCCAGCACAAGAAGTATCGAGCATGGTGCGATTGTTTTCAGAAAGCCGAGCATAAAAACTTTGCATAATTATTTCTCTCGAGAGCTCATGATTGGTGCATGAATATAACATTGATTTAAGCCTCCCCCAAGCTTGAGCGATGCTTTCTCCTCCGCGAGGCTAGAAAATATATATATAATTGCGATCACGATGAACAAGATGCATAGGGTAATACTTTTGATGAAATTCCAATTTCAATCTTTTATAGTTCCATGATTTCATATCATCACATAGCCTATACCATATCAATGCGTCTCCCTTCAAAGATAAAGGGAAGACCTTCTTCTTAGCAACATCATCGGGTATACATGCAAGCTTAAATAATCCACAAACTTCGTCCGCATATACTAAGTGCTTATCAGGATGCTTTGTTCCATCTCCTGTAAAAGGGTTAGCTAGCAGTTTTTCCATCATACCCGAAGGAACTTCAAAAGGAGTTTCATTTTCAATAGGTTCAGTTGGTTGAGGAGCAACTCTTTGCTCTACTGGACGGGGTGAAGATATCCCCAACAAGCCCCTCAGAGAATTACTTTCCATAGTAACAAGTGGCAGTAAATTTCAGCACACTATATAAATTTTTCCTTACCAAATTCCACCTACCAAAGGCGCTACACTCCCCGGCAACGGTGCCAGAAAAGAGTCTTGATGACCCACAAGTATAGAGGATCTATCGTAGTCCTTTCGATAAGTAAGAGTGTCGAACCCAACGAGGAGCAGAAGGAAATGGTAAGCGGTTTTCAGCAAGGTATTCTCTGCAAGTACTGAAATAAATGGTAACAGATAGTTTTGTGACAAGATAAATTGTAACGAGCAACAAGTAACAAAAGTAAATAAAGTGCAGCAAGGTGGCCCAATCCTTTTTATAACAAAGGACAAGCCGGAACAAACTCTTGTAATAGGAAAAGCGCTCCCGAGGACACATGGGAATATCGTCAAGCTAGTTTTCATCACGTTCATATGATTCGCGTTACTTTGATAATTTGATATGTGGGTAGACCGGTGCTTGGGTGTTGTTCTTACTTGAACAAGCATCCCACTTATGATTAACCTCTACTGCAAGCATCCGCAACTACAACAAAAGTATTAAGGTAAACCTAACCATAGCATGAAACATATGGATCCAAATCAGCCCCTTACGAAGCAACACATAAACTAGGGTTTAAGCTTCTGTCACTCTAGCAACCCATCATCTATTTATTACTTCCCAATGCCTTCCTCTAGGCCCAAATAATGGTGAAGTGTTATGTAGTCGACGTTCACATAACACCACCAGAGGCTAGACAACATACATCTTATCAAAATATCAAACGAATACCAAATTCACATGACTACTAATAGCAAGACTTCTCCCTTGTCCTCAGGAACAAATGTAATTACTCACAAAGAATATTCATGTTCATAATCAGAGGGGTAATAATATGCATATAGGATCTGAACATATGATCTTCCACCAAATAAACCAACTAGCATCAACTACCAGGAGTAATCAACACTACTAGCAACCTACTAGAACCAATCCCGGACTTTGAGACAAGAATTGGATACAAGAGATGAACTAGGGTTTGGAGATAAGATGGTGCTGGTGAAGATGTTGATGGAGATTTCCCTCTCCCAATGAGAGGAGCGTTGGTGATGACGATGGTGATGATTTCCCCCTCCCGGAGGGAAGTATCCCCGGCAGAATAGCTCTGCCGGAGCTCTAGATTGGTTCCGCCTCATGGCGGCGGAGTCTCGTCCCGAAAGGTTCCTTCTGATTTTTTCTCATCGAAAGACTTCATATAGGAGAAGATGGACGTTGGAGAGCCACCAGGGGGCCCACGAGGTAGGGGGCGCCCCCCCTAGGGCGCGCCCCCCACCCTCGTGAGCAGGGTGTGGGCCCCCTGGCCTTCATCTTTGGCGAGGATTTTTCTTTATTTATTTTAAGATGTTCCGTGGAGTTTCAGGACTTTTGGAGTTGCACAGAATAGGTCTCTAATATTTGCTCCTTTTCCAGCCCAGAATTCCAACTGCCGGCATTCTCCCTCCTTATGTAAATCTTGTAAAATAAGAGAGAATAGCCATAAGTATTGTGACATAAAGTGAAATAACAGTCCATAATGCAATAAATATTGATATAAAAGCATGATGCAAAATGGACGTATCAGTGGAGCAGAGTCGTCGACGAGAGCCGCCTGGGCCACAGGCGGGGCCGGTGGCGGCAGGGGAGCCGCGGCCAGAGGAGCGGCCATGGGGGGAAGGGCAGCAGCACCGGGGCGCCCTGCTGGAGAAGGGCCGCAGGGAATGGCTGACGAGGCAGCGTCGAGAGCAGCACCGGGGGGAGCTGGGGCGGCCACCTCGCCCCCGGCGGTCGGCGAGGGCGGGTCCGGGAGCAGCACAATAGGGAGGAGCACCGAGTCCCGGACCGGCCCGACTGTAGCGGTGGAGACAGGGGAGCGGGGTGAGGAGGCGGGGCAGACGACCAAGCCCACTCTGGACGCGTCGCTGGCGGCGGGGGACTCGGCCACCGGACCGAGCGGGCCTCGAGAAGGAGGCCCGACGTGGCCTGGCGCCCATGCCCACCAGCGGCCGGAAGCGAAGGCGAGGGGGACTGCGAGCAGGAGTGCGAGTCATCCGATCCCCCTCGTCCTCCGACCGGCGGGAACAGGGCGGTGGCGACCGTGGTAGTCCCCACCATTCCCCGGGTTGCCGCTGGGAGGCCCATCGTCGGTGAAGTGCGTGCGGCCGACCTGGTTGGGAGGCTCGGGGGCGATGCGGAGGTCGAAGCCCTGGTCATTGAAGAAAACACGGAGGGTGACACGGATCTTGGAGGAGTCTAAGCACTTGACCTTCACCCGGACCTCCTCCTCCTTGCGGAGGGAGAGCTCGTCCACCACCACCACCTTGCCCAGGATTATGGACATCTGGCGGATGACGAGCTCGGACTGGGCGATGTCGGAAAGACCACCCACAAGGAGCCAGGCGGTATCCAGGACTGCCAATGCCTGGGCATCGAGAACCGGCTCGGTGATGTCGACGACGAGCTGGTTGAGGGCGAGAGTGATCCGGCCACTACGAGTGGCGTAGCCTTAGCTGACGGAGTCGGGGAAGACCACGGTGAAGATGTGACCGGCAGTAGGAGTGACCATCCAGTCCCACTGGCGGCGGTAGAGGTGGTTGAGCTCGGCCTCAATCATCTCCGGAGACGCCACCCCGTCGACCACAGTGACGACCGCCTGAAGGGAGGGGGTGGGCGGGGGGAGATCGGGGACCTCGAGGTGGAAGAAGCCCTGCCCCTCGATCACATGGCCGTACATCATGAGCTCCGACGTCACAGGGCGAGCAGGGCACAGCAGAGCGGGATGGCCAGGGTCCTTGCATATGTAGCAACACTGGGGGTTGACGCAGCTGACTTGCGAGTGACCCGCCACCCCGCAATTGAAGCACGGGGGGCGAGGCAGGTTGGAGACCGGTCCCGGGGCTGAGGATGAGCCCGGGGCCACCGGGGGGAGCGGAGCTTGCGCGCCCCGCCCCTGCCAGCGGCGCTTCTTCTTCTTGGCCGGGCCCTGGCGGCCACGGGATGCGCTGGCGCCCGGGGTGGCCGCGGGAGCCGGCACCGAAGGCGAGGCGGCGTGAGGCGGAACATACTTTCGCGGGGCCGGGGCGGATTGCTGAGCGGGGGGCGGGCCGACGGAGGGAGCGTCGAGCGAGGCAGGGAAGGGCTTCGGCCGCGCCGAGGGATAGGGGACAGCGAGCGTCGGCGAAGGTGTCAATCGCCCGAAGCCGCCGGACGGGGGGAGCGGGATCTGCCCCTGGTGTCACGACGAGTCGGGGAGCACCGGTCATCGCGATGGCCGTCGTGGAGCTCCCGCAGCTCGAGGCGAAGTTCTTCCTCGCGGCGCAGCGCGTCAGGAGTGGGACGAGAGGGCTCGCGGCAGTCCTCCGAGCGCCGCTTCGGCCGCGGCTCGCCGTCGTTCCACTCGCGCATGGCTGGCCGCTGCGGAGGGAAGGGAGGCGGGGGCGAGCGCACAACGGGTGGCGGCGGGGATGGGGGCAGAGGTCCAAAGTAGAAGCCTCCGAACCATTCAGATCTTTCTTTTTCTTAGGCTAATCTCTAACCATAGAAATATGACTTGATGCTCCCGCGGGTGCAAAACGAGTCAAAAACATCATTTATTTTGGAGTGGAAAACTGCCTCAGTATAACCAGCTTTAATTGCTTTAGCTTTGTGCTGTTCTTTAGCAAAGTCCAAAAATATACTTTAAGTAATTTTCACCTCTCCGCCAAACCAGAACTAGAGCCTAGAGGGGCAATCATATTGTCCGTATTTCTCTACGCTACAACATTCTCGGCGTTATAGTTTGACTATCTCAATCTATTCTAAGTAGCACCCGAAAAAGCACGCGCTAAGTGGATATGTACCAAAGCTATATCTCCATAATCAGAGTTGACTACTCATTGGTAGTGAAAAATAAACAAGATAGGCATGTTTACTAACACAGCAAATACCTAACAGTTGATTGCCAGAAGACATTTTCACATTTTAACATATTGAGAGAATGAAAGATAGGAGTGGTTTCTACCCTAAAGTCGGAAAGGAAATCTCAACATGATAGATCAATGTGTTCCACTCTTGCTAGACAGACGTGGCTTAGATCACGAGTTTGAGACGCGCTCAGGGATGGGGTCTGAGAAGGCATAACCAAAGAATTATGAGAAATAAGTCAATTTATCTAGTTGGGGCATTTTGGTTGGGATTTCAAAACAAACACCCAGGACAGAAAAAGACTCATGTGCCCTCAAGAGCATCTTATTTCACTTGCATTTCTTCCTGAAGTTGGCTCAATAACTATCCAAGACTGCCTTGATCTTTCCATTTATTACTCAAGCACGCTGAGGCAACTCTGAACTATGTAGGATAGGAAAATGGGGGAAATATGTAGTAGAGAATCCTCCCTTCTTCTTTGCTTTCTTGCCTAAACCTGAAAACTCCAAAAGTAACCATTGGAACCTCATGGAAGCCGAGTTAAGAGATTCATTTTATTTATTACTTTGACTAAGTTAT
This sequence comes from Triticum monococcum, assembly GCA_034509565.1. NCBI lineage: Eukaryota > Viridiplantae > Streptophyta > Magnoliopsida > Poales > Poaceae > Triticum > Triticum monococcum. Next base: position 678,373,550 of record CM067845.1, read on the forward strand.
TGTAAAATATCAGAGCTAACAGACCATCTAATTGAATGTTTGAGACTCTCATAAGTATGGAAATAAAGTCTCTTCAGCCCTTTCCACAACTTATAAATTTCTTATCAACCTATCGAACCTAATTCCAGACAGAGTGAGTAGACCTTACTTTAATGTATGCGGTGTAAGATAATCAGAAACTCTTGATAGTCTTTGATATAATATCTTGTTCATTCCTAGGAGCAAAAAGGGAATGTCCTTTAGGGGCCTTTAGATATATACCAAGATTTTTGACATCTTGCTTTCATAGTTATGAATTGCATCATAGAAACAATTAGAAAATTAATTAGTAAGTCTTCCCTCATCCCTATTGGTATCATTTTGGGCCACTAGGCCACTACCCAGAACCATGTGAGAGCCGTATTTTCAAGAATAAATTGTCAAACTATGTTAGAACTATGGATTCTTTAGATCTAGTATTGGTACGCCTGGTTATTTTCCTTTGCTTATGCATGGCAAAGATTTGTCGAGTTCAATCAGTACAACAAGAAATACTAAGTATATTTTGGTCAGGCGAAACCCAGATTTGAAATGCCACCCTACCTTACCGCTTGGCCATGTTGCCAAATCAGATCAAAAATCAAGCAAAATCATATTCCACTTATTTTACTAATTACCTAGTATTTGTGGGATGGGATTATTAAACCCTTTTTATTTTTTTAGATCGCTGAATCCCTTTGTACTTATCCCTTCTAATAAATTCATTCCTATTATTTACTAGACCTAGTTTTATTCTCTTCAACTGATTGCATCTCAAAACGCACATTGCTTAAGTACCTTGTCCGCAAAATGTATTGAACAATATATTAGGAAAGCATGAATTGAGAATATAAGTCGCATAGTTCAAATGGCGGGTGCGATTGCTCGTATTATAGGTCTTGGTGAAATCCTATCAGGTGAATTAGCCGAATTTGTATATGTCAGTTATTGCTCAAAAATTGGAATCCAAAAATATTAGGACTGTATTAATGGGCGATGGATTGATGATACAAGAGGGAGGCTTTGTAAAAGCAACGAGAAGAATTTCTCAGATACCCGTGAGCGAGGTTTACTTGGGTAGTGTTGTAATGCTTTGGATAAACCTATTGATGGAAAAGGCGAAGTTATAGCTTCCGAATCTAGCCTGTTACATCTCTTGTTATCATCATCTTCCTCATGTGATTGACACTTCTCCTAGCTCCATCACAATCCTCTATATTCTTCGTGTCATGTTGTTCCCACCGCCACATTGTCACCATTTACCGTGGCCGGTTCATGCTGCCAGTGATGCCACCCCATGCACCTTGCGGGTGCTTACCTAAACCCCACATGAACTCATTACCTTTTGGTTTCGGTGGATGTCACCATCGACCCGATTAAATCGGCATCAAGACCCCCGCCCCCGCCCCCCCCCCCCCCCCGGTAAGATTCATTCAAGCTCCCTCCTCCTCCTTATGTGTGATCCGTCGGCATGCGGGCAAGTCCACACGCTAAACCTTCAAAGATTAATTATATGAAAAAACAAATCCATTTTTTTGGTGGAGTCCACCAATAAAAAAGAAGGATCGACTCAATTCCAAATCAAACACTTGAGTGTGAATTAGAATATCTGAAACATTTCCAAAAAAAATATAAATAATCCTAATGTTGAGCGATTTTTTCAACAACTTTGTTGTAAATAAATTGCCTGAATTATGGATTTGGGCCAGTCGATTCGGGGGAGAAAGAAGTAGGCACAGGGACCGCCGATAGCATCGCCGGGGTGAGAGGCAGCGGTAAGCGGGGGCGGGGTGGCTAGGCTGGCCCGTGAGCGCCGGGGGCCGTGGGTGACAAAGGTAGGCGGTTCAGCCGGTGGTCGCAGGCGGTTTGGGGGAAGAAGATGAGCAGGCGAGAGTCGGAGGTTGAGGAAGGCCATCTTGCCGTTAACTTCACATCAAAAGGTTCCAAACAATCGATTGACCCAATTTGTGTTTTCAGTCACCTAACCCTTAGCCCGCCCCATTTTATAACTAAGCGTTTCATCAGACGGAGATCACGTGGCACGATGGTGTGCATGGTTTTTGTATTCTCCCCGGTCCCCGTTTCCGTAGGCAGCATGCATCCACCCACCATATGGTCCATGCATGCATGATCCTGCAACTAACACCGCAGCCGGCCGCGCGCTTCCGGTCAGTCAGCTTATCATTCGGCCTAATTGTTGGACGCATGCATCACATGCTAATTGACCCGGATCCGGCTTACCTGTTTTCTCCTCAGAGCAAGTACAATAGAGCTGAGTCAGCGGGCTATAAGAAATAAACTAATATATTTCTGCTTAGTTGGAGGAAAGAGAAGAGGAGAGAGAAGGTAAGCGGGCACTTCGTGAAGAGCCAGCTCTAGCACGTGCTCCTAGGCACTTTGTGAGAATGAGAAGTGGGCCACATAATAAAAAAGTAGTACACTCTTTTGATCTATTATTGTACATGTGGGCTATAAGATGGGCCGTAGATGACATGGCACTGGCTTATAGCCAGCAGCTGGCTATACTATTAACCATGCTCTCATGCTTCCATCCGTGCTCCCACTTAATCCTACGGCTGTTTTTTTCTCTTTTTTCTTTCTAATCTAATCATCTTTTTCCTGATTTTAAGGGGATGGGGTCGGGCCTAATTTTGTTCCAATCAAATCATGTCAGCTATGCGAGAGCACGGATGGGCGCATGCCGGGGGGCACGGATGAACTGCTTAATTTGTTATACTGTATTTGTGAAGCACCCGTGGCAGGTGACACCCGGGAAAAGTCATGGAATTTCTATGTCGAGCACCTACAGACACAGAGGCATGGGTACGAACCACGACAACTAACAAATACTAGCACGGACGTTCAGAGGGGCGATCGACGGGATATATGTTCCTTGCGATCGCCGGCAAACATGCCGCGATCCGATGCCTGACCAAGCAACCGGGCCGGCCTTTTCAGTCACGGGGTGAGGCTTGGCGCGCACGATCGATCTCGCACCGACGCAGCTCACATCAATCAATCAGTCAGTCAGTCAGTCAATCAATTCGATCCCGTTTAAGTACTCGATATCTCACCATCAACCCCGCGACCGAACCAGAATGTTTGGTGTGCTCGTGCCCTTTGCTGCCCACCGACGAGCAGACCACGCCCTGTCTGCCTGCCTCTCCCACGCACCAAGCATCCAGCAACTCGGCCTCATGATGGTCGTGGATCCATGGCGATCAGCCGCCCATCCCCCGCTGCCTCCGGCGCCACGTCTGGTCGACCACCAGAGGCAACGCACGCAACGCATGAGTAGCAAACGGAGCAACAATGGCACGCAACATTCACGGGAAATGTACGTACGTACGATGATATCTTTACAGGATTAACGGAGTAGAGAACTGATTCATACTCAGGTCATCAGGTGCCAGCCACATGCATGCACGCTCCTTGTCATCAAGGCACTGAAAACCACGCACGCGACGCATGTTTTCATCGGATCGGACGGCAACAATTCCCGAGGGTGGGTGCGTGCGTGCATGGGGAAGTTTACGGACTGTAGTTAACGTGCCAGTGCGTACGTACGTGCAGCTAGCTGCTCGCCCGGGCGCTGTGGCCGGCAGGGGAGACAGCAGGACGCTTCCGCGTGGGGTCGCCGGCGAAGAGCTCCTCCCAGACGTCGGCGAAGGCGCGGAGGATGAGGTGGTGGTGACGCGCCGAGTTGAGCGACAGGAACCGCTGCAGCAGCTCCCGCAGCTCCGCGCCGCCCGTGATCCCGTTCTCCACCACCATCTCCGCCATGGACCGCCGGAACTCGCCCAGCGGGTCCTCCGTCTCCGTCACCACCGCCACGCTCTCCTCCTCCAGCCGCCCGCGCCCGCCTCCCCACGCGTCCCGCCGGTGCCGCGGCGGCCTCGCGCTGCACCGGCACGCCTGCGCCACGCCGTCCTCCTCCCGGGCGCGGACGCCCAGCGCGCGCACGCCGCGCTCCAGCTCGCGGAGCTGGCCCAGGAGCGCGTCCACGCTCGGCGCGCCCTCGGCGTCCTGGCAGGCCGGCGCCGTCGGCTTCGCTGCCGGGGATGGCTTCGCCGTTGCTGCGGCGCTCGACGACGACGACGAAGACTTGGCCAGTGCCATCGTGGAGAGATTGTCCGCGACGACAGCCACCGACTTGGAGCCGCCGCAGCCAAAGATGAACCCACCCGCGCCGGCCTTCTTCCTCTTCTTGGCCTTCACAGTCTCCACGCCGCCGCCGCGAGGTGTCGTCGCTTTCATGCCTTGATTCTCGAGCACAATCAGTGTGACTGGCCCGGCTACTTGGCTAGCGAGGAAGAGCTAAGGGAAGAAAAGGAACTAGTGCTCGGGCTTAAGAAGAGCCGGGTGGAGTGAAACCGAGCGCGCAGGAAGCTGCAGCAGCACTAGTGTCACACAATTCTTTTGTTGCGGGCACGTCGCACTCTAGTGGCGTGTGCAGAGTGCAGACAGAGACACGCATGTAGATCCAAGTAACTGGATTTCAATCGACTAAAAACTAGCAGTATCAGAGCACCAGCTGTTCGGTGGTCAATGTCACTGTCTGGTAAACCGACTGATTGCCACCAGCAGTAATAATTAGCACGAACCAGATGAAATGAACGAAACAAAAAACGGTGTTTCCATCAGCGCACGGTGTGCCTTGCATGGTTGCCAAAACGACGGTCCACGCAAGACAAGTACAGGTCCACGCGAGCAAGGCCCAGAAACGAAGCTAGGCTAGCGAGCTACGACCGGGAAACCAACGGCAAAGCTAGCGTCTCCTGATCCACGACGCTTGCGTCCGTCCCGCGCTACCTGCAGCGGGCGGAACAGGGAGCAAGACGAGGGAAGCGCCAGCGGGCGAGGTGGCGGGAGATTTGGATCACGGTACGGGCCTGATTATACATAACCTATTTGATTTGCGGTTCAGAGGAGAAGGGTCCTACTGTCGCTACAAACTAATACAGTACTACTACATCTACATGCCTTGGAAGAAACGCGGTGTGTGCTGGAACCGGACGCCACTTTGTTTGCTTGCTTGCTTGCTTGCTGTCCCATTCATTTCATTTCATCCGCATGTATGTGTCGATCCGTTGCGTCTCTCTCTCTCTCTCTCTCTCTCTCGTCGCTTCACTTCGGCATATATATATACCTCATTTGCTCGACATTAACAACGGTAGGTTACCAAACTTGCCATCGCACTACTCCTGGGGCCTGTTCTAGATTAAACGTACTCAAACTCTCAAAGCATGTGGCTAGTTCTACTAGTTAATTGAGCCGAGCTGCTCACATACATGAGACAGCAGGTGTGACAGATAAAAGGAAAAATCTAGCGAGAGAAAGGAAAAGGAGGGAGATCGATCGGGAACATGGTTGCTCTCCATTCGAGTGCGCTTCCGCCGGCCTGCATCTTTTGTGAGCCTGCCTTTTGACCCGGGCACAGGGATTGTATTCGATGAAACATCTACCGTGCCCAGCATAACAATCTGTCAGGGGGAAAAGTTGATAGGGAGACTCAATCATGCCTCTGCATATGCTTGTGTCTGCCTAGTTCCTGCAGTAGGTGCTGCTCAGAGTCTGTTAAAAGGAACAAGTCCTGATTTTCTTTTAGAGTCGGAACAAGTGCTGCTTACACTGTTTTTTCGGGCCAGGGCCCAAGAGGCCTTCGCCCCTCTCTGTCTGGAGCAACTAGTTGGCGAGCAAGGAGCCTCAAAACAATCGGTGTCATTTGGCACGCTCTCAGCCGTCAGCCACATGTCGCGTTCTGAACGCTTCCTTCGATTTTGTTTCTTTTATTTCCCCACAAGCGTTTACGGCTTTTTAAACGATTTTTTCCGACGTTTTGGTTTTTCGTCGGTCTTCCTTAGCTTTTGGGCTCAAAAAAAATTTGCGTGAAAAGACGCGTTTTTTTTGCTTCCCTGAGAGGCTCAATTTTACTTTTGAGAGGCACAAACCATGCCTCTCCGAAATAAAAACAACATGTTTGCTGTTTTTTTTCTTCAGCCAGAGGCATGGTTTTGCTTTTGTGAGAGGCACGACCGTGCCTCTCGGAAATGGAAAAAAGTGCTTTCTATTTTATTTTCTTTTGTTAGAGGTACAGTTTTGCTTTCGCGAGAGGCACAGTCGTGCCTCTCGGAAACGAAAAAAAACGGGTTTTTATTCTTTTTTCCTTCCGCGAGAGGCACGATGTTGCTTTCGCGAGAGGCAGGGTTGTGCTTTCGCGAGAGGCACGACCGTGCCTCTCGGAAATGGGAAAAAAGTGTTTTCTGCTTTTTTTCTTTCGTTAGAGGTACGGTTTTGCTTCGCGGGAGGCACGACCGTGCCTCTCGAAAACGAAAATAACCGGTTTTCTGTTCTTTTTTCCTTTCGTGAGAGGCACGGTTTTGCTTTCGTGAGAGGCACGGCCATGCCTCTTGAAAACGGAAAAAATGTGTTTTCTGGTTTTTTTCGCAAGAGGCACGGCCGTGCCTCTTTCGAAAAGGGGAAAAAACGTGCTCCTGGTTCGATTTTTTCGTCCGGTTTTTGTAAAAAAATAAGTTCGTTCAAACTTATCAACATGGGATCTCGTTTTGAAGATCTCGACGTGAGGAATCCAATGGTGAAAACTGTTCGAGATTTGGACGCACGGTTTAAGAGATAAAACGTTTTGAATAAATAGATCTACGAAAAAAGGGAAAACTCACAAGTTGCGACAAGTGATGTGCATGCAGCGTGCCACTTGTCACAACCTGTAAGGTGAAAGTGATCTTTGTGAGAAGTACTCCATAATTAGTTTTTTTTTTGAGAAAAAGTACTCCATAATTAGTGATCTCTCTCTCTCTCTCTCTCTCTCTCTCTCTCTCTGTGCCGCTATTTCTCACCCATTGCGAGATAAGAATTTGGTCTCGCATCTGGCGCAGCGCTACTGGGCCGGCCCGTACTATAGCTACCGTCTGAGTTCTTTTCTTTGTGGCTTTGTTTACCGGTTTTCATTGTTTTTGGCACTTTATATGGGTTTTCATTGATTTTCCTATTTTTTCCTTTTCCTTTTTTCGGTTTTCTTGGGTTCCCTTTTTGGTTTTCTTTCATTCTTTTGGACTTTCAGTTTTACTTTTTATTTCTTTCTGTCTCAACAAATGTCTGCTTTTTCATATACATGGTTTTCTTATACATCATGAACATATTTTTATACGCGTTTAACATTTTTTAAATATATGTTTTCATGTTTACTTTTTTAATAGACATTTTATATTTTTTTTTAAAGTGCTATTGTGAGCTCGGGCACACAGTCATTGGAACTTGTATGAACAGTAAATTCGGAATGAAGAGTGAAAATATTCAAAAATTTCTGATTTTTTTTCAATAAACATTCAAGTTTTTCAACACCCGTGCAAAATTCCGCAATAGAATCACACTTATGGAGGTGTGGACAAAATACAAAATCGATGCTCCAAATTACCTCCAAAACATTATATTTGCACGCACATAAGAAACAACAATGTTTTTGCTAAAAAAATCTTTTTTTAATTTGTTTACTAGTTTTTTGGACTAAACTATGCTGTGAGCTCAAGCTCATATAGTCCATGTCCTATATTTTCTTTCTTCTATCTTTCTTCTTCTATAAACAAGGTGTTGCTAACAGCTGTTGTCAAATAATGGCATTGGCATCTTGCTTAAACTGGCTTTTCAGGGCTACGACCTCTATTAGCGTGTCCGGTCTTAAACTCCGACGGGTAAACTCGAGGAAGTCTGATTGGAGCTTGCATATCTATGTCCTCCTATGTTTTCAAATATCTTATATAGTCCATGTCTTATGTTTTCATTGGCATCTTTGCGACAGTAAGAGTCTGATGGGAGCTCGAGGAAGCAGCATGAGTAGTAGGCAGCTCGCCGGACGGTTCCAAACTCTGACGGGTGGGTGAACTCTCGCTCTCTCTCACGAATCATGACCTCTCACTCTTCAGTATAATAGCTTGGAGATCAGATGAGATCGTTGGACACTGTAATTTTGGTGATAGCATTGCCACGTAAGTAATACTCCCACTGTCTTAAAATATAAGATTTTTTTTGTCTAAATCTTATATTTTGAGACAGGAAGAGTACAAAATAATTTCATGAAGAAAAAAACTAGGCCTAGGCCTTTTTTTTCCCTAATATGTTGCACGGATCGACTGGTCGAACCATCGAATCAATGGAGATTGGAACAGAGTCTGCTTCCTCTGCGAACCCCGCGCCGCCCTTCCGTCGAGCTCGCCGCTTTCCACCAAGCTGCACCGCCCCCCTCCCCGTCGACCTCGTATCTGCGCCGCACCCCCTCTGGGGCCTCCTCTCCGACGCACCATGTCCTCATTCTCCCGGGACGCGCCGCCCCCCTCGCCTCCGCCCGGTCCGCGCGGCGCCGCCTCCCCGTCTCCGCCCGCCGCTGCCTGAGCAGCTCCGCGCGGCGGCAAGACCTCGCCCAAGCCGGCCGCACCAACCCTCGAGGCAGCTTACAGGGGCACCGCACATAGACAACCCCAAACCCCGGCTCGGCGGCCCCACATCTCGCTGGATTGGCTGGCCCTCTCTCTTCTGACATGATCTCCTCCTCGCTCCTCTCGCGCCCCCGCCTCGCCCCTCCCCCGGCATCCGCCGCGGCCTCTCCCTGCCGCGCCCGCCTCGCGGTCGGCGGGCTCGCGGCCGGCGTGCGGTGCCAGGCGCAGGCCGGCGACATGGACGCGCACTACATGCGGCGCTGCGTCGAGCTGGCGCGGACGGCGGCCGGGCACACCAGCCCTAACCCCATGGTGGGCTGCGTCATCGTCCGCGACGGCCAAATCGTCGGCGAGGGATTCCACCCCAAAGCCGGCCAGCCCCACGCCGAGGTCACCTCTCTCCCACTTCTTCTCAGTTTGATGTTCACTCTCTTAGACCAAGACAGATTGTGCAAGTGTGGGGATTTAGCAGCTATCTCATCTGTCAAATCTTTTAAAATACAGAGCATGGAATGGCTTCCCCTAATCTTTGAGCAAACAGTCCCCTAATCTTGGTGTGGTCATACTAGTAACAGGGCCTTTGATAGCAGTTCCCAATCTTCATATGATCCCTAATTTCACTGACAATTTACTGCACTTAGTAAAAAGCAGGGCTACATTAATCAGTACTGTTCCAATGCTGCATTTGCCATAAATTGTTCATTTCTAGCTGTCTGGCAGGTGATACTTCTAACACCAAACAAATGTTTAGGAAATACTATCACTTGTAGCCAGTATGTCAACAGTATGCGGTGGTTTTCAGTCTCATACACAACAAATATGATCTCAGCTTATGCTTTTACGAAGAAATAACAGTTAACATTGTAGTATTAGGCTATTAGCTACAGGTAAGAGCACATATGTTTTCTGCTTGCTTAAGAACTTAGGCCAATAAAGTATAATACTCCCTCCGTTCCAAAATAGATCTATTTTGGAACGGAGGGAGTAGTACTGTTGATAATATCATAAGCTCGTAGCCTAGTATAACAGTTGCTAATATGTGGCTTCATGTGCAGGTATTTGCTTTGAGAGATGCAGGGGATTTAGCAGAGAATGCAACGGCTTATGTCAGTTTGGAGCCCTGCAACCACTACGGGAGAACCCCTCCCTGCACTGAAGCACTCATCAAAGCCAAAGTTAAGGAGGTTGTGGTGGGGATGACTGACCCAAATCCTATTGTAGCATCCAAAGGGATTGAAAAACTCAGAAACGCCGGGATAGATGTAAGGGTTGGCGTGGAGGAAGCATTATGTCTCAGATTAAATGAGGCTTACATTCATCGCATGCTTACTGGGAAGGCCTTTGCAACTTTGAGGTAAATAGTGAACTACAGGTATCTTGCTAGAATTCTAGACTGCTAATATCAGCACACACATTTTTGCCACTTTTTAAATATAGGAATAGGTTCATTTTTTAATATAAGTTGCACAGTATGTTCAAACTTTGTGTTTTAAATCTGTGGTTAGGAAAACGTAGTACACTCATTGCTTCAGCTACTTTGGTGTAGTGATATTTGTATTTTGTAGCGTTGCATGCCATTTTCTTTAGTCCTTTTCGTCTGAATATAGTGTGTGACGCTGCTGCTGATGTTTATCTGTTCATACTGAACCAGAACTACACTCTCGATGAACGGAATTGTCATAAATCAAATTGGGAGCGGAGCTGATCAACCAGGAGGATACTACTCGCAATTAGCGAAAGAATACGATGGAGTTATAATTTCAAGCGACATGGCCAAGGCGACTACCTTACCAATATCACGCGAGGCTGGCGCAAAGCAGCCTCTTTACATCATCATAGCGCGGGAAGAAGGTTCCAAATTACGCATCCCGTTTCTCGACGAGGAGTCTGCATCTAGCGCCATAGTCCTGGCCGATAGTCCCGTCAGTGTGGAGCCATCGGGAGTCAGCGTTTCTGTCCTCGATCAGATGAACCTGGAGTCCGTCCTTCAGCTTCTCGCAGATCGCGGGTTATGTAGTGTCCTGGTGGATTTCGTAGATGATGGGGCTGGCCTAGTGTCGCTGCTGAAGAATTTTCAGGAGGACAAGCTGGTGCAGAAGGTTGTTGTGGAGCTCTCTCCTGTCTGGATGGTGAGCCCAGGGCTGAGCGACCTGGCGTTTGGTGGCAGCCAGTCGTTTCCACTGAAGAATGTGGAGCACAAGGAGGTGAATGGAACTTTGCTGCTTGAGGGATATTTGTAGCATCTTATCTTTTCTGTCTGATGAGGATTTGTGGCCTCCTGTTGTAAACACCCATCCATGTAAACTTGAGCCTGAACCTGCATTCATGCGGAGCTGAATTCATTTTCTTTTGTTCTTCCATGGACATATACTTCTTGTAAGGCAAATCCAGCTTTTTTTGTTCTCGGTCCTGCTTGTGGAAATTATTGTGAGTAACAATTGTGGGCTTGTGGCACTTGTGAGTGCAATGACAGATTGTACAGTTGTGTTTTTATTTATTTATTTATTTATTCCATCTTACATAAAATGTTTTATTTTTCTATCTGCTATGGGATATCTGGAAATGTTAAAATGTTCTTTCATGGACAAATGGTTCTTGTACTAGTTGTAAGGTAGGTCCAGCCTTTCTTGGTTGTCATGCATGTGTAATCAAGATAATATTTCTTACATGGTCTTCATGTTACTCTTGCAGCAAATGGATCTCATGTTGTTTGTTCTTATTTATAATAATAGTAGCAGTTTGGGGTTGGCTCATTATTGTAGTACTTGGTTCTTCATGTTACTCCAATACTCCTGCAGCTGCAGAGCTCGAGTGCATGTGTGGGTTACCGGAGCGGCGGCTGTTGCCTGTCCGGCACAATAAAACCCGACCAACTCCACGCTCTCCTATCAACCACCATGGCGTCGGAGTCCAGCGACGTCGCGTCCGAGTGCGACCAGCACGAGCACCTGCGCCCCGAGGGCACGGAGCCGCCGCGCACCGGCGTCTGGCGAGATCCACGTCACGTGTACGACCAACGCGGCGGGGCGCGCTGGCGGCGCCGTGGCCGCGACACCGCGGGGCTCAACTACAACCTCTACCTCTCCTCCCTCGAGGGCTCCGGCGACATGGACGAGATCGACTTCGAGTTCCTCGGCAACGACAAGCGCGCCGTGCAGACCAACTTCTTCGTCGCCGGCTGCGGCGGCAGGGAGGCGGTCCACGACCTCCCCTTCGACTCCTCCGACGGCTTTCGCCACTACGCCGTCGCCTGGGGCGCCGAGGCCATTGAGTGGCGCGTCAACAGGGAGGTGCTCCGGAGGGAGGAGCGGCGCGACTGGTAGCCCTGGCCGGAGAAGCCCATGTTCCCTCGGCAGCACCCGTCACGGCGATGGTCTCTTCTCAAAAAAAAAAAAAACCACGGCGATGGTGACGGCGGCAGCCAATAGAATTTCGCCGGCGCCGGGCGTCCGTCCGTTCTCGGAGAAGAAGGCGAGTGCGATGGCAGCAAACGTGGCGCTGCTCTCCGCCTCCTCGGTCCTCCGTCGCCGCCTCCCGCAGAGCAGCCTCCTCCACTTCTCTCAAAACTCAATCCAACTTCTTATTTTCACCTCGCCGCCGTACGACCTGCGCTGAAGCTTAGTTCCGCCGTGCTCCTGGCTGTGTCGATGGTCTTCAGCAGCGAGGCGAGGGCATGCCATGGCCAACCCCAATATGAAATGCTGGCCGTAGAAATTTAGATAGGGTTTGAGGTGCTCTGGCAGCCATGGCCTGCAATAGCTGTGACTCTGTCTGTGTGGGTACCAGCTTCAATTTCGAGGCCCAATTCATGGCATTGCCATGGCTGTAGCTGTGGCTATGGATGCTACTACTATATGTTTTTATGTGTCATTTTGATCCTGTCTCGTGCAATCGGGAAGTGGCTGTGATGAGCGACGACCCTAGTCATAGTGGGAGTAACTTAGCTAGTAACATAGCACACTTCAAGAATTTTTTTGTTTATGTGGCAAGTATTTAATGTGAGGTGGTAACATAATATGTTACTGTAACATAACGCTTCTCAAGACAAGATGAGTCTACAAGCTAATAAATAAGCCATCTATGACACTAGTAGCATGTTACTTTGCATTATGAAGGTAGTAACTTAGACTAGTGTCATGCATATGACACTAGTCTAAGACTAGCCACAGTGGGAGTAACTTCAGCAGTAACATCGAGTCCAACTCAGCAAATTTGCTTATGTGGCAATGAATTAATGAGGAGAGAGGTAGTAGTAGTAACTTAGCTAGTTACTGTAACATCACATGTCCCAATGCAATATGAGTCTATAACCTAATAGATGAAGCTATGCATGTTACCACACTTATGTCTATGAAGATAGTAACATGGTTTAGAAATACGTGTATGTTACTAGTGTATGTTACTCTCCATTGTGGCTAGTCTAAGTTACTCCCCACTATGACCAGCCTCAAGGAGTGAATCCTCGCAGAGGGGAAGGCCACCTAGATCACAGGGACCAGCTCCATTGGGGGCGGCTGCATCAACGCTGCCCAGCGCTAGACACCGAATGCTGCCTCCTTTTTTGTGAAGACCAGCAGGTGTGCTAGAACCAATTTATGTTCAGAATTAACTCATCATAAAGTGGAGTAGCGCAAGTAGTGATGTTGGTGGATCCGGCTTGCCTGTTCCCTCGCCATGCTCCCATCCGTGCTCCCACTTCATCCTACGGCTCTCCTTTTCTCCTTTTTCTTTCTAATCTAATCATCTCCCCCCTGATTTTAAGAGGGTGGGGCCGGACCTTATTTTGTTCCAATTAAATCATGCCACGTATGCGGGAGCACGGATGGGAGCACGCTAGGGGAGCAGGCAAGTCTCGTCCAATGTTGGTGGCAACAATGGAATGGAAACATATTGTTGTATGCCAGGCGCATTGGTCCAGCTATGTTTAAAGGGGAGGCTCTGGGCTTGAAGGCGATGTATGACACCAAGTCAATCCATGTCCCTTTGCCGTACAAGGTCAGCGAAAACTCATATTCAAGAATATGTACTTCCTCCATTCCACGATATAGTGCTTTCTCTATCCACGTGCTTCAACTTTAACCGTAAATTTAACTATCAAGACCGATTGCGGCGGGAGCAAAAATTATATCAATGAATTCATATTCGAAAGAAGTTTTCAATTATATAATTTTTTTCTCCCGCCACAGTTGGTCTCGTTGGTTAAATTTATGGTCAAAGTTGGACCTCGGGAAACGCGAGCGCACTATATTTTGAAATAAAGGGAGTATAAACTAGTAGGAGTACAAGATAATCATAACTATTGTTCATGACTGAAACTGCACTACACCATAGTTGCAGAGCTAGATACTTATTCTGATTGGTATACATACTCTTATTTTAGTTATATTCATCTGAAGGTCATTGGCTGCTTCTTATCTAGCAACTAATAGTTAGCATCTTAGGACATCTCCGGCCGTTCGGCCCCCCAGGGCGCCTAAATAGAGTGGCCTGGGGCGTGCCGGCGCTAGTTCGGCCCCTGGGGGCGACCTAGCTCCCAGTCACGCCCCCAAGCGTCGGTCTTAGGATGCGGGAAATTTGAACTAGGTCGTTCCCGCTCACAAAAGACGCCACAAATCTGGCGATCGGACGTAGTCTGGCGTTACAAAAAACAGAGCGCCGCACGCTGCAAGTTTACATGCGCAACGAATCACTCGGCGGGGTCGGCTCCAGGCGTTGGCGGAGTCGGCGTGCGCGGGCTCGGCGGAGTCGGCGTGCGCGGGCTCGGCGGTGTCGGAGCTGCTTCGGTGCTGGGCTGTGTCGGCGCGGCTTCAGTACTGCTGGGCGGCGATGTAGAGGCGTCATTCGGGCTTGGCGTCTGTGCGGCCGTGGGCGCGGGAGCTGCCGTCGTCGGCGTCGTCGGCGTTGTCGTCTGCATCTGGTTCAGGATGAGCCCGCGCTCCGCCATGTACCACGCCCTGAGCTGCTCGTCGTTGCTCTGGAGCATGTTCGCCCCGCCCATCAGAAAAGCCATGTCGGTGTTCCTCTTCTTCGCGGCGACGTTCGTCCGGAGCAGGTCGACGTTGGTCCGGAGCAGGTCGAGCTTGATGGCGATGTTCGTCATCAGCGACGACCACCGCGCCTCAGTCTTCTCTTCACGTAGGACGGCCCGGGCCTGGGCGTCGGCGAGGCAATGCTCGATGGACTCCTGCACTCGCGCGGTTGCCGCGTCGGTGTTTTTCGCCTTCTTTGCCAACTTGTGGCCTCCGGCCGCCCCTCTGACGCGCCCGGAGTCGTCGCGTCCGGCTTGTATGTCTCCTTGGCCTTGTCGAGGGTACGTCGGACTTCCGCCCACTTCTCGCACTTGCCAATGCGCTTGTAGACGTGGAGGAACTTGAAGTCGGCGTCGAGGTTGTCGCGCCGATACATGGTGAACATGCGCAGCAACTGTGCGGAGGAACAAACAGTTGACGGGCGGCGGGCGTAGACGACGAAGAGATGCGGGCGAACGGCGTGCGTACCTGATCCTCAACGCTGGCACCGCTCTCCGGGCGAGCCGCGACCTCCTCGACGATTCCATGCCATTTGTTGCACGCCCCCTGGATACGTCCCCAATGGTTCGCCATCGCCTTGAAGCCGCGCTGCATGTAGACGCCTTTGAAGTAGGGGACGACGAGCTTCCGCTCGTCGAACTCGGCCTTGATGCGGTCCCAGTACGTCTCGAAACTCTGGTTCGTGCCGGTGGTCGGGTTGAGGCAGACGACTTTCCATGCTTCGGCGAGGCATTCCTCCTCCTTGGACGTCCACTTGATGCGCGCTTCGCCTGTCCTAGCCACCCGCTTCTTCTTCTGGCGCCCCTTCTGTTGGAAATATGCCCTAGAGGCAATAATAAAAGCATTATTATATTTCCTTGTTCATGGTAATTGTCTTTATTCATGCTATAATTGTGTTATCCGGAAATCGTAATACATGTGTGAATAACAGACACCAACATGTCCCTAGTAAGCCTCTAGTTGACTAGCTCGTTGATCAACAGGTAGTCATGGTTTCCTGGCTATGGACATTGAATGTCATTGATAACGAGATCACATCATTAAGAGAATGATGTGATGGACAAGACCCAATCCTAAACATAGCATAAAGATCGTATAGTTCGTTTGCTAGAGTTTTGCAATGTCAAGTATCTTTTCCTTAGACCATGAGATCGTGTAACTCCCGGATACCGTAGGAGTGCTTTGGGTGTACCAAACGTCACAACGTAACTGGGTGACTATAAAGGTAGACTACGGGTATCTCCGAAAGTGTCTATTGGGTTGACACGGATCAAGACTGGGATTTGTCACTCCGTATGACGGAGAGGTATCACTGGGCCCACTCGGTAATGCATCATCATAATGAGCTCAAAGTGACCAAGTGTCTGGTCACGGGATCATGCATTACGGTATGAGTAAAGTGACTTGCCGGTAACGAGATTGAACGAGGTATTGGGATACCGACGATCGAATCTCGGGCAAGTAATATATCGATTGACAAAGGGAATTGCATACGGGGTTGATTGAATCCTCGACGTCGTGGTTCATCCGATGAGATCATCGTGGAGCATGTGGGAGCCAACATGGGTATCCAGATCCCGCTGTTGGTTATTGACCGGAGAGTCGTCTTGGTCATGTCTACATGTCTCCCGAACCCGTAGGGTCTACACACTTAAGGTTCGGTGACGCTAGGGTTGTGAAGATATGTATATGCAGTAACCCGAATGTTGTTCGGAGTCCCGGATGAGATCCCGGATGTCACGAGGAGTTCCGGAATGGTCCGGAGGTAAAGAATTATATATAGGAAGTACTGTTTCGGCCATCGGGACAAGTTTCGGGGTTACCGGTATTGTACCGGGACCACCGGAAGGGTCCCGGGGGTCCACCGGGTGGGGCCACCTATCCCGGAGGGCCCCATGGGCTGAAGTGGGAAGGAACCCAGCCCTTAGTGGGCTGGGGCGCCACCCCTAAGGGGCCCATGCGCCTAGGGTTAGGGGAAACCCTAAAGGGGGGCGCCCCCTTGCCTTGGGGGGCAAGCCCCCCACCCTTGGCCGCCGCCCCCCCTAGGAGATCCATCTCCTAGGGCCGGCGCCCCCCCTGGCACCCCTATATATAGTGGGGGAGAGGAGGGACTTTGGCCTACGGCTTTTGGTGCTTCCCTCTCTCCCTGTTACATCTCCCTCTTGCGTAGTATAGGCGAAGCCCTGCTACTGTGACGCCCTGCATCCACCACCACGCCGTCGTGCTGCTGGATCATCACCAACCTCTCCTTCCCCCTTGCTGGATCAAGAAGGAGGAGACGTCTCCCGTCCCGTACGTGTGTTGAACGCGGAGGTGCCGTCCGTTCGGCACTCGGTCATCGGTGATTTGGATCACGTCGTGTTCGACTACATCATCCCCGTTCGTTGAACGCTTCCGCCCGCGATCTACAAAGGTATGTAGATGCATCTCATGACTCGTTGCTAGATGAACTCCTAGATGGATCTTGGTGAAACGAGTAGGAAAATTTTTGTTTTCTGCAACGTTCCCCAACAGTGGCATCATGAGCTAGGTCTATGCGTAGTTCTTCTTGCGTGAGTAGAACACAATTTGTTGTGGGCGTGGATTTGTCAACTTTCTTGCCGCTACTAGTCTTTTCTTGCTTCAGCGGTATTGTGGGATGAAGCGGCCCGGACCAACCTTACACGTACGCTTACGTGAGACCGGTTCCACCGACTAACATGCACTAGTTGCATAAGGTGGCTGGCGGGTGTCTGTCTCTCCTACTTTAGTTGGAGCGGATTCGATGAACAGGGTCCTTATGAAGGGTAAATAGAAGTTGACAAATCACGTTGTGGCTTTCACGTAGGTAAGAAAACGTTCTTGCTAGAACCCTAATTCAGCCACGTAAAACTTGCAACAACAATTAGAGGACGTCTAACTTGTTTTTGCAGCAAGTGATTGTGATATGATATGGCCAAAGTTGTGATGAATGATGAATGATCTATATGTGATGTATGAGATGTTCATGCTATTGTAATAGGGATCATGACTTGCATGTCGATGAGTATGACAACCGGCAGGAGCCATAGGAGTTGTCTTTATTCTTTTATATGACCTGCGTGTCATTGAGAAACGCCATGTAAATTACTTTACTTTATTGCTAAACGCGTTAGCCATAGTAGTAGAAGTAATAGTTGGCGAGCAACTTCATGGAGACACGATGATGGAGATCAAGGTGTCAAGCCGGTGACAAGATGATCATGGAGCCCCAAGATGGAGATCAAAGGAGCTATGTGATATTGGCCATATCATGTCACGTTTATTATTTGATTGCATGTGATGTTTATCATGTTTTTGCATCTTGTTTACTTAGAACGACGGTAGTAAATAAGATGATCCCTCATAATAATTTCAAGAAGTGTTCCCCCTAACTGTGCACCGTTGCGACAGTTCGTTGTTTCGAAGCACCACGTGATGATCGGGTGTGATAGATTCTAACGTTCACATACAACGGGTGTAAGACAGATTTACACATGCAAACACTTAGGTTGACTTGACGAGCCTAGCATGTACAGACATGGCCTCGGAACACAGAAGAGCGAAAGGTCGAGCATGAGTCGTATAGAAGATACGATCAACATGAAGATGTTCACCGATGTTGACTAGTCCATCTCACGTGATGATCGGACACGGCCTAGTTAACTCGGATCGTGTTATACTTAGATGACTAGAAGAGGGATGTCTATCTAAGTGGGAGTTCATAAATAATTTGATTTGATGAACTTAATTATCATGAACTTAGTCTAAAATATTTACAATATGTCTTGTAGATCAAATGGCCAACGTAGTCCTCAACTTCAACGCGTTCCTAGAGAAAACCAAGCTGAAAGACGATGGCAGTAACTACACGGACTGGGTCCGGAACCTGAGGATCATCCTCATAGCTGCCATGAAAGATTATGTCCTACAAGCACCGCTGGGTGACGCACCTGTCCTCCCTGCTGAACAAGACGTTATGAACGCTTGGCAGGCACGCACCAATGACTACTCCCTCGTTCAATGCGGCATGCTTTACAGCTTAGAGCCGGGGCTCCAAAAACGTTTTGAGAGACACGGACCATATGAGATGTTCGAAGAGCTGAAAATGGTTTTTCAAGCTCATGCCCGGGTCGAGAGATATCAAGTCTCCGACAAATTCTTCTGCTGTAAGATGGAGGAAAACAGTTCTGTCAGTGAGCACATACTCGCTATGTCTGGGTTGCATAACCGCTTGACTCAGCTTGGAGTTAATCTCCTGGATGATGCGGTCATTGACAGAATCCTCCAGTCGCTTCCACTGAGCTACAAGAGCTTTGTGATGAACTTCAATATGCAGGGGATGGAAAAGACCATTCCTGAAGTATTTGCTATGCTGAAATCAGCAGAGGTAGAAGTCAAGAAGGAACATCAAGTGTTGATGGTGAATAAAACCACTAAGTTCAAGAAGGGTAAGGGTAAAAAGAACTTCAAGAAGGACGGCAAGGAAGTTGCCGCGCCCGGCAAGCAAGCTGCCGGGAAGAAGCCAAAGAACGGACCCAAGCCCGAGACTGAGTGTTTTTATTGCAAGGGAAGTGGTCACTGGAAGCGGAATTGCCCTAAATACTTAGCGGACAAGAAGGCCGGCAAAACAAAAGGTATATGCGATATACATGTAATTGATGTGTACCTAACCAATACTCGTAGTAGCTCTTGGGTATTTGATACCGGTGCAGTTGCTCACATTTGTAACTCAAAGCAGGAGCTGCGGAATAAACGGAGACTGGCGAAGGACGAGGTGACGATGCGCGTCGGGAATGGTTCCAAGGTCGATGTGATCGCCGTCGGCACGCTGCCTCTTCATTTACCTACGGGATTAGTTTTAAACCTCAATAATTGTTATTTAGTGCCAGCTTTGAGCATGAACATTGTATCGGGATCTTGTTTAATTCGAGATGGCTACTCATTTAAATCCGAGAATAATGGTTGTTATATTTATATGAGAGATATGTTTTATGGTCATGCTCCTATGGTGAATGGTTTATTCTTAATGAATCTCGAGCGTAATGCTACACATGTTCTTAGTGTGAATACCAAAAGATGTAAGGTTGATAATGATAGTCCCACATACTTGTGGCACTGCCGCCTTGGTCACATAGGTGTCAAACGCATGAAGAAGCTCCATGAAGATGGACTTTTAGAGTCTCTTGATTATGAGTCATTTGACACGTGCGAACCATGCCTCATGGGTAAAATGACCAAGACTCCGTTCTCAGGAACAATGGAGCGAGCAACAAACTTATTGGAAATTATACATACTGATGTGTGCGGTCCAATGAGTGTTGAGGCTCGCGGTGGCTATCGCTATGTTCTCACTCTCACTGATGACTTGAGTAGACATGGGTATGTCTACTTAATGAAACACAAGTCTGAAACCTTTGAAAAGTTTAAGGAATTTCAGAGTGAGGTTGAGAATCAACGTGACAGGAAAATCAAGTTTCTACGATCAGATCGTGGAGGAGAATACTTGAGTCACGAATTTGGCACACACTTAAGAAAATGTGGAATAGTTTCACAACTAACGCCGCCTGGAACACCTCAGCGTAACGGTGTGTCCGAACGTCGTAATCGCACTCTATTAGATATGGTGCGGTCTATGATGTCTCTTACCGATTTACCGCTATCTTTTTGGGGCTATCCTTTAGAGACTGCCGCATTCACTTTAAATAGGGCTCCGTCGAAATCCGTTGAGACGACACCGTATGAATTATGGTTTGGGAAGAAACCTAAGCTGTCGTTTCTAAAAGTTTGGGGATGCGATGCTTATGTCAAGAAACTTCAACCTGAAAAGCTCGAACCCAAGTCGGAAAAATGCGTCTTCATAGGATACCCTAAAGAAACTATTGGGTATACCTTCTACCTCAGATCTGAAGGCAAGGTCTTTGTTGCCAAGAATGGATCCTTTCTGGAGAAGGAGTTTCTCTCGAAAGAAGTAAGTGGGAGGAAAGTAGAACTAGATGAAGTATTGCCTCTTGAACCGGAAAATGGCGCAACTCAAGAAAATGTTCCTGAGGTGCCAGCACCGACTAGAGAGGAAGTTAATGATAATGATCAAGATACTTCTGATCTAGCTCCTACTGAAATTCGAAGGTCCACAAGGACACGTTCCGCACCAGAGTGGTACGGCAATCCTGTCTTGGAAATCATGTTGTTAGACAACGGTGAACCTTCGAACTATGAAGAAGTGATGGTGGGCCCGGATTCCGACAAATGGCTAGAAGCCATGAAATCCGAGATAGGATCCATGTATGAAAACGAAGTGTGGACTTTGACTGACTTGCCCGTTGAACGGCGAGCCATAGAAAATAAATGGATCTTTAAGAAGAAGACAGACGCGGATGGTAATGTGACCATCTATAAGGCTCGGCTTGTCGCTAAGGGTTACCGACAAGTTCAAGGGGTTGACTACGATGAGACTTTCTCACCGGTAGCGAAGCTGAAGTCTGTCCGAATCATGTTAGCAATTGCCGCGTTTTACGATTATGAAATATGGCAAATGGACGTCAAAACAGCATTCCTTAATGGTTTCCTTAAGGAAGAATTGTATATGATGCAGCCAGAAGGTTTTGTCGATCCTAAGAATGCTGACAAAGTATGCAAGCTCCAACGCTCGATTTATGGGCTGGTGCAAGCATCTCGGAGTTGGAACATTCGCTTTGATGAGATGATCAAAGCGTTTGGGTTTACGCAGACTTATGGAGAAGCCTGTGTTTACAAGAAAGTGAGTGGGAGCTCTATAGCGTTTCTCATACTATATGTAGATGACATACTTTTGATGGGAAATGATATAGAACTCTTGGACAGCATCAAGGCCTACTTGAATAAGAGTTTTTCAATGAAGGACCTTGGAGAAGCTGCTTATATATTAGGCATCAAGATCTATAGAGATAGATCGAGACGCCTCATAGGTCTTTCACAAAGCACATACCTGAAGGAAATATGCCCTAGAGGCAATAATAAAGTTATTATTTATTTCCTTATATCATGATAAATGTTTATTATTCATGCTAGAATTGTATTAACCGGAAACATAATACATGTGCGAATACATAGACAAACAGAGTGTCACTAGTATGCCTCTACTCGACTAGCTCGTTAATCAAAGATGGTTATGTTTCCTAACCATGGACAAAGAGTTGTTATTTGATTAACGGGGTCACATCATTAGTTGAATGATCTGATTGACATGACCCATTCCATTAGCTTAGCACCCGATCGTTTAATATGTTGCTATTGCTTTCTTCATGACTTATACATGTTCCTATAACTATGAGATTATGCAACTCCCGTTTGCCGGAGGAACACTTTGGGTACTACCAAACGTCACAACGTAACTGGGTGATTATAAAGGAGTACTACAGGTGTCTCCAATGGTAGATGTTGGGTTGGCGTATTTCAAGATTAGGGTTTGTCACTCCGATTGTCGGAGAGGTATCTCTGGGCCCTCTCGGTAATACACATCACATAAGCCTTGCAAGCATTATAACTAAGATGTTAGTTGTGAGATGATGTATTACGGAACGAGTAAAGAGACTTGCCGGTAACGAGATTGAACTAGGTATTGGATACCGACGATCAAATCTCGGGCAAGTAACATACCGATGACAAAGGGAACAACGTATGTTGTTACGGTCTGACCGATAAAGATCTTCGTAGAATATGTAGGAGCCAATATGGGCATCCAGGTCCCGCTATTGGTTATTGACTGGAGACGTGTCTCGGTCATGTCTACATTGTTCTCGAACCGTAGGGTCCGCACGCTTAAGGTTTCGATGACAGTTATATTATGAGTTTATGAGTATTGATGTACCGAAGGAGTTCGGAGTCCCAGATGAGATCGGGGACATGACGAGGAGTCTCGAAATGGTCGAGATGTAAAGATCGATATATTGGACGACTATATTCGGACATCGGAAAGGTTCCGAGTGATTCGGGTATTTTTCGGAGTACCGGGTAGTTACGGGAGAAGTAATGGGCCTTGATGGGCTTTAGTGGCAAGAGGAAAAGGCTGCTGCGCCCCCCTCCCCTTTGGTCCGAATTGGACTAGGGAAAAGGGGGCCGGCCACCTTTCCTACTCCTCCTATTCCTTCTTCCTTCCTCCCCTCTTGGTGGACTCCTACTAGGACTTGGAGTCCTAGTAGGACTCCCTATCCTGGCCGCACCTTTGCCTTGGCCGGCCTCCTCCTCCTCCATCCTTTATATACAGGGGCAGGGGGCACCCCATAGACACACAAGTTGATCCTTAAGATCGTTCCTTAGCCGTGTGCGGTGCCCCTGCCACCAAATTCCACCTCGATCATACTGTTGTAGTGCTTAGGCGAAGCCCTGCGTCGGTAGTACATCAAGATCGTCACCACGCCGTTGTGCTGACGGAACTCTTCCTCGACGCTTTGCTGGATCGGAGCCCGAGGATCATCATCGAGCTGAATGTGTGCTAAGAACTCGGAGGTGCCGGAGTAACGGTGCTTGGATCGGTCGGATCGGGAAGACGTACGACTACTTCCTCTACGTTGTGTGATCGCTTCCGCAGTCGGTCTGCGTTGGTACATAGACAACACTCTCCCCTTTCGTTGCTATGCATCACCATGATCTTGCGTGTGCGTAGGAAATTTTTTGAAATTACTACGTTCCCCAACAGTGGCATCCGAGCCCAAGTTTTATGGTTTGATGTTATTTGCACGAGTAGAACACAAGCGAGTTGTGGGCGATACAAGTCATACTGCCTACCAGCATGTCATACTTTGGTTCGGCGGTATTGTTGGACGAGACGACCCGGACCAACCTTACGCGTACGCTTACGCGAGACCGGTTCCCTCGACGTGCTTTGCACATAGATGGCTTGCGGGCGACAGTCTCTCCAACTTTAGTTGAACCAAGTGTGGCTACGCCCGGTCCTTGAGAAGGTTAAAACAGAGTCTATTTGACAAACTATCGTTGTGGTTTTGATGCGTAGGTGAGATGAGTTCTTGCTTAAGCCCGTAGCAGCCACGTAAAACTTGCAACAACAAAGTAGAGGACGTCTAACTTGTTTTTGCAGGGCATGTTGTGATGTGATATGGGCAAGGCATGATGCTAAATTTTATTGTATGAGATGATCATGTTTTGTAACCGAGTTATCGGCAACTGGCAGGAGCCATATGGTTGTCGCTTTATTGTATGCAATGCAATCGCGATGTAATGCTTTACTTTATTACTAAGCGGTAGTGATAGTCGTGGAAGCATAAGATTGGCGAGACGACAACGATGCTACGATGGAGATCAAGGTGTTGCGCCGGTGACGATGGTGATCATGACGGTGCTTCGGAGATGGAGATCACAAGCACAAGATGATGATGGCCATATCATATCACTTATATTGATTGCATGTGATGTTTATCTTTTTATGCATCTTATCTTGCTTTGATTTACGGTAGCATTATAAGATGATCTCTCAGTAAATTATCAAGAAATGTTCTCCCTGAGTATGCACCGTTGCCAAAGTTCGTCGTGCCTAGACACCACGTGATGATCGGGTGTGATAAGCTCTACGTCCAAATACAACGGGTGCAAAACAATTGCACACGCGGAATACTCAGGTTATACTTGACGAGCCTAGCATATGCAGATATGGCCTCGGAACACAGAGACCGAAAGGTCGAGCGTGAATCATATAGTAGATATGATCAACATGACGATGTTCACCATTGAAAACTACTCCATCTCACGTGATGATCGGTTATGGTTTAGTTGATTTGGATCACGTGATCACTTAGAGGATTAGAGGGATATCTATCTAAGTGGGAGTTCTTAAGTAATATGATTAATTGAACTTAAATTTATCATGAACTTAGTCCTGGTAGTATTTTGCAAATTATGTTGTAGATCAATAGCTCGCATTGTTGGTTCCCTGTGTTTATTTTGATATGTTCCTAGAGAAAATTGTGTTGAAAGATGTTAGTAGCAATGATGCGGATTGGATCCGTAATCTGAGGTTTATCCTCATTGCTGCACAGAAAAATTATGTCCTTGATGCACCGCTAGGTGACAGACCTATTGCAGGAGCAGATGCAGACGTTATGAATGTTTGGCTAGCTCAATATGATGACTACTTGATAGTTTAGTGCACCATGCTTAACGGCTTAGAATCGGGACTTCAAAGACGTTTTGAACGTCATGGACCATATGAGATGTTCCAGGAGTTGAAGTTAATATTTCAAGCAAATACCCGAGTTGAGAGATCTGAAGTCTCCAACAAGTTCTATAGTAAAAGATGGAGGATAATCGCTCAACTAGTGAGCATGTGCTCAGATTGTCTGGGTACTACAATTGCTTGAATCAAGTGGGAGTTAATCTTCCAGATAAGATAGTGATTGACAGAATTCTCTAGTCACCATCACCAAGTTAGTAGAACTTCGTGATGAACTATAATATGCAAGGGATAACGGAAACAACTCCCAAGCTCTTCGTGATGCTGAAATCAACGAAGGTAGAAATGAAGAAAAACATCAAGTGTTGATGGTTGACAAGACCACTAGTTTCAAGAAAAGGGCAAAGGGAAGAAGGGGAACTTCAAGGAGAACGGCAAGCAAGTTGCTGCTCAAGTGAAGAAGCCCAAGTCTGGTCCTAAGCCTGAGACTAAGTGCTTCTACTGCAAAGGGACTGGTCACTGGAAGCGGAACCACCCCAAGTGATTGGCGGATAAGAAGGATGGCAAAGTGAACATAAGTATATTTGATATACATATTATTGATGTGTACTTTACTAGTGTTTATAGCAAACCCTAAGTATTTGATACTAGTTCAGTTGCTAAGATTAGTAACTCGAAACGGGAGTTGCAGAATAAACAGAGACTAGTTAAGGGTGAAGTGACGATGTGTGTTGGAAGTGGTTCCAAGATTGATATGATCATCATCGCACACTCCCTATAATTTCGGGATTAGTGTTGAACCTAAATAAGTGTTATATGGTGTTTGCGTTGAGCATGAATATGATTTGATCATGTTTATTGCAATACGGTTATTCATTAAAGTAAGAGAATAAATTGTTGTTCTGTTTACAAGAATAAAACCTTATATGGTTACACACCCAATGAAAATAGTTCGTTGGATCTCGATCATGGTGATACACATAATCATAATATTGAAACCAAAAGATGCAAAGTTAATAATGATAGTGCAACTTATTTGTGGCACTGCCATTTAGGTCATATTGGTGTAAAGCGCATGAAGAAACTCCATACTGATGGGATTTTGGAATCACTTGATGCTTGCGAACCATGCCTCATGGGCAAGATGACTAAGACTCTGTTCTTCGGAACAATGGAGCGAGCAACAGATTTGTTGGAAATCATACATACTGATGTATGTGGTCCGATGAATATTGAGGCTCGCGACAGGTATCATTATTTTCTGATCTTCACAGATGATTTGAGCAGATATGAGTATATCTACTTGATGAAACATAAGTCTGAAACATTTGAAAAGTTCAAAGAATTTCAGAGGGAAGTGAAAAATCATCGTAACAAGAAAATAAAGTTTCTATGATCTGATCATAGAGAAAAGTATTTGAGTTACGAGTTTGGCCTTCAGTTAAAAACAATGTGAAATAGTTTCACTACTCACGCCACATGGAACACCATAGTGTAATGGTGTGTCCAAACGTCATAACCATACTTTATTAGATATAGTGCGATCTATGATGTCTCTTACCGATCTACCACTATCGTTTTGGGGTTATGCGTTAGAGATAGCTGCATTCACGTTAAAAAGGGGCACCATCTAAGTCCGTTGAGACGACACAATCTGAACTGTGGTTTAGCAAGAAACCAAAGTAGTCGTTTCTTAAAGTTTGGGGTTGTGATGCTTATGTGAAAAAGTTTCATCCTGATAAGCTCAAACCCAAATCGGAGAAATATGTCTTCATAGGATACCCAAAGGAGACTGTTGGGTAAACCTTCTATCACAGATCCTAAGGCAAGACATTCGTTGCTTATAATGGATCCTTTCTAGAGAAGGAGTTTCTCTTGAAAGAAGTGAGTGGGAGGAAAGTAGAAAACTTGATAAGGTAATTGTACCTTCTACCTTATTGGAAAGTAGTTCATCACAAAAATCTGTTCTTGTGACTACTACACCAATTAGTGAGGAAGCTAATGATGATGATCATGTAACTTCAGATCAAGTTACTACCGAATCTCGTAGGTAAACCAGAGTGAGATCCGCACCAGCGTGGTACAGTAATCCTGTTCTGGAGATCATGTTACTTGACCATGACGAACCTACGAACTATGAGGAAGCGATGATGAGCCCAGATTCCGCGAAATGGTTTGAGGCCATGAAATCTGAGATATGGTCCATGTATGAGAACAAAGTTTGGACTTTGGTTGACTTGCCCGATGATCGGCAAGCAATTGAGAATAAATGGATCTTCAAGAGGAAGACGGACGCTGATAGTAGTGTTACTATCTACAAAGCTAGAATTGTCGCAAAAGGTTTTCGACAAGTTCAAGGTGTTGACTACGATGAGAGCTTCTCACTCGTATCTATGCTTGAGTCTGTCCGAATCATGTTAGTAATTGCCGCATTTTATGAAATCTGGCAAATGGATAAACAAAACTGCATTCCTTAATGGATTTATTAAAGAAGAGTTGTATATGATGCAACCAGAAGGTTTTGTCAATCCGAAAGGTGCTAACAAAATGTGCAGGCTCCAGCGATCCATCTGTGGACTGGTGCAAGCATCTCGGAGTTGGAATATACGCTTTGATAAGTTGATCAAAGCATATAGTTTTATACAGACTTGTGGTGAAGCCTGTATTTACGAGAAAGTGA
The DNA here is from genome assembly GCA_034509565.1 of Triticum monococcum. NCBI lineage: Eukaryota > Viridiplantae > Streptophyta > Magnoliopsida > Poales > Poaceae > Triticum > Triticum monococcum. The sequence goes on from CM067845.1 coordinate 678,400,889, forward strand.
GTGGGAGCTCTACAGCATTTCTGATAAGTATATGTGAATGACATATTGTTGATCAGAAATAATGTAGAATTATTCTGTAAAGCATAAAGAAGTGTTTGAAAGGAGTTTTTCAAAGAAAGACTTCGGTGAAGCTGCTTACATATTGAGCTTCAAGATCTATAGAGATAGATCAAGACGCTTGATAAGTTTTTTCAATGAGTACATACCTATACAAGATTTTGAAGTAGTTCAAAATGGAGCAGTCAAAGAAAGAGTTCTTGCCTGTATTATAAGGTGTGAAGTTGAGTAAGACTCAAAGCCCGACCACGGCAGAAGATAGAAAGAGAATGAAAGTCATTCCCTATGCCTTGGCCATAGGTTCTATAAAGTATGTCATGCTGTATACCAGATCTATTGTATACCCTGCACTGATTTGGCAAGGGAGTACAATAGTGATCTAGGAGTAGATCACTGGACAGCGGTTAGAATTATCCTTAGTGAAATAAGGATATGTTTCTCGATTATGGACGTGACAAAAAGGTTCGTCGTAAAGGGTTACGTCGATGCAAGGTTTTGACACTGATCCAGATGATTCTAAGTCTCAATCTGGATACATATTGAAAGTGGGAGCAATTAGCTAGAGTAGCTCCGTGTAGAGCATTGTAGACATAGAACTTGCAAAATACTTACGGATCTGAATGTGACAGACCCGTTGACTAAAATTATCTCACAAGCAAAACATGATCACACCTTAGTACTCTTTGGGTGTTAATCACATAGAGATGTGAACTAGATTACTGACTCCAGTAAACCCTTTGAGTGTTGGTCACATGACGATGTGAACTATGGGTGTTAATCACATGGTGATGTGAACTATTGCTGTTAAATCACATGGCGATGTGAACTAGATTATTGACTCTAGTGCAAGTGGGAGACTGAAGGAAATATGCCCTAGAGGCAATAATAAAGTTATTATTTATTTCCTTATATCATGATAAATGTTTATTATTCATGCTAGAATTGTATTAACCGGAAACATAATACATGTGTGAATACATAGACAAACAGAGTGTCACTAGTATGCCTCTACTCGACTAGCTCCTTAATCAAAGATGGTTATGTTTCCTAACCATGGACAAAGAGTTGTTATTTGATTAACGGGGTCACATCATTAGTTGAATGATCTGATTGACATGACCCGTTCCATTAGCTTAGCACCCGATCGTTTAATATGTTGCTATTGCTTTCTTCATGACTTATACATGTTCCTATAACTATGAGATTATGCAACTCCCGTTTGCCGGAGGAACACTTTGGGTACTACCAAACGTCACAACGTAACTGGGTGATTATAAAGGAGTACTACATGTGTCTCCAATGGTAGATGTTGGGTTGGCGTATTTCAAGATTAGGGTTTGTCACTCCGATTGTCGGAGAGGTATCTCTGGGCCCTCTCGGTAATACACATCACATAAGCCTTGCAAGCATTATAACTAAGATGTTAGTTGTGAGATGATGTATTACGGAACGAGTAAAGAGACTTGCCGGTAACGAGATTGAACTAGGTATTGGATACCGACGATCAAATCTCGGGCAAGTAACATACCGATGACAAAGGGAACAACGTATGTTGTTATGCGGTCTGACCGATAAAGATCTTCGTAGAATATGTAGGAGCCAATATGGGCATCCAGGTCCCGCTATTGGTTATTGACTGGAGACGTGTCTCGGTCATGTCTACATTGTTCTCGAACCGTAGGGTCCGCACGCTTAAGGTTTCGATGACAGTTATATTATGAGTTTATGAGTATTGATGTACCGAAGGAGTTCGGAGTCCCGGATGAGATCGGGGACATGACGAGGAGTCTCGAAATGGTCGAGACGTAAAGATCGATATATTGGACGACTATATTCGGACATCGGAAAGGTTCCGAGTGATTCGGGTATTTTTCGGAGTACCGGGTAGTTACGGGAGAAGTAATGGGCCTTGATGGGCTTTAGTGGCAAGAGGAAAACGCTGCTGCACCCCCCTCCCCTTTGGTCCGAATTGGACTAGGGAAAAGGGGGCCGGCCACCTTTCCTACTCCTCCTATTCCTTCTCCCTTCCTCCCCTCTTGGTGGACTCCTACTAGGACTTGGAGTCCTAGTAGGACTCCCTATCCTGGCCGCACCTTTGCCTTGGCCGGCCTCCTCCTCCTCCATCCTTTATATACAGGGGCAGGGGGCACCCCATAGACACACAAGTTGATCCTTAAGATCGTTCCTTAGCCGTGTGCGGTGCCCCTGCCACCAAATTCCACCTCGATCATACCGTTGTAGTGCTTAGGCGAAGCCCTGCGTCGGTAGTACATCAAGATCGTCACCACGCCATTGTGCTGACGGAACTCTTCCTCGACGCTTTGCTGGATCGGAGCCCGAGGATCGTCATCGAGCTGAATGTGTGCTAAGAACTCGGAGGTGCCGGAGTAACGGTGCTTGGATCGGTCGGATCGGGAAGACGTACGACTACTTCCTCTATGTTGTGTGATCGCTTCCGCAGTCGGTCTGCGTTGGTACGTAGACAACACTCTCCCCTCTCGTTGCTATGCATCACCATGATCTTGCGTGTGCGTAGGAAATTTTTTGAAATTACTACGTTCCCCAACAATACCTTGATAAGATATTGAAGAAGTTCAATATGGATCAGTCTAAGAAGGGGTTCTTGCCTGTACTGCAAGGGATGAAATTGAGCTCGGCTCAAAGTCCGACCATGGCAGAAGAAATAGAAGAGATGAGTGTCATCCCCTATGCCTCAGCCATAGGTTCTATTATGTATGCCATGCTGTGTACCAGACCTGATGTAAACCTTGCCGTAAGTTTGGTAGGAAGGTACCAAAGTAATCCCGGCAAGGAACACTGGACAGCGGTCAAGAATATCCTAAAGTACCTGAAAAGGACTAAGGAGATGTTTCTCGTTTATGGAGGTGACAAAGAGCTCGTCGTAACGGGTTACGTCGATGCTAGCTTCGACACAGATCTGGATGACTCAAAGTCACAAACCTGATACGTGTATATTTTGAATGGTGGGGCAGTAAGCTGGTGCAGTTGCAAGCAGAGCGTCGTGGCGGGATCTACATGTGAAGCAGAGTACATGGCAGCCTCGGAGGCAGCACATGAAGCAATTTGGGTGAAGGAGTTCATCACCGACCTCGGAGTCATACCCAATGCGTCGGGGCCGATCAAGCTCTTCTGTGACAACACTGGAGCTATTGCACTTGCCAAGGAGCCCAGGTTTCACAAGAAGACAAGGCACATCAAGCGTCGCTTCAACTCCATTCGTGAAAATGTTCAAGATGGAGACATAGATATTTGTAAAGTACATACGGACCTGAATGTAGCAGATCCGTTGACTAAACCTCTCCCTAGGGCAAAGCATGACCAACACCAGAATTCCATGGGTGTTCGATTCATCACAATGTAACTAGATTATTGACTCTAGTGCAAGTGGGAGACTGTTGGAAATATGCCCTAGAGGCAATAATAAAAGCATTATTATTATATTTCCTTGTTCATGGTAATTGTCTTTATTCATGCTATAATTGTGTTATTCGGAAATCGTAATACATGTGTGAATAACAGACACCAACATGTCCCTAGTAAGCCTCTAGTTGACTAGCTCGTTGATCAACAGATAGTCATGGTTTCCTGGCTATGGACATTGAATGTCATTGATAACGAGATCACATCATTAAGAGAATGATGTGATGGACAAGACCCAATCCTAAACATAGCATAAAGATCGTATAGTTTGTTTGCTAGAGTTTTGCAATGTCAAGTATCTTTTCCTTAGACCATGAGATCGTGTAACTCCCGGATACCGTAGGAGTGCTTTGGGTGTACCAAACGTCACAACGTAACTGGGTGACTATAAAGGTAGACTACGGGTATCTCCGAAAGTGTCTGTTGGGTTGACACGGATCAAGACTGGGATTTGTCACTCCGAATGACGGAGAGGTATCACTGGGCCCACTCGGTAATGCATCATCATAATGAGCTCAAAGTGACCAAGTGTCTGGTCACGGGATCATGCATTACGGTACGAGTAAAGTGACTTGCCGGTAACGAGATTGAACGAGGTATTGGGATACCGACGATCGAATCTCGGGCAAGTAATATATCGATTGACAAAGGGAATTGCATACGGGGTTGATTGAATCCTCGACGTCGTGGTTCATCCGATGAGATCATCGTGGATCATGTGGGAGCCAACATGGGTATCCAGATCCCGCTGTTGGTTATTGACCGGAGAGTCGTCTCGGTCATGTCTACATGTCTCCCGAACCCGTAGGGTCTACACACTTAAGGTTCGGTGACGCTAGGGTTGTGAAGATATGTATATGCAGTAACCCAAATGTTGTTCGGAGTCCCGGATGAGATCCCGGAGGTCACGAGGAGTTCCGGAATGGTCCGGAGGTAAAGAATTATATATAGGAAGTACTGTTTCGGCCATCGGGACAAGTTTCGGGGTTACCGGTATTGTACCGGGACCACCGGAAGGGTCCTGGGGGTCCACCGGGTGGGGCCACCTATCCCGGAGGGCCCCATGGGCTGAAGTGGGAAGGAACCCAGCCCTTAGTGGGCTGGGGTGCCACCCCTAAGGGGCCCATGCGCCTAGGGTTAGGGGAAACCCTAAAGGGGGCGCTCCCTTGCCTTGGGGGGCAAGCCCCCCACCCTTGGCCGCCGCCCCCCTAGGAGATCCATCTCCTAGGGCCGGCGCCCCCCCCCCTTGGCACCCCTATATATAGTGGGGGAGAGGAGGGACTTTGGCCTACGGCTTTTGGTGCTTCCCTCTCTCCCTGTTACATCTCCCTCTTGCGTAGTATAGGCGAAGCCCTGCTACTGTGACGCCCTGCATCCACCACCACGCCGTCGTGCTGCTGGATCATCACCAACCTCTCCTTCCCCCTTGCTGGATCAAGAAGGAGGAGACGTCTCCCGTCCCGTACGTGTGTTGAACACGGAGGTGCCGTCCGTTCGGCACTCGGTCATCGGTGATTTGGATCACGTCGTGTTCGACTACATCATCCCCGTTCGTTGAATGCTTCCGCACGCGATCTACAAAGGTATGTAGATGCATCTCATGACTCGTTGCTAGATGAACTCCTAGATGGATCTTGGTGAAACGAGTAGGAAATTTTTTGTTTTCTGCAACGTTCCCCAACACCTTCGTCGGATCAGGAGCTGGCTCCTCCTCCTCCTCGTCCTCGTCCTCCTCCTCCTCCTCGGGTTCCTGCGCGTCCCCGCCGTAGACATAGCTGAGCTCGGCCTCCATGTCGCCGCTGAGATCCACTACCTCGTCCTGGGTGGCGAACCCGGGAGACGCGGCGGCCGCGGTTGATCCTGTCGCGATGATGTCATCCATGTCGGCACCTGTGTCGTCGGCGTCGCCGAGGTGCGAGAAGGGCAGCGGTCCATGGCGGAGATGGGGCGTCGGTGTGGACGCGTAGGTGGGCGGTGAGTAGTTGTACGGAGGGTACTGCACGCCGACGAAGGCGGGCGAGGGTGTGCGCATCGCGGGGTGGCCATGGGGGAAGGTCACGTTTGGGTTGAACCCACCGTGCGTGTCGCCATCGGCGTAGCCGGGCGACGACAATCCCCATGGAGATCCGACGCCTTGCTGTCCCCAGGGCGCGTACTGGGCGTGGCTGACGACGGGTGGATTCATCATCCCCGCGTGGTCGACCGATGAGGAGGACGCCGCCGCACGCGCCGCGTTGTCGCGGGCCTTCTTGGCGATGGCCCTGTTCCGCCGGTCGGCGGTGACTGCGTCGCGTTGCTGAACTTCCACCCTCCACTCGGCGTTCGACATGCCCGGTGGCTTCAATGGCGGCGCCCTCGGCTTCCTCTGCTTCGGCTGGGCTACGGTGCCAGTCGTGGTTGCCGCCGCGCGCGGCATGGCGTACTTCTTCGGCGGCATGGCGGCGACTGGAAGGTGAGCGGGAGGGGGTTTGGCGTTAGGAAGGGAGGGAATGGCGGGAGGAAGGCGAGCGAGCGGGAGGGATGCGAGGGAAAAGCGTCAAGAAACGGCGGGAAAAGGCCCTCAGGACGCCGCCAGGGCGGATCCACGCGCCTTTTTCGTTTGTGCCGGCTCCCTAAGCGCCCCCCAGGGCGCCGGGTTCGGCCTGGGTCCGCCGGCACCAGTTTTGGCCCAAGCCGGCGAAAAACGGACTTCTGAGAGCGCGACTGGGCCGTTTTTTAGCACCGGTGCGGCAAAAACGCCTGAGGAGGATCTGTTGGGGACGCGACTGGAAATGCCCTTAGCAGAGATGTTGTGAACTGTCTTTATTTTCACTACCTGACACCTTGCCTACAGCCGCCTGTTCTTCTTCACTTCATTTCTTACTTTGCGCCCCTTTTTATTAAAGGTTGGTTCGTTACCAACTGGTGGTTCTTTTATCACCATGGAGTATATTCAATTTGGTCGTTCTGGGGGTAACCAGGTAACCTTGTCCAGAAACCCCTTTCGTTCAAAGAAAAAGGTAACTTGTAGCTTTTGTTGCAAGTTTTTATGTAAATCACGCATCATTAACAAACAACTTATTGTCCGTCAGCTCTAGGAAGAAAAGCTGGCTGAAATGCATAAAGCTGCAAAATCTGACAAGGGCTATGGTTTCTATGTTGAAAATACTATTGGAAGGTAAAATTAAGCGCTCGGTATTCTAAGACTAAACTTATCCCTTTATTATGAAGTCCATCTCCAGTGGTGTGGCTTGCAACTCATGTTTGCTTTGAAATATTGTTCTTTTTAACCCACCAATGTTCCTGATGTAGCACTCCACAAATCAACACTTGGACTGCTGACTGGATTGAGTTTTACTCACAGCATAGACTGGGATACCAGTTGAACACTAGTAGAAAAAGGGGCTTTGGTTCAGCCAGAAAAAAGCATTAGTACCGGTTGCATTACGAACCGGGATTAATGTGAGCATTAGTCCCGGTTCGAACGGCTAGGGCACCGTACAGGCATTACTCCCGGTTCAAATGGGACCTTTAGTCCCGGTTGGTGCCCCAAACCGAGACTAAAGGGTGGACCTTTAGTACCGGTTCGTGCCACGAACCGGTATTAATGGGGTTGAGGCATTAGTACCGGTTCGTGGCACGAACCGGTACTAATGGTGCAATTTTCAAATCCTACCCCCCCCCCCCCCCCCCCCCCGTGTATCGTCTTTTCAGTTTTTGTAAAAAGCAAAAGAAAATGATAAAAACTTTAAAAAAAAATCCTTCGAGATGTAGTTATGTTACTACATCTACTAGTTAGGAAAAATTAAAAACTTAAATTTGGACATGTTTTGCAAAAAGTGTAGGGAAAATGTAAAACGACTATAACGTTTGCATACGATGTCAGAAAAAAACGTATAATATATCAAAATGTTCAGCACGAAAATCCGCATCCGGTTTTGACAGCCTACGGCCTATTTGCAAATTTTTAGAATCCTCACATTCTAAAAGGAAAAAAATTATGCTCAAATTTCAGTTTTTTTGAACTTTCATTAAATCTGGTCAAACTACTTATTCAAGAAGTATTAGTGTTACTAAATAATTATTTAAGAATATTAGTGTTACTAAATAATTATTTCAATTTTTTTGAATTTTGGTCAAATCTGGTCAAACGGTGGTTAAACAATGGTCAAACTACTAAATCAAGAAAAATTAGTGTTACTAAATAATTATTGTTTTTTAGAACGATAGTTTCAAACTCAAATAGTGAAATGTGTGACTTCATGCTCAAGCTAAACTCCTGAGGGTTAATAGGATTGACATCTTACTATTGTCAGAAAAACAACAAGTGCAGACTTGGAAACGCGGGAGAATAGAACCCGGAAGTTAAGCGTGCTCAGGCTAAGGTAGTGAGAGGATGGGTGACCGGGAAGTTAGATGGTTTGGAATTATGAGGGGTGATTAGAGATTAGAGGTTAAATTGAGCAGTGATGAGGGCTAGAGATTAGAGGTTAAAATAATTCAAAAATTTGAAAATTCGGAAAAAAAATTCAAAAACAAAAATCATAAAATTTTCTTTAGTGCCGGTTGGTGGCACCAACCGGGACTAAAGGTGTTTAGTACCGGTTGGTGCACTAAAGGTGGACCTCCACGCAGCGGCCACATGGAGGGCCTTTAGTCCCGGTTCGTATAAGAATCAGGACTAAAAGGGGGGGGGGGGAGGGGGGGGGGGGCTTTAGTAACGACCCTTTAGTCCCGGTTCTAGAACCGGGACTAAAGGCCCTTATGAACCGGGACAAATGACTCTTTTTCTACTAGTGGAAGTTGATATCACAGCGGTTCGGAGATTCAACCATATATGAAAAAGGTACATAAGAAAGGAGGAGAAATGTGGAACTTGACCTATATGTTCCCATTCCTTCTGATGGACACATCATTAACTGACTGCTAGCCATTTTTCTCTTGATCGCAAGTTCGTAGTAGTTCAAGTTTTTCATGTAAGTTCCTCTTGTGCAGGTCAGCAATTGATTGAGAAAATGCATCCAGTGTTTGACGGCGCTGTTATTGAACCATGCCTGCTTCATGGAGATTTATGGAGTGGAAATATAAGCGTTGATACCAAAGGAGATCCTGTAATATTGGATCCAGCATGCTACTGTATGTAAAATTCACTATTTCTTGCCCTAATTCCAGAATCACAATCATTGTATGCAATATGTTGATTCATTTTTTTATAAGAAAATTGTCAATCAACATACACACGAACCAAGTGGTTATTAATTTGTTTGGAATCACCGACTTTCTTGCACAGTTTTGTTAGAACCCGTAGATAATCGTTGAAGAAACGTCACCATTGTTCTGTAACTGCAGATGGACACAATGAAGCAGAGTTTGGGATGTCCTGGTGTGCTGGATTCGGAGGGGAATTCTACCGCTCCTATTTCGAGGTATCTGATACTCATTTTGTTCCACTACATGTTTCGTAATAAAACAAGATAGTAGAATTTGTGTATCACTCCCATAAAATGCAGCCCCTCACCTCAAGCTGTACTTGTTGAATTCATCTGCATATTTTCCAACACAGCCCGCTGACTGCCTGACTGCTTGTCTTTCTCTCTTCCTAGTTAACTATATCACGTCTTGTGCCGGGTGGGCCTCTCAATTTACCGTCCTGATGGAAAAGTTAAATGTAACATACTGAACTGTTATTCAGGTGATGCCAAAGCAGCCAGGCTTTGAGAAGAGGAGGGACCTGTATCTCCTATACCACTACCTGGATCACTACAACCTTTTCGTCTCTGGGTACCGCTCCTCGGCTATGTCCATAATCGAAGACTATCTGCGGATGCTGAAGGTGTAGCCTCGTCTTCTCTGAGAACAAGGATTTTCCAACCTCTGCTTCTCAGTGAATTCTGTTAACGAACAATGCATGTATAAATGGCATGTTCTATGTGTACCCCTTGATATGTTGTGGATTCGCAGTGAAATCCTTACATTCTGTTGTAAAATCATTACCAACTAAAACTTCCTTATGTGATTACACCTGTAAATATATATCAGTAATAATCCATCACTGTGTTTCTGGCGCACAAATGGGTGTGACACAAAAATAGTGTATCCCTCCCTCCCCTTTCATCTTGAGCTCCTTTACAGTACCCCTAAATGAACATGAGCCCTTCATTTCTTTTGATCCAACGATGGATGACTGTTGGTACTCCAACGTGTGTATGAAAGAGTGCCAACTAAAAAAAGCAGGGAGTACCTCGTGCTTGGGGTAAAAAGGTAAACTGATTCCAAGTAAAATAGCTATTCAACTTCATCGCAAGAACCCTAATTCTACTCCCTAAAAAAACCCAATTCTTTAATATTAATAGGATAGCCGCCGCCGGCCACTATGATCTGCCCGCTTACAAGAGACAGACGGCCATAGGGCCACTGACTTGCTGGAATAGCATCTACTGGGAATGGTCGCCAAACAGGGCTGGGCGCCACCGCCGCCACACCGTGAGCGCATTTGCTTCCTCGCCAAAACTCGACCGCACTGAAGCAGGATGACTAGGGCGAGGCGGAATCATCAGGCTGGCCGGAGATCTATCACGTCGGCACTGCAGTTGTACAAATGTTCAGTTGATCTGACCGACTGGATTCATTATGGATTATGGAAGGATGGGTAGCGGCTGCTTTGATTACACTATCGGGCTGCTGACGAACTTCTTGCGAGCCTGATGTCGCGCGCGTGTATTCCACAACAATACTTATATTTAGTGTTTCAATTTCTTTTGTTCATGTTACAAAATTTGTGTGGTTTTCGAGAATTTGTAGCCAAATTCTGTTTGATCTATAACTTCCAGCGCAAAGAAAACATATCCATCCACTCGCTCTTGATCTGTGCATGTGAAAAAGAGCAGATGTCAGGTAGCAATGGCGTTGTCATCATGGAGACGTACTCCTTCCGTCCGGGAAAAGTTGTCCACAGCGTAGTGTAATGTCAATTTTTTAAAAACACCGTTATAACTTCAAATTTGTTACAAACAGGTCACCATACAGGTCGCGTCTTCTTCCTTCTTCCTCCGCCCATCGCCGGCGCGCGTCGCCAGGCCAGTCGTCAGCCCAAGACCTGCGCCGCCCAATTGCTTGCTCCGCCGCCGCACTGGACGTGCTCCTCCGCGACCCAGGACCCGCGCCGCCCTGCTTTCTCCGTTGCCGCACAGGACGTGCTCCTCCGCGGCCCAGGACCCGCGCCGCCCTGCCTGCTCCTCCGCCGCCAAGGACCTGCGCCGCCCTGCTTGCTCCGTCACCGCACAAGACGTGCTCCTCCGCCGCCCAGGACCTGCGTCGATGATATCCCCTCCTTCCTCGCAGGGCCTGCGCCGCCGCCGGCCAGGACCCGCGCGCGCCTGGGTCTCGAGCGCCTGGACCACGAGCTCCCGCCGCGCCTGGACCACGAGCTCCCTCAAGCTCATCCTCAAGCTCTTTTGCGATCCTGGACCTCAAGCTGGAGCCCCTTCTGCTGCTTCTCCGCAACTTGCTGCTCCTCCCCTGCTCGTGCTGCTGCCCGGAGATCCCCTTCTCGTGTGCTGCCGCTTGAGGTCCCCTACTCGTGCTGCTGCTGGTGAGAACAAGTACAGGGTTCTGTAATTTGTTCATCTCCAGTGCCTTGCTTGCTTGCTCTGTAATTTAAAACATAACTGATCTGTGTACATTGCTTGCTTGCTTGCTCTGTAATTTGAAAAAATTCAGTTAACATTGATGTTGATTTCTGATGGACCAATCTTTAGTACTGTCAAAAAAATGTTACAGAGGGGCAGAATCATTCATGGCAGTAAAAAATAAGTCATGGGCAGAATCATGAGATGATGAGAAAGGTTATAGAGGTCAGAATCATTGACAAAAGAAGGAAAAAATCATGTACTAAATTACAGCAAATTCAGGCCAGATTTAGCCAAATTGGAGACATTATTTGGAATTCTTCTTCTTCTACTCTTGCTAGCAGTGAGCAGTGAGATGGGAAGACAGATTATCTTCTTAGTTGAAAGCATTTTATTCACATAGTCCTAAAATTTATAAGCTGAAAATACAAAGCTTCTTCTACTAATTCTTTGAACTTTGATTAGTCCTAGTCTGAACATGTCACAACAGTTCTGTCAAAATCTCAGACTTGACAATAAATCTCAGATTATTTAGGAACACACTATTAACTGAATTTACACTAAGATTTCTTGTTAACCTAATTTACACTAAGATTTCTCACTCCATTACATAATTCTGATTGTTAACTGGATTTACAGGATAATAATTTCATTTGCATAATTACAGTGAAGTTTCAGTAACTACAGTAACTGAATTTATAGTAAGATTTCTCACTCCATTACTCTGCTATTAACTGTATTATTCTGCTGTTAACAATCAGAATTGACACTATATTATTCAGTCAAGTTGATGTTCAGATCCTGCCATTTTGTTCCAAAACCTGTCAATTTCTGTCAGGTTTTGATCTGTCAAGTTGATGTTCAGTCAAGTTGATGTCAAACTTGACACATAAATAAAATTTGACATCAATGAAATTTAGACAGTGAATATAGTTTGGACAGTACTCCACTGTCCTATTTTCAGTGAGTAAAATTCAGTTTTGACAAATTGAAGCCTACTCTATTCTACAGAAAATGTTGTAGAGGATGTTATTAACTTTTCTGATGTTGTAGAGGGAGTAATAGATATTCATAGTTCTATAACTACTGCCATGGTCTACTAACAGAAGATAATTTCAATATTCAAAATGTGTACCTGCACTAGTTGTCAACAAGAAATACAGTAAAAGTTGAGATGTACTCATGGCCCCTGCTTTTGTTTGCTTTTTAATTCCTGCCCTGGTCCCTGCAAAAAAAGAGAGATGTAGTAGGACCTGTAGTTGCTTATGAACAAGGAGTACTTTTAATATCTACTTTTCTCTTTCTTGGTTTCTTTGCTTTTTGTCTAGGATTCATGGTTTTCTTGTTATGATTATATGCTCACCATTCGTCTTTTGTATACTCTTGTTATGAGATCAGATAGGAGCACACAACTATGGATTTGAATTTGATGCCGGAAGAGGAGGACGAAGCTCAAGAAGAAGAACAAGCTCAGCAGGGTGATGCTATTGATTTGAACTTGATGCCGGAAGATGAGGACGAAGCTCAACAAGAAGAACAAGCTCAACAGGGTGATGCTATTGATTTGAACTTGATGCCGGAAGATGAGGATGAAGACATTGAATTGAATTGGTTTCCTGAAGAGGAAGAAGCTGAAGAGGCACAAGAAGATGCAGAATTGGAAGAAGCTCAAGAGGCACAAGGAGATGCAGAATTGGAAGAAGCTCAAGAGGCACAAGAAGATGCAGAATTGGAAGAAGCTGATGCACATGGCAATCCAAGAGGCAAGGACTTGACAGACAAGGAGAGACATGGTGTTTACTTTGCTCTGCGAGTAATCGAGCTTAGAGATGGACAGGTTCACGTGTATGACAAGGTGCTCATTGCGACGATGCTGAATGTTCACCTGCGAACAGTTACAAGAATATGGAATCTAGCCAAACGACAACTTGCAGCAGGCCAAGAAGTTGATGTTTCAAGCAAGAAGAACAAAAGTGGTAGGAAGAGAAAAGAACTAGATCTGTCGAGAACAGTCACAATCCCCTTGAACAAAAGAAGAACAATCCGGTCTCTAGCAAGGTGTTTAGGTGTGCCCCGATCAACCCTACATGACAGATTTCAATTGCAAGAGCTGAAACGCATCACAAGCACCATCAAACTCACCCTCAAGCCACAGAACAAGATACCGAGACTAAAGTTCTGCCTATCCATGATGGATGAAAGATGGATATCAAGTCCTTGGCCCAGTTTCAAGCCAATGACAAATATGGTCCACATCGACGAGAAATGGTATGACATGACCCGAGTGAAGAGTAGCTACTACGTACAGCCTGGAGAAGAAGAACCAAACTAAACTGTGCACAATACTCATAGCATTGGGAAGGTAATGTTTCTAACAGCTGTAGCCAAACCTCGCTACAATGAAGATGGGGAGATAATATTTGATGGGAAACTTGGCATTTGGCCTTTCGTGGTACAGACCGAGGCACAACGAACAAGCCAGAATAGAGATAGGGGGACAATAGAGTTGAAGCCGGTCAAAGTTACTAGACCTGTGCGCAGAGATTACTTGATCAATAAAGTAATCCCTGCCATTCAAGACAAATGGCCGGACGGTGACGATGACACAACAATCTTTATTCAACAAGATAATGCAACACCGCATGTCCTCCCTAATGCTGCTGGTTTTCTAGAAGCCGTGGCACAGACAGATCTGGATATTCGATTATTGCAACAACCACCAAACAGCCCTGAGCTCAATGTTCTGGATCTTTGTTTCCACTGCTCCCTCCAATCCCTAACCGACTGCAGAGCGCCTATGAATATACAGGAACTGGTACAGGGTGTAGAGGAGGAGTTTGAGAACTACGATCCCCATAAGCTGTTCAAAAGCTTTATGACGTTGCAAGCAGTCATGGTGGAAGTGATGAAAGATAAAGGAGGAAACAACTATAAGCTGCCGCATCTACACAAGGACCGTCTACAAAATGCTGGAGAGGAAATAACCGGTGTATACTGCAGTCCGGAGCTAATTACTGACACCAAGGCCATTATTGAACAAGGAAATGAGTAGATAGAGAAAGCTCAAAAAGAAAGGGAAAGGGAAAGGGAAAAGAAAGGATAGGAGTATGTGATGTGTCATGTGTCATGTGTATGTCTTGTGTCATGTGTATGGCTTGTGCCATGTGTATGGCTTTGTGTCGTGTGTATGTATTGTGTCATGTGTTCAATGAGAAAGGATAGGAAAAGAAAGGATAGAGTATTTGGATTTATTTGGATTTATTTGAATCATTTGAATTTATTTGGATTTATACACCATTTGTCCAATTGCACAGGTAGGGCCTCATATTCAGGTGTAAGTATTCTGTATGCATTAGAAACTGAATAAGGATACTGAAAATAGAATATTACAGAGAACATTTACACTGAAAATAGAATATTTACACTGAAATAGGACCCCCAAGAAACTTTATTCAGTGATCTTTCTAAACAAGCTACAGAACATACACTGTATTCATACTTGCTGCCATTTAAGCAAGTTTTTGTAAGAAAACTGATTAGGACCCCCAAAAAACTTGTTGCATTTCAATCAGACCAAATGTTTCACTTAATTTTATGAGTTAACTGAATTTACATTTAATTCAGTTAACCAAAATTATACTGAATTTTACTGTCAATTAAAATTCAGTGAGTACATGTCACAAGAAAAGAGGAGCCATATCAAAATTAAAATTACACTAAATTTTACTATGCTCCAGAAATAGGAACACGGGAATTCAATTTCAAACTAATAGACTGCAGAAAACTGCCACAATCCCTTAACTAAGAGTTGATAAAAACATGTCCCTAAAACTTATTCAGTCAGTTAGATCCCCTGTTAAGTTAACTGGATTATTCCTAAAACAAAGCCTCTGAAGTAACCCTGCTTACTAACCCTCTCTCTTCTTCAGTAAGATCTGAACAAGACTATATCTACATACTCCGTCATAAATCAATGTTGACTAAATTTTTTAAGTGCTCTCCCTAAAAATCACTTGAGTAGGAAATCTTTAACATAATGTGCCCTGCAGCTTTGTTCAATTGGTACAGTCAACAGTGGGTTTTGTTCAATTGATCAGGAGTAGGAGATCTTGGTGTCAGACCAAAAATTCAGTTATGCACATTGTTAGTTCTTACCCTCATTTTTTCACAGGTGAAAGAGCCTGTCATTGCAAATTCAGTTAAGTGTTTGCTTGCTTTAGTTTGACAGAAATGCACATGATGATTCCAGCAGCTGTTCAGAATTGCTTGCTTGCAATTCAGTTAAGTGTTTGCTTGCTTCAGTTAAGTGTTTGCTTGCTTTAGTTTGACAGAAATGTAGCTGCTTAGTTTGACAGAAATTCAGTTAAGTGTTTGCTTGTTTTAGTTTGACAGAAATGCAGATCCTTGTAAACTTGCTGCAAGGTCAACATGTGCTGTTATAAATTGAGATACTCTAGTTGCAGCACTCTTAGTGATCAAAATTGCAAGCATGTCAAGTCAGAGAAGCATGTCAGCTAACTTCAGACTTAACAATAAAGATGAAAATTTCAGACTTGGCAGTACAAATTCAGGCTTGGCATAAGATAGATGAGCACGAGGAGGACCTGAAGGAGGAGGAGCCTGGGATGTTGAGGAGGATCCGCCTTCGTTGGGGTCGACTTCCGCAGCTGCCGCCATCGTCTTCCCCATGCCGTCGTCGCCGGCGATGTTGAGGAGGGCCTGGAGGAGGAAGAGGAGCTAGTGGATTAGGAGCTCGAGGAAGAGAGCGCCCGCCCCATGCCGTCGCCATGCTCCAGATCGAGCGCCAACTTGTCGTCATCCTCCAGATCGAGCGGCGCCTCGTCGAAGAGAACCTCACCGGAAGAAGGGATTTTTAGGGGAGAGGAGGAGCTACGCAGCGAACTGGAGCGGTGCGGCGGCGTGGAGGAGGGAGAGGAGGCGCGGGGGATCTCAGTGGGGTGAGGGAGCTTAGCGGCGCGGGGGAGCTCACCGGCGCGGCGCGGCGGGGAGGGAAGCAGCGCAACAACGGGAAGCTGCGGGGAGGGGAGTGACGCTGCGACACGACGAGGACTGCGGGTTTGGTCGGACAAAAGTGGAGGGTTTTTTTTGTAAAAATGTCATGAAGACAACTTTTTCCGGACGGAGGGAGTATATAATTGCTATAGTAATGGCGGCTGCGTTGGTCATAGGACGGATATCTGATTAGAAATCAGAAACCGACCTAATTAAGAGGAGAAAAGACTAAACTACCCTTCTAAGTGGAGGGTCAGATTTAAGTGGTACTCCATGTCTACTTGAGGGAGTACCAAGGTACCGTAAAAAAGCTCATCGTCTTTCCTGTGGTGGACTACAGTGTTAACATGTATTTGTATAGTGTGTGTTGGGGAACGTAGTAATTTCAAAAAATGTCCTACGCACACGCAAGATCATGGTGATGCATAGCAACGAGAGGGGAGAGTGTTGTCTACGTACCCTCGTAGACCGATAGCAAAAGCGTTATGACAATGCGGTTGATGTAGTCGTACATCTTCACGGCCCGACCGATCAAGCACCGAAACTACGACACCTCCGAGTTCTAGCACACGTTCAGCTCGATGACGATTCCCGGACTCCGATCCAGCAAAGTGTCGGGGAAGAGTTCCGTCAGCACGACGGCATGGTGCCGATCTTGATGTACTACCGTCGCAGGGCTTCGCCTAAGCACCGCTACAATATTATCGAGGACTATGGTGGAAGGGGGCGCCGCACACGGCTAAGAATATGATCACGTGGATCAACTTGTGTCTCTGGGGTGCCCCTGCCTCCGTATATAAAGGTTCAAGAGGGGGAGGCCGGCCGACCATCATAGGGCGCGCCAGGAGGAGTCCTACTCCCTCCGGGAGTAGGACTTCTTCCCCAATCCTTGTTGGAATAGGATTCGTGAGGTGGAAAAGAGAGAGAGAGAGAGAGAAGGAGGGGGGTGCCGGCCCCCTCTCTCCTTGTCCTATTCGGACTAGGGGGGAGGGGCGCACGGCCCAGCCCTGGCCGCCTCTCCTCTTCTTCCACTAAGGCCCACTAAGGCCCATATAGCTCCCGGGGGGTTCCGGTAACCTCCCGGTACTCCGGTAAAATCCCGATTTCACCCGGAACACTTCCGATATCCAAACATAGGCTTCCAATATATCAATCTTTATGTCTCGACCATTTTGAGACTCCTCGTCATGTCCGTGATCTCATCCGGGACTCCGAACAACCTTCGGTACATCAGAACGTATAAACTCATAATATAACTGTCATCGAAACCTTAAGCGTGCGGACCCTACGGGTTCGAGAACAATGTAGACATGACCGAGATACGTCTCCGGTAAATAACCAATAGCGGGACCTGGATGCCCATATTGGCTCCTACATATTCTACGAAAATCTTTATCGGTCAGACCGCATAACAACATACGTTGTTCCCTTTGTCATCGGTATGTTACTTGCCCGAGATTCGATCGTCGGTATCCAATACCTAGCTAGTTCAATCTCGTTACCCGCAAGTCTCTTTACTCATTCCGTAATACATCATCCCGCAACTAACTCATTAGTTGCAATGCTTGCAAGGCTTAAGTGATGTGCATTACCGAGAGGGCCCTGAGATAACTCTCCGACGATCGGAGTGACAAATCCTAATCTCGAAATACGTCAACCCAACATGTACCTTTGGAGACACCTGTAGAGCACCTTTATAATCACGCAGTTACATTGTGACGTTTGGTTGGACACAAAGTGTTCCTCCGGCACACGGGAGTTACATAATCTCATAGTCATAGGAACATGTATAAGTCATGAAGAAATCACTAGCAACATACTAAACGATCGGGTCCTAAGCTAATGGAATGGGTCATGTCAATCAGATCATTCAACTAATGATGTGATCCTGTTAATCAAATAACAACTCTTTGTCCATGGTTAGGAAACATAACCATCTTTGATTAACGAGCTAGTCAAGTAGAGGCATACTAGTGACACTCTGTTTGTCTATGTATTCACACATGTATTATGTTTCCGGTTAATACAATTCTAGCATGAATAATAAACATTTATCATGAAATAAGGAAATAAATAATAACTTTATTATTGCCTCTAGGGCATATTTCCTTCAGTCTCCCACTTGCACTAGAGTCAATAATCTAGATCACATCACCATGTGATTAACATCGATAGTTCACATCATCATGTGATTAACACCCATAGTTCACATCGCCATGTGACCAACACCCAAAGGGTTTACTAGATTCAGTAATCTAGTTTACATCGCTTATGTGATTAACACCTGTCGGGTGGTAGGAGCGACATATGCCAACGGGTGGCTTATCATTGCGGGGGCCAATAAAACATCGCCGGTGCCAGGAAACGGGATGAGGTGAAGACATGCACGCCGGCGAATCTGACCCAGCTTCAGGGCTCTCCGGGGAGATAACACCCCTACTGCTGCTCTGCGGGGTCTCCGCATGGTTACTAAGTGAATAAGTAGCTACAATGCTCCTTGAGCTGTTTTGGGTGGAAGGAGGAAGAAGGGCTCAGCTCAGCTTGCTTCCTCTCCTTGTATGGTGTCTAGGTCTAGAATGAGAGTCCAACCCTTTGCATGGGTGCACCGGGGGGTTTATATAGGCCTACCCCCCGGGGGTACAATGGTAATCCGATTGGGCGCGGGGCCCAGCTGTCTGTGACTATGCTCGCCGGCTTCTGCGCCGGCTTCTGGGGCCCGCCGGCTGATGGGTCCCGCCGGCTGCCGGCTCCTTGGTCGACAGGCCGGCCCCACCGGCCAGGGCCTGGTCGGTGGCTGGTTACTGTTACTCCGTGTTGTTGACGCAAGCTTGGTCGGCGTAAGCGTGGCTACAGTAACACCGCCTTGGCGGGCGATTACTGTAGCCCCGCCGCATCTTGTCTCCTTAATGGACGTCTCCTTCGAGGAGGGTGGCAGGCCGGCTATGGGAAGCCGGCCCTCTATCTTGCCGGCTTGAGAGGAGGTGCGGCCGCCTTCGGCATCTCTCTGCCCAAAGGGGCCCACCGCCTCGGGGGCCATGCTGGCGGCCCGTCGTGGACGGCGTCAGAGCCGCCGTGGCTACAGTGCCGCGCCGGGCGGGCCGTGGCTGCCCGCACGGCGCGCTGTACTAGGCGTGCTCCGGGTTTTGGGGGTGGCAGGCTCCACTGTAGCCACGCCCCGCTTCATCATCGCAGAGTGGACGCGTACATTGCGGGTACGGCTTTGACTGCTTTATGGGAGCCGGCCTGGCTGTAGCGGGCCTTGCTGTAGCCGGCCTCTCGTAGCCGGCCTTGCCGTGGCCGGCCCCGCCGTAGCCGGCCCTCCACAGCTTTCTTCATGAGGGTAAAGGGCGGGCCGCCCCCGAAGCCGGCTAGGAAGGTAGTCGGCTAGGGGGAAGGCGGCCCAGGTCTTGAGTCTTCTTATGAGCCGGACGGGCTCGTAATTTTTTCTGAGGGGCCAGGGGAAGCCGGCTGGGCTACCCATGGCTATTTACCCCGACGGTAGTCCCCGAAGCCGGGCGAGCTTCACGGCGGACAGAAGGACGGGAAGCTTGGCCGGCTTCATACCCTGAGGGGCTGACCGTGCCGTCGCAGGCTGACATCGGAGAACTTTCTTGTTTATTAAGGTGACCGTGGTTGACCCGCGGGCTGGCCGCGGGCCCCACGACGGGCCATGTGGCGGAGAAGTCCTGCCGTCGCACGCGCGCGACAGGACGCCGCCGCAGGCCCGGGCCCGCCACTCCCTGGCCTCGGCCCGGGTGCAGATCTTCTGTGGCCCGAGGGGACTGCTCGCCTCCCCGCGGCCGTTTCTTCGCGTCATCAAGGCGCGTAATTAACGCGGGCGTGGGGGAGATGGGCACGATCGATCCCCACGATCCCCCACGCCGCGCCTCCTCGGCTCTGGCGCACGAGCCTACAAGTAGGAGGGGGAGGGGGAGAGACAAAGGCTCGTTCGCTCCCCCGCTCCCCGTCCCTCCTTGCTCTTCTTCTTCCCTTTCTTCTTCTTCGTGCCCGACGCAGTCTCGCGCCGCAGCCCGCCCACGCCGCCATGTCCCTGGCGCTGTCAAGCTCGTGGGACGGGTCCAACGTCCACGAGGACCACATCGAATTTCTCCGCCAGACCCGGCGCCTGCCCGCCGCCAACCTCGTGCAGGT
Source organism: Triticum monococcum (assembly GCA_034509565.1). Lineage (NCBI taxonomy): Eukaryota > Viridiplantae > Streptophyta > Magnoliopsida > Poales > Poaceae > Triticum > Triticum monococcum. The sequence goes on from CM067845.1 coordinate 678,421,159, forward strand.
TCGCCTGGCGCCGGAGACGGAGATCTCGCCGGTGCCGGAGGAAGGCGAGCGCGTCGTCTTCCGCACGCACTTCTTGCGTGGCTTCGGCTTCCCGGCGAGTGGCTTCATGCGATCCTTCCTCGACTTCTACAACCTCCAGCCGCATCACCTCACACCCAACGCGGTGATGCAGCTGTCGGCCTTCGTTTCCCTCTGCGAAGGTTTCTTGGGGGTGCTGCCGACGCTGGAGCTCTGGGCGGAGCTCTTCCAGAACAAGCTCGGCACCGTCTCCGCCGGCGTGCCAGCTCCCTGCGGGGCCTTCATCGCGATGAAGAGGGCAAGCGACAACAACCCCTTCCCTCACATTCCTCTAATCCAGTCTGTCAAACTCTGGCAGAAATCTTACTTCTACATCAAGAACGTCGCCCCGCACGGTGACTACGTCAATCTGCCGGCTTACGTAGCCGGCCCGCCGGCTGGGAGGCGGCCGTCTTGGGGCTTCCGGTCTAAGTCCTTGTCTCCGGCTGGGAACGCCTCCATCGCCCGGCTTCGGGTGATGATCCAGTCGAAAGGCCTGCGCGGAGCCGACCTGGTAGCCGCCTTCGTCGAGCGCCGGATTCTTCCCCTTCAAAGACGGCCCCACATGCTGTGCCAGATAAGCGGCCAGTTCGACCCTTGCCGGCTGAGCACATGGGAGATGCCCCATGACGAGGTGGCACTTATGGTGAACTACATCGCCAACCTGAAGCTCACCGACGACTGGCAATTCGGCAAGGCGCCGTACTCAAGCGCCCATCCTCCGCCTGTGGTAAGTCCTTCTTTCTGTCGTCAGCCGGCTTGAGTCGGCCGGCTTCTGACCAGGCGGCTCTTCTCTTTTCTCTTTTATCAGAACCCTCTTCTTCCGCCGCCAGCCGGGGCGGCAGGAGTCGAACGCGAGTATGCCCCGGACCGCACGGTGGATGACCTCGACGACCCGGACCTGGCTGCAGTCGCCATGGAGGACGCCGCCACGGGGGACGTCGCCGAGCCCGGAGGCACGGGGCTCTCAGCCAGTTTCGACGACTGGCCGGACGATTTCGACGCTGAAGAAATCCCGCGCCACCAGCCGGCAACCGACCGCCACAGCGCGGGCTCGTCCGCCGCGCCGGCTGCCGGTGGTGGAAAGGCGAAACGCCGGGCCGCGCTTCCACTCTTCGGAAGCCGGCCGAAGAAGACGAGGGCCTCCGCCGCGGCCACGAAGCGAGACGAAGCGGCGGCGAAGGCGGCCCGCTTCCGGAAGGCGGTGAAGAAACCTCCATCAGTTTCCGCGTAAGCCCTCTGGCTGCTTACGTGCTTGTTATTTTGTAGTCTTCCTTTGTTTTAATTCTTCTCTGATTTCTTGAGCAGGGCGCCGCTCTCCCTCGAGCGAGGCCCAGGCGGCTCTATGGTCGGGCCGGGTGCTGGATCTTCAGGGCCCCGCCGCGTGGACCCCCGCACCGATCTTGCAGAAGCCACGGAGCGGAACGCTCACGAGGCGCGACAAGAGAGGGAGGCGGCGGAGCGGGAGGCGGCAGAGCGGGAGGCCGCCCGGACGGCGACGGGGCGAGCAAGCGCGGCGGCCGAGACTCCATCGGAGCGGGCGGCCGCGGAGACGGAGGCGGAGGGCGTGCGTAGCCGGCCTCCGCTGCTCGCCATCCCCCTCCACACCTTGGATCTGGACATCCCTCTGCCCACGGCGGAGGAGATCATCCCCGATCAGCCACCGGTGCAGAGGGACGAACTCTTCGAGATCTTCGCGGAGAGGACGCCGCCTGCAGCGCCAGCCGGAGCGGGCGAAGGCGGCCAGTCATCGGTGATGCTGGAGGAGCCGGCCCGGGCCGCAACCGAGGCCGGAGCCGGTCTTGAGATCGAGCTGGCGGCGAGCCAGCACGCCGAAGGGAGCACGGCCCCGCCGGACACGCGCCGAGCCGCGGGTGCCGACCAGATGGCAGACGCCTTGGAGGCGGCCAGCTCCGCCACGTCCGGGTGGACTCCCAGCGGAGGAAGTGGCGAGCTGAACGTCGCGGCCCAAGGGATTCGGAGCCGGCTACAGGCACAGGCCGGCCTCCTGAGGCAATTCACTCAGGAGTTTCTGTCGATGCGGTCTGCAATCCGGGTAAGTCTTTACTTGTTGACCGTTCCGGTCCTCTGAATTTTTTCCGTGGGGGGCGCGCTAGCGCACCCACTGGGTGTAGTCCCCGAGATCCGGGCCGACTGCAGCGCAGTCGGGTCGGATCTTACTCGACGACTATCTTAACTGTTTTTTCTGATCTTTAGGATTATCACAATTCTCATGCCGCCGCCTTCAACTCCCAGGATCGGGAGCTGAGCCGGAGGACCGAAGACCTGGCCAACAGCCGACGTAAGTGTATTGCCTTTATCTGTTTCTCGTGGGGGCGCGACAGTGCACCCACTGGGTGTAGTCCCCGAGATTCGGGCCGACTGCAGCGCAGTCGGGTCAGATCTTCCTTCACGACTTTTCCCTTGCTGACTTTTTCTCTTTGTCTTTTGCTCGCGCAGAGGCCAACTCCGACTTGCGGAGGGAACTCGGCGAAGCGCAGGCCGCTCTTCGTGCCAGGGACGCCGAGTACGCTGACTTGGTTCAGGAGCGCGACCGCCTGGTCAAGAAACTGGCCGACCAGGAGGAAGGCCATAAGGCGGCCCTGCAAAAGGCGCAGGACGGCGAGGCTGCCCTGAAGGCGGAGTTCGAGACCAGGGAGGCGAGCTGGGCCGAGACGCGCCAGGCGCAGGAAGAAGGCTTCGGCCGGATCGAGGATCTTATCGATGGTAGGCCGCCTTTCTTGCCCTTCCTCCATCTGCCGGCCGCCTGAGGTTTTGTCTTGACTTGTGCTTGCTGTCTTGCGCAGAATACTTTCCCGGCCAATCCATCCTCGCCGCCCAAGCCATCGAGGCTCATCACGAGGCGCGCCGTCAGGCCGGAGTTGTGATTCCGCCGGATGAGAATCGAACGCTGTCGGAGCAGCTTATCGCCATCCAAGCGCGACTGCAGCCAGCCCATCGGCTGCTCCGCCGGCTCCAACATGCCGGGGCGACGGTGCTGGCCGCGCTCTGGCCCGGCCAGACTATTCCCCGCACCCCAAGCCGGACTGCCGACTGGCTAGAAGTCGCAGTCGGCCGCCTCGAGGCTTGGAAGGCATCCGCAGCCCGTCTTGGAGCCGGGCGTGCGCTGGAGTTCGTCCGCGCGTGGTACCCAGGGCTAAGCCTGGACCAGCTGCGGACTTGGCGGTCGGAAGCCGACGCGGAGCTGGAGGAGGTGCGGCCGGTGATCGCGCAGCGCGCCTCGACGATCGCCGAGTGCACCGACACCAGCGTCTTCGCGCCGGAGCTCAATGATGATGGCGCCGCCCAGCCGGAGGAGTGGTTCGGGCTGAACCCGGCGGAAGGCGAGGACTCGGCCGAGGAGATCGCCTCCAGCGACGAGGGCGAGGACGACAAGGAGGAAGACGGCGAAGACGCCGAGCCGACTGGTGAGACGGCCGACCGCCCTCAAGCCGACCATGCCTCCAGCAACGAGCCACGCGGGAGCGCGCCCTCTGCCGGAGGCGATGATCAAGCCGAGGTTGGCCAGCCGGCACGACCGCCTCCACCGCCCAGCCTGGCTCGTCAGCGGCCCCGCCGGCTTGATCTGCCGTTCTTATTGTTCCTGCTTTTGCTTTTTCGAACAATTTTAAGTTTCTGCAATTCCACCGACTGGGGGTGTATCGAACAATGTTGGATGTCGACCTCTCTGGAGGTCCATTGTGTAAATATTAATATATGCATGTGTTGGCTTCCATTCAAGTGCGCTTTTTTGTCCTTAGGCTTTTTCCTTTGCCGCCTTCCCTCTTTGGGAAGGCAAGTACTCGAGCTTTCTTGGATTTGAAGCAGACTGAATGTGAGCCGGCCGGCCGGCTACTCTGGTAGTCGGTCGGCGGGAGGCAGCAAGCCGGCTTTTGTTATATATAAGCCTGTTAGTCCCTAGCCGTTTTTCGTGTGCGCACCCTTTCCGGCTTGTGACTCTTGCCAGCCGGGCCGTCGGTTCTTCGAGCTGCGATTTTGGCAAGAGCCAAGCCTGGGTGTCGGCACATTACTTGTCTGACTGCGCGTAGGGCTCCTAATATAACTCTAGTCGGCTAGTCCCCGGGCCGACTCGTCGAACCCGGTGCCGGACAAAATAAATGAACAGGTGATATCATACGCATGATAACTTTCATTCATAAAATAAAGGATGGCAGTCCCCGAGTCTTTCTCGGGGAGCCTACTGTTTCGTACTTAATACAAAAGTGGGCATAATACATACTGCATTTTAACTGTAAAACTTCTGAAGAAGATTTGCATTCCATGGTCGCTCCGACTCCTTGCCGGAGTCGTCTCTCTTGCGTGCCTTTGGCTTCTGCGCGTCGATGAGGTAGTAGGCATCGTTGCCTAAGGCTCTGCTGACGATGAAGGGGCCTTCCCAGGGGGCTGCGAGCTTGTGCTGGCCGGCTGTTCGCTGGATCAGCCAGAGCACAAGGTCGCCCTCCTGGAAGGATCTTGGTCGGACCCTCCGGCTGTGGTAGCGGCGCAAACCCTGCTGGTAGATGGCAGACCGGCTGAGGGCTAACAGCCGGCCTTCTTCCAGCAGGTCGACGCCGTCTTCTCTTGCTTCTTTGGCTTCCGCTTCCGTATACATGGTTACCCGAGGCGAGTCGAACTCGATATCTGTTGGGATGACTGCCTCGGCACCATATACAAGGAAGAAGGGAGTGAAGCCGGTTGATCTGTTGGGGTAGTACGCAGACTCCATAGGACAGCCGGCAGCTCATCGAGCCAACAGCTGGCTGAACGCTCTAGAGGTACGACCAGTCTGGGCTTGATGCCGGATAGGATGAGGCCATTTGCTCGCTCCACTTGGCCGTTTGACTGCGGGTGGGCGACTGACGCAAGGTCCAGCCGGATACCTTGCGCAGCGCAGAACCGTGCCAAGGCACCTTTGGCAAAATTCGTGCCGTTGTCGGTGATGATGCTATGCGGTACGCCGTACCGGGTTGTTATATCTGCGATGAAAGTCACTGCAGTCGGCCCATTCAGCTTCTTGATCGGCTTCGCCTCGATCCACTTGGTGAATTTGTCGACGGCGACGAGCAAATGTGTCATGCCGCCGCGCGCCGTCTTGAATGGGCCCACCATATCCAATCCCCAGACGGCAAAGGGCCAGGTGATGGGAATGGTCTTGAGTGCCGAAGCCGGCATGTGTTGCTGGGAGCTGAAAAGCTGGCAGCCTTTGCAGTGTTTGACTAGCTCTTTAGCGTCGTCCAAAGCAGTCGGCCAGAAGAAACCGTGGCGGAAGGCTTTGGCGACAAGTGATCTTGATGCGGCATGGTGGCCGCACTCTCCTTGGTGTATATCCCTGAGGATCGCGATGCCTTTCTCCTGCTCGACGCATCGCTGCAAGACTCCGGTGGCGCTGCGCTTGACAAGCTCTTTGTTGACGATTGTGTATGCTCCAGCTCGGCGCTGGACTTGTCTTGCTTCGTTTTTGTCAGCCGGCAGATCTTGGTTCACCAAAAAGTTGCGAATGGTTTGGGCCCATGATGGAGCGGCGACTTCCTCTGCTACCAATGTGGCCACAGCCACCAGGGTGGGCGGGCTGGGTAATGCAGTGCTGGGGTCGGCCGCCGCTTGCTGTGCTGAAGAAGTCCCCGGGCCGGCTACCGCAGTCCCCGAGCCGGATACCGCAGTCCCCGAGCCGGGTGCGGCAGTCCCCGAGCCGGGTACTGCAGTCCCCGAGCCGAATATTGAAGTCCCCGGGCCGGCTGCTTGATTCTTCGAGCCGGACCCGGCCCTATCGGGGTTAGGCGGCACGAAGATGGAGTCGGATTCCGGAGACGGCTTGATCGATGGCTTGAGGAGGCGCTGCAGGGCGATGCCGGTTGGTATTGCTTGCCGCGTGGAGCCTATTCGGGCCAGAGCATCTGCCGGCTCATTGTCGGCTCGCGGCACATGAAGGAATTCACATCCGTCGAAGTATCCGCTGATTTGCTGCACTAGGAAGCGGTAACTCGCCATGTTTGCGTCCTTGGCGTCCCAGTCGCCAGAAGATTGCTGCACCACCAAATCCGAGTCGCCATAGCACAGGATCCGGCGGATGCCAAGTTCCTTGGCAAGCCGAAGCCCGTGTATGAGCGCCTCGTACTCGGCTACGTTGTTGGAGGCGGCGAAGTGGATCTGCAGCGTGTATCTGAGCTTGTCGCCCTTAGGAGAGGTAAGGACGACGCCGGCTCCCAAGCCGGTGCGCATCTTTGATCCGTCAAAGTGCATGCGCCAATGGGTGGAGTCGGGTGCTGGTGGTAAGTACTGGGTCTCGGCCCAGTCGACGAGGAAGTCGGCCAGTGCTTGTGACTTGATGGCGGTGCGGGGCTGGTAGAAGATCGTGTAGGGGGCCAGCTCGATGGCCCATTTAGCCACCCGGCCGGATGCATCCCGGCTGCCTATGATCTCGGCCAGCGGGGCAGTGCATACGACCGTGATGGGATGTTCTTGAAAGTACGGCTTCAGCTTCTTGGCGGCGAAGTACACGCCGTAGCACATCTTCTGGTAGTGCGGGTAATTTTGTTTCGAGGCGGACAGCACCTCGCTCAGGTAATAAACCGGCCTCTGGACCGGCTGGGCTCGGCCTTCTTCGGGGCGTTCGACCACAATGACGGTGCTGACCACCCGGCTAGTGGCGGCAATATAGAGGAGCATGGGCTCCTTCTCAGTCGGTGCCGCCAAGACAGGCGGCGTGGACAGCATTTTCTTCAGCTCGTGGAAAGCTTGGTCGGCCTGGTCATTCCACTCAAAGTGAGTGCTCTTCTTCATGAGGCGGTAGAGAGGGAGAGCTTTTTCTCCAATCCGGCTGATGAAGCGGTTCAGAGAGGCCAGGCACCCGGTGAACTTCTGAATCTCTCTGAGCTTGGTTGGAACCGCCATCCTCTCGATGGCCTTGATCTTCACAGGGTTGCACTCTATGCCGCGTTCGGAGACCAGAAAGCCTAGGAGCTGGCCGGCTGGCACTCCGAACACGCATTTCTACGGGTTGAGCTTGATCCGGAACCGGCGCAGGTTCTCGAATGTCTCCTTCAAGTCTTCTAGCAGAGTGCCACGCGTCTCCGTCTTCACCACAACATCATCCACGTAGACGTGGGCGTTCTTGCCGAGCTGCGTGAGGAGGCACTTCTGCATGCAACGCTGAAAAGTGGCGCCGGCATTCCTCAAGCCGAACGTCATAGTCAGGTAGCAGAAGGCTCCAAACGGCGTGATGAAGGCGGTCTTCAGTTGGTCATCCGGGTTCAGCTTTATCTGGTGGTATCCCGAATAGGCATCCAAAAAGCTCAACAGCTCGCATCCGGCTGTGGAGTCTATCACTTGATCAATCCTGGGCAGAGCGAAGGGATCTTTTGGGCAGGCTTTGTTGAGGCTTGTGTAATCTATACACATGCGCCACTTGTTATTCTTTTTCAGCACGAGAACCGGGTTCGCGAGCCACTCGGGGAAGAAAACTTCCATGATGAAGCCGGCTGCGAGAAGCCGGGCTATCTCCTCCCCTACGATCCTTCTCTTCTCCTCTGACAGTCGGCGGAGGGGCTGCTTGACTGGTTTAGCATCCTCCCGCACGTGCAATTTGTGCTCGGCCAAATCCTTCGGAACACCCGGCATGTCCTTGGGGGACCATGCAAAGATATCCCGATTCTCACGGAGGAAATCGACGAGCTCGCCTTCCTATTTGCTATCCAGGCTCGCACCGCTGTGGAACTTGCACGGGGCATCAAGGGTTTGCTCGTAGGAGAAGGCCGGCTGCCAAGCCGGCCGGCCGCCCTTGGGCTTCTTGGGCGCGGGCCGCCCCTCAGGCAGCGTATCTTCGACCGTGGCCACCTGCCGGCTAGCGGGAGGCGGCGCAGGGCCTTTGCGCTTTTGATCGTTCTGGTGCTGGCGGCGGCCGGAATCGCCAGCCGGCGCTTGGGGCGCCGGATTGAGCACTTTTCCGGACGCGTCCACCCGGAGCTCGGTCTTCATCAAGGAGTCGGCGGTGGTGTACTTGTCGGCGATGTTCAGGAGCTCGTCAAGGGTAGTCAGCTCATCGCAGAGAAGCTTGTGCTTGAGGAGGGTGCCCTCTCGGCACCTGGCAGTGAAGTATTCGATGGCTTGCACCTCGTGCACCCCTTCGCAGGAGTTGCGGAGCTCGGCCCAACGCGTGAGGTAGTCGCGAGTGGACTCGGCTGGGCCCTGTACGCACAGGGAGAGCTGTCTGGGCTTGGGAGTCCGCTTGTAGGTGCTGGTGAAGTTGCGAACGAAGGCTTCAGTGAAATCCACCCAGCTGTTGATGCTGAGAGGCTTGAGGCTGTTAAGCCAAGTCTGTGCCGTGCCTTGCAGCATGAGGGGCACGTACTTCACGGCAACGCGCCGGTTGCCATTGGCGATGCTGACGGCTGTGGAGTAGTCGGTCAGCCAGTCTTCCGGCTTCACCGAGCCGTTGTACTTGGGTGTGTCTCTTGGGAGCGAGAACCCTTTGGGGAAGGGATCGTCACGGATGCGGGGGCCAAAGCAAGGCGGGCCGACATCATCTTCTTCTTCTAGTGCCAAGGATCGGGCCAGGCGGTCGATCCGATGGCGGGCATCGTTCTCGCCGACTCCCTCGCGGCGACCAAGCCGGCCGCTGAGAGTCGGGTGAGCCACTGGAGGCGGGGTAGGGTATCTCTCTCCGCGAGCTCGAGGCGGAGGCGGGGTGCCCTGCCATTCCATGGCTCGGGGGCGGCCGCCCGCGTCTCGCTCGATGGAGATTTGGGTCCGGCTTCGGCTGGAAGCCGGCTCTTTCTCGCGCCACGCGCGGGTGTTGCTTGTAGTCGGTGACCGGGAAGTCGCACCGTGGTCGCGGCGCGGCGGAGGGCTCCCCGCGCAGGCGTCGGCTTCGTGTCGTCGGGCGGCTGCATCGATTAGTTGCTAGATGCGCCGCGTCATGTGGGGGAGGTCTTCGGCTTCCAAGCCGTCCAGCTCGTCTACGGCCGCCTGGGCGGCGCGCAGGTTCTCGAGCGGGCTGGCGTAGACCGGGAGATCCACTCCAAGCGTGTCGGTGATGACGGCGCCGCGTTGCCTGACAACGCCAGCCCGGCTTGGGCCAGCCGGAGCCGGCATGCCGAAGGCGGCGCGGTCAGCTTCGCGCTGGTAGGCCTCGGTGAGGCGTCTTACGGAGGCCAGCCGCTGGCCCTCCGCGAGGAGGGCGAGGCGGCGTGCCTCCAGTACTTCGTCGCTGGCGTCAGCCGGAAGGGGGGCGGACAAGTCGTGGGCCGCCGCGCGTGGGGAGTCGCGGGCGCCCTCGTCAGTCGGCCATCGTGGCCGATAACCATCACCTCGGTAGTGTCAGAATCGCGATCACCAGCCGGAGGGAGCGGGTCGTTGTAGATCATGACGTTGGTGGGGAAGGTATCGTAGGATGTCGTGTCGGAGTCGACAGGCATCGGGTCGGTGGAGCCGACCGACTCCAAGTCCGCAGCGGGCTCGCTGGAGACGTGGAGCTGGCCGAGGAGGCTGGCGAGATGATCGGTGCCTGCATTGGAGGCAAGCTCGTCGGAGATGCGGGCCTTGTCGAAGAGATCGGCGAGGCTGCTCGCCGCGCAGATGTTGGTGACGCCATGCAGCGCGTCGCGGCAAGCGCCATCGGGCGAGCCGGGCTGGCTACGCTCGCGGGGAAGGAAAAGGGTTCTCGTCCAGAACAGGTCTCCGGACGACGGTGCACCTGGCCCCACGGTGGGCGCCAAATGTCGGGTGGTAGGAGCGACATATGCCAATGGGTGGCTTATCATTGTGGGGGCCAATAAAACATCGCCGGTGCCAGGAAACGGGATGAGGCGAAGACATGCACGCCGGCGAATCTTACCCAGCTTCAGGGCTCTCCGGGGAGATAACACCCCTACTGCTGCTCTGCGGGGTCTCCGCATGGTTACTAAGTGAATAAGTAGCTACAATGCTCCTTGAGCTGTTTTGGGTGGAAGGAGGAAGAAGGGCTCAGCTCAGCTTGCTTCCTCTCCTTGTATGGTGTCTAGGTCTAGAATGAGAGTCCAACCCTTTGCATGGGTGCACCGGGGGGTTTATATAGGCCTACCCCCCGGGGGTACAATGGTAATCCGACTGGTCGCGGGGCCCAGCTGTCTGTGACTATGCTCGCCGGCTTCTGCGCCGGCTTCTGGGGCCCGCCGGCTGATGGGTCCCGCCGGCTGCCGGCTCCTTGGTCGACAGGCCGGCCCCACCGGCCAGGGCCTGGTCGGTGGCTGGTTACTGTTACTCCGTGTTGTTGACGCAGGCTTGGTCGGGGTAAGCGTGGCTACAGTAACGCCGCCTTGGCGGGCGATTACTGTAGCCCCGCCGCATCTTGTCTCCTTAATGGACATCTTCTTCGAGGAGGGTGGCAGGCCAGCTATGGGAAGCCGACCCTCTATCTTGCCGGCTTGAGAGGAGGTGTGGCCGCCTTCGGCATCTCTCTGCCCGAAGGGGCCCACCGCCTCGGGGGCCACGCTGGCGGCCCGTCGTGGACGGCGTCAGAGCCGCCGTGGCTACAGTGCCGCGTCGGGCGGGTCGTGGCTGCCCGCACGGCGTGCTGTACCAGGCGTGCTCCGGGTTTTGGGGGTGGCAGGCTCCACTGTAGCCACGCCCCGCTTCATCATCGCAGAGTGGACGCGTACATTGCGGGTACGGCTTTGACTGCTTTATGGGAGCCGGCCTGGCTGTAGCCGGCCTTGCTGTAGCCGGCCTCTCGTAGCCGGCCTTGCCGTGGCCGGCCCCGCCGTAGCCGGCCCTCCACAGCTTTCTTCATGAGGGTAAAGGGCGGGCCGCCCCCGAAGCCTGCTAAGAAGGTAGTCGGCTAGGGGGGAGGCGGCCCAGGTCTTGAGTCTTCTTATGAGCCGGACGGGCTCGTAATTTTTTCTGAGGGGCCAGGGGAAGCCGGCTGGGCTACCCATGGCTATTTACCCCGACAACACCCAAAGAGTACTAAGGTGTGATCATGTTTTGCTTGTGAGATAAGTTTAGTCAACGGGCCTGCCATATTTAGATCCGTATGTATTTTGCAAATTTCTATGTCAACAATGCTCTGCACGGAGCTACTCTTAGCTAATTGCTCCCACTTTCAATATGTATCCAGATTTAGACTTAGAGTCATCTAGATCAGTGTCAAAATTTGCATCGACGTAACCCTTTACGACGAACCCTTTTTGTCACGTCCATAATTGAGAAACATATCCTTATTCCACTAAGGATAATTTTGACCACTGTGCAGATCTACTCCTAGATCACTATTGTACTCCCTTGCCAAAATCAGTGTAGGGTATACAATAGATCTGGTACACAGCATGGCATACTTTATAGAACCTATGGCCAAGTCATAGGGAATGACTTTCATTCTCTTTCTATCTTCTGTCGTGGTCGTGTTTTGAGTCTTACTCAATTTCACACCTTGTAACACAGGCAAGAACTCTTTCTTTGACTGTTCCATTTTGAACTACTTCAAAATCTTGTCAAGGTATGTACTCATTGAAAAAACTTATCAAGCGTTTTGATCTATCCCTATAGATCTTGATGCTCAATATGTAAGTAGCTTCACCGATGTCTTTCTTTGAAAAACTCCTTTCAAATACTCCTTTATGCTTTGCAGAATAATTCTACATTATTTCCGATCAACAATATGTCATTCACATATACTTATCAGAAATGTTGTAGTGCTCCCACTCACTTTCTTGTAAATACAGGCTTCACCGCAAGTCTGTATAAAAGTATATGCTTTGATCAACTTATCAAAGCGTATATTCCAACTCCGAGATGCTTGCACCAGTCCATAAATGGATCGCTGGAGCTTGCATATTTTGTTAGCACCTTTAGGATTGACAAAACCATCTTGTTGCATCACATACAACTCTTGTTTAATAAATCCATAAAGGAATGCAGTTTTGTTTATCCATTTGCTAGATTTCATAAAATGCGGCAATTGCTAACATGATTCGGACAGACTTAAGCATAGATACGAGTGAGAAATTCTCATCGTAGTCAACACCTTGAACTTGTCGAAAACCTTTTGCGACAATTCTAGCTTTGTAGATAGTAACACTACTATTAGCGTCCGTCTTCCTCTTGAAGATCCATTTAATCTCAATGACTCGCCGATCATTGGGCAAGTCAATCAAAGTCCATACTTTGTTCTCATACATGGATCTTATCTCAGATTTCATGGCCTCAAGCCATTTCGCGGAATCTGGGCTCATCATCGCTTCCTCATAGTTCGCAAGTTCGTCATGGTCTAGTAACATGACTTCCTGAACAGGATTACCGTACCACTCTGGTGCGGATCTCACTCTGGTTTACCTACGAGATTCGGTAGTAACTTGATATGAAGTTACATGATCATCATCATTAGCTTCCTCACTAATTGGTGTAGTAGTCACAAGAACAGATTTCTGTGATGAACTACTTTCCAATAAGGGAGAAGGTATAATTACCTTATCAAGTTTTCTACTTTCCTCCCACTCACTTCTTTCGAGAGAAATTCCTTCTCTAGAAAAACTCCGAATTCAGCAACAAAAGTCTTGCCTTCGGATTTGTGATAGAAGGTGTACCCAAAAGTCTCCTTTGGGTATCCTATGAAGACATATTTCTCCGATTTGGGTTTGAGCTTATTAGGATGAAACTTTTTCATATAAGTATCACAACCCCAAACTTTAAGAAACGACAACTTTGGTTTCTTGCCAAACCACAGTTCAGATTGTGTCATCTCAACGGACTTAGATGGTGCCCCTTTTTAATGTGAATGCAACTGTCTCTAATGCATGATCCCAAAACGATATTGGTAAATCGGTAAGAACCATCATAGATTGCACTATATCCAATAAAGTACGGTTATGATGATCGGACACACCATTATGCTGTGGTGTTCTAGGTGGCATGAGTTTGTGAAACTATTCCACAATGTTTTAACTGAAGACCAAACTCGTAACTCAAATATTTGTCTCCGCGATCATATCGTAGAAACCTTATTTTCTTGTCACGATGATTTTCCACTTCACCCTGAATTTGTTTGAACTTTTCAAATGTTTAAGACTTATGTTTCATCAAGTAGATATACTCATATCTGCTCAAATCATCTGTGAAGGTCAGAAAATAACGATACCCACCGCGAGCCTCAACACTCATTGGACTGCATACATCAGTATGTATTATTTCCAATCAAGTTTGTTGCTCGCTCCATTGTTCCGGAGAACGGAGTCTTAGTCATCTTGCCCATGAGGCATGGTTCGCAAGTACCAAGTGATTCATAATCAAGTGGTTCCAAAAGTCCATCAGTATGGAGTTTCTTCATGCGCTTTACACCGATATGACCTCAATGGCAGTGCCACAAATAAGTTGTACTATCATTATTAACTTTGCATCTTTTGGCTTCAATATTATGAATATGTGTAACACTATGATCGAGATCCAATGAACTATTTTCATTGGGTGTATGACCATCGAAGGTTTTATTCATGTAAACAGAACAACAATTATTCTCTGACTTCAATGAATAACCGTATTGCAATAAACATGATCAAATCATATTCATGCTCAACGGAAACACCAAATAACACTTATTTAGTTTCAACACTAATCCCGAAAGTATAGGGAGTGTGCGATGATGATCATATCAATCTTGGAACTACTTCCAACACACATCGTTACTTCACCCTTAACTATTTTCTGTTCATTCTGCAACTCCCGTTTTGAGTTACTACTCTTAGCAACTGAACCAGTATCAAATACCGAGGGGTTGCTATGAACACTAGTAAAATACACATCAATAATCTGTATATCAAATATACCTTTGTTCACTTTGCCATCCTTCTTATCCGCCAATCACTTGGGGTAGTTTCGCTTCCAGTGACCAGTCCCTTTACAGTAGACGCACTTAGTCTCAGGCTTAGGACCAAACTTGGGCTTCTTTACTTGAGCAGCAACTTGCTTGTCGTTCTTCTTGAAGTTCTCCTTCTTCCTTTTGCCCTTTTCTTGAAACTAGTGGTCTTGTCTACCATCAACACTTGATGTTTTTCTTGATTTCTACCTTCGTCAATTTTAGCATCACGAAGAGCTTGGGAATCGTTTCCGTTATCCCTTGCATATTATAGTTCATCACGAAGTTCTACTAACTTGGTGATGGTGACTAAAGAATTCTGTCAATCACTATCTTATCTGGAAGATTAACTGCCACTTGATTCAAGCGATTGTAGTACCCAGACAATCTGAGCACATGCTCACTAATTGAGCGATTCTCCTCCATCTTTTTAGCTATAGAACTTGTTGGAGACTTCATATCTCACAACTCGGGTATTTGCTTGAAATATTAACTTCAACTCCTGGAACATCTCATATGGTCCATGACGTTCAAAACGTCTTTGAAGTCCCGATTCTAAGCCGTTAAGCAAGGTGCACTAAACTATCAAGTAGTCATCCTATTGAGCTTAGCCAAACTTTCATAACGTCTGCATCTGCTCCTGCAATAGGTCTGTCACCTAGCGGTGCATCAAGGACATAATTCTTCTGTGCAGCAATGAGGATAAACCTCAGATCACGGATCCAATCCGCATCATTGCTACTAATATCTTTCAACACAATTTTCTCTAGGAACATATCAAAATAAACACAAGGAAGCAACAACGCGAGCTATTGATCTACAACATAATTTGCAAAATACTACCAGGACTAAGTTCATGATAAATTTAAGTTCAATTAATCATATTACTTAAGTACTCCCACTTAGATAGACATCCCTTTAATCCTCTAAGTGATCACGTGATCCAAATCAACTAAACCATGTCCGATCATCACATGAGATGGAGTAGTTTCATTGGTGAACATCACTATGTTGATCATATCTACTATATGATTCACGCTCGACCTTTCGGTCTCCGTGTTCCGAGGCCATATCTGTATATGCTTGGCTCGTCAAGTATAACCTGAGTATTCCGCGTGTGCAACTGTTTTGCACCCGTTGTATTTGAACGTAGAGCCTATCACACCCGATCATCACGTGGTGTCTCATCACGAAGAACTTTCGCAACGGTGCATACTCAGGGAGAACACTTCTTGATAATTTTAGTGAGAGATCATCTTATAATGCTACCATCAATCAAAGCAAGATAAGATGCATAAAAGATAAACATCACATGCAATCAATATAAGTGATATGATATGGCCATCATCATCTTGTGCCTATGATCTCCATCTCCGAAGCACCGTCATGATCACCATCGTCACCGGCACGACACCTTGATCTCCATCGTAGCATCGTTGTCGTCTCGCCAATCTTATGCTTCCACGACTATCGCTACCGCTTAGTGATAAAGTAAAGCATTACAGCGCAATTGCATTGCATACAATAAAGCGACAACCATATGGCTCCTGCCAGTTGCTGATAACTCGGTTACAAAACATGATCATCTCATACAATAAAATTTAGCATCATGTCTTGACCATATCACATCACAACATGCCCTGCAAAAACAAGTTAGACGTCCTCTACTTTGTTGTTGCAAGTTTTACATGGCTGCTACGGGTTTAAGCAAGAAACAATCTTACCTACGCATCAAAGCCACAACGATAGTTTGTCAAGTTGGTGCTGTTTTAACCTTCGCAAGGACCGGGCGTAGCCACACTTGGTTCAACTAAAGTTGGAGAAACTGTCACCCGCAAGCCACCTATGTGCAAAGCACGTCGGGAGAACCGGTCTCGCTTAAGCGTACGCGTAATGTCGGTCCGGGCCGCTTCGTCCAACAATATCGCCGAACCAAAGTATGACATGCTGGTAAGCAGTATGACTTATATCGCCCACAACTCACTTGTGTTCTACTCGTGCATATAACATCAACACATAAAACCTAGGCTCGAATGCCACTGTTGGGGAACGTAGTAATTTCAAAAAAAATCCTACGCACACGCAAGATCATGGTGATGCATAGCAACGAGAGGGGAGAGTGTTGTCTATGTACCCTCGTAGACCGATAGCGGAAGCGTTATGACAACGCGGTTGATGTAGTCGTACGTCTTCACGGCCCGACCGATCAAGCACCGAAACTACGGCACCTCCGAGTTCTAGCACACGTTCAGCTCGATGACGATCCCCGGACTCCAATCCAGCAAAGTGTCGGGGAAGAGTTCCGTCAGCACGACGGCGTGGTGACGATCTTGATGTACTACCGTCGCAGGGCTTCACCTAAGCACCGCTACAATATTATCGAGGACTATGGTGGAAGGGGGCGCTGCACACGGCTAAGAATATGATCACGTGGATCAACTTGTGTCTCTGGGGTGCCCCTGCCTCCGTATATAAAGGTTCAAGAGGGGGAGGCCGGCCGGCCATCATAGGGCGCGCCAGGAGGAGTCCTACTCCCTCCGGGAGTAGGACTTCTTCCCCAATCCTAGTTGGAATAGGATTCGCGAGGTGGAAAAGAGAGAGAGAGAGAGAGAGAGAAGGAGGGGGCACCGGCCCCCTCTCTCCTTGTCCTATTCGGACTAGGGGGGAGGGGCGCGTGGCCCAGCCCTGGCCGCCTCTCCTCTTCTTCCACTAAGGCCCACTAAGGCCCATATAGCTCCCAGGGGGTTCCGGCAACCTCCTGGTACTCCGGTAAAATTCCGATTTCACCCGGAACACTTCCGATATCCAAACATAGGCTTCCAATATATCAATCTTTATGTCTCGACCATTTCGAGACTCCTCGTCATGTCCGTGATCTCATCAGGGACTCCGAACAACCTTCGCTACATCAAAACATATAAACTCATAATATAACAGTCATCGAAACCTTAAGCGTGCGGACCCTACGGGTTCGAGAACAATGTAGACATAACCGAGATACATCTCCAGTCAATAACCAATAGCGGGACCTGGATGCCCATATTGGCTCCTACATATTCTACGAAGATCTTTATCGGTCAGACCGCATAACAACATACGTTGTTCCCTTTGTCATCGGTATGTTACTTGCCCGAGATTCAATCGTCGGTATCCAATACCTAGTTCAATCTCATTACCGGCAAGTCTCTTTACTCGTTCCGTAATACATCATCCCGCAACTAACTCATTAGTTGCAATGCTTGCAAGGCTTAAGTGATGTGCATTACCGAGAGGGCCCTGAGATACCTCTCCGACGATCGGAGTGACAAATCCTAATCTCGAAATACGTCAACCCAACATGTACCTTTGGAGACACCTGTAGAGCACCTTTATAATCACCCAGTTACGTTGTGATGTTTGGTTGCACACAAAGTGTTCCTCCGGCACACGGGAGTTACATAATCTCATAGTCATAGGAACATGTATAAGTCATGAAGAAAGCAATAGCAACATACTAAACGATCGGGTGCTAAGCTAATGGAATGGGTCATGTCAATCAGATCATTCAACTACTGATGTGATCCCGTTAATCAAATAACAACTCTTTGTCCATGGTTAGGAAACATAACCATCTTTGATTAACGAGCTAGTCAAGTAGAGGCATACTAGTGACACTCTGTTTGTCTATGTATTCACACATGTATTATGTTTCCGGTTAATACAATTCTAGCTTGAATAATAAACATTTATCATGAAATAAGGAAATAAATAATAACTTTATTATTGCCTCTAGGGCATATTTCCTTCAGTGTGTGTAGTGCGCATGACGCCTCCTTGTATGTGGGATCTGAACCGACTCCCCGGGCCTGCGTGCCCATGTCATGGGGCATTTATATTTGTAATCACTGATGTAATGTTTGATCTATCAATCAAGAGAGCAAGTTTACTCTCCAACTTGGTATCAATAGTCTCCAGACCGGCGCCATATCGGAGCAGCACTCTTCTTCCTCCTCCGCGGCGACCCTCTCCTCCACCTCGTCGCCCCTCTTCTCCTCCGCGGCTCCTTCCTCAGCCATCTCTGGTACACGCACCTCTTCCCCACTCATCTTCAGCACTTCCCCCGCCAACCCTAGCGCCACTGCCCCTGCCTCCTCCCAGTTCGCCCCTCTCTTCAACTCCACTGTGCCGCCGCCACCGGCTCCTCCGGCCAAACACCCCATTCTCAATGTCGACATCACCAACCACATCAAGTTCCTTCTCAACCCCGCCGAACACAATTACCACAAGTGGAAATCGTTCTTCCTCATGGTCTTGATCCGCTATGGTGTCCAGTACCTCATCGAGCACCCACCCCCACCCAACGCCGACAGCCAGTATCGTGAGCTCGACACCCATGTCGCCCTTGCCATGTATGCCACCCTCTCCCATCAAATCGTCGACCACGTGATCGGCGCCACCACCACTTTCGATCTCTGGACTCGGATCCGGGACTACTTTCTCGCCAATCGCGTGGCTCAGTACATGATGCTCAATCGCCAATACCGCAATCTCAAACAGGGCGATCTCTCCATCGATGAATATGCGCGCCGCGTGAAGCTGCTCATCGCGGGTCTCGCCGACATCGACCACGCGGTCTCCGAGGTGGATCTCACCATGCAGTTCCTCCATGGCATTGACGATCGTCTCGACACCATCCGGGTCGTGTTGGGGGACACAATTCCCTTGCCCCCATTCGAGACCGTCTTCTCGCGCCTGAAGCTCGCCGAGGAGAACCTCGCTCAGCGCACCGCCGAGGCCCCGGCCACGGTCCTTGCCGTTCATGGGCTTGGTGGCCCGTCCAGTGCCTCCGATTCCAGCAGCGGCGCGGGCTCCACTTCCCGCTCGGGCGATCGGGTGAATCGGCCTCTGGATCGGGTGGATCGCACTCCTGGGTGCGACTACAACACTCGCGGTGACGGTGGTGACCGTGGTGGAGATCGTGGTGGTGACCGCGACCGCGGGCGTGGACGTGGCCGTGGCCGTGGACGCGGCGGACAGCACGGTCGTGGCGGCTCGTCTTCCTCGCTGTTTAACCCTTACATGGGGTTCTTCGCCCCGTATGGCATGGCCATCCCTCCACCGCGCCCTGGCTGGGTGCCACCGAACGCCGCTGGTGTCCTCGGTCCCCGTCCGGGGTCTCATGCTCAGGCGTACCCGATGCAGTACGCGCCCTATGCCGCGCCCTCTCCGTACCAGCAGCCTTCGTGGGATCACCTGGCTCTTCTCCACGCCGCCTACAGCAACCCGGGCTTCAACAACACCGCTCCCTCCAATGAGTGGTACCTCGACAGTGGCGCCTCCAACCACATCACCGGCAACCCTGGTAACCTCACCCGTCGCAATTCTTCATTATAGCATAAATTCTCTAGCATTGTAGTAGGCAATGGCCATCATCTACCCATTCATGCCACCGGCTCCACCTTGCTCCCTCCCCACAATTTCCAACTCCGCAACATTCTTTCCTCTCCCTCCGTCTCCACTTTTGTTTCATCGAATTTTACCCATTTGGCCTTCTTGTGAAGGATCTTCGCACACGGAGGGTAATCCTGATCTCCGCTAGCTCCGGCGACCTCTACCCATTCTTCGGCACCAACACGACGCGATGCACTGCTCTCTCCGCTATGACCTCCGACGGTGATGTGTGGCACCGTCACCTCGACCACCCAAGCAACCAAGCCTTTCAATCCATTTCTAGTACTTTTTCCTTCCCGTGTAATAAGCCATACAATGGCCCGTGTACTGCATGTCAACTAGGGCACCAACCTAGACTCCCTTTCTCTTCTTCGTCTAGCCGCACTTATGCGCCATTTGAACTTATTCACTGTGATTTATGGACCTCGCCAGTTGTGAGTTTCTCCGGCTATGAATATTATTTGATTGTTCTCGACGATTACTTCTCTTGGTCATTCCACCTACGGCGCAAATCGGACACATCCCTCACCTTGCAACGCTTCTTTGCTCATGTGCGTACCCAATACAACATGGTCATCAAAGCCATCCAATGTGACAATGGTGGAGAGTTCATCAACTCAACCCTCCGCTCCTTCTTCTCCACCCACGGCGTCTCCTACCGATTCTCCTTGCGGAAGGCGACGGCGGGCCGGAGGTCATTTGCGCGGGTCAACGGTGGCGGTGAATCGGGGACAGCGGCGGATCAGGGGCTGCAATTTGGGGATTTGGCGGAGGACCGATGCACAAGCTCTATGCTCCCGTCTTCAGGAGCTGCGTCGTGGTGCTTGCGCGGCTGATGAAGCACAAGCACGGCTGGGTGTTCAATGTGCCGGTCGACACCAGCGCGCTTGGCCTGCACGACTACCACACCATCATCACCAAGCCCATGGACCTCGGCACCGTCAAGTCAAGGCTGGCCACCGGGCACTACAAGTCTCCGCGGGAGTTCGCAACCGAAGTCCGTCTGTCTTGTTCTGAAAAGTCAGACGGACTTCGGTTGCGAACTCCCGCGAGGGGCCGTGCGCGAGGGAGCGGATGGTGGTGTTGTAGGAGAAGGTGGAGGGGTGGTCTTGGAGGAGGGAGATGGCGTAGGGGAGGGAGGTGTTGGCGGTCGACGCCGCGAGCGGGGCGGCGGCTGAGGGGTCGGTGTCGAGGGCGCCGGAGCGGAGGAGGCGGGCATGGAGAGCCCTGTTCGGGAGTGTACCCGCGGTGGTCGGCGGCGGCATCAGCGGCGGAGGTGGACCTCCGGCAGCGGTTGATGCAAATGATGTACTAGTACTAGGTACCGCTCCATCAGCTGCTTGCGGATGCTGGAGGCATGGCCATGTCTACTGTGAACATAGGAGTAGCCTGAACTCCCTTTTTTTAACACGGCCTGATTTCTGAAAACGAAGCAGTGCACGTACGTATATGGTTTATGTGATTACATTTCTTGTAAATATTCCTGCAACTCCCCTGAAAAAATATTCTTGCAACTTTCTTACAACATTGTGTATCAATTGAAAAGTCGAGCTGCCCCGTGTCGTCTTTGGTGACTCGAGTAGCGCGGGGTGACCAGAACGGCCACCACCTCCCTCCTCCCCTTCCCTCCCCTCGCCGCCACCAAAGGAACCGTCGACAAAAGCAGCCCGACAGTGATAGGGCAACGCTTGTTTCAGGAAAGGAGGTGAGTCGTGTTATTCCTGTTTCCGGCAAGGTCCGTGCAAGCCCCTACCCGATGACGGGAATGTCGCTCGCTTCAAGCTTGGGCATTGTAATCTTCGGGAGGTTAAAAATCCCCCTCCTCCTCATCCGCATGAGTGAATCCTCTTCCTCACCTCTGGCGGCGATGCTGCGGCCGGTCGCAACATCCTTGGCTCGATCTCGGGGGATGCGTTGTGTTCTGGCCACCCCTCAATTCAAAAGAAGAGTACTGATTAGATCAAGAATCAAATATCTATTCCTATATTTTTATCCAACTTGAATGATTAAAGGGAAATTCATAGCATGAAATATTCCCAAAGGAAAAGCAAAACAGTGATTCTCGAAGGCTTGGATGAAGGGAGAGCCCGGATGAAAGCAGAAAAAATCTCTTCTTTTCCGGATCCCATCTCCCCTCAATTCATCGTCAGCGGAAGCAAAAAACCGAAGATTGATTCGAGTGATTGAAGAAACAATAGTTTTTAGGAAATGAACCGAACCCGAGAGAAAAGAAATCTTGAAGTGAACAGAGCGCGGTAGTCGAAGAATAGGTTTCTCTTGGGCGAAAAATTAACTGAAACACACTCCCTCCTTCCTGAATTACTTGTTGCGGAAATGGATGTATTACATCTAGATACATCCATTTCTATGACAAGTAATAGGGCGTACTTTTTTTTCAATTGCCTCAGGAATAGCAACTGAGCATAAAAGCAGTGTGTGTCAGAGACGCTGGCCATTGGGCGTTGCCATTGACTGTAGTCCCACCTCGGATATGGGAGGGGGCTAGGACCACCTTATAAGGAAGAGCGCACACTCCCTTTGGACTAGTCTTTTGGGATGTAGTGGACTCTTTGCTTGTAGTGGTGTGTCTGATGCGCACCGAAAACGTAGAAACATATGCCAAGGTTGGGAGCTGGGCCTGGGACGCTAAAAATTGGTATCAGAGTTGGGGCCCAGTCTACCCTGTTTAGGGGGATTGGGTGTCAGAGACACTGGCCATTGGCATTGCCAGTGACTTTAGTCCCACCTCGGATATGCGAGGAGCCTAGTGCCACCTTATAAGGAAGAGTGCCACACAATGATAAGCACACTCAAGATCAGAGGGGTGTTAAATATCATAATGGATCTGAACATATAATCTTCCACCAAATAAACCATATAGTAATCAACTACAAGATGTAATCAACACTACTAGTCACCCACAAGTAACAATCTGAGATTCTGGTACAAAGATTGAACAGAAGAGATGAACTAGGGTTTGAGAGGAGATGGTGTTGTTGAAGATGTTGATGGAGATTTCCCTCCCAAAGATGAGAGGGTTGTTTGTGATGACGATGACGATGATTTCCCCCTCCAGAAGGGAAGTTTCCCCGGCGGAATCACTCCGCCGGAGGGCAAAAGTGCTCCTCCCAAGTTTTGCCTCGAGACGGTGGCGTTTCGTCCCAAAAGTCCCCCTCTGATTTTTTTTCTAGGTCAAAATGACCTATATACCAGAAGATGGGCACCGAAGGTGGACGGAGGAGGGCACAACCCACCAGGGCACGCCTGGGGGCCCAGGCGCGCCCTGGTGTCTTGTGCTCACCAGGGTGGCCCCCTCCGGTTGTTATTTGCTCCAGTATTTTTTATATATTCTAAAACAATTCTCCGTAAATTTTTAACTCATTTGGAGATGTGCAAAATAGGTAGCTCTGGCGTAGCTTTTTCAGGTTCAGAATTCCAGCTGCCGATATTCTCCCTCTTTGTGTAAATCTTTCATATTATGAGAAAAAAGGCAATAGAATTACTCCATAAAGCATAAGTATGCATAAAACTATTGTAACTAACAGTAGGAAAACATGATGCAAAATGGACGTATCAGGAGGTATCAAAGTAATCCAGGAGTGGATCACTGGACAACGGTCAAGAATATCCTGAAGTACGTGAAAATGACCAAGGATGCGTTTCTCGTTTATGGAGGTGACGAAGAGATCATCGTAAAGGGTTACGTCGATGCTAGCTTCAACACAAATCCAGATGACTCTAAGTCACAAACCGGATACATATTTATATTGAATGATGGAGCTTCTAGTTGGTGCCGTTCCAAGCAGAGCGTCATGGCAGGATCTACGTGTGAAGCAGGGTACATAGCTGCTTCGGAAGCAGCGCATGAAGGAGTTCATATCCTATCTGGGTGTAATACCCAGTGCATCAGGTCCAATGACAATTTTTTGTGACAACACTAGAGCAATTGCCTTAGCGAAGGAATCTAGGTTTCAGAAGAGAACCAAACACATCAAGAGACGCTTTAGCTCCATTCGTGAAAAGGTCAAGGATGGAGACATAGAAATTTGGAAAGTACATATAGATCTGAATGTGGCAGACCCGTTGACTAAACCTCTTCCACAGGCAAAAACATGACCATCACCAAGACTCCATGGGTGTTAGATTCATTACTATGTAATTTATATTATTGACTCCAGTGCAAGTGGAAGACTGTTGGAAATATGCCCTTGAGGAAATAATAAAGTGGTTATTATTATATTTCCTTAATCATGATAAAGGTTTATTATTCATGCTAGAGTTGTATTGACCGGAAACTTATATACATGTGTGGATACATAAACAAATACCATGTCCCTAGTATGCCTCTACTAGACTAGCTCGTTGATCAAAACATGGTTAAAGTATCCTAACCATAGACATGTGTTGTCACTTGATGACAGGATCACATCATTAGAAGAATGATGTGATGGATAAGACCCATCCATTAGCTTAGCATATGATCATTCAGTTTATTGCTACTGCTTTCTTAATGTCAAATACATATTCCTTCGACCATGAGATCATGCAACTCCCGGATACCAGAGGAATACCTTGTGTGCTATCAAACATCACAACGTAATTGGGTGATCGTAAAGATGCTCTACAGGTATCTCCAAAGGTGTCTATTGAGTTGGCATAGGTTGAGATTGCGATTTGTCACTCCATGTGATGGAGAGGTATCTCTGGGCCCTCTCGGTAATACAACATCACAAGAAGCTTGCAAGCAAAGTGACTAAGGAGTTAGTTACGAGATAATGTATTGCGGAACGAGTAAAGAGACTTGCCGATAACGAGATTGAACTAGGTATGGAGATACCGACGATCGAATCTCAGGGAAGTAACATACCGACAGACAAAGGGAACTACGTATGTTGTCATAAAGGTTCGATCGATAAAGATCTTCGTAGAATATGTAGGAACCAATATGGAAATCCAGGCCCCGCTAGTGGTTATTGACCGGAGAAGCATCTCGGTCATGTCTACATCATTCTCGAACCCATAGGGTCCTCACGCTTAACGTTTGTTGATGATATGGTATTATATGAGTTATGTGAATTGGTGACCGAATGTTGTTCGTAGTCCCGGATGAGATCGCGGACATGACGAGGAGCTCTGGAATGGTCCGGAGGTAAAGACTAATATATATGATGATAGTATTTGTGAAGGAAATATGCCCTAGAGGCAATAATAAAGTTATTATTTATTTCCTTATTTCATGATAAATGTTTATTATTCATGCTAGAATTGTATTAACCGAAAACATAATACATGTGTGAATACATAGACAAACAGAGTGTCACTAGTATGCCTCTACTTGACTAGCTCGTTGATCAATGATGGTTAAGTTTCCTAATCATAGACATGAGTTGTCATTTGATTAACGGGATCACATCATTAGGAGAATGATGTGATTGACTTGACCCATTTCGTTAGCTTAGCACTTGATCGTTTAGTTTGTTGCTATTGCTTTCTTCATGACTTATACATGTTCCTATGACTATGAGATTATGCAACTCCCGTTTACCGGAGGAACACTTTGTGTGCTACCAAACGTCACAACGTAACTGGGTGATTATAAGGGTGCTCTACAGGTGTCTCCAAAGGTACTTGTTGGGTTGGTGTATTTCGAGATTAGGATTTGTCACTCCGATTGTCGGAGAGGTATCTCTAGGCCCACTCGGTAATGCACATCACTATAAGCCTTGCAAGCATTGCAACTAATGAGTTAGTTGCGGGATGATGTATTACGGAACGAGTAAAGAGACTTGCTGGTAACGAGATTGAATTAGGTATTGAGATACCGACGGTCGAATCTCGGGCAAGTAACATACCGATGACAAAGGAAACAACGTATGTTGTTATGCGGTCTGACCGATAAAGATCTTCGTAGAATATGTAGGAGCCAATATGGGCATCCAGGTCCTGCTATTGGTTATTGACCAGAGAGGTGTCTCGGTCATGTCTACATAGTTCTCGAACTCGTAGGGTTCGCACGCTTAACGTTCATTGACGATATAGTACTATGAGTTATGTATGTTGGTGACCGAATGTTGTTCGGAGTCCGGGATGAGATCACGGACATGACGAGGAACTCCGGAATGGTCCAGAGATAAAGTTTGATATATGGGGTAATAGTGATTGGTCACCGAAAGGGTTCCGGAATTCACCGGAAGGAGTTCCGGATGTTTCCCGAAATGTTTGGGTACGAGAACACTTTATTTGGGCCAAAGGGGAAAGCCCACATGGTTTTTGGACAGCGCAAAAGGAAGTTTTGCGGAGTCCAGGGGCCAGATGCCAGGGTCCCTGGCGTCTGGGTCCAGACACCGGGAACCCTGGTGTCTGGGTCCAGACGCCGGGAAGGACTCTTGCCTTTCGGGTAAAACCGACTTTGTGGAGGCTTTTACTCCAAGTTTCGACCCCAAGGCTCAACATATAAATAGAATGGTAGGGTTAGCACCCAAGACACATCAAGAAACACCAAGCCATGTGCCGGCAACCCCGTCCCCTCTAGTTTATCCTTCGTCATAGTTTTCATAGTGCTTAGGCGAAGCCCTGCGGAGATTGTTCTTCACCAACACCGTCACCACGTCGTCGTGCTGCCAGAACTCATCTACTACTTCGCCCCTCTTGTTGGATCGAGAAGGCGAGGACGTCACCGAGCCGAACGTGTGCAGAACTCGGAGGTGTCATGCTTTCGGTACTTGGATCGGTCGGATCGTGAAGACATATGACTACATCAACCGCATTGATATAACGCTTCCGCGAACGGTCTACAAGGGTACGTAGA
Source organism: Triticum monococcum (assembly GCA_034509565.1). NCBI lineage: Eukaryota > Viridiplantae > Streptophyta > Magnoliopsida > Poales > Poaceae > Triticum > Triticum monococcum. Next base: position 678,447,276 of record CM067845.1, read on the forward strand.
CAACACTCTCCCCTCTCGTTGCTATGCATCACCGTGATCCTACGTGTGCATAGGAATTCTTTTGAAATTACTACGTTCCCCAACAGTGGCATCCGAGCCAGGTTTTATGCGTTGATGTTATATGCACGAGTAGAACACAAGTGAGTTGTGGGCGATACTAGTCATACTGCTTACCAGCATGTCATACTTTTGTTCGGCGGTATTGTTGGATGAAGCGGCCCGAACCGACGTTACGCATACGCTTACGCGAGACTGGTTTTACCGCCGTGCTATGCACACAGGTGACTAGCTGGTGTCAGTTTCTCCAACTTTAGTTGAACCGAGTGTGGCTACGCCCGGTCCTTAAGAAGGTTAAAACAGCACTAACTTGACAAACTATCGTTGTGGTTTTGATGCGTAGGTAAGAACGGTTCTTGCTCAGCCCGTAGCAGCCACGTAAAACTTGCAACAACAAAGTAGAGGACGTCTAACTTGTTTTTGCAGGGCATGTTATGATGTGATATGGTCAAGACGTGATGAGATATAAGTTGTTGTATGAGATGATCGTGTTTTGCTGAAGTTATCGGCAACTGGCAAAAGCTTTATGGTTTTCTTTCTATTGCATAAGGTGCAAGCGCCAAATAATTGCTTTACTTTATCGCTATGCGATAGCAATAGTTGCAAGAGCAATAGTTGGCGAGACAACCATGTGACGACACATTGATGTAGATCAAGATGATGGAGATCATGGTGTCATGCCGGTGACGATGGAGATCATGACGATGCTTTGGAGATGGAGATCAAAGGCACAAGATGATGATGGCCATATCATGTCACATATTATGATTGCATGTGATGTTTATCTTTTATACATCTTATCTTGCTTAGTTTGGCGGTAGCTTTATAAGATGATCTCTCACTAAATTTCAAGGTATAAGTGTCCTCCCTGAGTATGCATCGTTGCCAAAGTTCGTCGTGCCCAGACACCACGTGATAATCGGGTGTGATAAGCTCTACGTACATCTACAACGGGTGCAAGCCAGTTTTGCACACGCAGAATACTCAGGTTAAACTTGACGAGCCTAGCATATGCAGATATGGCCTCGGAACACTGAGACCGAAAGGTCGAGCGTGAATCATATAGAAGATATGATCAACATAGTGATGTTCACCATTGAAAACTACTCCATCTCACGTGATGATCGGACATGATTTAGTTGATTTGGATCATGTGATCACTTAGATGATTAGAGGGATGTCTATCTAAGTGGGAGTTCTTAAGTAATATGATTAATTGAACTTTAATTTATCATGAACTTAGTCCTAGTAGTATTAGCATATCTATGTTGTAGATCAATAGCTCATGATGTTGCTCCCTGTTTATTGTGTTCCTAGAGAAAAACTATGCTAAAAAATGTTAGTAGCAATGATACGGATTGGATCCGTGATCTGAGGATTATCCTCATTGCTACACAGAAGAATTATGTCCTTGATGCACCACTAGGTGACAGACCTATTGCAGGAGTAGATGCAGACATTATGAACGTTTGGCTAGCTCAATATGATGACTACTTGATAGTTTAGTGCACCATTCTTAACGGCTTAGAATCGGGGCTTCAAAGAAGTTTTGAACGCCATGGAGCATATAAGATGTTCCAACAGTTGAAATTGGTATTTCATACTCATGCTTGTGTCGAGAGGTATGAAACCTCTGGCAGTACTTTGCCTACAAGATGGAGGAGAATAGCTCAACCAGTGAGCATGTGCTCAGATTGTCTGAGTACTACAATTTCTTGAATCAAGTGGGAGTTAATCTTCCAGATAAGAGAGTAATTGACAAAGTTCTCTAGTCACAATCACCGAGTTACTAGAACTTAGTGATGAACTATAATATGCAAGGGATAACGGAAACGATTCCCAAGCTCTTCATGATGCTGATATCGACGAAGGTAGAAATCAAGAAAGGCATCAAGTGTTGATGGTAAAAAAAACCCACTAGTTTCAAGTAAAGGGACAAAGGGAAGAAAGGGGAACTTCAAGAAGAACAGCAAGAAAGTTGCTGCTCAAGAGAAAAAACCCAAGTTTGGACCTAAGCCTGAAACTGAGTGCTTCTACTGCAAAGGGACTGGTCACTGGAAGCGGAACTACCCCAAGTAATTGGCGGATAAGAAGGATGGCAAAGTGAACATAGGTATATTTGATATACATGTTATTGATGTGTATTTTACTAGTGTTTATAGCAACCCCTCAGTATTTGATACTAGTTCAGTTGCTAAGAATAGTAACTCGAAACGGGAGTTGCAGAATGAACAGAGACTAGTTAAGGGTGAAGTGACGATGTGTATTGGAAATGGTTCCAAGATTGATATGATCATCATCGCACACTCCCTATACTTTCGGGATTAGTGTTAAACCTAAAATAAATGTTATTTAGTGTTTGCATTGAGCATGAATATGATTGCATCATTTTTATTGCAATACAGTTATTCATGTAAGTTAGAGAATAATTGTTGTTCTGTTTACATGAATAAAACCTTATATGGTCATACACCCAATGAAAATGGTTTGTTGGATCTCGATGGTGGTGATACACATTTTCATAATATTGTAGCCAAAAGATGTAAAGTTAATAATGATAGTGCAACTTATTTGTGGCACTGCCGTTTAGGTCATATTGGTGTAAAGCGCATGAAGAAAATCCATGATGATGGGCTTTTGGAATCACTTGATTATGAATCAGTTGATGCTTGTGAACCATGCCTCATGGGCAAGATGACTAAGACTCTGTTCTTCAGAACAATGGAGCGAGCAACAGATTTTTTGGAAATCATACATACTGATGTATGTGGTCCGATGAATATTGAGGCTCGCGGCAGGTATCATTATTTTAAGATCTTCACAGATGATTTGAGTAGATATGAGTATATCTACTTGATGAAACACAAATCTGAAACATTTGAAAAATTCAAAGAATTTCAGAGTGAAGTGGAGAATCATCGTAACAAAAATAAAAGTTTCTGCGATATGATCGCAGAAGTAAAATATTTGAGTTACGAGTTTGGCCTTCAGTTAAAACAATGTGAAATAGTTTCACTACACACGCCACCTGGAACACCACAGTGTAATGGCGTGTCCGAACGTCGTAACCGTACTTTATTAGATATGATGCGATCTATGATGTCTCTTACCGATTTACCACCTTCTATCACAGATGAAGGCAAGATATTCATTGTTGAGAATGGATCCTTTCTAGAGAAGGAGTTTCTCTCGAAAGAAGTGAGTGGGAGGAAAGTAGAACTTGATGAGGTAACTGTACCTGCTCCCTTATTGGAAAGTAGTTCATCACAGAAATCTGTTTCTGTGACTCCTACACCAATTAGTGAGGAGGCTAATGATGATGATCATGTAACTTCAGATCAAGTTACTACCGAACCTCGTAGGTCAACCAGAGTGAGATCTGCACCAGATTTGTACGGCAATCATGTTCTGGAGGTCATGTGAATTGACCATGATGAACCTATGAACTATGAGGAAGTGATGATGAGCCCAGATTCCGCTAAATGTCTTGAGGCCATTGATACGTCTCCAACGTATCTATAATTTTTGATTGCTCCATGCTATATTATTTACTGTTTTGAATGTTTATGGGCTTTATTATACACTTTTATATCATTTTTGGGACTAACCTATTAACCCAGAGCCCAGTGCCAGTTTCTGTTTTTACCCTGTTTTAGGGTTTCGAAGAAAAGGAAAATCAAACGGAGTCCAATTGACCTGAAACTTCACGGAACTCATTTTTGGAAGGAAAGAAGCCTAGAAGACTTGGAGTGCACGTCGGGGGACCTGCGAGGAGGCCACGGGGCAGGGGAGCGCGCCCACCCCCCTGGGCGCGCCCTCCACCCTCGTGGGCCCCTTGTCCCGTCCCCCCCCCCCCGACGTACTTCTTCCGCCTATATATCTCCATATACCCTAAAACTACCGAAGAACATAATAGATCGGGAGTTCCGCCGCCAGAAGCCTTCGTAGCCACCGAAAGCCAATCTAGACCCGTTCCGGCACCCTGCCGGAGGGGGTAATCCTTCTCCGATGGCCATCTTCATCATCCCGGTGCTCTCCATGGCGAGGAGGGAGTAGTTCTCCCTCGGGGCTGAGAGTATGTACCAGTAGCTATGTGTTTGATCTCTCTCTTGTGTTCTTGAGATGATACGATCTTGATGTATCGTGAGCTTTGCTATTATAGTTGGATCTTATGTTTCTCCTCCCCCTCTACTCTCTTGTAATGAATTGAGTTTCCCCTTTGAAGTTATCTTATCGGGTTGAGTCTTTAAAGATTTGAGAACACTTGATGTATGTCTTGTCGTGCGTATCTGTGGTGACAATGGCATATCACGTGATTCATGTTGGGGAACGTAGTAATTTCAAAAAAATTCCTATGCACACGCAAGATCATGGTGATGCATAGCAACGAGAGGGGAGAGTGTTGTCTACGTACCAACGCAGACCGACTGCGGAAGCGATCACACAACGTAGAGGAAGTAGTCGTACGTCTTCCCGATCCGGCCGATCCAAGCACCGTTACTCCGGCACCTCCGAGTTCTTAGCACACGTTCAGCTCGATGACGATCTTCGGGCTCCGATCCAGCAAAGCGTCGAGGAAGAGTTCCGTCAGCACGACGGCGTGCTGACGATCTTGATGTACTACCGACGCAGGGCTTCGCCTAAGCACTGCAACAATATGATCGAGGTGGAATTTGGTGGCAGGGGCACCGCACACGGCTAAGGAACGATCACCAAGGATCAACTTGTGTGTCTAGAGGTGCCCCCTGCCGCTATATATAAAGGATCCAAGGGGGAGGGGTGCGCCGGCCAGGGAGAGGGCGCAGGAGGAGTCCTACTCCCACCGGGAGTAGGACTCCCCCCCCCCCCAATCCTAGTTGGACTAGGTTTCCCAAAGGGGGAAAGAGAGAGAGGGGGGCCGGCCCCTTCTCCTAGTCCTAATAGGACTAAGGGAAGGGGGTGCGCGGCCACCTATGGGCTGCCCCTTTTCTCCTTTCCACTAAGGCCCATGAAGGCCCATATGGCTCCCGGGGGGTTCCGGTAACCTCCCGGTACTCCGGTAAAATCCCGATTTCACCCGGAACACTTACGATATCCAAATATAGGCTTCCAATATATCAATCTTTATGTCTCGACCATTTCGAGACTCCTCGTCATGTCCGTGATCACATCCGGGACTCCGAACTACCTTTGGTACATCAAAATGCATAAACTCATAATAACTGTCATCGTAACGTTAAGCGTGCGGACCCTACGGTTCGAGAACAATGTAGACATGACCGAGACACGTCTCCGGTCAATAACCAATAGCGGGACCTGGATGCCCATATTGGCTCATACATATTCTATGAAGATCTTTATCGGTCAGACCGCATAACAACATACGTTGTTCCCTTTGTCATCGGTATGTTACTTGCCCGAGATTCGATCGTTGGTATCCAATACCTAGTTCAATCTCGTTACTGGCAAGTCTCTTTACTCGTTCCGTAATACATCATCTCACAACTAACATCTTAGTTATAATGCTTGCAAGGCTTATGTGATGTGTATTACCGAGAGGGCCCAGAGATACCTCTCCGACAATCGAAGTGACAAATCCTATTCTCAAAATACGCCAACCCAACATCTACCATTGGAAACACCTGTAGTGCTCCTTTATAATCACCCAGTTACGTTGTGACGTTTGGTAGCACCCAAAGTGTTCCTCCGGCAAACGGGAGTTGCATAATCTCATAGTCATAGGAACATGTATAAGTCATGAAGAAAGCAATAGCAACATACTAAACGATCGGGTGCTAAGCTAATGGAATGGGTCATGTCAATCAGATCATTCAACTAATGATGTGACCTCGTTAATCAAATAACAACTCCTTGTTCATGGTTAGCAAACTTAACCATCTTTGATTAACGAGCTAGTCTAGTAGAGGCATACTAGTGACACTCTGTTTGTCTATGTATTCGCAGATGTATTATGTTTCCGGTTAATACAATTCTAGCATGAATAATAAACATTTATCATGATATAAGGAAATAAATAATAACTTTATTATTGCCTCTAGGGCATATTTCCTTCAGTCTCCCACTTGCACTAGAGTCAATAATCTAGATCACATCACCATGTGATTAACATCGATAGTTCACATCATCATGTGATTAACACCCATAGTTCACATCGCCATGCGACCAATACCCAAAGGGTTTACTAGATTCAGTAATCTAGTTCACATCGCTATGTGATTAACACCCAAAGAGTACTAAGGTGTGATCATGTTTTGCTTGTGAGAGAATCTTAGTCAAGGGGTCTGCCACATTCAGATCCACATGTATTTTGCATATTTTTATGTCAACAATGCTCTGCATGGAGCTACTCTAGCTAATTGCTCCCACTTTCAATATGTATCTAGACCGAGATTTAGAGTCATCTAGATTAGTGTCAAAACTTGCATCGGCGTAACCCTTTACGACGAACCTTTTGTCACGTCCATAATCGAGAAACATATCCTTATTTCACTAAGGATAATTCTGACCGTTGTCCAGTGATCTACTCCTAGATCACTATTGTACTCCCTTGCCAAACCAGTGCAGGGTATACAATAGATCTGGTATACAGCATGACATACTTTATAGAACCTATGGCCAAGGCATAGGGAATGACTTTCATTCTCTTTCTATCTTCTGCCGTGGTCGGGCTTTGAGTCTTACTCAACTTCACACCTTATAATACAGGCAAGAACTCTTTATTTGACTGCTCCATTTTGAACTACTTCAAAATCTTGTCAAGGTATGTACTCATTGAAAAAACTTATCAAGCGTCTTGATCTATCTCTATAGATCTTGAAGCTCAATATGTAAGCAGCTTCACCGAAGTCTTTCTTTGAAAAAACTCTTTTCAAACACTCCTTTATGCTTTACAGAATAATTCTACATTATTTCCGATCAACAATATGTCATTCACATATAATTTATCAGAAATGCTGTAGTGCTCCCACTCACTTTCTTGTAAATACAGGCTTCACCGCAAGTCTGTATAAAACTATATGCTTTGATCAGCTCATCAAAGCGTATATTCCAACTCCGAGATGCTTGCACCAGTCCACAGATGCATCGCTGGAGCTTGCACATTTTGTTAGCACCTTTCGGATTGACAAAACCTTCTGTTGCATCATATACAACTCTTCTTTAATAAATCCATTAAGGAATGCAGTTTTGTTTATCCATTTGCCAGATTTCATAATCATAAAATGCGGCAATTGCTAACATGATTCTGACAGACTTAAGCATCGCTACGGGTGAGAAGGTCTCATCGTAGTCAACCCCTTGAACTTGTCGAAAACCTTTTGCGACAAGTCGAGCTTTATAGACAGTAATATTACCGTCAGCGTCAGTCTTTTTCTTGAAGATCCATTTATTCTCAATTGCTTGCCGATCATCGGGCAAGTCAACCAAAGTCCATACTTTGTTCTCATACATGGATCCCATCTCAGATTTCATGGCTTCAAGCCACTTTGCGGAATCTGGGCTCACCATCGCTTCTTCATAGTTCGTAGGTTCATCATGATCTAGTAGCATGACTTCCAGAATTGGATTACCATACCACTCTGGTGCGGATCTCATTCTGGTTGATCTACGAGGTTCAGTAGTATCTTGTCTTCAAGTTTCATGATCATCATCATTAGCTTCCTCACTAATTGGTATAGGTGTCGCAGAAACAGTTTTCTGTGATGTACTATTTTCCAATAAGGGAGCAGGTACAGTTACCTCGTCAAGTTCTACTTTCCTCCCACTCACTTCTTTCGAGAGAAACTCCTTCTCTAGAAAGTATCCATTATAAGCAACGAATGTCTTGCCTTAGGATCTGTGATAGAAGGTGTACCCAACAGTCTCCTTTTGGGTATCCTATGAAGACATATTTCTCCGATTTGGTTTTGAGCTTATCAGGATGAAACTTTTTCACATAAGCATCACAACCCCAAACTTTAAGAAACGACTACTTTGGTTTCTTGCTAAACCACAGTTCAGATTGTGTCGTCTCAACGGACTTAGATGGTGCCCCTTTTTAATGTGAATGCAGATGTCTCTAATGAATAACCCCAAAACGATAGTGGTAGATCGGTAAGAGACATCATAGATCGCACTATATCTAATAAAGTACGGTTATGATGTTCGGACACACCATTACACTATGGTGTTCCATGTGGCGTGAGTAGTGAAACTATTTCACATTGTTTTTAACTGAAGGCCAAACTCGTAACTCAAATACTCTTCTCTATGATCAGATCATAGAAACTTTATTTTCTTGTTACGATGATTTTTCACTTCACTCTGAAATTCTTTGAACTTTTCAAATGTTTCAGACTTATGCTTCATCAAGTAGATATACTCATATCTGCTCAAATCATCTGTGAAGGTCAGAAAATAATGATACCCGCTGCAAGCCTTAAATATTCATCGGACCACATACATCAGTATGTATGATTTCCAACAAATCTGTTGCTTGCTCCATTGTTCCGGAGAACGGCGTTTTAGTCATCTTGCCCAAAAGGCATGGTTCGCAAGCATCAAGTGATTCATAATCAAGTGATTCCGAAAGCCCATCAGCATGGAGTTTCTTCATGCGCTTTATACCAATATGACCTAAACGGCAGTGCCACAAATAAGTTGCACTATCATTATTAACTTTGCATCTTTTGGTTTCAATATTATGAATATGTGTATCACTACGATCGAGATCCAACGAACTTGTTTCATTGGGTGTATGACCATCGAAGGTTTTATTCATGTAAACAGAACAACAATTATTCTCTAACTTTAATGAATAACCGTATTGCAATAAACATGATCAAATCATATTCATTCTCAACGCAAAAACCAAATAACACTTATTTAAGTTCAACACTAATCCCGAAAGTATAGGGGAGTGTGCAATGATGATCATATCAATCTTGGAACCACTTCCAACACACATCGTCACTTCACCCTTAACTAGTCTCTGTTTATTCTGCAACTCCCGTTTCGAGTTACTAATCTTAGCAACTGAACTAGTATCAAATACTGAGGGTTTGCTATAAACACTAGTAAAGTACACATCAATAACATGTATATCAAATATACTTATGTTCACTTTGCCATCCTTCTTATCCGCCAATCACTTGGGGTAGTTCCGCTTCCAGTGACCAGTCCCTTTGCAGTAGAAGCACTCAGTCTCAGGCTTAGGTCCAGACTTGGGCTTCTTAACTTGAGCAGCAACTTGCTTGCTGTTCTTTTTGAAGTTCCCCTTCTTCCCTCTGCCCTTTTCTTGAAACTAGTGGTCTTGTCTACCATCAACACTTGATATTTTTCTTGATTTCTACCTTCATCGATTTCATCATCATGAAAAGCTCGGGAGTCGTTTTCGTCATCCCTTGCATACTATAGTTCATCACGAAGTTCTACTAACTTGGTCATGGTGACTAGAGAATTCTGTCAATCACTATCTTATCTGGAAGATTAACTCCCACTTGATTCAAGTGATTGTAGTACCCAGACAATCTGAGCACATGCTCATTAGTTGAGCGATTCTCCTCCATCTTTTAGCTATAGAACTTGTTGGAGACTTCATATCTCTCAACTCGGGTATTTGCTTGAAATATTATCTTCAACTCCTGGAACATCTCATATGGTCCATGACGTTCAAAACGTCTTTGAAGTCCCGATTCTAAGCCATTAAGCATGGTGCACTAAACTATCAAGTAGTCATCATATTGAGCTAGCCAAACGTTCATAACGTCTGCATCTGCTCCTGCAATAGGTTTGTCCCCTAGCGGTGCATCAAGGACATAATTCCTCTGTGCAGCAATGAGGATAAACCTCAGATCACGGATCCAATCCGCATCATTGCTACTAACATCTTTCAACACAATTTTCTCTAAGAACATATCAAAATAAACGTCTTTGAAGCCCCGATTCTAAGCCGTTAAGAATGGTGCACTAAACTATCAAGTAGTCATCATATTGAGCTAGCCAAACGTTCATAATGTCTGCATCTGCTCCTGCAATAGGTTTGTCACCTAGCGGTGCATCAAGGACATAATTCTTCTGTGCAGCAATGAGGATAAACCTCAGATCACGGATCCAATCCGTATCATTGCTACTAACATCTTTCAACACAATTTTCTCTAGGAACATATCAAAATAAACATATGAAAGCAACAACGCGAGGTATTGATCTTCAACATAGATATGCTAATACTACCAGGACTAAGTTCATGATAAATTAAAGTTCAATTAATCATATTACTTAAGAACTCCCACTTAGATAGACATCCCTCTAATCCTCTAAGTGATCACGTGATCCAAATCAACTAAACCATAACCGATCATCACGTGAGATGGAGTAGTTTTCAATGGTGAACATCGTTATGTTGATCATATCTACTATATGATTCACGCTCGACCTTTCGGTCTCCGTGTTCCGAGGCCATATCTGCATATGCTAGGCTCGTCAAGTTTAACCTGAGTATTCTGCGTGTGCAAAACTGGCTTGCACCCGTTGTAGATGGACGTAGAGCTTATCACACCCGATCATCACGTGGTGTCTGGGCACGACGAACTTTGGCAACGGTGCATACTCAGGGAGAACACTTCTTGATAATTTAGTGAGAGATCATCTTAAAATGCTACCGTCAATCAAAGCAACATAAGATGTATAAAAAGATAAACATCATATGCAATCAAAATATGTGACATGATATGGCCATCATCTTGCTTCTTTGATCTCCATCTCCAAAGTACTGTCATGATCTATATCGTCACCGGCATGACACCATGATCTCCATCATCTTGATATATATCAATGTGTCGTCATGTGGTCGTCTCGCCAACTATTGCTCTTGCAACTATTGCTATCGCATAGCGATAAAGTAAAGCAATTATTGGGCGCTTGCATCTTATGCAATAGACAGACAACCATAAGGCTTTTGCCAGTTGCCGATAACTTCAACAAAACATGATCATCTTATACAACAACTTATAACTCATCACGTTTTGACCATATCACATCACAACATGCCCTGCAAAAACAAGTTAGACGTCCTCTACTTTGTTGTTGCAAATTTTACGTGGCTGCTACGGGCTTAGCAAGAACCAATCTTACCTACGCATCAAAACCACAACGATAGTTTGTCAAATAGACTCCGTTTTAACCTTCTCAAGGATCGGGCGTAGCCACACTTGGTTCAACTAAAGTTGGAGAGACAGTCGCCCGCAAGCCATCTATGTGCAAAGCACGTCGAGGGAACCGGTCTCGCGTAAGCGTACGCGTAATGTTGGTCCGGGTCGTCTCGTCCAACAATACCGCTGAACCAAAGTATGACATGCTGGTAGGCAGTATGACTTGTATCGCCCACAACTTACTTGTGTTCTACTCGTGCAAATAACATCAAACCATAAAACCTAGGCTCGGATGCCACTGTTGGGGAACGTAGTAATTTCAAAAAATTTCCTACGCACACGCAAGATCATGGTGATGCATAGCAACGAGAGGGGAGAGTGTTGTCTACGTACCAACACAGACCAACTGCGGAAGCGATCACACAACATAGAGGAAGTAGTCGTACGTCTTCCCGATCCGACCGATCCAAGCACCGTTACTCCGGCACCTCCGAGTTCTTAGCACACGTTCAGCTCGATGACGATCCTCGGGCTCCGATCCAGCAATGCGTCGAGGAAGAGTTCCGTCAGCACGACGGCGTGGTGACGATCTTGATGTACTACCGACGCAGGGCTTCGCCTAAGCACTGCAACAATATGATCGAGGTGGAATTTGGTGGCAGGGGGCACCGCACACGGCTAAGGAACGATCACAAAGGATCAACTTGTGTGTCTAGAGGTGCCCCCTGCCCCTGTATATAAAGGAGCCAAGGGGGAGGGGTGCGCCGGCCAGGGAGAGGGCGCAGGAGGAGTCCTACTCCCACCGGGAGTAGGACTCCCCCCCAATCCTAGTTGGACTAGGTTTCCCAAAGGGGGAAAGAGAGAGAGAGGGGGGCCGGCCCCTTCTCCTAGTCCTAATAGGACTAAGGGAAGGGGGGCGCGCGGCCACCTATGGGCTGCCCCTTTTCTCCTTTCCACTAAGGCCCATGAAGGCCCATATGGCTCCCGGGGGGTTCCGGTAACCTCCCGGTACTCCGGTAAAATCCCGATTTCACCCGGAACACTTCCGATATCCAAATATAGGCTTCCAATATATCAATCTTTATCTCTCGACCATTTCGAGACTCCTCGTCATGTCCGTGATCACATCCGGGACTCCGAACTACCTTTGGTACATCAAAATGCATAAACTCATAATAACTGTCATCGTAACGTTAAGCGTGCGGACCCTACGGTTCGAGAACAATGTAGACATGACCGAGACACGTCTCCGGTCAATAACCAATAGCGGGACCTGGATGCCCATATTGGCTCCTACATATTCTACGAAGATCTTTATCGGTCAGACCGCATAACAACATACGTTGTTCCCTTTGTCATCGGTATGTTACTTGCCCGAGATTCGATCGTTGGTATCCAATACCTAGTTCAATCTCGTTACTGGCAAGTCTCTTTAATCGTTCCATAATACATCATCTCACAACTAACATCTTAGTTATAATGCTTGCAAGGCTTGTGTGATGTGTATTACCGAGAGGGCCCAGAGATACCTCTCCGACAATCGGGGTGACAAATCCTATTCTCGAAATACGCCAACCCAACATCTACCATTGGAAACACCTGTAGTGCTCCTTTATAATCACCCAGTTATGTTGTGACGTTTGGTAGCACCCAAAGTGTTCCTCCGGCAAACGGGAGTTGCATAATCTCATAGTCATAGGAACATGTATAAGTCATGAAGAAAGCAATAGCAACATACTAAACGATCGGGTGCTAAGCTAATGGAATGGGTCATGTCAATCAGATCATTCAACTAATGATGTGACCTCGTTAATCAAATAACAACTCCTTATTCATGGTTAGGAAACTTAACCATCTTTGATTAACAAGCTAGTCTAGTAGAGGCATACTAGTGACACTCTGTTTGTCTATGTATTCACACATGTATTATGTTTCCGGTTAATACAATTCTAGCATGAATAATAAACATTTATCATGATATAAGGAAATAAATAATAACTTTATTATTGCCTCTAGGGCATATTTCCTTCAATTCACTTGATGTATGTTTTGGTGATCAACTTGCGGGTTCCGCCCATGAACCTATGCATAGGGGTTGGCACACGTTTTCGTCATGATTCTCCGGTAGAAACTTTGGGGCACTCTTCGAGGTTCTATGTGTTGGTTGAATAGATGAATCTGAGATTGTGTGATGCATATCATATAATCGTACCCACGGATACTTGAGGTGACATTGGAGTATCTAGGTGACATTAGGGTTTTGGTTGATTTATGTCTTAAGGTGTTATTCTAGTACGAACTCTAGGGCTGTTTGTGACACTTGAATAGCCCAATGGATTGATTGGAAAGAATAACTTTGAGGTGGTTTCGTACCCTACCATAATCTATCCGTTCGTTCTCCGCTATTAGTGACTTTGGAGTGACTCTTTGTTGCATGTTGAGGGATAGTTATGTGATCCGATTATGATATTATTGTTGAGGGAACTTGCACTAGCGAAAGTATGAACCCTAGGCCTTATTTTCTAGCATTGCAATACCGTTTACGCTCACTTTTACCATTAGTTACCTTGCTGTTTTTATATTTTCAGATGACAAATACCTTTATCTACCATCCATATACCACTTGTATCACCATCTCTTCGCCGAACTAGTGCACCTATACAATTTACCATTCTATTGGGTGTGTTGGGGACACAAGAGACTCTTTGTTATTTGGTTGCAGAGTTGCTTGAGAGAGACCATCTTCATCCTACACCTCCTACGGATTGATAAACCTTAGGTCATCCACTTGAGGGAAATTTGCTACTGTCCTACAAACCTCTGCACTTTGAGGCCCAACAACGTCTACAAGAAGAAGGTTGTGTAGTAGACATCAAGCTCTTTTCTGGCGCCGTTGCCGGGGAGGTAAGTGCTTGAAGGTATATCTTTAGATCTTGCAATCGAGTCTTTTAGTTTCTTATTTTATCACTAGTTTAGTTTATAAAAGAAAACTACAAAAAATGGAATTGAGTTTGTCTCATACGCTTCACCTTTTTAATATCTTTCGCGAGTATGATGGAAAGGATAATTGTGCTCAAGTGCTAGAAGAAGAAATCTATAAAATGTTTAGCACTAAATATTTGAATGATGAGCATGATTGCAATGTTTTTAGTACGAATTCTTTGAATATCCATGATACTAATGATGATTGCACTAGTTATGATGAAAATGTCTCCTATAAACATGTCAATTTTTGTGGAGTGCATTGGGTTTGTAAGTAGACACCAAATAGAGAAGATAGATATGCAAGAAGCATAAGTACTTAGAAACTAAACTGTTGCAAGAAGAGCTAGATGATTGTGCTGAAAATTTAAATTTTCTTGGCCATACTTGTGAGCTTTGTAATGAACGTGGTCATTTAATTATCCGATGCAAATTGTTTCATGATCTTATCATGTCCAAAAATTGTGATGACTTGATTTCCCTTGCACATTATAATGAACTTAGTTTGCTTATGGGCTAGGAAGAAATGAAATGTATAACTAAGGATATTCCAAAATTTGTCCTTGATAGAGTTCTTCATTTTGACCTAGAGGAAATTTATATGTATTGTGCGGTGAATTGCATTGAAAATCCTTATATTGCCAATTACATAAAGAAAGGAAAACAAATAGAAGATGAAGAGAATACTAATGAAAGGGAAGAGACTTCCCAATATCCTCCTATTATTTCTTATGATGAATCAGGTAACGAGGAGGAGCCTCCTATTCAACCAATCTCGTTAATAAGGAGCTCCAAAAAGAGGATTGAACCCACACATGATGTGGTGAAGAAGAAGAAAAGAAAAAGGAAGAGAGGTAAAAAGATATCTCTCCCAAATAATGCTGCTCCTATTACTACTGTGCCTCATGAAAATATAATTGTGGAAGATAATGATACTTCTTATGATCTTGAAAATCTTTTTGGCACTTGCTTGGAAGAATATGATAATTGCTATACTATTGGTGCTATCCATACTATTAATGATGAGAGTGATTATGCTTATAATATGAAAAGGCCCAAGATTGGGGATGCTACGTTTGATGAAGATGATGTTTTTGAGAATATTTTTGCTGCAATTAATGTTTGTCCCAAGCTTGGGGATGCTATGCTTAATGAAGATGATATTTTTAGTCTCCCAAGTTTTGATATGCAAATTTATAATGATGATAGCATGCCTCCTACCTATGATGATTATTGTGATGATACTTATGCTATAAAAAGTAGTGATTATATTTATAAAACTTGTCATGATTATGGTTACCCATTTTCTGAACATTACTCTTTTAATGTGGAAACAATTTATAGTATTCGAGTCTCTTATGATACTCCCACTATTCCGAATGAGAAGAATTTTGCTTATGTGGAGAGTAGTAAATTTTCTATGCTTATAGATCATGAAAATAATGCTTTATGTGATAGTTATATTTTTGAATTCATTCATGATGCTACTGAAAATTATTATGAGGGAGGAATATATGCTTGTAGGAATTGCAATAATACCAAGTTTCCTCTCTATGTGCTTAAAGTTTTGAAGTTATGCTTGTTTTGCCTTCCTATGCTAGTTGATTATTATTCCCATAAGTTGTTTGCTCACAAAATCCCTACGCATAGGAAGTATGTTAGACTTAAATGTGCTAGTCATATTCTTCAAGATGCTCTCTTTATGTTTCGATTCTTATCTTTTATGTGAGCATCATTGAAATCATCATGCCTAGCTAGGGGCGTTAAACGATAGCGCTTGTTGGGAGGCAACCCAATATTATTTTAGTTCCTTGATTTTTCTTCCTGTTTAGTAATAAATAACTCATCTAGCCTCTGTTTAGATGTGGTTTTAGTTTTTTAATTAGTGTTTGTGCCAAGTAGAACCTTTGGGAAGACTTGGGAGAAGTCTTGTTGATCATGCTGTAAAAAACAGAAACTTTAGCGCTCACGAGAATTGCTGCCATTTTTATTTGGAGATTTATATTTAGTTAATTATTTTTGCAGATGATTAATAGATAAATTCCTCATGTCCAAAAATTTATTTGAGAATTTTATGTGCTCCATAAGTATATGTTTGATTCAGATTACTACAGACTGTTCTGTTTTTGACAGATTCTGTTTTTCATGTGTTGTTTACTTATTTTGATGAATCTATGGCCAGTAAAATAGTTTATAAACCATAGAGAAGTTGGAATACAGTAGGTTTAACACCAATATAAATAAATAATGAGTTCATTACAGTACCTTGAAGTGGTGATTTATTTTCTTATACTAACGAAGCTTACGAGTTTTCTGTTAAGTTTTGTGTTGTGAAGTTTTCAAGTTTTGGGTAAAGATTCGATGGACTATGGAATAAGGAGTGGCAAGAGCCTAAGATTTGGGATGCCCAAGGTAATATTCAAGGATAGCCAAGAGCCTAAGCTTGGTGATGCCCAAGGCACCCCAAGGTAATATTCAAGGATAGCCAAGAGCCTAAGCTTGGGGATGCCCCGGAAGGCATCCCCTCTTTCGTCTTCATTCATCGGTAACTTTACTTGGAGCTATATTTTTATTCACCACATGATATGTGTTTTGCTTGGGGCATCAATTTATTTTGTTAGGATTTTCATGCTGTTATTTAGAACAATGTTTTGCATCTTTTATTTCAATAAAAGTGCCATTGGTAGTCTTTACTATGCCTATGTTACACGTATACATGTTGCTGTTTGAAAACAGAAAGTTTACCGCTGTTGCAATAATTCCCTAGAAAAGTCAGAATGTGATAAAATGTTGAAACCTTTTGCATATTAAGCTCCGATAAATTTACTACAGTGGGAATTTTCTTTCATAATTTTTGGAGCTAGGGAAGTATGGATGTTGCTGCATTCTTTACAGACTGTCCTGTTTAGGCAGATTGCTGTTATGTTTGCATTGTTTGCATATGTTTGTTTCTTTAATAATTCAATTTGAGGATAGGACTATTAAATATGCAGAAGCATTTAGTATGCAATGTTTAATAATAATTTTAGTGATTTGCTACAGTAGAGTATGATAAGGTTTTTGCAATGGTTTATACTAACTTATCTCACGAGTCCTTGTTGAGTTTTGTGTGGATGAAGCTTTTGAGATTTAGGGAGACCGTGATATGAGAGGAATTAAGGAGTACAAAATCTCAAGCTTGGGGATGCCCAAGGCATCCCAAGATAATATTTCAAGAAGTCTCAAGCTTCTAAGCTTGGGGATGCCCCGGCTGGCATCCCACCTTTCTTCTTCAAAAACTATCGGTTAGTTTTGGTTGATCCTAAGTTTTTGCTTCTTCACATGATGTTTGTCATTCTTAGGATGTCATTTTATTTTGCTTTGCTTGCTGTTTTAATAAAATACCAAGATCTTAAATTCTTAAATGTTAGAGAGTCTTCACATAGTTACATAATTATTCAACTACTCATTGATCTTCACTTATATCTTTCGGAGTAGTTTGTCATTTGCTCTAGTGCTTCACTTATATCTTTTAGAGCATGGTGGTAGTTTTATTTTGAAGAAATAGATGAACTCTCATGATTCACTTAGATTATTTTGAGAGTCTTAATAGCAGGGTAATTTGCTTAAAATCCTAATATGCTAGGTATTCAAGAATAATAAAACTTTCTTATGAGTGTGTTGAATACTAAGAAAAGTTTGATGCTTCATGATTGTTTTGAGATATAGAGGTAATAATATCAAAGTCGTGCTAGTTGAGTAGTTGTGAAATTGAGAAATGCTTGTGTTGAAGTTTGCAAGTCCCGTAGCATGCACGTATGGTAAACGTTGTGTAACAAATTTGAAACATGAGGTGTTATTTGATTGTCCTCCTTATGAGTGGCGGTCGGGGACGAGCGATGGTCTTTTCCTACCAATCTATCCCCCTAGGAGCATGCGCGTAGTACCGATGTTTTTGATGACTTGTAGATTTTTGCAATAAGTATGTGAGTTCTTTATGACTAATGCTGAGTCCATGGATTATACGCACTCTCACCCTTCCATCCTTGCTAGCCTCTTCGATACCGTGCATTGCCCTTTCTCACATTGAGAGTTGGTGCAAACTTCGCCGGTGCATCCAAACCCCGTGATATGATACACTCTTTCACACATAAACCTCCTTATATCTTCCTCAAAACAGCCACCATACCTACCTATTATGGCATTTCCATAGCCATTCCGAGATATATTGCCATGCAACTTTCCATCATTCCGTTCATCATGACACATTCATCATTGTCATATTGCTTAGCATAATCATGTAGTTGACATAGTATTTGTGGCAAAGCCACCGTTCATAATTCCTTCATACATGTCACTCTTGGTTCATTGCATATCCCAGTACACCGCCGGAGGCATTCATATAGAGTCACCTTTGTTCTAGTATCGAGTTGTAATCATTGAGTTGTAAATAAATAGAAGTGTGATGATCATCATTATTAGAGCATTGTCCCAAGTGAGGAATAAATAAAAAAGGGAGAAAGTCCATAAAAAAGAGAAGGCCCACAAAAAAGAAAGGCCATAAAAAAGAGAAGGCCCACAAAAAATAAAGGCCATAAAAAAGAGAAGGCCCAAAAAAAGAGAAAGGCCATAAAAAAGAGAGAAAAGGCCCCAAAAAATGAGAGAAAAAGAGAGAAGGGACAATGCTACTATCCTTTTCCACACTTGTGCTTCAAAGTAGCACCATGATCTTCATGATAGAGAGTCTCTTGTTTTGTCACTTTCATATACTAGTGGGAATTTTTCATTATACAACTTGGCTTGTATATTCCAACAATGGGCCTCCTCAAGTGCCCTAGGTCTTCATGAGCAAGCAAGTTGGATGCACACCCACTAGTTTCTTTTGTTGAGCTTTCATACATTTATAGCTCTAGTGCATCCGTTGCATGGCAATCCCTACTCCTCGCATTAACATCAATCGATGGGCATCTCCATAGCCCATTGATTAGCCTCGTTGATGTGAGACTTTCTCCTTTTTTGTCTTCTCCACATAACCCCCCTTATTATAGTCTATTCCACCCATAGCGCTATATCCATGGCTCGCGCTCATGTATTGCGAGAAAGTTTATGAGTTTGAGATTACTAAAGTATGAAACAATTGCTTGGCTTGTCATCGGGGTTGTGCATGATGAGAGCATTCTTGTGTGATGAAAATGAAACATGACTAAACTATATGATTTTGTAGGGATGAACTTTCTTTGGCCATGTTATTTTGAGAAGACATGATTGCTTAGTTAGTATGCTTGAAGTATTATCATTTTTATGTCAATATGAACTTTTGTCTTGAATCTTTCGGATCTGAATATTCATACCACAATTAAGAAGAATTACATTGAAATTATGCCAACTAGAATTCCACATCAAAAATTCTTTCTTTTATCATTTACCTACTCGAGGACGAGCAGGAATTAAGCTTGGGGATGCTGATATGTCTCCAACGTATCTATAATTTTTGATTGCTCCATGCTATATTATCTACTGTTTTGAATGTTTATGGGCTTTATTATACACTTTTATATCATTTTTGGGACTAACCTATTAACCCTGAGCCCAGTGCCAGTTTCTGTTTTTACCCTGTTTTAGGGTTTCGAAGAAAAGGAAAATCAAACGGAGTCCAATTGACCTGAAACTTCACGGAACTCATTTTTGGAAGGAAAGAAGCCCAGAAGACTTGGAGTGCACGTCGGGGGACCTGCGAGGAGGCCACGGGGCAGGGGGCACGCCCACCCCCCTGGGCGTGCCGTCCACCCTCGTGGGCCCCTCGTGGCCCCCTGACGTACTTCTTCCGCCTATATATCTCCATATACCCTAAAACTACCGAAGAACACAATAGATCGGGAGTTCCGCCACCAGAAGCCTCCGTGGCCACCGAAAGCCAATCTAGACCCGTTCCGGCACCCTGCCGGAGGGGGCAATCCTTCTCCGGTGGCCATCTTCATCATCCCGGTGCTCTCCATGACGAGGAGGGAGTAGTTCTCCCTCGGGGCTGAGGGTATGTACCAGTTTCTATGTGTTTGATCTCTCTCTCTCTCTCTCTCTCTCTCTCGTGTTCTTGAGATGATACGATCTTGATGTATCGTGAGCTTTGCTATTATAGTTCGATCTTATGTTTCTCCTCCCCCTCTGCTCTCTTGTAATGAATTGAGTTTCCCCTTTGAAGTTATCTTATCGGATTGAGTCTTTAAAGATTTGAGAACACTTGATCTATGTCTTGTCGTGCATATCTGTGGTGACAATGGGATACCACGTGATTCACTTGATGTATGTTTTGGTGATCAACTTGCGGGTTCTGCCCATGAACCTATGCATAGGGGTTGGCACACGTTTTCGTCGTGATTCTCTGGTAGAAACTTTGGGGCACTCTTTGAGGTTCTATGTGTTGGTTGAATAGATGAATCTGAGATTGTGTGATGCATATCGTATAATCATACCCACGGATACTTGAGGTGACATTGGAGTATCTAGGTGACATTAGGGTTTTGGTTGATTTGTGTCTTAAGGTGTTATTCTAGTACGAACTCTAGGGCTGTTTGTGATACTTATAGGAATAGCCCAATGGATTGATTGGAAAGAATAACTTTGAGGTGGTTTCATACCCTACCATAATCTCTTCGTTCATTCTCCGCTATTAGTGACTTTGGAGTGACTCTTTGTTGCATGTTGAGGGATAGTTATGTGATCCAATTATGATATTATTGTTGAGGGAACTTGCACTAGCTAAAGTATGAACCCTAGGCCTTATTTCCTAGAATTGCAATACCATTTACGCTCACTTTTACCATTAGTTACCTTGCTGTTTTTATATTTTCAGATTACAAATACCTTTATCTACCATCCATATACCACTTGTATCACCATCTCTTCACCGACCTAGTGCACCTATACAATTTACCGTTGTATTGGGTGTGTTCGGGACACAAGAGACTCTTTGTTATTTGGTTGCAGGGTTGCTTAAGAGAGACCATCTTCATCCTATGCCTCCTACAGATTGATAAACCTTAGGTCATCCACTTGAGGGAAATTTGCTACTGTCCTACAAATCTCTGCACTTGAAGGCCCAACAATGTCTACAAGAAGAAGGTTGTGTAGTAGACATCAACCATGAAATCTGAGATGGGATCCATGTATGAGAACAAAGTATGGACTTTGATTGACTTGCCCGATGATCGGTGCGTCATTAAGAATAAATGGATATTCAAGAGGAAGACGGACGCTGATAAGTAGTGTTACTATCTACAAAGCTAGAATTGTCGCAAAAAGGTTTTCGACAAGTTTAAGGTGTTGACTATGATGAGAGTTTCTCACTCGTATCTATGCTTAAGTCTGTCCGAATCATGTTAGCAATTGCCGCATTTTATGAAATCGGGCAAATGGATAAACAAAACTGCATTCCTTAATGGATTTATTTAAGAAGAGTTGTATATGATGCAACTAGAAGGTTTTGTCAATCCTAAAGGTGCTAACAAAATATGCAAGCTCCAGCGATCCATCTATGGACTGGTGCAAGCATCTCCGAGTTGGAATATACGCTTTGATAAGTTGATCAAAGCATATAGTTTTATACAGACTTGCGGTGAAGCCTGTATTTACAAGAAAGTGAGTGGGAGCACTACAGCATTTCTGATAAGTATATGTGAATGACATATTATTGATCGGAGATAATGTAGAATTATTCTGGAAAGCATAAAGGAATGTTTGAAAGGAGGTTTTTCAAAGAAATACCTCGATGAAACTGCTGACAAATTGAGCATCAAGATCTATAGAGATAGATCAAGACGCTTGATAAGTTTTTCAATGAGTACATACCTTGACAAGATTTTGAAGTAGTTCAAAATGGAACAGTCAAAGAAAGAGTTCTTGCCTGTGTTACAAGGTGTGAAACTGAGTAAGACTCAAAGCCTGACCACGGCAGAAGATAGAAAGAGAATGAAAGTCATTCCGTATGCCTTGGCCACAGGTTCTATAAAATATGCCATGCTATGTACCAGATCTATTGTATACCCTACACTGTTTTTGGCAAGGGAGTATAATAGTGATCTAGGAGTAGATCACTAGACAGCGGTCAAAATTATCCTTAGTGAAATAAGGATATGTTTCTCGATTATGGAAGTGACAAAAATGTTCGTCGTAAAGGGTTACGTCGATGCAAATTTTGACACTGGTCCAGATGACTCTAAGTCTCAATCTGGATACATATTGAAAGTGGGAGCAATTAGCTAGAGTAGCTCCATGCAGAGCATTGTTGACATAGAAATTTGCAAAATACATACGGATCTGAATGTTGCAGACCCGTTGACTAAACTTCTCTCACAAGCAAAACATGATCACACCTTAGTACTCTTTGGGTGTTAATCACATAGCGATGTGAACTAGATTATTGACTCTAGTAAACCCTTTGGGTGTTGGTCACATGACGATGTGAACTATGGGTGTTAATCACATGGTGATGTGAACTATTGATGTTAAATCACATGGCGATGTGATCTAGATTAGTGACTCTAGTGCAAGTGGGAGACTGAAGGAAATATGCCCTAGAGGCAATAATAAAGTTATTATTTATTTCCTTATTTCATGATAAATGTTTATTATTCATGCTAGAATTGTATTAACCGGAAACATAATATATGTGTGAATACATAGACAAACAGAGTGTCACTAGTATGCCTCTACTTGACTAGCTCGTTGATCAAAGATGGTTAAGTTTCCTAACCATAGACATGAGTTGTCATTTGATTAACGGGATCACATCATTAGGAGAATGATGTGATTGACTTGACCCATTTCGTTAGCTTAGCACTTGATCGTTTAGTTTGTTGCTATTGCTTTCTTCATGACTTATACATGTTCCTATGACTATGAGATTATGCAACTCCCGTTTACCGGAGGAACACTTTGTGTGCTACCAAATGTCACAACGTAACTGGGTGATTATAAAGGTGCTCTACAGGTGTCTCCGAAGGTACTTGTTGGGTTGGCGTATTTCGAGATTAGGATTTGTCACTCCGATTGTCGGAGAGGTATCTCTGGGCCCACTCGGTAATGCACATCACTATAAGCCTTGCAAGCATTGCAACTAATGAGTTAGTTGCGGGATGATGTATTACGGAACGAGTAAAGAGACTTGCCGGTAACGAGATTGAACTAGGTATTGAGATACCGACGATCGAATCTCAGGCAAGTAACATACCGATGACAAAGGGAACAATGTATGTTGTTATGCGGTCTAACCGATAAAGATCTTCGTAGAATATGTAGGAGCCAATATGGGCATCCAGGTCCCGCTATTGGTTATTGACCAGAGAGGTGCCTCGGTCATGTCTACATAGTTCTCGAACCCATAGGGTCCGCACGCTTAACGTTCATTGACGATATAGTACTATGAGTTATGTATGTTGGTGACCAAATGTTGTTCAGAGTCTGGGATGAGATCACGGGCATGACGAGGAACTCCGGAATGGTCTGGAGATAAAGTTTGATATGTGGGATAATAGTGTTTGGTCACCGGAAGGGTTCCGGAATTCATCGGAAGGAGTTCCGGATGTTTCCCGAAATGTTTGGGTACGAGAACACTTTATTTGGGCCAAAGGGGAAAGCCCACGAGGTTTTTGGAAAGCGCAAAAGGAAGTTTTGCGGAGTCCAGGGGCTAGACGCCAGGGTCCCTGGCGTCTGGGTCTAGACACCGGGAACCCTGGCGTCTGGCCCTGGAGTCCGAGAAGGACTCTTGCCTTTCGGGTAAAACCGACTTTGTGGAGGCTTTTACTCCAAGTTTCGACCCCAAGGCTCAACATATAAATAGAGGGGTAGGGCTAGCACCCAAGACACATCAAGAAACACCAAGCAGTGTGCCGGCAACCCCGTCCCCTCTAGTTTATCCTCCGTCATAGTTTTCGCAGTGCTTAGGCGAAGCCCTACGGAGATTGTTCTTCACCAACACCGTCACCACGCCGTCGTGCTACCGAAACTCATCTACTACTTCGCCCCTCTTGCTGGATCGAGAAGGCGAGGACGTCACCGAGCCAAACGTGTGCAGAACTCGGAGGTGCCGTGCTTTCGGTACTTGGATCGGTCGGATCGTGAAGACGTACGACTACGTCAACCGCGTTGATATAACGCTTCCGCGAACGGTCTACAAAGGTACGTAGACAACACTCTCCCCTCTCGTTGCTATGCATCACCATGATCCTGTGTGTGCGTAGGAATTTTTTTGAAATTACTATGTTCCCCAACAATTTGGTCTCCGGAAGAGTTTCAGAATGCACCGGAGTATTATCGGATCACCTAAAGGGGTTCCGGGAGGCCACAGGGGCATATTGGGCCAAATGGGCCAACGAGGGAGAGCACACCAACCCACATGGGGCTGACGCGCCCCACCTCATGGTAGGCGGCCCTAGGGAAGGAAGGGAGAGGACAAGCCCCCTCTTTCCTTCTCTTCTACATGCAGGGAAAGGAAAGGGGGGCGCCTCCCCTTCTGCCTTCCCCCCACGCACATAGGAAGGAAGGGGGCAGGGCAGGAGCCTAGGGCGGCCGCCATCCTTCTTGGGGGCGCCCTAGGCTGCCCCCTCTCCCTCCCTCCACCTATATATATGTGAGGAGGGAAGGGGACGGCACACACCACGATCCCCAAGCCATGTGCGGTGCCCTTTCTCCCTCTAGTTCTAGTTTCTCCTTCGTCCACGTCCGTTGTGCTTGACGAAGCCCTGCAGATAGTTTTATCACCACCAGCACCACGCCGTCGTGCTTCCAAAACTTATCTACTACTTCGCCTCTCTTGCTGGATCGAGAAGGCGGGGACGTCATGGAGCCGAAAGTGTGCTGGACGCAGAGGTGCCGTACGTTCGGTACTTGATCAAGACGGGTCATGAAGGTGTACGACTACATCAACCGTGTTGATAAACGCTTCCGCTTAGCGATCTACAAGGGTATGTAGATACTATCCCCCTCTCGTAGCTATGCATCTTCATGGATAGATCTTGCGTGTGCGTAGAAATTTTTGGTTTTCCATGCAACGTTCCCCAACAACCACAAGTAAGGGCAGTGTGCCGGCCCAACTTTTATTTCTCTCGTATGTTTTGTTTCTTCCTTATTTCATTTTTTCTTAATTTTTTTGTATTCCGAAAAATAGATAAATATACATTTCAAAAAAATACTTACCTAGTTTTGAAACTGTTCACCATGCATTAATAAATATTAAGGCGAAGTAAAAAATTTGTTTAAACTACAGTAAACAATGATTACAACATTTTTAAGAAAGTTCATACGTTTAAAACATGTTTTTCAGATTAAAAAAAGGTTCAGGAAATGTATTTTTTGTTCGCATAATTTACAAAATATATAGGTATAATTCTAAAAACAATTCACATATTTAAAGTATGTGCGCACATTTGAAAACATATGTTCATGACGTATTTAAAAAATGTTATACATTTGCTATAGAATTTGCACCGTATATTTTAAAAATGTTCAATATGCATTTGAAAAATGTTTAACGTATATTAATCTCTTTTATATGTACTGCACAAATTTAACGCATGTTTAAAAATTTCAACATGTACTTCAGAATGAAAAGAAGCATAAAGAAATGTGAGAGAAAAAGAGAGAAGTAAAAAAACAAATATAAAAAACAAAGAAAAACAAAGAAAAATGGGGAAAACACGGACAACCACTAGAAACAAATATACAAAACCAAGTAAAGTGTTTCTAAAACTAACTGTGACAGCTCATAGAATCTTCTCAAAACCGCTCCAAGTGAACTCCAATTGTGTCGGCCCATTCAGACAATCCTGAAGGCGATCTAACCTTATTTCTCGCAGTAAGGGGGTGTTTGGTTGTAAGGAATTTTTAGTCCCAGGGACTAAAGAAAAAGACCCTCTAATAAAGTCTTTTTCTAGTTTTTAAAAAAAAAGTCTCTCCAGTTTGATTATATAAGAACTAAAAAAGACTTTTTCTAGTCTAATCCATGTAACCAAACAAGGCCTAAGTGAGATATGGCTGTCGTGTCCTATTTGGAGCTTCATTCATTCTTACATAGACTCGAACTGACCTTTTTCACTCTAGCAATAGGAACTAGCGTACAAGCGATTCCGTGTCATCTTTTCTAGCTTCTGTTCATTTTGTTGGTTTTATGAAATTTTTATTTTGGTATTTAAAAACACATTATTTTATTTTTTATTACAAATTTTCAAAACATTGGAAATATTTTTTTAAGTGAAAAATAAAAAACTTTGCGAACATTTTTTTGTAATAATTGATTTTTTTTATATAT
Source organism: Triticum monococcum (assembly GCA_034509565.1). Taxonomy (NCBI): domain Eukaryota; kingdom Viridiplantae; phylum Streptophyta; class Magnoliopsida; order Poales; family Poaceae; genus Triticum; species Triticum monococcum. The sequence continues at coordinate 678,473,722 of CM067845.1, forward strand.
TTTAAATTTTTCATTTTTATTTTTGAGAAACATGTACATTTTTTATACTAACTTTTTTTGAAGGAAAAATGGTAAAAAGATTTTGAAAAACTGTAAAATGTGTAAAAGAATATATAGTTTACCTTTCTCAGAATAATGAAAGAAACACCATAGCTTTTGTTGGCATTTCGAAAATGGCCGCCACTTGGGCTGCAGTGTTATATAAAGGACAATAAAAGTTTGCGGTTGCTGAACTGCCAAAGGCATGTTAGGCAAATGGGATTGTCAGACGCAGCCTAAGAGGCCCTATGCGCACCTTAAATTCATTTAACGAAATGTGTTCGAACAAGAAGCGCAAAAACCCTAAAATATACTTTGAACTAAAACCACGACACTTATTATGGATCGGAGGGAGTAGTAACTACTACAATAAGAAACCATGGCAACCCAAGATTGCAACAGATATACCAAATGAAAATGTGAGCCGTGGCATTTAGAAAAAAAGAAAAAAAGAAGGTTGAGCTTAGATTGCTGTTTCAGTGCCTAGCCTGCATCCGAGTCCCTGTCTGATAAAGTGCCGAAGCCTGTAGAGCGCTTTCCCCGCCCACGCTTCTTCCTGCCTACCACACTAAGGGCCTTTTCGATTCACAGGATTTTGAAAATATAGAAATATGAAAAGTATAGGATTGCAGTGGCATGTCAATTTAAATCCTATAGGATTAGCAAAGAGTGTTTGATGCCACATGAAAAACAAAGAAAATGTAAAAAAAGGTTCGAGTGGATATTAGATTTCCTATGAAATATAGTACAAAAGATTCCATATGATAAATTTCTATAGGATCCAATTCTATGAATCAAAGGGCCGACATAGGAAAAATTCTTAAGGATTTCAATCCTCCAAAAATCTTAAAGATATCCTTTAAATCAAAGGAGCCCTAAGCAGCCAGGCGTCGCCGTCTCTGCAAGTGAGCCATTGTTTTCCGATCTCACTCCGGCCGTCAGGTTCCCATCTCGCAAATCCGCTTGTCTCCTCACGCTCCGCCGCCGTGCCGCCGGAGAAGGACGCGTCGAGCAGACGGAGACAGAGAGAGCTCGACCGGAAAATGGAGAGCGTACGTGCGTACATACTGTGCGCAGCCAGTCCGTCTGCTGCCATTGGTCTCCTGGTTTGCTTTTTCTACCCTGTCTCGTCTCTTTCAGATCGAGATGTACTAATGGATGTAGGGCATCCGGTGCGTGTGGTGGCTTTGGACCGATCGAGTACGTACAGTGGTTCACCGTAGTTAGGCTAGCTATCTAAAACCTAATTAAAGGCACTAGATCCAGTACGTGACATAAAGCTTGCAGTAGCCTGTGGTCTAATGCTCGACGGGATACACATCTAGTCATAGTTTGTTTAATGGGAGATTTGGAACGAGTGGAATACAAGAGTGTTTAGGAAGGTGTCCTCCATGTCAAACGTAATCACATTTAGAATCAAGCGGAGGTCGGACTTTGGGGGTTGGCAGGAGCTAAACGTTTGAGTTCTCTTATGCCGTGAGAGTAGGTTTATCGGTTTGGGGCCGTCTACGGACGGTCGGTCATGTAATTCAAATTTTTTCTTAATTAATGAGATGAGGTAGATCTTTTGCCTCTGTTTTCAAGAAAAAATAGTTGTCCCCGTGTGATCATTCTCCCTCTGTTGTATCTTGGCGCGTGCATGAACCTGTCCTGCGCTGTGACCTCTGTTATCTTGCTTCGACGCATCGTGGTGACACTGCAGGGCGCCAGTCCAGCCTGAGATTAGGTTCGCTGGCAGACACGACGGCAATGTTCTGGCGGCTATTTCGTAGCGTCGTTTAACTTCGTAAGCTGATGATGGCGCTGCACTGATCGACTTTAACAAATACTGCAACGACAGTGGCGAATGGCGACACGCCTAGCCTAGCCTGGAGTCTTGCCCATGGCTAGGGCGATTCGCTAGCCACAGCGTCAATGCAGTGCATGATCGGCCCAGTTGACTCTGCCTCCGGATTTCATCTCACCCGCACGTCGCTAGCTAGCTTTTCCGCCACCGCCATCTGATCACGTAATATATCCCGACAGCCAACTGATAATCCCCCAGAGGCTGCTGCAGATGGACGACGTGCACGGACGGGCGGCCACCGCAGGGGCGTGCGTGGAGCTCACGCGGACCACGGGGAAAGAAAACTGCGACGCCCGTGCGCGACGGCCGGTCGAGTGGTCGTCAAAAGCCGTGACCGAGCGGGTGGCGGCCGGTGGAGCTACGCGCAGGCGCAGCCGGACCAGGCCCGCACTCGCGATGGCCGCCTTTTCTTCAGCTACTGGATTTGACTGATGCCGGCTAAACCGCGTCGCCCTCCATCGTAAACCCGTACTAGCTGGTGAGAAAGTCTAGCTAGCAGCGGTGAGAAAGACGAAATGGTGGTGTCTTTTTTTGCGGGTAGAAATGGTGGTGTCTTGAAAGGGATTCGGATGATAAGACCATATGAGACAGTGGTCTAACTTGTTCAGGTGATCTTGTAAGTAAATAATGCAGCCTATTAGTGTAGGGCAATTGATTAGCTGACTTCTGAAAGAAGAAGGTGCACCATGCACGGGCAAAACCATCATCAGCCACAGTTAGTTTTGGCTAATTCCGGAGGGGACGATTTCTGAACGAATGGTACAGCCAGACGATAAGGTTTGGAATTAGTGGCACAAATCCTCGTCACATGCTCGATCGCCCGGTGCCCCGTATCTGTCGAGGTACAGTTTCCCATAACTTCCTTGGCGCTACGACTTCCAGGGGCCAGCTTTACGTAGGGAATTCTCTCGATCGCTAGGACCTTTTCGTCTGCTTGATTCAATTCTTCAGCCTACTCTTCAACCCGGTCCAAGAAAATATCTCAAAACGATTTACTAAGCAACAGAAAATTCTTGTTTAATTACACACATTTTGTCTGCTTTACTTCAGCGTACTCTTCAAACCGGTGGAAGATGGAAAAGATCTCAAAATCTTCTAATTGACCGTCCGACAAGATAATGTGATGCACTACAGGTGATCCAGACTCCAGCAGTAGGACTAGCCGGGAGTAGGAACTAAGCAGACACGTCACGACTATAATCGCCCATGCCTTTTTTCTGAAAAGGAAGCTGACACGCCACGCATATGTATCGCCGGACTAGAAGATTGCACCAACAGTTCGTTGATTATTCTGCATGGGCCTATTCTGGATAACCAAAAGAAAATAGCAACATATACATCCTTTCACAAAAACTAGCAGAACATTTGGTTTTAGCTATGGCTTATCTTTGTCTCCAGAAAAGAAAAGCTATGGCTTATCTTTTTCTATCTAAAATGACGATGCATACATGACGCATAGTATGTTGGATGCGAACAAACCCAATATGGACTATTTGTTACAATAATGGTACGGCCAAGAAGTTACATATGCCTTACAGTCTAATAAAGTTTTCCATAATTAAGGAGTAATCACTAATCACCGCGATAGAGTTTTGGTGGGCTTGGGGTGATTTTTAAGTGCTTTTTATGAGCTCTAAATTGCAAATGAAAATATCTCTCAAACCACATGTCTAAATTACGATCCATTTTCATCGTTGTGTTCACCGTGTTGAGGTCTATGAAACTAGACCCTTTTTTTGCGAGGAAAGCTTTTAAACTATTCGTCGACTATTAAGATAGTACAAAGAAAGCCAGAAGTAAAAAAAATACATCTAGGCCATTAGACCACCTAATGACGACTAAAAGCACTGGAGCGAGCCAAAGGTGCGCCGCCGTCATCGCCCCTCCTTCATCGGAGCCGGGCAAACCTCGTTGTGGTAGACAGTTGAGAAGTCGTCGTGCTAAGTCTCCATAGGACTAGTGCACAAGGATAGCAACCGCCGATGATGAAGAGATGCGTAGATCAAAAAGAACCAACCTGTAGACACAAGAACACATACGAACAAAGATCGGATCCACATGGATCCATCAAAGACAAACGCCGACCGAGCCCCGTGAAATCCGCCGGAGACAAACCTCCCCATGCCGCCCAACGATGCTAGAAACATCACCGGGATGAGGGCTAGCGGGGGGGGGGGGGGGGGGGGGACCTTATTCCATCTTCAGAGAGCCGTCGTCACCTTGCCTCCCGAAGCAGAACACAAACCCTAACAAAACTCAAAAAACCATGTGAAAACGGATCCCTCCCGCCGACAAGGGCCTGGATCCACTACAGTTCCATGGCCCTAAGACCACAGAAGACGAGATAGACCGGCGGCGATGGCGGCGTCGACGAGAGGCATGAGAAATCCTATCTATATCTCTATATCTATACCTAATCGCTAATAGATTTTAACGAACTCTTTCCAAATGCAACTTTGTACTCTCAAAGATAACAAACTTGTGCTTCCCGCAGCAACGCCCTTGTACTTCACATGATATTGTACTCTCATGTAGTATAGCATGTGCTTTTTGCGTAGTGCAACTATATATGTGCTCCACACATAGGCCTAGTTGAATCTTGAGAATCACATCTCCCCAGCTTCTATCAGAATTTTGAATCCATATTTTTTTGTACAATCCTAGCTAGGTAGGATGGATAACAAATTGTAAACGATTTGAGTATAAATTGGGCCAATGGGGCCTCCTGGTACATAAAAAGATGTTTCATGTTTTTTTTTATTCCAAAGAAGAGATGTTTTGTAATGTAGTGTGTGGGTTTGAACATACTCTCTCCGTCCCAAAATAAGTGTCTCAACTTTTTGTACTAAAGTTGAGACACTTATTTTGGGACGGATGGAGTATAAGATTGGCATGCATTGTGCAGCTAGGCAGCAGGTGGCCCTTTCCTCTAAAAAATTAAATGATTTACAAGTTCCATTATTCATCATATAAATCAATGTACTTCGTTGTAGACATGAAATTGTTTATGTTTTGACCTTATAAACCATATTTTAAAGGAAACATAACGCCGTGTCGAGGAGCCATAACCCCTCCATGCAGCCCTTGAGCCCGCATAGCCGCACAGGAGCGCTCTAGACACAGAGTTGAACCGCCACGCCTGCTGGACCCCCGCTTCCCTTGAGCACTGCCACTACATCACCCACGATTGCCTTGAGCTGCCCTCACTAGACCTCCGCCTCCCTGAGCATCGCCGCCATGCACAACCACTCTCGTCGTGCCACGAGAAAGGAGCCATGCCTCCGTTGGCACTACATGGGCTTTTCCGATCGGTGACGGAAAGGGAAGGAGGATGGGGTAGGGGATGAGACAAGGGCTAGTGGTGTGCCTCGGTGCCGCTTGATAGCAGCACAGGAGCGGGCTCTCTGTTTCTTTGAAGTTAGTGTGTGATTGACAGAGTACATGAAACAACAATGTATTCTTTAAAATTGCTCATTTTAGACCAACTTTGGTACAAGATCCAAGTTGAAATTATGAATAAAGAGAGAGAAAAAAACTATGAAATGCAATATAATAATTTAGTAAAAATCTATGGTCTGACCTTTTGTGTTGGGTATAAATAGCCTAGGGTTAATCCTCAATAACATCTGGGAAGAAAGTACAACAACTATGTTTTCTACAAAGAAGAGAGAGAGAGAGAACAACTTCTTAGCTAACAAAGGAAACTAGGACTAGGAGTGTTACTCCTCACCAATCACGGGACAAAGAGATGCTTTTACATTCTAATGAAATGTGTGCTGCAAGTTTGTAACTGGTAATCGTACCTACATAAATTCGGTGGTCATAAGAAACCGTTTTCAATCAATGACAAAGAGAATATACAGTTCGCACGAAACCCTTTCATGCACCTGGACGGTCAGTTTCGGTGCTTGATTGTGGCTTTAACCGATCGTTACAGGCATCTTGCAGCTTGTAGCTTACAAGTTCTGACAGCAATCTTTCTTAATCGGAACTTGGTGTGGTGTCGCCTGATTCTGATATCACGTCCAATTATTAATGCGGTTCTTACATGGTGATATATCAGGCGAAGAGCTATTAGGGCATATCCAAAGCCGACCCTTCAACTGCCCGCGTATGTTTGGACCTTGCAGTCCGGACCATAGAAGTCATCCAACACGGTCAGTATCGGTTCATCGAGCGGTCCGGACGTGCTTTCTCTGATAAATTGGAGACAAAGTGGGGGAGGTTCTGCGGGAGTCCGGACAGCAGCCACGTAGGACTCCGACAGTCTTGGCCCACTCTATCCCCACTCCCGGTCTCATTTCCTTTCACTCCGCCCCTTCTCCCCTTACTTTGCATCTGTACCCTCCACCTCCGCCGCCGCCGTTGTACGTCTCTAGCCGTCACAAAGGCATTGCCGAACGTTCGCAACCAGCTCCGACACGCCCGCTCGCCTTTACAACGGCACTACCCACCCTGGAGCCGTTCGTACCCAGATACACTCTGCCTCCCGTCGACGAACTCCATGGCGAACATCACGCTCGGCAGGTATTTGGTCAAATCCTATTGAGCCTATTTTCGAACGCTATGTAACGTGGTTCGTCGGTTGGAGGTAAGATGATCATTGCACGAGGCAGAGAACGAGATCGTAAGTTTTGCTTCCTCTTTCTCAACTTGTTGGTTGATTCGTTCACTCAATGTTGGTCTACACATTATGTAGCCCGCACGCGCTGCCGTGATGTACCACAGGACAGAGAGACGGTCAATTATGTACACACACTATTGGATGAAGCTGAAGGGGTAGTGTGTGTGGGACGACATGACAAATTGATGAAAAACTTATTGGACATCCGGTTAATCTATTCGTATTTGAGACATTTTTATACTAATTGCATGCTATGTATGAATGATTTGTGCGATTTTCTATCCAACCTTTGGTGAATATCGCCTGGTTTGCATGAATTTCATCTGATTAGTTCAAATGCGGGTTAAAATGTATGCGGCACTGATGGCGGCCTTTTGCATCCGTGTCCGTAGATTGGATCCCTATCCATAAACGGATCCGAAATAAAATTTACGGGTTGCCGTTGAAGATGCCTTTATATTAACTAACAAAGGAAACTGGGATCAGGAGTGTTACTCCTCACCAATCACAGGACCAAGAGATGTTTTTATATCTTATATTCTAATGAAATGTGTGATACAAGATTGTAACTGGTAATCCTACCTACATAAACTCGGTGGTCATAAGAAACCGTTTTCAATCAATGACAGAGAGAATATATAGTTCGTAGGAAACCTTTTCATGCATCTGTACGGTCAGTTTCGGTGCTTGATCGTGGCTTTAACCGATCGTTACAGGCATCTTACAGCTTGTAGCTTACAAGTTCTAACACCTTTTTTCAATTAATCCGAACTTGGTGTGGTGTCGCCTGATTCTGATATCACGCCCAATTATTAACCGCTGAACCTAGATGATGATGATGATGATCTTGATGATATAGCAGGCGAGGAACTATTATATGATAAAGAAACCAAGACAGGTGTGGCGCGTACGTCATGATCCCGGGACAAAGGACAGTGACAGCGCAAAAAGGAGCCGCTGATTGGCTCTCATCCTCAGACCACATGCATCGTTTGGAATCGCGGCAAGTTTTCAACGAACGCAACATTGCATACATGCAATACACACGCACCTTGGCTGGCTTGATCATGCGTGGTGCGGCGTGCGGGGCATACACGGTCCGGAACCGGCCGAACGTACTAGTAGCTAGTGGAGTAGAACAGCTCGAATCATACGTTGGAATCACCTCGGAATCCGCAAAAACGAGACGGCCCGAATCGTCCCGTCCCGCTAGCATCCAGCCGAGCGGGAACGCGCGCGCGCAAGGCAGACACGAACCGGCCGGCCGGCCGGCGCGCACAGCGCCGGGAATCGACCTCTCGGGGGAGATAAAGCGAGCGTGACCGGTCACCGGTCGGTCACGCACAGCCCACGACGCACGCGCGCGCGCACGCTCGACGCGTGACAAGTCGAGTTGGTTTCGTCTCGGAGGACTTCATCCGGGAATCAGAATCAGAGGCCGTACGCCGGACCGGAGGCAGCGGCAGCCGAGGAGGCACGGCCGCGGGCTGCCAGATCGGAGCGGCAGCGCGGCATTCCCGCCTCGACCCACCCGGTGCTGAGCGCGCGCGCAGTCGCACACGGCTGGCACACCAAACCAAAAGGCGGGGAGACGTACGAGGGCCGCCGGTGAGGAGGAGAGACACATCCACGTCAGATAGATATAGGTAGATAGATAGACGTACGCACTGGGCTGCGCTTTGCACCAACGCTACCTAGGCTAGCTAGCCACCAAAGCGCCCGCCCGCCGATCGCACCTCCTCTCCTCTCCTCTCCTCTCCTCGCCGCTAGTCTCTATTTAGGACCGCCCGCGATCACCAATTCCCTTTGCCTCTTGTGTGCCATCGCCGCAGTTGCGTGACACGCTCGCCTAACCTCCGCACCCCCTCCACCCTCCGCTGCCGTGGCCGGCTGTACCGCACCATTCCCACACACCCTCACTAGCTTAGCTACTCCCATTGTTCTCACCTATCCCATTTGATCTTCTGATCGCCTACCCGTTCACCTTCTCCCTGCGAGAGCCGGTGCGCAGCCCAGGCCGGAGGCATGTCGGCCAAGGTGAGTGAGCAAGCGCGCTTCTTCTCCCCGTAATGTTCATGGATTGATTCTGAAATCCCTATCCTGATTCCATATGCGTCCACATGCATGTTCTTTGCTCGAGGTTCTCTTCCTCCATGGGGGATCTTGCTTTAGAATCCTTCCCGGGAACGCTTTTCTCTCTTTTATTTACTCTGCACCTGCATCCAAATGTCTTCCTCTGCTTCAGACTGTAAACTAACTCTGGCTTGCCGATGCTGGCGTGTTTGCTCTGCTGCAGAAGATCGTGGTGAAGCTGGAGCTCCATGACAACAAGGACAAGCAGAAGGCCATGAAGGCCGTCTCCGTGCTCGTCGGTACGCACGCCGCACCCATCTCGTCCGCAGTCCGCACTGCTCTGCCTTTTTTTCCATGATGAATCCATTAGTCAAAGACCACCAATCCACTGACTGACTGACTCTGACGGCTCTGCTCTCCTCTGTTCCGCGTTGTTTATTTCGCCAGGCATCGACGCCATATCCATGGACCTGGCGTCGCGCAAGATGACGGTGATCGGCACGGTGGACCCGGTGGACGTGGTGAGCAAGCTGCGCAAGGGGTGGGCGGCCTACATCGAGTCCGTCGGCCCGGCCAAGGAGCCCGAGAAGAAGGAGGAGAAGAAGGAGGAGGCCAAGAAGGAAGGCGGCGACGGGGCCAAGAAGGAAGGCGGCGACGGCGGCGACGGCGGCGACGCCAAGAAGGAAGGCGACGGCAAGAAGGACGGCGACGGGAAGAAGGACGGCGATGGCAAGAAGGAGGAGGGCGACGGCAAGAAGGACGGCGACGGGAAGAAAGACGGCGACAAGAAGGAGGAGGGCGACGGCAAGAAGGACGACCAGAAGAAGCCCGCCGCCGTGGCCCCGCTGCCGTACCCGCACCACATGCCGCTGCCGCACCACATGCCGCCGCCCTACATGTTCAACGCCGACTACATGATGAACCAGTACCGGCCGGCGCCGCCGGCCTACCCGCCGCCGTACGTGCCGCCGCAGCACTACTACGTGCGGAACATGAGCATGGAGGAGAACCCAAACTCGTGCGTCATCTGCTAAGTCAAAGTCTATCCCTCGATCGCTCGCGGGGCGACCATGCATGCATCTGTGTATAGTAGTATTTTCTCGATCGTTTTTACGAGACCAGCAAAGTTTGCAAGATGAAACTGTACACCTAGTAGTCGTCTACTATAGCACCACGCGTACGTACGTACATACGTACATTTGTAATGTGAAAATTGCGAGGCTACGTACCGCCTTCCCTAGTACATGCCACAGCTACATCATCTTTCCTTTCAACAACAGAGAACAAAACTAGAGAGAGAAGAGTGGTTTACAGAGAGAGAGAGAGAGAGAGCAGAGCAGTGTGCGGTGCATGATGGGCGGTGATGCAGCATGTGGCTGCAGTTCAAACTTTGCTTTCTAGAAAAAGGGGAAAAGAGGCGCAATAATACGGTTATTTTTGGCATTTTGTCATGCAATTGTAGCCAGGCGCATCTTGCATGTGCAACGCCATTGTACAGAATACTGTGTATATATGGACCATGAGAATCAGCAGCCGTTGGAACGATCTCCCGCCCGTACAGTTCCAGTTGGTGAGAATCGGAATTATGCTCACCCTGACCAGACCCCCAGCTGGACGCATCGCACTTATTTTTGTTCTCTGTTTGTTCTTTGATCAACCAGCATGCATGCATACGATTCACGTGCTGTTTGAATTCAAAGGGGGACAAGAGTCCGTTGCACGTCAGAATAATCAGTGTGCTATAATTTCACTGGATCAATGGAGAAACGTCTTGACGAAACTAAAACTGCACATGAGCATCTTCCCGCGAAAAAAGGAAGTGCACATGAACATCTTCCCGCCAGAAAAAGAACTGCACACCAGCATCTAACCCTAACTGGCTCGTTTTTACGGAAAAGGGGGTGTAGCCATCAAGTGCGATGCACGCAGCCATCTTAATTATAATCAGTTCTCGCAAGGAAACAATTTGATTAGAATGTGTTGGTAGGTAAACCAAGACAGAATCAGATAAAGAAATGATAATGGTTACGCTGCAAAGCATGCGCGCCGACGCAACGATCTGCATCTGATACATATGTAGAGGCGGGTCGCTGAATGAAACCTGTCGTCAGACGACGCTATCATGAGGTGATCATGCTCAATAATTGTTCCGGTTTAGCACGTCTCCCTCCTCCTAGATCACCTCTCCTCGTCCGCCATTGCCGAAAGGCGCCATGCTTTCCAAGAGAAGAAGCAGCCACAGAAATCTCGAAGAGAAATTCAAGTGGGCAGTGCAAAAACACATGCATGTCTTTTTCGGTCTAGCTAGTGCACCCATCACCGAACTCTGACCGCTATTTAAATACAGTGCTAATCGAGTCGGTTCGCGCCTCTCAGCAGCCACCATATGATATGAAAAGGGTTAGATGCCAAAAGGGGTACGTCGATGGATTTGTCACCGGAGCTCACTTAATTACTACCAGTTCATTCATGCGTGTGCACTCTCTCTCATTAAACAAACCACACCCTATCACCCCATGGATTACTGCATAAATTCGCAAGTTGCGGCAAAAGACGGCACGGTTAAACTAGCGGGTTAAGTTCAGAAGCGGCCAAAACGTAGCGGTCCAGAATAGCTGCGGCGTCGCGTCCGCGGACCAAACGGGAGTATAAATTCGTCGTCGCCTTGGCCAGTTTTCGCGGGGCCGATGAGTCGGATGACGGCGACGGCGGCTCGTCTCCACCCCCCGCCCCTGACGACAGCCGGCCAGTCTCATCGCACACCGGCACCTCTTTCAACACTCAAGGACCAGATCTCGAACAGCTTAGCGGAAGGTGACGTCCAACTTTCGGGTTCAGAAAGAGAGGCGTGCTTCACAGTTCAGCCTGATGACATGACAATAAGCTAAGAAAAAAATAAATGGGTCTAGATGAGGAGTCGGTGGATGAGATGATGTGAAGGCGATTTAAAGAAGTTGCGGTTTTAATTTGTGATGAGGCCGGTAAGAATTGGCCTAGCTTGCAGACACCAGTGCTGTGGTCGGTGACGATGGCGATGGAGGAAATGGAATTTAGTTAACCTGCCTAGGTACGTCGCTTACTACCTGCTGCGGTTTTTCATCACCTGCTGCACTCGTTGTCAGTCACCCAGATAGATAGCTAGGCAAGAACAGGACTTGTTCGATGGAGGAGGATACTGGCCCTATAAAACTGCAGTAGATGCTTCTGGTCTTACAAAACTGTAGATGTAGATGTCGCTCGTCTGTGGAGGAAGATACTACTGGCCGTATGGAAGTGTAGATGTTGACACACTGAAACTGCTCCTAAGACGGTCTTCCGACGAAGATACACTTGTGACTACCAAGCACATGTACTCTAACTGTAACAACTCGTGACTACGTACGGTACGGGCATCTGCGTGCGTTCTGGTCTTCTATATTTGCCATGACTAATTGCAATCAACCGGCGGCTGATGAGAGTGTATCCATCCACGCCGCGTCGGATTTGATGTAACACAAGGAAGCGCCCACTCGTTTTCCAACAGTGGAGTGGAGAAATCGATCGACGTTGCCAGCGGAGCTACACGTAGGCGCAATAGGAGCTACACGCGCATAGCGTTCTCATGGCCATCTTGGAACTTCTCCGCCAAATTGGCATTGTTGCTTTTGGCTCCCGCATTTTCAGTGAGCCCTTCTTATTTGTAAATAATCAAAAACAGCAGTCACTACAGGGTAAAGAAGCAGAATTTTAATTTGTTGGTGTCAGAATGCACCATTTATAAGCAAGACTAATTGTAATCTATATTTATATCTATATCTATATACCTACTATCAAAGGGAATAGGTATTTTTGGTTTGGTTTAATCCTTTTTGTTTGGTTTAAACATTTGGGCCAGGTACTTGTATGTTGATGGTTTTTTTATGGGCTTTCATGGAGACCGCGAAAAATAATTGGATCAAAATAAATCAACATTGTGGGAATTGAACACAGGACCTCATGTCCATCTCTTCAATGTGACAACCAACAACCTATGCACCTTTTACATCTACTAATCCCAACTCGCTCTAAATATACGAGTGGCAGTCATTATGTTTAGGGCGAGCTAATTAAGCAAATGAGCTAATAAAGGAAGGATCATGGGCTTAAATAGAATATTTAAACGGATGTTGCTAATTAACAAAAGGATTATGGGTAAATCGTGGAATAACTAAAAGAAAGATTATGGTTTTAATAAATTCTACATGAAGGATTTGAGGTAAAAGGTAGGATAATTAAAAGGAAGGATCTGTAGGCTTCAATATGTTAGGGCTACTAAATTAGAAAAAGGAAGGATTAATTCTCGACTAAAACGGATGAGGACATCATGATAATTAATGAAAGGATTATACTTAAATGCCATTAAAATGATTATACTTAAATGAAATCAATAGGAGATTATGCCTGGCAAAAAAAATGAACACGGCTAAATTGCAACATATTTTTTATGTTCATTTTATAGAAGAATGTTGTGTTGCAGCATGTTTTTCATAGTGAATCCCACTGAAGGATGGCAGCATGTTGTTGCAGCATTTTTTATGTGCTAGTTTTGCTTAACTTAGGAGCTGCATAGAAAAAGGTGGAGTGTTTTTCTTTTCAAAACACGCAAAAAGACTTGTGTGTCGTTATACTAAATGTAGAAAGGGTACACAAAACTACGAGATGTCTCCCCAAATCTTGCCTTTCTGATTAGACTTCAGTAGAGGAAAGTCATCCCTGATCCTACCTGCCACAATAGCCCGCGAGCAAGTGACTTTGTGAAATGTCATGGTGTTCCTTTCGAACCAAATATTCTACATGCACAATGCTGCTAATTTGAAGAGCTTGGACGTCGAGCCGTAGGCTAGACGCCGGGAGCTCTGGCATATCGTTGGCATCCTAGTGTTCGTTTCTGATTGCATTATGTGTACAGGTTAGTACGTTTGAAAAGATTTCCTACAAGAATTTGTAGACATATCATGCACTCTGACATGTACACGCTACATTTGTTTGGAGTTGTGTTTAACTTATCGATATATTTATTGTGTTTCTTTAAACAAATAGCTCATTGAATTTTGGAGCCCATAATTCTTGCTTGCTTATGAACACAAAACACGGCCATAACATTGGATTTCCAATTTTTATTTTTAGATTTAAGTTCGAGAAGGGACAAAATAACATGGAAAATACGATCAGCTTTTGTTAACCTAAATACTTCAGAAAAAATATCTTTCCATTTTTCTTGAAAAGCGGACATTTGGGATAAAAATCACTAAGTTTGGAATCTCTCCCAAACTCTAGCATGATATCATAATTCTTCTGTATTCTTTAATTGAATGTTTTTAAACCGTTCAATGTTTAAAATCGCCAACTTTTGTAGAAACTTCATTTCATCATGCGGTAGGGTAAGCATAGTACGTGTCCTCGAACCTTCGATACGCCCAATCAGGAATCCTATTAGCGTGTAACACGCTGGATTCACAACAACAGGCACACGGATCCCCTTCTCCCTTGAGGGGTTCCCCTTCGGTTCATTGGGTTTCTATTGGTTTTCTCTTTTGATTTTCCTGTTCGCGTGGTTTTTTCTTGTTTTATTTAGTTTTTTTTCCTTTTTTCTCGGGGGCTTCCATTCTTTTCTATTGTTACTTTTATAGTTATATGAAATTTTTAAATTTCACAATCATTTGTAAAATTCATTATCTTTTCAAATTGTTGAATATTTTAAAAAATTCAGGAACATTCTAAAAATTGATGAACAATTTTAAAAATCATGGATGGTTTTAAAACCTTTGAACATTTATAAATTATTTATGATTTATGGCCATTTTAAATTCCACAAACATTTTCAAATCTATGAATTTTTATAGCATTCTTGAACTTTTTTTAAAATGCGCACATATTTTTTAAAATCTGGGAACATTTTTGAAACTATTTGATGTATTTGAATTAATGAACATTTTTGTATGGAATTAGAGGTGCCACATGGCCCCATATTCATTAAGAAAATGGACTCTTTTACAGGAGATGAGCAACGTCACTTACATCTCTGACACAAACCATATCAGGATGCCAAAGAAACACTAACAGCCATACCAGCAGAAAACTACAGAAACTGATCTAGGTAATATCGACTCATACCCATACCAACAAAACTAGGAAGCCAACACACCTTGCTATCATAGGAATATAGAGGCAACCGACTAAACAGAAAATTAAACAAGCATCAACCATAACATCCATTGGGGTAGCCAGAAGCAATCCAAGTCTTCGAAACCAGCACCTCCAGCAATTAACGAACATCTTTTAAATCACGTATGTATTTCTATACCGAATTTAACATTTTTACCTATCCATAAAACACTTTTTGTCTTTTTACCTATATTGGGCAGGAGTGTAGCCCAGTTTATTGTTGCACGCGCCACAGTTTGGAGTTCAGGCGTTGCTCTACATTTTAATACCACATTGTTTGTGGAAGGTAGATTAAACATATTTATAAGCTTACCCATGAAGAATGGTAGCACAGCACGGCAAGCGCTGTTAGCAACTCAAACATTGATATATGATGATATGATTATTTAGGTGTCGGATCCGGATGGCCCACATGACATGCTGTGGTTGGCTTTTTGGTGTGTGTCCTAATTGTTAGACAACATTGCATCAGGACGCGGATTTGGTTCCACACGCACCTCTTGTGAATAGTAAATTTGAAACAATATTAGAAAAAAAATAAAAAATCTAATCTTTTTTGTAATCAGTATACTCATGTATGAAGTTTCAAAAAGAAATAACATTCATGGTATTCTGGGAAAGATGACAAAATCAAAGCAATATTAAAAACACCATTTGATGAGTAAGGCCTTGATTGTATTTTATTCACTAAGAATACCATGGGTGTAATTTCTTCACGAAACTTCACACGTGAGTAGAATGGTCGTACCATGGGTGTAATTTCTTCACGAAACTTCACACGTTAGTAGAATGGTCGACCAAGTTTGATACCTTGGAATTACAAAAAATAAAATTGATTTTTTTCTGAATTTACTATTCATGCTGGTGCACATGGAACCATGTTCGCCTTTGTATTTTCGACTTATTATAGTACTATTGCATATGATGTGGTACATGCAGGTTAGCAAAAAGTTAAACATATTTCTGTGTTTTCAGCAGTTGTGCTAAGAACATATGATCTCGATAGGTACAATTGCATGTGACTTTTAGCTAATTAATATACCCCTTCAATTCCAGATTACCAGGCAATTCTTTGACCAATAATTACCATTAAATTTGTATTCCAAAATACTTACTCGTGATTATACTTTGTATCACAAATGTTACATAAAAATGAATAATTATTTGTCAAAGGTTATCCTAACAATACCTAATAAGCTTGGTAATTTGGAATGGAGATTTTGCGGACATATCGTGCACTCTAACATGTACATGCTAGATTTGTTTGGAGTTGTTATTAACTTATCTATATATTTACCGTGTTTCTTTAAACAAGTAGCTCATTGAATTGAGCCAAAAAATATCACTTGGTTATGAACACAAAACACGGCTATAACATATGCATTACCACATATTTTTAAGATGTAGGCTCGAGAAGAGACAAAATAACATGTAAAATACGACCAGTTTTTGTTAACCTAAAAAATTAAGAGAAAAAACTCTCTCCATTTTCTTGAAAAGAGGACATTTGGGATAAAAATCACTAAGTTTGGAATCTCTCTCAAAAAACTCCAACATGATATCATAATTCTTCTGTATTTTCTAAATGTATTCATAATGTAAATTAATAGCTAAATGTTTTAACCCATTCAATGTTCAAAATCATAACTTTTGAAGAAACTTCATTTCATCATGTGGTAGCTTAAGCATAATATGTGTCCTCCACGCTTGGTTACGCCCAATCAGGAAACTTATTTCATGCGTAACTCGCTGGATTCACAATAAACATGCACCCCCCCTTCTCCCCTGAGGGGTTTCCCTTCGGTTTGCTGGGTTCCTATTGGTTTTTTCTTTTCATTTTCCGACTCGCGTGGTTTTTTCTTTCTTTTCTTTACTGTTTTTTCTTGTTCATGGTTTATCTTTTATTTCATATTGTTCCTTTTATAAATTTGTGAACTTTAAAATTGCACAGATGTTTATAAAATTCATGAACATTTTTTCAAATTGGTGATTTTTTTAATTCAAGAACATTTTTATAATTTATGAATAATTTTAAAATTCATGGATGGTCGTCAAATTTGTGAACATTTTTAAACTCCATGGACATTTTTGGGATTTCTAGCCCAACACATGTAGTTGTTGGGATCGCAAAAAAATGGCGGCGACAACACTTGATTAATTTTGTTGGTGGTGCTTCTTGAGTACCAGAGTCTTGAGCTCTGGGGTGAAAACATTAGGTATGAACCGATTAGGTTATACTTGGCAATGGCGATGTTTTTGCGAGTTACCTTGTTGAGGCATTGCTCGGATAAGCTTGGACTTGTTATTCAGGGTGAAAACCTAGAATCTCGCCTCTGGTGGTTGGATCCGGTGACGATGACTTTTGAGCGTCATTCCCTTCCTAAAGGCATTATTGTTGAAGAACCTCATTGTCTTTGTGGTGTAAAGAGATGGTTGGTGCGGATATGGCCGTAGCTGTAGCTTGTCAATTGATGTTTTGATCGCTTTGGGGTTTTCCTTTTTCCTCGCTTAGGCAGAGCTTTGGTCTTGTATGACTTTCCTCTTTGCCGATGTGTTTGGTTGCGTGTGTACGTTTGTATTGGTTGTGTGCATTCTAGTCATGTACAGGTAGGGTCTGTCCTCATTATGTTTGTATTTTCTTAATGCTTCATTTTGAGTCAATCGAATCCACCATTTATCGCAAAGGAAAGGACATTTAGATTGTATTACCTCCCAACTATCAAATGCAGTGTCGATATCTTCAAGGCTCACATCTTTATTGTGCTCGGAATGTGGTGGTTTATAGTCCTCTTTGAGCCATTCATCTTCCAAAATTTAGTCGATTGTTATCCTCTATAAAGAAAAGAGCAAGCGTAGCCTCATTGTTTTCTCAAACTGATGCAAATAAACGTTCTTTTATGACGTTTCTAGGATAGGGAATATGATTTGGATTATAGGATGGGGATCTTCCTTCAGACAAATACTTCCTTCGTTCACAAATATAAGATGTTTTGCATATTTCAATATGAACTACATACTGACCAAAATGAATGAACAAACACTAAAACGTGTCTATATATATCTTATTTACGAGAAAGTTAAAACGTCTTATACTTGTGAATGGAGGGAGTAGCTTATTGTTGTTTGGAGCCAAAAACTATCGCTTGGTTAGGAACACAAAACGTGGCCAAGACATATGCATTAGCATTACTACATATTTTTAAAGATGTAGGCTCGTCCGAGAAAAAAAAGAGGTTGTAAAAAATAATATTTGTCAGAACGAAGCCGCTGCCGCCACCACAATTTGACACGGTAGATTGTGGCCTCCCCTCACTCCCGCACCATCAGAGCCGGCAGAGGAGTATGGGGCAACCACCTACCGGTGGTTGAGGAGTAATAGTGTGGAGCGTCCGAAAAAACACCTCTTTAAGGTTTGGAAAGGAGACAACGGTTCAGTCACAAACAAGACTTTATAATACAAAGTACTAGTTAAAGTTAATTTTTTTGAATCATTCAACATGCAAAATTGTCAACTTTGTAGAAACTTCATTTCAGAAAATTGTGCTTCCCCGTCCCAATTAAAACATCGGTTTTCATGAAAGTCAATCTTCACAAACTTTAATAGATGAAATATCTATATCTACAATGCTAAGTATATACCATACGAAAATATATTTCATGATAAATCTAGTGGTATTGATTTTTCTCTATTGGTACTCTCTATGTCTACACGGGTGAGGAAACCATTTTTCTTTATACACAAAATGACTTTTTTTCTAGACAAGCCCAACTACCACATTTTTTCCTTCAGAACTACCACAATGACCAGAGAGCTCCTCACGAGCGCCTTCAGCGCCAACTAGCGATCGTGGCGCCCGCAGGTCAAATCATGGGCCGCAGCCCAGCGCGCCTCGCCAGCTTGCTCGCTAGCCTCCCTACTCGCTGACGCCTTCGCTCACTCGATCACTAGCTGGCTCCCGCTCGATTGTTTTTTTATCGCTAAATCACTACAGTACATACTCATTTTTCTTAGAAAAACAACAACCAGTTGGCTGCATTATGTATTCTTGTTGTTAGGAAAAAGTTCATCTATTTCGAAAACAGTTCGTCGAATTTTACAAAAAGTTCACCGAATTTGGAAAAAATCATTGAATTTGAAAAATAGTTCATCAAATTTCAAAAAAGTTCATCAAAATGGAAAAAAGTTCATCAGATTTCAAAAAAGTTCATCGAATTTGAAAAAAAGATCGTGGAATATGGAAAAAGTTCATCGAATTCGTAAAAAGTTCATCGAATATGGAAAAAAGTTCATCGGGTTTGAAAAAAGTTCTTTGAGTTTGAAAATAAAGTTCATGAAATCAGAATAAAATCCAGGAATTTCAAACGAAAATTCCTGTATTATAAAAAAAGCTTAAAAAGGGTAAAATAGAAATGAATAAAAATAGAAAAAAAATAACAAAACCATTCCAGTAAAAAAAGAAAGAAGAAAAGAAGGAAAAACCTGTAACTAAACACCTGAAGCGCAGTTGGCTGGTTGGTTTGGGTAGCGAAGGTCGAAGCAGGCGATAGCTGTTCAAATCACGGTACACATATTGTTTTTTGCATCTTTAAAACCGAAAAAATGAACTGTGGGCCGCCGGCCCAGCGTCGATAAGGGGGTGTGCGCCCTGTACCATTAACATTATATCGGATGCAGAAGGCGCCAAATAGGGTTTGGCCAATGACCGAGTTGCCCATTTGAGAGAAACGGCTCTGTACACATATTGTTTTTTGCATCTTTAAAACCGAAAAAATGAACTGTGGGCCGCCGGCCCAGCGTCGATAAGGGGGTGTGCGCCCTGTACCATTAACACTATATCGGATGCAGAAGGCGCCAAATAGGGTTTGGCCAATGACCGAGTTGCCCATTTGAGAGAAACGGCTCTGTGTGGATATTGTGCCAAATTGTAGCCCAGTGCATTGCGGCACGCAACACAGTTCGGAATTTGGCTCTATGTTTTAATACCACATCGCTTGTCGAAGAGAGATTAAACATGTTTATAACCTTTCCCACGGTGAAGTTTGGCACAGCGTGGTGAGCGCTGTCAGCAACTCAAATACTGGTATATGATGATATGAAATTCTGGACTCTGGAAGACCACACGACACGCTGTGGTTGGCATTTTTTGTGTGTCCGCCTACCTTGTTTGTAGGCGTTGACTGCTCGGAGATTGCTTTTTTTTTGACGGCATCGGAGATTGCATTGTTGCTTCTGAAACAAGCACGGAATGTTTGTGGCAGCATTGCATTTTCTTTTACGAGGCGTGGATTTATGAGTCCATCATGGAGTAGTAATAGCCAACAGATCATAGTAGTACTATAATTTTTTTAAACAAGATAGCAGTATTATTATGATAATTGATACATTATGTGGTATCTGCAGCTTAGCAAAAAAGGTACACCCTCGGTTCATACCATATTTATAAGTTTTCAGAAATTGTGATGATAAAAAAGGATCATGTATGATTGTTTGACAAAACCTAGTATATTTGGTCATTAATTTGGAACACAGAGGTTATGAGTGTATGATCATTTGTGCTTTACACTTACTATATGACCTAAAGATTGTAACTGGGTGCACACCATCAACCATCTCAAATCGATAACATGCACCTTAAGAATGTGTAGCTCAAATTCTACTTTTAGGACGTGTTAAATACTTTAACTTAGGGTAACCCGGTGTATAGAACTTTATGTATAATATTTTTCTTAGCTTGCAAATTATCATAAGTTCTTCCCGCAAAAGAAATAATAGTTTCTTACCAAATTTCATATGTCTATCTTCTACATGCATGAATACTTTCACAATTCCTTACTTTCTTTCCAAAAAGGAGGCAGATCTATTATAAAAATTCATCGGAAGTGCAAAATACCTTAATCATAATAAAATTACATTGAAGTCCATGGACCATCGAGCGACCACTGTCGTAGTCAAAACGAGCCATAGATGTGCCGCTGTCGTTGCTCCCATAGTGGAGCCGACCTAACCTTGTCGATGACAGCCGGGAAGTCTTCGTCCATGTCCCTTAAGGACCAATGCCCCGAGGCCGCAGTCGTCGCCGCTGAATCCTTGAATCGATCTGAAGAACCTGACATCAAATCTCGTAGTCGTGCACGCACGACGAGAAACCCTATCCTCGGCACCCCAAGGAGCTGGCGGGAATCTATGCCAGATATCCGTCTAATCTATTCCGACTGGCGAACTTGAGGAGGATCAAAGCCCGGTAAACTGACTCAAAGAAGAAGCGGCGCCATCCATCCGAGTGTTGCCCTTGCAAGGACTAAAATCCTAACCTATCTACTAGCCGAAGCCGAGGCATCAGGATATCATTCTAGTGAGTGTCTGCATCAATACAGTGTGCTTCTAAAAAATCATCATTTGATCTTAGGATCACCTGATTTATATGGAACAACATATCATGAGTGCATACATACCGACGCATAAGCATCTACTCTTTTTACAAGATTTCTTGCGAAAAAGAAGACAACGTTTAGAAGATCAGTAAAGAAACTAATCCCGGAATGATGCAGCTGTGTTGTGGTCGATTTGCAAGATGCATGATAGTGCATCCTTTTTATTATAATCCAGTCGTAGTTACTAATATGGTGGATCACACATCGCTTAACGCCCATTTTGCAGACGACTTATATACGTACGGCTTAGGAGAAGAGCACATGTGTTCAACGCTGTCAGGGGGGGGTGGGGGGGGGGGGGGGGGTGGGGGTGGGGGGTGGGGGGGGGGGGAGGCTTGTACTCCTATGGAGTAGCAAGTACAGGTTTTCACCTTTCCCATCGCTGCTTCATTAGGTACTTCGGCCATGATTGTTATGGCGGCGGTACTTGGGGTTAAACCTCATTCAGGTCTATCTTCGATGTGGATGATCTTCTTACTGTGGCCCGTGGCATCTATGGGTCGAGGTGGTGAGGCGGCAACAACGGCCTAGAGGTAAAATAATGTCCTCTCCTCCACATCACCGCTCCGGAGGTGCGCCTAGCGCGGCTTAGGATGCGTGGAGGTGTGCTTCCACCAGATCTGCTTGGGTCCGGTTGGCGTTGATCTCCAGCGGAGCCGTCTGGATTCAGCCAACGCTAGTGGTCATTGATTTGTTTGTAGGTCCTCCTGAACTATGTTATTCTTCATAGCAACGGATGGTGTTCTGATGTGTTAGCCAGATGATTTTTTGAATGTCAACTAGACCGGCTTCTGTGAGGATGGGTCATGAAGATGCATCAAAACCCTCGCGAATGCTGGCAATTTTCTGATCAGAATGCGTGCCCAATACAAAAACAAAGAAAGGCACACAACCCTGGCGCGAGATAAAGCAAGGCTTGCCTTACAATCTCAAGTCTGAACTACCATTATTCATCTTACGATTCTCAAATACTTCCAATACAAAAAATAAAGAAAGGCACACAACCCTGCTGCAAACTAGAGCACATTCAGGATGCCTGTTAGGCACCCCGTTGCAATATTACAAGGAGCTTGTCCGGGAGGGCCTCGTTGTACATGTAAGTGTACAATCGCGCTCGGTAAAAAGAAGGCGCTGTCTTCGACAAGAGACGGCGGACTGGACCATCGATGCGGTGCCGGAGAAATGTACAGTACCCAGCGCCCAGCGGCATCACCTGAAGGGGTGGTCCATCGATACAGCACCGCAAGATAGTTCCACTCCGTGAAGTATCAATCATCTGGAGGATAGAGCAAACGTGTTAGGACAGGAGGACAAGAGGGTGGAGAACAACAGTTAGGAGTTGAAGGAACATCGAAGCTCACCGCTACTATTTCGCAATTGTGTTGGATTCAGTTTTCCACACAATGTCTTTTAGTTCTGACGAGAAATTCTTGTAGAACTGCATGCAGTTTTGAGGAAACGGTGTTAGTTGTTTCAGAGTGCTAAGAGTCAGAGTGGTTCAGAATATTTGCCAATTAGGATCGAAATGTAACTGTTTGATATCATACACTGTGAAACTCCAAGGTGTCCCCTCCAGTTTTACGAAGTTCAACCATATGGAGTGTTGGAGCAACCTCAAAAACCTGCAACCGATTATATGTCATCAGTTTTATGAAGGATTAGCACTTCAAATGTGAAGTCAAAGCAAAAGTTGCCACAGCCTTATAAAGCCATCGCACTGGCATTTCAAAATCACTTAATAATTTCTATTTTCAGAAACATTGGCTGCTTGAAGAATATTTTAATCAGAGGTAACAGCAATTCTTTTAGTGGAATTTGTAAACAATATTTTAACGTCTCAGTATTGGCGATAGAGTGGTACCTCCGTTGCTACAGATAAATGGCCTTTTCTTCCTGTCTTGTCACCTTTCAGTTTCATCTGGAAGTTCAAAAACAGAAATCCATATCAGTCCTGAACTGCTCAAATTCTAACAAACTCTTGAAGAACATAATGGTTACCTTATAATTTTGTTTCCGCACATTGAAACCAAGAGGGCCACAGGCTTCCTCTATTTTAGACATGATCTCTTGTGGTGTACGTTGCGACGCAAAGGATGTTTCCCGCTTTACCATCCCCTATATTAGGAAGGATCAAATTATTTGCGAACCAACAAGGTTTACTAATAATGCAAACTTGTGCCAAAAGAAGATGCCTAGATTTCTAAAAATTGGCAATTAAGTGACTGGCAGAATGATGCACCCTGCATGTCACTACTTACAAATAAAGGCTATTCGCCCCGCTTTATAGATAAAGCACTGACCAACAAGTGAACTGCATGTCACTACTTCAGTAATGACATTCAGACAGTCAGGGATATCAAACTATTCGACTATAAATCAACATTTCTATGAACCTACCATCATCTCTTTCTCAAACAAATTTCCGAGGTTGAATCCCTCAGACCTTGAAATAAGAGCAAATGCATTCATGGATTCTGGTTTCTCTCTCCTCTCCGCCACAAGGTGTTCCTACGAAATAGGAAGGCAAAGGTAATAAATAAAGATGAATCTTTAAAACATAATATTTCTGGGGAGACAGATATGTCAACTGCAGACCAGGAAAGGACATTCAGATTGTATTACCTCTGAACTATCGAATGCAGCATCGACATCTTCAAGGCTCACATCTTCATTGTGCTCAGAATGTGGTGGTTTATAGTCCTTTTTGAACCATTCATCTTCCAAAATTTGGGCGATTGTTATCCTCTGCAAAAAGGAGAAAAAACAAGCGTAAACTAATTATTTTCTCATATTCTAACGCAAATAAAGCTACTAAAGAAGGAAGCTTCAGATATAAGAATTCACGGGTCAGCATGACAGGCACTTACAGTGTGAGGATTGGGATCGAGAATGCGCTTAATAAGATTTCTCGCACCGGTAGAAAACCATGGTGGACAAGAAACATTAGCTCTGGAGATCTGTAGAGAAAACGGCAATAGTCTTGTCACTACCAATTTCACATGACAAGAAAGGTATGTCTACGGCAGCAACTTACCAATTTATACAGAGTCATTAAGTTGGGGTCATCAAAGGGCAAATATCCAGCCATAAGGACAAATAAGATTATGCCACAGGACCACACATCAGCAGCCATACCATCATAACCTTTATCAGCAAGCACCTAAAGAAACAATCTAATGATTACACTCCTGAAAGGCTGAAACACATTTATTAGACAAGGTAGAAACACAAAGGCAAAAAATTCACCTCAGGTGCAACATAATTGGGAGTTCCACAAGCAGTATGCAGAAGTCCATCCTCCTAAAATAAAAAACAAAAGGAGGTGATCAATATTCTTTCCGTTAACTGTTTCTCGTGTTCAAGCACAGTGCCTTATGTTTCTGAAAATGAAAAGAAATGCATACTTCTAGCTACTAGCCAACTAGGTAGAGATCATACTTTTGTTTGCGGAGAAAATGCGCTGAGACCAAAATCCGAAACTTTGAGAGCTCCATATGAATCAAGGAGCAGATTTTCTGGCTGCAAAAGGCACATAAAACATCCGTAAATTAGGAAGTGTATCACGGAGCATCAACGTTTAAGTTACATATATCAGGAACCGGGTAGGATAACTGGACAAACCTTGAGATCTCTATGGTACACTCCACGACTATGACAATAATCAACCGCATTTATAAGTTGGTGGAAGTATCGTCTTGCTTCATCTTCTCCTAGCTTCCCAGAATTGACCTAATTATCCACAAAATAATGGTAATTGGTAAATGAGTAACAACTACTAAAACATTTATGTGGCCTTATATTACTGATCTACAAGATAAGCCCATGACAAGTAAAAGCCATAATATCCAGCACATGAAGTTTGAGGGTCTTACGATCTTATCAAAAAGCTCGCCTCCCTCAACAAACTCAAGAACCATGTATATCTTCGATTTGCTAGCCATCACCTATGAAATGCACACATGTTAAACGAGATCAAAGATATAAAAGATGACGAGACAAAACTGTCTCTGCAAAAAAAAACTAGAGTATATATACCTCATGCAGCTGGACCACATTTGGATGTCTTATTAGCTTCATTGTGGCGATCTCCCGTTTAATCTGAAAAGGCGGGAATAGACGGTCAGCGTCCATAATCAGATCAGATCTGTACGGAGGACACATGAGTTGAGGTAACATGACATCTAGCACCCTAGCAGTCGTGTTAGATTAGATCACATCATCCTTAATTTGCATATAGCAGAAGAAATATACGATATCTATAAAATCCTCTTGTAAAATGAGCCTGACGTGGGTGATGCAGGTGCAGAGCGGCCCCCGTTTAAGAGACCCGTTTTGCAAAGCTAATTCGATAGTCACAATTTTCAATTCATATTCTTTGGCATCAACCTGTTCTTTTTTTGATTAAAAAACATGTTCTTTTTTTTACCTTAACAACAACCAAAAATCATGAGCAAAGCTGACACAGGAAAAACAATCCCCACGGACGGACGGACGGAGAGAGAATCTCGGCCATGACAGAGACCTGAACGGTCCATAGTTATTTGGGACATTGTTTTCGAATTAGGTGGTCGGTCCTCCGATCCGATGAATAAATTATGATCTCCCGGTCGTAATCTAGGGGTTTGTTTGTTTCTCAATTGGACGAATCAGCCCGCCTAGATGCATCGTTAATCATTAATTAAGGTGCTCCCCCGGGCAACGCCGGATGGAGGAAGGACCGAAGGAGGCAGGTAGCAAGGAAGCGTGGGATTGATTTGGGACGGGACAGACGGACGGACCTGCTCGACCATCTTGTGGCGGAGGACGTGGTTGCGGTCGAGCACCTTGATGGCGCAGGTGGCGGCGTTGCGGGTGTCCTTGGCGATCTTGACCTTGGCGAAGCTGCCCTCGCCGACGGTCTTGCCGAGCTCGTACGGGCCCACCCGCGTCGTCCGCCTCGGCCCCCCGCCCCTGCCCGCCGCCGCCGCCATCCCTCCTTTCTCCACGGCGGTGGTGGTGGCGGTGGCGGATCAATTAATCCAACCAAATCAATCGATGGATCAATGGGTGGATGGATGAGGATAGGAGGTAGGTCGACGCTGGGTCGTTGGGTGGGACGCTGGTCCGGTCTCTCCCTGCCGTTGGCGTTGGTTTGCTCTGGAATTCACGGCCGGTTTATAAGGGAGAGAGAGAGAGAGACGATAGAGGCGGGGGAGGGAGGGGAGACGGGGGCGGGTGGAAGCGCGTGGAATGAGACGGATGGCGGCGGGCGGGCGGGCGGGCGCACTCAGTGCGCGGGTCCCATCCTCCTTCCCCCGTGGGCCGCGCATGGGCACCGCTTGGCTGGGCCTGGGCGTGGCGTGGATAACTACTGTACTACGAGCAGCGGTGACGGGACGGTAAAGAGAGAGAAAGAGAGGGCCAAACCAAACCAGAAAAGGTTAGCAGTACGCTATACGTGCCACGCGGTGGAAAGCTTGGACCGGCGCACGCGTGCGTTCATCTATCCTGATCCTAGCCTCGTGGGTGGCGGCAAAGATGAGATTTCCCGCGTCTGTTTGTTCCGATCGTGTTTTTGGTCGTGGAAATGGCCGTGTGTCTATGCACGGAGATGCGCGAGATAAACCGGGTCGCTCGTGCGTGCGCGTAGCTTCCAAGAAGGAGCGGCGGCGTACGGGTGCGGGCCGTACGCCAATCATGCACACGCTGAAAACGACCTCACCCGGCGGTCAGTCAGTTTTTTTTAGCATTAGTACAGACACAAGCGCTCATATACACGCACATACACTCATCCCTATGAACGTACACACGCACACCCTACCCCTATGAGCACCTCCGAAAGACTGAGCCGGCATATCATCTTGAGATTTACGAAGTCACCGTAGGCGCCTCGCCGGAAATCCTGAAATAAATCCAGGAATAATGCGAGCACC
The DNA here is from genome assembly GCA_034509565.1 of Triticum monococcum. NCBI lineage: Eukaryota > Viridiplantae > Streptophyta > Magnoliopsida > Poales > Poaceae > Triticum > Triticum monococcum. Next base: position 678,500,831 of record CM067845.1, read on the forward strand.
AGGATTTAAACCCTGGTGGGTTGGGGATACCACTGTCCACCTAACCAACTCAACCATAGGTTGATTCGCGGTCAGTCAGTTAGAGCATCTCCAACAGCCGCGCTAAACTAGCGCCGCGCCGCAAATTAGACCGTTTTAGCGGGTTGAGCGCGCGGTTGAAAACACTTACCCGCGCGGCGTATTTCGGGCGCTAGCTACAGCGCGCGGCACACTCGAGTGCTCGCGCCGCACTCTCTCCTCTCCTCGTCCTACGCCCCGCGCGCGCCGGCGCCGGCGCCCTGCCACCCACTCATGGACGCGCACACCGGCGCCCCGCTCACCCCGCTGTACAGCCGCGATCCCCCCGCCGCCGCCACAGCCGGAAACCCTAGCGCGGGAAGCGCTGGCGTCGCCACCGCCGGAGCTCCGCCGAGCGTCGGCCTCGCGCGCAGCCTTTTCTTGCCGCCGCGGATGACCACGGCGCCGGGTGGCGTCGCGCCGGCGCCGTCCCGTGCCGCCGCCGCACCGTCGAAAAAGGTCCCCAATGCGGCGCGGACGAAGAAGGGCAAAACATCCGCGAAGAAAAACAAGGCGGCGGACGGCTCCGGCACCACGAAGGCGAGGGGAAAGAAGCTTGCAGGGCGTTCGACGGCCGCGGCGGCTACCGAAGCGCCGGCGAGCTCACTCGTTGAGCCGTCCGCCGACGCGCACCACGTGTTCGACGAAATGCCCCCAAGGTGAAAAAATTTCCAACTTTTCTTTTCTTCTTATTTTTTCAATGCATCATCATCACATATAGATAGCTTATTTGCATTGTTCAAAAAACTTTGTAGTCTCAACGATGATGCATACATGTCCACTATGGGTGTTGGGTCCAACAATTCGCATTGGTCTCAAACCAATGCGGCGCAAAAAGAGTATGTCAATCTTGCCCAACAAGAAGTCTTGATCCAAAAAAGAGCCTTGGTTCGTGCAATGGGTGGCGGTGGCCTCGGCGCCATGGGTGGCGATGGCTTCGGCGCCATGGGAGGCATGGGTGCACATCCGGCCGCCATGGGAGGCATGGGTGCACCTCCGGCCGCCATGGGAGGCATGGGTGGCTTTGGAGCACCCTCCGACGCTATGGCCGCCATGGGAGGCATGAGTTTTGCTTCTCTCATGGGAGGCATGGGTGCACCTCCACCCGCCATGGGTGCAATGTCTTTCGATGTGCCTTCTCACACACATTCCCATGAAGATGCCGTTGAAGATCTTGCCAACACCGTCGGAGCTTCACATGATGCAGTGCGTGATGCGGTGCGTGATGAGGAGAGGGAGGAATATTCATCTTCGGAGGCGGAAGAGTCGTCTTCGGAAGATGAGGACGAAGACGAAGATGAGGAAGATGAAGATTGATGTGTTTTTCATGTCTTGAACTTTAGTTTGCATTTGAATTTGGTTGGATGAACTTGTGGGCATGAACTTTTATTTATCAACTTGTTTGTGTCAAATTTCACATGTTCATTTTTGTTCAAAATATCATATATGCAAAATACCCGACAAGTTGCGCGCGTTGTATTTTTGCGCTCTGCTAGAGCGACGCGCGCGCGCTGCATTATAGCGCGACTGCTGGAGCCAGCGCAAGCGGGCGCACAAAACCAGCCGCAGTGCACGCGGTAAACAAATTTTTTGCGCGCGGCGCTTAACGCGACTGTTGGAGATGCTTTTAGTCATCTCGGGTCGGTCAGGCGGCTCCTACCCTGACTCTGCCACGGCACTCCGCGAGCACCCGTGCCCCGACAAAATATGTCTAAAACACTTCCTCCACATCTAAATATAGCCCATATTGCACTTGTTTCTAGACGGATTTTCTAAAGATAGCTGTGTAAAAGACAAGGGTATGCTTCTGGTGTTATATGTCTTCTTGATGCTTTATTTTAACTTAATAAAATTCAAACTTTATATCAGAAAAAAGATCAAGTTCATACTAAAAATACATGGTGCCTCTCGTTTCAGGCTGCGGGTGGGACAGTAGGTGAAAGTCCCAGCATAATCCACATGGTCCCAATACACTTTGGTGTTAAAAAGGTGGGTATCCCACCAAAACTGATGTAGATTAAGTGGGAATAAGCGGGATTCACACTTAACAAAGTAGAGCAGTTAACTGAACAACATCGAGCCAGTACGGAGCAGCATAGTAAGGGCATCTCCAACGGCAACCCCCAAATTTTCTCCTGCATTCGCTGACATAGGAGAGGGGGGACCAGTCCGCGACACAGATGCGGGAGAACGACATCCAACGCTAGCAGCATACATTTCAAACTTCTTTTTTTGCAACAAACAGGATGAAATTCATCCAAACACGACCGAATTTCATACAAACACGACGGATTTCATACAGACATGGAAGATTTCATTACATTTTGAATATTTTTTAGAAAAAGGACCCGCCCCTAAACCTATCCTACGGCGGTGGCGCCCGGCGTCCAAGCCCGTGTCGTCCTCCATCCGCCGTCTCCATGAGCATCGATGATAAGACCGATGAAGTGTAGGTGCGGTCTCCGTCGAGGAAGAGTAGAACACGGGAGACGGACCGGCCTACATGGGACAGAAGGCACCACAGCCTCCCGTGACCTACTCATCATCGGAGGAGTCCGCGACCTATCAGTCGCCGGTGGACATGAGGTCCACGATGTAAATGGTGGCGCCAGCGCTGTCTTCATCCCACCAGGCCAGCTGATGGTTCGTCGGCGGCGCAACTGGCGTTGTTCTCCTCCGCCATCGCCTGCAGTTGCGCCTCCGTGGCGGCCACTTCCTGGCGAGCGACGGCTTGAGCGAGGACGACATCGTAGATGGCACGCTGCTCCGCCATGAAGTTGGGCTTCGCCGCGGCCATGGCCACCACGGCCTCCTCGCTTGCGTGCTCACCGTAGATCTGGCCCTCAGCTAGCTGGCGCTGCTCCAGCAGGAACAGGTTGTACCATTGTTCCTCCTACGCCTGCTGAAACGCCGACACAGGCGCCGGCGTAGGCTGCCTCTGCCATGGTGGCGTTGAAGTGTGCTTGCTCCTACTCCATGGTGAAGCCGGCGTACGCAGGAAGCGCGGGATGAAGGAAATATTCCCTAGAGGCAATAATAGAGTTGTTATTTATATTTCCTTATATCATGATAAATGTTTATTATTCATGCTAGAATTGTATTAACCGAAAACTTAGTACATGTGTGAATACATAGACAAACAGAGTGTCGCTAGTATGCCTCTACTTGACTAGCTCGTTAATCAAAAGATGGTTAAGTTTCCTAACCATAGACATGAGTTGTCATTTGATGAACGGGATCACATCATTAGAGAATTATGTGATTGACTTGACCCATCCGTTAGCTTAGCACTATGATCATTTAGTTTATTGCCATTGCTTTCTTCATGACTTATACATGTTCCTATGACTATGAGATTATGCAACTCCCGAATACCGGAGGAACACTTAGTGTGCTATCAAATGTCACAACCTAACTGAGTGACTATAAAGATGCTCTACAGGTGTATCCAATGGTGTTTGTTGAGTTGGCATAGATCGAGATTAGGATTTGTCACTCCGTGTATCGAAGAGGTATCTCTGGGCCCTCTCGGTAATGCACATCACTATAAGCCTTGCAAGCAATGTGACTAATGAGTTAGTTTCGGGATGTTGCATTACGGAACGAGTAAAGAGACTCTTCGGTAACGATATTGAACTAGGTATTGAGATACCGACGATCGAATATCGGGCAAGTAACATACCGATGACAAAGGGAACAACGTATGTTGTTATGCGGTTTGACCGATAAAGATCTTCATATAATATGTAGGAACCAATATAATCATCCGGGTTCCGCTATTGGTTATTGACCGGAAGTGAGTCTCGGTCATGTCTACATAGTTCTCGAACCCGTAGGGTCCGCACGCTTAACGTTTGATGACGATCGGTATTATGAGTTTATGTGTTTTGATGTACCGAAGGTAGTTCGGAGTCCCGGGTGTGATCACAGACATGACGAGGTGTCTCGAAATGGTCGAGACATAAAGATTGATATATTGGAAGGCTATGTTTGGACACTGGAATGGTTCCGTATGAGTTCGGGCATTTTCCGGAGTACCGGGAGGTTACCAGAACCCCCCGGGGAGTCAATGGGCTTTATTGGGCCTTAGTGGAAGAGAGGAGGAGGAGGCCAGGTGGAGGGCGTGCCCCCAAGCCCAATCCGAATTGGGGTAGGGGCTATGATGACCCACAAGTGTAGGGGATCTATCGTAGTCTTTTCGATAAGAAGAGTGTCGAACCCAACGAGGAGTAGAAGGAAACGATAAGCGGTTTTCAGCAAGGTATTCTCTGCAAGCACTGAAATTATCAGTAACAGATAGTTTTGTGATAAGGTAATTTGTAACGGGTAACAAGTAAATAAAGTAAATAAGGTGCAACAAGATGTCCCAATCCTTTTTGTAGCAAAGGACAAGGCTGGACAAACTCTTATATAAAGGAAAGCGCTCCTGAGGACACATGGGAATTATCGTTAAGCTAGTTTTCATCATGTTCATATGATTCGCATTTGGTACTTTGATAATTTGATATGTGGGTGGACCGGTACTTGGGTACTGCCCTTCCTTGGACAAGCATCCCACTTATGATTAACCCCTATTGCAAGCATCCGCAACTACAACATAAGTATTAAGGTAAACCTAACCATAGCATGAAACATATGGATCCAAATCAGCCCCTTACGAAGCAACACATAAACTAGTGTTTAAGCTTCTGTCACTCTAGCAACCCATCATCTACTTATTACTCCCCAATGCCTTCTCCTAGGCCCAAACAATGGTGAAATGTCATGTAGTCGACGTTCACATGACACCACTAGAGGAGAGACAACATATATCTCATCAAAATATCGAACGAATACCAAATTCACATGACTAATTATAGCAAGACTTCTCCCATGTCCTCAGGAACAAACGTAACTACCCACAAATCATATTCATGTTCATAATCAAAGGGGTATTAATATGCATAAAGGATCTGAACATATGATCTTCCACCGAATAAACCAACTAGCATCAACTACAAGGAGTAATCAACACTACTAGCAACCCACAGGTACCAATCCGAGGCTTTGGGGCAAAGATTGGATACAAGAGATGAACTAGGGTTTGGGATGAGATGGTGCTGGTGAAGATGTTGATGGAGATTGACCCCCTCCCGATGAGAGGATCGATGGTGATGATTTCCCCCTCCCGGAGGGAAGTTTCCCCGGCAGAACAGCTCCACCGGAGCCCTAGATTGGTTCCGCCTCGTGGCGGCGGGGTTTCATCCCGTGAGCTAGCTTATGATTTTTCCCTCCATGAAAGACCTCATATAGCAGAAGATGGGCATCAGAGGGCTGCTAGGGGCTCACAAGGTAGGGTGTGTGCCTAGGGGGTAGGGCGCCCCCCATCCTCGTGGATGGTGGGTGGCCCCCCTCTGGTACTTCTTTCGCCCAATATTTTTTATATATTCTGAAAATTTCTCCCATGAAGCTTCAGGGCTTTTGGAGTTGTGTAGAATAGGTCTCTAATATTTACTCTTTTCCAGCCCAGAATTCCAGCTACCGGCATTCTCCCTCTTTATGTAAACCTTGTAAAATAAGAGAGAATATGCATAAGTATTGTGACATAATGTGTAATAACAGCCCAAAATGCAATAAATATCGATATAAAAGCATGATGCAAAATGGACGTATTAACTCCCCCAAGCTTAGACCTCGCTTGTCCTCAAGCAAAAGCCGAGATCGAAAAATATGTCCACATGTTTAGAGATAGAGGTGTCGATAAAAATAAAATACAGACATGAGGGCATCATGATCATTATTATAAACAGCAACACACACACACACACACACACACACACACACACACACACACACACACACACATATATATATATTCATATGATCTCTTATGCTAAAGTAACAATTCAATCGCAATTTCAAGTATGAATCAGAAACTTCATTGAGAACCAACAAACTATAATCTCAGCCATCGAGGCAATTGCAATTTATCATAACATAGGAAAGAGTCAATAAGAGCTTTTCAGGAAGTCCACATACTCAACCATCATTTAGCCTTTCACAATTGCTAACACTCACGCAATATTTATGGGTATGAAGTTTTAATCGGACAGAGAGAAAGATAGGGGCTTATAGTATTGCCTCCCAACCTTTTACCTCAAGGGTAATGCCAACAATAATAGTTCATGAAAACTCACATCCAATTAGCTATATATATCTGGATCTTTCAAACACATTGTGCTTGCCAAAGGATAAAATATAAAAAGGAAAGGTGAAGATCATCGTGACTCTTTGCATGAAGTATAAGACAAGAATGAAAGATAGGCCCTTCACAGAGGGAAGCAGAGGTTGGCATGTGCTTTTATGGTTGGATGCACGAAGTCTTAATGCAAAAGAACGTCCCTTTATATTGCCACTTGTGATATGGACCTTTATTATGCATTCCGTCACTTTTATTTCTTCCACATCACAAGATCGTATAAAGCTTATTTTCTCCACACTAATAAATCATACATATTTAGAGAACAATTTTTATTGCTTGCAACAATGACAACTAACTTGAAGGATCTTACTCAATCCATAGGTAGATATGGTGGACTCTCATGGAAAAACTGGGTTTAAGGATATTTGGAATGTAACATCCCAAATTTTCAATTTGGAATGTTATACACTAGATCATCATGCATATCATATTTTCTTGCATTTTGGTCGATCCTAGAAATTTCACGCAACTCAAGGACCCTCGGAGAGAGTTGGAGATTTCGTCATTTTCATATTTGAGTTTTCTCAAATTTTGAAAAGAGGATCATTGGATTTGTCGGAGTTTATTTGCCTTTTATTTGGATAGGGAAAATGCGCGTTTTCAAAAATTTGCATTCTAGGTCCCGAGAAAAGTTCATTTTGTTCGACTCATTTTTGGGAGTCGGGGAAAATTTACTTTGGGAGTTTTTGAGTTCGTTTAGATTTTCTTTTCTGTGTTTTTCTGCGCGCGAAACCGTTTAAAAAAAAATTCGTCGCGCGCCTGGGCCAAGGCCCAGCCGCAGGCCGGCCAGGCCAGGCCACCGCACGCCGCGCGCCCGCGCGCCAAGGCCGCCGCCGCCGCCCTAGGCAGAGTCCTAGTAGGACTCTCCTCTCCTCTTTCCTCTCCTTCTTTTTTTCTTGCCCCCTCCCCCAAGTCTCCTCTCCCCCTCCTCCTCTTAAATACCCCCAAGACCCCCCCTCTAAACCCCACACCAAGCCCCAAGCCCCTCACCCCGCGCCGCGCCCTAGTGCCGTCGCCGCCCCTTGCCCACGCCGCCGCCGCCCAACGCTGGAGCCTCTCGCCGGAGCCTCGCCGGAGGTAGCCCCGCGCCGCATCTCTCCTATCCCCTCGGTTCGGTTTTCCTTATAAACCGTTCCGATTTTCTTTTTCGTTCTTCGTTTTGATTTCTTTTTTTCGAAACCCTAGATCGGTTTCGTTTTCTTTTCCGGTTTAGTTGCCTAGAGACCGTTCGTCGGACCGTTCGTCCTAACGAACGTGATCACCGGATTATTCTCGGTTAACGAACGTCTGTACATTTAACCGTTCTTCTTTTTCTTCTCGTCGGATTTATTCCGTGATCGCGATCTCAGATCCGATCTTTGTTCTAGTTTATCTTCTCGCTTGTTTATCGGAATCAGGTGATTCAAGCGCCTAGAGTTTCGTTTCGAAACCGCCGTTCCGACTAATCAACTTAAACAAGTTTTTGCTACGGTAAAATTTGACCTAGTTTCAACTTGCTAGAACCGAGTTGTTTTTCTTCCGCCGTTTGTTTTCCGTTGCTTTGTTCGGTTCTTTCTTTCTTTGCAACCGGAGTTCTTAAGTTGAACTTTCTGGTTCGATCTCTTGTTCGAGTTTTACCTGTGCATTAGATGAGTACTTATTGTATGCTTGTTGTTTGTCTGCGATAGATTACACGGATTGCGCCGCCTGTTACTTCGAATCTCTAGGACTCGCGGATCATCAGCAAGGCAAGTAACACTTTGATCATACTTTACTATAACCCAGTTTTATTGCATTAGATCCATCCTCACACATTGCATTGATTAGGATCTAATTAAATTGTGGGATGGGAAGTAGATGAGGTAGTACCTATTACCTGTTTACTATGAAACCTTTGGGAGTTACTTCTACGTTTGCTTATTATGCCATGCTATGCTAGTAGACGTGGATTGGGTGAGTGATATCCATGACATATGTGAGATTGATAATTTTAATGGTTTATCTAAGGTGGCAACTTAAACACACATCTGGGTGGATTGAGGCACCTGATGTCTATCAGGACTTGCCTGTTTTTCTTTGGACCGCCACCCAGGCTCAAAGGGATAATAAGATCTTTCATACTAGAAACTTACGTGTGCAGCCACAAGCCAATATGGGCTCTGGCATAGTTGACTAAGTCGTGTGAACTCTTACAGGGTAGACTAGCAGATGTAGGGGAAAGTAGGTGTACCGGTCTATCCATCGTAAGGTGCTAGCGCTTCTGAAAGACCGTGTCTCGGTCATCCGTTTCTCAAACACCAGTAGTGCGAGAAATCCAACGGAGGCGATCGAGTCTTGTGGGGAAAAGTGCGCAAACCTCTGCAGAGTGTAATAAACTAATCATGATTAGCTGTGTCCCGGTTATGGACATCTTGAGTATCTAGTACTTGAATATCATGTGAATCTCATCATGTTACTTCTAAATTAATATTGTTGGGTTTTAATTGTTCACTTAATTGGGATTGAAAATGCTGTCAACCATTCTCAATGTTTAACAACCACCATGATAGTTAAATAAAATTTATTCCTTTGCAGTAGGGAAAAACTGGCTTTACGCAAAACAGTAACCATAGAGCTTTCCACCAGCCAAATATGCATATAGTATAGCTATTTCATTCCATCATTCTCTATGTGTTACTTTGCCAGCATATTCCATGTGCTGACCCATTTTCGGGCTGCAACGTAAATGGTGCAGACTTTTCAGACGATGATTAAGGTGCTTTTAGGTCGTGGTTCTATACTCAGTGATGCCGTTGGAGTTGATGGACCCATTTATCTTCCAAGTCTTCCGCTGTTATCGATATTAGATGGCCTTAAGCCATATTATTGTAATAAGTTCTCTTTTGAGACATCGATGTAATAAGTGTGTGATTGCCACTCTGCTATAAATCCTTCGAAGTACTGTGTGGTGTCAGCATTACTGATCCAGGGATGACACCGGAGCACAGTAGACTTGATCCATTCGGGTCGGGTCGCTACAGAGATGGTATCAGAGCACACGCTGACTGTAGGACACGACCACTAAGTTAAAGCCATAGATCACCATTCTCTCCTTATTTTCTAACTCCTCATCTTTTCTACTCTTTTAGGATGAAGGACGCGAAGATTAAGTACGCTCAACCGGATGAAGGCACACCTTTTGGATTTCACTTGAAGGAAGTCACCAAGTACCTAAACATTGGATTACCAAGTTTCACGGGAACCTTCAACGCCACTCTGCCTGAAGAGGAGCGCTGGAAGATTTAAGCTCACGTTCCGGGAAGAACATTCGCGCCAATCACAAAGCCCATAGATATTGTTTTCAATGCACCAACCTGGAGTCTAGGAAGGAGCATGGCAGCCCATATCACCATAGGACGCATTGGAGAAGTTTATCAAGAAGACCTCAAGGACACTATCTACCAGATTTGCGGACGCCGAGATGAACAATGGGAGTTAGTCATCACCAAGAAGGATAGATCCATTGCAGCTTTTATCTAGGAGTTACACCAGCACATTCGACGCCACAAGAACCAGATGTGCAATGATATGATAGAGTTGAAGAATGCGAAGGCAAGGATCATCGAGCTAGAAGGAGAACTGAAGGCTACACGCAAGGACTACATGGACGAGATCGTAGCTCTAGCAAGACACAACGGCGATCTTAAGCAAGAGATTGAAGAACTCAAGAGGGAGTTAGCATCCAGGGAGGAAGACATGTACGTCGCATGTCCGGACAACTACATCATCATCGACGACACCGATTCGGATCCAAGTGAACCCGACTTTGAAGACGAAGCTAGAGCGGATATCATGGAGTCTTCCACCGGTTCAAATTTCTAGATGACCACCAACTATTAGTAGTATTCCCCCATGTATACACTATAGTTCGAGCACTTTTGCGATAGCTAGATCGATTGTAAGCCCTTGTTTGAATTGAATGAAGTGATTTTGTGTGCATTTGCTCATGTGCATTGGGGTAGTGTTTTCTCTTTAGACCTCACTCTATTCTTATATCTCTTCTTTTCTAAACCCTCAGATGCCTCCGAGACGTGACAATGGATTTCCACCGGAGCTCACTCAGTTGATCCAACAGCAGAATCAATTGATGCAGATGTTAGTTCAGAATCAGCAGAACAACAACAACAACCCACCACCACCACCACCCCCTGTTGACCACTTAGCCCGTTTCCTTAGGCTAAATCCGCCGGTGTTTTCTAGTAGCACCGAGCCGATAGTAGCAGACGATTGGCTCCGCGAGATAGGAAGGGAGTTGACCACTGCAGGATGCACAGATGGTGAGAAAGTGAAGTTTGCCGCACATCAGCTTGAAGGACCCGCGGCAGCATGGTGGGAGAATTTCACAACCACTTTCCCAGTTGACACTGTCACATGGGATCAGTTCCAGCAAGCTTTCCGCACTGCACATGTTTCAACAGGAGCTATGGCCATGAAGAAGCGTGAGTTTCGCAACTTACGCCAAGGAGGAAGGACAGTTGGCCAGTACGTTGACGATTTCAGCAAGTTAGCACGTTATGCCCCAGATGACGTTGCTACGGATGCAACTAAGCAGGAGAAGTTTCTGGAAGGATTAAATGATGAGTTAAGCATGCAGTTGATGGTAGCAAATTTCAACAATTACCAGGAGTTGGTAGATCGTGCCATCATGATTAAAGGGAAGCAACAGCAGATTGAGAACCGCAAGAGGAAGTATGGACAGGGGAAGCATAACTCTGGAGCCCAGCAGAAGCCCCGTTTTACCCCTAAATCAGGATTTCAGTTTTAGCATACCCATGGAGGAGGTAGTTCGCACAACCATAACAGCCACAAGAATGGTAATGGGAATGGAGGAAGCAACGGCCAGAACCGTACCACCCCATCAACCCCATCCAAGAGAGACCTGAGTCAAGTCACCTGTTTCAAGTGTTCCAAGACCGGACATTATGCCAATGAATGTCCTGAAGGCCAGAATGGAAATGGCAATGGAAGCTCAGGGAAGAAGCCGAACCCTTTCAATAGGGGACAGGTGAACCACGTTAGCATGGAGGAGGTTGAAGATCAGCCTGATGCAGTAATCGGTAAGTTTTTGGTTAAGTCATTTACCGCACTCGTTCTTTTCGATACTGGTGCATCACATTCATACATATCAAGGGGATTTGTGGAAAAATATAGCCTGCCCACTAGGATTCTTAAAACACCTATGCTAGTAAGCTCGCCAGGAGCAGAATACATGGCCAGTCAAGGATGCTTTCAAGTGCCATTAAGCATAGGAAGGCATGTTTTCCCAACAGATTTAATTATTCTAGAATCCCAAGGTTTGGATGTAATTCTCGGTATGGATTGGCTGCCGATGTATGGAGTAAACATCGATTGTGCCAGTAAGACAATTTTGCTTACAACGCCAGAAGGAAGAAGGATCAAGTATGTATCCCGGCATGTGCCAAATAGGACCCAAGTAAATTGCCTAACAGGAGCTGTGCAGGAGGAAGTACCAGTGGTAAAGGATTTTCCTGATGTATTTCCTGAAGAGTTGCCAGGCATGCCACTGGATAGGGACATTGAGTTTTTGATTGAGTTATTGCCAGGTACAGGCCCAATATCAAAGAGACCATACCGGATGCCAGCAAAGGATTTGGTAGAAATTAAGAATCAGATTAAGGAGTTATTGGAGAAAGGTTACATTCGCCCAAGTTCTTCACCTTGGGGATCACCCATACTTCTAGTGTAGAAGAAGGATGGATCATTACGGATGGTTGTTGATTACCGTGGATTGAATGAAGTAACCATCAAGAACAAGTACCCACTGCCAATGATAAATGATCTGTTTGATCGTTTGCAAGGAGCTAAAGTGTTTTCCAAGATCGATTTGCGATCAGGGTACCACCAGTTGAAGATTCGAGAGCAGGACATACCTAAGGCAGCATTCACCACAAGATATGGATTGTATGAGTATACCGTTATGTCATTTGGATTGACTAACGCGCCTGCCTATTTTATGAACCGGATGAACAAGGTGTTTATGGAGTTTTTGGATAAGTTCGTCGTAGTGTTCATTGATGATATCCTGGATTATTCAAAGAATGAAGAAGAGCATAAGGAACATTTGCGTTTGGTTTTGGAAAAACGAAGGGAACATCAGTTATATGCCAAATTTAGCAAATGTGAGTTTTGGTTGAAGGAAGTAGGATTCCTTGGACACGTTATATCCGGAGAAGGGATAGCAGTTGACCCCGCTAAGGTTGAGACCATAACCGAATGGGAAGCACCAACGACAGTTGGAGAGATCCGGAGTTTTCTTGGACTCACAGGATACTACCGGAGATTCATTGAGAACTTTTCAAAGATTGCGAAGCCTATGACGGAGTTGTTGAAAAAGGATACCAAGTTCAATTGGACTGAGGAGTGTGAGGCTAGTTTCCAGGAGTTGAAGAAACGATTGGTTACCTCACCGGTATTGATTTTGCCAGATCAGACCAAGGATTATGAGGTGTATTGCGACGCTTCACGTCGAGGACTTGGAGCTGTGGTTATGCAGGAAGGGAGAGTTGTTTCGTATGCATCACGACAACTGAAGCCTCATGAGTTGAATTATGCCACCCATGATTTGGAGTTAGCAGCCATAGTGCATGCATTGAAGACATGGAGACATTTCCTCATTGGAAATCATTGTGAGGTGTACACGGATCAGAAGAGTTTGAAGTACATTTTCACGCAGAAGGAGTTGAATCTCAGACAAAGGAGATGGTTGGAGCTCATCAAGGATTATGATATGAGATTGCATTACCATCCTGGAAAGGCTAATGTAGTAGCTGACGCATTGAGCCGCAAGAGCCACGTGAACACGTTAATGACGGAGGAAATACCCCGGGAGTTATTAGAAAACCTTCGTGAACTAAGTTTAGAGATAGTTCCGAAAGGCTATGTAGCAGCATTGGAGATTCAGTCAACACTAATGGATAAAACCAGAGAAGCTCAGAAATCTGACAAGGAGATTGCTTCTATAAAGAAGAGAATGAGCGAAGGAAAAGCAAAGGGATTTCGTGAGGATGAGCACGATACCCTATGGTTTGAGGACCGTGTTTATGTGCCAAATGACCCGGAGATCAGGAAGTTGATTCTGCAAGAGGCACATGATTCACCCTATTCGATTCACCCAGGAAATACCAAGATGTATTTGGATTTGAAGGAGACATTCTGATGGACCGGAATGAAGAAGGATATTGCAGCATATGTAGCAGTTTGTGACGTATGTCATAGAGTAAAGGCAGAACATCAGAAGCCAGCCGGATTGTTGCAACCATTGCCAATACCCGAATGGAAGTGGGATAAGATAGGCATGGATTTTATCAGAGGACTACCCATGACGAAAACAGGATATGACTCGATATGGGTAGTAGTTGATCGTTTGACGAATGTAGCACATTTCATTCCAGTTAAGACCACTTACACCAGTGCTAAGTTGGCAAAGATATACATGACTAGGATCATTTGCTTGCATGGAGTTCCAAGGAGTATTGTATCAGATAGAGGAACCCAATTTACCTCAAAGTTTTGGAATCAGTTGCATGAAACTTTGGGAACCAGGATAGAGTTCAGCACCGCTTTTCATCCGCAGACAGATGGACAGACTGAGAGAGTCAATCAGATTTTGGAAGATATGCTGAGAGCTTGTGCACTAGATTATGGATCTAGTTGGGACGATAACTTGCCGTATGCGGAGTTTTCTTATAACAACAGTTACCAAACCAGTTTGAAGATGGCACCTTTCGAAGCTTTATACGGAAGGAGGTGCAGGACAACGTTGTCATGGGACGAAGTTGGAGACCGTCAGTTGTTTGGACCCGATTTGATTAAAGAGTCTGAACAGAAGGTGAAGTTGATTCGCGATAGGCTCAAGGTAGCCCAGTCCAGGCAGAAGAGCTACGTAGATTCTAAACGCTAGGAGACACTTTACGAAACCGGAGACAGGGTGTATCTCCGAGTATCCCCACTTCGAGGAGTTAAGCGCTTTGGAGTTAAGGGAAAATTAGCACCGCGTTTCGTTGGACCATATAAGATCTTGCAACATATGGGAGAAGTCGCGTATAAGTTGGAATTACCAGAGGAACTGTCAGGAGTACATGACGTATTCCATGTTTCTCAGCTGAAGAAATGTCACGCCGAGATGGCAGAGGTACCACTAAGAGATACAGTGCCGCTTGAAGCGATTCATTTGAAGGACGACTTAACGTATGAAGAGAAACCAGTCAAAATTCTCGAGTTTGCCAGCAGAGTTACCCGCAGCAAGGTTATCAAGTTTTGCAAAGTTTAGTGGAACCACCACTCAGAGGATGAAGCCACCCGGGAGAGAGAAGAAGATTTGCTCAAGGACCACCCTCACCTATTTTCTAGCCAACCCGAATCTCGAGGGCGAGATTCATCTTAAGGGGGTAGGTTTGTAACATCCCAAATTTTCAATTTGGAATGTTATACACTAGATCATCATGCATATCATATTTTCTTGCATTTTGGTCGATCCTAGAAATTTCACGCAACTCAAGGACCCTCGGAGAGAGTTGGAGATTTCGTCATTTTCATATTTGAGTTTTCTCAAATTTTGAAAAGAGGATCATTGGATTTGTCGGAGTTTATTTGCCTTTTATTTGGATAGGGAAAAATGCGCGTTTTCAAAAATTTGCATTCTAGGTCCCGAGAAAAGTTCATTTTGTTCGACTCATTTTTAGGAGTCGGGGAAAATTTACTTTGGGAGTTTTTGAGTTCGTTTAGATTTTCTTTTCTGTGTTTTTCTGCGCGCGAAACCGTTTTAAAAAAAAATTCGTCGCGCGCCTGGGCCAAGGCCCAGCCGCAGGCCGGCCGGCCAGGCCAGGCCACCGCACGCCGCGCGCCCGCGCGCCAAGGCCGCCGCCGCCGCCCTAGGCAAAGTCCTAGTAGGACTCTCCTCTCCTCTTTCCTCTCCTTCTCTTTTTCTGGCCCCCTCCCCCAAGTCTCCTCTCCCCCTCCTCCTCTTAAATACCCCCAAGACCCCCCCTCTAAACCCCACACCAAGCCCCAAGCCCCTCACCCCGCGCCGCGCCCTAGTGCCGCCGCCGCCGCCGCCCCTTGCCCACGCCGCCGCCGCCCAACGCCGGAGCCTCTCGCCGGAGCCTCGCCGGAGGTAGCCCCGCGCCGCATCTCTCCTATCCCCTCGGTTCGGTTTTCCTTATAAACCGTTCCGATTTTCTTTTTCGTTCTTCGTTTCGATTTCTTTTTTTCGAAACCCTAGATCGGTTTCATTTTCTTTTCCGGTTTAGTTGCCTAGAGACCGTTCGCCGGACCGTTCGTCCTAGCGAACGTGATCACCGGATTATTCTCGGTTAACGAACGTCCGTACGTTTAACCGTTCTTCTTTTTCTTCTCGTCGGATTTATTCCGTGATCGCGATCTCAGATCCGATCTTCGTTCTAGTTTATCTTCTCGCTCGTTTATCGGAATCAGGTGATTCAAGCGCCTGGAGTTTCGTTTCGAAATCGCCGTTCCGACTAATCAACTTAAACAAGTTTTTGCTATGGTAAAATTTGACCTAGTTTCAACTTGCTAGAACCGAGTTGTTTTTCTTCCGCCGTTTGTTTTCCGTTGCTTTGTTCGGTTCTTTCTTTCTTTGCAACCAGAGTTCTTAAGTTGAACTTTCTGGTTCGATCTCTTGTTCGAGTTTTACCTGTGCATTAGATGAGTACTTATTGTATGCTTGTTGTTTGTCTGCGATAGATTACCCGAATTGCACCGCCTGTTACTTCGAATCTCTAGGACTCGTGGATCATCAGCAAGGCAAGTAACACTTTGATCATACCTTTACTACAACCCAGTTTTATTGCATTAGATCCATCCTCACACATTGCATTGATTAGGATCTAATTAAATTGTGGGATGGGAAGTAGATGAGGTAGTACCTATTACCTGTTTACTATGAAACCTTTGGGAGTTACTTCTATGTTTGCTTATTATGCCATGCTATGCTAGTAGACGTGGATTGGGTGAGTGATATCCATGACAGACGTGAGATTGATAATTTTAATGGTTTATCTAAGGTGGCAACTTAAACACACATCTGGGTGGATTGAGGCACCTGATGTCTATCAGGACTTGCCTGTTTTTCTTTGGACCGCCACCCAGGCTCAAAGGGATCATAAGATCTTTCATACTAGAAACTTACGTGTGCAGCCACAAGCCAATATGGGCTCTGGCATAGTTGACTAAGTCGTGCGAACTCTTACAGGGTAGACTAGCAGATGTAGGGGAAAGTAGGTGTACCGGTCTATCCATCGTAAGGTGCTAGCGCTTCTGAAAGACTGTGTCTCGGTCATCCGTTTCTCAAACACTAGTAGTGCGAGAAATCCAACGGAGGCGATCGAGTCTTGTGGGGAAAAGTGTGCAAACCTTTGCAGAGTGTAATAAACTAATCATGTTTAGCCGTGTCCCCGGTTATGGACATCTTGAGTATCTAGTACTTGAATATCATGTGAATCTCATCATGTTACTTCTAAATTAATATTGTTGGGTTTTAATTGTTCACTTAATTGGGATTGAGAATTCTGTCAACCATTCTCAATGTTTAACAACCACCATGATAGTTAAATAAAATTTATTCCTTTGCAGTAGGGAAAAACTGGCTTTACGCAAAACAGTAACCATAGAGCTTTCCACCAGCCAAATATGCATATAGTATAGCTATTTCATTCCATCATTCTCTATGTGTTACTTTGCCAGCATATTCCATGTGCTGACCCGTTTTCGGGCTGCAACGTTAATGTTGCATACTTTTCAGATGACGATTAAGGTGCTTTTAGGTCGTGGTTCTATACTCAGTGATGCCATTGGAGTTGATGGACCCATTTATCTTCCAAGTCTTCCACTGTTATCGATATTAGATGGCCTTAAGCCATATTATTGTAATAAGTTCTCTTTTGAGACATCGATGTAATAAGTGTGTGATTGCCACTCTGCTATAAATCCTTCAAAGTACTGTGTGGTGTCAGCATTACTGATCTAGGGATGACACCGAAGCACAGTAGACTTGATCAATTCGGGTCGGGTCGCTACATGGAAGCACAAGTAGTACCTCTACTTGGTGCAAAGTATTTGGCTAGCATGAGAGGGAAAGGCAAGATCAACATGTTGGATGATCCATGACAATATAATTTATTTCAGATGTAAGAAAACATAACCCATTTGTAGGATTGAAAGTATGTCTAGAGGGGGGGGGGGGTAATTAGACTACTTGACCAATGAAACATCTATCCTTTTCCCAATTTTAGTCTTTGGCAGGTTTTAGCTATCTTAGCACAAGTCAAGCAACCTTAACACAATTCAAGCAAGCATGCAAAGAGTATATGAGCAGCGGAAAGTAAAGCACGCAACTTGCAAGAATGTAAAGGGAAGGGCTTGGAGAATTCAAACGCAATTGGAGACACGGATGTTTTTGTCGTGGTTCCGATAGGTGGTGCTATCGTACATCCACGTTGATGGAGACTTCAGCCCACGGAGGGTAACTGTTGCGCGAGTCCACGGAGGGCTCCACCCGCGAAGGGTCCATGAAGAAGCAACCTTGTCTATCCCATCATGGCCATCGCCCACGAAGGACTTGCCTCACTAGCGGTAGATCTTCACGAAGTAGGCGATCTCCTTGCCCTTACAAACTCCTTGGTTCAACTCCACAATCTTTGTCGGAAGCTCCCAAGTGACACCTAGCCAATCTAGGAGACACCACTCTCCAAGAAGTAACAAATGGTGTGTTAATGATGAACTCCTTGCTCTTGTGCTTCAAATGATAGTCTCCCCAACACTCAACTCTCTCTCACAGGATATGGATTTGGTGGAACCAAGATTTGAGTGGAAAGCAACTTGGAAAGGCTAGAGATCAAGATTCATATGGTGGGAATGGAATATCTTGGCCTCAACACATGAGTAGGTGGTTCTCTCTCAGAAAATGTGTATTGGAAGTGTAGGTATGTTCTGATGGCTCTCTCTACGAATGAAGAGTGGGTGGACGGGTATATATAGCCTCCACACAAAAACTAACCATTACACACAATTTACCAATCTCGGTGAGACCGAATTGAGAAACTCGGTCAGACCGATTTAGCAAACCTAGTGACCGTTAGGATTTTCGGTGGGACTGAGATGCAACTCGGTAGGACCGATATGGTTAGAGTTAGGGCATAGCATAATCTCATGTGACCGATTACACAAACTCGGTGGGACCGATTTTGGTAATAAGCTAACAAGAGAGTTGGTCAGGTAAACTCGGTGGGACCGATTTGCTCATTTCGGTGGGACCGAAATGTTACAAAAGGGAAACAGAGAGTTTACATTGCAATCTCGGTGGGACCGATCGCTCATCTCGGTAGGACCGAAACGTTACGAAGGGAAACAGAGAGATTAGAACCTCATCTCCGTGTGACCGAAATCCCTATCGGTGAGACCGATTTGCCTAGGGTTGGTGGCAGTGGCTATGACATCTGAAATCGATGGCGCCGGATAGAAAGAATCGGTGGGGCCGAGTTTGACTTTTGGTTTAGGTCATATGTGGATGTGGGATGGTAGTTGAGGGTTTTGGAGCATATCACTAAGCACTATGAAGCAAGAACCTCATCAAGCAACACCTCATCCCTCCTTGATAGTATTGGCTTTTCCTATAGACTCAATGTGATCTGGATCACTAAAATATAAAATGTAGAGTCTTGAGCTTTGAGCTTGAGCCAATCTTTTTTGTCCTTAGTATTTAGAGGGGTCCACTTTCCTCATCCATGCCATGCCATTCATTGAGCTTTTCCTGAAATATTAATCTTGGAATAGCATTAGCTCAATGAGCTATATGTTGTTAGGAATTACCAAAACCACCTAGGGATAGTTGCACTTTCAATCTCCCCCTTTTTGGTAATTGATGACAACATATAGATCAAAGCTTCGACAAATGATAATAAGAGTGAAAAACATTGTCGCTTTGAGAAGTATGTGAAAAGCAAGAGCTCCCCCTAAATTTATGCATAGTTTATGATTTGCTTTGGACTGCAAATGCACAGAGAGTTAGGCTCATGGGTTACTCTTCCATGTCACATACATCTTGGTGGAGCGCTCAAAATGATAATAATTAAATACATGCACTCATCACCAAGCAAAGTGAATGATCATATAGGGATAAAATGACCATGTCATCCAACAAGCATTAATGTAGCATATGATCAAACACACATGATCATGCAAGTATCACACAGACAAAAAGTATCTCAAACAAGCAAAGCAAATAAAGTTCAACCACCAAAGCAAGAGAGAATAAAAAGCAACGCTCTCTCTCGAAGCCTATGATCTATACATTTTTCTCCCCCTTTTGCAACAAGTTACCAAAATGTTCCTAGAAAATGCATAGCACTAAATCATCTCTCAGGCTTGGTCTTCAGGTGGTGGTGTCCGGATAACTCCAAGAACAAAGGCTTCAGTCGATGTAGATGGAGCTGATGGAGTAGGTGCTGGAGCTGGTGGCACTGAAGCTGTAGCTGGTGCAGATGAAGTTGCTCTGGTGTCTGGAATAGGCACTGCAGTAGATCTCTGAGCTCTAGGCACTCTGGCAGATGCATCAGTGGTTGTCTTGCCCTTCCTCTCCTGCATATCATCCTGAAGTTGCTCCACAACAGACTGGATCTCAGTTACCTTCACATCCAAGTCATAGAACTTTTGCTCGACGATCCTTTCCAAGCTCTCCTGGTTTTGAGTCAAGGTGGCCAGCCCTTTCTCAATCCTTAGAGTGGATGCAATCAGGTAGCCAAGCTGATCTTGCTTGCTCTTCAGAAGATACTGAGATGCTTCTTCCATGGTTAGCATCCTTGCAGCTTTCTCAACCTTTGCCTTCTCCCTCTTTGCTTGTGCGTGCATAGAAGATGGTTCATTTTCATCCGTCACCACAGTGTTGTCCTCAAATTTTGGGTAGATGGGCAGGTGCTCCTTGTCCAGCAGATATGTGCCAGTGCCCATCTTGGAGTTAGTCAGCTCCTGGATCTGTGGGGCATACCCACAACTCCTCTTTTGGTCAGCAGCTGTCCTCTTGACAGTTTCAACTATAAGACTCATGATCTTGAACTTTTGTGGGACATCAAAGATGTGAAGCAAGTTAATTGCATGGCAAGAGAGTGTGCCTGAGGATCCAGTTGATAGTTGGCAAGCCTGACAGAAGGTAATGTACATATCCAAACTTGTGTGTCTCAAGAGCAGCATCTGGGATCTCCTTGTACATGTGTGCCATTGTGTTGTGATCCTTATTCTTGTTGCCATAGACATCCAAGTCATCTTCACTCTCTTTTGGGGCATTGATCAACTTAGCCCATTCTGCAACTGTTGACTGGTACCTTGTACCTTCAAACATCCAGACAATCCTTCCATCTGGGTAGAAGTGAGCTATGGAGTAGAACTGCATGATGAGCTCATCATTACATTTTGTGAGCTTCTGAGTCACAAACTCATCAACTCCACAAGCCTTGAAACTGTCATACACACCTGGATAATGTTCATCATTCTCCCTGATGTACTCCCAGTTGACCCATCTCATGTCACACACTATGGGCTTCTTATCAAGCAACACTGTCTCATAGAAATCCCGCCGTTCTTTGGTATGGAACCTGTAGTCCACAGCAGTCCTTCTCCTGGTGGCATATGGATCAGAATCTCTCCATAGCCTCAATCCCGAGTCCTTCCCGATCTTCATGTTCTCAGCTACTGGATGAGCATCATTTTGATCTGGAATTTTTGGCTTCAACTTCCTCAAAACATGTGACTCATCATCTTCTTCTTCCATTGCAGCTTCAGGCACTGGGGCCTTGTTTTTCTCCTCAGCAGGGATGTTCCTGGTGCTCCTCTTTGGTTTTGGCTTTGGAGCTGGAGCAGCAGCCTTAGGAGCAGTCTTAGGCTTAGATGGAACAGCCCCTGCCCTGATGGCATCACCCATAAGCTTCAGAGCTTTGGCTGCTGGTGAAGCATCTTCTTCCTCTTCCTCTTCAGAATCTCTCATGATTGAGGATCTCCCAAGCACTCTGGCAGTGGTCTTCTTGACCCTCTCTTTCCTCTTCTTCCCTTCTGCCATGACCACCAAAAGCTATGGAAATCAAAGCAAATGGAGACCAAAGCTCTTATACCACTTGTAGGATCGAAAGTATGTCTAGAGGGGGGGGGTGATTAGACTACTTGACCAATTAAAAATCTATCCTTTTCCCAATTTTAGTCTTTGGCAGGTTTTAGCTGTCTTAGCACAAGTCAAGCAATCTTAACACAATTCAACCAAGCATGCAAAGAGTATATGAGCAGCGGAAAGTAAAGCATGCAACTTGCAAGAATGTAAAGGGAAGGGTTTGGAGAATTCAAACGCAATTGGAGACACGGATGTTTTTGTCGTGGTTCCGATAGGTGGTGCTATCGTACATCCATGTTGATGGAGACTTCAACCCACGGAGGGTAACGATTGCGCGAGTCCACGGAGGGCTCCACCCGCGAAGGGTCCACGAAGAAGCAACCTTGTCTATCCCATCATGGCCATCACCCACGAAGGACTTGCCTCACTAGCGGTAGATCTTCATGAAGTAGGCGATCTCCTTGCCCTTACAAACTCCTTGGTTCAACTCCACAATCTTTATCGGGGGCTCCCAAGTGATACCTAGCCAATCTAGGAGACACCACTCTCCAAGAAGTAACAAATGGTGTGTTGATGATGAACTCCTTGCTCTTGTGCTTCAAATGATAGTATCCCCAACACTCAACTCTCTCTCACAGGATATGGATTTGGTGGAAAGAAGATTTGAGTGGAAAGCAACTTGGGAAGGCTAGAGATCAAGATTCATATGGTGGGAATGGAATATCTTGGCCTCAACACATGAGTAGGTGGTTCTCTCTCAGAAAATGTGTACTGGAAGTGTAGGTATGTTCTGATGGCTCTCTCTACGAATGAAGAGTGGGTGGAGGGGTATATATAGCCTCCACACAAAAACTAGCCATTACACACAATTTACCAATCTCGGTGAGACCGAATTGAGAAACTCTGTCAGACCGATTTAGCAAACCTAGTGACCGTTAGGATTTTCGGTGGGACTGAGATGCAACTCGGTAGGACCGATATGGTTAGGGTTAGGGCATAATGTAATCTCGGTGTGACCGATTACACAAACTCGGTGGGACCGATTTTGGTAATAAGCTAACAAGAGAGTTGGCCAGGTAAACTCGATGGGACCGATTTGCTCATTTCGGTGGGACCGAAATGTTACAAAAGGGAAACAGGGAGTTTACATTGCAATCTTGGTGGGACCGATCGCTCATCTCGGTAGGACCGAAATGTTACGAAGGGAAACAGAGAGATTACAACCCCATCTCGGTGTGACCGAAATCCCTATCGGTGAGACCAATTTGCCTAGGGTTGGTGGCAGTGGCTATGACATCTGAACTCGGTGGCACCAGATAGAAAGAATTGGTGGGGCCGAGTTTGAATTTTGGTTTAGGTCATATGTGGATGTGGGAAGGTAGTTGAGGGTTTTGGAGCATATCACTAAGCACTACGAAGCAAGAACCTCATCAAGCAACACCTCATCCCTCCTTGATAGTATTGGCTTTTCCTATAGACTCAATGTGATCTGGATCACTAAAATATAAAATGTAGAGTCTTGAGCTTTGAGCTTGAGCCAATCTTTTTGTCCTTAGTATTTAGCGGGGTCCGCTTTCCTCATCCATGCCATGCCATTCATTGAGCTTTTCCTGAAATATTAATCTTGGAATAGCATTAGCTCAATGACCTATATGTTGTTAGGAATTACCAAAACCACCTAGGGATAGTTGCACTTTCAATCTCCCCCTTTTTGGTAATTGATGACAACATATAGATCAAAGCTTCGACAAATGATAATAAGAGTGAAAAACATTGTCGCTTTGAGAAGTATGTGAAAAGCAAGAGCTCCCCCTAAATTTGTGCATAGTTTATGATTTGCTTTGGACTGCAAATGCACAGAGAGTTAGGCTCATGGGTTACTCTTCCATGTCACATACATCTTGGTGGAGCGCTCAAAATGATAATAATTAAATACATGCACTCATCACCAAGCAAAGTGAATGATCATATAGGGATAAAATGATAATGTCATCCCACAAGCATTAATGTAGCATATGATCAAACACACATGATCATCCAAGTATCACACAGACAAAAAGTATCTCAAACAAGCAAAGCAAATAAAGTTCAACCACCAAAGCAAGAGAGAATAAAAAGCAACGCTCTCTCTCGAAGCCTATGATCTATACATTTTCTCCCCCTTTGGCAACAAGTTACCAAAAAGTTCCTAGAAAATGCATAACACTAAATCGTCTCTCAGGCTTGGTCTTCAGGTGGTGGTGTCCGGATAACTCCAAGAACAAAGGCTTCAGTCAATGTAGATGGAGCTGATGGAGTAGGTGCTCGAGCTGGTGGCACTGAAGCTGTAGCTGGTGTAGATGAAGTTGCTCTGGTGTCTGGAACAGGCACTGCAGCAGATCTCTGAGCTCTAGGCACTCTGGCAAATGCATCAGTGGTTGTCTTTCCCAAGCTTCAAAATATCGGATATCGGGTTCATATCGGTTTTGCTTTGACATATCGGATGTCGGATATCGGGTGATATATCGGACGATATGTGAATATATCGGAGAAAACATGTCTAGTTTTTTTTTTCATAATTCTTGTTCAAAACATGTATTTTTAGCAAAACTAAATGTATGATGTCAATGCTTGAACATAACATGTTTAGAGTCCTAGTTTAATAATTTGTTGATTAAGAAACTATTAAGGAAAGATTCACACAATTCTTACTCCATGATTAAGAAAATACGACATGTATGCATTTGTACGAAACATTGTGCATGACTTTGATAATATATGTTGAAGTTTTAAGTGCATAATATTATTTCACTGTTATTTAATAAAGAACTATTATTATCCACGTCACGTGCTATATCGGTGGACATATCAGGCTAGATATCGGCCATATCGGTTGATATTTCAGTCCATATCGGGTGATATGTTTGAAAATGATATTTACAAAATGATATGTTATGTCTATATCGGTAGAGCCCCAAAAGTGATATATCGACCTTTATATCGGTCATATCGGCCTTGATTTAAAAGCTTGGTCTTGCCCTTCCTCTCCTGCATATCATCCTGAAGTTTCTCCACAATAGACTGGATCTCAGTTACCTTCACATCCAAGTCATAGAACTTTTGCTCGATGATCCTTTCCAAGCTCTCCTGGTTTTGAGTCAGGGTGGCCAGTGAAGGAAATATGCCCTAGAGGCAATAATAAAGTTATTATTTCCTTATTTCATGATAAATGTTTATTATTCATGCTGGAATTGTATTAACCAAAAACATAATACATGTGTGAATACATAGACAAACAGAGTGTCACTAGTATGCCTCTACTTGACTAGCTCGTTAATCAAAGATGGTTATGTTTCCTAACCATGGACAAAGAGTTGTTATTTGATTAACGGGATCACATCATTAGGTGAATGATCTGATTGACATGACCCATTCCATTAGCTTAGCACCTGATCATTTAGTATGTTGCTATTGCTTTCTTCATGACTTATACATGTTCCTATGACTATGAGATTATGCAACTCCCGTTTGCTGGAGGAACACTTTGTGTGCTACCAAACGTCACAATGTAACTGGGTGATTATAAAGGAGCTCTACAGGTGTCTCCAAAGGTACATGTTGGGTTGGCGTATTTCGAGATTAGGATTTGTCACTCTGATTGTCGGAGAGGTATCTCTAGGCCCCCTCGGTAATGCACATCACTTAAGCCTTGCAAGCATTGCATCTAATGAGTTAGTTGCGGGATGATGTATTACGGAACGAGTAAAGAGACTTGCCGGTAACGAGATTGAACTAGGTATTGGATACCGACGATCGAATCTCGGGCAAGTAACATACCGATGACAAAGGGAACAACGTATGTTGTTATGCGGTCTGACCGATAAAGATCTTCGTAGAATATGTAGGAGCCAATATGGGCATCCAGGTCCCGCTGTTGGTTATTGACTGGAGACATGTCTCGGTCATGTCTACATTGTTCTCGAACCGTAGGGTCCGCACGCTTAAAGTTACGATGATAGTTTCATTATGAGTTTATGTATTTTGATGTACCGAAGGTTGTTCAGAGTCCCGGATGTGATCACGGACATGACGAGGAGTCTCAAAATGGTCGAGACATAAAGATCGATATATTGGAAGCCTATATTTGGACATCGGAATCATTCCGAGTGAAATCGGCATTTTACCGGAGTACTGGGGGTTACCGGAACCCCCCGGGGGGTTAATGGGCCTTCATGGGCCATAAGGGAGAAGGGAGGGGCCGGCCAGGGCAGGCCGCATGCCCCCTCCCCCCTAGTCCGAATAGGACAAGGAAGGGGGGGGGGGGCGGCGCCCCCCTTTCCTCTTCTCCTTCCCCCTTTCCTTCTCCAACAAGGCAAGAGAAGGGGGAGTCCTACTCCCGGTGGGAGTAGGACTCCTCCAGGCGCACCCCTTGGGGCCGGCCGCACCTCCCCCTCCCTCCTTTATATACAGGGGCAGGGGGGCACCCTATGAGACACAAGTTGATCATCGTGATCATTCCTTAGCCGTGTGCGGTGCCCCCCTCCACCATATTCCACCTCGGTCATATTGTAGCAGCGCTTAGGCGAAGCCCTGCGACGGTAGAACATCAAGATCGTCACCACGCCGTCGTGCTGACGGAACTCATCCCCGAAGCTTTGCTGGATCGGAGCCCGGGGAGCGTCATCGAGCTATACGTGTGCTAAGAACTCGGAGGTGCCGGAGTAACGGTGCTTGGATCGGTCGGATCGGGAAGACGTATGACTACTTCCTCTACATTGCGTCAACGCTTCCGCTTCGGTCTACGAGGGTACGTAGACAACACCTTCCCCTCTCGTTGCTATGCATCACCATGATCTTGCGTGTGCGTAGGAGAATTTTTGAAATTACTACGTTCCCCAACAGTGGCATCCGAGCCTAGGTTTTATGGTTTGATGTTATATGCACGAGTAGAACACAAGTGAGTTGTGGGCGATATAAGTCATACTGCCTACCACCATGTCATACTTTGGTTCGGCGGTATTGTTGGATGAAGCGGCCCGGACCGACATTACGCGTACGCTTACGCGAGACTGGTTCTACCGCCGTGCTTTGCACACAGGTGGCTGGCGGGTGTCAGTTTCTCCAACTTTAGTTGAACCGAGTGTGGCTACGCCCGGTCCTTGCGAAGGTTAAAACGGCATCAACTTGACAAACTATCATTGTGGTTTTGATGCGTAGGTAAGATTGGTTCTTGCTTAAGCCCGTAGCAGCCACGTAAAACTTGCAACAAACAAAGTAGAAGACGTCTAACTTGTTTTTGCAGGGCATGTTGTGATGTGAAATGGTCAAGACATGATGCTAAATTTTATTGTATGAGATAATCATGTTTTGTAACTGAGTTATTGGCAACTAGCAGGAGCCATATGGTTGTCGCTTTATTGTATGCAATGCAATCGCCCTGTAATGCTTTACTTTATCACTAAGCGGTTGCGATAGTCATAGAAGCATAAGATTGGCGAGACGACAACGATGCTACGATGAAGATCAAGGTGTCGCGCTGGTGACGATGGTGATCATGACGGTGCTTCGGAGATGGATATCACAAGCACAAGATGATGATGGCCATATCATATCACTTATATTGATTGCATGTGATGTTTATCTTTTATGCATCTTATCTTGCTTTGATTGACGGTAGCATTATAAGATGATCTCTCACTAAATTATCAAGAAGTGTTCTCCCTGAGTATGCACCGTTGCCAAAGTTCGTCGTGCCCAGACACCACGTGATGATCGGGTGTGATAAGCTCTACGTCCATCTACAACGGGTGCAAGCCAGTTTTGCACACGCAGAATACTCAGGTTAAACTTGACGAGCCTAGCATATGCAGATATGGCCTCGGAACACGGAGACCGAAAGGTCGAGCGTGAATCATATAGTAGATATGATCAACATAATGATGTTCACCATTGAAAACTAATCCATTTCACGTGATGATCAGTTATGGTTTAGTTGATTTGGATCACGTGATCACTTAGAGGATTAGAGGGATGTCTATCTAAGTGGGAGTTCTTAAGTAATATGATTAATTGAACTTAAATTTATCATGAACTTAGTCCTGGTAGTATTAGCATATCTATGATGTAGATCAATAGCTCGCGTTGTTGCTTCCCTATGTTTGTTTTGATATGTTCCTAGAGAAAAACTATGTTGAAAGATGTTAGTAGCAATTATGCAGATTGGATCCCTGATCTAAGGTTTATCCTCATTGCTGCACAGAGGAATTATGTCCTTGATGCACCGCTAGGTGACAGACCTATTGCAGGAGCAGATGCTGACGTTATGAATGTTTGGCTAGCTAAATATGATGACTACTTGATAGTTTAGTGCACCATGCTTAACGGCTTAGAATCGGGACTTCAAAGATGTTTTGAACGTCATGGACCATATGAGATGTTCCAGGAGTTGAAGTTAATATTTCAAGCAAATACCCGAGTTGAGAGATATGAAGTCTCCAACAAGTTCTATAGCTAAAAGATGGAGGAGAATCGCTCAACTAGTGAGCATGTGCTCAGATTGTCTGGGTACTACAATCGCTTGAATCAAGTGGGAGTTAATCTTCCAGATAAGATAGTGATTGACAGAATTATCTAGTCACCATCACCAAGTTAGCAGAACTTCGTGATGAACTATAGTATGCAAGGGATGACGAAAACGACTCCCGAGCTTTTCATGATGATGAAATCGATGAAGGTAGAAATCAAGAAAGAGCATCAAATGTTGATGGTTGACAAGATCACTAGTTTCAAGAAAAGGGCAAAAGGAAAAAGGGGAACTTCAAGACGAACAGCAAGCAAGTTGCTGCTCAAGTGAAGAAGCCCAAGTCTGGTCCTAAGCCTGAGACTAAGTGCTTCTACTGCAAAGGGACTGGTCACTGGAAGAGGAACCACCCCAAGTGATTGGCGGATAAGAAGGATGGCAAAGTGAACATAAGTATATTTGATATACATGTTATTTATGTGTACTTTACTAGTGTTTATAGCAACCCCTCAGTATTTGATGCTAGTTCAGTTGCTGATTAGTAACTCGAAACGGGAGTTGCAGAATAAACAGAGACTAGTTAAGGGTGAAGTGACGATGTGTGTTGGAAGTAGTTCCAAGATTGATATGATCATCATCGCACACTCCCTATAATTTCGGGATTAGTGTTGAACCTAAATAAGTGTTATTTGGTGTTTGCGTTGAGCATGAATATGATTTGATCATGTTTATTGTAATACGGTTATTCATTTAAGTAAGAGAATAAATTGTTGTTCTGCTTACATGAATAAAACCTTATATGGTTACACACCCAATGAAAATAGTTCATTGGATCTCGATCGTAGTGATACACATAATCATAATATTGAAACCAAAAGATGCAAAGTTAATAATGATAGTGCAACTTATTTGTGGCACTGCCGTTTTAGGTCATATTGGTGTAAAGCGCATGAAGAAACTCCATGTTGATGGGCTTTTGGAATCACTTGATTATGAATCAGTTGATGCTTGCGAACCATGCCTCATGGGCAAGATGACTAAGACTCTGTTCTTCTGAACAATGGAGCGAGCAACTGATTTGTTGGAAATCATACATACTGATGTATGTGGTCCGATGAATATTGAGGCTCGCGACAGGTATCATTATTTTCTGATCTTCACAGATGATTTGAGCATATATGAGTACATCTACTTGATGAAACATAAGTCTGAAACATTTGAAAAGTTCAAAGAATTTCAGAGTGAAGTGAAAAATCATCGTAACAAGAAAATAAAGTTTCTACGATTTGATCGTAGAGAAGAGTATTTGAGTTACGAGTTTGGCCTTCAGTTAAAAACAATGTGAAATAGTTTCAAAAATTCATGCCACCTGGAACACTACAGCATTATGGTGTGTCCGAACGTCATAGCCGTACTTTATTGGATATAGTGCAATCTATGATGTTTCTTACCAGTTTACCACTATTGTTTTGGGGTTAAGCATTAAAGGCAGCTGCATTCACGTTTAAAAGGGCACCATCTAAGTCCGTTGAGACGACACAATCTGAACTGTGGTTTGGCAAGAAACCAAAGTTGTCGTTTCTTAAAGTTTGGGATTGTGATGCTTATATGAAAAGGTTTCATCCTGATAAGCTCAAAACCAAATCGGAGAAATATGTCTTCATAGGATACCCAAAGGAAACTGTTGGGTACACCTTCTATCACAGATCCGAAGGCAAGACATTCGTTGCTAAGAATGGATCCTTTCCAGAGAAGGAGTTTCTCTCGAAAGAAGTGAGTGGGAGGAAAGTAGAAAACTTGATAAGGTAATTGTACCTTCTCCCCTATTGGAAAGTAGTTCATCACAAAAACTGTTCTTGTGACTACTACACCAATTAGTGAGGAAGCTAATGATGATGATCATGTAACTTCAGATCAAGTTACTACCAAATCTCGTAGGTAAACCAGAGTGAGATCCGCACCAGAGTGGTACGGTAATCCTGTTCTGGAAGTCATGTTACTAGACCATGACGAACTTGCGAACTATGAGGAAGCGATGATGAGCCCAGATTCCGCGAAGTGGTTTGAGGCCATGAAATCCGAGATATGATCCATGTATGAGAACAAAGTTTGG
This sequence comes from Triticum monococcum, assembly GCA_034509565.1. Lineage (NCBI taxonomy): Eukaryota > Viridiplantae > Streptophyta > Magnoliopsida > Poales > Poaceae > Triticum > Triticum monococcum. The sequence goes on from CM067845.1 coordinate 678,530,889, forward strand.
ACTTTGGTTGACTTGCCCGATGATCGGCAAGCAATTGAGAATAAATGGATCTTTAAGAGGAAGACGGACGCTGATAGTAGTGTTACTATCTACAAAGCTAGAATTGTCGCAAAAGGTTTTCGACAAGTTCAAGGTGTTGACTACGATGAGAGTTTCTCACTCGTATCTATGCTTGAGTCTGTCCGAATCATGTTAGTAATTTCCGCATTTTATGAAATCTGGCAAATGGATAAACAAAACTGCTTTCCTTAATGGATTTATTAAAGAAGAGTTGTATATGATGCAACCAGAAGGTTTTGTCAATCCGAAAGGTGCTAACAAAATGTGCAAGCTCCAGCGATCCATCTGTGGACTGGTGCAAGCATCTCGGAGTTGGAATATACGCTTTGATGAGTTGATCAAAGCATATAGTTTTATACAGACTTGCGGTGAAGCCTCTATTTACAAGAAAGTGAGTGGGAGCACTACAGCATTTCTGATAAGTATATGTGAATGACATATTGTTGATCGGAAATAATGTAGAATTATTCTGTAACGCATAAAGGAGTGTTTGAAAGGAGTTTTTCAAAGAAAGACTTCGGTGAAGCTGCTTACATATTGAGCTTCAAGATCTATAGAGATAGATCAAGACGCTTGATAAGTTTTTCCAATGAGTACATACCTTGACAAAATTTTGAAGTAGTTCAAAATGGATCAAGCAAAGAAAGGTTCTTGCCTGTGTTACAAGGTGTGAAGTTGAGTAAGACTCAAAGCCCGACCACGGCAGAAGATAGAAAGAGAATGAAAGTCATTCCCTATGCCTCAGTCATAGGTTCTATAAAGTATGCCATGCTATGTACCAGATCTATTGTATACCATACACTGTGTTAAGAGAGGGAGTACAATAATGATCTAGGATTAGATCAATGGACAGCGGTCAAAATTATCCTTACTGGCATAAGGATATGTTTCTCGATTACGGAGGTGACAAAAGGTTCGTCATAAAGGGTTACATCGATGCAAGTTTTGACACTGATCCAGATGACTCTAAGTCTCAATCTGGATACATATTGAAAGTGGGAGCAATTAGCTAGAGTAGCTCCATGCAGAGCATTGTTGACATAGAAATTTGCAAAATACATGTGGATCTGAATGTGGCAGACCCGTTGACTAAACTTCTCTCACAAGCAAAACATGATCACACCTTAGTACTCTTTGGGTGTTAATCACATAAGCGATGTGAACTAGATTACTGAATCTAGTAAACCCTTTGGGTGTTGGTCACATGGCGATGTGAACTATGGGTGTTAATCACATGATGATGTGAACTATCGACATTAATCACATGGTGATGTGATCTAGATTATTGACTCTAGTGCAAGTGGGAGACTGAAGGAAATATGCCCTAGAGGCAATAATAAAGTTATTATTTCCTTATTTCATGATAAATGTTTATTATTCATGCTAGAATTGTATTAACCGGAAACATAATACATGTGTGAATACATAGACAAACTGTCGGGGGTGCTGATCCCACGAACACCTATGGGACCACGGCGGACCGAGGCCCCTTTCGGTTCGGCAGGGGGGCGGAGAGGTCACAAAGAGCAGATCGAGGCGAAACGCATGAGCGACGCGATCAGTTTACCTAGGTTCGGGCCGCACGGATGCGTAAAACCCTACTCCTGCTTTGTGGTTGTATTGAGTTCTTGCTCGGGAGCGCTGATTGCTACAGTATACACCAGCAGCTAGCTAGACCGAGTGTGAGAGAGAATCGTCCCCCCTCTACGTTGCGCATGGGCCTCCTTTTATATGTCAAAGGGGTCACCGACAGGTGGCAACATAGTTGAGGGTAAAAATGGAAAAGACGTGGTGGTTGGCACCACTGCCTACTACAGCATATCATACCTAACCTAAGCGGCAGGGGACAAAGGCATTAAATGCCTGTCTGCGTCGCCTAGACGGTGCAGAAAGGGACCGCCAGGGATGCCACTGCTTGCCATGATGGCTATCTTGTCAGCGCCGCTTGCCACCGTGTACCTCTGGCTGCACAGCCTTCCGCCACGTACGCCTGGAAGGGCCTTAGAGCGACACGTTGGTGGATGTGCTGGAGCGCAGGTACAGGATGGAAGCTTGCCGCGGGAGCTTGTCCCTTACTGGGTCTTGCCGAGACACATGGTGCGCTGCGGCAAGTTCCTTGAGATGCCTTGGTTGGCCTCCCCGGCAAGCTCCTCTTGCCGGGGTTTTATCTCCTTCCCGGCAAGCTCCTCTTGCCGGGGCCTTGTCTCCTTGGTTTGGATACTTTGTTCTTGAATGGCTCCAAAGGAACCACGGAGGATCTTGGCGGTCGCCTGGCAAGCTTTGCCGCGGGACGCTGCGACTGCCCGTGCACAAGTTCGGGATACTAAGGTACCCCTACTTTAGTACACCGACAGGAGCCCCCGGGCCTAGGCCATACACGGTGCCGAGCGCTGTTGGGCCAGGCCCAAAATAGGGCACGGGCACGCGCGGCCTAGGTTACGCCGTAGCTCACTCCGCATCCACCGCGCCCTCCCCGCACGGCACGCGTCGAATGCAGCATCGTGGGAGAGATCGTGGGTGGTTGCTTTATTTGGAAAGGCGGAACGTCCGCCCACTCCCCCTTTATAAGCAAGGGGAAGCAGGGGTAGTGCGCCCACTCGCCCCCTTTCCGTTGCAATCTTGAAAATCTCCGCCCCGCCTCCGTCTTCCCAAAGCAAATAGAGCGCAGCGCCCTGCCCCCCGCATTGCCACCAGCACCACCAACGCCGTTGACCTCCTCCACCGCTTCCGCCATGGCTCCGAAAGCCGACAAGGGGAAAGCCGTGAAGTCGTCCGAGGCGTAGCGGCTTGCGGCACTGCGGAAGGAGCGAGCCATCTTCCCCCCCAAGCTCGCCGCGAAGGAGCTGAGGGAGTACTACTACCTGTTCTGGTCGACGGAGACGCGAGCTCACCCAAGCACCAAGGTACTTCCAGCTGCTGCTCACAAGACTGCTCCGCAAGGATATCCCTTTTTTGCCGTCTTCTTCTACTGCGGGCTCTGCCCGCCCTTTTCAGAATTCTTCTGTGATATCATGAATACCTACAACCTCTGCCTCCTTGACTTCACTCCCAATGCCGTCCTCACCATGGCCGTTTTCGCACACCTTTGCGAAAACTTTGTCGGAGTCCACCCTAATGTAGCCCTCTTCCGCCATTTCTTCATTCCTCGGGTAGAGAGAGGAGAGCCCTTGTCTGGCAGAATCACCTGGGTCTCTAGGACCGACAAGAAGGATTCTTATTTGGAGGGCGAGTTCCGTGGCAAGTGGGAGGAGTGGAGGGCAGATTGGTGTTGGATTGTCGAGGAGAGCCCGCAGCCGTTCACCGCCCGGCACCAAGTAGCAGCAGTACGCGACAACGACTGGGGTGACGTGGCCCCGGAGGACAGCAGGCTAAGGATTGCCGTCACCAGGATCCAACGCCTCAGGCTTGCCGGACTCACCATAGGCGCCGTTGGCGCAGACTTCCTTCGCCTCCGCATCGCCCCCCTGCAAGAACGGAGAAGGCCTACTTGGGAGTTCAAGAACGCGGCAGACATCATGAGGCTGCGCCCGGGGCTCAACTATAATTTCACCGTCTTGGAGCTCAACGCAATGCTGTAGGAGCTCTTCAAGTATGATCCTGACCACCCAGAAGTCTTCAGGTTGCCGCAGGGCGTCGTCCCGCTATGCAACAATTCTGTGCTCGACCGCATTAGGGCAATCATGCCGCTGTGCGATTCACACGGAATCGTGCCGACTTGGCAGGAGCCAGAAGACGACGTCATGCAGCAGTTCTTCGACACCTTGGTGGAAGTGCCAATCTGCGCCGACGAGAAGGACGGCCTCACCCGCGACACCACCGAGGCGGAGTTGAAGCGCATCGCCACCAGGTTGGAAGAAGCGGCGGCAGCTGCTTCGGCGGGCGAGTTTGGCTTTACCTTGGAAGAGGCAGCGGCAGCAGAGGCGGCAAACCATGCCGAGCGAGAAGATCTTGCCGGCAAGAATGAACTTGCCGGCAAGAAGGAGGTTGCCGGGCGCGATGCCGAACCGAGCAAGGTTGCCGGGCATGACGCCGAACCGAGCGGGCCCGCCGAGGATGCGAGCGGCTCGTTGGAGATCGGCTCTTCTTCCACTTCGTCCTCAGACAGCACGGCGCCCGCAGCGCCTCCGTCTCCACCAAGAAGGCGTCTCCGCAAGGTCGGGGATGCAGCGAGGCGGCAGGCACACCGACAGTCGCCGCGCCGCGCGACATGCTCCACCGCGGCAAGCACTGTTGCCGCGGGAGCGCCCCACGCTACCGCAACAACTGGAGCGGGGTCTTCTCGGACTGCTGCCTCCGCTCCCGCCAAGCGGCCAAGGGAGCCTACTACTCCACCTTCCCGCGCCGGACGCGAGCCGGACTTCGACTTCTCCGCGTTCAGCTTCGACGAGGAAGAGGAAGAAGAGTAAGTTTCTCATGTTTGTTCTTGGAGTTCTTCGATTTTTGCTGTTTTTGTCTTGTCTTGTTTCTCACTTGCCTTTCTCTGAATCTGTTCCTTTTTAGGACTCTGGCGCAGAGAGCGGCAAAGAGAGCCAAGGCGCCGGTGATTGTCATCGAGGACGAACCCACCACGTCAGCAGGGGACGCACCTGAGACAAACTTGCCGGACCCGGCGGCTGATCTTCAGAGCAGCCCCCAGCATAAGTGTCTTGTTCGTTTTCCGCTGTCGGGTGCACACGAAGATCCTTGCTTTGCTGATGTTTGTTTGTTGACTTGTGCAGGAGCAGAACAGCCTCACCAGGAGGAGGCTGCCCCCGAAGCGCCAAGGGAGAGTCCTCCGGCGAGGGAGAGGTCTCCGGCAAGGGAGAGCTCTCCGGCAAGGGAGGACCCCCGGCAAGGGAGGGATCTCCGGCAAGGGACTGCGTCAGCGATCCCCCGGCGACGGAGACCACAGATGCAGACCCTGGCACAGGTAACTTCCTTGTTCCAAGACTCCCCTTGGCTTCTTCTTCTTTTGGATTTTGCTCAAATTTTGCTTGAATCTTCTCCCCTCTTCCGGCTGTCAGATCCATCTGCTGCAGAGCCGATGGAGACTGAAGTCGCCGCCGACGACGCTATTGCCGCCGAGGAAGCAGCCGGCGCCGGTGAGGAGGCCGCCAGGGTTGCCGCTGCGGAAGCGGGCGGGGAGTCTGGTGGTCGTACTGACGACTCGGAGGCCGTAGGAGCGCCAGGCGCTGCTCCGACCACGGACTCCTCCGCCGCTGCCGCTGCGCCAGGCTCCGAAGAGCCCCAGCCTGGCGTCTACCTGAAGGCCGGCGACGACATCTTCATCAACCTCCCGTGGGCCTCAAGCTCCAGGGCGCCGGTCGAGGGAGAGATGCTTGACGGAGAGGTGCTTGCCTCCGCCGGGCTGAAGCTGGTCGATGCACCAAGTAGCAGCAGCGGTGAACCCGAAGAGGAGCGTCTGCTGCGGAAGCTAGTGGCGCTCTATCGCGCCCGGCAAGCCAAGTTGGAGTCCTGCGAAGCACTCGTCGCGAAGGCCGGTGCTGATATCGAGAAGCGCGCGGAGGAGCTCCGGGGCGCCAATCAGGAAGCTCTCCGCTCCCTGGCAAAGGAGCGGGAGCAACTTGCCGAAGCGCAGCAGGCCTTCCTTCTCGAGAAGGCCGACGTCGAAGAGCGCCAATGCCTTGCCACGGAGAAGTTGTCTTCGTAGGAGGGTGACTTGGCGCAGCGGAAGGTCAACCTCGATAGCCACGAGGAGGAGCTTGCGGCGCGCGAGCGGGCAGTTGGTGGGGCCCTCAAACAAGCCGAAGACGCCGCCACAGCTGCTGAGGCCGCCAAGAATGAGCTGGAGCTGAAGGTGGCGCAGCTAGAGGCGAGTCTTAAGGTGAACGGTAACGAGCTTGCCGCGCTCAAACTTGAGCGGGAGAAGGACGCCAACAGCTACTCGGAGCTGCAGGCCCATCTTGCCGAGAAGGACAAGGAACTTGACGCCGCCAAGAATTCCAACGCTGATCTCGAAGTGAAGCTGGCGGCCCTGACGCAATCTCTGGACGGCGCCAAAGAGCAGGAGACAGCCTTGAAGGAGGAAATCAAGGCCGGTAAGGTGCTGCTGGCGAGTGCTGCTGCCACCCAGAAGACCTTGTCGGAGAACGTGGAGCACTGGACGGAGGGTCTGGTGAACGTCGCCGCAGACGTCGACAAGGAGCTGGCGCAATTGGGGATGATGGATCTCGGGTACTCCTCCGATGAGAACCTCCAACCCAGCGCCAAGCTGACCCTGTTCTTCAAAGGCGTGGCGACGGTGCTTCAACGACTACGGGAGCAGATCCCGAAGCAGCTTGCCGACGAGTCGCGCAAGATTTGCGCGGGAGCTCTCCAGAAGGTGCTGATGAAGGTGGCCTTCCGCAACCCGGGCCTCCGCCTCACCAACGTCCTCCGAAGCTTGCCGCCAGATGCTGATCTGGAGGAGCTCAAGGCCCTTGTCGCACCTATTGTGGACAGGGTGAGCGACATCAAGAGGGTCGAGGGCGACCGCGTAGACTAGGCCGCCTATTTCCTTCTTTCCTTGTCGCTGTTAACTATGTTACGAAAAACAGTCTGTTAGAGCTGCGACAAGTTATTTTGTAATGTACTCTATCTTGGGCAGTAATTGCTATGTTATTTCCTTTACTTGATTCCTTCCCTTGTATGTTTTTACCCTACGCTTTTAGGGAACTTGCCGGTGCGAGCACCTTTGCCGCGAGCGCTGAGTGCGGAACGTCAGCAACCTTCGGGCGGTGTCGTGGCCGACAAGAAACCTTGTCGCAGAGCTAGTCGCAGCTCACTTAAGTTGTTGAGCGGACTCGAAACAACAGTAAGGGCGCAACCAGCTACGAGTTGGTTCCTCCGCGCACAGGTTTTCCATACAAAGGACGGTCGTTCAAGGAAGATAACTCTATAAATTTAAGAATCTGATTGCTCAAACTTTGGCAAACTTATCTTTTCTGTTGTTTGCTTCCCGGCAAGGTGAAACCTTCTTGAACGACGCCTGGTCCATACCGTATCTTCTCCTTCCCCCCCGGCAAACTTGTGCGCGAGAGAACCCTCCTTTCCTTGAGAGAAAAAAAGAAGAAGGAGAAAAAGCTATGGAGCCTTAGGGCTCGCTATTGCTCACTGGGTGTAAGTGCTGCACAAAGTGTCAGATAACACATGCAAATAAAAAGCATGAAAATCGACAAGGTGTGCTGAGCACTTGATTTCTATGCACGGGGTCTGCGCCCGGCTTTGTACAAAGGATTACATGCAACAGCGGCAAGACTTGTACAAAAGGTGGTTGCCGGAACGGGTTCCGGCAACCGCGCCCTACGGGTAAAACTTGCGAAGATGCTCAATATTCCAGGAGTTGCTCACTGGTACGCCATCCTCGGTCTCAAGGCGGACAGCGCCAGGCCTAGTTACTTGTTTCACCCGGAAAGGGCCTTCCCACTTTGGCGTCAACTTGTTGGAATTCTTGGCGGACTGAACGCGCCGAAGAACAAGGTCGCCTTCCTCGAGACTTCTGGCGTTAACTTTGCGGCTATGGTAGCGGCGCAAAGCTTGCTGGTAGCGAGCAGCTCGCACAGCAGCCTGAAGACGGTCTTCCTCAAGGAGCAGCGCGTCATGTTGCCACAGCTGCTCTTGCTCAAGCTCATCATAAGCGAGCACTCGAGGCGACCCGTATACGAGTTCCGTGGGGAGAACTGCCTCCACTCCATAGACTAGAGCGAAGGGTGTCTGGCTAGTGGCTCGATTTGGCATCGTCCTGATCGACCAAAGAACCACCGGCAGCTCCTCGATCCAGTTTCTTCCGCACTTGTGCAGCCTGTTGAAAGTTCTGGTCTTGAGCCCGCGCAGCACTTCAGCATTTGCCCTCTCCGCTTGACCGTTGCTTCTCGGGTGAGCAACAGAAGCGAAGCAGACCTTGGCGCCAAGATCTTGGACGTACTGCATGAAGGTGCGGCTCGTAAATTGCGTATCGTTGTCGGTGATTATCCTGTTAGGGATCCCGAAATGGCAAACAATCGACCTGAAGAACTTGACTGCTGACTGTGCTGTCACCTTCCTCACTGGCTCCACTTCCGGCCACTTTGTGAACTTGTCGATCGCAACGTACAAGTACTCAAAGCCCCCGACAGCTCGGGGGAAGGGGCCGAGGATGTCGAGCCCCCAGACCGAAAATGGCCAGGATAAAGGGATCGTTTGGAGAGCTTGAGCTGGCTGGTGTATCTGCTTGGAATGGAACTGGCACGCTTCACACTTGGTTACTTGTGCAGTTGCATCCTGGAGGGCTGTCGGCTAGAAGAAACCTTGCCGGAATGCTTTGCCGACAAGTGCTCTTGCGCCAATGTGGTGACCACATATGCCTCCATGTATCTCTGCCAACAGCTTTTGTCCATCTTCCCGGGGAGTACACTTCAATTTCACACCGTTGAGTCTTCTTCTGCACAGTGTGTTATCGACAAACTGGTACATACTAGACTGCCGGGCTACTCTTTCCGCTTCTTCTTGCTCTTCGGGAAGTTCTCCTGTCTGAAGGAAACGGACAATCTGCTGTGCCCATGTTGGAGCTTGTGGCTCGACAACGAGGACTAAAGGCATATCTACTGCTGCGGGAACATCCGCTTCTACGGCAAGAACCTGCGGCTCTGCCGGAGCTTGACGTTCCCCGGCAAGCTTGCCGGAGCAAAACTTGTCGGGAGCGTCTGCTTCAACGGAACAAACCCTGGGATTTGCGGGAGTAGACTGTTCCTCAGCACTGTTGGTGTTGATCTTGGGGACCTTTTTGGCGGCGGCTTCGGGAAGATCTGCCGGAAAATAGTCGCCAGAAATCAACTTCCTCTTCTTGCTCTGTCCAGTTGACAGTGTTACGGACGGCTGAGTTAATTTGAGCACAAAAATCCCTGGTTCCATAGGTAATTTAAGTGCAGCGCACTTTGACAGGCCATCGGTAATGTCATTTTGAGCCCTCGGGACATGCTCCATCTGCAGGCCGTCAAAGTGCTCTTCTAGCTTTCTCACTTCGTCAACATAGGCTTCCATCAAAGGACTCTGGTAATTCTTGTTCACTTGGCGGATGACAAGCTGCGAGTCACCCCTGACAATGAGCTTCTTAATCCCAAGGTCTGCCGCGATCCTGAGATCGGCAAGCAAGCCTTCATACTCTGCAGTATTGTTTGTCGCTTGCTCCTTGGGAAAGTGCATCTGGACTATGTACTTGAGGTGCTCTCCGGTGGGTGCGACAAGTAGCACACCAGCACCGGCGCCTTGCAGCGAAAAGGCACCGTCAAAGTACATGAGCCACTCTTTGTTTGTTTCCTTGGCGGGGATGCTCGTCTCCGGAATTTCTTCGTCTGGTGTTGGCGTCCACTCTGCTATGAATTCTGCCAATGCTCTGCTTTGGATAGTTGAAGTGCTCTCAAATTTGAGACCAAAGCTTGACAGTTCCAATGCCCACTCGACAATCCTCCCTGTCGCTTCTGGATTCTGCAGTATCCTCTTCAGTGGAAAGCGAGTGACAACTGTGATCTCATGTGCCTGGAAGTAATGGTGCAGCTTTCTCGAGGCCATAAGAAGGCCGAGAAGCAACTTCTGCACACCAGAGTACCTTGACCTAGCCCCCTGCAGAAGGGAACTGACAAAGTAGACTGGGCGCTGCACCATTCTTTTTTGCACCTCTTCGCATGCCTGTGCAGATCCATCCTTGTCGGGACCAGAGCTTGTCAGGGAAGCCCCCTGCTTGTCGCTGGATGCGCTTGCCGCGATTGCTGGCTCGTCATCTGCCTCCCTCTCTGCCACTAACGCAACACTAACCACTTGATTGGTTGCCGCTATATACAGCAGCAACTTCTCTTGCGGTTTAGGTGCGGCAAGTGTTGGAGTGGAGGACAGGTATCTCTTCAAGTCCTGCAGTGCAGCCTCCGCTTCCGGAGTCCATTTCATTGGACCTGCCTTTTCAAAATTTTGAAAAATGGCAGGGCGCGCTCAGCAGACCGAGAGATAAACCTACTGAGAGCAGCCACGCAGCCGGCAAGTCTTCGTACATCCTTGACGTGCTTCGGTGCTTCGATCTGCTCGATGGCCTTGATCTTGTCGGGATTGGCTTCAACTCCCCGCTGAGACACAAAGAACCCGAGAAGCTTGCCGGAAGGGACTCCAAACACACACTTCTCGGGGTTGAGCTTGAGGTTGATCTTGCGCAGATTTGCAAAGGTCTCGTCTAAATCTTGAATTAGAGTTGCCCTGTCTTTGCTCTTGACCACTATGTCATCCATGTAGGCTTCTACATTTCTGTGTATTTGTGGTTTCAGAGCGACGTGGACTACTCTTGCAAATGTTGAAACAACATTCTTTAATCCGAAAGGCATCCGTATGAAACCAACTTCCTCTTCTTGCTCTGTCTAGTTGGTGGTGTTACGGATGGCTGAGTCAGCTTGAGCACAAAAATCCCTGGTTCCACAGGAAATTTAAGTGCAGCACACTTCGACAGGCCATCGGCAATGTCATTCTGAGCTCTTGGGACGTGCTCCATCTACAGGCCGTCAAAGTGCTCTTCTAGCTTTCTCACTTCGTCGATGTAAGCTTCCATTAAAGGACTCTGATAATTCTTGTTTACTTGGCGGACGACAAGCTGCAAGTCACCCCTGACAATGAGCTTCTTAATCCCAAGTTCTGCCGCGATCCTGAGACCGGCAAGCAAACCTTCATACTCTGCAGTATTGTTTGTCGCTTGCTCCCTGGGAAAGTGCATCTGGACTATGTACTTGAGGTGCTCTCCGGTGGGTGCGACAAGCAGCACTCCAGCACCGGCGCCTTGCAGCGAGAAGGCACCGTCAAAGTACATAAGCCACTCTTTGTTTGTTTCCTTGGCGGGGATGCTCGTCTCCGGAATTTCTTCATCTGGAGTTGGCGTCCACTCTGCTATGAACTCTGCCAATGCTCTGCTTTGGATTGTTGTTGTACTCTCAAATTTGAGGCCAAAGCTTGATAGTTCCAGTGCCCACTCAACAATCCTGCCTGTCGCTTTTGGGTTTTCCAGTATCCTCTTCAGCGGAAAGCGAGTGACAACTGTGATCTCATGTGCCTGGAAGTAATGGCGCAGCTTTCTCGAGGCCATGAGAAGACCGAAAAGCAACTTCTGCACACCAGAGTACCTTGACCTAGCCCCCTGCAAAAGGGAACTGACAAAGTAAACTGGGCACTGCACCATCTTCTTCCGTATCTCCTCTTGCATCTGCGCAGATCCTTGCTTGTCGGGACCAGAGCTTGTCGGGAAAGCCCCCTGCTTGTCGCTGGATGTGCTTGCTGCAGTTGCTGGCTCGTCCTCTGCCTCCCTCTCCGCTACTAACGCAGCACTAACCACTTGATTGGTTGCCGCTATGTACAGCAGCAACTTCTCTTGTGGTTTAGGTGCGACAAGTGTTGGAGTGGAGGACAGGTATCTCTTCAAGTCCTACAGCGTAGCCTCCGCTTCCGGGGTCCATTTCATGGGACCTGCCCTTTTCAAAATTTTGAAAAACGGCAGGGCGCGCTCAGCAGACCGAGAGATAAACCTGCTGAGAGCGGCCACGCAGCCGGCAAGCTTCCGTACATCCTTGACGCGCTTTGGTGCTTCGATCTGCTCAATGGCCTTGATCTTGTCGGGATTAGCTTTGATTCCCCGCTGAGACACAAAGAACCCGAGAAGCTTGCCGGAAGGGACTCCAAACACACACTTCTCGGGGTTGAGCTTGAGGTTGATCTTGCGCAGATTCGCAAAAGTCTCTTCTAAATCTTGGATCAGAGTTGCCCTGTCGTTGCTAACGAGCGCGCTTTCCTATTTAGGGTCAAGCGTGGCACTAATGGTGAAGGTACCACCAGTGCCGTACTCCTTGGCGGACACCTTCTTGATATGTGGTGGAGCTGCCATTGCCTTTTTACACTTGCCGGTGGGGCTCGATGGTGCGTCCTCGACGGCAGCGCAGCACTCCGAGGAGGTGCGCTTGCCGGAGTGGGCATCAGAGCTCTTGCCGGACTTGGTCTTCTTCTTCCCCTCGGTAGCTTCAGCGGCAAGTGTCTTGTGATCTGTTGCAGCTGCTGCTTCCCGGTAGATCTTGTCGGCGCAGATAAGGGCATCCTTCTTGTCGCCAGGGACAGAGATAACACTTATCGGGTCTGGCATCTTGAGCATGTTGTATGCATAGTGAGAGGCTGCCATGAACTTGGTGAGTGCTGGACGGCCAAGTATCCCATTGTAAGGCAATGGGAAATCGGCAACGTCAAAAGTGACCCTCTCAGTTCTGAAGTTCAGCTCGCTGCCAAATGTCACCGGCAACGTGACCTTCCCTTTCGGCTAGCTCCTTCCCGGGTTAATTCCTTGGAACGTGCCGGTCTCTTCGAGCTCGCTGTCAGGGATCTGGAGTTTCTGGAGCACAGCGGAGGAGATCAGATTTAAGCCGGCCCCACCGTCAACTAGCATCTTAGTGACTTTGAGGTTGCAGATTGTTGGCGAAACCAACAACGGCAAGCACCCGACCGCAGTTGTGCGATCAGGGTGGTCCTCAATGTCAAAGATGATAGGCGTGCTGGACCATTTCAGAAGCTTGCACGATTCGACAGGTGGCTCTGCCGCATTAACTTCCCGTAGCCACTGTTTGAGTTGGCGGTGGGAAGTATGCAGAGAAGCACCGCCGTCAATGCACAAGACTTTTGTAGCTTTCTAAAACTCCTGCTCACTGTTCTCGACATCATCCATGTCTTCGTCGTCGTCATCGTCTTCATCCTTGTCGCGGCCGCGGGGAGGTCTGTCTCCTTGCCGCTGCATGGCCTTGCCGCGGCGTCCTCCCTGGCCGGCGCGTTTGTTGCCGGCTTCTCCACCGCCTCCTTGGGCCCTCTCCTTGTCGCGCCACTCATACTCAGCCTTTTGTTGCTGGACAAGCTGCTCGACTTTCTTGCAGCTCTGGAGGTCATGGCCTTTGGTGCGGTGGATCTTGCAATACTGCTTGTCCGTGCCGTCCTACTTGTCGGCGGCCGCCACAGCCTGGCAGTTGGTGCACGCGGCAACCTCCTTGCCGGAGCTACCAACTTTGGCTTGCTTGGCGCCACCGTCGTTGCCGAACTGCTCAACGACTAGCACCTCTTTACCCTTCTTGTTCCTATTGCGCCGTCGGTTTTTCTTTGCCGGGGCAGCATCCTCGCTGTCAGATCCTCCCGCTCCTGTAGTCTCTCCGGGGAGTTTCCTCCCTTCCTCAGCACGTGCGCACTTGTCGGCCAGGGCATATAGCTCACTGACATCTCTGATCCTGCTCATCGCCATCTCCTCCCGCATCCTGCGATTACGCACGTTCTGATGGAACGCGCTAATAACCGCGACAGGGTGGATATCTGGGATGTTTCGCTGTACACGGCTGAATCTCTGGATATACTTGCGCAGGGGCTCTCCTTCCTTCTGGGCGAGCAGGTGAAGATCACTTTCCTAGCCATGAGGTTTGTGGCCGCCTGTAAAGGCGCCAACAAACTGATGGCACAAGTCCGCCCAAGAGGATATGGAGTTGTCCGGCAAGTGCATGAGCCAGGACCTGACTTCGGGCTTGAGAACCAGCGGGAAGTAGTTGGCAAGGACCTTGTCGTCTCGCCCCCCGGCAGCTTGCACCGCGATGGTGTAGATGCTGAGGAACTCTGACGGGTGCGACTTGCCGTCGTACTTCTCTGGTACGTCTAGCTTGAAATGCTTCTGGTTGGGCCACTGGACTTGCCGCAGCTCACGGGTAAACGCAGGGCAACCTACCGCGTACGGCAAGTCGCCTGGTTCTCCGGGCGCATGCATGTCAACAGAAGGCCCAGCGCGCAGGTCTGATTGACGCCGTGCTTCTCTTCGGCGCTCAATGCATGTTTGAGCGTCTTCTTGCTGTCGCTAATGAAGAACTTGGCGCTGATCGCGACGAGCTCGCGGATCTGATGACGCGGTGGAGTTGCTGTCGAGGTGGATCCGACGAGTCGGCGATCTTGGCCTTCGAGGCGGAGAGTGCACAGTGGTTGCACCCTCCCCGGTCTTGTCGCCACCGGCTCGCGCCTGACTGACTTGCCGCGGTTACGATGCACTCGGCTGCCATGGGTCGTCGCCGTTGGCGAAGCCGATGAGGCTCTGGATAGTGGCCCTCTAGTCATCGATTTTCTCTGGTGCTCGAGGGTAATCTAGGAGCAGTTGAGCTCGTGCCAAAGCTTCTGCCGGAGTGGCGGGTGGTGGCGGCGAACGGCGCGATGAACGGGATATGCTCGGACTTCTAACTACGTTAGAAGGAGCAGTATCTCGTCCAGGCGACCGTGCCACGCTCGCGCCAGCATGCTGGCATGCATGCTGGTCTCGAGCACTCCGGGATCCGCCAGCTTGATCTTGGCCCAGCAAACGTATGGTACCGTGAGTACCATGACGCTGCTGGTCCCGCGCCTCCTGAGATGGGCGCGGTGCGTGTACGGACGCCGAGGTCTTGGAGTGCGCTCGGTCGTTGTGGGAGCCGACTGCGCCGCCGATGTGCAGCGCAGTCTTGTCCTTGGACCTGGCAGCACCATGAGCCTCCTCGTCGGCGCCCGTTCTCCCGCTGGCGTCTACTCCACCAGCCGTTCGCTCTTGCGGTGGTGGGCTCGGCGCGGACGGAGCAGCTGCCTCCGAAGCCTTCTTCTTCGGCGGCATGTTGATGAAGATGATGAAGATTCGGCTCGTGCGAACGCCGGATCAGATTCACACAGCCTCGACGCACCCCCTACCTGGCGCGCCAAAGATGTCGGGGGTGCTGATCCCACGAACACCTATGGAACCACGGCGGACCGAGGCCCCTTTCGGTTCGGTAGGGGGGCGGAGAGTGCACGAAGAGCAGATCGAGGCGAAACGCACGAGCGACGCGATCAGTTTACCCAGGTTCGGGCCGCACGGATGCGTAAAACCCTACTCCTGCTTTGTGGTTGTATTGAGTTCTTGCTCGGGAGCGCTGATTGCTACAGTACACACCAGCAGCTAGCCAGACCGAGTGTGAGAGAGAATCGTCCCCCCTCTACGTTGCGCATGGGCCTCCTTTTATATGTCAAAGGGGTCACTGATAGGTGGCAACATAGTTGAGGGTAAAAATGGAAAAGACGTGGTGGTTGGCACCACCGCCTACTACAGCGTATCATACCTAACCTAAGCGGCAGGGGACAAAGGCATTAAATGCCTGTCTGCGTCACCTAGACGGTGCAGAAAGGGACCACCAGGGACGGCACTGCTTGCCATGATGGCTATCTTGTCAGCGCCACTTGCCACCGTGTACCTCTGGCTACACAGCCTTCCGCCACGTACGCCTGGAAGGGCCCCAGAGCGACATGTTGGTGGATGCGCTGGAGCGCAGGTACAGGATGGAAGCTTGCCGTGGCAAGCGCCTTGCCGCGGTTATTATCTTGTCGTGTCCAAGAGCTTGTCACTTACTGGGTCTTGCCGGGACACATGGTGCACTGCGGCAAGTTCCTTGAGATGCCTTGGTTGGCCTCCCCGGCAAGCTCCTCTTGCCGGGGTTTTATCTCCTTCCCGGCAAGCTCCTCTTGCCGGGGCCTTGTCTCCTTGGTTTGGATACTTTGTTCTTGAATGGCTCCAAAGGAACCACAGAGGATCTTGGGGGTCGCCTGGCAAGCTTTGCCGCGGGACGCTACGACTGCCCGTGCACAAGTTCGGGATACTAAGGTACCCCTACTTTAGTACACCGACACAAACAGAGTGTCACTAGTATGCCTCTACTTGACTAGCTCGTTAATCAAAGATGGTTATGTTTCCTAACCATGGACAAAGAGTTGTTATTTGATTAATGGGATCACATCATTAGGTGAATGATCTGATTGACATGACCCATTCCATTAGCTTAGCACCCGATCGTTTAGTATGTTGCTATTGCTTTCTTCATGACTTATACATGTTCCTATGACTATGAGATTATGCAACTCCCGTTTGCCGGAGGAACACTTTGTGTGCTACCAAACGTCACAACGTAACTGGGTTATTATAAAGGAGCTCTACAGGTGTCTCCAAAGGTACATGTTGGGTTGGCGTATTTCGAGATTAGGATTTGTCACTCCGATTGTTGGAGAGGTATCTCTGGGCCCTCTTGGTAATGCACATCACTTAAGCCTTGCAAGCATTGCAGCTAATGAGTTAGTTGCGGGATGATGTATTACGGAACAAGTAGAGAGACTTGCCGGTAATGAGATTGAACTAGGTATTGGATACCGACGATCGAATCTCGGGCAAGTAACATACCGATGACAAAGGGAACAACGTATGTTGTTATGCGGTCTGACCGATAAAGATCTTCGTACAATATGTAGGAGCCAATATGGGCATCCAGGTCCCGCTGTTGGTTATTGACCGGAGACATGTCTACATTGTTCTCGAACCGTAGGGTCCGCACGCTTAAAGATACGATGACAGTTTCATTATGAGTTTATGTATTTTGATGTACCGAAGGTTGTTCGGAGTCCCGTATGTGATCACGGACATGACGAGGAGTCTCAAAATGGTCGAGACATAAAGATCGATATATTGGAAGCCTATATTTGGACATCGGAATCGATCCGAGTGAAATCGGCATTTTACTGGAGTACCGGGGGTTACCGGAACCCCCCCGGGGGGGGGGGGGGGGGGGTTAATGGGCCTTCATGGGCCATAAGGGAGAAGAGAGGGGCCGGCCAGGGCAGGCCGCGCGCCCCCTCCCCCCTAGTCCGAATAGGACAAGGAAGGGGGGCGGCGCCCCCCTTTCCTCTTCTCCTTCCCCCTTTCCTTCTCCAACAAGGCAAGAGAGGGGGGAGTCCTACTCCCGATGGGAGTAGGACTCCTCCAGGCGCACCCCTTGGGGCCGGCCGCACCTCCCCCTCCCTCCTTTATATACGAGGGCAGGGGGCACCCTATGAGACACAAGTTGATCATCGTGATCGTTCCTTAGCCGTGTGCGGTGCCCCCCTCCACCATATTCCACCTCGGTCATATTGTAGCAGCGCTTAGGCGAAGCCCTGCGACGGTAGAACATCAAGATCGTCACCACGCCGTCGTGCTGACGGAACTCATCCATGAAGCTTTGCTGGATCGGAGCCCGGGGAGCGTCATCGAGTTGTACGTGTGCTAAGAATTCGGAGGTGCCGGAGTAACGGTGCTTGGATCGGTCGGATCGGGAAGACGTATGACTACTTCTTGTACGTTGCGTCAACACTTCCGCTTTGGTCTACGAGGGTACGTAGACAACACTCTCCCCTCTTGTTGCTATGCATCACCATGATCTTGCATGTGCATAGGAGAATTTTTGAAATTACTACGTTCCCCAACAGCCAACCCTTTCTTGATCCTTAGAGTGGATGCAATCAGGTAGCCAAGCCGATCTTGCTTGCTCTTCAGAAGATACTGAGATGCTTCTTCCATGGTTGGCATCCTTGCAGCTTTCTCAACCTTTGCCTTCTTCCTCTTTGCTTGTGCGTGCACAGAAGATGGTTCATTTTCATCCATCACCATAGTGTTGTCCTCAAATTCTGGGTAGATGGGCAGGTGCTCCTTGTCCAGCAAATATGTGCCAGTGCCCATCTTGGAGTTAAACAGCTCCTGGATCTGTGGGGCATACCCACAACTCCTCTTTTGGTCAGCAGTTGTCCTCTTGATAGTTTCAACTATAAGACTCATGACCTTGAACTTTTGTGGGACATCAAAGATGTGAAGCAAGTTAATTGCATGGCCTTTGATCATCTTGTGATCACCTGACTTTGGCAAGAGAGTGTGCCTGAGGATCCAGTTGATAGTTGGCAAGCCTGACAGAAGGTAATGTACAGATCCAAACTTGTGTGTCTCAAGAGCAGCATCTGGGATCTCCTTGTACATGTGTGCCATGGTGTTGTGATCCTTTTTCTTATTGGCATAGACATCCAAGTCATCTTCACTCTCTTTTGGGGCATTGATCAACTTAGCTCATTCTGCAGCTGTTGACTGGTACCTTGTACCTTCAGACATCCAAACAATCCTTCCATTTGGGTAGAAGTGAGCTGTGGAGTAGAACTGCATGATGAGCTCATAATTCCATTTTGTGAGCTTCTGAGCCACAAAATCATCAACTCCACAAGCCTTGAAACTGTCATACACACCTGGATAATGTTCATCATTCTCCCTGATGTACTCCTAGTCGACCCATCTCATGTCACACACTATGGGCTTCTTGTCAAGCAACACTGTCTCATAGAAATCCCGCTGTTCTTTGGTATGGAACCTGTAGTCCACAACAGTCCTTCTCCTGGTGGCATATGGATCAGAATCTCTCCATAGCCTCAATCCTGAGTCCTTCCCGATCTTCATGTTCTCAGCTACTGGATGAGCATCATTGTGATCTGGAATTTTTGGCTTCAACTTCCTCAAAACATGTGACTCATCATCTTCTTCTTCCATTGCAGCTTCAGGCACTAGGGCCTTGTTTTTCTCCTCAACAGGGATGTTCCTGGTGCTCCTCTTTGGTTTTGGCTTTGGAGCTGGAGCAGCAGCCTTAGGAGCAGTCTTAGGCTTAGATGGAACATCCCCTGCCCTGATGGCATCACCCATAAGCTTCAGAGCTTTGGTGCTGGTGAAGCATCTTCTTCCTCTTCCTCTTCAGAATCTCTCATGATTGAGAATCTCCCAAGCACTCTGGCAGTGGTCTTCTTGACTCTCTCTTTCCTCTTCTTCCCTTCCGCAGCAGCTTCTTTGGGTTCAGATTCCAAGGGTACTTGAGTAGAGGCTCTGGCTTTAGACATGGGAATTCTCTTTGCAGGCACTTTGGTTTTCATACCAGGCTTAGTTGCTGCAGAAGTGATATATTCCTTTTTAACCACTTTCTTCTTGGAAGTGGCCTCATCCTTAACTGCCACATAGTCTTCATCCTCAGATTCAGATGTTCTCTTCTTTCTGGCCCTGGTGGCAGCTTTGGGTAAGTTGCTTGGGGTGCTCCTGCTACCCTCATCAGAGCTGCTAGAGGGACTAGTGCCCTCACTCAAGTGAACCTGCTCCTCTGACTTGTTCTGGTTGTCACTCTGATCAGACATATTGCAAACACTGACAGCAGACCCTGTGAATAGATATAGATGAGATAGAGTGGATGGGCATCACAAAATGCAGAGGTTTTTGCAAAATAATGAGTCAAAAACTTAGTTTTAGTTTTCCACAGAAAGCATTTCGGATCAACCGATTTGTAAACTCGGTGATACCGAAGCCGCTGTTGGAACCTAAACTAGTGAACTCGGTCAGACCGAGTCACAGTTCGGTGGCACCGAGACTGCTAGGGTTTCATAGAGTCCTGAACTCGGTCACACCGATTTGCAATTCTCGGCCAGACCGAGAATCACATGTGCAATGTCCTGAGCCAAATCGGTGGTACCGAGTTCCACAAGTCGGTGGGTCCGAGATGGTTTCGGCGAAAACCTAACCCTAAATTTTCAAATCACGACTAAACTACGGAGTGTTTTCGATGGATAGAATGATCTCAATCATGGCAAGATACATGGCGAACACAATGTGCTAGGAATCAGATAAGGATAGCACAGTGATCGAGTTCATACCCTAGTTCGGCGATGAACTCGCTAGGGCGGCAACGGCGGGGATGATTCCGTTGACGGCGGCAGAGACCAGCGGCAGGAGGCGGCTGGCGACGAGGAGGACGATCCGGAGACCCTGGAGGTAGAGCAGGCTAAACGCGGGTCGAGGAAGTTCGGAAAGTTTTCCAAAATTTGACCCGTGGATATATATAGCCCGACCCTATCGGTGTGACCGAGTGGAACAACTTGGTGGCACCGAGATTCATAACTGCAAGCAGTTAGTGAAACTCGGTGTGACCGAAAAGTTCGAATCGGTTGCACCGAGGTTGAAAACCTAGATCGACTTAGTGATCTCGGTATGACCGAAATGGGTGAATCGGTCAGACCAAAACGCACAAAGAAGTTTTGGAAGTTTAAGTCTATGACGAATTAGGGACTCTGAGTGCTCCTCACACAGAGTGATTCGAATCTGACTTGATCAAATTTTGTGATGCAGCATGAATAGAGTTTGAGACGAGAAAAGCATAGATAGCTAGAGAAGGTTCTTAGGCATTCTTGTCCATCCACTTGGCCAAAAGAAAAGGAACCCAATCAATCAAAACAACAAGTGGATGTCCTCGAATGAGCAAATCATGCAACCAACATGCTCACACAATAAAATGGCAATTGAAATATGTGGCAAAGCATGCACAAACAATTCTAGCATCTATCAAGCAATTGGCGATGACTAGGTCATCTATATATGAGTATATTGACTTAGGAGTCAAATGAGAACATTTTATCATAGGTCATACTCATCGTTTAAGCACAAGTGGGGTTACCACTTTTACATAAAGCATTGTTGTGTTCACACCATTAGAGTTGCTTTAACTCAATTGTTAGAGTAAAGCTCCCCCTAGATGTGAGATCCCCCCTAAGAGGGATGAACTAACCTTGGGTTTTGTCGACGATGACTTCATGTAGGTGTTGAAGATGTGGATGCTCTATGTTGATGTAGATCATTTGGAGCTATCCTTTGGAGTGAGTTGCACTTTCAATACCTACATGGGTTAGTCCCACAAGGAACAAACAAGGATATCCATAGACATAGAGTGATGCACACACAAGATGATATCTATGAAAGCTTTAGGTTACCTTGTCCCTTGTCTTACCAACAAGAGGGTTTGTGACTCCTTGAACTAGTGCAAGATGTGGAAGTTGATTGCACTTGTTCTTGCCAAAATGATAAGAGTGAAGTATGTTGGCAGACTCACCCTCAAGAACTCTCTAGTTCTTCTTCTTTGGGATCCACACCATCTTGATGGGAATCCTCGGAGTTGTAGTTGTACTTGATGAAGTGGAACTTGATATAGTCTTGGGAACCCACTTGACCAAGGCCTTAGGAGCTTCTTCAAATGCATCAATTTCCTCTTGAAGCTTGTCCTTGCCTTTTTGCCGGTGGTCTTGTGGTGGAAGATCATCTTGAGCTTGTGTCCCTTTGGAAGAAGTAGGATCATACTTCTCTTGTTCAGGAACAAACTTCGTCTTAGGGTATTGATCTTCTTGCCACTCAACTCCATTGGCATTGAACTTTCGTTCAAAACCAATACCTTGATTCTTCCGGTGCCTTCCTTGCTTGCGCACAATTTCCTCGAATTGCTTACTCCCGACAAGGCTCTTGTAAACACCTTTCTCTATAATTCCCTTCAATAAGCTATTTTCTTGCTCAAGTATAACTTGGCTAAGAGAATCATTAGTGGAATCAAGAGAACTACTAGAAGCAACAACATTGGATTTAGCATGATAATTGTTACTACTAGAGGAAGAATCTTTCTTGTTCTTGTTACTAGAATTGACTTGAGGCATGTAAGTGGATAAGAGTAAACGCTTGGCAATGTAAGAAGAACTTTTCTTGCGAAGATCATCATTGATTGCCTTTAAGAACCCATGCTCTTGCTCAAGGTTGAGCTTTTCAAAACGTAATTTCTCATGAGTCCTTAAAAGTTCTCGATGATCTCCTAAGATAGTTTCATGAGCTAACTTAAGAGTGTTTAGTTCTATAGTTAGAGACTCAATCTTATCCTTATCATTGTCATTCGTTTCATCATAGTATTCATCACTATAGTTGTCAACAAGTAAATCATCATCACCTAACAAGTCATCTTCATCACTACTGAAATCAACATACTCGGGGTGTGATACCTTTGGGCCTTTGGCCATGAAGCACCTTCCAATTCCTTCATTTGGTGAATCAAATATGTCGTAGGAGTTGGTTGACACAAGTGCTAGACCGGCAACACCTTCATCTTGAGTATATTCAGAGTCCGAGTGATAGCTTCTCTCGGAGTCATTGTCGGAGTCGGAGTCGGAGCCGGATGTTGGGGAACGTAGTAATTTCAAAAAATTTCCTACGCACACGCAAGATCATGGTGATGTATAGCAACGAGAGGGGAGAGTGTGATCTACGTACCCTTGTAGATCAACAGGGGAAGCGTTGACACAACGTAGAGGAAGTAGTCGTACATCTAACCGATCCGACCGATCCAAGCACCGTTACTCCGGCACCTCCGAGTTCTTAGCACACGTACAGCTCGATGACGCTCCCCGGGCTCCGATCCAGCAAAGCTTCGGGGATGAGTTCCGTCAGCACAACGGCGTGGTGACGATGATGATGTTCTACCGACGTAGGGCTTCGCCTAAGCACTACAACGATATGATCGAGGTGGAATATGGTGGCAGGGGGCACCGCACACGGCTAAGGAACGATCATGTGGATCAACTTGTGTGTCTAGAGGTGCCGCCTGCCTCCGTATATAAAGGAGCCAAGGGGGAGGGGGCCGCCGGCGAGGAGGAGGGCGCAGGAGGAGTCCTACTCCTACCGGGAGTAGGATTCCCCCCCAATCCTAGTTGGACTAGGATTCCCTGAGGGGGAAAGAGAGAGAGGGGGGCCTGCCACCTCTCCTAGTCCTAATAGGACTAGGGGAGGGGGGAGGCGCGCGGCCACCTTGGGCTGCCCCTTTCTCCTTTCCACTAAAGCCCATTAAGGCCCATATGGCTCCCGGGGGGTTCCGGTAACCTCCCGGTACTCCGGTAAAATCCCGATTTCACCCGGAACACTTCCGATGTCCAAATATAGGCTTCCAATATATCAATCTTTATGTCTTTACCATTTCGAGACTCCTCGTCATGTCCGTGATCACATCCGGGACTCCGAACTAACTTCGGTACATCAAAATGCATAAACTCATAATAACTGTCATCGTAACGTTAAGCATGCGGACCCTACGGTTCGAGAACAATGTAGACATGACCGAGACACGTCTCCGGTCAATAACCAATAGCGGGACCTGGATGCCCATATTGGCTCCTACATATTCTACGAAGATCTTTATCAGTCAGACCGCATAACAACATACATTGTTCCCTTTGTCATCGGTATGTTCCTTGCCCGAGATTCGATCGTCGGTATCCAATACCTAGTTCAATCTCGTTACCGGCAAGTCTCTTTACTCGTTCCGTAATACATCATCTCGCAACTAACTCATTGGCTGCAGTGCTTGCAAGGCTTATGTGATGTGCATTACCGAGAGGGCCCAGAGATACCTCTCCGACAATCGGAGTGACAAATCCTAATCTCGAAATACGCCAACCCAACATCTACCTTTGGAGACACCTGTAGAGCTCCTTTATAATCACCCAGTTATGTTGTGACGTTTGGTAGCACACAAAGTGTTCCTCCGGGAAACGGGAGTTGCATAATCTCATAGTCATAGGAACATGTATAAGTCATGAAGAAAGCAATAGCAACATACTAAACGATCGGGTGCTAAGCTAATGAAATGGGTCATGTCAATCAGATCATTCAACCAATGATGTGACCTCGTTAATCAAATAACAACACCTTGTTCATGGTTAGGAAACATAACCATCTTTGATTAACGAGCTAGTCAAGTAGAGGCATACTAGTGACATTAAGTTTGTCTATGTATTCACACATGTATTATGTTTCCGGTTAATACAATCTTAGCATGAATAATAAACATTTATCATGATATAAGGAAATAAATAATAACTTTATTATTGCCTCTAGGGCATATTTCCTTCAGTCTCCCACTTGCACTAGAGTCAATAATCTAGATTACACAGTAATGATTCTAACACCCTTGGAGCCTTGGTGCTGATCATGTTTTGCTCGTGGAAGAGGCTTAGTCAACGGGTCTGCAATATTCAGATCCGTATGTATCTTGCAAATCTCTATGTCTCCCACCTGGACTAGATCCCGGATGGAATTGAAGTGTCTCTTGATGTGCTTGGTCCTCTTGTGAAATCTGGATTCCTTTGCCAAGGCAATTGCACCAGTATTGTCAAGATTTTCATTGGACCCGATGCACTAGGTATGACACCTAGATCGGATATGAACTCCGTCATCTAGACTCCTTCGTTTGCTGCTTCCGAAGCAGCTATGTATTCCGCTTCACATGTAGATCCTGCTACGACGCTTTGTTTAGAACTGCACCAACTGACAGCTCCACCGTTTAATGTAAACACGTATCCGGTTTGCGATTTAGAATCGTCCGGATCAGTGTCAAAGCTTGCATCAACGTAACCTCTTACGGTGAGCTCTTTATCACCTCCATATACGAGAAACATATCCTGAGTCCTTTTCAGGTATTTCAGGATGTTCTTGACCGCTGTCCAGTGATCCACTCCTGGATTACTTTGGTACCTCCCTGCTAAACTTATAGCAAGGCACACATCAGGTCTGGTACACAGCATTGCATACATGATAGAGCCTATGGCTGAAGTATAGGGAACATCTTTCATTTTCTCTCTATCTTCTGCAGTGGTCGGGTATTGAGTCTGACTCAACTTCACACCTTGTAACACAGGCAAGAACCCTTTCTTTGCTTGATCCATTTTGAACTTCTTCAAAATCTTGTCAAGGTATGTGCTTTGTGAAAGTCCAATTAAGCGTTTTGATCTATCTCTATAGATCTTTATGCCTAATATGTAAGCAGCTTCACCGAGGTCTTTCATTGAAAAACTCTTATTCAAGTATCCCTTTATGCTATCCAGAAATTCTATATCATTTCCAATCAGCAATATGTCATCCACATATAATATCAGAAATGCTACAGAGCTCCCACTCACTTTCTTGTAAATACAGGCTTCACCGAAAGTCTGTATAAAACCAAATGCTTTGATCACACTATCAAAGCGTTTATTCCAACTCCGAGAGGCTTGCACCAGTCCATAAATGGATCGCTGGAGCTTGCACACTTTGTTAGCTCCCTTTGGATCGACAAAACCTTCTGGTTGCATCATATACAACTCTTCTTCCAGAAATCCATTCAGGAATGCAGTTTTGACATCCATCTGCCAAATTTCATAATCATAAAATGCGGCAATTGCTAACATGATTCGGACAGACTTAAGCATCGCTACGGGTGAGAAGGTCTCATCGTAGTCAACCCCTTGAACTTGTCGAAAACCTTTTGCGACAAGTCGAGCTTTGTAGACAGTAACATTACCATCAGCGCCAGTCTTCTTCTTGAAGATCCATTTATTCTCAATTGCTTGCCGATCATCGGGCAAGTCAACCAAAGTCCATACTTTGTTCTCATACATGGATCCCATCTCAGATTTCATGGCTTCAAGCCACTTTGCGGAATCTGGGCTCACCATCTCTTTTTCATAGTTCGTAGGTTCATCATGATCTAGCAGCATGATTTCTAGAACAGGATTACCATACCACTCTGGTGCGGATCTCACTCTGTTTGATCTACGATGTTCAGTAGTATCTTGTCCTGAAGTTTCATGATCATCATCATTAGCTTCCTCACTAATTGGTATAGGTGTCGCAGAAACAGTTTTCTGTGATCTACTACTTTCCAATAAGGGAGCAGGTACAGTTACCTCGTCAAGTTCTACTTTCCTCCCACTCACTTCTTTCGAGAGAAACTCCTTCTCTAGAAATAATCCATTCTTAGCAAAGAATGTCTTGCCTTCGGATCTGTGATAGAAGGTGTACCCAACAGTCTCCTTTGGGTATCCTATGAAAACATATTTCTCCGATTTGGGTTGGAGCTTATCAGGTTGAAGCTTTTTGACATAAGCATCGCAGCCCCAAACTTCAAGAAACGACAACTTTGGTTTCTTGCCAAACCATAGTTCATAAGGCGTCGTCTCAACGGATTTTGATGGTGCCCTATTTAACGTGAATGCGACCGTCTCTAAAGCATAACCCCGAAACGATAGCGGTGAATCAGAAAAAGACATCATAGATCGCACCATATCTAGTAAAGTACGATTACGACGTTCGGACACACCATTACACTATGGTGTTCCGAGTGGCGTGAGTTGCGAAACTATTCCACAATTTTTCAAATGTACACCAAACTCGTAACTCAAATATTCTCCTCCACGATCAGATCGTAGAAACTTTATTTTCTTGTTACGATGATTTTCAACTTCACTCTGAAATTCTTTGAACTTTTCAAATGTTTCAGACTTATGTTTCATTAAGTAGATATACCCATATCTGCTTAAATCATCTGTGAAAGTGAGAAAATAACGATATCCGCCACGAGCCTCAATATTCATCGGACCACATACATCGGTATGTATGATTTCCAACAAATCTGTTGCTCTCTCCATAGTACCGGAGAAAGGTGTTTTAGTCATCTTGCCCATGAGGCACGGTTCGCAAGTACCAAGTGATTCATAATCAAGTGGTTCCAAAAGTCCATCAGTATGGAGTTTCTTCATGCGCTTTATACCGATATGACCTAAACGGCAGTGCCACAAATAAGTTGCACTATCATTATCAACTCTGCATCTTTTGGCTTCAACATTATGAATATGTGTGTTACTACTATCGAGATTCATCAAAAATAGACCACTCTTCAAAGGTGCATGACCATAAAAGATATTACTCATATAAATAGAACATCCATTATTCTCTGATTTAAATGAATAACCGTCTCGCATCAAACAAGATCCAGATATAATGTTCATGCTCAACGCTGGCACCAAATAACAATTATTTAGGTCTAATATTAATCCCGAAGGTAGATGTAGAGGTAGCGTGCCGACCGCGATCACATCGACTTTGGAACCGTTTCCCACGCGCATCGTCACCTCGTCCTTCGCCAGTGTTCGCTTAATTCGTAGTCCCTGTTTCGAGTTGCAAATATTAGCAACAAAACCAATATCAAATACCCAGGTGCTATTGCAAGCTCTAGTAAGGTACACATCAATAATATGTATACCACATATACCTTTGTTCACCTTGCCATCCTTCTTATCCGCCAAATACTTGGGGCAGTTCCGCTTCCAGTGACCAGTCTGCTTGCAGTAGAAGCACTCAGTTTCAGGCTTAGGTCCAGACTTGGGTTTCTTCTCTTGAGCAGCAACTTGCTTGTCGTTCTTCTTGAAGTTCCCCTTCTTCTTCCCTTTGCCCTTTTTCTTGAAACTAGTGGTCTTACTGACCATCAACACTTGATGCTCCTTTTTGATTTCTACCTCCGCAGCTTTCAGCATTGCGAAGAGCTCGGGAATAGTCTTGTTCATCCCTTGCATATTATAGTTCATCACGAAGCTCTTGTAGCTTGGTGGCAGTGATTGGAGAATTCTGTCAATGACGCAATCATCTGGAAGATTAAGTCCCATCTGAATCAAGTGATTATTATACCCAGACATTTTGAGTATATGCTCACTGACAGAACTGTTCTCCTCCATCTTACATCTATAGAACTTATTGGAGACTTCATATATCTCAATCCGGGCATTTGCTTGAAATATTAACTTCAACTCCCGGAACATCTCATATGCTCCATGACGTTCAAAACATCGTTGAAGTCCCGATTCTAAGCCGTAAAGCATGGCACACTGAACTATCGAGTAGTCATCAGCTTTGCTCTGCCAGACGTTCATAACATCTGGTGTTGCTCCAGCAGCAGGCCTGGCACCTAGCGGTGCTTCTAGGACGTAATTCTTCTGAGTAGCAATGAGGATAATCCTCAAGTTATAGACCCAGTCCATGTAATTGCTACCATCATCTTTCAACTTTGCTTTCTCAAGGAACGCATTAAAATTCAACGGAACAACAACACGAGCCATCTATCTACAATCAACATAAACAAGCAAGATACTATCAGGTACTAAGTTCATGATAAGTTTAAGTTCAATTAATCAAATAACTTAAGAACTCCCACTTAGATAGACATCCCTCTAATCTTCTAAGTGATCACGTGATCCAAATCAACTAAACCATAACCGATCATCACGTGAGATGGAGTAGTTTTCAATGGTGAACATCGTTATGTTGATCATATCTACTATATGATTCACGCTCGACCTTTCGGTCTCTGTGTTCCGAGGCCATATCTGCATGTACTAGGCTCGTCAAGTTTAACCTGAGTATTCTGCGTGTGCAAAAACTGGCTTGCACCCGTTGTAGATGGACGCAGAGCTTATCACACCCGATCATCACGTGGTGTCTGGGCACGACGAACTTTGGCAACGGTGCATACTCAGGGAGAACACTTCTTGATAATTTAGTGAGAGATCATCTTATAATGCTACCATCAATCAAAGCAAGATAAGATGCATAAAAGATAAACATCACATGCAATCAATATAAGTGATATGATATGGCCATCATCATCTTGTGCTTGTGATCTCCATCTCCGAAGCACCGTCATGATCACCATCGTCACCGGCGCGACACCTTGATATCCATCGTAGCATCGTTGTCGTCTCGCCAATCTTATGCTTGCACGACTATCGCTACCGCTTAGTGATAAAGTAAAGCATTACATCGCGATTGCATTGCATACAATAAAGCGACAACCATATGGCTCCTGCCAGTTGCCGATAACTCGGTTACAAAACATGATCATCTCATACAATAAAATTTAGCATCATGTCTTGACCATATCACATCACAACATGCCCTGCAAAAACAAGTTAGACGTCCTCTACTTTGTTTGTCGCAAGTTTTTACGTGGCTGCTACGGGCTTAAGCAAGAACCAATCTCACCTACGCATCAAAACCACAACGATAGTTTGTCAAATAGACTCCGTTTTAACCTTCGCAAGGACCGGGCGTAGCCACACTCAGTTCAACTAAAGTTGGAGAGACAGTCGCCCGCAAGCCACCTGTGTGCAAAGCACGTCGGGGGAACTGGTTTCGCATAAGCGTACGCGTAATGTTGGTCCGGGTCGTCTCGTCCAACAATACCGCCGAACCAAAGTATGACATGCTGGTAGGCAGTATGACTTGTATCGCCCACAACTCACTTGTGTTCTACTCGTGCATATAACATCAAACCATAAAACCTAGGCTTTGATACCACTGTTGGGGAACATAGTAATTTCAAAAAATTTCCTACGCACACGCAAGATCATGGTGATGTATAGCAACAAGAGGGGAGAGTGTGATCAACGTACCCTTGTAGATCAACAGCGGAAGCATTGACACAACGTAGAGGAAGTAGTCGTATGTCTTCCCGATCCGACCGATCCAAGCACCGTTACTCCGGCACCTCCGAGTTCTTAGCACACGTACAGCTCGATGACGCTCCCCGGGCTCCGATCCAGCAAAGTTTCGGGATGAGTTCCGTCAGCACAACGGCATGGTGACGATGATGATGTTCTACTGACGCAGGGCTTCGCCTAAGCACTACAACGATATGATCGAGGTGGAATATGGTGGCAGGGGGCACCGCACACGGCTAAGGAACGATCACATGGATCAACTTGTGTGTCTAGAGGCGCCCCCTGCCTCCATATATAAAGGAGCCAAGGGGGAGGGGGCCGCCGGCCAGGAGGAGGGCGCAGGAGGAGTCCTACTCCTACCGGGAGTAGGACTCCCCCCCAATCCTAGTTGGACTAGGATTCCCCGAGGGGGAAAGAGAGAGAGGGGGGCCTGCCACCTCTCCTAGTCCTAATAGGACTAGGGGAGGGGGGAGGCGCGCGGCCACCTTGGGCTGCCCCTTTCTCCTTTCCACTAAATCCCATTAAGGCCCATATGGCTCCCGGGGGGTTCCGGTAACCTCCCGGTACTCCGGTAAAATCCCGATTTCACCCGGAACACTTCCGATGTCCAAATATAGGCTTCCAATATATCAATCTTTATGTCTTTACCATTTCGAGACTCCTCGTCATGTCCGTGATCACATCCGGGACTCCGAACTAACTTCGGTACATCAAAATGCATAAACTCATAATTACTGTCATCATAACGTTAAGCGTGCGGACCCTACGGTTCGAGAACAATGTAGACATGACCGAGACACGTCTCCGGTCAATAACCAATAGCGGGACCTGGATGCCCATATTGGCTCCTACATATTCTATGAAGATCTTTACCGGTCAGACCGCATAACAACATACGTTGTTCCCTTTGTCATCGGTATGTTACTTGCCCGAGATTCGATCGTCGGTATCCAATACCTAGTTCAATCTCGTTACCGGCAAGTCTCTTTACTCATTCCATAATACATCATCTCGCAACTAACTCATTGGCTGCAGTGCTTGCAAGGCTTATGTGATGTGCATTACCGAGAGGGCCCAGAGATACCTCTTCGACAATCGGAGTGACAAATCCTAATCTCGAAATACGCCAACCCAACATCTACCTTTGGAGACACCTGTAGAGCTCCTTTATAATCACCCAGTTACATTGTGACGTTTGGTAGCACACAAAGTGTTCCTCCGGGAAACGGGAGTTGCATAATCTCATAGTCATAGGAACATGTATAAGTCATGAAGAAAGCAATAGCAACATACTAAACGATCGGGTGCTAAGCTAATGAAATGGGTCATGTCAATCAGATCATTCAACCAATGATGTGACCTCGTTAATCAAATAACAACACCTTGTTCATGGTTAGGAAACATAACCATCTTTGATTAACAAGCTAGTCAAGTAGAGGCATACTAGTGACATTAAGTTTGTCTATGTATTCACACATGTATTACGTTTCCAGTTAATACAATCTTAGCATGAATAATAAACATTTATCATGATATAAGGAAATAAATAATAACTTTATTATTGCCTCTAGGGCATATTTCCTTCACCGGATACCCATTCACCAACATGAGCTTGATGTCTTCATTTTGTGTAGCTACTTGATGACTTGTCCTTCCTTTCCGAATCCTTGCTTCTCCGAGAGGGTCTTCATTCATATCGATCAACCCTACTCCTTCTCTCCCTTGATGGTGATTCTTCTCTTCTACTTCTTATTTTGGGAGGATCTTCTCTTCTCTTGTGGGGAGCCATACACTCATTGGAGTAGTGTCCGGGTCTTCCACAATTGTAGCAGTTTCGCTCTCGACTAGAAGATCTTTTGTCATTGTAGGACCTTGACTTGGAACTTCTCTCTTTGCTTCTATTCTTGTAGAACTTGTTGAAGTTCTTCAACATTACACCGAATCATTTAAGCACAAGTGGGGTTACCACTTATGATTAACCCATATTGCAAGCATTCGCAACTACAACAGAAGTATTAAGGTAAAACTAACCATAGCATGAAACATATGGATCCAAATCAGCCCCTTAAGAAGCAACGCATAAACTAGGGTTTAAGCTTCTATCACTCTTGCAACCCATCATCTACTTATTACTTCCCAATGCCTCCCTCTAGGCCCAAACAATGGTGAAGTTTCATGTAGTCGACGTTCACATGACACCACTAGAGGAAAGACAACATACATCTCATCAAAATATCGAACGAATACCAAATTAACATGACTACTTATAGCAAGACTTCTCCCATGTCCTCAGGAACAAGCGTAACTACTCACAAATCATCTTCATGTTCATAATCAGAGGGGTATTAATATGCATAATGGATCTGAACATATGATCTTCCACCAACTAAACCAACTAGCATCAACTACAAGGAGTAATCAACACTACTAGCAACCCACAGGTACCAATCTGAGGTTTTGAGACAAAGATTGGATACAAGCGATGAACTAGGGTTTGAGATGAGATGGTGCTGGTGAAGATGTTGATGGAGATTGACCCCCTCCCGATAAGAGGATCGTTGGTGATGACGATGGTGATGATTTCCCCCTCCCAGAGGGAAGTTTCCCCGGCAGAATAGCTCCGTGGGAGCCCTAGATTGGTTCCGCCAAGGTTCCGCCTCGTGGCGGCGGAGTTTCTTCCCGAAAGCTTGCTTATGATTTTTTCCTCGATGAAAGACTCCATATAGCCAAAGATGGGCACCATAGGGCTGCCAGGGGGCCCACGAGGCAGGGGGACGCGCCCCCACCCTCGTGGACGGTGGGTGGCCCCCCTCTGGTACTTCTTTCGCCCAATATTTTTTATATATTCTGAAACATGCTCCCGTGAAGTTTCAGGACTTTTGGAGATGTGTGGAATAGATCTCTAATATTTTCTCCATTTCGAGCCCAAAATTCCAACTGCCGGCATTCCCCCTCTTCATGCAAAACTTGTAAAATAAGAGAGAATAGGCGTAAGTATGGTGACATAATGTGTAATAACAGCCCATAATGCAATAAATATCGATATAAAAGCATGATGCAAAATGGACGTATCAACTCCCCCAAGCTTAGACCTCGCTTGTCCTCAAGCGAAAGCTGAAATCGAAAAATATGTCCACATGTTTAGAGATAGAGGTGTCGATAAAAATAAAATACGGACATGAGGGCATCATTGTCATTCTTATAACAGCAACATATATAAATATTTTCATATGATTTCTTATGTTAAAGTAACAATTCATTCACAATTTTAAGTATGAATCATAAACTTCATTGAGAACTAACAAACTATAGTCTTGGTCATTGAAGCAACTGCAATTTATCATAACATCAGAAAGAGTAAATATAAGAGCTTTTCAACAAGTCCACATACTCAACTATCATTTAGTCTGTCACAATTTCTAACACTCACGCAATATTTATGGGTATGAAGTTTTAGCCCGACAGAGAGAAAGATAGGGGCTTATAGTTTTGCCTCCCAACTTTTTACCTCAAGGGTAATGTCAACAATAATAGTTCATGAAAACTCACATCCAATTAGCTATATATATCAGGATCTTTCCAACACATTGTGCTTGCCAAAGGATAAAATGTAAAAAGGAAAGGTGAAGATCACCATGACTCTTGCATGAAGTATAAGACAAGAATTAAAGGTAGGCCCTTCGCAGAGGGAAGCAGAGGTTGTCATGTGCTTTTATGGTTGGATGCACGAAGTCTTAATGCAAAAGAACGTCACTTTATATTGCCACTTGTGATATGGACCTTTATTATGCATTCCGTCACTTTTATTTCTTCCACATCACAAGATCGTATAAAGCTTGTTTTCTCCACACTAATAAATCATACATATTTAGAGAACAATCTTTATTGCTTGCAGCAATGACAACTTACTTGAAGGATCTTACTCAATCCATAGGTAGATATGGTGGACTCTCATGGAAAAACTAGGTTTAAGGATATTTGGAAGCACAAGTAGTACCTCTACTTGGTGCAAAGTATTTGGCTAGCATGAGAGGGAAAGGCAAGGTCAACATGTTGGATGATCCATGACAATATAATTTGTTTCAGATGTACGAAAACATAACCCATTACATTGTCTTTCTTGTCCAACATCTACTCTTTAGCATGTCATATTTTAATGAGTGCTCACAATCATAAAAGATGTCCAAGATAGTATATTTATATGTGAAAACCTCTCTTTATTTATTACTTCCTATTAATTGCAACAATGACCAAAACTATGCTTGTCAACTTTCAACAACGTTTATTCATCATACTCTTTATATGTGAAGTCATTACTCTCCATAAGATCCATATGATCTCTTTATTTCTTTTTAGTATTTCTCTTTTATTTTATTCCCTCAAGATCATAGCAAGATAATCAAGCCCTTGACTCAACACTAATCTTTATTATATATAGCTCACGGACTCGATTACATAGAAGGATCATAAAGCAAAACTCAACTAGATCATACTAAAACTTTATTCCTACAAGATCAAGATATTACCAAAAGGATCGAACTAGGAAAAACGGTAAAGATAAAGGTGTGATGGTGATACGATACCGGGGCACTCCCCCAAGCTTGGCAGTTGCCAAGGGGAGTGCCCATACCCATATGCTCAGTTCTTCTTTGTTGGTGAAGAAGGTGTTGGTGATGATGGATAGTCACACATCGAGCGTAGGAGATCCTCCAATTTGCGGATAATGCCCTTGAGTGCTATGATATGCTCCTTCAACAAAATATTTTCACTTGTGAGATACTTGTTTTGAATGCGAGCTAACTCAATCATCTTGAAAGCTTCAATCTCCATTGGGGTAAAGAGATTGTGATGAGGTTGAAGGATGTCTTCTTCTACTACTGTGGGAACTTGATCCCCCATGGCCTTCTTGATCCCATCATCCTTGTCGATCTCTCAGGGCTCTTCTCTTTTCAGCTCTATCTTCATTAGCCAAGCATCGTTACCCTCATTGTTGGAGGAGGAGGGAGATGACATGATGCCTGGCCTTGATAACCCTGGCAGAAAATAGCTCGAAACAAAAACATGAGATATTTGCGTGGTACAGTGGTCAATACCTTCAGGAGATTATATAATGAATTTTTACCGACCAAAAGAAGTATCGTGCAAGAAAACGGAGTCCAGAGCACACGAGGTGCCCACGAGGCAGGGGGCGTGCCCAGGGGGGTAGGGCGCGCCCTCCACACTCGTGGAAGCCTCGTGTCCTTCTCGGACTATTTCTTATTTTCCTATTTGCTGAAATATTCCAGAACGGAGAAAAATTGCTATTAGAACTATTTTGGAGTCGGTTTACTTACCATAGCTCATACCTATTCCTTTTCGGAGTCTGAAATGTTCTGGAAAGTTTTTCCCTTATGTATTCCTCCGGGGTTATGGTTTCAATAACATTAGTTTCAACATTTATAGGATTACCTGAGATATAATGTTTGATTCTTTAACCGTTCACCACCGTCGTATTTGTGCCTTCGAAGTTGTTGATTTTTATGGCACCGGAACGATAGAACTCCTCGATAATGTAAGGACCTTCCCATTTAGAGAGGAGTTTCCCTGCAAAAAATCTTAAACGAGAATTGTATAACAATACATAATTGATGACCCACAAGTGTAGGGGATCTATCGTAGCCTTTTTGATAAGTAAGAGTGTCGAACCCAATGAGGAGCAGAAGGAAATGATAAGCGGTTTTCAGCAAGGTATTCTTTGCAAGCACTGAAATTATCGGTAACAAATAGTTTTGTGATAGGGTAATTTCTAATGAGTAACTAGTAATAAAAGTAAATAAGGTGCAGCAATATGTCCCAATCCTTTTTGCAGCAAAGGACAAGACTGGACAAACTCTTATATAAAGGAAAGCGCTCCCGAGGACACATGGGGATTATCATCAAGCTACTTTTCATCACGCTCATATGATTCACGTTCGGTACTTTGATTATTTGATATGTGGGCGGATCGGTGCTTGGGTGCTGTCCTTCCTTGGACAAGCATCCCACCTATGATTAACCCCTATTGCAAGCATCCGCAACTACAACAGAAGTATTAAGGTAAACCTAACCACAACATGAAACATACGGATCCAAATCAGCCCCTTACGAAGCAACACATAAACTAGGGTTTAAGCTTCTGTCACTCTTGCAACCCATCATCTACTTATTACTTCCCAATGCCTCCCTCTAGGCCCAAACAATGGTGAAGTTTCATGTAGTCGACATTCACATGACACCACTAGAGGAAAGACAACATACATCTCATCAAAATATCGAACGAATACCAAATTCACA
This sequence comes from Triticum monococcum, assembly GCA_034509565.1. Lineage (NCBI taxonomy): Eukaryota > Viridiplantae > Streptophyta > Magnoliopsida > Poales > Poaceae > Triticum > Triticum monococcum. The sequence continues at coordinate 678,566,232 of CM067845.1, forward strand.
TGACTACTTATAGCAAGACTTCTCCCATGTCCTCAGGAACAAGCATAACTACTCACAAATCATATTCATGTTCATAATCAGAGGTGTATTAATATGCATAATGGATCTGAACATATGATCTTCCACCAAGTAAACCAACTAGCATCAACTACAAGGAGTAATCAACACTACTAGCAACCCACAGGTACCAATCTGAGGTTTTGAGACAAAGATTGGATACAAGAGATGAACTAGGGTTTGAGATGAGATGGTTCTGGTGAAGATGTTGATGGAGATTGACCCCCTCCCGATGAGAGGATCGTTGGTGATGACGATGGTGATGATTTCCCCCTCCCGGAGGGAAGTTTCCCCGGGAGAATACCTCCGCCGGAGCCCTAGATTGGTTCCGCCAAGGTTCCGCCTCGTGGCGGCGGAGTTTCTTCCCTAAAGCTTGCTTATGATTTTTTCCTTGACGAAAGACTCCATATAGCCAAAGATGGGCATCATAGGGCTGCCAGGGGGCCCACGAGGTAGGGGGGCGCGCCCCCACCCTCGTGGACGGTGGGTGGCCCCCCTCTGGTACTTCTTTCACCCAATATTTTTTATATATTCTGAAACATGCTCCCGTGAAGTTTCAGGACTTTTGGAGATGTGCGGAATAGGTCTCTAATATTTTCTCCATTTCGAGCCCAGAATTCCAACTGCCGGCATTCCCCCTCTTCATGCAAAACTTGTAAAATAAGAGAGAATAGGCGTAAGTATGGTGACATAATGTGTAATAACAGCCCATAATGCAATAAATATCGATATAAAAGCATGATGCAAAATGGACGTATCAACTCCCCCAAGCTTAGACCTCGCTTGTCCTCAAGCGAAAGCCGAAATCGAAAAATATGTCCACATGTTTAGAGATAGAGGTGTCGATAAAAATAAAATACGGACATGAGGGCATCATTGTCATTCTTATAACAGCAACATATATAAATATTGTCATATGATTTCTTATGTTAAAGTAACAATTCATTCACAATTTTAAGTATGAATCATAAACTTCATTGAGAACTAACAAACTATAGTCTCAGTCATTGAAGCAATTGCAATTTATCATAACATCGGAAAGAGTCAATATAAGAGCTTTTCGGCAAGTCCACATACTCAACTATCATTTAGTCTTTCACAATTTCTAACACCCACACAATATTTATGGGTATGAAGTTTTAGCCGGACACAGAGAAAGATAGGGGCTTATAGTTTTGCCTCCCAACTTTTTACCTCAAGGGTAATGTCAACAATAATAGTTCATGAAAACTCACATCCAATTAGCTATATATATCAGGATCTTTGCAACACATTGTGCTTTCCAAAGGATAAAATGTAAAAAGGAAATGTGAAGATCACCGTGACTCTTGCATGAAGTATAAGACAAGAATAAAGGATAGGCCCTTCGCAGAGGGAAGCATAGGTTGTCATGTGCTTTTATGGTTGGATGCACGAAATGTTAATGCAAAAGAACATCACTTTATATTGCCACTTGTGATATGGACCTTTATTATGCAGTCCGTCGCTTTTATTTCTTCCCCATCACAAGATTGTATAAAGCTTATTTTCTCCACACTAATAAATCATACATATTTAGAGAGCAATTTTTATTGCTTGCAACGATGACAACTTTCTTGAAGGATCTTACTCAATCCATAGGTAGATATGGTGGACTCTCATGGCAAAACTAGGTTTAAGGATATTTGGAAACACAAGTAGTATCTCTACTTAGTGCAAAGAATTTGGCTAGCATGAGAGGGAAAGGCAAGCTCAACATGTTGGATGATCCATGACAATATAATTTATCTCAGATGTAAGAAAACATAATTCATTACATTGTCTTCCTTGTCCAATGTCAATTCTTTAGCATGTCATATTTTAATGAGTGCTCACAATCATAAAAGATGTCCAAGATAGTATATTTATATGTGAAATCCTCTCTTTCTTTATTACTTCCTATTAATTGCAACGTTGACTAAAACTATGTTTGTCAACTCAACAACTTTTACTCATCATACTCTTTATATGTGAAGTCATTACTCTCCATAAGATCCATATGATCTCTTTATTTCTTTTTATCTTGTCTTTTATCCCCTCAAGATCATAGCAAGATAACCAAGCCCTTGACTCAACACTAATCTTGATTATATATGGCTCAGGGACTCGATTACATAGAAGGATCATAAAGCAAAACTCAAAACTAGATCATACTAAAACTTTATTCTACTAGATCAAGATATTACCAAAAGGATCGAACGAAGAAAAAAACGGTAAGATAAAAGTGATGGTGATACGATACCGGGGCACTCCCCCAAGCTTGGCAGTTGCCAAAGGGAGTGCCCATACCCTTGTGTTTATGTCTCTTTCTTCGGGGGTGGTGATGTGATATTCTTAGCGATGATGCCCCTCAGGATACGATTCTCTTCCTCAAGCTTGTTGACTTGCTGCTTGAGGTCCATTATTTCCTTATGGAGCTTGCCCGTGACGGTAAAGCTCCTTTCACCCAAGGATGTTGCATAGCTGTGGGAGAACAAGTAACACTCTGTTTCATATTTTCATAAGAAACAAATCTAACGTTGGAAGGGATGACCGAGTTTGGAATAGCCGAGCTCTGTAGTTCCACCATCATGAATCCGGCTCGGAAATGAGAAGTAACTTCTTGATCCTCCTCCATGGCATCTATACTTTTCAAGTCGGCCTCCATCTCTTCCTCGGTTGATGGACCAAAGTGGTCAGCATCGCTATTTGCTCTTGGCCCTGGTGTCGGATGAGACACCCGACTCTCCCCGACTGACTCTTGAGAATACATCTTGCTCTAAATCTACAGCAGAAACAACTCGGAACAAAAACAGAGGATGTTTGCGTGGTATGGTGGTGAAAATCTTTGGGAGGTTATATAATGAATTTTTACCGACCAAAAGAAGTATCATGCAAGAAAACGGAGTCCGGAGAGCACACGAGGTGCCCACGAGGCAGGGGGCGCACCCAGGGGGGTAGGGCGTGCCCTCCACCCTCGTGGAAGCCTCGTGTCCTTTCCGGACTACTTCTTATTTTCCTATTTTCTTAAATATTCCAAAACAGAGAAAATTGCCATTAGAACTGTTTTGGAGTCGCTTTACTTACCGTACCACGTACCTATTCCTTTTCGGAGTCTGAAACATTCTGGAAAGTGTCCCTTATGTATTCCTCCAAGGTTACGGTTTAAATAACATTAATTTCAACATTTATGGGATTACCTGAGATATAATGTTTGATTCTTTGACTGTTCACCACCCTGGGATTTGTGCCTTCGAAGTTGTTGATTTTTATGGCACCGGAACGATAGACCTCCTCGATAATGTAAGGACCTTCCCATTTAGAGAGGAGTTTTCCTGCAAAAAATCTTAAACGAGAGTTGTATAACAATACCTAATCACCTACATTAAACTCACATTTTTGTATCCTTTTGTCATGCCATCTTTTAACCTTTTCTTTAAACAGTTTGGCATTCTCATAGGCCTGGGTTCTCCATTCATCAAGTGAGCTAATTTCAAAAAGCCTCTTCTCACCGGCAAGTTTGAAATCATAATTGAGCTCTTTAATGGCCCAATATGCTTTATGTTCCAGTTCGAGAGGTAAGTGACAAGCTTTACCATAAACCATTTTATACGGAGACATACCCATAGGATTCTTGTATGCAGTTCTATAAGCCCATAATGCATCATCAAGTTTCTTGGACCAATTCTTCCTAGATCTATTATCAGTCTTTTGCAAAATTAATTTAAGCTATCTATTACTCAATTCTACTTTACCACTAGACCATGGATGATATGGAGATGCAATTATATGATTAACATCATACTTAGCAAGCATTTTACGAAAAGCACCATGAATAAATGTGAACCACCATCAGTCATTAAGTATCTAGGAACTCCAAACCTCGGAAAAATAACTTCTTTAAGCATCTTAATGGAGGTGTTATGATCAGCACTACTAGTTGGGATATCTTCTACCCACTTAGTAACGTAATCAACAGCAACTAAAATATGAGTATACCCATTAGAGGAACGAAACGGTCCCATATAATCAAAGCCCCAGACATCAAATTGTTCAATAACAAGTGAATAATTCATAGGCATATCTTGACGTCTACTAATATTACCAATTCTTTGACATTCATCACAAGACAAGACAAACTTACGGGCATCCATGAAGAGAGTAGGCCAATAAAAACTGGATTACAATACCTTATGTGCAGTTCTATCCCCAGCGTGGTGTCCTCCATAAGCCTCGGAGTGACACTTGCTTAGGACATGTTCCTGTTCATGCTCAAGTACACAAGGTCTAATAACACCATCTACTCCTTCTTTATAAAGGTGTGGGTCATCCCAGAAGTAATATCTTAAATCATAGAAGAACTTTTTCTTTTGCTGGTATGTGAAACTAGGTGGTATAAATTTAGCAACAATATAATTAGCATAATCAACATACCATGGAGCAGTACGAGAAGCATTTATCACAGCTAATTGTTCATCAGGAAAGCTATCATAGATAGGTAGTGGGTCATCAAGAAAATTCTCTAACCTAGATAAGTTGTCTGCAATGGGGTTCTCAGCTCCCTTTCTATCAATAATATGCAAATCAAATTCTTGTAGCAAGAGAACCCATCTAATAAGTCTAGGTTTAGCATCTTTCTTTTCCATAAGATATTTAATAGCAGCATGATCAGTGTGAACAGTTACTTTAGAATCAACAATATAAGGTCTGAACTTATCACAAGAAAATACAACTGCTAAAAATTCCTTTTCAGTAGTAGCATAATTTCTTTGGGCACTGTCTAGAGTTTTACTAGCATATTGAATAACATTTAATTTCTTATCAACTCTTTGTCCTAGAACAACCCCTACAGCATAATCACTAGCATCACACATGATTTCAAATGGTAAATTCCAATCAGGAGGTTGAACAATAGGTGCAGAAATCAAAGCTTTCTTAAGTATTTCAAATGCTTCTACACAGTCATCATCAAAAATAAAAGGAACATCTTTTTGTAAGAGATTAGTCAGAGGCCTAGAAATTTTAGAGAAGTCCTTAATGAACCTCCTATAAAAACCGGCATGACCAAGGAAACTTCTTATACCTTTGATATCCTTGGGACACAACATCTTTTCAATAGCATCAACTTTAGCTTTATCAACTTGAAAGTGCTAGTGATCGACTAGGGGGGGGGGGGGGGGTGAATAGGAGATTTTTATGAAAGTCTTCAAAACATGGAAGTTTCAAAGACAGACGATAGAAATGAACCTATTAACATGCAGCGGAAGGTAGACTACACTAGCCAAGCCATAGTCAAGTATTCAATGAAGTGAAAGCACAAAGACTAATAGCAGCTAGGCAGTATGGATCAGGATGGAAGATAGTATGAAGCCAATCAGAACAAGCAGTCACACAGTGAAGACAAATAGATAATACAAACAGGCAATGACTTCACAAGGAACAATCTGCAAATAAAGAGATGGGAAGGATAGAACCAGTGGCTCGTTGAAGACAATGATTTGTTGGACCAGTTCCAGTTGTTGTGACAACTGTACGTCTGGTTAGGGAGGCTGAGATTCAACTCAGAAGACCGCGTCTTCACCTTATTCCCCTTGAGCTAAGGACACCCAGTCCTCGCCCAATTACTCTGGTAAGTCTTCAAGGTAGACTTCCAAACCTTCACAGACTTCGTTCACCGGTGATCCACAATGACTCTTGGATGCTCAGAACGCGACGCCTAACCGGCTGGAGGATTCACAGTCCTCAAGTGTAATAAGTCTTCAGATCACACAGACAGGAAGATTTTGGTGATGCCTAACACTCTTTGGCTCTGGGTGTTTAGGGCTTTGTCCTCGCAAGGATTTCTCTCTCAAAGGCTTCGAGGTGGGTTGCTCTCAAACGACAAAAGCCGTGTACTAACTCTGAGCAGCCAACCAATTTATAGTGTAGGGGGTGGGCTATTTATAGCTGAAGGAAATATGCCCTAGAGGCAATAATAAAGTTATTATTTATTTCCTTATATCATGATAAATGTTTATTATTCATGCTAGAATTGTATTAACCGGAAACATAATACATGTGTGAATACATAGACAAACAGAGTGTCACTAGTATGCCTCTACTTGACTAGCTCGTTAATCAAAGATGGTTATGTTTCCTAACCATGGACAAAAGAGTTGTTATTTGATTAACGAGGTCACATCATTGGTTGAATGATCTGATTGACATGACCCATTCCATTAGCTTAGCACACGATCGTTTAGTATGTTGCTATTGCTTTCTTCATGACTTATACATGTTCCTATGACTATGAGATTATGCAACTCCCGTTTGCCGGAGGAACACTTTGGGTGCTACCAAACGTCACAACGTAACTGGGTGATTATAAAGGAGTACTACAGGTGTCTCCAAAGGTAGATGTTGGGTTGGCGTATTTCGAGATTAGGATTTGTCACTTCGACTGTCGGAGAGGTATCTCTGGGCCCTCTCGGTAATGCACATCACTTAAGCCTTGCAAGCATTGCAACTAATGAGTTAGTTGCGGGATGATGTATTACGGAACGAGTAAACAGACTTGCCAGTAACGAGATTGAACTAGGTATTGGATACCGACGATCGAATCTCGGGCAAGTAACATACCGATGACAAAGGGAACAACGTATGTTGTTATGCGGTCTGACCGATAAAGATCTTCGTACAATATGTAGGAGCCAATATGGGCATCCAGGTCCTGCTATTGGTTATTGACCGGAGACGTGTCTCGGTCATGTCTACATTGTTCTCGAACCATAGGGTCCGCACGCTTAAGGTTTCGATGACAGTTATATTATGAGTTTATGAGTTTTGATGTACCGAAGGAGTTCGGAGTCCCGGATGAGATTGGGGACATGACGAGGAGTCTCGAAATGGTCGAGACGTAAAGATTGATATATTGGAAGCCTATGTTTGGACATCGGAAGTGTTCCGGGTGAAATCGGGATTTTACCGGATTACCGGGAGGGTTACCGGAACCCCCCGGGAGCCAAATGGGCCAACATGGGCCTTAGTGGAAAGGTGAGAGGGCAGCCCACATAGGGCTGTGCCTCCCCCTCTCTCCCTAGTCCTATTAGGACTAGGAGAGGGGCCGGCCACCTCTCTCTCCCTTTCCCACTTGGGAATCCTAGTTGGACTAGGATTGGAGGGGGGAGTCCTACTCCCGGTAGGAGTAGGACTCCTCCTGCGCCTCCCTCCTCTTGGCCGGCCAGCCCTCCCCCTCTCATCCTTTATATACGGGGGCAGGGGACACCCCAAGACACACAAGTTGATCCTTGAGATCGTTCCTTAGCCGTGTGCGGTGCCCCCTGCCACCAAATTCCACCTCGATCATACCGTTGTAGTGCTTAGGCGAAGCCCTGCGTCGGTAGTACATCAAGATCGTCACCACGCCGTCGTGCTGACGGAACTCTTCCTCGACGCTTTGCTGGATCGGAGCCCGAGGATCGTCATCGAGCTGTACGTGTGCTAAGAACTCGGAGGTGCCGGAGTAACGGTGCTTGGATTGGTTGGATCGGGAAGAAGACGTACGACTACTTCCTTTACGTTGTGTGATCGCTTCCGCAGTCGGTCTGCGTTGGTACGTAGACAACACTCTCCCCCTCGTTGCTGTGCATCACCATGATCTTGCGTGTGCGTAGGAAATTTTTTGAAATTACTACGTTCCCCAACAATGGCATCCGAGCCTAGGTTTTATGGTTTGATGTTATTTGCACGAGTAGAACACAAGTGAGTTGTGGGCGATACAAGTCATACTGCCTACCAGCATGTCATACTTTGGTTCGGCGGTATTGTTGGACGAGACGATCCGGACCAACCTTACGCGTACTCTTACGCGAGACCGGTTCCCTCGACGTGCTTTGCACATAGATGGCTTGCGGAAGACTATCTCTCCAACTTTAGTTGAACCAAGTGTGGCTACGCCCGGTCCTTGAGAAGGTTAAAACGGAGTCTATTTGACGAACTATCATTGTGGTTTTGATGCGTAGGTGAGATGCGTTCTTACTTAAGCCCGTAGCAGCCACATAAAACTTGCAACAACAAAGTAGAGGACGTCTAACTTGTTTTTGCAGGGCATGTTGTGATGTGATATGGTCAAGGCATGATGCTGATTTTATTGTATGAGATGATCATGTTTTGTAACCAAGTTATCGGCAACTGGCAGGAGCCATATGGTTGTCGCTTTATTGTATGCAATGCAATCGCGATGTAATGCTTAACTTTATTACTAAGCGGTAGTGATAGTCATGGAAGCATAAGATTGGCGAGACGACAACGATGCTACGATGGAGATCAAGGTGTCGCACCGGTGACGATGGTGATCATGACGGTGCTTCGGAGATGGAGATCACAAGCACAAGATGATGATGGCCATATCATATCACTTATATTGATTGCATGTGATGTTTATCTTTTATGCATCTTATCTTGCTTTGATTGACGGTAGCATTATAAGATGATCTCTCACTAAATTATCAAGAAGTGTTCTCCCTGAGTATGCACCGTTGCCAAAGTTCGTCGTGCCCAGACACCACGTGATGATCGGGTGTGATAAGCTCTACGTCCAAATACAACGGGTGGAAAACAGTTGCACATGCACAATACTCAGGTTATACTTGACGAGCCAAGCATATACAGATATGGCCTCGGAACACGGAGACCGAAAGGTCGAGCGTGAATCATATAGTAGATATGATCAACATAACGATGTTCACCATTGAAAACTACTCCATCTCACGTGATGATCGGTTATGGTTTAGTTGATTTGGATCACGTGATCACTTAGAGGATTAGAGGGATGTCCATCTAAGTGGGAGTTCTTGAGTAATATGATTAAATTGAACTTAAATTTATCATGAACTTAGTCCTGGTAGTATTTTGCAAATTATGTTGTAGATCAATAGCTCACGTTGTTGCTTCCCTGTATTTATTTTCATATGTTCCTAGAGAAAATTGTGTTGAAAGATGTTAGTAGCAATGATGCGGATTGGATCCGTGATCTGAGGTTTATCCTCATTGCTGCACAGAAGAATTATGTCCTTGATGCACCACTAGGTGACAGACCTATTGCAGGAGCAGATGCAGACGTTATGAACGTTTGGCTAGCTCAATATGATGACTACTTGATAGTTTAGTGCACCATGCTTAATGGCTTAGAATCGGGACTTCAAAGACGTTTTGAACGTCATGGACCATATGAGATGTTCCAGGAGTTGAAGTTAATATTTCAAGCAAATACCCGAGTTGAGAGATATGAAGTCTCCAACAAGTTCTATAGCTAAAATATGGAGGAGAATCGCTCAACTAGTGAGCATGTGCTCAGATTGTCTGGGTACTACAATCGCTTGAATCAAGTGGGAGTTAATCTTCCAGATAAGATAGTGATTGACAGAATTCTCTAGTCACCATCACCAAGTTAGCAGAACTTCGTGATGAACTATAATATGCAAGGGATAACGGAAACAACTCCCAAGCTCTCCGTGATGCTGAAATCAACGAAGGTAGAAATCAAGAAAAACAGCAAGTGTTGATGGTTGACAAGACCACTAGTTTCAAGAAAAAGGTCAGAGGGAAGAAGGGGAACTTCAAGAAGAACGGCAAGCAAGTTGCTACTCAAGTGAAGAAGCCCAAGTCTGATCCTAAGCCTGAGAATAAGTGCTTCTACTGCAAAGGGACTGGTCACTGGAAGCGGAACTACCCCAAGTGATTGGCGGATAAGAAGGATGGCAAAGTGAACATAAGTATATTTGATATACATGTTATTGATGTGTACATTACTAGTGTTTATAGCAACCCCTTAGTATTTGATGCTAGTTCAGTTGCTAAGAGTAGTAACTCGAAACAGGAGTTGCAGAATGAACAGAGACTAGTTAAGGGTGAAGTGACGATGTGTGTTGGAAGTGGTTCCAAGATTGATATGATCATCATCGCACACTCCCTATACTTTCGGGATTAGTGTTGAACCTAAATAAGTGTTATTTGGTGTTTGTGTTGAGCATGAATATAATTTGATCATGTTTATTATAATACGGTTATTCATTTAAGTAAAAGAATAAATTGTTGTTCTGTTTACATGAATAAAACCTTATATGGTTACACACCCAATGAAAATAGTTCATTGGATCTCGATCTTAATAATACACATATTCATAATATTGAAACCAAAAGATGCGAAGTTAATAATGATAGTGCAACTTATTTGTGGCACTGCCGTTTAGGTCATATTGATGTAAAGCGCATGAAGAAACTCCATGCTAATGGGATTTTGGAATCACTTGATTATGAATCACTTGATGCTTGCAAACCATGCCATATGGGCAAGATGACTAAACGCCGTTCTCCGGAACAATAAAGCAAGCAACAGATTTGTTGAAAATCATACATACTGATGTATGTGGTCCGATGAATATTAAGGCTTGCAGCAGGTATCATTATTTTCTAACCTTCACAGATGATTTGAGCAGATATGGGGATATCTACTTGATGAAACATAAGTCTGAAACATTTGAACAGTTCAAAGAATTCCAGAGTGAAGTGGAAAAACCATCGTGACAAGAAAATAAAAGTTTCTACGATATGATCGCAGAGGTAAAATGTTTGAGTTACGAGTTTGGTCTTCAGTTAAAACAATGTGAAATAGTTTCACTACTCACGCCACCTGGAACACCACAGCATAATGGTGTGTCCGAACGTCATAACCGTACTTTATTGGATATAGTGCAATCTATGATGTTTCTTACCGATTTACCACTATCGTTTTGGGGTTATGCATTAGAGACAGCTGCATTCACATTAAATAGGGCACCATCTAAATCCGTTGAGACGACACCGTGTGAACTATGGTTTGGCAAGAAACCTAAGCTGTCGTTTCTTAAAGTTTGGGGTTGCGATGCTTATATGAAAAAGTTTCATCCTGATAAGCTCAAACTCAAATCGGAGAAGTGCGTCTTCATAGGATATCCAAAGGAAACTATTGGATACACCTTCTATCACAGATCCGAAGGCAAGACTTTTGTTGCTAAAATTCGGAAACTTTCTGGAGAAGGAGTTTCTCTCGAAAGAAGTGAGTGGGAGGAAAGTAGAACTTGACGAGGTAACTGTACCTGCTCCCTTATTGGAAAGTAGTACATCACAGAAAACTGTTTCTGTGACACCTACACCAGCTAGTGAGGAAGCTAATGATGATGATCATGAAACTTCAGAACAAGATACTACTGAACCTCGTAGATCAACCAGAGTAAGATCCGCGCCAGAGTGGTACGGTAATCCTTTTCTGGAAGTCATGCTACTAGATCATGATGAACCTACGAACTATGAGGAAGCGATGATGAGCCCAGATTCCGCGAAATGGTTTGAGGCCCTGAAATCTGAGATATGATCCATGTATGAGAACAAAGTATGGACTTTGATGGATTTGCCCGATGATCGGCAAACCATAGAAAATAAATGGATCTTCAAGAGGAAGACGGACGCTGATAGTAGTGTTACTATCTACAAAGCTAGAATTGTCGAAAAGGTTTTCGACAAGTTCAAGGTGTTGACTACGATGAGTTTTTCTCACTCGTATCTATGCTTAAGTCTGTCCGAATCATGTTAGCAATTGCCGCATTTTATGAAATCTGGCAAATGGATAAACAAAACTGCATTCCTTAATGGATTTATTAAAGAAGAGTTGTATGTGATGCAACTAGAAGGTTTTGTCAATCCGAAAGGTGCTAACAAAATGTGCAAGCTCCAGCGATCCATCTGTGGACTGGTGCAAGCATCTCGGAGTTGGAATATACGCTTTGATAAGTTGATCAAAGCATATAGTTTTATACAGACTTGCGGTGAAGCCTGTATTTACGAGAAAGTGAGTGGGAGCACTAGAACATTTCTGATAAGTATATGTGAATGACATATTGTTGATCGGAAATAATGTAGAATTATTCTGTAAAGCATAAAAGGAGTGTTTGAAAGGAGTTTTTCAAATAAAGACTTCAGTAAAGCTGCTTACATATTGAGCTTCAAGATCTATAGAGATAGATCAAGACGCTTGATAAGTTTTTCAGTAAGCACATACCTTGACAAGATTTTGAAGTAGTTCAAAACGGAACAGTCAAAGAAAAAGTTTCTTGCCTGTGTTACAAGGTGTGAAGTTGAGTAAAGACTCAAAGCCCGACCATGGCAGAAGATAGAAAGAGAATGAAAGTCATTCCCTATGCCTCATTCATAGGTTCTATAAAGTATGCCATGCTGTGTACCAGATCTATTGTATACCCTGCACTGATTTGGCAAGGGAGTACAATAGTGATCTAGGAGTAGATCACTGGACAGCGGTCAGAATTATCCTTAGTGAAATAAGGATGTGTTTCTCGATTATGGACGTGACAAAAAGGTTCGTCGTAAAGGGTTACGTCGATGCAAGTTTTTGACACTGATCCAGATGAATCTAAAGTAAAAATCTAGATACATATTGAAAGTGGGAGCAATTAGCTAGAGTAGCTCCGTGCAGAGCATTATAGACAAAGAATTTTGCAAAATACTTACGGATCTGAATGTGACAGACCCGTTGACTAAAATTATCTCACAAGCAAAACATGATCACACCTTAGTACTCTTTGGGTGTTAATCACATAGAGATGTGAACTAGATTACTGACTCTAGTAAACCCTTTGAGTGTTGGTCACATGACGATGTGAACTATGGGTGTTAATCACATGGTGATGTGAACTATTGCTGCTAAATCACATGGCGATGTGAACTAGATTATTGACTCTAGTGCAAGTGGGAGACTGAAGGAAATATGCCCTAGAGGCAATAATAAAGTTATTATTTATTTCCTTATATCATGATAAATGTTTATTATTCATGCTAGAATTGTATTAACCGGAAACATAATACATGTGTGAATACATAGACAAACAGAGTGTCACTAGTATGCCTCTACTTGACTAGCTCGTTAATCAAAGATGGTTATGTTTCCTAACCATGGACAAAAGAGTTGTTATTTGATTAACGAGGTCACATCATTAGTTGAATGATCTGATTGACATGACCCATTCCATTAGCTTAGCACACGATCGTTTAGTATGTTGCTATTGCTTTCTTCATGACTTATACATGTTCCTATGACTATGAGATTATGCAACTCCCGTTTGCCGGAGGAACACTTTGGGTGCTACCAAACGTCACAACGTAACTGGGTGATTATAAAGGAGTACTACAGGTGTCTCCAAAGGTAGATGTTGGGTTGGCGTATTTCGAGATTAGGATTTGTCACTCCGATTGTCGGAGAGGTATCTATGGGCCCTCTCGGTAATGCACATCACTTAAGCCTTGCAAGCATTGCAACTAATGAGTTAGTTGCGGGATGATGTATTACGGAACGAGTAAAGAGACTTGCCAGTAACGAGATTGAACTAGGTATTGGATACCGACGATCGAATCTCGGGCAAGTAACATACCGATGACAAAGGGAACAACGTATGTTGTTATGCGGTCTGACCGATAAAGATCTTCGTAGAATATGTAGGAGCCAATATGGGCATCCAGGTCCCGCTATTGGTTATTGACCGGAGACGTGTCTCGGTCATGTCTACATTGTTCTCGAACCGTAGGGTCCGCACGCTTAAGGTTTCGATGACAGTTATATTATGAGTTTATGAGTTTTGATGTACCGAAGGAGTTCGGAGTCCCGGATGAGATCGGGGACATGACGAGGAGTCTCGAAATGGTCGAGACGTAAAGATTGATATATTGGAAGCCTATGTTTGGACATCGGAAGTGTTCCGGGTGAAATCGGGATTTTACCGGATTACCGGGAGGGTTACCGGAACCCCCCGGGAGCCAAATGGGCCAACATGGGCCTTAGTGGAAAGGTGAGAGGGCAGCCCACATTGGGCTGCGCCTCCCCCTCTCTCCCTAGTCCTATTAGGACTAGGAGAGGGGCCGGCCACCTCTCTCTCCCTTTCCCACTTGGGAATCCTAGTTGGACTAGGATTGGAGGGGGGGCCAGCCCTCCCCCTCTCATCCTTTATATACGGGGGCAGGGGACACCCCAAGACACACAAGTTGATCCTTGAGATCGTTCCTTAGCCATGTGCGGTGCCCCCTGCCACCAAATTCCACCTCGATTATACCGTTGTAGTGCTTAGGCGAAGCCCTGCGTCGGTAGTACATCAAGATCGTCACCACGCCGTCGTGCTGACGGAACTCTTCCTCGACGCTTTGCTGGATCGGAGCCCGAGGATCGTCATCGAGCTGTACGTGTGCTAAGAACTCGGAGGTGCCGGAGTAACGGTGCTTGGATCGGTTGGATCGGGAAGAAGACGTACGACTACTTCCTCTATGTTGTGTGATCGCTTCCGCAGTCGGTCTGCGTTGGTACGTAGACAACACTCTCCCCCTCGTTGCTGTGCATCACCATGATCTTGCGTGTGCGTAGGAATTTTTTTGAAATTACTACGTTCCCCAACAATAGCCACTAGGCAACCCAACCTGATTTGTCTGAAATGACCCTGGGTCACTAAGGAACTGACACGTGTTCCAATAGTCAGATTTCAAACACACACGACAACTTTACTTGAGCTACAAGCAAAGATGACTTATCTAGCTCTGGATAAGATTTGCTCTCATTGTCTTCACTCGAAGACATAGGATTTTGGTTAAGCATCACTTCAGTCATTCTGACTGGCTCACTTGGACCCCACTTAACAGTACGGTGGTTCCTATGACTCAACAAAGAAGAAAACGAAACAACGAAACAACTAAGTCTTTGTGCTCCATAGTCTTCACACAATGTCTTCTCTTGTCATATACTTCAATGTGAATACCTTCACATACCACCTTTGTCTTCAATGTCTTCATACATTTTTAGGGGTCATCTCCGGTAGGTAAACCGAATCAGTGAGGGACTACTACCTGTGTTATCCTGCAATTCTCACAAACACATTAGTCCCTCAACTAGGTTTGTCGTCAATACTCCAAAACCAACTACGGGTGGCACTAGATGCACTTACAATCTCCCCCTTTTTGGTGATTGATGACAAACTGGTTGAAGTTTTCAACAGTGATAAAAGTATGTGAAATTGTAAAGGATTTAAGTATTGTCTTCGTAAGTAGCGGGAAGGCTCCCCCTGAAGATGTGCATATAAGTATTTTCTTTTGAATGCAAATGCACATGGTAGGTTGTACTTGCGGAGCTCCTCTTTTACTTATGAAGACAATTCATCATGCATGAAAGGATATGTCAAAGATAATGACATGCATAATGGCAAATGGACATATGCCAAATGACTTCTTGCGGAATTTATCATCGCACATGCGGAATTTATCATCGCATCACATAGTGTCGAAAAAATAGCAGACGACCATCAAGTTTAAGTGTTACAACTCAAAAACGAACCAAATGTTTCAAAAGCGAGAGTTGTAAGCACTTTGCAAATGTAGCAAAAAGTAAAGCAACCACCCATATGGACCCGCTTGAAGACTATCAACTCATATGCTTCTCCCCCTTTTGTCAGTAAGGACCAAAAAGGTTTGAAGACATAGAGCTTCTACTCGTTCCCATGAGGTGCAGGCGAAGCAGCAGGGTCGTCGTTGAGGTCTGGTGGTGCAGAAGAACTCAGTGCAGTGTCGACACGCGCTGAAGTTGGAGGCGGTGAAGTGGCATCATCTTGGTCACCGATGGCGCTGGCATTCACCGTCGCAGCTGAGGACGAATAGTCAGAGTCTTCAAGTGAGGGAATTCGACGCAAGTGAGCATTCCTTGGAGGAGTTGAGTCAAACTTGATTTTTTCTATGAAGCCATCGTCTTGCAGATCAGCTTCAGCACTAAGGAATGTCAAACTCTTCCAAGACCTCCGACAGGTTTCATGTGTAACAAAGGCATTGTTGGTGGCAAGATTGCGAATGCGATTGACGTCCACCAAGCGGCTTTGCATCTGACGCTTAAGCCAGTGATGATGCTTATCCTGTTTCTGATGTAGCATGACAAGAATCTCTTGGTCATTGAGAACACGAGATCGCTTCCGAGGCCTTTGGGCAATGGTGCTTCTAGTGGCGTCAGTTTGGGCGCGAGGGGCACGTGTGTTACCAACCAAGGGATAAACACGAGAGACTGCCTGAACTCCTTCAATCGGCTGGGTGAAGCTTTGATGATCAATGTTGTGAAGATAGATTGGATCCTTAGCAGGCTCTGGGTAAATAGCTTCAACAGATAGATCAACCTATGGCAAGAATACAAGATGATTGCGCGCAGACGGCTGATAGTTGAAGGCAGAGTGAAGCTTGATAAGGCGCATTATCCATGGGAGCTTAGAACTTCAGACCAAAGACGTCGGAGCCAGATGCAGCTAACTACCGGATGAAGAAGTCTTGAGCATTGAAGCTGATGCCATTGAAGATATAGAAAACCAAAGTCTTCATTGCTCCTTCAAGCTTCGCTGTAGATGAATGTCCTTTGATAGGCCATAGAGTTTTCCTGATGATATGGTAAATGGTACGGGGCAGATACTCTAGGTCTTCGACAAAGAATTCCGTTGGGTATTCAACGTCGTGTGGCAGAGGCTTCATCATGCTTAGCATTTGGCTCATGTTGGGTTCTGGCTTCTGAAAAATGCTCTCCAAAGCATTCTGGTGTTGTTGACAACCAGGTTCATAGTATTCACCAGGAGTGGGCAGGGCTGTGAGCTCAATGATGTCTTGAGCGTTAGCTTCATGATGAACATCTCCTGTCATCCACTCAAGGATCCAAATCTTCGGATCCCTGTTGTATCCACGAATGTGGAGGGTAGCATAGAATTGAAGCAGAAGTTCTTCATTCCAGTGTTCCTTGACAGTCACAAAATTAAGCAGACCCACATCACGGAAGCAGTCAAGGGCTTCTTCAAGGCATGGTAGTCCAGCAATGGCTTCACAATCAAGATGCATGTGAGGGAAGATGCGTCCTTGATTGTACAAGATGCATGAATAATAGCTTTGCCGCTGATAACTCCAGAATCGGTCCGAAGAGATTCTTGTCACTGTCGAAGAATGTGTTGTGTGCCTTGAATCCGTTTAGATTAAATGATCCTGGTGACATTGCAGTACCTAGAAACCGTTGTAGCCTGGGCTTTGTCTTCTGGACCTGAGGCCTATGCTCCACATGATAGGCAAATTGAGGACCGGGAGCAGGCGGAGGAACCAGAATTGGCCAGCGGACGGTCACAAGCTGACCACGATCATATGCTTGCTCGATGGTGTGTAGCCTGGGAGGTGGTACAGGAGCAGAGGCATTGGTTTCAAGCTGTAGATTTGTATCAGGTGCAGCATAAGCTTCAGGTGCAGCGTCATCTGGCACCACATTAGCTTCAGGCGCCACATTAGCTTCAGCCATGACAACGTCATTGGCTTTAGTGTTGATGTTGGTGGCCGCCTCAGTATTGGTAACCTCCACTTCAGGAGCTGGAGGGTCAGACACGTTTTCCTCGAGAGCAACTTCAGGGTTGGACAGGGGTGTAGCAACTCTTTCTTCATCACGTGGTTCTTCTTCTTCATCGGCTGATGCATCCGGAATATCTTCAGCCGCTTTGGCTTCAGATTCAGGGATGTTCACAGTAGGAGAGGCTTCAGGAAAGACTTCGCATGAGACGGATTGGCGCTCTTCTCCTTCGGGAACACTTGACAATGTGACATGTGGCCTAGGTCCTTTGCGAAGCCTGCGAAATGCTGGCGACACCTGTGGAGATGGAGTTGGTTGGGCCCCAAAGTCTTCACTGCAATTGCCGGAGTGGTGACCTGTGGTGGGGGAGTGACTGGTGTTTCTTCAGCACGAGGGGATTCTTGAGGGTGATCAGCCCATGAGTCATCCTGAGCAATTGGCGTCAATGGACGACCAATGCTGATGAGTTCGCTGTTTATGAGAACAGGCGATGATACCAAATTGTGCTCGATCTGAGGAATGACTTCATCATCTTCAACATTGTCGTGAGGACCAATGTCTTCAGCTGTGGTGGGGTCAACAGCTGGATTCTCTTCAGATTCAGGAGCCTTTGTGGAAGCAGGCTCATGAACTACTAGACAACGTTCATGATGTTCAGATGCAGGACGAGCAACAGAAATTGGCTCGACAAGAAGGGGCTCTGTGGAAGCAGCCCGGTCTCTCTTCTTTGTTTTCCTTTTCTTGGTTGGGGGAGCATCATCAGTGGTGGCTTTGATCTTGCACTTTCTGGCTTCGGCTTCAGCTGCTCTAGTTTTCTTGAACTCTGAAGCCACTGTGGGGGCCTTAGGCTTCGAGCCTGTCATACTGGTCGGCAAGACAATGCGAGGTGCTCCCTGCCTTGATGCTTCTGGTTTGGCCACAACTGGCTTCTTCTTCTTCTTCTTGGCAGCCATCCTGGGGTCGATGCCTGGTCGCCCCAAAGCCTTGCGCTTTTCAGCTTCATTGTAGCCTTGAACACATTTGGCAGCAAGATTCTTCATGCGGTCACGAGAAACTTTTGCTTCTTCTCGTTTCTTGTGGAATGCCTCCTTGAGCACATGCATCATGACCTTGAAGTTTTGAATGTCTTCAACATTGAGCTTGGCCATGTGCTTCTTGAATTGAGCCTTTTCATAGTCAATTTTGTGCTTCAGCTCAACAATCTTCTGGGCAAGAGCCAGCTCAGGAGCAATGGCTCCGTGGAAGGAGACGCTGAGGCCAATCAGGAGCTGAAGATCATCAAAACTGAGATCTGGGCTGTCAAACCATTCATCAATAAACTTGTATAAGATTTCCACATCAAAGAGGGGAAGATCATTGAAGATTTCTGCCTCTTGCTTGCTCTTTATCAACTGCTCTAGAGCGTCATCGCCAAGATCGTCATCGCTGGACAGATCAATGGCGTCATTCTCGTTTCTCAAAACAGCAGCAGGGGTCAGTGCTTGACCAGTGGGTTGCATGGGCTTTTTCAACTTGGCAGACTTGGAGATGCATGAGAGATCTTCAAACTGCACACTGGCTTTAGGAGGTGCAGTGGCCAGAGGCTTCGCCCATGAGACCTTTGGTGTAGAGGAGGGCTTTGAAGCCTTTGGTTTCTTTTGCTTCACAAGCTTCGGAGGTGGAGGCGCTTCATCAGAATCAGAGTCATCTGCAGAGTGGTCCACGACTGCCCCTTGAACCTGAATGTGAGTGATGAGACTGTCGGATTTCGGGTTTCGGCAGACCCTTAAGGTTCGAACACTGGGGTGCATGCGGAGATTATGCCTTCTACCTCCCCGCCTCGCAAAGATCTAAACTACCAAAAGAACTGCACAAGAGACACAAGATTTATACTGGTTCGGGCTACCGTTATGGTATAATACCCTACTCCAGTGTGTGGTTGGTGGATTGCCTCTTGGGGCTGATGATGATGAATAATACAAGGAAGAACAGCCTCGCGAGGGTCTGTTCTTGGCTGGGGTGACGAACTGCTAGGAGGAGTTCAGCCACCTTTCTCTCTCTCTCTCTCTTACTCTGCTTCCTACCGATCGAACTGACCTTAACCGACTCGAATCGAATCCCCTGCTATGCGGTTGGCTGGTCCTATTTATAGAGGCCCTGATCCTCTTCCCAAATATTGAGCGGGAAGGGAGCCAACAATGGAGGGCTAAATTGAAGGGGGACAACAAGTATCAACTATCCTGACAAAAGCAGTCTTCTCCTGCGCAAAGCTCTGGTGATGACATCGTCTTGGGCTCCACGATGACCTCCATCTCGTAGTCCTCCTGGTCTTGGTCTCGTTGCACCAAAATGGCAACCTTTGCCTGATGCCTCAGTACT
Source organism: Triticum monococcum (assembly GCA_034509565.1). NCBI lineage: Eukaryota > Viridiplantae > Streptophyta > Magnoliopsida > Poales > Poaceae > Triticum > Triticum monococcum. The sequence goes on from CM067845.1 coordinate 678,586,057, forward strand.
CCACGGTTGCGCTTGCCCCCTTTGCACCAAAGAGGAAAGAAAGACGCTGTGCGCGCTGGCACCCGCCTGGCGCCCTGAGTCGTCATGGCTTGCGTCACGGGCACCTCGCGAGGTACCCTGCCTTGATCTCTCCGCCTCCTCACGAGCCAGCCTGACGAGGCCGTGCCTGAGGAAGCTCCGTGTCATCCGCCTCGCGAGGCTTGGCCCCTCGCGAGGGTCTTGAGTCTTGTGTTGATGAAGATGGGCCATGCTGGGCCTCCTTTGAGCCACGTCGCAGGCCGCAGGCAGGCAAGTCTGGGGACCCCCGTTCCCAGAACACCGACAGTAGCCCCCGGGCCCAAGGCGCGCCCGGACTTGGCCGTGCTGAGAGGCAAAACGGCAAGGGCGAAGCGCCACGGGCCCTAACGGCCTACGGCCTTGGGCCCCGCATGGCGGTTGATTAGAAACCAGTGCCTCAGCAACCGCGTAGGTTGATAAAGGAGCGGCATCTGCCCAGACTTTGCCTTTTACTTTCTCCGGTTGCTGCTCAGATCCCCTTTCTTGCGCCTCCCCTTTCTTCCTCCAAACCTCCAGATCTACTCCGGCAGCGTGACCTAGGAAGCCATGGCGCCTCGCCAGCCTCCGGCCGAAGCTTGGTACTCTCTTGCTCTGGACTTGCCGAATGTGTCCAAGGCTGGCCTTGCCCGGCTGCGCCAGATGGCGGCGGCGCAGGGCATCAATGGGATGAAGGTGTTCAAGGCCGGCTCCGCCACCCCTGAGGGCCGAGGGAGCACCTTTTATCCTCTCTTTGTAAGCTCCATTGCTGCGGGCCTAGTGCCTCCCTTCTCCGAGTTCTTCTTCTCTGTCCTCCGCCATTACAACTTGCAGGCTCTGCATCTCCACCCCAACTCCATTCTTCTTCTGGCGATCTTCGCTTACTACTGCGAGGCCCACGTAGGGGTGGAACCTTCAGTGGCCTTGCTACGCCACTACTTCTCCCTCCGGGTCACTCGCGGTTCTCCTTCCGCATGCACGGGCTTTGTCGCATACGGCGGCACCATTGCCATCTCGAATCCCGGTAAGAGGATTGAGGGCTTCCGAAGCAAGTGGGTCTTGGTAGATGCTGGACGCGTCCATCCTAGGCTGATCTTGCCCGTGGAGCCGCCCGCGAGCTCCGGCGACTGGGGCCGAGCGGAGCTCACGGACCCCCGCGCAAAACTGGTGTTGGAGAAGATGGACGCGGACCTGAGGCCGGCCAGCACAGCGGCGGCGAAGTTGACCGGTGCGTCGCTGCTGAAGGAGTTCCTGGAGCACCAGCTGGCTCCACTCCGGCGGTACTCACCTCCGATGTGGAGGCCTCATCCGAGCCCCGCGGCCTTGAGCGACGAAGATTTGACCGCAGTCTTCCAATCTCTGGTCGGGGGCGAGGTGGCAAGGTTGGAGGGCGGTCCCAAGCCCTTGTTCCTTCGCGACGACTGGGAGCAGGTGATGAAGTCCATGGCCATTTTTAACGGGGACGGGCTCGTGCCCGTGGTGGCTTCCGAGGGGCCGGTGGACGTGCCCTCCGGCGACTCCAGCAAGGAGGAGGACGAAGAGGAGTGGGGAAAGGGGCCCGACTCTGAGGCGACCGATGGAGAGTCGAGGGCTCCCCTCCCCCGGCGCAGGCCCTGCAGCCTCCGCCTTTCTTCGAGCGATGATGACGAGGATGAGGACGAGCAGGTCGGCGGGAGCTTGCCCCTGATCCCACAGAAGGACAGGACCGGGCTGATCTCCCGCGGGTCCGCCCCCGCCCCGGGGCAGTCTGCAGACGCGCCTTCTCCTTCCGAGGTTGACCCTTCCAGCCGGCTGTCAGGCTTCAAGTTTGGCCGGAGGCTGCCCGAGCTCACCGGCGATGTCCCGTAAGTGCTTGACCCTTGTCTTTATTTCTTGTTCCGCTGCCGAGGCTTGACGTTCGCATCTCTTGAATAGGCTAGAGCCCGTGGCGAAGAAGCCGAAGGGGGCTCCTGAGGCTCCATCCGCGACAGCGCCTCCGCCTGCGGAGGAGGGTGATCGTGGCGCGCGGGCTTCTCCCGCCCGGTCGTCGTCGCGAGGCCAGGCCGAGCTGGCTGGGGCGAGCTCAGCCCCCGTGGCCCAAGTGACTCCTGTGGTGCCTTTGCCCACTGCCGCCACCACAACCGCTGAGGTGCAGCAGGCTCCACCTCAGGGCGCTGTGGTCTTGCCGTTGCCGCCTTCTTCCCCCGTTCCGCCGACTGTTGTTTCTCCAACTCCTCCGGCCATTTTGGAGCGTGCTGTTGCTAGACTGGACCGGCTGCGGCAGGACCTTCTTGGCTCCGACCCTCGCCTGGTGGCCGGGCGCTTGGAGCTGGCTTCAGGATGGATCCGCTCCGACGCCTTGATCCGAGCGGCGCTGGTTCAAGCCTCGACGGCCTGCGACGAGGTTAGGCAGACCATCCTTGAGACGAAGGCTGCTCGGGACGCAGCCCTGGGGGAGGTGGTCGCAGTCCGCAACCGTTGCAAGGCGCTGGAGGACGAGCTGCAAGGCCTGCAGGACCAGCTCGCGAAGGAGGTTCGTCTTCGCAGGGAGCAAGAAGAAGGCATGAAGGCTCGCGAGGCAGCCATCGAGGACCGAGAGGCCAAGCTCAAGAAGCGTCGTGACCGCCTAGGTGCGCTGGGGGAGGAGCTGGAGGCGACGAAGGTCGAGCTGGCCAGCAAGGCCAAGGTTCCTGCCGAGGATCGCATGGCCTTCGAGGACATGGAGAAGAAGGCTCGTGCTTCGCTGAAGATGCTCTACGCCAGTGGCCTGGAGAGCCCGTTGGCCGGCGCCGAGGACGGCCCCGCCAAGCTGCTTCCCTTCCTGGTTCGTGCCCTTGAGGATGTCACCCTTGACCTTGGCCCCACGGCCGAGGCCGAGGCGCGTGTCTTGTCTTCTGCTGCGCTGACGCGGGTCTTCACACACATCTACCTTCGCTTGCCCAGCGCCGACCTCGACAGCCTGCTGGAGCCAGGAAGCGGCGAGGGTGCTGTTGCCGCTGCAGAGGCCGTGAAGGGTCGCGCGGAGGCTCTGCTGGGGAAGTTCCGGGCCTTCAGTACCAAGTCGAAGCAGGATGCTTCCGGTTCTGCTGCTCCGTGAGGCGGGGCCACCCGCGCTGCTCCACCGCCGCCAAGTCACTCCGCTACTGCTCCTGCCCTGCTTTTAATTCCTGCATCATGCATCCTGCCTCGGGGAGGCGTTTAAACTTGCGTTTGGTATTGAGACAACAGTATGGACGGTAATATTTGCTGTTTAAGTTCCTCGAATTTTATGCTTTCCTTCCCTACTTGCTTGTGTTCTACGCCGGCAGAGCCCAGCCGCGCGCGTACCTCACCCAGCATTAGCCCCGACCGGAAACCAGGATGGGACCAAAGGAGTGAGGGGCTACGGAGCCAATTAGGCTCCTGAGTCGCGATGCTCAGGAGTCCCCCTTGGCGCACGAACAACAAGTAGGGAGGTGTGATGTCGGTCGATCTTTCGTTCTACGTCTGTAGAGCCCGGCCCCGCGCGTACCTCACCCAGCATAGCCTTCCGAACCCCCTGCTATGCGGGTGGCTGGTCCTATTTATAGAGGCCCTCGTCCTCTTCTCAAATATTGAGCAGGAAGGCAGCCAACAATGGCGGGCTAATTTGAAGGGGGGACAGCAAGTATCAACTATCCCGACAAAAGCAGTCTTCGCCTGCGCAAAGCTCCGGTGATGACGCCGTCTTGGGCTCCACGGTGACCTCCGTCTCGTAGTCCTCCTGGTCTTGGTCTCGTCGCACCGAAATGGCAACCTTTGCCTGATGCCTCGATACTCCGCGGCTGCGCTTGCCCCTTTGCACCAAAGAGGAAAGAAGGACGCTGCGCGTGCTGGCACCCGCCTGGCGCCCTGAGTCGTCATGGCTTGCGTCACGGGCACCTCGCAAGGTACCCTGCCTTGATCTCCCCGCCTCCTCACGAGCCAGCCTGACGAGGCCGTGCCTGAGGAAGCTCCGTGTCGTCCGCCTCGCGAGGCTTGGCCCCTCACGAGGGTCTTGAGTCTTGTGTTGATGAAGATGGGCCATGCTGGGCCTCCTTTGAGCAACGTCACAGGCCGCAGGCAGGCAAGTCTGGGGACCCCCGTTCCCAGAATGCCGATAGAGATCTTCTAAGTTGTAGAAGGGCCCAATAAGATTGGGTTCAGTTTCGCGTGTGCCGTCAGCTCGTGGTGCAGAGGGGCCTGGGTTGAAGTCTAATCCCAAAGACTTCTTGTTTTCCTTGGCCGAGTTCTTTGCAGCCTGATAGTTGCGCTTGAACAGATTATCTTCACAACACCATAACAGAGAGGATGGGTCGGCATTAGCAGGCTGAGGTCCACGAATCATGCAGGGATAGAAGCCTTGAGCAATAGCTTTGGATTTCGACTTGGGCTGAAGACCTTTGTATATTATATCTCCCCAGGGGCCCTTTAAGGCATTCTTCTCAGCATACTCCTTGGTGACGAATCTGTACTTGAACCATTCCTCTGCCCAATGTCTTCGAATCCATTGGATTCGGTTCTTGTGTTCTTCATAGGTTTCTTCTGGATCCGACTTGTATAACTCATAGAGATCCAGTGGTACGTCCTTAGCAGTGTTTCCACGGCGTTGTCTGCCGCCCTTCCTGACTGATTTTTGAGTTGTCATGAAGTTTAGACTAAAAGGCTTCAACACTGTCGAAGTCTTCCATCTACTGGTCAGACAGGAACTGGCTTCAGGAGAATTTATGTGACGATGTAAGAACTCTGCAAATGAATGCAGACTATGAGAACCAAGGGATTGTCCCATGGACATGTACCTGTGACAACATTAAAGATGCGAGGGAAGGGGAAGAGGGCATATGCATTCTCAGAAGATTTTGAAGATAAATCAGTATAGAAGACATTGACCTCATAGTGCAAAGACATTCACTCATATGTAGAGAGTTGGTTCCAGATTTGTACGAATCCACGAATAAGTACAAGTGATGAATCTAGCTACTTTGTGAAGCATAAGTGAACATACTAGGCATGCTATGAGATGCAGAACGAGATAGATCCAACTTGTAGGAACAGAAACCACTTGTGGTTGAAAAGGATGAATCTATCGGATCGAAAGGACCGTAAAAGGAGTTTTTATTTACCACACGAGGAACTGCTAGATGGAGTGGGAGAGGAGGCCGAGCATTTCGATCTTCCGTGCCCTACCTTGGCGACGGAGGACACCTACGGCGACGGCGGAGAAGACGATGTCCGCGGCCGGCGTGAGGACGGTGTCGGTGAGGTCGCGGCAGGTAAGCGCTTCATCACCGGCGTCGTCGAGGGCTAGCGGTGGCGCTAGGGTTCGTGCGAGAGTGGAAGAGGAGATAATGACTGGGCTGAGGCGTGTATTTATAGGGACAGGGACATCACAGTGTTATTACACAGGTGCCCCTGGCGGTTCACATCTGAAGGACATGTGGCGATCATGCAACACATTGGAGGTTGTTCCACGTTCCCACGCACGCCTGGATTGTCTGGTGGTCGTTCTCGCTTCTCCAGGTTTCAGGCAAAAAGGATTATGCATTTAAAACAGATTTAATGTTTGTCTCTGTATCTTCTGCTGACAAGGACGCAGCGAAGACATTCGACAGTTTCAGTAGAATGCATATGATTTGGATAGATAGACTTAAGACGGGAGCATAGAAAGGTCAGGGTCCGATCACATTCACTTAGTTCAAAAGATTCAACTAGAAGACATAGCTATAAGTGAATGTTGTAGAGGACAGAAACCAAATCAGTACATTGAAGATAAACATGAAGCCATGTTAATAATGAAGACAAACAAAATGCGAAGACTTTGCAAATGCAACGCCAACAGAAGGTATTCTAAACAAAAGTTTGGTGGTGGCGTTACCCACCGTATAGGAAATATTAGACCCAGACACGGCACACAATTATCGTGGCGCTCCAAAGTCAAATTCCGCGTTAATGTATTCACACTTAGAATGTAAGTCTTCATTAGTGAAGATATACGTTACTTCGTGTGTTTACACATCTAAGTCATCAACATGCATAAGTGTTAGGATGTGTGCATGATCACAGGACATTTGAGGATTCCAAGATATTTAGCTCACACCGCAACTTGCAAAACCTTTTCTCATCCAAGGGCTTTGTGAAGATATCTGCCAACTGCTCTTCAGTGTTAACGTGAATGATATCAATATCTTCCTTCATGACATGGTCTCTGAGAAAGTGATGACGGATCTGAATGTGCTTTGTCTTCGAGTGCTGAACTGGGTTGTTGGCGATCTTGATGGCGCTTTCATTGTCGCAGTAGAGTGGCACTTGCTTCAGATGAATGCCATAGTCTTTGAGTGTTTGCTTCATCCATAGAAGCTGAGCGCAGCAAGATCCAGCAGCAATGTATTCAGATTCAGCAGTGGAGAGAGATACACAGTTCTGCCTCTTTGAAGACCAACATACAAGTGATCGTCCCAAAAAGTGACATGTGCCTGATGTAAACTTGCGATCCACCTTGTCACCAGCATAATCAGCATCCGAGAATCCAACTAGATCAAACTCTGAGCCCTTTGGATACCATAATCCTAGCGTTGGGGTGTGAGCCAAATATCAAAGAATTCGCTTCACAGCTAAGTGATGTGATTCCTTTGGTGCCACTTGGAATCAGGCACACATGCAAACACTAAGCATGATATCTGGCCTAGATGCACATAAGTAAAGCAAGAAACCAATCATGGAGTGGTATACCTTTTGATCGAACTCTTTACCATTGGCGTCAGAATCTAGATGACTCTTGGTAGACATTGGCGTCGTGTAACTTTGCGTCTTGCATTCCAAACTTCTTCGGGCAATCCTTGAGGTATTTCTCTTGAGATATGAAGATGTTGTTGCGTTGCTGTCGTATTTGAAGACCAAGGAAGAACTTCAGCTCACCCATCATGGACATCTGATGTTGCTCTTGCATCATGTATCCGAACTCATCACTGTATTTCTGATTAGTGCAGCCGAAGATAATGCCATGCACATATATTTGGCACACAAACAGTTCACCATCATATGTCTTCGTGAAGAGCGTGGGATCCAAGGAACCAGGTTTGAAGCCTTTGCTCTTTAGGAAGTCCTTGAGTGTGTCATACCAAGAACGAGGGTCTTGTTTGAGGCCATACAGTGCCTTGTTGAGCTTGTAAATCATGTCAGGATGTTTTGGATCTTCAAAGCCAGGCGGTTGTGCAACATACACTTTTTATTCAATCTTGCCATTGAGAAAGGCACTCTTCACATCCATTTGATACAGAAGAATGTTATGATGATTTGCATAGGCCAGCAGTATGCGTATAACTTCAAGCCTAGCCACAGGAGCAAATGTTTCATCGAAGTCAATTCCTTCAACTTGAGTGTATCCTTGAGCAACGAGGCGAGCCTTGTTTCTGACAACTTGACCATGCTCATCTTGCTTGTTGCGATATATCCATTTAGTGCCTATGATATTGTGCTTACGAGAATCAGGATGCTTGACCAGTTCCCATACATTATTCAGCTCAAACTGTTGAAGCTCTTCTTGCATAGCTTGAATCCATTCAGGTTCCATGAAGGCTTCATCAACTTTCTTGGGTTCAGATATTGAGAGGAATGCGAAGTGCCCACAGAAATTTGCTAGTTGTGTTGCCCTTGAACGAGTGAGTGTACCAGGTGCATTGATGCGATCAATTATTTTCTTAATCTATACATCATTTGCAACACGAGGATGAACATGACGAAGATTTTGCTCTTGCTGATCATTGTCATCGTTAGAAGGATTGTCTTCAGGCTGAGTATTGTCTTCAGGTTGGTTAGGTGCAGAGATGATGAGTTCCTCTTTGGTCTGTGCTTCAGACGGTATGATTTCTCCAGTTCCCATAAGCTTGATGGATTCACTGGATGGAACTTCATCTAGCACATTTGGCAGGTGCTCTCTTTGGGAGCCGTTAGTCCCATCGAACCGCACATCCACAGTTTCAACCACTTTATAGTGAAAGAGGTTGAAGACTCTGTAGGAGTGCGAATCCTTTTCGTAACCAAGCATAAAACCTTCATGTGCTTTCGGTGCAAATTTTGAAGTGTGATGTGGATCCTTGATCCAGCACCTGACACCAAATACTCTGAAGTAACTGACCATTGGCTTCTTACCAGTGAGGAGCTCATAGGATGTTTTGTTTATAAGCTTGTGAAGATAAACACGGTTGATGACATGGCATGCAGTATCAATGGCTTCAGACCAGAACTTTCTTGGAGTCTTGTATTCACCGAGCATCGTCCGGGCCATCTCAATGAGTGTTCTGTTCTTGCGTTCCATGATGCCATTCTGCTGCGGCGTGTATGGAGTTGAGAACTCATGAGTGATGCCCAAAGTATCAAGATAAGTGTCGAGGCCAGTGTTCTTGAATTCAGTGCCATTGTCACTTCTGATGTGCTTGATCTTGACGCCATAGTTGTTCATGGCTCGATTGGCGAAGCGTTTGAAGACATCCTGCACTTTAGTCTTGTAGAGGATTATATGCACCCATGTATATCTTGAATAATCATCAAGAATGACGAAGCCATAGAGACAAGCAGTAGTAGTAAGAGTTGAGTAGTGAGTGGGACCGAAGAGGTCCATGTGTAGCAGTTTGAAGGGTTGAGTCGATGTCATGATTGTCTTTGAGGGATGCTTGGCCCTCGTCATCTTTCCTGCTTCACAGGCACCGCATAAGTGATCCTTCTTGAACTTGACGCCCTCGATGCCTATGACGTGCTTCTTCTTTGCAAGAGTATGCAAGTTCCTCATGCCAGCATGCCCTAGCCTCCAATGCCAGAGCCAGCATTCTGAAGCTTTTGCAAGAAGACATACGGCAAGCTGTGGTCCTGCTGAGAAATCTACCATGTACAAATCATCTTTCCCATACCCTTCAAAGACTAGAGACTTGTCAGATTCCATTAGAACAAGGCAATGATATTTTCCAAACATCACAATCATATTTAAATCCAAAGCATTGAGACAGACATTAAGTTGAAACCAAGGGATTCAACAAACATCACTTTATCCATGTGCTGATCCCTTGAGATTGCAACTCTACCTAGATCCAATACCTTGCTTTTACCAGTATCAGAAAATATGATGTGACTCTTGTCAGATGGACGTAAGGTTGAGTCCATGAGAAGACTTCGCTTGCCAGTCATGTGATTAGTACATCCACTATCAATAATCCATTCTGAAGCAGTTGGTGTCATACCCTACAGTGTAGTTAGGGGGATAGGCTTCACGAAGAGCATTGTGAAGCATAAACATTTGACGAGCAAGAGGATTATTAAAGCTTAGATCAAGGTTAGGACTGATAGAGCAAGTAGCAAGCGACTTAGGAACAAGGTACATAATAACACCATTTGGGCATTTGATCTTGAGCCCTACAAGATGTTTAAGGTCCCCAGCAATAGCTTAAGACATATTTGATTTTCGGCTGGAGACCTTTCCCTGCAAAAGAGAGTTAAGCTTTCTTAGCCACCCACATCTTCAAGGGTGGCTTCGAAGAAATGAGTCTAAGTGCAGCATTTGAGAACTTTGGCTTGGGAGCCCTAACAAATAGTCTTGCAGGTGGACAATAGTACTCATAAGAATAAGAAGAGTAGTTCTGGGTCTTATGAACATGGCGGTTTGATGAAACGCACTCATATTCATAGGCCTGAGTATGGTTTCCTTGCAAAACATTTGTGTTAGTGTGACTCAGGTGAGTCCTCTGTCTGTATGAAGCCTTTGGACCATATGAAGCCCGTGGTCTGGGGTTTGTCTTCTTCACTTGTGGTGTCATGACGACATACACAGGAAGATTTTCCAGAGACTTTTTCGGTACCCAGACTTTCTTCACAGGTGGCCCATTCCTGCAGTTAGTACCAATATACCTGGCAAACACTTCACCATTCTAATTCTTAAACAGTTTATAGTTTGCATCAAAGGATTCATCAACGACAATGGGATTAGCGCAAGTGAAGCCAGATAGGGTGGATGGATCCACTAAAGGTTCCTTTGCAGCAACCCATGTGGTTTTGGGGTACTGCTCAGGTTTCCAGTAAGAGCCATCAGCATTCATTTTCCTTTCGAACCCGACACCCTCTTTCCTAGGGTTTCGGTTCAGAATCTGCCTTTTGAGGACATCACATAGAGTCTGATGCCCTTTGAGACTTTTGTACATCCCTGTTTCAAACAATGTCTTCAACCTAGCATTGTCATCAGCAATAGAAGTGGTATCCTCGGCAGAAGGGTTAGTTACCACATCAACAGTTGAAGATATTGCAACAGTAGCAGCAGTAGAACATCCAGCAACAGAAGTAGCGTTATCACGCTCAATGCATTTAAGACATGGTGGTTCAAATCCTTCCTGAGCGGGACTGGTCTGTTTGGCGCAAAGTGACTCGTTTTCCTTTTGAAGATCTTCATGAGCCGCTCTCAATTTCTCAAGTTCTTGCTTCCTTTGAAGATAATCATAGGAAAGCTTTTCATGAGTTATTGAGAGCGTTTCATGACGACTTTCAAGCTCCTCATACTTAACATGAAGATTTTTTATGTCTTCAACTAAGGACTGATATCGAGTCATTTCAGCGTCTAACAGGTCATCGCTTTTGTCTAACAGTTTTTGAATATGTTCCATAGCTTTTTGTTGTTTAGTTGCAATTTTAGCAAGTTTTTTGTAGCTGGGTTTGGAACCACAATCAGAGTCATCTTCACTTGATGTTTGATAGTGAGTGGTGCGTGAGTTTACCTTGGCACCGCGTGCCATGAAGCAATAGGTGGGAGCGGAGTTGTCCTTGTCATTAGCATCGGCGTCGGTGACGAAGTCATTGTCTTCAGTGTTGAAGATGGACTTGGTAACGTAGGGTGTAGCCAGACTTGCAATGCCAGAATCGGACTCCTCCTCAGACTCCATCTCAGCCTCCTCCGAAGCAGACTCCTCCTCTGAATCCATTTCCTTGCCGACAAACGCATGGGCCTTGCCAGATGAGCTCTTCTTGTGTGATGAAGACTTTGAGGAAGACTTGGAAGAAGACTTTAAGCATTTCTTCTTTTTCTTGTCGTCGGAATCATATTCCTTGCTCTTCTTCTTCTTCTTCTTCTTCTTCTTCTTCTTCTTATTCTCATTGTCCCACTGCGGACACTTAGAGATGTAGTGACCAGGTTTCTTGCACTTGTGGCATGTTCTCTTCTTGTAGTCATGAGCAGAAGCTTCATCATTCCTTGAGCTGGATTGTGAGGACTTTCTGAAGCCTTTCTTCTTGGTGAATTTCTGGAACTTATTCACAAGCATAGCAAGCTCCTTTCCAATGTCTTCAGGATCATCAGAACTGCAGTCAGATTCTTCTTCAGATGAGGAAACATCTTTTGCCTTCAAAGCACGAGTTCGCCCATAGTTGGGACCGCAGATGTCTCTTTTCTCACTCATGTGTGTTGAGCCTTTCAAGTATGTCAGACGGACCGAGTGTCTTGAAGTCAGGGCGTTCTTGAATCATCAGGGCTAGGGTGTCAAACAAGCTGTCAAGTGATCTCAGGAGTGTGTTGACGACTTCATGCTTGGTGATCTCAGTAGCGCCGAGAGCTTGAAGCTCATTTGTGATGTTAGTGAGTCGATCAAACATGAGCTGAACATTCTCATTGACGTTTCTCTTGAAGCGGTTGAAGAGGTTGCGAAGGACACTGATTCTTTGATCTCTCTGGGTTGAGACGCCTTCGTTGACCTTAGAGAGCCAGTCCCAGACTAGCATGGATGTTTCTAGAGCACTCACACGGCCATACTGTCCTTTGGTCAGATGACCACACATGATATTCTTGGCAGTGGAATCTAGTTGAACGAACTTCTTGACATCAGCAGCGGTGACACCTTCACCAGCCTTGGGGACGCCATTCTTGACGACATACCAGAGGTCGACATCAATGGCTTCCAGATGCATGTGCATCTTATTCTTCCAGTAGGGATATTCAGTTCCATCGAAGACTGGTCACGCAGCGGAGACTTTGATTATCCCTGTAGTCGACATAGCTAAAACTCCAGGTGGTTAAACCGAATCACACAGAACAAGGGAGTACCTTGCTCTAATACCAATTGAAAGTGCTAGTGATCGACAAGAGGGGGGTGAATAGGCGTTTTTTATGAAAGTATTCAAAACATGGAAGTTTTGAAGACAGACGATAGAAATGAACCTATTAACATGCAGCGGAAGGTAGACTACACTAGCCAAGCCATAGTCAAGTATTCAATGAAGTGAAAACACAAAGACTAATAGCAGCTAGGCAGTATGGATCAGGATGGAAGATAGTATGAAACCAATCAGAACAAGCATTCACATAGTGAAGACAAATAGATAATGCAAACAGGCAATGACTTCACAAGGACCAATCTGCAAATAAAGAGATGGGAAGGATAGAACCAGTGGCTCGTTGAAGACAATGATTTGTTGGACCAGTTCCAGTTGCTGTGACAACTGTACGTCTGGTTAGGGAGGCTGAGATTCAACTCAGAAGACCGCGTCTTCACCTTATTCCCCTTGATCCAAGGACACCCAGTCCTCGCCCAATTACTCTGGTAAGTCTTCAAGGTAGACTTCCAAACCTTTACAGACTTCGTTCACCGGCGATACACAATGACTCTTGGATGCTCAGAACGCGACGCCTAACTGGCTGGAGGATTCACAGTCCTCAAGTGTAATAAGTCTTCAGATCACACAGATAGGAAGACTTCAGTGATGCCTAACACTCTTTGGCTTTGGGTATTTAGGGCTTTGTCCTCACAAGGATTTCTCTCTCAAAGGCTTCGAGGTGGGTTGCTCTCAAACGATAAAAGCCGTGTACTAACTCTGAGCAGCCAACCAATTTATGGTGTAGGGGGTGGGCTATTTATAGCCACTAGGCAACCCGATCTGATTTGTCCGAAATGACCCTGGGTCACTAAGGAACTGACATGTGTTCCAACAGTCAGATTTCAAACACACGCGGCAACTTTACTTGAGCTACAAGCAAAGTTGACTTATCCAGCTCTAAATAAGATTTGCTCTCATTGTCTTCGCTCGAAGACATAGGATTTTGGTTAAGCGTCACTTCATTCATTCTGACTGGTTCACTTGGACCCCACTTAACAGTATGGTGGTTCCTATGACTCAACAAAGAAGAAAACGAAACAACGAAACAACTAAGTCTTCGTGCTCCATAGTCTTCACACAATGTCATCTCCTGTCATAGACTTCAATGTGAATACCTTCACATACCACCTTTGTCTTCAATGTCTTCATACATTTTTAGGGGTCATCTCCGGTAGGTAAATCGAATTAGTGAGGGACTACTACATGTGTTATCGTGCAATTCTCACAAACACATCAGTCCCTCAACTAGGTTTGTCGTCAATACTCAAAAACCAACTAGGGGTGGCACTAGATGCACTTACACAACTTCAATACCTCTTTCAGAAATTGTATGCCCCAAGACAATACCCTCATTAACCATAAAGTGGCACTTCTCCCAATTCAAGACAAGGTTAGTTTCTTCACATCTCTGCAAAACTCAATCAAGATTGCTTAAGAATCATCAAAAGAAGTTCCATATATGGAGAAGTTGATACGTCTCCAATGTATCTATAATTTTTGATTGCTCCATGCTATATTATCTACTGTTTTGGACATTATTGGGCTTTATTATCCACTCTTATATTATTTTTGGGACTAACCTATTAACCGGAGGCCTAGCCCAGAATTGTTGTTTTTTGCCTGTTTTAGGGTTTCAAAGAAAAGGAATATCAAACGGAGTCCAAACGGAATGAAACCTTCGGGAATGTGATTTTCTCATCGAATACAACTCAGGAGACTTGGACCCTACGTCAAGGCACGTAACAGGAGGCCACGAGGTAGGGGGCGCGCCCTACCCTACCAGGCAAGCCCCCACCCTCGTGGGCCCCCTGTTGCTCCACCGACGTACTTCTTCCTCCAATATATACCCACGTACCCCCAAACGATCAGATACGGAGCCAAAACCCTAATTCCACCGCCGCAACTTTCTGTATCCACGAGATCCCATCTTGGGGCCTGTTCCGGAGCTCCGCCAGAGGGGGCATCGATCACGGAGGGCTTCTACATCAACACCATAGCCTCTCCGATGAAGTGTGAGTATTTTACTTCAGACCTACGGGTCCATAGTTAGTAGCTAGATTGCTTCTTCTCTCTTTTTGGATCTCAATACAATTTTCTCCCCCTCTCTTGTGGAGATCTATTCGATGTAATCTTCTTTTTGCGGTGTGTTTGTTGAGACCGATGAATTGTGGGTTTATGATCAAGTCTATCTATGAATAATATTTGAATCTTCTCTGAATTATTTTATGTATGATTGGTTATCTTTGCAAGTCTCTTCGAATTATCAGTTTGGTTTGGCCTACTAGATTGATCTTTCTTGCAATGGGAGAAGTGCTTAGCTTTGGGTTCAATCTTGCAGTGTCCTTTCCCGGTGATAGTAAGGGCAGCAAGGCACGTATTGTATTGTTCCCATCGAGGATAACAAGATGGGGTTTTCTTCAGATTGCATGAGTCTATCCCTCTACATCATGTCATCTTGCTTAAGGCGTTACTCTGTTTTTAACTTAATACTCTAGATGGATGCTGGATAGCGGTCGATGAGTGGAGTAATAGTAGTAGATGCAGGCAGGAGTCGGTCTACTTGTCTCGGACGTGATGCCTATATACAGGATCATACGTAGATATTCTCATAACTATGGTCAATTCTGTCAATTGCTCAATAGTAATTTGTTCACCCACTGTAGAATACTTATGCTCTCGAGAGAAGCCACTAGTGAAACCTATGGCCCCTGGTTCTTTCTTTATCATATCAATCTCCTACTACTTAGTTATTTACTTTGCTATTTACTTTGCCTTTATTTTACTTTGCATCTTTATCATAAAAATACCAAAAAATATTATCTTATCATATCTATCCGATCTCACTCTCGTAAGTGGCCCTATAGGGATTGATAATCCCTATTTGCGTTGGTTGCGAGGATTTATTTCTTTTGTGCAGGTGCGAGGGACTCTCGCGTAGCCTCCTACTGGATTGATACCTTGGTTCTCAAAAACTGAGGGAAATACTTACGCTACTTTGATGCATCATCCCTTCCTCTTCGGGGAAAACCAATGCAGTGCTAAAAGAGGTAGCAAGAAGGATTTATGGCGCCGTTGCCGGGGAGGTCTACGCAAAAGTGAACATACCAAGTACCCATCACATACCCTTATCTCCCGCATTACATTATTTGCCATTTGCCTCTTGTTTTCCTCTCCCTCAATTCACCCTTGCCGTTTTATTCGCCCTCTCTCTCTATCCTCCCTCCGCTTCTCTATTTGCCTCTTTTTGTTTGCTTGCTTTTTGTTTGCTTGTGTGTTAGCTTGCTTGCTTGTCACGATGGCTCAAGATAATACTAATTTGTGTGACTTCACCAATACCAACAACAATGATTTTATTAGCACTCTGATTGCTCCTCTTACCGATGCTGAATCTTGTGAAATTAATTCTGCTTTGCTGAATCTTGTTAGGAAAGATCCGTTCTCTGGCCTTCCTAGTGAAGATGCCGCTACCCATCTAAATAGCTTCGTTGATTTGTGTGACATGCAAAAGAAGAAAGATGTGGATAATGATATTGTTAAATTGAAGCTATTTCCTTTTTCGCTTAGAGATCGTGCTAAAGCTTGGTTTACGTCTTTGCCTAAAAATAGTATTGATTCATGGAACAAGTGCAAAGATGCTTTTATCTCTAAGTATTTTCCTCCCGCTAAGATCATCTCCCTTAGAAATGATATTATGAATTTAAGCAACTTGATCATGAAAATGTTTCACAAGCTTGGGAGAGAATGAAATTAATGATACGTAATTGCCCTACTCATGGTTTAAATTTATGGATGATCATACAAAAAATTTATGCCGGATTGAATTTTGCTTCTAGAAATCTTTTAGATTCGGCCGCGGGAGGCACTTTTATGGAAATCACTTTAGGAGAAGCTACTAAACTCCTAGATAATATTATGGTTAATTATTCTCAATGGCATACTGAAAGATCTACTAATAAAAAGGTGCATGCGATAGAAGAAATTAATGTTTTGAGTGGAAAGATGGATGAACTTATGAAAGTATTTGCTAATAAGAGTGTTTCTTCTGATCCTAATGATATGCCCTTGTCTACTTTGATTGAGAATACTAATGAATCTATGGATGTGAATTTTGTTGGTAGGAACAATTTTGGTAACAATGCGTATAGAGGAAATTTTAATCCTAGGCCTTATCCTAGCAATCCCTCTAATAATTATGGTAATTCCTACAACAATTCTTATGGAAATTATAATAAGATGCCCTCTGATTTTGAATCTAATATTAAATAATTTATTACTTCACAAAAGAATTTTAATGCTATGATTGAAGAAAAATTGCTTAAGATTGATGATTTGGCTAGGAACGTTGATAGAATTGCTCTTGATGTTGATTATTTGAAACTTAGATCTATTCCACCTAAGAATGATATCAATGAGTCTCTCAAATCCATGAGAATTTCCATTGATGAGTGCAAAGAAAGAACCGCTAGGATGCATGCTAAGAAAGATGCCTTTATAAAAGCGTGTTCTAATAGTTCCTATGAATATAATGATGACGATCTAAAAGTTATTGATGTGTACCCTATTAAATCTTTGTTTTGCAATATGAATCTTGATAATGATGGGACTGAATAAGATCCACCTTTACCTAGAAGGCATTCCAAGAATTCTGAATCTTTTGATCTTGATGCTAAATTTGATAAAAGTGGGATTGAAGAAATTAAAACCCTAGATGTTGCTAAACCCACTATTATGGATTTCAAGGAATTTAACTATGAAAATTTCTCTTTGATTGATTGTATTTCCTTGTTGCAATCCGTGCTAAATTCTCCTCACGCGTATAGTCAAAATAAAGCGTTTACTAAACATATCGTTGATGCCTTGATGCAATCTTATGAAGAAAAACTTCAATTGGAAGTTTCTATCCCTAGAAAACTTTATGATGAGTGGGAACCAACTATTAAAATTAAAATTAAAGATCATGAATGTTATGCTTTATGTGATTTGGGTGCTAGTGTTTCTACGATTCCAAAGACTTTGTGTGATTTGTTAGGTTTCCGTGATTTTGATGATTGCTCTCTAAACTTGCACCTTGCGGATTCCACTATTAAGAAACCTATGGGAAGAATTAATGATGTTCTTATTGTTGCAAATAGGAATTATGTGCCCGTAGATTTTATCGTTCTTGACATAGATTGCAATCCTTCATGTCCTATTATTCTTGGTAGACCTTTCCTTAGAACGATTGGTGCAATTAATGATATGAAGGAAGGAAATATTAGATTCCAATTTCCATTAAGGAAAGGCATGGAACACTTTCCTAGAAATAAAATTAAATTACATTATGAATCAATTATGAGAGCCACTTATGGATTGCCTACCAAAGATGTCAATACGTAGATCTATTATTACCTAGCTAGGGGCGTTAAACGATAGCGCTTGTTGGGAGGGAACCCAATTTTATTTTTATTCCTTGATTTTTGCTCCGGTTTAGTAATAAATAAATTATATTTCCTCTGTTTTTTGTGTTTTTTTTAGTTTAAATAGTGTTTGTGCCAAGTAGAATCGTTGGGAAGACTTGGGGAAAGTCTTGTTGAACTTGCTGTAAAAAATAGAAATTTAGCGCTCACGAGAACTGCTGTCATTTTTATTTGAAAAGTGATATTTAGTTAATTACTTTTTAAGATGATTAATAGATAAATTCCTCACGTCCAGCAATTTATTTTAGAATTTCTGGGGTTCCATATCTTTCGCTATCTACAGATTACTACAGACTGTTCTGTTTTTGACAGATTCTGTTTTTCTTGTGTTGTTTGCTTATTTTGATGAACCTATGACTAGTAAAATAGTTTATAAACCATAGAAAAGTTGGAATACAGTAGGTATAACACCCATATAAATAAATAATGAGTTCATTACAGTACCTTGAAGTGGTCTTTTGTTTTCTTTCGCTAACGGAGCTCACGAGATTTTCTACTTTAAGTTCTGTGTTGTGAAGTTTTCAAGTTTTGGGTAAAGATTTGATGGATTATGGAACAAGGAGTGGCAAGAGCCTAAGCTTGGGGATGCCCATGGCACCCCCAATATAATCTAAGGACACCTAAAAGCCAAAGCTTGGGGATGCCCATGGCACCCCCAATATAATCTAAGGACACCTAAAAGCCAAAGCTTGGGGATGCCCTGGAAGGCATCCCCTCTTTCGTCTACTTCTATCGGTAACTTTACTTGGAACTATATTTTTATTTACCACATGATATGTGTTTTGCTTGGAGCGTCTTGTATGATTTGAGTCTTTGCTTGTTAGTTTACCACAATAATCCTTGCTGTACACACCTTTGTAGAGAGCCATATATGATTTGGAATTTGTTAGAATACTCTATGTGCTTCGCTTATATCTTTTGAGTTATATAATTTTGCTCTAGTGCTTCACTTATATATCTTTTATAGCACGGTGGTGGATTTGTTTTATAGAAACTAGTGATCTCTCATGCTTCACTTAGATTATTTTGAGAGTCTTAATAGCATGGTAATTTGCTTAAAATCCTAATATGCTTGGTATGCAAGATTAATAATAAAACTCTCTTATGAGTGTGTTGAATACTATGATAAGTTTGATACAAGATAATTGTTTTGAGATATGGAGATGTTGATATTAAAGTCACGCTAGTTGAGTAGTTGTGAATTTGAGAAATACTTGTGTTGAAGCTTGTGATTCCCATAGCATGCACGTATGGTGAACCGTTATGTGATGAAGTCAGAGCATGATTTATTTTTTGATAGCTTCCTTATGAGTGGCGGTCGGGGATGAGCAATGGTATTTTCCTACCAATCTATCCCCCTAGGAGCATGTGCGTAATACTTTGCTTTGATAACTTGTAGATTTTTGCAATAAGTATATGAGTTCTTTATGACTAATGTTGAGTCCATGGATTATATGCACTCTCACCCTTCCACCTTTGCTAGCCTCTCTAATACCGCACACCTTTCGCCGGTATCATACACCCACCATATACCTTCCTCAAAACAGCCACCATACCTACCTATTATGGCATTTCCATAGCCATTCCGATATATATTGCCATGCAACTTTCCACCGTTTCGTTTATTATGACACACTCCATCATTGTCATATTGCTTAGCATGATCATGTAGTTGACATAGTATATGTGGCAAAGCCACCGTTCATAATTCTTTCATACTTGTCACTCATGCGTCATTGCATATCCCGGTACACCGCTGGAGGCATTCACATAGAGTCATATTTTGTTCTAAGTATCGAGTTGTAATTGTGGAGTTGTAAGAAAAATAAATGTGTGATGATCATCATTATTAGAGCATTGTCCCAGTGAGGAAAGGATGATGGAGACTATGATTCCCCCACAAGTCGGGATGAGACTCCGGACGGAAAAAAACGAAAAAGAAAAGAGGCCATAAAAAAAGAGAAAAGGCCCAAATAAAAAATGAGAGAAAAAGAGAGAAGGGACAATGTTACTATCCTTTTACCACACTTGTGCTTCAAAGTAGCACCATGATCTTCATAGTAGAGAGTCTCTCATGTTATCACTTTCATATACTAGTGGGAATTTTTCATTATAGAACTTGGCTTGTATATTCCAATGATGGGCTTCCTCAAATTGCCCTAGGTCTTCATGAGCAAGCAAGTTGGATGCACACCCACTTAGTTTCTTTTTGAGCATTCATATACTTATAGCTCTAGTGCATCCGTTGCATGGCGATCCCTACTCACTCACATTGATATCTATTGATGGGCATCTCAATAGCCCGTTGATACGCCTAGTTGATGTGAGACTATCTTCTCCATTTTTGTCTTCTCCACAACCACCACTCTATTCCACCTATAGTGTTATATCTATGGCTCACGCTCATGTATTGCGTGAAGATTGAGAAAGTTTTGAGAATGTCAAAAGTATGAAACAATTGCCTGGCTTGTCATCGGGGTTGTGCATGATTTAAATATTTTGTGTGGTGAAGATAGAGCATAGCCAGACTATATGATTTTGTAGGGATAACTTTCTTTAGCCATGTTATTTTGAGAAGACATAATTGCTTTGTTAGTATGCTTGAAGTATTATTATTTTCTATGTCAATATGAACTTTTTTCTTGAATATTTCGGATCTAAATATTCATACCACAATTAAGAAGAATTACATTAAAATTATGCCAAGTAGCACTCCGCATCAAAAATTCCGTTTTTATCATTTACCTACTCGAGGACGAGTAGGAATTAAGCTTGGGGATGCTTGACACGTCTCCAATGTATCTATAATTTTTTATTGCTCCCTGCTATATTATCTACTGTTTTGGACATTATTGGGCTTTATTATCCACTTTTATATTATTTTTCTGACTAACCTATTAACCGGAGGCCCAACCCAAAATTGCTGTTTTTTGCCTGTTTTGGGGTTTCGAAGAAAAGGAATATCAAACGGAGTCCAAACGGAATAAAACCTTCGAGAACGTGATTTTCTCATCGAATACAACTCTGGAGACTTGGACCCTATGTCAAGGCACGTAAGAGGGGGCCACGAGGTAGGGGGTGCGCCCTGCCCTACCAGGCGCGCCCCACCCTCGTGGGCCCCCTGTTGCTCCACCGACGTACTTCTTCCTCCTATATATACCCACGTACCCCCAAACGATCAGATACGGAGCCAAAACCCTAATTCCACCGCCGCAACTTTCTGTATCCACGAGATCCCATCTTGGGGCCTGTTCCGGAGCTCCGCCGGAGGGGGCATCGATCACGGAGGGCTTCTACATCAACACCATAGCCTCTCCAATGAAGTGTGAGTAGTTTACTTCAGACCTACGGGTCCATAGTTAGTAGCTAGATGGCTTCTTCGCTCTTTTTGGATCTCAATACAATTTTCTCCCCTCTCTTGTGGAGATCTATTCGATGTAATCTTCTTTTTGCGGTGTGTTTGTTGAGACCGATGAATTGTGGGTTTATGATCAAGTCTATCTATGAATAATATTTGAATCTTCTCTGAATTATTTTATGTATGATTGGTTATGTTTGCAAGTCTCTTCGAATTATTAGTTTGGTTTGTCCTACTAGATTGATCTTTCTTGCAATGGGAGAAGTGCTTAGCTTTGGGTTCAATCTTGCAGTGTCCTTTCCCGGTGACAGTAAGGGCAGCAAGGCACGTATTGTATTGTTGCCATCAAGGATAACAAGATGGGGTTTTCTTCAGATTGCATGAGTCTATCCCTCTACATCATGTCATCTTGCTTAAGGCGTTACTTTGTTTTTAACTTAATACTCTAGATACATGCTGGATAGTGGTCGATGAGTGGAGTAATAGTAGTAGATGCAGGCAGGAGTCGGTCTACTTGTCTCGGACGTGATGCCTATATACATGATCATACATAGATATTCTCATAACTATGCTCAATTCTGTCAATTGCTCAACAGTAATTTGTTCACCCACCGTAGAATACTTATGCTCTCGAGAGAAGCCACTAGTGAAACCTATGGCCCCCGGGTCTATCTTTATCATATCAATCTCCTACTACTTAGTTATTTACTTTGCTATTTACTTTGCCTTTATTTTACTTTGCATCTTTATCATAAAAATACCAAAGAATATTATCTTATCATATCTATCAGATCTCACTCTCGTAAGTGGCCCTATAGGGATTGACAACCCCTATTTGCGTTGGTTGCGAGGATTTATTTGTTTTGTGCAGGTACGAGGGACTCGCGTGTAGCCTCCTACTGGATTGATACCTTGGTTCTCAAAAACTGAGGGAAATACTTACGCTACTTTGCTGCATCATCCCTTCCTCTTCGAGGAAAACCAACGCAGTGCTAAAGAGGTAGCAGAAATCATCCATGAAAACCTCAACAATCTTTTCACAGAAGTCAAAGAATATATCAGTCATACATCTTTGAAATGTAGCAAGTGCATTGCATAAACCAAAAGGCATACGTCTATAAGGAAAGGTACCGAAATGGCAAGTAAAAGTTGTCTTTTCTTGATCCTCTTTTGACACAGGTATTTGAGAGAAACCAGAATAACCATCTAGAAAGCAAAAATGAGTATGTTTGGATAATCTTTCTAGCATTTGATCAATAAAAGGTAAAGGGTAATGATCCTTTTTAGTAGCTTTATTTAATTTGTGGAAATCAATTACCATTCTATAACCTGTAACAATTCTTTGTGGGATCAATTCATTTTTATCATTAGGAACAAGAGTAATGCCTCCCTTCTTAGGGACACAATGGACATGGCTTACTCACTGACTATCAGCAACGGGATAAACTATACCTGCCTCCAGAAGCTTTAGTATTTCTTTTCTTACCACTTCTTTCATCTTAGGATTTAACCGTGGTTGGTGATCAACAAACGGTTTCGCGTCTTTCTCAAGTTCTATTTTGTGCTGGCATAGAGTGGGACTAATGTCCTTAAGATCATCAAGAGTATATCCAATAGTAGCACGGTGCTTCTTCAGAGTTTTCAATAATTTCTTTTCTTCATGTTCTAAAAGGTTAGCACTAATAATAACAGGATATATCTATTTCTCATCAAGATAAGCATATTTAAGAGTATTGGGTAAAGGTTTAAGCTCAAACACAGGATCACCCTTTGGTGGAGGAGGATCCCCTAGGATTTCAACAGGCAAGTTATGTTTCAAAATAGGTCCCTGTTTAAAGAATACTTCATGTATTTCCCTTCTTTCATTCATAAACATATCATTTTCATGGTGTAGCAAATACTGTTCTAAAGGATCACTAGGAGGCACGACAATAGAAGCAAGACCAATAATTTCATCTTTACTAGGCAATTCTTTATCATGGGGTTGTCTACGAAATTTAGGAAAATTAAACTCATGAGACATATCCCCCAAACCAACAGAAACAATATCCTTATTGCAGTCTATCTTAGCATTAACAGTATTCAAGAAGGGTCTACCAAATATAATGGGACAAAAGTCATCTTGTGGGGAGCCAAGAACAAGAAAATAAGCAGGATATTTAAGTTTCCCACACAAGACTTCAACATCCCTAAAGTAACATCAATTTCCTCTATCTCAGCAGGTGCAATATATAAGGAATGAGGTATTGCACTTGCACTAGCACCCATATCACATAAGCCATGATAGCAATGATCTCCCATTTTAACAGAAATAACAGGCATGCCTACAACATGTCTATGTTTATTTTTAGTATTGGGTCTAGCAATTCTAGCAGATTCATCACAGAAGTAAATAACATGCCCATCAATATTATCGGCCAAGAGACCTTTAACCATAGCAACACTAGGTTCAACTTTAATTTGCTCAGAGGGTGTGGGTGTTCTAGTATTACTCTTACGAACCACAGTTGAAGCTTTAGCATGATCCTTTATTCTAACAGGGAAAGGTGGTTTCTCAATATAAACAGTAGGAACAACAAGATCATTATAAGTGATAGTCTTTTCTTCAACTTTAATAGGTGCAACTACTTTTACTTCAATGGGAGGATTATATTTAAACCACTTCTCCTTAGGGAGATCAACATGGGTAGCAAAGGATTCATAGAAAGAAGCTACTATCTCATAGTCAAGTCCATATTTAGTGCTAAGTTCACGGAAAGCATCGGTATCCATAAAAGATTTAACACAATCAAACTTAGGTGTTATACCTGACTCCTTACCTTCATCGAGATCCCAATATTCAGAGTTGCGTTTAATTATTTCCAATAAATCCCATTTGAATTCAATAGTCTTCATCATAAAAGAGCCAGTACAAGAAGTATCGAGCATGGAGCGATTATCGAGAGAAAGCCGAGCATAAAAATTTTGAATAATAATTTCTCTTGAGAGCTCATGATTGGGGCATGAATATAACATTGACTTCAGCCTCCCCCAAGCTTGAGTGATGCTTTCTCCTTCGCGAGGCCAAAAATTATATATATAATTACGATCACGATGAACAAGCTGCATAGGATAAAACTTCTAATGAAATTCCAATTTCAATCGGTTGTAGATCCATGATCCCATATCATCACATAGCCTAAACCATGTCAATGCCTTTCCCTTCAAATATAAAGGGAAGACCTTCTTCTTGATAATATCCTTAGGCATACCTGCAAGCTTAAATAATCCACATAGATTAGCTGCAAATCGGGATGTAATTTTCCATCACCCGTGAAAGGATTAGCTAGTAGTTTCTCTATCTTACGTGAAGGAATTTCAAAGTAAACATTTTCAGTAGGTTCATTAGGTTGAGGAGCAACTCTTTGCTCTATTAGTCGGGGTGAAGATACCCCCGAACAAGCACCTCAAAGGATTATGTTCCATAGTAACAAGTGACAGTAAATTTCAGAACACTATATAATTTTTTCCTTACCAAAATCCACCTACCAAAGGCGCTTCACTCCCCGGCAATGGCGCCAGAAAATAATCTTGATGACCCACAAGTGTAGGGGGTCTATCATAGCCTTTTCGTTAAGTAAGAGTGTCGAATCCAACGAGGAGAAGAAGGAAATGATAAGCGGTCTTCAGCAAGGTATTCTCTGCAAGCATTGAAATTATCGGTAACAGATAGTTTTGTGATAAGGTAATTTGTAATGGGTAACAAGTAAATAAAGTAAATAAGGTGTAGCAAGATGGCCCAATCCTTTTTGTATCAAAGGACAAGCCTGGACAAACTCTTATATAAAGGAAAGCGCTCCCGAGGACACATGGGAATTATCGTTAAGCTAGTTTTCATCACGTTCATATGATTCGCATTCAGTACTTTGATAATTTGATATGTGGGTGGACCGGTACTTGGGTACTGCCCTTCCTTGGACAAGCATCCCACTTATGATTAACCCCTATTGCAAGCATCCGCAACTACAACAGAAGTATTAAGGTAAACCTAACCATAGCATGAAACATATGGATCCAAATCAGCCCCTTACAAAAGCAACGCATAAACTAAGGTTTAAGCTTTTGTCACTTAGCAACCCATCATCTACTTATTACTCCCCAATGCCTTCCCCTAGGCCCAAACAATGGTGAAGTGTCATGTAGTCGACGTTCACATGACACCACTAGAGGAGAGACAACATACATCTCATCAAAATATCGAACGAATACCAACTTCACATGACTACTTATAGCAAGACTTCTCCCATGTCCTCAGGAACAAACGTAACTACTCACAAATCATATTCATGTTCATAATAATAGGGGTATTAATATGCATAAAGGATCTGAACATATGATCTTCCACCGAATAAACCAACTAGCATCAACTACATGGAGTAATCAACACTACTAGAAACCCACAAGTATCAATCTGAGGCTTTGGGACAAAGATTGGATACAAGAGATGAACTAGGGTTTGGGCTGAGATGGTGCTGGTGAAGATGTTGATGGAGATTGACCCCCTCCCGATGAGAGGATCGATGGTGATGATGATGGTGAAGCTTTCCCCCTCCCGGAAGGAAGTTTCCCCGGCAGAACAGCTCCGCCGGAGCCCTAGATTGGTTCTGCCAAGGTTTCGCCTCGTGGCGGCGGAGTTTTGTCCCGTGAGCTAGCTTATGATTTTTTCCTCCATGAAAGACCTCATATAGAAGAAGATGGGCATCAGAGGGCTGCTAGGGGGCCGACGAGGCAGGGGGGCGCGCCCAAGGGGTAGGGCGCGCCCCCACCCTCGTGGATGCTGGGTGGTGTAACATCCCAAATTTTCAATTTGAAATGTTATACACTAGATCATCATTGCATATCATAATTATTGCATTTTGGTTGATCCTAGAAATTTCACGCAACTCAAGGACCCTCGGAGAGAGTTGGGGATTTCGTTATTTTCATATTTGAGTTGTCTCAAATTTTGAAAATAGGGTCATTTGATTTATTTATTTTATCTTCAATTATTTCTATTATAAAAATTATGAGAGAGGGAATAAAATGACTTTCCCAAAATAAAGAAATATTGAGGATTTAATAAAAAATCAAATAAGATTTTATTTGGTTTTATTTGCTATTTTATTTGAATTTAAGAAAAATGTGCGTTTTTCAAAGTTGCATTTAGGCCCCAAATAAATGTTCATCCTGTGCGGCTTGATTTTAGAAGCCGGGGAAAATTTATTTCGGGATTTTTGGAGTCCGTTTAGTATTTCTTTCGTTAGTTTTTTTGCGCAGAATTATTTAAAAAAAAATCTGAACCGACTCCGGGCCGTACCCGAGCGGGACACCGCCCGGGGGGGCTTTTTAAGCCGACCCCGCCGAAGCCCACCAGCTCGCCCGCCGAAACCCTAGCGCCGCGCCGCCTCACCGCCGCCGCGCCGCCTCGCCGCCGCCCTGCCGCCGCATCGCCCCGCGCCGCGCCGCCTCGCCGCCGCCCCGCTGCCCGAAACCGCCCGGTTTTTTTAGATCCGCTTTTTATTAGAACGGTTTTTTACGGTTTAGTTATTTAGCGAGCGTTCGCTCGTTCGTTCGTTTTAACGAATGTGTTCATCGGTTAGATACAGATAACGAACGTCCGTTCGTTAATCTGTTCGTCGTTTTTCTTTTTCTCGGATTTTCCGCGATTATTTCTGATCGCGATTTCTGATCCGATTTTTGTTTTAGTATAACTTTTCGCTTGTTTATCGGAATCAGACGATTCAAGCGCCTGGAGTTTCGTCTCGAAACCCTCTTTCCGTTTAACCAACTTAAACAAGTTTTTGCTTCTGTAAAATTGCCTTAGATCCAGAATAGTAAATAAAGCATGTTTCTTTTGTTGTTTGTCTTTCGTTGCTTCGTTCGATTTGATCCTTTTTGCCAACCGGAGTTCTTAAGTTGAACTTTCTGGTTAGATCTCTTATTTGAGTTTTACCTGTGCATTTGTTGAGTACTTATTGTGTGTTTGTTTGTTTGCGTTAGAGTACCCGGAGTGCGCCGCTTGTTACTTTGAATCGCTAGGTTTCCCGGATCATCAGCAAGGCAAGTAACACTTTGATCATACCTCCTACTACCCAGTTTTATTGCATTCGATCAATCCTCACACATTGCATGATTAGGATCTAATTAAATTGTGGGTTTGGGGAGTAGTTGAGGTAGAAACTATTACCTGTTTATTATGAAACCTTTGGGAGTTACTCTACGTTTGCTTATTATTGCTATGCTATGCTAGTAGACGTGGATTGGGTGAATGTATCCATGATAGATGTGAGCTTTGTTAATTAATGGTTTATTTAAGGTGGCAACCTAAACACACATCTGGGTGGATTGAGGCACCTGGGTATTCCAACGATTGCCTTTTTTTGGACCGCCACCCAGGCTCAAAGGGATCATGAGATTATTCATACTAGAAACTTCCGTGTGCAGCCACAAGCTATTATGGGCTCTAGCATAGTTGACTAAGTCTTGCGAACTCTTACAGTGGTAGACTAGCAGATGTAGGGGATGTAGGTTGGTACGGTCTACCCGTTTGTAAGGTGCTAGCGCTTCTGAAAGACTATGTCTCGGTCATCCGTTTCTCAAACACCATGAAGTGCGAGAAAACCAACGGAGGAGATCGAGTCTTGTGGGGAAAAGTGCGTAAACCTCTGGAGAGTGTATAAACTAATCATGGTTAGCCGTGTCCCCAGTTATGGACATCTTGAGTATCTAGTACCTGGATTATCATGTGAATCTCAACGTGTTACTCTAAAAAATTAATTTTGCTGGGTTTTGTTTAATGACGATGTTTAATTGGGATTGAGAATGTTGTCAACCATTCTCAATGTTTAACAACCACCATGATAGTTAAATAAATTTATTCCTTTGCAGTAGGGAAAAATTGGCTTTACGCAAAACTGTAACCATAGAGCTTTCCACCAGCCAAATATGCATATAGAATAGCTGTTTCATTCCATTACTCTCTATGTGTTACATTGCTAGCATACTCAGCGATGCTGTTGGAGTTGATGGACTCACTTATCTTCCAAGCCTTTCGCTGTTATCGTTATTAGATGGCCTTAAGCCATATTTATTGTAATAAGTTCTCTTTTGAGGCACTCGATGTAATAAGTGTGTGATTGCTACTCTGTTATAAATCCTTCAAGTACTGTGTGGTGTCAGCATTACTGATCCAAGGATGACACCGGAGCACAGAGATTGGACCGTTTGAGGTCTGGTCGCTACAAGATGGTATCAGAGCACACGCTGACTGTAGGACACGACCACTAAGCTAAAGACCTAGATCACTACTCACTCTTTTCTCTTCTGACCTCTCATCTTTTTTACTCTTTTAGGATGGCGGATGCAAGGAACAAGTTCACTCAACCGGATGAAGATACACCCTTTGGACGTCACTTGAAGGAAGTCACTAGATACCTGAACATAGGAGTACCAAGCTTCACCGGAACCTACAACACCACTCTACCTGAAGAAGAGCGCTGGATGATTCAAGTTCAAGTTCCAGGAAGGACGTTCATGCCAGTCACTGAGCCCATGGAGTTTTCTTTTGATGCGCCAACTTGGAGTCTAGGAAAGAGCATGGCATCTCACATTGCCATGGGATGCATTGGAGAAGTCTACCGCAATGATCTCAAGGATACTATCTACTAGATTTGTGGGCACCGAGATGAGCACTGGGAGATGATCAGCACCAGAAGGGATAGATCAGTTGCTGCTTTTATCCAGGAGTTAAACCAGCACATTCGACGTCAGGAGAACCAAATGTGCGCTGACATGATAGACCTGAAGAAGGCAAAGACAAGAATTAAGGAACTGGAGGAAGAACCCAAGGCTACACGTGAAGATTTTGAAGAAGAAATTCAAGTATTAGTGGAAAAGAATGACGATCTGATCAAGAAGATTGGAATATTCATGGGAGGCCCTACACCAGTAGAAGAAGACGAAGAACCCAAGGAGATTCGCCCGAAAGACTACATCATCATCGACGACACCGACTCGGATCCAGATGATAGCGATGATGACTATGTTGATGAAGCTAGAGCAGATATCATGGAGTCTGCAACTGAAGAATATTTCTAGTAGACCACCCCAACAGTAGTAGTAGTCCATCATGTAAATATAGTAGTCCGAGCACTTTTGCGATAGTTAGATCGATTGTATGCCCTTGTTTGATTGATTGAATGAAGTGAATTGTTTGCTTTTGCCTCATGTGCATATGGGTAGTGTTTTCTCTTTAAGCCCCCTCTATTCTTAAATCTCATCTTTTCTAAACCCTCAGATGCCTCCGAGACATGACCCCAGATTTACTTTCCCACCGGAGCTCACTTAGTTGATCCAGTAGCAGAACACATTGATGCAGTTGCTAGTCCAGAATCAGAATCAGGGGAACAACAACAACAACCCACCACCACCACCACCACCTGTTGATCACTTAGCCCGTTTTCTTAGGCTGAATCCGCCGGTGTTTTCCAGTAGCGCCGAGCCGATAGTGGCAGATGATTAGCTCCGCAAGACAGCTAGAGAGTTGACCACAGCAGGATGCACAGATGCGGAAAAGGTGAAGTTTGCCGCACATCAGCTTGAAGGACCCACAGCATCATGGTGGGAGAATTTCACAGCCACTTTCCCTATCGACACTATCACGTGGGACCAGTTTCAGCAGGCTTTTCATGTTGCCCATGTTTCAGCAGGAGCTATGGCCATGAAGAAGCGAGAGTTTCGCAACTTGCGCCAAGGAGGACGGACAATTGGCCAGTATGTGGAGGACTTTAGTAAATTAGCATGTTATGCCCCAGATGACGTTGCTACGGATGCAGCTAAGTAGGAGAAGTTTCTGGAAAGATTGAATGATGAGTTGAGCATGCAGTTGATGGTAGTAACCTTCAACAACTACCAGGAGTTGGTAGATCATGCTCTCATGATTGAAGGGAAGCAGCAGCAAATTGAAAATCGCAAGAGGAAGTATGCACAAGGAAAGTACACTTCAGGAGCTCAGCAGAAGCCATGATTTACCCCTAGGCCGGGAGGACATTTTCAGCATACCCATGGAGGAGGAAGCTCGCACAATCACAATGGCCCCAGGAATGGTAATAGGAATGGAGGAAGCAACAGCTAGAACCGCACCCACCCATCAACCCCAGCCAAGAAAGACCTGAGCCAAGTCACTTGTTTTAAGTGCCAGAAGACCGGACATTATGCCAATGAATGTCCTGAATCCCAGAATGGAAATGGCAATGGAAGCTCTCTGAAGAAGCCGAACCCTTTCAACAGGGGACAGGTGAACCACGTTAACGTGGAGGAGGTTGAAGAGCAGCCGGATGCAGTAATTGGTAAGTTTTTGGTTAAGTCATTTACTGCACTCGTTCTTTTCGATACTGGTGCATCGCATTCATACATATCAAGGGGATTTGTGGATAAGTATAAACTGCCAACCCAAGCCCTTAGGTCACCCATGTTAGTAACTTCGCCTGGAGCAGAATATATGGCTAGTCTATGGTGTGATCGGTTACCATTAAGAATTGGTAACTATGTTTTTCCCTCAGACCTAATAGTGTTGGAATCCCAAGGATTGGATGTGATATTAGGCATGGATTGGTTGTCAAAGTATGAAGGGAATATTGAATGTGCCAGTAAGTCAATTTTGCTTACCACCCCAAAAGGGAGAAGGATCAAGTATGTATCTTGACATGTGCCAAAGAGGACTCAAGTAAATTGTTTAACCGGAGTTGTGAAGGAGGAAGTACCAGTAGTGAAGGATTTCCCCGAAGTATTTCCAGAAGAGTTTCCAGGCATGCCACCGGATAGAGATATTGAGTTTTTGATTGAGCTTTTGCCAGGCACAGGGCCAATATCAAAGAGACCATATAGGATGCCTGCAAAGGATTTGGTGGAAATTAAGAAGCAGATTAAGGAGTTACTAGATAAAGGATATATTCGCCCAAGTTCATCACCTTGGGGATCGCCAGTACTTCTAGTAGAGAAGAAGGATGGATCGTTAAGGATGGTTGTCAATTATCGAGAATTGAATGAAGTAACCATCAAGAACAAGTACCCGCTACCGATGATGAATGATCTGTTTGATCGATTGCAAGGAGCTAAGGTATTTTACAAGATCGATCTGCGATCAGGATACCACCAGTTGAAGATTCGAGAACATGATATACCTAAGACGGCTTTTACCACCAGGTATGGGCTGTACGAGTATACCGTTATGCCATTTGGTCTGACTAACGCACCTGCATATTTTATGAACATGATGAACAAAGTGTTTATGGAGTTCTTGGATAAGTTCGTCGTAGTGTTCATTGATGATATCCTGGTTTACTCGAAGAATGAAGAGGAGCATAAGGAACATTTGCGTTTGGTTCTTGGAAAGCTCAGAGAACATCAATTATATGCCAAGTTTAGCAAATGTGAGTTTTGGTTGAAGGAAGTTGGATTTCTCGGACACGTTATATCCGAAGAAGGTATAGCAGTAGACCCACTAAAGTTGATACCGTGACCAAGTGGGAAGCACCAACCACCGTGGGAGAGATCCGGAGTTTTCTTGGACTCGCAGGATACTACCGGAGGTTTATTGAGAATTTCTCAAAGATTGAGAATTTCTCAAAGATTGAGAAGCCTATGACGGAGCTGTTGAAGAAGGATACCAAGTTCATATGGACGGAGGAATGTGAGGCTAGTTTTCAGGAGTTGAAGAAACGTTTGGTTACCTCACCCGTGTTGATTTTACCGGATCAGACCAAGGATTCTGAGGTGTATTGCGATGCTTCACGTCGAGGACTTGGAGCAGTGCTTATGCAGGAAGGGAGAGTTGTTTCATATGCCTCATGGCAGCTTAAGCCTCATGAGTTGAATTATGCTACGCATGATTTGGAGTTAGCAGCCATAGTGCATGCATTGAAGACTTGGAGACATTTTCTGATTGGAAACCATTGCGAGGTGTACACGGATCACAAGAGTTTGAAGTATATTTTCACACAGAAGGAGTTGAACCTCAGACAAAGGAGATGGTTGGATCTCATCAAGGATTATGATATGAAATTGCATTATCACCCCGGAAAGGCTAACGTAGTAGCTGACGCATTAAGCCATAAGAGCCATGTCAACACCCTAATGATGGGAGATTTACCAAGGGAGTTAGCCGAAAATCTTCGAGAGCTATGTTTGGAAATAGTCCCGAGAGGCTATGTAGCAGCATTGGAGATTTAGTCTACATTGATGGATAAAATTAGAGAAGTCCAAAGGACTGACAAGGAGATTGCTTCTATTAAGGAGAAAATTAGCAAAGGAAAAGCTAAGGGATTTCGTGAGGATGAGCACGATACCGTATGGTTTGAAGACTGTGTTTATGTGCCAAATGATTCGGAGATCAGGAAGTTAATTTTACAAGAGGCCCATGATTCACCATACTCGATTCACCCAGGAAATACCAAGATGTATTTGGATTTGAAGGATATTTTCTGGTGGACCGGAATGAAGAAGGATATTGCGGAGTATGTAGCAGTTTGTGATGTATGTCAGAGAGTGAAGGCAGAGCATCAGAAGCCAACAGGATTGCTACAACCATTGCCGATACCCAAATGGAAGTGGGATATGTTAGGCATGGATTTTATTACGGGATTGCCCAGAACACGTTCAGGCTATGACTCGATATGGGTTGTAGTCGATCGTTTGACAAAGGTAGCTCATTTCATTCCAGTGAAGACTACCTATACCAGTGCAAAGTTGGCAAAGATATACATGACCAGGATCGTATGTCTGCATGGAGTTCCAAGGAGCATTGTATCAGATAGATGAACCCAGTTTACCTCAAAGTTCTGGAATCAGTTGCATGAGACTTTGGGAACCAGAGTGGAGTTTAGCACAGCTTTCCACCCGCAGACAGATGGACAAACCGAGAGAGTCAATCAGATTTTGGAGGATATGCTAAGAGCTTGTGCGCTAGATTATGGATCTAGTTGGGATGAGAATTTGCCATATGCAGAGTTCTCTTACAACAACAGCTATCAAACCAGTTTGAAGATGGCCCCTTTCGAAGCCTTGTACGGAAGGAGGTGCAGGACCCCATTGTCTTGGGATGAAGTTGGAGACCGCCAGTTGTTTGGACCAGATCTAATAGAGGAGTCTGAACAGAAAGTGAAATTGATTCGCGATAGGCTCAAGGTAGCTCAGTCTAGGCAGAAGAGTTATGCAGACTCTAAACGCAAGGAGACAGTTTACAAAGTCGGAGATCGAGTTTATCTTCGAGTATCTCCACTTCGAGGAGTTAAGCGCTTTGGAGTTAAGGGAAAACTAGCGCCACGTTTTGTAGGCCCGTACAAAGTTTTGGAGCGTATGGGAGAAGTAGCCTACAAGTTGGAATTACCCGAAGGACTGTCAGGAGTTCACGACGTGTTTCATGAATCCCGGTTGAAGAAGTGCCACGCAGAGATGGCTGACATACCGCTGAGAGATACGGTACCACTGGAAGCGATTCAGTTGGATAGTGATTTGACCTATGAGGAGAAACCAGTTAAGATTCTAGAGTATGCCAGTCGAGTCACCCGCAGTAAGGTTATCAAGTTTTGCAAGGTTCAGTGGAGCCACCACACGGAGGATGAAGCCACCTGGGAACGAGCGGAAGATTTCTTGAAAGACCACCCTCACCTATTTTCGAGCCAACCAGAATCTCGAGAGCGAGATTCACCTTAAGGGGGGTTGGTTTGTAACATCCCAAATTTTCAATTTGGAATGTTATACAGTAGATCATCATTGCATATCATAATTATTGCATTTTGGTTGATCCTAGAAATTTCACGCAACTCAATGACCCTCGGAGAGAGTTGGGGATTTCGTTATTTTCATATTTGAGTTGTCTCAAATTTTGAAAATAGGGTCATTTGATTTATTTATTTTATCTTCAATTATTTCTAATATAAAAATTATGAGAGAGGGAATAAAATGACTTTCCCAAAATAAAGAAATATTGAGGATTTAATAAAAAAATAAAATAAGATTTTATTTGGTTTTATTTGCTATTTTATTTGAATTTAGGAAAAATGTGTGTTTTTTAAAATTGCATTTAGGCCCCCAAATAAATGTTCATCCTGTGCGGCATGATTTTAGAAGCCGGGAAAAATTTATTTCGGAATTTTTGGAGTCCGTTTAGTATTTCTTTCATTAGTTTTTCTGTGCGGAATTATTTTAAAAATAAAATCCGAACCGACTCCGGGCCATATCCGAGCGGGACTCCACCCGGGGGGCCTTTTTAAGCCGACCCCGCCGAGCCGCCGAAGCCCACCAGCCCGCCCGCCGAAACCCTAGCGCCGCGCCACCGCCGCCGGCGCGCCCCGCGCCGCCCTGCCCCGCCGTCGCCGGCGGTTTTCTGGTTTTTTTAGATCAGCTTTTTTTTTATTAGAACGGTTTTTTTACGGTTTAGTTATTTAGCGAGCGTTCGCTCGTTCGTTCGTTTTAACGAATGTGTTCATCAGTTAGATCCAGATAACGAACATTCGTTCGTTAATCTGTTCGTCGTTTTTCTTTTTCTCGGATTTTCCGTGATTATTTCTGATCGCGATTTCTGATCCAATATTCGTTTTAGTATAACTTTTCACTCGTTTATCGGAATCAGACGATTCAAGCGCCTGGAGTTTCGTCTCGAAACCCTCTTTCCGTTTAACCAACTTAAACATGTTTTTGCTTCTGTAAAAATTGCCTTAGATCCAGAATAGTAAACAAAGCCTGTTTCTTTTGTTGTTTGTCTTTCGTTGCTTCGTTCGATTTGATCCTTTTTACCAACCGGGGTTCTTAAGTTGAAATTTCTGGTTAGATCTCTTATTTGAGTTTTACCTATGCATTAGTTGAGTACTTATTGTGTGTTTGTTTGATTGCGATAGAGTACCCGGAGTGCGCCACTTGTTACTTCGAATCGCTAGGTTTTTCGGATCATCAGCAAGGCAAGTAACACTTTGATCATACCTCCTACTACCCAGTTTTATTGCATTAGATCAATCCTCACACATTGCATGATTAGGATCTAATTAAATTGTGGGTTTGGGGAGTAGTTGAGGTAGAACCTATTACCTGTTTATTATCAAACCTTTGGGAGTTACTTTACGTTTGCTTATTATTGCTATGCTATGCTAGTAGACGTGGATTGGGTGAGTGTATCCATGACAGATGTGAGCTTTGTTAATTAATGGTTTATTTAAGGTGGCAACCTAAACACACATCTGGGTGGATTGAGGCACCTGGGTATTCCAGCGATTGCCTGTTTTTTTGGACCGCCACCCAGGCTCAAAAGGATCATGAGATTATTCATACTAGAAACTTCCGTGTGAAGCCACAAGCTATTATGGGCTCTACCATAGTTGACTAAGTCGTGCGAACTCTTACAGTTGTAGACTAGCAGATGTAGGGGATGTAGGTTGGTACGGTCTACCCGTTCGTAAGGTGCTAGCGCTTCTGAAAGACTATGTCTCGGTCATCCATTTCTCAAACACCATGCAGTGCGAGAAAACCAACGGAGGAGATCGAGTCTTGTGGGGAAAAGTGCGTAAACCTCTGCAGAGTGTATAAACTAATCATGGTTAGCCGTGTCCCCGGTTATGGACATCTTGAGTATCTAGTACATGGATTATCATGTGAATCTCAACATGTTACTCTAAAAAATTAATTTTCCTGGGTTTTGTGTAATGATGATGTTTAATTGGGATTGAGAATGTTGTCAACGATTCTCGATGTTTAACAACCACCATGATAGTTAAATAAATTTATTCCTTTGTAGTAGGGAAAATTTGGCTTTACGCAAAACTGTAACCATAGAGCTTTCCGCCAGCCAAATATGCATATAGAATAGTTGTTTCATTCCATTACTCTCTATGTGTTACATTGCCAGCATATTCCATGTGCTGACCCGTTTTCGGGCTGCAATGTTAATGTTGTAGACTTTTCAGATGATGATTAAGGAGTTTTAGGATGTGGTTCTATACTCAGTGATGCCGTTGGAGTTGATGGACTCACTTATCTTCCAAGCCTTCCGCTGTTATCGTTATTAGATGGCCTTAAGCCATATTTATTGTAATAAGTTCTCTTTTGAGACACTCGATGTAATAAGTGTGTGATTGCTACTCTGTTATAAATCCTTCAAGTACTATGTGGTATCAGCATTACTGATCCAGGGATGACACCGGAGCACAGAGATTGGACCGTCTGAGGTCTGGTCGCTACAGGTGGCCCCCCTCTGGTACTTCTTTCGCCCAATATTTTTTATATATTCTGAAACTTGCTCCCGTGAAGTTTCAGGACTTTTGGAGTTGTGCAGAATAGGTCTCTAATATTTGCTCCTTTTCCAGCCCAGAATTCCAGCTGCCGGCATTCTCCCTCTTCATGTAAACCTTGTAAAATAAGAGAGAATAGGCATAAGTACTGTGACATAATGTGTAATAACAGCCCATAATGCAATAAATATCGATATAAAAGCATGATGCAAAATGGACGTATCATGTCGGCCTCCTTTCCTTCTCTCCCTCTCCCTCTTCCTTCTTCTCCTACTCCAACTAGGAAGGGGGGAAACCTACTCCTACTGGGAGTAGGACTCCCCCCTTGGGCGCGCCCTATGAGGGCCGACCCTCTCCTCCTCACCCTTTATATACGGGGGAGGGGGCACCCCATAGACACACTAGTTGATTGCTTAGCCGTGTGTGGTGCCCCCCTCCACAGAATTCCACCTCGGTCATATCGTTGTAGTGCTTAGGCGAAGCCCTGCGTCGGTAACTTCATCATCACTGTTATCACGCCATCATGCTGACGAAACTCTCCCTCAGCCTCAACTGGATCAATAGTATGAGGGGCGTCACCGAGCTGAACTTGTGCAAATCACGGAGGTGCCGTGCGTTTGGTACCTGATCGGTTGGATCACGAAGACGTTCGACTACATCAACCGCGTTTCATAACGCTCCCGCTCCCGATCTATGAGGGTACGTAGACATACTCTCCCCCTCTCGTTGCTATGCATCTCCTAGATAGATCTTGTGTGATCGTAGGAATTTTTTTTAAATACTGCATTCCCCAATAGTGGTATCAGAGCCAGGTCTATGCATAGATGTTATATGCACGAGTAGAACACAAAGGAGTTGTGGGCATGGGTATATACATATTGCTTGCCATCACTAGTTGATTCTTGATTCAGCGGTATTGTTGGATGAAGCGGCTCAGACCGACATTACGCGTACGCTTATGCGAGACTGGTTCTACCGACGTGATTCACACACAGGTGGCTAATGTGTGTCTGTTTCTCCAACTTTAGCTGAATCGGTTTCAATGAATAGGGTTCTTTCTGAAGATCAAAAAGCAATCACTATACTACGTTGTAGTTTTGATGCGTAGGTAAGAACGGTTCTTGCTAGAAGTCGGTAGTAGCCACGTAAAACTTGCAACAACAAAGTAGAGGACGTCTAACTTGTTTTTGCAGGGCATGTTGTGATGTGATATGGTCAAGACGTGGTTATATAAATTGTTCTATGAGATGATCATGTTTTGTAACACTGTTATCAGCAACTGGCAGGAGCCATATGCTTGTCGCTTTATTGTATGAAATGCAATTGCCATGTAATTGCTTTACTTTATCACTAAGCGGTAGCAATAGTCGTAGAAGCAATAGTTGGCGAGACAACAACGATGCTTTGATGGAGATCAAGGTGTCAAGCCGGTGACGATGGTGATCATGACGGTGCTTTGGAGATGGAGATCAAAAGGCACAAGATGATGATGGCCATATCATATCACTAATTTGATTGCATGTGATTTTTATCCTTTATGCATCTTATTTTTCTTAGTATGGTGGTAGCATTATAAGATGATCTCTCACTAAATTTCAAGGTACAAGTGTTCTCCCTGAGTATGCACCGTTGCTACAGTTCGTCGTGCCGAGACACCACGTGATGATCGGTTGTGATAAGCTCTACGTTCATATAGAACGGGTGCAAGCTACTTTTGCACAAGCAGAATACTCGGGTTAAACTTGATGAGCCCAACATATGCAGATATGGCCTCGGAACACTTAGACCGAAAGGTCGAGTGTGAATCATATAGTAGATATGGTCAACATAGTGATGTTCACCATTGAAAACTACTCCATCTCACGTGATGATCGGACATGGTTTAGTTGATATGGATCACGTGATCACTTAGATGATTAGAGGGGTGTCTATCTAAGTGGGAGTTCTTAAGTAATATGATTAAATTGAACTTTAATTTATCATGAACTGACTACCTGATAGTATTTTGCATGTCTATGTTGTTGTAGATAAATGACCCGTGTTGTTGTTCCGTTGAATTTTAATGTGTTCCTAGAGAAAGCTAAGTTCAAAGATGATGGTAGAAATTACATGAACTAGGTCCATAACTAGAGGATTATCCTCATTGCTGCATAGAAGAATTACGTCCTAGAAGCATTGCTGGGTAACAAGCCTGCTGCAGATGCTGCTGTTAACCCACAAGTATAGGGGATCACAACAGTTTTCGAGGTTAGAGTATTCAACCCAAATTTATTGATTCGACACAAGGGGAGCCAAAGAATATTCTCAAGTATTAGCAGCTGAGTTTTCAATTCAACCACACCTGGAAACTTAATATCTCCAGAAAAGTGTTTAGTAGCAAAGTAAGATGATAGTAGTGGTAACGGTAGCAAATGATAACGATAGCAAAAGTAATTTTTTTGGTGTTTTGTAGTGATGAAAACAATAGCAATGGCAAAGTAAATAAGCGAAGAAGAATATATGGAAAGCTCGTAGGCAATGGATCGGTGATAGAGAATTATGCCGGATGCGGTTCATCATGTAACAGTCATAACATAGGGTGACACAGAACTAGCTCCAATTCATCAATGTAATGTAGGCATGTAACCCGAATATAGTCATACGTGCTTA
Organism: Triticum monococcum; assembly: GCA_034509565.1. Lineage (NCBI taxonomy): Eukaryota > Viridiplantae > Streptophyta > Magnoliopsida > Poales > Poaceae > Triticum > Triticum monococcum. The sequence continues at coordinate 678,624,945 of CM067845.1, forward strand.
TGGAAAAGAACTTGCATGACATCTTTTGTCCTACCATCCCGTGGCAGTGGGGTCCTAACGGAAACTAAGGGATATTAAGGCCTCCTTTTAATAGAGTACCGGACCAAAGCATTAACACAAAGTGAATACATGAACTCCTCAAACTACGGTCATCACTGGGAGTGGTCCCGATTATTGTCACTTCGGGGTTGCCGGATCATAACACATAGTAGGTGACTATATACTTGCCAGATAGGATCAAGAACTCACATATATTCATGAAAACATAATAGGTTTAGATCTGAAATCATGGCACTCGGGCCCTAGTCACAAGCATTAAGCATAGGAAAGTCATAGCAACATCAATCTCAGAACATAGTGGATACTAGGGATCAAACCCTAACAAAACTAACTCGATTACATGATAAATCTCATCCAACCAATAACGGTCCAGCAAGCCTACAATGGAATTACTCACGCACGGCGGTGAGCATCATGAAATTGGTGATGGAGGATGGTTGATGATGACGACGGCGCCGGATTCCCCTCTCCAGAGCCCCGAACGGACTCCCGATCAGCCCTCCCGAGAGAGTTTAGGGCTTGGCGGCGGCTCCATATCGTAAAACGCGATGAATCCTTCTCCTTATTTTTTTCTCCCCGAACACGAATATATGGAGTTGGAGTTGAGGTCGGTGGAGCTCCAGGGGGGCCATGAGGCAGGGGGCGCGCCCAGGGGGGCAGGCGCGCCTAGGGGTGGAAACGGATCGGATGCGGATCGGATAGTGGTCTTACCACTTCCATTTTCATATATTCAAAATGAATACGAATCCAAATATGGATGTTATCGGATACGGATACGGCTCGGATATTATTCGAATACAGATACGTATCGGATATTTCTTGATTCGGAACGGATACGAATAATATCAACATATTGCTTAAGTAAATTAGTCGATAGCTATGTGACCTAAAATAATCAACGTGTGACATACAATAAGTCAATGATAAATACGTTTATGAATAAATACTATTGTAATGCATAATTATTTATAAGTTTAATCATATAAAGAGTAAAATTTGACCACTTATTTGGCTTTTATATTGGATAATTGGAATATAGGGCCTAGGATTTTAAAAATTACCTCCCATAATCTTATTCGGATATGGATATATCCACTTCCATATCCATATTTGTGTCAAAATTTCCTACCATATTTTATTTTTTATTTGTTTAATAAATTCGGATACGGATAATTTCCATTACCATTTTGGTTCGGATGCGGATGTTTCGGATACGAATAGGCATTTTCTCGAATACGAATATCGGATATTTCGGATTATCCGCTACCACTTTCCACCCCTAGGCGCGCCCCCACCCTCGTGGCTTGGGTGTGGGCCCCCTAGCCTTGATTCTTTGCCAGTATTTTTTATTATTTCCAAAAGTAATCTCTGTGGAGTTTCAGGTCATTCCGAGAACTTTTGTTTCTGCACATCAATAACACCATGGCAATTCTGCTGAAAACAGCGTCAGTCCGGGTTAGTTCCATTCAAATCATGCAAGTTAGAGTCCAAAACAAGGGCAAAAGTGTTTGGAAAAGTAGATACGACGGAGACGTATCAACTCCCCCAAGCTTAAACCTTTGCTTGTCCTCAAGCAATTCAGTTGACAAACTGAAAGTGACAAAGGAAAACTTTTACAAACTCTGTTTGCTCTTGTTGTTGTAAATATGTAAAGCCAGAATTCAAGTTTTTAGCAATGATTATGAACTAACCATATTCACAATAACTCTTAGGTCTCATGTTTACTCATATCAATGGCATAATCAACTAGCGAGCAATAATAATAAATCTTGGATGACAACACTTTCTCAAAACAATCATAATATGATATAACAAGATGGTATCTCGCTAGCCCTTTCTGAGACCGCAAAACATAAATGCAGAGCACCTTTAAAGATCAAGGACTGACTAGACATTGTAATTCATGGTAAAAGAGATCCAGTCAAGTCATACTCAATGTAAACTAATAGTAATGAATGCAAATGACAGAGGTGCTCTCCAGCGGGTGCTTTTTAATAACAGGGTGATGACTCAACATAAAAGTAAATAGATAGGCCCTCCACAAAGGGTGCTCTCCAGTGGGTGCTTTTTAATAACAGGGTGATGACTCAACATAAAAGTAAATAGATAGGCCCTCCACAAAGGGAAGCAGGGATTTGTAGAGGTGCCAGAGCTCGGTTTTGAAATAAAGATGAATAATATTTTGAGCAGTGTACTTTCATTGTCAACATAACAACCAAGAGATGGGGATAACTTCCATGCTACACACATTATAGGTGGTTCCCAAACAGAATGGTAAAGTTTATACTCCCCCTCCACCAACAAGCATCAATCCATGGCTTGCTCGAAACAATGAGTGCCTCCAACTAACAACAGTCCCAGGGGGAGTTTTGTTTGCAATTATTTTGATTTGATTTGCATAAAGCATGGGACTGGGCATCCCGATGACCAGCCATTTTCTCGTGAGTGAGGAGCGGAGTCCACTCCTCTTGAGAATAACCCGCCTAACATGGAAGACACGGACATCCCTAGTTGATCCATGAGCTATTCGAGAATACAAAACAGAATGTGTATTTGAAGGTTTGGAGTTTGGCACATACAAATTTACTTGGAACAGCAGGTAGATACCGTATATAGGTAGGTATGGTGGACTCATATGGAACAACTTTGAGGTTTATGGGATTGGCTGCACAACCAGTATTCCCGCTTAGTACAGTTGAAGGCTAGAAAAATACTGGGAAGCGACCAGCTAGAGAGCGACAACAGTCATGACCATGCATTAAAATTAATCAACATCGAATGCAAGCATGAGTAGGATATAATGCACCATGAACATAAATATCGTAGAGGCTATGTTGATTTTGTTCCAACTACATGCGTGAACATGTGCCAAGTCAAGCCACTCGAATCATTCAAAAGAGGATACCACCCCATCATACCACATCACAACCATTTTAATAGCATGTTGGCACGCAAGGTAAACCACTATAAGCTCCTAGCTAATTAAGCATGGAATAATCAACTATAATCTCTCATTTTCATTGTAAACATGTTTATTCATAATAGGCTGAATCAGGAGCGATGAACTAATCATATTTACAAAAACAAGAGAGGTGGAGTTCATACCAGCTTCTCCTATCTCAATCAGTCCATCATATATCATCATAATTGCCTTTCACTTGCACGACCGAATGATGTGAATAATAACAGTGCACGTGCATTGGAGTAAGCTGGAATCTGCAAGCATTCAATAAGCAGGAGAAGACAAGGCAATATGGGCTATTGGTTAAATCAACAATAATGCATATAAGAGACACTTCACCAATTTAATTATGGTCTTCTCCTATCGACCCCCAAATAAAAGAAAACAAATAAAACTATTTACGTGGGAAAGCTCCCAACAAGCAAAAGAAGAAAAGGAAATCTTTTTGGGTTTTCTTTTTAATTACTACTACAAGCATGGAAATTAAAACTAGCTAAAAGCTACAACTAATTTTTTTGTTTTTTCTTAAGGGTTATCAAACACACAAGAAGACAGCATAAAAAGAAATAAACTAGCATGGATATTACAATGAAAAATTATGAACACCGACAACTAGCAATGAGTGTGTGAACATGAATGTAATGTCGGTGAGAAATACGTTCTCCCCAAGCTTAGGCTTTTGGCCTAAGTTGGTCTATGGCCACGGCTGGCCTGGCGGATATGCAAAGTTGTAACTAGGGTCGTACTGTGATGCAGCAGTCATTGCATCGTGGGCTGCAACTTGGAGGCAAGCTATCTCAGTGCCAGATATTCTCAAATATTCCAGAAAAAATCATATTTAAATTTCAGGGCATTTGGAGAACTTTTATTTTCGGGGTATTTTTATATTGCACGGATAATTCAGAAAACAGACAGAAATTACTATTTTGCTTTATTTAATATAAATAACAGAAAGTAAAAAGAGGGTACAGAGGGTTGTGCTTTCTAACTTCATCCATCTCATGATCATCAAAAGGAATCCATTAACAAGGTTGATCGGGTCTTGTTAACAAACTCATTCTGAATAACATGGAACCGGAGAATTTTCGAATAACACTAGGTTACCTCAACTGGGATATGCACATCCCCAATAATAAGAATATCATATTTCTTCTTGACAGTAGGAAGAGGAAACTCAAAACCTCCAAAAATAATCGATGGAATTTTTCCAATAGAATTGATACTGTGGACTTGAGGTTGTTTCCTTGGAAAGTGTACCGTATGCTCATTACCATTAACATGAAAAGTTACATTGCCTTTGTTGCAATCAATAATAGCCCCTGCAGTATTCAAAAAGGGTCTTCCAAGAATAATAGACATACTATCGTCCTCGGGAATGTCAAGAGTAACAAAGTCCGTTAAAATAGTAATGTTTGCAACTACAACAGGCACATCCTCACAAATACCGACAGGTATAGAAGTTGATTTATCATCCATTTGCAAAGATATTTCAGTAGGTGTCAACTCATTCAAATCAAGTCTACGATATAAAGAGAGAGGCATAACACTAACACCGGCTCCAAGATCACATAAAGTAGTTTTAACATAGTTTCTTTTAATGGAGCATGGTATAGTTGGTACTCCTGGATCTCCTAGTTTCTTAGGTATTACACCTTTAAAAGTATAATTAGCAAGCATGGTGGAAATTTCTGCTTCTGGTATCTTTCTCTTCTTAGTAACAATATCTTTCATGTACTTAGCATATGGATTCATTTTAAGCATATCACTCAAACGCATACGCAAAAAGATAGAGCTAATCATCAGCAAAGCACTCAAAATCCTCATCATCCTTTTTCTTGGATGGTTTGGGAGGAAAAGGCATGGGTTTCAGAACCCATGGTTCTCTTTCTTTACCGTGCTTCCTAGAAACAAAGTCTTTCTTATCATAACGTTGATTCTTTGATTGTGGGTTATCAAGATCAACAACAGGTTCAATTTCGATATCATTATCATTATTAGGTTGAGCATCAACATGAACATCATTATTAACATTATCACTAGTTTCATGTTCATTACCAGATTGTGTTTCAGCATCAGAAATAGAGATATCATTTGGATTCTCAGGTGTTTCAGCAATAGGTTCACTAGAAGCATGCAAAGTCCTATCATTTTTCTTTTTCTTCCTTTTAGAAGGACTAGGTGCATCTATATTATTTCTCTGAGAATCTTGCTCAGTTCTCTTAGGGTGGCCTTCAGGATACAAAGGTTCCTAAGTCATTTTACCAGTTCCAGCAGCCACTCTAACAACATAGTCATTATTCTTACTATTCAATTCATTGAGCAAATCATTTTGAGCTTTAAGTACTTCTTCTACTTGAGTGGTGACCATAGAAGCATTTTTACTAATGAGTTTAAGTTCACCTTTAACTCTAGACATATAATCACCCAAGTGTTCAATCATATAAGCATTTTGTTTCAATTGTCTGCCAAAATAAGCATTGAAGTCTTCTTGCTTAACCATAAAGTTATCAAACTCATCCAAACATTGGCTAGCAAACTTAGTAGGAGGGATTTCAGCTTTATCATATCTATAGAGAGAATTTACCTTTACTCCCTGTGTCGGGTTATCAACACCATGTGTTTCTTCAATAGGTGATGGATTAAAACCATATATTTCTTCAAGAGGAGGTAAATTAAGACCATGTATTTCTTCAATAGGAGGTAAATTTTTAACATCATCTTTAATACCCTTTTCTTTCATAGATTTCTTTGCCTCTTGCATATCTTCAGGACTGAGAAATAGAACACCCCTTTTCTTCAGAGTTGGTTTAGGAATAGGCTCAGGAGCTGGTTCAGGATGTGTCCAATTATTTTCATTTGTCAACATATTATTCAATAGAATTTCAACTTCATCCGCTGTTCTTTCCCTGAAAATAGAACCAGCACAACTATCCAGGTAATCTTTGGAAGTATCGGTTAGTCCATTACAAAAGATATCAAGTATTTCATTTTTCTTAAGAGGATGATCAGGCAAAGCATTAAGTAATTGTAGAAGCCTCCCCCAAGCTTGTGGGAGACTCTCTTCTTCAATTTGCACAAAATTATATATGTCCCTTAAGGCAGCTTGTTTCTTATGAGCAGGGAAATATTTAGCAGAGAAGTAATAAATCATATCCTAGGGACTACGCACACAACCAACATCAAGAGAATTAAACCATATCTTAGTATCACCCTTTAATGAGAATGGAAATATTTTAAGGATATAAAAGTAGCGAGTTCTCTCATCATTAGTGAACAGGGTGGCTATATCATTTAATTTAGTAAGATGTTCCACAACAGTTTCAGATTCATGGCCATAAAAAGGATCAGATTCAACGAAAGTAATTATATCAGGATCAATAGAGAATTCATAATCCTTATCAGTAACAAAGATAGGTGAAGTAGCATAAGCAGGATCATATTTCTTTCTAGCATTCAGAGTTTTTTGTTTAAGCTTAGCTAATAATTTCTTAAGATCACTTCTATCATTGCAAGCAAGAAAGTCTCTTTTAGTTTCTTCATCCATAACATAGCCCTAGCAAGTTGTTCATCAAGAAATTCACCAAGTGGCAAAATAGTATCATGCATAGAAGTAGTTTCATCATAAGTATCATGCATAGCAGAAGTGGCATCATCAATAATATGCGACATATCAGAATTAATAGCAGAAGCAGGTTTAGGTGTCGCAAGCTTACTCAAAACAGAAGGTGAATCAAGTGAAGAGCTAGATGGCAGTTCCTTACCTCCCCCCGTAGTTGAGGGATAAATCTTGGTTTTTGGATCTCTCAAGTTCTTCATAATGATAAGCAGATATAAATCCCAAGTGACTCAAAGAATAGAGCTATGCTCCCCGGCAACGGCGCCAGAAAATAGTCTTGATAACCCACAAGTATAGGGGATCGCAACAGTTTTGAGGGTAGAGTATTCAACCCAAATTTATTGATTCGACACAAGGGGAGCCAAAGAATATTCTCAAGTATTAGCAGCTGAGTTGTCAATTCAACCACACGTGGAAACTTAATATCTGCAGCAACGTGTTTAGTAGCAAAGTACTATGATAGTAGTAGTAACGGTAGCAAAAGATAACGATAGCAAAAGTAATATTTTTGGTGTTTTGTAGTGATGATAACAATAGCAACGGAAAAGTAAATAACCGAAGAACAATATATGGAAAGCTCGTAGGCAATGGATCGGTGATAGAGAATTATGCCGGATGCGGTTCATCATGTAACAGTCATAACCTAGGGTGACACAGAACTAGATCCAATTCATCAATGTAATGTGGGCATGTATTCCGAATATAGTCATACGTGCTTATGGAAAAGAACTTACATGACATCTTCTGTCCTACCCTCCCGTGGCAGCGGGGTCCTAACGGAAACTAAGGAATATTAAGGCCTCCTATTAATAGAGTAATGGACCAAAGCATTAACTGAGAGTGAATACATGAACTCCTCAAACTACGGTCATCATCGGGAGTGGTCCCGATTATTGTCACTTCGGGGTTGCCAGATCATAACACATAGTAGGTGACTATAGACTTGCAAGATAGGATCAAGAACTCACATATATTCATGAAAGCATAATAGGTTCAGATCTGAAATCATGGCACTCGGGCCCTAGTAACAAGCATTAAGCATAGCAAAGTCATAGCAACATCAATCTCATAACATAGTGGATACTAGGGATCAAACCCTAACAAAACTAACTCAATTACATGATAAATCTCATCCAACCAATAACGGTCCAGCAAGCCTACAATGGAATTACTCACGCACGGCGGTGAGCATCATGAAATTGGTGATGGAGGATGGTTGATGATGATGACGGCGCTGGATTCCCCTCTCCGGAGCCCCGAACGGACTCCAGATCAGCCCTCCCGAGAGAGTTTAGGGCTTGGCAGCGGCTCCGTATTGTAAAACGTGATGAATCCTTCTCCTTATTTTTTTCTCCCCAAACACGAATATATGGAGTTGGAGTTGAGGTCGGTGGAGCTCTAGGGGGCCCACGAGGCAGGGGGCGCGCCTAGGGGGCAGGCGCCCACCACCCTCGTGGCGAGGGTGTGGGCCCCCTGGCCTTGATTCATTGCCAGTATTTTTTATTATTTCCAAAAATAATCTCCGTGGAGTATCAGGTCATTCTGAGAACTTTTGTTTCTGCACATAAATAACACCATGGCAATTCTGCTGAAAACAGCGTCAGTCCGGGTTAGTTCCATTCAAATCATGCAAGTTAGAGTCCAAAACAAGGGCAAAAGTGTTTGGAAAAGTAGATACGACGGAGACATATCAGCTGCTGACGACGTTAAGAACGTCTCACGAAGCAAAGCTGATGACTGCTACCTCTTGAGCACTGCGTTCGTTTTCCCCGAAGAGGAAGGGATGATGCAGCAAAATAGCGTAAGTATTTCCCTCAGTTTTTGAGAACCAAGGTATCAATCTTGTAGGAGGCTACGCGCGAGTCCCTCGTACCTGCACAAAACAAATAAATCCTCGCAACCAACGCAAATAGGGGTTGTCAATCCCTATAAGGCCACTTACGAGAGTGAGATCTGATAGATATGATAAAGATAATATTTTTGGTATTTTTGTGATAATGATGCAAAGTAAAATAAAGGCAAAGTAAATAGCAAAGGAAATAAGTAAGTAGTCGGAGATTAATATCATAAAGATAGACCCAGGGGCCATAGGTTTCACTAGTGGCTTCTCTCGAGAGCATAAGTATTCTACAGTGGGTGAACAAATTACTGTTGAGCAATTGACAGAATTGAGCATAGTTATGAGAATATCTAGGCATGATCATGTATATAGGCATCACGTCCAAGACAAGTAGACCGACTCCTGCCTGCATTTACTACTATTACTCCACTCATCGACTGCTATCCAGCATGCATCAAGAGTATTAAGTTAAAAACAGAGTAACGCCTTAAGCAAGATGACATGATGTAGAGGGATAAACTCATGCAATATGATGAAAACCCCATCTTGTTATCCTCGATGGCAACAATACAATACGTGCCTTGCTGCCCCTACTGTCACTGGGAAAGGACACCGCAAGATTGAACCCAAAGCTAAGCACTTCTCCCATTGCAAGAAAGATCAATCTAGTAGGCCAAACCAAACTGATAATTCGAAGAGACTTGCAAAGATAACCAATCATACATAAATGAATTTATGTGAAGCTTCAAATATTGTTCATAGATAGACTTGATCATAAACCCACAATTCATTGGTCTCAACAAACACACCGCAAAAAGAAGATTACATCGAATAGATCTCCACAAGAGAGGGGGAGACACTGTATTGAGATCCAAAAAGAGAGAAGAAGCCATCTAGCTACTAACTATGGACCCGTAGGTCTGAGGTAAACTACTCACACTTCATCGGAGGGGCTATGGTGTTGATGTAGAAGCCCTCCATGATCGATGCCCCCTCCGGTGGAGCTCCGGAACAGGCCCCAAGATGGGATCTCGTGGATACATAAAGTTATGGCGGTGGAATTAGGGTTTTGGCTCCATATCTGGTCGTTTGGGCATACGTGGATATATATATAGGAGGAAGGAGGACATCGGTGGAGCAACAGGGGGCCCACGAGGGTGGAGGGCGCGCCTGGGGGGGGGGGGGGGGGTAGGCGCGCCCCCTACCTCGTGGCCTCCTCTTTTGTTTCTTGACCTAGGGTCCAAGTCTCCCGGGTCTTGTTCGTTGAGAAAATCACGTTCCTGAAGGTTTCATTCTGTTTGGACTTCGTTTGATATTCCTTTTCTTCGAAACCCTAAAATAGGCAAAAAAACAGCAATTCTAGGCTGGGCCTCCGGTTAATAGGTTGGAGACGTATCAAGCATCCCCAAGCTTAATTCCTGCTCGTCCTCGAGTAGGTAAATGATAAAAATAGAATTTTTGATGTGGAGTGCTACTTGGCATAATTTTAATGTAATTCTTCTTAATTGTGGTATGAATATTCTGTTGGGGAACGTAGCAGAAATTCAAAATTTTCCTACGTATCACCAAGATCTATCTATGGACAGACCAGCAACGAGGGGAATGAGAGTGCATCTACATACCCTTGTAGATCGCTAAGCGGAAGCGTTCAAGAGAACGGGGTTGAAGGAGTCGTACTCGTCGTGATCCAAATCACCGGAGATCCTAGTGCCGAACAGACGGCACCTCCCCGTTCAACACACGTACAGCCCGGTGACATCTCCCATGCCTTGATCCAGCAAGGAGAAAGGGAGAGGTTGAGGAAGACTCCATCCAGCAGCAGCACAATGGCATGGTGGTGGTGGAGGAGCGTGGCAATCCAGCAGGGCTTCGCCAAGCACCACGGAATATGAGGAGAAAGAGAGGGAGGGCTGCACCAATGAGAGAGATCAAATCGCGTGTATTGGGCAGCCCCTAGGCCAAGTATATATAGGGGAAGGGGAGGGGCTGCGCCCCCTTTAGGGTTTCCACCCCTAGGGGTGGCGGCCAGCCTAGATCCCATCTAAGGGAGGCGGCCAAGGGGGAGGGGGAGAGGGAGGCGCACCAGGATGGGCCTTAGGGCCCATCTGCCCTAGGGTTTGCCCCCTTCTCCTCTCCCTTGCGCCTTGGGCCCTTGTGGGGGGACGCACCAGCCCACTTGGGGCTGGTCCCCTTCCACACTTGGCCCATGAAGCCCTCCGGGGCTGGTGGCCCCACTTGGTGGACCCCCGGGACCCTCCCGGTGGTCCCGGTACGTTACCGATAAAACCCGAAACCTTTCCGGTGACCAAAACAGGACTTCCCATATATAAATCTTTACCTCCGGACCATTCCGGAACTCCTCGTGACATCCGGTATCTCATCCGGGACTCCGAACAACATTCAGTAACCACATACAAACTTCCTTTATAACCCTAGCATCATCGAACCTTAAGTGTGTAGACCCTACGGGTTCGGGAGACATGCAGACATGACCGAGACGTTCTTCGGTCAATAACCAACAGCGGGATCTGGACACCCATGTTGGCTCCCACATGCTCCACGATGATCTCATCGGACGAACCACGATGTCAAGGACTTAATCAATCCCGTATACAATTCCCTTTGTCTAGCGGTACGATACTTGCCCGAGATTCGATCGTCGGTATCCCGATACCTTGTTCAATCTCGTTACCGGCAAGTCTCTTTACTCGTTCCGTAACACATCATCCCGTGATCAACTCCTTGATCACATTGTGCACATTATGATGATGTCCTACCGAGTGGGCCCAGAGATACCTCTCCGTTTACACGGAGTGACAAATCCCAGTCTCTATTCGTGCCAACCCAACAGACACTTTTGGAGATACCCGTAGTGTACCTTTATAGCCACCCAGTTACGTTGTGACGTTTGGCACACCCAAAGTATTCCTACGGTATCCGGGAGTTGCACAATCTCATGGTCTAAGGAAATGATACTTGACATTAGAAAAGCTTTAGCGAACGAACTACACGATCTTTGTGCTAGGCTTAGGATTGGGTCTTGTCCATCACATCATTCTCCTAATGATGTGATCCCGTTATCAACGACATCCAATGTCCATGGTCAGGAAACCGTGACCATCTATTGATCAACGAGCTAGTCAACTAGAGGCTTACTAGGGACATGGTGTTGTCTATGTATCCACACATGTATCTGAGTTTCCTATCAATACAATTCTAGCATGGATAATAAACGATTATCATGAACAAGGAAATATAATAATAACCAATTTATTATTGCCTCTAGGGCATATTTCCAACAGTCTCCCACTTGCACTAGAGTCAATAATCTAGTTCACATCGCCATGTGATTAACACTCACAGGTCACATCGCCATGTGACTAACACCCAAGATTTTACTAGAGTCAGTTGTCTAGTTCACATCACTATGTGATTAACACTCAATGAGTTCTAGGTTTGATCATGTTGCTTGTGAGAGAGGTTTTAGTCAACGGGTCTGCAACATTCAGATCCGTATGTACTTCGCAAATTTCTATGTCATCTTGTAGATGCAACTACTACGCTACATTTGGAGCCATTTCAAATAACTGTTCTACTTGGAGCTATTCCAAATTGTTGCTCCATTATACATATCCGGTATCTCTACTTAGAGCTATCCGGATAGGTGTTAAGCTTGCATCAACGTAACTCTTTACGTCGAACTCTTTATCACCTCCATAACCGAGAAACATATCCTTATTCCTCTAAGGATAATTTTGACCGCTATCTGGTGATCTACTCCTAGATCACCTTTGTACCCTCTAGCCAGACATGTGGCAAGGCACACATCAGGTGCGGTACAAAGCATAGTATACTATGGAGCCTATGTCTTAAGCATAGGGGACGACCTTCGTCCTTTCTCTCTATTCTGCCGTGGTCGAGCTTTAAGTCCTAACTTCATACCTTACAACTCAGGCAAGAACTCCTTCTTTGACTGATCCATCTTGAACACCTTCAAGATCATGTCAAGGTATGTGCTCATTTGAAAGTACCATTAAGCGTTTCGATCTATCCTTATAGATCTTGATGCTCAATGTTCAAGTAGCTTAATCCAGGCTTTCCATTGAAAAACACTTTCCAAATAACCCTATATGCTTTCCAGAAATTCTACGTCACTTCTGATCAACAATATGTCAACAACATATACTTATCAGAAATTCTATAGTGCTCCCACTCACTTCTTTGGAAATACAAGTTTCTCATAAACTTTGTATACACCAAAATCTTTGATCATCTCATCAAAGCATACATTCCAACTCCGAGATGCTTACTCCAGTCCTTAGAAGGATAGCTGGAGCTTTACACACTTGTTAGCATCTTTCAGGATTGACAAAACCTTCCGATTGTATCACATACAACCTTTCCTCAAGAAAATCGTCGAGGAAACAATGTTTTGACATTCTATCTGCAAGATTTCATAAATAATGCAGTAATTGCTAATATAATTCCAATAGACTCTTAGCATCGATATGAGTGAGAAAGTCTCATCGTAGTCAACTCCTTGAACTTGTCGGAAAACATCTTAACGACAAGCCAAGCTTTCTTAATGGTGATACTTTCCATCATTTTCCGTCTTCCTTTTAAAATCCATATGTACCTAACAGCCTTACGACCATCAAGTAGTTCTTCCAAAGTCTACACTTTGTTTTCATATATGGATCCTCTCTCGGATTATATGGCCTCGAGCCATTTATCGGAATCCGGGCCCACCATCGCTTCTCCATAGCTCGTAGGTTCATTGTTGTCTAGCAACATGACTTCCAAGACAGGATTACGTGCCACTCTGAAGTAGCACGCATCCTTTTCATCCCACGAGGTTTGGTAGTGACTTGATCTGAAGTTTCATGATCACTATCATAAGCTTCCACTTCAATTGGTGTAGGTGCCACAGGAACAACTTCCTGTGCCCTGCCACGCACTAGTTGAAGAGACGGTTCAATAACCTCATCAAGTCTCCACCATCCTCCCACTCAATTCTTTCGAGAGAAACTCTTCCTCGAGAAAGGACCCGATTCTAGAAACAATCCCTTATTGCTTTCGGATCTGAGACGGGAGGTATACCCAACTGTTTTGGGTGTCCTATGAAGATGCATTTATCCGCTTTGGGTTCGAGCTTATCAGCCTGAAACTTTTTCACATAAGCGTCGCAGCCCCAAACTTTTAACAAATGACAGCTTAGGTTTCTCTAAACCATAGTTCATACGGTGTCATCTCATCGGAATTATGTGGTGCCCTATTTAAAGTGAATGTGGTTGTCTCTAATGCCTAACCCATAAACTATCGTGGTAATTCGATAAGAGACATCATGGTATGCATCATATCCAATAGGGTGCAGTTATGATGTTCGGACACACCATCACACTATGGTGTTCCAGGCTGCATTAGTTGTGAAACAATTTCCACAATGTCTTAATTCTGTGCCAAACTCGTAATTCAGATATTCATCTCTATGATCATATCATAGACATTTTATGCTCTTGTCACGACGATCTCTCACCTTCACCCTGAAATTACTTGAACCTTTCAATAATTCAGACTCGTGATTTATCAAGTAAATGTACTCAACATCTACTCAAATCATCTGTGAAGTAAGAACATAACGATATCCACTACACGCCTCAGCACTCATTGGACTGCACACATCAAAATGTATTACTTCTAACAAGTTGCTTTCTAGTTCAATTTTACCGAAACTGAGGCTTTTAGTCATCTTGCCCATGTGGTATGATTTGCATGTCTCAAGTGATTCAAAATCAAGTGAGTCCAAATGGTCCATTTGCATGGAGTTTCTTCATGCATATACACCAATAGACATGGTTCGCATGTCTCAAACTTTTCAAAAACGAGTGAGCCCAAAGATCCATCAACATGGAGCTTCTTCATGCATTTTATACTGATATGACTTAAGTGGCAGTGCCACAAGTAGGTGGACTATCATTACTATCTTATATCTTTTGGCATGAACATGTGTATCATTACGATCGAGATTCAATAAACCATTCATTTTAGGTGCAAGACCATTGAAGGTATTATTCAAATAAATAGAGTAACCATTATTCTCCTTAAATGAATAACTGTATGGCGATAGACATAATCCAGTCATGTCTATGCTCAATGCAAACACCAATCTCGATGGTAGAGGGAGCGTGCGATGCCTGATCACATCAAGCTTGGAAAAACTTCCAACACATATCGCCAGCTCACCTTTAGCTAGTCTCCGTTTATTCCGTAGCTTTTATTTCGAGTTACTAACACTTAGCAACCGAACCGGTATCTAATACCCTGGTGCTACTAGGAGTACTAGTAAAGTACACATCAACACAATGTATATCCAATATACTTCTATCAACCTTGCCAGCCTTCTAATCTACCAAGTATCTAGGGTAATTCTGCTCCAGTGGCTGTTCCCCTTATTACAGAAGCACTTAGTCTCGGGTTTGGGTTCAACCTTGGGTTTCTTCACTAGAGCAGCAGCTGAATTGCCGTTTCATGAAGTATCCCTTCTTGCCCTTGCCCCTCTTGAAACTAGTGGTTTCACTAACCATCAACAATTGATGCTCCTTCTTGATTTCTACTTTCGCGGTGTCAAACATCATGAATGTTTCAAGGATCATCATATATGTCCCTGATATATTATAGTTCATCACGAAGCTCTAGCAGCTTGGTGGTAATGACTTCGGAGAACTATCACTATTTCATCTAGAAGATCAACTCCCACTTGATTCAAGCAATTGTTGTACTCAGACAATCTGAGCACAAGCTCAACAATTGACCTTTTCTCCCTTAGTTTGTAGGCTAAGAAAATCGTCGGAGGTCTTATACCTCTTGACGTGGGCACGAGCCTGAAATCTCAATTTCAGCCCTCAAAACATCTCATATGTTTCGCGACGTTTCAAAACGTCTTTGGTGCCTCAACTCTAAACCATTTAACTAAACTATCACGTAGTTATCAAAACGTGTATGTCAGATGTTCGCAACATCCATAGACGACGTTCGAGGTTCAGCACACTGAGCGGTGCATTAAGGACATAAGCCTTCTATGAAGCAATGAGGACAGTCCTCAGTTTACGGACCTAGTCTGCATAGTTGCTACTATCAACTTTCAACTAAATTTTCTCTAGGAACATATCTAAACAGTAGAACTGAAGCGCGAGCTACGACATAATTTGCGAAGACCTTTTGACTATGTTCAGGATAATTAAGTTCATCTTATGAACTCCCACTCAGATAGACATCCCTCTAGTCATCTAAGTGATTACACGATCCGAGTCAACTAGGCCGTGTCCGATCATCACGTGAGACGGACTAGTCAACATCGGTGAACATCTTCATGTTGATCGTATCTTCTATATGACTCATGCTCGACATTTCGGTCTTCTGTGTTCCGAGGCCATGTCTGTACACATGCTAGGCTCGTCAAGTCAACCTAAGTGTTTCGCGCGTGTAAATCTATCTTACACCCGTTGTATGTGAACGTTAGAATCTATCACACCCGATCATCACGTGGTGCTTCAAAACAACGAACTGTCGCAATGGTGCACAGTTAGGGGGAACACTTTCTTGAAATTTTAATGAGGGGTCATCTTATTTACTACCGTCGTTCTAAGTAAACAAGATGTATAAACATGATAAACATCACATGCAATCAAATAGTGACATGATATGGCCAATATCATATTGCTCCTTTTGATCTCCATCTTCGGGGCTCTATGATCATCTTGTCACCGGCATGACACCATGATCTCCATCATCGTGTCTTCATGAAGTTGTCTCGCCAACGATTACTTCTACTACTACAGCTAACGGTTAGCAATAAAGTAAAGTAATTACATGACGTTTATGTTGACACGCAGGTCATAAATAAATTAAGACAACTCCTATGGCTCCTGCCGGTTGTCATACTCATCAACATGCAAGTCGTGATTCCTATTACAAGAACATGATCAATCTCATACATCACATATATCATTCATCACATCCTTTTGGCCATATCACATCACATAGCATACCCTGCAAAAACAAGTTAGACGTCCTCTAATTGTTGTTTGCATGTTTTACGTGGCTGCTATGGGTTTCTAGCAAAAACGTTTCTTACCTACGCAAAACCACAACGTGATATGCCAATTGCTATTTACCCTTCATAAGGACCCTTTTCATCGAATCCGTTCCGACTAAAGTGGGAGAGACAGACACCCGCCAGCCACCTTATGCAACTAGTGCATGTCAGTCGGTGGAACCGGTCTCACGTAAGCGTACGTGTAAGGTTGGTCCGGGCCGCTTCATCCCACGATGCCGTCGAAACAAGATTGGACTAGTAACGGTAAGCATATTGAACAATATCAACGCCCACAACTACTTTGTGTTCTACTCGTGCATAGAATCTACGCAATAAACCTGGCTCTAATACCACTGTTGGGGAACGTAGCAGAAATTCAAAATTTTCCGACGTATCACCAAGATCTATCTATGGAGAGACCAGCAACGAGGGGAAGGAGAGTGCATCTACATACCCTTGTAGATCGCTAAGCGGAAGCGTTCAAGAGAACGGGGTTGAAGGAGTCGTACTCGTCGTGATCCAAATCACCGGAGATCCTAGTGCCAAACGAACGGCACCTCCGCGTTCAACACACGTACAGCCCGGTGACGTCTCCCATGCCTTGATCTAGCAAGGAGAGAGGGAGAGGTTGAGGAAGACTCCATCCAGCAGCAGCACAATGGCATGGTGGTGGTGGAGGAGCGTGGCAATCCAGCAGGGCTTCCCCAAGCACCACGGAATATGAGGAGAAAGATAGGGAGGGCTGCACCAATGAGAGAGATCAAATCGCGTGTATTGGGCAGCCCCTAGGCCAAGTATATATAGGGGAAGGGGAGGGGCTGCGCCCCCTTTAGGGTTTCCACCCCTAGGGGTGGCGGCCAGCCTAGATCCCATCTAAGGGAGGCGGCCAAGGGGGAGGGGGAGAGGGAGGCGCACCAGGATGGGCCTTAGGGCCCATCTGCCCTAGGGTTTGCCCCCTTCTCCTCTCCCTTGCGCCTTGGGCCCTTGTGGGGGGGCGCACCAGCCCACTTGGGGCTGGTACCCTTCCACACTTGGCCCATGAAGCCCTCCGGGGCTGGTGGCCCCACTTGGTGGACCCCCGGGACCCTCCCGGTGGTCCCGGTACGTTACCGATAAAACCCGAAACCTTTCCGGTGACCAAAACAGGACTTCCCATATATAAATCTTTACCTCCGGACCATTCCGGAACTCCTCGTGACATCCGGTATCTCATCCGGGACTCCGAACAACATTCAGTAACCACATACAAACTTCCTTTATAACCCTAGCATCATCAAACCTTAAGTGTGTAGACCCTACGGGTTCGGGAGACATGCAGACATGACCGAGACGTTCTCCGGTCAATAACCAACAGCGGGATCTGGATACCCATGTTGGCTCCCACATGCTCCACGATGATCTCATCGGACGAACCACGATGTCAAGGACTTAATCAATCCCATATACAATTCCCTTTGTCTAGCGGTACGATACTTGCCCGAGATTCGATCGTTGGTATCCCGATACCTTGTTCAATCTCGTTACCGGCAAGTCTCTTTACTCGTTCCGTAACACATCATCCCGTGATCAACTCCTTGATCACATTGTGCACATTATGATGATGTCCTACCGAGTGGGCCCAGAGATACCTCTCATTTTACACGGAGTGACAAATCCCAGTCTCGATTTGTGCCAACCCAACAGACACTTTTGGAGATACCCGTAGTGTACCTTTATAGCCACCCAGTTACGTTGTGACGTTTGGCACACCCAAAGTATTCCTACGGTATCCGGGAGTTGCACAATCTCATGGTCTAAGGAAATGATACTTGACATTAGAAAAGCTTTAGCGAACGAACTACACGATCTTTGTGCTAGGCTTAGGATTGGGTCTTATCCATCACATCATTCTCCTAATGATGTGATCCCATTATCAACGACATACAATGTCCATGGTCAGGAAACCATGACCATCTATTGATCAACGAGCTAGTCAACTAGAGGCTTACTAGGGACATGGTGTTGTCTATGTATCCACACATGTATCTGAGTTTCCTATCAATACAATTCTAGCATGGATAATAAACGATTATCATGAACAAGGAAATATAATAATAACCAATTTATTATTGCCTCTAGGGCATATTTCCAACATATTCAGATCTGAAAGATTCAAGACAAAAGTTCATATTGACATAAAAATAATAATACTTCAAGAATACTAACTAAGCAATTATGTCTTCTCAAAATAACATGGCCAAAGAAAGTTCATCCCTACAAAATCATATGGTTTAGTCATGTTTCATTTTCATCACACAAGAATGTTCTCATCATGCACAACCCCGATGACAAGCCAAGCAATTGTTTCATACTTTAGTAATCTCAAACCTATAAACTTTCATGCAATATATGAGCGCGAGCCATGGACATAACACTATGGGAGGCATAGAATATAATGAGGGGGTTATGTGGAGAAGACAAAAAGGAGAAAGTATCACATCAACGAGGCTAATCAATGGGCTATGGAGATGCCCACCGATTGATGTTAATGCAAGGAGTAGGGATTGCCATGCAACGGATGCACTAGAGCTGTAAATGTATGAAAGCTCAACAAAAGAAACTAGTTGGTGTGCATCCAACTTGCTTGCTCACGAAGACCTAGGGCACTTGAGGAGGCCCATTATTGGAATATACAAGCCAAGTTCTATAATGAAAAATTCCCACTAGTATATGAAAGTGACAAAACAAGAGACTTTCTAACATGAAGATTAAGGTGCTACTTTGAAGCACAAGTGTGGCAAAGGATAGTAAAATTGTCCCTTCTCTCTTTTTCTCTCATTTTTTTGGGCCTTCTTTTTTTATGGCCTTTCTCCCCCTTTTTTCTTTTCTTTTTTTGGGCCTTCTCTCTCTTTTTTCCTCACTTGGGACAATGCTCCAGAAAATGATGATCATCACACTTTTATTTATTTACAACTCAATGATTACAACTCGATACTAGAACAAAAGATGACTCTATATGAATGCCTCCGGCGGTGTACCGGGATATCCAATGGACCAAAAGTGACATGTATGAAAGAATTATGAACGGTGGCTTTGCCACAAATACTATGTCAACTACATGATCATGCTAAGCAATATGACAATAATGAATGTGTCATGATGAACGGAATGATGGAAAGTTGCATGGCAATATATCTCGGAATGGCTATGGAAATGCCATAATATGTAGGTATGGTGGCTGTTTTGAGGGAGATATAAGGAGGTTTATGTGTGAAAGAGCGTATCATATCACGGGGTTTGAATGCACCGGCGAAGTTTGCGCCAACTCTCAATGTGAGAAAGGGCAATGCACGGTACCGAAGAGGCTAGCAAGGATGGAAGGGTGAGAGTGCGTATAATCCATGGACTAAACATTAGTTATAAAGAACTCACATACTTATTGCAAAAATCTACAAGTCATCAAAAACCTCGGTACTACGCGCATGCTCCTAGGGGGATAGATTGGTAGGAAAAGACGATCGCTCGTCCCCGACCACCACTCATAAGGAAGGCAATTAAATAACACCTCATGTTTCAAATTTGTTGCATAACATTTACCATACGTGCATGCTACAGGACTTGCAAACTTCAACACAAGTATTTCTCAATTTCACAACTACTCAACTAGCACGACTTTGATATTATTACCTCCATATCTCAAAACAATCATCAAGCATCAAACTTCTCTTAGTATTCAAAACACTCTTAAGAAAATTTTACTAACTTTGAATACCTAGCATATTGGGATTTTAAGCAAATTACCATGCTCTTAAGACTCTCAAAATAATCTAAGTGGAGCATGATAGATCAATAGTTTCTATAAAACAAATCCACCACCGTGCTCTAAAAGTTATAAGTGAAGTACTAGAGCAAAAATATATAACTCAAAAGATACTCTGTCGGGGGTTGCTGATCCCACGGACACCTATGGGACCGCGGCGGACCAGGGCCCCTTTCGGTTCGGCAGGGGGCGGAGGATGCACAAAGAGCAGATCGAGGCGAACGCACGGGCGACGCGATCAGTTTACCCAGGTTCGGGCCGCATGGATGCGTAAAACCCTACTCCTGCTTTGATTAGTATTGTGTTCTTGCTCGGGGGCAATGGATGCTACAGTACCCTTGGACGGCTAGCGAGGCCGAGCGTGAGAATGATCGTCCTCCCCCTCCCTGTTGTGCATGGGCCTCCTTTTATATGTCAAAGGGGTCACCGATAGGTGGCAATAGAGATGAGGGTAAAAATGTAAAAGAGGTGGTAGTTGGCGCCACCGCTTGCTATAGTTGTATCATACCTAACCCTGACGGCAGGGGACAAAGGCATTAAATGCCTGTCTGTGTCGCCTAGACGGTGCGGAAAGGGACCGTCAGGGGCGCCACCATTTGCCATGATGGCTATCTTGTCGGCGCCTGCTTGCCACCGCATGCCCCTGGCTGCACAGCCTCCCGCCACGTACGCCAGGAACGGTCCTAGAGCGACACGTTGGTGGGTGAGCTGGAGCGCGGGCTGCGGAGTAGTAGCTGGCCGCGGCAAGCGCCTTGCCGCGGATGTTGTCTTGTCGCGTCCGGGAGCTTGTCGCTCACCAGGTCTCGTCGGGACACGTGGCGTGCCGCGGCGAGTTCCTCGGGATGCCTTGGTTGGTCTTCCCGGCAAGCTCCTCTTGTCGGGGTCTTTGTGCTTCCTCCCGGCAAGCTCCTCTTGCCGGGGTCTTGGATACTTTGAGTGGCCTTCCCGGCAAGCTCCTCTTGCCGGGGTCTTGTGCCTTGGCTCGAATACTTTGTTCTTGAATGGCTCCAAAGGAACCACGGAGGGTCTTGGCGGTCGCCCGACAAGCCTTGCCGCGGGGTACTGCGACTGCCCGTGCACAAGTTCGGGATACTAAGGTACCCCTACTTTAGTACACCGACATACTCCCTCTATAAACTAATATAAGATCGTTTAGATCACTAAAGTAGTTATCTAAACGATCTTATATTAGTTTAGAGAGGGAGTATAAGCGAAGCACATAGAGTATTCTAACAAATTCCAAATCATGAATGGCTCTCTAAAAAGGTGTGTACATCAAGGATGATTGTGGTAAACTAACAAGAAAAGACTCAAATAATACAAGACGCTCCAAGCAAAACACATATCATGTGGCGAATAAAAATATAGCTCCAAGCAAAGTTACCGATAGAAGTAGATGAAAGAGGGGATGCCTTCCGGGGCATCCCCAAGCGTTGGCTTTTAGGTATCCTTAGATTATCTTGGGGGTTCCATGGGAATCCCCAAGCTTAGGCTCTTTCCACTCCTTGTTCCATAATCCATCAAATCTTTACCCAAAACTTGAAAACTTCACAACACAAAACTTAAAGTAGAAAATCTCGTGAGCTCCGTTAGCGAAAGAAAATAAAATACCACTTCAAGGTACTGTGATGAACTCATTCTTTATTTATATTGGTGTTATACCTACTTTATTCCAACTTATCTATGGTTTATAAACTATTTTACTAGCCATAGATTCATCAAAATAAGCAAACAACACACGGAAAACAGAATCTGTCAAAAACAGAACAGTCTGTAGTAATCTGTAGCTAGCCCAAGATCTGTAACCCCAAACATTCTAAAATAAACTCTGGACGTGAGGAATATATCTATTAATCATCTGCAAAAAGAATTAATTAAATATCACTTTACAAATAAAAATGGAAGCAGTTCTCGTGAGTGCTAAAGTTTCTGTTTTTTACAGCAAGTTCAACAAGACTTTCCCCAAGTCTTCCCAATGGTTCTACTTGGCACAAACACTAATTAAACACACAAAAACACAACAAAAACAGAGGCTAGATAAATTATTTAGTACTAAACAGGAGCAAAAAGCAAGGAATAAAAATAAAATTGGGTTGCCTCCCAACAAGCGCTATCGTTTAACGCCCCTAGCTAGGCATAACAAGCAAGAATAGATCTAGGTATTGCCATCTTTGGTAGGCAATCCATAAGTGGCTCTCATAATAGATTCATAAGTTAATTTAATTTTCTTTCTAGGAAAGTGTTCCATGCCTTTCCTTAATAGAAATTGGAATCTAATATTTCCTTCCTTCATATCAATAATTGCACCAATCGTTCTAAGGAAAGGTCTACCAAGAATAATAGGACATGAAGGATTGCAATCTATGTCAAGAACAATAAAATCTACGGGCACATAATTCCTATTTGCAACAATAAGAACATCATTAATTCTTCCCATAGGTTTCTTAATAGTGGAATCCGCAAGGTGCAAGTTTAAAGAGCAATTATCAAAATCACGGAAACCTAACAAATCACACAAAGTCTTTGGAATCGTGGAAACACTAGCACCCAAATCACATAAAGCATAGCATTCATGATCTTTAATTTTAATTTTAGTAGTTGGTTCCCACTCATCATAAAGTTTTCTAGGGATAGAAACTTCCTATTCAAGTTTTTCTTCATAAGATTGCATCAAGGCATCAACGATATGTTTAGTAAACGCTTTATTTTGACTATAAGCGTGAGGAGAATTTAGCACGGATTGCAACAAGGAAATACAATCAATAAAAGAGAAATTTTCATAGTTAAATTCCTTGAAATCCATAATAGTGGGTTTAGCAACATCTAGGGTTTTAATTTCCTCAATCCCACTTTTATCAAATTTAGCATCAAGTTCAACAAATGCCGAATTCGTAGAACGCCTTCTAGGTAAAGGTGGATCATATTCAGTCCCATCATTATCAAGATTCATATTTCAAAACACAGATTTAATAGGGACACATCAATAACTTTTAGATCTTCATCTTTATTTTCATAGGAACTAGAAGAACACGCTCTTATAAAGGCATCTTTCTTAGCACACATCCTAGCGGTTCTTTCTTTGCACTCATCAATGGAAATTCTCATGGCTTTGAGAGACTCATTGATATCATGCTTAGGTGGAATAGATCTAAGTTTCAAAGAATCAACATCAAGAGAAATTCTATCAACGTTCCTAGCCAAATCATCAATTTTAAGCAATTTTTCTTCAATCATATCATTAAAATTCTTTTGTGAAGTAATAAATTCTTTAATATTAGATTCAAAATCAGAGGGCATCTTATTATGATTTCCATAAGAATTGTTGTAGGAATTACCATAATTATTAGAGGGATTACTGGGATAAGTCCTAGGATTGAAATTTCCTCTATACGCATTGTTACCAAAATTGTTCCTACCAACAAAATTCACATCCATAGATTCATTATTATTCTCAATCAAAGTAGACAAGGGCATATCATTAGGATCAGAAGAAACATCCTTATTAGCAAATAATTTCATAAGTTTATCCATCTTTCCACTCAAAACATTAATTTCTTCTATCGCATGCACATTTTTCTTAGTAGATCTTTCAGTATGCCATTGAGAATAATTAACCATAATATTATCTAGGAGTTTAGTAGCTTCTCCTAAAGTGATTTCCATAAAAGTGCCTCCCGCAGCCGAATCTAAAAGATTTCTAGAAGCAAAATTCAATCCGACATAAAAATTCTAAACAATCATCCACAAATTTAAACCATGAGTAGGGCAATTACGTATCATTAATTTCATTCTCTCCCAAGCTTGTGCAACATGTTCATGATCAAGTTGCTTAAAGTTCATAATATCATTTCTAAGAGAGATGATCTTAGCGGGAGGAAAATACTTAGAGATAAAAGCATCTTTGCACTTGTTCCATGAATCGATACTATTTTTAGGCAAAGACGAAAACCAAGCTTTAGCACGAGCTCTAAGCGAAAAAGGAAATAGCTTCAATTTAACAATATCATTATCCACATCTTCCTTCTTTTGCAGGTCACACAAATCAACGAAGCTATTTAGATGGGTAGCGGCATCTTCACTTGGAAGGCCGGAAAACGGATCTTTCATGACAAGATTCAGCAAAGCAGTATTAATTTCACAAGATTCAGCATCGGTAAGAGGAGCAATCGGAGTGCTGATAAAATCATTGTTGTTGGTATTGGTGAAGTCACACAATTTAGTATGATCTTGAGCCATCGTGACAAGCAAGCAAACTAACACACAAGTAAGAAAAAAAGCGGGCAAAAAGAGGCAAATAGAGAAAGAGAGGGAGGATAGAGGGAGAGAGGGCAAATAAAACGGCAAGGGTGAAGTGGGGGATAGGAAAACGAGAGGCAAATGGAAAATAATGTAATGCGGGAGATAAGGGTATGTGATGGGTACTTGGTATGTTGACTTTTGCGTAGACCTCCCCGGCAATGGCGCTGGAAATCCTTCTTGCTACCTCTTGAGCACTGCGTTGGTTTTCTCGAAGAGGAAGGGATGATGCAGCAAAGTAGCATAAGTATTTCCCTCAGTTTTTGAGAACCAAGGTATCAATCCAGTAGGAGGTTACGCGCGAGTCCCTCGTACCAGCACAAAACAAATAAATCATCGCAACCAACGCCTATAGGGGTTGTCAATCCCTATAAGGCCACTTACGAGAGTGAGATCTGATAGATATGATAAAGATAATATTTTTGGTATTTTTGTGATAAAGATGCAAAGTAAAATAAAGGCAAAGTAAATAGCAAAGGAAATAACTAAGTAGTAGGAGATTAATATGATAAAGATAGACCCGGGGGCCATAGGTTTCACTAGTGGCTTCTCTCAAGAGCATAGGTATTCTACAGTGGGAGAACAAATTACTGTTGAGCAATTGACAGAATTGAGTATAGTTATGAGAATATCTAGGCATGATCATGTATATAGGCATCACGTCCGAGATAAGTAGACCGACTCCTGCCTGCATATACTACTATTACTCCACTCATCAACCGCTATCCAGCATGCATCTAGAGTATTAAGTTAAAAATAGAGTAACGCCTTAAGCAAGATGACATGATGTAGAAGGATAAACTCATGCAATATGATGAAAACCCCATCTTGTTATCCTTGATGGCAACAATACAGTACGTGCCTTGCTGCCACAACTGTCACTGGGAAAGGATACCGCAAGATTGGACCCAAAGATAAGCACTTCTCCCATTGCAAGAAAGATCAATCTAGTAGGCCAAACCAAACTGATAATTCAAAGAGACTTGCAAAGATAACCAATCATACATAAAAGAATTCAGAGAAGATTCAAATATTGTTCACAGATAGACTTGATCATAAACCCACAATTCAATGGTCTCAACAAACATACTACAAAAAGAAGATTGCATCGAATAGATCTCCACAAGAGAGGGGGAGAACATTGTATTGAGATCCAAAAAGACAGAAGAAGCCATCTAGCTACTAACTATGGACCCGTAGGTCTAAGGTAAACTACTCACACTTCATTGGAGGGGCTATGGTGTTGATGTAGAAGCCCTGCGTGATCGATGCCCCCTCCGGTGGAGCTCCGGAACAGGCCCCAAGATGGGATCTCGTGGATACAGAAAGTTACGGTGGTGGAATTAGAGTTTTGGCTCCGTATCTGATCGTTTGGGGGTAAGTGGATATATATAGGAGGAAGGAGTATGTCGGTGGAGCAACAGGGGGCCCACAAGGGTGGAGGGCGCGCCTGGGGGGTAGGCGCGCCCCCTACCTCGTGGCCTCCTCTTTTCTTTCTTGACATAGCGTCCAAGTCTCCCGGGTCTTGTTCGTTGAGAAAATCACGTTCCCAAAGGTTTCATTCCATTTGGACTCCGTTTGATATTCCTTTTCTTCGAAACCCTAAAACAGGCAAAAAAACAGCAATTCTAGGCTGGGCCTCCGGTTAATAGGTTAGTCCCAAAAATAATATAAAAGTGGATAATAAAGCCCAATAATGTCCAAAACAGTAGATAATATAACATGGAGCAATCAAAAATTATAGATACATTGGAGACGTATCAATGACTACTCTATAGTTCAGTGTGCCATGCTTTACGGCTTAGAACTGGGACTTCAATGACGTTTTGAATGTCATGGAGCATATGAGATGTTCTAGGAGTTGAAGTTAATATTTCAAGCAAATGCCCGGATTGAGAGATATGGAGTCTCCAATAACATCTATAGCTGCCAAATGGAGGAGAATAGTTCTATCAATGAACATATACTCAGAATGTCTGGGTACCACAACCACTTGACTCATCTAGGAGTTAATTTTCCTGATGATAGTCTCATTGACAGAGTTCTTCATTCACTGCCACCAAGCTACAAGAGCTTCGTGATGAACTATAATATGCAAGGAATGGATAAGACAATTCCTGAGCTCCTCGGAATGCTAAAGGTTGTGGAGGTAGAAATCAAGAAGGAGCATCAAGTGTTGATGGTCAACAAGACCACAAGTTTCAAGAAGAAGGGCAAAGGGAAGAAAGGGAACTTCAAGAAGAACAGAAAGCAAGTTACTACTCAAGTGAAGAAGCCCAAGTCTGGACCTAAGCCTGAGACTGAATGCTTCTACTGGAAAAGGACTGGTCACTGGAAGCGAAACTACCCCAAGTATTTGGAGGATAAGAAGGATGGCAAAGTGAAAGGTATATTTGATATACATGTTATTGATGTGTACCTTACTAATGCTCGCAGTAGCGCCTGGGTATTTGATACTGGTTCTGTTGCTAATACTTGAAACTCGAAACAGGGGCTACGGATTAAGCGAAGATTGGCTAAGGACGAGGTGACGATGCACGTGGGAAATGGTTCCAAAGTCGATGTGATCGCCGTCGGCACGCTACCTCTACATCTACCTTCGGGATTAGTTTTAGACCTGAGTAATTGTTATTTGGTGCCAGCGTTAAGCATGAACATTATATCTGGATCTTGTTTGATGCAAGACGGTTATTCATTTAAATCAGAGAATAATGGTTGTTCTACTTATATGAGTAATATCTTTTATGTTCATGCACCCTTGATGAGTGGTGTATTTTTACTAAATCTTGATAGTAGTGATACACATATTCATAGTATTGAAGCCAAAAGATATAAGTTTAATAATGATAGTGCAACTTATTTGTGGCACTGCCGTTTGGGTCATATTGGTGTAAAGCGCATGAAGAAACTCCATGCTGATGGACTTTTGGAATCACTTGATTATGAATCACGTGATGCTTGCAAACCATGCCTCGTGGGCAAGATGACTAAGACTCCGTTCTCCAGAACAATGGAATGAGCAATAGACTTATTGCAAATAATATGTACTGATGTATGCGGTCCGATGAGTGTTGATGCTCGTGGAGGGTATCATTATTTTCTGACCTTCACAATGATTTGAGTAGATATGGGTATATCTACTTGATGAAACATAAGTCTGAAACATTTGAAAAGTGCAAAGAATTTCAGAGTGAAGTGGAAAATCATCATAACAAGAAAATAAAGTTTCTACGATATGATCGTGGAGGAGAATATTTGAGTTACGAGTTTGGTATTCATTTGAAACAATGCTGAATAGTTTTGCAACTCATGCCACCTGGAACACCACATCGTAATGGTGTGTCTGAATGTCGTAACCACACTTTATTAGATATGGTGCGATCTATGATGTCTCTTACTGATTTACCGCTATCGTTTTGGGGTTATGCTTTAGAGATGGTAGCATTCACGTTAAATAGGGCACCATCGAAATCCGTTGAGACGACACCTTGTGAACTGTGGTTTGGCAAGAAACCCAAGTTGTCATTTCTTAATGTTTGGGGCTGCGATGCTTATGTGAAAAAGCTTCAACCTGGTAAGCTCGAACCCAAATCAGCGAAATGTGTCTTCATATGATACCCAAAAGAGACTGTTGGGTACACTTTCTATCACAGATCCAAAGGCAAGATATTTGTTGCTAAGAATGCATCCTTTGTAGAGAAGGAGTTTCTCTCGAAAGAAGTGAGTGGGAGGAAAGTAGAACTTGATGAGGTAACTGTACTTGCTCCCTTATTAGAAAGTAGTTCATCATAGAAATCAGTTCCAATGATTCCTACACCAATTAGTGAGGAAGCTAATGATGATGACAATGAAACTTCTGATCAAGTTACTACCTAACCTCGTAGGTCAACCAGAGTGGTACGGTAATACTGTTCTAGAAGTCATGTTACTTGACCATGACGAACCTACGAACTATGAGGAAGCAATGATGAGCCCGGATTCTGCAAAATGGCTTGAGGGCATGAAATCTGAGATGGGATCCATGTATGAGAACAAAGTATGGAGTTTGGTTGACTTGCCCATTGATCGGCAAGCCATAGAGAATAAATGGATCTTCAACAAGAAGACTAATGCTGACGGTAATGTTACTATCTACAAAGCTCGACTTGTTGCGAAAGGTTTTCAACAAGTTCAAGGAGTTGACTACAATGAGACCTTCTCACCCGTAGCGATGCTTAAGTCCGTCCGAATCATGTTAGCAATTGCCGCATTTTATGATTATGAAATTTGGCAAATGGATGTCAAAACTGCATTCCTTAATGGATATCTTAAAGAAGAGTTGTATATGATGCAACCAGAAGGTTTTGTCGATCCAAAAGGTGCTAACAAATTGTGTAAGCTCCAGCGATCCATTTATGGACTGGTGCAAGCATCTCGGAGTTGGAATATACGCTTTGATAGTGTGATCAAAGCATATGGTTTTATACAGACTTTTGGAGAAGTCTGTACTTACAAGAAAGTGAGTGGGAGCTCTGTAGCATTTCTGATATTATATGTGGATGACATATTGTTAATCAGAAATGATACTGAATTTCTAAATAGCATAAAAGGATACTTGAATAAGAATTTTTCAATGAAAGACCTCGGTGAAGATTCTTATATATTGGGCATGAAGATCTATAGATATAGATCAAGACACTTAATTGGACTTTCACAAAGCACATACCTTGATAAAGTTTTGAAGAAGTTCAAAATGGATCAAGCAAAGAAATGGTTCTTGCCTGTGTTACAAGGTGTGAAGTTGAGTCAGACTCAATGCCTGACCACTGCAGAAGACAGAGAGAAAATTAAAGTCATTCCCTATGCTTCAGCCATAGGTTCTATCATGTATGCAATGTTGTGTACCAGACTTGATGTGTGCCTTGCTATTAGTTTAGCAGGGAGGTACCAAAGTAATCCAGGAGTGTATCACTGGACAGCGGTCAAGAACATCCTGAAATACCTGAAAAGGACTAAGGATATGTTTCTTGTTTATGGAGGTGAAAAAGAGCTCATCATAAATGGTTACGTCGATGCAACCTTTGACACTGAAATGGATGACTCTAAGTCACAAAGTGGATACATATTTTTATTGAATGGTGGATCTGTCAGTTGTGCAGTTCGAAGTAGAGCGTCGTGACGGGATCTACGTGCGAAGCGGAGTACATAGCTGCTTCAGAAGCAGCAAATGAAGGAGTCTGGATGAAGGAGTTCATATCCGATCTAGGTGTCATACCTAGTGCACCGGGTCTAATGAAAATATTTTATAACAATACTGGTGCAATTGCCTTGGCAAAGGAATCTAGATTTCACAAGAGAACCAAGCACATCAAGAGACGCTTCAATTCCATCCGCGATCAAGTCAAGGAGGGAGACATAGAGATTTGCAAGATACATACGGATCTGAATGTTGTAGACCTGTTGACTAAGCCTCTCTCACGAGCAAAACATGATCAGCACCAAGACTCCATGGGTGTTAGAATCATTACTATGTAATCTAGATTATTGACTCTAGTGCAAGTGGGAGACTGAAGGAAATATGGCCTAGAGGCAATAATAAAGTTGTTATTTATATTTCCTTATATCATGATAAATGTTTATTATTCATGCTAGAATTGTACTAACCGAAAACTTAGTACATGTGTGAATACATAGACAAACATAGTGTCACTAGTATGCCTCTACTTGACTAGCTCATTAATCAAAAGATGGTTAAGTTTCCTAACCATAGACATGAGTCATCATTTGATGAACGGGATCACATGATTAGAGAATGATGTGATTGACTTGACCCATCCGTTAGCTTAGCACTATGATCATTTAGTTTATTGCTATTGCTTTCTTCATGACTTATACATGTTCCTATGACTATGAGATTATGCAACTCCCGAATACCGGAGGAACACTTAGTGTGCTATCAAACGTCACAACATAACTGGGTGACTATAAAGATGCTCTACATGTGTCTCCAATGGTGTTTGTTGAGTTGGCATAGATCGAGATTAGGATTTGTCACTCCGTGTATCGGAGAGGTATCTCTGGGCCCTCTCGGTAATGCACATCACTATAAGCCTTGCAAGCAGTGTGACTAATGAGTTAGTTGCGGGATGTTGCATTACGGAACGAGTAAATAGACTTGCCGGTAACGAGATTGAACTAGGTATTGAGAAACTAACGATCGAATCTCGGGCAAGTAACATACCGATGACAAAGGGAATAATGTGTGTTGTTATGCGGTTTGACCGATAAAGATCTTCGTAGAATATTTAGGAACCAATATGAGCATCCAGGTCCCCCTATTGGTTATTGACCGGAAGTGAGTCTTGGGCATGTCTACATAGTTGTCGAACTCGTAGGGTCCGCACGCTTAACGTCCGATGACGATCGGTATTATGAGTTTATGTGTTTTGATGTACCGAAGGTAGTTAGGAGTCCCGGATGTGATCATGGACATGACGAGGAGTCTTGAAATGGTCGAGACATAAAGATTGATATATTGGAAGGCTATGTTTGGACACTGGAATGGTTCCGGATGAGTTCGGGCATTTTCCGGAGTACCGGGAGGTTACCAGAACCCCCCGGGGAGTCAATGGGCCTTATTGGGCCTTAGTGGAAGAGAGGAGGAGGAGGCCAGGTGGAGGGCGCGCCCCCCCAAGCCCAATCCGAATTGGGGTGGGGGCCGGCCCCCTTTCCTTCTCTTCCTCTCCCTCTTCCTTCTTCTCCTACTCCAACTAGGAAGGGGGGAACCTAATCCAACTGGGAGTAGGATTGCTCCCCTTGGGCGCGCCCTATGAGGGCCGACCCTCTCCTCCTCCCCCCTTTATATACGGGGGAGGGGGGCACCCCATAGACACACTAGTTGATTGTTTAACCGTGTGCGGTGCCCTGCTACCTCTTGAGCACTGCGTTGTTTTTCCCTTGAAGAGGAAATGGTGATGCAGTAGAGCAGCGTAAGTATTTCCCTCGGTTTTTGAGAACCAAGCACTAGAGCAAAAACTATATAACTCAAAAGATATAAGTGAAGCACATAGAGTATTCTAACAATTTCCGAATCATGAGTGTCTCTCTCAAAAAGGTGTGTGCAGCAAGGATGACTGTGGAAAACTAACAAATAAAGATATAAGTGAAGCACATAGAGTATTCTAACAATTTTCGAATCATGAGTGTCTCTCTCAAAAAGGTGTGTGCAGCAAGGATGACTGTGGAAAACTAACAAATAAAGACTCAAATAATACAAGATGCTCCAAGCAAAACACATATCATGTGGTAAATAAAAATATAGCTCCAAGTAAAGTTACCGATAGAAGTAGACGAAAGAGGGGATGCCTTCTGGGGCATCCCCAAGCTTTGGATTTTAGGTGTCCTTAGATTATCTTGGGGTTGCCATGGGCATCCCCAAGCTTAGGCTCTTGCCACTCCTTGTTCCATAATCCATCAAATCTTTACCCAAAACTTGAAAACTTCACAACACAAAGCTTAAAGTAGAAAAACTCATGAGCTCTGTTAGCGAAAGAAAACAAAACAACACTTCAAGGTACTGTAATGAACTCATTCTTGGTGTTAAACCAACTGTATTCCAACTTCTCTATGGTTTATAAACTATTTTACTAGGCATAGATTCATCAAAATAAGCAAACAACACACGAAAAACAGAATCTGTCAAAAACAGAACAGTCCATAGTAATCTGTAGGTAACGCAAGATCTGGAACCCCAAAAATTCTAAAATACATTTCTGGACGTTAGGAATTTATCTATTTAATCATCTTCAAAAACAATTAACTAAATAGCACTTTCCAAATAAAAATGACAGCAGTTCTCGTGAGCGCTAAAGTTTCTGTTTTTTTACAGCAAGATTAAAAAGACTTTCCCCAAGTCTTCCCAACGGTTCTACTTGGAACAAACACTAATTAAACACAAAAAAACAGAGGCTAGATAAATTATTTATTTCTAAACAGTAGCAAAAAGCAAGGAATAAAAATAAAATTGGGTTGCCTCCCAACAAGCGATATCGTTTAACGCCCCTAGCTAGGCATGAAAGCGAAGATAGATCTAGGTATTGCCATCTTTGGAAGGCAATCCATAAGTGTCTCTCATAATAGATTCGTAGTGGTATGTTGACTTTTGCGTAGACTCCCCGGCAATGGCGTCTGTTGGGGGTGCTGATCCCACGGACACCTATGGGACCACGGCGGACCGAGGCCCCTTTCGGTTCGGCAGGGGGCGGAGAGTGCACGAAGAGCAGATCGAGGCGAAACGCACGAGCGACGCGATCAGTTTACCCAGGTTCGGGCCGCACGGATGCGTAAAACCCTACTCCTGCTTTGTGGTTGTATTAAGTTGTTGCTCGGGAGCGCTGATTGCTACAGTACACACCAGCAGCTAGCCAGGCCGAGTGAGAGAGAGAATCGTCCCCCCTTCTACGTTGCGCATGGGCCTCCTTTTATATGTCAAAGGGGTCACCGATAGGTGGCAACATAGACAAGGGTAAAAAAGGAAAAGGCGTGGTGGTTGGCACCACCGCCTACTACAGTGTATCATACCTAACCTAAGCAGCAGGGGACAAAGGCATTAAATGCCTGTCTGCGTCGCCTAGACGGTGCAGAAAGGGACCGTCAGGGACGCCACTGCTTGCCACGATGGCTATCTTGTCAGCGCCACTCGCCACCGTGTACCTCTGGCTACACAGCCTTCCGCCACGTATGCCTGGAAGGGTCCCAGAGCGACACGTTGGTGGATGTGCTGGAGCGCAGGTACAGGATGGAAGCTTGCCGTGGCAAGCGCCTTGCCGCGGTTATTATCTTATCGCGTCTAGGAGCTTGTCACTCACTGGGTCTTTGCGGGACACATGGTGCGCTGTGGCAAGTTCCTCGCGATGCCTTGGTTGGCCTCCCCGGCAAGCTCCTCTTGCCGGGGTCTTGTCTCCTTCCCGGCAAGCTCCTCTTGCCGGGGCCTTGTCTCCTTGGTTTGGATACTTTGTTCTTGAATGGCTCCAAAGGAACCACAGAGGATCTCGGCGGTCGCCCGGCAAGCCTTGCCGCGGGACGCTGCGACTGCCCGTGCACAAGTTCGGGATACTAAGGTACCCCTACTTTAGTACACCGACAGGAGCCCCCGGGCCTGGGCCATACAAGGTGCCGAGCGCTGTTGGGCCAGGCCCAAAAAAGGGCACGGGCACGCGCGGCCTAGGTTACGCCGTAGCTTACTCCGCATACACCGCGCCCTCCCCGCACGGCACGCGTCAAACGCGGCATCATGGGAGAGATCATGGGTGGTTGCTTTATTTGGAAAGGCGGAACGTCCGCCCACTCCCCCTTTATAAGCAAGGGGAAGCAGGGGTAGTGCGCCCACTCGTCCCCTTTCCGTTCCAATCTTGAAAATCTCCGCCCGCCTCCATCTTCCCAAAGCAAACAGAGGGCAGCGCCCTGCCCCCCGCATTGCCACCAGCACCACCTACGCCGTCGACCTCCTCCACCGCTTCTGCCATGGCTCCGAAAGCCGACAAGGGGAAAGCCGTGAAGTCGTCCGAGGCGCAGCGGCTTGCGGTGCTGCGGAAGGAGCGAGCCATCTTCCCCCCCCCCCCCCAAGCTCGCCGTGAAGGAACTGAGGGAGTACTATTACCTGTTCTGGTCGATGGAGACGCGAGCTCACCCGAGCACCAAGGTACTCCCAGCTGCTGCTCACAAGACTACTCCGCAAGGATATCCCTTTTTCGCTGTCTTCCTCTACTGTGGGCTCTGCCCGCCCTTTTCCAAATTCTTCTGTGATATCATGAATACCTATAACCTCTGCCTCCTTGACTTCACTCCCAATGCCGTCCTCACCATGGCCGTTTTCGCGCACCTTTGCGAAAACTTTGTCGGAGTCCACCCTAATGTAGCCCTTTTCCGCCATTTTTCATTCCCCGGGTAGAGAGAGGAGAGCCCTTGTCCGGCGGAATCGCCTGGGTCTCTAGGACCGGCAAGAAGGATTCTTATTTGGAGGGCGAGTTCCGCGAAAAGTGGGAGGAGTGGAGGGCAAATTGGTGCTGGATTGTCGAGGAGAGCCTGCAACCGTTCACCGCCCGGCGCCAAGTAGCAGCAGTACACTGGAGTGACGTGGCCCCGGAAGACAGCAGGCTGAGGATTGCCGTCACCAGAATCCAACGCCTCAGGCTTGCCGGACTCACCGTAGGTGCCGTTGGCGCAGACTTCCTTCGCCGCCGCATCGCCCCCCTGCAAGAACGGAGGAGGCCTGCTTGGGAGTTCAAGAACGCGGCAGACATCCTGAGGCTGCGCCCGGGGCTCAACTATAATTTCACTGTCTTGGAGGTCAACGCAATGCTGCAGGAGCTCTTCAAGTATGATCCTAACCACCCAGAAGTCTTCAGGTTCCCGCAGGGCGTCGTCCCGCTATGCAACAATTCTGCGCTCGACCGCATTAGGGCAATGATGCCGCTGTGCAATTCGCACGGAATCACGCCAACTTAGCAGGAGCCAGAAGACGACGTCGTGCAGCAGTTCTTCGACACCTTGGTGGAAGTGCCAATCCGCGCCGACGAGAAGGACGGCCTCACCCGCGACACCACCGAGGCGGAGTTGAAGCGCATCGCCATCAGGTTGGAAGAGGCGGCGGCAGCTGCTGCGGCGGGCGAGTTTGGCTTTACCTTGGAGGAGGCAGCGGCAGCAGAAGCGGCAAACCGTGCCGAGCGAGAAGATCTTGCCCGCAAGAAGCTTGCCGGCAAGAACGAGGTTGTCGGGCGCGATGCCAAACGGAGCAAGGCTGCCGGGCATGACGCCGAACCGAGCGGGCCTGCCGAGGATGCGAGCGGCTCGTTGGAGATTAGCTCCTCTTCCACTTCGTCCTCAGACAGCACACCGCCAGCAGCGCCTCCGTCTCCACCAAGAAGGCGTCTCCGCAAGGTCGGGGATGCAGCGAGGCGGCAGGTACGCCGACAGTCGCCGCGCCGCGCGACACACTCCACCGCGGCAAGCACTGTTGCCGCGGGAGCGCCCCACGCTGCCGCAACAACTGGAGCGGGGTCTTCTCGGACTGCTGCCTCTGCTCCCGCCAAGCGGCCAAGGAAGCCTACTCCTCCACCTTCCCGTGCCGGACGCGAGCTGGATTTCGACTTCTCCGCGTTCAGCTCCGACGAGGAAGAAGAAGAAGAAGAAGAAGAGTAAGTTTCTCATGTTTGTTCTTGCAGTTCTTCAATTTTTGTTGTTTTATCTTGCATCTCACTTGCTTTTCTCCGAATCTGTTCCTTTTTAGGACTCTGGCGCAGAGAGCGGCAAAGAGAGCCAAGGCGCCGGTGATTGTCATCGAGGACGAACCCACCGCGTCAGCAGGGGACGCGCCTGAGACAACCCTGCCGGACCCGGCGGCTGATCTTCAGAGCAGCCCCCAGCGTAAGTGTCTTGCTCGTTTTCCGCTGTCGGGCGCACACGAAGATCCTTGCTTCGCTGATGTTTGTTTGTTGACTTGTGCAGGAGCAGAGCAGCCTCATCAAGAGAGCCCGGAGGCCGCCCCTGAAGCGCCAAGGGAGAGTCCTCCGGCAAGGGAGAGCTCTCCGACAAGGGAGGAGACTCCGGCTAGGGAGGAGCCCCCGGCAAGGGAGGAGGCTCCGGCAAGGGAGGAGCCCCCGGCGAGGGAGGGATCTCCAGCAAGGGACTGCGTCAGCGATCCCCCGGCGACGGAGACCACAGCTGTAGACCCTGGCACAGGTAACTTCCTTGCTTCAAAACTCCCCTTGGCTTCTTCATCTTCTTGATCTACTTTTTGGATTTTGCTCGAATTTTGCTTGAATCTTCTCCCCTCTTCTGGCTGTCAGATCCATCTGCTGCAGAGCCGATGGAGACTGAAGTCGCCGCCGACGACGCTGTTGCCGCCGAGGAAGCAGCCGGCGCCGGCGAGGAGGCCGCCAGGGCTGCCGCCGTGGAAGCGAGCGGGGAGTCTGGCAATCGTACTGACGACCCGGAGGGCACAGGAGCGCCAGGCGCTGCTCCGACCACTGACTCCTCCGTTGCTGCCGCCGCGCCAGGCTCCGAAGAGCCCCAGCCTGGCGTCTACCTGATGGCCGGCGACGACATTTTCATCAACCTCCCCTGGGCGTCAAGCTCCAGGGCGCCGGTCGAGGGAGAGATGCTTGACGGAGAGGTGCTTGCCTCCGCCGGGCTGAAGCTGGTCGACGCGCCAAGCAGCAGCAGCAGTGAACCCGAAGAGGAGCGTCTGCTGCGGAAGCTAGTGGCGCTCTACCGCGCCCGGCAAGCCAAGCTGGAGTCCCGCGAAGCACTTGTCGCGGAGGCGGGAGCCGACATCGAGAAGCACGCGGAGGAGCTCCGGGGCGCCAACCAGGAAGCTCTCCGCTCCCTGGCAAAGGAGCGGGAGGAACTTGCCGAAGCTCAGCAGGCCTTCCTCCTTGAGAAGGCCGACGTCGAAGAGCGCCAACAGCTTACCACGGAGAAGTTGTCTTCGCAGGAGGGTGACTTGGCGCAGCGGAAGGTCAACCTCGACAGCCACGAGGAGGAGCTTGTCGCGCGCGAGCGGGCAGTTGGCGGGGCCCTCAAACAAGCCGAAGACGCCGCCGCAGCTGCCGAGGCCGCCAAGAACGAGCTGGAGCTGAACGTGGCGCAGCTGGAGGCTAGTCTTAAGGCGAACGGCGACGAGCTTGCCGCGCTCAAACTTGAGCGGGAGAAGGACGCCAACAGCTACTCGGAGTTGCAGGCTCATCTTGCCGAGAAGGACAAAGAACTTGACGCCGCCAAGAATTCCAACGCTGATCTCGAAGTGAAGCTGGTGGCTCTGACGCAATCTCTGGACGGCGCCAAGGAGCAGGAGACGGCCCTGAAGGAGGAAGTCGAGGCCGGCAAGGTGCTGCTGGCGAGTGCTGCTGCCGCCCAGAAGACCTTGTCGGGGAACGTGGAGCACTGGACGGAGGGTCTGGTGAATGTCGCCGCAGACATCGACAAGGAGCTGGCGCAATTGGGGATGGTGGATCTCGGGTACTCCTTCAACGAGAACCTCCAACCCAGCGCCAAGCTCACTTTGTTTTTCAAGGGCATGGCAACAGCGCTTCAGCGACTCCGGGAGCAGATCCCAAAGCAGCTTGCCGACGAGTCGCGCAAGATTTGCGCGGGAGCTCTCCAGAAGGTGCTGATGAAGGTGGCCTTCCGCAATCCAGGCCTCCGCCTCACCAACGTCCTCCGAAGCTTGCCGCCAGATGCTGATCTGGAGGAGCTCAAGGCCCTTGTCACACCTATTGTGGACAGGGTGAGCGGAATCGGGAGGGTCGAAGGTGACCGCGTAGACTAGGCCATCCATCTTCTTCTTTCCTTGTCGCTGTTAATCATGTTATGAAAAACAGTCTGTTAGAGCTGCGACAAGTTATTTTGTAATATACTCTATCCTGGTTAGTAATGACTATGTTTTTTCCTTTACTTGATTCCTCCCCTTGTATGTTTTTACCCTACGCTTTTAGGGAACTTGCCGGCGCAGGCACCTTTGCCGCGAGTGCTGAGTGCGGAACGTCAGCAGCCTGCAGGCGGTGCCGCGGCCGACAAGAAACCTTGTCGCAGAGCTAGTCGCAGCTCACTTAAGTTGTTGAGCGGACTCGAAACAACAGTAAGGGCGCAACTAGCTACGAGTTGGTTCCTCCGCGCACAGGTTTTCCATACAAAGGACGGTCGTTCAAGGAAGATAACTCTATAAATTTAAGAATCTGATTGCTCAAACTTTGGCAAACTTATCTTTTCTGTTGTTTGCTTCTCAGCAAGGCAAAACCTTCTTGAACGACGCCTAGTCCATACCGTATCTTCTCCTCCCCCCCCCCCCGGCAAACTTGTGCGCGAGAGAACCTTCCTTTCCTTGAGAGAAAAAAAGAAAAAGGAGAAAAAGCTATGGAGCCTTAGGGCTCGTTGCTGCTCACCGGGTGTAAGTGCTGCACAAAGTGTCAGATAACACTTGCAAATAATAAAAAGCATGAAAATCAACAAGGTGTGCTGAGCACTTGATTTTTATGCACGGGGTCTGCGCCCGGCTTTGTACAAAGGATTACATGCAACAGCGGCAAGACTTGTACAAAAGGTGGTTGCCGGAACGGGTTCCGGCAACCGCGCCCTACGGGTAAAACTTGCGAAGATGCTCAATATTCCAGGAGTTGCTCACTGATACGCCATCTTCGGTCTCAAGGCGGACAGCGCCAGGCCTAGTGACTTGTTTCACCCGGTAAGGGCCTTCCCACTTCGGCGTCAACTTGTTGGAATTCTTGGAGGATTGAACACGCCGAAGAACAAGGTCGCCTTCCTCGAGACTTCTGGCATTAACTTTGCGGCTATGGTAGAGGCGCAAAGCTTGCTGGTAGCGAGCAGCTCGCACAGCAGCCTAAAGACGGTCTTCCTCAAGGAGCAGTGCGTCATCTTGCCGCAGCTGCTCTTGCTCAAGCTCATCATAAGCGAGCACTCGAGGCGACCCGTATACGAGTTCCGTGGGGAGAACTGCCTCCGCTCCATAGACTAGAGCGAAGGGCGTCTGGCCAGTGGCTCGATTTGGCGTCGTCCTGATCGACCAAAGAACCACAGGCAGCTCCTCGATCCAGTTTCTTCCACACTTGTGCAGCCTGTCGAAAGTTCTGGTCTTGAGCCCGCGCAGCACTTCAGCATTTGCCCTCTCCGCTTGACCGTTGCTTCTCGGGTGAGCAACAGAAGCGAAGCAGACCTTGGCGCCAAGATCTTGGACGTATTGCATGAAGGTGCGGCTCGTAAATTGCGTACCGTTGTCG
This sequence comes from Triticum monococcum, assembly GCA_034509565.1. Taxonomy (NCBI): domain Eukaryota; kingdom Viridiplantae; phylum Streptophyta; class Magnoliopsida; order Poales; family Poaceae; genus Triticum; species Triticum monococcum. The sequence goes on from CM067845.1 coordinate 678,664,384, forward strand.
GTGATTATCCTGTTAGGGATCCCGAAACGGCAAACAATCGACCTGAAGAACTTGACTGCTGACTGTGCTGTCACCTTCCTCACTGGCTCCACTTCCGGCCACTTTGTGAACTTGTCAATCGCAACGTACAAATACTCAAAGCCCCCGATAGCTCGGGGGAAGGGGCCGAGGATGTCGAGCCCCCAGACCGAAAATGGCCAGGATAAAGGGATCGTCTGGAGAGCTTGAGCTGGCTGGTGTATCTGCTTGGAATGGAACTGGCGCGCTTCACACTTGGTTACTTGTGCAGTTGCATCCTGGAGGGCTGTCGGCCAGAAGAAACCTTGCCGGAATGCTTTGCCGACAAGTGCTCTTGCACCAATGTGGTGACCACATATGCCTCCATGTATCTCTGCCAACAGCTTTTATCCATCTTCCCGGGGAATACACTTCAATTTCACACCGTTGAGTCTTCTTCTGCACAGTGTGTTATCGACAAACTGGTACATACTAGACTGCTGGGCTACTCTTTCCGCTTCTTCTTGCTCTTCGGGAAGTTCTCCTGTCTGAAGGAGACGGACAATCTGTTGTGCCCATGTTGGAGCTTGCGGCTCGACAACAAGGACTAAAGGCATATCTGCTGCTGCGGGAACATCCGCTTCTACGGCAAGAACCTGCGGCTCTGCCGGAGCTTGACGTTCCCCGGCAAGCTTGCCGGAGCAAAACTTGTCAGGAGCGTCTGCTTCAACGGAACAAACCCTGGGGTTTGCCGAAGCAGACTATTCCTCAGCACTGTTGGTGTTGATCTTGGGGACCTTTTTGGCGGCGGCTTCGGGAAGATCTGCCGGAAAATAGTCACCAGAAATCAACTTCCTCTTCTTGCTCTGTCCAGTTGACGGTGTTACAGACGGCTGAGTTAGCTTGAGCACAAAGATCCCTGGTTCCACAGGTAACTTAAGTGCGGCGCACTTTGACAAGCCATCGGCAATGTCGTTTTGAGCTCTCGGGACATGCTCCATCTGCAAGCCGTCAAAGTGCTCTTCTAGCTTTCTCACTTCGTCAACATAGGCTTCCATCAAAGGACTCTGGTAATTCTTGTTCACTTGGCGGACGACAAGCTGCGAGTCACCCCTGACAATGAGCTTCTTAATCCCAAGGTCTGCCGCGATCCTGAGACCGGCAAGCAAGCCTTCATACTCTGCAGTATTGTTTGTCGCTTGCTCCTTGGGAAAGTGCATCTGGACTATGTATTTGAGGTGCTCTCCGGTGGGTGCGACAAGCAGCACACCAGCACCGGCGCCTTGCAGCGAGAAGGCACCGTCAAAGTACATGAGCCACTCTTTGTTTCTTTCCTTGGCGGGGATGCTCGTCTCCGGAATTTCTTCGTCTGGTGTTGGCGTCCACTCTGCTATGAATTCTGCCAATGCTCTGCTTTGGATAGTTGAAGTGCTCTCAAATTTGAGACCAAAGCTTGACAGTTCCAATGCCCACTCGACAATCCTGCCTGTCGCTTCTGGATTCTGCAGTATTCTCTTCAGCGGAAAGCGAGTGACAACTGTGATCTCATGTGCCTGGAAGTAATGGCGCAGCTTTCTCGAGGCCATAAGAAGGCCGAAAAGCAACTTCTGCACACCAGAGTACCTTGACCTAGCCCCCTGCAGAAGGGAACTGACAAAGTAGACTGGGCGCTGCACCATTCTCTTTTGCACCTCTTCGCATGCCTGTGCAGATCCATCCTTGTCGGGACCAGAGCTTGTTGGGGAAGCCCCCTGCTTGTCGCTGGATGTGCCTGCCGCGGTTGCTGGCTCGTCATCTGCCTCCCTCTCTGCCACTAACGCAGCACTAACCACTTGATTGGTTGCCGCTATATACAGCAGCAACTTCTCTTGCGGTTTAGGTGCGACAAGTGTTGGAGTGGAGGACAGGTATCTCTTCAAGTCCTGCAGCGCAGCCTCCGCTTCCGGAGTCCATTTCATTGGACCTGCCTTTTTCAAATTTTTGAAAAATGGCAGGGCGCGCTCAGTAGACCGAGAGATAAACCTGCTGAGAGCAGCCACGCAGCCGGCAAGTCTTCGTACATCCTTGACGCGCTTTGGAGCTTCGATCTGCTCGATGGCCTTGATCTTGTCGGGATTGGCTTCAATTCCCCGCTGAGACACAAAGAACCCGAGAAGCTTGCCAGAAGGGACTCCAAACACACACTTCTCGGGGTTGAGCTTGAGGTTGATCTTATGCAGATTTGCAAAGGTTTCTTCTAAATCTTGAATCAGAGTTGCCCTGTCTTTGCTCTTGACCACTATGTCGTCCATGTAAGCTTCTACATTTCTGTGTATTTGCGGTTTCAGAGCGACATGGACTACTCTTGCAAATGTTGAACCAGCATTCTTTAATCCGAAAGGCATCCGTATGAAACAGTATGTGCCACATGGAGTAATGAATGCTGTTTTCTCCTCATCCTCTTCTGCCATGAAGATCTGATGGTATCCTGAATATGCATCAAGAAATGAAAGCAAATCACATCCGGCTGTGGAGTCAACAATCTGGTCAATGCACGGCAAGGGAAATGGGTCTTTGAGACAAGCTTTATTAACATCAGTAAAATCAATACAAAGCCTCCATTTTCCATTCGCCTTGCGCACGACTACAGGATTGGCCAGCCACGTGGGATGGAGCACTCCTCTGACAAGGCCTGCTGCTTCCAATTTCTTGATTTCTTCTGCTATGAATTCTTGGCGCTCCACTGCTTGTTTCCTGACCTTCTGCTTGACGGGCCGCGCATGAGGACAAATGGCAAGATGGTGCTCAATTACTTTCCTGGGAACACCGGGGATATCAGACGGTTGCCATGCAGACACGTCAACATTCGCCCGCAGGAAAGTAACGAGCATGCTTTCCTATTTAGGGTCAAGCGTGGCACTGATGGTGAAGGTACCACCAGTGCCGTCCTCCTTGGTGGACACCTTCTTGGTATGTGGTGGAGCTGCCATTGCCTTCTTACACTTGCCGGTGGAGCTCGATGGTGCTTCCTCAACGGCAGCGCAGCACTCCGAGGAGGTGCGCTTGCCGGAGTGGGCATCAGAGCTCTTGCCGGACTTGGTCTTCTTCTCCCCCCTGGGAGCTTCAGCGGCAAGTGTCTTGCGATCTGTTGCAGCTGCTGCTTCCCGGTAGATCTTGTCGGCGCAAATAAGGGCGTCTTTCTTGTCGCCAGGGACAGAGATGACACTTATCGGGCCTGGCATCTTGAGCATGTTGTATGCATAATGAGAGGCCGCCATGAACTTGGCGAGTGCTGGACGGCCAAGTATCCCGTTGTAAGGCAATGAAAAATCGGCAACGTCAAAAGTGACCCTCTCCATTCTGAAGTTCAGCTCGCTGCCAAATGTCACCGGCAACGTGACCTTCCCTTTCGGCTTGCTCCTTCCCGGGTTAATTCCTTAGAACGTGCCGGTCTCTTTGAGCTCGCTGTCAGGGATCTGGAGTTTCTGGAGCACAGCGGAGGAGATCAGATTTAAGCCGGCCCCGCCGTCAACTAGCATCTTAGTGACTTTGAGGTTGCGGATTGTTGGCGAAACCAACAACGGCAAGCACCCGACCGCAGTTGTGCGATCAGGGTGGTCCTCAATGTCAAAGATGATAGGCGTGTTGGACCATTTCAGAAGTTTTCGCGATTCGACAGGTGGTTCTGCCGCATTGACTTCCTGCGCCCACTGTTTGAGCTGGCGGTGAGAAGTATGCAGAGAAGCACCGCCGTCAATGCACAAGACTTCTGTGGCTTTTTGGAACTCCTGCTCACTGGTCTCGACATCATCCATGTCTTCGTCGTCGTCTTCGTCTTCATCCTTGTCGCGGTCGTGGGGAGGTCTATCTCCTTGCCGCTGCTTGGCCTTGCCGCGGTGTCCTCCCCGGCCAGCGCGCTTCTTGTCGGCTTCTCCACCGCCTCCTTGGGCCCTCTCCTTGTCGCGCCGCTCATACTCAGCTTTTTGCTGCTGGACAAGCTGCTCGACCTTTTTGCAGCTCTAGAGGTCATGGCCTTTGGTGCGGTGGATCTTGCAATACTGCTTGTTGGTGCCGTCCTGCTTGTCGGCGGCTGCCACAGCCTGGCAATTGGTGCACGCGGCAACCTCCTTGCCGGAGCTACCAACTTGGGCTTACTTGGCGCCACCGTCATTGCCGGACTGCTCAACGACTAGCACCTCTTTACCCTTCTTCTTCCTGTTGCGCCACCGGTTTTTTTTGCTGGGGCAGCATCCTTGCTGTCAGATCCTCCTGCTCCTGTAGTCTCTCCGGGGAGTTTCCTCCCTTCCTCAGCGCGTGCGCACTTGTCGGCCAGGGCATATAGCTCACTGACGTCTCTGATCCTGCTCATCGCCATCTCCTCCCGCATCCTGCGAATGGAACGCGCTAATAACCGCGGCAGGGTGGATATCTGGGATGTTGCGTTGTACACGGCTGAATCTCTGGATATACTTGCGCAGGGCCTCTCCTTCCTTCTGGGCGAGCAGGTGAGGATCACTCTCTTGGCCGTGAGGTTTGTGGCCGCCTGTAAAGGCGCCGACAAACTGATGGCAAAGGTCCGCCCAAGAGGATATGGAGTTGTCCGGCAAGTGCATGAGCCAGGACCTGACTTCGGGCTTGAGCACCAGCGGGAAGTAGTTGGCAAGGACCTTGTCATCTCACCCCCGGCAGCTTGCACCGCAATGGTGTAGATGCTGAGGAACTCTGACGGGTGCGACTTGCCGTCATACTTCTCCGGTACGTCTGGCTTGAAATGCTTCTGGCTGGGCCATTGGACTTGCCGCAGCTCACGGGTAAACGCAGGGCAACCTACCGCGTACGGCAAGTCGCCTGGTTCTCCGGGCGCATGCATGTCAATAGAGGGCCCAGCGCGCAGGTCTGATTGACGCCGCGCTTCTCTTCGGCGCTCGATACGAGTACGAGCGTCTTCTTGCTGTCGTTCATGAAGAACTTGGCGCTGATCGCGACGAGCTCGCGGATCTGATGACGCGGTGGAGTCGCTGTCGTGGTGGATCCGACGAGTTGGCGATCTTGGCCTTCGAGGTAGAGAGTGCACAGTAGTTGCACCCTCCCCGGTCTTGTCGCCACCGGCCCGCGTCTGACTGACTTGCCGCGGCTGCGATGCGCTCGGCTGCCGTGGGTTGTCGCTGTTGGCGAAGCCAATGAGGCTCTGGATAGTGGCCCTCTAGTCATCGATCTTCTCTGGCGCTGGAGGGTAATCTAGGAGCAGTTGAGCTCGTGCCAAAGCTTCTGCCGGAGTGGCGGGCGGCGGCGGCGAACAGCGCGATGAACGAGACATGCTCGGACTTCTAACTACGTTAGAAGGAGCAGTATCTCGTCCAGGCGACCGTGCCCCGCTCGCGCCAGCACGTTGGCGTGCATGCTGGTCTTGAGCACTCCGGGATCCGCCAGCTTGCTCTTGGCCTGGCAAACGTATGGTACCATGAGTACCGTGACGCTGCTGGTCCCGCGCCTCCTGAGATGGGCGCGGTGCATGTACGGACGCCGAGGTCTTGGAGTGTGCTCGGTCGTTGTGGGAGCCGACTGCACCGCCGATGTGCAGCGCAGTCTTGTCCTTGGACCTGGCAGCACCATGAGCCTCCTCGTCGGCACCCGTTCTCCCACCGGCGTCTACTCCACCAACCGTTCGCTATTGCGGTGGTGGGCTCGGCGCGGACGGAGCAGCTGCCTCCGAAGCCTTCTTCTTCGGCGGCATGTTGATGAAGATGATGAAGATTCGGCTCGTGCGAACGCCGGATCGGATTCACACAACCTCGACGCCCCCTACCTGGCACGCCAAAGATATCGGGGGTGCTGATCCCACGGACACCTATGGGACCACGGCGGACCGAGGCCCCTTTCGGTTTGGCAGGGGGGCGGAGAGTGCACGAAGAGCAGATCAAGGCGAAACGCACAAGCGACGCGATCAATTTACCAAGGTTCGGGCCGCACGGATGCGTAAAACCCTACTCCTGCTTTGTGGTTGTATTGAGTTCTTGCTCGGGAGCACTGATTGCTACAGTACACACCAGCAGCTAGCCAGACCGAGTGAGAGAGAGAATCGCCCCCCCCCCCCCCTCTACGTTGCGCATGGGCCTCCTTTTATATGTCAAAGGGGTCACCGACAGGTGGCAACATAGACGAGGGTAAAAAAGGAAAAGGCGTGGTGGTTGGCACCACCGCCTACTACAGTGTATCATACCTAACCTAAGCGGCAGGGGACAGAGGCATTAAATGCCTGTCTGCGTCGCCTAGACGGTGCAGAAAGGGACCGTCAGGGACGCCACTACTTGCCATGATGGCTATCTTGTCAGCGCCGCTCGCCACCGTGTACCTCTGGCTGCACAGCCTTCCGCCACGTATGCCTGGAAGGGTCCCGGAGCGACACGTTGGTGGATGTGCTGGAGCGCAGGTACAGGATGGAAGCTTGCCGTGGCAAGCGCCTTGCCGCGGTTATTATCTTGTCGCGTCCAGGAGCTTGTCGCTCACTGGGTCTTGCCGGGACACATGGTGCGCTGTGGCAAGTTCCTCGCGATGCCTTGGTTGGCCTCCCCAGCAAGCTCCTCTTGCCGGGGTCTTGTCTCCTACCCGGCAAGCTCCTCTTGCCGGGGCCTTGTCTCCTTGGTTTGGATACTTTGTTCTTGAATGGCTCCAAAGGAACCACGGAGGATCTCGGCGGTCGCCCGGCAAGCCTTGCCGCGGGACGCTGCGACTGCCCGTGCACAAGTTCGGGATACTAAGGTACCCCTACTTTAGTACATCGACAGCGTCAGAAATCCTTCTTGCTACCTCTTGAGCACTACATTGGTTTTCCCTTGAAGAGGAAAGGGTGATGCAGTAGAGCAGCGTAAGTATTTCCCTCAGTTCTTGAGAACCAAGGTATTAATCCAGAAGGAGGCCACGCACGAGTCCCTCGCACCTACACAAACAAATAAACTCCTCGCAACCAACGCGATAAAGGGGTTGTCAATCCCTTCACGGTCACCTACGAGAGTGAGATCTGATAGATATGGTAAGATAATATTTTTGGTATTTTATGATAAAGAGAAATAAAGGTGCAAGCAAAATAAATGGCAAAGGAAATAACTAATATTGGAAGATTAATATGATGGAAAATAGACCCGGGGGCCATAGGTTTCACTAGTGGCTTCTCTCGAGAGCATAAGTATTACGGTGGGTGAACAAATTACTGTTGAGCAATTGACATAATTGAGCCAACTGTATTCCAACTTCTCTATGGTTTATAAACTATTTTACTAGCCATAGATTCATCAAAATAAGCAAACAACACACGAAAAACAGAATCTGTCAAAAACAGAACAGTCTGTAGTAATCTGTAGCTAACGCAAGATCTGGAACCCCAAAAATTCTAAAGTACATTTCTGGACGTGAGGAATTTATCTATTAATCATCTTCAAAAACAATTAACTAAATATCACTTTCCAAATAAAAATGGCAGCAGTTCTCATGAGTGCTAAAGTTTCTGTTTTTTTACTGCAAGATTAAAAAGACTTTCCCCAAGTCTTCCCAACGGTTCTACTTGGCACAAACACTAATTCAACAAAAAAAACACAAACAAAACAGATGCTAGATAAATTATTTATTACTAAACAGTAGCAAAAAGCAAGGAATAAAAGTAAAATTGGGTTGCCTCCCAACAAGTGATATCGTTTAATGCCCCTAGCTAGGCATGAAAACGAAGATAGATCTTGGTATTGCCATCTTTGGAAGGCAATCCATAAGTGGCTCTCATAATAGATTCATCAAGTAATTTAATTTTCTTTCTAGGGAAGTGTTCCATGCCTTTCCTTAACGGAAATTGGAACCTAATATTCCCTTCCTTCATATCAATAATTGCACCAATCCTTCTAAGGAAAGGTCTACCAAGAATAATAGGACAAGAAGGATTGCAATCTATGTCAAGAAGAATAAAATCCACGGGCACATAATTCCTATTTGCAACAATAAGAACATCATTAATTCTTCCCATAGGTTTCTTAATAGTGGAATCCGCAAGGTGCAAGTTTAAAGAGCAATCATCAAAATCACGGAAACCTAGCAAATCACACAATATCTTTGGAATCGTGGAAACACTAGCACCCAAGTCACACAAAGCATAGCATTCATGATCTTTAATCTTAATTTTAATAGTAGGTTCCCACTCATCATAAAGTTTTCTAGGGATATAAACTTCCAACTCAAGTTTTTCTCAATAAGATTGCATCAAAGCATCAAAGATATGTTTGGTTAAGGCTTTATTTTGACTATAAGCATGAGGAGAATTTAGCACGGATTGCAACAAGGAAATACAATCTATCAAAGAGCAATTATCATAATTAAATTCCTTGAAATCCAAAATAGTGGGTTCAATAATATTTAAAGTTATGACTTCTTCCATCCCACTTTTAACAATTTTAGCATCAAGATCTAAAGACTCCGAATTTTTGGAACGCCTTCTAGGTAAAGGTGGATCATATTCAGTCCCATCATTATCAAGATTCATATTACAAAACAAAGATTTAATTGGGGACCCATCAATAACTTTTAGATCTTCATCTTCATCTTCCAAATTTTTTCCGGTTTAGCGGCCATCTTATTAACTAAGGTGGCTTGCTTATCCGAAACTTCAGCTATTAACTTCTCAAGATGAGCAATCTGAGATTTCAAACCATCAAATTCTTTAGACATGTCATCGAGCTCTTTATTCATATAACCCATAGAACTTTTTTGTTCTTTAAGCTCATTTCTAAAGAAATTATTATGCTCAAATTGTAAGACCATAAAACTCCTGATGTTGCTTTCGATCTCTTCTAACCTTTTAAGGTGAAGATCACCAAATCTAGATAGAGCCATCGTGACAAGCAAGCAATCCGACACACAAGCAAACAAGAAACAAGCAAAAAGAGGCAAATAGAGAAGAGAGGGAGGACGGAGAGAGAGAGGGCAAATAAAACGGCAAGGGTGAAGTGGGGGAGAGGAAAACGAGAGGCAATGGCAAATAATGTAATGTGAGAGATAAGGGTTTGTGATGGGTACCTGGTATGTTGACTTTTGCGTAGACTCCCCGGCAACGGCGCCAGAAATCCTTCTTGCTACCTCTTGAGCACTGCGTTGGTTTTCCCTTGAAGAGGAAAGGGTGATGTAGTAGAGCAGCATAAGTATTTCCCTCAGTTTTTTAGAACCAAGGTATTAATCCAGTAGGAGGCCACGCACGAGCCCCTCGCACCTACACAAACAAATAAACTCCTCGCAACCAACGCGATAAAGGGGTTGTCAATCCCTTCACGGTCACCTATGAGAGTGAGATCTGATAGATATGATAAGATAATATTTTTAGTATTTTTATGATAAAGAGAAATAAAGGTGCAAGTAAAATAAATGGCAAAGGAAATAACTAAGTATTGAAGATTAATATGATGGAAAATAGACCTGGGGGCCATAGGTTTCACTAGTGGCTTCTCTCGAGAGCATAACTATTACGGTGGGTGAACAAATTACTGTTGAGCAATTGACAGAATTGAGCATAGTTATGAGTGTTGGAAATATGCCCTAGAGGCAATAATAAATAAGTTATTATTATATTTCCTTGTTCATGATAATCGTTTATTATCCATGCTATAATTGTATTGATAGGAAACTCAGATACATGTGTGGATACATAGACAACTCCATGTCCCTAGTAAGCCTCTAGTTGACTAGCTCGTTGATCACTAGATGGTTACGGTTTCCTGGCCATGGACATCAGATGTCGTCGATGATGGGATCACATCATTAGGAGAATGATGTGATGGACAAGACCCAATCCTAAGCATAGCACTAGATCGTGTAGTTCGTATGCTAAAGCTTTTCTAATGTCAAGTATCATTTCCTTAGACCATGAGATTGTGCAACTCCCGGATACCGTAGGGGTGCTTTGGGTGTGCCAAACGTCACAACATAACTGGGTGACTATAAAGGTACACTACGGGTATCTCCGAAAGTGTCTGTTGGGTTGGCACGAATCGAGACTGGGATTTGTCACTCCGTGTAAACGGAGAGGTATCTCTGGGCCCACTCGGTAGGACATCATCATAATGTGCACAGTGTGATCAAGGAGTTGATCACGGGATGATGTGTTACGGAACGAGTAAAGAGACTTGCCGTTAACGAGATTGAACAAGGTATCGGGATACCGACGATCGAATCTCGGGCAAGTATCGTACCGATAGACAAAGGGAATTGTATACGGGATTGATTAAGTCCTTGACATCGTGGTTCATCCGATGAGATCATCATGGAACATGTGGGAGCCAACATGGGTATCCAGATCCCGCTATTGGTTATTGACCGGAGAACGTCTCGGTCATGTCTGCATGTCTCCCGAACCCGTAGGGTCTACACACTTAAGGTTCGATGACGCTAGGGTTATAAAGGAAGTTTGTATGTGGTTACCGAATGTTGTTCGGAGTCCCGGATGAGATCCCGGACGTCACGAGGAGTTCCGGAATGGTCCGGAGGTAAAGATTTATATATGGGAAGTCCTGTTTTGGACACCGGAAGAGTTTCGGGGTTTATCGGTAACGTACCGGGACCACCGGGAGGGTCCCGGGGGTCCACCAAGTGGGGCCATCTGCCCCGGAGGCTTGCATGGGCCAAGGGTGGTGAGGGACCAGCCCCTAAGTGGGCTGGTGCGCCTCCCACAAGGCCCAAGGGCAGCTAGGAGAAAAAAAGGAGGAAACCCTAGGCTTAGATGGGCCTTGAGGCCCACCCTAGGGGCGCCATCCTTCTCTCCCCCTCTTGGCCGCCCCCCTTGCTCCCCATCTAGGGCTGCCGCCCCCCCTAGGGGTGGGAACCCTAGAGGGGGCGCAGCCCCTCCCCTTCCCTATATATATGAGGCCTAGGGCTGCCCATAACACACGTGATTCAATCTCTCTTGGTGCAGCCCTGCGTCTCTTCTTCCTCCTCTTCTGTGGTGCTTGGCGAAGCCCTGCAGGATAGCCACGCTCCTCCACCACCACCACGCCGTTGTGCTGCTGTTGGATGAAGTCTTCCTCAACCTCTCCCTCTCTCCTTGCTGGATCAAGGCGTGGGAGACGTCACCGGGCTGTACGTGTGTTGAACGCGGAGGTGCCGTCCGTTCGGCACTTGGTCATCGGTGATTTGGATCACGACGAGTACGACTCCATCAACCCTGTTCACTTGAACGCTTCCGCTTAGCGATCTACAAGGGTATGTAGATGCAACTCTCCTTCCCTTCATTGCTGGTCTCTCCATAGATAGATCTTGGTGACACGTAGGAAAATTTTGAATTTCTGCTACGTTCCCCAACAGTGGCATCATGAGCTAGGTCTATTGCGTAGATTCTATGCACGAGTAGTACACAAAGTAGTTGTGGCGTTGATTTTGTTCAATATGCTTGCCGTTACTAGTCTTATCTTGATTCGGCGGCATCGTGGGATGAAGCGGCCCGGACCAACCTTACACGTACTCTTACGTGAGACCGGTTCCACCGACAAACATGCACTAGTTGCATAAGGTGGCTAGCGGGTGTCTGTCTCTCCCACTTTAGTCGGATCGGATTCGATGAAAAGGGTCCTTATGAAGGGTAAATAGCAATTGGCATATCACGTTGTGGTTTGTGCGTAGGTAAGAAACGTTCTTGCTAGAAACCCATAGCAGCCACGTAAAACATGCAAACAACAATTAGAGGACGTCTAACTTGTTTTTGCAGGGTATGCTATGTGATGTGATATGGCCATGAAGAATGTGATGAATGATATGTGATGTATGAGATTGATCATGTTCTTGTAATAGGAATCACGACTTGCATGTCGATGAGTATGACAACCGGCAGGAGCCATAGGAGTTGTCTTTATTTATTTATGACCTGCGTGTCAACTTAAACGTCATGTAATTACTTTACTTTATTGCTAACCATTAGCCATAGTAGTAGAAGTAATAGTTGGCGAGGCAACTTCATGAAGACACGATGATGGAGATCATGGTGTCATGCCGGTGACGATGATGATCATGGAGCCCCGAAGATGGAGATCAAAAGGAGCAAAGTGATGATGGCCATATCATGTCACTATTTGATTGCATGTGATGTTTATCATGTTTATACATCTTATTTGCTTAGAACGACGGTAGTAAATAAGATGATCCCTCATTAAAATTTCAAGAAGTGTTCTCCCCTAACTGTGCACCGTTGCTACAGTTCGTCGTTTCGAAGCACCACGTGATGATCGGGTGTGATAGATTCTAACGTTCACATACAATGGGTGTTGTCGAGCCTAGCATGTACAGACATGGCCTCGGAACACATGCAAACACTTAGGTTGACTTGACGAGCCTAGCATGTACAGACATGGCCTCGGAACACAGAAGACCGAAAGGTCGAGCATGAGTCGTATAGAAGATACGATCAACATGAAGATGTTCACCGATGTTGACTAGTCCGTCTCACGTGATGATCGGACATGGCCTAGTTGACTCGGATCATGTAATCACTTAGATGACTAGAGGGATGTCTATCTGAGTGGGAGTTCATAAGATGAACTTGTTTATCCTGAACATAGTCAAAAAGGATTTTGCAAATTATGTCGTAGCTCGCGCTTTAGTTCTACTGTTTAGATATGTTCCTAGAGAAAAATTAGTTGAAAGTTGATAGTAGCAATTATGCGGACTAGGTCCGTAAACTGAGGATTGTCCTCATTGCTTCATAGAAGGCTTATGTCCTTAATGCACCGCTCAGTGTGCTGAACCTCGAATGTCGTCTGTAGATGTTGCGAACATCTGACATACACGTTTTGATAACTACGTGATAGTTCAGTTAAATGGTTTAGAGTTGAGGCACCGAAGACGTTTTTTGAAACGTCGCGAAACATATGAGATGTTTCGAGGGCTGAAATTGGGATTTCAGGCTTGTGCCCATGTCAAGAGGTATAAGACCTCCGACGATTTTCTTAGCCTACATACTAAGGGAGAAAAGCTCAATTGTTGAGCTTGTGCTCAGATTGTCTGAGTACAACGATCATTTGAATCGAGTGGGAGTTGATCTTCTAGATGAGATAGTGATGTTTCTCCGAAGTCATTACCACCAAGCTGCTAGAGCTTCGTGATGAACTATAATATATCAGGGACATATATGATGATCCTTGAGATATTCGCGATGTTTGACACCACGAAAGTAGAAGTCAAGAAGGAGCATCAATTGTTGATGGTTAGTGAAACCACTAGTTTCAAGAAGGGCAAGGGCAAGAAGGGATACTTCATGAAACAGAAATTCAGCTGCTGCTCTAGTGAAGAAACCCAAGGTTGAACCCAAACCCGAGACTAAGTGCTTCTGTAATAAGAGGAACAGCCACTGGAGCAGAATTACCCTAGATACTTGGTAGATGAGAAGGCTGGCAAGGTCGATAGAAGTATATTGGATATACATTGTGTACTTTACTAGTACTCCTAGTAGCACCAGGGTATTAGGTACCGGTTCGGTTGCTAAGTGTTAGTAACTCGAAATAAAAGCTACGGATTAAACGGAGACTAGCTAAAAGTGAGCTGACGATGTGTGTTGGAAGTGTTTCCAATGTTGATATGATCAAGCATCGCACGCTCCCTCTACCATCGAGATTGGTGTTAAACCTAAATAATTGTTATTTGGTGTTTGCGTTGAGCATAGACATGATTGGATTATGTCTATCGCAATACGGTTATTCATTTAAGGAGAATAATTGTTACTCTGTTTATTTGAATAATACCTTCAATGGTCCTACACCTGAAATGAATGGTTTATTGAATCTCGATCGTAGTGATACGCATGTTCATGCCAAAAGATAGTAATGATAGTACCACCTACTTGTGGCACTGCCACTTAAGTCATATCGGTATTAAATGCATGAAGAAGCTCCATGTTGATGGATCTTTGGGCTCACTCATTTTGAAAAGTTTGAGACATGCGAACCATGTCTATTGGGGTATATGCATGAAGAAACTCCATGCAAATGGACCGTTTTGTACTCACTTGATTTTTGAATCACTTGAGACATGCAAATCATACCACATGGGCAAGATGACTGAAAGCCTCGGTTTCAGTAAAATGGAACTAGACAGCAACTTGTTGGAAGTAATACATTTTGATGTGTGCAGTCGAATGAGTGCTGAGGCATGTAGTGGATATCGTTATGTTCTTACTTCACAGATGATTTGAGTAGATGTTGAGTATATTTACTTGATGAATCATGAGTCTGAATTATTGAAAGGTTCAAGTAATTTCAGGGTGAAGTTGAAAGATCATCGTGACAAGAGGATAAAAGATCTATGATATGATCATAGAGATGAATATCTGAATTACGAGTTTGGCACAGAATTAAGACATTGTGGAAATTGTTTCACAACTGATACAGCCTGGAACACCATAGTGTGATGGTGTGTCCGAACATCATAACTGCACCCTATTGGATATGATGCATATCATGATGTTTCTTATCGAATTACCGCAATGGTTTATGGGTTAGGCATTAGAGACAACCACATTCACTTTAAATAGGGCACCACGTAATTCCGATGAGATGACACCGTATGAACTATGGTTTAGAGAAACCTAAGCTGTCATTTCTTAAAAGTTTGGGGCTGCGACGCTTATGTGAAAAGTTTCAGGCTGATAAGCTCGAACCCAAAGCGGATAAATGCATCTTCATAGGACACCCAAAACAGTTGGGTATACCTCCTATCTCAGATCCGAAAGCAATAAGGGATTGTTTCTAGAATTGGGTCCTTTCTCGAGGAAAAGTTTCTCTTGAAAGAATTGAGTGGGAGGATGGTGGAGACTTGATGAGGTTATTGAATCGTCTCTTCAACTAGTGTGTGGTAGGGCACAGGAAGTTGTTCCTGTGGCACCTACACCAATTGAAGTGGAAGCCTATGATAGTGATCATGAAACTTCATATCAAGTCACTCCCAAACCTCATAGGATGACAAGGATGCGTACTACTTCTGAGTGGTGCGTAATCCTGTCTTGGAAGTCATGTTGCGAGACAACAATGAACCTACGAGCTATGGAGAAGCGATGGTGGGCCTGGATTCCGATAGATGGCTCGAGGCCATAAAATCCGAGAGAGGATCCATGTATGGAAACAAAGTGTAGACTTTGACAGAACAGCTCGATGGTCGTGAGGCTGTTGAGTATAGATGGATTTTAAAAGGAAGACGGTCAATGATGGTAAATGTCACCATTAAGGAAGCTTGACTTGTCGTTAAGATGTTTTCTGACAAGTTCAAGGAGTTGACTACGATGAGACTTTCTCACTCGTAGCGATGCTAAGAGTCTGTTGGAATTATATTAGCGATCACTGCATTATTTATGTAATCTTGCAGATGGGATGTCAAAACATTGTTTCCTCGACGATTTTCTTGAGGAAAGGTTGTATGTGATACAACCGGAAGTTTTTGTCAATCCTGAAATATGCTAATAAGTATGCAAAGCTCCAGCAATCCTTCTAAGGACTGGAGTAAGCATCTCGGAGTTGGAATGTGTGCTTTGATGAGATGATCAAAGATTTTGGTGTATACAAAGTTTATGAGAAACTTGTATTTCCAAAGAAGTGAGTGGGAGCACTATAGAATTTCTGATGAGCATATGTTGTTGACATATTGTTGATCAGAAATGACGAAGAATTTCTGGAAAGCACATAGGGTTATTTGGAAAGTGTTTTTCAATGGAAAGCCTGGATTAAGCTACTTGAACATTGAGCATCAAGATCTATAAGGATAGATCAAAACGCTTAATGGTACTTTCAAATGAGCACATTCCTTGACATGATCTTGAAGGTGTTCAAGATGGATCAATCAAAGAAGGAGTTCTTGCCTGAGTTCTAAGGTATGAAGTTAAGACTTAAAGCTCGACCACGGCAGAATAAAGAGAAAGGACGAAGGTCGTCCCCTATGCTTAAGACGTAGGCTCTACAGTATGCTATGCTGTGTACCGCACCTGAAATGTGCCTTGCCATGAGTCAGTCAAGGGGTACAAGAGTGATCCAAGAATGGATCACAGGACAGCGGTCAAAGTTATCCTTAGTAACTAGTGGACTAAGGAATTTTTCTCGATTATGGAGGTGGTAAAAAAAAGTTCGTCGTAAAGGGTTACGTCGATGCAAGCTTAACACCTATCCGGATAGCTCTGAGTAGAGATACCGGATACGTATAATGGAGCAACAATTTAGAATAGCTCCAAGTAGAACAGTTATTTGGAATAGCTTCAAATAGAGCGTGGTAGCTGCATCTAGGAGATGACATGGAGATTTGTAAAGCACACACGGATCTGAAAGGTTCAGACCCGTTGACTAAAACCTCTCTCACAAGCATAACATGATCAAACCCAGAACTCATCGAGTGTTGATCACATGGTAAATGTGAACTGGATTATTGACTCTAGTAGAACTCTTTGGGTGTTAGTCACATGGGGATGTGACCTTGAGTGTTAATCACATAGCGATGTGAACTGGATTATTGACTCTAGTGCAAGTGGGAGACTGTTGGAAATATGCCCTAGAGGCAATAATAAATAAGTTATTATTATATTTCCTTGTTCATGATAATCGTTTATTATCCATGCTATAATTGTATTGATAGGAAACTCAGATACATGTGTGGATACATAGACAACTCCATGTCCCTAGTAAGCCTCTAGTTGACTAGCTCGTTGATCAATAGATGGTTACGGTTTCCTGGCCATGGACATCGGATGTCGTTGATGACGGGATCACATCATTAGGAGAATGATGTGATGGACAACACCCAATCCTAAGCATAGCACTAGATCGTGTAGTTCGTATGCTAAAGCTTTTCTAATGTCAAGTATCATTTCCTTAGACCATGAGATTGTGCAACTCCCGGATACCGTAGGGGTGCTTTGGGTGTGCCAAACATCACAACGTAACTGGGTGACTATAAAGGTACACTACGGGTATCTCCGAAAGTGTCTGTTGGGTTGGCACGAATCGAGACTGGGATTTGTCACTCCGTGTAAACGGAGAGGTATCTCTGGGCCCACTCGGTAGGACATCATCATAATGTGCACAGTGTGATCAAGGAGTTGATCACGCGATGATGTGTTACGGAACGAGTAAAGAGACTTGACGGTAACGAGATTGAACAAGGTATCGGGATACCGACGATCGAATCTCGGGCAAGTATCATACCGATAGACAAAGGGAATTGTATACGGGATTGATTAAGTCCTTGACATCGTGGTTCATCCGATGATATCATCGTGGAACATGTGGGAGCCAACATGGGTATCCAGATCCCGCTGTTGGTTATTGACCGGAGAACGTCTCGGTCATGTCTACATGTCTCCCGAACCCGTAGGGTCTACACAGTTAAGGTTCGATGACGCTAGGGTTATAAAGGAAGTTTGTATGTGGTTACCGAATGTTGTTCGGAGTCCCGGATGAGATCCCGGACGTCACGAGGAGTTCCGGAATGGTCTGGAGGTAAAGATTTATATATGGGAAGTCCTGTTTTGGACACCGGAAGAGTTTCGGGGTTTATCGGTAACGTACCGGGACCACCGGGAGGGTCCCGGGGGTCCACCAAGTGGGGCCACCTGCCCCGGAGGCTTGCATGGGCCAAGGGTGGTGAGGGACCAGCCCCTAAGTGGGCTGGTGCGCCTCCCACAAGGCCCAAGGGCAGCTAGGAGAAAAAAAGGAGGAAACCCTAGGCTTAGATGGGCCTTAAGGCCCACCCTAGGGGCGCCATCCTTCTCTCCCCCTCTTGGCCGCCCCCCTTGCTCCCCATCTAGGGCTGCCGCCCCCCCTAGGGGTGGGAACCCTAGAGGGGGCGCAGCCCCTCCCCTTCCCTATATATATGAGGCCTAGGGCTGCCCATAACACACGTGATTCAATCTCTCTTGGTGCAGCCCTGCGTCTCTTCTTCCTCCTCTTCTGTGATGCTTGGCGAAGCCCTGCAGGATAGCCACGCTCCTCCACTACCACCACGCCGTTGTGCTGCTGTTGGATGAAGTCTTCCTCAACCTCTCCCTCTCTCCTTGCTGGATCAAGGCGTGGGAGACGTCACCGGGCTGTACGTGTGTTGAACGCGGAGGTGCCGTCCGTTCGGCACTTGGTCATCGGTGATTTGGATCACGACGAGTACGACTCCATCAACCCCGTTCACTTGAACGCTTCCGCTTAGCGATCTACAAGGGTATGTAGATGCAACTCTCCTTCCCTTCGTTGCTGGTCTCTCCATAGATAGATCTGTTGGAAATATGCCCTAGAGGCAATAATAAAAGCATTATTATTATATTTCCTTGTTCATGGTAATTGTCTTTATTCATGCTATAATTGTGTTATCCGGAAATCATAATACATGTGTGAATAACAGACATCAACATGTCCCTAGTAAGCCTCTAGTTGACTAGCCCGTTGATCAACAGATAGTCATGGTTTCCTGACTATGGACATTGGATGTCATTGATAACGAGATCACATCATTAGGAGAATGATGTGATGGACAAGACCCAATCCTAAACATAGCATAAAGATCGTATGGTTCGTTTGCTAGAGTTTTGCAATGTCAAGTATCTTTTCCTTGGACCATGAGATCGTGTAACTCCCGGATACCGTAGGAGTGCTTTGGGTGTACCAAACGTCACAACGTAACTGGGTGACAATAAAGGTAGACTACGGGTATCTCCGAAAGTATCTGTTGGGTTGACACGGATCAAGACTGGGATTTGTCACTCCGTATGACGGAGAGATATCACTGGGCCCACTCGGTAATGCATCATCATAATGAGCTCAAAGTGACCAAGTGTCTGGTCACGGGATCATGCATTACGGTACGAGTAAAGTGACTTGCCGGTAACGAGATTGAACGAGGTATTGGGATACCGACGATCGAATCTCGGGCAAGTAATATATCGATTGACAAAGGGAATTGCATACGGGGTTGATTGAATCCTCGACATCGTGGTTCATCCGATGAGAACATCATGGAGCATGTGGGAGCCAACATGGGTATCCAGATCCCGCTGTTGGTTATTGACCTGAGATCATCTCGGTCATGTCTGCATGTCTCCCGAACCCGTAGGGTCTACACACTTAAGGTTCGGTGACGCTAGGGTTATTAGGAAGACAAGTATGTGATTACCGAATGTTGTTCGAAGTCCCGGATGAGATCCCAGACGTCACGAGGAGTTCCAGAATAGTCCGGAGGTAAAGATTTATATATGGAAACTGGTTAAACGGACTCCGGAAAGTTTCGGGGGCATGCCGGTATTGTACCGGGGCCACCGGGAGGGTTCCGGGGGTCCACCGGGAGGGGCCACCCCTCCCGGGGGGCCACATGGGCTAAGTGGGAGAGGGAGCCAGCCCCTAGTGGGCTGGGCGCGCCTCCCCACCTAGGCCCATGCGGCTAGGGTTTGGGGAGGGGAAACCCTAAAGGGGAGAAGGGGGCGCCCCCCTAGCTTGGGGGGCAAGCCACCCTTTCCCCCTCCCCTTTGGCCGCCGCCCCCATCTAGGGTTTCCCCTAGGTGGCCGGCCCCCCTTGCCCTCTCCTCCTATATATAGAGGGGTGAGGGGAGGGCTGCAACAACACAATTGAAGGCGCAGCCCCTCCCCTCCCCAACTCCTCTCTTTCTCCGTCTTTGCTTGGCGAAGCCCTGCCGGAGAACTGCAGTACCAATTGCACCACGCCGTCATGCTGCCATTGGAGTTGTCTTCCTCAACCTCTCCTTCATCCTTGCTGGATCAAGACGGAGGAGACGTCATCGTCCCGTACGTGTGTTGAACGCGGAGGCGCTGTTCTTTCAGTGCTTGGTCATCGGTGATCGGAATCACGTCGAGTACGACTACTTCAACCTCGTTCTAACGAACGCTTCCGCTCGTGATCTACAAGTGGTATGTAGATGCAAACTCACTCCCTTGACTCGTTGCTAGATGAACTCCTAGATGGTCTTGGTGAAACGAGTAGGAAAATTTTTGTTTTCTGCAACGTTCCCCAACAGTGGCATCATGAGCTAGGTCTATGCATAGTTCTTCTTGCGCGAGTAGAACACAATTCGTTGTGGGCGTGGATTTGTCAACCTTCTTGCCACTACTAGTCTTTTCTTGCTTCAGCGGTATTGTGGGATGAAGCGGCCCGGACCAACCTTACACGTACGCTTACGTGAGACCGGTTCCACCGACTAACATGCACTAGTTGCATAAGGTGGCTGGCGGGTGTCTGTCTCTCCCACTTTAGCTGGAGCGGATTCGATGAACGGGGTCCTTATGAAGGTTAAATAGAAGTTGACAAATCACGTTGTGGCTTTCACGTAGGTAAGAAAACGTTCTTGCTAGAACCCTAATTCAGCCACGTAAAACTTGCAACAACAATTAGAGACGTCTAACTTGTTTTTGCAGCAAGTGGTTTGTGATATGATATGGCCAAAGTTGTGATGAATGATGAATGATCTATATGCGATGTATGAGATGTTCATGTTATTGTAATAGGGATCACGACTTGCATGTCGATGAGTATGACAACCGGCAGGAGCCATAGGAGTTGTCATTATTTTTTATATGACCTGCGTGTCATTGAGAAACGCCATGTAAATTACTTTACTTTATTGCTAAACGCGTTAGCCATAGTAGTAGAAGTAATAGTTGGCGAGCAACTTCATGGAGGCACGATGATGGAGATCATGGTGTCATGCCGGTGACAGGATGATCATGGAGCCCCAAGATGGAGATCAAAGGAGCTATGTGATATTGGCCATATCATGTCACGTTTATTATTTGATTGCATGTGATGTTTATCATGTATTGCATCTTGTTTACTTAGAACGACGGTAGTAAATAAGATGATCCCTCATAATAATTTCAAGAAGTGTTCCCCCTAACTGTGCACCGTTGCGACGGTTCGTTGTTTCGAAGCACCACGTGATGATCGGGTGTGATAGATTCTAACGTTCACATACAACGGGTGTAAGACAGATTTACACATGCAAACACTTAGGTTGACTTGACGAGCCTAGCATGTACAGACATGGCCTCGGAACACAGAAGATCGAAAGGTCGAGCATGAGTCGTATAGAAGATACGATCAACATGAAGATGTTCACCGATATTGACTAGTCCGTCTCACGTGATGATCGGACACGGCCTAGTTAATTCGGATCATGTTATACTTAGATGACTAAAAGAGGGATGTCTATCTAAGTGGGAGTTCATAAATAATTTGATTTGATGAACTTAATTATCATGAACATTAGTCTAAAATACTTTACAATATGTCTTGTAGATCAAATGGCCCACGTAGTCCTCAACTTCAACGCGTTCCTAGAGAAAACCAAGCTGAAAGACGATGGCAGCAACTATACGGACTGGGTCCGGAACCTGAGGATCATCCTCATAGCTGCCAAGAAAGATTATGTCCTACAAGCACCGCTAGGTGTCGCACCTGTCCTCCCTGCTGAACAAGACGTTATGAACGCTTGGCAGACACGTGTTGACGACTACTCCCTCGTTCAGTGCGGCATGCTTTACAGCTTAGAGCCGGGGCTCCAAAAGCATTTTGAGAGACACAGAGCATATGAGATGTTCGAAGAGCTGAAAATGGTTTTCCAAGCTCATGCCCGGGTCGAGAGATATGAGGTCTCCGACAAGTTCTTCAGCTGTAAGATGGAGGAAAACAGTTCTGTCAGTGAGCACATACTCACTATGTCTGGATTACATAACCGCTTGACTCAGCTGGGAGTTAATCTCCCGGATGATGCGGTCATTGACAGAATCCTCAAGTCGCTTCCACCAAGCTACAAGAGCTTTGTGATGAACTTCAACATGCAGGGGATGCAAAAGACCATTCCTGAGTTGTTCTCAATGCTGAAATCAGCGGAGGTAGAAGTCAAGAAGGAACATCAAGTGTTGATGGTCAATAAAACCACTAAATTCAAGAAGGGCAAGGGTAAGAAAGCCTTCAAGAAGGACGGCAAGGAAGTTGCCGCGCCCGGCAAGCAAGCTGCCGGGAAGAAGCCAAAGAACGGACCCAAGCCCGAGACTGAGTGCTTTTATTGCAAGGGGAGCGGACACTGGAAGCGGAATTGCCCCAAGTACTTAGC
The DNA here is from genome assembly GCA_034509565.1 of Triticum monococcum. NCBI lineage: Eukaryota > Viridiplantae > Streptophyta > Magnoliopsida > Poales > Poaceae > Triticum > Triticum monococcum. Next base: position 678,686,456 of record CM067845.1, read on the forward strand.
AGACAAGAAGGCCGGCAAAACAAAAGGTATATGTGATATACATGTAATTGATGTGTACCTAACCAGTACTCGTAGTAGCTCTTGGGTATTTGATACCGGTGCAGTTGCTCACATTTGTAACTCAAAGCAGGAGCTGCGGAATAAACGGAGACTGGCAAAGGACGAGGTGACGATGCGCGTCGGGAATGGTTCCAAGGTCGATGTGATCGCCGTCGGCACGCTGCCTCTTCATTTACCTACGGGATTAGTTTTAAACCTCAATAATTGTTATTTAGTGCCAGCTTTGAGCATGAACATTGTATCGGGATCTCGTTTAATTCGAGATGGCTACTCATTTAAATCCGAGAATAATGGTTGTTCCATTTATATGAGAGATATGTTTTATGGTCATGCTCCTATGGTGAATGGTTTATTCTTAATGAATCTCGAGCGTAATGCTACACATGTTCTTAGTGTGAATACCAAAAGATGTAAGGTTGATAATGATAGTCCCACATACTTGTGGCACTGCCGCCTTGGTCACATAGGTGTCAAACGCATGAAGAAGCTCCATGCTGATGGACTTTTAGAGTCTCTTGATTATGAATCATTTGACACGTGCGAACCATGCCTTATGGGTAAAATGACCAAGACTCCGTTCTCAGGAACAATGGAGCGAGCAACCAACTTATTGGAAATCATACATACCGATGTGTGCGGTCCAATGAGTGTTGAGGCTCGCGGTGGCTATCGTTATGTTCTCACCCTCACTGATGATTTGAGTAGATATGGATATATTTACTTAATGAAGCACAAGTCTGAAACCTTTGAAAAGTTCAAGGAATTTCAGAGTGAGGTCGAGAATCAACGTGACAGGAAAATCAAGTTTCTACGATCAGATCGTGGAGGAGAATACTTGAGTCACGAATTTGGCACACACTTAAGAAAATGTGGAATAGTTTCACAACTCACGCCGCCTGGAACACCTCAGCGAAACGGTGTGTCCGAACGTCGTAATCGCACTCTATTAGATATGGTGCGGTCTATGATGTCTCTTACCGATCTGCCGCTATCTTTTTGGGGTTATGCTTTAGAGACTGCCGCATTCACTTTAAATAGGGCTCCGTCGAAATCCGTTGAGACGACACCGTTTGAATTATGGTTTGGAAAGAAACCTAAGCTGTCGTTTCTAAAAGTTTGGGGATGCGATGCTTATGTCAAGAAACTTCAACCTGAAAAGCTCGAACCCAAGTCGGAAAAATGCGTCTTCATAGGATACCCTAAAGAAACTATTGGGTATACCTTCTACCTCAGATCCGAAGGCAAGGTCTTTGTTGCCAAGAATGGATCCTTTCTAGAGAAGGAGTTTCTCTCGAAAGAAGTAAGTGGGAGGAAAGTGGAACTGGATGAAGTATTGCCTCTTGAACCGGAAAATGGCGAAACTCAAGAAAATGTTCCTGAGGTGCCAGCACCGACTAGAGAGGAAGTTAATGATAATGATCAAGATACTTCTGATCTAGCTCCTACTGAAATTCGAAGGTCCACAAGGACACGTTCCGCACCAGAGTGGTACGGCAACGCTGTCTTGGAAATCATGTTGTTAGACAACGGTGAACCTTCGAACTATGAAGAAGCGATGGCGGGCCCAGATTCCCACAAATGGCTAGAAGCCATGAAATCCGAGATAGGATCCATGTAAGAAAATGAAGTATGGACTTTGACTGACTTGCCCGTTGAACGGCGAGCCATAGAAAATAAATGGATCTTTAAGAGGAAGACAGACGCGGATGGTAATGTGACCATCTATAAAGCTCGGCTTGTCGCTAAGGGTTATCGACAAGTTCAAGGGGTTGACTACGATGAGACTTTCTCACCGGTAGCGAAGCTGAAGTCCGTCCGAATCATGTTAGCAATTGCCGCATTCTACGATTATGAAATATGGCAAATGGACAACAAAACGGCATTCCTTAATGGTTTCCTTAAGGAAGAATTGTATATGATGCAGCCGGAGGGTTTTGTCGATCCTAAGAATGCTGACAAGGTGTGCAAGCTCCAATGCTCGATTTATGGGCTGGTGCAAGCATCTCGGAGTTGGAACATTCGCTTTGATGAGATGATCAAAGCGTTTGGGTTCACACAGACTTATGGAGAAGCCTGTGTTTACAAGAAAGTGAGTGGGAGCTCTGTAGCATTTCTCATATTATATGTAGATGACATACTTTTGATGGGAAATGATGTAGAACTCTTGGACAGCATCAAGGCCTACTTGAATAAGAGTTTTTCAATGAAGGACCTTGGAGAAGCTGCTTATATATTAGGCATCAAGATCTATAGAGATAGATCAAGACGCCTCATAGGTCTTTCACAAAGCACATACCTTGATAAGATATTGAAGAAGTTCAATATGGACCAGTCTAAGAAGGGGTTCTTGCCTGTGCTACAAGGTATAAAATTGAGCTCGGCTCAAAGTCCGGCCACGGCAGAAGAAATAGAAGAGATGAGTGTCATCCCCTATGCCTCAGCCATAGGTTCTATTATGTATGCCATGCTGTGTACCAGACCTGATGTAAACCTTGCCGTAAGTTTGGTAGGAAGGTACCAAAGTAATCCCGGCAAGGAACACTGGACAGCGGTCAAGAATATCCTGAAGTACCTGAAAAGGACTAAGGAGATGTTTCTCGTTTATGGAGGTGACGAAGAGCTCGTCGTGAAGGGTTACGTCGACGCTAGCTTCGACACAGATCTGGATGACTCAAAGTCACAAACCGGATACGTGTATATTTTGAATGGTGGGGCAGTAAGCTGGTGCAGTTGCAAGCAGAGCGTCGTGGCGGGATCTACGTGTGAAGCGGAGTACATGGCAGCCTCGGAGGCAGCACATGAAGCAATTTGGGTGAAGGAGTTCATCACCGACCTCGGAGTCATACCCAATGCGTCGGGGCCAATCAAACTCTTCTGTGACAACACTGGAGCTATTGCACTTGCCAAGGAGCCCAGGTTTCACAAGAAGACAAGGCATATCAAGCGTCGCTTCAACTCCATTCGTGAAAATGTTCAGGATGGAGACATAGATATTTGTAAAGTACATACGGACCTGAATGTAGCAGATCCGTTGACTAAACCTCTCCCTAGGGCAAAACATGATCAACACCAGAATTCCATGGGTGTTCGATTCATCACAATGTAACTAGATTATTGACTCTAGTGCAAGTGGGAGACTGTTGGAAATATGCCCTAAAGGCAATAATAAAAGCATTATTATTATATTTCCTTGTTCATGGTAATTGTCTTTATTCATGCTATAATTGTGTTATCCGGAAATCGTAATACATGTGTGAATAACAGACATCAACATGTCCCTAGTAAGCCTCTAGTTGACTAGCCCGTTGATCAACAGATAGTCATGGTTTCCTGACTATGGACATTGGATGTCATTGATAACGAGATCACATCATTAGGAGAATGATGTGATGGACAAGACCCAATCCTAAACATAGCATAAAGATCGTATGGTTCGTTTGCTAGAGTTTTGCAATGTCAAGTATCTTTTCCTTGGACCATGAGATCGTGTAACCCCCGAATACCGTAGGAGTGCTTTGGGTGTACCAAACGTCACAACGTAACTGGGTGACAATAAAGGTAGACTACGGGTATCTCCGAAAGTATCTGTTGGGTTGACACGGATCAAGACTGGGATTTGTCACTCCGTATGACGGAGAGATATCACTGGGCCCACTCGGTAATGCATCATCATAATGAGCTCAAAGTGACCAAGTGTCTGGTCACGGGATCATGCATTACGGTACGAGTAAAGTGACTTGCCGGTAACGAGATTGAACGAGGTATTGGGATACCGACGATCGAATCTCGGGCAAGTAATATATCGATTGACAAAGGGAATTGCATACGGGGTTGATTGAATCCTCGACATCGTGGTTCATCCGATGAGAACATCGTGGAGCATGTGGGAGCCAACATGGGTATCCAGATCCCGCTGTTGGTTATTGACCTGAGATCATCTCGGTCATGTCTGCATGTCTCCCGAACCCGTAGGGTCTACACACATAAGGTTCGGTGACGCTAGGGTTATTAGGAAGACAAGTATGTGATTACCGAATGTTGTTCGGAGTCCCGGATGAGATCCCAGACGTCACGAGGAGTTCCGGAATAGTCCGGAGGTAAAGATTTATATATGGAAAGTGGTTAAACGGACTCCGGAAAGTTTCGGGGGCATGCCGGTATTGTACCGGGGCCACCGGGAGGGTTCCGGGGGTCCACCGGGAGGGGCCACCCCTCCCGGGGGGCCACATGGGCTAAGTGGGAGAGGGAGCCAGCCCCTAGTGGGCTGGGCGCACCTCCCCACCTAGGCCCATGCGGCTAGGGTTTGGGGAGGGGAAACCCTAAAGGGGAGAAGGGGGCGCCCCCCTAGCTTGGGGGGCAAGCCACCCTTTCCCCCTCCCCTTTGGCCGCCGCCCCCATCTAGGGTTTCCCCTAGGTGGCCGGCCCCCCTTGCCCTCTCCTCCTATATATAGAGGGGTGAGGGGAGGGCTGCAACAACACAATTGAAGGCGCAGCCCCTCCCCTCCCCAACTCCTCTCTTTCTCCGTCTTTGCTTGGCGAAGCCCTGCCGGAGAACTGCAGTACCAATTGCACCACGCCGTCATGCTGCCATTGGAGTTGTCTTCCTCAACCTCTCCTTCATCCTTGCTGGATCAAGACGGAGGAGACGTCATCGTCCCATACATGTGTTGAACGCGGAGGCGCTGTTCTTTCAGTGCTTGGTCATCGGTGATCGGAATCACGTCGAGTACGACTACTTCAACCTCATTCTAACGAACGCTTCCGCTCGTGATCTACAAGTGGTATGTAGATGCAAACTCACTCCCTTGACTCGTTGCTAGATGAACTCCTAGATGATCTTGGTGAAACGAGTAGGAAAATTTTTGTTTTCTGCAACATTCCCCAACAGTGGCATCATGAGCTAGGTCTATGCGTAGTTCTTCTTGCGCGAGTAGAACACAATTCATTGTGGGCGCGGATTTGTCAACCTTCTTGCCGCTACTAGTCTTTTCTTGCTTCAGCGGTATTGTGGGATGAAGCGGCCCGGACCAACCTTACACGTACGCTTACGTGAGACCGGTTCCACCGACTAACATGCACTAGTTGCATAAGGTGGCTGGCGGGTGTCTGTCTCTCCCACTTTAGCTGGAGCGGATTCGATGAACGGGGTCCTTATGAAGGGTAAATAGAAGTTGACAAATCACGTTGTGGCTTTCACGTAGGTAAGAAAACGTTCTTGCTAGAACCCTAATTCAGCCACGTAAAACTTGCAACAACAATTAGAGACGTCTAACTTGTTTTTGCAGCAAGTGGTTTGTGATATGATATGGCCAAAGTTGTGATGAATGATGAATGATCTATATGCGATGTATGAGATGTTCATGTTATTGTAATAGGGATCATGACTTGCATGTCGATGAGTATGACAACCGGCAGGAGCCATAGGAGTTGTCATTATTTTTTATATGACCTGCGTGTCATTGAGAAACGCCATGTAAATTACTTTACTTTATTGCTAAACGCGTTAGCCATAGTAGTAGAAGTAATAGTTGGCGAGCAACTTCATGGAGGCACGATGATGGAGATCATGATGATGGAGATCATGGTGTCATGCCGGTGACAGGATGATCATGGAGCCCCAAGATGGAGATCAAAGGAGCTATGTGATATTGGCCATATCATGTCACGTTTATTATTTGATTGCATGTGATGTTTATCATGTATTGCATCTTGTTTACTTAGAATGACGGTAGTAAATAAGATGATCCCTCATAATAATTTCAAGAAGTGTTCCCCCTAACTGTGCACCGTTGCGACGGTTCGTTGTTTCGAAGCACCACGTGATGATCGGGTGTGATAGATTCTAACGTTCACATACAACGGGTGTAAGACAGATTTACACATGCAAACACTTAGGTTGACTTGACGAGCCTAGCATGTACAGACATGGCCTCGGAACACAGAAGATCGAAAGGTCGAGCATGAGTCGTATAGAAGATACGATCAACATGAAGATGTTCACCGATATTGACTAGTCCGTCTCACGTGATGATCGGACACGGCCTAGTTAATTCGGATCATGTTATACTTAGATGACTAAAAGAGGGATGTCTATCTAAGTGGGAGTTCATAAATAATTTGATTTGATGAACTTAATTATCATGAACATTAGTCTAAAATACTTTACAATATGTCTTGTAGATCAAATGGCCCACGTAGTCCTCAACTTCAACGCGTTCCTAGAGAAAACCAAGCTGAAAGACGATGGCAGCAACTATACGGACTGGGTCCGGAACCTGAGGATCATCCTCATAGCTGCCAAGAAAGATTATGTCCTACAAGCACCGCTAGGTGTCGCACCTGTCCTACCTGCTGAACAAGACGTTATGAACGCTTGGCAGACACGTGTTGACGACTACTCCCTCGTTCAGTGCGGCATGCTTTACAGCTTAGAGCCGGGGCTCCAAAAGCGTTTTGAGAACACGGAGCATATGAGATGTTCGAAGAGCTGAAAATGGTTTTCCAAGCTCATGCCCGGGTCGAGAGATATGAGGTCTCCGACAAGTTCTTCAGCTGTAAGATGGAGGAAAACAGTTCTGTCAGTGAGCACATACTCACTATGTCTGGATTACATAACCGCTTGACTCAGCTGGGAGTTAATCTCCCGGATGATGCGGTCATTGACAGAATCCTCCAGTCGCTTCCACCAAGCTACAAGAGCTTTGTGATGAACTTCAACATGCAGCGGATGCAAAAGACCATTCCTGAGTTGTTCTCAATGCTGAAATCAGCGGAGGTAGAAGTCAAGAAGGAACATCAAGTGTTGATGGTCAATAAAACCACTAAGTTCAAGAAGGGCAAGGGTAAGAAAGCCTTCAAGAAGGACGGCAAGGAAGTTGCCGCGCCCGGCAAGCAAGCTGCCGGGAAGAAGCCAAAGAACGGACCCAAGCCCGAGACTGAGTGCTTTTATTGCAAGGGGAGCGGACACTGGAAGCGGAATTGCCCCAAGTACTTAGCAGACAAGAAGGCCGGCAAAACAAAAGGTATATGTGATATACATGTAATTGATGTGTACCTAACCAGTACTCGTAGTAGCTCTTGGGTATTTGATACCGGTGCAGTTGCTCACATTTGTAACTCAAAGCAGGAGCTGCGGAATAAACGGAGACTGGCAAAGGACGAGGTGACGATGCGCGTCGGGAATGGTTCCAAGGTCGATGTGATCGCCGTCGGCACGCTGCCTCTTCATTTACCTACGGGATTAGTTTTAAACCTCAATAATTGTTATTTAGTGCCAGCTTTGAGCATGAACATTGTATCGGGATCTCGTTTAATTCGAGATGGCTACTCATTTAAATCCGAGAATAATGGTTGTTCCATTTATATGAGAGATATGTTTTATGGTCATGCTCCTATGGTGAATGGTTTATTCTTAATGAATCTCGAGCGTAATGCTACACATGTTCTTAGTGTGAATACCAAAAGATGTAAGGTTGATAATGATAGTCCCACATACTTGTGGCACTGCCGCCTTGGTCACATAGGTGTCAAACGCATGAAGAAGCTCCATGCTGATGGACTTTTAGAGTCTCTTGATTATGAATCATTTGACACGTGCGAACCATGCCTTATGGGTAAAATGACCAAGACTCCGTTCTCAGGAACAATGGAGCGAGCAACCAACTTATTGGAAATCATACATACCGATGTGTGCGGTCCAATGAGTGTTGAGGCTCGCGGTGGCTATCGTTATGTTCTCACCCTCACTGATGATTTGAGTAGATATGGATATATTTACTTAATGAAGCACAAGTCTGAAACCTTTGAAAAGTTCAAGGAATTTCAGAGTGAGGTCAAGAATCAACGTGACAGGAAAATCAAGTTTCTACGATCAGATCGTGGAGGAGAATACTTGAGTCACGAATTTGGCACACACTTAAGAAAATGTGGAATAGTTTCACAACTCACGCCGCCTGGAACACCTCAGCGAAACGGTGTGTCCGAACGTCGTAATCGCACTCTATTAGATATGGTGCGGTCTATGATGTCTCTTACCGATCTGCCGCTATCTTTTTGGGGTTATGCTTTAGAGACTGCCGCATTCACTTTAATAGGGCTCCGTCGAAATCCGTTGAGACGACACCGTTTGAATTATGGTTTGGAAAGAAACCTAAGCTGTCGTTTCTAAAAGTTTGGGGATGCGATGCTTATGTCAAGAAACTTCAACCTGAAAAGCTCGAACCCAAGTCGGAAAAATGCGTCTTCATAGGATACCCTAAAGAAACTATTGGGTATACCTTCTACCTCAGATCCGAAGGCAAGGTCTTTGTTGCCAAGAATGGATCCTTTCTAGATAAGGAGTTTCTCTCGAAAGAAGTAAGTGGGAGGAAAGTGGAACTAGATGAAGTATTGCCTCTTGAACCGGAAAATGGCGAAACTCAAGAAAATGTTCCTGAGGTGCCAGCACCGACTAGAGAGGAAGTTAATGATAATGATCAAGATACTTCTGATCTAGCTCCTACTGAAATTCGAAGGTCCACAAGGACACGTTCCGCACCAGAGTGGTACGGCAACGCTGTCTTGGAAATCATGTTGTTAGACAACGGTGAACCTTCCAACTATGAAGAAGCGATGGCGGGCCCGGATTCCGACAAATGGCTAGAAGCCATGAAATCCGAGATAGGATCCATGTAAGAAAACGAAGTATGGACTTTGACTGACTTGCCCGTTGAACGGCGAGCCACGGAAAATAAATGGGTCTTTAAGAGGAAGACAGACGCGGATGGTAATGTGACCATCTATAAAGCTCGGCTTGTCGCTAAGGGTTATCGACAAGTTCAAGGGGTTGACTACGATGAGACTTTCTCACCGGTAGCGAAGCTGAAGTCCGTCCGAATCATGTTAGCAATTGCCGCATTCTACGATTATGAAATATGGCAAATGGACGTCAAAACGGCATTCCTTAATGGTTTCCTTAAGGAAGAATTGTATATGATGCAGCCGGAGGGTTTTGTCGATCCTAAGAATGCTGACAAGGTGTGCAAGCTCCAATGCTTGATTTATGGGCTGGTGCAAGCATCTCGGAGTTGGAACATTCGCTTTGATGAGATGATCAAAGCGTTTGGGTTCACACAGACTTATGGAGAAGCCTGTGTTTACAAGAAAGTGAGTGGGAGCTCTGTAGCATTTCTCATATTATATGTAGATGACATACTTTTGATGGGAAATGACGTAGAACTCTTGGACAGCATCAAGGCCTACTTGAATAAGAGTTTTTCAATGAAGGACCTTGGAGAAGCTGCTTATATATTAGGCATCAAGATCTATAGAGATAGATCAAGACGCCTCATAGGTCTTTCACAAAGCACATACCTTGATAAGATATTGAAGAAGTTCAATATGGACCAGTCTAAGAAGGGGTTCTTGCCTGTGCTACAAGGTATGAAATTGAGCTCGGCTCAAAGTCCGACCACGGCAGAAGAAATAGAAGAGATGAGTGTCATCCCCTATGCCTCAGCCATAGGTTCTATTATGTATGCCATGCTGTGTACCAGACCTGATGTAAACCTTGCCATAAGTTTGGTAGGAAGGTACCAAAGTAATCCCGGCAAGGAACACTGGACAGCGGTCAAGAATATCCTGAAGTACCTGAAAAGGACTAAGGAGATGTTTCTCGTTTATGGAGGTGATGAAGAGCTCGTCGTGAAGGGTTACGTCGACGCTAGCTTCGACACAGATCTGGATGACTCAAAGTCGCAAACCGGATACGTGTATATTTTGAATGGTGGGGCAGTAAGCTAGTGCAGTTGCAAGCAGAGCGTCGTGGCGGGATCTACGTGTGAAGCGGAGTACATGGCAGCCTCGGAGGCAGCACATGAAGCAATTTGGGTGAAGGAGTTCATCACCGACCTCGGAGTCATACCCAATGCGTCGGGGCCAATCAAACTCTTCTGTGACAACACTGGAGCTATTGCACTTGCCAAGGAGCCCAGGTTTCACAAGAAGACAAGGCATATCAAGCGTCGCTTCAACTCCATTCGTGAAAATGTTCAGGATGGAGACATAGATATTTGTAAAGTACATACGGACCCGAATGTAGCAGATCCGTTGACTAAACCTCTCCCTAGGGCAAAACATGATCAACACCAGAATTCCATGGGTGTTCGATTCATCACAATGTAACTAGATTATTGACTCTAGTGCAAGTGGGAGACTGTTGGAAATATGCCCTAGAGGCAATAATAAAAGCATTATTATTATATTTCCTTGTTCATGGTAATTGTCTTTATTCATGCTATAATTGTGTTATCCGGAAATCGTAATACATGTGTGAATAACAGACATCAACATGTCCCTAGTAAGCCTCTAGTTGACTAGCCCGTTGATCAACAGATAGTCATGGTTTCCTGACTATGGACATTGGATGTCATTGATAACGAGATCACATCATTAGGAGAATGATGTGATGGACAAGACCCAATCCTAAACATAGCATAAAGATCGTATGGTTCATTTGCTAGAGTTTTGCAATGTCAAGTATCTTTTCCTTGGACCATGAGATCGTGTAACTCCCGGATACCGTAGGAGTGCTTTGGGTGTACCAAACGTCACAACGTAACTGGGTGACAATAAAGGTAGACTACGGGTATCTCCGAAAGTATCTGTTGGGTTGACACGGATCAAGACTGGGATTTGTCACTCCGTATGACGGAGAGATATCACTGGGCCCACTCGGTAATGCATCATCATAATGAGCTCAAAGTGACCAAGTGTCTGGTCACGGGATCATGCATTACGGTACGAGTAAAGTGACTTGCCGGTAACGAGATTGAACGAGGTATTGGGATACCGACGATCGAATCTCGGGCAAGTAATATATCGATTGACAAAGGGAATTGCATACAGGGTTGATTGAATCCTCGACATCGTGGTTCATCCGATGAGAACATCGTGGAGCATGTGGGAGCCAACATGGGTATCCAGATCCCGCTGTTGGTTATTGACCTGAGATCATCTCGGTCATGTCTGCATGTCTCCCGAACCCGTAGGGTCTACACACTTAAGGTTCGGTGACGCTAGGGTTATTAGGAAGACAAGTATGTGATTACCGAATGTTGTTCGGAGTCCCGGATGAGATCCCAGACGTCACGAGGAGTTCCGGAATAGTCCGGAGGTAAATATTTATATATGGAAAGTGGTTAAACGGACTCCGAAAAGTTTCGAGGGCATGCCGGTATTGTACCGGGGCCACCGGGAGGGTTTCGGGGGTCCACCGGGAGGGGCCACCCCTCCCGGGGGGGCACATGGGCTAAGTGGGAGAGGGAGCCAGCCCCTAGTGGGCTGGGCGCGCCTCCCCACCTAGGCCCATGCGGCTAGGGTTTGGGGAGGGGAAACCCTAAAGGGCAGAAGGGGGCGCCCCCCTAGCTTGGGGGGCAAGCCACCCTTTCCCCCTCCCCTTTGGCCGCCGCCCCCATCTAGGGTTTCCCCTAGGTGGCCGGCCCCCCTTGCCCTCTCCTCCTATATATAGAGGGGTGAGGGGAGGGCTGCAACAACACAATTGAAGGCGCAGCCCCTCCCCTCCCCAACTCCTCTCTTTCTCCGTCTTTGCTTGGCGAAGCCCTGCCGGAGAACTGCAGTACCAATTGCACCACGCCGTCGTGCTGCCATTGGAGTTGTCTTCCTCAACCTCTCCTTCATCCTTGCTGGATCAAGACGGAGGAGACGTCATTGTCCCGTACGTGTGTTGAACGCGGAGGCGCTGTTCTTTCAGTGCTTGGTCATCGGTGATCGGAATCACGTCGAGTACGACTACTTCAACCTCGTTCTAACGAACGCTTCCGCTTGTGATCTACAAGTGGTATGTAGATGCAAACTCACTCCCTTGACTCGTTGCTAGATGAACTCCTAGATGATCTTGGTGAAACGAGTAGGAAAATTTTTGTTTTCTGCAACGTTCCCCAACAAGATCTTGGTGACACGTAGGAAAATTTTGAATTTCTGCTACGTTCCCCAACAATGAGAATATCTAGGTATGATCATGCATATAGGCATCACGTCCGACACAAGTAGACCGACTCCTGCCTGCATCTACTACTATTACTCCACACATCGACCGCTATCCAGCATGCATCTAGAGTATTAAGTTCAAGAGAACAGAGTAACGCTTTAAGCAAGATGACATGATGTAGAGGGATAAACTCATGCAATATGATATAAACCCCATCTTGTTATCCTTGATGGCAACAATATGATACGTGCCTTGCTGCCCCTACTGTTACTGGGAAAGGACACCGCAAGATTGAACCCAAAGCTAAGCACTTCTCCCATTGCAAGAAAGATCAATCTAGTAGGCCAAACCAAACTGATAATTCGAAGAGGCATGCAAAGATAACCAATCATACATAAAAGAATTCAGAGAAGATTCAAATATTGTTCATAGATAAACTTGATCATAAACCCACAATTCATCGGTCTCGACAAACACACCACAAAAGAAGATTACATCGAATAGATCTCCACAAGAGAGGGGGAGAACTTTGTATTGAGATCTAAAAAGAGAGAAGAGGCCATCTAGCTAATAACTATGGACCCGTAGGTCTGAAGTAAACTACTCAGACTTCATCGGAGAGGCTATGGTGTTGATGTAGAAGCCCTCCGTGATTGATACCCCCTCCGGCGGAGCTCCGGAAAAGGCCCCAAGATGGGATCTCGTGGATACAGAAAGTTACGGCGGTGGAATTAGGGTTTTGGCTCCGTATCTGGTAGTTTGGGGGTACGTAGGTATATATAGGAGGAAGGAGTATGCCGGTGGAGCGACGTGGGCCCCACGAGGGTGGAGGGTGCGTCTGTGGGGGTAGGCGTGCCCCCCTACCTCATGCCTTCCTGGTTGATTGCTTGACGTAGGGTCCAAGTCCTCTGGATCATGTTCGTTCCAAAAATCACGTCCCGAAGGTTTCATTCCGTTTGGACTCTGTTTGATATTCTTTTTCTGCGAAACCCTAAAATAGGCAAAAAAACAGCAATCCTAGGTTGGTCCTCCGGTTAATAGGTTAGTCCCAAAAATAATATAGAAGTGTATAATAAAGCCCAATAATGTCCAAAACAGGATATAATATTGCATGGAACAATCAAAAATTATAGATACGTTGGAGACGTATCATGCCCCCCTCCACAGAATTCCACCTCGGTCATATTGTTGTAGTGCTTAGGCAAAGCCCTGCGTCGGTAACTTCATCATCACCGTCATCACGCCATCGTGCTAACAAAACTCTCCCTCGGCCTCAACTAGATCAAGAGTACGAGGGACGTCTCCGAGCTGAATGTGTGCGGATCACGGAGGTGTCGTGCGTTCGGTACTTAATCGGTTGGATCGCGAAGACGTTCGACTACATCAACCGTGTTTCATAACGCTTCCGCTTTCGGTCTACGAGGGTATGTAGAAATACTCTCCCCCTCTCGTTGTTATGCATCTCCTAGATAGGTCTTGCGTGATCGTAGGATTTTTTTGAAATAATGCGTTCCCCAACACGGGAGCCAGGACGGAGTCGTCGGAGCCCGTCTCCATCATGGTGCCGTCCTCGTCGTCGGAGACCTCGATCGAGCTGGCCAGCAAGCCGGTCTCGATCCGCCTGGCACGGCGGCTACGCTAGGCAGTGGCAAGGGCGGCCACCACGTGCTTCATCTCCGGTGATAGACTGTCCCACAGTGCTTTCCCACTGGCGGTCATGGCGGATGTGGAGGAAAGGAGGAGGATGTGTTGTGCTTTGGAGATAGACGGGTGTGGCTGCCCTTAAATAGTGGATTTTGGTGAGGCCACGCGTCAATGCGGGACGCTGGAGTGGGTTTCTCGGGCGGCGAGCCTGCTTAATGGTGGTATACGAACGGACAGGGCATTGAACAAGCGTGGTAGATATATGTCCTGTCCCGTCCAGTCACGTGTCTTCGGCATTGAACAGGTGCGGACACCAAAGACATGTCGCAGGCGGTGCCCTCAGCCGGTGCACCGCTTTAATGACGGAGGCAGTGAGAGGTCATGTGTGCCCTAAGTCGTCTTCAATGTTGAGCGGCGCGCTCTATAGCGGCATGAATGCGGGCAGCTGGCACCGAGCAGGAATGCGTGCGGGCGAGGAGGAGGGTTTTTTGTGATGTCCTAGATCCCATCTGGGACTCCGAACAACTTTTTCCACTATTAATATCTCACTACTACCCTAGCGCTACCGAACATTAAGCGTGCGACCCTACGGGTTCAAGAATCATGTAGACATGATCGAGACTCCTCTCCGGTCCATAACCAATAGCGGGACCTAGATGCCCATACTAATTCCTACATATTCCACGAAGATCTTTATCGGTTGAACCAAGATGTCAAGGATTCAGTTAATCCCGTATGCAGTTCCCTTTGTCCATCAGTATGTACTTGAAGGAAATATGCCCTAGAGGCAATAATAAAGTTGTTATTTTATATTTCCTTATTCATGATAAATGTCTAATATTCATGCTAGAATTGTATTGACCGGAAACCTTAATACATGTGTGAATACATAGACAAAACACTGATTCCATAGTGAGCCTCTACTTGACTAGCTCATTGATCAAAGATTGTTAAGGTTTATTAACCATGGACATGAGTTGTCATTTGATAACGGGATCACATCATTAGGAGAATGATGTGATGGACAAGACCCATCCGTTAGCTTAGCATGTTGATCGTTCAGTTTTATTGCTATTGCTTTCTTCATGTCATATACATATTCCTTTGACTATGAGATTATGCAACTCCCGGACACCGAAGGAATACTTTGTGTGCTATCAAACGTCACAATGTAACTGGGTGATTATAAAGATGCTCTATAGGTATCTCTGAAGGTGTTTATTGAGTTGGCATAGATCGAGATTAGGATTTATCACTCCGAGTATTGGAGCGGTATCTCTTGGCCCTCTCGGTAATGCACATTATAAGAAGCCTTGCAAGCAAAGTGACTAATGAGTTAGTTACATGATGATGTATTACAACGAGTAAAGAGACTTGCCGGTAACGAGATTGAACTAGGTATGTGATGCGGCTTGAAGCTACATCGGTATTTCCCCAAAGAGGAAGGGATGATGCAGCACAGCGACGGTAGGTATTTCCCTCAGTGATGAAACCAAGGTTATCGAACCAGTAGGAGAACCAAGCAACAATACGTAAACAGCACCTGCACACAAATAACAAATACTCGCAAGCCGACGTATTAAAGGGGTTGCCAATCCCTTTCGGGTAACGTCGCCAGAAATTGGCAAACAGACATGAATAAATTGTATTAGATTGATAGATCGAACACCAAATAAAATAAATAAGAATAAATTGCAGCAAGGTATTTTTATATTTTTTGGTTTAATAGATCTAAAAATAAAAGGCAAATAAAATAGATCGCAAAGGCAAATAATATGAGAAAGTGACCCGGGGGTCATAGGTTTCACTAGTGGCTTCTTTCAAGAAAAATAGAAAACGGTGGGTAAACAAATTACTGTTGGGCAATTGATAGAACTTCAAATAATCATGACGATATCCAGGCAATAATCATTATATAGGCATCACGTCCAAGATTAGTAGACTGACTCCTGCTTGCATCTACTACTAATACTCCACACATCGACCGCCATCCAGCATGCATTCAGTGTATTAAGTTCATGAAGAAACAGAGTAATGAGATAAGAACGATGACATGACATAGACAAGATCTATTTATGTAGAAATTGACCCCATCGTTTTATCCTTAGTAGCAACGATACATACGTGTCGGTTCCCCTTCTGTCACTAGGATCAAGCACCGTAAGATCGAACCCACTACAAAGCACCTCTTCCCATTGCAAGATAAATATATCAAGTTGGCCAAACAAAACCCAAATATCGGAGAAGAAATACAAGGCTATAAGCAATCATGCATATAAGAGATCAAAGAAACTCAAATAACTTTCATGGATAAAAAGAGATAGATCTGATCATAAACTCAAAGTTCATCGGATTCTAAGAAACATACGGCAAAAGAGTTACATCATATGGATCTCCAAGAGACCATTGTATTGAGAATAAAACAAGAGAGAGGAAGCCATCTAGCTACTAACTACGGACCCGAAGGTCTACAAAGAACTACTCACGCATCATCGGAGAGGCACCAATGGAAGTGGTGAACCCCTCCGTGATTGTGTCTAGATTGGATCTGGCGGTTCTGGACTGTGCGGTGGCTGGAATTGATTTTCGTCGAATCCCCTAGGGTTTCACAAATATTGGGGTATTTATAGAGTAAAGAGGCAGTCCGGGGGGCACCCGAGGTGGGCACAACCCACCAGGGTGAGCAGCCCAGGTGCTTCTTCGACCCATTGGTTGTCTTCTGGTCCAAAAAAATACAGAAAAAGTTTCACTGTGTTTGGACTCCGTTTGATATTGATTACCTGCGATGTAAAAAACATTCAAAAAACAACAACTGGCACTTGGCACTATGTCAATAGGTTAGTACCAAAAATGATATAAAATGACTATAAAATGATTATAAAACATCCAAGATTGATAATATAATAGCATGAAACAATCAAAAATTATAGATACGTTGGAGACGTATCAGCATCCCCAAGATTAATTCCTGCTCGTCCTCGAGTAGGTAAATGATAAAAACAGAATTTGTGATGTGGAATGTTGCCTAACGTGTCATATCGTATTCTTTTCTTTATAGCATGGACATTTGGACTTTTATATTGTTAAAAAGTAATAGTCTTGTTTTGACATGATAACTTAAATACTCAAGCATATCAACAAGCAACCATGTCTTTCAAAATATCAATGCTAAAATAAGCTATCCCTAGCCCATCATGCTCAATCATTGATCCATTCATGAAACACACTCGCATATTAACTACACCCAATGCTCAAGTACGATCATAGTGCCTCCTAGTTGGTGCTTTTATAAGAGAAGATGGAGACTCAAATTCAAAAAAATTACATAAACTAAAAGAAAGGCCCTTTGTAGATGAAAGTAGGGATTTATAGAGGTGCCAGAGCTCAAAGCAAAAATTGAGAGATAGAAACATTTTGAGAGGCATACTTTTCCCACCAACCAAAATGAATTAGAGTTCCCAACACTTTCCATGCTAGATATATCATAGGCGGTTCCCAAATAGAAATTAAAGTTTATTCCTTTTTCCACCATACTTTCACTTTTCATGGTTAACCGTATCCACGGGTGCCTTCCATACCAACACTTTCCAAGGAATTTATTATTTGACAACATAAAGTAAATTCATTTTTCATTTCGGGACTGGGCATCCCTAATACCTTTGCCTTACTCTCGTGCAATGACAAGTGAATAAACACTCATCATGAGAATAACACATCTAGCATGGAAAATATTAGCCACCCCTCACCGCCTCGCGAGCGGTATGAGCACACAAAAGAGAAATTTATTTTGGATATTAGTGATGGCACATACAAACTTGCTTAGAACGGCAAAAGAATACCGCATATAGGTGGGTATAGTGGACTCATGTGGCAAAAGTGGTTTAAAGGATTTTGGATGCACAAGTAGTGATCATACTCAGTGCAAAATGAAGGCTAGCAAAAGATTGAGAAGTGACCAACAAAGAAACGAATAATGTCATAAGCGAGCATTAAGCATAATTAACACCGAATAATGCACCACAAGTAGGATATAATTTCATTGCATGACTATTGACTTTCATGCTTGCATAGGGAATCACAAACCTTAACATCAATATTCTTACTAAAGCATAATTACTCATCAAGATGACTCACATATCACATCATCATATCTCAAAAATATTACTAAGAAACAAATTTATTTTGTCCAATGATCTTCATGAAAGTTTTTATTATATCCTTCTTGGATATCTTTCACTTTGGGACTAATTTTCATGTGTTGCTTTTGATAAGCTCAAACAAATATAAGTGAAGATCATGAGCATAATATTTCTTTCTCTCAAATTAATTTAAGTGAAGCAAGAGAGAATTTCTTGAAAATTTTACTAACTCTCAAATAAATCTAAGTGAAGCAAGAGAGCATTTCTTCAAAAATACTAAAGCACACCGTGCTCAAAAAGATATAAGTGAAGCACTAGAGCAAATCCGTAGCTCATAAAAATTTAAGTGAAGCGTAGAGAGCAATTCTAACAACTCATGGAATAATTTTGGCTCTCTCAAATAGGTGTGTCCAGCAAGGGATCAAGACTTAAAACACAAAATAAAACAAGCAAAGACTCATATCATGCAGGACGCTCCAAGCAAAACACATAGTATTTGACGAATAAAAATATAGCTTCGAGTAAAATACCGATGGTCGTTAGAAGAAAGATGGGATGCCACTCGGGGCACCCCAAGCTTAGTTGCTTGCTCTCTTTGGATAATAGCTTGGGATGTCGGGGCATCCCCAAGCTTAGGCTATTCTTATCCCTTATTCCTTCATCCATCGTAAGATAACCCAAAACATGAAAACTTCAATCGCACAAAACTCAACAAAACCTTCGTGAGATCCGTTAGTATAAGAAAGCAAATCACTACTATAAGTATTGTATCAAACCAATTCATATTTTGTTATTGCATTATATCTACTGTATTCCAACTTTTATATGGCAAAAACTCATCAAAGAAAACCATAGAATCATCAAAACAAGCACACAAATGCAAAGAAAACAGAATCTGTCAAAAACAGAACAGCCTGTAGCAATCTGGATATTTAGAATACTTCTGTAACTCCAAAAACTCCGAAAAATAGGAAGACCTGGGAAATTTGTATATTAATCTTCTGCAAAAATAATTGGTATTTTATCATTTTCTGGTTAGAAATGAGAATTGTTTTCGTGAGCCCAAAAATTTCTGTTTTTCAGCAAGATCAAATAACTATCACCCAAGAAGATCCTAAAGGCTTATACTTGGCACAAACACTAATTAAAACACAATCATAACAGTAACATAATTTTTCTAACACTCAAGAACAGAAAGCAAAAACCCAACAAGCGCTATAGTTTTACATCCTTAGCTAGGCATAAAGCAAAGGATCTAAGTTTAGTCATCCTTCTTCCTAATTTCCATAGAGATGTTTTCATCATGGGGTTTTGTAAAAACAACATAAAACATATTATCCATAGAAACCTTAGCACTAGTAAGTTGCCCATTATCATAACCGTGTTGATTTCCGCAACAATCCAAGAGTAACGTTGATTAACATTATTAAAAGCTTGTTGAATTACATCTAGAATGGGGACTGCCTTTTTAAGATTCTCATCAAAGATTTTATTATCCCCAAGCAAATGTCTTAACGCATAATCACTATTGTAAAGAATTTCATCTATTACGGGCTTTTCACGATTCATACCATAAAAATCAAAGATCTCCCTAGCTTCCTATATGATATAGTCAAACTCATTCATAAGAACGAGAGTGGCCAACTTTCTAGCCTTAGGATTCTTCATAACGGGGAGCTCAAAAGACAATCTTTGCAAAGTAGGATGGGTACGGATAAATTAACTTTCAAGTTTCAGAACTAGTGCTGAAATAGCATCCGCATAAGATCTAGTAGTTCTAAGTATAGGAGCATCATCAAGACTTAGATTTCCCACACAATTGAAAAATTCTTGGATACGTTCCTTTCCCATAACATTCCCTTGCCCCATGATAAAAGTTTTAGCATCCAGATCGCCCGTACGTCCAATCTTAGGAATTAGGTGAAGGAAATATGCCCTAGAGGCAATAATAAAGTTATTATTTATTTCCTTATATCATGATAAATGTTTATTATTCATGCTAGAATTGTATTAACCGGAAACATAATACATGTGTGAATATATAAACAAACAGAGTGTCACTAGTATGCCTCTACTTGACTAGCTCGTTAATCAAAGATGGTTATGTTTCCTAACCATGAACAAAGAGTTGTTATTTGATTAACGAGGTCACATCATTAGTTGAATGATCTGATTGACATGACCCATTCCATTAGCTTAGCTCCTGATCGTTTAGTATGTTGCTATTGCTTTCTTCATGACTTATATATGTTCCTATGACTATGAGATTATGCAACTCCCGTTTATCGGAGGAACACTTTGTGTGCTACCAAAGGTCACAACATAACTGGGTGATTATAAAGGAGCTCTACAGGTGTCTCCAAAGGTACATGTTGGGTTTGCGTATTTCGAGATTAGGATTTGTCACTCCGATTGTCGGAGAGGTATCTCTGGGCCCTCTCGGTAATGCACATCACTTAAGCCTTGCAAGCATTGCAACTAATGAGTTAGTTGTGGGATGATGTATTACGGAACGAGTAAAGAGACTTGCCGGTAACGAGATTGAACTAGGTATTGGATACTGACGATCGAATCTCGGGCAAGTAAACTACCGACGACAAAGGGAACAACGTATGTTGTTATGCGGTCTGACCGATAAAGATCTTCATAGAATATGTAGGAGCCAATATGGGCATCCAAGTCCCGCTATTGGTTATTGACCGAAGATTTGTCTCAGTCATGTCTGCATTGTTCTCGAACCGTAGGGTCCGCACGCTTAACGTTACGATGACAGTTATTATGAGTTTATGCATTTTGATGTACTGAAGTTAGTTCGGAGTCCTGGATGTGATCACGGACATGACGAGGAGTCTCGAAATGGTCGAGACATAAAGATTGATATATTGGATGACTATATTCGGACACCGGAAGCGTTCCGGGGAAGTTTCGGATAAAAGCAGAGCACCGGGGGGTTACCGGAAGCACCCGGGGGGTTAATGGGCCTCATGGGCCTAAAGTGGAGAAGAGGAAGGGGCTGCCAGGGCAGGCCACGCGCCCCCTCTCCCCCTAGTCCGAATTGGACAAGGAGGGAGGGGCGGCGCACCCCTTTTTCTCCTTCTCTTCTTCCACCTCTCCTACTTGGACAAGGAAAGGGAGGGGAGTCCTACTCCCGGTAGGAGTAGGACTCCTCCTGCGCGCCTCCTCTAGGGCCGGCCGCACCCCCCCTTGGATCCTTTATATACGGAGGCAGGGGGCACCCTAGAACACACAAGTTGATCATTGTGATCGTTCCTTAGCCGTGTGCGGTGCCCCCTTCCACCATATTCCACCTCGTTCATATTGTAGCAGCGCTTAGGCGAAGCCCTGCGACGGTAGAACATCAAGATCATCACCATGCCGTCGTGCTGACGGAACTCATCCCTGAAGCTTTGCTGGATCGGAGCCCAGGGAGCGTCATCGAGTTGTATGTGTGCTAATAACTCAGAGGTGCCGGAGTAACGGTGCTTGGATCGGTCGGATCGGGAAGACGTATGACTACTTCCTCTATGTTGCGTCAACGCTTCCGCTTCGGTCTACGAGGGTACGTAGACAACACTCTTCCCTCTTGTTGCTATGCATCACCATGATCTTGCGTGTGCGTAGGAAAATTTTGAAATTACTACATTCCCCAATAGTGGTATCCGAGCCTAGGTTTTATGGTTTGATGTTATATGCACAAGTAGAACACAAGTGAGTTGTGGGCGATATAAGTCATACTGCTTACCAGCATGTCATACTTTGGTTCGGCGGTATTTTTGGACGAAGCGGCCCGGACCGACATTACGCGTACGCTTACGCGAGACCGGTTCTCCCGACGTGCTTTGCACATAGGTGGCTTGCGGGTGACAGTTTCTCCAACTTTAGTTGAACCGAGTGTGGCTACGCCTGGTCCTTGCGAAGGTTAAAACAGCACCAACTTGACAAACTATCGTTTTGGTTTTGATGCGTAGGTAAGATTGGTTCTTGCTTAAGCCCGTAGCAGCCACGTAAAACTTGCAACAAACAAAGTAGAGGACGTCTAACTTGTTTTTGCAGGGCATGTTGTGATGTGATATGGTCAAGACATGATGCTAAATTTTATTGTATGAGATGATCATGTTTTGTAACCGAGTTATCGGCAACTGGCAGGAGCCATATAGTTATCGCTTTATTGTATGCAATGCAATCGCGCTGTAATGCTTTACTTTATCACTAAGCGATAGCGATAGTCGTGGAAGCATAAAAGTGGCGAGACGACAACGATGCTGCGATGGAGATCAAGGTGTCGCGCCGGTGACGATGGTGATCATGACGGTGCTTCGGAGATGGAGATCACAGGCACAAGATGATGATGGCCATATCATATCACTTATATTGATTGCATGTGATGTTTATCTTTTATGCATCTTATCTTGCTTTGATTGACGGTAGCATTATAAGATGATCTCTCACTAAATTATTAGGAAGTGTTCTCCCTGAATATGCACCGTTGTGAAAGTTCTTCGTGCTGAGACACCACGTGATGATCGGGTCTGATAGGCTCTACGTTCAAATACAACGGGTGCAAAACAGTTGCACACGCGGAATACTCAGGTTATACTTGACGAGCCAAGCATATACAGATATGGCCTCAGAACACGGAGAACGAAAGGTCGAGCATGAATCATATAGTAGATATGATCAACATAGTGATGTTCACCAATGAAACTACTCCATCTCACGTGATGATCGGACATGGTTTAGTTGATTTGGATCATGTGATCACTTAGAGGATTAGAGGGATGTCTATCTAAGTGGGAGTTTCTTAAGTAATATGATTAATTGAACTTGAATTTATCATGAACTTAGTCCTGATAGTATTTTGCAAATCATGTTGTAGATCAATAGCTCGCGTTGTTGCTTCTCTGTGTTTATTTTGATATGTTCCTAGAGAAAAACTATGTTGAAAGATGTTAGTAGCAATGATGCGGATTGGATCCGTGATATGAGGTTTATCGTCATTGCTCCACAGAAAAATTATGTCCTTGATGCACCGCTAGGTGACAGACCTATTGCAGGAGCAGATGCAGACGTTATGAATGTTTGACTAGCTCAATATGATGACTACTTGATAGTTTAGTGCACCATGCTTAACGGCTTAGAATCGGGACTTCAAAGACGTTTTGAACGTCATGGACCATATGAGATGTTCCAGGAGTTGAAGTTAATATTTCAAGCAAAACCCGAGTTGAGAGATATGAAGTCTCCAACAAGTTCTATAGCTAAAAGATGGAGGAGAATCGCTCAACTAGTGAGCATGTACTTAGATTGTCTGGGTACTACAATCGCTTGAATCAAGTGGGAGTTAATCTTCCAGATAAGATAGTGATTGACAGAATTCTCTAGTCACCATGACCAAGTTAGTAGAACTTCGTAATGAACTATAGTATGGAAGGGATGACGAAAACGACTCCCGAGCTTTTCATGATGATGAAATCGATGAAGGTAGAAATCAAGAAAAACATCAAGTGTTGATGGTAGACAAGACCACTAGTTTCAAGAAAAGGGCAGAGGGAAGAAGGGGAACTTCAAGAAGAACGGCAAGCAAGTTTCTGCTCAAGTGAAGAAGCCCAAGTTTGGTCCTAAGCCTGAGACTAAGTGCTTCTACTGCAAAGGGACTAGTCACTGGAAGCGGAACTACCCCAAGTGATTGGCAGATGAGAAGGATGGCAAGGTGAACATAAGTATATTTGATATACATGTTATTGATGTGTACTTTACTAGTGTTTATAGCAACCCCTCGACATTTGATACTGGTTCAGTTGCTAAGATTAGTAACTCAAAACGGGAGTTGCAGAATAAACAGAGACTAGTTAAGGGTGAAGTGACGATGTGTGTTGGAAGTAGTTCCAAGATTGATATGATCATCATCGCACACTCCCTATAATTTCGGGATTAGTATTGAACCTAAATAAGTGTTATTTGGTGTTTGCGTTGAGCATGAATATGATTTGATCATGTTTATTGCAATACGATTATTCATTAAAGTCGGAGAATAATTATTGTTCTGTTTACATGAATAAAACCTTCGATGGTCATACACCCAATGAAAATAGTTCATTGGATCTCGATCGTAGTGTTACACATATTCATAATATTGAAGCCAAAAGATGCAAAGTTAATAATGATATTGCAACTTATTTGTGGCACTGCCGTTTAGGTCATATCAGTGTAAAGCGCATGAAAAAACTCCATACTGATGGACTTTTGGAACCACCTGATTATGAATCACTTGGTACTTGCGAACCATGCCTCATGGGCAAGATGACTAAGACTCCGTTCTCCGGAACAATGGAGCGAGCAACAAACTTGATTGGAAATAATACATACTGATGTATGCAGTCCAATGAGTGTTGAGGCTCACGGCGGGTATCGTTATTTTCTGACCTTCACAGATGATTTGAGCAGATATGAGTATATCTACTTGATGAAACATAAGTCTGAAACATTTGAAAAGTTCAAATAAATTCAGGGTGAAGTGGAAAATCATCGTCACAAGAAAATAAGGTTTCTACGATCTGATCACGGAGACAAATATTTGAGTTACGAGTTTGGTCTTCAATTAAAACATTGTGGAATAGTTTCACAAACTCATGCCACCTAGAACACCACAGCATAATGGTGTGTCCGATCGTCATAACCATACTTTATTGGATATAGCGCAATCTATGATGTTTCTTACCGATTTACCAATATCGTTTTGGGATCATGCATTAGAGACAGCTGCATTCACATTAAAAAGGGGCACCATCTAAGTCCGTTGAGATGACACAGTCTGAACTGTGGTTTGGCAAGAAACCAAAGTTGTCGTTTCTTAAAGTTTGGGGTTGTGATACTTATATGAAAAAGTTTCATCCTAATAAGCTCAAACCCAAATCAGAGAAATATGTCTTCATAGGATACCCAAAGGGGACTATTGGGTACACCTTCTATCACAAATCCGAAGGCAAGACTTTTTGTTGCTAAATTCAGAGTTTTTCTAGAGAAGGAGTTTCTCTCAAAAGAAGTGAGTGGGAGGAAAGTAGAAAACTTGATAAGGTAATTGTACCTTTTCCCTTATTGGAAAGTAGTTCATCACAGAAATTTGTTCTTGTGACTACTACACCAATTAGTGAGGAAGCTAATGATGATGATCATGTAACTTCATATCAAGTTACTACCGAATCTCGTAGGTAAACCAGAGTGAGATCCGCACCAGAGTGGTACGGTAATCCTATTCTGGAGGTCATGTTACTTGACCATGACGAACCTACGAACTATGAGGAAGTGATGATGAGCCCAGATTCCGATAAATGGCTTGAGGCCATGAAATCTGAGATAGGATCCATGTATGAGAACAAAGTGTGGACTTTGGTGGACTTGCCCGATGATCGGCAAGCCATTGATAATAAATGGATCTTCAAGAGGAAGACGGACACGGATAGTAGTGTTACTATCTACAAAGCTAGAATTGTCGCAAAAGGTTTTTGACAAGCTCAAAGGTGTTGACTACGATGAGAGTTTTCTCACTCGTAGCGATGCTTAAGTCTGTCCCAATCATGTTAGCAATTGCCGCATTTTTATGAAATCTGGCAAATGGATAAACAAAACTACATTCCTTAATGGATTTAAAGAAAGAGTTGTATATGATGCAACCAGAAGGTTTTGTCAATCCTAAAGGTGCTAACAAAATATGCAAGCTCCAGCGATCCATCTATGGACTGGTGCAAGCATCTCAGAGTTGGAATATACGCTTTGATAAGTTGATCAAAGCATATAGTTTTATACAGACTTATGATGAAGCCTGTATTTACAAGAAAGTGAGTGGGAGCACTACAGCATTTCTGATAAGTATATGTGTATGACATATTGTTGATCGGAAATAATGTAGAATTATTCTGCAAAGCATAAAGGAGTGTCTGAAAGGATTTTCCAAAGAAAGACCTCGGTGAAGCTGCTTACATATTGAGCATCAAAGATCTATGGAGATAGATCAAGACGCTTGATAAGTTTTTTCAATGAGTACATACCTTGACAAGATTTTGAAGTAGTTCAAAATGGAACAGTCAAAGAAAGAGTTCTTGCCTGTGTTACAAGGGATGAAATTGAGTAAGACTCAAAGCCCGACCACGGCAGAAGATAGAAAGAGAATGAAAGTCATTCCCTATGCCTTGGCCATAGGTTCTATAAAGTATGCCATGCTGTGTACCAGATCTATTGTATACCCTACACTGATTTTGGCAAGGGAGTACAATAGTGATCTAGGAATAGATCACTGGACAGCGGTCAAAATTATTCTTAGTGGAATAAGGATATGTTTCTCGATTATGGAGGTGACAAAAAGGTTCGTCGTAAAGGGTTACGCCGATGCAAGTTTTGACACTAATCTAGATGACTCTAAGTCTCGATCTAGATACATATTGAAAGTGGGAGCAATTAGCTAGAGTAGCTCCGTGCAGAACATTGTTGATGTAGATATTTGCAAAATACTTACGGATCTGAATATGACAGACCCGGTAACTAAAATTATCTCACAAGCAAAACATGATCACACCTTAGTACTCTTTGGGTGTTAATCACATAGCGATGTGAACTAGATTACTGACTCTAGTAAACCCTTTGGGTGTTGGTCACATATCGATGTGGACTATGGGTGTTAATCACATGGTGATGTGAACTATTGCTGTTAAATCACATGGCGATGTGAACTAGATTATTGACTCTAGTGCAAGTGGGAGACTGAAGGAAATATGCCCTAGAGGCAATAATAAAGTTATTATTTATTTCCTTATATCATGATAAATGTTTATTATTCATGCTAGAATTGTATTAACCGGAAACATAATACATGTGTGAATATATAAACAAACAGAGTGTCACTAGTATGCCTCTAGCTGACTAGCTCGTTAATCAAAGACGGTTATGTTTCCTAACCATGAACAAAGAGTTGTTATTTGATTAACGAGGTCACATCATTAGTTGAATGATCTGATTGACATGACCCATTCCATTAGCTTAGCTCCCGATCGTTTAGTATGTTGCTATTGCTTTCTTCATGACTTATACATGTTCCTATGACTATGAGATTATGCAACTCCCGTTTACCGGAGGAACACTTTGTGTGCTACCAAACGTCACAACGTAACTGGGTGATTATAAAGGAGCTCTACAGGTGTCTCCAAAGGTACATGTTGGGTTGACGTATTTCGAGATTAGGATTTGTCACTCCGATTGTCAGAGAGGTATCTCTGGGCCCTCTCGATAATGCACATCACTTAAGCCTTGCAAGCATTGCAACTAATGAGTTAGTTGCGGGATGATGTATTATGGAACGAGTAAATAGACTTGCCGGTAACGAGATTGAACTAGGTATTGGATACCGACGATCGAATCTCGGGCAAGTAAACTACCGATGACAAAGGGAACAACGTATGTTGTTATGCGGTCTGACTGATAAAGATCTTCGTAGAATATGTAGGAGCCAATATGGGCATCCAGGTCCCACTATTGGTTATTGACCGGAGATTTGTCTCAGTCATGTCTGCATTGTTCTCGAACCGGAGGGTCCGCACGCTTAACGTTACGATGACAGTTATTATGAGTTTATGCATTTTGATGTACCGAAGTTAGTTCGGAGTCCCGGATGTGATCACGGACATGACGAGGAGTCTCGAAATGGTCGAGACATAAAGATTGATATATTGGATGACTATATTCGGACACCGGAAGTGTTCCGGGGAAGTTTCGGATAAAACCGGAGCACCGGGGGGTTACCGGAAGCCCCCGGGGGGTTAATGGGCCTCATGGGCCTAAAGTGGAGAAGAGGAAGGGGCTGCCAGGGCAGGCCACGCGCCCCCTCTCCCCCTAGTCTGAATTGGACAAGGAGGGAGGGGTGGCGCCCCCTTTTTATCCTTCTCTTCTTCCACCTCTCCTACTTGGACAAGGAAAGGGAGGGGAGTCCTACTCCCGTAGGAGTAGGACTCCTCCTGCGCACCTCCTCTAGGGCCGGCCGCACCCCCCCCCCTTGGATCCTTTATATACGGAGGCAGGGGGCACCCTAGAACACACAAGTTGATCATCGTGATCGTTCCTTAGCCGTGTGCGGTGCCCCCTTCCACCATATTCCACCTCGGTCATATTGTAGCAGCGCTTAGGCGAAGCCCTGCGATGGTAGAACATCAAGATCGTCACCACGCCGTCGTGCTGACGGAACTCATCCCCGAAGCTTTGCTGGATCGGAGCCCGGGGAGCATCATCGAGTTGTACGTGTGCTAAGAACTCGGAGGTGCCGGAGTAACGGTGCTTGGATCGGTCGGATCGGGAAGATGTACGACTACTTCCTCTACGTTGCGTCAACGCTTCCGCTTCGGTCTACGAGGGTACGTAGACAACACTCTCCCCTCTCGTTGCTATGCATCACCATGATCTTGCGTGTGCGTAGGAAAATTTTGAAATTACTACGTTCCCCAACATTAGGCCATCATTTGTTGTGCCATACTGAATCACTCATGATTGCCAGCAAAAGATAGATCTGACGAGAAAACGGCAAACGAAAAAGAAGGTGAATAAAACATCAAATTTTTGTGAAGTGGGGGGAGCGGAAAACAAGAGGAAAATGGAAAATAATGTAAATTGTGAGGAGATGAGATTTGTGATTAGGAACCTGGTATATGTAGATGATCCTCCCCCACAACGGTGTCAGCAATTCCTTTTGATGCGGCTTGAAACTACGTCGGTATTTCCCCAAAGAGGAAGGGATGATGCAACACAACGACGGTAGGTATTTCCCTCAGTGATGAAACCAAGGTTATCAAACCAGTAGGAGAACCAAGCAACAATACATTACCGGCACCTGCACACAAATAACAACTACTCGCAACCCGACGTATTAAAGGGGTTGTCAATCCCTTTCGGGTAACGGCGCCAGAAATTAGCAAACAAACGTGAATAAATTGTAGTAGATTGATAGATCGAATGCCAAATAAAATAAATAAGAATAAATTGCAGCAGGGTATTTTTGTATTTTGGGTTTCATAGATCTGAAAATAAAAGGCAAAATAAAATAGATCGCAAAGGCAAATAATATGAGAAAGATACCCGGGGGCCGTAGGTTTCACTAGTGGCTTCTCTCGAGAACAATAGAAAACGGTGGGTAAACAAATTATTGTTGGGCCATTGATAGAACTTAAAATAATCATGACGATATCCGGGCAATGATCATTATATAGGCATCACATCCAAGATTAGTAGACCGACTCCTGCCTGCATCTACTACTATTACTCCAGACATCGACCGCTATCCAACATGCATCTAGTGTATTAAGTTCATAGAGAAAATGGAGTAATGCAATAAGAACGATGACATGATGTAGCCAAGATCTATTTATGTAGAAATAGACCCCATCATTTTATCCTTAGTAGCAACGATACATACGTGTCGGTTCCCCTTTTGTCACTGGGATCAAGCATCGTAAGATCGAACCCACTACAAAGCACATCTTCCCATTGCAAGATAAATAGATCAAGTTGGCCAAACAAAACCCAAATATCAGAGAAGAAATACGAGGTTATAAGCAATCATGCATATAAGAGATCAAAGAAACTCAAATAACTTTCATGGATAAAAAGAGATAGATCTGATCATAAACTCAAAGTTCATCGGATTCTAAGAAACACACCGCAAAAGAGTTACATCATATGGATCTCCAAGAGACCATTGTATTGAGAATCAAACGAGAGAGAGGAAGCCATCTAGCTACTAACTACGGACCCGAAGGTCTACAAAGAACTACTCACGCATCATCGGAGAGGCACCAATGGAAGTGGTGAACCCCTCCATGATAGTGTCTAGATTGGATCTGGTGGTTCTGGACTCTGTGGTGGCTGGAATTGATTTTTATCGACTCCCCTAGGGTTTATGGAATATTGGGGTACTTATAGAGTAAAGAGGGGGTTTGGGGGCACCCGAAGTGGGCACAACCCACCAGGGCACGCATGGGCCTCCAGGCGCGCCCTGGTAGGTTGTGCTCCCCTCGGAGCAGCCCCCAGGTGCTTCTTCGGCCCATTGGTTGGCTTCTGGTCCAAAAAAATCATAAAAAGTTTCGCTGCGTTTGAACTCCGTTTGATATTGATTACCTACGATGTAAAAAACATGCAAAAAACAGCAACTTGCACTTGGCACTATGTCAATAGGTTAGTACCAAAAAATGATATAAAATTATTATAAAACATCCAATATTGATAATATAACAACATGGAACAATAAAAATTATAGATACGTTGGAGACGTATAAGTATGAAGATACCGACGATCAAATCTCGGGCAAGTAACATACTGATGACAGAGGGAATAACGTATGTTGTCATAACGGTTCGACCGATAAGGATCTTCGTAGAATATGTAGGAGCCAATATGAGCATCCAGGTTCAGCTATTGGTTATTGACCGGAGAGGTGTCTCGGTCATGTCTACATAGTTCTCGAACCTGTAGGGTCTGCACGCTTAACGTTCGATGATGATTTAGTATTATACGAGTTATGTGATTTGGTGACCGAATGTTGTTTGGAGTCCAGGATGAGATCACGGACATGACAAGGAGTCTCGAAATGGTCGAGAGGTAAAGATTGATATATAGGATGATAGTATTTGGACACCGGAAGTGTTTCGAATAGTATCGGGTATTTATCGGAGTACCGGGGGGTTACCAGAACCCTCGGGGGAATAATGGGCCTTATGGGCCATAATATGAGAGCACACCAGTCCACAAGGGGTGGTGCGCCCCCCTTTAGTTAGGAGTCCGAATAGGAGGAGGAGGGGGTTCGGCCCCCCTTTCCTTCCTCCTTCCCTCTTCCCTTTTCCCCCTTCCGGTAATAAGGAAAGGGGGCGAATTGGCATAGGACCCCAAGTAGGATTCCTCCTACTTGGGGCGCCCCACGGCTGCTCCCCTCCCTCTCCCACATATATATACGTGGGGAGGGGGCGCCTAGAACACACACCAACATCTGTTAGCCGTGTGCGGTACCCCCCTCCACAGATTACACCCTCGGTCATATTCTCGCGGTGCTTAGGCGAAGCCCTGCGCGGATCAATTCAGCATCACCGTCACCACGCCGTCGTGCTGACGGAACTCATCTTCTTCTTCGACACATTTTCTGGATCAAGAGGATGAGGGACGTTATTGAGCTGAACGTGTGCAGAACTCCGAGGTGTCGTACATTCGGTACTTGATCGGTCGGAACGAGAAGAAGTTCGAGTACATCAACCGCATTGTTAAACGTTTCTGCTTTCGGTCTACGAGGGTACATAGACACACTCTCCCCCTCTCGTTGCTATGCATCTCCTAGATAGATCTTGCGTGAGGGTAGTATTCTTTTAAAATTGCATGCTACATTTCCCAACATTACTTGCCCGAGATTCGATCGTCGGTATCTCAATACCTAGTTCAATCTCGTTACCGGCAAGTCTCTTTACTCGTTCATAATACAAGATCACGTGGCTAACTCTTTAGTCACATTGCTTGCAAGCTCATTTGGATGTTGTATTACCGAGTGGGCTCAGAGATATCTCTCTGTCACACGGAGTGACAGATCCCCCCAGTCTTGATCCATGCCAACCCAACAGACACCTTTGAAGATACTTGTAGAGCATCTTTATGATCACCCAGTTACGAAGTGACATTTGATAGCACACAAGGTATTCCTCTGGTGTCCGGGAGTTGCATGATCTCATGGTATAAGGAATAGATACTTGACATGAAGAAAGCTATAGCCATCTTTGATCAACGAGCTAGCCAGTAGAGGCTCACTAGGGACATGTTGTTGTCTATGCATCCACACATGTATTTGAGTTTCCAATCAATACAATTATAGCATGGATAATAAACGATTATCATGAACAAGGAAATATAATAATAACCACTTTATTATTGCCTCTAGGGCATATTTCCAACAATGACACCCTTGGCATGCTCGACGTCCACTAAGAGCTTCGACGCCCCGACCTACTCCGGCGTCCATATCCCCGACATGTCCCTAAATGACGACAACTCCTTGTTCTGCCGTGCAAACGCTACACGAGTGTTCTTGATGATAATGAGGCCGCCGGGGTCGCGTGGTGAGAGGAGGAAGTGATGGGGAACATTGCATGAAAATCAAAAAAATTCCTACGAAACGCCCAAGATCTATCTATGGAGTGTCATAGCAATGAGAGGTGAGTATGTCTACGTATCCTTGTAGATCGGAAGCGTTAGCATCGTAACATGGTTGATGTAGTCGTACTTGTCGCGATCCAATCACGATCTAGTGTAGAATGGATGGCACCTCCGAGTTTAGCACACGTACGGCTCAGTGGCGTCCTCTCCTCTTGATCCAGCAAGCGAGGGAGAGGAGGTAGATGAGATCTGAACTAACACGATAGCATGGTGGTGGTAATGGCAGCGGAACACCGACAGGGCTTCGTCAAGCACTGACGCGGATCGAGGTGGAGGCTTATCGGGAGAGAGAGGAGGAGGCTTGGGTTTTTTGTGTCCTGACCTTGCGCCCCTCCCCACTATATATAGGGGTATGGGAAGGGTGGGGTTTCAGCCCTAGCCCATCCTCCAAGGAGGGGAGGTGTCCAAGGGAAGAAACTTGCCTCCCAAGGCAAGTGGACCCCCTCCCACTTAGGGTTTCTCCTTCCTAGGCGCATGGGCCTTGTAGGCGGCGGTTCCCTTGGTCCAGTAAGGCTAGGACACCCCCTACAACCCATGCTACTATATGGGATGCGGTGGACCCCTCCGGGTACTTCTGGACCCCTCCGGAACCTTCTGGTGACTTCCCCATACAATACTGAAAAAATGGACTTTTTCCTGGAATCATGACAACAACTTTCCATATATAAATCTTTTCCTCTGAACCATTCCGGAGCTCCTCATGATATTTTGGATCCCATCCGAGACTCCGAACAACCTTCGGACTTTCCACTATTAATATCTCAATACTACCCTAGCACTACCAGACGTTAAGCGTGCGACCCTACGGATTCGAGAATCATGTAGACATGACCGAGACTCCTCTCCGGTCAGTAACCAATAGCTGGCCTGGATGCCCATATTGATTCCCACATATTCAACGGAATTCTTTATCGGTTGAACCACGATTTCAAGGATTCAGTTAATCATGTATACACAATTCCCTTTGTCCGGCGATGTATCACTTGCCCGACTGACAAGGAAGCTAATTGATGACAATGAGCTTTGCTCATGGTGCGACGACGGTAGATGCAAGAGGAAAAAGAGTTCGGTCCGTAGGGATTTGAATGTATTTTCAGTTTCTACATGTGTGTTTTTAAGGGCATGTGCTATTTTATATAACATGAATGCTATTCAGCTGACATTTGCTAGGAGGGGATGGCAAATCAAACATTTCTTAAGGCAGTTAATATTGTTGCGAGTATGACAAATTTAGTTTGCAAGCACAGCAAATCCTGATAAAAACTAAACAATGATTGCCGACTAAATTTGTCATCTTCGGCCAACATAAATTGCTATACAAGCCATTCGCAATTACCATGCTTCCCGGCTGATGTTCGCTGATTAAGTCGGTCCTTTATATAATGACCTTTGGCCTTTTCAATTTCGTTAATAAAATGACAAAGGTCCTGACTGAATCTACCACATCGCTCCACGAACATATGCTCCCCGACAAAAACATCTCCTTCTTGCCAACTTGCGATCTCTCTTTTCCCCTTTGTGACCCCAGGTTTTTGTTGTAGAATCAACTTTGAGATGATTTTGGTAAGACTCGCGCACAAGTTGAATGGAAGCCCGCCTAATCCGCCAACCGGTCCGCCGTGACTAATCAGGCTGACGTGGGATGATTTGAACTAGCACGAACGAACGCAACTGCCAGGCTTATGGATTCGCTTAATCTGCTGTTTGGCGGACAAAGCTGTGCCTAGCCGCCAAGTTCATGTATAGCATCCCATCGACCAGCGCAAATCTCTCCATATATATATGTGGATCCAATCAATCCAATCACACTCCCATCAATTTTGCCGATGACCAACCTCACAAGTGTCGCCGATTCTCAGGGTCGAGAGTGACGGCGAATATGGGACCGGACATGATTTTGCCGATTGACCAATAATGCATCAGTCGTTTGGCACCTTGGTAGGCCGGCGGTCGCAGTCGCGAGTCCGAACCACACCTCTCCGATCCTCACCGATCCGTGAAAGCGCCGCGGCGACGAGCGGCGGCGGCAGCCTCACGATCGATCGCGTCGCGGAATGGCCACATGTTGCCCTGCTGCCAGCCGCGTCGCGGGCGACGGCCATGGAATGGATCCAGCGCCTCCTGCCCATGTCCCTCTCGCCGCCTGCACAGCCACATTCTCGCCATACCGCGCGTGCGTGGTGCTATCAGTAGTTCAGTAGCTCAGTACTGGCCGGGGCCGATGAGATGATCTGTCACGGGGAATCTTAGAAGCTCAATTATTTCCCGTTGTTTAGTGGCTCGTGTTGGAGTAGCAGGGGGGTTTCGTTAGGTTTGGACTTTGGAGGCAGCCGCTTAATCACGCAATGGTGATTGGTGAGAGGAGAGGGACGTTGCATGGAGCGAGAGGCCCACGTGTGGCTTGCTGCATGTCCCCTTGCAGCATATTCCGTCGGATCCATCAACATATTTTCCTTCCCAAACGCTGGGTTTTTCCTTTCTTTGTCCAACCGGAATTTTTCCCTTTCCATTACTTTTATGATGGAAATACAACAAGAAAGCGAGATCAAGCTTTATAAGAAACATTTTGTCTAATTCACATCTATATGTTTTTTAAAAATGTCACATCTAAGCTCCCATAAATATATAATGCAACAACAAGAAAAAAATAAAAAAACTACGAAAAAATAGACCATAAATAGAGTGGACATGAGCTTAGATGTTACATAACTATGTCACGTCTAGATCTATCAGGTGTGTCTAGGGCACATCTAGATGTACCCTAATTATTGCACATCTAAATGAGTGAATCAAGCACAAAGAAAAAAAGAAAAAAGAAAAAAAATCCACACGAATCTCGATGTAAGGTCAATGACATAAGACTTAGATGTGCAATACTTACGGCATATCTAGATGTGCTTTAGTAAAACTGATAAGGAAACCCGGTGTACAAAAGTCACCTGCCCGCAATCAAAGTGATTTTCCTATCCACGTGAATGACTCGCTACGTCTATATCTCGCTTGTTGCCAGATGTACAAAAGTGCTCGCCTTCAGTCTAATGGGAAGTGGGTTCGAACCTTTTATGGAGCAATTTGAACCTGTTTTATGAACCTTTTATCCTCAAAAAAAAGATGGGTTTTTTATGGGAACCTTTCAGACGGTTTTGGGAAGGCTCCGCCCCATTTTTTGTTTTTCTTCTTTTTTCTGTCGGTTTACGACTTTTTTAGGTTTTCCAATTTCGTTTATCCTTGAGCTTTTCTTATTTTTATTTTTCATCTTTTCATCTTTTCCTTTTTGGCGGCATTTTCACAAATACATGTTAATTTTTTATTACATGTCAAATATTTTTCAGATACATGTTGATTTTTTTAAATATATGTTTTGAATGGACGTTGAACCTTTTTACACACTTGTTCTATGCATGTTAAATATTTTTCAGACATAAGTTGAACATTTTTCAAACACTCGTTGAACATTTTTGAAGTATATGTCAAACCTTGTTTTGAATGCACATTGATCCTCTAAAAAAATATGCACACTTAAAAAAATAGTACGCGTTCGATATTTTTCAGAGACATCTTCATTTTTTTCAAATATATGTTTTAAATGCACATTGAACCTTTTTAAACACTTATTCTATGCATGTGAAATATTTTTTTTGAATACACATTAAATATTTTTCAGACATAAGTTGAACATTTTTCAAACACTCGTTGAACATTCTTTTAGTACATGTTGAACCTTGTTTTGAATGCACATTGAGCATTTTTTTAAAAGATGCACATTTTACTTTGTTTTAATATACACTAAACATTTTTCATACACATGTTGATTTTTTTCAAATACATGTTTTAAATGCACGTCAACCCTTTTTAAACACTTTTTCTATGCATTCCAAATATTTTTCGAATACATGCTAAATATTTTTCAGACATAAGTTGACCATTTTTCAAACACTCGTTGAAAAAAATACATGTTGAACCTTGTTTTGAATGCATATTGAGCATTTAAAAAAGATGCACGTTTAACATTATTTTAGTACATGCTAAACATTTTTCAGACACATGTTGAATATTTTTAGAATACACGGTGAACATTTTTCAAATACACATCGAACATTTTTCTAATTACACGGTGCACCTTTTAATGCATGTACGAAAACATTCTTTTACATCAACGAACATTATTTACAAACATGAACATTTAATATTTTCGAACACGTGTATTTTACGCAAAATAATAGATAAAACCAAGAAATATATAGAGAAAACCAGAAAAGAAAAGAAAATAAATAAGGACGGGGTGTTGGATTAGCTCGCTGCCTTTTATTTTTAGAAGAAGTGCATTCCTAGCCGCTTTTGCCGATCCTTTTTTTCTCTTCTTTAGGCCTAATGGGTAGCTAGATTTTTTCTATTTTTAGGGCAAGTAAAAAAAAAACATGTACATTGTAACTCGCTTCCTCGGAGGAGAGCAGACATTTTTTTTTTTGAAATCCTGGTTCCACTTTATTCAACAACAATGGTCAGAGGAATTGATACAAGATCGTGTGGTACATCGAGCCACACATCTCTACCAGGATATAGGAATAAAGAAAATTTTAGTAAACTATCAGCTTGGAATTTCTACGTCTACTCTCAAAAAAAATTACAAACCTCAAAGTCGTTTGTTGTAGCATTCACTTCCATCACCACTGCTGCATTAGCACCCCCCCCAATACGTGATTGGATGTCTTTTATAACAGAGTTGCTATCTGAAGAAAAAACAATCACCTGCACCATTGGATCACCGACATGCCAACGTTTTCCAGTACCACATCAGTGATCTCACTTAGTGTAATAGAGGATAACCCCAAGAAATTTTCCGTGTGGTCACGACAGACCACAGCTACAGCTCCGCGTACATCATGTTGCTAACAGCACCATGAACATTAATTTTTACATACCCTTGGGACAGTGGAGACCAAGGCAGACGTCCTGTTTCCTAGACAGTAGACAAAGGCACAGTCACCTTTTTTTGTTATTTGCTCTGTCTTTGGAATACACTTGTGCCGTCAAAGCATAGGGTGTTTCTTTGTACGCACCAACATGTTATATGCTGCTCTTACCCGAGAAACTCTCTTTTTTCTCATGAGACTATGACAAAAATCAGCGATATTATGAGTGCATAAGGGAATTACCAATACAGTTTTGCTAAAGCACATAAGTATTGCACATCTAAGTCTTATATCATTGATCTTATATTGAGATTCATATGAATATTTTCTTTTTTCTTTTTCTTTTTTCTTTTTCTTTTTTTTCCTCTTTGTGCTTAATTCACTCACTTAGATGTGCAATAACTAGAGCACATCTAGATATGCCCTAGACACACCCTTACCAATATTAGATCCGCATCCATACAGATATAGGAGGAGATGTGTGCACGCTATCACGTTTCTGGCCTTGGCCCATTACTTGCGCTAGCAGCGACCCCTTGTTATGAATCTCTACAAGCGAGAAATAGCAGCACCCCATGATTACGGACATCCGAAAGGGTGCATGTTTGCCCAATATCCTGTTATTTGCTCATAGGGAAGGACGGGTTGATAACCCATTCAACCATTTTTCTTTTGCCTCCATTCGTTTTTATCATTTAGATTTTTTACAGGTTTCTTCTTTTTTGAGATTTTCAACGGATTTGTTCTGTTTGTTTGTTTTGTTTCTTTGTCCTCGTCTTCTTAGTTTTTTATTCTTTTCAATTTATATTTTTAATACATGATTTTAAACAATATTTTACTTTTTAGAATTTGTGACTTTAAAAAAATTATGAGTATCTTCTTCAATGATTTTCAATAGTCGAATAAATGTGCATGGTCTTTGTGAGCAACTGATTTTTCCAATATTTCCCTCAGGAACAAAAGCCCTAGGTGATGCCTGAGCAAGCACAAATGGACCCACTCTGGGAAAGCTCACTTGAGAGGTTTTTTATTGTTTCTTCTCTTTCGTTTTTCTGAAGAAAAAAATAGGTTATTGGATGATTTTTTCTCGAGTCTTCCTATTTGGTATTTTTCAAAAAATGTTGGATGTTTGCTTTAAAAAGTTACATGTTCATTAAAAAAAATTACCATACACTAGAAAA
Source organism: Triticum monococcum (assembly GCA_034509565.1). Taxonomy (NCBI): domain Eukaryota; kingdom Viridiplantae; phylum Streptophyta; class Magnoliopsida; order Poales; family Poaceae; genus Triticum; species Triticum monococcum. Next base: position 678,724,603 of record CM067845.1, read on the forward strand.
AGTTCAGTTTGTATTAAAAAAACGGTTGCACTAACTTTTTAAAAAGTTCATAATATATTAGAAAAAAATTCATATTCCCTCCATTCCATATTATAAGGTGTATTGATTTCCGTACAAGTCAACCATTTAAATGTTTGATCAAGATTATAGAATAAACTAACACCATCTGCAATGCCTAATAGATAAAGTATGAAACTACTATTCATGATGGATCAAATGATATAAATTTTGTATTGTGAACATTGATATGTTTTTTCTAAAAATTCGGTCCAACATGCACTCGTTTGACTTTTAAAAAACAAATATACCTTATAAAAAGGAATGGAGGGAGTACTATATTTAAAAACTTGAGCATATATTATAAAAAATATGTTTCTATTAAAAACAAGTTAATTGTATAATAGAGAAATGTTTGGTGTGTATTAAAAAATCACGGTGCATTTAAGAAAATAAAAAATAAAGGGAAATCTAAAATAGAAAAGGAACCAAAAAATGAAAAAAATCGAAACAAAACCAACAGAAAAATTGAAGAGATGCTCGTGAAGCAGCTTACGAATACACAAAACAAAACCTGAACTGGGCCGGCCCAATTTTTACCGCCCACAGGTGTCTCGCCATCTATGTGCCGCTTCGAGCGGCTAATTTGATCCATCCAAAAAGCGAAATCACTAATTAAGGAGCAGTCGTTGCAAAGAACACTTCACTTCCCCAGGTCACGACAAGTGGCGCACATGCAGCGCGCCACTTGTGGCAACCTGGAAGTTTTCCTTTTTTTCGTAGATCCGTTTATTCAAAACGTTTTATCTTTTTAACCGTGTGTTCAAATCTCGAACCGTTTTTATCATTGGATTCCTCGCGTCAAGCTCTTCAAAACTAGATCCCATGTTGATAGGTTTAACAAACTTTTTTTTTATGAAAAAACCGGACGAAAAAAACCAGGCGAAAAACAGAATCGGGAGCATGGTTTTTTCCCTTTCCGAAAGAGGCACGTCCGTGCCTCTCGCGAAATCACAACCGTGCCTCTCGTAAAAACAAAACCGTGACTCTCGTGAAAGGAAAAAAACAGAAAATGCGTTTTTTTCGTTTCCGAGAGGCACGGCCGTGACTCTCGCGAAGGCACAATCGTACCTCTCGCGAAAGTAAAACCGTGACTCTCGCGAAAGAAAAAAAATAGAAAGCGCGTATTTTCCCCCTTTCCTAGAGGCACGGCCGTGACTTTCGCGAAAGCACAAACGTGCCTCTCGTAGAAGCAAAACCGTGACTCTCACGAAAGAAAAAAAAATAGAAAACACGTTTTGTTTTTTCTCTTTTCTAGAGGCACGGTCGTGAGTTTCGCGAAAGCACAACCATGCCTCTCGCGGAAGCAAAATCGTGACTCTCACGAAAGAAAAAAAACAGAAAACGCGTTTTGTTTTTCCCTTTTTCGAGAGGCACGGCCGTGACTCTCGCAAAAGCACAACCGTGCCTCTCGCGGAAGCAAAACCGTGACTCTTGCGGAAAAAAAAACAGAAAATGCATTTTTTTTTCGTTCCCGAAAGGCACGACCGTGACTTTCGCTAAAGCAGAAAACACGTTTTTTTCGGAAAGCTAAGAAAGATGGGGGAAAACAAAAACGTCGAAAAACCTGGAAAAACCCGTTTAAAAAGCCAAAAACGTGTGCGAAAAAATAAAAAAAAACAAAATCCAAAAAAAATGTCCAGAGCGCGACACGTGACGAATGATGAGAGTGCGCGAAATAACGCTGATCGTTGCGAGGCTTTTGAAGAAGCGCTCGTTAACTAGTTGCTCCCCCAAAAAGTGTTTTTGTTTATCATGAGTCAAACGGGTTGTTGGGCCGCCCGGTCCACGGTTATAGCTCCCATCGTGTTCCATTTATAATCTTAGCCGGACAAAAAGATCGTGTATCAGCTTAGCGAACACACAAAAGGAAACCCGAACTGGGTTGACCCAAATTTCATGGCGACAAATGTCGCTTAACTATTTGTCGTTGCGAGGGCAAATGTGATCCAACAACAAAGAGTTTTTTTTTTCATGAGACGAATGGGTTATCGGGAAAATCCTATTTACCGCTCTTTGCGAAAAGTTGTCGTTGTTTCGCAGAAGGGATGGACCAAAGGGTTGGCCGGCCCGTTTAGCGTTTCTACGATACCGGTATTGGAAACTTTCTATGATGATTCTAGCCGGGTTTTCCCGCTTTTGGGAACCTTATAGTAGGTTCATGAAACCGTGTTTTTCTTTTTCTTTTTCAGTTATCTTTTGTATTTCTCTTCTTTTTTTGTATTTCCTTTTCTTTTTTTCTTTTCTTGCCTTTTATATTTTATTTTACATTTTATTTTCCGTAATTAATTTAAATTCCAAAAAATGAATTGTTCAGATATTACAAAAAAGTTTTGAATTTCAGATTTTGTTCGCCTCTTTTGAAAACTTGTTCGAAAATTTTTAAAAATTAAAATTTCAAAAAATGTTCCTTTTTAAAATTTTGTTCATGAAATAAAAATGTTCAAGAACTTCAATACAAATGTTCTCATTTTTAATATTTTTTCGCATATTAAAATAATATTCATGATTATTTTTTCAAATATTCAAAACATGTTCGCATTTTGAAATTTTGTTCACAAATTTAAAAATCTTCGACAACTTCAGAAGTTGTTCCTATTTTCAAAATTTCTTCACAAATTCAACAATTGCTACCGTTTCGGAAATTTCTTCACAAATTTAAAAAATGTTCATGTTTAAAAATCCGCTCATTCAAAAAATGTTTTGAACTTTTGTAAAAAAATTGTAACTTTGAAATATGTTGATGTTTTCAAAATAAATCTTGTTTTCCCAAAAATGGTTTGCATTTTCAAAAAATTGATAGTAATTTTGAAAAACATTCTCCTATTTAACTTTGTTCCTTTTTTGTACAAATAATGAGTTTCCTAAATAATGTTCATGTTTAAAAAAATCACATTCTAAATTTTAGTAAAAGATCAAATCAGCAGCGGCTTATGGTTCATATATACCGGCTGCCTTTTTGGACACCAAATCTGAGGTACTACTTTTCATGTGGTTCTTGTTTTTAAGTTTTACAGTTGTCGTTAGGTTCTTTAATTTTCACGCTGCAAACCTTGCACAAAAGCTAGCAAGTCGTGGTGGCTAGCGAAGGCGCATAACCAAAAGAGGTCGTGTGTTTGATTCCTATCGCTAGCGTGATGTTCTTTTTGCGAGTTTCCACCTCGCGACGGAGCAGCCACAGCAAATGGACGGGCCTAGGTGAGCTGCCCTGTGCGAAACCACGACTCCTTGCCGCAATAAGCGGCGTAAGCTCCCAGTGTGTGTCTTTATGGGCTTTAAAAAAATACAGTATATACGTAGATGCTCACTTTCACTTGGTGTTTTCAAGAGATTTTATTATAATTTTTAGTTATAGAAGTTACTTTGTATTTTTTAATTTTTTTAGGACCTTAGGTCCAAATCAGTGTGCTTGTAATTGTTACGAGTACGAATAAAGTTACAGGTGTTTTTAAAAAAACACTCACTCTTATAAAGGTTAGCGCACATACGCTATCTTTATGAGAACCTCCGAAAGACTAAGTCAGCGAGTCTTTAGATTTAGAAAGTCACCACAAGCTCCTCGCTATCGATGAAATATCGTCTTCTACTGAAAGAATTTTCCGTCTTTATAAGACACCAAAACATCAAACATGTGATTTGTGTTAAGCTTCATGCACTAGCCAATGCAATCAAAAGTCCGAACTGATGGAAAAGGCTAGGCAATCCACATACACACTTCAACACTCACGTGTGACGCGAAAAGCCAACACGTGGATAGACTTAGAGGTATGGCTCAAGAGGCCTATACGTGGACACAAATGGGGGAACAACAATTTTTGGATAAATTGCGAAAGCCAGGACTTGAACTCAAGACCTTGGGCTCTGATACCATGTTAAGCTTTATGCACTAGCCAATGCAATCAAAAGTCCGAACTGATAAAAAGGGCTAGGTAATTCACATATACACTTCGAAAGTTTGATCCCTATGGGTTAGGTTATCACTGCTCTACTAACCATCCAACTAGAGATTAGTTTATAGGCCCATGCCGTGATATTCTATATTCGGAAGAAACAAGTTCGGCATAAAGGTATGATAAGTACTCATGAATTTCAGAAAAAGAAAATTATCCATTTGTCAATGCGATCAAAGACCAAGGGCTTGACTGATTTAAAGGATTTTCATAGAATTTTTAGAGCATTTGAATCCTTAAACAGTTTTCTAATATATTTTTTGTGTGAAAAATATCAGATCCATTGTAAGAGTTCACTGAAAGTACAAAAGCATCTCAAGCATAATAAAATTATATCCAGATTCTGAGACCACTGAATGGTCACCACTGCTGGCAGAATGAGAGCCTATGCTCTGCTTTCGCCGCTCCCCTACCAGAGACAGTTTTACCTTATCGATGACGACCGAAAAGTCTTTGTGCACGTCCCTAAGGACGACCACCCTAGAGCCGCTATCATCGCCGTTGAACCCTTGAATAGATCTGAAGCACCTGCCATCAATGAAGGAAATATGCCCTAGAGGCAATAATAAAGTTATTATTTATTTCCTTATATCATGATAAATGTTTATTATTCATGCTAGAATTGTATTAATCGGAAACATAATACTTGTGTGAATACATAAACAAACAGAGTGTCACTAGTATGCCTCTACTTGACTAGCTCATTGATCAAAGATGGTTATGTTTCCTGACCATTGACATGAGTTGTCATTTGATTAACGGAATCACATCATTAGGAGAATGATGTGATTGACTTGACCCATTCCATTAGCTTAGCACACGATCGTTTAGTATTCTGCTATTGCTTTCTTCATGACTTATACATGTTCCTATGACTATGAGATTATGCAACTCCCGTTTACCGGAGGAACACTTTGTGTGCTACCAAACGTCACAACGTAACTGGGTGATTATAAAGGTGCTCTACAGGTGTCTCCGAAGGTACTTGTTGGGTTGGCGTATTTCGAGATTAGGATTTGTCACTCCGATTGTCGGACAGGTATCTCTGGGCCCACTCGGTAATACACATCACTATAAGCCTTGCAAGCATTGCAACTAATGAGTTAGTTGCGCGATGATGTATTACAGAACGAGTAAAGAGACTTGCCGATAATGAGAATGAACAAGGTATTAAGATACTGATGATCGAATCTCGGGCAAGTAACATACCGATGATAAAGGGAACAGCGTATGTTGTTATGCGGTTTGACCGATAAAGATCTTCGTAGAATATGTAGGAGACAATATGAGCATCCAGGTTCCTCTATTGGTTATTGACCGGAGACATGTCTCGGTCATGTCTACATAGTTTTTGAACCCGTAGGGTCCGCACGCTTAAAGTTCAATGACGGTTATATTATGAGTTTATGTGTTTTGATGTACCGAAGGAAATTTGGAGTCTCGGATGTGATCACGAACATGACGAGGAGTCTCGAAATGGTCAAGACATAAAGATTGATATATTGGAAGCCTATATTTGGATATCAGAAGTGTTCCGGGTGAAATCGGGTTTTTACCGGAGTACCGGGGGTTACCGGAACCCCCCGGGGGTTTAATGGGCCAAGATGGGCCTTAGTGGAGAAGAAGAGGGGCGGCCAGGGCAAGCCGCGTGCCCCCTCTCCCTCTAGTCCGAATTGGACAAGGAGGGGGGCGGCGCCCCCCTTTCCTTCCTCTCTCCCTCCTCCTTCCCCCTTCTCCTACTCCAACTAGGAAAGGAGGGAGTCCTACTCCCAGTGGGAGTAGGACTCCTCCCTGGCGCGCCTCCTCCTGGCCGGCCACCTCTCCCCCCTTGCTCCTTTATATATGGGGGCAAGGGGGCACCTCTAGACACAACAATTGATCTCTTGGATCTCTTAGCTGTGTGCGGTGCCCCCCTCCACCATAGTCCACCTCGATAATATCATAGCGGTGCTTAGGCGAAGCCCTGCGTCGGTAGAACATCATCATCGTCACCACGCCGTCGTGCTGACGAAACTCTCCCTCAACGCTCGGCTGGATCGGAGTTCGAGGGACGTCATCGAGCTGAATGTGTGCTGAACTCGGAGGTGCCGTACGGTCGGTACTTGATCGGTCGGATCGTGAAGATGTACAACTACATCAACCGCGTTGTGCAAACGCTTCCGCTTTCGGTCTACGAGGGTACGTGGACAACACTCTCCCCTCTTGTTGCTATGCATCACCATGATCCTGTGTGTGCATAAGAATTTTTTTGAAATTACTACGTTCCCCAACAATCAAATCTCGCCACGAGATGAGAGACCCTAACCTCACCATCCCAAGGCGACGATTGGAATCTACGTCGGAGCTACGTCAATTATGTTCAAAATGAACTCGAGGAGGACCAGAGCCCGAGAGACAAACTCAAAGAAGGGTCGCCGACCGTCCGAGTGCCACACATGCGAGGACTTAAAAACCCTAACCTAAACTACTAAGTGGAGCAGAGGCACCGGGATTCCCCTCCCTACCTGATGGGGTCACCTACTACTGGTAGGGTCAAAGACCTGACATCTAAGGGCCCACCTAGGCCCCCACATCACCATTGGAAGGTCCCAGGACTACTGGCACATTGGGATACGCATCCTCAGAAATCCACTCAGATCAACCAATGACACTCGGATGTCTTCCCTCCAGTCGGCCCAGCCAACATCGCTCGGACAGAGGAGGCGTAGGGCGACGTGGGAACTACAACGGTCGAGTACCTTAATGTTGGACTTCAAATGTAATTATGGTTGCCATTACCAGTAGCTGCTGTAGTTATACACATTTAACTCCCTTGGAACATGGCAGTTATGAGGCCGAGGCGCACTATATATAAGTCTCCCTCCAGTTCCATGGCAAGGATTCAGCATCCATTGTAATCATACACCCAAGAGAAAACACAAGCCCCCGTGCATGAGACGTAGGGTTGTTACCTCTCCAAGAGGGGCCCGAACTCATAAAATCTGAGTGATACACTTGCGCCGTAGCTAGCCTCGGTCCCTTGTCCGTACCCCTAGTACTCATTGTCAGCTTAGTTGCCTCGACACTACCACCGGCCTTCGGAGCAGCAGGCAGAGGGGAGGTGAATCCACGGGCTCGCTGGTAAAGCCTGGAGGGGAGAGTTTATCCAAGCCATCTAGGGTTAGGGAAGGAAAACATATTTTTTTTGTAGGATTGAATTATATACATTTTTTCATTCTAATGAATTCTAATTTGGCTTTGAAACTTGAAGTGTTGCCTCGAACTTCACTTGCCGACATTGTCAGGATTTTTTATTATTCCAGATGTTTTCTTGACACATTATAAAATAAGGATGGCAGTTTTACCCATGGGTATCTGTACCCAGGTACCGTCTCCACATGGGCAGGTTATGGGCACATTTTTATACCCATGGATAGTATCCATAACCTACCAGTTAAGCTATGGGTAGGGTGCGGGTATAGACTTGTTGATATAGACCGAACCTCGTGGCGAGATTCGATCTGTTGTTGCGGCCCGTATCATCCTCTCCTCCTTGAAACGAAACCATCCTCGGTTTCGTTTTAATCTCTTCAACAATTTTTTTATTTGCAGTTTGAACGATACTTGGAAAATTTTCAGGGGCTTCAACCTTCTTCTTCTTTACTTCTGGTGCAGCTTGAGCAATATCCCGCTTCTTGCGGTCATGCATATTCTTCTCTGATGTGTACGAATAAAGTGGTATGTATTGTCCTCCACGAACAAAAGAAAATTCGTCAACTGAATGATATGTCAATTGTATTTTATCTGTCCATGGTTTTCCTAACAGTATTGAACATGTATGTGAAGGAAATATGCCTTAGAGGCAATAATAAAGTTATAATTTATTTCCTTATATCATGATAAATGTTTATTATTCATCCTAGAATTGTATTAACCGGAAACATGATACATGTGTGAATACATAGACAAGCAGAGTGTCACTATTATGCCTCTACTTGACTAGCTTGTTGATCAAAGATGGTTATGTTTTCTAGCCATAGACAAAGAGTTGTCATTTGATTAACGGGATCACATCATTAGGAGAATGATGTGATTGACTTGACCCATTCCATTAGCTTTAGGACTCGATCGTTTAGTTTGTTGCTATTGCTTTCTTCATGACTTATACATGTTCCTATGACTATGAGATTGTGCAACTCCCGTTTACCGGAGGAACACTTTGTGTGCTACCAAACGTCACAATGTAACTAGGTGATTATAGAGGTGCTCTACAGGTGTCTCCGAAGGTACTTGTTGGGTTGGCGTATTTCGAGATTAGGATTTGTCACTCCAATTGTCGGAGAGGTATCTCTGGGCCCACTCGGTAATACACATCACTTAAGCCTTGCAAGCATTGCAACTAATGAGTTAGTTGCGGGATGATGTGTTACGGAACAAGTAAAGAGACTTGCCGGTAACGAGATTGAACTAGGTATTGAGATACCGACGATCGAATCTCGGGCAAGTAACATACCGATGACAAAAGGAACAACGTATGTTGTTATATGGTTTGACCGATAAAGATCTTCGTAGAATATGTAGGAGCCAATATGAGCATCTAGGTTCCGCTATTGGTTATTGACCAGAGACGTGTCTCGATCATGTCTACATAGTTCTCGAACCCGTAGGGTCCGCACGCTTAAAGTTCGATGACGGTTATATTATGAGTTTTGATGTACCGAAGGTAGTTCGGAGTCTCGTATGAGATCGGGGACATGACGAGGAGTCTCAAAATGGTCGAGACGTAAAGATCGATATATTGGACGACTATATTTGGACATCGGAAAGGTTCCGAGTGATTCGGGTATTTTTCGGAGTACCGGGGAGTTACGGGAATACGGGGGAAGAAGTATATGGGCCTTATTGGGCTTTAAGGGAGAGAGAGAGGTAGGCTGCGCCCCCCCCCAATGACTAGTCCGAATTGGCCTAGGGGGAGGGGCGGCGCCCCCTCCTTCCTTCTCTCCCCTCTTCCCTTTCCTTGTCCCCTACTCCTACTACTTGGAAAGGGGAGGAATCCTACTCCCGGTGGGAGTAGGACTCCTCCAGGGCACGCCATAGAGGCCGACCCTCTCCTCCTCCTCCACTCCTTTATATATGGGGAGGGAGGCACCCCTTGGAGACACAACAATTGATCCCCTGGATCTCTTAGCCGTGTGCGGTGCCCCCCTCCACCATAATCCACCTCGGTCATATCGTAGCGGTGCTTAGGCGAAGCCCTGCGTCGATAGAACATCATCGTCGTCACCACGCCGTCGTGTTGATGGAACTCTCTCTCAAAGCTCGGCTGGATTGGAGTTCAAGGGATGTCATCGAGTTGAACGTGTGCAGAACTCGGAGGTGCCGTGCGTTCGGTGCTTGATCGGTCGGATCGTGAAGACGTACGACTACATCAACCGCGTTGTGCTAATGCTTCCGCTTTTGGTCTACGAGGGTACGTGGACACACTCTTCCCTCTCATTGCTATGCATCACCATGATCTTGCGTGTGCGTAGGAATTTTTTTGAAATTACTACGTTCCCCAACAGTGGCATCCGAGCCAGGTTTTATGCGTTGATGTTATATGCACGAGTAGAACACAAGTGAGTTGTGGGCGATACAAGTCATACTGCTTACCAGCATGTCGTACTTTGGTTCGGGGTATTGTTGGATGAAGCGACTCGGACCGACATTACGCATACGCTTACGCGAGACTGGTTATACCAACGTGCTTTGCACACAGGTGGCTGGCGGGTGTCAGTTTCTCCAACTTTAGTTGAACCAAGTATGGCTACGCCCTGTCCTTGAGAAGGTTAAAACATCACTAACTTGACGAACTATCGTTGTGGTTTTGATGTGTAGGTAAGAACGGTTCTTTCTTAGCTTGTAGCAGCCACGTAAGACTTGTAACAACAAAGTAGAGGACGTCTAACTTGTTTTTGCAGGGCATGTTGTGATGTGATATGGTCAAGACATGATGAGATATAAGTTGTTGTATGAGATCATGTTTTGTTGAAGTTATCGGCAATTGGCAGAAGCCTTATGGTTGTATCTTTATTGCATAAGATGCAAGTGCCAAATAATTGCTTTACGTTATCGCTATGCGATAGCAATAGTTGCAAGAGCAATAGTTGGCGAGACGACCATGTGACAACACATTGATATAGATCAAGATGATGGATATCATGGTATCAAGCCGGTGACGATGGAGATCATGACGATACTTTGGAGATAGAGATCAAAGGCACAAGGTGATGATGGCCATATCATGTCACATATTTTGATTGCATGTGATGTTTATCTTTTATACATCTTACTTTGCTTAGTTATGACGGTAGCATTATAAGATGATCTCTCACTAAATTTCAAGATAAAAGTGTTCTCCCTGAGTATGCACCGTTGCCAAAGTTCGTCGTGCCCAGACACACGTGATGATCGGGTGTGATAAGCTCTACGTCCATCTACAACGGGTGCAAGCCAGTTTTGCACACGCAGAAATACTCGGGTTAAACTTGATGATCCTAGCATATGCAGATATGGCCTCGGAACACTGGAGACCGAAAGGTCGAGTGTGAATCATATAGTTGTAAGTGCATCTAGTGCCACCCCTAGTTGGTTTTGGAGTATTGACGACAAACCTAGTTGAGGGACTAATGTGTTTGTGAGAATTGCAGGATAACATAGGTAGAAGTCCCTCATTGATTCGGTTTTCCTACCAGAGATGACCCCTAAAAATGTATGAAGACACTGAAGTCAAAGGTGGTATGTGAAGACATTCACATTGAAGACTATGACAAGAGAAGACATCGCATGAAGACTATGGAGCGCGAAGACTTAGATCTTTCGTAGTTCTTTTTTCTTCTTTGTTGAGTCATAGGAACCATCGTACTATTAAGTGGGGTCCAAGAAAACCAGTCAGAGTGACTAAAGTGATGCTTAACCAAAATCCTATGTCTTCGAGTGAAGACTATGAGAGCGAATCTTGTTCAGAGTTGGACAAGTCAGCTTTGCTTGTAGCCCAAGTAAAGTTGCCATGTGTATTTGAAATCTGACCATTGGAACATGTGTCAGTTCCTTAGTGACCCAGGGTCATTTCGGACAAATCAGGTCGGGTTGCCTAGTGGCTATAAATAGCCCACCCCCTACAACCATAGATGGTTGACTGCTCAGAGTTAAAGTACGGCTTTTGTCGTTTGAGAGCAACCCACCTCGAAGCCTTTGAGGGAGAATTCCTTGAGAGGATAAAGCCCTAACCACCCAGAGCCAAAGAGTGTTAGGCATCACTTAAGTCTTCTTGTCTGTGTGATCTGAAGACTTATTACACTTGAGGACTATGAATCCTCCAGCCGGTTAGGCGTCGCGTTCTGAGCATCCAAGAGTCATTGTGGATCGCCGGTGAATGAAGTATGTGAAGGTTTGGAAGTTTACCTTGAAGACTTACCAGAGTGATTGGGCAAGGTCTGTGTGACCTTAGCTCAAGGGGAATACAGAGAGGACTAAGTGTTCTGAGCTGTGTGCTCAGGACTAAGTGTCCGGGACTAAGTGTCCTCAGGTTTAGATACCTATCTGCCCTAACAAGACATACAACTGTCACAACAGTTGGAACTGGTCTACCAAACCTTTGTCTTCGTCACGCACACTGGTTCTATCCTTCTCATCTCTTTATTTACGGTTGGCTCTTGTAAAGTCAGTGCCTATTTGCTTTATCTATTTGTCTTCACTGTGTACCTGATCCTTACTGCCTAGCTACTATTAGTCAGTGTGGTTTCACTTCATTGAATGCTTGACTATTGTCTGTCTAGTGTAGTCTATCTTCCGCTGCATGATGATAGGTTTATTTCTATCGTTTGTCTTCGAAACTCACATGCTTTGAAGATTTTCATAAAAATCGCCTATTCACCCCCCTCTAGTCGATATAACACACTTTCAATTGGTATCAGAGCCTGGTACTCCCTTGTTCTGTGTGATTTTGGTTTAACCGCCTAGAGTTTCAGTTATGTCGACCACGGGTATGAAGACTGTGTCATGCCCCATCTTTGACGGTCACGAGTATCCCAAGTGGAAGGCCATGATGAAGAAGCGCCTCATGGCAACAAACAGCAAGCTGTGGACCGTCACTGAGATTGGTTTGACCGATCTGTGCAAAATGGCGGAAGCTGATGAAATTCGCAAGTACACTCTTCTCAACCTCATGGCGAAGGACGTCATCTGCTCCTGTCTATCTCAAAATCAGTTTAGGAATGTCATGCATCTCGATCATGCAAAGCTCATCTGGGACCGTCTCTCTGAGGTCTATGAGGGTCATCGAACTCGTCATGATCCTTGGTTCAAGGACTTCAAGGAGTCACTCAAAGCGATGACTTTCGAACCAGAATCATCATCTTCTGCATCATGCCTTATGGCAAATGATGCTAAGGTAATTGAATGCTATCTATCTAAATCCAGTGATGATGAATCTGGTGATGAATTTGGACCCAGCTATGCAAAACTTGCTTCCCTTGTCACTAAACAACAGAAAGCTATGGAACACATTCAAAAACTATTAGACAAAAGCGATGATCTGTTAGACGCTGAAATGACTCGATCTCAGTCCTTAATTGAAGACATAAAAAATCTTCACGTTAAGTATGAGGAACTTGAAAGTCGTCATGAAACGCTCTCAATAGCTCATGAAAGGTTTTCCTATGATTATCTTCAAAGGAAGCAAGATCTTGAGAAATTGAGAGCGGCTCATGAAGATCTTCAAAAGGAAAGCGAGTCACTTCGCGCCGAACAGATCAGTTTAGCTCAGGAAGGAGTTGAACCACCATGTCTTAAATGCATTGAGCATGATAACGCTACTTCTGTTGCTGAATGCTCTACTGCTGCTACTGTTGCAATATCTTCAACTGTTGATGTGGAAACTAATCCCTCTGCTGAGGACACCACTGCTATTGCTGATGAGAATGCTAGGTTGAAGACACTGCTTGAAACAGGGATGTACAAAAGTCTCAAAGGGCATCCGACACTTTGTGATGTCCTCAAAAGGCAGATCCTGAACCGAAACCCTAGGAAAGAGGGTGTTGGGTTCGTAAGGAAAATGAATGCTGATGGCTCTTACTGGAAACCTGAGCAGTACCCCAAAACCACATGGGTTGTTGCAAAGGAACCTTCAGCAGATCCATCCACTCTATCTGGCTTCACTTGTGCTAACCCCATCGTTATTGATGAATCCTTTGATGCAAACTATAAACTGTTTAAGAATCAAAATGGTGAAGTGTTTGCCAGGTACATTGGTACTAACTGCAGGAATGGACCGCCCATGAAGAAGATCAGGGTGCCGAAAAGGTGTTTGGAGAAACTTCCTGTGAATGTCATCATGACACCACAGGTGAAGAAGACAAACCCTAGACCACAGGCTTCATACGGTCCAAATGCTTCATACAGACAGAGGACTCACCGGAGTCAAACTAACGCAAATGTTTTGCAGGGAAGCCATACTCAGGCCTATGAATATGAGCGCGGTCCTTTAAACCGCCATGTTCATAAGACCAAGAACTATTCTGCTTATTCTTATGAGTACTACTGTCCACCTGCAAGACTTTTTGCTAGGGCTCCAAAGCCAAAGTTCTCAGATGCTGCACTTAGACTCATTGCTTCGAAGCCACCCCTGAAGATGTGGGTGGCTAAGAAAGCTTAACTCTCTTTTGCTGGGAAAGGTCTCCAGCTGAAAACCAAAATCGTCTGACACTATTGCTGGGGACCTTAAACATCTTGTAGGGCGCAAGATCAAATGCCCAAATGGTCTTACTATGTACTTTGTTTCTAAATCGCTTGCAACTTGCCCTATCAGTCCTAATCTCGACCTAAGCTTTAATAATCCACTGGTTCGTCAAATGTTTTTGCTTCACAATTCTCTTCGTGAAGCCTATCCCCCTAACTGCACTGTAGGGTACGACACCAGCTGCTTCAGAATGGATTATTGATAGTGGGTGTACAAATCACATGACGGGCAAGCGAAGCCTTCTCATGGACTCAACTTTATGTCCATCAGACAAAAGTCACATCACATTTGCTGACACTGGTAAAAGCAAGGTATTGGGTCTAGGTAGAGTTGCAATCTCAAAGGATCAACACATGGATAAAGTCATGCTTGTTGAATCCCTTGGTTTCAACTTAATGTCTGTCTCAATGCTTTGCAATTTAAACATGATTGTGATGTTCGGAAAATATCGTTGCCTTGTATTAATGGAATCTGACAAGTCTCTAGTGTTTGAAGGGTATCGAAAAGATGATTTGTATGTGGTAGATTTCTCAGTAGGACCACAACTTGCAGTATGTCTTCTAGCAAAAGCTTCTGAACGCTGGCTCTGGCATCGAAGGCTAGGGCATGCTGGCATGAGGAACCTCCACACCCTTGCAAGGAAGAAGCATGTCATAGGCATCGAGGGCGTCAAGTTCAAGAAGGATCACTTATGTGGTGCCTGTGAAGCAGGAAAGATGACGAGGGCCAAGCATCCCTCGAAGACAATCATGACAACGACTCAACCCTTCGAACTGCTACACATGGATATTTTCAGTCCCACTCATTACTCAACTCTTACTACTACTGCTTGTCTCTATGGCTTTGTCATTGTTGATGATTATTCAAGATATACTTGGGTGCATATAATCCTTTACAAGACTGAAGTGCAGGATGTCTTCAGACGCTTCGCCAATCAAGCAATGAACAACTATGGCGCCAAGATAAAGCACATCAGAAGTGACAATGGCACTGAATTCAAGAACACTGGCCTTGATACATATCTTGATACTTTGGGCATCACACGTGAATTCTCAGCTCCGTACACGCCACAGGAGAATGGCGTCGTCGAACGGAAGAACAGAACACTTATTGAGATGGATCGAACGATGCTTGATGAATACAAGACTCCAAGAAAATTCTGGCCTGAAGCCATTGACACTGCATGCCATATCATCAACCGTGTTTATCTTCACAAGCTTTTGAACAAGACATCCTATGAGCTCCTTACTAGCAAGAAGCCAAATGTCAGCTACTTCAGAGTATTTGGCGCCAAGTGCTGGATCAAGGATCCACATCACACTTCAAAATTTGCACCAAAAGCACATGAGGGTTTTATGCTTGGATATGGAAAGGATTCTCACTCCTACAGAGTCTTCAATCTCTTTCATTACAAAGTGGTTGAAACAGTGGATGTGCGGTTCGATGAAACTAACGACTCACAAAGAGAGCAACCGCCAAATGTGCTAGATGAAGTTCCATCCGGTGAATCAATCAAACTTATGGGAACTGGAGAAATCATACCTTCTGAAGCTCAACCTGAAGAAGAACTTATCATCTCCGCACCTGATCAACCTGAAGACAATGCTCAGCTTGAAGACAATCCCTCTAACAATGATAATGATCAGCAAGAGCAAAATCTTCGTCCTGTACGTCCTCGTGTTGCAAATGAAGTGCAGATTGAGAGAATAATCGATACCATCAATGCACCAGGTCCACTCACTCGTTCAAGGGCAACTCAGCTAGCAAATTTCTGTGGGCACTTCGCATTCGTCTCAATAACAGAACCCAAGAAAGTTGAAGAAGCCTTCATGGAACCTGAATGGATTCAAGCTATGCAAGAAGAGCTTCAACAGTTTGAGCTGAATAATGTATGGGAACTGGTTAAGCGTCCCGATCCTCAGAAGCACAATATAATAGGCACCAAATGGATATATCGCAACAAGCAAGATGAGCATGGTCAAGTTGTCAGAAACAAAGCTCGTCTCGTTTCTCAAGGATACACTCAAGTTGAAGGGATTGACTTCGATGAAACATTTGCTCCTGTGGCTAGACTTGAAGCCATATGCATACTGCTGGCCTATGCAAATCATCATAACATACTTCTCTATCAAATGGATGTGAAGAGCGCTTTTCTCAATGGCAAGATTGAAGAAGAAGTGTATGTCGCACAACCACCTGGCTTTGAAGATCCAAAACATCCTGACATGGTATACAAGCTCAACAAGGCACTGTATGGCCTCAAACAAGCCCCTGGGCATGGTATGACACACTCAAAGACTTCCTAAAGAGCAAAGGCTTCAAATCTAGTTCCCTCGACCCCACTCTCTTCACGAAGACATATGATGGTGAACTGTTTGTGTGCCAAATATATGTGGATGACATTATCTTCGGCTGCACCAATCAGAAATACAGTGAAGAGTTTGGATATATGATGCAAGAGCAATATCAGATGTCCATGATGGGTGAGCTGAAGTTCTTCCTTGGTCTTCAAATACGCCAGCAACGCAATGGCATCTTTATATCTCAAGAGAAGTATCTCAAAGATTGCCTGAAGAAGTTTGGTATGCAAGACTGCAAAGGTTTCACGACGCCAATGCTAGCCAAACATCATCTGGGTCCCGACGACAATGGTAAAGAGTTCGATCAAAAGGTATACTGCTCCATGATTGGTTCCTTACTTTATCTTTGTGCATCTAGGCCAGATATTATGCTTAGTGTTTGCATGTGTGCTCGATTCCAAGCGGCACCAAAGGAATCGCATCACTTAGCTGTGAAGCGAATTCTTCGATATTTGGCTTACACCCCAACTCTGGGATTATGGTATCCAAAGGGCTCAGAGTTTGATCTGGTTGGTTTCTCGGATGTTGATTATGCTGGTGACAAGGTGGATCGCAAGTCTACATCAGGCACATGTCATTTTCTGGGACGATCACTTGTCTGTTGGCCTTCAAAGAAGCAGAACTGTGTATCTCTCTCTACTGCTGAATCTGAATACATTGCTGCTGGATCTTGCTGCGCTCAGCTTTTGTGGATGAAGCAAACACTCAAAGACTATGGCATTCATCTGAAGCAAGTGCCACTCTACTGCGACAACGAAAGCGCCATCAAGATTGCCAACAACCCAGTTCAGCACTCAAAGACAAAGCACATCGAAATTCGTCATCACTTTCTCAAAGATCATGTTGTGAAGGAAGATATTGATATCATACACGTTAACACTGAAGAGAAATTGGCAGATATCTTCACCAAGCCCTTGGATGAGAAGAGATTTTGGAAGTTACGGTGTGAGCTAAATATCTTGGAATCCTCAAATGTCCTGTGATCAGGCACACATCCTAACACTTATGCATATTGATGACTTAGATGTGCAACACACGAAGTAAAGTATATCTTCAATCAATGAAGACATACATTCTAAGTGTGAATACATTAATGTGGAATTTGACTTCGGAGCGCCACGATAATTGTGCGCCGTGTCTGGGTCTAATAATTCCTATACGGTGGGTAACGCCACCACCAAATTCTTTTGTTTGAAGTGTTTTACCCATGGCGTTACATTTGCTATGTCTTCACATTTTGTTTGTCTTCATTCTCAACTTGTCCTCATGATTATCTTCACTATGTTGATTTGATTGTCTTTTTCACGTATATATATACATAGTGTTTTGTCCTCTACAGCATTCACTTATAGCTATGTCTTCTTGTTGAATCTTTTGAACTAAGTGAATGTGATCGGACCCTAACCTCTCTATGCTTTCTATCTCAAACTCTACCTCTCCAAATCATATGCATTTTATTGAAACTGTCGAATGTCTTCTCTGCGTCCTTGTCAGTAGAAGATACAGAGACAAACATTAAGTCCGTTTTCAATGCCAATTCCTTCACCTGAAACCCGGAGAAGTGGGAACGACCACCCGACAATCCAGGCGTGTGTGGGAACGTGGAACAACCTCCGATAGGTTGCATGATGGCCATGTGTTCTTCAGATGTGAATCGCCAGGGGCACCTGTGTAATAACTTTGTGCCGTCCCTGTCCCTATAAATACACGCCTCACCACAGTCATTATCCATCTTCCACTCTCGCACGAACCCTAGCGCCATCACTAGTCCTCGACGACGCTGGCGACGAAGCGCTTAGTTGCTGCGACCTCTCCGACACCGTCTTCACGCCGGCTGCGGACATCGTCTTCTCCGCCGTCGCCGTAGGTGTCCTCCGTCGCCAAGTTAGGGCACGGACGATCGAACTTCTCGGCCTCCTCTTCCACTCCGTCTAGCAGTTTCTTGTGTGGTAAATAAAACTTCCTTTTTACGGCCTCTTTGATCCTATAGATCCGTCACTTTCTACCACAAGCAGTTTCTGTTCACACAAGTTGGATCCACTTCATACTGCATCTCATATTATGCCTAGTATGTTCACTTATGCTTCACAAAGTAGTTAGATTCCTCACTTGTACTGATCTGTGGATTCATACAAATCTGGAACCAACTCCTTATCTATGAGTGAATGTCTTCGCACGATGAGGTCAATGTCTTCTAAACTAATTTATCTTCAAAATCTTCTGAGAATGCATATGACCTCTTTCCCTTCCCTCGCACCTTAATGCTATCACAGGTACATGTCCGTGGGAGAATCCCTTGGTTCTCATAGTCTGCATTCATTTGCAGAATTCTTATAGCATCACATAAATTCTCCCGAAGCCAGTTCCTGTTTGTCCAGCAAGCGAAAGCCCTTGAAGCCTTTGAACATATTGAAGCCATTCAGTTTAAAGTTCATGGCTGCAGAGAAATCAGCAAGGAAGGGTGGCAGAAAGCATCGAGGTGAGACATCAAGAGATCTGCCCGATGACCTCTCAGAACTGTACAAGACAGATCCAGAAGAGGATTACAATTAGCGCAAGACACGAATCCAATGGATTCGACGATATTGGGCAGAACAGTGGTTCAAGTACAGATTTGTGACAAAGGAATATGCTGAAAAGAATGCCATCAAGCGACCATGGGGAGACTTCCTATACAAAAATCTTCAACCCAGGTCCAGAGATGAAGCCATTGAACAAGGCTTCTATCCCTGCATGGTCCGTGGACCACAGCCCGCGGATGCTGACCCATCGTCACTGCTCTGGTGTTGTGACGACAATCTTTTCAAGCGCAACTTCTAGTTTGCCCAGAATTCGGCAAAGCAGAACAAGAAGTCATTGGGACTAGACTTCAACCATGGTCCCTCTACTCCCCGTGCAGATAGCACCCGCGATGCCGAACCCAATGTCGTCGGTCCGTTCTACAACCTGGATGGCCTCATCACTCACATCTCTGTTCAAGGTGCCAAAGTGGATCATTCTGATGATGATGCTGACACTGATGAAGCCCCAGCTCCTACTCCAAAGCCGCAGAAGTCAAAGCTGCCTAAAGCTTCAAAGCCTGCCTCAGCACCAAAAATCTCACGGGCGAAGCCACTGGCTACTGCACCTCCTGAAGACAGTGTGTGGTCTGAAGATCTGTCACGCATCTCCAAGCCCCCAAGAGTCAAGATGCCTCTGCCACATACCAGCCAAGAACTGACTGCTGCTGCTATTCTGCGCAACGATGCCATTGATCTATCCAGTGATGAAGATCTTGCAGATGACGCTCTTGAGCAACTGATCAAGAGCAAAGAAGAAGCAGAAATCTTCAACAATTTGCCTCTCTTTGACGTGGCAATCATCCACGACTTCATCGATGAGTGGTTTGACACGCCCAACCTTAGCTTTGAAGATCTGCAACTTCCCATTGGCCTCAGTGTCGCTTTCCATGGCGCCATTGCTTCAGAGTTAGCTATAGCCCAGCGCATTGTTGAACTGAAGCAGAAGATTGACTTTGAGAAAGCTCAGTTCAAGAAGCATATGGCCAAGCTCAGTGTGCAAGAGGTCAAGAACTTCAAGATCATGCTGCACGAGCTCGAAGAAGCCTTTCTCAAGAAGCGTGAAGAAGCTCAAGGTTCTCGTGAGCGCATGAAGAGCCTGGCTGACAAGTGTGTGCAAGCCTACAATGAGGCTAAGAAGCGCAAGGCTCTTGGGCGTCCTGGCATTGACCCCAGGATGGGTGCAAAGCAGAAGAAGAAGAAGAAGAAGAAGAAGAAGAAGCTCGCTATGGCCGAACCCGACGCACCAAGGCAGGAAGCACATCCCATTGTCTTCCCAACCAGCATGACTGGCTCGAAGCCAAGGCCAGGTCTACCGCTTCAGACCTGAAGAACATGAGGACAGCTGAGGCTGAAGCCAGAAAGAGGAAACATCCTGAAGCTTATGCTGCTACTCCCTCCAAAAAGAAGCGCAAGACCAAGAAGGAACGGGCTGCTCCCACAGAGCCCTTAATTGTTGAACCTATCTCCATGGTTCGCCCTGCCGCTGAACATCAAGAGCGCTAACTGACTGTCCATGAGCCTGCTTTCACAGAGACTCATGAAGCTGAAGACATACCAGCAGCTGATCCCACCGCTGCTGAAGACATTGGTCATCATGACCATGTTGAAGATGATGTAGTTCTTCCTCAGATCGAGCACCAACAGGTATCATCGCCTGTGCTTACGCACAGCGAACTCATCAACATTGGTCGTCCTCTGACGCCAATTGCTCAGGATGCAACATGGGCTGATCACCCACAACAACAACAAGTCAGACCACTCCGGCAAGAAGAAGAAGATGACTTTGAGGCCTAGCCAACTCCATCTCCAAAGGCGTCGCCTGCGTTACGCAGGCTTCGCAAAGGACCAAGGTCTCAAGTCTTCGAGTCTGAAGCTAAAACTGCTGAAGACATCCCTGTTGGGGAACGCAGTAATTTCGAAAATTTTCCTACGCACACGCAAGATCATGGTGATGCACAGCAACGAGAGGGGAGAGTGTTGTCTACGTACCAACGCAGACCGACTGCGGAAGCGATCACACAACGTAGAGGAAGTAGTCGTATGTCTTCTTCCCGATCCGACCGATCCAAGCACCGTTACTCCGGCACCTCCGAGTTCTTAGCACACGTTCAGCTCGATGACGTTCCTCGGGCTCCGATCCAGCAAAGCGTCGAGGAAGAGTTCCGTCAGCACGACGGCGTGGTGACGATCTTGATGTACTACCGACGCAGGGCTTCGCCTAAGCACTGTAACGGTACGATCGAGGTGGAATTTGGTGGCAGGGGGCACCGCACACGGCTAAGGAACGATCTCAAGGATCAACTTGTGTGTCTTGGGGTGCCCCCTGCCCCCGTATATAAAGGTTGGAGGAGGGGGAGCCGGCCGTCCAGGGAGAGGAGGCGCAGGGGAGTCCTACTCCCACCGGGAGTAGGACTCCTCCCTCCAATCCTAATCCCATTAGGACTCCCGGGGGGAAAAGGAGAGAGAAGGGGGGGGGGGGGGGCGGCCCCCTATCCTAGTCCTACTAGGACTTGGGGAAAGGGGGGGCGCCGGCCAGCTTGTGGGCTTCCCTTTTTCTCTTTTCCACTAAAGCCCAATAGACCCATTAGTCTCCCGGGGGGTTCCGGTAACCCTCCCGGTATTCCGGTAAAATCCCGATTTCACCCGGAACACTTCCTATGTCCAAACATAGGCTTCCAATATATCAATCTTTACGTCTCGACCATTTCGAGACTCCTCGTCATGTCCGTGATCTCATCCGGGACTCCGAACAACCTTCGGTACATCAAAATGCATAAACTCATAATAACTGTCATCGTAACGTTAAGCGTGCGGACCCTACGGTTCGAGAACAATGTAGACATGACCGAGACACGTCTCCGGTCAATAACCAATAGCGGGACCTGGATGCCCATATTGGCTCCTACATATTCTACGAAGATCTTTATCGGTCAGACCGCATAACAACATACGTTGTTCCCTTTGTCATCGGTATGTTACTTGCCCGAGATTCGATCGTCGGTATCCAATACCTAGTTCAATCTTGTTACCGGCAAGTCTCTTTACTCGTTCCGTAATACATCATCTCACAACTAACATATTAGTTGCAGTGCTTGCAAGGCTTATGTGATGTGCATTACCGAGAGGGCCCAGAGATACCTCTCCGACAATCGGAGTGACAAACCCTAATCTCGAAATACGCCAACCCAACATCTACCATTGGAGACACCTGTAGTACTCCTTTATAATCACCTAGTTACGTTGTGACGTTTGGTAGTACCCAAAGTGTTCCTCCGGTGAACGGGAGTTGCATAATCTCATAGTTATAGGAACATGTATAAGTCATGAAGAAAGCAATAGCAACATACTAAACGATCGGGTGCTAAGCTAATGGGATGGGTCATGTCAATCAGATCATTCAACTAATGATGTGACCTCGTTAATCAAATAACAACTCTTTGTTCATGGTTAGGAAACATAACCATCTTTGATTAACGAGCTAGTCTAGTAGAGGCATACTAGTGACACTCTGTTGGTCTATGTATTCACACATGTATTATGTTTCCGGTTAATACAATTCTAGCATGAATAATAAACATTTATCATGATGTAAGGAAATAAATAATAACTTTATTATTGCCTCTAGGGCATATTTCCTTCAGTCTCCCACTTGCACTAGAGTCAATAATCTAGATTACACTGTAATGATTCTAACACCCATGGAGCCTTGGTGCCGATCATGTTTTGCTCGTGGAAGAGGCTTAGTCAACGGGTCTGCAACGTTCAGATCCGTATGTATCTTGCAAATCTCTATGTCTCCCACCTGGACTAAATCCCGGATGGAGTTGAAGCGTCTCTTGATGTGTTTGGTCCTCTTGTGAAATCTGGATTCCTTTGCCAAGGCAATTGCACCAGTATTGTCACAGAAGATTTTCATTGGACCCGATGCACTAGGTATGACACCTAGATCGGATATGAACTCCTTCATCCAGACTCATTCGTTTGCTGCTTCCGAAGCAGCTATGTACTCCGCTTCACATGTAGATCCCGCTACGACGCTTTGTTTAGAACTGCACCAACTGACAGCTCCACCGTTTAAAGTAAACACGTATCCGGTTTGCGATTTAGAATCGTCCGGATCAGTGTCAAAGCTTGCATCAACGTAACCTCTTACGGTGAGCTCTTTGTCACCTCCATATATGAGAAACATATCCTTAGTCCTTTTCAGGTATTTCAGGATGTTCTTGACCGCTGTCCAGTGATCCATTCCTGGATTACTTTGGTACCTCCCTGCTAAACTTATAGCAAGGCACACATCAGGTCTGGTACACAGCATTGCATACACGATAGAGCCTATGGCTGAAGCATAGGGAACATCTTTCATTTTCTCTCTATCTTCTGCAGTGGTCGGGCATTGTGTCTTACTCAATTTCATACCTTGTAACACAGGCAAGAACCCTTTCTTTGCTTGATCCATTTTGAACTTCTTCAAAATCTTGTCAAGGTATGTGCTTTGTGTAAGTCCAATTAAGCGTCTTGATCTATCTCTATAGATCTTTATGCCTAATATGTAAGCAGCTTCCCCGAGGTCTTTCATCGAAAAACTTTTACTCAAGTATCCCTTTATGCTATCTAGAAATTCTATATCATTTCCAATCAGCAATATGTCATCCACATATAATATTAGAAATGCTACAGAGCTCCCACTCACTTTCTTGTAAATACAGGCTTCTCCAAAAGTCTGTATAAACCCAAATGCTTTGATCACACTATCAAAGCGTTTATTCCAACTCCGAGATGCTTGCACCAGTCCATAAATGGATCGCTGGAGTTTGCATACTTTGTTAGCTCCCTTTGGATCGACAAAACCTTCTGGTTGTATCATATACAATTCTTCTTCCAGAAATCCATTCAGGAATGCAATTTTGACATCCATCTGCCATATTTCATAATCATAAAATGCGGCAATCGCTAACATAATTCTGATGGATTTAAGCATCGCTACGGGTGAGAAGGTCTCATCGTAGTCAACTCCTTGAACTTGTCGAAAACCTTTTGCGACAAGTCGAGCTTTATAGACAGTAATATTACCGTCAGCGTCAGTCTTTTTCTTGAAGATCCATTTATTCTCAATTGCTTGCCGATCATCGGGCAAGTCAACCAAAGTCCATACTTTGTTTTCATACATGGATCCCATCTCAGATTTCATGGCCTCAAGCCACTTTGCGGAATCTGGGCTCACCATCGCTTCTTCATAGTTCGTAGGTTCATCATGATCTAGCATCATGACTTCCAGAACTGGATTACCGTACCACTCTGGTGCGGATCTTACTCTGGTTGATCTACGTGGTTCAGTAGTATCTTGTTCTGAAGCTTCATGATCATCATCATTAGCTTCCTCACTGATTGGTATAGGTGTCGCAGAAACAGTATTCTGTGATGTACTATTTTCCAATAAGGGAGCAGGTACAGTTACCTCGTCAAGTTCTACTTTCCTCCCACTCACTTCTTTCGAGAGAAACTCCTTCTCTAGAAAGTTTCCGAATTTAGCAACAAAAGTCTTGCCTTCGGATCTGTGATAGAAGGTGTATCCAATAGTTTCCTTTGGATATCCTATGAAGACACACTTCTCCGATTTGGGTTCGAGCTTATCAGGTTGAAGTTTTTTCACATAAGCATCGCAGCCCCAAACTTTAAGAAACGACAACTTTGGTTTCTTGCCAAACCATAGTTCATAAGGTGTCGTCTCAACGGATTTTGATGGTGCCCTGTTTAACGTGAATGCGGCCGTCTCTAAAGCATAACCCCAAAACGATAGCGGTAAATCAGTAAGAGACATCATAGATCGCACCATATCTAGTAAAGTACGATTACGACGTTCGGACACACCATTACGTTGTGGTGTTCCGGGTGGCGTGAGTTGCGAAACTATTCCACAATTTTTCAAATGTACACCAAACTCGTAACTCAAATATTCTCCTCCACGATCAGATCGTAGAAACTTTATTTTCTTGTTACGATGATTTTCAACTTCACTCTGAAATTCTTTGAACTTTTCAAATGTTTCAGACTTATGTTTCATTAAGTAGATATACCCATATCTGCTTAAATCATCTGTGAAGGTGAGAAAATAACGATATCCGCCACGAGCCTCAATATTCATCGGACCACATACATCGGTATGTATGATTTCCAATAAATCTGTTGCTCTCTCCATAGTACCGGAGAACGGTGTTTTAGTCATCTTGCCTATGAGGCACGGTTCGCAAGTACCAAGTGATTCATAATCAAGTGGTTCCAAAAGCCCATCAGTATGGAGTTTCTTCATGCACTTTACACCGATGTGACCTAAACGGCAGTGCCACAAGTAAGTTGCACTATCATTATTAACTTTGCATCTTTTGGCTTCTACATTATGAATATGTGTATCACTATCTTCGAGATTCAACAAGAATAGACCACTCTTCAAGGGTGCATGACCATAAAAGATATTATTCATATAAATAGAACAACCATTATTCTCTGATTTAAATGAATAACCGTCTCGCATTAAACAAGATCCAGATATAATGTTCATGCTCAACGCTGGCACCAAATAACAATTATTTAGGTCTAATATTAATCCCGAAGGTAGATGTAGAGGTAGCGTGCCGACCGCGATCACATCGACTTTGGAACCGTTTCCCATGCGCATCGTCACCTCGTCCTTTGCTAGCGTCCGCTTATTCTGTAGTCCCTGTTTCGAGTTGCAAATATTAGCAACAGAACCAGTATCAAATACCCAGGTGCTACTGCGAGCTCTAGTAAGGTACACATCTATAACATGTATATCACATATACCTTTGCTCACTTTGCCATCCTTCTTATCCGCCAAATACTTGGGGCAGTTCCGCTTCCAGTGACCAGTCTGCTTGCAGTAGAAGCACTCAGTTTCAAGCTTAGGTCCAGACTTGGGTTTCTTCTCCTGAGCAGCAACTTGCTTGCTGTTCTTCTTGAAGTTTCCCTTCTTCTTCCCTTTGCCCTTTTTCTTGAAACTAGTGATTTTGCTAACCATCAACACTTGATGCTCCTTCTTGATTTCTACCTCCGCAGCTTTCAGCATTGCGAAGAGCTCGGGAATAGTCTTGTTCATCCCTTGCATATTATAGTTCATCACGAAGCTCTTGTAGCTTGGTGGCAGTGATTGGAGAATTCTGTCAATGACGCAGTCATCTGGAAGATTAACTCCCATCTGAATCAAGTGATTATTATACCCAGACATCTTGAGTATATGCTCACTGACAGAACTGTTCTCCTCCATCTTACAGCTATAGATCTTATTGGAGACTTCATATCTCTCAATTCGGGCATTTGCTTGAAATATTAACTTCAACTCCTGGAACATCTCATATGCTCCATGACGTTCAAAACGTCGTTGAAGTCCCGATTCTAAGCCGTAAAGCATGGCACACTGAACTATTGAGTAGTCATCAGCTTTGCTCTGCCAGACGTTCATAACATCTTGCGTTGCTCCAGCAGCGGGCCTGTCACCCAGCGGTGCTTCCAGGACGTAATTCTTCTGTGCAGCAATGAGGATAATCCTCAGGTTACGGACCCAGTCCGTGTAATTGCTACCATCATCTTTCAACTTTGCTTTCTCAAGGAACGCATTAAAATTCAACGGAACAATAGCACGAGCCATCTATCTACAATCAACATAAACATGCAAGATACTATCAGGTACTAAGTTCATGATAAGTTTAAGTTCAGTTAATCAAATTACTTAGGAACTCCCACTTAGATAGACATCCCTCTAATCTTCTAAGTGATTACGTGATCCAAATCAACTAAACCATAACCGATCATCACGTGAGATGGAGTAGTTTTCAATGGTGAACATCGTTATGTTGATCATATCTACTATATGATTCACGCTCGACCTTTCGGTCTCCGTGTTCCGAGGCCATCTCTGTATATGCTTGGCTCGTCAAGTATAACCTGAGTATTCTGCGTGTGCAACTGTTTTGCACCCGTTGTATTTGGACGTAGAGCTTATCACACCCGATCATCACGTGGTGTCTGGGCACGACGAACTTTGGCAACGGTGCATACTCAGGGAGAACACTTCTTGATAATTTTAGTGAGAGATCATCTTATAATGCTACCGTCAATCAAAGCAAGATAAGATGCATAGAAGGATAAACATCACATGCAATCATTATAAGTGATATGATATGGCCATCATCATCTTGTGCTTGTGATCTCCATCTCCGAAGCACCGTCATGATCACCATCGTCACCGGCGCGACACCTTGATCTCCATCGTAGCATCGTTGTCGTCTCGCCAATCTTATGCTTCCACGACTATCACTACCGTTTAGTAATAAAGTAAAGCATTACATCGCGATTGCATTGCATACAATAAAGCGACAACCATATGGCTCCTGCCAGTTGCCGATAACTCGGTTACAAAACATGATCATCTCATACAATAAAATCAGCATCATGCCTTGACCATATCACATCACAACATACCCTGCAAAAACAAGTTAGACGTCCTCTACTTTGTTGTTGCAATTTTTACGTGGCTGCTACGGGCTTAAGTAAGAACTCATCTCACCTACGCATCAAAACCACAATGATAGTTCGTCAAATAGACTCTGTTTTAACCTTCTCAAGGACCGGGCGTAGTCACACTTGGTTCAACTAAAGTTGGAGAGACAGTCTTCCGCAAGCCATCTGTGTGCAAAGCACGTCGAGGGAACCGGTCTCGCGTAAGAGTACGCGTAAGGTTGGTCCGGATCGTCTCACCCAACAATACCGCCGAACCAAAGTATGACATGCTGGTAGGCAGTATGACTTGTATCGCCCACAACTCACTTGTGTTCTACTCGTGCAAATAACATCAAACCATAAAACCTAGGCTCGGATGCCACTGTTGGGGAACGCAGTAATTTCAAAAATTTTCCTACGCACACGCAAGATCATGGTGATGCACAGCAACGAGAGGGGAGAGTGTTGTCTACGTACCAACGCAGACCGACTGCGGAAGCAATCACACAACGTAGAGGAAGTAGTCGTACGTCTTCTTCCCGATCCGACCGATCCAAGCACCGTTACTCCGGCACCTCCGAGTTCTTAGCACACGTTCAGCTCGATGACGTTCCTCGGGCTCCGATCCAGCAAAGCGTCGAGGAAGAGTTCCGTCAGCACGACGGCATGGTGACGATCTTGATGTACTACCGACGCAGGGCTTCGCCTAAGCACTGTAACGGTACGATCGAGGTGGAATTTGGTGGCAGGGGGCACCGCACACGGCTAAGGAACGATCTCAAGGATCAACTTGTGTGTCTTGGGGTGCCCCCTGCCCCCGTATATAAAGGTTGGAGGAGGGGGAGCCGGCCGGCCAGGGAGAGGAGGCGCAGGGGAGTCCTACTCCCACCGGGAGTAGGACTCCTCCCTCCAATCCTAATCCCATTAGGACTCCCGGGGGGAAAAGGAGAGAGAAGGGGGGGGGGCGGCCCCCTATCCTAGTCCTACTAGGACTTGGGGAAAGGGGGGGGGGCGCCGGCCAGCTTGTGGGCTTCCCTTTTTCTCTTTTCCACTAAAGCCCAATAGACCCATTAGTCTCCCGGGGGGTTCCGGTAACCCTCCCGGTATTCCGGTAAAATCCCGATTTCACCCGGAACACTTCCTATGTCCAAACATAGGCTTCCAATATATCAATCTTTACGTCTCGACCATTTCGAGACTCCTCGTCATGTCCGTGATCTCATCCGGGACTCCGAACAACCTTCGGTACATCAAAATGCATAAACTCATAATAACTGTCATCGTAACGTTAAGCGTGCGGACCCTACGGTTCGAGAACAATGTAGACATGACCGAGACACGTCTCCGGTCAATAACCAATAGCGGGACCTGGATGCCCATATTGGCTCCTACATATTCTACGAAGATCTTTATCGGTCAGACCGCATAACAACATACGTTGTTCCCTTTGTCATCGGTATGTTACTTGCCCGAGATTCGATCGTCGGTATCCAATACCTAGTTCAATCTTGTTACCGGCAAGTCTCTTTACTCGTTCCGTAATACATCATCTCACAACTAACATATTAGTTGCAGTGCTTGCAAGGCTTATGTGATGTGCATTACCGAGAGGGCCCAGAGATACCTCTCCGACAATCGGAGTGACAAACCCTAATCTCGAAATACGCCAACCCAACATCTACCATTGGAGACACCTGTAGTACTCCTTTATAATCACCCAGTTACGTTGTGACGTTTGGTAGTACCCAAAGTGTTCCTCCGGTAAACGGGAGTTGCATTAATCTCATAGTTATAGGAACATGTATAAGTCATGAAGAAAGCAATAGCAACATACTAAACAATCGGGTGCTAAGCTAATGGGATGGGTCATGTCAATCAGATCATTCAACTAATGATGTGACCTCGTTAATCAAATAACAACTCTCTGTTCATGGTTAGGAAACATAACCATCTTTGATTAACGAGCTAGTCTAGTAGAGGCATACTAGTGACACTCTGTTGGTCTATGTATTCACACATGTATTATGTTTCCGGTTAATACAATTCTAGCATGAATAATAAACATTTATCATGATGTAAGGAAATAAATAATAACTTTATTATTGCCTCTAGGGCATATTTCCTTCAATCCCGGCTGCATCAGCCGATGACACCCAAGAAGAAGAACGTGTTCCTACTCCCCCAACTACTGAAAAAGTTGTTCTCGAGGAGAATGTGTTTGTGCCCGACCCTCTAGCTCATCAAGTGGAGGTAGAAAACTTGAGGCTGCCACCACCAACTCCAATGAAGCCACTGACGTTGCCATGGCTGAAGCAAATGTGGAGCCTGCACCAACCCAAGAACCAGAAGTCAGCGAAGTCAATGATACTACTGCTTCTGTTCCTGCGCTTGCTGCTGGCCCTCAGTTTGACTATCATATTGAGCATAGGCCTCAGGTACAGAAGCCAATGCCAAGGTTGCCCAGGTTTCCAGGTCCTGCAACAGCACCTGGATCCTTCAATGTCAACGGCTTCAAAGCAGACAACACCTTCTTCAATAGCTCCAAGAACCCCTACTCAAGCGAACGAATATCTTATGATCGGTTCTGGAGCTATCCGTAGCGAAGCTATTACTCCTGCATTCTATACAATCAAGGTTGCATCTTCCCACATATGCGTCTTGACACCGAAGCAATAGCTGGTATGCCTTGTCTGGAAGAAGCTCTGAATTGCTTCAAAGAGGTTGGATTGTTGCACTTCATCACCGACCAAGAGCACTGGAATGAAGAGTTGCTGCTCCAATTTTATGCCACACTTCACATACGTGGTTACAACAGAGATTCGAAGACTTGGGTCCTGGAGTGGATGACAGGAAATGTTCATCACGAAGCCAAAGCCTTTGATATCATTGAGCTCACTGGTCTGCCCACTCCTGGAGATCTCTATGAACCTGGATGTCAACTTCACGGTGAAGCTATGGAAAGCATCTTTCAGAGGCCTGAACCAAACATGAGTCAGATGCTCAGTATGATGAAGCCTTTGCCACAAGATGCTGCATATCCTAAGGAGTTCTTTGTTGAAGACCTTGAGTATCTGCCAAGGACTATCTATCACATTATAAGGCGAACTCTCTGGCCCATCAAAGGACATTCTCCACATGCAAAGCTGGAAGGTGCAATGAAGACTTTGGTCTTCTATATTCTTCATGGCAAATGCTTCAATGCACAAGACTTCTTCATCCGCCAACTTGCTGCATCAGGATCTGATCTTTTTGGCTTGAAGTTCTATGCTCCATGGATAATGTGTCTGATTAAACTCCACTCAGCTATCTCATATCAGCCATCTGCTCACAATCATCGGATCTTTCTGCCTGATGTGGATATGTACGTTGAAGCCATTTATCCTGAGCCTGCCAAGGAACCTCTCAGTCTTCAGAATGCGGAGCATTAAAGTTTCACTCAAAACATTGAAGGAGCTGAAGCAGTCACTCGTGTTTATCCTCTGGTAGGTACTACACGTGCACCTCATCGTGCTCTTACTGAAGCCACTGAAAGCACTATTGCCAACGACCCAAGAAGCGATCTCATGTTCTCAATGACCGAGAGCTTCTGGTTGCTCTTCATCAGAAACAGGATAGGCATCATGACTGGCTGAAGTGCCAAATGCAAAGCCTCTTGGTGGATGTCAACCGCATTCGCAATCTTGCCACCAAGAATGCCTTTGTAGCCCATGAAACTTGTCGGCGTACATGGAAAGGGCTGACGCTTATGTGTCCTAAGGATGATCTTCAAGAGGATGGCTTCTCTGAACGTTTCAAGTTTGACTCCACACCTCCCAGAAGGGCTGTGCTGCGACGAACCCCATCTCTTGAAGACTCTGAGTTTTCTTCCTCTGCGGCAACTGTGAATGCCAGAGTGATCGAGGACGAAGATGATGCCACTTCACCGCCCCTACTTCTGCACGCCTCGACACTGCCCCAAGTTCTTCTGCACCGCCGAACACCACCGACGACCCTGCTGCCTCACCTACTCTTCGTGGGAACGAGTAGATGCTCTATGTCTTCAAACCTTTTTGGTCCTCACTGACAAAAGGGGGAGAAGCTTATGAGTTTGATAGTCTTCAAGCGGGTCCATATGGGTGGTTACTTTATGTTTTGCCTAGTGTTTACAACTCTCGTTTTATACATTTGGTTCTTTGAGTTGTAACACTTAAACTCGATGGTCATCTGCTACTTATTTGCTATTTTGTGATGCGATGATAAATTCCGCATGTGCGATGATAAATTCCGCACTTAGATCATTTTGCAGACGTCCATTTTTCATTATGCATGTTCATTATCTTCACATACCTTTCATGCGTGATGAATTGTCATCATAAATTGAAGAGGATCTCCACAAGTACAACCTGCCATGTGCATTTGCATTCCAAAAGCAAATTACTTATATGCACATCTTCAAGGGGAGCCCTTGCAACTTATGAAGACAATTCCTTATCCTTTACAATTTCACATATTATATTCCCCGTTGAAAACTTCAACTAGTTTGTCATCAATCACCAAAAAGGGGGAGATTGTAAGTGCATCTAGTGCCACCCCTAATTGGTTTTGGAGTATTGACGACAAACCTAGTTAAGGGACTAATGTGTTTGTGAGAATTGCAGGATAACACAGGTAGAAGTCCCTCATTGATTCGGTTTTCCTACCAGAGATGACCCCTAAAAATGTATGAAGACACTAAAGTTAAAGGTGGTATGTGAAGACATTCACATTGAAGATTATGACAAGAGAAGACATCGCATGAAGACTATGGAGCGCGAAGACTTAGATCTTTCGTAGTTCTTTTTCTTCTTTGTTGAGTCATAGGAACCACCGTACTGTTAAGTGGGGTCCAAGAAAACCAGTCAGAATGACTGAAGTGATGCTTAACCAAAATCCTATGTCTTCGAGTGAAGACTATGAGAGCGAATCTTGTTCAAAGTTGGACAAGTTAGCTTTGCTTGTAGCCCAAGTAAAGTTGCCGTGTGTGTTTGAAATCTAACCGTTGGAACACGTGTCAGTTCCTTAGTGACCCAAGGTCATTTCGGACAAATCAGGTCGGGTTGCCTAGTGGCTATAAATAGCCCACCCCCTACAACCATAGACGGTTGGCTGCTCAGAGTTAAAGTACGGCTTTTGTCGTTTGAGAGCAACCCACCTCGAAGCCTTTGAGAGAGAATTCCTTGAGAGGATAAATCCCTAATCACCCAGAGCCAAGGAGTGTTAGGCATCACTTAAGTCTTCTTGTCTATGTGATCTGAAGACTTATTACACTTGAGGACTATGAATCCTCCAGCCGGTTAGGCATCGCGTTCTGAGCATCCAAGAGTCATTGTGGATCGTCGGTGAACGAAGTATGTGAAGGTTTGGAAGTTTACCTTGAAGACTTACCAGAGTGATTGGGGAAGGTCTGTGTGACCTTAGCTCAAGGGGAATACGGAGAGGACTAAGTGTTCTGAGCTGTGTGCTCAGGACTAAGTGTCCGGGACTGAGTGTCCTCAGGTTTAGATACCTATCCGCCCTAACAAGACGTACAACTGTCACAACAGTTGGAACTGGTCTACCAAACCTTTGTCTTCGTCACGCACACTGGTTCTATCCTTCTCATCTCTTTATTTACGGTTGGCTCTTGTAAAGTCAGTGCCTATTTGCTTTATCTATTTGTCTTCACTATGTACCTAATCCTTACTGCCTAGCTACTATTAGTCAGTGTGGTTTCACTTCATTGAATGCTTGACTATTGTCTGTCTAGTGTAGTCTATCTTCCGCTGCATCATGATAGGTTTATTTCTATCGTTTGTCTTCGAAACTCACATGTTTTGAAGATTTTCATAAAAATCGCCTATTCACCCCCCTCTAGTCGTTATAACACACTTTCAATAGTAGATATGATCAACATAATGATGTTCGCCATTGAAAACTACTCCATTTCACGTGTTGATCGGTTATGGTTTAGTTGATATGGATCACGTGATCACTTAGATGATTAGAGGGATGTCTATTTAAGTGGGAGTTATTAAGTAATATGATTAATTGAACTTTAATATATCACGAACTTAGTCCTGATAGTATTTGCATACCTATGTTGTAGATCAATAGCTCGCGTTATTGCTTCCCTATGTTTTATATGTGTTCCTAGAGAAAACTAAGTTGAAAGATGATAGTAGCAATGATGCGGACTGGGTCCATGATCTGAGGTTTATCCTCATTGCTGCACAGAAGAATTATGTCCTTGATGCACCGCTAGGTGACTGACCTATTGCAGGAGCAGATGCAGACGTTATGAACGTTTGCCTAGCTCAATATGATGACTACTTGATAGTTTAGTGCACCATGCTTTATAGCTTAGAATCAGGATTTCAAAGACGTTTTGAACGTCATGGACCATATGAGATGTTTCAGGAGTTGAAATTAATATTTCAAGCAAATACCTGAGTTGAGAGATATGAAGTCTCCAACAAGTTCTATAGCTAAAAGATGGAGGAGAATAGCTCAAGCAGTGAGCATGTGCTCAGATTGTCTGGGTACTACAATCGCTTGAATCAAGTGGGAGTTAATCTTCCAGATAAAATAGTGATTGACAGAATTCTCTAGTCACCATCACCAAGTTAGTAGAACTTCTTTATGAACTATAGTATGCACGGGATGACGTAAATGATTCCCGAGCTTTTCATGATGATGAAATCGATGAAGGTAGAAATCAAGAAAGAGCATCAAGTGTTGATGATTAACAAGACCACTAGCTTCAAGAAAAGGGCAAAGGGAAAGAAAGGGAACTTCAAGAAGAACGGCAAGCAAGTTGCTGCTCAAGTGAAGAAGCCCAAGTCTGGACCTAAGCCTGAGACTAAGTGCTTCTACTGCAAAGGGACTAGTCATTGGAAACGGAAATGCCCTGAATATTTAGTGGATAAGAAGGATGGCAAAGTGAACAAGGGTATATTTGATATACATGTTATTGATGTGTACCTTACTAATATTTATAGTAGCCCCTGGGTATTTGATACTTGTTCGGTTGCTAAAAAATTAGTAAATCGAAACAGGAGTTACAAAATAAATATAGACTAGTTAAGGGTGAAGTAACGTTGTGTGTTGGAAGTGGTTCCAAGATTGATATGATCATCATCGTACACTCCCTATACTTTCGGGATTAGTGTTACACCTAAATAAATGTTATTTGGCGTTTGCGTTGAGCATGAATATGATTTTATCATGTTTACTTCAATACGGTTATTCATTTCAAATCAGAGAATAATTATTGTTCTATTTATATGAATAAAACCTTCTTTGGTTATACACCCAATGAAATTGGTTTGTTGGATCTCGATCGTAGTGATACACATATTCATAATATTGAAGCCAAAAGATGCAAAGTTAATAATGATAGTGCAACTTATTTGTGGCACTGCCATTTGGGTCATATTGGTATAAAGCGCATGAAAAAACTCCATGCTGATGGGCTTTCGGAATCACTTGATTATGAATCAGTTGATGCTTGCGAACCATGCCTCATGGGCAAGATGACTAAGACTCCGTACTCCGGAACAATGGAGCAATCAACAAACTTGTTGGAAATAATACATACTGATGTATGCAGTCCAATGAGTGTTGAGGCTCGCGGCGGGTATCGTTATTTTCTGGCCTTCACAGATGATTTGAGCACATATGGGTATATCTACTTGATGAAACATAAGTCTGAAACATTTGAAAAGTTCAAAGAATTTTTTAGAGTGAAGTGGAAAATCATCATAACAAGAAAATAAAGTTTCTACGATTTGATCGCAGAGGCGAATATTTGAGTTACGAGTTTGGTCTTCAATTAAAACAATGTTGTCGGAGTAAATGACCACGGGTAGCCTAGCCGGCTCCCCCTGGCCCTTCTGAAAAAATTACGAGCCGATCCGGCCCTCAAGAGTCCAAGACGTGGGGCCGCCTTCCCCTTGCCGGCTGTCTCCCAGGCCGACTATCAGAAGGCGGCCCGGCTTTAGCCCTCATGAAGAAAACCGCGGGAGGGCTGGCTCCAAGAGGCCGGCCGCGAGAAGGCCGACTCCAAGAAGCCGGCTCCCACAAAGCAGTCAAGATCGTACCCACGAAGTCTGCATCCACATAATGGCGATGTGACGGGGCGTGGCTATGGTAAAGCCTGCCACCCCCGAATCCCGGAGCACGCCTGGCACAGTGCGTCGTACGGGGTGGCCATGACCCGTCCGGCGCGGCACTATTGCCATGTTGACCCTGATGCCACCCACAAGCCGTCAGCACGGCCCATGGGCGGTGGGCCCCTTCGGGCGGAGAGACACCCGAAGGCGGCCAGGCCTCCCCCAGT
This sequence comes from Triticum monococcum, assembly GCA_034509565.1. Taxonomy (NCBI): domain Eukaryota; kingdom Viridiplantae; phylum Streptophyta; class Magnoliopsida; order Poales; family Poaceae; genus Triticum; species Triticum monococcum. Next base: position 678,760,134 of record CM067845.1, read on the forward strand.
CGGCCCGAGACAGGGCCGGCTCCCCACAGCCGGCCTGCCCCCTCCCTCGAAGGAGACGCCCCATTAAGAAGACAAGACGCGGTGAGGCTACAGCGATCGCCCGCCGGACGGCGGCACTGTAGCCACGCCCACCTCGGCGAAGCCCTCGTCACCAAGATTGAAGCAACAGTAACCAGCCACCGACAAGGCCCTTGACAGTGGGGCCTACCTGTCGACCAAGGAGCCGGCAGCCGGCGGGACCCACCAGCCGGCGGGCCCCAGCAGCCAGCGCAGAAGCCGGCGAGCGTAGACACAAACGGCAGGGCCCCACGCCCAGCCGGATTACCATTGTACCCCCGGGGGGTAGGCCTATATAAACCACCCGGGGCACCCATGCAAAGGGTGGATCGAAGCTAGTTCTAGACACCACATAGAGAGGCGAGGAGAGCTAGCCGCGCCCTTCTTCTTCTTCTCGCCAAACAGCTCAAGGAGCATCTTGTAGCCACTCGTTCATCTAGTGATCATGCGGAGACCCCGCAGAGCAGCAGTAGGGGTGTTATCTCCACGGAGAGCCCCGAAGCTGGGTAAGATTCGCCGGCGTGCATGTCTTCGCCTCATCCCGTTTCCAGGCACCGGCGACGTCTTACTGGCTCCCACAATGATAAGCCACCCATTGGCATATGTCGCACCTACCACCCGACATTTGGCGCCCGCCGTGGGGCCAGGTGCACCGTCGTCTGGAGACCTGTTCTGGACGGGAACCCTCTTCCTCCCCAGCGAGCGTAGCCAGCCTGGCGCGCCCGATGGCGCTTGCCACGACGTGCTGCAAGGTGTCACCAACGCCTGCGCAGCGAGCGGCCTCGCCGATCTCCTAGACAAGACCCTCATCTCCGACGAGCTCGCCTCTGTCGCGGGCACCGACCACCTCGTCAACCTCCTCGGCCAGCTCCACGTCTCCGGCGAGCCTGCTGTGGACTTGGAGTCTGTTGGCTCCATGGATCCAATGCCTGTCGACTTCGACACGGCCTCGCTCGATGCTTTCCCCACCAACGTCACGATCTACAACGACCCGCTTCCCCGAGCCGATGGCTGCGACGCCGCCACCGCCGAGGTGATGGTCATCGGCCACAGAGGCGCTTCTAACGAGAGCGCCCCCGACGCCCCGCATGCGGCGGTCCACGACTTGTCCATCCCCCTCCCGGCCGACGCCGACGCCGAAGCACTGGAGGCTCGCCGCCTCGCCCTCCTCGCGGAGGGCCGGAAGTTGGCTTCCATGAGACGCCTTACTGAGGCCCACCAGCGCGAAGCCGACCGCTCCGCCTTTGGCACGCCGCCCCCAGGCGGGCCAAGCCGGACCGGCATTGTCAGACAGCGCGGCGCTGCCCTCGCCGACACGCTAGGAGTCGACCGCCCAGTCTACGCCACTCCACTCAAGAACCTGCGCGCCGCCCAGGCGGCCGTAGACGAGCTAGACGGACTGGGGGCCGAAGAACTCCCCCACATGACCAGACGCATCCAGTAGCTAATCGATGCAGCTGCACAGCGGCACGAAGCCGACGCCCGCGCGGAAATCCCTCCCCCGCGCCGAGATCACGGCGCGACGTCCCGGACACCGACTAAGGGTAAAACCCGCGTGCGGCACGAGAAAGAGCCGGCTGCCAGCCGAAGCCGAACCCGGATCTCCATCGAGCGAGACGCAGAAGGCCATCCCCGGGCCGTGGAGCGGCGGAGCAACGCGCCTCCGCCTCGGCCCCGTGGGGAGAGATATCCCACCCCACCGCCTGTCACGCATCCGACTCTCAGCGGCCGACTAGGTCGCCATGAAGGAGTCAGCGAGAACGACGCCCGCCATCGGATCAACTGCCTAGCGTGGTCCCTGGCGCTAGAAGAAGAAGATGATGTCGGCCCGCCTTGCTTTGGCCCCCGCATCCGCGATGAGCCTTTCCCCAAAGGATTCTCGCTCCCAAGAGACACGCCCAAGTACAACGGCTCCATGAAGCCGGAAGATTGGTTGATCGACTACTCCACGGTGGTTAGCATAGCAAACGGCAACAGGCGTGTTGCCGTGAAGTACATGCCCCTCATGCTGCAAGGCACGGCGCGGACCTGGCTCAACAGCCTCAAGCCATACAACATCAACAGCTGGCTAGACTTCACAGAAGCCTTCGTCTGCAACTTCACCAGCACCTACAAGCAGGCTCCCAAGCCCAGACAGCTCTCCTTGTGCGTACAAGGCCCCGCCGAGTCCACTCGTGACTACCTCACGCGTTGGGCCGAGCTCCGCAACTCTTGCGAGGGGGTGCACGAGGTGCAAGCCATAGAATACTTCACTGCTGGGTGCCGAGAAGGCACCCTCCTCAAGCACAAGCTCCTCTGCGATGAGCCGACTACCCTCGACGAGCTTCTGGTCATAGCGGACAAGTACGCCACCGCCGACTCCTCAATGAAGACTGAACTCCGGGTAGACGCGTCCGGGAAGGTACTCAACCCGGCGCCCAAGACGCCGGCTGGGGACTCCGGCCGACGCCCACACCAGAACGACCACAAGCGCAAGGGTCCCGTGCCGCCCTCCACCAGTCGGCAGGTGGCCACAGTCGAAGACGAGCAGCCCGAAGGGCGGCCCGCACCCAAGAAGCAGAGGGGCGGCAAGCCGGCTTGGCAGCCGGCCTTCTCCTACGAGCAAACTCTCGACGCCCCATGCAAGTTCCACAGCGGCGCGAAGCCGTCCAACCACACAACCCAGAAGTGCCACTGGCTCACCCGAATCTCCAAAGGCGAAGGGCTCGCGCCGCCTCCGCCTGCTGGTCCGCTGCCTCCGGCTCCGCAGCCGCCAACCGCTCGGCCTGCAGTCAGAGGCGTGCACGATGAGTTCCCCGACGAGCATGCCGCTTATGTCGTATTTACAAGCCCGCCCGAAGACTGGCGCAGCAGACGCCAAGAGCACCAGGAAGTCAACACGGTCGCTACCAACCCCGCCGAGCACATGCACTGGTCAGAAAAGCCTATCAACTGGAGTCGGGCCGACCACCCAGAGGTGATGCCATCTCCCGGCTCTTATGCATTGGTTTTGGATGCCACCCTTGCAACGGACAGACGCGCCGGCCGTTTCTCCCGCGTGCTGATAGACAGCGGGAGCAACATCAACATCCTGTACCGTGACACCCTGGAGAAGCTGAACGTCAAGACGAAGCAACTCATGCCTACTCGGACTGTGTTCCATGGCATTGTACCTGGCCTGTCCTGCGCCCCCATTGGCAAGATCAAGATTGATGTACTCTTTGGGGACAAGGATCATTTCCGCCGGGAGGCGATCTGGTTTGAAGTGGTGGACCTGGAGAGCCCCTACCATGCATTGCTTGGCCGTCCTGCTTTGGCCAGGTTCATGGCTGTTCCCCACTACGCTTACCTCAAGATGAAGATGCCGAGCACCAACGGCATCATCACCATAGCCGGTGATTACAAGAAATCTTCCGAGTGCGCAGCAGCCAGCAGCCGGCTGGCCGAGTCCCTTGTGATTGCCGAAGAAAAGAAGATGTTGGACCGAGTCGTGGCCATGGCCGGCAAACGGCCGGCCCTGTCCCCCGATCCCAAGGAGTGTAATGCCCAAGGATCTTTCCAGCCGGCCAAGGAGACGAAGAAGATACCTCTTGACCCCGAGCACCTAGAGAGGTTTGCCATCATCGGTGCAAACCTAAAACAGCAAATAGGAAGGCGAGCTCGCCGATTTCCTCCGTGAGAATCGGGACATCTTTGCATGGTCCCCCAAGGACATGCCGGGTGTTCCGAAGGAATTCGCCGAGCACAAGCTACATGTCCGAGAAGACGCAAAACCAGTCAAACAACCCCTCCGTCGACTGTCGGAGGAGAAAAGAAGGATTGTAGGAGAAGAGATAGCCCGGCTTCTGGCAGCCGGCTTCATTATGGAGGTTTTCTTTCCAGAGTGGCTCGCCAACCCGGTCCTCATGCTAAAGAAGAACAACAAGTGGCGCATGTGCATAGACTACACGAGCCTCAACAAGGCCTGCCCCAAAGATCCCTTTGCCCTGCCAAGGATTGATCAAGTGATAGACTCCACGGCCGGATGCGAGCTGTTGAGTTTCTTGGATGCTTACTCAGGATACCACCAGATAAAGTTAGATCCGGCAGACCGCCTGAAGACCGCCTTCATCACGCCATTCGGAGCTTTCTGCTACCTGACTATGACATTCGGCTTAAGAAATGCCGGTGCCACTTTTCAGCGTTGCATGCAGAAGTGCCTCCTCAAGCAGCTCGGCAGAAATGCCCACGTCTACGTAGACGACATTGTGGTGAAGACGGAGAAGCGCGGCACCTCGCTGGAAGACCTCAAGGAAACATTTGAGAACCTGCGCCAGTTCCAGATCAAGCTCAACCCCGAGAAATGCGTGTTCGGAGTGCCAGCCGGCCAGCTCCTAGGCTTCCTGGTCTCCGAACGCGGCATCGAGTGCAACCCAGCAAAGATCAAGGCCATTGAGAGAATGGCGATTTCCACCAAACTTCGAGACATCCAGAAGTTCACCGGGTGCTTGGCCTCCCTGAACCGCTTCATCAGCCGGCTCGGAGAGAAAGCTCTCCCCCTCTACCGCCTCATGAAGAAGACCAATCACTTCGAGTGGAATGACCAAGCCGACCAAGCTTTTCACGAGCTGAAGAAGATGCTGGCCACGCCGCCTGTCCTGACGGTGCTGACTGAGAAAGAGCCCATGCTCCTCTACATTGCTGCAACCAGCCAGGTGGTCAGCACCGTCATCGTAGTCCAGTGCCCAGAAGAGGGCCGAGCCCAGCCGGTCCAGAGGCCGGTGTACTATTTGAGTGAGGTGTTGTCTACCTCGAAGCAGAACTACCCGCACTACCAGAAGATGTGCTATGGTGTGTACCTCGCCGCCAAGAAGCTGAAGCCCTACTTCCAAGAGCACCCCATCATGGTCATATGCACCGCCCCGCTTGCCGAGATCATAGGCAGCCAGGATGCATCCGGCCGGGTGGCGAAATGGGCCATCGAGCTGGCCCCCTACACGATCTTCTACCAGCCTCACACCGCCATCAAGTCCCAAGCATTGGCCGACTTCCTCGTTGACTGGGCCGAGACCCAATACCTGCCGCCAGCTCCCGACTCCACTCATTGGCGCATGCACTTCGATGGGTCCAAGATGCGCACCGGCTTGGGAGCCGGCGTCATCCTCACCTCTCCCAAAGGCGACAAGCTCAGATACACGCTGCAAATTCACTTTGCCGCCTCCAACAACGTGGCCGAGTACGAGGCGCTCATACACGGGCTCTGGCTTGCCAAAGAACTCGGCATTCGCCGGATCCTATGTTACGGCGACTCGGACTTGGTAGTCCAGCAATCATCCGGGGACTGGGACGCCAAGGACGCAAATATGGCAAGCTACCGTTTCCTCATTCAGCAAATCAGCGGGCACTTTCAAGGATGCGAGTTCCTCCACGTACCGCAAGCCGACAACGAGCCAGCTGATACCTTGGCTCGAATAGGCTCCACTCGGCAGGCAATACCAACCGGTGTCTCTCTACAACGCCTCCTCAAGCCGTCTATCAAGCCGTCTCCAGAGTCTGATTCCATCTTCGTGCCGCCTGACCCCGACGCAGCCGGGTTCGGCTCGAAGAACCAAGCAAGTGACCCGGGGACTTCGATAGTCGGCCCGGGGACGTTAGTAGGTGGCTCGGGGACTTCCGTAGTTACGCCCGACCCGGGGACGGCTGCACCCGGCTCGGGGACTGCGGTAGTCGGCCCGGGGACTGCACCAACACAACAGTCGGCGGTCGACTCCAGCATTTTACCACCCAGCCCGCCCGCCCTGGTTGCAGTAGCCGTGTTGGCAATAGAAGAAGTCGCAGCTCCATCATGGGCCCAGTCCATCCTCAACTTCCTAATAAACCAAGATCTGTCGGCTGACGAAACAGAGGCAAGACAAGTCCAACGCCGAGCCGGAGCATACACAATCGTCAATAGAGAGCTCGTCAAGCGCAGTGTCACTGGAGTCCTCCAGTGATGCGTCGAGCAAGAGAAGGGAATTGCAATCCTCAGAGACATCCACCAAGGAGAATGTGGCCACCATGCGGCCTCAAGATCACTCGTCGCCAAAGCTTTCCGCCATGGGTTCTTTCGGCCGACTGCTTTGGATGACGCCAAGGAGTTAAACATTGCAAAGGGTGCCAACTCTTCAGCTCCAAGCAACATATGCCGGCTTCGGCACTCAAAACCATTCCCCTCACTTGGCCCTTCGCCGTTTGGGGACTGGACATGGTGGGCCCATTCAAGACGGCGCGTAGCGGCATGACACATCTGCTTGTCACCGTGGACAAATTCACCAAATGGATTGAGGCAAAGCCGATCAAGAAGCTGAATGGGCCGGCTGCCATGACATTCATCGCAGATATAACAACTCGGTACGGTGTGCCACACAGCATCATCACCGACAACGACACGAATTTCGCCAAGGGAGCATTGGCGCGTTTCTGCGCGACGCAGGGCATCCGGTTGGACTTAGCGTCCGTTGCCCACCCGCAGTCAAACGGCCAGGTTGAGCGAGCTAACGGCCTCATCCTTTCCGGCATCAAGCCCCGACTGGTCGTACCACTGGAACGGTCGGCCGGCTGTTGGCTCGATGAGCTGCCAGCCATCCACTGGAGTCTGCGCACTACCCCAAACAAGTCAACCGGCTTCACTCCTTTCTTCCTCGTGTATGGTGCCGAGGCGGTCATCCCAACTGACATCGAGTTCGACTCGCCTCGGGCAACCATGTACACGGAGGCGGAGGCCAAGGAAGCATGAGAAGACGGCGTCGACCTGCTGGAAGAAGGCCGGCTGTTAGCCCTCAGTCGGTCCGCCATCTACCAGCAGGGCTTGCGCCGCTACCACAGCCGGAAGGTCAAACCAAGATCTTTCCAAGAGGGCGACCTCGTGCTCCGGCTGATCCAGCGAACAGCCGGCCAGCACAAGCTCTCGGCCCCTTGGGAGGGCCCCTTCGTCATCAGCAGAGCTTCAGGCAACGACTCCTACTACCTGATCGACGCGCAGAAGCCGAAGGCACGAAAGATAGACGACTCCCGCAAGGAGTCGGAACGACCATGGAACACCAACCTCCTCTGAAGATTTTACAGTTGAAATGCAGTATGTATCACGCTAACTTTTGTACTAAGTACGAGACAATAGGCCCCCCGAGGAGAGCTCGGGGACTGCCATCTTTTATCTATGAATGAAGAGTATCATGCTTATGATCATGTCATTACATTCACTTTTTTCGTCCGGCACCGGGTTCGACTAGTCGGCCCGGGGACTGGCCGCCTTGAGTTATATTAGAAGTCCTACCCGCGGGCAGACAAGTAGTGTGCCGGCACCCAAGCCTTCTCTTGCCAAAAGTCGCAGTTCGAAGAACCGGCTGTCCGGCTGGCAAGAGTTAAAGGCAGGAAAGGATGCCCACACGAAAAACAGCTAGGGACTAATGAATTAATATAACAAAAGCCGGTTTTTCTCCCACCGCCGACCGACTACCGGAGTAGCCGGCCGGCCGGCTTCCATTCACCTCGCTTCAATCTAAGAAAGCTCGAGTACTTGCCTTCCCAAAAGGGGAAAGCGGCAAAGGAAACATCCTAAGGATAAAAAGCATACACGAATGGAAGCCAAACACACACGATCATATTTACACAAAAGACCTTCGAAAGGCCAGCATTCAACATAGTTCGAGTACACCCCCAGTGGGTGGAACTGCGCAAGTTTAATAAAAAAATGTTCAAAGGGTAACAAGCAGGAAAAGTAAGGACGGCAGATTAAGCCAAGGGAGCGACTGGCGAGTTGGGTAGATCGGTGGAGACGGCAGTGCTGGCTGGAGGAGTGGCCGGCTGGCGAACCTCGGCATGATCACCACCTCCCGGAGAGGGCGCGCTAGCACGCGCCTCGTTGCTGGAGGCACGGTCAGGCTGAGGCTGGCTGGCCGCTTCACCAGCCGGCTCAACGTCTTCGCCTTCCTCTCCTTCGTCGTCTTCGCCTTCATCGCTGGAGGCGATCTCCTCCGCCGAGTCCTCACCCTCTGCCAGGTTCAGCCCGAACTATTCCTCCGGCAGAGCAACGTCGTCGTCATTTATTTCAGGAGCAAAGGTGCTGATGTCAGTACACTCGGCGATCGTCAAGGCACGATGAGCGATAGCCGGCCGCACCTCCTCCATCTCTTCATCGGCTTCCAGCCGCCAGGTGCCCAGCTGGTCCAGGTTCAGCCCGGGATACCAGGCTCGAACGAACTCCAACGCCCGCCCAGCTCCAAGCCTTGCTGCCGATGCCTTCCAGGCCTCGAAGCGGCCAACCGCAACCTCCAGCCAGTCGACAGTCTGACTCGGGGTGCGGGGAATTGTCTCGCCTGGCCAGAGGGCGGCCAACACCTGCGCCCCGGCGTGCTGGAGGCGGCGGAGCATGCGGTGAGCCGGCTGCAGCCGGGCTTGGACCGCCAAGAGTTGCTCCTCAAGCGTCTGGCTCGCGTCCGGCGCGATTTTAGCCCCCGCTTGCTGGCGCGCCTCGCGGTGGGCCTCGATGGTCTGGGTGGCAAGGACGGAGTAGCCGGGGAAATAATCTGCACAAAGAACAAAAAGCAGCACAAGTCAGAACACAAATTAGGGGGCAAGGGGCAAGCAAGGAGTGAGGAAGGCGGCTTATCATCGATCAGATCCTCAATCCGGCCGTAGCCCTCGCTCAGCGCTTGTTTTGCCTCAGCCCAGCCCACCGCTTCGGTCTCGAACTCAGCTTTGAGGGCGTCCTCGTTGTCCTGCACCTTCTTCAGGGCCGCCTTGTGGCTCTCCTCCTGGTTGGCCAACTTCTTGGCCAGGCGGTCACGCTCCAGGACTAAGGCGTTGCACTCGGCTTCCTTAGCGCGAAGGGCGGTCTGGGCCCCACTGAGCTGCTCCCTCAAGTCGGCATTGGCTCCTACAAGCACGAAGAGAAAGGAAAAATCAATAAGGAAGAAGTCGTCAGGGAAGATCCGACCCAACTGCTCAGCAGTCGGCCCGAATCTCGAGGACTACACCCAGTGGGTGCGCTGACGCACCCCCATAGGAGATAAACAAGACAAAGCATGCACTCTGGCTGTTGGTCAGGTCCTCGGTTTTCTGGCCCAGCTCCTGAGCCTGGGAGTTGAAGGCAGCAGCGCGAAGGTTATGGTATTCCTGGAAGATCAGACAGGATGCAAGAATAAGATAGCTGTCAGGACCTAGTAAGTTCCAAGCCGCCTGCTTAGCAGCCGACTCAGAACTCGGGGACTACACCCAGTGGGTGCGCTGACGCGCCCCCACGGAAGAAATCAAAAAAGCAAAACAACCAAGGATAGAAGGCTCACCCGGATGACGGCCCGCGTCTTGAGGAACTCTTGGGTATATCGCTGCAGCGAGGCGGCCTGGGCTTGAAGCCGGTTCCGGACCTCCTGGGCCGCCATGTTCAGCTCGGTCGTCCCCCCGCTGGCGTCCACTCGGACGTGCTGGCGCTGGCCGCCTCCAGGGCCTCCGCCGTCCGGCCGGCGCCCACAGCTCTGTGCGGCTCCGGCCCGGAGGTAGCTCCCCCTGCGCGCCGGCGAAATGCCGGCTGCACCTCGAGGCCGGGTCCTGCCTCCGGCTCGCCCCCGGCCGGCTGCTCTGGCGCCGCGGCTGGTCGGCCGCTTTGGCCCGCTCCAGTCGGCGCCGTCTGTGGCGCCTCCTCCACGAAGACCACGTGGTCCTCCCTCCTCTCCATCACCGGTGGGTCTCGGTCGGCCTCCTCCGACGGGGGCACGGGGATGTCGGGGGCCACAGCGCGGAGGGGAACGACGAGCTCCGGAGGCTGGTTGCGCGAGGCCTCTGCCTCCCTTTCCGCGGCCGCCGCCTCCGCCCGGGCCTTGGCCGCCGCGTCGGCCTGCTCCTTCGCCGCCTGGGCGGTCCTTCACTCCGCTGCCTCCCGCTCCTCCCGCGCCTCCCATGCGTTCCGCTCCGTGGCCTCCATGAGGTCGGCGCGGGGATCCATGCGGCGGGAGCCTGAGGACCCTCCAGTCGTCCCAACTACGGAGCCGCCAGGACCTCGCTCGAGGGAAAGCGGTGCCCTGCCCGGCGAGTGAAGAAAAGTTTAGAAGAGCCTCAATCGAAGAAGACAACAAAAAATACAAGACGCTTTATACTTACACCGTGATCGCCTACGGCTGTTTCACCGCCTTGCGGAAGCGGGTCGCCTTCACAGCCGCCTCCTCCCGCTTGGTAGTCGCCGTGGAACCCTTGGACTTCTTCGGCCGGCTGCCGAAGTAGGTCGACACGGCCCGGCGTTTCTGCATGCCGCCACGGGCAGTCGGCGCGGCAGACGGGCCCGCGCCTTGATGATCAGGCGCCGGCTGGCAGTGCGGAACGGCTTCGACCTCCTCGTCGTCCGCCCAGTCCTCAAGGTCGGCCCCGAAACTCGCGCTGCCTGCCTCATCGCCTTCGGCATCTTCCATGGCGGCCGCTCCCAGGTCCGGGTCATCGACGTCGTCCACCGCGCGGTCGGGGAGGAGCTGGCGCTCTACCCCTGCGGCCCCGGCCGTCGGCGGAAGAAGAGGGTTCTGCCGAGGGCAAACCAATTGATCAGAAGTCGGCCATCATGAGGCCGGTTACAAAAAGAAAGAAAAGAAGAAAAACTTACAACAGGCGGGGGGTTGGCGCGAGAATACGGCCCCTTGCCGTATCGCCTATCCTCGGCAAGCTTGCAGTTGGAGATGTAGTTCACCATGTAAGACACTTCGGCATGAGGCATCTCCCTGGTGCTCAGCCGGCACGGGTTGAAGCGGACGCTCATCTGACAAATCATGTGAGGCCGGCCTTGGAGCGGATGTATTCGGCGCTCCACGAAGGCGGCCACCAGGTCGGCTCTGGTTAGGCCCTCCGACTGGATCATCACCCGGAGACGGGTGACGGCTGCGTTCCCGGCCTGAGACAACGACCTGGCCCGGTAGCTCCACGAGGGTTGCCTCCCAGCCGGCGGGCCGGCTACGTAAGCCGGCAGGTTGACGAAGTCGCCTTGCTGGGCGACGTTCTTCACGTAAAAATAAGACTTCTGCCAGAGCTTCACCGACTGGATCAGCGGGATGGGTGGGAACAGATTGTTCTCGACCGCCCGCCTCATGGCGATGAAGGCTCCGCAGGGGGCGGGCACGCCCGCGACAACGGTGCCGAGCTTGCACTGGAAGAATTCTCCCCAGAGCTCGAGAGTGGGGAGAACCCCAGGAAAGCCCTCGCACAGGGTGATGAAAGCCGACAGCAGCATCACCGTGTTGGGTGTGAGGTGATGCGGCTGGAGGTGGTAAAACTCAAAAAAGGCGCAAAGGAATCCGCTCGCCGGGAGGCCGAAGCCGCGCAGGCAGTGCGAGCGGAAGATTACTCGCTCGCCCTCCTCCGGTGCCGGTGAAATCTCCCTCACCGGCGCATGACAAACCTGCACGTAGTTCGCGCCCGACAGACGCCGCGTCCGGCAGAGGAACTCAACGTGGTCCTCCTGGATGTTGGAGCCGTCCCACGAGCTCGACAACGCCATGTGAGTGACGCGGCGAAGAACAAGGCGATGCGACGGCGGAGACGCGCACGACCCCGCTACGGCGGGACCGAAGGAACCGAGAGGTCCGACGGCGGAGCGGCACGGCAATGGGTCGCTGCGGCGGCGGAAGGAAGGAGAAGGAAGGTAAGAAAGGGTGGAGCGAGGGAGAGCGAGCGAGCCTCTGCCGCTCCCTCTCCTCCCCCTACTTATAGACCCGTGCGGCGGAACCGAGGAGGCGTGGTGTGGGGGAACGTGGGATCAACTGCGCCCACTCCCCCACGTCCCGCGATTATTGCGCCTTGATGGCATAATGAAACCGCCGCGGGAAGGCAAGCGGTCCGTTGCGGGCCGCAGAAGATCCGCGCTTGGGCCGAGGCCTGTAAGTGGCGGGCCCGGGCCTGCGGCGACGTCCCATCGCGTGCGTGCGTTGGCAGGTTTTTCTTGCCACGTGGCCCGCGGGGTGGTGCGCGGTCAACTCGTAGGCCGACCCATGTTCCCACTTACAAGATACAGAGCTTCCCGAAGACGGCGCGTGTAAGCAAGGCCGGCTCCTCAGGATAGGAAGCTGACCAAGCTTCTCGTCCCTTTGTCAGCCTCGAAGCTCGATCAGCTTCGGGGACTACTGTCGGAGTAAATGACCACGGGTAGCCTAGCCGGCTCCCCCTGGCCCTTCTGAAAAAATTACGAGCCGATCCGGCCCTCAGGAGTCCAAGACATGGGGCCGCCTTCCCCTTGCCGGCTACCTCCCAGGCCGACTATCGGAAGGCGGCTCGGCTTTAGCCCTCATGAAGAAAACCGCGGGAGGGCCGGCTCCAAGAGGCCGGCCGCGAGAAGGCCGACTCCAAGAAGCCGGCTCCCACAAAGTAGTCAAGATCGTACCCTCGAAGTCTGCATCCACATAACGGCGATGTGACGGGGCGTGGCTACGGTAAAGCCAGCCACCCCCGAATCCCGGAGCACGCCTGGCACAGTGCGCCGTACGGGGTGGCCATGACCCGTCCGGCGCGGCACTGTTGCCATGTTGACCCTGATGCCACCCACGACGGGCCGTCAGCACGGCCCACGGGCGGTGGGCCCCTTCGGGCGGAGAGACACCCGAAGGCGGCCAGGCCTCCCCCAGTCGGCCCGAGACAGGGCCGGCTCCCCACAGCCGGCCTGCCCCTCCCTCGAAGGAGACGCCCCATTAAGAAGACAAGACGCGGTGAGGCTACAACGATCGCCCGCTGGACGGCGGCACTGTAGCCACGCCCACCTCGGCGAAGCCCTCGTCACCAAGATTGAAGCAACAGTAACCAGCCACCGACAAGGCCCTTGACAGTGGGGCCTGCCTGTCGACCAAGGAGCCGGCAGCCGGTGGGACCCACCAGCCGGCGGGCCCCAGTAGTCGGCGCAAAAGCCGGCGAGCGTAGACACAGACGGCTGGGCCCCACGCCCAGCCGGATTACCATTGTACCCCCGGGGGGTAGGCCTATATAAACCCCCCGGGGCACCCATGCAAAGGGTGGATCGAAGCTAGTTCTAGACACCACATAGAGAGGCGAGGAGAGCTAGCTGCGCCCTTCTTCTTCTTCTCGCCAAACAGCTCAAGGAGCATCTTGTAGCCACTCGTTCATCTAGTGATCATGCGGAGACCCCGCAGAGCAGCAGTAGGGGTGTTATCTCCACGGAGAGCCCCGAAGCTGGGTAAGATTCGCCGGCGTGCATGTCTTCGCCTCATCCCGTTTCTAGCCACCGGCGACGTCTTACTGGCTCCCACAATGATAAGACACCCGTTGGCATATGTCGCACCTACCACCCGACAAATGTGGAATAGTTTCACAAACTCATGCCACCTGAAACACCACAGCGTAATGGTGTGTTCGAACATCGTAATCGTACTTTACTAGATATGGTGCGATCTATGATGTCTCTTACTGGTTTACTACTATTGTTTTGGGGTTATGCATTAGAGACAGCTGCATTCACATTAAAGAAGGGCACCATCTAAATCCGTTGAGACGACACTGTATGAACTGTGGTTTAGGAAGAAACCTAAGCAGTCGTTTCTTAAAGTTTGGGGTTGCAATGCTTATGTGAAAAAGTTTCATCTTGATAAGCTCAAACCCAAGTCGGAGAAGTGCATCTTCATAGGATACCCAAAAGTAACTGTTGGGTACACCTTCTATCACAGATCCGAAGACAAGATATTTGTTGCTGAGAATGGATCCTTTCTAGAGAAGGAGTTTCTCTCGAAAGAAGTGAGTGGGAGGAAAGTAGAACTTGATGAGGTAACTGTACCTGCTCCCTTATTGCAAAGTAGTTCATCACAGAAATCTGTTTTTGTGACTCCTACACAAATTAGTGAGGAAGCTAATGATGATGATCATGTAACTTCAGATCAAGTTACTACCGAACCTCGTAGGTCAACCAGAGTGAGATCCGCACCAGAGTGGTACGGTAATCCTGTTCTGGAGGTCATGTTAATTGACCATGACGAACCTATGAACTATGAGGAAGCGATGATGAGCCCAGATTTCGTGAAATGGCTTGAGGCCATGAAATCTGAGATGGGATCCATGTATGAGAACAAAGTGTGGACTTTGGTTGACTTGCCCGATGATCGGCAAGCCATAGAAAATAAATGGATCTTCAAGAGGAAGACGGACGCTGATAGTAGTGTTACTATCTACAAAGTTAGACTTGACGAAAAAGGTTTTTGACAAAGTTCAAGGTGTTGACTATGATGAGATTTTCTCACTCGTAGCGATGCTTAAGTCTGTGTGAATCATGTTAGCAAATTGCCGCATTTTATGAAATCTGGCAAATGGATAAATAAAACTGTATTCCTTAAAGGATTTATTAAAGAAAGAGTTGTATATGATGCAACAAGAAGGTTTTGTCAATTCTAAAGGTGCTAACAAAATATGCAAGCTCCAGCGATCCATCTATGGACTGGTGCAAGCATCTCGGAATTGGAATATACGCTTTGATAAGTTGATCAAAGCATATAGTTTTATACAGACTTGCGGTGAAGTCTGTATTTACAAGAAATTGAGTGGGAGCGCTACAACATTTCTGATAAGTATATGTAAATGACATATTATTGATCGGAAATAATGTAGAATTATTCTGCAAAGCATAAAGGAGTGTTTGAAAGGAGTTTTTCAAAGAAAGACCTCGATGAAGCTTCTTACATATTGAGCATCATGATCTATAGAGATAGATCAAGACGCTTGATAAGTTTTTCAATGAGTACATACCTTGACAAGATTTTGAAGTAGTTCAAAATGGAACAGTCAAAGAAAGAGTTCTTGCCTGTGTTACAAGGTGTGAAATTGAGTAAGACTCAAAGCCCGACCACGGCAGAAGATAGAAAGATAATGAAAGTCATTCCCTATGCCTCAGTCATAGGTTCTATAAAGTATGTCATGCCGTGTACCAAATCTATTGTATACCCTACACTGTTTTTTGGCAAGGGAGTACAATAGTGATCTAGGATTAGATCACTGGACAACGTTCAAAATTATCTTTAGTGGAATAAGGATATGTTTCTCGATTATGGAGGTGACAAAAGGTTTGTTGTAAAGGGTTACGTCGATGCAAATTTTGACACTGCTCCAGATGACTCTAAGTCTCAATCTGGATACATTTGAAAGTGGGAGCAATTAGCTAGAGTAGCTCCATGCAGAGCATTGTTGACATAAAAATTTGCAAAATACATACGGATCTGAATGTGGCAGACCCGTAGACTAAACTTCTCTCACAAGCAAAACATGATCACACCTTAGTACTCTTTGGGTGTTAACCACATAGCGATGTGAACTAGATTGTTGACTCTACTAAACCCTTTGGGTGTTGGTCACATGACGATGTGAACTATGGGTGTTAATCACATGGTGATGCGAACTATTGGTGTTAAATCACATGGAGATGTGAACTAGATTATTGACTCTAGTGCAAGTGGGAGACTGAAGGAAATATGCCCTAGAGGCAATAATAAAGTTATTATTTATTTTCTTATATCATGATAAATGTTTATTATTCATGCTAGAATTGTATTAACCGGAAACCTGATATATGTGTGAATACATAGACAAATAGAGTGTCACTAGTATGCCTCTACTTGACTAGCTCGTTGATCAAAGATGGTTATGTTTCCTAGCGATAGACAAAGAGTTGTCATTTGATTAACATGATCACATCATTTGTTGCTATTGCTTTCTTCATGACTTATACATGTTCCTATGACTATGAGATTATGCAACTCCCGTTTACTGGAGGAACACTTTGTGTGCTACCAAACATCACAACATAACTGGGTGATTATAAATGTGCTCTACAGGTGTCTCCGAAGGTACTTGTTGGGTTGGCGTATTTCGAGATTAGGATTTGTCACTCCGATTGTCGGAGAGGTATCTCTGGGCCCACTCAGTAATACACATCACTTAAGCCTTGCAAGCATTGCAACTAATGAGTTAGTTGCGGGATGATGTGTTATGAAACGAGTAAAGAGACTTGCCGGTAACGAGATTGAACTAGGTATTGAGATACCGACGATCGAATATCGGGCAAGTAACATACGAATGACAAAAGGAACAATGTATGTTGTTATGCGGTTTGACCGATAAAGATCTTCGTAGAATGTGCAGGAGCCAATATGAGCATCCAGATTCCGCTATTGGTTATTGACCGGAGACATGTCTCGGTCATGTCTACATAGTTCTCGAACCCGTAGGGTTCGCACGCTTAAAGTTCGATGGCGGTTATATTATGAGTTTATGAGTTTTGATGTACCGAAGGTAGTTCGGAGTCCCGGATGAGATCGGGGACATGACGAGGAGTTTTGAAATGGTCGAGACATAAAGATCGATATATTGGACGACTATATTCGGATATCGAAAAGGTTCCGAGTGATTCGGGTATTTTTCGGAGTACCGGGGAGTTACGGAAATACGGGGGAAGAAGTATATGGGACTTATTGGGCTTTAGGGGAGAAAGAGAGGCAGGCTGCGCGCCCCCCAATGACTAGTCCGAATTGGACTAGGGGGAGGGGCGGCGCCCCCTCCTTCCTTCTCTCCCCTCTTCCCTTTCCTTGTCCCCTACTCCTACTACTTGGAAAGGGGAGGAATCCTACTCCCGGTGGGAGTAGGACTCCTCCAGGGCGCGCCATAGGGGCCGACCCTCTCCTCCTCCTCCACTCCTTTATATACGGGGAGGGAGGCACCCCTTGGAGACACAACAATTGATTCCTTGGATCTCTTAGCCGTGTGCGGTGCCCCCCTCCACCATAATCCACCTCAGGCATATCGTAGCGGTGCTTAGACGAAGCCCTGCGTCGGTAGAACATCATCATCGTCACCACACCGTCGTGCTGATGGAACTCTCTCTCAAAGCTCAGCTGGATCGGAGTTCGAGGGACGTCATCGAGTTGAACGTGTGCAGAACTCGGAGGTGCCGTGCGTTCGGTGCTTGATCGGTCGGATCGTGAAGACGTATGACTACATCAACCGTGTTATGCTAACGCTTCCGCTTTTGGTCTACGAGGGTACGTGGACACACTCTCCCCTCTCGTTGCTATGCATCACCATGATCTTGCGTGTGCGTAGATTTTTTTTGAAATTACTACATTCCCCAACAGTATGTATGTGCGTTGGAAGCACATCACACATGACTAGATCGCCATATAGAATAAACCGTACCTCAACGCGATGCATGATCTTGAGAAACTTGTCCTTCCACCAAAGCTCGTATGGTTCTGGATGTTGAATCAACGAATGGTTCAAAGCATCAACCATAGTCTGACTCACCATATTCATACTAGAATAGCAATTCATGAACGTTGCACAGCTCGCCAGCCCGACGCGCATATGCGTAAAGCATTGGTACCAAGGCAAGGCACACAATGGATCCTTCTCCACCGCTATCATTATTTGCGAGCTACAATCTTTTCTCATGATAAAAAAACTTCAATAGTTACTCGAAGAAATATATTGTGCAGTGAATAATCTGATGCTCTGAATACCACTTGATGTAGACCGAACTTCGTGGCGAGATCTGATCTGTTGTTGCGGTCCGTATCACTTTTACCCACATGTATACCCATACCCTGCTTGTTTGGGAACTAATATTAATTTATCGTCAGTTAGTCATTAATTTGTCATGTGACTAGTCTACTCCTATTGACTTAAGAATATGATGTGATTTCTAAATTTTGATATTGGTCATTTACTCATCTACCTGTTATTGAGCTGAGATAGTTTTTTTTTGCCAAATGTGCTATCATTGAGCGTAAAATTGTGAACACCTTGTGTACCTTTTGTTCTACCCGCTGGGTACCCAATGAGTATGAGTTCCCGTCGTGTATAGGTATGGGTAAGTTTCATGGGTATGGGTAGAATTTTGTACCCAATGACTATATGGGTATGGATATGGTATTGCTCTATTCTGCCCATATCCTACCCAGTGCCATTCTATTATAGACGCAAGCGCTCATACATATGCGCATACACTCATCCTCATGAACGCGCACACACACACCTACCCCAATGAGCACCTTTGAGAGACTGAGCCGGCATATCATCTTCAGATTTACGAAGTTACCATAGACGCCTCGTCGTCGATGGAAATGTCTCCTTCCACTGAAAACGCATCGCGGAAGTCCTGAAATAAATCCATGAATAATGCGAGCTCCAGGATTCGGACCCTGCTGGGCCGGGGATATCATTGTCCCTTTATCCATCCAATCATAGGTTGGTTCGCTATTTCATATGTTTTTTATACTGCTGTATGATTGAGAATAAATCGATATAATTTTTTCGAAAAAAGTGGAAACTTTTGGGAAAAAAATATAATATCCACTCGAACCATTTGAAAAAAAGAACCTTTTTGTTTTTCTTGATGCTACCAAACATGCTCAATCCTATAAAAATCGAATGAACCTGATATTTCAATCCCGCAGAATCTAAACTAGGCCTAGTTGTTGGATCCTCCGGTTGAGCGGTGCTTTCACTCGGATATCGCTCGTGCAAGAGGTCAACGCTGCCTCGATCCAATCATGGACACATCGAAAGAGAAAGGGAATCAATTCAACGAGAGGAAATCGATCGCTTTCGTCGGGTCACGCAGGTTGCAGCTTGCAAGCTAGTCGCGGTTTATTACTTTGCTACGTACTCCGGCTGGCTAGGTAGGCCACCATGTCATGTCAGCACACCACACCACATGGCCGCTTTCCGGGTCGACGCTGCACCGAGTGGCGCCGGCCCCGGGGACGCGCGCGCCCGGTACCCGCGCCCGTGACCGCAGCGGCATCATCGCATATATCGGGACTCGACGCCGCCGGACCGGACCGGTTTCCGTTGGCATGCAGTAGTAGCTAGGCGGCTATGGCTGGGCTAGCCAGGCATCGGAACTCGCAAGTTTCGCCGCTAGCTAGCTTG
Organism: Triticum monococcum; assembly: GCA_034509565.1. Taxonomy (NCBI): domain Eukaryota; kingdom Viridiplantae; phylum Streptophyta; class Magnoliopsida; order Poales; family Poaceae; genus Triticum; species Triticum monococcum. The sequence goes on from CM067845.1 coordinate 678,779,076, forward strand.
CCACCGCTGGTTAATTGCACTCTATTGCCCGTCGGGCATCTCCATGTCGTGGCTCCTGCAGCTGTAGGGGCAGTGCAGGCAACACGCCATGGAAGATGCATGCATGCATGCTTGGCAGGGAAAGGGACGCAAATCCACGAGTCAGATGGAGAGCCCGTTGATGCTTAACTAACAAAATTCGTGCTTACCGGTGCATTAGCGAATTACTCTGCCTTTTTTTTAGCATCAGTACAGACACAAGCGCTCATATACACGCGCATACACTCACCTCTATGAACGCACACACGCACACCCTATCCCTATGAAATCCTGAAATAAATCCAGGAATAATGCGAGCACCAGGATTTGAACCCTGGTGGGTTGAGGATACCACTGTCCACCTAACCAACTCAACTACAGGCGCTTTTTCTGACCGGAAAGCTCACGTTGTTCTACTATCAAGTCAAGTTTTCATCATAAAATCGTACTTACGTCCATGCCATTTTAAAAAGAAGAAATTAAGGAAGGCGAAAACTGAAACCTGGACGGTCAAACAACTCTCTCGCGCCGCAGTCGCCTGCGCTCGGCGCACACGTGGGCGGGCGATGATCCAGCAGCGTATCTGCTCGAAAAACACGTACATAAAAGCAGCGGCGCGGCAGTCCCGGCGCAGCGATTCTCCGATCGCGGCCAGATTCTTGCAGGTTTGTCCGTTTGCAGCACCAAGAGAAGCGTCCCATGGACGTGGGCCTCGCAAAAGCTACTCCTCCTCTTCTCCTCTCATCTCCGGTCCTCTCGTTTTCGACCAGAGAGGCGCGTACGCTACGTTGACAGCACGAGGCATGCGCCACTTCTCTCCCACGACCGCACGTCACCCGCCCATGCACCCACGCAACACGCGCACACACTTGCTCACGCGTACCGACTGACATTGGCGTCAGGCACTGAGCCACGCACGACTTCTCCAAGTCCATCTCTCACAGACGCCGGAGCCCAGGCCGTGCATGGTTGAAGCCGACGGCACAACAGTTGCCATCAGGCCTTCACTGCGTCCGCAAAATCTCCAGTGCATGCAGTACATGGGGGAGGCTCCTTCTGGAAGACGGATTGCATGCCACATGCGTACATGGGGGAGCTCGATCGTCATTAAGCCATGATCTATGGCTTAATGGCCAGTAAAAAAACCAGCTTCTTCCCGGCCGTGGCGTTCTGGGGTAGCAGTAGCACGGGTTAGAGAATGCAAGCTAATCTAAAAATACTTCGGAGTCGAATCTTACACTGTACACTTCAGTATATATTTAGCACCGTGTCAGCCATAACTGAGCCTGAGTGGACTGTCTGACTGCCGACCGAATCACTGTCAGCCACTCACTCAGTCTGTGAGAAGGAGAATTTACCACGTATGCCTCGGAGTAGAATAATCCGCGGGGCTACGGAAACCCGTTTCTTTGTACACAAAGACTGCACGTACGTACGATACTTATCCAACTAATCTGCGGGCCTACCAGCCAGATACTAATAGGCAGAGAGATCGGCACTGAGGTAGCGGCAGCTGTTGCTTACATTCCGATCATCTTAAACGACAAGAAACACCAACAACAGAGTACTAGAAGCTATGCTAACATGGCTGCCGCTGCTAGTGCGACCGGGAGAAACGAAAGAAGATGTAATTCACAGCCAGGATCAAGAATCGGGACCGGAAGAAGGAAACACTGATGCGTGCCCGCGGAGCTGCGACGGCGGGATCGTGCGTGCCTCATCGCTCGGCCGGGGGCGGGTGGTGGTGGTGGTGGCTGGTCCCGAGGCGGCGGCATGCGCCGGAGGCGAAGAGGGAGAGCCAGGCGACGAGCGGCGTGCCGAGGAGGACGAGCCCGACGGGCACCATCCAGAGCTGCTCCCGCGCCGGGTGGAACGCCACCGCCCACCACACCAGCACCCCGGCCCCCGCCAGCCCCACCGCCGCCACGCCGGCCGCCACGGCGCAGCACGCCCACGACCACGCCCACCCCGCCTCCGCCCCCGACGACGGCCGCCCTCCTCCTCCTCGGCCCGCCGTCTCCATGGCCGCCGCATCGGCCTTGGCGCCACGCGACCCTTGCTCCGGCGCCATTGCGATCGATGCGCGGCTAGCTGGTCTGCTCCTCCTATGCGCGCGCGTGCTTGCGTCTGGAGGCGGAGGAAGGAGAGCGCGGCGAGTGAATATACTGGCGCGGCGCGGGCGGGGGAGGGGGGAAGTGGGCGGCCGAGGCCCAGCCGGGGTTATCTGGTGATGGCGACTCCGAGGGCCGGAAAGGCGCCCGTTTCCTTCTCTTTCACGACGCCTTGTATTTATTTACTGCTCTCCACGTCGGAATTAACCCGAGCCCGTCGCATGCCCGCCAGCTGCCCGGGCCTTGATCACACGCTCCAGCTCGCCGAAGCGAAAGCTCGGCGCCCGCTGTTTCCGGCTAATAACTCTGCCGTGTTGCTTGCTTTCCTAGGACCAGAGGCGGCGGCGACGACGACGAAGACGATGGCCTTGGTTTGTCCGGTCGTCGGTCCAGCCAGGCCAGGTGTCCGGCGGGCCGGCGCCATGAAGCAGGGCTGGGCCGGGACGGACGCTTGTCGTACCGTGTCGGATGCGTCCCGCACAACACATGGTCCGTCTGTCCGTCCGTGTCTGGTTAATTCACGCGGGCGGGAGGTGCGGGCGTGTGCTCGTGCGTCTCTGGATTTCGCATCGCATCCATCATCCGGCAGTACCGTCAGTATTCCCGATCGCGATCCTCATCATCAAACAAAACAAAAACCATGGCGTCGCCTCGGAATCAAAGTTGGGCCGGCTCTGTCCTATCCGCCGAGAATCCCAGCCGGGTCGGGCCGGGCCTACCCCCGTTTGTCATGGGAATATTTTCTTCAGGAACGCGCCTCACTGTGCGAGTCAACATAAGTGGCGATCCATGCCGCTGCCGCCGTCCCAAAAGGCTGCTCAAATGAGACGCATGTGCTCCTCTCCACGCCTCCTTTCCCACGATTCTACCCCTGGGACTCGACCGGCGTCCAGTTTCAGGCAAGATCGATACTCGCACATGCTTCACGCTGAAGCCAGCATCCGCACCTTGATTGCCATCACCGTCTGAAATCTCATCTTCACAGTTTTTTCCACGGCACGGCTCTCTCTCTCTCTCGCGGAGTAATTTTGTCCTCAGCTGCTTCACAGAGAAGCTGATCGTCACATCCACCGGCTGATAGCACGACCGCACATAAACTTCCTCACCGACAATGATGCTGTCGCTCGTACTGACAACGAACGTTCAGCCATCAGAAAACTGCAAAACACATTCTCGTGTGGACGAATGGAACGGCTAAACGAGCACGCAAGGTGCTCCCGGTACTACCAAACGGACACTTACTTCGCAGTCTACTGGAGGCCATTCCCCTGTCGAGGGCGCACCCGATGAAGGGGTACCGGACGAACAAGAAGCGTCCTTCAGAAAGGGATCTTGTAACGGTGCTAAAGACATCGGCCACGGATACTGACAAGCCGGTGATCGTTACAGCAGTACCCACAGCAGTTTCCCCCAGATTTGAAATAGCATCCAGAGTACAGTATCTATCAACAAACTGTTGTTCGTATTGGCTACGGAGGTGGCCAGGACTGGTTGATCAGGACGTACCTCCCAAACGAATATATTGCTCTTCTTAATGTATGTCCTTAAAAAAATAACCATGGAAGAAATGAAAAAGGCCATTCATATACACAATACTAGACAAGTTTGAATGCTCTCCTTGTCAAGTAAAGCAATGAATTCTTAGATCATGCGCTTGTTCATACTTACCATATTTAACAAGGAGAGCATGATCTCACCTTCAGCGGCACCACGCAGGTGTATCAGTTACAGAGCTGAAGTTATTTTAAACATAATTGACACAATGTATTGACCAAATGGTCAACCTATGGTCAAAAATATTGCCATAGCATGAGCACAGACGAATTTTCACTTAGAAGCTGACATGGATTATGGTACAGCAAACACTCTGTGGCAGAAAATTTCTCACTTAATCGGAGTTCAGTTTGTTCTCAACGCTCGAGGAGGATAAAACACCAAGAATGATCAGACTGGCACTCGCAAACAACTGTATGTATGGATACAGCTCCCAAGTCAAAAAGCGAAGTGCAGCGAAGTAAACAAAAAAAAGTTTCCGAAACCTCACAAAACTGAATAATTAAACAAGTAAAACAATCAGCAACATTTATCTTCAAAGTCAGTACTACAAAATTTAGCAAAAGTAAGTCATCGAATTTATCTTTATTGCCAACAATGAATACTCATATGCTATGGATATTGCCACTCTTACCAAGAAGCAAGTTGCCCAATAAGCTGAATAAACTTAGAAAAGCGCCAATTTTGACCGATACCATAAAACATGGTATTTTGACCACAGAAAAACTTCCTCACAGACAATGATGGTGTCGGCCGTACTAACAAGGAACGTTCACCTATCAGAAAACTGCAGAACATATTCTCCTGTAGAACAATGGAATGGAACGGCTAAACAAAGACGCAAGATGTTGCTGATGCCAAACGCATATTTGCCTGTCTCCTGGACGCCGTGCCCCTGGCGACGGTACACCTGACGAAGGATTCTCGTACCGGATGAACATGAACTGTCCTTCAGGAGCCACTTGTAATGGTGCTAAAGACAAGGGCTAATACATCGGGCACAGCAACTCAGAAGCTAGTGATCGTTACAGCATACCTACAAGGCTACAACAGTTTTTCAGTTTCGAAAAAGCATTCTTATCTGCATTAGGTCGATCCCGGGTGGCACGTATAAGGCCAGCGTCCGAGCCGGGCACGAGAATGCCGAGGCCTGCTGAAGCGTCCACGAGGAGGGCTCCCCAGGACCTTGCCGGAGGACGGGGGCAACGCAGCGTCGCTGGCGGAGGAGTGGCAGAGTCTTGACAGGTTTGAGTGCAGGGTCCATGGGGTCGCCAGCACCGGAGATGGTGCCGCGGTTTAGAGGGATGGCCGGGAGTGATGGAGACACGAGGGCAGAGGAGGCGCCACAGCAGCGCCCACTGGCCACAGTGACAGCGGCATATGGTTAGGGGCGTGGAGGTGGTTGGGTCAGGGTGGAGGAAGAAGCAGAATGTAGAAGCTCAGGCTGGGCTGGAGGGGGAACAAGAAGGGCAGCCGTTGGATTTCAATCCAACATTACCTATTGCATTAAAATGGCATTCTGAGTACCTATCGAACTGTTCATATGGGCAATGGACGATCTAGGGCGAGGACTGACGGGACATGCGCTTAATCGCTTATGATGGAAGGGTGGCTGCTTCTATCATGCCTACTATTCACCAGGGAACACCCTGTACAGCACCAGATGTAGCAGCGCCAGCAAGACTCACGACAAGAAATAGTGAGAGACCAGCTTAACTGTGATGCCACAAATTTACCATAGGAAACGTCCTTCGTATATAGTACTACAGCAGTTTGAACGTCCTCCCCCTGAAATCAAAGCAAACAATTCTTAGATCGCTTGTTCATACTTACAAATTACAAAACATGTGATGGGCCTCACCTCCAGGGGCACCTTGTGGGTATATCAGTCACAGTTAGTAGACGAGCAGAAGTACAAAACATAACTGGCACAATGTATTGACCAAATGGTCAAAATCTTGGCATATCAGTAGCACAGATGAGTTCACCCTTATAAGCTGACATAGATTATGGTACAACAAACACTCTGTGCCAGAAATTTCCCACCTAATCAGGGTTCGGTTTGTTCTCAACGCTTGCTTTGCTGAGGATAAAAACACCAAGAGTGATCAGACTGGCACTTGCAAACCACTGTATGTATAAAGCTTCCAATTCAAATTTTCTAAGAAATAAGCTCCCAAGTCAAAAAGCTGAGTGCAGCGAGAGTAAACAAAAAAAAAGTTTCCAAAATCTCACAAAACTAAATAATTAAACCAGCAAAAAATTCAGTAACATTTATCTCCAAAGCCAGGGCAATACAAAATAAGCACTACAAAATTTAGCAAAAACAAGTCATCGAATTTATCTTTACTGTCAGCAATGAATACTCATTATGCTATTGATATTACCACTCTTACCAGGAAGCAAGTCGCTGAATAAACTTGGAAAAGCGCCAATTTTGACCAATGCCATGAAACATGGTATTGTGACCACACATGAACTTCCTCACTGACAATGAAGCTGTCGCTCATACTGATGACGAAACTTCACCTATCAGCAAACTGCGGAACACATTCTCCTGTAGATGAATGGAATGGCTAAACAAACGCGCAAGATGTTGATACGAAAACATATTTTGCTGTCTCAGGGAGGCGTGGCGAATGCAAAGCTGCTGTGATGGTGCACCTGACGAATGATTCTTGTACCGGAGCAACATGAACAGTCCTTCAGGAGCCACTGTGGAAAGGGATCTTGTAAGGCTAAAGACACATGCTAACACAAAGGGCACGGCAACTGAAAAGCTAATGATCGTTACAGCAGTACCAACAGCAGTTTTCCAAGATTTGAAATAGCATCCAGAATATCTATCAAACTGTTGTTCGTACTGGCTATGGCTAGGGCTGATCAGGACGTACCTAGCAAATGTTGGATGGATGACTGCTTCTACCATAAACTTGAATTGCTTCATTATGGCAAACCCTACACAGTATCAGAAGATGGCACCGGAGACAATAGACAAACTAGAAATAATAAGTGATCAACTTAACTGTGATGTCACAAAGTTACAACAGGAGAAATGCAAAGAACAAAAAAGATCCACCGATAATGCCACAACAGTTTGAATGCCCTCCCCGTGAAATCAAAGCAACCAACTCTTAGATCCTGTGCTCACTTCTTACTTACAAATTACAAATTGGGTGGTGTATCTTAAACCGTACTAGTGTACATGTTAGTGGATGAGCTGAGACCAAATGCACACATTATTTTCGGATATTTAGCATTGCATCAGGACAAGCACGCAGCCACTGGAAATATAGGAATAAGCTCGCAAAATTTATGTCCCAGCTAACAGACTGGTAGCAACTCCCAATCAATCAGAGTTCACTTTCTCCTCAGTACTTGATTTGCTGAGAATGAACACACCAAGAATGATCAGACTGGCACCTGCAAACCACTGTATGGACATAGCTCTAAGTTAAAAATGCTTAGTGCAGTTAAGTGAAAAATAATTCCAAAAATTAGCAAAATTAAGTCATCAAATCTGTCAAAATTTAGCAGCATCTATGTAATATGTATGTCATCAGTAGTAATTACTCAATGATGTAGCAAAATGTGGTCATCTTTATGTTATGGAACGTCCACTCCAATTGAGCAAGAAGCGAGTTGTTCAATAAACTTAGGAAAGCGCTGATTTTAAAGGAGATCACAAACCAATTGAAATAAAATTAAAGGCTTCCTTAACATGCACTACTGCCATTACGCAAAATTGAGAATTGTTAAAATAGTACTCCCTCCGTTCAGAAATATAAGATGTTCTAACTTTTTTCTGAATTGGATGAATATAGACAAGTTTTAGTGTGTTTGTTCACTCATTTCAGTCTGTATGTAGTCCATATTGAAATATCCAAAACATCTTATATTTCTGAACGGAGGAAGTACCTTAGAAGGCAGAGGTTCCTGAAACAGGAAATACCCTGCAAGACCTGACGAGATGAAGTTGGCGGCGAAGTTGGTGACCGTTGCCTGGAGGGACGACAAAGCTTTGAGGCTGTTCACGTAGCACCCCCACATTGTCACGTTGAAAAGTATCACCATTCCATATTTGAGCAACTGAGGAAGGCAAGATCACAGTCAGTGACAGTCATCGTCAGCCCTGTGTTCCGAAGCAGGGGAAATTTTGTCAAAAAATTTCAAGCAGGCAGCACTGATCTCAATCTAGGAGAAACTGAACCCTTTTAAGTGCTGATCCCAAGCTACTGTACCCTTCATGTTATGCTAGTCAACACTGATGAGTGTTCTCTTCATTTCTTGAGAGACAGGGAGTAGTTTCACCATGAAATAAATCGCGATTTCAGCTTGAATTCAGTCTTGCTTCTACCAGTTATAAGGTCACAGGCCCACACTCGCTATCGAATTCGCTAACTGGTAACTCGGGACAGCTATGTCGGAGATTCATGTACCGTCCGGGAGGCTGGAGCAACCTAAATTAAGGGGGCTGCAGACTTGCAGGTAAGGCGAGAAGAAGTTCAGATCGGAGGGAAAGGAGACGGGGTTGGATCGATACCATGGGACCGAAGAACTTGGCGGAGATGGCGGCGAGCGCGGCGTTGAGGCCCGCCGCGAGGGCCCAGGCGTATCCGCCTCGGCTCGCCATCGGAGCTAGTCTTGCTCTCGCCGGAGATCCACTCCCCACGCTGCAGCAAACTAGCGAAGTGGTCGCCGATGCGCGGAAGGGGAAGGCCGGCCACAGCCCGTACGTGCATATGGACGACCAGGCCTTCTCGCCGCAATTACATGGGCCATGGGCCATGGGTTTTGCACATTCTTACAGCGCTAGTAAGAATGTGCAAGTAACCCTCCAAAAAAAAAGTAAGAATGTGCAAGTTGCTCAAAAAAAAAGACCACGATAACACCCGAACGTTGGGAGAGGGGAGGGATTAGACCGAACATTTTATCGAAATCACTAATTAAGAAGTACTCATTGCAAAAAAACACTCCACTTTTTCAGGTCGCGACAAGTGGCACACATGCAACGCGCCACTGGTCGCAACCTAGGAGTTTTCCTTTTTTTAAGATCCGTTTATTCAAAACATTTTATCTCTTAAATCGTACGTCCAAATTTTGAACCGTTTTCATCATTGAATTCCTCGCGTCGAAATCTTCAAAACTAAATCCCATGTTAATAGGTTTTGACGAACTTTTTTTAAAAAAAATCGGACGCAAAAAATCAGGTGAAAAAACCGAAACGGGAGCACGGTTTTTTTCCCTTTCCGAAAGAGGCACGCCCGTGCCTCTCGCGAAATCACAATCGTGCCTCTCGTGAAAACAAAACCGTGACTCTCGTGAAAGAAAAAAACGCATTGTTTTTTCGTTTCCGAGAGGCACGGTCGTGACTCTCGCGAAGGCACAACCGTGCCTCTCGCGAAAGCAAAACCGTGACTCTCGCGAAAGAAAGAAAAACAGAAAACGCGTATTTTTTTCCCTTTCCTAGAGGCACGGCCGTGACTTTCGCGAAAGCACAACCGTGCCTCTCGCGGAAGCAAAACCGTGACTCTCACGAACGAAAAAAAACAAAAAACGCGTTTTGTTTTTCCCTTTCCTAGAGGCACGGTTGTGACTTTCGTGAAAGCACAACCGTGCCTCTCGCGGAAGCAAAACCGTGACTTTCACGAAAAAAAAATAGAAAACGTGTTTTGTTTTTCCCTTTTCTGAGAGGCACGGCCGTGACTCTCGCAAAAGCACAACTGTGCCTCTCGCGGAAGCAAAACCATGACTCTCGCGAAAAAAAAAGTGTTTTTTTCGTTTCCGAAAGGCACGGCCGTGACTCTCGCTAAAGCACAACCGTGCCTCTCGCGGAAGAAAAACCGTGACTTTCGCGAAAGGAAAATAAAAGAAAACGCGTTTTTTTCGCGTAAATTTTTTTATTATTATTTTTGGTCGAAAAGCTAAGAAAGACCGGGGGAAAACCAAAACGTCAAAAAAACCTAAAAACCCCATTTAAAAAGCTGAAAACACGTGCGAAAAAATAAAAAAAATCCGAAGGGAGCGTCCAGAGCACGTCACGTGGCGAATGACTGAGAACGCGCCAAATGACACTGATCGTTGCGAGGCTCCCAAAGAAGCGCTCATTAACTAATTGCTCCCACATTTTGTTCGATCTGAAGAGAGGACCGGACGAACAATTTTGTTCGTTACGATCTCCATCCCTCCCGTACGACCTCCAGCTCGCCTTCAGCGGGTCAGCCCAATGGCTCCAACGGACAGGCCCAAAAATGCCAATAAATTGAAGAATTAAAAAAACAAAGAATTGCATTTTCTGTTGGCCCAAAAACTGCTACCCGCGTCTCCCAAAAAATATATAGAAACAAAAAGAGGCCTAAAATTGCACTGGACCAAGAAAACTCTCCTAGAAAATAATCTAGAAAATCCATAATACGCAAAAAAAAGTTGCCAGTTCATACACACTTCATTACAACTGAGTGTGGAAAGTTTGCCATGAAATTATGAAAAAATAGAAAGAAACAAAAAATGGACATATAGATAGAAGAAAAAAGATTTCTACAAAAAATTGCCATTGTGTGTGTATAAAAAAATTCTGAGCAATGTCATATCAATCGATCAATATTTCTTAACTATGCCATCTTTCAAATACACAATGTAAAAAGTAGGAAAATTTGTGATGGCAAATTAACCTAAATTTTGCCATGGCAAATTAAAATAAAATTTGCCATATATGTAAATAAAAGTATTTTTGTCATGGAAAAAAATTAAAAATTCCCATGGAAACACAAGTATATTTACCATGGTACATAGTAAAATTTGCCATGTTCCTAAAATTGTAAATTTGCCATCATATTTAAATTAAAAACTGCCATGCTCTTTACAATAAATTTGACATGGCAAAAAGAAAGTAAAATTTGCCATGTTATTAAAAAGTATATCATGGCAAAAATGGATTAAATTTGACCATGACAAAAATGGAGTAATTTTGCCATGGAAATAAATTAAAAGTTGTCATGGCTACACAAGTATATTTGCCATGTTACATATTGAAAAAAATCATGTTCTGGAAATGTCAATTTGCCATCATATTTAAATAAAAAATTGCCATGCTCTATACAATAAATTTGCCATGTCAAAAAAACTAGAGTAAAATTTGCCATGTCATTAAAGAGTAAAGTTGCCATGGCAAGAAAAACATAGAAAAAGCCATCTTTTGGCCGTGAATAAAAGTATTTTTGCCATGCCCTATGAACTACAATTGCCATGTACCATTTGCCAAAAACATCTTAAGTTTGCCATCTTTTTCAAACATGCTAAGTTGCCATGTTTTTGAAACATGCTAAGTTGCCATGTTTCTGAACATCTATAACTTTGCATGTTTTCGAACATGTCAAAGTTGCCATGTTTTTGAAACATGCTAAGTTGCCATGTTTCCGAACATCTATAACTTTGCATGTTTTCGAACATGGCAAAGTTGCCATGTTTTTGAAACATGCTAAGTTGCCATGTTTTGAATATCTATAACTTTTCCATGTTTTCGAACATGGCACAGTTGCCATGACAAGTTTGCCATGTTTTTCTAGCCTCCTAATTAATGCTCCTGTTGAACCAACCCAAGTGGCTAATACTCAGGTTGGCGTGAGCCTCCTAATGCTCCTGTTGAAGGTAAAGTTTTGCCATAGCAAAATGAAGTAAAATTGACATGGCAAATTTTTGCTCTCTACTTTGTTTTGCTATGGCAATAATATAGGTAATTTGGCATGGTTAGATAAAGTAAATTTGGCATGGTCCAAAAAAGGTGTATTTTCCATGAGCGATTGGAGCAAAATTTGCCATATATGTTAGATTAAATTTGCCATGTAGTTAAATGTAAATTTTCCATGGCAAATGAAGGTAATATTTTGCCATGGCAAAATAAAGTAAAAATTGACATGGCAAAGTAGAGAAAAAATTGCCATGTATGTTAATATAAATTTGTCATGGCAATGTAGGTAAAGTTTTGTCATGGCAATGTAGGTAAAGTTTTGCCATGGCAAAAATAAAGTAAATTTTGACATGACAAAATAGATGGTTAAAATTGCATGGCAAAATGTAAGTATATTTGCCATGACAATAAAGTAAAATGTGCATGCTGCAAATTATGATTTGCCATACTTGATGAGCATTCAGTTGATTGAAACATGGTTGATGTTAATGCAGATGTGTATAGCATTCAGTTTGACTGGGAAAAAGGCTAAGGAGAAGATACAGTAAGATTGTTGCTTGCACTGTCTCTGTTTCTGTCCAGAAGATCTTGCCATCTGCTGAAAAAATCATACCTCCGAGATGGACAACTGTTGTTGCCTCTCCACTCACGTCAACTCCAAGTCCAACAACCGCTGCCTCGTCAGGCACCTCCAGCATGTGCCGTTCACATCGGCCTACTCCCCGAGCAGGCGAGCAGCAACACCATTGCCCTCCAACGCTGCACGTACCTCCGCCGTTGGTAACACCGGGCGCGCCATCCCGGAACTCGTCCGCCACCGCCGCCGCCTCGAGACCATCCCATGATCAGCGTCCACCGCACCTCCCCATAGACCACGTCTCCACCGTAGCCTCCACCTCCATCTTTCTCCCTCGCCGCCGCTGACGTCGGGCGCGGTGCCGGATCTCGTCAGTCACCACCACCGCATCGAGGATCGCCGACAGGGGCCTGCCGTGCTCCTCCCGCCAAGGACCGCCGGGCTGCAGAGCTCCTCACAGCGCGGTCGCCGCCGAAGCCGTTCCTCGCGGCCTCCGCCGGGCTGCGGAGCTCCTCCACGCGCGGTCGCCGCCGCAGGACCTGCTGCTCCTTGTGGCCGCCGCCGAGCTGCGGAGCTCCTTGTCGCGTGGTCGCCGCCACAGGGCTTGCCGCTCTCCATGGCCGTCGCCGGGCTGCGGAGCTCCTCACCGAAGATGTGCATGGCGGATGCGGGGGAGGGAGAGGATGGGAGCTATTGAGTGGGTGGAGAGGAGAACCGTAGGCTGTCTCAGGGGCTGGCCTCGTTCGAGACGAATTCCTAAATGTCCGAACGCTTTCGCATGCTGACATGGAATAGAATTCAACGCTGAGATTCGTGCGTGGAAACTAACGGCAGCAAAGGCGTTCGGACCGAGATTTTAAAACGCTGTAGGTTCGGAAGTTATAGATTCCGAAAAAAGGTAGGAATATGCAGAACCCCAAGGCAGCTTAAAGTGTGCGCTATGTCCCACCCGGAAGACATGCAAAGACTTCCAAGAGAGAATATGAGATCTTGCATCTGTCACTAGTCTTTTCTCAAAATAAAATAAAAATCTATCACTAGTCTAGCGAATATAGAGCAGTCCTACCAAAAGTTCAAAAAAAAACATTCATACCAACGCTAATTGGACACGAGGATCTTTTATCACAAGTGCAAAAGAGATTAGTTCCTCGCAAAAAAAGAAGGCAAACAGATTCATTTTTCTGCAAAATAAGAAAAATAGTTCACGACATACGCTACCTAACCATAAGTCATGCAAATTTACCGACTCATTTAGTTATTTATCCCCATCGACATAACTCTCTCTCTACAATGACAAACCTATTAAGGACACTCACTGGTTCAAACATTGAAAATGTTGGCAGCTAGAGCATTTCCACCTACCTCTTTAGATTCTTATCAAAGTGGCTGGAGCCGCCAAATAATACATTTCATCGAAAGAGTGCATGACCAGACAAATTAGTCGAATATGATTGCAAGAGTGGTATATGTTTGTTTATATGGAAATAACAATGAAAAGCATTGTAAATTTTACAAATGGAGGAGGTACCATGTATCTTCATATTGCTAATTACACGATGCACCTTTTCTTTCGGGCATTTGCTATTCATCTGTTGCTTGAAAATCCAAATTTTAACGGCAATGCTAATTGGCGAACGACCGCCAGGAGGCTGATGCTGGTGAACGCCCTTCCCGCCGTTTGATCTGGGCCGCACGGATCTTGGGGAAAATCCGACGCCACACTAGGTCTATGAAAGAGTTCGCTATAACTGATCTCCGGACAAATGTCCTTTTTTTTCTTCAAAAAAATTTAGTTAACCATGCACACTCACCAGTTGGGCTAGAGATGTGTTTGTGAACACCCCGAGCACTCAACACCTTTTATTTATCTAAGTTAATTTGTTTTTAAATTATTTTTTCATTTGGGAAAATCCATTTTTCCATTTTTAAAGAAAAAAATCCATACTTTTTTAGTGGATTTGTTTTTATAAACTTGTCATATTCATTTTTTATTATATGTAGCATGGAAACTTCTATGTCATTTTAATGCCCCCACGACATTTTCTTATTAAGACCATGCCATTTTAATAATTACTCCCTCTCTCCCATATAATTGTTGCTCAAACAGATGTATTTAGCTGTATTTCAGTGCTAGATACATCCGTTTGAGTGAAAATTAATATAGGGCGGAGGGAGTATTAATATGTTATTTTTATTATTAAGAGGATGACAGTTTTATTATTAAGAACAACTGTATTTTTATTTAGTAACATGATATTTTTTTATTTGTCAACAGGATGGCGTTTTTGTGATAGGGTTTTTATCATTTATGCCACTAGTTGGGTCCCACTACTCAGTTTTGCCATTAGAAGTTACAACTGCTCAAAAATGCCATTAATTCGTGAGATGCTTGCTCAAAAATGCCATTAGATATCTAAAAAATGCCATCATTCTGTTAGATGTTTGCTCAAAAATGCCATTAGACATTGTTATTTTTACGTCAAACCCGTTGTCCATGTTCTATGACAAAAATAAGCCTAGACCCACATGTCAGTTCTCTCTATCTCACAATGATATGTGTGGCCCCACTTGTCAGGAGTAACCAAACAAATAATTTTACGGAAAAATAAGAACGCTGTTGGGATCAAGTGGGCCCCATACTTTATTGTAGTGAGATAGAGGGAGAGCTGACATGTTGGTTCATAGGTATTTATGTCATTATAACATGGCAAAAGAGATTTGAGATCACAATAATGATGTTTAGTGGCATTTTTGAGTATGTGTCTAATGAAGCGATGGCATTTTTGAGCAGTTGAAATTTCTAGTGGCAAAACTGAGTAGTGGGACACAACCGGTGGCATAACTGATAAAAACCCTTTATGATAAGAGCATGAAATTTTCATTATTAAGAGCATGACATATTTATTATTAGGAGGATGGTAGTTTTATTATTAGCTAGTGGAAGTTTTATTATTGAGAGCATGTCACTTTTATTATTGTTGACATGACATTTTTAGTATAAAGTGGATGTTATTTTTTATTTTATGGAAGTATTTTTGGGGGCTTATATAGGTAAAATATTTTATCTAGAGGATGTCAATTTTATAGAGTAGCATGACAATTTTCACATTTTTTCAGAGCATGACATTTTTATAAATTTGTGCATATTGTTTTGTTCATGGCAATTTTTATCTAGAGAATGAAAGCTTAAAGTTTAGCATGGCAAAAAAATGTAGATCACTCGTCTTTTTTTTTGTTTTAAAGTTTTAACATGGCAATTTTGAATGAAAAAGAAGTTAACTGGGCCCACTAGAAACGACCGTTGAGAGCTAGTAGGAGCAATCCCCTAGTGATCGAACACCAGCTATTTGGGTCCAATTTTAATAGGTTTTTATCATTTATGCCACTGGTTGTCACTCACTACTCAGTTTTGCCATTAGGAATTTCACCTGCTCAAAAATGTCATCGCTTCCTTAGGTGCATGCTAAAAAATGCCACTCGACACCATTTGTCAGACCAAATCTTGTTTGCCATGTCATAATGATTGTCAGCTCAAAGTGTGGGTCCCACTTGATCCCAATAGCGTTCTTATTTTCTCTAAAATCATTCGCTTGCTTACTCCAAACAAGGGGGTCCACACTTATCAGTGTGAGATAGAGAGAGCTGACATGTGGGTATATGGTTATTTTTGTCATATAACATGGTCAACGAGTTTGACCTGACAATAACAATGTCTAATGGCATTTATGAGCGAACATCTAATGGAACGATGGCATTTTTGAGAAAACTTCTCATGGAGCGATGACATTTTTGAGCAGATGTAATTTCTAATGGCAAAACTAAGTAGTGAGACACAACTAGTGGCATAAATGATAAAAAACCCTATTTTAATTTGCGGTATTGCATGAAGCCCCGAGGTGGAGATGAGGAGGCTGCATCAAGTGCAACGAGGGGAAACGTACGTATCTGGTGCTCTTGTTATTTGAACTTTTGCGACAACAAATATTGGTGTTGTGTGACTGTGTTCAATTTTTTCATATTTTTTGAAAGATTTTAAAATGTTGTACGGAGGTCTGGTGCACCAGTAGCACCACAAACACCGGTGCACCATTTATTTCCCTAACAATGAGGCATGGGACACCGACGAGCCCGTGCCCGGAGTGGCGCGACAACGGCGGTGGAGGGTAGTCGAAGGTTGATGGGTTCAGTTAGAGGTAGGCTGAGGGCGGCGTCAACATAGTGGGGACGTTTCGGGTTGGACAGGGCGGGACGGCGCACGGTAGTGGTTGCCGACCACGGTGGCCGGGAGCGGGTCTATGGGAGGAAGATACGTGAGGAAGAAGTGTAGGTGATGGAGGATGGTAGCCGTTGGATTCGCATTGTAGGGCTCAGACATAATTGAGGTAGCTAGCGTGCTATGTACCACCCAACTTCGGGGATGAAGCCATTTGACAATGAGACAAGTTACCCATCATCTGAAAAACATGAATGCGGATATCAAGCACATAGCGATGCCATGCATCTTATGACTCTGCACAGGCACAGATATATAAAGTTACAACATCACATTTGGGGACATATATAAAAGAAGAAATAGAGAAGAAAAGGGACGACAAATTATGAACTTTCAGCTATAACCGTATATCATGGATAACCCACGCATGCCGTACGATCGACACGGCCCGTTCTTCATCATTTATCAAACACGCAGATCCCGAGGTCGCTGTCGACGCCGGCGCCGGCGGAGCCGAGCAGGCCCGTCCACCTCTCCATCTCATCCCTCCCGTCGCTGTTGAGGAACAGCAATGCGGCCATATCGTCCTCGTCGCGGTCCAGCTGCGCCTGCATCTGCGAGCTCGCGCCGGCTGCCGCACCCGCCGTGGTCGCTGCCGTTGCCTCCAGAGCACCGCACTCGCCGCCGGGGCTGAGCTGCGACGCGACGAATTTGTCCAGCGCCCTCCAGTCCTTGGTGGTCGCGTTGTCGGCCTGCGCGTGCTTGCGAGGTCGACGCCTGCTGCCACCGGAGGCGGCATCCTCCTCCTCCTCGGGCGCCCTGGCCTTCTTACGCGGGAGCGGAGCGGACGGGCTCTCGAGCTGCGGCAGCTCGACGAGGTGGCTGGAAGTGTATCGCAGCAGGGCGGCGGCCCCGTCCAGCTGCTCCGCCTCCTCCTTGAAGCTCGCGCCCCTGCCCATCTGCGCCGCTGCCGCATACGTCGACACCATGTTTGGGTCCGGGAACGGCGCGCCGGACATGGCATTGACCTCGTTGTAGGAGTAGTTTGAGCCCCATCTCTCCATCATGCCCCGGTTCGGGTACGCCGTCCTCTTCTTGAACGCCCTGCACACCACCCATCCTTCTTCCTGCATACACACATATGGACACTACGAAGTTAGCTAGACGTGAAAGAGATCCGCAAGCTTCTGAAAATATTTGCAAGTGAAAGGAATCTACTAAAGTTAGTTACCTCTCCACTGTGTAGTGGAGTCCTGAAACTTTGGTTTTCTCTGCTAGTGATTGTGGCATTCTACTCCCTCCGTTCCTAAATATAAGTCTTTGGAGTGATTTCACTATGGACCACATACGGAGCAAAATGAGTGAATCTATACTTAAAATGCATCTATATGTATCCGTATGTAGTTCATAGTGAAATCTCTACAAAGACTTATATTTAGGAACGGAGGGAGTATAATGCATTTCATGAGTAGTGCTAGTCCTAGGCTCCTAGCTAGTTGCAGACAGCATGTAAACAATGGGACGAGCGTGCTAGAATGTTCACAATGGGAAACCCTAGACCAGTACATGCATGCAGCATGCGCATGCATTTCTCAAGGAGAACTCCAAAAAGGTGTTTGCAAGTGGCATGGTCAGGATGGCAACACCGGATACATGCTGGCTGCATCCGTAGCTTTATCAGGAAGAGTAGAAGACTTTGGAAGACTCGCAAAAAAGGAGCTTATCTTGCTGCCAGTGCTTTGCTACTAGTGATGTGTTTGTCTCTATGGACCATTAGTGGTTCTGTGCTTGAGTTAGAGTACATGCATGCGCCTGGGCAAACTTGTGAGTGCTACTTTAGCAATAAAAATCCTTGTCTATCAGATTATATTAAGTCATTAAGATTTAAGATCTGTTTTCTTTTGTATGTGCTTATTCTTTTTCCCCATGAGTACGAAGCACCAAATATATTCGTGATAATATTTTGAGGATGCATTTAAATCAATCGTCATAGAATTCATGTTCAAAGTAAAAAAATATTCTTAAAAAGTCAAGTAAAATGCACGAGTGAAAATTTGTGTTTTATTTTACATAAAAAATATCACACACTTTTCCCTTGTGAAAAGCATGAAAAACCAACAATTTTAGTGAGTGTAATATTTGTCCACAACCATATATTGTACGTAAATTATAAAATCGATTACTGGTTTCATATGGCTAAGTTCAAATGTATCCCAACCCAAGTTCTTTTTCTTATTTGTTTTTGTATTCATATAGTTTATTTAGGTGAAAGAAAGAAAGAAAATAAGTTAATTTGTAGGCTAGAATCTAAACTACAGTTCTTAATCCGTTCGAAATTACTAACTACTCAAACTTTGACCTAAGTCAAACTTTTTAATGTTTGGTCCAGTTTATATAAGATTGCTAATTAATATGTACAACATTCAACATATATAGTATAAAAACATACTAATGAAACTATTTTTTTGTCGTAAGTGTTGGTATATTTAGACTTGGTCAAACTTAGAGAAGATTGACCTAAGAGACACATAAAAATTCAAATAATTTGGAATGGAGGCAGTAGTATCTATTTGAGTAACAGTCATATATTGGTTGGTTGCTGTGGACCTACCAACTTCTTAATGTGGTAAACTAGTTGAAAATACCATTTGGTTGGGAATGTGAAAGCTAATTTACACTCTACATTTCCTTGATCAAAACGAGCGTTGGAAATGGTAACAGGAGTAGAGAGCTTGTAGCTTGCCTGCGGTGGCGCGTTCTCGTCAGTCTCGAGGCGGTACTCGTGCATGATCCAGTCGGTCTTTTGTCCGTTGGGCGCCCTGCCCTTGTAGAAGACGAGGGTCTTCCTCATGCCGATGAGCCTGCTCCTCTCGTGCACCGCCTTGTCCCTCCCCGTCGCCTTCCAGAACCCTGCCATGGTCGCCCTGTTCGTCCTCGTCCCCGTCGGGTACTTGCGGTCCTTGAAGCTGAAGAAGTACCACTCGTTCTGCTCCTCGTACCCGATGCCACAGTGCTCTTCAATACATTGAGATAGATTTGAGCAAAAAATTAGGACTAAGAACTGTGAACCAATGTGCATGCATGACATATGTCAGGTCATATATAAAAGAGTTGTAGAGATAAGGTACCTGTGAGATCCCATGGCTCGATGCGGTAGAGATCAATGTCGCGGATGACGTCGAGATCGATCTTCTGGGAGGCCACCTTCTTGCGGAGGTAGTAGCCGACGAGCTCCTCGTCGGTGGGGTGGAACCTGAACCCAGGAGGGACGCATGATTCCATGGAGTCCATATGATCAACACCACCACCACTACCTGCGCGCATAGGTTGGATGTGCATAAAATTCAGCAACTCCTGGATCGGCCTACGAATGATATAGCTCGCGAGTACTAGTAGTACTGGCACTAGTAGTAAACAAAGAAGCATGCAAGTGCTCGCGTGAATCATTCGATGCTGTGCAAGCCTGCATTTCTTTATACTCCTACTGCAAAGGTGACTGCAGATAGGGGAGGTTCAGTTGCAGCAGAAGGGAACAGTGGTGTTTGACAGTTGGTTGGGTGTGGATCGGTACTGAATGAGTAGCATACAGACTGAAGTATAGTATAGTATTCCTATGTGAGAGTGAGTGTATGGGTTTCAGTGCTTTGGTAAAATTTAATCGAGCCATGTTGGGGTTCTGCACTCCAGTTTATCGTATGATGATATACTAGTACTCGTAGGGCAAAGCCTGAGCATGCAAGGGGCAGCATGCAGGGAGGCTTCAGACAAACGTGGGAAAGTTACAGGCCTGTGAATGATACTGTCGACTGTTGGAGTGTGGAATGAGAGGGCATGTGGGCTATAGTCAGCAGCGAATTATAGCGGCAGCAGGATGTGGTCGATCTGGTCTAACTTAACTGGGACTTGGGAGGAGTGAAATGAAAAAAGCTGAAATGTGTCTATATCGATATACTATATCACATCAACACAGTATATTGTTTAAGACAAAATAGCTAATAGGCTAGTTAGCAGCAAGTGTTAATGATTCCCTACTCATCCCGATTGATCATAAAGCCCTCATGAAATGCAATGCACACAACTCAAGCACAATGCAGAGCCAGAGGCCTGTAAAGAAATGCTACCTACATCTATTGTGCTTTCTTGTTTTCTTGAAATTTAGCATCTGGACTAGTGCAAATACAGAGGAACGAGAGCGACGGAGACATATAGTCATTCCCACAGAATTGACGCGCATACAAAACAGGCTAGCTTCCTCTTTCCAAACCAGCTATCAATGTACGATTGAGTAGCTAGTTTGCTCTGATCAGGAGCACTTGCTATATAATAATGGTGCAACAAAGCACAACTAACTGGAGTAGCTAAGATGGTGCATGCATGGCTAGTTCTCAACCAGACCCTAGTACACACCAGGCCGGAGCGCACGCGAATTGGGAAAATGTGTTGTACTAAATCTTGGCACAGCGAGGTGTGGGGCTGGAAATTGATCAAGCGGGAATAAAAACGTGAGGATCGGAGACGAAGAGAGGTCCAGAAGGAGGAGAGGTAATGAAGGCTCTTTCTCGGATCAGGCCTGCAAAGCGCAAAGGAGAAGCGGCTAAAAAGCCACTCACTGGAGTGGAGTGGACAGTGGAGTGCTCCGGCTGATAGCTAGCCAAAGCATGCGAACGCAAAGAGAGCGGAGGAAAAGGCGGCAGCGGCCAGGGGGCGCACACGACCACCGGTTGGCTCCGGCCCTTGCACCGTAGCACGGCCTCTGACCTCCCTGTCCCTTTGTCGAGGAATTCCACGGCACACCCAGCGCGCGGTGACCCTTCTGCTGCCCAGATGCGTTCATATTCGCTGCTGCAGCTTCTTGCAACTTGCGGCTCAACAGTTGTCTGCAGTGCCCACCGTACCGGACTACCGGCTGGCCGGGAGACTTTGTGCTGGCTAGGTAGGGCTAGGGCATGCATGAACGCATGGTACCTTCCCTCCCTAGTGTGGGGTGGATCAAGAAGAATGAGGTCCAGGGAGGGAGATCAATCATTCACTGTGTTTCGCCTTTGGCCTCTTGTGGGGTGCATCACTCACTGTCGCATCGATCTTGCATATGAGCATCAGAGACAGAGGGGAAGGAGGGGTCATCACTACCGGATCTTCTTCAATATTTTCTGTCCCTCTGAATTGAGAAAAAACTAGTCGAGCGGGGGACGAGCCCCGTGGAATTTTAGTTAAGATTGAAATGACTGCGAGATAACATGATTTGCTACTACTAACTAGAGCGTATGCAACCACCAAGTCCTTACACAGGGTTACAAACCAATTCTCAAATCAAGAGAAAACAAAAAAAATGAGAAAACAATCTATGAAAGACATTGGATGGAACATAAGAATTTCAATATGAACACTTCCATTTTTTTAAGAACTAGGGAAAATCCCTACGCTCCGAATGGGACTTTAGGTTGTAGAGTTCATGAGCAAAAGTTTGCCATTGTTTACCAAAATTAATGTAATATGGATATTTGTGTGCGTGATAATAAAAATTTCCGTAACAAATGGGGCAAGAATTGGTAATAGCAATTTTTTTATCTGTGGCACGCAGAGCATAATATGTTCTATAAGAAGTGTATCACACCAATAATCTCATAAAACATCGAAATTAGCCTAACGGCATACGACATGTCCAATTGATATTTGGAAAATTGCGGCAACCAACCAAACATGCATATATATACTACTCCATCCGATCCAAAATAAGTGTCGTGGCTTTGAACTAAAGTTGAACTAATCTTAGTTCAAAGCTCGGACACTTTTTTTTGGATCGGAGGGAGTAACTTATTATGAGATGTTGCAAAGTAACTTTTACATTTTAACACTTACCACCTTAATTAAAGAGAATCTAAGTTGGGTTGCGGAGCAAAGATGGGTGTGTTGCTTCCTTAGGTATGTGCAATGATTCATGTTTGAAAGTGTGCTAGATGTGTGGTTAAATGCTTGTGTGTATGCTGAAAAATGATTTATCATCCTTTTCATGTGAAAAAAAATTGAATTCATTTAGTACATGTATATGATAAGTTGTCAGGCTATATATGTTGTGAACTTTAGGTATGCATATTTAAATTTAAAATGTTAGGTGTATCCTTATATACATTTTTATTTAGCATTAACAAAAAAGGATGCTTGGTTGAATCAAAATGCCGGCACACTCTCCATAGATGGAATGGTTGGGAATTTTATGCACTTGAAGTAATCGCATGAAGCAAACATTCTCCAATTCTAATTTGAAATGTATGCTATATAAAGACCAATTTTACTTTAACATAAGATTTTTTTAATTTAAAACACATGATTTTTTCTTGGATTGTTAGTATGACCTCAATCCATACACCTTCAAGATTGACTGCCATCCTAACAGAATAGCCTTTTCTCATTCAAGAATAAAAGAACAGGTATATCATGGTCAATGCATACAGATTGTGCAATATATATACTAAATTATGGTTCAGTAAAAAGTATATGTTTGCACATCAATTAGACCACCTTGTATAATGAAGGATCTAGGGGGGAGGGGTGCACCTTGTCAGGACTAATTTCTAATTTAGAAGAATAAGACACCTAGGTTGCAACCACGGAGGATTGGACCTAGTGGGCTGGCTGCATACCTCGTAACTCTACGGCCGGATCTATTGGTTCTGAGAGTATCTTAGTTTTAGTATGAAAAATAATCTTCAGAAGTGCCAAGTTCTAGGAAAAATTGTAAAAACTTCAGTTGATGATGGGAAAACTATGGGTGTAATGTACGGAGCAACATGTATTGTGAAATTGTGGAACACTAATCATATGGAACTACCTCAAAAATTCCAAATAGCATGTATGTGCAAATTCAGTAATATTTAACTGCCCTGGCCAAATACCCCGTGTTTCTTCGGACCAGAATGCAGTTTTTTGAAGATCAACGCCCATGATATAAGCTGAAGCTTTTGGTTCCATACACATCAAGACCTACTGCAGCGAGATATGTGTATACCTTGGACGACATATGCATATGATATCAAAACGAATACGAAGAAAATCGATTAGCCCCAAGTGAAGAGGAAAGTGGCCAGGGGAAGAGAGGGTAACTAAAGACACCACACACGCCAGTACGTATACCGCCACGGAAATTATTAAAAGAAGAAACAAAGATTGGAGATCGACGAACTATGAACACGCAAAGTAGCCGGATTGATCACTCAGTAGCTTGATATGCATACACACTCACCTCAGATGATCAGCTGCGTGCTCCAGATCACAGAGATCGATCAGACCTCGATCTTCTCCCAGCTAGGGTCGATGGACTCTATTTTTCGTGATCGGCAGGAACAGGCTAGCCTGTGTGTGTAGGGAAGAAGAAGACTAAACAGGTTGATGAGATCGAGGTGCGGTGGAGGAGAGGCGAGGAGAGCTCGCAGGTATATACAGGCAGGATGAGAGAATGGAGAAAGGAGGGGGAGAAGGTGGCGAGTATAAAAAAGGGAGGCCGGGCTTTCCTTTCCGTCGCGCGTGGGCGAGGGGAATGAGCGCCTGTGGGACCCTCCTGGGCCCACAGCTGACGTCACGGACCCTTCTTTGCTACTCGATCTCATTCTCCCGGCACTGTGTACTGTAGAGTGCAGTACAAAAGGAACAGAATGAGCTTAGCCGTAGCTTTGTCTCTTTGTCTTCGAGCCATTGGCATGATAGATCCACTGTACCTTACCTATAGCTCGTTGGGAACCATGGACTCTGGTGATGGGCTAATGGCCAGCAGTTGTCCACGTCCACTTTTGAAATGGACCTAGCTCTAGCTACCTCTACAAAATATACATAGTATTCTATTTGTTTGATGATTTTTGAAGACTCTTTAATATAGTTTCTATGGAGTTTTTTCTTCTCAAATACGCTATGGGGGCGTATCATTGCATTGATAGAGGAGAAGAATGTACAAATCGGCATCAGGGACGTGTACACTACAAGACGTGTCCGTGATACACATTGAGCATAGAATGGGTTGCTCAACCCAAAGAGTACACTAAGTTATAGGGATGATGTTGTGAAGTCCTTTGGCTCCTGGGCAAGCCCAGAAGCGGGCGTCGTCTTGGATCGCGACTAGAAGAGAAGCAGAGGAGGGTGTGATCTTGTCAAAGATGATAGCATTGCGATGACACCAGAGGGACCAGGCTGTTAGCGCCGTGATGGTGGAGAGCCCACGTCGCTTGTCCGGGGTCGTCATAGGAAGAATCATGCTGAGCCAAGAGAGCCATCTCGTGCGGTGATCTCGGGGCAACACCAGGAGAGGATGTCTTGCCAGATTATGTGGGAAAAGACGCACTCCACAAGGAGGTGGTGTAGGGTCTCGGCTTGTTGGGAGCACAACACGCATTGTGGCTCATGCGGAAAGCCACACTGTTCCAGCTGATCGGCCGTCCAACATCGGTTGGCGGAGGCGAGGTAGATGAAGAATTTGACAGAGAGGGGTGCCCCCAATTTCCACACAAGGCGCCAGTGCTCCGACAGCATAGAACCGGTGAATAGAGCGTTGTAGCAGGAAGACGCGGAGTAAGCCCCATTCTCCGTCCACTTCCAGAGAATGGTGTCAGACTCCTGGGATAACGTGACAAACTGAAGCCGACACCAAAGGTCGAGGTATTCGAGCGTGGCCACCGGACCAAGATGACCATGGATGTCCCGTATCCATGTGCGATCATGTAGGGCGGCATCAACAATACGCGAGCGGCGGCGTCGGCTCGGCACAAGGGCCGCAAGGCTCAGGGCGATGTTGGCAATGGAGCAGCCCTGGAGCCACTTGTCAGTCCAGAAGCGGCAGGAGGTGTCGTTACCAATGGCCCACATCGTCGAGGCATGGAAGAACTGAAGGGCCTCTGGATCCGAAGGCGGCTGGAGATGAGACCATGGACGAGAGCCATCCGAAGTGTGAAGCCATTAGATGCGAAGGGAAATGCCAGTGCGGTGCATATCCCGAATTCTGAGCCCACCAAGCTCAAGGGGGCGGCATACTCTCGCCCAGCTAACGAGACGAGAACTAGCACGGGCGTCCTTGCGGCCATGCCATAGGAAGTCGCGAATGATCCAGTTGGCCTTCTTGAGAATAGGTTGGGACAACGACATGTCACAATCTGGTTTCCATTAGATACTTTCTCTTGCCGTGCATAATCTCGAAACAGGTTTTCGTTCCGCTTTATATAGATAAAACAATTCATGCTGTGCATACTTAGCATTGGCTAATTTGTACAAGAATTGGTTACAAGTTTTAATCGGGATTGAGCACGCCCAAAATTTAGTGAGTGGAAGTGCGATGTGTTGGTTAATTTGGCTACGTTCAAATGATATTATGGCTGATCAAACGAAACTTTCTGATTCCTTCGGGGTTATCTTCTTGCCATTCAATCGTTTGCAATCTTGGTCTATGTAATCTTCTGCGGTCAAACGTCAAGGAGCTAATATTCGCGGATAGTCGACGACAGCAAATATTATAGAAGATTTTATGCCTCAACATGGATGGAGTGGCCTAATATGATAGTACTTGCGTTCCAAACTGTCGAAGGTGGGTGTGCTATATGCAATCCATTTTTGGGTACCAGGTGGCATGAGTTCTAATTACCTTCGTAATTTTCTAAGAAATGTGCCCTATTTTTGGGTACCAGGTGGCATGTGATCTGAAGGCAATAGTTTTTTTTCACTTTATCTAATTAGGAAACTGCCTGAATTAATTGGTTCAGCTTGTTTGAAATGCTAAAAAAAAATGCTAAACACCATCTAAAACCGAGAACATTTTAGGGCTCAAGTACCATAACTGAGGCTTGAGGGTTCAAAATAGACTTGCATTAGACTCTTGAAAAAATTGACTAAGTTTTCACATGTGCTAATGATGTTATGTCTCTTTATATTGAAGTGCCCACATATAGTGCTCTTGCATTGCACATGTCATTTGTTATTTTGGGTGCGTGAAAAACCTTGAGACAAGTCAAACGCATGCATGAGTACCCACCCTACGGCAGGCTGGACTTTTTAGCCGAGGTGGGGACATGCATAGGGTGTTATAGCATGTGGTAAAATGCTTTTCATCTGCGTGGTTAGGTTGGGTTTTGCTGCCGTCAAACTGTATGTTCTTACCTATGGTACCACACTGTGTGTGCTTTCAGCTGTGTATAGGACCATGCTGCCCAATCGACAGATGAACAAGTTACTCAGTGTGTAGAGCCGTACAGTTGTCCAGGTATGATGATCAATCCATTGTATCATTGCACTAGATTTCTCTGGTAAAAGATCACACTTCACTCCCATCAATTCTGTGGAAGATTTTGAGATGTAGAAGTTTGATTTGATGTGAGTATCACAACCACCTCAGCATAGCTACCTAGCTATATCTAGCTAGCAATTTCACATCACAGTCCAGTAAATTTCACTTCATATGTCAAATGGCAACGCAAACCAGCCGATCGATCTCATTAATCTCTTGATTACCATTCGTGTCCTACCTAGAAATTCGTGCTGTCAGCGTCGACAGAGCATGCACGCACCAAACTGATGAGGGACTAATGGCATCCGTTAGCCTTAGCCATTATCATTCCATTGATTATTTCCAGAAGCATGATCAATAGGAATTATGATGTCGATCAACACTGGGGCGTAGGCATGCATTACAATACATGTGCTTGTGCTAAGTATGATACCACCTACTAATGTTAGGGCAACACCAAATCCATCCCTCATAAGGATGAATCAAATTTGGGTGCCCTCACATCATTCCGGTTCTCATTGCTTGCTAGTTGCTGATCAACTCGTGATCGAAGGTAACATATATATTTACAATATTTAAGGAATTTAACACTTATAAATATGTTAAATTATTGTGCATGTATGGATCGAATAGAGTTGCTCAGCTTATTAGAGAAAACCAAGCGATAAAGGACATGTGCACACTTATTTTATTGACCCAATCTTCTTTCTATTTGTATGAGTATTAGATAGAAAGTTAAAAAGTTTGGTTACAAGGACAGCCCCAAAACTTTCTACGTGATCTGAACAACTTTACACCAAAATCCAACTACAACTAACGGTATCATGAGCCAAGTCAATGAAATCTACAGAGTAGCTAGTGTGATATGATGATCGATGATTAATAAAAATGTGTCTAATGAAATCAAAAGGTTGCAAATGGATTTGTTTTGTCAAGCAAATAATGTTTATTTTTCTATTCCTAATAAAACATATCAAGAATAGACTCCATTGAACTGTTTTTTTACATCAGTACAGACACAAGCGCTCATATACACGTGCATACACTCACCCCTATGAACGCACGCACACCCTACCCCTATGAGCACCTTCGAAAGATTGAGCCGGCATATCATCTTGAGATTTACGAAGTCACCGTAGGCGCCTCGTCGTCGACGGGAACGTCTTCTCCCACTGAATGCGCATCGCCGGAAATTCTGAAATAAATCCAGGAATAAATGCGAGCACCAGGATTTGAACCATGGTGGGCTGGGGATACCACAGTCCCTCTAACCATCCAACCATAGGTTGGTACACTCCATTGAACTGTTCTCGCAACACACTAGGTACTATATTATGAAGTCAAATCAAAAGTCGTAAGATCATACCTCTATTATATTTCTTTCGTGAAACCCTGAGCCTTCGGCATTGCGCTGCTCTAACTAGAGCGACATGGGCGGTGACCCTAGACAATTCACCACTCTATCACGATCTCCTCCCCTCACTGCCCCGACAGACACCGATTGGTAAAGCCTATGCGGTAAGAGTGGCGACAGGCTTGTTTTCTTGCGCGACATCAATCTTGTAGAGGTAGTACACCAATCTTGTAGTTGCTTGAGGTTGCGGCGGCGGAGCAAGGAACTTGGTTGTAGCAGTGGTGGTTCTACTACCAGTCGGAGGTGTCTCTCGAGCAGGCCCACTTGGACCAGGTTTGGTCGTGGTTGGCCATGGAGGTACACCGTATTTAAAAAAAAGTTTGGCATGACAAGAAAATCCAGAAACAGTAGTTTCGTGCTGGAGACAATGTTCTTCTTTACAATTCATGCTTAAAGATGTTTCCAGGTAAAATCAAATCAAGGTGGGATGGCCCCTAAGAAATTGATGAAGTATACAACTCAGGAGCTGTCAGACACGGACAACCCCTGAAGCCATATCTTGTCGATGTGCACGCAGAGCCAAGGTAATAATTTTTTATCACGCCTGAAGAGGCGATCGCGCAACAATCCGTAAGTTCTGACCCCACTACTCTGTAATTTTATTAAAAGTGTGTGTATAAGTCGTTGAAAGAATTTAGGAATAAGCTAAAATTGTAGGTAACGTTTTCCCAAGTCAATGAGGGTTTTTTAGGTGGTACGTGATACATCTCCATTGTATATACAATTTTTGATTATTTCATGCTATTATAATCTTCCCCAAAATCCATTTTCTTCCCTATGAACACGTGGGCTCTGCTAGAACCGCTCTTTTTGTAAGATGAAGATTTTGAAGAAGACTTTAAGGATTTATTCTTCTTCTTTTCTTCAGAACTACCATCCTTGCTCTTTTTCTTCTTCTTCTTCCCAGTTTTCCCAGAGGGAACAATCAAAAATATAGTGGCCTGACTTCTTGCATCTGCGGCACGTTCTCTTCTTGTAGTCCTGAGAAGAAGTTTCTTGAGTTTTCTTCAGGTCATAATTTGAAGACTTCCCAAAGCGGTTTTTCTTTGAAAACTTCTGAAATTTCCTCACAACCAATGCAAGCTCTTTGCCAATTTTTCCAGGGCCACCAGAACTGCAGTTAGATTTTTCTTCAGATGAAAAAACTGCTTTTGCCTCCAGCATACGGGGTCTTCCATAGCTTGGTCCATAGAGATCTCTCTTCTCAGCTTATTAAAATTCATGATTATTGAGCCTCTCAAGAATATCAGCAGGATTGAGAGACTTGTAGTCAGTAGGCTCTGGAATCATCAAGATCAGAGTATCAAAGGAACTGTCAAGTGACCTCAGCAATTTATTCACCACTTTATGGTCAGTGATATCAGGTGCACCAAGAGCTTGAAGCTCATTGGAGATGTCTGTGTGAAGGTCAAATGTGAGTTGGACACTTTTGTTGTCAAGCCTCTTCAAGCAGTTGAAGAGATTCCAAAGAACTCAACGTGAGAGTCATGCCGAGTTGAATCTCCTTCATTGTCCTTGGAGAGCATTTCCCAGATCAGCTTTGTAGATTACAAGGCACCCATAAGGCCATATTGTCCTTTAGTTAGATGAACACATATGATGTTCTTCGCTTGAGAGTCCAATTGAGAAAATCACCTCACATCAGCAGCAGTAACATTTTATCCTTGCGCCGGGATGCCCATCATGATGACATACCAGAGGTCATTGTCAATTGCTTCAAGATGAATGCACATCTTATTCTTCCAATAAGGATAGTCAAAGTCATCGAAGACTAGGCACTTGCCAGAGACTTTGAAGTTTCTTGTAGTCGACATAGCTTTAACTCTAGGTGGTTAAACCAAATCAATAGAACAAGGGAGCACCTTGCTCTGATATTGATTGAAAGTGCGAGTAGTCGACCAGAGGGGGTAAATGGAAGATTTTAAAAAATTCTTCAAGGAAGCAAATTCTTCGAAGAATAACAGTGCGAAAAATATACAACAAAAGGTAAACTATGCTAAGTATGCAATTTATAATTAAGACAAAGTCATAAGAACATAACTAAGTAGGTAAACTAGGTAGCAGTATATGTAGAACATGTGAAATACATGGAAACAACCTTAAGAACTACAATCTGGAAGACAAAGAAAAGGAATGATGAATGTCTTCAAGTCAAAGTCTTCAGAGGGAGGGATACAAATTCTTCAACATAGAATTACTGAAAGTAAAGCATTGAGGAGTTTGAGCCATGGCAGCTCGGTGAACATAATGAATTTGATCTAGTTGTTGTGACAACTATATGTCTGGTTGGAGAGCTTTGAGATTCAACTCAGAAGACAATTAGTGTTCACCTTATTCTCCTTGAGCTAAGGTCAGTTAGACCTCGCACAATCATTCATGGTAAGTCTTCAAGGTAGACTTCCAAACCTTCATAGACTCATTTTATGGCACTCACAATTTCTGCTTGGATGCTTAGAACATGACACCTGACCTTCTGGAAGACCACTGTCTTCAAAGGTAACAAGCATTGGAACACACAGGATAATCTCTTCAGTGATGATCAATCACTTTGGCTTTGGTTGTTTGAGTTTTCCTCACTTAGGATTCTCTCAAGTTCTTTAGAGGATGGGTTGCTCTAGATGACACTTAGCATGCAATCACTTGGAGCAACCAACCAACAAAGGGTGGGCGACTATTTATAGCCTTGGGGCAACCTGACATGAATTGACTATCATGCCCTTTAGACACGACCATTGTCAGGATAAGGATTCACTCGGCAGCTGACACCCGCTTAGCAAAAGTAGGAAATTTGAGCTCTAATTTTCCTCGCTTAGGAGAATTGCACTGACGATTTCCTAACTCTTCAATCACACCAATTTCATCAATGACCAGAAGAACATCGTCCCTGTCGCTGAAGAACTCGACTGCACTGCAATAGATTTCCAAAGTCTTCACTCAAAGAATAGATAGGTTGAGCATCACTTTGGAAATATGCCTTTGTATCAACTAGACCTCCTTAACAGTAGATGTTCCCCTATGACTCAAAATAACAGAAAATAAATTATGAAAGACGAAGTCTTCATGCTCCAATTCTTCACTTTAATTTCACACCAATTTCTTCAATATAAACATACTTTTTTGGGGTTGTCTTTCTCAATTAAACCAAATCTTCAGGGGCTTTTCTCCTGTATATACTGACAAACACACTCCCTTAACCCATTTGTCTACAATACTCCAAAAGCACAAAGGGGGCACTAGATGCACTTACACAATGACAACCGAAAAATCTTCATGCACGTGTCCTAAGGACTAGTGCCCCAGAGTCGCAGTCGTCGCCATTGAACACCCGACACCAAATCTTGCCTTGTGCATGCATGGGGAAAAACCGTAACCTCGATGATACAATAGGAATCAAGGCTAGAGCTTCTCAACTCCGTTCCAATGGATGAACTCAGGGACGATCAGAGCCCGGAATATCAACTCGAAGTTGAAGCGCCACAATCCATCAGAACACGGCCCCTATGGGAATAAAAACCATAACCTAAACTACTAGTCGGACCCAAGGCAACACGGTAGATCCATGGGCTTGTCGACAATGCTTGGAGGGGATGAGTGTGAAGGAAATATGCCCTAGAGGCAATAATAAAGTTGTTATTTTATATTTCCTTATATCATGATAAATGTTTATTATTCATGCTAGAATTGTATTAACCGGAAACTTAGTACAGGTGTGAATACATAGACAAATAGAGTGTCCCTAATATGCCTATACTTGACTAGCTCATTAATCAAAGATGGTTAAGTTTCCTAACCATAGACATGTGTTGTCATTTGATGGATGCGATCACATCATTAGAGAATGATGTGATGGAGAATACCCATCCGTTAACTTAGCATTATGATCATTTAGTTTTATTGCTATTTCTTTCTTCATGACTTATACATGTTCCTCTAATTACGAGATTATGCAACTCCCGAATACCGGAGGAACACCTTATATGCTATCAAATGGCACAACGTAACTGGGTGATTATAAAGATGCTCTACAGGTGTCTCCGATGGTGTTTGTTGAGTTGGCATAGATCGAGATTAGGATTTGTCACTCGGTGTATGGGAGAGGTATCTCTGGGCCCTCTTGGTAACGCACATCACTATGAGCCTTGCAAGCAATGTGTCTAATGAGTTAGCCATGGGATGATGCATTACGGAACGAGTAAAGAGACTTTCCGGTGACGAGATTGAACTAGGTATGGTGATACCGATGATCGAATCTTGGGAAAGTAACATACCGATGACAAAGGGAAAAACGTATGTTGTTGTGCGGTTTGACCGATAAGGATCTTCGTAGAATATGTAGGATCCAATATGAGCATCCAGGTTCCTCTATTGGTTATTGACCGGAGATATGTCTCGGTCATGTCTACATAGTTCTCGAACCCGTAGGGTCCGCACGCTTAACGTTCGATGACGATTTGTATTATGAGTTTCGTGTTTTAATGAACCAAAGTTTGTTCAGAGTCCCGGATTAGATCACGGACATGACGAGGAGTCTGGAAATGGTCAATACATAAAGATTGATATATTGGAAGGTTATGTTTGGACACCAGAATAGTTTTGAATAGGTTCGGGCATTTTCCGGAGTACCAGGGGGGTTACCGGAAACCCCCGGGGGGGTTAATGGCCCTTCATGGGCCCTAGTGGAAGAGAGGAGGCGGTGATGTCTACTACACAACCTTCTTCTTGTAGACGTTGTTGGGCCCCCAAGTGCGGAGGTTTGTAGGACAGTAGCAAATTTCCCTCAAGTGGATGACCTAAGGTTTATCAATCCGTAGGAGGCATAGGATGAAGATGGTCTCTCTCAAGCAACCCTGCAATCAAATAACAAAGAGTCTCTTGTGTCCCCAACACACCCAATACAATGGTAAATTGTATAGGTGCACTAGTTCAGCGAAGAGTTGGTGATACAAGTGGTATATGGATAGTAGATAATAGTTTTTGTAATCTGAAAATATAAAAACAGCAAGGTAACCAATGATAAAAGTGAGCGTAAACGGTATTGCAATGATAGGAAATAAGGCCTAGGGTTCATACTTTCACTAGTGTAAGTCCTCTCAACAATACTAACATAATTGGATCATAAAACTATCCCTCAACATGCAACAAAGAGTCACTCCAAAGTCACTAATAGCGGAGAATGAACGAAGAGATTATGGTAGGGTACGAAACCACCTCAAAGTTATTATTTCCAATCAATCCGTTGGGCTATTCCTATAAGTGTCACAAACAGCCCTAGAGTTCGTACTAGAATAACACCTTAAGACACAAATCAACCAAAACCCTAATGTCACCTAGATACTCCAATGTCACCTCAAGTATCCGTGGGTATGATTATACGATATGCATCACACAATCTCAGATTCATCTATTCAACGAACACATAGAACCTCAAAGAGTGCCCCAAAGTTTCTACCGGAGAATCACGACGAAAACGTGTGCCAACCCCTATGCATAGGTTCATGGGCGGAACCGACAAGTTGATCACCAAAACATACATCAAGTGAATCACGTGATATCCCATTGTCACCACAGATATCCATGGCAAGACATACATCAAGTGTGCTCAAATCTTTAAAGACTCAATCCGATAAGATTACTTCAAAGGGGAAACTCAATTCATTACAAGAGAGAAGAGGGGGAGGAGAAACATAAGATCCAACTATAATAGCAAAGCTCGCGATACATCAAGATCGTGCCAAATCAAGAACACGAGATAGAGAGATCAAACACATAGCTACTGGTACATACCCTCAGCCCCGAGGGAGAACTACTCCCTCCTCGTCATGGAGAGCACTGGGATGATGAAGATGGTCACCGGAGAGGGTTTTCCCCCTCCGGCAGGGTGCTGGAACGGGTCTAGATTGGCTTTCGGTGGCTACGGAGGCTTTTGGCGGCGGAACTCCCGATCTATTGTGCTCTCGGATGTTTTTAGGGTATATGGATATATAGGCGGAATAAGTATGTCAGGGAGGCCACGAGGGGCTCACGAGGGTGGAGGGCGCGCCCCCCTGCCTCGTGACCTCCTCGTAGGTTCCCCGACGTGCACTCCAAGTCTTCTGGGCTTCTTTCCTTCCAAAAATGAGTTCCGTGAAGTTTCAGGTCAATTGGACTCCGTTTGATTTTCCTTTTCTTTGAAACCCTAAAACAGGGTAAAAACAGAAACTGGCACTGGGCTCTGGGTTAATAGGTTAGTCCCAAAAAATGATATAAAAGTGTATAATAAAGCCCATAAACATTCAAAACAGTAGATAATATAGCATGGAGCAATCAAAAATTATAGATACGTTGGAGACATATCGGGCGGCAGCCAGGTGGGGGCGCGCGCCCCCCAAGCCCAATCCGAATTGGACTAGGGTTTGGGGGGGCCTTTCCTTCTTCTCCTCCCTCTCTTTCCCCCTTCTCCTTCTTGGAAGAGGAAAGGGGGGGGGCGAATCCTACTTGGACCGGGAGTCTAGGACTCCCTCCTTGGCGCGCCACACCTTGGCCGGCCTCCTCCCCCTCCTTTATATACGTGGGAGGGGAGCACCCCAAAGGGACACCAAAGTTTCTCTTAGCTGTGTGCGGTGCCCTGTTGGGGAACGTAGCAGAAATTCAAAATTTTCCTACATGTCACCAAAATCTATCTATGGAGAGACTAGCAACGAGGGGAAGGAGAGTGCATCTACATACCCTTGTAGATCGCTAAGCGAAAGCGTTCAAGTGAACGGGGTTGATGGAGTCGTACTCGTCGTGATCCAAATCACCGATGACCAAGTGTCGAACGGACGGCACCTCCGCGTTCAACACACGTACAGCCCGGTGACGTCTCCCACGCCTTGATCCAGCAAGGAGAGAGGGAGAGGTTGAGGAAGACTCCATCCAGCAGCAGCACAACGGCGTGGTGATGATGGAGGAGCGTGGCAATCCTGCAGGGCTTCGCCAAGCACTGCAGAAGAGGAGGAAGAAGAGACGCAGGGCTGCACCAATGAGATTGAATCGCGTGTGTTATGGGAAGCCCTAGGCCTCATATATATAGGGAAGGGGAGGGGCTACGCCCCCTCTAGGGTTCCCACCCCTAGGGGGGCGGCAGCCCTAGATGGGGATCAAAGGTGGCGGCCAAGAGGGGGAGAGGAGAGGGAGGCGCACCAATATGGGCCCTAAGGCCCATATCCCCTAGGGTTTGCCCCCTTTCCACCTCTTAGGCGCCATGGGCCCTTATGGGAGGCGCACCAGCCCACTAAGGGGCTGGTCCCTCACAACTCTTGGCCCACGCAAGCCTCCGGGGCAGGTGGCCCCACTTGGCGGACCCCCGGGACCCTCCCGGTGGTCCCAGTACATTACCGATAAACCCCGAAACTTTTCCGGTGTCCAAAACATGACTTCCCATATATAAATCTTTACCTCCGGACCATTCCATAACTCCTCGTGACGTCCGGGATCTCATCCGGGACTCCGAACAACATTCGGTAACCACATACTGACTTCCTTTATAACCCTAGCGTCATCGAACCTTAAGTGTGTAGACCCTACGGGTTCGGGAGACATGTAGACATGACCGAGACGTTCTTCGGTCAATAACCAACAACGGGATCTGGATACCCATGTTGGCTCCCACATGTTCCACGATGATCTCATCGGATGAACCACGATGTCAAGGACTTAATCAATCCCGTATACAATTCCCTTTGTCTATCGGTACGATACTTGCCCGTGATTCGATCGTCGGTATCCCGATACCTTGTTCAATCTCGTTACCGGCAAGTCTCTTTACTCGTTCCGCAACACATCATCCCGTGATCAACTCCTTGATCACATTGTGCACATTATGATGATGTCCTACCGAGTGGGCCCAAAGATACCTCTCCGTCACACGGAGTGACAAATCCCAGTCTCGATTCGTGCCAACCCAACAGACACTTTCGGAGATGCCTGTAGTGTACCTTTATAGCCACCCAGTTACGTTGTGACGTTTGGCACACCCAAAGCACTCCTACGGTATCCGGGAGCTGCACAATCTCATGGTCTAAGGAAATGATACTTGACATTAGAAAAGCTTTAGCATACGAACTACACGATCTAGTGCTATGCTTAGGATTGGGTCTTGTCCATCACATCATTCTCCTAATGATGTGATCCCGTTATCAACGACATCTAATGTCCATGGTCAGGAAACCGTAACCATCTATTGATCAACGAGCTAGTCAACTAGAGGCTTACTAGGGACATGGTGTTGTCTATGTATCCACACATGTATCTGAGTTTCCTATCAATACAATTCTAGCATGGATAATAAACGATTATCATGAACAAGGAAATATAATAATAATCAATTTATTATTGCCTCTAGGGCATATTTCCAACAGTCTCCCACTTGCACTAGAGTCAATAATCTAGTTCACATCGCCATGTGATTAACACTCACAGGTCACATCGCCATGTGACTAACACCCAAGAGTTTACCAGAGTCAATAATCTAGTTCACATCACTATGTGATTAACACTCACAGGTCACATCGCCATGTGACTAACACCCAAGAGTTTACCAGAGTCAATAATCTAGTTCACATCACTATGTGATTAACACTCAATGAGTTCTGGGTTTGATCATGTTGCTTGTGAGAGAGGTTTTAGTCAACGGGTCTGAACCTTTCAGATTCGTGTGTGCTTTACAAATCTCTATGTCATCTCCTAGATGCAGCTACCATGCTCTATTTGGAGCTCTTCCAAATAACTACTCTACTATACGAATCCAGTTTACTACTCAGTATAATCTGGATTAGTGTCAAAGTTTGCATCGGCGTAACCCTTTACGACGAACTCTTTTACCACCTCCATAATCGAGAAAATTCCTTAGTCCACTAGTTACTAATGATAACTTTGACCGCTGTCCTGTGATCCATTCTTCGATCACTCTTGTACCCCTTGACTGACTCATGGCAAGGCACACTTCAGGTGCGGTACACAGGATAGCATACTGTAGAGCCTATGTCTTAAGCATAAGGGACGACCTTCGTCCTTTCTCTCTATTCTGCCGTGGTCGAGCTTTAAGTCTTAACTTCATACCTTACAACTCAGGCAAGAACTTCTTCTTTGACTGATCCATCTTGAACACCTTCAAGATCATGTCAAGGTATGTGCTCATTTGAAAGTACCATTAAGCGTTTTTGATCTATCCTTTATAGATCTTGATGCTCAATGTTCAAGTAGCTTAATCCAGGCTTTCCATTGAAAAACACGTTCCAAATAACCCTATATGCTTTCCAGAAATTCTATGTCATTTCTGGTCAACAATATGTCAACAACATATATTCATCAGAAATTCTATAGTGCTCCCACTCACTTCTTTGGAAATACAAGTTTCTCATAAACTTTGTATACACCCAAAATCTTTGATCATCTCATCAAAGCATACATTCCAACTCCGAGATGCTTACTCCAGTCCTTAGAAGGATTGCTGGAGCTTTGCATACTTATTAGCACCTTTCAGGATTGACAAAACCTTCTGGTTGTATCACATACAACCTTTCCTCAAGAAAATCGTCGAGGAAACAATGTTTTGACATCCTATCTGCAAGATTTCATAAATAATGCAGTAATCGCTAATATAATTCCAACAGACTCTTAGCATCGCTACGAGTGAGAAAGTCTCACCGTAGTCAACTCCTTTAACTTGTTGGGAAACTTCTTAACGACAAGTCGAGCTTTCTTAATGGTGACATTTACCATCATTGTCCGTCTTCCTTTTAAAATCCATCTGTACTTAACAGCCTTACGACCATCAAGTAGTTCTTCCAAAGTCTATACTTTGTTTTTATACATGGATCCTCTCTCGGATTTTACGGCCTCGAGCCATTTATCGGAATCCGGGCCCACCACCGCTTCTCCATAGCTCGTAGGTTCATTGTTGTCTAGCAACATGACTTCCAAGACAGGATTACGTACCACTCTGAAGTAGTACGCATCCTTGTCATCCCACGAGGTTTGGGAGTGACTTGATCTGAAGTTTCATGATCACTATCATAAGCTTCCACTTCAATTGGTGTAGGTGCCATAGGAACAACTTCCTGTGCCCTGCCACACACTAGTTGAAGAGACGGTTTAATAACCTCATCAAGTCTCCACCATCCTCCCACTCAATTCTTTCGAGAGAAACTTTTCCTCGAGAAAGGACCCGATTCTAAAAACAATCCCTTATTGCTTTCCGATCTGAGACAGGAGGTATACCCAATTGTTTTGGGTGTCCTATGAAGATGCATTTATCCGCTTTGGGTTCGATCTTATCAGCCTGAAACTTTTTCACATAAGCGTCGCAGCCCCAAACCTTTTAGGAAATGACAGCTTAGGTTTCTCTAAACCATAGTTCATACGGTGTCACCTCATCGGAATTACGTGGTGCCCCTTTTTAAAGTGAATGTGGTTGTCTCTAATGCCTAACCCGTAAACTATCGTGGTAACACAAGTAAATAAAATTTGCCATATATGTAAATAAAAGTATTTTTGTCATGGAAAAAAATTAAAAATTCCCATGGAAACACAAGTATATTTACCATGGTACATAGTAAAATTTGCCATGTTCCTAAAATTGTAAATTTGCCATCATATTTAAATTAAAAACTGCCATGCTCTTTACAATAAATTTGACATGGCAAAAAGAAAGTAAAATTTGCCATGTTATTAAAAAGTATATCATGGCAAAAATGGATTAAATTTGACCATGACAAAAATGGAGTAATTTTGCCATGGAAATAAATTAAAAGTTGTCATGGCTACACAAGTATATTTGCCATGTTACATATTGAAAAAAATCATGTTCTGGAAATGTCAATTTGCCATCATATTTAAATAAAAAATTGCCATGCTCTATACAATAAATTTGCCATGTCAAAAAAACTAGAGTAAAATTTGCCATGTCATTAAAGAGTAAAGTTGCCATGGCAAGAAAAACATAGAAAAAGCCCACTTTTGGCTGTGAATAAAAGTATTTTTGCCATGCCCTATGAACTACAATTGCCATGTACCATTTGCCAAAAACATCTTAAGTTTGCCATCTTTTTCAAACATGCTAAGTTGCCATGTTTTTGAAACATGCTAAGTTGCCATGTTTCTGAACATCTATAACTTTGCATGTTTTCGAACATGTCAAAGTTGCCATGTTTTTGAAACATGCTAAGTTGCCATGTTTCCGAACATCTATAACTTTGCATGTTTTCGAACATGGCAAAGTTGCCATGTTTTTGAAACATGCTAAGTTGCCATGTTTTGAATATCTATAACTTTTCCATGTTTTCGAACATGGCACAGTTGCCATGACAAGTTTGCCATGTTTTTCTAGCCTCCTAATTAATGCTCCTGTTGAACCAACCCAAGTGGCTAATCCTCAGGTTGGCGTGAGCCTCCTAATGCTCCTGTTGAAGGTAAAGTTTTGCCATAGCAAAATGAAGTAAAATTGACATGGAAAATTTTTGCTCTCTACTTTGTTTTGCTATGGCAATAATATAGGTAATTTGGCATGGTTAGATAAAGTAAATTTGGCATGGTCCAAAAAAGGTGTATTTTCCATGAGCGATTGGAGCAAAATTTGTTGTCATGCACCAAGAGCTTGAAGCTCATTGGAGATGTCTGTGTGAAGGTCAAATGTGAGTTGGACACTTTTGTTGTCAAGCCTCTTCAAGCAGTTGAAGAGATTCCAAAGAACTCAACGTGAGAGTCATGCCGAGTTGAATCTCCTTCATTGTCCTTGGAGAGCATTTCCCAGATCAGCTTTGTAGATTACAAGGCACCCATAAGGCCATATTGTCCT
The DNA here is from genome assembly GCA_034509565.1 of Triticum monococcum. Classification (NCBI taxonomy): domain Eukaryota; kingdom Viridiplantae; phylum Streptophyta; class Magnoliopsida; order Poales; family Poaceae; genus Triticum; species Triticum monococcum. The sequence continues at coordinate 678,818,723 of CM067845.1, forward strand.
TTAGTTAGATGACCACATATGATGTTCTTCGCTTGAGAGTCCAATTGAGAAAATCACCTCACATCAGCAGCAGTAACATTTTATCCTTGCGCCGGGATGCCCATCATGATGACATACCAGAGGTCATTGTCAATTGCTTCAAGATGAATGCACATCTTATTCTTCCAATAAGGATAGTCAAAGTCATCGAAGACTAGGCACTTGCCAGAGACTTTGAAGTTTCTTGTAGTCGACATAGCTTTAACTCTAGGTGGTTAAACCAAATCAATAGAACAAGGGAGCACCTTGCTCTGATATTGATTGAAAGTGCGAGTAGTCGACCAGAGGGGGTAAATGGAAGATTTTAAAAAATTCTTCAAGGAAGCAAATTCTTCGAAGAATAACAGTGCGAAAAATATACAACAAAAGGTAAACTATGCTAAGTATGCAATTTATAATTAAGACAAAGTCATAAGAACATAACTAAGTAGGTAAACTAGGTAGCAGTATATGTAGAACATGTGAAATACATGGAAACAACCTTAAGAACTACAATCTGGAAGACAAAGAAAAGGAATGATGAATGTCTTCAAGTCAAAGTCTTCAGAGGGAGGGATACAAATTCTTCAACATAGAATTACTGAAAGTAAAGCATTGAGGAGTTTGAGCCATGGCAGCTCGGTGAACATAATGAATTTGATCTAGTTGTTGTGACAACTATATGTCTGGTTGGAGAGCTTTGAGATTCAACTCAGAAGACAATTAGTGTTCACCTTATTCTCCTTGAGCTAAGGTCAGTTAGACCTCGCACAATCATTCATGGTAAGTCTTCAAGGTAGACTTCCAAACCTTCATAGACTCATTTTATGGCACTCACAATTTCTGCTTGGATGCTTAGAACATGACACCTGACCTTCTGGAAGACCACTGTCTTCAAAGGTAACAAGCATTGGAACACACAGGATAATCTCTTCAGTGATGATCAATCACTTTGGCTTTGGTTGTTTGAGTTTTCCTCACTTAGGATTCTCTCAAGTTCTTTAGAGGATGGGTTGCTCTAGATGACACTTAGCATGCAATCACTTGGAGCAACCAACCAACAAAGGGTGGGCGACTATTTATAGCCTTGGGGCAACCTGACATGAATTGACTATCATGCCCTTTAGACACGACCATTGTCAGGATAAGGATTCACTCGGCAGCTGACACCCGCTTAGCAAAAGTAGGAAATTTGAGCTCTAATTTTCCTCGCTTAGGAGAATTGCACTGACGATTTCCTAACTCTTCAATCACACCAATTTCATCAATGACCAGAAGAACATCGTCCCTGTCGCTGAAGAACTCGACTGCACTGCAATAGATTTCCAAAGTCTTCACTCAAAGAATAGATAGGTTGAGCATCACTTTGGAAATATGCCTTTGTATCAACTAGACCTCCTTAACAGTAGATGTTCCCCTATGACTCAAAATAACAGAAAATAAATTATGAAAGACGAAGTCTTCATGCTCCAATTCTTCACTTTAATTTCACACCAATTTCTTCAATATAAACATACTTTTTTGGGGTTGTCTTTCTCAATTAAACCAAATCTTCAGGGGCTTTTCTCCTGTATATACTGACAAACACACTCCCTTAACCCATTTGTCTACAATACTCCAAAAGCACAAAGGGGGCACTAGATGCACTTACACAATGACAACCGAAAAATCTTCATGCACGTGTCCTAAGGACTAGTGCCCCAGAGTCGCAGTCGTCGCCATTGAACACCCGACACCAAATCTTGCCTTGTGCATGCATGGGGAAAAACCGTAACCTCGATGATACAATAGGAATCAAGGCTAGAGCTTCTCAACTCCGTTCCAATGGATGAACTCAGGGACGATCAGAGCCCGGAATATCAACTCGAAGATGAAGCGCCACAATCCATCAGAACACGGCCCCTATGGGAATAAAAACCATAACCTAAACTACTAGTCGGACCCAAGGCAACACGGTAGATCCATGGGCTTGTCGACAATGCTTGGAGGGGATGAGTGTGAAGGAAATATGCCCTAGAGGCAATAATAAAGTTGTTATTTTATATTTCCTTATATCATGATAAATGTTTATTATTCATGCTAGAATTGTATTAACCGGAAACTTAGTACAGGTGTGAATACATAGACAAATAGAGTGTCCCTAATATGCCTATACTTGACTAGCTCATTAATCAAAGATGGTTAAGTTTCCTAACCATAGACATGTGTTGTCATTTGATGGATGCGATCACATCATTAGAGAATGATGTGATGGAGAATACCCATCCGTTAACTTAGCATTATGATCATTTAGTTTTATTGCTATTTCTTTCTTCATGACTTATACATGTTCCTCTAATTACGAGATTATGCAACTCCCGAATACCGGAGGAACACCTTATACGTACCACTCTGAAGTAGTACGCATCCTTGTCATCCCACGAGGTTTGGGAGTGACTTGATCTGAAGTTTCATGATCACTATCATAAGCTTCCACTTCAATTGGTGTAGGTGCCACAGGAACAACTTCCTGTGCCCTGCCACACACTAGTTGAAGAGACGGTTTAATAACCTCATCAAGTCTCCACCATCCTCCCACTCAATTCTTTCGAGAGAAACTTTTCCTCGAGAAAGGACCCGATTCTAGAAACAATCCCTTATTGCTTTCGGATCTGAGACAGGAGGTATACCCAATTGTTTTGGGTGTCCTATGAAGATGCATTTATCCGCTTTGGGTTCGATCTTATCAGCCTGAAACTTTTTCACATAAGCGTCGCAGCCCCAAACCTTTTAGGAAATGACAGCTTAGGTTTCTCTAAACCATAGTTCATACGGTGTCACCTCATCGGAATTACGTGGTGCCCCTTTTTAAAGTGAATGTGGTTGTCTCTAATGCCTAACCCGTAAACTATCGTGGTAATTCGATAAGAGACATCATGGTATGCATCATATCCAATAGGGTGCAGTTATGATGTTCCGACACACCATCACACTATGTGTTCCAAGCTGTCTTAATTGTGAAACAATTTCCACAATGTCTTAATTCTGTGCCAAACTCGTAATTAAGATATTCATCTCTATGATCATATCATAGATCTTTTATCCTCTTGTCACGACGATCTTTCAACTTCACCTTGAAATTACTTGAACCTTTCAATAATTCAGACTCGTGATTCATCAAGTAAATATACTCAACATCTACTCAAATCATCTGTGAAGTAAGAACATAACGATATCCACTACACGCCTCAGCACTCATTGGACTGCACACATCAAAATGTATTACTTCCAGCAAGTTGCTTTCTAGTTCCATTTTACTGAAACCGAGGCTTTCAGTCATCTTGCCCATGTGGTATGATTTGCATGTCTCAAGTGATTCAAAATCAAGTGAGTCCAAACGATCCATCTGCATGGAGTTTCTTCATGCATATACACCAATAGACACGGTTTGCATGTCTCAAACTTTTCAAAAATGAGTGAGTCCAAAGATCCATCAACATGGAGCTTCTTCATGCGTTTTATACCGATATGACTTACGTGGCAGTGCCACAAGTAGGTGGTACTATCATTACTATCTTTTGGCATGAACATGTGTATCACTACGATCGAGATTCAATAAACCATTCATTTTAGGTGTAAGACCATTGAAGGTATTATTCAAATAAACAGAGTAACTATTATTCTCCTTAAATGAATAACCGTATTGCAATAGACATAATCCAATCATGTCTATGCTCAACGCAAACACCAATCTCGATGGTAGAGGGGGCGTACGATGCTTGATCATATCAACATTGGAAACACTTCCAACACATGTCGTCAGCTCACCTTTAGCTAGTCTCCGTTTATTCCGTAGCTTTTATTTCGAGTTACTAACACTTAGCAACCGAACCGTTATCTAATACCCTGGTGCTACTAGGAGTACCAGTAAAGTACACATCAACACAATGTATATCTAATCTACTTCTATCGACCTTGCCAGCCTTCTAATCTACCAAGTATCTAGGGTAATTCCACTCCAGTGGCTGTTCCCCTTATTACAGAAGCACTTAGTCTCGGGTTTGGGTTCAACCTTGGGTTTCTTCACTAGAGCAGCAGCTGAATTGCCGTTTCATGAAGTATCCCTTCTTGCCCTTGCCCTTCTTGAAACTAGTGGTTTCACCAACCATCAATAATTGATGCTCCTTCTTGATTTCTACTTTGTGGTGTCAAACATCGCGAATATCTCAAGGATCATCATATATGTCCCTGATATATTATAGTTCATCACGAAGCTCTAGCAGCTTGGTGGTAATGACTTCGGAGAAACATCACTATCTCATCTGGAAGATCAACTCCCACTCGATTCAAATGATCGTTGTACTCAGACAATCTGAGCACAAGCTCAACAATTGAGCTTTTCTCCCTTAGTATGTAGGCTAAGAAAATCGTCGGAGGTCTTATACCTCTTGACGTGGGCACGAGCCTGAAATCCCAATTTCAGCCCTCAAAACATCTCATATGTTTCGCGACGTTTCAAAAAACGTCTTCGGTGCCTCAACTCTAAACCATTTAACTGAACTATCACGTAGTTATCAAAACGTGTATGTCAGATGTTCGCAACATCTACAGACGACATTCGAGGTTCAGCACACTGAGCGGTGCATTAAGGACATAAGCCTTCTATGAAGCAATGAGGACAATCCTCAGTTTACGGACCTAGTCCGCATAATTGCTACTATCAACTTTCAACTATTTTTTTCTCTAGGATCATATCTAAACAGTAGAACTAAAGCGCGAGCTACGACATAATTTGTAAAATCCTTTTGACTATGTTCAGGATAATTAAGTTCATCTTATGAACTCCCACTCAGATAGACATCCCTCTAGTCATCTGAGTGATTACATGATCCGAGTCAACTAGCCCGTGTCCGATCATCACGTGAGACGAACTAGTCAATGTCGGTGAACATCTTCATGTTGATCGTATCTTCCATACGACTCATGCTCGACCTTTCGGTCTTCTGTGTTCCGAGGCCATGTCTGTACATGCTAGGCTCGTCAAGTTAACCCTAAGTGTTTCGCGTGTGTAAATCTGTCTTACACCCGTTGTATGTGAACGTTAGAATCTAACACCCGATCATCACGTGGTGCTTCGAAACACGAACTGTCGCAATGGTGCACAGTTAGGGGAGAACACTTCTTGAAATTGTTGTAAGGGATCATCTTATTTACTACCGTCGTTCTAAGCAAATAAGATGTATAAACATGATAAACATCACATGCAATCAAATAGTGACATGATATGGCCATCATCACTTTGCTCCTTATGATCTCCATCTTCAGGGCTCCATGATCATCATCGTCACCGGCATGACACCATGATCTCCATCATCGTGTCTTCATGAAGTTGTCTCACCAACTATTACTTCTACTACTACAGCTAACGTTTAGCAATAAAGTAAAGTAATTACATGACGTTTATGTTGACACGCAGGTCATAAATAAATTAAGACAACTCCTATGGCTCCTGCCGGTTGTCATACTCATCGACATGCAAGTCGTGATTCCTATTACAAGAACATGATCATCTCATACATCACATATATCATTCATCACATACTTTGGCCATATCACATCACATAGCATACCCTGCAAAAACAAGTTAGACGTCCTCTAATTGTTGTTTGCATGTTTTACGTGGCTGCTATGGGTTTCTAGCAAGAACGTTTCTTACCTACGCAAAGACCACAACATGATATGCCAATTGCTATTTACCCTTCATAAGGACCCTTTTCATCGAATCCGATCCGACTAAAGTGGGAGAGACAGACACCCGCCAGCCACCTTATGCAACTAGTGTATGTTTGTCGGTGGAACCGGTCTCACGTAAGAGTACGTGTAAGGTTGGTCCGGGCCGCTTCATCCCACGATGCCGCCGAATCAAGATAAGACTAGTAACGGCAAGCATATTGAACAAAATCAACGCCCACAACTACTTTGTGTTCTACTCGTGCATAGAATCTACGCAATAGACCTAGCTCATGTTGCCACTGTTGGGGAACGTAGCAGAAATTCAAAATTTTCCTACGTGTCACCAAGATCTATCTATGGAGAGACTAGCAACGAGGGGAAGGAGAGTGCATCTACATACCCTTGTAGATCGCTAAGCGGAAGCGTTCAAGTGAACAGGGTTGATGGAGTCGTACTCGTCGTGATCCAAATCACCGATGACCAAGTGTCGAACGGACGGCACCTCCGCGTTCAACACACGTACAGCCCAGTGACGTCTCCCACGCCTTGATCCAGCAAGGAGAGAGGGAGAGGTTGAGGAAGACTCCATCCAGCAGCAGCACAACGGCGTGGTGATGATGGAGGAGCGTGGCAATCCTGCAGGGCTTCGCCAAGCACCGCAGAAGAGGAGGAAGAAGAGACGCAGGGCTGCACCAACGAGATTGAATCGCGTGTGTTATGGGCAGCCCTAGGCCTCATATATATAGGGAAGGGGAGGGGCTGCGCCCCCTCTAGGGTTCCCACCCCTAGGGGGGTGGCAGCCCTAGATGGGGATCAAAGGTGGCGGCCAAGAGGGGGAGAGGAGAGTGAGGCGCACCAATATGGGCCCTAAGGCCCATATCCCCTAGGGTTTGCCCCCTTTCCACCTCTTAGGCGCCATGGGCCCTTATGGGAGGCGCACCAGCCCACTAAGGGGCTGGTCCCTCACCACTCTTGGCCCACACAAGCCTCCGGGGCAGGTGGCCCCACTTGGTGGACCCCCGGGACCCTCCCGGTGGTCCCGGTACATTACCGATAAACCCCGAAACTTTTCCGGTGTCCAAAACATGACTTCCCATATATAAATCTTTACCTCCGGACCATTCTGTAACTCCTCGTGACGTTCGGGATCTCATCCGGGACTCCGAACAACATTCGGTAACCACATACTAACTTCCTTTATAACCCTAGCGTCATCGAACCTTAAGTGTGTAGACCCTACGGGTTCGGGAGACATGTAGACATGACCGAGACGTTCTCCAGTCAATAACCAACAATGGGATCTGGATACCCATGTTGGCTCCCACATGTTCCACGATGATCTCATCGGATGAACCACGATGTCAAGGACTTAATCAATCCCGTATACAATTCCCTTTGTCTATCGGTACGATACTTGCCCGAGATTCGATCGTCGGTATCCCGATACCTTGTTCAATCTCGTTACCGGCAAGTCTCTTTACTCGTTCCGTAACACATCATCCCGTGATCAACTCCTTGATCACATTGTGCACATTATGATGATGTCCTACCGAGTGGGCCCAGAGATACCTCTCCGTCACACGGAGTGACAAATCCCAGTCTCAATTCATGCCAACCCAACAGACACTTTCGGAGATGCCTGTAGTGTACCTTTATAGCCACCCAGTTACGTTGTGACGTTTGGCACACCCAAAGCACTCCTACGGTATCCGGGAGCTGCACAATCTCATGGTCTAAGGAAATGATACTTGACATTAGAAAAGCTTTAGCATACGAACTACACGATCTAGTGCTATGCTTAGGATTGGGTCTTGTCCATCACATCATTCTCCTAATGATGTGATCCCGTTATCAACGACATCTAATGTCCATGGTCAGGAAACCGTAACCATCTATTGATCAACGAGCTAGTCAACTAGAGGCTTACTAGGGACATGGTGTTGTCTATGTATCCACACATGTATCTGAGTTTCCTATCAATACAATTCTAGCATGGATAATAAACGATTATCATGAACAAGGAAATATAATAATAATCAATTTATTATTGCCTCTAGGGCATATTTCCAACATGCCCCCCTCCATAGTTACACACCTCGGTCATATCGTCGCAGTGCTTAGGCGAAACCCTGCGCCGGTAAACTTCATCATCACCGTCGCCACGTCGTCGTGCTGACGGAACTCTCCCTCGGCCTCAACTGGATCAAGAGTTCGAGAGACGTCACCGAGCTGAACGTGTGCTGATCACGGAGGTGCCGTACGTTCGGTACATGGATCGGTTGGATCGCGAAGACGTTCGACTACATCAACCGCGTTACTAAACGCTTCCGCTTTTGGTCTACGAGGATACATAGATACACTCTCCCCTCTCGTTGCTATGCTTCTCCTAGATAGATCTTGCATGATCGTAGGATTTTTTTGAAATAATACGTTCCCCCACAGTGGTATCACAGCCAGGTCTATGTGTAGATGTTATATGCACGAGTAGAACACAAAGAGTTGTGGGCGATAATTGTCATACTGCTTACCAGCAACGTCTTACTTTGATTCGGCGGTATTGTTGGATGAAGCGGCCCGGACCGACATTACATGACCGCATTCATGAGACTGGTTCTACCAACGTGCTTCGCACACAGGTGGCTGGCAGGTGTCTATTTCTCCAACTTCAGTTGAATCGAGTTTGACTACGGCCGGTCCTTGTTGAAGGTTAAAACAGCGCACTTGACGAAAAATCGTTGTGGTTTTCATGTGTAGGTAAGAACGGTTCTTGCTAGAAGCCCGTAGCAACCACGTAAAACTTGCAACAACAAAGTAGAGGACATCTAACTTGTTTTTGCTGGGCATGTTGTGATGTGATATAGTCAAGACGTGATGAGATATAAATTGCTGTATGAGATGATCATTGTTTTGTAAAAGTTAACGGCAACTGGCTGAAGCCTTATGGTTGTCTCTTTATTTCATAAGATGCAAGCTCCATATAATTGCTTTACTTTATCGCTATGCGATAGCAATAGTTGCAAAAGAAATAGTTGGCGAGATGAACATGTGACGACATGTTGATAGAGGTCAAGATGATGGAGATCATGGTGTCATGCCAGTGACGATGGAGATCATGACGGTACTTTGGAGATGGAGATCAAAGGCATAAGATGATGATGGCCATATCATGTCACATATTTTGATTGCATGTGATGTTTATCTTTTATGCATCTTATTTTTCTTAGTACAACGGTAGCATTATGAGATGATCCCTTATTAAAATTTCAAGGTATAAGTGTTCTCCCTGAGTATGCACCGTTGCTACAGTTCGTCGTGCCGAGACACCACGTGATGATCGGGTGTGATAAGCTCTACGTTCACATGCAACGGGTGCAAGCCAGTTTTGCACGTGCAGAATACTCGGGTTAAACTTGACAAGCCTAGCATATGCAGATATGGCCTCGGAACACTGGAGACCGAAAGGTCGAACGTGAATCATATAGTATATATGATCAACATAGAGATGTTCACCATTGAAGACTACTCCATCTCACGTGATGATCGGACATGGTTTAGTTGATATGGATCACGTGATCATTTAGATGACTCGAGGGATGTCTATCTAAGTGGGAGTTCTTGAGTAATATGATTAATTGAACTTAATTTATCATGAACTTAGTCCTAATAGTTTTTGCATATCTATCTTGTAGATCAATAGCTCGCGTTGTAGCTCCCCTATGTTTTTATATGTTCCTAGAGAAAACTAAGTTGAAAGATGATAGTAGCAATGATGCGGATCGGGTCCGTGATCTGAGGGTTATCCTCATTGTCGCACAAAAGAATTATGTCCTTGATGCACCGCTAGGTGACGGACCTATTGCAGGAGCAGATGCAGATGTTATGAATGTTTGGCAAGATCGGTATGATGACGACTTGATAGTTTAGTGCGCCATGCTTTACGGCTTAGAACCGGGACTTCAAAAATGTTTTTAACACCATGGAATATATGATATGTTCCAAGAGTTGAAATTAGTATTTCAGACTCATGTCCGCGTCGAGAGGTATGATACCTCTGCTAGGGATGGCAATTTTATCCATGAATCTGGATACCCATGGATACCCGACCCGGTTGGGCAAGGGTATGGAGCACATTTCTGCCCATGGGTCCGTGGATATGGATACCCACAAACAGTTGGGTTGGGCATGATTATAGTTTGTGCTCCATGGATATCCAATGGATACCCGTATGACATGTGGGACCATATGCTAGTGACAGTAGAAATAACGAATCAATGGGAAATGGCAGGCAATATGCAACTGGTGCCATAAGCTATATGCTGCAAAATCAACCTCTGGTATGTCACACTTAAAGACTCATCGTATTACTTGTTGCCTACTTATGCATGTAGCTTATGTTGACATTTGTGAGTGAATGATGTTGAGTTAATTTGATCTTTGGGAAGGCTTCATGTTGACTTTTCTATGCTCATGGAGCTCCATGGGTATGTGGGTATCCAGCGGGTTTGGGCATGGGCACAAGTTGTGCCCATGGATAATTTGGTGGATGGAAAGAGGGTAGGAAGATGGGTCATGGGTTGGATTTGGACCAGCTCCACCCGCCCAAAACCCGACCCATTGCCATCCCTGACCTCTGCCAAGTACTTTGCCTACAAGATGGAGGAGAATAGCTCAACCAGTGAGCATGTGCTCAGAATGTCTGAGTACTACAATCGCTTGAATCAAGTGGGAGTTAATATTCCATATAAGATAGTGATTGATAAAGTTTCCTAGTCACTATCACCAAGTTACTGGAACTTCGTGATGAACTATAATATGCCAGGGATGACGAAAACGATTCCCGAGCTCTTCGCGATGCTAAAATCAGCAAAGGTGGAAATCAAGAAAGAGCATCAAGTGTTGATAGTTAACAAGAGCACTAATTTCAAGAAAAGGGGCAAAGTAAAATAAAGGGAACTTCAAGAAAGAATGGCAAGCAAGTTGCCACTCCCGTGAAGAAACCCAAAGCTAGACCTAAGCCTAAAACTGAGTGTTTCTACTGCAAAGGGAATGGTCACTGGAAGCGGAACTACCCCAAATACTTGGCGGATAAGAAGGATGGCAAAGTAAAAGGTATATTTGATATACATGTTATTGATGTGTACTTCAGTAGTATTCATAGTAACCCCAGGGTATTTGATACCGGTTTAGTTGCTATGATTAGTAACTCGAAACATGAGTTGCAAAATGAACAGAGACTAGTTAAGGGCGAGGTGATGATGTGTGTTCCAAGGTTGATAAGATCACCATCGCACACTCCCTCTATCTTCGGGATTAGTGTTGGACCTAAATAAATGTTATTTGCTGTTTGTGTTGAGCATGAATATGATTGGATCATGTTTATTGCGATACGGTTATTCATTTAAGTCAGAGAATAATTGTTATTCTGTTTACATGAATAAATACCTTCTATGGTCATACACCCAATATAAATGGTTTATTGAATATCGATTGTAGTGATACACATATTCATAATATTGAAGCAAAAAGATGCAAAGTTAATAATGATAGTGCAATTGATTTGTGGCACTGCCGTTTAGGTCATATTCGTGTAAAGCGCATGAAGTAACTCCATGCTGATGGGCTTTTGGAATCACTTGATACTTGCGAACCATGCCTCATGGGCAAGATGATTAAAACTCCGTTCTTCAGAACAATGGAGCGAGCCACTGACTTATTGGAAATAATACATACTGATGTATGCAGTCTGATGAGTGTTGAGGCTCACGGCAGGTATCGTTATTTTCTGACCTTCACAGATGATTTGAGCAGATATGGGTATATCTACTTAATGAAACATAAGTTTGAAACATTTGAAAAGTTCAAAGAATTTCAGAGTGAAGTGGAAAATCATCGTAACAAGAAAATAAAGTTTCTACGATCTGATCACGGAGGAGAATATTTAAGTTACGAGTTTGGTCTTCATTTAAAACAATGTGGAATAGTTTCGCAACTCACGGCACCTGGAACACCGCAGCGTAATGGTGTGTCCGAACCTCGTAACCGTAATTTATTAGATATGGTGCGATCTATGATGTCTCTTAACGATTTACCACTATCATTTTGGGGTTATGCATTAAAGACAACCGCATTCACGTTTAATAGGGCACCGTCTAAATCCGTTGAGACGACACTTTATGAACTATGGTTTGGCAAGAAACCAAAGTTGTCATTTCTTAAAGTTTGGGGTTGCGATGCTTATGTGAAAAAGTTTCAAATTGATAAGCTCGAACCCAAATCGAAGAAGTGCTCTTCATAGGATACCCAAAAGAAACTGTTGGGTACACCTTCTATCACATATCCGAAGGCAAAATATTTGTTGCTAAGAATGGATCCTTTCTTGAGAAGAAGTTTCTCTCGAAAGAAGTGAGTGGGAGGAAAGTTGAACTTGATGAGGTAATTGTACCTTCTCCCGAATTGGAAAGCAGTTCATCACAGAAATCAGTTCCAGTGATTCCTACAACAATTAGTGAGGAAGCTAATGATTATGATCATGAAACTTCAGATCAAATTACTATCAAACCTTGTAAGTCAACCAGAGTACGGTACGCACCAGAGTGGTACGGTAATCCTGTTCTGGAAGTCATGTTACTAGACCATGACGAACCTACGAACTATGAGGAAGCGAGGGTAAGCCCAGATTCCACGACATGGCTTGAGGCCATGAAATATGAGATGGGATCCATGTATGAGAACAAAGTATGGACTTTGATTGACTTGCCTGATGATCGGCGAGCCATTGAGAATAAATGGATCTTCAAGAGAAAGACAGACGCTGGTAGTAGTGTTACTATCTACAAAGCTCGAATTGTCGCCAAAGGTTTTTGACAAGTTCATAGTGTTGACTACGATGAGATTTTTTCACCTTTATATATGCTTAAAAGTATGTCTGAATCATGTTAGTAGTTGCCGCATTTTATGAAATCTGGCAAATGGATGTCAAAATTGTATTCCTTAATGGATTTATTAAAGAAGAGTTGTATATGATGCAACCAGAAGGTTTTCTCAATCCTAAAGGTGCTAACAAAGTGTGCAATCTCCAGCGATCCATCTATGGACTGGTGCAAGCATCTCGGAGTTGGAATATACGCTTTGATGAGTTGATCAAAGCATATAGTTTTATACAGACTTGCAGTGAAGCCTGTATTTACAAGAAAGTGAGTCAAGCACTACAACATTTATGATAAGTATATGTGAATAACATATTGTTGTTCGGAAATGATGTAGAATTTTCTGGAAAGCATAAAGGAATGTTTGAAAGGAGTTTTTCAAAGAAAGACCTCGGTGAAGCTAGTTACATATTAGGCATCAAGATCTATAGAGATAGATCAAGACGCTTGATAAGATTTTTTTCAATGAGTACATACCTTGACAACATTTTGAAGTAGTTCAAAATGGAACAGTCAAAGAAGGAGTTCTTGCCTGTATTGCAAGGTGTAAAGTTGAGTAAGACTCAAAACACGACCACGGCAGAAAATAGAAAGAGAATGAAAATCATTCCCTATTCCTCAGCCATAGGTTTTATAAAGTATGATATGCTGTGTACCAAACCTATTGTGTACCTTGCCATGAGTTTGGCAAGGGGGTATGCTACCTCTTGAGCATGCGTTGATTTTCCCTTGAAGAGGAAAGGGTGATGCAGCAAAGCAGCATAAGTATTTCCCTCAGTTTTTGAGAAGCAAGGTATCAATCCAGTAGGATACCACGCGCGAGTCACCTCGTACCTACACAAACAAATAAGAACCTCGCAACCAACGCGATAAAGGGGTTGTCAATCCCTTCATGTCCACTTGCAAGAGTGAGATCTGATAGAGATAATAATAATAAGATAAATATTTTTGGTATTTTTATGATATAGATTGAAAGTAAAGATAGCAAAATAAAATAAATTGGAAACTTATATGACGGAGAATAGACCCGGGGGCCATAGGTTTCACTAGTGTCTTCTCTCAAGATAGCATAAGTTTTGTGGTGAGTGAACAAATTATTGTCGAGCAATTGATAGAAAAGCGAATAATTATGAGAATATCTAGGTATGATCATGTATATAGGCATCACATCTGTGACAAGTAGACCGACCCCTGCCTGCATCTACTACTATTACTCCACACATCGACCGCTATCGAGCATGCATCTAGAGTATTAAGTTCATAAGAACGGAGTAACGCTTTAAGCAAGATGACATGATGTAGAGGGATAAACTCATGCAATATGATATAAACCCCATCTTTTTATCATCGATGGCAACAATACAATACGTGCCGTTTGCCCTACTGTCACTGGGATCGAGCACCGCAAGATTGAACTCAAAGCTAAGCACTTCTCCCATTGCAAGAAAGATCAATCTAGTAAGCCAAACCAAACTGATAATTCGAAGAGACTTGCAAAGATAACCAATCATACATAAAAGAATTCAAAGAATATTCAAATATTGTTCATAGATAATCTTGATCATAAACCCATAATTCATAGGATCTCGACAAACACACTGCAAAAGAAGATTACATCGAATAGATCTCCAAGAGAATCAAGGAGAACTTTGTATTGAGATCCAAAGAGAGAGAAGAAGCCATCTAGCTAATAACTATGGACCCGAAGGTCTGAGGTAAACTACTCACACATCACCAGAGAGGCTATGGTGTTGATGTAGAAGCCCTCCGTGATCAATGCCCCCTCCGGCGGAGCGCCAGAAAAGGCCCCAAGATGGGATCTCACGGGTACAGAAGGTTGCGGCAGTGGAATTAGGTTTTCCTGGTGCCCTCTGATGTTTTCAGGGTACGTAGGTATATATAGGAGGAAGAGGTAGGTCGGTGGAGCCACGAGGGTGGAGGGCGCGCCCAGGGGGTAGGCGCGCCCCCTGCCTCGTGGCCTCCTCGTTGATTACTTGACGTCCACTCCAAGTCCTCTGGATCACATTTGTTCCAAAAATCACGCTCCCGAAGGTTTCATTCCGTTTGGACTCCATTTGATTTTCTTTTTCTGCAAAACACTGAAATAGGCAAAAAAAATAGCAATTTGGGTTGGGCCTCCGGTTAATATGTTAGTCCCAAAAATAATATAAAATTGTATAAATAAGCCCATTAAACATCCAAAACATAATATATAATAGCATGGAACAATCAAAATAGATACATTGGAGATGTATCAAGCATCCCCAAGCTTAAATCATGCTCGTCCTCGAGTAGGTAAATGATAAAAACAGAATTTTTGATGTGGAATGATTCCTAACATATTTTTCAATGTAATTTGTCTTTATTGTAGCATGAATGTTCAGATCTGAAAGATTCAAGATAAAAGTTTGATATTGACATAAAAAATAATAATACTTCAAGCATACTAACTAAGCACTCATGTCTTCTCAAAATAACATGGCCAAAGAAAGTTATCCCTACAAAATCATATAGTCTGGCTATGCTCTATCTTAATCACACAAAATATTAAATCATGCACAACCCCGATGACAAGCCAAGCAATTGTTTCATACTTTTGATGTTCTCAAACTTTTTCAACTTTCATGCAATACATGAGCATGAGCCATGGACATAGCACTATAGGTGGAATAGAATGGTGGTTGTGGAGAAGACAAAAAGGAGAAGGTAGTCTCACATCAACTAGGCGTATCAACGGCTATGAAGATGCCATCAATAGATATCAATGTGAGTGAGTAGGGATTGCCATGCAACGGATGCACTAGAGCTAGAAGTGTATGAAAGCTCAACAAAAGAAGCTAAGTGGGTGTCCATCCAACTTGCTTGCTCACGAAGTCCTAGGGAAATTTGAGGAAGCCCATCATTGGAATATACAAGCCAAGTTCTATAATGTAAAATTCCCACTAGTTTATGAAAGTGACAACATAGGAGACTCTCTATCATGAAGATCATGGTGCTACTTTGAAGCACAAGTGTGTAAAAAGGATAGTAGCATTGTCCCTTCTCTCTTTGTATCTCATTTTTTTATTTGTTTGGGCCTTCTTCTTTTTTTCTTTTGGCCTCTTTTCTCTTTTTTCGTCCGGAGTCTCATCCCGACTTGTGGGGGAATCATAGTATCCATCATCCTGTCCTCACTGGGACAATGCTCTAATAATGATGGTCATCACACTTCTTTTTACTTACAACTCAAGAATTACAACTCGATACTTAGAACAAAATATGACTCTATGTGAATGCCTCCGGCGGTGTACCGGGATATGCAATGAATCAAGAGTGACATGTATGAAAAAATTTATGAAAGGTGGCTTTGCCACAAAACGATGTCAACTACATGATCATGCATGGCAATATGACAATGATGAAGCGTGTCATAACAAACGGAAGGGTGGAAAGTTGCATGTCAATATATCTCAGAATGGCTATGGAAATGCCATAATAGGTAGGTATGGTGGCTGTTTTGAGGAAGGTATATGGTGAGTGTATGATACCGGCGAAAAGTGCGCGGTAATAGAGAGGCTAGCAAATATGGAAGGGTGAGGGTGCGTATAATCCATGGACTCAATATTAGTCATAAAGAACTCACATATTTATTGCAAAAATCTATTAGTTATCGAAACAAAGTACTACGGTCATGCTCCTAGGTGGGTAGATTGGTAGGAAAAGACCATCATGCGTCCTTGACCGCCACTCATAAGGAAGACAATCAATAAATAAATCATGCTCCGACTTCATCACATAACGGTTCACCATACGTGCATGCTACGGGAGTCACAAACTTCAACACAAGTATTTCTCAAATTCACAACTACTCAACTAGCATGACTCTAATATCACCATCTCCATATCTCAAAACAATTATCAAGTATCAAACTTCTCATAGTATTCAATGCACTTATATGAAAGTTTTTATTATTCCTAAAAGCAAATTACCATGTTGTTCTAAAGGACTCTCAAAATAATATAAGTGAAGCATGAGAGATCAATTATTTCTATAAAATAAAACCACCATCGTGCTCTAAAAGATATAAGTGAAGCACTAGAGCAAAAACTATATAGCTCAAAAGATATAAGTGAAGCACACAGTGGCGGAGGCAGGGGGACCAGCAGGGGCCCTGGCCCCCTGACATTAGGACTTTGCTGCTAATCCAGTGATGAACAGTGTATAATTAGAAATTATTTGATGCTTAAAGTCTTAATTTTTCTATGCGTTGGCCCTCCCTAACCTGTTTTGACTGCAATCGGCCCCCTAATCCAAATTTTCTGGCTTCGCCACTGGAAGCACATAGAGTATTCTAATAAATTCTGATTCATGTGTGTCTCTCTCAAAAGGTGTGTACATCAAGGATGATTGTGGTAAACTAAAAGACAAAGAATCAAATCATACAAGACGCTCCAAGCAAAACACATATCATGTGGTGAATAAAAATAAGTAAAGTTACCGATGAACGAAGACAAAAGAGGGGATGCCTTCCGGGGCATCCCCAAGCTTAGCCTTTTTGGTGTCCTTGGATTTTACCTTGGGGTGCCTTGGGCATCCCCAAGCTTAGGCTCTTGCCACTCCTTGTTCCATAATCCATCAAATCTTTACCCAAAACTTGAAAACTTCACAACACAAAACTTAACAGAAAATCTCGTGAGCTCCATTAGCGAAAGAAAACAAAGCACCACTTCAAGGTACTGTAATTAACTCATTATTTATTTATATTGGTGTTAAACCTACTATATTCTAACTTTCATATGGTTTATAAACTCCATTACTAGCCATAGATTCATCAAAATAAGCAAACAACACACGAAAAACAGAATCTGTCAAAAACAGAACAGTCTGTAGTAATCCGTAACTAACGCATACTTATGGAACCCCAAAAATTCTAAAATAAATTTCTGGACTTGAGGAATTTATCTATTAATCATCTACAAAAATAATTAACTAAATAGCACTTTCCAATAAAAAACGGCAGCAATTCTCGTGAGTGCTAAAGTTTCTGTTTTTTACAGCAAGATCAAAAAGACTTTCCCCAAGTCTTCCCAACGGTTCTACTTGACACAAACACTAATTAAACACAAAAAACACAACCAAAATATAGGATAGATAAATTATTTATTACTAAACAGGAACAAAAGGCAAGGAATGAAAATAAAATTGGGTTGCCTACCAACAAGCGCTATCGTTTAACGCCCCTAGCTAGGCATAAAAGCGAAGATAGATCTAGGTATTGCCATGATAATGACAAGGTAAATCGCGAAAACTCATCTCATACTCCCTACGTTCAGCAGCAAGTTTTCTTTGTGGCAAGCAAAATTAATCAAAAGGGCTAAATTTATTGGGACAAAAGTCCCCAAGATCAAGCTCGGGAGGTATTGGTTCCTCCTTTGGCCCCTCATATTGCACAACCAATTCATCATTATAAGCATTCTTTTGGCAAAATGTCATGAGTCTTTGTTCAAGGGAAAAACCCAACCCATTATTCTGGATAGCAAAATTATCATTAAATTCAGAGATCCTATTAACAAGAACATCGATACGTACCTTTTTTCTAAGGTTCTCATTAAAAGCAACATGATCTAAAGATCGTAAACACATAATGTCTTCTTGATAAAAAAAGGATTGCTTCTATGGGAGGACAGCCGGTATCCATCCTATAATGCGCAAAAATTTCATTGGCTTCTTTTATTATAAATCTGAACTCATGAGCTAAAAAGATGGTTGCTGCCCGCTTAACAGAAGAATGCTCAATATTAGAAAATTCTAGGAAAATCCTTTGTATGGAAGGATGCATATGTAAAAATTGCCTTTCAAGTTCAACTATGAGCAAAGATATAGCATCCGCGAGACTACTAGTTTTATGAAGGATAGATCCGCTCATGGTGGGCAAAGCACCGACACAAGTAAAGAAATCTTGAATAACTCCCTTCCCAATAATATTGCCGCTACCAATCCGAAACCTTTTAGTGTGTAAAATAGTAGAATTTTCAAGAGGATCATCAATAGCTTCAAATTTTTCCATATTATTATCCTTATCAACGATAACCTCCCCAGTTTACGACATGAAGGCAACAAATAGCAAAGAGAACGAGCACATGGAAGGCTGGAAGGAAAAAAAGAGGCGAATGGGAAAGAGGGCGAATAAAACGGCAAGGGTGAAGTGGGGGAGAGTAAAACGAGAGGCAAATGGCAAATAATGTAATGTGAAGGGTAAGAGTTGTGATGGGTACTTGGTATATCTTGACTTGGCGTAGATCTCCCCGGCAACGGCGCCAGAAATCCTTCTTGCTACCTCTTGAGCATGCGTTGGTTTTCCCTTTAAGAGGAAAGGGTGATGCAGCAAAGCAGCGTAAGTATTTCCCTCAGTTTTTGAGAACCAAGGTATCAATCCAGTAGGAGACCACACGCAAGTCACCTCGTGCCTACACAAACAAATAAGAACCTCGCAACCAACGCGATAAAGGGGTTGTCAATCCCTTCATGGCCACTTGCAAGAGTGAGATCTGATAAAGATAATAATAATAATAAGATAAATATTTTTGGTATTTTTATGATATAGATTGAAAGTAAAGATTGCAAAATAAAATAGATTGGAAACTTATATGATGGAGAATAGACCCGGGGGCCATAGGTTTCACTAGTGGCTTCTCTCAATATAGCATAAGTATTACGGTGGGTGAACAAATTACTATCGAGCAATTAATAGAAAAGCGAATAATTATGAGAATATCTAGGTATGATCATGTATATAGGCATCACGTCCGTGACAAGTAGACCGACTCCTGCCTGCATCTACTACTATTACTCCACACATCGACCGCTATCCAGCATGCATCTAGAGGATTAAGTTCATAAGAACGGAGTAACGCTTTAAGCAAGATGACATGATGTAGAGGGATAAACTCATGCAATATGATATAAACCCCATCTTTTTATCCTCGATGGCAACAATACAATACGTGTCGTTTCCCCTACCGTCACTGGGATCGAGCACCGCGAGATTGAACCCAAAGCTAAGCACTTCTCCTATTGCAAGAAAGATCAATCTTGTAGGCCAAACCAAACTGATAATTCGAAGAGACTTGCAAAGATAACCACTCATACATAAAAGAATTCAGAGAAGATTCAAATATTGTTCATAGATAATCTTGATCATAAACCCACAATTCATCGGATCTCAACAAACACACCGCAAAAGAAGATTACATCGAATAGATCTCCAAGAGAATCGAGGAGAACTTTGTATTGAGATCCAAAGAGAGAGAAGAAGCCATCTAGCTAATAACTATGGACCCGAAGGTCTAAGGTAAACTACTCACACATCATCGGAGAGGCTATGGTGTTGATATAGAAGCCCTCCGTGATCAATGCCCCCTCCGGCGGAGCGCCGGAAAAGGCCCCAAGATGGGATCTCACCGGTACAGAAGGTTGCGGCGGTGGAATTAGGTTTTCGTGGTGCCCTTTGATGTTTTCAGGGTACGTAGGTATATATAGGAGGAAGAGGTAGGTCGGTGGAGTCACGAGGGTGGAGGGCGTGCCCAGGGGTGTAGGCGCGCCCCCTGCCTCATGGCCTCCTCGTTGATTGCTTGGCGTCCACTCCAAGTCCTCTGGATCATGTTTGTTCCGAAAATCACGCTCCCAAAGGTTTCATTCCGTTTGGACTCCGTTTGATATTCTTTTTCTGCAAAACACTGAAATAGGCAAAAAAACAACAATTTGGGCTGGGCCTACGGTTAATAGGTTAGTCCCAAAAATAATATAAAAGTGTATAAATAAGCCCATTAAACTTCCAAAACAGAATATATAATTGCATGGAACAATCAAAAATTATGGATATGTTGGAGACGTATCAGGGTACAATGTTGATCCAGAAGTGGATCACTTGACATCAGTCAAAATTATCCTTATAAGACTAAGGAGATATTTCTCGGTTATGGAGGTGATAAAGAGTTCGTCGTAAAGAGTTACGTCAATGCAAGCTTTTACACCGATCTGGATGACTCTGAGTCTCAATCTGGATACATATTAAAAGTGGGAGAAATTAGCTAGAGTAGCTCCATGCAGAGCATTGTAGACATAGAAATTTGCAAAATACATACGGATCTGAATGTGGCAGACCAGTTGACTAAACTTCTCTCACAAGCAAAACATGATCACACCTTAGTACTCTTTAGGGTGTCAATCACATGGTGATGTGAACTAGATTATTGACTCTAATAAACCCTTTGGGTGTTGGTCACATGGCGATGTGAACTATAGGTGTTAATCACATGGTGATGTGAACTATTGGTGTTAAATCACATGGCGATGTGAACTAGATTATTGACTATAGTGCTAGTGGGAGACTGAAGGAAATATGCCCTGAAGGTAATAATAAAGTTGTTATTTTATATTTCCTTATATCAAGATAAATGTTTATTATTCATGCTAGAATTGTATTTACCAGAAACTTAGTACATGTGTGAATACATAGACAAACAGAGTGTCCCTAGTATGCCTCTACTTGACTAGCTCGTTAATCAAAGATGGTTAAGTTTCCTAACCATAGACATGTGTCGTCATTTGATGAACGGGATCACATCATTAGAGAATGATGTGATGGACAAGACCCATCCATTAGCTTAGCATTATGATCGTTTAGTTTTATGGCTATTGCTTTCTTCATGACTTATACATGTTCCTCTGATTATGAGATTATGCAACTCCCGAATACCGGAGGAACCCCTTATGTGCTATCAAACGTCACAACGTAACTGGGTGATTACAAAGATGCTCTACAGGTGTCTCCGATGGTGTTTGTTGAGTTGGCATAGATCGAGATTAGGATTTGTCACTCCGTGTATCGGAGAGGTATCTCTGGGCCCTCTCGGTAATGCACATCACTATGAGCCTTGCAAGCAATGTGTCTAATGAGTTAGCCACAGGATGATGCATTACGGAACGAGTAAAGAGACCTGCCGGTGACGAGATTGAACTAGGTATGATGATACCGACAATCGAATCTCGGGCAAGTAACATACTGATGACAAAGGGAACAATGTATGTTGTTATGCGGTTTGACCGATAAAGATCTTCGTAGAATATGTAGGATCCAATATGGGCATCCAGGTTCCGCTATTGGTTATTGACCGGAGATATGTCTCGGTCATGTCTTCATAGTTCTCGAACCCGTAGGGTCCGCACGCTTAACGTTCAATGATGATTTGTATTATGAGTTTCGTGTTTTGATGAACCGAAGTTTGTTCGGAGTCCCAGATGAGATCACGGACACGACGAGGAGTCTCGAAATGGTCGAGACATGAAGATTGATATATTGAAATGTTATATTTGGACACCAGAATAGTTTCAGATAGGTTCGGGCATTTTCCGGAGTACCGAGGGGTTACTGGAACCCCCCGGGGGGTTAATGGGCCTTCATGGGCCCTAGTGGAAGAGAGGAGGCGGCAGCCAGGTGGAGGCGCGCGCCTCCCCAAGCCCAATCCGAATTGTACTAGGGTTTGGGGGGACGGCCCCCCTTTCCTTCTTCTCCTCCCTCTCTTTCCCCCTTCTCCTTCTTGGAATAGGAAAGGGGGGGGGGCCGAATCCTACTTGGACCAGGAGTCCAAGTAGGACTCCCCCTGTTGGCGCGCCACACCTTGGTCGGCCTCCTCCTCCCCTCCTCCTTTATATATGTGGGAGGGGGGAACCCCAAAGGGACACTAAAGTTTCTCTTAGCCGTGTGCGGTGCCCCCCTCCACAGTTACACACCTCGGTCATATCGTCGTAGTGCTTAGGCGAAGCCCTGTGCCGGTAAACTTCATCATCACCGTCGCCATGCCGTCGTGCTGACGGAACTCTCCCTCAGCCTCAACTGGATCAAGAGTTTGAGAGACGTCGCCGAGCTGAACGTGTGCTGATCACGGAGGTGCCGTACGTTCGGTACTTGGATCGGTTGGATCGCGAAGACGTTCGACTACATCAACCACGTTACTAAACGCTTCCGCTTTCGGTCTACGAGGGTACGTAGACACACTCTCCCCTCGCGTTGCTATGCTTCTCCTAGATAGATCTTGCGTGATCGTAGGAATTTTTTTGAAATACTACATCCCCCAACAGAGTGCCCTAGCCATCGCACACTCGACAGGGAAGGGGGAACCCTAACCAATGGACGACCTTAACTAACTCATTAACCTACCAATAGTTTTCTGGGTACAAAAGCTTCCATGGCTTTGAAAAATATAAATTTCATTCCGGGCATCAGCGACTTGTGTACATTAATTGGCTTACCTCGGAGTATAATTGCTTGTTTTTAGGGTTGTTTGTACTACTAGTTTGATTATGGGAGAGGATTTGTGACACGTAGGTACGGGGGCATCGAGTCCCATCACGCGTGCCTTTTCTTTTGGCTTCCGATTTTCAGTCTTTCATATTTTTTGAACGGGAAGTCTAAATTAAGTTTTGTTTTCATATTCGTATTTCTCATGACGAGGGTTTTCAAACGAGATTCATTTTGAATAAGTTTTGGCGAGTTTTTTAAAATTTGTGAAGTTTTAACTTTTGAAACTACGTACGAGTGACAGACAAAACCAGAAGTTTCAATACTACGACTGACAAAAACATAAGCTTAAAGTTTCAACTTTGAAACTTGATAGGAGCGACTAACAAAATTGTAAGTTTCAGAAGCCGTGATCTGCAAAATTGGAAGTTTCAAAAATTGAAACTTAAAATTTACCGTGCCCTCGTACGGGATCCAGCTACTTTGCGGACAACCGCGAGGCAATCAGGCGGCCGGGCAGGTGCATGCTCCCGCACCTGCGGGCCCCTGCGAATTGCCTGTTTGATTAAAAGATCGGAGTGTCTTTCCATATATAATCTCTATATAAAATGTAACTAATACTAACATACTACACTTGATGGACAAGTGATCAGTCCCAAGCAGAACTGGAGTCCAGCGTATGTATCCATCACAATTCTCCCCCTTGAAGATAATTAACACACACACACACACACACACACACACACACACACACACACACACACACACACCGGAACAAAACAATGATACACTTTTGTTTCTTGGACCATCTACTTGTTGTAACCAAACCCTCAAAAACAAGGATAGATAGGTGTGAGCCCATGGAGAAAAGGGATTACGGACACAGGGCCCCACCGTTGGCGCAATTCGGTTGGGTGGGTCTGCATCATGCTCTCGCGACGGAGGTGACAATAATAATTCGTCCCTGCAGCGACACATGCCCCCTTTTTTGTTTCCTCCTCACGACAAGAGAGAGAGAGAGGAAGAGGGGTCAAACAGGGGAGAGAAAGTAATTAAGTAGGCCATTGGCAGCGGGTGGCAGCTGCTAATCATCATGTAACCTCAAAACAATCTCACGCGCGCTAATCCCGATGGCCACACTGGCTGGAGCTAGCACGCACGACATGAGACGGGACATTCCCTGACCTGACTGCCGCCGCTTTTGCTCCCCGGACGACACGTCAGGAGTTCTCTGAAAAGATCACTCCCGGTTAAACTCTACTTAATTCAGTGGTGCCCCGCCCTGGCGACCCCTGATGTTCTTGCATCGGGCAGCATTTGGGAAGAACATGACAGGCGGCAGTAATACTTTTCACTGGCCCTTTTTTGGTATACGGCAGACAATTCCATGTGAGAACAAATAGTGGTCTCCTGTTGCTTATTTATCATGTCAAGAATTAATGGTACTGGTACTCTTGAATATGCAAACGACCTGACAAATGTAAGTCTTTTTAAATATTCCACTATAAACTATATACAAAGTAAAATAAGTGAATCTACACTCTAAACTATGGCTATATGCATCCGTATATAGTTTGTAGTGGAATTTTTAAAAAGACTTATATCGGACGGCGTATGTATCAAAAGTGAGGCACTGGCTGGCTTAATTGGCAATCTTTTACTAATATATGAATTCGATTCTGTTCATCACCTTCATGTGACTGCCACCATACGCAGCAGCAGCCGGCCGTTCACCACATACATATTTTCGTCATAAAGCCAACCTTTCCATCTGTCAAAATTCCTCACTTCAGACGACCTTTCTAGCCAGCATAGCTAGCAGCGATCGACCGATCGAAGGAGCGGGAAGCAGCATGCAGAGCGATGGATCGGAAAGCTGCAACGGCACGCCATGCATGCATGTTCCGTTCCGTTGTTGGGCGGCCGGTTAAGGCTGATGGCCTGTCGCCCTTCCCTTCCAACGCAGCCAGCTTAACCACAACAGCATCTATCTACCCAACAAAAAGTGCACTTATAATAACAAATAACAGGATAAGCTTGTTAGCCTCTTACGCTTCGGCCGTACGTACACACACGTATAAACTACAGACGTGCGGCGGCCAATCGCCGGCCGGGCCTCCAGTATATACAAAACATGCATGCATGCTAGCTCCCTCCGGTGATGCATCTAGAACTACTACCATAGCACTAGTAGTACAAAATATCCTCCTAGCATGCACTAGCTTTGGCTTCCAATACATACATGTACTTTAAGTAACATATCCTGGAGCTGAAACTCCAGTTCACCAGAAAAATATATCCGGAAACCCGGAAGTGTAGCAGTAGTGTAGTGCAATGTAATGCATGTGTAAAGCAAAAAAATTGTGGGTGTGCGTACGTACGTGTCCGTGGGAGAGGAAACGGGGGTGCAGATCGACCAGAGCTTGGTTGCTTGGGGCCGGCCATGCACCACCAAAACCGACCCTACCAGCTGAAACGATCGATGCGGTGCGACTCTTCGTTCATGGCCGGCTGGCCCGCCTCTGGACTCGACACGTACGTACGTACGTACATGGCTGACAGGCAAGTTGCAAAAGCGCGGCCGGCTTTACGTAGACGGTACACTACGCGTACATACGTATGTCTCCGCGTATGTACTCGACGGCATTTTAGGCTACGAGGATTTCCACTTGTGAGGAGTTTGTTGCAGGAGATTATTGCTCTGTGTTGTGGCAGAATATGCACATGTACCATGCATGTCAATAGCTAGCAAGCACAAATGGAGGATCCGTGGAGGTGGAGACATGTGGTGCAAGTACAGCTTGTGTTGCTACATGCATGTGCATGCATGTGATGTGCCCTTTTGTCATTGGCACAGCTCAGCTGTGCGTGTATGATCAGTATGTTGATGTGTATACCGGAGCTGCATGCACCATGCATGCATCAAGCCAATGAAGAACTGGTGCAGATCGATATTGGGGAAGAGAGGCCGAAAAAGCTACCCATATATATCGAGTGCAAACTAACATCAAATGTACGTGTTCCTTCCCTTTTAATCTTCTCGTAGCTTCGATCTCCCATCTAATTAAAAGTTTTCAGACTTTCGCCGCCGTGGAAAGATACATATGTACACGTCTGTCTCCTCTAGAAACTGGGCCAGTGAACCAGCTGCAGGGCAGCAAAAGTCAAAAGACGTAGTACGCGCAGGAACGAACTTTCCAAAGGGAGGCGTACTTTTGATGCGATGTGACGGGCATTGCATTACATGGGGACGCTACTCCTCGTGGATGTTTTACTTTCTGCCGTAAGTTGATGATCGATGAGTGCCCCATATATGCACTCGATCGAACGAAGGCAGCCACAGCAAAGATCGACATGCATGGACAGAAAGATAAGGCCGGGGTAGACGGGAAAGGCGCGAAGCATTATGGGCATGCATTTCCAGAGACGACGGTACTCGATGCCTGTATATCTATCTACCACACAAACGAGCTCGATCACGGTTTACCTTTCTTCTTAGCTCTCATTGGCTGGTCCCGGTCCACATGATCGTGCCGTATCCCGTAAATGTCACCTTTGTGTTAGTTAACTCTGAAATGGTGTTTACTTTGGAGTTTGGGGCATCTCTGGGACTGATTGTATCCTACACACATGCGGTGCCCGCGGAGGCAGGCTAAGCGTCGCTATCGAAATGACTTTCACTGGTTCACTGCCTATCATTACATTAGTTACCTAACCGTGCTTGAAAGAAAAGCCTTTTCTGTGTGAACTTGACCGTGCTTGTAAAGCTTGTCGGTCGGGCGTCAGCTTTGTTTTCACAGAAGTTCGTTTGGACATGAGATAGATTCAGAGAACGAGAGTCAAACCAACATGCCAGTCGTGGAACACAACTAATGAAGTGCATGCATGCAATTCAAGTTACGCATGAGAACACGGTACTACTACCACTGCTGCAACAGCAGGGAGAGAGTGAAGTGTAGTGCCGATGGAGCAGAACACGAGTAGTGGGGCGGTGCGGTGCGGATGGGGATGGGTCGTCGCCCGCCCATGGCCATGCACGTCTCGCCCGGTCGGACGGCCCGAAAGGAGCCGCAAGTACGTCACCGCCCGTCCAATCATGAGCGCCTCCCCTCCCGGCCGGTATCATTATCCCCTTCCCCGTTCGGCGTGTGCGCGACGCCGGCCGGCCGGCCGTCCGCCGTAGGCCCCGCCGCCCACCACCACCGCTCCATCCCCTTCTTCTTCCTTATCTCGCACAAGTTTAGAGTGCCGGCGCACGCTCGAGCGCACACACCGGCACAAACTTACCTTGCTTATACTACCAAATCCACGTCCATCAACGACACTTACGAGTCATCTGCACGGTTATTCGGGGTAATGGACACGACGCTGCAGGTTTCGGGCGTGGATAGGCCGGGCCGTCCTGGAGACTGACAGCTTATACATGTCACTTCCTTTGCGCGCGCACTTTGCTGCCTTTTCTCCACCGTTTGGTGAAGAAAGATATGTGTATTGTGTGGGACGATCGAGATCGATCCTTCCTTGGCGAGCTAGCTTGGCGTAAGCGGCAAAAAGGCTAAGGATAGCATGGCATAGCATGCATGCACAGCTACCTTGACAGTAACACCACAGTGCATGCGGTGTACTACTACCACTGCGGTACAGGATATATGCCATGGTATACTATGCTCGCTCGCTCACCCGCTGCTTGAAGAGAAAGACTCTCTTTTACCTTTTGTCGTCAAAGCCATATCAAGTGCAACTGTACACATAACGTGCTCGAAATGCTAGTACCACTCTAGTTGAGCTTCAACTCACCAAGATTTTTTCGACCACAAGATGTCTGCATATACATGCATCGTGACTGGCGGCGGCGCTCGCAGGGATTAATTTGGTGGCACATCGGTCGGCGGAAAACATATAGTACCTGGCCTTCTGTCTAGAGGAGATCGAGGTTTACGTACGGCAACAGATATACCTACAAACCGACCAAAGGAAAATAAAACTTGTTGCTATTCATACGCTCCTACGTGTTGTGGGACTGTGGATCCAAGGACGAATGGAGGTTGGTAAAGCGAAAGGGACGGCGCAGCACGTTTCGGCTACCGAAAAAAGGTGACGGATGCAGGATAGATAGACGTTACAGATAGAGAGCTATAGATACTTGTGGCACACTCTTACCACTTTTGATACATGCATATGCATGTGATGTGAGCATCAAGCTTGTTTCCTCTCCATCTCTTTCCCTGGATTCGTCGATTCTTTCTCTTCCCGGCCTGTACCGCATGATCTCCGCGTGCGTGTATGGCCTGTCGATCCTTCGCCGCCATCATTGCTAGCTTCCCACGCATTCAGCTCATATATGGGTGATGGGTATGGACGGAGCGCCGCCCGGCCGCCCGCCATGGTTGCCTGCAAAGATAGCTCGAGCTAGCATGGCAACGAACACGCGACTGCCCTGGAAATAAGTGGACGAATCCTCGATTACAAAACGACTACTGCCGCGTTGCATGCATGCAGCTGGGACGGTGCGTGCATGCTTGATCAGATCGATCGATTGAATCGAACAACCGAACACGGGCCAGGCGCGCGCGTATTACTGCCAGTCTGAGCGCGTCCACGGAACGGAATCATGGAGGGACTGGCTGGCTGGCCGGCCGGCAGTGTGCGTACGCCATCGATGGACTTCGTGGACTAATAACCGGCGGAATGATCGTCGATCGATGGGCCGATCTGGTGACGACGACGAACGTATAGTGAAGCTAGCGGCCGATCGAAATGATACGGCCCAGAAAAGTTGGTTCACGGCTACGTGGCTCATAAGTAGATGAAGATCCTTCATGATTTTTCTGGTCTAATGGCAAGAAGACAAGTGTGTGTGTATACAAATGCTGCAGTGGGCTAGTGCTGGTAATACGTTTGCATGCCTGCATGCCCTGGCTAGTCGCATTCACCAATTAAGGGGCTTAATTACATGCATGCATGCATCTACTGTCCATGCGTACAGCCATAGTGAAGAATTAACATCGACGTCAGGGATTAACAGCGACTTGAGGCACGATCAGTATATATATATAACCGGAAGATATCTGCTGGATGTGTGCCATCTACTTATGTTATGATCGAGAGCACAGAGCGGTGCATGTGGCTGTCACTGCCATGCACTCTGCTCTCCCTGCGTCCGCAGTGGTGGCCGGCCGGGGCGGTGCCGCGCTCTCGGTAGCCTCATACCCTCTGCTCGAGCGCTCGATCGATCACTGCGGCGTTGCAGCCTTGCCACGGCACGCACACGAGCGCGCGCCACCGATCCATCTCGACGCTCCACTCGCCCTGTCCTCCGCGTCGTGGATCGGAAACGAAACGTAGGCCTTACATCACGCCCGTACTCCTGCGCCCGATCGGTGGCCGGCCGGCCGCCCGTGCCGCCCGGCCGATCGATATGATTCGCCGCGCCTAGCCCGCTCGCTGTCACCGCCAGTTTTCAAGTGATCGTGCAGAGTTACTGTTACTCTCCCCTTCTCCTTTCACCTTTTCTGCCATGGCATTCACACGCCAATGGTTGAGCTGAAAAGCCAGCGCTGGCGGCATCGATCGATCCATTGCAGCCCACTCCGGGGTGCTCTTGCGTTGCGATCTCGATCGATTGATTGCCACGCTCCTTATTGGCGCTACGCCATACCTTTCGTCTCTGTGACTCTTCTATCGGGTAATTATTCCCCTCCGGCGATCGATCGGGCATGCATTGTTCTGCGTCTGCATTGACGTACGTATGCTGCCTTTTGCTCTGCTAGCTCTCGCCCTATGCTGGTTTTACCTTTTCCCTTCTTTTCTTCTTTATGCAACAGATGGATTTGTTGCTTGTGTTTTTTTAGTAGAATTTGTTGCTTGTGTTGTTAGAATAAATCCGAGGCATACCGTTGACCATCTGAGGACCAAGCAATCACATGATCACGACACCGAGATTTGTTAACGAGGTTCACCGATATGGCTATATTCCCGGGGTCTGACTATAGGCGCTCCTCTCCATGACACCGCTACAATACCGCATCTGGTCGCCTTGGACACCGGCACATGCCGCCGGCTTCCCCTGCGTTCCGGTGCTATTATGTTGGCATATGTTACATCGTGTGTCTAACCCCGCTATATATGAGAGGCCTAGGCTACAAGTGTCCTACTAGGACATGATTCCATATCCTATCTAAACATAATACAACTACAAGTCCAACTGTAACCTACCTTGTACACTATATTCGACACAATTCCAACATGTGTAAAGCGCAATGTAGAGGCGACACTACTCAAGATTAGAGAGGAGGGGAGACTGTGGGCTAAGGCCGGCCTCCTAGAAGGTAACGTAATAGGATTCGAGGTGGATGAGGGTAGGCAGTATCGAGAGGATTAGCCGATGTATTTGGGTGGTGCCGGATAAAATCCGGCATGTAAATTTGATGTACATATGACCTGGGAGTCCCTCCTCCTTTTCTTTAACGAATGATACGCACACTCGTGCGTATTTGAGAAAAAAAAGATTAAGCATGTAAATGGGGTTTCTCTTGGAAGATAGGGGTGAGATAAGGAACCCTCAGAATTTGCCAATGATGCTCAGGCACCTCGATGCTAGTTTCCAAAAAACCATTTTCCATGATTTTTTTTTAAACACACATACACTGTATACAATGTATGTGCAAAATTTCATAACATTTTACTTACACAGTTGGCGTACAAAAAGAAGGCAAACATAAATTTTCCAATGGACCCTTTTTTTGTTGGCCGGATTTCTTTTTCTACTTATAAATTATATTTTTGTAAATATAAAATTCATGGATCCGTAGTGAACGCATACAATTTTCCAAATAATTTTTAAGATTTTTAAAAAAACTTCTAAATAAATTATTTATTTATTTATTTATTTTATATTTGTAAAGAAATGTTCTCCACGGTGCTCGAGCACTAGAACTTCGCATTCACCCTTGACTACCCTTTCATAACTTTTGTTTATGGGTAGAGGCTATCATAACTAGGAGCGTCTGTATTCTTCATCTTGCCCGCAGCGAGATGGACCTATCGCTCGCCTAAATCAGCCTCATAGTAGACCAGCCCATTAGCAGCAGTCCACTCGATTTTACTTCTTCCGTTTTCGCTCAAAAAATAAAAACTTCTTCCGTTCATATCGTTTGGTTTTCCTTTCGTTCGCTCATTTTCTTTACCTTTCTTTTTCACTTTGGTTTATATTTTAAAATATTCGAGATACATATATTTACAAGATACATTTAATTCAGTTTTTTAAAGCGTTCATCACCCATTGCAAATGTCCATGTAGTGTCAAAATATTATTCACATCACTTTCTAAAAATGTGCGGGACATCTAAAACAAACTCACACATTTGAATGTTTGGTTAATGTTATTTTTTAATTTTTTTTGTTAAAATGTGATAATTTGTTCACATAGTTTGTAAAAGTTGTTCATATCATTCACAGAGTTGTTCATCACAGTAAAAAATGTTCACACGTTTCCAAAATTATATTTCATGCTTTAAAAAATAGTATAAAAATGTACCATTCAAAAAAATGCTCATACTTTTAAAAAAATGTTCTAACACATAACAAATGTTTGCTAGCTGTAAAATATGTATTTCGAGAATTAAGGGGAAATATTCAATGTGCATTATGATCATGTATTAAAAACATGTTCGATGTGTATTTGATAAATGTTCAACTTGTATTTAGGAAAAATGTTCAAGGTGTATATGAAAAATGTTCAACCTGTAAGCGAAAATATGGTCCACATGTATTAAAAAATGAAGGAAAAGGAGAAAAAGTAAAATAAAAAAGATTAATAAATACATAACACATGAAAATAAAAATAAAACCGTGTGAAAGTTTCTAGAACCTGTTCATACAAGTTTCCCCAATACGCTCCTAGAAGCTAGACGAACGCCTATTATAGGCCGACCGTTAACGGGAGTTCCGCAGGCAAGACAAGCTTACTTGTGATCATAACCGAGCTTTCTTCCCCTATAGACAAGTTTGCTCGATCAGCCCCATACCAATGTTCGTAATTCCTTCCACCTTGGCAGAGACAGCAAGGAGAGAACTCTTATCTGCCGCTCATTGCGAGCAGATCGATAGTTCAGCAAACACACAAGGAGTACTTGTGGGCTAGCGGGCTAATACGAGTGCTTCGATTGGCTTATGGAATTTTTATAGATTTTATTAAAAATACATAATTGCAAAACTAAAAATGTTCACATGTGTAAAAAAATATTTCTGGCTCTCCTATGCCAGCCCAAGGGCCTTACCCACTCATTCCTAGCTCCCAATAGGAATGGATTCTCAACTCTCAATTCAAAAATGGAAAGGAACGTTGGAATGACTATACATATCGACATGTCTCTTCCTCGAGAGGTGGAATCCCTCTCAAGACGTTGGAAACCGTGGGATGATAGGAAAAATCCTCAAAGCCGAGCAAGCACAAAGTTGTCTCAAAGTATCAAGAGGAAGGTCGTCTGGATTGGAATATTTATTGATTTTCTGAATGGCACATTTTCAATCATTTCACAACATATTAATTTTAAAAAATAAACTGTTCATGAATTTAAAGTGGTCACATATTTTAAAAATCTTCAAAAATTTAAGTCACCTTTTAAAAAATGTTACCAAAATATCAAAAGGTATTTTATTTTTAATATATTTATATATTCGGAAAATATTCCCAGAATTCAAAAATGTTTGTGTATTTCCAAAAAAGGAGAAAAGAAAACTGAAAGAGAATAAGAACAAAAATGAAAAATAAAGGAAAAGGAAAAAACCGAGACGCAAAAGAAAACTGGTTTGATACCGAAACAAAAAAGAAAAGGTAATATCAGAAAAATCAGACACACAGTTTGACAGTGTCTTATGCGGAACAAGATGATATCCGTGTGAGTGGGCCAGGCTAGTTCGTGTGCCCTGTGCGTCGTTCATATTCATAAGTAAAAAAGATTCAAAATCGCAATGCTATTATATGCGTCTAGAAGTGTATTTGGTATAATATCCTTCTATAATCCATTATTGCATGGGGTCGTACGGACAGGACTTCACGGGTCAGATCTTTGTCGAAAAGCTAACTCCACCAGGTTGGGAGTCCATTTGACACGAAGATCATGAAATAGGAAATACCCATCAAGCCCGATGTTAAAGCCGGGCATTCCTTTTCTTTTTCTCTTGAGAAACAAGCCGGGCATTCCTATTCCAAAAAGGTGAAACAGACCCCTTGCTCGCCCACGCATGACTTTGGACTGGCCCATGTGGGGTATGTCCCTGTTTTTTTCCTTTCATTTTTCCTTTTTTGTTGCCTCATTACAAAATGTTCGGGATTTGAAATAAAATCGTATTTCAAAATATTCAAGAATTTTAAAAATATCTGAAATTCTCGTGTGTTCACAGAAAATGTTCTCGAATTAAAAAAATTCACAACTTGAAAAAATGTTCAAGATTTAAAAAAATTTCGTTAAGTAAAAAATGATCCTGAATTTTAAAAAATTTGTTAATGATTTTTAGAAAAATTAACGTATCCAAAAAATGTTTATGATTCCAAAAAAATGTTTCCGGAATCCAAAAAATGTTCATGATTTAAAAAACATGTTCTCAAACTTTTATAAAAGTTCATTATCTCAAATTTTGAATTGGATGAGCAATTTTTGAATTAGATGAATTATTTTTGAAAATGATTATTTTTTGTATTTAATGAATAAAAATATTCACGAAAAAAATAAAATATTAACGGAAAACTTAAAAGAAAAAAATATAAAAAATAATACAAATAAAGACAGAGACAAAAAGAAACGGGCTGTGAATGTCTAACCTTCTCAAAATCAGAAGTGCAATGGATTACTTGGGCCGCCCAAAAACACATTTGGTTGACAACTGTCGACCTACACGAAGAATAGGATTCCCGGTTAAAGTCATATGTTTGGCTTATTTATTTATTTGAGTTATTTTAAATAGCCAAAGTGTTTTGAGTTAGAGAATGCGAAGCTTCCTTTATACTATCTACTACTAGTAGAAGAGAGAGGGAGAGAGCGACGCGGGTGATTCAGAAGAAACAAAACTAGTGGAGATACTATCAAGGTGCCAGCAAAACAACCATCAATTCCTTGTCTGCACCTTTGCGCTAGGACGGATCGAACAGTCTTATTAAAATGCTCGAAACTGCTGCTAGTGGATAACAATAGCTCTAGCTGAACGAGTCTTCCTTCCAGAGTATAAAACCGGCAGGGGTTGGACACGATCGATGTGCTTGCGAACCGGCGGGGGTTGCCATGGCATGGCATGTCTACACATGCTGGGCACCACTGTGGCACTCCCAACTGCACATATTGCTGGATCACGGTCGATACATGCATGCATGGATCAACCTGTACCCCAGAGAAGCCGCATCCCATGTGGCTTTGACTCCAACAACCGCGCACTAAAATCAGTTGCATCCACATCGATCGTCCCATCCCATGCATGCATATGCATGGAGTCAAGAGGCCATCGATGATCCATGGATCCATGCATCCCTCCCTTGCTTGAATTCGCAGTGCGCACGCCACATCAAGACCTGTGACGACTCACGAGGACGTACGTACGGCGCACCGTGGGAGCACGTGAGCCGGCCGGCCGGCCGGCAGGCCCCCCGCCATATTGGAGTTCGGTAGGGCCGAGCCCAACCACCACCCTCTGTGCTCCGGCCGCCTACGCGGCCTGGCCACGTATGTATGACATGCATGGCACGGCATCTGCAGGGTGACGCCGATCTGTACGTACGCCCAGCCTATGGCTGTGGAGCCGCAGATCTACTTAGATGCATCACAAATTATTCCGCCTGATAATTGAGTAGTACGTACGTGCACTTTGCGGGACAGCGATCGCTAGTTTTCGACGACGGCGTCGCTGGCCAGGGCCGTACACGTCCGTGGATGATCCCGTCCCCGGCCGTGGTGTGTGGTCCGGCCAGCCGGGTCCAAATGCATGCAACGAATGCATTGCTCGTAGGAAGGAACTGTTGCATTCATGCGGCGTGGCGTAGTAGGAGTACTTGTATTCTATCAGAGCAGCTAGCCGTGGTTTGTAGTACTATCAGATATTCTATTCATGCAGGTGCAGTTGACCTTGAAGCAGTCTCTCGGGACGTAGATCGAGCAACACTATTCATAGCATTAGCACGGGCCCATAAGAATGGCCGCCCAATAATTCGTCTCTGCAGCAGGCCGGGGGCCTAGTGGTGGTGGAGACAGACAAACTAAAGGCGATCGAATCGAATCGAACCCACCTCCGTCGATCTATGGCGTTCGTTCGACCGTCCATCATCGTCGACCGATCTTACTTACTGCATGCCCCGTCACGGCTGCCGATCGAGCGCGCGGCAAGGCACGGCAGCCACGTCGCGATGTGATGGGCACCACCCCATGAGTGATGAGTCCATGTACACTAGCACGTTCGCCGTAGAATATTCACCCGCAACTTCCACGGGGAGCTATCTAGCCGGCAGCACGACCGTCGATCGTAGCGGACGGCGCGATCTCGGTGCAGTTGCAGCCTTGCAGATGCTGTCCACCATGGGAGGTGGAAAGAAGAAGAAGAAGAAGAAGAAGAAGAAGAAGAGGAGGAGGAAAGACGAGCAGGCCATGATGCGTCGCATGAATGCATGGGGGCGCAGGCGGTGGCGGGGCCCACCATTGCATGCATGCATGGGCTTGGTGCGTGGGGTCCACGCGGTTTCCCTCTTTCTCGCCCGCAAAGCCGCTTTGGCAAGTCATCGTCTTCCTCGTCGCTTTCCCAACCAAAATCTTCCACACCGCCCTTCCATCGGCATCGCCCGGCTGCTTTTCTGGGCGCGCCCATGTGTTTCCCTGCCCGCGCACTATATTCGCTCCATCCATCGCCTAGCTTAACTAGCTCGACAAAGATTGCGAGCTGCTCATTGATCTATCTACGCGTGTCTTAGGACTAATTAAATACCCCATCATATCATAGATAAACATGGTGGTACGACGCGCACGTGATGTGTCGCCGGAACGCACCGGCCGGCCGGCCGCCTGCATGTGGAATGCGCAAGTACAGCTCGGTGAGGCGACTGAGACTTGCCCACCAAGAAACCGGCCGAGAGCATATCCGATCCGGCATGCTCTACGTACTGTTCGAGCATCTGGATCGACACTGTGCGTGAGCTTAATTCGGCAGGGGCACCGCCTCCATAATAATTCGGTTAGGGGAATAACGAATTAGTGCTTTCCCCTTTAACTATGGTTCGATCAGTCGGCCTCAGTGCTTGCATATGCATGCTCCATGGAACAAAGCGGCCTGACACTTGAATGCGCAGCAAAGCAAAAGTGGGCAAGATCATATTCATGGATCCCATATAGGTAGATACGTCTGATTTGTAGAACTGCGGTAGAAAAACATAGCTACTGGATTTCATGTTTTTTCTTTAATTATTGACTTGCTCCGCGGGTAAAAACATTATGTGCATTGAACCAGAAGTGCATACACACCGGTATGCCAATTACTGGTACCATTTTAAGAAAACCCAATATTGGCCATTTTAAGAAAAACCAGAAAAACATGTGGGGAAACAAC
The DNA here is from genome assembly GCA_034509565.1 of Triticum monococcum. Lineage (NCBI taxonomy): Eukaryota > Viridiplantae > Streptophyta > Magnoliopsida > Poales > Poaceae > Triticum > Triticum monococcum. Next base: position 678,855,240 of record CM067845.1, read on the forward strand.
GGGCTCTCTACCTTCGATTGTATAAAAATAAAATCAAAAGTAAATAGATAAAAAGAAACAAGCAGTACGCCTCCACGATCAACCACATTCCACAATAAAAGCACAATGGCCAATGATGTTTTATTTAGCGAAAAACTAGTCTCCCTACCCAATTTCCATTAAGAGAAACCATATGGTTCATAAAATCAAAGTGCAGGATAGGAGCAATGGATGTAGGTCAACAACATACAACATTGTAGAAAGGAAAGACCAGATCATATACAAAAGATTGGAGACGGAATAGTGGAAAAGGATCATGAATTGGTAGGAGGAGATCTGGTCCGAAGGGAAGCAGATCATTTCAGCGGAGATAAAAGCGGTCGGGGAACCTACTTGCGATACAAGCAATCGCTTACACTTGCCAATCACACATCACCAGTGACAAAGGAGAACCAACCCAACCTGAAGAACAAGGAGATCATGAAGCAGGTGGAGGCAACCGCGTCCGATGGCGCCAAAGAGTGAAACAAGAACCTCTGAGGCGGCTCATCCCATGGCGGTGAGGTCCGCGTGACGAAGGGACGCGGTGTGGGGCTGGGGTATGGTGCCCCCCTTTCACTGAATGGATCAAGAGTGTGTTGAACGGGGAAAAGTTGATCTATGTCGGGCAGCGAGCAATGCACCCTTAAGGAAGCGAAGCATGGAAATTCATGACCATGAAGGTATGTCCTACATTTCTTGTCTTTTGCACTTAATAGCTTGGAATAGTTGTATTAGTATGTGTGAAGTATTCAAGTGGGAATAAGTCTTGATAGTAAAAACAAATGGTTTGTTCTACTAGCTAAAATAGTTTAGTAACCTTTGTTCTGTTTAATCCAGATAACGAATACTTGTCGTGGTACTAGTTTTTTAAAAAGGGAAGTGATATTGACAAAGAATAACCATGCATAAGTGAAACTCTCAAAAGACTTGTTTGTTGAGGGGAAAATGTAGAGAAGATTGTAGGAACGAAGTATGTCTACCAGGGGGAGGGGGGTGAATGGGAGTTTTAAAAATTCTTCGAAAATCTCAAAACTCTCGGAACCCAGCAGCGGAGCGAATGAAAAACAAACAACAGCGAGCCAAAACTAAGTACCAAATGGAAACTAAAGCATGCATCGAGACAATTTACATGAAGGAAAAGCAGATCGAATGTAAATATGCATAGCAGAGGTAACCAGTGGTGCTCGATGGCGAGATGGTATTTGTTCGACCAGTTCGTCCTTCTACACAAGGACTACGTCTGGTTGGAGGGGCTGTGACTTAACATGGAAGATAAACTCTCTTCATCCTATTCTCCTTGACAATTGGTTCGTCAACCAATGTCGATCACTCATGGTAGATATTTGAGGCGATCTCAGAACCTTTACAGACTTCTTCTTCAAGAACCAAAATCACTCTTGGTCTCTAAAGAAATTGACACCTAACCGTCTAGAGAGTTTGCAGCTCTCAAGAGTAATAGGCGGAGCGTACTGAACTTAGATTCAAGTGATGTTCAACCACTATCTAATTCTCTGGCTCCAGGGCTTTTCTCTCAGTGGATTTTAAACTCAAATCGCTTAGAGAGGGGGTTGCTCAACAATCTTCTCAAAATCAAACGGAGCATCCACCGGACAAAGCCGACACGGGATGGCTATTTATAGCCGCAGCCTCCCCTGAAGGAAATGACAATTTTGGACATGCGGTCCAACCAATGGCCAACCGACACGTTTACAACGGTTGGATTTTGGAGCAATCGTAGCCTTACTTGAGGAACAAGTAATGCTAACTCCTCGATTTGAGACAAATCTCTCATAGCAAAGAAGATCACAGTCTCTTGCTGGCAAGTATTTGCTCGGAACGCAAAGAGATTTCTCTTGCAACTTTCATAGGATTTGGGTTTAGCATCAGAGAATCAAAGTTTCGGACGCTACACCCTTCTTAATAGTATGGTAGTCCTATGACTCAATAAAGAGAAGAAGAACAACGAAATAAGTGCTACATCTTCACTTCGTCTTCAATCTCTTCGGACAGACACCGGATCAATTGCTTCACTTCAACAATTTTTGGGGGGTCACTCTTGTTATCATAATCTTCGGTGATAACCTTCACTGCACTGCAGGGAGATTATCTTCGTCATTTGCATCAAACTCCTTGAAATCTCAGGGACCTGTTACCATGTGTGCACTAGCAAACACATAAGTCCCAAACTGTTTATGTCAACAAACTCCAAAACAAAAGGGGCCTATCATTGCACCAACAATCTTCCCCTTTTTGGACGGTTGTTGACAATAATCATCGAAGTGAAGATAGATAGGTGAAAAATAACTCGAACAAGAGTGAATTAGCGTTACTTGGCTCGATGATGAAATATACCCCCCTAGATGTATGCAGGGTTATAGATATGAGATAAAATCTCCTGCAATTCATTGAAGTATGTAGAGGAAATTTCAATCATTCGAGATAATGATTCGCACTGATAATATATAATACATCGAGATTGTAGTGCAATCATTCACAACTTCTGATAATAATTCCACCCGCAAAACAAATGCTTCGAGAGAAATGGTGCAACAGGCGGGGTTATCAATATTACAGCACAAAAGTTTTACATCATAGCACAGATAGTCTTTAAGGCAAGAGTTTCAAATCGCACGGGAAACCAAACCAAATAAACAGAGAGAGCAGATCTATCGAAACTCGATGTAATTCTCCCCCTTTTGTCAACTAGTGTCAAAAAGGTGACGAATAACATGAGTGCAGAAGCGGTGAACTTGATTCACTCAGTGGCATCTCCAGAAAAACTGTCAGACGAGTCTTCAGATTCAGAAGTGACTGGATCAACTTCATCATCAACAACATCAGATTTTTCTTCAGAAACAGTAGCTTGAGGCTAAAATGATGAAGGCACATTTGGATTAGCCACTTGAGTTGCACGAGAAAGCACATTTCCTTCGGTTGGCATCTCCGTCGGTGAGGTGGCTTCAGATTCTTTGAGCATTTTGCGAAGCTTGAGATTAAGTAAATCAGTTGTTGGTTCACGAGCAAGCAGAGGTGGAGTTATGCGATCTTGGAAATCTTCATCAGAAAAACCTTTGTCAATGAAATCATAAAGTTCTTTGAGATCGACATGTAGGAGTTGTTTTTCGGTGAAGAACTTGCGAAGCAATTTCCAGAGACGCTTCTTATTCTCAGCCGCAATCATATGCACTACTTTGGTTCGGTTATTGATGGCATTTAGCTCGGTGGCAAGATGTTCTTTCTCTCGGCGATCCTCAGCCATATGTTGGAGCTGCAACTGTAGTGTGCGCAGACTGACTTCAAGCTGCGATGGGGGTTGATGATATCTTTCGCTCACGCTCAAGCAGACGTGGTCCATCGAATGCTTTGTGATAATCTTGATGACTTGAGTCTGGCGATTTACCCGATGATATAGCTTCCAAGACTTGCAGGGTGTCGTGTTGGGGAACGCAGTAATTTCAAAAAAAAAATCCTACGCACACGCAAGATCATGGTGATGCATAGCAACGAGAGGGGAGAGTGTTGTCCACGTACCCTCGTAAACCGTAAGCGGAAGCGTTATGAGAACGTGGTTGATGTAGTCGTACGTCTTCACGATCTGACCGATCCAAGTACCGAACATACGACACCTTCGAGTTCAGCACACGTTCAGCTCGGTGATGTCCCATGAACTCTGATCCAGCCGAGATTCGAGGGAGAGTTCCTTCAGCACGACGGCGTGATGACAGTGATGATGATGCTACCGACGCAGGGATTCACCTAAGCATCGCTACGATATGACCCAGGTGGATTATGGTGGAGGGGGGCACCGCACATGGCTAAAAGATCAATTGATCAACTTGTGTGTCCATGGGGTGCCCCCTCCCCCGTATATAAAGGAGTGGAGGAGGGGGAGGGCCGGCCCTCTACTATGGCGCGCCCTGGGGAGTCCTTCTCCCACCGGGAGTAGGATTCCCCCCTTCCATGTAGTAGGAGTAGGAGAGAAGGAAGGAGGGGGCGCCGCCCCTCCCCCTAGTCTAATTCGGACTAGGCCTTGGGGGGGGGCGCACAACCTCCTCTCTCTCTTTCCCCTAAAGCCCAATAAGGCCCATATACTCCCCGGCGAATTCCCGTAACTCTCCGGTACTCTGATAAATACCCGAACCACTCAGAACCTTTCCGATGTCCGAATATAGCCTTCCAATATATCGATCTTCATGTCTCGAAGATTTCGAGACTCCTCGTCATGTCCCTGATCTCATCCGGGACTCCGAACAAACTTCGGTCATCAAATGACATAAGTCATAATACAAATCGTCACAAAACATTAAGCGTGTGGACCCTACGTGTTTGAGAACTATGTAGACATGACCGAGACTCATCTCCGGTCAATAACCAATAGCGGAACCTGGATGCTCATATTGTCTCCTACATATTCTATGAAGATCTTTATCGGTCAAACCGCATAATGGTATACGTTGTTCACTTTGTCATCGGTATGTTACTTTCCCGAGATTCGATCGCCGGTATCTCAATACCTAGTTCAATCTCGTTACCGGCAAGTATCTTTACTTGTTCCGTAATGCATCATCCCGCAACTAACTCATTACTCACATTGCTTGCAAGGCTTATAGTGATGTGCATTACCGAGAGGGCCCAGAGATACCTCTCCGATACTCGGAGTGACAAATCCTAATCTCGATATATGCCAACTCAACAAACACCTTAGGAGACACCTGTAGAGCATCTTTATAATCACCCAGTTATGTTGTGACGTTTGATAGCACACAAGGTGTTCCTCCGGTATTCGAAAGTTGCATAATCTCGTAGTCAGAGGAATATGTATAAGTCATGAAGAAAGCAATAGCAATAAAACTAAACGATCATTATACTAAGCTAACCGATGGGTCTTGTCCATCACATCACTCTCTAATGATGTGATCATGTTCATCAAATGACAACACATGTCTATGGTCAGGAAACTTAACCATCTTTGATTAACGAGCTAGTAAAGTAGAGGCATACTGGGGACACTCTGTTTGTTTATGTATTCATACATGCACTAAGTTTCCGGTTAATACAATTTTAGCATGAATAATGAACATTTATCATGATATAAGGAAATATAAATAACAACTTTATTATAGCCTCTAGGGCATATTTCCTTCAGTCTCCCACTTGCACTAGAGTCAATAATCTAGTTCACATCTTTATGTGATTTGATTAGTTCACATCTCCATATGACTAATACCCAAAGGGTTTACTAGAGTCAATAATCTAGTTCACATCGCTATGTGATTAACACCCAAAGAGTGATCATGTTTTTTTGTGAGAGAAGTTTAGCCTACGGGTCTGCAACATTCAGATCCATATGTATTTCGCAAATTTCTATGTCTACAATGCTCTGCACGGAGCTACTCTAGCTAATTGCTCCCACTTTCAATATGTATCTGGATCGAGACTTAGAGTCATCCAGATCAGTGTCAAAGCTTGCATTGACGTAACTCTTTATGACGAACTCTTTGTCACCTCCATAACCGAGGAACATTTTCTTATTCCACTAAGGATATTTTTGACTGCTGTCCAGTGATCCACTCCTGGATCACTATTGTACCCTCTTGCCAAACTTATGGTGAGGTACACAGTAGGTCTAGTACACAGCATAGCATACTTTATAGAACCTATGACTGAGGCATAGGGAATGACTTATCATTCTCTTTCTATTTTCTGCCATGCTCGGGTTTTGAGTCTTTACTCAACTTCACACCTTGCAACACAGGCAAGAACTCCTTCTTTGACTGTTCCATTTTGAACTACTTCAAAATCTTGTCAAGGTATGTACTCATTGAAAATATATCAAGCGTCTTGATCTATCTCTATAGATCTTGATGCTCAATAGGTAAGTAGCTTCACCGAGGTCTTTCTTTGAAAAACTCCTTTCAAACATTCTTTTATGCTTTCCAGAAAATTCTACATTATTTCTGATCAACAATATGCCATTCACATATACTTATCAGAAATGTTGTAGTGCTCCCACTCACTTTCTTGTCAATACAGGCTTCACCGCAAGTCTGTATAAAACTGTATGCTTTGATCAACTCATCAAAGTGTATATTCCAACTATGAGATGTTTGCACCAGTCCATAGATGGATCGCTGGAGCTTGCACACTTTGTTAGCACCTTTAGGATTGACAAAACTTTCTTGTTGTATCATATACAACTCTCCTTTAAGAAATCCATTAAGGAATGCAGTTTTGACATCCATTTTCCAGATTTCATAGAATGCGACAACTGCTAACATGATTTAGACAGACTTTTAAGCATCGATACGAGTGAGAAAATCCCATCGTAGTCAACACCTTGAACTTGTCGAAAACATTTTGCGACAATTCGAGGTTTGTAGATAGTAACACTACTATTAGCGTCCGTCTTCCTCTTGAAGATCCATTTATTCTTAATGACTCACCGATCATCGGGCAAGTCAATCAAAGTCCATACTTTGTTCTCATACATGGATCCCATCTCAGATTTCATGGCCTCAAGCCATTTCGCGGAATCTGGGCTCATCATCGCTTCCTCATAGTTCATAGGTTCGTCATGGTCAAGTAACATGACATCCAGAATAGGATTACCGTACCACTCTAGTGCAGATATCACTCTGGTTGACCTACGAGGTTCGGTAGTAACTTGATCTAAAGTTACATGATCATCATCATTAGCTTCCTCACTAATTGGTGTAGGAGTCACAGGAACAGATTTCTGTGATGAACTACTTTCCAATAACGGAGCAGGTACAGTTACCTCATCAAGTTCTACTTTCCTCCCACTCGCTTCTTTTGAGAGAAACTCCTTCTCTAGAAAGGATCTACTCTTAGCAACAAAGATCTTGCCTTTGGATCTGTGATAGAATGTGTACCCAACAATTTCTTTTGGGTATTCTAGGAAGACGCACTTCTCCGATTTGGGTTTGAGCTTCATTAATGAAACTTTTTCACATAAGCATCGCAACCCCAAACTTTAAGAAACGACGACTTAGGTTTCTTGCTAAACCACAGTTCATACGGTGTCGTCTCAACTGATTTTTAGACGGTGCCCTATTTAACGTGAATGCAGCTGTCTCTAATGCATAGCCCCAAAACGATAGTGGTAATTCGGTAAGAGACATCATAGATTGCACCATATCTAATAAAGTATGGTTACAATGTTCGGACACACCATTACGCTGTGGTGTTCCAGGTGGCGTGAGTTGCGAAACTATTCCGCATTGTTTCAAATGAAGACCAAACTCGTAAATCAAATATTCTCCTCCATGATCAGATCGTAGAAACTTTATTTTCTTGTTATGATGATTTTCCACTTCACTCTGAAATTATTTGAACATTTCAAATGTCTCATATTTATGTTTCATCAAGAAGATATACCCATATCTTACTCAAATCATCTATGACGGTTAGAAAATAACGATACCTGCCGCGAGCCTCAACACTCATCGGACTGCATACATCAGTATGTATTATTTCCAACAAGTCGGTTGCTCGCTCCATTGTTCCGGAGAACAGAGTCTTAGTCATCTAGCCCATGAGGCATGGTTCGCGAGCATCAACTGATTCATAATCAACTGATTCCAAAAGCCCATCAGCATAGATTTTCTTCATGCGCTTTACACCAATATGACCTAAACGGAAGTGCCACAAATAAGTTGCACTATCATTATTAACTTTGCATCTTTTGGCTTCAATATTATGAATATGTGTATCACTATGATCGAGATTCAATAAACCATTCACCTTGGGTGTGTGACCATTGAAGGTTTTATTCATGTAAACAGAACAACAATTATTCTCTGACTTTAAATGAATAACCGTATTGCAATAAACATGATCAAATCATACTCATGCTTAACGCAAACACCAAATAACATTTATTTAGGTTCAACACTAATCCCGAAAGTATAGGGAGTGTGCGATAATGATCATATCAATCTTGGAACCACTTCCAACACACATCGTCACTTCACCCTTAACTAGTCTCTGTTCATTCTGCAATTCCTGTTTTGAGTTACTAATCTCAGCAACTGAACTAGTATCAAATACTGAGGGGTTGCTATAAACACTAGTAAAGTACACATCAATAACATGTATATAAAATATACCTTTGTTCACTTTGCCATCCTTCTTTTCCGCCAAATACTTGGGGCAGTTCTGCTTCCAGTGACCAGTCCCTTTGCAATAGAAGCACTTAGTCTCAGGCTTAGGTCTGGACTTGGGCTTCTTCACTTGAGCAGCAACTTGCTTGCCGCTCTTCTTGAAGTTCCCCTTCTTCCCTTTGCCCTTTTCTTGAAACTAGTGGTATTGTCAACCATTAACACTTGATGCTTTTTCTTGATTTCTACCTTCGTCGATTTCAGCATCACGAAGAGCTTGGGAATTGCTACCTCTTGAGCACTGCATTGGTTTTCCCTTGAAGAGGAAAGGGTGATGCAGCAAAGTAGCGTAAGTATTTCCCTCTATTTTTGAGAACCAAGGTATCAATCTAGTAGGAGGCTACGCGCGAGTCCCTCGCACCTGCACAAAACAAATAAATCCTCGCAACCAACGCGATAAGGGGTTGTCAATCCCTACACGGTCACTTACGAGAGTGAGATCTGATAGATATGATAAGATAATATTTTTGGTATTTTTATGATAAAGATGCAAAGTAAAATAAAAGCAAAGGAAAATAACTAAGTGTTGGAAGATTAATATGATGAAGATAGACCCGGGGGCCATAGGTTTCACTAGTGGCTTCTCTCAAGAGCATAGGTATTTAACCCTGGGTGAACAAATTACTGTTGAGCAATTGACAGAATTGAGCATAGTTATGAGAATATGTAGGTATGATCATGTATATAGGCATCACGTCCGAGACAAGTAGACCGACTCTTGCCTGCATCTACTACTATTACTCCACACATCGACCGCTATCCAGCATGCATCTAGAGTATTAAGTTCATAAGAACAGAGTAACACCTTAAGCAAGATGACATGATGTAGAGGGATAAATTCATGATAACATGTGGGTATTGGGAAGTAGATGATGAGGTAGAACCTATTGTCCTTTTATATCAAACCCTGGGAGTTACTTCTACGTTATGCTTATACTGCTATGCTATGCTCATAGACGTGGTTTGGTTTGAGTGATCCATGACAGTTGTGAGTGTTATTATGAACTAATGGTTTATTTAAGGTGGCTACTTTAACACACATCTGGGTGGATTGTTTGTGGGCACATGGGGCAATCCAGTGCTGTCCAAGGAGATCCCGGGGAATCCGCGTGATCATCCTATGGTCCGCCACCCAGGTTCAAAGGGATCATGTTGTTATTCATGCTGGAAACTTCCGTGTGCAGCCACAAGCCATTATGGGCTCTGGCATAGTTGAGTAGGTTGTGTGACCTCTTTCAGTGGTAAACTAGCAGATGTAGGGGATGTAGGTGGTACGGTTTACCCGTGGAAAGGGCTAATGCTTCTGACAGACTGTGTCTCGGTCATCCGTTTCTCAAACATCATGTAGTGCAACAAATCCAACGTAGGAGATCGAGTCTTGTGGGGAAAAGTGCCCAAACCTCTATAGAGTGTATAATTAATCATGGTTAGCCATGTCCCCAGTTATGGACATCTTGAGTATCTGGTGCTTGAATGATTATGTTGATCTCATCACTATATTTAATTAACTTGTTAGGTTAATGATTACTTTAATTGGGATTGAGATGAGGTTTACCATCCTCAATGTTTATCAACTACCATGATAGTTAAATAAAATATATTCCTTTGTTGTAGGGGAAAATGGCTTTTCGCAAAAACATAATAACCATAGAGCCTCCACCAGCCAAATATGCATATAGTTGTAGCTGTTACATGTTCATTGCTCTACAGTGTTATTTTGCCAGCGTATTCCATGTGCTGGCCCATTTTCGGGCTGCAACGTATTATGTTGCAGACTTTTTAGATGAAGAGTAAGGTGCGCTAGGTCGTTGTTTTGCACTCAGCTATGCCGTTGGAGTTGATGGACTCAGTTTATCTTCCAAGCCTTCCGTTGTTATCTTATTAGATGGCCTTCAGCCACATTATTATAATAAGTACTTGATACGTCTCTGTCGTATCTACTTTTCCAAAAACTTTTGCCCTTGTTTTGGACTCTAACTTGTATGATTTGAATGGAACTAACCCGGACTGACGTTGTTTTCAGCAGAATTGCCATGATGTTGTTTTATGTGCAGAAAACAAATATTCTCGGAATGACCTGAAACTCCACGGAACATCTTAGAAAAAATAATAAAAAATCCTCGTCAAAGATGAAGACCGGGGGGCCCACACCCTTCTCACGAGGGTGGGGGGCGCGCCCCCCTACCTCGTGGGCCCCCTGGATGCCCTCCGACGCCAACTCCAACTCTATATATTTGCTTTCGGAGAGAAAAAAATCAGGAGAAGAAATCATCGCGTTTTATGATACGGAGCCGCCGCCAAGCCCTAAAACCTCTCGAGAGGGCTGATCTGGAGTCCGTTTGGGGCTCCGGAGAGGGGGATTCATTGCTGTCATCATCATCAACCATCATCCATCACCAATTTCATGATGCTCACCATCGTGCGTGAGTAATTCCATTATAGGCTTGCTGTACGGTGATGGGTTGGATGATATTTATCATGTAATCGAGTTAGTTTTGTTAGAGTTTGATCCCTAGTATCCACTATGTTCTGAGATTGATGTTGCTATGACTTTGCTATGCTTAATGCTTGTCACTAGGGCCAGAGTGCCATGATTTCAGATCTGAACCTATTATGTTTTCATGAATATATGTGAGTTCTTAATCCTATCTTGCAAGTCTATAGTCACCTACTATGTGTTATGATCCGGCAACCCCGAAGTGACAATAATCGGGACCACTCCCGATGATGACCATAGTTTGAGGAGTTCATGTATTCACTATGTGCTAATGCTTTGTTCCGGTTCTCTATTAAAAGGAGGCCTTAATATCCCTTAGTTTCCAATAGGACCCCGCTGCCACGAGAGGGTAGGACAAAAGATGTCATGCAAGTTCTTTTCCATAAGCACGTATGACTATATACGGAATACATGCCCACATTACATTGATGAATTGGAGCTAGTTCTGTGCCACCCTATGTTATGACTGTTACATGATGAACCGCATCCGGCATAATTATCTATCACTAATCCGGTGCCTACGAGTTTTCCATATACTGGTTTATGCTTATTTACTTTCCCGCTGCTACTGTTACAATCACTACAAAATACCAAAAACATTACTTTTGTTGTCTTTACTTTTGTTGCTGCTACCACCACTATCATATTACTTTGCTACTAAACACTTTGCTGCAGATACTAAGTTTCCAAGTGTGGTTGAATTGACAACTCAGCTGCTAATACTTGAGAATATTCTTTGGCTCCCCTTGTGTCGAATCAATAAATTTGGGTTGAATACTCTACCCTCGAAAGCTGTTGCGATCCCCTATACTTGTGGGTTATCAAGACCAATTTCTGGCGCCGTTGCCAGGGAGCATAGCTCCATTCTTTGAGTCACTTGGGATTTATATCTGCTGGACACTATGAAGAACTTGAGAGATCCAAAAACCAAGATCTATCCCTCATCTACGAGGGGAGGTAAGGAACTGCCATCTAGCTCTGCACTTGATTCACTTTCTGTTATGAGTAAGTTTGCGACACCTACACCTGCTTCTGCTATTCGTTCCGATATGTCGCATGTTATTGATGATGCCACTTCTGCTATGCATGATACTTATGATGAAACTGCTTCTATGCCTGATACTACTGTGCCCCTTGGTGAATTTCTTGATGAACAAATTACTAGGGCTAGAGAAAAAGAAATTATTGAATCTGAATACAATGATGATAGTGATGATGAAAATGTGCCTGTTATTCCTGAGGGTTATCTTTTTGATATGGAATCTTATGCCGCTATTTTAGCTTGCAAAGATAGATATGAGCTTAAGAGGTTATTAGTTAAATGGAACAAAGAATCAGTTAGAGATAAAATGAAACCTGACCCTGCTTTTGCTACTTCACCCATATGTGTTCCTGATAAGGATTATGAATTCTCTGTTGATCCTGATATAATTACTTTGGTTGAATCTGATCCGTTTTATGGCTATGAATCTGAAACTGTTATGGCACATCTTACTAAATTAAATGATATGGCCGCCTTGTTTACTAATGATGAGAGATCGCGTTACTTTTATATACTCAAAATATTTTCGTTCTCATTAAAGGGTGATGCTAAGATATGGTTTAATTCTCTTGATCCTGGTTGTGTGCATAGTCCCCAAGATATGATTTATTACTTCTCTGCTAAATATTTCCCTGCTCATAAGAAACAAGCTGCTTTGAGGGAAATATACAACTTCGTGCAAATTAAAGAAGAGAGTCTCCCACAAGATTGGGGGAGGCTTCTCAAGTTACTTAATGCTTTGACTGATCATCCTCTTAAGAAACCTGAAATACTTGATATCTTTTATAATGGACTAACCGATGCTTCCAGAGATTACCTGGATAGTTGTGCTGGTTCTCTTTTCAGGGAAAGAACATCGGATGAAGCTGAAATCCTATTGACTAATATGTTGACAAATGAAAATAATTGGGCACCTCCTGAGCCAACTCCTGCTCCAATTATTGAGCCTATTCCTAAACCAACTCCGAAGAAGAGAGGTGTTCTATTCCTCAGTCCCGAGGATATGCAAGAGGCAAAGAAATCTATGAAAGAAAAAGGTATTAAAGCTAAAGACGTTAAGAATTTACCTCCTATTGAAGAAATACATGGTATTAATATACCGCCTGTTGAAGAAACATATGATCTCAATTCTTTATTTAGTGAAGGATCTCCTGATCCCGATATCCCGGCACAGGTAGTAAAGGTAAATTCTCTCTATAGATATGATAAAGCTAAAGTCCCTCCTACTAAAATTGCTAGTCAGTGCTTGGATGAGTTTGATAACTTTATGTTTAAGCAAGACGACTTCAATGCTTATTTTGGTAGACAATTAAAAGAAAATTCTTATATGATTAGATGTTTGGGTGATTATATGGCTAATATTAAAGGTGAACTTAAACTTGTTAGCAAACATGCTTCTATGGTTACCACTCAAGTAGAACAAGTACTTAAGGCTCAAAAAGAAGTGCTTGATGAAATGAATAGTAAGGAAAATGATTATGCTGTTAGAGTGGCTACTAGAACTGGTAGAATGACTCAGGAACCTTTGTATCCTGAAGGCCACCCTAAGAGAATCGAGCAAGATTCTCAAAGAAATAATATTGATGTTCCTAGTTCTTCTAAAAAGAAGAAGAAGAAGAAGAAGAATGATAGAACTATGCAAACTTCTAGTGAACCTATTGCTGAACCACCTGATAATCCAAATGATATTTCTATGTCTAATGCTGAAATACAATCTGGTAATGAACATGAACCTAATGAAAAAATTGATAATGATGTTCATGATGATGCTCAACCTAGTAATGATAATGATGTAGAAGTTGAACCTGCTGTTGATCTTGATAACCCACAATCAAAGAATCAACGCTATGATAAAAGAGACTTTGTTGCTAGGAAACATGGTAAAGAAAGGGAACCTTCAGTCCAGAAACCCATGCCTTTTCCTCCGAAACCATCCAAGAAAAAGGATGATGAGGATTTTGAGCGCTTTGCTGAAATGATTAGGCCTATCTTTTTGCGTATGCGATTAACTGATGTGCTCAAAACAAATCCTTATGCTAAATATATGAAGGATATCATTACTAATAAAAGAAAGATACCGGAAGATGAAATTTCCACCATGCTTGCTAATTATACTTTTAAGGGTGGAATACCAAAGAAACTTGGAGACCCCGGAGTACCTACTATACCTTGCTCCATTAAAAGAAATTATATTAAAACTGCTTTATGTGATCTTGGAGCCTGTGTTAGTGTTATGCATCTCTCTTTATATCGTAGACTTGACTTGAATAAGTTGACACCTACTGAAATATCTTTGCAAATGGCTGATAAATCAACTGCTATACCTGTCGGTATTTGTGAGGATGTGCCTGTTGTGGTTGCAAACATTACTATTTTAACGGACTTTGTTATACTTGATATTCCCGAGGATGATAGTATGTCTATTATTCTTGGAAGACCTTTTCTTAATACTGCAGGGGCTGTTATTGATTGCAACAAAGGCAATGTCACTTTTCATGTTAATGGTAATGAGCATATGGTACACTTTCCGAGGAAACAACCTCAAGTTCATAGTATCAATTCTATTGGAAAAATTCCATCGATTATATTTGGAGGTTTTGAATTTCCTCTTCCTACTGTCAAAAAGAAATATGATATACTTATTATAGGGATGTGCATATCCCCGTTGAGGTAACTTAGTGTTATTCGAAATTTCTCCGGTTTCATGATTATCGGAATGAGTTTGTTAACAAGACTTGATCAACCTTGTTAGTGAATTCTTTTTGATGAGCATGAGATGGATGAAACTAGAAGCACAACCTTCTGTACCCCACTTTTACTTTCTATTATTTATATTAAATAAAGTAAAAATAGTAAATTTTTTCTGTTTGTTTCCTGACTTATCCGCGCAACATAAAATATCCCGAAAATAAAAGTCCTCAGAATGACATGCCAATTTAATATGATTTTTCAGGAATATTTGAGGATTTACTGTGTAAAAATTACCGCAGGAGGAGCTGCCACCTGGCCATGAGGGTGGTGGGCGCCCCCCCTCTAGGTTGCGCCCCTGCCTCGTGGGCCCATGGTGGCCCTTCTCTACTTATCCCAGCACCCATCTCCTTCCTCTGTCTCACACAAACCCGAAAAACCAACTCAAGCACGAGTTCCAGCCACTTTTGCTGTGATTTTCGATCTCCTTGCTCAAAGCACCTCTCGCAAAACTTCTTGGGGAGATTGTTCCTTGGTATGTGACTCCTCCATTGGTCCAATTAGTTTTTGTTCTAGTGCTTTATTCTTTACAAATTTGTGCTGCACAGGTGACCATGTTCTTCAGCTTGCATGTCAAATTTATATGGTTCCAAGTAGTTCTAATGCTTGAATAGGCTCTAGGCACTTGTAGGAGTAGTTGCTATCAATATTATTGAAGTTGGTTTCACTTTTGTTTGAAGTTACTAAAAAATTCAGATTATTTCAGAAAAATAATGAGGAGATTTTTGAGGAGCTCATCGAGCCAAAGCTCGAAGGAAAAGGCACCGAAGCCTAAGTATAATTTGCCGTGCACCGCGGAGATTCGGGCGTGTGAATGGCCTTCTGATGATTTCTTGAGAGCAGCCGGTATCTATGAAGATTTTTCATGAATTGGCTCACAATGCAGGCCTCACCGCTTTCCTCCACGACCAATGCGATCAGTATCTCTTACTCACAAATACTTTTGTGCAAAACTTTCACTTTCATTCTAGGAACTCACCACCTACGGTGGAGTTTCATTTATATGATGAGCATAAGGAGATGTCACTTTATGATTTTTGTCGGATTTGTTTAGTACCTTTTGAGGGCAAGATAGAAGAACCACATCATGATGATATGGCTGGGTTTATTGATACTATCACTGTAGGAGAAACTAGAAAGGTTTCCGATGCACGAATCACTAGCATACATTTTCCTGTTTTACGTTACTTTGCATTATTTGCTAGTCGTTGTTTAATTGGACGAGGAAACTATGGAAACCTTAGTATCCCTGATATAATTATTCTGCTCCACGGTTTATACAGTGATAACACTTTTAGTATGGGCGGTATTATTGCTAGACGGTTAAGTATGAACCGTACCAAAGGCCCCATCTTTGGAGGCATATATGCTACACGCCTAGCCGTACATTTTAACATACCTATTAGGCATGCTGAGAAGGAAGAAAAGGTGCTACCCCGTGTTTATCTAGATCATAAAAGTATGGTGGCACATGATTTTATTGTTAAGAATAGGGCAGGAGAGCTTAAATATCAATTGTTCTTTAACAAACATCATCTTGAGACTATTATCCTGCCTGCTCCTTCTTTGTTTGATTTGACTGTAGGCATGTACCTTGTTCCGTTGACGGCTATTCATGCCTACCGGAACCCTGCACCAGCCGAGGAGCCAGAACCGGAACCACAATTTGATCCTTCACGACAGTCTAACTATCAGTGGGATCCGGAGATGATTGCCAGCCAGTGGCAATCGGAGCCTTCTTCTTCCGCATCATAGTACGACCCCAACAACTATTATTATGGATATCCGCCAGGCCAGCCGTGGCCATAGACCAACTTAGGCCAAAAGCCTAAGCTTGGGGGAGTACGTATTTCTCACCGACATTACATTTATGTTCACACACACTCATTGCTAGATGTCGGTGCTCATACTTTTTCACTGTAATATACATGCTAGTTCATTTTCCTTTTCCTGCTTTCTTCTTGTGTGTTTGTTAAACCTTAAGAAAAACCAAAAAAATTAGTAGTAGTTATTTTTCTGTTGTAGTAATAATAATTAAAAAGAAAACCCAAAAATATTTCCCGTTCTTCTTTTGCTTGTTGGGAACTTTCCCGTGTAAATAGTTTTATTTCTTTTCTTTTCTTTGGGGGTCAGTAGAAGAAGATCATAATCAAATTGTTGAATTGGCTCTTATAAGCATTGTTGTTGATTTAACCAAGAGCCCATATTGCCTTGTCTTCTCCTGTTTATCGAATGCTCACAGATTCCAGCTTAGTCCAATGTACGTACACTCTTATTATTATTCACACCGTTCGGTCGTGCAAGTGAAAGGCAATTATGATGATATATGATGGGCTGACTGAGATGAGAAAAGCTGGTATGAACTCGACCTCTTTTGTTTTTGTAAATATGATGAGTCCCTCGTTCTTGATTCAGCTTATTGTAAATAAACATGTTTGCAATGACAATTAGAGATCATAGTTGCTTATGCCATGCTTGATTAGCTATGAGTTATAATGGTTTACTTTGTGTGCCAACATGCTATTGAGATGGTTATGATATGGTATGATGGGGTGGTATCCTCCTTTGAATGATTTAAGTGATTTGACTTGGCACATGTTCACGCATGTAGTTGAAACAAAATCAACATAGCCTTCACGATATTTATGTTCATGGTGGATTATATCCTACTCATGCTTGCATCCAATGTTTATTAATTTTAATGCATGTACATGGTTGCTGTCGCTCTCTAGTTGGTCGCTTCCCAGTCTTTTGCTAGCCTTCACTTGTACTAAGCGGGAATACTGCTTGTGCATCCAATCCCTTAAACCCCAAAGTTATTCCAGATGAGTCCACCATACCTTCCTATATGCGGTATCTACCTGCCGTTCCAAGTAAACTTGTATGTGCCAAACTCTAAACCTTCAAATAAACATTCTGTTTTGTATGCTCGAATAGCTCATGTATCAACCAAGGCTGTCCTTATCTTCCGTGTTAAGCGGATTATTCTCAAGAGGAGTGGACTCCGCTCTTCACTCACGAGAAAATGGCTGGTCACCGGGATGCCCAGTCCCATGCTTTATGCAAACTAAATCAAAATTAATTGCAAACAAAACTCCCCCTGGGAACTGATGTATGTTGGAGGCACTCGTTGTTTCGAGCAAGCCATGGATTGATGCTTGTTGGTGGAGGGGGAGTATAAACTTTACCATTCTGTTTGGGAACCGCCTATAATGTGTTTAGCATGGAAGATATCGCCATCTCTTAGTTGTTACGTTGACAATGAAAGTATATCGCTCAAAATACAATTTATCTCTATTTCAAAACTGAGCTCTGGCACCTCTACAAATCCCTGCTTCCCTCTGCGAAGGGCCTATCCATTTACTTTTATGTTGAGTCATCACCCTCTTATTAAAAAGCACTAGCTGGAGAGCACAACTGTCATTTGCATTCATCACTGTTAATTTATATTGGGTATGACTATGATAGGATCTCCTTTACCATGAATTACAATGTCTAGTCGGTCCTTGATCTTTAAAGGTGCTCTGCATTTATGTTTTGCGGTCTCAGAAAGGGCTAGCGAGATACCATCTTGTTATATCATATTATGATTGTTTTGAGAAAGTGTTGTCATCCGAGATTTATTATTATTGCTCGCTAGTTGATTATGCCATTGATATGAGTAAACTTGAGACCTGAGCGTTATTGTGAATGTGGTTAGTCATAATCTTTGCTGAAAACTTGAATGCTGGCTTGACATAGTTACAACAACAAGAGCAAACAGAGTTTGTAAAAGTTTTTATTTCTTTCAGTTTGTCAACCGAATTGCTTGAGGACAAGCAAGGGTTTAAGCTTGGGGGAGTTGATACGTCTCTGTCGTATCTACTTTTCCAAACACTTTTGCCCTTGTTTTGGACTCTAACTTGTATGATTTGAATGGAACTAACCCGGACTGACGATGTTTTCAGCAGAATTGCCATGATGTTGTTTTATGTGCGGAAAACAAATATTCTCGGAATGACCTGAAACTCCACGGAACATCTTCGAAAAAATAAAAAAATCCTCGCCAAAGATGTAGACCAGGGGGCCCACACCCTTCTCACGAGGGTGGGGGCGCCCCCCTAGGGCGCGCCCCCTACCTCGTGGGCCCCCTGGATGCCCTCCGACGCCAACTCCAACTCTATATATTTGCTTTCGGAGAGAAAAAAATCAGGAGAAGAAATCATCGCGTTTTACGATACGGAGCCGCCGCCAAGCCCTAAAACCTCTCGGGAGGGCTGATCTGGAGTCCGTTCGGGGCTTCGGAGAGGGGGATTCGTCACCGTCGTCATCATCAACCATCCTCCATCACCAATTTCATGATGCTCACCGCCATGCGTGAGTAATTCCATCGTAGGCTTGCTGGACGGTGATGGGTTGGATGAGATTTATCATGTAATCGAGTTAGTTTTGTTAGGGTTTGATCCCTAGTATCCACTATGTTTTGAGATTGATGTTGCTATGACTTTGCTATGCTTAATGCTTGTCACTAGGGCCCGAGTGCCATGATTTCAGATCTGAACCTATTATGTTTCCATGAATATATGTGAGTTCTTGAACCTATCTTGCAAGTCTATAGTCACCTACCATGTGTTATGATCCGGCAACCCCGAAGTGACAATAATCGGGACCACTCCCGGTGATGACCATAGTTTGAGGAGTTCATGTATTCACTATGTGCTAATGCTTTGTTCCGGTTCTCTATTAAAAGGAGGCCTTAATATCCCTTAGTTTCCAATAAGACCCCGCTGCCATGAGAGGGTAGGACAAAAGATGTCATGCAAGTTCTTTTCCATAAGCACGTATGACTATATACGGAATACATGCCTACATTACATTGATGAATTGGAGCTAGTTCTGTGTCACCCTATGTTATGACTGTTACATGATGAACCGCATCTGGCATAATTATCCATAATTGATCCGGTGCCTACGAGTTTTCCATATACTGGTTTATGCTTATTTACTTTCTCGATGCTACTGTTACAATCACTACAAAATACCAAAAACATTACTTTTGCTGTCTTTACTTTTGTTGCCGCTACCACCACTATCATATTACTTTTCTACTAAACACTTTGCTGTAGATACTAAGTTTCCAGGTGTGGTTTAATTGACAACTCAGCTGCTAATACTTGAGATTATTCTTTGGCTCCCCTTGTGTCGAATCAATAAATTTGGGTTGAATACTCTACCCTCGAAAGCTGTTGCGATCCCCTATACTTGTGGGTTATCAGTACTCTTATGAGATATTCGATGTAACAAGTGTGTGATTGCAACTCTGTTATAAATCCTTCAAGTACTGTGTGTGTCAGCATTACCGATCCAGGGATGACACTTATGCACAGAGATTCGACCGTTTGAGGTTGGATCGTTACACCTCTCAAACCACCTCTGTGGTCAGCAGGCGAGGAAAGTTTTCATACAACACCCACGGTTCAATATTGAAGTGTTCCTGAATAGGTCAAAGGATGTACGGTCAATCATCCACAGGCACTGGCCTAAAGTTGCAAAGACCTTCAACATGAATGAAGGCTCAATATTCGCCTTCCGCTTCGGCAGTTTTCCAGATGAGATGCATCTCTCTATGTGCCGTCTATGATGCTAATTTCGGAAGGTTCTAGATGTTGCATGTGAAACTTGCTGCTGGTGCAGTTGTGTAATGGGGTAGCTGAGTGCTGAAGCTATATCATGTTGTACTCCGATGTATTTCAATTATGAAATCCTACTTCCTTGATGTGGAAATGGAATATATTATGTGCTTAATATGAATGTCAATTAGATTAGTAAATGGATTACTAATAATAGGGCAATTAGCCTGCTAATTTGCATAATACTGGAATTATTAATTGTAAACTAGTAAACTTGCTAAATGTGTCATGGACCTTTGCAAACGGTTCTAGCAGAAAAAGCGATTGCGATGGATAGCCCAACACAGTTTTCTTCATCAAATCGTGTGTGATATAGTTGATAAAAGCAAACAGTTAACCATGGCAAACCGTGTGTGATAGTTACACCTTTCACACACGAGCCTACACATAAAACTATGTGGGATATACATACGAACGGAAACGTTTTCCCTCAATTGACTGTGTGGGATGTACATAAGAATGGAACCGTATTCCTTGGATTGACTGTGTGTGATATACATACCTACGAAAAAAATTCTGGGATTCACCGTGTGGGATGTACATACCTACGGAAATGATTTTCTCGGATTACCGTGTGGGATGTACATACCTATGGAAATGATTGGGTTTTCATGCCTTGCCCGATCACACACGGCCCCAGCCTGGGTCCCAAGAAGGCCTATCCCTGACGATTTCTGGGTCATGTGTGAAGGACACCCTATCGCACACACTCACTTGGCGACGGTTCCAAATGCCATCGCGGAAAGGGGTTAAAAACCATTTGTTTAGGACCAACGCGCACCAGTGTAGAGTCATCCGGATCAGTGTCAAAGTTTGCATCAACATAACCATTTACGACAAGCTCTTTGTCACCCCCATAAATGAGAAACATATCCTTAGTCCTTTTCGGGTATTTCAGGATGTTCTTGACCGCTGTCCAGTGATCCACTCCTGGATTAATTTGGTACCTCCCTACTAAACTTATAGCAAGGCACACATCAGGTCTGGTACATAGCATTGCATACAAGATAGAACCTATGGCTGAGGCATAGGGAATGACTTTCATTTTCTCTCTATCTTCTGCAGTGGTCGGGCATTGAGTCTGACTCAACTTCACACATTGTAACACAGGCAAGAACCCTTTCTTTGACTGATCCATTTTGAACTTCTTCAAAACTTTATCAAGGTATGTGCTTTGTGAAAGTCCAATTAAGCATCTTGATCTATCTCTATAGATCTTGATGCCCAATATATAAGCAGCTTCACCGAGATCTTTCATTGAAAAATTCTTATTCAAGTATCCTTTTATGCTATCCAGAAATTTTGTATTATTTCCAATCAACAATATGTCATCCACATATAATATTAGAAATGCTATAGAGCTCCCACTCACTTTCTTGTAAATACAGGCTTCTCCAAAAGTCTGTATAAAACCATATGCTTTGATCACACTATCAAAGCGTATATTCCAACTCCGAGAGGCTTGTACTAGTCCATAAATGGATCCCTGGAGCTTGCACACTTTGTTAGCGCCTTTTGGATCAACAAAACCTTCTGGTTGCATCATATACAACTCTTCTTTATGATATCCATTAAGGAATGCAGTTTTGACATCCATTTGCCAAATTTCATAATCATAACATGCGGTAATTGCTAACATGATTCAGACAGACTTAAGCATCGCTACGGGTGAGAAGGTCTCATCGTAGTCAACTCCTTGAACTTGTCGAAAACCTTTTGCAACAAGTCGAGCTTTGTAGACAGTAACATTACCGTCAGCATCAGTCTTCTTCTTGAAGATCCATTTATTCTCTATGGCTTGCTGATCATCGGGCAAGTCAACCAAAGTCCACACTTCGTTCTCATACATGGATCCCATCTCAAATTTCATGGCTTCAAGCCATTTTGCGGAATCTGGGCTCATCATCACTTCCTCATAGTTCATAGGTTCGTCATGGTCAAGTAACATGACTTCCAGAACAGGATTACCGTACCACTCTGGTGCGGATCATACTCTGGTTGACTTACGAGGTTCGGTAGTAACATTATTTGAAGTTTCATGATCATCATCATTAGCTTCCTCACTAATTGGTGTAGGAATCACTGGAACTGATTTATGTGATGAACTACTTTCCTATTCGGGAGAAGGTACAATTACCTCGTCAAGTTCTACTTTCTTCCCAGTTACTTCTTTCGAGAGAAACCCCTTCTCTAGAAAGGATCCATTCTTAGCAACGAATATCTTGCCTTCGGATCAGTGATAGAAGGTATACCCAACAGTCTCCTTTGGGTATCCTATGAAGGCACATTTCTCCGATTTGGATTCGAGCTTATTAGGTTGAAGCTTTTCCACATAAGCATCATAGACCCAAACTTTAAGAAATGACAGCTTAGGTTTCTTGCCAAACCACAGTTCATATGGTGTCGTCTCAACGGATTTAGATGGTGCCCTATTAACGTGAATGCAGCCGTCTCTAAAGCATAACCCCAAAACAATAGCGCTAAATCGGTAAGAGGCATCATAGATCGCACCATATCTAATAAAGTACGGTTACGACGTTCGGACACACCATTACATTGTGGTGTTCCAGGTGGCGTGAGTTGCGAAACTATTCCACATTGTTTCAAATGAAGACCAAACTCGTAACTCGAATATTCTCCTCCACGATCAGATCGTAGAAACTTTATTTTCTTGTTATGATGATTTTCCACTTCACTCTGAAATTCTTTGAACTTTTCAAATGTTTCAGACTTATGTTTCATTAAGTAGATATACCCATATCTGCTCAAATCATCTGTGAAGGTTAGAAAATAACGATACCCGTTGCGAGCCTCAACACTCATTGGACCGCATACATCAGTATGTATTATTTCCAACAAGTCAGTTGCTCGCTCCATTGTTCCGGAGAACGGAGTCTTAGTCATCTTGCCCGTGAGGCATGGTTCGCAAGTATCAAGTGATTCCAAAAGCCCATCATCATGGAGTTTCTTCATGCGCTTTACACCAATATGACCTAAACGGCAGTGCCACAAATAAGTTGCACTATCATTATTAACTTTGCATATTTTGGCTTCAATATTATGAATATGTGTATCACTACAATCGAGATTTAACAAAAATAGACCACTCATCAAGGGTGCATGACCATAAAAGATATTACTCATATAAATAGAACAACCATGATTCTCTGATTTAAATGAATAACTGTCTCGCATCAAAGAAGATCCAGATATAATGTTCATGCTCAACATTGGCACCAAATAACAATTATTTGAAGGAAATATGCCCTAGAGGCAATAATAAAGTTATTATTTATTTCCTTATATCATGATAAATGTTTATTATTCATGCTAGAATTGTATTTACCGGAAACATAATACATGTGTGAATACATAGACCAACAGAGTGTCACTAGTATGCCTCTACTTGACTAGCTCGTTAATCAAAGATGGTTATGTTTCCTAACCATGAACAAAGAGTTGTTATTTGATTAACGAGGTCACATCATTAGTAGAATGATCTGATTGACATGACCCATTCCATTAGCTTAGCACCCGATCGTTTAGTATGTTGCTATTGCTTTCTTCATGACTTATACATGTTCCTATAACTATGAGATTATGCAACTCCCGTTTACCGGAGGAACACTTTGGGTACTACCAAACGTCACAACGTAACTGGGTGATTATAAAGTAGTACTACAGGTGTCTCCAATGGTAGATGTTGGGTTGGCGTATTTCGAGATTAGGGTTTGTCACTCCGATTGTCGGAGAGGTATCTCTGGGCCCTCTCGGTAATGCACATCACATAAGCCTTGCAAGCACTGCAACTAATATGTTAGTTGTAAGATGATGTATTACGGAACGAGTAAAGAGACTTGCCGGTAACGAGATTGAACTAGGTATTGGATACCGACGATCGAATCTCGGGCAAGTAACATACCGATGACAAAGGGAACAACGTATGTTGTTATGCGGTCTGACCGATAAAGATCTTCGTAGAATATGTAGGAGCCAATATGGGCATCCAGGTCCCGCTATTGGTTATTGACCGGAGACGTGTCTTGGTCATGTCTACATTGTTCTCGAACCGTAGGGTCCGCACGCTTAACGTTACGATGACAGTTATTATGAGTTTATGCATTTTGATGTACCAAAGGTTGTTCGGAGTCCTGGATGAGATCATGGACATGACGAGGAGTCTCGAAATGGTCGAGACGTAAAGATTGATATATTGGAAGCCTATGTTTGGACATAGGAAGTGTTCCGGGTGAAATCGGGATTTTACCGGAATACCGGGAGGGTTACCGGAACCCCCCGGGAAACTAATGGGCCTATTGGGCCTTAGTGGAAAAGAGAAAAGGGGCAGCCCACAGCTGGCCGCGCCCCCCCTTCCCCAAGTCCTAGTAGGACTAGGAGAAGGGGCCGGCCCCCCTCTCTCTCTCCTTTCCCCCTTGAGAGTCCTAGTTGGAATAGGATTGGAGGGGGGAGTCCTACTCCCGGTAGGAGTAGGACTCCCCCTGCGCCTCCCTCTCTCTGGCCGGCCAGCCCCCCTCCCTCCAACCTTTATATACGGGGGCAGGGGACACCCAATACACACAAGTTGATCCTTGAGATCGTTCCTTAGCCGTGTGCGGTGCCCCCTGCCACCAAATTCCACCTCGATCATATCGTTGTAGTGCTTAGGCGAAGCCCTGCGTCGGTAGTACATCAAGATCGTCACCACGCCGTCGTGCTGACGAAACTCTTCCTCGACGCTTTGCTGGATCGGAGCCCGAGGATCGTCATCGAGCTGAACGTGTGCTAAGAACTCGGAGGTGCCGGAGTAACGGTGCTTGGATCGGTCGGATCGAGAAGAAGACGTACGACTACTTCCTCTACGTTGTGTGATCGCTTCCGCAGTCGGTCTGCGTTGGTACGTAGACAACACTCTCCCCTCTCGTTGCTGTGCATCACCATGATCTTGCGTGTGCGTAGGAAAATTTTCGAAATTACTACGTTCCCCAACATTATTTAGGTCTAAAACTAATCCCGACGATAGATAGAGGTAACGTGCCGACAACGATCACGACTTTGGAACCATTTCCCACGCGCATCGTCACCTCGTCCTTAGCCAATCTTCGTTTAATCCATAGCCCCTGTTTTGAGTTGCAAATATGAGCAACAGAACCAGTATCAAATACCCAGGCACTACTATGAGCATTAGTAAGGTACACATCAATAACATGTATATCAAATATACCTTTCACTTTGCCATCCTTCTTATCCGCCAAATACTTGGGGCAGTTCTGCTTTCGGTGACCAGTCCCTTTGCAGTAGAAGCACTCAGTTTCAGGCTTAGCTCCAGACTTGGGCTTCTTCCCTTGAGCAGCAACTGGCTTGTTGTTCTTCTTGAAGTTCCCCTTCTTCCCTTTGCCCTCTTTCTTGAAACTAGTGGTCTTGTTCACCATCAACACTTAATGCTCCTTCTTGATTTCTACCTCCGCGGCCTTTAGCATCGCGAAGAGCTCAGGAATTGGCTTCTCCATCCCTTGCATATTATAGTTCATCACGAAGCCTTTATAGCTTGGTGGCAGTGATTGAAGAACTCTGTCAATGACACTATCATCAGGAAGATTAACTCCCAGCTGAGTTAAGAGGTTATGGTACCCAGACATTCTGAGTATGTGTTCACTGACAGAACTATTCTGCTCCATTTTGCAGCTGTAGAACTTGTTGGAGACTTCATATCTCTCAACTCGGGCATTTGCTTGAAATATTAACTTCAACTCATGGAACATCTCATATGCTCCATGACATTCAAAACATCTTTGAAGTCCCGATTCTAAGATGTAAAGCATAGCACACTAAACTATCGAGTAGTCATCAGCTTTGCTCTGCCAGACGTTCATAACATCTAGAGTTGCTCCTGCAGCGGGTCTTGCACCTAGCGGTGCTTCCAGGACGTAATTATTCTGTGCAGCAGTGAGGATAATCCTCAAGTTACGGACCCAGTCCGTGTAGTTGCTACCATCATCTTTCAACTTAGCTTTCTCTAGGAACGCGTTAAAATTCAAGGGAACGGTGGCACGGGCCATTGATCTACAACAACATAGATATGCAAAAATTATCAAGTACTAAGTTCATGATAAATTAAAGTTCAATTAATCATATTACTAAAGAACTCCCACTTAGATAGACATCCCTCTAGTCATCTAAATGATCACGTGATCCATATCAAATAAACCATGTCCGGTCATCACGTGAGATGGAGTAGTTTCAATGGTGAACATCTCTATGTTGATCATATCTACTATATGATTCACGTTCGACCTTTCGGTCTCAGTGTTCCGAGGCCATATCTGCATATGCTAGGCTCGTCAAGTTTAACCCGAGTATTCTGCACGTGCAAAACTGGATTGCGCCCATTGTATGTGAACGTAGAGCTTATCGCACCCGATCATCACATGGTGTCTCGGGATGATGAACTATAGCAATGGTGCATATTCAGGGAGAACATTTGTACCTTGAAATTTAGTGAGGGATCATCTTATAATGCTACCGCCGTACTAAGCAAAATAAGATGCATAAAAGATAAACATCTCATGCAATCAAAATATGTGACATGATATGGCCATCATCATCTTGTGCCTTTGATCTCCATCTCCAAAGCACCATCATGATCTCCATCATCACCGGCTTGACACCTTGATCTCCATCGCAGCGTCATCGTCGTCTCGCCAACTATTGCTTCTACGACTATCGCTACCGCTTAGTGATAAAGTAAAGCAATTACATGGCGATTGCATTTCATACAATAAAGCGACAACCATAAGGCTCCGGCCAGTTGCCGATAACTTTTACAAAACATGATCATCTCATACAACAATTTATATCTCATCACATCTTGACCATATCACATCACAACATGCCCTGCAAAAACAAGTTAGACGTCCTCTACTTTGTTGTTGCAAGTTTTATGTGGTTGCTACGGGCTTCTAGCAAGAACTGTTCTTACCTACGCATCAAAACCACAACGATTTTTTGTCAAGTGCGTTGTTTTAACCTTCAACAAGGACCGGTCGTAGTCAAACTCGATTCAACTAAAGTTGGAGAAACAGACACCCGCCAACCATCTGTGTGCAAAGCACGTCGGTAGAACCAGTCTCATGAACGCGGTCATGTAATGTCGGTCCGAGCCACTTCATCCAACAATATCGCCGAATCAAAGTAAGACGTTGGTGGTAAGCAGTATGACTATTATCGCCAACAACTCTTTGTGTTCTACTCGTGCATATCATCTACGCATAGAACTGGCTCGGATGCCACTCTTGGGGAACGTAGCATGCAATTTCAAAAAAATTCCTACGATCACTCAAGATATATCTAGGAGATGCATAGCAACGAGACAGGGAGAGTGTGTCCACGTACCCTCGTAGACCGAAAGCGGAAGCGTTAGGTTAACGCGATTGATGTAGTCAAACGTCTTCACGATCCAACCGATCCAAGTACCGGGCGTACGACACCTCCATGTTCAGCACACGTTCACCTCGATGACGTCCCTCGAGTTCTTGATCTAGTAGAGGGTCGAGGGAGTGTTCCGACAGCATGACGGTGTGGTGAAGGTGATGGTGATGTGATCTGCGTAGGGCTTCGCCTAAGCACTATGACGCTATGACTAGAGGAGTAACATGTGGAGGGGGGCACCGCACACGGCTAAGAGAAATCTTGGTATGCCTTTGGGGTGCCCTCCGCCCCTGTATATAAGGGGGGGAGGAGGAGGTGGCCAGCCCAAGGGGCGCGCCAAGGGGGGAGTCCTACTTGGACTCCTAGTACAAGTAGGATTCGCCCCCCCCCTTCCTTCCAACGGAGAGGGGAGAAGGAGAAAGAAAGAGGGGGACCGCGCCCACTCCCCTTGTCCAATTCGGATTGGGCAAGGGGGGGCTCGCCTCCTCCTGTGGACTGCCTCCTCTCCTCCATTATGGCCCATTAGGCCCATTAACTTTCCCAGGGGGTTCCGGTAGCCTCCCAGTACTCCGAAAAATCCCCGAACCTTATCGGAACCATTTTGGTGTCTGTATATAACCTTCCAATATATCAATCTTTACCTCTCGACCATTTCGAGACTCCTTGTCATGTCCGTGATCTCATCCGGGATTCCAAACAAACTTCGGTCACCAAAACACATAACTCATAATACAAATCATCATCGAACGTTAAGCGTGCGAACCCTGCGGGTTTGAGAACTATGTAGACATAACCGAGACACATCTCCGGCCAATAACCAATAGCAGAACCTGGATGCTCATATTGTCTCATACATATTCTACGAAGATCTTTATCGGTCATACCGCATAACAACATACGTTATTCCCTTTGTCATTGCATGTTACTTGCCCGAGATTCGATCGTCGGTATCATCATACCTAGTTCAATATTGTTACCGGCAAGTCTCTTTACTCATTCCGTAATGAATCATCCCGCAACTAACTCATTAGTTACATTGCTTGCAAAGCTTATAGTGATGTGCATTACCGAGAGGGCCCAGAGATACCTCTCCGATACTCGGAGTGACAAATCCTAATCTCGATATATGCCAACTCAACAAACACCTTAGGAGACACCTGTAGAGCATCTTTATAATCACCCAGTTATGTTGTGACGTTTGATAGCACACAAGGTGTTCCTCCGGTATTCGAAAGTTGCATAATCTCGTAGTCAGAGGAATATGTATAAGTCATGAAGAAAGCAATAGCAATAAAACTAAACGATCATTATACTAAGCTAACCGATGGGTCTTGTCCATCACATCACTCTCTAATGATGTGATCATGTTCATCAAATGACAACACATGTCTATGGTCAGGAAACTTAACCATATTTGATTAACGAGCTAGTTAAGTAGAGGCATACTGGGGACACTCTGTTTGTTTATGTATTCATACATGCACTAAGTTTCCGGTTAATACGATTCTAGCATGAATAATGAACATTTATCATGATATAAGGAAATATAAGTAACAACTTTATTATAGCCTCTAGGGCATATTTCCTTCAATAGGAGCATATTTTTCACCGAAATCAATACCTTCTACCTGTGTGTACCCTTGAGCAACAAGACGGACCTTGTTTCTCACCACAATGCCATTTTCATCTTGCTTATTGCGAAAAATCCATTTTGTGCCGATGATATTGTTCTTCTTAGGATTCGGTTTGTCAACCAATTCCCACACATCATTCAATTCGAATTGCACCAACTCCTCTTGCATAGCATTCATCCAATCTGGATCATTCATGGCTCCTTCATACTTGGTAGGTTCTGCCAATGACACAAAGGAGAAACTGCCATAGTAGTTATCTAAGCAAGTGCGTGAATGAGTTGTGGGTCGATAACCTGGATTCTCGAGTTCAATGAGAATTAATGAAGGATCAACTCGATTAGCCACTCGTGGATGAGGCTTTTTCATCTTGATGATCATTATCATTTTCATCAGCATTAGCATTAGCATTCCCATTCCCTTCAGGATTGCCATTTTGATCAGCATTTGCAATTTGATTTCCATTTGCATTCGGAGTGGAATTTCCTTCGGCAGTAGCTTGACGAGTTCTGCTTTGAGTCATAGGGGCATCATCATCAGAGGACTCGGGTGCATTTCCTTCAACTGGCTTGACACTCCCAATAGCCATTTGCCGAATAGCATCCGAAATCGGTAGTTCATCTATCACATTTGGCGGGTGCTCCTTTTGGGAGCAGTTAGATTCATCAAATTGCACATTTACCATTTCCATAACTTTCCCATGGTGAGAGATATAGACACGATAAGTATGCGAGTTCGACCATAACCAAGAAGAAAACCTTCATGTGCCTTAGGTGTGGGAAGAATGATTCATATCAAGAATGTAGCAAGGTGCACCAAAAACACGTAAATAAGAAACAATAGGTTTCTTGCCAGTGATAAGCTCATATGAAGTTTTTATAAGGAACTTGTGAAGATAAACACGATTGATAACATGACAAGCAGTGTTAATAGCATCAGCCCAGAAGCGGATAAGAGTTTTATACTCATTGAGCATTGTTCTTGCC
Organism: Triticum monococcum; assembly: GCA_034509565.1. Lineage (NCBI taxonomy): Eukaryota > Viridiplantae > Streptophyta > Magnoliopsida > Poales > Poaceae > Triticum > Triticum monococcum. Next base: position 678,885,439 of record CM067845.1, read on the forward strand.
ATTTCGATGAGAGTTATGTTCTTTCGTTCAACAACTCCATTCTGTTGGGGAGTGTATGCGGCAGAGAACTCATGAGTAATACCATTTTCTTTGAGAAATTCATCAATACAAGTATTTTTGAACTCAGTTCCATTGTCACTCCCAATGTGCTTAATTCGCACATCATATTCATTCTAGGCCTTCTTGGTGGAACTTTTGAAGATATCTTGGGTGCAGGTTTTGTCTTCGAGAAAGAATACCCAAGTGTATCGAGAGAAATCATCAACAATAACCATACCATAATGACTGCCACCGAAACTTGCATAATTTTGAGGACCGAATAAGTCCATATGAAGAATTTCCAGAGGTCTTGTTGTGGTCATAACAGTCTTTGATTAATGATGCTTCTTGGAAAATTTACCAGCCTCACATGCAGCACAAAGACGATCCTTGGTGAATTTTACATCAGGAATGCTGTGAAGATGATTTTTCTTCACTAGGGTTTGCAAGTTCCTCATACCTGCATGACCAAGCCTTCGGTGCCACAACCAACCTTTGGTTGCTTTTGCAAGCAAACAAGTTTGGACTGAGGGACCCTTAGAGAAATCCACAATATATAGATCACCTTTTCTAATTCCCTCGAATACGAAGGAATTGTCAGAGGCTATGAAGACAATGCATTTGGATATTGAAAATAAAACTAGCATGCCTAGATCACATAGCTTGCCAACTGACATAAGATTGAATCCAAGAGACTGAATAAATAAAACATCATCAATGGACTTGTCTCTGGATATAGCAATTTTACCTAGCCCAATTACCTTTCCTTTGTTGTTGTCGCCAAAAGTGATATACTTCAGAGGAGAAGCAATTAAGTTTGGGTCAACAAAAAATGACTTGTCTCTGGTCATATGACTAGTGCATCCACTATCCATTATCCATTTAGTACACCCTGAGACATAGTCTTGCAGAAGAATTAGGCTTTATTAACCACCCACATCTTTGCAGGTGGCTTCAAAATAGTAGAACGAGCGGGATATTATTTCTTTCAATAAACATAATTGTTGCTCGAGGAAGTGTGAGCATAATCAAAAGAATAAGCATTGAAATTCCTTCCAGATGAATGAGCATAGTGATTGTATGAGGTATGCATATACTCATTCCGTCGAACTTTTTCAAGTAAGTAACAAGCATTTTGAGCCTGCATGGTTAGTAACATGGTAACAGGTAATGTTTCAATAGTTTTCTTAGGCACCCATATAGCCTTCTTTGGTGGGGCATTTCTGCTGTTTGGTCCAACATAGCGAAAAACAGCCTCACCGTGTTGATTTTTGAACAGCTTATAGTTGTCCAGAGAATCATTATTAGGATATTCAGGGATGGGAGAGTTATATCTCAAAAGTAATGCTGGATCAAGTGTTTTGCTCTTGGCAGGCACCCACACAGTGCGAGGATATTGATGAGGTTCCTAGTATGAACCATTTTCATTCAGTTTCCTTTCGAAACTGATACCTTCCTTCTTGGGATTTTTGTGAAGAATAGATTTCTTCAGAACGTCACAAAGGGTTTGATGCCCTTTGAGAGATTTGAACATTCCTGACTGAAGAAGATCCTTCAACCTAGAATTTTCATCAGAAACAGAACCATTTTCCTCGACCGAGTAGTTAGCATTTATAGGAGATTCAACATTTGATTCAGCATTGGTTCTTTCAAGGCATTTTAAGCAAGGTGGCGCAAACACTTCAGGTTTATCCTTAAGTTGTTGGGTGAGAAGAGAATTTTCTCTTATCAAATCCTCATGAGCCTCTCCCAACGCCTCGAGTTCCTGTTTCCTTTGGTAAACATAGGTCAATCTTTCATGGTCGGCTCAGAGAAAATCATGACGAGTTGATAGTTCATCCATTTGTGACTTGAGAGTGGAATACTCTTCGGTCAACGACTGATTTTTCTCCATCTCCTCAACTAACAACCCTTCAGATTTCCTGAGGTTTTTCTCAATTTTCTCAAGAGAGTTTTATTGAATATTTGCAATTTATATTAGTTTAGCATGGTCATCCTCATCCGAAGAATATTGATCACTAGAGTGAACCTTGTGATGTTTGGAGGATACCTTTTCCTTCGAGGCTTTGGCCATGAAGCAGTAGGCAGGAGATTCATCGTCGCTTGACGGATTCTCGAAGAAGTTTGTTGCAGGAGAAGAGGCACATGTTATGCCAGCCATGCCGGAGTCGAAATCCACATTGGATTCATCAGCTTCTTCGGAGTCAGATGATTCTTCTTCATCAGAATCTATCTCCTTGCCGATGTACGCTTTGGCCTTGCAAGAGTTATTCTTGTTGTTGGAGGAGGACTTGTAAGGATTCCTTGAGGAAGATCTTGACGAAGATTTGAAGTGGAGCTGTCCTTCTTCTTGAAGAACTTCTTTCTTTTCTTCTCATTATCGGAGTCGTAGTTCTTACTCTTGCTTTTGCCTCAACAGTTGCTAGAATCATATCTTCCACTAGCCCGAATTTCAGCTTCCTAGAGAGGGCAGCCCGAAATGAAATTTCCAGGCTTTTTGCACTTGAAGCAGGTGTATTCTCCAGTAGGTTTTGATGAAGATTTTGAACCGCCAGAGTTGTTTGAACCTTTCTTATGGAACTGGCTCTTCCTGTAAAGCGCTAGAATATTTTCGTGATTAATGCGAGATCTTCGTTGAGCCTTTCTGTGCCATCTAAATCTGCATCGGCATTTCCATCGGAGGATGAATCAGCTACAACCTTGAGAGCATGATTTTTGCATTGACTTGAGTCGTAGAGATCTCTTTTCTCTTCTTCTTGTTCCTCGTGGGTATTCAGTCTTTCCATGATATCAGTAGAGTCGAGGATTTTAAAATCAGCTCGTTCACGAATCATCAGAACAGGTGTGTCGAATGAACTGTTAAGTGATCAGAGCATTTTCTTCACAACTTCATGGTCAATGATGTCTTTGGCGCCGAGACCTTGAAGCTCATTTGCTATGTCACTTAGACAATCGAAGGTTTGCTGACAGCTTTCATTTCCAATGCACTTGAATCGATTGAATTTTGCTCGAAGAGTATCAATTCGGGCTTCTTTTTTAGTTGAACCACCTTCATTTATCTTCTTGGGGACATCCCACAAATCCTTCGCAGTTTCACACTGGCGATAGCGAAGAAATTAGGCATGAGACAGATGGCCACCAAATTCATCTTTGGCGTGAGCATCCATCTGAATGAGTTTCTTCTCCTCGTAAGTGGGTGCTTGAGGTATTGCAACCATGAACCCGAACTGCACCATATTCCACATATCATCATCTATTGCTTTGAGACGGATCTTCATCTTCTCCTTCCAGAAGGGATACTCCGTCCCATCGAATATGGGAATCTTGAGATGCGACTTGTAGCTCACTTAAGACATACTGAAAATCCAAGGTTGTTAGACCAAAATGAGTAGAGTCAAGGAGTACCTTGCTCTGATACCAATTGTTGGAACGAAGTATGTCTACCATAGGGGGTGAATAGGAGTTTTAAAATTTCTTCAAAAAACTGAAAACTCTTGGAACCCAGCAGCAGAGCGAATGAAAAACAAACTACAACGAGCTAAAACTAAGTACCGAATGGAAACTGAAGTATGCATGAAGACAATTTACACGAAGGAAAAGCAGATCGAATGTAAATATGTGTAGTAGAGGTAACCGGTGGTGCTCGATGGTGGCAGGGTATTTGTTCGACCAGTTCGTCCTTCTGCACAAGGACTACGTCTGGTTGGAGGGGATGTGACTTAACATAGAATATAAACTCTCTTCACCATATTCTCCTCGATAATTGGTTTGTCAACCATTGCCGATCACTCATGGTAGATACTTGAGGTGATCTCCGAACCTTTATAGACTTCTTTTCGAGAACCACAATCACACTTGGTCTCTGAAGAAATTGACACCTAACCGTTTAGAGAGTTTGCAGCTCTCAAGAGTAATAGGCGGAGCGTACTGAACTTAGATTCGAGTGATACTGAACCAATATCTAATTCTTCAGCTCTAGGGGTTTTCTCTCGGTGGATTTAAACTCAAATCCCTCACAGAGGGGGTTTTCTCAACAATCTTCTTAGAATCAAACGGAGCAGCCACCGGACAAAGCTCGCGTGGGGTGGCTATTTATAGCCGCAACCTTCCCTGGAGGGAAATGACCATTTTGGACACGTGCTCCAGCCAATGGCCAACCGACACGTTTACAATAGTCGGATTTTGAATTAACGGTAACATTACTTGAGGAACAAGTAATGCTAACTCCTTGATCTGAGACAAATCTCTTGCAGCGAAGAAGATCGCAGTCTCTTGCTGGCAAGTATTTGCTCGGAACACAAAGAGATTTCTCTCGCAACTTTTATAGGATTTGGGTTTAGCATCAGAGAATCAAAGTTTCAAACGCTACACCCCTCTTAATAGTGTGGTGGTCCTATGACTCAATAAGAGAAGAAGAACAACGAAATATATGCTACGTCTTCAGTTCGTCTTCAATCTCTTCGAATGCAGTCATTTTTCTTCGGACAGACACCGAACCAATTGCTTCACTTCAGAAACTTTTGAGGGGTCACTCTTGTTATCATAATCTTTGGTGATAACCTTCGCTGCACTGCAGGGAGATTATCTTCGTCGTTTGCATCAAACTCCTCGATATTGTAGGGACCTGTTACTTTGTGTGTACTAGCAAACACATAAGTCCCAAACTGTTTATGTCGACAAACTCCAAAACACAAGGGGCCTATCTTGCACCAACAAATATGATGTTAGAGATACTCAGCCCTATAGTGTTAATTTTAATAAACTTGATATCCCTTGTGGATAAAGATGTCTAGAGGAACTTAGGTGAAAGGTGAATGAGATTATGCCAAAATCTGTGTTTGCATTTTTACATGACACTTCAGCTTCTCGATGGTGTGATAACCTTGTCACTCTATGTGAATTCACGTGTGTAAATGCGGCTTTGTCACATTTCTTAATGTTATATATATTGAGAACTCTACTGGCCAATGAACGGTCTACCGGTGTTTTGGCTCGAATTTCGGCTATGAGCTTGTTACTATGCATAGTGGTAGCACTACATCAAATATTATCCAGCTTTCTCTTGAATGTGTGTGTATATGGTAATAACCTCACAAGAGCTCAAAAGAGACAACATATTGGTCCATATTACTCAAACTTAAGCCACCAGACAAAAAGAACTCCAACATGCAATGACTGAAGTAAAGTGCTTGAGAGCCTTGATAACGAGTCACTTGTGGGTGTTAGCGAGTTACTCTAGTATTGTGTTATATTTACATACCTTTCGCTCCCTAATTCATGTTTTGTCTAACTAGGCTAAATAATGTGTTCCCGGCAAGCAAGTGTTAACTAGGCTAAATAGAATGAAAGCTACTTTGTTATTTTGTCTAGTTGAGCAAGAACTCTGTGTTGATTATCTTTGCTTCACTAACACTTGCATAATAACCATGCCACCGCTACAACTATACTAGGTTTTCATGTGAAGAAGTGGAGGGCTATCTAGTCATACTGATAGTAGGGAACCAAAACCTTCACGTTATTTCGGTTTAAACAACTGAGTTCCTTACGGTTTGGATTTCTATCTATGTTGCTCGAGGATGATCAAGTTTAAGCTTGCAGGAGTTGATGAGTGTTAGTTTACACTCATCACACCTTAGTTTAAACTGGTTTATTTCATAAAAACCCGAGAGATGCGCTACGATATTGCTACTAATGACTAATGAATGCAAACGATTCCAAAATCCCCTCTTTATTTTGTTTTCACATGGAATTGGGCTAAATAAGGATGAAATCAAGCATATACATGGAAAGGAGTAGACTGGAGATAAGAGAGATCAAATGGGAGGCACACCAGGCGCAAAAGAGCGCAAGTGCTCATACCAGCACTCATACCAGGCACATGCGGCTCTAGGAGGTCTAACCCAACAACTATTACAAACTGGCCTTCATCTAATTCGTAAAAGAGCACCGTCCAGAACCTCATATGCGCAATACAAGCCATTCATCAACCCTAGCCGCCGCCATCTCCCATCTCATCTCCATAGCCACCACCATCTTGTTGGAAATATGCCCTAGAGGCAGTAATATTATATTATTATATTTCCATTATTCATAATTAAGAGTTTATATTTCATGCTATGACTGCTATGATCCTGGTATATGCGATTCAGTGGAAAACTCATATGCACGTGTGAAATGATAAACAGTTAATAATAGGTTCCCTGTTTCACCTCTAAGACTAGCTCAAGTGTTGTTGGTGATCACGTTTTCCAAATCTTAGGATATCGTTAAGTGTAACGATAGTCCTAAAACAACATTGAGGGTATGACGTTAGAAGAACGTGTTGGGGAACGTAGTAATTTCGAAAATTTTCCTACGCACACGCAAGATCATGGTGATGCATAGCAACGAGGGGGAGAGTCTGATCTGCGTACCCTTGTAGATCGCAACAGAAGCGTTGACACAACGTAGAGGAAGTAGTCGTACGTCTTCTTCCCGATCCGACCGATCTAAGCACCGTTACTCCGGCACCTCCGAGTTCTTAGCACACGTTCAGTTCGATGATGATCCTCGGGCTCCGATCCAGCAAAGCGTCGAGGAAGAGTTCCGTCAGCACGACGGCGTGGTGACGATCTTGATGTACTATCGACGCAGGGCTTCGCCTAAGCTCTACAACGATATGACCGAGGTGGAATTTGGTGGCAGGGGGCACCGCACACGGCTAAGGAACGATCAACAATGATCAACTTGTGTGTCTATGGGGTGCCCCCTGCCCCCGTATATAAAGGAGCAGGGGGAGGGGTTCGGCCGGCTAGGGAGAGGGGCGCAGGAGGAGTCCTACTCCTACCGGGAGTAGGACTCCCCCCCCCCCAATCCTATTCCTAATAGGATTCTCCAAAGAGAAGAGAGAAAGAGGGGGCCAGCCCCTTCTCCTAGTCCTAATAGGACTAGGGAAGGGGGGAGGTGCGCAGCCCTTGTGGGCAGCCTCTTTCACTTTTCCACTAAGGCCCAATAGGCCCATTTGCCTCCCGGGGGGTTCCGGTAACCCTCCCGGTATTCCGGTAAAATCCTGATTTCACCCGGAACACTTCCGATGTCCAAACATAGCCTTCCAATATATCAATCTTTACGTCTCGACCATTTCGAGACTCCCCATCATGTCCGTGATCACATCCGGGACTCCGAACAACCTTCGGTACATCAAAATGCATAAACTCATAATAACTGTCATCGTAATGTTAAGCGTGCGGACCCTACGGTTCGAGAACAATGTAGACATGACCGAGACATGTCTCCGGTCAATAACCAATAGCGGGACCTGGATGCCCATATTGGCTCCTACATATTCTACGAAGATCTTTATCGGTTAGACCGCATAACAACATACGTTGTTCCCTTTGTCATCGGTATGTTACTTGCCCGAGATTCGATCGTCGGTATCCAATACCTAGTTCAATCTCGTTACTGGCAAGTCTCTTTACTCGTTCCGTAATACATCATCTCATAACTAACATCTTAGTTATTATGCTTGCAAGGCTTATGTGATGTGTATTACCAAGAGGGCCCAGAGATACCTCTCCGACAATCGGAGTGACAAACCCTAATCTCGAAATACGCCAACCCAACATCTACCATTGGAGACACCTATAGTACTCCTTTATAATCACCCAGTTACGTTGTGACGTTTGGTAGTACCCAAAGTGTTCCTCCGGTAAACGGGAGTTGCATAATCTCATAGTTATAGGAACATGTATAAGTCATGAAGAAAGCAATAGCAACATACTAAACGATCGGGTGCTAAGCTAATGGAATGGGTCATGTCAATCAGATCATTCAAATAATGATCTGACCTCGTTAATCAAATAACAACTCTTTGTTCATGGTTAGGAAACATAACCATCTTTGATTAACGAGCTAGTCAAGTAGAGGCATACTAGTGACACTCTGTTGGTCTATGTATTCACACATGTATTATGTTTCCGGTTAATACAATTCTAGCATGAATAATAAACATTTATCATGATATAAGGAAATAAATAATAACTTTATTATTGCCTCTAGGGCATATTTCCTTTAGTCTCCCACTTGCACTAGAGTCAATAATCTAGATTACATAGTAATGATTCTAACACCCATGGAGCCTTGGTGCTGATCATGTTTTGCTCGTGGAAGAGGCTTAGTCAACGGGTCTGCAACATTCAGATCCGTATGTATCTTGCAAATCTCTATGTCTCCCACCTGGACTAAATCCCGGATGGAGTTGAAGCGTCTCTTGATGTGTTTGGTCCTTTTGTGAAATCTGGATTCCTTTGCCAAAGCAATTGCACCAGTATTGTCACAAAAGATTTTCATTGGACCCGATGCACTAGGTATGACACCTAGATCGGATATGAACTCCTTCATCCAGACTCCTTCGTTCGCTGCTTCCGAAGCAGCTATGTACTCCGCTTCACATGTAGATCCCGCTACGACGCTTTGTTTAGAACTGCACCAACTGACAGCTCCACCGTTTAAAGTAAACACGTATCCGGTTTGCGATTTAGAATCGTCCGGATCAGTGTCAAAGCTTGCATCAACGTAACCTCTTACGGTGAGCTCTTTGTCACCTCCATATACGAGAAACATATCCCTAGTCCTTTTCAGGTATTTCAGGATGTTCTTGACCGCTGTCCAGTGATCCACTCCTGGATTACTTTGGTACCTCCCTGCTAAACTTATAGCAAGGCACACATCAGGTCTGGTACACAGCATTGCATACATGATAGAGCCTATGGCTGAAGCATAGGGAACATCTTTCATTTTCTCTCTATCTTCTGAAGTGGTCGGGCATTGAGTCTGACTCAACTTCACACCTTGTAACACAGGAAAGAACCCTTTCTTTGCTTGATCCATTTTGAACTTCTTCAAAATCTTGTCAAGGTATGTGCTTTGTGAAAGTCCAATTAAGCGTCTTGATCTATCTCTATAGATCTTTATGCCTAATATGTAAGCAGCTTCCCCGAGGTCTTTCATCGAAAAACTTTTATTCAAGTATCCCTTTATGCTATCCAGAAATTCTATATCATTTCCAATCAGCAATATGTCATCCACATATAATATCAGAAATGCTACAGAGCTCCCACTCACTTTCTTGTAAATACAGGCTTCTCCAAAAGTCTGTATAAAGCCAAATGCTTTGATCACACTATCAAAGCGTTTATTCCAACTCCGAGATGCTTGCACCAGTCCATAAATGGATCGCTGGAGTTTGCACACTTTGTTAGCTCCCTTTGGATCGACAAAACCTTCTGGTTGCATCATATACAACTCTTCTTCCAGAAATCCATTCAGGAATGCAGTTTTGACATCCATCTGCCATATTTCATAATCATAAAATGCGGCAATTGCTAACATGATTCTGACGGACTTAAGCATCGCTACGGGTGAGAAGGTCTCATCGTAGTCAACCCCTTGAACTTGTCGAAAACCTTTTGCGACAAGTCGAGCTTTATGGACAGTAATATTACCGTCAGCGTCAGTCTTTTTCTTGAAGATCCATTTATTCTCAATTGCTTGCCGATCATCGGGCAAGTCAACCAAAGTCCATACTTTGTTCTCATACATGGATCCCATCTCAGATTTCATGGCCTCAAGCCACTTTGCGGAATCTGGGCTCACCATCGCTTCTTCATAGTTCGTAGGTTCATCATGATCTAGTAGCATGACTTCTAGAACTGGATTACCGTACCACTCTGGTGCGGATCTCACTCTGGTTCATCTATGTGGTTCAGTAGTATCTTGTCCTGAAGCTTTATGATCATCATCATTAGCTTCCTCACTAATTGGTATAGGTGTTGCAGAAACAGTTTTCTGTGATGTACTATTTTCCAATAAGGGAGCAGGTACAGTTACCTCGTCAAGTTCTACTTTCCTCCCACTCACTTCTTTCGAGAGAAACTCCTTCTCTAGAAATGATCCATTCTTAGCAACGAATGTCTTGCCTTCGGATCTGTGATAGAAGGTATACCCAACAGTTTCCTTTGGGTATCCTATGAAGACACATTTCTCCGCTTTGGGTTCGAGCTTATCAGGTTGAAGCTTTTTCACATAAGCATCGCAGCCCCAAACTTTAAGAAACGACAACTTTGGTTTCTTGCCAAACCATAGTTCATAAGGCGTCGTCTCAACGGATTTTGATGGTGCCCTATTTAACGTGAATGCGGCCGTCTCTAAAGCATAACCCCAAAATGATAGCGGTAAATCAGTAAGAGACATCATAGATCGCACCATATCCGGTAAAGTACGATTACGACATTCGGACACACCATTACGCTGTGGTGTTCCGGGTGGCGTGAGTTGCAAAACTATTCCACAATTTTTCAAATGTACACCAAACTCGTAACTCAAATATTCTCCTCCACGATCAGATCATAGAAACTTTATTTTCTTGTTACGATGATTTTCAACTTCACTCTGAAATTCCTTGAACTTTTCAAATGTTTCAGACTTATGTTTCATTAAGTAGATATACCCATATCTGCTTAAATCATCTGTGAAGGTGAGAAAATAACGATATCCGCCACGAGCCTCAATATTCATCGGACCACATACATCGGCATGTATGATTTCCAATAAATCTGTTGCTCTCTCCATAGTACCGGAGAACGGTGTTTTAGTCATCTTGCCTATGAGGCACGGTTCGCAAGTACCAAGTGATTCATAATCAAGTGGTTCCAAAAGCCCATCAGTATGGAGTTTCTTCATGCGCTTTACACCGATATGACCTAAACGGCAGTGCCACAAATAAGTTGCACTATCATTATCAACTCTGCATCTTTTGGCTTCTACATTATGAATATGTGTATCACTACTATCGAGATTCAACAAGAATAGACCACTCTTCAAAGGTGCATGACCATAAAAGATATTACTCATATAAATAGAACAACCATTATTCTCTGATTTAAATGAATAACCGTCTCGCATTAAACAAGATCCAGATATAATGTTCATGCTCAACGTTGGCACCAAATAACAATTATTTAGGTCTAATATTAATCCCGAAGGTAGATGTAGAGGTAGCGTGCCGACCGCGATCACATCGACTTTGGAACCGTTTCCCACGCGCATCGTCACCTCGTCCTTTGCTAGCATCCGCTTATTCCGTAGTCCCTGTTTCGAGTTGCAAATATTAGCAACAGAACCAGTATCAAATACCCAGGTGCTACTGCGAGCTCTAGTAAGGTACACATCAATAACATGTATATCACATATACCTTTGTTCACCTTGCCATCCTTCTTATCCGCCAAATACTTGGGGCAGTTCCGCTTCCAGTGACCAGTCTGCTTGCAGTAGAAGCACTCAGTTTCAGGCTTAGGTCCAGACTTGGGTTTCTTCTCCTGAGCAGCAACTTGCTTGCTGTTCTTCTTGAAGTTCCCCTTCTTCTTCCCTTTGCCCTTCTTCTTGAAACTAGTGGTTTTGTTCACCATCAACACTTGATGCTCCTTCTTGATTTCCACCTCCGTAGCTTTCAGCATTGCGAAGAGCTCGGGAATAGTCTTGTTCATCCCTTGCATATTATAGTTCATCACGAAGCTCTTGTAGCTTGGTGGCAGTGATTGGAGAATTCTGTCAATGACGCAATCATCTGGAAGATTAACTCCCATCTGAATCAAGTGATTATTATACCCAGACATTTTGAGTATATGCTCACTGACAGAACTGTTCTCCTCCATCTTGTAGCTATAGAACTTATTAGAGACTTCATATCTCTCAATTCGGGCATTTGCTTGAAATATTAACTTCAACTCCTGGAACATCTCATATGCTCCATGACGTTCAAAACGTCGTTGAAGTCCCGATTCTAAGCCGTAAAGCATGGCACACTGAACTATCGAGTAGTCATCAGCTTTGCTCTGCCAGACGTTCATAACATCTGATGTTGCTCCAGCAGCAGGCCTGGCACCTAGAGGTGCTTCCAGGACGTAATTCTTCTGTGCAGCAATGAGGATAATCCTCAGGTTACGGACCCAGTCCGTGTAATTGCTACCATCATCTTTCAACTTTGCTTTCTCAAGGAACACATTAAAATTCAACGGAACAACAGCACGAGCCATCTATCTACAATCAACATAAACAAGCAAGATACTATCAGGTGCTAAGTTCATGATAAGTTTAAGTTCAGTTAATCAAATTACTTAAGAACTCCCACTTAGATAGACATCCCTCAAATCCTCTAAGTGATCACGTGATCCAAATCAACTAAACCATAACCGATCATCACGTGAGATGGAGTAGTTTTCAATGGTGAACATCGTCATGTTGATCATATCTACTATATGATTCACGCTCGACCTTTCGGTCTCTGTGTTCCGAGGCCATATCTGCATATGCTAGGCTCGTCAAGTTTAACCTGAGTATTCTGCATGTGCAAAACTGGCTTGCACCCGTTGTAGATGGACGTAGAGCTTATCACACCCGATCATCACGTGGTGTCTGGGCACGACGAACTTTGGCAACGGTGCATACTCAGGGAGAACACTTCTTGATAATTTAGTGAGAGATCATCTTATAATGCTACCGTCAATCAAAGCAAGATAAGATGCATAAAAGGATAAACATCACATGCAATCAATATAAGTGATATGATATGGCCATCATCATCTTGTGCTTGTGATCTCCATCTCCGAAGCACCTTCATGATCACCATCGTCACCGGCGCGACACCTTTATCTCCATCGTAGCATCGTTGTCGTCTCGCCAATCTTATGCTTCCACGACTATCACTACCGCTTAGTAATAAAGTAAAGCATTACATCGCGATTGCATTGCATACAATAAAGCGACAACCATATGGCTCCTGCCAGTTGCCGATAACTTGGTTACAAAACATGATCATCTCATACAATAAAATCAGCATCATGCATTGACCATATCACATCACAACATGCCCTGCAAAAACAAGTTAGACGTCCTCTACTTTGTTGTTGCAAGTTTTACGTGGCTGCTACGGGCTTAAGTAAGAACTCATCTCACCTACGCATCAAAACCACAACGATAGTTTGTCAAATAGACTCCGTTTTAACCTTCTCAAGGACCGGGCGTAGCCACACTTGGTTCAACTAAAGTTGGAGAGACAGTCTTCCGCAAGCCATCTATGTGCAAAGCACGTCGAGGGAACCGGTCTCGCGTAAGAGTACGCGTAAGGTTGGTCAGGATCGTCTCGTCCAACAATACCGCCGAACCAAAGTATGACATGCTGGTAGGCAGTATGACTTGTATCGCCCACAACTCACTTGTGTTCTACTCATGCAAATAACATCAAACCATAAAAACCTAGGCTCGGATGCCACTGTTGGGGAACGTAGTAATTTCGAAAATTTTCCTACGCACACGCAAGATCATGGTGATGCATAGCAACGAGGGGGAGAGTCTGATCTACGTACCCTTGTAGATCGCAACAGAAGCGTTGACACAACGTAGAGGAAGTAGTCGTACGTCTTCTTCCCGATCCGACCGATCTAAGCACCGTTACTCCGGCACCTCCGAGTTCTTAGCACACGTTCAGTTCGATGACGATCCTCGGGCTCCGATCCAGCAAAGCGTCGAGGAAGAGTTCCGTCAGCACGACGGCGTGGTGACGATCTTGATGTACTACCGACGCAGGGCTTCGCCTAAGCTCTACAACGATATGACCGAGGTGGAATTTGGTGGCAGGGGGCACCGCACACGGCTAAGGAACGATCAACAATGATCAACTTGTGTGTCTATGGGGTGCCCCCTGCCCCCGTATATAAAGGAGCAGGGGGGGGGGTTCGGCCGGCTAGGGAGAGGGGCGCAGGAGGAGTCCTACTCCTACCGGGAGTAGGACTCCCCCCCCCCAATCCTATTCCTAATAGGATTCTCCAAAGAGAAGAGAGAAAGAGGGGGGCCGGCCCCTTCTCCTAGTCCTAATAGGACTAGGGAAGGGGGGAGGCGCGCAGCCCTTGTGGGCAGCCTCTTTCACTTTTCCACTAAGGCCCAATAGGCCCATTTGCCTCCCGGGGGGTTCCGGTAACCCTCCCGGTATTCCGGTAAAATCCCGATTTCACCCGGAACACTTCCGATGTCCAAACATAGCCTTCCAATATATCAATCTTTACGTCTCGACCATTTCGAGACTCCTCGTCATGTCCGTGATCACATCCGGGACTCTAAACAACCTTCGGTACATCAAAATGCATAAACTCATAATAACTGTCATCGTAACGTTAAGCGTGCGGACCCTACGGTTCGAGAACAATGTAGACATGACCGAGACATGTCTCCGGTCAATAACCAATAGCGGGACCTGGATGCCCATATTGGCTCCTACATATTCTACGAAGATCTTTATCGGTCAGACCGCATAACAACATACGTTGTTCCCTTTGTCATCGGTATGTTACTTGCCCGAGATTCGATCGTCGGTATCCAATACCTAGTTCAATCTCGTTACTGGCAAGTCTCTTTACTCGTTCCGTAATACATCATCTCATAACTAACATCTTAGTTATTATGCTTGCAAGGCTTATGTGATGTGTATTACCGAGAGGGCCCAGAGATACCTCTCCGACAATCGGAGTGACAAACCCTAATCTCGAAATACGCCAACCCAACATCTACCATTGGAGACACCTGTAGTACTCCTTTATAATCACCCAGTTACGTTGTGACGTTTGGTAGTACCCAAAGTGTTCCTCCGGTAAACGGGAGTTGCATAATCTCATAGTTATAGGAACATGTATAAGTCATGAAGAAAGCAATAGCAACATACTAAACGATCGGGTGCTAAGCTAATGGAATGGGTCATGTCAATCAGATCATTCAACTAATGATGTGACCTCGTTAATCAAATAACAACTCTTTGTTCATGGTTAGGAAACATAACCATCTTTGATTAACGAGCTAGTCAAGTAGAGGCATACTAGTGACACTCTGTTGGTCTATGTATTCACACATGTATTATGTTTCCGGTTAATACAATTCTAGCATGAATAATAAACATTTATCATGATATAAGGAAATAAATAATAACTTTATTATTGCCTCTAGGGTATATTTCCTTCAGAACGATCATATCAAATCAGCCCAATACTTTTCCGTTATACTTTGTGATTATCTCGTCTGAAATCATCTTTCATAACATAGAGTGTTAGCATGTGTTTTAGTTCCTCAGACCATGAGAGTTTTTTGGTTACTTCCAACCAGACGGTGGGCTTTGGGGTTGCTCAAACGTCATCTGTAACAAGGTGATCATAACGACAACTTTCAGGCTCACCGAAAAGTTTGCAAGTGACCGGATACCTCGAGAGTGGAATTTGCTCTTCTGACAATGGAGAAATATTCTTAGGGCCCTCTCGGTGCGACGACATCCATCATCGTCTGGCCAGACACACGTGACTATGGCACAGGGATGTCAGAACACGTCAACGAGAAAGAAGAACAAAAGCGGTAACATGAGCAATGGTATAGTGAGCATGGTGATGACTCAGGAGGATACCGATGCACAGTGGATTTTGTAAAGTATCGCGAAGCAAAGGGAACCTCACATGATAACCAAATGTTCACTCGAATATCATTCATGTAATCATAGGGACCGATATGGATGTCCATGATTCTGCTATCGGTCATTGCATATAGGGGTCACAAGCTTAAGGTAATCATGATCTACTGAGTTTTAGTGGGACGGGAGTGATGAGAATATATTTGTGATATTGTTTCATTAATATCTGAAATAGTTCCGAGAGGTTTCAGAAGTGTTTCGGGGTCACCCGTAGGGTTTCGGTGAATATCGAGTAATACAGTGTATTGCCGATTAATATATATAGGTGAAAAATGTTTCTAGGGATGTTTAAATTATATATATTGGTTTGAAATTATTTAGAACATTTTATATTTAATTTAAATATCAATGGGCCTTAAAAGGCCAAGTGGTGGAAGGAGATATGGGCCACAAAGGCCCATATGGAAGTGCCCCCCCTCCTTTCCTTATGGGGGGGGGGGGTCCTACTTGGGAGGGGAGTGGAACTCCCCCCCCCAAGGCTACCGCACCAAGGGGGACTCTTTCCCCCTTGGTGGCTGCCCTCTCCCTCCCCTCTAACCTATATATACTAGAGGATTTCCACCCTATGCGCATACAAGTTTTGGAGCCTCCTCTAGTTGATCTAGTTCTAGTTCTTGTTGGTCCTAGTTGACTAATTAGAGCTAGCCCTAGCCACCTCTAGTATTTATAATTAGAAAGGCAAGTGTTTAGTTTTATAGTGATCCCACACTGTAATTCTCCTGCCTTGGCCCCTCTTGATAGTGTGGTTGCCCTACGACTCAAATCAAATCAAAATAAAACCTTCGAGTAGCCGGAAAACATAACCTTTGATCTTTTTTAAGTGGGGGGGGGGGCGGGGTCAACCATCTCAACAAAAACGTCCAAGGAACCAAACACCTGAGATAAACCTTAGCAATCGTCATTAATTCCACTAACCACATTGTCACCACACTGAAATACCATTTAGAAATAAATGAACTTTCAATAGTGTCTAGTGTTATTATCACCTTCTATAATATATGTTTCTTTACATTTTTGCACACATTTCAGTGGCTAAAGATGTAGTAATGTGGAAACAAGAATTTATAGGGAAAGCAACACACTCATGATGTTGCACAAGAGGTGCATTCGAGCATACATTGTGACCACTACTATTTTAGGAAACTAATATGGAGCAAACATTCTAAATAATGTCCCTAATAGCGTGACAACGGTGCCACTGTACAATCACCTGGTGTTGCAGCATGGATGAGATTACTATGATATCATGGGTGCGTGGATGTTGTTTTCGGCCATTGAGCAATAATGCGCTGCACGAGTGCCCTTCTTTAAGAAAAATCAACGCCGGTAAATATGTAGGTAAAAATATGATACACAAATGTGGTTTAACAATTGTGTTAGTCGTATATGAGAAATCCATATTTTTTGCATTTTAGGTTGTTGATGGCCATTCGGCGGTGACACACGCAACCCAACTGTCCATGCGCATGTCGACAATGTCGTTGACGTGTATCCTACCCCTCCACCACCCCGCCTCATTATATCTGCCCCTCCCCTCCTCATCCCTCTCGCGTTTCTCCACCTACCCAGAGCCCTTTCTCCACCAGATCTGACGGCCTCATGGCTAGGTTCGGCTATTCCTCGAGGGGACGGAGGCACTGTCGACCTCCTCTCATGGCTTTCCTCGGCATAGTCGCCGTCATGGTCTTCCTTTATGACGAATTCTGCTCGGTTCGTCCCGGAGGTACCCTTCAAAATAACCCCCCTTCCTATTCATTGCATTCCCTAGAGATTTTCTCTCCTTTCGGTTCTTGGCACCGCGGTGGTCCTAGGCCCTCAGCTAAGGTCTGCATCTGGGATCCCACTGGTTCGAAGCCCCTTCCATATCCCTTAGTCTCCTGTCAGGCTCTCCCCATCCCATTTACGAAGACACAAGAGATCTTATTTATACGAAGATCTGGCGCTTCAGTTTTGATTTCAAGGAAACTGAAGCAGGCAGTCGTGGAACCGCATGCCCTATCTTCCATCGATTGGTGTCGATTCTCTTTGCTCGAGTCGAGGAATGTATCATGCCCCATCTTCTGCTCTGGCTTGAGTGGAGTCTCATATGAAATCCCGCGTGTGTCTAGAGGCAGTCATCCCTCTCAACCTCCTTCGCTGGAGGCATACATCGTGGTCTTTGGATCCAGATCTTCGCCAAGTAGGTCTTCGTCGTTGGTTCATATTCCAGAGTTATGCCACCAACCGTACAAGGGACTTATTTCTCTCCTACTTATGATGCTATGTGTGATCCTCGTCGTCGACGAGCTCGCGCCCTTCCTTGTCCAGAGGCTATCTGATGAAGTTGTCCTTGTCCTCTTTTCGGTGGGCGGCCATCATCTTCATCACCGGCGTTCAGCTATGGGCCCCGTATGATTGCGGCCTCTCCCTGCGCGGCTGGGTGGCACAAGTTATCTGGTGCGTTATTGTAATTTGCCCCCTTGTGTGTATGTTATTTACTTTTTGTAAATAAATAATAATTGAAGGTCTTTTATTTTCAAAAAAAATAAAATCCCATCGCTTATCTCTTCCACGGGTCATTGATGAGGATCCACCTGGCCAGCCTTTTATCGACGTAAGCCAATAAATGACTACCAAATAAGTTTTTATTACAAAACAAAATCTTTTTATACTACTACATTTAATATTGACAGATAATCATGAGCTAGCGTACTAGCATATTTATACCCCGTTGTGACGCAAAGTTTTCTTTTTCTTTTTTCAAGATGCACGCAAAGTATATATCTTTTTATCAAAAAAGAAAAAAAAACGTGTTTCCTACCCCTTATTTCTTCTGGGGGCCACCGACGAGGCCCCAGCTGGCACGGACACGCGGACGCCGCCCGCTTGCATCCCTAGCCGAGGTGACACGTGGCACATGCTCCATAAGGTGAGCCCCGCAGGTAACATAGGTGCTGGATCACGAGGCCGCCCCACAGCCGTCCATCCGATGATCCGTAGGCAGGAAGTTTCCGCTGCCGCAAGCGGCCACTGCCAGTCGATGCGTACTAGCCACGGCCAGGCCAGCAGTACACTGAATGCCGCTGGAGCTTGCCAAAAAAACGGTGCGTCGCCAGGCTGTGAGCCGCGGTGCAAAAGTGGCGGCTTGCGAGGCCCAGGCGAGCTCACCAAAGGCAAGCAAACGGGCCGGGCGGGCGAGCGATCGAACACGCGCACCGCGCACGCACGAGCCACCGGCACCGTCCCAACGGACGGCGATTAAAGGCCTCCTTAAAAGCGCGTCGTCTCCCACCGCTCCCTCCCTCGCGATTCGATCCATCACCACCGTCTCGACCAACACGACCCATTTCCGCCGCCGGCGCTGCTTGCTTTGCACTACTAGCACGGACGTCCCCGGCGCGAGCGGGCAGGTAAGCATGGAGCGCATTGGCGAGGCCCACCAGGTGCACCAGCTGCAGCAGGCGGCGTCGTTCGGCGTGGTCGAGCACTCCGTGGTGGCGGCGGCGGCGGCGGCGGCGGCCAAGCCGAGGGCGCCGGGGCTGCCGCCGACGCCGCCCGCGTCCTTCGCCGGGCAGCGGGGTGGTGCGGGCGGCGACGTGTGCATGGACGACTCCTCGGGGGCGGCGGGGCGCAAGCAGGTCGTGCCGGCGCACCGCCGGTCCCGCAGCGAGGTGCCGTTCGCGGGCTACTTCCCGCCGCCGACGCAGCAGCTGCCGCAGCCCAAGGCGGAGGCCGGGGGCTGGGGCGACGGTGCCGGCGGCGACGACCTCTTCAACTCGTACCTGAACCTGGAGGGGATGGACGTGCTCAACTCCTCCTCGCCCGACAGCAGCGCCAAGGCCGACAGCAGCGAGAACGGCGACTCCGAGGAGTGGGTCGGCGCGGGCGTCAAGAGGAGCTCCGCCGGGGAGCCGGCGATGGCCGGGCGGCACGCCCGGAGCCTGTCCGTGGACAGCCTCATGGGGAGGTTCAACTTCGCCTCCCCGGGCGGCGCCGCCAACGGCGCGGGCGGCATGTTCAGCCTGGAGTTCGGCAGCGGCGAGTTCTCCCCGGCCGAGATGAAGAAGATCATGGCCGACGAGAAGCTGGCCGAGATGGCCCTCGCCGACCCCAAGCGCGTCAAGAGGTACGTTACGTACGTCGTAATCCATTCGAACATCGCCGCAATCAATCAATCGATCAAGATCGCGAATCCTTGCCCAAGCTTCGCCATTGATGATCGGCGATTGCTGCTTGCCTAAAACGTG
Organism: Triticum monococcum; assembly: GCA_034509565.1. Taxonomy (NCBI): domain Eukaryota; kingdom Viridiplantae; phylum Streptophyta; class Magnoliopsida; order Poales; family Poaceae; genus Triticum; species Triticum monococcum. Next base: position 678,905,246 of record CM067845.1, read on the forward strand.
CTGTGGATTACGGAACTGAGATCGAGTTTGGATTGGATTGGGCGCAGGGTGCTGGCGAACCGGCAGTCGGCGGCGCGGTCCAAGGAGCGCAAGATGCGGTACATCGTGGAGCTGGAGCAGAAGGTGCAGATCCTGCAGACGGAGGCCACCACGCTCGCCGCGCAGATCAACCTCCTGCAGGTACCATCTTCTTCCTCCTCTCCACCTCGTGCAGCATCCATCCATCCATCCATCCGTTTTTAATCTCATTGATGTTGACTGATGGTTCGAATTCGATGGCGCAGCGCGACTCGTCGGCGGTGGCGACGCAGAACAACGAGCTGAGGTTCCGGCTGCAGGCCATGGAGCAGCAGGCGCAGCTGCGCGATGGTGCGTTGCGTGTCCCCTCCCTCTCCCACACCCTGCTTGTCGTGCGTACAACATCCGCTCGTCAAACGTCCGTCCGTCCGATCCATCCATCCACCGATGTGCTTGGCACTAGACTAGAGTCTACATAGATGGTCCTTATCGTATCACGGCTCCTGACGTTGACATGTTTATCTGCGTGTCCTAGTCGTACGTGTGCTCCGCTCACGACCGCAGCTCTGAATTCCCTCGGTAGGTACGCAGGTAGCTCGCTCCATGCCGGTAGTCGTTGGCATGTAGTCTAGCGTCTAAGTACTAATCCATTACGGATGTGCTTGGCACTTGACAATGATCAACAACCAAGATTTGCTTCTGTTTTCAAATTGACTCTGCAGATAAAATATGCTGCTTTCTCTCATCATGTTGTTAGTTGCTACCATGTAGAGTAGAGTAGAATAGATTGATTTGCACTCCAGAGTCTTCATTCATAATTCTGCAAGTGTTTCTTTAACCGCTCGGGTGGCATGTGCTGGCTTAGTCCGAGTCCACGTATCTCCAGAGTCTTCATTCATGATTTTGCAAGTGTTCCTTTTAAACTCATGGTTCTGACATTCAGTTCTTCTCCTTGTGTGCTTGAGCAGCTCTGAACGAGGCGCTCACAGGCGAGGTCCAGCGCCTCAAGATCGCGACCATCGAGCTTGGCATCGGCGACTCCTGCTCCTCCAACGGCATGGCCCAGCAGCACAACCTCATGTTTCAGCACCAGCAGCAGCAGCAGCAGGCTACACCCATACCATTCTACCAGCTGCAGCACCAACAGCAGCAGCAGCAGCAGAACGGCACAGCCAACAAGCATGAATCAAGAGAGTGATGGCGATGATCGCAGAGGCATTTGATTGGACTAGAGAAGAAACATTGCAGATTGCAGACACCAAAGGAAAACTTTGGTTTAGAGTTGAACTGTGAATTCATGTGGTTTTATTGACTCTTCTGTTTTAATGTCGTTAATAATCGTTGTTGTTTTCCAGGCGGTTAACCCTGCCTGTACTTTCTTTTTCCTTCTTATTATGTTCATTGGTTCTGTGGATATGTTACCTTTCAGTCACCAAAACTGGTGGAGCAGTAGTTGATTAATAACATATTCTTTTGTAGAACTAGTTTCTATTTGTTGGGTATTTTCTGCAGCTTCGTCGCTTGGGAATACACCTAACATCTCTGTTCCTAAATACAAGATGTTTTGGCCTATAAGTGAAATAGCATGCGATTTCAAATAAATTAAAATGCCATGCTTACCACATTCTTATTTAGACAAACTATGAATGCGGTAAGCATGGCGTTTTAATTTTTTTGAAATCGCACACTATTTCACTTATATTTGTTATTATCCGATTCCTACAGTTATACTATCTTCAGACAAATACCCATGGGTTTGTAGGTACTCCCTCCGTTTTTATTTACTCCAATCAGCTTTGACTGAAGTCAAACTTTTTGAAGTTTAATCAAGTTTGTAGAAAACAATACAAACATTTATTTATACAACAATAAACGTATATGGTGCATAAATATATTCAATGGTGAATCTAATGGTATTGATTTGGTGGTGTATATGTTAACATATTTTTCTACAAACTTGATAAAGTTTATAAAAAATGACTTTAGACAAAAGCTAATATGCAAAGTAAATAAAAATGGAGGGAGTACATATAACTACTGAACTGGAGTGATAACAATTGCCATGATATTCCTTTTTAAGAATCCATAGAACGAATGCCATGGCAATGCCAAAAACTAACAACAAGAACTAGATATTTCAGATTGGACTAGTGATACCAAGAAGTTAGAAGCACAAGGAGACACAATGATAAATGCTCATAAACCGACTCAAAGGGTGCAAAAACTTAAAAATCAACATATGTACGAGGAAATCAGTTGTTTTTAGGCCTAACCCACAGAGTCCTCAACCATGGCTTCACTGTCAATATCTGCATCCCCGGCCTCGCTACCGTCCCGAGTCTCGGCATCAGACTCACTATCTTCAACAAAGTTTCCTGGAAGCTTCTTTTCAGGATCAAGAAGTCCAATCATATGATTAATAGCACGACGACCATCCGCATTAGTCTGGCTACCAGCTGAGTGGCCATCAGAGTTCACCAAACTGGTCAGGGCATCAGCTGCTGTTCTTTCCCCTGCGTCATCATCGTGTCCTTCAGAGGGGTCACCACCCACGTCTTCCGAGCAGCACGGAGACTCATTCTCCCCATTGACAGACGGTCCTGTTTCCACTGCCCAGCTACCGGCAACTTCTGAGGCCAACAGATCAGCTGTGCGTATAGTTCCATCCTGCGTGTCGTCAGGTTTGCTCGCAGAGCAGTCGCCCTCATGTTTCCCTTCAGAACACTGACCAATGCCATCTTTGAGGGTTAGGGATTGCTGTTCCTCATTAACTAGTGGCTGCCCTCCATCTTTTGGAATCAAGTTAGATTCCTCGGTTTCTTGTTGTGCCTGCATTTCATCCTCTAGCTGCAAAGTCTCTCCCCCCATAACGCTGTTAATGGAATTATGATCATTGCAGCCAACATTACCGATTTGGCTTTCAGTCTCCAGAACTTGCTCGGTCTCTTGCTCAGGAGCTGTTGCAGTGTGGTCACCATGAGAATCAGATCCGATTTTCTCTATTGTCCTTTCTGGACTGGTGCACTCTAAGTCTTGAGTGCCCCCTTCAATTCTGGTACCACCGTCCTGCTGCTCGGTCATTTCTTCATCAGTGGAACTATGTTCACTTGCTTGGGTATTCTCTGCTGAAGCACCCGACATTGTATCTTTTGCATAGTCTACTGGCTTTGCACGGGCAACATCGGTGTTCACATTTGCTACTGGTACTTCATTGAGATCAAGACCCAGCAACGTGCTCTCATAGTTCTCTTCGTCCTCTAAAGTTCTCTGCATAGCCTTAAGCTGTTCCTGCTGTTTCGCAAATAGAGAAGAGATCGCTTCCGTAGTTGAATAGAAAGCACGCAGTTGGGTCTCTCTGCAATTAGCAACAGAGGAAAGGGATTGTAGAAAAAGTTAGTTCCACAAGCTTGGACTCATATTGCCTATATATGATGCTGAAATTAAATGCTTACCGTAAAATAACTCTTTCTCTGGCCCCTTGATACCTACGTTTTTCAATTGATAGATCTCTCATTGTAGCAGCTACTTCAAGCTCAAGAGATGAGACCTTTGCCCACGCTTCTTCCCGAGCAGCCTGCTAACGAAGCACATGTATTATCAGATTGTAAGTAGAGGAGTGTAGCCTCTCAAACGATGAATAGAATAAATTTTTGCTGTCTAAAATATATGATACAACTTCGAACCCATGAACACCAGAGGCAAAAGCACAACAGAAAAGGAACTCTGACCTTATGAAGAAAGCAAAAGAAAACCAATATAATTTGCTCATGTGATGAAACATCAGAGAAACAGAAAGAGTCCCATTATGTGACTGGAACATTTTTCTACCTTTTCGTTTTCAAGTTCTTTCTTGAGCTTTCGCAGTTCAGTTTCCAGATTATCAGATTTCTACAATTGCAACAGCAAGAAATAGAAAAAAAAATGTTATACACAATTACAAAAGATAAAAATACTTTTCACAGATGTAAATTGTACAAAGTATAACATGTGCGGAACCTCATGATACCTTTTGACTTTTAGCAGACACAAGTTGCTCATCCTGGAGTTGAGTTTCCAGTTCTCGCACTTTTTTCTCAGATGTTACAAGGCTTTCACGAGAGTCTTCCTGCATGAGAGTGCAGCAGTTGAAGTACAGTAATGGAACGACATAACTTAATATGAATAATGCAACCAAAATAATTGTGCATACCAGCTTGGACCTCAATGTTTCCACAAGCAAACGGGTTTCCTTTTCCGATTCCTGAAAAATAATGAAACTCTATTTTAAGTATGTGATATCACGAACATGAATTAGTCACCTGAACTTTGACTAGAATTGGAAGAGGGTTAAACCTGAAGCTTGACAATAAACTCTTTCTGTTCCTTTTGTTGTTTAAGGTAAGCCTCTGTCTGTCTCTTCATTTCGTCTTGAGCCTCTGCTTGTACTTTATGCAGTGCAGATTTAAGGTCTTCAGTAGCCTTATCACGCTCCTCTATTCTTAAGTTTCTCTCCTCGCTTAGCTGTTCCTCAAGCTCACATATATTTACCTTTTGGCTGCAAGCATTTCAACTTTATATAAGTGGTGCTAGTACCAGAGTTCATACATGGCAAAAAACTAATTTATTTATTTTCATAAGGTTAACCCTTCATCACTGTTCACTGGAACAACAAAAGTGCAGTATGGAAACTTAAAGTTGGCCTGTTCGGAACGCATTTCACAGCTTATTTGTAGGGATTATAGCAATTCCTCTGGACTTCCTCCTATCAAAATCATGATTCCTACCCAGGAGTTTCTTCACAGATTATGGAATATATGCACCCTTATGATATAGAAAGTTACAAGCAAAATCCTCTGTATTGTCAGAGTGGTGCTGCAAAAAATCGATCCAACAGCTATGAAGCTCACCTGTGAATTATCTCGTCAGCATCAGCACGTGATTGCTTAGATGCACTAAGCCTCTCATCCAGATCTTTAATGGAATTCTGCAACTCTGTATTTAATGTACTAAGAGAATCTAGCTGTTTCTGTTTCCCCTCTAGTGCTAGCTGAAGAGATTTAGTTTGCTCGAGATAAGAACTTGATGTAGTTTCTTTGAACTCCTTTAGTTCCTGCATCATCAGATTTGCACCAAAAAATTGGTTACAGGGAAGGGCAGTCATGCGTATAATTTGATAATCATATAGTTGCTGAAAACAGATGGATAATTTTAATTGAAAAGGGACCAAGATGTTTACATTCGAAATCGGAATACATACTAGTGTATTACATCAACAAGGCAGTAAATATAACTTGGCAACACCAACAATCTTTCTTGACATTAGAATATACAAGAGCATTATTGTCTTATTACATTGACTGAAGAAAAAATAGAAATGACCCTGTGATATGCAGTACACTCATGTATCCTCCAAAACTATAAGCAAGCAATTATCTGTGTTTGTAGATACCTTTTCATGCTGCGCTTCGGCTGTTTTGCTTTCAGCTCTCAATGTCTCAATTGTCACAACATGTGCCTCGAGTTGTTCCCTGAGCTCCTGCATGGATTTTAGCTTCATAAGATAATGGAGATACAAGGGAGATTAACTTTTGCCATCTTGAAGGAGCAAACTTACTGCATTAGATTTTTCTAGTCTTCGAATATCATCTAGTGAAACAGGACCATCAGATGAACCAATGCCCAGACCTTTTAGCCTCTTGCTTTCAGAACCAACCTCCCCTTTAGGATCAAGTACAAATGGACGGCCATATCTCAGAACATGCAGTATAGTTGCGAAATGTGATGAGCAAACATAGGACACCATATTCCCTCTTACCTGATTTTCTTTTAAGTATGGTAGTACCATTCCCTACGCAGCTGACCGCATTAACTTCCCGATAGACAAATGCGTAAGAGGCATCTGTAAAATCAATATACAAGTTAAATGGGCATCAACAGGTAATATCACTTCTATAAAATTAGAGTGTTCATGCATGCAAGAGAAACCAGAAGCATGACAGTGACAACATAATTAAGTGCACGGAAGTAAATAAGAGGGACGGGCACAAAATGTGAGGAAACACGAAAAATGCTTATAGAGAACAGCAAGCCAGACAGCACAGACCAGGTACAGGCCAATGGATAACATACCCCAACAAAACCAACGAGGATTGGACTAGTAAAAGCGGAATAAGCAGAGCATTTTACCGTGATGAGGAGGTTGGGTAAATGATATGATGTCCCCATGATTAAGCTTGGTTGGAGGTGATCGTTTCGTAACCTTATTCCAGTTGACATATGTGCCATTCGTGCTGCACAGATACAGCAAGTTAATTTAAGAAAAGGAAATTATTGTTGTCAGACAGAGCAAGATCCAGAAGCAATAGAAACCTCGTGTCCTTGAGGTAAACAGGCACAGGTTCATCGCGTTGCAGCTCCCCTATCACAGTGTCCTTATATATCTTGCAATGATTCCCACTGACTGCCAAAACAGAAATCCTGAAGCGCGGGTTCTCGGTTGTGCGGCCTAGAATGTGCTCGTCAGCACTCAAAAGAATGTTCATCCCCTTCAGTATGGAGAAAAATAAAAGATTCCAATCAGCAAATTTATGCCTCCTCATTACAATGGTGGTATGCATAACACAAGTAAAGGCCACCATGTCTCAACTCTCAGCCATTGACTAATCAACAACACATGTCTGAGCTTATGCCAAGAAAGTTCCTTGAAGACAAAGCTTTGCACTACCAATTAGACCAAGCCGGCTATTCGCCGCACATACAGCTTACTAGCAGAACCAAAGCTGCTAGACTGTTACTCTACTGGTATCAACAATTAAGCAGATAACTGTACCAGGGCCAGACATGCGAGGTAAATTCTTCACAGGTAAAGAGTACAATGCCTGTTTCTGTCCATGGACCATGGGTGGTATTATCCATAGATAAAACAGATTAATCAGCAATGCGGACAGGAACATGGCAGAATGACTGCAATGCCGAGTATCCCCACCAAGAAAAAGAAAAACGAAAGATTGGGTTCTGGGTCTAGGGTTTAAGAATGGGAGGGAGTGGACCTCGGCGCGGAGGCGGGCCTTCTTGGAGATGGCGGTGAGGACGGCCCAGACGCCGGGCTCCGGGTTCTGCACGGGCTGGTCGGCGAACTTGCGCGCGACGGCGCGCATCTCGTCGGCGCCCACCGGCGAGGGCTTGGGCGGGGTGCAGGAGACGGGCGACTCGGCCTTGGAAGCCATCTTGGGCGTCACCAGCATATCAGGCGCGCGCGTGGGGGGCGCGGCCGGCCGGCGGCGGAAGAGCGGGCCGGGATAGCGGGGAGGGGCGGGGAAGGGGGGACGGCGGCGGCGCGAGTGGGGTGGTGGCAGTTGGTGGGCGCGGGGCCGACGGCGGAACCCCTCGGCGTGGGGGCCGCGTGGCGTGGAGTTGGGCTGGTGGGGTGCCTCGGAGAGGGCGCAGAGGGTTAAGATTTGCGCGGGTGAAGATTAAGATTAGTTGAGAAGATTTGCGGAAAGATGATGGTGACTGTGTTGTGTTTGAGAAGGAACCGAACTGATTGGGATGGTCAAGACACACGGCGGTTTTTTTTTATGCCTCCTTTGGTTTGGAGGAATTTTGTAGGATTTTCATAGGATAGGATTTTTATAGAAAAAATTCCTTCAGAACTCTTTGGTTTGTAGGAATGAAATCCTATTTCTATGGAGGAATTCTTCCTATCCTCCACATTTCATAGGAAAATAAACATTAGCCTAGACTCAATGAAAAAAATCCTATGGTGTGAATCAAAGGGCATCTCCTTTTCTATTCCTATGCATAGGATTTGAGATGCACATCATCTCATTTCCTACGACTTTCCTATTCCTATGATTTTTCAATCCTATGAACCAAAGAAGGCCTTAAACTTGGGAAATCTTTTATTGAATCAAAACAGAGTTACATCATCCACTAAGCCCTTTACAATGAAGGCCGGCAGCTCCTCAATCCACACAGAAGGTGGAGCCGACACCGCTTGTCTAGCTAAAACATGAGCGACAGAGTTTGTCTTCCTAGACCAGTGAACAAAAGACACCGAAGTATAACCTATGATAAGGACCAAACAATCCGAATAGATCGCTGCTGCGCCCGATGCCGTAAAACCACCATTGTTCATGGTGTCAATCACCTCAAGGCAGTCGGACTCCACAATGAGCTTGGTGATCCCCATCCGATGCGCCAACAAGATGCCATGTCGTAGTGCATGTGTTTCCGCCGTCCCTACAGCAGCAACATGCTCCAGCCTCTCATTTGAAGACACACGGCGGGTTTGGCAACTGGAAATGACGATCTAGTAATTAGTAGAGACATTGAAACTGCGCAACTTTTTATCTCAGGACATTAGCATTCACAGCCGTCGGATTTTCACTGTTAGGACATTTTCGACCGTCCGATCAAACTCTGTTGCAACGCTTTTTTTTGCAAGGTGGGCTGGGTAGCTGCTCCCACAACAAAATTGGAGGTGTGCGGTTGGTGGGTCCTCCTCGCCCGCACGAAGCCCCTTGATACGTCTCCGTCGTATCTATAATTTTTGATTGTTCCATGCCAATATTCTACAATTTTTATATACTTTTGGTAACTTTTTATTCTATTTTTGGGACTAACATATTGATCCAGTGCCCAGTGCCAGTTCCTGTTTGTTGCATGTTTTTTGTTTCGCAGAATATCCATATCAAACGGAGTTCAAACGGGATAAAAACCGATGGAGATTTTTTTTGGAATATATATGATTTTGGGGAAGAAAAATCCACGCGAGACGGTGCCCGAGGGAGGCACGAGGCAGGGGGCGCGCCCCACCCCCCTGGGCGTGCCCCTGACCCTCGTGGCCACCCCGTAAGGCGGTTGATGCCCTTCTTTTGCCGCAAGAAAGCTAATATCCGGATAGAGATCGTGTTAAAATTTCAGCCCAATCGGAGTTACGAATCTCCGAGAATATAAGAAACGGTGAAAGGGCAGAATCTGAGAACGCAGAAACAGAGAGAGACAGATCCAATCTCGGAGGGGCTCTCGCCCCTCCCATGCCATGAAGACCAAGGACCAGAGGGGAAACCCTTCTCCCATCTAGGGAGGAGGTCAAGGAAGAAGAAGAAGGAGGGGGCTCTCTCCCCCTCGCTTATGGTGGCACCGGAGTGCCACCGGGGGCCATCATCACCACCGCAATCTTCACCAACAACTTCACCGACATCATCACCAACTCTTCCCCCCTCTATGCAGCGGTGTAACATCTCTCTTACCCGCTGTAATCTCTACTTAAACATGGTGCTCAACGCTATATATTATTTCCCAATGATGTGTGGCTATCCTATGATGTTTGAGTAGATCCGTTTTGTCCTATGGGTTATTTGATGATCGTGATTGGTTTGAGTTGCATGTTTTTATTATTGGTGATGTCCTATAGTGCTCTCCGTGTTGCGCAAGCGTGAGGGATTCCCGCTGTAGGGTTTGCAATATGTTCATGATTTGCTTATGGTGGGTGGTGTGAGTGACAGAAGCACATACCCGAGTAAGTAGGTTGTTTGCGTATGGGATAAAGAGGACTTGATACTTTAATGTTATGGTTGGGTTTTACCTTAATGATCTTTAGTAGTTGCGGATTCTTGCTAGAGTTCCAATCATAAGTGCATATGATCCAAGTAGAGAAAGTATGTTAACTTATGCCTCTCCCTCAAATAAAATTGCAATAATGATTACCGGTCTAGTTATCGATTGCCTAGGGACAAATAACTTTCTCGTAACAAAAATCTCTTTACTAAAACTAATTTAGTTGTGTCTTTACCTAAACAGCCCCTACTTTTTATTTACTTGCTCTTTATTATCTTGCAAACCTATCCAAAAACACGTACATAATACTTATAGTTTCATACTTGTTCTAGGTAAAGCGAACGTTAAGCGTGCATAGAGTTGTATCGGTGGTTGTCGGTGTCAAAACCGGCGGATCTCGGGTAGGGGGTCCCGAACTGTGCGTCTAGGCGGATGGTAACAGGAGGCAGGGGACACGATGTTTACCCAGGTTCGGGCCCTCTTGATGGAGGTAATGCCCTACGTCCTGCTTGATTGTTCTTGATAATATGAGTAGTACAAGAGTTGATCTACCACAAGATCGAAGAGGCTAAACCCTAGAAGCTAGCCTATGTTATGATTGTCGTTGTTGGTCCTACGGACTAAACTCTCCGGTTTATATAGACACTGGAGGGGGCTAGGGTTACACAGAGTCGGTTACAAGAAAGGAGATCTACATATCCGTATTGCCAAGCTTGCCTTCCACGCCAAGGAGAGTCCCATCCAGACACGGGACGAAGTCTTCAATCTGGTATCTTCATAGTCCAACAGTCTGGCCAAAGGATATAATCCGGCTGTCCGGATACCCCCTAATCCAGGGCTCCCTCAGTAGCCCCTAAACCAGGCTTCATTGACGATGAGTTCGGCGTGCAGATTGTCTTCGGCATTGTAAGGCGGGTTTCACCTCCAAATACTTCATAGAAGATTTTGAACACGAGGATCGTGTCCGGCTTTGCAAAACAACTTCCACATACCACCGTAGAGAGAATAATATTTCCATAAATCTAATCTGCTGACGTACCCCGTAGTGTGACATCACACCACAGTCAGGTCTTTATTCGAATCGTTTTTCATAACTAATCTCAGCGTGTTTCGCGAGGCAGTTTCCTTGGCACGTCTTGTCGAAGCAGAGATCGTGTCCCCTTTATTACGGGATTCTCATCAATACAGACGTGGGTAACCCAACCGTTCCTATTGGCAGGACTCCTAGATCTTAGGCAAGTCTCAAACAGCCACGAGGAGGACGCTGGATATTCACCCTCTTTATAAAGGGGACAAGGCTTTTTCTTTTTTCCTTCTCGTGCTCAATCAAATCCTTCCCCTGCCTCGAGTTCTAACACCCAAAACTCAGGTCAGGTGTTTCGGACCTTCAACTATGTCCGGATCCAACCTTCAAGGTCGGTGGATGCCTTCCTCCATCACGGAGGAGGACATCAAAAGGTTGAGAGAGGCCAGATATCTGACCGCTAAAATTTTGCATCGACTGCCCGCCCGAGGGCAGGTCATCCCTACTCCCGAACCCAACGAGAGCGTAGTGTTCATCTCTCACTTCCTCCGAGGACTAGGCCTCGCTCTGGATCCCTTTGTTAGGGGTCTTATGTTCTATTATGGGCTAGATTTTCACGATCTGGCCTCGGATTCCCTTCTTTACATCTCGACATTTATTGTCGTATGTGAGGCCTTCCTCCGCATTACCCCTTACTTCGGCCTGTGGCTCAAGACCTTCGATGTGAAGCCGAAGATGATCGAGGGGCAGCACGCAGCGTGCGGAGGCGCTTTAATAAGAAAAATCGCTGATGCTCCATGGCCTGAGGGTTGCTTCCCAGAGGTGTCCGGATTGTGGCAGCGGGAGTTGTTCTACATCACAGCTCCCCGAAGTGCCAAGTGGGTAGCTGCCCCCACCTTTCGCTCAGGCCCCCCACCACAGCTGATGTCATGGATCAGCAGGGGGCCGAGCTGGGGTCCAGCCAAGGACGTGTCAATACTGCAAAACTGTATCCGAGATCTCTTTGAGAGAGATTTCAGTCTGGTTATGGTAGTGCAAGTTATGCTAGTTCGTCAAATCCAGCCTTGCAAACGCCGGCCCCTTCGCATGTGGGAATTCGATCCGGGAGGACCACAAGCTATTCAACATTTCCTCGGCATGACGCATGAAGAGATGTACAAATTGTTCTTCGGACCACAAATAATGTGTCCGTACATCACCGAGGATGCAGGTCTGAGCTGCAATCGCCCGGATACCCAAGTAAGTAGCCCCGCATTCGAACGCACTGTCTGTTTATTTATAGCAACGTTGCCCTAAAAAGCCGCTCTTTGTCCAGGATTGGATAGCGAAGGCAAAGTTGATTAGGTGTCCGGCCCCCCTCCCTGAAACCTCACAAAATCCCGTGCTAACCGAGATGCTGGAGATCGCGCCTTATCAAGCGCCCTCGGGAGAGGATAAAGGGGGGAACAAGGAGGCTAGCGCCTCCGTGAAGGAGGCTAGCCGGGAAGGAGGAACTGAAACTTCCTCTCCCCAGGGAAGGAAGAGAACTGCCTCTGAGGACCCGGAGACAATGGTCTCCAAACGAGGGAAGAAATCTCCACCGGAGGGTCCTGCCCTGGGGGATACCCTGGCCGCACTATGCCCTCAAGGTGACCAGCCCTCCACCGAGCTGTAAGTAAAAGGGTACTTAATAATGAAAACATCTTGCCTTACTTCTGAGGAAAATAATTGAAGCATTTATCTTGCAGTTCGAATCTTAGCCCTTCTCAGTAGAGCTCGTCTTCAGGGGATCTTCTTCTAGAGATGATGGAGAGCGAAACGCCTCCCCCTGCCACACCGCCTCACGAGGCGGGCGACCCCGAGGTGTCGTCGCGAAGGGTTTCTCCTGATCCGGCGAGGCCAGAAGGTAATCCTATGGCCACCCGAAGTCCTCAGTATCCGGCTCTCGAAGAGAGCAATCAAAAGAGTCCCGCACCGTCTGGTGTGCGGTCAGACGTACTGAGGGATCTGCTGGAGCAAGCGGCTATCTCATAAGAGCACCGCACGTTGATGGGTACGGTGATTGAAAGGATTTCGTCCGCCGAAAGCGGGTTGCATGAAGCCTTTATGAGTCTACTAACGGGTTTTTAGGTACACGAAATGATGTACATTTTTGACAGTACCACACATTTTTAGATGTGCCCTGTGTAGATAGTAGCCCCTGAGACTCTGGTTGTCGTCGAAAATGGTGGCAAACAGAGGATCATAGTCCCAGGTAATAGCCAGACCGCCTTTATATGCAGGTGGTTGAAGCTCCGGTGGCTAGCCGGACTGATGGGTTTCCCGAACTAAGGCGGCAACTGGATGCGGCAGATGTCGACATCGTGCTTGTTAACAAGCGACTTGACGAGGCACGGGGTGGGTGATTTTTCTGGTGATTGTCACATAATAAGAGCAACATGATGCCAGTATCTTTAATATGTTGTGACTGCAAATGGCGCTGCCACCGTGGAGACCCTTTGGGCGGAGCTTGCCCGAGCCAAGAGCAAGCAAGGAGTAGCAATACGGCCGCTTTGAAGGCGGCCGAAGAGTTAAGGGCCGAACATGCCGCGCATTGCGAGAGCAAAGAAAAAATAGCCAAGATGGCTGTAGAGTTAAAAGATGCTGCTGACCGTTACCAGCTTCTTGAAGAAGAAAACCGGACGAAGGCGACGGACCTGGAAAAGGCCCGGGTGGCTGCCAAGGAAGCCCGCTCCAAAATTAGAGCGACGAAGGAGGAGCTGCATCAAGCTGCGAATATTGTATCTGGGAAGCCCTTCTTGTTGCGGACTAAGTTCGGGGATCCGAAGTATGCGCCTCTGGACCGGCTATGGAGTTCTGCGGATGCCTACATGGATTTGGCTGCAAGTGCTGCTGATGCGGCCGAGTACTTCAAGGATCGGAAAGATCACGAAGTGGAAAAACTGTTTTGCTCACAGTTTCATGCTCCAACCCGTCCGCTGTTGTTGAATGAGCTAATGGCCGAGTGGGCCGAGCTCCATAGATTATTCGGACTTGCCATGAGGTCCATTGTGGATCATCGGTGGCCGAGAGGGCCAGGGCCGAATAGCTACTTTAGCTTAGTGCAACAATTCCTTGGTGATGTTCCACACATCAATGCTGTAAAGAGGTCGGCGTGCATAGAAGGCTCGCGGATGGCCCTTGCCCGTGTCAAAACATACTGGGCGGAGATACATGCCACCACTATTGCGGCACAGGGTTCGGCCATAGGCCGAGTGGCTGCCGAGCACTACTTTGAAGAAGTTCTTGAAGGCGCTTGTTCGATAGAGGCTCAGTGCTCAAAGAATATTATGTTTGAGTGACATGTATTCCCATTGTAAAAACAATGTTTTATTGAGTTTATCAAGGTTGTATTTATACTTTTGCCCGAAAGTACTATGATGCCTCCTGTGCGGCCGTTTATGTATATATGTATATAACCTGAAAGATGGCAGTCGTCGGCTTCAGCCCCTACGCATATACTGCGGGGGTGTTCGCAGAAGACGCATGTTCACACTTGATCCAACGTCTTGGTCCATTAAGGAGGTGATAGCGCAGCGAACTAGGCAATCGGACTATAATGCTTTAACACTTTCACTTAGCTAGAGGAGTTTGACAGTGGGGCTACTATATAGCCCCTGGTGGCTCCGCGCTCATCCGAATTCAGGGCGTGTACATGCCTGGCCGGGAAACGGCCCTTCGTTAAGGCGTAGGAATCCCGAAGATTCCGCTAGGTCATCGAGTGGTTGACCAGTCTCACGCTATATCATGACAGTCAGTCTTCGGCTTTCTCTACTGAGGTGCTCGTCCGGATGAACCAGGGCACAATCACAGTAGTTCTCCTGGTGCCGCCTTAGCCGATAGAGCGGAACGTGAGGCAACAAAACACAGGAGCCGGGCAAACCCAACATTTGACCAAAGACATGATTCGGAGCTGATGCATATAAGGCCTAACTCGCGACGCCGAACACTCCCTAAGGTATTCGGTCTTTATGATGTAAACCGGGCTTAAACAGTGCCCTTTGTAATAAGACCCTGGTGTCCATGTACATGCAATATTTTGACGTGGCCACATGCCAATACGTCAACATCCTTCTCAATTGTACTGAGAATCCGGGGGATGTGTATCAACAAGAGACAATAAAAAAGGTTTACGTAGGGTCTTAATCTAAAAAGAATCCTTGAAACGGGTCCCTGTTGCACGTCTGCGCTTGTGTCTCCATTGTGCCATATCCTGGACGGGTGTAGCACGATGGTCATCTGTAAAAGAGAGGAACTTAGTTGAAAAGTTGTCGTGCAAAAAGGTAGGTTATACTAAATAAACCATGTACAGTTCAAGATGAGTAAGGTTGAGCCTAATTGTCACTTGTTTACATGCGTTGAGCCCCTTGTATTGTTATAGGGGTATAGCCATCAAACCTGTATCACTTATATAGCTGCACCGGACTCGTCTAACCGTGTCCGTGGTCTTAACGACCTGTCAGATGCTCTAGTTGGTGAGGCCGTCTAGTGTGCGGCTGCCAAGGCGGCCGCACGGTCTTCCGCGCACAAGGAGAGCTCAATATTTCCATTTACTATAATGATGCCATGTGGACCGAGCATCTTAAGCATGAGAGAAGCGTAATGCGGTATTGTGTTAAAGCGAGCGAAAGCTTTGCGTCCGAGTAGTGCTTGATAGCCACTTTGGAACGGAGCGATGTGGAAGGTTAAATTTTCGCTGCGGAAGTTATCGGGAAAACCGAATATAACCTCTAGTAGCAGGGAGCCCGTGCAATGGGCTTCTGGGCCTGGCATTACTCCTTTAAAGGTAGTATTGCTATGGCTGATTTTTGTTGGGTCTATCCCCATTTTGCGGACTGTGTCCTGATATATCAGGTTTAAACTACTGCCGCCATCCATCAGGACTCGTGTGAAGTGGTATCCATCAATTATCATGTCTAACACCAAGGCAGCCCATCCTGCATGTCGGATACTTGCCGAGTAATCCCGATGGTCAAAGGTGATCGGTTGGGACGACCAGTGGCAGAACTCTGTGGTGATAGGCCCTGGGGCATGTGTCTCTAGGAGTGTCGCTTTGTTTCTCCCCTTTGTCACATGTAACACATTTACTGTTTGACTTCTGGTGGGAATTTCTTCTGTTCCCCAGTGCTTTGCTTGCGAGGCTCGTCCTCATCTTTGCTTGGTGTATCCTGCCCCTTGTGTTCGGTGTTGAGCTTGCCGGACTGCTTGAAGACCCAACATTCTCTATGGGTATGATTTGCAGGTTTATCGGGGGTGCTGTGGATCTAACATATTTTGTCCAGAATCTTGTTTAGGCTGGATAGTTCGTCTCTGTTGCCTTTGGAGGGCAACTTTTGCTGACCTGGCCGAGAGCTTATGAACCCGACGTTTACCGCCGTGCTCTTCGGGCTGTCTTCTTTATTCTGACGCTTGTTTTTGCTGCGTCGTGGCTTCCCGTTTCCGTCCGTGACTTCGGATGTACGTACTTGGGTCGCTGGTGCTACATCGGGCTAACCAGCTGTCCTCGCCCGCGCAAAAGCGGGTCATGAGGCTTGTTAATGCTGCCATTGTTCTCGGCTTTTCTTGGCCGAGGTGTCTGGCAAGCCATTCGTCCCGAACGCTGTGCTTGAAAGTTGCTAAGGCTTCAGCGTCCGGACAGTCGGCTATTTGGTTCTTTTTAGTGAGAAACATGTTCCAAAGCTTTCGAGCTGACTCTCCGGGCTGTTGAGTTATATGACTTAAATCGTCTGCATCCGGTGGTCGGACATAGGTCCCTTGAAAATTTGCCCGAAAAGCGTCCTCGAGCTCTTCCCAGCTTCCAATGGAGTTTTCGGGGAGGCTTTTAAGCCAGTGCCAAGCTGGCCCTTTGAGCTTGAGGGGTAAGTACTTGATGGCATGGAGATCGTCTCCTCGAGCCATGTGGATATGGAGGATATAGTCCTCAATCTAGACCCCAGGGTCTGTCGCTCCGTCATACGCCTCTATGTTTACGGGTTTGAATCCCTCTGGAAATTCATGGTCCAGAACCTCATCGGTGAAACATAGGGGGTGTGCGGCACCCCTGTATTTGGGTGTTGTTCGGATTTTTGTTGTGTTGCATTGCGTGCTGGAGCGCGCTTGCTTGCCCCGTAGATGGATCTGGTTGCGCCGTCCTTTTGATGCGAGCCTTTGTGTGTGGTGTCGTTTGCCGCTTTATGTTGGCCACGAGGTCGTCTATCCGACCGGATGGCTGTTTTGTTTTTTGATTGCGGGGGATCTAAGGCCTCCTCGTCGAATTCAGGTAGCAGCTTTCACTTCGGGTAGCTCTTTGTGTGGCGACTACCGCCGTACTTTGCTGTAGTATTGAGTGCGTTACTCCATCTAATTCTGAGTGTGTCTTGTGCAACCCTGAGCCTTTGCTTCTGCTTTTTCAGACTCCTCGCAGTGGCGACAAGCCTTTGATGGGTATTCTGTTGCTCTGGGTGCCTATCCGGTGTGATGTCATCCGGACTGTTATCTTCATCGGAGATGGGTTGTTTGGTTTGATTCTCCGTGTTGCTGTGGTCGGACGGTGTTTCAATGTCGTGTTTGTCGTCCACTGGCACACCCTGCTCTATCACTGGGTCTGTATGATCATTGTTTCTACCAAGGCGGGATTTGGAGCGACGCTTACGCCGCCGCTTTGACTGCTTCTCGAGGGAACGATCCTTCGTTGCGTCCTTCTGTTCCTCGTCGTCGTTTTCTTTGGGTGTGTCCATCATGTATACATCATATGATGAAGTGGGCGTCCAGTGCCCTGTGGGCAGTGGCTCTTGTTCGTATCCTGCATCGTCGTCCATACCATCGATGTCTTTGGAGTCGAAGTCGAGCATGTCGGTCAAATCGTCGATAGTGGCTACTAAGTGGGTGGTGGGTGGGCGGCGAATTTCTTCGTCATCCGCATCCCAATCCTGCCGGACATAGTTCGGCTGGGACTCTCCTAACAAGGAGAGAGACCTTAATGAGTTCAGTATGTCGCCGAAGGGCGAGTTCTGAAAGATATCTGCGGAGGTGAACTCCATGATCGGCGCCCGGTTGGATTCGATAGGCACGAGCGCAGGCGGTTCGGAGTCCGTGGCCGGGGAAGAATCCGGCAGTTCGGCATCACGGCTCCCGTGAAGGGTAAGGTCGGTATTAGGCTCG
Organism: Triticum monococcum; assembly: GCA_034509565.1. Classification (NCBI taxonomy): domain Eukaryota; kingdom Viridiplantae; phylum Streptophyta; class Magnoliopsida; order Poales; family Poaceae; genus Triticum; species Triticum monococcum. The sequence goes on from CM067845.1 coordinate 678,922,986, forward strand.
ATCACCACTAAAGATGCGGCCTCCATGGCGGGGTCCATCCATCCGTCCTTGGATGGCGCAGCTGGCTCCGAATTGAGGGTCGGAGCGGTCGCCGGTGCAATCTCCCAAACACTGTCCGATGGTAGAGCTAAATCATGTTCATCGTGACCATGCGGCGCACTCGACAAGGGCTCGAATCTGTCGAATACCAAGTCTCCGTGGATGTCAGCCGTGGGGTTTATGCTTCCAAACCTGACCTGGTGGCCAAGGGCGTAACTCTCGATCTGCTCCAGATGGCCAAGCGAGTTGGCCCGCAGTACGGAGCCGCCAAATACAAAGATTTGTCTGAGGAGAAAAGTCTCACCCCGGACTACATCGCTATCGATGATTGAAGGGGCCATCAAGCCTTATGGTGACGACACAGTGGAACTCTCAATGAAAGCACCAATGTCGGTGTCAAAACCGACGGATCTCGGGTAGGGGGTCCCGAACTGTGCGTCTAGGCGGATGGTAACAGGAGGCAGGGGACACGATGTTTACCCAGGTTCGGGCCCTCTTGATGGAGGTAATACCCTACGTCCTGCTTGATTGGTCTTGATAATATGAGTAGTACAAGAGTTGATCTACCACGAAATCGAAGAGGCTAAACCCTAAAAGCTAGCCTATGGTATGATTGTTGTTGTTGGTCCTACGGACTAAACCCTCCGGTTTATATAGACACCGGAGGGGGCTAGGGTTACACAGAGTCAGTTACAAGGAAGGAGATCTACATATCTGTATTGCCAAGCTTGCCTTCCACGCCAAGGAGAGTCCCATACGGACACGGGATGAAGTCTTCAATCTGGTATCTTCATAGTCCAACAGTCCGACCAAAGGATATAATCCGGCTGTCTGGATACCCCCTAATCCAGGACTCCCTCAGTGGTCGATAGAACTTGAGGGAATATTTGTTCTACCTTTAGCTCCTCGTTGGGTTCGACACTCTTACTTATCAAAAACTATTGCGATCCCCTATACTTGTGGGTTATCAAGACCTTTTTCTGGCGCCGTTGCCGGGGAGTCATAGCGTGGGGTGAATATTCTCGTGTGTGCTTGTTTGCTTTATCACTAAGTAAATTTTATTTGTTGTTCTTAATTGTTTTCTATCTTTAGTTATGGGTAGGAAACGCAGAATACCAAAAAAAATAGTTGTACCTACTGAACCAATGGTTGAAGAACCACTCAAAATCTATCACACTCCTGAAGCTTATTACTTGGATCATCTTCGATCCCTATGTGCTCGTGCTGAAACCCCAACTAGCTTAGTTGAGGGCAAATCTTTAGATGAGCATGCTTGTTATGTGCGACATTGTATATCTGAAAAAGGGGAAACTTTTACTTGGTCAAATTCATCGTTTGCAATGCTATACTTGGAATTTATGTGAAATATATGATTTTACTTGTTGTTCTGAAAACCCTAAGAAACACCTTCCCTATCAATGTGAGTTTAGTGATATTGGAATTGTATCTTCGTATGCTAAGGGTGTTTATAATTACTATGATGTTCAACAAATTGAAGAATTTGTTGCTTTTAAGGGTGCTTACGAAATTGCTTCTTTGATTGAAAAATATGATGCTACTCTTTACAAATCTGAAAAATTTGCCATACTTAAATATTGCTATGATAATTATGCTTCTAATGCCTATGTTGAACCATATATTGAGGACTACTCCGCTGTCCAAGAAGAGACTAATATTTTGCAGGAGTCTATGGAAGAAGAAATTGATGAAACTGTGAGCTCATTGGATGAAACGGATGATGAGGAGAGCGAAGAACAAAAGGAGGAAGAGCGGATTAGCTACACGTGCCCACCTTCTAATGAGAGTAACTCTTCCACTCATACATTGTTTAATTTCCCTTCGTGCTTACCAAACGATGATTGCTATGATGACTGTTATGATCCTGTTGATTCTCTTGAAATATCCATTTTTGATGATGCTTGCTATGCTTGTGGCCAAGATGCCGATGTGAATGATGCTTATGGAGATGAACTTGCTATAGTTCCTTATGTTAAACATGAAATTGTTGCTATTGCACCCACGCATGATAGTCCTATTATCTTTCTGAATTCTCCCGACTACACTATATCGGAGAAGTTTGCACTTATTAAGGATTATATTGATGGGTTGCGTTTTACTATTACACATGATGATTTTGATGAATATAGTATGCATGTGCTTGCTGCTCCTAATTGCAATTATTATGAGAGAGGAACTATATCTCCACCTCTTTATGTTTCCAATATGATAAAATTGCAAGAAACTTCTTATACTATGCATTGGCCTTTACTATGTGTGCATAAATTGTTCTTTTATGACATGCCGATGCATAGGAAGAGAGTTAGACTTCGTTGTTGCATGATATATGTTACTTTGTGCTCACTACTAAATTAAAAATCATTGTTAATTAAAATTGGCTTTGATATACCTTGGGATCCGGGTGGATCCATTACTTGAGCACTATATGCCTAGCTTAATGGCTTTAAAGAAAGCGCTACCAGGGAGACAACCTGGAAGTTTTAGAGAGTCATTTATTTCTGTTGTGTGCTTTTATAAAGTTTAAAAATAAAAATAATGTGCTAATATTTTCCTTTAGGATGTTTACTTTGCTTGTTGGTTTATACGGTGCAGGACAGAAACTTTAGCTATAGTGCGCGATTTTACATTTTTTACTGGAACGTCAATCGGTTCTAATTCTTTTTGCACTGTCTTTATATACAAATGTTTTATTTGTCCTAATTTTGGTAGAATTTTTGCAGTACCATAGGTATGGTGAATGTTCAGATTATTACAGACTGTTCTGTTTTAGACAGATTCTGTTTTTGATGCATAGTTTGCTAGTTTTGATGAAACTATCGATTTATATCAGTGGATTAAGCCATGAAAAAGTTATATTACAATAGACACAATGCAAAAACAAAATATGAATTGGTTTGCAACAGTACTTAGAGTAGTGATTTGCTTTATTATACTAATGGATCTTACCGAGTTTTATGTTGAAGTTTTGTGTGGATGAAGTGTTCGATGATCGAGAAGGTCTCGATGTGAGAAGAAGGAAGAGAGGCAAGAGCTCAAGCTTGGGGGTGCCCGAGGCACCCCAAGTAAATATTCAAGGAGACTCAAACGTCTAAGCTTGGGGATGCCCCGGAAAGCATCCCCTCTTTCTTCAACAAGTATCAATATGTTTTCGAATTCGTTTCGTTCATGTGATATGTGCAAATCTTGGAGCGTCTTTTGCTTTAGTTTTCATTTTTATTTTATGCACCATGCTGGTATGAGATAGTACTTGGTTTATTTATAGAATGATCTATGCACTTCACTTATATATTTTGAGTATGGCTTTATAGAATGCTTCATGTGCTTCGCTTATATCATTTAAAGTTTGGATTGCATGTTTCTTTTTACATAGAAAACCGCCATTTGTAGAATGCTCTTCTGCTTCACTTATACTTGTTAGAGCATGGGCATTTCTTTTGTAGAGATAATTAAACTCTCTTGCTTCACTTATATCTATTTAGAGAGATGACAGGAATTGGTCGTTCACATGGTTAGTCATAAAATCCTACATAAAATTTGTAGATCACTGAATATGATATGTTTGATTCCTTGCAATAGTTTTGCGATATAGAGATGGTGATATTAGAGTCATGCTAGTGGGTAGTTGTGGATTAGTAGAAATACTTATGTTGAGGTTTGTGATTCTCGTAGCATGCACGTATGGTGAACCGTTATGTAACGAAGTCGGAGCATGAGGTATTTATTGATTGTCTTCCTTATGAGTGGCGGTCGGGGACGAGTGATGGTCCTTTCCTACCAATCTATCCCCCTAGGGGCATGCGTAGTAGTACTTTGCTTCGAGGGCTAATAAACTTTTGCAAGAAGTATGTGAGTTCTTTATGACTAATGTTGAGTCCATGGATTATACGCACTCTCACCCTTCCATCATTGCTAGCCTCTCTAGTATCGCGCAACTTTCGCCGGTACCTTAAACCCACCATATACCCTCCTCAAAACAGCCACCATACCTACCTATCATGGCATTTCCATAGCCATTCCGAGATATATTGCCATGCAACTTCCATCATCATCATATACATGACCTGAGAATTCATTGTCATATTGCTTTGCATGATCGTAAGATAGCTAGCATGATATTTTCATGGCTTGTCCATTTTTTGATGTCATTGCTACGCTAGATCATTGTACATCCCGGTACACCGCCGGAGGCATTCATATAGAGTCATATCTTTGTTCTAGTATCGAGTTGTAATATTGAGTTGTCAGTAAATAAAAGTGTGATGATCATCATTATTAGAGCATTGACCCAGTGATGAAAGGATGATGGATACTATGATTCCCCCACAAGTAGGGATGAGACTCCGGACTTTAAAAATAAATAAAAGAGGCCAAAGAAGCCCAAATAAAAAAGAGAGGCCAAAGAAGCCCACCAAAAAAATAAAAACAAAAAAAACAAAAACAAAAAAATGAGAGAAAAAGAGAGAAGGGGCAATGTTACTATCCTTTTACCACACTTGTGCTTCAGAGTAGCACCATGTTCTTCATATAGAGAAACTCTTGAGTTATCACTTTCATATACTAGTGGGAATTTTCATTATAGAACTTGGCTTGTATATTCCTATGATGGGCTTCCTCAAACGCCCGAGGTCTTCATGAGCAAGCAAGTTGGATGCACACCCACTTAGTTTTCAGTTTGCGCTTTCATAAATTTATAGCTCTTAGTGCATCCGTTGCATGTCACTCCCTACTCACTCACATTGATATCTATTGATGGGCATCTCCATAGCCCGTTGATACGCCTAGTTGATGTGAGATTATCTTCTCCTTTTTGTCTTCTCCACAACCACCATTCTATTCCACCTGTAGTGCTATGTCCATGGCTCACGCTCATGTATTGCGTGAAAGTTGAAAAGGTTTGGGAATGTCAAAAGTATGAAACAATTGCTTGGCTTGTCATCGGGGTAGTGCATGATGTGAATATTTTGTGTGGTGAAGATGGAGCATGGCCAGACTATATGATTTTGTAGGGATAGCTTTCTTTGGCCTTGTTATTTTGAAAAGACATGATTGCTTTAATAGTAGGCTTGAAGTATTATTGTTTTTATGTCAAATGATAGACTATTGCCTTGAATCACTTGTATCTTAATATTCATGCCATGATTAGATTACATGATCAAGATTATGCTAGGTAGCATTCCACATCAAAAATTATCTTTTTTATCATTTACCTACTCGAGGACGAGCAGGAATTAAGCTTTGGGATGTTGATACGTCTCTGTCATATCTATAATTTTTGATTGTTCCATGCCAATATTCTACAACTTTCATATACTTTTGGCAACTTTTTATACTATTTTTGGGACTAACATATTGATCCAGTGCCCAGTGCCAGTTCCTGTTTGTTGCATGTTTTTTGTTTCGTAGAATATCCATATCAAACGGAGTCCAAACGGGATAAAAACTGACGGAGATTTTTTTTGGAATATATATGATTTTTGGGAAGAAAAATCCACGCGGGACGGTGCCTGAGGGAGGCACGAGGCAGGGGGCGTGCCCCACCCCCTAGGCGCGCCCCTGACCCTCACGGCCACCCCGTAAGGCGGTTGATGCCCTTCTTTCGCCACAAGAAAGCTAATATTTGGATAGAGATCGTGTTAAAATTTCAACCCAATCGGAGTTACGGATCTCCAGGAATATAAGAAACGGTGAAAGGGCAGAATATGAGAACGCAGAAACAGAGAGAGACAGATCCAATCTCGGAGGGGCTCTCACCCCTCCCATGCCATGGAGACCAAGGACCAGAGGGGAAACCCTTCTCCCATCTAGGGAGGAGGTCAAGGAAGAAGAAGAAGGAGGGGGGCTCTCTCCCCCTCGCTTCCGGTGGCACCGGAGTGCCACCGGGGGCCATCATCATCACCGCAATCTTCACCAACAACTTCACCGCCATCATCACCAACTCCCCCCCTCTATGCAGCGGTGTAACCTCTATCTTACCCACTGTAATCTCTACTTAAACATGGTGCTCAACGCTATATATTATTTCCCAATGATGTATGGCTATCCTATGATGTTTGAGTAGATCCGTTTTGTCCTATGGGTTATTTGATGATCGTGATTGGTTTGAGTTGCATGTTTTATTATTGGTGCTATCCTATGGTGCTCTCCGTGTCACGCAAGCGTGAGGGATTCCCGCTGTAGGGTTTGCAATATGTTCATGATTTGCTTATGGTGTGTAGCGTGAGTGACAAAAGCACATACCCGAGTAAGTAGGTTGTTTGCGTATGGTATAAAGAGGACTTGATACTTTAATGCTACGGTTGGGTTTTACCTTAATGATCTTTAGTAGTTGTGGATTCTTGCTAGAGTTCCAATCATAAGTGCATATGATCCAAGTAGAGAAAGTATGTTAGCTTATGCCTCTCCCTCAAATAAAATTGCAATAATGATTACCGGTCTAGTTATCGATTGCCTAGGGACAAATAACTTTCTCGTAACAAAAATCTCTTTACTAAAACTAATTTAGTTGTGTCTTTACCTAAACAGCCCCTACTTTTTATTTACTTGCTCTTTATTATCTTGCAAACCTATCCAAAACACCTACATAATACTTCTAGTTTCATACTTATTCTAGGTAAAGCGAACGTTAAGCGTTCGTAGAGTTGTATCGATGGTCGATAGAACTTGAGGGAATATTTGTTCTACCTTTAGCTCCTCGTTGTGTTTGACACTCTTACTTATCAAAAACTGTTGCGATCCCCTATACTTGTGGGTTATCACCCCTTGTGGGCTAAATGTCTTTCTTTTCCACAAGAAAAATCGCAAACCATACAGCAAAGCGAAGAAAGCCGCCCCTTCCCCTCACCGACCTCTCGTCTCTCTCCCACAATGTATGCGATCATCGCCGCCGCAACCCCGCCAATGTAGGTCCGCTGCTCACCCGGTTATCCCCATCGTCACACCCTCACTTACGCTCTTGCGGAAACGATGGTGACCCAGGCGCTCCCTTCCCAGACAAGACCTCCTTCTCGACCTCTCCTTATCTCTACTGGCCGATGAACATGTGGTCGCCGTCACAAAGCATAAGCCGTGGAGATCCTGCATTTATCCACAAAGCGCACATGGTTGCACCTTTGTGGCCTCGTTTCCCTGTACCGCCATGACCCTCACCTCCTCGAGGTCTTCATTCCACACACAAGATGACAGATGGTGGTACCCCTTGAAGGCCCATTGGGTGGTTTGATCCGTCACCTTGACTCCTCTCCATCACATCATCATTATTGGATTTGAGACTTAAGGTCGGTTTGGATTTGTGGGTTAGTTTAGAAACTCACGTTCTTCAAGAAGAAGACATGTACCAATGTGTATGCTTTCATTCTATAAGTTGGATATCTTCTCATTGGCGTTGCCTTTGGAGACTATGCCTTCATATGTTCGCTTTGCTCATACCATTTTGTTTGGCCTCGTCAACGGGATGGAGGAGGTTGAGACAGTGGTCTCGAGTTTGCTGGTTGGATGCCGGGGCAGCGGCTCCGAGCTTCGGTGTGACAATGGCCCTATTTGGTGGGTTGTGGCTTATGCATCATGTTGGGGGCATTCTGGGGATTTGAGGGTGGCAAGGTATGTCATGGTTGTGGGGTTTTGCATGATTGTCCCTTTATCAATCATCTGGTCTGGTCTTTTGCACGGTTGGTCCTTAATCAATCATGTGGTTGGTTTTTTTTGCACGGTTGTCCCTTATCAATCGTGTGGTAATTGTGTGTGTATGTGTGTGTGTGTGTGTGTTTGTATCAGGTTTTCGCCTGGTTATCCCTCATTAATCGAGTAATTCTCTTCTTAATGAACTGCAAGAACCCCCTACCCGTCTTGAGGTGTACTAAAAAAGAAATATTTCACACTTATTATGACACTTGGATTGTTAGATTTGTTTTTTGGAGTTAGTCAGTGTTGACATAGTTCTAGATTAATGCATCAAATAAAATTTATTAATATGTTGTGCACCACATACGAAAATTGGTAATGTGCATGGACCGCAAGAGGGCTATAAATTTTCTTAATGTGCCCTGGTTGTAGGACGACTTTATTGATGCTCTGATTAAAAGTTATGGTCTTCCAAGGTGAAAAAGACACTGAAGGCTGAAGGCCGATACATTTTGATATGGAGAACAATGCCACACAAGGTGAAATCGTCACTCCTACTTTTTAATTTAGAAGAGGTCATCTTTGTTACTGCTACTTCAGATGGATTGGTACCTCTATCATCAATAAACCACATGAATTATCATTTATAACATTCATTCATGTAAATGCTGAAAATGCATTTGATACGCCAAATTCACATGTCTAAAGATCACATTTTGCTTGTTTTCTGTAGATGAAAGACAAAGTCAAGGAGCCTTCCGCGAGTGCCATAGGTCGGGTAAGCTTAATTTTTCTGACTAATTGCATCGGTCATTGTTGCATAACATTGACATTGACCAAGCGTTATCCATTCGAACTTTCAGGTAAGAAAGCAACAACAATCGAATGCCAAGAGGTTCAAGATGGATCATGGTGCAATGACCATGACCTCAGTTAAGCCAAAGGTGGATAGAGGATGGGAAGCATGAGAATGTAGTGCACCTTTGCATAAGGAAGAGGTAATCTTCTAAGCATATGCTTGCATCATAACATGGCTCCATTGCCGGGCGGAGCAGCGAGCGCACAAACGGGGCACATCAAGGCTGCACGTGAAGCCTGCAGGCAAAGCAACGACTAGATTGGGTGTGAGTGACAACGGAGGCGTGTGATTTGAAGGCAGCGGTCTGACGAATGGAGATGCAATAGATTGATTGAGATAGAGGAGCACAGATCGACTGGGATTGAGGAGACCGAAAAAGAAATTCTGATAGGACTCCTAGACCAATACTATTACTTCTTAACAAACCTAGATACTATTTTTCATTATATTGACTTTACCTTTGATATGTGACTGAATTGGATAGATTTTGATAATTGTTGCTGATGTGATAACAAAATAAAGGTTTGTAGCTGATGAGCGAGGAAATGGGGGTGATGTTAGTACCTGCTTTTCTCACGTGCGTCTCCGTTAGTTAACTTCTATAAGCATGTTAGCTTCTGTTAGATCATTAGCTAACTACATACTGTTGGGGAACGTAGCATGCAATTTAAAAAAAAATCCTACGATCACGCAAGATCTATCTAGGAGATGCATAGCAACGAGAGGGGAGAGTGTTTCCACGTACCCTCGTAGACCAAAAGAGGAAGTGTTATGTTAACGCGGTTGATGTAGTCGAACGTCTTCAAGATCCAAGTACCGAATGTATGGCACCTCCCTGTTCAGCACATGTTCAGCTCGATTACGTCCCTCGAGCTCTTGATCCAGTAGAGGGTCGAGGAAGAGTTCCGTCAGCACGATGGTGTGGTGACGGTGATGGTGATGTGATCCACGCAGGGCTTCGCCTAAGCACTACGACGCTATGACCGGAGGAGTAAACTGTGGAGGGGGGCACCGCACATGGCTAAGAGAACTCTTGGTGTGCCTTTGGGGTGCCCCTCACTAGTAGAAAAAGGGCCATTTGACCCGGTTCATAAGGCCCATCTGTCCCGGTTGGGGAACCGGGACTAAAGGGTCGTTACTAATGCCCTAGGCCTTTAGTCCCAGTTCTTATACTAACCGAGACATATGGGCTTCCACATGGCCGGTGCTGTGAGCCCAGGCAGGAGGCCCTTTAGTCCCGGTTGGTGGCACCAACCGGGACCAATAGGCATCCACGCATCAGCTGTTTAGGGGCTAGGGTTTTTGTTTTTTTTCTGAAAGGGGGGTGGATTTGGGGGTTTTGTATGGTTAATTAAGGTGTTTCATATATTGTGTTAGGTAGCTAATTAATTAATAGAGAGAAGTTTCCTCTCTTATCTCCATGCTTGGTCGACGCTAAGTACTATACGTATAGGGAGGCCCTCGACACGCTAGCTAGTAAGAAAATGAAGGAAACCATTAAGTACAGAAGTTCGTCATGCATACCGAGAGAAGTGATCGACCTCTCCTTATCCGAGAGATTGGTCGAACAACAAGTTTTTGTATATCTATCCGACACTACTGGCTACATATATAAAATATAAGATCTCTTACGTATAATCCCCTAATTATATATGAACTCAGGGTCCACATGGTATTCTCCGGCTTTATTGATGACGTGGTCAAGAAAGAATCCCGCTAATTCCTCTTTGAATTGCTTTCATGCGATCTTCTGGTAGGAGTTCATTCCGCATCTCCCACATCTAATTTGAGAAGGGGGTTAATACATATATATGAATGAAACTCAACAGAAATGATGGTGTAATAAAATGAAATTGTGAATATTATTGCTTACGCACATCAAATTGTCTTTTAGAGTAGCCCCGCTTATCTTTGCAAGTCACGTTGTAGATGAACTCACACACGTAGTATCCACAGTAATCATTCCCTTGTTCCTTCCACAAGCACTTTACGAGAAATAGAGGTCAACCAAACTGATAATGAAGCATTATAAATGGCATTGATGAAAGTACCTAGAATCAATGGGAGATGTGCGGAACTAGCTAGCTAGTAGTACTTACTTTCGGGTATGTATATCGTAGCTCCTTCGGCAGTCCCGGAGCTTCTTCAGTGAACTTTTTCGAAACCATGCAAGACAAAGAAAATAATTATTACTTGAGATATCAGGAAAATAAACAAAAAGTTGCCGATATGGTGCGATAATGATCGATTGAACTTACTTGTTGAGAATTTTAGTCATGTCCGCATAGGTCTCGGGATCTTTTCGTCTCGAGTCTAAGAAGGTTACTAGTCCCTGCACTACAAGAAATATGTCAACTTATGACCTTCTGTCAGTGACCCTCAAAGAATTGGTCATAAATTTATGACCATTTTAGACCAATTGGTCAAAAGCTGTCTGGGGGGCTCTAAACCCTAAACCATAACGACCATTTTGGTCAGAAAGGTCATAATTTCATTAGAGGAAATGGTCGTAAAGCTAGTAGCACTGTACACTACCTCATGCGTAGCTGATAACGACCAATATAAAATGGTCACTACACTTGAGTTTGAATGAATTAGGATGATTAGGCAGCCACCTCAGCAACCTCGCTTATGTGTCACTGTCTAGGTGTCATTTTTGCTTGAGTTTTAATATTCAACAGACAGACGGGGCAAACACTGACAGGCGGGACCCATTTGACAGGTGGGGCCGAGCGCTTAATTCGCCCAAAAAAGATGCACGAGGCGGGACTCGAACCCACGACATCGTGCTTGCTTCGCTCGCATGCTACCGCTGGGCTAGAGAGGGACAGTTGCTCACATCTGGGAGTTCATCTATACATTATATAGAACTACGGCTCTCTCGTATCATTGACAAGTGGGACCTTCCGACCAGGTGGCATCGAACAGAGCAACACTGACAGGCGGGAACCATTTGACAGGTGGGTGAGCCACTGACAGGTGGGTGAGTGAGCATTTAATTCCCTAAAAAAATGTGCGCTAGCGGGGACTCGAACCCACGACCTAGCGCTCGCTCGCTCGTTCGGTACCGCTGGGCTAGAGAGGGATTGTTGCTAATGTGTGGGTAATTTTCTATATACTATACAAAACCAGGGCTCTCCCGTATCAGTGACAAGTGGGGCCTTCCGACCAGGTGGCGGCGGGTGGCATCGAACAGAGCAACACTTAGCGTTTTTCTAGGTCTTCCGACCAGGTGGCGGCGGGCGGCGGGCGGAAGCAACCAACAAGGGTCGCTCGGACGAGGGCGGGGCCGGTGGCCGGCGGGCGGGGGCCGGCGGCCGCTCGCCTTGCCCACGACCTCGCTGCAGGTGACCTCGCCCACGGCCTCGCGGTGGAAGCAACCAGCAGGGGCGGAGGCAGGGGTGTGGGCCTCGCCGCTCGCGTCGCCCACGTCGCTCGCGTCGCCCACGCATGGGGGACTCGCCGCCGCCGAGCATGGGGGAGTCGCCACCGCCGCAAGCAGACCTCGCCCACGTATGCACCCCTCTCCTCCCCCCTCCTCTTCCCCCTCTCCTCTCTGTTGATGTCAATGATTTGATGTAGATTTGTTAGGAGAATCTTCAGAGTGATTTGATGTAGGTTTGTTGTAAGCTTGGAAAAATCTCTTGGAAATGTCATTGATGAATTTGGTAGAAATTGTCAAGAGAATTTCTGTTGATGAAATTATTAGGAGAATTGTTGTTGATGAAATTGTTAAGAATTCTTTTGGAATTCAGTCAATTGTTACTAGTAAATTATGTTGTTAGCAATCAATAGAACAGAGCTCGAGTTGGTCTTTCCCTGAAACAGGATCCTGGGGTTGATGTAGATTTGATGTTACACCTCTGAAATTTCAGCCTCAAATCCGTGAAAGGACCTGAATATTGATGTAGATTAGATGTAAACTAGGAAAACTCTCATTGATGTAGATTTGATGCAATCTTGGAAATGGCATTCATGTAAATTGACAGTGGTGTTATTGTTGGTGGTTTAACCAAAATAGTTCTTAGTGGCATCATATATTGTTATTGTTGGTTGTTTAACCACCTCTGTTTTTTGTGAACCATCATGTTTTAGTTAGCTTTTCTTTTCTCCCATGTGAAATCTGTATTTCCATTTGAACTAATTTTTATTGCTCCCATGTGAAATCAGTAAACCATGTGAACTGGACTAAAGTAGTGAGGAATTGGAAATAGCTGAATGTTGTGCTTAGGCAGTTAGCATATAAACTTGGGTGCCTACCTTATTTTCTGGAATTTTAGCTTCCATTACTTCCATCCATTTTCATTAATTAATGTTGATGCACTTAGATTGATTTGCTAAGTTGCAACAATTTGTTGTCTTTGGCAGATGGACAGAAGCTGGATTAGACAAGGAGTTAGAAAGTTTTCGAAAGAACATATGAAAGGAGTTGATGATTTCATGGCATTTGTTCGGGCAAATTTTGCCAACGATGCTCACATTCTTTGCCCATGTTGTGAATGCCTCAACCGTTCAAGAATGGCTCAAGGAAGAGTGGAAGATCATCTGCTTCTTAATGGGATGTCCAGCACATATGATAGATGGATATATCATGGAGAACCTTTAGACAGACAACCTCAACATTTTGAAGCTGATACAGAGGCCCCTCATATGATGGGTGGTGGTGATGCTGGCATTGATTTCATGGAAAAGGTTTTGCGAGATAATGCTGTTTTGGAGGAAGAGGATGGGCATGAAGATGATAGGATTCCTGACCTATTGAAGGATTTGTACGATGCTGAAGATCGTGCTGATGGACAGAAATCGTTGTTTGCTGAGGTGTTAGAGGAGGCGAAGCGCGCAGCTCATGAAGGGGGTAAATTTTCAAGATTTACCTTCACCGTGAAGTTACTCCACATCAAGTCTTTCTACTGGATTAGCAATGCCGCATTCAACGCAATACTCCGTCTTTTGAGCTTGCAATTCCCTAATAGTTGTGTTCCCAGATCTTATGATGAAGCATTGAGCATAATCTGCAGGCTGGGGTTAGGTTATGTGTCAATACATGTGTGCCCAAATAACTGTGCCTTGTTTCGGAAGGATTTAGCAAAGCATGACAACTGTCCAAAATGCAATGCATCTAGGTGGAAAGATGCTGATGGGAAGAAGTCAATACCGGAGAAGGTACTGAGGCACTTTCCCTTGATACCAAGGCTGCAGCGGATGTTCATCTCGAAGAAATCATCGCGTGAGGTACAGTGGCACAAGCTGAAGCGGCAACCTGTGGACAATGAGCTGAGCCATCCAGCGGATGGAGAGGCATGGAAAGAGTTTGACCCTATACATTTTGATTTTGCTGCAGATCTAAGGAACATAAAACTTGGCATTGCCATAGATGGGTTTAATCCGTTTGGGAACATGAGCACGTCTTATAGCATGTGGCCAGTTTTTGTGGTGCCGTACAACCTGCCACCATGGGCATGCATGGATCAGTCCAACTTCATGATGTCATTGCTTATCCCGGGTCCAGATTCTCTAGGAAAGGATTTTGATGTCTTTATGGAGCCCCTCGTAGAAGAACTGCTCCAGCTCTGGACTGGTGTACCTACATACCATGCCTTGAGTCCGGAAGAAAAGTTCAATCTACGTGCTGCGATCATATGGTCCATCCATGATTTCCCGGCTCTGCACACTCTGTCTGGGAGGATCACAGCGGGTTATCAACCTTGTGTCCATTGTGACAAAGACCCTTGCTCAAAGAGAATAAGGAGCAAGATATGCTATATTGGGCACCGCCGCTTTCTTCCCCAAAACCATCGCTGGCGAAGAAGCAAAGATTTTAATGGTGAGAATGAAACCCGTGACAAGCCAGCTGAATTCACTAAAGAAGAGCTGGAGCAGCAACTTGAAAAGGTGAAAGATGTGAGACCAGGAAAGCTGGCGAAGAAAAGAAAGCGTGAGGAAGGTCAATGTTGGGACCGGAGGTCTTGTTTGTGGGACCTGCCATACTGGGCTGATCTGAAATTAAGGCATAATCTCGATGTAATGCACATTGAGAAAAACATATGCGAGAATCTGCTAGGGACGTTTCTGAACATTGAAGGGAAGGCAAAGGACACGGTTAGTTCTAGGCTTGATTTGGAGGACATGGGCATAAGAGAAGATTTGCATCTACAGCACAATGAAGATGAAGGTTCATTTGAAATTCCACGAGCATGGTATACAATGAATAAAGAACAAAAGCTTGCATTCTGTGAATTCCTAAGAGCGGTGAAATTTCCAGATGGTTATGCTGCTAACCTAGCAAAGTGTGTTACTTCTGATGGATTCAAGCTTTCTGTACTGAAAACCCATGATTGTCACATCCTCCTCCAAAGGATTTTACCGGCGGGCCTCCGAGGAATCAGGCACAAGGATATATATGAGGCGGTTGCTGAGCTGGGAAATTTCTTTAGAGAACTGTGCTGCAAAACTCTCAAGTTAACTGTCTTGGAAAGACTTGAAAAAGAAATCCCAATTATTCTTTGCAAGCTCGAGAAGATTTTCCCTCCAGCTTTCTTCACCGTGATGGTCCATTTGGCGGTGCACTTACCCAAAGAGGCAATGCTTAGAGGCCCTGTGCAATACGGTTGGATGTACCCAATCGAAAGAAGGCTGCTTACTTGTAAGCGTTATGTGCGAAACACGGCAAGACCTGAAGGTTCTATTGCTGAAGCATATGTCGTTGACGAGTGCTTGACTTTTTTCTCTAGATACTTTGGTGATGTGGAAACAAGATGGAACCGGCCGGGCAAAAATAGAGAGCGGTCTGATTCGCAAAGTGGTGATGTCTCTGTTTTCAACCATGGTGTGAACTTTCTTGGAGCCTCACAATACTTGGAGGCTGGTGATGAGTATGACAAGATGGTTTTGTTTGTGCTCAGCAATTGCGCCGAGGTTCTACCATATATCGAGTACGTTATATCTTGTGCACTCATTATATATATATATATATATATATATATATATTTTGCTTGGGTTGGCACCAGCCTAATGTTTTAATTCACATGTTTTGTTGGCATTGTAGGAAATGCAAGGAAGAGTTAAATCAGGAAGAAAGCAATATCAATGTTGATAAAAGGGTTGCCAAGGTGTTTGCTAAGTGGTTTAAGAATCATGTGAGATCTTTAGCCACATGTTTTATGTTTTCCGTGTTATTCACCCATTGTTAAATACCATTGTTTGCTAAATGGTTTATTTGTGCAGATTGGAAAGTTGCATGAGGAGAAGAAGGTCAGTGATGATCTATTTGCTTTGGCATGCTTACCGGATAAGCGAGTGAGAGTGTATTCAGCATGCATTGCTGACGGTGTCCGGTACCACACCGTTGACCGCAAGGAAAAAAGGAAGACACAGAATAGTGGAATCGTCACTGAGGGGTCACATGATGGTGAGATCATTGACTTCTATGGTCAGTTGAGAAGCATCGTAGAGTTGCAGTACAACTCTAGTGGAGGCATCCATCGCACGGTTGTCTTATTTCGCTGTGACTGGTTTGAGCTTGGTAGCAAGAAGAGGAGAGACTCTTTTGTCAAATATGATGGCCACTTCAAAAGCATCAACACTGCAAGGTGCTGGTATAAGAGTGATCCCTTTATTCTAACAACACAAGCAACAATGGTGTTTTATCTACCAGACACTCTTTTGCACGGAAAATGGCGAGTTGTGCAAAACTTTCAGCACAGACACTTGTGGAGTGTGACTGAAACTGAAGTGGAAAAGGGCCCCGGTGATGGTGGACTAACATACCAAGATGATGACTCTACGGAAGTTCCGTTGCAAGATGATGATGACTCTATGGAAGTTCCGGTGCAAAGCAGAGTGCGAAGGGACCGGGAACGTGTGATCATTGGTGCTGCAACAGTTGAAGGCATCAAGAAAAGAAGAAAGGTGGTAGAGGATGGACATGAAAGGAGGATGAGGAAAACCGGACTGATCATACTATGCTGCAATATTGTAGTGATGATAAGGAAAACAGGAGTGGGCATAGAGTTCCTTGTTTTCGTATCGACGACGATGAGTAGCGAATGGACTGGCAAAGGTAAATACTATTACTTAATGTTCTTTGTTTTGGTATCTATGGGACTGGTGACCTGATGTGATCAATCTTCTCTCCAGGTAGAAAAATCCTTGAAGATTCTAGGAGCAAAATGATGATCCTGATGGTTGTAGCAAGATGATGATCCTGATGGTTGTAGCAAAATGATGATCCTGATGGTTGTAGCAATAGTGATGTAGTTATCCTGATTCACAATGCTTTAAGATTCCAACAGCAAAATTGAGATGTTATGCTTGCTGTTTTGACCTGAATTGAGATGTTATTGTAGCTGTTATGCTTGCTGTCAAAATGTTGTCTTGTAATGCAAAAGCTTGCAAAATGATCATACAGAAGATTTTTTGAACATCTTTAGTTCAAGTTTTGGTCAGAATGTTGTCTTGTAGTTGTTGTGATCATCTTGTAGTTGTTTTGGTCAGAATGTTGTCTTGTAGCTATTTTAACTGAATTTTGGTCCGAACTGAAGATGCTATTTTAACTGAATTTTGCTTCAACTGAACCCATTTCATTGTGAGCAAAAAAATATGCGCCAGCGGGGACTCGAACCCACGACCGTGCGCTTGTTTCACTATGTTTCTACCACTGGGCTAGGACGAGGCTATTAGTCTTTCACTCTATGCCAACCTTTTTGAATATATCAAACTAGTCAAGTATGAAGCACACACCTCACTGACAAGTGGGCCACTCGACCCACTCGCTGACAAGTGGGCCATTTTGCTATTGTACCCAAGCTACCAAAAATATGCGCGTGGCCAAAAAATATGCACGAGCGGGGACTTGAACCCACGACCGTGCGCTGATTTCAGCGTATTACTACCAGTGGGCTAGGAAGAGGCTACTGGTCTTCTCCTCTATGCCATCTCTTTTAAAATCATCAAACTAGTCAAGTATCAAACACACACCACGCTGACAAGTGGACCCACTCCTCCTCTCCACTCGACCCGCTCCTCCTCTCCATTCTCCACTCGACGCACTCCTCCTCTTCGCCGCATCCCCTTCTCCTCCATCGACGATGACGGCCTCCCAGCGCCACCAACTCCTTCCTCTCCCTCCGTCACCGACTCCTTCCTCTCTCTCCTGAGGTATGAATCCTTCCTCTCTCTCTCCTTCCTCTTAACTTAGTTTTTTGCTACTAGTTAGATTAGGGTTCTTGTCGCCGCCTAGATTGGATTAGATTAGATAGGGATTGGATTAGATTAGGGTTTGATTTGGTTAGGGTTTGATTCGGGCTGCATTAGATTAGATTATGGTTGGATTAGATTAGGGTTTCATTAGTGGGATATGAATCCGCCGACTCCTTCCTTTGTTCAAATTTGATACTTTTTTAGTACGAGATGGAGTAGCTAATTGATGTTTCTGATCTTAATTTTGGGCGCCATGTAGTACTGTACTAGTGGAGTGTAGGTTTGACTTGCCAAGTGACAGATTTTGTTATTTTTGGTTGGAGTTAGATGCACTAGATTGTGTTTCATTAAAGTATCAGGAAAGCTCAGTGACAGATTTGATGATGAAATCAACCTTGTTTGCCTCAATGTAGTTTGCAAGGCAATGCCTAATGCTGGCCTTCCTCTTTGGATTGTGACATAAACATACATGTAGTGCTGAAAAGTAGAAATGAGTGTGGTTTTGACTTGCCATGAAGAAATGTTGATATTTATGGTTAGGGTTGATGCAGTAGGTTGTACTCCCTCTGTAAAGAAATTTGTGCCTTAATACATTTTCTGCCATTTATAGTAGATTTATAGATATGTTCAGATATGCTTATGCCAATGTTTAGATATGGATGGCTTTAGATAGGGATATTTTCTGTCATTTATGCCAATGTTCAGATATGTTCATTTATAGATATGGAACAATGTCAAGTCCTGTTTATAGTTGTGTCCTGTTTATAGCTTTTGGTCCATTTATAGTAGATATGGTTCTAGTTGTGTTCTAGTCCATTTATAGTAGATTTCAGTGTTGTTGTTGTTGGTGGTCACCTGATGATGTTGGTGATGGGTGCACATGATGTTGATGTTGATGGGTGCACATGATGTTGTTATTATTGTTGTGGTTACCTGATGGGTGTTGTTGATGTTTTCAGAGAAGTGAGATGGCTGGCTTGGAAGGTTTCGAGTTCTTCGAGATCGTAATTGAGAAATCTTGCAGTAGGCAGGTATGTTTATCATCACTCATTTCTTTATCATCACTCTGTTGTCTAGTGCTTGATTGCCACAATTAACCACTGCTTGACCCTCGCTGCAGAGGCTGCCTGTCAAGTTTGCGAAGATGCTCGCCGGTCGTGAGCCCCACAAAGTGAAGCTGCGGGAGGCCGGCAGTGGGCTTCACATGCTGTGCTAGTGGGAAGTGTTAGTGGTGTTTGATGGTGAAGGCCACATCTACCTAGGGCCCGGCTGGGAGCATTTCGCCCGCGCCCATGAGCTACAGATCGGGTACTTCCTTGTCTTCCGCTACGATGGCGACGCCATGTTCACGGTGAAGATGTTCGACAACACCATGTGCCGCATGTACTACCAGCACGACGACGATGCCAGTAAGCTCTCTGTCTCTCTTCTCCTGGCTTCCTCTACCTGCACGATGACAACACCATGTTCACACTTTGTTGCATTTGGCTAGGCAATGGGAGCAGCAGTGGGGATGACGAGGAGGAGAGCGGGGATGACGACGAGGAGCAGAGCGGGGATGACGAGGAGCAGCCTATTCTGGCTGACGACGAACATGCTATGGTGGTGGCGGACGACAACCCTGCTATGTTGGTGGCGGATGACGACCTTGCTATGGTGGTGGCGGACGACGACCTTGCTATGGTGGTGGCGAACGACGACCTCGCGATGGTGGTGGTGGATGGCGACCTCGCCATGGTGGTGGCGCCTGCAATCCCACAGCTTGGCGACAGGACCATGCCAATTATGGTAGAGGAGTACATCCGTGTTGGGATTCGCCACTCTGAGCGCATCAGGTTGATGAAGGAGAAGAAGGAGGAGTGAAGGTGTTAAGAAGGTATTCAGCATGTCAGGTTTAAGCTTGTTAGTGTAATATGAACATGTCAATGTTAAGTATGTCAGGTTTAATTTTGTGCATGCTCATGGATGCTGTATGACAGTGTCATCTAAACAAGTCATGCTTTTAACAATGAATATTCAGTTTGGTAATTGATGGGAATTGAAATTTTTTATGCATGCTCATGGATGAAAGATAAAATTATGGTTTTTTGTGCATGCTCATGTATGAAACAATATAAGTTTCATTTTTTGAATGCTAAAAACATGACTCAAACCCTAGCCACGGACGACCGCCGTGACTAAATCGTTTTTCATTTTTTGAATGCAAAAGACATGCGTTTTTCATGAAGCGGCTACAAGGAGGGGCACCCCAAATGTCGCCATTCCATTTCTATCTCAAAGTAGACCCTATTTTACGGACGGTCGCCAAGAAACATGCATTTCCGACCCTTGTAGCTACTCCCGGCAATTCGGACCACCTTCGGCCGATTCAGCTGGAACCGGCTGGAATTTGAACTGCGGGTCCTCCATAGCTTGCCCGTTATTTTCACTAAAAATGCTTTTTACCTTCACAGGTAGGCATTTCATCAAAGATTCGACAACAGATTGGCACGACTCAAACCCTAGCCACGGACGGCCGCCGCGACGAAATCGGCCGGTTTTTGAAAACACCATAAAAAATTCAAAAAAAATCAAAAAAATGGGAGACTTCCGCGTCACATCATCAAATGTGGCCTACCAACTAGCAAAAATACTAAACTTGCAATAACGACGTTTTCTTGAAAAAGTGTTCTCAAAAACGACCTACCATGAACGAAGATTCATGGCTTTCAAGCCAAACTAGCAATGATATTACCACATCCGTTGAATAGTTTCTGATAATATGCCCAAATTGGGTGCATGACTCCGTCTTGTGATGGCAAACAATGTTGCCAAAGCGAGGTTCCAACTTGTTTAACAAAAAAAACCATTTTTCATTTTTTGAATGCAAAAGACATGTGTTTTTCATGAAGCGGCTACAAGGAGGGGCACCCCAAACGGCGCCATTCCATGTCTATCTCAAAGTAGACCCTATTTTACGGACGGTCGCCAAGAAGCATGCATTTCCGACCCTCGTAGATACTCCCGGCAATTCGGACCACCTTCGGTCGATTCAGCTGGAACCGGCTGGAATTTGAACTGCGGGTCCTCCATAGCTTGCCTGTTATTTTCACTAAAAATGCTTTTTACCTTCACAGGTAGGCATTTCATCAAAGATTCGACAACAGATTGGCACGACTCAAACCCTAGCCACGGACGGCCGCCGCGACGAAATCGGCCGGTTTTTGAAAACACCGTAAAAAATTCAAAAAAATCAAAAAATGGGAGACCTCCACGTCACATCATCAAATGTGGCCTACCAACTAGCAAAAATACTAAACTTGCAATACCGACGTTTTCTTGAAAAAGTGTTCTAAAAAACGACCTACCACGAGCGAAGATTCATGGCTTTCAAGCCAAACTAGCAATGATATGGCTGCATCCATTGAATAGTTTCTGATAATATGCCCAAATTGGGCGCATGACTCCGTCTTGTGATGGCAAACAATGTTGCCAAAGCGAGGTTCCAACTTGTTTAACAAAAAAACCATTTTCATTTTTTGAATGCAAAAGACATGCGTTTTTCGTGAAGCGGCTACAAGGAGGGGCACCCCAAACGGCACCATTCCATGTCTATCTCAAAGTAGACCCTATTTTACGGACGGTCGCCAAGAAGCATGCATTTCCGACCCTCGTAGCTACTCCCGGCAATTCGGACCACCTTCGGTCGATTCAGCTGGAACCGGCTGGAATTTGAACTGCGGGTCCTCCATAGCTTGCCCGTTATTTTCACTAAAAATGCTTTTTACCTTCACAGGTAGGCATTTCATCAAAGATTCGACAACAGATTGGCACGACTCAAACCCTAGCCATGGACGGCCGCCGCGACGAAATCGGCCGGTTTTTGAAAACACCGTAAAAAATTCAAAAAAATGGGAGACCTCCGCGTCACATCATCAAATGTGGCCTACCAACTAGCAAAAATACTAAACTTGCAATACCGGTGTTTTCTTGAGCTATTCGGTGTGATTTTAGCCATGATTTCTACAAAGTTTACAAAAAAACCTGATTTTTTCTGCCTCCAAACCTCTAAAAACTGGTGAAAATTTCCCTCCCACCCCACCAAAATTTCCCTCCTAGCACCAAATTTTCCCTCCCACCTGACCAAAATTTCCCACCACTTCTCTCCCACTACCATGCGGGACCCACCACCCCTCTTCCACTAAACACGCGGGATCCCACTCCCCTCCCCTCCCCTCCCACTCCCCAAAATTTCCCCATTCCATTCCCCTCCCCTCTCCCCAACGAACCCTAGCTTCTCCCCACTCCCTCCCCTGCTCCGCGCCGCCCCGCCCCACTCCTTCCCTTGCTTCGTGCCGCCCCACCCCACTCCCTCCCTTGCTCTGTGCCGCCATGCCGCTGCACCACCCGCCGCGCCATGTCGCGCCGCCCTCGCCGATGACGAATCCCCTCCCCTCGACGGCTACATCGCCCGCATCATCGACGACGACGGCGGCTACATCGACTACGGCGGCTACATCAACGACGACGGTGGCTACATCGACGACGGCGGCTACATCGATGATGACCACCGCTGCATCATCAACATCATCCGCCCCTAGGTACTTCTCCATCTCCCCTCGATAGTCTAGGGTTAGGGATATGATTGGTCATTCGGTGGATCCATCTCCCTTCCTCTGCTGGATCCATCTCCCCTCTGGTGGTTCGGTGGATCTTCTAGGGTTAGGATCTTCTAGGGTTACGATCTGCTGGTCCTTGGTCATGGGGTCATGTTTATTGTTGCATGGGGAATTGGGGATGATTTCCGTCTGGTTCATGGGGTTAGGGTTAGGGTTCATGGGGTCAGGGTTTCATGGGGTTTGTGGGGATGATCTCCCTCTGGTTCATGGCTAGAACATGATGGGGTTAGGGTTCTTGTGGCACGCCATTGCAGCAGATGTTGTAGGGGTTTGCATGGTGATTGATATATCACTGCTGTACCAGCAACCCATCCTGATTGTTCAAGTAGAAGACTTCTTTTATGATGTGCCCATGGGGTTTGTAGCAATGTTCTTCTTTTATGATATGTGCATGAAGCTTGTGTTCTTCTTTCCATTGAACAAGAGAATGCTTAGTACTTATTGTGGTATTGGAATTCTTGGTGTGTTAAGGCAGTATGACTAGTTTTAATATATACTATATTAGTGCTAGATAATTTTGGGTGCTGTAACTAATATACAAGGTTGATTCTAATTGTCGAAATGTCTGAATTTGTGTTCTTCTAGTCTGTAGCCATGTTTCGTGTGTAGAGGCAACATAATCAATAGTTGAGTATAGTTTTTTCATCTGCTTTTGTACTTCTGCAAGTATAGTTGTTTCATGCTTTACCAGTGGCAACATCTAGTTGTTTTGAAGGTCCTCATGATATACTCTTCTAAATTACCTGCATAAGCATGATTTCAAGGCCTAGTATTATTCTTAACACTGCTTGCTTCTTTATTCATCAACTGTTGGGCAATCAGTTGCTCTGAATGCATAAGCTTGCCTCCATTAGGGAAAACAGTTGAGTAATTCATTTGCTTAAAGATGATTGCAGGTACATGGATAAAATTGCAAGTTAAAACGTAAAATTAATTGTTGTAAATAGTTGTTTTTGCTAATCCACATTGCTGAAGTATAATTCGTGTGCACTGTATTTGTATCCAACTATATATAATTGTAATACATGTGAGTTTTGTTCTTGTCTCTGGTACCACAACCTTAATTCACTTAGCTTGATGTAGTTTGCTTCACATATATTACTGCTAATGCATTGCTTCACATATATAGTTTGCTTCAATTCAGTTGCTTGCTAGCATACATAGGGTTAGGGTTTGCATCAGCAGTACTACTAGCACTTTGCTTGCTTGTTGTGTACTTTATATGAGGCAGTAGGAAGATTTCTTGATGTACATTACTACCTCCTGCTTGATGTAGTGAAGATATTAAGAGATGCGTCATATCTTTCCAGTGTACATGCATGCTTGTTTAGTGCACTTACATGTTTGCTTAATTAATAACACTAGATCACTGTATTGTTGATCCATCAAGTTTGTTTCACATGTATTACATGTATGTTCATGATGGTCCAAATGCTTTCCTTTATTGATACAAGTGCTTGTATGTGCATGATGGTCCAAATGCTTTCCTTTACTGATACAAGTGCATCATTTTACTTTATGCCTGTGGTATCTGATTGTTGTTTATTCTATTTTGCAAGCACCACCTCAAGATCATCCATGGCAAGGAGGACAAGGTCAAGCATGACGCCAACCGTTGGTATGCAACTTGCTCCTTGTGGTCAGTTTCATAAAATCTGTGTCTTAATATGCTAAGTGAAATGTATTGCTGCAATCTGAATAAGCTGGCTTAATTGTGCCTGTGTGCTGTTAGTCTTCCTTACCTGAATAACTAGGATTAAATGATAATAAAATTTCATAAGATATGTTTGGCTGCCTGTCCATGCATTCCAAACATTCACCTAATAGTTATGTTTCCTTTATCATGCAAAGAAGAGCCTCTCACCGAGTACGAGAAGGTTAGGGCTAGAAATATCATGAGGAACAATCGGATGTTCCAGTCCCTTGGCATCGGTGCAATAGCGTCGATGATTAGGAAAACAAATGGTGTACAAGAAGGTAGAAGTGATGAGGTTCAAGAGGGTAGTGGAGTTATCAATGATGACCCAGAGTACAATCCTAAGGAGGATGAAGTTATTGATGGAGAGGAAGTTGATGATGTTGTAGTCAACAAGATTGTTAAGGTGCAAACTCTGTCTTGCTTGGAGGATTGGGGTTCTGTTATTCTATGTCATTCCTTGTGCTCACATATTTCTCTTATGATCTAATGCTTTTTTCCATGTTGTTTATACGAGGCACTAAAGGAATCTAGGACGAAGAGGCCTGGTGTTAAGAAGACAGTCAGCAAGAAGCACAAGAGCTCAGAAACATCTCCTGCAATGCCTCCAGGAAGGGTGATGGCCCCAGCTCCAGGACAAAAAAAGAGGATCCTGGAACCTGATGAACCTGCCCTTGATAGAGTCACAAGGCAGAAAGCAAGGATGGCGACTGCGACGGACCATCAGGAAAGTATGCTGCTCATGGACTCTCAAGCCTCGGTGCAAACGGGTCATGAGTTGCCGCCCATGGATGAAGGAACCACTCTCAGCATGGATGGAAATGGCACTGTCTGCCTAGATGAAGCAGGAACCATCTGCATTGATGAAGCAGGCACTGTCCACACAGACCTCAGCCCTATTGCACCTTCTATTGACAGGAACGCTGTCATCAATGAAGAAGAACAGCAGCTTGTGCTTCAATCAGGCAAGTTGACCTTTGCAATGCTATCTTTTACTAGTGCATTTTCCAAATGGAATAATCATGTATGCTTTTGTTGATTCCTGCATTTGTCGATTTCTATTCTAATTTATGAGTTCAGTTTCATTTTCAGATGCAATGACTCCCAAGACTAGACTTAGAAAGGGCAAAGGGCTAGAGAGGATCACCAAGTCGCTTGGTAGCAAGGTGCCTATCCAAATTGCCGAAGGGATGATTCATCCAGAGAAGCCTCTGCAGGCAACAAAGCTTGCTTCTGAGTGTGGACTCGTTGCAAAAAGCCATCTTCCGGTTCTTCCTCACTTCAAGCTATACAAAAAATGCTAGTCTATTGGAGAACTACATTGGGAAAGTTGCTGTAAGCTACTTGTTTCATAGTTAATGTGCTATCTATTTTCTGTTACACCTATGCATGATCACTAATATTGTTCCTACCTTGTTTGCTATCTTGGTAGGCAAATTTTGAGATGAACATGGACTCGGAGACCATCAAGACCTCGTGCAAAGATATTCTGCAGAAATATTCAAAGAACAGACGCCATCAGATCAAGAAGAAGTATTTTGATACCGTAGCCGCAAATAAAGTCAGCATTAAGTCTCCGGTGCCTGATCTAACGGATGGTGAATGGCAAGCTCTGGTGGAGATGTGGTCTACCCCAAGACACAAGGTTTGTCTCTGCTTTGTTTGATACTTTATGTTCTGCACATGATATGCTAGTGCTAGATCATGCTGACAGTATGCTTTTTTGTAGGAAACCTGTTTGTCGAACAAGATGAATCGACAAAAAGTCGTGTACAATCAAAGAACTGGTTCCAGGCACTACACAGCACACATTTTTGCCACTGTGAGAACTCTTCTCTAGAGACCTTACCTTTGGTTCCTCATTGAATAACATTTCTGATTCTTGCCGAATAACATTTTGATTTTTGTTGAAAAACATTTCAGAAAGAAGAGCGTAAGGGTGAGGAGCTATCTGCGATTGACTTGTTTAAGGCCACCCACAATAGCAAGAAGCACGGGTTTTCGGAGCCAGTCAAGACTGCTATAGTAAGTCACTCCATGCTTTGCTCTGTTTGATTCACAGCCAGCTTTGATGCTTTGATGATTTGATGTTGTTTGACTCGGAGCCAGTCAAGAACACATGCTATGTTCCATGCTTTGGTGTTGTTTGATAGTTCAACAAAGATACCAGAACTTGCTGTAGCTATTTGATGCATTTTTTATGATATGATGAAATTTGATCTAAATGTTAGTTTGATCGGCTCACTCGGGAAGCCATCTTATATAGAACCACCATTCTAGGCTTAATGAAGTGATCATATTGTTCCAATTGCATGTCTCCAGGTCACTAGTCATCATCTTCTTGTATAGATTTTGTGTGCTGGTTTGATTACTTCAAATAATCCATTTGTGTGTTGGTTTTGTTTCTCTTGCTTGGTTTGGTTTGCAAAATGTGAAATAGATCTCCCACTAATGCCTATCATTTTCCTCCATATGCTAGCTTGAGATGGAAAAAATGAAGGAAGCGCCGGTACCAGAAGGTGAAGAGCCAAAGTCTGCTGTTGAAATTGTTGAACAAGTCCTCAAGACCGAAGCCAAGCAAAGCACATTCCTCAGGAATGTTGGGCTCCAGTCATCTAGGAACAACTCCGGCAAAGTTGCTGCTCATGTTCGTGACCTTGAGCAGAAGCTGGAGAGGTCCGAGCTTCAAGCTGAACTGGTGCAAGAAGAATTGGCAGCAATCAAGATGAAGGCGGAAGAATCTGAAGCTGCACGCGACAAGGAACTTGAGCTGCTGTGCAAGAAGTCTCAAGAACAGGAAGAGAAGTTAGCCCACTTGATGGCTCTCTTTGGAGCTAAGGTAGTTTGATGGCTGTGCTATGAACCTCTTTGTCTTTGAGCTAAGGTAGTTGTTGCATTTTGAACCTGTGAACCTGGGAGCTGAGCTGAGAGCTGTTGCATTTTGTTGCATTTTGCTGTTTAAACTAGAGCACATGGATCCTGTGAAGTTATGTGATCACTTGTGAACCTGGGCCTTTCTGTGAAGTTATGTGATCTTGTGAACCTGGATCACTTGTGGATCATTTTGTTTATTTTCTGTGAAGTTATGTGGATCACTAGTGCACCTGGGCTTGTGGATCACTTGTGGATCACTTATGCACCTGGGCTTGTGGATCACTTGTGGATCACTTGTGCACCTGGGCCTTTCTGTTTATAGTTATGCAAAATGAGAACCTGGGCTCTAAAAAGGCCAAGGCCCAAACAAGAATTAGACCAAAAAGGCTTGGGCCTAAAAAAAGAAATGACTGTAAGAATTTTTTTTATAAAAGGCTGCATAATAGAAAATAAAAAGGCCAAGGCCCAAATTCGAACTAGACTAAAAAGGCTGTGGCCCAAAACAATAGTGGAATATAAAAAAATCATCAAAAAAAGGCTCCATTCCCAGAAAATAAAAGGCCAAATTATTGGGCCAGGCCCATGCAGATAAGCAAAATAAAGGGAAAAAAATTAAATGGGCTGAATTATTGGGCTTGGCCCATCAAGACGGCTGAAATGGACCGGGTTGATTCTATTTTACGACCTTTTCATTTGGTCGTAAGTCTGCCACGTCAGCTTGCCACGGTGGATCTGACGTGGTGTGGTCGGATTGCTAGTGACCAAAACAGTTGGTCATTAAATCTACGACCTTTTTTTGGTCATAAACATTTACGACCATTCCAGAAGAAAGGTCGCTATAGTCAGTTTACGACGGCCAGCTTTTGACCTTATGTTTTTGGTCACAAAAAGGTCATAAATGGAAATTTGTGACCATTCAGTGACCAATATTGGTGGTCATAAGTTGACATATTTCTTGTAGTGCTGCTCAAGCTTAATCTCCAGGAGAATATAGTGGAAGCTGCGCACGCATGCATAACTCATCAATTACATTACTATAACCTCGCTCGAGTAATAAGGGAAACCGAATATGCACAAGAAAGAGTATTTTATCTTTGTTTTGATTTATTATCAATGATTTGAGCAAGTTGGCCTCAGCATCATCGGCGTTCTTTTTAACCTGAAATTCATCTATGAGATTTGTGTTAATGAACCCAATATCATACATTTCTGCTTTTCTGCACTCGACGATCTTCAATCTGCATAATATAGTGAGGATAATCATATATACATGCAATGAAAGAGCTGAGCTATATATAGAGACTTAATGACAGAAGTAGTACTTACAGACAGTAGCAAGTGACCGTTAATTTATCGAGGGCCTTTTGATTGAACCACTGGAAGAACTACTCAAACGAAACAGTCAACAAATCAATTCCAACGAGGTCGTGCTCCTCTTTAACTCTCAGATACAAAGTATTCGTCCCCCCAGACTCTCTGCAGGTTTTCATGTACCAATCATGGAATCTTTGCATCATTGTTGTTAGAGATTTTTCATCTTTGACAAGAGGCCTCCCGTAATGGTATTGGTGTTCTTCCACCTCCAAGAAATCATAATGTACATCGTCGGGCAGGTAATCTTCAACATTGCTATAACCGGGCACCATCCTCGGATCATTAGTGACGATATCGCTAGACACCTTGAGCGGGGGGCACAATTGGTCTGCTTGTTTGCCGAGCTGGGCAATTTTTTCCCCAACTTGTCGTTCTGCTAACCTTCAATCACTGATAGTATTTCCCAACCGCTCCGCTTCGATATATACCTTTGCAGCAATGCGCTCATAGTTGTTTTTCAGCAGAGACTTTGGTGGTTTCCTCAGGGCATCGATAGTGCGCTTTGATTTCACCGGGTCTACCTTCTCCTTCGGAGGTGGATGTCTCTTTGCTTTCACCCCTTCAAAGAAGTCCTTCACTTATTTTTCCACAATATTTGCATTTTCTTCCATGGTCCTCTCGTATGGTAACTTCTCTAGAGGCTTGAGAGGTGGACCGAATTTGTATTGCCTCCCGCCTCCGGCTGTACTGCTAGACGTCGGAGCAGATGGAGCGGCTATGGCTGTCTTCTTTCGTGGTTGCTTACGAGGCGGAGTAGAAGGACTATGACGCACTGGAGTAGCCGGGGCGGCGGCGTGTCTATTCCGCCCTTGCTGGCGAGGCGGAGAAGGAGGAGGCTGGTGGCTGCTCGGGCGTGCCGGCGCAAGCGGAGAAGGAGGCGGAGTGCCGCCACACACCGGAGAAGAAGGCTGAGTGCCCTGATCACTCGCCGGAGGAGGCGGAGTGTCCTGACTCGCCGGAGGAGGAGGAGGCGGAGGCGTCCAGTTCAGAAGGTTGATGAGCTCCTTCCGCCATAGGCATGGAGTCTTCAGACAAGAACCCAGCCGAGTCTCCCTGTCACCCATAGGGTGGTCAAGCTGGAGGTCCTCAAATCCTTCTGTGATTTCATCCACAATCACCCTAGCATATCCTTATGGAATCGGCCGGCAGTGAAAAGTTGCACCAGGTTCAGAAGGTGCAACAGAGCCAACAGCCGCCTTGACTTTCAATTCCATCCACTGCGTCATAAGGTGGCAATTCTGAGACTTCGTGATAGCATCCATGGGGTAGCTAGCAGGAGCCGTGAAGACAGGCTCCCGAAGCAGCTCCGTGGAAGCCACGCTGCTTCCCCGCTGAGATGGCGGGGTAGCTTCGGGTGTAGCTTCGGCAGGTCGCGTGCTGCGAACTGCGTCTCGTTCCTCTAGCGCTTGTACCCTTGCATGCAGTGCCTGTAGTTGTGTCAACCCCTTTTTCTTCTTCCTCTCCTGGCGTTTGTAATCGCCTCCGTCGGGAAATACAGCCTTCCACGAAAGGGAGCCTGGCGTGCCTCGTGTCTGTCCGGGGTGCTCAGGATCCCCGAGGGCCTCTGTGAGCTCGTCGTTCTCTCTGTCCGGAACAAA
Source organism: Triticum monococcum (assembly GCA_034509565.1). Classification (NCBI taxonomy): domain Eukaryota; kingdom Viridiplantae; phylum Streptophyta; class Magnoliopsida; order Poales; family Poaceae; genus Triticum; species Triticum monococcum. Next base: position 678,952,917 of record CM067845.1, read on the forward strand.
TGTCCCTTGTTGCGCCTTTTCGATATACTCCTGAAGCTTCTTGATGGGTGTGTTCAGCTGCTCGTTGGTCCAAACGCACTTCCCTGTTACAGGGTCCAATTTTCCCCCAACCCCGAAGAACCAAGTCCTGCAACGGTCTGGCCAGCGTCACGTCTCTGGTTCGATCCCTTTATCAATGAGGTCATTCTCAGCCTTGTCCCACAACGGCCGGGCTTTTAGGTAGCCACCTGACCCCGTGCGATGGTGATGCTTCTTCTTTGCAGCATTTTTCTTGTTTGTGGCTGACATCTTTGCTGCTCTCTTAGATTTCTTTTTGGTGACGGGAAGGTGAAATTTTCCTGCAGCGCGGTCCAAAGATCAGCTTTCTGCCTATTGCTGACATAAGACACCTGAGAGTCTTTGTCCTTAGGCTTCAACCATTGCTCGATGTTGATCGGGATCATGTCCCTAACTAGAACCCCGCACCGAGCATGAAATTTTTGCTTGGTCCGGAGGGGTTCAATCGGTTGACCAACGCGACCAATTTTGATGATCGGGTACCTTTCATCCGCGCGCAACTTTCTCTTCGGGCCTTGTGGGAGTCCTGGATTAGGGGGTCTCCGGATAGCCGGACTATCTCCATTGGCCGGACTGTTAGACTATGAAGATACAAGATTGAAGACTTCGTCTCGTGTCCGGATGGGACTCTACTTGGCGTGGAAGGCAAGCTAGGCAATACGTATATGGATATCTCCGCCTTTGTAACCGACCTTGTGTAACCCTAACCCTCTCCGGTGTCTATATAAACCGAAGAGTTTTAGTCCGTAGGACAACAATCACAACAGACAATCATACCATAGGCTAGCTTCTAGGGTTTAGCCTCTCTGATCTCGTGGTAGATCTACTCTTGTAACACCCATATCATCAATATTAATCAAGCAGGACGTAGGGTTTTACCTCCATCAAGAGGGCCTGAACCTGGGTAAAACTTCGTGTCCCTTGCCTCCTGTTACCATCCGGCCTAGACGCACAGTTCGGGACCCCCTACCCGAGATCCGCCATTGACACCGACATTGGTGCTTTCATTGAGAGTTCCTCTGTGTCGTCGCTGTTAGGCTTGATGGCTCCTACTATCATCGATAGCAATGCGGTCCAGGGTGAGACTTTTCACCCCGGACAGATCTTCGTATTCGGCGGCTTTGCACTGCGGGCTAATTCGCTTGGCCATTTGGAGCAGATTGAAAGCTATGCCCCTGGCCATCAGGTCAGATTTGGAAGTTTGAATTACACGGCCAACATCCGTGGGGACTTGATCTTCGACGGATTCGAGCCGCAGCCGGGCGCGCCCCACTGTCGCGATGGGTATGACCTAGCTCTACCGCCGAACAGTACCCCAAAAGCCGCGCCCGCATCAGCTCCGACCCTTAGCTCGGAGCCAGCTGCGCCAATCGAGGACGGGTGGCTAGACAATGCCTCAGGGGCTGCAGTCTCGACGGTGATTGAGCCAAACACCAGCATAATCCTCTGCGTAGCCCGTGACTCCAAGGTGCCGGACTCTCTTCCGGACCCCGAACCATCCGCGCCCCTGCCAATCGAATCCGATTGGGCGCCGATCATGGAATTCACCGCCGCGGATATCTTTCAGCACTCGCCTTTCGGCGACATTCTGAATTCACTAAGGTCTCTCTCTTTGTCAGGAGAGCCCTGGCTGTATTATGGCCAACATGTTGGGGAACGTTGCAGAAAACAAAAATTTTCCTACTCGTTTCACCAAGATCCATCTAGGAGTTCATCAAGCAACGAGTATTCAGATTGCATCTACATACCTTTGTAGATCACGAGCGGAAGCGTTCGTTAGAACGAGGATGAAGTAGTCGTACACGACGTGATCCAAATCACCGATGACCAGCGCCGAACGGACGGCACCTCCGCATTCAACACACGTACGGGACGGGAGACGTCTCCTCCTTCTTAATCCAACAAGGGAGAGGAGAGGTTGATGAAGAACCAGCAGCACGACGGCGTGGTGGTGGATGCAGGGCGTCACAGTTGCAGGGCTTCGCCTTTGCAACGAGAGAGAGACGTAACGGGGAGAGAGGGAGGCGCCAGGGGCTGGTGTCTGAAGTCCCTCCTCTCCCCCACTATATATAGGGGTGCCAAGGGGGGGTGGTGCGCAGCCTAGGAGATCTGATCTCCTAGGTGCGGCGGCCAGGGGAGGGTTTCCCTCCCCCCCAAGGCACCTCGGGGTGCCTTCCACCACTTGGACTCCTCCTTGGTGGAAACCCTAGGCGCATGGGCCTAGTAGGGCTGGTGCCCTTGGCCCATGTAGGTCAAGGCGCACCCCCTACAGCCCATGTGGCCCCCCGGGACAGGTGGCCCCACCCGGTGGGCCCACGGGACCCCTCCGGTGGTCCCGGTACAATACCGATAACCCCGAAACTTGTCCCGATGGCCGAAACAGCACTTCCTATATATAATTCTTTACCTCCGGACTATTCCGGAGCTCCTCGTGACGTTCGGGATCTCATCCGGGACTCCGAACAACATTCGGGTTACTGCATATACATATCTTCACAACCCTAGCGTCACCGAACCTTAAGTGTGTAGACCCTACGGGTTCGGGAGACAAGCAGACATGACCGAGACGACTCTCCGGTCAATAACCAACAGCGGGATCTGGATACCCATGTTGGCTCCCACATGCTCCACGATGATCTCATCGGATGAACCACGATGTCGAGGATTCAATCAACCCCGTATGCAATTCCCTTTGTCAATCGATATATTACTTGCCCGAGATTCGATCGTCGGTATCCCAATACCTCATTCAATCTTGTTACCGGCAAGTCACTTTACTCGTACCGTAAAGCATGATCCCGTGACCAGACACTTGGTCACTTTGAGCTCATTATGATGATGCATTACCGAGTGGGCCCAGTGATACTTCTCCGTCATACGGAGTGACAAATCCCAGTCTTGATCCGTGTCAACCCAACAGACACTTTCGGAGATACCCGTAGTCTACCTTTATAGTCACCCAGTTACGTTGTGACGTTTGGTACACCCAAAGCACTCCTACGGTATCCGGGAGTTACACGATCTCATGGTCTAAGGAAAAGATACTTGACATTGCAAAACTCTAGCAAAACGAACTACACGATCTTTATGCTATGTTTATGATTGGGTCTTGTCCATCACATCATTCTCTTAATGATGTGATCTCGTTATCAATGACATTCAATGTCCATAGCCAGGAAACCATGACTATCTGTTGATCAACGAGCTAGTCAACTAGAGGCTTACTAGGGACATGTTGGTGTCTGTTAGTCACACATGTATTACGGTTTCCGCATAACACAATTATAGCATGAATAAAGACAATTACCATGAACAAGGAAATATAATATTAATGCTTTTATTATTGCCTCTAGGGCATATTTCCAACAGTCTCCCACTTGCACTAGAGTCAATAATCTAGTTACATTGTGATGAATCGAACACCCATGGAATTCAGGTGTTGATCATGTTTTGCCCTAGGGAGAGGTTTAGTCAACGGATCGGCTACATTCAGGTCCGTATGTACTTTACAAATATCTATGTCTCCATCTTGAACATTTTCACGAATGGAGTTGAAGCGACGCTTGATGTGCCTTGTCTTCTTGTGAAACCTGGGCTCCTTGGCAAGTGCAATAGCTCCAGTGTTGTCACGGAAGAGCTTGATCGGCCCCGACGCATTGGGTATGACTCCGAGGTTGGTGATGAACTCCTTCACCCAAATTGCTTCATGTGCTGCCTCTAAGGCTGCCATGTACTCCGCTTCACATGTAGATCCCGCCACGACGCTTTGCTTGCAACTGCACCAGCTTACTGCCCCACCATTCAAAATATACACGTATCCGGTTTGTGACTTTGAGTCATCCAGATCTGTGTCGAAGCTAGCAGCGACGTAACCCTTTACGACGAGCTCTTCGTCACCTCCATAAACGAGAAACATCTCCTTAGTCCTTTTCAGGTACTTCAGGATATTCTTGACCGTTGTCCAGTGTTCCTTGCCGGGATTACTTTGGTACCTTCCTACCAAACTTACGGCAAGGTTTACATCAGGTCTGGTACACAGCATGGCATACATAATAGAACCTATGGCTGAGGCATAGGGGATGACACTCATCTCTTCTATTTCTTCTGCCGTGGTCGGACTTTGAGCCGAGCTCAATTTTATACCTTGCAGTACAGGCAAGAACCCCTTCTTAGACTGATCCATATTGAACTTCTTCAATATCTTATCAAGGTATGTGCTTTGTGAAAGACCTATGAGGCGTCTCGATCTATCTCTATAGATCTTGATGCCTAATATATAAGCAGCTTCTCCAAGGTCCTTCATTGAAAAACTCTTATTCAAGTAGGCCTTGATGCTGTCCAAGAGTTCTATATCATTTCCCATCAAAAGTATGTCATCTACATATAGTATGAGAAATGCTACAGAGCTTCCACTCACTTTCTTGTAAACACAGGCTTCTCCATAAGTCTGCGTAAACCCAAACGCTTTGATCATCTCATCAAAGCGAATGTTCCAACTCCGAGATGCTTGCACCAGCCCATAAATCGAGCGTTGGAGCTTGCATACTTTGTCAGCATTCTTAGGATCGACAAAACCTTCCTGCTGCATCATATACAATTCTTCCTTAAGGTAACCATTAAGGAATGCCGTTTTGACGTCCATTTGCCATATTTCATAATCGTAAAATGCGGCAATTGCTAACATGATTCGGACGGACTTTAGCTTCGCTATCGGTTGGAAAGTCTCATCGTAGTCAACCCCTTGAACTTGTCGATAACCCTTAGCGACAAGCCGAGCTTTATAGATGGTCACATTACCATCCGCGTCTGTCTTCTTCTTAAAGATCCATTTATTCTCTATGGCTCGCCTTTCAACGGGCAAGTCAGTCAAAGTCCATACTTCGTTTTCATACATGGATCCTATCTCGGATTTCATGGCTTCTAGCCATTTGTCAGAATCCGGGCCCGCCATCGCTTCTTCATAGTTCGAAGGTTCACCGTTGTCTAACAACATGATTTCCAAGACAGGGTTGCCGTACCACTCTGGTGCGGAACGTGTCCTTGTGGACCTTCGAATTTCAGTAGGAGCTAGATCAGAAGTATCTTGATCATTATCATTAACTTCCTCTCTAGTCGGTGCTGGCACCTCAGGAACATTTTCTTGAGTTGCGCCATTTTCCGGTTCAAGAGGCAATACTTCATCTAGTTCTACTTTCCTCCCACTTACTTCTTTCGAGAGAAACTCCTTCTCTAGAAAGGATCCATTCTTGGCAACAAAGACCTTGCCTTCGGATCTGAGGTAGAAGGTATACCCAATAGTTTCTTTAGGGTATCCTATGAAGACGCATTTTTCCGACTTGGGTTCGAGCTTTTCAGGTTGAAGTTTCTTGACATAAGCATCGCATCCCCAAACTTTTAGAAACGACAGCTTAGGTTTCTTCCCAAACCATAATTCATACGGTGTCGTCTCAACGGATTTCGACGGAGCCCTATTTAAAGTGAATGCGGCAGTCTCTAAAGCATAGCCCCAAAAAGATAGCGGTAAATCGGTAAGAGACATCATAGACCGCACCATATCTAATAGAGTGCGATTACGACGTTCGGACACACTGTTACGCTGAGGTGTTCCAGGCGGCGTTAGTTGTGAAACTATTCCACATTTTCTTAAGTGTGTGCCAAATTCGTGACTCAAGTATTCTCCTCCACGATCTGATCGTAGAAACTTGATTTTCCTGTCACGTTGATTCTCAACCTCACTCTGAAATTCCTTGAACTTTTCAAAGGTTTCAGACTTGTGTTTCATTAAGTAGACATACCCATATCTACTCAAGTCATCAGTGAGAGTGAGAACATAACGATAGCCATCGCGAGCCTCAACACTCATTGGACCGCACACATCAGTATGTATGATTTCCAATAAGTTGGTTGCTCGCTCCATTGATCCTGAGAACGGAGTCTTGGTCATTTTACCCATGAGGCATGGTTCGCACATGTCAAATGATTCATAATCAAGAGACTCTAAAAGTCCATCTGCATGGAGCTTCTTCATGCGTTTGACACCTATGTGACCAAGGCGGCAGTGCCACAAGTATGTGGGACTATCATTATCAACCTTACATCTTTTGGTATTCACACTATGAACATGTGTAGCATTACGCTCGAGATTCATTAAGAATAAACCATTCACCATAGGAGCATGACCATAAAACATATCTCTCATATAAATGGAACAACCATTATTCTCGGATTTAAATGAGTAGTCATCTCGAATTAAACGAGATCCCGATACAATGTTCATGCTCAAAGCTGGCACTAAATAACAATTATTGAGGTTTAAAACTAATCCTGTAGGTAAATGAGGAGGCAGCGTGCCGACGGCGATCACATCGACCTTGGAACCATTCCCGACGCGCATCGTCACCTCGTCCTTCGCCAGTCTCCGTTTATTCCACAGCTCCTGCTTCGAGTTACAAATGTGAGCAACTGCACCGGTATCAAATACCCAAGAGCTACTACGAGTACTGGTTAGGTACACATCAATTACATGTATATCACATATACCTTTTGTTTTGCAGGCCTTCTTGTCCGCTAAGTATTTGGGGCAATTCCGCTTCCAGTGACCACTTCCCTTGCAATAAAAACACTCAGTCTCGGGCTTGGGTCCATTCTTTGGCTTCTTCCCGGCAGCTTGCTTGCCGGGCGTGGCAACTTCCTTGCCGTCCTTCTTGAAGTTCTTTTTACCCTTACCCTTCTTGAACTTAGTGGTTTTATTCACAATCAACACTTGATGTTCCTTCTTGACTTCTACCTCTGCTGATTTCAGCATAGCAAATACTTCAGGAATGGTCTTTTCCATCCCCTGCATATTGAAGTTCATCACAAAGCTCTTGTAGCTCGGTGGAAGCGACTGGAGGATTCTGTCAATGACCGCATCATCCGGGAGATTAACTCCCAGCTGAGTCAAGCGGTTATGCAACCCAGACATAGTGAGTATGTGCTCACTGACAGAACTGTTTTCCTCCATCTTACAGCTGAAGAATTTGTCGGAGACTTGATATCTCTCGACCCGGGCATGAGCTTGAAAAACCATTTTCAGCTCTTCGAACATCTCATATGCTCCGTGTCTCTCAAAACGTTTTTGGAGCCCCGGCTCTAAGCTGTAAAGCATGCCGCATTGAACGAGGGAGTAGTCATCGGTACGTGCCTGCCAAGCGTTCATAACGTCTTGTTCAGCAGGGAGGACAGGTGCGTCACCCAGCGGTGCTTGTAGGACATAATCTTTCTTGGCAGCTATGAGGATGATCCTCACGTTCCGGACCCAGTCCGTGTTGTTGCTGCCATCGTCTTTCAGCTTGGTTTTCTCTAGGAACGCGTTGAAGTTGAGGACTACGTTGGCCATTTGATCTACAAGACATATTGTAAATATTTTAGACTAAGTTCATGATAATTAAGTTCATAAAATCAAATTATTTATGAACTCCCACTTAGATAGACATCCCTCTTCTAGTCATCTAAGTATAACATGATCCGAGTTAACTAGGCCATGTCCGATCATCACGTGAGACGGACTAGTCAACTTCGGTGAACATCTTCATGTTGATCGTATCTTCTATACGACTCATGCTCGACCTTTCGATCTTCTGTGTTTCGAGGCCATGTCTGTACATGCTAGGCTCGTCAAGTCAACCTAAGTGTTTGCATGTGTAAATCTGTCTTACACCCGTTGTATGTGAACGTTAGAATCTATCACACCCGATCATCACGTGGTGCTTCGAGACAACGAACTATCGCAACGGTGCACAGTTAGGGGGAACACTTCTTGAAATTATTATGAGGGATCATCTTATTTACTACCGTCGTTCTAAGTAAACAAGATGCAAAAACATGATAAACATCACATGCAATCAAATAATAAACGTGACATGATATGGCCAATATCACATAGCTCCTTTGATCTCCATCTTGGGGCTCCATGATCATCTTGTCACCGGCTTGACACCATGATCTCCATCATCATGATCTCCATCATCGTGTCTCCATGAAGTTGCTCGCCAACTATTACTTCTACTACTATGGCTAACGCGTTTAGCAATAAAGTAAAGTAATTTACATGGCGTTTCTCAATGACACGCAAGTCATATAAAAGAATAAAGACAACTCCTATGGCTCCTGCCGGTTGTCATACTCATCGACATGCAAGTCATGATTCCTATTACAATAGCATGAACATCTCATACATCACATATAGATCATTCATCATTCATCACAACTTTGGCCATATCATATCACAAACCACTTGCTGCAAAAACAAGTTAGACGTCCTCTAATTGTTGTTGCAAGTTTTACGTGGCTGAATTAGGGTTCTAGCAAGAACGTTTTCTTACCTACGTGAAAGCCACAACGTGATTTGTCAACTTCTATTTACCCTTCATAAGGACCCTGTTCATCGAATCCGCTCCAACTAAAGTAGGAGAGACAGACACCCGCCAGCCACCTTATGCAACTAGTGCATGTTAGTCGGTGGAACCGGTCTCACGTAAGCATACGTGTAAGGTTGGTCCGGGCCGCTTCATCCCACAAAACCGCTGAAGCAAGAAAAGACTAGTAGCGGCAAGAAAGTTGACAAATCCACGCCCACAACTAATTGTGTTCTACTCGCGCAAGAAGAACTACGCATAGACCTAGCTCATGATGCCACTGTTGGGGAACGTTGCAGAAAACAAAAATTTTCCTACTCGTTTCACCAAGATCCATCTAGGAGTTCATCAAGCAACGAGTATTCAGATTGCATCTACATACCTTTGTAGATCACGAGCGGAAGCGTTCGTTAGAACGAGGATGAAGTAGTCGTACACGATGTGATCCAAATCACCGATGACCAGCGCCGAACGGACGGCACCTCCGCATTCAACACACGTACGGGACGGGAGACGTCTACTCCTTCTTGATCCAGCAAGGGAGAGGAGAGGTTGATGAAGAACCAACAGCACGACGGCGTGGTGGTGGATGCAGGGCGTCACAGTTGCAGGGCTTCGCCTTCGCAACGAGAGAGAGACGTAACGGGGAGAGAGGGAGGCGCCAGGGGCTGGTGTCTGAAGTCCCTCCTCTCCCCCACTATATATAGGGGTGCCAAGGGGGGGGGGGTGCGCAGCCTAGGAGATCTGATCTCCTAGGTGTGGCGGCCAGGGGAGGGTTTCCCTCCCCCCCAAGGCACCTCGGGGTGCCTTCCACCACTTGGACTCCTCCTTGGTGGAAACCCTAGGCGCATGGGCCTAGTAGGGCTGGTGCCCTTGGCCCATGTAGGTCAAGGTGCACCCCCTACAGCCCATGTGGCCCCCCGGGACAGGTGGCCCCACCCGGTGGGCCCACGGGACCCCTCCGGTGGTCCCGGTACAATACCGATAACCCCGAAACTTGTCCCGATGGCCGAAACAGCACTTCCTATATATAATTCTTTACCTCCGGACTATTCCGGAGCTCCTCGTGACGTCCGGGATCTCATCCGGGACTCCGAACAACATTCGGGTTACTACATATACATATCTTCACAACCCTAGCGTCACTGAACCTTAAGTGTGTAGACCCTACGGGTTCGGGAGACAAGCAGACATGACCGAGACGACTCTCTGGTCAATAACCAACAGCGGGATCTGGATACCCATGTTGGCTCCCAGATGCTCCACGATGATCTCATCGGATGAACCACGATGTCGAGGATTCAATCAACCCCATATGCAATTCCCTTTGTCAATCGATATATTACTTGCCCGAGATTCGATCGTCGGTATCCCAATACCTCGTTCAATCTCGTTACCGGCAAGTCACTTTACTTGTACCGTAAAGCATGATCCCGTGACCAGACACTTGGTCACTTTGAGCTCATTATGATGATGCATTACCGAGTGGGCCCAGTGATACCTCTCCGTCATACGGAGTGACAAATCCCAGTCTTGATCCGTGTCAACCCAACAGACACTTTCGGAGATACCCGTAGTCTACCTTTATAGTCACCCAGTTACGTTGTGATGTTTGGTACACCCAAAGCACTCCTACGGTATCCGGGAGTTACACGATCTCATGGTCTAAGGAAAAGATACTTGACATTGCAAAACTCTAGCAAAACGAACTACACGATCTTTATGCTATGTTTATGAATGGGTCTTGTCCATCACATCATTCTCTTAATGATGTGATCTCGTTATCAATGACATTCAATGTCCATAGCCAGGAAACCATGACTATCTGTTGATCAACGAGCTAGTCAACTAGAGGCTTACTAGGGACATGTTGGTGTCTGTTATTCACACATGTATTACGGTTTCCGCATAACACAATTATAGCATGAATAAAGACAATTACTATGAACAAGGAAATATAATAATAATGCTTTTATTATTGCCTCTAGGGCATATTTCCAACACAACATGATTGGGATGTGAACGACAAAGAAATTTGACGCCCACCCACCACCCACTTAATAGCCATTGTCGATGACTCAATCGACATGCTCGACTTCGACTCCGAAGACATCGACGGTATGGACAACGATGCGGGAGGCGAAGAGGAACCACCGCCCACAGGGCGCTGGACGTCCACTTCATCATATGACGTATACATGGTGGACACACCAAAAGAAGACGACGACGAGGAACGAAAGGATGCACCGAAGGCTTATTCCCTCGAGAAGCAGTCAAAGCGGTGGCGCAAGCGCCGCCCCAAATCATGCCTCGCCAGAAATAACGACAACACAGACCCAGCGTTGGAGCAGGACGAACCACTGCCGGACCACGGCAATATGGAGAATCAAACCAAACAAACCAATTCTGTCCTAGATAATAGTCCGGACGACACAACGCCGGACAGGCACCCGGAGCAGCAGAATGCCCGTCAAAGGCTTGTTGCCACCCCAAGGAGTCTGAAAAAGCAGAAGCAAAGGCTCAAGGCTGCGCATGACACACTCCAAATCAGATGGAGTAAAGTACTCAACACAGCAGCAAAGTACGGCGACAATCGCCCCACCAAGAGCTACCCAAAGCGGAAGTTGCTACCTGAATTCGATGAGGAGGCCTCAAACCCCTCACAACCAAAAATCAAAACAGCCACCTGGCTGGATAGACGACCTCACGGCCAACATAAAGCGGCAAACAATGCCACCCACAAGACAATACGCGATTCACGCGAGGGCTTGCACCAAAAGGACAACGCAACCAGATCCATCTATGGACCACGCAAGCGCGCCCCAGCATACGATATAACACAACAAACATCCGAACAACGCGGTACACCTAGATACAGGGGTGCCGCATACCCCCTATGTTTCACCGATGAGGTGCTGGATCATGAATTTCCAGAGGGATTCAAACCTATAAACATAGAGTCATACGACGGAACAACAGACCCTGGGGTCTGGATCGAGGACTATATCCTCCACATCCATATGGCTTGAGGAGATGATCTCCACGCCATCAAGTACTTACCACTCAAACTCAAAGGGCCAGCTCGTCATTGGCTTAAAGGCCTCCCCGAAAACTCCATTGGAAGCTGGGCAGAGGTCGAAGACGCTTTTTGGGCAAACTTTCAAGGGACTTATGTCCGGCCTCCGGCCGCGGATGATTTGAGTCATATAACTCAACAGCCCGGAGAGTCAGCCCGAAAGCTTTGGAACAGGTTTCTCACTAAAAAGAACCAAATTGTCGACTGCCCGGATGCCAAAGCCTTGGCAGCTTTTAAGCACAGCATCCGTGACGAATGGCTTGCCCGACACCTCGGCCAAGAAAAACCGAGAACAATGGTAGCATTAACAAGCCGCATGACCCGCTTTTGCGCGGGTGAAGACAGCTGGCTAGCCCGATGCAGCTCCAGCGACCCCAGTACACCTGAAGTTAGAGATGGAAACGGGAAATCACGGCGCAACAACAATAACAAACGCCGGAATAAAAGAGACAACACGAAGAGCATGACAGTAAACACCGGATTCAAAAGCTCTCGGCCAAGTCAGCAAAAGCCGCCCCCTAAAGGCGCCAGAGACGAACTGTCCAGCCTAAACAAAATTCTGGACCAAATATGTCAGGTCCACAGCACCCCTGGCAAACCAGCCAATCATACCCACAGAGAATGTTGGCTCTTCAAGCAGTCCGGCAAGCTCAACGCCATACACAAGGGGGAGGATACACCAAGCGAAGATGAGGATGAGCCTCTCAAGGAAGACACTGGGGAACAAAAGAAATTTCCACCAGAAGTCAAAACAGTAAATGTGTTACATGTGATCAATGGAAGAAACAAAATGGCACTCCCAGAAAAATACGCCCGAAGGCCTATCGCCGCGGAGTCCTGCCACTGGCCGTCTCAACCGATCACTTTCGACCATCGTGATTACTCAGCAAGTATCCGACGTGCAGGATGGGCTGCCCTGGTATTAGACCCAATAATTAACGGATACCACTTCACACTAGTCCTGATGGACGGTGGCAGCAGTCTAAACCTGATATACCAGGATACAATCCGCGAAATGGGGATAGGCCCAACAAAAATTTGCCATAGCAATATTACCTTTAAAGGAGTAATGCCAGGCCCAGGGGCTCATTGCATGGGCTCCCTGCTACTAAAAGTTATATTCGGCTTCCCCGATAACTTCCGTAGCGAACATTTAACCTTCCACAACGCTCCGTTCCAAAGTGGCTATCAAGCACTACTCGGACGCGAAGCTTTCGCTCGCTTTAACGCAATACCACACTATGCTTCCCTCACACTCAAGATACCCGGTCCACGTGGCATCATTACAGTGAACGGAAGTATTAAGCGATCTCTGTGCGCCGAAGAGCATGCGGCTGCCCTGGCAGCCACACACTAAAAACGGCCTCACCAACTAAAGCATTTAGCAGGTCGTCACGACCTCGGACATGGTTAGACGAGTCCAGGGCAGCTATATGCAATTTATACCGGATCAATGATCACACCCCTATTACCAATACAAGGGGCTCAACATGCGCAGACAAGTGGCAATTCTTACTTACCTTGAATCATACATGATTTCTTTAAAAAACTATCTTTTTGCACGACAGCTTTTTCACCTAAGCTCCTCTCTTTTACAGATAATCATCGTGCTACACCCGTACAAGATACGGCACAACGGAGACACAGGCGCAGACGTGCACCAGGGACCCGCTCCAAGGATTCTTTTTAGATTAAGACCCTGCGTAAACCTTTTTTTACTGTCTCTTGTTGATACATATCCACCGAATTCTCAGCACAGTTGAGAAGGACGCTGGCGTCTTGGCATGTGGCCACGTCAGAATAATGCACGTACCTGGACACAAGGGGCTTCTTACGAAGGGCACTATTTAGGCTCGGTTTATACCATAAAGACCGAATGCCTTAGGGAGTGTTCGGCGCCGCGAGTTTGGCCTTATATGCATCAGCTTCGAATCATTGTCTTTGGTCAAATGTTGGGTTTGCCCGGCTCCTGTGTTTTGGTGCCTTATGTTCCGCTTTACCGGCTAAGGTAGCACCAGGAGAACTACTGCGATTGTGCCCTGGTTCATCCGGACAAGCACCTCAGTAGAGAAAGCCGAAAACTGACTGTCATGATATAGCGTGAGACTGGTCAACCACTCGGTGACCTATCGGAATGTTAGAATTCCTCCGCCTTAATGAAGGGCCATTTTTCGGCCAGGCATGTACGCACCCCGCGATCGGGAGAGTGCGGAGCCACCAGGGGCTATCTAGTAGCCCCATTGTCAAACTCCTATGGCTAAGTGAAAGTGTTAAAGCATTATAGTCCGGTTGCCTCGCTCGCTATGCTTTCACCTCCTTAATAGGACCAAGACGTTGGGTTAAGTGTGAACACGCATTTTTGCGAGCACCCCTGCATTTTATGCGTGGGTGTTGAAGCCGACGACTGCAATCTTTCAGGTTATACACAGGTATACATAAACGGCCGCACAGGAGGCATCATACTACTTTCAGGCAAAAGTATAAAAATAACCTTATAAAAAATTCATAAAAGCATTGTGCTTACAATGAGAATACATATCTCTCAAACATAATATTTTTCGAGCACTGGGCCTCTATCAAACGAGCATCCTCGAGAACATCCTCGAAATAGTGCTCGGCAGCCACCTAGCCTATGGCCGATCCCTGCGCCGCAACAGTGGTAGCGTCCATCTCCGCGCAGTATGCTTTAACACGGGAAAGGGCCATCCGCGAGCCTTCTATGCACGCCGACCTCTTCATCGCATTAATGCGCGGCACCACATCAAGGAACTGCTGCACTAAGCTGGAACAACTGTTCGGATTTGGCCTTTCCGGCCATAGCTGATCCACAACAGACCTCATGGCGAGTCCGGACAACCTATTCAGTTCGGCCCATTCGGCTAGCTGGTCAGTCAATGAAAGCGGACGCTCTGGAACGTGGAATTGCGTCCAGAACAGCTTGTCCACTTCATGATCTATCTGGTCTTGGAAGTACTTGGCCGCATCTGCAATGCTCGCCGCCAAATCCATATACGCATCTACCAAACTCCATAGCCGATCCAGAGGGGCATACCGTGGATCTCCGAACTTCCTCCGTAACATGAAGGGTTTCCCAGCCGCAATATACCCGGCTTCCTGCAGCTCCTCCTTCTTCGCTCTCATAGCAGAACGGGTGTCTTTGTCCGCCGCCACGGTCTTCTCAAGGTCCGTTGCCTTTTCTCGGTTTTCTTTCTCAAGGAACCGGCAACGGTCGGCAGTGTCTTTTAATTCTATGGCCAACTTGGCCATCTTCTCCTGGCTCTCGCAATCTGCGGCCTTCTCGGCTTTCAACTCTTCGGCTGCCTTCAAAGCAGCCGCATTACTAATCCTCGCTTGTTCCTTGGCTCGGGCAAGTTCCGTCCGCAAGGCTTCCATGGTGGCAGCTCCATCTGCAGTCACAACATATTAAAGATACTAGCATTATGCTGCTCTTACTATGTGGCGTTCACCGGATAATAACACTTACTCTGTGCCTCGTCAAGCCTCTTGTTAACAAGCTCAATGTCGGCATCTGCCGCATCCAGTTGCCGTTTTAATTGGGCAAACTCACTAATCCAGCTAGCCACCGGAGCTTCCACCACCTGCACATAGAGGCAGTTTGGTTATTGCCTGGGAATATGATCCTCTGTCCGCCGCCGTTCTCGACAACAACCAGAGTCTCAGGGGCTACTATCTACACAGGGCACACCTAACATGTGTAGTACTATCACATACTATCTCACATACCTCAAAGCATGTCAATAGACTCATAAAGGCTTCATGTAATCCGCTTTCAGCGGACGAGATTCTCTCCATCACTGTACCCATCAGCGTACGGTGCTCTTCTGAGATGGTCGCTCGCCCCACCAACTCCCTCAGAACGTCCGACCGCACACCAGACAGTGCCAGACTCTTTCGTATGCTCTCTTCGGGAGCCGGACACTGGGGACTTCGGGGGTCTACAGGATTATCTTCTGGCCTCACCGGATCCGGAGAGGCCCTCCGCGATGACACTTCGGGGTCGCCCGCTTCTGGAGCGGAGGAGTCCGGGGGAGGTGTTTCGCTCTCCATAATCTCTGGAAGAAGATCCCCCGAAGACGAGCTCATTTGAGAGGGGCTGAGGCCCGAACTGCAAGATATATGCGGTGGTTATTTTCTCAGAGGAAAAAGATAGCATACCCTTACTATTAAAATATTTTGGATCACTTACGACTCATTGGAGGGCTGATCCCCCCGCGGACCCCCCAAGGCAGGACCCTCAGTGGGAGGCCTCTTCTCCCGTTTGGAGGCTTCGGCTTCCGGATCCTCGGAAGCAGTCATTTTCCTCCCCCGATCATCCTCCTTCATGGAGACGCTCGTTCCCTCGGTTGGAGCGGATAGCGATGGGGGCCCGCGTCCGCCTGTATTATCTCCCTTGATATCTTCCTTCAAGGGCTCCGGGCAAGGTGCGACCTCGAGCATCTTCTCCAATACCGGATTTTCCAAACCCTTAGGGAGGGGGGCCAAACACCGAATCATCTTCGCCTTTGTTAGCCAGTCCTGGTCAAAAAGCGAACTCTCAGAAATAACTTCAAATAAAAGACAACGTATCCGGCTAGAGGATTTCTTACTTGTTCGGCGGCGCGGTTACTGCTCAGGCCCACATCCTCGGTGATATCTAGACATTCCACTTGAGGTCCGAAGAATGACTTGTATATCTCCTCGTGCGTCAGGCCGAGGAAACTTTGAATGGCAGGTGGTCCCTCTAGGTTGAACTCCCACAAGCGTAGGGGCCGGCGTTTGCAAGGCTGGACTTGACGAACCAGCATAACTTGTATTACCGCAACCAAATTAAAATCTCCCTCAAAGAGATCTCGGATGCGTCTTTGCAGTATAGGCACGTCCTTGGCTGGACCCTAGCTCAGACCCCTGCTAATCTATGACATCAGTTGTGGTGGGGGGGCCGGGCGGAAAGCGGGGGCAGCCGCCCACTTGGCACTTCTGGGAGCCGTGACGTAAAACCACTCCCGTTTCCATAATTCGGGCACCTATGGAAAGGAACCTTCGGCCATCGAGCTCCTGCCATCTTGCCTATTGATGCACCTCCGCACGCTGCATGTTGCCCCTCGATCATCTTTGGTTGTACTTCAAAGGTCTTGAGCCACAGGCCGAAGTGAGGGGTCACACGGAGGAAGGCCTCACACACGACAATAAATGTCATGATGTGGAGAAAGGAGTCCGGAGCTAGATCGCGGAAATCTAGCCCGTAATAGAACATCAAGCCCCTGACAAAAGGATCCAGAGTGAGGCCTAGACCTCGGAGGAAGTGGGAGATGAACACAATGTTCTTGTTGGGTTCGGGGGTAGGGACGACCTGCCCTCGAGCAGACAGCCGATGCGAAACCTTGGCGGTCAGGTATCTGGCCTCCCTCAACTTCTTAATGTCCTCTTCCGTCACGGAGGAGGGCATCCATCAGCCTTGAAGGCTGGATCCGGACATGATTGAAGATCCGGAGCACCTAACCTGGGCATTGGGTGTTAGAACTCGAGGCGGAGGAAGGGTTCGATTGAGCACGAGAGAGAAAAAGCAAAAACCTCGTCCCTTTATAAAGAGGGTGAATATCAAGCGTCCTCTCCGTAGCCGTTTAGGACTTGCCTATAATCTAGGAGTCCTAGACACGGTTGGGTTACCCACGACCGCATTAATGAGAATCCCAGCCATTTAGGACTTGCCTATAATCTAGGAGTCCTAGACACGGTTGGGTTACCCACGACCGCATTAATGAGAATCCCATAATTGGGGGAACACGATCTCCGCTTCGGCAAGACGTGTCACGAAACCGCCTTGCGTTATGTGTGGAGCTGGTTAAAAGAAACGGTTCGAATAATCACCGGGCCATGACATAACATCATGCTGCCAAAACAAGCCAGCAAATTAGATATGCGAAAACGTTATTCTCTCTGCGGTGGAATGTGGAATTTATTTTGCAGGGTCGGACACTATCCTCGTATTCAACTTCTTCTGTCATGTATTCGGAGAAGGAATCCGCCTTGCAATGCCGAAGACAATACTGCGCGCTAGACTCGTCATCATTGAAGCCTGGTTTAGGGGCTACTGTGGGAGTCCTGGATTAGGGGGTCTCCGGATAGCCGGACTATCTCCATTGGCCGGACTGTTAGACTATGAAGATACAAGATTGAAGACTTCGTCTCGTGTCCGGATGGGACTCTACTTGGCATGGAAGGCAAGCTAGGCAATACGCATATGGATATCTCCTCCTTTGTAACCGACCTTGTGTAACCCTAACCCTCTCCGGTGTCTATATAAACCGAAGAGTTTTAGTCCGTAGGACAACAATCACAACAGACAATCATACCATAGGCTAGCTTCTAGGGTTTAGCCTCTCTGATCTCGTGGTAGATCTACTCTTGTAACACCCATATCATCAATACTAATCAAGCAGGACGTAGGGTTTTACCTCCATCAAGAGGGCCCGAACCTGGGTAAAACTTCGTGTCCCTTGCCTCCTGTTACCATCTGGCCTAGACGCACAGTTCGGGACCCCCTACCCGAGATCCGCCGGTTTTGACACCGACAGGCCTCGTCTCGTTACCGAAGTGTTGCTCGATCCGGAGGGCTAGAAAAGAAGAAAAAGAAGAGAGTTAATATGTGTACATACCAAAAACAATTAATGCATCAATTAGCTATAGTCAGCACATGCTTAATTAATAAATATATATACCTGGCCGGACTCCGTTCGGTCACTGGATCCGTCATCACGGTGTCCTTCCCCCTCCATTCGATCATCGGAGACGTCATCACGGTGTCCTTCCTCCTCCATTGTTTGATCGTCGTCGTAGCCTGCTTCTTCATCCTGTCTTTCCAAACCATCGACGCATGTGTTGTTGAGAAATGACAAGACGGCATCACTTTCGTGTGCGATTATCTCCCCCAACACCGCTTCTGTTGCTTCGTCTCGGGGGTGCGGATCCATAGTTTCTGCAAATATTTACAACATGGCAATTATTATTCAAACATGACAGATGGATATATTAGTGACAAACATAGAACTAGCTAGCTAAGCACAATAAGGAATCATATTAGTGGCCTGGCCTCGACACTTCTCTAGGGTTTGGGGTGGCCTCGGTAACGCTTCAAGGGTTTGGGGTGGCCTCAACAACGCTTCAAGGGTTTGGGGTGGCATCGATGACAACGCTCTTTTAACTTGGAAAATTTGGGTGGCCTCAAGAGAGTTTGTCGATCGGGTAGGGGCGCGACGGGAGGGGGTAGGAGACCGACATCATTTTTTCTAGGGTTTCGGTGTCCTCGAGAGTTTTGGTCGAGGGAGAGGGCCGGGGGGTGCTCCGGACGTCCCCCCTCACTTTAACAAAGAACTACATTAAAAAAAGTCTTGCTTTGCCGCGGGTGCTCGATCGGTGCGACGTGGACTCGGTGGAAACGCTTTAGGAAAATGCGGTGGTGGCCGGGCCAGGCGATTTTATTTTCCTTCTTCATTTTTCCTTTTTTTCTTATATGTTTGTTTTTGTTTTCATTCTACATTTTCGTACATATGAAAAAAAATAAAGTTTCTATACAAAAGTGCACAATTTTTATGAACAAATGACAACATCTAAATTAACTGTACATCTAAATAAATATAACTACACATCTGAAATTTTCCTAATCTTAAAACTAAACTAAACATAAACTAAAATAATATAACTACACATCCATCCATACATACATACATACACATACATATACATCTACATTATATATGAACAAAAAAAATACTAATTTTGTGAACATAAAAAGGTCTATGAACAAAAAAAACATCACATCAATATTTTCATCCATCCATATATACATACATACATCCATATATATATACATCTACATTATATATGATAAAAAATAAACATTACTAATAAAAAACGACACCGGGCCGAGGCGGCGGCAACTCACAGCGATGGTGACGACGATGAGGGGGCGGGGCAGGGCGCGGGCTCTGGGGCAGGGGCGTGGGCGACGGCGACGGCTGGGGCAGGCCGGGGCAGGGGCGCAGGCGACGGCGATGGCGGGGGCGGGCCGGCGGGGTCTTGGATTAGGGGGTATCCGGACAGCCCGATCCTTTGGCCGGGCTGTTGGACTATGAAGATACCAGATTGAAGACTTCGTCCCGTGTCCGGATGGGACTCTCCTTGGCGTGGAAGGCAAGCTTGGCAATACGGATATGTAGATCTCCTTCCTTGTAACCGACTCTGTGTAACCCTAGCCCCCTCCGGTGTCTATATAAACCGGAGGGTTTAGTCCGTAGGACCAACAACAATCATACCATAGGCTAGCTTCTAGGGTTTAGCCTCTTCGATCTCGTGGTAGATCAACTCTTGTACTACTCATATTATCAAGAACAATCAAGCAGGACGTAGGGTATTACCTCCATCAAGAGGGCCCGAACCTGGGTAAACATCGTGTCCCCTGCCTCCTGTTACCATCCGCCTTAGACGCACAGTTTGGGACCCCCTACCCAAGATCCGCCGGTTTTGACACCGACATTGGTGCTTTCATTGAGAGTTCCTCTATGTTGTCATCATTAAGCTTGATGGCTCCTTCAATCATCGATAGCGATGCAGTCCAGGGTGAGACTTTTCTCCCTGGACAGATCTTTGTATTTGGCGGCTTCGCACTGCGGGCCAACTCGCTTGGCCATCTAGAACAGATCGAGAGTTACGCCCCTGGCCACCATGTCAGGTTTGGAAGCTTAAACTATACGGCCGATATCCGCGGAGACTTGATCTTTGACGGATTCGAGCCCCTGCCGAGTGCGCCACACCGTCACGATGAGCATGATTTAGCTCTACCATCTGAAAGTGTTCGGGAGATCGCACCAGCAACCGCTCCGACCCTCAATTCGGAGCCAATTGCGCCATCCATGGACGTGTGGATAGACCCCGCCACGGAGGCCGCATTCTCAACGGCAATCGAGCTGAGTATCGACTTTACCCTTCACGGGAGCCGTGACACCGAACTGTCGGATTCTTCCCCGGCCACGGACTCCGAACCGCCTGTGCCCGTGCCTATCAAATCAGACTGGGCGCCGATCATGGAGTTCACCTCCACGGATATCTTTCAGCACTCGCCCTTTGGCAACATACTGAACTCATTAAGGGCTCTCTCCTTGTCAGGAGAGTCCTGGCCGAACTATGTCCGGCAGGATTGGGATGTGGATGACAAAGAAATTCGCCGCCCACCCACCACCCACTTAGTAGCCACTTAGTAGCCACGGCACAACAGATCCTGTGGTATGGATCAAGGACTTCCTCCTGCACATCCACATGGCCCGCGGTGACGATCTACACGCCATCAAATACCTCCCACTCAAACTCAAAGGACCAGCTCGGCATTGGCTCAACAGCCTGCCAGCAGAATCCATTGGCTGTTGGGAAGATCTGGAAGCCGCATTCCTCGACAACTTCCAGGGCACTTATGTGCGACTACCAGATGCCGATGACTTGAGCCACATAATTCAGCAGCCAGAGGAATCGACCAGGCAATTCTGGACATGGTTCCTAACAAAGAAAAATCAAATCGTCGACTGTCCAGATGCACAGGCCCTAGCAGCTTTTAAGCACAACATCCGTGACGAGTGGCTCGCCCGGCACCTTGGCCAGGAAAAGCCAAAACTATGGCAGCCCTCACGACACTCATGACCCGCTTTTGCGTGGGAGAGGACAACTGGCTGGCTCGAAGCAATAACATATCAAAGAACCATGGTACTTCGGATACCAAGGATAGCAATGGCAGGTCACGTCGCAACAAACACAAGCGCCGCATCAACAACAACAATACCGAGGATACGACAGTCAATGCCGGATTCAGAGGCTCTAAACCCGGTCAGCGGAAAAAGCCATTCAAAAGAAGCACTCCGGGCCCGTCCAGTTTGGACTGTATACTCGATCGCTCGTGCCAAATACACGGCACCCCCCGACAAGCCAGCCAACCACACCAACAGGGAATGTTGGGTATTCAAGCAGGCCAGCAAGTTAAATGCCAAAAACAAAGAATAGGGGTTACATAGCGATGACGAGGAAGAGCCCCGGCCACCAAACACCGGAGGACAGAAGAGGCTCCCCCCACAAGTGCGTACGGTGAACATGATATACGCAACCCACATCCCCAAGAGGGAGCGGAAGTGCGCGCTAAGGGACGTATATGCGTTGGAGCCAGTTGCCCCAAAGTTCAACCCATGGTCCTCCTGTCCGATCACTTTCGATCGTAGGGACCACCCCACTAGTATTCATCATGGTGGATTCGCCGCACTGGTCCTAGACCCAATCATCGACGGATTTCACCTCAGTCGAGTCCTTATGGACGTCGACAGCAGCTTGAACCTGCTTTATCAGGACACATTGTGCAAAATGGGTATAGACCCCTCAAGGATCAAACCCATAAAAACGACCTTCAAAGGCGTCATACCAGGTGTAGAGGCCCATTGCACAGGCTCAGTCACACTGCAAGTGGTCTTCGGATCCCCGGATATCTTCCGAAGCGAGGAGTTAATCTTCGATATAGTCCCGTTCCGCAGTGGCTATCATGCACTGCTCGGGCGAACCGCGTTTGCGAGATTCAATGCGGTACCGCATTATGCATACCTCAAGCTCAAGATGCCAGGACCTCGGGGGGTCACCACAGTTAATGGAAACACAGAGCGCTCTCTCCGCACGGAGGAGCACACTGCGGCCCTCGCAGCAGAAGCACTAAGCAGCCTCTTAAGGCAATCCACCAGTTCGGCGATTAAACACCCGGACACCTTCAAGCGTGCCCGGAGTAATCGGCAACAAGACCGCCTGGCACGTTCCGAGCTCGCATAGCAATGCGGCCCCCACCCCAGTCCTAGCCAAACGGCGAAATCCGTGCCACGCATACATAATTACGCATTAAAAATACCATGGGCATAGGTGGGGAGGGGGCACGACTACGGCACGCCCCAAGACGCGGCTCAACCGCACTAGGGGCTTCCCGCTTTGTTATTTTTCTCTCTTTTAGGACTTTACTCTCTGGAAACCCCGTCCAACAGTACGATTGCCGGACACACGATGCAACAACCAAGGAGGCAGAAAGCTACGTCGCACCACGGAACTCCCAGGTGGTCTCTGATAACGAGTAAAATACCTACTTTAAATACCATTCCTCAGTTTGCCCTTGGAGGGGACATGTCAAATAGTCCTACTTTTTGCTTATCGCACTACTTGTATCATTCTGCTTCGACGCACCTTTTTGAATAAACAATGCATAGCACTAGGCTATTACCGCATTCTCTATTCTTTTTTCATTCATGACATTCAGCACTCGTACACTCTGGTACGGCCAATACGCCAGGGGCTTAAGCATACCCCATAATACAGCGTGAGAAGTCCGAACACTTTCGACAGTGCGACATCCCGAACTTATAGCATTATATGCATCATCTCCGAATCATGTCTTGGGTCAATAGTTGGGTTTGCCCGGCTGCCATGTTTTGGTACCTTACGTTCCGCTATATCGGCTAAGGTAGCACTGGGAGAACTACTGCGATTGTCCCCCGTTTCATCTGGGCAAGCACCACAGTAGAGAAAGCTCAAGCTGACTGTCATGATAAGGCGAGAGCTGGTCGCTGTTCGAGAGGTCTCGAGTCCCTAAAGACTTATGCCGCTTAGGGCGAGGTGTCGGCTTTGTCCGGCTTAGGCGTGTATAGCGCCCCGAATTCGGCCTTCCAAATACTAGGGGCTTCGCCAAAATTTAAAATTGTAGACTTCTATGGCTAAGTGAGAGTGATAAAGCATTATAGTCCGATTGCCTTGTTCGTTGTGCTGAGCACCTCCCTCGAAGGACCCAACAATGGGGAAAAGAGTGCTCAGATTTATCCCGAACACCCCAGCACTCGTGGCATGGGGGCAGAAGCCGACGACTGGCCATCTCTCAGATTTGATAAACAGCCGCACATAAGATGATATTTTAAATTCAAACAAACGTTGCATAGCACACATGAACAAGTTTTCATAATACAGGATCACACGAGAAAGTTCATTCAAAAATTACATCCTTCGCACACTCATCCGCCACAAGACGGGCACCCTTCAGGACACCCTCATAATACATCTCAGGGTGGCGATGCTCCTTGCCCTGCGGCGTCCCCTCCTTCACCAGCTTCTCGGCGTCCATCTTGGCCCAGTGCACCTTCGCACGGGCAAAGGCCCGACGTGCACCTTCGATGCAGATGGACTGCTTTATGACTTCCAGCCATGGGCAGGCATCCACAAGCCGCCTCACCAGACCGAAGTAGCTGTTGGGAAGGGATTCGCCAGGCCACATCCGGACTATAAGGCCCATTATGGCCTGTTCGGCCGCCTTGTGCAGCTCGACCAGTTGCTTCAGCTGGTCGCTCACAAGCATCGGGTGTTCGGTCCCAGTATACTGAGACCAAAACAACTTCTCCGTCGAGCTTCCCTCCTCAGCCTGATAGTACTTCGCGGCATCCGACACACTGCACGGCAAATCTGCGAATGCTCCTGGAGAGCTCCGGACTCGGGTAAGTAATAAGTAATTTACTTTCACATGCTTGCTTTGCGTAATGAATGCCTTACCCGCCGCTATCTTCCTCATCGCCTCAATTTCCTGGAGGGCCTTTTGGGCTTCAGCCTTGGCATGCTTTGTGCTCTTGAGGGCCGCAGTAAGCTCGGACTCTCGCGTCTTCGAGTCAAGCTCCAAAGTCTCGTGCTTCTTCACGAGAGCCTAGAGCTCTTGCTGCACCTCGCCCACCCGTGCCTCTTGTTTCTCCCGCTCGGTGCGCTCCTTGGCCGCTTTGTTTTCGGCCTCGGACAACGCTTGCTTCAGGGTCGCCACTTCGGTCGTGGCCCCTGGCACATCCATGATGATCCTGTCATTTTGCAACCACATCTTTTTTTATATATGTAGACAAGGTATTACTTACCTTTGTTCTCCTCGAGCTGCCTCTTGGCAAGGCCAAGCTCTTTCTCGGACCGCTCGAGGTTCTGCTTCAGTGCGGCGACCTCTGCAGTCAGTGCGGCAGAGGTCAGCAGCGAAGCCTGCATACGCATACAGACATACTTATATTAGACTCCTGCAGATATTATTTGATCCTCTATTCGGTTTTTCTTTGTGAACACCAAACAGAGCATCAGGGGCTACTGTCTATGCAGTAATATTTTCCTATATTTTAAATACTTACCTCAAAGCCTGTTAGAAGGCTGGCACAAGCTTCAGTCAGTCCGCTCTTGGCGGACTGAACCTTCTTGATCACCGCACTCATAATAGTGCGGTGCTCTTCTTTGCTGGAAGCGCCGCGAAGCACTCCCAGTAGGTTGTCCGGTGCCTCTGGATGGACAGAGGTCACCGGCACGGGCGGCTTTCCCCCCTTGGAAGGGGGCCGCTTGCCGGAGTCCGGAACCACTAGAGGTTCCGACACGGTGTTCGGCTGACGGCCGAACTTGGAGCCCTTGGGAGTCTTGCTCCCTTTGTGCCTGGAGTCCGAAAGGTCGCCTTGAGGCGCCTCCGGGACTATCTCCCCCCGGCTCGGTGCCTCTTGAGACAATACCTCGACATTGTCCATAGGGAAAGGAGAGGAGGCGGTTGGAAGTGTATCACTATTCATATCCGACAAGTCCAAGGAACCGTCCGACGAGGATACGTCGATACGGGCTCGGGGCGGATTGCATGATCATATTCGACGTTAGGAGAAGCAGCGCAATAAAAGTATGCTATGAGTTACTCTGGTATCCGAATACTTATGACTTCGCCAGGGGCTTGGCCCTGAGTAACCACTCATCTTCGCTGTCGGCGGCGGTGGTGGAACAATCCGGAAGGAGAGTCCTTCCCTTCTTGGACCCTCCGACCTCCCCGGTTTGGGCGGCCTTCCTTTTCTTGTCTCCCCCGGCTGGAAGGGGAGAATCTTCATTTTCCTCCTCGTTTTTATGGGAGGAGTGCGTCTCGGAGTTATCGGACGATGAGTTCGATACCACCTGGCGCCGGGAACTCTTTCAGGTTCCTGTGGCCTTCTTCTTGATCTTCTTCTCCGGCACCTCATAAGGAGCCAGAGTCCGCATCTCCGTCAGGAGAGCGTCTGCAGGGTCTTCGGGCAGAGGGGCCGTACAGTTAATTTGCTCCGATGTCTCCACCCAGTCCTGTCAAAGGCATGGGAGCTCAGACCCCGCACATGGTTAAGCTATGGGAAATAAATACCCCACCAGATGTACAGAACTTACCGGATTCGCATGGCATTTCGCACTTAGCCCGCGGTCCTCGGTAAGGGAGGGGGGACCTCGGCGCCCTTGAACAACACCTTCCAGACATCCTTATGCGTCGTGTCGAAGAGCTCGGTAGAGTCTGGTGCTGGGCCGGGTCGAACTCCCATAAGTTGAAAGCCCATTGTTGACACGGGAGGATCCGGCGGAAGAGCATGACCTGGACTATGTTGACAAGCTTGAGTTTCTTGCCTATCATGTTCCGGATACACTTCTGGAGTCCGTCCAGCTCCACCGATGAGCCCCAGGACAGGCCCTTCTCCTTCTAGGAAGTGAGCCGAGTGGGGACTCCGGATCGAAACTCGGGGGCCGCCGCCCAGTTGGTGTCGCGCGGCTTAGTGATGTAGAACCACCCAGATTGCCACCCTTTTATGGTCTCCATGTAGGAGCCCTCGAGCCATGTAACGTTGGGCATTTTTCCCACCATGGCTCCGCCGCATTCTGCTTGTTGGCCGCCTACTACCTTCGGTTTGACATTGAAGGTCTTCAGCCACAGGCCAAAGTGGGGCCGGATGCGGAGGAAAGCCTCGCACACGACGATGAATGCCGAGATGTTGAGGATGAAATTGAAGGAAATATGCCGTAGAGGCAATAATAAAGTTATTATTTATTTCCTTATATCATGATAAATGTTTATTATTCATGCTAGAATTGTATTAACCGAAAACATAATACATGTGTGAATACATAGACAAACTTAGTGTCACTAGTATGCCTCTACTTGACTAGCTCGTTAATCAAAGATGGTTATGTTTCCTAACCATGAACAAAGTGTTGTTATTTGATTAACGACGTCACATCATTAGTTGAATGATCTGATTGACATGACCCATTCCATTAGCTTAGCACCCGATCGTTTAGTATATGTTGCTATTGCTTTCTTCATGACTTATACATGTTCCTATGACTATGAGATTATGCAACTCCCGTTTACTGGAGGAACACTTTGTGTGCTACCAAATGTCACAACGTAACTGGGTGATTATAAAGGAGCTCTACAGGTGTCTCCAAAGGTAGATGTTGGGTTGGCGTATTTCGAGATTAGGATTTGTCACTCCGATTGTCGGAGAGGTATATCTGGGCCCTCTCGGTAATGCACATCACATAAGCCTTGCAAGCATTGCAACCAATGAGTTACTTGCGGGATGATGTATTACAGAACGAGTAAAGAGACTTGCCGGTAACGAGATTGAACTAGGTATTGGATACCGACGATCGAATCTCGGGCAAGTAACATACCGATGACAAAGGGAACAACGTATGTTCTTATGCGGTCTGACCGATAAAGATCTTCGTAGAATATGTAGGAGCCAATATGGGCATCCAGGTCCCTCTATTGCTTATTGACCGGAGATTTGTCTCAGTCATGTCTACATTGTTCTCGAATATGGGCGTTCCCCAATAGTGGTATCAGAGCCTAGGTTTTATGGTTTGATGTTATATGCACGAGTAGAACACAAGTGAGTTGTGGGCGATATAAGTCATACTACCTACCAGCATGTCATACTTTGGTTCGGCGGCATTGTTGGATGAAGCGGCCCGGACCGACATTACGCGTACGCTTACGCGAGACCGGTTCTCCCGACGTACTTTGCACAAAGGTGGCTTGCGGGTGACTGTTTCTCCAACTTTAGTTGAACCAAGTGTGGCTACGCCCGGTCCTTGCGAAGGTTAAAACAGAGTCAAATTGACAAACTATCGTTGTGGTTTTGATGCGTAGGTGAGATTGGTTCTTACTTAAGCCCGTAGCAGCCACGTAAAACTTGCAACAACAAAGTAGAGGACGTCTAACTTGTTTTTGTAGGGCATGTTGTGATGTGATATGGCCAAGACATGATGCTAAATTTTATTGTATGAGATGATCATGTTTTGTAACCGAGTTATCGGCAACTGGCAGGAGCCATATAGTTGTCGCTTTATTGTATGCAATGCAATCGCGATGTAATGCTTTACTTTATCACTAAGCGGTAGCGATAGTCGTGGAAGCATAAGATTGGCGAGACGACAATGATGCTATGATGGAGATCAAGGTGTCGCGCCGGTGACGATGGTGATCATGACAGTGCTTCGGAGATGGAGATCATAGGCACAAGATGATGATGGCCATATCATATCACTTATATTGATTGCATGTGATGTTTATCTTTTATGCATCTTATCTTGCTTTGATTGACGGTAGCATTATAAGATGATCTCTCACTAAATTATCAAGAAGTGTTCTCCCTGAGTATGCACCGTTGCGAAAGTTCTTCGTGCTGAGACACCACATGATGATCGAGTGTGATAGGCTCTACGTTCAAATACAACGGGTGCAAAACAGTTGCACACACGGAATACTCAGGTTATACTTGACGAGCCAAGCATATACAGATATGGCCTCGGAACACGGAGATTGAAAGGTCGAGCGTGAATCATATAGTAGATATGATCAACATAGTGATGTTCACCAATGAAACTACTCCATCTCACGTGATGATCGGACATGGTTTAGTCGATTCGGATCACGTGATCACTTAGAGGATTAGAGGGATGTCTATCTAAGTGGGAGTTCTTAAGTAATTTGATTAATTGAACTTAAACTTATCATGAACTTAGTACCTGATAGTATCTTGCTTGTTTATCTTTGATTGTAGATAGATGGCTCGTGCTGTTGTTCCGTTGAATTTTAATGCGTTCCTTGAGAAAGCAAAGTTGAAAGATGATGGTAGCAATTACACGGACTGGGTCCGTAACTTGAGGATTATCCTCATTGCTGCACAGAAGAATTACATCCTGGAAACACCGTTGGGTGCCAGGCCTGCTGCTGGAGCAACACCAGATGTTATGAACGTCTGGCAAAGCAAAGCTGATGACTACTCGATAGTTCAGTGTGCCATGCTTTACGGCTTAGAATCGGGACTTCAACGACGTTTTGAACGTCATGGAGCATATGAGATGTTCCAGGAGTTGAAGTTAATATTTCAAGCAAATGCCCAGATTGAGAGATATGAAGTCTCCAATAAGTTCTATAGCTGCAAGATGGAGGAGAACAGTTCTGTCAGTGAGCATATACTCAAAATGTCTGGGTATAATAATCACTTGATTTAGATGGGAGTTAATCTTCCAGATGATTGCGTCATTGACAGAATTCTCCAATCACTGCCACCAAGCTACAAGAGCTTCGTGATGAACTATAAAATGCAAGGGATGAACAAGACTATGCTCGAGCTCTTCGCAATGCTGAAAGCTGCGGAGGTAGAAATCAAAAAGGAGCATCAAGTGTTGATGGTCAACAAGACCACTAGTTTCAAGAAAAAGGGCAAAGGGAAGAAGAAGGGGAACTTCAAGAAGAACGGCAAGCAAGTTGCTGCTCAAGAGAAGAAACCCAAGTCTGGACCTAAGCCTGAAACTGAGTGCTTCTACTGCAAGCAGACTGGTCACTGGAAGCAGAACTGCCCCAAGTATTTGGCGGATAATAAGGATGGCAAGGTGAACAAAGGTATATGTGATATACATGTTATTGATGTGTACCTTACTAATGCTCGCAGTAGCACTTGGGTATTTGATACTGGTTCTGTTGCTAATATTTGCAACTCGAAACAGGGACTACGGATTAATCGAAGATTGGCTAAGGACGAGGTGACGATGCGCGTGGGAAACGGTTCCAAAGTCGATGTGATCGCAGTCGGCACGCTACCTCTACATCTACCTTCGGGATTAGTATTAGACCTAAATAATTGTTATTTGGTGCCAGCGTTGAGCATGAACATTATATCTGGATCTTGTTTAATGCAAGACAGTTATTCATTTAAATCAGAGAATAATGATTGTTCTATTTATATGAGTAATATCTTTTATGGTCATGCACCCTTGAAGAGTGGTCTATTCTTGTTGAATCTCGATAGTAGTGATACACATATTCATAATGTAGAAGCCAAAAGATGCAGAGTTGATAATGATAGTGCAACTTATTTGTGGCACTGCCGTTTAGGTCATATCAGTGTAAAGCGCATGAAGAAACTCCATACTGATGGACTTTTGGAAACCACTTGATTATGAATCACTTGGTACTTGCGAACCATGCCTCGTGGGCAAGATGACTAAAACACCGTTCTCCGGTACTATGGAAAGAGCAACAGATTTGTTGGAAATCATACATACAGATGTATGTGGTCCGATGAATGTTGAGGCTCGTGGCAGATATCGTTATTTTCTCACCTTCACAGATGACTTAAGCAGATATTGGTATATCTACTTAATGAAACATAAGTCTGAAACATTTGAAAAGTTCAAAGAATTTCAGAGTGAAGTTGAAAATCATCGTAACAAGAAAATAAAGTTTCTACGATCTGATCGTTGAGGAGAATATTTGAGTTACTAGTTTGGTGTACATTTGAAAAATTGTGGAATAGTTTCGCAACTCACACCACCCGGAACACCACAGCGTAATGGTGTGTCCGAACGTCGTAATCATACTTTACTAGATATGGTGCGACCTATGATGTCTCTTACTGATTTACCGCTATCGTTTTGGGGATACGCTCTAGAGACGGCCGCATTCACGTTAAATAGGGCACCATTAAAATCCGTTGAGACGATGCCTTATGAACTGTGGTTTGGCAAGAAACCAAAGTTGTCGTTTCTGAAAGTTTGGGGCTGCGATGCTTATGTGAAAAAGCTTCAACCTGATAAGCTCGAACCCAAATCGGAGAAATGTGTCTTCATAGGATATCCAAAGGAAACTATTGGATACACCTTCTATCACAAATCCGAAGGCAAGACTTTTGTTGCTAAATTCGGAAACTTTCTGGAGAAGGAGTTTCTCTCGAAAGAAGTGAGTGGGAGGAAAGTAGAACTTGACGAGGTAACTATACCTGCTCCCTTGTTGGAAAGTAGTACATCACAGAAAACTGTTTCTGCGACACCTACACCAATAAGTGAGGAAGTTAATGATAATGATCATGAAACTTCGGAACAAGATACTACTGAACCTCGTAGATCAACCAGAATGAGATCCGCGCCAGAGTGGTACGGTAATCCAGTTCTGGAAGTCATGCTACTAGATCATGATGAACCTACAAACTATGAAGAAGCGATGGTGAGCCCAGATTCCGCAAAATGGCTTGAAGCCATGAAATCTGAGATGGGATCCATGTATGAGAACAAAGTATGGACTTTGGTTGACTTGCCCGATGATCGGCAAGCAATTGAGAATAAATGGATCTTCAAGAAGAAGACTGACGCTGACGGTAATATTACTGTCTATAAAGCTCGACTTGTCGCAAAAGGTTTTCGACAAGTTCAAGGGGTTGACTACGATGAGACCTTCTCACCCGTAGCGATGCTTAAGTCTGTCAGAATCATGTTAGCAATTGCCGCATTTTATGATTATGAAATTTGGCAGATGGATGTCAAAACTGCATTCCTGAATGGATTTCTGGAAGAAGAGTTGTATATGATGCAACCGGAAGGTTTTGTCGATCCAAAGGGCGCTAACAAAGTGTGCAAGCTCCAGCGATCTATTTATGGACTGGTGCAAGCCTCTCGGAGTTGGAATAAACGCTTTGATAGTGTGATCAAAGCATTTGGTTTTATACAGACTTTCAGAGAAGCCTGTATTTACAAGAAAGTGAGTGGGAGCTTTGTAGCATTTCTGAAATTATATGTGGATGACATATTACTGATCGGAAATGATATAGAATTTCTGGATAGCATAAAGGGATACTTGAATAAGAGTGTTTCAATGAAAGACCTCAGTGAAGCTGCTTACATATTAGGCATAAAGATCTATAGAGATAGATCAAGACGCTTAATTGGACTTTCACAAAGCACATACCTTGACAAGATTTTGAAAAAGTTCAAAATGGATCAGGCGAAGAAAGGGTTCTTGCCTGTGTTACAAGGTGTGAAGTTGAGTCAGACTCAATGCCCGACCACTGCAGAAGATAGAGAGAAAATGAAAGATGTTCCCTATGCTTCAGCCATAGGCTCTATCATGTATGCAATGCTGTGTACCAGACCTGATGTGTGCCTTGCTATAAGCTTAGCAGGGAGGTACCAAAGTAATCCAGGAGTGGATCACTGGACAGCGGTCAAGAACATCCTGAAATACCTGAAAAGGACTAAGGATATGTTTCTCGTATATGGAGGTGACAAAGAGCTCACCATAAAAGGTTACATTGATGCAAGCTTTGACACTGATCCAGACGATTCTAAATCGCAAACCGGATACGTGTTTACATTAAACGGTGGAGCTGTCAGTTGGTGCAGTTCTAAACAAAGCATCGTAGCGGGATCTACATGTGAAGCGGAGTACATAGCTGCTTCGGAAGCAGCGAACGAAGGAGCCTGGATGAAGGAGTTCATATCCGATCTAGGTGTCATACCTAGTGCATCGGGTCCAATGAAAATCTTTTGTGACAATACTGGTGCAATTGCCTTGGCAAAGGAATCCAGATTTCACAAGAGAACCAAGCACATCAAGAGACGCTTCAATTCCATCCGGGATCTAGTCCAGGTGTCGGTGCACTAAAGTAGGGGTACCTTAGTATCCCGAACTTGTGCACGGGCAGTCGCAGCGTCCCGCGGCAAGGCTTGCCGGGCGACCGCCAAGACCCTCCATGGTTCCTTTTGGAGCCATTCAAGAACAAAGTATCGAAAGCCCCGGCAAGAGGAGCTTGCCGGGAAGACCAACCAAGACATCTTGAGAAGCTTGCTGCGACGCGCTGCGCGTCCCGGCAAGACCCGGTGAGCGACAAGCTCCCGGACGCGACAAGACAACATCCGCAGCAAGGCGCTTGCCACGGCAAGCTACTACTCCGCAGCCCGCGCTCCAGCTCACCCACCAACGTGTCGCTCTGGGACCGTTCCTGGCGCACGTGGCGGGAGGCTGTGCAGCCAGGGGCATGCGGTGGCAAGCAGGCACTGACAAGGAGCCATCGTGGCAAACGGTGGCGCCTCTGACGGTCCCTTTCCGCCCCGTCTAGGCGACACAGACAGGCATTTAATGCTTTTGTCCCCTGCCGTCAGGGTTATGTATGATACAACTGTAGTAAGCGGTGGCGCCAACTACCACCTCTTTTACCCTTTTACCCTCATCTCTGTTGCCACCTGTCGGTGACCCCTTTGACATATAAAAGGAGGCCCATGCGCAACAAGGAAGGGAGGACGACCATTCTCACGCTCGGTCTCGCTAGCCACCCAAGTGTACTGTAGCATTCATTGCTCCCGAGTAAGAACACAATACAAACCAAAGCAGGAGTAGGGTTTTACGCATCTGTGCGCCCCGAACCTGGGTAAACTGATCGCGTCGTTCGTGTGTTCGCCTCGATCTGCTCTTCATGCATTCTCCGCCCCCTGCCGAACCAAAAGGGGCTCGGTCCGCCGATCCCCATAGGTGTACGTGGGATCAGCACCCCTGACATCTTTAGCGCGCCAGGTAGGGGGTGCGTCGAGGCTGTGTGGACCTGATCCGGCGTTCGCACGAGCCGAACTTTCGTCATCTTCATCAACATGCCACCGAAGAAGAAGATTTCGGAGGCAGCTGCTCCGTCTGCGCCGAGCCCACCATCGCCGGAGCGAACGGCTGGTGGAGTAGGCGACGGCGGAAGAGCGGGCGCCGACGAGGAGGCTAATGGTGCTGCCAGGTCCAAGGACAAGGCTGCGCCGCACGTCGGCGGCACGGTCGCCTCCCACAACGACCGAGCGCACTCCAAGAGCTCGGCGTCCATACACGCACCGCGCCCATCCCAGGAGGCGTGGGACCAGTAGCATCATGGTACTCACGGTACCATACGATTGCTGGGCCAAGACCAAGCTGGTGGATCCCGGAGCGCTCAAGACCAGCATGCGCGCCAGCATGCTGGCACGAGCAGGGCACGGTCGCCTGGACGAGATACTGCTCCTTCTAACACAGTTAGAAGTCCGAGCATATCTCGCTCCTCGCACCGTTCGCTGCCGCCGCCCGCCACTCCGGCGGAAGCGTTGGCACGTGCCCAACTGCTCCTAGATTACCCTCGAGCGCCAGAGAAGATCGATGACTGGAGGGCCACTATCCAGAGCCTCATCAGCTTCGCCAACGGTGACAACCCACAGCAGCCGAGCGTGTCGCTGCCGCGGCAAGTCAGCCAGGCACGAGCCGGTGGCGACAAGACCGGCGAGGGTGCAACCACTGTGCACTCTCCGCCTCGAAGGCCAAGGTCGCCGACTCACCGGATCCACCTCGACAACGACTCTACCGCGTCATCAGATCCACGAGCTCGTCGCGATCAGCGCCAAGTTCTTCATGAGAGACAGCAAGAAGACGCTCGAACACGCATCCAGCGCCGAAGAGAAGCGCGGCGTCAATCAGACCTGCGCGCTGGGCCTTTTGTTGACATGCATGCGCCCGGAGAACCAGGCAACGTGCCGTATGCGGTAGGTTGCCCTGCGTTTACCCGCGAGCTGCGGCAAGTCCAGTGGCCCAGTCAGAAGCATTTCAAGCCAGACATACCGGAGAAGTACGACGACAAGTCGCATCCGTCAGAGTTCCTCAGCATCTACACCATTGCAGTGCAAGCTGCCGGGGGGCGAGACGACAAGGTCCTTGCCAACTACTTCCCGCTGGTGCTTAAGCCCGAAGTTAGGTCCTGGCTCATGCACTTGCCGGACAACTCCATATCCTCTTGGGCGGACTTGTGCCATCAGTTTGTCGGTGCCTTTACAGGCGGCCACAAACCACATGGCCAAGAGAGTGACCTCCACCTGCTTGCCCAGAAGGAAGGAGAGCCCCTGCGCAAGTATATCCAGAGATTCAGCCATGTGCAGCGCAACATCCCAGACATCCACCCTGCCGCGGTTATCAGCACGTTCCATCAGAACGTGCGTAATCGCAGGATGTGGGAGGAAATGGCGATGAGCAGGATCAGAGACGTCAGTGAGCTATACGCCCTGGCCGACAAGTGCGCACGCGCTGAGGAAGGGAGGAAACTCCCCGGAGAGACTACTGGAACAGGGGGATCTGACAGTGAGGATTCCGCCCCGGCAAGGAAAAACCGGAGGCGCAACAGGAAGAAGAACGGCAAGGAGGTACTAGTCGTTGAGCAGTCCGGCAATGATGGTGGCGCCAAGCAAGCCCAAGTTGGCAGCTCCGGCAAGGAGGTTGCCGCGTGCACCAACTGCCAGGCTGTGGCAGCCGCCGACAAGCAGGACGGCTCTGACAAGCAGTACTGCAAGATCCACCGCACCAAAGGCCATGATCTCCAGAACTGCAAGAAGGTTGAGCAGCTTGTCCAGCAACAGAAAGCTGAGTACGAGCGGCGCGACAAGGAGAGAGACCAAGGAGGCGGTGGAGAAGCCGGCAAGAAGCGCGCTGGCCGGGGAGGACGCCACGACAAGGTCAAGCAGCGGCAAGGAGACAGACCTCCCTGCGGCCGCGACAAGGATGATGACGAAGACGACGACGAAGACATGGATGATGTTGAGAACAGTGAGCAGGAGTTTCAGAAGGCTACAGAAGTCTTGTGTGTTGACGGTGGTGCTTCTCTGCATACCTCCCACCGCCAGCTCAAACAGTGGCTCCGGGAAGTTAGTGCGGCAGAGCCACCTGTCGAATCACGCAAGCTTCTGAAGTGGTCCAGCACGCCTATCATCTTTGACATTGAGGACCACCCTGATCGCACATCTGCGGTCGGGTGCTTGCCGTTGTTGGTTTCCCCAACAATCCGCAACCTCAAAGTCACCAAGATGCTAGTTGACGGCGGGGCCAGCTTAAATCTGATCTCCTCTGTTGTGCTCCAAAAACTCCAGATCCCGGACAGCGAGCTCGAAGAGACCGGTACATTCCAAGGAATTAACCCGGGAAGGAGCAAGCCGAAAGGGAAGGTCACGTTGCCGGTGACATTTGGCAGCGAGCTGAATTTCAGAATGGCGAGGGTCACTTTTGACGTTGCTGATTTCCCATTGCCTTACAATGGGATACTTGGCTGTCCAGCACTCGCCAAGTTCATGGCAGCCTCTCACTATGCATACAACATGCTCAAGATGCCAGGCCCGATAAGCGTCATCTCTGTCCCTGGCGACAAGAAGGATGCCCTTATCTGCACCGACAAGATCTACCGGGAAGCAGCTGCTGCGACAGACCGCAAGGCACTTGCCGCTGAAGCTCCCGGGGGGAAGAAGAAGACCAAGTCCGGCAAGAGCTCTGATGCCCACTCTGGCAAGCGCACCTCTTCGGAGTGCTGCGCTGTCATCGAGGACGCACCATCGAGCTCCACCGGCAAGTGTAAGAAGACGATGGCAGCTCCACCACATACCAAGAAGGTGTCCGCCAAGGAGGACAGCACTGGTGGTACCTTCACCATCAGCGCCACGCTTGACCCTAATAGGAAAGCGCGCTCGTTACTTTCCTGCGGGCGAATGTCGACGTGTTTGCATGGCAACCGTCTGATATCCCCGGTGTTCCCAGGAAGGTAATTGAGCACCATCTTGCCGTTTGTCCTCATGCGCGGCCTGTCAAGTAGAAGATCAGGAAACAGGCAGTGGAGCGCCAAGAATGCATAGCAGAAGAAATCAAGAAATTGGAAGCAGCAGGCCTTGTCAGAGGAGTGCTCCATCCCACGTGGCTGGCCAATCCTGTGGTAGTGCGCAAGGCAAATGGAAAATGGAGGCTTTGTATTGACTTCACTGATGTTAATAAAGCTTGTCCCAAAGACCCATTTCCCTTGCCGTGCATTGACCAGATTGTTGACTCCATAGTCGAATGTGAGTTGCTTTCATTTCTTGACGCATATTCAGGATACCATCAGATCTTCATGGTAGAAGAGGATGAGGAGAAAACCGCATTCATTACTCCATGTGGCACGTACTGTTTCGTACGGATGCCTTTCGGATTAAAGAACGCTGCTTCAACATTTGCCAAAGTAGTCCATATTGCTTTGAAGCCACAGATACACAGAAATGTAGAAGCTTACATGGATGATATAGTGGTCAAAAGCAAGGATAGGGCAACTCTGATCCAAGATTTAGAAGAGACTTTTGCAAATCTGCGCAAGGTCAGCCTCAAGCTCAACCCCGAGAAGTGTGTGTTTGGAGTCCCTTCCGGCAAGCTTCTCGGGTTCTTTGTGTCTCAGCGAGGAATCGAAGCCAATCTCGACAAGATCAAGGCCATTGAGTAGATCGAAGCACCAAAACGCGTCAAGGACGTACAGAAGCTTGCCGGTTGTGTGGCTGCTCTCAGCAGGTTTATCTCTCGGTCTGCTAAGCGCGCCCTGCCATTTTTCAAAATTTTGAAAAAGGCAGGTCCCATGAAATGGACTCCGGAAGCGGAGGCTGCGCTGCAGGACTTGAAGAGATACCTGTCCTCCACTCCAACACTTGTCGCACCTAAACCGCAAGAGAAGTTGCTGCTGTACATAGCGGCAACCAATCAAGTGGTTAGTGCTGCGTTAGTGGCAGAGAGGGAGGCGGATGACGAGCCAGCAACCGCGGCAAGCACATCCAGCGACAAGCAGGGGGCTTCCCCGACAAGCTCTGGTCCCGACAAGCAAGGATCTGCGCAGATGCAAGAGGAGATACAGAAGAAGATGGTGCAGCGCCCAGTTTACTTTGTCAGTTCCCTTTTGCAGGGGGCTAGGTCAAGGTACTCTGGTGTGCAGAAGTTGCTTTTCGGTCTTCTCATGGCCTCAAGAAAGCTGCGCCATTACTTCCAAGCACATGAGATCACAGTTGTCACTCGCTTTCCGCTGAAGAGGATATTACAAAATCCAGAAGCAACAGGCAGGATTGTCGAGTGGGCACTGGAACTGTCAAGCTTTGGCCTCAAATTTGAGAGTACATCAACAATCCAAAGCAGAGCATTGGCAGAGTTCATAGCAGAGTGGACGCCAACTCCAGACGAAGAAATTCCGGAGACAAGCATCCCCGCCAAGGAAGCAAGCAGAGAGTGGCTCATGTACTTTGACGGTGCCTTCTCGCTGCAAGGCGCCGGTGCTGGCGTGCTGCTTGTCGCGCCCACCCGAGAGCACCTCAAGTACATAGTTCAGATGCACTTTCCCAAGGAGCAAGCGACAAACAATACTGCAGAGTATGAAGGCTTGCTTGCCGGTCTCAGAATCGCGGCAGAACTTGGGATTAAGAAGCTTATTGTCAGGGGTGACTCGCAGCTTGTCGTCCGCCAAGTGAACAAGAATTACCAGAGTCCATTAATGGAAGCTTACGTCGATGAAGTGAGAAAGCTAGAAGAGCACTTTGACGGCCTGCAAATGGAGCACGTCCCAAGAGCTCAGAATGACATTGCCGATGGCCTGTCAAAGTGCGCTGCACTTAAATTACCTGTGGAACCAGGAATTTTTGTGCTCAAGCTGACTCAACCGTCCGTAGCACCACCAACTGGACAGAGCAAGAAGAGGAAGTTGGTTTCTGGCGACTATTTTCCGGCAGAGCTTCCTGAAGCCGCCGCCAAGAAAGTCCCCAAGATCAACACCAACAATGCTGAGGAGCAGTCTGCTCCGGCAAGCCCCAGGGTTTGTTCCGTTGAAGCAGATGCTCCCGACAAGTCTTGCTCCGGCAAGCTTGCCGGGGAACGTCGAGTTCCGGCAGAGCCGCAGGTTCTTGCCGAGGAGGCAGATGTTCCCGCAGCAGCAGCATCGCCTTTAGTCCTTGTTGTTGAGCCACAGGCTCCAACATGGGCGCAGCAGATTATCCGCTTCCTTCAGACAGGAGAACTTCCCGAAGAGTAGGAAGAAGCAGAAAGAGTAGCCCGGCAGTCTAGTCTGTACCAGTTTGTCGACAACACACTGTGCAGAAGAAGACTCAACGGTGTGAAATTGAAGTGTATTCCCCGGGAAGATGGACAGAAGCTGTTGGCAGAGATACATGGAGGCATATGTGGTCACCACATTGGCGCAAGAGCCCTTGTCGGAAAAGCATTCCGGCAAGGCTTCTTCTGGCCGACAGCCCTCCAGGATGCAACTGCACAAGTAACCAAGTGTGAAGCGTGCCAGTTCCATTCCAAGCAGATACACCAGCCAGCTCAAGCTCTCCAGACGATCACTTTATCCTGGCCATTTTCGGTCTGGGGGCTCGATATCCTCGGCCCCTTTCCCCAAGCTGTCGGGGGCTTCGAGTACTTGTACGTTGCAATCGACAAGTTCACAAAGTGGCCGGAAGTGGAACCAGTGAGGAAGGTGACAGCACAGTCAGCAGTCAAGTTCTTCAGGTCAATTGTTTGCCATTTTGGGATCCCTAACAGGATAATCACCGACAACGGTACACAATTTACGAGCTGCACCTTCATGCAGTACGTCCAAGATCTTGGCGCCAAGGTCTGCTTTGCTTCTGTTGCTCACCCGAGAAGCAACGGTCAAGCTGAGAGGGCAAATGCTGAAGTACTGCGCGGGCTCAAGACCAGAACTTTCGACAGGCTGCACAAGTGCGGAAGAAACTGGATCGAGGAGCTGCCGGTGGTTCTTTGGTCGATCAGGACGACGCCAAATCGAGCCACTGGCCAGACACCCTTCGCTCTAGTCTATGGAGCGGAGGCAGTTATCCCCACGGAACTCATATACGGGTCACCTCGAGTGCTCGCTTATGATGAGCTTGAGCAAGAGCAGCTGCGGCAAGATGACGCGCTGCTCCTTGAGGAAGATCGTCTTCAGGCTGCTGTGTGAGCCGCTCGCTACCAGCAAGCTTTGCGCCGCTATCATAGCCGCAAAGTTAACGCCAGAAGTCTCGAGGAAGGCGACCTTGTTCTTCGGCGCATTCAGTCCGCCAAGAATTCCAACAAGTTGACGCCAAAGTGGGAAGGCCCATACCGGGTGAAACAAGTCACTAGGCCTGGCGCTGTCCGCCTTGAGACCGAAGATGGCATTCCGGTGAGCAACTCCTGGAATATCGAGCATCTTCGTAAGTTTTACCCGTAAGGCGTGGTTGTTAGACCCTGTCCGGCAACCACCCTTTTGTACAAGTCTTTCCGCTGTTGCATGTAATCCTTTGTACAAAGCCAGGCGCAGACCCTGAGCACAAGTAAATGAAGCGCTGGCGCCCTGAGTTATAGCATGCATGCTAGGTCGAGTCTCGTCCTTGGTTAGGGTTGATAGTGCTTAACAGCGGCTAACCCCTAACTTAGAGCTCGAGTGTGCGTCCCTTTGCCTTTCATTCGTTTCCCTTGGTAAGCAGGGCTCGCATATCCTTGCCAGACCGCCTGAGGACGAAAAGGAGAAGAAGGACGTACCGGCATCTGGACCCCGGCAAGCCAGTGTTGCCGGGGGCTGCAAGTACCAAGATTCGCCCACGGCAAGCCAGAGTTGCCGGGGGCTGCAATCTCAGATAAGTCTTTCATCCCTCATCATGCATTCTCTTATGGACTGGGGAATACGAAACCTCGTTTCTTCCTGAAAACTGTCGTGCTCCCTTAACTCTAGGCCCTGGGGCTCGTTCCTGGGGCCAAGTTTGGTCGTAGTCGCGACAGCAAAGGGATGAAACAAGGGGCCGCACCCACCTCGTCCCTGCCTCCGTCAAAAGCGTGAGAAAGGTCGAGCGACGTGGGAAGACGGCAGGGCCTGTTGCTGGGGAAGAGGTGTCTATCTGAAAGATACCAAGGATTTGCTCCTTGACGTGGGTTCTACCCGCGAGACAAATGACCCGGCAAGCATCCCCTTTTCATTAAAAAAACATTCCACTCAGGTACAGTCCATAGAGGATGAAAAACATGAAAGAGAGGATTACAAGTTTTAAATGCAACTAAGGCCCGAAGGCTTACAAATTAAAAAGATAAGATGCCCGTAATCCCTTTCTTGTCCCTCTCTTCAGGAGGTAGGTCAAGGAGGCGAGAAGGGCAAAAGGGGCGCCTAGGCGAGCTACGGGTGCCAGAAGACACCAAGAGAACTTCCCGGGGGCCGTCCGAAGGCTGGACGGTGATGGCGGCGCTGGAAGCAGGGCTCGAAGACGAGGCGGCAGGACGTCAGCACGTTGTCGAGGGCACCACGCCCTCGCACTCCGACTTGCTGGCCTTGCCGCCAGCCCTCTTCCTCTTCCGCAGCCTCCCTACGCCAGCCGCCCAAGGAGACGACCCCAGGGAGTTCAAGGAGCCGGCGACACGGATGATGGGGTCGCCGGTGCCGCACGGAGCGGTGCCCGACACCTAGTCGGACCCGTCATCCCGCCGCCCGCTACCCTCGTCGCCGCTGTCGCTCTCCTCCTCGTCACTCTCGCTCGAGGAGGAGCCTTCGCTATCGGAGGAGCTGTCCACGCAGCACTTCGCCCGAGTGCCAAAGCACCCGAAGACCTTGATGGAGAGGAGATCGCCCTCCATCAACTTAAAATGGAGGGTGAGCCCCGCCGTCAAGCTATGGATACGGGCGAACGTCTTCCACCCTCGACCAAGATACATCACATCAGGGGCTGGGGATTCAACGCGGACTCACATGCCGCTGATCCCACAGCCCCTCATGTGCAGTCTCAGTGTCTCGGGCGGGTCCGGCTCCATCGCACTCGCGAACGGAGCTGGGAGCCGGAGGCGACGACGAGGCGCCCAGCGCAGCCTGACGAAGAACTCGCAAGGGTCGTCCCCAATATGGACCCCCGTGGGAAGAGGAACCACCAGCGGAGGCGAAGCCGGCACGCCGCCCCGTCCACCTCTTCCCCGAGCGCCTCCACCTCGTCCTCGACCTCGTCCATGACCTCGCCCCCTCCCTCTTCCCCTTATGGCTGGCTCTGCCACCATGGGTGCGGGAGAGGGAGGGATGCGCTGTCTGGCGGCAACCCTCGCCGCCACCGATGCAGGACCAGGATTCCATTTCTCCATGGCGAATGAGAGAAAGGAGAGCAGAAGCTGAAGGAAGGAGGAGATGGGAGAATGCGGGCTTCCGTCCTCCCCTCCCGCTCTTTATAAAGGAGCGAGGTGGGGGCTCGGCCGCCCCGCTCAGCGAATCAAGACGCGGGGACCCACGACGGCCCCGTTTCCCGCCTCCACCGTCCGCGACCCCAAGTGCATGGGAGCCGCGTGGCAGGCGTGCAGAACCGAGACGACGGATGGGGCGACCTCTCCCCATCCCGTGATCGTGGGGAGTGGACGCCTCAAAAACCGCCCACGATCTCTCCCATGATGCCGCATTTGACGCGTGCCGCTCGGGGAGGGCGTGGTGGATGCGGAGTCAGATACGGCGTGACCTAGGCCGCGCGTGCCCGTGCACTGTTTTGGGCCTGGCCCAACAGCGCTCGGCACCGTGTATGGCCCAGGCCCGGGGGCTCCTGTCGGTGTACTAAAGTAGGGGTACCTTAGTATCCCGAACTTGTGCACGGGCAGTCGCAGCGTCCCGCAGCAAGGCTTGCCGGGCGACCGCCAAGACCCTCCATGGTTCCTTTTGGAGCCATTCAAGAACAAAGTATCCAAAGTGCCGGCAAGAGGAGCTTGCCGGGAAGGAGACAAGACCCCGGCAAGAGGAGCTTGCCGGGAAGACCAACCAAGACATCTCGAGAAGCTTGCTGTGACGCGCTGCGCGTCCCGGCAAGACCCAGTGAGCGACAAGCTCCCGGACGCGACAAGACAACATCCGCGGCAAGCTACTACTCCGCAGCCCGCGCTCCAGCTCACCCACCAACGTGTCGCTCTGGGACCGTTCCTGGCGCACGTGGCGGGAGGCTGTGCAGCCAGGGGCATGCGGTGGCAAGTAGGCACTGACAAGGAGCCATCGTGGCAAACGGTGGCGCCCCTGACGGTCCCTTTCCGCCCCGTCTAGGCGACACAGACAGGCATTTAAT
This sequence comes from Triticum monococcum, assembly GCA_034509565.1. NCBI lineage: Eukaryota > Viridiplantae > Streptophyta > Magnoliopsida > Poales > Poaceae > Triticum > Triticum monococcum. The sequence continues at coordinate 678,995,439 of CM067845.1, forward strand.
GCTTTTGTCCCCTCCCATCAGGGTTAGGTATGATACAACTGTAGTAAGCGGTGGCGCCAACTACCACCTGTTTTACCCTTTTACCCTCATCTCTGTTGCCACCTGTCGGTGACCCCTTTGACATATAAAAGGAGGCCCATGCGCAACAGGGAAGGGAGGACGACCATTCTCATGCTCGGTCTTGCTAGCCACCCAAGTGTACTGTAGCATTCATCGCTCCCGAGTAAGAACACAATACAAACCAAAGCAGGAGTAGGGTTTTACGCATCCGTGCAGCCCGAACCTGGGTAAACTGATCGCGTCGTTCGTGCGTTCGCCTCGATCTGCTCTTCGTGCATTCTCCGCCCCCTACCGAACCAAAAGGGGCTCGGTCCGCCGATCCCCATAGGTGTACGTGGGATCAGCACCCCCGACACCAGGTGGGAGACATAGAGATTTGCAAGATACATACGGATCTGAATGTTGCAGACCCGTTGACAAAGCCTCTTCCACGAGCAAAACATGATCAGCACCAAGGCTCCATGGGTGTTAGAATCATTACTGTCTAATCTACATTATTGACTCTAGTGCAAGTGGGAGACTGAAGGAAATATGCCCTAGAGGCAATAATAAAGTTATTATTTATTTCCTTATATCATGATAAATGTTTATTATTCATGCTAGAATTGTATTAACCGGAAACATAATACATGTGTGAATACAAAGACAAACTTAGTGTCACTAGTATGCCTCTACTTGACTAGCTCGTTAATCAAAGATGGTTATGTTTCCTAACCATGAACAAAGTGTTGTTATTTGATTAACGAGGTCACATCATTAGTTGAATGATCTGATTGACATGACCCATTCCATTAGCTTAGCACCCGATCGTTTAGTATGTTGCTATTGCTTTCTTCATGACTTATACATGTTCCTATGACTATGAGATTATGCAACTCCCGTTTACCGGAGGAACACTTTGTGTGCTACCAAACGTCACAACGTAACTGGGTGATTATAAAGGAGCTCTACAGGTGTCTCCAAAGGTAGATGTTGGGTTGGCGTATTTCGAGATTAGGATTTGTCACTCCGATTGTCGGAGAGGTATATCTGGGCCCTCTCGGTAATGCACATCACATAAGCCTTGCAAGCATTGCAACTAATGAGTTAGTTGCGGGATGATGTATTACAGAACGAGTAAAGAGACTTGCCGGTAACGAGATTGAACTAGGTATTGGATACCGACGATCGAATCTCGGGCAAGTAACATACCGATGACAAAGGGAACAACGTATGTTGTTATGCGGTCTGACCGATAAAGATCTTCGTAGAATATGTAGGAGCCAATATGGGCATCCAGGTCCCGCTATTGGTTATTGACCGGAGATTTGTCTCAGTCATGTCTACATTGTTCTCGAACCGTAGGGTCCGCACGCTTCACGTTACGATGACAGTTATTATGAGTTTATGCATTTTGATGTACCGAAGTTAGTTCGGAGTCCCGGATGTGATCATGGACATGACGAGGAGTCTCGAAATGGTCGAGACATAAAGATTGATATATTGGATGACTATATTCGGACACCGGAAGGGTTCCGGAGAAGTATCGGATAAAACCGGAGCACCGGGGGGTTACCGGAACCCCCCGGGGGGTTAATGGGCCTCATGGGCCTAATGTGGAGAAGAGGAAGGGGCTGCCAGGGCAGGCTGCGCGCCCCCTCTCCCCCTAGTCCGAATTGTACAAGGAGGGAGGGGCGGCGCCCCCCCTTTCCTATTCTCCCTCCACCTCTCCTAATTGGACAAGGATTGGGGGGGGAGTCCTACTCCCGATAGGAGTAGGACTCCTCCTGCGCGCCACCATAGAGCCGGCCGCACCCCCCCCCCTTGGATCCTTTATATACGGGGGCAGGGGGGCACCTCTAGACACACAAGTTGATCCACGTGATCGTTCCTTAGCCGTGTGCGGTGCCCCCTGCCACCATATTCCACCTCGATCATATCGTTGTAGTGCTTAGGCGAAGCCCTGCGTCGGTAGAACATCATCATCGTCACCACGCCGTTGTGCTGACAGAACTCATCCCCGAAGCTTTGCTAGATCGGAGCCCGGGGAGCGTCATCGAGATGTACGTGTGCTAAGAACTCGGAGGTGCCGGAGTAACGGTGCTTGGATCGGTCGGATCGGGAAGACGTATGACTACTTCCTCTACATTGCGTCAACGCTTCCGTTGCAGTCTACGAAGGGTACATAGACAACACTGTCCCCTCTCGTTGCTATGCATCACCATGATCTTGCGTGTGCGTAGGATTTTTTTTGAAATTACTGCGTTCCCCAGCAGAAATTCGGGGCGAGATCATGGAAGTCCAGCCCATAATAGAACATAAGGCCGCGGATGATGAAGGAAATATGCCCTAGAGGCAATAATAAAGTTATTATTTATTTCCTTATATCATGATAAATGTTTATTATTCATGCTAGAATTGTATTAAACCGGAAACATAATACATGTGTGAATACATAGACAAACAGAGTGTCACTAGTATGCCTCTACTTGACTAGCTCGTTAATCAAAGATGGTTATGTTTCCTAACGATGGATAAAGAGTTGTTATTTGATTAACGGGATCACATCATTAGTTGAATGATCTGATTCACATGACCCATTCCATTAGCTTAGCACCCGATCGTTTAGTATGTTGCTATTGCTTTCTTCATGACTTATACATGTTCCTATGACTATGAGATTATGTAACTCCCGTGTACTGGAGGAACACTTTATGTGCTACCAAACGTCACAATGTAACTGGGTGATTATAAAGGTGCTCTACAGGTGTCTCCAAAGGTACATGTTGGGTTGATGTATTTCGAGATTAGGATTTGTCACTCCGATCGTCGGAGAGGTATCTCTGGGCCCTCTCGGTAATACACATCACTTAAGCCTTGCAAGCATTGCAACTAATGAGTTAGTTGCGGGATGATGTATTACGGAACGAGTAAAGAGACTTGCCGGTAACGACATTAAACTAGGTATTGGATACCGACGATCGAATCTCAGGCAAGTAACATACCGATGACAAAGGGAACACTGTATATTGTTATGCGGTCTGACCGAAAAAAGATCTTCGTAGGATATGTAGGAACCAATATGGGCATCCAGGTCCCGCTATTGGTTATTGACCGGAGACATGTCTCGGTCATGTCTACATTGTTCTCGAACCCGTAGGGTCCGCACGCTTAATGTTTCGATGACAGTTATATTATGAGTTTATACGTTTTGATGTACCGAAGGTTGTTCGGAGTCCCGGATGAGATCACAGACATGACGAGGAGTCTCGAAATGGTCAAGACATAAAGATTGATATATTGGAAGCCTATATTTGGATATCGGAAGTGTTCCGGGTGAAATCGGGATTTTACCGGAGTACCGGGAGGTTACCGGACCCCCCCGGGAGATATATGGGCCTTAGTGGGCCTTAGTGGAAAAGAGAAGAGGCAACCAAAGATGGGGCGCGCGCCCCTCCCCTCCCTTGGTCCGAATAGGACAAGGAGAGGGGGCCGGCCCCCCTTCCTCTTTTCCCCCTCCGCGAATCCTATTCCAACTAGGAAAGGGGGAGGAATCCTACTCCCGGAGGGAGTAGGACTCCTCCTGGCGCGCCACCTCTAGGCCGGCCGCACCCCCCCCCCCCCCTTTGAACCTCTATATACGGAGGCAGGGGCACCCCCTAGAGACACAGGTTGATCCACGTGATCATATTCTTAGCCGTGTGTGGCGCCCCCTGCCACCATAGTCCTCGATAATATTGTAGCGGTGCTTAGGCGAAGCCCTGCGACAGTAGTACATCAAGATCGTCACCACGCCGTCGTGCTGACAGAACTCTTCCCCGATACTTTGCTGGATCGGAGTCCGGGGATCGTCATCGAGCTGAACGTGTGCTGGAACTCGGAGGTGCCATAGTTTTGGTGCTTGATCGGTCGGGCCGTGGAGACATACGACTACATCAACCAAACGCTTCCGTTGTCGATCTACAAGGGTACGTAGATCACACTCTCCCCTCTCGTTGCTATGCATCACCATGATCTTGCGTGTGCGTAGGAAATTTTTTGAAATTACTACGTTCCCCAACAGTGGCATCCGAGCCTAGGTTTTATGTGTTGATGTTATATGCACGAGTAGAACACAAGTGAGTTGTGGGCGATATAAGTCATACTGCTTACCAGCATGTCATACTTTGGTTCGGCGGTATTGTTGGACGAAGCGGCCCGGCCGACATTACGCATACGCTTATGCGAGACCGGTTCTCCCGACGTGCTTTGCACATAGGTGGCTTGCGGGTGACAGTTTCTCCAACTTTAGTTGAACCGAGTGTGGCTACGCCCGGTCCTTGCGAAGGTTAAAACAGCACCAACTTGACAAACTATCGTTGTGGTTTTGATGCGTAGGTAAGATTGGTTCTTGCTTAAGCCCGTAGCAGCCACGTAAAACTTGCAACAAACAAAGTAGAGGACGTCTAACTTGTTTTTGCAGGGCATGTTGTGATGTGATATGGTCAAGACATGATGCTAAATTTTATTGTATGAGATGATCATGTTTTGTAACCGAGTTATCGGCAACTGGCAGGAGCCATATGGTTGTCGCTTTATTGTATGCAATGCAATCCTGCTATAATGCTTTACCTTATCACTAAGCGGCAGCGATAGTCATGGAAGCATAGGATTGGCGAGACGACAACGATGCTACGATGGAGATCAAGGTGTCGTGCCGGTGACAATGGGGATCATGACGGTGCTTCGGAGATGGAGATCACAAGCACAAGATGATGATGGCCATATCATATCACTTATATTGATTGCATGTGATGTTTATCTTTTATGCATCTTATCTTGCTTTGATTGACGGTAGCATTATAAGATGATCTCTCACTAAATTATCAAGATAAAAGTGTTCTCCCTGAGTATGCACCGTTGCCAAAGTTCGTCATGCCCAGACACCACATGATGATCGGGTGTGATAAGCTCTATGTCCATCTACAACGGGTGCAAGCCAGTTTTGCACACGCAGAATAATCAGGTTAAACTTGACGAGCCTAGCATATGCAGATATGGCCTCGGAACACTGAGACCGAAAGGTCGAGCGTGAATCATATAGTAGATATGATCAACATAGTGATGTTCACCATTGAAAGCTACTCCATTTCACGTGATGATCGGTTATAGTTTAGTTGATTTGGATCACGTGATCACTTAGAGGATTAGAGGGATGTCTATCTAAGTGGGAATTCTTAAGTAATATGATTAATTGAACTTTAATTTATCATGAACTTAGTCCTGGTAGTATTAGCATATCTATGTTGTAGATCAATAGCTCGTGTTGTTGCTTTCATATGTTTATTTTGATATGTTCCTAGAGAAAAATTGTGTTGAAAGATGTTAGTAGCAATGATGCGGATTGGATCCGTGATCTGAGGTTTATCCTCATTGCTGCACAGAAGAATTATGCCCTTGATGCACCTCTAGGTGACAGACCTATTGCAGGAGCAGATGCAGACGTTATGAACGTTTGGCTAGCTCAATATGGTGACTACTTGATAGTTTAGTGCACCATGCTTAACGGCTTAGAATCGGGACTTCAAAGACGTTTTGAACGTCATGGACCATATGAGATGTTCCAGGAGTTGAAGTTAATATTTCAAGCAAATACCCGAGTTGAGAAATATGAAGTCTCCAACAAGTTCTATAGCTAAAAGATGGAGGAGAATCGCTCAAGCAGTGAGCATGTGCTCAGATTTTCTGGGTACTACAATCGCTTGAATCAAGTGGGAGTTAATCTTCCAGATAAAATAGTGATTGACAGAATTCTCTAGTCACCATCACCAAGTTAGTAGAACTTCGTGATGAACTATAATATGCAAGGGATGACGAAAGTAATTCCCAAGCTCTTCGTGATGCTGAAATCAACGAAGGTAGAAATCAAGAAAAACATCAAGTGTTGATGGTTAACAAGACCACTAGTTTCAAGTAAAGGGCAAAGGGAAGAAGGGGAACTGCAAGAAGAACGGCAAGCAAGTTGCTGCTCAAGTGAAGAAGCCCAAGTCTGGACCTAAGCCTGAAGCTGAGTGCTTCTACTGCAAGCAGACTGGTCACTGGAAACAGAACTGCCCCAAGTATTTGGCGGATAAGAAGGATGGCAAAGTGAACAAAAGTATATTTGATATACATGTTATTGATGTGTACTTTACTAGTGTTTATAGCAACCCCTCAGTATTTGATACTGGATCAGTTGCTAAGAGTAGTAAACTCGAAACAGGAGTTGCAGAATAAACAGAGACTAGTTAAGGGTGAAGTGACGATGTGTGCTGGAAGTAGTTCCAAGATTGATATGATCATCATCGCACACTCCCCTATACTTTCGGGATTAGTGTTTTTTTTACTATTTACTGCAAGGCAATAGCCTCACAGTCCTTTATTAAATAAATAATAGAGTACTAATTACAACTATAAGAAAATTACAAGAAAGGAGAAATACTTACAAAAGAAAACTATGTAAGGTCAGTTATCCAAGAAGCTAAACTATCCTTATATTTACATCTAATCCTGTGAGACAGAAGAGAAATGTCATGTATAAAGTTTCTTCTCCAAGCTCGAAATGAAGGTTGTTCATTCCTGAAAATTTTCCCATTCCTTTGTGTCCAAATATTCCAAGTAGCAGTGAAAACCACCTCAGAGAAGAAAGGGTGTCCAAAATCCTTCCTAGCTGCTTGAGCCATATCATATGTGGTTTGGTTTGGTTGCGGTGTCTAAGAAATCCCAAGATAGTTCCAAACCCTTTGGCTATAATTGCAAGCAAAGAAAAGATGAGCTCGATCCTCATGTTGAGCAAGATTGCAAAGCACACAGGTATCATCCTGGATGATCCATTGCCTTCGTTGCATCATATCTCTGGCGTTCAAACGATCCATTAACAGAAGCCAACCAAAAACCTTTATCTTTAGCGTGCATGAACTCTTCCAAATCCACTTGAAAATAGGATCCACCACCAATTGTGAGAAGCAAAAGTCATAGTATATCTTTGCCATATAATCACCAGACTTGGAAGGCCACTTCCACACGTCCTTGATCTCACCATTGAAATTGACCAAAGGCAGGAGGGCTTGTAACTGCATGAGCTCTGAAAATGCCTCTTGCGATAGTGGTAGATGAAAGTTATCCAAGATGTCAGGCCGCACAAGAAACTCTTTGACTGTGACTGCATTGTCCACAGCAAATGAGTGGAGTCTTGGGAAAGAGTCCTGCAACAAGACATCATGATTTCCCAGTTGCCAACGATCAAGCCAAAAAAGAACCGTATCACCAGCATGAACTTGAGGAACTGCCAGGTTGGAGAATTTTGGGAATAAGCGCATAATATCGCGCCACCAAAAGGAACCACAGACCCTGGTGCTTTGGGGTGGTGATGATGCATAATAGGTGTCCCAGATTAGAGAAACCCAAGGCACGTCCACTTTGTTGAAAAACTTGAATAGATGCTTGATAAGCAAGGCTTCATTTTGGATGGTCAAGTCGATAACACCCAAACCTCCAAAACCCTTAGGACGACAGACGAGATCCCAAGCAGCCAAAGATTGACGTTGGTTATCCGTGTTACCCCTCCACAGGCATTGCCTCATGATCCTCTCTAGCTACTGAATAATGCCCTTTGGAAGAGATAAAGTACACAAAAAATATATTGGCATGGAGCACAACACAGACTGAACAAGTTGCAATCGGCATCCTTGATTAAGCAAACATGAAGATGCAGATAAACGGCGCTCAATGCGATCCACCAGAGGCGTCAGCTCATAAATGGTGGGCCTAGAAGTTCCCATGGGCAAACCAAGATATGTGAAAGGTATCATGCCAACGTCGCACCCCAGCAAAGCGGCCACTCTGGCACCTTCTTCATCACTCATATTTATGGGAATGAGTGAAGATTTGCTAAAGTTGACTCGCAAGCCAGTTGACTCCGCAAAAGTTACAAGCATCTCCTTGAAAGCAATGAGCTAATCATCAACCGCAGGCAGCACAATTAGTGTGTCGTGAGCATACTGCACTATTGGGTAATCATTGGAGTTGGTCGGGATTGGCAAAGAAAGGATATTCCTAGCGCACATCTCATTGACAACAGACTGCAATAAATCTACTGCAATCACAAAGAGTAACGGTGATAGGGGGTCTCCTTGGCGCACTCCCGTTCTGCAAACAAAATGCTTCACAGGGACGCCGTTGAGAAGTACAGAAGAAGATCCCGTGGACAAAATAGAATTGATCCACCCAGTCCACCTGGAATCAAAACCCTTGCACTACGAAATTTTGAGAATTAGATCATGCTCAATTGTATCAAAGGCTTTCGTGAAATCCAGCTTGAGTAGAACTATGGGACGCTTGGAAGCTTTGCATTGATGTATATACTCGAAACACCAGGCTAAGCAATCTTGGATTGAACGAGACCGAAGAAAGCCATATTGATTGCGGTGAATGCATCGCAGAATCACTTTCTGAAGGCGGTTAGCAAGCAGCTTTGTCAAAAACTTCAAGCATGTGTTGGTCAAAGAGATTGGCCGGAAGTCTCCGACAACTTCAGGACTTAACTTCTTTGGTATAAGAGTAATTAATGAATTATTCAGACATTCCAAGTTACACTTCCCCTCATAGAATTCCTTGACAAGTTGCATGAAATCGTCCTTGAGAATTGACCAACACTTCTTTAAAAACAGCCCAGAGAAGCCGTCAGGTCCGGGGGCACGGTCAGGTGGCATGTTCTTAATGACAGTATCAACCTCAGAATTAGTGAAGGGCTGAGATATATCCTGAAGGCCATCAACTCTTGCAATTAATGTGTCCAAATCAAAACCCATGCGGATTCCCTTTGCATTGCCCATTCTTTGATTAAAATCTGACCAAAACATGCTGGCAAGCTGCTGATGATCCGAAACCACATCACCATCAGAATCCCTGAGTGACGAGATAGTGTTTCTCCTATACCTTTCCGTGGCCATGGCATGGAAAAATTTGGAGTTTTCCTCGCCAACTTTGATGTTACGTATGGTACAACGCTATTTCCAATAAACATACTGCCAATGAAGAGTATCTTCCAAATGCAATTTCACAATTCGCTTGAAATTAAACTCAGGCCTTGATAAAGTCCTGATCTCCTCCAGCCCATCGAAATAGAGGATTACCTTATTACAATCAGCAATTAATGCTTTAATTGTCGACAAACTCATGTGCCATTTCTTGAGAGCATACCTTAACGCTTTGAATTTAGAGGAAATCTTGAGGGCAGTCGATTGTCTTGCCACAGGTTTGTTCCAAACATGAGCCACACAGTCAAAGAAACTAGGCAAGTCAATCCAGTAATTCTCAAAGCGAAAAAATTTAGCTTTAGGAATGACAGTGGCAATCGAGACGACGCATGGGACATGATCAAAAGCCATGCGAACCAGTGGCAGAACAAGCGTGTTAGGATGATCAATGGTCCATGCCACTGAAGTAAAAAACCCAGTCAATCTGTTCCAGTAATGGATTAGATTGCATATTTGACCAGGTAAACTGTTGACCTTTAATTGGTAGCTCAATGAGACCCAGATGCCCAATTACTTCATTAAACAGAAAAATGTCACTGACATTACCCCCAGGCAGATTTCTGTTCTCCAACGAACGCATGAAATTAAAATCCCCCAACAACAGCCAATTATCATCACAGTTAATATCAAGATTATATAACCATTGCACGAAATTATCCCGGGTCGGGCCCTGGCACGGACCATACACTGACACGAGAGTCCAAATTTCAAAAGTGTGCTTAGATTGGAATTCCATAATGATGGCAAAATGCCTTGCCTCAATTAACTTTCCTTCAAAGAAAGAGGAATTCCAAATAACGATCATGCCAGCCGAAGCACCATCCGAAGGTACATAGGAAAAATTATCGAATCGCCGTGGACAGAATTTCCTAATGAACATATGATCAATATGCATGCATTTCGTTTCTTGCAGACAAACAACCGAACAACCACTTTCGTCAATCTTCTGCTTAACTGCTAATTGTCGTGCTTCAGAATTAAGACCACGCACGTTCCAACATAACACCTTCCAATCTCTAAACCCTGTCTAATTCATTACAAACCAAAATAGAAAGCAGAGACAAAAGTAGATCATGCAATGACCTACACCGACCCACTAAACAGGAAGGAAATATCCTAAACTGGAAACTGAAGAACAGATAGATGGCATTTAAATAGGTACGCCATAAACCATTGTGCCATTCAGTGAAGCTAAACATCAGAATCCTTACTGCTAGTGGATGTAGCAGGACCAGCCTCAAGCTTGTCCTTGGAGATCTTCTCAGGTGCAATTCGCAGACGTGCTCCAATGCGCTGAAGATCAGAAATTGGCGTTGGCGGAGGCACTGACAGTCTTTCCTCCTGCTGTGCTGAGCTAGTTCGGCGCTTCTTGAAGGAGGACTGATTGTTGCCTTGCTTGAGGCCTCTGCTTGGAGATTTATGATAGCCATCCCGTAGTGCACTTAAACGTGCACTGCGGCGCACCTCAGAGTCCACCACAACCTTAGTGGCCTTAGCAGCCTTGGGCTTACGGCCACGTTTGGTACTGACCTCTGGCATTGCAGAGAACTCAAAGGATTCGCTGACAGGCTCAGAGAGGTCATCAAAGCCATGAAAACATAACTTCCGAGCAACAGGCCTTTTAACTGGAACTACCTGACGAGGAAAGCATGGAGTTGGATTAGGTGCCGGTAGCAAAGAGAAGCTGACATCGTTCCCATCGAAGAAAACATCCCATGAGTTCGTGGACAGAAGTAGAGAGCACAGATTAGTCTTGAACACGTACTTTGGAATCTCAGCATAAAAGATAGCTGGCATAAACTTGCAGAAGGATCGTTGCCACTGCATCTCTGGCGGGACCACTGGGCCAAAAACAGTTAGGACTCGCCCAACATTGAGAGGAGGCTGTACCGGGGCACCAGGATGCTGCAGAACCGCTAAGTTCTCCTCAGGCTGCTGATCATTAACAGAATCATTTGACACCTCCAGAACAATAGATTCCTGTGACTGATTCCCATCCACTTGGTTTTCCTCTATAATCTCCTGCTGCATATTAAGGTTATCTTGAGGAACCTCCTGGTGTGGCTCTTGCTCCTGTGGAGGAGGTGGCAGCTCATCCCAACCGATCTCAGGAAATTCAGGCATAACCCAGTTATGATTATGAAACTGCAGATGCCCGGGGAGAGGATGAGGATTTCCATCAAAGGGCATCGGGTCCTCGTCTGGTGGCAAGATGTCGGCAAAATCAGCAGAGAAGATGTAGATTGGAGCAGACCAAGAAATTCGAGAACTACCAAAATCTGCAAACTCCCGATAGACCACATCCCGCGGCACTAATGTCGTTGCCGGGAAAAAAACGTACGCCAGAGTACGAACAAGTAACGGATCTTCCTGATGCCAGTGATGGAAACGGCCAAAGGTACTGATTGCGTCGGCAATGTACTAAGTGCGTCGATAATCCAGGGGTATCCCAACAATCATAACCCAACCCCTACGAAAACCCTGAACAGCTCTGAAATTGATTCCTTCATCATGCGGCACAAATCTCACAAATCTGTCATTATCCAGCTCAAACGGGGGGTGATCAACTAGGGCCTGCCTAGCAAGAGGACTGCGGAAACAGAGGAGACCCACTCCTTGGATCCATGGTTGAGCATCAAGAACAGCACGGCCAAGATTGTTAACGACAAAATCACTAACCATGTTTCTAAAGAGAGCAACTTCTTCAGGCAGAGGAGCTGGCTCGACGATGGCAATGGCGTATTCCTCATGCTGCCGATCCGGAGCAACGGCAGGGGAGTAGAAAGTGCGTGGCAGCCGCCGCTGGCCACCATCAATGATCTCGAACCCCGGCGGCACGAAAGGCGTGGGATCAAGGGGGAAGGTAGCCATAGCAGGGAGCGCCTCGGACAGAGCTGCAGTAGATGGAGTGGCTAAGCAGGTCGGTGGCGTCGATGTAGGTGGTGGTGGTGTGGTGGGCGGTGGCTCGGCAGGTAATGGCGGAGGCGATGATGGTGTTGCAGGCGCGATGGGACTTGGCAAAGACCCAGCGTGACTATTAGCATGGGAAACCGAGACGCCAGGCAAGGATTGACCCGCGGGACCCACTTGTAAGTCGGAGAATGCGCAGCGTCGGAGCATCCTTTTGCACGATGGCCGAGGCGAAAGCATCTACGACACCTAATAGGACTGGTGCACGAATTGGCGTAATGCAGCATCGATAAACAATTGTGACATTTCCAAACCTTGAACACCATATCATCAATGAGATCATTAAATTGAGCAGCCTCCTCAGAAATATCCGGAAGATGGTTCCCTATAACAGCCATGGGAGAAATCTCAACAGAGTCACCAGAAAAATCGGAAATATCTTGAGAATGATGGGCCAGAGGCTGGGCCGCGTTACAATCGACTAAGGCATCAGAACCATTGTGGGCAAAAGAGTCATGTTGGGCTGGCGACCCAATTTGGGTCATGCATCCATGTTGGCCTGGAGAGTCTGGTGCAACGTGCTCAGGTGCGACCGAAACATGAGATGATGCCTGCTCAATTCGAACCAATTGGGTGGGTGCAGTTCCGGAGTTAGCGGCGGGGTTTCTGGTAGGGACGTTGGTCGTCCCGAAAGAGATGGGTGGCGTCGCCACCATCCACTGGAGATTATTCGCCGGCGGCGAGGGCAAGATCAATCTGTCGCGAGGATGCACGACGTAGCCGGCCTCCGATACCGTATCAACCAATGACTGAGAAGCAGGGTACCTATAACCCTTGCAAGCAGGATATTGGTGGAAAGTTGCAAAAGAAAGTTTCTTTCGCGAAGATGAACTCGATCTAAAGGATGATCTAGCCGGAGGATTAAACATGGCTAGCAACCCCAAAGTGGCATTGATCATGAATAAGTGTTATTTGGTTTTTGCGTTGAGCATGAATATGATTTGATCATGTTTATTGCAATACGGTTATTCATTAAAGTCAGAGAATAATTGTTGTTCTGTTTACATGAATAAAACCTTCGATGGTCATACACCCAATGAAACAAGTTCGTTGGATCTCGATCGTAGTGATACACATATTCATAATATTGAAACCAAAAGATGCAAAGTTAATAATGATAGTGCAACTTATTTGTGGCACTGCCGTTTAAGTCATATTGGTGTAAAACACATGAAGAAACTCCATGCTGATGGGCTTTTGGAATCACTTGATGCTTGCGAACCATGCCTTATGGGCAAGATGACTAAAACGCCGTTCTCCGGAACAATGAAGCAAGCAACAAATTTGTTGGAAATCATACATACTAATGTATGTGGTCCGATGAATATTAAGGCTTGCAGCAGGTATCATTGTTTTCTGACCTTCATAGATGATTTGAGCAGATATGGGGATATCTACTTGATGAAATATAAGTCTGAAACATTTGAACAGTTCAAATAATTTCAGAGTGAAGTGGAAAATCATTGTGACAAGAAAATAAAAGATTCTACGATATGATCGCAGAGGTAAAATATTTGAGTTACGAGTTTGGCCTTCAATTAAAACAATGTGAAATAGTTTCACTACTCACGCCACCTGGAACACCATAGTGTAATGGTGTGTCCGAACGTCATAACCGTACTTTATTAGATATAGTGCGATCTATGATGTCTCTTACCGATCTACCACTATCGTTTTGGGGTTATGCATTAGAGACAGCTACATTCACGTTAAATAGGGCACCATCTAAATCCGTTGAGACGACACCGTGTGAACTATGGTTTGGCAAGAAACCTAAGCTGTCGTTTCTTAAAATTTGGAGTTGCGATGCTTATGTGAAAAAGTTTCATCTCGATAAGCTCAAACTCAAATCGGAGAAATATGTCTTCATAGGATACCCAAAGGAGACAGTTGGGTACACCTTCTATCACAGATCCGAAGGCAAGACATTCGTTGCTAAAAATGGATCCTTTCTAGAGAAGGAGTTTCTCTCGAAAAAGTGAGTAGGAGGAAAGTAGAAAACTTGAAAAGGTAATTGCACCTTCTCTATTATTGGAAAATAGTTCATCACAGAAATATGTTCCTGTGACTACTACACCAATTAATGAGGAAGCTAATGATGATGATCATGTAACTTCAGGTCAAGTTACTACCGAATCTCGTAGGTAAACCAGAGTGAGATCCGCACCAGAGTGGTACGGTAATCCTATTCTGGAGGTCATGTTACTTGACCATGACGAACCTACGAACTATGAGAAAGCGATGATGAGCCCAGATTCCGCAAAATGGCTTGTGGCCATGAAATCTGAGATAGGATCCATGTATGAGAACAAAGTGTGGACTTTGGTGGACTTGCCCGAGGATCAGCAAGCCATTGATAATAAATGGATCTTCAAGAGGAAGACGGACACGGATAGTAGTGTTACTATCTACAAAGCTAGAATTGTCGCAAAAGGTTTTCGACAAGTTCAAGGGGTTGACTACGATGAGACCTTCTCACCCGTAGCGATGCTTAAGTCTGTCCAAATCATATTAGCAATTGCCGCATTTTATGATTATGAAATTTGGCAGATGGATGTCAAAACTGCCTTCCTGAATGGATTTCTAGAAGAAGAGTTGTATATGATGCAACCGGAAGGTTTTGTCGATCCAAAGGGAGCTAACAAAGTATGCAAGCTCCAGCGATCCATTTATGGACTGGAGCAAGCCTCTCGGAGTTGGAATAAACGCTTTCATAGTGTGATCAAAGCATTTGGTTTTATACAGACTTTCAGAGAAGCCTGTATTTACAAGAAAGTGAGTGGGAGCACTACAACATTTCTGATAAGTATATGTGAATGACATATTGTTGATCGGAAATAATGTAGAATTATTCTGCAAAGCATAAAGGAGTGTTTGAAAGGAGTTTTTCAAAGAAAGACCTCGGTGAAGCTGCTTACATATTGAGTATCAAGATCTATAGAGATAGATCAAGACGCTTGATAAGTTTTTTCAATGAGTACATACCTTGACAAGATTTTGAAGTAGTTCAAAATGGAACAGTCTAAGAAAAGGTTTCTTGCCTGTATTACAAGGTGTGAAGTTGAGTAAGACTCAAAGCCCGACCACGGCAGAAGATAGAAAGAGAATGAAAGTCATTCCCTATGCCTCACTCATAGGTTCTATAAAGTATGCCATGCTGTGTACCAGATCTATTGTATACCATACACTGTGTTAAGAGAGGGAGTACAATAGTGATCTAGGAGTAGATCAATGGACAGTGGTCAAAATTATCCTTACTAGAATAAGGATATGTTTCTCGATTACGGAGGTGACAAAAGGTTCGTCGTAAAGGGTTATGTCAATGCAAGTTTTTGACACTGATCCAGATGACTCTAAGTCTCAATCTGGATACATATTGAAAGTGGGAGCAATTAGCTAGAGTAGCTCCATGCAGAGCATTGTTGACATAGGAATTTGCAAAATACATGCGGATCTGAATGTGGCAGACCCATTGACTAAACTTCTCTCACAAGCAAAACATGATCACTTTTTGGGTCTTAATCACATAGCGATGTGAACTAGATTATTGAATCTAGTAAACCCTTTGGGTGTTAGTCACATGGAGATGTGAACCAATCACATAAAGATGTGAACTATTGATGTTAAATCACATGGCGATGTGATCTAGATTATTGACTCTAGTGCAAGTGGGAGACTGAAGGAAATATGCCCTAGAGGCAATAATAAAGTTATTATTTATTTCCTTATATCATGATAAATGTTTATTATTCATGCTAGAATTGTATGAAACCGGAAACATAATACATGTGTGAATACATAGACAAACAGAGTGTCACTACTATGCCTCTACTTGACTAGCTCGTTAATCAAAGATGGTTATGTTTCCTAACCATGGACAAAGAGTTGTTATTTGATTAACGGGATCACATCATTAGTTGAATGATCTGATTGACATGACCCATTCCATTAGCTTAGCACCCGATCGTTTAGTATGTTGCTATTGCTTTCTTCATGATTATACATGTTCCTATGACTATGAGATTATGTAACTCCCGTGTACCGGAGGAACACTTTGTGTGCTACCAAACGTCACAACGTAACTGGGTGATTATAAAGGTGCTCTATAGGTGTCTCCAAAGGTACATGTTGGGTTGATGTATTTCGAGATTAGATTTGTCACTCCGATCGTCGGAGAGGTATCTCTGGGCCCTCTCGGTAATACACATCACTTAAGCATTGCAACTAATGAGTTAGTTGCGGGATGATGTATTACGGAACGAGTAAAGAGACTTGCCAGTAACGAGATTGAACTAGGTATTGGATACCGACGATCGAATCTCGGGCAAGTAACATACCGATGACAAAGGGAACAACATATGTTGTTATGCGGTCTGACCGAAAAAAGATCTTCGTAGAATATGTAGGAACCAATATGGGCATCCAGGTCCCACTATTGGTTATTGACCGGAGACATGTCTCGGTCATGTCTACATTGTTCTCGAACCCATAGGGTCCGCACGCTTAAGGTTTCGATGATAGTTATATTATGAGTTTATACGTTTTGATGTACCGAAGGTTGTTCGGAGTCCCGGATGAGATCACGGACATGACGAGGAGTCTCGAAATGGTCGAGACATAAAGATTGATATATTGGAAGCCTATATTTGGATATCGGAAGTGTTCCGGGTGAAATCGGGATTTAACGGAGTACCGGGAGGTTACCGGAACCCCCCGGGAGATATATGGGCCTTAGTGGGCCTTAGTGGAAAAGAGAAGAGGCAACAAGAGATGGGCCGCGCGCCCCTCCCCTCCCTTGGTCCGAATAGGACAAGGAGAGGGGGTCGGCCCCCTTCCTCTTTTCCCCCTCCGCGAATCCTATTCCAACTAGGAAAGGGGGGGAATCCTACTCCCGGAGGGAGTAGGACTCCTCCTGGCGCACCACCTCTAGGCCGCCCCCCCCCCCTTTGAACCTTTATATACGGAGGCAGGGGCACCCCCTAGAGACACAAGTTGATCCACGTGATCATATTCTTAGCCGTGTGCGGCGCCCCCTGCCACCATAGTCCTCGATAATATTGTAGCGGTGCTTAGGCAAAGCCCTGTGACAGTAGTACATCAAGATCGTAACCACGCCATCGTGCTGACAGAACTCTTCCCCGATACTTTGCTGGATCGGAGTCCGGGGATCGTCATCGAGCTGAACGTGTGCTGGAACTCGGAGGTGGCGTAGTTTCGGTGCTTGATTGGTCGGGCCGTGGAGACGTACGACTACATCAACCAAACGCTTCCGTTGTCGATCTACAAGGGTACGTAGATCACACTCTCCCCTCTCGTTGCTATGCATCACCATGATCTTGCGTGTGCGTAGGAATTTTTTTGAAATTACTACGTTCCCCAACAGACGAATGGATGGAGGGGAAACCCGAGTCCGCGGACGAAGTGGGTGAGGAAAACCACCCTTTCGTAAGGTTTCGGGGTAGGGATGATCTACCCCGCGGCTGGTAGCCGGTGCGCAATATCTGCGGCTAAGTATCCGGCCCCGCGCAGCTTTTTGGTGTCTCCCTCCGTAACGGAGGAGACCATCCACTTGCCTCCCGCTCCGGACATGTTTGGAGAGGATTGAGGAGAAGGATGTGGACTTGGGCGCTGGAGCTCGAGTGCGCGAGAATGGATGAGCAAGGAGGAAGAGGGCGTGGGTAGAAAAAGGTGAACCCTTATCCCTTTGTAAGGGTGGACTAAACTATGCGCCCCCACCAGCCTAGTAAAACTCGCTTATCCCCCAAGCGCCATAATTGATGGCGCGGTTGGGTTACCCACATCCGTATTGATGGGAATCCCGTAATAAGGGGACACGATCTCTTCTTTGACAAGACGTGTGAAAGAAACCGCCTCGCGAAACACGCTGAGGTTGGTTGTGAAAAACGATTCGAATGGTGACCTGGCTGTGGTGTGATGTCGCACTGCGGAATGCGTCAGCAGATTAGATTTGTGAAAATATTATTCTCTCTACGGTTGTATGTGGAACTTGTTTTGCAGAGCCGGACACGATCCTCGTGTTCAAAATCTTCTATGAAGTATTCAGAGGAGGAACCCGCCTTGCAATGTCGAAGACAACCTGCACGCTGGACTCATCGTCATTGAAGCCTGGTTCAGGGGCTACCGAGGGAGTCCTGGATTAGGGGTTATCCAGACAGCCGGATTATATCCTTTGGCCGGACTGTTGGACTATGAAGATACCAAATTGAAGACTTCGTCCCGTGTCCGGATGGGACTCTCCTTGGCGTGGAAGGCAAGCTTGGCAATACGGATATGTAGATCTCCTTGCTTCTAATCGACTCTGTGTAACCCTAGCCCCCTCCGGTGTCTATATAAACCGGAGGGTTTAGTCTGTAGGACCAACAACAATCATACCATAGGCTAGCTTCTAGGGTTTAGCCTCTTCGATCTCGTGGTAGATCAACTCTTGTACTACTCATATTATCAAGGACAATCAAGCACGACGTAGGGTATTACCTCCATCAAGAGGGCGCCCGAACCTGGGTAAACACCGTGTCCCCTGCCTCCTGTTACCATCCACCTTAGACGCACAGTTCAGGACCCCCTACCCGAGATCCGCCGGTTTTGACACCGATAGGGACCTCCCCGGTTGGTGGCACCAACTGGGACTAAAGGGGGGCATTGGTCCCGGTTGGTGCCACGAACGGGTACCAATGCACCCCTTTAGTCCCGGTTGGTGCCACCAACCGGGACCAAAGGCCTTGCACAGCGGGGTGGTGGTGGGAGTTTAGTCCTACCTCGCTAGTTGAGAGGGGCGCACAGTGGTTTATAAGCCCCACCGCCGCACCCCTCGAGCTCCTCTCCATTGCAGGCTTACGGGCCTAATTGTGACTGCTATGCCTGATGGGCCTTCTGTGGGCCTGAATCCTGGCCCATGGATGGGTTTCTAGTCGTATTCAGGCCGTGGTGGCCTAGTAGGTGGCAATTTTTTTATTTTCCCCAGTTTTTTGTTTTATTTTTTGCTTTATTTTTTGTTTTGTTTCTACTTACAACAAAATACTTATTTATTTTATTTTATTTTGTTTCTAATTACTTATTTATTTTATTTTATGATAATTCTTTTTGCTATTAAAGTTTCTAACAAAGACAAACCTCTCTTATCCTTCTCGGCTAGAAGTTACAAGTTTCCTGTTCCGGTTTCGGCTTGAGGGAAGTGCCTGAAATCGATTCAATTCTTATCTCCGATTTCGAACTCCGGCTGGATTCTTATGACCAAGAGCTATTTTATTGGTCAGAAGAATGGAAGGACAACGAGAAGATGGTTCGGTTGCTCCTGCTGGAATATTCCATTTATTTAATACTCCGACTCGCGTAACCCCGAATGGCAATGTTGTTATTGCGGTTGGTCAGATCAATAAGACAACAAGGGAGTCAGAATATTCTGATAATAGCAAACAGGGAATTTCTTAATGATTTTTTTTTGCTTTTAATGATTTTGAACAGAAAATACTTTGATAATTTTAGTTGCATCAATTTTATATAATTTTAGTTTCATAAATTTTAGAGGTTGCTTATAATGTTTTGAACAGAAAATACTTGGATAATTTTAGTTTCATAAATTTTATTTATGTTATTAAAGTTTATTTTATTTTATTTCTACTTATATATTTTATTAAAGTTTATATTATTTTGTTTCAAATTACTTATTTTATTTTATTTTATGATAATTCTTTTTGCTATTAAATTTTCATGCATTTACTGATTATTTTGACCTATAAGGCCCTGAAATTGAAAAGCATTTCAAATGAATTCTGAAAATGTTAAAAGTTGGCATGGTTTCATCATTTCACCCACATAGCATGTGCAAGAAAGTAGATAGTGTTACGGTAAAAACTGGATGCACTTCGTGTACAAAACGGACAATCTCTTTCGAAGTATCAGGGTTTCATATGAAAACTCGTCTGTTACAAGTTGGCATGGTATCATCATTTCACCCACATAGCATGTGCAAGAAAGTAGAGAGGCTTACGGCAAAAACTGGATGCACTTCGTGTACAAAACGGACAATCTCTTTCGAAGTATCAGGGTTTCATACGGAAACTCGTCTGTTGCAAAGGGATTTCATTTTTTTGAACTTATTTGAACTCCATAGTTTTTCTGTGTTCAAAATGCACCATTCAAAGCCACATCATCAATTTTCAACCCTTTCCGACTTCATTTGTTATTTTTCATGCATTTACTGATTTTTTCAGCTATAAGACCCTGAAATTGAAAAGCACTACAAATGAACTCTGAAAAGGTTGAAAGTTGGCATGGTATCATCATTTCACCCACATAGCATGTGCAAGAAAGTAGAGAGGCTTACAGCAAAAACTGGTGCACTTCGTGTACGAAACAGACAATCTCTTTCGAAGTATCAGGGTTTCATACGGAAACTCGTCTGTTACAAAGGGATTTCATTTTTAACTTTTTTGAACTCCATAGTTTTTCTGTGTTAAAAATTCACCATTCAAAGCCACATCATCATTTTTCAACCCTTTCTGACTTCATTTGTTATTTTTCATGCATTTATTGATTTTTCAGCTATAAGACCCTGAAATTGAAAAGCACTACAAATGAACTCCGAAAAGGTTGAAAGTTGGCATGGTATCATCATTTCACCCACATAGCATGTGCAAGAAAGTAGAGAGGCTTACGGCAAAAACTGGATGCACTTCGTGTACAAAACGGACAATCTCTTTCGAAGTATCAGGGTTTCATACAGAAACTCGTCTGTTGCAAAGGGATTTCATTTTTTTGAACTTATTTGAACTCCATAGTTTTTCTGTGTTCAAAATGCACCATCCAAAGCCACATCATCAATTTTCAACCCTTTCTGACTTCATTTGTTATTTTCATGCATTTACTGATGTTTTCAGCTATAAGACCCTAAAATTGAAAAACACTACAAATTAACTCTAAAAAGGTTGAAAGCTAGCATGGTATCATCATTTCACCCATATAGCATGTGCAAGAAAGTAGAGAGGGTTACGGCAAAAACTGGATGCACTTCGTGTACAAAACGGACAATCTCTTTCGAAGTATCAGGGTTTCATACGGAAACTCGTCTGTTACAAAGGGATTTCATTTTTTTGAACTCGTTTGAACTCCATAGTTTTTCTGTGTTCAAAATGCACCATTCAAAGCCACATCATCAATTTTCAACCCTTTCTGACTTCATTTGTTATTTTTCATGCATTTACTGATTTTTTTTCAGCTATAAGACCCTGAGATTGAAAAGCACTACAAATGAACTCTGAAAAGGTTGAAAATTGGCATGGTATCATGATTTCACCCATATAGCATGTGCAAGAAAGTAGAGAGGGTTACGGGAAAAACTGGATGCACTTCGTGTACAAAACGGACAATCTCTTTTGAAGTATAGTGGTTTCATACGGAAACTCGTCTGTTACAAAGGGATTTCATTTTTTAACTTGTTTGAACTCCATAGTTTTTCTGTGTTCAAAATGCACCATTCAAAGCCACATCATCAGTTTAGTACATATAGCTCTCATGAATAGATAAGTGACCAAATTAATAGAAGTTCATCATCACATTAAAAACAAAGTACATACATAGTTCTCATTGAACAACATATAGCTCTCCAGAGCATCTAGTTAAACCATACATTGAAACTATGTAAAACCTATCAA
Source organism: Triticum monococcum (assembly GCA_034509565.1). Taxonomy (NCBI): domain Eukaryota; kingdom Viridiplantae; phylum Streptophyta; class Magnoliopsida; order Poales; family Poaceae; genus Triticum; species Triticum monococcum. Next base: position 679,017,175 of record CM067845.1, read on the forward strand.
TGCAACAACAAATGCGATCATAATCACAACCAAGGTAAAAATTGATCCAACAGCATAATGATACCAAGCCTCGGTATGAATGACATATTTTCTAATCTTTCTAATCTTCAACCGCATTGCATCCATCTTGATCTTGTGATCATCGACGACATCCGCAACATGCAACTCCCATATCATCTTCTCCTCCTCATTTTTTTATTTTTTTCCTTCAAGTAATTGTTTTATTCTTCAACTAAATTTAACCTCTCGACAATAGGGTCGGTTGGAATTTCCGGTTCAACTACCTCTATGTCAACTTGATAGGCATAATTGTCCTAAACAATAAATGAACTAAATAGTTATAAAAGATAATATATACCACATCCGAATCATAGCCAGGACGAGGGCCGATAGGGCGCATACCAAAACCATTGCACTATATAATAACAAGCAATAATAAAAGTAAGAAAATTAGACAAGTATCTATCTAAAGTAAGAATTTTTTTCTTTCAGAAGAAGATAAGAACAAGAGGCTCGCCACGGTGGTGCAGGCGACGAGATCGGCGCGGGGGATCGACGGCGGTGAAGACGGGGACGGGACGTGATGGACCGCTAAACCTAAACAAATCTCGGGGAAAATGGAGCTTGGAGGTCGAGCTTCGAGAGGAGAAAGCTTAACTAGCGTGGCTCGGGCATTTCATCGAACACCTCATGTGCATAGGAGGTGAGCTAGAGCACCCAAATGCCCTCTCCTCGCCAGCCAGAAAAAACAGAGCACTATGGAGTGCTTTGCTGCGGCGATGGGGTATATATAGGCAACTCATTTGTCCCGGTTCATGGCTGGAACCGAGACTAAAGCCCAGCCTTCTGTCCTGGTTCGAGCCAAGAACCGGGACCAATGTTTGTGGGCCAGGAGCGAGGCCCATTGGTCCCGGTTCGTGCCAAGAACCAGGACCAATGCCCACGAGGCCCCGGCCGGCCCCCTGGGCTCACGAACCGGGACGAATGCATCCATTGGTCCCGGTTCGTGGCAGAACCGGGACTAATGGGCTGGCTAGGCCCGAACGAAAGCCCCTTTTTATACTTGTGCCCTTCCATGTATATAAAGGGGGGCGAGGCCGGCGGCCAGGAGGGGCGCGCCATGGGGGGAGTCCTACTGGGACTCCTAGTCCAAGTAGGATTCGCCCCCCTTTTCCTTTCTCCACCGAAGGGAATAGGAAGGAGAGGGAGAGGGAAAGGGAAGAGGGGCGCCGCCCCCTCCTCCTTGTCCTATTCGGACTCCCTAGGAGGGAGGCGCGCGACCACCCCCCGCGGGCTTCCCTCTCACTCCCTTAGGCCCATGTTGGCCCAACACTTCCCGGGGGGTTCCGGTAACCCCTCCGTACTCTGGTAAAATACCTGAATCACTCGAAACCATTCCGATGTCCAAATACAACCTTCCAATATATGAATCTTTACCTATCGACCATTTCGAGACTCCTCGTCATGTCCGTGATCTCATCCGGGACTCTGAACAAACTTCGGTCACCAAAACACATAACTCAATACAAATCGTCATCGAACGTTAAGCGTGCGGACTCTACGGGTTCGAGAACTATGTAGACATGACCGAGACACATCTCCGGTCAATAACCAACAGTAGAACCTAGATGGTCATATTGGTTCCTACATATTCTACGAAGATCTTTATCGGTCAAACAACATAACAACATACGTCATTCCCTTTGTCATCGGTATGTTACTTGTCCGAGATTCAATCGTCGGTATCCTCATACCTAGTTCAATCTCATTACCGAAAAGTCTCTTTACTCGTTCCGTAATGCATCATCCCACAACTAACTCATTAGTCACATTGCTTGCAAGGCTTATAGCGATGTGCATTACCGAGAGGGCCCAGAGATACCTCTCCGATACTCGAGTGACAAATCCTAATCTCGATCTATGCCAACCCAACAAACACCTTCGGAGACACATGTAGAGCATCTTTATAATCACCCAGTTACGTTGTGACGTTTAATAGCACACAAGGTGTTTCCTCCGGTATTCGGGAGTTGCATAATCTCATAGTCAAAGGAATATGTATAAGTCATGAAGAAAGCAATAGCAATAAAACTTAACGATCATTATGCTAAGCTAATGGATGGGTCTTGTCCATCACATCATTCTCCTAATGATGTGATCCCGTTCATCAAATGACAACACATGTCTATGGTTAGGAAACTTTAACCATCTTTGATTAACGAGCTAGTCAAGTAGAGGCATACTAGGAGCACTTTGTTTTGTCTATTTATTCACACATGTATCAAGTTTCCGGTTAATACAATTCTAGCATGAATAATAAACATTTATCATGATATAAGGAAATATAAAATAACAACTTTATTATTGCCTCTAGGGCATATTTCCTTCACATATGTTGTGGATTTATTAGTATAGTTTTTTTGTGAATGAAAATTTGTATTACTCAACCACCAAGATTACAATCAGTAGAGGCTAGTTCAACTGCTACAGAGGGGCCAGAACCAATCCAAGTCATAGTTCCACCCTCAGTTCGAGCAAATTTTGTTAGGCTATCACTAACCTTATTTTATAAGCGGCTAACATGAGTAATACAATTTTCACGAAGGGACAAGTGATATCCAATATCTTTAACTAAAGAAGCATAAATGGATCTATCTTGGTCTCATCCTTGGATCATCTTAACTATAACTGAAGAGTCCATCTCAATCATAATCCGAGAGATCCCTCCGCTAGATTGCCAAGGATAATCCTTCCATATAGGCACTCAACTCTGCCTCCAACGCTTCACGACACGAGAATATATTCCTGCAAGCAGAAAAGATGATACTACCATTGGAGTCCCGAAGTACCATACATGCTCCTGCCCTGTTATCAGCAAAAGATCCATCTGAGTTCAGTTTGACCCATCCAGCCGACGGAGCAACCCGGTGGACTCACGCTCTGAAGCGGTTCCTTGTAAAGCATATGGTCGTAAGAAATGACTGATTTTCCTTCCAAGGGGTCAATATTGGATTCAACTTGATTACTATTAAGGACTCTAGATAGCTGACGGGAAATTTCTTGGACACTTCAAGCGGAGGTGGCTTTTCTAGATGAACTCACATTCCAAATGAACCAACAATACCATAAAGTCATGAGCAGCCTGCTTCTTTCAATCTCATGTAGGGGATCCAACACTTGGAATAACCATTCCTTCCCAGTATTCATAACCTGATCGACAGTCGGAAGATGCCAAACATCCGTCATGTATTTCCAGTGTTCACGAGCTCTTGGGCATCTACAAGATGGGTGGAAGTTATCCTCAGGTTCTGAACCACACACAGGGCACATACTAGTAGTCTCAAGTGTTCTCTCGTGTTTATTTTTCCAGGTTGGTAGGGAGTCTGAAACAATAGGCCATGCAAAAGTTCGAACTGTAGGTGGCACTTCAGCAGACCAAATGTTCTTCCACAGCACCCTTCGGCCATCTGGAGCTAAACTTGAGGCCGTGGCAATGGCTCTATTTGCTTCTTCGAAAGCGAAATCATATGCACTTTTTACAAAAAAAAGACCAAGTTTGCCCGGCCCCCAAGCCAAAGTATCCGCATCATGCCTTGGAGATGCTCTAATTTTCAGAATCTCACTCACATCGCAAGGCAGAAAATAGCTGGTCAGTATATCCATGTTCCATGACCCATTGTCATTTAGGACCTCGGAAACAAAGCGAATACGATAGTGTCGTTGAGGAGATATTGGTTTAAAAGAATGTGGTCTTGAACTCGGAATCTAGTTATCCCTCCATACCCTTATACTTGATCCAATACCAACCCTCCACACGAGGCCTTTCTTGAGCAACCGAATACATAAGTGATTGCTTGACACGAAGATGAGGCATTGCCCGAAAAACTTTATCTTCAAGTTTGCCTTCGGGGTAATACCTGGATTTAAGCAACCGGGCGCAAAGGCTATTCGGCCTATCAATAAGTCTCCATGCTTGGTGCCCTAGGAGTGCTTGGTTGAAGAGCCTATAATCACGAAAACCAAGTCTGCCTTTGCATTTGGTTTGAAGCAAATATCCCATGCCTTCCAATGTACTTTCCCAAGCCCTCTTTTAGACCCCCAATAAAAGTTCCTAACCATTCTCGTTAGGTCATCACAAACAGAAAACAGAAGCTTATAAACACCCATAATGTAAGTTGGGTACAGCCTGGGCCACTGACTTAATTAAAACCTCTCTGCCAGGTTGTGCAAGCCACCCATCTCCTCATTGGATTAACTTCTTCGTGAGACTTTCTTGCAAATTTTGGAAGCACCCCTTAGTCATACACCCTTCTGGAGTAGGGAGCCCAAGTATTTCTCTTCAAACGCTGGCATAGTGACATTTAACACAGCCCTAACATCCTCCTAGTTGGCCATCAGGCATTCTTGGCAAACATAATTGAACATTTGTTAAAATCCAGACTTTGTCCCGTGGCACTTCCATATAAGTCGAACACCCCCTTTACCTTTTACTGCTTGATCATGGGTAGCTTCAAAAAATAACAATGTATCATCCGCAAATAGCAAATGTGAGATCCCAGGTGCTCTACGACAAATTTTGATGGGAATGATATTTCGAACATTAACCTCATGTTTCAAGATGGAAGATAGACCGGCAACAACAAATAAGAATAAGAACGGTGATAATGGGTCGCCTTGCCATAGCTCTCGCGACGGGTGCAAACAAATCGAAGAGGGTTTCATTTAATTTAACTGAATACATCATCAATGTGACATACGCCATTATCTCGTCCATCCAACGATGAGAGAAACCCAACTTTTACATCATTTGCTTCAAGTCTTTCCAATAAACTCTATCATATGCTTTTGACAGATCTAACTTGTATGCACAAAAAACTCTTTGACGGACGCAGGGGCTACGATTGTGGTGGTTGGGAGCGTGAGATAGAGAGAATGAGGGCAGGATTGTGAAAATACGCTGGGCCACTTGTTTTCGTTTCCTGGAGCTGACATTAGAAAAGGAAACGCGAAAGGGAATTAACAGTGATATGTACTCCTACTACTAGTAGTTGTAGTTTTCTGGAGCAGATATCGTGGTCGATTCAGGGCGTTTGATGGAATGGCATGGCATGCATGCCAATTGTCAAGAGACGCATCAAGCTCGGCGGAGAAAGGGAAAGGAAGCTTTCGACAGAGACGTTAGCATACCATAATGTCTCTTCTTTTTAATCAAACCCTGAGCCGAGCTGCAAGTGTGGCAGTCAGTGGCGCCCATGATTTGTGAGGATCATTACCGTTCTCTCTGGCTCTGGGGTTTGCAACGGAATCATTGCCGACAGAAAGGCACGCGGCTTCCAACGAAAAGCGCGCCGCCTCCGGCCCACGGCACCACTCCGGCTGCCTCCCTCCCTGCCGGTTAAACTATCCGGCCACCGCGCGCGCCGTGCATAATAAACATCCACTGGAGACTGGACCAACCAGGGTTACCGATCGGCGTGGGCACTTATACATTACACACTCTTGATAATTGCTGGATCGGCGTACATGCCGGTACGTGCGCGGTACTGGCACGACGGGCGCACGCACGCAACCACCACCTAATCATCGTCACACCGAGGCATGTACCAGCACGTACACGCGTGTCGTTGCGTACGCAATGCAATGTAATGTACCGTACCCACGCCTGCTGCTGCATGCTTGACGACGGACGGAGCAACGTCGCGGCCGCCGTGCTGCGCTCCGCTCCAACGAAGGAAGGGGCAAAAAAGAGTGGGGAACAGCGGTCCGGACAGCGACGGAGCCCGCGTGCCGCCGATCGCCAGCGAGCCGGAGGAGGAGGAGAGGAGGAGATTCCCCCACACCCACCCACCCCCTATCTGCTGCTATGCCCTGCCGCCCATGCGCGGCCAGCGATCCACCCGGTTCCCCACCCAAGCCTGCGCTTTGCCTCTGCAGTCGCGACGCGCCTGGATGAACAATCCTCGTCTGGGCCACACGCGCACCACGCCTCGCCGCCCTTTTCCCAACCCGATCTCGCCCATCATCATCTCACCCCCCCTCACCCTAGGCTTGGAGGTTTGACCCCCGGAAAGAAAGCAGTTTTTCCGCCTAGATTTCAGCATTTTCCCAGGTAACCTCCCCTCCCGTCCCGGCGCTGTGCTGCGCACCGGAGCAACCCGACCGGACCGACGTCAATCGTCAGGCGGCCATCGCCCGGCCCGGCCGGCGCGCAAGTACTGGGGAAGTGGCAGTTGGTTCGCCGTGGCACCCGCACATTAACGCGCGCCACCCACCGCCACCTACTCGCTCACCGGTTAACCCCCTCGCTTTCTTTCTTTGGACTATACTTAGACCTCATCACTCCCACTGTCCGCCGGAGCCGATCCTCGCCCGGAACCCGGAGGAGGAGCTAATGCGCGCCGTGCCGCCGCCGTTGCTCTCGCGATGACCCCCGCCCGCCGATCCCTCGCGCCGCTGGCGCTGGCGGTGCTGCTGGTGCTGCTGCATTGGGCGCTGGTGGAGGCGGCGACTGCGGCGGAGCGGCGGATCCTGCTGGACTTCAAGGCGGCCATCACCGCGGACCCGGACGGCGCGCTCGCGTCCTGGAAGCCCTCGGGCGACCCGTGCGCGGACTTCGCGGGGGTGTCCTGCGACCCGGCCACGGGCGCCGTGCAGCGGCTGCGCCTCCACGGCGCCGGCCTGGCGGGCACCCTGGCCCCGTCGCTGGCGCGCCTCCCCGCGCTCGAGTCCGTCTCGCTCTTCGGGAACGCGCTCTCCGGCGGGATCCCGCCGGGCTACGCCTCCCTGGCGCCCACGCTCCACAAGCTCAACCTCAGCCGCAACGCGCTGTCGGGCGAGATCCCGCCCTTCCTCGGCGCCTTCCCCTGGCTCCGCCTGCTCGACCTCTCCTACAACGCCTTCTCCGGCGAGATCCCGCCGGGGCTCTTCGACCCCTGCCCCCGCCTCCGATACGTCTCGCTCGCGCACAACGCGCTCCGGGGCGCCGTCCCGCCCGGCATCGCCAACTGCTCCCGCCTCGCCGGCTTCGACCTCTCCTACAACCGCCTCTCCGGCGAGCTCCCCGACCAGCTCTGCGCGCCGCCGGAGATGAACTACATCTCCGTCCGAAGCAACGAGCTCTCCGGCGGCATCGCCGGCAAGCTCGACGCCTGCCGCAGCATCGACCTGTTCGACGTCGGGAGCAACCGCTTCTCCGGCGCCGCGCCGTTCGGCCTCCTGGGCCTCGCCAACATCACCTACTTCAACGTCTCCTCCAACGCCTTCGACGGCGAAATCCCCAACATTGCCACCTGCGGCAGCAAGTTTTTATACTTCGACGCGTCGGGGAACCGGCTCGACGGCCCGGTTCCGGAGAGCGTGGTGAATTGCCGCAACCTGAGGGTGCTGGATTTGGGGGCGAATGCTCTTGCCGGAGACATACCGCCAGTGATCGGGACACTGCGGTCGCTTTCCGTGCTCAGGCTCGCCGGCAACACAGGCATTACCGGTTCAATTCCTGCCGAGCTTGGAGGAATTGAGATGCTTGTCACACTCGACCTTGCCGGCCTTATGCTCACCGGAGACATCCCGGTGTCCCTGAGCAAATGCCAGTTCCTGCTTGAGCTGTGAGTGTTCGTTCAGTACTCAATTTCATCCAATTCGTCCAATGCTTTGATGCATGATGACTAACTGAACTGAATCATTGCAGGAATTTGTCTGGCAACAAATTGCAGGGAGTGATCCCGGACACGCTCAACAACCTGACTTACCTCAGGATGCTCGATCTTCACAAGAACCAACTCGACGGGGGCATTCCGGTGTCGCTTGCTCAGCTCACCAACCTTGATCTGCTAGACCTCTCAGAGAATAGACTGACTGGGCCAATCCCCTCAGAACTTGGGAACCTCTCTAAGCTGACACATTTCAACGTGTCCTTCAACGGTCTCTCCGGCATCATACCTTCTGCTCAGGTCTTGCAGAATTTCGGCAGCACAGCCTTCATGGGAAACCCATTACTATGTGGATCACCATTGAACAATCTGTGTGGCGGACAGCGAGCAAGACGATTGTCTGTCGCTATCATAATCGTCATTGTCGCTGCAGCGCTTATACTTATTGGGGTCTGCATTGTTTGTGCTATGAACATTAGGGCCTATACAAGGAGGAGCAAGGAGGAGCAGGAAGGGAAGGAGGACGAAGAGGTGCTGGTCTCCGAGAGCATATCCGTCGGATCTCCAGGCCAAACTGCCATCATTGGAAAGTTGGTGCTCTTCACCAAGAGCTTGCCTTCAAGGTATGAAGATTGGGAGGAAGGAACCAAGGCACTGGTTGACAAAGACTGCCTTGTTGGTGGAGGGTCAGTTGGCACGGTGTACAAGGCCACCTTTGAGAATGGGTTGTCCATTGCTGTGAAGAAACTGGAGACACTCGGAAGTTTGACAAACCAGGATGAGTTTGAGCATGAGATGGGGCAGCTTGGTAACCTCAACCACCCCAATCTGGTCACATTCCAGGGTTACTACTGGTCGTCCTCGATGCAATTGATCCTCTCGGAGTTTGTGACCAAAGGAAGCTTGTATGACCACCTCCATGGGAACCGTCGTCGCGCGTTTTCCGGAGGTGAGCTCTCCTGGGATCGGAGGTTCAAGATTGCGCTTGGAACGGCGCGTGCACTCGCATATCTTCACCATGACTGCCGACCACAAGTCTTGCATCTTAACATCAAGTCCTCCAACATAATGATAGATGAAGAATATGAAGCCAAGCTGTCTGACTATGGATTTAGAAAGCTGTTGCCTATTCTAGGTAGCTTTGAAGTGAGCAGATCTTATGCTGCCATCGGGTACATTGCCCCGGAGCTAGCATCCCCGAGCTTGAGATACAGCGATAAGAGCGATGTATTTAGCTTTGGGGTGGTGTTGCTTGAGATCGTGACAGGGCGGAAGCCAGTGGAGAGCCCTGGGGCTGCTATACATGTGATTTTGCGCGACTATGTCAGGGAGATACTGGAGGATGGTACTAAATCGGACTGCTTTGATCGGAGCCTGAGGGGATTCATTGAAGCCGAGTTGGTCCAAGTGCTCAAACTAGGCCTGGTATGCACTTCCAACACACCATCAAGCCGACCAAGCATGGCGGAGGTGGTGCAGTTCTTGGAATCTGTTAGGACTAATTCTTGATGTTCTGCTATCTGGAACATAGTAGCAGAATAGGATGCTAAAACAGGAAAAGGGTTTTCTGATTTTTTTTTAACAGATGAAGATCACATTTCTTCTTTAATTCTTTATTATTATTATTGTGGCCCCAGTCCTTTTGTAAATGTGTTTAGATTTGTCTGCTCATTATCTATAGTTTTTTTTAGATCTGTTTGCTGAATAAACGGCTATTTTGGTCGGATCACTAATTCCTCAGGATCTCCTCTTACTAATTTTGTACCAAGTAGATATCCTCCTTTTATCTATGCATGCATGCAAAATGCCAATGCAAGAGCGACCGCTCTGATTGGGAAATGGGAACCTTTTATCTTCATGGTCAGACCTAAACACTCCTTTTATTTGTGGGATCCAAAGAGGAGTTGTTACTGTCCAATGGTGTATCAACTTTTGTCAAGCTTGTAGCTGCAGGTTCAGCAAAGGGAACAGTTGAACTAACATTTTTGAAGCAGGGGCAGCTCATCTAACCCACAATATCCTTCCCTACATATACCAACACTAAATACAAGATTTGCAGCAGTCCAGATTTCATCCCCAACCCACCAATACATTCCAAATGGCCGAGGAGTTCGAGCTGCCTGAATTCAACCCGAGGGAGCGCGCCAAGCAGCAGATTTCGGTGCCATTTCTGTGGGAGGTGAAGCCCGGCGCGCCGAAGAGGGACTGGGCGATCTCCACCAAGCCATCACCCACAGTCTTCTCATGTCCATCCCCGGCCAAGCTTGTTGTCAGTGTGCCATTCCATTGGGAAGAGAAGCCTGGGAAGCCCCTACAAGACATGTCACGCTTCCATGCACCGTCCGATCGGCATGCTGGCTTTTCGGTATCTCCTTACTCACTGAACCCTTTTGTGGCCGAAGATGATGAGGAGTACACGCTGGGGTTCGACCTGGAAGCGTTCGGGTTTCCCGACGACAGCAAGGCGTCCACCGGCGCCGCGGATTATGCGGACGGGTCCAGCCGCCATGGCGCCTGGTACTCGTTCTCAGAGTCGGAGGACTACAGCAACTCGAGCGGGAACACCTCTGCCCGGGAGTCCCAGCTCCCCCGGGCGCCGTCGGAGCGGAGCTGGGAGGTGGCCAACGATGATGACCATGAGCTGACCACCAACCGGCAGAGCCCTCTGAGGAGCGCCTTCACGCTGGAGGAGCTCATGATGCTGAGCCGCAAGCTGGGCGGCGGGCAAGGGTTCCCGGCCGATGTCAGGAAGAAGAGCCTCTCCCCCTCGCTGTCCTCCGTGGTAATAATGCCCTACACACTTCACACTTTTACACTGAGCTTTGCTTGATTAGTAGTAGTACATCTGCACCAGTTAATAATTAACTGGACACATTACACTGTGCTCCCAACTGCTCCTGTTAATGGGCAGTGATTTGTTTGTCCGTCCCTCATGTTGCTCTGCTGTTCTTTCCAGGAGCTCATCAAGAAGTTTTTAATTGTGTGTTCTTAGTGAGTGGGCGGCTCCGTGGCTGCTGCGGGCACATGGGCGAGCTGTACCGTGTGCGCATGTGCGTGTGGGTGTGAGGTCTGAGTGAGATCCCTGCATCTGATTGATCGGGGAAGAAGCTCTGCGAGGCTGGATTGCTTGCTTGCTTGCTGGGAAGTAGAAGCCTACTTACTAGCTGGCCTGCGTGCTGGTGCTGTACTGTTGTGTTGTGTTGTGTCTCCGAAGGAAGGAATCTTGTACTCTTTTCCCGGTGTTTGTTTCAAGATAAACAAACGCTGGATTTCTTTCTGTATCAGCTTGCTGTTGCTTCTTTTATATGTGGAGATTCTGCTTCTTGTTCATTTGTGCATCTGTTTGTATGAGAATGTATATGCACATGCACATGGTGAGGAAAAGGAAGATAACCAAGTTCTCGTTCATATTCAGGAATGTTTTCTGTGTGCAGCCCAATGCTAACTTGTAGTGGGAATTTTTAGTAGGATATATGAGGGAAATGATGATAAAAAAAAGGCAATCCAGACACAAGGCGGTTGGAATTTGGAAGAAATATAAAGATGGAGATAATGAAAAATCAGATGTTATTTTTCTTGATAAAAATTGACAAAAAATATCGCTAGAAGGAGGGCTCGAACCTCCGACCTTGTGGTTAACAGCCACACGCTCTAGCCAACTGAGCTATTCCAGCTTTGTTGGCTAAAGCACCAGGGAATATTTAATAGTATATTGATTTATGTCTATGATGTATATTTCCACTCTTAACTACCGAACGAAGAAAGTTGCCAGGGCACTATTTGACACGGGCGCATGTCCATGACCGCACCCGCTGACATAAAATTGCACTGGCCATTGCCACGGGCACGAAGCATTTTAAATTCTCCCTCAAATCTTCATAACTACCTAAAAATCATTATTTTAATTTATCTAAATAGTCCTTTCCCTAAAAAATTTAACTCCTCAAAACATCGAGGGTAAGGCATCTCCAGGTCTTGATAATTCGATAACGCCAACTCATTAGCATTGTACAAACCATAACTACATTGCATACATACTATAATACCACCAAATCGACGTCAAAACTAGCCCTTGGATCGATCTACATACTAGTACATGCTAAATACTACGTACCTCTATTTACCGTGGAGGCGGTTAAGGTCATGTTCGGTAATCACTTGCTCCTGGAATCTGTGGAGCGGGGAAACTGCAACTCCGTTGTTTTAAACTGCAGCTCCGCCAACTCCTCTCCTATAGTTATGGAACAGAGTGATGCCGAACAGCGCCTAAGATACTCATTAAACCCCGAACCGAAACCACTGTCCTAGTTGAAGGATGAGTTGAAAGCGGATGGGACGTCGATCACCCCACAGGAGGCGGCGATCTCATTGTCTTGACAGTGGCTAGACCAGATGGCTTCTTCTCCTTCTCCTTGTCCTCCGAATCATCTAGCAGCTCGTTGAGCTCATTGTAGTATGCGTTGTTCTCGGCGTCATGGCGAGCGAGCTTGGCGCGGTTGTCTTAGACCGCACACTCATCTTGGATGGATCCAAATAACGCCGTGTCGATAGTGATGTACTCGTGGTCGATGCACTTGGCCTCCCGGTGCTCTTCCGTCACCTTGTCCTCTAGCTCTTCCGCTCGAGGGACTATAACCCCATTTTCTAGGGAGCGAACTTCAATGGAGGCGGCGTCGCCCAGCCAAAGAGACAGACAACGACGATGTCGTAGTCACGCGTCGTCTCCTCTGTCGTGTTGAAAGTCCTAAGCCACTGGCGGCCGAAGTCCTTGCAACCAATCAAAATGTTATTTTCAAAAGCATCTTGGTGTTTTTTTTCACGTTCTCCATGAATGTCATCCAATGATGAAACTTTGCAACCAATCAAAACGTTTGTCAATGTTTTGTTTAATCTTTTCCAATTCTACTCGTCACCCAAGCTCACATGAACTCGGGATCAGAACAACACTTTCGGTCGAGGAAGTGAAGGATAGTTTAAAGGTACAAAAGCTATATTTTTAGGGGTTATACATTTTATGAGAGCAAGATAGTGCTTAACTCCCTAAAACATACTTTTTCTCCTCAAATGTAGCTGCTAAGGGATATGCTAGAGATGCCCTAACTCCTCAAAAGAGCTACTTCCTACTCAAATTTTAGCAGGATAGGCACCCCTCACAAACCGACAAACCTACCCGTGGAGCGCCTCATTTTTGGGGGGCTAAAAACTCAGCCGCCGCCCACCTTCTTCCTGACGGCACCTTAGATCTTCCCGTCCTCCTTAACGACCCCCTGTGCACCCTGATCTCCCCGCACCTTCATTCGTCCCAGCCAGCCTCCCCCGCTCATGGAATCACTATTGTCACCCTCCATCACCAACCCGAGCACCAGCCCATAACCGGTCACAACGCCCCATCAGGTTGCATCCACCGGAGGAGCAGAAGGCCAACAGGGACCCACGGGAGAGCTCTCGGTGTTCACCTCGTCTCCTCCATGTCAACTGCCCCTGAGCGGGAGCCGAGCCATCACAAGCTTCTTCACGATCGTGTAGGTTGACGACAAGGACGGGAATTGGTTCCTATCGCATCCACTTCTCCTTCTCCTCATCGCCTTTGTCTTCGGTAGTCTCATCGACGCACCAACAAAGGCAACCACGACACTCACCTCTTCATGCCCATGAGGTGTTTGATGAATTCCCCCGAAGGTATTTTTTCTCTTTTCTCAGTTTATTATAACCATGCTATAGATGAAGAGGCTATGTGAAGAGTTTTTTATGACTCTTTGTTGGGGGAGGAAGATGAAGAAGATGATGATTTCAAAATGGCATTGATCGCAATCATTCGAGAGGAAGAGGGGATGAGACCGCGACATGGAGAGTCATGATCCTTGTGCAAGCTTAGAAGGAATGCAGTTGGCAAAATCGGTGCAAGTCCATTGATGAAGTGTACCATGATGGTTCAAGTTCTTGCATATGGAATTGCAGCTAGCCACATTGTGACATTGATGAGTGCATTTGCATTTGGGAAGACACCATCCTTGAGTGTGTGAATACATATTGTGACAGATCATGAAAACCTGTGTAATTTTGTACAACATGATCATCGAGGATGAGTGAGGCTCGTCAGAGCACTATAACTTCGATTACAATTAATGGGGTACATGTGAAGCTGGAACATTGAGAAAACATGAACGAGTGACTTCTCGCAGTGCATCGCATGGCCAAAAACTAAGAAGCTCATCACCAACTCCAAGATGATCTTGTTGAGCACTTGTAACAAATTCATAGTTCATAATTATTGTTCTTTCATGTTTTATTTGCACTATTACTTCATCTCGGTCATGTGTGTGTTTGAATTTGAATATTTAGATTTAAAAATGTTGAACTTAAAATGTTGTTAAAATATGTGCATTAGAAATATTATGATTTGAATTAATATGTTGTGTAAATGTAGTTAAAATGGGATTCGTATGTGAAAAGGATAGAAGAAATATTGAAGACAAAATTATAGATAGTCAAATTTGTAGGAAGGGCTAGAAAAATAGCTCTATCCTTTATTTAATATTTAATAATAATAAGGGACTATACAATAAAAATGAGAATACTACTAATTAGAACCAAATTAAGATAGTAGGACTAATCTATGTAGTATAATGAGAAGTCATTGTATAAAATAAAAATAAAGAACTCTATTTCAAAATTATGATATAGAATATTTTGTTTCCTTATTTACTCTTTAATTTATATTTTATATTTAAAGTGGATCAACTTACATAATGTATCTATAAACAAACTGATAAATATACTTAAAACAAAGTAGGAATTCACAAAATGGATAAAAACATTGCAGTTATGGATGCAACAAAGTTAGGCCCTCAAAATTGGAGGAGTTAAGTTTGATGAGGTGTTATGAAAATTTAAGTTTTAGGGGAAGGGTTAGAGATGTTCCCATGCTTGCTAGTTCTAGCTCAAAGCCAACTTAAATGTATACCAACAACTAACTCAAACTAAGCAACCTAGAATCGAGCACATGGCAACACCCGAGGGGCCGGATGACAATGTCATGCACCAGAAGTTTCTTTAGACACCCCTCTAGATGCAGGTATTGTGTGTTGTCCTACGAAGCAACCAAAGGATGAGCTACTCATAAGTCTATTCTCTAGAAAACAATGCTAACCACATGTAACGAAGGTAATATAAATAAAGTTAGTTGATGCTATAAGAATCTGGTAGCAGAAAATTTGTTGAGAAAACAAATAACAAAGAAAAGTTAGCTGGTACATGCTGAACCAATATGTAACAATACTTTCTAAGGAGTATGTAACAATACCTTTTTTAGGGAATATGTAACAATGCCTAAAAGAGATGGAAATATGTAACAAAGCCCATATCTTTCCATGCCAAATTATTGTAGTCAAGTTAAGTGAACAATGCAATAAAATAATTTTTAATCGATGAGATCAAATCATAGACTATGGCAACTATCCAGTTTAGAGAAACTTCGCTTTCAACATATATTTTACCAACATCAGATACCAATGGCATGGTGTGTGTGCTGTGGTGAAATGTTCAATGGTCCCAAAACATGGTCAGTATCAAGATGAGGCCTTTTCTGCTCGTGTCCAATATTGGCGAGTTCTTGGACTTTGTGTTTAAAAAAATGATGGAATACTTGTCTCTCGTGTCGACAAATGACGTACCAACAAGTTGTAGATAACTAAAAAAATTTAACCGTATATTGTTCCATGGAATGACAAACTTCTCTTGGTGGTGAGATCAACTAGTGGTTATGGCACCTTGCTACATCCATTTTTAATCACAATTTCTTAGTATAAATTACTCCTTACTGTCCATATTTTGCACATTATCACATAGTTATTACGTCTATTCCTCTTAATTTTTATGTTGCAACGGATGAGGAGAATTGTAGAAAAAGCTACCAAACTTAAGACCAATGGAGAAAGTAATTTTTCATAGCCCAAAAAATCAAGAAAAAAATATTGACAGTTTCTCACCGGAAGAAAACCAAGGGGGCTAGACCCCAGCCGAGGGGGTGTCTGTGGGGCCCATGCGGCCCCAACTTGTGACCTAGGCTGGGCCGCGACCGAGGGGTGCGTGGGACCAACATGGCACCTATCTGATTCTGCCCATCACCCTCGCTCTATTTTACCCTAAAACTAATGGAAAGATTTATCAAAGATTTTTCTGCTTTAGGAAGAACCAGAGTGGAGCACTTCTCTCCTGGCGGGCCGATCTGTCGGGATCCTAACCCTTCGTTTGGGGAAAATTGAAGCCTTCGTCATCACCATCATCATCTTCCCCAGCACCATCTTCGTCATCACCTTTGTCTCCCCCTCTTTTCAAGCTATGAACTATTACCTCATATTTGTTGCTGAGATCACTTCTTGGTGTTAATTGTTGTCTAATAGTTGATGCTTAGTGGTTTATTGGTGAAAGCTTTGTATGTCCAGATTGTTATCCATATCATTACTCGACTGATCATGATGAATATGATGTCTTGTAAATACTAGTTCGTTATGTTCTTGAGGACTTCGGAGAAACCTTGTTGCTACTAAACATGTGTAATTGAGTAAACTTCAATGTTTTAATATTGTGTTTGAAGGAAATATGCCCTAGAGGCAATAATAAAGTTGTTATTTATATTTCCTTATATAATGATAAATGTTTATTATTCATGCTAGAATTGTATTAACCGGAAACTTAGTACATGTGTGAATACATAGACAAACTGAGTGTCCCTAGTATGCCTCTACTTGACTAGCTCATTAATCAAAGATGGTTAAGTTTCCTAGCCATGGACACGTGTTGCCATTTGATGAATGGGATCACATCATTAGAGAATGATGTGATGGACAAGACCCATCCATTAGCTTAGCATAATGATCGTTCAGTTTTATTGCTACTGCTTTCTTCATGACTTATACATGTTCCTCTGACTATGAGATTATGCAACTCCCGAATACCGGGGCAACACCTTCACTAGTATAAAAAGGGTCATTTGTCCCGGTTCTAGAGGGCCTGGAACCGGGACTAAAGGGTCAGTACTAAAGCCCCGCCTTTAGTCCCGGTTCGTCTTATACGAACCGGGACTAAAGGCCCTCCACGTGGCTGCTGTCTGGCGCTCCACCTTTAGTCTCGGTTGGTAACACCAACCGGGACTAAAGGAAATCTTACGATTTTTTTATTTTTTTCTTCAGATTTTCAAATTTCTGAATTATTTTACAATTTAATCTCTAATCACCCCTCATCACTGCTCAATTTAACCTCTAATCCCTAATCACCCCTCATCATTCCAAATCATCTAACTTCTCAGCCGGTCACCCATCCTCTCACTACTCCAACCCGAGCACGCTTAACTTCCGGGTTCTATTCCCCCTTGTTTCCAAGTCTACACTTGTTGTTTTCTTGATAATAGTAAGATGTCAATCCTATTAACCCTCAGGAGTTTAGCTTAAGCATGAAGTCACATGTTTCACTGTTTGAGTTTGAAACTACTATTCTAAAAAACAATAATTATTTAGTAACACTAATATTTCTTAAGTAAGTAGTTTGACCATAGTTTGACCAGATTTGACCAAAATTCAAAAAATTGAAATAATTATTTAGTAACACTAATATTCTTGAATAATTATGTAGTAACACTAATACTTCTTGAATAAGTAGTTTGACCAGATTTAACCAAAATTCAGAAAAAGCTGAAATTTGAGCATATCCTTTTCCCTTTGGAATCTCAGGATTCTAAAAATTTGCAAACAGGCCGTAGGCGGTCAAAATTGGATGCGGATTTTCGTGCTGAACATTTTGATATATTATACTTTTTCCCGACATCGTATGCAAAAGTTATAGCCGTTTTACTTTTTCATGACACTTTTTTGTAAAACATGTCCAAATTTAAGTTTTTTAATTTTCCTAACTAGTAGATGTAGTAATATAACTATATCTCGAAGGATTTTATTTTTTGAAGCTTTTATCATTTTCTTTTTTTTTCAAAACTGAAATGGTGATATCGGGGGGGGGGGGGGTAGAGTTTGAGAAATGGGCCCTTTAGTCCCGGTTTGAGACACGAACCGGGACTAAAGGGCACCACACCGTTTAGTCCCGGTTCAAATCTCAAACCGGGACTAAAGGTCTAATCTTTAGTCTCGGTTTGAGACACGAACCGGGACTAAAGGGTGCGATGCCCTTTTGTTCCGGTTCGTGTCTCAAACCGGGACTAAAGGGCCCATTTGAATCGGGACTAATGCCTTTAGCCGCTCGAACCGAGACTAATGCTGACATTAGACCCGGTTCGTAATGCAATTGGGACTAATGTGTATATTGCGCTGTGATCAAAGCCCTGTTTTCTACTAGTGCTTGTGTGCTATCAAACGTCACAACGTAACTGGGTGATTATAAAGATGCTCTACAGGTGTCTCCAATGGTGTTTGTTGAGTTGGCATCGATCGAGATTAGGATTTGTCACTCCGTGTATCGAAGAGGTATCTCTGGGCCCTCTCGGTAATGCACATCACTCTTAGCCTTGCAAGCATTGTGACTAATGAGTTAGTTGCGGGACGATGCATTATGGAACGAGTAAAGAGACTTGCCGGTAACGAGATTGAACTAGGTATGAGGATATCGACGATCGAATCTTGGGCAAGTAACATACCGGTGACAAAGGGAACAACGTATGTTGTTATGCGGTTTGACCGATAAAGATCTTCGTAGAATATGTAGGAGCCAATATGAGCATCCAGGTTCCGCTATTGGTTATTGACCGGAGATGTGTCTCGGTCATGTCTACATAGTTCTCGATCCCGTAGGGTCCGCACGCTTAACGTTCGATGACGATTTGTATTATGAGTTATGTGATTTGATGATAGAAGTTTGTTTGGAGTCCCGGATGAGATCGGGGACATGACGAGGAGTATCAAAATGGTCGAGAGGTAAAAATCGATATATTGGAAGGATATATTCGGACATCAGAAAGGTTCCGAGTGATTCGGGTATTTTTCGGAGTACCGGAGAGTTACTGGAATTCGCCGGGAGAAGTATTGGGACATATTGGGCCATACGGGAATAGAGGAGGCATGCCAAAGGGAAGGAGGCACGCGCCCCCCCATAGGTCCGAATTGGACTAGGGGAAAAGGGGCGGCGCCCTCCCTTGACCTTTCCTACTCCCCCTCTCTTTCCTTCTTTCTTCTCTCCTACTCCGGAAAGGAAAAGGGGAATCCTACTAGGACTTGGGAGTCCTAGTAGGACTCCCCACAATTGGCGCGCCCCTCTAGGGCCGGCCTCCTCCTCCTCCCTCCTTTATATACATGGGCATGGGACACCCCAAAGGCACAACAGACAATCTCTTAGCCGTGTGCGGTGCCCCCCTCCACAATTACACACCTCAGTCATATCGCCGTAGTGCTTAGGTGAAGCCCTGCGCCGGTAACTTCATCATCACCGTCACCATGCCGTCGTGCTGATGAAACTCTCCCTCGGCCTCAACTGGATCAAGAGTACGAGGGACGTCACCGAGCTGAACGTGTGCAGACCACGGAAGTGCCGTACTTTCGGTACTAGGATCGGTCGATTGTGAAGACGTACGACTACATCAACCGTGTTGTCATAACGCTTCCTCTTACGGTCTCCGAGGGTACGTAGACAATACTCTCCCCTTCCGTTGCTATGTATCACCATGATCTTGCGTGTGCGTAGGAATTTTTTTGAAATTACTGCGTTCCCCAACAGTGGCATCCGAGCCAGGTCTATGCGTAGATGTCTGATACGTCTCCAATGTATCTATAATTTTTCATTGCTCCATGCTATATTATCTACTGTTTTAGACATTATTGGGCTTTATTATCCGCTTTTATATTATTATTGGGACTAACCTATTAACCGGAGGCCCAGCCCAGAATTGTTTTTTTGCCTGTTTTAGGGTTTCGAAGAAAAGGAATATCAAACGGAATGAAACCTTCGGAAACGTGATTTTCTCATCAGATAAGATCCAGGAGACTTGGACCCTCCGTCAAGAAAGCCACGAGGCGGTCACGAGGGTGGAGGGCGCTCACGAGAACTGCTGTCATTTTTATTTGGAAAGTGATATTTAGTTAATTCTTTTTGCAGATGATCAATAGATAAATTCCTCACGTCCTGCAACTTATTTTAGAAATTTTGGGTTTCCATATCTTGCGCTAGCTACAGATTATTACAGACTGTTCTGTTTTTGACAGATTCTGTTTTTCGTGTGTTGTTTGCTTATTTTGATGAATCTATGGCTAGTAAAATAGTTTATAATCCATAGAGAAGTTGGAATACAGTAGGTTTAACACCAATATAAATAAATAATGAGTTCATTACAGTACCTTGAAGTGGTCTTTTGTTTTCTTTCGCTAACGGAGCTCACGAGATTTTCTACTTTAAATTTTGTGTTGTGAAGTTTTCAAGTTTTGGGTAAAGATTTGATGGATTATGGAACAAGGAGTGGCAAGAGCCTAAGTTTGGGGATGCCCATGGCACCCCCAAGATAATCTAAGGACACCTAAAAGCCAAAGCTTGGGGATGCCCCGGAAGGCATCCCCTCTTTCGTCTACTTCTATCGGTAACTTTACTTGGAGCTATATTTTTATTCACCACATGATATGTGTTTTGCTTGGAGCGTCTTTTATGATTTGATTCTTTGCTTGTTAGTCTACCACAATGATCCTTGCTGTACACACCTTTTGAGAGAGCCATGCATGATTTGGAATTTGATAGAATACTCTATGTGCTTCACTTATATCTTTTGAGCTTTATAGTTTTGCTCTAGTGCTTCACTTATATCTTTTAAGAGCACGGTGGTGGATTTGTTTTATAGAAACTATTGATCTCTCATGCTTCACTTAGATTATTTTGAGAGTCTTAATAGCATGGTAATTTGCTTAAAATCCTAATATGCTTGGTATGCAAGATTAATAATAAAACTTTCATATGAGTGTGTTGAATACTAAGAAAAGTTTGATGATTGATGATTGTTTTGAGATATGGAGGTAATAGTATCAAAGTCATGCTAGTTGAGTAGTTGTGAAATTGAGAAATACTTGTGTTGAGGTTTGCAAGTCCCGTAGCATGCACGTATGGTAAACTTTATGCAACAAATTTGAAACATGAGGTGTTATTTGATTGTCCTCCTTATGAGTGGCGGTCGGGGACGAGCGATGGTCTTTTCCTACCAATCTATCCCCCTAGGAGCATGCGCGTAGTGCCGAGGTTTTTGATGACTTGTAGATTTTTAAGTATGTGAGTTCTTTATGACTAATGTTGAGTCCATGGATTATACGCACTCTCACCCTTCCATCCTTGCTAGCCTCTTCGGTACCGTGCATTTCCCTTTCTCACATTGAGAGTTGGCACAAACTTCGCCGGTGCATCCAAACCCCGTTGTCGGTGTCAAAACCGGCGGATCTCGGGTAGGGGGTCCCGAACTGTGCGTCTAAGGCGGATGGTAACAGGAGGCAAGGGACACGATGTTTTTCCCAGGTTCGGGCCCTCTTGATGGAGGTAAAACCCTACGTCCTGCTTGATTATTCTTGATAATATGTGTAGTACAAGAGTTGATCTACCACGAGATCGGAGAGGCTAAACCCTAAAGCTAGCCTATGGTATGATTGTATGTTGTCCTACGGACTAAAACCCTCCGGTTTATATAGACACCGGAGGGGGCTAGGGTTACACAAGGTCAGTTACAAAGGAGGAGATATACATATCCGTATTGCCTAGCTTGCCTTCCACGCCAAGGAGAGTCCCATCCGGACACGAGACAAAGTCTTCAATCTTGTATCTTCATAGTCCAACAGTCCGGCCAAAGGATATAGTCTGCCTGTCCGGAGACCCCCTAATCTAGGACTCCCTCAGTAGCCCCTGAACCAGGCTTCAATGACGATGAGTCCGGCGCGCAGTATTGTCTTCGGCATTGCAAGGCGGGTTCTTCCTCCGAATACACCATAGAAGAGTTTGAATACAAGGATAGTGTCCGACCCTGCAAAATAAGTTCCACATACCACCGCAGAGAGAATAATATTTCCACAAATCCAATCTGCTGACACGTTTTGGCAGCATGACATCATGCCATGGCCCGGTAATTATTCGAACCGTTTTTCCTTAACCAGCCCTACACATAACGCGAGGCGGTTTCTTGACACGTCTTGTCAAAGCAGAGATCGTGTTCCCCTTATTACGGGATTCTCATTAATATGGACGTGGGTAACCCAACCGCGCCATCAATTACGGCGCTTGGGGGATAAGCGAGTTTTACCAAGCTAGTGGGGGCGCATAGTTTACTCCGCCCTTATAAAGGGATAAGATCTCACGTTTTTTTACCCATGCCTTCTTCCTCCTTGCTCATCCATTCTCGCGCACTCGAGCTCCAGCACCCAAGTCCGCATCCTCCTCCTCAACTCTCTCCAAAACATGTCCGGAGCGGGAGGCAAGTGGATGGCCTCCTCCGTCGCGGAGGGGCACATCAAAAAGTTGCGCGGAGCCAGATACTTAGCCGCGGACATCGCGCACCGGCTGCCAGCCGCGGGGCAGGTCATCCCTACCCCAGAACCTCATGAGAGGGTGGTCTTCCTCCCCACTTTGTCCACGGACTGGGGTTTATCCTCCATCCATTTGTCCGCGGCCTCATGTTCTATTATGGGCTGGACTTTCATGATCTGGCCCCGAACTTCATCCTCAACATCTCGACGTTCATCGTCGTGTGCGAGGCTTTCCTCCGCATCCGGCCCCACTTTGGCCTATGGCTGAAGACCTTCAATATCAAGCCGAAGGTTGTAGGTGGCCAACAAGCGGAATGCGGCGGAGCCATGGTGGGAAAATGCCCAACGTTGCATGGCTCGAGGGCTCCTTTGTGGAGACCGTAAAGGGGTGGCAATCGGGGTGGTTCTATATCACCGAGCCGCTCGACACCAACTGGGTGGCGGCCCTCGAGTTTTGATCCGGAATCCCCATGCGGCTCACTTCCTGGAAGGAGAAGGGCATGTCCTGGGGTTCATCGGTGGAGCTGGACGGACTCCAGAAATGTATCTGGAACATGACAAGCAACTTAAGCGTGTCAACATAGTCCAAGTCATGCTCTTCCGCCGGATCCTCCCGTGTCAGCAACGGGATTTCAACTTATGGGAGTTCGACCCGGCCCGGCACCAGACTCTACGCGAGCTCTTCAACACGACGCATAAGGATGTCTAGAAGGTGCTGTTCAAGGGCGCCGAGGTCCCCCCTCCCTTACCGAGGACCGCGGGCTAAGTGCGAAGCGCCCTGCGAATCCGGTAAGTTCTGTACATCTGGTGGGGTATTTATTTCCATAGCTTAACCATGTGCGGGGTCTGAGCTCCCACGCGAGCTCTTCGACACGATGCACAAAGACGTCTGGAGGGTGCTGTTCAAGGGCGCCGAGGTCCCTCCCTCTCTCACCGAGGACCGCGGGCTAAGCGTGAAGCACCCTGCGAATCCGGTAAGTTCTGTACATTGCGTAGGATATTTATTCATAGCTTAACCATGTGCGGGGTCTGAGCTCTCATGCCTTTAACATGACTGGGTGGAGGCATCGGAGCAGATTGACTGTCCGGCCCCCCTGCCCGAAGACACCGTGGACGGTCTCCTAACGGAGATGCTGACTCCGGCTCCTTATAAGGTGCCGGAGAAGACCAAGAAGAAGACCAAGGGAACCCGAAAGAGTTCCCGGCGCCAGGTGGTATCGGACTCATCGTCCGATAACTCCGCGACGAACTCCTCTCATGAAGACGAGGAGGAAGATGAAGATGCTCCCCCTCCAGTCGGGGGAGACAAGAAAAGGAAGGCCGGCCCAACCGGGGAGGCCGAAGGGTCCAAGAAGGGAAGGACTCTTCTTCCGGACTGCTCCACCACCGCCGCCGAAGGCGAAGACGAGTGGCTGCTCAGGGCCAAGCCCCTGGCGAAGTCGTAAGTATTCGGATACCAGAATAACTTCATAGCATACCTTTGTCGCACTGCTTCTCCTAACGCCGAATATGATTATGCAGACCACCCCAAGCCCGTATCGACGTGTCCTTGTCGGATGGCTCCTTGGATTCATCGGATATGGATAGCGATCCACTTCCGACCGCCTCCTCCCCTTGCCCTACAGACAATGCCGAGGTATTGTCTGAAGGGGCACCGAGCCGAGGGGAGACAGTCCCAGAGGCGCCTCAAGGCGACCTTCCGGACTCCAGGAGCAAAGGGAGCAAGGCTCCCGGGGGCTCCAAGTTCGGCTCTCAGCCGAACACCGTGCCGGAACCTCAAGTGGCTCCGGACTCAAGCAGGCGGCCCCCTTCCAAAAGGGGTAAGACGCCCGTGCCGGTGACCTCTGTCCATCTAGAGGCACCGGACAGCCTGCTGGGAGCGCTTCACAGCGCTTCCATCGACGAAGAGCACTGCACTATTATGAGTGCGGTGATCAAGAAGGTTCAGTCCGCCAAAACCGGACTGACTGAAGCCTGTGCTAGCCTTCTAACAGGCTTTGAGGTAAGTATTTAAAATATATGAAAAATATCACCGCATAGACAGTAGCCCTTGATGCTCTGTTTGGTGGTCACAAAGAAAAGCCGAATAGAGGATCAAATAATATCTGCAGGAGTCTAATATAAGTATGTCTATATGCGTATGCAGGCTTCGCTGTTGACCTCTGCCGCACTAAGTGTGGAGGTAGCCGCACTGAAGCAGGACCTCGAGGGGTCCGAGAAAGAGCTCGGCCTTGCTAAGAGGCAGCTCGAGGAGAACAGAGGTAAGTAATACCTTGTCTATATATATATATAAAGATGTGATTGCAAAATGACAGGATCATCATGAATTTGCCAGGGGCCATGACCGAAGTGGCGACCCTGAAGCAAGCGCTGTCCGAGGCCGAAAACAAAGCGGCCCAGGAGTGCACCGAGCGGGAAAAGCAAGAGGCATGGATGGGCGAGGTGCAGCAAGAGCTCCAAGCTCTCGTGACGAAGCACGAGGCGTTGGAGCTTGACTCGAAGACGCGAGAGTCTGAGCTTGCCGCGGCCCGTGAGAGCGCAAAGAATGCCAAGGCTGAAGCCCACAAGGCCCTCCAGGAGAATGAGGCGATGAGTAAGATAACAGTGGGTAAGGCATTCAATATGCAAAGCAAGCATGTGAAAGTAAATTACTTGTTACTTACCCGAGTCCGGAGCTCTCCAGAAGCATTCGCAGATTTGCCCCGCAGTGTGTCGGATGCCGCAAAGTTTTACCAGGCCGAGGAGGGAAGCTCGGCGGAGAAGCTGTTCTGGTCTTAGTATACTGGGACCGAACACCCGATGCCTGTGAGCGACCAGCTGAAGCAACTGGTCGAGCTGCACAAGGCGGCCGAACAGGCCATGAAGGGTTTTATAGTCCGGATGTGGCCTGGCGAAGCCCTTCCCAACAGCTACTTCGGCCTGGTGAGGCGGCTTGTGGATGCCTGCCCACGGCTGGAAGTCATCAAGCGGTCCATCTGCATCGAAGGTGCACGCCGGGCTTTTACCCGTGCAAACGTGCACTGGGCCAAGATGGACGCCGAGAAGCTGGTGAAGGAGGGGCCGCCGTAGGGCAAGGAGCATCGCCACCCCGAGATGTATTATGAGGGTGTCCTGAAGGGTGCCCGTCTTCTAGCGGACGAGTGTGCGAAAGATGTAATATTTGAATGAACTTGCTCGTGTGATCCTGTGGTATGAAAACTTGTTCATATGCGCTATGCATAGCTTGTTTGAATTTAAAATATTACCTTCTGTTCGGCTGTTTATCAAATCTGAGAGATGGCTAGTCGTCGGCTTCCGCCCCCATGCCATTAGTGCTGGGGTGTTCGGGATAAACCTGAGCACTCTTGTTCCCATTTTTGGGTCCTTCGAGGGAGGTGCTCAGCACAACGAACAAGGCAATCGGACTATAATGCTTTATCACTCTCACTTAGCCATAGAATTCTGTAATTTTAAATTTTGGCGAAGCCCCTAGTATTCAGAAGGCCGAATTCGAGGCGCTATACATGCCTTAAGCCGGACAAAGCCGACTCCTCGCTCTAAGCGGCATAAGTCTTTAGGGACTCGAAACCTCTCGAACAGCGACCAGTCTCTCGCCTTATCATGACAGTCAGTTTTAGCTTTGTCTACTGAGGTGCTTAGCCCAGCAGAACCGGAGCACAATCGCAGTAGTTCTCCCAGTGCTACCTTAGCCGATATACCGGAATGTAAGGTACCAAAACATGGGAGCCGGGCAAACCCAACTATTGACCCAAGACATGATTCGGAGCTGATGCATATAATGCTATAAGTTCGGGGGTGCCGCACTGTCGAAAGTGTTCGGACTTCTCACGCCGTAATATGGGGTATGCTTAAGCCCCTAGCGTACTGGCCGTACCAGAGTGTACGGGTGCTGGATGTCATGAATGAACATCCACATATATATATATAAGGAAGAATAGAGAATGCAATAATAGTCTAGTGCTATGCATTGTTTATTCAAAAAGGTGCGTTAAAGCAGAATGATACAAGTAGTGCGATAAGCAAAAAGTAGGACTATTTGACATGTCCCCTCCAATGGCAAGCTGAGGAATGGTATTAAAGCAAGTATTTCACTCGTTATCGTAATCCACCTGGGAGTTCCATGGTGCGACGTAGCTTTCTGCCTCCTTGGTTGCTGCATCATGTGTTCGGCCATCATACTGCCGGACAGGGTTTCCAGAGATTAAAGTCTTGAAAGAGAGAAAAATAGCAAAGCGGGAAGCCCATAGTGCGGTTAAGCCGCGTCTTGGGGCGTGCCGTAGTCGTGCCCCCCTCCCCACCTATGCCCATGGTATTTTTAATGCGTAGTTCTGTACGCGTATCATGGATTTTGCTGTTTGGCTGGTACTGGGGTGGGGGCCGCATTGCTATGCGAGCTCGGAACATGCCAGGCGGTCTTGTTGCCGATTACTTCGGGCGCGCTTGAAGGTGTCCGGGTCTTGAATCACTGAACTGGTGGAGTGCCTTAAGAGGCTGCTTTGCGCTTCTGCTGCGAGGGCCGCAGTGTGCTCCTCCATACGGAAAGAGCGCTCGGTGTTTCTATTAACTGTGATGACCCCCCGAGGTCCTGGCATCTTGAGCTTAAGGTATGCATAATGCGGTACCGCATTGAATCTCGCAAATGCGGTTCGCCCGAGCAGTGCATGATAGCCGCTGCGAAACAGGACTATATCGAAGATTAACTCCTCGCTTCGGAAGTTATCCGGGGATCCGAAGACCACTTCCAGTGTGACTGAGCCTGTGCAATGGGCCTCTACACCTGGTATGATGCCTTTGAAGGTCGTTTTTGTGTGTTTGATCCTTGAGGGGTCTACCCATTTTGCGCACTATGTCCTGATAAAGCAGGTTCAGGCTGATGCTGCCATCCATAAGGACTCGAGTGAGGTGAAAGCCGTCCATGATTGGGTCTAGGACCAGTGCGGCAAATCCGCCATGACGGATACTAGTGGGGTGGTCCCTGCGATCGAAGGTGATCGGACAAGAGGACCATGGGTTGAACTTTGGGGCGACTGGCTCCAACACATATACGTCCCTTAGCGCACGCTTCCGCTCCCTCTTGGGGAAAGTTTATAGGTTTGAGATTACTAAAGTATGAAACAATTGCTTGGCTTGTCATCGGGGTTGTGCATGATGAGAGCATTCTTGTGTGAAGAAAATGAAACATGACTAAACTATATGATTTTGTAGGGATGAACTTTCTTTGGCCATGTTATTTTGAGAAGACATAATTGCTTAGTTAGTATGCTTGAAGTATTATCATTTTTATGTCAATATGAACTTTTGTCTTGAATCTTTCGGATCTAAATATTCATATCACAATTAAGAAGAATTACATTAAAATTATTCCAAGTAGCACTCCGCATCCAAAATTCTCTTTTTATCATTTACCTACGCGAGGACGAGTGGGAATTAAGCTTGGGGATGCTTGATACATCTCCAACGTATCTATACTTTTTGATTGCTCCGTGCTATATTATCTACTGTTTTAGGCATTATTGGGCTTTATTATCCACTTTTATATTATTTTTGGGACTAACCTATTAACCGGAGCCCAGCCCAGAATTGCTGTTTTTTTGCCTGTTTTAGGGTTTCGAAGAAAAGGAATATCAAACGGAGTCCAAATGGAATGAAACCTTCGGAAACATGATTTTCTCATCAGATAAGATCCAGGAGACTTGGACCCTCCGTCAAGAAAGCCACGAGGCGGTCACGAGGGTGGAGGGCGCGCCCCCTACCTCGTAGGCCCCTCGAAGCTCCACCGACGTACTTCTTTCTCCTATATATACCTACGTACCCCCGAACGATCGGGGACGGAACCAAAAACCTAATTCCACCGCCGCAACTTTCTGTATCCACGAGATCCCATCTTGGGGCCTGTTCCGGAGCTCCGTCGGAGGGGGCATCGATCACGGAGGGCTTCTGCATCATCATCCAAGCCCCTCCGATGAAGTGTGAGTAGTTTACTTCAGACCTACGGGTCCATAGTTAGTAGCTAGATGGCTTTTTCTCTCTTTTTGGATCTCAATACAATGTTCTCCCCCTCTCTCGTGGAGATCTATTCGATGTAATCTTCTTTTTGCGGTGTGTTTGTTGAGACCGATGAATTGTGGGTTTATGATCAAGTCTATCTATGAATAATATTTGAACCTTCTCTGAATTCTTTTATGTATGATTGGTTATCTTTGCAAGTCTCTTCGAATTATCAGTTTGGTTTGGCCTACTAGATTGGTTGTTCTTGCTATGGGAGAAGTGCTTAGCTTTGGGTTCGATCTTGCGGTGTCCTTTCCCAGTGACAGAAGGGGCAACAAGGCACATATTGTATCGTTGCCATCGAGGATAACAAGATGGGGGTTTTTATCATATTGCATGAAACTATACCTCTACATCATGTCATCTTGCTTAAGGCGTTACTCTGTTTTTAACTTAATACTCTAGATGCATGCTGGATAGCGGTCGATGAGTCGAGTAATAGTAGTAGATGCAGGCAGGAGTCGGTCTACTTGTCTCGGACATGATGCCTATATACATGATCATACCTAGATATTCTCATAACTATGCTCAATTCTGTCAATTGCTCAACGGTAATTTGTTCACCCACCGTAGAATACTTATGCTCTTGAGAGAAGACACTAGTGAAACCTATGGCCCCCGGGTCTCTTTCTCATCATATCAATCTCCATCACTTTATTATTTCTTTGCTTTTACTTCGCTTTTACTTTTTACTTTGCATCTCTATACCAAAAATACCAAAAATATTATTTATCATCTCTATCAGATCTCACTTTCGTAAGTGACCGTGAAGGGATTGACAACCCTAAGCGCGTTGGTTGCGTTGAGCTATTGTTTTTGTGTAGGTACGAGGGACTCGCGCGTAGCCTCCTACTGGATTGATACCTTGGTTCTAAAAAACTGAGGGAAATACTTACGCTACTTTGCTGCATCATCCTCTCCTCTTCGGGGAAATCCAACGCAGTGCTCAAGAGGTAGCAGTGCCATATGCACGAGTAGAACACAAAGAAGTTGTGGGTGTGGGTATATACATATTGCTTGCCGCCACTAGTTGATTCTTGATTCAGCAGT
This sequence comes from Triticum monococcum, assembly GCA_034509565.1. NCBI lineage: Eukaryota > Viridiplantae > Streptophyta > Magnoliopsida > Poales > Poaceae > Triticum > Triticum monococcum. The sequence goes on from CM067845.1 coordinate 679,046,405, forward strand.
ATTGTTGGATGAAGCGGCCCAGACCGACATTACGCGTACGCTTACGCAAGACTGATTCTACTGACATGCTTCGCACACAGGTGGCTGGTGGGTGTCAGTTTCTCTAACTTTAGTTGAATCGGATTTAATGAACATGGTTCTTTCTGAAGATCAAAAAGCAATCACTATACCACGTTGTGGTTTTTTGATGCGTAGGTAAGAACGGTTCTTGCTCAGCCCGTAGGAGCCACTAAAACTTGCAACAACAAAGTAGAGGACGTCTAACTTGTTTTCGCAGGGCATGTTGTGATGTGATATGGTCAGGACATGATGCTAAATTTTATTGTATGAGATGATCATGTTTTGTAACACAGTTATCGGCAACTGGCAGGAGCCATATGGTTGTCGCTTTATTGTATGAAATGCAATCGCCATGTAATTGCTTTACTTTATCACTAAGTGGTAGCGATGGTCGTAGAAGCAGTAGTTGGTGAGACGACAACGATGCTTCGATGGAGATCAAGGTGTCAAGCCGGTGACGATGGTGATCATGACGGTGCTTTGGAGATGGAGATCAAAGGCACAAGATGGTGATGGCCATATCATATCACTTATAATTATTGCATGTGATGTTTATCCTTTATGCATCTTATTTTTCTTAGTTCGGCGGTAGCATTATAAGATGATCTCTCACTAAATTTCAAGGTATAAGTGTTCTCCCTGAGTATGCACCGTTGCTACAATTCATCGTGTCGAGACACCACGCGATGATCAGGTGTGATAAGATCTACGTTCACATACAACGGGTGCAAGCCAGTTTTACACACGCAGAATACTCGGGTTAAACTTGATGAGCCTAGCATACGCAGATATGGCCTCGGAACACTGAGACCGAAAGGTCGGGCATGAATCATATAGTAGATATGATCAACATAGTGATGTTCACCATTGAAAGCTACTCCATCTCACGTGATGATCAGACATGGTTTAGTTGATATGGATCACGTGATCACTTAGGTGATTAGAGGGATGTCTATCTAAGTGGGAGTTCTTAAGTAATATGATTAATTGAACTTTAATTTATCATGAACTTAGTCCTGATAGTATTTGCATAACTATGTTGTAGATCAATAGCTCGTGATGTACCTCCCCGTTTATTTTTGATATGTTCCTAGAGAAAAATAAGTTCAAGGATGTTAGTAGCAATGATGCGGGCTAGCTTCGTGATCTGAGGATTATCCTCAATGCTGCATAGAAGTATTATGTCCATGATGCACCACTAGGTGACAGTGAAGGAAATATGCCCTAGAGGCAATAATAAAGTTATTATTTATTTCCTTATAGCATGATAAATGTTTATTATTCATGCTAGAATTGTATTAACCGGAAACATAATACATGTGTGAATACATAGACAAACTTAGTGTCACTAGTATGCCTCTACTTGACTAGCTCGTTAATCAAAGATGGTTATGTTTCCTAACCATGAACAAGGTGTTGTTATTTGATTAACGAGGTCACATCATTAGTTGAATGATCTGATTGACATGACCCATTTCATTAGCTTAGCACCCGATCGTTTAGTATGTTGCTATTGCTTTCTTCATGACTTATACATGTTCCTATGACTATGAGATTATGCAACTCCCGTCTACCAGAGGAACACTTTGTGTGCTACCAAACGTCACAACGTAACTGGGTGATTATAAAGGAGCTCTACAGGTGTCTCCAAAGGTAGATGTTGGGTTGGCGTATTTCGAGATTAGGATTTGTCACTCCGATTGTCGGAGAGGTATCTCTGGGCCCTCTCGGTAATGCACATCACATAAGCCTTGCAAGCATTGCAACTAATGAGTTAGTTGCGAGATGATGTATTACAGAACGAGTAAAGATACTTGCCGGTAACGAGATTGAACTAGGTATTGGATACCGACGATCGAATCTCGGGCAAGTAACATACCGATGACAAAGGGAACAACGTATGTTGTTATGCGGTCTGACCGATAAAGATCTTCGTAGAATATGTAGGAGCCAATATGGGAATCCAAGTCCCGCTATTAGTTATTGACCGGAGACGTGTCTCGGTCATGTCTACATTGTTCTCGAACCGTAGGGTCCGCATGCTTAACGTTACGATGACAGTTATTATGAGTTTATGCATTTTGATGTACCGAAGTTAGTTCGGAGTCCCGGATGTGATCACGGACATGACGAGGAGTCTCGGAATGGTCGAGACATAAAGATTGATATATTGGACGGGTATATTCGGACACTGGAAGTGTTCGGGGTGATTTCGGAGAAAACCAGAGTACCGGAAGGGTTACCGGAACCCTCCGGGGAAGTAATGGGGCCTTATTGGGCCTTAGGGGAGAGAGAGGGCTGCGGCCTAGGAGGTGGCGCCCCCCCACATGGGGAGTCCGAATTGGACTAGGGAGGGGGGGGGGGGCGCGACCCCTCTTTCCCTCTCCCTCTCCCCCTCTTTCCTTCCCCCTTAGGGTTTCCTAATTGGATTAGGAAAGGGGAGTCCTACTCCCACTAGGAGGAGGACTCCCCCTCCCCTTGGCGCGCCCCATAGGGCCGGCCGGCCTCCCCCTTGCTCCTTTATATACGGGGGCAGGGGGGCACCCTAGGACACACAAGTTGATCTTTGAGATCGTTCCTTAGCCGTGTGCGGTGCCCCCTGCCACCATATTCCACCTCGATCATATCGTTGTAGTGCTTAGGCGAAGCCCTGCGTCGGTAGAACATCAGGATCGTCACCACGCCGTCGTGCTGACGGAACTCCTCCCCGAAGCTTTGCTGGATCGGAGCCCGGGGATCGTCATCGAGCTGTACGTGTGCTAAGAACTCGGAGGTGCCGGAGTAACGGTGCTTGGATCGGTCGGATCGGGAAGAAGACGTACGACTACTTCCTCTATGTTGTGTCAACGCTTCCGTTGCGATCTACAAGGGTACGTAGATCATGCTCTCCCCTCGTTGCTATGCATCACCATGATCTTGCGTGTGCGTAGGAATTTTTTTGAAATTACTACGTTCCCCAACAGTGGCATCCGAGCCTAGGTTTTATGGTTTGATGTTATTTGCACGAGTAGAACACAAGTGATTTGTGGACGATATAAGTCATACTGCCTACCAGCATGTCATACTTTGGTTCGGCGATATTGTTGGATGAAGTGGCCCGGACCGACATTACGCGTACGCTTACGCGAGACTGGTTCTACAGCCGTGCTTTGCACACAGGTGGCTGGCGGGTGTCAGTTTCTCCAACTTTAGTTGAACCGAGTATGGCTACGCCCGGTCCTTGCGAAGGTTAAAACGAAGTCTATTTGACGAACTATCGTTGTGGTTTTGATGCGTAGGTGAGATTGGTTCTTACTTAAGCCGGTAGCAGCCACGTAAAACTTGCAACAACAAAGTAGAGGACGTCTAACTTGTTTTTGCAGGGCATGTTGTGATGTGATATGGCCAAGACATGATGCTAAATTTTATTGTATGGGATGATCATGTTTTGTAATCGAGTTATCGGCAACTGGCAGGAGCCATATGGTTGTCGCTTTATTGTATGCAATGCAATCGCGATGTAATGCTTTACTTTATCACTAAGCGGTAGCGATAGTCGTGGAAGCATAAGATTAGCGAGACGACAACGATGCTACAATGGAGATCAAGGTGTCGCGTCGGTGACGATGGTGATCATGACGGTGCTTCGGAGATGGAGATCACAAGCACAAGATGATGATGGCCATATCATATCACTTATATTGATTGCATGTGATGTTTATCTTTTTATGCATCTTATCTTGCTTTGATTGACGGTAGCATTATAAGATGATCTCTCACTAAATTATCAAGGAGTGTTCTCCCTGAGTATGCACCGTTGCCAAAGTTCGTCGTGCCCAGACACCACGTGATGATCGGGTGTGATAAGCTCTACGTCCATCTACAACGGGTGCAAGCCAGTTTTTGCACACGCAGAATACTCAGGTTAAACTTGACGAGCCTAGCATATGCAGATATGGCCTCGGAACACGGAGACCGAAAGGTCGAGCGTGAATCATATAGTAGATATGATCAACATAGCGATGTTCACCATTGAAAACTACTCCATCTCACGTGATGATCGGTTCACTGGTAGAAAAAGGGCCTATAGTCCCGGTTCGTAAGGGCCTTTAGTCCCGGTTCCTGAACCGGGACTAAAGTGTCGGTACTAATACCTCCCACCTTTAGTTCCGGTTCAATCCAGAACCGGGACTAAAGCCCATCCACGTGGGCAGTGTGCAGAGCCCAGTCAGGAGACCCTTTGGTCCCGGTTGGTGGCACCAACCGGGACCAATAGGCATCCACGCGTCAGCATTTCTGTGGCTAGGGTTTTTGTTTTTTTTGAAGGGGGGGTGGGTTGGGGGTTTTGGGGGGTTAATTTAGGTGTTTCATATATTGTGTTAGCTGGCTATAATTAATATAGAGAAGTGTCCTCTCTTATGTCCGTGCTTGGTCGACGCTACGTACTATACATACGTATGGAGAGGACTAGACACGCTGGCTAGCTAGTAAAGCAAACGAAGGAAACAGAAGATCGTCATGAACATATATGCATACAGAGAGAAGTGATATCGACCACCTCTCCTTCTCCGAGAGATTGGTCGAACAACAAGTTCTCGTATATCTATCTGACAGTACCGGCTACATATATACAGTAATTATCTCTTACAAATATAATCATACGGACTCAGGTTTAACATCGAATTCTCCGTCTTCAGGGATCACGTGGTCAAGAAAGAATGCCGCCAATTCCTCTTGAATTGCTCGCATGCGAGCTGGTGCTAGGAGTTCATCCCGCTTCCGAAACATCTAATTTGAAGAAGGGGGTCAATACATATATATATATATGAATGAATGAAACTCAACACAAATGATGGTAATAAAATAAAATTGTGAATATTGTTATTTACGTACTTCATATTGTTCGTTAGAGTACCCGCCCCGCTCACACGTCGTGTGGCGGATGGACTCGCAGATGTAGTATCCACAGAAATCATTCCCTTGTTCCTGCCACAACCACTTTACAAGAAATAGAGGTCAATCAAACTGATAAGCAAGAATGCTAAATGGTATTGATGAAACTAGCGCTTGAATCACTAGGAGATGCGCGGAACATGCTACTATAGTACTTACTTTCGGGTGTCTAAATTCCAGCTCCTTCGGCAGTCCGGGAACTTTTTTGGTGAATTTTCTCCAAACCCTGCCGGACAAAGAAAACAATTACTTGATATCAGGAAATGAACAAAGTTGCTGATATGGTGGATAATGATCGATTTAACTTACTTCTTGAGGATTTCAGTCATGTCTGCATAGTCCTGGGGATCTTTTCGTCTTGAGTCTAAGACGGTTACTAGTCCCTGCTCAAGCTTAATCTCTAGGAGAATATAGTGGAAACTGCACACGCATGCATAACTCATGAATTACATTACTATAACCTTGACTAATATATAAGGGAAACCGAATACGCACAAGACAGTAACACTCACTTGAAGTTGTAAGGAAAGAGTATTATATCTTTGTTTTGATTTATTACGAACGATTGTAGCATATTGGCCTCGGTAGCTACGGCATGAAGTTTAACCTCAGTTGCATCTATGAGATATGCGTTAATGAACCCAATATCACTGACTTGTCTTTTCTTCAATTCGACGATCTTCAATCTGCATAATATAGTGAGGATGATTATAAATACATGCAATGAAAGAGCTAAGCTATATAGAGAAACTTAATGACAGAAGTAGTACTACTTACAGACAGTAGCAGGCGATCGTTGTTTTATCGAGGGCCAATTGATTGAAAAACTGATAGAACTCCTCAAATGGAACAGGCAACAGATCAATTCCAACGAGGTCATGCTCCTTTTTAACTCTCACATACAAAGTACTCCTCCCCCCAGAGTCTCTGCAGATTTTCAAGTACCAATCATGCAATCTTCGCATCATCGTTGATAGAGATCTTTCATCTTTGACGAGAGGCTTCCCGTACTCGTATCTTTGCAGCCGCATGTCCATGGGTTCATAATGTACTTCGTCGGGCAGGTAATCTGCAAGATTATTATAACCGGGCACCATCCTCGGATCATTAGCGACGTTGTGGCTAGGCACCTTGAGCGGGGGGCATGATTGCTTCGCTTGTTTGCCGAGCTGGGCAATTTGTTTCCCAGCTCGTCATTTTTTCAGCCTTTCATCACTGACAGTAGTTCCCGACCGCTCCGCTTCGGCAAATTCCTTTCCAATAATGCGGTCATAGTTTCCTTTCGGCGGATCAGACTTTGGTGGTTTTGTCAGGGCAGCCAGAGTGCGCTTCACTTTCACTCCATCTACCTTCTCCTCCGGAGGTGGATGTTTCTTTGCTTTCACCCCTTCAAAGAATTTCCTCACTTCTTCTCGCGCGATCTCCTCCTGGGTCCTCTCGTATGGTAACTTCTCTGGAGTCTTCAGAGAAGGACCGAATCTGTATGTCCTCCCGCCTCTGGTTGTACTGCTAGACGCCGACCGAGCAGACGAAGTGGTTGTCTTCTTTACTTGCTTAAGAGGCGGAGGAGACGGACTACGACCCGCCGGAGCAGCTGGAGCGGCGGCAGGTCTCTTCTGCCCTTGCTGACGAGGCCGAGAAGGAGGAGGTTGGCTGCTCGGGCGCGTCGGCGCAGGCGGAGACGGAGGCGGAGTGCCGCCACGCACCGGAGAAGGAGCCGGCCGAGGGCCCTGATCGTCACTCGCCGGAGGAGGAGGCGGTGGAGGAGGCGGAGTGCCCTGACTCGCCGGAGGAGGAGGAGGAGGCGGAGGCGTCCAGTTCGGAAGGTTGATGAGGTCCTTCCGCCATAGGCATGGAGTCTTCAGAGCAGACCCCAGCCGAGTCTCCCCTTCACCGGTAGGGTGGTCAAGCTGGAGGTCCTCAAATCCCTCCGTTATCTCATCCACCATCACCCTAGCATATCCTTCTGGAATCGGCATGCAGTGAAAAGTTGCGCCGGGTTCAGTAGGATAAACAGAGCCAACAGCCGCCTTGACCTTCAAATTCATCCATTGCGTCATAAGGTGGCAATTTTGAGACTCCGTTATAGCATCCACAGGATAGCTGGCAGGAGCCGTCAAGGCATGCTGCAGCTGAAGCTGCTCGGTGGAAGCCACGCTGCTTCTGCGCTGAGATGGCGGGGTAGCTTCGGGGGAGGCTTCGGCAGTACGTTTGCTGCGATTTGCTTCTCGTTCCTCTATCGCTTGTACCCTTGCGTGCAGCGCCTGCAGTTCGGTCTGCTGCACTTTTTTCCTCCTCTCATGGGATTTGTAACCGCCTGCATCCGGAAACACAAGCTTCCACGGAACGGACCCAGGCATGCCTCGTGTCCGTCCAGGGTGCTCAGGATTCCCGAGGGCCATTGTGAGCTCGTCGTGCTCTCTGTCTGGAAAGAACGTCCCTTCCTGCGCTGCGTCGATATAGTGCTTAAGCTTACTGACTGGTATGTCCATTTGTTCGTTCGTCCAAATGCATTCCCCTGTTTCAGGGTCCAAGGTTCTGCCAGCCCCGAAGAACCAAGTCCGGCAACGGTCTGGCCAGTTATTTGTCTCTGGTCTGATCCCTTTATGAACCAGATCATTCTCAACCTTGGACCACTTAGGCCGGGCTACGAGGTAGCCACCTGACCCCGTGCAATGGTGAAGCTTCTTCTTCGCGGCATTCTGCTTGTTTGTCGCCGACATCTTCTTACTCTTTTCCGATGTCTTGTAGGCCACAAATGCGGGCCAGTGATCTCTGATCTTCTCATATCTGCCCTTGAATTCTGGTGTCTCTTTTTTATCGACAAACCTATTGAGCTCTTTCTTCCACCTCCTGAATAGATCTGCCATCCTCTTCAGAGCAAAAGACTTGATTAATTTCTCTTTAATTGGGTTCTCTGGATTATCCTCTGGCGGTAGGGTGAAATTTGACTTCAGCTCAGTCCAAAGATCATTTTTCTGCATATCATTGACATAAGACACCTCAGGGTCTTCTGTAGCCGGCTTAAACCATTGCTGGATGCTTATCGGGATCTTGTCCCTAACCAGAACCCCGCACTGAGCAACAAATGCCCTCTTTGTCCGGAGGGGTTCAATAGGTTGGCCGTCGGGCGCGATTGCTGTGATCTCAAGCTTTTCATCCGAGCTCAACTTTTTCTTCGGGCCTCGTCTCTTTACCGAAGTTGTGCTCGATCCGGAGGGCTAGAAAAAAGAACAAAGACTTAATTAATATGTGTACATACCAAAACAATGAATGCATCAATCAGCTAGTCAGCATAGGCTTAACTAATATATATACCTGGCCGGACTCGGTTCGGTCACCGGAGCCGTCATCACTTTCTCCTTCTTGCACCGGCATTGGGTCACCGGCGCCGTCCTCATGTTCTTCTTCTTGCACCGGCATTAGGTCACCGTAGCCAGCTTGTTCACCCTCTCCTTCTGGACCATCGATGATATCGTTGAGATAGTACGAGACGGCATCACTTCCTTCTGCGATTATCTCCCTCAACAACGCTTCTTTTCTTGCTTCGTCTAGGGCGGTGTCCATAGTTTCTACAAATATTTACAACATGGCAATTATTATTCAAACATGACAGATGGATATATTAGTGCCAAACGTAGAACTAGCTACCTAATCATAGTAAGCTATCGGGAGGGGGTATATATCGACAACGACGACACTACATCTATATATGTCCCTCGATGACCCTCGTTCCCGATAAAAAAAGAGGAAGAAGAAGAAAAAAAGAGGAGAAGAAAGAATAGAGGAGAAGAACTCCTCTATTCTTTCTTCTCCTCTTTTTTCTTCTTCTTCCTCTTCTTTTTTACCCTCTTCTTCCTCTCATGTTCGAGAGGATCGCCTTGGGGTCGGGAGGTTGCCTAGTGTCAAAGGATTCAACAAAACCATGTCTTCATCATTAGGCGAAAGTAACATGTGCATGATGGTAGGAAGCTCTTCAAAGTTGTTCTGGAACGGAGTCCCAGATAGGATAATTCGCTTTTTGGTACAAAGTTCAGCAAGAGCCTTCCCAATATCGCTATTTGGAAGGCCTTTGCTGAATTCGTACCAAAAGGCGGATTATTCTATCCGGGACTCCATTCTAGAACAACTTTGCAGAACTTCGTACCAACATGCCCTGGTTACTTCCGGCTAATGATGAAGGCATGGATTTCCTCAATACTTTGACACTAGGAAACCTCTCTCGACCCCTCGGCGATTCTTGACCCCTCGAACCCTCAACGACCCTGAAACCCTCGACCCTTGACCCCTTAACGACCCTCGACCCTCTACCCTAGTTCCCGACCCTCGACCAATAGAGGAGAAGAAGAAAGGAATAGCTAGAGGAGAAGATCGAAGAAAAAAAGAAGAAACAAAAGAGGAGAAGAAGAAAGGAATAGTGGAGAAGAAGAGAAAATAGAATATATTCTATTTTCTCTTCTTCTCCACTATTCCTTTCTTCTTCTCCTCTTCTTTTTCTTCTGTTTTCTTCTTCTTATTTATTTCTCCTCTTCTTTTCGGTAGAGGAAACCCTAAATAGCTAGCAAGTATCGTGGGTCTGAGATACATGTGGCCTTCGGTGTCGGACACTACATCCACGTCCCACAAGTGACATGGGCGTCGAAACCCGCGCCACTTGTGGGATGTGGATTTAGTGTCCGACACCGACGGTACATGTATCTCACACCGACGATACTTTCTATTTAGGGTTTCTCCTCTACCACTCGGCGGCCCTCTCGACGACCCTCGTTCCCGATAAAATAAAGAGGAAGAAGAAGAAGAAAAAAAAGAGAAGAAAGAATAGAGGAGAAGAACCCTCGAACCCTCGAACCCTAGATGACCCTCTTCTTCCTCTCATGTTCGAGAGGATCGCCGAGGGGTCGGGAGGTTGCCTAGTGTCAAAGGAAACCCTAAATAGCTAGCAAGTATCGTGGGTGTGAGATACATGTGGCCTTCGGTGTCGGACACTACATCCACGTCCCACGAGTGACATGGGCGTCGAAACCCGCGCCACTTGTGGGATGTGGATTTAGTGTCCGACACCGACGGTACATGTATCTCACACCGACGATACTTTCTATTTAGGGTTTCTCTTCTACCACTCGGCGGCCCTCTCGACGACCCTCGTTCCCGATAAAATAAAGAGGAAGAAGAAGAAGAAAAAAAAAGAGAAGAAAGAATAGAGGAGAAGAACCCTCGAACCCTCGAACCCTAGACGACCCTCTTCTTCCTCTCATGTTCGAGAGGATCGCCGAGGGGTCGGGAGGTTGCCTAGTGTCAAAGGAAACCCTAAATAGCTAGCAAGTATCGTGGGTGTGAGATACATGTGGCCTTCGGTGTCGGACACTACATCCACGTCCCACAAGTGACGTGGGCGTCGAAGCCCGCGCCACTTGTGGGATGTGGATGTAATGTCCGACACCGACGGTACATGTATCTCACACCGATGATACTTTCTATTTAGGGTTTCTCCTCTACCACTCGGCGGCCCTCTCGACGACCCTCGTTCCCGATAAAATAAAGAGGAAGAAGAAGAAGAAAAAAGAAGAGAAGAAAGAATAGAGGAGAAGTCTCCTCTATTCTTTCCTCGCCTCTCTCATGAATGTCCGGCGTTCTCGACCCCCCCCCCCCCCCTCTCCACGTGTCGAAGAAAAAAAAGAAGAAAAAAAAGAGGAGAAGAAGAAAGGAATAGAGGAGAAAAGAGAAAAATAGAATATATTCTATTTTTCTCTTTTCTCCTCTATTCCTTTCTTCTTCCTCTCCCCTCTCGACCCTCGACCCCTAGGCGACCGTCGACCCCTCTTTTTTTTTCTTCCTCTTCTATTTTATCCTCTTCTTCCTCTACCGCTCGGCGACCCTCGACGACCCTCGTTCCCGATAAAAAAAGAGGAAGAAGAAGAAAAAAAAGAGGAGAAGAAAGAATAGAGGAGAAGTCTCCTCTATTCTTTCTTCTCCTCTTTTTTTTCTTCTTCTTCCTCTTTTTTTATCCTCTTCCTCCTCTCATGTTCGACGACCCTCGACCCCTCGGCGACCCTAGACCCCCTCTCGACCCCCTCTTCTTCTCCCTCTTCTAATTCATTTGTTCATATGAATATAAAAACAATTTCATATTTACAATAATTAATATCACCAAAAAATCCTAATTTTTCTAAAGAACTATTTTTTGCATATATACATGAACATAGATATATACATAGAGAACATATATACACATATATATAAAAAGCAAGCATATATATGAAAAAATATCTATGAACAGAAAACAAATCCTAATATAGCTATGAAAAAATATCTATGAACAGAAAAATATCTATGAAAAAACAAGCATATATATACATATATACAAATCCTAACAAGCATATATATACATATATATGAAAAAGCATATAACAGAAAAAAAGGGCGCCGCGGCCGGACCAGAGGAGGACCGCGACGGTGACGATGGGGGCGGGCGGGCGACGGCGACGGCGGGGCGGCGCGCGGGAGGGCGATGGCGACGGGGCGCAGGGCGCGCGGGGGCGCGACGAGGACGGCGGGGGCAGGGACGGCGACGGCGAGCAGGGCGCGCGGGGGCGCGACGAGGACGGCGGGGGCGGCGAGGGCGCCGGCGCGCGGGGGCAGGGGCGCGGGGCGACGGCGACGCCGAGCACGGGGCAGGGACGACGAGCACGGGGCGGCGACGGCGAGCAGGGCGCGCGGGGGCGCGACGAGGACGGCGGGGGCGGCGAGGGCGCCGGCGCGCGGGGGCAGGGGCGCGGGGCGACGGCGACGCCGAGCACGGGGCAGGGACGGCGAGCACGGGGCGGCGACGGCGAGCAGGGCGCGCGGGGGCGCGACGAGGACGGCGGGGGCGGCGAGGGCGCCGGCGCGCGGGGGCAAGGGCGCGGGGCGACGGCGACGGCAAGGGGTCGACGGTGACGACGAGGAGGAGGAGCCTGACGGCGTCAGCGAAGGGGAGTGGGAGAAGTTGGCGAAATTTTTGCAAGTGTGGGCTTATATAGCCACACCTTTGGTCTCGGTTCGTGCCACGAAACGAGACAAATGCCTACCTATGGTCCCGGTTCTTGCCACCAACCGGGACCAAAGGCCAATTTTCAGCAGCCCAAAGGGCGGGAAGCGGCGGCCTTTGGTCCCGGTTGGTGGCACCAACTGGGACTAAAGGGGGGCATTGGTCACGGTTGGTGCCACGAACCGTGACCAATGCCCCCTTTAGTCCCGGTTGGTGCCACCAACCGGGACCAATGCCCCCCTGCGCCCCGCGTCCAAAAGTTTAGTCCCACATCGCTAGTTGAGAGGGCTCTGGAGTGGTTTATAAGCGCTGCTGCGCCCACCCTCCTGAGCTCCTCTCAACTGCAGGCTTTCGGGCCTAACCTGTCATTGCAATGCTTGTGGGCCTACTATGCATGCTGCGGGCCTGAATCCTGGCCCATGTAGGGTTTCTAGTCGTATTCAGGCCGTGGAGGCCCAGTAGGTGGCATTTTTTTTCTTTTTTATTTCTACATTTTTTTGGTTTTTTATTTTTTGCTTTTAGGTCACAAAAATTATAAACTTTCTATTAGTGCCATTAGTTTTAAATTTTAAATAGTTTAAATTTGAATTTTTAAAAATTTGTGTGAATCACTAGTTTATGAATAACTTTACTATAAAATTAGAATTTTTTTCTATTTATTTTTTATTTCTACTTAAAACTAAATACTTACAGTTTTTTAGTGATTTCTTTTTGCTTTTAGGTCACAAAAATTATAATCTTTCTGTTAGTGCCATTAGTTTTAAATTTTAAATAGTTTAAATTTGAATTTTTAAAAATTTGAAGAATATTATAGTTTTATTTTAGTTTAATTACTTACAGTTTTTTAGTGATACTTATAGTTTTATTTTACTTATAATTTAATTTTTTTTGTTTTCTTCTTTTGTTTTATTTTTTGCTTTTTATTTTTTTATTTGTACTAAATACTTATAGTTTTAAAATGTATGTGAATCGCTAGTTTATGAATAACTTTACTATGAAGTTAGATCATCTGTTACAAAGGGATTTCATTTTCTTGAACTTATTTGAACTCCATATTTTTTCTGTGTTCAAAATGCACCATTCAAAGACACATCATCAATTTTCAACCCTTTCTGACTTCATTTATTATTTTTCATGCATTTATTGATTTTTTTGAGCTATAAGACCCTGAAATTGAAAAGCATTTCAAATGAACTCCGAAAAGGTTGAAAGTTGGCATGGTATCATCATTTCACCCACATAGCATGTGCAACAAAGTTGAGATGGTTACGGCAAAAACTGGATGCACTTTGTGTACAAAACGGACAATCTCTTTCGAAGTATCAGGGTTTCGGACGAAAGATCATCTGTTACAAAGGGATTTCATTTTCTTGAACTTATTTGAACTCCATATTTTTTCTGTGTTCAAAATGCACCATTCAAAGACACATCATCAATTTTCAACCCTTTCTGACTTCATTTGTTATTTTTCATGCATTTATTGATTTTTTTGAGCTATAAGACCCTGAAATTGAAAAGCATTTCAAATGAACTCCGAAAAGGTTGAAAGTTGGCATGGTATTATCATTTCACCCACATAGCATGTGCAACAAAGTTGAGATGGTTACGGCAAAAACTGGATGCACTTCGTGTACAAAACGGACAATCTCTTTCGAAGTATCAGGGTTTCGGACGAAAGATCATCTGTTACAAAGGGATTTCATTTTCTTGAACTTATTTGAACTCCATATTTTTTCTGTGTTCAAAATGCACCATTCAAAGACACATCATCAATTTTCAACCCTTTCTGACTTCATTTGTTATTTTTCATGGATTTATTGATTTTTTTGAGCTATAAGACCCTGAAATTGAAAAGCATTTCAAATGAACTCTGAAAAGGTTGAAAGTTGGCATGGTATCATCATTTCACCCACATAGCATGTGCAACAAAGTTGAGATGGTTACGGAAAAAACTGGATGCACTTCGTGTACAAAACGAACAATCTCTTTCGAAGTATCTGAGTTTCGGACGAAAGATCATCTGTTACAAAGTTGGCATGGTATCATCATAATAGTTGCGGGAGAAAGTCTTCACTTTTTCTTCGCTTGTGTCATTTGCTTATTGCGCCGTAACCATGGATAATCTTCATTGTTTATCAGGATGCTTGGGTCAGCCTTGACATTGAAGGGAGGAATTTCATGAAACTTTTCATAATCTTCAGACATGTCTGTCTTGCCGTCCACTCCCAGGATGTCCCTTTTTCCTGAAAGAACTATGTGGCGCTTTGGCTCATCGTATGATGTATTCGCTTCCTTATCTTTTCTTTTTCTCGGTTTGGTAGACATGTCCTTCACATAGATAACCCGTGCCACATCGTTGGCTAGGACGAACGGTTCGTCAGTGTACCCAAGATTTTTCAGATCCACTGTTGTCATTCCGTACTGTGGGTCTACCTGTACGCCGCCGCCAAACAGAATGACCCATTTGCACTTAAACAAAGGGACCTTAAAATGAGGTCCGTAGTCAAGTTCCCATATGTCCACTATGTAACCATAATATGTGTCCTTTCCGCTCTCGGTTGCTGCATCAAAGCGGACACCGCTGTTTTGGTTGGTGCTCTTTTGATCTTGGGCGATCGTGTAAAATGTATTCCCATTTATCTCGTATCCTTTGTAAGTCAATACAGTCAAAGATGGTCCCCTGGACAACAAGTACAACTCATCACAAACAGTGTTGTCACCTCTGAGACGTGTTTCCAACCAACTGCTGAAAGTCCTGATGTGTTCACATGTAATCCAGTCGTCGCATTGCTCCGGGTGTTTGGAGCGCAGACTGTTCTTGTGTTCATCGACATACGGGGTCACCAAGGTAGAGTTCTGTAGAACTGTGTAGTGTGCTTGAGACCAAGAATATCCGTTTGATGGCCCATGGAGATGCTTCCTTCTGGCCTAGCACGGTTACGGACATATTTCTTTAGGACTCCCATGAACCTCTCAAAGGGGAACATATTGTGTAGAAATACGGGCCCCAGGATGACAATCTCGTCGACTAGATGAACTACGACGTGCGTCATGATATTGAAGAAGGATGGTGGGAACACCAGCTCGAAACTGACAAGACATTGCGCCACATCACTCCTTAGCCTTGGTACCATTTCTGGATCGATCACCTTCTGAGAGATTGCATTGAGGAATGCACATAGCTTCACAATGGCTAATCGGACGTTTTCCGGTAAAAGCCCCCTCAATGCAACCGGAAGCAGTTGCGTCATAATCATGTGGCAGTCATGAGACTTTAGGTTCTGAAACTTTTTCTCTGGCATATTTATTATTCCCTTTATATTCGATGAGAAGCCAGTCGTGACCTTCATACTAAGCAGGCATTCAAAGAAGATTTCTTTCTCTTCTTTCGTAAGAGTGTAGCTGGCAGGACCTTTATACTGCTTCGGAGGCATGTCGTCTTTTTCGTGCAAACGTTGCAGGTCCTCCCGTGCCTCCAGCGTATCTTTTGTCTTCCCATACACGCCCAAGAAGCCTAGCAGGTTCACGCAAAGGTTCTTCGTCACGTGCATCACGTCGATTGAGGAGCGGACCTCTAGGTCTTTCCAGTAGGGTAGGTCCCAAAATATAGATTTCTTCTTCCACATGGGTGCGTGTCCCTCAGCGTCATTCGGAACAGCTAGTCCACCGGGACCCTTTCCAAAGATGACGTAGGGTAAATCATTGACCATAGCAAGCACGTGATCACCGGTGCGCATGGCGGGCTTCTTCCGGTGATCTGCCTCGCCTTTGAAATGCTTGCCTTTCTTTCGACATTGATGGTTGGTCGGAAGAAATCGACGATGGCCCAGGTACACATTCTTCCTGCATTTGTCCAGGTATATACTTTCAGTGTCATCTAAACAGTGCGTGCATGCGTGGTATCCTTTGTTTGTCTGTCCTGAAAGGTTACTGAGAGCGGGCCAATCGTTGATGGTCATGAACAGCAACACCTTAAGGTTAAATTCCTCCTGTCTGTGCTCATCCCACGTACGTACACCGTCTCCATTCCACAGTTGTAAAAGTTCTTCAACTAATGGCCTTAGGTACACATCAATTTCGTTGCCGGGTTGCTTAGGGCCTTGGATGAGAACTGGCATCATAATGAACTTCCGCTTCATGCACATCCAAGGAGGAAGGTTATACATACATAGAGTCACGGGCCAGGTGCTGTGATTACTGCTCTGCTCCCCGAAAGGATTAATGCCATCCGCGCTTAAAGCAAACCATACATTCCTTGGGTCCTTTGCAAACTCATCCCAGTACTTTCTCTCAATTTTTCTCCACTGCGACCCGTAAGCGGGTGCTCTCAACTTCCCATCTTTCTTTCGGTTCTCACTGTGCCATCGCATCAACTTGGCATGCTCTTCGTTTCTGAACAGACGTTTCAACCGTGGTATTATAGGAGCATACCACATCACCTTTGCAGGGACCCTCTTCCTGAGGGGCTCGCCGTCAACATCACCGGGGTCATCTCGTCTGATCTTATACCGCAGCGCACCGCATACCGGGCATGCGTTCAGATCCTTGTATGCACCACGGTAGAGGATGCAGTCATTAGGGCATGCATGTATCTTCTCCACCTCCAATCCTAGAGGGCATACGACCTTCTTTGTTGCGTATGTACTGTCGGGCAATTCGTTATCCTTTGGAAGCTTCTTCTTCAATATTTTCAGTAGCTTCTCAAATCCTTTGTCAGCCACAGCATTCTCTGCCTTCCACTGCAGCAATTCCAGTACGGTACCGAGCTTTGTGTTGCCATCTTCGCAATTGGGGTATAACCCTTTTTTGTGATCCTCTAACATGCGATCGAACTTCAGCTTCTCCTTTTGACTAATGCATTGCGTCCTTGCATCGACAATGACCCGGCGGAGATCATCATCATCGGGCACATCGTCTGGTTCCTCTTGATCTTCAGCAGCTTCACCCATGGCAGCATCATTGGGCACATCGTCTGGTTCCTCTTGATCTTCACCAGCTCCCCCCGTTGCAGCATCACCGTATTCAGGGGGCACATAGTTGTCATCGTACTCTTCTTCTTCGCCGTCTTCCATCATAACCCCTATTTCTCCGTGCCTCGTCCAAACATTATAGTGTGGCATGAAACCCTTGTAAAGCAGGTGGGAGTGAAGGATTTTCCGGTTAGAGTAAGACCTCGTATTCCCACATTCAGTGCATGGACAACACATAAAACCATTCTGCTTGTTTGCCTCAGCCGCATCGAGAAACTCATGCACGCCCTTAATGTACTCGCGGGTGTGTCTGTCACCGTACATCCATTGCCGGTTCATCTGCGTGCATTATATATAATTAAGTGTCCAAATTAATAGAAGTTCATCATCACATTAAAACCAAAGTACATACATAGTTCTCATCTAACAACATATAGCTCTCCAGAGCATCTAATTAATTAAACCATACATTGAAACTATGTAAAACATTTCAATGCGAAAACAAATGCGATCATAATCGCAACCAAGGTAACAATTGATCCAACGGCATAATGATACCAAGCCTCGGTATGAATGGCATATTTTCTAATCTTTCTAATCTTCAAGCGCATTGCATCCATCTTGATCTTGTGATCATCGACGACATCCGCAACATGCAACTCCAATATCATCTTCTCATCCTCAATTTTTTTATTTTTTCCTTCAACAAATTGTTTTCTTCTTCAACTAAATTTAACCTCTCGACAATAGGGTCGATTGGCATTTCCGATTCACATACATCCTAGATAAATAAAATCTATGTCACGTTGGTCGGCATAATTTTCATAAACAATAAATGAACCAATAGTTATAAAGATAATATACATACCACATCCGAATCATAGACAGGACGAGGGCCGACGGGGGCGGATACCAAAACCATCGCACTATATAAGATGCAATAATAAATGTAAGAAAATGATACAAGTATCTATCTAAACATACAAGTAAGAATATTTTTCCTTTCAGAAAGAAGATAAGAACAAGAGGCTCACCACGGTGGTGTCGGTGATGAGATCGGCGCGGGTGATCGACGGCGGTGAAGACGGGGACGGGGCGTGACGGACCGCTAAATCTAGACAAATCTCGAGGAAAATGGAGCTTGGAGGTCGAGCTTCGAGAGGAGAAAGCTTAAGTAGTGTGGCTCGGGCATTCCATCGAACACCTCATGTGCATAGGAGGTGAGCTAGAGCACCACAAACCCCTCCCCTCGCCGGCCTGAGAAAAACAGAGCACTGGAGTGCTCTGCTCCCGGGCGAGGGTATATATAGGCACCTCATTGGTCCCGGTTGATGACATGAACCGGGACTAAAGGGGAGCCTTTGGTCCCGGTTCAAGCCACCAACCGGGACCAATGGTGGTGGGCCAGGAGGGAGGCCCTTTGGTCCCGGTTCATCCGACCAACCGGGACCAAAAGGTCCATACAAACCGGGACCAATGGCCCACGTGGCACGGCCGGCCCCCTGGGCTCACGAACCGGGACCAATGCCCACATTGGTCCCGGTTCAAGACTGAACCGGGACTAATGGGCTGAGGCGGCCTGGACCATAGCCCCCTTTTCTACTAGTGGTTATGGTTTAGTTGATTTGGATCACGTGATCACTTAGAGGATTAGAGGGATGTCTATCTAAGT
Source organism: Triticum monococcum (assembly GCA_034509565.1). Classification (NCBI taxonomy): domain Eukaryota; kingdom Viridiplantae; phylum Streptophyta; class Magnoliopsida; order Poales; family Poaceae; genus Triticum; species Triticum monococcum. Next base: position 679,065,066 of record CM067845.1, read on the forward strand.
GGGAGTTCTTAAGTAATTTGATTAATTGAACTTAAACTTATCATGAACTTAGTACCTGATAGTATCTTGCTTGTTTATGTTGATTGTAGATAGATGGCTCATGCTGTTGTTCCGTTAAATTTTAATGCGTTCCTTGAGAAAGCAAAGTTGAAAGATGATGGTAGCAATTACATGGACTGGGTCCGTAACTTGAGGATTATCCTCATTGCTGCTCAGAAGAATTACGTCCTAGAAGACCGCTGGGTGCCAGGCCTGCTGCTGGAGCAACGCCAGATGTTATGAACGTCTGGCAGAGCAAAGCTGATGACTACTCGATAGTTCAGTGTGCCATGCTTTACGGCTTAGAATCGGGACTTCAATGATGTTTTGAACGTCATGGAGCATATGAGATGTTCCAGGAGTTGAAGTTGATATTTCAAGCAAATGCCCGGATTGAGAGATATGAAGTCTCCAATAAATTCTATAGCTGCAAGATGGAGGAGAACAGTTCTGTCAGTGAGCATATACTCAAAATGTCTGGGTATAATAATCACTTGATTCAGATGGGAGTTAATCTTCCAGATGATTGCGTCATTGACAGAATTCTCCAATCACTGCCACCAAGCTACAAGAGCTTCATGATGAACTATAATATGCAAGGGATGAACAAGACTATTCCCGAGCTCTTCGCAATGCTGAAAGCCGCGGAGGTAGAAATCAAAAAGGAGCATCAAGTGTTGATGGTCAGCAAGGCCACTAATTTCAAGAAAAAGGGCAAAGGGAAGAAGAAGGGGAACTTCAAGAAGAACGGCAAGCAAGTTGCTGCTCAAGAGAAGAAACCCAAGTCTGGACCTAAGCCTGAAACTGAGTGCTTCTACTGCAAGCAGTTTGGTCACTGGAAGCGGAACTGCCCCAAGTATTTGGCGGATAAGAAGGATGGCAAGGTGAACAAAGGTATATGTGATATACATGTTATTGATGTGTACCTTACTAGAGCTCGCAGTAGCACCTGGGTATTTGATACTGGTTCTGTTGCTAATATTTGCAACTCAAAACAGGGACTACGGATTAAGCGAACACTGGCAAAGGACGAGGTGACGATGCACGTGGGAAACGGTTCCAAAGTCGATGTGATCGCGGTCGGCACGCTACCTCTACATCTACCTTCGGGATTAATATTGGACCTAAATAATTGTTATTTGGTGCCAGCGTTGAGCATGAACATTATATCTAGATCTTGTTTGATGCGAGACGGTTATTCATTTAAATCAGAGAATAATGGTTGTTCTATTTATATGAGTAATATCTTTTATGGTCATGCACCTTTGAGGAATGGTCTATTTTTGATGAATCTCGATGGTAGTAACACACATATTCATAATGTTGAAACCAAAAGATGCAGAGTTGATAATGACAGTGCAACTTATTTGTGGCACTGCCGTTTAGGTCATATCGGTATAAAGCGCATGAAGAAACTCCATACTGATGGACTTTTGGAACCACTTGATTATGAATCACTTGGTACTTGCAAACCGTGCCTCATGGGCAAGATGACTAGAACACCGTTCTCCAGTACTATGGAGAGAGCAATAGATTTATTGGAAATCATACATACCGATGTATGTGGTCCGATGAATATTGAGGCTCGTGGCGGATATCATTATTTTCTCACCTTCACAGATGACTTAAGCAGATATGGGTATATCTACTTAATGAAACATAAGTCTGAAACATTTGAAAAGTTCAAAGAATTTCAGAGTGAAGTTGAAAATCATCGTAACAAGAAAATAAAGTTTCTATGATCTGATCGTGGAGGAGAATATTTGAGTTACGAGTTTGGTGTACATTTGAAAAATTGTGGAATAGTTTCGCAACTCACGCCACCCGGAACACCACAGCGTAATGGTGTGTCCGAACATCGTAATCGTACTTTACTAGATATGGTACGATCTATGATGTCTCTTACTGATTTACCGCTATCGTTTTGGGGTTATGCTTTAGAGACGGACGCATTCACGTTAAATAGGGCACCATCAAAACCGTTGAAACGACGCCTTATGAACTATGGTTTGGCAAGAAACCAAAGTTGTCGTTTCTTAAAGTTTGGGGCTGCGATGCTTATGTGAAAAAGCTTCAACCTGATAAGCTCGAACCCAAATCGGAGAAATGTGTCTTCATAGGATACCCAAAGGAGACTGTTGGGTACACCTTCTATCACAGATCCGAAGGCAAGATATTTGTTGCTAAGAATGGATCCTTTCTAGAGAAGGAGTTTCTCTCGAAATAAGTGAGTGGGAGGAAAGTAGAACTTGACAAGGTAATTGTACCTGCTCCCTTGTTGGAAAATAGTACATCACAAAAAACTATTTCTGCGACATCTATACCAATTAGTGAGGAAGCTAATGATGATGATCATGAAACTTCAGGACAAGATACTACTGAACCTCGTAGATCGACCAGAGTGAGATCCGCACCAGAGTGGTAAGGTAATCCAGTTCTGGAAATCATGCTACTAGATCATGATGAACCTACGAACTATGAAGAAGCGATGGTGAGCCCAGATTCCGCAAAGTGGCTTGAAGCCATGAAATCTGAGATGGGATCCATGTATGAGAACAAAGTATGGACTTTGGTTGACTTGCCCGATGATCGGCAAGCAATTGAGAATAAATGGATCTTCAAGAAGAAGACTGACGCTGACGGTAATGTTACTGTCTACAAAGCTCGACTTGTCGCAAAAGGTTTTCGACAAGTTCAAGGGGTTGACTACGATGAGACCTTCTCACCCGTAGCGATGCTTAAGTCTGTCCGAATCATGATAGCAATTGCCGCATTTTATGATTATGAAATTTGGCAAATGGATGTCAAAACTGCATTCCTGAATGGATTTCTGGAAGAAGAGTTGTATATGATGCAACCGGAAGGTTTTGTCGATCCAAAGGGAGCTAACAAAGTGTGCAAGCTCCAGCGATCCATTTATGGACTGGTGCAAGCCTCTCGGAGTTGGAATAAACGCTTTGATAGTGTTATTAAAGCATTTGGTTTTATACAGAATTTCGGAGAAGCCTGTATTTACAAGAAAGTGAGTGGGAGCTCTGTAGCATTTCTGATATTATATGTGGATGACATATTACTGATTGGAAATGACATAGAATTTCTGGATAGCATAAAGGGATACTTGAATAAAAGTTTTTCAATGAAAGACCTCGGTGAAGCTGCTTACATATTAGGCATAAAGATCTATAGAGATAGATCAAGACGCTTAATTGGACTTTCACAAAGCACATACCTTGACAAGATTTTGAAGAAGTTCAAAATGGATCAAGCAAAGAAAGGGTTCTTGCCTGTGTTACAAGGTGTGAAGTTGAGTCAGACTCAATGCCCGACCACTGCAGAAGATAGAGAGAAAATGTAAGAAGTTCCCTATGCTTCAGCCATAGGCTCTATCATGTATGCAATGCTGTGTACCAGACCTGATGTGTGCCTTGCTATAAGTTTAGCAGGGAGGTACCGAAGTAATCCAGGAGTGGATCACTGGACAACGGTCAAGAACATCCTGAAATACCTGAAAAGGACTAAGGATATGTTTCTCGTATATGGAGGTGACAAAGAGCTCACCGTAAGAGGTTACATTGATGCAAGCTTTGACACTGATCCGGACGATTCTAAATCGCAAACCGGATACGTGTTTATATTAAACGGTGGAGCTGTCAGTTGGTGCAGTTCTAAACAAAGCGTCGTAGCGGGATCTACATGTGAAGCGGAGTACATAGCTGCTTTGGAAGTAGCGAACGAAGGAGTCTGGATGAAGGAGTTCATATCCGATCTAGGTGTTATACCTAGTGCATCGGGTCCAATGAAAATCTTTTGTCACAATACTGGTGCAATTGCCTTGGCAAAGGAATCCAGATTTCACAAGAGGACCAAACACATCAAGAGACGCTTCAATTCCATCCAGGATCTAGTCCAGGTGGGAGACATAGAGATTTGCAAGATACATACGGATCTGAATGTTGCAGACCCGTTGACTAAGCCTCTTCCACGAGCAAAACATGATCAACACCAAGGCTCCATGGGTGTTAGAATCATTACTGTGTAATCTAGATTATTGACTCTAGTGCAAGTGGGAGACTAAAGGAAATATGCCCTAGAGGCAATAATAAAGTTATTATTTATTTCCTTATATCATGATAAATGTTTATTATTAATGCTAGAATTGTATTAACCGGAAACATAATACATGTGTGAATACATAGACAAACTTAGTGTCACTAGTATGCCTCTACTTGACTAGCTCGTTAATCAAAGATGGTTATGTTTCCTAACCATGAACAAGGTGTTGTTATTTGATTAACGAGGTCACATCATTAGTTGAATGATCTGATTGACATGACCCATTTCATTAGCTTAGCACCCGATCGTTTAGTATGTTGCTATTGCTTTCTTCATGACTTATACATGTTCCTATGACTATGAGATTATGCAACTCCCGTTTACCAGAGGAATACTTTGTGTGCTACCAAACGTCACAACGTAACTGGGTGATTATAAAGGAGCTCTATAGGTGTCTCCAAAGGTAGATGTTGGGTTGGCGTATTTCGAGATTAGGATTTGTCACTCCGATTGTCGGAGAGGTATCTCTGGGCCCTCTCGGTAATGCACATCACATAAGCCTTGCAAGCATTGCAACTAATGAGTTAGTTGCGAGATGATGTATTACGGAACGAGTAAAGAGACTTGCCGGTAACGAGATTGAACTAGGTATTGGATACCGACGATCGAATCTCGGGCAAGTAACATACCGATGACAAAGGGAACAACGTATGTTGTTATGCGGTCTGACCGATAAAGATCTTCGTAGAATATGTAGGAGCCAATATGGGCATCCAGGTCCCGCTATTGGTTATTGACCGGAGACGTGTCTCGGTCATGTCTACATTGTTCTCGAACCGTAGGGTCCGCACGCTTAACGTTACGATGACAGTTATTATGAGTTTATGCATTTTGATGTACCGAAGTTAGTTCGGAGTCCCGGATGTGATCACGGACATGACGAGGAGTCTCGGAATGGTCGAGACATAAAGATTGATATATTGGACGCCTATATTCGTACACCGGAAGTGTTCCGGGTGATTTCGGAGAAAACTAGAGTACCGGAAGGGTTACCGGAACCCTCCGGGGAAGTAATGGGGCCTTATTGGGCCTTAGGGGAGAGAGAGGGCTGCGGCCTAGGAGGTGGCGCCCCCCCCACATGGGGAGTCCGAATTGGATTAGGGAGAGGGGGCGCGGCCCCTCTTTCCCTCTCCCTCTCCCCCTCTTTCCTTCCCCCTTAGGGTTTCCTAATTGGATTAGGAAAGGGGAGTCCTACTCCCACTAGGAGGAGGACTCCCCCTCCCCTTGGCGCGCCCCATAGGGCCGGCCGGCCTCCCCCTTGCTCCTTTATATACGGGGGCAGGGGGGCACCCTAGGACACACAAGTTGATCTTTGAGATCGTTCCTTAGCCGTGTGCGGTGCCCCCTGCCTCGATCATATCGTTGTAGTGCTTAGGCGAAGCCCTGCGTCGGTAGAACATCAAGATCGTCACCACGCCGTCGTGCTGACGGAACTCCTCCCCGAAGCTTTGCTGGATCGGAGCCCGGGGATCGTCATCGAGCTGTACGTGTGCTAAGAACTCGGAGGTGCCGGAGTAACAGTGCTTGGATCGGTCGGATCAGGAAGAAGACATACGACTACTTCCTCTACGTTGTGTCAACCCTTCCGTTGCGATCTACAAGGGTACGTAGATAATGCTCTCCCCTCGTTGCTATGCATCACCATGATCTTGCGTGTGCGTAGGAATTTTTTTGAAATTACTACGTTCCCCAATAGACAGAACTGTTGGAGGCGCAGATGCAGACTTTATGAACGTTTGACAAGCTCGGTATGATGACTACTTGATAGTTTAGTGCACCATGCTTTACGGCTTAGAACCAGGACTTCAAAAATGTTTTGAACGACATGGAGTATATGAGATGTTCCAAGAGTTGAAATTGGTGTTTCATGCTCATGCCCGTGTCGGGAGGTATGAGACCTCTGACAGTACTTTGCCTACAAGATGGAGGAGAATAGCTCAACCAGTGAACATGTGCTCTGATTGTGTGGGTACTACAATTGCTTGAATCAAGTGGGAGTTAATCTTCCAGATAAAATAGTGATTGACAGAGTTCTCTAGTCACTATCACTAAGTTACTGGAACTTCGTGATGAACTATAATATGCAAGGGATGACGAAAACGATTCCCGAGCTCTTCGTGATGCTGAAATCGATGAAGGTAGAAATCGAGAAAAGCATCAAATGTTGATGGTTGACAAAACCACTAGTTTCAAGTAAAAGGGCAAGGGAAAGAAAGGGAACTCCAAGAAGAATGGCAAGCAAGTTGCCACTCCCATGAAGAAGCCCAAAGCTAGACCCAAGCCTGAAACTGAGTGCTTCTACTGCAAAAGGAAATGGTCATTGGCAGTGGAACTGCCCTAGATACTTGGCGGATAAGAAGGATGGCATACTGAACAAAGGTATATTGGATATACATGTTATTGATGTGTACTTTACTAGTGTTTATAGCAACCCTCGGTATTTGATACTGGTTCAGTTGCTAAGAGTAGTAACTCGAAATGGGAGTTGCAAAATAAACAGATACTAGTTAAGGGCGAGGTGATGATGTGTGTTGGAAGTGATTCCAAGGTTGATAAGATCACCATCACACACTCCCTTTACCTTCAGGATTAGTGTTGAACCTAAAATAAATGTTATTTGGTGTTTGCGTTGAGCATGAATATGATTGGATCATGTTTATTGCAATGCGGTTATTCATTTAAGTCAAAGAATAATTGTTGTTCTATTTACATGAATAAAACCTTCTATGGTCATACACTCAATATAAATGGTTTATTGAATCTCGATCATAGTGATACACATATTCATAATATTGAAGCCAATAGATGCAAAGTTAATAATGATAGTGCAACTTATTTGTGGCACTGCCGTTTAGGTCATATCGGTGTAAAGCGCATGAAGAAACTCCATGATGATGGGCTTTTGGAATCACTTGATTATGAATCACTTGATGCTCGCGAACCATGCCTCATAGGCAAGATGACTAAGACTTCGTTCTCCGGAACAATGGAGCAAGCAACTGACTTATTGGAAATAATACAGACTGATGTATGCGGTCCGATGAGTGTTGAGGCTCGCGACGGGTATCATTATTTTCTGACCTTCACAGATGATTTGAGCAGATATGGGTATATCTGCTTGATGAAACATAAGTCCGAAACATTTAAAAAGTTCAAAGAATTTCATAGTGAAGTGGAAAATCATCATAAAAAGAAAATAAAGTTTCTACGATCTGATCATGGAGACGAATATTTGAGTTACGAGTTTGGTCTTCAACTAAAACAATGTGGAATAGTTTCACAAATTCATGCCACCTGGAACACCACGTCATAATGGTGTGCCCGAACGTCATAACCGTACTTTATTGGATATAGTGCAATCTATGATGTCTCTTACCGATTTGCCACTATCGTTTTGGGGTTATGCATTAGAGACAACTAGATTCACGTTAAATAGGGCACCGTCTAATCCGTTGAGACGACACCATATGAACTATGGTTTGGCTAGAAACCTAAGCTGTCGTTTCTTAAAGTTTGGGGTTGTGATGCTTATGTGAAAAAGTTTTAGCCTGATAAGCTCAAACCCAAATTGGAAAAGTGCGTCTTCATAGGATACCCAAAAGAAACTGTTGGGTACACCTTCTATCACAGATCCGAAAGGCAAGATCTTTGTTGCTAAGAGTGGATCCTTTCTAGAGAAGAAGTTTCTCTCGAAAGAAGTGAGTGGGAGGAATGTAGAACTTGATGAGGTAATTATACCTTCTCCCAAATTGGAAAGTAGTTCATCACAGAAACCAGTTCTAGTGATTTCTACACCAATTAGTGAGGAAGCTAATGATGATGATCATGAAACATCAGATCAAGTTACTACCGAACCTTGTAGGACAACTAGAGTATGGTCCGCACCAGAGTGGTACGGTAATCCTTTCTGGAAGTCATGTTACTAGACCATGACGAACCTACGAACTATGAGGAAGCAATGATGAGCCCAGATTCCGCAAAATGGCTTAAGGCCATGAAATCTGAGATGAGATCCATGTATAAAGAACAAAGTATGGACTTTGATTGACTTGCCCAATGATCGGCGAGCCATTGAGAATAAATAGATCTTCAAGAGGAAGACGGACGCTGATAGTAGTGTTACTATCTACAAAGCTCAAATTTTTGCAAAAAGGTTTTCGACAAGATCAAGGTGTTGACTATGATGAGATTTTCTCACTCGTAGAGATGCTTAAGCCTGTCCGAATCATGTTACAATTGCCACATTTTATGAAATCTGGCAAATGGGTGTCAAAACTGCATTCCTTAATGGATTTCTTAAAGAAGAGTTGTATATGATACAACAAGAAAGTTTTGTCAATCCTAAAGGTGCTGACAAAGTGTGCAAGCTCCAGCGATCCATCTATGGATTGGTGCAAGCATCTCGAAGTTGGAATATACGCTTTGATGAGTTGATCAAAGCATATAGTTTTATATAGACTTTTGGAGAAGCTTGTATTTACAAGAAAGTGAGTGGGAGCTCTGTAGCATTTCTGATATTATATGTGGATGCCATATTGTTGATCGGAAATGATATTGAATTTCTGGATAGCATAAAAGTATACTTGAATAAGAATTTTTCAAAGAAAGACCTCGGTGAAGCTGTTTACACATTGAGCATCAAGATCTATAGAGATAGATCAAGACGCTTGATAAGTTTTTCCAACGAGTACATACCTTGACAAGATTTTGAAGTAGTTCAAAATGGAACAGTCAAAGAAGGAGTTCTTGCCTGTGTTGCAAGGTGTGAAGTTGAGTAAAGACTCAAAAAACGACCACAGCAGAAAATAGAAAGAGAATGAAAAGTCATTCCCTATGCCTCAGTCATAGGTTCTATAAAGTATGCTATGTTGTGTACCAGTCCTATTGTATACCTTAGCATGATTCTGGCAAGGGAGTACAATAAGTGATCTAGGAGCAGATCACTATACAACGGTCAAAATTATCCTTAGAGGACTAAGGAAATGTTTCTCGGTTATGGAGATGATAAAAGAGTTCCTCGTAAAGAGTTACGTCGATGCAAGCTTTTTACATCGATCCAGATGATGCCAAGTCTCAATCTGAATACATATTGAAAGTGGGAGCAATTAGCTAGACTAGCTCCGTGCAAAGTATTGTAGACATAGAAATTTGTGAAATACATATGGATCTGAATGTTGCAGACCCGTAGACTAAACTTCTCTCACAAGTAAAACATGATCACTCTTTGGGTATTAATCACATAGCAATGTGAACTAGATTATTGACTCTAGTAAACCATTTGGGTATTAGTCACATGAAGATGTGAACTAATCACATAAAGATGTGAACTATTGGTGTGAAATCACATGACGATGTAAACTAGATTATTGACTCTAGTGCAAGTGGGAGACTGAAGGAAATATGCCCTAGAGGCAAAATAAAGTTGTTATTTATATTTCCTTATATCATGATAAATGTTTCTTATTCATGCTAGAATTGTATTAACCGGAAACTTAGTACATGTGTGAATACATAGACAAACTGAGTGTCCCTAGTATGCCTCTACTTGACTAGCTCGTTAATCAAAGATGGTTTAGTTTCCTAGCCCGGACACGTGTTGTCATTTGATGAACGGGATCACATCATTATATAATGATGTGATGGACAAGACCCATTTGTTAGCTTAGCATAATGATCGTTCAGTTTTATCGCTATTGCTTTCTTCATGACTTATACATGTTCCGCTGACTATGAGATTATGCAACTCCTGAATATCTGAGGAACACTTTGTGTGCTATGAAACGTCACAACGTAACTAGGTGATTATAAAGATGCTCTACAGGTGTCCCCGATGGTGTTTGTTGAGTTGGCATAGATCGAGATTAGGATTTGTCACTCCATGTATCGGAGAGGTATATTTGGGTCCTTTCGGTAATGCACATCACTCTAAGCCTTGCAAGCATGGTGACTAATGAGTTAGTAGAGGGATGATGCATTACGGAACGAGTAAAGAGACTTGCCGGTAACGAGATTGAACTAGGTATGAGGATATCGACGATCGAATCTCGGGCAAGTAACATACCGATGACAAAGGGAACAACGTATGTTGTTATGCGGTTTGAACAATAAACATCTTCGTAGAATATGTAGGAGCCAATATGAGCATCCAGGTTCCGCTATTAGTTATTGACCGGAGATGTGTCTCGGTCATGTCTACATAATTCTCGAACCTGTAGGGTCTGCACGCTTAACGTTCGATGACGATTTGTATTATGAGTTATGTGATTTGATGACCGAAGTTTGTCCGGAGTCCCGGATGAGATCGGGGACATGACGAGGAGTCTCGAAATGGTCGATAGGTAAAAATCGATATATTGGAAGGCTATATTCGGACATCGGAATGGTTTCGAGTGATTCGGATATTTTTCGGAGTACCGGAGAGTTACGGGAATTCGTTGGGAGAAGTATTGGGCCATACAGGAATAGAGGAGGCAGGCGAAAGGGAAGGAGGCACGCGCCCCCCCCCCCATAGGTCCGAATTGGACTAGGGGAAAGGGGGCGGCGCCCTCCCTTGCCCTTTCCTACCCCCTCTCTCTTTCCCTCTTTCTTCTCTCCTACTCCGGAAAGGAAAAGGGGAATCCTACTAGGACTTGGGGGTCCTCGTAGGACTCCCCACACTTGGCATGCCCCCTCTAGGGCCGGCCTCCTCCTCCTCCCTCCTTTATATACGTGGGCAGGGGACACCCCAAAGGCACAACAGACAATCTATTAGCCGTGTGCGGTGTCCCCCTCCACAATTACACACCTCGGTCATATTGTCATAGTGCTTAGGTGAAGCCCTGCGCCGGTAACTTCATCATCACCGTCACCACGCCGTCGTGCTGACGAAACTCTCCCTCGGCCTCAACTGGATCAAGAGTACGAGGGACGTCACCGAGATGAACGTGTGCAGATCGCGGAGGTGCCATACTTTCGGTACTAGGATCAGTTGATCATGAAGATGTACGACTACATCAACCGCGCTGTCATAACGCTTCCGCTTACGGTCTACAAGGGTACATAGACAATACTCTCCCCTCTCGTTGCTATGCATCATCATGATCTTGCGTGTGCGTAGGATTTTTTTTGAAATTACTGCGTTCCCCAACAATGTTGTGGTATAATTCTCTAGTGATGACGATGTGAACATTGACTATATATCACTTCACCTTTATTGGCCCAGAGGAGATTATTATGTGATAAGTTTTCTTAGGATGGGTGGTTGGAGTGGCAGAAATTACCATGTCCAGATTTTGTGAATTATTACATAAGGAGTAGTTGGGACCGCAAAAGTTAATGCCATGGTTAGATGTTATCTTAACTATTCTTTTGTATTTGTGGATGCTTGGATGCAGGGTATAATCATAAACATGTATTTTTATTCAAGTAAGAACGATACATAGGCATAGGCTCCACCACACAACATTGATCAAGGTAATTAAAGTAAGTTAGTGGAACTTGGTGAAAATCCCATTGTCCTCGAGAACGGTTTGATCCCTACAAGTAACACAACCGGCTTGTCCTTAGGACAATTAAGTATTGGGATACTTGCTGCTCCATCATACTTTTTTGCAAATTACACTCTTGCAATTGCTCTCTTGATAAAACAAACAATCATTTTTTTGCAGCTTTTAAAGAAATTCTTTGCTATTTTCCATCACCAATTCTTCCTACTCTTCGCTGGGTTCAACACTCTTATAAAAAATCTACAATTGGTCACCTACACTTGTGGGTTATCAAGACTCTTTTCTGGCGCCGTTGTCGGAGAATGTAGCACTCTTGGTAAGTGAAAATTGGAAAGGGAAAGATTTGTTATGCTTGTTGTTTTTATTAGATTCCGAAATGGACCACAATCAAGTAGGGAAGCTCATGGGATCATTTTATTGACTAACAAAGGAGATATTACGTCATGGCTACTACTATGGACCCGCAGTCCAAGGGATGGACTACTCGCTCACACATTATCTTGGGAGTAGCAATCTCAATGAAGATGATGACGATGATGATTTTGTTGGGGAACGTAGTAATTTTAAAAAAAATTCCTACGCACACGCAAGATCATGGTGATGTATAGCAACAAGAGGGGAGAGTGTTGTCTACGTACCCTCGTAGACCGATAGCGGAAGCGTTATGACAACGCGGTTGATGTAGTCGTACGTCTTCACGGCCCGACCGATCAAGCACCAAAACTACGGCACCTCCGAGTTCTAGCGCACGTTCAGCTCGATGACGATCCCCGGACTCCGATCCAGCAAAGTGTCGGGGAAGAGTTCCGTCAGCACGACGGCGTGGTGACGATCTTGATGTACTAATGTCGCAGGGCTTCGCCTAAGCACTCCTACAATATTATCGGGGACTATGGTGGAAGGGGCACCACACACGGCTAAGAATATGATCGCGTGGATCAACTTGTGTGTCTATGGGGTGCCCCCTGCCCCCGTATATAAAGGAGCAAGGGGGAGGCCGGCCGGCCCTTGTGGGCGCGCCAAGGAGGAGTAGGATTCCTACTCCTAGTTGGAGTAGGTTTCCACCTTTCCTAGTCCAACTAGGAGAAGGGGGGAAAGGGGGGAAGAGGGGAAGGAAGGGAGAGAGGGGCCGCACCCCAAACCCCTTGTCCAATTCGGACTGGGCTTGGGAGGGGCGCGCGCCACCTCCCGCTCCTTTCCACTAAGGCCCATTAAGGCCCATTGCTTCTTCCTCGTATTCCCGTAACTCCCCGGTACCTCCGAAAATACCCGAATCACTCGGGACCTTTCCGATGCCCGAATATAGTCGTCCAATATATCGATCTTTACGTCTCGACCATTTCGAGACTCCTCGTCATGTCCCCGATCTCATCCGGGACTCAGAACTCCTTCGGTACATCAAAACTCATAAACTCATAATATAACTATCATCGAAACCTTAAGCGTGCGGACCCTACGGGTTCAAGAACAATGTAGACATGACCGAGACACGTCTCTGGTCAATAACCAATAGCGGAACCTGGATGCTCATATTGGCTCCCACATATTCTATGAAGATCTTTATCGGTCAGACCGCATAACAACATACGTTGTTCCCTTTGTCATCGGTATGTTACTTGCCCGAGATTCGATCGTCGGTATCTCAATACCTAGTTCAATCTCGTTACCGGCAAGTCTCTTTACTCGTTCCGTAATACATCATCCCGCAACTAACTCATTAGTTGCAATGCTTGCAAGGCTTAAGTGATGTGCATTACCGAGAGGGCCCAGAGATACCTCTCCGACATTCGGAGTGACAAATCCTAATCTCGAAATACGCCAACCCAACAAGTACCTTCGGAGACACCTGTAGAGCACCTTTATAATCACCCAGTTACGTTGTGACGTTTGGTAGCACACAAAGTGTTCCTCCGGTAAACGGGAGTTGCATAATCTCATAGTCATAGGAACATGTATAAGTCATGAAGAAAGCAATAGCAACATACTAAACGATCGGGTGCTAAGCTAATGGAATGGGTCATGTCAATCACATCATTCTCCTAATGATGTGATCCCATTAATCAAATAACAACTCTTTGTTCATGGTTAGGAAACATAACCATCTTTGATTAACGAGCTAGTCAAGTAGAGGCATACTAGTGACACTCTGTTTGTCTATGTATTCACACATGTATTATGTTTCCGTTTAATACAATTCTAGCATGAAAAATAAACATTTATCATGATATAAGGAAATAAATAATAACTTTATTATTGCCTCTAGGGCATATTTCCTTCAGATTTCCCTCTCCGAGAGAGCATTTAATTGGATAGCCTCGTAGTGCATCATGGCGGGGGTGGAAAATTGCGATTTAAATCAGAGAAATGTTTTGGGTGTATATAAGCCATTGGGGCGAAGAGGTGGCAGTGGAGATGCACGTGGGCCCCACATCCCCTCAACAAGTGTCCCGAGCCTAGGACGCATGGGCCAGGCGAGTGTATCCGGCCCAAGTATCCCAAAATAGGTTCCATGCATGGGCATGAACCGGATAAATCACCATCTCGCCCTCATCATCAATGAGATCTCTTGGTGCACCACCCTACTTCTATTCTTCTTACGTAAATCGTAAGATCGACTATGCACTAATCGTCCACATGTGGGCTCTAGGGATCCCTATTCACTCTTCATTCAAATAGGTTTATCGATGCCCATAGGGTATATACCTCTGATGGTCCAACATTACCGACCGACAAGCCTCTCACACAATATAGTGGTGAATTGAAGTGGATCGAGGCTAGTCTACAAATCAAATAGCAGGTTGATGAACAAGAGTTGTCAGCTTTGTTTGGGTTTACAGTTTTAGCTGGTAGGTCTAAAGATTGTTGGGATCGATTCTTGTTAATTATCCATTATTATTGGATAAATGGTCAGAATGCTTGCCAATACTCATAGAAATGATGTTGCATCTGAGTTGCTTGTGATTATTGTATCTAAGACGAGTTGGATGAACAATACAGAAATAACCTTTTTGGATAAGGGTTTCTATAGTAGTGCCCCATCTTGGGTTCTTAGTCTTGGCATAGGGATGACAGAATTCGATGGCTACTCCGGTAGGGGATGGGGAATTGCAATATCTATGTGTTTAATTTCCTATAGTTGTTACCTTCTAATGGAATTTATTTCAATAAAAATATAATAATTGCTAATGGATAGAGGGAGACATTGACCTTTTAAGGATGACAAGTTAATACATTCAGAGTACATAAAAGTTACATGTCTGAACAAAACATGAACTATAGTACATAAATCATTAACGAGCCAGAAGCTTGAAAGTACAAGGCCGGGAGATGCAACATTTTTTTTGTTTTCTTGACAAAATTATGGATGGCAAGCGGCACAGCTGTATTCTCCTACAAACAATAAGTAGACATGGTGATATTTGTGCAATCACCAGTAATTGCCTGAAAGAGGGGAAAGATGACGTTATTAACAATTTTTGTGATGGGAATAATTAATGTAGGGTATTAAATAACATAAGGGAACTAAGTTTTTCCTTTTAAAAGTGACTGCCTAAAAAGTTTCTCATGTGAGAAATTTCCTAAAATGAAACAACTACACCCAAACAGACTTCATGTATCATAATTAGTGCCTACAATATCAGGTAAGAAAAACTCACATGTTCCTTTCCATCGTCGGATTGCAATTTTATCCAACTCTAGTAATTGAGTCCAGTGTCGCCCTTAAAACTAGATCGTCTTTACTTGAGTTTTTGTAGTATTTATTTGTAGCTTTTGTAGACTTGCCAGGTTGTTCCTTCCTGTGGGTTAGAAAAAATAGTGTTAATTCATGGGTTAATGATCAGTTTAATAGTAATTAAGCTTATGTTTGCCAGTAAAAACATACATCCACTAAGGTATTATATTTTGAAACTTATGTCCCTATTTTATGGTGGGGGTCCTCCAAATGGTTGGATCACCCCAAGAATACAAGAACGATCGATGTATTATGACATATATATTTCTTTGGCTGAAGAACATTTATATGGTTTTAGGCCCCGTCTAGAATAAAAGGAAACGCCTAGAGACTTTGAATGAATAAATTCATATTGAAAAAATGCTACAATCTTGTATTGTGCTCATCAATATTCTTATGAAATCAAGTAAAGGAAAATCCATAAGTATTTTGGAGGAAAATAAACATGAGTGTTTTCTCCTATTTCCCCCTTCATGCCTAGAATCTACATGTTTTTCCTTTGTGTGTCGGAAATTTGGAACGACGGTGAAGTATATTCATGACTTCTTACATGACATCTCATTTTCTATGCTTTTCCAGAATTTATCTTGGGTAAGTCGGTTTTTGGGTCATTAGACTAAGATCCAACAGCCCCGGTAATCCATTTCTGAGCTCGGGCTCAGCTGCACCCACCCCGATGAAAAAAATCAAAACAAATACTAGAAAATTTTAAAAAACTTAATTTTTTGTGTGGTAGATATTTTTATGCGTGAGGTTCGCTCCATTTTTAGAGCATTTGGACATCTGAGCAGCTCTCGGCAAAAAAGACAAATCCAGGGTCTGTAAAAATGTTTACTGTTCACACACTGTTCTGACCCGATTTTTTTTTTGCTGAGAGCTGCTCAGATGTTGAAATGCTCTAAACATTGAAGCGAACCTCTCGCATCAAATTATCTACCACACAAAAAAATTGGAATTTTTTGAAGTTTTTTAGAATTTGTTTTGAGTTTTTTACTGACTGGGTGTGCAGATGAGTCTGGGCACCGAAACGCCGCACTCCCAACAGCCCGTCCTTCTTTCTTCTTTCTCCAGCTTTCTTCCTGGTCGAACCGTTTCTTCTCCCACAAAATTGACTAATTCAAATTGCAAATTCAGTAAACTTACATATAGCTATTGTGGTGTTTTTAAGATCACTGCTTTCTAAATTTGACTTAGCTTTTGATTTTCTGGTCGATTTTTATCAGACTGGCAACAAGTTAACGAGATCCTAACGAGATCCTTGTTCTTTTTATTTCTGGTTGCTCTCCCAACAACCATTGTAATATGCACTCTTTCCCTTTATAATGAAAATGACACACAGTAGGGTTATTTTGCCCTACTGTTTTATGGTCAAAAAAATATAATAAAAATATATAAATAAAGGCATCGGTTTCATCTTAAGCGTAATAGCCAATAGCAGCTCCAATGCTGTCAACCTAACAACTGCGCTACTTTTTTTCCCTGATGAAGGGCACAGGGCAGTAGTAGCACACACACATATCGAATTAAACATGGCTCACCTCATAAGTTCATCTATTCACCTTACGATTAACTGCAGCTGGAGTTGTAATTAGCCAGCGGCAAGAGCCGATTCTGGTTATTAATATAGCTTTCCCGGAAAAATCACCTGTTGCTGCCACCGGTTGCCACCTCTGGCTGAACCTGCTCCGCCACCGGCAGCCGGATAAGGGGGCTCTGACCCATCCTTGCTCCTTCCTCCTCGTTGTCGTCGTCCTCCTCCTCGTCCACCTCTCTCTCTCTCTCTCTCTCTCTCTCTCTCTCTCTCTCTCTCTCTCTCTCTCGCTCTCTCTCTCTCACCTGCTTGTTGTTTGCTGCCTTGGGAGCGCTGCAGGATGCAGCTGTATTTAAAGAACTGTATTCGAGTACAAAATTACGGATTAGGTGTACGCGCTTTTTGGTTTATTTCGGTTATCTTTTTTACGCTTTTTTGAAGGCATGAAGTGTGCCGCTTCACAACTGTCATTTGTGAATGCATGGCCATTTGCCTCTTGGTCTTTACCCTGACGTAGGAGCGGTTTCAGACTTCTATTCTGTACCGTCAATTTGAGCTTGCTGACTGCCACTAGTACTATATACGGATGGTTTTCAGGAAAGCTGCACTGCGTAAATTATCCAAGTTTCAAGGAAAAGGAATTCTCAAGCTTCTAACGGACTACTGTCCCCTTCCGACTCTAAATTCGGTGTAGGTTATTCAGATTTTTAGTACATAGTGGTTGGAAATTTCTGTTTTCTTGCATGGTTGCTTTCCACTATATGGTACGGCGGGCCTATTATGTCGCCAACATATCCGAGTGTGAAGGCCTCGTTGGTTTGAAAAAACTCCAAAATTGGCAAATTTTAACATGGTCC
This sequence comes from Triticum monococcum, assembly GCA_034509565.1. Lineage (NCBI taxonomy): Eukaryota > Viridiplantae > Streptophyta > Magnoliopsida > Poales > Poaceae > Triticum > Triticum monococcum. Next base: position 679,082,823 of record CM067845.1, read on the forward strand.
CTCTTACCTTCTTTTTTTACATGTGAGGTAAGAAGGTAAGAGTCAATCAAGCCATTCATTGATGAGATCAACGGCTAAGATCTATTTTATACTTTTACCTCTCATGTAAAAGGAGGGGTAAGAGGGACCATGTTAAAACTGCTCTCCAAAATTTGTTCAAAATGTTAGACCGTCAACTTCAGTTCCATGCGATTAATTAATTAACCCTACGACGTAAAGTAGGGGGCAATAATGTACTTCAACCCAAAAAAGCATCCAGAGTTTGACGTTCAACTCTCAATACCACATAATTTATATCCATGAGGCTGGCAGGTCCAAAGTTGTTTTTGACCATTCTGAATGGTTTCGTGCCGACATATGTGTGGATCATCTGGACATCGATGCATACAGTGGCGTAGCCAGGTTGAGGACACGCCCTGTGCCAACAGCTTAGCTACAGTATTGAACAGTGCCACATAGCGTTCATCCAGCTACAGTCAATGAATGATCAAACTGTCACGCCCCAGTAACCTGGGGTCTGGCTACACCCCTGGATGCATAGGCAAGTCATCTCTCCCCTTTCAGAAGAAAAACTATGTGGATTCTAGGCAGCATAAAAATAGATTAAATAACTTTATTCCACCACGCTACACATGTTAGTCTATTAATTCCTCCTTTCTCCGCCAACTCAGATAGAAAAAATGAGGTAAACAAATTTATTTTTAATATCAACCGATTTAATTATAAAAATTTCATTGCGAGGCGGTAGGACGTTGAGTGCCAGCGGCGTGCAAAAGGATGATCATGTCGGATTGCATCCCTTTTGAATTTATTTTCTTCTGTTAGATAACGTGGCATTAGGGTGACAAACATACATTTGATGAACCCACTTTGTATAACTGCATCAAGGATGAACACTGCCAATTAAGATGTCAACATTCGGTGGTTTCCTGTTTTAGAGTTTAAAGATAGAAGTTACCCTGCGATCAACTGTTAGTGATGGAAGATTGATTCACACATGTTTGGTAGTTAGCAATTGTATTTCAAGTCATACAATTGTGAATGGTTCGTCTGATTTGGTCTTTATGTGTGTTTGGGAGTCAGCGAGTCTTGCTAGAGGCTGCTACCAGTTACTGGTCGAGTAGGTGTGCTCGGGCCATGTCCGTTTGGGGTTACGGGCTTAAGTGGCTTGGAATAGAGTTTGTATGTGATCCATCTTTTATTGCGTTTATAGTGCTAATGGGCATCTAAGGTAGCCCATTAGAAGGTCCACATAAGTGAGGGATGGGCAACATTAGGGTTAACCTTAATGCTGGTGTGAGAAACAAATCCTAGATGTCGCACTCCCTCCATCCGAGCTTTTTTATGGTACCCTATACTGCTATAGATGAAAGTGAGCAGTATACAATCATCCACACCGTTGATTTCCCGAGGGCAGTCTCGTCAGATTTCCGTTTTCCAGAATAACGCTAACCCATTAGCAATTGGTATGCTCGTCCTGGTTGTGTTCTCGCCCTGTTCCCCGCCGCCCACTCGACGACTAGTTGGCTCTGACGTCGTCGAACTCGCCACCACGTCCTGGCTTCCCAGCTCGCCCTCGCCACTGGCCTCTGCCCTCGTGCTTGACCTAGACCGTCGGACGTTGGTCGACCGGGCCGTCGTGTTCTCGAACCTCCAGGCTCCAGCTGTGCCTCGTATCATCCTTGTTGTACGTCCACGTCCTAGTCAGTATAGGTCACCTTCTTGACGGAAATGTTCTGTTTTTGGTTGATTGATAGAGTCCATCGATTGGTGGCTTCTGAAATACTACCTCTAATTTCCCTAGCTATATGGCGCCCGACGGTCGCGAGCGGCCCTACCGAAGAAGAGGAGCTCGTCGGAATCACGCTCAGTCCACGGCCATGGCTGAGTAAGGACGCGGAAGAAGATGAGATGCAGCGGCGGCCGCTCCGGGAGGAGAGAAGGCCTCGTCGAGGAAGACGATGCAAGTGCACGGGCGGTGGATGACCATGGCCGGCGGCGTAGCAGCATCGGTCCACGAGCATGATCGACAATATGAAGTGACGAGGCGGCCGCTGGAATCCTAGCCGACGGGCGCGTGCTTACGGCCGAGCAGAAGAAGTGAAGAGAACGGGTTCGCTCGGTCACAAGGTAGTCAGAGTCGGGATTCGGAGTCGGATCGGTTTTCCTCAGATAGAGTCGAGTCGTAAGATCGAGTCGTGGAATCGAGGATTCTACTAGATTTACTCAAATAAGATATTTTGTATGCACACAAGAAATTTATATGGGTTCTATAGAGTTTTGACACTAAATATGGAGCAAAGAACATACACATCAATGCTAGTTCTATTCCACTTCTTTTTATGGCTAACCTACCATGTAGCTCGCATGTATGGAACATATATGAGAGAGAAATATATAGAACATTTAAACCTTCAATGCATGAAATTTACTAATGTTCTTTTTAGAGTGCGTGAATAGTCGATTACTTGTCTATTTGACCTACAATGCTAAACCTTGAAGGGTCTTGCTCTCCTTCTCCGGTCAATCTTCAAGCATCCTCCTTTTCACGCCAATTCCATATGTCGACAAGCCTGATCCTCAATTTCGATCTAGGGTTTCTGAGAGCTGGATCAAAGGTGTGTGCGGCTGAGCGTTTGGACTTGGGAGGGGAATAAGGGTCCATGAGATATTTGAAAAGGGGTTTGGATGATGGCTTATTATTTTTTTACAACTAAACAACCGGCTTAGATAAGTTAGTAGAATCGCATGTAGTTCATAGCATAATCAGGATTGTACAATTTTGTACAAGATTCTATGATTTGGATCGCGACAACATGGATTCTACCTGATCCGGATTCTTAATGGGATTTGGATCGACATGCTTCCGTAGGGTCGTGAAGTCGTAGGATTCTAGCAGTCGAATCGGGATCCTGACTACCTTGCTCGGTCATGAGGCGGGTTGACAGTTTTGTCTTCCTAAATCACCCTCACGGCAAGTATACTGCTCCACCTGGAGCGGCTAGTGGTACCGATACCGTTGGCGATGGTCCTCGCGCAGTTAAGCAGTATGGATGGATCGCCACCCTTAGATTTTGATAATAGACGGTCCATATCTATTACGGGTTACAGTAAAAGAGCTCCTCCATCCAGATCGTGCCTTTGGAGCTAGCACCCCGGTGTGTGATCTTCCAGTCCTCATACGTGTGTATACCTTGGAGGCGATGCACCTAAAACACTTGGATTAATCGTTCATGAGATCTACAAGGAGATGTAAGTGTGATTGTGAGACGGAGTAGTACGACTACATCGACATCGACGAGTGATTGGTCATCTTTTGATGCACTATGAGTAGACAGATAAATCATGGCTCCATGGTCGATTACTTGCAGGGTTCAGCGATAAACGCGGTATAAATTTTTGATTTATGCCAGTGTAGCCTACCCGTTATCCAACAAAGCCATCGATATCGTCGCGTTGGTGTACCCTGCAAACCCTAGCCACACCGTCTATCGCCATAATAACCGTTAGTATGGTGATCAACACATAAAAATGCACTCTAGTAGAGTCATCATATGTGTCACTATCATTGTATATTATCTATCTTATGGAGCTTGCACATTAGTGGAGGCCTCCTTTAGAGCTTTCTTCAAACCAAATTGTTGATACGTCTCGTCGTATCTACTTTTTTCAAACTATTTTGCCCTTGTTTTGGACTCTAATTCGCATGATTTGAATGGAACTAACCTGGACTGACGCTGTTTTCAGCAGAATTGCCTTGGTGTTATTTTTGTGCAGAAATAAAATTTCTCGGAATGACATGAAAATTTACGGAGAATATTTTTGGAATATATAAAAAATACTGACGAAAGAATCAACTAGAGGGGACCCACCAGGAGACCACAAGGGTGGGGGCGCGCCCTACCCCCTGGGCGCGCCCCCTAGCTTGTGGGTCCCCTGGACCTCCTCCGACCCTAACTCCAACTCTATATATTCACATCTGCGGATAAAAAAATCGGTGAGAAGGGTTCATTGCGTTTTACGATACGGAGCCGCCGCTGCCTCCTGTTCTTCATCGGGAGGGTTGATCTAGAGTCCGTTCGGGGCTCCGGAGAGGGGGATTCGTTGCCATCATCATCACCAACCTTTCGTCATCACCAATTTTTTTATGCTCACCGCCGTGCGTGAGTAATTTCACCGTAGGCTTGCTAGACCGTGATGGGTTGGATGAGATTTATCATGTAGTCGAGTTAGTTTTGTTAGGGTTTGATCCCTAGTATACACTATGTTCTGAGAATGATGTTGCTATGACTTTGCTATGCTTAATGCTTGTCACTAGGGCCGGAGTGCCATGATTTTAGATCTGAACCTATTATGTTTTCATGAATATATTTGTGTTCTTGATCCGGTCTTGCAAGTTGTAGAAACCTATTACGAGTTATGATCCGCATACCCCAAGGTGACAATAATTGGGATTCTTTCCGATGATTACCGTAGTTTGAGGAGTTCATGCATTCACTAATTGCTAATGCTTTGTTCCAGTTCTTCATAAAAAGAAGGCTTTAATATCCCTTAGTTTCCAGTAGGACTCCGCTGCCACAGGAGTGTAGGACAAAAGATGTCATGCAAGTTCTTTTCCATAAGCACGTATGACTATATACGGAATACATGCCTACATTATATTGATGAATTGGAGCTAGTTCTGTGTCACCCTAGGTTATAACTGTTGCATGATGAATGACATCCAACATAATTATCCATCACTGATCCATTGCCTACGAGCTTTTCACATATTGATCTTTGCTATGTTACTTCACTGTTGCCACTGTTACAATTGCTACAAAACTACTACTGTTACTTTTGCCACCGTTACCGTTACTTCCATACTATTTGCTACTAAATACTTTGCTGCAGATATTAAGTCTTTCAGGTGTGGTTGAATTGACAACTCAGCTGCTAATACTTGAGAATATTCTTTGGCTCCCCTTGTGTCAAATCAATAAATTTGGGTTGAATACTCTATCCTCGAAAACTGTTGTAACCCCCTATACTTGTGGGTTATCAATTGTCATAGCACGAGTGAGTTTCATCTTCTTCCTTCTCGCGCCACAATTGGGTTTTGCAGCTTCGTGCGCCTAAACACGCCCCACCACGCACAGAGCATCACCGGCAACGTGGCAACGTGACCGCCAACCTCCCGTCCCATTAATGGGGTGCCCTCTCCCTCGGACATCCGAGGCGGCCCATTGGATGGCCACCATGTGGCATCAACTATCGTTGAGCCGCCCACCATCCCTGACTATAAGAGCTTACCAACAATGTGTCTCCATAACCTAAACCTAGTCTCCTTCACCTTCCCTAGCAGCCGCCACCACCTCCTCCCCAATATTCCTCGTTGCGACAATGTCGCAACGTCGAGAAGCCCAATATTGCCTGAATATGCCAGTGAAGATGAATCTGCCAAGGCAGACCCCTTACACCGAAGGTGTTACCATGCCCCGCAGGCTGCGACAATCACCAGATCCTTCTCTTGTTGCGGCTCCCACGCCTCACTAATGGCGGGCGTGGGTCTGGCGGCTCCCGTCGCAACAGTCGTGGTGAATCTAGCGCCAAGGGTGCCACCGTCCCCATCAATGTTGTCGTAACCCACATTGGTCCCATCGTCCCATTTGTCCTTGATGAGGCCCATCTCAAGCCTGAGGACTCAGTTGGGCTCATGCTGAAAGTTCTCGCCCTTGAAGCAGAGGCCACCCTCTGTGAAGAGGAGCGCCTCGCCGAACGCTTCGGTTCTGCAACCACTAACGAGAAGGAGTGGTGGAAGCTCACACGCTTGGCGCTCATCGCTTGGAGGAGGAGAAGGAGGACGAGGACGACGACTTCGCCTACCTCGACGAGTTGTCAGACAAGGATGAAGCGGCGACGACGACTAAATGGCGGCAACATCAGAGTAGTGGTAGTAAAAGTAGCTAGCAATTTCGAATAACGACATTCCATATTTTGACATTCTTGCTTAACGATATTTTAGGTTATAAAATATGTATAATGTCGCGAGTTTTGATCACTAAAATAGTTGCTAATTAAGTTATCGTGTTGATACATACATTTAGTTACATTAAATGTTGCTTAAATTGCCCTTACAGTTTGAAGCGAATGAAAAATAAAACAAATAGAAATAAATTGATGGAGGATGCAGTTTGACGATTATGTGATTGACCAGATGTCTGACATCCTCCAAAAGATTATGAAGTGTGCTTCATATGGTGGATGGTGACTCCAGTTTTGACGACTCTACTAGAGTTGCTCTAACAGCTGCACGTAATATGTCAACATGAATACATGATACCACAAGAACTCAAGGAAGAATGTGGCAAATGAGTTTAGTTAGGGATTGCTTCCACATTGAACTATTAAAAGACAACACTTCGGGAAATGGATTATTTGCTCCCGATCTCAAATACACTCGCATAAATTGTAAATTGTTTAAGGAGTGAAACATGATTTTTTTTATGTACATCAACAAATGTTCTAGCTCCCTGCAAAATTTCACCTTGAAAAAGCATCCATGGAGGCTTGTACCAAAAAAGTTCAGGACTTAAGAAGGCACATTTTGAAGCACTCATTTTTGCTTTTTGGCACACACCTCTGCGGATGTTATATCGTGGTGAAATTTTATAGGTTGTTAGAACACTTTGTTGATGTTCATCCAATTGAAAGAATTGGATTTATATATCTATTAAATTTTATAAGTTTACTGTTCATGCGGGTACATTTGTACTCGAGATTAGAGTAACACTTTTGAACCGTTCGTAAGATACTGCAACTGGCTAGTATGATAGCGCTTGCCCTCGAGCACACATGCTAAGTGGTCCTTGACTTGATTTCACCTTCTAAAGAGAGGGTGTAATCTAAATGGGAATTGGCATATCCGACCAAGGATGACTGTGAGGACCACACATCGACAGTCTTGTGCATGCTTACTCATTTTTTTTCAAAACGGAGGCAAAAGATTTGCCTCATCTATTAAAGTAGAGGAGAATAGAGTTTTGTAGAGTTACACAAGGCCGAAGTACGGCATGACAATTACTCGTGCGATACAATTTTCCCTAATTGTTTAGCCCCTGCAGTAACCCATAGGTTGGCCTCATATATAATAAGCTTGAGAAGGATTGGCGGTGGCGTCTCTTTATGGCAAAAGACTCTAGCGCTCCTTTCGTTCCAAATTTTCCAGGATACGAGCATGGTAAGGGAGGCCATGGCTCGACGATCCGGAATGCTCGAATTGGTGCGCTTGTCCCACCAAGAGAGGAGGGAATCCTCAAGGTGCCAGTCAGAAGGGTCCAGATGCGCAAGCCCATACGTTCCTTTCGGTTTGGAGACTGAAGAAAGTTGACTTCCAATACCTTCAGGACAAGGCAGCTGGAAAATTGGTCACCTGGGATTGGGCAGAACATCACCACCATTGGGCGCACGGCCCATGTTCGCTCTGTCATCACCTCTCAGGCTGTGTACTCCATCACACCACTCATTGTCTCTCAGGGTTCCCTTGACAACCTCAACAAGATTGAGCGAGCTTTTCTTTGGTCCGGCTCTGACAAGACCACCGGTGCCAAATGTAAAGTCAACTGGGACATTGGTCTGCCGCCCCACCAGCTATGGGGGTTTGGGTGTTCTTAACACCGACAAATTTGCTCGTGCTTTGAGGCTTAGATCGCTTTGGTTTGAATGGAAAGAGCCGTCCAAGCTCTGGGTCGGCCTGGGCAACCCTTGCACCGAGGAGGACCGTGATTTTTTCTACGCCTCCACTTCCATCATCGTGGGCAATGGGGCCAAAACGTCTTTTTGGGACTCCCCATGGCTGCTTGGCCACAAGCCGAAGGACATTGCACCTCTCATCTTTGAGGCCTCGAGGAGAAAGAACTGGAAGGTGCAAGAGGCTATTACAGAGAATGCTTGGATGCTTACGATCAGACGAGACATCACCATCACTGGCCAACATGTGCGGGAATTTTTCACCCTCTGGATGCTCATCCATGACATACACCTCGACATCCACTCTGAGGATGACATCATTTGGAAGCACTCTTCGGATGGCTCATATTCGGCGTCCACTGCATACAAGGCACAATTTCTGGGTTTGACGCTTTCCCCCATGGAATCCATGGTCTGGAAAATGTGGGCGCCCCAAAGGTCAAATTCTTCTCTTGGATGGCCTTACAAGATCGGATTTGGACCGCCGACAGGCTAGAGCGACGTGGCTGGGACAACTGCGGTCTTTGCCCGCTCTGTAAGCAGGTGCAGGAGTCGGGCGTCCACCTATTCGCCAAATGCCGCTTCACCTTGAGGCTTTGGCGGATGCTCATTGCATGCTTACTCATGAATTCGCTGTTAAATCACTACTTCCCTCAACTGCTCCTTGGTTGGAATGGTTAGACCTTCAACACCATAATGCCCTCACGGCACCCTCTTCCAACAACTCCTTTAGTGTCTGATATCAGTTTCTCCTTAATCCTAGTAAAGAGATGGTGTAATCCAAATGGGAATTGGCGCATCCGACCAAGGATGACGGTGAGGCCACACAGCGGTAGGCTTGTGTAGGCTTTCGCTCTCGAAGTCCCAAATGCCATGATCCCTCCGCGCGATGGGAAGATTGGTCTGCTGACAGACGTCGACCAGATAGGCGCACTTTGGCTTCAGCATGGAGTAATGCGCGAGGGCGAATAGCTCCCATGCGACGTCGTTGGTGTGAATTGTCTCATGCGACATCGTTGGTTCAAATGGCTCTCATGCGACATCTGCGTTGGAAAAAATAGTTGTCGTGCGACACTGCTGCCTAATCCAAAGACACATGTTTAAAACTCGAATCAGGTGAGCGGGACCCACAGCGTGGGACCCACTAACTTATCTAGCTGAGCATTGGTCAGGTGATCGGGACCCACAACATGGGACCCACTAACTTATCCAGCTCAACATTGGTACAAGAGGACACCGAGCCGTGCCTCGAGCCATGCAGCACCCGAGCCCATCCTGCCCCCCTCCCCGACTGTTGTTCTTCTTCTTCTCCGGCGACGACACGCAGCAACGCCATTCCGGGTCGTGACCTAGCAATGTCGAGCTCCGCTTCAGCCTCCCGCCACTCATGGTCGCGCTATGGCGCAGTCCCATGACAAGGTGCCCTGCATGCCCATGTACCGCACCCTTGAAGCAGCTAGTCACAACGACCGACAAGAATGGCAACCTTGGGCGGGAATTCGTGAAATGCGAGAGCAAACTAGAGCAGGGAAAGGTGAGATTTTACTTCTCAATATGCCAATTTTAGTTTTTGTCTCCCAATTTCATATTTGCCCATTTTTCATCGGATTTGGGATTTAGGGTTCATCTTTCCGATTTCAGAAATTGAAGCAATGCACCCATTTTGAGTGGCTAGATGAGTACATAGAGCGGATTCAACTAGAGGGTGCATCAGAGGAGCTCGATTTATCGTTGGAGGCGGATAAGTTGGGCAAGTTTGGATCGGGCCCGTCTGGATCTGGGGCCCCTGGATCTGGCAATTCCATTGGGGGCGCCCATTCCATTGGTGCTATTGTGGGGGATGCAGGAGTGATGGCAGAGCTGAAGAAGCTGAACAAGCAGATGAAGAAACTCATCGAATTGCAGAAGCAGGGCAATTTGATGGGGTTGATGGCCGGACTTTTTTATGTTTGTGTAATTGCTCTCGCATTTGTTTATGTGATTATAATTAGTCGTAAGTGAATAGATTGGGCATCATTTGTAATCGTAATGATATGGATGTTTGAATAAAAGTGTTGCTTTGTACGAATTCGGCATGTCTTCTCCACTTTTGTTTCGGCCCTGTTTTTTCAGTTCTTCAGTTCGTCATCAGTTTCAATTTCAGTGTTAGAGGGAGAAAAGGAAAAAAAAGGTTCGTCCACAGTTGCCCGAAAAGGCCAGGCCCATATAGAAGTTAGGCAGGGCCGAATAGAACATATACAGGCCCATTGATAAAAGAAGTGTAGCTAGTGCAAAAAAAAGTGCACACGGTCATTGACATCGATATATCTTTTCAGCTTTAGGTTATTTCACAAATTTTAAGTTTCCTGTAGTCACCTTTTCTGAGATAACTCATCTGATAATTATTTGAGCTATTTTTATGCACAAGCTATCGTGTCCGATGGTAGGGTCCCGTGTTGTTTCAGCTAAAACAAAAGGTTGGTTCTAGTTAGCAGTCTAACTTGCAGTCTTTGTGAACCAAAAAAGTTGCAATTGTTTGGTTTTAGTTTATTTCAACCAAGCACCATTTTTAATTTTTTTGATTTGTGCTATGGTGTTTTCAAAGTTTTTACTCGTGTGTTTCAACCCAAAAAGGTTGTGCCCCTCTCAAAAAAGAAGACATCTAGTGTGCCCCTAGTAGCATCTCCTTACAACAGAGGGGCATCCCCTTACAACATATAGTGCATAAAACATAAAAGGAAGATAATTAACTAGACACGTGCTAACAACAACTTTTATGGTTGGATCATGTTTTAGTGCATTTTTTAGTTCACATGGCCATGCAATGCAGAAACTTTAGGCCCGAAAAAACATTAATAGATAGCACGATAGAGGGGCATCGGGTACCCTGGTAGCATCCCCTTAGAGAACATATAGAGGGGCATCCCCTTACAACATATAGTGCATAAAACATGAAAGGAAAATAGTTAAAACTAGACATATAGCTAGAAGACACGGGCACACATGCCCCAACCAACACAACACAAGCTACATAGATAGAAAGACTCACACTCGAACAACTCCTTGGCCCCTCCTTAGCCGGCGCCCCTCACTCGTCGTTCTCTGGCATCTGGTAGGGGAGGGTGTGCATGCCGTTGGGGTGGGGGAAGATGTGGTGAAAGTTGGTGAAGATGTTGTAGGTGGTGAATGCGATAAACTCGCATCCACACCAGAACACCTGGCCGAGAAGGTGGTGAGCGTCGTAGGGGTTGGTGAAGGTGACATAGAGGCCGATGACGATGCCGTTGGCGTCGCCATCGTACTGCTAGTGGAGGTGGAACACGGGCGGAGTGCCCAGAGGGAGGTGGCAGTAGCCGACTTGGAGGAAGAAGCGAGCCAACTCTCAAGGGCCCCTCCACCTTGAGATGGCCCACACCCTCAGGCTATTCTCGACGATGACTCTGGCCGGGTACTCCCTCTCCAGCACGGTGCGAGGGCGATGGTAGGTAGGTCCGTAGAACTGCATGGTGGCTCGAGTGGTGGATTTTGCTCGAAAAGAAGAAGCAGAGGAGGCTTGAGAGATGAGTGTGAGAGGGATGAGGAAATGGTGCCCTTTTATAGCCGCGTTGCACCCGTAGTCAATGTACATGATGCCTTCGATCGTTTTCTCATCTCCGTTCGTGCTGGCATAAGTAATTGCATGCATTAATTCAAAAACGGAGGGCAGATCATCCAAAGAGGCATGTGCGGCACAGGCGAGATGCATCGTTTCGTGGACTTGCATCGGCGGTGACGCCGCGTGGGAAACAGGCCCGTTCATCCGCGCGTGACACTGAAAAAGGAGCTGCACCACCGATGCGTCCGTCCCGTGTCTCAGGTTCAAACATGCATTTGTTAAAATAGCTTAGATGCGACGTACCTATACGCTGCGCCCCTGCCGCTGCTTTACTGCTTCGATGCGTGCATGCAAGCCCGCATGCAAATGGCTAGGCTATGTCCCAGCGTTCACGAGCACGGAATAGCTAGGCTACGACGCCGTTGCATGGCATGCATGGGACAGGGATGGCCCACATGTCAGTGACCCTCTCGCATGCAGCCCACCCCCCCTTGATACGTCCATTTTACATCATGCTTTTATATCGATATTTATTGCATTATAGGCTGTTATTTCACATTATGTCACAATACTTATGGCTATTCTCTCTTATTTTACAAGGTTTACATAAGGAGGGAGAATGCCGGCAGCTGGAATTCTGGGCTGGAAAAGGAGCAAATATTAGAGACCTATTCTGCACAACTCCAAAAGTCCTGAAACTCCATGGAATACCTTATAATAAATAATTAAAAATCCTCGCCAAAGATGAAGACCAGGGGGCCCACACCCTTTCCATGAGGGTGGGGGGCGCCCCCTCCTAGGGCGCGCCCCCTACCTTGTGGGCCCCCTGGTGGCTCTCTGATGACCATCTTCTGCTATATGAAGTCTTTTGTCGAGAAAAAAAAACAAGAAGCAACCTTTCAGGACGAAACTCCGCCGCCACGAGGCGGAACCTTGGCGGTACCAATCTAGGGCTCCGGCAGAGCTGTTCTGCCGGGGAAACTTCCCTCTCGGAGGGGGAAATCATCGCCGTCGTCATCACCAACGCTCCTCTCACCGGGAGAGGGCAATATCCATCAACATCTTCATCAGCACCATCTCATCTCAAAACCCTAGTTCATCTCTTGTATTCAATTCTTGTCTCCAAGTCCGGGATTGGTGCTAGTAGATTGCTAGTTGTGTTAATTACTCCTTGTAGTTGATCCTGGTTGGTTTAATTAGTGGAAGATCATATGTTCAGATCCTTTATGATTATTATTACCCCTCTGATTATGAACATGAATATGCTTTGTGAGTATTTATGTTTGTTCCTGAGGACAGGGGAGAAGTCTTGCTATTAGTAGTCATGTGAATTTGGTATTCGTTCAATATTTTGATGAGATGTATGTTGTCTAGCCTCTAGTGGTGTTATGTGAACGTCGACTACATAACACTTCACAATTATTTGGGCCTAGAGGAAGGCATTGGGAAGTAATAAGTAGATGATGGGTTGCTAGAGTGACAGAAGCTTAAACCCTAGTTTATGCGTTGCTTCGTAAGGGGCTGATTTGGATCCATATGTTTCATGCTATGGTTAGGTTTACCTTAATACTTTTGTTGTAGTTGCGGATGCTTGCAATAGAGGTTAATCATAAGTGGGATGCTTGTTCAAGTAAGAATAGCACCCAAGCACTGGTCCACCCACATGTCAAATTATCAAAGTACCGAACACGAATCATATGAATGTGATGAAAACTAGCTTGACGATATTCCCATGTGTCCTTGGGAGCGCTTTTCCTTATATAAGAGTTTGTCCAGGCTTGTCCTTTGCTACAAAAAGGATTGTGCCACCTTGCTGCACTTTATTTACTTTTGTTACTTGTTGCTCGTTACAAATTATCTTATCACAACTCTATCTGTTACCACTTATTTCAGTACTTGCAGAGAATACTTTGCTGAAAACCGCTTATCATTTCCTTCTGCTCCTCGTTGGGTTCGACACTCTTACTTATCGAAAGGACTACGATAGATCCCCTATACTTGTGGGTCATCAAGACTCTTTTCTGGCGCCGTTGCCAGGGAATGAAGCGCCTTTGGTAGGTGGAATTTGGTAAGGAAAAATTTATATAGTGTGCTGAAATTTACTGTCACTTGTTACTATGGAAAGTAATCCTCTGGGGGGCTTGTTCGGGGTATCTTCACCCCGACCAGTAGAGCAAAGAGTTTCTCCTCAACCGACTGAACCTATTGAAAATGAAATTCCTTATGAGTATCCTTCGGGTATGATAGAAAAACTGCTAGCTAATCCTTTACAGGAGATGGAACAAAGCATCCTGATGAACACCTAATATATGTGGATGAAGTTTGTGGATTATTTAAGCTTGCAGGTATACCCGATGATGTTGCTAAGAAGAAGGTCTTTCCTTTATCTTTGAAGGGAGACGCATTGACATGGTATAGGCTATGTGATGATACGAGATCATGGAACTATAGAAGATTGAAATTGGAATTTCATCAAAAGTATTACCATATGCATCTTGTTCATCGTGATCACAATTATATATATAATTTTTGGCCTCGCGGAGGAGAAAGCATCGCTCAAGCTTGGGGGGGGCTTAAATCAATGTTATATTCATGCCCCAATCATGAGCTCCCAAGAGAAACAATTCTTCAAAAAATTTATGCTCGGCTTTCTGAAAATAATCGCACCATGCTCGATACTTCTTGTGTTGGCTCTTTTATGATGAAGACTATTGGATTTAGATGGGATTTATTGGATAGAATTAAACGCAACTCTGAAGATTGGGATCTCGACAAAGGTAAGGAGTCAGGTATGACACCTAAGTTTGATTGTGTTAAATCTTTTATGGATACCGATATTTTTCGTAAGTTTAGCACTAAATATGGACTTGATTCTGAGATAGTAGCTTCTTTCTGTGAATCTTTTGCTACTTATGTTGATGTCCCTAAGGAGAAGTGGTTTAAATATCATCCTCACATAGAAGTAAAAGTAGATGCACCTATTAAAGTTGAAGAAAATACTGTCACTTATAATGATCCTATTGTTCCTACTTGTTATGTTGAGAAACCACCTTTCCCTGTTAGGACAAAGGATCATGCTAAAGCTTCAATTGTGGTTCGTAAAAGCAATATTAAAACATATACACCTCCTAAGAAAGTTAAAGTAGAACCTAATATTGCTATTGTTAAAGATCTCTTGTCTGATAATATAGATGGGCATGTTATTTACTTCTGTAATGAAACTGCTAGAATTGCTAAACCCCGTGATACAGATAAACCTAGATCTGTGGTAGGCATGCCTGTTATTTCTGTTAAAATAGGAGATCATTGTTATCATGGCTTATGTGATATGGGCACTAGTGCTAGTGCAATACCTATTGACTTATACAAAGAAATTATGCATGACATTGCACCTATTGATGTTACTATTAAACTTGCTAATAGAGATACTATTTCACCAATGGGAATTGTTAGAGATGTTGAAGCCTTGTGTGGGAAAACTAAATATCCGGCTGATTTTCTTGTTCTTGGTTCCCCACAAGATAGCTTTTGTCCCATTATATTTGGTAGACCCTTCTTGAATACTGTTAATGCTACCATAGATTACACAGGGGATGTTGTTACTGTCGGCTTAGATGATATGACTCATGAGTTTAATTTCTCTAAATTTAGTAAACAACACCGTGAAGAAGAATTGCCTAGTATGGATGAAGTTATTGGTATTGCTTCTATTGCCATAGCTCCTAGTGATCCTTTAGAACAATATTTGCTAGACCATGAGAATGATATGTTTATGAATGAAAGAAGGGAAATAGATGAAGTATTCTTTAAATAGGAACCTATTCTGAAACACAATTTGCCTGTTGAAATCCTAGGGGATCCCCCTCCACCTAAGGGTGATCCCGTGTTTGAGCTTAAACCGTTGCCTGGTAATCTTAAATATGATTATCTTGATGAAAAGAAGATATATCCTGTTATTATTAGTGCTAATCTTTTAGAGCATGAAGAAGAAAGATTATTGAAAACTCTGAAGAAGCACCGTGCTGCTATTGGATATACTCTTGATGATCTTAAGGGCATTAGACCCACTCTATGTCAACATAAAATAAATTTGGAAGCAGATGCCAAACCAGTTCGTGATCCTCAACGATGTCTGAATCCTAAAATGTAAGAAGTGGTAAGAAAAGAAATACTAAAGCTTTTGGAGGCAGGTATAATTTATCCCGTTGCTGATAGTCAGTGGGTAAGTCATGTTCATTGTGTCCCTAAGAAGGGAGGTATTACTGTTGTTCCTAATGATAAAGATGAATTGATTCCACAAAGAATTATTATAGGTTATAGGATGGTAATTGATTTCTGCAAATTAAATAAAGCTACAAGATCATTACCCCTTACATTTTATCGATCAAATGCTAGAAAGATTATGCAAACATACACATTACTGCTTTCTAGATGGTTATTCTGGTTTCTCTCAAATGCCTGTGTTGGCTAAAGATCAATCAAAGACTACTTTTACATGCCCTTTTGGTACTTTTGCTTATAGACGTATGCCTTTTGGTTTATGTAATGCACCTACTACCTTTCAAAGATGCATGATGGCTATATTCTCTGACTTTTGTGAAAAGATTTGTGAGGTTTTCATGGATGACTTTTCCGTCTATGGATCTTCTTTTGATGATTGCTTGAGCAATCTTGATCGAGTTTTGCAGAGATGTGAAGAAACTAATCTTGTCTTGAATTGGGAAAAGTGCCACTTTATGGTTAATGAAGGTATTGTCTTGGGGCATAAAGTTTCTGAAAGAGGTATTGAAGTTGATAAAGCCAAGGTTGATGCTATTGAAACGATGCCATGTCCCAAAGACATCAAAGGTATAAGAAGTTTCCTTGGTCACGCCAGCTTTTATAGGAGGTTCATTAAGGACTTCTCAAAAATTTCTCGGCCTCTGACTAATTTATTACAAAAAGATATAACATTTGTCTTTGATGATGATTGTGTAGAAGAATTTGAAATACTTAAGAAAGCATTAGTCTCTGCACCTATTGTTCAGCCACCTGATTGGAATTTACCCTTTGAAATTATGTGTGATGCTAGCGATTATGCTGTAGGTACTATTCTAGGGCAAAGAGTTGATAAGAAATTAAATGTTATCCATTATGCTAGTAAGACTCTAGACAATGCTCAAAGAAATTATGCTACTGCTGAAAAAGAACTTTTAGCAGCCGTATTTGCTTGTAATAAGTTCAGACCTTATATTGTTGATTCTAAAGTAACTATCCACACTGATCATGCTGCTATTAAATATCTTATGGAGAAGAAAGATGCTAAACCTAGACTTATTAGATGGGTTCTCTTGCTACAAGAATTTGATTTGCATATTGTTGATAGAAAAGGAGCTGAGAACCCCGTTGTAGACAACTTATCTAGGTTAGAGAATGTTCTTGATGACCCACTACCTATTGATGATAGTTTTCCTGATGAACAATTGTATGTCATAAGTACTTCTCGTAGTACCCCTTGGTATGCTGATTATGCTAATTACATTGTTGCTAAATTCATACCACCTAGCTTCACATACCAACAAAAGAAAAAGTTCTTCTATGATTTGAGACATTACTTTTGGGATGACCCACATCTTTATAAAGAAGGAGTAGATGGTGTTATTAGACGTTGTGTGCCTAAGCATGAACAGGAACAGATCCTACGCAAGTGCCACTCCGAAACTTATGGAGGACACCACGCGGGAGATAGAACTGCACATAAGGTATTGGAATCCGGTTTTATTGGCCTACTCTCTTCAAGGATGCCCGTAAGTTTGTCCTATCTTGTGATTAATGTCAAAGAATTGGTAATATTAGTAGACGTCAAGAAATTCCTATGAATTATTCACTTGTTATTGAACCGTTTGATGTTTGGGGCTTTGATTATATGGGACCTTTTCCTGCCTCTAATGGATATACACATATTTTAGTTGATGTTGATTACGTTACTAAGTGGGTAGAAGCTATTCCAACTAGTAGTGCTGATCATAACACTTCTATTAAAATTCTTAAAGAAGTTATTTTTCCGAGGTTTGGAGTCCCTAGATATTTAATGACTCATGGTGGTTCACATTTTATTCATGGTGCTTTCCGTAAAATGCTTGCTAAATATGACGTCAATCATAGAATTGCATCTCCGTATCACCCATAGTCTAGTGGTCAAGTAGAATTGAGTAATAGAGAACTTAAATTAATTTTGCAAAAGACTGTCAATAGGTCTAGAAAGAATTGGTCAAAGAAACTTGATGATGCACTATGGGCCTATAGAACTGCATATAAAAATCCTATGGGTATGTCTCCGTATAAAATGGTATATGGAAAAGCATGTCACTTACCTCCCAAACTAGAACATAAGGCATATTGGGCTATTAAAGAGCTCAATTATGATTTAGAACTTGCCGGTGAAAAGAGGTTATTTGATATTAGCTCTCTTGATGAATGGAGAACCCAAGCTTATGAAAATGCCAAGTTGTTTAAAGAAAAGGTTAAAAGATGGCATGACAAAAGGATACAAAAGTGTGAGTTTAATGTAGGTGATTATGTATTGCTATACAACTCTCGTTTAAGATTTTTTGCAGGAAAACTTCTCTCTAAATGGGAAGGCCCCTATGTTATCGAGGAAGTCTATCGTTCTGGTGCCATAAAAATCAACAACTTCGAAGGCACAACTTCGAAGGCACAAATCCGAAGGTGGTAAACGGTCAGAAGATTAAACATTATATCTTAGGTAATCCCATAAATGTTGAAACCAATATTATTGAAACTGTAACCCAGGAGGAATACATAAGGGATACTTCCCAGAACGTTTCAGACTCCGAAAAGGAATAGGTATGTGGTACGGTAAGTAAACCGACTCCAAAACAATTTTTAAGGCAATATTTCTCCGTTTTGGAATATTTAGAAAAATAGAAAATTAAGTAGCAGTCCGGGAAGGACACGAGGGCCGCACGAGGGTGGAGGGCGCGCCCCCTACCTCGTGAGCACCTCGTGTGCCTTCCAGACTCCATTTTCTTGCACGATAGGTATTTTGGTCGGTAAAAATTCACTATATATTCTCCCGAAGGTTTTGACTCTCGTATCATGCAAATATCCTCTATTTTGTTTCGAGCTGTTGCAGATTAGAGCAAGATGTCTTCTCAAGAGTCAGTCGGGGAGAGCCGTGTATCTAATCCGGCACCGGAACCAAGGGCAAACAGCGACCCTGACCACTTTGGGCCGGCAACGGAAGAGGAGATGGAGGCTGACTTAGTGAGGGTAGATGCCATGGAGGATCAAGAAGTCACCTCTCGCTTCCGAGCTGGGTTCATGATGGGGGAACTACAGAGCTCAGCTATTCCAAACTTGGTTATCCCTTCCAATGTTAGATTTCTTTCTTATGAAAATATGAAGAGGAGTGTCACTTGTTCTCCCGCAGCTATGAAACACCCTTGGGTGCAAGGAGCTTTAGCCGTTACAGGGAAGCTTCGTAAGGAAACAATGGACCTCAAGCAGCAAGTCAACAAGCTCGAAGAGGAGAATCGTATCCTAAGAGGAATCATCGCCAAGAATATTACACCAACAACAAAGAAGGAGATATAATCACATGCGTATGGGCACTCCCCTTGGCAACTGCCAAGCTTGGGGGAAGTGCCCCGGTATCGTATCACAATCACAACCCCTATCTTTACCGTTTTCCTTAGTTCGATCCTATTACTAGTATTGTGATCTAGTAGAATAAAGTTTATGGCATGATTTAGTTTTGAGTTTTGCTTTATGATCTCTCTATGTAATCGAGTCCGTGAGCTATATAATAAAGATTAGTGTTGAGTCAAGGGCTTGATTTTCCTGCTATGGTCTTGGGTGAATAAAAGAAAAGAGAAAAACAATAAGAAGAAACAAAAAGTTCATATTGATCTTATTGATAGTAATGACTTCACATAGAAAGAGTGTGATAATTAAAAGTTGTTGGGAGTTGGCAGACATAGCTTTGGTTATCGTTGCATTTAATAGGAAGTAATAAGGAAAGAGAGGTTTCACATATAAATATACTATTATTGACATTTTTTATGATTGGGAGCACTCATCAAAATATGACATGCTAAAGAGTTGATGTTGGACAAGGAAGACAACGTAATGGGTTATGTTTTCTTACATCTAAGATAAATTATATTGCCATGGATCATCCAACATGGTTGAGCTTGCCTTTTCCCCTCATGCTAGCCAAAATTCATCGCACCAAGTAGAGATACTACTTGTGCTTCCAAATACCCTTAAACCAGTTTTGTCATGAGAGTCCACTATACCTACCTATGGATTGAGTAAGATCCTCCAAGTAAGTTGTCATCGGTGCAAACAATAAAAATTTCTCTATAAATATGTATGACTTATTAGTGTGGGAGAAAATAAGCTTTATACAATCGTGTGATATGGAAGAAATAAAAGCGACAGACTGCATAATAAAGGTCCATATCACAACTGGCAATATAAAGTGATGTTCTTTTGCATTAAGATTTTGTGCATCCGACCATAAAAGCGCATGACAACTGATGAAGCCATGTACCTACGGTAGGGGCACGGACCCGTCCTAAAGAGCCCTACCGTAGGACATCCCTAGAAGAAGTCACCTTTCAATCAACTTGAAGGTATCCCACTCGACGGGTTGAAGACACTCGACCAAGAAGCTATCACTCGACCATGAAGTCAACCACTCGACCGACCAAAAGACCTGCAGTCACTCCGCAGGCAAACGGTCGGCTATTAAGTAGTCTTTATGGTTATTATGACACTTTATTAGGGACGTTATCAGTAACGCCCCACCTTAAATGTACCTTAAACCCTGCATTACTGGGGGCAGGAGAGGGCTGGCGAACTCTATATAAGCCACCTCCCTCCTCAGTATCAAGGGTGGGCATCCCTGTCATTCACACATGCATAATTCAATCGACCGCCTCCGGGCACCGAGACGTAGGGCTGTTACTTCCTCCGAGAAGGGCCTGAACTCGTAAACCTTGCGTGCTTACAACTTCCCGATAGCTAAGGTCTAGCCCCTTCATACACCCCCCCCTACCTCACTGTCAGACTTAGAACCACGACAGTTGGCGCCCACCGTGGGGCATTAGTCTTAGCGCCCAATTGGAGAAGTTGCGATTTTTCCGATCCACTTGATCATGTTTTCCCGCGGAGCTTTGGCAGAGGGCCGCGAGATCCGTCTCGGCGCACTCACTTTCATCGCCGACGACTCCGCCTGGCTCTAGGAGGCGCCGCTCGACGTTGACGCGCTCCCCGTCCGCGGTGCGACGCACTTCCACGCGTGCGTCCATGGCGTCCTCCTGCGGCAGCCGTCGACCCCATATCGGTCGACTCCCGTGTCATCTCCCCGCCCTGTCTCCCGCCAGTGCAAGCGCTCAGGTCGGTCGAGACTCCAGCGGTGGGTGAAGCACGCCGCGGCCCGCCAGTCGGCGGTCCCACAAGTCGCGGCAATCGAGCCCGACGAATCCCTCTGCGGCCTGTTCGATCTGTCGACTCGCTCCGCGGAGACCGCATCCGAGTGCGATAGCAGCGACCCTTTGGCGGAGGTTCTGGCAGTCGAGGGGACACGCAGTCCTCCTGGATTCCATCGCGCTGATAATGGTGCAGATAGAGGCGATCCGTCGCATCCCCACGACGAATACCTCCCCGAACCTCTTACGTCATTACAGCGAGAGGAGCTTCGTCGCCGGAACATGGACGCGCTCCACACTCCTATTGTTGGAGAAACCCCCGAGGCCCGGGCCTTGGAGGGCGCGCGCTTGGCTAATCTGGCCGAGCGCACTCGACTGGAGAATCTACAGCGAGCACTCG
This sequence comes from Triticum monococcum, assembly GCA_034509565.1. NCBI lineage: Eukaryota > Viridiplantae > Streptophyta > Magnoliopsida > Poales > Poaceae > Triticum > Triticum monococcum. Next base: position 679,103,962 of record CM067845.1, read on the forward strand.
ACGAGCGAGCGCGTCAGCGGGCTCCCGAGTCCAGTCGACGACAGCAAGCTCCCGAATCCAGTCAACGTCAGCTCTTCCCACCACCGCAGGTATACCGAACTCCAGTTCAGAATTTGGCTGCCGTGGCCCGCATAGCAGAGTCAATCCAGCCCTCTCAGTCAGAGGCTGGCAGAGGATTGTTGCAGATCAGAGCATTGCTCTGAGCGGCGGGAAATCAGAATTCCACCGTCTCTCAGTCGTGGGACAGGATCCATAGTCGATCCGTTGCAACGGAAACAGTCCAGTCGGCTCACGGCCCGAGATCGCCCCCGAGGCGTGAGGGACGTGGAGACCGACACGATCAGTACAGGAGGAATGAACAGTATGATCACCGACCCGACCGTGATGATAGACGTCGAGTGCCGTCCCCTCCTCCGAGGAGTGGATCATATGCACCTCGACATCGAGATGACAGGCGCCCCCATAATGTTGGGCAGAGGATCCCAGTCGACCCCAGAGACCCAGGCTTTGACGCGAGATCCATCTTCGTTCAAGGTTTGGTGGACAGGAACAGGGCTCATCGAGAGGGCCACAACAGAGATACGCCCACCGGCAGCAGAGCACATGCCTCGGGGCCTGAATGTTTCAGTCGAGCCATCAGGGCCGCCGTGATCCCTCCCAACTTCAGGCTGGCGACTGGAGTCAGCAAGTTCACCGGTGAATCCAAGCCCGACACGTGGCTCGAAGATTACCGAGTGGCTGTGCAGATTGGCGGCGGCAATGATGAGGTGGCCATGAAGCATTTACCTCTCATGTTGGAAGGCTCAGCTAGGGCGTGGCTGAATCAGTTGGCGCCCAGCAGCATTTACACTTGGGAGGATCTCGCCCGAGTGTTTATCACAACCTTCGAAGGGACGTGCAAGCGCCCTGTAGGCCTTACAGAGTTGCGGTCTTGCGTGCAGAAGCCAAATGAAACTCTGAGAGAATACATCCAGAGGTGGATCACACTGCACCACTCGGTCGAGAACGTGCCAGACCATCAAGCAGTTTGCGCTTTCAAGGAAGGCATCAAATACAGGGAGTTGAATCTGAAGTTTGGTCGAACTGGAGAGATGTCCCTGAATCGGATGATGGAGATTGCCACCAAGTACGCTAATGGTGAAGACGAGGACCGACTCCGAAGTGGCAAACTCAAATCAGTCGCCCAAGAAACCGGAGGAAACTCCAGTCGGAAGCAGAAGCGGAAGGCCGAGCCAGCCGCCCCTGGGGAGGCCCTGGCTGTGGCCCAGGGAAACTTCAAGGGAAAACCCAAGGGCACATGGAAGCCCAAGAAGGTTAAGGATCAGGATGGGAATGATGTTTTGGACCTGCCATGTCACATCCACACCAAGAAAGATGAAGAGGGAAATTTTATTTTCCCGAAGCATACCACTCGACAGTGCCGGCTCCTGATTCAGCAGTTCCAGGGCAAGCAGCCCAAGGATAAGGAAAAAGAACCAGACAGAGTTGAGGACAAGGAGGATAGTGATGATGGATACCCCCAAGTCAATTCCACCTTGATGATTTTTGCTGATGTCGAAAGCAAAAGTCGACTGAAAGTCATTAACCGTGAGGTGAACATGGTTGCTCCGGCGACACCTAGTTACCTCAAATGGTCTCAAACCACCACCACATTCGACCAATCTGATCACCCGACACACATTGCCACCCCAGGGAGGCAAGCTTTGGTGGTCGACCCCGTCGTCGAAGGTACTCAACTGACCAAAGTCCTGATGGATGGCGGCAGTGGCCTGAACATACTGTATGCTAAAACTTTGAAAGGAATGGGCATTCCGATGTCCAGACTCAGCGCCAGCAACATGAGCTTCCACGGAGTCATTCCTGGGAAGAAAGCCGAGTCACTCGGCCAGATTGCTCTCGATGTGGTTTTTGGTGATTCAAAGAATTACCGCAAGGAAAAGTTGACATTTGAAGTTGTGGACTTCCAGAGTGCTTATCCCGCCATTTTGGGTAGGCCAGCTTACGCACGCTTCATGGCTCGACCATGTTACGTGTATCTTAAATTAAAGATGCCTGGCCCCAAAGGTGTGATCACTGTTACGGGCAACCGGAAGAAAGCATAAGAATGTTTTCAGAAGGGATCAAAGATCGCCGACGCTCAGATGGCAGTGGTCGAGCTGAAAGAGTACCAAAAGACTGCCGACCCGAGTGAATTGCTGCGGGCTAAGAAGCCCGCCTCCGAGTCAGCTTTTTAGTCGGCTGGCGAAACAAAGACAGTCCACGTTCACCCGACCGACCCCGACGCTGCTCCGACTCACATCTCGACGATGCTCGACTCCAAATAGGAAGAAGCGCTCATCCAGCTCCTCCGTGAGAACTGGGACATCTTCGCATGGAAACCCTCTGACATGTCTGGAGTTCCCAGGAGGCTGGCTGAGCACTGTCTGCGAGTCGACCCAAAGTTCAAGCCCGTGAAGGAACATCTTCGACGGTCCGCCGTCAACAAGAAACAAGCCATTGGCGAAGAAGTGGCTCGGCTCTTAGCAGCCGAGTTCATCCGAGAGATTTACCACTCCGAGTGGCTCGCCAATGTCGTCATGGTCCCCAAGAAGGACAAGTCACTCCGTATGTGCATTGATTTCAAACATATCAATCGGGCCTGCCCGAAAGATCATTTTCCTCTCCCTCGCATCGACCAAATTGTCGACTCAACTGCGGGATGCGAGAGATTGTATTTTCTAGATGCCTATTCCGGGTACCATCAGATCCGTCTATATGGGCCCGACGAAATCAAAATAGCTTTCATCACTCCATTTGGATGCTTCTGTTACGTCACCATGCCATTTGGCCTCAAGAACGCCGGAGCCACATTCATGAGAATGATCCAGAAGTGTTTACTCACTCAAATCAGTCGGAATGTGGAGGCGTACATGGATGATATCGTGGTCAAGTCCTGGAAAGGTTCCGACCTGCGGGCTGACCTTGCTGAAACCTTTGCCAACCTCAGGAGGTACGATATCAAGCTCAATCCGTCAAAGTGCACTTTCGGGGTTCCAGGTGGAAAGCTACTCGGTTTTCTCGTTTCCGAACGGGGAATCGATGCCAATCCTGAAAAAATTGGCACCATACTCCGGATGAAGCGTCCTGTACGCGTGCATGATGTCCAAAAGCTTACAGGCTGCTTGGCCGCCTTAAGTCGATTCATTTCTCGACTCGGTGAAAAAGCGTTGCCTCTTTACCGACTGATGAAGAAGTCTGACAAGTTCAAGTGGACTCCAGAAGCTGATGCAGCGTTTGCAGAGCTCAAAGCTCTGCTCTCCACCCAGTCGGTGCTAGCTGCCCCAATCAGCAAAGAGCCTCTGCTGCTTTACATTGCAGCCACAGGACAAGTTGTCAGTACAGTACTTACGGTCGAGCGGGAAGAGGAAGGGAAGGCCTTCAAAGTTCAACGCCCTGTATATTATGTGTCTGAAGTTTTGACCCCTTCAAAACAAAGGTACCCCCACTACCAGAAGCTTGTATATGGGATTTATATGACCACGAAGAAAGTTGCACATTATTTCTCTGACCACACCATTACAGTCGTCAGCGACGCCCCATTATCAGAGATCCTGCATAACAGAGACGCAACTGGTCGAGTGGCCAAGTGGGCGATTGAACTCCTTCCTTTAGATATCAAGTTTGAAGCAAAGAAGGCTATCAAGTCCCAAGCAATCGCGGATTTCATCGCCGAGTGGATTGAACAGCAACTTCCGACTCAAGTTCACTTGGAACACTGGACCATGTTCTTCGATGGATCCAAGATGCTGAATGGTTCTGGCGCGGGAGTAGTCTTAGTCTCCCCCCGAGGGGATAAGCTCAGATATGTTCTCCAGATTCACTTCGATTCCTCCAATAACGAAGCAGAGTATGAGGCACTTTTATATGGGTTGCGCATGGCCATTTCACTCGGCGTCCGTCGCCTCATGGTCTATGGCGACTCAGATTTGGTGGTTAATCAAGTGATGAAGGAGTGGGACGTGAGGAGTCCGGCAATGACTGGGTATTGCAATGCAGTGCGAAAGCTAGAAAAGAAGTTCGAGGGGTTAGAGCTCCACCACGTCCCCCGACTGAGAAATCAGGCAGCTGATGACTTGGCAAAGATAGGCTCCAAGAGAGAAGCCGTTCCAAGCAACGTGTTCTTGGAACACATTCACTCACCGTCAGTCCAAGAGGATCCTTTCACAGAAGAAGCCCCGCAGCCGAAAAGTGCCACAGATCCGACTGAAGTCGAAGTGCCTGCAGTGGTCGACCTAATCATGGAAGTCTTGGCAATCACCCCTGACTGGACAATACCGTACATCGCATATATCCTAAGGAAAGAACTCCCGGAGACGAGGAGGAGGCTCGACAGATCGTCCGCCGATCCAAGGCCTTCACAGTCATAAGGGGACAGCTGTACAGAGAGAGCGCGACCGGAGTCGGCCAGAAATGCATAACACCAGAAGAGGGTCAGATAATCCTTAATGATATCCACTCGGGAACCTGTGGTCACCATGCGTCCTCTCAGACTATTGTGGCTAAAGCATACCGAGCTGGATTTTACTGGCCAAGAGCAAATGAGATGGCAAAAGAGAAAGTTGACAAGTGTGAAGGGTGCCAGTTCTACTCCAACGTGTCGCACAAGCCCGCATCAGCCCTGAAGACCATTCCGCTCGTCTGGCCCTTTGCCGTTTGGGGATTGGACATGGTTGGTCCCCTAAGAACGGGCAGGAGTGGATTCACTCATGTGCTTGTGGCAGTCGACAAATTTACCAAATGGATCGAATCTAAGCCCATCAAGAACCTCGACGCTGGCACTGCTATCAGTTTCATCAGAGGGTTAACATTCAGATATGGAGTCCCGCATAGCATCATCACTGATAACGGGTCAAACTTTGATTCGGACGAGTTCAGAGCATTTTGCGCTTCTCAAGGCACACGAGTCGACTACGCTTCGGTCGCTCATCCCCAGTCGAATGGACAGGTTGAGAGAGCAAATGGTCTGATTCTCAAAGGGCTAAAGCCTCGACTGATGCGCGATCTCAAGCACGCGGCAGGCGCTTGGGTCGATGAGTTTCCGTCAGTTCTGTGGGGATTAAGGACCACCCCTAACCGGTCGACTGGAAGGACTCCATTCTTTCTGGTTTATGGAGCCGAAGCAGTCCCGCCGAGTGATCTTCTTCATAATGCACCCCGAGTCGAACTTTACACCGAAGATGAAGCAGAGCTGGCCCGGCAAGACGCAGTCGACCTCTTAGAAGAAGGAAGGGAGATGGCCATGATCAGATCGACCATTTATCAGCAAGACTTGCGCCGTTTTCACGCCCGGAGTGTGAAAAGTCGAGCCTTCCAAGAAGGAGATCTGGTCCTCCGAGTGGATCAACAGAAGCCACACAAACTTGCTCCTACTTGGGAAGGCCCCTTCATAGTCACCAGAGTCCTCCACAATGGAGCATACCACATCTACAATGTCGATCGCCAGATCGACGAACCGCGAGCTTGGAACGCGGAACTGCTCCACCCCTTTTACACCTGAGTTCTCCCTTAGATGAGATGTAATAAGAAAAATAATTTCTGCAATTCATTTTTATCAAAGACAAGAGCGTTCCAATAATGGCTGTCACTTTGTTTGCATACAAAACCCCCAGCAGGTGACTTGGCTGCGAATCCGTTTCGCCTAAGTTTGAAAAATCCTACCGAGTGGAGAGCGATCCTCCCACTCAGGGGCTTAGCTGCAGTCCAGTACTCGCCTAAGTTCTCCCACTCGGAAACTTAGCTGCAGTCAAGCACTCGCCTAAGTTTAAAAAACCCTCCCGAGTGGAGAGCGATCCTCCCACTCGGGGGCTTAGCTGCAGTCCAGTACTCGCCTAAGTGCTCCCACTCGGAAACTTAGCTACAGTCAAGCACTCGCCTAAGTTTGAAAAATCCTACCGAGTGGAGAGCGATCCTCCCACTCGGGGGCTTAGCTGCAGTCCACTACTCGCCTAAGTTCTCCCACTCGGAAACTTAGCTGCAGTCAAGCACTCGCCTAAGTTTAAAAAACCCTACCGAGTGGAGAGCGATCCTCCCACTCGGGGGCTTAGCTGTAGTCCAGTACTCGCCTAAGTTCTCCCACTCGGAAACTTAGCTGCAGTCAAGCACTCGCCTAAGTTTATGTTGGTGTAATGGGACACGGATACCCCGAAGACGGCAAGATGATATTTCAAGACATCGGGGCTAGCAAGGCCCCTCAGTCCGACTGCCAGGCCACTCCCGCCGGCTCCCCGTCCGACTGCACTACCCGGCCGGCTACCGACTGCCGGCCGCCGACTACGCCAACCAGTCGGCTGCCGACTGCAGCCCGACCCAACATCGACGAGACAACCGTACCGCGATGCCGTCATCTACAGTGTACCGTGTCCCCTGGGTACTGATTTATAAAGTATCCCAGGGGACAAGCATGACATGTGCCATGCCTACCTGGCTTGGCATGTAAGCTACCCAAGGTAGCTTACATCCAAAGCCACTACCTAGCTTACTTTCTAAGCTACCCACATAGCTTACACACCAAGCTAGCTCCACACTATATATACACTACACATCCATCCATCCAAGAGGATGGACACTCACGCATGCACACTAGCACTAGCTAGCAAGCTAGCTAGCTATCCATCCATCCATCCACATAAGCTCACACATACGGCCATGAGCATGGCCGGCCACTAGTATGCCTGGTATAAGCATCTACCAGATCCGATGCCTATGGCACCGACTCCAGATACAGCTCCAGGAGCGCTTTGTACTGCCCGATGTACACCTCAGACATATATACTCAGACATGCAGGAGTAGGGGTATTATCTCTTCGGAGAGCCCCGAACCTGGGTAAACCACCGCATGCTACTCGCATACCCGCTCCCGGTCCTATCAGCAGCAGTCCTACCCACACACTAAGCCCTTGAGGCATCTGTCGACTCGCAAGCCCCCCGTGAGAAATACCACGACAGTTGGCGCCCACTGTGGGGCGGTACTATGCTACCGCGCTGCTGCTGGTTTCACAGTCCGGGCGGGACCCCTTTTTTCTTCATCGCCTCTACCGCGGCTTCGTGCCGTCTCTCCGGTAGCGCTCGGGGGCTCGACATCGACCCCCCCGGAGCGGCCGCGAGGGGTGGCGCGTCCTCACCGTCGGCCTCACCATCCTCATCACCACCGTTACGTCGCCGCCTCTCCGGCGCGTGTCGAGGGCTCGACCTCAGCATGCCCTCGGCGCGTCCGTGCCGGGCGGTGCATCTTCGTCACCGCCGTTGCGACGCCGTCCATCTGTCTGCGCACGGCGGTGCCTCGCTTCGGTTGTCCGCATCCGTGCGCGCGCCGTGTCGCGCCTCTCACGTTTGCTCCTCTTCGCGCTGCGCCTTTCTTTGGACTGAATGCGCGTTCGCTCCTCCATATACCGTCCATGCAAGCAAGCTAGATACAAGTCAACCGTGGTCAAACTACATCCCATACGCTGGCAATCAACCACACAGCCTGGCAGCTCGATGGATTTTGTAGCTAGTTGGCTAGCGCTTCTTGCTTCTGCGTCACCAGCCGCGCCGTCTCCCCTCGCCCGCTGCCATGCTCTGCCTCACCACCGCGCCGGGCCGCGCACGGCTGTCCGGCCTACCTCCGAGCCGTCCCAGCACTCAGCCCCACTCTGGTCTCCGGTCTCCTCCGTGCGCCGGCTGTGTCATGTCCTCGCGCGCCTCCGCGGGCGGCTCCTCACAACCACCGGCGCAGCCGCGCCTCGCCTGCGCCGTCCCTGCCCGCCAGCCGCCCGCTGCCGCATCCGGCTCCACCGTCTGGCCCGTTCGCACGCGCCGAGTCCTCCGCCATCCGGCCCGTCGCCCTCATGGCCGACTCGTCGTCTCGCTGGCTCGCCGTGCCACGGCCGTCTCGTCATCGCCGTCATCCGTCCTCACAGCGACGGCCGCGGAGAGCACTCCCCTCGTGGGGGTCGTCTCCGTCCTTGCCCGCGGGCTCCCGTGCCGGCCTCGCTCCTCCGTGCGCCGGCCCGCAGCCGGGTGCTCCTCGCCGGCTTCCGCGTCTGCCATCGGCTCCGCCTCGCCGCTGCGCCCCGTGCCTGCTACATGCGACTTGGCCGGTCCTCCGCGCAGGCCGGCCTCCGCGCGCCCTGGCCGGCTTCCGCGGCAACCCCTTCCGGCTCCGACTCCTCCCCGTGCCGGCTTCGCTCTGCCTCACGGGCGCGCCCCAAGCCGACTCCGAGTCCGGCCTGCCGGCTGTGCGGCCCGGCCGCCTGCTCACTCCGCACCGACTCCGAACTCCGAACCCGCGCGCCTGGCCCGTCGTCCTCGCGAGGGCCGGCCGCCTCCACACTCGGCCTGCCCTGACCGCGCTGTGCCCTGCGCCAGGCCCCGCGCCTTCATCCGCATCTGCCCCTGCCGGCTCCCGCTTACCCCGTGGCCGGCTCCCCGGATCCGGCCACTCCCGGCCGCCTCCGCCCGTGGCTCGTCCGCCACCGGCCGCCTCCGCCCGTGGCCCGTCCGCCCCCGACCTGCTCCGCCTCCACGCGACCGGCCCCCACCTAACGGTTGGCCGCCCGCCGGCTGCCCGTCGCCTCACCACCGTTGGTCGCGGCCTCGCCGATTGTGCTCAGTCGCCTCCCTCAGGCGCCGGCTCATGCCCAGCCCAGCTGGTGTTGGGGAACGTAGTAATTTCGAAAATTTTCCTACGCACACGCAAGATCATGGTGATGCATAGCAACGAGGGGGAGAGTGTTGTCTACGTACCAACGCAGACCGACTGCGGAAGCGATCACACAACGTAGAGGAAGTAGTCGTACGTCTTCTTCCCGATCCAACCGATCCAAGCACCGTTACTCCGGCACCTCCGAGTTCTTAGCACATGTTCAGCTCGATGACGATCCTCAGGCTCCGATCCAGCAAAGCGACGAGGAAGAGTTCCGTCAGCACGACGGCGTGGTGACGATCTTGATGTACTACCGACGCAGGGCTTCGCCTAAGCACTACAACTGTATGATCGAGGTGGAATTTGGTGGCAGGGGGCACCGCACATGGCTAAGGAACGATCAACAATGATCAACTTGTGTGTCTATGGGGTGCCCCCTGCCCCCGTATATAAAGGAGCAGGGGGAGGGGTTCGGCCGGCTAGGGAGAGGGCGCGGGAGGAGTCCTACTCCTACCGGGAGTAGGACTCCCCCCATCAATCCTATTCCAACTAGGACTCCCAAGGGGGAAAGGAGAGAGAGGGGGGCCGGCCCCTTCTCCTAGTCCTAATAGGACTTGGGGAAGGGGGGGGGCGCGCGGCCAGCTTTGGGCTGCCCCTTTTCTCTTTTCCACTAAGGCCCAATAGGCCCATTTGCCTCCCGGGGGGTTCCGGTAACCCTCCCGGTATTCCGGTAAAATCCCGATTTCACCCGGAACACTTCCGGTGTCCAAACATAGGCTTCCAATATATCAATCTTTACGTCTCGACCATTTCGAGACTCCTCATCATGTCCGTGATCACATCCGGGACTCCGAACAACCTTCGGTACATCAAAATGCATAAACTCATAATAACTGTCATCGTAACGTTAAGCGTGCGGACCCTACGGTTCGAGAACAATGTAGACATGACCGAGACATGTCTCCGGTCAATAACCAATAGCGGGACCTGGATGCCCATATTGGCTCCTACATATTCTACGAAGATCTTTATCGGTCAGACCGCATAACAACATACGTTGTTCCCTTTGTCATCGGTATGTTACTTGCCCGAGATTCGATCGTTGGTATCCAATACCTAGTTCAATCTCGTTACCGGCAAGTCTCTTTACTCGTTCCGTAAAACATCATCTCACAACTAACATATTAGTTGCAGTGCTTGCAAGGCTTATGTGATGTGCATTATCGAGAGGGCCCAGAGATACCTCTCCGACACTCGGAGTGACAAACCCTAATCTCGAAATACGCCAACCCAACATCCACCATTGGAGACACCTGTAGTACTCCTTTATAATCACCCAGTTACGTTGTGACGTTTGGTAGTACCCAAAGTGTTCCTCTGGTAAACGGGAGTTGCATAATCTCATAGTTATAGGAACATGTATAAGTCATGAAGAAAGCAATAGCAACATACTAAACGATCGGGTGCTAAGCTAATGGAATGGGAAATGTCAATCAGATCATTCAACTAATGATGTGACCTCGTTAATCAAATAACAACTCTTTGTTCATGGTTAGGAAACATAACCATCTTTGATTAACGAGCTAGTCAAGTAGAGGCATACTAGTGACACTCTGTTGGTCTATGTATTCACACATGTATTATGTTTCCAGTTAATACAATTCTAGCATGAATAATAAACATTTATCATGATATAAGGAAATAAATAATAACTTTATTATTGCCTCTAGGGCATATTTCCTTCAGTCTCCCACTAGCACTAGAGTCAATAATCTAGATTACACAGTAATGATTCTAACACCCATGGAGCCTTGGTGCTGATCATGTTTTGCTCGTGGAAGAGGCTTAGTCAACGGGTCTGCAACATTCAGATCCGTATGTATCTTGCAAATCTCTATGTCTCCCACCTGGACTAAATCCTAGATGGAGTTGAAGCGTCTCTTGATGTGTTTGGTCCTTTTGTGAAATCTGGATTCCTTTGCCAAAGCAATTGCACCAGTATTGTCACAAAAGATTTTCATTGGACCCGATGCACTAGGTATGACACCTAGATCGGATATGAACTCCTTCATCCAGACTCCTTCGTTCGCTGCTTCCGAAGCAGCTATGTACTCCGCTTCACATGTAGATCCCGCTACGATGCTTTGTTTAGAACTGCACCAACTGACAGCTCCACCGTTTAAAGTAAACACATATCCGGTTTGCGATTTAGAATCGTCCGGATCAGTGTCAAAGCTTGCATCAACGTAACCTCTTATGGTGAGCTCTTTGTCACCTCCATATACGAGAAACATATCCCTAGTCCTTTTCAGGTATTTCAGGATGTTCTTGACCGCTGTCTAGTGATCCACTCCTGGATTACTTTGGTACCTCCCTGCTAAACTTATAGCAAGGCACACATCAGGTCTGGTACACAGCATTGCATACACGATAGAGCCTATGGCTGAAGCATAGGGAACATCTTTCATTTTCTCTCTATCTTCTGCAGTGGTCGGGCATTGAGTCTGACTCAACTTCACACCTTGCAACACAGGCAAGAACCCTTTCTTTGCTTGATCCATTTTGAACTTCTTCAAAATCTTCTCAAGGTATGTGCTTTGTGAAAGTCCAATTAAGCGTCTTGATCTATCTCTATAGATCTTTATGCCTAATATGTAAGCAGCTTCCCCGAGGTCTTTCATCGAAAAACTTTTATTCAAGTATCCCTTTATGCTATCCAAAAATTCTATATCATTTCCAATCAGCAATATGTCATCCACATATAATATCTGAAATGCTACAGAGCTCCCACTCACTTTCTTGTAAATACAGGCTTCTCCAAAAGTCTGTATAAAGCCAAATGCTTTGATCACACTATCAAAGCGTTTATTCCAACTCCGAGATGCTTGCACCAGTCCATAAATGGATCGCTGGAGTTTGCACACTTTGTTAGCTCCCTTCGGATCGACAAAACCTTCTGGTTGCATCATATACAACTCTTCTTCCAGAAATCCATTCAGGAACGCAGTTTTGACATCCATTTGCCATATTTCATAATCATAAAATGTGGCGATTGCTAACATGATTCTGACGGACTTTAAGCATCGCTACGGGTGAGAAGGTATCATCGTAGTCAACCCCTTGAACTTGTCGAAAACCTTTTGCGACAAGTCGAGCTTTATAGACAGTAATATTACCGTCAGCGTCAGTCTTTTTCTTGAAGATCCATTTATTCTCAATTGCTTGCCGATCATCGGGCAAGTCAACCAAAGTCCATACTTTGTTCTCATACATGGATCCCATCTCAGATTTCATGGCCTCAAGCCACTTTGCGGAATCTGGGCTCACCATCGCTTCTTCATAGTTCGTAGGTTCATCATGATCTAGTAGCATGACTTCCAGAACTGGATTACCGTACCACTCTGGTGCGGATCTCACTCTGGTTGATCTACGTGGTTCAGTAGTATCTTGTCCTGAAGCTTCATGATCATCATCATTAGCTTCCTCACTAATTGGTATAGGTGTCGCAGAAACAGTTTTCTGTGATGTACTATTTTCCAATAAGGGAGCAGGTACAGTTACCTCGTCAAGTTCTACTTTCCTCCCACTCACTTCTTTCGAGAGAAACTCCTTCTCTAGAAATGATCCATTCTTAGCAACGAATGTCTTGCCTTCGGATCTGTGATAGAAGGTATACCCAACAGTTTCCTTTGGGTATCCTATGAAGACACATTTCTCCGCTTTGGGTTCGAGCTTATCAGGTTGAAGCTTTTTCATATAAGCATCGCAACCCCAAACTTTAAGAAACGACAACTTTGGTTTCTTGCCAAACCATAGTTCATAAGGCGTCGTCTCAACGGATTTTGATGGTGCCCTATTTAACGTGAATGCGGCCGTCTCTAAAGCATAACCCCAAAACAATAGCGGTAAATCAGTAAGAGACATCATAGATCGCACCATATCTAGTAAAGTACGATTACGACGTTCGGACACACCATTACGCTGTGGTGTTCCGGGTGGCGTGAGTTGCGAAACTATTCCACAAATTTTCAAATGTACACCAAACTCGTAACTCAAATATTCTCCTCCACGATCAGATCGTAGAAACTTTATTTTCTTGTTACGATGATTTTCAACTTCACTCTGAAATTCCTTGAACTTTTCAAATGTTTCAGACTTATGTTTCATTAAGTAGATATACCCATATCTGCTTAAATCATCTGTGAAGGTGAGAAAATAACGATATCCGCCACGAGCCTCAATATTCATCGGACCACATACATCGGTATGTATGGTTTCCAATAAATCTGTTGCTCTCTCCATAGTACCGGAGAACGGTGTTTTGGTCATCTTGCCTATGAGGCACGGTTCGCAAGTACCAAGTGATTCATAATCAAGTGGTTCCAAAAGCCCATCAGTATGGAGTTTCTTCATGCGCTTTACACCGATATGACCTAAATGGCAGTGCCACAAATAAGTTGCACTATCATTATCAACTCTGCATCTTTTGGCTTCTACATTATGAATATGTGTATCACTACTATCGAGATTCAACAAGAATAGACCACTCTTCAAAGGTGCATGACCATAAAAGATATTACTCATATAAATAGAACAACCATTATTCTCTGATTTAAATGAATAACCGTCTCGCATTAAACAAGATCCAGATATAATGTTCATGCTCAACGCTGGCACCAAATAACAATTATTTAGGTCTAATATTAATCCCGAAGGTAGATGTGGAGGTAGCGTGCTGACCGCGATCACATCGACTTTGGAACCGTTTCCCACGCGCATCGTCACCTCGTCCTTTGCTAGCGTCCACTTATTCTGTAGTCCCTGTTTCGAGTTGCAAATATTAGCAACAGAACCAGTATCAAATACCCAGGTGCTACTGCGAGCTCTAATAAGGTACACATACATAACATGTATATCACATATACCTTTGTTCACCTTGCCATCCTTCTTATCCGCCAAATACTTGGGGCAGTTCCGCTTCCAGTGACCAGTCTGCTTGCAGTAGAAGCACTCAGTTTCAGGCTTAGGTCCAGACTTGGGTTTCTTCTCCTGAGCAGCAACTTGCTTGCTGTTCTTCTTGAAGTTCCCCTTCTTCTTCCCTTTGCCCTTTTTCTTGAAACTAGTGGTTTTGTTAACCATCAACACTTGATGCTCCTTCTTGATTTCTACCTCCACAGCTTTCAGCATTGCGAAGAGCTCGGGAATAGTCTTGTTCATCCCTTGCATATTATAGTTCATCACGAAGCTCTTGTAGCTTGGTGGCAGTGATTGGAGAATTCTGTCAATGACGCAATCATCTGGAAGATTAACTCCCATCTGAATCAAGTGATTATTATACCCAGACATTTTGAGTATATGCTCACTGACAGAACTGTTCTCCTCCATCTTGCAGCTATAGAACTTATTGGAGACTTCATATCTCTCAATTCGGGCATTTGCTTGAAATATTAACTTCAACTCCTGGAACATCTCATATGCTCCATGACGTTCAAAACGTCGTTGAAGTCCCGATTCTAAGCCGTAAAGCATGGCACACTGAACTATCGAGTAGTCATCAGCTTTGCTCTGCCAGACGTTCATAACATCTGGTGTTGCTCCAGCAGCAGGCCTGGCACCTAGCGGTGCTTCCAGGACGTAATTCTTCTGTGCAGCAATGAGGATAATCCTCAGGTTACGGACCCAGTCCGTGTAATTGCTACCATCATCTTTCAACTTTGCTTTCTCAAGGAACGCATTAAAATTCAACGGAACAACAGCACGAGCCATCTATCTACAATCAACATAACAAGCAAGATACTATCAGGTACTAAGTTCATGATAAGTTTTAAGTTCAGTTAATCAAATTACTTAGGAACTCCCACTTAGATAGACATCCCTCTAATCCTCTAAGTGATCACGTGATCCAAATCAACTAAACCATAACCGATCATCACGTGAGATGGAGTAGTTTTCAATGGTGAACATCGTCATGTTCATCATATCTACTATATGATTCACGCTCGACCTTTCGGTCTCTGTGTTCCAAGGCCATATCTGCATATGCTAGGCTCGTCAAGTTTAACCTGAGTATTCTGCGTGTGCAAAACTGGCTTGCACCCGTTGTAGATGGACGTAGAGCTTATCACACCCGATCATCACGTGGTGTCTGGGCACGACGAACTTTGGCAACGGTGCATACTCAGGGAGAACACTTCTTGGTAATTTAGTGAGAGATCATCTTTAATGCTACCGTCAATCAAAGCAAGATAAGATGCATAAAAGGATAAACATCACATGCAATCAATATAAGTGATATGATATGGCCATCATCTTCTTGTGCTTGTGATCTCCATCTCCGAAGCACCGTCATGATCACCATCGTCACCGGCGCGACACCTTGATCTCCATCGTAGCATCGTTGTCGTCTCGCCAATCTTATGCTTCCACGACTATCACTACCGCTTAGTAATAAAGTAAAGCATTACATCGCGATTGCATTGCATACAATAAAGCGACAACCATATGGCTCCTGCCAGTTGCCAATAACTCGGTTACAAAACATGATCATCTCATACAATAAAATCAGCATCATGCCTTGACCATATCACATCACAACATGCCCTGCAAAAACAAGTTAGACGTCCTCTACTTTGTTGTTGCAAGTTTTACGTGGCTGCTACGGGCTTAAGTAAGAACTCATCTCACCTACGCATCAAAACCACAACGATAGTTTGTCAAATAGACTCCGTTTTAACCTTCTCAAGGACCGGGCGTAGCCACACTCGGTTCAACTAAAGTTGGAGAGACAGTCGCCCGCAAGCCATCTATGTGCAAAGCACGTCGAGGGAACCGGTCTCGCGTAAGCGTACGCGTAAGGTTGGTCCGGGTCGTCTCGTCCAACAATACCGCCAAACCAAAGTATGACATGCTGGTAGGCAGTATGACTTGTATCGCCCACAACTCACTTGTGTTCTACTCGTGCAAATAACATCAAACCATAAAACCTAGGCTCGGATGCAACTGTTGGGGAACGTAGTAATTTCAAAAAAAAATCCTACGCACACGCAAGATCATGGTGATGCATAGCAACGAGAGGGGAGAGTGTTGTCTACGTACCAACGCAGACCGACTGCGGAAGCGATCACACAACGTAGAGGAAGTAGTCGTACGTCTTCCCGATCCGATCGATCCAAGCACCGTTACTCCGGCACCTCCGAGTTCTTAGCACACGTTCAGCTCGATGACGATCCTCGGGCTCCGATCCAGCAAAGCGTCGAGGAAGAGTTTCGTCAGCACAACGGCTTGGTGACGATCTTGATGTACTACCGACGCAGGGCTTCGCCTAAGCACTACAACGGTATGATCGAGGTGGAATTTGGTGGCAGGGGGCACCGCACACGGCTAAGGAACAATCTCAAGGATCAACTTGTGTGTCTAGAGGTGCCCCCTGCCCCCGTATATAAAGGATCCAAGGGGAGGGGCTGGCCGGCCAAGGTGGGAGGCGCAGGAGGAGTCCTACTCCTACCGGGAGTAGGACTCCCCCCTCCAATCCTATTCCAACAAGGACTCCAAGGGGGAAAGAGAGAGAGAGGTGGCCGGCCACCTCTCCTAGTCCTAATAGGACTAGGGGAGGGGGGAGGCTCGCAGCCCTCCATGGCAGCCCCTTTCACCTTTCCACTAAAGCCCATGTAGGCCCATTTGGCTCCCGGGGGGTTCCGGTAACCCTCCCGGTATTCCGGTAAAATCCCGATTTCACCCGGAACACTTCCGGTGTCCAAACATAGGCTTCCAATATATCAGTCTTTATGTCTCGACCATTTCGAGACTCCTCGTCATGTCCGTGATCACATCCGGGACTCCGAACAACCTTCGGTACATCAAAATGCATAAACTCATAATAACTGTCATCGTAACGTTAAGCGTGCGGACCCTACGGTTTGAGAACAATGTAGACATGACCGAGACACGTCTCCGGTCAATAACCAATAGCGGGACCTGGATGCCCATATTGGCTCCTACATATTCTACAAAGATCTTTATCGGTCAGACCGCATAACAACATACGTTGTTCCCTTTGTCATCGGTATGTTACTTGCCCGAGATTCGATCGTCGGTATCCAATACCTAGTTCAATCTCGTTACTGGCAAGTCTCTTTACTCGTTCCGTAATACATCATCTCATAACTAACATCTTAGTTATTATGCTTGCAAGGCTTATGTGATGTGTATTACCGAGAGGGCCCAGAGATACCTCTCCGACAATCGGAGTGACAAATTCTAATCTCGAAATACGCCAACCCAACATCTACCATTGGAGACACCTGTAGTACTCCTTTATAATCACCCAGTTACGTTGTGACGTTTGGTAGTACCCAAAGTGTTCCTCCGGCAAACGGGAGTTGCATAATCTCATAGTCATAGGAACATGTATAAGTCATGAAGAAAGCAACAGCAACATACTAAACGATCGGGTGCTAAGCTAATGAAATGGGTCATGTCAATCAGATCATTCAACTAATGATGTGACCTCGTTAATCAAATAACAACTCTTTGTTCATGGTTAGGAAACATAACCATCTTTGATTAACGAGCTAGTCAAGTAGAGGCATACTAGTGACACTCTGTTTGTCTATCTATTCACACATGTATTATGTTTCCGGTTAATACAATTCTAGCATGAATAATAAACATTTATCATGATATAAGGAAATAAATAATAGCTTTATTATTGCCTCTAGGGCATATTTCCTTCACTCGCATCAAACAAGATCCAGATATAATGTTCATGCTCAATGCTGGCACCAAATAACAATTATTTAGGTATAATACTAATCCCGACGGTAGATGTAGAGGTAGTGTGCCGACCGCGATCACATCGACTTTGGAACCATTTCCCACGCACATCGTCACCTCGTCCTTTGCTAGTGTTCGCTTAATCCGTAGTCCCTATTTCGAGTTGCAAATATTAGCAACAGAACCAGGATCAAATATCCAGGTGCTACTGCGAGCTCTAGTAAGGTACACATCAATAACATGTATATCACATATACCTTTGTTCACCTTGCCATCCTTCTTATCCGCCAAATACTTGGGGCAGTTCCGCTTCCAGTGACCAGTCTGCTTGCAGTAGAAGCACTCAGTTTCAGGCTTAGGTCCAGACTTGGGTTTCTTCTCTTGAGCAGCAACTTGCTTGCTGTTCTTCTTGAAGTTCCCCTTCTTCTTCACTTTACCCTTTTTCTTGAAACTAGTGGTCTTGTTGACCATCAACACTTGATGCTCCTTTTTGATTTCTACCTCCGCAGATTTCAACATTGTGAAGAGCTCAGGAATAGTCTTATTCATCCCTTGCATATTATAGTTCATCACGAAGCTCTTGTAGCTTGGTGGCAGTGATTGGAGAATTCTGTCAATGACGCAATCATCTGGAAGATTGACTCCCATCTGAATCAAGTGATTATTATACCCATACATTCTGAGTATATGCTCACTGACAGAACTGTTCTCCTCCATCTTGCAGCTATAGAACTTATTGGAGACTTCATATCTCTCAATCCGGGCATTTGCTTGAAATATTAACTTCAACTCCTGGAACATCTCATATGCTCCATGACGTTCAAAACATCGTTGAAGTCCCGATTCTAAGCCGTAAAGCATGGCACACTGAACTATCGAGTAGTCATCAGCTTTGCTCTTCCAGGCGTTCATAACATCTGGTGTTGCTCCAGCAGCAGGCCTGGCACCCAGCGGTGCTTCCAGGACGTAATTCTTCTGTGCAGCAATGAGGATAATCCTCAAGTTACGGACCCAGTCCGTGTAATTGCTACCATCATCTTTCAACTTTGCTTTCTCAAGGAACGCATTAAAATTCAATGGAACAACAGCACGGGCCATCTATCTACAATCAAACATACATAAGCAAGATACTATCAGGTACTAAGTTCATGATAAATTCAAGTTCAATTAATCATATCACGTGATCCAAATCAACTAAACCATAACCGATCATCACGTGAAATGGATTAGTTTTCAATGGTGAACATCATTATGTTGATCATATCTACTATATGATTCACGCTCGAACTTTCGTTCTCCGTGTTCCGAGGCCATATCTGCATATGCTAGGCTCGTCAAGTTTAACCTGATTATTCTGCGTGTGCAAAACTGGCTTGCACCCGTTGTAGATGGACGTAGAGCTTATCACACCCGATCATCACGTGGTGTCTGGGCACGACGAACTTTGGCAACGGTGCATACTCAGGGAGAACACTTCTTGATAATTTAGTGAGAGATCATCTTATAATGCTACCGTCAATCAAAGCAAGATAAGATGCATAAAAGATAAACATCACATGCAATCAATATAAGTGATATGATATGGCCATCATCATCTTGTGCTTGTGATCTCCATCTCCGAAGCACCGTCATGATCACCATCGTCACCGGCGACACCTTGATCTCCATCGTAGCATCGTTGTCGTCTCGCCAATCTTATGCTTCTACGACTATCGCTACCGCTTAGTGATAAAGTAAAGCATTACAGGGCGATTGCATTGCATACTATAAAGCGACAACCATATGGCTCCTGCCAGTTGTCGATAACTCAGTTACAAAACATGATCATCTCATACAATAAAATTTAGCATCATGTCTTGACGATATCACATCACAACATGCCCTGCAAAAACAAGTTAGACGTCCTCTACTTTGTTTGTTGCAAGTTTTACGTGGCTGCTACGGGCTTAAGCAAGAATCAATCTTACCTACGCATCAAAACCACAACGATAGTTTGTCAATTTGATGCCGTTTTAACCTTCGCAAGGACCGGGCGTAGCCACACTCGGTTCAACTAAAGTTGGAGAAACAGTCACCCGCAAACCACCTATGTGCAAAGCACGTTGGGAGAACCGGTCTCGCGTAAGCGTACGCGTAATGTCGGTCCGGGCCGCTTCATCCAACAATACCGCCGAACCAAAGTATGACATGCTGGTAGGCAGTATGACTTATATCGCCCACAACTCACTTGTGTTCTACTCGTGCATATAACATCAAACCATAAAACCTGTCTCTGATACCACTGTTGGGAAACGTAGTAATTTCAAAAAAATTCCTACGCACACGCAAGATCATGGTGATGCATAGCAACGAGAGGGGAGAGTGTTGTCTACGTACCCTCGTAAACCGAAGCGGAAGCGTTGACGCAACGTAGAGGAAGTAGTCGTACGTCTTCCCGATCCGACCGATCCAAGCACCGTTACTCCGGCACCTCCGAGTTCTTAGCACACGTACAGCTCGATGACGCTCCCTGGGCTCCGATCCAGCAAAGCTTTGGGGATGAGTTCCTTCAGCACAATGGCGTGGTGACGATCTTGATGTTCTACCGTAGAAGGGCTTCACCTAAGCACTACAACAATATGACCGAGGTGGAATATGGTGGAGGGGGGCACTGCACACGGCTAAGGAACGATCACGATGATCAACTTGTGTATTCTAGGGTGCCCCCTGCCCCCGTATATAAAGGAGGGAGGGGGAGGTGTGGCCGGCCCCAAGGGGTGCGCCTGGAGGAGTCCTACTCCCACTGGGAGTAGGACTCCCCCCTCTTTTGCCTTGTTGGAGAAGGAAAGGGGGAAGGAGAAGAAGAAAGGGGGGCGCCGCCCCCCCCCCCCCATTCCTTGTCCTATTCGGACTAGGGGGGAGGGGCGCGCGGCCTGCCCTGGCCGGCCCCTCTCTTCTCCCTTATGGCCCATGAAGGCCCATTAACCCCCCGGGGGGTTCCGGTAACCCCTCGGTACTCCTGTAAAATGCCGATTTCACCCGGAACGATTCCGATGTCCAAATATAGGCTTCCAATATATTGATCTTTATGTCTCGACCATTTCAAGACTCCTCGTTGTGTCCGTGATCACATCCGGGACTCCGAACTACCTTCGGTATATCAAAATGTATAAACTCATAATAACTGTCATCGTAACTTTAAGTGTGCGGACCCTACGGTTCGAGAACAATGTAGACATGACCGAGACACGTCTCCGGTCAATAACCAATAGAGGGACCTGGATGCCCATATTGGCTCCTACATATTCTACGAAGATCTTTATCGGTCAGACCGCATAACAACATACGTTGTTCCCTTTGTCATCGGCATGTTACTTGCCCGAGATTCGATGGTCGGTATCCAATACCTAGTTCAATCTCGTTACCGGCAAGTCTCTTTACTCGTTTCGTAATACATCATCCCGCAACTAACTCATTAGTTGCAATGCTTGCAAGGCTTAAGTGATGTGCATTACCGAGAGGGCCCAGAGATACCTCTCCGACGATCGGAGTGACAAATCCTAATCTCGAAATACGTCAACCCAACATGTACCTTTGGAGACACCTGTAGAGCACCTTTATAATCACCCAGTTACGTTGTGACGTTTGGTAGCACACAAAGTGTTCCTCCGGCACACGGGAGTTACATAATCTCATAGTCATAGGAACATGTATAAGTCATGAAGAAAGCAATAGCAACATACTAAATGATCGGGTGCTAAGCTAGTGGAATGGGTCATGTCAATCAGATCATTCAACTAATGATGTGATCCCGTTTAATCAAATGACAACTCTTTGTCCATGGTTAGGAAACATAACCATCTTTGATTAACGAGCTAGTCAAGTAGAGGCATACTAGTGACACTCTGTTTGTCTATGTATTCACACATGTATCATGTTTCCGGTTAATACAATTCTAGCATGAATAATAAACATTTATCATGATATAAGGAAATAAATAATATCTTTATTATTGCCTCTAGGGCATATTTCCTTCAGCCTCCGCCATGAGAACGTCCGCACAGTATTCTATCTTTCCATTCCCTTCTGCAATAAACCTACCTTTGTCGTCTCTCAATACTGCCCCCATCATACCCTCCAGCAAGTCATGGTCAAAAGAGGCGTCAACATTGAGTTTCACAAAGCCCCTAGGAGGACATTGCCAACCCCCTTTTTTATGGACGCATTTGAAGATGAAGCATTTACAAAATTATATGTAAGAGCTATGATCCCCATTGAGATCTGGGTCGCATTTTGAGTGAATTCCTTATGCACTAATTTCCTTCTTTCCCACCATAGATACCAAGCAGAGATAGCTACCATTTCTCGAACATTTTCGTATCCCATAATGCGCAGATCTTGATCTGGAAGGAGTAATAAGTGTTCCAGTATTGCCTCCCCAGCACGATCAATCTCACAAGCTCTCTCAATAATCATATCCAACCCTAGCCTTTTCCAAACCTCTTTCGCTTTTCTACATAGGAAAAGCAAGTGCTTTGTATCTTCTACACCCTGGGAGCATGTAGGACACAAGGGTGAGATCTTCATGTGTCTATTAGTGAGTGTTACCCGACATGAAA
Organism: Triticum monococcum; assembly: GCA_034509565.1. Lineage (NCBI taxonomy): Eukaryota > Viridiplantae > Streptophyta > Magnoliopsida > Poales > Poaceae > Triticum > Triticum monococcum. The sequence continues at coordinate 679,125,994 of CM067845.1, forward strand.
GAGTACCATGTAGTGTCCGCCATAAAAATATTTTGACTTTAGTCGGACAAGATAACTTCCATATCTGACACCATATAGGGTTACGTGTGCTCCGTCCCATCCCGTTGGAATATTTTAGTTTGCTCCCATACTGATAGTTCCACTCCACGGAGTAAGCAGACCATACCGAAAACAGACCATTTTTCGTATAACTTCAGGCAATAAAATCTGTCATATTATGTTGCGAAATTGGGATTGAAAGAATCCGTTGTGCATCAATGGTCCACATAGTTTGTCTAATCAGGTCCTCATCCCAATCATTGGAGACCGGGTCAATCAAATCTACAACTTTTAAGAATAAATGCCCCCTCCTAGGAGTCACAATCTTCCTAGTGGCACAATTTGGGATCCAGGCATCTTCCCAAATATTGATACTATGTCCATCCCCCACTCACCAAATATAACCTCGCTTGAGAGTAGTGATGCCTGCCATAATGCTTTGCCAGGTGAAGGAAGCACCATGCTTTGGCTTGGAGTTCAGCAAATCACCATTAGGATAGTACTTTGCCCTTAGAATAGTAGCACACAAGGAGTCGGGATTATCAAGGAGACGCCATGCCTGTTTTGCAAGCAGAGGCAGGTTGAAACAGTGGATATCACGGAATCCCATTCCTCTTTGGTTTTTTGGTACACACATTTTCGACCAGGCCATCCAGTGCATTCTCTTCTGGTTCTTCTTGTCTCCCCACCAGAAATGCGCCATCGCGTCAATGATTTCTTTACAATTTTTTTAGGAATTTTAAAAGATGACGTTATAACTTGCCTCTATTACGACGGCGTGGTTTGATTCGGTGGCAGGTGAAGACGTAAGGAAAGAAGGCAGGCATGGGAAAGGCGGCGCGCTTGGTGCAGCTTGACCACGCCATCCCCGCCTAGCCAATTATCTCGGCCTCGGCGGCAGAAGGTGCATCCATCAACCACCTCGAGCGGGATGTTGGCACGGCGGCGGACATGTGGAGCATGCTGTTTAGTACCAACTCTTTATTCTCAACATCCTGCTGCGTCTTTTGCTCATATTTTCTCCAGATACCTGTGTGAAAAAGGCTTTCTTCTAAATCTGCTCGTTATGGTTCTCCAAATAAAATATGTTGATGATATTGTAGTTTCTGTGTGCTTGTTCTTTATAAGAAAATCATTGTACAGGTGTGACACTGTTGTTAGATGCAGGTCTACGAAGGCATGCCTTCCAAGTTTCATATACACTAATGGTTGGGGCGCCACCCGGTGACGTCGCTTGAGAAAAAGTTGTGCGCATATTTTTAATTAGAAAAGTACATGTAGTACTCACCCATCTAGAAAAAAAAAAATTTTAAATCCTCACCTCCATCTAAAAAAAGAAGAAGAAAGAAGAAGAAAAAATCACCAATGCAGGCTACCAGCAAGCGCCACTTTGTGTAACCCTTCATTTAAAAAAATATGTGGGGTCATCACCTCCATCTAAATACAACATTATAAAAAAATTCTCACCTCCATCTAAAAATAATATTCAAAAGCTTTTTCACCGCGGCCAACCAGGTTGCGCCATGTGGCATAGCTGGTTGGCCACCCTTCACGCGTAGCTTAAAGGTTTTAATGTTTTGTTCTCTTTTCCGTTCCTAAATAATGGTTTTGTTAACCACAGGTACTGACATTTATTTTATTGTATTCTTACGTTAGAAGAGAGTAAGGAGCAAAACCGATTCATCAGATTTCCAATATTTTGAAGAGAGTTCCAAATATCTACCACTATCCGTGGGAAAACTCTTAGCATGCGCGGTCTAAACTTCCTAAGCCGTAGAACTAGGTTCAAGGAGTTGCAAGAAAGGAGAACTACCTAAAAGGGAAAGTAATGGTTGAACCCAGCTCGATGTACCCACGCAAAAAACATAGCAAAATATTTCAAAAAAAATCTGAAACTTTGTGAGAGTGATTATGAACAAATATTATGAATGCTTGCAAAATTTGGTGGTCAAATAACATATGAAGAGTTCTGTACAAGAAAAAAAATACAAATTCTGTTCAATACATTTTGAGTAAAATAATTGTACAGAACTCGTCGGATGTTATTTGACCACCAAACTTTACAAGCATCCATAACATTTGTTCATAATCATTTCACAAAATTTTAGATTTTTTTTAAGAATATTTTGCTATGTTTTCTTGCGTGGGTGCATCGAGTTAGGGTGTAGAAAAACCACTCTCCTACCTAAAATCATGTACTACCTACTAACACCTGGTAGCAATCAGGTTGGTTCAGAATAAGTCGTAGAAAAGAACCATCGGAAATTATGCTCACACCTCGAATGGAAGGTGATATAGCTGACAGGCCGAGACGGTACAGACTTCATTGTCGACAACAGCGTTGTGTCCATCGACGAGGCGGAAATGAAATTCACTCAAAAGGAAAAAGGATAAATAGATTTAGTGTGCGAGTAAAACTAGGATAAATAGTTTATTTGTACCACGTCTAGTTGTCTTTTGCTGAATGGGTTGACTTTTGTCTTGCACTGAACTGAACAAGTACCCATGCAGTTTTAGAATCTTAACTTCTGTTGCATTAAACAAGAAAACCGAGGTTGGTCAGCCATGATGCATTTATAGATCCATTTGATGATGAATCCCGTCTTGAATGCCCTTCTCTGCATTTCAAAGGTGTTTGTGCTTTGACATCAATGGCTATTATTTTCATTCTGAATGTTTTATATATGACAACTTCTATACGTACTGATGTCTAGATAGAGAACTCTTTTACGATGATTGCCGCGTCACAACTTATAATTTTGTGTAACTTCACCTCTAATTTTTTTCTAACCGTGAGATTTGAAAAATCATTTAAGAATTTACTCACTCCGTCTCAGAATAAGTGACTTAACTATGTACTAGCTTTAGTATAAAGTTAGTAAGTATAAAATTGATTGAATTATTTTGAGACGGAAGGAGTATTTTTTTAAATATAGAATGGTAAAGTTGTAATGCATTAACTTATTTCAATCCCTTCGTCTTACTCTGTGCATTTAAAAACCGAACCGAAAAACCATACCGAAAATAAACCGAACCGAACCAATTTTATGGTTTTTATGGTTTCTGGTTTCAGTATGGTATGAACTTTTCATACCGATTCGAACTTGGTTTTTTGGTATATACCGGAAAAGCGAACGGTTAACCGAATAAACCGAAGTAAAAAATAAATTTATATTTCTTGAGATGAACAACCATACAAGTTGTCATTTTTTTACATGAGTCAAATGCACTACTAAGCACGTAATTTTTTCTTGTAACATAGTCATTTTTTTATTTTTAAAATGCTAAGTACGTCAATAATCATCAACAGATAAATCAATGCATGCATATATACTTATATATATAGTCATATACTATTTGTGTAGAATAGTATGGGTTTTGAGTCATAAATTTGCTAATTATTATTACGTCATTTCTAAATTCGCGTCAATTTTGGTTTTTATGGTATATACCGAAACCATACCAAAATAATTTGGTATATACCGAAACCGAACCGTATTTTAATTTCATACCATATTTATCGAAGTATTAATACCGTATAAACTGAAAAATCGTATAAATCAAACCATGTAAACCGAATAAACCGAACGCACAGGGTCGCTCATCCCCGACGCAGATGTATCCAGTTCCGGTTGCATAGCCGCGACCGCTGTTCCGATCAAGAAATCCACCAGCGGCCATGATCCTGGCAAGCAGCACCGGTCCGCCTCCCTGGTGTCGCTCCTGCCGCTAGGGTTCTGGCCCTACCTTGCCCCACCGCCCGCTGCGGCACGCCGAGTCCGCCGAGCCTCCTCTGCCCCACCGGCCCCTGCAGCGCCTCCCTCCGTCGAGCAGCCGGGGACGCCCAGCAACGCCGGCCATCAGTCCGTGGACAGGTAGCTTCTCCTCTCCCCAGCCCCACCCCCACCCCCACGGGGTTCAATCTGAATTTGTTTTTGCTCTGCTATTTCTGAATTTTTTGCTCTTTCAATGTGCTGCAACGTGTTGTCTTTTCATCTTGAAGCAGACTGTACGTACATGTTATATAGTTGAATCAGAGTGAGTGGCTGCCACCGTCGGTGTGGCTGCGGAGTGAACAAACTGCTCTGCCCCAGCCCCCAAGCCCCCAACTACGTATGTATCCGTAAATTCCCTGGTATACTTTACAGTTTGTTCAAATTCTTGAACGAAGCACTACAATTACCTTTTGTTTGTCACAAACAAATTCAGTTTTGTACATCAATCAGCATAGTATCTTGGCCAGATTATAGTACAAATGGATGGAAAGAGAGTTGGTATGCATTGACCCAGGCTGCACCATATATAGAGTATTTACCGTAGGGATGTGATCTCTGAATCAACATGTCAAACACCAGATAACCTGTTAACTTTAATGCCAACACACTTTGATTGTTACTGGGTTGGAGGGTCTCCAAGGTAATCAAGAACAGATTGCAGCCTAAAATTTGCTTAATAAAACAAGACGTCTATTGCAAAGCACCTAAGATATGACCAATCAAATTGCAGCGTAGTCTGCATTGAACTGTTGCTATAATTCTATTGGTTATTTTGCCCTCAACTTTTACAATATATTGGTCAATGAGTGAGAATAGAGTTGTCTTAGCACTTAACTAAGTATACCAGTTTTGGTATAGAATTGCTACATTTTAAATTTGTAACTCATGTTTCAGAGAGTTATCCTTCTAATATGTATAACAGTAGTAAATTGTTTGGCCTATTTGTTCAGCGATTCAGGGTAAATGATAATCCGTATATCTTGCCATTTTCTCCTCCATGAAACTATGTCAATAATGTACGCAATGATTAGATGTCCGGTGAAAGGGTGGACATACGGAGCAGCATACTTTTAGGATTAAGGCTAAACTATCATTGCCATCTTATTTCTAAATTTTGTAGGTTGTAAGTCACCATGATGGATGTTTACCAAGATGCTCTATGTGAATCATAGTATCATGTGCTAAAATTTATCTCCCATCTGCCAAATTGTGGAAGAGTACAGATGAAACAATCTAACACAGCCAGAGACAGCATTATAGGACATTAAGTTGTAGGTAGTAACAGCAATGAGATGTTTGTATGTTGACATCTTTACAAACCTCTGGAAGCAACGTAAGACAGTAAACAAATGTTAGAACCCTCTGAAACTCTGAACCTTTTATCTCGAGGGGAATATGTGAGCATGGAAATTCTTTTACCTCCAGTACATGATTGAGATCAATTGTTAATTTGTATTCGATATGCAGGAAGACATGACTGGTGTAAGTGCTGAGTGTATGGCTGAGTACGTTGACATTGTCAGCTGGATGTTTGACAGCGAGGATGAAGGTTTTGAGTTCTATAACAAATATGCTCTTGAGAAAGGCTTTAGTGTGAGGAAAGGCTATATTTGAGTGGGATGAAGCGAACGTGAAGATAATTCCGAGGAAACTTGTCTGTGGTCGTCAAGGTTGTCGTGAAGAGAAGCGCAAGAAGAGGAAGAACGAGGACAGGAAGAGGAAGCCACGAAATATCACGTGTGTGAGGTGTAAAGCCAAGTTTGTCACTGCAAGAGTAGTGAAAACAGGGTAGTGGTTTGTGAAGGATTTCATCGATGTACACAACCATCCTCTGGCCCCATGAGACCTTGATTGCTTTTTGCGTTCTCACAGAAGAATCAGCGATGAGCAGAAAGCGGACATTATAGATATGAAAAGTGCTGGAATCCGCAAACACAAAATTATGGATGTATTGTGCATCCTGTATGGTGGATATGACCAGGTTGGATGCACGGCGAGGGACATCTATAACTTCTGCCATCGGTATAAGCAGGAAATAGTCGCTGCTGGTGATGCTCAGACGGTGATCCGTCACATTATGGCGCGGCAAGAGAGAAATCCAGATTATTTGTTCAAATACTTGGTTGATAAAGATGGGCATCTCAAGGGATTGTTTTGGTTTGATAGTCAATCTCAGGTTGACTACGAGGCTTTCGGTGATGTTGTTTTTGATAGCACGTACAGGATCAATAAGTACAATCTGTCGGTTGTGTTGTTTGTCGGGTTGAATCACCACCGTGACATTGCTATTTTTGGATGTGGGGTCATTTCTATGAAACTAACAAGGCGTACGAGTGGAGGTTACAGACATTTTCTGAAGCCATGTCGCAGAAGCATCCGATATTTGTAATCACTGACGGGGACCTTGCAATGCAGAGAGCAATCAGGGTGGTGTGGCCTAACTCAAACAATAGGCTATGCGTATGGCACATTCAGTAGAACATTGTACGCCATCTGCATGATGACGAGGTTAAGGAAGAATTCAGACCTTTCATATATGATTCATCTTCTTTTGAAGAGCATGAGAGAAAATGGATAGATTTGTTACGAAGGAATGAAGTAACAAGTGAGGAGTCATGGCTACATCAGATGAGGAAGCTGTGGTGTTCTCCTTACCTAGTGGGGCGTTGTTTCTTAGTCAGTGGAGTGAGATCCTAAACTCGGTGCTACATATGCATCTTGATGGTAAGATGATGGTATTTGATATGCTAGAGCACTATGAGCGTTGCTTTTCAGTACGATGCTTGAACGAGGCGATCTTAGACATTGTGGTTTTGCAGTCCGTTCCATTTACAGAGCGGATGCTTCAAGTCTTGAGAAACATGATACCCATGTTTTCACACCTTGTATGTTTTAGTTGCTTAGATGGAGCATAAATGTCGTCAACAAATGTGTTATCTTGGCCGCCTCCTATGACACCGCCCCCCCTTGCCGCCGCTGCTGTCGGCCCTCGTCGCGGAGGTGGCGGCTCCCCTCGCCGTCGAAGGTGACTTGGGGTGGTGGAAGACGGAGTCCATCGCTGGAGCTGCTGGGGCGGCGAGAGTCGGCGCGTCGCCGATCTACGACCAGGGCGACGACCCTGCGACCCTGCGTAGGGGTGGTGGCTAAGACCTTCTCCAGCGGGGCCATGACCGGTGGCTGGTGGTATTGGACTAAACCCAGATCCGATCTGGGTGGATCTCCCATGCCGCCTACCCAGTTCTACTTCGTTGTGTGGTAGGGCCGGATCCGGTGGAGGGTCGCCCCTGCGCTGTCACCGCTCATCCCGCTGTTGCCCATGGCCGCTGGTTGGGTTCAGTGCGGCAGATCATGCAGGGTGCCGACCGGCGGCGTGGGGACTGCGGGCTCGACCTGAATAAAGGCGGTGGTCCTAGGGTTCCTCAAGTGACAAGACAAAGATCTGCCTGACGCCTGTCCTCCTTGATCTGGACAGAGTGTCGGGTTCCGAAAGGCTCCGCCGGCAAACTCCCATGGGTGTGTTATGCCTGGAGATTGCTGGATCAGGTGGGATTCGATTGTGCCCACTGATTTTCCATTTAGGAGGGAGCGGTGTGATGCTTTGCTATCTATTGCCATCATGGGATATGTTTAGTTCCACGGTGAAGTCAGAGACGGAGAATGCCATGGAAGTCGAGATCGGAGGACTAGTAATGGTGATTGGAGGCTTTGTGGAGATGAGGAACTTGCTTGGAGTTTCAGATTTTGTAGCAGCGGTATGTAAGTGGGGGCGACAACACGGGTGAAGTTCAAAGTCTTACCTCTCAGGGTGAAAATCCAGGGTCTGGCCTTAATTGGTTGTGCGTGGCAATGGCCTTGTTGAAGACATTGTTTTGAGAGTGGGGACTATCTTTAGGGTGAAAACTCAAGATCTATGATCGGGCGACGACGACGCTTGAGCAGTGTTTCCTTCTTTGAGGCATCACTTTTGGAGAACTTGGACTCCAGGTGTTGTTTTGGTGGTGGTTGTACTGATGCTGCAAGGACTGGAACTCTGTAGCGGGGCTTTTCTTTTTATTGGCTCCGTGCATCCATAAACCATTAGGGTATTGTGTTGTTGCAGAAGTTGGGTGTAATTGATATATTTGCGATATTAATATATTTCCTTTATCCAAAATAAACAAATGTGTTATCAGCAAGATACTAGATGCATGGGAGTTGACTACGTACGTTCGTTCTGGCTAAGATGGTATAGAAGAAAGAAGAAGTTCGAAGTGCGTTGTGAATTGAAGGGAGGTTCTTTGTGTAGAATCAGTTGTTCTTGCCGTAAGCTGGAATGTATGGGCACACCATGCTCTCACATATTCTACATCTTGAGAATATATCAAGTAGAATTACTGCCCAGGTGTTGTGTTCTCCGAGGTGGACGATGGGTGTGAAGTCTACTTATTCTTTGACCAGAAAGAGCGAGATATATGACTGTTCGGAAAGCCTTGTGAGGTACGGTGAGGTGTGGAATTTGAGTCATGTGACATGTTTTCAGGTATGTCAATCTAATGAGGAGTATCAGCGTCTAATGATGGTTCTGAGTGCACAAGATGGCAACAAGGAATCAAGTAGTGGTTAGAAGGAATGCATTAGGTTTGATCCAATGTTGCCACAGACGACGAAACTTGATTTTGGAGATTTGGAAAAGGTTCTTTATCTCGTTCATGTGCAAGGCCGCCGAGGTGCACCGAAGAAAAGGTGATTTTTTTGAAAATATTTTTTTTACAAATTTGGAATATGTATGCCCTAATTCAAAAAAATCAAAACTATGACCCCGTCGGCCTTCCTTAGGCCGAAAAGGAACTGTTTGGTCTAACTTGGCCGAAGAGATGTCTTCGGTGTACTTTAGGCCGAAGAGTGGTAGAAATGGGCCGAAGAGCACTCTTTGGTTTTCTCCGGGCCAAAGAGTGCTCAGGGGCACAAAACGCAATTAAGATGGCCTTAAATGAAAAGATTGTCAATATAAAAAATCTTTGTCTCATCGAAACGGTCGATTTTAATATAAAAATCATTTTAATCTGATGTCGTACGCAACCTGTAAAGGTAAAACAAGATCAGGGACAGAAGTTGTAGAGTCACTTCAGACAGACCGAATGGATGTTAGAAAATTTATCACGGGGACACCCGGTGCACCCGGTGAGAAATACAAAAGAGTACAGGAGGTTGGTCACGTTTACTTGGTGAGACAAAACCAAACCACTCAGAGGCTCCAAATGTGTCCGGAAAATTGCCAAGATTCATGTCCGAGTTAAGTTAGGGTTTTTAATATTTTGGATGGAATTTTTATTTCTTTTTTTGTACGGGAAGTCTAGACGCCTTATAAATAGATGAGAGGTGACGGTTGATTGAACAACACACAATCTAGACGGTGTCCCTCCCGGCAATATAAGGTTTCGGTCTACAAAAGCACCTGCTGGATTGCTTGCGTACCACGCTTTCGGTCGGGTCTGCTTCAAGGTGAACTTAGTTGTAATCCTTTTTGAAATCCATTTTGTAAATCCATGATCAAATCGTAGTTGAAATTTAGTAAAAAAAAATCTTCTATTGTTGAGATGGGGAATGAAGATGTCTTGTACCCACTGATAAACATGTTGCATGTGAGAGCATCTCCAGCCGCGCCCCCAGAAAGGCCTCCCCAGGCGATGTTTTCGCGCCGGCGCAGAAAAATCGGCCCAGTCGCGCCCCCGGGAGCCCGATTTTCGCCGGTCTGGGCCGAAATTAGCGCCGGCGGACCAAGACCGAACCCGGCGCACTCGGGGGCGCCGGGGCGAGCGGTTTGTTGGGGAACGTAGCAGAAATTCAAAATTTTCCTACGTGTCACCAAGATCTATCTATGGAGAAACTAGCAACGAGGGGAAAGGAGAGTGCATCTACATACCCTTGTAGATCGCTAAGCGGAAGCGTTCAAGTGAACGGGGTTGATGGAGTCGTACTCGTCGTGATTCAAATCACCGATGACCAAGTGCCGAACGGACGGCACCTCCGCGTTCAACACACGTACAGCCCGGTGACGTCTCCCACGCCTTGATCCAGCAAGGAGAGAGGGAGAGGATGAGGAAGACTCCTTCCAGCAGCAGCACAACGGCGTGGTGGTGATGGAGGAGCGTGGCTATCCTGCAGGGCTTCGCCAAGCACCACAGAAGAGGAGGGAGAGAGAGACGCAGGGCTGCACCAAGAGAGATCTAATCGCCTGTTGTGGGCAGCCCAATGCCTCAATATATATAGGGAAGGGGAGGGGCTGCGCCCCCTCTAGGGTTCCCACCCCTAGGGGGGCGGCAGCCCTAGATGGGGACAAGGGTGGCGGCCAAGAGGGGGGAGAAGGGGGAGGCGCCCCTAGGGTGGGCCTTAAGGCCCATCTGGACCTAGGGTTTGCCTCCTCCCACTTCCCCGGCGCCTTGGGCCTTGGTGGGAGGTGCACCAGCCCACTAAGGGGCTGGTCCCTCACCACTCTTGGCCCATGCAACCTTATGGGGTTGGTGGCCCCACTTGGTGGACCCCCGGGACCCTCCCGGTGGTCCCGATACGTTACCGATAAACCCCGAAACTCTTCCGGTGTCCAAAACAGGACTTCCCATATATAAATCTTTACCTCCGGACCATTTCGGAACTCCTCGTGACGTCCGGGATCTCATCCGGGACTCCGAACAACATTCGGTAACCACATACTAACTTCCTTTATAACCCTAGCGTCATCGAACCTTAAGTGTGTAGACCCTACGGGTTCGGGAGACATGCAGACATGACCGAGACGTTCTCCGGTCAATAACCAACAGCGGGATCTGGATACCCATGTTGGCTCCCACATGTTCCACGATGATCTCATCGGATGAACCACGATGTCAAGGACTTAATCAATCCCGTATACAATTCCCTTTGTCTATCGGTACGATACTTGCCCGAGATTCGATCGTCGGTATCCCGATACCTTGTTCAATCTCGTTACCGACAAGTCTCTTTACTCGTTCTGTAACACATCATCCCGTGATCAACTCCTTGATCACATTGTGCACATTATGATGATGTCCTACCGAGTGGGCCCAGAGATACCTCTCCGCTTACACGGAGTGACAAATCCCAGTCTCGATTCGTGCCAACCCAACAGACACTTTCGGAGATACCTGTAATGTACCTTTATAGCCACCCAGTTACGTTGTGACGTTTGGTACACCCAAAGCATTCCTACGGTATCCGGGAGTTGCACAATCTCATGGTCTAAGGAAATGATACTTGACATTAGCAAAGCTTTAGCATACGAACTACACGATCTAGTGCTATGCTTAGGATTGGGTCTTGTCCATCACATCATTCTCCTAATGATGTGATCCCGTTATCAACGACATCCAATGCCCATGGTCAGGAAACCGTAACCATCTATTGATCAACGAGCTAGTCAACTAGAGGCTTACTAGGGACATGGTGTTGTCTATGTATCCACACATGCATTTGAGTTTCCTATCAATACAATTCTAGCATGGATAATAAACGATTATCATGAACAAGGAAATATAATAATAATCAATTTATTATTGCCTCTAGGGCATATTTCCAACAGTCTCCCACTTGCACTAGAGTCAATAATCTAGTTCACATCGATATGTGATTAACACTCACAGAGTTCTGTGTTTGATCATGTTGCTTGTGAGAGAGGTTTTTAGTCAACGGGTCTAAACCTTTCAGATCCATGTGTGCTTTACAAATCTCTATGTCATCTCCTAGATGTAGCTACCACGTTCTATTTGGAGCTATTCCAAATAACTGTTCTACTTGGAGCTATTCTAAATTGTTGCTCCATTATACGTATCCGGTATCTCTACTCAGAGCTATCCGGATAGGTGTTAAGCTTGCATCGACGTAACCCTTTACGACGAACTCTTTTACCACCTCCATAATCGAGAAAATTCCTTAGTCCACTAATTACTAAGGAAACTTTGACCGCTGTCCTGTGATCCATTCTTGGATCACTCTTGTACCCCTTGACTGACTCATGGCAAGGCACACTTCAGGTGCGGTACACAGCATAGCATACTGTAGAGCCTATGCCTTAAGCATAGGGGACGACCTTCATCCTTTCTCTCTATTCTGCCGTGGTCGAGCTTTAAGTCTTAACTTCATACCTTACAACTTAGGCAAGAACTCCTTCTTTGACTGGTCCATCTTGAACACCTTCAAGATCATGTCAAGGTATGTGCTCATTTGAAAGTACCATTAAGCGTTTTGATCTATCCTTATAGATCTTGATGCTCAATGTTCAAGTAGCTTAATTCAGGCTTTCAATTGAAAAACACTTTTCAAATAACCCTATATGCTTTCTTAGAAATTCTACATCATTTCTGATCAACAACATATACTCATCAGAAATTCTATAGTGCTCCCACTCACTTCTTTGGAAATACAAGTTTCTCATAAACTTTGTATAAACCAAAATCTTTGATCATCTCATCAAAGCACACATTCCAACTCCGAGATGCTTACTCCAGTCCTTAGAAGGATTGCTGGAGCTTTGCATACTTATTAGCATATTTCAGGATTGACAAAACCTTCCGGTTGTATCACATACAACCTTTTCTCAAGAAAATCGTCGAGGAAACAATGTTTTGACATCCTATCTGCAAGATTTCATAAATAATGCAGTAATCGCTAATATAATTCCAACAGACTTTTAGCATCGCTACAGGTGAGAAAGTCTCATCGTAGTCAACTCCTTGAACTTGTCGAAACATCTTAACGACAAGTCGAGCTTTCTTAATGGTGATACTTACCATCATTGTCCGTCTTCCTTTTAAAATCCATCTGTACTCAACAGCCTCACGACCATCGAGCTGTTCTGTCAAAGTCTACACTTTGTTTCCATACATGGATCCTCTCTCGGATTTTATGGCCTCGAGCCATCTATCGGAATCCGGGCCCACCACCGCTTCTCCATAGCTCGTAGGTTCATCGTTGTCTAGCAACATGACTTTCAAGACAGGATCACGTACCACTCTAAAGTAGTACGCATTCTTGTCATCCCACGAGGTTTGGTAGTGACTTGATCTGAAGTTTCATGATCACTATCATAAGCTTCCACTTCAATTGGTGTAGGTGCCACAGGAACAACTTCCTGTGCCCTGCCACACACTAGTTGAAGAGACGATTCAATAACCTCATCAAGTCTCCACCATCCTCCCACTCAATTCTTTCGAGAGAAACTTTTTCTCGAAAAAGGACCCGATTCTAGAAACAATCCCTTATTGCTTTCGGATCTGAGACAGAAGGTATACCCAACTGTTTTGGGTGTCCTATGAAGATGCATTTATCCGCTTTGGGTTCGAGCTTATCAGCCTGAAACTTTTTCATATAAGCGTCACAGCCTCAAACTTTTAAGAAATGACAGCTTAGGTTTCTCTAAACCATAGTTCATACGGTGTCACCTCATCGGAATTACGTGGTGCCCTATTTAAAGTGAATGTGGTTGTCTCCAATGCCTAACCCATAAACTATTGTGGCAATTCGATAAGAGACATCATGGTATGCATCATATCCAATAGGGTGCAGTTATGATGTTCGGACACACCATCACACTATGGTGTTCCAGGCTGTATTAGTTGTGAAACGATTTCCACAATGTCTTAATTCTGCGCCAAACTCGTAATTCAGATATTCATCTCTATGATCATATCATAGATCTTTAATCCTCTTGTCACGACGATCTTTCAACTTCACACTGAAATTACTTGAACCTTTCAATAATTCAGACTCGTGATTCATCAAGTAAATATACTCAACATCTACTCAAATCATCTGTGAAGTAAAACATAACGATATCCACTACACGCCTCAGCACTCATTGGACTGCACACATCAAAATGTATTACTTCCAGCAAGTTGCTTTCTAGTTCCATTTTACTGAAACCGAGGCTTTCAGTCATCTTGCCCATGCGGTATGATTTGCATGTCTCAAGTGATTCAAAAATCAAGTGAGTTTAAACGGCCCATTTGCATGGGGTTTCTTCATGCATATATACCAATAGACATGGTTCGCATGTCTCAAACTTTTCAAAAATGAGTGAGTCCAAAGATCCATCAACATGGAGCTTCTTCATGCGTTTTATACCGATATGACTTACGTGGCAGTGCCACAAGTAGGTGGTACCATCATTACTATCTTTTGGCATGAACATGTGTATCACTACGATCGACATTCAATAAACCATTCATTTTAGGTGTAAGACCATTAAAGGTATTATTCAAATAAAACAGAGTAACCATTATTCTCCTTAAATGAATAACCGTATTGCGATAGACATAATCCAATCATGTCTATGCTCAACGCAAACACCAATCTCGATGGTAGAGGGAGCGTACGATATTTGATCAACCTTGGAAATACTTCCAACACATATCGTCATCTCACCTTTTAGCTAGTCTCCGTTTATTCCGTAGCTTTTATTTCGAGTTACTAACACTTAGCAACCGAACCGGTATCTAATACCCTGGTGCTACTAGGAGTACTAGTAAAGTACACATCAACATAATGTATATCCAATATACTTCTATCGACCTTGCCAGCCTTCTTATCTACCAAGTATCTAGGGTAATTCCGCTCCAGTGGTTGTTCCCCTTATTACAGAAGCACTTAGTCTCGGGTTTGGGTTCAACCTTGGGTTTCTTCATTAGAGCAGCAGCTGAATTGCTGTTTCATGAAGTATCCCTTTGTGCCCTTGCCCTTCTTGAAACTAGTGGTTTCACCAACCATCAACAATTGATGCTCCTTCTTGATTTCTACTTTTGTGGTGTCAAACATCACGAATATCTCAAGGATCATCATATATGTTCCTGATATATTATAGTTCATCACGAAGCTCTAGCAGCTTGGTGGTAATGACTTCGGAGAAACATCACTATCTCATCTGGAAGATCAACTCCCACTCGATTCAAATGATTGTTGTACTCAGACAATCTGAGCACAAGCTCAACAATTGAGCTTTTCTCCCTTAGTTTGTAGGCTAAGAAAATCGTCGGAGGTCTTATACCTCTTGACGTGGGCACGAGCCTGAAATCCCAATTTCAGCCCTCGAAACATCTCATATGTTTCGCGACGTTTCAAAACGTCTTTGGTGCCTCAATTCTAAACCATTTAACTGAACTATCACGTAGTTATCAAAATGTGTATGTCAGATGTTCGCAACATCCACAGACAACGTTCGAGGTTCAGCACACTGAGCGGTGCATTAAGGACATAAGCCTTCTATGAAGCAATGAGGACAATCCTCTGTTTACGGACCTAGTCCGCATAATTGCTACTATCAACTTTCAACTAATTTTTCTCTAGGAACATATCTAAACAGTAGAACTAAAGCGCGAGCTACGACATAATTTGCAAAATCCTTTTGACTATGTCCAGGATAATTAAGTTCATCTTATGAACTCCCACTCAGATAGACATCCCTCTAGTCATCTAAGTGATTACATGATCCGAGTCAACTAGGCCGTGTCCGATCATCACGTGAGACGGACTAGTCAACATCGGTGAACATCTTCATGTTGATCGTATCTTCTATACGACTCATGCTCGACCTTTCGGTCTTCTGTGTTCCGAGGCCATGTTTATACACATGCTAGGCTCGTCAAGTCAACCTAAGTGTTTGCATGTGTTCCGAGGCCATGTCTGTACATGCTAGGCTCGTCAACACCCGTTGTATGTGAACGTTAGAATCTATCACACCCGATCATCACGTGGTGCTTCGAAACGACGAACTTTAGCAACGGTGCACAGTTAGGGGAGAACACTTCTTGAAATTTTAATGAGGGATCATCTTATTTACTACCGTCGTTCTAAGCAAATAAGATGTATAAACATGATAAACATCACATGCAATCAAATAGTGACATGATATGGCCAATATCACTTTGCTCCTTTTGATCTCCATCTTCGGGGCTCCATGATCATCATCGTCACCGGCATGACACCATGATCTCCATCATCATGATCTCCATCATCGTGTCTTCTTGAAGTTGTCACGTCATCTATTACTTCTACTACTACAGCTAACGGTTAGCAATAAAGTAAAGTAATTACATGACGTTTAAGTTGACACGCAGGTCATAAATAAATAAAGACAACTCCTATGGCTCCTGCCGGTTGTCATATTCATCGACATGCAAGTCGTGATTCCTGTTACAAGAACATGATCAATCTCATACATCACATATATCATTCATCACATCCTTTGGCCATATCACATCACATAGCATACCCTGCAAAAACAAGTTAGACGTCCTCTAATTGTTGTTTGCATGTTTTACGTGGCTGCTATGGGTTTCTAGCAAGAACGGTTCTTACCTACGCAAAGACCACAACGTGATATGCCAATTGCTATTTACCCTTCATAAGGACCCTTTTCATCGAATCCGATCCGACTAAAGTGGGAGAGACAGACACCCGCTAGCCACCTTATGCAACTAGTGCATGTCAGTCGGTGGAACCAGTCTCACGTAAGAGTACGTGTAAGGTCGGTCCGGGCCGCTTCATCCCACGATGCCGCCGAATCAAGATAAGACTAGTAACGGCAAGCATATTGAACAAAATCAACGCCCACAACTACTTTGTGTTCTACTCGTGCATAGAATCTACGCAATAGACCTAGCTCATGATGCCACTGTTGGGGAACGTAGCAGAAATTCAAAATTTTCCTACGTGTCACCAAGATCTATCTATGGAGAAACTAGCAACGAGGGGAAAGGAGAGTGCATCTACATACCCTTGTAGATCGCTAAGCGGAAGCGTTCAAGTGAACGGGGTTGATGGAGTCGTACTCGTCGTGATTCAAATCACCGATGACCAAGTGCCGAACGGACGGCACCTCCGCGTTCAACACACGTACAGCCCGGTGACGTCTCCCATGCCTTGATCCAGCAAGGAGAGAGGGAGAGGATGAGGAAGACTCCTTCCAGCAGCAGCACAACGGCGTGGTGGTGATGGAGGAGCGTGGCTATCCTGCAGGGCTTCGCCAAGCACCACAGAAGAGGAAGGAGAGAGAGACGCAGGGCTGCACCAAGAGAGATCTAATCGCCTGTTGTGGGCAGCCCAATGCCTCAATATATATAGGGAAGGGGAGGGGCTGCGCCCCCTCTAGGGTTCCCACCCCTAGGGGGGGGCAGCCCTAGATGGGGACAAGGGTGGCGGCCAAGAGGGGGGAGAAGGGGGAGGCGCCCCTAGGGTGGGCCTTAAGGCCCATCTGGACCTAGGGTTTGCCTCCTCCCACTTCCCCGGCGCCTTGGGCCTTGGTGGGAGGTGCACCAGCCCACTAAGGGGCTGGTCCCTCACCACTCTTGGCCCATGCAACCTTCTGGGGTTGGTGGCCCCACTTGGTGGACCCCCGGGACCCTCCCGGTGGTCCCGGTACGTTACCGATAAACCCCGAAACTCTTCCGGTGTCCAAAACAGGACTTCCCATATATAAATCTTTACCTCCGGACCATTCCGGAACTCCTCGTGATGTCCGGGATCTCATCCGGGACTCCGAACAACATTCGGTAACCACATACTAACTTCCTTTATAACCCTAGCGTCATCGAACCTTAAGTGTGTAGACCCTACGGGTTCGGGAGACATGCAGACATGACCGAGACGTTCTCCGGTCAATAACCAACAGCGGGATCTGGATACCCATGTTGGCTCCCACATGTTCCACGATGATCTCATCAGATGAACCACGATGTCAAGGACTTAATCAATCCCGTATACAATTCCCTTTGTCTATCGGTACGATACTTGCCCGAGATTCGATCGTCGGTATCCCGATACCTTGTTCAATCTCGTTACCGACAAGTCTCTTTACTCGTTCTGTAACACATCATCCCGTGATCAACTCCTTGATCACATTGTGCACATTATGATGATGTCCTACCGAGTGGGCCCAGAAATACCTCTCTGCTTACACGGAGTGACAAATCCCAGTCTCGATTCGTGCCAACCCAACAGACACTTTCGGAGATACCTGTAATGTACCTTTATAGCCACCCAGTTACGTTGTGACGTTTGGTACACCCAAAGCATTCCTACGGTATCCGGGAGTTGCACAATCTCATGGTCTAAGGAAATGATACTTGACATTAGCAAAGCTTTAGCATACGAACTACACGATCTAGTGCTATGCTTAGGATTGGGTCTTGTCTATCACATCATTCTCCTAATGATGTGATCCCGTTATCAACGACATCCAATGCCCATGGTCAGGAAACCGTAACCATCTATTGATCAACGAGCTATTCAACTAGAGGCTTACTAGGGACATGGTGTTGTCTATGTATCCACACATGCATCTGAGTTTCCTATCAATACAATTCTAGCATGGATAATAAACGATTATCATGAACAAGGAAATATAATAATAATCAATTTATTATTGCCTCTAGGGCATATTTCCAACACGGTTTTGGCGCGAAAGAGCCGCAGGCTCGCTGCGTCAGCGACACCGCGCGTCGTCTTCCCCCAACGCCTCGGTTTCCCGTGGGGAATCAATGGCCGAGCCCGCGGCGAAGACGCCGCTCGGCCGGCGCACTCGCAGCGTCGGCATCGTCATCAACGAGGGCGGCCGCCGCGCCTCCTCATCGGCTCCTCCTCCGCGCTTCATCAAGCCCAAAACGGAGTCGGGGCTCGCGCCGGTGAAGACGGAGCCGGCCTCCTCCCCGCGGTGAAGACGGAGCACGGCGGCGACTTCGAGCTCGACGACTACGCGGCCCTGGAATGGGCGCGCGCGGACTCCCTGAAGATGGCGAGGGAGCGCCAGTGCGTCGTCCTGCAGCGATTCGCGTAGCGCCGCCGGGGCCGTGATGAAGGAGGCGTCATCGTCATCGAGGACAGCTACGACGACGACGCGCCGCCGCCACCAGTCCGTGTTGGCGACGGCGGTCAGGGGTCCACCAGGGACGGCCGCGTCAAGGAGGAGAAGCCCGACGATGACGACGGCGACTACTCCGCGTTCAGCCAGTTTCTTTTTTAATTAGATATATTATATAATAAAAATCCGCGACTATTATGTAATATATGTCGAACTTCGCCGAACTTTGCCGAAATTTTCTATATTTTTACCTTTTTTAAACGCGCCTAGGGCGGGCGGCTGGGGACCAACTTGTCTCCATGTCGATTTTTTGTGCCGGCTCATCCCCAGGCGGCGATTTTAGACGCCCCCTGGGGGGCCAACGGCTGGAGATGCTCCGAGTTGCTTGTGATTATTGTATATAAGACAAGTTGGACGAACCATTTAGAAATCAGAATAACCTTTTTGATAAGGGTTTCTATAGTAGTGCCCCATCTTGGGTTCCTAGTCTTTGGCTAGGGATGACAGGGTTCGGCATTGTCGAAATGGCTGCTCCGGTACCGGACGCGGCATTGCAATATCTACGTGCTTAATTTTCTATAGTTCTTAACTTTTAATGGAATTTATGTTGAAGAAAATACAATAACTACTACTTCCTCCATCCCATAATATAAGAGCATTTTTGACACTACACTAGTGTAAAAAACGCTCTTATATTATGGGAGTAATTGATAGAGGGAGACATGGTTTTTTGAAGGACAATAAGTTAATACATTCAAAGTACTTCAAACTCACATGTTTGAACAATACATGAACTGTAGTACATAAATCATCAGTGAGCCAAAAGCTTGGAAGTACAAGGCCTATAGATGCAACATTTTTTCCTTTTCTTGACAAAATTATAGACGGCAAGCGGCACAGCTGCATTCTCTTACAAACAATAAGTGGACAAGGTGATATTTGTGCAATTGCCGGTAATTTCCTGGAAGAGGGGAAATATGACATCGTTAGTGAAACTTTTGATAGGAATTATGTAGGGTAGGAAATAACATAAGGGAAATAAGTTTTTAGTTTTTAAAGTATCTGCCTAAAAAATTGCTGATGTGAGAAATTTCCCAAAATAAAACAACTACTCCCCAAAATCTATGTGTTTATTATATAACCGATTGAACAATAGCAAACGGGAAACTTCATAGGTCATAATTTGTGCCTAAAATACCAGGTAAGAGAACTCACATGTTCCTTTTCATCACCAGATTGCAATTTTATCCAATTCTAGTAATTGAGTCCAGTGTCGCCCGTAAAACTAGATCATCTTTGCTTGAGTTTTTGTAGTATTTATTTGTAGCTTTTGTAGGCTTGCCAGATTGTTCCTTCCTGCGGGTTAAAACAAAATAAGTTAGTGTTAATTCATGGGCCAATGATCAGTTTAATAGTAATTAAGATTATGTTTTTCAGTAAAAACATACATCCACAAGGTATTTTATTTTCAAATTTATGTTGGGGGTAACATACGACCTCCAAACGGTTGGATCACCCCAAGAATCAAAGAACGATCCATGTATTATGACATATATGGTTCTTTGGCTGAAGAACATCTATATGGTCTTAGGCCGCGTCTAGAACTTTGAATAAGTATATTCATATAGGAAAAATTGTGACCATGTTGTGTTGTGCTCATCAGGGTTCCTATGAAATCAGGTAAAGAAAATTCCATAGCATTTTGGAGGAAAATAAACATGAGGGTTTTCTCCTATTTTCTTTCCCAACATATCCCTATAATCCATACGTTTTTCCTTTGTGTGTCGGAAGTTTTGAACAGGCGGTGAAGTATATTCATGACTTCTTACATGACATCTCATTTTCTGTGTGTTTTTAGAATTCATCTTGGGTAAGTCGGTTTTCTGGGTCATTAGATTAAGCTCCAACAACCGGCCTTCTTTCTTTTTCCTCAACTTTCTTGCTCATCCAATCGCTTCTCCTCCCACAACAAAATCGACTTATACAAATTGCAAATTTAGTCAACTTACATATAGCTATTGTGGTATTTTTAAGATCAATGTTTTCTAAATTGGGCTTGGCTTTTAATTTTGTTGTTGATTTTCCCACTGACAACAGGCCAACGTGATCCTAACGATAAATTGAGCTACACCTCTTTTGTATACAATATAATAAATATATAAAGCACCGGTTTCATCATAGGTGCAATAGCTAGCCAATAGCGCGTCCGATGCTCTCAAGCTAACAACTGCGCTGTTTTTCTTCCTGATGAAAGGCAGTAGTAGCACACACACATGTCTAATTAAACATGCGAAGCTCACCTCATAAGTTCATCTATTCACTTTACGATTAGCCGCAGCTGCAGATGTGATTAGCCAGCGGCAAGAGCCGATTCTGGTCAATAAACATAGCTTTTCCGGAAAGAAAAAAATCACCTGTTGCTGCCACTGGTCGCCACCTCTGGCTGAACCTGCTCCGCCACCGGCAGCCGGACAAGGGGGCTCTGACCCATCCTTGCTCTTTCTTCCTCCTTCGTCCTCCTCTCTCTCTCTCTCCCCCCCTCTCTCTCTCTCTCTTTCTTGTTGTTTGCTGCCTTGGGACTTGGGAGCGCTGTACGATGCAGCTATATTTAAAGAACTGTATTCAAAATTACAGATTAGGTGTATGCGCTTTTTGGTTTATTTTTGGTTGCTTTTTGTACGCGTTTTTGCAGGCATGAAGTGTGCCGCTTCACAACTGTCATTTGTGAATGCATGGCCATTTGCCTCTTGGTCTTTAGTCTTTACCCTGACGTAGGAGCGGTTTCAGACTTCTATTCTGTACCGTCAAGTTGAGCTTGCTGACTGCCATTAGTACTATACATATGGTTTTCAAGAAAGCTGCACTTTGTAAACTATCCAAGTTTCAAGGAAAAGGATTTCTCAAGCTTCGAACGGACAACAATACTACAAGCGCACCACGTCCGACTGCAGAATGATTGAACTCCAAAAGTCCCTTCCATACCTTTTCCCGGAACACTTCCTGTCCCCTTCAGACTTTATGTTCAATGTAGGTTATTCAGATTTATACTTATCGCACTGTAATTTACTGTGAGTGATGGAAACATCCCCTTTTCTAGTACACAACAATCTTCTGACCGTGCAATGAGGATAAGTGACATTGTCAGCTTACAGCTCGTGGATGACTTAAAATACCATGGCGGATAATACAAGTAGGGGGGTCATCACTGTCATAGTGTCATCCAGAAACAACAAGATGTTTTTCGGATCTTATAATCTTCAAGTGTTCTAACAAGTTGCCCTGGGCCACTTGCCGGCCTCATTATCGAACTCATTTTCTTTCGAGGAGATCGAAAATCTCTGAATTTCTGCGAAACGAATTTACATATTTATTGCGAAGGGCTTAGAAGTTCGTTCAAAATAAATAGACTTGTTAGGATCAGTTGATTACACCACTGTTTAAACCTAGCAATTAAAAAGAAGATGTTTTTCTAAATCATCCAGATATACTAATCAAGACAGTATTACAAACAATCCTGAAAAATAAAGAAAGTACATCGAAGTCCCTTAGAGCATCTCCAGCCGTTGGCCCCATAGGAGGCGCTAAAAATCGCCCCCGGAAAGCGCACCGGCGCAAAACGCGCGCTGGGGACGTGATGCCACCCAGTCGCGGCGCTCGCGGGATTTTTTTTTGAACGGCGCAAACACGACGAGTTCATGCGTATTTCGGCGACTTCAAACCAAATTCGACCAAACACGGCACAAACATGCCCGCTCATACATATTTAAAATATTTTACAAAAAAACACACTACTAGGCCGCCCGCCGTCTCGCCGCTCCTCGCCGGCCGCCGCCCTTGCAGTTCTACATGCCGAGGAGGCTGTAGAACTGCGTGTAGTCGCCGTCGTCGTCATCGTCGCCGCCGCCTCCGTCATGGCCGCCGTCCCTGCTGCAACCCTCCCCCGGTTGGCGCGGCGGGTTGGACGGTCCGGCGGCGTCCTCGTCGTCGTCGCTGTCGAGGATCACGACGCCGTGCTCGTCCTCACGCCCACGCTTGCGGGCGGCGATCTCCTCCAGGGCCCGGGTCTGCCGGGTCATCTCCGTCCGGAGGTAGTCGTCGCGCGCCCACCGCAGGGCGTCCGCGTCGGAGAAGCCGCGCCGGGCTATCTCCTCATACTCTGGGGGGAGACTGGGCTCCAGCTTGGGCGCGACGAGGACGAGGCGCCCGAAAGCGGGGATGGAGTCGGCGATGCGGACACCGGAGCTGCGGGTGCGCCGGCTGACAGGCGTGTCCTGGGGCTCCTGGGGCTTCGGCTTGACGGGGCGGAGGCTGGGAGAGCCGGTCGACCGACCGGACGAGGAGGAGGACGCCCCGGGGTCCATGCGCCTCGGCGTCCACGAGCTCCCACGGCGGCGAGAGGACGGCGGGGAGGGGTACTCCAACCTCGGCGTGTTGC
Organism: Triticum monococcum; assembly: GCA_034509565.1. Classification (NCBI taxonomy): domain Eukaryota; kingdom Viridiplantae; phylum Streptophyta; class Magnoliopsida; order Poales; family Poaceae; genus Triticum; species Triticum monococcum. The sequence continues at coordinate 679,149,090 of CM067845.1, forward strand.
CGCCCTCGATGTACTCGAGGACGGCCTTCAGCGTGCGGCCGGGCACGCCCCACCATCGGTGCCGCCCCTCGGAGTTGAGCCTGCCGGAGGGCACGACACCGTTGGTGGCCTCAAGCTGCTCGGCGTGATGGTGGCGGAAGTAGGGCTCCCAGAGCGGGCTGTCGGGGACATAGCGCGGCCCCTCCCTCGCCGCCCGCGGCAGAGAGGCACGAATACGCGCGATCTCCGCACGACGCGCCGCCCCGGTGGGCGGTGGTGGCACCGGGACCCCGCCGGTGCTGATTCTCCACGCCCCGGGCACCCGCATGTCCGGCGGGACTGGGTACTCGGCCTCGTAGAGGAGCCGAGCTTCGTTTTCGTGAATGTGGCGGCGGCCGAAGCCGTTCGCCGCCGCGTTGTCGCCTGGGAATCGTTCGGCCATTTCTACGAACTGGGACGGCGAGGGAGAGGGAGGAAGGGGAGATAGGGTGCGTCGGCGGTGGAGACTCTGTGCGTGCCACCGGCGCGCTGGTGGCGGCTTATATAGGCGGAGGCGGCGCGAGCACGCGTGGCGGCCTCGTCTACGTGTGGCATGCGCGGGGACGCTCGGCGTCACGCCTTCACTGCGCCGCCCGTGAGGCATCAATGGCGGAGGCTGACCGGCGCGGCAGCGCGCGGCAGCTTTGGCATTGATTCGCCGCGGGAAACGAGGCGATGAGGACGACGAAGCGGCGAGAAGCGAGACGAGTCGCTGGCAAGGAGGGCCCGCGGCTCTTTCGCGCCAAAAACGATTCGCCCGGCGCCTCCGAGCGCCCCCCAGCGTGCCGGGTTCGGGTTGGGTCCGCCGGCGCCAATTTCGGCCCGAGCCGGCGAAAATTGGGCCCTTGGGGCGCGACTGGGCCGATATTTTTACGCCGGCGGCCGAAAAGTCGCCTGGGGGGCCTTGTTGGGGGCGCGGCTAGAGATGCTTAGAGTCCCTTAGACGGGAAGTGATCAAGTCCACGGTTTTACCAAACCAACACCTCGGAGAAGAACTATCACAACCGCGAGAGCCACAAATCCAAGAGTCAAACCTCTATTATTTGTCGAAGACCTCAGGCCAACACCGGAAGACGCACCAACATGACGGAGACGAGGCCAGAGGACCATGCTGCAGAGGGAATCCACCGATGTTGTCGCGTTGGTGTAACTTGCAAATCCTAGCCTCACCGATTTTGTAAATGTTCTTTTGTGAAATCTCAAAACTATATGCTTGTTTTTAGATATTTCATTCATATGACCCGGTAGTTGCTGCCTGCAATGATGTAGAATACAAAGAAAAGATCGTTGCGGTGGTGGGGATGAATAGGGCGTTGGTGACGGAAAGGAAGGAGGATAAGTTGTCTTTGGTTCTACGAGCTCAAGATGATGGAGGAGGAGAGGAGGAAGGCAAAGGTGGTGATCGAGGAGAGGAAGGTGCAAGCTGAAGAAAGAAGACTTCCAATTGAGTAGCAAAGGTTTGCAATGGAGGCCGAGGAGATAGCAAACAAGAGGCACATTCAAGAGCACTGCCTTGCATTGGAGGCCCGGGAACACAAGAATAAGATACCAGTCGAAGAGCGTGCTATCATGTTCATGGACCCAAGCAAGATGGACGAGACGGCCAGACGATATTGAGAAATCACTCTTGTGTAGACCTTGGCTAAGTCGTTTGGGTGGTGGCTTCGGCAATGATGGTGGTGGTGATGCTGACAATGATGACATGTGTGTGGTTTACTTGTGATTGATGTTGGTTGTTGATCCACCACGTGCTTGGTGGTTTTTTGGAATGAACTTGTTGAATTTGATGCCTTTTGGCTCAAACATGATTATGTTGTAGTTGTTTGTTTGATTGGATGAGGAAGTGTATTTATGTCCATAGTTGAATTATGATGTGGTGCATTTGAATTGTTCGACTGCATGTTGAAATGTGGTGCACTTGCTTGACATGTCTGTGCGAACTTTTGGAAGAATTAGCAAAGTGAACTTTTAGGGGGATTAAGTTTTAGGGAAAAGGGCTAGAGGGTGGGGTGAAGTTTGGGGGATTAAAGGATTCGAGGGCTAGATATGCTCTAAGTGACAGCAAAATTCCGCCAACCTAGGATGAATGAGCTAGCATAAACAAACATCCAGAGACAAGATGGACAGTGTCGGGAGAAAAACAATCTGTACCCCAGGAAACAATCTTCACTATTTCGCCACACATAATGACAGGAGAGTAACAATATATCCATATAATGCTGTGAGAAAATGATTGTTGAAAGACAACACCAGATCATGTCAGCTGGCATTTCACGCACAAAGGCAATTGGCGATATATAGCATACCACCCCACCCCCCACCCCGCTATGGGGAAAATAGTACATGTCACTTGTGCGGTACATCTGAGCTCGGCATACAAAATCCCTATCTAACTCCTAAGATTAAGTTGGCAAGAATGGTACAAAACCAAGGCCTCACGGCCGTACCGTGTAAAGAATATGCTACTTCGACAACATGTACAGTATGTACAAACTCAGTTCTTGCATTGGAGTGGTATATGGATAACTCCCCGGCCATTCAAAATGTTATCCTTAGTCATTGCATCACACCCCCGCTATACTGTCGTGGAGGGAAATGATGAAAATATTTGTGCAGCGATCCATGGCATGTGCAAAGAGTCTTTGCACAGATAAATCGTTGTCAGTGGAATGAATGTCTTGGCTTTGCAATGTTAGAGTGTTCTGTTGTAAACATCAAGCATTGTTGCCTTTTCCTGTAAAGGCAGCTGAAATATGATCAGATATGGAACTAGAAAGAATGAGACTGACTGAGCATTTCACACTAAAACCTGATGATTAAAATCTTGACGGAAAGAACAGGCATTTAACCAAATCAGATTATAATAGAAAACTTTCCAATTATAGACTCAACTATGACACTAGAAAAGCAAGGATGAACCATCTTATAAGGTGGGTAAAGTCATGTAGAAAAGAATACTAAACTAAAACGTGAAACTTGCATTTAGGACATCTTGATCATGAACTTGCGAAACATGCTTGGTCACTCCAGCCCTTATTACGACTACTCTGTCAAGAATTTATGTTGGAGCAAAACCATGTTTCGATATGAGGTAATGACAGTTTACCCTGGAAAACCATCACTAACTATGATGGAATAATGAGGAATAATTTTATTCAAAGGTGCACCATCAGCAAAGAGCTAAGAAAGCATACCTCATTCTGCACACCGCTTTCTGAGGGGAACCAACGCATAAGGATGCCGAGTTGCGTTACCACAGGAATTAATTTGAAAATGAGGGGAGTTGTTACCTGCAGAAAGAAACAAAATAAAGTGACTAAGTGTGCATGGAACACCTAGGCCCATCATATTGACCCAGAAAAGAAAAACTTACCAAGCTAAGAGCAGTTGTTCCCAGTAATAACAGATACATTTTCCCCTACAAAACAAATTTTGGTAAGACCTACGAATTATGCATGCATTGCAAGTATATAAACGTTTAGATGAGATTAGACTAATTCACCCCTATAAGATGATGATGTGAGGCACGGCTCAGAAGCACAAAAGCAAATTCTCCAATCTGAGCTAATGATAGACCAACCTTGGTACGAGAACAGAATAAAAGAGTGAGAACATATTCGTTTAATGCACAGATACTTGTGGGGAAATACTAAGGGAGAGGTACTCACGATGAAAGCTGTTCTGATGCTGTATCCAAATGATTTTATGACAGCTGTTATGACTATACTCTTAACTATTATAACCAGTATAACAGCTGCAAGTAATATGTCAACGTGATTCCACAAGAACTTGAAATGTATGAGCATGCCAATACTTGCAAGGAAGAGTGCTGCAAATAAGTTACGGATTGCTTCCACCTTCAATTATTAAAACACAGCACTTTGTAAGATACTGCAAAAGTTCCTTTATGAGCAGCAAACTGGTAGGTCCAACCAAAGTGAACGAAATTCTTAAATTGACAAGGCAATAAAAAAACAAGACCCAGTAAAGCCAAATCATGACACAGAACTACCGAACAGGATGCAGAATAGCACCTGCTCCAAAGTATGGTGAGCAAAATCTGTGGTGGATATCATAACGCCAGCAAGAAATGAGCCCAGTTCAAGACTCAGTCCAAGATAATCACTGCACTGGCAAATACAAAGACATAACATCAGTCTTTACAGAATTGGTGTTATAGGTGATAGTATGAACGCTGATGATAACAAAGAACTAGTGAGAGGGCAACAGGAACAATTATAAGGACAGTTATCCCTCATGCCAGCAACAGGATGTGATACAAGCTACCAATGCTACGAAGGCTGTTGACACCAAACATGAGAATAGCTAGTATGACAGGCGAAATTTTCATTCCTAGTGGCAAGAAATATGCTTTGGGAAAAGCCAATGCTCCTGCTAGTTTTGAGAGAGAAAAAAGCTTCGGGGAATCATGTTGTACTATACTGGTGCTCAGGCAAGAACTTGAAACTAATAACATTTGTCACACTGCACCGATAAAAGTCATGCTAAAGTCCATAACAGGGTGTGATACAAGCAATGAAGTCAAATAACCTTACCCAGGCTAGCAGCAAGCAGAAAGCAACAGCAGCCAACTGATAGAGTTCATTTGTCTGCATATTAAAAAAAACAAATTAGCAAGTGAGTTTAAACACTAAAAGAACACTATAAACTATAGAAAGTGTTTTTTTAATAATATCATGACATCACTGTGAAAGAACATATATGGTATTTAGTAAGCAAAACAGAATTCCCTTCAGTAATGCGGGCTACACACAGCGTTTTTTAAATAATCCACGGAAGTCTACACGAACATGGACCTGAGGTTTTAGACGATACAGATACAGTAGTTACACATCACTAACCAAAGAGAAACAAAGGAAGAGCATGGAGCTCCAATTTCACTAAAAATAAAGAGCACAATAACCAAGTTGGATGGATAATGTTTCCTAGCACTAAATGATAAAAAATTCCAGTCACCAATATGAAGAAACAATGCACATAACTATCAAAATCAGTGCCAGGACAGAAGAGAAACAACCCAGTTCAACTAACCTGTGATGATAACTGGATCATCAGTTTTAAGAATCGAGGGATAAATGACCAAGTCATCATATATGCAACAGTTACAAATATGGACAGTACAAGCAACCTGACACAAAAACATTCTGCATTACTCAAGGCCCTGATATAACACTAAGATAACATTTTTTGGCTTTCTGCAAACTAGCCATTCTGATAATGATCTTACAGTCTCCCCATTGACATCATTCCTCCAAATATGCCACTTGAACCACCCAGAACTGGAATGAGAGCAAACAGCAAGCCAACTGCACAATCCTGGAGTAAAAGGAAGATGATATCTGAATCTCAACTGAGCACACTTATGAAACACTAGCACATAGAGCTTACTTTCCATCAAACGGGCTTCGAAGCAATTGACCCTTGAATTACATAAACCATTACTAAGGACGAAATACACCGTATTTGTTGATTATCAATGATTGGTTCAATGAGGATGACACAAATGTCTGTATATGAGAAAGATCCAATAGTACCAGTTTCAATAGTACTCCCTCCGTAAAGAATAATGATCTAAACGCTCTTATATCTCTTTATAGAGGGAGTAAGTATCTATCTCCTCTCCTTTCTAATTGAAATACTGAAATAACTAACAACTTAGAGACTTGGCGCTTGTAGTGCATACCGATTTAACAAACATAAACTCACTTAAGGCATGATAGCACAGACCAGTACGCAAATAAGAAGAGCTACTACTAGTGAAGGTTGGTTAAATTGGTCAGAGTTGAAAAGTTGCAATTGATAGTGCATGAGGACTCCTATCCTTGCAACTGAATTAAAATCTCTAGTGATTATGTTGCTTCTTCATTAAAATTGCAAACAAAGATTTTAAGTTTGTGACACTTTTACCAATAGTAAACAATAAAAGAGTAAATAGATGAAAGAAGTGGATGAAGTCCAAACCTGAAGGATAAGGGTGCCAATTGTAACTTGACCATGAAGCGCATTTGTGCTACCCTTTTCCACTAAGAACTTGGAAACCTGCCATGGTTGTAGCAATTAGAAGATACACACTATTTACAGTTAACAGAGTGAAAATTTGCTATCTGTAAACAGTCATTCTTATAATTAAGCCAAGCCCAACAACTCAACCACATTTCCCCTGAATCTAGGTGACCAAAGAAATTTTAAAGTGCAAAAGTCATAAATTTTGAACAATAGCCATCTTGAACGAACATAATTACCACTGCAGTAGATGACATTGACAAGAAAGTGCCAACAAATACTCCCTCAGATAATTTAGCACCGCACAACTGGAAAAATGGCATAACTTCAAATTTAGGTAAGTGTCTTTTCTCTCACAGAACAGTATTGAATAAAGGTAGCTAATACAATACCGCAGCAGTTAGGCCACACAAGAACATGAACAAAGCAATCTGAAGTACACCACCAAGCACAGCAACAGGCCCAACCACTTTCAACTGATAGAAATGAAGAACATGGTCAGACACCACATGTTTATGATATTATATTTGAAGAAAGAGTAACATTAGAACAAAGTATTAGCCATGACATTCTAAAGTACCTTTGGCAATGAAAATTCAAGGCCAAGAGCAAAAAGAAGAAAAACCACACCAAACTGGGCAAAGGTCTCCACCTGCAGTTGAACACAAGAAATGAGAGATGTGATATTCAAATTCAATAGCATACCTAGGAGGTTAAATGTCATTACTGTTCGAACGTAATTGCTAAATTGTTTAATGCTCCCTTCACAATATTATTTTCCTGAGGATCATTTAGGGTATTTTCGGGTTGAGTCAAAGCCAACCCCACAAGAAATTTGGCTAACGAATGTTTTGGTTAACATGTCGGTTGTCCATGTTTTCACCAATGTTAGCGAGAAAAATAACTAGAATTGTACCGTGGGGCTGGGCATGTCAAAATATTAGAAACCATCAAAAACAAGAGCCAAAATTTTAATCATGACCAAATAATCGGCGTTGCTTTTGGTCACCATCCAAACATATACCCTTGCAACATTTTCAAGCATGAGATAAAAAGATAAAAAAAATTTAGACAATTCTTCATTTAGACCAACCAAATAATAAATCTTGACTATCGAGTGCACATTCCCAGTGTCAATGCTAAATTTTTTGGTGAGCGTGTTTAAGAAATTACATTGCGTCAAGGTACAGAGTAAAAAAATTAGACCAAAATCTGAGAGACTTAAACTAAAGATAACGATACAAGAGCAGCCGTTAGTGATCATATTTTTTTACCTGCACCATTTCATTGATCAAGTTCAAGCCTCCAGGTCCAATAAGAGAACCAGCAAGTAGATAACCAACAATAACCTGGAAAATAACAACATAAATCAAGCCTACTGAGGTAATGCAGTGTTAACACTAAAGTATGGCAGGTCTACTCACTGGCTGCCCCAAACAAGAGAATATGATACCACCAGCAGTAGCTGAAACAATTATAACTACCAGATCTTTAATCAATCTGCAAAACCAAAATTTATTGTTATGGATTACGTGCAATCAGCAGATTACAGATTCCACATACAGGGTCAAGGTATGAAAGAGAACTGACCTTAAATCTAACTGAAGTGTTGGATACTTTGTTTTACGATTTGACATCACAAAAACATTATCCTGCACAAAGTTATAGTCAGCAATAACAAACTAATAACAGAACTAATTGGATGGCAAAATCCTTGTTAATAAGTGAATTTACACACCTCTTTGTCTATCACAGTTTCCGTGTCATCAGAATTTTCATTCTGAGAACCAAACATGTCACCTATTTGGAAAGGTCTTGAGGAACTGCACAAGAAGCACTGTTTAAGTTATGTCAATCATAGTAGGATGCTACAGATTGAACGGTTCTAACAGCTGATCCTGTTCATATTCTAGCCATACTTTGCCTGCTGTGTATCATTTTTCTTGTCGTGTGTGATAACAGCTACGGTCTCCAGAACAGCCTGAACAAACATAGAAGATAAAATTTATCATCTGGCGAACTACTTTGACAGAAAACAAATTAATCAGATAAATAAATATATGTGGAGTGCATCATGAGCAGATTTCCCCCAAAAGATGTCAAAGGAACTATTGAGAGCAAATAGACGAAGAACTGGAGATACCCCCCACTGACATCATTGGAAAAACAAGCACTGGAGATACACCACACTAACATCATGGGAGACTGGGTACAGTTCCAACAGAGCTGCTTAAGTAGAACCCCAAATTTACAAAGCATGTCAATTGCATGCGCCATCAAATATGGCTTAGTATTATTTGTTTTACACCCATATAGAAACTGCTAAAGTACTTAGCAGGGACATGTACGCATAAATGCGCCTGGAGGGTTTTTTCTGTTTCATTTCCAACGGGAAATACCTCACTACCAAACAACCAATATTGGTATGTCATGTCGTTTTGGAGCACTATGAAAAGAACAGGTAATGCCTTTTAGGCAAGCCTCCACCAGTCTTGGGGGGAAAGACCAAAAGAGAGTTTCGTAACAGGAAACACAACACACACGTAAGAGGGCAGTCACACCTACTTGATGATCTGAGATGCTGTTGTTGAAGCTGTTCTTGTCCGGCACTGCAAAATGAGGAGCAAAGCAATTCATCACCATAATAACGAACCAAAAAAGTGCAGTGTTAAACCCCAAATTTGCATGGCTCGTGAGAAATTGGCAGTAAGGGACATCAACATCCGACTCAAACATCTACTCTCTCACCCCCGCGGGATGATTTTCAGCAGAAAAAAATTCCCCTGGGCCAGAGCAGATCTAGAGGAGCGACCGAGCGGGGCTAGGGGGGGCAGGGGATCGCACGTACCCTCGGAGGCGTCGCTGTCGGAGAACTCCTTGTCGAGCACGCGGCCGAACATGTCGGCGATGCTGTTGTCCCCGGCGGTGGCGTTGTGGGTGCCGTTGGCGACGAGGCTCCCGTAGAACTTCTCCCGCGTCTCCTTGTCGGGCCTCCCCGCGGCGGGCGCGGGCGCGAGCGCGAGCGCCACGGCGACGGCGAGGACCGCGGCGGTGAAGCGCCGGCCGCGCGCGGTCCCCGCGGCGGCGGCGGGCGCCATCCGGATCGGGCGCGAGGCGGGCGAGGAGGGGTGGGGCGGGGCGGGGCGCGGCTGCGGGTGGCGCGTCGGGGTCGGGGATTTTTATTGTGCGGGAAGGAAGGGCGTTGGTTGGCGTGGTGGCGCCGTCGTCGTCGGAGCGGAGCGGAGCAGAGCAGGAGCACGAGGCGTGACGACGGTGAGGCGGGTTATACTAGGAGGGAAGTTGGTTCACCGGCGCGCGGTCGCTGGCACCTCAGCCTGGCGCGGCGGTGGTGGGGCCCGCGGGCCGGTGGTTCCTTCCAGCAGATATTCTCGGTTTTGCACGGGCTTCCAGCTCCTTTCAGTTAAAAAATGGACTTTCTACAAAAACTTTGGAGGATACGGTTACTTATGGATGTTTCCCAAATTCCTTAAAATTATTGGAGGTAAATACATCAGAGGTCTTAGAACTTGCACGTGACGATCAGTTTGATACATAAATTTGTAAAATACGCGATTCTAGTCATCAAACTTGCATGAACATGCAAATACAGTCACCTTTGACGTACACGGACCGCTACCTACATGGCACACCAACGTGGCAAGGTAAATATATTGAGAGTCATACAACTTGCACACGACGGTCAGTTTGGTGCATATAACCCACTGCATAGAAAAGATCACTACAGCTCATCGCCAGACAAGTTCTTAACTTTAACAACTAAAAACGATAATATAAACAGAGGAGGAGCGTCGTCGGGCCTTTGCCATTACGATCATCAGTGCAGCTATAGGCATCCACGGCTGGTGGTGGTTCTTGGTCGTCGAAGGAGAAGGTAGAGTTGTGGTCGTCGTTGTCATCGAGCGAGGAGTCGGAGAGGACGATGAGCCCTTTCATCTGGCGGACGGCCCTGTCCTTCTGCCGCTTTAGCTTGGCCACCCGAGCCGCCTCTGATGCTGCCTCCGCCGCCTCGCGCTCCGACTGCTCAACGGCAAGCCGGAGCACCTTCGCTTTCTTCCTTCGTAGGTGGTGAGCGTTCGTCTCTACCGTCGTCAGCGACCGGTAGTAGACCCAAGTGAGGAGCCGTTCATCCTCCTCGGGCTCCGCCGGCAACCTGCGGCGGCGGCGCATAGATTGATCTGCCACGTCCCTCTCCCTTGCTCGCTGCCTGTCGCGGCGGGCGCTCACGCCGAGACGTGGGGGCAAAGCGGACTGTGCAGGAGGGGCCAGTTCCAGCGTCCGCGCTGCGCTGACGCGGGAGTGGTGATAGTGCAGATCCGGAGCCGCTCCTCATATCCACCTTCGACCGCTCCAGCGCAATGCCGAGGGCCAGCTCCTCCTTGGCGTTGTGGTCGGAGCCCAAGTTGCTGCTGGAGCTCGACATCTTGCCGGATTCGGTCAAAATCGAAGAGAGGACAGGAAGGGACGGAGCGTGCGAAGACAACAGAGTGAGCTAGGGTTCGGAGAGGGGACGAATTGGGTTTTTTTGGGGACGACATGGGGTCGATGGTGGGCCGGGCTGATCTGGCGGACGTGTCCGGGCCGTCGTGCCCAGGTCGCCCCATATCCGCCCTATATTTGGGTTGGATATAAGGGACGCCGGACAGCCTGGACATTTGAGACTGTTTTGAGGCGTCTGGGTGGGTCGATTTTTTTTGACCGGTCAGTGACCGGCTTGCCCATCCAAACGTTTGAGACGGGTTTGAGGTGCCCGGCAAGTTGGAGGAAATTCTGCATCCAATAGAACCTCTTGTTATAATTCCTTTATTTTTTTCATACGGTATAAAACACCCATTCATGTATTTTCTTGCCCAAATGATAAGTGCCACCGTGTGGCATGAAGCAATCCTGTCCTGACATTCTGAAAAAGAAAGTTATTATGCTTGACAACTAAAGTTGACATCCTCTCATCACTAAACTTGCTATAAAAACATTAAAGTTGTCATGTGTTCGTGCCACACATGTGACATTTATTAGGATCCCTTTTTATACTTTTGTAATCATTTATGATTAAAATGGGTATGCCGCTTTAATCCTACGGTTTCTTTTTCATTTCTATGTCTTAGAAAACTTGTGCATCAAGAGTCCATTAAAATCCTGCTTAAGACCACACATCTCTAAATTTGAAATGTGGATTTTAGTTGTTGTGCTTTTGGCAGGGATTTTTATTTCTTGTAACGAATGTTTTTCCAACCAAAAAACAAGGACTGCAGGCTACGAAGCCATTTGTTCTCCTTTTCACTCCCTTTTTTGCGCTACAATATATGGTCCGCTCCAACTTTATTGTCCTTTTTAAGCTCGGTCATCATCAATTTGTCTCCATGTTGCTGAGTTTTTCTATTCGGCAGCACACGACACAGGAAGAGTCTGCCGGTACGGAAGACTTGCAATCGGCCAGCCCCTTCACCGTGTCAGGATCCATTACATGTAGAGTTTGTATGCTTCCAGTAGCATACAAGTAGATGGAACCTGACACGGCATCAAATTAGTCCTGACCGGCGACTTGGCCAATTGCCGGTGCTTGGCGACATGCCGTTCTTCTTCCTCCCAATCCTTGCTCTCTGATTCCTCTTTCACTTATTCCCATCTCCAATTCTATTCTCCTCAATCCAGCCCTCTCGATTCTCTTAGATCTATTAATCCCCTTTTAATCTCGTCATTCCCGCTTCAGTTGGAGAAAGAGGAAGCAATTGGGCATGTTCTCTTCTCTTGATTCAGATCTAATCTGAGCTCTTTCCCACTGTTTCTGCAAGCCTTCGCGGTAGAATCAGAAACTTGTTTTATCAGGCTCGTTTGGCCATGGAGGTGGGGGTGAGCTCGACGGGACGGCTGTTGAGTGGCGGCCGGCGATGGGGAACGACCCTCTGGCTGGTCAGAGTTCTGCTCAGGAGCGGATAAGAGATCACTATGTTCCTCTCCTGGACATGGTTGACCTCAAGTGCAGGTGGCGTATGCTCATCTCGAAGGCGAAGAGGAGTGGTGTTGTGATCCGGCGGCTGCCGAAACCAAATGATGACAGGCTGTTGCCGATGCTGGCGGACCTAAGGGAGAAGGCGTGTGTCGGTGTCAAAACCGGCGGATCTCGGGTAGGGGGTCCCGAACTGTGCGTCTAGACTGAATGGTAACAGGAGGCAAGGGACACGAAGTTTTACCCAGGTTCGGGCCCTCTCGATGGAGGTAAAACCCTATGTCCTGCTTGATTAATATTGATGATATGGGTAGTAGAAGAGTAGATCTACCACGAGATCGGAGAGGCTAAACCCTAAAAGCTAGCCTATGGTATGATTGTCTATTGTCTCTATCGACTAGCCTGGCCTCGGTTTATATAATGCACCAGAGGCCTAGGATAACAAGAGTCCTAGCCGAATACGCCAGTGGGGTGGAGTCCTTGTCTTGATCGCCAAGTCTTGTGGAATCTTCCTTGTATGCGGCAGCTGTCCGAACTGGCCCATGAGTATACGGCCACGGGGGTCCTCGGCCCAATCTAACAGATCGGGAGATGACGTGTTGAGTACTCCCTAGTCCAGGACACCGTCAGTAGCCCCCTGAACCGGTCTTCAAGTTAGGGACGCTCCTCAATTCTTCCGAACTATTCTTCATCTTCGGTCGTCGGTCTTGAAAACTGGTTCAACAAATCTTCTTCGATCTTGAGGATCGCCGAAATGCATTCGACGGGTTTACACGTCAGGTATCCGAGGAGCCCCTTTAAGTTTCCGGCCTTTATCAATGCATTGTTTATTTTTATGCCACACCTCGAGTTTGAAGTTGTTCCCGGGAGGCAGTGTCCTCTTGCGTCCGAGCTCCAACGCCGGACTGCATTCGAGATATCTTTTGCAGCCGAGCACCAACGTCGGACCGCTTCCCAGCTCTAAGGCCGGAATGTATCCGAGCTCCAACGCCGGACTATGTATCCGAGCTCCAACGCCGGACTGTATCCGAGCTCCAATGCCGGACTATGTATCCGAGCTCCAACACCGGACTGTATCCGAGGTGTCGTAAATCACCTTGGTTCAAAGAAGTTTGAAGGAGTTTAACTGAGCTTAATGCCGGAAATGCCCTCTATGGAGCCAGCCACTAGCGCCCGAGCTTTATGTCGGACTGCTTCCGAGGTGGTGCACCACCCCTAATGTGGGCCGATTTTTGTGAATATTTTTTATTGGTGCAATTTATTCTTTGCCGAGATATATAGCTAGTAGCCCTCAAGGTGTGTATCGGTTTAAAACCCGAGATGCACCTGAAGAATGACGTAAGACCGCTGATCCCAATAGCCGCTGAGACTCAGGTTGATTTACAAAATCGGCCTGAGGATCAAGTCCAAGATCGGCAGAATACTTCGGGACACTAAAAGCGGCGTGCTCAGTCCTCAAGACTCAGGTTGGGTGCGGCCGACCAACCTGAGGATCAAAATCTCCTCGGAAACTATATTGCACATAAAATTTTCTGCATTGGACAAGCAATGCAGTAGCCCCCGAGACACTGGTCGGGTGGCAACACCGGATCAGGGGATCGATGTGCCCCTTTAATATTTGTAAATAATAGGCCCGAAGCCCAGTAGCCCCCGAGCCTTAATGCGGGCACGGGTGGCCGAATTAAGGATCAATATCCATAGTAAAATCGCAAATTATGTGTAATGACTCTATGTATCCAAGTACTTTATGTCATTAATGCTCGGATCCGCATTGTACCAAACTTTGTTGACCGACCATCGGCTTCCACCTCCTCGGCCAATAGCCGAGGAGTGTTTGTCCTACTTTATAAAGCCTTTATGAGGGCAAAGATTTATGACAAACAAGGCAATCTGGCCACACCGTTTTATAAACAAAGGTACGCAGAGAGATATGTTATATTACTGTTTAACAGAAGAAATGTCTTCCAAAAAAATAGTCCCGCTATCGGTTCCTTTCTTTGGTTTGTCATGCTAAGCATGACCATGAAACCTCAGCTCGAATTTAAGATAAAAATATCGAGGATTTAGTTTGGGAGGCCGGTTAATAGCCCCCGGTAGTGTTCGGCGACAGTCGAGGTCAAGCCGTAAACACTTCGGTCAATGTTATGAACTACCCATCATTTAACATAGTCATCGGATCGCTGACCAGTTTATGCTTATTGTGACAGTCAGTTTTCGGCTTTCTCCACTGAGGTGCTTGACCATGTGAGCTGGAAGCACAATTGCAGTGGTTCTCCCTTTGCACACCTAGCCGAACAAAGCGGAACGTAGGAGGAAAGCACAGGAGCCGAGCAACCCAACTATTGACCGAAGACACAATTCGAAACTGATGCATATATAGCAATATCCGAGAATGTTTTTGCCGAATCCCTAAAGGTGTCCGGCGTTGCACTGCGAGACTAATGCTGGAAAAACACAAATACTTTAAAAGTGCCAAAAAGATTGGAAAACCGAAAAACGTCAGTAAAAACATGACGCCCGAACAAGATCAAGTGTTCGGTGCCAATCCGAAAATTGGTCTTAAAAAAGTGCTTCTGTCGTGCTTTAACGTGACACATCCTATCTCAAGACTTCAAGCGGGTCATCCTACGGCTTCAACCTCCTATCTCGAAGGCGGAGTACTTCTCATTAGGCCAGTTTAGCAAACTAAACTCTAGCGGCTTTGAGAGAGAAATTAGGCTCCCCGGCTAGTAACCACACACTCGTGTCTAAAAGAGGAGTGATAAATAATAATAGTAAGAAAAACTTTGCAACGACTAAGAAGAAGAACACTTATTATAAAATGGCTCACATAAATTTAAGAGCCCCAAGTGCCTTGGGTAAAAAAATGATTGCATGTACCGAAGTACTTATATCATATCTATGTTCAACCGAACTTTAAACGCGTCTTAACCGACCGTCAGCTTCTCCCTCTTCGGTCAAGGACCGAAAAGTGTTATGTACTCCATCGGTCGAGAATATCGACGGTGTTTCCAATAACCAGGCAACCAGGCCATAAGGCTGTAACAGACAAAGCGCGCTCAGGGAACTTATGCTATATTACCGTGAAGTGTAAGAAGCATCTTTGAAAAAAATAGTACCCCCACCAATACCTTTCTTCGGTGCTCATTGTTATTATGAGACTTGTGCAATAGATTTTTTGTACTCATGAGTTCCGTTGTGTGCTGACCATCATTGAAAACTATAAGAGCGCTAGCTTTCGGCTTCACCCAGTCTAAGGTCCGGCTCGGGCGACCCGATCGTGACAATCGCAGAGGTGCTCCCTTTACTCCCTAGCCGAACAATCAGGAACGTAGGGGTAAACACAGGAGCGAGGCAACCCAGCTTGCAAATCGCTTAAGTCAATATGGTGCATATTGTGGCGTAATACACGAACAAGGAACAATGCCGTACAAGTATAATCATATGCAAGTGGAAAAGCTTCATGAAGGAAGCCCCCAAATGAATTGGGTATTTGAATTTATGCGTCACAAACAAAGTTTGGACAAGGAAATTTTTTACAAGCAACTTTTTTCCAAAAAAGTATAATGCTTGGTCGAGCCGAACACAAGTTAGAAATTAAAGCTTTGAGCATGAAAGCGACTTAGCTGGTTAATGTGTTCGGTATTGATGACGCGGTCCGAGCTTAATGCGGGGCAAGGTTCCATCCCCCAAGCTGGTCCCGAGGTGGCGGAGCGGAGAGCTCGACACGCCGAAGTGGTGACATAGCACGGTCAATGCAGACCGGCAAAGTGACGCCGAAGTCCCTGGATCATTTTCATGTGCACAAAAAATAGTGCAAACCGGAGATAATAGTAATAATGATAATTAAAAAAAATGTTACATAATAAATAATTTATGCAAAGTGAGGAATAGAAGAAATATGGCCTGGCGCCGAAGTCAACGTCGATGCAGGGTGTCGGCGTGATGTAGTAAAGGCGTGGCAAAGCCTGAATTCATAGGTCGGTCCGAGCTCCGGATGCGGTGTTCGCCGGACTATGTACGGAAACTGATCGAACCACCACGCGACCGTCGTTAATGCGGTCACCATTTGATAAACCTGTGTACATATCAGGGACAAACCAGAGTAATAATTCCTTGGGAAAAATGAACCCAAACAAGCAAAATATACTGGGATTAATAGCACCTGGTTTATTTGTTGTAGCAATCCGAAGGAAGGTGATTCCCAAAATTGGGACTCGCTCCTCACACCCATTGCCTGATGGGCGATAAAACGACGGCATGGCAATGCTGGTAAAGGTTGACTCGCTGAGGCAAAGCCCTCGGCCCAGCTAACGTGACGGAGCTGGTCGGCTAGTGACGCCGAAGTGTCTGGAGTAGGTTGATGAAGAGATGGCGAAGCCCCCGGTCCAGCTGAGATGTCGAAGCCTCGACGTCAGCCGATGAGTCGATGTAGGTCGGCGTGATGGACACCAGCTTGAAGAAGCAATAATGCGGCCCTGTCGATGCAGGTCGTGACGTGGTCGATGCCGGCTTGATGAAGCGACCGTGCGGCGATGCCGGTATGCCTGCTCCGTGTAATCCGTGGGGCGGCGATGTTGATGATGATTTATCCTTCGCGATGCCGGACTCTTGTTCGGCTTGCCGAGATGATGATCCGAAGAATTTGAGCTCGGCTAAAGTGACGACGTGTCTAGCGCAGGTTGGCAGCCGTGGAGTAATATTGCCGGACTGGTTTGACACCAGCATGATGTTGAAGATCATGTTCAAAAGATCTTAAAGTTAGTGGGATGTGTTCGGGAACAAAACACAATACCCCATACAAAACTTCCTTCAAAAGGGATGTCCGAAATCCCGTTCATAAAAAAAATGAACTCGGGTCGGATTCGTTTTCGCACAGAAAACAGATCCGAAAAGTGATGCACTAATCGGAAGGTTCCCGGAGGTTGGACGGTCGGATCGAGCTGAAATTTTGAGAGGTGGTAGATATAGGAATTCTGCAGCCGATCAACGATTGAATCTTCCAAAGGACGTCCGAGCTAGAAGCTGGACACCACGCCCTAAACTCATCCAAATTCCCATCCAGATTTGACAGGGCTCCGGTATATCGTGGATTGCCAGAGATTCCTCCATCGGAACTCGACGAAATTTTCCAGGGTTGTTATAGACTCAATTCCGCACAATTCCACCAAAGCGATCGTCAAAACGATACTCGAGGAGGTGGTGGTGGCAGATACGAATTCGCTGTCCAAAAGAAACAGCACGGTAGCTTGAGGGCAATGTTGACGTTGAGCCCCCGAGCTCCATAGATGATTCCCCCGTGATCTTGATAGAGATCGGAGTTGATGTTTGATGAAGGCCCTCGTCCGAACATGGTGATCCAAACACGGGGCGCAATTCTTGGTCGAACCAAGGTGACCAGTCGAACTGGTGACGAAGACGCCGAAGTCGCAGTTGATCTGCAGGCGAGCCATCGATCCTTTTGTCGATCACACAGCGGAACTCTCAATGAAAGCACCAATATCGGTGTCAAAACCGATGGATCTCGGGTAGGGGGTCCCGAACTGTGCGTCTAGGCTGGATGGTAACCGGAGGCAAGGGACACGGAGTTTTACCCAGGTTCGGGCCCTCTCGATGGAGGTAAAACCCTACGTCCTGCTTGATTAATATTGATGATATAGGTAGTAGAAGAGTAGATCTACCATGAGATCGGAGAGGCTAAACCCTAGAAGCTAGCCTATGGTATGATTGTCTATTGTCTCTATCGACTAGCCTGACCTTGGTTTATATAATGCACCAGAGGCCTAGGGTAACAAGAGTCCTAGCCGAATACGCGGGTGGGGTGGAGTCCTTGTCTTGATCACCAAGTCTTGTGGAATCTTCGTTGTATGTGGCAGCTGTCCGAACTGGCCCATGAGTATACGGCCATGGGGGTCCTCGGCCCAATCTAATAGATCGGGAGATGACGTGTTGAGTACCCCCTAGTCCAGGACACCGTCAGCGTGGGCTATCTTGGAGCATTGTACAGAGGGCCAGGTTGGTGGGGAAATCCTAGGGAACAATAATTATACTTCTCCTGCGTAGGAAGAAACAAGGACGAAACTAACCAACGTGGAAATTCAGTCTGGATGTGCGATGAAAAGGAAAGATGTGGAGGTAAGGACAGATATCTTATATCCTCATGTCGTGCCAGGGGAAGGAACGAAGGAAATCAGAGGGGTTCAGGGAGACAATTTGATCGTGATGCCGGCAGAAAAGAATTTGGATGGAGGAGTCTATTTCCAATTCTGGCAAGAGGTTGTATTACACTGGACAGTAAGGAATGGAGTATGGATGATTGTGAGGATCGCGGAGAAGATTGCAAAAGCTATTGTTGGTGGGAGCGATGGAAAAAGGAAGTTGGGATTCAGACCAGGCTGGTCATGCATTTTACGAAGTTCAGCAGTCGGCGACGAAGGCATCATCATATCGGTTGTAGGGGACATGGTAATGGACCTCCAGGTTTCACCATTGAGGATCAAACACATTGCCAATATAGCGAGGAAAATTAATCAGTGTGCACATTGCAAGGATACAACCAAGCCAGAGAACAGTTTTGTCTTGTTTCAGGGTAACAATTGTGATCTGATTGTGGAAAAGAAGAAGGAAGGAGTAAGCAAACAACTCTTCAAAGCATTTCAATATAGAAATGGGTATGGCAGAGGAAAGATATCTAGGTTTAAAAATAACCATTCTAGCTTATTATCGGCGGGCTCCCTCGGGGGGTGTCGCCGGAAGCAATGAATATTCTAAGTCTGAACTGTCGAGGGTGCGGACGGCCCGAGACAGTTCGAGAAATTAGCAGTCTCATTAGGCTGCACCGTCCATCATTGGTCTTTCTTTCAGAGACCAAGCTTTCTGATAAGAGAGCGCAAGACTTGAGGTGGAGATTTGGATTCAGTAACGCGTTCGCTGTGAAGTGTGAGGGATTAAGCGGAGGACTAGCTCTTTTCTGGAACAATGACTCTATTGTTTCCCTAAAATCTTTTAGTAATCTTCATATTGATGTGTTGGTTCAGAATGGAAGTATGGGGGACAGAGAATGGAGGTTTACTGGTTTTTATGGTGAACCGGTGTGTGCTCGAAGGAAGCAGAGCTGGGATCTTCTCCATTTCCTTCGACGGGAGTGTGATCACCCGTGGATTTGTTCTGGGGATTTCAACGAGGTCTTGGATGCCTCAGAGCAATTTGGTGGGAACATGAGAGCAGAGAGACAGATGGAAGGGTTCCAGGAGGTTGTGGATTATTGTCGTTTTAATGATTTGGGTTTCTCTGGTCTTCCTTTTACTTGGGATAACAAACAATATGGAAGGAACAATATTAAAGTGCGGCTGGACTGCAGTTTTGGTGATAATCATTTTATGGAGTTGTATGATAATACTTTGGTTATACATATACAGACTTCTGAGTCCGATCATTGTGCCTTGTTGACGTCTATCTGGAGTTCAGATTGGAAGGATGAGGGGGTGTTCTCTCGACCCTTTCGGTTTGAAAATGCTTGGACAAGACATGCTCGTTATGAGGAAGTTGTTAAAGAGGGTTGGCTTGATGGTGCTTGTGATCTGGCTGCTGTTCATGCAGCGTTGGCGAATGTCAAATGCCGACTTCAGCGTTGGAGCAAAGAAGAGTTTGGTTCTGTACCTAAGCAATTAAAGAAAATGCGAGATCGGATGGAAACAATAAGGGCTTCATCTATTGGAGTTGGCCCAAGCAGGGAAGAAAGGAACCTTATGAGGAACATCTCTGAACTTTTATCTAGGGAAGAAGCAATGGCACGACAAAGGTCACGGGTACAATGGCTCGCTGAAGGGGACCGGAATACAGAATTTTTTCATGCCAGAGCCAGAGAAAGAATGAGAACAAATAAAATTAAACATTTGAAGAATGATGAGGGAGACGTGGTCATAGATCAAACCCAACTAGAAACTCTTGCTAACATTTTTTACAAAACTTTGTTTTCTGCGCAGGAACATACCATCCCTGAGGTTTTTACGACTTGGGTACCGAGGAAAGTTTCAGATGAGATGAATGAGAGACTTTGCTCAGCTGTCTCAGACATGGAGATCGAACAAGCACTGTTTATGATGCATCCTAACAAATCTCCGGGCCCGGGCGGTTTCACTGCAGGCTTTTATATTCGACATTGGTCTCTTCTCAAGGGGGCGGTCTGCCGTGCTGTTCGAGATTTCCTTGAGGAAGGAAATATGCCCGAGACGGTAAACAATACAAGACTTGTTCTAATACTGAAGATTATGGCCCCTCAGGACCTTACACAGTTTCGACCCATTGCATTGTGCAACGTTCTTTATAAGATCGCTTCTAAAGTTTTGTCTCTCCGGCTAAGACCAATCTTGAATGGGATTATCTCTGAGGAGCAGAGCGTCTTTGTGCCGGGGCATTTAATCACCGACAATGTTTTAACAGCGTACGAATGCATCCACTATCTGAAAAGGAAGAAAGGTAAATCTGGAGCATGTGCTATCAAACTTGATATGGCTAAAGCCTATGATCGTGTGGAGTGGTCATATTTGAGAGCGGTGATGCTGAAACTAGGTTTTGCTGAGGCCTGGGTTGAAAGAGTTATGAAATGTGTGGAGACGGTTTCATTTTCAGTCCGTGTTAATGGGAAGTTCTCTGATTTTTTCAAGCCTACAAGAGGGATTCGTCAAGGTGATCCAATATCGCCGTATCTCTTCTTGTTATGTGCGGGCTTAGTAGCTTATTCAAATCCAAGGGACCTTTGTACCTATTTCGAGGTGTCCGAGTTGGTATTCATGCTCCATGGATATCCCATTTGTTGTTCGCGGATGATTTCCTTGTTTTCACTCCAGCAACCATGGAGGGAGCTGGGAGACTTCAGGAGATTCTTGACCTATATAGGGAGGGATCAGGACAGTTAGTGAACAAATCCAAGTCGGATGTTTTCTTTAGTTCAAATTGTACACCTGAAATGAAGGGGGTTGTCCACAATGGTGTTGGTGTTGCCACAAAAGCACTGATGGAGAAGTACCTTGGCCTTCCTACAGCCTTGCACTAGTAGAAAAAGGGTCAAACGTGAAGCACATTAGTGCCGGTTTGTATTTGAGCCGGCACTAATGTATACATTAGTGCCGGTTCCAACGGCTAGCCGGGCCGCTTTCATTAGTACCGGTTCGTGGCGAACCTTTAGCACCGGTTCGTGCCACGAACCGGTACTAATGAGAGTGGTGGCAGGATGTTGTCAGAATGGGGCCCCTCCAGACCCTTTAGTACTGGTTCTTGGCACAAACCGGTACTAAAGGTCGTCCTACATAAACCCTTCGTCCACCCGAGCTTGCTCTGTTCTTCCCCTTTCCCCTCTCCTCTCTGTTCTTCCCCTCTTCCTCTCGAGCTCATCACACATTTTGCCCAAAATTTGTCAAGATTTGAAGGCCCCCATCCATTCAAATGATCACAAAGGTTAGCAACTTTGTCCTTTCATCTCTCATTGCTAGATTAGCTCTTGCAATGCTTTATATAGTGATTAATTTGTGAGTTTAGTAATTTGGGAGGATATATATATATATGTGCTAGTATTTGATTTATATGCAATTTGAGGTCAAAAATAACACTTAGTTTGCATATGTAGGTGTGGTTTACTTAGTGCCTTCTAAATCTCCATCGTAGCCACCGTCGATCGCCGGCACCGTCCCGTCGCCGGCACCACCTTGTGGTGAGCCTCTTGTTCATGAAATTTTATATAAAAATTGATGTTTGTGTGATTTGGATATATAGTTACTCGTATAATTATCTTACCCGTACGTTGTTTGTTATACATATAGTGCCATGGTTTTGATATCCGTCCCCGTCGGCCCTAGTCCTTATTATGATTCGGATGTGGTATGTATATTCTCTTTTAAAACTAGTTGCATTTCGTGTTTATGACAAATTATGCCCGTCAAGTTGACATAGAAATTTTTTCTAGGAGGTATGTGAACCGAAAATTCCAACTGACCCTATTGCCGAGAGGTTAAATTTAGTTGAAAGAGAAAACGAGTACTTGAAAGAAAAGTTGAAAAGAATTGAGGGGGAGAAGATGGAATTGGAGTTGCATGTTGCCGATGTCGTCGATGATCACAAGATCAAGATGGAGAAAATGCGCTTGAAGATTAGAAAGATTAGAAAATATGCCATCGATAGTGAGGCTTGGTATCATTATGCTGTTGGATCCATTGTTACCTTAGTTGCGATCTTGATCGTATTTGTTGTTGCATTTAAATGCTTTAGCTAGAGAGTTATTTGTTTGTTGCATTTAAGTGTTGTATGAACTTGTATTAATTTGGTCTATTTGGTGTTGTGTAATGAAGATGAGCCGGCAATGGATGTACGATGACCGATGCTCTCCCCAGTTTGTTGAGGGCGTGCATACTTTTCTGCTTGCGGCTGAGGCAAACAAGCGGGCGGATGGTTTTATGCCTTGTCCATGTGCTCGCTGTAAGAATGGTCACAATTACTCTACGTCAAGAACCATTCACGTCCGCCTGTTTAAGTCCGGTTTCATGCCCCATTATAATGTTTGGACCAAGCACGGAGAAAGAGGGGTTATGATGGAAGACAATGAAGAAGAAGAGGACGACGACAGCTATCCTGGCCATGGGTTCCCTGAATACGATGATACAACAATGGGGGAAGAAGCTGAGCCGGTAATGCGGGAAGAAGTTGAGCCGGCAATGCGGGAAGAAGTTGAAGAAGAGGCATCAGATGAGCCCGTTGATGATCTAGGTCGGGCCATTGCCGATGCAAAGAGAAACTGCGCAAGTGATTTGGAGAAGAAGAAGTTGCAGCGCATGTTAGAGGATCACAAAAAATTGCTGTACCCGAATTGCGTAGGTGACAAGAAAAAGCTGGGCACCACACTGGAATTGCTGCAATGGAAGGCAGAGAATGGTGTATCTGACAAGGGATTTGGAAAGTTGCAGGTAATGATAAAGGATATGCTTCCAAAGGACAACGAATTGCCCGAGAGTACGTACGAAGCAAAGAAGGCTATCTGCCCTCTAGGGTTAGAGATGCAGAAGATACATGCATGCCCTAATGATTGCATCCTCTACCGCGGTGAGTACGAGGATTTGAACGCTTGCCCGGTATGTGGTGCATTGCGCTATAAGATCAGCCGCGATGACCCTGGTGATGTCGAGGGCCGGCGCTCCAGGAAGAAGATTCCTGCCAAGGTGATGTGGTATGCTCATATAATACCACGGTTGAAATGTTTGTTCCAAAACAAAGAGCATGCCAAGGCGATGCGATGGCACAGAGAAGACCGTAAGAAAGACGGAAAGTTGAGAGTACCCGCTGACGGGTCGCAGTGGAGAAAAATCGAAAGAAAGTACGGGAAGGAGTTTGCAGATGACGCAAGGAGCGTATGGTTTGGTCTAAGCGCAGATGGCATTAATCCTTTTGGGGAGCAGAGCAGCAACCATAGCACCTGGCCTGTGACTCTATGTTTGTATAACCTTCCTCCTTGGTTGTGCATGAAGCGGAAGTTCATTATGATGCCAGTGCTCATCCAAGGCCCTAAGCAACCCGGCAACGACATTCATGTGTACCTAAGGCCATTAGTTGAAGAACTCTTACAACTGTGGAATGGAACAGGTGTACGTGCGTGGGATGAGCACATGGGGGGAGAATTTGACCTAAAGGCGTTGCTGTTCGTGACCATCAATGATTGGCCTGCTCTCAGTAACCTTTCAGGACAGACAAACAAGGGATACCGCACATGCACACACTATTTGGACGATACCCACAGTATATATTTGGCTAATTGTAAGAAGAATGTGTACCTGGGACATCGTCGATTTCTTCCGAGCAGGCATCCCGTAAGAAAGAAAGGCAAGCATTTCAAAGGTGAGGCGGATCACCGGACGAAGCATGACCACCGTACTGGTGTTGATGTACATGATATGGTCAAGGATTTGAAGGTGGTCTTTGGAAAGGGTCCTGGTGGACAACCTGTTCCGAATGACGCTGACGGACGCGCACCCATGTGGAAGAAGAAATCTATATTTTGGGACCTGCCCTATTGGAAACACCTAGAGGTCCGCTCCGCAATCGATGTGATGCACGTGACGAAGAATCTTTGTGTGACCCTGCTTGGCTTCTTGGGCGTGTATGGGAAGACAAAAGATACACCTGAGGCACGGGAGGACCAGCAACGTATGCACGGAAAAGACGGCATACATCAGGATCATGCAAGCTACGCTCTTACCAAAGAAGAGAAGGAAATCTTCTTTGAATGCCTGCTCAGTATTAAGGTACCGTCTGGCTTCTCGTCGAATATAAAGGGAATAATAAACATGGCAGAGAAAAAGTTCCAGAACCTAAAGTCTCATGACTGCCACGTGATTATGACGCAACTGCTTCCGGTTGCATTGAGGGGGCTTCTACCGGAAAATGTTCGATTAGCCATTGTGAAGCTATGTGCATTTCTCAATGCAATCTCTCAGAAGGTAATCGATCCAGAAATCATACCAAGGTTACAGAATGATTTGGTGCAATGTCTTGTCAGTTTCGAGTTGGTGTTCCCACCATCCTTCTTCAACATCATGACGCACGTCCTAGTTCACCTATGCGAAGAGATTAACGTTTTGGGTCCTGTATTTCTACACAATATGTTCCCCTTTGAGAGGTTCATGGGAGTCTTAAAGAAATATGTTCATAACCGTGCTAGTCCAGAAGGAAGCATCTCCAAGGGCCGTCAAAATGAGGAGGTCATTGAGTTTTGTATTGACTTTATTCCTGACCTTAAGCCGATTGGTGTTCCTGAATCGCGGCATAAGGGCAGACTGGATGGAAAAGGCACGCTAGGAGGGGAAGAAATAATATGTATGGACGGACATTCTCTCACTGAAGCACACTACACAGTTCTACAGAATTCCGCCTTGGTGGCTCCGTATATGGATGAACACAAGAATTTGCTACGCTCCAAACACCCGGAGCGGTCTGATGACTGGATTACACGTGAACAAACCAGGAGTTTCGCCAGCTGGTTGCAAGCACGTACCATGCATGACACCTCTATTGAAGATGACATGTACTTGTTGTCCCAGTTACCATCTTCGAATATAATGACTTTCAAAGGGTACCAGATAAATGGTAATACATTTTACACGATCGCCCAAGATAAGAAGAGCACCAACCAAAATAGTGGTGTCCGCTTTGATGCAGAAACCAAGACGGGAAAGGAAACATATTATGGTTATATACAGGACATATGGGAACTTGACTATCGACGTGGTTTGAAGGTCCCTTTGTTTCGGTGCAAATGGGTCAATATGACACGAGGCGGGGTAACGGAAGACCCGTAGTACGGAATGACAATAGTGGATCTCAACAATCTTGCGTATGCAGACGAACCATTCGTCCTAGCCAATGATGTGGCACAGGTTTTCTATGTGAAGGACATGTCTACCAAGCCAAGAAAAAGAAAAGATAAGGAAGCGAATGCATCGTACGATGAGCCAAAGCGGCACATAGTTCTTTCTGGGAAGAGAAACATCGTGGGAGTGGATGACAAGACAGACAAGTCAGAAGATTATGAAAAGTTTGATGAAATTGCTCCATTCACAGTGAATATTGACCCGAGCATCCCGTTAAATGATGAAGATTTTCCATGGTTACGGTGCAAAGGGACACACACGAAGAAAAAGTTTCACACCCAAAGATCTGGGATGTGATCGGCTTCACTAGCTATCATCACTTTCTTCTGTGTTTCACACCCAGAAGGGAATGTCTGTAATAGTTAGGGTAGTTAATTATGTGTTTTGGCATTTGAAACGCGAAGAAATTTTATGTGCAAACAAATTCTTTCATGCCTTTACTGATTTTTAAAGTTAAGTTATTCACAAACTAGTGATTCACACTAATTTCAACTAATTCAAAATTTAAACTATTCAAATTTGAAAACTACGAGCACTAACAGAAAATTTGTAATTTTTTGTACCTAAAGCAAAAATATTCACAAAGAAACTCTAAATACACAAAAAAACAACTCAAAAATAAATAAAGCAAAAAAATAAAAAAAGCCCGCCTACTAGGTTAGAGTGGCCTACATACGACTAGAAACCCAACCCGTTTTTGGGCCAGGATGCAGGCCCGCAAAGGCTCGGTAGGCCCACGGGGCAGCACATCACAGGTAGGCCCAGAAGGCCTGCATTTGAGAGGAGCTCGAAGGAGCAGCCGCGGCTGGGTTTATAAACCAGTGCGGCTGCCCTTCGCTAGGCGAGGTGGGACTAAGCTTTGCGCCCCTCGCCCGGCAGCGCACCCCCCTTTAGTACCGGTTCGTGGCACCAACCGGTACTAAAGGGGGGGCCTTTAGTACCGGTCGGAGCCACCAACCGGTACTAAAGGGGGTCGCTTCCCGCCGCTTGGCCTGGCCAAAACAGGCCTTTAGTACCGGTTGGTGGCTCCAACCGGTACTAAAGGTGTCCCCTATATAAGAAACACTTCGAAATTTTTCAGTTTCTCATCTCCCACTTCTCTCTGCCGCCGCCCCGTCCCGCGCCGTCGCCGCCCCCGTCGCGCCGTCCCCGTCGACTCCGTGACGCCCCCGTCCTCGTCGCGTCGTCCCCGTCGACTCCGCGGCACCCCCGTCGCCGTCCCAGTGGCCGATCCCCTCGCTTTGCCGTCGCCATCGCCTTTGGATCGACCTCGCCTCGCCGTCGCCTCGACCTTGCCTGCGCGCGCTGTGAGCCCTGTTTTGGGGAACGTAGTAATTTCAAAAAAATTCCTACGCACAGGCAAGATCATGGTGATGCATAGCAACGAGGGGGAGAGTGTTGTCTACGTACCAACGCAGACCGACTGCGGAAGCGATCACACAACATAGAGGAAGTAGTCGTACGTCTTCTTCCCGATCCGACCGATCCAAGCACCGTTACTCCGGCACCTCCGAGTTCTTAGCACACGTTCAGCTCGATGACGATCCTCGGGCTCCGATCCAGCAAAGCGTCGAGGAAGAGTTCCGTCAGCACGACGGCGTGGTGACGATCTTGATGTACTACCGACGCAGGGCTTCGCCTAAGCTCTACAACGATATGACCGAGGTGGAATTTGGTGGCAGGGGGCACCGCACACGGCTAAGGAACGATCTCAAGGATTAACTTGTGTGTCTTGGGGTGCCCCCTGCCCCCGTATATAAAGGTTGGAGGAGGGGGAGCCGGCCGGCCAGGGAGAGGAGGCGCAGGGGAGTCCTACTCCTACCGGGAGTAGGACTCCTCCCCCCAATCCTAATCCTATTAGGACTCCCGGGGGGAAAAGGAGAGAGAAGGGGGGCCGGCCCCTATCCTAGTCCTACTAGGACTTTGGGAAGGGGGGCGCCGGCCAGCTTGTGGGCTTTCCCTTTTTCTCCTTTTCCACTAAGGCCCAATAGGCCCATTAGTCTCCCGGGGGGTTCCGGTAACCCTCCCGGTATTCCGGTAAAATCCCGATTTCACCCGGAACACTTCCGATGTCCAAACATAGGCTTCCAATATATCAATCTTTACGTCTCGACCATTTCGAGACTCCTCGTCATGTCCGTGATCTCATCCGGGACTCCGAACAACCTTCGGTACATCAAAATGCATAAACTCATAATAACTGTCATCGTAACATTAAGCGTGCGGACCCTACGGTTCGAGAACAATGTAGACATGACCGAGACACGTCTCCGGTCAATAACCAATAGCGGGACCTGGATGCCCATATTGGCTCCTACATATTCTACGAAGATCTTTATCGGTCAGACCGCATAACAACATACGTTGTTCCCTTTGTCATCGGTATGTTACTTGCCCGAGATTCGATCGTCGGTATCCAATACCTAGTTCAATCTCGTTACCGGCAAGTCTCTTTACTCGTTCCGTAATACATCATATCACAACTAACATATTAGTTGCAGTGCTTGCAAGGCTTATGTGATGTGCATTACCGAGAGGGCCCAGAGATACCTCTCCGACAATCGGAGTGACAAACCCTAATCTCGAAATACGCCAACCCAACATCTACCATTGGAGACACCTGTAGCACTCCTTTATAATCACCCAGTTACGTTGTGACGTTTGGTAGTACCCAAAGTGTTCCTCCGATAAACGGGAGTTGCATAATCTCATAGTTATAGGAACATGTATAAGTCATGAAGAAAGCAATAGCAACATACTAAACGATCGGGTGCTATGCTAATGGAATGGGTCATGTCAATCAGATCATTCTACTAATGATGTGACCTCGTTAATCAAATAACAACTCTTTGTTCATGGTTAGGAAACATAACCATCTTTGATTAACAAGCTAGTCAAGTAGAGGCATACTAGTGACACTTTGTTGGTCTAT
The DNA here is from genome assembly GCA_034509565.1 of Triticum monococcum. Classification (NCBI taxonomy): domain Eukaryota; kingdom Viridiplantae; phylum Streptophyta; class Magnoliopsida; order Poales; family Poaceae; genus Triticum; species Triticum monococcum. The sequence goes on from CM067845.1 coordinate 679,177,441, forward strand.
GTATTCACACATGTATTATGTTTCCGGTTAATACAATTCTAGCATGAATAATAAACATTTATCATGATATAAGGAAATAAATAATAACTTTATTATTGCCTCTAGGGCATATTTCCTTCAGTCTCCCACTTGCACTAGAGTCAATAATCTAGATTACACAGTAATGATTCTAACACCCATGGAGCCTTGGTGCTGATCATGTTTTGCTCGTGGAAGAGGCTTAGTCAACGGGTCTGCAACATTTAGATCCGTATGTATCTTGCAAATCTCTATGTCTCCCACCTGGACTAAATCCCGGATGGAGTTGAAGCGTCTTTTGATGTGCTTGGTTGTTTGTGAAATCTGGATTCCTTTGCCAAGGCAATTGCACCAGTATTGTCACAGAAGATTTTCATTGGACCCGATGCACTAGGTATGACACCTAGATCGGATATGAACTCCTTCATCCAGACTCCTTCGTTTGCTGCTTCCGAAGCAGCTATGTACTCCGCTTCACATGTAGATCCCGCTACGACGCTTTGTTTAGAACTGCACCAACTGACAGCTCCACCGTTTAAAGTAAACACGTATCCGGTTTGCGATTTAGAATCATCCGGATCAGTGTCAAAGCTTGCATCAACGTAACCTCTTACGGTGAGCTCTTTGTCACCTCCATATACGAGAAACATATCCTTAGTCCTTTTCAGGTATTTCAGGATGTTCTTGACCGCTGTCCAGTGATCCACTCCTGGATTACTTTGGTACCTCCCTGCTAAACTTATAGCAAGGCACACATCAGGTCTGGTACACAGCATTGCATACATGATAGAGCCTATGGCTGAAGCATAGGGAACATCTTTCATTTTCTCTCTATCTTCTGCAGTGGTCGGGCATTGAGTCTGACTCAACTTCACACCTTGTAACACAGGCAAGAACCCTTTCTTTGCTTGATCCATTTTGAACTTCTTCAAAATCTTGTCAAGGTATGTGCTCTGTGAAAGTCCAATTAAGCGTTTTGATCTATCTCTATAGATCTTTATGCCTAATATGAAAGCAGCTTCCCCGAGGTCTTTCATCGAAAAACTTTTATTCAAGTATCCCTTTATGCTATCCAGAAATTCTATATCATTTCCAATCAGCAATATGTCATCCACATATAATATCAGAAATGCTACAGAGCTCCCACTCACTTTCTTGTAAATACAGGCTTCTCCAAAAGTCTGTATAAATCCAAATGCTTTGATCACACTATCAAAGCGTTTATTCCAACTCCGAGATGCTTGCACCAGTCCATAAATGGATCGCTGGAGTTTGCATACTTTGTTAGGTCCCTTTGGATCGACAAAACCTTCTGGTTGTATCATATACAACTCTTCTTCCAGAAATCCATTCAGGAATGCAGTTTTGACATCCATCTGCCATATTTCATAATCATAAAATGCGACAATTGCTAACATAATTCTGACGGACTTAAGCATCGCTACGGGTGAGAAGGTCTCATCGTAGTCAACCCCTTGAACTTGTCGAAAACCTTTTGTGACAAGTCGAGCTTTATAGACAGTAACATTACCGTCAGCGTCAGTCTTTTTCTTGAAGATCCATTTATTCTCAATTGCTTGCCGATCATCGGGCAAGTCAACCAAAGTCCATACTTTGTTCTCATACATGGATCCCATCTTAGATTTCATGGCCTCAAGCCACTTTGCGGAATCTGGGCTCACCATCGCTTCTTCATAGTTCGTAGGTTCATCATGATCTAGTAGCATGACTTCCAGAACTGGATTACCGTACCACTCTGGTGCAGATCTCACTCTGGTTGATCTACGTGGTTCAGTAGCATCTTGCCCTGAAGTTTCATGATCATCATCATTAGCTTCCTCACTGATTGGTATAGGTGTCGCAGAAACAATTTTCTGTGATGTACTATTTTCCAATAAGGGAGCAGGTACAGTTACCTCATCAAGTTCTACTTTCCTCCCACTCACTTCTTTCGAGAGAAACTCCTTCTCTAGAAATGATCCATTCTTAGCAACGAATGTCTTGCCTTCGGATCTGTGATAGAAGGTATACCCAACAGTTTCCTTTGGGTATCCTATGAAGACACATTTCTCCGCTTTGGGTTCGAGCTTATCAGGTTGAAGCTTTTTCACATAAGCATCGCAGCCCCAAACTTTAAGAAACGACAACTTTGGTTTCTTGCCAAACCATAGTTCATAAGGTGTCGTCTCAACGGATTTTGATGGTGCCCTATTTAACGTGAATGCGGCCGTCTCTAAAGCATAACCCCAAAACGATAGCGGTAAATCAGTAAGAGACATCATAGATCGCACCATATCTAGTAAAGTACGATTACGACGTTCGGACACACCATTACGTTGTGGTGTTCCGGGTGGCGTGAGTTGCGAAACTATTCCACAATTTTTCAAATGTATACCAAACTCGTAACTCAAATATTCTCCTCCACGATCAGATCGTAGAAACTTTATTTTCTTGTTACGATGATTTTCAACTTCACTCTGAAATTCCTTGAACTTTTCAAATGTTTCAGACTTATGTTTCATTAAGTAGATATACCCATATCTGCTTAAATCATCTGTGAAGGTGAGAAAATAACGATATCCGCCACGAGCCTCAATATTCATCGGACCACATACATCGGTATGTATGATTTCCAACAAATCTGTTGCTCTCTCCATAGTACCGGAGAACGGTGTTTTAGTCATCTTGCCTATGAGGCACGGTTCACAAGTACCAAGTGATTCATAATCAAGTGGTTCCAAAAGCCCATCAGTATGGAGTTTCTTCATGCGCTTTACACCGATATGACCTAAACGGCAGTGCCACAAATAAGTTGCACTATCATTATTAACTTTGCATCTTTTGGCTTCTACATTATGAATATGTGTATTACTATATTTGAGATTCAACAAGAATAGACCACTCTTCAAAGGTGCATGACCATAAAAGATATTATTCATATAAATAGAACAACCATTATTCTCTGATTTAAATGAATAACCGTCTCGCATTAAACAAGATCCAGATATAATGTTCATGCTCAACGCTGGCACCAAATAACAATTATTGAGGTCTAATATTAATCCCGAAGGTAGATGTAGAGGTAGCGTGCCGACCGCGATCACATCGACTTTGGAACCGTTTCCCACGCGCATCGTCACCTCGTCCTTTGCTAGCGTCCGCTTATTCCGTAGTCCCTGTTTCGAGTTGCAAATATTAGCAACAGAACCAGTATCAAATACCCAGGTGCTACTGCAAGCTCTAGTAAGGTACACATCAATAACATGTATATCACATATACCTTTGCTCACTTTGCCATCCTTCTTATCCGCCAAATACTTGGGGCAGTTCCGCTTCCAGTGACCAGTCTGCTTGCAGTAGAAGCACTCAGTTTCAGGCTTAGGTCCAGACTTGGGTTTCTTCTCCTGAGCAGCAACTTGCTTGCTGTTCTTCTTGAAGTTTCCCTTCTTCTTCCCTTTGCCCTTTTTCTTGAAACTAGTGGTTTTGCTAACCATCAACACTTGATGCTCCTTCTTGATTTCTACCTCCGCAGCTTTCAGCATTGCGAAGAGCTCGGGAATAGTCTTGTTCATCCCTTGCATATTATAGTTCATCACGAAGCTCTTGTAGCTTGGTGGCAGTGATTGTAGAATTCTGTCAATGACGCAGTCATCTGGAAGATTAACTCCCATCTGAATCAAGTGATTGTTATACCCAGACATCTTGAGTATATGCTCACTGACAGAACTGTTCTCCTCCATCTTACAGCTATAGAACTTATTGGAGACTTCATATCTCTCAATTCGGGCATTTGCTTGAAATATTAACTTCAACTCCTGGAACATCTCATATGCTCCATGACGTTCAAAACGTCGTTGAAGTCCCGATTCTAAGCCGTAAAGCATGGCACACTGAACTATCGAGTAGTCATCAGCTTTGCTCTGCCAGACGTTCATAACATCTGGCGTTGCTCCAGCAGCAGGCCTGGCACCCAGCGGTGCTTCCAGGACGTAATTCTTCTGTGCAGCAATGAGGATAATCCTTAGGTTACGGACCCAGTCCGTGTAATTGCTACCATCATCTTTCAACTTCGCTTTCTCAAGGAACGCATTAAAATTCAACGGAACAACAGCACGAGCCATCTATCTACAATCAACATAAACAAGCAAGATACTATCAGGTACTAAGTTCATGATAAGTTTAAGTTCAGTTAATCAAATTACTTAGGAACTCCCACTTAGATAGACATCCCTCTAATCCTCTAAGTGATCACGTGATCCAAATCAACTAAACCATAACCGATCATCACGTGAGATGGAGTAGTTTTCAATGGTGAACATCGTCATGTTGATCATATCTACTATATGATTCACGCTCGACCTTTCGGTCTCTGTGTTCCGAGGCCATATCTGCATATGCTAGGCTCGTCAAGTTTAACCTGAGTATTCTGCGTGTGCAAAACTGGCTTGCACCCGTTGTAGATGGACGTAGAGCTTATCACACCCGATCATCACGTGGTGTCTGGGCACGACGAACTTTGGCAACGGTGCATACTCAGGGAGAACACTTCTTGATAATTTTGTGAGAGATCATCTTATAAGCTACCGTCAATCAAAGCAAGATAAGATGCATAAAAGGATAAACATCACATGCAATCAATATAAGTGATATGATATGGCCATCATCATCTTGTGCTTGTGATCTCCATCTCTGAAGCACCGTCATGATCACCATCGTCACCGGCGCGACACCTTGATCTCCATCGTAGCATCGTTGTCGTCTCGCCAATCTTATGCTTCCACGACTATCACTACCGCTTAGTAATAAAGTAAAGCATTACATCGCGATTGCATTGCATACAATAAAGCGACAACCATATGGCTCCTGCCAGTTGCCGATAACTCGGTTACAAAACATGATCATCTCATACAATAAAATCAGCATCATGCCTTGACCATATCACATCACAACATACCCTGCAAAAACAAGTTAGACGTCGTCTACTTTGTTGTTGCAAGTTTTACGTGGCTGCTACGGGCTTAAGTAAGAACTCATCTCACCTACGCATCAAAACCACAACGATAGTTCGTCAAATAGACTCCGTTTTAACCTTCGCAAGGACCGGGCGTAGTCACACTTGGTTCAACTAAAGTTGGAGAGACAGTCTTCCGCAAGCCATCTATGTGCAAAGCACGTCGAGGGAACCGGTCTCGCGTAAGAGTACGCGTAAGGTTGGTCCGTATCGTCTCAACCAACAATACCGCCGAACCAAAGTATGACATGCTGGTAGGCAGTATGACTTGTATCGCCCACAACTCACTTGTGTTCTACTCGTGCAAATAACATCAAACCATAAAACCTAGGCTCTGATACTACTTTTGGGGAACGTAGTAATTTCAAAAAATTTCCTACGCACACGCAAGATCATGGTGATGCATAGCAACGAGGGGGAGAGTGTTGTCTACGTACCAACGCAGACGAACTGCGGAAGCGATCACACAACGTAGAGGAAGTAGTCGTACGTCTTCTTCCCGATCCGACCTATCCAAGCACCGTTACTCCGGCACCTCCGAGTTCTTAGCACACGTTCAGCTCGATGACGATCCTCGGGCTCCGATCCAGCAAAGCGTCGAGGAAGAGTTCCGTCAGCACGACGGCGTGGTGACGATCTTGATGTACTACCGATGCAGGGCTTCGCCTAAGCTCTACAACGATATGACCGAGGTGGAATTTGGTGGCAGGGGGCACCGCACACAGCTAAGGAACGATCTCAAGGATCAACTTGTGTGTCTTGGGGTGCCCCCTGCCCCCGTATATAAAGGTTGGAGGAGGGGGAGCCGGCCGGCCAGGGAGAGGAGGCGCAGGGGAGTCCTAGGAGTAGGACTCCTCTCCCCAATCCTAATCCTATTAGGACTCCCGGGGGGAAAAGGAGAGAGAAGGGGGGCCGGCCCCTATCCTAGTCCTACTAGGACTTTGGGAAGGGGGGCGCCGGCCAGCTTGTGGGCTTTCCCTTTTTCTCCTTTTCCACTAAGGCCCAATAGGCCCATTAGTCTCCCGGGGGGTTCCGGTAACCCTCCCGGTATTCCGGTAAAATCCCGATTTCACCCGGAACACTTCCGATGTCCAAACATAGGCTTCCAATATATCAATCTTTACGTCTCGACCATTTCGAGACTCCTTGTCATGTCCGTGATCTCATCCGGGACTCCGAACAACCTTCGGTACATCAAAATGCATAAACTCATAATAACTGTCATCATAACGTTAAGCGTGCGGACCCTACGGTTCGAGAACAATGTAGACATGACCGAGACACGTCTCCGGTCAATAACCAATAGCGGGACCTGGATGCCCATATTGGCTCCTACATATTCTACGAAGATCTTTATCGGTCAGACCGCATAACAACATACGTTGTTCCCTTTGTCATCGGTATGTTACTTGCCCGAGATTCGATCGTCGGTATCCAATACCTAGTTCAATCTCGTTACCGGCAAGTCTCTTTACTCGTTCCGTAATACATCATATCACAACTAACATATTAGTTGCAGTGCTTGCAAGGCTTATGTGATGTGCATTACCGAGAGGGCCCAGAGATACCTCTCCGACAATCGGAGTGACAAACCCTAATCTCAAAATACGCCAACCCAACATCTACCATTGGAGACACCTGTAGCACTCCTTTATAATCACCCAGTTACGTTGTGACGTTTGGTAGTACCCAAAGTGTTCCTCCGGTAAACGGGAGTTGCATAATCTCATAGTTATAGGAACATGTATAAGTCATGAAGAAAGCAATAGCAACATACTAAACGATCTGGTGCTATGCTAATGGAATGGGTCATGTCAATCAGATCATTCTACCAATGATGTGACCTTGTTAATCAAATAACAACTCTTTGTTCATGGTTAGGAAACATAACCATCTTTGAGTAACGAGCTAGTCAAGTAGAGGCATACTAGTGACACTTTGTTGGTCTATGTATTCACACATGTATTATGTTTCCGGTTAATACAATTCTAGCATGAATAATAAACATTTATCATGATATAAGGAAATAAATAATAACTTTATTATTGCCTCTAGGGCATATTTCCTTCACCCTGTTGGGTAACGTAGTAATTTCAAAAAAATTCCTATGCACACGCAAGATCATGGTGATGCATAGCAACGAGGGGGAGAGTCTGATCTACGTACCCTTGTAGATCGCAACGGAAGCGTTGACACAACGTAGAGGAAGTAGTTGTACGTCTTCTTCCCGGTCCGACCGATCCAAGCACCGTTACTCCGGCACCTCCGAGTTCTTAGCACACGTTCAGCTCGATGACGATCCTCGGGCTCCGATCCAGCAAAGCGTCGAGGAAGAGTTCCGTCAGCACGACGGCGTGGTGACGATCTTGATGTACTACCGACGTAGGGCTTCGCCTAAGCACTACAACGATATGATCGAGGTGGAATTTGGTGGCAGGGGGCACCGCACACGGCTAAGGAACGATCTCAATGATCAACTTGTGTGTCTAGAGGTGCCCCCTGCCCCCGTATATAAAGGTTGCCAGGGGGAGGGCTGGCCGGCCAAGGAGAGGAGGGCGCAGGAGGAGTCCTACTCCTACCGGGAGTAGGACTCCCCCCCCAATCCTATTCCTAATAGGACTCCTCGAGAGAGAGAGAGGGAGAAGGGGGCCGGCTACCTCTCCTAGTCCTAATAGGACTAGGGGAGGGGGGGAGGCGCGCAGCCCACCTTGGGCTGTCCCTTTCACCTTTCCACTAAGGCCCAATAAGGCCCATTTGGTTCCCGGAGGGTTTTGGTAACCTCCCGGTACTCCGGTAAAATTCCCGATTTCACCCGGAACACTTCCGATGTCCAAACATAGGCTTCCAATATATCAATCTTTATGTCTCGACCATTTCGAGACTCCTCGTCATGTCCGTGATCACATCCGGGACTCCGAACAACCTTCGGTACATCAAAATGCATAAACTCATAATAACTGTCATCGTAACGTTAAGCATGCGGACCCTATGGTTCGAGAACAATGTAGACATGACCGAGACACGTTTCCGGTCAATAACCAATAGCGGGACCTGGATGCCCATATTGGCTCCTACATATTCTACGAAGATCTTTATCGGTCAGACCGCATAACAACATACGTTGTTCCCTTTGTCATCGGTATGTTACTTGCCCGAGATTCGATCGTCGGTATCCAATACCTAGTTCAATCTCGTTACCGGCAAGTCTCTTTACTCGTTCTGTAATACATCATCTGACAACTAACATCTTAGTTATAATGCTTGCAAGGCTTATGTGATGTGTATTACCGAGAGGGCCCAGAGGTACCTCTCCGACAATCGGAGTGACAAATCCTATTCTCGAAATACGCCAACCCAACATCTACCATTGGAAACACCTGTAGTACTCCTTTATAATCACCCAGTTACGTTGTGACGTTTGGTAGCACCCAAAGTGTTCCTCTGGCAAACGGGAGTTGCATAATCTCATAGTCATAGGAACATGTATAAGTCATGAAGAAAGCAATAGCAACATACTAAACGATCGGGTGCTAAGCTAATGGAATGGGTCATGTCAATCAGATCATTCAACTAATGATGTGACCTCGTTAATCAAATAACAACTCTTTGTTCATGGTTAGGAAACATAACCATCTTTGATTAACGAGCTAGTCAAGTAGAGGCATACTAGTGACACTCTGTTTGTCTATGTATTCACACATGTATTATGTTTCCGGTTAATACAATTCTAGCATGAATAATAAACATTTATCATGATATAAGGAAATAAATAATAACTTTATTATTGCCTCTAGGGCATATTTCCTTCAGTCTCCCACTTGCACTAGAGTCAATAATCTAGATTACACAGTAATGATTCTAACACCCATGGAGCCTTGGTGCTGATCATGTTTTGCTCGTGGAAGAGGCTTAGTCAACGGGTCTGCAACATTTAGATCCGTATGTATCTTGCAAATCTCGATGTCTCCCACCTGGACTAGACCCCGGATGGAGTTGAAGCGTCTCTTGATGTGTTTGGTCCTTTTGTGAAATCTGGATTCCTTTGCCAAGGCAATTGCACCAGTATTGTCACAAAAGATTTTCATTTGACCTGATGCACTAGGTATGACACCTAGATCGGATATGAACTCCTTCATCCAGACTCCTTCGTTCGCTGCTTCCGAAGCAGCTATGTACTCCGCTTCACATGTAGATCCCGCTACGACGCTTTGTTTAGAACTGCACCAACTGACAGCTCCACCGTTTAAAGTAAACACGTATCCGGTTTGCGATTTAGAATCGTCCGGATCAGTGTCAAAGCTTGCATCAACGTAACCTCTTACGGTGAGCTCTTTGTCACCTCCATATACGAGAAACATATCCTTGGTCCTTTTTAGGTATTTCAGGATGTTCTTGACCGCTGTCCAGTGATCCACTCCTGGATTACTTTGGTACCTCCCTGCTAAACTTATAGCAAGGCACACATCAGGTCTGGTACACAGCATTGCATACATGATAGAGCCTATGGCTGAAGCATAGGGAACATCTTTCATTTTCTCTCTATCTTCTGCAGTGGTCGGGCATTGAGTCTGACTCAACTTCACACCTTGTAACACAGGCAAGAACCCTTTCTTTGCTTGATCCATTTTGAACTTCTTCAAAATCTTGTCAAGGTATGTGCTTTGTGAAAGTCCAATTAAGCGTCTTGATCTATCTCTATAGATCTTAATGCCCAATATGTAAGCAGCTTCACCGAGGTCTTTCATTGAAAAACTCTTATTCAAGTATCCCTTTATGCTATCCAGAAATTCTATATCATTTCCAATCAGCAATATGCCATCCACATATAATATCAGAAATGCTACAGAGCTCCCACTCACTTTCTTGTAAATACAGGCTTCTCCAAAAGTCTGTATAAAGCCAAATGCTTTGATCACACTATCAAAGCATTTATTCCAACTCCGAGATGCTTGCACCAGTCCATAAATGGATCGCTGGAGTTTGCACACTTTGTTAGCTCCCTTTGGATCGACAAAACCTTCCGGTTGCATCATATACAACTCTTCTTCCAGAAATCCATTCAGGAATGTAGTTTTGACATCCATCTGCCATATTTCATAATCATGAAACACGGCAATTGCTAACATGATTCGGACAGACTTAAGCATCGCTACGGGTGAGAAGGTCTCATCGTAGTCAACCCCTTGAACTTGTCGAAAACCTTTTGCAACAAGTCGAGCTTTATAGATAGTAACATTACCGTCAGCGTCAGTCTTTTTCTTGAAGATCCATTTATTCTCAATTGCTTGCCGATCATCGGGCAAGTCAACCAAAGTCCATACTTTGTTCTCATACATGGATCCCATCTCAGATTTCATGGCCTCAAGCCACTTTGCGGAATCTGGGCTCACCATCGCTTCTTCATAGTTCGTAGGTTCATCATGATCTAGCAGCATGACTTCCAAAACTGGATTACCGTACCACTCTGGCGCGGATCTTGCTCTGGTTGATCTACAAGGTTCAGTAGTATCTTGTTCTGAAGTTTCATGATCATTATCATTAACTTCCTCACTTATTGGTGTAGGTGTCGCAGAAACAGTTTTCTGTGATGTACTACTTTCTAATAAGGGAGCGGGTACAGTTACCTCGTCAAGTTCTACTTTCCTCCCACTCACTTCTTTCGAGAGAAACTCCTTCTCAAGAAAGTTTCCGAATTTAGCAACAAAAGTCTTGCCTTCGGATCTGTGATAGAAGGTGTATCCAATAGTTTCCTTTGGATATCCTATGAAGACACATTTCTCCGATTTGGGTTCGAGCTTATCAGGTTGAAGCTTTTTCACATAAGCATCGCAACTCCAAACTTTAAGAAACGACAACTTTGGTTTCTTGCCAAACCACAGTTCATAAGGCGTCGTCTCAACGGATTTTGATGGCGCCCTATTTAACGTGAATGCGGCCGTCTCTAAAGCATATCCCCAAAATGATAGCGGTAAATCAGTAAGAGACATCATAGATCGTACCATATCTAGTAAAGTACGATTACGATGTTCGGACACACCATTACGCTGTGGTGTTCCGGTGTGACGCCCGGATAATCATGCTACAGTAATCCCACGCTAATCATGCCACGTCACCTCAGTTACTGTTGATAAACTCGCGTTGATTCGAAACCGAAACAAATTCAAATCAATGATCAGGTCAAACGATAAAAGTTTTCCAATATCAAAACTAAAATGTTCTGGATATGACACATAATTCATGAGTGATAATGGTGGAGGAACCAACATTTCTTATAATAGTTTAATTCACTAAAATAACCAAAGCTTAGGGAAAAGCAATTAATTTAATGTCTTTCATAAAGTTATAATAATATAACTAAATTAGTAGTGTGCCAAAATAATTATGGCAGATGCCTAATTAGTAATACTAATTTAGGTGCTAACTTGGTATTTTATAAAGCTAAAATAATAGAAACCTTAAATGAAAACAGAAAAGAAAACAAATAAAGAAAAGAAAAAAAGACAGAAGACAGAAAAAAAGGAAGAAGAAGAGGGAACCCCCCCCCCCCCCCACGGCCTACTGGCCTAGTTGGCCGGCCCATTCGGGCGCAGGCCCAACCGGCCCCTCCCCCTCCCCTTATCCATTCCCCCCCCCAACCCTAACCGACCCGATCCCCATTCCCCCCCCCACTCGCGCCCCCACTCCCTCTCCCCCCGATCCAATCGGGATCGGGCCCGACGCCGGCGCCGCCCCTCACTCCCCTCGTCCCGCACGGCGCCCCAACCCCGTCGCCGGCGCTCACCATCCAGGACGCCGCCCGGGACCCGCGCCACCTCATCTGCGTCGTGCTCGCCGCCCGGAGCCCCCCCCGCCGTCGCTCCCGTCCCCCTCATCTCCGCCCCGTCCTCCTCGCCGTGGAACGACGCCGCCGCCCGGAGCTCCTACCCCGCCGGCCTGCTCCCCGTCGCCCGCTCGTCCCCGACTGCCCCCTCGCCCCCATTGCCGCGTGCCCTACCCCCCCTTGTGAGCGCCTCCCTCCTCTCCCTTTCTCCTCGCCGCGGTCACCGACTCCCCATCGCGCCTATCACCGCGTACGCCCGCGCCTCCCCGCGCACCCGCGGCCGCAGCCCCCCTGATCCTGCAGCCCTCCCCGCTCCGGCCGTCCTCGTCGACCACGCCCGCGGCCCCTGCTTGCCGGCCAGCGCGAGCCCGCCGCCGGCCCAGCGCACGCGGCCACTGCACCGCGGCGCCGCTCGGAGGCCCGCGTCCTCCACCCGAAGCGCCGCCGCTTGTCGCCCCTGGCCACCGCGTGCACGCGCGCGCGCCGCCCTGCTCCTCCCTCTCCCCTATCCATCAACGGCGACCGGCGCCTCCCCTGGCCGGCGCCGTGGCCACCATCGCCCTGCTGCGCCAGCTTTGTGGGCTCTGCCCGCTAACGGGCGCCCCGCGCGCCCATTCCCCCGCAAGCCCCTCTGGGCCACTGCCAAACGGGGCCCCAGCCCCAGAACGTTAAAAAAAATAAAATAAATAAATAAATAAATAATAATTAAAAAAGGAATTAAAATTAATAATAATAAAATTAATTAATTAATTAATTAATTAAGGAATTAATTAAGTTAATTAATCATAATTAGATTAATCAAATTAACTAATTAGTCTAATTAAACTGTGATTAGTTTAGCTAAAACCTGATTAGCCTAACAGGGTATGACAGGTGGGCCCCGCTGGACCCACACGTCAGTTTGACCAGTCAACGCCCCTGTTGACTGCTGACGTCATGATGACATCAGCAAACACTATTTTGGATAATGTTAGATTAAATAATTAATTAAATTCCAGAAATTATTAAAATCTTTAGAAAATCATATCTTTTAATCCGTAACTCGGATTAAAATATTTTCAACATGAAAGTTGCTCAGAACGACGAGACGAACCCGGATACGCAGCCCGTTCGTCCGCCACGCATCCCTAACATACCGAACACGCAACTTTCCCCCTCCGGTTCATCTGTCCGAAAAAGCGAAACACCGGGAATACTTTCCCGGATGTTCACCCCTTCACCGGTATGACCTCATACCGCGTTAGAACACGTCTAGCTCTGCCTGTTGTCTTGTTATGCACTTGCTTGCTATGTATTTACTGTTTCTCCCCCCCTCTTCTCTTCGGTAGACCCCATGACGATGCTGATGCCCCTGTGGTCGACTACGTCACCGACGACCCCTCCTTCTTGTCTGAACCACCAGGCAAGCCCCCCCCTTTGATCACCAGATACCGCCTACTCTTCTCTATACTGCTTGCATTAGAGTAGTGTAGCATGTTACTGCTTCCCGTTAATCCTATACTGATGCATAGCCTGTCCTTGCTACTACTGTTGTTACCATTACCTGCTATCCTACTGCTTAGTATAGGATGCTAGCTTATCATCAGTGGCCTTACATTCTTGTCCGTCTGCCATGCTATACTACTGGGCCATGATCACTTCGGGAGGTGATCACGGGTATATACTATATACTTTATACATGATACATGTGGTGACTAAAGACGGGTAGGCTCGTAGGAGCACCCGCGAGTGGATCTTTGAGGCGGAGCGACAGGGCAGGTTCCGACCACCTAGGAGAGAGGTGGGCCTGGCCCTGTTCGGCGTTCGCGGATACTTAACACGATTAACGAGATCTGGGTATTTGATCTGAGTCTGGCTATTTGGTCTATACGCACTAACCATCTACGTGGGAGCAGTTATGGGTATCCCGGCGTCGTGGTATCAGCCGAAGCCTTCGTGACGTCAGCGACTGAGTGGCGCGCGCCGGATTGGACTGGAAAGCCACTAGGCTAGGTCTGCTTCCAGCCGCGTACGCAACGTGCAGGTGTGCAAAGGGCGATGGGCCCAGACCCCTGCGCCATAGGATTTAGACCGGCGTGCTGACCTCTCTGTTGTGCCTAGGTAGGGCTGCGACGTGTTGATCTTCCGAGGCCGGGCATGACCCAGAAAAGTGTGTCCGGCCAAAGGGGATCGAGCGTGTTGGGGTATGTGGTGCACCCCTGCAGGGAAGTTTATCTATTCGAATAGCCGTGTCCCTCGGTAAAAGGACGACCCGGAGTTGTATCTTGACCTTATGACAACTAGAACCGGATACTTAATAAAACACACCCTTCCAAGTGCCAGATACAATCGGTGATCGCTCTCTCACAGGGCGACGAGGAGAGGATCATCGGTTAGGATTATGCTATGCGATGCTACTTGGAGGACTTCAGTCTACTCTCTTCTACATGCTGCAAGACGGAGGCTGCCAGAAGCGTAGTCTTCGACAGGATTAGTTATCCCCCTCTTATTCTGGCATTCTGCAGTTCAGTCCACATATGATACCCTTATTCCATTTGATACCCATGCATATGCAGTATAGCTCCTTGCTTGCGAGTACTTTGGATGAGTACTCACGGTTGCTTTCTCCCCCTTTTCCCCCTTTCCCTTCTTTCTGGTTGTCGCAACCAGATGCTAGAGTCCAGGAGCTAGACGCCACCGTCGACGACGACTCCTACTACACCGGAGGTGCCTACTACTACGTGCTGCCCGCTGACGACGACCAGGAGTAGTTTAGGAGGATCCCAGGCAGGAGGCCTGCGCCTCTTTCGATCTGTATCCCAGTTTGTGCTAGCCTTCTTAAGGCAAACTTGTTTAACTTATGCCTGTACTCAGATATTGCTGCTTCCGCTGACTCGTCTATGATCGAGCTCTTGTATTCGAGCCCTCGAGGCCCCTGGCTTGTAATATGATGCTTGTATGACTTATTTTATTTGTAGAGTTGTGTTGTGATATCTTCCCGTGAGTCCCTGATCTTGATCGTACACGTTTGCGTGTATGATTAGTGTACGATTAAATCGGGGGCGTCACAAGTTGGTATCAGAGCCGACTGCCTGTAGGAAACCCCCTTCCACACTCCTTGGCCGAAGTCGAGTCTAGACATTGCAAAAACTTTTTACTAACTTGGCTGTGTGCCTTACGGGCCCACGTCGCCATCGGGTGATACTAGGATCTTTTACTCCTCGATCCTTACTCTGGGACTCTGATCTCTCTTCTATTCGGGTTAAATGGTTTTGCTAACTCTAACTCTAGGATCTCGTAAATACTTTCTCCCGGAGAGCCCCTTCATTCCAGATGATGGCCTGCTTCACCGGAAGATTCCGAAGATACTCTTTGCTATTCCTCTCGAGACTTTGTGCCCATCACTTTTGCTATTCCCGACCACCGATAAATCCTTATGGATAACTACTTACACTTGCCATTCATACGATCATCCCCCATTGATCTTGTTATTACAAGATACCCCGAAGTCTTCTCTATTGTTCCGAGAATACTTTGTGCCTACTGCCTAGCAGTTCCTTGCCACATGAATACCCCTTCAATTAAATCCTCGCACTTGTCGAGTATCCACTCATCCCTAGTTGTTCATGTGTTTCACAATGGTCTTCGAAATACTATTCGATCCTCCAAAAATCCTTAGTAGCTTATTGCTCTGCAATACTTGCCTGCTTGCATTATGGATGCTTTCCATATGTCTGGCGATATTCGTTAGTATCCTTAGGCATCATCTTTTGATCCTATTGATTCAACTTGAGTGCGAATGCATGCAATCATCAGTTGATCCTTTTAAATTATCTTTCCGGCTTAGACGTTATTTTAAAACATGAGCTGGATCTCGACCAATCAAATTGCTGTCGATTGTACCCTTAAGGCTATTCAACTTATCCATCCCTGATCAGAGCATTGCTTCTGATCCCTTGTCTTGGAATTGATAATTCTTTGCATTTGAGCCTTGAATTAGTCAGTTGTTTCTAAAGTCTGATCTCCTCGCATTGTTTCTCCCTCTGGTTGAGTACCGATGCTCACACCAGATCCCTTGAGGACCACCAGATCATTTGCTGGATTTTATCCGACAGCGTCCTTCATATTCAATAAGTCTGTGAGCCTTTCCTCGGATACATAATACCTTTGGTAAATTGTATCCTCTGCTTTCTCAAACATGCTCTACTATCGAGCTGGTGTTATTTATTCTTGAAATTTGTGGTATATACTCCTAAGATGCCCTGATGGGGTGAACATATGCCTTCTCTAAACTGTGTGAACTCGAAAGTTTTCACGAGTCATACTCTTTTGGTATTTTGCTAGATAAAATTTCTATACTACAGCTTCATCAAAAGCGAGAAGTAAAATGAAAGGTTATGCATGGAAGAATTGGGAGTCGACCTTGAGCCTTTGCGTTCATGCCCATGGACCCGATGTGAAACTTATCATCGAAGCTTCTTGTAAATGATATTAGTTCCCTTGGTATAAGTTCATCTTATATCTGGGAACCGGCCTTTTACAATCGTGGTTCCGACCATGTTCTCTTTTAAATACCATTTTCGATGCAAGTGTAAGCACTTGTCTCATGTGGATCAATACCTCGGTCCAACCTCTACTTTGATCCGTCTTCGAGTATTACCCCCTGGTATCTCGAGATTATCTTGAAACTGCATAACTTCTTATGAGTTCTTCATCAAGTACTACATTCTCACTGATTACAGTTTTCATGGGCTCTGAGTTATTAAACACTCAAAGACACCGATAACTGAACCGAGTCTGCCCTACGGTTCAGCAACTCTTGATAATCTTCTTTAAGTCCGAGTTTGTACTCGATCATGTCATTCCTAGCCTGATCGGCTATATCATTATCGTGCTAAATTTTAACTGTGCTACCTGGTCCTTAATCCCGGAGCACAACTTTCGATGATGAGCTAAGCTTACGTCGATCTTCCTCGTCATATCAATTCACCTTGAACAACAAGCTTGATTTCAAGTTTGTGCCCTACCCATGGTTCCAATAACCTTCCGCTTCATCATTCCTTTGATTTGATGTTGTCACTGATTGATTACATCTTGAAATCTCTCGACCAATGTGCCGTGAAGATCATCAACCTTATGAGGTCTTCCTGGATATCAATTGAATTCATGATGAGAAATACCATCCTCGCCCCCGATGAATTGTATTATCATCGGCCACTTTATTGCCTTCCCCCCAACACAAACTTATTCGTGTTTTGAGTTATACCTTGAGGTCCTTGCTATACAGCATTTGTTCTTCCTTACCTTGGAATGTTACCACCTTTTATGTCAAGAATGTCGTGGTAATTTTACCACCTCTTGAGAATTCTTGATATAGTAATATCTCTCGCCTTTTGCGTTCATCTCTTGGTCTCCGTATTGTTTCTAACCGGAATACCAACTAATGGTCTGTGTTGTGCAAATTCTAAACTTCTAGCAACCCTATTGCTTGAAGTTATTGGTCTACAGTTTCATTCTGAGTCTATTGATTATTGAATCATCATTCAAACATTGATCGTGCTACCTAGTCCAGGTTCCTGGTTGCACCCTTCTATCATTGTTCAGTTGTGTATGTTTCCCTCGAGCATACATCATTATGACATTTGATCCGACAAATGATATTTCCTTGTTCACATAATTGTGGAAATCAATCCTTTGGAAATCGCGATGATTTGTTGCTGAGCCTATCAGCCACCTCCTCATCCTCTCCTTGGTTTACTGATGGACTTTTGTTTCGGAACTCGCTTCCATAGTTCATTTCCCGAGAATCTTACAATGTCATCTCGTCAAATTGTGCCGCACCTTTTCTTCTCAGGCATCCTAAGTCTGAGGTATCGTGACACCAATCAGATCTGAATCTCGGTCAGATATGATGGTTGGAACTTATTTCCAAGAGTTATAATGTTGGTCTTTATATATGACCCGGTAAGGTTATGTCAGGCCTAGCACACCTGGCCGGAGGACCTATTGTTGTAGTATCCTTTTTAGCTAGTTTAGCCATTCTTCCGTGAGGAAATTGTAAGACGTATTTCACAAGCTATTCCTGATGGATCCTTTGTGTTTCCAAAATCTGACCTTTGCTTGAATACCATGTCAATGCTTCTTGAAGCATGTTTGTGGTACTCCGATTTTCAATAAGAGCATTGAAAGCGCAATGCTAAGTCTTCTTTAACCATTATCCAAACACCGTTGTATGGGTACTGTCATGAAATTTCTCTCCCCTTACTTAAAGGGTTTTCTACATGATATCCTGCCACGGATATCATGCTCTGTTTTTCCTTGGGAAGGATATACCCCTGAAATATGTGTTTAAACACATTTTCCTTTCCATTCTTCTGTTAAATCTGATAATCATATTTTCCTTTCCATTGTTCTGTTTAACCTTCTTGAGGTTTATATGATCTAAGCAGTAATACGTCACTGCTTTTATAAGCACCTCGGCGTACAACTCTGTCAGTAAGACCCTGTTACTATTGTTGTTGACATTCCGGTAACCACCGATGAACGAGAACTTTGCCTATTGGTCTGCCTCATTTCAACGAGCAGGAAAATGGTTCTCTTCGTCCCTCGCCCTTGGTACCGACATTGTTGCCAACATAAATGATAGGCTACCCTCTGACATGTCTTGCTATCACGACCGAGCAAGATATCAACGCTTTACCTACTTTTAACCACATGGTGGGCCCATAACCCACAGGTCCCAGGATCGAAACCTGACCCTCCTATACACCCCCGGTTTCCAAATTTAATTCCTCGCACTTGGCCTCGTTTGTGATTCACGAGCCACCTTCCGAGAAATCATCGAATCTGGTATTAAACACAATACCTATACCGTTGCCTTGTTTCAGGCAACGAAGATTGTCTATCCGTTTCAAACTTCTTATGGTACCTTCTTACTTTGCTCTCGATGTGTTTTAGTTGTTCAAACTCGAGAGATACTCTTATCATCATTCTTGGGATACCCCCTAAATGAGTTTCCCTTATAACATTCAATTGTTGTAAAGCTGCCCCTTACCTATTCGTAAGTACGATGGAGTTCCCGAAGAAAGGACGACAACTTCATCATGATGACCTGAAGCAGAGAAATGAAGACATCAATGTAATGGAACGACCTCTTCGAGAAGAGCAACTATGACCAAGAAAAATCGTTAGAATTATGTAACCAGATCCCCCACCCCCTTACTCCCGCTCCTAAATCTCGGGACGAGATTTCTTGTAGTGGAGGAGAATTGTGACGCCCGGATAATCATGCTACAGTAATCCCACGCTAATCATGCCACGTCACCTCGGTTACTGTTGATAAACTTGCGTTGATTCGAAACCGAAACAAATTCAAATCAATGATCAGGTCAAACGATAAAAGTTTTCCAATATCAAAACTAAAATGTTCTGGATATGACACATAATTCATGAGTGATAATGGTGGAGGAACCAACATTTCTTATAATAGTTTAATTCACTAAAATAACCAAAGCTTAGGGAAAAGCAATTAATTTAATGTCTTTCATAAAGTTATAATAATATAACTAAATTAGTAGTGTGCCAAAATAATTATGGCAGATGCCTAATTAGTAATACTAATTTAGGTGCTAACTTGGTATTTTATAAAGCTAAAATAATAGAAACCTTAAATGAAAACAGAAAAGAAAACAAATAAAGAAAAGAAAAAAAAAGACAGAAGACAGAAAAAAAGGAAGAAGAAGAGGGAACCCCCCCCCCCCCCACGGCCTACTGGCCTAGTTGGCCGGCCCATTCGGGCGCAGGCCCAACCGGCCCCTCCCCCTCCCCTTATCCATTCCCCCCCCAACCCTAACCGACCCGATCCCCATTTCCCCCCCCCACTCGCGCCCCCACTCCCTCTCCCCCCGATCCAATCGGGATCGGGCCCGACGCCGGCGCCGCCCCTCACTCCCCTCGTCCTGCACGGCGCCCCAACCCCGTCGCCGGCGCTCACCATCCAGGACGCCGCCCGGGACCCGCGCCACCTCATCTGCGTCGTGCTCGCCGCCCGGAGCCCCCCCCGCCGTCGCTCCCGTCCCCCTCATCTCCGCCCCGTCCTCCTCGCCGTGGAACGCCGCCGCCGCCCGGAGCTCCTACCCCGCCGGCCTGCTCCCCATCGCCCGCTCGTCCCCGACTGCCCCCTCGCCCCCATTGCCGCGTGCCCTACCCCCCCTTGTGAGCGCCTCCCTCCTCTCCCTTCTCCTCGCCGCGGTCACCGACTCCCCGTCGCGCCTATCACCGCGTACGCCCGCGCCTCCCCGCGCACCCGCGGCCGCAGCCCCCCTGATCCTGCAGCCCTCCCCGCTCCGGCCGTCCTCATCGACCACGCCCGCGGCCCCTGCTTGCCGGCCAGCGCGAGCCCGCCGCCGGCCCAGCGCACGCGGCCACTGCACCGCGGCGCCGCTCGGAGGCCCGCGTCCTCCACCCGAAGCGCCGCCGCTTGTCGCCCCTGGCCACCGCGTGCACGCGCGCGCGCCGCCCTGCTCCTCCCTCTCCCCTATCCATCAACGGCGACCGGCGCCTCCCCTGGCCGGCGCCGTGGCCACCATCGCCCTGCTGCGCCGGCTTAGTGGGCTCTGCCCGCTAACGGGCGCCCCGCGCGCCCATTCGCCCGCAAGCCCCTCTGGGCCACTGCCAAACGGGGCCCCAGCCCCAGAACGTTAAAAAAATAAAATAAAAAAATAAATAAATAATAATTAAAAAAAGGAATTAAAATTAATAATAAAAATAATTAATTAATTAAGGAATTAATTAAGTTAATTAATCATAATTAGATTAATCAAATTAACTAATTAGTCTAATTAAACTGTGATTAGTTTAGCTAAAACCTGATTAGCCTAACAGGGTATGACAGGTGGGCCCCGCTGGACCCACACGTCAGTTTGACCAGTCAACGCCCCTGTTGACTGCTGACGTCATGCTGACGTCATGATGACATCAGCAAACACTGTTTTGGATAATGTTAGATTAAATAATTAATTAAATTCCAGAAATTATTAAAATCTTTAGAAAATCATATCTTTTAATCCGTAACTCGGATTAAAATATTTTCAACATGAAAGTTGCTCAGAACGACGAGACGAACCCGGATACGCAGCCCGTTCGTCCGCCACGCATCCCTAACATACCGTTCTCCCCCTTTTCCCCCTTTCCCTTCTTTCTGGTTGTCGCAACCAGATGCTAGAGTCCAGGAGCCAGACGCCACCGTCGACGACGACTCCTACTACACCGGAGGTGCCTACTACTACGTGCTGCCCGCTGACGACGACCAGGAGTAGTTTAGGAGGATCCCAGGCAGGAGGCCTGCGCCTCTTTCGATCTGTATCCCAGTTTGTGCTAGCCTTCTTAAGGCAAACTTGTTTAACTTATGCCTGTACTCAGATATTGCTGCTTCCGCTGACTCGTCTATGATCGAGCTCTTGTATTCGAGCCCTCGAGGCCCCTGGCTTGTAATATGATGCTTGTATGACTTATTTTATTTGTAGAGTTGTGTTGTGATATCTTCCCGTGAGTCCCTGATCTTGATCGTACACGTTTGCGTGTATGATTAGTGTACGATTAAATCGGGAGCGTCACATCCGGGTGGCGTGAGTTGCGAAACTATTCCACAATTTTTCAACTGTACACCAAACTCGTAACTCAAATATTCTCCTCCACGATCAGATCGTAGAAACTTTATTTTCTTGTTACGATGATTTTCAACTTCACTCTGAAATTCCTTGAACTTTTCAAATGTTTCAGACTTGTGTTTCATTAAGTAGATATACCCATATCTGCTTAAATCATCTGTGAAGGTGAGAAAATAACGATATCCGCCACGAGCCTCAACATTCATCGGACCACATACATCGGTATGTATGATTTCCAATAAATCTGTTGCTCTCTCCATAGTTCCGGAGAACGGTGTTTTGGTCATCTTGCCCATGAGGCACGGTTCGCAAGTACCAAGTGATTCATAATCAAGTGGTTCCAAAAGTCCATCAGTATGGAGTTTCTTCATGCGCTTTACACCGATATGACCTAAACGGCAGTGCCACAAATAAGTTGCACTATCATTATCAACTCTGCATCTTTTGGCTTCTACATTATGAATATGTGTATCACTACTATCGAGATTTAACAAGAATAGACCACTCTTCAAGGGTGCATGACCATAAAAGATATTACTCATATAAATAGAACAACCATTATTCTCCGATTTAAATGAATAACCGTCTCGCATTAAACAAGATCCAGATATAATGTTCATGCTCAACGCTGGCACCAAATAACAATTATTTAGGTCTAATATTAAACCCGAAGGTAGATGTAGAGGTAGCGTGCCGACCGCGATTACATCGACTTTGGAACCGTTTCCCACGCGCATCGTCACCTCGTCCTTAGCTAATCTTCGCTTAATTTGTAGTCCCTGTTTCAAGTTGCAAATATTAGCAACAGAACCAGTATCAAATACCCAGGTGCTACTGCGAGCATTAGTAAGGTACACATAAATAACATGTATATCACATATACCTTTGTTCACCTTGCCATCCTTCTTATCCGCCAAATACTTGGGGCAGTTCCGCTTCCAGTGACCAGTCTACTTGCAGTAGAAGCACTCAGTTTCAGTCTTAGGTCCAGACTTGGGTTTCTTCTCCTGAGCAGCAACTTGCTTGCCGTTCTTCTTGAAGTTCCCCTTCTTCTTCCCTTTGCCCTTTTTCTTGAAACTAGTGGTTTTGTTAACCATCAACACTTGATGCTCCTTCTTGATTTCTACCTCTGCAGCTTTCAGCATTGCGAAGAGCTCGGGAATAGTCTTGTTCATCCCTTGCATATTATAGTTCATCATGAAGCTCTTGTAGCTTGGTGGCAGTGATTGGAGAATTCTGTCAATGACGCAATCATCTGGAAGATTAACTCCCATCTGAATCAAGTGATTGTTATACCCAGACATTTTGAGTATATGCTCACTGACAGAACTGTTCTCCTCCATCTTGCAGCTATAGAACTTATTGGAGACTTCATATCTCTCAATCCGGGCATTTGCTTGAAATATTAACTTCAACTCCTGGAACATCTCATATGCTCCATGACGTTCAAAACGTCGTTGAAGTCCCGATTCTAAGCCGTAAAGCATGGCACACTGAACTATCGAGTAGTCATCAGCTTTGCTCTGCCAGACGTTCATAACATCTGGTGTTGCTCCAGCAGCAGGCCTGGCACCCAGCGGTGCTTCCAGGACGTAATTCTTCTGTGCAGCAATGAGGATAATCCTCAAGTTACGGACCCAGTCCGTGTAATTGCTACCATCATCTTTCAACTTTGCTTTCTCAAGGAACGCATTAAAATTCAACGGAACAACAGCACGAGCCATCTATCTACAATCAACATAAACAAGCAAGATACTATCAGGTACTAAGTTCATGGTAAATTTAAGTTCAATTAATCATATTACTTAAGAACTCCCACTTAGATAGACATCCCTCTAATCTTCTAAGTGATCACGTGATCCAAATCAACTAAACCATGTCCGATCATCACGTGAGATGGAGTAGTTTCATCGGTGAACATCGTTATGTTGATCATATCTACTATATGATTCACGCTCGACCTTTCGGTCTCCGTGTTCCGAGGCCATATCTGTATATGCTTGGCTCGTCAAGTATAACCTGAGTATTCCGCGTGTGCAACTGTTTTGCACCCGTTGTATTTGAATGTAGAGCCTATCACACCTGATCATCACGTGGTGTCTCAGCACGAAGAACTTTCGCAACGGTGCATACTCAGGGAGAACACTTCTTGATAATTTAGTGAGAGATCATCTTATAATGCTACCGTCAATCAAAGCAAGATAAGATGCATAAAAGATAAACATCACATGCAATCAATATAAGTGATATGATATGGCCATCATCATCTTGTGCTTGTGATCTCCATCTCCGAAGCACCGTCATGATCACCATCGTCACCGGCGCGACACCTTGATCTCCATCGTAGCATCGTTGTCGTCTCGCCAATCTTATACTTCCACGACTATTACTACCGCTTAGCAATAAAGTAAAGCATTACATCGCGATTGCATTGCATACAATAAAGCGACAACCATATGGCTCCTGCCAGTTGCCGATAACTTGGTTACAAAACATGATCATCTCATACAATAAAAATCAGCATCATGCCTTGACCATATCACATCACAACATGCCCTGCAAAAACAAGTTAGACGTCCTCTACTTTGTTGTTGCAAGTTTTACGTGGCTGCTATGGGCTTAAGCAAGAACTCATCTCACCTACGCATCAAAACCACAACGATAGTTTGTCAAATAGACTCCGTTTTAACCTTCTCAAGGACCGGGCGTAGCCATACTCGGTTCAACTAAAGTTGGAGAGACAGTCGCCCGCAAGCCATCTATGTGCAAAGCACGTCGAGGGAACCGGTCTCGCGTAAGCGTACGCGTAAGGTTGGTCCGGGTCGTCTCGTCCAACAATACCACCGAACCAAAGTATGACATGCTGGTAGGCAGTATGACTTGTATCGCCCACAACTCACTTGTGTTCTACTCGTGCAAATAACATCAAACCATAAAACCTAGGCTCGGATGCCACTGTTGGGTAACGTAGTAATTTCAAAAAAATTCCTATGCACACGCAAGATCATGGTGATGCATAGCAACGAGGGGGAGAGTCGGATCTACGTACCCTTGTAGATCGCAACGGAAGCATTGACACAACATAGAGGAAGTAGTTGTACGTCTTCTTCCCGGTCCGACCGATCCAAGCACCGTTACTCTGGCACCTCCGAGTTCTTAGCACACGTTCAGCTCGATGACGATCCTCGGGCTCCGATCCAGCAAAGCGTCGAGGAAGAGTTCCGTCAGCACGACGGCGTGGTGACGATCTTGATGTACTACCGACGTAGGGCTTCGCCTAAGCACTACAACGATATGATCGAGGTGGAATTTGGTGGCAGGGGGCACCGCACACGGCTAAGGAACGATCTCAATGATCAACTTGTGTGTCTAGAGGTGCCCCCTGCCCCCGTATATAAAGGTTGCCAGGGGAGGGCTGGCCGGCCAAGGAGAGGAGGGCGCAGGAGGAGTCCTACTCCTACCGGGAGTAGGACTCCCCCCAATCCTATTCCTAATAGGACTCCTCGAGAGAGAGAGAGAGAGGGAGAAGGGGGCCGGCTACCTCTCCTAGTCCTAATAGGACTAGGGGAGGGGGGAGGCGCGCAGCCCACCTTGGGCTGTCCCTTTCACCTTTCCACTAAGGCCCAATAAGGCCCATTTGGTTCCCGGGGGGTTTCGGTAACCTCCCGGTACTCCGGTAAAATTCCCGATTTCACCCGGAACACTTCCAATGTCCAAACATAGGCTTCCAATATATCAATCTTTATGTCTCGACCATTTCGAGACTCCTCGTCATGTCCGTGATCACATCCGGGACTCCGAACAACCTTCGGTACATCAAAATGCATAAACTCATAATAACTGTCATCGTAACGTTAAGCGTGTGGACCCTATGGTTCGAGAACAATGTAGACATGACCGAGACACGTTTCCGGTCAATAACCAATAGCGGGACCTGGATGCCCATATTGGCTCCTACATATTCTACGAAGATCTTTATCGGTCAGACCGCATAACAACATACGTTGTTCCCTTTGTCATCGGTATGTTACTTGCCCGAGATTCGATCGTCGGTATCCAATACCTAGTTCAATCTCGTTACCGGCAAGTCTCTTTACTCGTTCTGTAATACATCATCTGACAACTAACATCTTAGTTATAATGCTTGCAAGGCTTATGTGATGTGTATTACCGAGAGGGCCCAGAGGTACCTCTCCGACAATCGGAGTGACAAATCCTATTCTCGAAATACGCCAACCCAACATCTACCATTGGAAACACCTGTAGTACTCCTTTATAATCACCCAGTTACGTTGTGACGTTTGGTAGCACCCAAAGTGTTCCTCTGGCAAACGGGAGTTGCATAATCTCATAGTCATAGGAACATGTATAAGTCATGAAGAAAGCAATAGCAACATACTAAACGATCGGGTGCTAAGCTAATGGAATGGGTCATGTCAATCAGATCATTCAACTAATGATGTGACCTCGTTAATCAAATAACAACTCTTTGTTCATGGTTAGGAAACATAACCATCTTTGATTAACGAGCTAGCCAAGTAGAGGCATACTAGTGACACTCTGTTTGTCTATGTATTCACACATGTATTATGTTTCCGGTTAATACAATTCTAGCATGAATAATAAACATTTATCATGATATAAGGAAATAAATAATAACTTTATTATTGCCTCTAGGGCATATTTCCTTCAAGCCCCTCCCCCGGCCCCTCTCCTCCCTCCAATCGACCGTAGCGCACACCGGCGCCGGCGCCGACGCCGACCGTAGCGCACACACACGCGCGCGCGCACACACACACTACATGCACACACACACACACACTACACACACACACTAGACGCGCACACACACACAATTTTTCTGTTTTTAGCTTTTAGTTTTTTTGTTTTTCTGTTTTTCATACAAAGTTTTAGATGAATTAATTAATTAGATTAGATTAATGTCAAATAGTATGTAGAAATGTTAGTTATAATATATATAATGTCAAATGTTATAGAAATGTTAGTTATATAGAAATGTTAGAAATTTTGGAAATGTTAGTTTTAGCTAGCTAGATGAATTAGATTAATTTCAAATTGTTAGACGATGATCGATGTTTTTTTAGTTTCTTATATTTTTAGTTATAAAATTTAGAATTTGCATATATGAAATCATCACAATCCATCATTTAAAAAATGTTACTTTACTTTTGCGGCATATAGTATTTTGTTGTTGACGATGCCTGGCCCGCATCCTCGCCGTCGACACGTCCGCGACGACGTCCTGCTTGGTGAGGTGCAACCTTCAGGGGTGCGACGCTTGGTGAGGAACCCGGCCCCGGGTCCCGTCGTCGACCCTCATCTCCTTTGGTGGCATTCGCGTGGCCCACTTTCGGTGCGGAGGGAGCCGGCCCCGCCGGAGGTGGTACGTCGCCGTGTCAGGGAGGAGGACGAGCACGTCCATCGCTACATGGCTGCTATGGACGTCAGGTTCTCCAATACCTGGCAGGTTCTTTGGGGAGATCACCCGAGCTATGATCCAGTGATGGTTCCTTCACTTTGGTTGTCCATCGCCTAGATTACTCTCTAGTATTCGATCTTTATTAGCTAACTAGCTAGCTAGCTAGTGATGTATTCGATATATAATATTCGAGATGATTTATTCGAGATTATATATATTATTTGAGACGATGTATTCGACGAGATTATATCTATTATTCGAGACGACGTATTTGAGATTAAATCTATTATTCGAGACGATGTATTCGAGATTATATCTATTATTCAAGACAATGTATTCGAGATTATATCTATTATTCGAGATTATACTAAATTGTTTTATATTTATTTTGGCATAATTAAATAAAAGCTATGGCGGACAATACCGACAGAGAGAGAGAACAGAGCATGTTCGATATCATACGCGGGCCAGATGATGATCAGAATGAAGAAGATTTTGACGGCTCCGAATTTCTAAACAACACCGGAGAGGGTGATATGATATTCGACCGCGACGACCGAGAAGATGAAGTCATGAACTACGACGAAGAACATGTTGATCCTGAAACAACAAACACCGGCGAGGTATATATATTTATATAAGCAGGAATCTAGTGATCATCGCATGTTTTAAATGAGTTGAAGATATATTAACGAATCGATCTTTCTTCTTTCAGCCATCCGGATCGAGCAAATCTTCAGGCAAAAGGACGAAACGAGGCCCGAACAAAAAGTTGGAGGAGGGCGTAAAGTACAACATCGAGGCATTCAAACCTAATGGCGAACCATTAGCGCCTAAGAAGATTGCGGACAAGTTCGTTCGTCAGTGCGGAGTTCTTGTGAAGGACCAACTCCCGATCTCCCTTCAAGAATGGAGAAAGCCAGCAAAGCCACGTCCAAATGTTACTTTTGTCGACGAGAATAAAAAAAACTGCTTTGGGATACTCTCATGGAACATTTCACCCTATCAGATCATTTCACAGAAGCAGATGTGCGGAAAGTCAAGGACGCTGCTTTTAGGAAGATGGCGGTTGCATTCAAGAACCACAAGAGAATGACGTGGGAGATGTACGTCAAGGGAGGAAGGAAGACTCCAGTATTCGAGGGGATACTAGAGAATCAAAGTGCTCATTGGGAAGATTTCGTGAAATTCAAGGATTCAGAATTAGCTAAGGAACGGTCGAGAATAAACAAGAAGAATGCCGAAAAAAGGATAAGTTGCATAAACTGGGGCCAGGTGGCTACGCGGTGGCAATGCCTAAGTGGGATAAGTCTGAGAAAGAGATGGAGGATGCAAGTGTCACTCCGGTTACTAAGAGCTGGCCCCCCAGGTGCAGGACTTGGTTCTATGCGCATGGGGGGGAGTTGGACCCGAAGACAGGCAATGTTTCGACGAAGGCATGTCTGAACGGAGCCGACGATGCGCTACTTGTTGCAATAGAAGAGGCTCGATCGGGGGTGTTCCAGCCCAACAGAGAGAACGACGAGCTTACACGTGCCCTGGGAAATCCTGAAAACCCGGGAAGAACATGAGGCAAGGGCGCTATTCTGTGGTTTGAGGGGTTTTCGGACTGGAACGCCGACTACAGAACCCGTGCGAGAAAGAAGATTGCGGAGGAGAAGAAGATGAAGATGGAGGAGGAGCAGAGGAAGCGGGACTATGAATGCCTTCAAGGCCTAGAAGCAAGTCAAGCGGAATTGGCAGCTAAATTCCAGCGGCAGCAGGAGCAGATCGACTCACTTAGCCAGCAAAGGGGGTCTCAGCAGCTGCAGCAGCTAGCGGATGATCCAGCATTGGATACCACCGCCCCATCCATGCCGAGAAGCAGCGTGGGTTCCGCCCCGGGCGACGCACTGCTGGATAGATACCCCGTGGATGATATTGCGGAGAACACTAACTACGAGCTACACTTCAAAATTAAGAACATATCCTTGAAGGTGGCGGACGGTGTTGCTTATACAAATTCCCCCGATGCAACCTTCCATTGCAACCCGATTCCAGCAGGCTATGCTCGTGTCGTGGTTGATGAGGTGGTGGACCAATATTCGGGGCTAGAGCTTGACATTCCTGGAGGTGACGAGGAGCACACACTCGGAGATGCCAAACATCGTATCATCCTATGGAGAAAGGATTGCATCATCTTTCGAAAGCCACCGACACCGCGTCACCCGACTCCTCATCGAAGTCCGCCACCGAGTCAGCAGACTCCCGCTCCTCCAAGTCCACCAACGGTGAGGCCACTCCTCCTCCTCCAAGTCCGGCAAAGTGTCAGGCCACTCCTCCTCCAAGTCCGACACAGTGTCAGACGTCCACTCCTCCTCCAAGTCCGGCACAACCTCAGGCCACTCCTCCTCCAAGTCCGGCACAGCTTCATGCCACTCCTCCTCGTCCAACTCAGCCCCGTCAGCCGTCTCCGCCGCCTCAGCAATCACAGAAGAGACACCCCGCAGCTATGGTGCGTAGCGGTACGAGTCGAGGTGATAGTACAGGAAGTATAGGCGGAGGCAAGCGATATAAATATGGTCCAAACCTCAGTACTCCTCTTCCTATGAGGGCTTACGACAGGACCGAGGAGCAAACCAATGCCATAGTGCGGGCAGAAGTCGACGCCCATTTTGGACCGAAACCGCCACCGCCGCCAAGGGAGAAAGTGCCTGTGGAAGTAGTTGACCACTTCATTCGTATGGCTCAACCACCAGCTCCTAAGCCTGTTGACACAGACTATGAGCGCCACATCAGGAAGTTACATCGACAACGTCTACAGAAGGAGGCGAGCTCGAGCTCGAGAAAACAACAAGCAGCTATAAAAAATGCGGGAAAACTGTTGCCCAGCTGGGAAAACAGGCGGCGCAATCGACCCCCCCGCTTGTTGTGCCGCCAACAACACGTGACAGTACGCGCGCCCAATATTATTGTGGCCAAACAGTTTACATTCCCGAGGTGGGCGATGTGGTAATAACCCAGGAGCATATAATGCATGCTGAAGAACTCAAGATCACTATTGGACAACTCCTCGAGATCGAGGACATGCCTCTGATTACAGAGGAGGAAATAAAACGGAAATTTGTCCGGGGCCAACCTTTTGTCAAGCCAGAAGATGTCAACAAGCTCCCAACGAGAATGTATGAATTGCATCAATGGTACATGGACATTATCAAGAGATCCAATCGAGAGTCCCTCATGGTGTATGTCAAGAAGGATGATTACTACCATCACAAAGCGGTGGCCGTTGAGTATTCTGAACTATTTCAGTTATACAATCAAGTCGCACTCGACAAATCTATCGTCAGTTGCTATTGTCTGTAAGTGATTTTTTTCTGTAATTTAAGTCTCAAGCTAGCTCTAGTGATCCTTTTGATCAATCATTACGTGTAATTATCCTCACTATATTCTTTTCTGTGGTATTATGCAGGATGAAGATGTATGAAATGAGAAAAGGTGGACGCTATGGCATTGGGTTCATTGACCCAAACACCGTTAATGAATACACATGGAAAATAAACAAGCATCATGAAAAAGAGGTAGAGGACAGCATGTTCGAGTTCTTGAAGCACCTCAAATACAATGAAGATATACTACTTCCTTACAACTTCCAGTGAGTCACACTTTCTTGTACTACAAATTCTCTGTTTTTGCCTACTAGCTAGCTACATGTTTTTGCTTACATATGCCTGCTTAATTAAGACATGCAAACGTGTGTGCATGCAGATATCACTGGATCTTGTGTATCATTAAAGTTGACGCTGGAATAGTTGAAATACTGGACTCGCTACTCAAAGCAAATAGTGACTATAACATCTTGTTTGGGATAGTCAACAGGTAATTTCAATCATTTTTAACTATATATCTCGGCCTATTTAGTTCGTCATTTCATGATATGAACTATTTAATAACCCCTTTATTCATTTTTTTTGTCGGCGGGCAGGGCTTGGGCAAGGTTCATCAGCGTCACGGAAGGCGAATGGAAACCAAAGCTGAAATGGTTTCGAGCCAAGGTAAGTAATTAAGTAGTACTAGCTAGCTAGCTAGCTGCCATCTCTTTAATTATCATGCTTGATTAATTATTATTTGATCAAATTAAATTCCATTCTCGTAATAAAGGCCCTGAAGCAGGTGCAGGGGACTGATTCGTGTGCATTCTGCGTTTGCGAGAACATTCGCATGATGGCGTCCGAAAGGAGCAGATATCAAAGACAGGAATGGGTACGCTTGTCAGAACACTATTCACAATTTTTACACCATTATTGATATCTACTCACACAACTAATACACATGCATATTGATCTCCTTCTTAACAGTTCAAAGAGGTGCGGGACAAGCTCCTAGAAACGGAGCGCGTAGAAGCACTTCAAGAGGAAATAGCGGGATTTTTGCTCGACCAGGTCATAAATCCGAAGGGAGAATACTATTACCCGCTACCGCCCCCATCGACCAAGTCATGAACCACTTCCAATTGTCATCGTGCTCTAAAGGCACCAATCAGGCTAATGCCACTGGCTCCGAAGGCAACATGCATATGCATAACGTGTACAATGTGTAGTACCGTAAAATACCAGCAAATGAAAAAGAATTAAAATGGAAAACAGAAAATTAAATGAAAAAGAAATCATAAAACCAAAAAACCCCCAAACATCTTAGTACCGGTTGGTGTTACCAACCGGTACTAAAGGGCTCCCGGCCCCCCGAGCTGGCTCGTGCCACGTGGTTCCCCTTTAGCACCGGTTCATGCTGAACCGGTACTAAAGGGGGGGGGGGCTTTAGTGCCGAAACTTTAGTGCCGGTTCCTAAACCGGCACTAAAGGGCCTTACGAACCGGTGCTATTGCCCGGTTCTGCACTAGTGTTGGGCAGATCCACGGATGAGCAATTTGAACATATTAATACGAAGATCAAGAAGATTGTGAAGGGATGGTCACCCAAGTTGATGAATGGTGCCGGTCGTGAGGTCCTTATAAAATCAGTTTGTCAGGCAATTCCCACTTATTCGATGAGTTGCTTTAGATTGTCAAAAAATACATGCAAAAAGATCACAAGTTCAATGTCACGATACTGGTGGGGAGGAGATGATCAATGCCGTAAAATGCATTGGCAAAAATGGAAAGATATTGCTAAGCCCAAGTGTATCGGTGGTATGTGTTTTAGGGATCTTGCTCTGTTCAATCAGTCAATGTTAGCTAAACAGGGCTGGAGAATACTTACAAATCTGGACTCGTTATGTGCAAGAGTATTGAAGGGTAAATACTTTCATAATGGTGATTTCATGACAACGACAAGGAAGAGGAACTCATCGCATACTTGGAGAGCTATACTATATGGTAGAGATGCTCTAAATCTGAGTCTGATTAAGCGTGTTGGAGATGGTGCTACTACACACATCTGGGATGATCCGTGGATTCCAACAAATCATAGTATGAAGCCGCTGGTGAAGCTCACAACCTCCCAGATTAATATGGTTGAAGAATTAATTGAGCCAGGTTCTAGACAGTGGGACAGACACAAGGTCATGAGTAATATTATTGTGCCGGATGCTGATGCTATTTGTCGTATTCCAATCAACCCTGCTGTACAAGATACCTGGGCATGGAATGGTGAGAAACATGGGGATTTTTCTGTAAGATCTGCCTATAAGCTTCTGCTTTCTCGCAAAAATGAACAACCTGGTAGCTCTACTAATGGTATGAACATGGTCTGGAAGTCATTGTGGAGTTTGCCTGTGCCACCAAAAGTCCGAAATTTTTGGTGGCGAGTTATTAATGGTTTCGTCCCGTGT
The DNA here is from genome assembly GCA_034509565.1 of Triticum monococcum. Lineage (NCBI taxonomy): Eukaryota > Viridiplantae > Streptophyta > Magnoliopsida > Poales > Poaceae > Triticum > Triticum monococcum. The sequence continues at coordinate 679,210,185 of CM067845.1, forward strand.
TGATCTATTTTGTGCAAAAGACATATTGAAAGAATTCCTTTTTGTGAAATGTGTGGTCAGGAGGAGACAATTGCTCATGCTTTGTTCACCTGCACATGCGCACAACTATTCTGGAAAGAGATGAAGAAGGTAGTGCATATCAAAATACCAACTTTGCATCCGCTGACATGGGCTATTGATTTGCTGGATGGTCAAATTGTGCATAAGCATTCAACCTGCATTATATTATGTGGCTGCTGGGCTCTTTGGACAGAACGAAACGCTAAAAGCCATTCCGACAGTATGAGGTCAGTGCAGCATTCTGTTTGGTGGGCAGTTGAGATTGCAGGTGATCTTGCTAATCTTAGTGGAGAAAAATTCCTAAAGCCAATCACGACGATTCCGTGGTGGCAACCTCCGGATCAGACTGGGCTGAAGATTAATGTTGACGCCTATTACTTAGAACTGAAAGGACATGGAGGTACAGGGCTTGCCTTGCGCAATCATGATGGGATGCTGATTAGGGCCCAGGCATTGTGGTATGAATATGCTGCTAGTGCACGAGCTATGGAGGCATATGCGGTGAGGGATGCTGTTCGGTTGATGCATGACTTGGGGATTCAGGAGATTGAGATGGAAAGTGACGCCAAAGATGTGGTTGACTTGTTGAACTCATCAGATTTTGAGCGCTCGGACATTGCGGTCATTTGTCAGGAAATTAAGGAGCTTTGCGAGTTTTACACTAGTTTTATTTTAACTCATGTAAACCGAGAGGCTAATGAAGTGGCTCATCTTTTTTCCCATCAAGCTAGTGAAATGAGGAGGAGGTGCCTGTGGATTAACTATATCCCAACTTTCCTCCAAGAATGTATTGCTCGTGATTGTAACCGTTTTGGTTAATCAATATAGCTCCTGACTTGCAAAAAAAAGAGTCTGCCGGTACGGAGAGATGTCATGCGATGGTGCGCTGTGAGTGAATGAATATACTAAACGGCTGAAAGTGTCAGACATGAAGAAATCAACGCAGCTTCGCCACATGACGCAACTTTGAACGAGACAGCTTCACATGCTACGGCACAAAAGAAAACATATGAAATCTGACCATGTGGCGCGTCTTTACCTAGCCTAAGAGCAACTACAACTCCACTGGAGCGACTCATTTTGTCCGTGGCCGTCCGTTTGAGTCGGCGCAGACAGAAAAGGCGGCCCAATGCACCGACCCAAACGGACGCGCGTCCGTTTTTCGTCCGCGGGCGATCCATTCCTATTTTTAGCCTGATTTATGTCGGCGCGGACACGCGATGGACGCGCGCGCAGTCGCCTATTTTTGTCCCCGGGATCGCTGGTCTGTGGCACATTGGCCTCCCTCCCTCCGGCCAACAAGCAACCCTCGCCCCCCCGCCTCCTCCATCACCGACACCGCCGTCCATTTTTGAGGCGACTCTTCCAGCTGTCGACGCCTCCACATCCACCCAGCAACGCCGCCCCTGTCCCCAGTTGCCTGCCGCCGCCGGGGAGCAAACTAGTTCCCGCCGCCGCTTCCCCCATCGCACAGCCGCCCGTGACCAAGAAGACGCCTCGCCGCCCCCGCCACATACGATCGGCACGCTCGTCGGACACCATCACACTCGTCAGACGCCGGCCGGGCAGCTAGCTGGTCTGTGGGTGCCGCGTCTCCCCTCGCCGGCTATCTCCTTCTTCGACGCCCGCAAGTTGTTCGACAGTTTGCCAAGGTACGGAAATGGACTCCGCCGACGAGTTCTTTTTCCACAATTTCCTTTGCGACTCTGACGATTCGTCGTCCGATGACAAGGAGGAGATATTGGCTGCCGTGTTGGTCCATCACCACCTCGACAACCAACGGCCGTTGTTCCGTGGCTCCATTCCAGGCCACCTTCCGGTGTTGAGTCGTAACCGAGAGAGCAGGCATTTCCTTCTCTGGAAGGACTACTTTGATACAACAAACCCGTTGTTCAAACATCACAAATTCCGCCGCCGGTTCCGTATGAGTCGGCATGTTTTCAACCGTATTAGAGAGGGAGTGGTCGGCTATGATGACTACTTCGAGTGCAAAGAGGATGCCGTCGGCAAGATTGGTTTCTCCTCTTATCAAAAATGCACTGCCGCCATCCGAATGCTTGCATACGGAGTGCCCGGTGATCTCATTGACGAGTACGTCTGTATGAGCGAGTCTACATGCCTAGAGTCCCTGTATAAGTTCTGCAAGGCTGTGATTGCTGTGTTTGGCCCTGAGTACTTGAGAGAGCCGACAGCTGCAGATACAGCCTGTTTGCTGGCGATGAATGCGAGCATGGGCTTCTCGGGGATGCTTGGCAACATAGACTGCATGCACTGGGAGTGGAAGAACTGCCCTTCTGCTTGGCAAGGGCAGTATATGGGACATGTCAGGGCTTGCACTGTCATACTAGAGGCAGTGGCGTCTCAAGATCTCTGGATCTAGCACTCTTTCTTTGGCATGGCTGGATCACACAATGATGTCAACGTGCTTCAGCGCTCGCCGGTGTTTGCTAGGCTTGCCGAAGGCAATAGCCCACCGGTGAACTTTACTGTCAACGGCCACAACTACGACAAAGGGTACTATTTGGGTGACGGTATCTATCCTTAGTGGACCACTATTGTAAAGACAATACCCAACCCTGTTGGACAGAAAAGAAAAAGATTTGCCCAAGAGCAAGAGAGTGCTAGAAAGGATGTCGAGCGTGCCTTTGGTGTTCTGCAATCTCGATGGAGCATCGTTCGGTATCCTGCTAATACTTGGAGCATGCAGAAACTATGGGAGGTGATGACTACTTGTGTGATCATGCACAATATGATCGTAGAAGACGAGCGCCCGGAACGTTTGTACGATCAAGGCTTTCAGTTTCAGGGTGAGAATGTTGTGCCTGAGCATGGAGTAGAGGCAACATTTGAGCAGTTCACTCAGTTTCATGAAGACATGCGGGATTGGGAAACTCACGTGCAACTGCAAAATGATTTGGTTGAGCATATGTGGACTCATGTTGGCAACCAATAGATGTATCTTCTTTTATTCGTTCGTAAAACTATGTGAAACATTTTTATTTTTATTTGGCCTGTAAAACTATACTATTTATTTGGACGGACTATTTTGTTTGTTAAATTTTCATTTCACAATTTGTTGAATGCAATGCAAAATTGGGCGGCCAACCGGCCACGCCTGCAAATATGGATCAGCACGTTGGACGTGCTGCCGACCCATATGAAAAATAGGGCGGATGCCGGGCGGGCGGCCGACCCAAACGGACAAAAAGCGGACGAAATCGCCGTCCGTTTGGGTCGGCCCGTTGGAGTTGCTCTAAGCCACCGCGCCTAATAACTATATATCAAAGTAACATAAATATCTTCAACGGTATATAGTGTATCATGAAAAAACTGTATTGTTAAAGGAGAGTTGGTTCCGTCACCACCCCTTTTCCCGGGGGTTTCTCCTCTCGTTTCCCTCCTCCTTTGGTTTCCTATAGTGTTTTTTGGTAACTCCAATTGATGTTGCACAAAATTAAAAGCTAACATAATTATGATAAATTGGAATAATCTAAACCAAATCCATATTTTTTCAAATAGTTTTGCTAAAGCACATCTAGATGTGCCATAAGTATTGCACATCTAAGTCCTATGTCATTGATCTTATGTTGAGATTCGTGTGGATATTTTTTCTTTTTCTTTTTTTTCCTCTTTTATGCTTGATTCACTCATTTAGATGTGCAATAAGTAGAGCACATCTAGATGTGCTCTAGACACACCCTTTTTCAAAACCATATCTTGTATTAACTCAATCAAATCGAGTCAATCTTAGCAAAATCTCATATATCATATTCATATCCCTACTCATACTTAAATGAAATTAAATGATACCAAAATCTAGAATATGTCGGACAAGATTGATGTTGAACCACTATAATATGGATGCCAACGTAGGGCAATTAGTTAGTCATTGTAAATGCAAAAGCATTAAAAATGTAATTTTAACTAGCAAATAAAGTTTTATACATCATGTATATGTGATTATATGATACAAATGATCATTATAAGATACATGTACTCAATCATAAACAATTATTGAATAATTACAACATGACAAGGGGGGGGGGGGGGGGGGGGGGCATTGCCCCCCTGCACGCTTGATGGCGTTATGTTCTCCAACAGGTGGTAGCTGGCGAGCTCCCTAGCGCTTGCAGCGTGGACTCGCGACCCAGCATGAGGGAGTCGAGTGCCTTATAGCCGTCCGAGCCCATGAGGCCTGGGTAGTCATTATCAAACGGCAGCGTCGTTGCCTTGGGAATGAGATTCAGAGCAGCCACGTTGTTGAAGACGTACCATCACCCAGCCTTATAAGATACATGTACTCAACCATAAACAACCATTAAATAAATACAACATGATGAAATGAGTGGTGCCTCCTACACACTTGCTGGCATTTATGCATGGTCTGCAAATCACAACATATTTGTAATTTATTTACATATTTAAATATATTGAGCCCTTATTTAAGATGGGTCCTAGGCCATCACATCATTTCACATTCCCTAGGGCCGGACATGCGGATGATTGATAGAGTAAAAACAAGAGGACTAGAGGTGAAGATCGATGAACCACCGCGCGGTGGACCGTGTACGGATGCCGTCGTTGAGAGTTTTGATTTGGCATTCTGGGGACATAAACTAATCTCAACTTACTTAATTTTATTTTAAAATAAGGTTTTGATACATTCATTTTGCATCATGTTTTCCTACTGTTATTTATTATGTTTTGGGTCATTATTTCACTTTATGATGCAATTCTAATGTCTTTCCTTTCTTCTTTGCAAGTTTCACATGAAGAGGGAAACTGCTGACAACTGAAATTCTGGGCCTGGAAAAGCTACACTAGAGACATATATTCTTTAGAGCTCCAAATGACCTAAAAATTTACGCATAATTATTTTGGAATTAATAAAAATTACTGGAAGAATAATCACTAGGAGGGGCCCCACCAGCGAGCCATAAGCTAATGTGGCGCCCCCGGGCTTGTGGGCCCACCAGCAGGCCTCTATTGCCCTCCTTCTCCTATATGATGCCATTTTCCCTAAAAAAATCAAGAGAAGACTTTCAGGACGAAGCGCCACCATCGTGAGGCAGATGCTGGGTAGGAGCACTTTTGCTCTTCGGTGGAGCAATTCCGCCGGTGATACTTCCCCCCGAGAGGGGAAATCGAAGCCATTGACATCACCAACGTTTCTCCCATCATGGGAGGACCAATCTTTATCAACATCTTCACCGGCACCATCTCATCTCAAACCCTAGTTCATCTCTTATGTTCAATCTTTGTCCCAAAACCTCAGATTGGTACCTGTGGGTTACTAGTAGTGTTGATTACATCTTGTAGTTGATGTTAGTTGGTTTATTTAGTGGAAGATTATATGTTAAAATCCTTAAGCATATTCAATACACCTCTGATCTTGAACATGGATATTATTTGTGAGTAGTTACTTTTGTTCTTAAGGACATGGGAGAAGTCATGTTATAAGTAATCATGTGAAGTTGGTATTCGTTCAATATTTTGATGATATGTATGTTGTTCTTCCTTTAGTGGTATCATGTGAACATAGACTACATACACTTCACCATACTTGCGCCTAAGGGAAGGCATTGGGGAGTAATAAGTGTTCGGGAACGTAGCAGAAATTCAAAATTTTCTACGCATCACCAAGATCAATCTATGGAGTAATCTAGCAATGAGGGGAAGGAGAGTGCATCTACATACCCTTGTAGATCACTAAGCGGAAGCGTTCAAGAGAACGGGGTTGATGGAGTCGTACTCGTCGTGATCCAAATCACCAGAGATCCTAGTGCCGAACGGACGGCACCTCCGCGTTCAACACACGTACAGCCCGGTGACGTCTCCCATGCCTTGATCCAGCAAGGAGAGAGGGAGAGGTTGAGGAAGACTCCATCCAGCAGCAGCACAACGGCGTGGTGGTGGTGGAGGAGCGTGGTACTCCAGCAGGGCTTCGCCAAGCACCACAAGAGACGAGGAGGAGAGAGGTAGGGCTGCACCAGGGAGAGATCAAATCGACTTCTGTTGGGCAGCCCCAAACTCAACTATTTATAGGAGGAGGGGAGGAGGGTGCGTCCCCTCTAGGGTTCCCACCCCTAGAGGGGCGGCAGCCCTAGATGGAGGGGGGCGGCCAAGAGGGGGAGAGGGGGCGCGCCCTAGGGTGGGCCTTAGGCCCATTTGCGCCTAGGGTTTCCCCCTTCTCCTCCTAGCTGCGCCTTGGGCTTTGTGGGAGGCGCACCAGCCCACTCAGGGGCTGGTCCCTTCCCACTCTTGGCCCATGCAAGCCTCCGGGGCTGGTGGCCCCACTTGGTGGACCCCCGGGACCCTCCCGGTGGTCCCGGTACGTTATCGATAAAACCCGAAACTTTTCTGGTGACCAAAATAGGACTTCCCATATATAAATCTTTACCTCCGGACCATTCCGGAACTCCTCGTGACGTCCGGGATCTCATCCGGGACTCCGAACAACATTCGGTAACCACATACAAACTTCCTTTATAACCCTAGCATCATCGAACCTTAAGTGTGTAGACCCTACGGGTTCGGGAACCATGCAGACATGACCGAGACGTTCTCCGGTCAATAACCAACAGCCGGATCTGGATACCCATGTTGGCTCCCACATGTTCCACGATGATATCATCGGATGAACCACGATGTCAAGGACTTAATCAATCCCGTATACAATTCCCTTTGTCTAGCGGTACGATACTTGCCCGAGATTCGATCGTCGGTATCCCGATACCTTGTTCAATCTCGTTATCGGCAAGTCTCTTTACTCGTTCCGTAATACATCATCCCGTGATCAACTCCTTGATCACATTGTGGACATTATGATGATGTCCTACCGAGTGGGCCCAGAGATACCTCTCCGTTTACATGGAGTGACAAATCCCAGTCTCGATTCGTGCCAACCCAACAGACACTTTTGGAGATACCTGTAGTGTACCTTTATAGCCACCCAGTTACGTTGTGACGTTTGGCACACCCAAAGCACTCCTACGGTATCCGGGAGTTGCACAATCTCATGGTCTAAGGAAATGATACTTGACATTAGAAAAGCTTTAGCATACGAACTACATGATCTTGTGCTAGGCTTAGGATTGGGTCTTGTCCATCACATCATTCTCCTAATGATGTGATCCCGTTATCAATGACATCCAATGTCCATGGTCAGGAAACCGTAACCATCTATTGATCAACGAGCTAGTCAACTAGAGGCTTACTAGGGACATGGTGTTGTCTATGTATCCACACATGTATCTGAGTTTCCTATCAATACAATTCTAGCATGGACAATAAACGATTATCATGAACAAGGAAATATAATAATAATCAATTTATTATTGCCTCTAGGGCATATTTCCAACAGTCTCCCACTTGCACTAGAGTCAATAATCCAGTTCACATCGATATGTGATCAACACTCAAGGTCACATCCCCATGTGACTAACACCCAAAGAGTTTACTAGAGTCAATAATCTAGTTCACATTACCATGTAATTAACACTCGATGAGTTCTGGGTTTGATCATGTTATGCTTGTGAGAGATGTTATAGTCAACGGGTCTGAATCTTTAAGATCCGTGTGTGCTTTACAAATCTCTATGTCATCTCCTAGATGCAGCTACCATGTTCTATTTGGAGCTATTCCAAATAACCGTTCTACTATACGAATCCAGTTTACTACTCAGAATAATCTGGATTAGTGTCAAAGTTTGCATCGGCGTAACCCTTTACAACGAACTCTTTTACCACCTCCATAATCGAGAAAATTCCTTAGTCCACTAGTTACTAAGGATAACTTTGACCGCTGTCCTGTGATCCATTCTTGGATCACTCTTGTACCCCTTGAATGACTCATGGCAAGGCACACTTCAGGTGCGGTACACAGCATAGCATACTGTAGAGACTACGTCTAAAGCATAGGGGATGACCTTCGTCCTTTCTCTCTATTCTGCCGCGGTCAGGTTTCGAGTCTTACTCAATGTTCACACCTTATAACACAGCCAAGAACTCTTTCTTTGCCGATCCATTTTGAACTCCTTCAAAATCTTGTCACAGTATGTATTCATTTGAAAGTACTATTAAGCGTTTTGATCTATCCTTATAGATCTTAATGCTCAATACTCAAGTAGCCTAATGCAGGTTTTCTATTGAAAAACACTTTTAAATAACTCTGCATGCTTTCTAGAAATTCTACATCATTTCCGATCAACAATATGTTAACAACATATACTCATCGGAAATTCTATAGTGCTCCCACTCACTTCTTTGGAAATACAAGTTTCTCATAAACTTTGTATAAACCCAAAATCTTTGATCATCATCAAAGCGTATATTCCAACTCCGAGATGCTTACTCCAGTCCTTAGAAGGATTGCTAGAGCTTTGCATACTTGTTAGCATCTTTCAGGATTGTTAAAACCTTCTGGTTGTATCACATACATCCTTTCCTCAAGAAAATCGTCGAGGAAACAATGTTTTGACATCCTATCTGCAAGATTTCATAAATAATGAAGTAATCGCTAATATAATTCCAACAGACTCTTAGCATCGCTACAAGTGAGAAAGTCTCATCGCAGTCAACTCCTTGAACTTGTCGAAAAACATCTTAACGACAAGTCGAGCTTTCTTAATGGTGATACTTACCATCATTGTCCGTCTTCCTTTTAAAATCCATATGTACCTAACAGCCTTACGACCATCAAGTAGTTCTTCCAAAGTCTACACTTTGTTTTCATATATGGATCCTCTCTCGGATTATATGGCCTCGAGCCATTTTGGAATCCAGGACCACCATCGCTTCTCCATAGCTCGTAGGTTCATTGTTGTCTAGCAACATGACTTCCAAGACAGGATTACGTACCATTCTGAAGTAGTATGCATCCTTGTCATCCCACGAGGTTTGGTAGTGACTTGATCTGAAGTTTCATGATCACTATCATAAGCTTCCACTTCAATTGGTGTAGGTGCCACATGAACGACTCCCTGTGCCCTGCCACACACTAGTTGAAGAGACGGTTCAATAACCTCATCAAGTCTCCACCATCCTTCCACTCAATTCTTTCGAGAGAAACTTTTCCTCGAGAAAGGACCTGATTCTAGAAACAATCCCTTATTGCTTTCGGATCTGAGACAGGAGGTATACCCAACTGTTTTGGGTGTCCTATGAATATGCATTTATCCGCTTTGGGTTCGAGCTTATCAGCCTGAAACTTTTTCACATAAGCGTCGCAGCCCCAAACTTTTAAGAAATGACAGCTTAGGTTTCTCTAAACCATAGTTCATACGGTGTCATCTCATCGGAATTGCGTGGTGCCCTATTTAAAGTGAATGTGGTTGTCTCTAATGCCTAACCCATAAACTATCGTGGTAATTCGATAAGAGACATCATGGTATGCATCATATCCAATAGGGTGCAGTTATGATGTTCAGACACACCATCACACTATGGTGTTCCAGGCTGTATTAGTTGTGAAACAATTTCCACAATGTCTTAATTCTGTGCCAAACTCGTAATTCAGATATTTATCTCTATGATCATATCATAGATCTTTTATCCTCTTGTCACGACGATCTTTCAACTTCACCCTGAAATTACTTGAGCCTTTCAATAATTCAGACTCGTGATTCATCAAGTAAATATACTCAACATCTACTCAAATCATCTGTGAAGTAAGAACATAACGATATCCACTACACGCCTCAACACTCATTGGACTGCACACATCAAAATGTATTACTTCCAACAAGTTGCTTTCTAGTTCCATTTTACTGAAATTGAGGCTTTCGGTCATCTTGCCCACGTGGTATGCATTTGGATGTCTCAAGTGATTCAAAATCAAGTGAGTCCAAACGGTCCATTTGCATGGAGTTTCTTCATGCATATACACCAATAGACATGGTTCACATGTCTCAAACTTTTCAAAAACGAGTGAGCTCAAAGATCCATCAACATGGAGCTTCTTCATGCGTTTTTTTACGATATGACTTACGTGGCAGTGCCACAAGTAGGTGGTACTATCATTACTATCTTATATCTTTTGGCATGAACATGTGTATCACTACGATCGAGATTCAATAAACCTTTCATTTTAGGTGCAAGACCATTGAAGGTATTATTCAAATAAACAGAGTAACCATTATTCTCCTTAAATGAATAACCGTATCGCGATAGACATAATCCAATCATGTCTATGCTCAATGCAAACACCAAATAGCAATTATTTAGGTTTTAATACCAATCTCGATGGTAGAGGGAGCGTACGATATTTGATCAACCTTTGGAAATACTTCCAACACATATCGTCATCTCACCTTTTAGCTAGTCTTCGTTTATTCCGCAGCCTTTTGTTTCGAGTTACTAACACTTAGCAACCGAACCGGTATCTAATACCCTGGTTCTATCAGGAGTACTAGTAAAGTACACATTAACACAATGTATATCCAATATACTTCTATCGACCTTGCCAGCCTTCTCATCTACCAAGTATCTAGGGTAATTCTACTTCAGTGGCTGTTCCCCTTATTACAGAAGCACTTAGTCTCGGGTTTGGGTTCAACCTTGGGTCTCTTCACTAGAGCAGCAGCTGAATTGCCGTTTCATGAAGTATCCCTTCTTGCCCTTGCCCTTCTTGAAACTAGTGGTTTCACCAACCATCAACAATTGATGCTCCTTCTTGATTTCTACTTTTGTGGTGTCAAACATCGCGAATATCTCAAGGATCATCATATATGTCCCTGATATATTATAGTTCATCACGAAGCTCCAGCAGCTTGGTGGTAATGACTTCGGAGAACTATCACTATTTCATCTGGAAGATCAACTCCCACTTGATTCAAGCGATTGTTGTACTCAGACAATCTGAGCACAAGCTCAAGAATTGAGCTTTTCTCCCTTAGTTTGCAGGCTAAGAAAATCGTCGGAGGTCTTATACCTCTTGACGTGGGCACGAGCCTGAAATCCCAATTTCAGCCCTCGAAACATCTCATATGTTTCGCGACATTTCAAAACGTCTTCGGTGCCTCAACTCTAAACCGTTTAACTGAACTATCACGTAGTTATCAAAATGTGTATGTCAGATGTTCACAACATCCACAGACAACGTTCGAGGTTCAGCACACTGAGCGGTGCATTAAGGACATAAGCCTTCTATGAAGCAATGAGGACAATCCTCAGTTTACGGACCTAGTCCGCATAATTGCTACTATCAACTTTCAACTAAATTTTCTCTAGGAACATAACTAAACAGTAGAACTGAAGCGCGAGCTACGACATAATTTGCGAAGACCTTTTGACTATGTTTAGGATAATTAAGTTCATCTTATGAACTCCCACTCAGATAGACATCCCTCTAGTCATCTAAGTGATTACATGATCTGAGTCAACTAGGCCTTGTCTGATCATCACGTGAGACGGACTAGTCAACATCGGTGAACATCTTCATGTTGATCGTATCTTCTATACAACTCATGCTCGACCTTTCGGTCTCTTGTGTTCTGAGGCCATGTCTGTACATGCTAGGCTCGTCAAGTCAACCTAAGTGTTTCGCGTGTGTAAATCTGGCTTACAACCCGTTGTATGTGAACGTAAGAATCTATCACACCCGATCATCACGTGGTGCTTCGAAACGACAAACTTTCGCAACGATGCACAGTTAGGGGGAACACTTTCTTGAAATTTTAATGAGGGATCATCTTATTTACTACCGTCGTTCTAAGCAAATAAGATGTATAAACATGATAAACATCACATGCAATCAAACAGTGACATGATATGGCCAATGTCATATTGCTCCTTTTGATCTCCATCTTCGGGGCTCCATGATCATCAACGTCACCGGCATGACACCATGATCTCCATCATCGTGTCTCCATGAAGTTGTCTCGCCAACTTATTACTTCTACTACTATGTCTACCGGTTAGCAATAAATTAAAGTAATTACATGACGTTGTTCAATGACACGCAGGTCATACAATAAATAAAGACAACTCCTATGGCTCCTGCCGGTTGTCATACTCATCGACATGCAAGTCGTGATTCCTATTACAAGAACATGATCAGTCTCATACATCACATATCATTCATCACATTCTTCTTGGCCATATCACATCACATAGCATACCCTGCAAAAACAAGTTAGACGTCCTCTAATTGTTGTTTGCATGTTTTACGTGGCTGCTATGGGTTTCTAGCAAGAACGTTTCTTACCTACGCAAAACCACAACATGATATGCCAATTGCTATTTACCCTTCATAAGGACCCTTTTCATCGAATCCGTTCCGACTAAAGTGGGAGAGACAGACACCCGCTAGCCACCTTATGCAACTAGTGCATGTCAGTCGGTGGAACCAGTCTCACGTAAGAGTACGTGTAAGGTCGGTCCGGGCCTCTTCATCCAACAATACCATCGAAACAAGATTGGACTAGTAACGGTAAGCATATTGAACAAAATCAATGCCCACAACAACTTTGTGTTCTACTCGTGCATAGTAACTACGCAATAGACCTAGCTCATGATGCCACTGTTGGGGAACGTAGCAGAAATTCAAAATTTTCTATGCATCACCAAGATCAATCTATGGAGTAATCTAGCAACGAGGGGAAGGAGAGTGCATCTACATACCCTTGTAGATTGCTAAGCGGAAGCGTTCAAGAGAACGGGGTTGATGGAGTCGTACTCGTCGTGATCCAAATCACCGGAGATCCTAGTGCCGAACGGACGGCACCTCCGCGTTCAACACACGTACAACCCGGTGACGTCTCCCATGCCTTGATCCAGCAAGGAGTGAGGGAGAGGTTGAGGAAGACTCCATCCAGCAGTAGCACAACGGCGTGGTGGTGGTGGAGGAGCGTGGTGTTGGGGAACGCAGTAATTTCAAAAAATTTCCTACGCACACGCAAGATCATGGTGATGCACAGCAACGAGAGGGGAGAGTGTTGTCTACGTACCAACGCAGACCGACTGCGGAAGCGATCACACAACGTAGAGGAAGTAGTCGTACGTCTTCTTCCCGATCCGACCGATCCAAGCACCGTTACTCCGGCACCTCCGAGTTCTTAGCACACGTTCAGCTCGATGACGTTCCTCGGGCTCCGATCCAGCAAAGCATCGAGGAAGAGTTCCGTCAGCACGACGGCGTGATGACGATCTTGATGTACTACCGACGCAGGGCTTCGCCTAAGCACTACAACGGTACGATCGAGGTGGAATTTGGTGGCAGGGGGCACCGCACACGGCTAAGGAACGATCTCAAGGATCAAGTTGTGTGTCTATGGGGTGCCCCCTGCCCCCGTATATAAAGGACCAGGGGCAAGGGGGTCGGCCGGCTAGGAGGGAGGCGCAGGGAGGAGTCCCACTCCTACCGGGAGTAGGACTCCTTCCCCCAAATCCTATTCCTAATAGGACTCTTCGGGAGAAAGAGAAGAGAGGGGGGCCGGCCCCTTCTCCTAGTCCTAATAGGACTAGGGAAGGGGGGTTCGGCTGGCTAGCCTGTGGGCTGCCCCTTCTCTCTTTTCCACTAAGGCCCAATAGGCCCATTTGCCTCCCGGGGGGTTGCGGTAACCCTCCCGGTAATCCGGTAAAATCCCGATTTCACCCGGAACACTTCCGGTGCCCAAACATAGGCTTCCAATATATCAATCTTTACGTCTCGACCATTTCGAGACTCCTCGTCATGTCCGTGATCTCATCCGGGACTCCGAACAACCTTCGGTACATCAAAATGCATAAACTCATAATAACTGTCATCGTAACGTTAAGCGTGCGGACCCTACGGTTCGAGAACAATGTAGACATGACCGAGACACGTCTCCGGTCAATAACCAATAGCGGGACCTGGATGCCCATATTGGCTCCTACATATTCTACGAAGATCTTTATCGGTCAGACCGCATAACAACATACGTTGTTCCCTTTGTCATCGGTATGTTACTTGCCCGAGATTCGATCGTCGGTATCCAATACCTAGTTCAATCTCGTTACCGGCAAGTCTCTTTACTCGTTCCGTAATACATCATCTCACAACTAACTTATTAGTTGCAGTGCTTGCAAGGCTTATGTGATGTGCATTACCGAGAGGGCCCAGAGATACCTCTCCGACAATCGGAGTGACAAACCCTAATCTCGAAATACGCCAACCCAACATCTACCATTGGAGACACCTGTAGTACTCCTTTATAATCACCCAGTTACGTTGTGACGTTTGGTAGTACCCAAAGTGTTCCTCCGGTAAACGGGAGTTGCATAATCTCATAGTTATAGGAACATGTATAAGTCATGAAGAAAGCAATAGCAACATACTAAACGATCGGGTGCTAAGCTAATGGACTGGGTCATGTCAATCAGATCATTCTACTAATGATGTGACCTCGTTAATCAAATAACAACTCCTTGTTCATGGTTAGGAAACATAACCATCTTTGATTAACGAGCTAGTCAAGTAGAGGCATACTAGTGACACTCTGTTGGTCTATGTATTCACACATGTATTATGTTTCCGGTTAATACAATTCTAGCATGAATAATAAACATTTATCATGATATAAGGAAATAAATAATAACTTTATTATTGCCTCTAGGGCATATTTCCTTCACGTGGTACTCCAGCAGGGCTTCGCCAAGCACCACAAGAGACGAGGACGAGAGAGGTAGGGCTGCGCCAGGGAGAGATCAAATCGTCTTCTGTTGGGCAGCCCCAAAACTCAACTATTTATAGGAGGAGGGGAGGAGGGTGCGCCCCCTCTAGGGTTCCCACCCCTAGAGGGGCGGCAGCCCTAGATGGAGGGGGCGGCCAAGAGGGGGAGAGGGGGGCGCGCCCTAGGGTGGGCCTTAGGCCCATCTGCGCCTAGGGTTTCCCCCTTCTCCTCCTAGCTGCGCCTTGGGCTTTGTGGGAGGCGCACCAGCCCACTCAGGGGCTGGTCCCTTCCCACTCTTGGCCCATGCAAGCCTCTAGGGCTGGTGGCCCCACTTGGTGGACCCCCGGGACCCTCCAGGTGGTCCCGGTACGTTATCGATAAAACCCGAAACTTTTCCGGTGACCAAAATAGGACTTCCCATTATAAATCTTTACCTCCGGACCATTCCGGAACTCCTCGTGACGTCCAGGATCTCATTCGAGACTCCGAACAACCTTCGGTAACCACATACAAACTTCCTTTATAACCCTAGCGTCATCGAACCTTAAGTGTGTAGACCCTACGGGTTCGGGAACCATGCAGACATGACCGAGACGTTCTCCGGTCAATAACCAACAGCGGGATCTGGATACCCATGTTGGCTCCCACATGTTCCACAATGATCTCATCGGATGAACCACGATGTCAAGGACTTAATCAATCCCGTATACAATTCCCTTTGTCTAGCGGTACGATACTTGCCCGAGATTCGATCGTCGGTATCCCGATACCTTGTTCAATCTCGTTACCGGCAAGTCTCTTTACTCGTTCCGTAATACATCATCCCGTGATCAACTCCTTGATCACATTGTGCACATTATGATGATGTCCTACCGAGTGGGCCCAGAGATACCTCTCCGTTTACACGGAGTGACAAATCCCAGTCTTGATTCGTGCCAACCCAACAGACACTTTCGGAGATACCTGTAGTGTACCTTTATAGCCACCTAGTTACATTGTGACGTTTGGCACACCCAAAGCACTCCTACGGTATCCGGGAGTTGCACAATCTCATGGTCTAAGGAAATGATACTTGACATTAGAAAAGCTTTACCATACGAACTACATGATCTTGTGCTAGGCTTAGGATTGTGTCTTGTCCATCACATCATTCTCCTAATGATGTGATCCCGTTATCAATGACATCCAATGTCCATGGTCAGGAAACCGTAACCATCTATTGACCAATGAGCTAGTCAACTAGAGGCTTACTAGGGACATGGTGTTGTCTATGTATCCACACATGTATCTGAGTTTCCTATCAATACAATTCTAGCATGGACAATAAACGATTATCATGAACAAGGAAATAGAATAATAATCAATTTATTATTGCCTCTAGGGCATATTTCCAACAATAAGTAGATGATGGGTTGCGAGAGTGATAGAAGCTTAAACCCTAGTTTATGCATTATTCCATAAGGGACTGATTTGGATCCATATGTTTCATGCTATGGTTAGATTTATCTTAATTCTTTTTTGTAGTTACGGATGCTTGCGAGATGGGGTAATCATAAGAGGGTAGTTTGTTCAAGTAGGAACAACACCCTATCACTGGTCCACCCACATATCAAATTATCAAAGTAGTGAACGCGGATCAACTAAATATGATGAACGTGACTAGATGAGAATTCCCATGTGTCCTCGAGAATGCTTTGCTCATTATAAGAAGTACTTTCAACTTGTCCTTTTCTATAAAAAGGATTGGGCCACGTTGCTGCACTCTTATTACAATTGTTACTCATTACGAATTACGTACCTTGCTATAAAACTATCTGTTACCGTTACTTTGAGCACTTTCAGAGAATACCTTACTGAAACCGCTAGTCATTTCCTTCTTCTCCTCGTTGGGTTCGACATTCTTACTTATGGAAAGGACCGCGATTGATCCCCTATACTTGTGGGTCATCAATACTCTTTTCTGGCGCGTTGCTAGAGAGTGAAGCGCCTTTCATAAGTCGAATTTTGTAAGGAAATATTTTCGTTACGTGCTGAAATTTATTGTCACTTGTTACTAGAGAAAATAATCCATTGAAGGGCTTGTTCGGGGTATCTTCACTAGGGCTGGACCAAAAGCTCGTAGCTTGCGAGTTTAATGAGCGCTCGATAGTTCGGCTCGTTAAGCTCGGAGCTCGCTTCTTAATGAACAGAGCCAATCATTGATTTCAGCTCGTTAAGCTTAACAAGCTTAACGAACGAGCTAACGAGTTTCACGAGTAGCTCGTTAAGCTCGTTAGTAACAACATAACACATATTTTCATCCTACGTGACAAACTTTTTATAGCACCTCACCCCATCAATTCAATCAAATCGACATACTAGTGCATTTCTTTTTGTAGTCACTATATTTAATCTTGAAAACCACACCTACACATTCATCCTGTAAATCATAACACATTATAATCTATTAACGAGCGCTCGCGAGCGCTCACGAGCTTATTGAGCTTCAAACGAGCCGATCCGAGCAGGGTTTTCTGCTCGTTAATCTTAACGAGTTTAACGAGCCAAGCCTTAACGAGCATGAGTTTAACGAGTATGAGCTTAACGAGCCGAGCTGCTCGTTAGTCCACCCCTAATCTTCACCTCGACCGGAAGTGGTAAAGTTGCCCCTCAACCTACTGAAGCTACCAAAAATATCTATTATGAAATTCCCTCGGGTATTTTAGAGAAATTGCTAGGTAATCCTTATGCAGGAGATGGGACTATGCATCATGATATGCACTTAATTTATATAGATGAAGTTTGTGGATTGTCTAAACTTGTAGGTTTATCGAAGGATGGAGTTAAGAAGAAAGTATTCCATTTATCTTTGGGAGGAAAAGCATTATTTGGTACAGGCTATTGGATGATATTGGAACATGGGACTAGAGCCGATTGAAGCGGGAATTCCAGCAGGAATTCTATCCTGCGCATCTGGTTCATCGTGATCAGAATTATATATATATATATATATATATATATATATATATATATATATTGGCCTCGTGAAGGAGAAAGTATTGCTCAAGCTTGGGCGATACTTAAATATATGATGCACACATTCCCCAACCATGAGCTCTCAAGAGAGATGATTATACAAAACTTTTATGCCCAGCTTTGTCATAATGATCGATCAATGCTTGATACATCTTCTACTGGTTCCTTTATGAAGAAAACTATTGAATTCAAATGGGATCTCCTGGAAAGAATTAAATGCAACTCCGAAGATTGGAAAATTGACAAAGGTAATGGGTCAGGTATAAATATTGAATTTGATTGTGTTAAATCTTTTATGGAAATGGATGCTTTTCATAAGATTGGTGCAAAATATGGACTTGACTCTGAGATAGTAGCTACTTTGTGTGAATCTTTTGCTGCTCATGTTAATCTCCCTAAGGAGAAGTGGTTTAAATTTCATCCTCCTATTGAAGAAATTTGTAAGGAACCTATTATAGCTAAAGCTGAAATAATTATTTATAATGTTGATCCAGTTGTACCTATTGCTTTTATTGAGAAACCTCCTTTCCCTGTTAGGATTAAGGAACATCCTAAAGCTACAATTTTGGTTCATAAAAGTTATGTTAAAACACCAAAACCTCCTAAAAAAATTAAACTGGAACCAAATATTGCAATAGTCAAAGATCTTTTGGCCGATAATATTGATGGACATGTCATTTATTTATGTGAGGAAGCAACTAGGATTGCTAAGCAAGATAAATTAAATAAAAGTAAATAGGTTGTTGGCATGACTATTATTTTCTATTAAGATTGGAGACCATTGCTATCATGGTTTATGTGATATGGGTGCTAGCATAAATGCTATTCCATTTACTTTATATCAAGAAGTTATGTATGATATTGCACCTGTTGAGATTGAAGATATTGATGTTACTATTAAGCTTGCAAGTAGAGATAATGGTACGTCCATCTTGCATCATGTTTTCCTACTGTTATTTATGATGTTCATAATAATGCTTTATGGAGTAATTATAATGCCTTTTCTCTCATAATATGCAAGGTTCACACAAAGAGGGAGAATACCGGCAGCTGGAATTCTGGACCTCGAAAAGCTACATCAGGTCACCTATTCTGCACAACTCCAAATGAGATGAAACTTCACGGAGATTTTTTTCGAATATATAAGAATTGTTGGAGCAAATAACTACCAGAGGGGCCCCACCAGGTGGGCACAACCCACTTGGGCGTGCCAGGGCCCCCAGGCGCGTCCTGGTGGGTTGCGTCCTCCTTGGCCCACTTTTGGTGCCCCTCTTCTATTATATAAGTCATTTTGACCTAGAAAAAATGAGGAGAAGACTTTCGGGACGAAGCGCCGCTGTCTCGAGGCGGAACTTTGGCAGGGGCACTTTTGCTCTCCGGTGAAGCGATTCCGCCGGGGAACTTCCCTCCCGGAGGGGGAAATCATCATCATCATCATCATCACCAACAACTATCCCATCTTGGGGAGGGCAATCTCCATCAACATATTCAACAACACCATCTCCTCTCAAACCCTAGTTCATCTCTTGTGTTCAATCTTTGTACCGAAACCTTAGATTGGTACTTGTGGGTGACTAGTAGTACTGCTGATTACATATTGTAGTTGATTACTATATGGTTTATTTGGTGGAAGATTATATGTTCAGATCCATTATGCTATTTAATACCCCTCTGATCTTGAGCATGATTATAATTTGTGAGTAGTTACTTTTGTTCTTGAGGTCACGGGAGAAATCTTGTTACAAGTAATCATGCGAATTTGATGTGTGTTCGATATTTTGATGGTATGTATGTTGTGATTCCCTTAGTGGTGTCATGTGAACGTCGACTACATGGCACTTCACCTTATTAGGGCCTAAGGGAATGCATTGTGGAGTAGTTATTAGATGATGGGTTGCGAGAGTGACAGAAGCTTAAACCCTGGTTTTGCGCTACTTCGTAAGGGACTGATTTGGAACCAAAAGTTTAATGCTATGGTTAGATTTTATCTTAATACTTTTCTCGTAGTTGCGGATGCTTGCGAGGGGGTTAATCATAAGTAGGAGGTTTTTTCAAGTAAGAACACCACCTAAGCACCGGTCCACCCACATATCAAATTATCAAAGTAGCAAACATAAATCAAACCAACATGATGAAAGTGACTCGATGAAATTCCTGTGTACCCTCAAGAACACTTTGC
The DNA here is from genome assembly GCA_034509565.1 of Triticum monococcum. NCBI lineage: Eukaryota > Viridiplantae > Streptophyta > Magnoliopsida > Poales > Poaceae > Triticum > Triticum monococcum. Next base: position 679,230,071 of record CM067845.1, read on the forward strand.
TTATCATAAGAGATCGTTTTGGCCTGTCCTTTGCCACAAAAAGGATTGGTCTACCTTGCTGCATATTATTTGCCGTTACTGTTACTTGCTCGTTACAAATTGTCTTGCTATCAAACTACTTGCTACTTATAATTTCAGTGCTTGCAGAGAATACCTTGCTAAAAACCACTTGTCATTTCCTTCTGCTCCTCATTGGGTTCGACACTCTTACTTATCGAAAGGACTACGATTGATCCCCTATACTTGTGGTCATCAAATACTATTTCACCACTTTGGATTGTTAGAGATGTTGAAGTCTTGTGCGGTAAGACCACAAGATGATTTTTGTCCCATTATATTTGGTAGACCTTTCCTGAACAGTGTTAATGCTAAAATTGATTGTGCTAGGGAGACATCCAGTGTTAATTTTGGTGACGTATCTCATGAATTTAACTTCTCTATGTTTAGTAAAGAACCCCATGATAAAGAATAGCCTAGTAAAGCTGAATCACTGGTCTTGCTTCTATTGTTGTGCCTCATACTAATCCATTAGAACAATATTTGCTAGACCATGAAAATGATATGCATATGAATGAAAGAAATGAAATATATGAGATATTCTTTAAACAAGCACCTATCCTTAAGCACAATTTGCCCGTTGAAACTTCGGGAGATCCTCTCCCACCTAAGAGTAGCCCTGTGTTTGAATTAAAGAAATTGTCTGATACACTGAAATATGCTTATCTTGATGAAAAGAAGATATATCCTGATATTATCAATGCTAATCTTTCATTGCATGAAGAAAAGAGATTGCTTCAAACTTTAAGGAAGCACCGTGCTGCAGAGAACGCCGGGTTGTTGGGTAGAAGAATTACCATCTGTGTTATGGAGCATCAATACAACACCCAACAGATCAACATGATACACACCGTTCTTCATGGTTTATGGAGCGGAGGCGGTTCTCCCCAGTGATATCCGTCATGATTCACCTCGTGTGACGGCTTATATTGAAGCGGACAACAAGACAGCACGACAAGATGCTTTGGACCGGTTGGATGAAGAGCGTGACATAGCAGCCGCCCGATCGGCGATTTACCAACAGGATCTTCGTCGTTATCACAGTCACCGAGTCAGAACCAGAACCTTTCAGGAAGGAGATTTGGTGCTTCGGCTCATCCAAGATCAAACTGATATGCATAAGCTATCCCCACCTTGGGAGGGGCCTTTTGTGGTCAGTAAGAATCTGCACAACGGGTCATACTATCTGATCGATATTCGAGAGCATAAGGACTCACGTACATCAGAGGAGGAGACCAACAGGCCGTGGAACATAGCTCATCTTCGGCCTTATTATACCTGAGCCATTGGTTCTAATTATGTACATATTACAACGATGTATATATTAAGATTAAATATAATAAACCGGAGCCTCAGCTAAAGCGGGGTATCTGTTTCTTTTACATCATGTGTGGTTACACGGAGTTGTTCTAAAGCGGCCTCCGGTTTACCCCTTGAGTTCGCTTTTTAAAAGCATCATGTTATATCACTTGGAGGTTTGGTCGTGTCCGAACCAATACCATACCTCTTGATAGGCGAGAGCCACCAGATCACTTGGGGACTTGGTCATGTCTGAACCAGTCATGCCTCTTGATCGGCCTAAGGCCACAGAATCACTTGGGGGCTTGGTCGAACCCGAACCATTGTCATGCCACTTGGTCGGCATAAATGCCACGGTTTCATTTGGGGACCCGTTGACTAGAACCATAGTTACACCTAACGGGAGCTTGGTCATGTTCAGCCATGGTAACGCCATTTGATCAGCTCAAATAAACCTTTTTTGCAAACGTTTCTGTCTTTGCTTTTGTTTTGCACTTTTCTTTGCAAGTTACTTTTTTCTTTTTTATTGCATTCTTTTTAAACCGACAAAGTTTTTCAACAAATCAATTGACGGAACACAGTTCACGTCAATCCGGAGACTATTTGCCCAGTTTGATCCTTGTTGTTAACATCCTCTTATGGAGTAACATGGTGTTTATTATAACCCGGCATGGTTTACATGGTAAACCAGCGTCATATATATACATGAGCTGTTATCTCCTCCAACAGTGTGGGTTTGCAAAACTCCACTTCAAGATTGGCCAAGCCAACTTCACGCTCAACGATAGCAGGTATTATGTATCTCAAAAATTTGGTCTCTACTTAAAAAATTCTTGGATGTTTTGACTTCATGCAGACATCATATTCCGCCTGATGGTACAACCGCGGTGGCACTTGAAGAGTTTCTTATTGCAGAAAGTGCTTTGGAAAGTTCATCACCACAGGAAGAACAAATTATGCACGAAGGCATACCAACATCAAAAGTATCAGCTAACCTATTACAAGGCAACACGGTGCCCATAATAATATCATTGTTTTTCGCAAAGGAGAGGCAGTTTTCAAACCGGCTTCCGGTTCAAGCTTGGTCACCAGCCTGGCCTGATGGTTGTGGGTCATCCTGCGCCGCTTCAGCGTCCGTTTTTCTACCCAGTGGCTGGAAATCAATAGTTGTCCAGTCGATTCCCATTAATGCTTGAAAAATAGCTTCATCATGGATCAGCAATGACGGGTCAATATCGGGAGCGTAAGTGTGCTTACGGATTGGAGGGATAAGATTTTCCGATTCATGAATTGGTGCAGCTATTCGCTTGTTCTGATTGTCATATTGGGCTTGATAATGGGACAAGTCTGCTTCTTTAGCCAATTGACAAGCTAGCGGACGCACCTCCCGGTTTATGGCTCGCAGATCCGCTTCACCAAACTCTGACCCATCTTCCTTCAAGCTGGGATAGCCCTGAGCCGCTTCAATAGGATCGAAATCCGGCACCCAGGCTTTTGCTCGGATTAAGGCATTGATTGCACCGGTTCGAGCAGTAGATTTCTTCAGCTCTTCAACCCGGGCAGGAAGCATCGACAGTTTCATCAAAGTGTCTTGAATCAAAGTGGGGGCCGGTTTGTTGTGGGATGCGGTACCGATGATCCGCAGAGCACCAATGTACAGTTGTTCGACCAACATGTAGGAAGCTTTCAATTTCTTCCGCACATCTGACCCCAAGTGGCCAATGCGTGTCCCTGAAATATCATAAAACATTAAACCGACAGCTCTGTAAGAAGGCTGAGTCAATTCAGAAGTCAAACTGGCTTACCAAAGATAGCAGTGGTCATGGCATGCACATGCCGCTTTATACTGGCCAGTTCATCCGCCACCAGTTTTAGTGCAGCCTCGGCATCCTCTGCTCGTTTGATTAAAGTGGACTTTTCAGTGGCCCAATCCGCCTGCTTCTTCTTGAAGCTCTCCTTAAGCTGTTCCATGGCGCTTAAAGCGCTGGCTAATTCCTCTTTTGCTTTGGAGGTTTCATCTTGTTGGGTTTTCAGGTTTTCTTGGAGATCGGCGATTTGGTTTTCTTTCGTCTTCAGCTCAGCCTGCATGCAGACAGTTATATGCTTCAACAAAACGGTACAAGGATTGAAGTGCCAACCACATAACAAGTTATGCACTTGGTACTTGGGGGCTAATGCATATTCGATCTTCATCTTTCAATTGCTTACAAAGTCCCAAGATCAATACAAGTATTCAACTTGGCACTTGGGGGCTAATGGCTATTTGCTCGTATATATTCTGATGCGGCAATCTCAATTACTTAAAGTACCGATTTAACTACGCTAAGTTGAACCGGCCCTTGGGGGCTACATCAGCAAATTTGAAGGCATTAAGATTTATATTAGTAAGTCCCGGTGTGAAAGAAGATTACAAACCGGCCCTTGGGGGCTAGGAGAGTCAGCAAGAATTGAAGCGTACAAGCGGGAAAGAGCATATGGAAGTTACCTCATATTTATCTTTCATCATATTAACCAGACCGGCTTCATAGTCACAGCTGGTATACAGCCGGTTCAGGTAGCCGGAATGGATATCTTGGGCGCTCAGAGCAGCGTAAGTCGTCAGATCAGCATTCCACTTGCCTTTGCCAAAGGCAGTAAATTCTTCCTTGGCAGAATGTTTGGACAAAGCGACAGGATTGCTTGGCTCAGTATGGCCAGTGCCAGTAATGACAACCTCATCATCCTTGGTACCGCTGGTTTGCACTGGAGCTGTTGGCTTGTCAGTAGGCTTTGTTGGACCGGTGGATTTCTCAATCCGGATGGAGCTTGTGGGCTGATTGAGATGGTTTGAGGTATCAATAGGTATTTCTTCAGCAATAAGATCGTCGTCTTGCTGCGGTGGATCATTGGGTATATCATCAGGAATAGTCGCTTCAAGATCTGATGTCTTGCCCGGTTCAAGGAAGGCATCTTCTTCGGCCGCTTTGTCCAGGCGAGCCTTCTTGCTTGGCCTAGGTTTGGCCCTAAAAGGAATAACAAAATCAAATACATCATATGTTCCAAGGCGATGTGCTGTAAATATTATGATAAGAATAGCTTACCCAAGCACCGTTTTAAGCGGTGGTAGCTGAGTAGCCGATGACTCGCCAGAAGATGAGTGGGAAGTAACCTGGTAATCGGAGTCAGACGGATTAAGAGATTGATGAAAGCATCCCGCTTTAGGACAAGCACTGACAAGCAAATTAGAGACCTCTGAATGGCGTTTCCGAACCGGACTGTTCGGTAAACCGGCGGAGGTAACTACCTGGCCGCTGTGCCGGGTTGTGCGACGAACTTCGTGTTGTTGGGTCTTCATAAGAAATTTAGGATCCAAATAAGCAAGAGGATGAGAAAATTTAACTTTCCGGTTTGCCTGACGGATTTTTTGTGAAGGCAAAGGTTCTGAATCGGAAGAGAGAATAATTACCTCTGCAGCATCCGCGTGGCTGGCTTCAGCATCATCCTGACAAATATCATCATCAATAAGACGCATGAAAAATAAACCAAGTGAGTCAAGCTCTACCTCAAGGTCCGGATTATCCACATCATCATCAGGGGCTGGATTAGAGGATGCAGTGGTTCTTTTCCTGTGGGCAGTCTTCTTCACGGCTTTAGTCTTTTGCCGAGTTGCTCTTTCCGGTTTGTCTGGTTTTTCTGGTTTCTCCTGCGGCAGTTTCTTGATCCAAAACAGATCATTGCCCTGATTACACAGACACTGATATTAAACAATGACCAGATATATCAATAACAGATTCAGCAAAAAGAAAAATCAAAGTCTTACAGCTGGCGGTTTGTTGGTGGCACAGAAGGGAAGCAGGCCATTTCTAGCACAGACGTGTTCCGGTTCATTCAGCATCTTATTCACAGCCTCTGTGATTTCTTCATCGGTGAGCTGGATTTTGGAATGTCGTAGTGGGTCATCAACATTGCCAGTATACTCGCACATCAAACCGGAGCGCTGACTAAGGGGCAGTATGCTCCATGATATCCAACAGCGAGCGAGATCAACCCCTGTTAAACCGTTGGCCATAAAGGCTCTGAGCTTTGACAGTTGAGGAGCATATTTGCTTCTCTCCTGGGCAGTCAATCTTTGGGGAAAAGGGTGTGTATTGCTGAGCCGCTCCGGACGAAAGCCAGGCAAGGGATTCTCACCAGCAAGGGAGGTGTCTTTGCAGTAGAACCACGTCTGATTCCACTCTTTGGTGTGGCTGTGCAGTTTGGCGTGAGGGTATGTGACTTCTTTCCTTTTCTGGATCGCCATGCCACCCAACTCCGTATTGGAGCCGTCAGTAAACTCAATACGGCGGTTTAGATGAAAAAGGTCTTTGAACAATTCCACTGTGGGCTCCTCTTGAAAGAACGCCTCACAGAGCACTTGGAAGTGACACATATTTGTAACAGAATTGGAGCCAGTGTCTTGTGGATGGAGTTGGAAATCGGCCAAAATATCCCGGTAAAATTTAGAACCGGGCGGCTTAAAGCCCCGAGCTAAGTGATCTACGAAAACAACAACCTCCCCTTCTTGAGGAGTGGGAGGGCATTCTTTGCCAGGAGCCCTCCAATGGATGGTATCTTTGCTGCCTAAAGCGCCGATCAGGACTAGATCGTCCAGCTGAGCCTCTATGACGCGAGAAGGAACCCAATTGCACTCATATACTTGCTTGGCCATGATGGAATCTACAAAATAGAAGATCCCGGTTCAAAAATGCATTTGATCAAGGTACATTGGTATGTGCAATGTTATACCGGAGCCAGAACTATCTAAACAGGAGTTTTATGAAGCAACAACATCTGGCGGTTCAACAAGGGGACTAATGGTATATAGCGGTTTGGCAATTTTTTTTCTACAAGGTTAACCGCCTGGTTTAAACATTGAAGCAGATGAGTAAGTTTATAGAAACAGATTTCGTAAGATTTCTCTACAGCGATGGATCTGAAGCAAGTTCAGAAAAAAGATAAGTATTCAGAGGTCCAAAAGGAGCAGTACCGAATCAATGAGCAAGGCGTACATATAGATCTATTGTTTTGAGATGAGTAAGTGAAGGCGAAGAGTAAACAGCTACCATTGCACAGAATAAAGATTTGCGGAGTCATCTAAAGATCTATCGTATGAGCAAGAGGCAGACGATGAACACTGAAGAACTGTGAAACCCTAGGTCAGATCTACGGGGGAAAGGATAGAAGATTTACCGGAGCTGAGGAAGACGCGGAAGGTTGCCGCGATGCTCTAGTGCGCCCAGGTTGATGCAGCGGCCAAGGTTGAAGCAGAGGTCGACGGCGGCAGCAGAGCTCCGAGGCTGGCGATGCGGGGAAGACGAAGAAGAAAAGCACGAAGGGGAGAAAAGAAATGACCCTTCGGTCCTATTTATAAGGCGAAAGAACAGGTGTCAGGCGCGACAATCAAGGGGCCACGAAACGGAGCTATCGCCTCGATTTCTGCAGATCTATTAAACAAAGAAGCATAATGGATAGCTTCGTTATGACAGGTGACGTCACTCTGGTTTACAGCAATCAGAGAAGATGACATCATGGCGGTTTACCAATTTATGAGAAGATGTTGAAGATGAAGCTTTGTTAAAGGATTGACATGAACCCGTTCAAATCAATCTGGGGCCTAATGTTGGGGATATTACTACTGGGCGTAAACCGGCCTATCTGGACCGGGTTAACTTCGTTAGTAGTTAAGTATGTTAAAGCCCAAGAAGGCAGATGAGGGCTCAAGGCCCATGGTCGGTTCAAGGCATGTAGCCGTAAACCGGCGTTAGTAGTTAACTTGTATTGTAAGTTAGGAATAAGTAGAGACCAAACCGGACACATCTATGAGCCGGTATTGGGACTCTGTAAACCGACGGGAGTCACCCGTGTATATAAGGGGACGACCCGGCGGCGGTTCAGGAACAACAGACAACAACTCGAGACATAGGCGAAGCTTGTTTGCTCCCTAGTGATCGAAACCCCATCAATTCCATCACAACTAGACGTAGGCTTTTACCTTCATCGAAGGGGCCGAACTAGTATAAACTCTCTTGCGTCCCTGTGTCCGCTTTAACCCCTTCAAGCTAACCCATCGCGATGGCTCCACGACTAAGTCCTTTCTCTAGGACATCTGCCATGACAAAACCACGACACATTTGGAGAGGAGTTTTCCTGCAAAGAATTTGAAACGAGAGTTGTACAAAAGAACATATTCTCCGACTTTGAACTCACGCTTTTGGATTCTTTTATCATGCCATCTTTTAACTTTTTCTTTAAATAACTTGTCATTTTCATAAGCTTGGGTTCTTCATTCATCTAATGAGCTAATATCAAATAACCTCTTTTCACCGGCAAGTTTGAAATCATAGTTGAGTTCTTTAACTGCCCAATAAGCTTTATGTTCTAACTCGAGAGACAAATGAAAAGCTTTTCCATAAACCATTTTATAAGGAGACATACCCATAGGATTTTTATATGCTATTCTATAAGCCCAAAGTGCATCATCTAATTTCTTAGACCAATTCTTACGGGGCCTATTGACAGTGTTTTGCAAAATTAATTTTATTTCTCTATTGCTAAGTTCAAATTGACCACTAGACTAAGGATGATAGGGTGATGCAATTATATGGTTAACATCATACTTGGCAAGCATTTTACGGAAAGCACCATGAATAAAATGTGAACCCCCATCAGTCATTAAATATATAGGGACTCCAAACCTTGGGAAAATAACTTCCTTAAGCATTTTAATAGAGGTGTTCTGATCAACACTACTAGTTGGAATAGCTTCTACCCACTTAGTAACATAATCAACAACAACCAAAATATGTGTATACCCATTAGAGGAAGGGAAAGGTCCCATGTAATCAAATCCCCAAACATCAAATGGTTCAACAACAAGTGAATAATTCATAGGCATTTCTTGACGCTTACCGACATTACCTATTCTTTGACATTCATCACAAGATAAGACGAACTTACGGGCATCCTTGAAGAGAGTAGGCCAATAAAACCCAGATTGCAATACCTTGTGAGCAGTTTTGTCTCCCGCATGATGCCCTCCATAAGCTTCGAAGTGACATTTTCGTAGGATTTGTCCCTGTTCATGCTCAGGTACACAATGTCTAATAATAACATCTACTCCTTTATAAAGATGTGGGTCATCCCAAAAGTAATGTCTTAAATCATAGAAGATTTTTTTTCTTTTGTTGGTATGTAAAGCTAGGTGGTAAATATTTAGCAACGATATAATTAGCATAGTCAGCATACCAAGGAGTACTATGAGAAACATTTATTGCAGCTATCTGCTCATCAGGAAAACTATCATCAATAGGTAGTGGGTCATCAAGCACATTTTCAAGCCTAGACAAGTTATCAGCTACAGGGTTCTCTGCACCTTTTCTATCAGTGATATGCAAATCAAATTCTTGTAACAAGAGAACCCATCGAATAAGTCTAGGTTTAGCATCTTTCTTTTCCATAAGATATTTAATAGCACCATGGTCGGTGTGAACAATTACTTTTGAATCAACAATGTAAGATCTAAATTTATCACAGGCAAAGACCACTTCTAGAAATTCTTTTTCAGTAGTAGCATAATTTCTTTGTGCACTTTCTAGAGTTTTACTAGCATAATGGATACCATTTAGTTTCTTATCAACTCTTTATCCTAGAACAACACCAACAGCATAATCACTAACATCACACATAATTTCAAAAGGCAAGTTCCAGTCAGGTGGTTGAACAATAGGTGCAGAAATTAAGGCTTTCTTGAGTGTTTTGAAGGCTTCTAAACAATCATCATCAAAAACAAAAGGAACATCCTTTTGCAAAAGATTTGTAAGAGTCCTAAAAATTATAGAAAAGTCTTTAATAAACCTCCTGTAGAAACCAGCATGACCGAGGAAACTACGAATACCTTTGATATGTTTAGGACATGGCATTTTCTCAATTGCATCAACCTTAGCTTTGTCCACTTAAATACCTCATTCAGAAATTTTATGGCCCAAAACAATACCTTCATTAACCATAAAGTGGCACTTCTTCCAATTCAAGACAAGACTTGTTTGCTCGCATCTCTACAAAACTCGATCAAGATTGCTTAAACAATCATCAAAAGACTTCCCATAAACCGAAAGGTCATCCATGAAAACCTCAACAATATTTTCACAATAGTCAGAGAATATAGCAATCATACATCTTTGAAAGGTAGCAGGTGCATTACATAAACCAAAAGGCATACGTCTATAATCATAAGTTCCAAAGGGACAAGTGAAAGTGGTATTTTCTTAATCAGGTTGAGAAACATGTATTTGTGAAAAACCAGAGTATCCGTCAAGGAATCAAAAATGTGTGTGCTTAGATAATATTTCTAGCATTTGATCAATAAAAGGCAGACGGTAATGATCTTTTCTAGTTTCTTTGTTCAATTTTCTAAAATCAATTACCATTCTATAGCATGTAACAATTCTCTGTGGAATAAGTTCATTCTTATCATTAGGACCAACAGTAATACCTCCTTTGTTAGGGACATAGTGAACAGGACTTACCCATCTACTATCAGCTATATGATAGATTATACCCGCTTCCAGAAGTTTTAATATTTCCGTTTTTACCACTTCTTTCATCTTTGGATTTAACCGACGTTGGTGATCAACAACGGATTTAGCATCAGGTTCCATATTAATCTTGTGCTGACATAGAGTGGGACTAGTGCCCTTTAAATCACCAAGAGTATATCCAATAGCAGCTCGGTGCTTCCTTAGAACTTTTAATAATCTTTCTTCTTCATGTTCTGAAAGGTTAGCACTAATAATAACAGGATATATCTTCTTTTCATCAAGATAAGCATATTTCAAAATGTCTGGCAATTGTTTTCATTCAAACACAGGATCACCTTTAGGTGGAGGAGGACATCCTAGAGTTTCAATAGGGAAATTGTGTTTAAGCATAGGACGTTGTTCAAAGAAAATCTTATCTATTTCATTTCTTTCATGCATATGTAAATCATTTTCATGGTCTAGCAGATATTGTTCTAGTGGATTAGTAGGAGGCACATCAATAGAAGCAAGACCAATTATTTCATCCTTACTAGGCAATTCTTTTCATGAAGTTTTCTACTAACTTGGAAAAATTAAAATCATGAGACTCATCACCAAAGCTAACACCGACAATTTGTTTCTCACAATCTATTTTAGCATTAACGGTGTTCAGGAAAGGTCTACCAAAGATAATGGGACAAAAATCATCTTGTGGGGAACCAAGAACAAGAAAATCAGTAGGGTATTTTATTTTTCCCACACAAGACGTCAGCATATCTAACAATCCCAATTGGTGATATAGTATCTCTATTAGCAAGTTTAATAGTAACATCTATGTCTTCTATCTCTGCAGGTGCTATGTCATTCATAATTTCTTGATATAAGGAAAAAGGAATAGCACTCATGCTAGCACCCATGTCACATAAACGATGATAACAGTGATCTCCTATTTTAACTAAGACAACGGGCATGCCAACAACAGGTCTATGTTTATCCGTTTTATCGGGTTTGGCAATTCTAGCAGCTTCTTCACAGAAGTAAATAACATGCCCATCTATATTTTCTTCCAGGAGATCCTTGACCATAGCAACACTAGGTTCTACTTTGATTTGTTCATCAGGTTTAGGTGTTCTAATGTAACTTTTGTTGACCACAGTTGAAACTTTAGCATGTTCCTTGATCCTAACAGGGAAAGGTGGTTTTTCAATGTAAGCAGTAGGAACAACTGGATCAACATTATAAATAATAGTTTCCTCTTTAGCTAGTATCGGTTCTTTAATTTCTTCTTTAATAGGTGGGTGATATTTAAACCACTTCTCCTTAGGGAGATCAACATGAGTAGCAAATGATTCACAAAAGGAGGCTACTATCTCAGAGTCAAGTCCATATTTAGTGCTAAAATTTTGAAAAGCATCCGTATTCATAAAAGATTTAACACAATCATACTTAAGCTTAATACCTGACTCTTTACCTTCGTCGAGTTCCCAATCTTCAGAGTTGCGTTTAATTCTTTCTAAAAGATCCCACCGTAATTCAATAATTTTCTTCATAAATGAACCAGTACAAGAAGTATCGAGCATGGATTGATCATCACGAGAAAGCCGAGCATAGAAATTCTAAATAATAATTTCTCTTGAGAGCTCATGATTGGGGCATTAATATAACATTGACTTAAGCCTCCCCCAGCTAGAGCGGTACTTTCTCCTTCACGAGGTCAAAAATTATATATACTATTCTGATCACGATGAACTAAATGCATAGGAATATTTTTTTGGTGAAACTCCAATTTCAATCGATTCCAATTCCAAGATCCAATATCATTGCATCGCCTATACCATGCTAATGCTTTTCCCTTCAAAGATAAAGGGAAAACCTTCTTCTTAACTTCATCTCTAGGTAAACCTGCAAGCTTAAACAATCCACAAATTTCTTCCACATATATTAAGTGCATATCAGGATGTTCGGTTCCATCTCCTGCATAAGGATTAGCTAGCAGTTGTTCTATCATACCCGAAGGAATTTCATATTCAATATTTTAAGTAGGTGCAATAGGTCGAGTGGTAACTAATTGTGGTTCCGGTCGAGGTGAAGATACCCTGAACAAACCCCTCAAAGGATTGTTTTCCATAGTAACAAGTGACAATAAATTTCAGCACGTAGTAATAATTTTTCCTTACCAATTTCCACTTACCAAGAGCGCTTCACTCCCCGGCAACGGTGCCAGAAGATGGCCTTGATGACCCACAAGTATATGGGATCAATTGTAGCCTTTTCGATAAGTAAGAGTGTCGAACCCAACGAGGAGCAGAAGGAAATGACAAGTGGTTCTCAGCAAGGTAATGTCTGCAAGTGCTAAAATTGTAAGTAACAGAATAGTTTGATAGCAAGATAATTCGTAACGAGCAAGTAATGATAGTAGTAGCAAAAGTGCAGCAAGGTAGCCCAATCCTTTTGAGGCAAAGGGAAGGCCAAAATGGTCTCTTATAATAAGCAAAGCGTTCTTGAGGGTACACGGGAATTTCATCTAGTCACTTTCATCATGTTGATTCGATTCATGTTCGCTACTTTGATAATTTGATATGTGGGCGGACTGGTGCTTAGGTGTTGTTCTTACTAGAAGAAACCTCCTAATTCTGATTAACCCCCTTGCAAGCATTCGCAACTACGAGAAACGTATTAAGAATAAATTCAAACCATAGCATTAAACTTTTGGATCCAATCGGTCCCTTACGAAATAGTGCATAAACTAGGGTTTAACCTTCTGTCACTCTCGCAACCCATCATCTAATAACTACTCCACGATGCATTCTCTTAGGCCCAAATATGGTGAAGTGTCATGTAGTCGACGTTCACATGACACCACGAAGGGAATCGCAACATACACACTATCAAAATATCGAACACATATTAAGTTCACATGATTACTTGCAACATGATTTCTCCCGTGACCTCAAGAACAAAAGTAACTACTCACAAGTGATAAACATGCTCAAGATCAGAGGGTTATTAAATAGCATAATGGATCTGAACATATAATCTTCCACCAAATAAACCATATAGTAATCAACTACAAGATGTAATCAACACTACTAGTCACCCACAAGCACCAATTTATAGTTCTGGTACACAGATTGAACACAAGAGATGAACTAGGGTTTGAGAGGAGATGGTGCTATTGAAGATGTTGATGGAGGTTACCCTCCCCAAGATGGGAGAGTTGTTGGTGATGATGATGACGATGATTTCCCCCTCCGGGAGGGAAGTTCCCCTGGCGGAATCGCTCCGCTGGAGGGCAAAAGTGCTCCTGCCCAAGTTCCTCCTTGATACGGTGCCGCTCCATCCCGAAAGTCCTCTCCTTCTTTTTTCTAGGTCAAAATGACTTATATACCAGAAGATGGGCACCGGAGGTGGGCCGAGAAGGGCACAACCCGCCAGGGCGCACCCAGGTGTGTTGTGCCCACCTGGTGGGCCCCCTCTGGTACTTATTGGCTCAAATAATTCGTATGTATTCCATAAAGATTCCCCGTAAAGTTTCAGCTCATTTGAAGTTGTGCAGAATAGGTAGCCTGACGTAGCTTTTTTCAGGTCCAGATTTCCAGCTGCCGAAATTCTCCCTCTTTGTGTGTACCTTTCATATTATGAGAGAAAAGACATTAGAATTACTCCAAAAAGCATTATTATGCATAAAAACATTATAAAAAATAGTAGGTAAATATGATGCAAAATGGATGTACCATCACTACATGAATCGGGAAAGATACGCTCAACAAAATGCAAACGGACAAGAGTCACATCGAGCAAAGCAGTACCACCTTTCGAGGCATTATCCCTAGTCGAGAAGCATGATGCTCAGGGAAAATTAAACTTGATGTAGTATTCGGCACGCTTGAGAACTATAGGTCCGAAGAGTTGCTCTTCCACGTGGCACCTTTCAATAGTGGATATCGCGACCTGTTGGAGCGAGACGGCTTCACACGCTTTCAAGCCATACCCCATTACGAGTACATGAGGCTCAAAATGCCAGGGCCCAACAGAGTTATCACTGTCACCAGCGATTCGGATATAGCACTCTGCGCTGAAAACAAAACTGCATCCTTGGCCCTCGAGGCACTATCTGAGGCCCTCGTGGCCGAAGAATTGACCACTCTGCGCTCCACAGTGGACAAAGACGACGTAATCCTCGATAAGAGGCCCAAATCCACCTCTTTCAAGCCAGCAGACGAAATAGTCAAATTTCAAGTACACCCAACGGATCCCAATAAAAAAACCTCCATTGGAGCATAATTGGATCCGACGGTCGACGCCACCCTGCGAGCGTTCCTACGTGAAAATTGGGACATCTTTGCCTGGCACCCTTTGGACATGCCCGAAATCCCACGTAGACTGGCTGAACATAGCCTCAACATAATAAAGGGGTTCAAACCAGTCAAGCAAACGCTGCGGCGATTTTCTGAACCCAAACGACAAGCTATGGGGGAGGAGCTAGCCAAACTACTTGAGGCCGGATTCATTAGAGAAATCAAGCACCCGGATCGGCTGGCCAACCTGGTCATGGTGCCGACGAAGGACAAATCCTGGCGCCTTTGTGTCAACTTCAAGGACCTCAACAAGGCCTGCCCTAAGGACCCCTTCCCACTGCCCCGCATCGACCAAATCATTAACGCAACCGCAGGACACGACTCATTGTGTTTCCTCGACGCCTGCTCTGGATACCATCAGATTAAGATGAAGGAATCCGACCAGGCCACAACGGTATTTATTACCCTGTACGACCCCTTTTGCTTCAACACTTTGCCCTTCGGACTCAAAAACGTTGGCGCCACTTACCAACGCATGATCCAAACATGTTTGGAAAAACAAATCGGCAAAACAGTGGAGGCATATGTGTGCGACGTGGTCATCAAGCCTAAACATGCCGAATCACTGGTGGACGACCTACGCCACACATTTGACAACCTCCGAACATATGACATACGGCTCAATCCAGAAAAATGTGTCTTCGGAGTTCCAGCTGGAAAACTACTCGGATTCATTATTTGGAATAGAGGAATCAAAGCGAACCCAGCCAAAATCCGAGCCATGTCACAATTGGCAACGCCAACAGACTTAAAGCAGGTCCAAAAACTAGCTGGGTGCGTGGCAGTCTTAAGCCACTTTATCTCCAGATTGGAAGAAAAGGCGCTGCCACTTTACCGACTGCTCCGACACACCGACCATTTTGAATGGACGGATGCAGCTACAGCCGGATTGGAAGAAATAAAGAGTTTGTTAGCAATCAACCTAATCCTTGCCGCACCAACTGCGGGCGAGCCTATGTTGCTCTACACATCTGCGACTCACCAGGTGGTGAGCGCCATACTCGTCGTCGAACGAGAGGAAGAGGGACATAAATGCCCACTCCAGAAACTAGTATACTATGTATTGGCGGTCCTTACACCATGCAAATCTCGAATACCCACACTATCAGAATATAGTGTATGTGGTCCTCGTGGCATCCTGGAAGCTATGACACTACTTTCAAGACTGTTCGATTACAATGGCATCCGAAGTACCACTCAATGGTTCATAAATAATCGGGACGCCATCATCCGCATAGCCAAATGGGCCATCGAGCTCCTACCATTTGAAATAACATACAAGCCACACCGAGCTATTAAATCTCAGGTGTTGGCCGACTTTGTCGCCGAGTGGACGGAAGCCGAACTCCCTAAAGAGTACAACACATACTCCAACTGGATAATGTACTTCAACAGCTCCAAAATGTTAGACGGATTGGGGGCTGGTGTCATCTTAACATCCCCTTCAGGGGACACAGTCTGCTACGTGTTACAAATAATGTATATGGACTCCAACAACACAGCCGAATACGAGGCACTACTACATGGTCTCTGAATGGCTGTCTCTATGGGCATACAATGCCTAGAGGTGCATGGGGATTCGAACCTCACAATATGCCAAATAAATGGAGAATTCGATGCAAAAGATCCAAAGATGGTGGCATACCGCAACTCCGTACTCAAAATATCAGCTCGGTTTGAGAGGCTCGAGTTCCATCACGTTGCTCCAGACAGTAATCAGGCAGCGAACATCCTTGCTCGAATGGGCACTAAACGCGATCCTGTCCCGCCCAACACCTTTGTGGAAAGGCTCTTCAAGCCATCCGTGGTATGGCAGGACGAGAGTGGAAATACCAGTCCAGAGCCGATCATACCCCCAGATGTCGAACGCAATTCTGACATCATTGGGGGTTTGGGCACCGAAATGACACCTTCCACCCATGTAATCATGGCCGTCATTGCTCCATGGACCGAACCCTTCCTAGCCTACCTTAATAGGCAGGAGCTCCCTGATGACCAGAATGAGGCCTGTCGCATAGTTCGACGCTCTAAATCCTACAAAGTTCACAAAGGGGAGCTCTACAAGAAAAGTACTACTGGAGTTCTTCAAAGATGCATCTCCAAAGAGGAGGGACGACAACTCTTGGCTGAAATACATGCTGGTCTTGGTGGTCATCATGCTGTAGCTCGGGCCCTCGTAAGCAAGGCCTTCCATATTGGTTTCTTTTGGCCAACGGCCCGAGCAGATGCACAGGCCCTTGTACAGCACAGTGTAGGATGTCGGCTTTTCACCAATTAAAGCCATATACCACCCACTGCCTTAAAAACAATCCCCATTACTTGGCCTTTTACGGTTCGGGGGCTAGATATGGTCGGACCCCTTAAAGGGGGAAGCCATAAGAGGAAATATATACTGGTTATGGTGGATAAATTCACTAAGTGGATAGAGGCCAAAACCGGTAAAAACAGCTGAAGCCGGGCCGGTGATGGACTTTATATCCGGCGTGGTACTTCGTTATGGTGTCCCGCATAGCATCATTACTGACAATGGCTCTAAGTTCATAGCCGATGAGGTGAAAACTTGGTGTGCTAATATGGGCATTAAGCTCGATTACGCTTCAGTATATCACCCTCAAACAAACGGTCAAGTCGAATGGGCTAATGGCCTTATAATGAGTGGCATCAAACCCAGACTAGTGCGATCCCTAAGGAGTCAGATAAACACTGGGTCGAGGAACTCAATTCCGTACTCTGGGGACTACGGACTACAGCGTAGAGGCTGTCTCGCCTTGCGACATTATTCATGACTCACCTCGAGTGCGCATGTATGAAGAGAGAGAGAAGCCGAGCTTGATCGGCAGGACAACCTAGATGGCATGTAAGCGCGATATTGCAAGAGCCCATTCCGCATTTTATCAACAACAGGCTCGGAGATACCAAAGCAGAGAAGTGCGGGCCAAGACTTATAATGTTGGCGAACTCGTTTTACGCCTCCCAGACAAGAAGAAGGACAAGCTCAAACCAAAATGGGAGGGGCCTGTCAGCGTTCTGGGAACGGGGGTCCCCAGACTTGCCTGCATGTGGCCTGCAGCGTGGCTCCACCAGCGGCCCTGTACGGCCCATCTTCACCAGCAAACACTCAAGACCCTCGCGAGGGGCCAAGCCTCATGAGGCGGACGACGCAAGACCTCCTCAGGGGCGGCCTCACCAGGCTGGCTCACGAGGGGCGGAGAGATCAAGGCAAGGGACACCTCGCGAGGTTTCTGTGACACAGGCCATGACGACTAGAGCCAGGCGGGCGCCAATGTGCGTAGTGTCCTCGTTTCCTCTTTGGTGCTAAAGGGGCAAGCGCAGGTGAGGAGTCCCGAGGTATCATACAAAGGTTTCCATATCGGTGCAACAAGAGCAAGACCAGTAGGACGGGAGGGTGGAGGTCACCGTGGAGCCCAAGACGGCGTCACCACCAGAGCCTTTGGCAGGCGAAGACTACTTTTGTCAGGATAGCTTGTACTAGTTGTCCCCCTTCGAATTTGGCCATTGTGGGATCCCTTCCCTCTCAATATTTGGGAAGAGGACCAGGGCCTCTGTAAATAGGACTAGCCACCACCATAGCAAGGGGGCAGAGGGGGGGAGAGAGAGCATCAACTTGCCAAGCACAAGAACACCTCACCTCGTGAGGCTGTTCTTCCTTGTAACTATTCATCCTCAGCCCAAGAGGCAATCCACCACACCACACTGGAGTAGGGTGTACACCACAACGGTGGCCTGAACCAGTATAAATTCGGTGTCTCGTGTTCTTTGGGTTCGTCGAGCTAGGTCGTGAGATCGTAGAGTGTTCGAGCTAGGGAGGGGGAGAGATCTTAGTGCGCACCCCAGTGTTCGAACCTCAAGGGTCTTGCCAGAACCCGAAATCCGGCATTTGGCGCGCCAGGTAGGGGTGCGCCGGAGCTTCTCTTCCCCCAGTTGATCCGCCGGCGCTCCGTGGTTCAGATGTCCGGCGACCCAAGGACAACACCGACTGGTGGGCAGCTTGGCCGGCACTGGCAGCGTCGTCTGCCCAAGAAGACCTCAACCCAGCACCCCAGGTGGCGGGCGGACCGCCAAGCGCCACGGGGCACGGGCGGTGCAGTCAAACGCCGTCCACCCTCACTCCACGACAAAGTGCAGGCGGCCGCAAGGGCCTCAAGCCATGCTATGGCCACGGCACCGCACACCCGACGGGAGCAAGCAAACATGAGGGCCGCACTCACGGTGGCTCGGGAGCTGCTGCGATGCCGGCTGATGGAGAGCGGTCGAGATGCATTGCTGGAGTGCGTCGCCGAGCTACTGGACGTCGCGGACTCGGGAACACTGCCCTTCTGCTCCTGCTTACGCCTCAGGCCACGGCTGGATCGCATGGCGGGCCTCGCCATGCCTGCGCACCCCCAGGTGCGCCGGGAGGCTTCATCGACACCGGCGCGACCAGAAGCACCGGACGCTCACTCGCGCCCGCGCCACCTCCCATGGGCGCGGGCACGAGCATTGCCACCCACGGCCTCGGCGGAGTGCCGCCCTACCATCCTTAGGGCGGCACAACATGGAGCATGTGGCACTTCGGCGAGGTCTTCGGGGTGGTGGCCTCGGAGGCCTACGTGCCCTACATGATAGACCAGGAGTATGCGCTGGAGGACGGCCCTGGCTCGTTCCTCGAGCCAGGCTGGGAGGAGGAGGCGCTGGAAGCTCAGGCCTTCCAGGAGCCCCCTGAGCACGTCATGAGCCTCACCAACCATGCCGGCGACGACAGCTACAGGGTACCACTAACCTCTCAGGAGCAAGCTTATGCTAACCATGGGTCGTAGGAGGATCAGGTCACAACGGCGGACGGCGACCCCAACTCAACGGCCTCCCTCCCACAAGGAGGAGTGCACTTGGGGCTGTAGGGGAGAGGCTGGCCCGCGTCGCGCGGAGCAAGGAGCCCCTCGGAGGTAGGCCCTCTGTCGGGGAGGTGCTGGTGAGCCTTCCCCCGGTAGAGGACCCGTGGTCGCCGAGGGCGCCACTGGCGTCCCCTTTGCCCCTTGGCTTCATCCTGGTTTCCGGTCGGAGCAACGGTGATCGAGGGCGGCGCAAGGCGGGGCCCTCGTCTGGCGATATGAAGTAAGGCTCACGCCTGTGAAGATCTTCGCTCGTGACACTCTCACGTAAGAATGAGTGGGGCTATACACGCCCTGGAGTCTCAGGAGTGCCACCCTCGGCCTCGGGGGGATCCCTCCCACGCCTAGTGGCAGCACTTAGCTCCACGCTAGTGAGAAAATAAGAAGACTAGACTAGGTGCCGGACGCGGCCATTTGCTCTTAACCTCTTTTCTGTAGCATTGTTTCTGGCTTTGGATTTAAGTTGAAGTTGAATTTTCATTGCTATGCGTGGGGGTGACTTTTCTCGTTCGTTCGATTTCTTGCCATCTGGTTCCTTGCCCCGACTTGGAGTTCGCACCTGCTGCCTCCCCCTCGTGAGCCCCTCGAGAGCGGGGGCTGGGCACGGCACGCGCGTGCTGCGTGCACGCCCTTCCATGGCTGGCGCTTGCTCCTCGCGAAGCCCTCTTGGGCGGATCGGCTGGCCCTTCAGGAGCTCACGGCCTCACGAGCTGGCCGGGAACCGGTCCTGACTAAGTTTTCACTTACAGGGTCAGCAACGAGGAAGCACGGGCTCAATCGAACATATCGCTCACCATGTCCTCCGGGTCGCCCTCAGACGCATCGCTGGCATCATCGTCACCATCGTTGGCGCCACCGTCCTCGTCACTGGCATCACCGTCACCATTGTCGGCATCGCCCGCACCATCGTCGACCACGTCGCCATCATCCACAGCGACCACCACCGCGTCATCCTCGGAGGTGAAGGCTCTGACTAGAGCATCCACATTGTCCTCTACCTAGCGCGCCAGGTCACCCCGGATGGGCTCGGGCACAGGGGCGATGGCGGCGTCGAAGTCAAAGTTGGGGTAGGTGTTCTGGAGGTGGCTGAAGACATGGGAGAACGCGCGCTTGAGCAGGACGCGGATCCTCTCCTCGACAAGCACGCGAGCCCTCTTGGATCGATTCTCCAGGTGTGTCACCATGTCGGTGAAGAAAAGGAGGTGACTGGTGTAGTCGTTCGAGTGGGGATGAGGTGCATTTTCGTCGCAGACGGCGCTCAGTGCCGCGTTGGCTCTGGCCCTAAGGCTTTGGAGCATGGGGGCCTGCGCGCTATAGTGTCCGCCGCCGGAGCGCTTCCTCCCTACTCTACTGCATGGAGGATTGGGCGTCGGCGACCCGCTGCTGAAGGGAAAACAGCTCGACACGAGCGGAAGCCAGCTCAGCTTGCACTAAGGACAGGGCGGTTGCGACGGCTTTCTCGCGATGTTCTGCCTCGTCCAACGCTGACCTAAGGGCATTAGTCCTGCCCACAGCCTCGGCTTCCACAAGCTTCAACTTCACGTCATACCTGCCCCCAAGATCCGCGCGAGCCTCAGCTACCCAGCGGTCGACTTCCTCCAGGGCCTTGGCCTCGCGCGCGCCGACAGCATCCTCAGCTTGGGAAACCTGGCGCTCCCTCGTCTCCAGCCGCTCAAGCTCAAGGCTGCGCTCCGTGGCTTCTAGTGCCAGCGCTTCCTCGCGCCTCAGGATCTCTTCCTCCTTGGCAGGTGTCCCCTTCATCGACGCTAGGGCGGCCTTGCGCGCCTCCACTTGCCTCTCCATGGAAGCACTCCAGGCTTGGAGCTCCCACGCGCGTTTCTCTGTGATCTCACGGCTTCGATCAGCTTCCCGGGCTTCTTCCAATCCTCGGACACAAGCTTCGCGTGAGGTCGCAAGAGACGCCTCGGCCTTCGCATTATCAAGCTCGCGTTGGTGGCGCCCGAGGTTGATGGCCACCTTCAGTTTATGCCACTCTTCCACCAGCCGAAGACCCTTGGCCTCGAGGCGTGCGTTGATAACCCACAAGTATTGGGGATCGCAACAGTTCTCGAGGGTAGAGTATTCAACCCAAAGTTATTCGACACAAGGGAGCCAAAGAATATTATCAAGTATTAGCAGCTGAGTTGTCAATTCAACCACACCTGGAAACTTAATATCTGCAGCAAAGTAATTTGATAGTAGTGGTAACGGTAGCAAAAGTAATAGTCATAGAGTCTTGTTATGATGCCATGTTGTATTTGTACATATCGAGCATATTGTGTGTATGATTGAAATGCTTGGTATGTGTGGGATCCGACAACCTAGTTGTTTATCCTTGGTAGCCTCTCTTATGGGGAAATGTAGTCTGGTGCTTTGACTGAGCCTTGGTAGTCTGCTACAGCCCGGTTTACCGAAGTCCTTCTAGCCCAGTACTACTGCTCTGGAACACTTACACTAGTTGGCATGTGATTCACTTCATTCTTGTGTCTGTCCCTTCGGGGAAATGTCACGTGGTGACTTCCGGAGTCCTGCTAGCCTGCTACAGCCTGGGTTTCCGGAGTCCTGTTAGCCCAGTTGCTACAGCCCAGATTCACACACTGATGACCGACATGTTCGATGTTGTTTCATGTATGCCTGTCCCCGTAAGTTAGTGCCACTTTGGGTTCACGACTAGTCATGTCGGCCCGGGTTCTCTGTCATATGGATGCTAGCGACACTATCATATACGTGAGCCAAAAGGCGCAAACGGTCCCGGGCCAGGTAAGGTGGCACCCGTGGGAATACCGTGCGTGAGGCCGCAAAGTGATATGAAGTGTTACATGCTAGATCGGTGTGACTTAGGATCGGGTCCTGACAGTGAAGGTCTTGGTACTAGAATCCATTGGCCCCAACTTGGAGCAAGTTGTCAGTTTCCTCATATGCTTTTCGTGCCTGGAGAAGCTATATATCGAGGTGATGTTCCTTTCCTGTTAAATGTTAACCATAAGGGAGTTCAATTTGTGATGCATTTTTCCAAGTTTACAATGACGATGTACTACGATTTCTGAATGATTCTTTTGGAGGATTTCAGTACATACATGCCCCCCCCCCATATTGGTTGCTTGATCCATATGGGTACAATCAATAAGCATTTCTCTTTTGGATTCATCTGTACTAAATTTCTTAGGGAACTTTTCATCCACTCCAACCTCTTGTGAAGAAGGCTACATTTTTCTAGAATGTAATCAAATGCCCATGTTAATCATGTCAGATCGAAGATGGCGTGTTAGTGCATTTTACAAATCCTGCAAACCAAATAGGCCTGTAGTAGTGTTAAAAAATGCATGTAGGCACTAACACGTTTTCTTCTTTTGTAGATAAGATTAGGCCCAGTGGTGGATAATGTGATACAATATAACAATCACATCGAATGCCTAGATCTGCATCTCTTAGAAATTACTTTGAACTCCTATCGAGGGACCTTACCGGAGATTATATTCGCCAGGTTCTTTGTTCTCGGAGCAAGGGTGCTGAAGGTAATGAGGTTTGCCCTACATTTATTTCGCAAAAATGAATGGTTTGTTGATCAACGCCGGCGCCTGCGGTAGAATGGAATAGGCTCCAAAAATGCTGAATTTCATTTTGGAACTTCAGATGACAGAGTAATCGAAAGTCATCGTGTCAACCCCATACATGACTTCTTAGTGGCTGACCCCTTTGCAAAGATTGTGAGGTTTCAAAACCAGACTTGGAAGTGGTAATATTAGTTTGAACCTCTCTGATAACCATGTTCAGCGGATCAGCGCGAGCGTTTGTAGCTGATGAGCTGAATTTCATTTCTAATATCAGTTTGAACCGTGTAATCTTCGAATTTGAGCCATATAACTCTAGAATTTGAACCTTGTAATATTTTGAGTTTTTGTGGTACAATCGTTGAAATGGCATCATATGAGACTCGTATATTGGTAGCACTATTTTGATCTTAATATGCAATGGTCTTAGATTTTATTAACCATTCTCGAATCTATTTACCTTGTCGATCTCACAGCACACGATCTGTATAGCTAACTCAAATGCGATCTTCGACATTATTGCACACAGTTGGTTCCTTCCACCGTGTGCCATGTAGAGCGCAGAATTAATTATCGCACTCGAGTGTCCATCATCACCCTTCTATGTAACTTAGACCTCATCACCCACGGGTAAACTTATGACCGAAGTCATTCCACACACTTCATTTTTACAAAGGTTTTTACCAATAAAAACACACGATTTGTCCCTCTTCTAGCCGACGCGTGACCAAACTAGCCGGGCGGGATGCTTGCACGGTAAACTACGCGGTAGCGCTGGAACGGGCTCACCGATGATACATTTGGTGCCTCTTCGAGCCCATGCATGCAGTGCGGTGTTGTCAAGCGTGCACTAGAATCCTCCACTGTGAACGCCGTGACACGACGTGACGATTACAGGCCGGCCGGCCCCCATTTATTACAGCGGCCATTTAACCCTTGTGTCTCTTCAACCTTTTGATCGCGCCCCACCATTGCAAGAAGCACACCCACCACGAGAAATTCTTAGAGGGTATCCTGCGCGGCTCCAATGGCGCTCCGAGCGGCTACCGACGATGAGTGGCAGTTCACCATGCATGTCGTGGTGGACACCCACAGAAGGTTCATGGACCTCTCGGTGGTGTACACCAATGACCTGGTCTGGGTGGAGCACTCCATCCATATCATGGAGTTGTTGCTTGCTGAGGAGAAGTACAAGGTGGTCGGGTTCGACCTCGAGTACACCCGCGCTCGTGACGGGTCTCGTCCCAAGGTCACCGTCGCCCAGATGTGTTTGCCACCTCGTCCTCGTATACCACTACTGCCTGGCCACAAGGCCTTGCGAGCGTTTCGCCGGGTTTGTCAACAGCCCCCACTACATGTTTGCTACGATGAACATCACCAACGATGTAAAGGCGCTCGAGAATTCGGGCATCGCCTGCTAGAATCTTGTCGACATCCAGGGCTAATACAAGATTTGGGGCAGCAAGGAGCATGAGAAGGACTCACTGTTTCACCTCGCGGAGGCCATCATCGACCCCTACTACACAGACATGAAGGATTCGTGCAACAAGGACAAGTATGCCTGGCACTT
Source organism: Triticum monococcum (assembly GCA_034509565.1). Lineage (NCBI taxonomy): Eukaryota > Viridiplantae > Streptophyta > Magnoliopsida > Poales > Poaceae > Triticum > Triticum monococcum. The sequence continues at coordinate 679,254,329 of CM067845.1, forward strand.
GACCTGGATGGAGAAACTCGACAAAGCTCACGTCATGTACGCGTCCAAGGAGGCGTACACGAGCTACGACATGTACAGGAAGATCGTTGACATGAGGAAGTGCCTCCTTCCCCAAAACGGCCAGGGATCCAGCCGGAAGCAGAGCAATGACAAGCGTCATCACAACAATAAGTAGATGATTAGATCCTCGTTTCTCCTAGTTTAGTATGCATGTAATTCCTTACTTTGGTGTGTGGAAATGTTATGTGTGTAGTCACTTGTGTAATTGTATACTTAATTTGGTTATCCAATGTTGTCTTTTTAAGTATATATGTTGATGCTCTGTAGACAAAGCATAGATGTTGTGCGAACAAAGAAAATCACATCGCACACGGACTAAACAATGGAACCTGTCGGTGATGTTTTCATCAATCACTCACAATTGTATACCAACATTGCTCACAACACACACGGCTTGTTAGCAGCAATCGTCTGTGTTGTTATCGATCTTCATACATGTTTCCGATTACAGACCTGTTTGCCACGTATCACACACATCTTGTTAAGTTGAACTGTTTCTGTTCTCTTGTCTCAACGCAAACAGTTCATCCGAGTGAACCGCATGACGTATATCGCACACACCTTGATCTGGCTGACCGTTTCTTTTGTGTTGCCTAATCACAACACTACTAGGGAAAAGCTTATAGGCAGATGCTTACTAGTAGCGCGGGTTTATACCCCTCGCTACTGCTACTTACTAGTAGCGCGGGTTTTTACCCCTCGCTACTACTAAGTTGATACTAGTAGCGCGGGTTTTTAACCTGCGCTACTACTAAGCGGTCTGTACCGTGCCCTTCCGGGACATGCCATAGTAGTAGCGAGGGGTACAAACCCGCGCTGCTACTAAGTTGATAGTAGTAGCGTGGTTTTATACCCCTCGCTACTACTAAGTACGAGGTAGGTGAAATCCCCATATCCTCGGCCGAATCCCTCCTGTCCCCCTCACTTTCCTCCTCTCCCCCTCGTACTCCAGCGGTGGCCGCTGCTGGTACACTCTGCTTTCTCCCCCCTCCCTCTCCGAGATCCCTCCAGTGGGAGGTCGCTAGAGCTCCTCGCCGCCGCCAAGATGCAGAAGCACGACCTCGACAACCTCCTCCGCGCCGCCTTCGCCGTCTTCTTCTCGCTCCAGGTCAGCCCTCCTCCTCCTCCCCCCTCTCCGATTCGATCCAGAACCTTAGCTGACCCATCCCCCTCCTCCTCCGACAGCACGAGGGCCGCCGCGAGGTACTGCTCCCCACGCATGATGCCAAGATCCAGGTCATCCAGCTCCCGGCCCATGCCGGGCTGTCCTCCACGGCCTCCACGAGGCGTGCATCATGGCTGAGATCTCCCTGCTCCCGGCCAACGTGTGTGTCGCCGCCGGCCGCCGCCCCGTCGCCATGGGCGTCGGCGCCATTGACCAAACCATTGACACCATTGACAACACGCATGGGGTCGAGATTTTTTTGGTTTTTCAAATTAATAGTAGTAGCGCAGGTCACAGACACGCGCTACAGATAGTTTGTAGTAGTAGCGCGGGATGCACCGCGCTACTAGTACTAGTTAGCTGTAGCGCCATAGTAGTAGCGCAGGCACCCGCGCTACTACTAGCTTTTAACCCGCGCTACCACTAGGCTTTTTCCTAGTAGTGCAAACAGTTCATCCGAGTGAACCATATGCTTTATATCGCACACACCTTCATCTGGCTGCCCATTTCTTTTGTTCCTCCTTATCGCAAACAGTTAATTGAACTGAACCATATGCCCTACATCACACATGCAACTAAAATCTGAACCGTGTTTGATGCATTCTCCATCACAAATGTTTTGCACCTTTTTGACGGGTTTTTACACCGCCGTTTATGATTATTGCATCGCATACAGTTTCGTCGAAGGGTCTCTGATTGTAGTGTCGCGTTAGCAGTAGTGAATATTCTTGCTCCTGGTTGTGTGCGTAGTCCCCAGGATATGATTTATTACTTCTCTGAAAAATATTTCCCTGCTCATAAGAAACAAGCTGCCTTGCAGTAAATATTTAATTTTGTGCAAATTAAAGAAGAGAGTCTCCCACAAGCTTAGGGGAGGCCTTGCCAATTACTTAATGCTTTGCTTGATCATCCTCTTAAGGAAAATGAAATACTTGATATCTTCTATAATGGACTAACCGATGCTTCTAGGGATTTCTTAGATAGTTGGGCAAGCTGGTTGTGTTTTCAGGGAACAAACTGTTGGGCAAGCTGAAGAATTATTGAATAACATATTGAAAAAATATTATGATTGGACTCTTCCTGAACCACCGCCTAAACCCACTCCGAAGAAGAGGGGTATATTATATCTCAGTCCTGAAGATATGCAAGAGGCAAAGAAATCTATGAAGGAAAAAGGTATTAAAGTTGAGGATGTTAAAAATTTACCTCCTATTGAAGAAATACATGGCCTTAATACACCACCACTGCCTAAGGTGGTAGAGGTAAATTTTCTAATGAAGTTCAATGATAATGACAATCCTCACAATATGCACCCTAGCCAATGCCTTTATGAGTTTGAAAACTACATTAGAAAACAAGATCACTTCAATGCAAATGTTATGAAACAATTGAAATACAATTCTGATATGATTGCTCGCTTGAGTGACTTGTTATTTAGAATCTCAAATGATGTTAGAGGTGTGGGAAATCATGCTTCTATGGTTCAAACCCAGTTAGAACAAGTTGCTAAATCTCAAAGAGAGTTGCTAGATGAGATGAATAATAACATGCATGACTTTGTTGTTAGAGTAGCAACTAGAGGAGGTAAAATGACTTAGGAACCACTTTATCCTGAGGGACACCCAAAAAGAATTGAACAAGACTCTCAAAGAGTTAACAATGATGCACGTAGTCCTTCTAAAAAGAAAAAGAAGAAGAAAAATGATAGGACTTTACATGCCTCTAGTGAACCTGAAGTACAAAAACCTCTTGATAATGATAATGAAATTTTTATCTCTGATGCTGAAACTCAATCTGGTAATGAACACTCACCTTCTTATAATGAAAAAGATAATGATGAGCTTCATGAAGACACTCAAACAGATAATAAAGAACCAGACAATGATGTTGAAATAGAATCTCCAGTTGATCTTGATAACCCACAACCTAGGAATACACGTTATGATAAAAGAGACTTTATTGCTAGAAAACACGGAAAAGAAAAAGAATTGTGGGTTCAAAAACCTATGCCCTTTCCACCCAAGTCAACTAAAAAGAAAGATGATGAAGAATTTGAACGCTTTGCTGAAATGCTAAGGCCAGTCTTTTTGCGTACTCGTTTGACTGATATCTTGAAAATGCCTCCTTATGCAAAGTACATGAAAGACATCATCACCAATAAGAGAAAAATACCAGAAGCTGAAATCTCCACCATGTTTGCTAATTATACTTTTAAATATGGAGTTCATAAAATACTTGGAGATCCAGGAATACCAACTACACCTTGCTCCATCAAAAAGAATTATGTGAAAACTGCTTTATGTGATTTAGGAGCTGGTATTAGTGTTATGTCTTTCTCTTTATATAAAAGACTCGATTTGAATAAACTCACACCTACTGAAATATCTTTGAAAATGGCTGAAAAACCAACCACCATACCTATCGGTATTTGTGAGGATGTGCCCGTTGTTCTTGCTAATGTTACTATTTTGACTGACTTTGTTATACTTGAGATGCCCGAGGACGACAACATGTCGATTATCCTTGGTAGACCCTTCTTGAATACTGTAGGGGCTGTTATTGATTGCAATAAAAGCAAGGTCACTTTTCATATCAATGGTAATGAGCATATGGTGCACTTTCAGAAGAAACAATTCCAAGTGAATGGTATTAATGTTATTGAAAAATCTCCGACAATCACTATTGGAAGTTTTCAACTACCTCTACCTACTGTCAAAAAGAAATATGAAATGCTTATTGTTGGGGACATTCATATCGCCGTTGAGGTAACTTAGTTATTTACAAAATTTGTTCGATTTCATGCTAATCGAAAGTGGTTATTAATAAGACCTGATCAACCTTATTAATGGATCATTTTTTAGAGGTATGAAGTTGATGAATTTAGCAAGCACTGCCTTCTACCCTATCTTTTGTTTTCTATTTTTATTAGTTAAATAAAGTAAAATGGCATGTTTTGTCTCTTTTCTGAATTTCCCGTGCATAAAAAAATGACCCAAAAATAAAAGTTCTCAGAATGCCTTGAAAATTTAATACGATTTTTTCTGAATATTTCAGAATTTTAGGTGCAAATAATATCAGAGGGAGGTGTGCCAGGTGGGCACAACCCACCTGGGCATGCCAAGACCCCCAGGCGCGCCCTGGTGGGTTGTGGTCCCCATGTGGGCCCTTCACTTATCTCTTCACACCACATCACCACCTATCTCCAGAAAAAAAATCACCATTGCTCTGTCTCTCTCTCATGTTCTTGCTCTCAAACCCACAGATTTCGATCTCTTTGCTCAAAGCTCCATTTCCGAAACCGTTTCGCGGGATTGTTGCTTGGTATGTGACTCCACCGTTTGTACAATTAGTTTTTGTTTTAGTGGTTTATATTTTGAATAATTAGCTACTCTTGGTGTTGTTGTAGATGAGCTTGCATGTTGAATTTTTAGAGTCCTAAGTAGTTTGAATGCTTGCTATGGCCTCTATGCATCCCTATGAGTAGTTGCTATCAATTTTGTGGAGTTTTGTTGAGAAAAATTTTGTGGACTAAAATTTCAGAATTTTGTTCATAGGAAAAAGATGAATATCTTTAGGAAGTTTGCTTCCAAGAAGAACTTCAAGGGAGTTATTGGGGAGTCATATGACAGTGATCTCCATAACCGGAGGTTGGCGGAAGTACGGCCGTGCGAATGGCCGCATATCACATTCATGGAAGATGCTGGAATCCTGCAAGAGTTTACACAATATGCTGCTAATGCCGGCCTCACCAACTTCATCGCAGTTGAATGTGAACAGTATCATCTCCTCACAAACACCTTTGTTCAAAGTTTTAATTTCCTTCCTAGGAATAATCCTCCTGAGGTGCAATTCAATTTATATGCTGACCCCATCAGATACCTCTTACTAAATTTTGTGAAATATGCTTGCTTCCTGCTGATGGTGGTTTGGTAGAGCCTAGGACGGCAGAGTTTGAGGCCTTTTATTGTACCTTGATATGAGAGAGGGTGTCGGGTATCACTGCCGTTGGCTTGCATTTTCCTGCTATTCATTATTTTGCTATTTTCATTGCAAAATGCTTGCTTGCTAGAGAGAAGGTGGGTGCACTTAGTTCACCAGACCTTGCTGTTTTACGTCGTGCACTAGAGGGTGACAACACTTATAGCTTGGGAGCTATTGTGGCATGTCGCCTCCACATTAATAAGTCCAAGGGTAAAATACATGGTGGTATCTTCGCTACTTGTTTGGCGGCTCACTTTAATGTTGAGATACACGCCTTCATGATTATCCTTTGCCCAAGGTTTACCTAGATCATGCAACCATGGAACACCACCAGTTTATTGCACACGATTATCCTAACATTCCTATTCCTTATAACCTGGTTTTCAGTGTTAACACTTGTGATATTATTCCATTTCATGCTCCTGCTTTGTTTGATCCTGCTGCCAGGGGGGATATAGGATTATGCACGCAGATATCATCGCCTACCGGAATGACCAGGCTGCAGCAGAGGAGGAGCGTCAGGAGTGGGATCCATGGATGCCTGCTCCTCAGCACCCCGACTACTATCCAGGCTACTGACTGCTTACCAAGTTAGGACAAAATCCTAAGCTTGGGGGATTACGTATTCCCACCGACATTACATTCATGTTCACACATTTCATTGGAGTTGTCGGTGTCCACACTTTTTCATTGTATTATCCATGTTAAATTATTTTCTCTCTTTCTTCTTGTGTGTTTAAAAACTTGAGAAAATCCAAAAATACTTCTCGCTTCTTTTTGTTTTTCCTTCTATGCATGCTTAGCTATAGCACTAACAAGGAAACACCAAAATATTTCATTTTTCTTCTTTTGCTTGTTGGGAGCTTTCCCGTGTAAATAGTTTTTCTTGTTTTTGCTTTTCCCTTTTATTTGCTTGTTCAAGAAAACCAAAAACTCCAAAAATATTTCAATGTGTCTCTCTGAATTTCTTTTCTTTTTATTCGAGTCGTACCGAGGAGAAGACCATGATGGAAATGTTGAGTGGCTCTCATTTGCATAATTGTTTATCTAACAAAGAGCCCATATTACCTTGTCTTCTCCTGTTGAATAAAATGTTTGCAGATTCCAGCTTAATCCACGCACTCTTGCACTACTATTATTTTCAAATTGTTCGGTCGTGCAAGTGAAAGGCAATAATGACGATATTTGATGAACTGGCCGTGGCAGAGAGAAACAGGTATGAACTCGACTTGTTCTGTTTTTGTAAATATGTTTAACCTAGTATCCATGATTCAGTCCATTATGATTAAACATGTTTGCAATGACAATTAGAGATTATAGTTTCTCATTCCATGCATAAGTAGCTAGGGGTGGATAATGATTTATCTTGGATATCAACATTGCGTTAAAATGATTGTGATGTAGTATGATGATATGGTATCCTCCTCTGAATGTTCGAGTGGCTTGACTTGGAACATGTTCATGCATGTAGTTGAATCAAAACCAACATAGCCTCTATGATATTTATGTTCATGGTGTTCATATCCTACTCATGCTAGTGTCCAGTGTAACTTATGCATAATGTGTGTTCATGACCGTTGTTGCTCTCTAGCTGGCCACTTCTCAACCTAATTGCCATCCTTCGCCTGTACTAAGTGGGAATTCTGCTTGTACATCAAAAACCTGGAACCCAAGTTATTCCAGATGATTCCACCATACCTACCTATATGTGGTACTACCCTACCATTCTAAGTAAATTTGCATGTGCCACCTCTAAAAACTTCAAATAAATGTCATTTTATGTGCCTGGATCGTTCATGGAACGACAGGAGGTGGTCGGTATCTTCCATGCTAAGCGGGTTATTCTTAGGTCGAGTGTTTATTCACTCGCCATCGCACGAGAAAAGGGTAGTAATAGGGATGCCCAGTCCCAAACTGCAAATAGAAAAGGCTTACAAATAATCAAACAAAAACTCCCAATGGAGTCAAAACCTTTACTTTTATCGCTTGGGAACCGCCACTAGCGTGCTTAGCATGGAAGATATTGATAACTGATGGCCGTGAAGTAAACAAGAAGGGTGCATGTCTCAAAATATCATTTACCTCTATTTTAAAATTTTGAGCTCTAGCACCTCTGCAAATCACTGCTTCCCTCTGCGAAGGGACTATCTATTTACTTTTATGTTGTGTCATCACCTTCTGAAATAAGCGCCAGAACCTGAGAGCACTGATGTCATGCTGATGCATTGTGTGTAGCTAATGTTGGGTGCATCATGACTGGATCTTTTATACCATGAATTACAATGTTTAGCCGCTGCTTGAACTTTGGAGGTGCTCTGCATCTTTGTTTTGCGGTCTCAGAAAGGGCTAGCGAGATACCACTATTGTCATATTATATCATGGTTGTTTTGACAACGTGTTGCCGTTTGAGATATCTTATTATTGCTCGCTAGCTAATTATGTTATTGATATGAGTTAATATAATCTTTAAGAGTTATTGTCGGCATGGTTAGTTATAATAGTGGCAGAAAACAAGGGTGCTATTTAAGCTTATTTATGCAAACAAGAGCAAAAGAGTTCGTAAAAGTTTTTCTTTTTCACTTTCAGTTTATCAACTAAATTGCTTGAGGACAAGCAAAGGTTTAAGCTTGGGGGAGTTGACATGTCTCCAACGTATCTACTTTTCCTAACTCTTTTCCTCTTGTTTTGGACTCTAATTTGCATGATTTGAATGAAACTAACCCCGGACTGACGTTGTTTTCAGCAGAACTACCATGGTGTTGTTTTTGTGCAGAAATAAAAGTTCTCGGAATGGAACAAAACTTTGCGAGGAATTTTTATATCAATAAAGAGAATTTCTGGAGCCAAGAGTCACCTGAAGGGGGCACCTGGGTGGGCACAACCCACCATGGTGCGCATGCCCCCCAGGCGCGCCCAGGTGGGTTGTCCTCACCTGGTGGCCCCGCAGACCCTGAAACTGACGCTATAAAATCCTATTTTTCCAAAAAAAACAGGGATAAAGAATTATCACGATCCACAAGACGGAACCGCCGTCACCTCCTGTTCTTCATCGAGAGGCCAGATCTAGAGTTCGTTTGGGGCTCCGGAGAGGGGAATCTTCGTTCTTCGTCATCACCAACCCTTCTCCATCGCAAATTCCATGATGCTCCCCACTGGGAGTGAGTAATTCCTTCGTAGGCTCACTGGTTGGTGAGGTGTTGGATGAAATTCATCATGTAATCTAGTTAGTTTTGTTAGGGTCTGATCCCTAGTATCCACTATGTTCTGAGATTGATGTTGCTATGACTTTGACATGCTTAATGCTTGTCACTTTGGGCCTGGGTGCCATGATTTCAGATCTGAACCGTTTATGTTATCACCATTATATCCATGTTCTAGATCCGATCTTGCAAGTTATAGTCACCTACTACGTGTAATGATCCGGCAACCCCGGAGTGACAATAGTCGGGACCACTCCCAGTGATGACCGTAGTTTGAGGAGTTCATGTATTCACCATGTGTTAATGCTTTGTTCCAGTTCTCCATTAAAAGGAGGCCTTAATATCCCTTAGTTTCCAATTGGACCCCGCTGCCACAGGAGGGTAGGACAAAAGATGTCATGCAAGTTCTTTCCATAAGCATGTATGACTATTTATGGAATACATGCCTACATTATATTTATGAACTAGAGTTAGTGCCGTATCGCCCTAGGTTATGACCGTCACATGATGTCGGTGTACTAGAGTAGGGGTACCCTAGTATCCCGAACTTATGCACGGGCAGTCGCAGCATCCCGCGGCAAGGCTTGCCGGGTGACCGCCAAGGTCCTCCGTGGTTCCTTTGGAGCCATTCAAGAACAAAGTATCCAAGCCAAGGAGACAAGACCCCGGCAAGAGGAGCTTGCCGGGAAGGCCAATCCATGCATCTCAAGGAACTTGCTGCGACGCATCACGCGTCCCGACAAGGCCCGGTGAGCAACAAGCTCCCGGACGCGACAAGACAACGACCGCGGCAAGGCGCTTGCCGCGGCAAGCCTCCACTCTGTACCTACGCTCCAGCACATCCACCAATGTGTCGCTCTGGGACCCTTCCAGGCGTACGTGGCGGGAGGCTGTGCAGCCAGCGGTACACGGTGGCAAGCGGCGCTGACAAGATTGCCATCGTGGCGAGCGGTGGCATCCCTGACGGTCCCTTTTGCACTATTTGGGCGACGCAGACGGGCATTTAATGCCCTTGTCCCCTGTCGTCGGGGTTAGGTATGATACACTATAGTAGGCGGCGGTACCAACTGCAACATCTTTCCATTTTTACCCTTGTCTACGTTGCCACCTGTCAGTGACCCCTTGAGCATATAAAAGGAGGCCCATGCGCAACGTAGAGGAGGAGGAAGGGAACACTCACGCTCGGTCTCATTAGCTGCTGGTGTGTACTGTAGCACTCGGCGCTCCCGAGCAAGAACTCAATACAAACCACAAAGCAGGAGTAGGGTTTTACACATCCGTGCGGCCCGAACCTGGGTAAACCGCTCGTGTGTTTCACCTCGATCTGCTCTTCGTGTGATCTCCGCCCCCCTGCCGAACCGAAAAGGGGCTCGGTCCGCCGGTCCCATAGGTGTTCGTGGAATTAGTTTCTCCCCGACATCTTTGGCGCGCCAGGTAGGGGGTGCGTCGAGGTTGTGTGAACCTGATCCGGCGTTCACACGAGCTAAATCTTCATCGTCTTCATCGACATGCCGCCGAAGAAGAAGGCTTCGGAGGCGGCTGCTCCGTCCGCGCCGAACCCACCATCGCCGGAGCAAACGGCTGGTGGGGTAGACGCCAGCGGGAGAACGAGCGTCGACGAGGGAGCTCACGGTGCTGCCAGGTCCAAGGACAAGGCTGCGCTGCACATCGGCGGCGCAGTCGGCTCCCACAACGACCGAGCGCACTCCAAGACCTCGGCGTCCGTACATGCACCGCGCCCATCCCAGGAGGCGCGGGACCAGCAGCGCCATGGTACTCACGGTGCCATACGTTTGCTGGATCAAGATCGAGCTGGTGGATCACGGAGTGCTCAAGACCAGCATGCACGCCAACATGCTGGCACGAGCGGGGCACGGTCGCCTGGACGGGATACTGCTCCTTCTAACATGGTTAGAAGTCTGAGCATATCCCGCTCCTCACACCGTTCGCCGCCGCCACCCGCCACTTCAGCAGAAGCTTTGGCGCGAGCTCAACTGCTCCTAGACTACCCTCCAGCGGCAGACAAGATCGACGACTGGAGGGCCACCATTCAGAGTCTCATCGGCTTCGCCAACGGCGACGCTCCACGGCAGCCGAGTATATCGCAGCCGCGGCAAGTCAGCCAGGCACGAGCCGGTGGCGACAAGACCGGTGGGGGTGCAACCACCGTGCACTCTCTGCCCCGAAGGCCAAGATCGCCGACTCGCCGGATCCACCCCGACAGCGACTCCACCGCGTCATCAGATCCACGAGCTCGTCGCGATCAGTGCCAAGTTCTTCATGAACGACAGCAAGAAGACGCTCGTACTCGCATCGAGCGCCGAAGAGAAGCGCGGCGTCAATCAGACCAGCGCGCTGGGTCCTCTGTCGACATGCATGCGCTAGGGGAACCAGGCGACTTACCGTACGCGGTAGGTTGCCCTGCGTTTACTCGTGAGCTGTGGCAAGTCTAGTGGCCCAGCAAGAAGAATTTCAAGCCAGACGTACCAGAGAAGTACGACGGCAAGTCGCATCCGTCGGAGTTCCTCAGCATCTACACCATCGCGGTGCAAGCTGCCGGGGGGCGAGACGACAAGATCCTTGCCAACTACTTCCCGCTGGTGCTCAAGCCCAACGTCAGGTCCTGGCTCATGCACTTGCCGGACAACTCCATATCCTCCTGGGCAGACCTATGCCATCAGTTTGTCGGCACCTTTACAGGCGGCCACAAACCTCATGGCCAAGATAGTGACCTTCACCTGCTCGCCCAGAAGGAAGGAGAGCCCCTGTGCAAGTACATTCAGAGATTCAGCCGTGTACAGCACAACATCCCAGATGTCCACCCGGCCGCGGTCATCAGCGCGTTCCATCAGAACGTGCGTAACCGCAGGATGCGGGAGGAGATGGCGATGTGCAAGATCAGAGACGTCAGTGAGCTGTATGCCCTGGCCGACAAGTGTGCACGCGCTGAGGAAGGGAGGAAACTCCCCGGAGAGAATACAGGAGCAGGAGGATCTGATAGCGAGGATGCTGCCCCGGCAAAGAAAAACCGGCGGCGGAACAACAGGAAGAAGAAAGGCAAAGATGTGCTAGTCGTTGAGCAGTCTGGCAACGAAGGCGGCGCCAAGAAAGCCAAAGCTGGTAGCTCCGGCAAGGAGATTGCCGCATGCACCAACTGCCAGGCTGTGGCAGTCGCCAACAAGCAGGACGGCACCGACAAGCAGTACTGCAAGATCCACCGCACCAAGGGCCATGACCTCCAGAGCTGTAAAAAAGTCGAACAGCTTGTCCAGCAGCAAAAGGCTGAATACGAGCGACGCGACAAGGAGAGGGCCCAAGGAGGCGCTGGAGAATCCGGCAAGAAGCACGCCGGCCGGGGAGGACGCCGCGGCAAGGCCAAGCAGCGGCAAGGAGACAGACCTCCCCGCGGCCGCGACAAGGATGAAGATGACGACGACGACGAAGACATGGATGATGTCGAGACCAGTGAGCAGGAGTTCCAGAAAGCCACAGAGGTCTTGTGCGTTGACGGCGGTGCTTCTCTGCATACTTCGCATCGCCAACTCAAACAGTGGGTACGGGAAGTCAATGCGGTGGAACCACCTGTCGAGTCACGCAAGCTTCTGAAATAGTCCAGCACGCCTATCATCTTTGATATTGAGGACCACCCTGATCGCACAACTGCGGTCGGGTGCTTGCCGATGTTGGTTTCACCAACTATCCGCAACCTCAAGGTCACTAAGATGCTAGTTGACGGCGGGGCCGGCTTGAACCTGATCTCCTCCGCTGTACTCCAGAAACTCCAGATCCCTGACAGCGAGCTCGAAGAGACCGGCACATTCCAAGGAATCAACCCGGAAAGGAGCAAGTCGAAGGGAAAGGTCACGTTGCCGGTAACATTTGGCAGCGAGTTGAACTTCAGGACTGAGAGGGTCACTTTTGACGTTGCCGATTTTCCATTGCCTTACAATGGGATACTCGGCCGTCCAGCACTCGCCAAGTTCATGGCAGCCTCTCACTACGCATACAACATGCTGAAGATGCCAGGCCCGATAAGCGTCATCTCTGTCCCTGGCGACAAGAAGGATGCTCTTATCTGCATCGACAAGATCTACCGGGAAGCAGCGGCCGCAGCGGATCGCAAATCACCTGCCGTTGAAGCTCCCGGGGGGAAGAAGAAGACCAAGTCCGGCAAGAGTTCTGGTGCCCACTCCGGCAAGCGCACCTCTTCGGAGTGCTGCGCTACCGTCGAGGACGCACCATCGAGCTCCACCGGCAAGTGTAAGAAGGCAATGGCGGCTCCGCCAGAGACCAAGAAAGTGTCCGCCAAGGAGGACGGCACTGGTGGTACCTTCACCATCAGTGCCACTCTTGACCCTAAATAGGAAAGCGCGCTCATTGCTTTCCTGCGGGCGAACGTCGACGTGTTTGCGTGGCAACCGTCTGACATCCCTGGTGTTCCCAGGAAAGTAATTGAGCACCATCTTGTCGTTTGTCCTCATGCGCGGCCCGTCAAGCAGAAGGTCAGGAAGCAAGCAGTGGAGCGCCAAGAATTCATCGCAGAAGAAATCAAGAAATTGGAACCAGCAGGCCTTGTTAGAGGAGTGCTCCATCCTACGTGGTTGGCCAATCCTGTAGTCGTGCGCAAGGCAAACGGGAAATGGAGGCTTTGTATCGACTTTACCGATGTTAATAAAGCTTGTCCCAAAGACCCATTTCCCTTGCCGCGCATTGACCAGATTGTTGACTCCACGGCTGGATGTGACTTGCTTTCATTTCTTGACGCATACTCAGGATACCATCAAATCTTCATGGCAGAAGAAGATGAGGAGAAGACCGCATTCATCACTCCATGTGGCACGTACTGTTTCATACGGATGCCTTTCGGTTTAAAGAATGCTGGTTCAACATTTGCAAGGGTAGTTAATGTCGCTCTTGAGCCACAAATACATAGAAATGTGGAAGCCTACACGGATGACATAGTGGTCAAGAGCAAGGACAAGGCAACTCTGATTCAAGATTTAGACGAAACCTTTGCAAATCTGCGCAAGATCAACCTCAAGATCAACCCCGAGAAGTGTGTGTTTGGAGTCCCCTCCGGCAAGCTTCTCGGGTTCTTCGTGTCTCAGCGGGGAATTGAAGCCAATCCCGACAAGATCAAGGCCATTGAGCAGATTGAAGCACCAAAGCGCGTCAAGGATGTACGAAGACTTGCCGGTTGTGTGGCTGCTCTCAACATGTTTATCTCTAGGTCTGCTGAGCGCGCCCTGCCATTTTCAAAATTTTGAAAAAGGCAGGTCCAATGAAATGGACTCTGGAAGCGGAGGCTGCGCTGCAGGACTTGAAGAGATACCTGTCCTCCACTCCAACACTTGTCGCACCTAAGCCACAAGAGAAGTTGCTGCTGTATATAGCGGCAACCAATCAAGTGGTTAGTGCTGCGTTAGTGGCGGAGAGGGAGGCAGATGACGAGCCAGCAACCACGGCAAGCGCATCCAGCGACAAGCAGGGGGCTTCCTCGACAAGCTCTGGTCCCGACAAAGATGGATCTGCACAGGTGCGCGAGGAGATACAGAAGAGAATGGTGCAGCGCCCAGTTTACTTTGTCAGTTCCCTTCTGCAGGGGGCTAGGTCAAGGTACTCTGGCATGCAGAAATTGCTTTTCGGCCTTCTCATGGCCTCGAGAAAGCTGCGCCATTACTTCAAAGCACATGAGATCACAGTTGTCACTCGCTTTCCGCTGAAGAGGATTCTACAGAATCCAGAAGCAACAAGTGCGGAAGAAACTGGATCGAGGAGCTGCCGGTGGTTCTTTGGTCGATCAGGACGACGCCAAATCGAGCCACTGGCCAGACACCTTTCGCTCTAGTCTATGGAGCAGAGGCAGTTCTCCCCACGGAACTCGTATACGGGTCACCTCGAGTGCTCGCTTATGATGAGCTTGAGCAAGAGCAGCTACGACAAGATGATGCGCTGCTCCTTGAGGAAGACCGTCTTCAGGCTGCGGTACGAGCTGCTCGCTACCAGCAAGCTTTGCGCCACTACCATAGCCGCAAAGTTAACGCCAGAAGTCTCGAGGAAGGTGACCTTGTTCTTTGGCGTGTTCAGTCCGCCAAGAATTCCAACAAGTTGACGCCGAAGTGGGAAGGCCCTTACCGGGTGAAACGAGTCACTAGGCCTGGCGCTGTCCGCCTTGAGACCGAAGATGGTGTTCTGGTGAGCAACTCCTGGAATATTGAGCATCTTCGTAAGTTTTACCCGTATGGCGCGGTTGCTGGAACCTGTTCCGGCAACCACCTTTTGTACAAGTCTTGCCGCTGTTGCATGTAATCCTTTGTACAAAGCCGGGCGCAGACCCCATGCATAAAACTTATGTGCTCCGCACACCTTGTCAATTTCATGCTTTCAGTTTTTTGCATGTGATATCTGACACTTTGTGCAGCACTTATCCCCGATAAGCAACAACGAGCCATAAGGCTCCCTATCTTTATTTTTCTCCTCTTTATTTTTTCTCAAGGAAAGGAAGGTTCCCTCGCCCACAAGTTTGCCGGGGGGAAAGGAGAAGATAATGGTATGGACCAGGCGCCGTTCAAGAAAGTTTCGCCTTACCGGGAAGCGAACAACAAAAAAGCTAAGTTGCCAAAGCTTGAGCAATTAGATTTTTTAAATTTTAAGTTATCTTCCTTGAACGACCGTGCTTTGTATGGAAAACCTGTGCATGGAGGAACCAACTCGTAGCTAGTTGTGCCCTTATTTTGTTTCGAGTCCGCTCAACAACTTAAGTGAGCTGCGACTAGTTGCGACAAGGTTTCTTGTCGGTAACGGCACCGCCAGCAGGCTGCTGACGTGCCGTACTCAGCGCTCGCGGCCAAGGTGCCTGCGCCGGCAAGTTCCCTAAAAGCGTAGGGCAAAAACATACAAAGGAAGGAATCAAGTAAAAGAAATGACATTGCAATCATTACCCGAGATAGAGTTATGTTACAAGATAGCTTGTCGCGGCTCTAACAGATTGTTCTCATAACATGACCAGCGGCAACAAGAAAAGAAGAAAACAGGCGGCCTAGTCTACGCGATCGCCTTCAACCCTCTTGATCCCGCTCACCTTGTCCACAACGGGTGCGACAAGGGTCTTGAGCGCCTCCAGATCAGCATCCGGCGGCAAGGTCCTGAGGACGTTGGTGAGGTTGAGGCCCGGGTTGCGGAACGCCACCTTCACCAGCACCTTCTGAAGAGCTCCCGCGCAGATCTTGCATGACTCGTCGGCCAGCTGCTTTGGGATCCTCTCCCAGAGTCGCCGGAGGGCCGTCGCCACGCCTTTGAAGAATGAGGTGAGCTTGGCGCTGGGTTGGAGGTTCTCGTCGGAGGGATACCCGAGATCCTCCATTCCCAGTTGCGCCAGCTCCTTGTCAATGTCTGCAGCAACATCCACGAGACCCTCCGTCCAGTGCTCCACATTCTCCCGGAAAGTGCTCTAGGTGGCAGCGGCACTCGCCAGCAGCGCCTTGCCGGCCTTGACCTCCTCCTTCAGGGCCGTCTCCTGCTCCTTGGCGCCGTCCAGCGTCTTGGTCAAAGTGGTCAGCTTCAACTTAAGATCTGCGTTGGAGTCTTTGGCGGCGCTAAGCTCCTGGCCCTTCTCGGCGAGACGGACCTGCAGCTCTGAGTAGCTGTGGGCGTCCTTCTCCCGCTCAAGCTTGAGCGCGGCAAGCTTGTCACCGCTCTCCTTGAGATTGGCCTCCAGCTGCGCCACCTTCGTCTCCAGCTCCTTCTTGGCGGCCTCGGCAGCTGCGGCAGCATCCTCTGCTTGCTTGAGGGCTCCGCCAAATGTTCTCTCGCGCGCGGCAAGCTCCTCCTCGTGGCTCTCAAGATTGACCTTCCGCTGCACCAGCTCGCCTTCCTGCACAGACAGCCTTTCAGCGGCAAGCCGCTGTTGCTCTTCGACTTCAGCCTTCTCGAGGAAGAAGGCCTTCTGCTCTTCGGCAAGTTGCTCCCGCTCCACTGCCAGGGACCGGAGAGCTTCCTGATTGAGACCCCGGAGCTCCTCCGTGCGCTTCTCGATGTCCACTCCCGCCTTCGCGACAAGCGCCTCGCGGGATTCCAGTTTGACTTGCCGGGCGCGGTAGAGCGACACCAGCTTCCGCAGCAGCCGCTCCTCCTCAGGCTCGCTGCTGTTGCTGCTCGGCACATCAACCAGCGCCAGCCCGGCGGAGGCGAGCACTTCTCCATCGAAGATCTCTCCTTCGACCGGCGCCCTGGAGCTTGACGCCCAGGGGAGGTTGATGAAGATGCCGTCGCCAGCCTTCGAGTAGACGTCTGGCTGGGGCTCTTCGGAGCCCGACGCTGCGGCAGCAGCGGAGGGACCGGCGGTCGAGGTAGCGCCTGGCGCTCCTACGAGCTCAGGGCCGTCAGTGCGATCGCCAGATCCCCCGCCTGCTTCTGTGGCGGCAGCCTTGGCGGCCTCTACGCCGGCAGGATCATCAGCGTCGGCTCCTTCCTCGGCGACAACCTCGGTCTCCATCGGCTCCGCAGCAGATGGATCTGACAGCCGGAAAGGGGAGAAGAGTCAAGCAAATACCCAAAAAGAAGATCAAAAGAAGAAGAACCCAAGGGAAGTTTTGAAGCGAGAAGATTACCTGTGCCAGGTTCTGCAGTCATGGTCTCCGCCGCCGGGGAGCCGCCGGAGAACCCTCCCTTGCCGGAGACTTCTCCCTTGCCGGAGAGCTCTCCCTTGCCGGGGACCTCTCCCTTGCTGGAGGACTCTCCCTTGGCGTTTCGGGGGCGGCCTCCGGGCGCTCCTGGTGGGGCTGCTCTGCTCCTACACAAGTCAACAGTCAGATGTCAGCAAAGCAAGAATCTCCATGCGTGCCCAACAGCGGAGAGCGAACCAGATACTTACGCTGGGGGCTGCTCTGGAGAACAGTTGCCGGGTCCGGCAAGATTGTCTCGGATGCATCCCCTGCTGTCGCGGTGGGTTCGTCCTCGATGATAATCACCGGGGCCTTGGCTCTCTTCGCCGCTCTCTGGGCCAGAGTCCTGAGAAGGAATAAGTTCAGAGTAAAGCAGATGAGATGCAAGACAAAACAGCAAGGATTGAAGAACCACAAGTACAACAAGAGAATCTTACTCTTCTTCTTCTTCCTCGTCGGAGCTGAACGCAGAGAAGTCGAAGTCCGGCTCATGCCCGGCGCGAGATGGCGGAGGAGTAGATTCCCTTGGCCGCTTGGCAGGAACAGTGGCGGTGGTCTGGGACGACCCCACTCCGGCTGCCGCCGCGGCGTGAGGAGCGGCAGGAGCAGAAGCGGTGGTCCAGGAGGACCCCGCTCCAGTTACCGCAGCAGCATGAGGCGCTCCCGCGGCAACAGTGCTTGCCGCGATGGAGCGTGTCACGCGGCGCGGTGACTGTTGGCTCGCCTGCCGCCTCGCTACGTCCCCGGCCTTGCGGAGACGCCTTCTTGGTGGAGATGGAGGCTCTGCTTGCGACGAGCTATCTGAGGATGAGGAGGAAGAGGAGTTGATCTCCAACGAGCCGCTCGTATCCTCGGCGGGCTCGCTCGACTCGACGTCACGCCCGGCAAGCTTTTTCTTGCCGGCAAGCTCCCCTTGCCGGGCAAGCTCTTTGTTGCCGACAAGCTCCTCTCGCTCGGCACGGCTTGCCGCCTCTACCTCCTCCACGGAGAATCCAAATTCGCCCGCAGCTGCGGCTTCCACCGCCTCTTCCAGCCTGGTGGCAATGCGTTTCAACTTCGCATCGGTGGTGTCGCGAGTGAGGCCATTCTTTTCATCGAAGCGGATCGGCACTTCTACCAAGCCGTCGAAGAATTCCTGCATGACCTCATCTGCAGGCTCTTGCCAAGTTGGAACAATTCCATGTGAATCGCACAGCGGCATCATTGCGTGGATGCGGTCAAGCGCGGAGTTGTTGCACAGCGGAATGACGCCCTGCGGCAGCCTGAACACTTCGGGATGATCAGGATCATACTTGAACAGCTCCTGGAGCATCGCGTTGAGCTCTAGAACAGTAAAATTGTAGTTGAGGCCCGGCCGCAGCCTCATGATATCCGCCGCATTCTTGAACTCCTAGGCGGGTCTCCTCCGTTCCTGCAGGGGGGCGATGCGGCGGCGAAGAAAATCTGCGCCAACGGCACCTACAGTAAGCCCGGCAAGCCTGAGGCGTTGGATCCGGGTGACGGCAATCTTCAGCCTATCGTCTTCCGGGGCCACGTTGCTCCAATCGCTGCCGCGTGCTGCTGGGGCTTGGCGCCGGGCGGTAAACGGCTGCGGGTTCTCCTCGACAATCCAGCACCAGTCTGCTCTCCATTCCTCCCACTTGCCGCGAAACTCGCCCTCTAGATAAGAGTCCTTCTTGCCGGCCCTTGAGATCCAGGCGATTCCGCCGGATAAGGGCTCTCCTCTCTCTACTCGGGGCATAAAGAAGTGGCGAAAAAGGGCTACGTTGGGATGGACTCCAACAAAGTTTTCGCAAAGATGTGCGAAAACTGCCATGGTCAGAACGGCGTTGGGGGTGAAATCAAGGAGGCAGAACCCGTAGGTGTTCATGATATCGCAGAAAAACTCAGAGAAGGGCGGGCAGAGCCCGCAGTAGAAGAACACGGCGAAGAAGGGATATCCATTTGGAGCCATTTTATGAGCGGCGGCTGGAAGTACCTTCGTGCTCGGATGTGCTCGCGTCTCCGTCGACCAGAAGAGGTAGTAGTACTCCCTCAGATCCCTCGCGGCGAGCTTTGGGGGAAAGATTGCCCGCTCCATCCGCAGCGCCGCAAGCCGCTGCGCCTCGGTCGACTTCACAGCCTTCCCCTTGTCGGTTTTCGGAGCCATGGCGGAAGTGGTGGAGTAGATCGACGGCGTTGGTGGTGCTGGTAGCGATGGGGGGCAGGGCGCTGCTCTCTTTCAGCTTTGGGAAGACGGGGGAGCGGCGGAGGTTTCTGAGATTGGAGCAGCAACGGCGAATGGGCACACTACCCATGTTTCCCCTGCTTATAAAGAAGGAGGTGGCGGACGTTCCACCTTTCCGAATAAAGAAACCACCCACGATCTCTCCCACGACGCCGCATTCAACGCGTGCCGTTCGGGGAGGGCGCGGTGGATACGGAGAGAGATGCGGCGTAACCCAGGCCGCGCGTGCCCGTGCCTTGTTTTGGGCCTGGCCCAACAGCGCTCGGCACCGTGTATGGCCCAGGCCCGGGGGCTCCTGTCGGTGTACTAGAGTAGGGGTACCCTAGTATCCCGAACTTGTGCACGGGCAGTCGCAGCATCCCGCGGCAAGGCTTGCCGGGTGACCGCCAAGGTCCTCCGTGGTTCCTTTGGAGCCATTCAATAACAAAGTATCCAAGCCAAGGAGACAAGACCCCGGCAAGAGGAGCTTGCCGGGAAGGCCAACCCAGGCATCTCAAGGAACTTGCCGTGACGCATCACGCGTCCCGACAAGGCCCGGTGAGCGACAAGCTCCCGGATGCGACAAGACAACGACCGCGGCAAGGCGCTTGCCGCGGCAAGCCTCCACTCTGTACCTACGCTCCAGCACATCCACCAACGTGTCGCTCTGGGACCCTTCCAGGTGTACGTGGCGGGAGGCTGTGCAGCCAGCGGTACACGGTGGCAAGCGGTGGCGTCCCTGACGGTCCCTTTTGCACTATTTGGGCGACGCAGACGGGCATTTAATGCCCTTGTCCCCTGCCGTCAGGGTTAGGTATGATACACTGTAGTAGGCGGCGGTACCAACCGCAACATCTTTCCATTTTTACCCTTGTCTACGTTGCCATCTGTCGGTGACCCCTTGAGCATATAAAAAGGAGGCCCATGCGCAACGTAGAGGAGGAGGAAGGGAACACTCACGCTCGGTCTCGTTAGCTGCTGGTGTGTACTGTAGCACTCGGCGCTCCCGAGCAAGAACTCAATACAAACCACAAAGCAGGAGTAGGGTTTTACGCATCCGTGCGGCCCGAACCTGGGTAAACCGCTCGTGTGTTTCGCCTCGATCTGCTCTTCGTGCGATCTCCGCCCCCCTGCCGAACCGAAAAGGGGCTCGGTCCGCCGGTCCCATAGGTGTTCGTGGAATTAGTTTCTCCCCGACATCTTTTTCGGTGTACTAGAGTAGGGGTACCCTAGTATCCCGAACTTGTGCACGGGCAGTCGCAGCATCCCGCGGCAAGGCTTGCCGGGTGACCGCCAAGGTCCTCCGTGGTTCCTTTGGAGCCATTCAAGAACAAAGTATCCAAGCCAAGGAGACAAGACCCCGGCAAGAGGAGCTTTCCGGGAAGGCCAACCCAGGCATCTCAAGGAACTTGCCGCGACGCATCACGCGTCCCGACAAGGCCCGGTGAGCGACAAGCTCCCGGACGCGACAAGACAACGACCGCGGCAAGGCGCTTGCCGCGGCAAGCCTCCACTCTGTACCTACGCTCCAGCACATCCACTAACGTGTCGTTCTGGGACCCTTTCAGGCGTACGTGGTGGGAGGCTGTGCAGCCAGCGGTACACGGTGGCAAGCGGCGCTGACAAGATTGCCATCGTGGCGAGCGGTGGCGTCCCTGACGGTCCCTTTTGCACTATTTGGGCAACGCAGACGGGCATTTAATGCCCTTGTCCCCTGCCGTCAGGGTTAGGTATGATACACTGTAGTAGGCGGCGGTACCAACCGCAACATCTTTCCATGTTTACCCTTGTCTACGTTGCCACCTGTCGGTGACCCCTTGAGCATATAAAAGGAGGCCCATGCGCAACGTAGAGGAGGAGGAAGGGAACACTCACGCTCGGTCTTGTTAGCTGCTGGTGTGTACTGTAGCACTCGGCGCTCCCGAGCAAGAACTCAATACAAACCACAAAGCAGGAGTAGGGTTTTACGCATCCGTGCGGCCCGAACCTGGGTAAACCGCTCGTGTGTTTCGCCTCGATCTGCTCTTCGTGCGATCTCCGCCCCCCTGCCGAACCGAAAAGGGGCTCGGTCTGCCGGTCCCATAGGTGTTCGTGGAATTAGTTTCTCCCCGACACATGATGAATATCATCCAACAAATTATCGATCCAATGCCTACGAATTTATCTTATATTGTTTTTGCTAAGTTACTACTGCTATTGTTACTGTTACACTTGCTACAAAACTATTGCTATCACTGTTACTGTTACCGTTGCTGCTGTCATTATTATCAAAACTATCATATTACTTTGCTACTGATCGCTTTGCTGCAGATAATTAATCTCCAGGTGTAGTTGAATTGACAACTCAGTTGCTGATACTTGCAAATATTCTTTGGCTTCCCTTGTGTCGAATCTATAAATTTGGGTTGAATACTCTATCCTCGAAAACTGTTGCGATCCCCTATACTTGTGGGTTATCAACCAACTCGCATGGATGGTCATATGAGGCGCCAGTAGCTCCACCACATCTATACAAGACACTTTCATGAAGGAAGAGAGGAGGAGAGAGAACCCTAGCCACTACCAGCGCAACTAGACTAGACAGAGAAGAGATTTGAAGAACCACCGGGGATCTTCATAGTTTTGGTACTTTCGTCACCATTGTCATTTGACCCTTCAATATTGTAGGAGGAATTCCAAGTTGTAAGATCGAGTTGTGAACTCTATTCATACTTATCTGGAGATCAAGACTACTTGGATCGTTCATTTCATTGTGGATCTTACATGTGTTATTGATATGGTTTCTGTTGGTTTATTCTCTGAGATGATTGGTTATTATCTTATTATGCGTGAGTAGTTCCCCTAGGCGTGGGAAATGTAGGTGGGTGGTAAGATTCATTTGTGCCTGATCTATATGTTGTCATTTGTGCTTGTAATCTTATGGTTTGTCTAGTACGTTGTTATACTATGGTGAACTCTATGTGTGTTGTCCAATTTAAGGGTCCAGGAAACATGATCTCAAGACCTACACAGGTAACACATGTTGTTTAGGAAATCTGCAACCTCTGACGTGACAGGTGGAGACATCTATGAGGACTGAAGACAATATGAGATAACGGTGATCCATTAAACTTAATACTTGGTTTCGGTCCAAGGACCTTAATTGTGGAGACGACCAGTCTGTGGCAACGGCGAAGCAGAACCGTGGAATGAAATGTAATCCTATGAGGAGGAGTTCCATGACCTTAGGGTAATCCGCCTACTGAACAACAAATCAATTCCTATATTCATGATACAAGGTAACTGGTATTACCGTCGCACTGGCACATTCGATATATACCATGAACTGAATTCTTTCCGCGCCTACCCTCTCCATTGCATGAAATACAACTTTACTTTCCATTTTATTTATGCTCTTTACTTTCAAATTTTATTACTCTCGTTGCTACCAACTCATCCTATTTACCACTCTAGCTTATTTGCCTCTTGGAACAGTAATAGTGTTTGCATATCACAAGCAGTTACTTCACATGATAATTGTGACAATTTGTGTGTGATGAAAACTTTATTTATAAATATTCTCATCCGCTGTTCGTTGGGACAATAACTAATTGGGATACTTCCATGATAGTGCTACAACACCCTGTCTGTCTTGCAGGCCATTAAGCAACTAGGTCTGACACGGCGGTGGCGGGGGGGCACGGGCGGTGGTTCCAGTGGAGATTCTTCCATCTTTGCATGGGCATCTCCGGACTTTTCAATAGCTTGTGAAAATGAAATGTCTCTAAACTTGAAGTATGTGAATTAAATTTTCAATGTCTACATGTGAGTCGACATAGGTTTTACTATGGTTGGGTTGATCTAATCTTGATTTTTCCTCATTCTTTGTGAAATGCTAATGTGAAGATATTTATCAAAATCGTCTACTCCCTTTAGACCCTAAATTTTGAAACTGGGAGGCTTTGTCGTGGTTGTTGCTACTTCCTCTGTTTGAGTTTATATTTGGTACAAATTTTTAGCTCTTCAATTTGATACTAAATGTGTTATAAGTTAAAAGGAAATCATCGTGAAATGAAGTTTCTAAATGCATATTTTATAACATTACATGTGCTTTGTTAGTTTTTTCCGGAAAGATTTGTTAGTTAAATTAATTAAACTAGTATTGTACGCTTCCAGCCGCACCCTGCTGGTGCAATGATATGCCTTCGACGTACCTATAATTTTTTATTATTTCATGCTATTACCATACCATTTTTATATATTTTTGGCAATAATTTGTATTATTTCTATTTGGACTAACCTATTAACCTAGTGCCAAAGGCCAATTTCTTGTTTTATATTGTTTTGGGATTTTCAGATGAATTTTTTTATAGGCCCTGAATTTTTTTGTGATTTTTTATTAGAATTATCAGAAGTTTTTGCGCAAGAATCAACGCAAGATGAGGCCCATGGGCCCCACAAGGGCAAGGGTGCGGGTACCCCCTGTCCGCGCCATGAGGGCCGATGGCAAATCCTTAAGTCGGTTAGGGCTCTTCTTTCGCCGCAAGAAAGCTAAGTTTGCCTTTCTTCCATCTATGGTGAAGGCCAAGCAAGAGCGCGAAGGAGGGCCCTCTCTCCCCCTCTCTCCCGGTGGTGTCGGAGCACCGCGGTGAACCATCGTGACAGCGATCATCTCCAACAACTTCACTGTCGTCATCACCATATTTCTCCCTCTCCATGCAGCGGTGTACTCTCTCTCTCTCTCACCCCGCTGTAATCCCTACTTAAACATGGCGTTTGATGATATATATTATTATCCCATGATGTGTTGTATCTCTATTATGTGTGAGTAGTTTCTTTTTGCCCTAGGGGTTAATTGTGATATGCTATGGTGGATATGAGTTGTATGTTATTATGATGTTGTCCTATGGTGCCCGTCGTCTCGCGCAAACGTGTGGGATTTCCGTTGTAGGGTGTTGTAATATGTTAATGATTTGCTTATAGTGGGTTACAAGAGTGATAGAAACATAAAACTGAGTTCGTGAGTTGTTGCATATGGGATTAAAGGGGACTTTATATGGGATTAAAGGGGACTTTTAACTTAGTGCTATGGATGGGGTTTACCTTAATGAATCTTTGATAGTTGCGGATGCTTGCTAGAGTTCCAATTATAAGAATATATGGTCCAAGGACAATATGTTAGCTTAGGTCTCTCCCTTATAAGTATGATGAGTATCACTATCTTTCATATCCAATTGCCTAGCGACAATCCTTTTCTTTATTGTTCTTTACAAGTCACCAGCTAATCTTTATTTTCATGTTCTTCATTATCTTGCAAAGTTACCTTTTCATTCCTGTAAAGTACTTTTAGTTTTATTCTCGCAAAGTAGTTTTATTTCTTGGTCTAGGTACAGCAAACTTTAAGTGTGTGTACAGTTGTATCGATCGTCGATAGAACTTGAGGGCATATTAATTCTACCTTTACCTTCTCGTTGAGTTTGACTCTCTTACTTATTGAAAAGGATGTAACTGATCCCCTACACTTGTGGTTTATCACGTCGCCATCAATCTGCCTCGCCTCCCGTGGCCTTAGGTCCATGAAGGCATGGTGGATCTTGGCTCTTGCCGGTGGAAGGGCTCTTCCCTTTGTTTTTTGATGTGTCTTTCAATTAGCTTAGGGTTTGTGTCCTTCTCGGAAAGGCGAGACGCCGGCGACTTCCTGAAGATGGAATAAGGTTCTCCCCGCCATCGATCTGCCTCGCCTCCCATGGCCTTAGGGCCATGAAGGCATGGTGGATCTTGGCTCTTGCCGGTGGAAGGGCTCTTCCCTTTGTTTTTTGATGTGTCTTTCAATTAGCTTAGGGTTTGTGACCTTCTCAGAAAGACGAGACGCCGGCGACTTCCTGGAGATGGAATAAGGTTATCCCCGCCTAGTCACCATCTCGGTGATGCGCCTAGCGTCGCCGGAGGGCACGTGGAGGCATGTCTCCGGCGAATCTCACGGGATCCAGTTAGCATTTGTCTTTGGTTGATCTGCTTGGATTTGGTCTTCGTTTGTTTGTGTTGGTGTGTCTACAGGTCCTTCCGATCTATGTTTCTCTCCATCATCGACAGTTGCTGCTCTATTGCGCTGGTTCTCTGTGGCCTTAGCACGACAACTTCCCGACTGTCTACTACAATAAGGTTTGCTCGACTCCGATGAGGGAGGGGCCATGACAAGCGGCGCGTCTTCGGCTCGCCCTAATATTTGTAGTTGTCGCTAGATGGTCTACGAACTTAGATGTATTTTTTATTATTTTTTATGTTTTTTGTACCGTCATGATGTTTGATGAATAGATTGAAAGTTTTTTCTGTAATTTTTTTAATTAAATTACAGATCTAAATCCGTGGCCAACTTTTTCGATAGAAAATTCCGCGCTCAACTTTACGAATCCAACCAGAGGGAATAGTTTTGTTTTTGAATGGTTTGACTACTTTAAGTGAGAAAAATTCTTTTTCCACAACGCAAGCAGGTTTCGTTGGTACGGATATGCGATGGCCCGTGCGGTTGGAAATGTCAGACATGTCAAGATCAGCGCACCTTCACCACATGACGTATCATTGAATGCGATTGCCTCACATGTCATGATACAAAACAAACCATAGTCCATGTGGCTTAGGCTTAGCGCTTAAACCGGGCCATATATAAAAATAACAGTAGGCCAATGTAAAAAGGTTGATTAAAGCGACCCCGAGAAAAACACACAAAAGAAATAACGCAGTCGTAGACCGTGTACGGAAGTCGCCGTTGAGAAGTCTGACATGCCTTCCTCGGTACAAAAGCTGATTATAAAAAAAAGATTATAAAACATTTAGAAATTCAGAAAGTACTAGTAGGACATAGTAATATCTCTCACCAACTTCCGTCGGTACATGGCTAAATTTCGTGTTTTAACCTTTTCTTGAAACCTATTCGAGATTTGACCTTAGTTTATTATTATTTTTTAAGATCTGACCATTTTGCTACCATCAGTGATCATGGCGATAGGGTATAACAGCCTATCACCAAGGTCTCTGGCGGTAGGGTTGCATGTCCTACCGTCAAAAATCTTTTAAGTATTGAACACAGTGCGTATTCATGCCTACCGCCAAGAATGAAGATACTGTTTTCGTGGCGGTAGGGAAACAGTACCTTCATTCTTTATGAGATGGTATAGGAGCAGTCTACTTTTTTCTTGAAATCTGTATTACAGAATAATACGCCTGGTCGCCGGTCAAGAGTAAGACAAAGAGTAGCGACGGTACGCTATGTCTCGGTATGCTAATCCACAGCTAGTTTATCTTTCCCTACTACTATAGTCAATAAGATAAGTTTATCTTTTTTTAGGAATAAGATCAGTTTATCTTTAATTTTCTTGCAGACCGTGAGAGAGAGAGGCAAGCTGGATGAAACTATATTTTACCTTATCACATGTAGTACTACGTGTACAGTATACAGCGACGTGCCCGATGAAAGATGCAGCTCAACCAGCGGCCGTAAAGCTGGACGAGTGATAGTACGTGTCAGGTGTATGTGCCGTCTCCTTTTCTTTTCTTTTCTTTTTTTAACTGGCGTGTTACTAGGATCGACCGCCACTGATATTAGTGGTGTGCTAACGAACTTTGCGCTGCTAAAACACCAAACTAGCTAGCAAGTGGAGTCAGTAACGCTCAACTAGCGAGCCGGACGACGCCGGGGAGATTTCATGGAATTCAAACCGATGCAACACCCATTTATTTACTTCTCATGTTTCACAATCCATGATACAGTGTAGATGCTGGACGGGAAGCACAAGACAAATACATGGGTGGAAGGAATCAACTGAAGCTGGGGCAGACAGGGCCCTTCGACAGGCCAAGCCGAACCTCCATCCCGTGGTGCATGTCCGGTATGCGCAGGCTGTCAGAGTCCTGGGGCACTGCAAAGTGGGCAAGCAAACAAAATATTATTAACACAAGCGCTCAAGAAATTTCTCGCAACGGAAACAACATAAATCATAGATCTTGGTTGCCCAAGAAGGGAAATCGTTTGTTCCAGGATCACACCCCCATCAGAAAAAAAAAAGATTTTGCTCGGGTGTGTTGCACTGTGAGCAAAGGAGATAGTAGTGCTCGTAAAAGCTTAGCGAAGTTTAAAGATAACAATCCATCCTAACTCCAACTAATCAATTCATTACTAGCAAGTTCTGCACGAATGCTTGCAGAGTTATGAAGCAGCAAAGCAAGAGATTGATGGAGAATAAAAGGATGGCAATCCTTACAGTTCAGGTAATCTTCAAATCCAAAATCATCCAAGGAACCTGTCATTGCCTCATATCCTAGCATAGATGATGGCAATGCACCTGGGGGCCTTTGGAACCTGGAAACACACAAGTCATCAGTCAAACGTTTTTAGTGTGAGACAAAAGAGCTCAACGCCTATATATTTTGAAGAATATTTTTTGAGGACAAGTACACATGAAGTTCAAAAGCGTATAAACAAAATGTAACTCGCATGTTCTCTGCCCTCTCTTGTCCTTGGATTGATGTACTAATTGCTAGAAGGAACATGTGGACAGATAAAAACCTCAAGACATGTTTGCGCATTCAAACAGAAGAAGAGATTCAGTTATTCCTAGGGTAGCAAACCCATGTGCTTGATCTATTCTATGGAAATACTCTTGGATGAAGATTTAGATACAAGCAAACATGCAGCACAAGAACTTAACAAGTAACTGTACCATACCAGAAAACAAACTTCGTGCAAACAAAATTTCACACGACAATATGAATACATTTGCAGCAAAAGAAATCACTAAATTTTATTTTAACGTTTTGTGCAGAACATCTTTACAACATGATGAAAAGCGTCACAAAATCAAACCTAGTATCCCAACACCGGCTCAACTGATGCCTACTCAATCCAGCTTGAACAAAACCTAACATGACTACACAGTTGCAGTGGGGGCTAATTACCACAGAGAAAGTACACATATCACTGACATGACTACATAGTTGCCGAGGGGGCTAGCTATCGAACAGAGAGAAAACATGCATATCACTGCCAATAGTAGAGATATGGACGCGGCATTATGGCTCATACGAGTATATGATCCTATTATCTGGGCCAGACAATCTCCAGTATGGACCCATGCCAATATGATTTAGTGCTAGCAGGGCGAGCGACATAAATTGGCGTATTGACCAGCTGTTTTATACATCTACAGTGGTAGCCCATACTGACGTCCTGAGCTATGCTCTTGCAGGCCTGTTTGAAGGATGGAGCACCTCCGTTACCAGAAATCATGTACCGATGGTGCAGGTAATGCCTCGTAGATCATGGTATAGAATAAAAATCGTGTGATCCTGATGCTGTGTGGCTTTCGGTGCCTGCACCCATTGCTCCTCTCCTTCGTCTTAATGTTGCAGGGAGAGGTCCTCAACATGACAAACAAATGCGGAAGGTGTCGACCTAACGTACATGAAGAAGATAGCGGGTGAGCCGATGCATTTCCCGGTAAATTCAATTTGCAGGTAAGATAGTTTGTTGCTGAAACGAATCATCTTTTTTCCTTGGAAAAACAAAACAGAATAATCTTTGGAACCTGTGTGGGCAGATCAGCAAAAACGAGGCAAATGCTGATGTGAGGAAGACACTGGAGGTTTTGATGAGATTGGAGCCAAGGATCCAGAATTCTTGTTTAAGGTCTATGCAAATCCGGAGAGTTGGATAAAGAATCTGATGTGGTACACTGGCAGGAATTATAGGATGCAGTACAGGTGCTTTGATGATGTAATCACATTCGACAAACTTGTAGAACTAACTTGTACAACCCGCCATTCGTGCTATTTGTTGTTGTACAATATCACTTCCAAAGCGTGATACTATGTATGAGGTGCACTATGAGCAGGTTGAGACCTTCGAATGGTTGTTCATGGAGTTCATAAGGATGATGGGAAGGGCCGCACCTAATGCAATCCTAATTGGTACCAATTGCAGTGTGCCTGGCCACCAGAAGAATACATCCCATATCGAATATCCGGAAATAATTGGTACCAATTCATGTGATCTGGATAATGAGAGCATATAAATGACCCTTATCGAATTTCCGAGATATTAACACATGGACTACAAGATATTATTAGCACATCTGGCTCTCAAATTAAGGTCAAATTCACGACCCCAACAAATTGCAGCTGCCCAATCAGATGGCTAAACAATTATGAACGACCACATCGGCTACCAATGACTCTTTTAGTAGTAGTTAGCCAGAACCTATTTCCGGGAGGGGAAAAGGTGGGGGCAGCGAGAGAGAGAACCTGGAGAGGATTTGGGCGTCCAGGTCCTTGCGGATGTTGAAGGCGGACCCGTAGATGGCCTCGGTCCCGAACCTCTTCTTCTCGTCCCAGAACTTGGTCTCCTGCGCGGCGCGTGCCCACGAAACAGTCAGATTCAGAGCTAGGGTTTCGAGGCCCCGGGGGGAACGAACGGGCTCACCTTATGGATGGTGGCCTGGACGGGGTGCGCCGGCGCGAGGTCACCCCTGACGCTGTCGTTGACGCCGAACCGGAGCACGTCGTGGGTCTGCCCGATCTCCTTCTTCGTCATCGAGCTCGCCATCGTCGCTGCGCAGGCTCTCTTCTTCCTCTTTCTCTCTGTTCTCTCTGTCTCTCTGTTCTCTCTGGGGTTCTGCTCCTTTTTTTTCTTTCTTTGCGGGGAAGAAAAGGCAAAAGGTAGAGAGAACCTGGTGTGGGCCTTGTGAGGACGTGAGAGCCAGTGGATGCACGGGAAGCGGGCCGGCCAGTAGCACCAGACGGTCGGAGCGGTTCCCAGCGTAAAAAACCAGTTGGTACATCGGTTTTTGCTCAGGTTTTTGTCGAATCTAGGTTTTCCCAATAGCTCAGTTCTATGTCCGGTTTTTATTTTCCCCACGTTCTTATTTTTCTGACTTCATTTCCTTCATTGCTCTTTTTTAGTTTCTTTGTTTTCTGGTCTTCTTTTTCCCTTTTTTTCATTTTCTTTTTTTCCCTTTTTCCCTTTCCTATTGTATTTTCCTTATTTTTTGTATTGTGCATATTTTGTATTATTTTAAATATATAAAAAAATAGACAAATACACATGCACATACATTTTCAATGAGATACACGCCCACTTTTTTTGGAACATATGAATAGTTTTTAAATCATGAACAAATTGCTACCAAACTTGTTGCGACGATGTTCAATTCTTGCTAAAAAAATGTTCTCATCGCTCAAAAGGAAAGTTCCTGTACTACAAACAAGGGAAATTTGTTCACGTGTCTAATAATAAGTTCGTGTGTTTTTATGAATGTTCTTCTTGTGAAAAATTTGTTCATATGTTGCAAGAAAAATGTTCACGCATATTGTAATAGATGTTCATGTGTTACAACAAAATGTTGCCTTTTCCCTTTTTGTTTCTGTTCTTTCAACTATTTTTGGACAAATGCATGTGGCAAATGGGAGCTCCTAATAGACGCTCTGTGTGTCATCGACCACACGAATAGAGTTATGCATAGCTTTTGTTTATTGTGACTAGTATTGCAGCGACCCGGCCAATGTAGCAACCGGTTTTAATATATATTTTTATTTAATCTTATTTTTTGAAAGTTGAATACATGAAATATTTGTGAACTTTCAAAGATTTTTTGGAAATACAAAAAAATTGAAAAAAATCGATTTTTTTTGGAAATCAAGAATATTATAAAGAATACCATTTTTTGGATACACGAACACTTATTTAAAACGTGATTTTTTGCGAACTAATTTTTCTAAGACTTTTTATAATAATGGCAACATTTTTATCATTTTTTAATTTATTCAAAACATGAACTATTTTTAAAAATACTACCATTTTTAAAATCCTGGACATTTTTATAAATATTTTTCTAGAAAAATAAAAACCACCAGATAAATAAAAAATCAACAATAAAAATCCACTTCCTCCGTCAGAACTATTTGCCAGAGAAATGGATGTATCTAAACGTATTTTAGTTCTAGATACAACTATTTTTATTCATTTCTCCGGCACGTATTTTCGGACAGAGGGATTATGATGTTTATAAAACTAGACAATATCTGGCGCGTTACAGCGGGATGGTAGTGTAAGAAACAATTTGAAAGAGACGACCACCCAATAAGAAGAAAAAGAGTAAGAAAATAAAAATAAGAACTATTTTCCAGCAGAAGATGGCTTCAATTTAATATGTAACTCCGAAATAGAATAGTGAGGATGACTCCCCCCCGCGCGTTGTTGCGATAACTTTGTAAAACAAATGCGTAAGTAGTTGAAGAAAATAACTAAATATAATGAAAAAAATATAAGCTTGAAAATTAATAAAATAAAGTGTCTAAAAAATAAAAGGTTTTGAATTACAATTAAAAATATCATTTCAAACAAAATGTGAAGGATGACTAACATGAATACATGATGTGGAAGCATTACATGCATAGACTAATACAAAAAAATGTAATTTATTAGTTAAATGCATGACTCGCTTATGTGGAAAATTTTGCAAGACTTAGTGGAAGAAAAGACTTAAATGCATTGTTTAGTGAGACGTTGAGATGGACACTTTGCATGTTGATTTTGCATGGCTTAGTGGGACGTTGAGGTGGACACTTTGCATGTTGAGAGAATTAAAACCAACTTCTTAAGAATGTAAGATTGGAGGAACTAGGACATGCTAAATGGGCCGACCCAAATCCCTCTCGTTTTGTGTGATCTAGCAACTAATGCTTCAAATAGGAATTGGCTTGCGGAAGCACCGCGGCGACTAAATCTCGCATTAAGCACGGTGACTAAATCTCGCACTAAGCGAGTTGGAAGAATCTCTCGCTGAAGGATTTCTGTGTCTTGCGTAGCAATTGGGCCGGCCCACTCAATAAAAGAAATAGTGGAAAAAAAAGTGAGTGGGACCGGAATTTGAACCAAGGTATCATGGATAGTTGCTAGCGACACTAGCCACTCGGTCTGTGTAGAGTTCATCATGAACTGTAGGGCGCGACCTACTTAAGGTAAAAGAGCCCATTTTTTTCTCCACCGTTTTTTGTTTTCTCTATTTTTTTTTCCTTTTTCTTCGCTGGTTTTTTCATTTGTTTCTTCGGCTTATTTTCCATTTCCTTTTCTCTTTGATTTATTTCGTTTCTTTTAGTTTTCATTGTAAAGTTTTGGACATGTTAAAAACATGTAATACACATTAAACATTTTTTTCAATACAAATTTAATATATTTAATATATGGTCAATATTTTTCTATACAGATTTTTTATACATTTTTCAAATACAAGTTTAACATTTTTTTAATACCTAGTCAGCATTTTTTCTATATAGTTTTCTATATGCTTGATTAATAATTTACAAATATATATATTGCTTCTATACAAATATAGTTTTCTATATAATTTACAAATATAGTTTTCTACATGGTCAACATTGCTTCTATACAAATATAGCATTTTTCGGACTCTTGATTAACATTTTTCGAACACTTGTTCAATATTTTTCCAAATGCTTGATTAACATTTCTATATACATGAAAATGGTTTTATCATTTTTTAATACATGGTCAACATTTTCTCTATACACATTTAACATTTCCAAATGCTTGATTAAGATTTTTCAAATACATGTTCACTTTTTTTCAAATTCTTGATTAACATTTTTATATACATGATCAAATGTTCTCGCCATTTTTTTAATACATGATCAGCACTTTTTCTATACACGTTCAACATTTTTTGAATGCTTGAATAACATTTTTTAAATACTTGTTCGACATTTTTTAATGTGTTTTTGTAGATTGAGTTTTGTAATTTATATACTTGCATCATTTAAAGTATAAACAAAAGTACAAAATTAAAGCAAAAAATAGAAAAGGAGGTTCTGGCCTCCCACGCGCGTGAGCCGGCCCATCTCGCTCGCCCCTTCAGTGAGTCGGAAGTTAGGGTTTTTCTCTCCCCTCGAGCGACGGCGAAGCCGACACCGTAGGGACTTTTCCTCCCCGGCTGTTAACCCCCTTTCGGCGATCGCTGTGGCCTTCGGCCGCCGCAACGTTTTAGGCGGGTGGTGACTCCTTGGGACCTACCGCTCGCGGAACCCTAACCTCGAGCGAGCGCATGATGAGTTCGACTGCATCTGGATCGAGTACGGCTGCGTCCGATCTGGCTGCGATGATGGAGGAACTTGGACTGAAAGAAGATGATCTGATTGATGTTGTGGTGGAAGACACCGAGCTGCCGAAGGAAGAAACACGTTGGATGGCGCTGGCTAGGGTTCACACGGAGAAAACATACAGCCAATATTGGTTTTATAGGAATATGAGAGTGGCCTGGGACCTAGCTCAAGAGGTAAAGATCAGACCACTGGAAGATAATCTGTACTCAATGCAATTCTCTTGCCTGGGTGACTGGGAGAGGGTTATGGGAGATGGACCCTGGAATTTCAAGGGGAAAGCAGTAGTTCTGTCAGAGTATGATGGCTTCACAAAGCCATCGTCTATAGAGATCAGCAAATTGGAAATTTGGATTCAGATTCACGACCTGCCCGATGGCTTCTTTTCTAAGGTCAAAGCTCTGTCTGCTACTGTGGGAGAATTCATATATGCAAAGCCTAGATCCCCGGATTTTGAAGGTAACTTTGCTAGAGTTCGAGTCAGGATCGATGTCACTAAACCTTTGAAGAACGTTGTTTCACTGGTAATAAGGAAGAAGGATTCGGTGGAACGAGTGATCTTTAGAGTCAAATATGAAAGACTGCCGGACTGGTGTGCAGTTTGTGGACATCTAGGTCACCAACACAAAGAGTGCGGGGATGGGGTTCATGCCCCAAAGACTCTGGTCTTCAAAGATATCAAGGCGACATGGTTTAAAGGCCCCGGCGGTGGATCGGGCGAGAGCAGCAATGCAGGGAGAGGTCGCGGCAGAGGCCGTGGGGGAAGAGGAAGAGGACGATCGTCCAATAGTGCAGACTCGTTTGATGATCAACATCACCAGGAACGTGATCAGCGAGACGGAGATCTAGCAATGACTGAGGTTGATCGCAACAGGAAGAGAGGGGCACATGATCCAAAAACCACGTTCCCAACCTCTTCAGTACAACAGATGAAGCAACTGTTTCTGCCATCACCTGCGGTGCCCCTTAGCCCTCCTCCCAAGCATGATCTGAAAAGATCGAAGTCAACCTCGTCTAATGAGTCAGCTCTGGAGAAGAGCACGGTTTCTACCAAAAACCCTGATGCGCATGTGGCGGGCTCCGAAGCGGGGCCGCGCCTAGCACAATGAGTCTTCTTTGTTGGAACTGTCGCGGGATTGGCAAAGCCACGACAGTCATAGAGCTTCGCGATCTAGCGAGGCAGTTTGCCCCCTCTATTGTTTGTATTCTTGAAACTCAAATAGAGGGAAAGAGGGTTGAGAGTATGGCTGATAGCATAGGCGACAATAAAAGCTTTGCAGTTAGTAGTTCCGGTAGAAGTGGTGGACTTGGAATTTTTGGAACGATGAAATAAAAGTGGAAGTTATCGGTTACTCGAAGTATCACATTGATATTCTTGTTGATGACTTAGTTGATTTGCAGGTAAGAATTACCTTTGTCTATGGCGAAGCCCAGGTACCAAAGAGATACAAAACATGGGACACCCTACGCGGTATTGCTGAGATGCAGAACAGACTGTGGGCAGTCCTGGGAGATTTTAATGAGGTTCTTCACAACCATGAACATGATGGTGTGGGACAACGAAGCCAAGCCCAAATAGAAGCATTCAGGGAAGCAGTTGATACATGTGTGGGTTATCAGATATTGGATACTCTGGCTCCAGTTGGACATTTGAAAAAAGCATCACATGAGGCACCTACACCCGGGTTAGGCTGGACAGGTGCCTGGTAAATCCAGAATGGGCTCTCGCCCTCGCATCATCACAACTATCTCACAAAAGCGCTGCTAGTTCAGATCACATTCCTATTCTTCTTCAGCTACGTGAGTTGCATGCATGCAGAATGGGCCACAAGGCTTTTAAATATGAGACGATGTGGGAAAGGGACGAAACACTGTTTGACACTGTGCGTGATAGCTGGAGTCTGCAGGATGGAGAATCGGTTGAGGGCATACATGCAAAACTAGGGAACCTGGCGGGAGATTTGTCGGCGTGGGACCGCAACCACTTCGGATCGGTGCGTATGGAGATTCGCCAACTCCAACGCCAGCTTGAGGTCATGCGTTCAGCGCCAGGGCGGACGGGCCCGACAAACACTGAAACCAAGATAGCTGACAGACTGGTCGAACTGTTTCATAGAGAGGAATTGCTGTGGCGGCAGCGGGCTCGACTGGATTGGCTGGTCCATGGTGACAAAAACACCTATTTTTTCCACCTGTGAGCGAGCAGACGCCGCCGGAAGAACCAGATAAAATCATTGCAGCGAGCGGATGGACAGCTGACTGAGGACAGGGAGGAGATGGAGGAGCTTACCACCGAATTTTACAAAAACTTATACACAACCGAGGGGGTACAGGGCATGGATAGGGTACTGGAGTCAGTACCTACTAAAGTAACGCATGCAATGAACGATCTTCTGAATGCTCCTTACACACACGATGAAGTGAAAAGTGCGTTGTTCCAAATGTTTCCAATCAAAGCCCCTGGCCTGGATGGATTCCCTGCTCACTTCTTTCAGCACCACTAGGATGTATGCGGTGCAGATGTAACGAAAGTGGTACTCAAAATTGTGGACGGGACAGAGTCGGCAGCATGCATTAACAATACGGTGCTGGTTCACATCCCCAAGGTAAAAAACCCCACACTCCTTGCTCAGTTTCGGCCCATAAGTTTATGTAACGTGCTCTATAAAATAGCATCCAAGGTAATCTCCAACAGACTCAAACAGATACTGCCAGATATAATTTCTGCTGAACAGTCAGCCATTGTTTCGGGGAGATTGATCACAGACAATATAATAACGGCATATGAGTGCTTGCATTTCATGAAGAGGAACAAGGCAAAGAAAAATCACTCATGTGCTCTGAAATTGGATATGATGAAGGCGTATGATCGAGTTGAATGGGCTTATCTCCAAGCCATCATGATTAAATTGGGTTTCAACAGAAGGTGGGTGGATATTGTAATGGGCATGGTTACCTCAGTAAAATTTTCAGTCATGTTCAATGGAAAGAAACTTGAGGAGTTCAACCCATCACGTGGAATCCGACAAGGTGACCCAATATCACCGTACTTGTTCTTGTTAGCAGCAGAGGGCCTGGCGTGCCTTTTAAAATCACAAAGTGAGTCATCAAATTTGGGTGGGATTCAGGTGGCGCCGCATGCACCACTAGTTAACCATCTTCTATTCGCTGATGACAGATTGCTGTTCTTCAAGGCCAACAGTGCGGGTGCTACAGAGGTTAACCAGTTGTTGGAAATTTATAGCCAAGCTTCATGTTAAAGAATCAACTACAACAAATCCTCAATTTTCTTTAGCAAAGGCGTTTCTGAGGAAACTCGCAATGCTATAAAAGGTATGCTCAATGTCCCCAATGAAACCTTGAATGAGAAGTATCTGGGCATGCCATCTGATATAGGGAGTTCAAAAAACGGTGCCTTCAAGTATTTGAAGGACAGATTATGGAGCAAAATTCAGGGATGGATAGAGAGAACTTTGTCGGCGGCAGGAAAAGAGGTACTAGTCAAATTTGTTGCCCAGTCAGTGCCGGTATTTTCCATGTCTTGTTTCAAACTACCTAGGGGGTTATGTGAGCACGTCAATATGCTAATAAGGAAATTTTGATGGGGGAGCTCAAACGGCCAACGAAAACCTCACTGGGTCTCTTGGGAAGCAATGACACAACCAAAAAGCATGGGAGGCCTTGGATTCAAAGATTTTGAGCTTTTCAATCTTGCCATGTTAGCCAGGCAGGCATGGAGAATGTTACAAGATCCCGAGTCTCTGAGTGCACGGATTCTGAAGAGCGTATATTTTCCACATACATCTATACTTGAGGCGACACTTGGGAACCATCCAAGTCAGATATGGAGAGCCATAGTGGAACGCCGGGATATCCTTAAATTGGGACTGATCAAGCGGATAGGAGATGGGGTGAGCACCAGCATTTGGACCGAAAACTGGCTTCC
Organism: Triticum monococcum; assembly: GCA_034509565.1. Lineage (NCBI taxonomy): Eukaryota > Viridiplantae > Streptophyta > Magnoliopsida > Poales > Poaceae > Triticum > Triticum monococcum. Next base: position 679,291,695 of record CM067845.1, read on the forward strand.
CCGGTCAGAGATGATGAGACCGTATGGCTGTTGCGTAAGTAACCCTCCCAACACAGTATCTGAACTGATCGATGCAACTAATGCTTCATGGAAGAGATCTGTGGTGGAAGCAACTTTCTTGCCTTTCGATGCTAAAATCATCATGGGTATCCCGTTGTGTACGGCTCCTATGCAGGACTTTTGGAGATGGATGCATGAGAGAACCGGACAATTCACAGTCAGGTCAGCCTATAATATGTTGGTATCTACGAAGCAACGGCGAGAGGCGTGGCTAGAGGGCTCCGGCGCATCATCCAGCAACCATGTCTTTGAAGCCTCCTGGAAGTCCCTCTGGAAAACTGCGATACCAGCAAAAGTACGCATGTTTCTATGGCGTTTATCAAAACAGACACTACCGACGGAGGATGTGAGGGCCCATCGTAATATGTCAACGACTAGCTCGTGCGGCCTCTGCGGTTCTCCTGATTCATGGCGTCATTCCCTCCTGGAGTGCACAGTCTCCAGATGCATATGGGCGTTGGTAGATGAGGACTTGGGCTGCAGTTTGGTCACATCAACGGAGACGAGGGCGAAGAGCTCGCTCTTTGGATTAATGGATATGCTAACACATGAGAAGTTCACTCTGCTGGCGGTCACCTTATGGGCGATCTGGACCTCGAGGAGAAAAGCTATCCATGAATCAATATTCCAATCACCCAGGGCGACGAAGGAGTTTATAACTCGCTTCATGGCTGATTTGGCAACTGCCTCACTCCCTGCAAAGATCAACGTACGTTCTGCAGCTACTGGCCACGCTTCTACACAGAGGCCGAAGGCTCCACCTGCTGGCTATGCTAAGGTTCATGTTGACGCGGCAGTAAGATTTCAGAGGGGTGGCACAGCCGCGGCCATATGCAGAGACAACCAGGGTGTCTATATGGGGAGCTCATCACTTGTCATTGCCGGAGTTTGCGACCCGCGACACTGGAGGCCATAGCATGTCGGGAGGCTATTTCCCTAGCACAAGATCTTAATGTGCAACGTTTTGTGGTTGCTGCGGACTGCAAACAAGTTATTGGCAACATTGCTACGGGTAGTCATGGCACTTATGGAGCTATAATCAGAGAGATAAAGATGAGATCATCACCACTTTTATGTAATTTCACCTTTGAGAGTCGAGCTCAGAATGCTGAAGCTCACGAGATAGCTAGGTTTTCTTTATCGCTACCACCAGGGCGTCATGTGTGACTTGGTCAGCCCCATGACCATCGTTGTATCCCACGCACTATGGATTTTCATTAATAAAGTTGGCTCTTTCCCTCAAAAAAAAGTTAGACTCGCTGAATGCCAGATATAGCGGTGCCCCTGAAGCGCCGCTACAACACAAGACCTTAACTGTACCGACCCATACATTTGTACGTGAGAGGTAATAAGAGGCCTAGACATTGGCGACCATGCACGATGGATTGCATCGCCGTCAGGGCCAGCATGCACGATCTGTAGGGAGGAGCTAGGTTGGTACGACAGGAGCCACGGTTGGTTTGCCACTTCCTGCAGGAAAAAGTTCAAAACAAACCTTAAGGCCTTCTTTGGTTCATAGGATAAAAATATCATAGAAATAGTAAAATCATAGGAAGTGAGGTGGCATGCATCTCACTTCCTATAGGAAAAGAGATGTCACTTATGGACGAAAGCTAAATCGTGCTCTGAACTCCTAATCCTCGAAATCATACACGTTGTATGTAAAATGTACAAGGTGTTTGAAAAAATAGACATCAAAACATAAAATGGAAGTTGTTAATCATACATTTAAAAACATTAAACATGTATAAAAAATGTTTCTAATGCATACAAAAAATGTACAACGTGTATGAACAAAGTAGACATCAAAACATAAAAATCAAAATTGTTAATCATGTATTTAAAAAATGTTAAACATGTATACAAAAAACATAGAAGGGGTATGTAAAAAAGTAGACATAAAAACATACATCTTTAAAAAATGTTCCTGATGTATATAAACATGTACAGTGGTCCTGATGTATACAAAAAAGGTACAATCTGTATGAAAAAGAAAATTGGCATCAAAACATATATTTGAAAAATAAAAATCTTGTATTTGAAAACTATCAAATGTGCATTGAAAATGTACCTGATGTATACAAAAAATGTAGACTTGTGTTGAAATCTCCCAAAGAAAACTGAGAAAGAAAAATAAAAAATCCAAAAAAGAAAACCAGAAAACTAGTGAAAAGCCAATGCAAAAAAGAAAAAGAAACAAAAAAATCAAACTATAACGAAGAAAAAAACCAAGAAAACTAATGAAGATTTAAAAAGAAAAGAAAATGAAAAAAGGATAAAACCGAAAGAAGCAGCGATCAGGTGTTAGGAAAGAACGCAGCGCAACACGTGAGATGTTGCAAAGGGGCGCATCACATCAGTGATAGATGTTGCGGGGGAAGCGGGGAAACAGTTTAGACGATCAGACGACCGTGGTTAACGCGACCTGATCACGGGGCGGCTGATCTTTGTCGGAGCATCCATTCAGTATCTGAAACGAGCGGCAGTATGATGGGCATGCTCTCCGCTCACAGTTGAGAAGAAGAAGAAAAATCCTCGCCGTCTCAATGTGAGGTGCTCGAAAAATCGGTCGAGATTCTACCATGGATGGGGACATGCTAACGGAGCATATTATCATCACCTTATCCATGGTCGTGTGCTAAATAAGAACGTTGAGAGACCGGATGGAAGCGCCACCGAACTCTGCCTGACACGTTGCTAATGCTTCGCCGAATAAAGTGAGTCGTACGAATGGATGAGAAAACTAATGAGTGAGCACGTGCGCACCTGTCCTCTGCTTTCACCGGTGCAACTTGCAATACTTACTGTACTCCTACAGAGAGTTAAACAGAGCTGACTCGCCTCGGATTCCATCACTATGGCCCTGTTTGGATACTCTAACACAGTTAGAGTTAGAGTTATTTTCTAACCCATTCTAACCCAAATAAGCACCTCTCCACCGGGATAGTTAGGTTAAGTGGAACTAACCCACTCTAACCCTCCCTATTTGGATACTTTTGGGTTATTTGAGCTCCCAACTAACCTAAACTAGCTCTAACCTCATGATCCAAACAGGGCCTATAACTAGCCTATGGGCCACGTTGTCAGCACCGATCAATCTTCGAATCGATGTCTCCACCCTAACGGCCACACTATTATTTCTTAGTACGTAGACACGAGAGAGCGAGAGCCAAACTGCCAAATACCATCACTTTATTATTATCAATCCTCCTTTTATCAACAAGTTTGTAGTATTAGAATTTAGAATAGACCGGCCGACGCATAATGGAGCACGATGACCCCCACCAAATAAAAATGGCCAACAATGGAGGAGACACGCCGTGCCAAGTGCCATCGTCGTCCCTAGCTACCACCGGTAGCCAGCCAGCCAGCCCTCCAATCGGTCGCGCTCCCGCGCCCTCACATGTCAATGTGCTCGCCCGCCTTGCAATTTGCAGACCCCAAACCTCACCAACCGCCCATGAACCATACATAATTAGTACTTAATTAGTTGCCCACAAACCATCGCTCATTTTATCCTCACACTCTCCGCGTGCCCACAGCTCACTCCGGCTACCCGGCCAGCTTAGGTGCTCGGTCCATTCCAGCGCCACCCATCATCAGCGCGTCGGCCACTACTGAGCTCGGCCATGGTGGGGGCGGGGGCGCAGCTGCGGCGCGTGCTGGCCGTGGTCCTCCTGGCCTGCTGCAGCATGGCGCCGGCGGCGACGGCGAGGGGGATGTCGGCGGGGATCGCGCACAACATCACCTCCTTCCTCAGCGGCCACCCGGAGTACAAGCAGTACAACCGGTACCTGACGGAGACGCGGGTGTGCGACGAGATCAACGCGCGGGGCGGGGTGACGGTGCTCGTCCTCGGCGACGGCGCCATGTCCACGCTCGTGTCGGACGCCGGGGCCGACCTGGGCGCCATCAAGAACGCGCTCCGCCTCCACGCGCTGCTCGACTACTGGGACGTCAAGAAGCTGAAAGCCCTGCCCACCGGCGCCGACACGCTCACCGACACCTTCTACCAGGCCGCGGGCGGCGCGGCCACCAGCGCCACGGGCAGCGTCAAGATGGCCAAGCTGGAGGGCGGCGGCTTCGGCTTCGCGTCCGCCGCCAGCCCCGGCGACGCCTACGACGCCACCTTCACCAAGGCGCTCAAGCAGACGCAGTACGACTTCGCGGTGCTGGAGGTGTCGGCGCCCATCGAGTTCGACGGCCTCTTCGACGGGCCGTCCATCGCCAGCCTCACCCGGCTGCTGGAGAAGGCCGGCTGCAAGCGCTTCGCGGCGCTCATCGCCAGCACGGGCGTGCTCAAGGACTACCAGGCGGCCATGGCGGACAAGGCCGGGCTGACCCTGTTCGCGCCCAAGGACGACGCGTTCCTGGCCAAGGGCGCGCCGGACGTGGACAAGATGCCCCGCGCCGACCTCGTCGCGCTGCTGCGGTACCACGCGCTGCCGGGGTACAACCCGAGGCCGTCGCTGAAGCTGGTGAAGGCGTCGGCCCGGCCGTTCCGCACGCTGGCGTCCACCGCAGGCGGGAAGTACAACGTGTCGGTGGTGGCCCGCGGCGACGACGTGTCGCTCGACACCGGCCTCCGCAAGTCCCGCGTCGCGGAGACGGTCCTGGACGACACGCCCGTGTGCGTGCTCACGGTGGACCGCCTCCTGATGCCGCTCGAGCTCTTCGCTGGCGCGCCCGCGGAGGCCCCCTCGCCGACGCCCGCGCCGGCGCCGTCCCCCGCGGACGTGACGCTGAGCTCCCCGCCCGCGCCGCCACCGGCCGACGCGCCGTCGGAGGCCGCAGCGGACCACGTTCACAAGGACGTCAAGGCGTCGTCCGCCGCTTTCGTCGCGTCGCGGTCGGTCGGCGCGCTCGCCGCGGCCGCGTGCTCCGCCGTGCTCGCGTCCCTACTGTGAGGATGGGTCAGAGAGAGCGGTGGCACGTCCATTCCGGCCATATTCCATCACATTCTTCTTGTCATACTCTTTCAGCCATTGGTTGTTGATTGATCGCATGAGCCGCAGCAATTTGTCCGTGTAATTCATGGGACCTGTGCACAATACATACATGTTGTTCTTTACGTGCTGGTTTGAGAAGCACAATGCCGTTGGCAGCTACTACACCGACACGGCCTTGCCATTTCCGCGCACCACTCACGCTCCTTGAATAAACAACACCCGACGATACGGCGGCGACTTTACACGCTGCGCAATGGAATTGTAAATTGGATGGAGCAGATCATGCATGTGACTCCCTCTCGAGTTTTACTCCTCTTTGTCCTTGGATCGAGGTCGTCCTTGCTGCTGAGCAGGCAGCCCCACCACATGCAAATGCAACTGACGCCCATTTGCCGGGCGCTTCAGAATCCGGGGAGATGAGGCCCAGAATAGCCAGTGCGCCTGCCATGCCATTCCACCCGCAGCTCGATCCGGATGAGCTGGCGCTGTCAGTTCATACGGATTCCGATCAATTTCACCGGACCAGACGACTCACAAGTTCAGGACCATCTCTTCTGATCTGAAAATAATTAACGGCAAGTAGACCCAAACACTAAACTCTGCAGTAAGAACCAAGGACACTAACATGCACGGATAAATAATCATCAGCAGGCAGTAAATAAGACCGTGCTGGAGCTATTTTTATCACAGCCGGAAAATTAAGGCATGCACTCTTGTGAAGCGGTGAAAGTACTTGTAGTTGCACAACTGCTGGGAGAAAGAAATGATTACCGTAGCACGGGGGAAAAGGCAACACGCATGTACCCGCGGCGCTGCATCACATGATCAATGTACTCAAGGACAGATGTTCCCAGCTCCTGGCCAGTGGCCATTGCTAAAGTGCTGTAGTATTTACACAAGAAATCACTACAATTCCTACATTGCAGCTTGTGTGAAGCTGTGATCACAGGAAATATTTCTATATCCTGGAATATCTACAACCTATGTATTCTGAAGTAGCACTATATATTTCTTTATGGCAGAAGTTCTAGATCTTGAAAATGGCAGGCAATTGGGCAGAAGAGCTAACTTAGTCTTTGGTGCTAGCGGCCCTCTCCTTCTTCTGACCGCCAAGAATCCGGGAAATCTGCAGTCCTCTACTGAACGCCTGGTTGAACAGCATCCGCGTCTGGAACTCGGAGACGAAGGGGAACCATGACAGGACAGTGATTGGTGTGAACAGAAGCATCCCCATGATAACCTCGTATGCCCGCGCAAGGGCTCGGACAGATCCCCAAAGCCCCGTGACCCGGAAAAGAGGCCTGCAAGCTTGTGCAATCTGGAAGTGATAACAGAGCAACGGTAAGAAACCAACGGAAGCATATATAGATGAAACAGAAGCAGGCATTCCGTTGTAGTAATAAATATATGATGAAGCAGACACAAGAAAGAGAATGGCTGACCAGTAGTATTCCCCATCCGGTGGGCAAGAATGCCAGGAAGCATACAAGTATGTCTTTTATAGTCATGTGAAGCAGTACTATCAGCACGACCAAAATAGCGAAGAACGAAACGAATATCATGAACTTGATCAGACGGAAGAACAGCTGAAAGTTCGCGCCGAACCTCCGCCTTCCGACAGATATGATCTGAAAAGACGGTAGGCAATTTAGGAAAGGAATTTAGCCAACACAACTTTCAGAAATACAGTGTTGACAGGAAATCGTGATGTTCTGCTATAAACATTTGTACTGACTGATCCATGTTTTATTGACAAAGCAACCATACTCTCTCACCTTCAAAATAACCAGCATCACCAAAATTACGAGCCATGAAATTAAGTAAACCTGGAAGTCACAAAATTGAAAAATGTTAAAGACCCACCCAACCACCTAGCACAGTCAAAGTCAAAACACTGCTCTGAACTGGAGGAAAAGCATACCACGATACTTTTGTTGTTCTTTGCGATAGTTAACTGGTAAACGAGGCCATACTGATATATGAAAAACCGAAGGGACAAAATTATCTCAAAGATGATTCCGATTGTTCCTGTATGCTTCAGATGCTCCTGCTCTATCTCCCACCAGGATTCCCAGCTCTTTTCTGGTGACACACCAATCCCACCACGATTGCTGATCCACTTATTCCAGTCCGACCAATCGTCCAAAATTTTCGCCCACTCAAACCCCGAGGGGTTGAACAGAAAGGGTGCAAAGAGCCATGTCAACACTAGGAACCACATGGAGGACGTAACAAAGATATATGCGATGGTTGAGTGGGAAGTTTGACCAAATAGTTGATAAACGATGAGCAGAGTCATCAACTCGATGCCTTTAACAAAGTGGCTGCGAGAATATAGCCTGTAGTTTTCTGCAAACTTTGCATGAAAGACAACAAATCCCCTACCGGTACTTCTGTATTGAGCACCTCCATGAAGCAACATACGTCCATAATAGTGAGTCTTGGTACCAAGTGAAAATGTAAAGAACACGGATGCCAATTGCAAGTTCATCATTATAAATTCACTTAGTGCCTTGCCAAATCCTTTTTCAAGGCCAATTTCCATCATCATGGGCAGGGCCATCAGAAAACCAAGCTGAACAAGAGACTGCGAGGCAAGAGCAACCTGAAGAGCATGATTATGGCTGAATTTCCGTTGTGTTGCAAGCCCTTCTTCAAGTCCACTAAGAGCAAGATAAAGGCGCCCATACAGAAACACATAAACTGTGAAGACTGTCAACTGAGAGGAGTAAAAGGCGTTAGAAAAAACTATAGTTCATTGTACTGATATACTCCAAATGCAAAATACAAGTCGTTGTGAACATATTGATGGCAATATCAATATAATATAAATGAGACAAATATGCCCCTTAAGCTGTAAACAATCTCTATAGAGAGAAGTTCGTAGGCTAACAAGATTCATATTTGCATTTGGCAGAGAAACTTGTATGGATATATTCAGAACGAAGTGATCATACCAGTGTACTGAAATAAAATCCCACGGTGGTGAAGTAGCATGAAAGCATTCTGAAGAAATCGAACCGGTGCCCAAGCCGGTAGATATCACGGCTAAGGGTCTGCTCGCCATTTCCATTTGCCACCTTAGCCTCAAACTTGGAGATCTGATTTAGTCCTACATCTCGTCCCTTGCCGACTTGCACATATTCATGATGTGTTACATTGCCACCACGAAGAGTTGAGTTAAATCCTAAAGTATTGAAGACAATATGAATCAAAATATAATACTGATATCTATTTTGCTATCTCTTGCAAGAAAATATCTTTAATGACTACCCTGTTGGCTCTTATAAACACTACCCCCTGAAGCCTTGATTTTAGGAACATCATTGACCACTCGATAAAATCATGTAACAAACCTGCAAAAATATCTTCACTTAAGTTGATACTCCTTGATGCCTTACTGACACCACCCCTTGTTAGATGGAAAAGCCTATCAAATACATCCGGGTGGCCATAGTGGAATCGAACCCTAGACAAATTCAGTAATAAACTTAGATACAATTCAAAAGGAGAATGCAGGATCAGCTAGTTGAAGCAAAGCAAATAATGAATGAATTGCAAGAAGAGAACAATATGAAAGTAGACACAAATGATGGACGGTATGAAGTAAATGGCGACACAGAGGAATAACCCTGTCATAAGAAATCACTGTGCATGTGGACAACACGTTGAAAGATACAAGTACTGCTTCCTTGGTTTTATTCATAGCCCTTAACTGTTTCCACCCAGTAGTTATAAAAGTTCGATCTAAGACTTGCTCTCTCACAGAATTTTTGGATAACCGCATGTATGACGATTCTTGTGAAATATGAATGCTTGCACTCCCGTCTTATTTTCCGCACTAACTATTACGAAATAATAAGGGACTGAATAGAATGTATTAATACTTTTCCAAATACTTCGATACTCAAATAAATACAGTGTGTGTGTGTGTGTGTGTCTGTGTCTGTGTGTGTGTGTGTGTGTGTGTGTGTGTTTCTCTTTTTACAGTAGCTGACACACTGCCAGAATAAATGTATAGAGTATTTTTCTAATCATTGAAATGTACGAGTAAATGTGTAGTGAAATACTCCCTCTGTCCCATAATATAAGAGCGTTTCTGACACTTCAGTAAGTGTCAAAAACACTTATATTATGGGATGGAGGGAGTAGTTAATAGGAGAAGATCTCACTTCAGAGGGTTTGCAAGCAGCCGTTGTCCAATAGTCACAAAACTGTGCTCCTGATTTGACATAAACCATGCAAGGGAGGAGACACTGCACCATGGGAGACAAGAGAGGTTTAAGATGCATAAATAACAGAAAAAAAATTCTCAATTGTACACTACATTAGTAATCAACCTGCCAGTAAAAATGTGCTCCCTAACTCCAAGGATAGATGGCTGCCGGATTCCATCTTCTGTAAGGAACTCTTGAAGCAAGTTTCTCATTTTAAGTGCTTCTTCCATATAGTTGTCCTATGAAATTAATGGCATGATGACAAGAAAATGAGTTCTTACTAGAAGCATTAGTATAATTTCATAAGTAAAAGCACTATAAGCATGATGGGAGATACCTGGTTCATGTCTATGGTTTGCAGGCCTTCACCACGGGTGAAAATTATTGCATGGTTTTGATTTTCAGGTTTTCCTTCTCCTAATATTGCAGGGCCTGGAAGTTTTATCCGGTAGATAACCTTGGAAACATAAAGATGTGCTCAGATGGTAGAAATGTCACATGAGTCATTTATACAAACAAAAAAGAGTACTCATCCAGAAATCTTGACATTTTTATGGAAAAGGAGAAGTTTTGTGAATAGAAATTGCAGCGGAGATTTTAAACTTGTACAATCATGTCACTTGAACCCTTAAAACATGAATTTGCTAACTGTACCTCCATCAGTCAATGATAGTAAAAGTATCACAAAACACAACTATATAAGTGGCAAGTTTAGTGACCGCTTTATTATGCCATCTGATTTTATTTTCTAACTATAGACTAAATTTCAGAAATAAGTTTGAAGACTTCACAGACTAAATTTCCGTTTAATGACGTCCATGAATCAATCAAGTAGGAAGATTACTGCCACCATTTTCAGCACCTAGAAGATACAGTTGAGAATGCCCCTTTCCTAGTTTTTTTTTCTTCAGTGTTGAATTGCATTGCCTGTGTTCTTTATATCTTCCATCACATGTTTTAGATCCATACTAGTTTCAGAAAAACAAACTGTGGGTATTTTGGTTCTGCACTGCCCTTTCTATTAGTAAAAATTATTTGCTTCACAAACATGATTTGACAGAAGTTCCGCACCATAGCCTGATAAAATTGAACTAACATTACCTGATCAAGATTTTGTACTGGACCCGCAGATTCAGAGTCCTTATTTAGAGCAACCTTTACCAATGTAGAGTAATAAGCTGTCTCAATTTGCTTCTCTCCTACTCTATCTTCCACCACATCAATATATGCTACACGAAGAGAAGGGTACCTGCGAGAAATATAACTCCAGCAATTAGTTTACACTTCGAAGATAAACTCTAAGTAATGGCATTCCTATGCTATCAAATTATAATGGGTAATCAAGTGTACACTTATGTGAAGTTTGTGAAGGCAAATGTGGGGGAAAGCATGTGTTGTGGCTCTGGGTAATTGCATGACCGTATCAGGGAGAAACAAGAGAAAATTTAAGTTCCCACAGAGATATATGGTTACGGGCTTCCTGCACTATTCCATTGAGCTGCTTCCATATTTTTGTTTCTCAGAATTGCAATCTAATTTGATCATGAAATTTCTCAGTGCCATATAATATCCCTGTCTCTATGCCCACCAATATTTCGAGATTTTTTAGAACTCGTCAGAAAATTTCATGCGGGTTACATCAAGATATGGGTATTTCACACAGCAATAGAAAATGAGTATTCCACTAAATTTATATCCTCTATTGTTATTCAGATATATGCAGAAGGATCATTTACGTTCTCATTAGCTGTAATATGTCTTGGGCATTTGAAAGAGCAGAACGCTTGTCATTTCCATATTGTTGGCATGATACCACATAGGCGAACTTCATATCAGCCAATGCTTCACACTGAGCAATCAAGGACTTCCACTCTTCATCCGATATCGTCCCAGCTGCTTTATATCCTTCCATGAGATCTGCAGAAAACCCATGTTACAATCATTAAACCATGCTTGAACTAGTAAAGATGCGCTGCTAATGGTGTTATACCCCCGTTCTTTCCATTTGGGTTTAGCTGGGGAGACAACAGAGACTACAAAAATATTACCTTCATGTTTGGCCATATCTAGAAATGCTTCAAGAACCAAAGCTTTTCGGTAGTACATCATGCCTCTAACTGTTTCAGATCAATCAAATAATTTGAAATTAAGCATGATCAGGTTAAATTGAGAAAATGTAGCATTTGTTTAAAAAAGGGTGATACATGTAGCTGAATTCAACAAATAAATGCTAACCAATTAATTGTACCTGTTCGAGTTAGCGTTTGGCCTCTGTATGAAGCCCATTGACGAAGCGCTTCTTCCTTCAGTTCTTCATCATCTTTTAGTTCTTCCTCAATCCTTTCCTGGAAGTTTTTCCATTCATCTGTATGCATAACCATACAAAATAAATGTCTGGTTGTTTCATAATATACTTTATTACTTATGACTGGAAAGGAGAAATTGTTCTTCCTCTTCCCCCTGACCTGGGTAAATTTTCTGTAGGTAGAACAGAGTGGAAACTCCATCTTCATTTTCCTCTTCAAGCTCTTTTATGGAGAAAAGAACTTTTTCATTGTAATAAGGAGTCAATGCACTACACACAAAAAAAAATCTCGTCATTATAACAGAAATATCTGACATGTGAATCAGAAGCAGATGAAAAGAGAAGAAAGAGGAAGTTGATAAAACCTTATGATTTCAGGCTGTGTGCTATTACATTTTTCTATTTGCAATTTACAGAAACAAATCACTATGGTAGAACTATATACTTGATCACAGTTTCACAAAAAGAGTGATGCATGCAAGGTCAAAAGAGGATTGATAAAATTAATGTGCAAGTTACATACAAGGACTTACGAAAATGAAAGTGTGTTTCGGACTTTAGGAGCATCAGGCATATCCATAAACAAAGAGTTGGTGAAAAAGGTAAGACGCCTTCTGGCTTCAAGATTTGAAGGAACGTCCATAGCAGACTCTTTCACAGTGAGCAGTAGTTCCAGCCTATTCACCTGGAGTGAAGATTATATCCTTAGACAATAGGTAAACACCCGGTTTCATTAGAACGCCAGAAAAGGGGAACAAGAATTGCATTATTGGCAGGAATTAAGAATGGAGCAAATTGGTCAGGAAATGACCCCCCAGTCTATGAAACAAGAGACATTCACAATTTTAAAAGTTTCAGTTACTTCTTCAATAAAACCTTTTCTTTCCAAGCCTCTGTGCTGACTTCTAGTGGAAACTTGATAGCTCCAGATGGTTGAAATAACTGATATTCATTATCCCATGCTGTCATGCCCTCTGGCCTTTGATATGAACCCCCATGACTTGACTCCAAAATACTGCCATGTTGTAAAAGAAGCAATGACAAACCACAGATATAAGCTGCTCACAGAATGAGCTCTAAGCAGTAAGATAGCAGGGTGCAGTACTTCATCGTCAGGGATATTTATACATGCTTAAAACAACATTGTACCTAGGAAGTTGGTCTTCCATTATATCTCTCGTTACAACCTCCAGCATATCTTGAAATATCTTTATCACAGCGACCCTGTCTTTCTCATCATTCTTTTTCTGACATCAGTAAACAAAAGAAAGAGGAATGAAAAACAAGAATGAGCACAATGAGGCAAAACAGCATAATATGGTTGCACAAACATGTGAATGGACTACATTTATGCTGTAGTATGTCTAACAAGCATTATGTAATGAAAGATATGCAAAAGGACAACATGAGCTTACGAATCGACATCAGTACAAATAGGCAAGTAGGAACACGTCTAGATATTTTCATTAAAAAAGGTCTAGCTATTTCCTTAATGAATCATGCATGCAGTGCTAGTCTTACATTAGGTAAAATTGCACACTGGTCATGGCTATAGTACGTAACCATGCATTGTCCAAAAGAAACACAAAGTGTCATGTGCTGGCACAAATCATTGGAACCACCACTAATGTGTTATGAATAGTACACACACACACACACACATGTCTGCTTCATGTTAGTGTGCTGCTCCAATTTCTATCTGGTTACTGGAAAAAAGATAGACCTTTTTGATTTGCTCAAATTCAGGAAAATAAATTAGTCTGCTGCTAATAAGTTGCTGATTAAGTTGTTGTGCCAGCGTATTTAGACAAGCTCATGAAAGACAAGTTCTCCAGTAATGAGTTCTAAGGTGGCATGAGAAGACATTGGGTTAATCAGTTATTTGTGTACACTATCAACACTTGGAAAAGGAAGAATGCAACTTTAAAACACAAAATGAAAATGATATTGCTTTGTATTGAGGTGCATACTTTCCAGCAATATATCCATATTTGTACTTCTAAAAATGGGGGAAGTAAATTGTACCTTTTCCGTAATTCAGTAGAAAACCAGAAAAAACATAACTTATTATTTATGACCTTGTTTTTTACAACTGGAAATGTCATACTTACCAAGAATAATACCAAGTCAACAAACTTATTGTAGAGATCTGGCAGGGATTGCATATTCAAATCTGTAATAACTTTGTCCTCAGCAATACACTTTTCAACTTCAGTAAATATAATATTTATGACCCTGAAAGCAGCACGAATAAAATGCATCAAGTACACCATGGATCAGGCAACTATTTCTCACAAGTTTAATAGATAAAGTCTAGGACTCATAAAAGGTATATAGGAGAGATACCTTTTCTCTGGTTCACCATGTACAAGATCATTGATGATGTTTTTACATGATGCATAGCATTCTTTAATTGCACAAGAAAAATAATAATCGTTTTCAATCCTCTTTTTCAAGTCACGGTCTTTACCATTGCTATCCTTCGCCATGTCAACGGCTATGGGGACCTGTCCATTTGCATATAAATAGAAGGGAATGAGGATGGCTTCCCATAAATTATAAATAAAATAAACAAAGTAAAAGCAGAGAAGAACCATGCTGGCAAGCAAAAATGGAGGCCACTGTGTAACACGAAGACCCTGATCAGCCACATATGGAACAAGTAGCAGCTCCTTCTCCCTATGTTAAAAATGACAGCATTTGCTTATGGTCAGAAGACAAAAGTGCAGTTGAAAACTTATAATTCATACAATCTAATCACCTGTTATCTATAAGGTCTTCCTCACGGAAGCTAGAGACAATTTCATTCCACATCTGTGCAAATCTTGCAGCTACCTTCTCCTTGTCTTCATGCGTCATCTAAAATGTAGTATCATTAACAATATATTTCAAAGAATTAATATCGAACAATAAATTGCAAGAATACCACAATAATATGTAAATGAAGTATGAGTACCTCCTTGAAACGATTCTTGAAATTAGACCTTAGACCTTTCTTCCGCCTTGGATCAGATGTTTCAACCGGAACTAGACAATCATTAACAGCTAAAGGTATTGAATCAAAGCGAGACCGCAGCATTCCAAGTGTGCGGATCTGTCTCATCCAGGAAAGAAAAAGATATTTGTAACTGATTTCTTTGAGAAACTCATTCATATGATTTGTAAATGATTTCTTTGAGAAATTACAATCATTAGAACTGCCTACTGAGGAGCCTGAGTCACGTTAACAAAAAAGCTTCATGACGGGATAAAAGTGTTACGCTATGAAAGAGGGACCGCGTCATAACAGAAAAGTAATGGTGGCCTGTTTGATAAATTTGTAAATAGACATCACTGAACAGTTAAAAGATAACCTCGCCAAGTCGTTGGAAAGCACCATAAACTCCACCAACTAGAGTGGAGAAGATTGTATACCAAATTTGCGTGTCCATGAAATACACCTGGAAAGGGAAAAATGCACATAATCATTGTCGTGCTCTCCTCTAGTGCAAGTGAAACTGTCATAAAGTGGCGGCCTCCTATTTTTCATAATCGGTCACATGGTCATAATAGGCATTGAACTTTCCATCAAAACA
Organism: Triticum monococcum; assembly: GCA_034509565.1. Classification (NCBI taxonomy): domain Eukaryota; kingdom Viridiplantae; phylum Streptophyta; class Magnoliopsida; order Poales; family Poaceae; genus Triticum; species Triticum monococcum. Next base: position 679,306,801 of record CM067845.1, read on the forward strand.
AAGGAAAAGAATTTACCAAAATGACTGGGGCCCAAAGTGAAATTACAACGCCAATGTTTCCCTTCGCTGCATAACATGATTTAGGAATGTTATAAACAAATAAACACCAAATGATCATCTCTGCAGTGTTTTAACAAAATTGACCCTCTGTTCAAAGTTCAGTCAAACAGAACTCTAGTCCAAAAATTTAACCAAATCAGTGCTGTGCATCTTAACGTTGAGAAAACTTAGCATATTTGTAGAAACGGCGATTCACAGGCCAGCGCAACATCACCGGCTCAGCACCATTCCCGTTGGTGCTGAATGATTTGCCAACCTAAGCAGTTCAGTTGTATGGAACACATGCATTGATCGCACTGCCGAGTTAGCTGAGTGAGTGGTGTAGGTGTGTTCTTGGTGAAGTTTGGCTCCTTGTGCGTGAGATATACATAGGAATAGAAGATAAAGTAGAATTTCTAGCCGCTGTTGCATGGCAAATATTAGCAGTGTTGCCATGTGGTGCTCAGCCTGCAGTGCGTGCAGTTTTTTTTCGAATGTTAGTGCATGCATTCTTCTATCAGTTGGTAACATGGGTTGGCGGTGCTGGCCAGGGCCAAAAGAATGGCACTGAGCTCTCAAAGCTCAATGTTGATAACAATGGCACTGCCATGTGAATTGGTAACATGGGTTGGCGGTGCTGGCCAGGGCCAAAAGAATGGCACTGAGCTCTCAAAGCTCAATGTTGATAACAATGGCACTGCCATGTGAATCATCATTTCAACCATCAAGGTTGACTTTTTCTCAATGCGAAGATACATGGTGCTGACATAGCCAACTTCAGCGCCGGGGGCAAAAAGGTCAGACTTATTTAATATTTCGGACTAGGGTCGCTTTTGGCTGAACTTCTGATAAAGGGTCAAGTTTGTCACTTCTCACATCTCAGAAAGACATAAATACCTCTTGGAAAAAACTCATGCCACCGGAAATGATTTATAGGGAATTTCATGATATCCTTGGTGGGTTCAACAAGAGGCTTGATCTATAAGAACAAGTGCAACAGTTAAGTTAGAGATACATTTAGTTCAATACCAATTTATTTGAACAAAACAAAATAAATCAGATGAAAATTTGCATCGCTTAAAATCAATCAGGCTCAAACACTCCTGCGGCTTCAAAATGTAACTCTTCAACGTATTAGACCATCATGGTTTGCGCTATCTTATAAGTGCAACATCTCCGACACACAAGCTTGTGAGAAAGTTGCACTCGAGCTTCATCAAACTTGTAGTTGTAACAAAGTGTGGCTTACCTTGGTAAACTTGGAATCTCCAGTTCTCTCCTAAGGTTCCAGTTTAGATCCATAAACTTGCAAGTTTTCTCACTTGGGTCATTACTACAAAACTATTGTCGGACGCTAAAATGGATGGTTGGTGCAAAGATCTGGTGGCATTATAACTATTAGATTATATAGTTGCAAGTACAGTAGCAACTAAAAATGGAGGTTTAATATTGAGGTGCATTTGGAATTTTATAGATAGATGTATGCCAATTGCCAAAGCAACAATTGGAAGCCACTTCAGGATCATTAATCCCATACCTTAATTCAATGTCGGATCATGGTGCAAACACTTCTTTGGTAAGTAAGGATCTATGCAAGTTTTGAAGTATTAAGGACCTTTTTTTTAGGAATAGGTGCAAGGACCTAACTGGACTATCTAGAAGAATTTTGCCCCTTTCTAAGGTCAAGCTAGCTTTTATGATCAATTATCTTATATATGTGGAATAGTTATATTAGGCCATACGATTTAGATGTTTTACTTTACGATTGACTGCCCTACTACCGATTATAAAAACACTAGCTACTACTGTACTACACTTCGGGTACACGCTATTTAAACCAAAGCCAACAATCTATTACTCCCTCTGTAAACTAATATAAGAGCGTTTAGATTACTAAAGTAGTGATCTAAATGCTCTTATATTAGTTTACGGAGGGAGTACAAATCAGTAGACACTCAAATTGTTGTTCTGCCATGTAGGATGCATAGTAAGTTAATATTCCAAAAAATTTGGTAAGTAACAAAATGTAAATTACTACGAGTGACCTCTGTGGCCAAACACGACTAGCTTGACCACAAAAAAAATCTTTCACTGATTTTGGCTGAATGTTACTCCCTCCATCCCAAAATAAGTGACTCAACTTTGTACTAAAAGTTAGTACAAAGTTGAGTCACTTATTTTGGGACGGAGGGAGTATTTATTAAGTTTCATGCACCAACCCAGTAGAACCTTCAACACCCCCTCTCACGTGTGGCTCGATAAGGCCTAAATGTGGATAGAAAGAGGACAAGCAAAAAATTAATTTAAATTGTGAAAAACCCAAAACCTCTTGGCTCCGCTACCATATCAAGTTTCATGTACCAACAGGTAGAGCCAAAAGTTCGAACTGGGAGAAGGTTGGGCAATGCATTTATACTTCAACACCCCTCTCACATGTGGCTAGATAAGGCCTAAACGTGTACAGAAAAAGGGCAGGCAATTAAATTGTGAAATCTGAGACTTGGACCCAAGACCTCTTGGCTCTAATACCATATTAAGTTTCATGCACCAACCAGTAGAATCAAAAGTCCAAACTGATGTACAAAGTTAGGCAATCTACATATAGTTCAACATTATTGACATAAAAAGGAAGATAAATTGGTATGTGTGTATAATCACCTCGACATAGTAGCTAAATACGAACTTTGTCAAAAGAAGAGCAACCCAAAACATGGTGTACCTGAAAAAAACGAAACAAGAACCACATCTCAATATACAACCTTGCAAGTACATATGTATTGTTGATTATCCTGGATTCAGTATGTAGTGAACACTAACATACGGGCGCTTACATGAAAAGTGAAAAGGCACTTTCATGCATTCCCCTACCAACAAACAGGCGAGTCTGCATAAATACAACAACATAAGTTCACAATGTTCAACTTGATTTAGTAAATAAATTGTAAAACTTCTATTGAAATTTCAGGGGACAATTCATATGTGGCATCAACATCAAAGAGTAAATTACACCGAAATGTATCTTAGAAACTAAGAACCAAATTCAAAACCAAAACTATAATAACTCAGAATATTAATATTTTTAAAATTATTGTATATTTGTAAATATTTTATACATAATTGCTTTGGATTTACATAACTTTAAAAACCTGCATTTTCAATGTTATCATTTTATATATTTGATTTTAAATATCAACTTTACCTTAGCATTATTTTATTTTAACAGAATGATATTCAGCTTACCGAAAACAAATCAATTTCATTCTACAGTCACTTTTTAAAGTTTTTGCAGTCATATAGATACAGTTTGTTTCCCATCATATAAGTACTCGAGGGAAGTGCAGAACATAAAAGGATTTTTGAGAGCATTATATTCTTGATGGTTTAAGGCAATGTTAGCTTTGGTAAATGAAATAGTAGCACAAATTTAATTTTTCGCTAGCATAACGCACATCCATTGCTAAGGAACCACAAGAAACAATTCAGTCGTACTGGATTAGTAGTCTATTACAACCAATAAAGAAACTCAATCAAGCAGCCAACACTGCACTTGTGTAACTGCCGCAGCGATGTGAGCACCATTGCAAGGTATGATTTGTTTTTCTTCAAATTGGAGGGGTATGGTGGGTTCTAGATGGATGAGGGAGATTGGGATGGAGTGGGGAAGTGAACTGACCACTACCACCACCAACTCCAATTTATAAGATACAGAGTGGTAGAGAGATAAGTAAAATTCACTCAAATGTGAATTACCTGAGACCACCACATGATCAATCTCATGAGTTTATAATCTGAACCTTCAAGTTTCCGGCGTAGTAATGGAAGAGCGAAAAGTACAGCAGCTAGCATATCGGGCAACAAGTATACGACTACTGCAATGATGAAGAGTGATGGTTGATCTGGACCATTTCCGAACCAGTTTTTGATGGTCCTAATAATTCCTGTCGGTTTCTCCCAGGTGTATGCATATGTAACTGACAGAAGTACCACCCACATAGCTGCCAATATGAACTTCAGGACATATCTCAGTTTGACCATAAATTCCATCGTTCTCCTGGCCCTCCAATTAAAGATTATGTCAAGTGTAGCTGTAAATAAATACAAATGAGCATTCAAATCACAGCTGAATTTGACTAAACTACATAACAATCAGGAACGCTGGCAGTACAGCTTTATGCTCGCTGAAAGATATTAGTGCTACACATTATGAGTTTGGGCCACTGGGTGACTCCAAGTTGAACTTCCTCCATAGCCAATTTTCATTGTAAAACTTCTATCATGACACATCCCTTTGACCGATTCTAAACTTATTCAACTAATCCACCCATTCCCAAATGGTAACAGCATATAGGCATAATTTACTCTGTTTCATATTCAGAGATGATATTGTGCTGCGAACCTAATCATGCCTGTCTCATGAGAAAGTTAGAAGAATGTGGTGCCAGGGTTTCCCAGAACTTCAGCAGCACGCCACTTGTGACTGTAACCCAGATTAAGGATGAGCAAGAGCAAGTACATGACCAATGCTAAGAATCTACAGGCTCTTATATCAGGGGGGGAGGCTTTTGGTCTTCATTTTTTTCCTCTTTTCATGGTTTGTTTGTTCACAGACACCTTATGCAATGAAATTAGACAAAACTTTAGTCGTTCGCTTAAAAAAGTGATACTCTACACAGCCAGTTACATGTATGAAGAGGGAGAAGAAGCATATGTGGCATGCTCGCACTCGAAGAGAAAGAGCGGGGAAAGAATACACAATCAAGTAAAATTAGGATGCGAGCTAGAAAAAGGTTAAGGAATAAAATGTAAAAGAGTCACTGTAGCAGGTTGGTTATCAAGATCCCATACCTTTTCCAAGATTTAGTATAGAAGAAGTGATAAAGATGCTCAAGATCTCCTTGAAAACCAGAGGATCAAAAATATTACCTAATGACCCTTCTTCACTCCAAGCAAGAATAACCATAATCTGGCATTAAAAAATCAAATATTATATTAAGCTGAAAATGGTATTTCTAACCTACCATAGGTTGTTTAAGTGCCTTGCATATAAAAGCACTTCCCAACTTATTTGACTCTGCAAAGGTATGCACAAAATGACGGATGTGAAATCTGCGAAGACAGATAGTTACCACCAAAGTGGAAGTAAATACCTGAAGAGCTAGAATAAAGAAGCTCCACATTCTATCGAAACTCCTGAATATGTGCCAAAACGAGCGCAGCTCCACAAAATTGACCTTCCCTTTCTGCTTGTCAGCTTTTATTGTGCTCTGCAAATAAACAGTTACACTAGTTGTTGTTGTACTTCAATGAAATAAGGACATAGCATGATGACATGAAATAGATCCTAAAAGGGACATTTTGGTATATGCCACTGCTAAACCTTGACCTAATTTATATGCCGCTGTAAAGGTTGTCGTATACTGCAGACTTATTTTGATTTATTTTTTATGTCATTACCGTTACACTCAGTGCATTTTCATAATTGGCTATAATTGGCAGCAGAGTTCTCCTCGACTCATGCTACCTCCCTCCACCTACCTAAACCCTTCATCCATTGCCCGGATGCAATCTCTGTAAATGCAATCGGACTAGCCTCGAAAGCTCAGCAAGTGGTGGGCCCACCCACAAGGCGTCGTGCAGCATGCATGTCAGCAGCGATGGCACCCGAGGGAGGTTAGCAATGCAGCTTATGATTTGGAGAAATATACTTAACAGGGTCGTTCCCTATGCTGTTTGGAATTATTTTTGGCATAAAGCTGTGTTTTCAAACTCTCTGATATATGTGTTTAGTACAATACTATTTTGGCGCAAGCAGTTGGGTCCACAAGCCCTGTTGGTGACGGATATTGGAGTTCCCAATTAATAATCATGAAAAAAATTCATGGAGTAGAGCATGCTATAATAGGGGACCTACAAAAATTCATGCAAAAATACAAGCATTTGTATACTGTAAAAAAAGATAAATGGATAGTACCGCCCTATTCATTTATCTTTTCTTTTTACATGATATACATTTTGAACAGAAAAATGCAGCACATTATAGCACCTTCTACATCCAAGAAGTTTTCATGATTGATTGTTGGAAACTCCAAGGTGCATCACTTGTTGCTGACACAAACACTTGCGCCAGATCCGTGCAATGCTGCTATCTAAGTTGGAGTGGTACTGTCGTTTTTTTGCAAAAAGTTACACTAGTAGAGGAAAACTGATGGCAGTGCCATAGACAAATAAGTCAGCATTTGCAACAAGCCCAACGACATGTAAAATGTTTTCAGTTCTACCAAAAGCATGTACAAATATTTCATGTTGAAATGGACTTACTTCATTTCTTTCATCAACTGGCTTTAAAGGTTGACAAAAGAAATCAGCATCAGCTCGCATAGGCCAACCTAGCCGAAAGCAGTCAGCAGACCTGCAAATAAACAAATATAAAATCTAGAAAGCAGGGGTATAAAGTAGGAAGTAATAAAAACTAATACCAAAAAAATTCGTTAAGATCATCGTAGTTTCTCCACTGAGAATGATTCCCTTTTTCTCTTTTGCTCCTTTCAGCTTCCTGAAAATGATGGTGGAATACTTATATCTAGCAAGTGAAGAAGCATCAAACACAAGTTAGACAGTCAAATGATGTTTGAGAGCAAAGCCAAAGTGTACCTGCGCAATGGTACAGTAAATTGGAGTGACAATCTTTTTTAGAAAGGCTTCTTTATCACCGCCATAGGCTGGCTTCACATATTCGCCTGTCATGGCACTCACATTTCCAGCTAGCATACCATACATTTCAAATGCCATCTATAAAAATGTAAGAGCAAGAATTGTCAGCCCCTTGCCAAGCTATGGTAGTTGAAGATGAACATTTTTGTGGGCACGTTACAATTTCAAGATGCACGGCTGACTACATTCTTAAAATAGAAATAACAATTGTAGCACTTTATGATGCAAGCCCTGAACTCTGCAAGCACTCCACTACTAGTCAACAGATCTTCGAAAGAAAACAACCACATTAGCATAGAGATGACACTGAACTCTAGTCACACATTCACAGCCATTACATTATGCCTCCGATAAGCTCGATTGTACAATTAAGCTAATAGCACATGCACTCCCTAAAGTTACTAGTTGGTTATTCAGTATTCCCTCGATAACTCGAACAATTTCAAGTAGGGTCTAGCAAAATAATGAAAATATGTCCAAAATGGTTACACCACAGTTTTCTTTTGCGCCAACCGAGGATGTGTTCATGGGTCAAATGGATATGGACATAAGAATATAAGCGTCAGTCAATTGTTTAAAAAGGCGGACACCAAGTTGATTGGCGGCATGTTGCATGAATCAGTTTACATAGAAGAACTTCATTGCTTATAGCTATTCATTAGAAAAGGTAAAGGATTTTTCATATAGACTATAGCAGTCCAAAAAAGAGATGACGGGCATGAACGACTTGATTACCATTAATGGGAAATTAAAGAGTAACCTAACTAAATACAAGATGTTAGTAAAGCAAATCAGACAGCTAACTATAACAGATTTTTTTCAAGGAAGAATGAGAACTCGAGATGAAGAGAGTTATTATTATTTGTCCACACCATACATGATGATATATGTAACAAAGACATTCTGGCAAAAATCGCAAATTTGCAGCTTCCCCCCAGATAAGAAGGTATAGACCAATATAGAGTAATTTCCGTTGTTGCACCTCTTGCTGAATTGTTGGCAACCTATAGTTGAGAAAGACACAACAGAGAATCAGAAATGAGTAACCGTGGAGCACAGCAGTCTTATTTGTACATTTTGAGAAAAAACACAATGCTCATTTTCTAACTTCGAAAGTTGGTCTATTCTTTTTTTTTAGGGGGGGGGGGGGGGGGGCAAATTACATCTCTTTCATTATCTGACATTAAAATCATAACAAAACAAAACATTTGATAATTGAGAAAACCTAATCTCTTTTGATTCACTCTAGCTATTATATAGTTAACCAAATTGAGTGGATAACTAACACTGATGTCCAACCCAGGCACACCTGATGGAAGTACATGAACAGGTAGGGTTACACCCCAAATACGTTTGGTGTCTGCTAGGTTCCTTCTCTGACACACCTACACACGCACCCACTTTTTTTTAGTTGATTCTACATATCATTCATGACTTACAAGTACCAAAAACACCAGAAAGACCCCTTAGTTGATTGGATAAGCGCTATGGCTGCTGCCTATGAAGATTTAAAGGCAATGAGGGTATCATGTTCAGAAAATTTTTTACGGTGCATACACAAGTGTTGATTTTGCTGCCAGACAAGGAAGCCGAGAAAAGAAGGTGACAGGCAACGTCTTACTTCGATTGGTAGAGTGGACCACATGTGGTTTGAAACTGTGGGCGGCAAGAACAAGCATTACAGTTGTAACCCCGTTCAGATTATGTGTCCACAATTTATACCTCCATGTTTAATATGCTTTATAGTGGGTAAACTTTTGAAATGTTGAGTACTAAAGGAAAAAAATTGCAAAAATGTCAATTCCACTTTATATATTTGTGTGTGATTTTCATAATAATTTTACCAAGTCCTAATGCTTTAAGTCCATCAAGAAGACGCAAGGAAACATAACAAAAGAATCAATCTCCAATAAATATCTTTAAATATAAACAGTAAAAAGGCAGAATAAATCAATAGTCACAAATGAACAATTAGGATAATAGAAAGGTTTCTCAGGAATTCACCAAAGGCTGCTCTTGCGACCATGATATGTGCACCACTTCTTGTAGTTCTTAAATAACTTTTTCATCACTTCATCAAGCGCATTGTCCTCCAACTGAGGCGGCAATCGTTAACCGTTAGATCTCTAATAAACTAAAAAGGTATATTAACAGGAACAGAAGATAAATGTTAGGGAAACATAAGAAAGGTAAGGGGAACATCTGTATATGTATGTTAGCAAGAAGTAAAATCAAGAGGATGCTCCAAGTGCCTACAGAAAGAAAAACACCTTTGAGTGTTCATCGGTCTTTGGATGTTTCCGTATATGTATGTTAGCAAGAAGTAAAATCAAATGCTCCCTCTGATTAGAAACATTATCTGTCTGCATGTCAAGAGATTAATGATACATCAAACATCAGAAAACGAATTGGTTAAATGTCAACATCAACAATATAAAACCTAAACAGGTTAGACAATAACAAAAGTTAAATCTAGACTGCCTTTCCTGAAAGCCAAACATAGCTTGTAGCCAATCCAAGAGGTCCTCGTTAACCTTACTCTCGTAATTTTTGGGTAGTGGAAGGCCTCTAGTATTGCGAAGAGCAGAAGCAGCAGCTTGTATCTTAAAGGTAGAAAAAGCACCATAAATACTTCACTTGGACAACATTAAGTCAACAGGATATTTTGACAAAGAGAAAGGGCAGAAAAAGGAAACCTCAGGAAATTTCATGACTGCCTGGTTGCCACTGTCAGGATCAAGAGGCAGAATGTTAAAAGGGATATAGATTTTTGTCTTCTCTTTAACCTTATCAGCAGTTTCCAAGATCTAAGAACATACAAAATTAAATAGGTAACTGTTAATTATCAATTGTTATAGTGGTAATTTCCATACAAAATCTAATTGGTGATTACAGTGCAGCACCATGAAAGGGGAGCAAATAACTTGTTAGGCTATACCTCATCGTCAACTTCAACAGCATGTTGTTGAGTGACTGCTTTTAAAACCTCAAACAGAACATTGGCGGTCTGGTATGCTTTGGTAAGTTGGGAACTGCATGCAGAAAGAGAATCTCTTGGCGACAAAATCAATTAACAAAGGAGCATTATCAAATAAACAAAGTAATGTACCGATCCCCTTGGTCAGAAGCATTTTGAAGTGCCTGAATATATTTTTTGTAGTAGTGTCGATAGAAGGTCTGTATTTCTCGTGCATCGCTCTTTTGGGCCCTTCCGGTCAAGGTGGGCACATTCTCCTAACGGGCAACAAAAATGAACAGGCTATGAAATGTATAATCAGATAAAATGGATGGGTTTAGAATTCAAACAGGACACTGATGTCACCTAAAGTTTCTCCACTTCTCAAGCACAACGCGAAATTCACACTCACAAGACCATCCAAAACTATGCAAGTATTAGCATGTGCAGCGACTGTTCAAAATCTAACATGAAGTGGTGGACAAAAATGGAGCACGTGGCGAAGAATCCAATTTGGCATTCGATGGGCAGGTCATCTGTAGGTGGTGGCTACTGAGCTAATGCAAACAGAAGAACTGAAAACAAACTCCGTACCCTTTCGAGCCGTTGTAGAAGAGCGGTCTTGAACTGTCGGACACCTCGACCGCTTGAAGTCGGATCCAATCTGTGAGCCTTTTCGAATGCATAGAATCGACCTGTGCATGCCCATTATTGCAGACAGATACATTAATGTGATTCAGCACAAGATGAAGTAACAGAACAATAATGGGCAATTATAGGCCTAAGCTGATGGACATGACTAGTATTGAGGCATGCCATAAGTAGGCACCAAATATGGTTCACTGCTTTTTTCTATACAAGAAGACAGTGGTACAGTTTAGCAGAGTGCTGTGTTGACACTTGACAGTATGCGTGTGGCAGTGCTGAAAAAAGCAGAGGAGAGGAATGGTAGCTAGCTTACAGAGGTAGGCGACGCGGGGGTTGGCCGCCTCGACCTCGTTGGCCACACGGAGGATGGGCGCGATCTCCACGAGCGACGACGGCACCACCTCACTGTCGAAGATGGGCTCGCCGAGGTTGACGGCGGTCTGCGTCCTCAGAATCCGGCGAGGCCCCGGCGGCTGCATCGGGCCGGCCCGGGAGAGCGTCCGCGACAGGGACGTCATCGCGATCAGTCTCCTCGCTTCCCGTCACCGCGCTAACCTGAACGCACACACGCAGAGAGAGATTGAGGCGGAGCTGAGCATACAGTACATCGAGACCACGGTTCCAGAGCGCGCCAGAAGGTTCTAGAAGGCGGGGCATTACCTTGCTCCTCTGGCCAACCGATTCCACCAACAAAATTCGGGCATGAGAGGACCTGAACTCCTCGAACAGCTGCACCAATCGCCTGGAAAAAATCGAGCTCCAGGCCTAGCCCATGCGTGAGATTCCCTGAATTCCGGAAAAGTTAGCGCACTCCGCGGCGCTCAAGGACCTGGAATGACACGAGACGAGACGAGACGAGAAGCTCGGCAAGGGAAGCTGTAGAACCTCCTCGAAGCTTCTAGAAAAGCAGCAGGAGACGAGGCTGGTCGCCGGAGAGAGCGATTACGCACCGCGCGCGCGCGCGGAAGAAACCCCAACCCACCCAGTCCGCCGCCTCGCCCACCGCGACGCCCTTCCGTGCCCCGCGCACGAGACCGGGGCCGCGGAACTTGTAGGTTCCTCCGCCGGAAGCTTTGGGCGGGGAGGCGGGGCGGCTAGTCGCGGCGAGTTGATCGGCGGGAGGCGGAGGAGGGGGGAGGGGGGAATTTTTTGAGTTGGCAGTTGGGAGGGAGGGGAGAGCTTGGCTTGGGGTGGGAAGTGGGAAGAGGACGCCACCGCCGGTGGAGAAGGAGGCAGAATCTTTTGGTTATTTACGGGTCCCTGCCACTGAGGGGTGAGGGCCAGATAGGTCGGTCGTCGTCGGGTCGCGAGAAAGGCGCAGCGTCTGGCGTCGCCGGCAAGCACGCACGCCCGCCACCCCTCCCCGATTCCACTGATTAAACCCTCGTCTATCACCGTGCAAATCATTGCTTTCTCTAATCAATCGCACGCTAATGCACTCGTACATACTCAAAGTCTTTATTATAACTAAGCACAGGCAGTAGCTACTTCTCAGCTCCTTCAATCCGTTACAAAGATAGTATTATACACCAGTATTATATACATGATACTAATATACTCTCTCCGTCCCATAATATAGTAAGAACGTTTCTAATACTATTGATTCCACTACACCGGATTGTAGTATGGCACAAACCGTGCATGGTAGTAGGTTTGACAAACAAAAGCAAGTTTATACTACCATTATAAACTAGTCTCTGCATAATCCAGGAGAATGCCAAATCCATGGTATGATTGACTGACAACTGATTTGCGTGCAATTAGGCTACGCTCTCTCTCGAATTCACTCGATCGGCGAAGGTGACGGGGCTGAAAACGAAACGGCGGCTCCAATCGAGCGAGCACCAAAAAAATCTGCGTACACCGCGACGCTGCTGCTAACCACTGCCGTTCGTGAGCGAGCGAGCGAGCGAGACAGGTGCGCATATAAATTCCCGGACGGCGACAGTAGCGTCCTCGCTCCACACGCCAACCGCTACGCGCCGTACGTATGCGCCACCCCGGCCGTGCACCCACCGAAAAGTAGAGTGGCCGAAGCTGCTCTGCCCTGCTGCCGACTGAGCCACTGTCTCACCCGAAAAACTGGTGCGGGAGGCTGACCGGCTGGCTCTCGTATTACGCATGGGCATTGCTTTTTCTGGCCGACCACCGCCGTCGTCGTCGCGTGACGGAACGGCGCCCCCGCCGGCCGGTTGGTCGGTTCTTCCGCTGCAGCGTGCTACAAAAAGTTGGGAAAATGTAGTAAGAAATTCAAAGAAAAAGTATTGGTGTTTGGGGAATTAAACGCGTAAAAAAAGCGCGTCAATTGGCCACGATCATTCCATCCTGAAACGAAATGCGGACATGGATCAGGACCTCGGGCCGCGGTCAGATCGCTTGCTTCGGCGCACCGGAGAATGTGCATCTTGTTCCACCGGGCTTCACCTTGAGCAGATAAATGTATGTTCTACTATGTGCTTCAGAGGCCGGCGCGGCGCATCTCGAGTTCACGTACTCCCATCCTGCTCTGTTACCTGTAAGCATTGTTGGACGTACTGTACTGGGGATCTGTTACTCTTGCAGTCTTGCTGGTCAACCGTGTCTTGCAGCATTGTTTACCTGCTCCGAGTCCGAGAAGACGTATCGCAGAAGCTTCCAAGCTCACAGCTAGTACTGCTGGTATATGTTGCAGATATCAGTTCCCAAGCCACTGAACGGAGAAACTGATCATCGATCCTCCCAATAGTGGAGTATCTTTTAGTGCATCCCCAACAGATCTAATCATGCACTCTTCGGTCGGTGGAGTCAGCGAGAGCTCCCCATGCCATGCTCCCACTCTCTTCTTGAATGAAAACAATCCATCTCCTTGGTCGGTCGGTGGAGCTATCAATGGGATGGGATTAGAGCATCTCCACTCGCGTTCCCAACAAACCCCTCAAGACGTTTTTTTAACGCCGGCGGTCAAAAATCGGCCCAGTCGCGTTCCCCGGATATCATTTAGCGCCGGTTTGGCCCGAAATAACAACCGACGAACCCGAGCCGAACCCAAATGCCCGAGGGTCGCCGGGAGACGCCGGCAGAAGCGAAAAGGGGCGTGGGGACGCTCTGTCGACGAGAGGAGGCCCTTTTCTCGTCGTTTCCTCTCGCTTTCTCCACTCAGTTTCCCTCTCATTCTCCATTCCTCCCGCCAATCTCCTCCTTATCCCCTTCCAGCCGGCCGCCATGCCGCCGAAGAAGTATGCGACCCCCCGCGCCGCAACGGATGCCACCGCCGCTGCCACCCAGCCGAAGCAGAGGAAGCAGACGACAACAAAGGGGTCGAGAAGGGAAACACGCTGAGTCGGCTACCACACGTGTGCAAGAGTCCATTGAGCATTGCCTCGCCGACGCTTAGACCTGGGGCGCCCTGCGGAAAGAGAAAACCGAGGCGCGGTGGTCAGCGTTGATGACGAACAACGCCGTCAAGCTCGACCTGCTCCAAACTAACGTCGCCGCAAAGAAGAGGAACACCGACCTGACTAACATGCTCCAGAGCGACGACGAGCAGCTCAAGGCGTGGTACCTGGCAGAGCGCGGCCTCATCCTGAACCAGATGCCGTTGACAGCGCCGCCAACTCCCACGCCGACGCCACCGCCGACGCCAAGCCCGAGCGATGATGCCTCCACGATGCCCGACAGCATAGAAGTTGCGCCGACGCCGACTCCTCCGACGCCGGAGGCCGACAACGTCGTTTGATGCATTGCCTACTCGTCCTTCCTTTTTGCACGCCGAACTTTTTATTTGATCATCGAACTGTGACGCTGATCGCCGGACTTGTGACGTTTTTTAGAGTGGGAATGGAACAAATTTGAATTTACGACGCCTTACAGACGGCATCTAGGGGCGTGGTTGAGACCTAGATCGCCCCAGAGCCTAAAAATCGTCGAGCGAGCGCCCGAAAGAGCATCAGCCTATACGCTGGAGGGTCGAACGAGTGGAGATGCTCTTAGGCTAGACTGCACGTTCGGTATGTCGCTCGGGCTCGAGATGTCAATGCTGCTGAATACGACGTCTTTGTACACACATCATTACGCTGTCACGAGTGACAACCATCGGTCGGTCCATGAATTGATCGTCAGGCGAACAAAAGCGAACGCGCGTCTGTTTGGATCGACACGTTGGGCCAACTTTCTGTCCATGTCCCAAACAAACGGCGACAGACGAAATGAGTCGCCCCATTAGAGTTACTTCCAATGCTGCTGAATACGACGTCTTTGTACACACATTATTACGCTGTCACGAGTGACAATGAAACGGGCCAGCTTCAGAGTTGCAATTCCACACGATCCTGGCCAGATAATCAAATCCTACCACCGGGACGTACTCGCGGGCTAGTAAACAAAGCCCCCAGTTACAGTTGCATCAAGATTATTCTGCTTTGCTCGACTCGACCTTTTTCCCTCAGCAAGCGCAAAGCGATCGGGTCCTTTCTCCGAAAGAGAGGAGAGACGGCGACGGCGGGGATGCCCGGCCGCGCCTTGGCCCCGCGCGGAAAGGCTCGCTCCACCAACCACTGCATCCGTTCCGGGTGATACCATACCACAGGCAAAGATGAAAAGGCCACGGAAAAGGCGGTCGATTTCCGCGTCCGTCCGCTCTCCACATGCCACGATGCCCGCGGCTCTTTACTCGTCGGCTCACCGTGGACAGGCAGGGGAACCTATTCTACTCTTCTACCTGAAGATTTGCGGCCTTTTTCAGATGCAGATAGAGGAAAGGCAGCTCTGTTATCCTTACCTTCCTTCTTTCTGCAGGTGATTCAGCAGATTACTGCTGCTCTCTTGCAAAGGAGCGCCGTCCGCCCGAACCAGCCTGCCCATTGGTTGATGATGAGATTCAGAGCAGAGCACCGCACCCAGACTCCCAGAGGCTTGTTGTTAGGAAAAGGAGGAGCTCGCCAGTGCACGGAATAATAATGTCAGTGTTTGACTTGAGGTCACGTTTTCTTAGCGTGGGGGGTTTGCTGTGCTGTGCTGGGTGCGAGCATATGATGCCTACCAGCGTCAAAACGGATGGGACCGACTCATCACTTATCCTGCTTGCTAATGCTACTATCTGCCTTTTACCTTTCTGAAACTGGCCTTGTTTATTCAGGCCGTCGGACCTTAAAAGAGTGCTAGGGATAAGAAAGCCGGTTTTTGTACTGCCAAAGTAATAAAGCGGACTGGAAATTTCACATGCTGAGAGTGCATGGAAAGAGCTGGCGACCTACTTGTCTCTCTGGTGCACAATTTGGAGCGGCCAAGCAACCAAATCAAACAGCACATTGTGGGTTGCTTGCGCGTCCTCGTGTGTTCTTGGCTAGGGACATGTTTGGTTGCCCGCATCCAGCCTAACCAGGCTCGCGCGAAAAGGGAAAGACTTGTTTGGTTGCCTGATTTATTATTAGGCCTGCATCGCACGCTTCTCAAAGCAGCCTAGAGCCTGACTCGCTGGAAACGCTTGGATCGGCAGTTTCTCGTGAGCCAGGCTGAGTGCGGCGCGGGGTCGCACGGGCGGATGCGACGCGAGGGCGAGGGGGGTGGCGGGAGATGGAAATCTGGCGCGCCGTCACAGCGCCAAATCTAGCCTCAACCCCCTTTCACTCGCTCACCCATAGCCACTACCCTCATTTCTTTCCTACTGCCTCATCATCGGCGGCGGCTACGATTTCATATCTGCGCTAGAGGCGGCGGCGTTTGCGGCGGATCTGGTGCTTCCCTTGTTGTTGGCCACCGTCTAGTCGACCTAGTCTGTGTCATGGCTCCCCCTACGTCGTCCTTGTCTCTGATGCCAGTAAGCAGCACCCCCTCCCACCTTTGTTAGCTCGGTGGTTAGGTCGTTAAGCTAGGTGTAGGATCGATTTTCCACTGAACGAACCGTCGATGTCGACTAGGTTATGGACGCACGGATGAGGCTGATAATACAGGCAGCAGCACTGATTAGTGTGATTCAGGCATGATACGCCTCCAACGTATCTATAATTTTTGATTGCTCCATACTACTTTATCTACTGTTTTGGACTATATTGGGCTTTATTTTTCACTTTTATATTATTTTTGGGACTGACCTATTAACCGGAGGCCCAGCCCAGAATTGTTGTTTTCTGCCTATTTCAGTATTTCGAGGAAACAGAATATCAAACAGAGTCCAAACGGAATGAAACCTTCGGGAACGTGATCTTCTCACCGAACGTGATCCAGGAGACTTGGACCCTACTCCAAGAAGTTTCCGGGGAGGTCATGAGGGTGGAGGGCGCGCCCTCCTGCCTCGTGGGCCCTTCGGAGCTCCACCGACGTGCTTCTTCCGCCTATATATCTCCATATACCCTAAAAACATCAGAGAGCACAATAGATCGGGAGTTCCGCCGCCAGAAGTCTCCGTAGCCACCGAAAACCAATCTAGACCTGTTCCGGCACCCTGCCGGAGGGGGGATCCATCTGCGATGGCCATCTTCATCATCCCAGCGCTCTCCATGACGAGGAGGGAGTAGTTTTCCCTCGGGGCTGAGGGTATGTACCAGTAGCTATGTGTTTGATCTCTCTCTCTCTCGTGTTCTCTCTCGTGTTCCTCTATGGCACGATCTTGATGTATCCCGAGCTTTGCTATTGTAGTTGGATCTTATGATGTTTCTCCCCCTCTACTCCTTTGTGATGAATTGAGTTTCCCCTTTTGAAGTTATCTTATCGGATTGAGTCTTTATGAGAACACTTGATGTGTGTCTTGGTGATCAACTTGCGGGTTTTCGTGACATTGGGAACCTATGCATAGGGGTTGGCACACGTTCTTGATTCTCCGGTAGAAACTTTGTGGCACTCTTTGAAGTACTTTTATGTTGGTTGGATAAATCTGAGATTGTGTGATGCATATCATATAATCATGGCCACGGATACTTGAGGTGACAATGGAGTATCTAGGTGACATTAGGGTTTTGGTTGATTTGTATCTTAAGGTGTTATTCTAGTAAAAACTCCAGGGTTGTTTGTGACACTTATAGGAATAGCCCAATGGATTGATTTGAAAGAATAACTTTGAGGTGGTTTCGTACCCTACCATAATCTCTATGTTTGTTCTTCGCTATTAGTGGCTTTGGAGTGACTCTTTGTCGCATGCTGAGGGCTTGTCATATGATCTATCTATGTTGTTATTATTGAGAGAACTTACACTAGTGAAAGTATGAACCCTAGGCCTTGTTTCCTATCATTGCAATACCGTTTACGCTCACTTTTATCATTAGTTACCTTACTGTTTTTATATTTTCAGATTACAAATACCTTTATCTACCATCCATATTGCACTTGTATCACCATCTCTTCGCCGAACTAGTGCACCTATACAATTTACCATTGTATTGGGTGTGTTGGGGACACAAGAGACTCTTTGTTATTTGGTTGCAGGGTTGCTTGAAAGAGACCATCTTCATCCTACGCCTCCTACGGATTGATAAACCTTAGGTCATCCACTTGAGGGAAATTTGCTACTGTCCTACAAACCTCTGCACTTGAAGGCCCAACAACGTCTACAAGAAGAAGGTTGTGTAGTAGACATCAAGCTCTTTTCTGGCGCCGTTGCCCAGGAGGCTAGGTAAGTGAAGTTATATCTTTAGATCTTGCAATCAAATCTTTTTGTTTCTTGTTTTAGCACTAGTCTAGTTTATAAAAGAAAACTACAAAAAAATGGAATTGAGTTTGTCTCATACGCTTCACCTTTTTAATATCTTTCGTGAGTATGATGGAAAGGATAATTGTGCTCAAGTGCTAGAAGAAGAAATCTCTAAATTCTTTGGAACTAAATATTTGAATGATGAGCATGATTGCAATGTTGTTAGTATGAATTCCTTGAATATTCATGATGCTAATGATATGCAAAGCCACAAGCTTGGGGAAGCTATCTTTGATGAAGATGATATTTTTTATCCCCCAAGTTTTGATGAGCAAATTTATTATGATGAAAGCATGCCTCCTATCTATGATGATTATTGTGATGACACGTATGCTTTAAAGAATAATGATAACAATGAAACTTGTCATCTTGATTTCATTTTTCAATCCCATGATAATTATTTTGTTGAGTTTGCTCCCACTACTATTCAAGAAAAGAATTTTGCTTATGTGGAGAGTAGTAAATTTTCTATGCTTGTAGATCATGAAAAGAATGCTTTAGGTGCTGGTTATATTGTTGAATTCATTCATAATGCTACTGAAAATTATTATGAGGGAGGAACATATGCTTGTAGGAATTGCAATAATATCAAGTTTCCTCTCTATGTGCTTAAAATTTTGAAGTTATGCTTGTTTTACCTTCCTATGCAAGATGATTCTTGTTCCCATAAGTTGTTTGTTCACAAAATCCCTATGCATAGGAAGTGGGTTAGACTTAAATGTGCTAGTCATATTCTTCATGATGCTCTCTTTATGTTTCAATTCTTATCTTTTATGTGAGCATCATTGAAATCATCATACCTAGCTAGGGGCGTTAAACGATAGCGCTTGTTGGGAGGCAACCCAATTTTATTTTAGTTTCTTACTTTTTGGTTCTGTTTAGTAATAAATAATTCATATAGCTTCTGTTTAGATGTGGTTTTATCTTTTAATTAGTGTTTGTGCCAAGTTAAACCTATTAAATCTTCTTGGAAGATAGTTATTTGATCTTGCTGTAATTTTCAGAATCTTTGCGCTCAGTGCCCGAATTGTCAAAAATCACCAGAACGTGATAAAATAGTGATTCCAATTGCTTCTGATCAATAAACAAATTGCCCAGGTCGTCTAATTTTGGTAGAATTTTTTGGGTTCCAGAAGTTTGCGTTAGTAACAGATTACTACAGACTGTTCTGTTTTTGACAGATTCTGTTTTGCGTGTGTTGTTTGCTTATTTTGATGAATCTATGGCTAGTAAAATAGTTTATAAACCATAGAGAAGTTGGAATACAGTAGGTTTAACACCAATACAAATAAATAACAAGTTCACTACAGTACCTTAAAGTAGTCTTTTGTTTTCTTTCTCTAACGGAGCTCACGAGATTTCTATTGAGTTTTGTGTTGTGAAGTTTTCAAGTTTTGGGTGAATTCTTTTGATGAATTATGGAACAAGGAGTGGCAAGAGCCTAAGCTTGGGGATGCCCATGGCACCCCCAAGATAATCCAAGGACACCAAAAAGTCAAAGCTTGGGGATGCCCCGGAAGGCATCCCCTCTTTCGTCCACTTCCATCGGTAATTTACTTGGAGCTATATTTTTATTCACCACATGATATGTGCTTTGCTTGGAGCGTCTTGTATTATTTGTGTCTTTGCTTGTTAGTCTACCACAATCATCCTTGCTGTACACATCTTTTGAGAGAGCCATGTATGAATTGAAACTTGTTAGAATACTCTATGTGCTTCACTTATATCTTTTGAGCTTGATAGTTTACTCTATGTGCTTCACCTATATCTTTTGAGCTTGATAGTTTACTCTATGTGCTTCACTTATATCTTTTTGAGCGTGATAATTTTTGCTCTAGTGCTTCACTTAGATCTTTTAGAGCACGGTGGTGGTTTGTTTTAAAGAAACTTGATCTCTCATGCTTCACTTAGATTATTTTAAGAGTCGTTAATAGCATGGTAATTTGCTTAATGTTAATATACTTGGTATTCAAGATATGTGAAACTTTCTTTTTAGTGGGTTGAATACTAAGATAAGTTTGATGCTTGACAATTGTTTTGAGATATGGAGGTGATAATATCATAGTCGTGCTAGTTGAGTAGTTGTGAATTTGAGAAATACTTGTGTTGAAGTTAGCAAGTCCCGTAGCATGCACGTATGGTTAAAGTTGTGTAACAAATTTGAAGCATGAAGTGTACCTGGCTTGTGCATCCTTATGAGTGGCGGTCGGGGACGAGCGATGGTCTTTTCCTACCAATCTATCCCCCTAGGAGCATGCGCGTATGTCACACCCTGATTTTCATGCCACAACACTTAAGCTAACAATCATGATAAAATGTGGTTTGACAAAAACTTTTGAGTGTTTTGGACCTTGCCTTGATTGGATTCTTGTCTGTTGTTTGCAAGTGCTCTAAAAATCAAATAACCAACTCCTATACTTCATCTCCTTGCTCCAAACTCTTGAATCAATGATCATGCCATGTGTATAGGACATAAAAATAATTTCTTGCAAAAATAATTTGGCCAAATAGTATTTTCTAAAATTAGTTTTCCAAAACCCCTGAATTGAGGTTTGCACTACAAGTACTTGATTTGGGGTGTGAAAAATCTTTAAAAAGGTATATTTGAATCCTATTAGATATAGAACTCCCATAAACCACACAAATATAATTTTAAAAGTTATTTTCCTATTTTATTTAAAAGCTTTTTCTTAAGGTCAGAAATGGTCTTTAATAGGGAAAAATTATTTTATTGTTTCAAAAATATTTGAAAAAAATTAGGGAGACTCAATGGACATATATTTTCCATATATATGAGTTTCAACACATGGTCATGATCAAAATATTGGACAAAACCTCCCAAAACCATTTCTGCTCATTTCAAGGATTTGGAATATTTCTACAGGAAATATTCCCCAACAATTCCAAGAAAATTCTATCATGTCACATATGACATGTTTGATGATCTTGACAAGTCTCATGTCATGGAGAACAGTATGACCCCATGAAACCCTTTCAAAACCACTTCTGTCCTTTTTCAAGTTTGAACAACTTTGCACTGTCAAACATGTCCAAATGCTCTCAAACTTGGTACACATGCTCAAATGGTATAATAATGCATCTAGACCAAATGGCACAAGTTGGAGAGAATGTTATCTTGATCAAAGTACCCCAAAACCCTTTCTGTCCAGAACCAAATTTGAACAACTCTACATTTCCAAGTGTGTCCTTTTGATCTGAATTTTTGTGGACATGTTCAAATCCTCAAATTATGACACTAAACCAAGTGGTGCATCAAGGAGAATAGATTTGCATGACTAAATCTTGGTAAAGCCATTTCTGCTGAGTTCTAGGGTTTACAAAAATTGCATTGGCAACTTTCTCAAAATGGACTCAAACTTGGTGGTAAACCTCAATTATGTGTGACACTTGATCCTGTTAATTCTCATGGCAATTGGAATTAATTTTCTTGCCCAAACCATCAACAAACACCTTCTGCCATTTTTCCAAAATCATCATTTTGACCTCTTCCACTAATCTCCATGGGCCCAAGTTTTTACCACAGCTGCCCCATGTCACCTCCTACCTCCAGTAGCTCCCCCTCTTCCAAAGCTCCATGATTAATGGGGTAAAACCCCATTTTCCCCCTCTGGACAGCCACTGTTCACCTCTCTCTCTACCTCCCCTCTCATCTACTGGTTCTCTAGGGCATCCAGTGCCACTCCTACCTTGTTTACTCTCCCCCAAAACCCCCAGACACTATAGGACATGCCCATGGCACTACTAAAATGCCATGGCATGCCATTTGGGCGCTCTGGAGCGCGCTACAGTGCGCTCCCGCACTGTAGCCGCCCCCTGCCAAGCACCTCCGGCCACCTCGGGCCTCCCCAGCGCGCCCGACGATGCGCATCGACGTCCACGACACGCAATGCTATCGTGCCCCTCCTCCCTTGCCCTCCTTATCCCTCCGCGAGCTCGCCCATGGGCGCCGTAGGCCGCGTCCACGGTGCACCGCAACCCCTCTACTTAGAGGCCCTCCCGAGCCCTTCTCTGGCCTCTACTCGCTCTCCCCCTCCCCCAACAACCCCTCAGACACTCTCCCTCTCCCTCTCGTGCCCTCCTACTCCCTCCATGGCCGAGGTGCCGACGTCGGTCTCCGCCCAAATTCCCGCAGACCGAAGCCTCCCCTCCCCTCCTTTGGACCCCAATGAAGCCACCTCACGCCTACAAGGCTCCTCCGCCCATTACCTCCTCCTTTAGCGCCCCGCAACCCCAGAAACCCTCTTGCCAGACGCCGTCGTCCACCCTCCCGTTGAGCTGCTCGCTCCTGGTCTCCCCCGTGTCCAACGCGGCCACCCCCGAGCACGGCGTGGAGTGGGGCATCCGCCTAGACCACTACCACGCCGTCCGACGCAGCAGAGCGGCCGGAACCACGGCGACCGACGCCCTCCCCTGTCCCCTGTCGCGAGGAAGAAGAAGGACGCGGGAGAAGGAGAGAGAGCCCGGTGGGCCCTGGGTGTAAGTGACCCTGAGGGTCGGGCCCACAACTTAAGTGGACACGGCTTCCTCCGGAGCCGTCTTCCCGAAGCGAAAGCGTACCCAGCCAAAGCCACCTTCAACGTGGCCCGTGCGCGCGTGCGGCCGAGCCGCTGGGCCGGCCCAGTAGTGCCCTGCCACTAAATCTCGCCCGGTGCGCCCAACCGCCGCCCAGATCCGGCCCATTTTGGTAAAACCTTTGTCTTTTTCTTTTTCAAGGAACTTCGAAAATTCATAGAACATTCAAATTAACTCCAAATTTGATAATTCAAATTTCTAGTAGTTCCTAAAATCATGATCTATCACATGGTGCTATTTGCACATTTTTCCAGAAATTTCTATTCAGAAATATTTATCAAAATCCTATTTTTCTATTTCTGTCATAAACTTTAGAAAATCATAGAGGGCTCAAATTTGATCCAAATGCCATGATTCAAATTTCCAGATGCTCCTAAGTTCATAACTTAGTATATGAACATTTTTCTTAATAATTTCTATGCCACAAAATATAGTGAGCCATTTCTTCATATTTGTCAACTTTGTAAATTCACAGGAAAATCATTTGAACTCCAAATCCAGTGAAACCAACTCCTAGATGCTTCTAAAATCATGATTTGTTAAATGGGTGCCTTTTCTCATTTTTCAAAAATATGTTTTTGTACACTTCTTGCAAATCCATAAACCCCTTGATTCCATCATATCAAAACGTTTAGAAATATTCAATTATCCAATTCCATTGAAATCACTTTGGTCATTCCTCATATGACCAAAGGTATCCTAGAAAAGTCCAAGTCACATTTTTAGAGCACTTTTATTTTCTACCTTGTTGTGTTGCTTATTATGGTTGCTTTCGACGATAGTTGATGAAGTAGACGAAATGCTCGGAGTTGGACCAGAGATATTTGAAGACCTCGAAGACTATGTTAAAACAGGCAAGCAGCCCTTTGACCATGTCTATGAAACCATTTTTATGCATGTCATATAGCACCATATTGTTGTTGCAACGGAATCATGATAAGGAGGTAACCACTTTGATGGGATGCCGCTGTTACTTCCTCGTTGATACTTGCATTGTGCATGACCCTACCTCCTTATGAGGGTTATGCCGGTGGGAGTAGATAGGATGCTAAGTAGTGCTACGCAAAAAGGGACGGGAATATGCATGGTGTTGGAGACAAAGTATTTTGAAAGGACTTTTCAAAAACCCCATCGGGTGCCACTTATGCCCGGGGGAGATGATGATTTGGGTAACCACTTGATGACGAAGTGGTGTACTGAGGCAAGTGTGTGTGTTGCTTTCAAAAACGGATTGGTTTAAGTTGCGACCTTTATTCCAACCTTACATGCGCAACCACTCTACCCTTGTATGGGAAAGGGCATTATTGATTACCTAGGCCGATACTAGCTTGGAGCCCGCATTACTAGTGACGGGAGAGTTGTTGGTGCGCTTGTTGGGGAACGCAGTAATTTCAAAAAATTTCCTACACACACGCAAGATCATGGTGATGCACAGCAACGAGAGGGGAGAGTGTTGTCTACGTACCAACGCAGACCGACTGCGGAAGCGATCACACAACGTAGAGGAAGTAGTCGTACGTCTTCTTCCCGATCCGCCCGATCCAAGCACCGTTACTCCGGCACCTCCGAGTTCTTAGCACACGTTCAGCTCGATGACGTTCCTCGGGCTCCGATCCAGCAAA
Source organism: Triticum monococcum (assembly GCA_034509565.1). Lineage (NCBI taxonomy): Eukaryota > Viridiplantae > Streptophyta > Magnoliopsida > Poales > Poaceae > Triticum > Triticum monococcum. The sequence goes on from CM067845.1 coordinate 679,331,030, forward strand.
GCGTCGAGGAAGAGTTTCGTCAGCACGACGGCGTGATGACGATCTTGATGTACTACCGACGCAGGGCTTCGCCTAAGCACTACAACGGTACGATCGAGGTAGAATTTGGTGGCAGGGGGCACCGCACACGGCTAAGGAACGATCTCAAGGATCAAGTTGTGTGTCTATGGGGTGCCCCCTGCCCCCGTATATAAAGGCCAGGGGCAAGGGGTTCGGCCGGCTAGGAGGGAGGCGCAGGGAGGAGTCCCACTCCTACCGGGAGTAGGACTCCTTCCCCCAAATCCTATTCCTAGTAGGACTCTTCGGGAGAAAGAGAAGAGAGGGGGGCCGGCCCCTTCTCCTAGTCCTAATAGGACTAGGGAAGGGGGGTTCGGCCGGCTAGCCTGTGGGCTGCCCCTTCTCTCTTTTCCACTAAGGCCCAATAGGCCCATTTGCCTCCCGGGGGGTTCCGGTAACCCTCCCGGTAATCCGGTAAAATCCCGATTTCACCCGGAACACTTCCGGTGCCCAAACATAGGCTTCCAATATATCAATCTTTACGTCTCGACCATTTCGAGACTCCTCGTCATGTCCGTGATCTCATCCGGGACTCCGAACAACCTTCGGTACATCAAAATGCATAAACTCATAATAACTGTCATCGTAACGTTAAGCGTGCGGACCTACGGTTCGAGAATAATGTAGACATGACTGAGACACGTCTCCGGTCAATAACCAATAGCGGGACCTGGATGCCCATATTGGCTCCTACATATTCTACGAAGATCTTTATCGGTCAGACCGCATAACAACATACGTTGTTCCCTTTGTCATCGGTATGTTACTTGCCCGAGATTCGATCGTCGGTATCCAATACCTAGTTCAATCTCGTTACCGGCAAGTCTCTTTACTCGTTCCGTAATACATCATCTCACAACTAACTTATTAGTTGCAGTGCTTGCAAGGCTTATGTGATGTGCATTACCGAGAGGGCCCAGAGATACCTCTCCGACAATCGGAGTGACAAACCCTAATCTCGAAATACGCCAACCCAACATCTACCATTGGAGACACCTGTAGTACTCCTTTATAATCACCCAGTTACGTTGTGACGTTTGGTAGTACCCAAAGTGTTCCTCCGGTAAACGGGAATTGCATAATCTCATAGTTATAGGAACCTGTATAAGTCATGAAGAAAGCAATAGCAACATACTAAACGATCGGGTGCTAAGCTAATGGAATGGGTCATGTCAATCAGATCATTCTACTAATGATGTGACCTCGTTGATCAAATAACAACTCCTTGTTTATGGTTAGGAAACATAACCATCTTTGATTAACGAGCTAGTCAAGTAGAGGCATACTAGTGACACTCTGTTGGTCTATGTATTCACACATGTATTATGTTTCCGGTTAATACAATTCTAGCATGAATAATAAACATTTATCATGATATAAGGAAATAAATAATAACTTTATTATTGCCTCTAGGGCATATTTCCTTCAGCGCTCTCTCAGGACGGGGTCGTGCCAGGTAGGGCGGCCATGACTGTTTTCACAGGGCACCGGATACACCGTTGTGTCCCCTCTCGGATGTTACGATCTCGAGTGAGTCTCGTATGATGTACATCGTGAGGATACGGAACAACGAGTGGACTCCTTGTTAGTGTCGTCTAGGGAAAGATAGTGATCGGGTGCTTACCCCGGGTACTTGAGGTACCGCGGGTCGTGGATGACACGGAAGTTCCCCGGATCTTGTGGGTAAAGTGTGCAACCTCTGCAGAGTGTAAAATTATTCGAATAGCCGTGTCCACGGTCAAGGACAGTTGGGTAACCGCTCTTGGGCTGCGTCCACTTGTTTACAAACCAGTGTGTGTGGGAAGAACTACTTGGGTCAAGTCAAAGGCATTACTTTGGTACCTCCCTGCTAAACTTATAGCAAGGCACACATCAGGTCTGGTACACAGCATTGCATACATGATAGAGCCTATGGCTGAAGCATGGGGAACATCTTTCATTTTCTCTCTATCTTCTGCAGTGGTCGGGCATTGAGTCTTACTCAACTTCACACCTTGTAGCACAGGCAAGAACCTTTTCTTTGCTTGATCCATTTTGAACTTCTTCAAAATTTTGTCAAGGTATGTGCTCTGTGAAAGTCCAATTAAGCGTCTTGATCTATCTCTATAGATCTTTATGCCTAATATGTAAGCAGCTTCCCCGAGGTCTTTCATCGAAAAACTTTTATTCAAGTATCCCTTTATGCTATCCAGAATTTCTATATCATTTCCAATTAGCAATATGTCATCCACATATAATATCAGAAATGCTACAGAGCTCCCACTCACTTTCTTGTAAATACAGGCTTCTCCAAAAGTCTGTATAAAGCCAAATGCTTTGATCACACTATCAAAGCGTTTATTCCAACTCCAAGATGCTTGCACCAGTCCATAAATGGATCGCTGGAGTTTGCATACTTTGTTAGCTCCTTTTGGATCGACAAAACCTTCTGGTTGTACCATATACAACTCTTCTTCCAGAAGTCCATTCAGGAATGCAGTTTTGACATCCATTTGCCATATTTCATAATCACAAAATGCGGCAATTGCTAACATAATTCTGACGGACTTAAGCATCGCTACGGGTGAGAAGGTCTCATCGTAGTCAACCCCTTGAACTTGTCGAAAACCTTTTGCGACAAGTCGAGCTTTATAGACAGTAACATTACCGTCAGCGTCAGTCTTTTTCTTGAAGATCCATTTGTTCTCAATTGCTTGCCGATCATCGGGCAAGTCAACCAAAGTCCATACTTTGTTCTCATACATGGATCCCATCTCAGATTTCATGGCCTCAAGCCACTTTGCGGAATCTGGGCTCACCATCGCTTCTTCATAGTTCGTAGGTTCATCATGATCTAGCATCATGACTTCCAGAACTGGATTACCGTACCACTCTGGTGCGGATCTCACTCTGGTTGATCTACGTGGTTCAGTAGTATCTTGTTCTGAAGCTTCATGATCATCATCATTAGCTTCCTCACTGATTGGCATAGGTGTCGCAGAAACAGTTTTCTGTGATGTACTATTTTCCAATAAGGGAGCAGGTACAGTTACCTCGTCAAGTTCTACTTTCCTCCCACTCACTTCTTTCGAGAGAAACTCCTTCTCTAGAAATGATCCATTCTTAGCAACGAATGTCTTGCCTTCGGATCTGTGATAAAAGGTATACCCAACAGTTTCCTTTGGGTATCCTATGAAGACACATTTCTCCGCTTTGGGTTCGAGCTTATCAGGTTGAAGCTTTTTCACATAAGCATCGCAGCCCCAAACTTTAAGAAACGACAACTTTGGTTTCTTGCCAAACCATAGTTCATAAGGCGTCGTCTCAACGGATTTTGATGGTGCCCTATTTAACGTGAATGCGGCCGTCTCTAAAGCATAACCCCAAAACGATAGCGGTAAATCAGTAAGAGACATCATGGATCGCACCATATCTAGTAAAGTGCGATTACGACGTTCGGACACACCATTACGCTGTGGTGTTCCAGGTGGCGTGAGTTGCGAAACTATTCCACAATTTTTCAAATGTACACCAAACTCGTAACTCAAATATTCTCCTCCACGATCAGATCGTAGAAATTTTATTTTCTTGTTACGATGATTTTCAACTTCACTCTGAAATTCCTTGAACTTTTCAAATGTTTCAGACTTATGTTTCATTAAGTAGATATACCCATATCTGCTTAAATCATCTGTGAAGGTGAGAAAATAACGATATCCGCCGCGAGCCTCAATATTCATCGGACCACATACATCGGTATGTATGATTTCTAAGAAATCTGTTGCTCTCTCCATAGTACCGGAGAACGGTGTTTTAGTCATCTTGCCTATGAGGCACGGTTCGCAAGTACCAAGTGATTCATAATCAAGTGATTCCAAAAGCACATCAGTATGGAGTTTCTTCATGCGCTTTACACCGATATGACCTAAACGGCAGTGCCACAAATAAGTTGCACTATCATTATTAACTTTGCATCTTTTGGCTTCTACATTATGAATATGTGTATCACTATCTTCGAGATTCAACAAGAATAGACCACTCTTCAAAAGTGCATGACCATAAAAGATATTATTCATATAAATAGAACAACCATTATTCTCTGATTTAAATGAATAACAGTCTCGCATTAAACAAGATCCAGATATAATGTTCATGCTCAACGCTGGCACCAAATAACAATTATTTAGGTCTAATATTAATCCCGAAGGTAGATGTAGAGGTAGCGTGCCGACCGCGATCACATCGACTTTGGAACCGTTTGCCACGCGCATCGTCACCTCGTCCTTTGCTAGTGTCCGCTTATTCCGTAGTCCCTGTTTCGAGTTGCAAATATTAGCAACAGAACCAGTATCAAATACCCAGGTGCTACTGCGAGCTCTAGTAAGGTACACATCAATAACATGTATATCACATATACCTTTGCTCACTTTGCCTTCCTTCTTATCCGCCAAATACTTGGGGCAGTTCCGCTTCCAGTGACCAGTCTGCTTGCAGTAGAAGCACTCAGTTTCAGGCTTAGGTCCAGACTTGGGTTTCTTCTCCTGAGCAGCAACTTGCTTGCTGTTCTTCTTGAAGTTTCCCTTCTTCTTCCCTTTACCATTTTTCTTGAAACTAGTGGTCTTGCTAACCATCAACACTTGATGCTCCTTTTTGATTTCTACCTCCGCAGCTTTCAGCATTGCGAAGAGCTCGGGAATAGTCTTGTTCATCCCTTGCATATTATAGTTCATCACGAAGCTCTTGTAGCTTGATGGTAGTGATTGGAGAATTCTGTCAATGACGCAATCATCTGGAAGATTAACTCCCATCTGAATCAAGTGATTATTATACCCAGACATTTTGAGTATATGCTCACTGACAGAACTGTTCTCCTCCATCTTACAGCTATAGAACTTATTGGAGACTTCATATCTCTCAATTCGGGCATTTGCTTGAAATATTAACTTCAACTCCTGGAACATCTCATATGCTCCATGACGTTCAAAACGTCGTTGAAGTCCCGATTCTAAGCCGTAAAGCATGGCACACTGAACTATCGAGTAGTCATCAGCTTTGCTCTGCCAGACGTTCATAACATCTGGCGTTGCTCCAGCAGCAGGCCTGTCACCCAGCGGTGCTTCCAGGACGTAATTCTTCTGTGCAGCAATGAGGATAATCCTCAGGTTACGGACCCAGTCCGTGTAATTGCTACCATCATCTTTCAACTTTGCTTTCTCAAGGAACGCATTAAAATTCAACGGAACAATAGCACGAGCCATCTATCTACAAGCAACATAAACAAGCAAGATACTATCAGGTACTAAGTTCATGATAAGTTTAAGTTCAGTTAATAAAATTACTTAGGAACTCCCACTTAGATAGACATCCCTCTAATCCTCTAAGTGATCACGTGATCCAAATCAACTAAACCATAACCGATCATCACGTGAGATGGAGTAGTTTTCAATGGTGAACATCGTTATGTTGATCATATCTACTATATGATTCATGCTCGACCTTTCGGTCTCTGTGTTCCGAGGCCATATCTGCATATGCTAGGCTCGTCAAGTATAACCTGAGTATTCTGCGTGTGCAAAACTGGCTTGCACCCGTTGTAGATGGACGTAGAGCTTATCACACCCGATCATCACATGGTGTCTGGGCATGACGAACTTTGGCAACGGTGCATACTCAGGGAGAACACTTCTTGATAATTTAGTGAGAGATCATCTTATAATGCTACCGTCAATCAAAGCAAGATAAGATGCATAAAAGGATAAACATCACATGCAATCAATATAAGTGATATGATATGGCCATCATCATCTTGTGCTTGTGATCTCCATCTCCGAAGCACCGTCATGATCACCATCGTCACCGGCGCGACACCTTGATCTCCATCGTAGCATCGTTGTCGTCTCGCCAATCTTATGCTTCCACGACTATTACTACCGTTTAGTAATCTAGTAAAGCATTACATCGCGATTGCATTGCATACAATAAAGCGACAACCATATGGCTCCTGCCAGTTGCCGATAACTTAGTTACAAAACATGATCATCTCATACAATAAAATCAGCATCATGCCTTGACCATATCACATCACAACATACCCTGCAAAAACAAGTTAGACGTCCTCTACTTTGTTGTTGCAAGTTTTACGTGGCTGCTACGGGCTTAAGTAAGAACTCATCTCACCTACGCATCAAAACCACAACGATAGTTCGTCAAATAGACTCCGTTTTAACCTTCTCAAGGACCGGGCGTAGTCACACTTGCTTCAACTAAAGTTGGAGAGACAGTCTTCCGCAAGCCATCTATGTGCAAAGCACGTCGAGGGAACCGGTCTCGCGTAAGAGTACGCGTAAGGTTGGTCCGAATCGTCTTAACCAACAATACCGCCGAACCAAAGTATGACATGCTGGTAGGCAGTATGACTTGTATCGCCCACAACTCACTTGTGTTCTACTCGTGCATATAACATCAAACCATAAAACCTGGCTCGGATGCCACTGTTGGGGAACGCAGTAATTTCAAAAAAATTCCTACGCACACGCAAGATCATGGTGATGCACAGCAACGAGAGGGGAGAGTGTTGTCTACGTACCAACACAGACCGACTGCGGAAGCGATCACACAACGTAGAGGAAGTAGTCGTACGTCTTCTTCCCGATCTGACCGATCCAAGCACCGTTACTCCGGCACCTCCGAGTTCTTAGCACACGTTCAGCTCGATGACGTTCCTCGGGCTCCGATCCAGCAAAGCGTCGAGGAAGAGTTTCGTCAGCATGACAGCGTGATGACGATCTTGATGTACTACCGACGCAGGGCTTCGCCTAAGCACTACAACGGTACGATCGAGGTGGAATTTGGTGGCAGGGGGCACCGCACACGGCTAAGGAACGATCTCAAGGATCAAGTTGTGTGTCTATGGGGTGCCCCTGCCCCCGTATATAAAGGCCAGGGGCAAGGGGTTCGGCCGGCTAGGAGGGAGGCGCAGGGAGGAGTCCCACTCCTACCAGGAGTAGGACTCCTTCCCCCAAATCCTATTCCTAGTAGGACTCTTCGGGAGAAAGAGAAGAGAGGGGGGCCGGCCCCTTCTCCTAGTCCTAATAGGACTAGGGAAGGGGGGTTCGGCCGGCTAGCCTGTGGGCTGCCCCTTCTCTCTTTTCCACTAAGGCCCAATAGGCCCATTTGCCTCCCGGGGGGTTCCGGTAACCCTCCCGGTAATCCGGTAAAATCCCGATTTCACCCGGAACACTTCCGGTGCCCAAACATAGGCTTCCAATATATCAATCTTTACGTCTCGACCATTTCGAGACTCCTCGTCATGTCCGTGATCTCATCCGGGACTCCGAACAACCTTCGGTACATCAAAATGCATAAACTCATAATAACTGTCATCGTAACGTTAAGCGTGCGGACCCTACGGTTCGAGAATAATGTAGACATGACTGAGACACGTCTCCGGTCAATAACCAATAGCGGGACCTGGATGCCCATATTGGCTCCTACATATTCTACGAAGATCTTTATCGGTCAGACCGCATAACAACATACGTTGTTCCCTTTGTCATCGGTATGTTACTTGCCCGAGATTCGATCGTCGGTATCCAATACCTAGTTCAATCTCGTTACCAGCAAGTCTCTTTACTCGTTCCGTAATACATCATCTCACAACTAACTTATTAGTTGCAGTGCTTGCAAGGCTTATGTGATGTGCATTACCGAGAGGGCCCAGAGATACCTCTCCGACAATCGGAGTGACAAACCCTAATCTCGAAATACGCCAACCCAACATCTACCATTGGAGACACTTGTAGTACTCCTTTATAATCACCCAGTTACGTTGTGACGTTTGGTAGTACCCAAAGTGTTCCTCCGGTAAACGGGAATTGCATAATCTCATAGTTATAGGAACCTGTATAAGTCATGAAGAAAGCAATAGCAACATACTAAACGATCGGGTGCTAAGCTAATGGAATGGGTCATGTCAATCAGATCATTCTACTAATGATGTGACCTCGTTGATCAAATAACAACTCCTTGTTTATGGTTAGGAAACATAACCATCTTTGATTAACGAGCTAGTCAAGTAGAGGCATACTAGTGACACTCTGTTGGTCTATGTATTCACACATGTATTATGTTTCCGGTTAATACAATTCTAGCATGAATAATAAACATTTATCATGATATAAGGAAATAAATAATAACTTTATTATTGCCTCTAGGGCATATTTCCTTCAGCGCTCTCTCAGGACGGGGTCGTGCCAGGTAGGGCGGCCATGACTGTTTTCACAGGGCACCGGATACACCGTTGTGTCCCCTCTCGGATGTTACGATCTCGAGTGAGTCTCGTATGATGTACATCGTGAGGATACGGAACAACGAGTGGACTCCTTGTTAGTGTCGTCTAGGGAAAGATAGTGATCGGGTGCTTACCCCGGGTACTTGAGGTACCGCGGGTCGTGGATGACACGGAAGTTCCCCGGATCTTGTGGGTAAAGTGTGCAACCTCTGCAGAGTGTAAAATTATTCGAATAGCCGTGTCCACGGTCAAGGACAGTTGGGTAACCGCTCTTGGGCTGCGTCCACTTGTTTACAAACCAGTGTGTGTGGGAAGAACTACTTGGGTCAAGTCAAAGGACTTGACATGGATGAGTTGGGTTGGAGCCCACTCCCTTTGTGTTGATATCTGTAAGCTGTCCTCTTGGTTACTTGAATTCTCCTGATGCATGTCTTACGAGTTGTTGAACATGTCATTGCACTCAAAAACTAGCTTTCCGCAAAAATTTACATATATCATGCATTGTTGTATCTTGAACCAAAACATGGGTTGCTTGCGAGTACATTCAAAGTACTCATTGGCTTGCCACTCGTTATTTTATTGGCCAAGCATGAAAGAACGGGATATAATGAAGAGTACCTTGGTGACGAACATGCGAGCTAGGACGCTTCCCAGTCAGAATGCCTGTAGGGTTAAGGCAGATGGGATGGGTCCAAGATATCGACGAAGATTTCCGCTGCAATGTTATACTCAAGACTTGACCATAATGGTGCTACTTGTGTAATATGGTATGTATGGATGTAAGACTCTTGTTATTCAGCTTCTGTGTGTTCAGTGAGCATTGATCTCTGGGATCACTGTACACGTGCATTCGGTGATCACGACTTATGAGTCGGGGTCCCCATAGCGTAGTACTTGATTTTTGATGACTTCTAAATTTTTGCAATAAGTATATGAGTTCTTTTGACTAATGTTGAGTCCATGGATTATACGCACTTTTACCTTTCCGCCATTTGCTAGCCTCTTCGGTACCGTGCATTGCCCCTCCTCACATTGAGAGTTGGTGCAAACTTCGCCAGTGCATCCAAACCCCGTGATATGATACGCTCTTTCACACATAAACCTCCCTATATCTTCCTCAAAACAGCCACCATACCTACCTATCATGGCATTTCCATAGCCATTCCGAGATATATTGCCATGCAACTTCCATCATCATCATCATCATCATCATCATCATCATCATCATCATCATCATGACATGCTTTACTTTTGTCATATTGCCATTGCATGATCTTGTAGTTGACATCGTATTTGTGGCAAAGCCACCATGCATTATTTTTCATACATGTCACTCTTGATTCATTGCACCATCCCGGTACACCGCCGGAGGCATTCATATAGAGTCATATCTTGTTCTAGTATCGAGTTGTAATCATTATGTTGTAATCAATAGAAGTGTGATGATCATCATTATTAGAGCATTGCCCAATCAAAAAAAGAGAGAGAAAAAATAAAAAGGGCAATGCTACTATCTCTTTTTCCACACTTGTGCTTCAAAGTAGCACCTTGTTCTTCATGTAGTGAGTCTCATATATTGTGCTTCAAAGTAGCACCACGATTTCATATAGTGAGTCTCATAAGTTGTCTTGTTCATACTAGTGGCAATTTTTCATTATAGAACTTGGCTTGTATATTCCAACGATGGGCTTCCTCAAAATGCCCTAGGTCTTCATGAGCAAGCAAGTTAGATGCACACCCACTAGTTTTCTTTTGTTGAGCATTCTTAGCTCTAGTGCATCCGTTGCATGGCAATCCCTACTCCTTGCATTAACATCAATTGATGGGCATCTCCATAGCTCATTGATTAGCCTCGTTGATGTGAGACTTTCTCCTTTTTTGTCTTCTCCACACAATCCCCATCATCATATTCTATACCACCCATAGTGCTATGTCCATGGCTCGCGCTCATGTATTGCGTGAAGGTTGAAAAAGTTTGAGATTATTTGAGTATGAAAATTGCTTGGCTTGTCATCGGGGGTATAGAAGTTGGGAACATCTTTGTGTGACGAAAATGAAGCATAGCCTAACTATATGATTTTGTAGGGATGAACTTCCTTTGGCCATGTTATTTTGAGATGACATAATTGTTTGATTAGTATGCTTGAAGTATTATCATTTTTATGTCAATATGAACTTTTGTCTTGAACCTTTCGGATCTGAATATTCATACCATGATTAAGAAGATTTACATTGAAATTATGCCAAAGTATCACTCCGCATCAAAAATTCTCTTTTTATCATTTACCTACTCGAGGACGAGTAGGAATTAAGCTTGGGGATGCCTGATACGTCTCCAACGTATCTATAATTTTTGATTGCTCCATGCTACTTTATCTACTGTTTTGGACTATATTGGGCTTTATTTTCCACTTTTATATTATTTTTGGGACTAACCTATTAACCGGAGGCCCAGCCCAGAATTGCTATTTTTTGCCTATTTCAGTATTTCGAGGAAACAGAATATCAAACGGGGTCCAAATGGAATGAAACCTTCGGGAACGTGATCTTCTCACCGAACGTGATCCAGGAGACTTGGACTCTACTCCAAGAAGTTTCCGGGGAGGTCATGAGGGTGGAGGGCGCCCCTGGGCGCGCCCCCCTACCTCGTGGGCCCCTCGGAGCTCCACCGACGTGCTTCTTCCACCTATATATCTCCATATACCCTAAAACATCAGAGAGCACAAATGAACGGGAGTTCCACCGCCAGAAGTCTCCGTAGCCACCTAAAACCAATCTAGACCCGTTCCGGCACCCTGCCGGAGGGGGGATCCATCTCCGGTGGCCATCTTCATCATCCCGGCGCTCTCCATGACGAGGAGGGAGTAGTTTTCCCTCGGGGCTGAGGGTATGTACCAGTAGCTATGTGTTTGATCTATCTCTCTCGTGTTCTCTCTCGTGTTCCTCTATGGCACGATCTTGATGTATCCCGAGCTTTGCTATTGTAGTTGGATCTTATGATGTTTCTCCCCCTCTACTCCTTTGTGATGAATTGAGTTTCCCCTTTTGAAGTTATCTTATCGGATTGAGTCTTTATGAGAACACTTGATGTATGTCTTGGTGATCAACTTGCGGGTTTCGTGACATTGGGAACCTATGCATAGGGGTTGGCACACGTTCTTGATTCTCCGGTAGAAACTTTGGGGTGCTCTTTGAAGTACTTTCATGTTGGTTGGATAAATCTGAGATTGTGTGATGCATTCATGCCCACGGATACTTGAGGTGACAATGGAGTATCTAGGTGACATTAGGGTTTTGGTTGATTTGTATCTTAAGGTGTTATTCTAGTAAAAACTCCAGGGTTGTTTGTGACACTTATAGGAATAGCCCAACGGATTGATTTGAAAGAATAACTTTGAGGTGGTTTCGTACCCTACCATAATCTCTACGTTTGTTCTCCGCTATTAGTGGCTTTGGAGTGACTCTTTGTCGCATGTTGAGGGCTTGTCATATGATCTATCTATGTTATTATTGTTGAGAGAACTTACACTAGTGAAAGTATGAACCCTAGGCCTTGTTTCCTATCATTGCAATACTGTTTACGCTCACTTTTATCATTAGTTACTTTGCTGTTTTTATATTTTCAGATTACAAATACCTTTATCTACCATCCATATTGCACTTGTATCACCATCTCTTCGCCGAACTAGTGCACCTATACAATTTACCATTGTATTGGGTGTGTTGGGGACACAAGAGACTCTTTGTTATTTGGTTGCAGGGTTGCTTGAAAGAGACCATCTTCATCCTACGCCTCCTACGGATTGATAAACCTTAGGTCATCCACTTGAGGGAAATTTGTTACTGTCCTACAAACCTCTGCACTTGGAGGCCCAACAACGTCTACAAGAAGAAGGTTGTATAGTAGACATCAAGGCATGGGTCATGTTCATGCACCAGAGAGTTGTTCGTCGTGTTGGGAGACCTTTGATCCGCTATGGTCCACTGTTTTTGCCGGGAACAGGAGAGGATCCAAAATCTGAACTACATCTACAACTTCAATGACATTGAGGCTTTATGGATGCTTCGAATGAAAAGAGCACCATTTGTCAGACTTGTCGAGACCTTCAGGAGCAGGGGGCTGCTACAAGATAGCATCAACACCAGTGTCGAAGAGCAAGTGGACATGTTCCTCAATGTTGTTAGCTATAACCAGAGGTTCAAAGTCATTCACAACACATTCAGGAGATCAATGGAGACCATCTCTAGGTACTTCAAGCAGGTGCTTTTTGCTATTGGGGAGTTTAGAGGAGAGATGACCAGGAGACCATCTGGTCAGACTCCACCCAAGTTTCGCGGAAGCCTAAGATGGTATCCGTACTTCAAGGTGAGCATTAACAATACACTTTTCATGGCTTGATATGCTTGTATTGTTCAAGTTGAGCACTAACACAGGCTTGTGATGCCATTTTCAGGATTGCATTGGGGCAATAGATGGTACTCATGTCACTGCCAGAGTTCCTAGGTCACAGTCTGCAGCATACAGGGGGAGAAAGCACTACACAAGCCATAATGTGCTTGCTGCTGTTGACTTTGATCTGAAGTTCATGTAAGTGCATCTAGTGCCCCTTAGTGATTTTGGTCTATTGAAGACTTATAGGTTAAGGGAATAATGCGTTTGTGAGTGTACACAGGTCTATAAGTCTATGAGGAGTTTGATTTCTACAGAGAAATTCGACCCCTAAAAATGAAGTTCTTCGACTGAAGACTTTGGATTTCTGAAGACTTTGAAAGTGAAGAAATTGGTGTGACCTTGAAGACTTGGTATTCATTCAAGGAACATGAAGCGTGAAGACTTTTGTTTTCGTAGTTTCATTTTCTTTTTCTTGAGTCATAGGAAACATCGTACTGTTAAAGGGGGTCGAGGAAATACTAAGGAAAAATTTCCATGTGATGCTCAGCTCAAAATCCTACACCTACAAATCCCTTCGAATGAAGCCATTGGAAATCTCATACAGTCCAGTCATATTCTTCAGTGACAGAGACGAAGTTCTTCTGGTCTCTGAGGAATTTGTTCTGACTGAGGAGTTAGGAATTCGCCAGTGCGGATTGCCTACACAGTGAGGAACATGATAGCCCTGAGGTTTTTGCTACTCAAAATTCCGACCATTGCTGTGCTATGCGCCAGCTGTCCCAAAATATCTATCCACCTAACGGTCATATCATTGAAGGGCATTTATGTCTTATCATGTCGGGCTGCTTCCTAGGCTATAAATAGCCGCCCCCTACAACCACTAGCTGGTTGGCTGCTCCGAGAGAAACTAATACTTGTCATTTGAGAGCAACCCATCCTCTGAGGACTTTGAGCGAAAATCATCAAGTGAGGAAAAACCCAAACCCAAACACCTACAAACCCCAAGTGATTGAGTATCACTGAAGAGATTGATCCTGCGTGGATCCGACGCTTGTTACCTTTGAAGATTGTGCTTCTTCCAGACGGTTAGGCGTCATGGTCTAGAGCATCCAAGAGAAATTGTGGATCGCCGACTGACCAAGTTTGTGAAGGTTTGGAAGTCGTCTGAAGACTTACCACGAGTGATTGGCGAGGTCTGTGTGACCTTAGCTCAAGGAGAATACGGTGAGGACTTGGTGTCCTGAGCTGCGTGTTCAGGACTGTGTGTCCGGGACTGTGTGCCCTCGAGTTTAAATACTCAGCCGCTCCAACCAGACGTACAACTGAGACAGCAGTTGAAACTGGTCTACCAAATCATTGTCTTCACCAAGCTTACTGGTTCTATTTCCTCAACTCTTTCATTTCCTCATAACTGTGTTGTGTGCTTGTTCATATCTATGCTTGAAGACTTTGACTGAAGATTTTCTCAATTTTCTCAGTTCAAGCTCTTCAGTCTGTTTGTCTTCATCATGTGTTATCCTGTGCTTACGCTTCCTGTACTCTATGCCTGTCTTCATGCATGATGACTATGCTTGTGTTCTATTATGTTTACTTTTGAGTACTTATTCCGCTGCTAGTAGTTCTTCGCCAAGGAATTTCCTCACCGGCAAATTCCTCAGTGAAGAATTTCATAAAAATCGCCTATTCACCCTCCTTTAGTCGATATAACGCACTTTTAGTTCATATATGTGCTGGCTGGCTGGGAGGGGTCAGCGCATGATGCTAACATTCTCGGTGATAGCACGAGTCGACCTGATGGGATCAACATCCCCGACAACAAGTTCTACCTTGGAGATGTTGGCTATGCATGTCGCCCGGGTAATCTTCCACCCTTCAGGAAAACCAGGTACCATCTCAACGAGTTCTCTGGTAGAAACTATCCTAGGACTGCACAGGAGCTGTTTAATCTCAGACACTCCAACCTTAGAGTAACTGTTGAGAGGGACATTTAGAGCTCTGAAGAATAGGTTTAAGATTTTGGATCAGAAGCCATTCCACCCATATTCCACTCAGGTTAAGCTTGTTCTTACTTGTTGCATTCTGCATAACTGGATCCTCCAGTGGGGCTTTGATAAACACGTGCCTGAGGAGGAAGAGGTCGATCCTGACGATGTTGTTAGCTCTGGACATAGTGTGGAGGCATTTGACAATGACGCTTGGAAGAACAAAAGGTTGGAGTGGGCAGAGGCAATGTGGCTTAACAGAGGTCAGTGTAGGATTTGAAGAAGATGAAAGAAGAAGCGACAACAGCAGGAACAGTAGCAGAAGCAACAACAGAAGCAGAAGCAGAAGAAGAGGAAGAGGAAGAGGAAGAGGAAGAGGAAGAGAAAGATCTGGTAGCAGCAACACCGATGAACTATCCCCTATTTAGCCAATGGCTCTTAATAATTTGGACTGTCATTTGATAGTAGTTAGGATGAACTGTCATTTGTTTAACTAGTTGGTGCTACATGTTCAGATTGTGTGTGGTAAACTTACTATTAACTATAAGTGGTGACAACACCTTATGCAGGTTGCAACCAAACATCATGTCATATGTGTGCCTAATGCAATGCGGGCAACCAAACGCCGGGTCAAAAATGATTGTCTCATGGAACTAGAGGCATGCAGGCAACCAAACTATGTGCATCTGGGTTTTTTTTTGGTCTGCATCCTCTCAAATCGGCTTACTAGAGCCAGACTCGTCGGGCCAGGCTGGATTGGCAATGTAACCAAACACGCCCCAGTATGATGTGAGAGCTTGCTTGTTTCTGTTCTGCCTGTACACCCTCAGAGAGTTCGCAAGTTCATTTACGTCATTCTAGCGGTGCAAAAGGTGGGTACTCGTCGGCAGAGAGGAAACGAACGAAGCATCATTCATGCGCACAGCAAGAGTCACTTGGACAAAAAACTTGGTAAAAGCCACCGAGCATGTCACGTAGTACGATTGTGCAGCTACACACAATATGTTTTCCTGGGGCGCACGATGAGCAAGTAGACCAAAGACGAGGCGGAAATGGGACGCAGAACAGAAGAAGCAAGTACTTTTTCTTAGGTGAAGAAGAAGCAAGTACTGCGAGGGGGATCCTGCAGGCCCATTCAGCACAGCCCAACACACAAAGCCCAAGGCCCTACCGACATTCACAATTGGCAACAGCAATGTCTCCCAAAACAAATTTGTCAATAGCACTGCCACCCCGGACCCCACCTGTGGTACCACTTCAATCAAAAAAAAACATGTGGTACTACTGTACTGGCCGGGTGCGGACCCTCTCTTCCTCTCGGTTTCCTCCAGCCGTCACTCCGATTATACAGAAAATTTGCACAAGCTGGAAGTAAAAGTGGTACCAATCTGCATGTAATGCCCGAATTGCGGTATTTCTGTGCAGTACAAGTGCAGTGGAAGATGAAAAATCCAATTGGCATATAGTATAGCAATGGTACAGAATTTGCAAACTTGAATTTACAATGTGGTGGCGATGAAGGAATGAGCGTAAGCAAACACACTGGCAAACGGCAGAGAAAAAGGCTGGACCGCCCGGAGAAACGTAGCTGGTTCGATTCGCCTCGTTAATCCTTCTCTGCCATTTTTATTCCGCTAAGTTCAGAAACGAATTCAGTTAGTAATTCGCAGAAGCTGGAGTAGCTATCAACCCCGAGCAGACGGCCGCCGGGCGGGCAGTGGGCACGGTGATCTCATCTGCTAGACCATGTCGCTGATGAGCTGCACGTGGCTGCTCCGGTGCCGCTCCACGAACATCCTCGACGCGCCCGCCACCGTCTTCTTCCACGTCTGACCACGCGCGCACAACCAACCAATGATGCAGTGTTAGCCGAGGTGATCGAAATTGAGGTTCAGAAATGACGTGACAGAGAAACGGCCAGCTTACCCGCTCCAGCGCGGCGAGGAAGTGCGCGACGCCGGCCTCGTCGAGCCGCGCGCCCCGCTTCGCACGCGCGTGGCCGCCGTTGCCCTTGCGCGCGGCGGCGGAGGAGGAGGAGGCCGTGGTGGTGGTGGGCAGCAGCAGCCCGGCCCTCCAGTCCGTGGACCCGCCGATGCTGCGCCGGCGCTTGGGCGCCGCCAGCTCCAGGTCCGCCCCGGACGCGCTGGAGTCTCTGGCGGAGAGCCCCGACGCGACGCGCCTGGACGAGCGCTTGCGGCGCAGCGCGAGGCTGCGGCGGGGCGGGGTTGACCGCTGGTTGGAGGCGTCGCCGTCGTCCGGGTCGGCGAACTTGCGGAGCAGCTCGTCCGAGGAGGCCTTGGCCACGTGCTGCACCGACACCGCCTCGCCTGCCCCTCCGCCGCCGCTCTGCGATGGCCGCGCCGGCGTCGTCGCCATTGGGTTGGATTGGCCGGAGGGGGAGGAGGCGGGGCGAATGAATGGCACAGTGGCCGTTGGGGAGCAGCAAGTCCACCGGGACCGGAATTCAGGATTGACGGGAGTGGTGCGGGAGAGCGGGAGGGGATGAGGAGGAAGAAGGGGGCGCGGGATTTAAGCGCGGGGAAGGCGAGGAGGAATATAGCCGTTGCGGAGCGCGGGTGGGTGGGATCCCACTTGGCCGCGACGCACGCTGGTGTGGTGCTGGTGCGGTCGTGGTCGGCACCTGTGAGCAGAGTGCATCGCTGGACGGCCTCCTGGGGTGAGCGCTTTTCTTTCTGCCGATCGTGTGGTCGCCGTGCTGGGCTGCGACCACCGTTTACTTGTCCCGTGACACCGGCGGGCGGAACGGAAGGGAATCTCCATCATCATCGCTCGTCGTCACCCACGGGATTCAGGCCGTTAGGCTAGATCTGCTGACCGGCCGGCATAATAAATGCCAGCAGCACTGACAGCACGGCGCCCGTGAGCCGTGGAGTGGAGTACGTAGTGGTACATACTTGCCCCGTCGTGCACTGCACCGGCAGTGCCTTCTGCAGGCGAGTAACTCTGTTCCAAGTACACATCGTTGCGGGTGATAAACACGGCCGAGGAGGCATGCCAACACAATGATCGACTGTGGCCTCTGCTCTGGTACACGGACGTCACAGGTACCGGGTGTGTTTGGCTCGTGCCCAACATTACCCCTATACCAAAAAAAAATCTCAGATTAGCCAAGATTTTTCTTGAGCTTTCGCTTGCCATGAAGAGGCCAACATGAGCTCCCAAAAATGAACTGGGGTCGTCAAAAGAGCATTGCCATAGGTATATCAAAAAGCAAGCGGTCGAGAATTCGTAGGATGGACTTTGGTAACAATCCAAACACCAACAGGCACGGAGATAGGGCCCATGACAGCCTGCATCTAGTCATGCCATTGCAGTAACTAAGTTCAGGGTAAGATGAAAAACTAAATTCAGATCACGTTCGATTGCACCTCATCAATAAGAAAAAGGGAAAGTTTATGCGCTTGCAATAATCTGGCAGCAACAATAGGCACGCACGCACGCAGGCAGCAGCAAAGAAGAAATGGAACGAACACAGGCACTGTCTTTCTCCAAAATAACAACACTTGCTGCCATGAGCCAAAGATATGGCTAGAAATAACAGTGTGGTAATCCGTGACTTTTGGCTAGGAATATGTAATACAATTATTCAAGAATCTCGGATGGAAATGACAGCAGAGGATGCAATGATCCAGGGCTATCATCAAACAGCAGCCGGGGACAAGTGTATATACAACTGAAAAGGTGCAGAACTATCCTAACATTGATAAACACCTAAGATTTCGCAGCCCCGAAGACGAGACCGACGATCCAGGTGAAGATCGATCCGATTACCCACAAGAGCAGGAAGAACACAATGATACCGGCCAAAATGGTGAGGACTGGCGGACCATCTGGAGAAGAGTTGGCGTCGCCGGTGCTGCTCTGTTTTGAAACCTCGGTGTTAGGGGAATCTGTCTCTGATGCGAGCAGGGCCTTCTTCCTTGTTGCATTCTCAAACCATCCAGAATTTCTTGACAAAAGGTAAGGATGCCTACAGCACAAAACAGTGAGAGTGACATACAGATAGGTGCCCTTGCCGATTCACTTTAACATGGAGACAAACGATGCACATAAAGGCTCTCTCGACAACCATGTCACGACTCAAATATTTGTAAGTGGCATGTGGTTGCACATAAAATGAACAACTGAAATTAGAAACATGTAGGTGATTCTTTTGCAGTTAGTAGTTATCCCGATTTTGCAAAGCCACAGATGGCCGATTCGATCCACATAGGTGCATCAGATAAGGCAGATAACAAAACTTATCTATACTAGTATATGGTGTATTAATTTTGAACCGAACTAAAGTGTCAATCCTATCCATTGGTCTTCTAAATATAACGATTGGGAGCAACCCCTCCGGTTTTGAGACGAACAGTAGCGTGCTGCGCCCTCCACCGTGGTCTAGAAACATCGCGTCAACCTTCCTGTAAAAAGGGCCCATGCCTCCTGAGCCGTGCTGCAGCAGAAGCCGGTTCCAGTGCATGGGGATTGCACTTGTACTAATTCCTAAAACCAATCCTACTGTGTTTCCTTCCTCCAGGCATTCTATGATCTTTTCTCCTTTACCAAAATCAGTGTATAAATTTAAATACTAGTGTAGTAGCATGTTAGGTATTCCTAAGACTGAATTGACCTCGATGCATCATGAAGCACGGGATAAATCACTGTGATATGCTACGTATTTCCAAGACTGGCGCAGCTAATTGTTTGGCAACAAGGGGGAGCCTATGTTGTCAATTCTTTCAGTTGGTTTCTGCAACACTACGAAAACCTACAGATCCCAGAAATCCACCCCCTTTCTTCCCCTGCGCCGGTATTGGCAAAATGGGGTGCCCGCACGGCCGCTGCAACTCCAAATACATCAATCAATCAAGAAAGCGGCGGAGTAGAGCGTAACTACTGATGGTACCTCCCCTGCCTCCGGCCAATGCCCGTTGTTAGATGGAACGCTAGGGTAAGGAAGGGGGTGAGGAGGGAGCGCATCATACGGCCGGCACGCACCTGGAGGAGCGACGGAGGGCGATGCGGGCGCCCCGGGGCGGGAGTAGAGAGGCCGCGCGCGAAGGCCGGCGGGCAGGGGGCCGGAGAGACGGCAGGGTCGCGGCGAGGTGGGGGGAGAGTGCGGCGGCCATGGCGACAGAGGGGGGAGCAGGGCGAGGGCGCGCGGATTGGTTCAGTAGTCTAGTCGGCCCAGCTCCTGCTCTGGTTTTGGCACTTTGCTGCGTGCTATGACGAGCTGCAGCCACAGGTTTTTGGGGTTTCAGGATCAGGAGAGGCCTAATACTGGCTCTCGCCTCTCGCAGAGAAAAATACGGAGTAATTTGATTTTTTGATGATGAGATTAAATTCTGACCTAAAGAGTGCTCCTGTTTTTCAAGGATTTTTCACTTGGAGATGTACCAGCAGCAAGCTAAGCGTCAGGGAGCATCGCTTTGTTGTTTTTAACACAAAAATAATACTACCACATGTATGGATAACACAGGTGACGATTTGCAGCAATGAGAATGTGAATATGCTCCCGGGTATTGTGCAACCTGGTGAACGCATCTTACTGCTGCTAATCTGCATCCCCTAGCCAATGTTGGTCCGCTGCCGGGCACCTGCAGTCTGCAGATGTGCCCCCGGACAAGCATACCACACAAGAAGACAGTCTGTTTCGTAAATGACTGATGATACATTTGCTAGCACTAGTGGCAACAAAACACAAGTTCAGCTGATGGAAACTGGGACTAGAAGCATGAGCTTCTTCTATTTGTTTGTTAGCTACAACCAAGCACAGGCTTACCAAACCTAGGTCATCACATCTAACAATGAGCTGCTAAGCTACAGATACATAGTTCCGAGGTAGGCCTTACACGAGCCCTACGGGCAAACACAATAGCTTGTTCCCTCAGTGAAACCTGAAGCTTCAAAATTAACATCTGCGTAGTAGCACTGCACCAGACCCTCCTGTGTGCACTCCATACATGGAGCAGAGTCAGGCGTCGAAGCTTGTTGAGAAGCTCAAGGTGCTGCATTCCAAGTTCCTCAAGTTGAGCTGTATTAAACATACACATAGATATGCTTGTCAGCAAACTACCACCACACATTTCGTATAAAAACCGACTGCCGGGGTTACAAAAACAGAACAGAGGAATGGGGACTATGGTTTCATAGCTACCCTTTTGCTTACTTTTATACAGTTTCTATTGTTGTGTAAAAGTAACAGAGCAAACCATTGATAGATTATAAACATGGCAAATGTAGGGCTACCCTTAGTACATACCATGACAGCGATTCCACTCTCACAAAATCTTGGAATGCTGATTAGCCTCACTTGCTGCTTCTCCGTTCCTGGATAACAAAGGTTGTTTAGCTGGGTGCTGAAACAACATATGGATTTTGCTTCAAGTAGTACCTTTCAACAATCGAGTTTCGTATTTATCTTGATTCCCGACGAAGTAAACATGGGGGCAAGTTTCGACAAGGAAAGGGTCCTTGTCTGTGTATGGATAGCATCCTGGACAAGACAGAAAGGCAAGTAAGGATTATCTAGCCTAAGATTATGTAACTACCAAATGACCATTTAAACCATGAAATTCAGGTAGAATAAATGAACAATGATAATGGCACTAGGTCATTTTACCCAACAATATCATCATTACCACTAAGGCACTAAAGTTTGAAATGCCTAGTGAGTTACCTAGGCTGTTCGGTGCAGTCGGAGCAAGATGGCGCCACTTCAATGTCCTTTCCATGAATTCCAGCCTATCTTTAGCATCCGAGTACCTGTAGAGGTCATCTATGTTCTGCCCAGATGTTCCAATAAACCTGCATAAAGAATTTATTGCATTAAAATCTCCAAGTTGCTTTCATTTATAGAAAGTTAAAGAAGCAGTGCCACTCACTTGACGTTGTCAAGATCAAATTGATGTGGATTCGGACATGATGAAAACGTATTATAGGTGGATGCTCCAGAGAAAAGGCATCTATGCAAAGGCTACAATAAATAAATTAAGATATGAGTTAGTCATGCATGCACAAAAGAAACCATTGATTGGTACTGATATACAATTCAATAGCTATTCATCAGCATCAAGAACCAACCTGCTGAGGCAAAGCAAAATTCGCTGGATCATTACACCCTGGCATTATATCTACAGGTAATGATGCCACCAGCTGCAGAGGAAATGGATTACAACAAGATCAACAACAGAAAATGGAGCAGTCGAACTGGCAAATTTTGAAGGGAAAGGGTAAAACAGTTTAACCTGAGTCAGCATTATATCCAGTTCTTTGATTGGTTCAGCTATCCTTGGTTGATCTTTTGCAGCTACTGTCTGAAAGATACGATGCATACTAGTAAGCAATTTCACAAAGTGGTCACAGAACATGTGAAATGAAATGCCATTACCTGGCCATTCAAGAACCTTGGTGCAATATGTACTGAATTTCCGGCAACCACAACACGAACTATCTTCGATGCTATGGCTTGCTCCTAATTAATTTCAAGAGATCAGCAGAATTAGTGTCTCACTTGAGTATAACAATACTTATACTTGATAATGACAAATGACATACATTCTCATCGCCCAAATGCCCAGTGATATGGTCAATAAGAAGTTGGAACTGCAGAGGATTGAATGTGCTGCTCCCGACACTTAGTCCCGACACAAAAACAACATACTTGTCCTCATCTGTAACAGAAATGAATGTCATTCCAGAGCAATTTTAACACGACTGGAAATTTGTAGCAACATGGAAAAATATTCAGGAATGAGCGCCGCAGGATACAGAAAATATTACTTATGCTAGGCAACACAGTTTGAGGAGGAAGACCAGCCTCCATAACATCTTCAACAAGAAAGTTGCCAGCACTTGTTTCCTTCCCATGAAGAGCTACTACAACTCCTGTAGATGATCAAGTGTTATTCCAAAGAACATGACATGCTGGTTAAAAGTACAGAACAGATTGTGCAGCACTAAAGAAACAAGCCTTGAATTTGCACCATGCCGAGTCTTTTAAGTGACAGTCAAACTTACCAGTCACATAAGCTGCTGGAGGTATGGCTCCTGCAAGTGCAACTCTTCCACTTTCATCTTCCAGAATAAGATTATCATCAGAATGCATGAAATTGTGTGGCTTAACAAGAGGGATTGCCGACCTCTGCAGCACAGAAAGTTCATGCAGAAGCACATCAGTTTTTTTTACAGACAGGCATCATATATGAAAGCATGGAAGCACTATCATAATGTTACATTACCTCCTTTGAGTATTCATCGAGAATAGAAGGCTTCAGTTTCATGTGCTTGTATAAAGTTCCAACAAGCACGCAATCTTTTCCTTCTTCGAGTCCAAGCACCGTAGTGACTGTAAGAAGGAAAAAAAGGTTTGGCTAAAATCCTCTCTTAATTCACAAAAGGAGAGCACATGTTGTGCAATCCGCTAGCATGAAGAAAATGTAACTACACAAGACCAAAACTGATGTTGAGGACTCGAATCAGTAAACACCCGGAAACTGGATCCAAATTTCCAATCTTGCTAACAAGGAGGCGAACTGTAAATATACTCCTAGATTCTAACTACAAAATGATGGTGCTCTTAGCAATATTAACTCCATTGAAAAGATCATATGGCACAGAGCATACAGCCAAGTGAAATGGCTTTCATGCCAACTTCAATTGCACACCAACCAAAGCATTTGATAGCTACCAGTTCCGGAACTTTATGAAAGCAGACAAACTAAATTTGACATGAGCCCAAACACACCCAGGAGACCCTAATCGGCTAATCAATGTCCGGAGCTGCTTAACCTAAACAGAGCTCAAAGGGCCTAAAATTCGACACTCACAAGTCACAGCTGCACTTGCCAAATCCAACTGCACATGGATTAGAGAGCAACATTTCAGCAGAGAAACCCTAACTCAACAAGCCATACATACTGTATCACAAATTCACAGCAGGCACCGAAATCAGGCAATGCTCTGGAAACAAATTATGTCCATAATTACCCCCAGACAAGTCATGCTCAACTCTCCTAAGCATCGATGGGGAGGGTTTCCGTACCGGGGAGGTGCGGCTTGCGGGAGGGGACGAGGGCGTGGAGGAGGGTGCGCATGTGGTGGAGGCGGGTGTAGTAGATGTGGCTGTACTGCTGGCCCTGGTACCTCTCCCCCTGGATCGTGTACCTCTCGTCCTGCACGCGCACGGCCGCCGCTCGCCAAATCAGTCAGGTCCACTGGCCCCGAACGGGGGCGAATCGAATCGGATGGGGGCGGCGGGGTGCTTACCAGGTTGCTGTAGTCGGCCTGCTTCCTCTCCATGGCGACCGGCGGCGGCGGCGGAGTTTTGGGGGAGGGGCGTGGGTGGGGTTTGGAGCGGTCTGTGGGGTTTCTCTCTCGTCGTCCGCGCGGGTCTCCTTCCCGCCCGCGCCCAAATTTATCCGCCGCGGGCGCGCTCCGTGGTTTCGTCGGCGATGGAAGCGGTGCGGCGTCACTGTGGCAGGGTGACACTGGCCTTGCTCAGGGCCGGGTAGTAGGAAGGACGGAAGATCTAGCACTTTTGTGGCCCAGCCCGATAGACTCCCTCACGGTGCGCTCGGCCCACCTAGAATGATTTCGTGGGGCGAGTCACTGTCACGGAACTACTCTCCGATATACTTTCCTCAACAACAACAAAAGGCTGCTCTCCGATATACTGGATTTCAGCATAATTTATCTCCCTTGCAATTAAAAATCTCAGAGGAGAAGGAAATGGAGAAAGGGAATCAGAACCAGAGAAAGAGAGAGAGAGAGAGATGTACAAAGTACTCCCTCCGGACGAAAATTCAATTCGGTGCCCGGGTCCAGATGAATCCGGTGAACATCTGTTTGATTGCATGATGTTTTTTTATCTTGGAAGATGTTTGAGTGCATGATGTGCGTGCAAAATTTCATCCCGTTTTGACACCTGTGGAGCTCGTGGCAAAAAAGAGAAATCCAGACAAAACAGTACGTGAACAGTAACCTTACTCACATAGCCAAATTTTGTCTTTTTTGTCGCTCACTCCTTTGCAAAAAAATGGATATTTTTTCTATTTTTTATGATTTTTTTATTTTGCCGGGGCTCGTCTGAGCCTGGGCGCTGAAACGTCGCTCTCTTCCTCTGGATGGGAATATAAACTGGACATGGATTTTTTAGGCCTTGATTTGACTACCAAAACATGTGTTGTATGTCATAAAAATTATATATGTGGAATCCTTGTCGAATGAACTTCCTAAACACATATTTTTTGGGAGGAATATTCTATATGTATCGCAAGTTAATTTCATGAACAAATTTTTGGTGCTCAACTTATATTCTCATCTGAAGGGAGTAGGTGTGAGGGATAGAGAGTCGTTGCAACATTTCCTTTCTTGCCCTCTTCATAGTTTCATCGTCACTTAGGGTCAGTTCTTTTGGTGGCTTCTCTGGGCTTTTAGAATAAGCTGGGTAGGGGGGATATCAGATGCTCCCATCCTTGGAGTGCTCCCATACTTCAATTTGAAAACATTAATTTTAAATGTTTTAAAAATTCTGGATAAAATTCTGGATGTTCACAAGGAATGTGACTATAACCCCTAAAAATTTTAGGTCCCAACTCAAAATGTACATTGAGATACAAAGAAGACAAATTCAGATGTGAATAGTGTCAAATGTTATTTTTGTCTTTTTATGACACTATTCATGCTGGATTTCACATTTTTTTCTCATGTTTGTTTAGAGTTTGGACCTGAAATTTTTAGGAATTGTAGTTACATTCATTGTGAGCATTCATTTTTTTCTGGAATTTTTTGAAATGTTTAAAATTGATTTGTCTTAAGTTGGAGCATTGGGGGTACCTCAAGGATGAGAGCACCTGATATTTCCCCAGATAGAGACAGCTTATTCTAGCTTATTTTAGAAATTAGCAAAAAAAACTACCCTTAATTAGTTTACGCCCTTGCCGCTGGATGGTCGCGAGACTCTTTTGAGGCGTTGATTTGGCATGCTAGGCTGGGGTGGGCCCATGACATTCTTCTCTCTTTTACAAGCGGCTTGTACCCAAGTTAGAGCATCTCTATTAGGGCTCCCAAGAAGTCTCCCCAAGCCATTTTTTGGGCGCCCGCGGACAAAAAACGTCCCGCTCGTGTTCCCAAGTGCTCGTTTTTCGCCGGGAAAAGCAAAAAACAGCGTCGACGACCGCATGCGACACCCAGCGCACCGGGGGGCTTCTGGGAGGCCTAATTTCGCTGTTTTAGGCGATGGCCCCACCTGCCAGCGTCTCCCTCCTCTCCCCTGACTTTTCCTTGCTGGCCCACCCACGTGCTTCCTGTTGGGGAACATAGTAATTTCAAAAAATTTCCTACGCACACGCAAGATCATGGTGATGCATAGCAACGAAAGGGGAGAGTGTTGTCTACGTACCCTCGTAGACCGAAGCGGAAGCGTTGACGCAACGTAGAGGAAGTAGTCGTACGTCTTCCCGGTCCAACCTATCCAAGCACCGTTACTCCGGCACCTCCGAGTTCTTGACACACGTACAGCTTGATGACGCACCCCGGGCTCCGATCCAGCAAAGCTTCGGGGAGGAGTTTCGTCAGCACGACGGCGTGGTGACGATCTTGATGTTTAACCGTCGCAGGGCTTCGCCTAAGCACCACTACAATATGATCGAGGTGTAATATCGTGGAGGGGGGCACCGCACACGGCTAAGGAACGATCACGAAGATCAACTTGTGTGTTCTAGGGTGCCCCCCTGCCCCCGTATATAAAGGAGCAAGGGGGAGGCCGGCCGGCCCTTGGGACGCGCCAAGGAGAGGGGGGAGTCCTCCTCCTAGTGGGAGTAGGACTCCCCTTTCCTAGTCCAACTAGGAATAGAGAGGGGGAAGGAAAGAGAGGGAGAGGGAGAGGGAAAGGCCCCCCCCCTCCTAGTCCTATTCGGACTCCCCATGAGGGAGGGGCGCGCCACCTCCTGGGCTGCTGCCCTCTCTCTCCCCTCAGACCCAATAAGGCCCATTACTTCCCCGGGGGGTTCCGGTAACCCCTCCGGCACTCCAGTTTTATCCGAAATCACCCGGAACAATTCCGGTGTTCGAATATAGTCGTCCAATATATCGATCTTTATGTCTCGACCATTTCGAGACTCCTCGTCATGTACATGATCATATCCAGGACTCCGAACAACCTTCGGTACATCAAAATACATAAACTCATAATAACTGTCATCGTAACGTTAAGCGTGCGGACCCTACGGTTCGAGAACAATGTAGACATGACCGAGATACGTCTCTGGTTAATAACCAATAGCGGGACCTGGATGCCCATATTGGCTCCTACATATTCTACGAAGATCTTTATCGATCAGACCGCATAACAACATACGTTGTTCCCTTTGTCATCGGTATGTTACTTGCCCGAGATTCGATCGTCGGTATCTAATACCTATTTCAATCTCGTTATCGGCAAGTCTCTTTACTCGTTCCGTAATACATCATCTCACAACTAACACATTAGTTGTAATGCTTGCAAGGCTTATGTGATGTGCATTACCGAGAGGGCCCAGAAATACCTCTCCGACGATCGGAGTGACAAATCCTAATCTTGAAATACGTCAACCCAACATGTACCTTTGGAGACACCTGTAGAGCACCTTTATAATCACCCAGTTACGTTGTGACGTTTGGTAGCACACAAAGTGTTCCTCTGGCACACAGGAGTTACATAATCTCATAGTCATAGGAACATGTATAAGTCATGAAGAAAGCAATAGCAACATACTAAACGATCGGGTGCTAAGCTAATGGAATGGGTCATGTCAATCAGATCATTCAACTAATGATGTGATCCCGTTAATCAAATGACAACTCTTTGTCTATGGTTAGGAAACATAACCATCTTTGATTAACGAGCTAGTCAAGTAGAGGCATACTAGTGACACTCTGTTTGTCTATATATTCACACATGTATTATGTTTTCGATTAATACAATTCTAGCATGAATAATAAATATTTAGCATGATATAAGGAAATAAATAATATCTTTATTATTGCCTCTAGGGCATATTTCCTTCAGTCTCCCACTTGCACTAGAGTCAATAATCTAGATTACACAGTAATGATTCTAACACCCATGGAGCCTTGGTGCTGATCATGTTTTGCTCGTGGAAGAGGCTTAGTCAACGGGTCTGCTACATTCAGATCCGTATGTATCTTGCAAATCTCTATGTCTCCCACCTGGACTAGATCCCGGATGGAATTGAAGCGTCTCTTGATGTGCTTGGTTCTTTTGTGAAATCTGGATTCCTTTGCCAAGGCAATTGCACCAGTATTGTCACAAAAGATTTTCATTGGATCCGATGCACTAGGTATGACACCTAGATCGGATATGAACTTCTTCATCCAGACTCTTTCGTTTGCTGCTTCTGAAGCAGCTATGTACTCCGCTTCACATGTAGATCCCGCCACGACGCTTTGTTTAGAACTGCACCAACTGACAGCTCCACCGTTTAATGTAAACACATATCCGGTTTGCGATTTAGAATCGTCCGGATCAGTGTCAAAGCTTGCATCAACGTAACCATTTACAATGAGCTCTTTGTCACCTCCATATACGAGAAACATATCCTTAGTCCTTTTCAGGTATTTCAGGATGTTCTTGACCGCTGTCCAGTGATCCACTCCTGGATTACTTTGGTACCTCCCTGCTAAACTTATAGCAAGGCACACATCAGGTATGGTACACAGCATTGCATACATGATAGAGCCTATGGCTGAAGCATAGGGAACATCTTTCATTTTCTCTCTATCTTCTGCAGTGGTCGGGCATTGAGTCTGACTCAACTTCACACCTTGTAACACAGGCAAGAACCCTTTCTTTGCTTGATCCATTTTGAACTTCTTCAAAATCTTGTCAAGGTATGTGCTTTGTGAAAGTCCAATTAAGCATCTTGATCTATCTCTATAGATCTTTATGCCTAATATGTAAGCAGCTTCACCGAGGTCTTTCATTGAAAAACTCTTATTCAAGTATCCCTTTATGCTATCCAGAAATTCTATATCATTTCCAATCAGTAATATGTCATCCACATATAATATCAAAAATGCTACAGAGCTCCCACTCACTTTCTTGTAAATACAGGCTTCTCCGAAAGTCTGTATAAAACTAAATGCTTTGATCACACTATCAAAGCATTTATTCCAACTCCGAGAGGCTTGCACCAGTCCATAAATGGATCGCTGGAGCTTGCACACTTTGTTAGCTCCCTTTGGATCGACAAAACCTTCCGGTTGCATCATATACAACTCTTCTCCCAGAAATCCATTCAGGAATGCAGTTTTGACATCCATCTGCCAAATTTCATAATCATAAAATGCGGCGATTGCTAACATGATTCGGACAGACTTAAGCATCACTACGGGTGAGAATGTCTCATCGTAGTCAACCCCTTGAACTTGTCGAAAACCTTTTGCGACAAGTCGAGCTTTGTAGACAGTAATATTACCGTCAGTGTTAGTCTTCTTCTTGAAGTTCCATTTATTCTCAATTGCTTGCCGATCATCGGGCAAGTCAACCAAAGTCCATACTTTGTTCTCATACATGGATCCCATCTCAGATTTCATGGCTTCAAGCCATTTTGCGGAATCTGGGCTCACCATCGCTTCTTCATAGTTCGTAGGTTCATCATGATCTAGCAGTATGATTTCCAGAACAGGATTACCGTACCACTCTGGCGCGGTTCTCACTCTGGTTGATCTACGAGGTTCAGTAGTATCTTGTCCTGAAGTTTCATGATCATTATCATTAGCTTCCTCACTAATTGGTGTAGGTGTCGCAGAAACAGTTTTCTGTGATGTACTACTTTCCAATAAGGGAGCAGGTATAGTTACCTCATCAAGTTCTACTTTCCTCCCACTCACATCTTTCGAGAGAAACTCTTTCTCCAGAAAGTTTCCGAATTTAGCAACAAAAGTCTTGCCTTCGGATCTGTGATAGAAGGTGTATCCAATAGTTTCCTTTGGATATCCTATGAAGACACATTTCTCCGATTTGGGTTCGAGCTTATCAGGTTGAAGCTTTTTCACATAAGCATCGCAGCCCCAAACTTTCAGAAACGACAACTTTGGTTTCTTGCCAAACCATAGTCCATAAGGCGTTGTCTCAACGAATTTCGATGGTGCCCTATTCAACGTGAATGCGTCCGTCTCTAAAGTATAACCCCAAAACGATAGCGGTAAATCAGTAAGAGACATCATAGATCGCACCATATCTAGTAAAGTACGATTACGACGTTCGGACAGACCATTACGCTGTGGTGTTCCGGGTGGCTTGAGTTGCGAAACTATTCCGCATTGCTTCAAATGTACACCAAACTCGTAACTCAAATATTCTCCTCCACGATCAGATCGTAGAAACTTTATTTTCTTGTTACAATGATTTTCAACTTCACTCTGAAATTCTTTGAACTTTTCAAATGTTTCAGACTTATGTTTCATTAAGTAGATATACCCATATCTGCTTAAGTCATCTGTGAAGGTGAGAAAATAACGATATCTGCCACGAGCCTCAATATTCATTGGACCACATACATCTGTATGTATGATTTCCAACAAATCTGTTGCTCTCTCCATAGTACCGGAGAACGGTGTTTTAGTCATCTTGCCCATGAGGCACGGTTCGCAAGTACCAAGTGATTCAGAATCAAGTGGTTCTAAAAGTCCATCAATATGGAGTTTCTTCATGCGCTTTACACCGATATGACCTAAATGGCAGTGCCACAAATAAGTTGCACCATCATTATCAACTCTGTATCTTTTGGCTTCAACATTATGAATATGTGTATCACTACTATCGAGATTCAATAAGAATAGACCACTCTTCAAGGGTGCATGACCATAAAAGATATTACTCATATAAATAGAACAACCATTATTCTCTGATTTAAATGAATAACCGTCTCGCATTAAACAAGATCCAGATATAATGTTCATGCTCAACGCTGGCACCAAATAACAATTATTTAGGTCTAATACTAATCCCGAAGGTAGATGTAGAGGTAGCGTGCCGACCGCGATCACATCGACTTTGGAACCGTTTCCCACGCGCATCGTCACCTCGTCCTTAGCCAATCTTCGCTTAATCCGTAGTCCCTATTTCGAGTTGCAAATATTAGCAACAGAACCAGTATCAAATACCCAGGTGCTACTGCGAGCATTAGTAAGGTACACATCAATAACATGTATATCACATATACCTTTGTTCACCTTGCCATCCTTCTTATCCGCCAAATACTTGGGGCAGTTCCGTTTCCAGTGACCAGTCTGCTTGTAGTAGAAGCACTCAGTTTCAGGCTTAGGTCCAGCCTTGGGTTTCTTCTCTTGAGTAGCAACTTGCTTGCCGTTCTTCTTGAAGTTCCCCTTCTTGTTCCCTTTGCCCTTTTTCTTGAAACTAGTGGTCTTGTTGACCATCAACACTTGATGCTCCTTTTTGATTTCTACCTCCGCAGCTTTCAGCATTGCGAAGAGCTCGGGAATAGTCTTATTCATCCCTTGCATATTATAGTTCATCACGAAGCTCTTGTAGCTTGGTGGCAGTGATTAAAGAATTCTGTCAATGACGCAATCATCTGGAAGATTAACTCCCATCTGAATCAAGTGATTATTATACCCAGACATTTTGAGTATATGCTCACTGACAGAACTGTTCTCCTTCATCTTGCAGCTATAGAACTTATTGGAGACTTCATATCTCTCAATCCGGGCATTTGCTTGAAATATTAACTTCACCTCCTGGTACATCTCATATGCTCCATGACGTTCAAAACGTCGTTGAAGTCCCGATTCTAAGCCGTAAAGCATGGCACACTGAACTATTGAGTAGTCATCAGCTTTGCTCTGCCAGACGTTCATAACATCTGGTGTTGCTTCAGCAGCAGGCCTGGCACCCAGCGGTGCTTTCAGGACGTAATTCTTCTGTGCAGCAATGAGGATAATCCTCAAGTTACGGACCCAGTCCATGTAATTGCTACCATCATCTTTCAACTTTGTTTTCTCAAGGAACGCATTAAAATTCAACGGAACAACAACACGGGCCATCTATCTACAATCAACCATACATAAGCAAGATACTATCAGATACTAAGTTCATGATAAATTGAAGTTCAATTAATCAAAATTACTTAAAGAACTCCCACTTAGATAGACATCCCTCTAATCCTCTAAGTGATCACGTGATCCAAATCAACTAAACCATGTCCGATAATCACGTGAGATGGAGTAGTTTCATTGGTGAACATCGCTATGTTGATCATATCTACTATATGATTCACGCTCGACCTTTCGGTCTCCGTGTTCCGAGGCCATATCTGCATATGCTTGGCTCATCAAGTATAACCTGAGTATTCCACGTGTGCAACTGTTTTGCACCCGTTGTATTTGAACGTAGAGCCTATCACACCCGATCATCACATGGTGTCTCAGCACGAAGAACTTTCGCGACGGTGCATACTCAGGGAGAACACTTCTTGATAATTTTAGTGAGAGATCATCTTATAATGCTACCGTCAATCAAAGCAAGATAAGATGCATAAAAGATAAATATCACATGCAATCAATATAGGTGATATGATATGGCCATCATTATCTTGTGCCTGTGATCTCCATCTCCGAAGCACCGTCATAATCACCATCGTCACCGGCGCGACACCTTAATCTCCATCGTAGCATCGTTGTCGTCTCGCCAATTTTATGCTTCCACGACTATCGCTACCGCTTAGTGATAAAGTAAAGCATTACAGCGCGATTGCATTGCATACAATAAAGCGACAACCATATGGCTCCTGCCAGTTGCCGATAACTCGGTTACAAAACATGATCATCTCATACAATAAAATTTAGCATCATGTCTTGACCATATCACATCACAACATGCCCTGCAAAAACAAGTTAGACGTCCTCTACTTTGTTTGTTGCAAGTTTTACGTGGCTGCTACGGGCTTAAGCAAGAACCAATCTTACCTACGCATCAAAACCACAACGATAGTTTGTCAAGTTGATGCCATTTTAACCTTCGCAAGGACCGGGCGTAGCCACACTCGGTTCAACTAAAGTTGGAGAAACTGACACCCGCCAGCCACCTGTGTGCAAAGCACGGCGGTAGAAAAAGTCTTGCGTAAGCGTACGCGTAATGTCGGTCCGGGCCGCTTCATCCAACAATACCGCCGAACCAAAGTATGACATGCTGGTAGGCAGTATGACTTATATCGCCCACAACTCACTTGTGTTCTACTCGTGCATATAACATCAAACCATAAAACCTAGGCTTGGATGCCACTGTTGGGGAACGTAGTAATTTCAAAAAATTTCCTACGCACACGCAAGATCATGGTGATGCATAGCAATGAAAGGGGAGAGTGTTGTCTATGTACCCTCGTAGACCGAAGCGGAAGCGTTGACGCAACGTAGAGGAAGTAGTCGTATGTCTTCCCGGTCCAACCGATCCAAGCACCGTTACTCTGGCACCTCCGAGTTCTTGACACACGTACAGCTCGATGACGCACCCCGGGCTCCGATCCAGCAAAGCTTCGGGGAGGAGTTTCGTCAGCACGACGGCGTGGTGACGATCTTGATGTTTAACCGTTGCAGGGCTTCGCCTAAGCACCGCTACAATATGATCGAGGTGTAATATCGTGGAGGGGGGCACCGCACACGGCTAAGGAACGATCACGAAAATCAACTTGTGTGTTCTAGGCTGCCCCCATGCCCCTGTATATAAAGGAGCAAGGGGGAGGCCGGCCGGCCCTTGGGGCGCGCCAAGGAGAGGGGAGAGTCCTCCTCCTAGTGGGAGTAGGACTCCCCTTTCCTAGTCCAACTAGGAATAGAGAGGGGGAAGGAAAGAGAGGGAGAGGGAGAGGGAAAGGGGGCCCGCGCCCCCTCCTAGTCCTATTCGGACTCCCCATGAGGGGGGCGCGCCACCTCCTGGGCTGCTGCCCTCTCTCTCCCCTTAGGCCCAATAAGGCCCATTACTTCCCCCGGGGGTTCCGGTAACCCCTCCAGCACTCCAATTTTATCCGAAATCACCCGAAACAATTCCGGTGTCCGAATATAGTCGTCCAATATATCGATCTTTATGTCTCGACCATTTCGACTCCTCGTCATGTCCATGATCACATCCGGGACTCCGAACAACCTTCAGTACATCAAAATACATAAACTCATAATAACTGTCATCGTAACGTTAAGCGTGCGGACCCTACGGTTTGAGAACAATGTAGACATGACCGAGATACGTCTCTGGTCAATAACCAATAGCGGGACCTGGATGCCCATATTGGCTCTTACATATTCTACGAAGATCTTTATCGGTCAGACCGCATAACAACATACGTTGTTCCCTTTGTCATCGGTATGTTACTTGCCCGAGATTCGATCGTCGGTATCCAATACCTAGTTCAATCTCGTTATCGGCAAGTCTCTTTACTCGTTCCATAATACATCATCTCACAACTAACACATTAGTTGTAATGCTTGCAAGGCTTATGTGATGTGCATTACCGAGAGGGCCCAGAAATACCTCTCCGACGATCGGAGTGACAAATCCTAATCTCGAAATACGTCAACCCAACATGTACCTTTGGAGACACCTGTAGAGCACCTTTATAATCATCCAGTTACTTTGTGACGTTTGGTAGCACACAAAGTGTTCCTCTGGCACACGGGAGTTACATAATCTCATAGTCATAGGAACATGTATAAGTCATGAAGAAAGCAATAGCAACATACTAAACGATCGGGTGCTAAGCTAATGGAATGGGTCATGTCAATCAGATCACTCAACTAATGATGTGATCCCGTTAATCAAATGACAACTCTTTGTCTATGGTTAGGAAACATAACTATCTTTGATTAACGAGCTAGTCAAGTAGAGGCATACTAGTGACACTCTGTTTGTCTATATATTCACACATGTATTATGTTTCCGGTTAATACAATTCTAGCATGAATAATAAACATTTACCATGATATAAGGAAATAAATAATATCTTTATTATTGCCTCTAGGGCATATTTCCTTCACTTCCTCCTCCTCTCTCTCTCCCTCGAAACGCACCAGCTGCAGCTCCCTCGAAGCCGACGAGGCCCCGACCCCGCCGCCCAAGCTGCCGCGCCCCTCTCCTCCGACCCCTCCTCCTTCCCAGCCCCGCGCTCCGGCACGCCTCGCCGCGCCTCCGCCCACACCGGCCCGCGTCCTCTCAGCGCCACCGCTGCCCCCAGCCCCGCACTTTGCTGGCGTCCGCCGCTTCCCCGAACCATGGCCTCGTCTCCGGCCGTCGCGCCGCCTCCCCGAACCATGGCCTCGTCTCCGACCATCGCGCTGCCTCATGGGCTCCATCCTCATGGCGTAGGCGGGGCCGGACGACGCTCTTCGAGGTGCTCCGCTTGGGCGCCGTGCCGGTGCTTGTCGAGGTGCTCCGCTCGGGCGGCTCGGCGCCGGAGGCGCGCGAGCACGCGACCGGCGCGGTGCCTGGCTGCTCCTCGCGCGGTGTTGTGTCCCGTCGCGCGCCCACGCCGTCAACGATCAGGGCGAGGCGCTGCTGCGATGGGCGCGGTCGCTCATGAATGGCACGGGCGGGACCGCGCTAGAGACGTGGAGGGAGTCGGACGCGAGCCCGTGACGGTGGTCCGATGTGGCCTGCGATGCACGCGGTAACGTCGTCGGGAACGGCCTCTCCGGCGTGGCTGGGCGATGCGCGGGGCGGAGCAGCGCGTGAGTGAGGATGGCCGGATCGGTGCGGCAGAGCGGGGCGGACGCGCGGAGCAGAGCAGACGCGGAGCTTGCCGCGCCCGCGCCCGCCTGTGCGTGGCGGAGCTCGCGCCCGCCTCTGCGTGGCCGGGGCGGCGTCGAACGCGACGGCAGGGCAGCAGACTTGGGCACGCCATGCCGCCTCCACCTCCATGGTCGAGCAGAGGAGAGACAGATGAGGGGGTGGGGGAGACAACGAGTGGAAACTTTGTGACACCCAGGCAAAAATTCTTGCCGGCAGCCCCCCAGGAGGCGGAAAAAAATGCCTCCTGAGGGGGCAAACGGCTGGAGATGCTCTTAAACCCTATCAAATCACTGAGTAAAGTGTACTCCTTGCATAGGTCATTACTACCTTCTTTTTTTGATGATAAGTGACGCACTGCATGTGCGACAGTTGTCGTAACCTATGAGTATTATAAAAAAATCATATATTTTTTAACATTTTATCTCTTGAACCGTGTATACAAATCACAACCATTCTCATAGTTGCATGTCTCATATCAAGTATTTGAAAACTAGATCCCATGATAATATGTTTAGAAAGACTTTTTTTATAAAAACAAAAACATGGAAAAAAGGTGAAACCCAAAAAAACAAATACAAAGAGCGAAAGCACAACCGTGCTTTTTCACCTTTTGGAAGCACACATGTCACAGTTGTGTTTTTCACTTTCTGGGAAGCACACTATATATTTCACTTTTCAGGAAGCTCAACTGTGCCTTTCAATTTTCGAATGCGCAACTGTGGGAAGCACAGATGTGCTTCATGTCGAAGCAAAACAATGTTTTTTCACATGGAGTGCTTCACCAGAGAAAATAAAACAACAACAACAACAACAACAACAACAACAACAAATTAAGAAAACACAGGGAAAACCAAAAGCCTGGAAAACAATGTGTGCAAAAAACCGACTTGTTTTGGGTATTTGGTTTTGTTTAGTGGTTTTCTAGGTTGCTGGTTTTCATAAAAAGACTTTTCCCTTTTTCTTCATGATTTTTTTTTCAAATGCGTGAGCTTTTAAAAAATTTGTGAACTTTTTCAAATGTGTTTTTTTTGTAAATCGTGTTGTTTTTATCAAATTGATGAACCTTTTAAAATCAC
The DNA here is from genome assembly GCA_034509565.1 of Triticum monococcum. Lineage (NCBI taxonomy): Eukaryota > Viridiplantae > Streptophyta > Magnoliopsida > Poales > Poaceae > Triticum > Triticum monococcum. The sequence goes on from CM067845.1 coordinate 679,367,610, forward strand.
AATTTTTTCCAGAAAAATGTTAACTTTATTTCAAATTCATCAACTTTAAGAATCTTTTTTCAAATTTATGAACTTTTCAAAATTTGCACAGTTTTTCAATTTTACTAACTTTTTTGAAAATTTACTATTTTCAGAAAATCCACAAACCCTCTTCAAATTTGCAAACAAATTACTCCCTTCGTTTATTTTTGCAAGTCGTTTAGGACAGCTGAAATTGAACTGTTTTAGGTGCTGTCTTAAATGTCTAAAAGATTTTACAAAAGTGAATGAAGGGAGTAATAAATTTTGTGCACTTTTACAAATTTACAAAAAAAAAACAGATAGTTTTTTAAAGTTGACCGCATAACCAAGCCTAGCTGGTCCGGACTGCAGCGCGCGGGCGTGAGCGCCAGTTGAGTGAGCAGAAGCTCTCCATTCCCAAGCCGCATCGTTGGGGAACCGAGCACGCAGCTAGAGTTCATTCTCCCAAAGGAGGATGACCAATGTGGTGTAGGAATTATTATTTTCAGGATTGTTGGTTAGGTAATTCTCATCTACTCTTACCTCACACGCAGGGACGGTGCTGGAGGCCGGACGTATTTTTCTCCGCGTCCGGTTGCTGTCGACATTGCGGACGACTCACACGCAGGGACCGTGCTGGAGGCCGGGCGGTGCTTGCGTCCCCACGAGACCGCACACGTCGATCTTCAGCTTTAAATTCAGACAACACGCGGCTCTTCATCTTTCCATATTCAAATACTCCCTTCATTCATTTTTGTAAGCCATTTCAGACAACTTAAAATGAACTGTTTTGTATATTGTCTGAAATGTTTTTAAGATCTTATAAAATTGAACAGAGAGAGTACAAGAACAAACAAGCCCTTGATTACGCTGTCCATCCCTAGCTCCCAACCACTTCTCCACTCGTTAAATACCCCTGGAAAATACACTCACTCTTCAGATCAAACATAGAAGTCCAAGGAAACCCCAGCGTGGCCATGGCGACCACCGACAGCATCAGGCTCTCCACCGCCCAGCAGACGAGCTTTGCACTGCGCCTCGCCTCCGCCGTCTCCTCCCCATCCAACGCCGACGGCGCACGCGGCAACGTTGCCTTCTCTCCGCTGTCCCTCCACGTCGCGCTCAGCCTCATCGCCGCCGGCGCCAGCGGCGCCACTCGCGACCAGCTCGTCGCCACGCTCGGCGCAGGCGAGGCCGAGGGGCTCCACGCGTTCGCCGAGCAGGTGGTGCGGCTCGTGCTCGCCGACTCCTCGGGCGCCGGCGGCCCGCGCGTCTCGTTCGCCAATGCCGTCTTCTCCGACGCGTCGCTGCCGCTCAAGCCGTCCTTCAAGGAGGTGGCCGTGGGAAAGTACAGAGCCGAGACCCACTCTGTCGACTTCAAGACTAAGGTAATCAAAGCCAAGATCCACTGTCGTATTTCACCATTAATTTTTTACGACGATGTTAAAAGCTCGGACATATACAAACTTATTTTTTGTGTGTATTTTCTTGAATTTATAAACATTGATTTCATGATTCATCTCCGGCGCACCCGTAATTCAATGTTGCAGCCATTAGTTGAAACAATGAACATAAATACGATATATAAAAACTGACACATGAACATGTACTCTCTCCATCGAAATATATGGGCCCAACATGTTTTTTGAAGTTGTCTTTGACCGTCGATAAGATTAATACTACCTCTCTCTCAGTTTACAGGGCGTGCGCGTACTCCTAGATCGTCAATTTGACCAACCTAATACAAGTCATATATTACAAAAAATATACCAACATAAACTTCAGAGTTTCTACTTTCAAAAGATATAATTTTTGTCTTATATAGTTTATATTAGGGTGATAAAGTTATCAACCTAGGTATACGCACAGGACTTGTAAACTGAAACGGAGGTAGTAGTTATATTATTAAAAAACTCCTTTCATATACAAATTTGATGATATGATTTGTGTAACATGCATGTTATGTACTCCCTCCTTCCATCTATATAGGAACTAATGCGTTTTTTCGAGGTTAACTTTGACCAAATACTAGAGCAATAATATATGACATGCAATTTACACAAATTATACTGTTAAATTCATGTGTGAAAGAAGCTTTCAATAATATAATTTTCACATTGTGCATGTCATGTATTATTAATCTTGTCAATAGTCAAAGGCGGTCTTAAAAAACGCATTAGGCCCTATATAGATGAAAGGAGGGAGTATTATTTCTTTAACCCGTGGTCAAAGGTAACTTAAGAAAATCTTATTAGGTCCTATATATTAGTATGAGGGGCGGGGGTACATATTCTTGACATGCTTCTCTAGTGCTGCAGTTATACTTGTTTCTAATCATGGTGAATTCGATCTTAAGAGATACCGATATGAAGTAGTATGTAATATGGAGATTTGCAAGTGTGTGAGGCCCTGCTAATTAATCAGCATAACTTAGAGATACATAGCATGTTATTTTTATGAGCAAAGGTGCCTTTTAGAAGTATTAGCTCGCCTAAAGATTTTGATGACAGGGAATTTCTAACAGATGGAACTGTGCAAACACTATTACTATTATGTTGGAAATTTAGCACATATTCGTTACAGGATCTTATCATTTCTGTTGTAACAGCAATTGTACTAAATAGTTACGTATTTTATCTTGGTATATAGGCTGCCGAAGTGGCTGGTCAAGTGAACTCATGGGTTGACCAAGTCACATCGGGTCTCATCAAAGAGATATTTCCAGCGGGGTCCATCGAGGCTGACACGAGACTGGTTCTTGGGAATGCATTGTACTCCCTCCGTTTTTAAATATAAGTCTTTGGAGAGATTCCACTATAGACCACATACGGAGCAAAATGAGTGAATCTAACTTTAAAATGCATCTATATACATCCGTATGTGGTCCATAGTAGAATCTCTACAAAGACTTATATTTAGGAACGGAGGGAGTATTTCAAAGGAACTTGGGTTCAGAAATTTCTTGCATCAGACACTAAAGATGATAATTTCTACCTTCTCGACAAGACATACTTCTTCCAAAAGCACAAGACAATAAAAGCACCATTCATGTCTAGTACAAAGAACCAATATATATCGTCTTTTGAAAACTTAAAGGTACTTAAGCTTCCTTACCAGCACGCCGGGGACAAGACGCAGTTCTCCATGTACATACTTCTTCCAAAAGCACAAGATGGTCTTTGGAGCTTAACAAGAAAGTTGACCTCTGAACCAGAGTTTCTGGAGAAGCATATCCCTGCTCGAGCGGTTCCAGTCGGGCAATTCAGGATCCCTAAGTTCAAGATATCATTTGATTTTGAAGCGTCCAAATTGTTCAAGAGTTTGGGACTCCAACTTCCATTCAACACAGAAGCAGATCTTTTGGAAATGGTTGATTCCCCGTTGGGACAAAGTCTGTGTATCTCATCTATATTCCACAAGTCATTTGTAGAAGTGAATGAAGAAGGAACCGAGGCTGCCGCGGCAACTTTTGCGGTAGCCATGTCTAGATCGCTTTCAGCAGTTACTCCCAGGAAGGTGGATTTTGTCGCTGATCACCCTTTCCTCTTCGTGATACGAGAAGACGTGACCGGTGTGGTGCTATTCGTCGGTCATGTGGTCAATCCTCTGCTTGCAGCGTAGCATGTGTAACTGTGTATAGTGAACCATTGTCCATGGTGCAAGCGTGATCGTGACGGCGTCCGTCACAGGAAGGCCTTTCTCCATCTTGTTGCTAGTCCAATAAATGTACGTAGTAGTACATGCTCCTTTTCCAAAACTATAAAAGAGTTGCATGTGGTCTGATGTTTTGGCTTTCAAATTGTGCCTTGCTTGGTGTACACCTGAAATACTCTCTTCGTACCATAATGTAAGAATGTTTTTGACGGAGGGAGTATATTATACTAGTCTTTGGATATGAATTTCATAGAAAAGCAGCTAGGCACTCCATTCTACCATGGTTTACAGGGGTTAGAGAATTTGGAACCTTCTCCGCTTTGGAACAGAACATTTCAATTTGACCACAAGCTAAGCCCCACACAGCATGACCCTGATGCAAATCCCATTTACGCAATGTCACGCAAATCTCCTTAACAGTAAAAACTTTACACACTTGCATCGTAATCCAAAATCTGGATTCCAGTACTAAGAAAACACCGTGCATCTAAAGCAAACACCCAAAAGGCCACAAGACGTCTAGAAATGTTTCCCGATTCAAGAAAATTGTTAAAAAAAATCACAATTTTCAAAAATGTTTGCAAATAGTATAAAATGTTCATGAACTCAAAAATGTTCCGGATTTCAGAAAATGTTCAAAAATTTGTAAAAGTGTTCACTAATTTGAAAAATATTCACATTTTCAAATATATGCACGAGTTTAAAAATGTTCATGATTTCACGAAATTGAGAGTGATAGTGTATCTCGGTGATGCAGCAAAATGTGGCCATAGTCACTGAAGATTATGATATATTTTTTCTTTCTTTGCAACGCACGGCCCTTTTGCTAGTCAGACAAAAAAAACTGACACGTGTACATGTACGTAATCTTGCCCTTTACTCACAAAAAACATTTTTCTTGTCCTTTATTTTTTTTATGGAATTTCTATCCTTCTATAGGTGAGTCAAATTTCATGAAAAAAGTTACGCACTTATGTTTTTTTAAATGGTTTACCTTCAGAAATTCCCTTTTTAGATAACAGGATTTTGTGTCCTCTCTAAAGCCCGTGATTGTTTCTTCTTACGAAATTGCTTCGCGTACGGCCCTTTTACGTGTGCATACGATTTGTAATACGCTCCTTCTTTAAGTAGCAGTTTTATCCCATGATGACTTACTAGTGTTGTACAAGCGTCGTCGTAAGAAGTGTCAGACGTGTAGCACTGCTCTTCTTCTTCTTATTGCATTGTGGCGAGGACTGAGTTGCAATATATTCTAATGAGATTGGTTGTATAGAGCATAAATATGTGAATTATTAATATAATGTGTTTTTTGTATATTGTAAACTTTTTTCAATGCATGGTCGTGTATTGAGGTAGTCATTTTTCCATGGTTGCATGTGCATTAAGCATGCTAGTTGGGTGGAGCATGCAATTGAAAAAGAGGGAATAATAATTGAAGAGGTGGCATGTGTGGTGAGGTGGCATATGTGCATGCTGAGATAAATAGGATAATGTGGGTCAACTTCTTATGTATACTAGATGATGCCCCACACGTTGTTGCGGGAATGTTTGCAATATATTTCAAAGATGTTGATTTTATGGATTGAAGAAATAACATGAGAGGTAAAAACTATATATATATATATATATATATATATATATATATATATATATATGGTTCATTGTGTTTGATTATTGTATTTTTCTAAAATATTTGTTAAATATATCATGCATGTTTGCATGTCGAGATGAATCTTTTTCTATGACTCATTGAATGTTGAGGTGGAGCCTTGTCTAATGCATGTTGCTTGATGAGGTGTCATGCTTGCATGTTGAGAGAAATAAGTTAGTGGGGGCTAGCTATTTAGATATAGAAGATACATGACATAGGATTAATGGAACTTTACACAATAATCCCTGGTGACATTTTGGTCCAACCCATTTGGGATCCGGCCCATACGAGATAACATTGCCAGTAGAAAAACCTAACCATCCCCAATTCCCATAGTTTCATCGCACTCCTTTCCATAGCCTACTTTTTTTACTCCCTCCCCGCGTGCCACACAGGTCCCGTAGAACTCTCTAACACTATCAGTTCATTGCCCTTTTGTGAAAATAATTCAGATGTTCACTGTTCCGTACAACCAATATGAATTAATGGAAGTTTTAATTTAGTATCCTATAGTGCATTTTAGCATCATTTGTTCCACGATGGCATATAGCTTCTCTAGCGCTGCAGTTAAACTTCTGTCTAATCATGGTAAATTTGATCTTAACAATTACTTTTATGGGAATACTTTATTGTTTAGATCATGCATTGGTATGTAATATGGTGATTTGCAAGTGTATGGGGCCCTACTAATTAATCAACATAGATATACATAACCTGTTATTTTTATGAGCAAAGGTATCTTTCAGGAGTATTAGCTCACCTAAAGATTTTGACGGCGCGGGAATTTCCAACATATGGAATTGTTTTTTGTGGTAATTGTGCAAAGACTTACTATTATGTTGGAAATTTAGCACATATTCATTACAGAATATTGCCATTCCTCTATGTTGGTCATTTAAGAGATAGTAACTGGATTGTTTATTGAATTATGACAATTGTAGTAATTAATTATGTATTTTGTCTTGCTATAGGCTGCCGAAGTTGCTGGTCAAGTGAACTCATGGGTTGACAAAGTCACATTGGGTCTCATCAAAGAGATACTTCTTGCGGGGTCCATTGAGACTGATATATTGGTTCTTGGGAATGCTTTGTATTTCAAAGGAGCTTGGACTCAGAAATTTCATGCATCAGACACTAAAGGTGATAATTTCCACCTTCTTGACAAGACATCAATAAAAGCAACATTCATGTCTAGTACAAAGAACCAATATATTTCGTGTGTTGAAAACTTAAAGGTACTCAAACTTCCTTACTAGCAAGGCGGGTTCAAGATGAAGGAAATATGCCCTAGAGGCAATAATAAAGTTATTATTTATTTCCTTATATCATGATAAATGTTTATTATTCATGCTAGAATTGTATTAACCGGAAACATAATACATGTGTGAATACATAGACAAACTTAGTGTCACTAGTATGCCTCTACTTGACTAGCTCGTTAATCAAAGATGGTTATGTTTCCTAACCATGAACAAGGTGTTGTTATTTGATTAACGAGGTCACATCATTAGTTGAATGATCTGATTGACATGACCCATTTCATTAGCTTAGCACCCGATCATTTAGTATGTTGCTATTGCTTTCTTCATGACTTATACATGTTCCTATGACTATGAGATTATGCAACTCCCGTTTACCGGAGGAACACTTTGTGTGCTACCAAACGTCACAACGTAACTGGGTGATTATAAAGGAGCACTACAGGTGTCTCCAAAGGTAGATGTTGGGTTGGCGTATTTCGAGATTAGGATTTGTCACTCCGATTGTCGGAGAGGTATCTCTGGGCCCTCTCGGTAATGCACATCACATAAGCCTTGCAAGCATTGCAACTAATGAGTTAGTTGTGAGATGATGTATTACGGAACGAGTAAAGAGACTTGCCGGTAACGAGATTGAACTAGGTATTGGATACCGACGATCGAATCTCGGGCAAGTAACATACCGATGACAAAGGGAACAACGTATGTTGTTATGCGGTCTGACCGATAAAGATCTTCATAGAATATGTAGGAGCCAATATGGGCATCCAGGTCCCGCTATTGGTTATTGATCGGAGATGTGTCTCAGTCATGTCTGCATTGTTCTCGAACCGTAGGGTCCCCACGCTTAACGTTACGATGACAGTTATTATGAGTTTATGCATTTTGATGTACCGAAGTTAGTTTGGAGTCCCGGATGTGATCACGGACATGACGAGGAGTCTCGAAATGGTCAAGACATAAAGATTGATATATTGGACGGCTATATTCGGACACCGGAAGGGTTCCGGGTGATTTCGGAGAAAACCGGAGTGCCGGAGGGGTTACCGGAACCCCCCGGGGAAGTAATGGGCCTTATTGGGCCTTAGGGGAGAGAGAGGGCTGCGGCCTAGGAGGTGGCACGCCCCCCCCCCCCACATGGGGAGTCCGAATTGGACTAGGGAGGGGGGCGCGGCCCCTCTTTCCCTCTCCCTCTCCTTCTCTTTCCTTCCCCCTTAGGTTTCCTAATTGGATTAGGAAAGGGGAGTCCTACTCCCACTAGGAGGAGGACTCCCCCTCCCCTTGGCGCGCCCCATAGGGCCGGCCGGCCTCCCCCTTGCTCCTTTATATACGGGGGCAGGGGGCACCCTAGGACACACAAGTTGATCCACGTGATCGTTCCTTAGCCGTGTGCGGTGCCCCCTGCCACCATATTCCACCTCGATCATATCGTTGTAGTGCTTAGGCAAAGCCCTGCGTCGGTAGAACATCATTATCGTCACCACACCGTTGTGCTGACGGAACTCATCCCCGAAGCTTTGCTGGATCGGAGCCCGGGGAGCGTCATCGAGCTGTACGTGTGCTAAGAACTCGGAGGTGCCGGAGTAACGGTGCTTGGATGGGTCGGATCGGGAAGACGTACGACTACTTCCTCTATGTTGTGTCAACGCTTCCGCAGTCGGTCTGCGTGGGTACGTAGACAACACTCTCCCGTCTCGTTGCTGTGCATCACCATGATCTTGCGTGTGCGTAGGATTTTTTTTGAAATTACTATGTTCCCCAACACAAGAGGCAGTTCTCCATGTACATACTTCTTCCAGAAGCACAAGTTGGCCTTTGGAGCTTAGCAGAAAAGTTGACTTTCGAGCCAGAGTTTCTGGAGAAGCATATCCCTGCTCAAGTGGTTCCAGTCAGGCAATTCAAGATATCATTTGATTTTGAAGCGTCCAAATTGTTCAAGAGTTTGGGCCTCTAACTTCCATTCGGCACAAAAGCGGATCTTTCAGAAATGGTCGATTCCCCGTTGGGACAGAGTTTGTATGTCTCATATATATTCTACAAGTCATTTGTAGAAGTGAATGAAGAAGGAACTGAGGCTGCCGCGACAACTTTTGTGTAGTCATGTGTAGATCGCTTTCAGCAGTTCCTCCCATGAAGGTGGATTTTGTCGCGGATCACCCTTTCCTCTTCGTGATACGAGAAGACGTGACTGGTGTGGTGCTATTCGTCGGTCATGTGGTCAATCCTCTACTTGCAGCGTAGCGCATTTCTGGTGAACCACTATCCATGGTGCAAGCGTGATCGTGATGGTGTCCGTCACATGAAGGCCTTTCTCCATCTTGTTGCAAGTTCCATAAATGTACGTAGTAGTACATGCTCCTTTTCCAAAACTATAAAAGAGTTGCTTGTGGTATGATGTTTTGGCTTTCAAATTGTGCCTTGCTTGGTGTACGTCTGAAATACTCTCTTCCTACCATAATGTAAGAATGCTTTTGACGGAGGGAGTATATTATGGGACGAACACGGTTTTTGAGGTTGTCTTTGATAGTTTATAAGATTAATAATTATATCATTAAAAATTCCTTTCACATAAAAGTTTGATGATATAATTTGTGTAACATCCATGTTATGTATTATTTCTTTAACCCATGGTCAAAGGCAACCCCGGAAAACTTATTAGGTCCTATATATTTGTAGGGTGGGGGGGGGGGGTACACATTTCATGAATAAGAAGTTAAGCACTTACATTTTTAGGGGTTTACACAAACATGTACACACCTATAAACCTATAAAAACTTCTTTGTATTAATGAAAGTTTACACAAACATGTACGCATCTATAAAATTTCATATTTTTTGACACCTGCATTTTGATTTTTTTTGTTTCATCTCAAGAGCATATTTCTAAAAATTTTAACCCGAGAGTTTATTTCTAGTAAAAACAATCCATGGTGACTTTGGTCCAATCGGTCTCAAATCCGGCCCATACAAGGCCCATCCCCCCCCACATAGCCTATATTTTTTTTCACTCCCTTCCCATATGCCACACAGGTCCCATAAAACCCTCTAACAGTATCAATTCATCACCCTTCTGTGAAAATAATTATGATGTTCACTGTTCAGTACAACCAATACAAATTAATGGAAGTTCTAATTTATTAACCTATGGTGCAATCTTGCTTCATCTGTTTCGCAGTAGCATATGTTGTGTTGCAGTTATACTTCTGTCTAATCATGGTAAAATCGATCTTAAGAGATACCTATATAAACTAGTATGTTTTTTTTGAGAATCACCGGGGGAGGAGTTCCTCCACCTGAATATATTACGCAAAGTGGCCATAATGCCAGGAGTGTGATCCAGTTTATAAGGAAAACCGAATCGAAAACCTTAACAAATTGACCCCATTTATAAGGAAACCCGGGCCGAAAACCATGCAAGCAACAAGTGTTGCAAGAAGAAGAGAAGAACATGGACGCCAAACAAAAGGCATGACCTAACTAGCAGACTAATAGGACCAAGTAGATGAGGGGTACGTCGAGGGATCACAATACCAAGACTCTACAAGAAGCCTAACACACCGCATCGGCATGCGTATCAAACTCCACGGCACAATAAAGGAGCATCCACAATCAACGAGTGCCCTGCTAATTAATCAGCATAACTTAGAGATACATAGCATGTTATTTTTATGGGCAAAGGTGCCTTCCAGAAGTATTAGCTCGCCTAAAGATTCTTATGGAAGGGAATTTCTCACAGATGGAACTGTGCAAAGACTATTACTATTGTGTTGGAAATTTAGCACATATTTGTTACAGAATCTTATCATTTCTGTCTTTTGGTCATTTCAGAGACAGTAACTGGATTGTTTATTGCAGTTATGGAAATTGTACTAAATAATTATGTATTTTGTCTTGGTATAGGCTGCCGAAGTTGTTGCTCAAGTGAACTCATGGGTTGACAAAGTCACATCGGGTCTCATCAAAGAGATAATTTCGGCGGGATCCATTGAGACTGATACGAGACTGGTTCTTGGGAATGCATTGTGTTGGAAATATGCCCTAGAGGCAATAATAAAATGGTTATTATTACATTTCTTTGTTCATGATAATTGTCTATTGTTCATGCTATAATTGTGTTATCCGGAAATCATAATGCATGTGTGAATACATAGACCACAACACGTCCCTAGTGAGCCTCTAGTTGACTAGCTCGTTGATCAAAAGATAGTCATGGTTTCCTGACTATGGACATTGGATGTCATTGATAGGATCACATCATTAGGAGAATGATGTGATGGACAAGACCCAATCCTAAGCATAGCTTAAAGATCGTATAGTTCGTTTGCTAGAGCTTTTCCGAATGTCAAGTATCATTTCCTTAGACCATGAGAATGTGCAACTCCCGGATACCATAGGAGTGCTTTGGGTGTGCCAAACGTCATAATGTAACTGGGTGACTATAAAGGTACACTACGGGTATCTCCGAAAGTGTCTCTTGGGTTGGCACGAATCGAGACTGGGATTTGTCACTCCGTATGACGGAGAGGTATCACTGGGCCCACTCGGTAATGCATCATCATAATGAGCTCAATGTGACCAAGTGGTTGATCACGGGATCATGCATTACGGTACGAGTAAAGTGACTTGCCGGTATTGAGATTGAACGAGGTATTGGGATACCGACGACCGAGTCTCGGGCAAGTAACGTACCGATTGACAAAGGGAATTATATACAGATTGATTGAATCCTCGACATCGTGGTTCATCCGATGAGATCATCGAGGAGCATGTGGGAGCCAACATGGGTATCCAAATACTACTGTTGGTTATTGACCGGAGAGTCGTCTCGGTCATGTCTGTGTGTCTCCCGAACCCGTAGGGTCTACACACTTAAGGTTCGGTGACGCTAGGGTTGTTGAGATATTAGTATACGGTAACCCGAAAGTTGTTCGGAGTCCCGGATGAGATCCCGGACGTCACGAGGAGTTCCGAATGGTCCGGAGGTGAAGATTTATATATAGGAAGTCAATTTTCGGCCATCGGGAAAGTTTCGGGGGTAATCGGTATTGTACCGGGAACACCGGAAGGGTCCCGGGGGTCCACCGGGTGGGGCCACCTATCCCGGAGGGCCCCATGGGCTGAAGTGGGAGGGGAACAAGCCCCTAGTGGGCTGGTGCTCCCCCCATGGGCCTCCCCTGCGCCTAGGGTTGGAAACCCTAGGGGTGTGGGCACTCCACCCCCCTTGGCCGCCGCCCCCCTTGGAGATTGCATCTCCTAGGGCCGGCGCCCCCTAGGGGTCCTATATATAGTGGGGGGAGGGAGGGAAGCCGCACCCTAGCCCCTGGCGCCTCCCTCTCCCTCCCGTGACACTCCTTCCTCTCCCTGAGCTTGGCGAAGCCCTGCCGAGATCACCGTTGCTTCCACCACCATGCCGTCGTGCTGCTGGATCTTCATCAACTTGTCCTCCCCCCTTGTTGGATCAAGTTGGAGGACACGTCTTCCCAACCGTACGTGTGTTGAACGCGGAGGTGCCGTACGTTCGGCGCTAGGTCATCGGTGATTTGGATCACGACGAGTACGACTCCATCAACGCCGTTCTCTTGAACGCTTCCGCGCACGATCTACAAGGGTATGTAGATGCACTCCCCTCTCCCTCATTGCTAGATGACTCCATAGATTGATCTTGGTGATGCGTAGAAAATTTTAAAATTCTGCTATGTTCCCCAACAGTGGCATCATGAGCCAGGTTTATGCGTAGTTTCTATGCACGAGTAGAACACAAAGTAGTTGTGGGTGTGGATATTGTCAATTTGCTTGCCGTTACTAGTCTTATCTTGATTCGGCGGCACCGTGGAATGAAGCTGTTGGAAATATGCCCTAGAGGCAATAATAAAATGGTTATTATTATATTTCTTTGTTCATGATAATTATCTATTGTTCATGCTATAATTGTGTTATCCGGAAATCGTAATACATGTGTGAATACATAGACCACAACACGTCCCTAGTGAGCCTCTAGTTGACTAGCTCGTTGATCAAAAGATAGTCATGGTTTCCTGACTATGGACATTGGATGTCATTGATAACGGGGTCACATCATTAGGAGAATGATGTGATGGACAAGACCCAATCCTAAGCATAGCTCAAAGATCGTGTAGTTCATTTGCTGTAGCTTTTATGAATGACAAGTATCATTTCCTTAGACCATGAGATTGTGCAACTCCCGGACACCGTAGGAGTGCCTTGGGTGTGCCAAATGTCACAACGTAACTGGGTGACTATAAAGGTACATTACAGGTATCTCCAAAAGTGTCTGTTGGGTTAGCACGAATCAAGACTGGGATTTGTCACTCCATATGACAGAGAGGTATCTCTGGGCCCACTCAGTAATGCATCATCATAATGAGCTCAATGTGATCAAGTGGTTGATCACGGGATCATGCATTACGGTACGAGTAAAGTGACTTGCCGATAACGAGACTGAACAAGGTATTGGGATACCGACGATCGAGTCTCGGGCAAGTAACGTACCGATTAACAAAGGGAATTGTATACGGATTTATTGAATCCTCGACATCGTGGTTCATCCGATGAGATCATCGTGGAGCATGTGGGAGCCAACATGGGTATCCAGATCCCGCTATTGGTTATTGACCGGAGAGTCGTCTCGGTGATGTCTGCATGTCTCCCGAACCCGTAGGGTCTACACACTTAAGGTTCGGTGACGCTAGGGTTGTTAGGAAGACTTGTATGTGATTACCGAATGTTGTTCGGAGTCCCGGATGAGATCCCGGACGTCACGAGGAGTTCCAGAATGGTCCGGAGGTGAAGATTTATATGTAGGAAGTTGTCATACGATCACCGGAAAGGTTCGGGGGCATATCGGTATTGTACCGGGGCCACCGGAGGGGTTCCGGGGGTCCACCGGGAGGGGCCACCTCTCTCGAAGGGCCTAATGGGATGTAGAGGAAAGGGGAACCAGCCCTACACGGGCTGGCCGCATTCCCCCCCTTGGGCCCATGCGCCTAGGGTTGGGGGGGGGGAACCCTAAAGGGGGGCGCCCCCTTGCTTGGGGGGCAAGCCCCCTCCCCTTGGCCGCCGCCCCCCTCTAGATCTCATCTAGAGGGGCCCGGCCCCCTTCCTCCTTCCCCTATAAATAGAGGGGCAAGGGGAGGGCTGCATACAACATCCAAGGTGTAGCCCCTCCCCTCCCCAACACCTCTCCTCCTCCGTAAGAGCTTGGCGAAGCCCTGCCGGAGTACTGCAGCTTCACCACCACCACGCCGTCGTGCTGCTGTTGGAGCCCTCTTCCTCAACCCCTCCCTCCTTCTTGCCGTACGTGTGTTGAACGCGGAGGTGCCGTCCGTTCGGTGCTAGGATCTTCGGTGATTTGGATCAAGACGAGTACGACTCCATCAACCCCGTTCTCTTGAACGCTTCCGCTCGTGATCTACAAGGGTATGTAGATGCACTCCTCTCTCCCTCGTTGCTAGATGACTCCATAGATTGATCTTGGTGATGCATAGAAAATTTTAAAATTCTGCTACGTTCCCCAACAGTGGTATCAGAGCTAGGTCTATGCGTAGTTACTATGCACGAGTAGAACACAAAGTAGTTGTGGGTGTTGATATTGTCAATTATTTTGCCGTTACTAGTCTTATCTTGATTCGGCGGCATTGTGGGATGAAGCGGCCCTAACCGACCTTACACGTACGCTTACGTGAGACTGGTTCCACCGACTGACATGCACTAGTTGCATAAGGTGGCTGGCGGGTGTCTGTCTCTCCCACTTTAGTCGGATCGGATTCGATGAACAGGGTCCTTATGAAGGGTAAATAGAAATTGGCAATTCACGTTGTGGTTTTGGCGTAGGTAAGAAATGTTCTTGCTAGAAACCTATAGCAGCCACGTAAAAACTTGCAACAACAATTAGAGGACGTCTAACTTGTTTTTGCAGCAAGTGTTTTGTGATGTGATATGGACAAAGGATGTGATGAATGATATATGTGATGTATGAGATGATCATGTTCTTGTAATAGGAATCACGACTTGCATGTCGATGAGTATGACAACCGGCAGGAGCCATAGGAGTTGTCTTTATTTATTTATGACCTGCGTGTCAACATAAACGTCATGTAATTACTTTACTTTATTGCTAAAGCGTTAGCCATAGTAGTAGAAGTAATATATGACGAGACAACTTCAAGAAGACACGATGATGGAGATCATGGTGTCATGCCGGTGACAACGATGATCATGGAGCCCCGAAGATGGAGATCAAAAGGAGCAAATGATATTGGCCATATCATGTCACTATTTGATTGCATTTGATGTTTATCATGTTTTACATCTTATTTTCTTAGAACGACGGTAGCTTAAATAAGATGACCCCTCGTAATAATTTCAAGAAAGTGTTCCCCCTAACCGTGCACCGTTGCAAAGGTTCGTTGTTTCGAAGCACCACGTGATGATCGGGTGTGATAGATTCTAACATTCGAATACAACGGGTGTAAGCCAGATTTACACACGCAATACACTTAGGTTGACTTGACAAGCCTAGCATGTACAGACATGGCCTCGGAACACGGAAGACCGAAAGGTCAAGCATGAGTCGTATAGAAGATACGATCAACATGAAGATGTTCACCGATGTTGGCTAGTCCGTCTCACGTGATGATCGAACATGACCTAGTTAACTCGGATCATGTTTCACTTAGATGACTGGAGGGATGTCTATCTGAGTGGGAGTTCATTGAATAATTTGATTAGATGAACTTAATTATCATGAACTTAGTCTAAAATCTTTACAATATGTCTTGTAGATCAAATGGCCCATGTTGTCCTCAACTTCAACGCGTTCCTAGATAAAACCAAGCTGAAAGACGATGGCAGCAACTATACGGACTAGGTCCGGAACCTGAGGATCATCCTCATAGCTGCCAAGAAAGATTATGTTCTAGAAGCATCGCTAGGTGACGCATCCGTCCCATAGAACCAAGACGTTATGAACGCTTGGCAGTCACGTGCTGATGATTACTCCCTCGTTCAGTGCGGCATGCTTTACAGCTTAGAACCGGGGCTCCAAAAGCGTTTTGAGAGACACGGGGCATATGAGATGTTCGAAGAGCTGAAAATGATTTTTCAAGCTCATGCCCGGGTCGAGAGATATGAAGTCTCCGACAAGTTCTTCAGCTGTAAGATGGAGGAAAATAGTTCTGTCAGGGAGCACATACTCAAAATGTCTGGGTTGCATAACCGCTTGACTCAGCTGGGAGTTAATCTCCCGGATGACGCGGTCATTGACAGAATCCTTCAGTCACTTCCACCGAGCTACAAGAGCTTTGTGATGGACTTCAATATGCAGGGAATGGAAAAGACCATTCATGAGGTATATTCAATGCTGAAATCAGCAGAGGTAGAAGTCAAAAAGGAACATCAAGTGTTGATGGTGAATAAAACCACTAAGTTCAAGAAAGGCAAGGGTAAGAAGAACTTCAAGAAGGACGGCAAGGGAGTTG
Source organism: Triticum monococcum (assembly GCA_034509565.1). NCBI lineage: Eukaryota > Viridiplantae > Streptophyta > Magnoliopsida > Poales > Poaceae > Triticum > Triticum monococcum. The sequence goes on from CM067845.1 coordinate 679,383,670, forward strand.
CCGCGCCCGGTAAGCAAGCTGCCGGGAAGAAGCCAAAGAATGGACCCAAGCCCGAGACTGAGTGTTTTTATTGCAAGGGAAGTGGTCACTGGTGAAGGAAATATGCCCTAGAGGCAATAATAAAGTTATTATTTAGTTCCTTATATCATGATAAATGTTTATTATTCATGCTAGAATTGTATTAACCGGAAACATAATACATGTGTTAATACATAGACAAACAGAGTGTCACTAGTATGCCTATACTTGACTAGCTCGTTGATCAAAGATGGTTATGTTTCCTAACCATAGACATGAGTTGCCATTTTATTAACGGGATCACATCATTAGGAGAATGATGTGATTGACTTGACCCATTCCGTTAGCATAGCACTTGATCGTTTAGTTTGTTGCTATTGCTTTCTTCATGACTTATACATGTTCCTATGACTATGAGATTATGCAACTCCCGTTTACCGGAGGAACACTTTGTGTGCTACCAAACGTCACAACGTAACTGGGTGATTATAAAGGTGCTCTACAGGTATCTCCAAAGGTACTTGTTGGGTTGGCGTATTTCGAGATTAGGATTTGCCACTCCGATTGTTGGAGAGGTATCTCTGGGCCCTCTCGGTAATGCACATCACTTAAAGCCTTGCAAGCATTGCAACTAATGAGTTAGTTGCGAGATGATGTATTACGGAACGAGTAAAGAGACTTGCCGGTAACGATATTGAACTAGGTATTGAGATACCGATGATCGAATCTCGGGCAAGTAACATACCGATGACAAAGGGAACAACGTATGTTGTTATGCGGTTTGACCGATAAAGATCTTCGTAGAATATGTGGGAGCCAATATGAGCATCCAGGTAACGCTATTGGTTATTGACCGGAAACGTGTGTCGGTCATGTCTACATTGTTCTTAAACCCGTAGGGTCCGCACGCTTAAGGTTTCGATGAGAGTTATATTATGATTTTATGAGTTTTGATGTACCGAAGGAGTTCGGAGTCCCGGATTAAATCGGGGACATGACGAGGAGTCTCGAAATGGTCGAGACGTAAAGATCGATATATTGGGCGACTATATTCGGACATCGGAAAGGTTCCGAGTGATTCGGGTATTTTTCGGAGTATCGGAAAGTTACGGGAATATGTATTGGGCCTTATTGGGCCATAGGGAAAGAAGGAAAAGGGCCTCAAGGGTGGCCGCACCCCTCCCCTTGGTCTGGTCCGAATTGGACTAGGGAAGGGGGGCGCCCCCTTCCTTACTTCTCCTTTTCCCTTCCTCTTTTCCTATTCCATATGGGAGGTTGAATCCTACTAGGACTAGGGAGTCCTAGTAGGACTCCACACTTGGCGCGCCCCCTCCTAGGGCCGGCCTCCTCCTCGCTTGCTCCTTTATATACGGGTGCAGGGGGGCACCCTAAAGACACAACAATTGATCATTGATCTCTTAGCCGTGTGCGGTGCCCCCTTCCACCATAATCCTCGATAATATTGTAGTGGTGCTTAGGCGAAGCCCTACGACGGTAGAACATCAAGATCGTCACCACGCCGTCATGCTGACGGAACTCTTCCCCGACATTCTGCTGGATCGGAGTCCGGGGATCGTCATCGAGCTGAACGTGTGCTAGAACTCGGAGGTGCCGTAGTTTCGGTGCTTGATCGGTCGGGCCGTGAAGACGTACGACTACACCAACCGCATTGTGCTAACGCTTCCGCTTTCGGTCTACAAGGGTACGTAGACCACACTCTCCCCTCTCGTTGCTATGCATCACCATGATCTTGCGTGTGCGTAGGAAATTTTTGAAATTACTACGTTCCCCAACAGTGGCATCCGAGCCTAGGTTTTATGCGTAGATGTCATATGCACGAGTAGAACACAAGTGAGTTGTGGGCGATATAAGTCATACTGCTTACCAGCATGTCACACTTTGGTTCGGCGGTATTGTTGGATGAAGCGGCCTGGACCGACATTACGCGTATGCTTACGCGAGACTGGTTTTACCGCCGTGCTATGCACACAGGTGACTAGCGGGTGTCAGTTTCTCCAACTTTAGTTGAACCGAGTGTGGCTACACCCGGTCCTTGAGAAAGTTAAAACATCACTAACTTGACAAACTATCATTGTGGTTTTCGATGCGTAGGTAAGAACAGTTCTTGCTAAGCCCATAGCAGCCACGTAAAATTTGCAACAACAAAGTAGAGGATGTCTAACTTGTTTCTGCAGGGCATGTTGTGATGTGATATGGTCAAGACGTGATGAGATATAAGTTGTTGTATAAGATGATCATGTTTTGTTGAAGTTATCGGCAACTGGCAGAAGCCTTGTGGTTGTCTCTTTATTGCATAAGATGCAAGCGCCAAATAATTGCTTTACTTTATCGCTATGCGATAGCAATAGTTGCATGAGCAGTAGTTGGCAAGACGACCATGTGATGACACATTGATATAGATCAAGATGATGGAGATCATGGTTTCATGCCGGTGACGATGGAAATCATGATGATACTTTGGAGATGGAGATCAAAGGCACAAGATGATGATGGCCATATCATGTCACATATTTTGATTGCATGTGATGTTTATCTTTTATACATCTTATTTTGCTTAGTTCGACGGTAGCTTTATAAGATGATCTCTCACTAATTATCAAGGTACAAGTGTTCTCCCTGAGTATGCACTGTTGCGAAAGTTCTTCGTGCTGAGACACCACGTGATGATCGGGTGTGATAGGCTCTACGTTCAAATACAACGGGTGCAAAACAGTTGCACACGCGGAATACTCAGGTTAAACTTGACGAGCCTAGCATATAACAGATATGTCCTCGGAACACGGAGACCGAAAGGTCGAGCGTGAATCATATAGTAGATATGATCAACATAGTGATGTTCACCATTGAAACTACTCCATCTCACGTGGTGATCGGACATGGTTTAGTTGATTTGGATCACGTGATCACTTAGAGGATTAGAGGGATGTCTATCTAAGTGGGAGTTCTTAAGTAATATGATCAATTGAACTTTAATTTATCATGAACTTAGTCCTGGTAGTATTAGCATATCTATGTTGTAGATCAATAGCTCGCGTTTAGCTCCCCTGTTTTATTTTTGATATGTTCCTAGAGAAAACTAAGTTGAAAGATATTAGTAGCAATGATGCAGATTGGATCCGTGATCGGAGGTTTATCCTCATTGCTGCATAGAAAAATTATGTCTTTGATGCACCGCTAGGTGACAAACCTATTGCAGGAGCAGATGCAGATGCAGATGTTATGAACATTTGGCTAGCTCAATATGATGACTACTTGATAGTTTAGTGCACCATGCTTAAACGGCTTAGAATCGGGACTTCAAAGACGTTTTGAACGTCATGGACCATATGAGATGTTCCAGGAGTTGAAGTTAATATTTCAAGCAAATACCCGAGTTGAGAGATATGAAGTCTCCAACAAGTTCTATAGCTAAAAGATGGAGGAGAATAGCTCAAGCAGTGAGCATGTGCTCAGATTGTCTGGGTACTACAATCACTTGAATCAAGTGGGAGTTAATCTTCCAGATAAAATAGTGATTGACGGAATTCTCTAGTCACCATCACCAAGTTAGTAGAACTTCGTGATGAACTATGATATGCAAGGGATAAACGGAAACGATCCCCGAGCTCTTCGTAATGCTGAAATCGACGAAGGTAGAAATCAAGAAAAATATCAAGTGTTGATGGTAGACAAGACCACTAGTTCCAAGAAAAGGGCAAAGGGAAGAAGGGGAACTTCAAGAAGAACGGCAAGCAAGTTGCTGCTCAAGTGAAGAAGCCCAAGTCTGGTCCTAAGCCTGAGACTAAGTGCTTCTACTGCAAAGAGACTGGTCACTGGAAGCGAAACTGCCCCAAGTATTTGGTGGATAAGAAGGATGGCAAAGTGAACAAAGGTATATTTGATATACAGATTATTGATGTGTATTTTACTAGTGTTTGTAGCAACCCCTCGGTATTTGATACTGGTTCAGTTGCTAAGAGTAGTAACTCGAAATGGGAGTTGCAGAATGAACATAGACTAGTTAAGGGTGAAGTGACGATGTGTGTTGAAAGTAGTTCCAAGATTGATATGATCATCATCGCACACTCCCTATACTTTTGGGATTAGTGTTGAACCTAAATAAGTTTTATTTGGTGTTTGCGTTGAGCATGAATATGATTTGATCATGTTTATTGCAATACGGTTATTCATTTAAGTAAGAGGATAAATTGTTGATTCTGTTTACATGAATAAAACCTTATATGGTTACACACCCAATGAAAATGGTTCATTGGATCTCGATCGTAGTGATACACATATTCATAATATTGAAACCAAAAGGTGCAAAGTTAATAATGATAGTGCAACTTACTTGTGGCACTGCCGTTTAGGTCATATTGGTGTAAAGCGCATGAAGAAACTCCATGCTGATGGGCTTTTGGAATCACTTGATTATGAATCAGTTGATGCTTGCGAACCATGCCTCATGGGCAAGATGACTAAGACTCCGTTTCCCGGAACAATGGAGCGAGCAACAGATTTGTTGGAAATCATACATACCGATGTATGTGGTCCGATGAATATTGAGGCTCGCGGCAGGTATCATTATTTTCTGATCTTCACATATGATTTGAGCAGATATGAGTATATCTACTTGATGAAACACAAGTCTGAAACATTTGAAAAGTTCAAAGAATTTAAGAGTGAAGTGGAGAATCATCGTAACAAAAATAAAAGTTTCTACGATATGATTGCAGAAGTAAAATATTTGAGTTACGAGTTTGGACTTCAGTTAAAAACAATATGAAATATTTTCACTACTCACGCCACTTGGAACACCACAGTGTAATGGTGTGTCCGAACGTCATAACCGTACTTTATTAGATATGGTACGATCTATGATATCTCTTACCGATCTACCACTATCGTTTTGGGGTTATGCATTAGAGACAGCTGCATTCACGTTAAATAGGGCACCATCTAAATCTGTTGAGACGACACAGTATGAACTATGGTTTGGCAAGAAACATAAGTTGTCGTTTCTTAAAGTTTGAGGTTGCAATGCTTATGTGAAAAGTTTCAACCTGATAAGCTCAAACCCAAATCGGAGAAGTGCGTCTTCATAGGATACCCAAAAGAAAATGTTGGGTACACCTTCTATCACAGATCCGAAGGCAAGATATTCGTTGCTAAGAATGGATCCTTTCTAGAGAAGGAGTTTCTCTCGAAAGAAGTGAGTGGGAGGAAAGTAGAACTTGATGAGGTAACTCTACCTGCTCCCTTATTGGAAAGTAGTTCATCACAGAAATCTGTTCCTGTGACTACTAGACCAATTAGTGAGGAAGCTAATGATGATGATCATGTAACTTCAGATCAAGTTACTACCGAACCTCGTAGGTAAACCAGAGTGAGATCCACACCAGAATGGTACGGTAATCCTGTTCTGGAGGTCATGTTACTTGACCATGACGAGCCTACGAACTACGAGGAAGCGATGATGAGCCCAGATTCCGCGAAATGGCTTGAGGCCATGAAATCTGAGATGAGATCCATGTATGAGAACAAAGTATGGACTTTGATTGACTTTCCCAAAGATCGGCGAGCCATTGAGATTAAATGGATCTTCAAGAGGAAGACAGACGTTAATAGTAGTGTTACTATCTACAAAGCTAGAATTGTCGCAAAAGGTTTTCGACAAGTTCAAGGTGTTGACTACGATGAGAGTTTCTCACCCGTATCTATGCTTAAGTCTGTCCGAATCATGTTAGCAATTGCCACATTTTATGAAATCTAGCAAATGGATAAACAAAACCGCATCCCTTAATGGATTTATTAAAGAAGAGTTGTATATGATGCAACCAGAAGGTTTTGTCAATCCTAAAGGTGCTAACAAAATATGCATGCTCCAACGATCTATCTATGGATTGGTGCAAGCATCTCGGAGTTGGAATATACGCTTTGATAAGTTGATCAAAGCATATACTTTTATACAGACTTGCGGTGAAACCTATATTTACAAGAAAGTGAGTGGGAGCACTACATCATTTCTGATAAATATATGTGAATGACATATTGTTGATCGGAGATAATGTAGAATTATTCTGCAAAGCAAAAAGGAGTGTTTGAAAGGAGTTTTTCAAATAAAGACCTCGGTGAAGCTTCTTACATATTGAGCATCAAGATCTATAGAGATAGATCAAGACGCTTGATAAGTTTTTCAATGAGTACATACCTTGACAAGATTTTGAAGTAGTTTAAAATGGAACAGTCAAAGAAAGAGTTCTTGCCTGTGTTACAAGGTGTGAAACTGAGTAAGACTCAAAGCCCGACCACGGCAGAAGATAGAAAGAGAATGAAACTCATTCCCTATGCCTTGGCCATAGGTTCTATAAAATATGCCATGCTGTGTACCAGATCTATTGTATACCCTACACTGTTTTTGGCAAGGGAGTACAATAGTGATCTAGGAGTACATCACTGGACAGCGGTCAAAATTATCCTTAGTGGAATAAGGATATGTTTCTCGATTATGGAGGTGACAAAAAGGTTCGTCGTAAAGGGTTACGTCTATGCAAATTTTGACACTTATCCAGATGATTCTAAATCTCAATCTGGATACATATTGAAAGTGGGAGCAATTAGCTAAAGTAGCTCCGTGCAGAGCATTGTTGACATAGAAATTTGAAAAATACTTACGAATCTGAATATGGCAGACCCGTTGACTAAACTTCTCTCACAAGCAAAACATGATCACACCTTAGTACCTTTTGGGTGTTAATCACATAGCGATGTGAACTAGATTATTGACTCTAGTAAACCCTTTGGGTGTTGGTCACATGTCGATGTGAACTATGGGTGTTAATCACATGGTGATGTGAACTATTGGTATTAAATCACATGGCGATGTGAACTAGATTATTGACTCTAGTGCAAGTGGGAGACTGAAGGAAATATGCCCTAGAGGCAATAATAAAATTATTATTTATTTCCTTATATCATGATAAATGTTTATTATTCATGCTAGAATTGTATTAACCGGAAACATAATACATGTGTGAATACATAGACAAACAGAGTGTCACTAGTATGCCTATACTTGACTAGCTCGTTGATCAAAGATGATTATGTTTCCTAACCATAAACATGAGTTGTCATTTGATTAACGAGATCACATCATTAGGAGAATGATGTGATTGACTTGACCCATTCCGTTAGCATAGCACTTGATCGTTTAGTTTGTTGCTATTGCTTTCTTCATGACTTATACATGTTCCTATGACTATGAGATTATGCAACTCCCGTTTACCGGAGGAACACTTTGTGTGCTACCAAACGTCACAACGTAACTGGGTGATTATAAAGGTGCTCTACAGGTGTCTCCAAAGGTACTTGTTGGGTTGGCGTATTTCGAGATTAGGATTTGTCACTCCGATTGTCGGAGAGGTATCTCTGGGCCCTCTCGATAATGCACATCACTTAAAGCCTTGCAAGCATTGCAACTAATGAGTTAGTTGCGAGATGATGTATTATGGAACGAGTAAAGAGACTTGCCGGTAACGAGATTGAACTAGGTATTGAGATACCGATGATTGAATCTCGGGCAAGTAACATACCGATGACAAAGGGAACAACGTATGTTGTTATGCGGTTTGACCGATAAAGATCTTCGTAGAATATGTGGGAGCCAATGTGAGCATCCAGGTTCCGCTATTGGTTATTGACCGGAGACGTGTCTCGGTCATGTCTACATTGTTCTCGAACCCGTAGGGTCCGCACGCTTAAGGTTTCGATGACAGTTATATTATGAGTTTATGAGTTTTGATGTACCGAAGGAGTTCGGAGTCCCGGATGAGATCGGGGACATGACGAGGAGTCTCGAAATGGTTGAGACGTAAAGATCGATATATTGGGCGACTATATTCGGACATCGGAAAGGTTCCGAGTGATTCGGGTATTTTTCGGAGTACCGGAGAGTTACGGGAATACATATTGGGCCTTATTGGGCCATAGGGAAAGAAGGAAAAGGGCCTCAAGGGTGGCCGCACCCCTCCCCTTGGTCTGGTCCGAATTGGACTAGGGAAGGGGGGCGCCCCCTTCCTTCCTTCTCCTTTTCCCTTCCTCTTTTCCTATTCCATATGGGAGGTGGAATCCTACTAGGACTAGGGAGTCCTAGTAGGACTCCACACTTGGTGCGCCCCCTCCTAGGGCCGGCCTCCTCCTCCCTTGCTCCTTTATATACGGGTGCAGGGGGGCACCCCAAAGACACAACAATTGATTATTGATCTCTTAGCCGTGTGCGGTGCCCCCTTCCACCATAATCCTCGATAATATTGTAGTGGTGCTTGGGCGAAGCCCTACGACGGTAGAACATCAAGATCGTCACCACGCCGTCGTGATGACGGAACTCTTCCCCGACATTCTGCTGGATCGGAGTCCGGGGATCGTCATCGAGCTGAACGTGTGCTAGAACTCGGAGGTGCCGTAGTTTCGGTGCTTGATCGGTCAGGCCGTGAAGACGTACGACTACATCAACCGCGTTGTGCTAGCGCTTCCACTTTCGGTCTACAAGGGTACGTAGACAACACTCTCCCCTCTCTTTGCTATGCATCACCATGATCTTGCGTGTGCGTAGGAAATTTTTGAAATTACTACGTTCCCCAACAACTGGAAGCGGAACTGCCCCAAATACTTAGCGGACAAGAAGGCCGGCAACACGAAAGGTATATGTGATATACATGTAATTGATGTGTACCTTATCAGTACTCATAGTAGCTCCTGGGTATTTGATACCGGTGCGGTTGCTCACATTTGTAACTCAAAGCAGGAGCTGCGGAATAAGCGGAGACTGGCGAAGGACGAGGTGACGATGCACGTCGGGAATGGTTCCAAGGTGGATGTGATCGCCGTCGGCACGCTACCTCTATATTTACCTATGGGATTAGTTTTAAACCTCAATAATTGTTATTTAGTACCAGCTTTGAGTATGAACATTGTATCAGGATCTCGTTTAATTCGAGATGGCTACTCATTTAAATCCGAGAATAATGGTTGTTCTATTTATATGAGAGATATGTTTTATGGTCATGCTCCGATGGTGAATGGTTTATTCTTAATGAATCTCGAGCGTAATGCTACACATATTCATAGTGTGAATACCAAAAGATGTAAGGTTGATAATGATAGTCCCACATACTTGTGGCACTGCCGCCTTGGTCACATAGGTGTCAAACGCATGAAGAAGCTCCATGCATATGGACTTTTAGAGTCTCTTGATTACGAATCATTTGACACGTGCGAACCATGCCTCATGGGTAAAATGACCAAGACTTCGTTCTCAGGAACAATGGAGCGAGCAACCAACTTATTGGAAATCATACATACTGATGTATGCGGTCCAATGAGTGTTGAGGCTCGCGGTGGCTATCGTTATGTTCTCACCCTCACTGATGACTTGAGTAGATATGGGTATGTCTACTTAATGAAACACAAGTCTAAGACCTTTGAAAAGTTCAAGGAATTTCAGAGTGAGGTTGAGAATCAACGTGACAGGAAAATCAAGTTCTTGCGATCAGATCGTGGGGGAGAACACTTGAGTCATGAATTTGGCACACACTTAAGAAAATATGGAATAGTTTCACAACTCACGCCGCTTGGAACACCTCAGCGTAATGGTGTGTCTGAACGTCGTAATCGCACTCTATTAGATATGGTGCGATCTATGATGTCTCTTACTGATTTACCGCTGTAATTTTGGGGCTATGCTTTAGAGACTACCGCATTCACTTTAAATAGGGCTCCGTCGAAATCCGTTGAGACGACACCGTATGAATTATGGTTTGGGAAGAAACCTAAGCTGTCGTTTCTAAAAGTTTGGGGATGCGATGCTTATGTCAAGAAACTTCAACCTGAAAAGCTCGAACCCAAGTCGGAAAAATGCGTCTTCATAGGATACCCTAAAGAAACTATTGGGTATACCTTCTACCTCAGATCCGAAAGCAAGATCTTTGTTGCCAAGAATGGATCCTTTCTAGAGAAAGAGTTTCTCTCGAAAGAAGTAAGTGGGAGGAAAGTAGAACTTGATGAAGTATTGCCTCTTGAACCAGAGAATGGCGCAGCTCAAGAAAATGTTCCTGAGGTGCCTGCACCGACGAGAGAGGAAGTTAATGATGATGATCATGAAACTTCAGATCAAGTTGCTACTGAACTTCGTAGGTCCACAAGGACATGTTTCGCACCAGAGTGGTACGGCAACCCTGTCTTGGAAATCATGTTGTTAGACAATGGTGAACCTTCGAACTATGTAGAAGCGATGGCGGGCCCGGATTCTGACAAATGGCTGGAAGCCATGAAATCCGAGATAGGATCCATGTATGAAAACGAAGTATGGACTTTGACTGACTTGCCCGTTGATCGGCGAGCCATAGAAAATAAATGGATCTTTAAGAAGAAGACAGACACGAATGGTAATGTGACCATCTATAAAGCTCGGCTTGTCGCTAAGGGTTATCGACAAGTTCAAGGGGTTGACTATGATGAGACTTTCTCACCCGTAGCGAAGCTGAAGTCCGTCCGAATCATGTTAGCAATTGACGCATTCTATGATTATGAGATATGGCAAATGGACGTCAAAACGGCATTCCTTAATGGTTTCCTTAAGGAAGAATTGTATATGATGCAGCCGGAAGGTTTTGTCGATCCTAAGAATGCTGACAAGGTGTGCAAGCTCCAACGCTCGATTTATGGGCTGGTGCAAGCATCTCGGAGTTGGAACATTCGTTTTGATGAGATGATCAAAGCATTTGGGTTTATGCAGACTTATGGAGAAGCCTGCATTTACAAGAAAGTGAGTGGGAGCTCTGTAGCATTTCTCATATTGTATATGGATGACATACTATTGATGGGAAATGATATAGAATTCTTGGAAAGCATAAAGGCCTACTTGAACAAGTGTTTTTCAATGAAGGACCTTGGAGAAGCTGCTTATATATTAGGCATCAAGATCTATAGAGATAATCAAGACGCCTCATTGGTCTTTCACAGAGTACGTACCTTGACAAGATATTGAAGAAGTTCAAAATGGATCAGTCAAAGAAGGGGTTCTTGCCTGTATAGCTCAAAGATCGTGTAGTTCGTTTGCTGTAGCTTGTCTGAATGTCAAGTATCATTTCCTTAGACCATGAGATTGTGCAACTCCCGGACACCGTAGGAGTGCCTTGGGTGTGCCAAACGTCACAACGTAACTGGGTGACTATAAAGGTACACTACAGGTATCTCCAAAAGTGTCTATTGGGTTGGCACGAATCGAGACTGGGATTTGTCACTCCGTGTGACGGAGAGGTATCTCAGGGCCCACTCGGTAATGCATCATCATAATGAGCTCAATGTGACCAAGTGGTTGATTACGGGATCATGCATTATGGCGCGAGTAAAGTGACTTGCCGGTAACGAGATTGAACGAGGTATTGGGATACCGACGATCGAGTCTCAGGCAAGTAACGTACCGATTGACAAAGGGAATTGTATACGGATTGATTGAATCCTCGACATCATGGTAAAGATTTATATATAGGAAGTCCAGTTTCGGCCATCGGGAAGGTTTCGGGGGTCGCCAGTATTGTACCGGGACCACCGGGTGGGGCCACCTATCCCGGAGGGCCCCATGGGCTGAAGTGGGAGGGGAACCAGCCCCTGGTGGGCTGGTGCGGCCCCCCTTGGGCCTCCCCTGCGCCTAGGGTTGGGAAACCCTAGGGGTGGGGGCGCCCCCCACTTGGCTTGGGGGGGAAGCCACCCCTTGGCCGCCGCCCCCTTGGAGATTGCATCTCCTAGGGCCGGCGCCCCCCAAGGCCCCTATATAAAGAGGGGGGAGGGAGGGCAGCCGCACCCTTGCTCTTGGCGCCTCCCTCTCCCTCCGTAACACCTCTCCTCCCCGCTTGCGCTTGGCGAAGCCCTGCCGGGATCCTGCTGCATCCACCACCACGCCGTCGTGCTGCTGGATCTTCATCAACCTCTCCTTCCCCCTTGCTGGATCAAGAAGGAGGAGACGTCTTCCCAACCGTACGTGTGTTGAACACGGAGGTGTTGTCCGTTCGGCACTTGGTCATCGGTGATTTGGATCACGACGAGTACGACTCCATCAACCCCGTTCTCTTGAACGCTTCCGCACGCGATTTACAAGGGTATGTAGATGCACTCCTCTCTCCCTCGTTGCTAGATGACTCCATAGATTGATCTTGGTGATGTGTAGAAAATTTTAAAATTCTGCTATGTTCCCCAACACTTTGCCCTTCCGGTCGCCGGCGCAACTGTCAGCGTCGGCGGTTGGTGGCGGATCGTCTGAGTTGTCGGACAAGGAGCCGTGGTGGTCATCGTCCGATGTGTCAGAGAGGATGATGAGCCCTTTCAACCGCTGGACCTCCCTGTCCTACTGCCACTTGAGCTTCGCGAGCCGAGCCACCTCCGCCGCCTCGTGCTCGGACTGCTCAATGGCAATCCGGAGCGCCTTGGCGTTCTTCCGGCGAAGCCGCCACGCGTCCGTCTTCGCGGTCGTAAGCGATCGACGATAGACCCATCCAAGGAGCCGCGCGTCCTCGTCGGGCTCCACCTACATCCCGCGGCGGTGGCGCACGGACTGCTCCGCCTCCTTCCTATCCCTTTTTGCCGCTGCCTCTTGCGGCGGGCGGCGCACGCCTTTGATTTCGACGTGCGCGTCCGGGCCGGCAAGGTGGGCCCAAGCGCCCACCGCTGCCCATGCGGGGGAGCAGCAGCCGGCAGGGGCAGGGGACGGCATAGGGGAAGCACGGATTGCGCAGGCCGCCTGTCGGAACTGCGCACGGGCCGGAAGGGGCCAGCGCCGGCAGGGAAGCTGCGTCTGCGGCGAGGCTACATATCCGGAGCTGCCCCCGGTCTCCACCTTGGACCGTTCCAAGGCGATTCGGAGGGCAAGCTCATAGTCCGGATCCAGCTCGGAGTCGGAGCGGCTGCCGGAGCTCGACATTGCGCCGAATTAGATCGGAATCGGTGCGGGGAGATGAGAAGACGGAGCGAGAGAGAAGAGTGTGAGTGAGCTAGGGTTTTGAAGCGATGAGTCGGATGAGATTTTTTGTGGGACAACCCTGCGGTCGATGGTGGGCCGGACTTATCAGGCGAATGCGCCCGGATGTGACCGGGCCACCCCATTTCCGCCTTGTATTTGGGCTGGATACGAGGAGCGCCATTCGTTTGAGACCCGTTTAAGACGTTTGTCTAGATGAAAAAATCAGGACTGGTCAGTGATCGGACGGGCCGTCCGAGCGTTTGAGACCGGTTTGGGGCGCCTGGCTTAGATGCTCTAAGCCGCACGCAGCAGCATGACATTGATGCAAATCCCATTTATGCAATGTTGCGCAAATCTGTTTAACAGTAGAAACTTTACACACTTGCATCGTAATCCATAGTCTGGATTCCAGTACTAAGAAAACACCATATGCATCTAAAGCAAACATCCAAAAGGCCACAAGATATGTACTGATATCCATAAAAACCAGATGTTCTACGGTACTCCCTCCGTAAATAAATATACGAGCGTTTAAAATACTAAAATAATGATCTAAATGCTTTTATATTTATTTACAGAGGAACTACAAAATTAGGATAGAAGGACAAATTAGACCAACGCGATCAGCTAGCTTATTAAAGAACTGGTTCAGTCCGGCTGACAGCAACTCGGCGTGCTAGCTGCCGCAACAAGGAGATTGAGAGCGTCACTTGCGCCGTCGCTCGATGTGCATGGGTGCTTTGTTTGTGGGATGCGTATATAACGGCGGACAAATCATGTGCTCTGCGGTGCTGGAGCCTGCGTGGACGGATAACGCAGAGTAAGTTTTTGCCTGCCGGTGGTGTCGAGATCAGAGGCCACGGGGCACAGTTCAAGTGTACAGCAGTAGGCTGCTATAAACATCTGCTTGCAACTGTGGCACATGTTTCCACCAGAAATCGCAGATTTACTTTCTTCTTCCTTTTTACGTTTAACCTACTCGAACAGTATATTTACTGTATACGGCTGCATTCACGATCTACCAGTGCAGCGTAAAGGTTTTCGCCTGGTCACACGCAAATGGTAGAACTGTTCACGTTGACAGGGCACCGGCCAGAGCGCTGATCACGCGGGGAGGGGAGGAATTGTCTAGGCCTGGGATTGCTTTGACACTCCGCCTGGTCTTTGCCTGACGGCGGATCCAGCAAAGAAATTTCGTGTGGGGATACCCTTGCAAATCAGAGGAAATAAAGGGGTTTGGTAGTGGATGGAGGAAAAAATCAGGGCATCTTCAACGCTATCTCCTAAACTGAGAAAGTATCCGTCCGAACATTGGTACGAAGCTGACCATCTAACCCTTACACCATCCAACTGAAGAACACATTTCAAACAGAATTTGAATAAACCGGACAAATTTCATGCGGACCGGACAATTTTCATTTAAGCCGGACCATATTCATGAAAATCATATTTCCTTAAACAAAAGCGGACATAGCAAAATTTCCTAGTGTAAATATTCGCCGGGCGTGGAGACGTCCGTGTTCCGCGTCTTGTTCTTCCCCATGTCTGGCGAGGAAGAGCAAGATATGGGACATGGGACACGGACACGCCCACGCCCGTCTCCCACCTACTATTCCTCACCAAAGTTTGCCGCTTGGTTGCAACGTTTTCGATGGAGGTGAGGTCGATGATCGACCCGGATGGCCCCGCCTCCCAGTCGTTGTGGGTGGGCGCAAGCGAGGAGCCGGTGATGATGGTGGTTGCAACGTTCCCTTCCACGGGTGCTTGCGCTACCTCTGCGTCCGTCTCCACCATGATCTGCTTGAAGAGAAGATCGCTCTCCGGTCAATGACGCGAAGCTCCGAACGCTTGTGGCGGATTGTGCGGCGCTGCACACAGGATCGTAGAACGCTTGTTGCTCTAGCCTGGATCGTTCGTTGCCATGGTGGCCATGATCTACTCGCTCGCCTACTTGCCATGGATATGCCCCTCTACAAGTCGGTGTTCCTCAAGGAGCCGAGGTTGTACCGTTGCTCCTCCTACAACATTTGGATAGCGGAGACCGGCGGCGCAGGATGCTCCTCATCCGCCATGACGGCCTAGTAGTGCGCCTGGGCCATGGTGAAGCCGGCAACCGGCGCAGGTGCGGGCTTATCGTTGAACGCATCCTCCATCTTCCGGTCATCGTCCCCCTCGCTCACCTCTGGCGAGCCCGCGGGTAGTCTGGCCTCTCCCGCAACGCCCTAGAGCTCTCCGTTATTGCATCAGAGGTGCATGGAGGAGGAAGGAAAGCAGATGCAGTGTGATGCAGATCATGCCATGTGCGTCGACGTCTAAATAGCAAGTGTCGGCCAAACCTAGCGGTGTTCTGTTTTA
This sequence comes from Triticum monococcum, assembly GCA_034509565.1. NCBI lineage: Eukaryota > Viridiplantae > Streptophyta > Magnoliopsida > Poales > Poaceae > Triticum > Triticum monococcum. Next base: position 679,399,055 of record CM067845.1, read on the forward strand.
ATGCAGGCGCCAAAGTTGATTTATCGGCCTCCGCGTCTGTTTAATGCCGGCAGGTGGACGGTCAGGCAGTCGACTTTAATGTGGTAGAAAGTTGCCCCGTCCGATCACTTCTACTCCGGCATTGAACACGCACGGAGACCAAGCAGACTTGGAACAGACAAAGCTCTTGGTTAGCGCGCTGCTTAAATGTCGGCTCCAGTGACCGAGCACGTCCGCTCTAACCGGCATGAATCAGTGTGGGGTGCGGATGTGCGTTCACACGAGAGAGGGTGCCGGTACGGGACATGGTTTTAGGTAGGACCGTGTTGTTGGACGTGTCCATGACGGCGGTCCAGACGCCCGCAAACCTCCCTCTGGTTTGCTGAAAAACGGACACAACCCAAATAGGGTGTCCGCGTTGGATGGCAAACTGTAATACATTTATTATTGCCTTTAGTGCCTATTTCTAACAAATAGGACTCGTGATGTCTTCCCAAGTAAGCCATCCGGATAGTTGCGGATGATTGGAGGGTCCGATTTGAAGATGTCCTGAGTACTTTGTAACTTCTTGGCCCCCCTGATTTTGAACTGAACCCCTGTACAACGCAACCAGAGTACAACTAGAGTCTAGAAAAGGCATAAAGAAAACCAGTGAAACAAAACATTGTTGCCCTTGACGACACTTCTTCTACATTTGTGCACGGAGAGGGCACTTGTGAAAGCACTCGTAAGGCGTAACAAACAACCACTACAATGTCATCTCCATTGAGAACCACTCTGCATAGTGATTGCCATGACCATTGTACCTGTAGTGATCGCAGATGTGGAAGTTGACTGATTACCTCCCAAGAATGACGGGGTGAGGCTTGTCACACTATCTCGAAAAGACTTAGAGTCAAGCTTATGATCCATAGTTGTGTTGGGAAAAGATGATGGATACATGAGCATTGAAAAGATCATCAAGATGGTGATGCAAAAGGTCCGGATTTTGGCTCTTGAACACATGAGCTATAGTTCCTACAAAAACAAAACATTGATCTTGGCCAACTTCTATTTTGGATGGCAATCGATGGATGTGAGATGGTTCTAGGGTGGGTACATGTTCTAATTTCTTATCATCTGATGTCTTCCTTTGCTTGCCATGGTCATGTTATCCTTGACCTTGTTAGAGCAACTCTAGCAGACCCCGCATCCCGTCCCGACCCGTAAAATAACTGTCAAAATGCGGGTCGGGGCGGGATATGTTTTCCTGCCCCGACCCGCAAATATTTTTGCGGAGCGCGGCAAATCTTCTCCCTCAACCTCTATCTTCACGGGCTGGGAGGCCGACCCGAACTCAACCCCTATCCGCAGCGAGATTTGGCGGGAGGGACATTTCCGCGCGCCCTTTCCCGCTCCCCCCGCCATCCGCCACCATTGCCCCGCCTCCGCATGCTCCAGTGCTTCCTCCCACCCGTCCCTCACCGCTATGGACGACCCCATGCTGCCCCCCCCCCCGTCATCATCAAGGTCGCGCACGCTCCTTCCCCACAGGCGGATCTCGTCGCCGGCCATGTTGGCCCCGCCGCCGTCGCACAAGAAAACGTCGCGCCTGCCCGCAAGCGGCAGGGCAACGTGGTCGTGCAGGGCAGGAATCCGGTTGCCCCTGTCGCGATGGCCCGCGCTCCGGGCGCCAACACGGTAGCGCGATCCTGGCCGGCGGCGGAGAAGGTCGGCAAGGTCGCGGGCGTAAAGCAGATGCAGATTCCGGCTACAAAGAAGCGACATTCTTCATCGTCTCACTCCATCCCACCGCAAGGAGGTGCTCCGATGATGTCGCAATGGTGCCGCTCCCCCCGCAAGCGAGGTGTTCGACGAAATGGCCGGAAGGCATGCGTCTTCGGCCATGGCGATTTCCTTCATTTTTCAACATTATCCTCGATAGCTCGTGACTTGTTATTGTTCGCTATAGTGGTGATTCAAACAATGCAACAACCGAGTTCGTGAACTTGTTAGACACGAACGCGGTTGACATTGATCAAGCCCCATTCGCCGCATTCGACTACAATGAAACGAAGGCCGGCGTGGATGGTCATGGTTGTGAGGATGAATTGAAGGAGATTGAAGCGGAAGCATATGAGCAATCGCAAACAAAAACTGGGAAAAGCATACGATCAAAGAACTACACAATCTTGGAAGATCAAACTTTGATCAAAGCATGGAGTGCGGTGTCCCTTGATGCATGCATGGGAACTTCTCAAACCGTCAAGAGATATTGGCAAAGGATCGAAGACCAATACTTCCACATTATGGCAAAGCATCCCAATAAGACTCCACGTACATTTCGTTCGCTTCAAGGGCGTTGGGAGAATATCAAACCAATGTGCAGCCGTTGGGCAGCTTGCTTGGAGCAAGTACGCAATGCACCTCCAAGTGGCACCGTGGAGTCGAGTTTGTTTTGCCTTTGTTCAAGTTGTGCATCATCATATTTGCATCATGGAAATTGATTGCATCACTTTGTTCATATTTTATAGGACAAGATTGCTCAACATAGATACAAAGACATGGAAGTTTCGGAAGGCAAATTCTTCAAACTAGAGCATTGTTGGGAGCTGCTCCAAAATTGCGAGAAGTGGAAATTGATCGACAAAGAGTCCCCACCAAAGAGAGGCTCACTTAAAGACATGGATGAAGATAAGGATGATGATGGCACAAGAAATTTGCACAAGCCCGATGACAACAAGAAGATCAAGGAGTAGATGAAGAGAGAGCAAGAAGCATCGAGCTTGAGGGAAAAGATTGATGCCATGGTGCAATCAAACGAGCCGATGTTCTTGAAGTCGTTGGAGATCAAGAAAGAGTTGGCTGAGAAAAAGGCAAAGAAAAAGCAAGAAAAGTGGCAATTGCTCAAAGAAGAGGGGTTGCACAAAGCTGTCATTGAGGAGAGAAGAGCACGCGCTGCAGAAAACAAAGCCATGTCCAAGCTGCTTGCCGAAGAGAACAAGATCATGTCAATGAACCGCAATGACATGGACGATCTCACCAAAACATGGCATGATATGACAATGAGAGAAATCTTGAAGAGGAGAATGGTGGCGTCGGTCGGTGCGTGCTATAGTTCCGGAGATGTTTTCTCCGCTTCATATGATGGCAATGTTGATGATTTTGGTGCGCGAGTTGGAACAAGCGCAGGAGGTGGATTCGGTGATGGCGATGAACTTCAAGATGGACTCGATGGCGCGGAGTAGAGATCGACCAAGATGATGCCGGACATGGCACATACTTTTGCAGGGTCCTCTTTTTGTGTTTGCCGAACTGAACTTGGCTTTTATTTACGCGTAAAACTCATTTGAATCTGAATTTGTTTGTGAAACCCTATGTCAAATGCGAGATTTGCAGTTTTTCTGTTTACGGGTCGTCACGGTGATGCACGAGCAGAACCCGCAGAAGCCGACCTGTAAAAAAGTATATTTTGTGAATACACTTTTATACGGGTCTGTTTGAGAGGTTTACATCTGTGGCTGTCCACGCTGGCCCGTAAAAACGACTTTGCGCGAATTGCAAACGCGTTTTGCGAGCCGACGGGACGCGGGATCTGCTAGAGTTGCTCTAGACGTTGATGTCCACCATTTTGGCATGTGGTGCTCATTGCAGGACTTCTAGTCTTATCATGGGAGATTAGCCTCTCATGGATCGTTTAAGCGTGATGTGGCTTATCTGAATAGTGTTATGAGGCAAAACTCGCCGTCACCTTGAGTGCATCTGGATGCGTCCAATCTTTGCCCCGCACATAGCCAAAAAGACGTTTCTAGCTGTGTAGGGAAGATCAAACACATCGTCTGATCTATGAATGGTAGCAGGAGCCCCGACTTCTTAACAACTCTGATTAGAGAAAAGACATTGTGTATAAGTTTTTGGTGTGGTCGTTGCAGTAGTGTGCACTCGGCGGTGAGATGAATATGTGTCTTGTGTAAATGAGACTAATTGTTTGGTCCCCTTCCATACCTTTGTACTCGCGTGAGGTTCGAGATTGGGTGTATATGTATTATCACATACACACACTGCATATAAGAATTTCTTTTGTCAAAAAAATGGGTGTTCATTTGAATACCCATAAATTGAGCCGGGCCCACCCCTGCTTGCAGGGTATGTCGACGAGACAGTGATGACATCTTCCCTCAGCAGTTAGGCTAGTTATAGTGAGAGTAACTTAGCTAGTAACATAGCGCACTTCGAGAAAATTCGGCTTATGTGGCAAGTAATTAATGAGAGGTGGTAATATAATATGTTATTGTAACATAACGCTTTTCAAGACAAGATGAGCCTACGAGCTAATAAATGAAGCCATCTATGATACTAGTATTAGTATATTACTTTGTATTATGAAAATAGTAACATACATTAATGTCATATGTATGACACTAGTCTAAGTTACTGCCCACTATGACCAGCCTTAGGCCCTCAAACCTCTAATCCATCATGTCAGTGTATCATGCAATGTCAAAGTGAGGCATGTGAGAAATAATGAAGGTCTGGCTCTAGGAGGATCTGCATCTCTTCCGGCATTGCCGACTTGTTCTCCACGACGCCGATCCGGCAGGACCTTGACCTTGATGAGTCCCTGTTTGCGATCAACAACGACAACCTAGCTCCAGCGATGGAGCACCTTGATGAGTCTCTCTCTCTCTGATTTTGATGTAACTTCTTTGTTTTTTAGTTTTCTATGCGCTTTAAAAAAAGTTAATTCACGAATTTGTTTTGCAAAGACAGAGAAGAAGACGATTGGTTCCGTTTATTCCGCATAAACAGAAAAAGAAAATAGACGGGGCTAAAATGATCACTCCTCCTGGCACATAACGGTGGAAGAATGTGTTTACGGATACGATCATACGATTAACCTTTGGATTCCAATAACAAGGCATGACTTTCTCTTACTTTAGACAAGAACCTAACATTTCTTTTCCTGGTACTAGAAAAAGAGCCAAACCTTTCCAAGGCACCGGACGTACGTCGCCCATTTGCATTTCTTTATATCGGAGGGATAGGTGCACATCAACATCACGCACAACGCATCGCACTTTACAGTAGACCATTCCTTTACTCCAAAAGCTTAGAGGATGCTTGGATATGTTTTAGTCTGATGATTAAAAATAGTGAGACTAAAACTTGCTAACCTTATTCATGCTTGGATCCAAATATTAAAGAGACTAAAATCAAGTTATTGAGCATTTATTATCCTTCAAACCCCCCAATCCAGAACTCGCATGTGTTAAAGAAGAGGAATTAAATGAGGAGAGAGAGGGCTAATACATATTTTAGTAGGTTTCCTATGACTAAAAAACTTTAGCCTCAAAACTAGTTCTAACCTCTCTTTAGTCAGAGGTACTTAAAACTTTAGCCTCTAAAAAAGATTATTTTTAGTCAGACTAAAAATAATCCCTTGATCCAAGCACCCTCTATTCGTGCCGTAGCGTTCGGTATCCACCTAATTTCCCCTATCATTTTGTGCAATAGTCATCTGTGCCCTCCGGTTTCCAGAAGTAATAATAATCCGTCTCCACCGCGGCAAATGCGGTGCGCCGTGCGCGGAGTCTGGGTCACGTCACGTCCTCTCGAGTCGACCTCGCGGTCGCTGTGGTGTGGGTTCAGATCGCCCCGTCACCGCCTTTCAGGTCCAGCAGATCGACGATCGCGATCGACGGATGGCTCGTGGAAAGGTGGCAGCGGGCGGGGCGACCCCTGGCCCGATCGTGTCCCGACGGCGACGGCGGCCTAACCGTGCCTCCCTCACGTTACCCGTCGCGGGTCGCTCGGCCGAGATCGGCACGAAAGCGGGGCGGCGACGCGGCGCCGGTCGGTTAGAGGCCGTCAGGCCGCGACCTGCTCGATGCTAGCCTGTGCGTGGATTCACGGGAAGCGAATGGCGCGTTGTGACGGCTGTACACCACCAGACCAGACCAGACCAGACCGGACCGGACCATGTGGCCGTGTGCGTGGCTCTGTCCCCGCTGCTCGATCGAGTCCAGCCGGCGCATGTGGCCGTCGCGGCTCGCGAGGGCTTCAGGCGGTACGTGTCCAGCAAGCTGAGAACGCGCCTCGCGCTCGTGCGCCCCAAGGGCGACCGGCACCGTCCACTCAACAGCTTGACTTGGGACCCTAAAAAAAACAGCTTGACTTGGAGCCGCGACAGCACACGCGTGTCGTACTACATTCGTACTAATCCTCTCCCTTCGTGCGATTTTTCTCAAAATTATAGGCTTTGAAAATTTTATTTTCTAGAAAAACATGTACTACATCTCAAATACCAAATATATATGCACACACATCCAGAGAAATAGATTTCATATTGTAAATGTTTGTGGATATCGAGAGTTTTCTCTATATAAACTTGGTCAAAGTTTAAGAAGTTTTCTTCAAGTCATGGTTTCTCTTTCCGTCTGTCGACTGTGGTGTCTAGGCCACCCACTCCTTCCAAATTTCGTCGGCGAGCCTGTGGATCCACCTTCCACTACCTGCCGTTCAGACGGTCAGTGGCGAGTAGGGGCATCCTGGTGCCTTGGCTTCAACTAGTAGTTTGGGTTAGTTTTTTTTTTCCTTTTTCTTCTTGCAAGGAGGTGTTTGGATAGATGACGACACTTCATCTCTATTGGATCTTTCGCGCCCTATTTCTCCTCTAGCTTGTCCAATGGGACGGAGTGAGCTCTGGCGTAAATTCTTGCCACATCAGGCGCGGTGAGGTTAAAATTTCTCACCGTGCGGAAGCGGTGAGGACATTTGGTGTCAGGCGCTTCAGGCCGATTCAAGAGTTCTATGCCGATGACTGCAGTTCTGAAGCACATGCTATGAGGGTCGGTGTTGTTGCAAAAGTGGAGCTCCGGAAGGAATGCCGACGCCAATGGTTGGAGGGGATGATGGTCCAACCAGAGGCGACATCGTCACGGTGGAAGGTGATGGAGCACCATGGTGAAAGAGGACAGAATGAGGGTGATCAGCTGAACAAACAGACAATTAGTTTATAGAACCTCCAATAGACCCCGTATTTGTAAAATAACTACCGTTTAAGAGAAGTTTCAGCACAAAAACGCCTCCAACAAATCCTGTAAATGTGAATTGAATTTACACAATCCTGTAAATTTGATCTCAACTTCGCTTCGGTTTAGATGAAGTTTTGCTTCCTGTAAACTTTTGGCACAAGGTAACCGCCTGAAACTGTCGCGTTGCAGGAAAGCCACCGTGCCGCAGCCGCTTTGCCGGAAAACCACTGTGTCGTTGCCGCGCCCATGAACAGTTGTTGCTTCGTCGTAAAGCCACCATGTCGCTGCTGATTCGTTGAAAAACCGTTGTGTCGTTGCCACCCTGTGGACAACCACGTCGCCGAAAAGCCACCATGCCGCCGTCGCTTCGTCAAAAACCCACCGCGTTGCCGCTGCCTCGCCAGAAAGCCACCGTGCCACCGCCACTTTGCCGAAAAATTGTCATGTCGCCGTCGCATCACCGCCATGTCGTCGGAATGCCGTGACGTGCGTCACTGACCAACGGGCCCTAGGTCATTATCTAGTTTTTTTAATGAACAATAAAATAAAATCATGTTTAAGAGAAAAAGGTTACAAGATCTGATAAAAGTACCTCTTAGGAAGCTTCCCCTGAAATTTATAGATATTCTATAAAAGCACTTTTACATGAAGTTTTTAGAGGAATTATCTTTTAAGACGCGCATAGCCGAAAGGCCTGGATTTTTTTGCATATAATACATGTCTCATTAATAATATAAAGATTCAGTTACAAGCCACGTAAAACATTGATATTGATGGGGAACGTTGCAGAAAACAAAAAATTTCCTACGGTTTCACCAAGATCCATCTATGAGTTCATCTAGCAACGAGTGATCAGATGCATCTACATACCTTTGTAGATCGCGAGCGGAAGCGTTTACTAGAACGTGGATGATGGAGTCGTACTCGCCGTGATCCAAATAACCGATGACCAAGCGCCGAACGGACGTCACCTCCGCGTTCAACACACGTACGGAGCGGATGACGTCTCCTCCTTCTTGATCCAGCAAGGGGGAAGGAGAGGTTGATGAAGATCCAGCAGCACGACGGCGTGGTGGAGGATGCAGTTGTCACGTGCAGCAGGGCTTCGCCGAGCGTCTGCGCGAGAGGGAGAGGTGTAGCAGGGGAGAGGGGGCGCCAAGATGCAAGGGTGCGGCTGCCCCCTCCCTCCCCCCCTTTATATAGGCCCCTGGGGGGGGGGCGCCGGCCCTTGGGAGATCCAATCTCCAAGGGGGGTGGCGGCCAAGGGGGGTGGAGTGCCCCCCAAGGCAAGTGGGGCGCCCCCCCCCATCCTAGGGTTCCAACCCTAGGCGCAGGGGGTGGGCCTAGGGGGGGCGCACCAGCCCACTAAGGGCTGGTTCCCCCTCCCACTTCAGCCCATGAGGCCCTCCGGGATGGGTGGCCCCACCCGGCGGACCCCCGGGACACATCCGGTGGTACCGGTACAATACCGGTGACCCCGAAACTTTCCCGATGGCCGAAACTGCACTTCCTATATATAATTCTTTACCTCCGGACCATTCCGGAACTCCTCGTGACGTCCGGGATCTCATCCGGGACTCCGAACAACTTTCGGATTACTGCATATACATATCTTTACAACCCTAGCATCACCGAACCTTAAGTGTGTAGACCCTACGGGTTCGGGAGACATGTAGACATGACCGAGATTGCTCTCCGGTCAATAACCAACAGCGGGATCTGGATACCCATGTTGGCTCCCACATGCTCCTCGATGATCTCATCGGATGAACCACGATGTCGAGGATTCAAGCAACCCCGTATACAATTCCCTTTGTCAATCGGTATGTTACTTGCCCGAGATTTGATCGTCGGTATCCCAATACCTTGTTCAATCTCGTTACCGGCAAGTCACTTTATCGTACCGTAATGCATGATCCCGTGACCAGACACTTGGTCACTTTGAGCTCATAATGATGATGCATTACCGAGTGGGCCCAGTGATACCTCTCCGTCATACGGAATGACAAATCCCAGTCTTGATCCGTGTTAACCCAACAGACACTTTCGGAGATACCCGTAGTATACCTTTATAGTCACCCAGTTACGTTGTGACGTTTGGTACACCCAAAGCACTCCTACGGTATCCGGGAGTTACACGATCTCATGGTCTAAGGAAAGGATACTTGACATTGGAAAAACTCTAGCAAACGAACTATACGATCTTATGCTATGTTTAGGATTGGGTCTTGTCCATCACATCATTCTCCTAATGATGTGATCTCGTTATCAATGACATCCAATGTCCATAGTCAGGAAACCACGACTATCTGTTGATCAACGAGCTAGTCAACTAGAGGCTTACTAGGGATATGTTGGTGTCTATTATTCACACATGTATTACAATTTCCGGATAACACAATTATAGCATGAATAAAGACAATTATCATGAACAAGGAAATATAATAATAATGCTTTTATTATTGCCTCTAGGGCATATTTCCAACAGATATTACAGGACTAAAAAGATAGGATAATCCTATGCAAAAAACTAGCGTCTGGCCTTCTCATTAAGGAAAAGGAGACATATCACCTCTTCACCCAAGCTCGACGCGGCTCCATCGCTGATTAGCAGCTTTACGGACCTTCAAAGTAGTTTGCCTGAAGGAAAACCATTGCCATTAAAAGAATCAGACCGGGGCAACGTGTTCCCGGACACGCCATCGAACTCCAGAATTGACACCCCCGCACGACTACGACGTTGGAGGAGGAAACCAGAACTGTCAGCCTCCAACCACAAACCCAACACAAGATGCATCATCTTCCAGCTATCACTTGCGTAGACAAGCGTCTGCGCGTACTCCTGGACGACAAAACCTCCCTGCTCCACCATGACGTCGGAGACAACACCGCAGCAACGGGGACAAAGCAAAAGGAGAGGCACACCTGATGGAGTCGCCCCCCCCCCCCCCCCCCCCCGTCTCGCCGACACCATCCATGAACCCTAATATCGTCGATCTGAAGGATTGGCAAACACACGATACCACCAACTCCGAGACGCCGCCATGAAGGACACCGCCGGTGTGGGAGTGGAGTTGAGGCAGATTTATTCGTCCGGACGCCGCTCCCACCACCCCAACGATGCGTCACGACCTACAAACCCAAACCCTAACTACAGAGCGGAGGAACGAGGCCCCTCCCCCTGCCACCGGAACAACAGTCGAAGAGAGAGTGGGCCAGCGCCCTCGCTGGTGGAGATCGGTGGGAAAAGTTCGCCTCCCTAGTCGCCTCGTCTGTGGCGGTGGCTAGGGTAGGGAACGCTTCGTAACAGCCCAAGAGCTAACCTAGGCCTGGAATAAATTCAAAAGAATACGAGCACCAATGTCAAGTATAGGACTTGAAGCTGATGAGCTGAGATACTATTGTCCTCCGAACCCTCCAAGCATATGTTGGTTTACTTTTAGAGGAATTGTTGGAGTCGCTCTTACTATTTCTTTGACACATACACTAAATGTTGTTAAATAGTTTTTTCCAGATGTGGTCAGTATAATTTAGAAGGAAAAGTACTCATCGAGGAATAACCTTTTTATGCGACTGAAAAAAAATCATGGAATAACTTTTTTTGTGACTAGAAAAAAAATCGTGGAATAACCTTGTTGTACTTTGCCACAGCTCCCTAAAAGTACAAACAATCACGGAATAACATTTTTGTTTTGCGACTGGAAAAATCATGGAATAACCTTTTCTCTGATATTCTGGCTTATCCGAACAAATCATCTCATATTCTCGTCAGACACCTGTAATCCAATCCCAAAAGCAACAAACACTTGAGATTCCAACACAGCAGAAATGTTCCCTCCAAAAATGGGGAAGCAGAAGTTTGAGCCAAAGTAGACAGCCAGCAACTCCAACCTCCAAACCAAGCACTACTTCATCCAGTAGTACAATCTTCTGCAAGTGCAATCCACCGCCGTAGTTTCCCAAATTCATTTCCAAACGGGACAACACGCTTGCACAGCCGTCTCGGAGCACAGCTCAACTTTGACTTGCCCTTGTTTTTTTTTTCTAAAAAAAACTTTGACTTGCCGTGCAAATAACCAAAGCACTGATCGGAGGAGTGAGACACGCTAACTCTGATTTGTACTGCGGATAAAGAAACCAAACCAGAAACACCAATTCTATTCTAGAAAGAAGAGAAATCCACGGAGGAGATCACACCGTTTGTGACCCGTGACGGACGTGACGGAGTCCGCCGGCGCCGTCTCATGCCGCCAAAGGCCAAACACTTTTACCACCCCTGGTTTCCGTCTTCTTTTTTGGCAAAGCCCCTGGTTTCTGTCGGCGTCGAGGAGAAAAAAAAATAGCTCCTGGACCGTGACCGGCGAATTCTAAAAAGAAAATCAAAATGACTGCGAAATTCCAAAAAGGAAAATAAAATTAATTTGACTGCGAAATTCCGCCGAGAGTCGCACCTACCCCCCTCCCCGGCCGGACTATAAATAGTGGCCCTCCCACGCCTGCCCTCCTCTTCTCTCCTCTCTGCATTTTTTCCACCCACCGGTTTTGCGCTTTGGCCCCTCAGGAACAGGAGAATCCGCGTCAGCCCCCTCGGCGTGATCCTCGCCGTGCCCGCCCGCTGCAGTCCAGCTCGCCGCCCGCCGTCCCCGTGCGCGCCGCGGTTTAGCGTCCGTCCGGCGGAGATTTCGTGCTCCGCGGGCCAGATTCGCCGTGCGGCCAGCCGCCGTCCAGCTGCTCCTCGTCGGTTTCCGCCGATCCGTGGTCGGGTCCAGCTGTTTGCGGCTGTGCGGTTCGGGTCGCGGCCAGGTGTGCGGCATTGGAGACCCTCGGCGTGGGGATTTCCTGCCGGAGGGAGCTTTGCGGACGAAAAAGCTGCCTTCGGGAGGAACTCTTCCAGCCCCGAGGGTTTGGTCTGGTGTGCGGGGGAACGGAGGCCTCGTGTTTCGCGTGGGGTTTAGTTGGATTTCGTGTAGTGCGGAGCAGAGAAGCTTGGCCTATTTAGCGCGCCAGGCCCTCTGGTGGAAGCCCTCACACCGGAGATCTCCTCGCCCAAGAGGAGAGACGCCGTCGGAAGGGAATTCCTGCCAATCCCCAAGGTTTCCACTGGCTTCCTCTAAATTTTAGTTTTGCTTGCCGTCCAGTGTTACCCATGGGTTACTGATCAAGTTTCCTATTGTGAAATGTCAGGTTCAGGATTTCCTCCTCGGCGAGAAATTCTACCAGTTCTCCAGGTTTCTCTGGCTTTTTAAGGATCTAACAATTGTGAGAGACTGGGAACTTTCAGCCTGCCCAGGGTGGTGTTATTGCGATGGGCAATCAGAATGGGACCCCCGGGAACGATTACTACAACCGGTTCCCGAGGGAGCATCCTGCTTCCAGGTATGCCGATGGGATTGAAGATGATAGCTACTCAGACTTGAAGAAATCTGACAAGCCCTGGCCCGATGCTGACTCGTTTAGGCCCACCGCCGCTGGTATTCTGAGGCAAGGGTTGGATCCGACATCCATCTCTGTCCTCGGGCGCAAGACGGCGGACCTAAGGGAGCACTATATCCTCGGCCGGAAGCTTGGGCAGGGCCAGTTTGGGACGACTTACCTCTGCACCAAGATAAGTACAGGGTGCGACTTTGCGTGCAAGACCATCCTCAAGCGCAAGCTCATCACCAAGGTGGATGTCGAGGATGTGCGCCGTGAGATCCAGATAATGCACCATTTGTCGGGACACAAGAACGTTGTCTCGATCAAGGATGTCTATGAGGACGCGCAGGCGGTCCACATTGTGATGGAGCTCTTGCCTGGCGGGGAGCTATTTGACCGAATTCAGGGGAACGGGCGTTACAGTGAGATGAAGGCTGCAGAGATCACAAGAATTGTTGTCAGCATTGTGGCTATGTGCCATTCACTTGGTGTGATGCATCGTGATCTCAAGCCAGAAAATTTCCTCCTCCTTGACAAAGATGATGACCTGTCCATAAAAGCAATTGATTTTGGCCTATCTGTCTACTTCAAGCCAGGTATGGTATATAATCTCGATGCATGTACAGGGATATTTTTTTAAGCAACAAATAATTGCAGTACTGTTTTTCTGTATAATATTTTGTTGATTCTGAAATGTGGTCACATTCAGTTACATTCCTGCTGCACCCTTAACGATCATTATACGAGCTGCCACTTCAGCATTCAAACTAGTATATAACATCATGGCATGCATGTACTGGGATATATTTTTTAAGCAACAAATAAAAGCCATACTGTTTTTCTGCCTGTTTTGCTGTATAATATTTTGTTGACACTGAAATGTTTTCACATTCAGTTACATTCCTGCTGCACCCTTAGCGATCATTATACAAGCTGCCACTTCAAAATTCAAACTAGTATGTAACATCATGGCCTGAATGTTGTATATCTTGTTGTTTCAACAACACATGTGAATATTAGCTTATCATTGCTGCTTATTACGAGGATGAGGCAAATTGAAAATGAAACTCTGTTTCTACCTCATTCATGCTCGCATGTATCTGCATTATATGCACCCATCCCGTGTGTGAAGTGTTGTTATTTTCTGAATAAACTATTAATTTTCTTTATTAACTTTGCTAATTTACCAATTCAGGCCAGGTTTTCAGTGAGCTAGTTGGCAGCCCGTTCTATGTTGCTCCTGAGGTGTTGCACAAACGCTATGGGCCAGAATCTGATGTGTGGTCAGCTGGAGTGATACTCTATGTATTGCTAAGTGGGGTTCCACCATTCTGGGCAGGTGATTTCTTTAAACTATGGTGTTAAATTTGAGTCTATTGTCTTCCGGGAATTTCTAAACTGATCAATATTGATTTTATCAGATACACAGAAAGGCATATTTGATGCAGTTCTGAAGGGGCACCTTGATTTGGAATCAGACCCTTGGCCTAAGATATCTGACAGTGCAAAGGATCTTATAAGAAAGATGCTTTGCAATTGCCCTTCAGAGCGTTTGAAAGCCCATGAAGTGCTACGTAAGTATATTTTATTTATTTCTTCACCCTTGCAAATTGTTTTAGTAGTCACGAACATTTTCCTTTTGTACTTGTTTACCAATTATATGTTAATGCCAGGGCATCCATGGATCTGCCAAAATGGGATGGCCACTGATGGAGTTTTGGATCCTAGTGTTATCTCTCGGCTCAAGCGGTTCTCTGCAATGAACAATCTACAGAAATTGGCTCTGAGAGTGAGTTTTCTCAGCAATTTTTTCCATTTCACATCTTTGGATCTTTACAAGTGTAATAGTTGAAATTTTGGTGAATATTAACTTTATGCGGTATAATGGTCTCATGGATCATGGCTCTGTTTTGTTTGGATTTTCCTATAATATGTTAGTTTACGACACATACATAGTTACTGTGAATCATCAATTGACATTACAGTTCACACGAACATGCCATTGGTCATGAATGGATTCTATTGCTGCCATGCAAGCAAGTTCATTTGAGCTGCTGCTTTGGGAATATGCTTTTGTTTTTGGCATTTAATAGTAACTGTGTGGGTTAGGCACATGCTGGAATTTAATTTGTTTCGTTATGCCCTGCATCTATCAATTTTGTAAACAGTACGGCCCTGTTTCTTCTGTGACACTTTATATGCTTCCAGGTGATAGCTGAGCGTCTTTCAGAAGAGGAGATTGCTGGATTAAGAGAATTATTCAAGACAGTGGACATAAAGAATAGAGGTGTAATCACTTTTGGTGAGCTTAGGAAAGGTCTGACAAGATATGGCAACGAATTGGTGGATACCGAGATTTGTGATATAATGGAAGCGGTAAGTGCGTGCTTCTGATTATTATGAAGGCTCGTCCATATGTGTGGAATGTGTAAATATTTTCCTGCTTCAAACACTGTTTAGCCACTACACACTATTCTTCAATTCTTATGTGGTTCTGGGATATCCTCTGTTGGAAAAGGCCTAATCAATAGATATCATTCCTGTGATTACATATGGCATTTTTTTTGCTGAAAAATGCCTAAGCTGTAGATATATAGTATGCAGTAATAATATATATATATATATAACATGCATTTCTTGATTTGTTGGTAGGATATTGTCTGCATTGCTGTCCTACTTCATCTAATCTGTCTGAACCTTTTTCAGGCTGATACAGACACCGATGTAACCATAAACTATGAAGAATTTATTGCTGCAACCATGCCTCTAAACAAGATAGAGCGGGAAGAGCACTTGAAGGCAGCTTTTACATATTTTGACAAAGATGGCAGTGGCTATATCACAGTCGACAAGCTTCAACGAGCCTGTGCAGAATATAACATGGAGGGCACTCTCCTTGAAGAGATTATTTTAGAGGCCGACCAGAACAATGTAAGTTGATTATCCCACTCTAAAATATCATGGCATCCCTGTTAATTCTTAGTATCATCATGTAACTGTGGCTCTGCCTCATGAAGAAGCTGTAACACTTTTGCGACCACATTAATGGTAGGCATATAGTCAATTTAGACATGTGTAGTGTTTTGGGACTTGCATCTTTGATACCTACTGCAGTGGGTCTTAATTCCAAGTGTCATTTAACTTATGAAACTGTATCTTTGTCCTTGGTTGCATTGGGTATCTACCACCAGTTACGCCTAATACCCAGCGTCTCAGCAGCTCAAAAAAGAAAAATCTATATAGGAACAGCACGAAGCACATAGATATCAGATTGCATACAGATTTTGAAATCTGCATTGTAAAAAAAGATCTATATATAGTGATAATAGCTCGTACTACGTAAAAAACAACTTTGTAATAGTGATCTTAGCTGGATAATACTATGAGAAAAATTATAGTGTTACTTTCAGCATGACCTACATCACCGCTGATTTGTTTGTCAGAAACCAACTCAATCTAATGAATGTGCATTATCTTTTTTTTTTCAGGACGGTCAAATTGATTATGCCGAATTTGTAGCCATGATGCAAGGCAACGCCAACGGTGGCAATATTGGACTTGGGCGTCCAACAATGGAAACCAGTCTGAATGTGACCTTGAGAGATGCAGCTCAAGTACATTAATGCACAGATTATGTTCTCTTCTCATTGCCATTATGTCCATGACCCAAATTGGGTTGTGGGCATGTACTTCTGAAGTACGAGAAGAGAACTAGTCGATTCTTCCGGCGGCATTTATCGAAAATAAGCTGGGCTAGCTAGCAGTACAGTCATTGTGAGAGACAGCATCGTGGGTTACATATAGTAAGTAGTTGTGTCCTGGTTCATATGACTGCAAGACTGGCTGCTATCCAGCAGGTGGAAGTAAGAGGGCGTGCGTCAAGTTCGTTTGTTCTTTGTGTGATCAGTTGTGTACTTTGTGTCTAATGAAAAACTTGTCTTCATGAAATGTCATATTCCCCAAGTTTGATCTTAGTACTGCTATAATTTCTAAAATTACGATTACGAATCTATCTGCACAGATCATAATCAAGCAGCCTCAGAAGCTCTGGCTGTGGTTGGTAAGGGAGGACAACAAAGGGCTGGCACAGCACACCAGTTCATGATTTTGCATAGACCAATTTGTTTAGTACTCCGTCCGTAAAGAAATATAAGAGCATTTATATTTAAATCACTAAAATAGTGATCTAAGCGCTTTTATATTTCTTTACAAGGGAGTAGATGACAGATTTACAGTATGAGTATGGCTATTCTATATGTGTAAGTGCTACAGTATATTTTTCTTCACTTTCTATGTAAAAGATCTGACGAAACCTGAAGGAGTGCTGGCTGGCTCAGGTCAGGTGGCCTCCGACACCCGGGCCTCCTGCGCCACAGCTATCTCCTACACACGAGCCAGGCAACACTGTAAGTATAGTACGTACAACGGTACAAGAAATTACTGTATTTTCGCATAGCAGCAAGCGGCAATGTTTTACCTTGACGTCTCCGTCTCTGGACAGGACGCACGTCGACGTGACCGCGCTGCCGTGGCCCAGCAGCCACCCGACCTCGCACACCACGTCGCTGTCCTCGCCGTCGCCGCTCACCTTGAGCGAGCTCCACAGCTGCTTCGGCAGCAGCGTCACCACGCCGGCACCGTCCCTCGCTGTCCTCCGCGGCTCCTGATCCGGCCCCAGCCCCGCGAACTTGCCCTGCACACCAGACATGTCAGTGTCACGCACGGCTATCTTCGATCTCGATGGACTGTGCGGTACGTGCTGCAGGAGGAGGCTCACCGTCACGGGGTCCAGCGCGCCGGAGAACCTGGCGGTGCTCTCCCACTGCCCCGCCACCTCCGACGCGGCGAGCCTCTCACCGGCGGCGAAGGCGGACTCGCGGAGCGCGCAGCCGCCGAGCTGGTCGCCGTTGCGGTAGGGGCCGTACCACTGCTCGGAGAACACCTTGACGCCGCGCAGCCGGGCCGCGTCCTTGGCCAGCGCCACCGTCTGCACCAGCCTCACCCGCACCTCCGCGTTGTCCGGGTGGCAGATGCAGTGCTCCACCTCCAGCACGGCCGAGGGGCCCTTGGGCCACGTGGCCACGTAGGAGCCCCCGCCGCTGTAGGTGAAGGCGGTGGCGGAGGAGACGTGGCGCTGGTGGGAGGTGTGCACGGTGGCGGCGTCGGCCTCGCAGCCGACGGTGGGGAGGAGGCGGACGAGGCGGTAGTGGAGCGCGCCCGGCGCGGCGGGGTCGGCCAGCGTGGGGCACTGCGTCTGCCAGTCGAAGACCTGGACCCCCCACTCGCGGTACGCGTCCGGGACCACGTTGGCCGGCAGCTCCACGGGCTCGCCGGCCACCGTGAAGTCCGCGCCGAAGCCGTCCCACTCGCCGGACACCCGCGCCGCGAACTCCGCCCACTTATCTGCGCACGCACGTAGTACCAAGTTTCAGTGTCCAGTTTAGTCATGGGCTCTGTCAGTCAAAAGACATGAGCTAGTTCATGCTGGGTGGTGACTGACCTGGCTGCGCGCCGGCGTCCGGGTCGTTGGTGGCTGCGGTGGTTGGGGTCGCGGGCGAGACGGCGCGCGGCGCCGATCTGGCGGACGCCGAGGACCTGGTGCTGGTCCGTGGCCGAAGCAGCAGAGGAGACGGCGGGAGAAGCGCGCGCTGGTGGTTGGCGCTGGCGTTGGCGCTGGGGACGGGCGCCAGGCGTTGCGTCGACACGGGATGCATCCGTTCTTTTTTTTTTTCACTCGCCCTTGCGTTATCTTTTCGGCGGATTGGTGTTTTCCCGTGACCCGGGCTATCCTGTTGCTCAGGGCTCAAGGCCGATCGATGGCAAAGTAGATAAAAAATGTGTGGGCGTGGTTGGGATGAGGGAGTTCGTGGCCACGCTCGCCGCTCGTTCAACATGTTGCGTCCCCGGCCGGCCTTTGGCGACAACTGTAACATCATCCGTGGCTCAGTATGAAAACGATCGAAGATTCTCCACAACATCTCCAATGGCAGATCAAAGTTTTGCTACCCAAATCCATTTTGGATGGAGGAGAGAGAAATTTTAGCTGCCTACATTTTTTCCTGCATACCCATATTTTCAGAACCAAATTAACAAAGTTGTACTAAATTAGCGACACTTATTTTGAAACGGAGTGAGTATTTCATTGCGTAATTAAACAACCGCTGCACATTATACATAAAACATGTATAAACTAGAGGATACCCGAATTGGTTGATGAAAGTTTAGGTTGATAATATGAGAACCAAAGTTAAAAATATGTATTTGGTTATGTATATTTGTAACAATATTTATAGATATGAGTACGAATTAAACGGATTTCCCCCCATATATGGTTGCATGTTGTGCTTGGTCTTTTTCGATGCATGATTGCATGTTAAGGTGAGTCTTATCTCATTCATAATTGTATGATGAGGTAACATTCTTGCATACTGAGATAAATAAGTTAGTGGAGATGACTCTCTTAGGTATATAAAATTAAACACTACCACAATCACAATTAAACATCCCTACCACCACATTGAGACCAAAACTAGCTACACTACGACTAAAACTAGGTGTCGTAGTGTCTGGCCTCGCCGTTGTAAAACATCTCATCATCCTCCTCACGCTGGTCAAACATCTTCTCACGCTCGACCTTGAGGCAGGCAAGCTCGTGGCACTTGCGCTTGCTCTGCTCCTTGGCGCGCTTGGCCGTGACTTACGCCTCGGCCAAGCAATGGTCCTTATCCTCAGCTCAGGGGACGACCTTAACGGGAGGCGCGATAGCGGCCGCGAAGCCGACATTGCAGGGAAGCACCCAAAGAAAGCAGAGTGCCATGATGTTGTACCACGTGTCGCTTCCTTTGCTACGGTGAACGTGCCAATCCACACACATGCATTCGTGTTTGGGTTACGGATCTCAGTCGCCACTTGCCGCATAGCCGAAGCCTCACGCCCCGGTACTTCGGCGGCGGCGATGGCTGCGATGTGTTGGCCGATGGGATGCACGGGACGCTGGAGCAAGGTGAGGAGCCCAGAGAGGCACGACAGGAACGTGGATCTTAAGAGCAGATCGGCCGGCGGGGTAGCGGCGGGTGTCGGGGCTGCTGTGGGAGTGGCGATGACGATGGTCACCATGGAGGCGGATGGGACGCCTAGGAAGTTTCATGTAGTGACATTTGCCTTTCTCGTGGCTGATTTTGGTCTTTTGGGTGGCGTGATAGGCTGGATAAAAAAATGGGCCTTAGTAACAAAATTTGGTTGCCTACCCAAATTGTTTCGCTCCATTCAAATTTGTGTCTGAGCCAGTTTGTGGGGAAATAACACAAAATTTCAGTTTTGAGGTTTCAAGGTATTTTTTGGGTGTGTTACTGGAGACACTCTGGCCCAAGTCATGCACCTATTGCAACTGTGACTCGCTCCGCAAATTGATTGTAGCTCAGAGGTTAGGTTCCTTGTGGCTGAATCAATCCACTAAGATTTAAATCCTACACTTGGCACTGATGCTAGTATTTTTCTGAATTTATTTCAACCTTTCTGGGGACATTCGTTTAGTGGGAGAAAACATTTCCGTTGGCTACGAGGTGTCTGTGATGACTTCGTCAATCTTAAGATATTTTGCCGACTTAGTATTTTAAAGATGCTCATATGGGTAGAATGTGCGTGCATTCATAAAGGTAAGCATATGTGCGTATTTGTGGGTATGTGGGATTTTACTATGCTAAAGAAAATCATGACGCGCTCCTCCCCCCCGGACAGTTGCCTTGGCTAAAGCGCCAGCAGTTTAATTTGTTTTTCCTTCAGTCGTTCGCTTTGTCTCATTTTTTATATATAATTTAAGAAATGTCTAAAATAGATAAATTTCAAGAATTTCTTCACTTTTGAATTTTCTTCTTTGCAGTGTTGAAATTGTTGGCACAACTACTAAAAAATGTTTCAACATGCATCTGAATATTTTTAATGTTTTTTTGATATTATTCAAAAACATGTGTTTAAAAAAATGTTAATCATGTATTTGAAAAAAATCGAAGGTATATCAAATATATGTTTCAGATGTGTACAAAAAATGTACTACGTGTCTAACAAAAAGAAGATGCCAAAACATGTATTTGGGAAAATGTTAATTATTGTATTTATAAAGCTTAACCATGTATAAGGAAAATGTTTTTTATGTATATAAAAAATGTGCAATATGTATGAAAAAGTAGACATCAAAACATATATATGGAAAAATGTTAACTATTCATTTTTTTTAATGTGTATAATAAAAATGTTTATTATGTATTATGGAAAAAGTACACATCAAAACATATAAATGAAAAAAAATCTTAAACTATTATAAAATGAATGTGCTGATTGTATACGAAAAATATACAAACTGTACGAAAAAAATAGACATCAAAACATGTATATATAAAAATTATTTATCATGTATTTTAAAAATGTAAACATATATGCTGTACAAAAAATGTACAATGTATATGAAAAAAGGTAAAAAACCAAAGAAACCGAAAAGAAACTAAGAAAAGTCTGAACAACCAATGCAAAATAGTGGAACATAGTGGAAAATACATAATCCAAAGAAAACCAAGAAAGAAACAAATAAAACTGAAGCATAAAAAAGAAAAAAAAACCAAGGAAACCAACATAAAACAGAACAGTGTGAAAACGAAAGAAATAGAAAAAAGTAGAAGAAATACCAAAAACTCCCGAAAAGAATGACGCAGACGAGTGAACGCCATAAATGATGATGCGACAATAATAGGCCGACCAAGACTGTATGTGTCGTATCGTCAAATGCTTCAGGTGAGATATAGTTCTCACGGTCCAAAGGCAGGCACATTTTTATTTGGGATAAGTATATTTTTCGCCCTCGAACTCTTCCGAGAGTTTAGAAATCGTCCCTCAACTTAAAACCGGATAGTTTTCGTCCCTCACGTCGCTTCGGACGGTTTTCGCCCGCATGAACAGTAAACCGATAAACAGTAAAAAAATTAAAAAAGAAAAAAGTCAAAAAAATCTGAAAATTTGTGGGATCAAAGTTCTTCGGGGGCGCAAGGTGTGTGTGAAATTTTTTGTGCTATTTAGACATTACAGGAGCTCGTGACAAAGGAAAAACCATAAATATGTACGTTAGTGAACAGTAAATTAAAAAAAACAGAAAACAAATTCAAAAAAGTATGAAAATTGTTGACATACAAGATGCTCGGGTGCTCAATGTGCCTGCAAAATTTCATGATGTTTGGACATTGTGGGAGCTCGTGGCAAACAAAAAATGGCTGGGAAAGAAACTTTGGAAAAGTGCACTATTTTTTTGCTAGAACTCCTCCTATGTCATTTCAGCACGAAAATATGCAAGTACCTTGCACACCCAAGCATCTTTGATGCCAAAAAAATTCATATTTTTTTGCTATTTCTTTTATTTACTGTTCACCAACGTACATATTTACAATTTTTTCTTTGTCATGAGCACCTGGAATGTCCAAACAATATGAAAATTTGTATGCACCTTGCGCACCCGAGAAACTTTGATCCCACAAATTTTCAGATTTTTTGACTTTTTTTTTGCTACTTTTTGAATTTACTGTTCGCAAGTTTACTGTACATGATGGACGAAAACTGCCCGAAACAGCGTGAGGGACGAAAACTATCCGGTTTTGATAGTTGAGGGACGAAAACTATCCGATTTTAAGTTGAGGGATAATTTCTAAACTCTCAGAAGAGTTCGAGGACGAAAAATATACTTATCCCGCAAAAAAAAAAAACTGGACCGTGCCGCGCGCGGCTGCTGAATGGGCCGGCTTATTATGTGGGTAGCAGAAATTTGTTTACCAACGTGGGTCGCCGCGGAACAGAAGAAAAGGAGGCTATGGATCGATCGCTGGTAGAGAACGAATCGGACGGGAACAAGGAACGAGTTTCCAAACGGAAACACCAACCGAGAGAAAAAAAAGGTGCTAAATAAGTGGACTCGCCAACCTCCCAACGCGAATATATACTCCTCCAAGCATACGTACCCTGGAGACCAAAAAAGGGCTGCCAGATCCTGCAA
Organism: Triticum monococcum; assembly: GCA_034509565.1. Classification (NCBI taxonomy): domain Eukaryota; kingdom Viridiplantae; phylum Streptophyta; class Magnoliopsida; order Poales; family Poaceae; genus Triticum; species Triticum monococcum. Next base: position 679,421,492 of record CM067845.1, read on the forward strand.
ACCAAGTCGCCGAGATCAGCAGACCACGGCAGGCCGTGATCGAGGGCGGAAACGGAAGCCCGATCGCCCCTCGGGTGAGTGCTTCTTCTCCATCCCTCTCCTCTCTCCTCTCTCCTCTCTCCCATCGCATGCAATGCAACCCCTTCATGCCGTTTGATTTGTTGTGGAGATTCTGCTTGTAATTTCCTGGGTTTTGGCGTCTGGGCTTTGGGTCTCTGCGTGCGAGTAAGAATCTGCTTCACCCTTTGGCATCAAGATCGCCACTCTTTGTCCCATCATCAAATCAGTAGGGACTCAATGGGCGGCGGCTGGCTAGCTGCTGCATGCACACGAACGATTTCTTTTCTCTCTCCGGTACCTAACTAACCGACAAATCTTCTCAATGCAGGCGCATCGGGTGTCTCTCTGGATTCGGCCATGGAAGATTTATCACGCCCTCTTGTGAGAGACTCGGAGGCTAATCTTCATGCCAAGCTCGCTCCCTCCGCCTCCCGATCTGGACTACTACAACAAGGTGGTAATTGAAAGAAAACGATCGACTTGCTCGTGGTTTCAATGATTTCACGACCGGCCAGCTTTAAGATCGATTCTACTTCGTATGGATGATGACTTCTTTTCATGTTTCTTCTTCTTCCTCTTCTCTCTGCGCAGCGTGTCAGAAGTTGCGGGACTTGACGACCGTTGATCGCGCGGTCCTCGTCGCCTTCGTGGCATCCATCGGCAACCTGCTCCAAGGCTGGGACAATGCGAGCATTGCAGGTGAAGAAACTCTCTTCCTTGATTGTTTTAGCCATTGCGTATACCGACCATCACATGTAGTTTCTTTGAGTTTGTTCATCATAGGATTTTTGAGATCTATCTAGTTGACAGGAAAAAAAACTACATATCGACACGCATTTGAAGTGGCGGGTGCTACACACATGCATGTTTGTGTGCCAACAACAAGCGACATCACAACTTATGCAAAAATAGTACTATTAGCTTCCGTGTATATGTGTCAATTTTTTTATATATATTTCTCTGAAAAAATATGGTGGATTGACAACACGTACAGGTTGCCAACTGTAGCACCGCCAAGCATTTTTAGGTAGCGCACTGAGTCATTGCAGTTAACACATTCCACAAGGGTACCAAAAATTATCCTATGCACGGATGTAAATATTCTGATCCGCCGTGAACACGTAGCAGCTGTGCGTGCATGCACATCTATCTGCATGCCCTCCGGATACAATTGCTTTTGTTGCGCCTTTCGCTTGCATGCATTCGGCCACCTCGCTTCTGATTATTTTCTTCTTCAGATTATTATGCATGGCTAATAGTAACACTCCGATCATGATAAATATGGTGTATCATTGTGCTTTTGCCTAGTTTGATATTTCTTCGAGCGGAGCTCAAAGTTGTAAAGTTTCACTAATTGGTTATGAACTTTTGTATGATCACCAGGTGCTATGCTTTACATAAAGGATGAGTTTAAACTAGATAGCATGCCAATGATTGAGGGGTGTATTATGGCTATGGCACTTTTTGGGGCAACAATAATCACAACACTATCTGGAATGCTATCTGATAAATTTGGTAGGTGGGCGATGCTACTTACCTCGGCGGTATTGTCCTTTGTTAGTGCACTATTAGTCATATTTTGGTCCCAACATGTGTATATGCTGCTATTCGCGAGGCTTATTCAGGGATTTAGTATTGGTTTGGCAGTTACACTTGTGCCATTATATATAGTTGAGACCGCGCCTCCTGATATGAGAGGAAAATTAAGCACATTTCCCCAGTTAAGTGGTTCAGTTGGTATGTTCTTATCTTACTGCATGGTGTTTTGGATGTCCATGCTGCCAAAGGTTAGTTGGCGGATCATGCTTGGGATACAACTGATACCCTCACTAATATACTCAATTTTAACTATCTTCTATCTACCCGAGACTCCGAGTTGGCTTGTGAGCCAGGGAAGGGTGGATGAAGCAAAGATGGTTTTACAAAAACTACGAAGAAAGGAAGATGTCTCAGGTATGTCTTAAATTCAATTACTTGAAATCAAGTCATCTTTTTTGCTCTCTTTATATGATAATTTGAAGTTTTTAGTTAGCATTGAATGTTATATATGGCTTTTATTACAGGTGAAATGGCAAGTCTTTTGGAGGGTACACAAGTTGGTGACACTCCGTCTATTGAGGAGTACCTAATTAGCACTAACGAAAGTATGTTAAGGGGAAAAGTGATTGGTAATGATGAAATAATAAAATTATATGGACTTCCAGAAGATTTGCATTGTGTTGCCTATCCATTGAAGAGAACAAACACAGAAGAAAGTGCCATTGGTCATTCTGTGAGTCGTGGAGCATCGTTCTATGACCCAGTTGTCAACATTATTGGGAGTATGCACGGGCTCCCTGAGGTAATGTAATCATTAACAAAGTTCCAATATTTCATCTAGTTAGCATTGGAGCTTTATATTTTACTTTCATGGTTTGCAATTTTCAATACATGTGTACATACATGCTCAGCCATATTAACTTTTTAGTTACTTTATGATCTTCTTTTAAGAATAAATTGGGTCATAACGCATCATGTAATGAAATATTTATATTGCTCTAGTATTTTACAAATGATTTGGATATTTAATGCTTCTCACTAATTCAAAAGTTTCTATTGGTTTTGCCTTCAATTTAATATTTTCTCTAAGTACACTTCATTTTCATAAAACAGGTTGCCCACGGCATATTCAATGAACTAGAACAACAAGGTCCAATTGAAGGGGACGAAGAGAATCAGGAAGAGACCAAAGAGCATGAGCTAGAACACAACCGAGATGATACCTATGATAGAGAGCATGATTATCTTATTCAACCCAAACCTACGAATATAAATGATTTTGTGGTATGTCGCAAAAGCGGCCATATTGGTGGAGGTTGGCAATTGGCTTGGAAAATGTCATCAGGATATCGTTTGGATGGGCAAATGGAAGGTGGCATGGAACGAGTATATTTGCATAAGGGAGGTGTACCAAGTTCTGAAAACCTACTGGATGCTCCAATAGACGGGAATTTCATTCAAGCGACTGCTTTGGTCAACAAATCGGTTTTTCATAAGTCTGGACACCACATTGCAATTCATTCACCTAATAAAGATTATAGAAGTACAAAATGGAAGGATCTGTTAGAACCTGGTGTAAAACGTGCATTGGTTGTGGGTGTTGGAATACAAGTACTTCAACAGGTAAGTTTTTTAGAAGTGAGAACTAATTACTATGAGCCTATTTTAAAACATAAGTATTGTGGCACTTAAATATCACATTACATCTTTTAGTTAGTTTGTCCTGACCGTCATTTTATTCTCCTATTTTTAGTGACTATATATATACTTTGACTTGCATGTTGAATTTATACATCTCATAACTAATTATATGATATATGTATATAACCAAAGAAACATTTAGCCATATAAAGTAGGTGCACATTAATGATTCAGAACACTGCCTTTTATGACAATGCTATTTTTTGTGAGAACTCACCGTGCCCACAAGGTTTTATTAAAGTATTAAATTAAATTAAATTTTTATTTATTTTGTTCAACTAAATTGTACATGATTTATTTTTCAATATATTTTTGCAGTTTGCTGGCATCAATGGCATTCTTTATTACACTCCTCAAATACTTGAGCAAGCTGGTGTTGGGGTTCTTCTGTCAAAGTTTGGCATCAGCTCTTCTTCAGTGTCGATTCTTATGAGCGCCCTCACAACTTTATTGATGCTTCCTTTTATTTGCATGGCCATGTGGCTTATGGACCGCTCTGGAAGAAGGTATCAGTATTTGTTTACTACCACAAGTTACAAATAGTTATTGCTAAAATTTAAGATTTACATCCAAATTTATTATTTCCAAAATAAAATAACAGCGTAGTAATTTCTTTTCATTGTCTCATGCAGAAGGATACTACTTGTGACAATACCCATCTTGGTAGTGTCCCTCATTGTTTTGGTAACCGTCAACATTGTGAATCTGAGTGCTGAACTACACGCACTGCTCTCAACAATGAGTGTTGGAATCTATTTCTGCATATTTGTCATGGGTTTTGGTCCAATACCAAATATATTCTGCTCGGAGATTTTCCCCAACAAAGTTCGTGCTATTTGCTTGGCCATATGTAGCCTAATCTTTTGGATTTGTGACATCATTGTGACATATACCCTCCCTGTATTGTTGAGGTATATAGGTCTTGCGGGTGTTTTCGGAGTTTATGCCATTGTTTGTGTGTTGGCTTTTCTTTTCGTTTGTCTAAAGGTCCCGGAAACAAAGAATATACCTATTGAGGTCATAGCAGAGTTCTATGCACTTGGCGGGTCAGGCACCCAAATCATCCAAGAGAGGCAGAAAGAAAATTCAGAGAAATTATTAGTGTGACAATTAGATTACTAGAAACATGATATTAATATCTGTACTTTTATGGTGGCTTTTATATAATGGTTTCCATGTGGTTTTATTATGATTAAATTTCCATTTCAATATAGTATTTCTTTATTCTGTTAATCTTTTTAGTAGTAGCATAATACAAAATTTTGAATGCGAATCCATGGAGGAGCAAGAAACTTTTAGCTTGGTGTTCAACTGTACATATTTCACGTAGATCAACGACTCACAAATGGAGAAGTTAAATTGATGACTTGGTGAAATATCGACATCAACTTTTTTTTGGGGTTAAAAAGTGCACAACAGACATAAGAACCCACAGACTTCTTATAATAGCCTGCCATCATATGATTAGCAAATCATGACATGGCAAGGACTTCTCTAGAATCATCAGGTGGTAACTAATGTTAGGTTTCTTATCTTAGACATGTTATACAAATGACGGCAATGTCGAGAATCCTATGAAAAACTTCTCTATAGAGTTTTTAACGCATAGGCCACATGCCTATCCAAGAAACAAGTGCACAAAATTACTTGTGTCAACTGCGAACATCTGCCAGACTATGTCAAGGCCAAAAATTGCAGATCCCCGTCGCCATCGATGCTTTGTGGGGGAGGGTGCATTCTCCATGGTTCCGCACCTGTGGCACTCCATGGGCTCGGCCGCTCGGGGGTGCCGTGTCCACAGCCATCACCGGCATCACCTATATACACCTTGCAGCTATGGAGCAACTTACTCCCTCCGTTATTATTTACTCTGCATATTAGATTTGACTAAAGTCAAACTTCGTAAAGTTTGACCAAGTTTATAGCAAAAATATGAACAATTACAACATCAAATCTATGTGAGGTGAAAGTGTGTTCAATAATGAATCTGATGGTATTAATTTGTTATTGTATATATTAATATTTTTGTCTATAAATTTTGTCAAATTTTATAAAATTTAACTTTGAAGAAAGCTAATATGCGAAGTAAATAAAAACGGAAGGAGTACGTGGTCTGACTTTAATATGATCGCCACATGCTACAACGTACCGGACCCGACCATTATTCTAGTTATTAAGTCGAGTTCCGAAAAGAAATCTGGTTATTGAGCTAGCTATCGTGAGAGCAAACCAACTAGCGACTTGACGTCTGTTTAGGCGTGCATATGCTCACTAATCACATGGATAAACCGCTGGTAAGGGCTAATTCTTTGGTGGCTTAAAAACTCTGTCATCTTCTTCTCAACTTCTCTCACAAGCCTCCTTCCCATTCGCTATGACTTTAAAATTAATTATGGGTAAGGTAAGCTCCAACAAATAGAGAGGACAACTTATGGGAGGAAGTTTTTTTTTCTAACACCCAAACCATAGAATAATCATCCTACGATATTTTCTATTGACAATAAAATATTTGCACGAAAGAAAAGAAAAAGGAAAAGTACCAAAAGGACGGCATAATACCACTACTCAATGCCTGCATATACTAGCTGTATTGGCTCTCACAAACGACAACAAAGGCCTCAACCCTAAGCTGCCTCCAGCCCGCCCTTCCCAAACCCCGTCCTCTGCCCCTCACCCACCCCTCGACGTCGCTGGCGGCAAGCCTCTCCCCATGCATGCATGGTAAGGTTATAGTTCCTTTGACCTCGTTCCTCGTCCTTTGACATCACTAGGCCTTCTCCCACCGCTCCTCCCGAGTCCCGCCCCTACTTGCGAGAAGTGGTGCTCATGCGCCGCACTGCGTGGCTCCGTATTTGATCATAAAGTGAGATGCATATGTCATGTCCTCCGACTGGTGGAGGTGAATGTGGTGGGTGGTTTGCATCTTCCTTGATAGCATCATGTTCGACATGGATGGAAGCTGGGGACTGTGAGCCCCCTAGATCTGACCGCTTCCACTCGAGGTTAGATGGTTTCTCTCCCAGATCCACCATTGCGGTGAGACTAAGGTGCGTAGAAGTAGTTGTCTTGCCTTCGACGGTGGTCGGCCTTGACGATATGCAGTGATATGGGGGCGAGGGGTCTTGGATGTCGGGGCGGCGGCCCTGGAAGGTGGACTGTGAGGCATGCTCTTCGATGGGTTTTGTGGCGGCGGTGTTCGTTACCCACTTTGATGTATAGATTATAGGGGCCAAGCGGATGGTGGTCTTGGTGTGTCTGCTACCAATGGTGCCGGATAGTTCTTGATCCAATTTGTATGCCCTGATTTGCTATGGTGATCTCTTCTCATAGTGGACTCAGTTGCTAGTGTTCTATGGAAACGTGCGAGGGAGGTTTCAAGCGAAAGTTCAATGCTTCCATGTCGGTGGCGGTGACGCCTGCGGGTCTCATTTTCGCCCTTGGGTGCATCACCTGGTTCGCCTACCTTCCCCTATCAATACTCCGGGTGAAAACCTTTTCCGCGCTGGCGGAGTCGACGGTGGTGGCGAGTTTGCGTCGTAACTGTCGACAATGTTTTGCAGAGCACCCAAACAATGGTAAAGTGACGTGCATGGATTTGTGTGGCAACACGACATAACCTCAAGTTATTAGATGAATATAGATAGATGATTTTACCTAGGTTCGGTTCCCCGCGATGCGAGTAACAACCCTAATCCCGATTGTCTAAAATTATATATATCGACGAGTGCAATGTGGGATCTCAACAGACTTGGGCCCTGCCTTCCAAGAGACGGGAGTGTGGGCCTGAGGGACTTTGTCTGATGCATTTCATGTTGCAATACAAAAAGTTCCACTTCCCATCCTCAAGCTCCACATCAGCGTATGCATGAGGAACCCCTTTCTTCTCCGTGAAGTTCTTTGCATGGCCTCCGTGAATTCTTTTCTCCTTTCCCCCTTGTTTTTTAAAGGGACATTGTTTCCCTTTGCCATTTCTACTTCACACATAGCCCATGCGTCATGGATTGCCTTGCATTCACTATGGGCGAGACCACACTTATACCCGCACCATGCATGGTCGGGTTCCTGATGTTTTTTTAGAACTAGAGTAGGATCTACTCTACAGGAGGCACATATTCAGACACCATCAGTGGTCTGAGTCCTTCCGATAGGTTGGAAAAGATCTCCTAATCGCCTGCATTTCTTGTGGCCGCAGCTAGAGAAATACCCGATGATGTCTCCATGACGATTCGATTTTTGGGACCAGGTGGCAGCCCGGACTGTCCTGCTCCTCTTCTGGGTCATAAACGACAAGCCCGAGGTGAGTAGAGTACATTATTGTTGGGGAACGTTGCAGAAAACAAAATTTTTTCCTACGTTGCACCAAGATCAATCTATGGAGTCAACTAGCAACGAGAGGAGAGTGCATCTACATACCTTTGTAGATCGCGAGCGGAAGCGTTCAAGAGAAAGGGGATGATGGAGTCATACTCGCCGTGATCCAAATCACCGATGACCAAGTGCCGAACGGACGGCACCTCCGTGTTCAACACACGTACGGAGCAGATGACATCTCCTCCTTCTTGATCCAGCAAGGGGGAAGGAGAGGTTGATGAAGATCCAGCAGCACGATGGCGTGGTGGTGGATGCAGCAGTGATCGCAGCAGGGCTTCGCCGAGCTTCTGCGAGAGGGAGAGGTGTAGCAGGGGAGAGGGAGGCGCCAAGACTTGAGGTGTTGCTGCCCTCCCCCCCTTTATATAGGCCCCCTAGGGGGGTGCGCCGGCCCTAGGAGACGGGATCTCCTAGGGGGGGGGGGCAAGGGGGTGGAGTACCCCCCAAGGCAAGTGGAGGCGCACCCTCCCCTAGGGTTCCCAACCCTAGGCGCATGGGGGGGGGCAAGGGGGGGCGCACCAGCCCACCAGGGGCTGGTTCCCCTCCCCACTTCAGCCCATGGGGCCCTCCGGGATGGGTGGCCCCACCCGGTGGACCCCCAGGACCCTTCCGGTGGTCCCGGTACAATACCGGTGACCCCCGAAACTCTCCCGATGGCCGAAACTATACTTCCTATATATAATTCTTCACCTCCGGACCATTCCGGAACTCCTCGTGACGTCCGGGATCTCATCCGGGACTCCGAACAACTTTCAGGTTACTGCATACTCATATCTCTACAAACCTAGCGTCACCGAACCTTAAGTGTGTAGACCCTACGGGTTCGGGAGACATGCAGACATGACCGAGAAGCCTCTCCGGTCAATAACCAACAGCGGGATCTGGATACCCATGTTGGCTCCCACATGCTCCATGATGATCTCATCGGATGAACCACGATGTCGAGGATTCAATCAATCCATATACAATTCCCTTTGTCAATCGGTACGTTACTTGCCTGAGACTCGATCGTTGGTATCCCAATACCTCGTTCAGTCTCGTTACCGGCAAGTCACTTTACTCGTACCGTAATGCATGATCCCGTGATCAACCACTTGATCACTTTGAGCTCATTGTGATGATGCATTACCGAGTGGGCCCAGAGATACCTCTTCGTCATACGGAGTGACAAATCCCAGTCTCGATTCGTGCCAACCCAACAGACACTTTCGGAGATACCTGTAATGTACCTTTATAGTCACCCAGTTACGTTGTGACGTTTGGCACACCCAAGGCACTCCTACGGTATCCGAGAGTTTCACAATCTCATGGTCTAAGGAAATGATACTTGACACTCAGAAAAGCTACAGCAAACGAACTACACGATCTTTGAGCTAAGCTTAGGATTGGGTCTTGTCCATCACATCATTCTCCTAATGATGTGATCCCGTTATCAATGACATCCCCATGTCTATAGCCAAGAAACCATGACTATCTGTTGATCAATGAGCTAGTCAACTAGAGGCTCACTAGGGACACATTGTGGTCTATGTATTCACACATGTATTACGATTTCCGGACAATACAATTATAGCATGAATAATAGACAATTATCATGAACAAGGAAATAATCATTTTATTATTGCCTCTAGGGCATATTTCCAACAGTCTCCCACTTGCACTAGAGTCAATCATCTAGTTACATTGTGATGAATCGAACACCCATGGAATTCTGGTGTTGATCATGTTTTGCTCTAGGGAGAGGTTTAGTCAACGGATCTGCTACATTCAGGTCCGTATGTACTTTACAAATCTCTATGTCTCCATTTTGAACACTTTCACGAATGGAGTTGAAGCGACACTTGATATGCCTGGTCTTCCTGTGAAACCTGGGCTCCTTGGCAAGGGCAATAGCTCCAGTGTTGTCACAGAAGAGAGTCATCGGGCCCGACGAATTGGGTATGACTCCTAGGTCGGTAATGAACTCCTTCACCCAGACTGCTTCTTGTGCTGCCTCCGAGGCTGCCATGTACTCCGCTTCACATGTAGATCCCGCCATGACGCTTTGCTTGCAACTGCACCAGCTTACTGCCCCACCATTCAAAATATACACGTATCCGGTTTGTGACTTAGAGTCATCCAGATCTGTGTTGAAGCTAGCATCGACGTAACCCTTTACGACGAGCTCTTCATCACCTCCATAAACGAGAAACATGTCCTTAGTCCTTTTCAGGTACTTCAGGATATTCTTGACCGCTTTCCAGTGTTCCATGCCGGGATTACTTTGGTACCTTCCTACCAAACTTACGATAAGGTTTACATCAGGTCTGGTACACAACATAACATACATGATAGACCCTATGGCGGAGGCATAGGGGACGACACTCATCTTTTCTCTATCTTCTGCCATGGTCGGGCTTTGAGCCGTGCTCAATCTCGTACCTTGCAATACAGGCAAGAACCCCTTCTTTGACTGATCCATTTTGAACTTCTTCAATATCTTGTCAAGGTACATGCTCTGTGAAAGACCAATGAGGCGTCTTGATCTATCTCTATAGATCTTGATGCCTAATATATAAGCAGCTTCTCCAAGGTCCTTCATTGAAGAACACTTGTTCAAGTAGGCCTTTATGCTTTTCAAGAATTCTATATCATTTCCCATCAACAGTATGTCATCCACATACAATATGAGAAATGCTACAGAGCTCCCACTCACTTTCTTGTAAATGCTGGCTTCTCCATAAGTCTGCATAAACCCAAACGCTTTGATCATCTCATCAAAGCGAATGTTCCAACTCCGAGATGCTTGCACCAGCCCATAAATCGAGCGTTGGAGCTTGCACACCTTGTCAGCATTCTTAGGATCAACAAAACCTTCCGGCTGCATCATATACAATTCTTCCTTAAGGAAACCATTAAGGAATGCCGTTTTGACGTCCATTTGCCATATCTCATAATCATAGAATGCGGCAATTGCTAACATGATTCGGACGGACTTCAGCTTCGCTACAGGTGAGAAAGTCTCATCGTAGTCAACCCCTTGAACTTGTCGATAACCCTTAGCGACAAGCCGAGCTTTATATATGGTCACATTACCATCCGCGTCTGTCTTCTTCTTAAAGATCCATTTATTTTCTATGGCTCGCCGATCAACGGGCAAGTCAGTCAAAGTCCATACTTCGTTTTCATACATGGATCCTATCTTGGATTTCATGGCTTCCAGCCATTTGTCGGAATCCGGGCCCACCATCGCTTCTTCATAGTTCGAAGGTTCACCGTTGTCTAACAACATGATTTCCAAGACGGGGTTGCCGTACCACTCTGGTGCGGAACGTGTCCTTGTGGACCTACGAAGTTCAGTAGCAACTTGGTCTTAAGTTTCATGATCATCATCGTTAACTTCCTCTCTAGTCGGTGCAGGCACCTCAGGAACATTTTCCTGTGCTGCGCCACTTTCCGGTTCAAGAGGTAATACTTCATCGAGTTCTACTTTCCTCCCACTTACTTCCTTCGAGAGAAACTCTTTCTCTAGAAAGGATCCATTCTTGGCAACAAAGATCTTGCCTTCGGATCTGAGGTAGAAGGTATACCCAATAGTTTCTTTAGGGTATCCTATGAAGACGCATTTTTCCGACTTGGGTTCGAGCTTTTCAGGTTGAAGTTTCTTGACATAAGCATCGCATCCCCAAACTTTTAGAAACGACAGCTTAGGTTTCTTCCCAAACCATAATTCATACGGTGTCGTCTCAACGGATTTTGACGAAGCCCTATTTAAAGTGAATGCGGCAGTCTCTAAAGCATAGCCCCAAAATGATAGCGGTAAATCGGTAAGAGACATCATAGATCGCACCATATCTAATAGAGTGTGATTACGACGTTCGGACACACCATTACGCTGAGGTGTTCCAGGCGGCGTGAGTTGTGAAACTATTTCACATTTTCTTAAGTGTGTGCCAAATTCGTGACTCAAGTATTCTCCCCCACGATCTGATCGCAAGAACTTGATTTTCCTGTCACGTTGATTCTCAACCTCACTCTGAAATTCCTTGAACTTTTCAAAGGTCTCAGACTTGTGTTTCATTAAATAGACATACCCATATCTACTCAAGTCATCAGTGAGGGTGAGAACATAACGATAGCCACCGCGAGCCTCAACACTCATTGGACCGCACACATCAGTATGTATGATTTCCAATAAGTTGGTTGCTCGCTCCATTGTTCCTGAGAACGGAGTCTTGGTCATTTTACCCATGAGGCATGGTTCGCACGTGTCAAATGATTCGTAATCAAGAGACTCTAAAAGTCCATCTGCATGGAGCTTCTTCATGCGTTTGACACCTATGTGACCAAGGCGGCAGTGCCACAAGTATGTGGGACTATCATTATCAACCTTACATCTTTTGGTATTCACACTATGAATATGTGTAGCATTACGCTCGAGATTCATTAAGAATAAACCATTCACCATCAGAGCATGACCATAAAACATATCTCTCATATAAATAGAACAACCATTATTCTCGGATTTAAATGAGTAGCCATCTCGAATTAAACGAGATCCTGATACAATGTTCATGCTCAAAGCTGGCACTAAATAACAATTATTGAGGTTTAAAACTAATCCCGTAGGTAAATGTAGAGGTGGTCTGCCGACGGTGATCACATCGACCTTGGAACCATTCCTGACGCGCATCGTCACCTCGTCCTTCGCCAGTCTCCGCTTATTCCGCAGCTCCTGCTTTGAGTTACAAATGTGAGCAACCGCACCGGTATCAAATACCCAGGAGCTACTACGAGTATTGGTAAGGTACACATCAATTACATGTATATCACATATACCTTTCATGGTGCCGGCCTTCTTGTCCGCTAAGTATTTGGGGCAGTTCCGCTTCCAGTGACCACTTCCCTTGCAATAAAAGCACTCAGCCTCGGGCTTGGGTCCATTCTTTGGCTTCTTCCCAGCAGCTTGCTTACCGTGCGCGGCAACTCCCTTGCCATCCTTCTTGAAGTTCTTCTTACCCTTGCCTTTCTTGAACTTAGTGGTTTTATTCACCATCAACACTTGATGTTCCTTTTTGACTTCTACCTCCGCTGATTTCAGCATTGAATATACCTCAGGAATGGTCTTTTCCATCCCCTGCATATTGAAGTTCATCACAAAGCTCTTGTAGCTCGGTGGAAGCGACTGAAGGATTCTGTCAATGACCGCGTCATCCGGGAGATTAACTCCCAGCTGAGTCAAGCGGTCATGCAACCCAGACATTCTGAGTAAGTGCTCACTAACAGAACTACTTTCCTCCTCCTTACAGCTGAAGAACTTGTCGGAGACTTCATATCTCTCGACCCGGGCATGAGCTTGGAAAACCATTTTCAGCTCTTCGAACATCTCATATGCTCCGTGTCGCTCAAAACGCTTTTGGAGCCCCGGTTCTAAGCTGTAAAGCATGCCGCACTGAATGAGGGAAAGCGTTCATAACGTCTTGTTCTGCAGGGAAAGCAGGTGCTTCACCTAGCGGTGCTCGTAGGACATAATCTTTCTTGGCAGCTATGAGGATGATCCTCAGGTTCTGGACCCAGTCCGTATAGTTGCTGCCATCGTCTTTCAGCTTGGTTTTCTCTAGGAACGCGTTGAAGTTGAGGACAACATTGGCCATTTGATCTACAAGACATATTGTAAAGATTTTAGACTAAGTTCATGATAATTAAGTTCATGTCACATCCCTAGCTTCTGGTAATGCTCTAGGCTAGCTTCATGTGTGCACCATGTCTAAATTCTAAAATTTGAAATGAGGAAATTGAAAGCCTCGGAAATCATTTTAATAAAGGGGCAAGAAACCCAAAAATTGCAATCAGTAAATCCAAAATGCCTAGAAATAGCTCTGACAATTTTGGCAAGAGTTATAAATCAAACCAAAAATTTGGAACATTTCTAAGGAATTATTTGGGCTCTGATTTTAAATCAATATTCTATTTGAATTTGGAGTTATATTCATAATATATAATGAATATATTTTCAAATGCCCTGAGATATTTTATGTATATGAGGAGTAGACCTTAAGTGACATTAAATTATCCAGGGGAGTTTTGGCACTGTTTTCAAATTTGTTTGAATTTGAATTCAGTGGCAATTAAATAAAACAAAACAGAAGAAAAATTAAAAAAGAGCAGAAGACCTACCAGGCGCTTACCTGTCCAGCCTGGCCGGCCTGTTACTATGTGGCCCAGCCCACCTGGCCCCTCCCCTGTCGTCTTCCTCCTTGTCAGGAGGATGAGCGCGTGGCCGGCGCACGCCCGGCCACCTCCTGCTTGCCACTAGCCCTCGATGCCCTGGCTTTCTCTGGACGACGCCACGCACGTCCCGTGCACAACCCGCTCACTCCCGCCCTCTCTCCCCTCCTCTGTTTCTCGCACGCAGCCACCGGGCGGAGCTCGTCGCCGCCGTCCACTGCCACCACGGCCATCGGCCCTCCCTCGCCTTGCCGACCCGCCCAGAAGAACCGCAGCATCGTCCTCATCATCTACGAAGAGCCACGTGATGCCAAGCGCCCCGCATCGCCGGCTACCTCGTCATCTTCCTCCTCTGCCGCCGGAGATCGCCACCGACGTTCCGTCGTCTCCAAGCCTCCCCCGAGCCGCTGAGCCTACCCGTCGACCCGCCGTGAGCTCCTGGTCCGAACCCCTCTCTTCCCCGTGTCTATTTCGTCCCCTAACTAGCTTTCCCACCATGGCCGAGTGCCGCCGTCCTCCATGGCCGGCAAGTTCTGCGCTCCCGAGCTCTACCGCTCGCAGCCGAGCATATCAACGCACTCAGTGCGTTTGCAGGATCCCAAAACACCCAACCGCCGCTCCTACAGTGCTCTGTGGCATCGTTTTGGTTGATGCCGAACTCCGGCAGCCGCCGCGGGCTCCACCCCGGCGAGCTCCGGCCACCCCGTGCCCTCCCATGTGCCTCCCTGGATGCGCGTGAGCAAGGGCAACCCTCTGGTGCCCTTGGCTTGGCCCAACACCACCCATAGCGCCACTCCGGCGAGCTCCCGCCGTGGTTTTGGTCGTCGCCGGCCGAACTCCGGCGAAATTGACGTGTCCGGCTTAATTAGCCACTAACCACCCTGTTTAGCTTAACACTAGACACTGACATGTGGGTCCCGAGCATAATTAGGATTAGTCTAATTTTCTGTTAAGATTAGTACTAATACGTGTGGACCCCACGTGTCAGCTTTGACTTTGGTCAAGTCAACGTTGACCGGTCCCACCTATCATCCACCCAAACCAGCCTGAGACACTGACGTATGGGTCCCACTGGTCAGTTTGACCTGGACCGCGCCCGTTGACCTGCTGACATCATGATGATGTCAGGCTGACGCAGTAGTCCTTTTCTAGATTTTAAATAAATCAGAAATGATTTGTTTAATTCAGAAAATATCCAAAACTTTGAAAAATCATAGAAATTCAACCGTAACTCCAAATAAGATAAATTATATATGAAAAATTATCAAAAAAATTCAAGGAATCCATCTGCACCATTTTCATGCATGTTTGAGCAAGTTAACCTCACTGTTTAGGATGAAACATGATTAGGGCAAATTTCATAATAGGTTTGGAGTTGGAATTTGATATAGTTTTGAATTCCACTTCAATTAAAATGACTTTCTGTTGCATTAGCCCAAAACACATTCATATTGCCATGTCATAGCATGCATCATATTGTTGCATATCGCCATGTGTTGATTGTGTTCTTTATCAGTTGCCGGTGTTTGTCCCCTCTCAGTAGACGTGGTTTCAACGATGAGATCGATGACACCGATGAAGAGCTATACTATCTTCAGAAGTGCTAGGCAAGCAAAACCCCCCTTGTTCATTCCGATACAATCCCACTCTCTCGCTGATGCTCTCTTTTACTGCATTAGGACAACAACGTTACAATTGTTACATGCTGCGGTAGTTGAACCCCTTTCCTCTGCATGACCTGTCATTGCCACAGTAAATAGATGAAACCCACTAGCATGAGTAGGAGTTGTTTGAGCCCTGATGTGCCTACTCATTCATGTTTGTTTGTCATGCCTGCTACTGCTTAGAGTTGGGTCAGGTCTGATTCATCGGAGATGAATTGGAATGGTGTTGAACATGTCCTACTGTGTGTGAGATAAGCGTGTGAACACGATTTGGTAAAGGTAGCGGTGAGAGGCCATGTAGGAGTACATGGTGGGTTGTCTCATTACAGCCGTTCTTAGGAACTGAGTTCTGTGTTTGTGATCCATGAACAGTTACTACCACACATTGGGTTCCGGTAACTCGGCCCCTCTCGGCTTATTAATCAACTCGATCTCTGTCCAGGAGTTGCAACTAGTTTCTGGTGTTTGTAGGTAGTGTTAGTAGTCTACCAAGTGGCACCCGGTACAGGTGGGCTTGGGACAGACTAGGCACCGTGGCACGGTGTACCAAATGGCACCCGGATGGTGGGCTTGGGAACCCTGCACACATCGTTTGGGGCCGTGAGCGACACCCCGGCCGGATCTCCTTGCGGATGGAACCTGAATAGGCGATAAACCTGGACTAGAGACTTGTTGGTTAGTCAGGTCGTGGCCGACTCCCTCGCCCGGCTTCCGCTTGAAGGTTGCCGAGGTACATGACGTGTACAGGGCTATAAGTGGCGAGAGCGTGTGTGAAGAAGTACACCCCTGCAGGGTTATCATTATCTATTCGAATAACCGGATTTCTCGGATATGGAAACTTCGACCCCTTGCATAGTTCATAAACAAGTGAAAGTGGATACTCTAAAATGCGCAAGATAAGCGTGAGTGCTCTGGATGGCCTTCTCGTAGGGAGACGGGAGTGGATCCATAGTGGTGTATTGGTATGGTGAATTTGTGGACTCGTGTGTGCCACCTCAAAAGAGTTACTTGCAGTCGTAGTTCAGTATAGCCACCGAGTCAAAGCTGGCTTGCTGCAGTTAAACTCCACCACCCCCTTTGTTGATACCGACGCATATGTAGTTAGTTCTGATGTAAGTCTTGTTGGGTACATTTGTACTCATGTTTGCTTAATTTATATTTTGCAGAGAGACTCCAGTCTCGCTAGTAGTTCCGCGTGGACTTCGACGTTTAGCTTGTTATCTCAGCTACGATCTTGTGCCCTCGGCAGGATCTGGTAGATAGTCAGGCTTCTCAGCCTTTTTCGTTTGTAGATGTCTGTACTCAGACATGTTAAGCTTCCGCATGTGCTTTGACTTGTATGCTATGAATGTTGGGTCTTGAGACCCTTGTTTGTAATATCTCGCTCCTCGGAGCCTAATGAATAAATACTTGAGTCGTAGAGTTATGTTGTGATGCCATGTTGTAATTACACATATCGAGCATATTGTGTGTATGATTGAAATGCTTGGTATGTGTGGGATCCGACAACCTAGTTGATTATCCTTGGTAGCCTCTCTTATGGGGAAATGTAGTCTTGTGCTTCCATGAGCCATAGTAGTCCGCTACAGCCCGGTTCACCGGAGTCCTGCTAGCCCAGCACTACTGCTCAGGACACTTGACTGGTCGGCATGTGTTTCACTTTGTTCCTGTGTCTGTCCCTTCGGGGAAATGTCACGCGGTGACATCCGGAGTCCTGCCTAGCCTGCTACAGCCTGGGTTCCCGGAGTCCTGTTAGCCCAGTGCTACAGCCCGGATTCACACGCTGCTGACCGACATGCTCGATGTGATTCATGTATGCCTGTTCCCATGAGTTAGTGCCACTTTGGGTTCACGACTAGTCATGTCGGCCCGGGTTCTCTGTCATATGGATGCTAGCGACACTATCATATACGTGAGCCAAAAGGCGCAAATGGTCCCGGGCCAGGTAAGGTGGCACCCGTGGGAATACCGTGCGTGAGGCCGCAAAGTGATATGATGTGTTACATGCTAGATCGATGTGGCTTAGGATCGGGGTCCTGACAGCTCATCTAATCAAATTATTCAATGAACTCCCACTCAGATAGACATCCCTCTAGTCATCTAAGTATAACATGATCCGAGTCAACTAGGCCGTGTCCGATCATCACGTGAGACGGACTAGTCAACATCGGCGAACATCTTCATGTTGATCGTATCTTCTATACGACTCATGCTCGACCTTTCGGTCTTCTGTGTTCCGAGGCCATGTCTGTACATGCTAGGCTCGTCAAGTCAACCTAAGTGTTTGCATGTGTAAATCTGTCTTACACCCGTTGTATGTGAACGTTGGAATCTATCACACCCGATCATCACGTGGTGCTTCGAAACAACGAACTGTCGCAACGGCGCACAGTTAGGGGGAACACTTTCTTAAAATTATTATGAGGGATCATGTTATTTACTACCGTCGTTCTAAGTAAACAAGATGCAAAAACATGATAAACATCACATGCAATCAAATAATAGTGACATGATATGGCCAATATCATATAGCTCCTTTGATCTCCATCTTGGGGCTCCATGATCATCTTGTCACCGGCATGACACCATGATCTCCATCATCATGATCTCCATCATCGTGTCTCCTTGAAGTTGCTCGCCAACTATTACTTCTACTATTATGGCTAACACGTTTAGCAATAAAGTAAAGTAATTTACATGGCATTTCTCAATGACACGCAGGTCATACAAAAATAAAGACAACTCCTATGGCTCATGCCGGTTGTCATACTCATCGACATGCAAGTTGTGATTCCTATTACAAGAACATGATCTCATACATCACATATATATCATTCATCATTCATCACAACTTTGGCCATATCACATCACATGGCGCTTGATGCAAAAACAAGTTAGACGTCCTCTAATTGTTGCTGCAAGTTTTACGTGGCTGCAATAAGGTTCTAGCAAGAACGTTTTCTTACCTACGCAAAAACAACAACATGAATTGCCAATTTCTATTTACCCTTCATAAGGACCCTGTTCATCGAATCCGATCCGACTAAAGTGGGAGAGACAGACACCCGCCAACCACCTTATGCAACTAGTGCATGTCAGTCGGTGGAACTGGTCTCACGTAAGCGTACGTGTAAGGTTGGTCCAGGCTGCTTCATCCCACGATGCCGCTGAATCAAGATAAGACAAGTAACGGCAAGCAAATTGACAATATCGACGCCCACAACTACTTTGTGTTCTACTCACGCATAGTAACTACGCATAGACCTAGCTCATGATGCCACTGTTGGGGAATGTTGCAGAAAACAAAAAAATTCCTACGTTTCACCAAGATCAATCTATGGAGTCAACTAGCAACGAGAGGAGAGTGCATATACATACCCTTGTAGATCGCGAGCGGAAGCGTTCAAGAGAACGGGGATGATGGAGTCGTACTCGCCGTGATCCAAATCACCGATGACCAAGTGCCGAACGGACGGCACCTCCGCGTTCAACACACATACGGAGCGGATGACGTCTCCTCCTTCTTGATCCAGCAAGGGGGAAGGAGAGTTTGATGAAGATCCAGCAGCACGACGGCATGGTGGTGGATGCAGCAGTGATCGCAGCAGGGCTTCGCCGAGCTTCTGCGAGAGGGAGAGGTGTAGCAGGGGAGAGGGAGGCGCCAAGACTTGAGGTGTTGCTGCCCTCCCCCCTTTATATAGGCCCCCTAGGGGGGTGCGCCGGCCCTAGGAGATGGGATCTCCTAGGGGGGCGGCGGCCAAGGGGGTGGAGTACCCCCCAAGGCAAGTGGAGGCGCCCCCTCCCCTAGGGTTCCCAACCCTAGGCGCATGGGGGGGCCCAAGGGGGGGGGGGGGGGTGCACCAGCCCACCAGGGGCTGGTTCCCCTCCCCACTTCAGCCCATGGGGCCCTCCGGGATGGGTGGCCCCACCCGGTGGACCCCCGGGACCCTTCCGGTGGTCCCGGTACAATACCGGTGACCCCCGAAACTCTCCCGATGGCCGAAACTGCACTTCCTATATATAATTCTTCATCTCCGGACCATTCCGGAACTCCTCGTGACATCCGGGATCTCATCCGGGACTCCAAACAACTTTCGGGTTACTGCATACTCATATCTCTAGAACCCTAGCGTCACCGAAGCTTAAGTGTGTAGACCCTACGGGTTCGGGAGACATGCAGACATGACCGAGAAGCCTCTCCGGTCAATAACCAACATCGGGATCTGGATACCCATGTTGGCTCCCACATGCTCCACGATGATCTCATTGGATGAACCACGATGTCGAGGATTCAATCAATCCGTATACAATTCCCTTTGTCAATCGGTACGTTACTTGCCCGAGACTCGATCGTCGGTATCCCAATACCTCGTTCAGTCTCGTTACCGGCAATTTGCTTTACTCGTACCGTAATGCATGATCCCGTGATCAACCACTTGATCACTTTGAGCTCATTGTGATGATGCATTACCGAGTGGGCCCAGAGATACCTCTCCGTCATACGGAGTGACAAATCCCAGTCTCGATTCGTGCCAACCCAACAGACACTTTCGGAGATACCTGTAATGTACCTTTATAGTCACCTAGTTACGTTGTGATGTTTGGCACACCCAAGGCACTCCTACAGTATCCAGGAGTTGCACAATCTCATGTTCTAAGGAAATGATACTTGACACTCAGAAAAGCTACAGCAAACGAACTACACGATCTTTGAGCTAAGCTTAGGATTGGGTCTTGTCCATCACATCATTCTCCTAATGATGTGATCCCGCTATCAATGACATCCCCATGTCTATAGCCAGGAAACCATGACTATCTGTTGATCAACGAGCTAGTCAACTAGAGGCTCACTAGGGACACATTGTGGTCTATGTATTCACACATGTATTATGATTTCCGGACAATACAATTATAGCATGAATAATAGACAATTATCATGAACAAGGAAATAATCATTTTATTATTGCCTCTAGGGCATATTTCCAACAATTATGCTTATCTTCGTTCGTACCCCTTGCACCCTTGTCGCTTCCATCTCTCTTCTGCCTTCTCGATCTATTGTTAAGAGGAGATAACACATCTCACTAGTTCCAGTTGCAACACTGATGTGGTCCCTGTCGTGGGTCACCGACCAGCTCTTCGTCAAGAGCGCCTCGCAGGGGCGGATCCAGCCTACCTAGCCCCATATGCCCTTTTGGGATTGTTCCTCGATCTCGCGAGGGGAAAACCTTGATTCTGCCTGGTGATTTGTTGAGCGATTGGGCTTTTCTCTTTCTCCCTTCGTGAGAGGGGTTATTGGGTTACTACGGGGTCCAACTCGTGCATCTCAAACCCTTGCCCTTAACCTTCTTGGCTTTCTTCGCACATTTGTGCGAGGATTTGCTGGAGAGGTGTCTAGAGCTTGTCGTATTTTATTACCTCTTAGAGCTTCACACGTTAGATGGGGGTAACAGCCTTGTGATTGCTCGGTCTTCCTACGCTGATCTAAGAACATACCCAATAGGTTCCCTATAATAGGGCACCAAGTTATGGTTGGAGCGGAATATGCAACACATAAAAGTGTTTTACAACACCCAGAAACTTCCAACTATAATAAATGCTCTAAAATAGGTGTTGCAAAATATACCATGGTTTTCTTTTTGTGGATGCTCTATTTTAAGGCACCTTTTAGAGCTAAAGAGTGATGTAAACAACACTTGGTGTTACAAATTTGCGTGCCCCCTGCCCTAATTTTTTTGCTCCAACCACCCAAGTGTTGCAACTTTGCAACACTTGGTGTTGTAATTTTGGAGTATTTTTTTTGCATACATGGCACCTATCGAACCAACATTTTTGCCCCCCTCATAATGTAAAAAGTGGTCCTTCCCTATTTAGGGCACCTATTAGAGATGTTCTAAGGATTTTTCTCGACACCCCCATCCAGGTGAGGGATGACGCAATGAAGTGGTGGTTTTATCACATTTTTCCAAACTTCATTGCCTCTTTGTTAGTGTAACGTAGGTGGTCCCCTATTTTTTCTCGAAAAATAGTACTAATTGCCCAATAACCAATCTCTTGTACCATTTGTTTTACGCATCAGCTATTTCTCAGTTGCCTGAATTTATGAATTGTGTAAGTCGATTTTGCCTAAGAGAGGAGTAAAGCCCCGAGCCATAGACAGGGTGGCCACTATCGGCCACAACAGCAGGTCATCGACGTAGGGAGGCAGCAAGTTCATATGTACGAGTTCAAGGTTCGAAGCGAAAGCTAGGACTACGGTGACACGATGGAGGCGACAACGAGCGCAGAGAGTGCCTGCAAGGCCCAGGTGGCAAACCACCGGGTGTGGTAGCAGGCAGTTCAGCCGACATTAGTTTGGTGATCGTAGAAGAACAAAGAAGGTATGCGGGAGGAGGAAGATAAAGCTGCAACAATTCGATTTCCAACTACCAGGAAAAATGCACTAAAAGGAAAATATCCCACAAAATTGATGTTTAGGCCATTTGTTGCTTTATGACGCGTGCTACGCATCAATAGACTGATTTCCTGGGGTGATTGTAATGCCCCGAGACCGATGTGCCAGGTGTCTTCCAGTTATCCGCCGTCGTTGCCATGTCTTTCGCTTGCGTGTTGCATCTTGCCATGTCATCATGTGCATTGCATCATCATGTTTTTCGAAACTTGCATCCGTCCGGGTTCCCCAGTTCCGTCTGTCGTCCGTTATGAGCCCAGACACACTTGCACGTGCCCGCGGCACGTCCGAAGTTTTATTTTATAAGTGGCCGAAAAATGTTCTCGGAATGGGTGGAAAGTTGGCATGCGGTGTTGTTTTGTTGTCAGTAGACCGCCTGCCAAGTTTCATCGCAATCGGAGTCCGTTTGACGTCCCAACGGATAAATATAGCGACAATAGTAGCCGGTCTAACGTCGGACGTTTTCGGTCTCTGGAAACCGTGCCGGGCTGCATCTCTCCCCTCTTCTCTCAGACCAACCCGCTCTTCACAATCCGTCAGACCCAGCCTAACCTTCTATGCACAGTGCATTGAACCCCTCACGTGCACGTCCGAAGTTGTCCCGAACCCGACCCGGACCGTCGTCACCATTGGATCCGGATCATCCCCAAACATCTACAAAATATCTCCTTTTTCTTATTTGGGCTACCTAAGCTATTTTTCCCGTCCGTCTGATTACGATCGGAGGGACCTTATACCCCCCTAAACCTATCCGGCTTGCTATATATTGTGGGCAACCCTAGTTTCTAGGCACCTTGTCCCATCCATCCCATCATGCGCCGCCACTCCAAAAATCTTCCTCGGATCCCAGCGCAGCCAAGCCACCTGCCTTCTCCTCGCTTTCCCCATCGCTCCAATCACGAGCCTCCTCTCCCTCGATCCACCCATTCCCGCATGTCCTCCCCATGGCTTCCAGATCGAGCGAGCTTGATCTCCAGCATCAGCGCCCGAGCGCTCCTTCTCCTGCCAGAGCCCTGCCTCGTCCTCACCCAGTCATCATCGTCACCCAGGCAGTCCCCATCCAATGCCCCCTTTCTTCTCCTTCTCATGCTCATCCCGTTTCCCCTCTCTGAACCCTTTGTTCTCTGCCCATCTGCTGCAGGAGCAGCTACGCCCTGGCCAGGAGCACGCTGTGGGCGCCTCCGCTGTCCGACCTCGCCTCTGTCTTGACTTCGCCGTGCTCCTCCCCTGCCCAGAGCCCGACCGCGACCAGCACCCGACGCGGGCAAGCAGCAACAGAAGCTCCCGCATCCCCTCGTTCCCGAGCTCGACGTCCTCCACAGACCATGAACCCAGCCGTCTCCATCTTCTTCACGGAGGTTGCCTCGCTCGCCCCGTAGTCGGACGCCGCCGTCGTCCTCCTCGACCCCACCGTCCAGATCCGCTCGGTGTCGCCCCATTCCGCCGTTCCTTGACGTCCCTGCACCTTCCAGCGCCGCCGCTGCCTCAATTCCATCGCGCCGTCCTCGGCTTCCACGTCAACGAGCAGCAGGAGCGCCACTCAGCATCGTTGACTGCAGCCACGCGTGGACTCCCGCGCCTTGGGCCGCCTTCGGTTGCCAAGGTCCAGCCCGCTCCAGATCCGGCCGGCCTCTGCCAAGTCGCCGCTGCCTTCAACCCTCGTCGTTGCCGGAGTTTGCACCGCCGCTGCTCTGCTTCTGCTTCTGCTTCCTGTCGAGAAGAGGGCGCGCCTCCTCTGCATCAAACGGGGCCGCTCCAACGCCCGCCGACTCCTCCAGCAAGGCCGGCCCAGCATCAGCGCTTGATGATCGCACCCAATCCCAGCATCGCCCCCCTGCAGGCCTTCCCTCTCCACCAGTTGGGCCAAGGCCTGGTGGTGAGCAGCCGCCAAACCCCCTGTGTAGCTGGACCAGACAATTTCGGCCCAGTGGTTGTTTTTTTTGGTTCTACGAATTTGTTAATTAACCAGGGTTTTACATATTTGCAGGAAAACCCTTGCACTTCATGCATATAAAAACTCATCAACCGTGCATCGGATTTAAACAAACTTAACATGAAAGTTGCTTAGAATTTTGTCTAGTTTTATAATATGTCATTTTCATCCATGTTTAAAATATTTAAAATGATGTTTGATTAAATTTTCCCCTATGCCATGTTAAAATGATTTATTTCATAACTAAATAACCGTAACTCGGATTTTAATAAACCTTGTATATAAATGGGGTAGAAAAATGCCTAGTTTAACATGGTGGTCTTACTTTGCATGTTTAACAACTCTAAAATATGGTTTAGGACAGAACAATACCGAACCTTAAAATATGCACATGAGGATTTTCCGGACTTGTTGTTTGTTGTTCCGGCCTCATTTAACATTGCCTAGATAGGTAGTTTTGCTTTGCTTCACCCTCTTGCCATGTTTAACAATATTTAATATTGTTGGGTACATAAACGAGAGAGAACTAAATAAGTCGTGTGGTGTTTCGTCAATATGCAACGGAGTTGCATATTGAGCTCCATTTAATTTGTAGGATTGTTTTTGCATTTTGCCATGCCATGCTTCATTAAACCGGACATGCATCATACTTGGTTGTGCATCATGCCATATTTATGTGGTGGTTGTTTACCATGATTGTGTGCTTCTTTCCGGTGATTGCTTCTTCGGATTGGTTCCGGTAACGTCGTGTTGTGAGGATTCGTTCGTCTACGTCCGTTTGTCTTCTTCATGGACTCGTTCTTCTTCCTTGCGGGATCTCAGGCAAGATGACCATACCCTCGAAATCACTTCTATCTTTGCTTGCTTAGTTTCTCGCTCTTTTGCTATGCCTATGCTGCGATACCTACCACTTGCTTATCACGCCACCCATATTGTTGAACCAAGCCTCTAACCCACCTTGTCCTAGGTTTGGCTACGTTACCGCTTTGCTCAGCCCCTCTTATAGCGTTGTTAGTTGCAGGTGAAGATTGAAGTTTGTTCCTTGTTGGAACATGGAGATGTTGTTCCTTGTTGGAATATGTTTACTTGTTGGGATATCACAATATCTCTTATTTAATTAATGCATATATATACTTGGTAAAGGGTGGAAGGCTCGGCCTTATGCCTGGTGTTTTGTTCCATTCTTGCCGCCCTAGTTTCCGTCATATCGGTGTTATATTCCCGGATTTTGCGTTCCTTACGCGGTTGGGTTATAATGGGAACCCCTTGACAGTTCGCCTTGAATAAAATTCCTCCAGCAAGGCCCAACCTTGGTCTTACCATTCGCCACCTAGCCTTTTTCCCTTGGGAGTCGCGCATCCCGAGGGTCATCTTTATTTTAACCCCCCCAAGGCCAGTGCTTGTCTAAGTGTTGGTCCAAACTAGAGCCACTTGCGGTGCCACCTCGGGGAAACTTGAGGGCTGGTTTTAGCTGTACGTAGCGTTCATCCAATGTTGCCCTGAGAACGAGATATGTGCAGCTCCTATCAGGATGTCGGCGCATCGGGCGGTCTTGCTGGTCTTGTTTTACCTGTCGAAATGTCTTGTAACCGGGATTCCGAGCCTGATCGGGTCTTCCCGCTAGAAGGTCTATTCCTTCATTGACCGTGAGAGCTTGTCATGGGCTAAGTTGGGTCTCCCCTGCAGGGATTTGAACTTTCGAAAGCTGTGCCTGCGGTTATGGGCAGATGGGAATTTGTTAATGTCTGGTTGTAGAAAACCTGAAGTTGACCATAATTAAAATACATCAACCGCGTGTGTAACCGTGATGGTCTCTTTCCGGCGGAGTCTGGGAAGTGAACACGGTGTTGGAGTAATGCTTGGCGTAGGTTGCTATAGGATCATTTCTTGATCATACTTTTATCGACCGTGCTTTGCCTTCTCTTCTCGCTCTCATTTGCGTATGTTAGCCACCATATATGCTAGTCGCTTGCTGCAGCTCCACCTCATCCCTTTACCTTATCCATAAGCTTGAATAGTTTTGATCGCGAGGGTGCGAGATTGTTGAGTCCCTGTGGCTCACAGATACTTCCAAAACCAGCTTGCAGGTGCCGATGAGTCCGTGCAGATGACGCAACCAAGCTCGGGAGGAGCTTGATGAAGATCTTGTCCTTTGTGTTGTTTCGTGCTAGTTGTTCAGTAGTGGAGCCCAGTCGGGACGATCGGGGATCTGTGTCGCATTTGGGGTAGTCTTCTTTTATTTTGGTTTCGTAGTCGAACCTTGATTGTATCTGGATGATGTAATGCTTTATTCATGTAATTGTGTGAAGTGGCGATTGTAAGCCAACTATGTATCTTTTCCCTTATGTATTACATGGGTTGTGTGAAGATTACCTCACTTGTGACATTGCTTTCAATGCGGTTATGCCTCTAAGTCATGCTTCAACACGTGGGAGATATAGCCGCATCAAGGGCGTTACAAGTTGGTATTAGAGCATAGGCATAGCAAAAGAGCGAGCATCTAGCAAGCAAAGATAGAAGTTATTTCGAGGGTATGGTCATCTTGCCTGAAATCCCGCAAGGAAGAAGTACGAGTCCATGAAGAAGACAAACGGACGTAGTCAAACGGGTCCTCACAAACACGACGTTACGGAACCAACCCGAAGAAGCAACACCGGAAAAGAGCAAACAACATAGTAAACAACCACCACATAATCATGGCATGATGCACAATCAAGTATGATGCATGTCCGGTTTAATGAAGCATGACATGGAAAAATGCACAAACAATCCTACAAATAAAGTGGAGCTCAATATGCAACTTCGTTGCATATTGACAAAACACCACGTGACTTATTTAGTTCGATCTTGTTTATGTACCCAACAATATTAAATGTTGTTAACCATGGCAAGAGGTGAAGCAAAAGTAAACTACACAATCTAGGCAATTTAAATGGGGCCGGAACCATCAAACGACAATCTGGTAAATCCCCATATGCATTAGTAATTTAAAAGCAAACAACAATTTAAACATTTTAATTGTCGTTATTAAGATGCGGATGACATGGACAAGTTTTATGCAATTTTAATTTAAAGTTGACATGAGCATAATATGGAGCATTTGTCATCGTGGCGGAAAGAAAGGGTGCCACGGCGACGATAACGGAAACGGTGCCACGACAACGTTCCGATTCCGGTAACTCGATTGAGATACCGATGCAAAGGAGAAGTGTGTGGATGCGTGCAAAAGATGGTGGGGCGCTCCCCGATTCCGGGTGTCCCACGAGTCGATGGCATGGAAGCGAGAGACACTCCGGACACGGTGCAGACAAAGGGTGCATCTCATACGACACAAGCATTCGTTCTCGGACGATCATCTCGGGGTTATACCTTTGAAGCGTGCGAAGGGGACGGTTCTCGTTCGTAGAGGGAAGTAGACGTTCTCGCGACGGCGGTAGTGGAAGTAGACGTTCTCGCACGCTCTAGGGTCGACGGTAGAGGTTCTCGCGATCTCGGCGACGGTAGTGGAACATGACCATACGGATAGGGTACTTGGCAACATGCACGTCGTCGGTAGTTGTGTACAATCGTTGTCGGACTTGACGGTTTCGAGGCCTTCGGACGTAGTGGTACATGTTTGTTTTTCGGAGAGGTACATGGCGTTCTTCGGTCACAGGTACTTGATGTTTTGCTATCCGGGTCTTCGGCGATGGTCGTTGTACACATGATGTTGGGGTACTTGTCGGTCCGGGTATTGACGAAGTAGATGTACCCGTTTCATAGATGAACTTGGCGTAACCGTGCGGTAGTCAAAATTGGCGGTATCCGAATGGTACTTGGCGAATAACGATTGTCGTGGTACTCGTCGTTCCATGAAGACGTTCTCGTAGGTCTTGGCGATCTTGACGAATCCGAGTGGCTCTAGGCACATGTCCACAGTGGTCTTCCATCGTCTTGTTTCCTGTACAAGTCTTGACCGATCCAGGGTTCGAGGGTGGCCACAGTCACGTGACGCAGAGGATGCAGAGGAGGCAAGCGATCGCTGCAGAGGACGCAGTGGTAGTCTGGTTTGGTCATAGGGGAGGCAAGGAATTGGTGACTCGCGCGACGCAGGGGCGACAAGGCTCGCAGCGGAGGTCCGGGACCCGGCGCGACAGAGAAGTACGACGGCTGCAGGCCTTGGCCGGCGACGGGGAGGTCCGTGGCGTCGAGTTCCGGAGTTCTGACGGCGGCAGAGTCAGGCGCTGCTGGTTGGGGAGGTCCGGCGACGCGTGGAAAGAGCAGCTGCAGCCGGGCACGGAGGGCGACGGCTACCAGCACAGGTACTCGAGGAGAGGGAGCTGCTCGGCGGCGCTTGATTCTGGCTGGATCGAGGGAGGAGCGGCCGGCGGCCTCTGGACGCGTGGCTGCACAGGCACCAGGCGGAGGAGACGAACGGCAGCAGCCTGCTGGGGCGCCAGCGGTAGTGTCGGGAAGGAGAAGGTGATGCTTGGCGCGGTGGAGGAGGAAGGAGGCAGAGAAGGGAGATGGGGGATCGGGCGCAGGGAAAGAAGGGGAGCGAGGCTCCTGGCGGCGCTGGATGGAAGGGCACGAGGAGGAGGGGTCGAGGGGAGATGCTAGGGTTAAGGACAGGGGTTGCGGCTGGGCCTCCAGGAACAAACGGGCCGGCCTGATTTCTTGGATGGGCTGCTCTCTTTCACCCTCCCTCCTTTAGACTCTTCCAAAAACAGATAAAGCAAAATAAAGAAAAGAGAGAGAAAGAATGAGTGGACATGAATTAGAGCATGGGGATTATCTCCCGGACTCGCAAAAAAAATGAGCTCGACCCCGAAAATAAAAGTGGCATGATTGAAAGAGCTGGATTCACATCCATTTGAATTTAATTCAAATGGTTTGAGTAAGTTCAAGGTTTTGAAGAGTCCAAAAATGTTGGGAAATTTGGTGGAGCACGGGAACATGCCGAAAGGATTTTACAAACAAAGTTCGAGGTCAAGAAGCGAGATAACAAAGGCATGGGGAAATATTTGCAAGTGTGTTTTAGGTGATTCCATAAGAATGGAATATTTATCATAGCTCCCTAATATCGGGAGGATATGTTATAAAGAGAATCACCATGTGAATTCCCTTGGTTTAAATGGACCGAAGATCCATACGGTTTATTTAAGAGACTTTTAGTTAGCTATGAGAAAAAGATGGTATGATGACATGATGCAATGCAAAAGATGCAAAGAGGAAAGAAACAAGCAAAACAAATCACATGACGAAACTCAGAAACCCTGGAAGGCATCTGAAGCTCCGGTCTTGGGGCATCACAACACTCCACCACTACGAGAGGATCTCGTCCCGAGATCTTGAATGGCACCGGAGGGAAAACGGAAGAGAAAGAGAAGAGGTAAAACTAAGTTACTTTTTTGACAAACGAGTGAAACCAAAGAACCTTGAAAGGTTAAGCCACTTTGAGAGAATAATACAACGGAGATGACGAAGTTGAAAACACTCCGTTAGAAAAGAGGGAGAAGGAAGAACAAATTCAGGCAGCACTCCAGTTGAAAAGTGATGGAAGACTTGATAAAGCGAAAAGAACTTGAGCAACAGGGCCCCGACCTTAGGAGCCCAACTGCTTGATCGTTTTTAGCAGCCGTTGTTGAGTCTAGAAAAATGTTTTGAGTCATTTAGGAATTATATATCGGAGAGTTTAGGAATTCTTTTTACTCCCCAGTCCCTTCATCGCTCTGGTAAGGCATCCTAACATAGAGTTTTGACTCTTCTCTTCTCAAATTTCACTAAAAAAATTTTTAGGATCACACGGGTATCTTGGAATCGTTCCGATCGATTTGTGACGAGAACATTGTTCTTGGTGCCTCCTGTCATTTAGGGGTTGTGGCAGTGTCCTGGGGAGTTGAGCTCCGAGGTGTTGTCGTCACAATTTTATCGTTGCAGTTCTGGAATACCTGAGATTAGTTTCGCCGACATCGAAAATCTCTTTTATGCAGTTGTTGGTGAGATAACCTCGACGCCACCCAGTACTAGGGCGGGAGTTCGGGAGTATTGCCATAACTCGTATAACGGATGCTTTTCGAAGGTTGAGGTAGATGATTTCCGAAGGTTTCTTGGTTATGTGTTGAAGGATGGATACAGCTGGATGTAGGATTTGCTAGTTTTGGGTGAGATATTACGCTTCCCCTGTATCCCCAACACCTGATTGCATAGCTGGAAAATTTCGGGAGTTTATAAGTGGGAATTCAAGTAGCTCTTAGGATATCTTTCCGACAGATGTATGATATGAAATTGGGGTTCGACGTCTAGTGGTCCGCCTATCCACGGTTGGTTTTACAGTGGTCTTGTTGTGTCTTAAAGAGTCCTTGGCTATGCCGACTCGGGGACGCTTTATATGTCATGTGCACTGCCCTGCACATGATGGTGCTGTACGATCGAGCCCATGTAGGCCCCACCACGAAAACTTCGGACGAAATCTCTATCATATGTTTGTTCTGGCTTATTCCACAAGCCAATCCTTTGTTTTGTTTTGTTTTTGAGTTGTGGTATTCGAGTTGCTTCGAAGTCAAGTGTTGATTCCATACCTTCCCCAAATGGTGTTCTCATATTCCTATGTGAATACTAATCCTTCTCGGTCATCGAGTTTGTCATGTCAATCCTTTTCAACCGGTGTGCTTCTCTTCTAGTGGATCCGACCATTTCGACTTCCGCAAGATCAATTATCAATTTTTTCTCAACGGTGTTTGTTCCATCCGTCTCCAAGTTGCTTTTGTTTTTCCCTCCCACCCACCCTTTTTCTTCAAGGACTCATATATCTCAATCAAGTATCATTTTATTCTTGTGAAGTCTCTGCATTCTTTTCTTTGAATGTTTTACCCGGTGGTTCTCATGAAGATGCTCTTCAAGTTCGTCATTCTTCATTCTTTTCTTCTCCGGTGGTTTCAAGTCAAGCTTTGTTGATCATATCTTTTCCTCGTTTCAAGGTTTTCTCATGCCGGTGCAACTCTTAATCGTTCACCTCTCGCTATCCTTTTGTCCCGGAGTGCTCAAGATATCTCAGAAGGCTCGTCTTTTCTTTCAAGATCAGTTCAACCTATTTCAAGGTTTTTATTTTATTCAAGCCATTTAATTCAACCGGCGCAATTCTCTCTTTTAAATCATTTCAATGGTGTTTCTTTTGAGTGGGCCCTAACCCACAGGTATTTTCCCAGGATCTTACCTGACTCTTCTATTTTCCCGGAGCTACCATCAATTTCTTTTCAAAGTTTGACATAAGAATGTAATTCTTTTCATCATTGGCTCAACCTCTTTGTTTTGATTCCTCCGGAGTGTCTAAATAATTCATGGTGTTGTTTCGTGTCGTCATTTGAAGACCGAAGAAGAGTTTTACCTCCATATCTTGTCCGTTCTCTCAAAGATTCGTGGTTCTAATTCGAGGCCATCCTCTCATAATTGTTTGATTGTGAGAAATATTTTTATCCATCCGGAGCAATTCAAGAGTTTTCTCAGTTTGATTATCCAGAGTCCATCATTTCAGGTTATTCATTCTCAGCTTCCAGTTATCATTCTCCAATCCTACTGGTGCTTCGTTCAAGTGATCTCTAATCAGCTCGTAATCTCTTTGTTCTCATGGATCTAAATTCCCTCAAGCACCTTCTTTCATTTGATATTTCTTCCCGGTGTTTCTTTATATTTTTTCATTGTTCATTTTCAATTTTTATGGTGGTTCGTTCAAGAGTGTTTCTCTTTCGTTATCATACCAATTCATTTGTGCTTTTAAAATTCTACCGGTGGATCGTTGAAGACTTTCTCGAGTTTGCGCTATATCTATCTTAATCTTTATACGAGGATAAGTAGTATGTCAAATCCGTTGCTTGTCAGCAATTAAATTGTTGAAGGATACACATAACATAATTCTTATTCTTGTTCCATCCAAGTGACTAATTCTTTTTCCGGAGTGGTTCATCATATCAAATTCTCGGTTCGAGATGCTTTATCTATTTTTTTCCTGGAGTTCCAAGTTTCTCTCAATTATTTCACCACGGAGAATCATCTAAATCGTTACAAATTTTCACCTTGTGTGTTCAACTCCTTTTTTCCCCTTCCGTTTGATCATTCTTTTGTTTAACGGAGTTCTTCATCAAGGTTCTACAGGATGGTTCTTCAAGGATGTAATTGCCTTCTCAAAGTATTTCATCGAGATTCTTTTCTAAGAAGCTCAAGCTTTCTTCATATTGTAATCCGGAGTGCATTTCTGTCTACCGTATCATTGGAGGTGGTATTATGTCATTCTTGATAATTTGAGTTCATGTTTTCATGATTCACATGTTGTCAAGATTGAGATATTTTAAATCCATCAATCTCATCATTGGAATTATCTTGGGTTATATTTCACCTAAAGCTTTCCCTAAGGATTGTTGCTATTTATGGTGCTTATAAATGACCCAAGTTCTTCATTTATCCTCCCGGTGAAATAAGTTTCTCGTCTCCTCGTTGTTATCAATCCAATCTTTTTCGTGAGTGGCAAGTTGTCAGCTCATAACGTTGGGATGTCTTCTATAAGACCATAACAAGCCTATTCTTTTCGTTGTTGGTGTTCCAACAACTCCGTTCGACCCTTCCCCTAAAGATTCCTCTTCAAGCTCTTTTGTGGCAGAAGTTGGCATTTTCTTCTCCATTCTTTTATTTTAATTATCTATCTTCTATTTCTCTCTCCCGGAGGCATTGTGTTGCTGCTCTCTTCAAACCTTCTTCTTGTCCTTGTCATGATTATCCATTTAACCGGAGAGTTGTGCCCCTTTGTTCAAGTTCTTTTCGCCTTATCAAGCCTTGCATATCTTTTCAACCGGAGTGTTGTCCGAATTTGTTGTTCCTTATTACTCTTCCCCACCGGAGTGCTTTCAACTTCGTTCTTCCTCGTTCCTCTTTCCTAACGGAATGCTTTCAACTTCGTTCATCTCCGTCGTTTTTTTCCTCGAGTGGCTTAACCTTTCAAGGTTCTTTGGTCTCACTCGTTTGTCAAAGAAGCAACTTAGTTTTACCTCTTCTTTTTTCTCTTCCGTTTTTCCCTCCGGTGCCATTCTAGATCTCGGGAGGAGATCCTCTCGTAGTGGTGGAGTGTTGTAACGCCCCGAGACCGATGTGCCGGGTGTCTTCCAGTTATTCGCCATCGTTGCCATGTCTTTCGCTTGCGTGTTGCATCTTGCCATGTCATCATGTGCATTGCATCATCATGTTTTTCGAAACTTGCATCCGTCCGGGTTCCCCAGTTCCGTCCGTCGTCCGTTCTGAGCCCAGACACACTTGCACGTGCCCGCGGCACGTCCGAAGTTTTATTTTATAAGTGGCCGAAAAATGTTCTCGGAATGGGTGGAAAGTTGGCATGCAGTGTTGTTTTGTTGTCAGTAGACCGCCTGCCAAGTTTCATCACATTCGGAGTCCGTTTGACGTCCCAACGGATAAATATAGCGGCAATAGTAGCCGGTCTAACGTCGGACGTTTTCGGTCTCCTGAAACCGTGTCGGGCTGCATCTCTCCCCTCTTCTCTCAGACCAACCCGCTCTTCACAATCCGTCAGACCCAGCCTAACCTTCTCTGCACAGTGCATCGAACCCCTCACGTGCGCGTCCGAAGTTGTCGCGAACCCGACCTGGACCGTCGTCACCATTGGATCCGGATCATCCCCAAACATCTACAAAATATCTCCTTTTTCTTATTTGGGCTACCTAAGCTATTTTTCCCGTCCGTCTGATTACGATCGGAGGGACCTTATACCCCCCTAAACCTATCCGGCTTGCTATATATTGTGGGCAACCCTAGTTTCTAGGCACCTTGTCCCATCCATCCCATCATGCGCCGCCACTCCAAAAATCTTCCTCGGATCCCAGCGCAGCCAAGCCACCTGCCTTCTCCTCGCTTTCCCCATCGCTCCAATCACGAGCCTCCTCTCCCTCGATCCACCCATTCCCGCATGTCCTCCCCATGGCTTCCAGATCGAGCGAGCTTGATCTCCAGCATCAGCGCCCGAGCGCTCCTTCTCCTGCCAGAGCCCTGCCTCGTCCTCACCCAGTCATCATCGTCACCCAGGCAGTCCCCATCCAACGCCCCCTTTCTTCTCCTTCTCATGCTCATCCCGTTTCCCCTCTCTAAACCCTTTGTTCTCTGCCCATCTGCTGCAGGAGCAGCTACGCCCTGGCCAGGAGCACGCTGTGGGCGCCTCCGCTGTCCGACCTCGCCTCTGTCTTGACTTCGCCGTGCTCCTCCCCTGCCCAGAGCCCGACCGCGACCAGCACCCGACGCGGGCAAGCAGCAACAGAAGCTCCCGCATCCCCTCGTTCCCGAGCTCGACGTCCTCCACAGACCATGAACCCAGACGTCTCCATCTTCTTCACGGAGATGCCTCGCTCGCCCCGTCGTCGGACGCCGCCGTCCTCCTCCTCGACCCCACCGTCCAGATCCGCTCGGTGTCGCCCCGTTCTATCGTTCCTCGACGTCCCTGCACCTTCCAGCGCCGCCGCTGCCTCAATTCCATCACGTCGTCCTCGGCTTCCATGTCAACGAGTAGCAGGAGCGCCACTCATCGTCGTTGACTGCAGCCGCGCGTGGACTCCCGCGCCTTGGGCTGCCTTCGGTTGCCAAGGTCCAGCCCGCTCCAGATCCGGCCGGCCTCCGCCAAGTCGCCGCTGCCTTCAGCCCTCATCGTTGCCGGAGTTTGCTCCGCCGTTGCTCTGCTTTTGCTTCTGCTTCCTGTCGAGAAGAGGGCGCGCCTCCTCTGCATCGAACGGGGCCGCTCCAACGCCCGCTGACTCCTCCAGCAAGGCCGACCCAGCATCAGCACTTGATGATCGCACCCAAGCCCAGCATCGCCCCCCTGCAGGCCTTCCCTCTCCACCAGTTGGGCCAAGGCCCGGTGGTGAGCAGCCACCAAACCCCCCTGTGTAGCTGGGCCAGACAATTTTGGCCCAGTTAACCAGGGTTTTACATATTTGCAGGAAAACCCTTGCACCTCATGCATATAAAAACTCATCAACCGTGCATCGGATTTAGACAAACTTAACATGAAAGTTGCTTAGAATTTTGTCTAGTTTTATAATATGTCATTTTCATCCATGTTTAAAATATTTAAAATGATGTTTGATTAAATTTGCCCCTATGCCATGTTAAAATGATTTATTTCATAACTAAATAACCGTAACTCGGATTTTAATAAACCTTATATGTAAATGGGGTAGAAAAATGCCTAGCTTAACATGGTGGTCTTACTTTGCATGTTTAACAACTCTAAAATATGATTTAGGGCAGAACACTACTGAACCTTAAAATATGCACATGAGGATTTTCCGGACTTGCTGTTTGTTGTTCCGGCCTCATTTAACATTGCCTAGATAGGTAGTTTTGCTTTGCTTCACCCTCTTGCCATGTTTAACAACATTTAATATTGTTGGGTACATAAACGAGAGAGAACTAAATAAGTCATGTGGTGTTTCGTCAATATGCAACGGAGTTGCATATTGAGCTCCATTTAATTTGTAGGATTGTTTGTGCATTTTGCCATGCCATGCTTCATTAAACCGGACATGCATCATACTTGGTTGTGCATCATGCCATATTTATGTGGTGGTTGTTTACCATGATTGTGTGCTTCTTTCCGGTGATTGCTTCTTCGGGTTGGTTCCGGTAACGTCGTGTTGTGAGGATTCGTTCGTCTATGTCCGTTTGTCTTCTTCATGGACTCGTTCTTCTTCCTTGCGGGATCTCAGGCAAGATGACCATACCCTCGAAATCACTTCTATCTTTGCTTGCTTAGTTGCTCGCTCTTTTGCTATGCCTATACTGCGATACCTACCACTTCCTTATCATGCCACCCATATTATTGAACCAAGCCTCTAACCCACCTTGTCCTAGCAAACCGTTGTTTGGCTATGTTACCGCTTTGCTCAACCCCTCTTATAGCGTTGTTAGTTGCAGGTGAAGATTGAAGTTTGTTCCTTGTTGGAACATGGAGATGTTGTTCCTTGTTGGAATATGTTTACTTGTTGGGATATCACAATATCTCTTATTTAATTAATGCATCTATATACTTGGTAAAGGGTGGAAGGCTCGGCCTTATGCCTGGTGTTTTGTTTCACTCTTGCCGCCCTAGTTTCCGTCATATCGGTGTTATTTTCCCGGATTTTGCATTCCTTATGCGGTTGGGTTATAATGGGAACCCCTTGACAGTTCGCCTTGAATAAAACTCCTCCAGTAAGGCCCAACCTTGGTCTTACCATTCGCCACCTAGCCTTTTTCCCTTGGGAGTCGCGCATCCCGAGGGTCATCTTTATTTTAACATAGACAAACCTTTTCTTATGATTTCTTGTTCGTGCACCTTATCATTTATTCAACGTGGCATTTCTAAGATAGAATCATTGTACATGCCTTAATCTGTGGTGTTTGATGTGGATCAGGTGGCTTTCTTCAGGCAGTTCTTCACGTCAGTCACCAAGGTGGAGTACCTCACCTTGCGGCAGGGCTTCATCAATGCACATTTGTCGCACAACAGCAGGTTCGACTTCCACAAGTACATCAAGAGATCAATGCAGGACGACTTCAAGGTTGTCGTCGGCATAAGGTAGGTTCACTTCCTGTCTCTACACTAATATATAGTCCAATACACACACACACATAGATAGGTAGATAAATAGATTACATAATTGTCCTTAGATTCCATATGATCATGACACATTTGTCATTTTGTCGCAGCCTCAAGCTCTGGTTCGTGGCGGTCCTTACCCTCTTCCTTGATATTAACGGTAGCCGTCGCCTCGCCCTCCTCGCCTTCACCCTTTCTTTTCCCGGGATCAATTAATATCAGCAATGCACAATGAACCAAATTACAACTATGGAAGTATAACACATTCAAACCCGAACGAACAAACTGTTGAATAAATCCAGTGCTGACGCTCATCGCTCGCAGACTAGTCAGCTGTGTGCATATGGGCATCGATCCGCGGACTAGTTAACCCACATTGCTTACAACCATCATGTAGTCAAAGCCTCGGAGCAACGATCGTCAGCACAAACCAAGTCATCAGACACCGCGACATGCTCTCTCGACGTTCTCCCACTTGTAGCCGCGGTCATACCGGCCAGAGGGACCATCAAGTTTCACTGTTCCATTTTCTGCTCTTTCTATATAGTTACTGCAGATCGACGGTGAAGCGAATCGGATAACAACAACATCCTTTTCACCGCGCCACACCGGCACACGGCGGGCCTCACATCACATTAACCAGCCGCCGTCGGTCTCCCTTCCCGCACATGTGAGAGCATCTCCAGCCGCGCCTCCAAAAAGGCCTCTCCAGACAATTTTTTCGCGCCGGCGTAGAAAAATCGGCCCAGTCATGCCCCCAACAGCCTGATTTTCACCGGCCTGGGCCGAAATTAGCGTCGGCGGACCCAGGCCGAACCCGGCGCGCTGGGGGGCGCTCGGGGACGCCGGGGCGAGCGGTTTTGACGCGAAAGAGCCGCGGGCCCGCCGCGTCAGCGACACCGCGCGTCGTCTTCCCCCCACGCCTCGGTTTCCCGCGGGGAATCAATGGCAAGGCTGCCGCTGGTCAGCCTTACCATTGATTCCTCACGGGCAGTGCGTCACGGGACGGCGCCGACGCCTCCCCTCCCTCGCACACGTACACTCGGGCGCGGCGCAGCTATATAAAGCCGGCGGCTTCCCTCGCCTCTGGCCACACCAGCCCTAACCCTGGCCGCCCTAGCCGTCGAGTTCTGCCTCTCCCGAGAGCCGCCGCCGAGCCCCCTCTCCCGAGTGCCGCCATCGAGCCCTCGCTCTCCCTCCCTTCCCGATGGCCGAGCGTTTCCCCGGAGATGAGGCGGCGGCCAACGGCTTCGGCCGCCGCTCGCTCCGCGAACAGGAGTCTTGGCTCCTGTTCCAGGCGAACATCTTGGCGCCGTCGGACATGCGCGCCGGGCCGACGGGCTGGAAGCTCAGCAACGGGGGAGTGCCCATTCCCCTGCCGCCTGACGCCGTGGCCAAACCCGGGTACTTCGCCGAGGAGGTCGACGTCGTGCGCGCCTCCCTCACCGATGCCCAACTCTCCCTCCCCTAGTACGCCGCCGACAACCATGCGGCTTGGGCGGCGTACTTCGAGCACCGTCAGCAGCAGCGGCTGGCGTCCACCAACGGTGCGGCGGTGGTCACCGGCATGAAGAACAGCGAGGGGCGCTTCCTGTGGTGGGGCGTCCCCGGACGTACACTCGAGGGCGTGCTGACGCACCTCGAGAGGGGCAACGACCCGCCGTTGGCGTACCCCCCGGCGAGGGTGGCCGCCCAGGCGCACCACCGACACGACGAGCCATGGGCGCCAAGGAGGTTCGGCTCCTCCTCTTCTTCCTCCTCCTCACGCTCTTACTCGCACTCCTCCGGCACTCCGGCACTGCTAGGCTTCAAGGCTGAACCCGCGGCGAAGTCGCCGCTCGGCCGGCGCACTCGCAGCGCCGGCATCATCATCAACGAGGGTGGTCGGCGCGCCTCCTCGTCGGCTCCTCCTCCGCGCTTCGTCAAGCCAAAGACGGAGCCGGGGCTCGCGCCGGTGAAGGCAAGGCCGGGGCTCGCCGCCGTGAATACGGAGCACGGCGAGGTCGAGCGCGACGATGACGCGGCCCTTGAATGGGCACGCCAGGACTCCCTCAAGATGGCGATGGAGCGCCAGTGCGCCGCCCTGCAGCGCTTCGCGGAGCGCCGCCGGGGCCACGACAAAGGAGGAGTCGTCGTCATCGACGACAGCGATGACGACGACGCGCCGCCGCCGCCACCAGTCCGCCATGGTGACGTCGGGTCCAACAGGGACGCCCGCGTCAAGGAGGAGAAGGCCGACGACGAGAATGGCGACGACGACAGCGACTACTCGGTGTTCAGCAAGTTTCTTTTACATTAGTTTATTATATATTTGCTATGTAATGAAAATCGACGAACTTTGTCCAAATATATGCCCAAGTTGGCCGAAATTTGTCGTGTTTAGACGAACTTCGCCGAACTGTGCCAAAATTTGCTATACTTTTTTTATTTAATCGCGCCTGGGGGCGGCCCTGGGGCCGGCGGCTGGGGACCAACTCGCCCCCAGGCCCATTTTTTGCGCCGGCTCACCCTCAGATGGCGATTTTAGGCGCCCCCTGGGGGGCCAACGACTGGAGATGCTCTGATATCTCAGAGCATCTACAACTGGCCAGCCCATGCTCGTCCCAAACGTCTGACCGGGAGAACCGGTCACAAAAATCCGATTGAACCGGACAACCGGGCTCAAACGCTCGGGCTGTCCGACAAACCTCTTATCCAGTTCAAATGTAGGGTGAATATAGGAAGGTCCGAGCATGTCTGGACGCGTCCGTCTGATAGGTCCAGCCCACCATCAACTCCATCACTGTCCCATGAAAAACCTTATACCGGCTTCGCCCTCGGAACCCTAGCTCACTCGCTCTCCTCTCTCACTCCGTTCTCTCCACTCCCCCTCCCATTTCGATCCAATCCCGTGATCATGTCGAGCCCCGGCAGCCGCTCCGACTCTGACCCAGATGTCAACAAGGAGTTGGCCCTCTGCATTGCCTCAGAGCGGTTCAAGGTGAACACGGGGGCAGCTCTGGATCTGCAGCGTTGCCTCAGTTCCCCCGACGGTGCAGCGCGGACGCCGGCCCTGGTCCCTTCTGGCACGTGCGCAGCTCCGTGAGGACTGCTCCGAATCCCCACGTGGGCAGTGGTGGGTGCTTGTGCCCGCCCCGCCGGCCCAGAAGTGCGCGCCGAAATCGAAGGCATGCGTCGCCCGCGCGCGAGAGACAGCGGAAAAGTGAGAGGCAGGCGGCGGAGCAGTCCGTGTGCCGCCGCTGCGGGATGCAGGCGGGGACGAGCGGCTCCTCGTTTGGGTCTACGCCGGAGGCTTACGACCGCGGAGACAGACGCTCGGCGGCTTTGCGGGAAGAACACCAAGGTGAGATTGCCATTGAGCAGTCCGAACGTGAGGCGGCGGAGGCGGCTCGGCTCGCGAAGCTCAAGCGGCAACAGGACAGGGCTGTCCGGCAGCTCAAAGGGCTCATCATCCTCTCCGACACCTCCTCCTCCGACGACGACCATGGCTCCTCGTCCGAGTCGTCGGACAATCGTCCACCAGCTGCTGCCGATCCGAAGGGGAAAGGGCCAGCGAGGAAGTGGGAAATCTCCGCCATCTTCATTGCTAATTTATAGTTATTTATGACTAGTTTGAACATGTCTGTCATATGTGGATTATGTGAACTTTAAGTAGCTTTTGGAGATCCGTCTGCGATCTCTTGGTGATCGGAATGTGTATATCTAGCTCCGTTTCATAGTCCGGGCGATGATTTACGTAATTCAGCTTCACATTGTATGGGTAGTATGGATATATGGTATTATATATGAGGACACTCGGTCATTGCCCGCGGACGTTTGAGGGGTCGATTTTGCAAGGTTCGGGTATATATGCTCTCAACTTGCCGTGTGTGTGGCTGCCCCTCGCTGCACAGCACGCGCGCATGTTTACCTCTCCGAAACCACCGTGAAGCCGGCGGCGGTCTCGCACTCCCCTGACTTTCCTAGCCGGTCCCGTCCCGGTCCCAACAATTAAACCGTCAGTACCCGCCGGCCGGGCATTGATCCGATCGTGGTGGCAACAAAACTGCGGTTACATACATGCGTACTCCGGCACTACTACTACTAGTAGTAGTAGACTGTGGTGCGACACCACGAGCTCGCCATTCATGCAGAGGACCACTCGTCGCCGTCGGTGAAACCGCAGCGCGGCTGCCTGCCACTCCGCCGCCGTTGACGGAGACTTGGCCCGCCCATCAGCGCGCTCATCCATAAAAGCCCGGCTTGATCTCACCCCACACAACCGAGAGCAGTGGCGGAGGTAGAGGGTGGACAGGGTGGGCCACGGCCCACCCTGGCATTTTTGAAATAGCTTTACAGCATAGGAAAAAGGGTAAAAAATATTAAGAAAAAATATTTTTTATGAACACTTCTATTGTTGGCCCACCCTGGCTCATTGGGCTAGATCCGCTACTGACCGAGAGCGTAGCGTAGCGTGTGTTTTTTCCTTCCATTCATTTTGCTTTGCTTGCTCCGGCCCGGCACGTAGATAGCTCCTTCGTCCAGACGAGACGAGTGGTACTTACTTGTGCGCGTGTCTCGTCGATCGATCGAGGTGGTCGTTTGAGCGGCGGGCCAATGGCGGGGCCGGCGGGAGGGCGGGAGCTGCCGGACACGCCGACGTGGGCGGTGGCGCTCGTCTGCGCCGTCATGATTCTCGTCTCCGTCGCCATGGAGCACGCCCTCCACAACCTCGGCCACGTACGTCCGGAACTACTAATTGCTGTGCATTTTTTATGATTTTGTGTACTTGCTCATTTTTTTAAGCTGCCCTTTGATGATTTTGTGTACTTGCTCATTGCTGGCGTGCGTGCGCGCAGTCGTTCCAGAAGCGGCACAAGAAGGCCATGGGGGAGGCGCTGGAGAAGATGAAGGCGGAGCTCTTGCTGGTGGGCTTCATATATCCCTGCTCCTCACCGTGGCGCAGGACCCCATCTCCAAGATATGCATCTCCGTGGAGGCCGGCAGCAAGATGCTCCCGTGCAAGCTGCCCGAAGCTGATTACGCTGGCGACGATGCCAAGGGCAGCCGCCGGAGGCTCCTCTGGCTCCAAGGCGACACCCACCGCCGGTTCCTGGCCACCACGGCCGGAGAGGACGTCTGCGCCAAACAGGTGAGCGAGCATGAACATGAACGATCGACGACCTGAATTTCTTCTCTAGCTTCTTGGCTTAGCTTGACAGACTTGATCGGCCGGGAGCATGCACCAGCTGCACATATTCATCTTCGTGCTCGCCGTCTTCCACGTCTTGTACAGCGTGGTCACCATGGCCCTAAGCCGTCTGAAAGTGAGCATGCTTAAGCTGTTTGTCAGTACGTAATCCTTGGTTTTGCACTGCAAAGCTGGCACTGATCCTAGTCTGTGCTCTGCAGATGAAGCAATGGAAGAAGTGGGAGTCGGAGACCGCCTCGCTGGAGTATCAGTTCGCAAATGGTCAGGATCTATCTATTCTGCATTTTCTTACTGAAACGTACACGATCGTCGCAGTGAGCTGATACGTTGTTGAACCGATTGAATCCCTCGCAGATCCCTCGCGGTGGCGGTTCACACACCAGACGATCGACGTTCGTGAGGCGGCACCTGGGCCTGTCCAGCACCCCCGGCGTCAGATGGGCGGTGGCCTTCTTGAGGCAGTTCTTCACGTCGGTGACCAAGGTGGACTACCTGACGCTGCGCCAGGGC
This sequence comes from Triticum monococcum, assembly GCA_034509565.1. NCBI lineage: Eukaryota > Viridiplantae > Streptophyta > Magnoliopsida > Poales > Poaceae > Triticum > Triticum monococcum. The sequence continues at coordinate 679,463,723 of CM067845.1, forward strand.
TTCCTCAACGCGCATCTCTCGCAGAACTGCAGGTTCGACTTCCACAAGTACATCAAGAGGTCGCTGGAGGACGACTTCAAGGTCGTCGTCGGCATCAGGTACGTGTCTTTTCTCTTCGCCAACGCACGTATCTCATCTCATGATTGCTACAACTACAATATGAGTGAGTCCTTTGCACAAAAAAATGATATACAATTGCCGCTACGTCTCATACTGATCTTGAGTTCTTGACACATTTGCCCTCTTGTCGCAGTCTCAAGCTCTGGTTCGTGGCGGTCCTCATACTCTTCCTTGATTTCCACGGTACCGGCTTTCATCCTGTCCTGCTCGCTTTCTCCTCGGTTTCTCTCCATAATTTGTGAATTTGTCTCGTAACCACCACCGTCATCTTCTCGCAGGGATCGGCACTCTTATCTGGATGTGTGTGGTTCCTCTCGTGGTATGTACTCCCAGAATTTCTTCCTCCAATGGAATAGCCACCCGGGCAACTGAGATGCAACTCCAAACTTAATTGACATGTCATTTGCTGTCTTGTGTCGTGTGTAACATCACCAGATCCTGCTGTGGGTCGGGACCAAGCTGGAGATGGTGATCATGGAGATGGCGCAGGAGATCCAGGACCGGGAGAGCGTCGTCAAGGGGGCTCCCGCCGTCGAGCCCAGCAACAAGTACTTCTGGTTCGACCGGCCTGACTGGGTCCTCTTCCTCATACACCTCACGCTCTTCCAGAACGCGTTTCAGATAGCACATTTCGTGTGGACAGTGGTACGTACGTATACTTGCCACTTCAGTCATGGATGCAAGGCACCAAGTGCTGCTGATGAACTGCACTGACAGAGTTCTGTTGTATGTACCGCAGGCCACGCCTGGCTTGAAGAAATGCTACCATCAGAAAATGGGAGTGAGCATCGCCAAGGTGGTGCTGGGGGTGGCCGCCCCAGATCATGTGCAGCTACATCACCTTCCCGCTCTACGCGCTCGTCACACAGATGGGCTCACACATGAAGAGAACCGTCTTCAACGAGCAGACGGCCAAGGCGCTGACCAACTGGCGAAAGGTGGCCAAGGAGAAGAAGAAGGCCCGAGACGCGGACATGCTGAGGGCGCAGATGAGTCAAGGCTCGTCGCCGGTGCACCTGCTCCACAATGCCGGGGCGCGGTCCGACGACCCCCAGAGCGTGCCGGCGTCGCCGAGGGCCGAGAAGGGGGGCGGGGGCGTGCAGCATCCGGCGCGCAGGGTGCCTCCTTGTGACGGGTGGAGGTCGGCCTCGTTGCCGGCCCTCGACGCTCACATCACCGGTGCAGATTTTTGCTTCAGCACGCAACGTTGACCGATCAGACAAATTCATTCATTATTTTTTTCGTCAAGATAGTGTTGGAAGCGTATCATTTCATCGATAGATCATAGAAATTACGGGCGCAGCAAAGGATGCCGGTGAGCAGTAGAAAAGGGTTGCTCTCCAAGTCTCCATTGATCTTGTCAAGTGTATGTGACAAAATGTTTTTTAAAAAAGTGTATGTCACAACCAGGAACTGAATTGGTGATGAAACGTGCAAAAAAAAAAATAGCAACTTTTGCAAACCAATATGTGGTTGGATGGTTAGGTGGAAAGTGATATCCCCGGTCCATCAAGGTTCAAGTCTTGATTCTTGCATTTATCCTGATTTATTTCAGGATTTCCGGCGATGCGCCTTTAGTGGAACGAGACGTTTTCGTCGACTACGAGGCGTCTACGGTGACTTCGTAAAATCTCAAAATGATTTGCCGGCTCGGTCCCTTGGAGGTGCTCATAGAGAAGGGTATGCATGCGTATGTTCATAGAGGTGAATATATGCGCGTATATATATGAGCGTTTGCGTTTGCACTGTGTTAACAAAAAGAATTGCCACTTTCACCGAGTCAAAAAAGACACTGCTAAGGGCGTGTTTGGTAGCCCGCGTTACCTCCAACAGACTGAGTTGGGCACAAAAAACACGTTTGGTTGCAAACAGGATGGGCTGGCTCGCATTGGCATGAACCTTAAAGCAGCCCAGAGCCTGTCTCGTTGGAAAGCCTCAAATCGGCAGTTTCCAGTGAGCCAGGCTGAGTGTGGCACAAAAGGGATGTTGCTCGCACGCGAGGGAGCAAGGCGAAATCGATTGGGGATTTCGGGAGATGGAAATCGGTGCGGCGGGACAGCGCCAAATCTAGCCTCACCCCCTCATTTACTCAGTCGCCACTAGATCATCCGGTATTCTTAGCACCGGTGACAGCGGCGACTCAGATCTGCGCAAATCGGTGTTGGTGGAAGCGACAGACGCGGCAGTAGCACTCTCCGACAGCAGGAGCTGCTACTTCCCTTCGTCGTCGTTGTCGTCTCCGAAGCCGGTAAGCAACACCCCCCCCCCTTCCTATGTTAGGTCGATTTTTAGGCCGTTAGGTATGGTGTAGGATCAATTTCCCCATTGCTCAACAGACCCTCGATGTGGACTAGGTTATGGACATGTGAATGAAGTTGGTATTTCAGGCTGCAACACTGATAGCTATGATTCAGGCATGGCTCATGTTGATGCACAAGAGAGTTGTTCGTCGTGGTAAGAGGCGTGTCATCTGTTATGGTCCAATGTTTATGCGGGATCAGGAGAGGATGGCGAATCTAAACTACATCTACAACTGCAATGACACAGAGGCTATGCGGATGCTTCGAATGAAAAGAACACCATTTGTCAGGCTTGTGCAGATCTTCAGGCGCAGGGGCTGCTACAAGATAGCATGCACGCCAGTGTGGAAGAGCAAGTAGCCATGTTCCTCCATGCTGTTAGTCATAACCACCGATTCAGGGTTATGCACAACACCTTAAGGAGATCAATGGAGGCCATCTCCATGTACTTCAAGCAAGTGTTGTATGTTCTTGGGAAACTCAGAGGAGATATGATTGTGTCACCAACCGGCCGGACTCCTATCAAGATTCGCACTAGCCGAAGATGGTACCCATACTTCAAGGTGAGCACTGACAGTATGTAGTTCATGCCTTGATATGCTTCTATTGTTCGGCTATAGCCATAACACAATCATGTGATGCCATTTCAGGATTGCATTGGGGCAATAGATGGTACTCATATCACTGCCAGAGTGTCGAGGTCACAGTCTGCAGCATACAAGGGTAGAAAGCACTACACAAGCCAGAATGTGCTTGTTGCTGTTAACCTCAATCTGAAATTCACATATGTGTTGGCCGGCTAAGAAGGATCAGCACATGATGAAGAAAATATACCCTAGAGGCAATAATAAAGTTGTTATTTTATATTTTCTTATATCATGATAAATATTTATTATTCATGCTAGAAATGCATTAACCGGAAACTTGATACATGTGTGGATATATAGACAAAACACCATGTCCCTAGTAAGCCTCTACTAGACTAGCTCGTTAATCAAAGATGGTTAAGTTTTCTAACCATGGACATGTGTTGTCATTTGATGAACATGATCACATCATTAGGAGAATGATATGATGGACAAGAACCATCCGTTAGCTAAGCATATTGATCGTTCAGTTTTATTGCTATTGCTTTCTTCATGTCATATACATATTCCTTTGACTATGAGACTATGCAACTCCCGGATACTAGAGGAATACCTTGTGTGCTATCAAACGTCACAACGTAACTGGGAGATTATAAAGATGCTCTACAGGTATCTCCGAAGGTGTTCGTTGGGTTGGCATAGATCGAGATTAGGATTTGTCACTCCGAGTATCAGAGAGGTATCCCTGGGCCCTCTCGGTAATACACATCATAAGAAGCCTTGCAAGCAATGTGACTAATGAGTTAGTTGTGGGATGATGTATTACGGAACAAGTAAAGAGACTTACCAGTAACGAGATTGAACTAGGTATGAAGATACCGACGATCGAATCTCGGGCAAGTAACATACCGATGACAAAGGGAACAACGTATGTTGTCATTACGGTTCAACCAATAAAGATCTTTGTAGAATATGTAGGAACCAATATGAACATCCAGGTTCCGCTATTGGTTCTTGACTGGAGAGGTGTCTCGGTCATGTCTACATAGTTCTCGAACTCATAGGGTCCGCACGCTTAACGTTCGATGACGATTTTGTATTATATGAGTTATGTGATTTAGTGACCGAATGTTGTTCGGAGTCCCGAATGAGATCACGAACATGACGAGGAATCTTGAAATGGCCAAGAGGTAAAGATTGATATATAGTACGATAGTATTCGGACACCGAAAGTGTTCCGGAGAGTATTGGGTATATATCGGGTCACCGGAAGGGGTTCCGGGCACCCCGGCAAAGATATGGGCCTTATGGGCCAAGAGAGGGACAGACTAGCCCACAAGGGGCTGGTGCGCCCCCTTATAGGCCGAAATAGGAGGATAAGGAAAGAGGGGAAGGGAGAAGGAAAGGGGAGGATTCTACCTCCCCCTTCCTTCCATTCCCCTCTCTCTTTCCTTTCTCCTCCGGTTAATAAGGAAGGGGGGTGAATTGGAGGAGGCCACCCAAGTAGGATTCCTCCTACTTGGGGCGCCCTCTTGGCTGCTCCCTCTCTTTCTCACCTATATATATGATGGGGGGAGGTGCCTAGAACACACATCAACTTCTGTTAGCCGTGTGTGGTGCCTCCCTCCACAGATTACACCCTCGGTCATATTCTCGTGGTGCTTAGGCGAAACTCTGCGTGGATCACATCACCATCACCATCACCATGTCGTCGTGCTGACGGAACTCGTCTACTTCCTCGACACTTTGCTGGATCAAGAGTTCGAGGGACGTCATCGAGCTAAACGTGTGCAGAACTTGGAGGTGACGTACGTTCGGTGCTTGATCGGTCGGAACGAGAAGAAGTTCGACTACATCAACCGCGTTGTCAAACGCTTCCGCTTTCGGTCTATGAGGGTACGTAGACACATTCTCCCCCTCTCGTTGTTATGCATCTCCTAGATAGATCTTGCATGAGCGTAGAATTTTTCTTAAAATTGCATGCTACGTTTCCCAACACATGATGCTAACATTCTCAGTGACAACATCCGTCCTGATGGCATCAACATCCCCGATGGCAAGTTCTACCTAGGAGATGCTGGCTATGCATGTCGGCCAGGTGTTCTTCCACCCTCCAGGAAAATCAGGTATCATCTGAACGAGTTCGCTGGTAGGAACTATCCTAGGACTCCACATGAGTTGTTTAATCTCAAACACTCCAGCCTAGACTTACTGTTGAGAGGGCATTTGAAGCTTTGAAGAATAGGTAGAAGATCCTAGATCAGAAGTCATTCAACACTTTCCCCACTCAGGTTAACCTTGTGCTTGCTTGTTGCATTCTGCATAACTGGATCCTGCAATGGGGTTCTGATGAACTGGTGCCTAAGCAGGAAGATGTGACGCATGACAATGTTGTCAGCTCCGGCCATGGTATGGAAGCATTTGAGAACGAAGCCTGGAAGAACAAAAGGATGGAGTGGGCACATACAATGTGGGATAACAGAGGATGGACCTCAACCTAGTTAGCATCGATGAACTTTCCCCTATTCAACCATATGGATCTTAATAATTTGTACTGCCATTTGATAGTAGCTAAGATAAACTGTCATTTGTTTTCTAGCTAGGAATGAAATTATATTCAGATCATGTATCTTAATAATTTGTACTGCCATTTGATAGTAGCTAAGATAAACTGTCATTTGTTTTCTAGCTAGGAATGAAATTATATTCAGATCATGTATGGTAAGGTCACCACTGGTGAGAAGTGGTGAGAACACCTTATACAGTTTAGCATGTAATATGTACGCCTACTGCAACACAGCCAACCAAACAGCGGGTCAATATTAGTTCTCTCGCAACCAGCCAAGATGCGCGCAACCAAACCATGTGCATATGCTGGTTTTTGGGCTGTTTTAGCTCAACCAGACCCATCAAAGAAACACATGCAATGCAGGCAAAATCAGTGCAGACAACCAAACACGCCTAAGTACTCCATCCCTCCATATTAAAATATCCGACATATTTTTACACTATCTTAGGGTCAAAAAAATATAAGGCGTTTTTTTAACACTAAGAAGTCTTATATTTTGATACAGAGAGGGAGTATGAACCAACAAAAAGCCTTTTTCATCTCTAAAAAGAACACTAAATGGTGGCAATAATTCTGATAACATGAAAAAAGAGCTCTTGAGAAAATAATCCGTAGCAATGTAACCCATGCATCAAGCTATTAGGAGATAAGAAACATACAATTCTTGATCTCCTGACCAAATTAGTACGAATTATCCCCATGTACCGCGAGTGTGGTATGAGAGGCATCAGATTGTTCCCTGAAATCCTAAATCACACTTTTACTGATCTAAATGCTCTTATATTTCTTTACAGAGGGAGTACTACTATATCAGAGGTTAAGTAGCCACACACAGTTGAACTAATAAGCACTGCTCGGCTGGAAGAAAACTATATAAGCTCGATCACTAATCCTCTTGTGAGCTTTTCTGATAACTTTGCGACGAAAAATGGTTGATATGGGCAGAAAACTAGAAATACAGCAAATTCATAGATATGCTAGGCACACGCATGCAAACCAACTGTAACACTTACCAAATCGAGGCCCCAATATGGTTTTCACTTTTAGTTTCGGATGCTTTAAGTAAATTTCAATGATTTCGGTTTGCATTTCGGCCAAAACGAATTCAACCAAATTTTTGAAGAAGAAAAAACATTTAAAGTCTTGTGCTGTACTGAAATTACTGAAATGTTTAAATATTTCAGTGTCAACTGAAATTCAACGGATTTCAGAGAGAAAACCTACTTCACGATCGAGTCCATGAAAACAGGCCAGTCACGTCAAAGAGAATGTACAGACATCGATGCCAAACTCACATTCACTGATTCACAATGCACAGACACATTATGCATCCATGCCATTGCCATGTCCGGACCGGGCGGGACTCACTTGCTAGAGCGTGTCACGGCATGAAACGAGCGGCACCGTTGTCGCCGGCGGTCGCCGGGGCGGAGGAGGAGGACGCCTCCTCCATGGCCTCGCACTTGCGGCACCGCTTGGGCTCGGGCGGCGTCTTGCGGGGCGGCGCGTCGGCGACGACGACGACGACGACGCGGCGGCAGGACGGGCAGGAGGAGTGCGCGCGGAGCCAGGCGTCGACGCAGGCGACGTGGAACCCGTGGCCGCACTGCGGCAGCACGCGGATCTCCTCCTTCTCCGCGAACTCCGACAGGCAGATGGCGCACTCCGAGAGGATCCCCTCCTGCGCCGCGGCGGCCGGGCCCCCGCGCGCCGCGACGGCCGCCGCCACGGCGTCCTCGTACGCCAGCTTGGGCAGCGCCATGAGCGCCCTCTTCTTGAGCCCCTTGCTCGCGCCGGGGCCGGAGGAGGAGGCGGCGGATCTGGCGCCGCCGGCGCCGCGGCGGGAGCGCGCGCAGCCGGTGACGGCGGCGAGGCCGACGACGCAGAGGAGCGCGCAGAGCAGCGCGGCGAGGATGACGACGACGTCGGAGTCGGCGCCGAGGGCGTCGGGCGGCTCGGCGGCCTGGAACTGGCCCGGGTAGGTCTGCAGCAGGCGGCGCGCCGACGCCATTGGTCCGTTCTTGGCCGGATCGCCGGATCGGGAAGGCAGCGGCGGGCAGGGAGGGGGAGGGGAAGGGGCTGGAGTTTCAGCGCAGCAGTACTCCTACTAGTAATGGCACGCGTATTAATGCGGGCTCGAGAGCGACAGCGAGAGCGCTCCCATGGTCACTCACTCCGTGTGCTGTGCTGCGCTGCGCTGTGTGTCTGCAGCGTGCTCCACGGTCGGTCACCGCTCACCAGTGACGCGAGCGAGATATAAGCCGGGGGATGAGAATCCGGGGCTCGTCACTTGGCTAGCTTTGCCATTTGATTCTTTTGGCCGTGGTCATTACGTACATGCGTGTACCGGCGGGCGGCGGCGGCGGTGGGTGGGCGGCTAGGCGCAGCGCGGTGCAATCCGTGGCTCGGAGGTGAGTGGCCCGCGATGCAGGCGTAGGTGGGTGGTGGGGGCTGCCTTGCGGTCACGTCACCTTCTCATTTCCCATCCATGGAGCCGTGTCCCCTCTCTCGCAGGGTCTAGAAACGAAACGAGCGTCCGCAATGAGCACGCCACCGGTGGATGGATGGGCCGTCTATCTGCTCTTTTTTTTTGAGGGTTATCTGCTCTTCTTTCTAGTGCCGTGATGAACGCACAAGACTTTGGTTGCCCATTTGCATCACCCATCAGCTCCACAATTTAGTCACTCAAACGCCCTCCCAAACCTTCAATGAAAAACGGTTTCTAATCAAACTTCTACTAAAACTTAACCCCCCCCCCCCCCCCCCCCCTCTTTTTTTTAAACACAAATTCATTTGTTTAGACCATCAGAGTTAGACCTTCACTGCTTAACTGCTTCAAAAAAAAGGATGGTTTGGGCACATAGTTCACCAGTTCCTCACCGCAACAACGGATCCAAACAAGATGATAGAAACAATTTCAACACAAACAAGACTTTTCCGATTGCTGCTACAAGTGCAACCACCACTTTCTTCATCTTTTTTACGTTCATTGCCAATACTTTTGCCCTTCTCTGTTGAGTTCTCTGGCCTGCACACTTGTTTCTTCTATATGCCTCCTCATGAAGAAACTTAGACATTGCGTCCTTCGTAATCTCACCTCTAGCAATTAGTGCGCCAACATCCAGTAGACCTTTCTGAATCAATAGGTTATGTATTATTCTTCTCAGTACCAAAAGTTGCAACCTTCTTGTACAATCTTAACCAACATTGACCTCACGTTGCTTGAAACCGAAGAACACTCGCAAAATATTGCACTTGTTTTATCCCTTTCACACTTGTAGATGACCTGAAGCAGTACCAGCCACCAGCAATCGCCACATTTTATGAGTGGCAGAGGTGAGCCGAGTTGCTGCGCGATGGCTTAGTCAGTCCGAGCAGCAAATGAGGATCTGTCAACACTTGAGGGAGCGCCGGATGCGCACATCGACGGGAGGACATCCCGCAAGGAGCTCCGAAGGTGGTGCAGGGCACTCGGGGTCGCAACGCGGTTCCATTCTCGATGAAATGCGGCTTTGCCTTCACGGTGGCCCTCCTCGTCGACGAGCACGGTGTGGCGGCGGGGCCTAGATGCGTCGATTCAAAAGACATGGGGGCAAGCAAATCGAAATGGGGCGGCGAGGGTGGGGCCATGGGGTGTTGGTGGGCGCCGGAGGCAATGCTCTCGGCAAAGGCGTGGAGGTGGATGAGTGGGCGAAAAGGCATCCATGCAAGGGCATAGTTTTTTTTTCTGAGAACTCCTTTCTACCGCCTCAAAAATGGGAGTTAGGGGAGGGTTCTTCTTAAATTCCTAGCAGATAAACATCTAGAAAGTTCAACTAGATGTGGCTTAGGGCATCTCCAATGCCAACCCTCAAAACGCCCGCATACGTCTGCGTCGTGCTATTCGGACGTGTTGTGGCATAGAACGAGCGGTCCGGACATTATTCTTCCGTAAACCGGAGACAAGCGTGGGGAGGCTTTCCGGGCGCCCGAACCGCTGCCATGCCCGCGCCTGACCGCCCTGTCCTACACAAACCCCCTCCCTCGCACGCATGTGCTTCCCGCCGAAACGGTCAGCACCGCTCCAGAGCGTCAGTGTCGCATTCATGCCCGGCCAGAGCAGACGCGTCCTCTATCGGCGCCGACATTGAAGCGATGCTACTTATGACAGGCGTTGGGATTTCCCAGAAAAGTAAGGGTGATGTAATATATTAGTAGATAGTATTTCCCTTAGTTAAAAAGCAAGGTTTATCGAACCAGTAGAAGACTCGCATGTGCTTCCCGCCGAAACGATCAGCACCGCTCCAGAGCGTCAGTGTCGCATTCATGCCCAGCCAGAGCAGACGCGTCCTCTACCGGCGCCGACATTGAAGCGATGCTACTTATGACAGGCGTTGGGATTTTCGGGAAGAGTAAGGGTGATGTAGTATATTAGTAGATATTATTTCCCTTAGTTAAAAAGCAAGGTTATCGAACCAGTAGAAGACTCGCATGTGCTTCCCGCTGAAACGGTCAGCACCGCTCCAGAGCGTCAGTGTCGCATTCATGCCCGGCCAGAGCATACACGTCCTCTACCGGCACCGACGTTGAAGCGATGCTACTTATGGCAGGCGTTGGGATTTCCCGGAAGAGTAAGGGTGATGTAGTATATTAGTAGATAGTATTTCCCTTAGTTAAAAAGTAAGGTTTATCGAACCAGTAGAAGACTCGCATGTGCTTCCCGTCGAAACGGTCAGCACCGCTCCAGAGCGTCAGTGTCGCATTCATGCCCGGCCAAAGCAGACGCATCCTCTACCGGCGCCGACATTGAAGCAATGCTACTTATGACAGGCGTTGGGATTTCCCGGAAGAGTAAGGGTGATGTAGTATATTAGTAGATAGTATTTCCCTTAGTTAAAAAGCAAGGATTATCGAACCAGTAGAAGACTCGCAATCAAAGGTCAGTACCTGCACACACACACACACACACAACAACAACAACAACAACAACAACAACAACAACAACAACAACAACAACAACAACAACAACAACAACAACAACACCACCAAGAAATTTAGGGTTTTAGTTAATATGAAGTGAATGGACCCGGGGGCCGTAGCGTTCACTAGTGGCATCTCTCTCATGAGTATAATAATGATGGATGAACAAATTACTGTTGAGCAATTGATAAAATTACGCATAGTTATGATGTTGTTCATGGCATGATTAATATATAGGCGTTACGTCCGAGAAAAGTAGACCGTTAATCTTACAAAATCTACTAGTATTATTTCACCCCTCGACCACTATCCATCATGTATCTTAAGGTATTAAATACGTAATAAACAGAATAATGCTTGGAGCATGACATAATGTAGATAAAGCAGAATCAATCAATATGATTAAACCCCCATCGTTTTACCCATAGTGGCAATAATACAACACGTGCCTTGCTACTCCTCCTCTTATAGAGTAAGGTCACCACAAGGTTGAACCTATTACCAAGCACCTCTCTCACTGAAAAAAATTCAATCTAATTGGCCAAAAAAAGATAGATAGATCGAAGAGAAATACAAGTCTATAAAATCACAGATAATACATCTCAGAAAAGACTTAGTTACTTTCAATGAATAATCTGATCATAAACCCACAATTTATCAGATCTCAACAAACACACTACAAGATTACATCAAATGGATATCTGAAAAGATCATTGTATTGAAGAGAGAGAGAGAGAGAAAGAGAGAGAGAGAGCCATCTAGCTACTGATATGGACCCGTAGGTCCCGTGGGAACTACTCACACATCATGGGATCGCGGGAGAGCAGAGGTTTGTGGCGGCGATAAAATTGTTTCGGGTCTCCTCTGGACGCTTCTCAGTTTTAGGGAATTTAATCATTTATAGCGTTGGAATTAGGTCAGGAGGACCTCTGAGGGGCCCACAAGCTCAGGTAGCGCCTCCCGGACCGCTCTGTGTGACCTTGTGGCCCACTCATAGACCTTCTTGCCTCCCCCCGAAGTTTCTAGGGTCTCTTCTGATCCAGAAAAATCACCATAAAGTTTTATCGTATTTGGACTTTATTTAGTATGTTTTTTCTATGAAACAAAGAAATAGGCAAAAGGCATGAACTGACACTGGTCACTTAGTGAAGAGGTTAGTTCCCCAGAACAATATAAAATGGCACAGAAAGCATACAAGATTGATAATGTAATAGCATGAAACAATAAAAAAATACATTGGAGACGTTACCCGCCGGTGATAGAGCGCCACCCGCATCGCTTCTCGATGCACGCGACTGCTCCACGTTCAAACGATATCGCAGTCGTCCATCCGTTCATCCGTCCGCCGCTAACATTAATGTCAGACGGTCGCCGGGAAGCCTCCTCCGTGCCACCCGTCTGTCCCTCTGCCGCCCACCATTGCTATTCGCCCGCTATAAAAATTGCAGCCCCGACCATAGCCGCATTCATCCTCCTCCGACCCCTTTCTCTTCCGCACCTTTCCCATCTCACGCGCCAAAGCTCTCTGGGACAGACTGACGCGGAGTAGAAGAAGGAGATGGCCGTCATTGCTGCCGGCTGGCAAGCAGCTGGCGTCCGACGTTGTTCCAATGAAGGATGCAGCAGAGGACGAGCCGGCGCCACCCTTATCGGTGCATTGCACCCTGACCATCGGCGAGACCCGTGCCAATAACATGGACATTGTGCGGGACGAGCAGTTCCAGGAGGCGCAGGCTAACGCCGCCTACAATCACCAGCTCCTACAGGAGCACCATCAGGCGGAGGAGCGGCTCAACGCGGGCAAAGAGAGCGTGCCGAAAGCGGACTTGGAAGGGTAGGTGGCGTTGCTCGAGTCGTACCGGTTCGCCCGTGAGATCCGCCTCGTCCGCTGGTGGTAGCGCCAGAGTCAGGCGGAACTGGAAGCCGCCTACGAGGAGTTCGACGAGGCGGCGGACAAGGTATGTCGCAGGACCTACGATGAGGCGGTGGACATCGCCAGCTCAACCCAGGCCGCACCCCGCTGCCGCGACCACGAAACCGGCATGTCCGCGGGCACTGCCGGCAACGAGAAAGAGTAGAGCATGGTAGGTCGCCCCTTCTCGGGTCCCAAGAAGGCCACTGCTCCGCCCCTCCCATTCAAGGCAAGCTTGGTGGGCTGAACATTGTCGGTCGATTAGCCGCTTGGCGGCGACACAGAGGTGGACAACTTGACTTCCCGAGGCTCCGAAGGCGAAGGTTACGAAAACGAAGCTGGAGAGCGTCGAGGCGGGACTGGAGAAGACAAAGTTTCAGTTCTCGGGGCTCATGACCACACATGGGGAATGAGCGCCGGTGATCAAGATTAGGTAAATTGATTATACCTGTAGAGCCGAACGAGAATTGCTTTAAACTAAAGTATATCCGAAATATAATGAAATCCGTCATGTTTATATGGAATCCAGCATGTTCATATGAAATCGGACCGTGTTTAAACGAATTTCGTCCGATTAGTTTGAATTGTTGTCCAAATATATGCAGACAATGTTGGATGGCCGCCTCTCGCATCCGTGTTCACGGATGGATGCAGGAGAAAATTTACGGTCGCCATTGGAGATGCCTTTATTATTAACTCGTACTCCCTTCGTCCGAAAATACTTGTTATGAAAATGAATAAAAAAAATATATCTAAAACTGAAATACATCTAGATACATCTTTTTTTATCTATTTTGATAACAAGTATTTTTGGACGGAAGAAGTAAAAAACAATCTTGTAAAGAGTCGAGCCCATGTGAGAGTTCGCTGGAGCATGCCTACGCTTATGCGTGCGTGCGGTGCACAAGAAATCATTGGACGCGAAGAAAAAAGGCTCGTTGGCGACCGCACTATTAGGGAAAAGCTTAGCAGCAGCATGGGTTTTGGGCCTATTAGTAGCGCCTGTTATCCCACGCTACTGCTATATATGAATAGCTGTAGCGTTCTTTAGAAAAGGGCGCTGCTAATATTATCTGCAGCGCTGTTTACTGGAAAGCGCTACTGGTAAGGCGACGCTATTGCTAAATTCCTTCCCTCGCTACTACTAGTTTTATTAGTTTTTTTTTCCTGCATATTTGTTTTGTATTTGAATAGGCTTTATACAATAATCTTTAGCATATCATACACATACAAATGTAATCATAGCATATACATATAATTAGTCTCATCAAATCATGTCATCATCATAATCATCATCCAACACAAAGTGGTCTCTCGTCATCATCTCAAAAATAGCGATACAAGTCTCGATTACTTGCAAATACATCGTCATCCATCTAAACAATGATATACGCGAGAAGAACTATCACTTTGAGTACATGAGTTCGTATCCCTCTCTCGCATTAGCGTGAACCTAAACTAACTACTGCCTGTCGCTCGAAAACCGGAAACCGGTACACCTGGGTCTGAGTCTCAGCGCCGGTCTCGATGTCGGCAAGGCTAAAAAATCGTCTGCCGCCCGGTAGACGTCATCGCATTCACCATAACTCTGTCCTTCATCATTGCTAGCCATGTTTTCTATAATTAAATCTAGTCAATTAATTCTAGACCTAATAAAATGAATAATGACATAAAAAGGCCTATTGTTTTGCAGGAACGTTGACTCCTTCCCGGTGCGGCAAATCCCGGGCACTCGATACATCCTAGTTTGTAGCACAAGTCATGCCGAAATTCACGGAAAATTTCGGCATGACCTTTGCTAAAAAGTGAACAAATCAAGAACCTGAATTTTGCCAGAACGGAAATGAATCAACATTCTGGCAAAACATAGGCCACTCAGTTTCAATCCCTGAAAACAACAAAAGGCCACTTGGGCACAATTGAACCACTTCAATGTCGATTATGATCAATGAGCAAACACAATTGAGGATTTTTCATATATCATGACCACTTCAAATTTGCATCTCCTAGTGTATTAACCCTAGAATTCAAATTATGAACCTAAAACTCAAATTATGTCCTACATTTTTGTTCTAATAAAAATTCACTAAAAATTAAGAACCTACTAGACTTGCAACACTAATAGAAATTTATATTTTTATATTGATTTTTTCTCTAAACTAAATCCTACCACCCTAGTTAGCATCTAGTTAAACCTTACTTTCCTAACATTTGTAATTAAACACTACAACCCTAACCCTACTGCCCTAGTTAAGCATATACAATTTTTTCCTACGGCGAGGGAGGCAGGGGCATCTCTGTCAAATTAACATAACTAATTAACCTAACTAAATTAACCTAACTAATTTAGAGATAGAGAGAGAGGAGGGGTGGGAGTTTACAGAGGATGGCTCCGGTGGTGGCGCGGGAGGCAGTGGTGGCGAGGGAGGTGGGGGCGTCTCCGCTGACGGCGAGGGAGGTGGGGGCGTCTCCGCTGACGGCGAGGGAGGCTCCGGTGGCGTCGACTGCGACTCCGGTGGTGTTGATGAGGCCGCGCGGCTCCGATGGCGTTGGGGGCGGCTTCAGTGGTGTCGATGGCGCGCGGCTCTGGTGGCTCCGGGGGAGTCGGCGTCGGCAGGAGACGGCGGCGAAGTGGGGCGACGGTGAATCGGGCAGACGGCGGCGGGGTGGGTAGAGGGATTTGGGGGAGAAGTGGTGGCTGGGGGGAAACGGTTTTTTGGTTAAGTCAAACTTAGCGGTAGCGCTTTTCGCGAAACGCGCTATAGCTAAGTTAGCTATAGCGATTTTCGCAAAACGCGCTACTGCTATAGCTATGTAATTTCCTTCATCTTTCGTATTTCCTTTTCTGTTTCTACAGCGGGGGTCTAGGAAACGCACTGCAGCTACGTTAGCTATAGCGCCTCTTACGAACAAACGCTACTGCTACGTCTTGCTCCTTTTTTCCGCTTTCTCATTTATTTTGCTCTACATTTTATTTTTTTCTTTCTCCTTTTTCTATTTCTTTCTTTTTCATTTACTTTTACATTTGTTTTTTATTTTATTTTATTTCCATTAGCAGTAGCGCTATCCGCGCGAAACGCGCTGCTACTTATGTGCTAGCGGTAGCGCGTTTTTCTCAAGACCGCTACTGCTATGCATAGCCTATCGGGGGTAGCAAAGAGGATACTAGTGGCAGCGCGTTTTCATGCGCACGCGCTACTGTTACTATTGTATCTGTAGCGCGGTTTACGGACGCGCGCTACTGCTATTTAGCACCAGCGTTCTTTTTTAACACGCGCTACTGCTAAATTTCTGTGTATAAGATTTTCCCCGGTAGTGCCGGGACGCTATGGGCTTTTGTCTCTGTTTCCTCGATGGCCATTTGCATAACTCGGTCGGCGAGTCGATCGATGAGGTAGAATGCGCCGGTTCTCCGTGGTGTCGCGGCCGAGCTAGAAAAGCCTGCCCGCGCTTGTGCGTGCGGTGCAGAAGAAATCATGACAGGCCGAGAAGAAAAGAGGACACAAAACAGCTCGGTCATTGTGTCTTTCTTTCTTGCTTGCTTTTCCTAACTAGGAGTAGATCGGCACGGGGATGGCCATGATGATGTCCTCTGGCTTTGAGCGAGCCATCGCAGGAGATAGATACTCGTAGATGATTCGACTTTGGACGGATCCATTGCAGCCTGATCATCACCTGCACCTGCACGCACGCACCACGAGATGGAGGGTAGCAGAAGCTTCTGCCTACAAGTAGCCGCACCGCACGCACACCTGCCCCCAATCAGTGGACCAGTGGTGGTTGTTGTATAGCGTGCGTTGGGAAAAGGAACCGTGGTTCCATCCAACGCAGCCATGAAGAAGCAGAGTTCGTTCCAGAGCAAGCAGCAGAGCAAGATGGGGTTGGCTTCCTTGCTCACCACCTTTTTCTATATATATCTGGCTAAACAAAATACCTACTCCCTCCGTCTCAAAATTCATCCGTATCTAACATAACTAGATACATCTGTATCTAGACAAATCTAAGACAAGAATTTCATCCATATCTAACATAACTAGATACAGTTGTAGTATTAACTCAGCATCAATTAACTAGGTTGTGGAAATACATACTATTGTTGTGGAAATCAGCATTAGTGGCCCAACTCTAAATGGGCACTCAGTCACTGCTAGCAAAGGGCTTAACCCCAACCATTTGAAGCAAATCTCCGTAAAAGTACTTCCTGCAAAAGGACAACACATTCTACTAGCAAAGGACAACACGTAATGGTGCAAGAGTGACGTTCCTGCAAAAGTCACGTAAAAGAGAATCTACAAACCACTCACCACTTGCTCTCTGTAATGGTGCAAGAGTGACGTTCCTGCAAAAAAGCACGCCTCGATTCAAAGGGTACTGAGTTCCATAACTTCAATTCATGTCGTCTGGCCGCGGCAATGATGGGAATCACAGAAATGCATCAGTACTACCATGATAACTGCACCCATGCAAATGCACCACTAATCTGGAACAATTATGCTACCACTTAAGAAAAAGGAGTCCAGAGGGGGGGTGGTTCCGCATGATTTCTTTTTATCATGATGCAAAACAAAAAAAACTAATCAGTTCCAAAATGATTACGGTGCTTATATCATGTTATACACGGTCTATTCAAAACCTAGCATCAGGAACTAGGATAATGGGTTACCAACACAACATCTACACAAAAGTGCAGAAGATGACCTTCAGTCTAATCACTATTGATATAGGAACGAGACCGGGTCCGCTCATATCTCGCTAAGGTACTCTAGAAGAGATTCGACCTCTTGCCTCAGCGCAGCGATCTTCTGCTGCTGGGAAGCAATCCGGTTTTCTATGTCTTGCCCGCGCTGCTTCTTCTCGACGCTGTCGACCACGGTGGCATGCCTTGCCATGAGCTTCTCCTGCAACTCCTTCTCCTTCGCAACCAAGTCCTCTAGCTGCAGCAACAATACACAAAGAGTAATGATTTTATTTTTGGCAATCAGAATAAATGCGGAAAGGTAGTCAAGATTGAGATTGCACGACATGGCAAGGTCAAATATGTTTCTCAATTTCATTTTTTATATACAACATAAACGCGGTCGCAGAAGTTTGGTGAGCAAACCTTTGGCCATATCTGATAAGACTGAGGGGATGACTGTACAGATAACCACAGCGGCTTCAGCTCTTTCGCTAATTCCTTCAACTGTGCATCAGCTGCTTTACGAGCTGCTTTGCAAGATTTAGCATCTCCAGTCCTAGACAAATCGTGCAATGATGTCTCTAGCTTATCATGAACAGCTAAGCACTGGCCAAAGATACCCTGGATTTGCTGAACAGTGGCTTGCACCTGCACCAGGAGAACAAAAGAGCCATCAGAAATCAGCACTGCACAATACTAAAGTTATATAATCAAAACAGTACAGAAAAAAACTGCACAAAGATGACCACAAACTCTTTACTTACAAGGAAAAAAACATTATTCATTATTCCAACCCATAAACTTAAGGACAATCCGGTTTAAAAAATAGTCATGGCTCCTAAATATTAATCTTTAGGTTCAAATTTGATCTGCAATAATAATATTTTCCATGGCTTTCCAAGTACATGCTTGTTTTCTTTATATTGAACAAAACTTGATGTTCAGTTTCAGTTAACTTATCAAACTGGCCTTGCCCTTCTAGCACCCCGAACTGTTCAGTTTCAGTTTTGTATATTTTTCCTGAGTCCTTGATCTAAATAACTTGGAGACGTTTGAGGCTTAAAGTAATTGTACCTCATCCCATTGCAGCTTTGCCAGATAAGAAGGAGAGTTCTTAGAGATTGACATGTCAGTGTGCATGTAGGCAATACATGCAACAAACAGGAGGAAGAAGCCAGTTATCAACATCATCGGCTCTATGAGCAACGAGATGTTATTGAATTTGTAGTACACCTGCATATTGCAAAGGAAAAAATAGTTAGCTACAGTTCACAACTTCACATAAAACACTGCTTAGGTATCAGTACACAAACGACTCACAGAAAGCATTGTTGATAACAAAAACCTTTCCAGTAGCAGCTTTAAGTATCGTTTCATGTGAAACTAGTCGCATAATCCTTTTACAGATTATTTATTCAGTTTGACCAACAATTCACACAGTTTAGAATTTTCATCATGCAAGTGTGCAAACTACTGGCACGACAATAGTTCTGAAGACAAACCTGGAAATGCAAATTATGCTCTGGAATAACATCAGGCTTCTCCAAGACTAGAACTGGCCTTCCAGCAATGTCAAGGTGTGAATACTTCACCTGCACCACACATCACTTTTGTTACAACGATGAATAGGATGAGCTAGTTATTCACTTATCTATCATCCAATAATGGACCACCTCTTGCCATTGATTTGTTGGAAATGGAGCTGAAACATCAATATCCTTTGAACCTTCAGGTAGAACCACCTGTCCGAAAAGAAAGATATATACAAGTGTAAGAGGGAAGTGATGCGAAATTATTCACATAACTGGAAGCGCCCGCACAGATAAAATCAATAGTGATTGATGTCAAGTTCAGGGAAACATGGCCAAATTGATGTTTTCGTGTGTGTTAAGAGGATCTAGAGCTTGGGGCTTTCCTAAATAAGTACAGATTTTATGTTAATACGAAAGAAATAGTCAAATGATATGGAAATTAGGTCTGGAACAGTGAAACTCAATAGATCAGAGAAAAGGGGGGAAATGAAAACCCATATTCCTGATGATACTGGTTTGATGCAACTGACCACATACCTTAACGATGAGCTTTTCTATGAGAATCTCCTCCATTGGAGAACCAAATGTGATATTGAGAAATCTCTTTCCATCAGCACTGAAAACAAAGTCTTGAAGAGGTAAACCATAACCAATGGTAAAGGTTGTTTGCCAACCACCAAACAAGGGAAACCTCGGTTCAATTTCCAGTTGGGTCTGCAATAAGATTGTTGGACATGCAAAAGCATTCAACATACATGCGTTGCGCTTTTATTGGGAAATTTAACCATAATAAATGAAATAAATAGCAGCAGCACCTTCTTAGAATCACTCCATAAGTGTGATGTTGAAATATTACCGATTTCATCTCTGTAATAAATAGAGTGGGCCCTTGCAGGCAATCTAGCAATGAGATGCCTAAATGATGAAACCCCTCTTGCATAAGGTCTAGACTGGTAGTCAAGCCTACAAATAGAAACACGGAATTAGTTATTTCTGGACATGACTTCTTAAGTTGAGCTACTTAAAACACCAATTTAGAACAGAGACAAACCTGGAGAATTCACCCTTCAGTCTGGCACCACCATGAACAATGTTGTAATGTTCTGTAATCTGTACATTGCCCCAGTGAGATATCTCAATCTCCCTTACAAGTTCCTTTGCAACTGCAAATGGGTTGTTGTTCTCAAAGTGCACAATAATAGGGTTGTAGGAAAACGGGGGAACATCTTCATACGGTCCATATTTGAGCTCGGAATCCACAAGTTTTGTGTTTCCATATTTTGTGTATGATTCAACCCTTCCACCAGGCAATCTGATACTAAGAGTCTGGACCTTAACAGGGTAAGGAGACAGGTAGTGAGAGCTATCCTGAAAGACAACCAGCTGCGAATCGGCTTGGGTGATCTCTTCTGGGAACGGCTGGAGAAAGTGTGTAAATACGGTCAAGACATCTAAGTGAAGAATCTTCCCCTTTGTCAAAGGTTTGTGCAACGATGCTGAAAAGAAGGTCAGTTCTGGGGGAACACCAGAAGGCTCAACAACTTCAATCGGAAGAATACTACTGAGACCCTTCACTTTTCCCTCAGTGCCGAATGCTCTGATCGCTGCCAGGTTTTTTGCTTGGATGTTGGGAAAAGCCAGCAAGACTTTAGAGACAGGCTCGGAGCCGGCATTTTCAACCTGAAACCAATGGGTGTATAAGTAACAGCAGCATTCTGACATGACAAATAAGCACAAACAGAGTATTAGAATAAAGCTACTCAAGGATTTTAGTTATATAGCCCCTATTACCGATAGTCTAATACAGTGACATATTTTACATTCTGGTAAAAAAAATCACGACTGAGAACGTGCGTTTCTCAGTTCTGAGAATAAGTTTGTGGATACTGGTGACCATTGAGGCAGTGCCCATTAGCATGAAGTAACGAAGGTCTCAGATTCATGAAATGCTAACTACATGAATCACATCGCAGCATATCAATCAGGCAAACGTGACACGCACAAAAACATTACTACTCCCTCAGTCCCACAATATAAGAGCGTTTTTGACACTGACACTACACTAGTGTCGAAAACGCTCTTGTATTGTGGGACAGAGGGAGTACTTGTGTAGGTTAACAGGATGGAACACTGAGCTGGACGACTAAATTCAATTCCCACAGCAGGAGTAGAGCGCAACAGGCCAACAGCGTACCTTGAGCGAAGTGAGGACGCGGACGATGTGCGAAGTCAAATCAACCTGCAAAACGCGAGAGAAGATCACACAAGACCATCAGATCCGAGACGTCAACCGCGGCGGGTCCTGAGATCTGAGGAGCGAGCGGGGGAGGGCCCACTGACCTTCCGATCCGCCCTGGAGATGACGAGATCAGCGCGCGCGGCGGAGGCGAAGGCCGCGACGAGGACGAGGAGGAGCGCGGCGAGGCGGAGCGGGGTCGCCATGCTCGGCGGCCAGATCGCGTCGCGGGCGTTGGCTGCACGGCGAGATGGGGTTGGACCTGAGCAAAGAAAGGCTTTAAACCCTCGTCGGGCTCGGTCGGACCCGTCACCCGTGTGCCCGTGGGAGAAGACAGGTGACTCACTGGGCGGTGCGACCGGACCACTTTGCTGCGACTTCCGACTGGGTGCCCGGTCTGGCTCCACCGGTTCACCGTCTCTCTCCCCCTCTCCCGCATCGCTACCTCCGCCGGCGTCGCTCCCATCTCCGACCCCCCGGTGCGGCGGCGCTGCCCAGCCTTTGTCACGCGCCGCTGTGGGCCTCGCCGTAGGCGCTAGAGTCAGGGAGGGCTGCCTGTCTCTGCGCCTCGACGGCCTCCTCGCTCCTCCGCGGCTGCCACGACCTAGCTCGCCGTCGGTCAGCACCAACAGTCCCACCTCGTAGACAGACTAGACTCTCCACGCGCGGCCCCGCCATGGGCGCCGAGGTCGCCCAGATCAGCGCCTTCGCCGCCGCGGCCGCCCACGCGCTCTGCCTCGCCGGCCTCGCAGCCGCCCACTCCCTCGCCGGCCGCGGCGCGCTCGTCTCCGACCCCGCCCACGCGCTCCGCCTCCTCGTGGTAACCTCCCTTCCCCACCTCTCACCCCAACAACGCTTCCCACGTGTCTTCTGACCAGGACGGATGCTTTTTCTGTAGGTCTGCGAGGCGCCGCTTGTCATCGTGGTGTTCAGTCTGCTCCGGCGAGATCCCAAACGCTGCTCGGTTTGTTGCAACCAACTGTTTCTTCCTGTTATCGTACCAACCTTCATATATTTGTTCAGTGATAACGCAATTGTGCTTCTTCAATTGCAGTTCCTTAAGGCTGCTGCACGGGGGTTGCTTGGCTTGCCCATAGGTCAGTTATCCTTGCTGCGTTTGCACTTTGATCCATTGCGTTTGCGCAAGGAGACTTCTATCTGGTATGGAGAATTCGAGTGCTCGTAGGATATCAGGCGTTGAAAAACCTCAATGCTGGATTTGAGCCATTAGCTAGTACTCACGACTTAGTAATGTATGTTGATTTGCTCTTTGGAATAACAAGAGGCCAAGCTGAGTTATGTTAGGATATGCCCGTTTTTCTGCTTTTCATTTATTTATTTATCCTTATGCTGCATGCTTCTTCTCTCTGCCAGGGGCATTCCTAAATGCATTTGGTGCAATTGTTCTTGGCGCGCCTGTTGGAATCAAGTAAGTTCCCGCTGACAAGGTCATGTATGGTTGTTAGTCCCCGTGATGCACGCTAATTAGGAGTCATCACTAGAATAACCATGTACAATGTTAGTTGAGCATTAGTGTTTTATAATACCTCATCTTGACGGGCTTGCACAAGGATATGTCAATTTAAACATAAAAGACTCATACCAACAGTGTCTTGTCCTTCGTCAAAAACTAATGCCTTGTCTGATGAGATTTTCACATTTTTAGGTACTGGATAGCGACAATCTATTGGTCAAGTCTTATGTCCCTGTTCACTGTAAGTGGCATTTGCTGTGCTTTTACTTATTCTTGAATGAGTAGTTCAGCACAACAAGATTGACAACTGAAAAATATTAGACTTGCTGGTCTTGTGCTCATACTTCTTGACAATTACTACCTCCATAAGTAAATATAAGACATTTTTGCAGTTCAATTCGTAACTATAAGACGTTTTTGCAGTCCAATTCGTAACTAAATATAAGACGTCTTTGCAGTTCAAATTGAACTGCAAAAATGTCTTACATTTAGTTAGAGGTAGTATTATTTACTATAATGTACTTGCATAACTGAGGCATGACAAGTTAAACGTGTGGCATTGCAGTTTGTTCCAGCAGCATGTGTCTTTGGAGCATCCAAAGTGGATTGGCAGAATGCGCTTTCTCATTCTATGTATATTCCTGAATCCTAAATAAGTGCTATTGTGATGAGTTCATTCCATAGAGTTTTTATTGTCATTGCCCTGTGCTTACTGATACTTTAGTTGATTTGTGTTTTGGTATGTCAGCTATTGCACATCATCCAATGTTGTGGACTACATGATCTCTGCGCCTTCTCATGGAGCTGTAATAGGAGCGTGGCTTGGTGCTTGGCCTATGCCCCTTGACTGGGAGAGATCTTGGCAGGTAAAGTTACTGACTGCGACTTTTTTTGAATACCTATGGAACGACCAGACGAGTATCATGGAAGACGGGATCATGTAGAGATGTTTATGCATATCCAGTAGGCAACATGATAACTTAAAGACTAGCTCGTGGACTAACTATTCAGAGTGGTGATACAAAATGCCGTAGTTTGTCTGATACTCTCTCGTTTGTTGAATGCTGCTGTTGGAACTAGTCTATATGACCACCCCCATTTTTTTTCCATGCATTCTATTTTCAATGAAGTATTTTGCCGCACATGGATGAGACTTCCTTTTCTGTGCCTTCCAATTGACTGTCTGCTCTTATTGTCCCCACCTTGCTTTTGCAACTCATGTCTGTTTCCTTTTATCTTTCTTAGGAATGGCCAATATGTGTCACTTATGGCGCAATTGCTGGGCATGTGATCGGCATGTTAGCATCGCTGATCCTCATAGTTGCTCACAAGAGAAGAGCTCATGTCAAAGCTGACTAGCCTATGGATGATGAATACCTTTTTTCCTTTAATGATTTATGCAGGTTATACTATAGATTGTTTCTTCCCAAAAAGCAATGTACTTTTGGTTAGATTTCCAGTTGAGTCAGAGTACTGGTGCCTTCCAGTAGCTTGATACGTGTATTACATTAGCGGTACTCATTTACCTTTTTGGGGCTAAAGATTATTTTCTTAAGAGCTCTTTCTTATGTTATGAGACTGATTGCCATTTGGTATTTTTATAGAGATGAGAGGGTTTTTTTTGTACTTAGCAGGTTAAATCTTTTGACTCAGTAAAAATTTGCATTTCTTATTGTACGAATCATCAGATCCTATGTTGGCTATACATTGGACTAACATCAATACAGAAACTTGTCTCATCCCTGGCTGAAGGAAAAATCTGCGCTGGGGATGTCGGCATCGAGGGCCGATGAAGAGACCGACCTCCGCCTGTCAGCAGGATTTAGTCTGTGTACGGGATGCGCCACCACAACCGGGTACATATCCCTAGCCTCCTCCATGGTCCTTGGCGAGGTCGGTGCGCTCTGGGGATCGTCGGACCGTCCCATGCCCTTCTGAAGCAGGTGCACCGGCGATGAGCCCCGGCTAGGCATAGGGGACGTGCCTCGGCTGGGTGTTGCGTCGCCGATCATCTGCGCCATCAGCATGTCCGTGTCTCGGACCTTCTTCTTCTCCTTGGCCGTGTTCCGCCAGTTGGTCAGCGCCTTGGCTGTCTGCTCGTCGAAGATGGACCTCTTCATGTTTGATCCCATCTGCGTACAAAGCCAGCGCACACAGATGATTAAGGCTGCTGTTTCTCCTCTCCCAGAGCAATTGTTCAGAGATCTTCATCAACGGTTTTATTACCTGTGTGACGAGCGCGTAGAGGGGGAAGGTGATGTAGCTGCACAGGAACTGGAGAGCCAGCCCCAGCACGACCTTCATGATGCTCAGCCCGATGTTCATATGGAAGCAGTCCTTCAAGCCGGGCGTGGCCTGCGACACAGGTAAATCTCTATCAGTGCAGTTCATCAGCAGCAGCACTTGGTGCCTTGACACCCATATTATTAACTGACAAGTTCATCCACGACGTACCACTGTCCACACGAAATGTGCCATCTGAAACGCGTTCTGGAACAGCGTCAGGTGTATGAAGAAGAGGACCCAGTCAGGGCGGTGGAACCAAAAGAACTTGTTGCTGGGCTCGACCACGGGTGCCCCCTTGATGACGCTCGACCGGTCCTGGATCTCCAGGGCCATCTCCATGATGATCATCTCTAGCTTGGTTCCAACACACAAGAGGATCTGGGAAAGACAGATGGACAATGACAATTTGAATTATTATTATTAGGTATGATTTCGCATTGCAATCAAATGGGGTTTGGCTGTTGCTTTCGGCGGAGAAATTCGCACTTACGATGAGAGGGATGAAAGAAACCCAGGTGAGTGTGCCGATCCCTATGAGCAGAAAGAAAGGGGGGAAAGGTTAGAAAATGAACGGTGGTTACGAGACAAATAAATTACAAGTGTTTTACAGCAAGGCAACAGAGAAGGTGGCAAAGACAAGGTCCATACCATCGATATCAAGGAAGAGGGTGAGGATCGCCACAGCCCACAGCGGGAGGCTGCGAAAAGAGGCCAAATGTGTCAAGATCATGCAACAAGGACCAGCAGGGGCAAAGACCATGACGCAGCAAACTGACAGTATTGTATCATATGGAAGCTAAGCAATATCATATGGAGCCTGACGGCAATTGTATAATCCTATCCATGGAATGTAACCTACCTGATGCCAACGACGACTTTGAAGTCGTCCTCCATGGACCTCTTGATGTACTTGTGGAAGTCGAACTTGCTGTTCTGCGACAAGTGGGCCTGCGCATAATCATGGAAAGAGAGAACATGAGATCATTGGTGTCGGAACGATACTTGTTTCAGAAGCGTCGCGGCAATGGCTGGCGGAGCTAGAAGGAGGGGGCGCTTTTTTTGTGGCACGTACGTTGATGAAGCCTGCCCTCAAGGTGAGGTAGTCCACCTTGGTGACGGACCTGAAGAACTGCCTGAAGAAGGCCACCACCCATCTGACGCCGGGGGTGCTGGACAGGCCCAGGTGCCGCTTCACGAACGACGTCTGGTGCGTGAAGCGGAACCGCGCAGGATCTGGAAGCACGGGAAAGAGAAGAACATATCATCAGTTCACTCGCTCTGATCATGCCTGCCTGCGTGCCTCTGTAAATGCATCAGAAAAGAAGAGGTTTCATTTCGGAAATTGTCTGACCATTTGCGAACTGGTATTCCAAGGAGGCGGTCTCTGTCTCCCATTTCTTCCATGTTCTCATCTGCCGTGGGGAGGAATAAGAATATTATGCCGGAGCAGGTTAAGGATTGGTAGCAGTTTAACTGAGACAGACGTACGATAAAAAAGAAAGAAAGAAAGGCTCACCTTGAGACGGCTTAGAGCCATGATGATGACGCTGTAGGTGACATGGAAGACGGCGAGCACGAAGATGAATATGTGGAGCTGGTGCAGGCTGCCCGTGGACATGAGCGCCACCTTGCCCTGCAGGAAAAACACACACCACACCACACCAATCAGGCCAAGCCAATCAGGAAGGAGACAACAACAAGAAGAAGAAACTCCGGCCGGCCGCGGCCGGAATCTGTTTGTGTTAGTTACCTCTTTGGCGCAGTAGTAGTCCTTGTACTTGCTCTTGACGGAACCGGGTTCCACCTTGCAGGGGCGCATGATGCTGGCGGCCTTCTGGGAGATGCATATCCCGGAGATTGGGTCCTGCGTGACGGCGAGCAGCAGCGAGATGAACCCCACCAGCATCAGCTCCGCCTTCATCTTCTCCAGCGCCTCCGCCAGCGCGTTCTTGTGCCGCTTGTGGAACCACTGCTTGTGGACGCCAAGAGAGGAAGCCATGAATGAGCTGCTGGTTCTGGTTGAGGCGGGAAAGTTGTTGCGGGAGTGAGGGAACTTACATGGCCGAGCTTGTGGAGCGCGTGCTCCAGGAGGACGGAGACGATGATCATGACGGCGAAGACGAGCGCCACCGCCCAGGACGGCGTCTCCGGCAGCGTCCGCGCCGGGGGGTACCCGTCGTCCTCCGCCATCCGCCCGTCTTTTAGCGCAACCTCTTTCCTTGGCCGGAGCAGGGCAGGGCGCGCACCCAAGTCCAACCGCCGATCGTCTGAGCCAACGAGGTACCTACCTGGCCCAGGTATCTATTCTACGTGGCCGGCCGGCCGGCCGGAGCAAGAAAGGAAAACGAAAACGTACGTACGCACGCACGCAGGTACGTTGTGTCCCTAGCTTGTTGCTGCTGTGGCAGACTGTGGGTGTGTCAACCGGGTGGGAGGGAGCTGCCGCGCGGGGCCTTTTATCGGCGGGCGCGCGGCGGCCGGGTCAAAGCGCGTGCGTGCGTGCGCGCCGGCCGGGTGGCTCGGCAGCGGCGCTGCGGAGCCGGAGGGGCCCGAGGCCTGCCTAGAGCGAGCTGATACGAATGTCGAGTGGCGGGGTTTGGGCTGGGATGCACCGCGAGAAACGACCTATGTCTGTTTCCTAGCGCGCGGTTGGACGCTGGACGGGGTGGTTGATCCAGTGATGGAGCTCTGGGTGCTCGGCCGGCACCGGGCCGGGGCGACGGGGGACACCCGGTCGGTCGCCCAAGTATTTTTTTGACGGGGACGGTCACTTTACTACTAGTATTTTTGTTTTGGTTTTCTATATTTTTTCTTTAGGTAATCTGTAGTATTTTTCTTGACTAGTTTTTTTCCCTTGTTGCGATCGTTTGACTAGTAGTATATCTATCTGGCCATAGTTTTGTCCCGCGTAGGTAGGTTACTTGGAGATCCTCCTGGCTAGGCAGGACAAAAACCGACGCGTCCGGCTAGCTTGCTGGTTATCGGGATCATCAACGCAGGCGGAGATTTATTTTTATTTTTTTGACGTTAAATTAGGAGGGGCGGAGAGTTCGTTGGGACCGGCAAGAAAACGGCGAAGGCGCTGCCAGTTTCTCGGGGGATCGAATTTTGTGACGTCGGATCACTTTCGTTGGGTCGATTGATTTGGTGCTGCTCGATCGGAGACCCGTTCGCGCCAAAGTTATTTGGAGAAAATGACGCGACGCATGTCTTGGCGGCGACGTGTGTGCGGGCGAGAGAAAGGTAAAGGTAAAACGAACACGGTTTTACGGAGCACGGTTACACGTAGCCACACGTTGGTAGAGGCGAGAGGTCCACGCGCGCGACTGGCTGTTCCCGCCGGCGAGCCGCGCGTCGGGTGGTGGTGGATCAGGTCGCCGGCGCCCGGGGCAGCTCCGAGCGGGCCGGACCCTGACAGCCATGTACTAGAGTCTAGATGGTCGAAACATTCACCGGCCGGAACGTGCACGATGGCTAGCAGGTGAATTGTAGTTGCCTTGTGTTCCCATCGAGCAATAATGTAAACATACAAAGAGTTACACGTAATTACTTTCTTATCAAGTTAGTTACATGTAACCTTCTTTGTAAAATCTTATAACGACTCGTTTGTACGTGTAGCATTACTCTCCCATCGAATTAGTTTCGTCGCGGTTGACGTGAGAGTGATTGTTACCTTGACAAGCGTATAGTATTACTGTATGCATGTACGTATATGTATTCCTAGTTTTGGACTTGATTATTGGGGACGACGGAGAGTCCGTTGGGACATACCAGACGATCGAGAAGGGCAAAACTCTGGCTCTCTTGTCTCTTCCCCGGCCGGGAGAAACGAGGGATCGACCGATCGAATTGTGTGACGTCGGGCTTCCTCCTCCATGCTTCATTTTGAAGCATGCATGGTTGATTATTGTAGGCTACAGTACATTATATACTTATAAACCTGTGCGACGTGGACGTGCACCCTGCTGCATGCGCACGTTCAGCCAAAACGTGCACGGTTCCGTTACTGCAGATACACGGGCATACGTGGTGCGCCTCTACTCGCTTGTAGTCTCGTACTGTGCCACGCAAGTTTTTTTTTTGTTTTGAATTTCTGTAGCACGCAAGTTGCGACGACTTGCACACGTACGTCCGCATGCGAGCGACGGCGTGGCATCCGAACTTTGACTGCTCAATGGTCGGTCGTGCGTGGAAAAGTCTGACCAGGCGGCTCCGGCGAAGTGGGCGTTTCAACCAGTGGAGTACGGGCCTGATCGAGCGAGTCAGGTCAAATAAAACGTTGACTGCATTCGTGGCTGCTACTTTTTCGCGGACTTGTATATGCACAGGGTGTACTATTCTTACCAGCGGTCGATCCATGCGATCAGTGAGCTGCTAGTACGCTTAAACAGACGCGATCAAGTCACTGGTCGCCGAATTAACGATCGGATCCGGACCGGTTCCTCTGATCGGGCAAACTTAATGGTACTCAACAGATGCATTAGTGGAGTAGGTTTGAATTTCAACGAGGCGAATCAACAGATGCATGCTACTACCTCAGTTTTCTATCCAGCAGGCGATGATTTTGGCCTGCTGCTGGTTCATGAATGGAGCTCGGGGTGTATTGTATTGCTTTGACATGGCCCGTTTTTTATGCGCGCCACCCTCATCCGGATCTTATCTCATGCGCACCACCGCACAAATATTGTTATGAACAGTGGGTTTGACATAAAAGCAGATGTGTCATGGCCTTGTGGAATTTATGCTAAATCATTTTTCAATTGGCAAGCAGCCAGGTACGTACTGTACTGTACAGAACCCTAGACAGAAATGCTGAATCTAGTGGCTACTCGGAATTTATGGTGATGTGGAGGTTTGCTCTAACCTGCTCTGTGCCCAGTCATGTACAGTACGTACTGTTTCACAACTTGTGTGTGTTGTGGACTTGTGGGCACCCAAAACATGCCTGTCATGTTGTCTATGGCTAGCTATACATGATCAGAGCCCTCGCGAAATTAAAGAGCTACGGCGGAATCACTTTCGTGTCGTTGTCCTACTCTCTGATTTGCGTTGAATTTCGTATTACTAACTCTGAGAATTTAAGATGAGATGTGAGGGTTTCCCAGATTTTTTTTTATTTCTTGTGCTTACACTACTAGAAAAATAGCTATAGCCAATATCCCTATTAATGGCGCACCATGGTGGTGGTGCGTCACTGCTATATAGCAGTGGCACACCAGAAGCAGGTGCGTCATTGTTATTTTTTTTAGTAATGGCGCACCTTTAGTCCAATGCGCCATTGCTATTTTCCCCTGGGTCCACTCCCTTCCACAGGTTTATCAATGGGGCACCTTTGCCAGGTGCGCCATTGTTATTTTAGATAGCAATGACGCACCTAACAAAGATGCGTCATTGGTAAGCCAGAGGAGGTGGGCATTTTTGTGTAGCAATGGCGCACAACCCCCTGGTGCGCCATTGCTATGTGCCGCACCGACCGGCCCTGATTCGAGGATTTTTGTCTGGTGAAAAGAGAATCCAATCCAACCAAAGCAACACAACACAACGCTTCCTCCTCCTCTCCCCTCGAATCGATCCCCTCCAAACCCGCCGCCTTCGCCGTGGACCTCCTATCCCCATCCCCACCAGCGTTCTTGTCTCCTCTAGCCTCACCGTCGACCTCCCGCCCCGTCCTGCATCCCGTCGCCGGTGCCCCCACCCTCTCCCCTCTCCGTCTCTTCCTAGGAGGGAGCGAGGCCTCAGATCCACAGGCCGTGGCAACCACCGCCACCGCGTCCTACTCCTTCCACCCCACCTAGCCGCCCTTCGCCTCCACAGCTCTCCGTCCCTCCCTCCCTCCTCGCGCCCGCAGCCATGTCGGAGATGCTGCTGCTGCACGGGCTGACGGGGAAGAAAAAGCAGGCGTGGAAGGAGGGCAAGATCCGCGGCACGGCGGTGCTGGTCAAGAGCGGCATGCTCGACCTCGGCGACTTCAACTCATCCGTCCTCGACGGCGTCCACAAGATCCTCGACGGCCAAGGACGATGGCGTCTCCTTCCATCTCGCCAGCGCCACCACACCCAACCCCCATAAGCAGTCGCCTCCTCTCCCTTCCTCTCACCCCCGCCCTGCATCTCTGAACTCACCACGCCATCTCCTTCCCTACACCGCGTGCGTTTCAGTTTTCCTCTTGGCCTTGTCCCTACAATGTGTACTGTTGATTTCAATCCAAAATAAAAGAACAAGCAGTGCAAATTTGGTTCCTTTTTTTTCTTGCCGGAGCCAATATTTGTAATTTATACAGTTTTATATTTCCAAAAGGGAGATGAAATCAACGATGGCAGGGGAGTCAGTTTTTCCGGGTCACGTTTGAGTGGTCGAACGACTCACAGGGTATCACCAGCGCCATTCCGAGTTCTTCCTCAAGACACCCACCCTCGACGGCGTTCTCGCAACAAGAGTTCTCGCGTGTGTTTCAGTTTGCCTCTGGCATTCTCGCGATAATCTGTACTAGTTGCCATCTGTATTGATTTCAGTTTTTTTTAAAAGACGATCTGTATTGATTTTGATACGTTTCCTTTTCTTGGCGGATGCATGACCTGTTTCCTATGTATGTATAGGTACACTTCTATGTTTTCAAAGTTGGCTGGCACAGAGCAAATTCATCAACTAATGCCATCTTCCAATCATTCTTTTTTTATCTGAATCACTCATTGTAATTTGTAGTATTTGGAAACTTACTTGTGGCAGTCTGAAGCTTTATTTTAGTAATATACTTGGAGAATTCCAAATTGATTTTGGGAGCAGGCCATGTTGATAAACTATAGCACTTCGTCTTGTGGTTCCTACTCAGACCCCCTCTGTTGACCTACTTCCTTTACTAATCTAATCAGGGATTGAAGGTTGTCAACAAACTATGAAAGGGGGAAGGGACATCTTGATCGCAAGTGACTAACTGGAAGTAACCGAGGGCGGTAAGATGCATGCATATTCAACTTGCTGGTTTTCCAAGTTTAGGACTGTGTTTACTGAATATTTAAGTTCTTGTGACAGGGAAGTATGCATCCTGAATGGCATAGACTCTTGGCTTCATGAAATGACCCATGTCTATGATTCAAGGTATCTTAGATCTTAGATGTCGGATGCAAATAATTGCTCAATTTCACTTCTCTGCAATGTTCATTCTCACATATTTCTATCATTCTTTGCAGGGATAAAGTAAAGAAAAAGAAGAAAAGATTACTAGAAGATTAGTTTTAGAATTTTCTTTTATTTCCTTGTAATTTTTCTTTTACGTATTGGATACTTGTAAAGACATTGGCCCTGTTTGGATATTCTAACACAGTTAGAGTTAGAGTTATTTTCTAACTCATTCTAACCCAAATAAGCACCTCTCCACCGGGATAGTTGGGTTAGATGGAACTAACCCACTCTAACCCTCCCTGTTTGGATACTTTTGGGTTATTTAAGCCTTCAACTAACCCAAACTAGCTCTAACCCTATGATCCAAACAGGGCCATCGTAATATTCTTACTAGTGGCGCATTTCAGCCCTTATTAGTGGCGCACCTTCCTTTATTACTAGTGGCATAATTTTTCTTTTATTGAATGGCATAATTTTTGTTTTTAAATTATTTTTTCTTATAGGTTGTTTTCTGTAAATTTGGATTTTTTTTGTTTTCCAAATACATTACTAGTGGCGCATTTCAGCCCTTATTAGTGGCGCACCTTCCTTTATTACTAGTGGCGCACTTATAAAGCTATTAGTGGCGCACCTAGAGGGAATACTAGTGGAGCATCTAGGGGTTAGTAGTGGCGCACCAGAGGTGCGCCATTACTATCTGTTACTAGTGGCGTGTTAATAGTGGCGCACCTATAGTGCGCCATTACTAACGAAAATAGGTGCGCCACTAATAGGGTTTTTTCTAGTAGTGTTATCTTCACTAGAACTGTAGAAGCAGCCCAGCAGGTCGCATGTGTACAAGGTTTTCTTGGGCACCACGAATGCGTGCCGTTGTTCATGAGTACTACTCCCTCCGTTCGGAATTACTTGTCTCAAAAATGGATATATCTAGAACTAAAATACATCTAGATACATCCATTTCCACGACAAGTAATTCCGAACGGAGGGAGTACCTGCGGCCGCCATGGGCTTTCATGTCTAGGTATTGAATCTGATCGATGACGTGTTGGGTGTGTGTGCCTGTGAGAGATTACTGGGATGCGTTTTGTTGCTCGCACTGATTTTAGTCACATTGCATACTTGTCCCATTAGGACCTAGTTGAGTATACGTAGACAAAAAATCATCATTTGCATGTTAATTGGTTGCCTACATATCATGTCCCTGCATCATAGCAACGCATCTACGCATTATGTTTGGTTGCTCGCATTGTTTTTCTTTTCCGATAAAAGGGGCCACATGGCCCCATTTTCATAATGAAAATAGGAGTCTGGATACAACAAATTCAACACCCCACACATTCAACACCCCACATATTATACGAGTGCACGTTGTTTGATTGCATACGAGCATAGAGTTGTGCTCACCTTGTACCTTGGTTGATGAGCTTACCCACTATTACTACACCTTAAACACGATCACACTGAGCACACCAACACCACAACACTAAAATGGCGATGACTTGGATGAAGATGATGAAATTCTTCAACCCAAACTGACGATCCACCTTGCCAACTTCAACAGTGTTGCATGTGATGTCCTGCAAGTGCACAAGGTTTAGTTGTAGCTTTCTCGAAGTAAGAGTATCGATCCCACAAAGAGCACGTGAATCAATCTTTTGTCTTTTGGATGGTGCAAATAGTATGCCTACAAGTTGTGAGGGATCCAAAGCAGAAGTAAAATAATGGAAATGATGTGGCAAGCGTATAGGTGAATTTTCAATCAAAATAACTAACAAGTTTATGGTGTCTCTGGACATCTGATCCATGATCCATCTTCACGGGGTGAATATAGTTGACCTAGTGGACGCAATGACTCCATACGACCGCCCATACGAGCGGGTGTGGTCATATGGAACGTTGTCTTTTGCACTGGAGGCCCAACGGCGACTGTTTCTTTGCCTTTTTTGCTTGATGATTTTATGGTAGGTGATCATCACTTTAAATACGTGATTCCACTACCATTTCCTGGGATTTCTTCCATAAAATATTAGTGCGTCCAGAAAAGTGTTACCCGAGAAAAACGACAAAAAAGTGTGCAAACGTGATAAAATTCCACAAAGCCTATTGAGTAGGCTTAAAAGTACTAGCAAAATAATCACGCAATTTGGACTCATCAACTCCCCCATGCTTAGAGGTTTGCTCGTCCACGAGCAAATACCGCAACTTGTAAGAAAGAGGTCATCTTTATTATGAGATGCAAATGGTTGAAAATGCATGAGTCCATCATGAAATTTTAGAATTTGCATTATATGATCAACTATCTTATGTATACCATATCTTTGCCTTAATCAGATGAGCATAAAAAGGGCTTCCACACCTTAGATACGTTAAGAAGACGCTCTTCAACTTTAAGGGATAATTTCTCCGTTCTTTTAGTTGAACAAATTCACCTACTCATTGTCTTTTTAATGAAAACATTCTTTATTTCCCTTTACTTGAAGAGTCAAACCTAACCCACGTCACTAAATCTTTTCTTTTCCCTTTTACAGCCATGACATGAAAATATATGCTTGATTGTTCAAGTTTAACTTTGGGGGATTTACACAATTCTTGCAGCTTTTTTTGGTTCCATTTTCATTTTTACCACGAAGAGAAGTTGCTCTACTTCATACCTAGATCACTAGTTTCATAGACTTCACCGAGTAATTAAACTGAAAAAGAGCTGATGCATCCCACTAAGTTGTTAACTTCTCATTCCCGATTGATACTAACACAAAAAAAACTTCCGTGATGGTACGTGCTTATCATAGTAGGTCATATTTTTTGTCATGAATGTACATTCATGTCGATTTTATGACATAATCAAGATAGACATACCTGTGATGTTGTAGAAGTGTTTCATGACAATTCTCAAATTATCATCATGGAAGTGTCCACTTTCATGACGATAAATGGCGCGCCATGCAAGTGTTTTCGTTTAGGGTAACCGACACGAAGCATCCACTGTAATTAGCCGTTATTAAGCTATCGGGTGCGGGTTTGGATCTAATAAACCGTAAACAGCCCGGACCAATGTTGACGTGTCTTCGAGATTTGGTAGGGTTTATGTCCTCCTCGGGAAGGCGAGATGGAGAGCCTATTCTGTTGGCATGGAAACGATTGAAAACGACAAAAAATTGTCTATCTCTTCCCCGGGAAATATGAGGGTTAGGTCGGGCCAATCAATAGAATCCTCCATTCTTCATTCGAAGCATGGTAATTTTGTAAACTATTTCCTATGTAAAGAAATATAAGATCGTTTAGATCACTAGAGACATTAACATACAAACTTAGATAAAAACAATTACATTAATACACCAAGATATTTCTTTATGGAGGGAGAACATTAACGTACAAACTCAGACAAAACAGTTATATTAATACACCAAGAGAAGAGAGCATTTCCGAAGGGACCAAAGATAGGCATGTACGATGTCGATGTGGGCTCTACCTGCTGCACGCGCACCTTTAGTTAAAGCATGTGTCTAGGTCTTTGTCAACTGAGACTTAGTTAAGTTACTAGAGTCAAAAAAATGTTTTACATTATGGGACAGATTTTTTTTTTAGAAAAGGAGGATGACCCCCGGCCTCTGCATCTGGGAGATGCATACGGCCACTTTATTGATTATTCTCGAGGACCTTACAAAGTATTACAACAATATGCCTGAATCCGCCATCTTGGTAACATATGCCACTACTCCTATCCATATGATGAAGGGGTGCTACCTAGGCCATATACCCGGTCTACTCACCTAAGCCTATCATCAAAAGCCAGAAGCTCCAGCCGAGCCACATACCGGGTCTGGGGCATAAACTGGTCTGACGCATTCACATGTGTCGTCGCCGCCATCTTCCACAGGTCCGTCTTCAGAGCAGATATTGAGGCTTCTACCTTGTCAGGCCACTCCGTCATCGACGCCACCTTGACGCCAGACAACTACCTCCACCTGCGCGAGTCCATCACCGCGCATCGGGCGCCGAGTCTCCACTGCACCATGCCGCCGAGATTCGCCGTCATCAATGTGAAGGATGAAGTACCGCTCCACCAAAAAGGCACCCGCTGGTCCCTCGATCCCGTGTACGCCTCCAAGAATGACGCCCCCAAGGAGGAAACGACACCAACGCATCGCCGTCATCCGATCAACTGATTTAGGGTTTCCCTCGGAGGTAGCGGATAGAGGTCTAGAGCTTCTCCACGGCGATGCCTTCAAGAAGGTAATGACACCACAGGGTGCCACCAACGCCGGTCTTGGCATCAAGCCTAGCACAAGGTTCTCACCCGGATCCGCTCGAAGAACCTCCATCACGTGATGTGTGCACGGGTCGTCGCCGATCTGAGCCGCCGCACAACGAGCAGGCCGCACCGGCCAGATCAGATCTGTCCGGAGGGCACAACCCGCATGGTGCCAACCCAACCACCAGGCCCTCCATGCCGCCACCGCCGATCCGAGGTGAGATGGTGTGTCGCCACAGACCCGGCCGCCGCCGCCGAACGCCGCCACGCAGCCCGAGGCAGAGCCGGCTGCCGCACCCCACCATCGCCGCCCTTGGCCGAGGCAGCCGCCACGCCACCACCGGAAGGCAGGCCCGCCGCGCTGCCAGGCCAGATCGGCCTTGGCCGAGGCAGCCGCCGCGCCGCCGCCGGAAGGCAGGCCCGCCGCGCCGCCAGGCCAGATCGGCCCTTGGCCGAGGCACCGCCGCGCCGCCGCCGGAAGGCCGGCCCGCCGCGCCGCCAGGCCAGATCGGCCGCGCCACCCATGCCGCGGGGCGCCGCACCACCCCCACGGCGCAGGCAAGAGGGAGGACCCCTGCCACCGCCGTCAGCCCCGGGCCATCGCCAGCGGCATCCTTCGGCAGCGGCGGAGGAAGGGGAGGAAGGAAGGGGAGGGGACCCCCGGCGGCTAGGGATCGAGATCCCGCCCGAGTCGCCCGAGCGGGACAGATGAAGTACTTTCTTTGATTCATAATAAATGGAGTAAGAAAGAAAAAGAAGAATTTTTATCTTTGCATGCATCCGGATTTTAGATCTTACGAATACAGCATCGACTAAGATATAATCAAGGCTCAAACAACTAAGAAGATTTAGCAAGACTGTTAGCTAAAACATGTACCGCCCCTGCCGGGCACGTATACGTGGCGTACTCCTAGCTTACACACGCAAGTTGCCGCCACTTTTACACGTACATCATCGCATCCAAAGTTTGACTGCTCCTATGGTGCGTTGAACAGTCGACTGCTGGCTCCGGCGAACGGCCGGCAGTCTGCATCCAGTGGAGTACGAGCCTGAGCGAGTCAAGTCAAATGAAGCGTTGAACTGCATTTGTGGCTGCTACTTTACGAGGACTTGTCTATGCACAGGGTATACTAGCACTATTATTGCCAGCTTTGATGTCCATGTGATCAGTGAGCTAGTGCCTGTTTAAACAGACGAGATCAAGTCACTAGTCGCCGAATTAACGATCGAACCCAGACCAGTTCAAATCGAGAAATATTGATGATAAATTTGAATTTCAACAATTCTTATAAAAAAGGATTTCAACGAGACAAATCATTCGAAAAAGCCTCTCGCCTCGCATAGACGATAAAAGTGTAGACCAAAGTACATGCCCTCATGATACATAATAGTGAGGATGTCCTCTTGCAAAGCTGATTCAATACAACCAAACAACAGAAACGCACACGACTACGTTATCGAAACATAGCGGGGAAGGCCTAAATACAATGCTACAACATGCCCTGGAACACTATCAAGAGGGGAAATGAAGCTAAGTGTCGCTGTTGTCGAGTCTGAGAGAGACAAGAATTTTCATCCGAAACCCTGGTACAAGAAGAAGAACCACCACAACATCCTTAAGAGGAGAGCGGTACTTCCTCATGGTTGAGCGTTGAGCTTTTGCTCGGCAACTCGTCCGTGTCACCACAAGGAACCTAGGACACCCATGACGAGAATAGACCTCTAGATCTCGATTTGGGCGTCGCCAACCACGGAGGAGAACAAGACTGAGTTGCCCGCTGCTGCTGCACCCCTTGCCTTCTACACGACCAAAAGATATAAGGAATAATTGGTTTAATACCCTTAGTTGTGCCCCCTTCATCATGATTGCCCTTAGTTTCTGAAAACACGTGGTCTTGCCCATCCACTTTGGTCGTCTTGTGCTTTTGCCCTTTGACATTGGCCGTCACTTTGAAAATTTCATAACTAATTCACATTAAATCAGAAAAATGCAAATAAGATATCAAAATGTTTGGAAAAACATCACATGTATGTCAATGTCACGTGCATTCATCACAAAAGTGTTGCTAAGTGTCCATCTGAGTTTTAGCTCTTATGATACCACCATGAACAGTAAACTCTAAAAAAATTCAAAAAAACAAACAAAACAAAAGTCGGTGGCAAAGAATGACAAATGTATTAAGTGATTGCTAAGTTTTATCAGAGAATGACATTCGTGAAAAAGAAAACAATCTATTTTCAAGTGTTGATTGTTTTTTTTAGGTAGGTGCATTGGAGCGAGATGCATGCATGGAGATCTGCTCCACTGCTTGACACAAGTAAACGCACCCCTGGCCCACCACGTATGGTGCCGCTCGTGGCGCGCGGCTTCGTTGTTGGTTCGCATAGGTCGAGTTGACGCTACCGGAAAACGATCACCGAAGTGTGCTGCTCCACGCACGCAAGTGGCGACGACCGGCACACGTACGTACGCGCCTCCGTCGGTTCACCGACGACCCGCTGCCAGCTTCGACTATTTCGGGACGCGATCGATAACGAAAAGTTTGTATTAGTAGCTTGCGTTTGCGTGGTGTTGCTTGTCAACCCGTACATCTTGGATCTACCATATTCCTGGAGGAGCACAGCAGACCAATTCCGGCGGCAAGCCAACTCGTGCACGTGATCTGATTAGCAAAGCAGCCGGTCGGCTCAACGAGACGCCGCAAGATGTGAATGATTGATCAACGATTTTCCGGTTCAAGTAGACCCATTTTTTTATGCACGCCACCGTCTGTCCGGATCTTATCTAATGTGCACACCCGCACAACGATCGATGGTACCAAAAACGGGCGCCTAACTGATGATGGTCCGGCGGCGGCTGTTTCCGAAGAAATCATGCGTGGTGATCAGTCTTGTCTCGGCGACTTTTCAGCGCGTCCCCGTGAGGCAGATATGGTACTCCACCAATATAGTTATAATAAAGTTGCTTCATGTTCGAAGAAAATGGGTTGGACAGGTTCTTTGGATAACAAAAACAATTACTAGTAGTATAGCTGAAGTAAATCAAGGCAAGAACAAATCATCAGGAAATGTGAAATTAATGAGTCCGGGCACATGCTTCTGTAGTGAACAGTAAATTGAAATAAAAACATAAATGACATAACAGTCTTAAATTTATGCTACTCCCTCCGTCCCACGACATAAGACGTTTTTGCAAGTTGAACAGCTTGAAAAAACAAATGTCTTACATTGCGGGACGGAGTAGTATATCCTTAGAAATTGCCTACTTCGGGTAGTACTGAACATAACCTAAAAAGACATGCTGAATCCAGTGGCTCCGTGGATTTATGATGATGTGGAGGTTTCCTCTAACCTGCTCTGTGCTCGGTTTAAATGCAGAATCATATGCTATTCCACAAGATGCGTGTATTGTGGGCTCCGTTGCACCCCAAACATACCCATCGTATTTTATGATTAGCTATACATGATCAGAGCCCGGGGAATCACTTCCGTGCCCTTCTCCTACTCCGGTTTGCGTTGAATGTTTTATAGCTCTGAGAATTTAAGATGAGATGTGAAGGTTTCCCAGATATTTTTTCTCGTGCTTATCTTCACAACAACTGTAGAAGCGAGTGCAGTGTGCAAGTTTTTCTTTTTTCACCAAGAATGTGTGTCGTTATTCGCAAAAAGAGCTCGATGGTACTATCAGCGGATGCTAGCGGCATCACTTTCATATCGCCCTATGGCATTTTATTCAGCATGGCACTTCGTGTCACTCTCTTTTGCCCTTAATCACGGTGTTGAATTTCATCGATGCCGTGCTAGCTAGGTTTGTATGTTTGTGGCTGTGAGAGTTACTTGGTCTCGTAACTAGATTCGCGGACTAGAAACATTCCTAATGTGACGGCTAGCTCCACGTTATTTATAGTTTGGTTATATGTAAGTGGCTGCATAGCCCTTTAGTTGGCCAACTTCGCTGTAAAGGCACGAACCAGTGCCCAGCATAGTTGCTTACTCTACCTCGTGTAACTTGGTTTCTAGACTTGTACGTCCGTTTCCGAAGAAAAGTCCATTTTCACTTTGAAATTAATCCATCTGAAAATCAGACATTCATACTTAAAACATCTCCAGCTAATGGCAGAGGCCAGATGCAATATTCTTTCCTTCTCCTCAAGTCAAACTGAAGCTTAGGGCTGGAAAAAAAAGCTCGAAGCTCGCAAGCTAAACGAGTAGCTCGTAACTCGGCTCGAATCGACTCGAACTCGAAGAATAACGAGTCGAGCCAAGCTTTAGTTTAGATCGTATATGGAACGAGTTAAACGAGCCGATCTCATGAGTACTCATGTAACTCGTTAGGCTCGGGACAAAAGATCAGCTTAGCACCGTACATTCCAAGCGCACAACACAATGCTTAGATGTTCAAGGAAATTACAATTGTTTTGTCATGTATATGTTACTAACTTACTCATCATTGTGGTCATGTACAATTGTTTATGGTCAATGGTCATGTACATGGTACTGACTTGATGGTACGTACTGACAATTGTAAGTTAAACTCGTACATGCCTACAATTGTTCGTGAACATTGTAGATGTTTAATATGTATATTTTACATTCCCAAGTAATCAATTTTATCATATTCATAAGTTTTTGTGTTCATATCATTAACGAGCTTAACAAGCTAAATGAGCCAGCTCGCGAGTTATACGAGTCGAGCCAATCTTGGATTCGAGCTTGTTATAGTAACAAGTCGGGTCAAGTTAGCTCGTTAACATTAAAACATTGTGGCCGTCCCAGCACAAACGTATAACTATTAGCAGCGGTTGAGCCATGCGATGGATTGTCATGTCAAATAGACGGGATCAAGTCTCCGGCGACCGCATTCGGTCCGGACCTATTCCGGTACGAATATAGTTTTTGCAGTTCAATGAAACAGTTCTAAGCAGCGATAATGTAGTATATACCGTGGTTGCTGATTCCTTTTGTTGATATAGTAATGGATGGGAATCTTGTGGTTGTGAGAACACACACTCCTTGACTTCCACTCTGATATTATGACTCACTTCACGAGCACATATAGACGGCATGAAAATGAATATAAGGGCATTTTATTTTATTTTTATCAAGAATTGATCCTTGAATGCTACTTACGTCTATGTGTACTCAATTTCTGCGTGAAGTCATCGATCTGTTGCGTCAAATTAGGATGTTTGTTGGCGCCATGAATGGCAGCATGAGTGCAACATACAAACGATGACTTCTCGTTCAATCTGTATGCTGGGCCAATGTTTTTTTTGGAACGTAGACGCTAGTCGCGTCCGGCTTTAAATTAATAAAGCCACAAAGGCAGCATCCAAGATTTGCACATCACACACATCACACAGCAGTCTCAACAGGCCACATCAGCCACACACAACACATCAAATCTTCTATATCTAAATAGCTAGCCCCACTAACTATTTCTCTCAATATGCAAGCATGCCACATCATCACACAACATACACGAGAAAAGCTTCACACTCACTATCATATGTCTCGCAACATGCAAGCATGCCACTTCATCATGAAACCTGCATAAAAAATGACCTATCACAACATGCGAATTTCTATTCTATTATTCTATTTATATTTAATAAACATTTTACAACAATATAGTTATCAAACATAATAAAGTATATGTAGTTTCAATTTTATCCTTTTATATATGTTTCATACAATGAATCACATTGAGATATGTTACAAAATATTCCCGCAACAACGTGTGGAGTATCATCTAGTAGTTCTTAAGGTAGGACCCGACCCACTCTGACTCAAAAGCTAGACCCCAAAAGGAAACAGAAGGCGCTTCAATTCGCTTGCCGCAGTCTTGGGATACTTGTAGCGATCTGTTCCATTGTGCTCCTCATAAGGTCGGCATCACATTGTTTCCCCAGCGGTGCCCAACTCTGTAAAAATAAATGGCATTTGAAAATAACATCAGTCGGATTAGCCGGAAACTTATGTTTCATAGTCATTTTGTTACGCACTGTTCAAAGGGACCAAAGCAATGCACCCACGCAAGTCCACACAATCCTGGCTTTGGCACTCCTCTGCACCTGCAGTATAGTTAACAACTCAGTCCCCGATCTAGGATTCCAATTCTGTTGGAAAACCTGGCGCACCGCGCTCCAGGCAAAACGAGCCAGTGCGCATTGGAACATGGCATG
This sequence comes from Triticum monococcum, assembly GCA_034509565.1. NCBI lineage: Eukaryota > Viridiplantae > Streptophyta > Magnoliopsida > Poales > Poaceae > Triticum > Triticum monococcum. Next base: position 679,505,932 of record CM067845.1, read on the forward strand.
GTTCACATCCTCCAGCGACTCACATACCACACACGTCCCGTCTGAGGGTCCGTTGCGTTTAGCTACATTATCAGCCGTCAGTAACCTATTGCGGAACAATTGCCAAAGAAAAATCTTAATATTTAGCGGCACCCTGGCCTTCCAAAGGTTCCTAGCAATATCTAAAGCGGGACCCTCCGTCAGCCTATTGTACAGGGACTTCACCGAGAATTTACGAGACGCCGACAGGCCCCAAGAGACCACATCATCATCCATATTCATAGTAGTGTGTCCCACTTGCGCCTGAAGCAAGTCCAAACTTGCTATTTCCACCGCGTTCAGCTGTCTCAGAAAGTGAATTGCAGACGGCGTGGAGCGTAAAGCATCTCCCACCAAAATTAGCGGGTCCGCCGCCACCTGGTATAACAGCGGGAACTCCTGCCAAAGCGGCCTGTCGCCCAACCGCTATTCACCTCGAATCTCGCCCCTAGCGAGAAGGCCGGCCTAACCACCTGGAGCCCATTCCAAAACGGCGAGCCTGATGCCTTGGCAGTAAACACATTCCCGTCTGGAAAGTATTTTGCCTGAAGGAGGTCCACCCATAGACCGTCTTCATTAGAAGCTAATTTCCACCACCATTTGGTAAGCAAGGCCACATTCATAAGTTTGAAATTAGTGATCTCTAACCCACCATACTTCTTAGGACGACACACCGCCGCCCATTTTAACATATGGTATTTCTTTTTAAGCCCCGCTCCCTCCCAAAAGAATTTGGACCGCGGGGTATCAAACTTCCCATGCACCCCATCTGCCAACAAGAATATACCCATCGTAAACAGAGGGAGAGAGGACATACTAGAGTTGGTGAGTATCAATCTAGCCGCAGAAGACATAAAACGTCCCGGCCACGGGCTAACCTTATTGGCGACTTTACCATACAACGGTTCCCATTGCTATGACCGTTGCTAGGCCAATGCTTGTAAACTCTTACGTACTATTAACTATTAAGAGAGTTTCTTGGACAAAGGTTAACCTCTGCCATGACCGTGGCTTGCACTTATCCCCTGCCTGTTGAGCTTAAAGAGGAAAGTGACATGAGAGACACGGTTAATTAGTAACGGCAGACTAGTCCTACTGCTAGCTACGCAAGTGGCGCTGACTTGGCACACGTCGGCAAGGACGTGGAAGTCCAGGTGAAACAGACGGATGGACTGCTTCGACTGTTTCGGGAAGGATCGGTTGCGTGCAATGGAAGAGGTCGCCAGGGCAGAGGAGAAAGGTTGCCGTTCTGGTACTAGTAAAAGCACGAGACTAGCTTGTTGTATACTTGCTCCTACCTCAGAGAAATATACTCCTACTGTTTAGGCCAACTCCACCGCGCGACCCTATCTTATCCGGATACGTCCGTTTGAGATAAAACGGACGAATAGCGCGGCCCAACGCGCGGTCTTAAACGGACAAATGTCCGGATTCTGTCCGTTTTCGACCCATTCCTGGCTCAAACTTGCGCTCAGTTTGGGGTGAAACGGACGCGCGCGGACGGCCTCGACGCATGCCCTTGTCCCCTCCCCCCTGGCCCGTCAGTCGGGGACACTAGCAGTCCCTTCGCTCCCAACGCTTTCGCCCTATCTCCCCGCCCCGCCCCGCCGCCGCTTTTCTCCAGCCGCCTCCTCACTGCGCAGCCCCCCGACCATCCATACCAAACCACGTCTCGACATGGCCGCCACCACGCCCGCACTTTCGCCGTAGTTTTGGCCGTCGATCAGAGGAGGTTTGGTTGTCGCCGTCTTTGCCGATGGCAGAGGGGACGCGACTGCCGGCGACGTACCACGGCGGCCGCGATAGATTCCGACGAGAGCTCCAGAGCGGCCAGTAGCCGGCTGGCAACCACCCCTGCTGCGTTGAGGTGATCATCGCGGCCTCTTCGCCACCACGACCGCAAGGTGTTTGACATTTTGCCAACAAAGATATGGACAGTGGAGACGAGTTTTTCTTCCATCACTTCCTTTATTCATCGGACAATTCGTCGCCGGATGATGATGATCTTGTGGTGGCTGCACTGGTCGTTCATGACCATATTCAACGGCAGCTTCCTCGGTACAGGGGGTCAGTCCCTGGCCTGTGACGCCCCCGATTTAATCGTACACTAATCATACACGCAAACGTGTACGATTAAGATCAGGGACTCACGGGAAGATATCACAACACAACTCTACAAATAAAATAAGTCATACAAGCATCATATTACAAGCCAGGGGCCTCGAGGGCTCGAATAGAAGAGCTCGATCATAGACGAGTCAGCGGAAGCAACAATATCTGAGTACAGACATAAGTTAAACAAGTTTGCCTTAAGAAGGCTAGCACAAACTGGGATACAGATCGAAAGAGGCGCAGGCCTCCTGCCTGGGATCCTCCTAAACTACTCCTGGTCGTCGTCAGCGGGCAGCACGTAGTAGTAGGCACCTCCGGTGTAGTAGGAGTCGTCATCGACGGTGGCGTCTGGCTCCTGGGCTCCAACATCTGGTTGAGACAACCAGGTAGAAGGAAATAGAGGGAAAAGAAGGAGAAGGCAACCGTGAGTACTCATCCAAAGTACTCGCAAGCAAGGAGCTATACTACATATGCATGGGCATCAAATGGAATAAGGGTATCATATGTGGACTGAACTGCAGAATGCCAGAATAAGAGGGGGATAACTAATCCTGTCGAAGACTACGCTTCTGGCAGCCTCCGTCTTGCAGCATGTAGAAGAGAGTAGACTGAAGTCCTCCAAGTAGCATCGCATAACATAATCCTAACCGATGATCCTCCCCTCGTCGCCCTGTGAGAGAGCGATCACCGGTTGTATCTGGTACTTGGAAGGGTGTGTTTTATTAAGTATCCGGTTCTAGTTGTCATAAGGTCAAGGTACAACTCCGGGTCGTCCTTTTACCGAGGGACACGGCTATTCGAATAGATAAACTTCCCTGCAGGGGTGCACCACATACCCGAACACGCTCGATCCCATTTGGCCGGACACACTTTCCTGGGTCATGACCGGCCTCGGAAGATCAACACGTCACAGCCCTACCTAGGCACAATAGAGAGGTCAGCACGCCGGTCTAAATCCTATGGCGCAGGGGTCTGGGCCCATCGCCCTTTGCACACCTGCACGTTGCGTACGCGGCCGGAAGCAGACCTAGCCTAGTGGCTTTCCAGTCCAATCCGGCGCGCGCCACTCAGTCGCTGACGTCACGAAGGCTTCGGCTGATACCACGACGTCGGGATACCCATAACTGCTCCCACGTAGATGGTTAGTGCGTATAGACCAAATGGCCAGACTCAGATCAAATACCCAGATCTCGTTAAGCGTGTTTAGTATCCGCGAACACCGACCAGGGCCAGGCCCACCTCTCTCCTAGGTGGTCGGAACCTGCCCTGTCGCTTCGCCACAAAGATCCACACAGAGGGCCGTCGGGACAAAGGTCCTTTCAGCCCCCAATCCGTGAATCACTCGCGGGTACTCCTCGAGCCAACCCGACTTTGGTCACCACATGTATCATGTTTAAAGTATATAGTATATACCCGTGATCACCTCCCGAGTGATCACGGCCCGATAGTATAGCATGGCAGACGGACAAGAAGGTAGGTCCACTGATGATAAACTAGCATCCTATCTAAGCAGTAGGATAGCAGGTAAGATAACAACAGTAGTAGCAAGGACAGGCTATGCATCAGTATAGGATTAACGGGAAGCAATAGCATGCTACACTACTCTAATGCAAGCAGTATAGAGAAGAGTAGGCGATATCTGGTGATCAAAGGGGGGGCTTGCCTGGTTGCTCTGGCAAGAGAGAGGGGTCGTCAACTCCGTAGCCGAACTGGGTAGCAGCGGCGTCGGTCTCGGTGTCTATCGAGAGAAGAGGGGGGGAAACAATAAATATTTAATCAAGCATATGCATAGTGATGCATGACATGACAAGTAACGGCGTTAGAGGTGCCCTAACGCGGTAGTAGGTGATACCGGTGAAGGGGGATAACATCCGGGAAAGTATCCCCGGTGTTTCGCGTTTTCGGGCAGAGGAGCCGGAGGGGGAAAGTTGCGTGTTTGCTATGCTAGGGATGCGTGGCGGACGAACGGGCTGCGTATCCGGGTTCGTCTCCTCGTTCTGAGCAACTTTCATGTACAAAGTTTTTCGATCCGAGCTACGGTTTATTTTATATTAATTTTAAAAGATTTAAATCAATTTTAGGATTTATTTAATTAATTTAACCAACATTATCCAGAATAGTGTCTGCTGACGTCATCATGACGTCAGCAGTCAACAGGGAGTTGACTGGGTCAACTGACGTGTGGGTCCCACATGTCATTCACTGTTAGTTAATTAAACACAATTAATTAGGTGAACTAGTTAATTAGGTTAATTAGTTAGGATTAAGTAAGTTAATTAATTAATTTAATTAATTAATTAATATCTTTATTTTTATTTTATTTAGTAGTTTTTTTAACCTCTCTTTTTTAACGTTCTGGGGCGTGGGCCCCTCTGTCAGTGGCCCCAGAGGGCCTTAACGGGTGCGGGCGCATGGGCGCGCTGGTGCAGGAGGCTACGGGGTGCCCGTTAGCGGGCCGAGCCCCTGACCCAACGCAGCAGGGCACCGGCCAGGGGAGTCGTCGACGGAGAGGGGTTGGCCGCGGCGCGGGCCAGCAGCGCGGTTGGGGGGCGGCGGAGCCGCGGCAGCACGACAAGAGGAGGGTCGGGGCTTGCCGAGGCCGTGGGCGGTGCGGCCGGACCAGGACGACCCGAGCAGGGGCTCGTCGACGCAGGCAAGAGCGCCACGGGTGCGGTGGTCACCGCGAGTCCACGGCCGGAACGGGGCGTGTTCGCGGACGGGGGCGGGTGCGGGCGTGCCCGTTGACACACCGGGCTGGGTCGGAACTAGGCGCGTGCGGCCTTGCGTGCGCAGTCGACGCCGGCAGCGCACAGGGGCGGGGCTTGGCGGCGCGGTGGCCGGAACGGGCAACGGGGACGGGGAGAGAGGGGGGGGTGCTCACGGAAGGTGCAGGGAACGGGGCAGCGGTCTCGAGCTCGAGGAGGAGGACGAGGAAGGGGGCGGCGTTCGGGTCGCCGGCGACGAGTGCGGCGGGGCGACGGGGTCGAGGGCGCGGCGGGATCGGGGCGTCGGTTGCCCCCGATCCAGATCCACGAGAGAGGGGGGGGGACGAGAGGAGACGTGGGGAGTGGGGGGAAGTGGGGCGACGGGATGGGTTAGGGTTTGGGGGGGGGGATTGGATAAGGGGAGGGGGAAAAGGCCGGTTGGGCCTGCGCCCGAATGGGCCAGGGTCCAGGGGGGGTTTCTCTTCCTTTTTTTTGTATTGCTTATTGTTTTCTTTTATTTAAATTTTGAACTTGTTTCGGTTCTGAACTATCGAGAGTTTACCACAGTAACCGTGGTGACGTGGCATCATTAGCGGGGAATCACTGTAGCTTAATTATCCGGGCGTTACAAATCTCCTCCACTACAAGAAATCTCGTCCCGAGATTTTAGGAGGTAGAAGGAAACAGTGCGGGGTATTCAATACGCAGGCGATCCTCGCGTTCCCAAGTGGCCTCGTCTTCAGAGTGACTCGACCACTGGACCTTGAGGAACTTGATCGCCTTCTGGCGTGTGCGGCGTTCAGCTTGGTCGAGAATGCGGACCGGATGCTCTTTATAGGAGAGGTCCTGTTGCAATTCGAGCACTTCATGATCCACCGCTCGGATTGGATCCTTGAAGCAACGGCGGAGTTGTGACACATGGAACACATCGTGAACCTGAGAAAGGTTCGGCGGAAGCTCCAGTTGATATGCCACCTTTCCACGCCTTTCGAGAATAGTGAAGGGACCGATATAGCGAGGAGCTAGCTTTCCCTTGATCCCGAAGCGGTGAGCACCCTTCATTGGTGTAACTCGAAGATAAGCCTTTTCGCCAGGTTGATAGACCATGTCTTGGTGATGACGGTCATACTGACTTTTCTGACGTGACTGAGCAGTCTTGAGATTCTCGCGAATAATGCGAACTTGTTCTTCGGCCTGTTGGATAATATCCGGACCGAGGAGTGGACGTTCCCCAGTTTCTGACCAGTTCAGAGGTGTTCAGCACTTTCGTCCATATAACACTTCGAAGGGGGACATCTTCAGACTAGCTTGATAGCTATTATTATAAGAGAACTCGGCATATGGAAGAGATTCCTCCCATTTCTTGCCGAATGAGATTACACAAGCTCGAAGCATGTCTTCGAGAACTTGGTTGACACGTTCAACCTGTCCTTGTGACTGAGGATGAAACGCAGTACTGAACGACAGATGAGTTCCCATAGCTTCTTGGAAACTCGCCCAAAACCTTGAAGTGAATAAGCTGCCACGGTCTGAACTGATAACCAGTGGGATACCGTGGAGTGAAACAATTCTGGCCATGTAGAGAGTAGCAAGCTGACTAGCAGTGATTGTCTCTTTGACCGCCAGAAAATGGGCAACTTTGGAAAGCCGGTCAATGACGACAAGAATAGCATCATTACCTTTCTGAGATTTGGGAAATCTAGTGACGAAGTCCATTTCAACATGGTCCCATTTCCATTCAGGAATAGAGATAGGTTGCAGAGTTCCAGCAGGCCTTTGATGCTCTGCTTTGATTCGGCGACAAACGTCACATTCAGCAACATAACGAGCAATGTCCTGCTTCATATTAGACCACCAGAATCTTTGACGAATATCCTGGTACATCTTGGTACTACCAGGATGGATGGACAGAGGCGTATCATGGGCTTCTTGCATAACCCCTTTAGTTTTATCCAGGTTTTTCTTCGAACAAGGTACCACTAGGCGGCCTTTGAAATACAAGGTGCCATCGTCAGCAACAGTGAAGAATGAGGGCTTTCTTTTTTTGAGGTCGCGCTTAATCTTGAGGACTTCATCGTCACATTTCTGTATCCATTTGATGGTGTCCACAAGATCTGGTTTCGCAACCAGGGTATTGAGAGAACCCTTGGAAACAACATGGAGGTTCCGTTTGGGGAAATCTTCGGGAGGGGGAGCGAGTGATCCCGGAGGAACAATATGGAGGTTCAGCCTTCTAAATTCTTCAACAAGCGATGGGTGAACTTTGTGAACCTGGAGGTGGTTACAGTAATACTTGCGGCTCAAGGCATCAGCCATTACATTAGCCTTGCCGGGGGTATAGGATATACCCACGTCAAAGTCTGCAACAGTCTCCATCCATCTTTGCTGACGTAGGTTCAAATCTGGCTGAGTAAACAGATACTTCAGACTTTGATGGTCGGTGAAGATCTCGCAACGATTACCGAGAAGGTAATGTCGCCACTGCTTCAGTGCATGAATGACAGCAGCAAGCTCGAGGTCATGAACTGGGTAGTTTTCTTCGTGAGGGCGCAGTTGACGAGAGGCATAAGCAATCACTCTGCGCTCTTGCATTAGGACACAGCCTAATCCTTGACGGGAAGCGTCGCAGTAAATGACGAAGTCCTTCTTAGTATCAGGTGGAGCAAGTACGGGGGAAGAAGTCAACTTGTCTTTGAGCGCCTGGAAACTATCCTGACACTTGTCTGTCCAGTCAAACTTGACACCCTTATGTAACAGATTAGTCAGAGGCCTGGCAATCTTGAAGAAGTTCTCGACGAATCGACGGCAATAGCTGGCGAGACCGAGAAAACTTCGGACTTGCTTGACGTTCTTCGGGGGAGTCCAATCGAGAATAGCCTGAACTCATTCAAGGTTGACGGCAATACCATCCTTGGAGATGACATGCCCAAGATAGGTTACTTCGGGGAGCCAGAATTCACACTTGGAATACTTAGCGTACAGTTGATGCTCTCGAAGTTTTTCCAGCACAAGACGAAGATGTTCAGCATGCTCCTCCTTGTTCTTGGAAAATACAAGGATATCGTCCAAATAAACCACGACGAACTTGTCGAGGTAATCCATGAATATATAATTCATCAGACGAGAGAAGGTGGCTGGAGCATTCGTTAAGCCGAATGACATGACGGTGTACTCGTATGATCCATACCGAGTAACGAAGGCGGTTTTTGGAATGTCCTCTTCACGAACACGGATCTGGTGGTAACCCAACCTCAAGTCGAGTTTGGAGAACACTGATGAGCCAGCCAGCTGATCATAAAGATCATTGATCCGAGGAAGTGGGTATTTATTCTGAATGATAGCTTGGTTTATAGGACGGTAGTCTTGGACTAATCGGTTTGTCCCATCCTTCTTCTTAACAAAGAGAGAAGGTGCTCCCCAAGGAGAGCAACTTGGACGAATGAAACCTTTGACAAGAGATTTGTCGATTTCCTCCTTAATCTCAATGAGTTCATGCGGCGGCATCTTGTAGGGTCGTTTAGCTATAGGGGTAGTGCCGGGTTTCAAGTCGATGATGAATTCGACAGCTCTAGCAGGAGGAATCCCTGGAAGTTCTTCTGGGAAGACATCTTGGAATTCACGAACGACGGGAATGTTTTCAATGCCCTCGAGTGGTGCAGTGTTCAACGCATTCAAGGCATAAAGTCGTGCCTCGGCGTTCTGAACTAGATGAGCTTGGTAAGCTATTATTTCGTCAGAAGGGTGTAGCAGATGGACGACCTTAGTGGCGCAAACTATAGAAGCAGTATGCGCTTTCAACCAATCCATTCCCAGAATGAGGTCTATGTTAGACGACTTCAAGATAATGGGAGAGGCATAGAATTCCAGCCCTTCGATTTCCACGGGGACATCGATGCCAACCAATGAGGTTTGACATTGTCCCACGGGGGTTTTTACCAATACCGAAGTGTTCATCTCCTCACATTTAACGTCATGCTTGTATGCAAAATCTTCTGACATGAATGAATGCGATGCTCCTGAATCGAATAAAACAGATGCAGGTACTGAGTTTACGAGGAGTGTACCCATCACGGTAGCAGGCTGGTCTTGGGCTTCGTTCAGATCAACATGGTTGGCATGAACGCGACCATAAGACTTGGCATTGTTGTTGCGGGGCTGGTTGTTTCCACGGCCAGTTGCTGGAAGGGCCAGTTGATTCTGTTTCTGGTTGCATTCCCTAGCACGGTGCCCTGGTTGTGGACACCTGAAGCACAAACCATTCTCGGGAGTAGGAACAGGAGCTTGGGGTGGTGGAGCTGGAAGCCTTGGCTGCCTAGTTGGAGCAGTAGGCAGACGAGGTGCATCATAGGACTGTCTTGGGGCAGGTGCATTCGGCTGGTACATGCTGTTGGGAATCCATATCTTGCGCTTCTGCGAGGACGGGCCCGAAGATGAGCCCGTGTCACGGCTGCGCCTGTGAGAGCTCTGGTATTCCTGCAGACCAGTTTCGACATTGATGGCTTTGTTCACCAGAGTGGCGAAATCAACAAAGTCATGCACTAGAAGTGCGAGCTTGATGTCAGCTTGAAGGCCATCCCGGAACTTCTCCTGTCTGCGTGCATCAGTTGAAATGTCCTCTTCAGCGTAGCGGGACAAGTCCAGAAACTCCCGCTGATAAGCTTCCACCGTTTTGTTGCCTTGGGTGAGGTTGTGGAACTCACGCTTCTTCCGGTCCATGACTCCCTGAGGAATGAAGCGAGCACGGAAGGCAGCTTGGAAGTCTGGCCAGGTGATGATTGTCCCAGCTGGCAGGGTACGCCTGTGGCTGTCCCACCATTGAGCTGCGGGTCCTTTCAGGAAGAATGAAGCAAAGGTGACATAGCTGGCAGGGGCTACATCAGCAGACTCCATCTCATAGGTGATGTCACGGAGCCAGTCATCAGCATCCAGAGGCTGAGTTGAGCTGCGGTACACAGTTGGGTTCAGGCGCATGAAATCCTGCAGAGTCACTTGGGTTGGCTGCTGGTTCATATTGGGGCGAGGGAACTGAGCCATAATATTCTCCATGAACTGACGATTCAGCTCAAACTGTTGCATCATCCCAGCCATGTATTCAGGCGGTGGTGGGGGGTTGCCACCACGACCACGACCACCTGGTCTAACCATCCTGCTAATATTTAACAGGGGTAGTTCAGCATTTAGCAATTTGCAAAGACAAGAATCATTCATGAAGAAACATGCACAATGAAAGCAGCACGATAGATACTACATAGTAGTCGGCATATCTTACAAAAGAGACCATGCATAGAGTTCGTTACACAGAGTTCGGTACAAAGTCTAAGACATCATAGGCGGCACACAGGCTCGCAACGAATGCATCTAACACTAACAAGCAAGTCTACATCAGTCCCACGCGGTACTGTGGAGGTAGGTGTAGCCCGACAGCTGGTAGTGACGCGAAGGAAAGACCTCCACGTGAGTAGCATGGGGTCCGCGGATACTCTGATGCGGAACCCTATGCGTAGGTGGCAGGAGAGGACCAAGTGCAGGAGAGTAGCCTCCCACATCTGGCCAGCCGACGCCCTGGGGCATCACGGTCCTGGCGGGGTAGATCGCAGAACGCGTCAGATCACCAGATCGGACAAAGGGGTGCAACAGTGTCAGAGCATGATACAGGTGCTGACGGGTGGTGTACAACTCGTGTCGAAGAGCTCGGTTAGCTCAATCCAGCCCATCAGCATGCAGAACTAGGTTCTGATGGTAGTAGGGCTCGCGGGTGACAGTGGAGTAGGCCGCAGTGTAGTAACCCTCCGCACCAACATCGGATGCGATAGCAATGTGCCTGAAGGGGGAGGTGTCCAACTCCTGATACTCACCACGAAGACGTGTCAGAGCAGCATAAGCAGCATCGTGGACCGCCATATCGATAGTCACTCCAACACCATGAGCAGTGTGCAGCACAGTAGTGGAGTCATACTCCCGAGAGTAGAGGTGGACGACGGCACGGTACTGCTCCTGGTTGAAGTCCTGATACTCCTCATAGACGGTGTACTCAGGGTGCCAGCGATAACCCAGATAGGTCATCATCTCAACCAACACAGCAGGTGATCCTGAGGCACCAATGGCCGTCGTGTGGCGCACGACCTGCCTCGTGGGTTCCATCTGAAAACAAAGATGTTTTCACAGGAGTCAAATGACAAGGTGGACAATGTTCAAATACTACTCTAAAGAATAACTAGGGCTTATCCAACTTTGGGGTGAATGTCGTAACGGGATCCTAGTGTTAGAGTTAGTAAATTCGTTTAACCCGAGTAGAAGAGAGATCAGAGTCCCAGAGTAAGGATCGAGGAGTAAAAGATCCTAATATCACCCGATGGCGACGTGGGCCCGTAAGGCACACAGCCAGGTTAGTAAAAAGTTTTGCAATGTCTAGACTCGACTTCGGCCAAGAAGTGTGGAAGGGGGATTCCTACAGGCAGTCGGCTCTGATACCAACTTGTGACGCCCCCGATTTAATCGTACACTAATCATACACGCAAACGTGTACGATTAAGATCAGGGACTCATGGGAAGATATCACAACACAACTCTACAAATAAAATAAGTCATACAAGCATCATATTACAAGCCAGGGGCCTCGAGGGCTCGAATAGAAGAGCTCGATCATAGACGAGTCAGCGGAAGCAACAATATCTGAGCACAGACATAAGTTAAACAAGTTTGCCTTAAGAAGGCTAGCACAAACTGGGATACAGATCGAAAGAGGCGCAGGCCTCCTGCCTGGGATCCTCCTAAACTACTCCTGGTCGTCGTCAGCGGGCAGCACGTAGTAGTAGGCACCTCCGGTGTAGTAGGAGTCGTCATCGACGGTGGCGTCTGGCTCCTGGGCTCCAACATCTGGTTGAGACAACCAGGTAGAAGGAAATAGAGGGAAAAGAAGGAGAAGGCAACCGTGAGTACTCATCCAAAGTACTCGCAAGCAAGGAGCTATACTACATATGCATGGGCATCAAATGGAATAAGGGTATCATATGTGGACTGAACTGCAGAATGCCAGAATAAGAGGGGGATAACTAATCCTGTCGAAGACTACGCTTCTGGCAGCCTCCGTCTTGCAGCATGTAGAAGAGAGTAGACTGAAGTCCTCCAACTAGCATCGCATAACATAATCCTAACCGATGATCCTCCCCTCGTCGCCCTGTGAGAGAGCGATCACCGGTTGTATCTGGTACTTGGAAGGGTGTGTTTTATTAAGTATCCGGTTCTAGTTGTCATAAGGTCAAGGTACAACTCCGGGTCGTCCTTTTACCGAGGGACACGGCTATTCGAATAGATAAACTTCCCTGCAGGGGTGCACCACATACCCGAACACGCTCGATCCCATTTGGCCGGACACACTTTCCTGGGTCATGACCGGCCTCGGAAGATCAACACGTCGCAGCCCTACCTAGGCACAACAGAGAGGTCAGCACGCCGGTCTAAATCCTATGGCGCAGGGGTCTGGGCCCATCGCCCTTTGCACACCTGCACGTTGCGTACGCGGCCGGAAGCAGACCTAGCCTAGTGGCTTTCCAGTCCAATCCGGCGCGCGCCACTCAGTCGCTGACGTCACGAAGGCTTCGGCTGATACCACGACGTCGGGATACCCATAACTGCTCCCACGTAGATGGTTAGTGCGTATAGACCAAATGGTCAGACTCAGATCAAATACCCAGATCTCGTTAAGCGTGTTTAGTATCCGTGAACACCGACCAGGGCCAGGCCCACCTCTCTCCTAGGTGGTCGGAACCTGCCCTGTCGCTCCGCCACAAAGATCCACACAGAGGGCCGTCGGGACAAAGGTCCTTTCAGCCCCCAATCCGTGAATCACTCGCGGGTACTCCTCGAGCCAACCCGACTTTGGTCACCACATGTATCATGTTTAAAGTATATAGTATATACCCGTGATCACCTCCCGAGTGATCACGGCCCGATAGTATAGCATGGCAGACGGACAAGAAGGTAGGGCCACTGATGATAAACTAGCATCCTATCTAAGCAGTAGGATAGCAGGTAAGGTAACAACAGTTGTAGCAAGGACAGGCTATGCATCAGTATAGGATTAACGGGAAGCAATAGCATGCTACACTACTCTAATGCAAGCAGTATAGAGAAGAGTAGGCGATATCTGGTGATCAAAGGGGGGGCTTGCCTGGTTGCTCTGGCAAGAGAGAGGGGTCGTCAACTCCGTAGCCGAACTGGGTAGCAGCGGCGTCGGTCTCGGTGTCTATCGAGAGAAGAGGGGGGGAAACAATAAATATTTAATCAAGCATATGCATAGTGATGCATGACATGACAAGTAACGGCGTTAGAGGTGCCCTAACGTGGTAGTAGGTGATACCGGTGAAGGGGGATAACATCCGGGAAAGTATCCCCGGTGTTTCGCGTTTTCGGGCAGAGGAGCCGGAGGGGAAAAGTTGCGTGTTTGCTATGCTAGGGATGCGTGGCGGACGAACGGGCTGCGTATCCAGGTTCGTCTCCTTGTTCTGAGCAACTTTCATGTACAAAGTTTTTCGATCCGAGCTACGGTTTATTTTATATTAATTTTAAAAGATTTAAATCAATTTTAGGATTTATTTAATTAATTTAACCAACATTATCCAGAATAGTGTCTGCTGACGTCATGACGTCAGCATGACGTCGGCAGTCAACAGGGAGTTGACTGGGTCAACTGACGTGTGGGTCCCACATGTCATTCACTGTTAGTTAATTAAACACAGTTAATTAGGTGAACTAGTTAATTAGGTTAATTAGTTAGGATTAAGTAAGTTAATTAATTAATTTAATTAATTAATTAATATCTTTATTTTTATTTTATTTAGTAGTTTTTTTAACCTCTCTTTTTTTAACGTTCTGGGGCGTGGGCCCCTCTGTTAGTGGCCCCAGAGGGCCTTAACGGGTGCGGGCGCATGGGCGCGCTGGTGCAGGAGGCTACGGGGCGCCCGTTAGCGGGCCGAGCCCCTGACCCAACGCAGCAGGGCACCGGCCAGGGGAGTCGTCGGCCGCGGCGGCCGGAGCGGCCGGAGCCGGGGCGTCGACGGAGAGGGGTTGGCCGCGGCGCGGGCCGCAGCGCGGTTGGGGGGCGGCGGAGCCGCGACAGCACGACAAGAGGAGGGTCGGGGCTTGCCGAGGCCGTGGGCGGTGCGGCCGGACCAGGACGACCCGAGCAGGGGCTCGTCGACGCAGGCAAGAGTGCCACGGGTGCGGTGGTCACCGCGAGTCCACGGCTGGAACGGGGCGTGTTCGCGGACGGGGGCGGGCGCGGGCGTGCCCGTTGACACACCGGGCTGGGTCGGAACTAGGCGCGTGCGGCCTTGCGTGCGCAGTCGACGCCGGCAGCGCACAGGGGCGGGGCTTGGCGGCGCGGTGGCCGGAACGGGCAACGGGGACGGGGAGAGAGGGGGGGGGGCTGCTCACGGAAGGTGCAGGGAACGGGGCAGCGGTCTCGAGCTCGAGGAGGAGGACGAGGAAGGGGGCGGCGTTCGGGTCGCCGGCGACGAGTGCGGCGGGGCGACGGGGTCGAGGGCGCGGCGGGATCGGGGCGTCGGTTGCCCCCGATCCAGATCCACGAGAGAGGGGGGGAACGAGAGGAGACGTGGGGAGTGGGGGGAAGTGGGGCGACGGGATGGGTTAGGGTTTGGGGGGGGGGGGATGGATAAGGGGAGGGAGAAAAGGCCGGTTGGGCCTGCGCCCGAATGGGCCAGGGTCCAGGGGGGTTTCTCTTCCTTTTTTTGTATTGCTTATTGTTTTCTTTTATTTAAATTTTGAACTTGTTTCGGTTCTGAACTATCGAGAGTTTACCACAGTAACCGTGGTGACGTGGCATCATTAGCGGGGAATCACTGTAGCTTAATTATCCGGGCGTTACATGGCCGTGCTCCCAACCTGAACCGCAACATGGAGAGAGGCCACGCCCTGCTCTATGTCGATTACTTTTCCAACACCCCGCTCTTTAAGCCGGATAAATTCCGTCGCCGTTTTTGAATTACAAGGCATGTGTTCAATCGTATCCGAGAGGGAGTGGTTGCTCATGACCCATACTTCGAGTGCAAGACGGATGCCCTTGGCAAGCTTGGATTCTCCTCTTACCAGAAATGCACCGCGCCATCCGCATGCTTTCATATGGAATTCCAGGCGATCTGGTGGATGAGCATGTGCGTATGAGTGAGACAACATGTCTGATGTCAATGTACAAGTTTTGTCAGGCTGTAATCGAGGTGTTTGGCCCAGAGTACTTGAGGCAGCCAACTGCAGCTGATACATTGTTGGCGACCAACGCAGCTAGAGGCTTTCCAGGCATGCTTGGTAGCATAGATTGTATGCACTGGGAGTGGAAAAACTGTCCATTTACTTGGCAGGGCCAGTACAGGGGCATGTCAACGCGTGCACTGTCATATTAGAAGTGGTGGCTTCGCAGGATCTTTGGATATAAGATTCTTTCTTTGGCATGGCAGGTTCTCACAATGATATCAACATGATGCAATGTTCTCCAGTCTTCGCAAGGCTTGCAGAAGGCCACTCCCCACCTGTCAACTTTGAGATCAACGGCCACCAGTACAACAAGGGATACTATCTAGCTAATGGTATATATCCTCAGTGGTCAACTTTTGTGAAGACAATCTCGAAACCCCAAGGTGAGAAGAGAAAGAGATTTACCCAAATGCAAGAGAGTGTTAGAAAAGATGTGGAGCGTGCTTTTGGTGTGCTTCAATCCCGGCGGGGTATCGTTCGAAACCCTGCACTGTCATGGGATGAAAGGAAGCTTTGGGAGGTGATGACTGCTTGTGTGATTATGCACAACATGATCGTCGAGGACGAGCGTGATGAGAGTATCTTCGACCAAGGATTTGATTATCAAGGTGAAAACATTGAGCCCCTGCACCAAGACCCGGCCATATTTGAACAGTTTGTCCAATTCCACCGTGAGATGCGTGATTGGCACACTCATTTGAATCTTCAAAATGACTTGGTTGAGCACGTGCGGGATCACATTGGTAACCAATAGCATATTGGTTCATTTTATGTTCAGTCCAGACAATTTCGATTTGGTTGTAAAACTTTTTTATTAAGGACAATTTCAATTGGGTTGTAAAACTATTTTAATTTTCAGACAAATATTTGGACGTGCAAACTAGTTTTGATGAGAATATGGGCATTTTTGGCCCTGACGGACAAGATGGGGCAAATGGATGCGGCCGCGCGTTGGGCGCACGACCACCACATCCCAGGACACGCCCGGACACGACCCCAAATCGCTACCCAAACAGACAGAATCCGGACAAAACGACGTCCATTTGGGGTCGCGCGGTGGAGTTGGCCTTACCACCGTGTATGGGCTCGGGGCCCGGGAGCGTCTCAAGTCAAGCAAAACTTTCTTCTTCCTCTAAACATGGAAGAGAAACATCGGTATCTTACTAGCAAGATGCCCGTGCGTTGCACGGAACATCAAGATGCATTTATATGAGTAGTTTATCTTGTGGGAGATAAGGATGAACGAGGGAAGGCCTTGTCTGCAAATGTGATGAGGGGTGCGGGTATCTTTCTGCAAAATTTCCATAGTTTTCTTCCTATCCGTCAGATATAGATCGGACGGCCTATATTGCAGGATGGCAGGCACACCATCATCACCAACTCTGTTTTTTATAAGAGTAGAGATACCATACATACTGTGGCAATAACTTAGAATATTAGTCGCTGTGTCTGCTCTATTCAATGATTCATTAACTGTCAAGATAGTACAAAGAACACTAGGAGTAAAATTTACATTCAGGTCTGTAGACCACCTAACGGCGACTACAAGCACTAGAGCAAGCAGAAGGCGCGCCGCCATCATCACCCCTCCCTCATTAGAGTCGGGCAAACATTATTGTAGTAGACAGTCGAAAAGTCATCGTGCTAAGGCCCCACTTTGTCCATAATATCCAAGAAGCGTCTCTTCTCAATGCTAAGAATTATCAAGTATTTCCTAATAAAAATGGATGAAGAACAATATGGATTCTAGGCAGTGGCGGGCCCAGGGGAAAAATGAAGGGTGTGCACAATTTGAAAAAAAATCTGCCTAATTTAAGTGTCATATCATATATGGCAAAAGAATAACACAAATAGCTCAATCAAGTCTCACAATATTACATTTCAGTAAATAATTTCAAATTTGCAAAATTACAATACAAATAATTATGAAAGAGACACAAGAATACATTTGGTTTGCCCTTCAGCTGCAACCTTCTTTGTTTGAACTCATGTTTTCAACCAAATGGACATAATACTACCAATCCTCTTTGTCTTGAGTTATGCAAGTACAACAAAACAAGAGGTGTCCTACAATTACAACAAAATGGTGACGATTGTTTTGTTCAAAGGATAAATAATTTTTATGTCATTGAACAAACAAGAATGCGGGCTTAAATGGACTGCAATGTCCTATTTCCACGGACTAGCGGGCAACTGATGCGGGTGATCCATGCATCCAGCTGGTCAATGGCAAGCATTTCGGGGCGGATGGCTTGTGGAGAAAGGAGGGGAAGGGACCGTGCGACAATGCGATCGGCCAAGAGGAGGGAAGAACGGGGAGCGGCTATGTCCAAAACGCAGACGAGCAGTCGAGACGGGTGATTAGGTTTGGATGGCTAGCTCCCGCATTTGTGTCCGTGGACTGATCCCGATTTGTCCATGGACGAATGCGGGAGCAAATTTATGGGTCAACGTTGAAAATATCAAATCTTGTTATACCTAGATTTTCTTTCCCCTCTCGCAAGGCGATTAGGGAAAGCCTTCCTTCCTTCGATCTTCATCGACGAGTCCATGGATTCGCCTCCCCTTCGCCCGCCGCTCCGGCAGCCGGTGGAGGGGAGGGGATTTCTCGTGTCTCGAATCCCACTAATAGATAGGTATGATTTTAGTCCTCGCAGGGGTGGCGTTTGGACGGATGGCAGTGCTTCTTCATCGAGTCAGTCTTCCGGGCTACGATATTCCTCAAGTTTGTCCGTTGGGACGGATTAGACGGAGCTCCGGCATAGATCCCTGCCAACTTCTCGGGGCGGCGAGGTTAGGTTTTCTTGTCGTGTGCACGCAACGGCGATATTTGGTATCAGGTTCTTCGGATCTATTGAAGGATTCAATGGCGATGACTGCGGCTCTGGGACGCTTGTCCTTAGGGGCACGTGCACGAAGATTTCCCAGCTGTGATTGACAAGGTCAGACCGGCTTCGGTAGGGAGCGGCGATAGCGGCGGCTCGTTCTGGCGACGGCTGGTCATTCGGTGGTCCATGGACCTCGATGTAATTTTTATTATGCTTGAGGTGTTTTGTACTTCCGATGAATCTTTATAATTGATTTGATCCTTTTTGCAAAAAGAAACGTTGGAAATATCATGTGGTAGATTGGAATTGTCTTGAAAAATAACGTGGTAGATTCAAGAATCCTATTTTTTTTCTTTTTTTTTGTTTGCAATCTACACGAGTCGCCCCTAGAGTTTTCGTTGAGTTGATCGATGGAATTGATCTAGCTAGCTTCTTCCGGGCTCATGTATCTATAGGAGTCTTTGGCTGGACACACACTTAGTGCTGATAGTAGAAAAATCAATCAAGCTGCTTCTATGGTTTGCTAGATTTGCATGTACTTGTACGGCTTCAGGTGAATTAGTTATAGTACTGTAAAACCAACAAAATCAAGAAAAGATGACATATAGTGAAAAATATCTGCAAAATGCTGGGTGTGCCACGGCACACCCGCTAGGTCCGCCAATGATTATAGGAGTTCACGCCGAGTTGCGATAGAGTTCAGTCCGGTTTAATAAAAAAAATGTAAGCATAAAACGGTAGGGAAGGCCAGCCCGCTCCAATACCATTCATATAGAAGGGAAGATAAGGTTAAAAGAATGCAATGGTAGAATATCAAAGTTCTAATAAAAGTAGACCCATTACTCATTACCCATTGCACATCACATGTAGGTATTAGGATTGTTGAAAAATGGTGATGACAACACATAAATGATGTCAATGGTGGTGCTAATTGAGAACCCGTTCTCAAGGTTCAGAGTAAAAGTCTAGGTCTAACCTGAGTTGGTTATACCTGGCAATGACGATATTTTTACTGTGTTAGCTTGTTTAAGTCATTGCTCAGATATAGTCGAACAAATTTTTTCAGGGTGAAAACCTAAAATCTAGCTTTCGGTGGTTGGGTTCGGTGTCGGCGGCGATTGAGTGCCGCACCCTTCCTGAAGGCATTGTTCTTGAAGATTTTCGTCCTCCAGGTGATGTCATGATATGTTTGGTGTGAATATAGTCAGCATTGTAGTTTGCCGATTGCAATATGGTTACTTTGAGGTTTTCCTTCTTCTTTTTTTCTCGTCTTTGCATAGGGCTTGTCTTTTATGACTTCGCTATTTGCCGGCCTATTTTTTCCTGTGTATGTGTGTTACTGTTGGCTGTGTGCATCCTAATTATGCAGAGAACGGTGTGTGCTCATTGTGTGTGTATTCTCTTGATACTTCATTTCGAGCAAATAAAATCCACCTTTTCTCGAAAAATTACTCATGTTACCTAGGAACAATATGCACAACCGAATTAATAAAAATTCAAACACAAAATTCTGAGCTTCCACAATCCAGTATTGTTTGAAATTATCATGATTGTAAAAGTATATTGATTTATTGGCTTTTTTGGTTTCATGTTGAATCTCATTCATAAATTTGTACCAAGAACACCTCACCTTTTGGATCTGACCAACGAAGGTGAGTAATACAAACTTTCACCTGCAAAAAGGAAAAAAAAAGCCTCTTCTCTTCTCCAGTAAAAGGAAAAATCTTGAAAGCAAGTTGTGGAGGGCTGATCGTCATGCTACGCGTGTCTGGACTCATATCCCCGTCTGCCCACTTTTACCATTAGCAAAACAAAAACACGTCGGAGCATCTACAGTTGGAGATGTCAAATACGGCCCCATAAACATCCGGACGTGTCCGCGAGCAGTGACCGGACACGCCTACAATTTCAAGAGTTGCATCTGGACATCTCATATTAGATTCTTAAATCCACATAAAGACATGCAAACGAAATAAACCTACGTACTACGTCGATCACCTAGCTACTCGTTGTCGGAGATGTCGACGATCTCTGTGCCCGGCTCCGGCAGCATGGGCAGCAACTGTAGTTCCGGCTCCTCCGGTGCCTCCGCCTGCTCCGGTCTGGCCTCCACCTCCTCTATCTC
The DNA here is from genome assembly GCA_034509565.1 of Triticum monococcum. NCBI lineage: Eukaryota > Viridiplantae > Streptophyta > Magnoliopsida > Poales > Poaceae > Triticum > Triticum monococcum. The sequence goes on from CM067845.1 coordinate 679,525,989, forward strand.
CACGTTGAGTTCGAGGAAGAGTTCGTCGGATACCACCTTTTCCTGCCGAAGGAACGCCCGGTTGGCCTCCTCATAGGCCTCATCCTGGATGGACTCCGGGATGGCCTGCTGCTCCGCCATCTTCTTTGATTGGGCAATGGCGAATTCCGCCTGCGCCATGTTGAAGCTCGGCAGCTCCAGCTCCAGCTCTGATTGCTCCGCCTCCTCCACCTCCATCGGAGCAGCTCCTCTCCCTCCTCTTCCCCAGGCTGCTCCTTCTCCTCCTCCTCCTCCGTCTCCCGCGAGTCCGGAGGCAGCCCGACAACGTTGCGGGCGGCGCACGCAGCTTGTCTCGCCCGGATCTCCTGCTGGATCTCGTACCGGCACTCCGGCATGAGGATTGCGAAGTAGGTGATCTTCCTCTGGACCATGGCGGAGCACCGGAGCGGGAGAGGGAGGTGGTGGATGGGCTCGGAGTGGCGGCACGAAGAAGGGAGAGGTGGATGGGCTCGGAGTGGCGGCACGAAGAAGGGAGAGGTGGATGGGCTAGGGTTGCAGGACGCCGGCCGGCTTAAATAGGCGGATTTGGTCTCGGGCGGTGAGCCGGAGCGACACCGTGTGGCGTTCACGTCATGGCGACGGACGCGACGTCCGTCGGACTGTCGGGTTTCCGGACGTTTTCGCGTGGGAGCCTGCCATCAGACCGAGGTGGCGGGCGCGCCCTCGCCGCTCATATCCGCCATATATTTGAACTGGATATGAAGGGTGCCGGTCAGCCCACACATTTGAGACCCATTTGAGAGGGCGTCTGGATCGAAAAATCGTGATCGGGTGGACTGTCCGGACGTTTGAAAGGCCAGTTTGAAAGGTCCAGCTGTAGATGCTCTTAAATTGTCACTTCTGAAAAAAGGCATGTATTAATGTCTCCTCGTAGTTGCGCCCGCGTCGATTCAAACGGGCGCGGCAACCAACAAGCAGCTCCTCCTCCTAGCCGGCGGCCGCACTGGCACTGGCACTGGCCAGGTGAAGGCAACCAGGACGCATGATCCAAGACCGACAGGGTACATTGATCACAGACCGGGACATGAATGCCGTTGCGGGGAAGTCGGCCAGCACGTTTTCTGCGTCACATTTTTTCCTGCTCTTGCCCTTGTTGAGCCGTCAGGTCAGGGTCTCACATTCCTGCAGAAGCGGAGAATTCTGAAAAATTCAAGATAGAACAAGAACAAGAAATAAGATAATTGCGATGAGGTAATGAAGTTCTAGATGATTGGAATATGTTTTCCGGTTCAGCGAAACAAGCAGGCGGTCAACTCTCTGATTGGCCGGCAGTTATAACCTGGAGCAAGCACTAATTTACGAAACAAATATTCAGAATGACAGCACACCATGCACCTTCCGGGTGTTCCTCTTTGATAAGTTCTTCAGGGCACGGATATGTTGGTTCTCATAATTGTGACGCATATAGAAACCGAGGTACAGTAGGCGAGTATTGTAGTCTGTAGAGAACCCAAATACCAGCTGCAGTGGAAGTCTTTGCTTATTGACAAGTAGCCTGTACTGTAGAGAACCCCCACAAAATGCACACTGATTATAGGATTCCTAGCTATAGAATTTAAGGCGATGTGGATGTTTGCACCAGCAGCTTATTTCGTGCTCATGTTTAGCGCTACAAAATCATAGATATCGCAAGTTGCAATGTATGTGGTCTATGCTGCGCCAAAGCATATCTGTCAGTGTTTATGACCCCGGGAATCACTTTCTTCGGTGTCGTCCTCTTAATCTTATCTCCGCCATGGATTTCGTGGAGCTCCTTGAATCCAGCATGATGTGTGAAGCTTCCCTGGATCTTTCTTGTATTTTGGATGTGTTTATCATCGGCACAAGGTGGTCACATGCCCGTGAGCAAGTTGTGTGCATGATTTGCTGGGCGCCAAGGGTGTGTCATGTATTACATGTAGTACGTGGGGTGGGGTCAGTCCCATCACTCTCGTGGTATCACTCTCCTGCACTTTATCCCCACCGTTGAATGCTGGGGATGGCGTGCGAGGCGCCTGATGGTGAGGCTTACTTGTCGCTCATAATTGGAGGCCTGCGTTGACTTGTCTCATCCTTTTTTTTCTAGCGTATATTGGACCTCCTGGGAATGAATGGTCATCGCAGCCACTGTAATTGATTAAGCTTCAATGTATAAATAAGCAGCACAGTGTATAAGAACTATAATCCACGACCGATTTAAACATTTTTTGAAAATTCGAACCAAATTTTATAAAACGTGCATTTTTCAAATGGGAACTTTTTCAAATTTTGAACAAATTTTCAAAACCTGAACTTTTTTTTCAAATTAGAAGCATTTTTAAGCCCTAAACAAAATTTGAGAAAAAACAAAAAAAATTATATATGTGAACAAATTTCGAAAATAGGAATATTTATTGAAACTTCTAACAAAATTTGATGATGCAAACATTTTTTCAAATTTGCAATTAGTGTTTCTGAATAACACGAACTTTTTCTAATATGTGAAAAAATTAATTTTATTTTCAAATGAAAAAAAATAAACATGAACAAAAATTCTGAATTTCTGATTTTTTTTTGAATTTTTAAACATTTACCTAAAAATGTGCACAGAATTAGAAATTTCAAAGATTTATGAAAATGTGAACAAATTTGAAATTCTGGAATTTATGAAAAACCGAGAAGAAAAAGAATTAAAAAAGAAACAAAAAAACAACAGAAAAAATAACAAAAAAATTCAAGAACCTTCTAGAAGGTTCCCAAAAAAATTTAAGGGTCAAAACCTAAAACATACGATAAAGCTGCTAAATGGGCCGGCCCACTATAGTGCTCCCTCGCTTGTTTGGTTGACAACTTGACGCAATGAGCGTTAATTAGGAAATTCCCTCCACCACCAGTAGCAACTATCGGGAGCAACTAGTTAACGGGCGCTCCTTCGGGAGCATCGCAACGATCAGCGCCACTTGGCGCGCTCTCAGCCATTTGCCACGTGTCGCGCTCTGGGCGTTTGCTCTGGATTTTTTTTTCGCACGTGTTTTCGGCTTTTTAAACGCTTTTTTATTTTTTTCAACATTTTGGTTTTTCCCCGGTCTTCCTTATCTTTTCGATAAAAAAATTTGAAAAAAAAATTTGCGCGAAAGAAACGCGTTTTTTTCCTTTCGCGAAAGTCACGGTTTTTTTCCGTGAGAGACACAGTTGTGCTTTAGTGAGAGTCACGGCCGTGCCTTTCAAAAACGAAAAAAAAACGTATTTTCTGTTTTTTTTCTTTCGCGAGAGTCACGGTTTTGCTTCCGCGAGAGGCACGGTTGTGCTTTCGCGAGAGTCACGGCCGTGCCTCTCTGAAAGGGAAAAACCAAACGCGTTTTCTTTTTTTTCTTTCGTGAGAGTCACGGTTTTGCTTCCGCGAGAGGCATGGTTGTGCTTTCGCGAGAGTCACGGCCATGCCTCTCGGAAAGGGAAAAACAAAACGCCTTTTCTGTTTTTTTTCTTTCGCGAGAGTCACGGTTTTCCTTCCGCGAGAGGCACAGTTGTGCTTTCGCGAGAGTCACGGCCGTGCCTCTTAGAAAGGAAAAGAATACGTGCTTTTCTGTTTTTTTTCTTTCGCGAGAGTCACGGTTTTGCTTCCGCGAGAGGCACGGTTGTGCTTTCGCGAGAGTCACGGCCGTGCCTCTCGGAAACGAAAAAAAAAACGTGTTTTCTGTTTTTTTTTCCTTCCCCGAGAGTCGCGGTTTTGTTTCCCCGAGAGGCACGGGTGTGATTTCGCGAGAGGCACGAGTGCGCCTCTTTCGGAAAGGGAAAAACTGTGCTCCCGGTTCGGTTTTTTCGCCCGATTTTTTTCATCCTGTTTTTTTCGTGAAAAAATGTTTGTCAAAACCTATCAACATGTGATCTAGTTTTGAAGATCTTGACACGAGGAATTTCAATGATGAAAACGGTTCGAGATTTGGACGCACGGTTTAGAAGATAAAACATTTTGAATAAACGGATCTATGAAAAAAAGAAAACTCCCAGATTGCGACAAGTGGCGTGGTGCATGTGTGCCACTTGTCGTGACCTGGGAAAGTGAAGTGTTCTTTACAACGAGTACTCCTTAATTAGTGATTTCAGCAACTATCTGGCTGCATAGGTTGTTTGTATGTGCTCGTGGCCCATACAAGTGTAGACTACTACCGTGTAGGCATAAAAACTGATGAACCGACCACCAAATTAATACCGATGAATTTGGTTTTCACTTTCTTTATCCAAATTTAATTCATTTTCGTGTTTCATCAGTTGCTCGGAATAAAACCGAATTGTGCATGTATAGCTAGATTTCAACCGAATAAATGGCGTTTAGGCACACCCACCTCACAAAAAAATATAAAATAACTGTTATATAGCATGTGTGCAATGCAACCAACCTTCCAAAATCGCCCCTCGTGTGGGCCTGCATGCAAGGTCCAAGCCCAACTTGCCAAATAGAAGAGACAGAAGATAACTCGCCTATAAGAGGGCGTGTGAATGGTGAAAAATATGTTAGTTGTGAGCCATTATATTTGTATAAACCGGAAACCAAATCAAGTTGATCGGTTAACTAATATTTTGGATTTGTTTGATGATATCATTTCTGATGTTCACTAACCAAATTTAGAAATAAATTGAATTATACTAATTGGATGTTTCATTTATACAAAATGGCCTAATATGTTACCAACTGTTAGCAATTCTTCCATGATCTGAACAATATTTTCAGGTTTCGCACCACCCGCATCACTATGGTAGAGGCAAGTTTTTGTTTAACAGTTGAAGAAACAAATAACTCAGCAAAAATGTGCGGAAGATTTTTATTATTAATTAATAATTCATGCATATAGTCAACACATTATGTTAGCGTTCTATGTCAATATTGACGTGGCAGCCCTGATTTGTATTGGAGGTTTCTTTATACAGAACATTTTTACTTATGAATCTCGGTTTTCAAAATTTATGATCTTGACTATTGTATTTTAATTTGCAACTTGTCATAATTAACCAAACATATTTGTAGTAGAGATTAAATTAAAATCCTTTTTGTTTCACTATAATTTTGTACTCCCTCCTCCCATCTATATAGGGCCCAATTCGTTTTTTAAGATCGTCTTTGACTATTGACAAGATTAATAGTACATGACATGCACAATGTGAAAATTATATCATTGAAAGCTCCTTTCGCACACGAATTTAACGGTGTGCTTTGTGTAAGTTGGATGTCATATATTATTGCTCTAATATTTGGTCAAAGTTAGCCTCGAAAAATGCATTAGGCCCTATATAGATGGAAGGAGGGAGTAACAAATTTAGACAACAGTTTCCAATTAAATTTATATCAGACAAGTCTTTTTTTTCTGTTTCACAAAAAAATAGTTCAAGCAAACCACTTTGTGTCCAAGAAAACTGAAATGATTGCATGCCTTCACCGGTTAATTTGGTGTAGACTGATAAACTGTACTACATTTGTATGTATTGCATGGTCCCACAAATATCTCGACCGATGTTTCTATTATACACGGTTGTCTCTCTTATGCATAGGTTCATGGAGAATTCTAGGGTGATTGCTCTACCTTACATGTAATCAAATACAATTCTGTAGTGCACGGATAGATTGGCCAGAGCCTCACCTCGCCGTTGTCTGTTTTCTAGAATAGATTATAGTGTACTAGCATATATGCCCATGCGTTACAACCGAAAAAATTAATGTTTTGCACAAGCATAATGTCTCACAGCATCGGATTCATTATGAAGAACATGTTGCAACGTAGCATCGTCCTTCTACAAAATGAACATAAAAAAATACGTCGCAATTTAGTCGTGTTCATATGTTCTTTGCGGGACGTAATGTCCCACTGATTTCATTTAAATACAATCCTTTTTAATGGCATTTAAGTATGATCATTTTATTAATTACTATAAAGTCCTCACCCGTTTTAGTCGGGAATCAAATCCTCCATTTTCTAATTTAGTAGCCCCAACACATTAAGGTCTATAAATCCTTTCTTTTAATTATCCTACCTTTTTACCTCAAATCCTTCATGTAGAATTTATTAAGACCACAATCTTTCTAATAGTTATTCCACTGATTTACCCATAATCCTTTCTTTAATTAGCCACATTCATTTAAATATTATATTTAAGCCTACAATCCTTCCTTTATTAGCTCATTCGCTTAATTAGCTCTCCCTAAACATGAGCCTTGGACCTCACCCTTCCCCATCTACAGGAACGAAGGGCGATTTGTGCGAACCCCGGGCTCTCCACCTCGTCGTTGCCGAATCGGCGGCTCCCTCGCCCTCCGTCGGACGCTCCGGTGGTGGGAGGACGGGGGAGGCCCGATTTGCAGCGTGTACATAGTGTAGGAGTGCCTAGGGAGCCAACCGGTGGCGTCGTGGAGGCGGCGGTGCGACTGGATCGGCTTTTTGCAGGTGTTGGTCTCCCCTTCGACGGCGAAGTTCTAGTGGAGCTCCCCGGTGGACCAGCTCCCTTCTTCGTGCTCGCTGCTTGGTGGAGAGGCCGTGCACGGTTCCCCCGTGCCAGAGATCGAGGGATGGCGATTCCGGCGGTTGAAGATCTGAAGAAGGAAGGCGATGTTGAGCGGTGCGATGATGACGACGGCCATGGGTGTAGGTCTTCAGGGACCGTTGATCGGAGACTTCCCGTTTCGCCCGGGGGCTGCTTCGATCCAAGGCGTCAGCGAGCAGCGGCGAACGGCGCGTCATCGGCTCGTCCACGGCGCCGGCGTAGTCGGGTTGAAGAGGGGCTTGGTTGCAGTTTCCTTTTTTGTGTGGACCTTTTAGTAATTTGGCCGTTTTAATATCAACTCCTTTTCTCGCAAAAAAAATAAACATGATGACTGCCACTCGTATACTTAGAGTGAGTTGGGATTAGTAAATATGAAAGGTGCATAAGTCTTTGGTTGTTACATCTAAGAGATAGACAGGAGGTCTTGAGTTCAATTCCCACAATGTTGATTTATTTTGACTCAATTATTTTTCGCGGTCTCTCTATGAAAGTCCATAAAAGACCCATCAACATACAAGTAACTGGCCTAGATTACTTAACGTGTGTAACCCAAACGTAAAGGACTAAACCAAACCAAGAATACTTATTCCCTTTAATACACGCTCCTTTCTTCGTGCTCGCTGCTCGGTGGAGAGGTCGTGCACGGTTCCCCCGTGCCGGAGATCGAGGGATGGCGATCCCGGCGGTTGAAGATCTAGAGAAGGAAGGCGATATTGAGTGGTGCGACGACGATGACGGCCATGGGTGTAGGTCCTCAGGGACCGTTGATCGGAGACTTCCCGTTTCGCCCGGGGGCTACTTCAATCCAAGGCGTCAGCGAGCAGCGGCAAACGGCGCGTCACCGGCTCGTCCTCGGCGCCGGCGTAGTCGGGTTGCAGAGGGGCTTGGTTGTAATTTCCTTTTCTATGTGGACCTTTCTGTAATTTGGCCATTTTAATATCAACTCCTTTACTCATAAAAAAATAAATAAACATGATGACTATCACTCGTATATTTAGAATGAGTTGGGATTAGTAAATATGAAAGGTGCATAAGTCTTTGGTTGTTATATCTAAGAGATAGACCGGAGGTCTTGTGTTCAATTCCTACAATGTTGATTTATTTTGACCCAATTATTTTTCGCAAGGTCTTGTGTTCAATTCCCACAATGTTGATTTATTTTGACCCAATTATTTTTTGCGGTCTCTCTATGAAAGTCCATAAAAGGTCCATCAACATACAAGTAACTGGCGCAGATTGCTTAACGTGTATAAACCAAACGTAAAGGACTAAACCAAAGCAAGAATACCTATTCCTTTTAATAGTATGTATAGATGTATAGATATGCTACACCAAAATAAAGCTACCACGTTGGACCTATTCTCTACTAGACAAACACCAAAAATGAAGAAAAATAAGAGATAGTACAACCAAACCGAATTCTAGTTCACCTCAATATCAAATGTATAGATCATGTTTGGCTGATAGACAAACTTCACCAAAATATTTTTTTATCCTACTTAATATATCCACAGCTAAACTGCCAATTCCTCAAAAACTTAATTATCAGCGTGTGGCAAACAACAAATAGTGTGCCAAAGAAATTGATTGCCAAAAGTTTTGGCAAAGACTAACAAATAAATAGCTTATTTTACTAGAATACATGGAGAGGTGTATCACCATTCATAGAAGAAAGGCCAAGTGGCCAGTACAACCCCTTATGGCTGATATAGTGCCAAGATGGCAAACAACACAACATTGATCCCTAAGATTGGGAACCACAATCAATACGATCAAAGACAAGAGAACTCGTGTTGCCTTACCTCCAGCCAATAAACAAATGGAGCTTATTGGGAGGAAAATAATCCCAAATGTGATTGAGAAAATCTTTGGTCATCCCATAATGTTCACAAGCTTTAGTCAAGTAAGGTTTGTTTCATTTTTCTTAGACCTCTAGTCCGAGTATAGAGAAACATTGTCAAAAATGTATGTTCGCTCTGTGCAACTCAAAACTTTGGTTTTTTATTTGAGTAAGAGAAAAGTGCATATTGTTCTTGAACTTATCCAAAAGACCGAGTTATAACTCTGAACTCTAATACCAGACAAATTGCTGGCATGAAATCCTGAAACAGATTCATTCCAACCCTAGGCAGCTCGAACCCGGATTTGATGCCACACGGACAGCAATGTCACCTTGGTGGTGAAGGAAATATGCCCTAAAGTCAATAATAAAGTTATTATTTATTTCTTTATTTCATGATAAATGTTTATTATTCATGCTAGAATTGTATTAACCGGAAATATAATACATGTGTGAATACATAGACAAACATAGTGTCACTAGTGTGCCTCTACTTGACTAGCTCATTGATCAAAGATGGTTAAGTTTCCTAACCATAGACATGAGTTGTCGTTTGATCAATGGGATCACATCATTAGGAGAATGATGTGATTGACTTGACCCATTCCATTAGCTTAGCACTTGATCGTTTTTTGTTTACTGCTATTGCTTTCTTCATGACTTATACATGTTCTTATGACGATGAGATTGTGCAACTCCCGAATACCAGAGAAACACTTTGTGTGCTATCAAACATCACAACGTAACTGGGTGATTATAAAGGTGCTCTACAGGTGTCTCTGATGGTACTTGTTGAGTTGGCATAGATCAAGATTAGGATTTGTCACTCCGATTGTCGGAGAGGTATCTTTGGGCCCTCTCGGTAATGCACATCACTATAAGCCTTGCAAGCAATGCAACTATTGAGTTAGTTGCGGGATAGTGCATTACGAAACGAGTAAAGAGACTTGCCGGTAATGAGATTGAACTAGGTATTGGGATACCGACGATCGAATCTCGGGCAAGTAACATACTGATGACAAAGAGAACAACGTATAGTGTTATGCGGTTTGATCGATAAAGATCTTCGTAGAATATGTAGGAACCAATATGAGCATCTAGGTTCCGCTATTGGTTATTGACCGGAGACATGTCTCGGTCATGTCTACATAGTTCTCGAACCCATAGGGTCCGCACGCTTAAAGTTCTGTGACGATCGGTTTTATGAGTTTATATGTTTTGATGTACCGAAGGTAGTTCGGAGTCCCGGATATGATCACAGACATGACGAGGAGTCTCGAAATGGTCGAGACATAAAGATTAATATATTGGAAGCCTACATTTGGACATCGGAAGAGTTTCGGGTAAAATTGGGATTTTACCGGAGTACCGGAGGGGTTACCCAAACCCCCCGGGGGCTAATGGGCCTTGTTGGGCCATAAGGGAAAGAGAGAGGGGCCGGCCTAGGGCAGGCGGCGCCCCCCTTTCCTTCTCTTTCTTCCACTTCCTTTCCCCCTCCTGGTAGGAGTAGGAAAGGGAGGAATCCTACTCCTACTAGGAGGAGGATTCCTCCTCCTGGCGCACCAACGAGGGTCAGCCGGCCTCCCCCTTGCTCCTTTATATACAGGGGCAGGGGCACCTCTAGACACACAAGTTGATCACAAAGATCTCTCCCAGCTGTGTGCGGTGCCCCCCTCCACCATAATCCACCTCGGTCATACTGTAGCGGTGTTTAGGCGAAGCCCTGCTGCGGTAGCTTCATCAACATCGTCACCACACCATCATGCTGATGAAACTCTTCCCCGAGCTCTACTGGATCGTGAGTTCGCGGGACGTCACCGAGCTGAACGTGTGCTGAACGCGGAGGTGCCGTACGTTCGGTACTGAGAATCGGTCGATCGTGAAGACGTACGACTACATCAACCGCGTTGTCATAACGCTTCTGCTTAACGGTCTACGAGGGTACATGGACGACACTCTCCCCTCTCGTTGCTATGCATCACCATGATCCTGCGTGTGCGTAGGAATTTCTTTGAAATTACTACGTTCCCCAACAGTGGCATCCGAGCCTGGTTTTATGCGTAGATGTTATATGCACGAGTAGAACATAAGTGAGTTGTGGGCAATACAAGTCATACTGCTTAGCAGCATGTCATACTTTGGTTCGGCGGTATTGTTGGATGAAGCGGCCCGGACCGACATTACGCGTACGCTTACGCGAGATTGGTTCTACCGACGTGCTTTGCACATAGGTGGTTGGCGGGTGTCAGTTTCTCCAACTTTATCACTAACTTGAGTGTGGCTACGCCCGGTCCTTGAGAAGGTTTAAACAATACTAACTTGATGAACTATCGTTGTGGTTTTGATGCGTAGGTAAGAACGGTTCTTGCTCAGCCCATAGCAGCCATGTAAAACTTGCAACAACAAAGTAGAGGACGTCTAACTTGTTTTTGCAGGGCATGTTGTGATGTGATATGGTCAAGACATGATGCTATATTTATTGTATGAGATGATCATGTTGTGTAACGGAGTTATCGGCAACTGGCAGGAGCCATATGGTTGTCGCTTTATTGCATGCAATGCAATCGCCCTGTAATTGCTTTAATTTATCACTAAGCGGTAGCGATAGTCGTAGAAGCAATATTTGGTGAGACGGCAATGATGCTACGATGGAGATCAAGGTGTCACGCCGGTGACGATGGTGATCATGACGGTGCTTCGGAGATGGAGATCACAAGCACAAGATGATAATGGCCATATCATATCACTTATATTGATTGCATGTGATGTTTATCCTTTATGCATCTTAATTTGCTTTGTTTGACGGTAGCATTATAAGATGATCTCTCACTAAATTTCAAGATAAAAGTGTTCTCCCTGAGTATGCACCGTTGCCAAAGTTCGTCGTGCCGAGGCACCACGTGATGATCGGGTGTGATAAGCTCTACATCCATCTACAACGGGTGCAAGCCAGTTTTGCACATGCAGAATACTCGGGTTAAACTTGACGAGCCTAGCATATGCAGATATGGCCTCGGAACACTGAGACCGAAAGGTCGAGCGTGAATCATATAGTAGATATGATCAACATAGTGATGTTCACCATTGAAAACTACTCCATTTCACGTGATGATCGGTTTTGGTTTAGTTGATATGGATCACGTGATCACTTAGATGATTAGAGGGATGTCTATCTAAGTGGGAGTTCTTAAGTAATATGATTAATTGAACTTAAATTTATCATGAGCTTAGTAACTGATAGTATTTTGCTTATCTATGTTGTTGTAGATAGATGGCCTGCGTTGTTGTTCCGTTGAATTTTAATGCGTTCCTTGAGAAAGCAAAGTTGAAAGATGATGGTAGCAATTTCACAGACTGGGTTCGTAACTTGAGGATTATCCTCATTGCTGCACAGAAGAATTACGTCCTGGAAGCACCGCTGAGTGCCAGGCCTGCTGCAGATGCTGCTGAGGACATTAAGAACGTCTGGTAGAGTAAAGCTGATGACTACTCGATAGTTCAGTGTGCCATGCTTTATGGCTTAGAACCGGGACTTCAACGACGTTTTGAATGTCATGGAGCATATGAGATGTTCCAGGAGTTGAAGTTAATATTTCAAGCAAATGCCCGGATTGAGAGATACGAAGTCTCCAATAAGTTCTATAGCTGCAAGATGGAGGAGAATAGTTTTGTCAGTGAGCATATACTCAAAATGTCTAGGTATCATAATCACTTGACTCAACTAGGAGTTAATCTTCCTGTTGATAGTGTCATCGACAGAGTTCTTCAATCACTGCCACCAAGCTACATAAGCTTCGTGATGAACTATAATATGCAAGGGATGAATAAGACAATTCCCGAGCTCTTCGCGATGCTAAAGGCTGCGGAGGTAGAAATCAAAAAGGAGCATCAAGTGTTGATGGTTAACAAAATCACTAGTTTCAAGAAAAAGGGTAAAGGGAAGAAGAAGGGGAACTTCAAGAAGAACAGCAAACAAGTTGCTGCTCAAGAGAAGAAACCCAAGTCTGGACCTAAGCCTGAGACTGAGTGCTTCTACAGCAAATAGACTAGTCACTGGAAGCGGAACTGCCCCAAGTATTTGGCGGATAAGAAGGATGGCAAGGCGAACAAAGGTATATGTGATATACATGTTATTGATGTGTACCTTACCAGAGCTCGCAGTAGCACCTGGGTATTTGATACTGGTTCTGTTGCTAATATTTGCAACTCAAAACAGGGACTACAGATTAAGCGAAGACTGGCTAAGGACGTGGTGACGATGCGTGTGGGAAATGGTTCCAAAGTCGATGTTATCGCCGTCGGCACGCTACCTCTACATCTACCTTCGGGATTAGTCTTAGACCTAAATAATTGTTATTTGGTGCTAGCGTTGAGCATAAACATTATATCTGGATCTTGTTAATGTGAGACGGTTATTCATTTAAATTCGAGAATAATGGTTGTTCTATTTATATGAGTAATATCTTTTATGGTCATGCACCCTTGAAGAGTGGTCTATTTCTGATGAATCTCGATAGTAGTGACACACATATTCATAATATTGAAGCCAAAAGATGCAGAGTTGATAATGATAGTGCAACTTATTTGTGGCACTGCCATTTAGGTCATATTGGTGTAAAGCGTATGAAGAAACTCCATACCGATGGACTTTTGAATCACTTGATTATGAATCACTTGGTACTTGCGAACCATGCCTTATGGGCAAGATGACTAAAACGCCGTTCTCCGGAACTATGGAGCGAGCAACAGATTTGTTGGAAATCATACATACTGATGTATGTGGTCCAATGAATATTGAGGCTCGCGGCGGGTATTGTTATTTTCTCACCTTCACGGATGATTTGAGCAGATATGGGTATATCTACTTGATGAAACATAAGTCTGAAACATTTGAAAAGTTTAAAGAATTTTAGAGTGAAGTGGAAAATCATCGTAACAAGAAAATAAAGGTTTCTACGATCTGATCGTGGAGGAGAATATTTGAGTTACGAGTTTGGTCTACATTTGAAACAATGCGGAATAGTTTTGCAACTCACGCCACCCGGAACACCATAGCGTAATGGTGTGTCCGAACATCGTAATCATACTTTACTAGATATGGTGCGATCTATGATGTCTCTTACTGATTTACCGCTATCGTTTTGGGGTTATACTTTAGAGACGGTTGCATTCACGTTAAATAGGGCACCATCAAAATCCGTTGAGACGACGCCTTATGAACTATGGTTTGGCAAGAAACCAAAGTTGTCGTTTCTTAAAGTTTGGGGCTGCGATGCTTATGTGAAAAAGCTTTAACCTGATAAGCTCGAACCCAAATCGGAGAAATGTGTCTTCATAGGATACCCAAAGGAAACTGTTGGGTACACCTTCTATCACAGATCAGAAGGCAAGACATTCGTTGCTAAGAATGGATCCTTTCTAGAGAAGGGGTTTCTCTCGAAAGAAGTGAGTGGGAGGAAAGTAGAACTTGATGAGGTAATAGTACTTGCTCCCTTGTTGGAAAGTAGTTCGTCACAAAAACCTGTTCGTGTGACACCTACACCAATTAGTGAGGAAGCTAATGATGATGATCATGAAACTTCAGATCAAGTTACTACTGAACCTCGTAGGTCAACCAGAGCAAGATCCGCACTAGAGTGGTACGGTAATCCTGTTCTGGAGGTCATGTTACTTGACCATGACGAACCTACGAACTATGAGGAAGCGATGATGAGCCCAGATTCCACAAAATGGCTTGAGGCCATGAAATCTGAGATGGGATCCATGTATGAGAACAAAGTGTGGACTTTGGTTGACTTGCCCGATGATCGGCGAGCCATCGAGAATAAATGGATCTTCAAGAAGAAGACAAACGCTGACGGTAATGTTACTGTCTACAAAGCTCGACTTGTTGCGAAAGGTTTTCGACAAGTTCAAGGAGTTGACTACGATGAGACCTTCTCGTAGCGATGCTTAAGTCCGTCCGAATCATGTTGGCAATTGCCGCATTTTATGATTATGAAATTTGGCAAATGGATGTAAAGACTGCATTCCTGAATGGATTCCTGGAAGAAGAGTTGTATATGATGCAACATGAAGGTTTTATCGATCCAAAGGGAGCTACCAAAGTGTGCAAGATCCAGCGATCCATTTATGGACTGGTGCAAGCCTCTCGGAGTTGGAATAAACGTTTTGATAGTGTGATCAAAGTATATGGTTTTATACAGACTTTTGGAGAAGCCTGTATTTACAAGAAAGTGAGTGGGAGCTCTGTAGAATTTCTAATATTATATGTGGATGACATATTGTTGATTGGAAATGATATAGAATTTTTGGATAGCATAAAAGGATACTTGAATAAGAGTTTTTCAATGAAAGACCTCGGTGAAGCTGCTTATATATTGGGCATCAAGATCTATAGAGATAGGTTAATACGCTTAATTGGACTTTCACAAAGCACATACCTTGATAAAGTTTTGAAGAAGTTCAAAATGGATCAAGCTAAGAAAGGGTTCTTGCCTGTATTACAAGGTGTGAAGTTGAGTAAGACTCAATGCCCAACCACTGCAGAAGATAGAGAGAAAATGGAAAGTGTTCCCTATGCTTCAGCCATAGGCTGTATCATGTATGCAATGCTGTGTACCAGACATGATGTGTGCCTTGCCATTAGTCTAGCAGGGAGGTACCAAACTAATCCAGGAGTGGATCACTGGAGAGCGGTCAAGAATATCCTGAAGTACCTGAAAAGGACCAAGGATATGTTTCTCGTTTATGGAGGTCACAAATAGCTCATCTTAAATGGTTACATTGATGCAAGCTTTGACACTGATCCGGACGATTCTAAATCGCAAACCAGATACGTGTTTATATTAAACAGTGGAGCTATTAGTTGGAGCAGTTCTAAACAGAGCGTCGTGGCGAGATCTACATGTGAAGTGGAGTACATTGCTGCTTCGGAAGCAGCGAATGAAGGAGTCTGGATGAAGGAGTTCATATCTGATCTAGGTGTCATACCTAGTGCATCGGGTCCAATGAAAATCTTTTGTGACAATACTGGTGCAATTGCCTTGGCAAAGGAATCCAGATTTCACAAGAGATCCAAGCACATCAAGAGACGCTTCAACTCCATCCGTGATCAAGTCCAGGCGGGAGACATAGAGATTTGCAAGATACATACGGATCTAAATGTTGCAGACCCATTGACTAAGCCTCTTCCACGAGCAAAACATGATCAGCACCAAGGCTCCATGGGTGTTAGAATCATTACTGTGTAATCTAGATTATTGACTCTAGTGCAAGTGGGAGACTGAAGGAAATATGCCCTAGAGGCAATAATAAAGTTATTATTTATTTCCTTATTTCATGATAAATGTTTATTATTCATGCTAGAATTGTATTAACCGGAAACATAATACATATGTGAATACATAGACAAACATAGTTTCACTAGTGTGCCTCTACTTGACTAGCTCATTGATCAAAGATGGTTAAGTTTCCTAACCATAGACATGAGTTGTTGTTTGATCAATGGGATCACATCATTAGGAGAATGATGTGATTGACTTGACCCATTCCGTTAGCTTAGCACTTGATCGTTTTTTGTTTACTACTATTGCTTTCTTCATGACTTATACATGTTCTTATGACTATGAGATTATGCAACTCCCGAATACCAGAGGAACACTTTGTGTGCTACCAAACGTCACAATGTAACTGGGTGATTATAAAGGTGCTCTACAAGTGTCTCCTATGATACTTGTTGAGTTGGCTGATAACTCACAAGTATAGGGGATCGCAACAGTTTTCGAGGGTAGAGTATTCAGCCAAATTTATTGATTTGACACAAAGGGAGCCAAAGAATATTCTCAAGTATTAGCAGCGGAGTTGTCAATTCAAGCACACCTGGAAACTTAATATCTGCAGCAAAGTGTTTAGTAGCAAAGTAATATGATAGTAGTGGTAATGGTAGTTGCTACCTCTTGAGCACTGCGTTGGATTTCCCCGAAGAGGAGAGGATGATGCAGCAAAGTAGCGTAAGTATTTCCCTCAATTTTTTAGAACCAAGGTATCAATCCGGTAGGAGGCTACGCTCAAGTCCCTTGTACCTACACAAAAACAATAGCTCAACGCAACCAACGCGCTTAGGGGTTGTCAATCCCTTCACGGTCACTTACGAAAGTGAGATCTGATAGAGATGATAAATAATATTTTTGGTATAGAGATGCAAAGTGAAAAGTAAAAGGCAAAGTAAAAGCAAAGCAATAATAAAGTGATGGAGATTAATATGATGAGAAAGAGACCCGGGGGCCATAGGTTTCACTAGTGGCTTCTCTCAAGAGCATAAATATTCTACGATGGGTGAACAAATTACTGTTGAGCAATTGACAGAATTGAGCATAGTTATGAGAATATCTAGGTATGATCATGTATATAGGCATCACGTCCGAGACAAGTAGACCGACTCCTGCCTGCATCTACTACTATTACTCCACTCATCGACCGCTATCCAGCATGCATCTAGAGTATTAAGTAAAAAACAGAGTAACGCCTTAAGCAAGATGACATGATGTAGAGGGATAGTTTCATGCAATATGATAAAAACCCCATCTTGTTATCCTCGATGGCAACAATACAATACGTGCCTTGCTGCCCCTTCCGTCACTGGGAAAGGACACCGCAAGATCGAACCCAAAGCTAAGCACTTCTCCCATGGCAAGAACAACCAATCTAGTAGGCCAAACCAAACTGATAATTCGAAGAGACTTGCAAAGATAACAAATCATACATAAAAGAATCCAGAGAAGATTCAAATATTATTTATAGATAGACTTGATCATAAACCCACAATTCATCGATCTCAACAAACACACCGCAAAAAGAAGATTACATCGAATAGATCTCCACAAGAGAGGGGGAGAACATTGTATTGAGATCCAAAAAGAGAGAAGAAGCCATCTAGCTACTAACTATGGACCCGTAGGTCTGAGGTAAACTACTCACACTTCATCGGAGAGGCTTGGATGATGATGTAGAAGCCCTCCGTGATCGATTCCCATTCCGGCGGAGCTTCGGAACAGGCCCCAAGATGGGATCTCGTGGATACAGAAAGTTGCGGCGGTGGAATTAGGTTTTTGGCTCCGTCTCTGATTGTTTGGGGGTACGTAGGTATATAGGAGGAAGGAGTACGTCGGTGGAGCTTGGAGGGGCCCACGAGGCAGGGGCGCGCCCTAGGGGGGCGCGCCCTCCACCCTCGTGACCGCCTCATGGCTTTCTTGATGGAAGGTCCAAGTCTCCTGGGTCTTATCTGATGAGAAAATTGCGTTCCCGAAGGTTTCATTCCGTTTGGACTCCATTTGATACTCTGTTTCTCCGAAACACTGAAATAGGCACAAAACTGCCATTCTAGGCTGGGCCTCCGGTTAATAGGTTAGTCCCAAAAATAATATAAAAGTGGAAAATAAAGCCCAATATAGTCCAAAACAGTAGATAATATATCATGGAGCAATCAAAAATTATAGATACATTGGAGACGTATCAAGCATCCCCAAGCTTAATTCCTGCTCGTCCTCGAGTAGGTAAATGATAAAAACAGAATTTTTGATGCGCAGTGCTACTTGGCATAATTTCAATGTAAATCTTATTAATTGTGGTATGAATATTCAGATCCAAAAGATTCAAGACAAAAGTTCATGTTGACATAAAAATAATAATACTTAAAGCATACTAACAAAGCAATTATGTCTTCTCATAATAACATGGCCAAAGAAAGCTATCCCTACAAAATCATATAGTCTGGCTATGCTCTATCTTCACCACACAAAGTATTTAAATCATGCACAACCCTTATGACAAGCCAAGTAATTGTTTCATACTTTTGACATTTTCAAAACCTTTTCGATCTTCACGCAATACATGAGCGTGAGCCATGGATATAGCACTATATGTGGAATAGAATGGTGGTTGTGGAGAAGAAAAAAAGAGGGGAAGATAGTCTCACATCAACTAGGTGTATCAACGGGCTATGGAGATGCCCATCAATAGATATCAATGTGAGTGAGTAGGGATTGCCATGCAACGGATGCACTAGAGCAATAAGTATATGAAAGCTCAACAAAAGAAACTAAGTGGGTGTGCATCCAACTTGCTTGCTCATGAAGACCTAGGGCAATTTGAGGAAGCCCATCATTGGAATATACAAGCCAAGTTCTATAATGTAAAATTCCCACTAGTATATGAAAGTGATAACATGAGAGACTCTCTACTATGAAGATCATGGTGCTACTTTGAAGCACAAGTGTGGTTAAAGGATAGTAGCATTGTCCCTTTTATATTTTTTTATTTGGCCTTTCCTTTTTTGGCCTTTCTTTTTTTTGGCCTTTCTTTTTATATTTTTTGGGACAATGCTCTATTGAATGATGATCATCACACTTCTATTTATTTACAACTCGATGATACAACTCGATACTAGAACAAAGATGACTCTATATGAATGCCTCTGGCGGTGTACCGAGATATGCAATGAATCAAGAGTGACAAGTATGAAATAATTATGAACGGTGGCTTTGCCACAACTACAATGTCAACTACATGATCATGCTAAGCAATATGACAATGATGGAGTGTGTCATAATAACCGGAACGGTGGAAAGTTGCATGGAAATATATCTCGGAATGGCTATGGAAATGCCATAATAGGTAGGTATGGTGGCTGTTTTGAGGAATGTATATGGTGGGTGTATGATACCGGCGAAAGTTGCGCGGTACTAGAGAGGCTAGCAACGGTGGAAGGGTGAGAGTGTGTATAATCCATGGACTCAACATTAGTCATAAATAACTCATATACTTATTGCAAAAATCTACAAGTTATCAAAGCAAAGTACTACGCGCATGCTCCTAGGGGGATAGATTGGTAGAAAAATACCATCGCTCGTCCCCGACCGCCACTCATAAGGAAGACAATCAATAAATAAATCATGCTCCGACTTCATCACATAACGGTTCACCATACGTGCATGCTACGGGAATCACAAACTTCAACACAAGTATTTCTCAAATTCACAACTACTCAACTAGCATGACTCTAATATCACCATCTCCATATCTCAAAACAATTATCAAGTATCAAACTTCTCATAGTATTCAACACACTCATAAGAGAATTTTATTATTAATCTTGTATACCTAGCATATTAGGATTTTAAGCAAATTACCATGCTATTTAAGACTCTCAAAATAATCTAAGTGAAGCATGAGAGTTCATTTATTTCTTCAAAATAAAACTACCACCATGCTCTAAAAGATATAAGTGAAGCACTAGCGCAACAACAAACTACTCCGAAAGATATAAGTGAAGATCAATGAGTAGTCAAATAATTATGCAACTATGTGAAGACTGTCTAACATTTAATAATTTCAGATCTTGGTATTCTATTCAAACAGCACGCAAAGCAAAATAAAATGACATCTAAGAATAGCAAACATCATGTGAAGAAGCAAAAACTTAGGATCAACCGATACTAACCGATAGTTGTTGAAGAAGAAAGGTGGGATGCCAACCGGGGCATCCCCAAGCTTAGATGCTGAGACTTATTGAAATATTATCTTGGGGTGCCTTGGGCATCCCCAAGCTTGAGCTTTTGTCTCTCCTTAATTCCTCTCATATCAAGGTCTCCCTAAATCTCAAAAGCTTCATCCACACAAAACTCAACAGGGACTCGTGAGATAAGATAGTATAAACCATTGCCAAAACCTTATCATACTATACTGTAGCAAATCACTAAAATTAGTATTCAACATTGCATACTAAATGCCTCTGCATATTTAATAGTCCTATCCTCAAATAGAATCATTAAAAAAGCAAATATATGCAAACAATGCAAACATAACAGCAATCTGCCTAAACAGGACAGTCTGTAAAGAATGCAGCAACATCTATACTTCCCTAGCTCCAAGAATTATGAAAGAAAATTACCACTGTAGTAAATTTATCAGAGCTTAATATGCAAAAGGTTTCAACATTTTATCACATTCTGACTTTTCTAGGGAATTATTGCAACCGCGGTAAACTTTCTGTTTTCAAACAGCAACATGTGGACTTCTAAAATAGGCATAGTAAAGGCTATCAATGCCACTTTTATTGAAATAAAAGATGCAAAACATTGTTCTAAATAAAAGCATTCAAATCCTAACAAAATAAATTGACACTCCAAGCAAAACACATATCATGTGGTGAATAAAAATATAGCTCCAAGTAAAGTTACCGATGAACGAAGACGAAAGAGGGGATGCCTTCCGGGGCATCCCCAAGCTTAGGCTCTTGGCTATACTTGAATATTACCTTGGGGTGCCTCGGGCATCCCCAAGCTTAGGCTCTTGCAACTCCTTATTCCATAGTCCATCGAATCCTTACCCAAAACTTGAAAACTTCACAACACAAAACTTAACAGAAAACTCGTAAGCTCCGTTAGTATAAGAAAATAAATCACCACTTCAAGGTACTGTAATAAACTCATTATTTATTTATATTGGTTTTAAATCTACTGTATTCCAACTTCTATATGGTTTATAAACTTTTTTACTAGCCATAGATTCATCAAAATAAGTAAACACCACACGAAAAACAGAATCTGTCAAAAACAGAACAGTCTGCAGTAATCTGGATCAAACATATACTTATGGAACTCATAAAATTCTAAAATAAATTTCTGGACCTGAGTAATTTATCTATTAATCATCTGCAAAAATAATTAACTAAATAGCAGTCTCCAAATAAAAATGGCAACAATTCTCATGAGCGCTAAAGTTTCTGTTTTTTACAGCATGATCGCAAAGACTTTCCCCAAGTCTTCCCAACGGTTCTACTTGGCACAAACACTAATTAAACACATAAAACTGTTGGGGAACGCAGTAATTTCGAAAATTTTCCTACGCACACGCAAGATCATGGTGATGCACAGCAACGAGAGGGGAGAGTGTTGTCTACGTACCAACGCAGACCGACTGCGGAAGCCATCACACAACGTAGAGGAAGTAGTCGTACGTCTTCTTCCCGATCCGACCGATCCAAGCACCGTTACTCCGGCACTTCCGAGTTCTTAGCACACGTTCAGCTCGATGACGATCCTCGGGCTCCGATCCAGCAAAGCGTCGAGGAAGAGTTCCGTCAGCACGACGGCGTGGTGACGATCTTGATGTACTACCGACGCAGGGCTTCGCCTAAGCACTACAATGGTATGATCGAGGTGGAATTTGGTGGCAGGGGGCACCGCACACGGCTAAGGAACGATCTCAAGGATCAACTTGTGTCTTGGGGTGTCCCCTGCCCCCGTATATAAAGGTTGGAGGAGGGGGGCTGGCCGGCCAGAGAGAGGGAGGCGCAGGAGGAGTCCTACTCCTACCGGGAGTAGGACTCCCCCCTCCAATCCTAGTCCAACTAGGAATCCTTTAAAGGGGAGAGAGAGAGGTGGCCGGCCCCTCTCCTAGTCCTAATAGGACTAGGGAGAGGGGGGAGGCGCAGCCCTATGTGGGCTGCCCTCTCACCTTTCCACTAAGGCCCATGTTGGCCCATTTGGCTCCCGGGGGGTTCCGGTAACCCTCCCGGTAATCCGGTAAAATCCCGATTTCACCCGGAACACTTCCGATGTCCAAACATAGGCTTCCAATATATCAATCTTTACGTCTCGACCATTTCGAGACTCCTCGTCATGTCCGTGATCTCATCCGGGACTCCGAACAACCTTCGGTACATCAAAATGCATAAACTCATAATAACTGTCATCGTAACGTTAAGCGTGCGGACCCTACGGTTCGAGAACAATGTAGACATGACCGAGACACGTCTCCGGTCAATAACCAATAGCGGGACCTGGATGCCCATATTGGCTCCTACATATTCTACGAAGATCTTTATCGGTCAGACCGCATAACAACATACGTTGTTCCCTTTGTCATCGGTATGTTACTTGCCCGAGATTCGATCGTCGGTATCCAATACCTAGTTCAATCTCGTTACCGGCAAGTCTCTTTACTCGTTCCGTAATACATCATCTCACAACTAACATATTAGTTGCAGTGCTTGCAAGGCTTATGTGATGTGCATTACCGAGAGGGCCCAGAGATACCTCTCCGACAATCGGAGTGACAAACCCTAATCTCGAAATACGCCAACCCAACATCTACCATTGGAGACACCTGTAGTACTCCTTTATAATCACCCAGTTACGTTGTGACGTTTGGTAGTACCCAAAGTGTTCCTCCGGTAAACGGGAGTTGCATAATCTCATAGTTATAGGAACATGTATAAGTCATGAAGAAAGCATTAGCAACATACTAAACGATCGGGTGCTAAGCTAATGGAATGGGTCATGTCAATCAGATCATTCAACTAATGATGTGACCTCGTTAATCAAATAACAACTCTTTGTTCATGGTTAGGAAACATAACCATCTTTGATTAACGAGCTAGTCAAGTAGAGGCATACTAGTGACACTCTGTTTGTCTATGTATTCACACATGTATTATGTTTCCGGTTAATACAATTCTAGCATGAATAATAAACATTTATCATGATATAAGGAAATAAATAATAACTTTATTATTGCCTCTAGGGCATATTTCCTTCAAAAACCACATCTAAACAAAGGCTAGATGGATTATTTATTATTAAACAGTAACAAAAATCAAGGGACAAAAATAAAATTGGGTTGCCTCCCAACAAGCGCTATCGTTTAACGCCCCTAGCTAGGCATGATGATTTCAATGTTGCTCACATAAAAGATAAAGATTGAAACATAAAGAGAGCATCATGAAGAATATGACTAGCATATTTAAGTCTAACATACTTCCTATGCATAGGGATTTTGTGAGCAAACAACTTGTGGGAACAATAATCAACTAGCATAGGAGAGCAAAACAAGCTAATTTCAAGATTTTAATCACATAGAGAGCAAACTTGATATTATTGCAATTCCTACAAGCATATGTTCCTCCCTCATAATAATTTTAAGTAGCATCATGAATTAATTCAACAATATAACCAGCACCTAAAGCATTCTTTTCATGATCTACAAGCATAGAAAATTTACTACTCTTCACATAAGCAAAATTCTTCTCTTTCCGGATAGTGGGAGTATCATAAGAGACTTGAATATTATAAATTGTTTCCACATTAAAAGAGTAATGTTCAGAGAAGGGGTAATCATAGTCATGACAAGTTTTATAAATATAATCACTACTTTTTATAGCATAAGTATCATCACAATAATCATCATAAGTAGGAGGCATGCTATCATCATTATAAACTTGCATATCAAAACTTGGGAGACTAAAAATATTATCTTCATTAATCATAGCTTCCCCAAGCTTGGGACAAACATTAATTGCAGCAAATATATTCTCAAATATGTCATCCTCATCAAACATAGCTTCCCCAAGCTTGGGCCTTTTCATATCATAAGCATAATCACTCTCATCATTAATAGTATAGATAGCACCGATAGTATAGCAATTATTATATTATTCCAAGCAAGTACCAAAAAGATTTTCAAGATCATAAGAAGTATCATTATCTTCCACAATTATATTTTCATGAGGCACAATAGTAATAGGAGCAGCATTATTTGGGAGAGATATCTTTTTACCTCCCTTCCTTTTTCTTTTCTTCTTCTTCACAACATCATGTGTGGGTTCAATCCTCTTTTTGGAGCTCCTTATTAATGAGATTGGTTGAATAGGAGGCTCCTCCTCGTTACCTGATTCATCATAAGAAATAATAGGAGGGTATAGGGAAGCCTCTTCCCTTTCATTAGTATTCTCTTCATCTTCTATTTGTTTTCTTTTCTTTATGTAGTTGGCAATATAAGGATTTTCAATACAATTCACCGCACAATACATATAAATTTCCTCTAGATCAAAACCAAGAAATTTATAACGGGCAAATTCTGGAAGATAGTTAGTTATACGTTTCATTTCTTCATAGCCCATAAGCAAACTAAGTTCATTATAGTGTGCAAGGGAAATCAAGTCATCACAATTTTTGGACACGATTAGATCATGAAACAATTTGCATCGGATAACTAAATGACTACTTTCATTGCAAAGTCCACAAGTATGGCCAAGAAAATTTAAATTTTCAGCACAATCATCTAGCCTTTCTTGCAACAATTTCGTTTCTAAGTACTTATGCCTCATGCAATATCTATCTTCCCTATTTGGTGTGTACTTACAAACCCAATGCACTCCACAAAAATTGACATGTTTATAGGAGACATTTTTATCATAACTAGTGCAATCATCATTAGTATCATGGATATTCAAAGAATTCATACTAACAACATTGCAATCATGCTCATCATTCAAATATTTAGTGCCAAACATTCTATGTAATTCTTCTTCTAGCACTTGAGCACAATTTTCCTTTCCATCATACTCACGAAAGATATTAAAAAGATGAAGCGTATGAGATAAACTCAATTCCAT
Organism: Triticum monococcum; assembly: GCA_034509565.1. Taxonomy (NCBI): domain Eukaryota; kingdom Viridiplantae; phylum Streptophyta; class Magnoliopsida; order Poales; family Poaceae; genus Triticum; species Triticum monococcum. Next base: position 679,550,813 of record CM067845.1, read on the forward strand.
TTTTTTATAGTTTTCTTTTATAGACTAAACTAGTGATAAAACAACAAACTAAAAGACTCGATTGCAAGATCTAAAGATATACCTTCAAGCGCTAACCTCCCCGGCAACGGCGCCAGAAAAGAGCTTGATGTCTACTACACAACCTTCTTCTTGTAGACGTTGTTGGGCTTCCAAGTGCAGAGGTTTGTAGGACAGTAGCAAATTTCCCTCAAGTGGATGACCTAAGGTTTATCAATCCGTAGGAGGCGTAGGATGAAGATGGTCTCTCTCAAGAAACCCTGCAACCAAATAACAAAGAGTCTCTTGTGTCCCCAACACACCCAATACAATGGTAAATTGTATAGGTGCACTAGTTCGGCGAAGAAATGGTGATACAAGTGGTATATGGATAGTAGATAAAGGTTTTTGTAATCTGAAAATATAAAAACAGCAAGGTAACTAATGATAAAAGTGAGCGTAAAAGGTATTGCAATGCGTTGAAACAAGGCCTAGGGTTCATACTTTCACTAGTGTAAGTCCTCTCAACAATACTAACATAATTGGATCATAAAACTATCCCTCAACATGCAATAAAGAGTCACTCCAAAGTCACTAATAGCGGAGAACGGACGAAGAGATTATGGTAGGGTACGAAACCACCTCAAAGTTATTCTTTCCAATCAATCCGTTGGGCTATTCCTATAATTGTCACAAACAACCCTAGAGTTCGTACTAGAATAACACCTAAAGATACAAATCGACCAAAACCCTAATGTCACCTAGATACTCCAATGTCACCTCAAGTATCCGTGGGCATGATTATACGATATACATCACACAATCTCAGATTCATCTATTCAACCAACACAAAGGACCTCAAAGAGTGCCCGAAAGTTTCTACCGGAGAATCACGACGAAAACTTGTGCCAACCCCTATGCATAGGTTCATGGGCGGAACCCGCAAGTTGATCACCAAAACATACATCAACTGAATCACATGGTATCCCATTGTCACCATAGATACGCACGGCAAGACATACATCAAGTGTTCTCAAATCTTTAAAGACTCAATCTGATAAGATTACTTCAAAGGGGAAACTCAATTCATTACAAGAGAGAAGAGGGGGAGGAGAAACATAAGATCCAACTATAATAGCAAAGCTCGCGATACATCAAGATCGTGCCAAATCAAGAACACGAGAGAGAGAGAGAGATCAAACACATAGCTACTGGTACATACCCTCAGCCCCGAGGGAGAACTAGTCCCTCCTCGTCATGGAGAGCACCGAGATGATGAAGATGGCCACCGGAGAGGGATTGCCCCCTCCGGCAGGGTGCCGGAATGGGTCTAGATTGATTTTCGGTGGCTACGGAGGCTTATGGCGGCGGAACTCCCGATCTAATCTCCGTTCTGGAAGTTTTAGGGTACGTGGAGTTATATAGGCGGAAGAAGTACGTCAGGGGAACCACGAGGGCCCCACGAGGCAGGGGGCGCGCCCCCCCTAGGGCGCGCCCCCCACCCTCGTGAGCATCCCCTGTATCTCCTGACGTGGAGTCCAAGTCTATCCGGTGGCTTTCATTCCAAAAATAACTTCTCCAGTTGATTTCGTTCCGTTTCGACTCCGTTTGATATTCCTTTTCTTCAAAACACTGAAATAGGCATAAAACAACAAATCTGGGCTAGGCCTCCGGTTAATAGGTTAGTCCCAAAAATAATATAAAAGTGGATAATAAAGCCCAATATTGCCAAAAATAGTAGATAATATAGCATGGAGCAATCAAAAATTATAGATACGTTGGAGACGTATCAGAATCACAAACTTTAACACAAGTATTTCTCAATTTCATAACTACTCAACTAGCATGACTCTAATATCACCATCTTCATATCTCAAAACAATTATCAAGCATCAATCTTTTCTTAGTATTCAACGCCCTCAAAATAAAGTTCTACAAATCTTGAATGCCAAGCATATAATTATTAAGAAAATTTCCATGCTATTAAAGACTCTCAAAATAATCTAAGTGAAGCATGAGAGATCAATAGTTACTATAAAATAAATCCACCACCGTGCTCTAAAAGATATAAGTGAAGTACTAGAGCAAAACTATAAAGCTCAAAAGATATAAGTGAAGCACATAGAGTATTCTATCAAATTCAAAATTATGTATGGCTCTCTCAAAAGGTGTGTACAGCAAGGGTGATTGTGGTAGACTAACAAGCAAAGACTCAAATCATAAAAGACGCTCCAAGCAAAACACATATCATGTGGTGAATAAAAATATAGCTCCAAGTAAAGTTACCGATAGAAGTAGACGAAAGAGGGGATGCCTTCCGGGGCATCCCCAAGCTTTGGCTTTTAGGTGTCCTTAGATTATCTTGGGGGTGCCATGGGCATCCCCAAGCTTAGGCTCTTGCCACTCCTTGTTCCATAATCCATCAAATCTTTACCCAAAACTTGAAAACTTCACAACACAAAACTTAAAGTAGAAAATCTCGTGAGCTCCGTTAGCGAAAGAAAATAAAATATCACTTCAAGATACTGTAATGAACTCATTCTTTATTTATATTGGTGTTAAACCTAATGTATTCCAACTTCTCTATGGTTTATAAACTATTTTACTAGCCATAGATTCATCAAAATAAGCAAACAACACACGAAAAATGGAATCTGTCAAAAACAGAACAATCTGTAGTAATCTGTAGAGAGCGCAAGATCTGGAACCCCAAAAATTCTAAAATAAATTCCTGGATGTGAGTAATTTATCAATTAATCATCTTCAAAAAGAATTAACTAAATAGCACTCTCCAAATAAAATTACAGTAGTTCTCGTGAGCGCTAAAGTTTCTGTTTTTTACAGCAAGTTCAACAAGACTTTCCCCAAGTCTTCCCAACGGTTCTACTTGGCACAAACACTAATTAAACACAAAAAACACAACCAAAGCAGAGCATAATTAATTAATTTATTACTAAACAGGAGCAAAAGGCAAGGAATAAAAATAAAATTGGGTTGCCTCCCAACAAGCGCTATCGTTTAACGCCCCTAGCTAGGCATAACAAGCAAGAATAGATCTAGGTATTGCCATCTTTGGTAGGCAATCCATAAGTGGCTCTCATGATAGGTTCATATGGTAATTTTATTTTATTTCTAGGGAAGTGTTCCATGCCCTTTTTTAATGGAAATTGAAATCTAATATTCCCTTCCTTCATATCAATAATTGCACCAACCGTTCTAACGAAAGGTCTACCGAGAATAATAGGGCAAGAAGGATTGCAATCTATGTCAAGAACAATAAAATCTACGGGCACATAATTCCTATTTGCAACAATAAGAAAATCATTAATTCTTCCCATAGGTTTCTTAATAGTGGAATCCGCAAGGTGCAAATTTAGAGAGCAATCATCAAAATCACGGAAACCTAACAAATCACACAAAGTTTTGGGAATAGTAGAGACACTAGCACCCAAATCACACAAAGCATAAAACTCATACTCTTTAATTTTAATTTTAATAGTTGGTTCCCACTCATCATAAAGTTTTCTAGGGATAGAAACTTCCAATTCAAGTTTTTCTTCATAAGATTGCATCAAGGCATCAACGATATGTTTAGTAAACGCTTTATTTTGACTATAAGCATGAGGAGAATTTAGCACGGATTGCAACAAGTAAACACAATCAATCAAAGAGCAATTTTCATAGTTAAATTCCTTGAAATCCATAATAGTGGGTTTAGCAACATCTAGGGTTTTAATTTCCTCAATCTCACTTTTATCAAATTTAGCATCAAGATCAAAAGATTCAGAATTCTTGGAACGCCTTCTAGGTAAAGGTGGATTATATTCAGTCCCATCATTATCAAGATTCATATTGCATAACAAAGATTTAATAGGGGACACATCAATAACTTTTAGATCTTCATCATTATTTTCATAGGAACTAGAATAACACGCTTTTATAAAGGCATCTTTCTTAGCACGCATCCTAGCTGTTCTTTCTTTGCACTCATCAATGGAAATTCTCATGGCTTTGAGAGACTCATTGATATCATGCTCAGGTGGAATAGATTTAAGTTTCAAAGAATCAACATCAAGAGCAATTCTATCAATGTTCCTAGCCAAATCATCAATCTTAAGTGATTTTTCTTCAATCATAGCATTAAAATTCTTTTGCGAAATAATAAATTATTTAATATTAGAATCAAAATCAGAGGGCATCTTATTATAATTTCCATAAGAATTGTTGTAGGAATTACCATAATTATTAGAGGGATTACTAGGATAAGGCCTAGGATTGAAATTTCCACTATACGCGTTGTTACCAAAATTGTTCCTACCAACAAAATTCACATCCATAGATTCATTATTATTCTCAATCAAAGTAGACAAAGGCATATCATTAGGATAAAACAAACACTCTTAGTACCAAATAATTTCATAGTTTCATCCATCTTTCCACTGAAAACATTAATTTCTTCTATCGCATGCACTTTTTTATTAGTGGATCTTTCAGTGTGCCATTGAGAATAATTAACCATAATATTATCTAGGAGTTTAGTAGCATCTCCTAAAGTGATTTCCATAAAAGTGCCTCCCGCGTCCGAATCTAAAAGATTTCTAGAAGCAAAATTCAATCCGGCATAAAAAAATTGTATAATCATCCACAAATTCAAACCATGAGTAGGGCAATTACGTATCATTAATTTCATTCTCTCCCAAGCTTGTGCAACATGTTCATGATCAAGTTGCTTAAAATTCATAATATCGTTTCTAAGAGAGATGATCTTAGCGGGAGGAAACTATTTAGAGATAAAAGCATCTTTGCACTTGTTCCATGAATCAATACTATTTTTAGGCAAAGATGAAAACCAAGCTTTAGCACGATCTCTAAGCAAAAAAGGAAATAGCTTCAATTTAACAATATCATTATCGACATCTTTCTTCTTTTGCATGTCACACAAATCAACGAAGCTATTAAGATGGGTAGCGGCTGTTGGCGAACGTAGTAATTTCAAAAAATTTCCTACGCACACGCAAGATCATGGTGATGCATAGCAACGAGGGGAGAGTGTGATCTACGTACCCTTGTAGATCGACAACGGAAGCGTTTAGTTGATGTAGTCGTACGTCTTCACGGCCCGACCGATCAAGCACCGAAACTACGGCACCTCCGAGTTTTAGCACACATTCAGCTCGATGATGATCCCCGGACTCCGATCCAGCAAAGTGTCGGGGAAGAGTTTCGTCAGCACGACGGCGTGGTGACGATCTTGATGTACTACTGTCGTAGGGCTTCGCCTAAGCACCGCTACAATATTATCGAGGACTATGGTGGCAGGGGGCACTGCACACGGCTAAGAATAAGATCACGTGGATCAACTTGTGTGTCTCTGGGGTTCCCCTGCCTCCGTATATAAAGGATCAAGGGGGGGGTGCGGCCGGCCTAGGAGAGGCGCGCTAGGAGGAGTCCTACTTCCTCTGGGAGTAGGATCCCCCCCCAATCCTAGTTGGAATAGGATTCGCGGAGGGGGGGGAAGAGAGAGGGGGGCCGGCCCCCTCTCCTTGTCCTATTCGGACCAAGGGAGGGGAGGGGGGCGCGGCCCATCTTGGGCTGCCCCTTCTCTTTTCCACTAAGGCCCACTAAGGCCCATATAGCTCCCGGGGGGTTCCCGTAACCTCCCGGTACTCCGGTAAAATCCCGATTTCACCCGGAACACTTCCGATATCCAAATATAGGCTTCCAATATATCAATATTTATGTCTCGACCATTTCGAGACTCCTCGTCATGTCCGTGATCACATCTGGGACTCCGAACAACCATCAGTACATCAAAACGTATAAACTCATAATATAACTGTCATCGAAACCTTAAGCGTGCGGACCCTACAGGTTCGAGAACAATGTAGACATGACCGAGACACGTCTCTGGTCAATAACCAATAGTGGGACCTGGATGCCCATATTGGCTCCTACATATTCTACGAAGATCTTTATCGGTCAGACCGCATAACAACATACGTTGTTCCCTTTGCCATCGGTATGTTACTTGCCCGAGATTCGGTCGTCGGTATCCAATACCTAGTTCAATCTCGTCACCGGCAAGTCTCTTTACTCGTTCCGTAATACATCATCTCGCAACTAACTCATTAGTTGCATTGCTTGCAAGGCTTAAGTGATGTGCATTACCGAGAGGGCCTAGAGATACCTCTTCGACGATCGGAGTGACAAATCCTAATCTCGAAATACGTCAACCCAACATGTACCTTTGGAGACACCTGTAGAGCACCTTTATAATCACCCAGTTACGTTGTGACGTTTGGTAGCACACAAAGTGTTCCTCCGGCACACGGGATTTACATAATCTCATAGTCATAGGAACATGTATAAGTCATGAAGAAAGCAATAGCAACATATTAAACGATCGGGTGCTAAGCTAATGGAATGGGTCATGTCAATCAGATCATTCAACTAATGATGTGATCTCGTTAATCAAATGACAACTCTTTGTCCATGGTTAGGAAACATAACCATCTTTGATTAATGAGCTAGTCAAGTAGAGGCATACTAGTGACACTCTGTTTGTCTATGTATTCACACATGTATTATGTTTCTGGTTAATACAATACTAGCATGAATAATAAACCTTTATCATGATATAAGGAAATAAATAATAACTTTATTATTGCCTCTAGGGCATATTTCCTTCAGTCTCCCACTTGCACTAGAGTCAATAATCTAGATTACACAGTAATGATTCTAACAATCATGGAGCTTTGGTGCTGATCATGTTTTGCTCATGGAAGAGGCTTAGTCAACGGGTCTGCTACATTCAGCTCCGTATGTATCTTGCAAATCTCTATGTCTCCCACCTGGACTAGATCCCGGATGGAATTGAAGCGTCTCTTGATGTGTTTGGTCCTCTTGTGAAATCTGGATTCCTTTGCCAAGGCAATTGCACCAGTATTGTCACAAAAGATTTTCATTGGACCCGATGCACTAGGTATGACACCTAGATCGGATATGAACTCCTTCATCCAGACTCCTTCGTTTGCTGCTTTTGAAGCAGCTATGTACTCCGCTTCACATGTAGATCCCGCCACGACGCTTTGTTTAGAACTGCACCAACTGACAGCTCCACCGTTTAATGTAAACACGTATCCGGTTTGCGATTTAGAATCGTCCGGATCACTGTCAAAGCTTGCATCAACGTAACCGTTTACGATGAGCTCTTTGTCACCTCCATATACGAGAAACATATCCTTAGTCCTTTTCAGGTACTTCAGGATGTTCTTGACCGCTGTCCAGTGATCCACTCCTGGATTACTTTGGTACCTCCCTGCTAAACTTATAGCAAGGCACACATCAGGTCTGGTACACAGCATTGCATACATGATAGAGCCTATGGCTGAAGCATAGGGAACATCTTTCATTTTCTCTATATCTTCTGCAGTGGTCGGGCATTGAGTCTGACTCAACTTCACACCTTGTAACACAGGCAAGAACCCTTTCTTTGCTTGATCCATTTTGAACTTCTTCAAAATTTTGTCAAGGTATGTGCTTTGTGAAAGTCCAATTAAGCGTCTTGATCTATCTCTATAGATCTTTATGCCTAATATGTAAGCACCTTCACCGAGGTCTTTCATTGAAAAACTCTTATTCAAGTATCCCTTTATGCTATCCTGAAATTCTATATCATTTCCAATCAGTAATATGTCATCCACATATAATATCAGAAATGCTACAGAGCTCCCACTCACTTTCTTGTAAATACAGGCTTCTCCGAAAGTCTGTATAAAACCAAATGCTTTGATCACACTATCAAAGCGTTTATTCCAACTCCGAGAGGCTTGCACCAGTCCATAAATGGATCGCTGGAGCTTGCACACTTTATTAGCTCCCTTTGGATCGACAAAACCTTCCGGTTGCATCATATACAAAGTGTTCCTCCGGCACACGGGAGTTACATAATCTCATAGTCATAGGAACATGTATAAGTCATGAAGAAAGCAATAGCAACATACTAAACGATCGGGTGCTAAGCTAATGGAATGGGTCATGTCAATCAGATCATTCAACTAATGATGTGATCTCGTTAATCAAATGACAACTCTTTGTCCATGGTTAGGAAACATAACCATCTTTGATTAACGAGCTAGTCAAGTAGAGGCATACTAGTGACACTCTGTTTGTCTATGTATTCACACATGTATTATGTTTCTGGTTAATACAATACTAGCATGAATAATAAACCTTTATCATGATATAAGGAAATAAATAATAACTTTATTATTGCCTCTAGGGCATATTTCCTTCAGTCTCCCACTTGCACTAGAGTCAATAATCTAGATTACACAGTAATGATTCTAACAATCATGGAGCTTTGGTGCTGATCATGTTTTGCTCATGGAAGAGGCTTAGTCAACGGGTCTGCTACATTCAGCTCCGTATGTATCTTGCAAATCTCTATGTCTCCCACCTGGACTAGATCCCAGATGGAATTGAAGCGTCCCTTGATGTGTTTGGTCCTCTTGTGAAATCTGGATTCCTTTGCCAAGGCAATTGCACCAGTATTGTCACAAAAGATTTTCATTGGACCCGATGCACTAGGTATGACACCTAGATCGGATATGAACTCCTTCACCCAGACTCCTTCATTTGCTGCTTCCGAAGCAGCTATGTACTCCGCTTCACATGTAGATCCAGCCACGACGCTTTGTTTAGAACTGCACCAACTGACAGCTCCACCGTTTAATGTAAACACGTATCCGGTTTGCGATTTAGAATCGTCCGGATCACTGTCAAAGCTTGCATCAACGTAACCGTTTACGATGAGCTCTTTGTCACCTCCATATACGAGAAACATATCCTTAGTACTTTTCAGGTACTTCAGGATGTTCTTGACCGCTGTCCAGTGATCCACTCCTGGATTACTTTGGTACCTCCCTGCTAAACTTATAGCAAGGCACACATCAGGTCTGGTACACAGCATTGCATACATGATAGAACCTATGGCTGAAGCATAGGGAACATCTTTCATTTTCTCTATATCTTCTGCAATGGTCGGGCATTGAGTCTGACTCAACTTCACACCTTGTAACACAGGCAAGAACCCTTTCTTTGCTTGATCCATTTTGAACTTCTTCAAAATTTTGTCAAGGTATGTGCTTTGTGAAAGTCCAATTAAGCGTCTTGATCTATCTCTATAGATCTTTATGCCTAATATGTAAGCACCTTCACCGAGGTCTTTCATTGAAAAACTCTTATTCAAGTATCCCTTTATGCTATCCTGAAATTCTATATCATTTCCAATCAGTAATATGTCATCCACATATAATATCAGAAATGCTACAGAGCTCCCACTCACTTTCTTGTAAATACAGGCTTCTCCGAAAGTCTGTATAAAACCAAATGCTTTGATCACACTATCAAAGCATTTATTCCAACTCCGAGAGGCTTGCACTAGTCCATAAATGGATCGCTGGAGCTTGCACACTTTATTAGCTCCCTTTGGATCGACAGAACCTTCCGGTTGCATCATATACAACTCTTTTTCCAGAAATCCATTCAGGAATGCAGTTTTGACATCCATCTGCCAAATTTCATAATCATAAAATGCGGCAATTGCTAACATGATTCGGACAGACTTAAGCATCGCTACGGGTGAGAAGGTGTCATCGTAGTCAACTCCTTGAACTTGTCGAAAACCTTTTGCGACAAGTCGAGCTTTGTAGACAGTAATATTACCGTCAGCGTCAGTCTTCTTCTTGAAGATCCATTTATTCTCAATTGCTTGCCGATCATCAGGCAAGTCAACCAAAGTCCATACTTTGTTCTCATACATGGATCCCATCTCAAATTTCATGGCTTCAAGCCATTTTGCGGAATCTGGGCTCACCATCGCTTCTTCATAGTTCATAGGTTCATCATGATCTAGTAGCATGATTTCCAGAACAGGATTTCCGTACCACTCTGGCGCGGATCTCGCTCTGGTTGATCTACGAGGTTCAGTAGTATCTTGTCCTGAAGTTTCATGATCAGTATCATTAGCTTCTTCACTAATTGGGGTAGGTGTCGCAGAAACAGTTTTCTGTGATGTACTACTTTCCAATAAGGGAGTAGGTACAGTTACCTCATCAAGTTCTACTTTCCTCCCACTCACATCTTTCGAGAGAAACTCCTTCTCCAGAAATTTTCCGAATTTAGCAACAAAAGTCTTGCCTTCGGATCTGTGATAGAAGGTGTATCCAATAGTTTCCTTTGGATATCCTATGAAGACACATTTCTCTGATTTGGGTTCGAGCTTATCAGGTTGAAGCTTTTTCACATAAGCATCGCAGGCCCAAACTTTCAGAAATGACAACTTTGGTTTCTTGCCAAACCATAGTTCATAAGGCGTCGTCTCAACGGATTTTGATGGTGCCCTGTTTAACGTGAATGCGGCCGTCTCTAAAGCATAACCCCAAAATGATAGCGGTAAATCAGTAAGAGACATCATAGATCGCACCATATCTAGCAAAGTACGATTACGACGTTCGGACACACCATTACGCTATGGTGTTTCGGGTGGCGTGAGTTGCGAAACTATTCTGCATTGTTTCAAATGTACACCAAACTCGTAACTCAAATATTCTCCTCCACGATCAGATCGTAGAAACTTTATTTTCTTGTTACGATGATTTTCAACTTCACTCTGAAATTCTTTGAACTTTTCAAATGTTTCAGACTTATGTTTCATTAAGTAGATATACCCATATCTGCTTAAGTCATCTGTGAAGGTGAGAAAATAACGATATCCGCCACGAGCCTCAATATTCATTGGACCATATACATCTGTATGTATGATTTCCAACAAATCTGTTGCTCTCTCCATAGTACCGGAGAACGGTGTTTTAGTCATCTTGCCCATGAGGCACGGTTCGCAAGTACCAAGTGATTCATAATCAAGTGGTTCCAAAAGTCCATCAGTATGGAGTTTCTTCATGCGCTTTACACCGATATGACCTAAACGGCAGTGCCACAAATAAGTTGCACCATCATTATCAACTCTGCATCTTTTGGCTTCAACATTGTGAATATGTGTGTCACTACTATCGAGATTCAATAAAAATAGACCACTCTTCAAGGGTGCATGACCATAAAAGATATTACTCATATAAATAGAACAACCATTATTCTCTGATTTAAATGAATAACCGTCTCGCATCAAACAAGATCCAGATATAATGTTTATGCTCAACACTGGCATCAAATAACAATTATTTAGGTCTAATACTAATCCCGAAGGTAGATGTAGAGGTAGCGTGCCGACCGCGATCACATCGACTTTGGAACTGTTTCCCATGCGCATCGTCACCTCGTCCTTGCCAATCTTCGCTTAATCCGTAGTCCCTGTTTCGAGTTGCAAATATTAGCAACAGAACCAGTATCAAATACCCAGGTGCTACTGCGAGCATTAGTAAGGTACACATCAATAACATGTATATCACATATACCTTTGTTCACCTTGCCATCCTTCTTATCCGCAAAATACTTGGGGCGGTTCCGCTTCCAGTGACCAGTCTGCTTGCAGTAGAAGCACTCAGTTTCAGGCTTAGGTCCAGACTTGGGTTTCTTCTCTTGAGCAGCAACTTGCTTGCTGTTCTTCTTGAAGTTCCCCTTCTTCTTCCCTTTGCCCTTTTTCTTGAAACTAGTGGTCTTGTTGACCATCAACACTTGATGCTCCTTTTTGATTTCTACCTCCGCAGCTTTCAGCATTGCGAAGAGCTCGGGAATAGTCTTATTCATCCCTTGCATATTATAGTTCATCACGAAGCTCTTGTAGCTTGGTGGCAGTGATTGGAGAATTCTGTCAATGACGCAATCATCTGGAAGATTAACTCCCATCTGAATCAAGTGATTATTATACCCAGACATTTTGAGTATATGCTCACTGACAGAACTGTTCTCCTCCATCTTGCAGCTATAGAACTTATTGGATACTTCATATCTCTCAATCCGGGCATTTGCTTGAAATATTAACTTCAACTCCTGGAACATCTCATATGCTCCATGAAGTTCAAAACGTCGTTGAAGTCCCGATTCTAAGCCGTAAAGCATGGCACACTGAATTATCGAGTAGTCATCAGCTTTGCTCTGCCAGACGTTCATAACATCTGGTGTTGCTCCTGCAGCAGGCCTGGCACCCAGCGGTGCTTCTAGGACGTAATTCTTCTGTGCAGCAATGAGGATAATCCTCAAGTTACGGACCCAGTCCGTGTAATTGCTACCATCATCTTTCAACTTTGCTTTCTCAAGGAATGCATTAAAATTCAACGGAACAATAGCACGGGCCATCTATCTACAATCATGAAGGAAATATGCCCTAGAGGCAATAATAAAGTTATTATTTATTTCCTTATATCATGATGAATGTTTATTATTCATGCTAGAATTGTATTAACCGGAAACATAATACATGTGTGAATACATAGACAAACAGAGTGTCACTAGTATGCCTCTACTTGACTAGCTCGTTAATCAAAGATGGTTATGTTTCCTAACCATGAACAAAGAGTTGTTATTTGATTAACGAGGTCACATCATTAGTTGAATGATCTGATTGACATGACCCATTCCATTAGCTTAGCACCCGATCATTTAGTATGTTGCTAATGCTTTCTTCATGACTTATACATGTTCCTATAACTATGAGATTATGCAACTCCCGTTTACCGGAGGAACACTTTGGGTACTACCAAACGTCACAACGTAACTGGGTGATTATAAAGGAGTACTACAGGTGTCTCCAATGGTGGATGTTGGGTTGGCGTATTTCGAGATTAGGGTTTGTCACTCCGATTGTCGGAGAGGTATCTCTGGGCCCTCTTGGTAATACACATCACATAAGCCTTGCAAGCATAATAACTAAGATGTTAGTTATGAGATGATGTATTACGGAACGAGTAAAGAGACTTGCCAGTAACGAGATTGAACTAGGTATTGGATACCGACGATCGAATCTCGGGCAAGTAACATACCGATGACAAAGGGAACAACGTATGTTGTTATGCGGTCTGACCGATAAAGATCTTCGTAGAATATGTAGGAGCCAATATGGGCATCCAGGTCCCGCTATTGGTTATTGACCGGAGACGTGTCTCGGTCATGTCTACATTGTTCTCGAACCGTAGGGTCCGCACGCTTAAGGTTTCGATGACAGTTATATTATGAGTTTATGAGTTTTGATGTACCGAAGGAGTTCGGAGTCCCGGATGAGATCGGGGACATGACGAGGAGTCTCGAAATGGTCGAGACGTAAAGATCGATATATTGGATGACTATATTCGGACATCGGAAAGGTTCCGAGTGATTCGGGTATTTTTCGGAGTACCGGGTAGTTACGGGAGAAGTAATGGGCCTTGATGGGCTTTAGTGGGAAGAGGAAAAGGCTGCTGCGCCCCCCCTCCCCTTTGGTCCGCATCGGACTAGGGAAAAGGGGGCCGGCCACCTCTCCTTCTCCTCCTATTCCTTCTCCCTTCCTCCCCTCTTGGTGGACTCCTACTAGGACTTGGAGTCCTAGTAGGACTCCCTATCCTGGCCGCACCTTTGCCTTGGCCGGCCTCCTCCTCCTCCATCCTTTATATACAAGGGCAGGGGGCACCCCATAGACACACAAGTTGATCCTTGAGGTCGTTCCTTAGCCGTGTGCGGTGCCCCCTGCCACCAAATTCCACCTCGATCATACCGTTGTAGTGCTTAGGCGAAGCCCTGCGTCGGTAGTACATCAAGATCGTCACCACGCCGTCGTGCTGACGGAACTCCTCCCCGAAGCTTTGCTGGATCGGAGCCCGGGGATCGTCATCGAGCTGTACGTGTGCTAAGAACTCGGAGGTGCCGGAGTAACGGTGTTTGGATCGGTCGGATCGGGAAGAAGACGTACGACTACTTCCTCTACGTTGTGTGATCGCTTCCGCAGTCGGTCTGCGTTGGTACGTAGACAACACCCACCCCTCTCGTTGCTATGCATCACCATGATCTTGCGTTTGCGTAGGAAATTTTTTGAAATTACTACGTTCCCCAACAAATCAAACATACATAAGCAAGATACTATCAGGTACTAAGTTCATGATAAATTTGAAGTTCAATTAGTCAAATTACTTAAAGAACTCCCACTTAGATAGACATCCCTCTAATCCTCTAAGTGATCACGTGATCCAAATCAACTAAACCATGTCCGATCATCACGTGAGATGGAGTAGTTTCATTGGTGAACATCACTATGTTGATCATATCTACTATATGATTCACGCTCGACCTTTCGGTCTCCGTGTTCCGAGGCCACATCTGTATATGCTTGGCTCGTCAAGTATAACCTGAGTATTCCGCGTGTGCAACTGTTTTGCACCCGTTGTATTTGAACGTAGAGCCTATCACACCCGATCATCACGTGGTGTCTCAGGACGAAGAACTTTCGCAACGGTGGATACTCAGGGAGAACACTTCTTGATAATTTAGTGAGAGATCATCTTATAATGCTACCGTCAATCAAAGCAAGATAAGACGCATAAAAGATAAACATCACATGCAATCAATATAAGTGATATGATATGGCCATCATCATCTTGTGCCTGTGATCTCCATCTCCGAAGCACTGTCATGATCACCATCGTCACCGGCGCGGCACCTTGATCTCCATCACAGCATCGTTGTCGTCTCGCCACTTTTATGCTTCCACGACTATCGCTACCGCTTAGTGATAAAGTAAAGCATTATAGCGCGATTGCATTGCATACAATAAAGCGACAACTATATGGCTCCTGCCAGTTGCCGATAACTCGGTTACAAAACATGATCATCTCATACAATAAAATTTAGCATCATGTCTTGACCATATCACATCACAACATGCCCTGCAAAAACAAGTTAGACGTCCTCTACTTTGTTTGTTGCAAGTTTTATGTGGCTGCTACGGGTTTAAGCAAGAACCAATCTTACCTACGCATCAAAACAACAACGATAGTTTGTCAAGTTGATGCCATTTTAACCTTCACAAGGACCGGGCGTAGCCACACTCGGTTCAACTAAAGTTGGAGAAACAGTCACCCGCAAGCCACCTATGTGCAAAGCACGTCGGGAGAACCGGTCTCGCGTAAGCGTACGCGTAATGTCGGTCCGGGCCGCTTCATCCAACAATACCGCCGAACCAAAGTATGACATGCTGGTAGGCAGTATGACTTATATCGCCCACAACTCACTTGTGTTCTACTCGTGCACATAACATCAAACCATAAAACCTAGGCTCGGATGCCACTGTTGGCGAACATAGTAATTTCAAAAAATTTCCTACGCACACGCAAGATCATGGTGATGCATAGCAACGAGGGGAGAGTGTGATCTACGTACCCTTGTAGATCGACAACGGAAGCGTTTGGTTGATGTAGTCGTACGTCTTCACGGCCCGGCCGATCAAGCACCGAAACTACGGCACCTCCGAGTTTTAGCACACGTTCAGCTCAATGACGATCCCCGGACTCCGATCCAGCAAAGTGTCGGGGAAGAGTTTCGTTAGCACGACGGCGTGGTGACGATCTTGATGTACTACTGTCGCAGGGCTTCGCCTAAGCACCGCTACAATATTATCGAGGACTATGGTGGCAGGGGGCGCCGCACACGGCTAAGAATAAGATCACGTGGATCAACTTGTGTGTCTCTGGGGTTCCCCTGCCTCCGTATATAAAGAATCAAAGGGGGGGTGCGGCCGGCCTAGGAGAGGCGCGCCAGGAGGAATCCTACTTCCTTTGGGAGTAGGATTCCCCCCCCCCCCCAATCCTAGTTGGAATAGGATTCGCGGAGGGGGGAAAAGAGAGAGGGGGGCCGGCCCCCTCTCCTTGTCCTATTCGGACCAAGGGAGGGGAGGGGCGCGCGGCCCATCTTTGGCTGCCCCTTCTCCTTTCCACTAAGGCCCACTAAGGCCCATATAGCTCCCGGGGGGTTCCGGTAACCTCCCGGTACTCCGGTAAAATCCCGATTTCACCTGGAACACTTCCGATATCCAAACATAGGCTTCCAATATATCAATCTTTATGTCTCGACCATTTCGAGACTCCTCGTCATGTCCGTGATCACATCCGGGACTCCGAACAACCTTCGGTACATCAAAACGTATAAACTTATAATATAACTATCATCAAAACCTTAAGCGTGCGGACCCTACGGGTTTGAGAACAATGTAGACATGACCGATACACGTCTCTGGTCAATAACCAATAGCGGGACCTGGATGCCCATATTGGCTCGTACATATTCTACGAAGATCTTTATCGGTCAGACCGCATAACAACATACGTTGTTCCCTTTGCCATCGGTATGTTACTTGCTCGAGATTCGATCGTCGGTATCCAATACCTAGTTCAATCTCGTTACCGGCAAGTCTCTTTACTCGTTCCGTAATACATCATCTCGCAACTAACTCATTAGTTGCATTGCTTGCAAGGCTTAAGTGATGTGCATTACCGAGAGGGCCCAGAGATACCTCTCCGACGACCGGAGTGACAAATCCTAATCTCAAAATACGTCAACCCAACATGTACCTTTGGAGACACCTGTAGAGCACCTTTATAATCACCCAGTTACGTTGTGACGTTTGGTAGAACACAAAGTGTTCCTCCGGCACACGGGAGTTACATAATCTCATAGTCATAGGAACATGTATAAGTCATGAAGAAAGCAATAGCAACATACTAAACGATCGGGTGCTAAGCTAATGGAATGGGTCATGTCAATCAGATCATTCAACTAATGATGTGATCTCGTTAATCAAATGACAACTCTTTGTCCATGGTTAGTAAACATAACCATCTTTGATTAACGAGCTAGTCAAGTAGAGGCATACTAGTGACACTCTGTTTGTCTATGTATTCACACATGTATTATGTTTCTGGTTAATACAATACTAGCATGAATAATAAACCTTTATCATGATATAAGGAAATAAATAATAACTTTATTATTTCCTCTAGGGCATATTTCCTTCAGCGGCATCTTCACTAGGAAGGCCAGAGAACGGATCTTTCATGACAAGATTCAGCAAAGCAGCATTAATTTCACAAGATTCAGCATTGGTAAGAGGAGCAATTGGAGTGCTAATAAAATCATTGTTGTTGGTATTGGTGAAGTCACACAATTTAGTATTATCTTGAGCCATCGCGACAAACAAGCAATCCAACACACGAGCAAACAAACGGGCAAAAGAGGCAAATAAAGAGGGAGGATAGAGAGAGAGAGGGCGAATAAAACGGCAAGGGTGAAGTGGGGGAGAGGAAAACGAGAGGCAAATGGCAAATAATGTAATGCGGGAGATAGGGATTGTGATGGGTACTTGGTATGTTGACTTTTGCGCAGACTCCCCAACAACGGCGCCAGAAATTTTGCTTGCTACCTCTTGAGCACTGCGTTGGATTTCCCTGAAGAGGAGAGGATGATGCAGCAAAGTAGCGTAAGTATTTCCCTCAATTTTTGAGAACCAAGGTATCAATCCAGTTGGAGGCTACACTCAAGTCCCTTGTACCTACACAAAAACAATAGCTCAACGCAACCAACGCGCTTAGGGGTTGTCAATCCCTCCACGATCACTTACAAAAGTGAGATCTGATAGAGATGATAAATAATATTTTTGGTATTTTTGGTATAGAGATGCAAAGTGAAAAGTAAAAGGCAAAGTAAAAGCAAAGCAATAATAAAGTGATGGAGATTAATATGATGAGAAAGAGACCCGGGGGCCATAGGTTTCACTAGTGGCTTCTCTCAAAAGCATAAGTATTCTATGGTGGGTGAACAAATTACTATTGAACAATTGACAGAATTGAGCATAGTTATGAGAATATCTAGGTATGATCATGTATATAGGCACCACGTCCGAGACAAGTAGACCGACTCCTGCCTACATCTACTACTATTACTCCACTCATCGACCGCTATCCAGCATGCATCTAGAGTATTAAGTAAAAAACAGAGTAACGCCTTAAGCAAGATGACATGATGTAGAGGGATAGTTTCATGCAATATGATAAAAAAACCATCTTGTTATCCTCGATGGCAACAATACAATACGTACCTTGCTGCCCCTTCTGTCGCTGGGAAAGGACACCGCAAGATCGAACCCAAAGCTAAGCACTTCTCCCATGGCAAGAACAACCAATGTAGTAGGCCAAACCGAACTGATAATTCAAAGAGACTTGCAAAGATAACAAATCATACATGAAAGAATTCAGAGAAGATTCAAATATTATTCATAGATAGACTTGATCATAAACCCACAATTCATCGGTCTCAACAAACACACCGCAAAAATAAGATTACATCGAATAGATCTCCACAAGAGAGGGGGATAACATTGTATTGAGATCCAAAAAGGGAGAAGAAGCCATCTAGCTACTAACTATGGACCCGTAGGTCTGAGGTAAACTACTCACACTTCATCGGAGAGGCTTGGATGATGATGTAGAAGCCCTCCGTGATCGATTCCCCTTCTGACGGAGCTCCGGAACAGGCCCCAAGATGGGATCTCATGGATACAGAAAGTTGCAGCGGTGGAATTAGGTTTTTGGCCCCGTCTCTGATCGTTTGGGAGTACGTAGTGTTGGGGAACGTTGCAGAAAACAAAAAATTTCCTACGGTTTCACCAAGATCCATCTATGAGTTCATCTAGCAATGAGTCATCGGATGCATCTACATACCTTTGTAGATCACGAGCGGAAGCGTTCAAAGAACGGGGATGAAGTAGTCGAACACGAGGTGATCCAAATCACCGATGACCAAGCGCCGAATGGACGGCACCTCCGCGTTCAACACACGTACGGAACGGATGACGTCTCTTCCTTCTTGATCCAGCAAGGGGGATGGAGAGGTTGATGAAGATCCAGCAGCTCGACGGCGTGGTGGTGGATGCAGGGCGTCACAGTAGCAGGGCTCCGCCTATACTACGAGAGAGAGAGAGAGAGAGAGAGAGAGAGAGATGTAACGGGGAGAGAGGGAGGCACCAAGGGCTGGTGTATCAAGTCCCTCCTCTCCCCCCCACTATATATAGGGGTGCTAGGGGGCGGCGGCCAAGGGGTGGGGGCTTGCCCCCCAAGCAAGGGGGCGCCCCCTTTAGGGTTCCCCCCCCCCCCAACCCTAGCCGCATGGGCCCTAGGGGAGTGGCGCCCCAGCCCACTTTGGGCTGGGTTTCGTCCCACTTTAGCCCATGGGGCCCCCCGGGATAGGTGGCCCCACCCGGTGGACCCCTGAGACCCTTCCGGTGGTCCCGGTATAATACCGGTGACCCTGAAACTTGTCCCGATGGCCGAAACAGCACTTCCTATATATAATTCTTTACCTCCGGACCATTCCGGAACTCCTCGTGACGTCCGGGATCTCATACGGGACTCCGAACAACATTCAGGTTACTGCATATACATATCTTCACAACCCTAGCGTCACCGAACCTTAAGTGTGTAGACCCTACGGGTTCGGGAGACAAGCAGACATGACCGAGACGACTCTCCGGTCAATAACCAACAGCGGGATCTGGATACCCATGTTGGCTCCCACATGTTCCACGATGATCTCATCGGATGAACCACGATGTCGAGGATTCAATCAACCCCGTATGCAATTCCCTTTGTCAATCGATATGTTACTTGCCCGAGATTCGATCGTCGGTATCCCAATACCTCGTTCAATCTCGTTACCGGCAAGTCACTTTACTCGTACCGTAATGCATGATCCCGTGACCAGACACTTAGTCACTTTGAGCTCATTATGATGATGCATTACCGAGTGGGCCCAGTGATACCTCTCCGTCATACGGAGTGACAAATCCCAGTCTTGATCCGTGTCAACCCAACAGACACTTTCGGAGATACCCGTAGTATACCTTTATAGTCACCCAGTTACGTTGTGACGTTTGGTATACCCAAAGCACTCCTACGGTATCCGGGAGTTACACGATCTCATGGTCTAAGGAAAAGATACTTGACATTGGAAAAACTCTAGCAAACGAACTATACGATCTTTATGCTATGTTTAGGATTGGGTCTTGTCCATCACATCATTCTCCTAATGATGTGATCTCGTTATCAATGACATCCAATGTCCATAGCCAGGAAACCATGACTATCTGTTGATCAACGAGCTAGTCAACTAGAGGCTTACTAGGGACATGTTGGTGTCTGTTATTCACACATGTATTACGATTTCCGGATAACACAATTATAGCATGAATAAAGACAATTATCATGAACAAGGAAATATAATAATAATGCTTTTATTATTGCCTCTAGGGCATATTTCCAACACGTAGGTATATATAGGAGGAAGGAGTACGTCGGTGGTGCTTCGAGGGGCCCATGAGGTAGGGGGCGCGCCCTCCACCCTCGTGATCGCCTCGTGGCTTTCTTGACGGAGGGTCCAAGTCTCTTGGGTCTTATCTGATGAGAAAATCGCGTTCCCGAAGGTTTCATTCCGTTTGGACTCCATTTGATATTCTGTTTCTCTGAAACACTAAAATAGGCAAAAAAACTGCAATTCTGGTTTGGGCCTCCGGTTAATAGGTTAGTCCCAAAAATAATATAAAAGTGGAAAATAAACCCCAATATAGTCCAAAACAGTAGATAATATAACATGGAGCAATCAAGAATTATAGATACGTTGGAGACGTATCAGTAGCAAAAGGTAATGATAGCAAAAGTAATGTTTTTGGTATTTTGTAGTGATGATAGCAATAGCAACGGAAAAGTAAATAAGCGAAGAACAATATGTGGAAAGCTCGTAGGCAATGGATCGGTGATAGATAATTATGCCGGATGCGGTTGATCATGTAACAGTCATAACCTACGGTGACACAGAACTAGCTCCAATTCATTAATGTAATCTAGGCATGTATTCCGAATATAGTCATACATGCTTATGGAAAAGAACTTGCATGACATCTTTTGTCCTACCCTCCCGTGGCAGGGGGGTCCTAGCGGAAACTAAGGGATATTAAGGCCTCTTTTTAATAGAGTACCGGACCAAAGCATTAACACATAGTGAATACATGAACTCCTCAAACTACGGTCATCACCGGTAAGTATCCCAATTATTGTCACTTCAGGGTTAACAGATCATAACACATAATAGGTGACTATAGACTTGCAAGATAGGATCAAGAACTCTCATATATTGATGAAAACATAATAGGTTTAGATCTGAAATCATGGCACTCGGGCCCTAGTGACAAGCATTAAGCATAGCAAAGTCATAGCAACATCAATCACAGAACATAGTGGATACTAGGGATCAAACCCTAACAAAACTAACTCGATTACATGATAAATCTCATCCAACCCATCACTGTCTAGCAAGCCTACGATGGAATTACTCACGCACGGCGGTGAGCATCATGAAATTTGTGATGGAGGAAGGTTGATGATGACGATGGCGACGGATTCCCCTCTCCGAAGCCCCAAACGGACTCTGGATCAGCCCTCCCGAGAGGTTTTAGGGCTTGGCGGCGGCTCCATATCGTAAAACGCGATGAATCCTTCTCTCTGATTTTTTCTCCCCGAAACCAAATATATAGAGTTGGAGTTGAGGTCGGAGGAGCTCTACGGGGCCCACGAGGTAGGGGGGCGCCCCCCACCCTCGTGGCTAGGGTGTGGCCCCCTGGTCTTCATCTTTTGCAAGGATTTCTTATTATTTCCAAATATACGTTCCGTGAAGTTTCAGGTCATTCCGAGAACTTTTGTTTCTGCACATAAATAACACCATGGCAATTCTGCTGAAAACAGCGTCAGTCCGGGTTAGTTCCATTCAAATCATGCAAGTTAGAGTCCAAAACAAGGGCAAAAGTGTTTGGAAAAGTAGATATGACGGAGACGTATCAACTCCCCCAAGCTTAAACCTTTGCTTGTCCTTAAGCAATTCAATTGACAAACTGAAAGTGATAAAGAAAAATTTTTACAAACTCTGTTTTCTCTTGTTGTTGTAAATATGTAAAGCCAGCATTCAAGTTTTCAGCAAAGATTATGAACTGACCATATTCACAATAACGCACAGGTCTCATGTTTACTCATATCAATGGCATAATCAACTAGCGAGCAATAATAATAAATCTCAGATGACAACACTTTCTCAAAACAATCATAATATGATATAACAAGATGGTATCTCGCTAGCCCTTTCTGAGACCGCAAAACATAAATGCAGAGCACCTTTAAAGATCAAGGACTGACTAGACATTGTAATTCATGGTAAAACAGATCCAGGCAAGTCATACTCAATGTAAACTAATAGTAATGAATGCAAATGACAGTGGTGCTCTCCAACTGGTGCTTTTTAATAAGAGGATGATGACTCAACATGAAAGTAAATGGATAGGCCCTTCGCAGAGGGAAGCAAGGATTTGTAGAGGTGCCAGAGCTCGGTTTTGAAATAGAGGTGAATAATATTTTGAGCGGTATACTTTCATTGCTACACACATTATAGGCGGTTCCCAAACAGAATGATAAAGTTTATACTCCCCCTTCCACCAACAAGCATCAATCCATGGCTTGCTCGAAACAACGAGTGCCTCCAACTAACAAGAGTCCCAGGGGGAGTGTTGTTTGCAATTATTTTGATTTGATTTGCATAAACCGGTGACCAGCAATTTTCTCGTGAGTGAGGAGCAGAGTCCACTCCTCTTGATAATAACCCGCCTAACATGGAAGATACAGACAGCCCTAGTTGATACATGAGCTATTCGAGCATACAAAACAGGATATTTATTTGAAGGTTTAGAGTTTGGCACATACAAATTTACTTGGAACGGTAGGTAGATACCATATATAGGTAGGTATGGTGGACTCATATGGAATAACTTTGGTGTTTATGGAGTTGGATGCACAAGCAGTATTCTCGCTTAGTACAGGTGAAGGCTAGAAGAAGACTGGGAAGCGACCAGCTAGAGAGCGACAACAGTCATGAACATGCATTAAAATTAATCAACACCGAATGCAAGCATGAGTAGGATATAATCCACCATGAACATAAATATCATGAAGGCTATGTTGATTTTGTTTCAACTACATGCGTGAACATGCGCCAAGTCAAGTCACTTAAATCATTCAGAGGAGGATACCACCCTATCATACCACATCACAACCATTTTAATAGCATGTTGGCACGCGTGGTAAACCATTATAAGCTCCTATCTAATCAAGCATGGCACAAGAAACTATGATCTCTAGTTGTCATTGCAAACACGTTTATTCATAATAGGCTGAATCAGGAATGATGAACTAATCATATTTACAAAAACAAGAGAGATCGAGTTCATACCAGCTTTTCTCATCTCAGTCAGTCCATCATATATCGTCATAATTGCCTTTCACTTGCACGACCCAACGATGTGAATAATAATAATAGTGCACGTGCATTGGACTAAGCTGGAATCTGCAAGCATTCAATAAACAGGAGAAGACAAGGCAATATGGGCTCTTTTGTCATATCAACAATAATGCATATAAGATCCACTTCAACAATTTAATTATGGTCTTCTCCTATCGAACCCGAAAGAAAAAGAAAATAAATAATACTATTTACACGGGAAAGCTCCCAACAAGCAAAAAGAAGAATAGGAAATCTTTTTGGGTTTTCTTTTTAATTACTACCACAAGCATGGAAATTAAAACTAGCTAAAAGCTACAACTAATTTTTTTTTTGGTTTTTCTTAAGGTTTATTAAACACACAAGAAGAAAGCATAAAAAGGAAAATAAAACTAACATGGATGATACAATGAAAAAGTATGAGCACTGACATCTAGCAATGAGTGTGTGAACATGAATGTAATGTCGGTGAGAAATACATACTTTCCCAAGCTTAGGCTTTTAGCCTAAGTTGGTCTATGGCCACGGCTGGCCTGGCGGATATTCATAATAACAGTTGGGGTCATGCTGTGAAGAAGAAGACTCTGATTGCCACTGGTTGGCAATCATCTCCGGATCCCAATGGTAATTAGACTGTCGTGGAGGATCAACTTGTGGTTCCGACTCTCGCTCTGTGGCAAATGTAGGGTTCCGGTATGCGTGAATAGCCTCTAACGGAACAAGGTACTTACTGTTCGCGTCGATCGTGGAGGAAGGCGGTGAGGCCTGCATTCTCAGCCAATTCATAAAAATCTTAATAAATCCCGGCTGCTCTCAAGAAATCATCGGAAGGCCATTCGCACGACCGAACCTCGGCGGTGCGAGGCAGATTATATTTGGGCTTCTGTGCCTTTTCCTTCGAGCTTCGACTCGATGAGCCCCTCAAAAATCTCTTCATTTTCTGAAAAAATCTGAAATTTTTAGTAACTTCAAAATAAAAGTGAACAAAGCTCAATAATATTGATAGCAACTACTCCTACAAGTGCCTAGAGCCTATATCATGCATCAAAACTACTTGGAACCACATAAATTTGACATGCAAGCTCAAGAACATGGTCACCTAGGCAGCATAAATTTACAATGAATAAAGCACTGGAATAAAAACTAATTGGACCAATGGAGGAGTCACATACCAAGGAACAATCTCCCCAAGCAGTTTTGTGAGAGGTGCTTTGAGCAAGGAGATCGAAAATGGCAGCAAAATGAGCTTGGACTCGGGTATGAACTGGATATTCGTGTTTGTGGGAGGAAGAAGAAGTGTGTGGATGCAGGAATAAGTGGAGGAGGTCCACCATGGGCCCACGAGGCAGGGGGCTCCACCCTCGTGGCCAGGTGGATGACCCCCCTGTTGTGTTCTCAGTGCCAAATATTCTCAAATATTCTAGAAAAAATCATATTTAAATTTCAGGGCATTTGGAGAACTTTTATTTTCGGGGTATTTTTATATTGCACGGATAATTAGATAACAAACAGAAAAATACTTATTTTATTTTATTTAATATAAATAACAGAAAGTAAAAGGAGGGTACAGAGAGTTGTGCCTTCTAGTTTCATCCATCTCATGCTCATCAAAAGGAATCCACTAACAAGGTTGATCAAGTCTTGTTAACGAACTCATTCCGAATAACATGGAACCGGAGAAATTTCGAATAACACTATGTTACCTCAACGGGGATATGAACATCCCCAATAATAAGAATATCATATTTCTTCTTGATAGTAGGAAGAGGAAATTCAAAACCTCCAAATATAATCGATGAAATTTTTCCACTAGAGTTGATACTATGAACTTGAGGTTGTTTCCTCGGAAAGTGTACCGTATGCTCATTACCATTAACATGAAAAGTGACATTGCCTTTAGTGCAATCAATAACAGCCCCTGCAGTATTCAAAAAGGGTCTTCCAAGAATAATAGACATACTATCGTCCTCGGGAATATCAAGAATAACAAAGTCCGTTAAAATAGTAACGTTTGCAACTACAACAGGCACATCCTCACAAATACTGACAGGTATAGCAGTTGATTTATCAGCCATTTGCAAAAATATTTCAGTAGGTGTCAACTTATTCAAATCAAGTCTACGATATAAATAGAGAGGCATAACACTAACACCGGCTCCAAGATCACATAAAGCAGTTTTAACATAGTTTCTTTTAATGGAGCATGGTATAGTGGGTACTCCTGGATCTCCAAGTTTCTTTGGTATTCCACCCTTAAAAGTATAATTAGCAAGCATGGTGGAAATTTCAGCTTCCGGTATCTTTCTTTTATTAGTAACAATTTCTTTCATATACTTAGCATAAGGATTCATTTTAAGCATATCAGTTAATCGTATATGCAAAAAGATAGGTCTAATCATTTCAGCAAAGCGCCCAAAATCCTCATCATCCTTTTTCTTGGATGGTTTGGGAGGAAAAGGCATGGGTTTCTGAACCCATGGTTCTCTTTCTTTACCATGTTTCCTAGCAACAAAGTCTTTCTTATCATAACGTTGATTCTTTGATTGTGGGTTATCAAGATCAACAGTAGGTTCAATTTCTATATCATTATCATTACTAGGTTGAGCATCATCATGGACATTATCACTAGTTTTAGGTTCATTACTAGATTGTGTTTCAGCATCAGAAATAGAAATATCATTTGTATTCTCAGGTGTTTCAGTAATAGGTTCACTAGAAGCATGCAAAGTCCTATCATTTTTCTTTTTCTTCCTTTTAGAAGGACTGGGTGCATCTATATTATTTCTCTGAGAATCTTGCTCAGTTCTCTTAGGGTGGCCTTTAGGATACAGAGGTTCCTGAGTCATTCTACCACCTCTAGTCATAACTCTAACAGCATTATCATTATTTTTACTATTCAATTCATTGAGCAAATCATTTTGAGATTTAAGTACTTGTTCTACTTGAGTAGTAACCATAGAAGCATGTTTACTAATAAGTTTAAGTTCACCTTTGACATTAGCCATATAATCACCCAAGTGTTCAAGCATACCAGCACAGCGTTTTAATTCTCTACCAAAATAAGCATTGAAGTCTTCTTGCTTAGCCATAAATTTATCAAACTCATCTAAGCATGGGCTAGCAAATTTAGTAAACGAGATTTCAGCTTTATCATATCTATAGAGAGAATTTACCTTTACTACCTGTGTCGGGTTATCAAGACCATGAATTTCTTCAATAGGAGATGGATTAAGATCATATGTTTCTTCAACAGGCGGTAAATTAAGACCATGTATTTTCTTCAATAGGAGGTAAATTCTTAACATCTTCAGCTTTAATACCTTTTTCTTTCATAGATTTCTTTGCCTCTTGCATATCTTCAGGACTGAGAAATAGAATACCCCTCTTCTTCGGAGTTGATTTAGGAATAGGCTCAGGAGCTGGCTCAGGAAGTGTCCAATTATTTTCATTTGTCAACATATTATTCAACAGAATTTCAGCTTCATTTGGTGTTCTTTCCCTGAAAACACAACCAGCACAACTATCTAGGTAATCTCTGGAAGCATCGGTTAGTCCATTATAAAAGATATTAGGTATTTCATTTTTCTTAAGAGAATGATCAGGCAAAGCATTAAGTAATTGGAGAAGCCTCCCCCAAGCTTGTGGGAGACTCTCTTCTTCAATTTGCACAAAATTATATATATCCCTTAAAGCAGCTTGTTTCTTATGAGCAGGGAAATATTTAGCAGAGAAGTAATAAGTCATATCTTGGGGACTACGCACACAACCAGGATCAAGAGAATTAAACCATATCTTAGCATCACCCATTAATGAGAACGAAAATATTTTAAGAATATAAAAGTAGTGAGTTCTCTCGTCATTAGTGAACAGGGTGGCTATATCATTTAATTTAGTAAGATGTGCCACAACAGTTTCAGATTCATAGCCATGAAAAGGATCAGATTCAACCAAAGTAATTATATCAGGATCAACAGAGAATTCATAATCCTTATCAGTAACAAAGATAGGTGAAGTAGCAAAAGCAGGGTCAAGTTTCATTCTTGCATTAAGAGATTGTTGCTTCCATTTAGCTAATAGACTCTTGAGCTCGTATCTATCTTTGCAAGCTAAAATAGCTAAAGTAGCTTCTTTTTCAAAAACATAACCCTCAGGAATAACATGTGATTCATTTTCATTAGAGGGAGAGTCTTCATCACAACTTTCATCAATATTATCAGTTTCAATATTTTCATTCTCTCTAACCCTAGCAAGTTGTTCATCAAGAAATTCACCAAGTGGAATAGTAGTATCAAGCATAGAAGTAGTTTCATCACAAGTGTCATGCATAGCAGAAGTGGCATCATCAATAACATGCGACATATCAAAACGAATAGCAGAAGAAGGTTTAGGTGTCACAAACTTACTCAAAACCGAAGGTGAATCAAGTGCAGAGCTAGATGGCAGTTCCTTGCCTCCCCTCGTAGTTGAGGGATAAATTTTGGTTTTTGGATCTCTCAAGTTCTTCATAATGATAAGCAGATATAAATCCCAAGTGACTCAAAGAATAGAACTATGCTCCCCGGCAACGGCGCCAGAAATTAGTCTTGATAACCCACAAGTATAAGGGATCACAACAGTTTTCAAGGGTAGAGTATTCAACCCAAATTTATTGATTCGACACAAGGGGAGCCAAAGAATATTCTCAAGTATTAGAAGCTGAGTTGTCAATTCAACCACACCTAGAAACTTAATATCTGCAGCAAAGTGTTTAGTAGCAAAGTAATATGATAGTAGTGGTAACGGTAGCAAAAGGTAATGATAGCAAAAGTAATGTTTTTGGTATTTTGTAGTGATGATAGCAATAGCAACGGAAAAGTAAATAAGCGAAGAACAATATATGGAAAGCTCATAGGCAATGGATCGGTGATATAGAATTATGCCGGATGTGGTTCAACATGTAACAATCATAACCTAGGGTGACACAGAACTAGCTCCAATTCATCAATGTAATCTAGGCATGTATTCCGAATATAGTCATACATGCTTATGGAAAAGAACTTGCATGACATCTTTTGTCCTACCCTCCCGTGGCAGGGGGGTCCTAGCGGAAACTAAGGGATATTAAGGCCTCTTTTTAATAGAGTACCGGACCAAAGCATTAACACATAGTGAATACATGAACTCCTCAAACTACGGTCATCACCGGTAAGTATCCCGATTATTGTCACTTCAGGGTTAACAGATCATAACACATAATAGGTGACTATAGACTTGCAAGATAGGATCAAGAACTCTCATATATTGATGAAAACATAATAGGTTTAGATCTGAAATCATGGCACTCGGGCCCTAGTGACAAGCATTAAGCATAGCAAAGTCATAGCAACATCAATCACAGAACATAGTGGATACTAGGGATCAAACCCTAACAAAACTAACTCGATTACATGATAAATCTCATCCAACCCATCACTGTCTAGCAAGCCTACGATGGAATTACTCACGCACGGCGGTGAGCATCATGAAATTTGTGATGGAGGAAGGTTGATGATGACGATGGCGACGGATTCCCCTCTCCGAAGCCCCAAACGGACTCCGGATCAGCCCTCCCAAGAGGTTTTAGGGCTTGGCGGCGGCTCCATATTGTAAAACACGATGAATCCTTCTCTCTGATTTTTTTCTCCCCGAAACCAAATATATAGAGTTTGAGTTGAGGTCGGAGGAGCTCCAAGAGGGCCACGAGGTAGGGGGCGCGCCCCCCACCCTCGTGGCTAGGGTGTGGGCCCCCTGGTCTTCATTTTTTGCAAGAATTTTTTATTATTTCCAAATAGACGTTCCGAGAACCTTTGTTTCTGCACATAAATAACAACATGGCAATTCTGCTGAAAACAGCGTCAGTCCGGGTTAGTTTCATTCAGATCATGCAAGTTAGAGTCCAAAACAAGGGCAAAAGTGTTTGGAAAAGTAGATACGACAGAGACGTATCATTGGCATAGATCAAGATTAGGATTTGTCACTCCGATTGTCGGAGAGGTATCTCTGGGCCCTCTCGGTAATGCACATCACTATAAGCCTTGCAAGCAATGCAACTAATGAGTTAGTTGCGGGATAGTGCATTACGAAACGAGTAAAGAGACTTGCCGGTAACGAGATTGAACTAGGTATTGGGATACCGACGATCGAATCTCGGGCAATTAACATACCGATCACAAAGAGAACAACGTATAGTGTTATGCGGTTTGACCGATAAAGATCCTAGTAGAATATGTAGGAACCAATATGAGAATCTAGGTTCCGCTATTGGTTATTGACCAGAGACATGTCTCGGTCATGTCTACATAGTTCTCGAACCCGTAGGGTCCGCACGCTTAAAGTTCTGTGACGATCGGTTTTATGAGTTTATATGTTTTGATGTACCGAAGGTAGTTCGGAGTCCCGGATATGATCACGGACATGACGAGGAGTCTCGAAATGGTCGAGACATGAATATTGATATATCGAAAGCCTACATTTGGACATCGGAAGAGTTCCGAGTAAAACGGGATTTTACTGGAGAAGGAAAGGGGGGGCAACCCCTTTCCTTCTCTTTCTTCTCCTTCCCTTCCCCCTCCTAGTAGGAGTAGGAAGGAGTAGGATTCCTCCTCCTGGCGCGCCAACAAGGGCCGGCCGGCCTCCCCCTTGCTCCTTTATATACAGGGGCAGGGGGCACCTGTAGACACACAAGTTGATCACAAAGATCTCTCCCAGCCGTGTGCGGTGCCCCCCTCCACCATAATCCACCTCAGTCATACTGTAGCGGTGTTTAGGCGAAGCTCTGCTGCGGTAGCTTCATCAACATCGTCACCACGCCGTCGTGCTGACGAAACTCTTCCTCGAGCTCTACTGGATTGTGAGTTCGCGGGACGTCACCGAGCTGAACGTGTGCTGAACGTGGAGGTGCCGTACATTCAGTACTGAGGATCGGTCGATCGTGAAGACGTACGACTACATCAACCGCGTTGTCATAACGCTTCCACTTAACGGTCTACGAGGGTACGTGGACGATACTCTTCCATCTCGTTGCTATGCATCACCATGATCCTGCGTGTGCGTTAAATTTTTTAAAATTACTACGTTCCCCAACAGGTGGGTCCCACAACTTACCCAAGCATGGAAATCAGGCTCTCTCTCTCTCTCTCACACACACACACACACACCTCCCACCACCACCCTAACCTGACTACCGCGTCTGCATCCAACGCCTGCCCCCTCGCCTACTGTCGCCGCCCTTCCAGTATGATTCTTGGTTCGATGGCTGGAGCAGTAGCCACCGTTGCACCAACCTTATACATATCCTCCCACTCTCTCATATGACCTTAATGTGCCCATCGCGCCAAGTCCAACATTGATCTCTGCTTCTTCACCCCCCCCCCCCACCTCATTTCCCACTCACTGTCAGATCCCGTCTTCCTAAGCTAGCACTGGATGAATTGATTTCATCCCCTCGACGAGCAGTGTATTGAGTCATCATTTACTTCGCTCGGATGGGGTTTGGTGGCTCTCCTCTGGGCATCATGGTGTGCAGCTTCCTAGTGACAAGCTCGCCCATAAAGGCTATGACGACGACGACAGATGCGACGAGAAATATAGAGAAAATGGAAAGGGTTGTGATTTTGTTCGGATCATAGTTGACTCAGGTACGTTGCCTGGGGTTCCACCAAGATGATGTGCCGTCTGTGTGGCATCAAAACAGGGTTCGGGATGCCGAGGTCTAAAAATCGAACAAAATTTGGGAATTCGGGGGGGGGGGGGGGTAATTTGTTTCGGTTCGGAGTTCAGGGTTGTAATATGATATTTTTCAAAAGGTTGGGGTAATGTGCGCTTTACTCTCACTCTTTTCGCTTGTACAATGAAGGTGGGAAATAAGTAATTAGTTTCGATGATCAGGTCGGGATCAAAGGGTGCGACTACTTAAAGTTTGGAGGGCGCAAGGCACACCATGGTTGCCGCATGGCGGCTTGCTAGCCCAGCGAGCATGATGGGTAATTTGTTTCGGTTCGGAGTTCAGGGTTGTAATATGATATTTTTCAAAAGGTTGGGGTAATGTGCGCTTTACTCTCACTCTTTTCGCTTGTACAATGAAGGTGGGAAATAAGTAATTAGTTTCGATGGTCAGGTCGGGATCAAAGGGTGTGACTACTTAAAGTTTGGAGGGCGCAAGGCACACCATGGTTGCCGCATGGCGGCTTGCTAGCCCAGCGAGCATGATGTGTGATTTTTCTATGGTTTTTCCTTATTTATTTATCGAGAAATCTAACCATCAGCCGGCTGGTGGTTTGCAACAGGCACATACGATCTGGCGACCACTCGATCCGCTCATCCCGCGCAACAGTCGCTCGATACAATTTTTTTTTCCAGTCTCCCGTGCAACAATCGTTTGATCTGTTTTTTTTTCAGTCTCGCACGTGGAAAAGAAAAAAAGTCGCTCGATACAATTTTTTTCTAGTCTCCTGTGCAACAATCGCTCGATCTGTTTTTTTTTCAGTCTCGCATGTGGAAAAGAAAAAAAGGGTGCTAGCAAGAATTGAACCTAGAACCTGTTGGTTGAGGCCATAGCACGCTACCAACTGAGCTAACTCTATATGCAGATTACATGTTTTTTATATCTTATTAAATGAGTGGAAAGGAAAAACAACTCGATCCGTTTCTCTCAGGCGACAAAACCGGGAACTTGTGTTTAAATAGCATGGTATTTGACGCATGCAGACCTAGTAAATTATGATGCAAAGACTGTGATAACTTATGGGTAAATAGCATGATTATGCATCGTAGATCTGATAATTTACATACAAATACCATTGGTAATTTTGACCCGAAAAAATGTTAAATAATCTAGTCCGGTAACTTGTATGTAAATAACATGATAATATAGACACAACAAATTTGATAACTCACGTACAAACACTCTGGTAACCATTTGACCCGAGAAAAAATATTAAAAAACAACCCCTGATAATTTCTGTGTAAATAGGATGATAGTATACACACAACAAAGCTGATAACCCACATAAGAACACCGTGGTAACTTCTTTGACCCTAGGATAAAAGTTACTGGAAATCATACGCCGGTAATTTCTGTGCAAATAACATGATAATATACACACAACATAGCTGATAACTTTGATTTCGAAAAATTTCTATTTGGAAAACATTACTCCGATAATTGTTGTGTAAATGACATGATATTTTATGCACTGCAGCCCTAATAATTTAGATACAAATATGACGGTAATATTTCAACATGAGGGGTGCTTGAAACATACCCTGATAATTACTATGTAAATAGTATGATAATTTATGTACCGCTGTCATAATAACTTATGTACAAACACCACGATAATGTTGACCTAGAAAAAAGTTTTTAAAAACATCTCTTGATAACTTTTGTGTAAATATCATGATTTTTACATACTGCAAAGTATAATAATTTTGTACAACATCCAGCCGTATCTTTGACCCAAGAAAAAATATTTAAAATATTTCCCGATAACTTATGTATAAAAAGCATGATAAGTTACGTACCAAATGGTTGATAACTTTGTACCCTCGCAAAAAAAAAACTTTTGTACCCTGGCATGCTTTTTACAACGAAGTTATCATGATATGTCAACAATTTTTACTATGTTAAAATTACCATGATGTTATAAATATTAACAGAGCAGCCGGGCCATCTATATAGGATAAAAAATATAAAAGGAAAGAAAGAAAAAATATTCGTTTCCAGGTCACACTAATTAGCAGTACAAATACTATCTAACCTTAATCTAATCATTGGCTCAATCTAGACCGGGTGATTGTGCTACCAAGAGGTGGTGGGTTCGATTCCCACTTCTGCCAATTCTTTTTATTGCGCTAGAAGAAAAAAGAAGATGCGATGGATCGATTCCCACATCAAGAGTGGAATCGTCCAGATTTGTCGCTGAGGGGAGTACTAAACTTCTCTAAGACGAAATATACTCCTGCCTGGTGATTTCAGAGATCAGGTGGCTCACCGCCCGTCTATCTCTTTTGGTTCGTTCCTGCGCCTGGAACGACGAAACGAGGCGGAAGACAGAGCAGTCGAACGAAATTTGTATTTGTCTCCGCTGCTGAAGAACCAAAAGTCGTTTTCGTCGTCTGCGCCTCGGCGCAAAATGGAAAGCATCTGGCCGGGTCTGGGTGTTGATCGACACGCGTGGCCTGATGAGCAGAAACGTGTGCGTCCACAGCAGCCAGCAAAGCGGTTGCGCCGCCGCATGGGCAGCACAGCACAGCACCGCACAGCGGCTTGGGCTCTTCGGCCAGTTCTTCAAAGCCATTCGCACCAGAACGATCTCCGATCTCTCTCGTCGCCTCCTGCAAGGCAAGATGAGGTTCTGGTCTCTGCTCGCCGTGGCATGGCTGCCCGTTCTGCAGGTCCTCCTCGCCGGCGGCCTCGGAGCCTGCCTCGCGTCCAGCCGTTTCGACGTCCTCACCTCCGATGCTCGGAGGCACATAAACAAGGTCGTCACCACGCATCAATCAGCTAGAAAATGAGATATATTATCTGATTCTGCATGTTGTTTCCATGATTATATTATGTGATTGAACTGGTGATTTCCAATCTGATTTTGCAGGTAGTTTATATTGTGTTCGTTCCATCGCTCGTCTTCTCAAGCTTGGCCGGCACCGTCACGCTCAAGGACATCATTTCCTGGTTCGATAGACCACGCATCAATCAGCTAGAAAATGAGATATATTATCTGATTCTGCATGTTGTTTCCATGATTATATTATGTGATTGAACTGGTGATTTCCAATCTGATTTTGCAGGTAGTTTATATTGTGTTCGTTCCATCGCTCGTCTTCTCAAGCTTGGCCGGCACCGTCACGCTCAAGGACATCATTTCCTGGTTCGATAGACTTATGTACTACTCCCTCTGTAAAAAAAATATAAGAGCCTTTAGATCACTCTCTTATATTTCTTTACAGAGGGAGTACTCTAGAATCTTTACGTGGATTAATTAATGGAAATTATGGCATTTGGTTGCTCATTAGAGTACTGAACTTGATGGGTTAAGGTGGTTCATGCCAGTGAACATGGGCATCATATTCCTCATCGGAGCAACTCTCGGATGGCTGGCCGTCAAGGCCCTGAGACCAGGAGCACATCTTCAGGGGCTTGTCATTGCTTGCAGCTCAGCAGGCACGCGTTGCCACTCACGCTGAATGACCGTTGTTTTTCTTCAGTTTTCAGATAAGCTAGTAGCTTTTCCATGCGCTAACCTGCATGTACATTTTCAGGTAACTGGGGAACCATTCCTCTAATGATTGTCCCGGCGATTTGCAGCGAGGAGGACAACCCCTTCGGTGATGCCGACGCCTGCAAATCTCTCGGCCTCTCCTACGTCTCGCTGTCCATGGCGGTAAGCTCGTCGCCGCGCCTGAATAACTCCTCTGTCAGGACTGTCATGCATGGTGCATTTTGGATTCAGAAACGTTTCGTGCAGCTAGGGAATTTCTTTATCTGGACTCATAGCTACAGCGTCATGAAGAGATCTGCTCAGCTGTACAAGAAATATGGTGATCCCACAACTAACATAAGGAAAGAAGAAAACTCAGGAGAAACCGAAAATGGCGATCATGCGGCTTTTCTTCCCCTGTCGTCAGGGGAATTTCATGAGGATGTCGAGAGCGAGCCCGTAAGTAGTGCTAACAAATTCTTCAGTTGCCTGTGTGAGTGATGAACGAACCTTACATTTTCTGAATTTGGGTTGCAGGTCAGTTCTAGCTTGCCTGCCAACGATGTTGCTGCTAGCTTCATGCGCTGCTTAAGAAGAGCAAAGGATCTGCTGGTAGAGATACTGAATGAACTGTGGTCACCTCCCAGTGTTGCCGCGGTATGTGACTCTCTTTGCACCACAATGAGCACACAAATGAGCTCTGGAATTCGCATCTAACTGCTACCGCTCTGTAGCTCGTAGGGTTTACCGTCGGCGCGATCGACAAGCTGAGACCGCTCATTACGGAGGAAGACGCCCCTCTCCGAGTAGTCCAAGATACTGCCAAGTTACTAGCGTAGGTCCAGATTTATAGCATAGCAACACTTGTCTTGGATCTTGCATCCTTTATATCCAACTGCTGCTGACTTCTCATGGATGACACGAGCAGAGATGCCGCCATACCATGCACCGTCCTCATACTTGGCGGAAACCTTACAAAAGGTGAAGTTCATTCTCTGTCAAACCTCCTCACAGCTTTCTCGGTTTGCGCTTTTTTTTTCCGTGCTCATGTTTGCAAAGATTTGCACGGCCAGGCAGAGGCAGGACGACGATGAAGCCCCTGGTGGTCGTATCGATCATCGCGATACGCTTCGTCATCCTCCCAGCGTGCGGAATCGGGGTGGTGAAGGCTGCCAGCGAGCTCGGGTTCCTGCCAAGATCGCCCCTGTACCGCTACGTTCTCCTGCTACAGTCCACGGTTCCCCCGGCCATGAGCATCGGTATGATGTCAACGTACCACGGTAGCGTGTTCTTAGATGCCGTGTTCTGAGTTGTTGGCTCCTCTGGTATTGCAGGGACGATAGCTCAGCTGTTTGATGTTGGGGAAGAGGAGTGCTCCATCGTCTTCCTATGGACGCACCTGGTTGCAGCCCTGGCTCTCACACTCTGGTCCACGGTGTTCATGTCACTCGTGTCCTGAGGATCTCTTCAGCAAGAAAATTTTGCACCAGCACATTTGTACAAATGTGTTTCAAGCATTGTCAAGTGATAACACAAATAAGATCTGCCCAGAGATGAGCAACTGACAAGGGAAACACAGCAGGTCATGCTAGATTTTTAGCATCAATAAAGAGAGATTTTTACAACTCTGTGGAGAGCAATTCCAGGCTGATTTGACAATATCATAAAATCACCAATGTTTGTTGAATTAAAGAATGGACCTAGTACACTGTCGTAGCAGACAAAGGGTGAATGCACTAATGTTACAATTCAATCATACATTTGTTGTTCATATGAGGGTGAGCTGCAGCTTGGGGCGGTGGGGCTGAGGCTCCACCACTTCCATATGGATCATAACACTCTGCAACACAGCATAGCTTATGTTTGTTCCAGGCTTGGTTACTTTCTGGTGCACCTCGTCTACTACCCAGTCAGCCCCTTTGTCTCCCTTCGCCGTAAGATAGATTGGCCCTTCTATGCCAAACCTGTTGCGAAAAAGTACCAAATGAGACCAAGAAAGGCGCTAGCTAAGGCATACCCATCGCAGATGATGCTGGACTTGAAGAACTACTATTATTTGGAAGTATTTGGAAAAATTAAAACTCCAGATTGAGAACAAGGAATAACACAGGGCATGTTTGGTTCATTCCCTGCAGACTTAAATTATCCCTGGTAGGACCATGACATGTGGGCCCCACATAGCACCAAATATTTATCGGCTCCAAATTAGTATATGGATATCGATTTGTTGATCCCATCATAAGAAATTCGAAGGTGCAAACAGATTGCAATCACCCGCCAGGTTTAGATGATACCGCAATAAATGAAGCTGGATGGATGCCTAATCAATCAAATCAATGTGCCAGCCATAGTATCCCACATCATCTTGGCATGCAGCAAAATTGCTGGGCACATTTTGTATCAGTTTTTACACGCCTAGAAACTGGGAAACTTCTGTACGGCATTTTGGGGTGCATTACCCAGATACAGAAAGCAAGTAAATCCTAGCCTGCTAGCTAATCTCCATAACCATTACTAATTTTTGGCTTCGCTGACGAGGGGTAGGGAACCAAAATGCACCATAGTGTGTCAACCAAATGCTCGAATATCTTAATACTTATTAAACTACAAACAATTAGAACCAACTGATTTTTTTAAGCAGACCTGCCATCTCAGATTTCTAAGAACAACACAGTGACCAGAAACAAGATTGAAGCTCAGTATCCATGCAATAGCAATTGGCAGATCCTAGATTGGGTTACTTCAGGTCCATCAATAAGTTGGTACTAATTTAATTTAAGATGACTGATCAGGACTTTGCTGGGGTGTGATTTTTTATACTTGTGACTTCTGAGCAGGACGTTCATTATTAGTCTAACTTGGCAAATAAATGAGAAGGTGGGAGAGAGGAGGGGAAGCGGGGCTGTGGAGAGAGATCCATACTTTGGGACGAAGACTATGAAACCATTTGCCTTGATCTTTACTATTCTAGCTTCAGTATCCACGGGCCTGCACAGTTAAAAGTGTAGAGCAGTATCAATGATCCTAACTATGGTCACTCAGATGATATATGTACTCCAAGAACAGACTTGAGCCATTTCTTACTATCCTCATCTTAAGAACATACTATCTACTGTAACTTATAAATAAAAGAGCCATTGACAATTAAAATGTACCTTGTCCTGAAATATATGAGAGTGTGGAGCTCAACCGATGCTCTGCTTGCCATTTGGGCATTTCGGTGCCTATAATTCAAGTCTGACATGATAATAATGTCAGTATCAAATCTTGCAAAACATATAAAGACCCACTTCAGTAGTGCATTGGATCACTCACTGTCGGCGATGCCTGTGAGTTGTGGACCATCCTGGAAGACTGGTGGAAGTTTCGCAATATCTAGAGCAGCAGCTAGCAACCTATGCACCACAACATCTGCAATCGGAAAGATGTAGAATCAGACACCAATCTCACATTTCATAGGTTTCCTCCTCTTCTTTCTTCTACATTTTAACTTAGTCCACAGAATATACAACGTGTTACAAACAACTTTCACTATGTACAAAAGGTGCATGAAAATAGTTATTCAAACTGAACTTCCAACTAAACTAATTAGCTCATAGCCGGAGAAAGTAACATGGATAAATACTTGCTATGTCCAACAATCATCAGTCGAATTCAGGTAATATCGTTGAGCATCAAAGCACCTATCGGTGAAGAAAAACTAACCTGCGTATCTGCGAATAGGAGAAGTGAAATGAGTATACAGAGCAGATGCAAGCCCATAATGATAATACTCAGACAAGCTCAAATCTCCACTGCAAAAGTAAACTGCCTGTGTATTGCAAGAATAAAGTTATATAGATATAGTTGAAATCAGTGAGTCAGGATGTTTTGAACTTCAAAACTGCTATCGTACTTGTGTCATGCATCTAGTTGCCAAAATCCGGATAAGCTTGTTGAAGTACGGGTCATCTCTCTGCATGTGAAGCATTAACGGCAGGTAAGATAATGCTCCAAACAAATATTACCCAGCTACATAGGACTGACACCTAAATGTGGTTACACCGTTGAATAAAATAATACAGGTCATTCTCACCTTCGCATTATCAAGTGATTCAGCTAATGCTTTTGAGGATGATACGTCTAGACTTAGGCCAACAGAGGAGGCAGTACGGAGTAATGGCTCAAGCATCTCCTTTGTTGGACTAGGATGACGCCTGATGCCAATCAGAGAAAAATTAGCATGCTCAGAAAAGGTAATTTAAATGATACAGCGGCTGTAGGAAAGAACTGGTACATTCTTTGAAATTGTTGCATAAATAGTGTAAGAAGATGGCAGTCACAAATAAGTTCTTAAACCATTCCTTGGCAAGGACAAACTAGTCAATGGCTGAATGTATTTTGTTTACAGCTGCCAATATGTGCCAGATGGAAAATATTGTACGAATATCGAGAATGAGTTCATGAGCAATCATATAAATGCAACTTGGTAACATCAGGAGACTCCACAATCACATACATAATATTTTGGCATCCTACCTCTTGGACTAAACTCTCCTGTGCTATTGGTTATTTTATATGATTGCGTCTAAGCAACTTTATCTCTATAAACTTGAATGAACAGGTCGACAGGCCAAAAATGTATTCAATTATGAATAAGACATGATCAATATTTTCAAAGGGTTCTCCTAGAAATTCAGATATACTTGGATGCACTACCAGAGTAGTAACCTTAATCTGATCCGAATGTGACAAAATAAAAAATAACAGAGCAATTGTGTACCGTAGCAATGAACACAAGGGGTAGTGCTGCAAAATCTTCTCAGCAACAGAAACATTTGCTGCCAACATAAACTCTTCAATCATTTGGTTTGCCTCGCGAATTTGATATATTCCTGTTGAACTTGAGTGTAAGTATTTCATCTATAGAAGTATAGAAATAGTACAGGAGTCAGGTTTACAAATCTGAATACCTATGTCAAGGGGATCATGAGTTTCACTGTCAATTTCGAATTTAACTTCTGCTGAAGCAAGAGTCAGAGCCCCTCTTTCGCAACGTCGATTTCTCATTATCTACATAAGCATTCAAAACATAAGCTTAATAATAATACTCAGTAGTACACGGTAACAGACAAGAATATTTAAAGCAGACCGAGATATGGTAACACAAGAACAAACCTTTGCTAATGAATTTAAGTTCCGCAAGTCTACAGTCAGTGGATCGACCAAACGGCTGGAAATTTCAAGGAATGAAACGATCAATTTTATGACAATGTTTTTGGCCTGCTAGACCAACAAAAAATTGTATCTCTGCATATAAGTAATGCAAGCTGAGACAGCTGAATGCCATAAAGCACCTGTCATCCATTCTTGCTTGGGCTTCCACATAAGACATTGCAGCAC
This sequence comes from Triticum monococcum, assembly GCA_034509565.1. NCBI lineage: Eukaryota > Viridiplantae > Streptophyta > Magnoliopsida > Poales > Poaceae > Triticum > Triticum monococcum. Next base: position 679,590,757 of record CM067845.1, read on the forward strand.
AAGACTTTATAACACTCTTTGTGTATCTTGAAGATATGATATCAGCATCAGGTGTCATTTCCTGCACACATAACATTCCAAAAATTCCGAAGCACCAGGATACAAGAATTAGCATATACTCATTTAAAGGGACAGATGTAATCACTTCAAAACGCACGAGCATGAACAGAAGAAATGCCAAAGGCAGATGACGATAATACTCTCTGTGATACCACGGGATAAAAAATGCCAAGCTATTGCCCTAATCCAACATGCAGGCATATTGTATGACTTGGATCTAACAAGTTAGTAACTTTCTAAGCACACCGCACTCTGCACTCATGAGTCTCGGAGAAGATTTTTCTTTGAGGAAAATGGCATTAGCGCAGATTACGCATAAAGTGCAGTTCGCAAGAATAAATTATATATATGACCAAAAGGCTGGTGTATTGACAAATGATCCAAATCACTTGTGGAAAAGCTTAGTGAAAGTTGTGCAAAAATAATTCATTGCATTTGAGCTTGAATATAGTATGGACTAGTAGGACACAAGGACTATGGACAGCCTCCACACAACAAACCTTTTTCGATAAGAGCAAAAACTTAATGACCACATTTATATATCCTCGTACATCAGATAAATTGACATCACAAAAGCACAATTAGACTCACCCAAATGACGGAGAATGCCAGCCTCTCAACATCAGCACGAAGGGAACAAACATCTAGAAAACAACAAAATTCAGAAAGAAAAAAAATGAGTCACTTCTGCCCATACATATTAACATTAAGGTGAGTATTATCAAATTCAATGCAATGCTTTGGCGCAGTTGATTCAGTAATCAGTAATTCAGTGTGCATGCCATATAAATGAACGCAATACCTTCAGTTAGAGGCTTCGGCAGCATGTCAATTCGTTGTCCAACAAGATAAACAGAAGTTGCCCTTTGAGAGGCCTCCTCATCAAGAGGGGTACCAGGATGGACAAAATTAGTGACATCAGCAATATCTGGTCAGTCCAAGTCAAGAACTGCAAATCTCCACATCAATAGCAACATCATAAAACAAAATAGGAAAGAAACACATCCCATATATCTCCTGTCGACAACATATAGCTGTCAATACCCAAGGTCAAGATCAGAGATAAAATAGTTTGAACCCTGGACACAAGAACTAGCATAACAAAAAAAATGCAAAAATAGTCAATTATTACAACAGCAATGCACAGGGCACTCGGCCACTCGCAATGGTTTGTATCTATTGGTGAGAGAATGCATTAAACGAATGTATAGATACAACCATCCCAATTTAAATGTGTTGTATCTAAATTGGCCATATACTTCAGCATTAAATCAACATTGTTGTTCTCAAATTAGTGGGCATCTAGTATGAGATACAACCTGCATCTCTCTCTTCATTAACTGCCCCACCACCTAATCTTTAGTCCAAATTGACAATGCCACATGAACCACTGTGAATGCCCCCAAACCAATTTTTCATGAGGAAAGTATTTCTGGGAATTGGCATTCCTATTGAAATTGAGCAATCCGCGCACCAAGAGTAATGATCTATCAACCAAAAAGATTTAGGAATTGAGTTTGTTCCAAGCAAGAGCATATAGAACAAAATCACATGATTTGGTTCTTTCGTTATAACTAAACAATCAAGCTTATGTGATGAGCTCAAACCCAGGTAGATGCAACAGATCCTACTCACAATTTATGAAAGCTATCGTGGAGTAAAAAAATGGAAATTAGATGGCAAATACTAACTCAAATGTAAAGTACAAGTTAAAAACTGAAGAGAACAAGATTAACATCCATTGCAGACTTGAACTGCATACTAGAAGGTAAACTGATAAAGGATACGAACTCCAACTTCAAAATTCCCATTTGGAAGCGGTGTGCAATGTAGTGCATCATCAATATCCCTACAACCTAAATAGCAGTTTAATGGTAAGAATGCAATTCAACTGCAAAAGAACAGGGTACACTTATCATGATTAACTTACCAGGTGGATCCACACTAAAAACTCTCACATGCCGCAAGTCTTGCCTATTAGGATTAGCCACATCCTCAGGTGACAATGTCCAAGGCAAAGGCGGCAAACAAGCAAGGACTTGTGTAGAGAAAGGTCTTGTGTTAATATCATTCTCTATTAGGACAACCTGTATTATGTGTATATCAGTTAGCATGCTAGCATCAAATGCATGATCTTAGCATGCAGCAACTAATTGGATAACATAGGCTGGACTGCAGCTCCTACAAAGTGATGTACTAAAAATTAGGTATACAAACTTGCCTCTGTTTCAGTTTCTTTATCGCCAATATCTCCTATAGTCCGCACATAGTGTCCTGATGGGTATCGAGACATGACATCCCATGAATCAACTGCAACAATAATCCTTTTATTTAAAAGATTCCCAAGTTGTCTAGTTTGAATCCGAATCTTAGGAATTCTTCGATCTTTCGACACAAAGAGAGCATGAGCAACGCCCCCGCTACCAGCAGGCATGGGCATTGGCTCCAATGATCCACAATACCTGCAGTATACAAGTATTTCATTTTTATGCATCAATACACAAAAACAACTGAAGTTGCAATATGAACTAAATAGTTTGCTGGATGGAACAAGTATTAACATAATCTTGGCAACATACAAATAGTGATGTCATGTCTAACCAACCAAAGATTGTAAGAAATGCCTGAAATATTGAAACCTTCTTTTTTTGCGAAATATTGAAACCAACATATGTGAAGTAGCAGGGCAGATATGCTGTCAACATACAGCATGCAGGTATATAGACGTAAAAACAAGAGCAGGATATATCCTTCTGGGTTGATATTTCACATTGACTGAATGAATTGTGCATATTCTGATGTCATCTTTACAAATCAGGAGATAATAATTAGATAAATATCATTCAGATCATATAGAACTCACGAATTCCAATTCCGCTTGATGATACCAACAACACGCCCAACTGGACGACTGGGAAAAGAAGCAGCTGATGATCCAACTGTTGATTGCGTGGAATTTGTGTTTCGTGGAGCATCATCAGCACTATTTGGAACCAACCGGACATCATCTTCATTATCATCTTCTGAAATAACAGAAACATCCATCAGATAAGAAAAATGAGATGCATCAAAAAATGAACAACATACCATCATCATCAGCAATAAATGACTTCGAATCATGCCACTGATCCTGTGGCAAGAGTTCTACAGCAACTATATCTCCGTCAAAGGACCTGTTCATATTTGAACTCCCACGGATAATAATCTCATCCCCAATGCTCTCACTACCGACATATGCTTCAAATGGATTGTAACGATTAACTCGAAGCTTCCCTTGATGATAAATTCCACAGCGCAGACCAGATGTAATTTCCGACATAGGTTTATGCTGCAATAATATCAAGGTAGCATATATTATATTAGACACTAGGTGGTTATTGTAGCAAGAACGTGAGGATGAAAATTGCATAGTTAATACTAGCTTGGTATACCTCATTGTAAACTATTTTCCTTTTGGATGGTCTAAGATCTTCTACATCTTCCATGGCAACATCTCCGCTACTTGGGACAACCACCAAATCGAGCAAACCAGGCTGCGCAAGCGATCGTACATATGACTCAACTGGAACCAGAAATAGTTTGTGAGGCAACCATAAAATCATTCATGCAGTATTGTAAAGGATTCAGCTACGAATTTCATGTAACAGACTATCCAACTAGCACCTGTCTCTGCGTTTAGGCCTTCTTCAGTAGCTTTCCGTTTGTTATCTCTATCATTTGTGACCAGCAACACTTTGGCACTGTCACCGAGGTGACTCTGGTACCAACGAGCAGCAACACGGATTGCTGAATAGAGAAGAAGTGGCGAGTAAAGAGCAGAGCATGCATAAAGTGTATATAGAATAACTGGAAATGGGATATACTGTACATAAATATAACCAAGCAAGTCAGTACCTCTATCATTACGATCATTTGGGCTCTCTCCAACCATCTCCTTGACATAAGTATCCCTGTATGTTTTTTAGTAAATGAGTAATCGTAACCATATGAACAGGGAAGAATAACATCTCTGATGCTAAGCAGATGCCAGTTCCGATGTGGACAGCTTTCCCGTCTCAAGGGACAAAAGCAGTTACTAATTAGTTGCAGATAAGTACTTGCATGTTTGTAGTGCAATTCGTGCAGAGGATAATTTTGCCAATGCAATCTTGCAGATACTGTTCAGGTTCAGGTCTAAGCACCATACATGCCAAAGATAACTGCAGTTGGGAGTGAACACTACTTGAACACGGTTTTAGGGAAGACAAAATAAACTTGGCCCAGTTTAAAAAGTTTACTGCAAGTCAGCTTAGTTACTCTTAAGATATGTGGCCAGAGATTCGGGGCAGATGCATGGCTCAAAAAAATCAGAGCAGATGCAGGAGTGATCTCAGTAGCTTGTTCCTTAAGCTTTCCTTGATTTCTCACTCTAGTAACAAACTATACTTTCATAGCTACGTGGTTTATCTGCACCGTTACATCCAATAGAAATCTCAATGACTTTTGCTTCAGATAGGAACTAAGCAAATCAACCAGAGGCTAAACTCACATCCAACTAATCGACCAAAACAACCATTGGGATATCCCAGGGCAGAACTCAGGCGTACCTGTGGTGCTCATTGGTGAACACGAAGAACCTCCGAGCCGTGTTGGTGCACAGCGTCTTGAGCCTGTTGTACACGGAGAGGTTCTTATTCTTCACTTCGTCCAGCACCACCGACAGCACGACAACATCCTCAATCGCCGGATTCTCCAACAAATCGATCTGCAGCAACCGCTCGGAGCATCAGCAATCGGAACCCCCGACCCCCTACAAGGCACGCTAAATACGAGACCAGAGGTGGGAGCGGGAAAGGCAGGGCCACCTGGTGGAGCACGACGTTGGTGTCGACGACGAGGATGGCGGCGGCGTCGGCGTTGAGGCGGCGGGCGGCCGCGTCGCAGGAGGAGCAGGAGAAGGCGCCGCAGGGGATGTCGTCGCGGAGGTAGTGCTCCCGGACAACCTGCGCAGACGGGGGGAAGGGGTTAGCTAGGGTTTCGGCGGGGCCTCGGCGAGGCGGAGGTTGTGGTGCCGAGCGGCGACCTTGACGACGCGGCCCTGCTTCGTCTTCTTCACGAAGGACTTGCTCTGCAGCATGTTGGCGAGCTCGACGGGGCGCGGGGGAGCGGCGGCGGCGGGGGGGCGCGGGGAAGGGGGGTCGGGGGCAGACCTTCGGCGGCGAATGGCGGCGGCGGCGGTGGAGGAGTACAGGGGTTTAATAGGTTTGGTGCGTGCCGTGGTCGGCAAAAGAGTACCGGGTTGAGCTTAGCCTGGGTCTGCGTTTAGGTTCGGGTTCTCGATTCGAGTCTGAGGTCAGTCATAGGATTTTCGTAGCAGTTGTGCCTAATTTGGATCTCAAGTTATTTATTAAAAAAACTTAGATCCATTTTTTGAAAAACTTTCAATCTGTTCATATTCAATCAAGGCAGTACAACGAACATCAGAAAGAATAAAAATTACATCCAGATTCGTAGACCATCTAGTGACGATTTCAAGCACGGAAGCAAACCGAAGACGCACCGCGATCATCGCCCCTCCATTGCCGGAGTCGGACACAACTTGTTGTAATAAATAGTCAGAAAATCATCGTGCTAAAGGCTTCATAGAACCAGCGCACTAGAACAACAACCGTCGTCAATAAAGAATAATATAGATCGGAAGGATTCAACCCAAAGGCACACGAACATAGACAAACAACGTCCAAATCCGAGCAAATCCATCAAAGATAGATCCGCCGGAGCTCGGCAGGGCACGGGGGAGCGGCGGCGGCGGGAGGCGCGAGGAGGGTCGGGGCAGACCTTCAGCGGCGAATGGCGGCGGCGGCAAAGGAGTACAAGGGTTTAATATGTTTGGTGTGTGCCGTGGTCGCTTAGTACTGGGTTGCGCTTAACCCGAATCTAGGTTTAGTTTTCAATTCGAGTAGGAGGATTTTCTTAGGAATTCTACACAATTTGAATCTCAGGTTATTTTATAAAAAAAGAAAACTTCAAATCTATGTATCACACAACATGGCAGTACGCAAATTAATTTATGGTTGAATGGTCAGGAGAACAGTGATATCATCAGCCCACCAGAGTTCAGTGCTAAACTTGAGACTATTGTTCGCATTATTTCTGAATTTATTTTAGGTTTCTGGCGATATTCGTTCAGTGGGAGGAGATGTTCCCGTCTCAGTCTCTTGGGGGTGCTCATAGAGTTAGGGTGTGCGTCCGTGCGTTCGTAGAGGTGAGTGTATACTTGTGTATGTGAACAACTTCAATTATACTGTTTTCAAAAAATATATAACAGATGCACTCGATGACTATGCCTAAATTATATCCTGACGTTCACCCCGATGAATAAAAATAAACCTCTGTAATTTGCAAAAAAATAAATCCAAACAAATTTTCTATGAATACATTTATGTTTCATAGAAGTCTCAAGTTAAGGTCAAATCACATTTTTTTCTCTTTGAAAAGCACAATAAACTTGCACTCTCTTTTTTTGCGGGGAGCTTTAGGAGCTTTATTCGACTTAAAGCATTCGTTCAATAGTCAGCCAGAAGGCTACTGACCAGGAAGTTAGGAGGTCTATGGATCCCAGCTCTCGGTCACAGCCAGTGTGCATATACCTCTCGTGCGTGTCCTGTTCCCGGCACCAACGATATTAGAACCATATCCGGATTCAAATGCCATCCGTGCGACAGGTCGACGTCCAGCCATGGCACGGAGATGGCATTCTCCTGGTAGTGCTGACACAGGTCGAGGGAAATGTATATGCAGTCGCGCTCGGTTGGCGCGACTGTTGGAAATATACACAGGTCAAGTATCATTTCCTTAGACCATGAGATTGTGCAACTCTCGGATACCGTAGGAGTGCTTTGGGTGTGCCAAACGTCACAACGTAACTGGGTGGCTATAAAGGTACACTACAGGTATCTCCGAAAGTGTCTGTTGGGTTGGCACGAATCGAGACTGGGATTTGTCACTCCGTGTGACGGAGAGGTATCTCTGGGCCCACTCGGTAGAACATCATCATAATGTGCACAATGTGATCAAGGAGTTGATCACGGGATGATGTGCTACGGAACGAGTAAAGGGACTTGCCGGTAACGAGATTGAACAAGGTATCGGATACCGACGATCGAATCTCGGGCAAGTACAATACCGATAGACAAAGGGAATTGTATACGGGATTGATTAAGTCCTTGACATCGTGGTTCATCCGATGAGATCATCGTGGAACATGTGGGAGTCAACATGGGTATCCAGATCCCGCTGTTGGTTATTGACCGGAGAACGTCTCGGTCATGTATGCATGTCTCCCGAACCCGTAGGGTCTACACACTTAAGGTTCGATGACGCTAGGGTTATAAAGGAAGTTAGTATGTGGTTACCGAATGTTGTTCGGAGTCCCGTATGAGACCCCGGACGTCACGAGGAGTTCCGGAATAGTCCGGAGGTAAAGATTTATATATGGGAAGTCCTGTTTTGATCACCGGAAAAGTTTCGGGGTTTATCGGTAACGTACCGGGACCACCGGGAGGGTCTCGGGGGTTCACCAAGTGGGGCCATCAACCCCGGAGGCTTGCGTGGGCTAAGTGTGGGAGGGGACCAGCCCCAGGTGGGCTGGTGCGCCCCCCACAAGGGCCCAAGGCACATGGGTGTGACGCCCCCGATTTAATCGTACACTAATCATACACGCAAACGTGTACGATCAAGATCAGGGACTCACGGGAAGATATCACAACACAACTCTACAAATAAAATAAGTCATACAAGCATCATATTACAAGTCAGGGGCCTCGAAGGCTCGAATACAAGAGCTCGATCATAGACGAGTCAGCGGAAGCAACAGTATCTGAGTACAGACATAAGTTAAACAAGTTTGCCTTAAGAAGGCTAGCACAAACTGGGATACAGATCGAAAGAGGCGCAGGCCTCCTGCCTGGGATCCTCCTAAACTACTCCTGGTCATCGTCAGCGGGCAGCACGTAGTAGTAGGCACCTCCGGTGTAGTAGGAGTCGTCGTCGACGGTGGCGTCTGGCTCCTGGGCTCCAACATCTGGTTGCGACAACCAGGTAGAAGGGATAGAGGGAAAAGAGGGAGAAAGCAACCGTGAGTACTCATCCAAAGTACTCGCAAGCAAGGAACTACACTACATATGCATGGATATATGTGTAAAGGCCATATCAGTGGACTGAACTGCAGAAAGCTAGAATAAGAGGGGGATAGCTAATCCTGTCGAAGACTACGCTTCTGGCAGCCTCCGTCTTGCAGCATGTAGAAGAGAGTAGACTGAAGTCCTCCAAGTAGCATCGCATAGCATAATGCTAACCGATGATCCTCCCCTCGTCGCCCTGTGAGAGAGCGATCACCGGTTGTATCTGGCACTTGGAAGGGTGTGTTTTATTAAGTATCCGGTTCTAGTTGTCATAAGGTCAAGATACAACTCCGGGTCGTCCTTTTACCGAGGGACACGGCTATTCGAATAGATAAACTTCCCTGCAGGGGTGCACCACATACCCCAACACGCTCGATCCCATTTGGCCGGACACACTTTCCTGGGTCATGCCCGGCCTCGGAAGATCAACACGTCGCAGCCCTACCTAGGCACAACAGAGAGGTCAGCACGTCGGTCTAAATCCTATGGCGCAGGGGTCTGGGCCCATCGCCCTTTGCACACCTGCACGTTGCGTACGCGGCCGGAAGCAGACCTAGCCTAGTGGCTTTCCAGTCCAATCCGGCGCGCGCCACTCAGTCGCTGACGTCACGAAGGCTTCGGCTGATACCACGACGTCGGGATACCCATAACTGCTCCCACGTAGATGGTTAGTGCGTATAGACCAAATGGCCAGACTCAGATCAAATACCCAGATCTCGTTAAGCGTGTTAAGTGTCCGCGAACGCCGAACAGGGCCAGGCCCACCTCTCTCCTAGGTGGTCGGAACCTGCCCTGTCGCTCCGCCTCAAAGATCCACTCGCGGGTGCTCCTACGAGCCTACCCGTCTTTAGTCACCACATGTATCATGTATAAAGTATATAGTATATACCCGTGATCACCTCCCGAGTGATCACGGTCCAATAGTGTAGCATGGCAGACGGACAAGAATGTAGGGCCACTGATGATAAGCTAGCATCCTATACTAAGCATTAGGTTTGCAGGTAAAGGTAACAACAGTAGTAGCAAGGACAGGCTATGCATCAGTATAGGATTAACGGGAAGCAGTAACATGCTACACTACTCTAATGCAAGCAGTATAGAGAAGAGTAGGCGGTATCTGGTGATCAAAGGGGGGGCTTGCCTGGTTGCTCTGGCAAGAGAGAGGGGTCGTCAACTCCGTAGTCGTACTGGGTAGCAGCGGCGTCGGTCTCGGTGTCTATCGAGAGAAGAGGGGGGAAACAATAAATATTTAAGCAAGCATATGCATAGTGATGCATGACATGACAAGTAATGGCGTTAGAGGTGCCCTAACGCGGTAGTAGGTGATACCGGTGAAGGGGGATAACATCCGGGAAAGTATCCCCGGTGTTTCGCGTTTTCGGGCAGAGGAGCCGGAGGGGGAAAAGTTACGTGTTCGATAGGTTAGGGAGGTGTGGCGGACGAACGGGTTGCGTATCCGTAATCGTCTCGCCGTTCTGAGCAACTTTCATGTAGAAAACATTTTCATCCAAGTTACGGATTATTTTCTACGAATTTCCAAAGTTTAAAGGTTTTTTTAATTTATTTAATTCGAATATAAACAGTGAAATGTTTTTTTTAACTCAGCAGGGGCAAGTCACACTCAATGACAGGTGGGGTCAAGGAACTGGGTTGACTTAGTCAACACCTTTACTAGTCAACCAATGAACAACACATTGGGCCCTACTTGTCATTGGCACAAACTATTGATTAGGCTTTTAAACAAAAGGGGCCACATGTCATCTATACATAGACTATTCTAGTCATTAATTAACACCTAGTAGTACTAATCTAAGCAAGGACCGGCCACTACTCCGGCCATGTGCACGACGCACACACAGCACACACAAGTTAGTAGGCTAGGAGTTATCAACATAAGACGTCATTTTGTGATTTTTGTAGGATTTAAACCATGCCTTATTTGAATTTGGTCCAATGGGGTAACTTGTAGCTTGTCGAGTGTACTACCAAAAAAATTAATTGCAGCTAAGTTAGACTTTGTTTGACCACAGTTTTGCTGTCATCCAGAAGGCTAATAGAGTAGAAATAGCAGAAGCTAGCCAGCGCTACAGTAACATTCAGTTACTGTAGCAGCGATAGCAGAGAAGCAAATTGCAGCGGCAGGAGCGGCTGCAAGCGCGGGCGGGCAGCAGGCGGGCGCGGCGCGGCATGAGCAGAGGCGAGGTGAAGCAGCAGCGCAGGCGAGGCCACATGCAGCCGACAACGGGGGTACGGCCAAGCGCCGGCCGGAGGCAGGCAAAGCGAGGCCAGAGGCGAGCGGGCGCGGCAGCAGCGCAGCAGCATGTGCGCATGCGGGGGTCAGACAGAGGCGGCCAGCGGGATGTAGGTTGCAGGCGGCTCGGCCGGAGGAGGACCGCAGCGTCGCCGGTGATGAGCGGGCGGACGCCCTGGCTCGGGCGAGCCCGAAGGCGGGGCTGTGGGGCACGATTCGTCGCGGGGCCGGGTGAGGTTGACTGGTGGTGGCCGCAGGCACGGGGGTGGCCGGGGTTGAGCGGTGCTTCGAGATCAGGCGATAGCCGGAATCGGAGCTCGACGGGGACGGAGCTAGGAGCAGCGAGAGGATGCACTGGAGAGAGCACCGGTGTCGCGGCGTTGTAGGGAGCACGGTTATGCAGTCGGACTCGAGCCGCGCATGCGGTGACCGCGACAGCGAGCTCGACGCCGGAGCCGTAGCTTGGCAATGGTGGCGCGTCGCGCAGGACTAGCTACGGCACGGAAACGGAGCAAGAACGGGGAGCAAAAGGGGGTGGGGCTCACCGAGCGGCACACACGGTGGCCCTTGGTGGGTTTAGTAGCAGCAGGGGATGACGAAGACGGCGGCAGTCACCGACGACGAAGAAGACGGAGATGAGCTCGATCCGCGCGATGCCGAGCCCGTTGTCTCCAGTGGCTCGGCTCAGGCGACGCAGCGGAGGGCGGCGAAGCTCCGCGACATCTCGCCGGGGCTCGGTGTCATCGGAGAGCGCGGGATCGACGGCGGCGAGCGGCAGAGGCTAACGGGCGAGTGGGGGAACGAGGGGAGAGGAAGAGGCCGAGAGGGAGCGCGAGGTGGAGTGGGGAGGAGACCCGAGGAGGCGCGGCGCTGGCGATCTTATCCCCTCGGCGGAGACGGCGAGGTGGTGCGATGGGGACGCGCCCCTGTTCATCCTGTTCATGGCGCGGTCGGAGGAACAGGGCATGGGGAAGGAGGCGACAAGGGGCGACGGGGGATGGGCCGGCTCAGGTGGGGTGGCCGGCTGGGCCGGTTGGGTTGGCCCAGTTGGGCCACGGCCCAGGGAGGGCTTTCTCTTTCTTTTTTTTGTTTTCTGCTTGTTATCTTTTTTTATTATTTCTTTTCTGTTTTAATTCATTTAATAGCATTTAGGCATTTTATAAAAATGTGTTTACTTCATCAAAATTACCGATGCAATAATAGACTTAGCCCGAACATCTTATTTTAATATTTGAAAAATTTTGTCGGTCAACTTATTTAGGATTTAAATTTGAAACGGTTTTGAATTAACCCGAGATTAATTACAGTGACAGAGGTGACGTGTCACCATTAACGTGAGATCACTGTAGCATGATTATCCGGGCGTCACAATTCTCCTCCACTACAAGAAATCTCGTCCCGAGATTTAAGAGGGGAGTAAGGGGGAAAGTTCTGGTTACTAAATTCTAATGAATCTTCTTGGTCTTGGTTGCGCTTCTCAAAGAAGTCGATCCATTACATCGATGCCTTCATTCCTCTGCTTCAGGTCATCATGAGAAAGTCATCATATTTTTCTTCGGGAACTCCAACGTACTTACGAATAGGTAGGGGGCAGCTCGGCTACGACAACAGGCTTACGAGGGGAACAATCTGGGTTAACCATGAATGAGCATAAGATTATCTCTCGAGTTGAACATATAAAATACTTCGAGAGTACGATACGAAGGTACAATGAGAGGGTCCAAGCAGATAGATAGCTGCTCAAAGTCTGAACCAGAGTGAGAAAGGGGTTCAGAACGGCGAGAGTAAGCATTGTGTCTGATACCAGAATAGAGCACTAGGAAGGTGGCCCATGAATTAAATACGAAGCCAAGCATGGAGAATAACCATTAGAAACAGGGTTGTACAGGAGAGTCAGGTTTCGATCCTGGGAACTGTGGGTTATGGGCCCACCATGTGGTTAAAAGTAGGAAGGGCGAAGACGTCTTGCGTGATCATGCCAGCAAGGCATGTCAGGGGGTAGCCTGTCGATTATGTCGGCAACAACGTCGATACCAAGGGTGAGGGACAAAGAGAACCATTTTCCTGCTCGTTGAACGAGGCGGACCATTAGGCAAAGTTCTCGTCCATCGGTGGATACCGGAATGTCATCGACAATAGTAACAGGTTCCTACTGACAGAGTTGTATACCGAGGTGCTTACAAAAGTAGAGACTTATTACTGCTTAGATCATATAAACCTCAAGAAGGTTAAACAAAACAATGGAAAGGAAAATGTGATTATCAGATTAACAGAACAATGGAAAGGAAAATGTGTTTAAACACACATTTCAGGGGTATACCCTTCCAAGTACAAGCAGAGCATGATATCCATGACATGATAGAAAGTAGATAACAGAGTAATTTCATGACATTGCCCATGCTACGGTGTTAGGATAAATGATATAGAAAGCTAGCATTGTGCTTCAAATGTTCTTATCGATGATAAGAGTACCACAAACATGCTTCGAGATAGCATTGACATGGTCTTGAAGCAAGAGTCGGTCTTGGATACTCAAAAGATTCATCAGGAACAACTTATAGAATAAATCTTACAATTTCCTCATGGAAGAATGATTAACCTTGCTAAAAAGGAAACTATAACAATAGTTCCTCCGGCCAGGTGTGCTAGGCACGATATCACCTTACTGGGTTACATAAAGATCAGTGCTATGACTCTTGGAAAATGTTCCAACCATCATATCTGACAAGTTTCAAATTTGATTGGTGTCAGGACACCTCAGACTCAGGATGCCTAAGAAGAAGAGGTATAACACAGTTGAAGAGACGACATTATATGATTCTCGGGAAAAGAACTATGGAAGCGAGTTTCGAACAAGGGTTCACCATTAAATCAAGGAGAGGTGAGGAGGTGATTGATTGACTCAGCGACAATCCATTGATATTCCCAAAAAGATGGATTTCCACAACTATGTGAACAAGGAGATAACATTAGCTAGATCAAATGACTTAATGATGTATGCTCGAGGAAAACATACTTAATTAAACATTGGTTGAAATGTGAACCCGAAATATGGGCTAGGTAGCATGACCGGTGTTAGAATGGTGATTCGATAACCAATGGTCTAAGAATGATTGTCGACCATTAACTACAAAGCGATACGGTTGCTAGAAGTACAGAATCCAAATAGCACCGTTCACTTGTTGGTACCCCGGTTGGAATCAACGCGAGGACTAAGAAGGAATGGTGATGATGAGAAGTATCACTATACCAATAATTCTTAAGAGGTGGAGCAATCCCCACAACATCCTTGATATTAAAAGATGGTAATACTCCAAGGTAAAGAAGAACAAATGCTGGATAGCAGGGAACTCCAGGTATAACACAAAACACAAACAAGTTTATGTATGTACGGAAGGCAATAAAGTGGTCAAAGATAAGACAAATCATCGGGGGCAAGGATAGTATTTCTCATCATGAACTCAATTGATATCCTGGAAGAGCTCATAAGGTCGATGATGATCACGACACAATTGTCGAGAGATTTCATGAAGATGTAATCAACCAGCGATGACATCAGGTCAAATGAATGATGAGGCGGAAGGTTATTGGAACCATGGGTAGGACACAACTTGAAATCAAGCTTGTGGTTCAAGGCGAAATGATATGATGAGGAAAATCGACGTAAGCTTAGCTCATCGTCGAGAATTGTGCTCCGTGAAGAAGGACCAAGTAGCACAGTTAAAATTTAGCACCATGATGATATAGCCGATCATGCTAGGAATGACTTAAGTGATTATTAACTCGTAAGCCACAACAATTAATTAAGAGTTATTGAACCAGAGTGCGGAATCGATTCACTTATTGGTGTCCTCGGTTGACGACAACCCAGAACCCGGAAAAATTGGAATCGGTGAGAAATAATAGTTGATGAAGTACCCATAAGAAGTTATGCAGTTCTATGATATTCTTGAGATACCAGAGTGTAATACACGACGGTAGATCAAAGTAAAGGTTGGTCGGGTGCAATGATCTGTAGAAGACAATTACTTTAACTTGTCCGAGAAATGGTACTTAAAGGAGAACATGGTCGGAAACATTATTGCAAAAGGCCAGATCTCGGATATAAGATGAACTTATACCAAAGGAATAATTTAATTTAAAAGAAGCTTTAATGATAAGATGTACATCGTGTCCATGGGCATGAACACAAAGTTCAAGGTCGACTCCCACTTCTCCAATGCATAACCTTTCATTCACTTCTCACTTTCGAAGAAGTTGTAGTGTTGAAATTTTATTTGGCAAAATACCAGAAGTGTATGGCTCGTGAAAACTTTCGAGTTCACACAGTTTAGAGAAGGCATAGGTTCAACCCATAAGGGCATCTTAGGAGTATATACCACAAATTTTAAGAATAAATAACACAAGCTCGATAGTAGAGCATGCTTGAGAAAGCAGATAATACAATTTACCAAAGGCATTATGTATCCGAGGAAAGGCTCACAAACTTATTGAATATGAAGGACGCTGTCGGATAAAATCCAACAAATGATCTGGTGGTCCTCAAGGGATCTGGTGTGAGCATCGGTACTCAACCAGAGGGAGAAACAATGCAAGGAGATCAGACTTTAGAAACAACTGACTAATTCAAGGCTCAAATGCAAGGAATTATCAATTCCAAGACAAGGGATCAGAAGCAATGCTCTAATCAGGGATTGATAAGTTGAATAGCCTTAAGGGTACGATCGATGGTCAATTTATTGGTCGAGATCCAGCTCATGTTTAAACTGGCGTCTGAGTCGGAAGGATGAATTATAGGATCCGACTGATGATTGCGTGCACTCGCACTCATGTTGAATCAATAGGATCAAAATGACGGTCGCAAAGAATGCCAATAAGATTACTATACTTATGGGATTAACCATAACGCAAGCAAGTAAAGAATTTCAAGAGCAATAAGTTACTGAGGATTTTTGGAAGATTGAATAGTATTTCGATGACCATTGTGAGACACATGAACAATTGGGGGATGAGCGGATACTCGATAAGTGCGAGAATTATCCGTAGGGGTATTCAGGTGACAAAGAACAGCAAGGCAGTAAGCTCAAAGGATTATCGAAACAACGACGAGTATTTCGGGGTTTCTTGTAATAACAAGACCAACTTGGAATAAAAGTAAGAACGACATGTGTAAGTATTTATCCATAGGGATTTTTCGGTGGTAGGGAATTGCAAAAGCAATGGCACAAAGTTTCAGGAGAACATCGGAGAGTATTATCAGAATCTTTTGTTGAAGCAGTCGATCATCTGTAATTAAGGGCTCTTCGGGAGAAAGTGATAACGAGATACTAATGATAGATTTAGCAAAATTCATTTAACCCGAATATAAGAGAGATCAGAGTCCCAGAGTATAGATCGAGGAATAAAAGATTCTAATACCACCCAGATGGCAACGTGGGCCCGTAAGGCACACATCCATGTTAGTAAAAGTTTTTGTAATGTCTAGACTCGACTTCGGCCAAGGAGTGTGGAAGGGGGATTCCTACAGCCAGTCGGCTCTGATACCAACTTGTGACGCCCCCGATTTAATCGTACACTAATCATACACGCAAACGTGTACGATCAAGATCAGGGACTCACGGGAAGATATCACAACACAACTCTACAAATAAAATAAGTCATACAAGCATCATATTACAAGCCAGGGGCCTCGAAGGCTCGAATACAAGAGCTCGATCATAGACGAGTCAGCGGAAGCAACAGTATCTGAGTACAGACATAAGTTAAACAAGTTTGCCTTAAGAAGGCTAGCACAAACTGGGATACAGATCGAAAGAGGCGCAGGCCTCCTGCCTGGGATCCTCCTAAACTACTCCTGGTCGTCGTCAGCGGGCAACACGTAGTAGTAGGCACCTCCGGTGTAGTAGGAGTCGTCGTCGACGGTGGCGTCTGGCTCCTGGGCTCCAACATCTGGTTGCGACAACCAGGTAGAAGGGATAGAGGGAAAAGAGGGAGAAAGCAACCGTGAGTACTCATCCAAAGTACTCGCAAGCAAGGAACTACACTACATATGCATGGATATATGTGTAAAGGCCATATCAGTGGACTGAACTGCAGAAAGCTAGAATAAGAGGGGGATAGCTAATCCTGTCGAAGACTACGCTTCTGGCAGCCTCCGTCTTGCAGCATGTAGAAGAGAGTAGACTGAAGTCCTCCAAGTAGCATCGCATAGCATAATCCTAACCGATGATCCTCCCCTCGTCGCCCTGTGAGAGAGTGATCACCGGTTGTATCTGGCACTTGGAAGGGTGTGTTTTATTAAGTATCCGGTTCTAGTTGTCATAAGGTCAAGATACAACTCCGGGTCGTCCTTTTACCGAGGGACACGGCTATTCGAATAGATAAACTTCCCTGCAGGGGTGCACCACATACCCCAACACGCTCGATCCCATTTGGCCGGACACACTTTCCTGGGTCATGCCCGGCCTCGGAAGATCAACACGTCGCAGCCCTACCTAGGCACAACAGAGAGGTCAGCACGCCGGTCTAAATCCTATGGCGCAGGGGTCTGGGCCCATCGCCCTTTGCACACCTGCACATTGCGTACGCGGCCGGAAGCAGACCTAGCCTAGTGGTTTTCCAGTCCAATCCGGCGCGCGCCACTCAGTCGCTGACGTCACGAAGGCTTCGGCTGATACCACGACGTCGGGATACCCATAACTGCTCCCACGTAGATGGTTAGTGCGTATAGACCAAATGGCCAGACTCAGATCAAATACCCAGATCTCGTTAAGCGTGTTAAGTGTCCGCGAACGCCGAACAGGGCCAGGCCCACCTCTCTCCTAGGTGGTCGGAACATGCCCTGTCGCTCCGCCTCAAAGATCCACTCACGGGTGCTCCTACGAGCCTACCCGTCTTTAGTCACCACATGTATCATGTATAAAGTATATAGTATATACCCGTGATCACCTCCCGAGTGATCACGGTCCAATAGTATAGCATGGCAGACGGACAAGAATGTAGGGCCACTGATGATAAGCTAGCATCCTATACTAAGCATTAGGTTTGCAGGTAAAGGTAACAACAGTAGTAGCAAGGACAGGCTATGCATCAGTATAGGATTAACGGGAAGCAGTAACATGCTACACTACTCTAATGCAAGCAGTATAGAGAAGAGTAGGCGGTATCTGGTGATCAAAGGGGGGGCTTGCCTGGTTGCTCTGGCAAGAGAGAGGGGTCGTCAACTCCGTAGTCGTACTGGGTAGCAGCGGCGTCGGTCTCGGTGTCTATCGAGAGAAGAGGGGGGAAACAATAAATATTTAAGCAAGCATATGCATAGTGATGCATGACATGACAAGTAATGGCGTTAGAGGTGCCCTAACGCGGTAGTAGGTGATACCGGTGAAGGGGGATAACATCCGGGAAAGTATCCCCGGTGTTTCGCGTTTTCGGGCAGAGGAGCCGGAGGGGGAAAAGTTACGTGTTCGATAGGTTAGGGGGGTGTGGCGGACGAACGGGTTGCGTATCCGTAATCGTCTCGCCGTTCTGAGCAACTTTCATGTAGAAAACATTTTCATCCAAGTTACGGATTATTTTCTACGAATTTCCAAAGTTTAAAGGTTTTTTTAATTTATTTAATTCGAATATAAACAGTGAAATGTTTTTTTTAACTCAGCAGGGGCAAGTCACACTCAATGACAGGTGGGGCCAAGGAACTGGGTTGACTTAGTCAACACCTTTACTAGTCAACCAATGAACAGCGCATTGGGCCCTACTTGTCATTGGCACAAACTATTGATTAGGCTTTTAAACAAAAGGGGCCACATGTCATCTATACATAGACTATTCTAGTCATTAATTAACACCTAGTAGTACTAATCTAAGCAAGGACCGGCCACTACTCCGGCCATGTGCACGACGCACACACAGCACACACAAGTTAGTAGGCTAGGAGTTATCAACATAAGACGTCATTTTGTGATTTTTGTAGGATTTAAACCATGCCTTATTTGAATTTGGTCCAATGGGGTAACTTGTAGCTTGTCGAGTGTACTACCAAAAAAAATTAATTGCAGCTAAGTTAGACTTTGTTTGACCACAGTTTTGCTGTCATCCAGAAGGCTAATAGAGTAGAAATAGCAGAAGCTAGCCAGCGCTACAGTAACATTCAGTTACTGTAGCAGCGATAGCAGAGAAGCAAATTGCAGCGGCAGGAGCGGCTGCAAGCGCGGGCGGGCAGCAGGCGGGCGCGGCGCGGCATGAGCAGAGGCGAGGTGAAGCAGCAGCGCAGGCGAGGCCACGTGCAGCCGACAACGGGGGTGCGGCCAAGCGCCGGCCGGAGGCAGGCAAAGCGAGGCCAGAGGCGAGCGGGCGCGGCAGCAGCGCAGCAGCATGTGCGCATGCGGGGGTCAGACAGAGGCGGCCAGCGGGATGTAGGTTGCAGGCGGCTCGGCCGGAGGAGGACCGCAGCGTCGCCGGTGATGAGCGGGCGGACGCCCTGGCTCGGGCGAGCCCGAAGGCGGGGCTGTGGGGCACGATTCGTCGCGGGGCCGGGTGAGGTTGACTGGTGGTGGCCGCAGGCACGGGGGTGGCCGGGGTTGAGCGGTGCTTCGAGATCAGGCGATAGCCGGAATCGGAGCTCGACGGGGACGGAGCTAGGAGCAGCGAGAGGATGCACTGGAGAGAGCACCGGTGTCGCGGCGTTGTAGGGAGCACGGTTATGCAGTCGGACTCGAGCCGCGCATGCGGTGACCGCAACAGCGAGCTCGATGCCGGAGCCGTAGCTTGGCAATGGTGGTGCGTCGCGCAGGACTAGCTACGGCACGGAAACGGAGCAAGAACGGGGAGCAAAAGGGGGTGGGGCTCACCGAGCGGCACACACGGTGGCCCTTGGTGGGTTTAGTAGCAGCAGGGGATGACGAAGATGGCGGCAGTCACCGACGACGAAGAAGACGGAGATGAGCTCGATCCGCGCGATGCTGAGCCCGTTGTCTCCAGTGGCTCGGCTCAGGCGACGCAGCGGAGGGCGGCGAAGCTCCGCGACATCTCACCGGGGCTCGGTGTCGTCGGAGAGCGCGGGATCGACGGCGGCGAGCGGCAGAGGCTAACGGGCGAGTGGGGGAACGAGGGGAGAGGAAGAGGCCGAGAGGGAGCGCGAGGTGGAGTGGGGAGGAGACCCGAGTAGGCGCGGCGCTGGCGATCTTATCCCCTCGGCGGGGACGGCGAGGTGGTGCGACGGGGATGCGCCCCTGTTCATCCTGTTCATGGCGCGGTCGGAGGAACAGGGCATGGGGAAGGAGGCGACAAGGGGCGACGGGGGATGGGCCGGCTCAGGTGGGGTGGCCGGCTGGGCCGGTTGGGTTGGCCCAGTTGGGCCACGGCCCAGGGGGGCTTTCTCTTTTTTTTTCTGCTTGTTATCTTTTTTTATTATTTCTTTTCTGTTTTAATTCATTTAATAGCATTTAGGCATTTATAAAAATGTGTTTACTTCATCAAAATTACCGATGCAATAATAGACTTAGCCCGAACATCTTATTTTAATATTTAAAAACTTTTGTCGTTTGACTTATTTAGGATTTAAATTTGAAATGGTTTTGAATTAACCCGAGATTAATTACAGTGACAGAGGTGACGTGTCACCATTAACGTGAGATCACTGTAGCATGATTATCCGGGCGTCACAATGGGAGAGTGGGATGGGGCAAACCCTAGGTCCAGATGGGCCTTAAGGCCCACCCTAGGGGGCGCCTCCCCTCTCCCCCTCTTGGCCACCCCCCATTTCCCATCTAGGGCTACCGCCCCTCCTAGGGGTGGGAACCCTAGAGGGGGCGCACCCTCCTCCCTCTCCCCTATATATAGTGAGGCCTAGGGCTGCCCATAACACGTGATCTGATCTCTGCCTGTTGGCGCAGCCCTCCCTCTCTTTTTCCTCATATCTCGCGGTGCTTGGCGAAGCCCTGCAGGATTGCCACGCTCCTCCACCACCACCACGCCGTTGTGCTGCTGCTGGATGGAGTCTTCCTCAACCTCTCCCTCTCTCCTTGCTGGATCAAGGCGTGGGAGACATCATCGGGCTGTACGTGTGTTGAACGCGGAGGTGACGTCCATTCGGCACTAGGATCATCGGTGATTTGGATCACAACGAGTACGACTCCATCAACCCCGTTCACTTGAACGCTTCCTCTTAGCGATCTACAAGGGTATGTAGACGCACTCTCCTTCCCCTCGTTGCTAGTTTCTCCATAGATAGATCTTGGTGACGCGTAGGAAAATTTTGAATTTCTGCTACGTTCCCCAACAGTGGCATCATGAGCTAGGTCTATTGCGTAGATTCTATGCACGAGTAGAACACAAAGTAGTTGTGGGCGTTGATTTTGTTCAATATGCTTGCCGTTACTAGTCTTATCTTGATTCGGCGGCATCGTGGGATGAAGCGGCCCGGACCGACCTTACACGTACTCTTACGTGAGACTGGTTCCACCGACTGACATGCACTAGTTGCATAAGGTGGCTAGCGGGTGCCTGTCTCTCCCATTTTAGTCGGAACGGATTCGATGAAAAGGGTCCTTATGAAGGGTAAATAGCAATTGGCATATCACGTTGTGGTTTTGCGTAGGTAAGAAACGTTCTTGCTAGAAACCCATAGCAGCCACGTAAAACATGCAAACAACAATTAGAGGACGTCTAACTTGTTTTTGCAGGGTATGCCATGTGATGTGATATGGCCAAAAGGATGTGATGAATGATATATGTGATGTATGAGATTGATCATGTTCTTGTAATAGGAATCACGACTTGCATGTCGATGAGTATGACAACCGGCAGGAGCCATAGGAGTTGTCTTAATTTATGACCTGCGTGTCAACATAAACGTCATGTAATTACTTTACTTTATTGCTAACCGTTAGCTGTAGTAGTAGAAGTAATAGTTGGCGAGACAACTTCATGAAGACACGATGATGGAGATCATGATGATGGAGATCATGGTGTCATGCCGGTGACGATGATGATCATAGAGCCCCGAAGATGGAGATCAAAAGGAGCACTATGATATTGGCCATATCATGTCACTATTTGATTGCATGTGATGTTTATCATGTTTATACATATTATTTGCTTAGAACGACGGTAGTAAATAAGATGATCCCTCATTAAAAATTTCAAGAAAGTGTTCCCCCTAACTGTGCACCGTTGCGACAGTTCGTTGTTTCGAAGCACCACGTGATGATCGGGTGTGATAGATCCTAACGTTCACATACAACGGGTGTAAGACAAATTTACACACGCGAAACACTTAGGTTGACTTGACGAGCCTAGCATGTGTACAGACATGGCCTCGGAACACAGAAGACCGAAAGGTCGAGCATGAGTCGTATGGTAGATACGATCAACATGAAGATGTTCACCGATGATGACTAGTCCGTCTCACGTGATGATCGGACACGGCCTAGTTGACTCGGATCATGTAATCACTTAGATGACTAGAGGGATGTCTATCTGAATGGGAGTTCATAAGATGAACTTAATTATCCTAAACATAGTCAAAAGGTCTTCGCAAATTATGTCGTAGCTCGCGCTTCAGTTCTACTGTTTAGATATGTTCCTAGAGAAAATTTAGTTGAAAGTTGATAGTAGCAACTATGCGGACTAGGTCCGTAAACTGAGGATTGTCCTTATTGCTTCATAGAAGGCTTATGTCCTTAATGCACCGCTCAGTGTGCTGAACCTCGAAGGTCGTCTATGGATGTTGCGAACATCTGACATACACATTTTGATAACTACGTGATAGTTCAGTTAAACGGTTTAGAGTTGAGGAACCGAAGACGTTTTTGAAATGTCGCAAAACATATGAGATGTTTCGAGGGCTGAAATTGGGATTTCAGGCTCGTGCCCATGTCAAGAGGTATAAGACCTCCGACGATTTTCTTAGCCTACAAACTAAGGGAGAAAAGCTCAATTGTTGAGCTTGTGCTCAGATTGTCTGAGTACAACAATCGCTTGAATCAAGTGGGAGTTGATCTTCCAGATGAAATAGTGATAGTTCTTCGAAGTCATTACCACCAAGCTGCTAGAGCTTCGTGATGAACTATAATATATCAGGGACATATATGATGATCCTTGAGATATTCACGATGTTTGACACCACAAAAGTAGAAATCAAGAAGGAGCATCAATTGTTGATGGTTGGTGAAACCACTAGTTTCAAGAAGGGCAAGGGCAAGAAGGGATACTTCATGAAACGACAAATCAGCTGCTGCTCTAGTGAAGAAACCCAAGGTTGAACCCAAACCCGAGACTAAGTGCTTCTGTAATAAGGGGAACAACCACTGGAGCAGAATTACCCTAGATACTTGGTAGATTAGAAGGCTGGCAAGGTCGATAGAAGTATATTGGATATACATTGTGTTGATGTGTACTTTACTAGTACTCCTAGTAGCACCAGGGTATTAGATACCGGTTCGGTTGCTAAGTGTTAGTAACTCGAAATAAAAGCTACGGAATAAACGGAGACTAGCTAAAGGTGAGCTGACAATATGTGTTGGAAGTGTTTCCAATGTTGATATGATCAAGCATCGCACGCTCCCCCTACCAACGAGATTGGTGTTAAACCTAAATAATTGTTATTTGGTGTTTGCGTTGAGCATAGACGTGATTGGATTATGTCTATCGCAATACGGTTATTCATTTAAGGAGAATAATGGTTACTCTGTTTATTTGAATAATACCTTCAATGGTCTTGCACCTAAAATGAATGGTTTATTGAATCTCGATCGTAGTGATACACATGTTCATGCCAAAAGATATAAGATAGTTATGATAGTACCACCTACTTGTGGCACTGCCATGTAAGTCATATCGGTATAAAACGCATGAAGAAGCTCCATGTTGATGGATCTTTGGGCTCACTCGTTTTTGAAAAGTTTGAGACATGCGAACCATGTCTGTTGGTGTATATGCATGAAGAAACTCCATGCAAATGGACCGTTTGGACTCACTTGATTTTTGAATCACTTGAGACATGCAAATCATACCACATGGGCAAGATGACTGAAAGCCTCGTTTTCAGTAAAATGGAAAGCAACTAGTTGGAAGTAATACATTTTGATGTGTGCAGTCCAATGAGTGCTGAGGCATGTAGTGGATATCATTATGTTCTTACTTCACAGATGATTTGAGTAGATGTTGAGTATATTTACTTGATAAATCACGAGTCTGAATTATTGAAAGGTTCAAGTAATTTCAGGGTGAAGTTGAAAGATCGTCGTGACAAGAGGATAAAAGATCTATGATATGATCATAGAGATGAATATCTGAATTATGAGTTTGGCACAGAATTAAGACATTGTGGAAATTGTTTCACAACTAATACAGCCTGGAACACCATAGTGTGATGGTGTGTCCGAACATCATAACTGCACCCTATTGGATATGATGCATACCATGATGTCTCTTATCTAATTATCACGATAGTTTATGGGTTAGGCATTAAAGACAATCACATTCACTTTAAATAGGGCACCACGTAATTCCGATGAGATGACACCGTATGAACTATGGTTTAGAGAAACCTAAGCTGTCATTTCTTAAAAGTTTGGGGCTGCGACGCTTATGTGAAAAAGGTTTCAGGCTGATAAGCTCGAACCCAAAGCGGATAAATGCATCTTCATAGGACACCCAAAACAGTTGGGTATACCTCCTGTCTCAGATTCGAAAGCAATAAGGGATTGTTTCTAGAATCGGGTCCTTTCTCGAGGAAAGGTTTCTCTCGAAAGAATTGAGTGGGAGGATGGTGGAGACTTGATGAGGTTATTGAACCGTTACTTCAACTAGTGTATAGCAGGGCACAAAGAGTTGTTCCTGTGGCACCTACACCAATTGAAGTGGAAGCTTATGATATTGATCATGAGACTTTAGATCAAGTCACTCCCAAACCTCGTAGGATGACAAGGATGCGTACTACTTCAGAGTGGTACGTAATCCTGTCTTGGAAGTCATGTTGCTAGACAACAATGAACCTACGAGCTATGGAGAAGCAATGGTGGGCCTGGATTCCGATAAATGGCTCGAGGCCATAAAATCCGAGAGAGGATCCATGTATGAAAACAAAGTGTAGACTTTCGAAGAACTACTTGATGGTCATAAGGCTGTTAGGTACATATGGATTTTAAAAGGAAGACGGACAATGATGGTAAGTATCATCATTAAGAAAGCTCGACTTGTCGTTAAGATGTTTTCCGACAAGTTCAAGAAGTTGACTACGATGAGACTTTCTCACTCGTAGCGATGCTAAGAGTCTGTTGGAATTATATTAGCGACTACTGTATTATTTATTAAATCTTGCAGATAGGATGTCAAAACATTGTTTCCTCGACGATTTTCTTGAGGAAAGGTTGTATGTGATACAACCGGAAGGTTTTGTCAATCCTGAAAGATGCTAATAAGTATGCAAAGCTCCAGCAATCCTTCTAAGGACTGGAGTAAGCATCTCGGAGTTGGAATGTATGCTTTGATGAGATGATCAAAGATTTTGGGTGTATACAAAGTTTATGAGAAACTTGTATTTCCAAAGAAGTGAGTAGGAGCACTATAGAATTTCTGATGAGTATATGTTGTTGACATATTGTTGATCAGAATGACGTAGAATTTCTGGAAAGCATGCAGAGTTATTTGGAAAGTGTTTTTCAATGGAAAGCCTGGATTAAGCTACTTGAACGTTGAGCATCAAGATCTATAAGGATAGATCAAAACGCTTAATGGTACTTTCAAATGAGCACATACCTTGGCATGATCTTGAAGGTGTTCAAGATGGATCAGTCAAAGAAGGAGTTCTTGCCTGAGTTGTAAGGTATGAAGTTAAGACTTAAAGCTCGACCACGGCAGAATAGAGAGAAAGGACGAAGGTCGTCCCCTATGCTTAAGACATAGGCTCTACAATATGCTATGCTATGTACCACACCTGAAATGTGCCTTGCCATGAGTCAGTCAAGGGGTACAAGAGTGATCCAAGTATGGATCACAGGACAGCGGTCAAAGTTATCCTTAGTAACTAGTGGACTAAGGAATTTTCTCGATTATGGAGGTGGTAAAAGAGTTCGTCGTAAAGGGTTACACCGATGCAAACTTTGACACTAATCCAGATTATTCTGAGTAGTAAACTGGATTCGTATAGTAGAACAGTTATTTGAAATGGCTCCAAATGTAGCGTAGTAGTAGCGTCTACAAGATGACATAGAAATTTGCGAAGTACATACGGATCTGAATGTTGCAGACCCGTTGACTAAAAACCTCTCTCACAAGCAACGTGATCAAACCTAGAACTCATTGAGTGTTAATCACATAGTGATATGAACTAGACTACTGACTCTAGTAAACTCTTGGGTGTTAGTCACATGGCGATGTGACCTATGAGTGTTAATCACATGGCGATGTGAACTAGATTATTGACTCTAGTGCAAGTGGGAGACTGTTGGAAATATGCCCTAGAGGCA
The DNA here is from genome assembly GCA_034509565.1 of Triticum monococcum. NCBI lineage: Eukaryota > Viridiplantae > Streptophyta > Magnoliopsida > Poales > Poaceae > Triticum > Triticum monococcum. The sequence continues at coordinate 679,616,697 of CM067845.1, forward strand.
ATAATAAATTGGTTATTATTATATTTCCTTGTTCATGATAATCGTTTATTATCCATGCTAGAATTGTATTGATAGGAAACTCAGATACATGTGTGGATACATAGACAACACCATGTCCCTAGTAAGCCTCTAATTGACTAGCTCGTTGATCAATAGATGGTTACGGTTTCCTGACCATGGACATTGGATGTCGTTGATAACGGGATCACATCATTAGGAGAATGATGTGATGGACAAGACCCAATCCTAAGCATAGCACTAGATCGTGTAGTTCGTATGCTAAAGCTTTTTTAATGTCAAGTATCATTTCCTTAGACCATGAGATGTGCAACTCCCGGATACCGTAGGAGTGCTTTGGGTGTGCCAAACGTCACAACATAACTGGGTGGCTATAAAGGTACACTACAGGTATCTCCGAAAGTGTCTGTTGGGTTGGCACGAATCGAGACTGGGATTTGTCACTCCGTGTGACGGAGAGGTATCTCTGGGCCCACTCGGTAGAACATCATCATAATGTGCACAATGTGATCAAGGAGTTGATCACGGGATGACGTGTTACGGAACGAGTAAAGGGACTTGCCGGTAACAAGATTGAACAAGGTATCGGATACCGACGATCGAATCTCGGGCAAGTACAATACCGATAGACAAAGGGAATTGTATACGGGATTGATTAAGTCCTTAACATCGTGGTTCATCCGATGAGATCATTGTGGAACATGTGGGAGCCAACATGGGTATCCAGATCCCGCTGTTGGTTATTGACCGGAGAACGTCTCGGTCATGTCTGCATGTCTCCCGAACCCGTAGGGTCTACACACTTAAGGTTCGATGATGCTAGGGTTATAAAGGAAGTTAGTATGTGGTTACCGAATGTTGTTTGGAGTCCCGGATGAGATCCCGGACGTCACGAGGAGTTCCGGAATAGTCCGGAGGTAAAGATTTATATATGGGAAGTCCTGTTTTGGTCACCGGAAAAGTTTCGGGGTTTATCGGTAACGTACCGGGACCACCGGGAGGGTCCCGGGGGTCCACCAAGTGGGGCCATCAACCCCGGAGGCTTGCGTGGGCTAAGTGTGGGAGGGGACCAGCCCCAGGTGGGCTGGTGCGCCCCCCACAAGGGCCCAAGGCATATGGGAGAGTGGGAGGGGGCAAACCCTAGGTCTAGATGGGCCTTAAGGCCCACCCTAGGGGGCGCCTCCCCTCTCCCCCTCTTGGCCGCCCCCCCTTTCCCATCTAGGGCTGCCGCCCCTCCTAGGGGTGGGAACCCTAGAGGGGGCGCACCCTCCTCCCTCTCCCCTATATATAGTGAGGCCTAGGGCTGCCCATAACACGTGATCTGATCTCTGCCTGTTGGCGCAGTCCTCCCTCTCTTTCTCCTCATATCTCGCGGTGCTTTGCGAAGCCCTGCAGGATTGCCACGCTCCTCCACCACCACCACGCCGTTGTGCTGCTGCTGGATGGAGTCTTCCTCAACCTCTCCCTCTCTCCTTGCTGGATCAAGGCGTGGGAGACATCATCGGGCTGTACGTGTGTTGAACGCGGAGGTGCCGTCCGTTCGGCACTAGGATCATCGGTGATTTGGATCACGACAAGTACGACTCCATCAACCCCGTTCACTTCAACGCTTCCGCTTAGCGATCTACAAGGGTATGTAGACGCACTCTCCTTCCCCTCGTTGCTAGTTTCTCCATAGATAGATCTTGGTGACACGTAGGAAAATTTTGAATTTCTGCTACGTTCCCCAACAACGACACCTTGTGATGTTAAGGTGAAGGTCACCGCCACGCAGCAGCACGAGGAGGAGTCGGCCTTGTGCTCCTGCGCTCCGGGCGTCCACTTCCGAGGCATGTGACCGGACATGGTGGGCAGGGTTGGTTGTCAGGCGGCTGGGGGCAGAGAGAGGGAGAGAGTGGGCGTGGTGGTCCCCCCTCCCCCGCACGCATTTTAAAGAACCAACAATGTAGTTGGGTGGCTGACACATGGGACCGGGGCAGACGTGCGCGCATGTCTGTCTCGTGTCCTCATGTCCATGTAGACGCAAGCCCGAGCCAAAGTTAGGACAATTTTGTATCCGCACGACCACCCTACACAAAATTGAGTTTGTGTTCGCATGTTGAGTCGTCATTTCTGCCTACACGAACCCAAATAGACAAAAACAGATGAAATGTGTCCATGCGTTGGAGTTTGCCCTTAACCCCGGCTCCCCCTCCCCCCTTCCGGGCATGTTTCTTCTTCCTTTGTTCCATGCTCTCTCGCTGTTGTACATGACGACGCAACCCTAAAAAAATCAAAATGATTAATCCCGAATGTTCAAATTTTAAACATGACAATCCGAACGTTTTTAATGGCAACTTTAGCTCACGTGAGATTGCAAACATGGCAACTTTCTAACCAAAAAAATGAACTAGGACAAAGTTATCATGTCTTAACAACTAAAGTTGCCACCTCGCGTCAACTAAAGTTGTCATAAAAACGTCGGGGATGACATGCTTAAAATCCGAACGTTCGGGATTTATCAGGTCCAAAAAAATGAGTTATTGTTCTTTTGTTCCTTTTTTTACGAATATTATTTCTTTTGTCCTACTTGGATCACAATTTTTTTAATGAGTGAAGCGTCGAATTAATGATTTAGCTTGAATTTTGTGTGAGCTGCCAATCGATGCCAATTTTGGATGATCCAATCCTCATTTGAAAAATCGACTTGAAACCAAGAACATTGGGGCTATACTCTAGTCCACTAGCAGCCACACCCCAGGACATTTTCCTTGGAGTAATGCTACACCTACGAAAGGGTTAACGCAATCCTTGTCCCGTGGTTGTTGATCACTGGATCAAATAATATCCATCATCTCCGTGCCGATGGCTCCAAACGAACCTGGATAACACCACCAAAAAGGTACAAGGAAAACAATGGCCCTACGCACGCACGTCCCACCCTCCCGGACTCGCATCACGAGAGACGGCGAGCGACACCACACACCGGGGAGGATATCGCGCAGCCGAACGGGTGGCTGCGGCACATGCAATCGCCTTATCCTCCGGCCGTCCCGACGCCACAAACCCAAGCAGTGATCACGCCGCCTCCCTCCCTCCCCGATGGATCGACGGCCACATAAATAAGCCGGCGCACCACCTGCTCCTTTCCGCCTAGCATCAGCAGCAGCAATGGCCGCCCATGCAGCTCTCGCCGCCACCCGCATCCCCACCAGCGCGCGTCTGCACAGCAAGGCCGCCTCCAGGCAGAGGGTGGACTTCGCCGACTTCTCCGGGCTGAGGCCGGGGTCGTGCTCCGTCAGCGCCGCCGCCAGGGAGGCCTCCTTCTCCGATGTCCTCGGCGCGCAGCTCGTCGCCAGGGTACGTATCTTGCCCAGAACTTCAGATCGGTCTGTATATATGTTTGTGCAAGCATGCCGTCCGGCTTAACAGGTTGATCGTGGCAGGCTTCCGGCGAGAACGCCGTGAGGGCGCCGGCGGAGGCGAAGCTGAAGGTGGCCATCAACGGGTTCGGCCGCATCGGCCGCAACTTCCTCCGGTGCTGGCACGGCCGCGAGAACTCGCCGCTCGAGGTCATCGTCATCAACGACAGTGGAGGCGTCAGGAACGTAAGTATTCATGATAACGTAGGCTATATGCGATTGGGAGGAGCAGGGCCGCAGCTCCGACGAAATGATGAACGTGGCCGGGTTGGTTTGGTTGCAGGCGTCTCACCTGCTCAAGTACGACTCGATGCTGGGCACGTTCAAGGCGGACGTGAAGATCGTGGACAACGAGACCATCAGCGTCGACGGCAAGAACATCCAGGTCGTCTCCAACAGGGACCCCCTCAAGCTGCCATGGGCCGAGCTCGGCATCGACATCGTCATCGAGGTACGCAATTATCTACTGTCACCCTCCCCTCCCCTCCCATGTACGGCAAAAGGAAATTCACAGTGCCACGCTGAACGTATGTGTCGTGTCTCAACACTGAAGGGTACTGGAGTGTTCGTGGACGGCCCCGGCGCCGGGAAGCATCTCCAGGCCGGCGCCAAGAAGGTCATCATCACCGCTCCGGCCAAGGGCGCCGACATCCCCACCTACGTCGTCGGTGTCAACGAGGGCGACTACGACCATGATGTCGCCAACATCATCAGGTATATGTCAGAATCTATTCTACTGCAATCAGTGACTCATACATACATGGACCAAATTGATCAACTCTGTTCCTTGCAGCAACGCTTCTTGCACCACCAACTGCCTCGCGCCATTCGCCAAGGTCCTGGACGAGGAGTTTGGTAAGAACCGAGCTGTCTGTCACCCCTTTTTTCACCTTGATCTGAGCCAGTTCTGATGGACTGTCCCGTGGTGACCGCGCGCGTGCAGGGATCGTGAAGGGCACCATGACCACGACGCACTCGTACACGGGCGACCAGAGGCTGCTGGACGCGTCCCACCGCGACCTGCGGAGGGCGAGGGCGGCGGCGCTGAACATCGTGCCGACGAGCACGGGAGCCGCCAAGGCCGTCTCCCTGGTGCTGCCCCAGCTCAAGGGCAAGCTCAACGGCATCGCGCTCCGCGTGCCCACGCCCAACGTCTCCGTGGTGGACCTCGTCATCAACACCGTCAAGACCGGCATCACCGCCGACGACGTGAACGCGGCGTTCCGCAAGGCCGCCGACGGGCCGCTCAAGGGCATCCTCGACGTCTGCGACGAGCCGCTCGTGTCCGTCGACTTCCGCTGCTCCGACGTCTCCACCAGCATCGACGCCTCCCTCACCATGGTCATGGGCGACGACATGGTCAAGGTCGTCGCCTGGTACGACAACGAGTGGGGCTACAGGTGAGCGCGCGCCGGCCGGCCGGCGGCGACAATCATCGACGGCGGAATTACATGCATGCATCTGTAAACATGATGTCTAACCTGTGGCTGGTTTTGGCGTGTGCGTGTGCAGCCAGCGCGTGGTTGATCTGGCGCACCTGGTGGCGGCCAAGTGGCCGGGCGCCGGGACCGGCGGCAGCGGCGACCCGCTGGAGGACTACTGCAAGACCGACCCCAACGCCGTGGAGTGCAAGGTGTTCGACGAGTGAAGTGAGAGCTCGGAGGTTGCCGCTGGCTTGACCGGACGAGGCTGATCAGAAAACGCAACGAAGCAACTACATTATTATCCTCTATCTATAGTCTATAAAATGTACCAGCTGGATTGTGTTTCATTCGTTTCGAGATTGCTCGCCGAGCATGCGGCTTGGTGCTCTATATATCAGACAGGATTCGGGCACAATAAGTTGACCCTTCTTCTGTGAGCTGTACTGAACTCGATATAATTCAGATATGTCAGACTTTCTCTTGGGACTTTTGAAAGTGTTCTTGTGCGACGTTTTGTCCAGCATGTGCTTTAAGATGCTTGGATCCAATGTCTAAAGATCGTGTAAGACGGATGCTTACTCTATCAAAACTCTCTATGTGATGAATGATCTATATGTACATGATGGGATTTTTGCAAAAAGGAAGTTTCTTAAGAAGGAATGAATTAGTGAAATTAATATTACTCATAAAATAAAATAAAAATGAAATTAAAACTTAAACAAATCAAAATAATGAAGTTTTCTAAGTAAAAATGGATTAACAAACCCAAGTTGGAGCGCGACCCCACTGAACCTAGCGTTTCCGGGTGTCACTTAGAAAATCCCCTTGGATATGCCTATACAAGGTTTAAAACCCAAGTAGTGGGTACAAAGCAAAGTAGAGGGTACAAACTTCAGGAATTTGCACGTCAGGATTCATTCACGTCGAACCGTACATCCTCAAGGTTTATTTTAAGACTTCACTCTTGTTAATCACATACATATATACATTTATTTGAAGCGGAAAGGTAGATACATACATGTGACACGATACTTTTGATTTATAAACATAGTTGAAGGGTTCACATACTTATTTATTTTGGGAACAAAGGTTTTGTTGCGAGGATACTAAAAATCTTTTGAATTCACACGCGTATTTGCCCAACAATTATATTTTGTCGCGAGGATACTAAAAATCTTTTGAATTCACACGCGTATTTGCCCAACAATTATAATTTTCCATACGACCCATCGGCCTTTGGCTATAAAATGATACCTTGTCCGTCTTTTCTCTCACACACAACTTTCTTATTTCTCTTTTGTTTAGTTCCATTCCATGGCTGGTGTGGGGAAGGTCAAGATCCACAGATCGGTGACGAGAAGAAGCATAAGAGCACGATTGGGATGCAAAAGAAAGCCTGCGAGCTTGCCGTCCTCTGTGATGTCTCGCTCTGCCTCGTGACAAGGTCAAGCTGATGGTCTGGTCGTGCAGCAGTACAAGGAACGGAGGGGGTCAAAGCATGTGTTTGATGACACGGCCTTCCTCATGAAGATGATGTACAGAACAAAATGGGATCTGCTTGCCAACCACCAGAAGAACTATGACCGGGAGATTGGCAACCTCATCAACTATACCTTCACGATATCCGTCGTTCGAGCTTAAATAACTTGACAAAAATCGATGAGCTTAAGCTCGGACAACGGACGGCGTGCATGTAGTTGATGAGGTTGTTGACCTCTCCCCTTTCGTCTTGCCCACCATCTTTCGAAAGAAGCCCTAGCACATGCTTTGACCCTTTCATCTTCTTGTACCGATGTAGAAGGACGGCGGCCACCTCGAGACGACAAGAGCACCGGCTCAGCATTGTCATGGCAGTACATCATGGGGCTATTGTCTCCAGAAGGGCACTTTCGGCCTGAGATGAGCTATTTTTTTAGGAACATGAGCATGTGAGAAATCTTGCGAAGAAGGATTTCACGGGGAGATTTATGTACACATATGCCGAAATGTACTTAAAACAAAATCTTTTGGGTTTGCATGCTTATTTATTTTCGGAACAAAGATTTTGTGGAGAGGATATATTTGATTTACACGGATGTGAGGAAATTTCTACAAAATAAAATCTTGTGGATTCACATGCATATCTCTCAACAATTATAACTTTTCAAATGTTCCACTGGCCTTTGGCTATAAAATGAGCCCTTCTCAGCTCAATCTCATATGAGCTCGAGTGAACAGTAAAATCCGGAAAAAATGTTCTTTTAATCTGAATTTTTTGTGGCAACATTTGGCAAATGTTTTCAATGGTTACAAAGTTTCATCGCGAAATAACATTCATAGAGGTCCTGGCGAAAATAAAATAAAATTAGCACCCCAAAAGTAGCTTTTTTGGAGCATCAATTTTTTTCCGTCTATAATATGTACCAGCTGGATTGTGTTTCATTCATTTTGAGATTGCTCACCGATCTTGTGGCTTGGTGCTCTATATATCAGACAGGATTCGGGCGGAATAAATTGACCCTTCTTCTGTGAGTTGTACTGAACTCGATATATTCAGATGTCTGACTTTCTCTTGGGACAATGTTCTTGTGTGATGTTTTGTCTAACATGTGCTTTAAGATGCTTGGATCCAATGTCTAAAGATCGTGTAAGATGGACGCTTACTCCAGATGACAACTTTTCTGTCAAATCTCTCTGTCAAAAACTGGCGATGAAGATCTATATAGGAATAGTGGATTTTTGCAAAAAAAACAGTTTCTTAAGAAGAAATGAATTAGTGGAATTGGTATAGCCATAAAAAAGGAATAAAATGAAATTAAAACTTAAAAATCAAAATAATGAAGTTTTTAAAGTAAGAATGGATTAGTGGCATTTGCAACACACTTTAAGAAGAAAGAAAATGATAAGAATAACTTAAAAAACTTGCAAACAACTTTGCACTAAAATTGCACTTTTTGTAGTATACAAAGAATAACTATATAATAGTGCAATTTTCATACTCTAGTGCAATTTTCATACTCTAGTGCAATTTACACACATAATGTATAGCATTTTTTAGGGTAACCACGTGTTTCATTCACCACAAATATGATGAATACAAGGCACGCAAGTGAAACCGACCAGAAGGGTCGAGGGCAAACATGTGTCCACATAAAAATGCTGAGCCTTCGACAACGTTTCTTGGGAATACCTACTCGAGCTCATGGTTACTTTAGGGTTTAGCTCTAGATGGCGGGATTGGATCACCCTGTTGCTTGTCACTTCTTCATCCGTCTTCCTCCTAAACGGCATCCCCGGCAAATCCATCCTGCATCGACGCGCCCTTCGTCAGGGCGACCCTCTGTCGCCGCTTCTCTTCATCCTAGCTATAGATCCCATCCATCGCTTGCTCAAAGCGGCTGAGGAAGAGCTTGTCATTGCACCGGTGCCTGGCAGGGAAATCAAATTCAGAGTGAGCCTCTACGCTAATTCAGTCGCGCTCTCCGGCAACGCTAGCTCTGGCACGCCTGGAAAAGCCCGGAGCGGCCGTGGGCGGGGACGGAACCACCCTGCGACGCCTCTGACCACACCTTATTCTGTGCGGCCACCAAGGTTGTGGTCGGCAACGCCCAGATGGCCAGCTTCTGGCATTCGGCTTGGATCGACGCGACGCCGTTGAAAGATCTCCATCCCACCCTTTTCAAGCTCTCCAGACGGAAGAACAGGTCAGTTGCGCAAGCTCTTATCGACGATCGCTGGATCACTGACCTAGCTTACGGCGACACCAGCTCAATCGCCCAGGAGGTGCTCAACCTGCACAGGCGGCTCCACCCGCGTCGACTGGCCCTCCAAGAAGCCAGCCGGGACGATATCACATGGAAGTTCGTTGCCTCCGGGCAGTACTCCGTGCGATCCGCGTACGCTGCTCAGTTCTAGGGCCGCGTGGAATCCCGTCTACGCACGGTGATCTGGGACACATGGGCGCCTTCTAAGCTGAAATTTTTTGCATGGCTGCTCCACCAGGACCGTCTCTGGTGCAACGACAGGCTACAACGTAGAGGTTGGATCAATAGCTATTTCTATCAGCTTTGCCTCCGTAACCTGGAAAGCTCCGACCATCTGTTCTAGCAATGCCGTTTTGCGACTGCAACCTGGACACAAATCTCCGCCTGACATTGCTGCCAGGCCATGCGCCAGGAAACCTGGATCGGCAAACAAAGCTCCATCAACAGATTACAGGCCATGGTCGAGGCCTCGCCACCAAATTACAGGAAGGGAGCTAAGGCACTCGCGATGCTTGCCCGTTGGGAGATCTGGCAGGAGAGGAACAATTGCACTTTCAGGGCAAAAGTGGCCAACGTGGAAGATGTGACTCTTGCGATCAGAAGAGGCTTAAACCTCTGGCAACAAGGCGGCGCCAAGAACATCCAGAGCCCCTTCGGGGATCCGCCGGGAGAGTAGGCTAGCGGTTTTTGGTGCCGTAGGCACCTTGTCCCCCCTTTTTTGTTTTTCTTCTTCATTCTTTTCTTGATCTTCGGATCCCCACCTTGTCACTTTGTCATCTGCTCCCTGCTTTATATCAATGAAACACCAGCCTTGGCCGGTCCTTAAAAAAATGCAAAAAGACCTCCCAAGAAGAGGAAAATACACTGGAGTCATTTGTTAATTCTGCAATAGCCGTCGTCACCGCTGAATACCGCTGGAATACAAGCGTTGTGAGCATGAAGAAGCTTGCCATAGGCAAAGCCTTCGTTGCTATGGTGTGTCGACCAGGGATCATCCCCATTCTTTTCGAACACCGAAGCCGCCGTCAGGCGTCGACATCGTCTAGGCCAAGCCCCAGATCTGCCGCCTTGAATGCACAAGCCCAAATCTGGAACCAACATTTTCACTTGCCCACCGGTAACATTGCGCATAACGTGCATAACGACGTCCCCCGTGACGAGGACGGGAGAGAGGACTGCCATGCCGGAGCTAGCGGCGTAGAGGCTAGGAACGGCCGCGGAGCGGGAGCGGCGGCGGAGCTGTGAGACGGCCAGCGCGGAGGAGAAAGAAGTAAGGAGAGAGCAAATGGATCCGGCAACTCTGGGGTGAATATGGTGTGGGTCGGGCCGTCGGGTCCGACGCGGCGAACGCGCTCGAGCGCCCTATATTTAGGCTGGATATGAGGGGCGTCGGTCAATCCGGACTTTTAAGACCCGGTTGAGGCACCCGGGTAAAAATTTTATGACCGATCAGTGATGGGATGGGCCGCGGACGTTTGAGACCGGTTTGGAGGGCGCAGATATATAGATGCTCTCAGCTCCAATGCATTAGCGAGGCTCATGGAAGCAATTTTGAGAAGTCACGGTGCAAACCTACACACGTACTAGCAGTAGCTTAATGTTTTAGCTAGATCAAGCTTGTCTTCTACTAGTATTTGTATTTTTCATTGTGTTTTGGATTGCATCCGGGAAACTCTTTATATGTTTGTTGCTTGATTAATAAAGGCCGACGTCGTTAAAAAAAAGCCACAGCACGCACAAGAAGAAAAGGCTCGTCATCGTATCGTTTACTACTAGCTGGAAGACAAACGGGCGAACGGGTCGTTGACAGTGAAGCATGTGGCGCGGATTGGCCGGTGAATAGGCCTCGCCGTTGGCGCGTTGCTCCCGCCGCGCGCTGCCTCCTGCAGTACAACTTGTACAAGTGTACCACAGGACAGGAGCTCCCGAGGCCAGCGGCAGTACACCTCCCCGATCCGAGGAGGAGGCCCAAGTAGTACAAGCCACGTCCACGCCCGTTACTCGACGCTGCTCCCCTGTGTACTGCCACCAACCTGAACCTGTACTACTGCTGCTGCTGCTTCTTGGTCCTCCAAAATCCCAAGGGTCGCGCGCCACGGCGAGGGTGATGCCGGGTACAAATATGCTCCCGCCTCCCGCCGATGGAGGCAGCACAACCGCAGCACTCTCACCGGCGTGTGTGCTTGGGTGTTTAATTTGGCCGGAGCAGCAGCGGTGGAAGGGGCATGCAGAGGAGCGGCCATGGGAGCTTTGCTTGCCTCTAGGCTCTGGCTCTCTCCTGTGCCTGCCTCTTCCATTCCTGCGGCTGATGGCCGTGTCTCCATACGATCGATTAGGATGGGTTCCTGCTGGGCCTGGTAATTCTGAATCTCCTTGAGCGCGCTGTAAGTTCATGGCTTGTTCAGGCTCTTGAAATCCCTCGCCCTCTCTGTTTTTAACTGCCCGTTTGATCGTTTCAGTGGAACGCAGGGGGTCATGCTGGGTTTCTTGATGGACCTGGCCGTATCCCCATTTCGTTGGGTGTTGTTTCCAAGCCATGGTTCCTGCTCCGTCTTTCAACCCCGAGCGTCCACCTACTAATTGGAGATTTGATTTGTGGCAGGGTTCCAGTCACCATTTGTGTGGAATGGACTCACCCAAAGATTAGAGCATCTCCAACAGCCACGCAACGCGTCGCGTGCTAAAAATCGCGATACAACGCCGGGTTAGCCAGTTTTTGCGCGCAGCGGTGTGCTGGCTCCAGCGGCCGCCGCAAATTAAAGCGCGCCTACGCCGCTCCAGCAGGCGCGCTATATTTCAGTTTTTCTACTACATATTTGATTTTGTAGATAGTTCTTCTATTACATATTTGATTTCGTAGATAGTTCTCCTACTACCACTCATCCGACTCGGACTCTGTCTTAGTGATGTCCTCCTCCGACGTCGGAGCGTAGGCGTCAAGGAACCGCTCGTCGCCGGAGTTTCAGGAGGACGCATCTCCTAGCGCTTGGTTGTATTTAGCGACCGCCTTTCGCGTTCGCTTGTCCTCGCGATAGTCGGCTCGCTCCTCTCTCCTCTTCGCCCTCATCTGAGCGAAGAACTGTTCCTCGTTGGTGTCTTCCGGGAAGCGATGACTCCACAGCGCCATGGCTTGCTCGTCCATCTCGGCCAGCCTGAGACGATGCTCCCGCCTCCGGTGCTTGCGATGATCCTCGTCAGTGAGAAGCCGCGGGAAAGGTGCCAACTCCTGTGCGCGCTCCCGCGTCGCCACGTCGGCGAAGTTCATGTCCTGACGGGACCGCAGGAGGCGCCACGCCGCAGCGTCGTACGCGCGGGCGCCCTCCTGGGCGGTGTCGAAAGTTCTGAGACGGAGCCGCATGCCGCCGCTCGACCGAATCTCGGCGGAGTAGGTGCCGGACGGACACACGCGGACGCCGCGGTAGCCTGTACCTCCCCGGCGCCGAGGCGGCATCGTGACGCGGTGGTGGCGTGTCGGCGGCAGAGTGCGGCAGGGGGCGATGGAGAGACGGAGAGAGCGGCGGAGGCGTTGCAATTTAGGCTGCTGCCAATGCATGGGTGCTTAGATGAGGTGCTAAGCACATTAAATAGCTTAGCAACTATACTCCTCAATGTATAGGTGCTTAGCTTATGGTTGCTAAGCTTGCTTCATTTAATGATTTAACAGCTAAAGCTCTTCATGTATTGGTGGGCTCCCTTCTTTTAAATGTTTTGCCTAGGTTCACGCGCTTAGCATTGGTTCTTCCTGGGGTCACCACACCCATCTCTCTCCTCTTAAATAACTTGTCACATCAGATTTTTTGCCTACGTGGAAGGCTTAGCACCTGTACAAGGTGGAGCATTGGGAGGGGCCTTATAGGCGCGCCGGACGCGGCGCGCCAAATGTAGCGTGCGAGCGGCCGCCTTTTCCCACGCGCGCAATCGTTTTCCGCGCGCGCTAGTTTCACGCCACCGCTGAGGCTGAAGTAGACGCTGGAGCTGGTGGAACTGAGGCTGTGGCTGGTGCAGAAGTTGTGGCTCTGGTGTCAGCAACTGGCACTGCAGACGACCTCAGAGCTCGTGGCACTCTGGCAAAAGCATCAGTTGTAGTCTTGCCTCTCCTCTCCTGCATGTCATCCTAGAGCTTCTCTACTGCCGTCTGAATCTCTGTCACCTTGATATCCAAGTCATAGAACCTTTGTTCTACGATCCTCTCTAGGCTTGCCTGGTTCTGAGTTAGGGTGGCTAGTCCTTTCTCAATCCGCAGGGTGGATGCAATCAGGTAACCAAGCTGCTCTTGTTTGGTTTTCAGGAAATATTCAGATGCCTCCTGTCGGTGTACTAAAGTAGGGGTACCTTAGTATCCCGAACTTGTACACGGGCAGTCGCAGCGACCCGCGGCAAGGCTTGCCGGGCGACCGCCAAGACCCTCCATGGTTCCTTTGGAGCCACTCAAGAACAAAGTATCCAAGGGCAAAACAAGGCCTCGGCAAGAGGAGCTTGCCGGGAAGGAGACAAGTGTTGGGGAACGCAGTAATTTCAAAAAATTTCCTACGCACACGCAAGATCATGGTGATGCACAGCAACGAGAGGGGAGAGTGTTGTCTACGTACCAACGCAGACCGACTGCGGAAGCGATCACACAACGTAGAGGAAGTAGTCGTACGTCTTCTTCCCGATCCGACCGATCCAAGCACCGTTACTCCGGCACCTCCGAGTTCTTAGCACACGTTCAGCTCGATGACGTTCCTCGGGCTCCGATCCAGCAAAGCGTCGAGGAAGAGTTCCGTCAGCACGACGGCGTGGTGACGATCTTGATGTACTACCGACGCAGGGCTTCGCCTAAGCACTGTAACGGTACGATCGAGGTGGAATTTGGTGGCAGGGGGCACCGCACACGGCTAAGGAACGATCTCAAGGATCAACTTGTGTGTCTTGGGGTGCCCCCTGCCCCCGTATATAAAGGTTGGAGGAGGGGGAGCCGGCCGGCCAGGGAGAGGGAGGCGCAGAGGGAGTCCTACTCCCACCGGGAGTAGGACTCCCCCCTCCAATCCTAATCCTATTAGGACTCCCGGGGGAAAAGGAGAGAGAGGGGGGCCGGCCCCTTCTCCTAGTCCTACTAGGACTTGGGGAAGGGGGGGGGGCGCGGCTAGGCTGTGGGCTGCCCCTTCTCTCTTTTCCACTAAGGCCCAATAGGCCCATTAGTCTCCCGGGGGGTTCCGGTAACCCTCCCGGTATTCCGGTAAAATCCCGATTTCACCCGGAACACTTCCTATGTCCAAACATAGGCTTCCAATATATCAATCTTTACGTCTCGACCATTTCGAGACTCCTCGTCATGTCCGTGATCTCATCCGGGACTCCGAACAACCTTCGGTACATCAAAATGCATAAACTCATAATAACTGTCATCGTAACGTTAAGCGTGCGGACCCTACGGTTCGAGAACAATGTAGACATGACCGAGACACGTCTCCGGTCAATAACCAATAGCGGGACCTGGATGCCCATATTGGATCCTACATATTCTACGAAGATCTTTATCGGTCAGACCGCATAACAACATACGTTGTTCCCTTTGTCATCGGTATGTTACTTGCCCGAGATTCGATCATCGGTATCCAATACCTAGTTCAATCTCGTTACTGGCAAGTCTCTTTACTCGTTCCGTAATACATCATCTCACAACTAACATATTAGTTGCAGTGCTTGCAAGGCTTATGTGATGTGCATTACCGAGAGGGCCCAGAGATACCTCTCCGACAATCGGAGTGACAAACCCTAATCTCGAAATACGCCAACCCAACATCTACCATTGGAGACACCTGTAGTACTCCTTTATAATCACCCAGTTACGTTGTGACGTTTGGTAGTACCCAAAGTGTTCCTCCGGTAAACAGGAGTTGCATAATCTCATAGTTATAGGAACATGTATAAGTCATGAAGAAAGCAATAGCAACATACTAAACGATCGGATGCTAAGCTAATGGAATGGGTCATGTTAATCAGATCATTCTACTAATGATGTGACCTCGTTAATCAAATAACAACTCTTTGTTCATGGTTAGGAAACATAACCATCTTTGATTAACGAGCTAGTCAAGTAGAGGCATACTAGTGACACTCTGTTGGTCTATGTATTCACACATGTATTATGTTTCCGGTTAATACAATTCTAGCATGAATAATAAACATTTATCATGATATAAGGAAATAAATAATAACTTTATTATTGCCTCTAGGGCATATTTCCTTCAGTCTCCCACTTGCACTAGAGTCAATAATCTAGATTACACAGTAATGATTCTAACACCCATGGAGCCTTGGTGCTGATCATGTTTTGCTCGTGGAAGAGGCTTAGTCAACGGGTCTGCAACATTCAGATCCGTATGTATCTTGCAAATCTCTATGTCTCCCACCTGGACTAAATCCCGGATGGAGTTGAAGCGTCTCTTGATGTGTTTGGTTCTTTTGTGAAATCTGGATTCCTTTGCTAAGGCAATTGCACCAGTATTGTCACAGAAGATTTTCATTGGACCCGATGCACTAGGTATGACACCTAGATCGGATATGAACTCCTTCATCCAGACTCCTTCGTTCGCTGCTTCCGAAGCAGCTATGTACTCCGCTTCACATGTAGATCCTGCTACGACGCTTTGTTTAGAACTGCACCAACTGACAGCTCCACCGTTTAAAGTAAACACGTATCCGGTTTGCGATTTAGAATCGTCCGGATCAGTGTCAAAGCTTGCATCAACGTAACCTCTTACGGTGAGCTCTTTGTCACCTCCATCTACGAGAAACATATCCTTAGTCCTTTTCAGGTATTTCAGGATGTTCTTGACCGCTGTCCAGTGATCCATTCCTGGATTACTTCGGTACCTCCCTGCTAAACTTATAGCAAGGCACACATCAGGTCTGGTATACAGCATTGCATACATGATAGAGCCTATGGCTGAAGCATAGGGAACATCTTTCATTTTCTCTCTATCTTCTGCAGTGGTCGGGCATTGAGTATTACTCAACTTCATACCTTGTAACATAGGCAAGAACCCTTTCTTTGCTTGATCCATTTTGAACTTCTTCAAAATCTTGTCAAGGTATGTGCTTTGTGAAAGTCCAATTAAGCGTTTTGATCTATCTCTATAGATCTTTATGCCTAATATGTAAGCAGCTTCCCCGAGGTCTTTCATCGAAAAACTTTTATTCAAGTATCCCTTTATGCTATCCAGAAATTCTATATCATTTCCAATCAGCAATATGTCATCCACATATAATATTAGAAATGCTACAGAGCTCCCACTCACTTTCTTGTAAATACAGGCTTCTCCAAAAGTCTATATAAAGCCAAATGCTTTGATCACACTATCAAAGCGTTTATTCCAACTCCGAGATGCTTGCACCAGTCCATAAATGGATCGCTGGAGTTTGCATACTTTGTTAGCTCCCTTTGGATCGACAAAACCTTCTGGTTGTATCATATACAACTCTTCTTCCAGAAATCCATTCAGGAATGCAGTTTTGACATCCATCTGCCATATTTCATAATCATAAAATGCGGCAATTGCTAACATAATTCTGACGGACTTAAGCATCGCTACGGGTGAGAAGGTCTCATCGTAGTCAACTCCTTGAACTTGTCGAAAACCTTTCGCGACAAGTCGAGCTTTGTAGACAGTAATATTACCGTCAGCGTCAGTCTTTTTCTTGAAGATCCATTTATTCTCAATTGCTTGCCGATCATCGGGCAAGTCAACCAAAGTCCATACTTTGTTTTCATACATGGATCCCATCTCAGATTTCATGGCCTCAAGCCACTTTGCGGAATCTGGGCTCACCATCGCTTCTTCATAGTTCGTAGGTTCATCATGATCTAGCATCATGACTTCCAGAACTGGATTACCGTACCACTCTGGTGCGGATCTCACTCTGGTTGATCTACGTGGTTCAGTAGTATCTTGTTCTGAAGCTTCATGATCATCATCACTAGCTTCCTCACTGATTGGTATAGGTGTCGCAGAAACAGTTTTCTGTGATGTACTATTTTCCAATAAGGGAGCAGGTACAGTTACCTCGTCAAGATCTAGTTTCCTCCCACTCACTTCTTTCGAGAGAAACTCCTTCTCTAGAAAGTTTCCGAATTTAGCAACAAAAGTCTTGCCTTCGGATCTGTGATAGAAGGTGTATCCAATAGTTTCCTTTGGATATCCTATGAAGACACATTTCTCCGATTTGGGTTCGAGCTTATCAGGTTGAAGCTTTTTCACATAAGCATCGCAGCCCCAAACTTTAAGAAACGACAACTTTGGTTTCTTGCCAAACCATAGTTCATAAGGTGTTGTCTCAACGGATTTTGATGGTGCCCTGTTTAACGTGAATGCGGCCGTCTCTAAAGCATAACCCCAAAACGATAGCAGTAAATCAGTAAGAGACATCATAGATCGCACCATATCTAGTAAAGTACGATTACGACGTTCGGACACACCATTACGTTGTGGTGTTTCGGGTGGCGTGAGTTGTGAAACTATTCCACAATTTTTCAAATGTACACCAAACTCGTAACTCAAATATTCTCCACGATCAGATCGTAGAAACTTTATTTTCTTGTTACGATGATTTTCAACCTCACTCTGAAATTCTTTGAACTTTTCAAATGTTTCAGACTTATGTTTCATTAAGTAGATATACCCATATCTGCTTAAATCATCTGTGAAGGTGAGAAAATAACGATATCCGCCACGAGCCTCAATATTCATCGGACCACATACATCGGTATGTATGATTTCCAACAAATCTGTTGCTCTCTCCATAGTACCGGAGAACGGTGTTTTGGTCATCTTGCCTATGAGGCACGGTTCGCAAGTACCAAGTGATTCATAATCAAGTGGTTCCAAAAGCCCATCAGTATGGAGTTTCTTCATGTGCTTTACACCGATATGACCTAAACGGCAGTGCCACAAATAAGTTGCACTATCATTATTAACTTTGCATCTTTTGGCTTCTACATTATGAATATGTGTATCATTATCTTCGAGATTCAACAAGAATAGACCACTCTTCAAAGGTGCATGACCATAAAAGATATTATTCATATAAATAGAACAACCATTATTCTCTGATTTAAATGAATAACTGTCTCGCATTAACCAAGATCCAGATATAATGTTCATGCTCAACGCTGGCACCAAATAACAATTATTTAGGTCTAATATTAATCCCAAAGGTAGATGTAGAGGTAGCGTGCCGATCGCGATCACATCGACTTTGGAACCGTTTCCCACGCGCATCGTCACCTCGTCCTTTGCTAGCGTCCGCTTATTCTGTAGTCCCTGTTTCGAGTTGCAAATATTAGCAACAGAACCAGTATCAAATACCCAGGTGCTACTGCGAGCTCTAGTAAGGTACACATCAATAACATGTATATCACATATACCTTTGCTCACTTTGCCATCCTTCTTATCCGCCAAATACTTGGGGCAGTTCCGCTTCCAGTGACCAGTCTGCTTGCAGTAGAAGCACTCAGTTTCAGGCTTAGGTCCAGACTTGGGTTTCTTCTCCTGAGCAGCAACTTGCTTGCTGTTCTTCTTGAAGTTTCCCTTCTTCTTCCTTTGCCCTTTTTCTTGAAACTAGTGGTTTTTCTAACCATCAACACTTGATGCTCCTTCTTGATTTCTACCTCCGCAGCTTTCAGCATTGCGAAGAGTTTGGGAATAGTCTTGTTCATCCCTTGCATATTATAGTTCATCACGAAGCTCTTGTAGCTTGGTGGCAGTGATTGGAGAATTCTGTCAATGACGCAATCATCTGGAAGATTAACTCCCATATGAATCAAGTGATTATTACACCCAGACATTTTGAGTATATGCTCACTGACAGAACTGTTCTCCTCCATCTTGCAGCTATAGAACTTATTGGAGACTTCATATCTCTCAATCCGGGCATTTGCTTGAAATATTAACTTCAACTCCTGGAACATCTCATATGCTCCATGACGTTCAAAATGTCGTTGAAGTCCCGATTCTAAGCCGTAAAGCATGGCACACTGAACTATCGAGTAGTCATCAGCTTTGCTCTGCCAGACGTTCATAACATCTGGCGTTGCTCCAGCAGCAGGCCTGTCACCCAGCGGTGCTTCCAGGACGTAATTCTTCTGTGCAGCAATGAGGATAATCCTCAGGTTACGGACCCAGTCCGTGTAATTGCTACCATCATCTTTCAATTTTGCTTTCTCAAGGAACGCATTAAAATTCAACGGAACAATAGCACAAGCCATCTATCTACAATCAACATAAACAAGCAAGATACTATCAGGTACTAAGTTCATGATAAGTTCAAGTTCGGTTAATCAAATTACTTAGGAACTCCCACTTAGATAGACATCCCTCTAATCTTCTAAGTGATCACGTGATCCAAATCAACTAAACCATAACCGATCATCACGTGAGATGGAGTAGTTTTCAATGGTGAACATCGTTATGTTGATCATATCTACTATATGATTCACGCTCGACCTTTCGGTCTCCGTGTTCCGAGGCCATATCTGTATATGCTTGGCTCGTCAAGTATAACCTGAGTATTCTGTGTGTGCAACTGTTTTGCACCCGTTGTATTTGGACGTAGAGCTTATCACACCCGATCATCACGTGGTGTCTGGGCACGACGAACTTTGGCAACGGTGCATACTCAGGGAGAACACTTCTTGATAATTTTAGTGAGAGATCATCTTATAATGCTACCGTCAATCAAAGCAAGATAAGATGCATAAAAGGGATAAACATCACATGCAATCAATATAAGTGATATGATATGGCCATCATCATCTTGTGCTTGTGATCTCCATCTCCGAAGCACCATCATGATCACCATCGTCACCGGCGCGACACCTTGATCTCCATCGTAGCATCGTTGTCGTCTCGCCAATCTTATGCTTCCACGACTATCACTACCGTTTAGTAATAAAGTAAAGCATTACATCGCGATTGCATTGCATACAATAAAGCGACAACCATATGGCTCCTGCCAGTTGCCGATAACTCGGTTACAAAACATGATCATCTCATACAATAAAATCAGCATCATGCCTTGACCATATCACATCACAACATACCCTGCAAAAACAAGTTAGACGTCCTCTACTTTGTTGTTGCAAGTTTTACGTGGCTGCTACGGGCTTAAGTAAGAACTCATCTCACCTACGCATCAAAACCACAACGATAGTTTGTCAAATAGACTCCGTTTTAACCTTCTCAAGGACCGGGCGTAGTCACACTTGGTTCAACTAAAGTTGGAGAGACAGTCTTCCGCAAGCCATCTGTGTGCAAAGCACGTCGAGGGAACCGGTCTCGCGTAAGAGTACGCGTAAGGTTGGTCCGGATCGTCTCACCCAACAATACCGCCGAACCAAAGTATGACATGCTGGTAGGCAGTATGACTTGTATCGCCCACAACTCACTTGTGTTCTACTCGTGCAAATAACATCAAACCATAAAACCTAGGCTCGGATGCCACTGTTGGGGAACGCAGTAATTTCAAAAATTTTCCTACGCACACGCAAGATCATGGTGATGCACAGCAACGAGAGGGGAGAGTGTTGTCTACGTACCAACGCAGACCGACTGCGGAAGCGATCACACAACGTAGAGGAAGTAGTTGTACGTCTTCTTCCCGATCCGACCGATCCAAGCACCGTTACTCCGGCACCTCCGAGTTCTTAGCACACGTTCAGCTCGATGACGTTCCTCGGGCTCCGATCCAGCAAAGCGTCGAGGAAGAGTTCCGTCAGCACGACGGCGTGGTGACGATCTTGATGTACTACCGACGCAGGGCTTCGCCTAAGCACTGTAACGGTACGTTTGAGGTGGAATTTGGTGGCAGGGGGCACCGCACACGGCTAAGGAACGATCTCAAGGATCAACTTGTGTGTCTTGGGGTGTCCCCTGCCCCCGTATATAAAGGTTGGAGGAGGGGGAGCCGGCCGGCCAGGGAGAGGGAGGCGCAGAGGGAGTCCTACTCCCACCGGGAGTAGGACTCCCCCCTCCAATCCTAATCCTATTAGGACTCCCGGGGGGAAAAGGAGAGAGAGGGGGGCCGGCCCCTTCTCCTAGTCCTACTAGGACTTGGGGAAGGGGGGGGGGGGCGGCTAGGCTGTGGGCTGCCCCTTCTCTCTTTTCCACTAAGGCCCAATAGGCCCATTAGTCTCCCGGGGGGTTCCGGTAACCCTCTCGGTATTCCGGTAAAATCCCGATTTCACCCGGAACACTTCCTATGTCCAAACATAGGCTTCCAATATATCAATCTTTACGTCTCAACCATTTCGAGACTCCTCGTCATGTCCGTGATCTCATCCGGGACTCCGAACAACCTTCGGTACATCAAAATGCATAAACTCATAATAACTGTCATCGTAACGTTAAGCGTGCGGACCCTACGGTTCGAGAACAATGTAGACATGACCGAGACACGTCTCCGGTCAATAACCAATAGCGGGACCTGGATGCCCATATTGGCTCCTACATATTCTACGAAGATCTTTATCGGTCAGACCGCATAACAACATACGTTGTTCCCTTTGTCATCGGTATGTTACTTGCCCGAGATTCGATCGTCGGTATCCAATACCTAGTTCAATCTCGTTACTGGCAAGTCTCTTTACTCGTTCCGTAATACATCATCTCACAACTAACATATTAGTTGTAGTGCTTGCAAGGCTTATGTGATGTGCATTACCGAGAGGGCCCAGAGATACCTCTCCGACAATCGGAGTGACAAACCCTAATCTCGAAATACGCCAACCCAACATCTACCATTGGAGACACCTGTAGTACTCCTTTATAATCACCCAGTTACGTTGTGACGTTTGGTAGTACCCAAAGTGTTCCTCCGGTAAACGGGAGTTGCATAATCTCATAGTTATAGGAACATGTATAAGTCATGAAGAAAGCAATAGCAACATACTAAACGATCGGATGCTAAGCTAATGGATTGGGTCATGTCAATCAGATCATTCTACTAATGATGTGACCTCGTTAATCAAATAACAACTCTTTGTTCATGGTTAGGAAACATAACCATCTTTGATTAACGAGCTAGTCAAGTAGAGGCATACTAGTGACACTCTGTTGGTCTATGTATTCACACATGTATTATGTTTCCGGTTAATACAATTCTAGCATGAATAATAAACATTTATCATGATATAAGGAAATAAATAATAACTTTATTATTGCCTCTAGGGCATATTTCCTTCAACAAGACCCCGATAAGAGGAGCTTGCCGGGAAGGAGACGAGACCCCGGCAAGAGGAGCTTGCCGGGAAGGAGACGAGACCCCGGCAAGAGGCAAGCACCTCTCTGTCCAGCGTCTCCCCTTTGATCGGCGCCCTGGAGCTTGACGCCCAGGGGAGGCTGATGAAGATGTTCTCGCCGGCCTTCAGGTAGATGCCGGGCTGGGGCTCTTTGGAGCCTGCCGCAGCGGCAGCGGCGGAGGAGTCAGTGGTCGGAGCGGCGCCTGGCGCTTCCGTGGCCTCCGGGTCATCGGTACGACCGTAAGACTCCCCGCCCGCATCGATACAAGACAAAGCAGCAAGGAACAAAGAATTGCAAGTACAAAAAGAAGAAACTTACTCCCCTTCCTCTTCCTTGTCGGAGCTAAACACGGAGAAGTCAAAGTCCGGCCTGCGTCTGGCGCGGGAAGGAGGAGGGGTAGGCTCCCTTGGTCGCTTGGCGGGAGCAGAGGCGGCAGCCCGGGAAGATCCCGCTCCGGTTGCAGCGGCAGCATGGGGCGCTCCCGCGGCGGCGGTGCTTGCCGCGGTGGAGCGCGTCGTGCGACGCGGCGACTGTTGATCCGCCTGCCGCCTTGCTACCTCCCCGGCCTTGCGGAGGCGTCTTCTTGGCGGAGATGGAGGCGCAGCCGGCGGCGGGCTGTCGGAAGACGAAGTGGAGGAAGAGTCGTTCTCCAGTGAGTCGCTCGCATCCCCGGCAGGCTCGCTCGGCTCGGCGCTGCTCCCGGCAAGATCTTCCTTGCCGGCAAGTTCCTCTTGCCGGCGAGCTCTTTCTTGCCGAGGAACTCCTCTCGCTCGGCACGAGTTTTTGCCTCTTCTGCCGCTGTTTCCTCCAGAGTAAACCTAAATTCGCCTGCCGCTGCGGCTGCCGCTGCCTCTTCCAACCTGGTGGCTATGTACGCCAGCTCCGCCTCGGTGGTGTCGCGGATGAGGCCGTCCCTCTCGTCGGCACGGATTGGCACTTCCACCAGGTCGTCGAAGAACTGCTGCACGACCTCGTCTGCGGGCTCTTGCCAAGTCGGCTCGATTTCGTGCGAATCGCACAACGGCATCATCGCCCGGATGCGGTCAAGCGCAGAGTTGTTGCACAAAGGGACGACGCCCTGCGGCAGCCTGAAGACTTCGGGGTGATCCGAATCGTATTTGAAGAGCCCCTGCAGCATGCTAGTGTGCTCGAGGACAGTGAAATTATAGTTGAGGCCTGGGCGCAGCCTCATAATGTCCGCCGCGTTCTTGAACTCCCAGGCAGGCCTTCCCCGTTCCTGCAGAGGGGCGATTCGGCGGCGAAGAAAGTCCGCGCCAACAGCACCGACGGTGAGTCCGGCAAGCCTAAGGCACTGGATCCTGGTGACGGCAATCGTCAGCTTGCTGTCTTCCGGGGCCAAGTCGCTCCAGTCATTGCCGCGCACTGCTGCTGCTTGGCGCCGGACGGTGAATGGCTGCGGGCTCTCCTCGATAATCCAGCACCAATCTGCTCTCCACTCCTCCCACTTGCCGCGGAACTCCCCTTCCAGATAAGATTCCTTCTTGCCGGCTCTTGAGACCCAGGCGATTCCGCCGGACAGGGTCTCTCCTCTCTCTACCCGAGGGATGAAGAAATGGCGGAAGAGAGCTACACTAGGGTGGACTCTGACAAAGTTTTCGCAAAGGTGTGCGAAAACTGCCATGGTGAGGACGGCGTTGGGGGTGAAGTCAAGGAGGTAGAAGCCATATGTGTTCATAATATCATAGAAGAACTCGGAAAGGGCGGGTAGAGCCTGCAGTAGAAGAACACAACAAAGAAAGGGTACCCGTCCGGAGCCTTCGCGTGGGCTTCAGCCGGGAGCACCCTGGTCCGGGGGTGAGCCCGCGTCTCCGCCGACCAGAACAGGTAATACCGCTCCCGCAATGCCTTCGCGCCGAGCTTAGAGGGGAAGATGGCTCGCTCCCTCCGCATCGCCGCGAGCCGCTGCGCCTCGGTCGACTTCACTGCCTTCCCCTTGTCGCCCTTCGGAGCCATGGCGAAGGTGGTGGAGGAGGCCGACGGTGGTGGTGGTGCTGGTGGTAATGGAGGGGAGCAGGGCGCTGCTCTCTTGTTGCTCTGAGAAGACGGGGAGCGGCGGAGGTTTTGAGATTGGAAGCAGCAACGGGAAGATGGCGCCGTACCCCTTTTTCCTCTGCTTATAAAGAGGAGGGGGAGGGGGCGGACGTTTCGCCGTCGCGAATTAACAACTCCCCACGATTCCGCCCACCACGCCTCCACGCTTTTACCGCGACGTGACGCATGCGCGCAGGGGCGCAGCCCCGCGCACGCCGCCCACGTCACGCACGGCGCCGCATTCGACGCGTGCCATTTGGGAAGGGCACGGTGGGTGCGGAGTCAGATGCAGAGTGAGTTATGGCGTGCCCTAGGCCGCGCGTGCCTGTGCACTGTTTTGGGCCTGGCCCAACAGCGCTCGGCACCGTGTATGGTCCAGGCCCGAGGGCTCCTGTCGGTGTACTAAAGTAGGGGTACCTTAGTATCCCGAACTTGTACACGGGCAGTCGCAGCGACCCGCGGCAAGGCTTGCCGGGAGACCACCAAGACCCTCCGTGGTTCCTTTGGAGCCATTCAAGAACAAAGTATCCAAGGGCAAAACAAGGCCTCGGCAAGAGGAGCTTGCCGGGAAGGAGACAAGACCCCGGCAAGAGGAGCTTGCCGGGAAGGAGACGAGACCCCGGCAAGAGGAGCTTGCCGGGAAGACCAACCAAAGCATCTCAAGAAGCTCGCTGCGGCGCACCGCGCGCCCCGGCAAGACCCGGTGAGCGACAAGCTCCCGGACGCGACAAGGCAACATCCGCGGCAAGGCGCTTGCCATGGCAAGCTACTACCCCGCAGCCCGCGCTCCAGCTCACCCACCAACGTGTCACCCTGGGACCATTCCTGGCGTACGTGGCGGGAGGCTGTGCAGCCGGGGGCATGCGGTGGCAAGCAGGCGCTGACAAGGAGCTATCGTGGCAAATGGTGGCGCCCCTGACGGTCCCTTTCCGCCCCGTCTAAGCGACACAGACAGGCATTTAATGCCTTTGTCCCCTACCGTCAGGGTTAGGTAGGATACAACTGTAGCAGGCGGTGGCGCCAACTACCACCCTTTTTACATTTTACCCTCACCTCTATTGCCACATGTCGGTGACCCCTTAGACATATAAAAGGAGGCCCATGCGCAACAGAGAAGGGGAGGACAGCCATTCTCACGCTCGGTCTCGCCAGCTGCTTGAGTGTACTGTAGCACTCGCCGCTCCCGAGCAAGAACTCAATACAACCACCAAAGCAGGAGTAGGGTTTTACGCATCCGTGCGGCCCGAACCTGGGTAAACCGATCGTCTCGCTCGTGCGCTCGCCTCGATCTGCTCTTTGTGCATCCACCGCCCCCTGCCGAACCAAAAGGGGCTCGGTCCGCCGAACCCCATAGGTGTGCGAGGGATCAGCAACCCCCGACACCTCCTCTTGAGTAGGCATCTTGGTAGCTTGCTCCTTCCTCGCTTTCTCCTTCTTGGCTTGTGCTTGGGCAAATGATGGCTCATTCTCAGTCATGACCACTTGGTTATCTTCAAAGTCCGGATGGATGGGAAGGTGTTCCTTATCCAACAAGTATATGCCTGTGCCCATCTTTGAGTTGATGAGCTCCTGAATCTGTGGGGCATACCCACAACTCCTCTTCTGGTCTGCTGCTGTCCTCTTGATTGTTTCTACCATGAGGCTCATGACTTTGAACTTCTGTGGGACGTCAAAGATATGAAGCAAGTTGATTGCATGTCCTCTGATCATCTTGTGATCTCCAGACTTGGGCAATAAGGTGTGCCTCAGTATCCAATTGATAGTGGGCAGCCCTGATAGAAGATAATGTACTGAGCCAAACTTGAAAGTGTCAAGTACTTCATTTGGAATCTCCTTGTACATGTTGGACATGGAGTTGTGGTCCATCTTCTTCTTGGCATAAACGTCCAAGTCATCTGCTTGCTCCTCTGGGGCATTAATCAGCTGAGCCCATTCAGCAACTATGGACTGGTACCTCGTACCCTCTGACATCCAAATTATCCTACCATCTAGATAAAAATGGACTGTGGAGTAGAACTGCATGATGAGTTCCTCGTTCCACTTTGTGAGCTTCTGCCCAACAAAGTCCTCTACTCCACATGCCTTGAAGTTGTCCTGCACTCCAGGGTAGTACTCTTTGTTGTCCTTGATGTATTGCCAATCGACCCATCTCATGTCACAGACAATGGGCTTCTTGTCTAGCAGCACTGTCTCATAGAAATCTTGCTGCTCCTTGGTGTGAAACCTGTAGTCAACTGCAATCCTTCTTCTTGAAGCATACGGGTCTGCTTCTCTCCACTTCCTCAGCCCTGTTTCTCTCCTGAGCTTCATATCCTCAGCCACAGGATGAGCATCGTTGTGGTCTGGGATCTTGGCCTTGAGCTTTCTAAGAACACTCTCTTCCTCTTCTTCTGCAGCTTCAGGCACTGGGGCCTTGTTCTTTTCAGCAGCTGGGATGCTTCTTGTATTTCTCTTTGGCTTTGGCTTTGGAGCTGGCTTGGCCTTAGAAGCAGCTGCCCCTGATCTTATGGCATCACCCATCAGCTTGGGTGCCTTTGGTGCTGGTGCAGCTACCTCTTCTTCTTCCTCCTCATCTTCCATAATGGAAGCTTTGCCAAGCACTCTGGCTACAGTTTTCTTCACCCTTTCTTTCCTCTTCTTGCCTTCAGCAGCAACTGGCTCAATGGGAGTGGGCTTCTCAGTTGAAGCTCTAGCCTTTGACATAGGCTGCCTGCCTCCTGGCCTTTTGATCTTCATCCCTGGTTTTATGCCCTGTGCTGGCTCAACTCTCTTTGAGGTTGCTTCCTCTTCTGCCACATAATCCTCATCTTCCGAGTCTGAGGTTGTCTTCTTTCTCTGTCTTGTGGCAGCTTTAGGCAGATTGCTAGGGGTGCTCCTGCTGCCATCATCTGAGGAACTTGATGGACTAGTGCCCTCACTCATATGCACTTGCTGCTCTGACAAGTTCTGGCTATCACTTTGGTCTGACATGATGCAAACTCTGACTGCTGACCCTGTGAATAGGTTATAGATGAGATAGAGTGGATGAGCATCACAAAATGCAGAGATTTTTGCAAAAGAATAATTCAAAAACTTAGTTTTAGTTTCCCACTGAAAGCATCTCAGATCTACCGATTTCTAAACTCGGTGATACCGAAGCAGTTTTGGAACCTAAACTAGTGAACTCGGTCAGACCGAGTCACAGTTCGGTGGCACCGAGACTGCTAGGGTTTCACAGAGTTCCAAAATCGGTCACACCGATACGTAATTCTTGGTCAGACCGAGTCTCACTTGTGTAATGGCATAAGCCAAATCGGTGGGACCGAGTTTTTCAACTCGGTGGGTCCGAGATGGTTTCGGCGGAAACCTAACCCTAAAATTTTCGAATTAAACCTAATCTATGAGTTCATTGACTGGATAGGAGCTTATCAAACGTGGCAAGAATCATGATGATCACAATGTGCTAGGAATCGGATTGGAGAATAGCACAAAGATCGAGTCCATACCCTAGTTCGGCGGAGACTCGCTACGGCGGCAACGGCGGGGTAGAATTCCCGTTGACGGCGACGGAGACCAGCGACTGGAGGCGGCTGGCGGCGAGGAGACGATCCGGAGACCAAGTTGGCAGAGCAGGCTATCGCGCGGGCGAAGGGGTTCGGAGAAATTTCCAATTTTTTGCCCGTGACTATATATAGCCCGACCCTGTCGGTGTGACCGAGTGGAACAACTCGGTGGCACCGAGATGCAAAATGGTATACAGTTGTTGCAACTCGGTGTGACCGAGTGGTTCAAATCGGTTGCACCGAGATAGAAACCCTAGATCAACTTAATGATCTCGGTAGGACCAAAAGTAAGGAATCGGTCAGACCGAGAATCACAAAGAGGTTTTGGAAGTTTAAGTCTATGACGAATCGGGGACTCTGAGCGCTCCTCACACAGAGTGGTTCGAAACTGACTTGATCAAATTTTGTGATGCAGCATGAATAGAGTTTGAGACGAGAAAAGCATAGATAGCTAGAGGAGGTTCTTAGGCATTCTTGTCCATCCACTTGGCAAAAGGAAATAAAACCAAACAACCAAAACAACAAGTGGATGTCCTCGAATGAGTAAAATATGCAACCAACATGCTCACACAATAAGATGGCAAATGAAATATGTGACAAAGCATGCACAACCAATTCTAGCATCTATCAAGCAATTTGCGATGACTAGGTCATTTATATATGAGTATATTGACTTAGGAGTCAAGTGAGAACACTTGATCATAGGTCATACTCATCGTTTTAAGCTCAAGTGGGGTTACCACTTTTACATAAAGCATTGTTGTGTTCACATCTTTAGAGTTGCTTTAGCTCAAGTCTTAGAGTAAAGCTCCCCTAGATGTGATATCCCCCCTAAGAGGGATGAACTAACCTTGGGTTTTGTCGATGATGACTTCATGTAGATGTTGAAGATGAGGATGCTCAATGTTGATGTAGATCACTTGGAGCTATCCATTTGAGTGAATTGCACTTTCAATACCTACATGGGTTAGTCCCACAAGGAACAAACAAGGATATCCATAGACATAGAGTGATGCACACACAAGATGATGTCCATGAAAACTTTTAGGTTACCTTGTCCCTTGTCTTACCAACAAAAGGGTTTGTGACTCCTTGAACTAGTGCAAGATGTGGAAGTTGATTGCACTTGTTCTTGCCAAAATGATAAGAATGAAGTATGTTGGCAGAGTCACCCTCAAGAACTCTCTAGTTCTTCTTCTTTTGGACCCACAGCATCTTGATGGGAATCCTTGGAGTTGTAGTCGTACTTGATGAAGTGGAACTTGACGTGGTCTTGGGAATCCACTTGACTAAGGTCTTAGGAGCTTCTTCAAATGCATCAATCTCCTCTTGAAGCTTGTCCTTGCCTTTTTGCTTGTAGTCTTGTGGTGGAAGATCATCTTGAGCTTGTGTCCCCTTGAAGGAAGTATCATACCTCTCTTGTTGAGGAACAAACTTTGTCTTGGGGTATTGACCTTCTTCCCACTCAACTCCACTGGCATTGAACTTTCGTTCAAAACCAACACCTTGATTCTTCCGGTGCATTCCTTGATTGCGCACAATTTCCTCGAATTGCTTACTCCCGGCAAGGCTTTTGTACACTCCTTTCTCTATAATTCCCTTCAATAAGCTATTTTCTTGCTCAAGTGTAACTTGGCTAAGAGAATCATTAGTGGAATCAAGAGAACTACTAGAAGCAACAATATTGGATTTAGCATGATCATTGTTACTACTAGAGGAAGAATCTTTCTTGTTCTTGTTACTAGACTTGACTTGAGCCATGTAAGTGGATAAGAGTAAACGCTTGGCAATGTAAGAAGAACTTTTCTTGCGGAGATCATCATTGATTGCTTTTAAAAACTCATGCTCTTTCTCAAGATTGAGCTTTTCAAAGCGTAATTTCTCATGAGCTCTTAAAAGTTCTCGATGATCTTCGAAGATAGTTTCATGAGCTAACTTAAGAGTGTTTAGTTCTTTAGTTAGAGCCTCAATCTTCTCCTTATCATTGTCATTCGTTTTATCTTGATTAGCATGATTAATTGACGTTTCATCATAGTATTCGTCACTAGAGTTGTCAACAAGCAAATCATCATCACCTAACAAGTCATCTTCATCACTATTAAAATCAACATACTCGGGGTGTGTTACCTTAGGACCTTTGGCCATGAAGCATCTTCCAATTCCTTCATTTGGTGAGTCAAATATGTCGTAGGAGTTGGATGACACAAGTGCTAGACCGGCAACACCTTCATCTTGAGTATCTTCGGAGTCGGAGTGATAACTTCTCTCGGAGTGGCTGTCGGAGTCGGAGCCGGATACCCATTCACCAACATGAGCTTGATGTATTCGTTTTGTGTAGCTCCTTGATGATTTTTCCTTCCTTTCCGAATCCTTGCTTCTCAGTGAGTATCTTCGTTCATAACGATCATCTCTACTCCTTCTCTCTCTTGGTGGTGAATCTTTGCTTCTTCTTTTTGGAGAATCTTCTCTTCTCTTGTAGGGAGCCGTACACTCATTGGAATAGTGTCCGGGTCTTCCACAATTGTAGCAGTTTCGCTCTCGACTAGAAGATCTTTTGTTATTGTAGGACCTTGACTTGGAGCTTCTATCTTTGCTTCTACTCTTGTAGAACTTGTTGAAGTTCTTCACCATTAAGCTCAATTCTTCATTGAAGTTTTGTTTCTCATTTGATGATGTAGGGGCTTCACATGAGGCTTTGTAGGCACCACTTGATTTGTTGTGAAGTTCCTCTTTATCCTTAAGTGACATCTCATGAGCACCAATTCTTCCAATCACCTCCGTTGGCTTGAGATCTTTGTAATTGGGCATCATTTGGATCAATGTGCACATGGTATCATATTTTCCATCCAAGGCTCTTAGAATCTTCTTGATGATGAATCTATCGGTCATCTCTTCACTTCCTAAGCCGGCAATCTCATTTGTGATGAGAGCAAGCCTAGAGTACATTTCAGCGACACCTTCACCATCCTTCATTTTGAACTTTTCAAGTTAACTTTGAAGCACATCCAACTTGGATTCCTTGACGGAGTCGGTACCTTCGTGCATATCAATCAAAGTGTCCCAAATTTCCTTTGCATTCTCAAGACGACTGATTTTGTTGAATTCTTCGGGGCACATTCCGTTGAAGAGAATATCACAAGCTTGAGCATTGTATTGCAACATCTTCAACTCATCCGCGTTAGCTTCACGGTTTGGTTCTCTCCCATCAAAGAAGTCACCTTGCAAACCAACACACACAATTGCCCAAATGGCGGGGTTATGTCCAAGAATATGCATTTTCATTTTATGCTTCCAACTAGCAAAATTAGTACCATCAAAGTAAGGACCTCTACGGTGATAATTTCCTTCGCTAGACGCCATACTATCCTAGGTTGTGAAACCAAGGCTATGACCACCAAAAGCTATGGAAATCAAAGAAAATGGAAACCAAAGCTCTGATACCACTTGTAGGATCGAAAGTATGTCTAGAGGGGGGGGGGTGATTAGACTACTTGACCAAATAAAAACTTAACCTTTTCCCAATTTTAGTTCTTGGCAGATTTTAGCTATTTTAGGACAAGTCAAGCAATCATCACACAATTCAAGCAAGCATGCAAAGAGTATATTGACAGCGGAAAGTAAAGTATGCAACTTGCAAGAATGTAAAGGGAAGGGTTTGGAGAATTCAAACGCAATTGGAGACACAAATGTTTTTCCCGTGGTTCGGATAGGTGGTGCTATCCTACATCGACGTTGATGGAGACTTCAACCCACGAAGGGTAACGGTTGCGCGAGTCCACGGAGGGCTCCACCCAGGAAGGGTCCACGAAGTAGCAACCTTGTCTATCCCACCATGGCCATCGCCCACGAAGGACTTGCCTCACTAGCGGTAGATCTTCACGAAGTAGGCGATCTCCTTGCCCTTACAAACTCCTTGGTTCAACTCCACAATCTTGTCGGAGGCTCCCAAGTGACACCTAGCCAATCTAGGAGACACCACTCTCCAAAAAGTAACAAATGGTGTGTTGATGATGAACTCCTTGCTCTTGTGCTTCAAATGATAGTCTCCCCAACACTCAACTCTCTCTCATAGGATTTGGATCTGATGGAAAGAAGGTTTGAGTGGAAAGCAACTTGGGGAAGGCTAGAGATCAAGATTCATATGGTAGGAATGGAATGTCTTGGTCTCAACACATGAGTAGGTGGTTCTCTCTCAGAACATATGAGTTGGAATTGTGTATGTGTTCTGATGGCTCTCTCTTTTGATGAAGAGGAGGTGGAGGGGGTATATATAGCCTCCACACAAAATCCAACCGTTACACACAATCTACCAATCTCGGTGGGACCGAATCAACAAACTCGGTCAGACCGAAAAGGTAAACCTAGTGACTGCTAGAGATTTTCGGTGGGACTGACATGCAACTCGGTAGGACCGATTCTGTTAGGGTTTGGGCATAACGTAATCTCGGTGAGACCGATTACACAAACTCGGTGAGACCGAGTTTGGTAATAAGCTAACCAGAGAGTTGGTCAGGTAAACTCGGTGGGACCGATTTGCTCTTTCGGTGAGACCGAAATGTTACAAAAAGGAAACAGAGAGTTCACATGGCAATCTCGGTGGGACCGATTCGCTCTTTCGGTGAGACCGAAAAGTTACGAAAGGGAAACAGAGAGTTTGCAATCCCATCTCGGTGAGACCGAGATCCCTATCGGTAGGACCGAATTGCTAGGGTTTGGCAGTGGCTTATGACAAGTGAAACTCGGTGGCGCCGGGTAGATAGAATCGGTATGACCGAGTTTGGCTTAGGGTTTAGGTCATTTGTGGATATGGGAAAGTAGTTGAGGATTTTGGAGCATATCACTAAGCACATGAAGCAAGAGGCTCATTAAGCAACACCTCATCTCTCCTTTATAGTATTGGCTTTTCCTAAAGACTCAATGTGATCTTGGATCACTAAAATATAAAATGAAGAGTCTTGAGCTTTTGAGCTTGAGCCAATCCTTTTTCCTTAGCATTTTGAGGGTTCCACTTTCACATCCATGCGATGCCAATCATTGAGCTTTCCTGAAATAATCATCTTGGAATAGCATTAGCTCAATGAGCTATATGTTGTTATGAATTACCAAAACCACCTAGGGATAGTTGCACTTTCACACGACCTTGGTAAGAGCTACAAGCTTCAATTGGCAACCCCTTATCTACGTGGGAGTGAGATTCTTTTGATCAACTAGAGAACCATTGCATCATCATTTTTCAAAGACCAATCTAGACACAAGTGTATTTTTCTCATTAGAACTTTCGAGTGAGCATACTGAGCACCGTCAAGCATGGGCCTATGTTACCTATATGAGTGATTTTGTATGTAGAGGCATGGCAATCATGTGTGCTACACTTGAGTAATTCGGGATTACCTCAACACCTTCGGAATTACCCGAGGTGGTGGTTTATTTCATGGACATACTCAACACTTTCGGCCTCTAACTCTTTAATCCCGGCGTCATTGTCCAAAATAGACATTTCTACTCTCCATGCGGTGAAGGCTATCATAGGAGCCCCCGACTCTGATCCCTATTTAGTGATATAAGGTGACTATAGCGCGGGGGGTGGGGGTGGGGGTGGGTGAATATGCGGCTACAAAATTTAACTTTCTTAGTAGTGGTGTGTCTCCGACGAATCTGTCCTTGGTGGATTTGCTCGGATCTGGTCATAGTTCGTCTACGTTCATGTGTTTTCAGGTTGGATCCTTCCAATCTACGTTACTCTTCATCAACGGCGGTTGCTGTTCTATCGCGTTGGTCCTATGGGGCCTTAGCATGACGACTTCCCGATTGTCTACTACAACAAGTCTTGCTCGGCTCCGGCGAGGGAGGGGCAATGATGGCGGCGCGCCTTCGGCTCGCTTCAGTGTTTGTAGTCGGCGCTATGTGGTCTACAGATCTGGATGTAATTTTTGTTATTTCTGATGTTCGTTGTACTACCATAATTGAAGATGAATAGATGAGAAGTTTTCTCGCAAAAAAAGTAGAGGTAATGAGGTGACATCCAAACCTTTACAAACTTCTGGAACTAAATCCACAAACTTAGAAGTTTTAGGAGGACAACAAACCATCGTTCCCTACAAACCCAAGACTAATGAACAAGATGAAGAAATCAAGGGGGGGGGGGGGTCAAGTTGGCTAGGTGAGATCACAAATTTAGGATTTCTTTCTTTTTCTCTCAACAAATCGAATTTGGGTTTGCTTGAGAGGGAGGAATGTAAGCTTAAAGTGGTCAACGATCGTGTTATTCTTAAATCTGGTCGACACCCACCCTCAGGAAAAGAGGGAGGGGGGGGGGGTCTTGATATGCCTCCTGATCAATATGTCTGTTAGATAGCATTCGAGTTTGGAGGTTCCATGCCAACACTAAGCCCTGGATCGCCAAATCCATCCAAGGATATATCTCGGTTGTGCAAGAGCTGGCAAGCAAATCCCCCCTTCCCCAAGAAAGTTTGGAGGCTCAAGGATTCTTCACATAGAACAAGCTGATTAAAAGGGATATCTTTAGGGGCTTTTGCATATGATCTTGGGTGTTTGTAGGGTTATGTATATATGCATGAATTCCACTCATGTTCCTCATGCACCCCTTTTTAATGGTGCAATGTTCCTATTTACTCGAACGTGCAAAATATAGTCATTATCAAATATCAATGTGCAAAAGATAGCATATAAATTATACACTCTTATTTTCTCTAACCACCCCGGCTTCACTTCATTTGGGCTAAAACCTGCTCATGTACTCATAAAAACAATTGGCCCCTTAACCACATGCCATTATTAAGGACATTATAACCGCACCTAAAGCGAGCCCTCTCAACGTTTCGCATTTCTGGCTGTCCGTTTACATGATTTGCACGTTTTTGGCCGTAAGATCTCCTATTAACGAGATCTGTCCCGCATCTGGCAAAACTGGGCTGGTTGTCCTGTGGGCTGCTACTCCGCAGGCCGAAATGAAGCCCTCTGGTTAACTGGCCGATTAGGCGATTTGGGAGTTTCCAGCCCACTTAACTAACCGAGCACGTACGGTCCAGAGCGACGGATCGGCCTGCACCCGATACAAAGGACCTGATCGGTGACAGAGGGAGGATCGAGGCGCTCGCGATGCGGCCGGCGCGGGTGTTGCGAGGGGATCCAATCGACGCACGCGCGATCGTTCTTCCTTGGAGATCCGGCTGACGCGCGCGAGGGGATCCCGTGGCGCGCACGATGCGGGTGATGCCTCATCTGATGGAAACTGCTCCGCTGACACTTTAAAGATGCAATCACACTTCAGTTTTGGAGCGCGCATTCATGGCAGCTGTCGATCCTTTCCGATGTCGTGGAGTACAGGTACGTGTATATATTCCTCCTTTCCTGTCACTCTTCGCCTACCCTTTCCACTCCAGAAGCACAACATCTTTCAGAAAGTCGAGGCAGGCCACGGCGACTGATCCCCGTTGAGTGCACGACCTTCTCAGTCGCGGGGCATGCGGGTGAGGCAGGCCGTGACACTTGGATTTCGTGGGAGAAGTGAAGCAGCCCTATGGCTGTTCGGTGAAGCAGACGACTGAATCTCATCTGACGGGTTGAAAGAGGCGATGAATCGTCAGTTCTTGGAAGTGTTAACGACAACTGATGTGCGCTACCATTCACCTGCATCATTTAGTGGAGATATACATTGTTATTTTCCTGGCCTGCAGCTGCTTGACTTCATGCGCCTAAATATGCAACTTCCCGTCCTTCTCTGACTGTAGCAGCTATGGTTCACGGTTGTATTGCCCACTATCTTTATTTTTCTCTTTCCCCTACGATCCCCTCTTCCACTCAGCAATTCTTTTCTGCTAATGTCTTTCCAAACTCAATTTTTACAGGGGTTTGTCAATCCTGGATCTGGTCAACTATTTGATTCAGACAGATCATGGAGGCTGGTTCTCATATTTTGCTTGGTGAATTCTTCAATGCACAATTTGCCATGACTGCTGATCAGGTAATTAGTTCACTCGCAGGACTGACACACCTCATCTCTTCATGCAAATATAATCCAACATAGTCTATTTCGTCATGTGCTTCATCCAAATGCTAACTGAACCTCAACACAAACCAGTTGCTTGCTTTGTTTCCAAAGTTATTTTAGACTTAGAACATTTTGCTATTTAGAGGTAGCTTTTCTGTAAAAAGTTGTGCTGCTATAATACAACATGTCACGAATTGTCAAGAGAAATCTAGATAGATCTGATTGAGTTAACAAGTTTATCATGATGTAATATATGCATTGTGATACATTCTGCTATACTGGTTTGATGCTTGATTCGTCAATGTCATTTCATATTCTGAGGAAGTCTCATTCTTTGAGGGAGAACCTGATTGATGGTGAACCTAGGGACTTGGAAGTTTGCTTTGCCCATTGGTTGAGATCTAATGTATGAATAAGACTAACTTATTTTACAACAGCACATGACCACTTCTCAAGAGAAGGCAAACTACCTACATGCAACAATTATAATCTCACTGGTATGGCTGTCTCTTTTATTTAATTTAAATAATTGGCATTACTAGCATATTTACCATTTGTAAAACAGAATAATCATTTCTTTAATTGTTCATCTTTTTTATTAACTGTTAGTATATATGTAATGCTCACTCTGCTTTTGCAGGCCCCTTAAGTCATTCCAGTCGTACAATGTTCAAAAAATATGTGTAAACAAATTGATGGCTAAAGTAGACCTGAAGTTCAAGGAAGCTATCCTTATATATTTAGAATTCCATCTTTGCATACATATGTACTGGACCATCTACGATATTCATAATCTGTGTCCTAAGACAACAAGCTATACCATGATTATCTAAGCTTGCATTGTGTTGCCTGTCCTTTTTTCAAATGGATGTTCTTATGTATTTGCCCCTTGTTATACAAGCTGCACACATGAAGTATGTATTTATTATTCGATATGTTCACTTCTTTAAAGTATGTGAAATTCATATTTCATATACTTATCTACTGCTAAAAGACAACTACTGCTACAATAGCACAATAATTTTCCGCTCTTCCATGTGGATGATGGCTATCTATATATGTAACTAAATCTTTACTACTATTTGTGCATGATTATAC
Organism: Triticum monococcum; assembly: GCA_034509565.1. Lineage (NCBI taxonomy): Eukaryota > Viridiplantae > Streptophyta > Magnoliopsida > Poales > Poaceae > Triticum > Triticum monococcum. The sequence goes on from CM067845.1 coordinate 679,653,266, forward strand.
CTGTTCTTCTAATAGCCTAATGTCATTCCCTTTGATACACCACTGCCACCATGGCCAATCCAACAAAAGGAGGCAGAATAGGAAAATAACATCACAAATTAAATATATGTAAATAGGCTAATGGAGTAATCGATTTATAGTAAAATACACTAATGTCGAATCAAACAAGAAGAGGATATACTATTATTTTTCTTTTGTGAGAGCACGACAAGGAGTTTAGAACTCTCCTTTACTCCACCATAATAACCTATTTTCCAATAATCACTTCAACAAGGGAAAGTGGAGCAGAATTTTGCCATTGTCCAAGGGATGCGATCAATGCAGACCGCGATGGATAACATCCATTATTTGATGACTATAAAACTAGCAATGGTGTATTAACAAGAAAATCACTTTAATAAACAAGATAGATGTATTAACAACAAATGTATATTCCACTTAAAGTCAATTTAACTTCAAAATAAATGTATCCACACACTAAGTTCAATCTCTAATATTTTCCATCAAAATAGACGGGGGCGGCAACGCGCGCTATCAATGAGGAGCGCCCGCGTCCATCAGCGCGCCGCCGGCCGACGGGACGAATCCCCTGGCCACGCTGCCCTTTCCCAGATGCCCCGGTCCAGCGCCGCCTTCTTTTCGAGAGCCGCTCCGATCTCGACATGGTCTAGTGATGCCGCCCCTCTCCCACCAGCAAGTTCTCCGCCTCCATCTCCCTCTGCCGCCGCCAGCAGTACGTGCTCCTTCTTCCCTCTGCCGCCCCGTCCCTTCTCGACGCCCCCTCACTCACACTTCACTTTCCGCCATAGCCCTTCCCATCATGGCCCTGACCCTCTGTGCCTCCATGTCGCCAGCCACATCTAGCCGTCCGGAACTCTTCCGATCTGAACCTGGTCGTCCTTGCCCACCCATTGCTCCAATCCAAGTGCCCCGCCTGTTGGTTGGCTTTTGCCTCTTCGACGATCAGACCCGGGCAGCAAAGAGGCCGTAAAGCACCTCCTCCTCATGCCCGTATGATCACCCAAGCACTCGTGGTGGCCGTCTCCTTGTTCTTCCTCTTCACCAGATACAGGTTACAAGGAAGCTCCTGAATCGCCACCCTTTGCTTTCTCCCCTTCCTTCTGAATTATGCATAACCACATGTCATTTTTGCAGCCAGATTTTGTTGCTCTTTTGAAGAGTCGATCAAGCCACTTCTAGTTGCATACTCCAATGTAATTTTGTCCTGGTATGAACTATGTACGAAACACATATCATGACCACTCATTTTTATTGACATTTTTTTGTAGGTGTTATTATTGACATTTGCATGATTTGATTATTGTCATTAGCAGTCCATCTGTAGCTGGTAAAGTGGGTCAAACTTATTATATCTGTGACTTACCACGTGTTTGTTGAATCAATGTTGAAAACAACAAAGGGAATAATTATCCTGTGTCTAATTTAAACACAGTCCTACCTGAACTTGTGGCTGGCTCTCTTTTTAGTCTTGCTTACCATCTGGATTAGCCCTGATCCATCTTCATCACTGAGGGAGTCCCGGATTAGGGGGTGTTCGGGTAGCCGGACTATACCTTCAGCCGGACTCCTGGACTATGAAGATACAAGATTGAAGACTTCGTCCCGTGTCCGGATGGGACTTTCCTTGGCGTGGAAGGCAAGCTTGGCGGTGCGGATATTCAAGATCTCCTACCATTGTAACCGACTCTATGTAACCCTAACCCTATCCGGTGTCTATATAAACCGGAGGGTTGTAGTCCGTAGGACATCAACTTCATATACAACAATCATACCATAGGCTAGCTTCTAGGGTTTAGCCTCCTTGATCTCGTGGTAGATCTACTCTTGTACTACCCATATCATCAATATTAATCAGCAGGACGTAGGGTTTTACCTCCATCAAGAGGGCCCGAACCTGGGTAAAACATCGTGTTCCCTGCCTCCTGTTACCATCCGGCCTAGACGCACAGTTCGGAACCCCCTACCCGAGATCTGCCGGTTTTGACACCGACATTGGTGCTTTCATTGAGAGTTCCTCCGTGTCGTCGCCTTTAGACCCGATGGCTCCTTTGATCATCAACAACGATGCGGTCCAGGGTGAGACTTTTCTCCCTGGACAGATCTTCGTCTTCGGCGGCTTCGCTCTGCGGGCCAATTCGCTTGGCCACCTGGAGCAGATCGAAAGCTACGCCCCTGGCCATCAAGTCAGGTTTGGAAGCTTAAACTACACGGCTGACATCCGCGGAGACTTGATCTTCGACGGGTTCGAGCCACGGCCAAGCGCGCCGCACTATCTCGAGGGGCATGATCTAGCTCTGCCTCCGGACAGTGTCCTGGAGGCCGCACACGCATCGGTTCCGACCCCTAGCTCGGAGCCTATTGCGCCAATCGAGGACGAGCAGTAGGACGTCACCTCGGGGGCTGCGATCTCAAAGGCGATCGAGCCGAACGCTAGCCCCGCACTCTGCATGACCCGTGACTCCGAGGATCCGGACTCCTCCCCGGACTCCGAACCCCCCGCGCCCCTGCCAATCGAATCCGATTGGGCGCCGATAATGGAGTTCACCGCCGCAGACATCTGTCAGCACTCGCCTTTTGGTGACATCCTGAATTCTCTTAAGTCTCTCTCTTTATCAGGAAAGCCCTGGCCGGATTACGGTCAGCGAGGGTGGGATACAGACGATGAAGAAATTCAAAGCCCACCCAGCACCCACTTTGTAGCCACTGTCGATGATTTCACCGACATGCTTGACTTCGGCTCTGAAGACATCGACGGTATGGACGATGATGTAGGAGACGAACAGGAACCAGCACCTGTAGGGCGCTGGAAGGCCACCTCATCATATGACATATATATGGTGGATACTCCAAAAGATGGAGATGGCGATGGAACAGTGGGGGATGACACCCCCAAGAAACAGCCAAAGCGCCGGCGTCAGCGGCGCCGCTCCAAATCCCGCCAAAGCAAAAACGGTGATTCCGGCATGGGAGATAATACTACCCCGGATAGCGCCGAAGAACACCCACCTCAGCAAGATTCGGCACAGGAAGATGGAGAAGCCAGCCCTCATGAGAGAGCGGCAGACCGAGAGGTCGAGGATGATAACTATACGCCTCCCTCCGAAGACGAGGCAAGCCTCGATGATGACGAATTCGTCATACCATCAGACCCCGCCGAACAAGAGCGTTTCAAACGCAGGCTTTTAGCCACGGCAAGCAACCTCAAGAAAAGCAGCAACAGCTTAGAGCTGCCCAAGATTTGCTAGCTGACAGATGGAGTGAAGTCCTTGCGGTCGAGGAGTATAAACTCGAACGCCCTCCAAGAGTTACCCAAAGCGCAGACCGCTACCCCGATCAGAGGAGGAAGCACCTACATCACCAACGCATGACATGGCAGACCGGCCACCTCGCGGCCGCGACAGAGAGGCCTCTCGGTCCTCCACCCAAGCCATGCCCCAACGCCGCTCAACTAAGGCACAGGAAAATGCGCCAGACCTGCGAGACGTACTGGAGGATAAGGCAAGACAAGCAAGATCGATCTACGGATCGCGCATGCGCCCTACGACACGTGACGATGATCTTCACTCCGGATACAACAAATCCGGCCGGGCCGAACACATCAGACATAGCTCTTCCGAGCTGCGTCGTGATATAGCCCAGTACAGAGGCGCCGCACACCCTCTATGCTTCACGAATGAAGTAATGGATCATAAAATCCTAGAGGGTTTCAAACCCGTAAACATCGAATCATACGATGGCACAACATATCCGGCGGTATGGATCGAGGATTATCTCCTTCACATCCACATGGCACGCGGCGATGATCTACACGCCATCAAATACCTCCCGCTCAAACTTAAAGGACCGGCCCGGCATTGGCTTAACAGCTTGCCAGCAGACTCAATCGGTTCTTGGGAGGACCTGGAAGCCGCATTCCTCGACAACTTCCAGGGCACTTACGTGCGACCACCGGATGCCGACGACTTAAGCCACATAATTCAGCAGCCAGAGGAATCGGCCAGACAATTCTGGACACGGTTCCTAACAAAGAAAAACCAGATAGTCGACTGTCCGGACGCAGAGGCCCTAGAAGCCTTCAAGCATAACATCCGCGACGAATGGCTTGCCCGGCACCTGGGATAGGAAAAGCCGAAATCTATGGCAGCCCTCACGACACTCATGACCCGCTTTTGCGCGGGAGAAGACAGCTGGCTAGCTCGCAGTAACAACTTATCAAAGAACCCTGGTAATTCGGATACCAAGGACAAAAGTGACAGGACACGTCGGAATAAGCAAAAACGCCGCGTCAGCAGCGATAGCAATGAAGACACGGCAGTCAATGCCGGATTCAAAGGCTATAAATCCAGTCAGCGGAAAAAGCCATTCAAAAAGAATACTCAGGGCCCGTCCAGTCTGGACCGAATACTCGATCGCTTGTGCCAGATACATGGCACCCCCGAAAGGCCAGCCAATCACACTAACAGGGATTGTTGGGTGTTCAAGCAGGCAGGCAAGTTAAGCGCTGAAAACAAAGACAAGGGGCTGCACAGCGACGACGACGAGGAGCCCAAGCCGCCGAACAACAATGGACAGAAGGGCTTTCCCCCACAAGTGCGGACGGTGAACATGATATACGCAACCCACATTCCCAAGAGGGAGCGGAAGCGTGCGCTACGGGACGTATACGCGATGGAGACAGTCGCCCCAAAGTTCAACCCACGGTCCTCCTGCCCGATCACTTTTGATCGAAGGGGCCATCCCACTAGCATCCGTCATGGCGGCTTCGCCGCATTGGTTCTCGACCCAATCATCGACGGATTTCATCTCACAAGAGTCCTCATGGACGGCGGCAGTAGCCTGAACCTGCTTTATCAGGATACAGTGCGGAAAACGGGCATAGATCCCTCAAGGATTAAGCCCACAAAATGACCTTTAAAGGCGTTATACCAGGTGTAGAAGCCAACTGTACAGGCTCAGTAACACTTGACGTGGTCTTCGGATCCCCGGACAATTTCCGAAGCGAAGAGTTAATCTTCGATATAGCCCCGTTTCGCAGTGGCTATCACGCCCTGCTCGGACGAACCGCATTCGCAAAGTTCAACGCGGTGCCGCACTACGCATATCTCAAGCTCAAGATGCCAGGCCCTCGAGGAGTAATCACGGTCAACGGAAACACCGAACGCTCCCTCCGTACGGAGGAGCACACGGCGGCTCTTGCAGCGGAAGTACAAAGTAGCATTCTTAGGCAATTCCCTAGTCCGGCCGTTAAAAAGCCAGACACTGCCAAACGCGCCCGGAGTAACCCACAGCAGGACCGCCTGGCACACTCTGAGCAAGCGTAGCAATGCGACCCCAACCCCAGCTCTCGCGACGTAGCGAAACCAGTACCTCGCGTACATAACTACGCCCTTGAAATACCATGGGCACAGGGGAAGGGGCACAACAACGACACGCCCAAAATATGGCTTAAAACGTACTAGGGGTTGCCGGATTCTTTTATTTTTTTATTTTTTCTTACTTTCAGGACTACATACTTCGGACGACCTGTTCGGCAATTCGACTGCCGCACAAACGATGCAAGATCCAGGGAGGCAGACAAGCCATGCCGCATTATGGAACTCCCAGGTGGTCTCTGTTACGAGCGGTATACCTGTCTTAAATACAATTCCGCGGCCTGCCCCTGGTCAGGACATACTAAATAGTCCAATATCTTTTGCTTACCGCATTATTTGTATCGTTCGGCTTTGATAAATAGCCTCTCTATAAACAATGCATAGCTTTCTGTCTATTTTTTGCATTATCTTCTTTTCACATATATGTTTATTAAATGACATGATTGCACCCATACACCATGGTACGGCAAACACGCCAGGGGCTTCAGTACCCCTCATAATGGTGTGAGAAGTCCGTACACTTTCACAAGTGCGGCACCCCGAACTTATAGCACTATATGCATCGGCTCCGAATCATGATTTGGGTCAATAGTTGGGTTTGCCCGGCTCCTATGTTTTGGTGCCTTACGTTCCGCTATATCGGCTAAGGTAGCACTAGGAGAACCACTGCAATTGTGCCCCGGTTCAGCTAGGTTAAGCACCTCAGTGGAGAAAGCTAAAACTGGCTGTCATGATGTGGCGAGAGACCGGTCGCTGTTCGAGAGGTTTTTCGAGTCCCTAAAGGCTTATGCCGCTTCGAGCGAGGAGCTAGCTTTGTCCGGCCAAGGCGTGGATAGCGCCCCGAACTCGGTCTTCCGAACTAGGGGCTTCGTCGAAATTTAAAATTATAGAGTTCTATAGCTAAGTGAGAGTGTTCAAGCATTATAGTCCGCTTGCCTGGTTCGTTGTGCTGAGCGCCTCCCTCGAAGGACCCAACTATGGGAAAAAGAGCGCCCAGGTTTATCCCGAACACCCCAGCACTAGTGCCATGGGGGCAGAAGCCGACGACTGGCCATCTCTCAATTTTTGATAAACGGCCGCACAGAAAGTAATATTTTAAATTCAATAAGCATTGCTTAGCGCATATGAACAAGTTTTCAGCGCACAGGATAAACACGAGCGAGTTCATTCAAAAATCACATCCTTGGTACATTCATCCGCCATAAGGCGGGCACCTACAAGAACATCCTTGTAGTAGTTCTCGGGCTTGCGATGCTCCTTCCCCGGCGGCGGCCCGTCCTTCACAAGCTTCTCACCGTCCAGCTTACCCCAGTGCACCTTTGCACGGGCAAGGGCCCGACGGGTACCTTCGATGCAGACGGAGCGCTTGATGACCTCGAGCCTCAGACAGGCCTCCACCAGCCGCCGTACCAGCCCGAAATAGCTCCCAGGCAGGGCCTCTCCGGGCCACAACCGAATTATGAAGCCCTTCATGGCCTGTTCGGCCGCCTTGTGGAGCTCGACCAGCTGTTTCAGCTGGTCGCTCAAGGGCACAGGGTGTCCGGCCTCAGAATACTAAGACCAGAACACCTTCTCCGTCGAGCTACCCTCTTCAGCTCGGTAGAATGCGGCGGCATCGGATACACTGCGGGGAAGATCTACGAATGCCCCTGGAGAGCTCCGGATTCGGGTAAGTAACAAGTAGTTCACTTTTATATTTCTGCTTTGCATAAAGAATGCCTTACCCGCTGCTATCTTCCTCATCTCCTCCAACTCTTGGAGGGCCTTTTGGGCTTCGGCCTTGGCAGACTTGGCAGCCTCTAGGTCCGTCGCAAGCTCGGATGCTTGCGCCTTCGACTCAAGCTCCAAACTCTCATGTTTTTTCATGAGAGCCTGAAGCTCTTGCTGCACCTCGCCGACCTGAGCCCCAAGTCTGTCTCGCTCGGTGCGCTCCGCGGCCGTTTTCTTTTCGGCCTCAGACAACGCCTGCTTAAGGGTCGCCACCTCAGTCGTGGCCCCTACAATAAGCAGTACAATCCTGTTATTCTTTTTGCAATCACGCCTTTTTATAGGCACTTTTTCTGTAAGGTATTTCTTACCTTCTTTCTCCTCGAGCTGACGCTTGGCAAGGCCGAGCTCTTGCTCGGTCCGCTCAAGGTCCTGCTTCAGGACACCCACCTCCGCAGTCAGTGCGGCGGTGGATAGCAGCGAAGCCTGCATACGCATATTGACTCTTTTTTTAGACTCCTGCGAAATTTAATCGATCCTCTATTCGGCTTTTCTTTCCGAGCGCCAAATAGAGCATCAGGGGCTACTATCTATGCGGTAATATTTTTACATATTTTTACTTACCTCGAAGCCTGTTAGAAGGCTAGCGCAAGCTTCAGTCAGTCCGCTCTTGGCGGACTGAACCTTCTGGATCACCGTACTCATAATAGTACGGTGCCCCTCGTCGATGGAGGCGTCGTTAAGCACCTCCAGCAGATTGTCCGGCACCTCCGGTTGGACGGAGGCCACCGGCTCAGAAGGCTTGCTCCTCTTGGAAGGAGTTCGCCTACCGCGGTTCGGAACTGTGGAAGATTCCGGCGCGGTGTCCGGCACAAAGCCAGACTTGGAGCCCTGGGGAGCCTTATCCCCTTCACTCCTGGAGTCCGGGAGGTTGCCTTGCGGCTCCTCCGGGACCACCTCCTCCTACCCCGGAGCTTGTCGCGACGCCACTTCGGCGTCGTCTGCAGTGCGGGGGGAGACAGCGGGCGGAACTGAGTTCACGTCCGATGAGTCCAGGGAGCCGCCCGACGATTCGTCGAATTCGGCCCGGGGCGGACTGCATAATTACATTCGACATTAGGGAAAGCTGGGCAACAAAGGAACATCATGAGTTACTCTTATATCCGAACTTACGATTTCGCCAGACGCTTGGCCCTGTTTGGCCACTCCTCTTTGCCCTCTTCGGCGTCGGGGGCGTAATCCGGTGGAGGGGTCTTCCTTTTCCTAGACCCCTCGGCCTCCCCCATTGGGGCGGCCTTCCTCTTCTCTCCTCCCTCCGCTGGGGGGGGGGGAGAGTTTTCTTCTTCCTCCTCCTCATTTTCACGGGAGGATGGCGTCTCGGACTCGTCAGATGACGAGTCTGACACCACCACGTTGCGGGCACTCTTTCGAGTCCCCGTGGTCTTCTTCTTCTTGGCCTTCTTCTCCGGCACCACATAAGGTGCCGGAACCAGCAGCTTCACTAGTAGAGCTGGGTCTGGGTCTTCGGGCAGCGGAGCCGGACAGTTAATCGATCCGGATATCGCCCGCCAAGCCTGTCAAAGGTAAGGGAGTTTAGATCCCGCATAGAGTCAAACTATGAAAAAAGCTTAACATCCTGTAAAAGGTGTAGATGGCTTACCTCGCTAGCGTGACGCTGCGAGCTGTATCCGCGGTCCTTGGAAGCGGATGCGGGAGCCTCGGCGCCCTTGAATAGCATCTTCCAGGCGTCTTCGTACATCGTGTCGAAGAGCCTGCTGAGGGTTTGATGTTGCGCCGGGTCGAACTCCCACAGATTAAAATCCCGTTGTTGGCACGGGAGGATGTGGCGGACGAGCATAACCTGGATTACATTAACAAGCCGGATTGGCTTGTTCACCAGGGACTGGATGCATGTTTGCAATCCGGTCACCCCTTTTTCGTCACCCCACGACAGGCCCGTCTCTTTCCAGGACATAAGCCGCGTGGGGGGTCCGGATCGGAACTCGGGGGCTGCGGTCCATTTCGGATCACGCGGCTCGGTGATGTAAAACCACCCGGATTGCCATCCCTTTAGGGTCTCCACAAAAGAGCCCTCGAACCATAGGACGTTGGCCATCTTGCCCGCCATGGCGCCTCCGCACTCTGCCTGGCTACCGCGCACCACCTTGGGCTTGACGTTGAAGGTCTTGAGCCAGAGGCTGAAATGAGGGCGGACGCGGAGAAAAGCCTCGCACACGACGATAAACGCCGAGATGTTGAGGATGAAGTTCGGGGCCAGATCGTGGAAATCCAGGCCGTAGTAGAACATGAGCCCCCGGACAAATCGGTGGAGTGGAAAACCCAGTCCATGGAGGAAGTGGGGAAGAAATACTACCCTCTCATGGGGCCTTGGGGTGGGGAGAAGCTGCCCCTTTTTGGGAAGCCGGTGCGCGATGTCCTTGGACAGGTATCCGGCCTTCCTTAGCTTCTTGACTTGGCCCTCCGTGGCGGAGGAGACCATCCACTTGCCTCCCGCTCCGGACATTGCTGGAGAAGGTTGAGGTGGGAAGTGCGGGCTTGGGCACTGGAGCTCGAGTGCGCAGGAGATGGATAGGCAGAGGAGGAAGAAGGCGTAGGTAAAAAGGTGGATCCTTATCCCCTTATATGGGCGGATGCGGTTGTGCGTCCCCACCTGCCTAGTAAAACTTGCTTGCCTCCCAAGTGCCATGATAAGTGGTACGGCTGGGTTACCCACGTCCGTATTGATGAGAATCACGCAAAAGGGGGGTACACGATCTCTGCTTTGACAAGACGTGCCAAGGGAACTGCCTCGCAAAACGTGCTGAGGTGGAAAAGTAAAAATGATTCGAGTAAAGGATTTGGCCGTAGTGTGATGACGCACTGCGGAATATGTCAGCAGATTTGATTTGTGTTAATATTATTCTCTCTATGGCAATATGTGGAAGCTTATTTTGCAGAGCCGGACACTACTCTTGGTGTTTACAATCTTCTATGAAGGACTTGGAGGAGGAACCCACCTTGCAATGCCGAAGACAATTTGCACGCCGGACTCGTCGTCATTGAAGCCTGGTTCAGGGGCTACTGAGGGAGTCCCGGATTAGGGGGTGTTCGGGTAGCCGGACTATACCTTCAGCCGGACTCCTGGACTATGAAGATACAAGATTGAAGACTTCGTCCCGTGTCCGGATGGGACTTTCCTTGGCGTGGAAGGCAAGCTTGGCGGTGCGGATATTCAAGATCTCCTACCATTGTAACCGACTCTATGTAACCCTAACCCTATCCAGTGTCTATATAAACCGGAGGGTTGTAGTCCGTAGGACATCAACTCCATATACAACAATCATACCATAGGCTAGCTTCTAGGGTTTAGCCTCCTTGATCTCGTGGTAGATCTACTCTTGTACTACCCATATCATCAATATTAATCAAGCAGGACGTAGGGTTTTACCTCCATCAAGAGGGCCCGAACCTGGGTAAAACATCGTGTTCCTGCCTCCTGTTACCATCCGGCCTAGACGCACAGTTCGGGACCCCCTACCCGAGATCTGCCGGTTTTGACACCGACAATCACCATGTTTACATATACAGATGTTATTGGAATAGTATCTGGAATTTTAGATATACTGAAGGTACGATTACCTGCTAGAGCACAAGAATCAGATGAATGGAACTTGCTGTTCATAGATATTGAGTAAGCTATTTCATATAGATCATGATACATTAAACTTATCTGTTGATTTTATGATATTTAATCCATGATGCTATGTTTAGTGGAAACACTATGGAAGTTGCACTGTGGAGAGAACATGCAACTTCCTTCCAGGCTGATAATCTATACAACCTTGGTCCGACGCAACTAATTCCAGTTCTTTTGATTGAAAATTTTATGAAAAGTTACCTAGGTATGGTCGATGTTTCAAAGTATTTATTTACACCTTTTCAATTAAGAAAGAAGCCACATGGTTATAAAAAATGTAGGCTGTTCACAATAAGTTGCAGCGATGCTGCTAAGATTTATATCAATCCAGATATACCTGAGAAGATAAATTATTGTGCCAGGTAAAAAAAAGTAACTAACATTACAAATTGTAACACATATCAGTTAACTGTTGTAATATACTTACCTTTATGTTCATTATGCTGAATGCAGACTAGGTAATAAAATGCCTACCCTATCTGACAGTCATGGCAGCACGTGATGATCGGTACAATCCAGCAATTAGTAATGAAAGGGCTGGCACCGTCAAGGTCGATTTTGTAACGCCCCATATGTAACCTTCCCGAATTGTACTCCAACTCTTGTCGTTTCCGGCATTAAGTTATATTTAATTCTCGGGTTCGGGTCTTTGTCTCCGTGTGTTGTTTTCTTTTTCGTGCATCTCATATCATGTCATCACGTGCATTGCATTTGCATACATGTTCATCTCATGCATTCGAGCATTTTCCCCGTTGTCCGTTTTGCATTCCGGCGCTTCATTCTCGTCCGGTGGCCATTTCTAGCTTTCTTTCGTGTGTGGGGATCAAACATTTCCGGATTGGGCCGAGACTTGCCATGCGGCCTTGGTTTACTACCGGTAGACCGCCTGTCAAGTTTCGGGTCATTTGGACTTCGTTTGATACTCCAACGGTTAACCGAGGGACCGAAAAGGCCTCGTGTGTGTGCAGCCCAACACCCCTCCATTTTGGCCCAAAACCCACCAAACTCTGCTCCATCGTCTCGGTCGTTCGATCACGATCGTGTGGGCGAAAACCGCACCTCATTTGGACTCTCCTAGCTCCCTCTAGGTCTATAAATAGACCCCTTCCCCGAAATCCGGATCTCTCCCCGTCCAAACCCTAATTCCAGATCTGCCTCCATCCGACGGCCGGACACGTCCGCCCGCCGCCGGACAACTCGCCCGCGCCAACCAGGGGACGCCACGTGTCCTGCCGGGTCAACCCCGCCGCCGCGGCCCGCCCGGCCCGCGTTGGGCCCCCGAGCCCATCTCCTCGCGCGCCGCCGCCCCGCATCGTCTCCCCGCGTCGGATCCTCGCCGTCGCCGGCCGGAGCTCGCCGCCCGCCGACCGGACTGCCCCGCCGGAGCTCGCCGGACTGCCTCGCCTCGGCGCCCGGAGCCGCCGTCGCCTGCCCGCGCCCCTCACCGGAGCCCCTCGCCGCCTGGCCGGTTCCCGCGCCACCCCGGCGTTCCCCGCACCTCCGGCGACCCCCCCCGGCGCCCTTCTTCCTCCCCGGCCGCCGCGCCATCGCCGGGACTCGGAGCTGCTACAGTGCCCGCGCCGCGCCCTGATCGGATCTGGATCTGAAACCCTAACCCCCCCGGTTGACTTTCTCCTCCATTTACAGATTTTCGTGCAACGTTTGACTGCCCATAACTTTGCATCCGTGGCTCCAATTTGGGCATATGATATATCAAAATCTTCGTCTCGACGAGTACATAATTTCATTACATTGCATAATTTGCATTTGAGGTCATCTTGGTGCCCAAAATGCTGTTGGAAGGAGGCATCATGAGTTAAATTGCAGATCCGTTAGTTCAACATGCACTTTTGTCATTTTTGCCATGTTTAATCCGTGCATGATATGCCTGTGCCCCTTTGGGATGAATTGTTAAGCATGTTGTCTTCTTTCCAGAGGTGCCTCCCATGCATTTTTAGGATGTGTGTGTTGTCTTGTGCAAGCTTGTGAAGAGGGCTACCTGAGTTTACTGATTTCAGGGACTTTGTGAAAATCACTAAGTCTGGGATGTTTTAGCTCACGATGCTATATGTCCAGCTTGTTTCCTAGTGATCCGTGCCTCTTTTGAGGATGATCAGTAAGGGTGATTTGTTATGCTTGTCGTGCTTAATCCATCCATGTCTTTACTTGTTATGTTGGAGCACCCTACGTTGACTCAATCGAGCTCAACTTTTGCATAGTTGTTGTTTTGGGCAGATCGTGAACTCTTTTGCGATTTTGCCGGGGCTATTGCTAGTGATCCATGCATGCTATGCCATTGTTCTTGCCATGTCTAGCTAGCATTTTGTGCCTTATTAATGGATATATGCTTGCCTTGCCATGACTTGCACCGTAGTGAGAGCATCGAGCTTGTTTACATGCCTCCGCGAGTTATTATTTCAGCATGTCCCAGTTTTCACTAAGTCTGAAAACTGATTGTGTTTCATCGATGTTCGTGTGCTCGGTAGAATATTTTGTGAACCCTTTTGGCCCCAGGCCATTTTGGGTGTTTTGTTAAGATTGTTGAGTAGCTCCATGCCATGCTCTTACTTGCCATGTTCAGGTTTTGCTTCATGTTGTTTTGCTGCTCCGAAGAGAGCATCGTGGTCTGAAATTTCAGACTAGCGTTAATTTCGCTAAGTCTGAAATCTGTTTTGCTTATTTAGTTTTGCCATGCTTGTTTGAAGCCCTTAATGGATGAATTTGCCTATGCCTCAGTCCTGGTGATTTGTTAAGCTTCTTGAGTACATCACTGCCATGCAATTTGTTTTCATGTTTGGGGGCTGTAGCATGTTCATTTTGTTGCATTTAGGAGCCTACTTGCTGTAAATCGCAGATCGGTTCGTTTAGTAAAACGCTTGCCATTTCTAAACCGTAGCTCCGATTGCCATGATCTTTATATCGTTTTCAGGGGATTTCTTCCCCTCTATCAAGTGGCACACTTGGTTTTCCAAGTTGAGGCCAGGTTCATGCATTTCCTGTCACATCTTGCATTTGGCATCCCGCGTCGCATCCCGCATAGCATATCATCTTTGTATATTATTGGTTGCCCTTGCACGTGGTTGATTGTATCCTTGTTGCTTGTTTGTGTTGTTGGTTAGAGCCGGGAGACGAGTTCGCTAACGAGGAGCCTGTTGAGTTTGCTTTTGAGGATCCAGTCAATCCTGACAACTGTGCAGGCAAGATGATCACACCCTTGAAATCACTACTATCTTTGCTATGCTAGTTTGCTCGCTCTTTTGCTTTGCCAATGCTACGATGCCTACCACTTGCTTGCCAGCCTCCCAATTGCCATGATTGAGCCTCTAACCCACCTTTGTCCTAGCAAACCATTGGTTGGCTATGTTACCGCTTTGCTCAAGCCCCTTCTTATAGCGTTGCTAGTTGCAGGTGAAGATTGGAGCCGTTCCTCGTTGGAACCTTTATTTACTTGTTGGGATATCACTATATTGCTATGTTATCTTTATTCATCTATATACTTGGTAAAGGGTGGAAGGCTTGGCCTCTCGCCTAGTGTTTTGTTCCACTCTTGCCACCCTAGTTTCCGTCATATCGGTGTTATGTTCCCGGATTGTTGCGTCCCTTACGCGGTTGGGCTATAATGGGAACCCCTCGATAGTTCGCCTTGATTAAAGCTTTTTCAGCAATGCCCAACATTGGTTTTACCATTTGCCACCTACCCCTTTTTCCCTTGGGTTTCCGGAGCCCGAGGGTCATCTTATTTTAGCCCCCCCGGGCTAGTGCTCCTCTGAGTGTTGGTCCACCCTAGAGCACCGTGCGGGGCCGTCCCTTGGCAACTTGGGTTACGTTGGCTCCCGTACGCTTAGCTTATCCGGTGTGCCCTGAGAACGAGATATGTGCAGCTCCTATCGGGATTTGTCGGCATAGCGGGTGGTGTTGCTGGACTAGTTTTGACCTGTCGAATCATCTTGTTGTACCGGGATACCGAGTCTGATCGGTGGGTCCTGGGTGGAGGTCTATTCCTTCGTTGACCGTGAGAGCTTGTTATGGGCTAAGTTGGGACCCCCCTGCAGGGATTGATCTTTCGAAAGCCATGCCTGCGGTTATGGGCAGATGGGAATTTGTTAATGTCCGGTTATAGATAACTTGAAGTTAAATAATTAAAATGAATCAACTGCGTGTGTTGCCGTGATGGCCTCTTCTCGGCGGAGTCCGGGAAGTGGACACGGCGTTGGAGTTATGTTTGCGTAGGCTACTCTATGTAGTTTTCCGCTCGTGCTTTGCCTCCTCTTCTCGCTCTCCTTTGCGAATAAGTTAGCCACCATATATGCTAGTCGCTTGCTGCAGCTCCACTTACATTACCCCTTTTTCCTACCTATTAAGCTTAAATAGTCTTGATCGCGAGGGTGCGAGATTGCTGAGTCCTTTGTGGCTCACAGATTATTATTACACCAGATGCAGGGACCGACGACACTTCTCCGGATGGCGCGCTCGAGCTGAAGTGGGAGTACGACGAGGACTCTCAGCGTTACTATGTGTCGTTTCCTGATGATCAGTAGTGGTGCCTATTCGGGGTTCAATTCAGGGTTTAGTCGCTTGTTGGGGGTCTTTTTCTATTTTGGCGTCGTAGTCGGGCCATGAGTGATTGTGTGATGGATGTTATTTATGTACCTTGATGTGACGTGGCGAGTGTAAGCCAACTATGCTATTATTCCCCTTTATCTTATACATGTACATGGGTTGTGTAATGATTCCCGGCTTGCGACATTGCTTTCCATGCGCCTATGTCTCTAAGTCATGCCTCGACACGTGGGAGACATAGCCACATCGAGGGTGTTACAAGTTGGTAATCAAAGCCTTCCCCGACCTTAGGAGCCCCCATTGCTTGATCGTTTTTAGCAGCCGAGTTGTGTCTAGAAAAATGTTTTGAGTCCTTAGGAATTATATATCGGAGAGCTTAGGAATTCTTTTTTACTTCCCAGTCTCCTCATCGCTCTGGTAAGGCATCCTGACGTAGAGTTTTGACTCTTCGCTTCTCAAATTTCACTAAATTTTTTTTAGGATCACGCGAGTATCTTAGTTTTGTTCCGATGGCTTATGATGAGAATACTGTCTTGGTGCCTCCTGTCAGGGGTTTAGTGGAAGTGTCCCGGGGGGTTGAGCTCTGAGGTGTTGTCATCATAATTCTATCGTTGCAATTCTGGTATACTTGAGATATGTGCGCGACATCGAAAATCTCCTTTATGCAGTTCGTTGGTGAGATAACCTCGACGCCACCCAGTACTGGGGCGGGAGTTCGGGAGTATCGCCATAACTTGTATAACGGATGCTTTTCGAAGGTTGAGGTAGATGGTTTCCGAAGGTTTCTTGGTTATGTGTTGAAGGATGGATACAGCTGGATGTAGGATTTGCTAGTTTGGGTGAGATATTATGCTTCCCCTGTATCCCCAACACCTGATTGCATAACCAGAAAATTTCAGGAGTTTCATAGGTGGGAAATCAAGTAGCTCTTAGGATATCTTTTCGACAGATGTATGATATGAAATTGGGGTTCGACGTCTAGTGGTTCGCCTATTCACGGTCGATTTTACAGTGGCCTCGTTGTGTCTTAAAGAGTCCTTGGCTATGCTGACTCGGGGACGCTTCGTATGTCATGTGCACTGCCTTGTACATGATGGTGCTGTACGATCGAGCCCGTGTAGGTTCCACCACGAAAACTTCGGACGAAATCTCTATCATATGTTTGTTCCGGCTTATTATGCAAGCCAATCCTTTGTTTTTGTTTTTGAGTTGTGGTATTCGAGTTGCTTCAATGTCAAATGTTGATTCCATACCTTTTCCTAACGGTGTTCTCATACTCCTATGTGAATACTAATCCTTCTCGATCATCGAGTTTGTCATGTCAATCCTTTTCACCGGTGTGCTTCTCTTCAAGTGGATCCGATCATTTCAACTCCCGCAAGATCAATTATCACTTCTTCTCAACGGTGTTTGTTTCATTCGTCCCAAGCTGCCTTTGTTTTTCCCTCCCTCCCACCCTTGTTCTTCGAGGAACCATTTCTTATTCAAGTATCCTTTTATTCATGTGAAGTCTCTCCATTCTTTTTCCTCAACATTCTTATCCAGTGATTCTCATGAAGATTCTAACGGAGCCTCAAGTTCATCATTGTTCGTTATCTTTCTTCTCCGGTGGTTTCAAGTCAAGCGTTGTTGATCTTACCCTTTCCTCATTTCAATGCTTTTCCATACCGGTGCACCTCTTAATAATTAATTTCTCGCTATTCATTTTATTCCGGAGTGCTCAAGATATCTCGAAGATTTGTGTATCCACTCTCCTTTCATTCAAGCTATTTCGAGGATGTTATCTCTTTCAAGCCATTTAATTTCAACTGGTGCAATCTCTCTTTGTAATCGTTCTATGGTGTATCTTTCCAGTGGGCCCTAACCCACAGGTCTTTTCCCAGGATCTTACCTGACTCTTGTTATTCTCCCGAAGCTAGCTTAAACTCTTTTCGAAGTTGACGTAAGGATGGATTGTCATCAGTCATAGGTATTTCTCCAAGATCTCTCAATTTCTTATCATCGTTGGCTCAACTTTTCCATTCTTCGTTCTGGAGTGCCTCAATAATTCAAGGTGGTGTTTCTCGTTGTCATTCTCATCTTTTGAAGACCGAGGAAGAGTTTCTCTTTAATCTTGCTCCATTCTCTTCAAGATTCATGGTGCTAGCTTGTTGCCATCCTCTCATAATTATTTTTTTCGATTGTGAGAATTCCTTTAACCCATCCGGAGCAATTCAAGAGTCTTTTCAGTTTGTTCATCCAGAGCCCATCATTTAAGAAGACTTATTCATTCCAGCTTTCAGCTCTCATACTCTAAATCATACCGGTGCAGCGTTCAAGTGATCTCTAATCGGTCCATGATCTATTATATTAAACTCCATCTAAATTCTCTCAAGCATCTTCGTCCATTTGCTAAAAAAAATTCCCGTTGTCCCTTTATCTTTCTTCATTCATTTTAATTCTTACGGTGGTTCGTTCAAGATTTTTCTTCCTTTCTTATCATATCAATTTATTCGTTGTTTCTACCCTACCGGTGGTTCGTTGAAAACTTCTCCAAGATCACGAAGCCTCTCTCAAATCTTCTTCAGAAGCACGTCAAGTACGTTTGGTCTCC
The DNA here is from genome assembly GCA_034509565.1 of Triticum monococcum. Classification (NCBI taxonomy): domain Eukaryota; kingdom Viridiplantae; phylum Streptophyta; class Magnoliopsida; order Poales; family Poaceae; genus Triticum; species Triticum monococcum. The sequence goes on from CM067845.1 coordinate 679,671,216, forward strand.
GGAGTGTGATGTTGCTTTCAACGCTTTGAAAGAGAAATTGATCACTGCTCCAGTGCTAACTCCGCCTGATGAAACCAAGCCGTACGAGGTCTTTTGTGATGCCTCTCTCCAAGGTCTAGGTGTTGTACTGATGCAAGAGAAGAAAGTTGTTGCTTATACCTCTCGCCAGTTGAAGCCTAATGAGAAGAACTACCCCACTCATGATCTGGAGTTGGCGCCAGTTGTGCATGCATTGTTGACTTGGAGACATCTTCTCTTAGGAAGGAAAGTGGACATCTTCATTGATCACAAGAGTCTCAAGTACATCTTCACTCAGCCTAATCTCAACCTCAGGCAGACTTGATGGGTCGAAATGATTCAAGAGTACAATCCGAGTATCGAGTATACTCCAGGCAAGGCTAATGTGATTGCTGACGCTTTGAGCAGAAAAGAATATTGCGACAGTCTGATTCTCAAGCCTCATCAACCCGAGCTTTGTGAAGCTTTCCGCAAACTTAATCTGCAAGTTGTTCCTCAGGGTTTCCTCGCCAACCTTCAAGTTTCTCCTACCTTGGAAGACCAGATTCGCCAAGCCCAGCTTCTTGATGCTATGGTGAAAAAGGTGAAGATTGGTATTGCAAAGAGTCAGTCCAAGTACAAGTGCTACCGACTTGATGACAAGGACACTCTCTTCTTCAAGGATCGAATTGTTGTGCCCAAAGGTGAACTTTGTAAAGTGATCATGAATGAGGCTCACAACTCTCTCCTCTCCATCCACCCTGGGAGCACGGAGATGTATCAAGATCTCAAGCAAACCTATTGGTGGACTCGAATGAAGCGCGAGATCACTCAATTCGTGAATGAATGTGATGTCTGCAGAAGAGTGAAGGCAGAACACCAGAGGCCAGCAGGTCTCCTCCAACCTCTTGCCATTCCAGAATGGAAGTTTGACCACATTGAAATGGACTTCGTGACTGGGTTTCCTAAGTCCAAGCGTGGCAATGATGCTATATTCGTTGTCATCGACAAGCTCACCAAAGTGGCTCATTTCCTGCCTATCAAAGAGTCAACCACTGCAGCTCAATTGGCGGAGCTCTACACCTCTCGAATTGTCTCTCTGCACAGTATTCCTCAAGTGATATCTTCAGACCGTGGCAGCATCTTTAACTCCAAGTTTTGGGATTCTTTTCAGAAGGCCATGGGCACCAGCATTCGCTTCAGCACTGCTTTCCACCCTCAAACAAGCGGTCAAGTCGAGCGTGTCAACCAGATTCTTGAAGATATGCTTAGGGCTTGTGTTATCTCCTTCGGAATGAAGTGGGAGGATTGCCTTCCTTATGCTGAATTCTCGTACAACAACAGTTTCCAAGCAAGTTTCGGCAAGGCCCCATTTGAAATTCTGTATGGTAGGAAGTGCCGTACACCTCTCAACTGGTCTGAAACCGGTGAACGTCAGCTGCTGGGTAATGACCTTATCACAGAGGCAGAAGAAATGTGCAAGGTCATTCGTGATAACCTCAAAGCAGCCCAATCCCGCCAGAAGAGCTACTATGATAGTAAGCACCGTGATTTGGCCTTCGAGATCGGAGATCATGTCTACCTCCGCGTCTCTCCTATGAAAGGGACTCGTCGCTTCGGTATCAAAGGGAAGCTTGCCCCCAGATACGTCGGGCCTTTCAAGATTGTCAGCAAGAGAGGCGACCTCGCCTGGCCTTCGAGATCGGAGATCATGTCTACCTCCGCGTCTCTCCTATGAAAGGGACTCGTCGCTTCGGTATCAAAGGGAAGCTTGCCCCCAGATACGTCGGGCCTTTCAAGATTGTCAGCAAGAGAGGCGACCTCGCCTATCAACTCGAGCTTCCAGCAAACTTCGCCAATCTTCATGATGTGTTCCACGTCTCGCAACTCCGCAAGTGCTTCAAGACGCCTGAGCGCACCGTCAACTTCGAGGACATTGAGCTCCAAGAAGATCTCTCCTACCGTGAGCACCCAGTTGCAATCCTTGAAGAGACTGAACGCAAAACTCGCAACAAGTCAATCAAGTTTCTCAAAGTCAAGTGGTCACACCATTCCGACCGTGAGGCTACCTGGGAACGCGAGGATCACCTCCGTTCTGAGTACCCGGAGTTCTTTCAGTACTAGATCTTGGGACGAGATCTTTTCGTAGTGGTGGAGTGTTGTAATGCCCCATATGTAACCTTCCCGAATTGTACTCCAACTCTTGCCGTTTCCGGCATTAAGTTATATTTAATTCTCGGGTTCGGGTCTTTGTCTCCGTGTGTTGTTTTCTTTTTTGTGCATCTCATATCATGTCATCACGTGCATTGCATTTGCATACATATTCATCTCATGCATTCGAGCATTTTCCCCGTTGTCCGTTTTGCATTCCGGCGCTTCGTTCTCCTCCGGTGGCCATTTCTAGCTTTCTTTCGTATGTGGGGATTAAACATTTCCGGATTGGGCCGAGACTTGCCATGCGTCCTTGGTTTACTACCGGTAGACCGCCTGTCAAGTTTCGGGTCATTTGGACTTCGTTTGATACTCCAACGGTTAACCGAGGGACCGAAAAGGCCTCGTGTGTGTGCAGCCCAACACCCCTCCATTTTGGCCCAAAACCCACCAAACTCTGCTCCATCGTCTCGGTCGTTCGATCACGATCGTGTGGGCGAAAACCGCACCTCATTTGGACTCTCCTAGCTCCCTCTAGGTCTATAAATAGACCCCTTCCCCGAAATCCGGATCTCTCCCCCGTCCAAACCCTAATTCCAGATCTGCCTCCATCCGGCGGCCGGACACGTCCGCCCGCCGCCGGACAACTCGCCCGCGCCAACCAGGGGACGCCACGTGTCCCGCCGGGTCAACCCCGCCGCCGCGGCCCGCCCGGCCCGCGTTGGGCCCCCGAGCCCATCTCCTCGCGCGCCGCCGCCCCGCATCGTCTCCCCGCGCCGGATCCTCGCCGTCGCCGGCCGGAGCTCGCCGCCCGCCGACCGGACTGCCCCGCCGGAGCTCGCCGGACTGCCTCGCCTCGGCGCTCGGAGCCGCCGTCGCCTGCCCGCGCCCCTCACCGGAGCCCCTCGCCGCCCGGCCGGTTCCCGCGCCACCCTGGCGCCCTCGCCAGCGTTCCCCGCACCTCCGGCGACCCCCCCGGCGCCCTTCTTCCTCCCCGGCCGCCGCGCCATCGCCGGGACTCGGAGCTGCTACAGTGCCCGTGCCGCGCCCCGATCGGATCTGGATCTGAAACCCTAACCCCCCCCGGTTGACTTTCTCCTCCATTTACAGATTTTCGTGCAACGTTTGACTGCCCATAACTTTGCATCCGTGGCTCCGATTTGGGCATCTGATATATCAAAATCTTCATCTCGACGAGTACATCATTTCATTCCATTGCATCATTTGCATTTGAGGTCATCTTGGTGCCCAAAATGCTGTTGGAAGGAGGCATCATGAGTTAAATTGCAGATCCGTTAGTTCAACATGCACTTTTGTCATTTTTGCCATGTTTAATCCGTGCATGATATGCCTGTGCCCCTTTGGGATGAATTGTTAAGCATGTTGTCTTCTTTCCAGAGGTGCCTCCCATGCATTTTTAGGATGTGTGTGTTGTCTTGTGCAAGCTTGTGAAGAGGGCTACCTGAGTTTACTGATTTCAGGGACTTTGTGAAAATCACTAAGTCTGGGATGTTTTAGCTCACGATGCTATATGTCCAGCTTGTTTCCTAGTGATCGGTGCCTCTTTTGAGGATGATCAGTAAGGGTGATTTGTTATGCTTGTTGTGATTAATCCATCCATGTCTTTACTTGTTATGTTGAAGCACCCTAGGTTGACTCAATCAAGCTCAACTTTTGCATAGTTGTTGTTTTGGGCAGATCGTGAACTCTTTTGCGATTTTGCCGGGGCTATTGCTAGTGATCCATGCATGCTATGCCATTGTTCTTGCCATGTCTAGCTAGAATTTTGTGCCTTCTTAATGGATATATGCTTGCCTTGCCATGACTTGCACCGTAGTGAGAGCATCGAGCTCGTTTACATGCCTCCGTGAGTTATTATTTCAGCATGTCCCAGTTTTCACTAAGTCTGAAAACTGATTGTGTTTCATCGATGTTCGTGTGCTCGGTAGAATATTTTGTGAACCCTTTTGGCCCCAGGCCATTTTGGGTGTTTTGTTAAGATTGTTGAGTAGCTCCATGCCATGCTCTTACTTGCCATGTTCAGGTTTTGCTTCATGTTGTTTTGCTGCTCCGAAGAGAGCATCGTGGTCTGAAATTTCAGACTAGCGTTAATTTCGCTAAGTCTGAAATCTGTTTTGCTTATTTAGTTTTGCCATGCTTGTTTGAAGCCCTTAATGGATGAATTTGCCTATGCCTCAGTCCTGGTGATTTGTTAAGCTTTTTGAGTACATCACTGCCATGCAATTTGTTTTCATGTTTGGGGCTGTAGCATGTTCATTTTGTTGCATTTAGGAGCCTACTTGCTGTAAATCGCAGATCGGTTCGTTTAGTAAAACGCTTGCCATTTCTAAACCGTAGCTCCGATTGCCATGATCTTTATATCGTTTTCAGGGGATTTCTTCCCCTCTATCCAGTGGCACACTTGGTTTTCCAAGTTAAGGCCAGGTTCATGCATTTCCTGTCACATCTTGCATTTGGCATCCCGCATCGCATCCCGCATAGCATATCATCTTTGTATATTATTGGTTGCCCTTGCACGTGGTTGATTGTATCCTTGTTGCTTGTTTGTGTTGTTGGTTAGAGCCGGGAGACGAGTTCGCTAACGAGGAGCCCGTTGAGTTTGCTTTTGAGGATCCAGTCAATCCTGACAACTGTGCAGGCAAGATGATCACACCCTTGAAATCACTACTATCTTTGCTATGCTAGTTTGCTCGCTCTTTTGCTTTGCCAATGCTACGATGCCTACCACTTTCTTGCCAGCCTCCCAATTGCCATGATTGATCCTCTAACCCACCTTTGTCCTAGCAAACCATTGATTGGCTATGTTACCGCTTTTCTCAAGCCCCTTCTTATAGCGTTGCTAGTTGCAGGTGAAGATTGGAGCCATTCCTCGTTGGAACCTTTATTTACTTGTTGGGATATCACTATATTGCTATGTTATCTTTATTCATCTATATACTTGGTAAAGGGTGGAAGGCTCAGCCTCTCGCCTAGTGTTTTGGTCCACTCTTGCCGCCCTATTTTCCGTCATATCGGTGTTATGTTCCCGGATTGTTGCGTCCCTTACGCGATTGGGCTATAATTGGAACCCCTCGATAGTTCGCCTTGATTAAAGCTTTTCCAGCAATGCCTAGCATTGGTTTTACCATTTGCCACCTACCCCTTTTTCCCTTGGGTTTCCGGAGCCCGAGGGTCATCTTATTTTAGCCCCCCCGGGCCAGTGCTTCTCTGAGTGTTGGTCCACCCTAGAGCACCGTGCGGGGCCGTCCCTTGGCAACTTGGGTTACGTTGGCTCCCATACGCTTAGCTTATCCGGTGTGCCCTGAGAACAAGATATGTGCAGCTTCTATCGGGATTTGTCGGCACAGCGGGTGGTGTTGCTGGACTAGTTTTGACCTGTCGAATCATCTTGTTGTACCGGGATACCGAGTCTGATCGGTGGGTCCTGGGTGGAGGTCTATTCCTTCGTTGACCGCGAGAGCTTGTTATGGGCTAAGTTAGGACCCCCCTGCAGGAATTGATCTTTCGAAAGCCGTGCCCGCGGTTATGGGCAGATGGGAATTTGTTAATGTCCGGTTGTAGATAACTTGAACTTAAATAATTAAAATGAATCAACTGCGTGTGTTGCCGTGATGGCCTCTTCTCGGCGGAGTCCGGGAAGTGGACACGGCGTTGGAGTTATGTTTGCGTAGGCTGCTCTATGTAGTTTTCCGCTCGTGCTTTGCCTCCTCTTCTCGCTCTCCTTTGCGAATAAGTTAGCCACCATATATGCTAGTCGCTTGCTGCAGCTCCACTTACATTACCCCTTTTTCCTACCTATTAAGCTTAAATAGTCTTGATCGCGAGGGTGCGAGATTGCTGAGTCCTTTGTGGCTCACAGATTACTATTACACCAGATGCAGGGACCGACGACACTTCTCCGGATGGCGCGCTCGAGCTGAAGTGGGAGTACGACGAGGACTCTCAGCGTTACTATGTGTCGTTTCCTGATGATCAGTAGTGGTGCCTATTCGGGGTTCGATTCAGGGTTTAGTCGCTTGTTGGGGGTCTTTTTCTATTTTGGCGCCGTAGTCGGGCCATGAGTGATTGTGTGATGGATGTTATTTATGTACCTTGATGTGACGTGGCGAGTGTAAGCCAACTATGCTATTATTCCCCTTTATCTTATACATGTACATGGGTTGTGTAATGATTCCCGGCTTGCGACATTGCTTTCCATGCGCCTATGTCTCTAAGTCGTGCCTCGACACGTGGGAGACATAGCCGCATCGAGGGCGTTACAGATTTCCTGGTTACCATGAATCCTAATGAATTCCAGATACATCGTACCTCTAAATAATGTTATTCTGAAGGTCGATTTCCTGACTACCATGAATCCTAATGAATTCCAGATACATCGTACCTCTAAACATTTTCTTGGGAGTTATTTACACATGTCCTACTTTCAGAATAACTATCGAATACCCAACCAACAAATGCCAATTTCATTGATTATGTTAATTTTGTAGGGGAATAATATGTTGAGCACGGTCATAATAATGAGACTGGCCTCAGAACATTGGTGATTCCTCTCTTGCCAAATATGCCATAGGAAGGCATTCAAGCTGGAAGTGCATTTGTTTGCAGCAATAAAAAATGTGGTTGTACCTCAGCTACACCAAGGTAACCTGTTAAAAACTTGCTGATTAACATTTTTTATTGCCACAAGCTTATTTTCACACTGTCCTACCCAGGTACAAGGCGCGCCTTATTGGTGCTGAGGAATAATCAGGGGAAGCCGAGTTTGTGTTCTTTGAAAGAGACTTGAAGTTATCATGGGCGGTGCATCAGACCGCCCATTGGCTGTTATTGTAGCTCTAAATAATGCATAAGAAAATGTTTGTTTCTATGCGTGGTGCATCGTACCTCTAAATAATGTTTGTTTCTATAGCTCTGCTTTCTACGAAAATGCACTTAGATCTACTTTCTGCCAAGAATGTTTGAATCTGAATGCTATAATATCTAAATTCCTAATCCCTAGAGCTTGCATGCATTTCTTGTTTTTCTGTTCTTTTGGTTTTGTACTATTTTAACTTTATTCTTTAGTTTGATAAAAATTTACCGTAGAATGATTGTTGTACCCAAATGATAATCGTCAAACGTGTGGCACGAACTAATCCGATCCTGGCGTTTTATTTACTACTAAAAGTTGCCATCCGAAAAAAACAGAAACTTGCCGTCTGAAAAGAAAGTTGTCATCCTCAAGTCACTAAACTTGCCATAAAAAATGTTTGGAGTTGCCATTTGTTTTTTAAATAAAAATTCAACTTTATTAGTTAGAAATAATTGTTACATCGTCCCTAAGAAGAGGTACAATATCCTTCATCGGCTCCTCAAACCAATCCCTAGTGGCTGAAATTTTTGCTAACCTAGCTATTTCATGGGCCACTCTATTTGCTTCCCTAAAACAGTGTTCAAATTTAACTCTAGGAAAATCACAAGCCAAAAAGTAACAAGCATCAAAAACTGCAGCCGCCGCTCCCGCCGAGTGTCCTCCATTCTTCATTATGTCGATCACTTCCATGTTATCTGAGTTTCCAACAAGGCGATTGCAGCCGACCTTCTGTGCTAGGAATAAACCAAATTTAAGAGCGAGAACTTCAGCTGTTAATACATTATCACACCAGTCAATCCACCAGTTTCCTCCAACGATGAACCTTCCTTATCATCTCTCAGGACCGCACCAACTGTACCTTGAAGGAGATCATGATCGAAAGCGGGCATCAATATTCAGCTTCACAAATCCCCTAGGAGGGATACTCCATCCCCCTATTTTACGGTTGCCATGTGTTCGTGCCACACGTGTGGCACTTATCAGACTCGTTCTACGGTTTCGGGTAACAAAAAAAGAATATTCTCTGATGTGAGGCAACACCAATTTCTTTCCATAAGTTCTTTTGTTTATGTCTTTTCATATGTTTCAAATAGAACATGATCCAATGTATAGCATGGACATAAGAGCATCTTCAGCCGCGTCCCCAACAGGCCCAGACCATTTTTAGCGCCGGCGGCCAAAAAACGGCCAGTCACGTCCTTAGGAGCCCGTTTTTCACCGGTTTGGGCCGAAACTGGCGCCGGCGGCCCCAGGCCAAACCCTGCACGCTAGGGGGCGCTAGGGAAACTGATTTTGGCATGAACGGGAATGGGACCACTGAGTCAGCGACACGCTGCTTCATCGTCCTCATCACCTCGGTTCCTGCGGGAATCAATGCCAAGGTTGCCGTGCCGGTCAGCCTCCCACTGATGCCTCACGGGCGGCACAGTGAAGGCGCCGCGATGCGCGTCCCGCCCGCTCCCACCATGCGGCACCAGGCGAGCAGGTTCTCACCGCCCCGCTTCGGCTATAAAAGTCGATCTCCCCGCCGGTGAACGCCACAATCGCCACACCTCGCCTCCTCTCTTGCCTCTTCTCGCCACAGAAGCCACTCTTCCCCCTCTTCTCCCCGCCGACGAACAATGGCCGAGCGCTACATAGACGATGCCGCGGCGGCGAACGACTTCGGCCGACGCCGTCTTCGCGAGGACGAGGCGCGCCTCCTCTACGAGGTCGACTACCCGACACCCCCAGACATGCAGGTGCCGTGCTTGTGGAGTGTAACACCCTCGATGCGACTATATCTCCCACGTGTCGAGGCACGACTTAGAGGCATAATCGCACTGAAGGCATAAGTCGCAAGTGAGGCAATCTTCACACAACCCATGTACATATAAATATAACGGGGGAATAATAATAATAGTCGGCTTACACTCGCCACGTCACATCAAGGTACATAAATAGCATACATCATACAAACACTCATGGCCCGACTACGGTGCCAAAATAGAAAAGACTCCCCAACATGCGACTAAACCCTGAATCGAACCCCGAGCAGGCACCACTACTGATCATCAGGAAAAGAAACATAGTATCGCTGAGAGTCCTCGTCGTACTCCCACTTCAGCTCGAACGCACCATCTGGAGGAGTATCATCGGTCCCTGCATCTGGTATAATAGTAATCTGTGAGCCACAAGGACTCAGCAATCTCGCACCCTCGCGATCAAGACTATTTAAGCTTAATAGGAAAGGAAGGGTTAATGTGAGTGGGGCTGCAGCAAGCGACTAGCATATATGGTGGCTAACTTATTCGCAAAAGAGAGCGAGAAGAGAAGGCAAAGCACGAGCGGTAACTAAGTAGAGCAGACTACGCAAGCATAACTCCAACGCCGTGTCCACTTCCCGGACTCCGCCGAGAAGAGGCCATCACGGCAACACACACCGTTGATTCATTTTAATTAATTAAGTTCAAGTTATCTACAACCGGACATTAACAAATTCCCATCTGCCCATAACCGCGGGCACGGCTTTCGAAAGATCAATCCCTGCAGGGGGTCCCAACTTAGCCCATAACAAGCTCTCACGGTCAACGAAGGAATAGACCTCCACCCAGGACTCACCGATCAGACTCGGTATCCCGGTATAACAAGATGATTCGACAGGTCAAAACTAGTCCAGCAACACCGCCCGAATGCGCCGACAAATCCCGATAGGAGCTGCACATATCTCTTTCTCAGGGCACACTCAGATAAGCAATCCGTACAACTAAAACCAGCCCTCGGGTTCCCCCGAGGTGGCGCTGCAAGGGGCTCTAGTTCGGACCAACACTCATAGGAGCACTGGCCCGTGGGGGCTAAAATAAAGATGACCCTCGGGCTCCGGAAACCCAAGGGAAAGAAAAGGGTAGGTGGCAAATGGTAAAACCAATGTTGGGCATTGCTGGAAAAGCTTTAATCAAGGTGAACTATCAAGGGGTTCCCATTATAGCCCAACCGCGTAAGGGACGCAACAAACCGGGAACATAACACCGATATGACGGAAACTAGGGCGGCAAGAGTAGAACAAAACACTAGGCGAGAGGCCGAGCCTTCCACCCTTTACCAAGTATATAGATGAGTAAAGATAACATGGCAATATAATGATATCCCAACAAGTAAATAAATGTTCCAACAAGGAACGGCTCCAATCTTCACCTGCAACTAACAACGCTATAAGAAGGGCTGAGCAAAGCGGTAACATAGCCAATCAATGGTTTGCTAGGACAAAGGGGGGTTAGAGGCTCAATCATGGCAATTGGGAGGCTGACAAGCAAGTGGTAGGCATCGTAGCATTGGCAAAGCAAAAGAGCGAGCAAACTAGCATAGCAAAGATAGTAGTGATTTCAAGGGTGTGATCATCTTGCCTGCACAGTTGTCAGAATTGACTGGATCCTCAAAAGCAAACTCAACGGGCTCCTCGTTAGCGAACTCGTCTCCCGGCTCTACCCAACAACACAAACAAGCAACAAGGATACAATCAACCACGTGCAAGGGCAAACAATAAGATGCAAGGATGATATGCTATGCGGGATGCGATGCGGGATGCAAGAATGCAACAAGTAACAGGAAAAGCATGGACCTGGCCTCAACTTGGAAATCCAAGTGTGCCACTGGATAGAGGGGAAGAAATCCCCTGAAAACGATATAAAGATCATGGCAATCGGAGCTACGGTTAAGAAATGGCAAGCGTTTTACTAAACGAACCGATCTGCAATTTACAGCAACATGCCTCCTAAATGCAACAAATTGAACATGCTACAGCCACCCAACATGAAAAAAAATTACATGGCAGTGATGTACTCATCAAGCTTAACAAATCCTCATGACTGAGGCATAGGCAAAATCATCCATTAAGGGCTTCAAACAAGCATGGCAAAACTGAATAAGCAAAACAGATTTCAGACTTAGCGAAATTAACGCTAGTCTGTAATTTCAGACCACGATGCCCTCTTCGGAGCAGCAAAACAACATGAAGGAAAACCTGAACATGGCAAGTAAGAGCATGGCATGGAGCTACTCAACAAGCTTAACAAAACACCCAAAATGACCTGGGGCCAAAAGGGTTCACAAAATACTCTACCGAGCACACGAACATCGATGAAACACAATCAGTTTTCAGACTTTGTGAAAACTGGGACATGCTGAAATAATAACTCACAGAGGCATATAAACGAGCTCGATGCTCTCACTACGGTGCAAGTCATGGCAAGGCAAGCATATATCCATTAAGAAGGCACAAAATGCTAGCTAGACATGGCAAGAACAATGGCATAGCATGCATGGATCACTAGCAATCACTCCGGCAAAATCGCAAAAGAGTTAACGATCTGCCCAAAACAGCAACTATCCAAAAGTTGAGCTCGATTGAGTCAACCTAGGGTGCTCCAACATAACAAGTAAAGACATGGATGGATTAAGCACAACAAGCATAACAAATCACTTTTACTAATCATCCTCAAAAGAGGCACGGATCACTAGGAAACAAGCCGAACATATAGCATCGTGAACTAAAACGGCTCCGACTTAGTGAAAATCACTAAGTCCCTGAAATCTGTAATCTCAGGTAGCCCTCTTCGCAAGCTTGCACAAGACAACACACACACCCTAAAAATACATGGAAGGCACCTCTGGAAAGAAGACAACATGCTTAACAATTCATCCCAAAGGGGCACAGGCATATCATGCACGGATTAAATATGGCAAAAATGACAAAACTGCATGTTGGATTAACGGATCTGCAATTAACTCAACATGCCTCCTTCCAACACCATTTTGGACATTAAGATGACCTCAAATGCAAATGATGCAATGGAATGAAACGATTTACTCGTCGAGACGAAGAATTTGACATATTATACGCCCAAATCGGAGCTACGGATGCAAAGATATGGCAGGTCAAACGGAGCATATAGGATCAAAAATTCTGCGACTTAGAAAAAAAAACCACCCTAGGGTTTACTGTAGCAGCGCGATCCGGATCCGGGTCCGATCCGATCCGCGCGGTGGTGCCACTGTACGCCGGCGCGCGCTGGCGATGGCGCGGCGGCCGGACGGCGAGGGCGGCGAGGGGAGCCGCGGGGGAGGTCCGGCGAGCCCCGGCCGGACCGGGCGAGGCCGGCGACGGGGAGCTCCGGCGAGCCCCGGCGGGAGGCGACGATGGCGCGGCGACGAGGCGGCGGAGGGCCGCCCTAGCTCCGGCCGGCGATGGCAGCCGTGGTGGCGCGGGCCACCGGAGCCGGGGAAGGTGGCGGAGTCGGGCGGCGCAGCGTCCCGGGCGGCGGCGCGGGCGAACCGGGCCGCGGGGGCCGGCTTCGGGCTCCCCGGCCCGCGGCAGAGGCGGCGGCGGCGGCCTACCAGGAGGCGACAAGTGGCGGCGGCGGGAGGAACCGGACACGTCCGGCGGCGGGATTTTTGTCCGGCGGCGGCGGGATCTGAGATTTTAGGGTTTCGGGGGAGGAGACCCGGGATTTGGAATGGGGGGTCTACTTATAGAGGTAGAGGGAGCTAGGAGTGTCCAAATGAGGTGCGGTTTTCGCCCACACGATCGTGATCGAACGACCGAGACGATGGAGCTGAGTTTGGTGGGTTTTGGGCCAAATTGGAGGGGTGTTGGGCTGCACACACACGAGGCCTTCTCGGTCCCTCGGTTAACCGTTGGAGCATCAAACGAAGTCCAAATGGCCCGAAACTTGACAGGCGGTCTACCGGTAGTAAACCAAGGCCGCATGGCAAGTCTCGGCCCAATCCGGAAATGTTTAATCCCCACACACAAAAGAAAGCTAGAAATGGCCACGGAGGAGAACGAAGCGCCGGAATGCAAAACGGACAACGGGGAAAATGCTCGGATGCATGAGATGAACATGTATGCAAATGCAATGCGCGTGACGACATGATATGAGATGCACGAAAAACAAAACAACACAGGGAGGCACAGACCCGAACCCGAGAATTAAATATAACTTAATGCCGGAAACGGCAAGAGTCGGAATACAATTGGGGAAGGTTACATGTGGGGCGTTACATGGAGGCTGACCGCCGGTGACGTTCCGGTGCCCCGGGTGCCCACCGCAGCTGAACGGCGCGCCGAGATCGCCTGCATCCGTTCGTCGTTGTCGGAGGTGCAGCGGAACGAGCCGAGGTACGCCGCCGACAACCACATGTTGTGGACGATGTACTTCGACCGCCGCCACGAAGACCAGGTCGGGTCCGCCAACGGCACCATTCCCGCCGGCCGCCTCAACAGCGACCAGCGGCGCAAATGGTGGGGCGTGCCTCGCCGCACCCCCGAGGCCGTCCTCGACCACATCGAGACCGGCAACACGCCGCGCCTCGAGTACCCGGTGCCCCCGCCCTTCTCTCGCCGCCGCGGTAGTTCCTAGATGCCATGGTGAATGGAGGAGGCGACCTCCTCGTCGCCGGGTTCTGGTTCGCTCTTCTCCGGGTCGCCAGTGCTCCGCCCCATCAAGTCGGAGCCACAGGAGATGCCACTTGGGCGCCACACCCGAAGTGGCGCCCTCGTCATCAATGAGGGCGGCCGCCCCTCCCCTCGTTCCCTCCGCCTCGTTCGTCCGAAGACCGAGCCGGGGTTGCTCCCCGTCAAGAAGGAGCACGCGGAGATGGCCGCCGCCGACAAGACCGCCCTCAAGTGGGCGACGGCGGACTACGTCCGCGAGCAAGTGGAGCGCCAGCGCCGGGCCTACGAGAAGATCAAGGCCCAGCGCCGCGGACGCGACGAGGGCGGTGTCGTCGTCCTCGACAGCGACGACGAGGACGCGCCCGGGTCATCCAACCCCGCGCGCGTCGGCGACCCTAGTCAGGGGTGCAACAGGGACGGCACCGGCTCCGGCGGGACGCAGGGCGACGAAGACGATGACGACGACGGCGGCGACTACACCTGGTTCTACAGACTCCTCGGGATGTAGAAGGCGGGCGGTGGTAATGGCGTAGTGGGCGTAGTTTGTTTTCTGTTTTTTTCTACAAATTTGAATGAAATCGCCGAGTTTGTGCCGTGTTTGTACAAATTTGAATCAAATCGCCGAGTTTGCGCCGATTTGGGGGCGAGCTGGGGGCGTCGACTGGGAACGCAATCACCCCCACGCCGAAATAAAAGCCGGTTCGACCCCGGACGTCACTTTTTCGGCATCCTAGGGGGCGAACGGCTGGAGATGCTCTAAGATTATAGGTTGAACGTATAGCTATGACAGGGTTAGCCTCCTAGAAAGCGACAACTTGAAGCTAGCGGAGATAGAGATGATGCCTCAAAGGATGCTCGCCATCAATTGTGGTTGCATCCCACTACACCGAGTAGGATGCCTGGTACAGTACGCAAGCGCACGACATGTGGTGGCTAGGTGCGTCTACATGGGACGAGGATGGCTGAGGGCCTGGTCCCCGTATCCACACACACAAGACGCTGCAACACTTTCTTGAGCTGGTCCATGACCAGGTGGTCGCGAGGTGTGACCAGTAACCAATAATGTCAAATGACTTTAAAGAATTGATAGAGCGATTACCATGTGACATCAAACTACTCATGTATCATCTGAACTCCGAAATAAACAGTTCTTATTGTGCTAGAAAACCTAAGTCCATACTCGCTCTAATCCTTGCTCTCCCTCTAATCACCAAAATGATGCATACATACTTCAGTAGCTAGGTTCAACCGATTCCACATGACACATATGTGGTGAGCAACCTACAAGTTTTTTGGCAGTATAGTGATATGGCATATGTGGTGAGCAAGTTTAAAATAACCAACCGATCCAACTCTCAAAACGTAGAAGGGGCATGCCACGTGCCACCGGCCGATCAGGTGGTGAAAAGATGGAGTCCACAAGTCATTGACCTGGAATTTTTTTCATCTTCCCAAAGGGATCTAAAATAATAGCAAGACAACATGTAGGTGTCGTAAAATTAAGAGCGATAGCATGCATATCATGGGAATATTACCGGAGCAACTAGTCCTCAGTCGACGGAGAATTAACTAACTAAAGTTGTTCATAAATAACTAAAAACATATTCAGCATTATAAGAAATTGTTCATCTAGTGCAAAAACAAATTGTAGTGTTTATTTTTAGAGTTAAGAATTAAAATCTTATAGGAATTTCAATGTTGGATCAAATGGTACTTGGTGTCAAATGATTTACTAAACCTTCACCATGCCATTGTGAAAACTCTAAACCAACGGACTATTACGGGGTGTGTTCGTTAACTAGAGGTTGATTGGTTTGTTACCAATATTTGGCAAGCAACATTTGGCAAAAAAAAAGTTGCCAACATTTGGCAACCTTTTGTGTGATTGGCAACGAAAATTGGTATGCAATCAATCTCTAGCCAACGTTTAATAGTTGTCAAAATTTGACATGCTAATTTTTGGCATTAAACCAATTAGCCCCCTAACCCCCCCCCCCCCCCCCCTGAATTTTTGGCATCAAACCAATTAGACTTCTAATCTCCACCCTCCTCCCCCTCCCCCCAACCTTTTGTGTGATTGGCAACGAAAATTGTTATGCAACCAATCTCTAAACATTTAACACTTGCCAAAATTTGGCATGCTAATTTTGGGCATCTAACTAATTAGCCTCCTAATCTTCACCCCTAAGTTTTTGTGTGATTGATAACAAAAATTGGTATGCAACCATTCTCTTGCCAACATTTAACAGTTGCCAAAATTTGGCATGTCAATTTTTGGCATCAAACCAATTAGCCTCCTAATCTCTGCCCCCAACCTGTTGTGTGATTGGCAATGAAAATGGGTATGCAACCAATCTCTAGCCAACATTTAACAGTTGCCAAAATTTGGCATGCCATTTTTTGGCATCAAACCGATTACCCTCCTAATCTTCATCTCTAACTTTTTGTGTGATTGGCAACTAAAATTGGTATGCAACCATTCTCTTGCCAACATTTAACGGTTGCCAAAATTTGGCTTGCTAATTTTTGGCATCAAACCAATTAGCCTCCTAATCTCCGCCCCAACCTATTGTGTGATTGACAACGAAAAATGGGTATGCAACCAATCTCTAGCCAACATTTAACAGTTGCCAAAATTTGGCATGCCAATTTTTGGCATCAAACCAATTAGCATCCTAATCTCTACCCCAAATTGTTTGTGTGGTTGACAACGAAAATTAATATGAAACGAATCTCTAACCAACATTTAATAGTTGCCAAAATTTGACACTGTCAATTTTTGACATCAAACCAATTAGCTTCTAATCTCCACCCTCCTCCCAATTTTCAGGGGGGATGTGGGCCCTTCGTCATTCTTTCTTCCAATCAATGGCTTCCAATCATAAGGTCCTTGCCAGTCACTTTATAAACCCCCGACGACCGTCAACGAGCAGCAGCACCTCGTCGGTGAGCGAGCTAGCTGAACCTCCGGCCGAGACGATGGATATCTCACTACCCCTCCTCCTCCTAGCCGGCATCCTCATCCCCGTCGTCTCGTACCTGCTGGTGACGAAGCGCAGCACCGAGGAAGGGCGGCTGAAGCTGCCGCCGGGCCCGAAGCGGGTGCCGGTGCTCGGCAACCTGCACCAACTAGGCCCTCTACCGCATCGCAACCTGCGCGACCTGGCCGGGCGGCACGGCCCCGTCATGCTACTCCGCCTCGGCGCGATGACGACGGTGGTGGTCTCGTCCGCGGCTGCGGCGCGCGACGTCATGAAGGCCCACGACGCCAACTGTTGTAGCCGCCCCGCGTCGCCGGGACCCGCGCGGCTCTCCTACGGGCGCAAGAGCGTCTCCTTCTCGCCATACGGCGCCTACTGGCGCGACATGCGCGGACTCTTCGCCGCAGAGCTCCTCGGCGCGCGCGGCGTCGGAGCCGCCTGGGCCGCACGACGGGAGCAGGTGGACAGGCTCATGGCCGCCCTGGGCGATGCTGCGGGGCCGGTGTCATTGGACGAGCATGTGTTCCGTGTCGCTGATGGCGTGATCGCCACGGTGGCGTACGGGAGCGTGTACGGCGCGGAGGCGTTCGCGGGCAAGTACGAGCGGTTCCAGCACGTGCTACAGGAGGCCGTGGACATGTCGGCCAGCTTCTCCGCCGAGGACTTCTTCCCCAACACCGCCGGCCGCCTCCTCGACCGGCTCGCCGGCATCGTCGCGCGCCGGGAGAGGATCTTCAGAGACCTCGACGGCTTCTTCGAGGAAGTGCTGGAGCAGCATCGAGACCCCGCGCGCCCCAGGCCGGAGAGCGGCGGCGGCGACCTGGTGGATGCCCTCGTCAGAATCTGCGAGGAGCACGACTTCACGAGGGACCACGTCAAGGCTGTCCTCCTGGACGCGTTCATCGGCGGCGTCGACACGAGCTCTGTGACGATCCTGTGGGCCATGTCGGAGCTGATCCGGAAGCCGCAGGTGCTGAAGAAAGCGCAGGAGGAGATCAGGGCCGTGGTCACCGGCAACGAGCAGCGGGTGCAACCGGACGACTTGCCGAAGCTGACCTACCTGAAGATGGTCGTCAAAGAGACCCTGCGGCTGCACCCGCCGATTACGTTGCTTCTGCCGCGGGAGACGCTGCGGAGGGTGGAGATCGGCGGCTACGACGTGCCGGCGGGGTCGCGGGTGCTCGTGAACGCGTGGGCCATCGGGAGGGACCCCGCGAGCTGGGGGCAGGATGCGGAGGAGTTCGAGCCGGAGAGGTTCGAGGCCGGCGGGAGGCACGGCAAGGTGGACTTCCGTGGCGCTCACTTGGAACTGATGCCGTTCGGCGCCGGCCGCCGAATCTGCCCCGCACTGGTCATGGGGGTGGCGAACGTGGAGTTCACGTTGGCCAACATGCTGTATGGCTTTGAGTGGGAGCTGCCGGAGGGGACGTTGGCCGAGAAGGTGAGCATGGAGGAGGCCGGTAGGCTGACCTTCCACCGCAAGACGCCGCTGGTGCTCGTGCCTACCCCATACGTAGTGTGACAAGCTCTGCTGCTCTGGTAGTGGTATATCGAGTTATACATCTGGCAAATATATCTTGAGTGAACTTAGTTGAACAAATGAAGAAAATTGATACATGCGCGCGTCTTGGGCTGGTAACATGAATCACTCTTTTTTATGTTTTGAGTTCCAGCACAAATTTGCTCTGAGTTTATACATCGGGTCTTGCGACATTATGGCCAGAACTTGAACTTACACCGTCATTTGGGAGAAAAATTGAAGTGGTAATTACACTGTCATTACAGTGTACTAACGATGATATCTTCAGAGTTACAGTCTAGATACATACAATTCAGAGTTAAAATTAGCACTGAAACTTCTAAAATTACAGTATATTTTACATATGTACTGTTTGTAAATTACACTTATAGATAATCTGTGATTACAGTGTATTTACGCAGAACTTACACTGGTACTGTGTAAATATTAGAGTGGCATTACTGGACTTCCAAAAAATACAGTGAAAATATTACAATGACCAAACCGATTGCACTCATGACCCACTTCCAAAACAACAAAACAGTGGTATATGAAAACAAAGTAGATCAACTGTAGAACAAAAATGGCACTGTGATTACATGAGTACGCTTTCAAATTATGAAAAAACTGCTGCATATTAGCACAGTAAGAACTGCAGATTGCCACTGTAAAAGAACTGTAGAGTACCACTGTAAATTAGTGTAATTTTGTCAAGCCTTATTTGTAATTTATAGTAGTACATTTACAGTTTTACGGTGGAATGACAGTGTAAATGTGCAGTTGAATTACGCTGTAAATCTGTAGGTTTGCAGTTTTCACACTAAGAGAATGCTATCACCTAACTTTGACAAACCCCAAAACTATATAGAAAAATGATGTTACCCAACAAAGACAAACCAACCTAACAAAAAACAAAAATTGCACTGAAAAATACGTTGTAACTGCTGCGACTTACAGTGAGTTGCACAAGAATCACAGTGTAATTTCCTTGTGATTTACACAGTATCAGTGAACCATAGATAGCAACCAAAGTTGAGGATCCGGCAATAGCATGGTGTGAACCACACATACATGATAGATCAAATTTAACTAACTAATTGCATGCACGCACCGAGAGATCTTGAAGTAGGAAGATGAGCTATTGCTGTGGATACGTACTAACCTGGTTCGACAGCCATTGCAATTCCCCGAATCAATCCACCTGAATCAGGCTCCAGCACCATAGATGAGGCCTGTGGATTACAACGAACACGAACAAAGGGAAATGAGGCTGTACAAATTTACAAACATAAATACCATTAACAGGTGCTTTGCTCTATGGTTTTTCTGTTCCCTCATTTTGAATGCTGGGCTTATAATTTAGTTCTGATGAATAATTCAATTTTGAAAATCACTCACTATAATCAATCAAAATACATGCACCAAATGAGAACTAAGAAAAGTATCATACCTTCACATTTGCATTCCTACAAAGTGAGGCATGCCCAAATACAGAGGGGACTTGAAAATTATAGGACAAACAAGAATTGACCTGTGATGAAAGAAATACCTTCAAATAGATGACTCTGATATGCACCGTCCTCACGTCGTTCATTTAGAATAGAAAAGCTGAATAGATGGTGGTTACTCTAAGTCAACTCTGGACTGTGTGAAAGAATATTAGACCCGAGTAAATAATCTCACACTGTAACAATTAGAACTATGAGCAATTTGAAGATGTTGTGTTTAAGCATATTAATCTCAGCCAAGAAATCATTGAAGGTGAAAGCAGTGACTCACCTTGCAATGCAGCGGAATCAGCCAACCAATTGGAACTGAGGTCTAATTGATCAAGCTAGAGAACATGCGTTTATTTGAGAGCACAAAGAACAATATCAATAGAAATATAATCTGTAATGCAGAATTGGGGGGAATGGTGGAGGGACCATCGGCAGAAGAGGGAAGACAAGCGACCTGAGTGTCAACCATGGTTGTCGTTTAAGGTTTTGCAGAAGCGAGGAGCGAAGAGGGTAGACAGTGGACATTATATGGACGCGAGATTAAAGGAGGAGCGTGAACCGATAGTGTAACTGACCTGAACACATCGATTGCCATTACTGGCCTCTTGTAACCGTGATTCAATTACTGAAACGACGGAGTCGAATCGACAATGGACGGTCTGCTGCCTTGGGAACTGCCCGCGTTCCACATTTCTGGCCATCGGATCACATGCGTTGGACGTTTCTTGCCGTTCGTTCAATCTAATCCCACTTGGGCCCCAAACCGGCAAATTGTCTGATGGATGCTACTCCGATAGAAAAAACGGAGCCATGTGGTTGATTGGGCCAAAAATAAGCCCATGTAGCAGCGGGCTACAATCGGAATAGCAACATGTAAAGATGCATTTGGAAAACAGGTATTGTGCTAAAAAAATTCGAGTTTGCTTCCCTTTGTCAAAAAATTATGAGAATGCAAATAAGCTGCAGCTTGAAAAGGAATTTGGTAAGCTACAATATGTATTGTAATCAAACTGCAGTTTACTTACTGTGGAGAG
The DNA here is from genome assembly GCA_034509565.1 of Triticum monococcum. Lineage (NCBI taxonomy): Eukaryota > Viridiplantae > Streptophyta > Magnoliopsida > Poales > Poaceae > Triticum > Triticum monococcum. Next base: position 679,691,703 of record CM067845.1, read on the forward strand.
CCTAGATTGCATCTAGATAAGTTTCTTCTTCATTTAAGTTGATTCAATATGCAAACCTAGAGCTCAGTAGATCAGTTCTACTTTATATATGACAAATATTAGCTCCAATTTGTGAAAATGAGGGGCACATTGATGCACACGATCCATTCTGTTCGTCTAAACATATACTCCATCTATTAAGTAATATAAGACGTTTTAGATCAGTAAAGTAGTAATCCAAAATGTCTTGCATTATTTTACAGCAGAGTATATAATGTAATACCCATTATTTCTTATTTTCATTGTTACTACCAATTTTGTCATGGAGGTGATTATTTTGTAAAATTACAAAGAACATGCGCAAATCATGTCTAATTGCTCAAAAAGTGTCAATGGGTTACAACTAATTATTTGTCAGAGAAAGCAAACACTTGAGAGCAAATGATTTCTTAATGTGATACTCTAATTGCACTGGAAACTTAATTCATCCTCATGCACTTCAAAATATTTTGTGTTAGAGTTTTATGACTTATTTTTCACGCGACATCTTTTTATATACATCGAAGGGGATGGCAGTGTTCCTATGTTGAGCCTAGCCTGCCAGCAGTTACAAGCATGTGATGGCGTGCCTACGTGCCTGATGATCACTGAGCAAAGTAAAAACCCTTATGTACAATGGTTCACGCTATGCCCTCCCAAGCAATGAGCAAAGTAGGTGTCTTGGTATACAATGTTTTTATTGGGTCATGTTGTATCACTTGTGTGTTTCTGGTGTATTTTGCGCAATGTTGTTAACTAGTAAACTTGCATGTGCAATGCACGTATCCGCCCAAAGAAAATCCTTGCTCATAGAACCCTTTTAAGCCATCTATGCTCATAAACCCCTTCTAGGCCATCTATATTCTATTGTGTGGAGAACAACATGCCATGTATATTGGCTATTGCAGAAGTTAAAAGAGTTGGCTCGAGACAACTTTGCTAAATTCCACAATATATATGTGTGTCTTAGGGCAATCTCCAATGCACCTCACCATTGTTAGCAAGTGGAACCACTATGCAGCCACTGTATTTAGGTAATTAGGAAAAAAAGAATATATATGATTAAACATGCTGACCGCCGCCACCAGGGCCTTGCTTGGGTGGACTGTTTTCGCCTGGCTGGCCATATGTGACACTTTGCGTCCTCTGTGCCCTGTGCCTTGCTATGTACTCTCTCCTTCCATATATCTCTTTTGCCCCTTGTAATACCCCCTGACCATCCTGGCAATTTGGGCATTTTAAAATTAAAAAAAATATATTGGATTTACAATGGGATCACCAATCAGAAAATTATGATTTACTCAACTATTGATTCAACATCACTCGGCAACATAATGGGCGTGGTAGGCAAAAAAAATATAACAACCTAAATTGTAATGAACAAAGGATCTAGCTGACAACGTTTCGTGGGCACAAGGACAACTGAATCTTCAGAATTAGTGATTGCAGCAATATAACATGACACAGAAAACAATAATCAACCTGACCATGCTTCCTAGTTTGATTTCAACAAAGTATTAGAAGAGTCATGTTAAATTGAATTTTGAACTATACCATATGAAAAGCCGACCAAGGCTAATTGCCCATCTTGTAGTTTCATGTAAAATTTATACAGAAAGTTCATCAGAAAATGTGGTGCCCATTTTTCTAGCAAAATTGATCAAATAGAAAGAAGGCAAGCTAACTGCTATAGGTCAATCAAAAGCTTACACACCATGTTTCAAGAAAACATAGAAATAATCCAATTGAGTAGCATCAAACAAATGAAAGCTTGCAGCCGAGTGATACAGATATGGTGGATGATTGCATATAACTAAAACATGTAACAGAAGGGAAATAGTTTTGTAAAGAATGCACATAACCTATTTAATCGTATTCGTTCTACTCTTACATCCAAACGTTGCACAATCCGTGTGAAAAGAACTGATAATAAATTCATACATGACATGCTATGTGTAAGCTATATATGAAACAAGATCAAGATTTAGAGAGGTATATGTTAGATTTGTAAGAAACTGTCCACCTTTAATTATAATTCAGAAAATACCCGATTCAAGTGACTACCTTGATTGAAGAACTAACTGGTTACAGATTTAACAACTGCCACTCCTATCGACCCTTGCTTCCCTTGAGTCTTGACATAGACAATATTCATCTTACAAACAAGAAATAGCTTTATAAGGATGTAACCCTTAGGATCAAAAGCTTGCAGATCAAATTCTATAGACCTTTAAAAAAATCTTGGCAGACAACATGGGCGCAGCTCTCTATCTAAAACCATTCTTAAGAGAACAAAAAAACACTAGTAGAAAAGGGGGCAAAGGTCCAGGCCGGGTCAGCCCATTAGTCCCGGTTCAGTCCAGAACTGGGACCAATGGTGGCAATGGACCCGGTTCGTGAGCCCAGGGGCGCGGCCGGGCCACGTGGGCCATTGGTCCCGGTTCGTCTGGACCTTTTGGTCCCGGTTGGTGGGACGAACCAGGACCAATGGGCCTCGCTCCTGGCCCACCACCATTGGTCCCGATTGGTGGCTTGAACCGAGACCAAAGGATCCCCTTTAGTCCCGGTTCATGCCACCAACCGGGACCAATGAGGTGCCTATATATACCCCCTCGCGTAAGAGCAGAGCACACTGCTCTGTTTTTTCTGGCCGAGGGGGAGAGGGCTTGGTGGTGCTCTAGCTCACCTCCTATGCACACAAGGTGTTCGATGGAATGTCCGAGCCACACTACTTAAGCTTTCTCCTCTCCAAGCTCGACCTCCAAGCTCCATTTTCCTCAATATTTGTCTAGGTTTAGCGGTCCGTCACGCCCCGTCCCCGTCTTCACCGCCGTCGATCACCCGAGCTCATCGCCGGCACCACCGTGGTGAGCCTCTTGTTCTTATCCTCTTTCTGAAAGGAAAAATATTCTTACTTGTATGTTTACATAGATACTTGTATTATTTTCTTACTTTTATTATTGCATCTTATATAGTGCGATGGTTTTGATATCCGCCCCCGTCGGCCCTCGTCCTGTCTATGATTCGGATGTGGTATATATATTATCTTTATAACTATTGGTTCATTTATTGTTTATGAAAATTATGCCGACCAACGTGACATATATTTTATTTATGTAGGATGTATGTGAATCAGAAATTCCAACCGACCCTATTGTCGAGAGGTTAAATTTAGTTGAAGAAGAAAACAATTTGTTGAAGGAAAAAATAAAAAAAATTGAGGAGGAGAAGATGATATTGGAGTTGCATGTTGCGGATGTCGTCGATGATCACAAGATCAAGATGGATGCAATGCGCTTGAAGATTAGAAAGATTAGAAAATATGCCAATCATACCGAGGCTTGGTATCATATTATGCCATTGGATCAATTGTTACCTTGGTTGCGATTATGATCACATTTGTTTCCGCATTGAAATGTTTTACATAGTTTCAATGTATGGTTTAATTAATTAGATGCTCTGGAGAGCTATATGTTGTTAGATGAGAACTATGTATGTACTTTGGTTTTAATTTGATGATGAACTTCTATTAATTTGGACACTTAATTATATATAACGCACGCAGATGAACCGGCAATGGATGTACGGTGACAGACACGCCTCCGAGTACATTAAGGGCGTGCATGAGTTTGTCGATGCGGCTGAGGCAAACAAGCAGGATGGTTTTATGTGTTGTCCATGCACTGAATGTGGGAATACGAGGTCTTACTCTAACCGGAAAATCCTTCACTCCCACCTGCTTTACAAGGGTTTCATGCCACACTATAATGTTTGGACGAGGCACGGAGAAATAGGGTTATGATGGAAGACGGCGAAGAAGAAGAGTACGATGACAACTATGTGCCCCCTGAATATGGTGATGCTGCAACGGGGGGAGCTGGTGAAGATCAAGAGGAACCCAACGATGTGCACAATGATGCTGCGATGGGTGAAGCTGCTGAAGATCAAGAGGAACCAGACGATGTACCCGATGATGATGATCTCCGCCGGGTCATTGTCGATGCAAGGACACAATGCGAAAGTCAAAAGGAGAAGCTGAAGTTCGATCACATGTTAGAGGATCACAAAAAGGGTTGTACCCCAATTGCGAAGATGGTAACACAAAGCTTGGTACCGTACTGGAATTGCTACAGTGGAAGGCAGAGAATGTTGTGGCTGACAAAGGATTTGAGAAGCTACTGAAAATATTGAAGAAGAAGCTTCCAAAGGATAACGAATTGCCCGACAGTACATACGCAGCAAAGTAGGTCGTATGCCCTCTAGGATTGGAGGTGGAGAAGATATATGCATGCCCTAATGACTGCATCCTCTACCGTGGTGCATACAAGGATCTGAGCGCATGCCCGGTATGCGGTGCATTGCGGTATAAGATCAGACGAGATGACCCTGATGATGTTGACGGCGAGCCCCCCAGGAAGACGGTTCCTGTGAAGGTGATGTGGTATGCTCCTATAATACCACGGTTGAAACGTCTATTCAGAAACAAAGAGCATGCCAAGTTGATGCGATGGCACGGTGAGGACCATAAGAAAGACGGGAAGTTGAGAGCACCCGTTGACGGGTCGCAGTGGAGAAAAATCGAGAGAAAGTACTGGGATGAGTTTGCAAAGGACCCAAGGAACGTATGGTTTGCTTTAAGCACGGATGGCATTAATCCTTTCGGGGAGCAGAGCAGCAATCACAGCACCTGGCACGTGACTCTATGTATGTATAACCTTCCTCCTTGGATGTGCATGAAGCGGAAGTTCATTATGATGCCAGTTCTCATCCAAGGCCCTAAGCAACCCGGCAACGACATTGATGTGTACCTAAGGCCATTAGTTGAAGAACTTTTACAGCCGTGGAATGGAAATAGTGTACGTACGTGGGATGAGCACAGACGGGAGGAATTTAACCTAAAGGCGTTGTTGTTCGTGACCATCAACGATTGGCACGCTCTCAGTAACCTTTCAGGACAGACAAATAAAGGATACCACGCATGCACGCACTGTTTAGATGACACTGAAAGTATATACCTGGTCAAATGTAGGAAGAATGTGTACCTGGGCCATTGTTGATTTCTTCCGACCACCCATCAATGTCGAAAGAAAGGCAAGCATTTCAAAGGCGAGGCAGATCACCGGAGGAAGCCCGCCATGCGTACCAGTGATCACGTACTTGCTATGGTCAATGATTTACACGTAATATTTGGAAAGGGTCCCGGCAGACTAGCTGTTCTGAATGACGCTGAGGGACACGCACCCATGTGGAAGAAGAAATCTATATTTTGGGACCAACCCTACTGGAAATACCTAGAGGTCCGCTCTTCAATCGACGTGATGCACATGACGAAGAACCTTTGCGTGAACCTGCTAGGCTTCTTGGGCGTGTATGGGAAGACAAAAGATACACCTGAGGCACGGGAGGACCTGCAAGGTTTGCACGAAAAAGATGGCATGCCTCCGAAGCAGTATAAAGGTCCTGCCAGCTACGCTCTTACGAAAGAAAAGAAAGAAATCTTCTTTGAATGCCTGCTCAGTATGAAGGTCACGACTGGCTTCTCGTCGAATATAAAGGGAATAATAAATATGCCAGAGAAAAAGTTTCAGAACCTAAAGTCTCATGACTGCCACGTGATTAGGACGCAACTGCTTCCGGTTGCATTGAGCGGGCTTCTACCGGAAAATGTCCGATTAGCCATTGTGAAGCTATGTGCATTCCTCAATGCAATCTCTCAGAAGGTGATCGATCGAGAAATCATACCAAGGCTAAGGAGTGATGTGGCGCAATGTCTTGTCAATTTCGAGCTGGTGTTCCCACCATCCTTCTTCAATATCATGACGCACGCCCTAGTTCATCTAGTCGACGAGATTGTCATTCTGGGGCCCGTATTTCTACACAATATGTTCCCCTTTGAGAGGTTCATGGAAGTCCTAAAGAAATATGTCCGTAACCGTGCTAGGCCAGAAGGAAGCATCTCCATGGGCCATCAAACAGAGGATGTTATCGAGTTTTGTGTTGACTTCATTCCTGGCCTTAAGAAGATATGTCTCCCTATTGGAAATATGCCCTAGAGGCAATAATAAATAAGTTATTATTATATTTCCTTGTTCATGATAATCGTTTATTATCCATGCTAGAATTGTATTGATAGGAAACTCAGATACATGTGTGGATACATAGACAACACCATGTCCCTAGTAAGCCTCTAGTTGACTAGCTCGTTGATCAATAGATGGTTACGGTTTCCTAACCATGGACATTGGATGTCATTGATAACGGGATCACATCATTAGGAGAATGATGTGATGGACAAGACCCAATCCTAAGCATAGCACTAGATCGTGTAGTTCGTATGCTAAAGCTTTTCTAATGTCAAGTATCATTTCCTTAGACCATGAGATTGTGCAACTCCCGGATACCGTAGGAGTGCTTTGGGTGTGCCAAACGTCACAACGTAACTGGGTGGCTATAAAGGTACACTACGGGTATCTCCGAAAGTGTCTGTTGGGTTGGCACGAATCGAGACTGGGATTTGTCACTCCGTGTGACGGAGAGGTATCTCTGGGCCCACTCGGTAGGACATCATCATAATGTGCACAATGTGATCAAGGAGTTGATCACGGGATGATGTGTTACGGAACGAGTAAAGAGATTTGCCGGTAACGAGATTGAACAAAGGTATCGGGATACCGACGATCGAATCTCGGGCAAGTATCGTACCGATAGACAAGGGGAATTGTATACGAGATTGATTAAGTCCTTAACATCGTGGTTCATTCGATGAGATCATCGTGGAACATGTGGGAGCCAACATGGGTATCCAGATCCCGCTGTTGGTTATTGACCGGAGAACGTCTCGGTCATGTCTGCATGTCTCCCGAACCCGTAGGGTCTACACACTTAAGGTTCGATGACGCTAGGGTTATAAAGGAAGTTTGCATGTGGTTACCGAACGTTGTTTGGAGTCCCGGATGAGATCCGGACGTCACGAGGAGTTCCGGAATGGTCCGGAGGTAAAGATTTATATATAGGAAGTCCTATTTCGGCCATCGGAACAAGTTTCGGGGTCATCGGTATTGCACCGGGACCACCGGAAGGGTCCCGGGGGCCCACCGGGTGGGGCCACCTATCTCGGAGGGTCCCATGGGCTGAAGTGGGAAGGGATCCAGCCCAAAGTGGGCTGGGGCGCCACTTTCCCCTAGGGCCCATGCGCCTAGTGTGGGGGAAACCCTAAAGGAAGAGTCCTAGAAGGGGAAGGCACCTCCTAGGTGCCTTGGGGAGGAGGGATTCCTCCCTTGGCCGCCGCCCCCTAGGAGATTGGATCTCCTAGGGCCGGCGCCCCCCCCCCTTGGCCCCCTATATATAGTGGGGAGATGGAGGACTTCTTACCTTTGCCTTTGGTGCAGCCCTCCCCCTCTCCCAAGTCCTTCTCCTCTCCCATGGTGCTTGGCGAAGCCCTGCAGGATTGCCACGCTCCTCCTCCACCACCACGCCGTTGTGCTGTTGCTGGATGGAGTCTTCCTCAACCTCTCCCTCTCTTCTTGCTGGATCAAGGCGTGGGAGACGTCACCGGGCTGTACGTGTGTTGAACACGGAGGTGCCGTCCGTTCGGCACTAGGATCATCGGTGATTTGAATCACAACGAGTACGACTCCATCAACCCTGTTCTCTTGAACGCTTCCGCTTAGTGATCTACAAGGGTATGTAGATGCACTCTCCTTACCCTCGTTGATGGTTTCTCCATAGATAGATCTTGGTGACACGTAGGAAAATTTTGAATTTCTGCTACGTTCCCCAACACTCCCTAAATCGCGGTATGAGGGGAGACTGGCTGGAAAAGGCACTCTTGGAAGTGACTCAATAATATGCAGGGACGGATATTCTTGGTCTCAAGCACACTACACAGTTCTACAGAACTCTACCTTGGTGACCCCGTATGTTGATGAACACAAGAACAATCTGCGCTCCAAACACCCGGAGCAGTGCAACGACTAGATTACATGTGAACACATCAGGACTTTCAGCAGTTGGTTGGAAACACGTCTCAGAGGTGACAACACTGTTTGTTATGAGTTGTACTTGTTGTCCAGGGGACGATCTTTGACTGTATTGACTTACAAAGGATACGAGATAAATGGGAATACATTTTACATGATCGTCCAAGATCAAAAGAGCACCAACCAAAACAGTGGTGTCCGCTTTGATGCAGCAACCGAGATCTGTCATGAGGCGGGGTACAGGTAGACCCACAGTACGGAATGACAACAGTGGATCTGAAAATTCTTGGGTACACTGACGAACCGTTCGTCCTAGCCAATGATGTGGCACAGGTTATCTATGTGAAGGACATGTCTACCAAACCGAGAAAAAGAAAAGATAAGGAAGCGAATACATCATACGATGAGCCAAAGCGCCACATAGTTCTTTCAAGAAAAAGGGATATCCTGGGAGTGGAGGGCAAGACAGACATGTCTGAAGATTATGAAAAGTTTCATTAAATTCCTCCCTTCAATGTCAAGGCTGACCCAAGCATCCTAATAAACGATAAAGAGTATCCATGGTTACGGCGCAATAAGCAAATGACACAAGCGAAGAAAAAGTGAAGACTTTCTCCCGCAACTATTATGATGATATCATGCCAACTTTGTAACACACGAGTATGCTATGCCAACTTTTTCAGAGTTCATTTGAAAACTATGAATTTAGGTCGAATTTTCTCTATAGGTGCATCTATGTTCATTTTTTAGTAAAGTTAATCACAAACTTGTGATTCACACAAATTTCAAAGAATTCAAATCTTAACAATTCAAATTTGAAAACCAATGGCACTAACAGAAAGTTTATTATTTTTTAAAACTAATGGCACTAACAGAAAGTTTATAATTTTGCTGACCTAAAAGCAAAAAGAAATAAACAATAAAGCAAAAAACAAAAGAAAATAAATAATGCAGAAAAAACAAAAAATCTGGAAAAAAATAAAAATAGCAACAATAAGTATTTTTTTGTAAATAGAAGCAAAATAAAATAAATAAAGCAACAAAGAAAACTAAAAAACTAAAAAAGTGTTTTCAAATTTGAAAACTAATGGCACTAACAGTAAGTTTATAATTTTTCTAAAACTAAAAGAAAAAAGAATGAAAAAATAAAGCAATAAACAAAAGAAAATAAATAATGCAGAAAACAAAACAAAAAAACTGGAAAAAAATAGCAACAATAAGTATTTTATTGTAAGTAGAAACAAAATAAAATAAATAAAGCAACAAAGAAAAAAAACAAAAAAAGTGTTTTCAAATTTGAAAACTAATGGCACTAACAGAAAGTTTATAATTTTTCTAAAACTAAAAGCAAAAAGAATTAAAAAATAAAGCAAAAAACAAAAGAAAATAAATAATGCAGAAAACAAAACAAAAAAACTGGAAAATAGCAACAATAAGTATTTTGTTGTAAGTAGAAACAAAATAAAATAAATAAAGAAACAAAAAAAGTGTTTTCATATTTGAAAACTAATGGCACTAACAAAAAGTTCACAATTTTTCTTAAACTAAAAGCAAAATAGAATTAAAAAATAAAGCAAAAAACAAAAGAAAATAAATAATGCAGAAAGCAAAATAAAAAAACTGGAAAAAACTATTTTTCTAGTAAAGTTAATCACAAACTTGTGATTCACGTAAATTTCAAAGAATTCAAATTTTAACTATTCAAATTTGAAAACTAATGGCACTAACAGAAAGTTTATAATTTTTCTAAAACTAAAAGCAAAAAAAATAAAAAATCAAAGCAAGAATAAAAAGAAAAATAAATAATTCAAAAAACAAAACAAATACTGGAAAAAATAAAAATGCCACCTGTTGGGCCACACGGCCTGCATACGACTAGAAACCCATCTGTACATGGGCCAGGATGCAGGCCCGCAGGCCCAATAGGCCCAACAAGGCAGTGACAAGGGTAGGCAAGTACTGCGTGCATATTAGAGAGGAGCTCAGCACCTGAGCCCCAACGCAGCTTATAAACAGGTGCTGAGCTCTCTCAGCTAGCAAGGTGGGACTAAACTTCCCACCGCACATTGTGTATATTGCTTCTTTGTGTATATTATGTATATATGTCAGTATATATATTATGTATATTGCTTTTTTCAGATTTTTTTCATATATATGTTTGTATTTTGTATTTTGCTTTTTTTATAAAAATGTATATATGTTTGTATGTTCTCTGTGTATATATGTTCATATATGCAAAAGTTAGATTTAAATATTTAGAAAAGAATTATCTATATATGTTCTCTGATTTAGTACATTTTAGGTTAGTTTCATTTCTAGAAAAGTTTTATATATTTAGGAGAGGAAAAAGGAAAATAAGAAGAGGAAAAGGAGAAGAAGAGGAGAGGAAGAAAAGGAAGAGGAGAAGAAGAGGAAAGGAAGAAAAGAAAGAGGAGAAGAATAAAGGAATAGAGGAGAAGAAGAAAAAAATAGAATTTTTCTATTTTTTCTTCTTCTCCTCTATTCCTTTCTTCTTCTCCTCTTTTTTTTCTTCTTTCTTTCTTCGATCTTCTCCTCTATTTCTTTCTCCTTCTCCTCTTTTTATTTCTTCTTCCTATTCTTATGTTTTATTGGGTCTGTCATCGTCGATATACCCCTCCCGATAACTTCAACACGAGGGGGGGTCGATATACCCCCTCCCGATAACTTCAACACGAGGGGGGGTCGATATACCCCCTCCCGATAACTTCAACACGAGGGGGGGTCGATATATATACCACCTCCTGATAACTTCAACACGAGGGGGAGGTCGATATTCCCTAAATAGCAAGTATCGTCAGTGTGAGATACATGTGGCTGTCGGTGTCGGACACTACATCCACGTCCCACAATGATTTACGTACCAGTGATCACGTACTTGCTATGGTCAATGATTTACACGTAATATTTGGAAAGGGTCCCGGCAGACTAGCTGTTCTGAATGACGCTGAGGGACACGCACCCATGTGGAAGAAGAAATCTATATTTTGGGACCAACCCTACTGGAAATACCTAGAGGTCCGCTCTTCAATCGACATGATGCACATGACGAAGAACCTTTGCGTGAACCTGCTAGGCTTCTTGGGCGTGTATGGGAAGACAAAAGATACACCTGAGGCACGGGAGGACCTGCAAGGTTTGCACGAAAAAGATGGCATGCCTCCGAAGCAGTATAAAGGTCCTGCCAGCTACGCTCTTACGAAAGAAAAGAAAGAAATCTTCTTTGAATGCCTGCTCAGTATGAAGGTCACGACTGGCTTCTCGTCGAATATAAAGGGAATAATAAATATGCCAGAGAAAAAGTTTCAGAACCTAAAGTCTCATGACTGCCACGTGATTAGGACGCAACTGCTTCCGGTTGCATTGAGCGGGCTTCTACCGGAAAATGTCCGATTAGCCATTGTGAAGCTATGTGCATTCCTCAATGCAATCTCTCAGAAGGTGATCGATCGAGAAATCATACCAAGGCTAAGGAGTGATGTGGCGCAATGTCTTGTCAATTTCGAGCTGGTGTTCCCACCATCCTTCTTCAATATCATGACACACGCCCTAGTTCATCTAGTCGACGAGATTGTCATTCTGGGGCCCGTATTTCTACACAATATGTTCCCCTTTGAGAGGTTCATGGAAGTCCTAAAGAAATATGTCCGTAACCGTGCTAGGCCAGAAGGAAGCATCTCCATGGGCCATCAAACAGAGGATGTTATCGAGTTTTGTGTTGACTTCATTCCTGGCCTTAAGAAGATATGTCTCCCTATTGGAAATATGCCCTAGAGGCAATAATAAATAAGTTATTATTATATTTCCTTGTTCATGATAATCGTTTATTATCCATGCTAGAATTGTATTGATAGGAAACTCAGATACATGTGTGGATACATAGACAACACCATGTCCCTAGTAAGCCTCTAGTTGACTAGCTCGTTGATCAATAGATGGTTACGGTTTCCTAACCATGGACATTGGATGTCATTGATAACGGGATCACATCATTAGGAGAATGATGTGATGGACAAGACCCAATCCTAAGCATAGCACTAGATCGTGTAGTTCGTATGCTAAAGCTTTTCTAATGTCAAGTATCATTTCCTTAGACCATGAGATTGTGCAACTCCCGGATACCGTAGGAGTGCTTTGGGTGTGCCAAACGTCACAACGTAACTGGGTGGCTATAAAGGTACACTACGGGTATCTCCGAAAGTGTCTGTTGGGTTGGCACGAATCGAGACTGGGATTTGTCACTCCGTGTGACGGAGAGGTATCTCTGGGCCCACTCGGTAGGACATCATCATAATGTGCACAATGTGATCAAGGAGTTGATCACGGGATGATGTGTTACGGAACGAGTAAAGAGACTTGCCGGTAACGAGATTGAACAAAGGTATCGGGATACCGACGATCAAATCTCGGGCAAGTATCGTACCGATAGACAAAGGGAATTGTATACGAGATTGATTAAGTCCTTGACATCGTGGTTCATCCGATGAGATCATCGTGGAACATGTGGGAGCCAACATGGGTATCCAGATCCCGCTGTTGGTTATTGACCGGAGAACGTCTCGGTCATGTATGCATGTCTCCCGAACCCATAGGGTCTACACACTTAAGGTTCGATGACGCTAGGGTTATAAAGGAAGTTTGTATGTGGTTACCGAATGTTGTTCGGAGTCCCGGATGAGATCCCGGATGTCACGAGGAGTTCCGGAATGGTCCGGAGGTAAAGATTTATATATAGGAAGTCCTATTTCGGCCATCGGGACAAGTTTCGGGGTCATCGGTATTGTACCGGGACCACCGGAAGGGTCCCGGGGGCCCACCGGGTGGGGCCACCTATCCCGGAGGGTCCCATGGGCTGAAGTGGGAAGGGATCTAGCCCAAAGTGGGCTGGGACGCCACTTTCCCCTAGGGCCCATGCGCCTAGTGTGGGGGAAACCCTAAAGGAAGAGTCCTAGAAGGGGAAGGCACCTCCTAGGTGCCTTGGGGAGGAGGGATTCCTCCCTTGGCCGCCGCCCCCTAGGAGATTGGATCTCCTAGGGCCGGCGCCCCCCTTGGCCCCCCTATATATAGTGGGGAGATGGAGGACTTCTTACCTTTGCCTTTGGTGCAGCCCTCCCCCTCTCCCAAGTCCTTCTCCTCTCCCATGGTGCTTGGCGAAGCCCTGCAGGATTGCCACGCTCCTCCACCACCACCACGCCGTTGTGCTGTTGCTGGATGGAGTCTTCCTCAACCTATCCCTCTCTCCTTGCTGGATCAAGGCGTGGGAGACGTCACCGGGCTGTACGTGTGTTGAACACGGAGGTGCCGTCCGTTCGGCACTAGGATCATCGGTGATTTGAATGACGATGAGTACGACTCCATCAACCCCGTTCTCTTGAACGCTTCCGCTTAGCGTAGATGCACTCTCCTTCCCCTCGTTGCTGGTTTCTCCATAGATAGATCTTGGTGACACGTAGGAAAATTTTGAATTTCTGCTACGTTCCCCAACAGTGGCATCATGAGCTAGGTCTATTGCGTAGATTCTATGCACGAGTAGAACACAAAGTAGTTATGGGCGTTGATATTGTTCAATATGCTTACCGTTACTAGTCCAATCTTGTTTCGACGGCATCGTGGGATGAAGCGGCCCGGACCAACCTTACACGTACGCTTACGTGAGACCGGTTCCACCGACAAACATGCACTAGTTGCATAAGGTGGCTGGCGGGTGTCTATCTCTCCCACTTTAGTCGGATCAGATTCGATGAAAAGGGTCCTTATGAAGGGTAAATAGCAATTGGCATATCACGTTGTGGTTTTTGCGTAGGTAAGAAACGTTCTTGCTAGAAACCCATAGCAGCCACGTAAAACATGCAAACAACAATTAGAGGACGTCTAACTTGTTTTTGCAGGGTATGCTATGTGATGTGATATGGCCATGAAGAATGTGATGAATGATATGTGATGTATGAGATTGATCATGTTCTTGTAATAGGAATAACGACTTGCATGTCAATGAGTATGACAACTGGCAGGAGCCATAGGAGTTGTCTTTATTTATTTATGACCTGCGTGTCAACTTAAACGTCATGTAATTACTTTACTTTATTGCTAAAGCGTTAGCCATAGTAGTAGAAGTAATAGATGACGAGACAACTTCAAGAAGACACGGTGATGGAGATCATGATGATGGAGATCATGGTGTCATGCCGGTGACAACGATGATCATGGAGCCCCGAAGATGGAGATCAAAAGGAGCAAAATGATATTGGCCATATCATGTCACTATTTGATTGCATGTGATGTTTATCATGTTTATACATCTTATTTGCTTAGAACGACGGTAGTAAATAAGATGATCCCTCATTAAAATTTCAAGAAAGTGTTCCCCCCTAACTGTGCACCGTTGCGACAGTTCGTTGTTTCGAAGCACCACGTGATGATCGGGTGTGATAGATTCTAACGTTCACATACAACGGGTGTAAGACATATTTACACACGCGAAACACTTAGGTTGACTTGACGAGCCTAGCATGTGTACAGACATGGCCTCGGAACACAGAAGACCGAAAGGTCGAGCATGAGTCGTATGGAAGATATGATCAACATGAAGATGTTCACCGACGTTGACTAGTCCGTCTCACGTGATGATTGGACACAGCCTAGTTGACTCGGATCATGTAATCACTTAGATGACTGGAGGGATGTCTATCTGAGTGGGAGTTCATAAGATGAACTTAATTATCCTAAACATAGTCAAAAGGTCTTCGCAAATTATGTCGTAGCTCGCGCTTCAGTTCTACTGTTTAGATATGTTCCTCGAGAAAATTTAGTTGAAAGTTGAAAGTAGCAATTATGCGGACTAGGTCCATAAACTGAGGATTGTCCTCATTGCTTAATAGAAGGCTTATGTCCTTAATGCACTGCTCAGTGTGCTGAACCTCGAACGTCGTCTGTGGATGTTGCGAACATCTGACATACACGTTTTGATAACTACGTGATAGTTCAGTTAAACGGTTTAGAGTTGAGGCACCGAAGACGTTTTGAAACGTCGTGAAACATATGAGATGTTTCGAGGGCTGAAATTGGGATTTCAGGCTCGTGCCCACGTCAAGAGGTATAAGACCTCCGACGATTTTCTTAGCCTACAAACTAGGGAGAAAAGCTCAATTGTTGAGCTTGTGCTCAGATTGTCTGAGTACAACAATCATTTGAATCAAGTGGGAGTTGATCTTCCAGATGAGATAGTGATGTTTCTCCGAAGTCATTACCACCAAGCTGCTAGAGCTTCGTGATGAACTATAACATATCAAGGACATATATGATGATCTTTGAGATATTCGCGATGTTTGACACCACAAAAGTAGAAATCAAGAAGGAGCATCAATTGTTGATGGTTGGTGAAACCACTAGTTTCAAGAAGGGCAAGAAGGGACACTTCATGAAACGGCAATTCAGTTGCTGCTCTAGTGAAGAAACCCAAGGTTGAACCCAAACCCGAGACTAAGTGCTTCTGTAATAAGGGGAACAGCCACTAGAGCAGAATTACCCTAGATACTTGGTAGATTAGAAGGCTGGCAAGGTCGATAGAAGTATATTGGATATACATTGTGTTGATGTGTACTTTACTAGTACTCCTAGTAGCACCAGGGTATTAGATACCGGTTCGGTTGCTAAGTGTTAGTAACTCGAAATAAAAGCTACGGAATAAACGGAGACTAGCTAAAGGTGAGCTGACGATATGTGTTGGAAGTGTTTCCAATGTTGATATGATCAAGCATCGCACGCTCCCTCTACCATCGAGATTGGTGTTAAACCTAAATAATTGTTATTTGGTGTTTGCGTTGAGCATAGACATGACTGGATTATGTCTATCGCCATACGGTTATTCATTTAAGGAGAATAATGGTTACTCTGTTTATTTGAATAATACCTTCAATGGTCTTGCACCTAAAATGAATGGTTTATTCAATTTCGGTCGTAGTAATACACATGTTCATGCCAAAAGATATAAGATAGCAATGATAGTACCACCTACTTGTGGCAGTGCCACTTAAGTCATATCGGTATAAAACGCATGAAGAAGCTCCATGTTGATGGATCTTTGGGCTCACTCGTTTTTGAAAAGTTTGAGACATGCGAACCATGTCTATTGGTGTATACGCATGAAGAAACTCCATGCAAATGGACGGTTTTGACTCACTTGATTTTGAATCACTTGAGACATGCAAATTATAGAACATGGGCAAGATGACTGAAAGCCTCGTTCTCAGTAAAATGGAACCAGAAAGCACTTGCTGGAAGTAATACATTTTGATGTGTGCAGTCCAATGAGTGCTGAGGCGTGTAGTGGATATCGTTATGTTCTAACTTCACAGATGATTTGAGTAGATGTTGATTATATTTACTTGATGAATCACGAGTCTGAATTATTGAAAGGTTCAAGTAATTTCAGGGTGAAGTTGAAAGATCGTCGTGACAAGAGGATAAAAGATCTATGATATGATCATAGAGATGAATATCTGAATTACGAGTTTGGCACATAATTAAGACATTGTGGAAATTGTTTTAGAACTAATACAGCCTGGAACACCGTAGCGTGATGGTGTGTCCGAACATCATAACTGCACCCTATTGGATATGATGCATACCATGATGTCTCTTATCGAATTACCACAATAGTTTATGGGTTAGGCATTAGAGACAACCACATTAACTTTAAAAGGGGCACCACGTAATTCTGATGAGATGACACCGTATGAACTAAGGTTTAGAGAAACCTAAGCTGTCATTTCTTAAAAGTTTGGGGCTGCGATGCTTATGTGAAAAAGTTTCAGGCTGATAAGCTCGAACCCAAAGCGGATAAATGCATCTTCATAGGACACCCAAAACAGTTGGGTATACCTCCTGTCTCAGATCCGAAAGCAATAAGGGATTGTTTCTAGAATCGGGTCCTTTCTCGAGGAAAAGTTTCTCTCGAAAGAATTGAGTGGGAGGATGGTGGAGACTTGATGAGGTTATTGAACCGTCTCTTCAACTAGTGTGTGGCAGGGCACAGGAAGTTGTTCCTGTGGCACCTACACCAATTGAAGTGGAAGCTTATGATAGTGATCATGAAACTTCAGATCAAGTCACTACCAAACCTCGTGGGATGACAAGGATGCGTACTACTTCAGAGTGGTACATAATCTTGTCTTGGAAATCATGTTGCTAGACAACAATGAACCTACGAGCTATGGAGAAGCGGTGGTGGGCCCAGATTCCGATAAATGGCTCAAGGCCACATAATCCGAGAGAGGATCCATATATGAAAACAAAGTGTAGACTTTGGAAGAAACTACTTAATGGTCGTAAGGCTGTTAGGTACAGATGGATTTTAAAAGGAAGACGGACAATGATGGTAAATGTCACCATTAAGAAAGCTCGACTTGTCGTTAAGATGTTTTTGGCAAGTTCAAGGAGTTGCCTACGATGAGACTTTCTCACTCGTAGCGATGCTAAGAGTCTGTTGGAATTATATTAGCAATTACTGCATCATTTATGAAATCTTGCAGATAGGATGTCAAAACATTGTTTCTTCGACGATTTTTGAGGAAAGGTTGTATGTGATACAACCGGAAGGTTTTGTCAATCCTGAAATATGCTAATAAGTATGCAAAGCTCCAGCAATCCTTCTAAGGACTGGAGTAAGCATCTCGGAGTTGGAATGTATGCTTTGATGATGATTAAAGATTTTGGGTTTATACAAAGTTTATGAGAAACTTGTATCTCCAAAGAAGTGAGTGGGAGCACTGTAGAATTTCTGATGAGTATATGTTGTTGACATATTGTTGATCAGAATGACATAGAATTTCTGGAAAGCATATAGGGTTATTTGGAAAGTGTTTTTCAATGCAAACCCTGGATTAAGCTACTTGAACATTGAGCATCAAGATCTATATGGATAGATCAAAATGCTTAATGGTACTTTCAAATGAGCACATACCTTGACATGATCTTGAAGGTGTTCAAGATGGATCAGTCAAAGAAGGAGTTCTTGCCTGAATTGTAAGGTACGAAGTTAAGACTTAAAGCTCGACCACGGCAGAACAGAGAGAAAGGACGAAGGTCGTCCCCTATGCTTAGACATAGGCTCCATAGTATGCTATGCTGTGTACCGCACCAGATGTGTGCCTTGCCACATGTCTGGCTAGAGGGTACGAAGGTGATCTAGGAGTAGATCACCAGATAGCGGTCAAAATTATCCTTAGAGGAATAAGGAATTTTCTCGATTATGGAGGTGGTAAAAGAGTTCGTCGTAAAGGGTTACGTCGATGCAAGCTTAACACCTATCCGGATAGCTCTGAGTAGAGATATCGGATACGTATAATGGAGCAACAATTTAGAATAGCTCCAAGTAGAACAGTTATTTGGGATGGCTCCAAATGTAGCGTAGTAGTTGCATCTACAAGATGACATAGAAATTTGTGAAGTACATACGGATCTGAATGTTGCAGACCCGTTGACTAAAACCTCTCTCACAAGCAACATGATCAAACCTAGAACTCATTGAGTGTTAATCACATAGTGATGTGAACTAGATTATTGACTCTAGTAAACTTTTTGGATGTTGGTCACATGGCGATGTGACCTGTGAGTGTTAATCACATGGCGATGTGAACTAGATTATTGACTCTAGTGCAAGTGGGAGACTGTTGGAAATATGCCCTAGAGGCAATAATAAATAAGTTATTATTATATTTCCTTGTTCATGATAATCGTTTATTATCCATGCTAGAATTGTATTGATAGGAAACTCAGATACATGTGTGGATACATAGACAACACCATGTCCCTAGTAAGCCTCTAGTTGACTAGCTCGTTGATCAATAGATGGTTACGGTTTCCTAACCATGGACATTGGATGTCATTGATAACGGGATCACATCATTAGGAGAATGATGTGATGGACAAGACCCAATCCTAAGCATAGCACTAGATCGTGTAGTTCGTATGCTAAAGCTTTTCTAATGTCAAGTATCATTTCCTTAGACCATGAGATTGTGCAACTCCCGGATACCGTAGGAGTGCTTTGGGTGTGCCAAACGTCACAACGTAACTGGGTGGCTATAAAGGTACACTACGGGTATCTCCGAAAGTGTCTGTTGGGTTGGCACGAATCGAGACTGGGATTTGTCACTCCGTGTGACGGAGAGGTATCTCTGGGCCCACTCGGTAGGACATCATCATAATGTGCACAATGTGATCAAGGAGTTGATCACGGGATGATGTGTTACGGAACGAGTAAAGAGATTTGCCGGTAACGAGATTGAACAAAGGTATCGGGATACCGACGATCGAATCTCGGGCAAGTATCGTACCGATAGACAAGGGGAATTGTATACGAGATTGATTAAGTCCTTAACATCGTGGTTCATTCGATGAGATCATCGTGGAACATGTGGGAGCCAACATGGGTATCCAGATCCCGCTGTTGGTTATTGACCGGAGAACGTCTCGGTCATGTCTGCATGTCTCCCGAACCCGTAGGGTCTACACACTTAAGGTTCGATGACGCTAGGGTTATAAAGGAAGTTTGCATGTGGTTACCGAACGTTGTTTGGAGTCCCGGATGAGATCCGGACGTCACGAGGAGTTCCGGAATGGTCCGGAGGTAAAGATTTATATATAGGAAGTCCTATTTCGGCCATCGGAACAAGTTTCGGGGTCATCGGTATTGCACCGGGACCACCGGAAGGGTCCCGGGGGCCCACCGGGTGGGGCCACCTATCTCGGAGGGTCCCATGGGCTGAAGTGGGAAGGGATCCAGCCCAAAGTGGGCTGGGGCGCCACTTTCCCCTAGGGCCCATGCGCCTAGTGTGGGGGAAACCCTAAAGGAAGAGTCCTAGAAGGGGAAGGCACCTCCTAGGTGCCTTGGGGAGGAGGGATTCCTCCCTTGGCCGCCGCCCCCTAGGAGATTGGATCTCCTAGGGCCGGCGCCCCCCCCCCCTTGGCCCCCTATATATAGTGGGGAGATGGAGGACTTCTTACCTTTGCCTTTGGTGCAGCCCTCCCCCTCTCCCAAGTCCTTCTCCTCTCCCATGGTGCTTGGCGAAGCCCTGCAGGATTGCCACGCTCCTCCTCCACCACCACGCCGTTGTGCTGTTGCTGGATGGAGTCTTCCTCAACCTCTCCCTCTCTTCTTGCTGGATCAAGGCGTGGGAGACGTCACCGGGCTGTACGTGTGTTGAACACGGAGGTGCCGTCCGTTCGGCACTAGGATCATCGGTGATTTGAATCACAACGAGTACGACTCCATCAACCCTGTTCTCTTGAACGCTTCCGCTTAGTGATCTACAAGGGTATGTAGATGCACTCTCCTTACCCTCGTTGATGGTTTCTCCATAGATAGATCTTGGTGACACGTAGGAAAATTTTGAATTTCTGCTACGTTCCCCAACACTCCCTAAATCGCGGTATGAGGGGAGACTGGCTGGAAAAGGCACTCTTGGAAGTGACTCAATAATATGCAGGGACGGATATTCTTGGTCTCAAGCACACTACACAGTTCTACAGAACTCTACCTTGGTGACCCCGTATGTTGATGAACACAAGAACAATCTGCGCTCCAAACACCCGGAGCAGTGCAACGACTAGATTACATGTGAACACATCAGGACTTTCAGCAGTTGGTTGGAAACACGTCTCAGAGGTGACAACACTGTTTGTTATGAGTTGTACTTGTTGTCCAGGGGACGATCTTTGACTGTATTGACTTACAAAGGATACGAGATAAATGGGAATACATTTTACATGATCGTCCAAGATCAAAAGAGCACCAACCAAAACAGTGGTGTCCGCTTTGATGCAGCAACCGAGATCTGTCATGAGGCGGGGTACAGGTAGACCCACAGTACGGAATGACAACAGTGGATCTGAAAATTCTTGGGTACACTGACGAACCGTTCGTCCTAGCCAATGATGTGGCACAGGTTATCTATGTGAAGGACATGTCTACCAAACCGAGAAAAAGAAAAGATAAGGAAGCGAATACATCATACGATGAGCCAAAGCGCCACATAGTTCTTTCAAGAAAAAGGGATATCCTGGGAGTGGAGGGCAAGACAGACATGTCTGAAGATTATGAAAAGTTTCATTAAATTCCTCCCTTCAATGTCAAGGCTGACCCAAGCATCCTAATAAACGATAAAGAGTATCCATGGTTACGGCGCAATAAGCAAATGACACAAGCGAAGAAAAAGTGAAGACTTTCTCCCGCAACTATTATGATGATATCATGCCAACTTTGTAACACACGAGTATGCTATGCCAACTTTTTCAGAGTTCATTTGAAAACTATGAATTTAGGTCGAATTTTCTCTATAGGTGCATCTATGTTCATTTTTTAGTAAAGTTAATCACAAACTTGTGATTCACACAAATTTCAAAGAATTCAAATCTTAACAATTCAAATTTGAAAACCAATGGCACTAACAGAAAGTTTATTATTTTTTAAAACTAATGGCACTAACAGAAAGTTTATAATTTTGCTGACCTAAAAGCAAAAAGAAATAAACAATAAAGCAAAAAACAAAAGAAAATAAATAATGCAGAAAAAACAAAAAATCTGGAAAAAAATAAAAATAGCAACAATAAGTATTTTTTTGTAAATAGAAGCAAAATAAAATAAATAAAGCAACAAAGAAAACTAAAAAACTAAAAAAGTGTTTTCAAATTTGAAAACTAATGGCACTAACAGTAAGTTTATAATTTTTCTAAAACTAAAAGAAAAAAGAATGAAAAAATAAAGCAATAAACAAAAGAAAATAAATAATGCAGAAAACAAAACAAAAAAACTGGAAAAAAAATAGCAACAATAAGTATTTTATTGTAAGTAGAAACAAAATAAAATAAATAAAGCAACAAAGAAAAAAAACAAAAAAAGTGTTTTCAAATTTGAAAACTAATGGCACTAACAGAAAGTTTATAATTTTTCTAAAACTAAAAGCAAAAAGAATTAAAACATAAAGCAAAAAACAAAAGAAAATAAATAATGCAGAAAACAAAACAAAAAAACTGGAAAATAGCAACAATAAGTATTTTGTTGTAAGTAGAAACAAAATAAAATAAATAAAGAAACAAAAAAAGTGTTTTCATATTTGAAAACTAATGGCACTAACAAAAAGTTCACAATTTTTCTTAAACTAAAAGCAAAATAGAATTAAAAAATAAAGCAAAAAACAAAAGAAAATAAATAATGCAGAAAGCAAAATAAAAAAACTGGAAAAAACTATTTTTCTAGTAAAGTTAATCACAAACTTGTGATTCACGTAAATTTCAAAGAATTCAAATTTTAACTATTCAAATTTGAAAACTAATGGCACTAACAGAAAGTTTATAATTTTTCTAAAACTAAAAGCAAAAAAAATAAAAAATCAAAGCAAGAATAAAAAGAAAAATAAATAATTCAAAAAACAAAACAAATACTGGAAAAAATAAAAATGCCACCTGTTGGGCCACACGGCCTGCATACGACTAGAAACCCATCTGTACATGGGCCAGGATGCAGGCCCGCAGGCCCAATAGGCCCAACAAGGCAGTGACAAGGGTAGGCAAGTACTGCGTGCATATTAGAGAGGAGCTCAGCACCTGAGCCCCAACGCAGCTTATAAACAGGTGCTGAGCTCTCTCAGCTAGCAAGGTGGGACTAAACTTCCCACCGCACATTGTGTATATTGCTTCTTTGTGTATATTATGTATATATGTCAGTATATATATTATGTATATTGCTTTTTTCAGATTTTTTTCATATATATGTTTGTATTTTGTATTTTGCTTTTTTTATAAAAATGTATATATGTTTGTATGTTCTCTGTGTATATATGTTCATATATGCAAAAGTTAGATTTAAATATTTAGAAAAGAATTATCTATATATGTTCTCTGATTTAGTACATTTTAGGTTAGTTTCATTTCTAGAAAAGTTTTATATATTTAGGAGAGGAAAAAGGAAAATAAGAAGAGGAAAAGGAGAAGAAGAGGAGAGGAAGAAAAGGAAGAGGAGAAGAAGAGGAAAGGAAGAAAAGAAAGAGGAGAAGAATAAAGGAATAGAGGAGAAGAAGAAAAAAAATAGAATTTTTCTATTTTTTCTTCTTCTCCTCTATTCCTTTCTTCTTCTCCTCTTTTTTTTCTTCTTTCTTTCTTCGATCTTCTCCTCTATTTCTTTCTCCTTCTCCTCTTTTTATTTCTTCTTCCTATTCTTATGTTTTATTGGGTCTGTCATCGTCGATATACCCCTCCCGATAACTTCAACACGAGGGGGGGTCGATATACCCCCTCCCGATAACTTCAACACGAGGGGGGGTCGATATACCCCCTCCCGATAACTTCAACACGAGGGGGGGTCGATATATATACCACCTCCTGATAACTTCAACACGAGGGGGAGGTCGATATTCCCTAAATAGCAAGTATCGTCAGTGTGAGATACATGTGGCTGTCGGTGTCGGACACTACATCCACGTCCCACAAGTGACGCGGGCAAGCCCACATCACTTGTGGGACGTGGATGTAGTGTCCGACACCGACGGCCACATGTATCTCACACCCACGATACTTGCTATTTAGGGTTTCCTCTACCGCTCGGCGACCCTCGACGATCCTCGTTCCCGATAAAAAAAAGAGGAAGAAGAAGAAAAAAAAGAGGAGAAGAAAGAATAGAGGAGTTCTTACTCCTCTATTCTTTCTTCTCCTATATTTTTTTCTTCTTCCTCTTCTTTTTTTATCATTGAAGTGTTGTCGAGGCCACCCCAAACCCTAGAGAAGCAGCGTCGAGGCCACTAATTAATATTAGTTCTATGTTTGCCACTAATATATCCATCTGTCATGTTTGAATAATAATTGCCATGTTGTAAATATTTGTAGAAACTATGGACACCGCCCGAGACGAAGTACAAGAAGAGTTGTTGGGGGACATAATCACACGAGGAAGTGATGCCGTCTGCTCGTTGTTTCTCAACGACACCGATGGTCTAGAAGCAGCTGGCTATGATTATGATGGCTCCGGTGACCTAATGCCGGTGCAAGAAGGAGACCGTGAGGACGGCTCCGGTGACCCAATGCCGGTGCAAGAAGGAGACCGTGATGACGTCTCCGGTGACCGAATTGAGTTCGGCCAGGTATATATATTAGTTAAGCTTGTGCTGACTAGCTAATTGATGCATTCATTGTTTTGGTATGTACACATATTAATTAAGTCTTTGTTCTTTTTTCTAGCCCTCCGTATCGAGCACAACTTCGGTAAAGAGACGAGGCCCGAAGAGAAAGTTGAGCTCGGATGAAAGGTTTGAGATCATAGCAATCGCGCCCGACGGCCAACCGATTGAACGCATTCGGACAAAGAACACATTTGTTGCTCAGTGCGGGGTTCTGGTTAGGGACAAGATCCCGATCAGCATCCAACAATGGTTAAAGCTGGCTATAGAAGACCCTGAGGTGTCTTATGTCAATGATATGCAGAAAAATGATCTTTGGACTGAGCTGAAGTCAAATTTCACCCTACCACCAGAGGATGATCCGGAGAAGCCAGTTAAAGAGCAATTAATCAAGTCTTTTGCTCTTAAGAGGATGGCAGAACTATTCAGGAGGTGGAAGAAAGAGCTGAATAAGTTTGTCGAAAATAAAGAGACACCAGAATTCAAGGGCAGATTGAGAAGATCAGAGATCACTGGCCCGCATTTGTGGCCCACAAGACATCGGAAAATAGTAAGAAGATGTCGGCGACAAACAAGCAAAATGCTGTGAAGAAGAAGCATCACCATCGCACGGGGTCAGGTGGCTACCTCGCAGCCCGGCCAAAGTGGGCCAAGACTGAGAATGATCTGGTTGATAAAGGGATCGAATCAGAGACAATTAACTGGCCAGACCGTTGCCGGACTTGGTTCTTTGGGGCTGGCGGAAACTTGGACCCTGTATCAGGGAAGTGCATTTGGACGGACGAGCAAATGGAAATACCAGTCAAGAGGCTTAAGCACTATATCGAAGCAACGCAGCAAGGGACGTTCGTTCCAGACAGAGAGAACAGCGAGCTCACAATGGCCCTCGGGAATCCTGAGCACCCTGGACGGACACGAGGCACGCCAGGCTCCATTCTGTGGAAGGCTGGGTTTCCGGATGCAGGCGGTTACAAATGCCACGAGAGGAGGAAGAAAGTGGAGCAGACCCAACTGCAGGCGCTACACGCTAGGGTACAAGCGATAGAGGAACGAGAAGTAAATCGTAGCAAACAAACTGCCGAAGCTTCCCCTGAAGCTACCCCGCCATCTCAGTGGAGAAGCAACGTGGCTTCCACCGAGCTGCTTCAGCCGGAGCATGTCTTGACGGCTCCTGCCAGCTATCCCGTGGATGCTATCACAGAGTCTCGAAATTGCCACCTTATGATGCAATGGATTAATATGAAGGTCAAGGCGGCTGTTGGCTCTGTTTTTCCTACTGAACCCGACGCAACTTTTCACTACCGCCCGATTCCAGAAGGATATGCTAGGGTGATGGTGGATGAAATAACGGAGGGATTTGAGGACCTCCAGCTTGACCACCCTACCGGTGAAGGGGAGACTCGGCTGGGTTCTGCTCTGAAGACTTCATGCCTATGGCGGAAGGAGCTCATCAACCTTCCGAACTGGATGCCTCCGCCTCCTCCTCCTCCTCCGGCAAGTCAGGGCACTCCGCCTCCTCCACCGCCTCCTCCTTCGGCGAGTGACGGTTAGGGCACTCGACCGGCTCCTTCTCCAGCGCGTGGTGGCACTCCGCCTCCTTCTCCGCCTGCGCCGGCGCGCCCGAGCAGCCAGCCTCCTCCTTCTCCGCCTCGTCGGCAAGGGCGGAAGAGACGCGCTGCCACTCCGGCTGCTCCGGCGCGTCGTAGTCCTTCTCCTCCGCCTCGTAAGCAAGTAAAGAAGACAGCCGCTCCGTCTCCTCTGCCGGCGTCTAGCAGTACAGCCAAAGGCGGGAGGACATACAGATTCGGTCCTTCTTTGAAGACTCCAGAGAAGTTACCATACGAGAGGACCTCGGAGGAGAACGCCGAGATCGCCCGAGAAGAAGTGAGGAACTTCTTTGAAGGGGTGAAAGCAAAGAAGCATCCACCTTCGGAAGAGAAGGTAGATCCGGTGAAAGCGAAGCGCACTCTGGCTACCTTGGCAAAACCACCCAAGTCTCCGCCGAAAGGCAACTATGAGCACATTATTGGAAAGGCATTTGCCGAAGCGGAGCGGTCGGGACGTACCGTCAGTGATCAAAGGCTGAAAGAACGACGAGCTAGGAAACAAACTGCCCAGCTCAGCGAACAAGCGAAGCAATCGTCCCCCCCCCCCCCCCCCGCTCAAGGTGCCTAGCGACATCGTCGCTAATGATCCGAGGATGGTGCCCGGTTATAGCAATCTTGGAGATTACCTGCCCGACGATGTACATTATGATTTCATGGAGGTGCAGATACAAAGATATGAGTACGAGAAGCCTCTCGTCAAAGATGAAAGATCTCTATCAACGATGATGCGAAGATTGCATGATTGGTACTTGAAAATCTACAGAGAGTCTGGGGGGAGGAGTACTTTGTATGTGAGAGTTAAAAAGGAGCATGACCTCGTTGGAATTGAACTGTTGCCTGTTCCATTTGAGGAGTTCTTTCAGTTTTTCAATCAATTGGCCCTCGATAAAGCAACGGTCACCTGCTACTGTCTGTAAGTAGTACTACTTCTGTCATTAAGTCTCTCTATATAGCTCAGCTCTTTCATTGCATGTATTTATAATTATCCTCACTATATTATGCAGATTGAAGATCGTCGAATTAAAGAAAAGACAAATCGGTGATATTGGGTTCATTAACACAAATCTCATAGATGCAACTTAGGTTAAATTTCATGCCGCAGATACCGAGGCCAACTTGCTACGATCGTTGGTAATAAATGAAAACAAAGATATAATACTCTTTCCTTACAACTTCAAGTGAGTGTTACTGTCTTGTGCATATTCTGTTTCCCTTATATATTAGTCAAGGTTATAGTAATGTAATTGATGAGTTATGCATGCGTGTGCAGTTTCCACTATATTCTCCTAGAGATTAAGCTTGAGCAGGGACTAGTAACCGTCTTAGACTCGAGACGAAAAGATCCCCAGGACTATGCGGACATGACTCAAATGCTCGAGAAGTAAGTTAAATCGATCATTATCCACCATATCAGCAACTTTGTTCATTTCCTGATATATCAAGTAACTGTTTTCTTTGTCTGGCAGGGTTTGGAGAAAATTCACCAAAAAACCTCCGGGACTGCCGAAGAAGCTGCAATTTAGACACCCGAAAGTAAGTACTATAGTAGCATGTTCCGCGCATCCCCTAGTGATTCAAGCGCTAGTTTCATCAATACCATTTGGCATTCTTGCTTATCAGTTTGATTGACCTCTATTTATTGTAAAGTGGTTGTGGCAGGAACAAGGGAATGATTTCTGTGGATACTACGTTTGCGAGTCCATCCGCCACACGACCTGTGAGCGGGGCTACTCTGACGAACAATATGAAGTGCATAAATAACAACATTCACAATTTTATTTTATTACCATCATTTGTGTTGAGTTTCATTCATTCATATATATATGTATTGAACCCCTTCTTCAAATTAGATGTTTCGGAAGCGGGATGAACTCCTAGCACCAGCTCGCATGCGAGCAATTCAAGAGGAATTGGCGGCATAGACCACGTGATCGCTGAAGACGGAGAATACTATGTGGACCATGTGTCCGTATGTTAGGAGATTATATTTGTAAGAGATAATTATTGTATATATGTAGCCGGTAGTGTCGGATAGATGTACGAGAACTTGTTGTTCGACCAATCTTTCGGAGAAGGAGAGGTGGTTGATATCACTTCTCTCTGTATGCATATATGTTCATGACTATCTTCTGTTTCCTTCGTTTGCTTACTAGCTAGCTAGCGTGTCTAGTCCTCTCTATACGTATGTATAGTACATAGCGTCGACCAAGCACGGACATAAGAGAGGACACTTCTCTCTATTAATTATAGCTAGCTAACACAATATATGAAACACCTAAATTAACCCCCCAAAAACCCCAACCCCCCCCCCTTCAAAAAAAAACCCCCAGCCACAGAAATGCTGACGCGTGGATGCCTATTGGTCCCGGTTGGTGGTGGACCAAAGGCCCTCCTGCCTGGGCTCTGCGCACAGGCCACGTGGAGGCCCATCTGTCCCGGTTCTGGATTGAACTGGGACTAAAGGGATAGGGCATTAGTACCGACCCTTTAGTCCCGGTTCAGGAACCGGGACAAAAGGCCATTACGAACCGGGACAATAGGCCCGTTTTCTACTAGTGAAAAGACCATTTGCAACATTAACAGCTGAGCAATCAAAAAGGATATTTCTATGTTACAGTGCATGTCATATTTCTCATGCACTATTTTTTCAGATTTCTTACTTCTTGTTATTAATACTTCATTATTCTGAATTCCTACTTAGTGTTATTAATTTAGTAAAGATAACATGCATTGCTGTTTATTTTTCAATAATAAGTAAAGACGGGGAAGAAACTCATGCACACACTCTCCAGGTATAAGAATAACTAATGCAATAAGACACTGATCGGGGCATACCAATATTTAAGTCTTGTCAGACCACAATAAGAGAACAACCAGTCACATATTGATACTTTGGTTTCAGTAATAAGAAGGATCACAAGTTCAACATAAAAAATGAAGTCCATTTAGTTACCGGAGTTACAAATTCAAGGTGATGCCTTAACTTGCTGCTGGCTTCGAGGTTGTGACCTCCCCTCCCCTTCTTGGTTATTTCTTTCCCCCCTCTTCATTTCATTGAGCTCATTCCCACTTCTATTTTCCTCTTCATCATCCTGCAACAAAACAACAGAGTTTGAGATGCATCAGACTTTCACAAATCACAATGTAACTCTGGAACTTCATATAATATTTCTAATTTCCATGTAGTAGAGTCCAACCTATATACAGATATAATTAGGATTTGCATAATTACTTTCTTCCATGCAGTACAGTTGGGCATCTTAGATCAAACGTCTGCAAGTTTTGCAACCTCAATATTGTGGATCTGCACAAGTAGCAGTTGTAGTGCCCTGCCCACACCTGCTAATTTGAGGAAGCAAGAACCTCATTGTAGGACGGACAAAAGGATTCTTAGCGAATTAGTAGTGTAGTACTTACATGCAGACCATCGCATCGGTGGCGTCGGGTGCAGGAACTCTTCATAGGTGGCGCAGAGGAAGAACACATCTGCTAAGGGAGGAGCTTCTACGTTGTTGTGGTGTGGTGGAGTCTTTGTTGCCGGCCGTGTGTGTTGGGGAACGTAGCAGAAATTCAAAATTTTCTACGCATCATAGTGCCGAACGGACGGCACCTCCGTGTTCAACACACGTACAGCCCGGTGACGTCTCCTACGCCTTGATCCAGCAAGGGGAGAAGGAGAGGTTGGGGAAGACTCCATCCAGCAGCAGCACGACGGCATGGTGGTGGTGGAGGAGCGTGGTACTCCAGCAGGGCTTCGCCAAGCACCGCAAGAGACGAGGAGGGAGAGGGGTAGGGCTGCACCAATAAGGAGATTCAATCGTCTCTATGGCAGCCCAAAACCTCAAGTATATATAGGGGGAGGGGAGGGGCTGCGCCCCTACCTAGGTTTCCACCCCTAGGGGTGGTGGCCAGCCCTAGATCCCATCTAAGGGGGGCGGCCAAGGGGGGAGAGAGGGGGCGCACCACTAGGTGGGCCTTAGGCCTATCTGAGCCTAGGGTTTGCCCCCTTCCACTCTCCCTTGCGCCTTGGGCCTTGGTGGGGGGGCGCACCAGCCCACCAGGGGCTGGTCCCCTCTCACACTTGGCCCATGCAGCCCTCCGGGGCTGGTGGCCCCACTTGGTGGACCACCGGGATCCTCCCGGTGGTCCCGGTACATTACCGATAAAACCCGAAACTTTTCCGGCGACCAAAACAGGACTTCCCATATATAAATCTTTACCTCCGGACCAATCCGGAACTCCTCGTGACGTCCGGGATCTCATCCGGGACTCCGAACAACATTCGGTAACCATGTATATCTATTCCCTATAACCCTAGCGTCATCGAACCTTAAGTGTGTAGACCCTACGGGTTCGGGAACCATGCAGACATGACCGAGATAACTCTCCGGTCAATAACCGAGAGCGGGATCTGGATACCCATGTTGGCTCCCACATGTTCCACAATGATCTCATCGGATGAACCACGATGTCAAGGACTTAATCAATCCCGTATACAATTCCCTTTGTCTAGCGGTACGATACTTGCCCGAGATTCGATCGTCGGTATCCCGATACCTGGTTCAATCTCATTACCGGCAAGTCTCTTTTACTCGTTCCGTAACACATCATCCCGTGATCAACTCCTTGATCACATTGTGCACATTATGATGATGTCCTACCGAGTGGGCCCAGAGATACCTCTCCGTTTACACGGAGTGACAAATCCCAGTCTCGATTCGTGCCAACCCAACAGACACTTTCGGAGATACCTGTAGTGTACCTTTATAGCCACCCAGTTACGTTGTGACGTTTGGCACACCCAAAGCACTCCTACGGTATCCGGGAGTTGCACAATCTCATGGTCTAAGGAAATGATACTTGACATTAGAAAAGCTTTAGCATACGAACTACATGATCTTGTGCTAGGCTTAGGATTTGGTCTTGTCCATCACATCATTCTCCTAATGATGTGATCCCGTTATCAACGACATCCAATGTCCATGGTCAGGAAACCATAACCATCTATTGATCAACGAGCTAGTAAACTAGAGGCTTACTAGGGACATGGTGTTGTCTATGTATCCACACATGTATCTGAGTTTCCTATCAATACAATTCTAGCATGGATAATAAACGATTATCATGAACAAGGAAATATAATAATAACCAATTTATTATTGTCTCTAGGGCATATTTCCAACAGTCTCCCACTTGCACTAGAGTCAATAATCCAGTTCACATCGATATGTGATTAACACTCAAGGTCACATCCCCATGTGACTAACACCCAAAGAGTTCTGGGTTTGATCATGTTATGCTTGTGAGAGAGGTTTCAGTCAACGGGTCTGCAACATTCAGATCCGTATGTACTTCGCAAATTTCTATGTCATCTTGTAGATGCAACTACTACGCTACATTTGGAGCCATTTCAAATAACTGTTCTACTTGGAGCTATTATAAATTGTTGCTCCATTATACGCATCCGGTATCTCTACTCACAGCTATCCGGATAGGTGCTAAGCTTGCATCGACGTAAATCTTTACGTCGAACTCTTTATCACCTCCATAACCGAGAAACATATCCTTATTCCTCTAAGGATAATTTAGACCGCTATTTGGTGATCTACTCCTAGATCACCTTTGTACCCTCTTGCCAGATATGTGGCAAGGCACACATCAGGTGCGGTACTCAGCATGGCATACCATATAGAGCCTATGACAAAAGCATAGGGGACGACCTTCGTCCTTCCTCTTTCTTCTGTCGTGGTCGAGCTTTAAGTCTTAACTTCATACCTTAAAACTCAGGCAAGAACTCCTTCTTTGACTGATCCATCTTGAACACCTTCAAGATCATGTCAAGGTATGTGCTCATTTGAAAGTACCATTAAGCGTTTTGATCTATCCTTATAGATCTTGATGCTCAATGTTCAAGTAGCTTAATCCAGGATTTCCATTGAAAAACACTTTCCAAATAACCCTATATGCTTTCCAGAAATTCTACGTCATTTCTGATCAACAATATTCCAAAAACATATATTCATCATAGTGCTCCCACTCACTTCTTTGGAAATACAAGTTTCTCATAAACTTTGTATACACCCAAAATCTTTGATCATCTCATCAAAGCATACATTCCAACTCCGAGATGCTTACTCCAGTCCTTAGAAGGATTGCTGGAGCTTTGCATACTTGTTAGCATCTTTCAGGATTGACAAAACCTTCCGGTTGTATCACATACAACCTTTCCTCAAGAAAATCGTCGAGGAAACAATGTTTTGACATCCTATCTGCAAGATTTCATAAATAATGCAGTAATCGCTAATATTATTCCAACAGACTCTTAGCATCGCTACGAGTGAGAAAGTCTCATCGTAGTCAACTCCTTGAACTTGTCGGAAAACATCTTAACGACAAGTCGAGCTTTTTTAATGGTGATACTTACCATCATTGTCCGTCTTTCTTTTAAATCCATATGTACCTAACAACCTTACGACAATCAAGTAGTTCTTCCAAAGTCTACACTTTGTTTTCATATATGGATTCTCTCTCGGATTATATGGCCTCGAGCCATTTTGGAATCCAGGCCCACCATCGCTTCTCCATAGCTCGTAGGTTCATTGTTGTCTAGCAACATGACTTCCAAGACAGGATTACGTACCACTCTGAAATAGTACGCATCCTTGTCATCCCACGAGGTTTGGTAGTGACTTCATCTGAAGTTTCATGATCACTATCATAAGCTTCCACTTCAATTGGTGTAGGTGCCATAGGAACAACTACCTGTGCCCTGCCACACACTAGTTGAAGAGACGGTTCATTAACCTCATCAAGTCTCCACCATCCTCCCACTCAATTCTTTTGAGAGAAACTTTTCCTTGGGAAAGGACCCGATTCTAGAAACAATCCATTATTCCTTTCGGATCTGAGACAGGAGGTACACCCAACTATTTTTGGGTGTCCTATGAAGATGCATTTATCCGCTTTGGGTTCGAGCCTGTCAGCCTGAAACTTTTCACATAAGCATCGCAGCCCCAAACCTTTTAACAAATGGCAGCTTAGGTTTCTCTAAACCATAGTTCATACAGTGTCATCTCATCAGAATTACGTGGTGCCCTATTTAAAGTGAATGTGGTTGTCTCTAATGCCTAACCCATAAACTATCGTGGTAATTCGATAAGAGACATCATGGTATGCATCATATCCAATAGGGTGCAGTTATGATGTTCGGACACACCATCATACTATGGTGTTTCAGGTTGTATTAGTTGTGAAACAATTTCCACAGTGTCTTAATTCTGTGCCAAACTCGTAATTCAGATATTCATCTCTATGATCATATCATAGATATTTTATCCTCTTGTCACGACGATCTTTCAACTTCACCCTGAAATTACTTGAACCTTTCAATAATTCAGACTCGTGATTCATCAAGTAAATGTACTCAACATCTACTCAAATCATCTGTGAAGTAAGAACATAATGATATCCACTACACGCCTCAGCACTCATTGGACTGAACACATCAAAATGTATTACTTCCAACAAGTTGCTTTCTAGTTCCATTTTACTGAAAACGAGGCTTTCAGTCATCTTGCCCATGTGGTATGATTTGCATGTCTCAAGTGATTCAAAGTCAAGTGAGTCCAAACGGTCCATTTGCATGGAGTTTCTTCATGCACATACACCAATAGACATGGTTCGCATGTCTCAAACTTTTCAAAAACGAGTGAGCCCAAAGATCCATCAACATGGAGGTTCTTCATGTGTTTTATACCGATATGACTTACGTGGCAGTGCCACAAGTAGGTGGTACTATCATTACTATCTTATATCTTTTGGCATGAACATGTGTATCACTACGATCGAAATTCAATAAACCATTCATTTTAGGTGCAAGACCATTGAAGGTATTATTCAAATAAACAGAGTAACCATTATTCTCCTTAAATGAATAACCGTATTGCGATAGACATAATCCAATCATGTCTATGCTGAACGCAAACACCAATCTCGATGGTAGAGGGAGCGTGCGATGCTTGATCACATCAAGCTTGGAAAAAACTTCCAACACATATCGCCAGCTCACCTTTAGCTAGTCTCCGTTTACTCCGCATTCTTTTATTTCGAGTTTACTAACACTTAGCAACCGAACCGGTATCTAATACCATGGTGCTACTAGGAGTACATTAACACAATATATATCCAATATACTTCTATCGACCTTGCCAGCCTTCTTATCTACCAAGTATCTAGGGTAATTCTGCTCCAGTGGCTGTTCCCCTTATTACAGAAGCACTTAGTCTCGGGTTTGGGTTCAACCTTGGGTTTCTTCACTAGAGCAGCGGCTGATTTGCCGTTTCATGAAGTATCCCTTCTTGCCCTTGCCCTTCTTGAAACTAGTGGTTTCACCAACCATCAACAATTGATGCTCCTTCTTGATTTCTACTTTTGTGGTGTCAAACATTGCGAATATCTCAAGGATCATCATATATGTCCCTGATATATTATAGTTCATCACGAAGCTCTAGCAGCTTGGTGGTAATGACTTCGGAGAAACATCACTATCTCATCTCGAAGATCAACTCCCACTCAATTCAAATGATTGTTGTGTTGGGGAACGTAGCAGAAATTCAAAAAAATTCCTACGTGTCACCAGGATCTATCTATGGAGAAACCAACAACGAGGGGAAGGAGAGTGCATCTACATACCCTTGTAGATCCCTAAGCGGAAGCGTTCAAGAGAACGGGGTTGAAGGAGTCGTACTCGTCGTGATCCAAATCACCGGAGATCCTAGTGCCGAACGGACGGCACCTCCGCGTTCAACACACGTACAGCCCAGTGATGTCTCCCATGCCTTGATCCAGCAAGGAGAGAGGGAGAGGTTGAGGAAGACTCCATCCAGCAGCAGCACAACAGCGTGGTGGTGGTGGAGGAGCATGGTGATCCAACAGGGCTTCGCCAAGCACCGCGAGATATGAGGAGAAAGAGAGGTAGGGCTGCGCCAGGGAGAGGTCAAGAACTCATGTGTTGGCAGCCCCCAAGTGCTCAAGTATATATAGGGGAGAGGGAGGGGGTGCTCCCCACCTAGGATTCCACCCTAGGGGCGGCGGCCAGCCCAGATCCCATCTGGTGGGGCAGCCAAGGGGAGGGGAGAGGGAGGCGCACCAGGCATGGGCCCTAAGGCCCATCTGCCCTTAGGGTTTGCCCCCCTTCCTCCCCTTAGGCGTCTTGGGCCCTTGTGGGGGGGCGCACCAGCCCACCTGGGGCTGGTCCCCTCCCACACTTGGCCCATGCAGCCCTCCGGGGCCGGTGGCCCCACTTGGTGGTGTTGTAAATATGCCCTAGAGGCAATAATAAAAGCATTATTATTATATTTCCTTGTTCATGGTAATTGTCTTTATTCATGCTATAATTGTGTTATCCGGAAATCGTAATACATGTGTGAATAACAAACACCAACATGTCCCTAGTAAGCCTCTAGTTGACTAGCTCGTTGATCAACAGATAGTCATGGTTTCCTGGCTATGGACATTGAATGTCATTGATAACGAGATCACATCATTAAGAGAATGATGTGATGGACAAGACCCAATCCTAAACATAGCATAAAGATCGTATAGTTCGTTTGCTAGAGTTTTGCAATGTCAAGTATCTTTTCCTTAGACCATGAGATCGTGTAACTCCCGGATACCGTAGGAATGCTTTGGTGTAACAAACGTCACAACGTAACTGGGTGACTATAAAGGTAAACTACGGGTATCTCCGAAAGTGTCTGTTGGGTTGACACGGATCAAGACTGGGATTTGTCACTCCGTAGGACGGAGAGGTATCACTGGGCCCACTCGGTAATACATCATCATAATGAGCTCAAAGTGACCAAGTGTCTGGTCATGGGATCATGCATTACGGTACGAGTAAAGTGACTTGCCAGTAACGAGATTGAACGAGGTATTGGGATACCGACGATCGAATCTCGGGCAAGTAATATATCGATTGACAAAGGGAATTGCATACGGGGTTGATTGAATCCTCGACATCGTGGTTCATCCGATGAGATCATCATGGAGCATGTGGGAGCCAACATGGGTATCCAGATCCCGCTGTTGTTTATTGACCGGAGAGCCATCTCGGTCATGTCTACATGTCTCCCGAACCCGTAGGGTCTACACACTTAAGGTTCGGTGACGCTAGGGTTGTGAAGATATGTATATGCAGTAACCCGAATGTTGTTCGGAGTCCCGGATGAGATCCCGGACGTCACGAGGAGTTCCGGAATGGTCCGGAGGTAAAGAATTATATATAGGAAGTGTTGTTTCGGCCATCGGGACAAGTTTCGGGGTCACCGGTATTGTACCGGGACCACCGGAAGGGTCCCGGGGGTCCACCGGGTGGGGCCACCTATCCCGGAGGGCCCCATCGGCTGAAGTGGGAAGGGACCCAGCCCTTAGTGGGCTGGGGCGCCACCCCTAAGGGGCCCATGCGCCTAGGGTTAGGGGAAACCCTAAAAGGGGGGCGCCCCCTTGCCTTGGGGGGCAAGCCCCCCACCCTTGGCCGCCGCCCCCCCTAGGAGATCCATCTCCTAGGGCCGGCGCCCCCCCCCCTTGGCACCCCTATATATAGTGGGGGAGAGGAGGGACTTGATGCGACGCTTTTGGTGCTTCCCTCTCTCCCTGTTACATCTCTCTCTCTTGTAGTATAGGCGAAGCCCTGCTACTGTGACGCCCTGCATCCACCACCACGCCGTCGTGCTGCTGGATCATCATCAACCTCTCCTCCCCCCTTGCTGGATCAAGAAGGAGGAGACGTCTCCCGTCCCGTACGTGTGTTGAACGCGGAGGTGCCGTCTGTTCGGCACTCGGTCATCGGTGATTTGGATCACGTCGTGTTCGACTACATCATCCCCGTTCGTTGAACGCTTCCGCACGCGATCTACAAAGGTATGTAGATGCATCTCATGACTCGTTACTAGATGAACTCCTAGATAGATCTTGGTGAAACGAGTAGGAAATTTTTTGTTTTCTGCAACGTTCCCCAACAGTGGCATCATGAGCTAGGTCTATGCGTAGTTCTTCTTGCGCGAGTAGAACACAATTTGTTGTGGGCGTGGATTTGTCAACTTTCTTGCCGCTACTAGTCTTTTCTTGCTTCAGCGGTATTGTGGGATGAAGCGGCCCGGACCAACCTTACACGTACGCTTACGTGAGACCGGTTCCACCGACTAACATGCACTAGTTGCATAAGGTGGCTGGCGGGTGTCTGTCTCTCCTACTTTAGTTGGAGCGGATTCGATGAACAGGGTCCTTATGAAGGGTAAATAGAAGTTGACAAATCACGTTGTGGCTTTCACGTAGGTAAGGAAACGTTCTTGCTAGAACCCTAATTCAGCCACGTAAAACTTGCAACAACAATTAGAGGACGTCTAACTTGTTTTTGCAGCAAGTGGTTTGTGATATGATATGGCCAAAGTTGTGATGAATGATGAATGATCTATATGTGATGTATGAGATGTTCATGCTATTGTAATAGGAATCACGACTTGCATGTCGATGAGTATGACAACCGGCAGGAGCCATAGGAGTTGTCTTTATTCTTTTATATGACCTGCGTGTCATTGAGAAACGCCATGTAAATTACTTTACTTTATTGCTAAACGCGTTAGCCATAGTAGTAGAAGTAATAGTTGGCGAGCAACTTCATGGAGACACAATGATGGAGATCATGATGATGGAGATCATGGTGTCAAGCCGGTGACAAGATGATCATGGAGCCCCAGATGGAGATCAAAGGAGCTATGTGATATTGGCCATATCATGTCACGTTTATTATTTGATTGCATGTGATGTTTATCATGTTTTTGCATCTTGTTTACTTAGAACGACGGTAGTAAATAAGATGATCCCTCATAATAATTTCAAGAAGTGTTCCCCCTAACTATGCACCGTTGCGACAGTTTGTTGTTTCGAAGCACCACGTGATGATCGGGTGTGATAGATTCTAACGTTCACATACAATGGGTGTAAGACAGATTTACACATGCAAACACTTAGGTTGACTTGACGAGCCTAGCATGTAGAGACATGGCCTCGGAACACAGAAGACCGAAAGGTCGAGCATGAGTCGTATAAAAGATACGATCAACATGAAGATGTTCACCGATGTTGACTAGTCCGTCTCACGTGATGATCGGACACGGCCTAGTTAACTCGGATCATGTTATACTTAGATGACTAGAAGAGGGATGTCTATCTAAGTGGGAGTTCATAAATAATTTGATTTGATGAACTTAATTATCATGAACTTAGTCTAAAATATTTACAATATATCTTGTAGATCAAATGGCCAACGTAGTCCTCAACTTCAACGCGTTCCTAGAGAAAACCAAGCTGAAAGACGATGGCAGCAACTACACGGACTGGGTCCGGAACCTGAGGATCATCCTCATAGCTGCCAAGAAAGATTATGTCCTACAAGCACCGCTGGGTGACGCACCTGTCCTCCCTGCTGAACAAGACGTTATGAACGCTTGGCAGGCACGTACCGATGACTACTCCCTCGTTCAATGCGGCATGCTTTACAGCTTGGAGCCGGGGCTCCAAAAACGTTTTGAGAGACACGGAGCATACGAGATGTTCGAAGAGCTGAAAATGGTTTTTCAAGCTCATGCCCGGGTCGAGAGATATCAAGTCTCCGACAAATTCTTCAGCTGTAAGATGGAGGAAAACAGTTCTGTCAGTGAGCACATACTCACTATGTCTGGGTTGCATAACCGCTTGACTCAGCTGGGAGTTAATCTCCCGGATGATGCGGTCATTGACAGAATCCTCCAGTCGCTTCCACCGAGCTACAAGAGCTTTGTGATGAACTTCAATATGCAGGGGATGGAAAAGACCATTCCTGAAGTATTTGCTATGCTGAAATCAGCAGAGGTAGAAGTCAAGAAGGAACATCAAGTGTTGATGGTGAATAAAACCACTAAGTTCAAGAAGGGTAAGGGTAAAAAGAACTTCAAGAAGGACGGCAAGGAAGTTGCCGCGCCCGGCAAGCAAGCTGCCGGGAAGAAGCCAAAGAATGGACCCAAGCCCAAGACTGAGTGTTTTTATTGCAAGGGAAGTGGTCACTGGAAGCGGAATTGCTCCAAATACTTAGCAGACAAGAAGGCCGGCAAAACAAAAGGTATATGTGATATACATGTAATTGATGTGTACCTAACCAGTACTCGTAGTAGCTCTTGGGTATTTGATACCGGTGCAGTTGCTCACATTTGTAACTCAAAGCAGGAGCTGCGGAATAAACGGAGACTGGCGAAGGACGAGGTGACGATGCGCGTTGGGAATGGTTCCAAGGTCGATGTGATAGCCGTCGGCACGCTGCCTCTTCATTTACCTACGGGATTAGTTTTAAACCTCAATAATTGTTATTTAGTGCCAGCTTTGAGCATGAACATTGTATCGGGATCTCGTTTAATTCGAGATGGCTACTCATTTAAATCCGAGAATAATGGTTGTTCCATTTATATGAGAGATATGTTTTACGGTCATGCTCCTATGGTGAATGGTTTATTCTTAATGAATCTCGAGCGTAATGCTACACATGTTCATAGTATGAATACCAAAAGATGTAAGGTTGATAATGATAGTCCCACATACTTGTGGCACTGCCGCCTTGGTCACATAGGTGTCAAACGCATGAAGAAGCTCCATGCAGATGGACTTTTAGAGTCTCTTGATTATGAATCATTTGACACGTGCGAACCATGCCTCATGGGTAAAATGACCAAGACTCCGTTCTCAGGAACAATGGAGCGAGCAACCAACTTATTGGAAATCATACATACTGATGTGTGCGGTCCAATGAGTGTTGAGGCTCGCGGTGGCTATCGTTATGTTCTCACTCTCACTGATGACTTGAGTAGATATGGGTATGTCTACTTAATGAAACACAAGTCTGAAACCTTTGAAAAGTTCAAGGAATTTCAGAGTGAGGTTGAGAATCAACGTGACAGGAAAATCAAGTTTCTACGATCAGATCGTGGAGGAGAATACTTGAGTCACGAATTTGGCACACACTTAAGAAAATGTGGAATAGTTTCACAACTAACGCCGCCTGGAACACCTCAGCGTAATGGTGTGTCCGAACGTCGTAATCGCACTCTATTAGATATGGTGCGGTCTATGATGTCTCTTACCGATTTACCGCTATCTTTTTGGGGCTATGCTTTAGAGACTGCCGCGTTCACTTTAAATAGGGCTCCGTCGAAATCCGTTGAGACGACACCGTATGAATTATGGTTTGGGAAGAAACCTAAGCTGTCGTTTCTAAAAGTTTGGGGATGCGATGCTTATGTCAAGAAACTTCAACCTGAAAAGCTCGAACCCAAGTCAGAAAAATGCGTCTTCATAGGATACCCTAAAGAAACTATTGGATATACCTTCTACCTCAGATCCGAAGGCAAGGTCTTTGTTGCCAAGAATGGATCCTTTCTAGAGAAAGAGTTTCTCTCGAAAGAGGTAAGTGGGAGGAAAGTGGAAATTGATGAAGTATTACCTCTTGAACCGGAAAATGGCGCAACTCAAGAAAATGTTCCTGAGGTGCCAGCACCGACTATAGAGGAAGTTAATGATAATGATCAAGATACTTCTGATCAAGCTCCTACTGAAATTCGAAGGTCCACAAGGACATGTTCCGCACCAGAGTGGTACGGCAACCCTGTCTTGGAAATCATGTTGTTATACAACGGTGAACCTTCGAACTATGAAGAAGGGACGGCGGGCCCGGATTCCGACAAATGGCTAGAAGCCATGAAATCCGAGATAGGATCCATGTATGAAAACGAAGTATGGACTTTGACTGACTTGCCCGTTGAACGGCGAGCCATAGAAAATAAATGGATCTTTAAGAAGAAGACAGACGCGGATGGTAATGTGACCATCTATAAAGCTCGGCTTGTCACTAAAGGTTATCGACAAGTTCAAGGGGTTGACTACGATGAGACTTTCTCACCGGTAGCGAAGCTAAAGTCCGTCTGAATCATGTTAGCAATTGCCGCATTTTACGATTATGAAATATGGCAAATGGACGTCAAAACGGCATTCCTTAATGGTTACCGTAAGGAAGAATTGTATATGATGCAGCCGGAAGGTTTTGTTGATCCTAAGAATGCTGACAAAGTATGCAAGCTCCAACGCTCGATTTATGGGCTGGTGCAAGCATCTCGGAGTTGGAACATTCACTTTGATGAGATGATCAAAGCGTTTGGGTTTACGCAGACTTATGGAGAAGCCTGTATTTACAAGAAAGTGAGTGGGAGCTCTGTAGCATTTCTCATACTATATGTAGATGACATACTTTTGATGGGAAATGATATAGAACTCTTGGACAGCATCAAGGCCTACTTGAATAAGAGTTTTTCAATGAAGGACCTTGGAGAAGCTGCTTATATATTAGGCATCAAGATCTATAGAGATAGATCGAGACGCCTCATAGGTCTTTCACAAAGCACATACCTTGATAAGATATTGAAGAAGTTCAATATGGATCAGTCTAAGAAGGGGTTCTTACCTGTACTGCAAGGTATGAAATTGAGCTCGGCTCAAAGTCCGACCACGGCAGAAGAAATAGAAGAGATGAGTGTCATCCCCTATGCCTCAGCCATAGGTTCTATTATGTATGCCATGCTGTGTACCAGACCTGATGTAAACCTTGCCGTAAGTTTGGTAGGAAGGTACCAAAGTAATCCCGGCAAGGAACACTGGACAGCGGTCAAGAATATCCTGAAGTACCTGAAAAGGACTAAGGAGATGTTTCTCGTTTATGGAGGTGACGAAGAGCTCGTCGTAAAGGGTTACGTCGACGCTAGCTTCGACACAGATCTGGATGACTCAAAGTCACAAACCGGATACGTGTATATTTTGAATGGTGGGGCAGTAAGCTGGTGCA
Source organism: Triticum monococcum (assembly GCA_034509565.1). Lineage (NCBI taxonomy): Eukaryota > Viridiplantae > Streptophyta > Magnoliopsida > Poales > Poaceae > Triticum > Triticum monococcum. The sequence goes on from CM067845.1 coordinate 679,733,413, forward strand.
GTTGCAAGCAGAGCGTCGTGGCAGGATCTACATGTGAAGCGGAGTATATGGCAGCCTCGGAGGCAGCACATGAAGCAATTTGGGTGAAGGAGTTCATCACCGACCTCAGAGTCATACCCAATGTGTCGGGGCCGATCAAGCTCTTCTGTGACAACACTGGAGCTATTGCACTTGCCAAGGAGCCCAGGTTTCACAAGAAGACAAGGCACATCAAGCGTCGCTTCAACTCCATTCGTGAAAATGTTCAAGATGGAGACATAGATATTTGTAAAGTACATACGGACCTGAATGTAGCAGATCCGTTGACTAAACCTCTCCCTAGGGCAAAACATGATCAACACCAGAATTCCATGGGTGTTCAATTCATCACAATGTAACTAGATTATTGACTCTAGTGCAAGTGGGAGACTGTTGGAAATATGCCCTAGAGGCAATAATAAAAGCATTATTATTATATTTCCTTGTTCGTGGTAATTGTCTTTATTCATGCTATAATTGTGTTATCCGGAAATCGTAATACATGTGTGAATAACAGACACCAACATGTCCCTAGTAAGCCTCTAGTTGACTAGCTCGTTGATCAACAGATAGTCATGGTTTCCTGGCTATGGACATTGAATGTCATTGATAATGAGATCACATCATTAAGAGAATGATGTGATGGACAAGACCCAATCCTAAACATAGCATAAAGATCGTATAGTTCGTTTGCTAGAGTTTTGCAATGTCAAGTATCTTTTCCTTAGACCATGAGATCGTGTAACTCCCGGATACCGTAGGAATGCTTTGGGTGTACCAAACGTCACAACGTAACTGGGTGACTATAAAGGTAAACTACGGGTATCTCCGAAAGTGTCTGTTGGGTTGACACGGATCAAGACTGGGATTTGTCACTCCGTAGGACGGAGAGGTATCACTGGGCCCACTCGGTAATACATCATCATAATGAGCTCAAAGTGACCAAGTGTCTGGTCACGGGATCATGCATTATGGCACGAGTAAAGTGACTTGCCGGTAACGAGATTGAACGAGGTATTGGGATACTGACGATCGAATCTCGGGCAAGTAATATATCGATTGACAAAGGGAATTGCATACGGGGTTGATTGAATCCTCGACATCGTGGTTCATCCGATGAGATCATCGTGGAGCATGTGGGAGCCAACATGGGTATCCAGATCCCGCTGTTGGTTATTGACCGGAGAGTCATCTCGGTCATGTCTACATGTCTCCCGAACCCGTAGGGTCTACACACTTAAGGTTCGGTGACGCTAGGGTTGTGAAGATATGTATATGCAGTAACCCGAATGTTGTTCGGAGTCCCGGATGAGATCCCGGACGTCACGAGGAGTTCCGGAATGGTCCGGAGGTAAAGAATTATATATAGGAAGTGCTGTTTCGGCCATCGGGACAAGTTTCGGGGTCACCGGTATTGTACCGGGACCACCGGAAGGGTCCCGGGGGTCCACCGGGTGGGGCCACCTATCCCGGAGGGCCCCATGGGCTGAAGTGGGAAGGGACCCAGCCCTTAGTGGGCTGGGGCGCCACCCCTAAGGGGCCCATGCGCCTAGGGTTAGGGGAAACCCTAAAAGGGGGGCGCCCCCTTGCCTTGGGGGGCAAGCCCCCCACCCTTGGCCGCCGCCCCCCCTAGGAGATCCATCTCCTAGGGCCGGCGCCCCCCCCCCTTGGTACCCCTATATATAGTGGGGGAGAGGAGGGACTTGATGCGACGCTTTTGGTGCTTCCCTCTCTCCCTGTTACATCTCTCTCTCTTGTAGTATAGGCGAAGCCCTGCTACTGTGACGCCCTGCATCCACCACCACGCCGTCGTGCTGCTGGATCATCATCAACCTCTCCTCCCCCCTTGCTGGATCAAGAAGGAGGAGACGTCTCCCGTCCCGTACGTGTGTTGAACGCGGAGGTGCCATCTGTTCGGCACTCGGTCATCGGTGATTTGGATCACGTCGTGTTCGACTACATCATCCCCGTTCGTTGAACGCTTCCGCACGCGATCTACAAAGGTATGTAGATGCATCTCATGACTCGTTACTAGATGAACTCCTAGATAGATCTTGGTGAAACGAGTAGGAAATTTTTTGTTTTCTGCAATGTTCCCCAACAGGTGGACCCCCGGGACCCTCCTGGTGGTCCCGGTACGTTACCGATAAAACCCGAAACTTTTCCGGTGACCAAAACAGGACTTCCCATATATAAATCTTTACCTCCGGACCATTCCGGAACTCCTCGTGACGTCCGGGATCTCATTCGGGACTCCGAACAACATTCGGTAACCACATACAAACTTCCTTTATAACCCTAGCGTCATCGAACCTTAAGTGTGTAGACCCTACGGGTTCGGGAACCATGCAGACATGACAGAGACGTTCTCCGGTCAATAACCAACAGCGGGATCTGGATACCCATGTTGGCTCCCACATGCTCCACAATGATCTCATCAGATGAACCACGATGTCAAGGACTTAATCAATCCCGTATACAATTCCCTTTGTCTATTGGTACGATGATACTTGCCCGAGATTCGATCGTCGATATCCCGATACCTTGTTCAATCTCGTTACCGGCAAGTCTCTTTACTCGTTCCGTAACACATCATCCCGTGATCAACTCCTTGATCACATTGTGCACATTATGATGATGTCCTACCGAGTGGGCCCAGAGATACCTCTCCGTTTACACGGAGTGACAAATCCCAGTCTCGATTTGTGCCAACCCAACAGACACTTTCGGAGATACCTGTAGTGTACCTTTATAGCCACCCATTTACGTTGTGACGTTTGGCACACCCAAAGCACTCCTACGGTATCCGGGAGTTGCACAATCTCATGGTCTAAGGAAATGATACTTGACATTAGAAAAGCTTCAGCATACGAACTACATGATCTTGTGCTAGGCTTAGGATGGGTCTTGTCCATCACATCATTCTCCTAATGATGTGATCCCGTTATCAACGACATCCAATGTCCATGGTCAGGAAACCATAACCATCTATTGATCAACGAGCTAGTCAACTAGAGGCTTACTAGGGACATGGTGTTGTCTATGTATCCACACATGTATCTGAGTTTCCTATCAATACAATTCTAGCATGGATAATAAACGATTATCATGAACAAGGAAATATAATAATAACCAATTTATTATTGCCTCTAGGGCATATTTCCAACATGTTGTACTCAGACAATCTGAGTACAAGCTCAACAATTGAGCTTTTCTCCCTTAGTTTGCAGGCTAAGAGAATCGTCGGAGGTCTTATACCTCTTGACGTGGGCACGAGCCTGAAATCCCAATTTCAGCCTTCGAAACATCTCATATGTTTCGCGACGTTTCAAAACGTCTTCGGTACCTCAACTCTAAACTGTTTAACTGAACTATCACGTAGTTATCAAAAATGTGTATGTCAGATGTTTGCAACATCCACAGACAACGTTCCAGGTTCAGCACACTGAGCGGTGCATTAAGGACATAAGCTTTCTATGAAGCAATGAGGACAATCCTCAGTTTACGGACCTAGTCCGCATAATTGCTACTATCAACTTTCAACTAAATTTTCTCTAGGAACATATCTAAATAGTAGAACTGAAGCGCGAGCTACGACATAATTTGCGAAGACCTTTGGACTATGTTTAGGATAATTAAGTTCATCTTATGAACTCCCACTCAGATAGACATCCCTCTAGTCATCTAAGTGATTACATGATCCGAGTCAACTAGGCCGTGTCCGATCATCACGTGAGACGGACTAGTCATGAACATCTTCATGTTGATCGTATCTTCTATACGACTCATGTTCGACCTTTCGGTCTTCCATGTTCCGAGGCCATGTCTGTACATGCTAGGCTCGTCAAGTCAACCTAAGTGTTCCGCATGTGTCCCGAGGCCATGTCTGTATATGCTAGGCTCGTCAACACCCGTTGTATTCGAACATTAGAATCTATCACACCCGATCATCACGTGGTGCTTCGAAACAACGAACCTTCGCAACGGTGCACAGTTAGGGGGAACACCTTTCTTGAAATTTTAGTGAGGGATCATCTTATTTAAGCTACCGTCGTTCTAAGCAAATAAGATGTAAAACATGATAAACATTACATGCAATCAAATAGTGACATGATATGGTCAATATCATTTTGCTCCTCTTGATCTCCATCTTCGGGGCTCCATGATCATCGTTGTCACCGGCATGACACCATGATCTCCATCATCATGACCTCCATCATCATGTCTTCTTGAAGTTGTCTCGTCATCTATTAATTCTACTACTATGGCTAACGCTTTAGCAATAAAGTAAAGTAATTACATGACGTTTATATTGACATGCAGGTCATAAATAAATTAAGACAACTCCTATGGCTCCTGCCGGTTGTCATACTCATCGACATGCAAGTCGTGATTCCTATTACAAGAACATGATCATCTCATACATCACATATATCATTCATCACATCCTTTGTCCATATCACATCACAAAACACTTGTTGCAAAAACAAGTTAGACGTCCTCTAATTGTTGTTGCAAGTTTTTATGTGGTTGCTATAGGTTGCTAGCAAGAACGTTTCTTACCTACGCCAAAACCACAACGTGAATTGCCAATTTCTATTTACCCTTCATAAGGACCCTGTTCATCGAATCTGATCCGACTAAAGTGGGAGAGACAGACACCCGCCAGCCACCTTATACAACTAGTGCATGTCAGTCGGTGGAACCGGTCTCACGTAAGCGTACGTGTAAGGTTGGTCCGGGCCGCTTCATCCCACAATGCAGCTGAATCAAGATAAGACTAGTAACGGCAAGTAAACTGACAAAATCAACACCCACAACTACTTTGTGTTCTATTCGTGCATAGAAACTACGCATAGACCTAGCTCATGATGCCACTGTTGGGGAACGTAGCAGAAATTCAAAATTTTTTATGCACCACCAAGATCAATCTATGGAGTAATCTAGCAACGAGGGGAAGGAGAGTGCATCTACATACCCATGTAGATCGCTAAGCGGAAGCGTTCAGGCGAACGGGGTTGATGGAGTCGTACTCGTCGTGATCCAAATCACCGATGATCCTAGTGCCGAACGGACGGCACCTCCGTGTTCAACACACGTACAGCCCGGTGACGTCTCCTACGCCTTGATCCAGCAAGGGGAGAAGGAGAGGTTGGGGAAGACTCCATCCAGCAGCAGCACGACGGCGTGGTGGTGGTGGAGGAGCGTGGTACTCCAGCAGGGCTTCGCCAAGCACCGCAAGAGACGAGGAGGGAGAGGGGTAGGGCTGCACCAAGAAGGAGATTCAATCGTCTCTATGGTAGCCCAAAACCTCAAGTATATATAGGGGGAGGGGAGGGGCTACGCCCCCACCTAGGTTTCCACCCCTAGGGGTGGCGGCCAGCCCTAGATCCCATCTAAGGGGGGCGACCAAGGGGGGAGAGAGGGGGGCGCACCACTAGGTGGGCCTTAGGCCCATCTGAGCCTAGGGTTTGCCCCCTTCCACTCTCCCTTGCGCCTTGGGCCTTGGTGGGGGCGCACCAGCCCACCAGGGGCTGGTCCCCTCTCACACTTGGCCCATGCAGCCCTCCGGGGCTGGTGGCCCCACTTGGTGGACCCTCCCGGTGGTCCCGGTACATTACCGATAAAACCCAAAACTTTTCCGGTGACCAAAACAGGACTTCCCATATATAAATCTTTACCTCCGGACCATTCCGGAACTCCTCGTGACGTCCGGGATCTCATCTGGGACTCCGAACAACATTCGGTAATCACGTATATCTATTCCCTATAACCCTAGCATCATCGAACCTTAAGTGTGTAGACCCTACGGGTTCGGGAACCATGCAGACATGACCGAGATAACTCTCTGGTCAATAACCAACAGCGGGATCTGGATACCCATGTTGGCTCCCACATGTTCCACAGTGATCTCATCGGATGAACCACGATGTCAAGGACTTAATCAATCCCGTATACAATTCCCTTTGTCTAGCGGTACGATACTTGCCCGAGATTCGATCGTCGGTATCCCGATACCTGGTTCAATCTCCTTACCGGCAAGTCTCTTTTACTCGTTCTGTAACACATCATCCCGTGATCAACTCCTTGATCACATTGTGCACATTATGATGATGTCCTACCGAGTGGGCCCAGAGATACCTTTTCGTTTACACGGAGTGACAAATCCCAGACTCGATTCGTGCCAACCCAACAGACACTTTCGGAGATACCTGTAGTGTACCTTTATAGCCACCCAGTTACGTTGTGACGTTTGGCACACCCAAAGCACTCCTACGGTATCCGGGAGTTGCACAATCTCATGGTCTAAGGAAATGATACTTGACATTAGAAAAGCTTTAGCATACGAACTACACGATCTAGTGCTATGCTTAGGATTGGGTCTTGTCCATCACATCATTCTCCTCATGATGTGATCCCGTTATCAATGACATCCAATGTCCATGGTTAGGAAACCGTAACCATCTATTGATCAACGAGCTAGTCAACTAGAGGCTTACTAGGGACATGGTGTTGTCTATGTATCCACACATGTATCTGAGTTTCCTATCAATACAATTCTAGCATGGATAATAAACAATTATCATGAACAAGGAAATATAATAATAACCAATTTATTATTGCCTCTAGGGCATATTTCCAACAGTGTGGAGGACGGAGGAGTCGCCGTCGGCCGCGTGGGGGACGGACGCCGAGCGCCACAGGAGAGGCGGCCGGGCAGTCGTCGACGGTGAGGCGTGATGGAGGCGGACGGGAAGCAGGGCCGCAAGGGGTTGTCGGTGAGGATCGACGCCGTAGAGCAGGGCCGTGTGGAGAGGTGGGGATCATCACTGGCGAGTAGAATCACATGTGCGCATGGAGGGCGATTGCTCATGATGGGTTCGTCTGCCATGGTGAGGGAACTGAGGGAGGCGGTTTGCTTCACGGGGGAGGGAAGCCAGCTTGTTTTTGGGAACGTCTTGTTTTAGCCCAACCGATCGTGCATGCGTGCAGGTTCTTTGAAGGCTACAAACGTGGAGTGGCATGATGGGTAATTAGAACGTAAAACACGTTTAGTATGATGGAGCGATGTAGACCATCAGATCACATGATTTAATGGATGAGATGAATTGGTTCTCCGCCCTTTCGTGTTTTTATAGGGGTAGTAGATAGATATATGTAATTGTATTTTCTTACGTATTTTGTACAGATTTACTTTGCACACTACACCAAATCTCTTATTTAATTTTAATGTTCTATGTCATTCTATATGTAATAAATTTATATCATTCGGTACAATTTGATGGGCGCGGCAACGCACGCCTGTCACGATTTAGTCATCACAAAAATCAGCCTAGGGGATAAGATGCCCTTTCACCAACTTGGCAAAGATGAAACCATGGTGGTGGGAAAACGATCATGCATGCGGGGAGTGGTGTTGGCTTGTCTACCTTGATAGATCTTGCACGGTCTCGACAAATCCAGCGAGGTGCAATTGAATCATGCGTATGCGCGCGCGCGCGGGGGGGGGGGGGGGGGGGGGGGGGAGGGCTTCGGACCTCACACGTCGAGGACGGATAATCTTTTTCATGTTCTGTTGTTGGGTATGAAGTGTCTGATTTTCCATCCTTTTTTCATTGTGAGATCTAGAGGATGCATGGCCATGCTTATGCTTTGGCTTCAACTTCTTATACCTCACCATCCAACCAAACACATTCCTTTATTTTGGGCTTAAACAAAAGTGGTTCCGCTTTTTAGTTTAAAGAATTAAGAACACGGCCGAAGGTACTTTGTATTTATGAAACATCCATTCCATAATATCTTTATGTACTTCACAAAAATTAAGAGAGAATTGCCACAAGATATAACAATCTCGCTACGCTCAGATCAGGGGATGCCCCCTATCAATGTGGCTTCTCTGAACCCTAGATCACGTTGTTCGTGATGGTTGATTAGTACAACGACTTCAACAAATTGTGATCTTCTGCATGTTTGTGCTCAATATATCGGCTTCGTTCTTCTTTGGTGCTCGGGCGACGTAACGATAACTAGGGAAGCGACAACGAATTAAGGGATGTGTATACAAATTTCCGTGGACTTGGTTGCGTTTTCACCTTTGTCAGGGTATTTTCTCTGCATTTCCATTCTTAATTCATTTCTTAGTTTACAAAATCAGATGATCTATCAACTACTCCCTCCGTCCCAAAATATAAAAACGTTTTTTACACTGTACTAATGTCAAAAACGTTTTTATATTTTGGGACAGAGGGAGTATCTATCTACCTATTTATCTATCTATCTACTATCTCTATAAAAAAAGAAAGAGACATATTCAAACAATCACATCCGTTCATCTACAAGATCTAATGGCTGCTAATCCTTCGATCTTTAACCCTACAAGCCACGGAATTAAGCCAGTAATCCTTAACTCGTGACCCTGCCCACCCGTTAAAAAAAACCGCTGCCCGCTGCGCACGCACGCACGCCCCTCGCTCGCTCGCTCCTCGCCCTTCTCCCGCCGCCCCGGTCCTCGCCCTCCGCCGCCGCCGCCGCCGCCGCCGCTCCGCTCGCCCTCCACCGCCGCTCCTCCTATCCGCCCACCGCTCCTCCTCTCCTCCGCCGCCGCCCCGGTCCCCTGGGCCGTCGAGGACGCCGCCTGGACGGCCGTCCGTGGCCGCCTGCTCCGTCCAGCTCCTCCCCCAAGCACCCCCCCCCCCCCCCCCCCCCCCCCAAGAAAGGTATTGGCCCTTTGTTTTTTCTCCTGGTATGAACTGAACAAGCGGTGTCTTTTGGTATAGATATGCGAGTACGGCCGATGTATTTTCTAGCGCACCACCGTTGATGTACAAGCAACTAATGTTATGCTGGGTGTTTTGTTTGTTAGTAATAATTCGCGCATCGCACCATTTCCATTTAAATCATCTGAAAGAATATGCCGTGTAGCTCAAAATCCAGTGAAGCACGGCTAAATCAGGCTAGTATCATTATCAGTACATAAACAGGCTTCCAACATTTTTCTCGCCACATTAGTGTCCATCTCAACATTCTTCGAAGCTAAATTGTGACGCCAACTCCGCCCAGTGAGCTTACTAGAGTCAGAAAATTGTGTTAGTTTAAGACCGGTAGCTACTGACAACGAGTTGAGGGTACCCGCAAAAAAGAAAAAGAAAAAAAAAAGAGTTGAGGGAGCCAACTGAGAAAGTCAGTGATAGCTTGGGGAGTTCTGATGCATTTTTCTGTTTCCAAAAGCTACCGTTGAGGATATTCCCCTTGCTTCTTGGTTATTATTTTCTAAGGCGATGAAAAGTGTAGAAACAAATTCTTGTGCAATATAGAGTTTGCATGTCAGTATAACATTTTGTAGATTTCCTTAAAATAGTTTTTTTATGACAAAGTTGCCATACATAAAGCATAAGTATGACAGTTGAATGTGGAAAATGAGAAACAAAGCTGCAAATAGCAGCTGCATATGTGACTCGGTAGGATACAATGCTCGACACTCAACAGCTATTAGTCATTTTCACTTGCTTACCTTAAATTGTAAAATGGTTCTGCCGGTCTGCTCAGAGCTTCCAAACATTATATGCTTATCCTGATAGATAACTTGTCCCAAACATACAGAGGCTTCCCTGAACATTATATGCTTATCCTGATAGATAACTTGTCCCAAACATACTTCGCTACTTCTAGTTAATTAATCTGATCTGTGGTGGATGGTTATTACTCCCTCCGTTCCCAAATGTAAGTTTTTCTAGATATTCCAATTAGTGACTACATACGAAGCAAAAAGAATGAATCTATACTCTAAAATATGTCTCTATACATCCGTATGTTGTAATCCATTTGAAATGGCTAAAAAAACTTATATTAGGAACGGAGGGAGTACCTCACAAGTGAGATCACAACCATTCATTCTAGTGCGCCACAATTATTTGTTCTTTGGTTCACAGATGCCACTAAGGCCCAGTTCTTTTCACTCGATTCTGAACAATCTGGGTCTGCAAAATCAAAAGCTCAAAAGAACTGGATCTGATTTTATCCAAAATCATGTGAGAATCACCAGAATGAGTAGTGCAATCGAAAATCGTGTCGAGACCTCTTCTGGCGATTCTGGACGCTCCCACAAAACAAAACGTTTTGACTTAAGGTAGTAGTACCCCTATTTGAGAGGCAAATTACCAGAGAACTGTCACTCTCCTTCGCTCGATCCCCCACCTCCCCACTCGCGCTCGCGATAGGGTTACAGGGCCGCCGCCGCCGCGCCGCCCGACAGCCCGCCCCTCCCGCTTGCCTGAAGCTGCTGCTCTGGCCCGCCCGCTCGCTTCGAGGCCCGCAGCCGTTGCTCCGCCCCGGCCACTCCTTCGGCCCGCCTGCTCGCCTCGAGGCCCTCAGCCGCTGCCCCGCCCCGACGCCGCCTCGCCGGAGTTTGCTCGGGCCGTCGCCTAGGCTGAGCTCTCATCTCCTCTCCGTCTTCTCTGTTCTGTTCTGTTCTGGGTGCAGCTCTATTCCTTCTTGTTCGTCTCTGTTCCTAGTTCTTCTCTGTACATGGAAAAATGGATGGATGTTTGTTTGTTTGTTTGGTAGGAGTAGATGATTTGCTTGATTGCTGAATGGATGTATGCTCGTTTTCATGCTCATATTCGACATAAATTGTCCAAAGCAACTAGAGTAAGTCTTAGCAATTCAACACACAGTTTTAGTTCAGGGACATTACAGAAATTTTAGCACACAACTCATCCCATAATCTCAGACCACAATCTTAGAAAAAGAACTCGGCAGCTGATTCTGGGTGATTCTGCAGGAAGCTGATTTTGGGGCAAGTTTCTCAAAAGCTGATTTTGGAGAATCAAAAAGCTGAAAATAATTGGGCCCTTTTTTCCTCAGATACACTAAGACAAAATTAGAGCTCTACTCAGAACTTGAGGCTCGAGCAGCTCATGAACTTCCAGTATGTTGTATAACATTGGTTGATATACGCTTGAGTATGTACTCATATGGGTCCATGGTGGACTAGAGGTTTGGCGGGCATATGGGTCCATGGTGGACTAGAGGTTTGGCGGGCATGATCTTTAAAGAATGATCTATCATGGATTCTAGTAGAAAGTATAAGTTATTCTACAAACATTATAGGATATACTGGTCTGAGGGAAAAATAGAAATAAAAATTCACAATGCATTTGTTAGTCTGTGAATTTCTAATTAGATTATTCCTGGGACAATAGTAATTCTATTTGTGATCATATTTTGTCTGAAGAGCTGCTACTATCGGCTACCATTTCTCTTCAGTACTATAAGAAATATCTGAACTAAACTTCGTTATATATAATTGCAAAAATCTTTGTGAACCAGCGAAAGGCATTGGGACCAGCAAACCCTATTTTCTTCAGGAACCGGTTCAAGAAAACATTGTAGCTTGAATCAGCAAAAGACAAGAGTAAAACTTTGCCAAGCTTACTTGATAATTTAGTCTTGTCATAGTAACTTAATCCTAATAGTTATGATCTGTTTTATTTGTAGAACTTGGGTGGTATTATTTTGTACATTAAGTACATAAGTAACATTTTATTTCTTCAGGTTCTTATACAGCTACTTTGTTACAGTTAATACAGATAATATTATCTTGTACCATGGCTAGTGCGGAGGATGTGAAGCAGCGGCAGGTTGTTGAAGACCGTGCAAGAAATATTAGCCACAATGTACGGTGCACTGAGTGTGGCAGCCAGTCCATTGAAGATTCGCAAGCAGATGTTGCAGTTCTCCTTAGAAGGGTACTTTTCGTTCTATAACCTTGTGATGATTGGTTGCCTGACCTTGTTGTTTCAGTTAGTGGTCAAACTTTTAGTAGCAGAGATTGGCTTATTCCTGTATACCTTTTCATGTTTCCACAACATCCAAATTTTGCTTTGTTGCTCTCTTGATCTTAAAAAGACCTAACTAAGATTGGAAATTTGATAACACTTTTAACTGAGGTAACACTTGTACTTGAGACCTTGTACTGATCAATACAACAACAACAAAGCCTTTCAGTCCCAAACAAGTTGGGGTAGGCTCTAGGACTGATCAATAATGACATAAAATAAAATGTGTTCACCGGCACCCAATAGTTAAATGCAAAATAGGGTTGAGAAACTTGAAATGATATTTGCTACTATCAATATTTTTTTGAAGAATCTATATGTCCTGTTTGGATTTGGAATGATAGAGATGGTTTTGGTAATGCCGCAACTGGTTTGGTTCTTCGATTATATACATTTGCGTCCTTTTTACTTGACTAGGTTTCTTAGACTTGGATGATATTTCTGCCTATTCAGCTATATTAAATTTACATTACCTTTCGCTGTACCAGAACACTGTTGTCTGATTCACAAGCATTTATCTGCACCATGTACTACATATACACGAGAAAAAATTAATCTTGAGTTCTCAACGTCAATAAAGGCACTTGGTTTATATGCTTTAAAGGATTGAAATATTATTGCCTTACACCCAATATGTCATGGGAAGCTTCACGGCCTGACGAACTGACATATGTGTCATTTTTGCAGTTAATTCGTGATGAAATAAAATCTGGAAAGAGTGATAAGGAGATATACAAAAAACTAGAAGAAGACTTTGGAGAAACAGTTCTATATGCCCCTAAATTTGATCTTCAAACTGCTGCCATATGGTTATCACCGGTGAGCCTTAATTATGATTCTTTTTCCATGTTGTTCAATTGTCCGTGCTTTTATTATACTAGAAATACTATCACTTGAACTTTTTTAGCCTATTATTTGTTCGTTTTATGAATGCATTGTGTGTCTTGGTGAACCCAAGCATATTCCATCATCACAAACTTTTGCGTCAAGATGTTTTTCGTAAGTACGTGGATGATTCTCTTTCATAGTTACTTGGTGAATTTGCAACCAGTGGAAGTAAAATATTTCAATTCTTAAAAAATCTAATTCCAGCTGATCCCTTATTGTAGTTCAATGTAGTATGTAGAGAGATAAAATGATACTGATTTGACCTGGTTTCATTTGTGCTTAGTAAAATTATGTTGCTGCAGCGGAACATGGTAAAATGAAGGCTTCAAAATATCGAAGTATCTACTCCCCTGAATCAGTATCATTTTATCCTGTGCAGGTGATTGTGATTTCTAGGGTAGGCAGTTGAGAGCCTGATACATTAAATCCTGTGCAGGTGATTGTGGGCGGCGTAGCAGCTGGTGTGTGGGCTTACCAAAAGCACAGGCAAAGGACCAACGTTCACATCATGGCTCTGAACCTCGTCCGAGGGGTTCCCCTGACTCCAAGGGAGAAGGAGACGATGATCGACATCCTCACGCCGCCCCTGCCGGCAAGGAGGTGGTGGTGGCCTCTCAAATGATGTTCTTTCATGTCCTTAGACGCGACATTGAGTGGGTACCAATTTCCTGAGGTACAAATGTTCAGGATGGCTGGAATTTTAGCACGTGATTTCGTTGCACATCTCGCGCCCTGCTTGGAGCTTGGGCTACAGATTTTTTTTCTGGGTTTTATAACCGGATGCTTGCGATACCTTGGTGGTTTGTGATGCATGAACCTAGCTAGCAGCACATGTTGCCTTCCTCCGTATGCTGGCTGTGAAGCTGAAAAACAGCCTCCTGTTGAAGTGTAGTTTCTTCCCTGTTAAATTGACAAACATGTGGTGTCACTGCTGACCCTCTGTGCTAGCAGTCTAGCACACAAGTAGAGCATTTTGTTCCCAGAATAAGCTGCAAATTTTAATTGAATTTTCGTAGGCTCTTTGATCGATGTCATGTTTGTTTCATCTAACCTGCGACCTTGATCCCCTTGCTTGGCGTACTAGATGGTACTGGCATGCAATTCTCCATAAACAAACAAGTTGGTGCTGGCATGCATACATAACAGCGGCACAGATGATTACTGGAGGTTTTCTCTCTTAACTAAAGTTCATCGGAGGTTGTAAAAAAAATCGGAGTTGAGGTCTTTCAAAAATAAATGAATGTTAAATTAGCTCAAATTCATGTGTTTCTTCTTGATCTTCTAGCTACGGGGCCGCCGGTATTTTCACCCAACGACTGAACGGAGCACTGTTGTGAGGATAAGATAGCTGGAGTTCTGTGGATGGATTAAACCCGGCCCGAAATATATAGATTGGTTGCAGATAACCAGGTACAAGCTCTCGTCCTCGTAGAGAGATCAGAAACCACACACATGTATACAGTGCACACATTTGAACGAGTGCCACCAGCTACAGCAATGTTAGCCCAACTCCACCGCGCGACCCTATCCTGTTCGGCCCCGTCCGTTTGGGGTAAAACGAACAAAGAAGGCGGCCCAACGCGCGACGGCCCGGACCCATCTTGTCCGTTTTGTGTCCGGGCCAACCCATTTCGAGCGCAAACTTGCGCCGGGTTTGGGTCGCGGCGGACACCAAACGGACGCGCGCTCGTCCGCGTCGGGGCCGCGTGGCAGGCGGCCACCTACCTCCCACCCCCCCACATCAATGCGCACGAGCGGGCGTCCCCACCTGTCATTCGCACGTCGAGCGGTCGCCGTCCTTCTTTAAGTGGGAAGCGTGGACGGATCGTCGTCCACACTGCCCCACGCCACCCCGCGGCCTCCTCGAAATCCGACAGCGGCGACCACGTCCCAAACCCTAGCCTAGACCTCGCCAGCCGGCCGCCCGCAGCCATGGGCCTCTGGAACTACGGCCGCAAAGGCAGGCACGACCGCGAGGCCGGCTCCTCATCGGGACGCCGCCGCGGCTCGGTGAAGAAGGAGGAGCCCGCCTCGCCATCGCCACCACGCCGGGCCCCCGCGTCGCCCGCCTTCTCCATCGCGCCCACGTCCGCCGGCGAGCGCGACCGGCATTACGTCCGGACGTCGGTCTGCCGTTGTTATTGGGAGACGAGGACGCCGCTCCCCTGGAGCGACGCCCATTTCCCCAATGACTGGCACCTCTCCGCCGACCGGGTCCCCATCCCGCCGGTCCCGAAGAGCGGCCGTGCGCGCGCCGAGGAGATCGAGCGCCGCCGCCGCCTCCTCCCCGGCGACCTTTTCTATGACGCCAGGTACGTCCCCGACTCCCCGCTGTGGGACACCTGGTTTCATGACGAGCACGACACCAGGCGTGCCTCCTTCTTCGCCGGCACCTCGACGGGGCCGCGGCGGCCACGGGAGCGAGCCCAGGAGCGCGGGCGTAGGCGGGTCCGCGGCGTCACGCCCACGCCGTCGCCGTCTCCGTCGCCCCCTCCACGTCCTCGCATGACAGACGAGGAGGAGGCCCGTCTCCTGCAGTGTGTCATGGACGACTCCATGTACACGCACGACGAGCGGCAGTGGGACGGCCTGGAGGAGGCCATGGCCATCTCTGCCGCCGGGGACGTCGCCTTCCCCGTCGAGGTGAAGAGGAGGGAGGACCCACCGGCCGCGTTCCAGCAGCTGCTGGGCCAGGGGTGGGGCTGGTCCTGCACTGCTCCGGAGATGGCCGCCGGCGTGGGCGTGAACTGTTGCCCCACTCCGCCGCGATCACCGGAGCGGGAGGCCTCGCCACGGGAGGAGGTGGTGCAGGCACCTCCGGCCGTCCAGCTGGCCCCCGTCCACCACGCACCTCCGGCCCACCTCTGGACGCCGCCGGACTATGTCGACCTCGCCAGCGACGACGACACCGGCGGCCAGTGAAGACGGCGACGGCCACGGCACCGACGGGCGCGGCAGGAGCGCGCGGGAGGAGTTTTTTTATTTTCTTATTATGTTAATTATGAATCTGGGCCTTTTAAGTGGCCGTTGAAACTGGGCCGTTTTGTGGCCAACCCATATATATGTTTTATGTTTTTTTAAATGCATTTATTTGCCTTTTTAATTATTTAATTATTATTTTTAATCCCGTCCACTCCGGACACGATTTGAGTGTAGCCGCGCGGTGGGCGCACGCACGACCCAATAGACACAGCCGGACACGGGCGTACCCATCGGCGCCCCAAAGGGACAGATTCGGGCTAATCCGGACGTCCGTTTGGGATCGCGCGGTGGAGTTGGCCTTATACCTGCAAAAAAAAGCAACAGCAATGTTACACAGACAGTCACTGCCAAGAGGCGACACGCGTCAACACACTCTTTCACATGGCAGCCCAGTGGCAAGGACACAGTGGTGTTTCCTCGTAGACCGGAGTTTAAATCCCGTCGGTAGCGAATTTTTACGATCTCATCGGGGTGGGCTTCTTTTATAAAAATATGTTCTGGATGCTAGTATCTAAGGATCTCATTTTTTTAACACACTCTTTCACACACCGACAGGTATACGGCTTGGTGGATGTACATTGTACCTCCAGGCTACAGCCATTTATACCCCATCAATCGATCCCAGGAGGACAGATGTTGGGAGGTTTTTATTATATTTAAGATGCTTTGTATTTCCAATGAAATTTTAATCTGATCTTTTCCGGGATGGAAAAAAAATACCGCTAACATGACACGATTGAACGAAGCACTGTTGTGAGCGATAAGATAGCTGGAGTTCTGTCGGTGGATTAATTAACCCCGAAGTAGATTGTTTACAGAAACCACATACACATGTACTAAAGTGCACACATTTGAAGTAGTGGCAATGTTAGACACGGACACAGTCACTGCCAAGAGGGGACATGCGTGGCAGCACACACTTTCACACACCGACAGATACGTAGTACGTACGACAAGATGAGCACATGTATATACGGCTCAGTACATGTATACAATAGATGTTGAGAGCACATGTATATACGGCTCAGGTACGTAGGAGGACAGATGTTGGGAGGGTGGGTGGATCTAGCAGTCGGGCGGCGTGGTGAGGCCGCACTTGGCCGGCAGCTCCATGGCGCGCTTGGGGTCGATGTTGTAGAGGCTGAGCCAGGGCGAGTTCTTGTAGGAGCAGAGGCACCGCAGGTCCGCCTTCCCCAGCGTCGCGCAGCACGCCTCCGACGGCGCCGGCTGCGGGTCCGTCGTCGCCGCCGCCGCCGGCTGGCACGCCATGAAGTCGTCGTTGTCCATGTCGCACACCGCCTGCGCCGTCGCCGCGACGACGACGAGGAGGACCGCCAGCGCCAGCGCCTTCCTGCTGCCGGCCATGTCGCGCAAGTAGCACACCGAGCGCTGCTGCTTGCTCCTTAGCTGATTGGGAGGTTGCTCGATCGGTCGGTGCTACTGGAATGATTGTTGTGGTGGCCTGTGATGGCCTCCGGCGGGGTGTTTTATACCGTGGGGTGACGGGAGGTTTTGGCTGCCGGGTGTTGCAACTTTGCGGTTTTGACAACGGGGTCCTTAGCCACTCTATAAGAGCATCTCCAACAGGCGCCGAACGCGCCGTGCGCAAAAAACTGATTTGCCGCGCGCCCATCGCCTGGTTTGGCGTGGCGCGCAACGCTGGCTCCAGCAGCCGCGCTAAAATGCAGCGTGCGCGCCGCTCCAGTAGCGCGTAAAAATGCAGCGCGCGTGACTCGCCGGTGCGTTGCATATGGCATTTTGAACACAAAATGAAGTTGATGAAAAATTCAAAATGCAATGAACATGACATATAAAATTTCACACAAACAAGTTGATAAAGAAAAGTTCATGCTCACAAGTTCAAAATCATGCCCACAAGTTTATCCAACCAAGTTCAAAATGCAAATCAAGTTCAATACACAAATAAAAGACACATCATTCCTCGTGCGCGTCGGCCGCCGGCTCAACGAGTGAGCTCGCCGGCGCTTCGGTAGCCGCCGCGCCCGTCGCAGCGACGCCCCGCAAGCTTCTTCCTCCTTGCTTTGGAGGTGCCGAAGCCGTCCGCCACCTTGTTTTTCTTCGCCGATGCCTTGCCCTTCTTTGGCCGCGCCGCATTGGGGAGTTTTGAGGAGGAGGGGGCGGCGGCTCGGGCCGGCGCCGGCGCGACGCCACCCGCCGCCAAGGTCATCCGCGGCGGTATGAAGAGGCCGCGCGCGAGGCCGATGGTCGGAGGAGCTCCGGCGGAGGCGAGGCCAACGCCACCTGGGCTAGGGTTTGCGGCGGCGGCAGGGGGTCGCGGCTATAGGGTGGGGTAAGCGGGGTGCCGGCGCGTGTGTCCATGGGGTGCGGGTTGCCGGCGCCGGCGCGCGCGGGGCGTTGGAGGCGGAGAAGACAGAGTGTAGCGCGAGCGCTCGAGTGTGCCGCGCGCGGAAGCGGGCGCCCCAAATTCACCGCGCGAGATAGCGATTCCTGCTGCGCGCCCAACTCCTTATACCGCGCGCGTGGTTATTGCGCGCCCGCTGTAGCCACCCGTCAAGTTGCGCGTGTGCTAAACTGGGTATATTTGCGGCGCGGCGCCTGTTGAAGATGCTTTAAGTTGGAACCTTATTTGGCCATGAGCACAAACGGAATTAAGTTTGTGTCCTTGTTGCCTTGGTCGGCCACTAGTGCTGTGCGATTCTCCGAAAGGCGCGGGCGCTTGGTGCAAAACACCTTGGACGTACTACGTTCTCTAGCTTGGCCCGTGAAGGTGTGTTGTTGTTGGCTTGCCCCCTGTCCCGTCACGCACGCGCGCCCATGTCAGCGCTGCCGCTCCCACTTGGGTCGGGATCGGGTTCACGGGGGATGGAATGGGCGGGTGCGACGCCGTGGCCGGCAGGCGGCAGGCCCACCCCGGCCGGCGCTCGTGGCTCGGAGCCTTTCCCGGCCGGGTTTGCTGACGCGCGGCCACCGGGTTTTGTATGAGCCGCCGTTTGATTCGAGCAGCGGCAGTTTGGTTTTGGTGCTAGACTGCGCTTCTTTCTCGTCCTGCGTGCTCCGTGCTCAGTCACAAGAGCTTGTCCTCATAGTCACTCAGCCGCTGCATGCCAGTGACCAACGTCACCAACGGCAACGACACCACAGCCCAAATAAAAAAAAAAGTCTCTGAGTTTTTTTTTTGAAGGAACAATCTTGTATTCCATTACAAATTTAGACTGGCCGAATCACCAGCTGCAGAGTTTACAACAAACTCAGGGAAGTAGCCTAGCCAAGTTTCATATTCACCATCTCCTAATCTTACACCATATGCTGCTAGACTGTGAGCTGCTACATTACAAGATCTTGGACAAACACTAACATTTACATTATCAAAAGCCACATTCAACTGAAATTTTATTTCCTAAAACACGGCACCTAAAGTCGACAAGTCATACTCCTTGCTTAAGATCGCCGGCTTCAACATCACAGAGTCTGTTTCAAATATCACATGATTACATCCCATTTGTGTAGTAGTGTTGATTGCATATAACATGGCAAGGGCTTCGACGTGGAGAGCACTGGATACATGTTCCAGATTTCCTGCTCCTGCTGCCATAAACACACCACTATCATTTCTGACAGTAAAACCCCATCCACTAGACAAAGATGCTTCATGAAAAGCACCATCACCATTTGGGGGAGGAGACCAACATATGATAGAATCTTGTTTCTGGGTGCTGCTCTGCTTCTCAAGGTTCCTGCATTCAAAAACATGGTAGTTAATAGAAGCAATTATATCATCTAGAGATTTCATCTGATCTCCGTCATTGGCCTTATTTCTCTCATGCCACCACACCCAGAACAGAATACACACCTTCATGCGATCTTCCTTGATCAGGCGAAATATCTCATCGAACATACTTATTGGGTCACTGTTTTTCAAAAGTTTCTCTCTAATTTCTTCCATTTGGGCTAGCCACCAAAGCCTCCTCACTTTCTTGCATTTCAGAAAGCGGTGCCCCCCATCCTCATCGTATCTGTTACAAATTGGACATCTAGTATCCATTTCCATACCTCTATTCCTCATTTTCATTCTTAAAGGTAAGCTGTATGTTGCCATACGCCATAGGAAGTGCAAAATTTTATTCGGGAGAGGTAAGGCCCATATTTTCTTCCATTCAAAATTAGTTGTTTCTCCTCTGCTTGCAGAGCTAGATGGTTGGCCATATCTTGATTCCCTTTCTGCACAATCTACTGCTATTTTGTATGCCGATTTCACGGAAAAAATCCCTTTCTTGTCAAAGTGCCAAGCCACATAGTCCTTTGTATGCTCATAAATGGGGATTTGTAGGATTATCTTAGCATCTTCTGTCTCTGAGTTGGATCAGCATTAAGAGTCTGTTTGGTAGCTTCACCGACTGATTCCACAGACCAGCTTCAGCGCCACGGCCAAGAGCATTCGTCTCCTCTGACGCGGCGTGGGGTGGCAGCCCAGCAAACAGTCCTGTCCCAACTTGGGTGTCTGGCAGGCCTGGTAGTGGAGACGAAGGGTTGGCCTGCAGCGCATGATAGGCTGTTGCTTATTCTTTTGCTATGATGACGCAGGGGGGATACTCTACTTCTTTATATGTTCCCGGAATTGTTAGTCGTGCTTGTAATCAAGCTTAGTTTTCGTCTTGAATAGAGTTCCCACCACCTCATATGCATATGGTGCCGAATATGTATTTGACCTGTTTCAATCCTGCACTTGCTCCACAAACAACTCGTTGATACTGCCAGTGTTTTTATCCATCCACTCGGTAGCCATACTTGACACTTGCCTATAAAATGCATTTTCTTTACATATAATAGCAATTCATGTGTCAACATAAATAGCCTTCAAACAGGGCAGTAAACACTAGCATAAAAGATACGTCCAAATTGATATCCACCGCACACATGCAACACAAACATGGCAACATTGATTTCGAGTCCACGGTAACTACAACACTTGTAGGACAAACTTGCGGCACATACATGGCGACACATATAGCTAATACAGTACAAACTTCATGGCACGTAGAGATGAGGGAGGGGTCAGAATGTCACTGACGCGATCTCACTTTGAAAGTGGGAAGCGGCAAGGCGGACTACTTGGGGAGGAAGGCAACATCGGGGAAGAGGGAAACAATGGGGATGAGGGAGGAGAAACTAAATGCATTCAGTCTTATAAATTCAGGGTGAAACTTCTCTGGTTTTAAGAGTCGAGGGACGGAACCGCACGTTCAATATTTGTCGAGGGGCAAAAAATAAACTACTCTCTTCAGTAGAAGCTCAATTACCAGCATCCGGTGCCAAAGTATAAACATTGTCGCTTTGCTCACGTGTAAGTTGTAACTACCATGTCATGCATTTGAGCACCTGCAACCTCCAAGAAGTCGACTTTGAGCTTGTCCCTTTGTAGATGCTCTTTTAATTCTTCAAGTTATTATGCTCCCTAGATTTGAGCTCTTCTAGTGAATTGGGCATTGTGGGGATTTGGTGCTCCCAGTTCAATAGAGGTGGCTCGTGGGGGAGGGCCAGTTGGGCCCATGGGTCGTTATTGCTTTCATGGCGTCGCTCTAATGGACCTTCCCATATATTGATCTATGCTAACCGATTTTCCTTATCATAGACAAAGTCATTCCTATTTTTTTCTTTTTTGTTTTTCTAGTTTTCCACCATTTTTCTTTCAATTTACTTCCACCATTTTCATTTCAAAAAATATTCACAATTTAAAAACAATTAGGATTGATGAAAATGTACATGCTTATTTTTAAACATTCACGGGTTTGAGAAAATATTAATATTAAAATAAAAGGTACATTTGTATTTTATGATATTTTTAAAAAACCAACTGAAAATCGTAAAATTAGAGATTTCGAGAAAAAAAAATTGACAACTGCAGGGAGCCGATGAAAGACAAATGGTCCGGCCCATATTGTGAGCGCTTGGACAACGATCCATAGGACTTGTCATAGAAATTTGGCTGCATCCGAGCTGCCGGCGATGTATGACGGCGAAGAAACGGCCGCGCTGTGCATCCCGATTCATTGAACACATGGAGCTTTCCTAGCCTTTTGGTCCATCTACCTCTAGAGAGAAGTGTCGATCACGATGACCATGGCTGAGGGTGCTAAGCAGGTCCACGTAGACGCGCTACTGTACAATGCTTAACAGGTCCACGTAGACGCTCTGCTGTACACTGCTCAACGGGGCCACGTAGACGCGCTGATGAATAAATACGGCTACAGCCCTGCTGCCCACAGATGACAGACACCCCCCCCCCCCCCCCCTCTCTCTCTTCTCTCTCTAACACAACACACACCGGAGATGAGGTGAGATAGATAGGTTAGTTCAGAGAAAGAGGAAGAGGAAGATAGAGAGGGAGAGAATGAGGAGGAGGGCGTGCAGTGCGAATGAAGGGGTGAAGAGAGGCGCATGGACGAGCAAGGAGGACGAAACCTTGGCGTCCTACATCAAGGCGCATGGCGAAGGCAGATGGAAGGAAGTCCCCTTGAAAGCTGGTACGTTCTGCTACTAATCGATCGTAACCCCTAGCTTGGTAAACATTAGTACCATTCCGTTCTAGACAATGGAGTGCTAGCTAGTTGAACGTGAGTGAGTGACGCGCCTCAAATTAATTTGCAGGCCTGCGGCGGTGCGGCAAGAGCTGCCGGCTGCGGTGGCTCAACTACCTCCGGCCGAGCATCAAGCGGGGCAACATCTCCGACGACGAGGAGGAGCTCATCGTCAGGCTCCACCGCCTCCTCGGCAACAGGTGGTCCCTCATCGCGGGCAGGCTGCCCGGCCGAACAGACAACGAAATCAAGAACTACTGGAACAGCACCCTCGGGCGGAAGGCGCTCCCGGAGCGAGCTGCCACCAGGGTGGTCGCCACGCCCTGCGCCTCCGCCAGCTCCGGCTCCTCCACAGGGGCGTCGACAGCAGGGCTGTCCTCTAACTGCGGGGCTGGTACAAGTGCCAAGGCTGCGGGGCTGCTGTCGTCGGCCTCGGTGTGGGTGCCCAAGCCCGTGAGGTGCACAGGCGGTCTCTTCCTCAGCGGGGATGCGCCGCTGCCCGCGCCGGTCACGCAGACGCGGGCCGTGGGTGGAGACGGAGATGAGTGCAGCGGCAGCAGCTTGGCGGCATCGTCGGGCGGCGGCGACTGGATGGACGACGTGAGAGCCTTGGCGTCGTTTCTCGAGTCCGACGAGGACTGGGTCAACTCCCTGCACATGGCGGATTAACGCTCACACTTTTTCTCAGCACGTGCACGTTTATCACTACGTACGAACAGGGAGCTGTATCGATACAGCTCCATGCGTGTACGTAGGTTGGCTTCGTGTGCTGAGTACTGACTAATCAGTAGCTACCTGTGATGGACTTCTAATCATACTCACACTCTCTCGAGCTGTTTAGATGGATGGTATATGAGTGGGTGTGTTCAACCGAATAAGTGTATGTGTGTCTACACGAGCATCCACATTTTGTATTGTATTTCTAAATAAGAATCGGCCTCTTTTGGTTCATAGGAAAGTTGTAGGAATTGCAAAGAATAAAAACTTTGTAGGAAAAATTCCTTTGAAGCCCTTTGATTTGTAGGAACGAGTTCCTATTTCTATGTAGGATAAGAATTAATCCTTCACATTTCAAAGGAAACAATATTGGCCTAAACTCAATGAAAAAAATTCCTATCCTATGCATTAAATAACATCTCTTTCTTTATAGGATTTGAGATGCATGTCATCTCACTTTCTATTATTTTTCTATTCTTATATTATTCCTATCCTATGAACCAAAGAAGACCTAAGTATACTTCAACATGACTAATTATTTTTCTTTGAAAAGGACGATATCTGCCAACCTCTTTTTCTTTGAGGCTAGCTATAGTGGGGGTAACTTAGGTAGTAACTTAACACACTTGAAGACAATTTTGCTTATGTGACAAGTATTTAATGAGGAGAGAGGTGCTTGGAGTAACATAATATGTTACTGTAACATAGCGCTTCCCGAAGTAAAATGAGTCTATAAGGCAATAAATGAAACTATCTATGACACTACTACTAAGATACTCCCTCCGGTCCTTTTTAGTTCGCATATAAAATTTGTCCGAAGTCAAGCCTCGTAAACTTTGACCAACTTTATAGAATTTTTTTTCAACATTCACGATGTGAAATCAATATCAGTAGATGTGTCATGACTTAGAATTTCATATTGTATAACTTTAGCATGGTAGATGCTGATATTTTTTCTTATAAATATGGTCAAACTTTGTAAAGTTTGACTTCAGACAATTCTTATATGCAGAGTAAAAAGGACCAGAGAAAGTACTATGCACTATGGAGATAGTAACTTAGACTAGTGTCATATGCATGACACTAGTATAAGTTACTCCCCACTATGACCAGCCTGACAAAGATATCTACCGACCTCTGCATCGAGAAGTGGATGGATCTAGATGACAATAAATGCCTAAGAATTGGATGGCTGTCGGTATTTGGACACGTAGTTTGTTGCAATACAAAGATTTCCTCACTATATAGGTGTATGTTTTCTGCACAGTTGACTTGTGTCAAGTGGCAAGGGAAATAATGCTTTGTTTTACGAGTGCAAAGAAGGCATGACAGCAAACATCTCCTACTCTACCAACAATCCAAGAGGTGGCTCGTCTAATACTAAAACGTGAGTTGATACATCCGTATTTAAATAAATTTAAGACAGGAATTTTGAAACAAAATGAAGCAACAAAACATATATGTGAAACGACTGCAACAAAACATATATGTGAAACGAACACATAGTTTATCACAAAATGATACTCTCTTAGATCCAAATTAATTGTCGTAACTTTAGTTTATTACTAATTCGCAAAAAAAACTTTAGTTTATTACTAAAATTGTGACAATTAATATGGATCAAAGGGAATACATTGGTTTGATAGATCGATGTTTGCTAAATTCCTAAAATTTTCCTTCTAGGGTTATTCTGTACATCTTCTGATCCAAAATAAGTGACGTGGTTTTAATTTAAATTTAAGCTAAAACCCGGAGACATATTTTGGAACGAAGGGAGTAGCATATGAAGACCGTTTCACATATCGTTGATCTGCCAACTTAGTTGTTGTGGGGGTGTTCATGTTTTGCAAGACCGGCCCTCACCTGGGTGGTCCGAGATCAGTGTTGTAGCGGGGGCGCCTCTGTTTTTTGGAGGCCGACCCTTGGCAGGGCTGTTTGTAAACTCTGGGCCAGTCTAAGTTTCCTAGACTGTCCTTGCTGTACTTTCTTTTCTATCTAATAAAGTTTGGCCAATGGCCTTTCGTTAGTCTCTATCTGTTTTTTTGCGGGGGTAATTTGCACCTAAAACAAAGAAAACAATGTTTTGACGAATGCGTCTGAAGGTACAGCCTCGAGGACATGACAACTATAGCATTTAATTTCTTTTGGATGTTACCATACCAAGCGGGTTGTGAATGAATACGACTGGTTAGCATTTAATTTCTTTTGGATGTCACCATACCAAATGATGGCCGTTTTCTTCAACATGCACAGCATAGTGATAAGAAATTTGAAGCAGATGGCCACTGGCTAGCCGTGAGCGAGCCTGTGTGCGTGTGACCCATACTGGAGCACGTATACACAAGCTAGTGCCATACACGGTCATGCCAGTGCACGTACAAAGCCGAAAGCAAACCGAAACACATGTGCCATTTTTTGCATGTGGTCACTGGCCAGTCGACATATACGTATGGCAGCTAGGTAGGTAGGCCTGTATATACATGGTGCATTGCCGCTGTGATCGACGCGGCAGTGAAGAACAAGACATTCATGGCTCTCACAACGCCGCGGTAAAAACGGTGCGTCACCATCGGTGCCACTATTTGCCTTTCGTTCACGCCTTTTAGTGAAAGCAAGTGAATAGGCCAATGCATTTTTTTATGAAAGGGACTCCTCCCTGTGATATGGTGTAATCGACACCAGGGACGTAGTATTCCTCCTCTAAGCTTGTAGAAGTGGAGAAGTCGAGGGTGACAATGATTTGACCCGATGGCCTGGGGCCTTAGTACTAACACGTCCGGCCCTGTCATTGTTCTCCACGCGGAGGACAAAAGTGAAGTCCGACAGATGTGGGATCACCCGTTGGCAAGGCCTGTGCGTGACCTCAGGGTCGGCCGGGAGGTCGGAGTGGTGGCTTCCGGAGGCTAAATTTTATGTTTTGATCATTTTTTCAAACCTATTTAAGATCTGATTTTATTTTGAATTTTTTTTGAGATCTGATCCTTTTATTACCGCTAGGGACCATGGCGGTAGTGTAGGATCTAGAAGAAGGAGTGTCTAGGGGGGGGGGGGGGGGTGAATAGACACTTAATGCTAAAGTTGCACTTTTTAAGCTTGTTCGGTTTAAGTGGAGTTCGGGCACAATTTTAACATACACAATACATATCAAGCAAGCATGCAAAGAGTATATAGGCAGCGAAAAGTAAAGCATGCAACTTACAAGAATGTAACGGGAAGGGTTTGGAGGATTCAAACGCAATTGGAGACACGGATGTTTTTCCCGTGGTTCGGATAAGTGGTGCTATCCTACATCCACGTTGATGAAGACTTCAACCCACGAAGGGTAACGGTTGCGCGAGTCCACGGAGGGCTCCACCCACGAAGGGTCCACGAAGAAGCAACCTTGTCTATTTCACAATGGCCATCGCCCACGAAGGACTTGCCTCACTAGCGGTAGATCTTCACGAAGTAGGCGATCTCCTTGCCCTTACAAACTTCTTGGTTCAACTCCACAATCTTGTCGGAGGCTCCCAAGTGACACCTAGCCAATCTAGGAGAAACCACTCTCCAAGAAGTAACAAATGATGTGTTGATGATGAACTCCTTGCTCTTGTGCTTCAAATGATAGTCTCCCCAACACTCAACTCTCTCTCATAGGATTTGGATCTGATGGAAAGAAGATTTGAGTGGAAAGCAATTTGGGGAAGGCTAGAGATCAAGATTCATATGGTAGGAGTGGAATATCTTGGTCTCAACACATGAGTAGGTGGTTCTTTCTCAGAACATATGAGTAGGAATGGTGTATGTGTTCTGATGGCTCTCTCTTCGAATGAAGAGGAGGTGGAGGGGTATTTATAGCCTCCACACAAAATCCAACCGTTACACACAGTTTTCCAATCTTGGTGGGACCGAATCATCAAACTCGGTCGGACCGAAATGGTAAACCTAGTGACCGTTAGAGATTTCGGTGGGACCGACTGGAACAACTCGGTGGGACCGATGTGCTAGGGTTAGGGAAAATCCAAAACTCGGTTTGACCGATTACTCAAACTTGGTGGGACCGATTTTGGTAATAAGTGAAACAGAGAGTTGGCCAAGCAAACTCGCTGGGACCGAAGATATTGCAACAGGTAACAGAGAGTTTGCAAGCCCATCTCGGTGAGACCGAGATCCGTATCGGTAGGACCGAATTGCTAGGGTTTGGCAGTGGCAAATGACAAGTGAAACTCGGTGGCGCCGGATTGACAGAATCGGTATGACCGAGTTTGGCTTAGGGTTTAGGTCATTTGTGGAAGTGGGAAAGTAGCTGAGGATTTTGGAGCATATCATTAAGCACATAAAGCAAGAGGCTCATTAAGCAACACCTCATCCCTTCTTGATAGTATTGGCTTTTCCTAAAGACTCAATGTGATCTTGGATCACTAAAATATATAAAATGAAGAGTCTTGAGCTTGAAGCTTTAGCCAATCCTTTGTCCTTAGCATCTTGAAGAGGTTCCCACAACCTTTAGTCCATGCCACTCCATTGTTGAACTTATCTAAAATATACTAGGTAAAGGTATTAGTCCAACAAGAGATATGCTGTCATCAATTACCAAAATCACCTAAGGAACACTTGTGCTTTCAATCTCCCCCTTTTTGGTAATTGATGGCAACATACATCAAAGCTTTAGATAAAGATATAAAGAACAACAAGTAAAGCTTTGGAAGGACATGTAACAAGCATAGGCTCCCCCTACATGTATGCACTCATGTGAATATGAAATATAGAGGCATGTGAGGGCATAACCATGACAGAGTGGGCGATGTGTTACATGTATCTTGGCCATATGCATCAGAGTAAAAGATTGTTAAGGAAAACACCTTCATGCTCATGAGTCCTTCTTGCAAATAGTATGTACATAAGCAAGAACTTCTCATACTCATGATTTTGATGCATACACTTACCTTGTAGTCTTTGGTTGACTTAGGACGGAATGAACCTGCACAAACAAGGTTAGATAACACAGGTACATCCACTAGCCAGAGTAAACTGAAGAAACCACAAGAATACCAAGACTGGGATGACATGTAGAGAGTAAGTACTAGGTACTGCATTGAATTCAACATGTCCCCAAGAGTAAAGATATGCAATGAATTTGACTGATTTCTTTCCCATAGGTGTCTTGCTCCCCCTGAATCTTATATGGGATCTTGGGAGAAGATAGGGAATAGAAAATCAGAGCTGAAAGAAACACAACAAATGAACATGTCTTTCCCCCTAAAAAGACTTGTGACATCTTTCCTCTTGATCATCAAGCATCTGGGATCCTTGAGTATTGTCTCTCTCCCTAGGGATCTCTTTCTCCCCCTTAATACATTATCTGGGACATCTGGGATCCTTGAGATGTTCTCTCCCCCTTTAGTGCTTCGATGTGATCTCTTTCTCCCCGAAGATAAGCTTTGATGTGATCTCTCTCTCCCCCTTTGACATTAATTTCCAAGAAGGTTCTTCTGGAATCCGTCCAAAAGGTTTGGTCCTTGAGACTCAGCATAAAGCAAAGAATAAAATTGGGATGCTTGTAGAGGACAAGATTTATTGAGTGGAGCTGGATCAGAAGAATTATAGGTTATGTGACAAACTGTTTTTCCTGTTGCGAAGTCGGTGGCACCGAGTGGTATGATTCGGTGGTACCGAAGGAATTCGGTTTGATCAAAAATTACAATTCGGTGAGACCGAGTTCACACAGAGAAAAACACTTGTCACCTCAGCTCACTAGACATGCAGGATCTCACAAAGATTTGCAATGAATTGAATGCGGAAAATGCAGAATAAAAAGAAAAGAAAAGAAACTGAAGGATCTAGATGAAGTAGAAGGAAACAAATAAACAAGCATGAGACAAATGCAGTAACACAGAAAGAAACACAAGAGAACTTCATCTAGAGTTGGGCGGTGACATAGTCACCTATGTTAGAGTATATTGACTTAGGAGTCAAGTGAGAACACTTGATCATAGGTCATACTCATCGTTTAAGCTCAAAATGGGGTTGCCATTTTTCGTTTAAGCATCTTGATGTATTCGCATCTTGTTGAGTTACTTTGACTCATGTCTTGGAGTAAAGCTTCTCTAAGATGGGATAACATACCTTGGGTGGTGGAGTGGTTCTTGCTGATGTAGTTGAACTTGTGTGGGTGCTCAAGGTTGATGTAGTCCATCAAGAATTTGGAGCACCACTTGGAGTTTGAGTTCATCTACCTACATGGGTTAGTTCTTGCAAGGAAGAGCACTTGTGTATCCAAAAATGACAATCATGAAGCTCAACATAGAATTTGTCAAAGGATATGTTTGAATGGTTTTGTGCTTCCTTGTCTTCAACCACCATTGTGTAGAGACTTGGTGATGTAAAGATTGCTCAAGATGTGAGTGAGTCGCAATCCCATGGAATTAGTTTCAACCAAGTACCTACATGGGTTAGACAATATGCAAGGTACAAATATATCCAAGACATAGGATAGTAATCATAAGAGATATATCATGGATTAGTCATAAGCTCATGTCTTGCATGTGTCCAATGGAGTTCCTACTCCACGTTTGAAGCATCAATGATGTTCAATTCTCCTCTTAGCCTGCAAAATACTTTCTCATCAAGTGGTTTAGTGAATATATCCGCTAATTGCTTGTCAGTGCGAACATGCTTAAGATTAATGTCACCCTTAGCAACATGATCTCGAATGAAATGATGACGAACTTCAATATGCTTAGTTCGAGAATGTTGTACGGGATTATGACCAATTTTGATAGCACTTTCATTGTCACAAAGCAGTGGGACATGTTTCACATAAATTCCATAATCTTTAAGAGTTTGGGTCATCCAAAGTAATTGAGCACAACATGAACCAGCGGCAATGTATTACGCTTCGGCGGTGGATAAGGATACCGAGTTTTGTTTCTTGGAGGACCAAGACACAAGAGATCTGCCAAGAAATTGACAAGTACCCGAAGTGGACTTCCTATCAACCTTGTCTCCGGCATAATCCGAGTCAGAATAGCCAACAAGATCAAAAGAAGACCTCTTAGGATACCAAATGCCAAAGTTTGGTGTGTGAATTAAGTATCTCACTATCCTTTTCACAGCCTTAAGATGACATTCTTTCGGAGCAGCTTGATATTGTGCACACATGCATACACTTAGCATAATATCGGGACGTGAAGCACATAGGTATAGTAATGAACCAATCATAGAATGATAAACCTTTTGATCAACCGGTTCACCACCTTTGGTCAAATCATTATGTCCACTAGTGGGCATGGGTGTAGACATACCTTTGCACTCTTGCATATTGAACTTATTGAATAAGTCCTTGGTGTACTTCGTTTGAGAGACAAATGTACCTTCCTTAGTTTGCTTGATTTGCAAACCAAGAAAGAATTTGAGTTCACTCATCATAGACATCTCATACTTCTCTGACATTAGCTTTCCAAACTTTTCACTAAAGAGAGGGTTAGCTGAACCAAATATGATATCATCAACATAGATTTAACATACAAATAGTACTCCATTAACCCTTTTAGTGAAGAGAGTAGAATCAATTTTACCAATTTCAAAACCACTTGCAATAAGGAACTTGGTCAAGCATTTATACCATGTTCTAGGAGCTTGTTTAAGACCATAAAGAGCTTTGTGAAGTTTGTAAACATGATTAGGTTTCTTAGGATTGACAAAGCCGGGAGGTTGTTTGACATAAACTTCCTCCTCTATTTCACCATTTAGAAAAGCACTCTTAATGTCCATTTGGTACAAGGTGATATTATGGTGATTAGCATAGGCAAGTAAGATGCGAATGGACTCAAGTCTAGCAACGGGAGCATATGTCTCACCATAGTCCATACCTTCGACTTGTGTGTACCCTTGGGTGACGAGACGCGCTTTGTTGCAGACCACTTGTCCATCTTCATCTTGCTTGTTGAGAAACACCCATTTGGTACCAATGATGTTGTGGTTGTTGTCGGGCTTCTCAACCAATGTCCAAACTTGGTTTCTCTCAAAATTGTGTAGCTCTTCATGCATAGCGTTTATCCAATCCGGATCTTCCAATGCTTCTTCAACCTTCATAGGTTCAATGCTAGAGATGAATGAATAGTTTTCACAAAAGTTAGCTAAACGAGTTTTTGAGCGAGTGATTCTCCCGGTTTGTATATCATTGAGGATTTGCTCGACGGGATGATCTTTGGCAATTCTTGCTCGAACTCGTGAGAGCTTTTGCTTGGGTCTTCGTTGAGCATCTTCTTCATCTTGTTCTTCTTCTTGGCCTTCTTCATTGTTGACGTTGTCATTCTCTTGCTGTGGTGGGGAAGGAGGTTGTTGATGTTCGTCTTGATGTACTTCCTCGTCTTCTTCATCTTGGCATGTCCCACTTGTGGATGCTTCCGTGTCGATTCTTGGTTCACCTTGTCGTGAAGTAGAAGCTTCCACTTGGACGGATGACGTACTCTCCTTCACCTCCGTTGGACGAACTTTGCCAATGGACAAGTCTTGGATTTCTTCTGAAGGGTCTTTGTCTCCTACATCAATTGGCAATTGCTCTACTTGCGAGCCATTAGATTCATCAAACTTCACATCTACCGTCTCTTCAACTTTTCGGGTGAAATTGTTGTAGACACGGTAAGTGTGAGAGTTTGAGCCATAACCGAGTAGGAAGCCTTCATGAGATTTAGGAGCAAACTTTGAACGACGATGCTTATCGAGAATGTAGCACTTTGAGCCGAATACTCAAAACTATCCAACTTGGGGTTTGTTACCGGTGAGGAGCTCGTATGCTGTCTTGCTGAGTAGCTTGTGAAGATACAAGCGATTTGTTGCGTGACAAGCTGTCTCACCCGCTTCTGCCCAAAAGTGCTTTGGCGTCTTGTATTCATCAAGCATCGTTCTTGCCATTTCGATGAGCGTCCGGTTCTTCCTCTCAACAACTCCATTTTGTTGAGGTGTGTACGTAGCCGAGAACTCGTGTGAAATCCCTTCTTCGTCAAGAAAGGTGTCCACATTTGCGTTCTTGAACTCCGTTCCGTTGTCACTCTGAACCTTCTTGATCTTCACTTCAAACTGATTTTGGGCTTTCCTAGCGAAGTTTTTGAAGATCTTCTGGACCTGCGACTTGTCATTAAGAAAGAACACCCACGTAAATCTTGAAAAATCATCAACTATAACAAGACCAAAAGAATTTCCACCGATACTTTTGTAGGCGTTGGGACCAAAAAGATCCATATGAAGTAGCTCGAGTGGCCTCCTTGTGGTCATGATGTTCTTCACAGGATGCCTTCCTCCAACCTGTTTACCTGCTTGACAAGCACTGCAAAGTCTATCCTTATCAAATATGACATCGTTAACTTCAAGGATATGATTTCCTTTAATAAGCTTGTCAAGATTTCTCATGCCAACGTGACCTAGTCGTCTATGCCACAAACAACCTTTTAAGGATTTAGCAATGAAGCAAGTTTTAGGTTGTGCCTTTTTAGAGAAATCGACAATGTAAAGATCACCTCTACGCATACCGGTAAAGACCATTTTATGATTGTCTCGACGAAACACTTGGCAATCTACCTTAGTAAATAGAACATTTAGGCCAAAATCAGCAAGTCTAGATACTGAAAGTAAATTGTAGCCGAGAGATTCAACGAGCATGACATTTTGAATGGAACTATCATGTGAGATGGCCACCTTACCAAGGCCAACTACTTTACCCTTTGAATTATCACCAAAGGTGACATATTTTCGAGAGCCGTCATTTTCAGCAAGCTCACGGAACATCTCTTCATCTCCGGTCATATGATCAGTACATCCACTATCAAGAACCCATTCCTTTCCACCTGACGCATATCCCCGAAGATTTGCCGTAAGACCAAAATGTCTCATTGCATCATCAAGATCGAAGTCACTATCATCATCATCACAGTATCCATGTTCATCATGATCTTGTGACTCATCATTTCCTAGAGAGGGTAATTCATTAGATAAATGGTCATCAAAGTGGTCACTTTTATGAATTCTTATAGCTTCAAATATAATATCACTAATGATTCCAGCATCTCCTTTAGCATGCTTGAGATTGGTAAGCTCAAATAGACAATCACCAAACTTAGTATCACTAGAGTTCATCTTACTCAAGGCAATAGATTTATGGAGAACTTTATCCAAATTTTTCAAGGAATGATCGGGAAATCGTTCCTCAAGAAATTTCCATATAGTATAGGCACAATTAAGAGTAGGCAAACTAGCAATCAAACTTTTGGGCAATCCTCTAATGATGAGCTCAATGGTTCTAAGATTGCGAATCATGTCAATATCTTCATCTAGGGTAGGATGCAAAGGATCAATATGAGGTGCACAAGGGCTAGCAATATACTTGTTTAAATGATATGATTGAAGATTACAAGCATCTCATTTTTCCACTCATGAAAGTACTCTCCATCAAGAATAGGCACTCTATGTCTAAGACTCCCTAAAGTAGACACATCCATCTTCCTACAATGGTGATTAAACCAAGGCAATGGAGACCAAAGCTCTGATACCACTTGTAGGATCTAGAAGAAGGAGTGTCTAGAGGGGGGGGGGGTGAATAGACACTTAATGCTAAAGTTGCACTTTTTAAGCTTGTTCGGTTTAAGTGGAGTTCGGGCACAATTTTAACATACACAATACATATCAAGCAAGCATGCAAAGAGTATATAGGCAGCGGAAAGTAAAGCATGCAACTTGCAAGAATGTAACGGGAAGGGTTTGGAGGATTCAAACGCAATTGGAGACACGGATGTTTTTCCCGTGGTTCGGATAGGTGGTGCTATCCTACATCCACATTGATGGAGACTTCAACCCACGAAGGGTAACGGTTGCGCGAGTCCACGGAGGGCTCCACCCACGAAGGGTCCACGAAGAAGCAACCTTGTCTATTCCACCATGGCCATCGCCCACGAAGGACTTGCCTCACTAGCGGTAGATCTTCACGAAGTAGGCGATCTCCTTGCCCTTACAAACTTCTTGGTTCAACTCCACAATCTTGTCAGAGGCTCCCAAGTGACACCTAGCCAATCTAGGAGACACCACTCTCCAAGAAGTAACAAATGGTGTGTTGATGATGAACTCCTTGCTCTTGTGCTTCAAATGATAGTCTCCCCAACACTCAACTCTCTCTCGTAGGATTTGGATCTGATGGAAAGAAGATTTGAGTGGAAAGCAACTTGGGGAAGGCTAGAGATCAAGATTCATATGGTAGGAGTGGAATATCTTGGTCTCAACACATGAGTAGGTGGTTCTTTCTCAGAACATATGAGTAGGAATGGTGTATGTGTTCTGATGGCTCTCTCTTCGAATGAAGAGGAGGTGGAGGGGTATTTATAGCCTCCACACAAAATCCAACCGTTACACACAGTTTTCCAATCTTGGTGGGACCGAATCATCAAACTCGGTCGGACCGAAATGGTAAACCTAGTGACCGTTAGAGATTTCAGTGGGACCGACTGGAACAACTCGGTGGGACCGGTGTGCTAGGGTTAGGGAAAATCCAAAACTCGGTTTGACCGATTACTCAAACTCGGTGGGACCGATTTTGGTAATAAGTGAAACAGAGAGTTGGCCAAGCAAACTCGGTGGGACCGATTGCATATCTCGGTGGGACCGAAGATATTGCAACAGGTAACAGAGAGTTTGCAAGCCCATCTCGGTGAGACCGAGATCCGTATCGGTAGGACCGAATTGCTAGGGTTTGGCAGTGGCAAATGACAAGTGAAACTCGGTGGCGCCGGATTGACAGAACCGGTATGACCGAATTTGGCTTAGGGTTTAGGTCATTTGTGGAAGTGGGAAAGTAGCTGAGGATTTTGGAGCATATCATTAAGCACATAAAGCAAGAGGCTCATTAAGCAACACCTCATCCCTTCTTGATAGTATTGGCTTTTCCTAAAGACTCAATGTGATCTTGGATCACTAAAATATATAAAATGAAGAGTCTTGAGCTTGAAGCTTTAGCCAATCCTTTGTCCTTAGCATCTTGAAGGGGTTCCCACAACCTTTAGTCCATGCCACTCCATTGTTGAACTTATCTGAAATATACTAGGTAAAGGTATTAGTCCAACAAGAGATATGTTGTCATCAATTACCAAAATCACCTAGGGAGCACTTGTGCTTTCAGGTAGCAATGACCAAGGTGGTAAGGTTGTATGCCCTACCGCCAAAACTCTCCTAAGTATTAAACATAGTGCGTGCTTGTGTCTACCGTCAAGCATCTTGGTGGTAGGGTTGTGCAGACTACCACCAGCCCGTTTGGTGGTAGAGATGTTTACTACCGCCAAAGTCTCCGGCGGTAGGCTGTTAGACCCTATCGCCATGGACTCTGGCGGTAGCAAAAGGGCCAGATCTCGAAAAAATTTCAACCTAGGGTCAGATCTCGAATAAGTTTCAGAAAAAGATCAAAACACGAAATTTTGCTGCTTCGGGATTCGTCTTCGTGGTGAAGGGCATCGGTTTTGGTTGCTTGGGCAGCAGAGTCGTTGACAAGTCTGGTCCTCGGCCTCAGGGCCGGTGTGTGTGGGGTTGAGGTTTTGTATGTCAGAGCGGTTGGCTCATTGAGTACGCAGCCTCCGCCCGGGTGTGGGCGGTGTTTAGGAGTTGTATCAATTTTTGGCTGTTTTTTCTTATAAACTGATTAATTCTCTTTTTCTATATGAAAAAGATAGAGTTTCTGTGGGTTGCTCAAAAAATTATGGAAGAAGGAGATAGCGAGAATGTGTAGTTGCGGTACAAAATAGTTTTACTTTTCCAAGAAGATCTTGGCTGACCTCTGCATCAATTGAAGCACACTTATTTCATTGCAAAATATTAGCCCGTTCAATAAAACACAAAGAAATGCAAAACATTAGGCTAATACAACTGCTACAAAGAATTTTTTTGCAGGTTATTCATGTGGATACGGATTGAAACTGTATGTGGTGAACCTCCACCCAAAATTTTATATGAATACAACCACAATAAACTAGCCAATGGATAATAGTTCATCTTTATCATAAAAGCAACCGTGATGAAGTTCTCTTTGACGGTGATAAATCGTACGTCATGAAGACTGTCCGCTACCAATAACCGTGACAATGGGTAAGAGTTCAACTTCATCACACCTGTAGCACTTCTTACTGCCAAGCCTCCTGTGGCTTAGGCAACTTATTTTTATTTGTTAAAAGCACACCACACTATAAGTGCCACACAAATATCTTAATCTTTTAGGGGCACTTTAAGTCTGTCAAAACACATCTTCACAAAATGGGCTATACGTATCATCCACCAATGGGAGGGCAGCAGCAGTAGTGCTTTGCCTCCACTCTCACTCTCATGTGCATGCATCTTCCACTCCTCCTGCCAACACCATGTTTGTATAGGATGGTTAGGTTTGTGTTCGGCCATGTTGGAATCGTACATTTCCGTGTAACGACAACTCTGAATCCTTCTCTGTAATTTCACTGCTCGAGCTCTTTTGGTTCCTTCCCGATCTTCTCTGTTTTTGGTCAGACTAATTAAATGGTAAGCATCCATTCAAGATACTATCAATAAAGATTAATCACCAAGTTAAAGGCCATTTTTGGCTGCTCTTGCACTGTCTGCGGCCTCTGTTGTCGAGTCTGCAGTGGAGTTCGCCCTGCCGTGCTGTTGGCAGCTGTGGAAGCATCGGAATGCTGTCGTTTTCAACGGCAGCAGGCCTCCATTGGTCGGGTACTTAGTTGTTGCCGAGAGGACGTGGTGTTATGGTGCGGGCAGTTGTCAGCTGCTCGACACTCTCATGTTGTACCCTAAGTGAGCTCTCTCTCTCTCTAATTGCATCCTCGTCTGCGACGCATGGATTGCATGTAGGTGCGCCTCCTAACCCCCCCCCCCCCACAACTCCTTCTAGGGTGCCCCTGTGGCGCTTGTAACCATATGGGATTTTAGCCCATTTTGATCAAATATATTAGCTGGGGAGTTAAAGGCCATTCCCATTTCTTGTCTAGCTCGTAAAAAAGCAAACAATGGACACACTCTCAAATCATGGACTAACAATCCTCTGACTCAGACCGGATGCATGACGTGACATCGGATCATTGTACGCTACGTTGGAGACTCCCAAACCATTTCCTATCCTAACCCTAGGGAGAGGCGCTCTACCAAATGGATAATGTGTTGGGGAACATAGTAATTTCAAAAAATTTCCTACGCACACGCAAGATCATGGTGATGTATAGCAACGAGAGGGGAAAGTGTTGTCTACATACCAACGCAGACCGACTGCGGAAGCGATCACACAACGTAGAGGAAGTAGTCATACGTCTTCCCGATCCGACCGATCCAAGCACCGTTACTCCGGCACCTCCGAGTTCTTAGCACACGTTCAGCTCGATGACGATCCTCGGGCTCCGATCCAGCAAAGCGTCAAGGAAGAGTTCCGTCAGCACGATGGCGTGGTGACGATCTTGATGTATTACCGACACAGGGCTTCGCCTAAGCACTGCAACAATATGATCGAGGTGGAATTTGGTGGCAGGGGGCACCGCACACGGCTAAGGAACGATCACCAAGGATCAACTTGTGTGTCTAGAGGTGCCCCCTGCCCCCGTATATAAAGGATCCAAGGGGGAGGGGTGCGCCGGCCAGGGAGAGGGCGCAGGAGGAGGCCTACTCCTACCGGGAGTAGGACTCCCCCCTTCAATCCTATTCCAACTAGGATTCCCAAGGGGGGAAAGAGAGAGAGGGGGGCCCGGCCCCTTCTCCTAGTCCTAATAGGACTAAGGGAAGGGGGGCGCGCGGCCACCTATGGGCTGCCCCTTTTCTCCTTTCCACTAACGCCCATGAAGGCCCATATGGCTCCCGGGGGGTTCCGGTAACCTCCCGATAATCCGGTAAAATCCCGATTTCACCCGGAACACTTCCGATATCCAAATATAGGCTTCCAATATATCAATCTTTATGTCTCGACCATTTCGAGACTCCTCGTCATGTCCGTGATCACATCCGGGACTCCGAACAACCTTCGGTACATCAAAATGCATAAACTCATAATAACTGTCATCATAACGTTAAGCGTGCGGACCCTACGGTTCGAGAACAATGTAGACATGACCGAGACACGTCTCCGGTCAATAACCAATAGAGGGACCTGGATGCCCATATTGGCTCCTACATATTCTACGAAGATCTTTATCGGTCAGACCGCATAACAACATACGTTGTTCCTTTGTCATCGGTATGTTACTTGCCCGATATTCGATCGTCGGTATCCAATACCTAGTTCAATCTCGTTACCAGCAAGTCTCTTTACTCGTTCTGTAATACATCATCTCACAACTAACATCTTAGTTATAATGCTTGCAAGGCTTATGTGATGTGTATTACCGAGAGGGCCCAGAGATACCTCTCCGACAATCGGAGTGACAAATCCTAATCTCGAAATACGCCAACCCAACATCTACCTTTGGAGACACCTGTAGTACTCCTTTATAATCACCCAGTTACGTTGTGACGTTTGGTAGCACCCAAAGTGTTCCTCCGGTAAACGGGAGTTGCATAATCTCATAGTCATAGGAACATGTATAAGTCATGAAGAAAGCAATAGCAACATACTAAACGATCGTTTGCTAAGCTAATGGAATGGGTCATGTCAATCAGATCATTCAATTAATGATGTGACCTCGTTAATCAAATAACAACTCTTTGTTCATGGTTAGGAAACATAACCATCTTTGATTAACGAGCTAGTCAAGTAGAG
Source organism: Triticum monococcum (assembly GCA_034509565.1). Taxonomy (NCBI): domain Eukaryota; kingdom Viridiplantae; phylum Streptophyta; class Magnoliopsida; order Poales; family Poaceae; genus Triticum; species Triticum monococcum. The sequence continues at coordinate 679,772,148 of CM067845.1, forward strand.
GCATACTAGTGACACTCTGTTTGTCTATGTATTCACACATGTATTATGTTTCCGGTTAATACAATTCTAGCATGAATAATAAACATTTATCATGATATAAGGAAATAAATAATAACTTTATTATTGCCTCTAGGGCATATTTCCTTCAGTCTCCCACTTGCACTAGAGTCAATAATCTAGATTACACAGTAATGATTCTAACACCCATGGAGCCTTCGTGCTGATCATGTTTTGCTCATGGAAGAGGCTTAGTCAACGGGTCTGCAACATTCAGATCCGCATGTATCTTGCAAATCTCTATGTCTTCCACCTGGACTAGATCCCGGATGGAATTGAAGTGTCTCTTGATGTGTTTGGTCCTCTTGTGAAATCTGGATTCCTTTGCCAAAGCAATTGCACCAGTATTGTCACAAAAGATTTTCATTGGACCCGATGCACTAGGTATGACACCTAGATCGGATATGAACTCCTTCATCTAGACTCCTTCGTTTGCTGCTTCCGAAGCAGCTATGTACTCCGCTTCACATGTAGATCCCGCTACGACGCTTTGTTTAGAACTGCACCAACTGACAGCTCCACCATTTAAAGTAAACACGTATCCGGTTTGCGATTTAGAATCATCCAGATCAGTGTCAAAGCTTGCATCCACGTAACCTCTTACGATGAGCTCTTTGTCAACTCCATACACGAGAAACATATCCTTAGTCCTTTTCAGGTATTTCAGGATGTTCTTGACCGCTGTCCAGTGATCCACTCCTGGATTACTTTGGTACCTCCCTGCTAAACTTATAGCAAGGCACACATCAGGTCTGGTACAGAACATTGCATACATGATAGAGCCTATGGCTGAAGCATAGGAAACATCTTTCATTTTCTCTCTATCTTCTGCAGTGGTCGGGCATTGAGTCCGACTCAACTTCACACCTTGTAACACAGGCAAGAACCCTTTCTTTGCTTGATCCATTTTGAACTTCTTCAAAATCTTGTCAAGGTATGTGCTTGTGAAAGTCCAATTAAGCGTCTTGATCTATCTCTATAGATCTTTATGCCTAATATGTAAGCAGCTTCCCCGAGGTCTTTCATCGAAAAACTTTTATTCAAGTATCCCTTTATGCTATCCAGAAATTCTATATCATTTCCAATCAGCAATATGTCATCCACATATAATATCAGAAATGCTACAGAGCTCCCACTCACTTTCTTGTAAATACAGGCTTCTCCAAAAGTCTGTATAAAACCAAATGCTTTGATCACACTATCAAAGCGTTTATTCCAACTCCGAGAGGCTTGCACCAGTCCATAAATGGATCGCTGGTGCTTGCACACTTTGTTAGCTCCCTTTGGATCGACAAAACCTTCTGGTTGCATCATATACAACTCTTCTTCCAGAAATCCATTTAGGAATGCAGTTTTGACATCCATCTGCCAAATTTCATAATCATAAAATGTGGCAATTGCTAACATGATTCTGACAGACTTAAGCATCGCTACGGGTGAGAAGGTCTCATCGTAGTCAACCCCTTGAACTTGTCGAAAACCTTTTGCGACAAGTCGAGCTTTATAGACAGTAATATTACCGTCAGCGTCAGTCTTTTTCTTGAAGATCCATTTATTCTCAATTGCTTGCCGATCATCGGGCAAGTCAACCAAAGTCCATACTTTGTTCTCATACATGGATCCCATCTCAGATTTCATGGCTTCAAGACACTTTGCGGAATCTGGGCTCACCATCGCTTCTTCATAGTTCGTAGGTTCATCATGATCTAGTAGCATGATTTCCAAAACAGGATTACCATACCACTCTGGCGCGGATCTTGCTCTGGTTTATCTACGAGGTTCAGTAGTATCTTGTCCTGAAGTTTCATGATCATCATCATTAGCTTCCTCACTTATTGGTGTAGGTGTCGCAGAAATGGTTTTCTGTGATGTACTACTTTCCAATAAGGGAGCAGGTACAGTTACCTCGTCAAGTTCTACTTTCCTCCCACTCACTTCTTTCGAGAGAAACTCCTTCTCTAGAAAGGATCCATTCTTAGCAACGAATGTCTTGCCTTCGGATCTGTGATAGAAGGTGTACCCAACAGTCTCCTTTGGGTATCCTATGAAGACACATTTCTCCGATTTGGGTTCAAGATTATCAGGTTGAAGCTTTTTCACATAAGCATCGCAGCCCCAAACTTTAAGAAACGACAACTTCGGTTTCTTGCCAAACCACAGTTCATAAGGCGTCGTCTCAACGGATTTTGATGGTGCCTTATTTAACGTGAATGCGGCCGTCTCTAAAGCGTATCCCCAAAACGATAGCGGTAAATCAGTAAGAGACATCATAGATCGTAACATATCTAGTAAAGTACGATTACGACATTCGGACACACCATTACGCTGTGGTGTTCCGGGTGGCGTGAGTTGCGAAACTATTTCACAAATTTTCAAATGTACACCAAACTCGTAACTCAAATATTCTCCTCCACGATCAGATCGTAGAAATTTTATTTTCTTGTTATGATGATTTTCAACTTCACTCTGAAATTCTTTGAACTTTTCAAATGTTTCAGACTTATGTTTCATTAAGTAGACATACCCATATCTGCTTAAATCATCTGTGAAAGTGAGAAAATAACGATATCCGCCACGAGCCTCAATATTCATCGGACCACATACATCGGTATGTATGATTTCCAACAAATCTGTTGCTCCCTCCATAGTACCGGAGAACGGTGTTTTAGTCATCTTGCCCATGAGGCACGGCTCGCAAGTACCAAGTGATTCATAATCAAGTGGTTCCAAAAGCCCATCAGTATGGAGTTTCTTCATGCGCTTTACACCGATATGACCTAAACGGCAGTGCCACAAATAAGTTGCACTATCATTATCAACTCTGCATCTTTTGGTTTCAACATTATGAATATGTGTATCACTACTATCGAGATTCATCAAAAATAGACCACTCTTCAAAGGTGCATGACCATAAAAGATATTACTCATATAAATAGAACAACCATTATTCTCTGATTTAAATGAATAACCGTCTCGCATTAAACAAGATCCAGATATAATGTTCATGCTCAATGCTGGCACCAAATAACAATTATTTAGGTCTAATATTAATCCCGAAGGTAGATGTAGAGGTAGCGTGCCGACCGCGATCACATCGACTTTGGAACCGTTTCCCACGCGCATCGTCACCTCGTCCTTTGCTAGTGTCCGCTTATTCCGTAGTCCCTGTTTCGAGTTGCAAATATTAGCAACAGAACCAGTATCAAATACCCAGGTGCTACTGCGAGCTCTAGTAAGGTACACATCAATAACATGTATATCACATATACCTTTGTTCACCTTGCCATCCTTCTTATCCGCCAAATACTTGGGGCAGTTCCGCTTCCAGTGACCAGTCTGCTTGCAGTAGAAGCACTCAGTTTCAGGCTTAGGTCCAGACTTGGGTTTCTTCTCCTGAGCAGCAACTTGCTTGCCGTTCTTTTCGAAGTTCCCCTTCTTCTTCCCTTTGCCCTTTTTCTTGAAACTAGTGGTCTTGTTGACCATCAACACTTGATGCTCCTTCTTGATTTCTACCTCCGCAGTTTTCAGCATCGCGAAGAGCTCGGGAATAGTCTTATTCATCCCTTGCATATTATAGTTCATCACAAAGCTCTTGTAGCTTGGTGGCAGTGATTGAAGAATTCTGTCAATGACGCAATCATCTGGAAGATTAACTCCCAATTGAATCAAGTGATTATTATACCCAGACATTTTGAGTATATGCTCACTGACAGAACTATTCTCCTCCATGTTGCAGCTATAGAACTTATTGGAGACTTCATATCTCTCAATCCGGGCATTTGCTTGAAATATTAACTTCAACTCCTGGAACATCTCATATGCTCCATGACATTCAAAACGTCGTTGAAGTCCCGATTCTAAGCCGTAAAGCATGGCACACTGAACTATCGAGTAGTCATCACCTTTGCTCTGCCAGACGTTCATAACATCTGGTGTTGCTCCAGCAGCAGGCCTGGCACCCAGCGGTGCTTCCAGGACGTAATTCTTCTGAGCAGCAATGAGGATAATCCTCAAGTTACGGACCCAGTCCGTGTAATTGCTACCATCATCTTTCAACTTTGCTTTCTCAAGGAACGCATTAAAATTCGACGGAACAACAGCACGAGCCATCTATCTACAACAAGCAAGATACTATCAGGTACTAAGTTCATGATAAGTTTAAGTTTAGTTAATCAAATTACTTAAGAACTCCCACTTAGATAGACATCCCTCTAATCCTCTAAGTGATCACGTGATCCAAATCAACTAAACCATAACCGATCATCACGTGAGATGGAGTAGTTTTCAATGGTGAACATCGTTATGTTGATCATATCTACTATATGATTCACGCTCGACCTTTCGGTCTCTGTGTTCCGAGGCCATATCTGCATATGCTAGGCTCGTCAAGTTTAACCTGAGTATTTTGCGTGTGCAAAACTGGCTTGCACCCGTTGTAGATGGACGTAGAGCTTATCACACCCGATCATCACGTCGTGTCTGGGCACGACGAACTTTGGCAACGGTGCATACTCAGGGAGAACACTTCTTGATAATTTAGTGAGAGATCATCTTATAATGCTACCGTCAATCAAAGCAAGATAAGATGCATAAAAAGATAAACATCACATGCAATCAATATAAGTGATATGATATGGCCATCATCATCTTGTTCTTGTGATCTCCATCTCCGAAGCACCGTCATGATCACCATCGTCACCGGCGTGACACCTTGATCTCCATCGTAGCATCGTGGTCGTCTCGCTAATCTTATGCTTCCATGATTATCACTACCGCTTAGTAATAAAGTAAAGCATTACATCGCGATTGCATTGCATACAATAAAGTGACAACCATATGGCTCCTGCCAGTTGCCGATAACTCGGTTAAAAAACATGATCATCTCATACAATAAAATTTAGCATCATGCCTTGACCATATCACCTCACAACATGCCCTGCAAAAACAAGTTAGACGTCCTCTACTTTGTTGTTGCAAGTTTTACGTGGCTGCTACGGGCTTAAGCAAGAACTCATCTCACCTACGCATCAAAACCACAACGATAGTTTGTCAAATAGACTCCGTTTTAACCTTCTCAAGGACCGGGCGTAGCCACACTCGGTTCAATTAAAGTTGGAGAGACAGTCGCCCGCAAGCCATCTATGTGCAAAGCACATCGAGGGAACCGGTCTCGCGTAAGCGTACGCGTAATGTTGGTCCGGGTCGTCTCGTCCAACAATACCGCTGAACCAAAGTATGACAAGCTGGTAGGCAGTATGACTTGTATCGCCCACAACTCACTTGTGTTCTACTCGTGCAAATAACATCAAACCATAAAACCTAGGCTCGGATGCCACTGTTGGGGAACGTAGTAATTTCAAAAAATTTCCTACGCACACGCAAGATCATGGTGATGTATAGCAACGAGAGGGGAAAGTGTTGTCTACGTACCAACGCAGACCGACTGCGGAAGCGATCACACAACGTAGAGGAAGTAGTCGTACGTCTTCCCGATCCGACCGATCCAAGCACCGTTACTCCGGCACCTCCGACTTCTTAGCACACGTTCAGCTCGATGACGATCCTCGGGCTCCGATCCAGCAAAGCGTCGAGGAAGAGTTCCGTCAGCACGACGGCGTGGTGACGATCTTGATGTATTACCGACACAGGGCTTCGCCTAAGCACTGCAACAATATGATCGAGGTGGAAATTGGTGGCAGGGGGCACCGCACACGGCTAAGGAACGATCACCAAGGATCAACTTGTGTGTCTAGAGGTGCCCCCTGCCCCCGTATATAAAGGATCCAAGGGGGAGGGGTGCGCCGGCCAGGGAGAGGGCGCAGGAGGAGTCCTACTCCTACCGGGAGTAGGACTCCCCCCTCAATCCTATTCCAACTAGGATTCCCAAGGGGGGAAAGAGAGAGAGGGGGGGCCGGCCCCTTCTCCTAGTCCTAATAGGACTAAGGGAAGGGGGGCACGCGACCACCTATGGCCTGCCCCTTTTCTCCTTTCCACTAAGGCCCATGAAGGCCCATATGACTCCCGGGGGGTTCCGGTAACCTCCCGGTAATCCGGTAAAATCCCGATTTCACTCGGAACACTTCCGATATCCAAATATAGGCTTCCAATATATCAATCTTTATGTCTCGACCATTTCGAGACTCCTCGTCATGTCCGTGATCACATCCGGGACTCCGAACAACCTTCGGTACATCAAAATGTATAAACTCATAATAACTGTCATCGTAACGTTAAGCGTGCGGACCCTACGGTTCGAGAACAATGTAGACATGACCGATACACGTCTCCGGTCAATAACCAATAGCGGGACCTGGATGCCCATATTGGCTCCTACATATTCTACGAAGATCTTTATCGGTCAGACCGCATAACAACATACGTTGTTCCCTTTGTCATCGGTATGTTACTTGCCCGAGATTCGATCGTCGGTATCCAATACCTAGTTCAATCTCGTTACCGGCTAGTCTCTTTACTCGTTCTGTAATACATCATCTCACAACTAACATCTTAGTTATAATGCTTGCAAGGCTTATGTGATGTGTATTACCGAGAGGGCCCAGAGATACCTCTCCGACAATCGGAGTGACAAATCCTAATCTCGAAATACGCCAACCCAACATCTATCTTTGGAGACACCTGTAGTACTCCTTTATAATCACCCAGTTACGTTGTGATGTTTGGTAGCACCCAAAGTGTTCCTCCGGTAAATGGGAGTTGCATAATCTCATAGTCATAGGAACATGTATAAGTCATGAAGAAAGCAATAGCAACATACTAAACGATCGTTTGCTAAGCTAATGGAATGGGTCATGTCAATCAGATCATTCAATTAATGATGTGACCTCGTTAATCAAATAACAACTCTTTGTTCATGGTTAGGAAACATAACCATCTTTGATTAACGAGCTAGTCAAGTAGAGGCATACTAGTGACACTCTGTTTGTCTATGTATTCACACATGTATTATGTTTCCGGTTAATACAATTCTAGCATGAATAATAAACATTTATCACGATATAAGGAAATAAATAATAACTTTATTATTGCCTCTAGGGCATATTTCCTTCATAATGCTCCCCATGAACAGTAAAAACTGAAAAGGATAGTTGAAAAAGGTTTTTCTTTTGCAACAAGCATTAACGAATTGTCTACATATGTACAAATGTTCATCAGGAAAATCATTTATGCTATGGGAAAAAGGTCAATGCTCCAAAAGAACTAATTTTGAAAGCATTGAATCTGTTTCTTTCCCAAGACATTAGATATGTTTTTTCTTTAGGAAAATTTTCACATATGTAGATAATCCATCAGTCCTTGTTGCCAAGAAAAGTTCTTTTTTATATTTTACTGTTCATTTTTTTGCGACTGGAATATTTTACTGTTCATTGCGGATGCATTTGAGCCAGTGAGAAAATAGCGCGCTATAGCGTCGCTAATAGCACACTACGGCATTTTGAGCAATGCCTCACTTAATAAATCAGTGTACAATGTCTCATTAATTGCATAGTTTTAGCCATGATAATTTGTCATCACACACTATTTTTTCCATTGATTTGAGCTTGGGAGTAAAAGGACGGTTTTGATTAAACTCTGGCCCTTTATTGTGAATACTAATATCTTTTTTCTTTTTGCGGGTGAAATACTAATATCTTCTCTTGTGGCAAACGAAGTATACATGAAGCCGATGGATACCTATCACTGTACGCATAGTCGTGTTCACTAAGCGACAGATCAGGAAAATTATTGCCTGGCTGTTTGACGAAGCCATGGGGGTGGACTGGCGACTTTCTCATGTCCGGCCAGGACGCAGCTTCGGTGACCTCGTGAAGCTAAGTCTTACCGTAACTTAGCCTCATCTATCAGCCGTTCATTAAAAATCCGACGTACCATATTAATGCATATTTCAAAGGATTTTTTCAGAAGTGTCAGAAAAAATTGAAAAAATTTCAATAAATCGTAAATATTTCGTTCTGTATTATGTGAAAATTTCAATCCATTTGGATGTATTGTTTGTGAATACACATTTTTTATTTATTTGAGCTCAAAAGACTATTTAATCACAAATCATACATCCAAATGGGTTGAAACTTTCCCAGAATACAAAACGAAACATTTATGATTTATTCGATTTTTTTCAATTTTTTCTGAACACTTACGAAAAAATTGTTCGGAATATGGATCAATCTGATACGTTGGATTTTCAATGGACGGCTGATAGAGGAGGTTAAATTACGGTGAGACTTAGCTTCATGAAATCACTGAAGCTGTGTCCGTCTGGCCATGGATGGAACACGCAAAGGATCGATCACCGGTGGTGCTGAGGGTTGGATCCCCCCCGGACTGAGCCTCTTGGAGGTCTCATAGACCGGATCGTCGATCCCTTCTTGCCGCGGCCGTGCTGCAACCGCGGTGCTCGCCGCCTGCAGCCTAACGACGACGTCCTGGAGCTGCCGGCGGTGCCGCAGCGGGCAGCGCTCGGAGAAGGGATCGGGGGAGGAGCCGGCGAGGAGGAGGACAAGGCAGATGCAGAAACACAAAAGTAGCCTCATGCTTAACCTCGTTCGTGCTTGATTAGTTGATTTGCAACTGGTAGCAGCTAAACCTATGCAGACATGCTGCTGTATGCATGTATCTGCAGGTTGATTAGCAAGCGACGAGCATTTATAGGCGGTGCTCGGCTGCTAAAAGAATGGAAAAACTGTATGCTTCAGCTGATATGCCTTATTTTATCGATTTGATAGGATTTGCGGCTATAACCTAAACCGCTCCACTGATGCACTAGCAAACCCTTTCATCTTGACCATGTACTATTTTTCGTTTGAAATAATAGTGCTGATGTGATCTCTCGGTCTATCTACATGGACGATAATGGTTCACAACGTGAAAGGTCAAAGCGGAAAAGCACGCTACTTTTTTCGATGGAAGGCGCCACTTGGCCGCCATTTTCATTAAGAAAATGGAGTCTGATAACACCGATCATCCCATCAAAATTAACCTATGCACAGTGGGAGAAATGTACGACTTTTATTTCCATTTCTTCGACTTTCTGCAACATGTCATTTCAGAGCTACCACCTTCTATTGGTCCCCTTAGTATTTTATATCAAATTTTGATCATAGATTTAACTAACAAAATATTTCTGCATATCACAAAAACTTATATTGTTGAATTTGTGTTTGAACATAGTTTTCAATGATATTATTTTTGCTATGTCCAACTTAATATAATCATGGTCAAAATGACCCTAAATACAAAGAAGACTAAGGGCATCTTCAACACCGACCCTCAAACCGTCCGCAACCGTTCGGACCGCGCGGTCCGAACGTGTTGTGCCATTCAACGCGGTCCTGCAACGGTCCGCAAGGTGGACTGGGCGCACTTTCTTCCGCAAACCGGAGATAAACCTAGAGGATTTTGCGGGCGTCCGGACAACAACCACGCCCTTTTCTGACCACCCTAGCCCACCCAAAACCGTCCTCCCTCGCTCGCACGCATTTCCGCCTGATGCCAATTGCCTACATTCATGCCGCTATAGAGCGCCTGCTCCCCATTGAAGCCGGCTACAGAGTGGATGCGACCTCTCATAGGCACTGACACTGAAGCGGCGCGCCGACCGAGGGCGCCACCCGCAACGCGTCCCCCATGTCCGCGCCTGTTCAATGTCAGACGCGTTACTGGACGGGACGAGACGAATATCTACCATGCCCGTTCAATGCCCCATTCGTTCATATGCCTCCATTAAGCAGGCTCATTGGACGAGAAACCCACTCTGGCGCCCAACATTGACGCACCCGGACACCTAGCCTCACAGGAATCCGCTATTTAATGCAACCCCTCCCGACTTACTCCACACCGTAACACAAGCCATTCCACCTCCCTTGCACCACATCCGCCATGGCGGCAGGCGGCAACGCTTTGTGGGAGAGCCTTTCGACAGAGATGAAGCATGAGGTGGCCGCCTGGCGGAGCCGTCATGTCAGGCGAATCGAGGTCGGTATGCCGGCCAACTCGTCCAAGGTGTCCAATGATGAGGATGACCCCATGATGGAGACGGCCTCCGACGAGCCGCACCGCAGCCCGCGCCTGTGCATGCCGGCTTCACCATGGAGCAGGCGCAGACGCTCTACAACACCGTCATGGTGGAAGAGCAGCCCGCGCCGACGCTTATGTCGGCATTCCAGCAGGAGTAAGAGGAACATCGGTACAACTTGTTCCTCCTAGAGCAGCACTGACTGCCAGAGGGCCAGATCAACGGCAAGCGCGCGAGCGAAGAGGCCGGGGCGAACCCCAACTTCATCGCGGAGCAACATGCGATCTACGAGGCCGTCCGCGCTCAAGCCACCACTCACCAGGAAGTGGACGCCACGGAGGCGCGGTTATAGGCGATCGCAGACAAGAACAACACCAGTTGTTCCTCCTATGCTTCTCGACGAACTATCGGGCGACCCGGTTGGACGACGACAGTGCCCCTTGGTTATTGCATTCAGCCAATTATATCATTTATTCAATCAAAACGACAGTGATGGCACTCGCGAGAGTCAAGAGTGAGACATATACCTGCAAAAACCGACGAAGGACCAACCAATGGGGCCACTTATGGATGATCGTATGGTTCACTTATATTCAAGTGATCTTCCAAGGTAAGCACGTACGCCAATTTTCATGCCACTCCAGCATGAATGCACTGCTCGATTAAATTGTGCACCTGCGTGTCATCCTGCATTAGTTTTTGTCTTACCCCATTAATAGAATATTATAAGCTCGCCGGCGCCCTAATGCAGGTCGCCGCGGCAGGCTTCCGATTCATTGGAAGAGCGAGCACAAAGGACTCGCTTCGGTTTACCAGTGCTGATAGACACGTAACTATTTGTATTTGACAAGGTTTACCTATCTTATACTCCCTCTGTTTCTAAATATAAGTCTTTCTAGGCATTTCAAATGAACTATAACATACGGATGTATGTAGACACATTTTAAAGTGTAGATTCACTCATTTTGCTTCGTATGTAATCATTTGTTGAAATCTTTAGAAAGACTTGTATTTAGGAACGGAGGTCATTCTCCTCTGATGAACTTCGAGGTCAATGGGCGGCACTACAACAAAGGGTACTACCTAGCTCAAGGCATCTATCTGAGATGGTCTACATTTATGAAGACTATCTCAAACGCTGTGCCAGGAGGCAAGAAGTCCCACTTTGCCAAGGTGCAGGAGGCTTGCAGGAAGGATGTTGAGCGGGCATTTGGTGTGCTCCAATCTCGATTTGTTGTTGTCCGGTACCCTGCTCAGACCTGGTCGAAAGATCAAATGTGGGAGATCATGACTTGCTGTGTCATCTTGCACAACATGATCATTGAGAGCGAGCGGGAAGAGCCAGTGTTTGACACTGAACCATACTACAAGCAGGGTCCTCTAGCCGAAGTTGATCACCAGCTACCGGCAACCTGGACTGCCTACCCCAGTATGCGTCAGGAGATCCGAGACCCACAGGTGCATCATCAACTGCAGCAGGATCTGGTAGAGCACCTATGAAGGATCAAGGGCGACGCCTAGCTCGACTTGTGATGAAATATGAGTTTTTATATTTGTTGAACTATATAATTTTTATTAAACTATTTGTTGTTGCACTATTTTGTTGAGCTATTTAATTTTCTGTGATGTATTATGTGATAAAAAATTATTTATGTTAAAAATTCAAAGCCGAACCACGCCGAATATGAGTCGACTCTCGCCGATATCAGGCCATTTTTCGCCGAAAATGGACCGAAAAACGGCCAGAAATGGGCCGATACCGGTGCCTGGGGCAATGACTGGATGCCCAACCGTCCTAGCACCGATTCTACCGCTGGCTCGCTCCAGGCAGCGATTTTTATGCCTCCTGAAGGCCAACGACTGGAGATGCTCTTAGGACTTGTCACATAAAATGACATGAATCACACCTGCCGGCGAAGAAACGGCCGCGCTGTACGTACATCCCGATTCATTGCACACATGGAGCTTTCCTAGCCTTTTGGTCCATCTACCTCTAGAGAGAAGTGTCGATCACGATGACCATGGGTTGAGGGTGATAAGCAGGTCCACGTAGACGCGCTACTGTACAATGCTTAACTGGTCCACGTAGACGCGCTGCTGTACAATGCTTGACGGGGCCACGTAGACGCGCTGATGTATATAAAAACGGCAACAATCCTGCCGCCCACAGATGACAGACACGGGGAGATGAGATAGATAGAGGTTGCCTCAGAGAAAGAGGAAGATATCAATGGAGAGAATGAGGAGGAGGCCGTGCAGTGGGAAGGAAGGGGTAAAGAGAGGGGCATGGACGAGCAAGGAGGACGAAACCTTGGCGTCCTACATCAAGGCGCATGGCGAAGGCAGATGGAAGGAAGTCCCCCTCAAAGCCGGTACGTACCAATCGATCGCAATCCCTAGCTAGGTAATGGAGAGCTACCTGAACGTGAGTGAGTGACGCGCCTCAAATTAATTTGCAGGTCTGCGGCGGTGCGGCAAGAGCTGCCGGCTGCGGTGGCTCAACTACCTCCGGCCGAGCATCAAGCGGGGCAACATCTCCGACGACGAGGAGGAGCTCATCGTCAGGCTCCACCGCCTCCTCGGCAACAGGTGGTCCCTCATCGCGGGCAGGCTGCCCGGCCGAACAGACAACGAAATCAAGAACTACTGGAACAGCACCCTTGGCCGGAAGGCGCTCCCGGAGCGAGCTGCCACCAGGATGGTCAGCACGTCATGCGCCTCCCCCGGCTCCGTCTCCTCCAACTCCGGGGCTGCTACAAGCTCCAGCGCTGCAACGCCCCCGTTGTCGGCCTCGGTGTGGGCGCCCAAGCCCGTGAGGTGCACGGGCGGCCTCTTCTTCCGCCGGGATACGCCGCCGACAGCGCCGGTCATGGAGACGCGGGCCGTGGATGGAGACGGAGATGAGTGCAGCGGCAGCAGCTTGGCGGCATCGTCGGGCGGCGGCGACTGGATGGATGACGTGAGAGCCTTGGTGTCGTTTCTTGAGTCCGACGAGGACTGGGTCAACTCCCTGCACATGGCGGATTAACGCTCACACGTTTTTTTCAGCACATGCACGTCTTTCACTACGTACCAAGAGGGCGCTATATCGTACATTTATGTACGATACAGATACAGCTCCCTGTACGTACGTTTGCCTTGGTGATGAGTACTGACCAATGAGTAGCTACCTTCGACTTCTAATCATACTCACACTCTCTCGAGCTGTTTAGATGCATGGATGGTGTACGAGTGAGTGTGTTCAACTGAACAGGTGGTTGTTTGTGTACGTGAGCATCTATTTTTGTGCTGTATTTTCAAATAAGAATCTGATTATACTTTAACGTGGTTCCAATAAAATGATAAACTTATTAACTTACAAATAATAATAACGAACAATGGTAAAATATGAGCATTCAACAAGGGAATGTGTTGCCACGCCCCAGGCCATGACCACCATGTAGCCTGGGGCTTGGCTACGGCCCTGCATGTAGATGCCAATAATGCCTATGAATTGGATAGATTTCACTGTTGTTAGGGACGTACTTTGCTGCAACACTGGTATGGTACATAGATTTTCTCACTATACTACTACTTGCTGCTCTCCATAGGTGTCGTTTGTACAAAGTTGACCCGTGTGAAAAGACGAACAATGCTTTGTTTTAGATAGTAAAGAAGACACACACACACACACACACACACACACACACACACACACACAAGCAAAGCATCTCCGACTCTCTACCAAGAATCCAAGAGGTGGTTCCTCGTGAAAGGCATTCACAAGAAAATGGCCTAACGGCCGTGGTTTGATGGCAGTGTGGTGCTCATGCTCATAGTCATGCCACGACTATTGTTGACCCCACCGGTGAAGCCGTCGTTGGGAGTTGCTTTACTTGTTGATGCGCCATCGAGGAGACCGCCATCTTTATATATACGCCATCCATTCCATAATGTATAATATAGTGTGCCCATACTTTTCAAAATTTAATTTTGACCATAAATTAGACTAATAATACATAAATTATTTTATTGAAAAATTATACCTTTGAAAACTTTTTTCAAATATGAATACAAAGATATCTGTCATGCTCCCGCCGCAATCGTCTATGTTGGTTAAATTTACGGTCAAATTTAAATCTCAAAAAACATGGACGCACTACATTATGAAATGAATTCACTGGATGGGCCCTTTCCTTTTTCTTTTTCAACCAAGTCCTGCCAGTACAGTACCCAAGAATCAGCTAGTAGATGTAGTTTTACTCTCTTTATATTGATGTCATTGATTTCCAGCGAAAACCGCTTTGTCGGATCGGGAACAGCGACCGCAAAAAATACATATCTCCAAAACAAACATACAGTTCATTCAAAAAAAAGATACTCCACATTCGTTTGATAGATGGATGCTTGGGTAAAGTCCTAAAGTTATCCTTCTATGGTTAATTTTGTCTGGCATTTTAAGACCATTTCGTTTCAAACATCTAATTAGTCTCTATCTAACAAAGAAAATAATCTTCGGACAGATGCGTCAAAAGGTACAGGCTCGAGGACATGCCACCTATAGCATTTAATTTCTTTTGGATGTTACCATACCAAATGGGTTGTGACTGAAACCGACTTGCACAAAATGGACAAATGATGGCCGTTTTCTTCAACATGCACAGCATAGTTAGTGATAAGAAATTTGAAGCAGAAGATGGCCACTGATTAGTCGCGAGCGAGCCTGTGTGCGTGTGACCCATACCGGAGCACGTATCGTGCCCATACACGGTCGAAAACATTCATGCCAGTGCACGTACAAAATCGAAAGCAAACCAAAGCACATGTGCCATTTTTGCATGTGGTCACTGGCCAGTCAACATATAGTATGGCAGCTAGGTAGGTAGGCCTGTATATACATGGGGCATTGCCACAGAGATGAAATCGACGCGGCAGTGAAGAACAAGACATTCATGGCTCTCACGTGAAAACGGCGTGTCACCATCGGTGCCAGTATTTGCCTTTAGCTCATGCATTTTAGTGAAAGTAAATAAATAGGCTAATGCAAACTTTTATGAAAGGGATTCCCTCCCTGTGATATGGTGTAATCGACACCAGGGACGTAGTATTCCTCCTCTCAGCTTGTGGAAGTGGAGAAGTCGACGGTGACAAGGATTTGACCTGATGACCTGGGGCCTCAGTAGTGACACGTACGTCCGGCCCTGTCATTGTTTTCCATGCCGAGGACAAAAGTGAAGTCCGAGAGATGTGGAATCACCCGTTGGCAAGGCTTGTGCGCGACCTCAAGGATCGCAGGGAGGTTGGAGTGGCGGCTTCGGGATTCGTCTTCCTGATGAAGGGCATCGGTTTTGGTTGCTTGGGCGGCAGAGTCGTCGACAAGTCTGGTCCTCAGCCACAGGGCCGGTGTGTGTGGGTTTGAGGTTTTGTATGGCAGAGCAGTCGGCTCGTTGGGTATGCAGCTTCGGACCGGGTGTGGAGTGTTTGGGACTTATATCAATTCTTGCCGTTTTTTTATAAACTCTGGTCAATTCTCTTCTTGTGTATGAAAAGGCAGAGTTTCTGCGGGTTGCTCAAAGAAAGATGAAAGAAAGGAGATGGCGAGAATATGTAGTTGCGGTAGCTCTTGTTGGTTAGTGTGAGAGCGAATAGTGGGGGTGATGGCGGGCGACTGAAATCAGGGTAGAAACAACTAGTGGTAGAGGAAACAATTTGGCAAGCTTTGAACTTCATTTTTTCGATAAAGAGCATTTCATTGAATTGAAATATCGAGGTGATACAATCGTTTTATGGAAAGCCCGGCCTCTGTATAACTAGATGCACACAGCCAACACGTCTAGTCCTACTTAAAAGCAAACATAATAGGTTGACACAGCCAACACATTAAAAAAGAAAGCAAAGTCAGCCTACAATGTGGCTGATCCTAACCGAAGGTCACACCGCTATCCATGGGGGTAGAAAACCTCCCTGGCCAAACGCTCCAGCCGAGTAGACGTCATCATAAAAAGGTCTCTGTCCTCCAGCCTCTGCAGGATAGACTACGTACGGAGCCATCCCAAACATATATGAATAACCTGCATAGGAGATGGAACACATTTATGGTTAAAAACTACTCCCTCCGTTTCATAATGTAGCGCATATAGATTTTCTACAAAGTCAAACTTTATAAACTTTGACCAAGTTTATAGAGAAAACTATTTATATCTACAATACCAAATGTATATAATATGAAAGTATGTCTTGTGATGTATCTAAGCACATGTATTTGGTATTCTAGATGTATAGAATTTTCTCTACAAACTTGGTCAAAGTTTATAAAGTTTGACTTTTAGAAAAATCTATATGCGCTACATTGTGGAACGGATGGAGTATATCATTCCTGGTGAGCCACAGCGCCCAACATAAGGCGGCTGCCCCCACAAGGATGTGAGCAGAAAATTGTTTATCTATTCCCCACAACCAATTGCCAAACATATTTCATGCACTACGTGGGGGGTAAAGATTCGACGCTATCTGAACAATGGCCCAAACCGACCGTGCAAACTTGCACTCGAAAAATAAGTGTTTAATGGACTCATCATGATGGTAGAAAACACATTTTTTTTTGCTACCTTGCCAGTTGCGTCTTGCCAGGTTATCCCTAGTTAAGATCACCCCTTTGTTAAGAAACCATAGGAATATCTTCACTTTTAGAGGGATTTTTAGTTTTCATAATTTCCTGTTATCAATCGGAACCTCGTTATGGACCAATGCATCATACATGGATTTTACTAAAAACTTGCCATTCTGATGCAATTTCCATCTAAAAATGTTCGGCTCATCCGACGGCTGTACGGCCTCCAAACGGATGAGCAGTTCATTCCACGCTGTCAGACGAGGTCCAAGAAGGTCCCTACGAAAAGAAATGTCGGGATTTTCCTGAACCAAAACTTATTTAATCGTGACAAACTTATGTCTAACAATCCTATACAAGCTTGGGTATTGAACGCTAAGCGGATTAGTCCCTACACAGGTATCTTCCCAAAACCGTACTTGAGAACCATCCCGGACCAAGAACGAACCAAATTGGAAAAAGAAATCTTTAGCTTTCATCACCCCACTCCAGAAATGAGAATCACCTGATTTCCAGTATACCTGAGATATTGCTTTGGATCCCACATATTTATTATGAATGATTTCCTGCCAAACGCCCTCCTCAGTGAGTAGTTTGTACACCCATTTGCTGAGAAGAGCGATGTTTTTAATCTCTAGGTCCTGGATTCCAAGACCCCCTTGGCTTTTAGGTCGATATAATACATTTCACCTAGCCAGACAGAATTTCTTGGTTTCATTATCGCTCTGCCAAAAAAAACTTGATCTAAAATAATCTAGGAGTTGCAGCACTCCTTTTGGAAGATGAAAGAATGATAACATGTATAAAACCATATTAGTGAGGACCGAATTGATCAAAATTAGTCGACCCCCGTAGGATAGGAGCTTGGCCTTCCAACTTGCCAAGCGTTTCTCTAGTCTCTTTTCTACATGCTTCCATTCGGCTATAGTCAGGCGGCGATAATGAATGGGAATACCCAGGTAACGGATCAGAAATTGCCCAAGTTGACAGCCAAAGATCTCAGCATAAGCACTTGCTGCTTCTGCGGCTTCACCAAAACAGAAGAGTTCGCTCTTATCAAAGTGATCTTGAGACCAGAGAGTTCCTCAAAAGCACATAACAATAATTTGAGGTTTCTGGCTTTTTTCTAAATCATGATCCAAGAACAGAATTGTATCATCTGCATATTGTAGAATAGATAAGCCTCCTTCCAAATGAGGTATGACACCAGTGACTTGTCCCGCCAGCTTAGCCCTCTCAACAAGGGCAGCTAACATATCAGCCATGATATTAAACAAAATTGGGGAAGCGGGGTCACCTTGGCGAAACGCCTTCCTAGTCTGAAAGCAAGCTTTGAACTTCATAGGCTGGGTAGAAATATGTATTGATATTGAGAAAAGCTTTAAACCCACATATATGCTGAGCTCCAGACTAGGTAGAAATATGTATTGCATGTTGTTTTTCAAACCAATCTATGGTCCCTCAAACCTCAAGCCCTACAATGTTGAAGTTGCCTGCTCCCACAATACTGCATTACGAGTGCACAACAGAAATCTAAGGCTCTGCTTTCTTTGAACATTGTGCCAAGGTACAAAATAATTTTACTTTTCGAAGATCTTGGCTGATCTCTGCATCAATTGAAGCACACTTATTTCGTTGCAAAATATTAGCCTGTTCAATAAAACACAAAGAAATGCAAAACATTAGGCTAATACAACTGCTTCAAAGATTATTATTTTTTGCAGGTTATTCATGTGGATACGGATTGGAACTGTATGTGGTGAACCTCCACCCAAAATTTTATATGAGTACAACCACAGTAAACTAGCTAATGGATAGTAGTTCATCTTTACCATAAAAGCAACTGTGATGAAGTTCTCTTTGACGGTGATAAATCATACGTCATGAAGACTGTCCGTTACCAATAACCGTGACAATGGGTAAGAGTTCAACTTCATCACACCTGTAGCACTTCTTACTGCCAAGCCTCCTGTGGCTTAGGCAACTTATTTTTATTTGTTAAAAGCACACCACACTATAAGTGCCACACAAATATCTTAATCTTTTAAGGGCACTTTAAATCTGTCAAAACACATCTTCACAAAATGGGCTATACGTATCATCCACCAACGGGAGGGCAGCAGTAGTAGTGCTTTGCCTCCACTCTCACTCTTATGTGCATGCATCTTCCACTCCTCCTGCCAACACCATGTTTGTATAGGATGGTTAGGTTTGTGTTCGGCCATGTTGGAATCGGACATTTCCGTGTAACGACAACTCTGAATCCTTCTCTGTAATTTCACTGCTCGAGCTCTTTTGGTTCCTTCCCGATCTTCTCTGTTTTTGGTCAGACTAATTAAATGGTAAGCATCCATTCAAGATACTATCAATAAAGATTAATCACCAAGTTAAAGGCTATTTTTGGCTGCTCTTGCACTGTCTGCGGCCTCTGTTGTCGAGTCTGCAGTGAAGTTCGCCCTGCCGTGCTGTTAGCAGCTGTGGAAGCATCGGAATGCTGTCGTTTTCAACGGCAGCAGCCCTCCATTGGTCGGGTACTTAGTTGTTTCCGAGATGACGCGGTGTTATGGAGCGGGCAGTTGTCAGCTGCTCGACACTCTCATGTTGTATCCTAAGTGAGCTCTCTCTCTTTCTCTCTCTCTCTCTCTCTCTAGTTGCATCCTCGTCTGCGACGCATGGATTGCATGTAGGTGTGCCTCCTAACCCCCCCCCCCCCCTGTGGCGCTTGTAACCATCTGGGATTTTAGCCCATTTTGATCAAATATATTAGCTGGGGAGTTAAAGGCTATTCCCATTTCTTGTCTAGCTCGAAAAAAAGCAAACAATGGACACACTCTCAAATCATGGACTAACAATCCTCTGACTCAGATCGGATGCATGACGTGACATCAGATCATTGTACACTACGTTGGAGACTCCCAAACCATTTCCTATCCTAACCCTAGGGAGAGGCGCTCTACCAAATGGATAATGCTCCCTATGAACAGTAAAAACTGAAAAGGATAGTAAAAAAAGTTTTTCTTTTGCAACAAGCATTAACGAATTGTCTACATATGTACAAATGTTCATCAGGAAAATCATTTATGCTATGGGAAAAAGGTCAATGCTCCAAAAGAACTAATTTTGAAAGCATTGAATCTGTTTCTTTCCCAAGACATTAGATATGTTTTTTCTTCAGGAAAACTTTCACATATGTAGATAATCCGTCAATCCTTGTTGCCAAGAAAAGTTTTTTTATTTTACTGTTCATTGCGGATGCATTTGAGCTAGTGAGAAAATAGCGCGCTATATCGTCGCTAATAGCACACTACAACATTTTGTGCAATGCCTCGCTAAATAAATCAGTGTACAATGTCTCGTTAATTGCATAGTTTTAGCCACGATATTTTGTCATCACACGCTATTTTTTCCATTGATTTGAGCTTGCGAGTAAAAGGACGCTTTTAATTAAACTCTGGCCCTTTATTGTGAATACTAATATCTTATCTTGTCGCAAACGAAGTATACATGAAGCCGATGGATACCTATCACTGTACGCATAGTCGTGTTCACTAAGC
The DNA here is from genome assembly GCA_034509565.1 of Triticum monococcum. Taxonomy (NCBI): domain Eukaryota; kingdom Viridiplantae; phylum Streptophyta; class Magnoliopsida; order Poales; family Poaceae; genus Triticum; species Triticum monococcum. The sequence goes on from CM067845.1 coordinate 679,792,378, forward strand.
GACAGATCAGGAAAATTATTGCCTGGCTGTTTGACGAAGCCATGGGGGTGGACTGGTGACTTTCTCATGTCTGGCCATGGATGGAACACCCAAAGGATCGATCAGCGGTGGTGCTGAGGGTTGGATCCCCCCGGACTGAGCCTCTTGGAGGTCTCATAGACCGGATCGTCGATCCCTTCTTGCCGCGGCCGTGCTGCAACCGCGGTGCTCGCCGCCTGCAGCCTAACGACGACGTCCTGGAGCTGCCGGCGGTGCCGCAGCGGGCAGCGCTCGGAGAAGGGATCGGGGGAGGAGCCGGCGAGGAGGAGGACAAGGCAGATGCAGAAACACAAAAGTAGCCTCATGCTTAACCTCGTTCGTGCTTGATTAGTTGATTTGCAACTGGTAGCAGCTAAACCTATGCAGACATGCTGCTGTATGCATGTATCTGCAGGTTGATTAGCAAGCGACGAGCATTTATAGGCGGTGCTCGGCTGCTAAAAGAATGGAAAAACTGTATGCTTCAGCTGATATGCCTTATTTTATCGATTTGATAGGATTTGCGGCTATAACCTAAACCGCTCCACTGATGCACTAGCAAACCCTTTCATCTTGACCATGTACTATTTTTCGTTTGAAATAATAGTGCTGATGTGATCTCTCGGTCTATCTACATGGACGATAATGGTTCACAACGTGAAAGGTCAAAGCGAAAAAGCACGCTACTTTTTTCGATGGAAGGCGCCACTTGGCCGCCATTTTCATTAAGAAAATGGAGTCTGATAACACCGATCACCCCATCAAAATTAACCTATATATGCACAGTGGGAGAAATGTACAACTTTTATTTCCATTTCTTCGACTTTCTGCAACATGTCATTTCAAAGCTACCACCTTCTATTGGTCCCCCTTAGTATTTTATATCAAATTTTGATCATAGATTTAACTAACAAAATATTTCTGCATATCATAAAAAATTATATTGTTGAATTTGTGTTTGAACATAGTTTTCAATGATATTATTTTTGCTAAGTCCAACTTAATATTTTATTAGTTAAAATCATGATCAAAATATGACCCTAAATACAAAGAGGACTAAGGGCATCTTCAACACCGACCCTCAAACCGTCCGCAACCGTTTGGACCGCGCGGTCCGGACGTGTTGTGCCATTCAACGCGGTCCTGCAACGGTCCGCAAGGTGGACTGGGCACACTTTCTCCCGCAAACCGGAGACAAACCTAGAGGACTTTGCAAGCGTCCGGACAACAGCCACACCAATTTCTGACCACCCTGGCCCACCCAAAACCGTCCTTCCTTCCTCGCGAGCATTCCCGCTCGATGCCAATTGCCTACATTCATGCCGCTGTAGAGCGCCTGCTCCCCATTGAAGCCGGCTATAGAGTGGATGCGACCTCTCATAGGCACCGACACTGAAGCGGCGCGCCGACCGAGGGCGCCTCCCACAACGTGTCCTCGATGTCCGCGCTTGTTCAATGTCAGAGACGCGTTACTGGACGGGACGAGACGAATATCTACCATGCCCGTTCAATTCCCCGTTCGTCCATATGCCTCCGTTAAGCAGGCTCATCGGACGAGAAACCCACTCCGGCGCCCAACATTGACGCACCCGGACACCTAGCCTCATAGGAATCCGCTATTTAAACATGGCCACTCCCGACTTACTCCACAGCGTAACACAAGCCATTCCACATGTTATTGATGTATACTTTACTAGTGTTTATAGCAATCCCTCAGTATTTGATACTAGTTCAGTTGCTAAGAATAGTAACTCGAAACGGGAGTTGCAGAATGAACAGAGACTAGTTAAGGGTGAAGTGACGACGTGTATTGGAAATGGTTCCAAGATTGATATGATCATCATCGCACACTCCCTATACTTTCAGGATTAGTGTTAAACCTAAAATAAATGTTATTTAATGTTTGCGTTGAGCATAAATATGATTGGATCATGTTTATTGCAATACGGTTATTCATGTAAGTTAGAGAATAATTGTTGTTCTGTTTACATGAATAAAACTTTCTATGGTCATAGACCCAATGAAAATGGTTTGTTGGATCTCGATCATGGTGATACACATTTTCATAATATTGAAGCCAAAAGATGCAAGGTTAATAATGATAGTGCAACTTATTTGTGGCACCGCTGTTTAGGTCATATTGGTGTAAAGCACATGAAGAAAATCCATGCTGATGGGATTTTTGGAATCACTTGATTATGAATCAGTTGAGGCTTGCGAACCATGCCTCATGGGTAAGATGACTAAGACTCCGTTCTCCGGAACAATGGAGCGAGCAACAGATTTGTTGAAAATCATACATACTGATGTATGTGGTCCGATGAATATTGAGGCTCGCGGCAGGTATCATTATTTTCTGATCTTCATACATGATTTGAGCAGATATGAGTATATCTACTTGATAAAACACAAGTCTGAAACATTTGAAAAGTTCAAAGAATTTCAGAGTGAAGTGGAGAATCATCGTAACAAAAATAAAAGTTTCTATGATATGATCGCAGAAGTAAAATATTTGAGTTACGAGTTTGGCCTTCAGTTAAAACAATGTGAAATAGTTTCACTACTCACGCCACCTGGAACACCACAGTGTAATGGTGTGTCTGAACGTCGTAACCGTACTATATCAGATATGGTGCGATCTATGATGTCTCTTACTGATTTACCACTATCGTGTTGGGGTTATGCATTAGAGATAGCTACATTCACGTTAAATAGGGCACCATCTAAATCCGTTGAGACGACACCGTATGAACTATGGTTTGGCAAGAAACCTAAGCTGTCGTTTCTTAAAGTTTGAGGTTGCAATGCTTATGTGAAAAAGTTTCAACCTGATAAGCTCAAACCCAAATCGGAGAAGTGTGCTTTCATAGGATACCCAAAAGAAAATGTTGGGTACACCTTCTATCACAGATCCGAAGGCAAGCTATTCATTGCTGAGAATGGATCCTTTCTAGACAAAGAGTTTCTCTCGAAAGAAGTGAGTGGGAGGAAAGTAGAACTTGATGAGGTAACTATACCTACTCCCTTATTGGAAAGTAGTTCATCACAGAAATCTGTTCCTGTGACTACTACACCAATTAGTGAGGAAGCTAATGATGATGATCATGTAACTTCAGATCAAGTTACTACTGAACCTCGTAGGTAAACCAAAGTGAGATCCGCACCAGAGTGGTATGGTAATCCTGTTCTGGAGGTCATGTTACTTGACCATGACGAACCTACGAACTATGAGGAAGCGATGATGAGCCAAGATTCCGCGAAATGGCTTGAGGCCATGAAATCTGAGATGAGATCCATGTATAAGAACATAATATGGACTTTGATTGACTTGCCCAAAGATCAGCGAGCCATTGAGATTAAATGGATCTTCAAGAGGAAGACGGACGTTGATAGTAGTGTTACTATGTACAAAGCTATAATTGTCGCAAAAAGTTTTCGACAAGTTAAAGGTGTTGACTACGATGAGAGTTTCTCACTCGTATCTATGCTTAAGTTTGTCCGAATCATGTTAGCAATTGCCACATTTTATGAAATCTGGCAAATGCATAAACAAAACTACATTCCTTAATGGATTTATTAAAGAAGAGTTGTATATGATGCAACAAGAAAGTTTTGTCAACCTAAAGGTGCTAACAAAATATGCAAGCTCCAGCGATCCATCTATGGACTAGTGCAAGCATCTCGGAGTTGGAATATACTCTTTGATAAGTTGATCAAAGCATATAGTTTCATACAGACTTGCGGTGAAGCCTGTATTTACAAGAAAGTGAGTGGGAGCACTACAACATTTTTGATAAGTATATGTGAATGGCATATTGTTGATCGGATATAATGTAGAATTTTTCTGCAAAGCATAAAGGAGTGTTTGAAAGGAGTTTTTTCAAAGAAAGACCTCGGTGAAGCTGCTTACATATTGAACATCAAGATCTATAGAGATAGATCAAGACGCTTGTTAAGTTTTTCAATGAGTACATACCTTGACAAGATTTTTAAGTAGTTCAAAATGGAACAGTCAAAGAAAGAGTTCTTGCCTGTGTTACAAGGTGTGAAACTAAGTAAGACTCAAAGCTCGACCACGGCAGAAGATAGAAAGAGAATGAAAGTTATTCCCTATGCCTTGGACATAGGTTCTATAAAATATGCCATGCTGTGTACTAGATCTATTGTATACCATACACCGATTTTGGCAAGGGAGCACAATAGTGATCTAGGAGTAGATCACTGGACAGCGGCCAAAATTATCCTTAGTGGAATAAGGATATGTTTCTCGATTATGGAGGTGACAAAAAAGGTTCGTCGTAAAGGGTTACGTCGATGCAAATTTTGACACTGATCCAAATGACTCTAAATCTCAATCTGGATACATATTGAAAGTGGGAGCAATTAGCTAGAGTAGCTCCGTGCAGAGCATTATTGACATAGAAATTTGCAAAATACTTACGGATCTGAATGTGGCAGACCCGTTGACTAAACTTCTCTCACAAGCAAAACATGATCACACCTTAGTACTCTTTGGGTGTTAATCCCATAGCGATGTGAACTAGGTTATTGACTTTACTAAACCCTTTGGGTGTTGGTCACATGTCGATGTGAACTATTGGTATATGGGAGACTGAAGGAAATATGCTCTAGAGGCAATAATAAAGTTATTATTTGTTTCCTTATATCATGATAAATGTTTATTATTCATGCTAGAATTGTATTAACCGGAAACATAATACATGTGTGAATACATAGACAAATAGAGTGTCACTAGTATGCCTCTACTTGACTAGCTCGTTGATCAAAGATGGTTAAGTTTCCTAACCATTGACATGGGTTGTCATTTGATTAACGGGATCACATCATTAGGAGAATGATGTGATTGACTTGACCCATTCCGTTAGCTTAGCACTTGATCGTTTAGTTTGTTGCTATTGCTTTCTTCATGACTTATACATGTTCCTATGACTATGAGATTATGTTCCCGTTTATCGGAGGAACACTTTGTGTGCTACCAAACGTCACAACGTAACTGGGTGATTATAAAGGTGCTCTACAGGTGTCTCCAAAGGTACTTGTTGGGTTGGCATATTTCTAGATTAGCATTTGTCACTCCGATTGTCGGAGAGGTATCTCTGGGCCCTCTCGGTAATGTACATCACTTAAGCCTTGCAAGCATTGCACCTAATGAGTTAGTTGCGAGATGATGTATTACGGAACGAGTAAAGAGACTTGCCGGTAACGAGATTGAACTAGGTATTGAGATACCGACGATCGAATCTCGGGCAAGTAACATACCCATGACAAAGGGAACAATGTATGTTGTTATGCGGTTTGACCAATAAAGATCTTCGTAGAATATGTAGGTGTCAGGACCCCGATTCCAAGTCACATCGATCTAGCCGGTAACACCTCATATCACTTTGCGGCCTCACGCACGGTATTCCCACGGTGTCGCCTTACCATGGTCCGGGACCGTTTGCGCCTTTTGGTCAGCAGCGTGTGAATCCGGGCTGTAGCACTGGGCTAACAGGACTCCGGGAACCCGGGCTGTAGCAGGCTAGGAAGGACTCCGGATGTCACCGCGTGACATTTCCCCGAAGGGACAGACAAAGGAACGAAGTGAAACACATGCCGGTCAGTCAAGTGTCCTGAGCAGTAGTGCTGGGCTAACAGGACTCTGGTGAACCGGGCTGTAGCGGACTACTATGGCTCATGGAAGCACTAGACTACATTTCCCCATAAGAGAGACTGCCAAGGATAAACAACTAGATTGCCGGATCCCACACATACCAAGCATTTCAATCATACACATAATATGCTCGATATGTGTAAATACAACATGGCATCACAAGTATTTATTCATTAGGCTCCGAGGAGTGAGATATTACAAACATGGGTCTCATGACCCAACAATCATAGCATACAAGTCAAAGCACATGCGGAAGCTTAACATGTCTGAGAACAGACATCTACAAATGAAAAAGGCCAAGAAGCCTGACTATCTACCAGATCGTGCCAAGGGCACAAGATCGTAGCTGAGGTGTCAAGCTAAACGTCGAAGTCCACGCGGAACTACTAGCGAGACTGAAATCTCTCTGCAAAACATAAATTAAGCAAACGTGAGTACAAAGGTAATCAGCAAGACTTACATCAGAACTAAACTACATATGGATCGGTATCAACAAAGGGGGGTGGTGGAGTTTAACTGCAGCAAGCCAGCTTTGACTTAGTGGCTAACCTGAACTACGATTGCAAGCAATTCTTTTGAGGTGGCGCACACGAGTCCACATATTCACCATTCAATACACTACTATGGATCCGCTCTCGTCTACCTGCGAGAACGCCATCCATAGCACTCACGCTTATCTTGCGCATTTTAGAGTATCCACTTTCACTTGTCTATGAACTGTTATAGGCAACCCAGAAGTCCATTACCGCGGACATGGCTATTCGAATAGATGATGTTAACCCTGCAGGGGTGTACTTCTTCACACACGCTCTCACCACTTACCGCCGTTTACACGACATGTACTCGGCAACCTTCAAGCGGAAGCCCAACGAGGGTGTCGGCCACGGCCTACCTAAACACTCAAGTCTCTAGTCCAGGTTTATCGCCTATCCAAGTTCCATCCGCAAGGAGTCCGGCCGAGGTTTCCACATACGGCCCCGAACGATGTGAACAGGGTTCCCGGGACACCAAACGGGCGCCCGGTACACCGTGCCACGGTGTATCTACCGCATCATAGCCCACCTCTAGGGTCAGCGCTACGCACGGCCGCCAACACATATCCTATAAACACCAGAAACTAGTTGCAACTCCTGTACAGAGGACAAGGTTGATCAAGAAGCCGAGAGGGTCCATTGGTTTCGGGCCAAATGCGTGGTGGTAACTGTTTCATGGATCACAAACACAGAACTCAGTTCCTAAGAACGGTTTCAATGAGACAACCCACCATGTACTCCTACATGGCCTCTCACCGCTACCTTTACCAAATCGTGTTCACACACTTGGCTCACACATTGTACGACATGTTTACACAGCTCTGGTTCATCCCCGATGAACCAGACCTGACATGACTCTATGCAATAGCATGCATGACAAACAAGTATGAATGAGCAGGCACATCAGGGCTAAAACAACTCCTACTCATGCTACTGGGTTTCATCTATTTACTGTGGCAATGACAGGTCATGCAGAGGAAAGGGGTTCAACTACCGCAACATGTAACAGTTGAATCATTGTTGTCCAAATGCAGTAAAAGAGAGCAAGAGTGAGAGAGTGGTTTGTATCGGAATGAACAAGGGGGTTTTGCTTGCCTGGCACTTCTGAAGATAGTATATCTCTTCATCAGTGTCATCAATCACGTCGTCGAAAACATCGTCGTCTGAGAGGGGACGGTTACCGACAAACAGGGAAGGACACAATCAATGCCATGCAACAATATGATGCATGAATGTGACATGGCAATATGCTGTTGATTGGCCTAATGCAACTAGCAACAAGTTAAATGGAGTTGGTTTGAACACTAGGTTCAAATTCAGACTCCATATGTGCTTTATTAAATGCCATTTATTTGTTTTGTCCAAAACAGAGGACAAACATTGTTCAAACATGCATGAAAATGGTACAGATGGATTCCTTGAATTTTTCTGATCATTTTTCATATATAATTTATTTCATTTGGAGTTACGGTTGAATTTCTATGAATTTTAGAAGTTTATACTATTTTCTGTAATTTTCTGAATTATTTTTAATCTAGAAATGACTTATTGCGTCAGCATGACGTCTGCGTGACATCAGCAGGTCAACTGAGCTGTTCTGGGTCAAAATTGACCAGTGGGTCCCACTGGTCAGTGACACGGTGCTGGCCAGGGTCACTAACAGGTGGGCCCGGTCAACGTTGACTTGACCAAAGTCAAAGCTGACACGTGGGGTCCACACGTATTAGTACTAATCCTAACAGAAAATTAGACTAACCTAATTAGTCACAGGGTCCCACACGTCAGTGGCTCTAGAGGGGTCATTAGTGGGCTCATTAGCAACTAATGATGTCGCCACGTCAGCACGGCCGGTGATTAGCCACCGGCGACCTCGACAGACGGCGGAGGCACGCCGGAATCGCTACTCCGGCGACGGTTTGATGCGCGGGAGGGATCTACGGGTTCCTGGCGTTGCTGCGCTTCTAGTGGTGGTGGCGGATGGTGCTGGAGTGGCCGGAGAGTGGCCGGCAACGAGCTTTAGCAGCGGCCGGAGCTCGGGCGAGCTCGGGTTCGGCGATGCGGGGCATGGAAGGAACCATGGGTGGTCGTATTAGACTCGCTGGAGTGCGGTGAGTGCAGCCGTGAGCTCGGATGCGGGCTTGCGCGGCCGTAGCCACGGCTACGCCATGGCCGGCGGCGAGAGGCTTCGGTCATGGTTGGGGATCGGGGCTAGATCACGCGGGGACGACGGGGCAAGAGTGAATCGGGTCAACGGCTCACCGCGGAGCTGCAGGGATGGTTAGCGGGCTCGGGGGCGCGCCGGAGTGGCCGAATCGACGGAGAAGGGCGCCGGAGCCGAAGCTTGAAGACGATGATGATGGCGGCTGCTCGGGGCCTCCGTGCTTCCTTCCTTCAGTGCATAGGTGAAGCGAGATGTGGCGAAGGCTCTGGATAGCTCGGGGAGGCAAGGCGACGACGGTGGGCGTGGTGGCTCACAGCGGCGTGCTCAGGCGCGTGAGGGGAAGAGCGACGGAGAGAGACAGAGGAAAGGGGAGGGCACGAGCAGAGAGTGAGAGGACGAGGGGGTCGGGGGGGTGTGCGTGGCGGCGACCAGGCAGTCGAGGGGGGGGGGGGCACGCAGGCAGGGAGGAGCCAGCGCGGCTAGCCGGCCATCGGGCACGCAGCTGCTTCTCCTCCTGGCGGGAGGAAGAAGACAGTGCTTCCCCTGGTGGGCAGGGCTGGCTTTGGCCAGTAGGCCACTACAGTGGTGGGCTGCATGGTAAGGTTCCTCTTTTTTTCATATTTCCTGTTTTCTATTATTCTGCAACTTTGTGGCTTTATTAAAAATACTTAGATACTTCCAAAAATCACCAAACTGCTCATGCTCACTGTATGGAATAAACCCAACATGAAACATTTCAGCTTGGGATTATTTGGACATTATTTCTTATATAACAGAAATAATTCCAACCCAAATATATTATTGATTTAAATCAAAGGCCCAAATAAATTATTTCTGTGACTCCCAAAATATTGGTTTGAATTTCACCTCATGCCAATATTTTCACAGAATAACAGGAACATTTTCTTGGACTCATTTGATGAGATTTAAATGTTGGTTATTTTTAGAGGTTTTTTGAGGCTTGGAAAATTCCTTAATTCAAATTTCAATTGAATTTAAACATGATGCAGCAACCAAACTAGTCCAAGGCCAGGGTAAAGCTAGGGCTGTGACAACTCACCCCCACTAAACAAGAATCTCGTCCCGAGATTCAAGACGTGAGGTAAGAAGATAGAGGGACACAAGCTAACACAATCTTCACGATCCAGATGTCTTTCTTGAGGATATTGATTCATTGCGTCATCTTGATCTTGACGTCTTTGCTTTCGGGATCTTCATCCAGCATGATGACGGCAGAAAGAAATTCTGCAGGAATCGATCTCCTCGGAGATCGAGCACTCAAGATCAACTCATGGAGTGAGATATAAAACATTTCTTGAGCTGAGACACGAAACACACATCAGGGGTGATGGAAAGAAGCGGATGATAAAGGTTCAAATTTGGCAGGCAACAATTCCACGCTTAAGTAGGAGGGTGCATGGTTTCAAAGTAGCGAGGAGATAATTGCCATGACACCATAACGAGACATCTTAAGGAAGGTGACTCGCGGAAATATTCCCTTAAGTGGCAAAAAGAATTACTTTTGATTCAGAGATCATTGAAACTCTTCATACCAGCTTAAGGCAATTTACAATTGATCGTTTGAGATAGCTCGAAGAGATGGCATACTTGGACTAGGATGGATGATGTGGACTACCTTGTTGAAGACAACGCAATGGATGATTTTTGCTTATCATCGGAGATGGATGGAACCCGTGGTAGGACCACTTTGAAGATGATCCTGATCAGTAATTACTGAGAAGGGTAGTCCGTAGTAGGATGACACATTGGTGGTGCAAGCTGGAAACAAAATGCAAATGTTGGGAATGAATCTAGTAACTTGGGTTAAACTCAACAGTAGAGAGTGATTCCACTGTTTGAACGGTTCTAGCATAATCGAGGAAACCGAGAGCACAACGACCCCTGAGGAACAACTTCTAGAATAAGTTGCACTAAATCCTCATGGAGAAGATGGTAAAATAGCTCAATCAAGATACTAAAACGATAGATCTTCCGGCTAGGTGTGTCGGCCAGAACATCAACCTTGTCGGGCCTACATCATAATCTTGGAATAGCTCCAACCATCATATCTGCCTGAGATTCAGATCTGGTTGGTAACGGGATATTTCAGACAACATGTCCGGAAAGAAAGTTTGCAACACAAACCGACGAGACGATGTTGCGAGATTCTCGGAAAATGAACTACGATAGTAAGCTCCAAAACATGAGCCGGTTTTGCTACAAACCTATGAACACGCTGTCCCAGACAAGCATGACCACATAGTAGTCTTATAATAAAACACTACCAAGTCCAGATGGGGAACCATCGTCGAGGATATCAAAGTCCTTGCGTAAGTCTAGCTCTTAATAAGAAACTTCTTCTCCTTGAACAAATCAATCAGTGGCTTGGTGTGCTAGGGATTCATATAGAATGAAGGTTGCAAGTCTCCGGACCACAGAATACTTTGCACATATGCATGACTGACTTGGGATGATTCCAGAGAAGGCGGGACAAACTTTCCCAAATTCATGGCGGCAACTTGCTTCAAATGCACATGAACTAGAGGAAGTCACTTCTAATACCAACCATATGCTTCATGAGCTAGCATGAAGAAATGCTTTCAAAGTTTCCAACACTAGCTTAATGTTCAACATGAATCATGGATAAGATGAAAATATTGTCGATGGGCTCAACAACAGGTCATCTAGATTTCCATGAAGATGGAATTCCATAATTAGGTGAACAAGGTGATAGCATTGGTCAGACCCAACAGATATAACGGTGTATGCTCGAGGAAACAACCACGAGTAAGACAACATTATGAACATCGTTGGTTCTCATTTGACTTGACGATAGCCCACATTCAAATCAAGGTTTGGACAAGAAGATAGATTCAACAACCGATCCCGAGGAACAATTGATGAAAATATCATCTTTCTTCAACACACACACAGACACAAGGATATCCCTTTGGAAGGAACTGAGCCGGACAAGCTTTCGTCTTCCAACTCTCCAAGTTGTTGTTCAGCTTAACCAACTAGCTCAGGGTATCCAACTGTAGGATCGAAAGTATGTCTAGAGGGGGGGGTGATTAGACTACTTGACCAAATAAAAACTTAACCTTTTCCCAATTTTAGTTCTTGGTAGATTTTATCTACTTTAGGACAAGTCAAGCAATCATCACACAATTCAAGCAAGCATGCAAAGAGTATATTGGCAGCGGAAAGTAAAGCATGCAACTTGCAAGAATGTAAAGGGAAGGGTGGAGAATTCAAACGCAATTGGAGACACGGATGTTTTTCCCGTGGTTCGGATAGGTGGTGCTATCCTACATCCATGTTGATGGAGACTTCAACCCACGAAGGGTAACGGTTGCGCGAGTCCACGGAGGGCTCCACCCACGAAGGGTCCATGAAGAAGCAACCTTGTCTATCCCACCATGGCCATCGCCCACGAAGGACTTGCCTCACTAGCGGTAGATCTTCACGAAGTAGGCGATCTCCTTGCCCTTACAAACTCCTTGGTTCAACTCCACAATCTTGTCGGAGGCTCCCAAGTGACACCTAGCCAATCTAGGAGACACCACTCTCCAAGAAGTAACAAATGGTGTGTTGATGATGAACTCCTTGCTCTTGTGCTTCAAATGATAGTCTCCCCAATACTCAACTCTCTCTCACAGGATTTGAATTTGGTGGAAAGAAGATTTGAGTGGAAAGCAACTTGGGGAAGGCTAGAGATCAAGATTCATATGGTAGGAATGGAATATCTTGGTCTCAACACATGAGTAGGTGGTTCTCTCTCAGAACATATGAGTTGGAAGTGTAGATGTGTTCTGATGGCTCTCTCCACGAGTGAAGAGGAGGTGGAGGCGTATATATAGCCTCCACACAAAATCCAACCGTTACACACAATTTACCAATCTCGGTGGGACCGAATCAACAAACTCGGTCAGACTGAAATAGTAAACCTAGTGACCGTTAGAGATTTTCGGTGGGACTGACATGCAACTCGGTAGGACCAATATGGTTAGGGTTAGGGCATAGAGTAATCTCGGTGAGACCGATTACACAAACTCGGTGAGACTGATTTTGGTAATTAGCTAACCAGAGAGTTGGTCAGGCAAACTCGGTGGGACCGATTTGCTCTCTCGGTGAGACCGAAAAGTTACAAAAAGGAAACAGAGAGTTTACATTGCAATCTCGGTGGGACCGATCCGCTCTTTCGGTGAGACCGAAAAGTTACGAAAGGGAAACAGAGAGTTTGCAATCCCATCTCGGTGAGACCGAGATCCCTATCGGTAGAACCGATTTGCTAGGGTTTGGCAATGGCTATGACAAGTGAAACTCGGTGGCGCTGGGTTGAAAGAATCGGTAGGGCCGAGTTTGGCTTAGGGTTTAGGTCAAATGTGGATATGGAAAAGTAGTTGAGGGTTTTGGAGCATATCACTAAGCACATGAAGCAAGAGGCTCATTAAGCAACACCTCATCCCTCCTTGATAGTATTGGCTTTTCCTAAAGACTCAATGTGATCTTGGATCACTAAAATATAAAATGAAGAGTCTTGAGCTTTTGAGCTTGAGCCAATCCTTTATCCTTAGCATTTTGAGGGTTCCACTTTCACCATCCATGCCATGCCAATCATTGAGCTTTCCTGAAATAATCATCTTGGAATAGCATTAGCTTAATGAGCTATATGTTGTTATGAATTACCAAAACCACCTAGGGATAGTTGCACTTTCAATCTCCCCCTTTTTGGTAATTGATGACAACATATAGATCAAAGCTTCGACAAATAATAATAAGAATGGAATATATCGTCGCTTTGAGAAGTGTGTGATAAGTAAGAGCTCCCCCTAAATTTGTGCATATTTAAAGTTTGTTTTGGACTGCAAATGCACAAGGAGTTAGACTCATGGGTTAATCTTTCGTGTCACATACATCTTGGTGGAGCGCTCAAAATGATAAGAATTGAAATACATGCACTCATCACCAAAGAAAGTGAATGATCACATAAGATAGATAGGATAATATCAAGCATGCATAAGTGTAGCTTATGATCAAACACATGATCATCAATGTCTCACAGATAACGGCATAGTATCTCAAGCACTCAAAAGCAAACAAAGTTTGAAAAACCACCAAATAAAACAAGAGAGAATAAAAGCAACACTCTCTCTCGAAGCCTATGATCTATACATTTTCTCCCCCTTTGGCAACAAGTTACCAAAAAGTTCCTAGAAAATGCATAGTGCTAGATCGACTCTCAGGCTTGATCTTCTGGTGGTGGTGGAGTCCGGAGCACTCCAAGGACGAAGCCTTCTGTAGACGTGGTTGCAGTTGAAGCTGAAGTAGATGCTGGAGCTTGTTGGGCTGGTGCTGTAGCTGGAGCTAAGGTGGTGGCTCTGGTGTCAGGAACTGGCACTGCAATCGACCTCTGAGCTCGTGGCACTCTGGCAAATGCATCAATTGTAGTCTTGCACTTCCTCTCCTGCATATCATCCTAAAGTTGCTCCACTGTAGACTGAATTTCTGTCACCTTCACATCTAGATCATAGAACTTCTGTTCCATGATTCTTTCTAAGCTCTACTAATTCCGAGTGAGGGTGGCCAGTCCTTGCTCAATCCTCAGTGTGAATGCAATCAAGTAACCAAGCTGCTCTTGTTTGGTTTTCAAGAAATACTCCGATGCCTCCGCTTGAGTTGGCATCTTGGCAGCTTTCTCCTTCCTTGCCTTCTCCTTCTTTGCTTGTGCTTGTGCAGATGATGGTTCATTCTCATTCATGACAACTTGATTATCTTCAAAATCTGGATGGATGGGCAGATGTTCCTTGTCCAATAAGTATATGCCTGTGCCCATCTTCGAGTTGATTAACTCCTGAATTTGTGGGGCATATCCACAGCTCCTCTTCTGATCAGCTGTTGTCCTCTTAATGGTCTCTACCATGAGGCTCATCACCTTGAACTTCTATGGCACATCAAATACATGAAGCAAATTGATTGCATGGCCTCTAATCATCTTGTGATCACCTGACTTGGGCAACAGAGTGTGCCTAAGGATCCAGTTAATGGTTGGCAGCCCTGACAGAAGATAATGCACAGACCCAAACTTGAAAGTATCAAGTGCCTCATTTGGAATTTCCTTGTACATATTGGACATAGAGTTGTGGTCCATCTTCTTCTTGGCATAGATATCCAAGTCATCTTCCTGCTCCTCTAGGGCATTGATGAGCTGTGCCCACTCAGCAACAGTAGATTGGTACCTCGTACCTTCAGACATCCATGTGATCCTTCCATCTGGGTAGAAGTGTGCTGTGGAGTAGAATTGCATAATGAGTTCCTCGTTCCACTTTGTGAGCTTCTGCCCAACAAAGTCTACAACTCCACAAGCACCAAAACTGTCAATCACACCAGGATAGTGTTCCTCATTGTCCTTGATGTACTCCCAATCAACCCATCTCATGTCACAAACTATGGGCTTCTTATCAAGCAGCACTGTCTCATAGAAATCTTGTTGTTCCTTGGTGTGAAACCTGTAATCAACAGCAGTTCTTTTGCTTGAAGCATACGGGTCTGCTTCTCTCCACTTCCTCAGCCCTGAGTCTCTTCTGAGCTTCATGTCCTCAGCCACGGGATGAGCATCATTGTGGTCTGGGATCTTGGGCTTGAGCTTTCTCAGAACATGCTCTTCATCATCTTCTTCAGCAGCTTCAGGCACTGGGGTCTTGTTCTTTTCAGTTGCAGGTATGCTCCTTGTATTCCTCTTGGGTGCTGACTTGGGCTTGGAGGCAGCTTTGGGTGCTTCTTTGGGCTTAGACGTGGCAGCCCCTGATCTTATAGCATCACCCATAAGCTTAGGTGACTTAGGTGCTGGTGCAACAACCTCTTCTTCTTCTTCCTCTTCTGAGTCTCTCATGATTGAGGATCTCCCAAGCACTCTGGCAGTGGTCTTTTTGACCCTTTCCTTCCTCTTCTTCCCTTCAGCAGCAACTGGCTCTATGGGTGCAGGCTTTTCAAGAATCTGAGTTGAAGCTCTGGCCTTTGGCATAGGCTGCCTACCTGCTGGCCTTTTGATTTTCAATCCTGGCTATGTGCCTTGAGCTGAGCCATACTCCTTCTTGAGCACTACTTTCTTGGAAGTAGCTTCCTCTTCTGGCACATAGTCCTCATCCTCTGAGTCTGAGGTTCTCTTCTTCCTTTGTCTGGTGGCAGCTTTTGGCAGATTGCTAGGGGTGCTCCTGCTGCCTTCATCAGAAGAACTGGAGGGACTAGTTCCCTCACTCATGTGCACTTGCTGTTCTGACACATTCTGGCTGTCACTCTGATCTGACATGATGAACAAGCTGTCTGCTGACCCTGTGAATAGTCTATAGATGATGTAGAATAGATGAGCATCATAAAATGCAGAGATTTTTGCAAACGAATGACTCAAAATCTTAGTTTTAGTTTCCCACAGAAATCATCTCGGATCTACCGATTTTTAAACTTGGTGATACCGAAGCAGTTTTTGGAACCTAAACTAGTGAACTCGGTCAGACCGAGTCACAGTTCGGTGGCACCGAGACTGCTAGGGTTTCACAAAGTTCCAAAATCGGTCACACCGATTAGTAATTCTCGGTCAGACCGAGTTTCACTTGTGCAATGGCATGAGCCAAATCGGTGGGACCGAGTTTTTCAACTCGGTGGGTCCGAGATGGTTTCGGCGGAAACCTAACCCTAAAAATTTCGAATCAAAACTAATCTACGAACGCATTGACTGGATAGGAGTGTTTCAATCGTGGCAAGAATCATTAAGAACACAATGTGCTAGGAATCGGACGGGGAATAGCACTGTGATCGAGTCCATACCCTAGTTCGGCGGAGACTCGCTACAGCGGCAACGGCAGGGTAGAATTCCGTTGACGGCGATGGAGACCAGCGACTGGAGGCGGCTGGCGGCGAGGAGACGATCCGGAGACCACGTTGGCAGAGCGAGCTATCGCGCGGGCGAAGGGGTTCGGAGAAATTTCCAAATTTTTGCCCGTGACTATATATAGCCCGACCCTGTCGGTGTGACCAAGTGGAACAACTCGGTGGCACCGAGATGCAAAACTGTATACAGTTATTGCAACTCGGTGTGACCGAATGGTTCAAATCGGTTGCACCGAGATCGAAAATTCAGATCAACTTAATGATCTCGGTAGGAACGAAAGTAGGATATCGGTCAGACCAAGAATCATAAAGAGGTTTTGGAAGTTTAAGTCTATGATGAATCGGGGACTCCGAGTGCTCCTCACACAGAGTGGTTCGAATCTGACTTGATCAAATTTTGTGATGTAGCATGAATAGAGTTTGAGACGAGAAAAGCATAGATAGCTAGAGGAGGTTCTTAGGCATTCTTGTCCATCCACTTGGCAAAAGGAGATAATACCAAACACTCAAAACAACAAGTGGATGTCCTCGAATGAGTAAAATATGCAACCAACATGCTCACACAATAAAATGGCAATTGAAATATGTAACAAAGCATGCACAACCAATTCTAGCATCTATCAAGCAATTGGCGATGACTAGGTCATCTATATATGAGTATATTGACTTAGCAGTCAAGTGAGAACACTTGATCATAGGTCATACTCATCGTTTAAGCTCAAGTGGGGTTACCACTTTTACATAAAGCATTGTTGTGTTCACATCTTCAGAGTTGCTTTAGCTCAAGTCTTAGAGTAAAGCTCCCCCTAGATGTGATATCCCCCCTAAGAGGGATGAACTAACCTTGGGTTTTGTCGATGATGACTTCATGTAGATGTTGAAGATGTGGATGCTCAATGTTGATGTAGATCACTTGGAGCTATCCATTTGAGTGAATTGCACTTTCAATACCTACATGGGTTAGTCCCACAAGGAACAAACAAGGATATCCATAGGCATAGAGTGATGCACACACAAGATAATGTCCATGAAAACTTTAGGTTACCTTGTCCCTTGTCTTACCAACAAGAGGGTTTGTGACTCCTTGAACTAGTGCAAGATGTGGAAGTTGATTGCACTTGTTCTTGCCAAAATGATAAGAGTGTAGTATGTTGGCGGAGTCACCCTCAAGAACTCTCTAGTTCTTCTTCTTTTGGATCCACACCATCTTGATGGGAATCCTTGGAGTTGTAGTCATACTTGATGAAGTGGAACTTGAAGTGGTCTTGGGAATCCACTTGACCAAGGTCTTAGGAGCTTCTTCAAATGCATCAATTTCCTCTTGAAGCTTGTCCTTGCCTTTTTGCTTGTAGTCTTGTGGTGGAAGATCATCTTGAGCTTGTGTCCCCTTGAAGGAAGTGTCATACTTCTCTTGTTGAGGAACAAACTTTGTCTTGGGGTATTGATCTTCTTCCCACTCAACTACATTGGCATTGAACTTTCGTTCAAAACCAACACCTTGATTCTTCTGGTGCATTCCTTGCTTGCGCACAATTTCCTCGAATTGCTTACTCCCGGCAAGGCTTTTGTACACTCCTTTCTCTATAATTCCCTTAATAAGCTATTTTCTTGCTCAAGTGTAACTTGGCTAAGAGAATCATTAGTGGAATCAAGAGAACTACTAGAAGCAACAATATTGGATTTATCATGATCATTGTTACTAGTAGAGGAAGAATCTTTCTTGTTCTTGTTACTAGACTTGACTTGAGGCATGTAAGTGGATAAGAGTAAACGCTTGGCAATGTAAGAAGAACTTTTCTTGTGGAGATCATCATTGATTGCCTTTAAAACCTCATGCTCTTGCTCAAGATTGAGCTTTTCAAAGCGTAACTTCTCATGAGCTCTTAAACATTCTCGATGATCTTCGAAGATAGTTTCATGAGCTAACTTAAGAGTGTTTAGTTCTTTAGTTAGAGCTCAATCTTCTCCTTATCATTGTCATTCGTTTTATCTTGATTAGCATGATTAATTGATGTTTCATCATAGTATTCATCACTAGAGTTGTCAACAAGTAAATCATCATCACCTAACAAGTCATCTTCATCACTATTAAAATCAACATACTCGGGGTGTGTTACCTTAGGACCTTTGGTCATGAAGCATCTTCCAATTCCTTCATTTGGTGAGTCAAATATATCGTAGGAGTTGGTTGTTACAAGTGCTAGACCGGCAACACCTTCATCTTGAGTATATTTGGAGTCGGAGTGATAACTTCTCTCGGAGTGGTCGTCGGAGTCGGAGCCGGTTACCCATTCACCAACATGAGCTTGATGTCTTCGTTTTATGTAGCTCCTTGATGATTTTTCCTTCCTTTCCGAATCCTTGCTTCTCCGTGAGTATCTTCATTCATAACGATCATCTGTACTCCTTCTCTCTCTTGGTGGTGATTCTTCTCTTTTGCTTCTTCTTTTTGGCGAGTCTTCTCTTCTCTTGTAGGGAGCCGTACACTCATTGGAATAGTGTCCGGGTCTTCCACAATTGTAGCAGTTTCGCTCTTGACTAGAAGATCTTTTGTCATTGTAGGACCTTGACTTGGAGCTTCTATCTTTGCTTCTACTCTTGTAGAACTTGTTGAAGTTCTTCACCATTAAGCTCAATTCTTCATTGAAGTTTTGTTTCTCACTTGAGGATGTAGGGGCTTCACATGAGGCTTTGTAGGCACCACTTGATTTGTTGTGAAGTTCCTCTTTATCCTTAAGTGACATCTCATGAGCAACAATTCTTCCAATTACCTCCGTTGGCTTGAGATCTTTGTAATTTGGCATCATTTGGATCAATGTGCACATGGTATCATATTTTCCATCCAAGGCTCTTAGAATCTTCTTGATGATGAATCTACCGGTCATCTCTTCACTCCCTAAGCCGGCAATCTCATTTGTGATGAGAGCAAGCCTAGAGTACATTTCAGCGACACCTTCACCATCCTTCATTTTGAACTTGTCAAGTTGACTTTGAAGCACATCCAATTTGGATTCCTTGACGGAGTCAGTACCTTCGTGCATATCAATCAAAGTGTCCCAAATTTCCTTTGCATTCTCAATACGGCTGATTTTGTTAAATTCTTCGGGGCACAATCCGTTGAAGAGAATATCACAAGCTTGAGCATTGTATTGCTACATCTTCAACTCATCTGCGGTAGCTTCACGGTTTGGTTCTTTCCCATCAAAGAAGTCACCTTGCAAACCAACACACACAATAGCCCAAACGGTGGGGTTATGTCCAAGCATATGCATTTTCATTTTATGCTTCCAACTAGCAAAATTAGCACCATGAAAGTAAGGACCTCTACGGTGATAATTTCCCTCGCCAGACGCCATACTCTCCTAGGTTGTGAAACCAAGGCTATGACCACCAAAAGCTATGGAAATCAAAGCAGATGGAGACCAAAGCTCTGATACCACTTGTAGGATCGAAAGTATGTCTAGAGGGGGGGGGTGATTAGACTACTTGACCAAATAAAAACTTAACCTTTTCCCAATTTTAGTTCTTGGCAGATTTTAGCTACTTTAGGACAAGTCAAGCAATCATCACACAATTCAAGCAAGCATGCAAAGAGTATATTGGCAGCGGAAAGTAAAGCATGCAACTTGCAAGAATGTAAAGGGAAGGGTTTGGAGAATTCAAACGCAATTGGAGACACGGATGTTTTTTCCGTGGTTCGGATAGGTGGTGCTATCCTACATCCACGTTGATGGAGACTTCAACCCACGAAGGGTAACGGTTGCGCGAGTCCACGGAGGGCTCCACCCACGAAGGGTCCACGAAGAAGCAACCTTGTCTATCCCACCATGGCCATCGCCCACGAAGGACTTGCCTCACTAGCGGTAGATCTTCACGAAGTAGGCGATCTCCTTGCCCTTACAAACTCCTTGGTTCAACTCCACAATCTTGTCGGAGGCTCCCAAGTGACACCTAGCCAATCTAGGAGACACCACTCTCCAAGAAGTAACAAATGGTGTGTTGATGATGAACTCCTTGCTCTTGTGCTTCAAATGATAGTCTCCCCAACACTCAACTCTCTCTCACAGGATTTGAATTTGGTGGAAAGAAGATTTGAGTGGAAAGCAACTTGGGGAAGGCTAGAGATCAAGATTCATATGGTAGGAATGGAATATCTTGGTCTCAACACATGAGTAGGTGGTTCTCTCTCAGAACATGTGAGTTGGAAGTGTAGATGTGTTTTGATGGCTCTCTCCACGAGTGAAGAGGAGGTGGAGGGGTATATATAGCCTCCACACAAAATCCAACCGTTACACACAATTTACCAATCTCGGTGGGACCGAATCAACAAACTCGGTCAGACCAAAATAGTAAACCTAGTGACCGTTAGAGATTTTCGGTGGGACTGACATGCAACTCGGTAGGACCGATATGGTTAGGGTTAGGGCATAACGTAATCTCGGTGAGACCGATTACACAAACTCGGTGAGACCGATTTTGGTAATTAGCTAACCAGAGAGTTGGTCAGGCAAACTCGGTGGGACCGATTTGCTCTTTCGGTGAGACCGAAAAGTTACAAAAAGGAAACAGAGAGTTTACATTGCAATCTCGATGGGACCGATCCGGTCTTTCAGTGAGACCAAAAAGTTACGAAAGGGAAACAGAGAGTTTGCAATCCCATCTCGGTGAGACCGAGATCCCTATCGGTAGAACCGATTTGCTAGGGTTTGGCAATGGCTATGACAAGTGAAACTCGGTGGCGCCGGGTTGAAAGAATCGGTAGGGCCGAGTTTGGCTTAGGGTTTAGGTCAAATGTGGATATGGAAAAGTAGTTGGGGGTTTTGGAGCATATCACTAAGCACATGAAGCAAGAGGCTCATTAAGCAACACCTCATCCCTCCTTGATAGTATTGGCTTTTCCTAAAGACTCAATGTGATCTTGGATCACTAAAATATAAAATGAAGAGTCTTGAGCTTTTGAGCTTGAGCCAATCCTTTGTCCTTAGCATTTTGAGGGTTCCACTTTCACCATCCATGCCATGCCAATCATTGAGCCTTCCTGAAATAATCATCTTGGAATAGCATTAGCTCAATGAGCTATATGTTGTTATGAATTACCAAAACCACCTAGGGATAGTTGCACTTTCACCAACACAGATTCTTGGAGAAGGGGTGGTTTACAAGAAACCAACTTGATCACGAGCTCAGCATAACAGTCAGGGGGCAACCTGGTGATACTTCCGAGGAAATAATCAGAAAATCACGAACCACCGATATGTTTCTAAGCTTGGGAACAATCTTGCTTTTCAAAGTAAGACGATATGATCAAGAGAGCGAGGGACTGACACAATCCTAACTCATTGATCGAAGAGTGCACCAGGAAAAATGGACTAGGTAGCACGATCAATCTTAGGATGATGATTCAATAACCAACACGCTAAGAAATAAATTATTGTCCATTAGCTACCTAGCAACTAGTTGCTAGGAGTATTGATTTCACGCATCATGGTTCACTTGCCGGCATTCCGGTTGCGACAACACGGGACCGAGGAATGAAAAATGATGGTAAGAAGTATCACTGTGTCAAGAATTCATGAGAGAGGGTGCAATTCTCATGACAATCCTGACATAAAGGGGGTAATACTCCAGGGTAGAACAGAGCAAAAGCTGGATTGGCATTTGATCTGCAGAACACAACTACTTTGACCCAATCCTGGATATGGATGAGGTACTGGAGTTTGTTTCTCCTAATCATTCCGGAATAGAATGGCTCAATGGACCACGAGAATAATAAACATCAATAACACGGATGCACAATTACTCCTGACTATCAATTGATAGACGATGGTCGGAATATAAATGAAGAGGGACAACTCAAGAGGACATATATCTTTCGGAGTTGTGGATGCATAGATTAATATGTCGAACCAAGTTCAACAGGGTTCTTCTAGATAACCCATGCAGAGAGGTAGATCTGGCAGAATCACAATTATGAATGGAGAACTCCTCAAGAGTACTCTGATTGTGATATTTTGGTTCAAAGAACTTCTGCCTTAATGGTTCATGGTATTTGGAAGAAGGAAATACCACGGACCTCAAGGACTGTCGCAAGGTTACTAATATCCTAAAGGAACTAGCAACACTATCAACATGAGGTAAGTAGGGTGAATCTCGGGTTCAAGAACCCATGAATAGAGTACCTGCTACTACATGGCATCATGGGATGCTTACGAGAATAGTGGCCAGAATCACACACTGGGGATACAAAACATGGCTAGATCACTAGGTGACTCCCTAAAACACCTAGGTCCATAAAAATAGCTCCAACATATATGTCGAGGCAACAGAGTACCTCAACTCACCGATTAGTGTGATTAATCTGGCCCAATTGGACATCAGGAATAGGAGGAAGAGGTTTGCAAATGCATCAGACTACTTAGAAACCTAGGATGACTCGGACAAAATAACGGCTGTAAATGCTCAAAAAGATTTGAGACATCCTGCAAAATGGTGGCATAACCACTTAACATCATAATATCAAGGTTCCGAGACCAATTATGAACACACGGAAGTACTGGAAACTGAACTGCGGCATGAATCCATCAATCCTATAAGTCAACAGGTTAGCAACACGTCATCCTGATAGATAGAGGAGAAAGCCTAGTTTCTTAACCCCGTAGAAAAGAAGAGGTTGACTCAGATCAGAAGGGCATAAGGTAAAGGAGTAAAAAGAGCCTTACCTTCCCTTCCACAATCAATTCCCTTATATAACTAAAGCAGTTCTACACTCAACTTCGACCAGTTTGGCTTGGTAATCCTACAGGCAGTCAGGCTCTGATACCAAAGCTGTCAGGACCCCGATTCCAAGTCACATCGATCTAGCCGGTAACACTTCATATCACTTTGCGGCCTCACGCACGGTATTCCCACGGTGTCGCCTTACCATGGTCCGGGACCGTTTGCGCCATTTGGCTCACGTATATGATAGTGTCGCTAGCATCCATATGACAGAGAACCCGGGCCGACATGGCTAGTCGTGAACCCAAAGCGGCACTAAACTATGGGGACAGGCATACATGAATCACATCGAGCGTGTCGGTCAGCAGCGTGTGAATCCGGGCTGTAGCACTGGGCTAACAGGACTCCGGGAACCCAGGCTGTAGCAGGCTAGGCAGGACTCCGGATGTCACTGCGTGACATTTCCCTGAAGGAACAGACATAGGAACGAAGTGAAAAACATGCCGGTCAGTCAAGTGTCCTGAGCAGTAGTGCTGGGCTAACAGGACTCCAGTGAATCGAGATGTAGCGGACTACTATGGCTCATGGAAGCACTAGACTACATTTCCCCATAAGAGAGACTGCCAAGGATAAACAACTAGATTGTCGGATCCCACACATACCAAGCATTTCAATCATACACACAATATGCTCGATATGTGTAAATGCAACATGGCATCACAAGTATTTATTCATTAGGCTCCGAGGAGCGAGATATTACAAACATGGGTCTCATGACCCAACAATCATAGCATACAAGTCAAAGCACATGCGAAAGCTTAACATGTCTGAGAATAGACATCTACAAATGAAAAAGGCTAAGAAGCCTGACTATCTACCAAATCCTGCCGAGGGCACAAGATCGTAGCTGAGGTATCAAGCTAAACGTCCAAGTCCACACGGAACTACTAGCGAGACTGAAATCTCTCTGCAAAAGATAAATTAAGCAAACGTGAGTACAAAGGTACTCAGCAAGACTTACATCAGAACTAAACTACATATGCATCGGTATCAACAAGGGGGGTGGTGGAGTTTAACTGTAGCAAGCCAGCTTTGACTCAGTGGCTAACCTGAACTACGATTGCAAGCAACTCTTTTGAGGTGGCACACACGAGTCCACATATTCACCATTCAATACACTACTATGGATCCGCTCTCGTCTACCTACGAGAACGCCATCCATAGCACTCACGCTTATCTTGCGCATTTTAGAGTATCCACTTTCACTTGTCTATGAACTGTTATAGGCAACCCAGAAGTCCATTACCACGGACACGGCTATTCGAATAGATGATGTTAACCCTGCAGGGGTGTACTTCTTCACACATGCTCTCACCACTTACCGCCGTTTACAAGACATGTACTCGGCAACCTTCAAGCGTAAGCCCAACGAGGGTGTCGGCCACGGCCTACCTAAACACTCAAGTCTCTAGTCCAGGTTTATCGCCTATCCAGGTTCCATCCGCAGGGAGTCCGGCCGAGGTTTCCACATACGGCCCCGAACGATGTGAACAGGGTTCCCGGGACACCAAATGGGCGCCCGGTACACCGTGCCACGGTGTATCTACCGCATCATAGGCCACCCCTACGGTCACCGCTACGCACGGCCGCCAACACATATCCTATAAACACCAGAAACTAGTTGCAACTCCTGGAAAGAGGACAAGGGTGATCAAGAAGCCGAGAGGGTCCCTTGGTTTCGGGCCCAATGCGTAGTTGTAACTGTTTCATGGATCACAAACACAGAACTCAGTTCCTAAGAACGGTTTCAATGAGACAACCCACCATGTACTCCTACATGGCCTCTCACCGCTACCTTTACCAAATCGTGTTCACACACTTGGCTCACACATTGTAGGACATGTTTACACACCTCCGGTTCATCCCCGATGAACCAGACCTGACATGACTCTATGCAATAGCAGGCATGACAAACAAGCATGAATGAGTAGGCACATCAGGGCTCAAACAACTCCTACTCATGCTAGTGGGTTTCATCTATTTACTGTGGCAATGACATGTCATGCAGAGGAAAGGGGTTCAACTACCGCAACATGTAACAGTTGAATCGTTGTTGTCCTAATGCAGTAAAAAATAGGAGGAGCGAGAGAGTGGTTTGTATCAGAATGAACAAGGGGGTTTTGCTTGCCTGGCACTTCCAAAGATAGTATAACTCTTCATCAGTGTCATCGATCACGTCATCGGAAACATCGTCGTCTGAGAGGGGACGGTTACCGGCAAACAGGGAAGGACACAATCAATGCCATGCAACAATATGATGCATGAATGTGACATGGCAATATGCTGTTGATTTGCCTAATGCAACTAGCAACAAGTTAAATGGAGTTGGTTTGAACACTAGGTTCAAATTCAAACTCCATATGTGCTTTATTAAATGCCATTTATTTGTTTTGTCCAAAACAGAGGACAAACATTGTTCAAACATGCATGAAAATGGTACAGATGGATTCCTTGAATTTTTCTGATCATTTTTCATATATAATTTATTTCATTTGGAGTTGCGGTTGAATTTCTATGAATTTTAGAAGTTTATACTATTTTCTGGAATTTTCTGAATTATTTTTAATCTAGAAATGACTTATTGCGTCAGCATGACGTCTGTGTGACATCAGCAGGTCAACTGAGCTGTTCTGGGTCAAAACTGACCAGTGGGTCCCACTGGTCAGTGACACGGTGCTGGCCAGGGTCACTGACAGGTGGGCCCGGTCAATGTTGACTTGACCAAAGTCAAAGCTGACACGTGGGGTCCACACGTATTAGTACTAATCCTAATAGAAAATTAGACTAACCTAATTAGTCACAGGGTCCCACACGTCAGTGGCTCTAGAGGGGTCATTAGTGGGCTCATTAGCAACTAATGATGTCACCACATTGGCACGACCGGGGATTAGCCGCTGGCGACCTCGACAGACGGCGGAGGCACGCCGGAATCGCTACTCCGGCGACGGTTTGATGCGCGGGAGGGATCTACGGGTTCCTGGCGTTGCGGCGCTTCTAGTGGTGGTGGCGGATGGTGCTGGAGTGGCCGAAGAGTGGCCGACAACGAGCTTTAGCGGCGGCCGGAGCTCGGGCGAGCTCGGGTTCGGCGATGCGGGGCACGGAAGGAACCATGGGTGGTCGTATTAGACTCGCTGGAGTACGGTGAGTGTAGCCGTGAGCTCGGATGCGGGCTTGCGCGGCCGTAGCCACGGGTATGCCATGGCCGGCGGCGAGAGGCTTCGGTCATGGTTGGGGATCGGGGCTAGATCGCGCGGGGGACGACGGGGCAAGAGGGAATCGGGTCAACGGCTCACCGCGGAGCTGCAGGGATGGTTAGCGGGCTCGGGGGCGCGCCGGAGTGGCCGAATCGACGGAGAAGGGCGCCGGAGCCAAAGCTTGAAGACGATGATGATGGAGGCTGCTCGGGGCCTCCATGCTTCCTTCCTTCGGTGCAGAGGTGAAGCGAGATGTGGCGAAGGCTCTGGATAGCTCGGGGAGGCAAGGCGACGACGGTGGGCGCGGCGGCTCACGGCGGCTTGCTCAGGCGCGTGAGGGGAAGAGCGACGGAGAGAGACAGAGGAAAGAGGAGGGCACGAGCAGAGAGTGAGAGGACGAGGGGGTCGGGGGGGTCTGCGTGGTGGCGACCAGGCAGTCGAGGGGGGGGGCACGCAGGCAGGGAGGAGCTAGCGCGGCTCGCCGGCCATCGGGCACGCAGCTGCTTCTCCTCCTGGCAGGAGGAAGAAGACAGTGCTGCCCCTGGTGGGCCGAGCTGGCTTTGGCCAGTAGGCCACTACAGTGGTGGGCTGCACGGTAAGATTCCTCTTTTTTTATATTTCCTGTTTTCTATTATTCTGCAACTTTGTGGCTTTATTAAAAATACTTAGATACTTCCAAAAATCACCAAACTGCTCATGCTCACTGTATGGAATAAACCCAACATGAAACATTTCAGTTTGGGATTATTTGGACATTATTTCTTATATAACAGAAGTAATTCCAACCCAAATATATTATTGATTTAAATCAAAGGCCCAAATAAATTATTTCTGTGACTCCCAAAATATTGGTTTGAATTTCACCTCATGCCAATATTTTCACAGAATAACAGGAACATTTTCTTGGACTCATTTGATGAGGTTTAAATGTTGGTTATTTTTAGAGGTTTTCTGAGGCTTGGAAAATTCCTCAATTCAAATTTCAATCAAATTTAAACATGATGCAGCAACCAAACTAGTCCAAGGCCAGGGTAAAGCTAGGGCTGTGACAGTAGGAGCCAATATGAGCATCCAGGTTCCGCTATTGGTTATTGACCGGAGACGTGTCTCGGTCATGTCTACATAGTTCTCGAACTCGTAGGGTCTGCACGCTTAACGTTACGATGACAGTTATATTATGAGTTTATATGTTTTGATGTACCGAAGGTTGTTCAGAGTCCCGGATGTGATCAAGGACATGACGAGGAGTCTCGAAATGGACGAGACATAAAGATTGATATATCGGAAGCCTATATTTGGATGTCGGAAGTGTTCCGGGTGAAATCGGGATTTTACCGGAGTACCGGGAGGTTAGCGAAACCCCCCGGGGGCTTAATGGGCCTACATGGGCCTTAGTGGAAATAGAGGGAAGCAAGGGAAGTGTGGGGCGCGCCCCCCAAGGCCCAAACCGAATTGGTTTAGGGCAACGGGGCCGGCCCCCTCTTTCCTTCTTCCCCTCTTTCTTTCCTTCTCCCAAATCCTATTCCAACTAGGAAAGGGGGGAGTCCTACTCCTGGTGGGAGTAGGACTCCTCCTGGTGCGCCCTCTCCCTGGCCGGCCGCACTCCCCCTTGCTCCTTTATATACGGGGGCAAGGGGCACCCCATAGACACAACAATTGATCTCTTGATCTCTTAGCCGTGTGCGGTGCCCCCCTCCACCATAGTCCACCTCGATAATACAGTAGCGGTGCTTAGACGAAGCCCTGCGTCAGTAGAACATCAACATCGGCACCATGCCGTCGTGCTGACGAAACTCTCGCTCCACACTCGGCTGGATTGGAGTTCGAGGGACGTCATCGGGTTGAGCGTGTGCTGAAGTTGGAGGTGCCGTACGTTTGGTACTTGATCGGTCGGATCGTGAAGACGTATGACTACATCAACCGCGTTGTGCTAATGCTTCCGCTTTCGGTCTACGAGGGTACGTAGACAACACTCTCCCTTCTCGTTGCTATGCATCACCATGATCTTGCGTGTGCGTAGGAAAATTTTGAAATTACTACGTTCCCCAACACCTTACACCACATCCGCCATGGCGGCAGGCGGCAACGCTCAGTGGGAGAGCCTTTCGACAGAGGTGAAGCACGAGGTGGCCGCCTGGCGGAGCAGTCATGTCAGGCGAATCGAGGTCAGTATGCCGGCCAGCTGGTCCAAGGTCTCCGACGATGAGGACGACCCCATGATGGAGACGGCCTCCGATGAGCCGCACTGCAGCCCGCGCCTGTGCATGCCGGCTTCACCATGGAGCAGGCGCAGATGCACTACAACGCCGCCATGGCGGAAGAGCAGCCTGCGTCGGCGCTTATGTCGGCATTCCAGCAGGAGTAGGAGGAACATCGGTACAACTTGTTCCTCCTAGAGCAGCATTGACCGGCAGAGGGCCAGATCGACGGCAAGCGCGCGAGCGAAGAGGCCTGGGCGAACCTCAACTTCTTCGCGGAGCAGCGTGCGATCTACGAGGCCGTCCGCGCTCGAGCCACCACTCGCCCTGAAGTGGACGCCACAGAGGCGCGGTTATAGGCGATCGCGGACAAGAACAACGCCAGTTGTGCCTCCTATGCTTCTCGACAAACTATCGGGCGACCCGGTTGGACGACGACAGTGAAGGAAATATGCCCTAGAGGCAATAATAAAGTTATTATTTATTTCCTTATATCATGATAAATGTTTATTATTCATGCTAGAATTGTATTAACCGGAAACATAATACATGTGTGAATACATAGACAAACAGAGTGTCACTAGTATGCCTCTACTTGACTAGCTCGTTAATCAAAGATGGTTATGTTTCCTAACCATGAACAAAGAGTTGTTATTTGATTAACGAGGTCACATCATTAGTTGAATGATCTGATTGACATGACCCATTTCATTAGCTTAGCACCCGATCATTTAGTATGTTGCTATTGCTTTCTTCATGACTTATACATGTTCCTATGACTATGAGATTATGCAACTCCCGTTTGCCGGAGGAACACTTTGGGTACTACCAAACGTCACAACGTAACTGGGTGATTATAAAGGAGTACTACAGGTGTCTCCAATGGTAGATGTTGGGTTGGCGTATTTCGAGATTAGGGTTTGTCACTCCGATTGTCGGAGAGGTATCTTTGGGCCCTCTCGGTAATACACATCACATAAGCCTTGCAAGCATTATAACTAAGATGTTACTTCTGAGATGATGTATTACGGAATGAGTAAAGAGACTTGCCAGTAACGAGATTGAACTAGGTATTGGATACCGACGATCGAATCTCGGGCAAGTAACATACCGATGACAAAGGGAACAACGTATGTTGTTATGCGGTCTGACCGATAAAGATCTTCGTAGAATATGTAGGAGCCAATATGGGCATCCAGGTCCCGCTATTGGTTATTGACTGGAGACGTGTCTCGGTCATGTCTACATTGTTCTCGAACCGTAGGGTCTGCACGCTTAACGTTACGATGACAGTTATTATGAGTTTATGCATTTTGATGTACTGAAGGTTGTTCGGAGTCACGGATGTGATCACGGACATGACGAGGAGTCTCGAAATGGTCGAGACATAAAGATTGATATATTGGAAGCCTATGTTTGGACATCGGAAGTGTTCCGGGTGAAATCGGCAATTTTACCGGAGTACCGGGAGGTTACCGGAACCCCCCCGGGAACCAAATGGGCCTTATTGGGCCTTAGTGGAAAGGTGAAAGGGGCAGCCCAAGGTGGGCTGCGCGCCTCCTCCCCTTCCCTAGTCCTATTAGGACTAGGAGAGGTGGCCGGCCCCCTTCTCCCTCTCTCTCTCTCGAGGAGTCCTATTCGAAATAGGATTGGGGGGGAGTCCTACTCCCGGTAGGAGTAGGACTCCTCCTGCGCCCTCCTCTCCTTGGCCGGCCAGCCCTCCCCCTGGCAACCTTTATATACGGGGGCAGGGGGCACCTCTAGACACACAAGTTGATCATTGAGATCGTTCCTTAGCCGTGTGCGGTGCCCCCTGCCACCAAATTCCACCTCGATCATATCGTTGTAGTGCTTAGGCGAAGCCCTACGTCGTTAGTACATCAAGATCGTCACCACGCCGTCGTGCTGACGGAACTCTTCCTCGACGCTTTGCTGGATCGGAGCCCGAGGATCGTCATTGAGCTGAACGTGTGCTAAGAACTCGGAGGTGCCGGAGTAACGGTGCTTGGATCGGTCGGACCGGGAAGAAGACGTACGACTACTTCCTCTACGTTGTGTCAACGCTTCCGTTGCGATCTACAAGGGTACGTAGATCAGACTCTCCCCCTCGTTGGTATGCATCACCATGATCCTGCGTGTGCGTAGGATTTTTTTTGAAATTACTACGTTCCCCAACAGTGGCATCCGAGCCTAGGTTTTATGGTTTGATGTTATTTGCACGAGTAGAACACAAGTGAGTTGTGGGCGATACAAGTCATACTGCCTACCAGCATGTCATACTTTGGTTCAGCAGTATTGTTGGACGAGACGACCCGGACCAACCTTACGCGTACGCTTACGCGAGACCGGTTCCCTCGACGTGCGTTGCACATAGATGGCTTGCGGGCGACTGTCTCTCCAACTTTAGTTGAACCGAGTGTGGCTACGCCCGGTCCTTGAGAAGGTTAAAACAGAGTCTATTGGACAAACTATCGTTGTGGTTTTGATGCGTAGGTGAGATGAGTTCTTGCTTAAGCCCGTAGCAGCCACGTAAAACTTGCAACAACAAAGTAGAGGACGTCTAACTTGTTTTTGCAGGGCATGTTGTGATGTGATATGGTCAAGGCATGATGCTAAATTTTATTGTATGAGATGATCATGTTTTGTAACCAAGTTATTGGCAACTGGCAGGAGCCATATGGTTGTCGCTTTATTACTAAGCGGTAGTGATAGTCGTGGAAGCATAAGATTGGCGAGACGACAATGATGCTACGATGGATATCAAGGTGTCGTGCCGGTGACGATGGTGATCATGACGGTGCTTCGGAGATGGAGATCACAAGCACAAGATGATGATGGCCATATCATATCACTTATATTGATTGCATGTGATGTTTATCCTTTTATGCATCTTATCTTGCTTTGATTGACGGTAGCATTATAAGATGATCTCTCACTAAATTATCAAGAAGTGTTCTCCCTGAGTATGCACCGTTGCCAAAGTTCGTCGTGCCCAGACACCACGTGATGATCGGGTGTGATAAGCTCTACGTCCATCTACAACGGGTGCAAGCCAGTTTTGCACACGTAGAATACTCAGGTTAAACTTGATGAGCCTAGCATATGCAGATATGGCCTCGGAACACAGAGACCGAAAGGTCGAGCGTGAATCATATAGTAGATATGATCAACATAACGATGTTCACCATTGAAAACTACTCCATCTCACGTGATGATCGGTTATGGTTTAGTTGATTTGGATCACGTGATCACTTAGAGGATTAGAGGGATGTCTATCTAAGTGGGAGTTCTTAAGTAATCTGATTAACTGAACTTAAACTTATCATGAACTTAGTACCTGATAGTATCTTGCTTGTTTATGTTGATTGTAGATAGATGGCTCGTGCTGTTGTTCCGTTGAATTTTAATGCGTTCCTTGAGAAAGCAAAGTTGAAAGATGATGATAGCAATTACACGGACTGGGTCCGTAACCTGAGGATTATCCTCATCGCTGCACAGAAGAATTACGTCCTGGAAGCACCGCTGGGTGCCAGGCCTGCTGCTGGAGCAACACCAGATGTTATGAACGTCTGGCAGAGCAAAGCTGATGACTACTCGATAGTTCAGTGTGCCATGCTTTACGGCTTAGAATCGGGACTTCAACGACGTTTTGAACGTCATGGAGCATATGAGATGTTCCAGGAGTTGAAGTTAATATTTCAAGCAAATGCCCGAATTGAGAGATATGAAGTCTCCAATAAGTTCTATAGCTGCAAGATGGAGGAGAACAGTTCTGTCAGTGAGCATATACTCAAAATGTCTGGGTATAATAATCACTTGATTCAGATGGGAGTTAATCTTCCAGATGATTGCGTCATTGACAGAATTCTCCAATCACTGCCACCAAGCTACAAGAGCTTCGTGATGAACTATAATATGCAAGGGATGAACAAAACTATTCCCGAGCTCTTCGCAATGCTGAAAGCTGCGGAGGTAGAAATCAAGAAGGAGCATCAAGTGTTGATGGTCAACAAGACCACTAGTTTCAAGAAAAAGGGCAAAGGGAAGAAGAAGGGGAACTTCAAGAAGAACAGCAAGCAAGTTGCTGCTCAGGAGAAGAAACCCAAGTCTGGACCTAAGCCTGAAACTGAGTGCTTCTACTGCAAGCAGATTGGTCACTGGAAGCGGAACTGCCCCAAGTATTTGGCGGATAAGACGGATGGCAAGGTGAACAAAGGTATATGTGATATACATGTTATTGATGTGTACCTTACTAGAGCTCGCAGTAGCACCTGGGTATTTGATACTGGTTCTGTTGCTAATATTTGCAACTCGAAACAGGGACTACGAAATAAGCGGACACTAGCAAAGGACGAGGTGACGATGCGCGTGGGAAACGGTTCCAAAGTCGATGTGATCGCGGTCGGCACGCTACCTCTACATCTACCTTCGGGATTAATATTAGACCTAAATAATTGTTATTTGGTGCCAGCGTTGAGCATGAACATTATATCTGGATCTTGTTTAATGCGAGACGGTTATTCATTTAAATCGGAGAATAATGGTTGTTCTATTTATATGACTAATATCTTTTATGGTCATGCACCCTTGAAGAGTGGTCTATTCTTGTTAAATCTCGATAGTAGTGATACACATATTCATGATGTTGAAACCAAAAAATGCAGAGTTGATAATGATAGTGCAACTTATTTGTGGCACTGCCGTTTAGGTCATATTGGTGTAAAGCGCATGAAGAAACTCCATACTGATGGGCTTTTGGAACCACTTAATTATGAATCATTGGTACTTGCGAACCGTGCCTCATAGGCAAGATGACTAAAACACCGTTCTCCGGTACTATGGAGAGAGCAACAGATCTGTTGGAAATCATACATACCGATGTATGTGGTCCGATGAATATTGAGGCTCGTGGCGGATATCGTTATTTTCTCACCTTCACAGATGATTTAAGCAGATATGGGTATATCTACTTAATGAAACATAAGTCTGAAACATTTGAAAAGTTCAAAGAATTTCAGAGTGAAGTTGAAAATCATCGTAACAAGAAAATAAAGTTTCTACGATCTGATCGTGGAGGAGAATATTTGAGTTACGAGTTTGGTGTACATTTGAAAAATTGTGGAATAGTTTCGCAACTCACGCCACCCGGAACACCATAGCGTAATGGTGTGTCCGAACGTCGTAATCGTACTTTACTAGATATGGTGCGATCTATGATGTCTCTTACTGATTTACCGCTATCGTTTTGGGGATACGCTTTAGAGACGGCCGCATTCACATTAAATAGGGCACCATCAAAATCCGTTGAGACGACGCCTTATGAACTATGGTTTGGCAAGAAACCAAAGTTGTCGTTTCTTAAAGTTTGGGGCTGCGATGCTTATCTGAAAAAGCTTCAACCTGATAAGCTCGAACCCAAAGCGGAGAAATGTGTCTTCATAGGATACCCAAAGGAGACTGTTGGGTACACCTTCTATCACAGATCCGAAGGCAAGACATTCGTTGCTAAGAATGGATCATTTCTAGAGAAGGAGTTTCTCTCGAAAGAAGTGAGTGGGAGGAAAGTAGAACTTGACGAGGTAACTGTACCTGCTCCCTTATTGGAAAATAGTACATCACAGAAAACTGTTTCTGCGACACCTATACCAATTAGTGAGGAAGCTAATGATGATGATTATGAAACTTCAGGACAAGATACTACTGAACCACGTAGATCAACCAGAGCAAGATCCGCACCAGAGTGGTATGGTAATCCAGTTCTGGAAGTCGTGCTACTAGATCATGATGAACCTACGAACTATGAAGAAGCGATGGTGAGCCCAGATTCCGCAAAGTGGCTTGAAGCCATGAAATCTGAGATGGGATCCATGTTGACTTGCCCGATGATCGGCAAGCAATTGAGAATAAATGGATCTTCAAGAAAAAGACTGACGCTGACGGTAATGTTACTGTCTATAAAGCTCGACTTGTCGCAAAAGGTTTTCGACAAGTTCAAGGGGTTGACTACGATGAGACCTTCTCACCCGTAGCGATGCTTAAGTCTGTCAGAATCATGTTAGCAATTGCCGCATTTTATGATTATGAAATTTGGCAGATGGATGTCAAAACTGCATTCCTGAATGGATTTCTAGAAGAAGAGTTGTATATGATGCAACCGGAAGGTTTTGTCGATCCAAAGGGAGCTAACAAAGTGTGCAAACTCCAGCGATCCATTTATGGACTGGTGCAAGCATCTCAGAGTTGGAATAAACGCTTTGATAGTGTGATCAAAGCATTTGGCTTTATACAGACTTTTGGAGAAGCCTGTATTTACAAGAAAGTGAGTGGGAGCTCTGTAGCATTTCTGATATTATATGTGGATGACATATTGCTGATTGGAAATGATATAGAATTTCTGGATAGCATAAAGGGATACTTGAATAAGATTTTTTCAATGAAAGACCTCGGTGAAGCTGCTTACATATTGGGCATTAAGATCTATAGAGATAGATCAAGACGCTTAATTGGACTTTCACAAAGCACATACCTTGACAAGATTTTGAAGAAGTTCAAAATGGATCAAGCAAAGAAAGGGTTCTTGCCTGTGTTACAAGGTGTGAAGTTGAGTCAGACTCAATGCCCGACCACTGCAGAAGATAGAGAGAAAATGAAAGATGTTCCCTATGCTTCAGCCATAGGCTCTATCATGTATGCAATGCTGTGTACCAGACCTGATGTGTGCCTTGCTATAAGTTTAGCAGGGAGGTACCAAAGTAATCCAGGAGTGGATCACTGGAC
Source organism: Triticum monococcum (assembly GCA_034509565.1). Lineage (NCBI taxonomy): Eukaryota > Viridiplantae > Streptophyta > Magnoliopsida > Poales > Poaceae > Triticum > Triticum monococcum. The sequence continues at coordinate 679,827,597 of CM067845.1, forward strand.
AGCGGTCAAGAACATCCTGAAATACCTGAAAAGGACTAAGGATATGTTTCTCGTATATGGAGGTGACAAAGAGCTCATCGTAAGAGGTTACGTTGATGCAAGCTTTGACACTGATCCGGACGATTCTAAATCGCAAACCGGATACGTGTTTACTTTAAACGGTGGAGCTGTCAGTTGGTGCAGTTCTAAACAAAGCGTCGTAACGGGATCTACATGTGAAGCGGAGTACATAGTTGCTTCGGAAGCAGCGAATGAAGGAGTCTAGATGAAGGAGTTCATATCCGATCTAGGTGTCATACCTAGTGCATCGGGTCCAATGAAAATCTTTTGTGACAATACTGGTGCAATTGCCTTAGCAAAGGAATCCAGATTTCACAAAAGGACCAAACACATCAAGAGACGCTTCAACTCCATCCGGGATCTAGTCCAGGTGGGAGACATAGAGATTTGCAAGATACATACGGATCTGAATGTTGCAGACCCGTTGACTAAGCCTCTTCCACGAGTAAAACATGATCAGCACCAAGGCTCCATGGGTGTTAGAATCATTACTGTGTAATCTAGATTATTGACTCTAGTGCAAGTGGGAGACTGAAGGAAATATGCCCTAGAGGCAATAATAAATTTATTATTTATTTCCTTATATCATGATAAATGTTTATTATTCATGCTAGAATTGTATTAACCGGAAACATAATACATGTGTGAATACATAGACAAACAGAGTGTCACTAGTATGCCTCTACTTGACTAGCTCGTTAATCAAAGATGGTTATGTTTCCTAACCATGAACAAAGAGTTGTTATTTGATTAACGAGGTCACATCATTAGTTGAATGATCTGATTGACATGACCCATTTCATTAGCTTAGCACCCGATCGTTTAGTATGTTGCTATTGCTTTCTTCATGACTTATACATGTTCCTATGACTATGAGATTATGCAACTCCCGTTTGCCGGAGGAACACTTTGGGTACTACCAAACGTCACAACGTAACTGGGTGATTATAAAGGAGTACTACAGGTGTCTCCAATGGTAGATGTTGGGTTGGCGTATTTCGAGATTAGGGTTTGTCACTCCGATTGTCGGAGAGGTATCTTTGGGCCCTCTCGGTAATACACATCACATAAGCCTTGCAAGCATTATAACTAAGATGTTAGTTGTGAGATGATGTATTACGGAACGAGTAAAGAGACTTGCCAGTAACGAGATTGAACTAGGTATTGGATACCGACGATCGAATCTCGGGCAAGTAACATACCGATGACAAAGGGAACAACGTATGTTGTTATGCGGTCTGACCGATAAAGATCTTCGTAGAATATGTAGGAGCCAATATGGGCATCCAGGTCCCGCTATTGGTTATTGACTGGAGACGTGTCTCGGTCATGTCTACATTGTTCTCGAACCGTAGGGTCCGCACGCTTAACGTTACGATGACAGTTATTATGAGTTTATGCATTTTGATATACCGAAGGTTGTTTGGAGTCCCGGATGTGATCACGGACATGACGAGGAGTCTCGAAATGGTCGAGACATAAAGATTGATATATTGGAAGCCTATGTTTGGACATCGGAAGTGTTCCGGGTGAAATCGGCAATTTTACCGGAGTACCGGGAGGTTACCGGAACCCCCCGGGAACCAAATGGGCCTTATTGGGCCTTAGTGGAAAGGTGAAAGGGGCAGCCCAAGGTGGGCTGCGCGCCTCCTCCCCTCCCCTAGTCCTATTAGGACTAGGAGAGGTGGCCGGCCCCCTTCTCCCTCTCTCTCTCTCTCGAGGAGTCCTATTAGGAATAGGATTGGGGGGGGGGAGTCCTACTCCCGGTAGGAGTAGGACTCCTCCTGCGCCCTCCTCTCCTTGGCCGGCCAGCCCTCCCCCTGGCAACCTTTATATACGGGGGCAGGGGGCACCTCTAGACACACAAGTTGATCATTGAGATCGTTCCTTAGCCGTGTGCGGTGCCCCCTGCCACCAAATTCCACCTCGATCATATCGTTGTAGTGCTTAGGCGAAGCCCTACGTCGGTAGTACATCAAGATCGTCACCACGCCGTCGTGCTGACGGAACTCTTCCTCGACGCTTTGCTGGATCGGAGCCCGAGGATCGTCATCGAGCTGAACGTGTGCTAAGAACTCGGGGGTGCCGGAGTAACGGTGCTTGGATCGGTCGGACCGGGAAGAAGACGTACGACTACTTCCTCTATGTTGTGTCAACGCTTCCGTTGCGATCTACAAGGGTACGTAGATCAGACTCTCCCCCTCGTTGCTATGCATCACCATGATCCTGCGTGTGCGTAGGAATTTTTTTGAAATTACTACGTTCCCCAACAGACAGTGCTCGCGCCACCATTTCCATCATGGACCTCACGTCCACCGGCGATGGACAGGTCACGGACTCCTCCGAGGATGAGTAGGGCACGGGAGGCGACAGGGCCATGTGTCCCATGTGGGCTGGTCTGTCTCCCGTGTTCTACTCTTCCTTGTCAGAGACCACAACTTCACTTCACGGGTCTTACCATCGGTGCCCATGGAGACGACGGATGGGGGAGGTGGTCGCCGACACGGAATAGAAAGGAAATGTATGGCAGCCGGCCTCCGTTGTACGATAGGTTTAGGGCCGGGTTTCTTTTTGTTCTAAATATTTGAAATGTAATGAGAATCTGGCGTGTTTGCATGAATCTTGTCTGGTTTATATGTAAATCAGCCGTGTTTGTATGAATTTCATTCGGTTAGTTGAAACGTTGTTTGAAATATATGCGGCAGCGTTGGATGGCCGGCTCTCGCATCCATGTCCATGGACTGATCCCCTGTTCGCGAACGGATGTGGCAAAAAATTTATGGGTCGCCGTTGGAGATGCCCTAATAAATCAGAAAGGAGCTAGTACCTCTCAAGTCCTTTTTTTTTTTTACTTTCGGGAAATGCTCAAGTCCTGTTTGATGGGGTTTGAAATTAAACACTTGAATTCGATATTTACTTGCGCATCAACCAATTAGATTCCCGCCAAAAGGAAAAAAAACAGCAATTAGATTACTCCTACGTGATTATACGTCAAACACAACCCGAGAGAAAAAGTACCAACTGAGGTTCGTTTCCTTGGTTATTGCATTCAGCCAATTATATCATTTATTCAATCAAAACGACAGTGATGGCACTCGCGAGAGTCAAGAGTGAGACGTATACCTGCAAAAACCGACGAAGGACCAACCAATGGGGCCACTTATCTTGGGTCATGGATGATCATATGGTTCACTTATATTCAAGTGATCTTCCAAGGTAAGCACGTACGCCAATTTTAATGCCACTCCAGCATGAATGCACTGCTCGATTAAATTGTGCACCTGCGTGTCATCCTGCATTAGTTTTTGTCTTACCCCATTAATAGAATATTATAAGCTCGCCGGCGCCCTAATGCAGGTCGCCGCGGCAGGCTTCCGATTCATTGGAAGAGCAAGCACAAAGGACTCGCTTCGGTTTACCAGTGCTGATAGACACGTAACTATTTGTATTTTACAAGGTTTACCTATCTTATAACAAACAAGGGTTTTCTTCCGCTTTATATAAAAGGCAATCATCACCTAACAAGCCGATATAAACGCACACCCCACACCATCACAACACACACCTAAGGCTAGATCCAAGGACGCTGAAAACAGCAACACCACCCCAAACAACTCCAAAAAAAACATCGGATGAAACACTAAGCACTGCTATGAAGTCGTCGGGGCCCTCAAACATGGATGAGCCACCGCGATGTGAAGAAGCCGTGCATGATGAACAATGGGCTCCAAGGCGGTGCCTTCGGGAAGGGAACGACACCGGAGTGCCGCCACAGCCCAATCCAAGGATTAGGGTTTCCCTCGGAGCACCACGGCGACAAGTGAGATACCACGACGATGCCTTCAAGGAGACAACGCTAGAGCGCCCCTGCCGCCGGCCTGACAAGTCAGAGCGGATTTTCACCTCGGCGAACACTCACCGTCACCAATTGGGGTACGGACTACCGCACCACTGCCCTTTAACGACACACCCCGACCATCATATGCCACCCACGCGGCCATGGTGACCGGATAGTGCCCGAGCCGCGTGCTCCGCCCGCGAGCACCCCGGCTACCACCAGTAGGGCCGCCGCCCAAGCATCTGAGCCCAATCCTCAACCACAGATACACCGTACCGACGCGGCCGACCGGAAAGGGCAGAAGACCCCCCTTCCACCCCAAAGCGGACACCTTGGGAGGTTGGTGGCCTCAGTGGCTAGATCTGGGCCATGGGAACTCCGTCAGCCACACGTTGCAGTCGCCAGATGCAATGGAGGGGCACCCATGCCCCCTTCCCAAAGTCCCCTGCCACCTCCGGCAAGTCCCCGCGCGCACCAACACCGCACCACGGAGTCACCCCTGCCTGTCGAGCCCGTACCTGAATCCGTAGAAGGAGGAAGCCCACCCGAGTCAACCGCGGATGAACAGACGCCGGAGCAAGTTCAGCCGTCGCCGCGAGCAGACCAGGCCGACCACGCGGCTGCAGCCAAGCCGCTGCAAACCACCACCATGCAGAGCCCTCGAGGGACCTCCGCTACCACCCCGCAACACCCGCTGCCGCCAGGGACCAAATCCACCGCCTGATCTGACCTTGCAGCAGTCGCCGCACGCAGACACCCTCTAGGTTGCTAGCAGCCCCCGCCATAGGCCAGCACCCCGCTCGTGAAGCCGTCCCGCGCCTACCATGGACCACGGGTGGAGGGGAAAGGGAGGCCTCGTTGCCGCCCCTGCCGGCCAGGCTTCGCCCGACGGCCCCGTCAGGCGGCGGCGAGGGAGGCGTGCAGAAGAGGGGGAGAGGAGGCGGCGGGTGAGGTTCCCCTCGGGGCGCTCGCGGGAGTGCCGCGAGAGGGGACGGGAACGAGGAACTTGCCAATACCCCGTGTCCTCAGACTGTTCACTCTTCTAGCTATCTTATTACAAACCAAGAGTGAAAATGCGTTAGGAATTCCATTAAAATACAAATTCTTGATTCTTTTGCGGACATGGGAGATCTACCGGAGACATAGTTTGGACATCATAGACAAATTGATCTTGTTTTGCCATCTCGATCGCCCACCATTTCCTTGATGAGTCACCTATGAACTCGTCGAAACCATCATTGCAATATGTTCTCTCCCTTGTCTCGGTATAATCCCATATAAGGAGGAGTAAGACTATTACAGACGCATCAGGGGGGCGAACAAGACTAAACTTGTGCTCCATGTTCATTTGATGACCTAAGGTGACGCCTCACTACCAAACAAATCCAGGAACGACTACCATGCTGCTGCTAGGCATTTTGCGAAGCACCCTCAACAGTTGTCATCGACTGTAGGTATCCTTGGATCATTGGATCGAATCTACGACATCGACCTCGATATCATCATCATCAACAACTTTGATCTTGCTCGAGATCAAGGAAAAATCCGACTATGAAGCTTGGGGGCTCCACATTAACATTAGCCCTCGTGCAACCGTGGACTGCAGGACTTACTGTTGCCAGGCCATGCCGCACTGCAAGAGCATTACACACGAAGATCTTAATCTTTTCAGGATAATTTTAGTTTGCAAAAAAACATGTATACAAAAGGGGCTACACCATCCACCAATGGGAAGGTAGCAGTAGCAGCTTCAGAACGTGGAATTTGAGCTGTAGCAGGACTGCAGGAGCAATGGAAGTGCTTTGCTTGCTTCCCCTCTCATTGTCATGTGCTTGCCTCTTCCATCACGGCTGCCAATACCGTGCTTGTATAGGATGGTTTGGTTTGTGTCTGTATTATCACTGCTCGAGCTCTCTTGGTTCCTCCCGACCTTCTCTGTTTTGGCTCATTTTAGTCGAGTCACGCTGAAGCTGTCTGAATTTTCTGTTCATGTTCATTTCATCGGAAGTTAATTTGCAGTTCATGATTCCTGCATGACAATCAGTGGTGGATGGACTAACAGTAGCCATGTCCCCTGTGCTAATATTGTTTGTATATAAACGATATCTGGGGCTTAATTTCTTTCATTAGAGAGCTTTGGTTGAACTGATTAAGTTGCTTGGTTTCTGCTAACTGAAACGCGGTAGTCTCATGACTACTTTTAGTCATGAGACTAAAATGTATCCAAGCACCCTTTTATTGTTTGTATATCAACGATATCTGGGGCTTAATTTCTTTCATTAGAGAGCTTTGGTTGAAGTGATTAGGTAGCTTGGTTTCTGCTAACTGAAACCGTAGGCTTCCTCAAAAAGAAAAGAAAAGAAAAGCAGTCAAAACGAAACAAAACAAAACAAAAGGAATCGGAAAACAGTTCAATTAGCGCTTGATTACATTCGGTTGCAATCAATCAATTTGAGCAGGGTCACTAGCTAGGTTGGCAACTGCCACCTAGTGAGTGAGTATATGTGAATATATGGGCTACGGTGCAAACAAGCTAGCACCGATATTGTCAGAACACAATCTTTACACACCTCCATGTCTCCTCAGTCAGCGGCTAATCACCTCATGTCTAGTAACAAATGGTCCTCGGCGTGTCCTACTCCTCCACTTTATCCAGGCTGCAAAGCGACCATCACATGTATGTATGGACAAGACATATATCAGACGAAGAAAACATCTCCCTCTGCAAGGAACATACATGCGATACAGTAGCACAAACAAACAATGTGATTCAGAAAGCAGCAGAGGTCTGTACCTGCAGTTCCGTGGCGCGCTCCATGAGGCGGAGCGCTTGTCCGGGGCCCTGAGAGACATGAAGCTCCTCCAGTCGTGGAGGATGAGGGTGAGGTCGGCGATCTTGCGGCGGAGGCCGACGCAGCAGTTGGCGTGCATGGTGCAGACGGTGCTGAGGTTGCGGCTGGGCTCGCAGAGGCCCCCGAAGAATTCGGTGCTGAGGAACCTGATCCTGACCCCGACCTCGGCGAGGTAGCGGTCGGCCTTGATGAGGTTGAGCACGTCCTGGTCGTGCAGGCCCGGGTGGCGCTCCCTGGCGGCGTACCAGTAGCGGTAGAGCTCCACGGTCTCGGTGTTGGCGCGCGCGTAGGCGAAGCCGCCGTTGGGCGCGTTGCCGAGGACGTCGTCGGGGTCGCCGGTGAAGTGGTCGCACGCGATCTGAAAGTCGCCGTCGGGGTAGAGGCGCGGCAGCGGGCTGCGCAGCCACACGATGTCCGTGTCGGTGAAGATGAAGCTGTAGCCCTTCTCCAGGACCTGGCGGAGGAAGTCGATCCGGCGCCACATCATCCGCAGGTACCCGTCCGTCATGAAGTTCTTCTGGCCGGAGAAGTCGACGCCCTCGGTGGCCACGGCGAGGCAGTGCGGGTGGATCTGCTTGCAGCGGCGGTGCGCGGCGAGGTCGAGCGAGACGATGACGAGGTGGTCCAGCAGCTCCCGGGTGTGCTCGCCCACCCGGAAGCTCTCGAGGAACACGTCCACCATGGACCCCGGCTCCGCCCAGGCCGAGTTGAGCGTCGTCAGGATCACCGTGTCGTTGGGCATCGCCGCCGCCCGGAGCACCCGCTCCAGCCTCACGTCCTCGCTCTCGCTCTCCTGCACCTACGTACGCACGCGCACATCAAATCAGCTCGCACATTGTTTCTTTACAGGATTGCCGTGTGGATACTGGATACACGTACATATATAACCATGGATCGAGACCAAAGGGAAAATGGCATAGTGTACAAGAGAAATCCACACCCGGCCGGTCATGTACCATTGCACACATAATTGTAACGGACTTTGGTGGTGGTAAAATTTGAATGTAAACAAATTGGAAATCAATCGACTGTAAAATAGATTTTTTTTAAGTAACTGTAAAATAGGTAGTTCCCTTGTAGTACTATTATTCGTATGGCTCGCATGCGTGGAGAACGTGAGCTGAGCGGCATATGGCATGAGCCACCGGTTTTCGTTACACAATGCAAGTGAAAATGTCGTGGCCTACCGAACCTAAACAGTATGGTACTGCATGCTCTTTGGGCACTCCTTCTGGTTTCTACGAGTAGCTACCTAAATTCATGCAACAAATTAGCTCTGCAACAAATTAAAAAGTGCACAATTGTGCGTGAAAACCGTTGCCCTTTGCAACTGCAGTTTCAACTTGCAACTATTAGCAATAACTCGGGGAGGCTAAATTATCGGTCAATTTGATAGTCGGTCCGAATATTCTTCTCAACATGGACATAATCATATCATATAGACAAATTAAGCATGGGAAGGCAATATGTTTCATGAGCTACTGGAGGCCCGTTCAGATTATACTGCTGTAAAACCAATCGAAGTTTGCATGCAGGATCAACCAGTACCACCGTATGCCCATCCCATCGGTTCGCCACAATTATTTCCAGAATTACCTTTAATTGTTTTCAGAATTAACTCTAGTGGAGGAGGAATACTAAGCGACGACGAGAGTCGTTATTTACATTGTCCTAAAGAACCGGACTCTTTGCGTGGTGAGCATGCGCAAGAAGCAAACAAATTTATTTACTTGGGAAAAAACAATATTGACCAAGAACTCTGGACTCTTTGCATTTTTGTGGTGTCGAGAGGCTCTCTGGCGTAGTACGACTGATTGACTATTCAACGAGGAAGACCCGAGCTTTCCGTAATGTACGCACGTACCAGGTCGACGACGTCGTCGTCGTCGTGCGGCGGCGCGCCGGCCTGCAGCCACGGCAGGCGGGCGGCGGGCTGGACGAGCACCCCGCCGGGCGCCACGGCGCGGTACAGCACGAGGCACGGCAGCGCGACGGCCGCCAGGAACAGCAGCGCCGTGGCCAGCCGCCTCGCCCCCGGCCCGGCGCCGCCCTGCTCCGGCCAGCCGCCGCCCTCATAGGCGCGCGGCCCCAGAGGCGCCGCCATGCACGGCGCCCACCGGAGATTTAGGGCCTGGTGATAAATGGGAACGTTGCCAATCCGGACGCGGAGGCCGTCGGATCGGTGCGCCGAGAGGGGTCGCTGGTTTATATCGGGAAGGCGAGCGATCTCTCCCCGTCGCGCCGGCCGCGTGACGGTGTTGGGTTTAGCAGACGAGTCCTTCACGTTTCGGCGTATTATTACTGCTGTTCACCGGGAAGAAGTGAAGAACCCATGGGATGGATCGATCAAGTGCCTATTTCCAAGAGCGTCTCCACAAGGCAGGACCACTTTTTGAGCCAAAATAGTCCTGCAATATAGATGCCCTATATCTGTAAAAAACTTATACTTGAAATATACACCACCAATTTGGGGCACCAAGTGTTGAAAATATACAACACTTGGGCTAGTGGAGTAAAACAAAGTTGCATCGCGCGCGAGCCGCCAACCGTCCACCTGACCACCGCCAGTTGTGATTTCGGCCGCGAAGGCCCACGCCCGCTGTTCCTCCGCCCTCCCCCGACTCAGCCACGACACAACCACACTACCCCCGTCACTCCAGACGACCGCCAGAGTCCCGCCGACGGTCAATCGACTGTAGTGGCATATTTGGGTGATGCGACTGTTGACTGGAGTCCTGCAGCTCGTCGTCGTCGTCTGTAGCTGGACTAGTGGTCGCCAGAGCTCCGCAGGCATCCGTGCCACACCGCTGCGATCGAGTCGAGCGACCGCTGCTTCGGTCGACGTTGCTAACGTGCATAGTTGACAAATTTCCGGTCAACACTCGACCGATAGGTATCAAGGAGGCCTTCCTAGGCATTTCAGCACCGGCATGGCGACCGTCTCCGCTCTGATGGGCAGCCGGCAAACATCAAGGAGGTCATCCTAGGCATTTTTGGTCAACACTAGTGCTCTATTTTAGGGCATCTGTCGGAGTTGGAGGTCTTTGGTGTTGTAAAAAATCTTCGGGATGTTGCAAAATTTGCTTAAACCACCTTTTTAGGCCCTATTATTGGACACCTATTAGAGATGCTCTAACCCTGGTACCACGGACTTTTTTGCTTGTTGCAAGAGTAAAGCTTCACTTTGCTGTTTCACTTTGTTGTATACGAAAAAGAACATAGCACGAATCCCATAGGAACAACGGACTATGCATCCATACACGATATATCAGATGCATGGTAGAATATCATTTCTCACAAGTTACAATCTTTGTTGTGAATTAATGTCTGAGTAATAAATAACATGTATCCGTTTTTTCTAAAGGCCAGCCGTATACATGCCTCATCCTAACATTAGTTTTTCCCCAATTGAAAGAATTACAGAGATCAACTTGACTGGAGTATGTATAGATATAGTAATGTAACCACTTCTCCAGCTACTTCTTATTGAGCAAATGCGCGTCCACTGCTTCTTGCTGAGCTGCATTTCCATTTCCCGATTCAGGACAAATGCATGCCTTCTTAGTAACTGGCAGCTATGGCCTACACCATAGCCGCAACGCAGTCTCGTCAGTACCAAAATATGGAGAAGCTGCCTGCAACCTGCACGAGGGCAGTTTTCAAATTAGCGGCAATCCGGTGGATCAGTTTGGCTATCTGCAAACGTTGCTAGTCATGTTCAGGAAGCAAGCACGGCAATCACAAGTCGCGTGAGCTACCTAACCTATGATCGGGCCTATGTTCATTATGTGTGTGCGCGCGCGCGCGCGTACATGCATGCACACTTTTGCGTCCCTTCCATGATCTTCTGGTCAAGTTTTCTCATTGTATTAAGTCTTTGATTCTTAGTTGTTGCTGCATTCGTTTCAAATTATTTATTTATTTCGAGTAACTGGCAGGAATGCTGCCCCTCAGTCAGAAAGCAATTGGATATGTACATGCGAATATTCACCGAGCTAGACGAGCCACTTTGCTGTATGTCATCCTATTGTTGATGAAAACTCGAGGGTTCCTCTCCTTCTAAATGTTCCTAAGTGAATATATCATGACACCATTATGCTCCGCCAGTACTCCACCTCGAGGCATTGGCCAGAAAATTCTTCCACCACAGGTTAATGAAAGTTTTAGCATCAGGTGGGCTCGGGTTAGGCATCCTTTCAGCGGCATTGATATTCATCCAAACCTCCTACGAGAAGGGGCAATCTCGGGAGAGATGTACGATAGTGTCATCGAGTGCAAGGGAAAACCAACAGATAGGATTATGTGGCCATCCATGAATTGCCGAATTCTCTGCCATGAGGATTCTACCATGCAGGACATGTAAGGCGTAGAGCTTGCATTTGGGTGTGGGCTAAGCCTTCCAAACCACAGTAGAGCGGAAAGGCACTTAATGACCATAGAACGGCATCCTGTAGGCTGATTTGGTGGAGTATTCCCCAGAGCTTGTCCAGTTTCAACAATAGTGTCCGGACACGCGCGCGCGCGGGGGGGGGGGGGGGGGGGGGGGATACAATGAGGCTGCAAAAGCTGCCAAATGTAAATGTCCAGGAATTCGTGGAACTGGTCCACGGTGCTCAAACGGGCAATGGCTGTTATCTATCCCCCCCCCCCCCTCCATATCCTCAAACACCGCCTTATTTTTCCTTGTCATAGTCTTGTATAGCTCATAAGCGCGGGTGCATGTTCTAGTTTTGTCTTAAGTCAAGCTTCCCTATATTTGCCAACATTTTTTTAGCGGCAATACTGCAGAGTACAACATCAAGTATAGTATCAAAACATGTTTTATATTGAACCTAGTAAAGCTAATGATTTGTTGTAAATGTTGATATATGTTTCTATAGACTAGATCAAACTTAAAGAAGTTTGACTTAGAACAAACCAATAACTTCAAGTAACTTGGAATGTAAGGACTAGTACTAATTTAATTGTTTCTATTTGCAAACTAGAACTTAAATTAATTCGTTACCACAAAAAAATTGTAAAAGAAAACTGGAATCTGTAAAGCTACTAAGCTTCCTAAGAAGGGGGCTTTCTCATCCCTCCTTGTTTTTTGATAGTTAGATCTAGGCTGGAGTGGCTTGGATCATCTAATCCATTTAGCGGTGTAAACGATTTTTACTCTAGGGTGTCTCTTTCTTTGGATGCCAAAGGGACCCACCTGATGGTGGCCCCACACAAATTCTCTTCTTAATCCAACTCGGATAAAAAAAATCTCTTCCTCGATTGCTCCACCCTTGAGACCTAACCAACCTCACCCCGCCACCCTCCCCCCTCTCTCTCCCTCTCTGGCATGAGCTAGAAGGACCGTCTTCCATGGTCGCTGCAACCCACTGGCATCCACTCCGTTTAGAAGACCACCTCTTGCTCCCTACCACACATGCCCTTCCCTGTATTGCTTCCCGAGGCCACTGAGGATGACTTCAACCCTCCCCGCTCATGACAAGAGACACCTTGTCTACCTCATTGCTCTGAGCCCCCGACCGACAACTTGTGTGTCTAGCAAGCCACCACAGTACTGCGATGCGCGCTGCCTCGTTAGGACGCCGACATACCGGTCATAAGCCCAATGCAGTTTTGCCTCAACCACTGGATTCTCCAATTCAGGTGGAACGACATTCATCTGAAAAAGGTAATTACACTCAACTCGTGCATGTGTGTGATATATCAATTTTTGCTATCTGCTAATAATGACATATAGGATCACAATATTTGTGGGAGGGGCCCCTGCGGCGAACAAGGAGCGGACGTACAAGTTTGTGCGGGAAATCCATCGGAGAGTGCGGCTCGGGGGAGGGAGGATGTTAGCTTGGATCAACAGTGTTCCAGCGACTCGGTGTCGGCTCCCGACGATGTAGAACATACTAGAGAAATGATTCAATGACCTTGCGGTGTGCATCTTGACAGAGGCGAACCAGATAAGAGGATGTGAATGTGTTCGGGTCTGAGCCCAACCACCATATCCATGGCGGGTAAGGTAGTTAATGGGCTCTACTAGAGGACAAATCTCTGATTCTGGAGCAAACAACGCGCTGGCCCTCGTCCTATCAATCCTCACACTCGTCTTGGATGTAATGTGATGCATGTAATGCAATTTCAATATATTGATGCATGTTTGAGTGTCGATACAACAATTTATATATGTACTGCAATGCAATGTGATCATTAAGTGTAAAATGCTGCCACAACAGCAAAAACAATGTCAAGGCAGATTTTTCCTAGGTGAGTTACCAGTGGTGGGCCGCCCATCACTGTAATATATATACGTGTAGTTGATCACAGAAGCCGCCCACCATTGGTAACCGGATTACTAGTGGGGGTGTCTTGCCCGCCACTGGTAGGCCTTTTGCCCCCGCCACTGATAGCCAGTTCTGCGGTAGTGGATGTATTTGATCATTAGATCACTATCCAGCGGTTAATATTGCGCGTTCATTGTCCTTGCAGGCACACCCCCCCCCCCCCCCCCCCATCTCCCCGCAACCGCCTGGTTGCTACCTACCATTCTACTATCGCCGCCCAAGGTCATTCCTCTAAACATTCTCGACCTCATGTTCTCGGATGAAGATCACACACACACACACCCTCGCCAAAACCGCACTAGTCAGCATACTTCCTCGCATTCACCTTGAAAGACTTGAGCGAGGTCCTGGCTCAGCCTCGCCAGGGTCGACGCTCCTCGCTGGCGTTTGTCATGTTGTCCCCGTCATTGGCCTTGGTGGAATCGACTAACATGCGTGAAATTTCAAGGTACCTCATGTTTAGCAAACACGCAAAACTAACTTTTTTTTCTTTGATGTAGTACTGGTAGTAGATGTTAAAGAAAATTGATTGTACCTGAGGTTGTGTATTTACAACGGGAGGTAGTAGTATTACAATGCCTATTTTCCGTGCAAATCAGTTTCACAAACTACAGGGAAGAAGCCCGTCGTCCTCAAACGTGGTCGCCCACGTCCTCGAAAACAAGGTGTTGTCGAAAGAGCCGAAGAAATCGTCCAGCCCCGCGGGTTCCGGGAGCTTGGACTTGTCGTCCGCCCACTCCGCAGCGATGCAAGACGTTACGTCGGCGTCGTCCACCTGGCGCCTGGCTGAGACCGCCTCGCCTGACGTCGTCGTGCTGCGCGGTGACTTGGGTTTGTGGTGCGCCTTGCCGGCGAGCGTGTTGATCGGTACGGGCACAGCGTGACAATGGTCGTCGATGTACGTGACGATGAGCATCTCGGGCTTGGCCCGGCTGCGATCCACCAGCTTCCGCGCCGTGCACGCCCTGAGGCTGCTGCACTTGTAGTACGCTCTGCACAAGCATTTCAGCCTCACTGCATCTCACACGTACGTCTGGTGGAGCTTGGATTCATCGGAGAAGGTTCATGTTGTAGGAACAGTTGATTACCGAGGATACGGGGAGCCCTTGATAGGTTTCTGGCCGTACTTGCGCCACGCCCACAGGTCGTCGACGGTGCCGTTGTTGACGCCGCCGTGGGCGACCGGCACCAACCGCACCACCTTCTTCTTGCTGCATCGACCAACCAAACATGTAGGAGTACTGATCATCGCTTCATATGGTAACCAAGGTAAACTGTATTACGTAGGAGTACCTTGTTTTCCGCTGCCTGGGAGTGGGAGTGCCAACGCCCGGTTTCCGGCCAGTCTGCTTCCTTCCCGGCATCGTCTGCCCGGACGTCGAGGCAGGCAGGAAGGAGATGAACAGGCTGCGTTCGCAGGACGTCGGCGACGGCGTGATGCAAAATGGCGCCTGAGGCAGCTCCAGGACGTCGTACAACGTCGAGGAGGATGCCGCCTTCATCCGTCGCCCGACGAACTCCAGGGAGGAAACCACACGGGTGACGACTCCCCGGCGAGCCCGCGCCGGCGCCGCTGTAGGCTCTGACTCTGCTTCCGAGCCGGGAACTACGGTCGAGCCGCCGCAGCTCCTCACGACCGCCTCGAGGCCCCAATCGGCGGAGTCCATGATCAGTTTGGTCGAGGCAGAGGAGAGGAGAGTGCGGTTGACTTCGGCGAGGGCTTCTTGGAGCGTGGCATCGTCCATGCATATATAGTGCTCCGATCGATTGGTACAAGGTCAAACACGCCGCCGAGTGATAGCGTCAGCGAGTACTACTAGGATGAAAAACAAAGCACAAATATATATAAAAAAATTACTAGGAAGTCAATGCTGTTTCGCTTTGAAAAGGCGAATGTGCAAGATCGCATCCACACTTGACCGATCGACCGACCTTCCTAGTTTCATTAGGTACGCCACGTGCTGCAACTGGCTATGTGTGCACCTCCCACTGGACCAGCTTAGCAAGGTGCCACCCAGGGATCGATGCATCCAGGGTTGCTGGATGTACTTGCGCCGTGGGCCATTTTCATGCCTTCAAGGGCTCCCACATGAGTCATGCCGTTTTCTCTTCTCAAGTAAAAAAAAAACTGAAGATGTCATTAACCTCCATGCCCGTTCCTCCTTTGTATAACAGCTTTTACGGTACTTATCCTCATAAATACATATTTTAATGCGAACCAACCTATGATTGGATGGTTTGAAAGACAGCGGTATCCGCAGTCCACCAAGGTTCAAGTCTTACTGGCGATGCACGTTCACTGAGAGGAGACACCCCGTCAACTACTAGACGTTTATGATGACTTTTGTAACTCTCAAGATTGCGCGTATATATGAATGTTTGCGTGTGTATTGTGTTAAAAAATACATAATTTAACTTGTCAGTTACAAGCCTGTTATTTTAATATGAAAACTGTTTGTCACATTAAAAGTTTATTCCTTCACTACACTTGGTTATTTGATAAAAAAATACTCCTCCCGCGCTAGCCCTTCAAAGCCTCATGCAAATTCTGAAAAACTTGGTTGGTGGGCCCAGTTCCACTCGCTCGTATCTCCTTGTAGTTTCAGAGCAAGTATAATAGGGTGATTTAAGCGGGTTGTAAGGATTTAAATATTGTATTATTGCTTAGTTGGAAGAGAGAGAAGAGGAGAGAGTAGCGAAGTGGGCTGTAGACTTACAACCAGTTGTAGCACGAGCTCCAAAAAGCTTTGTGGGAGTGGAAGATGGGCCATATGTTGACAAAGTAGTACTTTCTTATAGCCGACTGTTATACGTGTTAGCTATTATATTGGTTGTAAATGACATGGCAACATGTTATAGCCAACAGCTGGCTATATTATTAATCATGCTCTCACGCCCTCTTCGTTGGTTCCCTTTCTCTCTCTCTCTTTCTTGGGCGCCTCGCTTTCCCAATCAAGCCGCCAATGTTGCCTCTGTACCCGGCAAAGATGATGACCACATCATGCGCCGTTCTCTCCCTGCGCAGCTCCGGCCCGCCTCTATTCTAAGGTCCCCTAGCATAGTCGTGTTATTTTGCCATCACTAACGGCCCTATAGTCGCGGAGCATGACCAAAACCAAGAGGGGGTCAAATTCAAACTAAAAGCAAAATATACATGAAAATAGGTGCAATGAAGTTTACATGGACACGAAAATTAGAAATTTATATATCGTTAGAACGTCTTTGAATCAATTTTCTTTACTTGAATTTGAAACATATATTTCTTTACTCGTTGTTCAGCAATTCATCTCGTCTGCGAATGTCGCATTGGGCCGTCGAGATGCATCACTTTTAGCAGCACGAGAAGAGCAGCCGTAGTTGTGGTGTGCAGATGCAGCAACAAACCACCGGCAATGAACGATGTCATGCAACATGGCAGGAGCCCGAGATAAAGAGAAGGGCAACATCAGCGGTGCATCATCATAGTCTACCGGAGAGAAGAGGGGGCAGAAACAATGAATACAATGCAAACAGATGCATATCGATGCATGACATGACAAGTAATGGTGCTAGGTGTGCCATAACACAGTAGGAGGTGATACCGGCGAAGGGGGAGAACAACCGGGAAAGTATTCCTGGTGTTTCGCGTTTTCGGACAGACGAACCGGAGGGGGAAAGTTGCATGTTCTCTATGCTAGGGATGTGTGGCGGACGAACGGGCTGCGCATATGGATTCGTCTCGTCGTTCTGAGCAACTTTCATGTACAAAGTTTTTTCATCCGAGTTACGGTTTATTTTTTACGAAATTCTAAAGTTTTTATAATATTCTGGAATTTTCTAATTTAAATCATTTCGAAAATTAAAATACCTAAACTGCTACGGGTATACATAAGTGTACCTAGTAGTGTGTGCACGTGTATGACAGGTGGGACCTGTTGACTGCTGAGTCAGTAGTC
Source organism: Triticum monococcum (assembly GCA_034509565.1). NCBI lineage: Eukaryota > Viridiplantae > Streptophyta > Magnoliopsida > Poales > Poaceae > Triticum > Triticum monococcum. Next base: position 679,844,617 of record CM067845.1, read on the forward strand.
AACAGTCCTAGCTGACTAGTCAAAGTGGGCATGTGGGGCCCACGTGTCATAGGCACATAAGCTATGAGGTTATTTAGTTTATTTAAAAAAACAGAGGGGCACCGCTGTCATTAACCTACTAATTATCATGGGTTAATTTAACTTAGTTAATTACCTATTATCTAATTACTTAATATTAATCCTTTTCCTTTTATATTTTTTTTTGCTTAATCGACGGGCGGGCCCCCATGGCCAGTGGCACAAGGCCACGAGTGTGTTAATGGGTGATGGCGCCCAGATCGACAGACAGGGGGGCGGGCGCCGGCCACGGGCGCGGCGCGTTCGGCCGCTGGAGTTGGCAGTGGCTAGGCCACGCCGGGGTGGCACCGGGGCGCGGGGCAGCAGCGGGCAGCGGAGGTGGGCGCAGGGAGCGGTGTCCCGGCAGAGCGAGCAGCGGTGTTCGCTGGGCTCGCGCTGGGGGCTAGGCAGGTCGCTGGCGTGGCTGTGACGCGGCGTTCGCGGCCTTCAGCGGCAGCAGCAGTGCGGAGCGGGGGCAGCGGGCGGGGCCGGCGCAGGCGACGGCGGGTCGGCGACGCGAGGCGCGCTGCGGCGCCGGCGAACGGCGGGACGGCGAGCGCGTGACGGCGCTGGCAAAGGGCGTGACGGCGAGCGGCGGCGAGTGGCACGGCCGCAACTCGAGGAGCCAGCGGGGCGCGGGCAGAGCGAGGGCGGCCGGCGAGCCCGGAGGGCAGCAAGGCAGCGACAGCTGCGTCAGGCGGCGGAGGCGACAACGGCATCAGGTAGCCGTCGGGTCAGAGCAGCAGCAAAGGAGCGAGCGGGCAACGCGGGGAAGAGGACGGACTGGGGCGGCAGCGGATGAGACGAACGAGGCGAAGTGTGTCGTTAGGGCGCCGGGGTGGCCGCGGTGAGGCGCAGGCTGGCGGACGGCCTAGCACGAGCTCGTGCGGCAGCAGCAACCTAGAGCAACGGCAACGGGACTCGGTCGTGATGGATCGGCAACTAGAGAAGGGGAGCAACCACGGAGAAAGAGGGGAAGCGGAGAGGGGCTCACAGTGAGCCGGTAGGAGTGCTTAGCGGGCTCGGGGGAGGCTCGGTGACGACGAATCCGACGGAGGTCGCCGGCGGGTGCAAGGTTGAAGACGACGTGGGTCCAACAATGCAGGGGGGCTCTGGCTCGAGTTCCTTGGCGTGGGCGAAGCAGCGGATCACGTCGGGGTGGATGGCATGGTCCTAGGGCGCAGGGTGGCTGGGGAGCGCACGGGAAGGCATCCCATGGCGGCGGCGGCGGGACCGTGAGTGAGGAGGAGAGGGACGAGAGGAGGGGAAGTGAGGGCACTAGGGTTCCCCAAAGGAGTGCGGGGGCGACTTAACCGAGCAGGGGGGCGACGGATGGATGGCGCGTGGCGATCCAAGACCTGCACGCGCGTGCGGCATCCACGATGCCTCTTGTGAACAGGAGGTTGAAGGAGGAAGGTGAGTTGGGCTGGGCCTGGTCAATTTGCTAGATGGGCCAAGTGCCCAGTAGATTAGGTCTTTTGTTTTTCATTTCATTTTATCTTTTACTTTTTATTTATTTCCTTTTCTATTTTCTCTTTGTTTCCTATTGTTTTAGTTTTTGTAAAATATATACTTGGCATCTAATTTAGAATTTAGTCCATTGTCACAAAAAGTCTAGTCCCCAAATAATTTAGTTTGATATTTTATTAATTAGTAAAGACATTAAATACTTAGGTTTGCTACTACTTAAATCATTTTAGTTCAGTTAAGCATTTCATAAAAGTTTGGTTTCACCGCCATAATCACCTATGCATTATCTCGCATGACCCGAACATTTTAGTTCCATTGTTTGAAAACTTTTGTTGTTTGCCTGAATTTTAATTTGAATTCGAATCGGTTCCGAAACTAACTCAAGATTAGCAATAGTAATCGAGGTGACGTGGCATCATTAGTAGAGGTTCACTGTAGCTTAAGTATCCGGGCGTCACAATTCTCCTCCACTACAAGAAATCTCGTCCCGAGATTTAAGAGGTAGAGTAAGGGGAAAGATGTGGTTATGAAAGTTCTATCGAGTCTTCTAGGTCTTGGTTGCTCTTCCTCGAAGAGGTCGATCCATTACGTTGAGGTCTTCATTTCTCTGCTTCATGTCATCATGATGAAGTCATCATCTTTTCTTCGAAAACTCCATCGTACGTACGAAGGACAAGGGGTAACTTCGGAAGAACGGACCGCTACCATGTTTCTTATCTGGTAGATAACATCAAGAGAGGTGGCGGAAAGTAACTCTCGAATTGAAACTTACGATATTATCGAGAGCAAAGTAAGAAGGTGCAAAATAGAAGTTTCAAGCGGGCATGCAATCGTTCAATGCCTGAAACAAGGCGTGAAAGGTGTTGAAAGCAACGTGAATAAGTATTGTGTCTGATACCAGAATTGATGATCTCTCGGAAGGTGGCTCGTGAATTACATAAAAGGCCACGCGCGAGGAACAACCTTGGGAACAGGGGGTACAAGAGAGTCAGGTTTCGATCATGTGGAACTGTGGGTTATGGGCCCACCATGTGGTTAAAAGTAGGAAGAGCGTTGACATCTTGCACGGTCATGATAGCAGGACATGTCAGATTGTAGCCTATCAGTTATGTTGGCAACAATGTCGGTACCAAGGGCGAGGGACGAAGAGAACCATTTTCCTGCTCGTTGAACGAGGCGGACCATTAGGCAAAGTTCTTGTCCATCGGTGACTACCGGAATATCATCAACAATAGTAACAGGGTCTTGCTGACAGAATTGTACACCGAGGTGTTTACATAAGCAGGAGAATATTTCTGGTTGGGTCAAATAGTTCACAAGAAAGGTTAAACCAAACAATGGAAAGGAAAATGTGATTATCAGATTAAACGGAACAATGGAAAGGAAAAATCTGTTTAGACACATATTTCACGGGTATGTCCTTCCCAAGGACAAGCAAAGCATGATATCCATGACAGGATAGAAGTAGAAAAACATTTAGGTAAGGGGAGAGGAATTTCATGACATTACCCAAACAACAGTGTATGAATAATTGATAATGAAATTTTAGCATTGTGCTTCAAATATTCTTATTGATGATATGAGTACCACATACATGCTTCGAGATAGTATTGACATGGTCATTAGGTAAAGATCAGGCTATGTATACACAAGGGATCCATCAGGAACGACTTATAGAGTAAGTCTTACAATTTCCTCATGGAAGAATGGATAACCTTGTAGAAAAGGAAACTATAATAATAGGTCCTCCAGCCAGGTGTGCTAGGCATGACATCACCTTATCGGGTCAAATACTAATGTCATAACTCTTGGGAATTTGTTCCAATCATCATATCTGACCGAGATTCAGATCTGATTGGTGTCAGGATACCTCAATCTCAGGATGCCTGAGAAGGAAAGGTGCAACACAAATTGATGAGACGACATTGTAAGATTCTCAGGAAATGCACTATGGAAGCGAGTTTCGAAAAAAGAGCTCTTCATTAAACCAATGAAGGGATAAGGAGGTAGCTGATGAACTCAGCAACAATTCATCGAGACTTCCAAAAGATGGGTTTCGACAATTATGTGAACAAGGAGATATCATTAGTCAGATCAAATGATATAATGATGTATGCTAGAGCAAATCATACATAATTAAAATGGTTGAAAGGTGCACCCGAGATATGGGCTTAGGTAGCATGATCAATGTTAGAATGGTGATTCATTATCCAATAGTCTAAGAATGAACTGTCGACCATTAACTCCAATGCAATAGGGCTGCTAGGAGTATAGAATCCAAGCATCATCGTTCACTTGTTGGTATTCCGGTTAGCATTAACATTGGGACCAAGAAAGAATGGTGATGGTGAGAAGTATCACTATACCAAGAATTCTTAAGAGGTGGTGAAATTCTCACGACATTCTTGACATAAGATGGTAATACTCCAAGGTAAGAAGAACAAATGTTCGATAGCAAGGATCTCAAGGTATAACACAAAACATGAACAAGTTTGTTTTGAACGGAAGGCAATAAAGTGGTCGATGATAACACAAATCATCAATGGCAAGGATGGTATTTCTCATCATGAATTCAATTGATATACTATAAGAGCTCAGCACGCAGATGATGATCACGACACATATGTCGAGATATTTCATGAAGATGTAATCGATCGACGATGGCATTAAGTCAAAGAATGAGGATGCGAATGGCTATTGGAACCATGGGTACGACACAAACTCGAAATCAAGTTTGTTGTTCAAGGAGAAATGATATGACGAGGAAGATCGACGTAAGATTACCTCGCCGTCGAAATTTTTGCTCCGAAAAGAAGGACCAGGTAGCACAACTCAAATTAGAACAATAATAATGTAGCCGATTAGGATAGGAATGACTTGAAGGATTATTATACTCATAAGTAACGAAAACTACTTAGAGTTATCGAATCGGAGTGAGGAATCAATTCACGCGTCGGTGTTCTCGAGTGACTAATAACTCAGCACCCGGGGGGAAATTGGAGTCAGCGAGAATAATAATTGATGAGGAACTCATAAGAAGTTATGTAGTTCCGTGATATTCTCGAGATACCAGAGGGTATACTCAATGGTAGAGCAGAATAGAGGTTGGATAGGTGTATTGACCTTTAGAAGACAAGTACTTCAACTTGTCCGAGAAATGGGATCAAAGAAGAACAATATGGTCGGAACCACGATTGCAAAGGACCAATTCCCAGATATAAGATGAACTTACACCAAGGGGATTATTATTATTATTATTATTATTATTATTATTATTATTATTATTATTATTATTATTATTATTATTATTATTACAAGAAGCTTCCATGATAAGTTCCGCATCGGGTCCATAGGCATGAACACAAAGGTTCAAGGTCGACTCCCACTTCTTCAATGCATAACCTTTCATTCACTTCTCGCTTTCGAAGTAGTTGTAGCGTTGAAGTTTTGCCTGACGAAAAGTCAGTAGAATATAACTTGCATAACTTTTGAGTTCACACAGACTAAGGAAGGCATAGGTTCAACCCATGGGGGCATCTTAGGAACCTATAACACAAGTTCAGGAGTAAATTATACAAGCTCGGAAGCACATCATGGTTGAGAAGCAGAGGATACAGTTTATCAAAGGCAATATGCATCTGAAAAGGCTCACAAGGTTATTGAATATGAAGGACATTGCCGGATGAAATCTGACAAAGGGTCTAGTGGTCCACAAAGGATCTGATGTGAGCATCGGTACTCAACCAGAAGAAGAAGAATGAAAGAAGATTAGTTTATAGAAACAACTGACTAACTCAAAGCTCAAATGCAAAGGAATTATGAATTCTAAGACAAGGGATCAGAAGCAATGCTCTGATGAGGGATGGATAAGTTGAATAGCCTTTGGGGTACAATCGATGGAAATATGATTGGTCGAGATCCAGCTCATGTTTAAAATGGCGTCTGGGCCAGAAGGATAATTTATAAGGGTCAACTAATGATTGTGTGTATTCACACACAATAATTCGTTAGGCTCAAAATGGCAAGGACAGGGGATGTCAACAAAGACTACTAGACATATGGAATTAACCATAATGCAAGCAGGCAAGAATTTCAAGAACAATAGTCTGCTGAGGATTTCGGAACACCGAATAGCATTTCAAAGAATTTTATGAAACACATGATCTACTGGGGATGAACGAATCCTCGATATGTGTGAAGAATTATTTGCAGTTGTATTCACGCTGAATAGAGCTAACAGCAGGCACAAAGGATTCTCGAGATATTGGAAAATATTTCGTCGTATCTAGTAATAACAAGAGCAACTTGGAACGCAGGTATGGGCGGTGGGTGTATGTATTTATCCATAGGAATAAATCGGTGATAGGAAATTGCAAAAATGACAGGCACAAGGTCTTGGGGGAACATCGAAGAGTATCATTAGAATCCTTCAGTGCACCAAGCAATCATCTGGATTGAAGGCTCTCCGGGAGGAAGTAATTAATTACGAGAACCTAGAGTCAGAGTTAGTAAATTCATTTTAACACGAATAGAAGAGAGATTCGAGTCCCAGAGTAAAGATCGAGGAGTAAAAGATCCTAATACCACCCAAATGGCGACATGGGCCCGTAAGACACACATCCATGTTAGTAAAAAGTTTTGCAATGTCTAGACTTGACTTCGGCATAGGAGTGTGGAAGGGGGATTCCTACAGGCAGTCGGCTCTGATACCAACTTGTGATGCCCCCGATTCAATCGTACACTAATCATACACGCAAACACGTACGATCAAGATCAGGGACTCACCGGAAGATATCACAACACAACTCTACAAATAAAATAAGTCATAGAAGCATCATATTTCAAGCCAGGGGCCTCAAGGGCTCGAATACAAGAGCTCGATCATAGACGAGTCAGCGGAAGCAACAATATCTGACTACAGACATAGGTAAACAAGTTTGCCTTAAGAAGGCTAGCACAAACTGGGATACAGATCGAAAGAGGCGGATGCCTCCTGCCTGGGATCCTCCTAAACTACTCCTGGTCATCGTCAGCAGCCTGCACGTGGTAGTAGGCACGTCCAGAGTAGTAGGAGTCATCAACGACGGTGGCGTCTGGCTCCTGGATTCCATCGTCTGGCCGCAACAATCGGGTATCAAAAGGGGAAAGGGGGGGGGGGGACAAAGCAACCGTGAGTACTCATCCAAAGTACTCGCAAGCAAGGAGCTACACTACATATGTATGCATTGGTATCAAATGGAAAAGGGTAGCATATGTGGACTGAACTACAGAATGCCAGAATAAGAGGGGGATAGCTAGTCCTATCGAAGACTAAGCTTCTGGCAGCCTCCATCTTGAAGCAGTAGAAGAGAGTAGATGGTAAGTTCACCATGTATCATCGCATAACATATTCCTACCCGGCGATCCTCCCCTCGTCGCCCTGTTAGAGAGCAATCATCGGGTTGTATCTGGCACTTGGAAGGGTGTGTTTTATTAAGTATCCGGTTCTAGTTGTCATAAGGTCAAGGTACAACTCCGGGTCGTCCTTTTACCGAGGGACACGACTATTCGAATAGATAAACTTCCCTGCAAGGGTGCACCACATTTCCCAACAAGCTCGACCCCCTTTGGCTGGACACACTTTCCTAGGTCATGCCCGGCCTCGGAAGATCAACACGCCGCAGCCCCACCTAGGCACAATAGAGAGGTCAGTGTTGGGAAACGTAGTAATTTCAAAATTTTCCTACGCACACGCAAGATCATGGTGATGCATAGCAACGAGAGGGGAGAGTGTTGTCCACGTACCCTCGTAGACCGAAAGCGGAAGCATTAGCACAACGCGGTTGATGTAGTCGTACGTCTTCACGATCCGACCGATCCAAGTACCGAACGCACGGCACCTCCGAGTTCAGCACATGTTCAGCTCGATGACGTCTCGCGAACTCCGATCCAGCAGAGCTTCACGGGAGAGTTCCGTCAGCATGACTGCGTGGTGACGGTGATGATGTTGCTACTGACGTAGGGCTTCGCCTAAGCACTGCTAAGATATGACTGAGGTGGAATATGGTGGAGGGGGGCACCGCACACGGCTGGGAGAGATCAACTGATCAACTTGTGTTTTTTTGGGGTGCCCCTGCCCCCGTATATAAAGGAGTGGAGGAGGGGGTGGGACCTCTCTATGGTGCGCCCTAGGGGAGTCCTACTCCCATCGGGAGTAGGATTCCCCCTTTCCTAGTAGAACTAGGATCCCTTCCAAGTAGTAGGAGTAGGAGGGAAGGAAAGGGAAGGGAAAAGGAGAAGGAAGGAAGGGGGCGCCCCCCTCCCTAGTCCAATTCGGACCAGCCCATGGGGAGGGGTGTGGCCAACCTTTGAGGCCTTTCTCTCCTTTCCCGTATGGCCCATTAAGGCCCAATGCGAATTCCCGTAACTCCCCGGTACTCCCGAAAATACCCGAATCACTCGGAACCTTTCCGATGTCCGAATATAGTCGTCCAATATATCGATCATTAGCTCTCGACCATTTTGAGACTCCTCGTCATGTCCCCGATCTCATCTGGGACTCCGAACTCCTTCGGTACATCAAAATACATAAACTCATAATATAACCATCATCGAACTTTAAGCGTGTGGACCCTACGGGTTCGAGAACTATGTAGACATGACCGAGACACGTCTCCGGTCAATAACCAATATCGGAACCTGGATGCTCATATTGGCTCCCACATATTCTACGAAGATCTTTATCGGTCAGACCGCATAACTACATACGTTGTTCCCTTTGTCATCGGTATGTTACTTGCCCGAGATTCGGTCGTCGGTATCTCAATACCTAGTTCAATCTCATTACCGGCAAGTCTCTTTACTCGTTCCGTAACACATCATCCCGCAACTAACTCATTAGTTGCAATGCTTGCAAGGCTTATAGTGATGTGCATTACCGAGTGGGCCCAGAGATACCTCTCCGACAATCGGAGTGACAAATCCTAATCTCGAAATATGCAAACCCAACAAGTACCTTCAGAGACACCTGTAGAGCACCTTTATAATCACCCAGTTACGTTGTGATGTTTGGTAGCACACAAAGTGTTCCTCCGGTAAACGGGAGTTGCATAATCTCATAGTCATAGGAACATGTATAAGTCATGAAGAAAGCAATAACAACATACTAAACGATTGTGTGCTAAGCTAACGGAATGGGTCATGTCAATCACATCATTCTCCTAATGATGTGACCCCGTTAATCAAATGACAACTCATGTCTATGGTTAGGAAACTTAACCATCTTTGATCAACGAGCTAGTCAAGTAGAGGCATACTAGTGACACTCTGTTTGTCTATGTATTCACACATGTATTATGTTTCCAATTAATACAATTCTAGCATGAATAATAAACATTTATCATGATATAAGGAAATAAATAATAACTTTATTATTGCCTCTAGGGCATATTTCTTTCAGTCTCCCACTTGCACTAGTGTCAATAATCTAGTTCACATCACCATGTGATTTAATACCAATAGTTCACATCACCATGTGATTAACACCCATAGTTCACATCGACATGTGACCAACACCCAAAGGGTTTACTAGAGTCAATAAATTAGTTCACATCGCTATGTGATTAACACCCAAAGAGTACTAAGGTGTGATCATGTTTTGCTTGTGAGAGAAGTTTAGTCAACGGGTCTGCCACATTCAGATCCGTAAGTATTTTGCAAATTTCTATGTCAACAATGCTCTGCACGGAGCTACTCTAGCTAATTGCTCCCACTTTCAATATGTATCCAGATTGAGACTTAGAGTCATCTGGATCAGTGTCAAAATTTGCATCAACGTAACCCTTTACGATGAACCTTTTTGTCACCTCCATAATCGAGAAACATATCCTTATTCCACAAAGGATAATTTTGACCGCTGTCCGGTGATCTACTCCTAGATCACTATTGTACTCCTGTGCCAAAAACAGTGTAGGGTATACAATAGATCTGGTACACAGCATGGCATACTTTATAGAACCTATGGCTGAGGCATAGGGAATGACTTTCATTCTCTTTCTATCTTCTGCCGTGGTCGGGCTTTGAGTCTTACTCAGTTTCACACCTTGTAACATAGGCAAGAACTCTTTCTTTGACTGTTCCATTTTGAACTACTTCAAAATCTTGTCAAGGTATATACTCATTGAAAAACTTATCAAGCATCTTGATCTATCTCTATAGATCTTGATGCTCAATATGTAAGCAGCTTCTCCGAGGTCTTTCTTTGAAAAAAAACTCCTTTCAAACATTCCTTTATGCTTTGTAGAATAATTCTACATTATCTCCGATCAACATTATGTCATTCATATATACTTATCAGAAATGCTGTAGTGCTCCCACTCACTTTTCTTGTAAATACAGGCTTCACCGTAAGTCTCTATAAAACTATATGCTTTGATCAACTTATCAAAGCGTATATTCCAACTCCGAGATGCTTGCACCAGTCCATAGATGGATCGCTGGAGCTTGCATATTTTGTTAGCACTTTTAGGATTGACAAAACCTTCTGGTTGCACCATATACAACTCTTCTTTAATAAATCCATTATGGAATGCAGTTTTGTTTATCCATTTGCTAGATTTCATAAAATGCAGCAATTGCTAACATGATTCGGATAGACTTAAGGATAGATACGAGTGAGAAACTCTCATCATAGTCAACACCTTGAACTTGTCGAAAACCTTTTTACGACAATTCTAGCTTTGTAGATAGTAACACTACTATCAGTGTCCGTCTTCCTCTTGAAGATCCAATTAATCTCAATGGCTCGCCGATCATTGGGCAAGTCAATCAAAGTCCATACTATGTTCTCATACATGGATCTCATCTCACATTTCATGGCCTCAAGCCATTTCGCGGAATCTGGGCTCATCATCACTTCCTCATAGTTCGTAGGCTCGTCATGGTCAAGTAACATGACCTCCAGAACAGGATTACCGTACCACTTTGGTGCGGATCTCACTATGGTTTACCTACGAGGTTCGGTAGTAAATTGATATGAAGTTACATGATCATCATCATTAGCTTCCTCACTAATTGGTGTAGTAGTCACAGGAACAGATTTCTGTGATGAACTACTTTCCAGTAAGGGAGCTGGTACAGTTACCTCATCAAGTTCTACTTTCCTCCCACTCACTTCTTTCGAGAGAAACTCCTTCTCTAGAAAGGATCCATTCTCAGCAATGAATATCTTGCCTTCGGATCTGTGATAGAAGGTGTACCCAACATTTTCTTTTGGGTATCCTATGAAGATGCACTTCTCCGATTTGGGTTTGAGCTTATCAGGTTGAAACTTTTTCACATAAGCATTGCAATCTCAAACTTTAAGAAATGACAGCTTAGGTTTCTTGCCAAACCATAGTTCATACGGTGTTGTCTCAACGGATTTAGATGGTGCCCTATTTAATGTGAATGTAGCTGTCTCTAATGCATAACCCCAAAACGATAGTGGTAAATCGGTAAGAGACATCATAGATCGCACCATATCTAATAAAGCACGGTTACGACGTTCGGACACACCATTACACTGTGGTGTTCCAGGTGGCGTGAGTAGTGAAACTATTTCACATTGTTTTAACTAAAGGCCAAACTCGTAACTCAAATATTTTACTTCTGCGATCATATCGTAGAAACTTTTATTTTTGTTACGATGATTCTCCACTTCACTCTAAAATTCTTTGAACTTTTGAAATATTTCGGACTTGTGTTTCATCAAGTAGATATACTCATATCTGCTCAAATCATCTGTGAAGATCAAAAAATAATGATACCTGCCGCGAGCCTCAATATTCATAGGACCACATACATCAGTATGTATGATTTCCAACAAATCTGTTGCTCGCTCCATTGTTCCGGAGAATGGAGTCTTAGTCATCTTGCCCATGAGGCATGGTTCGCAAGCATCAACTGATTCATAATCAAGTGATTCTAAAAGCCCATCAGCATGGATTTTCTTCATGTGCTTTACACAAATATGACCTAAACGGCAGTGCCACAAATAAGTTGCACTATTATTATTAACTTTGCATCTTTTGGCTTCAATATTATGAAAATGTGTATCATCACGATCGAGATCCAACAAACCATTTTCATTGGGTGTATGACCATAGAAGGTTTTATTCATGTAAACAGAACAAGAATTATTCTCTAACTTACATGAATAACCGTATTGCAATAAACATGATCCAATCATATTTATGCTCAACGCAAACACCAATAACATTTATTTAGGTTCAACACTAATCCCGAAAGTATAGGGAGTGTGCAATGATGATCATATCAATCTTGGAACCACTTCCAACACACATCGTCACTTCACTCTTAACTAGTCTCTGTTTATTTTGCAACTCCCATTTCGAGTTACTAATCTTAGCAACTGAACCAGTATCAAATACCAAGGGGTTGCTATAAACACTAGTAAAGTACACATCAATAACATGTATATCAAATATAGCTTTGTTCACTTTGCCATCCTTCTTATCCACCAAATACTTGGGGTAGTTCCGCTTCTAGTGACCAGTCCCTTTGCAGTAGAAGCACTTAGTCTCAGGCTTAGGTCCAGACTTGGGTTTCTTCACTTGAGCAGCAACTTGTTTGCCGTTCTTCTTGAAGTTCCCCTTCTTCCCTTTGCCCTTTCTCTGGAAACTAGTGGTCTTGTCAACCATCAACACTTGATGTTTTTCTTGATTTCTACCTTCACTGATTTTTGCATCGCGAAGAGCTTGGGAATTGTTTTCGTCATCCATTGCATATTATAGTTCATCACTAAGTTCTACTAACTTGGTGATGGTGACTAGAGAATTCTGTCAATCACTATTTTATCTTGAAGATTAACTCCCACTTGATTCAAGCGATCATAGTACCCAGACAATCTGAGCACATGCTCACTGCTTGAGCTATTCTCCTCCATATTTTAGCTATAGAACTTGTTGGAGACTTCATATCTCTCAACTCGGGTATTTGCTTGAAATATTAATTTCAACTCCTGGAACAACTCATATGGTCCATGACGTTCAAAATGTCTTTGAAATCCCGATTCTAAGCTGTTAAGCATGGTGCACTAAACTATCAAGTAGTCATCATATTGAGCTAGCCAAACGTTCATAACATCTGCATCTGCTCCTGCAATAGGTCACTCACCTAGCGGTGCATCAAGGACATAATTCTTATGTGCAGCAATGAGGATAAACCTCAGATCACGGACTCAGTCCGCATCATTGCTACTATCATCTTTCAACTTAGTTTTCTCTAGGAACACATATAAAACATAGGGAAGCAATAACGCGAGCTATTGATCTACAACATAGATATGCTAATACTACCAGGACTAACTTCATGATAAATTAAAGTTCAATTAATCATATTACTTAAGAACTCCCACTTAGATAGACATCCCTCTAATCCTCTAAGTGATCACGTGATCCATATCAACTAAACCATGTCCGATCATCACGTGAGATGGAGTAGTTTCAATGGTGAACATCACTATGTTGATCATATCTACTATATGATTCACGCTCGACCTTTTGGTCTCAGTGTTCCGAGGCCATATCTGCATATGGTAGGCTCGTCAAGTTTAACCTGAGTATTCTGCGTGTGCAAAACTGGCTTGCACCCGTTGTAGATGGACGTAGAGCTTATCACACCCGATCATCACGTGGTGTCTGGGCACGACGTGTTGGGGATCATAGCAGAAATTTAAAATTTTATATGCATCACCAAGATCAATCTATGGAGTAATCTAGCAAGGAGGGGAAGGGGAGTGCATCTACATACCCTTGTAGATCGCTAAGCGGAAGCATTGCAAGAACGCGGATGAAGGAGTCGTACTCGTAGCGATTCAGATCGCAGTTGATTCCGATCTAAGTGCCGAACAACGACGCCTCCGCGTTCAACACGCGTGCAGCCCGGTGACGTCTCCTACGCATTGATCGAGCAAGGGGAGAAGGAGAGGTTGGGGAAGACTCCGTCCAGCAGCAGCACGACGGCGTGGTGGTGGTGGAGGAGCGTGGCACTCCAGCAGGGCTTCGCCAAGCACTACGAGAGACGAGGAGGGAGAGGGGTTGGGTTGCGCCAACAGGGGAAGAACTTCGTGTGTTGGGCTGCCCCTTTGCCTCCAATATATATAGGGGGAGAGGGAGGGCTGCGCCCCCACCTAGGGTGTCCACCCTAGGGGTGGCGGCAGCCCTAATCCCCATCTGGGGTGGCGGCCAAGTGGGGGGAGAGAGAGGCACACTAGGCATGGGCCTCAGGGCCCATCTGCCCTTAGGGTTTGCCACATCTTCTCTCTAGGCGCATGGGCCTTGGTGGGGAGGCGCTCCAGCCCACCTACGGGCTGGTCCCTTCTCACACTTGGCCCATGTATGCCTCCGGGGCCCGTGGCCCCTCCCTGTGGACCCCCGGACCCCTTCGATGGTCCCGGTACACTACCGGTGATGCCCGTAACACTTCCGGTGGCCAAAACCATACTTCCTATATATCAATCTTTACCTCCGGACCATTTCGGAACTCCTCATGACGTCCGGGATCTCATCTGGGACTCCGAACAACATTTGGTAACCGCGTAAATACTTTCCCTATAACCCTAGCGTCATCGAACCTTAAGTGTGTAGACCCTACGGGTTCGGGAGTCATGCAGACATAACCGAGACAACTCTCCGGTCAATAACCAACAGCGGGATCTGGATACCCATGTTGGCTCCCACATGCTCCATGATGATCTCATCGGATGAACCACGATGTCTAGGATTCAATCAATCCCGTATACAATTCCCTTTGTCTATCGGTACGATACTTGCCCGAGATTTGATCGTCGGTATCCCGATACCTTGTTCAATCTCGTTATCGGCAAGTCTCTTTACTCGTTCCGTAACACATCATCCCGTGATCAACTCCTTGATCACATTGTGCACATTATGATGATGTCCTACCGAGTGGGCCCAGAGATACCTCTCCGTTTACACGGAGTGACAAATCCCAGTCTCGATTCGTGCGAACCCAACAGACACTTTCAGAGATACCCGTAGTGCACCTTTTTAGCCACCCAGTTACATTGTGACTTTTGGCATACCCAAAGCACTCCTACGGTATCTGGGAGTTGCACAATCTCATGGTCTAAGGAAATGATACTTGACATTAGAAAAGCTTTAGCATATGAACTACACGATCTTGTGCTAGGCTTAGGATTGGGTCTTGTCCGTCACATCATTCTCCTAATGATGTGATCCCGTTATCAACGACATCCAATGTCCATGGTCAGGAAACCGTAACCATCTATTGATCAACGGGCTAGTCAACTAGAGGCTTACTAGGGACATGGTGTTGTCTATGTATCCACACATGTATCTGAGTTTCCTATCAATACAATTCTAGCATGGATAACAAATGATTATCATGAACAATGAAATATAATATAATAATAAATAATTTATTATTGCCTCTAGGGCATATTTCCAACAGTCTCCCACTTGCACTAGAGTCAATAATCTAGTTCACATCGCCATGTGACCAGCATCCAAAGAGTTTACTAGACTCAACAATCTAGTTCACATCACTATGTGATTAACACTCAATGAGTTCTGGGTTTGATCATGTTATGCTTGTGAGAGAGGTTGTAGTCAACGGGTTTGCAATATTCAGATCCCTATGTATTTCGCAAAACTTTATGTCATATCATAGATGCTGCTACCACGTTCCACTTGGAGCTATTCCAAATTGTTGCTCCATTATACGTATCCGGTATCTCTACTCAGAGCTATCCGGATAGGTGTTAAGCTTGCATCGACGTAACTCTTTACGTCGAACTCTTTATCACCTCCATAACCAAGAAACATTTCCTTATTCCTCTAAGGATAATTTTGAGCGCTATCTGGTGATCCACTCCTAGATCACCTTCGCACCCTCTTGCCAGACATGTGGCAAGGCACACATCAGGTGCGGTACTCAGCATGGCATATCGTATAGAGCCTATGACAAAAGCATAGGGGACGACCTTCGTCCTTCCTCTTTCTTCTGCCGTGGTCAAGCTTTGAGTCTTACTCAACTTCACACCTTACAACTCAGGTAAGAACCAATTCTTTGACTGATCTATTTTGAACTCCTTCAAAAACATGTCAAGGTGTGCATTCTTTGAAAGTATCATCAGGCGTTTTGATCTACCTCTATAGATCTTGATGCCCAATATGTAAGCAGCTTTATCCAGGTCTTCCTTTGAAAATCACTCTTCAAACAACCGTTTATGCTTTCCAGAAATTCTACATTATTTCGAATCAACAATATGTCATCCACATATACTTATCAGAAATGTTGTAGTGCTCCCACTCACTTTCTTGTAAATACAAGTTTCTAGCAAACATTGTATAAACCTAAAAGCTTTGATCACTCTATCAAAGCATATATTCCGACTCCGAGATGCTCGCTTTAGTCCATAGACGGATTGCTAGAGCTAGCATACCTTTTAGCATCCTTAGGATTGACAAAAACTTTGATTGTATCACATACAACTCTTTCTTATGAAAAACTGGTAAGAAAACTTGTTTTGACATCCATTTGTCTGATTTCATAATCGAAAAATACAGCTAATGCTAACATGATTCCGATGGACTTAAGCATCGCTATGGGTGAGAAGATCTCATCGTAGTCAACTTCTTGAACTTGTGAAAAACTCTTTGCCACAAGTCGAGTTTCATAGACGGTGACATTACCGTCCGCGTTTGTCTTCTTCTTAAAGATCCATTTGTTCTCAATGGCTTGCCGATCATCGGGCAAGTCCACCAAAGTCCATACTTTGTTCTAATACATGGATCCTATCTTGGATTTCATGGCTTCTAACCATTTGTCGGAATACGGGCCCACCATCGCTTCTCCATAGCTTGTAGGTTCATTGTTGTCTGACAACATGATATCTAAGACAGGATTACCATACCACTCAGGAGTAGTACATATCCTTGTCGACCTATGAGGTTCGATAGCAACTTGATCCGAAGCTTCATGATCACTATCATTAACTTCACATTCAACAAACATAGGCGCCACAGAAAACATCTTTCTGTGTTGCATCACTCTCTGGTTGAAGTAAAGGTTCGACAACCTCATCAAGTTCTATCTTCCTCCCACTCAATTCTTTCAAGAGAAACTCCTCGAGAAAGGACCCGTTCTTAGCGACAAACAATTTGCCCTCGGATCTGAGATAGAAGGTATACCCAACTGTCACCTTTGGGTATCCTATGAAGATGTGTTTGTCCGCTTTTGGGTTCGAGCTTCTCCGGCTGAAGCCTTAAGCATCGCAGCCCGAAACATTAAGAAACGACAACTTTGGTTTCTTGCCAAACCATATTCATACGACATCGTCTCCACGGACTTAGATGGTGTCCTATCTAAAGTGAATGCAGCTGTCTCTAATGCATAAGCTCAAAATAATAGCGGTAGATCGGTAAGAGTCATCATAGATCACACCATATCTCATAAGGTTCGATTATGACATTCGGACACACCATTACGCTGTGGTGTTCCAGGTGTCTTCAACTGCGAAACAATTCCACAATGTCTTAAGTGATTGCCAAACTCATAACTTAGAAAATCCCCTTTTGATCAGATCGTAGGAACATGATCTTGTTGTGACGATGATTCTTAACTTCACTCTGAAATTGCTTGAACTTTTCAAATGTTTCAGACTTGTGCTTCATTAAGTAAATATACCTATATCTACTCAAATCGTCAGTGAAGATGAGAAAATAGCGATATCCACCACACGCTTCAATTCTCATTGGATCACACGCATCAACATGTATGATTTCCAACAAGTCACTTGCCCGTGAGGCATGGCTCGCATGTGTGAAGCGATTCAAAATCAAGTGACTCCAAACATCCATCGACATGGAGTTTCTTCATGGATCTTACGCCAATATGACCTAAGAGGTAGTGCCACAAGAAAGTGGTACTATCATTATTAACTCTACATCTTTTGGCGTGAACATGCGTATTACCACGACCGAGATTCAATGAACCATTCACATAGGGTGCATGACCATGAAAGGTATTATTCATGTAAATAGAATAATCATTATTCTCTAACTTAAATGAATAACCTTATTGCAATGAACATGATCTAATCATATTCATGCTCAACGTAGACACCTGATAACATTTATCTAGGTTCAATACTAATCCCGAAGGCAGATGGAGCGTGTGATGGTGATCTCATCAACTTTGGAAACACTTCCAACACACATCGTCACCTCGCCCTTAGCTAGTCTCCGTTTAGTCCGTAGCTTTTGCTTCAAGTCACCAATAATAGCAACTGAACCGGTATCCAATACCCAGGTGCTACCAGGAGTACTAGTGAGGTACACATTAATAACACTTATATACTTTGTTGAAGTTGCCAGCCTTCTTATCTACCATGCATTTGGGGTAATTCCGCTACGAGTGACCGTTCCCCTTACAATAGAAGCACTTAGTCTCGGGTTTGGGTTCAACCTTGGGTTCCTTCACTGGAGCGGCAACTGGTTTTCCATCCATGAAGTTTCCCTTCTAGCCCTTGCCCTTCTTGAAACCAGTGGTCTTGTTAAACCATCAACACTTGATGCTCCTTCTTGATTTCTACCTTTTGCGGTCTTAAGCACCGCGAACAGCTCCGGGATCAACTCCATCCCTTGCATGTCATAGTTCATCACAAAGATCTAGTAGCTTAGTGATAGTGGCTAGAGAACTCTGTTAATCACTATCTTATCTGGAAGTTTAACTCCCACTTGATTTAAGTGATTGTAGCACCCAGACATTCTGAGCACATGCTCACTAGCTGAGCTATTCTCCTCCATCTTGTTGGCAAAAGAACTTGTCAGAGGTCTCATACCTCTCAACACGGGCATGAGCCTGAAATCCCAATTTCAGCTCTTGGAACATCGCACATGTCTTATGGCGTTCAAAACGTCATTGGAATCCCGATTCTAAGCCGTAAAGTATGGTGCACTTAACTATCAAGTAGTCATCAGGACGTATTTGTCTGATGTTCATAACATCCACAAACGACGCTGGAGGGGTTGGCACACCGAGCGGTGCATCAAAGACATAAGCCTTCTGTGTAGCAGTGAGGACACTCCTCAGGCAACGGACCTAGTCCGCGTCAATGCTTACAATATCTTTCAACTTAGTCTTTTCTCTAGGAACGTATTAAAACAAGGAGCTAAAGCGTGAGCTATTTATCCACAACATATTTGCAAAGACAATTTAGACTATGTTCATGATAATTAAGTTCATCTAATGAAATTATTTAATGAACTCCCACTTAGATAGACATCCCTCTAGTCATCTAAGTGAAACATGATCCGAGTCAACTAGGCCGTGTCCGATCATCACGTGAGACAGACTAGTCAACAGCGGTGAACATCTTCATGTTGATCGTATCTTCTATATGACTCATGCTCGACCTTTCGGTCTTCCGTGTTCCGAGGCCATGTCTGTACATGCTAGGCCCGTCAAGTCAACCTAAGTGTATTGCGTGTGTAAATCTGGCTTACACCTGTTGTATTCGAACGTTAGAATCAATCACACCCGATCATCACGTGGTGCTTCGAAACGACGAACCTTCGCAACGGTGCACAGTTAGGGGGAACACTTTCTTGAAATTATTGCAAGGGATCATCTTATTTAAGCAACTGTCATTCTAAGCAAATAAGATGTAAAACATGATAAACATCACATGCAATCAAATAGTGACATGATATGGCCAATATCATTTTGCTCCTTTTGATCTCCATCTTTGGGGCTCCATGATCATCGTTGTCACCAGCATGACACCATGATCTCCATCATAGTGTCTTCTTGAAGTTGTCTCGTTGTCAGGACCCCGATTCCAAGTCACATCGATCTAGCCGGTAACACCTCATACCACTTTGCGGCCTCACGCACGGTATCCCATGGGTGTCGCCTTACCATGGCCCGGGACAGTTTGCGCCTTTTGTCTCACGTATATGATAGTGTCGCTAGCATCCATATGACAGAGAACCCGGGCCGACATGGCTAGTCGTGATCCCAAAGCAGCACTAACCTATGGGGACAGGCATACATGATTCACATCGAGCGTGTTGGTCAGCAGCGTGTGAATCCGGGCTGTAGCACTGGGCTAACAGGACTCCGGGAACCCGGGCTGTAGCAGGCTAAGCAGGACTAGCCATGTCGGCCCGGGTTCTCTGTCATATGGATGCTAGCGACACTATCATATACGTGAGCCAAAAGGCGCAAACGGTCCCGGGCCATGCTAAGGCGACACCCATGGGATACCGTGCGTGAGGCCGCAAAGTGATATGAGATGTTACCGGCTAGATTGATGTGACTTGGAATCGGGGTCCTGACAGCGTTGGTATCAGAGCCTGACTGCCTGTAGGATTACCAAGCCAAACTGGTCGAAGTTGTGTCTAGAAATGCTTTAGTTATGTAGGGGAATTGATTGTGGAAGGGAACATAAGGCTCTTTTTACTCCTTTACCTTATGCCCTTCTGATCTGAGTCACCCTCTTCTCTTCTACGGGGATTAAGAACTAGGCTTCTCATCTTTCTATCAGGATCACGTGTTACTAATCCATAGACTTGTAGGATTGTTGGATTCAAGTCTCAGTTCAGTTTCTATTACTTCTGTATGTTCATAGTTGGTCTCGGAACCTTGATATTATGATGTTGAGTGGTTATGCCACCATTTTGCAGGATGTCTCAAATCATTTTGAGCACTTACAACCGTTATGCTGTCTGAGTCATCCCAGGTTTCTAGATAATCTGACGCATTTGCAAGTTCCTTCTTCCCGTTTCTGATGTCCTTTTGGGCCAGATTAAGCACACTAAACGGTCTGTTGAGGTACTCCATTGCCTTGACATATATGTTGGAGCTAGTATTATGACCCTAGGCATCTTAGAGAACCACCCAGTAATATGGCCATGTTTTGTGTTCCTAGTGTGTTGATTCTGGCCATCATTCTCGAAAGCATCCCGTGATGCCATGTAGTAGTAGGTACTCTATTCATGGGTTCTTGAACCCGAGATTCACCCTACTTACCTCATGTTGATAGTGTTGCTAGTTCCTTTAGGATATTAGTAACCTTTGCGATAGTCCTCGAGGTTCGTGGTACATCCTTCTTCCAATTATCATGAACCATTCTTGGCAGGAGTTCTTTTGAACCAAAAGGTCACGACAGAGTGCTCCTGATGAGTTCTCCATTGTATGTTGTGACTCTGCCAACCCTACCTTTCTGCATGGGTTATCCGGAAGAAATATGTTGAACTCGTTCGACATACTAATCTATGCATCTACAACTCAGAAAGTTATATGTACCTTTGAGTTGTCCCCCTTCCGTTATATTCTGATCTTCGTCTATCAATTGATAGTGAGGAGTTTGTATGCATTCGTGTTCATCGATGCCTAGCATTCTTGTGGTTCGTCAAGCCGTTCTATTTCAGAATGACTAGGAGAAACAAACTCCAGTACCTCATCCATATCCAGGATTGGGTCAAAGCAGTTGTATTCCGCAGATCAAAATGCAACCCAACTTTTGGTTCTGTTCTACCCTGAAGTATTACCCGCTTTATGTCAAGAGCGTTGTGAGAATTGCACCTTCTCCTATGAATTCTTGACGCAGTGATACTTCTTGCCATCATTGTTCATTCCTCGGTTCCCGTGTTATTGTAACCGGAATGCCGGCAAGTGAGTCGTGATGTGTGAAGTCAATACTCCTAGCAACTCCGTTGCTTGGTAGTTAATGGACTGTATTCTCATTCTTAGCGTGTTGGTTATTGAATCGTCATTCTAAGATAGATCGTGCTACCTAGTCCTTATTTCCGGTGCACTCTTCGATCAATGAGTTAGGATTATTCAATCCCTTACTCTTCTGATCATGTCATCTTGCCTTGAAAAGAAAGATTGTTCTCGAGCTTAGAGACATATCGGTGGTTCGTGATTTTCTGGATATCTTCATGGGAGTATCACCAGGTCGTCCCCTTACCGATATGTTGAGTTCGTGATCAAGTTGGTTTTCCAATAAACCACTCTTTCTCCAAGAATCTGTGTTGGATACCCTGAGCTAGTTGGTTAAGCTAAACAACAACTTGGAGAGTTGGAAGATAAAGGCTATATCCGACTTAGTTCTTTCCAAACGGATATCTCTTTGTATATGTGTGTTGAAGAAAGATGATATCTTCATCGATTGATCTCCGTGACCAATTGGTGGAGCTATTGTTTTGTCCAAACTTTGACTTAAGTATGGGCCATCGTCAAGTCAAATCAGAACCAACGATGTTCGTAATGTTGTCTTACTCGTGGTTGATCCCTCGAGCATACACCATTACATCTTTTGGTCTGACCAATGCTACCACAGTGTTCACATAATGGTGGAAGTCCAGTGATATGGAAATTCCGATGATTTGTTGTTGAGCCCATCAGCAACATTTTGTCTCCCCCATGATTCATATTGAACATTAACCTAGTGTTGAAAACTTTGTAAGCAATGCCTTCGTGTTCCGTTCATGAAGCTTATGCTTGGATGGAAGAAGTTACTTCCTCGAATTCATGTGCATTTGGTGCAAGTTGCCACCGTGAGTTTGAGAAAGATTGTTTTTGCCTCCTCTGGAATCATCCCAAGTTAGTCATGCATGTGCGAAGTGCTCTATGGTTTGATAGGTTGGCCACCTCCACTCCATATGTGTTCCTAGCACACCAAGCCACTGATTGATTTGTTCGAGAAAAGGGAGTTGTTGTGCGAATACTAGTTCATGCACAAGATTCCAATATCCTCGAAGATGGTTCCCCACCTGATCTCGGTAGTGTTTTATTATAAGATTACTACGTGATCATGCTTGTCTGGGACAGTGTGTTCACATGTATGTAGCAGAACCAGCTCATGTTTTGGAGCTTGCTATCATAGTTCATTTCCCGAGAATCTCGCAACGTCATCTCGTCGGTTTGTGTTGCAAACTTCCTTTTTCCGGACATGCTGTCTGAAATATCCCAGCCAGATCTGAATCTCAGGCAGATATGATGGTTGGAATGTTTCTCAAGAGGTATAATATTGGTCTCTCGATAACCGGTAAAGTGGATGTCGTGGCCAACACATCCAGCTGGAAGACCTATTATTGTAGTATCTCGATTGAAGAAAGTTGGCCACCTTCCCATGAGGATTTCGTAGGATTTACCTCCGTAGTTAATCCTTACGGATTCTTGAGCTTCCGAAGTCCGACCTTTACTTGATGTCCTAGATACCAAACCGTATCAATAAATGGGTTATCCTAGCACATCAAGGAGAACATTAGAAGCGTAGTGCTAAATGTCTCTCGGTCGATCATCCAGATTTAGTTCCCTTGGCCTTGCTAAGGTGAAATCTGAGAAAGTGTTATCTTCCTTTGCATCTGCATTATCCATCACCATTCATCATGGTGGTATGTTGTGTTGCCAGGATCCTTGACACGGATATTGGTAAAACCTTGATGAATATGGAGATGCTCAAGTTCTTGAGAGCACGCGCTAGCACCAGGTTTTACCGTTGGCGTTAACTGGGATTTGCTTCCAGTTTTCCTCGGTTATGTTATAACCCTTTTCAAACAGTGGACTCACTCTCGACTGTTGAGCTCTCCCCATTTACTAGAATCATTCCTAGCATTTGCATTTTGTTCCCAGCTTGCACCTCAGTAGTTGTTGTTCAGGATTATCTTCAAAAGTGGACTTACCATGGGTCCCATCCATTTCCGATGATAAGCAAAATCATCCATTACGTTATCTTCAACAAGGGAGTCCACATTATCCATTCTAGTCCAAGTATGTCATTCTTTTGAACTCCTTCAAATGATCGATTGTGATTGCCTTAGGCTGGTATAAAGAGTTTCAATGATCTCCGAATGAAAAGTAATTCTTTTTGCCACTTAAGGGAATAATTCTACGAGTCACCTTCCCCAAGGTATCACGTTACGAAATTATGGCAAATATCTCCTTGCTACTTTGAAATTCATGCTCCATCCTATTCGAGTATGGAATTGTTGCCTACCTAGTGAACCTTCGCCATCCGTTTCACTCCATCCCTCTAGGTGAATGCTTCGTGTCTCAGCTCAAGAGATGTTACTATGTCTCATTCCATGAGTTGATCTTGTGATCATTAAGATGATCCTAAGTTGCTTGAACCTCAGGGAGGTCGATTCTTCTTAAATTCTCCCTTTCTACTCGTTGTCATGTTGGGTGTAGTTCTCAAAGCAAGACGTTCAGATCAAGGTGATGCAATGAATCAAAATCCTCGAGCAAAACATTTGGATCGTGAAGGTCGTGTTAGCTGTGTATCCCCTCTATCTTCTTACCTCATGTCTTGAATCTCAGGACGAGATTCTTGTTTAGTGGGGGCGAGTTGTCACAACCCTAGAATTTGATTGCAATTAGTATCATAAGCATCCATGCATCATGTCTATATCTGTTTGAAATTTGAAATGGGGATGACAAGCCCTAGCACTAAATGAAATGCAATTAGGATCAAAATAAAAAAATATTTTCAATGAACCCAGAATGCCCTTTAGAAAAGTTCATTATTTTTGATAAAGGTGAAAACCTCTGCCAAAAATGATGCACATATTTTTAGGCCATTCTGGATTTTTGAATAACCCATATTGTATTTGAATTGGGGCATTTAAATACTATTAATATTTTTAAAATGCTCCAATAATTCTGAAAATAGTTAAGGGCCTCTGTAATAATTCATTTGATGCCCACAATTATTTTCAGGATTTATTAAAATGATTTGGGTTATAAACTAACTCAAAACAAAATAACATAAATAGAAAACAGAAACCGAATTAGAAAAAAAGAGAGAAAGAGAGAAAACCTACCTAACCTACCTGTGCAGCCCACCAAGGCCCACCTGGCTGGCCCACCTGGCTAGCCCAGCCCACTGGCCTTCCCTCCTGTCGTCTTCCTCCGAACAGAAGGACGCCGGGCGTGTGCCCCGTGCGCGCGGCCACGCGCTCCGGCCACCTCCTGCTTGCCGCACCCCCTCGACGCCTGGACGCCTCTGGGAGACGCCACGACACCCCCTCAACCCTCTGCAGCTCTTCCCTCCTAGTAGCTCTCTCCCCTCCCCTCGCTTTCCCGAAGCCGAGCTGAGCTCGTCGCCGCCGTACGCCGTAGACGCGGCCTCCATGCTCCCCTCGCCTCCCTGACGTGTCCACGAGCATCACCACGCCTCCCTCATCCTCTCCGTTCAGCCACGCCTCACCGGAGGCCTTGCATCGACGCCATCTTCCTCGTCTTCATCGCCGGCCACCAGAGATGCCTCTCGCTGCCCCGCTCGCTTTGGTGCTTCCCCGAGCACGCCGAGGCCACCTCCGAACTCGCGGTGAGCTCCCCTATCGATCCCCCATACTCCCATGCCCACTAGCTCATCGTACCCCTCGTTTCCGTCGAGACCGAGACCTCACCAGCGCCGGACTTGTCGCCGCCATCGTTTTGGTTCGCCTCCGTCCAAACCGAGCGCGTCACTGCATTCAGTGCACCCCCAGGAGCACGTTTCACCCACCGGCTCCTCCTCCCATGCACCACAACGCCAAACCCGCAGGTGCCCAAACTCCGGCGGGCGCAACCGAGGTCGCTGCCGTTGACTCCAGCCACCCCAGGCCCAGCCACGGCCACCAACGGATGCGCCGTTGCGCCAGCTACCCGTAGAGCCCCACGGTGCCTCGAACGGTGCCCTGTAGGTGAAACCCGCACCTGCACCGCCGCGTTTGGCCTTGCCGGCGGCTAAACACCGGCGACCGCTGACCCGTTGACCGGCGTGGGTTGACCCCACTGCCCGGTTTGACCTCCCCCTCTCTCTCACTGACTCACGGGCCCCGCCCGACTAATTACTTTAGTTAGCACTAATTAGCTAGTTAGGTTAGTCGCTGACCAGTGGGCCCAGCCCAGTTAGTTAGGGCTAACTAACTTAGTTGACTGGGTCACTGACCAGTGCGTCCCACTGGTCAGGTTTGACCTGGTCGACGCATTTGACCTGCTGACATCACCTTGACGTCATGCTGACGCAGTAATACATTTTCTGGATTTAGTTTAAATTATAATAATTCAGAAAATTCCAAAAAATTCCCAAAACTTCTAAAATTCATAGAAATTCAACCGTAACTCCAAATGAAATAAATTATATATGAAAAATGATCAAAAAAATCCAAGGAATCTGAATATGGCATTTTCATGCATGTTTTAACAACTTAACCTCACTGTCTAGCCCAAAACATGATAATGCACTATTTGAATTCATAGTTTGAATTTGAATTTGAACCTAGGGTTCAAACCAACTCCATTTAACATGTTGCTAGTTGCATTAGCTCAAACCACAGCATATTGACATGTCATGATCATGCATCATATTGTTGCATCGCAATGATTGTGTTCTTCCTTGTTTGCCGGTAAGTGTCCCCTCTCGGTAGACGCTGCTCCGATGCTGTGATCGTTGACACTGATGAAGACTCAATGTTATCTTCAGAAGTGCCAGGCAAGCACAACCCCCTTGTTCATTCCGATACAAGCCCACTCTCTCGCTCCTGCTCTTTTTACTTCATTAGGACAACAACGATTCATCTGTTACTTGTTGCGGTAGTTGAACCCCTTATCCTCTGCATGACCTATCATTGCCAAAGTAAATAGATGAAACCCACTAGCATGAGTAGGAGTTGTTTGAGCCCTAATGTGCCTACTCATTCATGCTTGTTTGTCATGCCTGCTATTGCTTAGAGTTGTGTCAGGGCTGATTCATCGGGGATGAATTGGAACAGTGATGAACATGTCCTACTGTGTGTGAGCTAAGTGCGTGAACATGATTTGGTAAAGGTAGCAGTGAGAGGCCATGTAGGAGTACATGGTGGGTTGTCTCATTGAAACCGTTCTTAGGAACTGAGCTCTGTGTTTGTGATCCATGAAATAGTTACTACCATGCATTGGGCCCGAAACCAATGGACCCTCTCGGCTTCTTGATCACCCTTGTCCTCTGTCCAGGAGTTGCAACTAGTTTCTGGTGTTTATAGGATATGTGTTGGCGGCCGTGCATAGTGCTGACCCTAGGGGTGGGCTATGATGCAGTAGATACACCGTGGCCGGGCATGCCGGGCACCCGTTTGGTGTCTCGGAACCCTGTACACATCGTCCGGGGCCGTATGTGGAAACCTCGGCCGGACTCCCTACAGATGGAACCTGGATAGGCGATAAACCTGGACTAGGGACTTGAGTGTTTAGGTAGGCCGTGGCCGACACCCTCGTTGGGCTTCCGCTTGAAGGTTGCCGAGTACATGTCGTGTAAACGGCGGTAAGTGGTGAGAGCGTGTGTGAAGAAGTACACCCCTGCAGGGTTATAAATGATCTATTCGAATAGCCGGGTCCGCGGTAAAGGACGTCTGGGTTACCTATAACAGTTCATAGATAAGTGAAAGTGGATACTCTAAAACTCGCAAGATAAGTGTGAGTGCTATGGATGGCCTTCTCGTAGGGAGACGGGAGCGGATCCATAGTAGTGTATTGAGTGGTGAATATGTGGAGTCGTGTGCGCCACCCCAAAAGAGTTGTTTGCATTCGTAGTTCAGGTTAGCCACCGAGTCAAAGCTGGCTTGCTGCAGTTAAACTCCACCACCCCCCTTGTTGATACCGATGCATATGTAGTTTAGTACTGATGTAAGTCTTGTTGAGTACCTTTGTACTCACGGTTTCTTAATTTATGTTTTGCAGAGAGATTTCAGTCTTGCTAGTAGTTCCACGTGGACTTCGACGTTTAGCTTGGTACCTCAGCTACGATCTTGTGCCCTCAGCAGGATCTGGTAGATAGTCAGGCTTCTTAGCCTTTTTCATTTGTAGATGTCTGTTCTCAGACATGTTAAGCTTCCGCATGTGCTTTGACTTGTATGCTATGATTGTTGGGTCATGAGACCCATGTTTGTAATTTCTCGCTCCTCGGAGCCTAATGAATAAATACTTGAGTTGTATAGTTATGTTGTGATGCCATGTTGTATTTACACATATCGAGCATATTGTGTGTATGATTGAAATGCTTGGTATGTGTGCGATCCGACAATCTAGTTGTTTATCCTTGGCAGTCTCTCTTATGGGGAAATGTAGTCTAGTGCTTCCATGAGCCATAGTAGTCTGCTACAGCCCGGTTCACCGGAGTCCTGTTAGCCCAGCACTACTGCTCAGGACACTTGACTGGCCGGCATGTGTTTCAGTTCGTTCCTGTGTCTGTCCCTTCGGGAAATGTCACGCGGTGACATCCGGAGTCCTGCTTAGCCTGCTATAGCCCGGGTTCCCGGAGTCCTGTTAGCCCAGTGCTACAGCCCGGATTCACACGCTGCTGACCGACACGCTCGATGTGAATCATGTATGCCTTTCCCCATAGGTTAGTGCCGCTTTGGGTTCACGACTAGCCATGTCGGCCCAGGTTCTCTGTCATATGGATGCTAGCGACACTATCATATACGTGAGTCAAAAGGCGCAAACGGTCCCGGGCCATGGTAAGGCGACACCCATGGGATACCGTGTGTGAGGCCGCAAAGTGATATGAGGTGTTACCGGCTAGATCGATGTGACTTGGAATCGGGGTCCTGACACTCGTCATCTATTACTTCTACTACTATGGCTAACGCTTTAGCAATAAAGTAAAGTAATTACATGACGTTTAAGTTGACACGCAAGTCATAAATAAATTAAGACAACTCCTATGGCTCCTGCCGGTTGTCATACTCATCGACATGCAAGTCGTGATTCCTATTACAAGAACATGATCAATCTCATACATCACATATATCATTCATCACATCCTTTTGGCCATATCACATCACAAGGCATATGCTGTAAAAACAAGTTAGACGTCCTCTAATTGTTGTTGAAAGTTTTTACGTGGCTGCTATAGGTTTCTAGCAAGAACGTTTCTTACCTACGCCAAAACCACAATGTGATATGCCAATTTCTATTTACCCTTCATAAGGACCCTTTTCATCGAATCCGATCCGACTGAAGTGGGAGAGACAGACACCAGCTAGCCACCTTATGCAACTAGTGCATGTCAGTCGCTGGAACTAGTCTCACTTAAGCGTACGTGTAAGGTCGGCCTGGGCCGCTTCATCCCACGATGCCGCCGAATCAAGATAAGACTAGTAACGGCAAGTAAATTGACAAAATTGACGCCCACAACAACTTGTGTTCTACTCGTGCATAGAAATTATGCATAGACCTAGCTCATGATGCCAATGTTGGGGATCGTAGCAGAAATTTAAAATTTTCTACGCATCACCAAGATCAATCTATGGAGTAATCTAGCAATGAGGGGAAGGGGAGTGCATCTACATACCCGTGTAGATCGCTAAGCGGAAGTGTTGCAAGAACGCTGATGAAGGAGTCGTACTCGTAGCGATTCAGATCGCAGTTGATTTCTATCTAAGCGCGGAACAACGGCGCCTCCGCGTTCAACACACGTGCAGCCCGGTGACTTCTCCTACACCTTGATCCAACAAGGGAAGAAGGAGAGGTTGGGGAAGACTCCGTCCAGCAGAAGCACGATGGCGTGGTGGTGGTGGAGGAGCGCGGCACTCCAGCAGGGCTTCGCCAAGCAGTACTAGAGACGAGGAGGGAGAGGGGTAGGGCTGCGCCAACAAGGGAAGAACTTCGTGTGTTGGGCTGCCCCTTTGCCTCCACTATATATAGGGGGAGAGGGAGGGCTGCGCCCCCACCTAGGGTTTCCACCCTAGGGGTGGCGGCAGCCCTAATCCCATCTGGGGTGGCGGCCAAGTAGGGGGGAGAGGGAGGCGCACTAGGCATGGGCCTGAGGGCCCATCTGCCCTTAGGGTTTGCCACATCTTCTCTCTAGGCGCATGTGCCTTGGTGGGGAGGCGCCCCAGCCCACCTAGGGGCTGGTCCCTTCTCACACTTGGCCCATGTATGCCTCCGGGGCCCGTGGCCCCTCCCGGTGGACCCCCGGACCCCTCCGGTGGTCCCGGTACACTACCGATGATGCCCGGAACACTTCTGGTGGCCAAAACCATACTTCCTATATAGCAATCTTTACCTCCGGACCATTCCGGAACTCCTCGTGACGTTCAGGATCTCATCCGGGACTCCAAAAAACACTCGTTAACCGCGTACATACTTTCCCTATAACCCTAGCATCATCGAACCTTAAGTGTGTAGACCCTACGGGTTCGGGAGTCATGCAGACATGGCCGAGACAACTCTCCGGTCAATAACCAACAGTGCGATCTGGATACCCATGTTGGCTCCCACATGCTCCACGATGATCTCATCGGATGAACCACGATGTCAAGGATTCAATCAATCCCGTATACAATTCCCTTTGTCTATCGGTACGATACTTGCCCGAGATTCGATCGTCGGTATCCCGATACCTTGTTCAACCTCGTTACCGGCAAGTCTCTTTACTCAGTCCGTAACACATCATCCTGTGATCAACTCCTTGATCACATTGTGCACATTATGATGATGTCCCACTGAGTGGGTCCAGGGATACCTCTCCGTTTACACGGAGTGACAAATCCCAGTCTTGATTCGTGCCAACCCAATAGACACTTTCAGAGATACCCGTAGTGCACCTTTATAGCCACCCAGTTACGTTGTGACGTTTGGCACACCCAAAGCACTCCTACGGTATCTAGGAGTTGCACAATCTCATGGTCTAAGGAAATGATACTTGACATTAGAAAAGCTTTAGCATACGAACTACACGATGTTGTGCTAGGCTTAGGATTGGGTCTTGTCCATCACATCATTCTCCTAATGATGTGATCCTGTTATCAACGACATCCAATGTCCATGGTCAGGAAACCGTAACCATCTATTGATCAACGAGCTAGTCAACTAGATGCTTACTAGGGACATGGTGTTGTCTATGTATCCACACATGTATCTGAGTTTCCTATCAATACAATTCTAGCATGGATAATAAACGATTATCATGAACAATGAAATATAATATAATAATAACTAATTTATTGTTGCCTCTAGGGCATATTTCCAACACGACAAACTTTGGCAACGGTGCATACTCAGGGAGAAGACTTTTATCTTGAAATTTAGTGAGAGATCATCTTATAAAGCTATCATCGAACTAAGCAAAATAAGATGTATAAAGGATAAACATCACATGCAATCAAAATATGTGACATGATATGGCCATCATCATCTTGTGCCTTTGATATTCATCTCCAAAGCATCGTCATGATTTCCATCGTCACCGGCATGACACCATGATCTCCATCATCTTGATCTATATCAATGTGTCGTCACATGGTCGTCTCGCTAACTATTGCTCTTGCTACTATTGCTATCGCATAGCGATAAAGTAAAGCAATTATTTGGCGCTTGCATCTTATGCAATAAAGAGACAACCATAAGGCTTCTGCCAGTTGCCGATAACTTCAACAAAACATGATCATCTTATACAACAACTTATATCTCATCACGTCTTGACCATATCACATCACAACATGCCCTACAAAAACAAGTTAGACGTCCTCTACTTTGTTGTTGCAAGTTTTACGTGGCTGCTACGGGCTTAGCAAGAACCGTTCTTACCTACGCATCAAAACCACAACGATAGTTTGTCAAGTTGGTGCTGTTTTAACCTTCGCAAGGACCGGGCGTAGCCACACTCAATTCAACTAAAGTTGGAGAAACTGACACCCGCTAGTCACCTGTGTGCATAGCACGGCGGTAAAACCAGTCTCGCGTAAGCCTACGCGTAATGTTGGTCCGGGCCGTTTCATCCAACAATACCGCCGAACCAAAGTGTGACATGCTGGTAAGCAGTATGACTTATATCGCCCACAACTCACTTGTGTTCTACTCGTGCATATGACATCTACGCATAAAACCAGGCTCGGATGCCACTGTTGGGGAACATAGTAATTTCAAAATTTTCCTACGCACACGCAAGATCATGGTGATGCATAGCAACAAGAGGCGAGAGTGTTGTCCACGTACCCTCGTAGACCGAAAGCGGAAGCGTTAGCACAACGCGGTTGATGTAGTCGTACGTCTTCACGATCCGACCGATCCAAGTACCGAACGCACGGCACCTCCGAGTTCAGCACACGTTCAGCTCGATGACGTCTCGCGAACTCCGATCTAGCAGAGCTTCACGGGAGAGTTCCGTCAGCATGATGACCTGGTGACGGTGATGATGTTGCTACCGACGCAGGGCTTCGCCTAAGCACCGCTACGATATGTCCGAGGTGGAATATGGTGGAGGGGGGCACCGCACACGGCTAGGAGAGATCAACTAATCAACTTGTGTTTTTTTGGGGTGCCCCTGCCCCCGCATATAAAGGAGTGGACGAGGGGGGGGGGCCCTCTCTATGGCGCGCCCTATGGGAGTCCTACTCCCATCGGGAGTAGGATTCCCCCTTTCCTAGTAGAACTAGGTGCCCTTCCAAGTAGTAGGAGGAGGGAAGGAAAGGGAAGGGAAAAGGAGAAGGAAGGAAGGGGGTGCCCCCCTCCCTAGTCCAATTCGGACCAGCCCATGGGGAGGGGTGCGGCCAACCTTTGAGGCCTTTCTCTCCTTTCCCGTATGGCCCATTAAGGCCAATACGAATTCCCATAACTCCCCGGTACTCCCGAAAATACCCGAATCACTCGGAACCTTTCCGATGTCTGAATATAGTTGTCCAATATATCGATACTTAAGTCTCGACCATTTCGAGACTCCTCGTCATGTCCTGGATCTCATCTGGGACTTCGTACTCCTTCGGTGCATCAAAATACATAAACTCATAATATAACCGTCATCGAACTTCAAGCGTGTGGACCCTACGGGTTCGAGAACTATGTAGACATGACTGAGACACGTCTCCGGTCAATAACCAATAGCGGAACCTGGATGCTCATATTGGCTCCCACATATTCTACGAAGATCTTTATCGGTCAGACCGCATAACTACATACGTTGTTCCCTTTGTCATCGGTATGTTACTTGCAGATTTGATCGTCGGTATCTCAATACCTAGTTCAATCTCATTGCCGGCAAGTCTCTTTACTTGTTCCCTAACACATCATCCTGCAACTAACTCATTAGTTGCAATGTGTCGGTGTCAAAACCGGCGGATCTCGGGTAGGGGGTCCCGAACTATGCATCTAGGCCGGATGGTAACAGGAGGCAAGGGACACGAAGTTTTACCCAGGTTCGGGCCCTCTTGATGGAGGTAAAATCCTACGTCCTACTTGATTAATATTGATGATATGGGTAGTACAAGAGTAGATCTACCACGAGATCGGAGAGGCTAAACCCTAGAAGCTAGCCTATGGTATGATTGTTGTTCTGTATGTTGTCCTACGGACTAAAACCCTCCGGTTTATAGACACCGGAGAGGGTTAGGGTTACACAAAGTCGGTTACAATGGTAGGAGATCTACATATCCGTATCGCCAAGCTTGCCTTCCACGCCAAGGAAAGTCCCTTCCGGACACGGGACGAAGTCTTCAATCTTGTATCTTCATAATCCAGGAGTCCGGCTGAAGGTATAGTCCGGCCATCTAGACACCCCCTAATCCAGGACTCCCTCAGTAGCCCCTGAACCAGGCTTCAATGACGACGAGTCCGGCGCGCAGTTTGTCTTCGGCATTGCAAGGCAGGTTCCTCCTCCAAGTACTTCATAGAAGATTTTGAACACAAAAATAGTGTCCGGCTCTGCAAAATAAGTTTCCACATATTTCCATAGAGAGAATAATATTTACACCAATCTAATCTACTGACGTATTCCGTAGTGTGACATCGCACCACGGCCAAGCCTTTATTCGAATCGTTTTATTGTCCCACCTCAGCGTGTTATGCGAGGTGGCTTCCTTGGCACGTCTTGTTAAAGCAAAGATCATGTCCCCTTATTCCGGGATTCTCATCAATACGGGCGTGGGTAACCCAACCGCGCCATTGATTACGGCGCTTGGAGATAAGCGAGTTTTACCAGGCTGGTGGGGACACGTAGTTGCGTCCACCCATATAAGGGGATAAGGATCCACCTTTTCACCAACGCCTTCTTCCTCCTTTGCCTATCCCTTTTTGCGCACTCGAGCTCCAGCGCCCAAGTCCGCACTCCACACCTCAATCTTCTCCAGCCATGTCCGGAGCGGGAGGCAAGTGGATGGTCTCCTCCGTCACGGAGGGACACATCAAAAAACTAAGGAAGGCCGGATACTTGTCTAACGACATCGCGTACCGGCTTCCCGAAGAGGGGCAGCTCTTCCCCACCCCAAGGCCCCATGAGAGGGTAGTGTTCCTTCCCCACTTCCTCCGCGGACTGGGCTTTCCGATCCACCCATTCATCTGGGGACTCATGTTCTACTACGGCCTTGATTTCCATGATCTGGCCCCGAACTTCATCCTCAACATCTCGGCGTTTATCGTCGTGTGCGAGGCCTTCCTCCGCATCCGCCCCCATTTCGTCCTATGGCTCAAGACTTTCAACGTCAAGCTGAAGGTGGTGCACGGCAACCAGGCGGAGTGCGGAGGCGCCATGGTGGGCAAGATGCCCAACGTATTATGGCTCGAGGGCTCCTTTGTGGAGACCCTGAAGGGGTTGCAATCAGGGTGGTTTTACATCACCGAGCCGCGCGACCCTGAGTGGGTCGCAGCCCCCGAGTTCCGGTTCGGACCCCAAACGCGGCTCACGTCCTGGAAAGAGACGGGCCTGTCGTGGGGCAGCAAAGAAGAGGCGACTGGATTGCAAACGTGCATCCTAACCCTGGTGGACAAGCAACTCAAGCTTGTCAACGTAGTCCAGGTTATGCTCATCCACCGGATCCTCCCGTGTGAACAACGGGCCTTCAATCTATGGGAGTCCAACCCGGCGCAGCACCGAACTCCGAGAAGGCTCTTCGACACGACGTATGAAGATGCCTAGAAGGTGCTTTTCAAGGGCGCCGAAGCTCCCGCATCTGCTACCGAGGATCGCAGATTCAGCGCGCAGCGTCACGCTAGCGCGGTAATTTGTTTGTACCTTTTATAGGGTATTAGTTTTCCATAGTTTAACTATATGCGGGATCTAAGCTCCCTTTCCTTTGACAGAATTGGCAGGCGAAGTCTGGACAGATCGGCTGTCCGGCTCCTTTGCCCGATGACCCAGCCGATGCCCGCTTGGCGAAGCTGCTGGTTCCGGCACCCTACGTGGTGCCAGAGAAGAAGGCCACGAAGAAGGCCACGGGGACTCGAAAAAGTGCCCGGCGCCAGGAGGCGTCGGGTTCATCATCCGACGGCTCCAAGGCGCATTCCTCCCGTGAAGACGAGGAGGAGGAAGAAGAGACCTCTCCCCCTCCAGCGGGGGGAGAGAATAAAAGGAAGGCCGCCCACACTGGGGAGGCCGAAGGGTTCAAGAGGGGGAAAACCCTTCCTCCGGACTACTCCACCAACGCCGATGACGGCGGAGAGGAGTGGCCGCTCAGGGCCAAGCCCCTGGCGAAATCGTAAGTATCCGGATACCAGAGTAATTCATAGTGTTCCTTTATTGCAAAGCTTTCCCTTATGTCGAATATGATTATGCAGCCCACCCAAAGACGGGCTCGACGCGTCGTCGAGCGGTTCACTGGACTCGTCTGATGTGAATTCGCTTCCGTCGGCTGCCTCCCCCCGCCCCACGGACGACGCCGAAGTGTTGTCCCAACATGTTCCAAGCCAGGAGGAGGTGGTCTTGGAGGCGCCGCAAGGCGACCTCCCGGACTCCAGGAGTAAAGGGGATAAAACCCCCCAGGGTTCCAAGTCCGACTCTAGGCCGGACACTGCTCCGGAACCTTCAAAGGTTCTAGAGTCCGGCGTGCGACCTCCTTCCAAGAGGAGCAAGCCCACCATGCCGGTGACCCCCGTCCAACTGGAGGCGCCGGACAATCTGTTGGAGGTGCTCAAAGGCGCCTCCATCGACGAGGAGCACCGCACCATTATGAGTGCGGTGGTCCGGAAGGTTCAGTTCGCCAAGAGCGGACTGACTGAAGCTTGTGCTAGCCTTTTAACAGGCTTTGAGGTAAGTAAAGAATGTGAAAATAATATTACCGCATAGACAGTAGCCCCTGATGCTCTGTTTGGCGTTCGGGAAGAAAAGCCGAATAGAGGATCAAATAAAATTCGCAGGAGTCTAACAAAAAGGAGCCAGTATGCGTATGCAGGCTTCCCTGCTGGCGTCCGCCGCACTGACTGCGGAAGTGGACACGCTAAAGCAGAACCTCGAGCAGTCCAAGCAAGAGCTCGGGCATGCCAAGAAGCAGCTCGAGGACAAGGAAGGTAAGAAATACCTTGTTTAAATATATATAAAAAAAGTGCAATTGCAAAAAAACAGGATTATCGTGGCTATTGTAGGGGCCACGTCTGAGGTGGCGACTCTTAAGCAAGCGTTGCTCGAGGCCGAGAAGAGGGCGGCCACGGAGCGCACCGAGCGGGAGAAGTATGAGGCCCAGGTTGGCGAGGTGCGGCAAGAGCTCCAGGCTCTCATGGAAAAACATGAGAGTTTGGAGCTTGACTCAAAGACGCGAACGTCCGAGCTCGCGGTGGCTATTGAAAATGCCAAGTCTGCCAGGGCCGAATCCCAGAGGACCCTCCAGGAGTTGGATGTGGTGAAAAAGATAGCGGCGGGTAAGGCAATCTTTATGCAAAGCAAACACATAAACATGAGTTACTTGTTACTTACCCGAATCTGGAGCTCTCCAGGAGCATTCACAGATCTTCCCCGTACCGTGTCCGATGCCACCGCATTCTATCGAGCCAAGGAGGGCAGCTCAACAGAGAAGGTGTTCTGGTCTCAGTATGCTGAGGCCGGACACCCCGTGCCCCTGAGCGACCAGCTGAAGCAACAGGTCGAGCTCCACAAGGCGGCCGAACAGGCCATGAAGGGCCTCATAGTTTGGCTGTGGCCTGGAGAGGCTCTGCCTGTGAGCTATTTTGGGCTGGTGCGGCGGCTGGTGGGGGCCTGTCCAAGGCTCGAAGTCATCAAGCACTCCGTCTGCATTGAAGTTGCCCATAGGGCCCTTGCCCGTGCTAAGGTGCACTGGGCTAAGCTGGATGCTGAGAAGCTTGTGAAGGACGGGCCACCGCCGGGGAAAGAGCATTGCAAGCCTGAGAATTATGACAAAGATGTTCTGAAGGGTGCCCGCCTTATGGCGGATGAATGTTCCAGAGATGTAATTTTTGAGTAAAACTCGCTCGTTTTGTCCTGTGCGCTGAAAACTTGTTCATATGCGCTAAGCAATGCTGTTGGAATTTAAAATATTACCTTCTGTGCGGCTGTTTATCAATTCTGAGAGATGGCGAGTCGTCGGCTTCCGGCCTCGTGCCGCTAGTGCTGGGGTGTTCAGGGATAAACCTGAGCGCTCTTTTTCCCAGGTTTGGGTCCTTTGAGGGAGGCGCTCAGCACAACGAATAAGGCAATCGGACTATAATGCTTGAACACTCTCACTTAGCCAGAGAATTCTATAATTTTAAATTTCGGTGAAGCCCCTGGTATTCGGAAGACCGAGTTCGAGGCGCTATCCACACCTTGGCCGGACAGAGCCGACTCCTTGCTCTAAGCGGCATATGTCTTTAGGGACTCGAAAAACCTCTCGAACAACGACCAGCTCTCGCTTCATCATGACAGTCAGTTTTAGCTTTCTCTACTGAGGTGCTTGACCTAGGTCAACTGGGGCACAATCGCAGTAGTTCTCCTAGTGCTATCTTAGCCAACATAGCGGAACGTAAGGCACCAAAACATAGGAGCCGGGCAAACCCAACTATTGACCCAAGACATGATTCGGAGCCGATGCATATAATGCTATAAGTTCGGGGTGCCGCACTTGTTAAAGTGTTCAGACTTCTCACACCATATTGAGGGGTGCTAAAGCTCCTGGCGTATTTTGGCCGTACCAAAGTGTACGGGTGCGACATGTCGTTAAGGAACATATATTTGTAAAAAAAGAGTAATGCAAAAATAGACAAAAGCGATGCATTGTTTATTTTAAAAGGGATGCGATCAAAGCAGAACGATACAAATAATGCGATAAGCAAAAGGTTGTACTATTTAACATGTCCGTTCTATGGGCAGGCTGCAGAATGGTATGCGAAACAGGTATACTGCTCGTGATAGAGACCACCTGGGAGTTCCGTAGTGCGGCATGGCTTGTCTGCTTCCCTGGTTCTTGCATCGTTTGTGTGGCACTTGAACTGCCGAATAGGCCTTCCGAAGAATGGAGTCCTGAAAGTAAGAGAAAATTAAAAAATCGGTAGCCCCTGGTGCTGTTTAAGCCGTATTTTGGGCGTGCCGTGATGGTGCCCCTCCCCCTGTACCCATGGTATTTCTAGAGCGTAGTTATGTACACGAAGCACTGGTGTCAAATTTTTGCGAGTGCTGGGGTTGGGGCCGCGTTGCTACGCCTGCTCGGAACGTGCCAGGCGGTCTTATTGTAGGTTACTCCGGGCGCGCTTGACGGTGTTCGGATGTTTGATGGCCGGACTGGAGAACTGCCTGGAGAGGCTGCTTTGTACTTCCGCTGCAAGGGCCGCCGTGTGCTCCTCCGTTCGGAGGGAGCGTTCGGTGTTTCCATTGACCGTAATTACTCCTCGAGGGCCTGGCATCTTGAGCTTAAGGTATGCGTAGTGCGGTACCGCATTGAACTTGGCAAATGCGGTTCGCCTGAGCAGTGAGTGATAGCCACTGCGGAATGGGACTATGTCGAAGATTAACTCCTCGCTTCGGAAATTATCCGGAGATCCGAAGACCACTTCAAGTGTGAGTGAGCCTGTATAGTTGGCCTCTACACCTGGTATTACGCCTTTAAAGGTCGTTTTGGTGGGCTTAATCCTCGAGGGATCTATGCCCATTTTCCGCACTGTATCCTGGTAAAGTAGGTTCAGGCTGCTGCCTCCGTCCATAAGGACTCTAGTGAGATGAAATCCGTTAATAATTGGGTCTAGAACCAATGCGGCGAATTCGCCATGACGGGTGCTGGTGGGATGGTCCCTTTGATCAAAGGTGATCGGGCAGGAGGACCATGGGTTAAACTTTGGGGCGACTGGCTCTACCGTGTATACATCCCTTAATGCGCGCTTCCGCTCGCTCTTGGGGATGTGGGTTTCATATATCATGTTCACCGTCCGCACTTGTTGGGGAAAACCCTTCTGTCCACTGTTGTTCAGCGGTCGGGGCTCCTCGTCGTCATCACTATGCAGCCCCTCGTCTTTGTTTTCGGCATTTAACTTGCCTGCCTGCTTGAACACCCAACAATCTCTGTTGGTGTGATTGGCCGGCTTTTTGGGGGTGCCATGTATCTGGCACAAGCGGTCGAGTATTCGGTCCAAACTTGACGGGCCCCTAGGATTTCTTTTGAATGGCTTTTTCCGCTGACCGGATTTATAGCCACTGAATCCGGCCTTAACTACCGTATCCTCAGCATTGTCGCCGTTAATGGGGCGCTTTTGCTTGTTGCGACACGACCTGCCACTACTGTCCCTGGTATCCGAATTACCAGGGTTCTTGGTCATATTGTTGCTACGAGCAATCCAGCTGTCTTCTCCCGCGCAAAAGCGGGTCATGAGTGTCGTGAGTGCTGCCATAGATTTCGGCTTTTCCTGCCCAAGGTGCCGGGCAAGCCACTCGTCACGGATATTGTGCTTGAAGGCTGCTAGGGCCTCTGCGTCCGGACAGTCAACTATTTGATTTTTCTTTGTTAGGAACCGTGTCCAGAATTGCCTGGCCGATTCCTCTGGCTGCTGAATTACGTGGCTTAGGTCATCGGCGTCTGGTGGTCGCACATAAGTGCCCTGGAAATTGTCGAGGAATGCGGCTTCCAGGTCCTCCCAACAACTGATTGATCCTGCTAGCAAGCTGTTAAGCCAATGCCGAGCTGGTCCTTTAAGCTTGAGTGGGAGGTATTTGATGGCGTGGAGATCATCGCCGCGGGCCATATGGATATGAAGGAGATAATCCTCGATCCATACCGCAGGATTTGTTGTGCCATCATATGATTCGATGTTTACAGGTTTGAAACCCTCGGGGATTTGATGATCCATTACTTCGTCTGTGAAGCATAGTGGGTGTGCGGCGCCTCTGTACTGGGCCATATCATGACGTAGCTACAATGAGCTTTGTCTACTATGTTCGGCCCTAGCGGATTTGTGTCCGGCGTGACGGTTATCGTCTCGCGTCGTGGGGCGCCCACGCGATCCGTAGATCGATCTTGCTTGCCTTGCCTTGTCCTCCAACATGTCTCGCAGGTCTAGCGCATTTTCCCGTGCCTTGGTGCGAGGTGCGGCTTGAGTGGAGGGCCGAGAGGCCTCTCTATCACGGCCACGAGGTGGCCGGTCGGCCGTATCGAGTGCTGGTGATGTAGGTTTAAGTGCTTCCTCCTCTAATCAGGGTAGCAACCTGTGTTTTGGGTAGCTCTTGGAGGGGCGTTCGAGTTTATGCTCTTCGGCCGCAAGGACTTCAGTCCATCTGTCGACTAGCAAATCTTGATCAGCTCTTAGCTGTTGCTGTTTTTTTGTTGAGGCTTCTTGCCGTGGCCATAAGCCTTCGTTGAAAATGCTCTTGCTTGACAGGATCCTCTGGCACGATGAATTCGTCGTCGTCGAGGCTTGCCTCGTCTTCGGAGAGAGGCATATAATTATCATCCTCGACCTCTCTGTCTGCCGCTCTCTCATGATGGCTGGCTTCTCCATCCTCCTGTGCTGAATCTTGCTGGAGGGGGTTTTCTTTGGCACTCTCCGGAGTATTATTATCTCCCGTGCTGGAATCACCGTATTTGATTTGGCGGGATTTTGAGCGGCGCCACTGACGCCGGCGCTTAGGCTGTTTCTTGGAGGGGTCATCCTCCACTGTTCCATCGCCATATCCTTCTTTTGGGGTGTCCACCATGTATATGTCATATGATGAGGTGGCTTTCCAGGGCCCAATAGGCGCTGGTTCTTCATCGTCTCCTGCATCAGCGTCCATACCGTCGATGTCTTCGAAGTCGAAGTCGAGCATGTCGGTTAAATCATCGACAGTGGCTACAAAGTGGGTGGTGGGTGGGCTTTTAATTTCTTCATCGTCCGTATCCCAACCTTGCTGACCGTAGTCCTGCCAGGGCTCTCCTGATAAAGAGAGAGACTTTAGTGTCTTCAGAATATCGCCGAAAGGCGAGTGCTGAAAGATGTCCACGGTAGTAAACTCCATGATCGGCGCCCAATCGGATTCGATCGGCAGGGGCACGGAGGGTTCGGAGTCCGGAGAGGAGTCCGACTCCTTGGAGTCACGAGTCTCGCAGAGTGCGGGGCTGGTGTTCGGCTCGATCACTGTTGGGATCGCAGCCTCCGAGGCGGCGTCCAACCACCCATCCTCGATCGGCGCGGTTGGCTCCGAATTAAGGGTCAAAGCCAATGCGGGTGCGGCCTCCAGGGCACTGTTCGGCGACAGAGCTAGATCATGCTCGTCGTGACAGTGCGGCGCGCTCGGCAGTGGCTCGAATCCGTCGAGGATCAAGTCCCCGCGGATGTCAGCCGTGTAGTTTAAACTTCCAAATCTGACCTGACGGCCAGGGGCATAGCTTTCGATCTGCTCCAGATGGCCAAGTGAATTGGCCCGCAGTGCGAAGCCGCCGAAGACGAAGATCTGTCCGGGGAGGAAGGTCTCACCCTGGACTGCATCACTATTGATGATCGTGGGAGCCATCGAGCCTGACAGCGACGACACAGAGGAACTCTCAATGAAAGCACCAATGTCGGTGTCAAAACCGGCGGATCTCGGGTAGGGGGTCCCGAACTGTGCGTCTAGGCCGGATGGTAACAGGAGGCAAGGGACACGATGTTTTACCCAGGTTCGGGCCCTCTTGATGGAGGTAAAACCCTATGTCCTGCTTGATTAATATGGATGATATGG
This sequence comes from Triticum monococcum, assembly GCA_034509565.1. NCBI lineage: Eukaryota > Viridiplantae > Streptophyta > Magnoliopsida > Poales > Poaceae > Triticum > Triticum monococcum. Next base: position 679,886,021 of record CM067845.1, read on the forward strand.
GTAGTACAAGAGTAGATCTACCACGAGATCGGAGAGGCTAAACCATAGAAGCTAGCCTATGGTATGATTGTTGTTCTGTATGTTGTCCTACGGACTAAAACCCTCCGGTTTATATAGACACTGGAGAGGGTTAGGGTTACACAAAGTCGGTTACAATGGTAGGAGATCTACATATCCATATCGCCAAGCTTGCCTTCCACGCCAAGGAAAGTCCCTTCCGGACACGGGACGAAGTCTTCAATCTTGTATCTTCATAATCCAGGAGTCCGGCTGAAGGTATAGTCCGGCCATCCGGACACCCCCTAATCCAGGACTCCCTCACAATGCTTGCAAGGCTTATAGTGATGTGCATTACCGAGTGGGCCCAGAGATACCTCTCCGACAATCGGAGTGACAAATCCTATTCTCGAAATACGCAAACCCAACAAGTACCTTCGGAGACACCTGTAGAGCACCTTTATAATCACCCAGTTACGTTGTGACATTTGGTAGCACACAAAGTGTTCCTCCAATAAACGGGAGTTGCATAATCTCATAGTCATAGGAACATGTATAAGTCATGAAGAAAGCAATAGCAACATACTAAACGATCGCGTGCTAAGCTAACGGAATGGGTCATGTCAATCACATCATTCTCCTAATGATGTGATCCCGTTAATCAAATGACAACTCATCTCTATGGTTAGGAAACTTAACCATCTTTGATCAACGAGCTAGTCAAGTAGAGGCATACTAGTGACACTCTGTTTGTCTATGTATTCACACATGTACCATGTTTCCGGTTAATACAATTCTAGCATGAATAATAAACATTTATCATGATATAAGGAAATAAATAATAACTTTATTATTGCCTCTAGGGCAGATTTCCTTCAGTCAGCACGCCAGTCTAAATCCTATGGCGCAGGGGTTTGGGCCCATCGCCCATTGCACACCTCCATGTTGCGAACGCGGCCGAAAACAGACCTAGCCTCCCTAATACAAGAGCAGGCGTTCCAGTCCAATCCGGCGCGCGCCGCCCAATCACCTTCGTCAGGAAGGCTTCGGCTGATACCACGACGTCGAGTGCCCATAACTGTTCCCGCGTAGTTGGTTAGTGCGTATAGGCCAGTGGCCAGACTCAGATCAAATACCAAGATCTCGTTAAGCGTGTTAATTGATGTAACCGCAGACGCCGATCAGGGCTAGGCCCACCTCTCTCCTAGGTGGTCTCAACCTACCCCGTCGTTCCGCCACAAAGGTTCACTCAGAGGGCCGTCATGACAAACGTCCTTTCAGACCCAATCCGTGAATCACTCACGGGTACTCTACGAGCTGACCCGACTTTAGTTACCACATATGTCATGTATTATATATATATAAGTATATACCCGTGATCCCCTCCCGAGTGATCACGGCCCGATAGTATAGCATGGCAGACGGAAAAGAATGTAGGGCCACAAATGGAATACTAGCAACCTGAACTAAGCATTTAGGATTGCAGGTAAAGGTAACAACAGTAGTAGCAAGGACAGGCTATGCATTAGAATAGGATTAACGGAAAGCAGTAACATGCTACACTACTCTAATGCAAGCAGTAGTGTCGGGGGTGGCTGATCCCCACGGACACTTATGGGACCACGGCAGACCGAGGCCCCTTTCGGTTCGGCAGGGGGCGGAGAGTGCACGAAGAGCAGATCGAGGCGAACACACGAGCGACGCGGTCGGTTTACCCAGGTTCGGGCCGCACGGATGCGTAAAACCGTACTCCTGCTTTGGTTTGTATTTGTGTTCTTGCTCGGGAGCGATGGATGCAACAGTACACTTGGATGGCTAGCGAGACCGAGCGTGAAAATGGCCGTCCCCCCTCCCTGTTGCACATGGGCCTCCTTTTATATGTCAAAGGGGTCACCGACAGGTGGCAACAAAGATGAGGGTAAAAAGGTAAAAGAGGTGGTAGTTGGTGCCACCGCTTGCTACAGTTGTATCATACCTAACCCTGACGGCAGGGGACAAAGGCATTAAATGCCTGTCTATGTCGCCTAGACGGTACAGAAAGGGACCGGCAGGGGCGCCACCGTTTGCCACGATGGCTATCTTGTCAGCGCCTGCTTGCCATCGCATGCCCCTGGCTGCACAGCCTCCCGCCACGTACACTAGGAACGGTCCTAGGGCGACACGTTGGTGGGTGAGCTGGAGCACGGGCTGCGGAGTAGTAGCTTGCCGCGGCAAGCGCCTTGCCGCGGATGTTGTCTTGTCGCGTCCGGGAGCTTGTCGCTCACCGGGTCTTGTCGCGTCCGGGAGCTTGTTGCTCACCGGGTCTTGCCGGGACGCGTAGCGCGTCGCAGCAAGCTGCTCGAGATGCCTTGGTTGGTCTTCCTGGCAAGCTCCTCTTGCTGGGGTCTTTGTGCTTCGAGTGGCCTTCCCAGCAAGCTCCTCTTGCCGGGGCCTTGGATACTTTGTCCTTGAATGGCTCTAAAAGAGCCACGGAGGATCTTGGCGGTCGTCCGGCAAGCCTTGCCGCGGGGTGCTGCGACTGCCCGTGCACAAGTTCGGGATACTAAGGTAACCCTACTTTAGTACACCGACAGGAGCCCCCGGGCCTGGGCCATACACGATGCCGAGCGCTGTTGGGCCAGGCCCAAAACAGTGCACGGGCACGCGCGGCCTGGGTCACGCCGTATCTGACTCCGCATCCACCGCCCCCTCCCCGAACGGCACGCGTCAAACGCGGCATCGTGCGTGACGTGGGCGGCGTGCGCGGGGCTAAGCCCCGCAGGCATGCGTCACATCGTGGGGAGTGGGCGGTTTCTTTATTAGGAAAGGCGGAACGTCCGCCACCTCCCCCTTTATAAGCAAAGGGAAGCAGGGGTAGTGCGCCCATTCGCTCCCATTCCGCTCCAATCTTGAAAAACTCCGCCCCGCCTCCGTCTTCCCAAAGCACACAGAGCGCAGCGCCCTGCCCCCTCCCCCCCCGCATTGCCATCAGTACCACCACGCCGTCGACCTCCTCCGCTGCTTCCGCCATGGCTCCGAAGGGCGACAAGGGAAAGGCCGTGAAGTCGACCGAGGTGCAGCGGCTCGCGGGGATGCGGAGGGAGCGAGCCATCTTCCCCTCCAAGCTCGACGCGAAGGAGCTGCGGGAGTTCTATTATCTCTTTTGGGCGACGGAGACACGAGCTCACCCGTGGACCAGGGTGCTCCCGGGCGCTGCTCACATGACGGCTCCGGAAGGGTACCCTTTCTTTGCCGTCTTCTTCTACTGCGGGCTCTGCCCGCCTTTTTCCGAGTTTTTCTGCGACATTATGAACACATACGGCCTCTGCCTCCTTGACTTCACCCCCAACACCGTTCTGACCATAGCAATTTTCGCGCACCTTTGCAAAAACTTTGTCGGAGTCCACCCTAGCGTAGCTCTCTTCCGCCATTTCTTCATCCCTCGGGTAGAGAGAGGAGAGCCTCTGTCCGGCGGGATCGCCTGGATCTCAAGGCCCGGCAAGAAGGAATCTTATCTGGAGGGAGAGTTCCGCGGCAAGTGGGAGGACTGGAGAGCAGATTGGTGCTGGATTGTCGAGGAGAGCCCGCAGCCATTCACCGCCCGGTGCCAAGCAGCAGCTGTACGCGGCAGTGACTGGAGCGACTTGGCCCCGGAAGACGGCAGGCTGAAGATTGCTGTCAGCATGATCCAGCGCCTTAGGCTTGCCGGACTTACGGTAGGGGCCGTTGGCGCAGACTTTCTTCGCCGCCGCATCGCTCCCCTGCAGGAACGGGGGAGGCCTGCTTGGGAGTTCAAGAACGCGGTAGACGTCATGAGGCTGCGCCCAGGCCTCAACTACAATTTCACCGTCCTTGAGCTCAATGGAATACTGCAGGAGCTCTTTAAGTACGATCCAGATCACCCGGAGGTCTTCCGGTTGCCGCAGGGCGTCGTCCCTTTTTGCAACAATTCGGCACTCGACCGCATCAGGGCGATGATGCCATTGTGCGATTCGCACGGAATCGTGCCAACTTGGCAAGAGCCAGAGGACGAGGTTGTGCAGCAATTCTTCGATGACTTGGTGGAAGTGCCAATCCACGCCGACGAGAAGGACGGCCTCACCCGCGACACCACCGAGGCGGAGCTGGCGTACATCGCCACCAGGTTGGAAGAGGCGGCAGCCGCCACCGTGGCGGGCGAGTTCGGCTACACCTTGGAGGAGGCTGCGGCGGCAGAGGTGGCAAACCGTGCCGAGCGGGAAGATCTCGCCGGCAAGAAGGAGATTGCCGGGCGCGATGCCGGGCCAAGCCAAGTTGCCGGGCATGACGCCGAACCGAGCGAGCCTGCCGACGATGTGAGCGGCTCTTTGGAGATCGACTCCTCCTCCACTTCGTCCTCCGATAGCACGCCGCCAGCAGCGTCTCCGTCTCCACCAAGAAGGCGTCTCCGCAAGGCCGGGAATGTAGCGAGGCGGCAGGCGGGCCGGCAATCGCCGCACCGCACGACGCGCTCCACCGTGGCAAGCACCGTTGCCGCGGGAGCGCCCCATGCTGCTGCTTCGACTGGAGCGGGGTCTTCCCGGACTGCCGCCTCTGCTCCCGCCAAACGACCAAGGGAGCCTACTCCTCCACCTTCCCGCGCCAGACGCGGGCCGGATTTTGACTTCTCCGCGTTTAGCTCCGACGAGGAAGAAGAAGAGGAGTAAGTTCTTCTTATTGTACTTGCAATTCTTTGATTTCCGCTGTTCTTGTCTTGTCTTGTTTCTCACTTGCCTTCCTCTGCATCTCTTCCTTTTTAGGACTCTGGCGCAAAGAGCAGCAAAGAGAGCCAAGGTGCCCGTGATCGTCATCGAGGACGAACCCACTGCGTCAACAGGGGACGTGCCTGAGACGAACCCGTTGGACCCGGCGGCTGATCTTCAGAGCAGCCCCCAGGGTAAGTGTCTTGTTTACTTCCCGCTGCTGGGCGCGCACGAAGATCCTTGCTGTGCGGATACTTGTTTGTTGACTTGTGCAGGAGCAGAGCGGCCTCACCAGGAGAGCCTGGAGACCGCTCCCGAAGCTCCAAGGGAGAGTCCTCCGGCGAGGGAGAGGTCTCCGGCAAGGGAGGTGACTCCGACAAGGGAGGAGCCCCCGGCAAGAGAGGAGACTCCGGCAAGGGAAGAGCCCCTGGCAAGGGAGGAGGCTCCGGCAAGGGAGGAGCCCCCGGCAAGGGAGGAGGCTCCGGCAAGGGAGGAGCCCCCGGCAAGGGAGGGATCTCTGGCAAGGGACTGCGTCAGCGACCCCCCGGCGACGGAGGCCACAGTGGCAGACCCTGGCACAGGTAACTTCCTTACTTCCAAACTCCTCTTGGCTTCTTCGTCCTCTTGATCTTTCTCTTGGATTTTGCTCGAATTTTGCTTGAATCTTCTCCCCTCTTCTGGCCATCAGATCCATCTGCCGCAGAGCCGATGGAGACAGAGGTCGCCGCCGAGGAAGCAGCCGGCGCCGGCGAGGAGGCCGCCAGGGCTGCCGCCGCGGAAGCGGGCGGGGAGTCTGGCGGTCGTACTGACGACCCGGAGGCCGCAGGAGCGCCAGGCGCTGCTCCGACCACCGACTCATCCACCACAGCTGCCGCGGCAGGCTCCGATGAGCCCCAGCCTGGCGTCTACCTGAAGGCCGGCGAGGACATCTTCATCAACCTTCCCTGGGCGTCAAGCTCCAGGGCGCCGATCAAGGGGGAGATGCTGGACGGAGAGGTGCTTTCCTCCGCCGGGCTGAAGCTGGTCGACGCGCCAAGAAGCAGCAGCGGCGAACCTGAAGAGGAGCGCCTGCTGTGGAAGCTAGTGGCGCTCTACCGCGCCCGGCAGGCCAAGCTGGAGTCCCGCGAAGCGCTCGTCGCGCGCCGGTGCTGATATCGAGAAGCGCGCAGAGGAGCTCCGGGGCGCCCACTAGGAAGCTCTCCGCTCCCTGGCAAAGGAGCGGGAAGATCTTGCCGAAGCGCAACATGCCTTCCTCCTCGAGAAGGCCGACGTCGAAGAGCGCCAACGCCTTGCCGCAGAGAAGTTGTCTTCGCAGGAGGATGACTTGGCGCAGCGGCAGGTCTACCTCGACAGCCACGAGGAGGAGCTTGCCGAGCGTGAGTGAGCAGTTGGCGGAGCCGTCAAGCGGGCCGAAGACGCCGCCGCAGCCGCCGAGGCCGCCAAGGCTGAGCTGGAGCTGAAGGTGGTGCAGCTGGAGGCGGGCCTCAAGGCGAGCGGCGACGAGCTTGCTGCGCTCAAGCTCGAGCGTGAGAAGGACGCCAACAGCTACTCGGAGCTGCAGGCCCTTTTCGCCGAGAAGGGCAAGGAACTGGACGCCGCCAAGAACTCCAACGCTGATCTCGGAGTGGAGCTGGCGGCTCTGACCAAATCTCTGGACGGCGCCAAGGAGCAGGAGACGGCCCTGAAGGAGGAGGCCAAGGCCGGCAAGGTGCTGCTGGCGAAGGCTGCTGCCGCCCAGAAGACTTTGTCAGAGGATGTGGAGCGCTGGATGGAGGGTCTGGTGAACGTCGCCGCGGATGTCGACAGGGAGCTGGCGCAATTGGGGATGGTAGATCTCGGGTATTCCTCCGACAAGAATCTCCAACCCAGCGCCAAGCTGACTCTGTTCTTCAAGGGCGTGGCGACGGCGCTCCATCGACTCCGGGAGCAGATTCCAAAGCAGCTTGCCGACGAGTCGCGCAAGATTTGCGCGGGAGCTCTTGAGAAGGTGCTGATGAAGGTGGCCTTCCGCAACCCGGGTCTCCGCCTCACCAACGTCCTCTGAAGCTTGCCGCCAGATGCTGATCTGGAGGAGCTCAAGGCCCTTGTCGCACCCATTGTGGACAGGGTGAGCGGGATCAGAAGGGTCGAGGGCGACCGCGTAGATTAGGCCATCCATCTTTTTCTTTCCTTGTCGCTGTCAATCATATTATGAGAAACAGTCTGTTAGAGCTGCGACAAGTTATTTTGTAATATACTCTATCCTTGGTAGTAATTGCTATGTTATCTCCTTTACTTGAATCTTTCCTTTGTATGTTTTTACCCTACGCTTTTTAGGGAACTTGCCGGCGCGGGCACCTTTGCCGCGAGCGCTGAGTGCGGAACATCAGCAGCCTGCAGGTAGTGCCGCGGTTGGCAAGAAACCTCGTCGCAGAGCTAGTCGCAGCGCACTTAAGTTGTTGAGCGGACTCGAAACAACAGTAAGGGCGCGACTAGCTACGAGTTGGCGGTGCCGCGGCCGGCAAGAAACCTTGTCGTAGAGCTAGTCGCAGCTCACTTAAGTTGTTGAGCGGACTCGAAACAACAGTAAGGGCGCAACTAGCTATGAGTTGGTTCCTCCGCGCACAGGTTTTCCATACAAGGGACGGTCGTTCAAAGAGAATAACTTAAAAATTAAAGGAGATTTGATTGCTCAGACTTTGGCAACTTATCTTTTTTTTGTTACTTGCTTCCCAGAAAGGCAAAAACTTCTTGAACGACGCATGATCCATACTGTATCTTCTCCCTTCTCCCCCGGCAAACTTGTGCGCGAGGGAATCTCGTTTTCCTTGTGAAAAAGAAGGAGGACGAAACAACAACATGGAGCTTTAAGGCTCGCTATTGCTTACCGGAGGTAGGTGCTGCACAAAATGTCAGATAAGACATGCAAAATTTAAAAAGCATGAGATCAACAGGGTGTGCTGAGCACATAATCTTTATGCACGGGATCTGCGCCCGGCTTTGTACGAAGGATTACATGCAACAGCGGCAAGACTTGTACAAAAGGGTGGTTGCCGGACAGGGTCCGACAACCGCGCCTTAAGGGTAAAACTTACGAAGATGCTCAGTATTCCAGGAGTTGCTCACTGGGGTGCCATCTTCGGTCTCCAGGCGGACAGCGCCAGGCCTGGTGACTCGTTTCATCCGGTAAGGGCCTTCCGACTTCGGCGTCAACTTGTTGGAATTCTTGGCGGACTGAACGCGCCGAAGAACAAGGTTGCCTTCCTTGAAGCTTCTGGCTTTAACTTTGCGGCTATGGTAGCGGTGCAAAGCTTGCTGGTAGCGAGCGGCTCGCCCAGCAGCCTGAAGACGGTCTTCCTCAAGGAGCAGCGCGTCGTCTTGTCGCAGCTACTCTTGCTCAAACTCATCATAAGCGAGCACTCGAGGTGACCCGTATACGAGTTCCGTGGGGATAACTGCCTCTGCTCCATAGACTAGAGCCAGGGCTGCCGTCGCGGAAGCGGGCGGGGGGTCTGGTGGCCGTACTGACGACCCCGGGGCCACAGGAGCGCCAGTCGCTGCTTCGACCACCGACTCCTCCGCCGCTGCCGCCGCGGCAGGCTTTGACACTGGAGGGTAATCTAGGAGCAGTTGGGCTCGTGCCAACGCTTCTGCCGGAGTGGCAGGCGGCGGCAGCGAGCGGTGCGAGGAACGGGATATGCTCGGACTTCTAACTACGTTAGAAGGAGCAACATCTCGTCCAAGCGACCGTGCCACGCTCGCGCCGGCATGTTGGCGTGCATGCTGGCCTTGAGCACTCCGGGATCCGCCAGCTTGATCTTGGCCCAGCAAACGTATGGTACCGTGAGTACCATGACGCTGCTGGTCCCGCGCCTCCTGGGACGGGCGCGGTGCATGTACGGACACCGAGGTCTTGGAGTGCGCCCGGTCGTTGTGGGAGCCGACCGCGCCGCCGATGTGCAGCGCAGTCTTGTCCTTGGACCGGGCAGCACCATGAGCCCCCTCGTCGGCGCCCGTTCTTCCGCCGGCGCCCACTCCACCAGCCGTTCGTTTCGGCGATGGTGGGCTCGGCGCAGGCGGAGCAGCTGCCTCCGAAATCTTCTTCTTCGGCGACATGTTGATGAAGATGACGAAGATTTGGCTCGCGCGAACACCGGATCAGGTTCACACAGCCTCGACGCAGCCCCTACCTGGCGCGCCAAAGATGTCGGGGGTGGCTGATCCCCACAGACACCTATGGGACCACGGCGGACCGGGGCCCCTTTCGGTTCGGCAGGGGGCGGAGAGTGCACGAAGAGCAGATCGAGGCGAACGCACGAGCGACGCGGTCGGTTTACCCAGGTTCGGGCCGCACGGATGTGTAAAACCCTACTCCTGCTTTGGTTTGTATTTGTGTTCTTGCTCGGGAGCGATGGATGCTACAGTACACTTGGATGGCTAGTGAGACCGAGCGTGAAAATTGTCGTCCCCCCTCCCTGTTGCGCATGGGCCTCCTTTTATATGTCAAAGGGGTCACCGACAGGTGGCAACAGAGATGAGGGTATAAAGGTAAAAGAGGTGGTAGTTGGTGCCACCGCTTGCTACAGTTGTATCATACCTAACCCTGACGGCAGGGGACAAAGGCATTAAATGACTGTCTCTGTCGCCTAGACGGTACAGAAAGGGACCGTCAGGGGCGCCACCGTTTGCCACGATGGCTATCTTGTCAGCGCCTGCTTGCCACCGCATGCCCCTGGCTGCACAACCTCCCCGCCACGTACGCCAGGAACGGTCCCAGGGCGACACGTTGGTGGGTGAGCTGGAGCGCGGGCTGCGGAGTAGTAGCTTGCCGCGGCAAGCGCCTTGCCGCGGATGTTGTCTTCTCACGTCCGGGAGCTTGTCGCTCACCGGGTCTTGCCGGGACGCGTAGCGCGTCGCAGCAAGCTGCTCGAGATGCCTTGGTTGGTCTTCCCGGCAAGCTCCTCTTGCTGGGGTCTTTGTGCTTCGAGTGGCCTTCCCGGCAAGCTCCTCTTGCCGGGGCCTTGCCTCCTTCCCGGCAAGCTCCTCTTGCCGGGGCCTTGGATACTTTGTCCTTGAATGGCTCTAAAAGAGCCACGGAGGATCTTGGCGGTCGTCCGGCAAGCCTTGCCGCGGGGTGCTGCGACTGCCCGTGCACAAGTTCGGGATACTAAGGTACCCCTACTTTAGTACACCGACAAGTAGAGATAAAAATAGGCGATATCTGGTGATCATGGGGGGGGGGCTTGCTTGGTTGCTCTGGCAAGTAGGGGTCGTCAACAACGTAGCCGATCGGGGCATCAGCAGCGGCATCAGTCTCGTAGTCTACCGGAGAGAAGAGGGGGAAGAAACAATGATTACAATGCAAACAGATGCATATCGATGCATGACATGACAAGTAACGGTGCTGTGTGCCATAACAAAGTAGGAGGTGATACCTGCGAAGGGGGAGAACAACCGGGAAAGTATTCGTGGTGTTTCGCATTTTTGGACAGATGAACCGGAGTGGGAAAGTTGCATGTTCTCTATGCTAGGGATGTGTGGCAGACGAACGGGCTGCGTATCTGGATTCATCTTGTCGTTCTGAGCAACTTTCTTGTACAAAGTTTTTTCATCCGAGTTACAGTTTATTTTCTGTGAAATTCTAAAGTTTTTATAATATTCTGAAATTTCCTAATTTAAATTAATTCGAAAATTAAAATACCTAAACTGCTACGGGTATACATAAGTGTACCCAGTAGCGTGTGCATGTGTATAACAGGTTGGACCTGTTGACTGCTGAGTCAGCAGTCAACAGTCCTAGTTGACTAGTCAAAGTGGGCCTGTGGGGCCCACGTGTCATAAGCACATAAGTTATGAGGTTATTTAGTTTATTTTAAAAAACAAAGGGGCCCCACTGTCATTGACCTACTAATTATCATGGGTTAATTTAACTTAGTTAATTAAGTATTATATAATTAATTAATACTAATTAATTAGTATTAATCCTTTTCCTTTTATGTTTTTTGCTTAATCGACGGGCGGGCCCCCATGGACAGTGGCACAAGGCCACGGGTGGGTTAACGGGCGTTGGTGCCTAGATCGATAGACAGGGGGGCGGGCGCCGGCCACGGGCGCGGCGCGGTCATCCGCCGGAGTTGGCAGTGCTAGGCCATGCCGAGGTGGCACCAGGGCACGGGGCAGCAGCGGGCTACGGAGGTGGGCGCAGGGAGCGGCGGCCCGGCAGGGCGAGCAGCGGCATTCGCTGGGCGCGCGCGGGGGGGGGGGCGGGGGGGGGGCTAAGTGATGACCCACAAGTATAGGGGATCTATCATAGTCCTTTCGATAAGTAAGAGTGTAGAACCCAACAAGGAGCAGAAGGAAATGATAAGCGGTTTTCAGCAAGGTATTCTCTGCAAGTACTGAAATAAGTGGTAACAGATAGTTTTGTGATAAGATAGATTGTAACGAGCAACAAGTAACAAAAGTAAATAAAGTGCAGCAAGGTGGGCCAATCCTTTTTGTAACAAAGGACAAGCCGGAACAAACTCTTATAATAGGAAAAGCGCCCCCGAGGACACATGGGAATATCGTCAAGCTAGTTTTCATCACATTCATATGATACGCGTTAGATACTTTGATAATGTGATATGTGGGTGGACCGGTGCTTGGGTGCTGTCCTTACTTGAACAAGTATCCCACTTATGATTAACCTCTATTGCAAGCATCCGCAACTACAACAAAAGTATTAAGGTAAACCTAACCATAGCATGAAACATGTGGATCCAAATCAGCCCCTTACGAAGCAACGCATAAACTAGGGTTTAAGCTTCTGTCACTCTAGCAACCCATCATCTACTTATTACTTCCCAATGCCTTCCTCTTGGCCCAAATAATGGCGAAGTGTTATGTAGTTGACGTTCACATAACACCACTAGAGGCTAGACAACATACATCTTATCAAAATATCAAACGAATACCAAATTCACATGACTACTAATAGCAAGACTTCTCCCTTGTCCTCAGGAACAAACGTAATTACTCACAAAGCATATTCATGTTCATAATCAGAGGGGTAATAATATGCATATAGGATCTGAACATATGATCTTCCACCAAATAAACCAATTAGCATCAACTACAAGGAGTAATCAACACTACTAGCAACCTATTAGCACCAATCCCGGACTTTGAGACGAGAATTGGATACATGAGATGAACTAGGGTTTGGAGATGAGATGGTACTGGTGAAGATGTTGATGGAGATTGCCCTCTCCCAATGAGAGGAGCGTTGGTGATGATGATGGTGATGATTTCCCCCTCCCGGAGGGAAGTATCCCCAGCAGAACACCTCTGCCGGAGCTCTAGATTGGATCCGCCAAGGTTCCGCCTTGTGGCAGCGGAGTCTCGTCCCGAAAAAAGTTCCCTCTTATTTTTTTTCTCATCGAAAGACTTCATATAGGAGAAGATGGACGTCGGAGAGCCACCAGGGGGCCCATGAGGTAGGGGGCGCGCCCTAGGGGGGCGCCCCCACCCTCGTGAGCAGGGTGTGGGCCCCCTGGCCTTCATCTTTGGTGAGGATTTTTCTTTATTTATTTTAAGATGTTCCGTGGCGTTTCAGGACTTTTGGAGTTGCGCAGAATAGGTTTCTAATATTTGCTCCTTTTCCAGCCCAGAATTCCAGCTGCTGGCATTCTCGCTCCTTATGTAAACCTTGTAAAATAAGAAAGAATAGCCATAAGTATTGTGACATAAAGTGAAATAATAGTCCATAATGCAATAAATATTGATATAAAAGCATGATCCAAAATGGACGTATCACTAAGCAGGTCGCTGGCGTGGCTACGACACGGTGTTCGCGGCCTTCAGCGGCAGCAGCAGTGCGAAGCGAGGGCTGTGGCCGGGCCGGCGCAGGCGACGGCGGGTCGGCGGCGCGAGGCGCGCTGCGACGCCGGCGAACGATGGGACGGCGAGCGCGCGACAGCGTGGGCAAATGGTGATACGGCGAGCGGCGGCGTGTGGCACGGCCATGGCTCGAGGAGCCAGCGGGGCGCACGCGGAGCGTGGTCGGAGCAAGGGCGGCCGGCAAGCCGGGGGGCAGCAAGGCAGCGGCAGCTGCGTCAGGCGGCGGAGGCGACTGCGGCATCAGGCAGCCGCCGGGTCAAAGCAGCAGCAAAGCAGCGAGCGGGCGACGCGGGGAAGAGGACGAACAGGGGCGGCAACGGACGACCCGAATGAGGCGAAGTGCGGCATTAGGGTGCCGGGGTGGCCGCGGTGAGGCGCAGGCTGGCGGGCGGTCTAGGACGAGCTCGTGTAGCAGCAGCAACCTAGAGCAACGGCAACGGGACTCGGCCGTCATGGATCGGCAACTAGAGAAGGGGAGCGACTACGGGGAAAGAGGGAAAGCGGAGAGGGGCTCACAGTGAGCCTGTAGGAGTGCTTAGCGGGCTCGGGGGAGGCTCCATGACGACGATTCCGACGGAGGTCGCCGAGAGGTGCAAGGTTGAAGACGACGTGGATCCGGCAAGGCAGGGGGCTCTGGCTCGAGTTCCTTGGCATGGGCGAAGGAGCGGAGCACGTCGGGTGGATGGCATGGTCCTAGGGCGCAGGGTGGCCGGGGAGCGCACGGGAAGGCATCCCATGGCGACGGCGACAGCGGGAGCGCGAGTGAGGAGGAGAGGGACGAGAGGAGGGGAAGTGAGGGTGCTAGGGTTCGCCAAAGGAGTGCAGGGGCGACTTAACCGAGGAGGGGGCGACGGATGGATGGCGCATGGCGATCCGAGACCTGGACATGCGCGCGGCGTCCAGGGTGCCTCTTGTGAACAGGAGGTTGAAGGAGGAAGGTGAGTTGGGCTGGGCTTGGTCAATTTGGTAGATGGGCCAAGTGCCCAGTAGATTAGGTCTTTTGTTTTTCATTTTATCTTTTCCTTTTTATTTATTTCATTTTATATTTTCTCTTTGTTTCCTATTGTTTTAGTTTTTCTAAAATATATACTTGGCATCTAATTTAGTATTTCAATTTAGTCCACTACCACAGAAAGTCTAGTCCCCAAATAATTTAGTTTGATATTTTATTAATTAGTAAAGACATTTAAATAATTAGGTTTGCTACTACTTAAATCATTTTAGTTCAGTTAAGCATTTCATAAAACTTTGGTTTCACCGCCATAATCACCTTTGCATTATCTCGCATGACCCAACATTTTACTTTCATTGTTTGAAAACTTTTGTTGTTTGCCCGAATTTTCATTTGAATTCGAATCGGTTCCAAAACTGACTCAAGATTAGGAATAGTAATCGAGGTGACGTGGCATCATTAGTAGAGGTTCACTGTAGCTTAAGTATCCGGGCATCACAAAAGGACGCTTAAGTACAAACTGATATTTAATAAAATTCGCCCTGATATTATTATTTTGCCTGCTCCTTCTTTGTTTGACTTATCTGCAGGCAAGTACCTTGTTCCGCCGGAGGTCATTCATGCCTACCAAAACCCCACACCAGCTACAGAGCCAGAGCTGGAACCACAATTTGATCCTTCACGACAGTCTGTTTACCAGTGGGATCCGGAGGAGATTGCCAACCAATGGCAACCCGAGGCTGCCGCACAGTACGACCCCAACTACATCTTCGGATATCCGCCAGGCCAGTCGTGGGAATAGACCAACTTAGGCCAAAAGTCTAAGCTTGGGGTAGTACGTATTTCTCACCGACATTACATTCATGTTCACACACTCATTGCTAGTTGTCGGTGCTCATACTTTTTCATTGTATCATCCATGCTAGTTTATTTTCCCTTTTTATGCTTTCTTCTTGTGTGTTTGAAAAACCTTTAGGAAAACCAAGAAAATTAGTTGTAGCTTTTAGCTAGTTTACTTTCTCGCCTGTAGTAGTACAAATTAAAAAGAAAACCAGAAAAGATTTCTCGTTCTTCTTTTGCTTGTTGGGAGCTTTCCTGTGTAAATAGTTTTATTTCTTTTCTTATTGGGGGTTGAGAGGAGAAGACCATGATGAAAATGTTAAAGTGGCTATCATATGCATTATTGTTGATCTAACAAAGAGCCCATATTACCTTGTCTTCTCCCTTGAATTGAATGCGTGCTGAGTCCAGCTTACAAAGGCAATAATGACGATATATGATGAATTGATTGAGATGAGAAAAGCTGGTATGAACTCGACCTCTCTTGTTTTTGTAAATATGATTAGTTCATCGTTCCTGATTCAGCCTATTATGAAAGAAACATGTTTGCAACGACAATTGGAGATTATAGTTGCTTATGTCATGCTTAATTATTTAGGAGTTTATAATGGTTTACTTTGCGTGCCAACATGCTATTAAAATGGTTGTGATGTGGTATGATGTGGTGGTATCCTCCTTTGAACGATTCGAGTGGCTTGACTTGGCACATGTTCACGCATGTAGTTGAAACAAAATCAACATAGCCTCTATGATATTTTTGTTCATGGTGAATTATATCCTACTCATGCTTGCATTCGGTGTTGATTGATAACCCACAAGTATAGGGGATCGCAACAGTTTTTGAGGGTAGAGTATTCAACCCAAATTTATTGATTTGACACAAGGGGAGCCAAAGAATATTCTCAATTATTAGCAGCTGAGTTGTCATTTCAACCACACCTGGAAACTTAATATCTGCAGCAAAGTGTTTAGTAGCAAAGTAATATGATAGTAGTGGTAATGGTAGCAAAAGATAATGATAGCAAAAGTAATGTTTTTCGTATTTTGTAGTGATGATAGCAATAGCAACGGAAAATTAAATAAGCGAAGAACAATATATGGAAAGCTCATAGGCAATGGATCGGTGACAGAGAATTATGCCGGATGTGGTTCATCATGTAACAGTCATAACCTAGGGTGACACACTCCAATTCATCAATGTAATGTAGGCATGTATTCCGAATATAGTCATACTTGCTTATGGAAAAGAACTTGCATGACATCTTTTGTCCTACCCTCCCGTCGCAGTGGGGTCCTAGTGGAAACTAAGGGATATTAAGGCCTCCTTTTAATAGAGTACCAGACCAAAGCATTAACACGTAGTGAATGCATGAACTCCTCAAACTACGGTCATCACCGGGAGTGGTCCAGATTATTGTCACTTCGGGGTTGCCAGATCATAACACATAGTAGGTGACTATAGACTTGCAAGACAGGATCAAGAACTCTCATATATTGATGAAAACATAATAGTTTTAGATCTGAAATCATGGCACTCGGGCCCTAGTGACAAGCATTAAGCATAGCAAAGTCATAGCGACATCAATCTCAGAACATAGTGGATACTAGGGATCAAACCCTAACAAAACTAACTCGATTACATGATGAATCTCATCCAACCCATCACTGTCCAGCAAGCCTACGATGGAATTACTCACGCACGGCGGTGAGCATCATGAAATTGGTGATGGAGGAAGGTTGATGATGATGGTGGCAACGGATTCCCCTCTCCGGAGTCCCGAACGGACTCCAGATCAGCCCTCCCGAGAGGTTGTAGGGCTTGGCGACGGCTCCGTATCGTAAAACATGATGAATCCTTCTCTTTGAATTTTTTTTCTCCCCGAAACCAAATATACAGAGTTGGAGTTGAGGTCGGAGGAGCTCCAGGGGGCCCACGAGGTAGGGGGCGCGCCCTAGGGGGGCAGGCGCGCCCCCACCCTCATGGCTAGGGTGTGGGCCCCCTGGTCTTCATCTTTTGCAAGGATTTTTTATTATTGCCAAATAGACGTTCCGTGAAGTTTCAGGTCATTCCGAGAACTTTTGTTTCTGCACATAAATAACACCATGGCAATTCTGCTATAAACAGCGCCAGTCTGGGTTATCCATTCAATCATGCAAGTTAGAGTCCAAAACAAGGGCAAAAGTGTTTGGAAAAGTAGATACGACGGAGACATATCAACTCCCCCAAGATTAAACCTTTGCTTGTCCTCAAGAAATTCAGTTGACAAACTGAAAGTGATAAAGAAAAACTTTTACAAACTCTGCTTGCTCTTGTTGTTGTAAATATGTAAAGCCAGCATTCAAGTTTTCAGCAAAGATTATGAACTAACCATATTCACAATGACGCATAGGTCTCATGTTTACTCATATCAATGGCATAATCAACTAGCGAGCAACAATAATAAATCTCGGATGACAACACTTTCTGAAAACAATCATAATATGATATAACAAGATGGTATCTCGCTAGCCCTTTCTGAGTCCGCAAAACATAAATGCAGAGCACCTTTAAAGATCAAGGACTGACTAGACATTGTAATTCATGGTAAAAGAGATCCAGACAAGTCATACTCAATGTAAACTAACGGTAATGAAAGCAAATGATAGTGGTGCTCTCCAACTGGTGCTTTTTAATAAGAGGATGATGACTCAACATGAAAGTAAATAGATAGGCCCTTCGCAGAGGGTAGCAGGGATTTGTAGAGGAGCCAGAGCTCTGTTTTGAAATAGAGGTGAATAATATTTTGAGCGGTATACTTTCATTTTCAACATAACAACCAAGAGATGGCGATATCTTCCATGCTACACACATTATAGGCATTTCCCAAACAGAATGGTAAAGTTTATACTCCCCCTTCCACCAACAAGCGTCAATCCATGGCTTGCTCGAAACAACGAGTGCCTCCAACTAACAAGAGTCCCAGGGGGTGTTTTGTTTGCAATTATTTTGATTTGATTTCCATAAAGCATGGGACTGGGCATCCCGGTGACCAGCCATTTTCTCGTGAGTGAGGAGCGGAGTCCACTCCTCTTGAGAATAACCTGCCTAACATGGAAGATACGGACAACCCTAGTTGATACATGAGCTATTCGAGCATACACAACATGATATTTATTTGAAGGTTTAGAGTTTGGTACATACAAATTAATTGGAATGGCAGGTAGATA
This sequence comes from Triticum monococcum, assembly GCA_034509565.1. NCBI lineage: Eukaryota > Viridiplantae > Streptophyta > Magnoliopsida > Poales > Poaceae > Triticum > Triticum monococcum. Next base: position 679,903,577 of record CM067845.1, read on the forward strand.
CCTTATATAGGTAGGTATGGTGGACTCATATGGAATAACTTTGGGGTTTATGGAGTTGGATGCACAAGCAGTATTCCCGCTTAGTACAGGTGAAGGCTAGAAAAAGACTGGGAAGCGACTAGCTAGAGAGCGACAACAGTCATGAACATGCATTAAAATTAATCAATACTGAATGCAAGCATGAGTAGGATATAATCCACCATGAACATAAATATCGTGAAGGCTATGTTGATTTTGTTTCAACTACATGCGTGAACATGTGCCATGTCAAGTCACTCGAATCGTTCAAAAGAGGATACCACCCTATCATACCACATCACAACCATTTTATTAGCATGTTGGCACGCAAGGTAAACCATTATAAGCTCCTAGCTAATCAAGCATGGCACAAGAAACTATGATATCTAGTTTTCACTGCAAACATGTTTATTCATAATAGGCTGAATCAGGAACGATGAACTTATCATATTTACAAAAACAAGAGAGGTCGAGTTCATACCAGCTTTTCTCATCTCAATAAGTTCATCATATAATCATCATTATTGCCTTTTACTTGCACGACCGAATGATGTGAATAATAATAATAGTGCACGTGCATTGGACTAAGCTGGAATCTGCAAGCATTCATTAAACAGGAGAAGACAAGGCAGTATGAGCTCTTTTGTCAGATCAACAATAATGCATATAAGAGCCACTTCAACAATTTAATTATGGTCTTCTCCTATCGACCCCCAAAGAAAAGGAAAGAAATAAAACTATTTACACGGGAAAGCTCCCAACAAGCAAAAAGAAGAACAAGAAATCCTTTTGGGTTTTCTTTTTAATTACTACTACAAGCATGGAATTTAAAACTAGCTAAAACTACAACTATTTTTTTTGTTTTTCTTAAGGCTTATTAAGCACACAAGAAGAAAGCATAAAAAGGAAATAAACTAGCATGGATGATACAATGAAAAAGTATGAGCACCGACATCTAGCAATGAGTGTGTGAACATAAATGTAATGTCGGTGAGAAATGCGTACTCCCCCAAGCTTATGCTTTTGGCCTAAGTTGGTCTATGGCCACGGTTGGCCTGGCGGCTATCCATAGTAATAGTTGGGGTCGTACTGCGAAGAAGAAGACTCTGATTGCCACTGGTTGGCAATCATTTCCGGATCCCAATGGTAATTAGACTATCGTGGAGGATCAACTTGTGGTTCCCACTCTGGCTCTGTGGCTAATGTAGGGTTCCGGTAGGCGTGAATAGCCTCTAACGGAACGAGGTACTTGCCTGCAGATAAATCAAACAAGGAAGGAGCAGGCAGGGTAACAGTCTCAGGATGATGTTTATCAAAGAACAATTTGTACTTAAGCTCCCCTTCCCTATTGTCGATGTCAAAACCGGCGGATCTCGGGTAGGGGGTCCCGAACTGTGCGTCTAAGGAAGATGGTAACAGGAGGCAGGGGACACGATGTTTACCCAGGTTTGGGCCCTCTTGATGGAGGTAATACCCTACGTCCTGCTTGATTGTTCTTGATGATATGAGTATTACAAGAGTTGATCTACCACGAGATCAGAGAGGCTAAACCCTAAAAGATAGCATATGGTCTGATTGTATGTTGTCCTACAGACTAAAACCCTCTGGTTTATATAGGCACCGGAGGGGGTTAGGGTTACACAAGGTCAGTTACAAAGGAGGAGATATACATATCCGTATTGCCTAGCTTGCCTTCCATGCCATGTAGAGTCCCATCCAGACACGGGACGAAGTCTTCAATCTCGTATATTCATAGTCCAACAGTCCGGCCAAAGGATATAGTCCGGCTCTCCGGAGACCCCCTAATCAAGGACTCCCTCAGTAGCCCCTAAACCAGGCTTCAATGACGATGAGTCCGGCGCGCAGTATTGTCTTCAGCATTGCAAGGCGGGTTCCTCCTCCGAATACACCATGGAAGAGTTTGAATATGAGGATAGTGTCCGACCCTGCAAAATAAGTTCCACATACCACTGTAGAGAGAATAATATTTCCACAAATCTAACCCGCTGACATGTTTTGACAGCATGACATCATGCCACGGCCCGGTCATTATTTGGACCATTTTTCTTTAACCAGCCCTGCACATAACGCGAGGCGGTTCCCTCGACACGTCTTGTCAAAGCAGAGATCGTGTTCCCCTTATCACGGGATTCTCATCAATACAGACGTGGGTAACCCAACCGTCCCTGTTGGTATGACTCCTAGATCTTAGGTAAGTCTCAAACGGCCATGAGGAGGACACCTGATATTCACCCTCTTTATAAAGGGGACAAGGCTTTTTCTTTTTTCCCTCCCACGTTCAATCGAATCCTTCCCCCGCCTCGAGTTCTAAAACCCAAAGCTCAGGTCAGGTGCTTCGGACCTTCAACTATGTCCGGATCCAACCTTCAAGGTCGGTGGATGCCTTCCTCCGTCACAGAGGAGGACATCAAGAAGTTGAGAGAGGCCAGATATCTGACTACCGAAATTTCGCATAGGCTGCTTGCCCGAGGGCAGGTCGTCCCTACTCCCGAACCCAACGAGAGCGTTGTGTTCATCTCCCACTTCCTCTGAGGACAAGGCCTCGCTCTGGATCCCTTTGTTAGGGGTCTTACGTTCTATTGCAGGCTGGATTTTCATGATCTGGCCCCGGATTCCCTTCTTCACATCTCGTCATTTATTGTCGTATGTGAGGCCTTCCTCCACATTACCCCTCACTTCGGCCTGTGGCTCAAGGCCTTTGATATGAAGCCGAAGATGATCGACGGGCAGCACGTAGCGTGCAGAGGTGCTTTGATAAGCAAAATCATTGACGCTCCATGGCCAAAGAGTTCATTCCCAAAGGTGTACGGATTGTGGCAGTGGGAGTGGTTCTACATCACAGCTCCCCGAAGTGCCAAGTGGGTAGCTGCCCCTACCTTTTGCTCGGGCCCCCCACCACAACTGATGTCATGGATCGGAGGGGGCTGAGGTGGGGTCCAACCAACGACGTGCCAATGCTGTAGAGCCATATCCGAGATCTCTTCGAGGGAGATTTCAGTCTGGTTATGGTAATGCAAGTTATGCTGGTTCGTCGAGTCCAACCTTGCAAACGCCGGCCCCTCCGCATGTGGGAATTCAACCTGGAAGGACCGCATACTATTCAGTATTTCCTCGGCATGATGCACGAGGAGATGTACAAATCGTTCTTCGAACCCCAAATAGAGTGTCCGGACACCACCGAGTACATGGGCGTGAGCTGCAACCGCCCCGCTGCCCAAGTAAGTAATCTCGTGGCCGAACACATGCTACGTCTTGAGCTTGCATTGGTTTTCCCCGGAGAGGAAGGGATGATGCAACAGAGTAGCGTAAGTATTTCCCTCAGTTTTGAGAACCAAGGTATCAATGCAGTAGGAGCCCACGCTCAAGTTCCTCATACCTGCACAAAGCGATAGCTACTCGCAACCAACGCGATTAGGGGTTGTCAAGCCCTTCACGTCACTTACGAGAGTGAGATCTGATAGATATAATATTTTTGGTATTTTTGATATAAAGATGCAAAGTAAAAAGTAAAGACAAAGTAAAAAAGCAAAACAATATTAAAGTGATGGAGATTGATATGATGAGAATAGACCCCGGGGCCATAGGTTTCACTAGTGGCTTCTCTCAACAGCATAAGTATTCTACGGTGGGTGAACAAATTACTGTTGAGCAATTGATAGAATTGAACATAATTATGAGAATATCTAGGCATGATCATGTATATAGGCATCACGTCCGTGACAAGTAGATCGAAATGATTCTGCATCTACTACTATTACTCCACTCATCGACCGCTATCCAACATGCAATTTATCTAGAGTATTAAGTTAAAAACATAGTAACGCCTTAAGCAAGATGACATGATGTAGAGAGATAAATTCATGCAATCTGAAATAAACCCCATCTTGTTATCCTCGATGGCAACGATACAATACGTGCCTTGCTGCCCCTTCTGTCACTGGGAAAGGACACCGCAAGATCGAACCCAAAGCTAAGCACTTCTCCCATGGCAAGAACTACCAATCTAGTTGGCCAAACCAAACGGATAATTCGAAGAGACTTGCAAAGATAACCAATCATACAGAAAAGAATTCAGAGAAGATTCAAATATTATTCATAGATAGACTTGATCATAAACCCACAATTCATCGGTCTCAACAAACACACCGCAAAAAGAAGATTACATCGAATAGATCTCCACAAGAGAGGGGGAGAACTTTGTATTGACATTCAAAGAGAGAGAAGAAGCCATCTAGCTACTAACTATGGACCCGAAGGTCTGAGATAAACTACTCACACTTCATCGGAGGGGCTAGGATGATGTAGAAGCCCTCCGTGATGACGGCCCTCTTCCGGCGGAGCTCTGGAACAGGCCCCAAGATGGGATCTCGTGGATACAGAAAGTTGCGGCGGTGGAATTAGGTTTTTGGCTCCTGTTCTGATCGTTTGGGGGTACGTCTGTATATATAGGAGGAAGGAGTACGTCGGTGGAGCACCGAGGGGCCCACAAGGTAGGGGGTGTGCCCTAGGGAGGCGCCCCCACCCTCGTGACCTCCTCTTTGATCCCTTGAAGTAGGGTCCAAGTCTCCTGGATCACGTTCGGTGAGAAAATCACGTTCCTGAAGATTTTATTCCGTTTGGACTCCGTTTGATATTATGTTTATCCGAAACACTGAAATAGGAAAAAAAATAGCAATTCTGGGCTGCGCCTCCAGTTAGTAGATTAGTCCCAAAAATAATATAAAAGTGGAAAATAAAGCCCAATATAGTCAAAAAGAGTAGATAATATAGCATGGAGCAATCAAAAATTATTGATATGTTGGAGACGTATCAGGCATCCCCAAGCTTAATTCTTGCTCGTCCTCGAGTAGGTAAGTGATAAAAAGAGAATTTTTTATGCGGAGTGCTACTTGGCATAATTTCAATGCAAATCTTCTTAATTGTGGTATGAATATTCAGATTAGAAAGATTCAAGACAAAAGTTTATATTGACATAGAAAAATAATAATACTTCAAGCATACTAACAAAGCAATTATGTCTTCTCAAAATAACATGGCCAAAGAAAGTTATCCCTACAAAATCATATAGTCTGGCTATGCTCCATCTTCCCCACACAAAGTATTTAAATCATGCACAACCCCGATGACAAGCCAAGCAATTGTTTCATACTCTAACTTTTTCAAAACTTTTTCAATCTTCACGCAGTACATGAGCGTGAGCCATGGATATAGCACTATAGGTGGAATAGAATGGTGGTTTTGGAAAAGACAAAAAGGAGAAGATAGTCTCACATCAACTAGGCGTATCAACGGGCTATGGAGATGCCCATCAATAGATATCAATGTGAGTGAGTAGGGATTGCCATGCAACGGATGCACTAGAGCTATAAATGTATGAAAGCTCAACAAAAGAAACTAGTGGGTGTGCATCCAACTTGCTTGCTCACAAGACCTAGGGTAATTTGAGGAAGCCCATCATTGGAATATACAAGCCAAGTTCTATAACGTAAAATTCCCACTAGTATATGAAAGTGAGAACATATGAGACTCTCTATATGAAGAACATGGTGCTACTTTGAAGCACAATATATGAGACTCGCTATATCATGGTGCTACTTTGAAGCACAAGTGTGAAAAAAAGGATAGTAGCATTGCCCCTTATTTTTTTGCCTTTCTTTTTTTCTTTGGCCTTTCTCTTTTTTGGGGGGACAATGCTCTATTGAATGATGATCATCACACTTCTATTTATTTACAACTCAATGATTACAACCAGATAATAAAACAAAGTATGACTCTATATGAATGCCTCCGGCGGTGTACCGGGATATGCAATGAATCAAGAGTGACAAGTATGAAAGAATTATGAACGGTGCTTTGCCACAAATACTATGTCAACTACATGATCATGCTAAGCAATATGACAATGATGGATGTGTCATGTTGAACTAGATGGTGGAAAGTTGCATGGCAATATATCTCAGAATGGCTATGGAAATGCCATAATAGGTAGGTATGGTGGTTGTTTTGAGGAATGTATATGGTAGGTGTATGATACCGGCGAAAATTGCGCGGTATTAGAGAGGCTAGCAAGGGTGGAAGGGTGGGAGTGCGTATAATCCATGGACTCAACATTAGTCATAAAGAACTCATATACTTATTGCAAAAATCTAGAAGTTATCAAAGCAAAGTATTACACGCATGCTCCTAGGGGGATAGATTGGTAGGAAAAGACCATCGCTCGTCCCCGACCGCCACTCATAAGGAAGACAATCAATAAATAAATCATGCTCCGACTTCATCACATAACGGTTCACCATACGTGCATGCTACGGGAATCACAAACTTCAACACAAGTATTCTTTAAGTTCACAACTACTCAACTAGCATGACTTTAATATTATTACCTCCATATCTCAAAACAATTATCATGCTTCAATCTTTTCTTATTATTCAACACACTCAAAAGAAAGTTTCACAAATCTTGAATACCAAGCATATTATTATTAGGCGAATTACTGTAACATCCCAAATTTTCAATTTGGAATGTTATACACTAGATCATCATTGCATGTCATATTTATTGCATTTTGGTTGATCCTAGAAATTTTACACAACTCAAGGACCCTCGGAGAGAGTTGGGGATTTCGTTATTTTCATATTTGAGTTGTCTCAAATGTTGAAAATAGGATCATTTAATTTTATTTATTTTATCTTCAATTATTTCTATTACAAAAATAAGAGAGAGGGAATAAAATGACTTTTCCAAAATAAAGAAATATTGAGGATTTAATTAAAAATCAATTAAGATTTTATTTTGGTTTTATTTGCTGTTTTATTTGAATTTAGGAAAAAATGCATGGCTTTCAAAATTGCATTTAGGCCCCAAATAAATGTTCATCCTGTGCGAATTGATTTTAGAAGCCGGGGAAAATTTATTTTGGGATTTTTGGAGTCCGTTTAGTATTTCTTTTGTTTTCTCTTCCGAGCGTAATTAAAAAAACGTCCGAACCGACCTTGGGCCGTAACCGGCCAGGACTCTCCTGGCCGGGCCTCTTGTAAGCCGCGCCCCGCCCAGGCCCAAGCACAAGCCGCCGCCCCGCCAAACCCTAACACTAGCCGGCCACCCCGCCGGCCCCGTCGCCGCCGCGCCCCGCCGCTGCCGCCCCGCCGCCGGACCCGCCGCCGCTGCCGTTCACCAGAGGTAGTTTTTTTCGCCTCCGGTTTTTCTCGAAAAACCGTTCGGTTTTTCTGACAGTTTGCTCGTTCTTTTAGTTTTGGTTTTTTAAATAGATTGGGTTTTTCTGTTTTCTTTATTTAGTGAGCATTCGCCCGTTCGTTCGTTTTAACGAACGTTCATCGTTTTTCTTTTTCTCGGATTAAATCCGCGATTTTTCTGATCGCGATCTCTGATCCGATTTTCATTTTAGTCTAACTTTTCGCTCGTTTATCGGAATCAGGCGATTCAAGCGCCTGGAGTTTCGTCTCGAAACCCTCTTTCCGCTTAACCAACTTAAACAAGTTTTTGCCACTGTAAAAATTGCCTTAGATCCAGAATAGTAAGTGAAGTCTGTTTCTTTTGCTGTTTGTCTTTCGTTGTTTCGTTCGATTTGATTCTTTTTGCCAACCGGAGTTCTTAAGATGAACTTTCTGGTTAGATCTCTTATTTGAGTTTTACCTGTGCATTAGTTGAGTACTTATTGTATGCTTGTTTTCTTGCGATAGAGTACCCGGAGTGCGCCGCTTGCTACTTCGAATTGCTAGGTTTCCCGGATCATCAGCAAGGCAAGTAACACTTTGATCATGTTTTCCCTCTACCCAGTTTTATTGCATTAGATAAATCCTCACACATTGCATGATTAGGATCTAAATAAATTGTGGGTTTGGGAAGTAGTTGAGGTAGTACCTATTACCTGTTTTTATCAAACCTTGGGAGTTACTTCTATGTTTGCTGATTATTGCCATGCTATGCTAGTAGACGTAGATTGGGAGAGTGTTTCCATGACAGATGTGAGATTGTTAATTACTGGTTTATCTAAGGTGGCAACTTAAATACACATCTGGGTGAACTGAGGCACCTGGGTATTCCAGCGATTGCCTATTTTTTTATGGACCGCCACCCAAGCTCAAAGGGATCATGAGATTATTCATGCTAGAAACTTCCGTGTGCAGCCACAAGGTATTATGAGCTCTAGCATAGTTGACTAAGTTGTGTGAACTCTTACAGTGGTGGACTAGCAGATGTAGGGGAAAGTAGGTGTAACGGTCTACCCGATCGTAAGGTGCTAGCGCTTCTGAAAGACTATGTCTCGGTCATCCCTCTTCTCAAGCACCATGTAGTGCGAGAAACCAAACGGAGGCGATCGAGTCTTGTGGGGAAAAGTGCGCAAACCTCTGCAGAGTGTATAAATTAATGATGATTAGCCGTGTCCCCGGTTATGGACATCTTGAGTATCTAGTACCTAGATTATCATGTAAATCTCAACATGTTACTCTAAAATTAATTTTGTTGGGTTTTGTTTAATGATGATGCTTAATTGGGCTTGAGAATGCTGTCAACCATTCTCAATGTTTAACAACTACCATGATAGTTAAATAAAATTTATTCCTTTGCAGTAGGGAAAAATGGCTTTACGCAAAAATGTAACAATAGAGCTTTCCACCAGCCAAATATGCATATAGAATAGCTTTTTCATTCCATTACTCTCTATTTGTTACTTTGCCAGCATATTCCATGTGCTGACCCGTTTCGGGCTGCAACGTTAATGTTGCAGACTTTTCAGACGACAATTAAAGAGTTTTTAGGTCGTGGTTCTATACTCAGTGATGCCGTTGGAGTTGATGGACTCACTTATCTTCCAAGCCTTCCGCTATTATCGTTATTAGATGGCCTTAAGCCATATTTATTGTATTAAGTTCTCTTTTGAGACACTCGATGTAATAAGTGTGTGATTGCTACTCTGTTATAAATCCTTCAAGCACTGTGTGGTGTCAGCATTACTGATCCAGGGATGACACCTGAGCATAGAGATTGGACCGTTTGAGGTCTGGTCGCTACAATTACCATGCTATTAAGAGACTCCCAAATTAATTTAAGTGAAGCATGAGAGATCAATAGTTTCTTTAAAACGAATCCACCACCGTGCTCTAAAAGATCTAAGTAAAGCACATAGAGCAAAATTATCTAGCTCAACAGATATAAGTGAAGCACATAGAGCAAAACTATTTAGCTCAAAGGATATAAGTGAAGCACATAGAGCAAAACTACTTAGCTCAAAAGATATAAGTGAAGCGCATAGAGTATTCTATCAAATTTTAATTCAAGTATGGCTCTCTCAAAAGGTGTGTACAGCAAGGATGATTGTGGCATACTAAGACAAAAAGACACAAATAATAAAAGACGCTCCAAGCAAAACACATATCATGTTGGTGAATAAAAATATAGCTCCAAGTAAATTACCGATGGAAGTGGACGAAAAGAGGGGATGCCTTCCGGGGCATCCCCAAGCTTTGACATTTTGGTGTCCTTGTATTATCTTGGGGGTGCCATGGGCATCCCCAAGCTTAGGCTCTTGACACTCCTTGTTCCATGATCCATCAAAAGAATTCACCCAAAACTTGAAAACTTCACAACACAAAACTCAAAATAGAAAAATCGTAAGCTCCGTTAGCGAAAGAAAACAAAAGACCACTTCAAGGTACTGTAATGAACTCATTCTTTATTTATATTGGTGTCAAACCTACTGTATTCCAACTTCTCTATGGATTATAAACTATTTTACTAGCCATAGATTCATCAAAATAAGCAAATAACACACGAAAAACAGAATCTGTCAAAAACAGAACAGTCTGTAGTAATCTGTAGCTAGGGCAAGATCTGGAACCCCAAAAATTCTAAAATAAATTTCTGGACGTGAGGAATTTATCTATTAATCATATGCAAAAAGAATTAACTAAATTTCACTCTTAAAATAAAAATGACAGCAGTTATCGTGATCACTAAAGTTTCTGTTTTTCACAGCAAGTTCAACAAGTCTTTCCCCAAGTCTTCCCAACGGTTCTACTCGGCACAAACACACAAAAAACACAACCAAAACAGAGGCTAAATAATTTATTTATTACTAAACAGGAGCAAAAATCAAGGAATAAAAATAAAATTTGGTTGCCTCCCAACAAGCGCTATCGTTTAATGCCCCTAGCTAGGCATAACAAGCAAGGATAGATCTAGGTATTGCCATCTTTGGTAGGCAATCCATAAGTGGCTCTCATGATAATTTCATATGGTAATTTTATTTTCTTTCTTGGAAAGTGTTCCATGCCATTTTTTAATGGAAATTGAAATCTAATAGTCCCTTCCTTCATATCAATAATCGCACCAAACGTTCTAAGGAAAGGTCTACCAAGAATAATAGGGCAAGAAGGATGGCAATCTATATCAAGAACAATGAAATCTACGGGCACATAATTCCTATTTGCAACAATAAGAACATCATTAATTCTTCCCATAGGTTTCTTAATAGTGGAATCCGCAAGATGCAAGTTTAGAGAGCAATCATCAAAATTACGAAAATCTAGTAAATCACACAAAGTCTTGGGAATAGTAGAGACACTAGCACCCAAATCACACAAAGCATAAAACTCATGATCTTTAATTTTAATTTTAATAGTTGGTTCCCACTCATCATAGAGTTTTCTAGGGATAGAAACTTTCAACTCAAGTTTTTCTTCATAAGATTGCATCAAGGCATCAACAATATGTTCGGTGAAGGCTTTATTTTGACTATAAGCATGTGGAGAATTTAGCACGGATTGCAACAAGGAAATACAATCAATTAAAGAGCAACTTTCATAATTAAATTCCTTGAAATCCAATAGAGTGGGTTTAGCAACATCTAGATTTTTATTTCTTTCAATCCCACTTTCATTAATTTCATCATTAAGATCTAAACACACCAATAAAGATTTAATAGGAGACACATCAATAACTTTTAGATCTTCATCTTAATTTTCATAGGTATTGGAAGAACACGCTTTCATAAAGGCATCTTTGGAAGCATGCATCCTAGCGGTTCTTTCCTTACACTCATCAATTGAAATTCTCATGGCTTTTAGAGACTCATTGATATGATGCTTAGGTGGAATAGATCTAAGTTTCAGAGCATCAACATCAAGAGCAATTCTATCAACGTTCCTAGCCAAATCATCAATCTTAAGCAATTTTTCTTCAATCATAGCATTAAAATTCTTTTGCGAAGAAATAAATTCTTTAATATTAGATTGAAAATCAGAGGGCATCTTATTATAATTTCCATAAGAGTTGTTGTAGGAATTCCCATAATTATTAGAAGGATTACTAGGATATGGCCTAGGATTAAAATTCCTTATATAAGCGTTATTCCTACCAACAAAATTCACATCCATAGATTCATTGTTATTCTCAATCAAAGTAGACAAAGGCATATCATTAGGATTAGAATAAACACTCTTAGTAGCAAATAATTTCATAAGTTCATCCATCTTTCCACTCAACACATTAATTTCTTCTATCACATGCACTTTTTTATTAGAAGTTCTTTCAGTATGCCATTGAGAATAATTAACCATAATATTATCTAGGAGTTTAGTAGCATCTCCTAAAGTGATTTCCATAAAAATACCTCCCGGGGGCCGAATCTAAAAGATTTCTAGAAGCAAAATTCAATCCGACATAAAAATTCTGTATAATCATCCACAAATTCAAACCATGAGTAGGGCAATTATGTATCATTAATTTCATTCTCTCCCAAGCTTGTGCAAAATGTTCACGATCAAGTTGTTTAAAGTTCATTATATCGTTTCTAAGAGAGATGATCTTAGCGGGAGGAAAATACTTAGAGATAAAAGCATCTTTGCACTTGTTCCATGAATCAATACTATTCTTAGGCAAAGACGAAAACCAAGCTTTAGCACGATCTCTAAGCGAAAAAGGAAATAGCTTCAATTTAACGACATCATTATTGACATCTTTTTTCTTTTGCATATCACATAAATCAACGAAGCTATTCAGATGAGTAGCGGCATCTTCACTAGGAAGGTCGGCGAATTGATCTTTCATAACAAGATTCAACAAAGCAGTATTAATTTCACAAGATTCAGCATCAGTAATAGGAGCAATCGGAGTGCTAAGGAAATCATTATTATTGGTATTGGTGAAGTCACACAATTTAGTAGCATCTTGAGTCATTGCGACAAACAAGCAATCTAACACACGAGCAAACAAAAAGCGAACGGGCAAAAAGAGGCAAATAGAGAGGGGGGATAGGGAAAGAGACGGCAAATAAAATGGCAAGGGTGAATTGGGGGGAGAGGAAAACGAGAGGCAAATGGCAAATAATGTAATGCGAGAGATAGGGATTGTGATGGGTACTTGGTATATTGACTTTTTCCGTAGACTCCCCGGCAACGGCGCCAGAAATCCTTCTTGCCACGTCTTGAGCTTGCATTGGTTTTCCCTGAAGAGGAAGGGATAATGCAGCAGAGTAGCTAAGTATTTCCCTCAGTTTTTGAGAACCAAGGGATCAATCCAGTAGGAGCCCATGCTCAAGTCCCTCGTACCTGCACAAAGCGATAGCTACTCGCAACCAACGTGATTAGGGGTTGTCAAGCCCTTCACGGTCACTTACGAGAGTGAGATCTGATAGATATAATATTTTTGGTTTTTTTGATATAAAGATGCAAAGTAAAAAGTAAAGACAAAGTAAAAAGGCAAAACAATATTAAAGTGATGGAGATTGATATGATGAGAATAGACCCGGGGGCCATAGGTTTCACTAGTGGCTTCTCTCAAGAGCATAAGTATTCTACGGTGGGTGAAAAAATTACTGTTGAGCAATTGATATAATTGAGCATAATTATGAGAATATCTAGGCATGATCATGTATATAGGCATCATGTCCGTGACAAGTAGATCGAAACGATTCTGCATGTACTACTATTACTCCACTCATCGACCGCTATCCAGCATGCATCTAGAGTATTAAGTTAAAAACAGAGTAACGCCTTAAGCAAGATGACATGATGTAGAGAGATAAATTAATGCAATATGAAATAAACCCCATCTTGTTATCCTCGATGGCAACGATACAATACGTGCCTTGCTGCCCCTTCTGTCCTTGGGTAAGGACACCGCAAGATCGAACCCAAAGCTAAGCACTTCTCCCATGGCAAGAACTACCAATCTAGTTGGCCAAAACAAACGGATAATTCGAAGAGACTTGCAAAGATAACCAATCATACATAAAAGAATCCAGAGAAGATTCAAATATTATTCATAGATAGACTTGATCATAAACCCACAATTCATCGGTCTCAACAAACACACCGCAAAAAGAAGATTACATCGAATAGATCTCCACCAGAGAGGGGGAGAACTTTGTATTGAGATTCAAAGAGAGAGAAGAAGCCATCTAGCTACTAACTATGGACCCGAAGGTCTGAGGTAAACTACTCACACTTCATCGGAGGGGCTAGGATGATGTAGAAGCCCTCCGTGATGACGGCCCTCTTCCGGCGGAGCTCCGGAACAGGCCCCAAGATGGGATCTCGTGGATACAGAAAGTTGTGGCGGTGGAATTAGGTTTTTGGCTCATGTTCTGATCATTTGGGGGGTACATGTGTATATATAGGAGGAAGGAGTACGTCGGCGGAGCACCGAGGGGCCCACGAGGCAGGGGGTGCTCCCTGGGGGGGGGGGGGGCGCCCTCCACCCTCGTGACCTCCTCTTTGATCCCTTGAAGTAGGGTCCAAGTCTCCTGGATCACGTTCGGTGAGAATCACGTTCCCGAAGATTTTATTCTGTTTGGACTCCGTTTGATATTCTGTTTATCCGAAACACTGAAATTGGCAAAAAAACAACAATTCTAGGCTGGGCCTCCGGTTAATAGATTAGTCCCAAAAATAATATAAAAGTGGAAAATAAAGCCCAATATAGTCCAAAACAGTAGATAATATAGCATGGAGCAATCAAAAATTATAGATACGTTGGAGACGTATCAACACACTGTCCTTTTATTTATCATGACATCATTCTGAAGAATCGCTCCTTGACCAGGACTGGATAACAAAGGTGAAGATGATCCGGTGTTCGGCCCCCTTTCCTGAGGGCTTGGACAATCCGGTGCTGGAAAAGATGCTTGAGCCAGCACCTTATCTGGTGCCCTCAAAGGAAGAAGAAGGGGGAAAAAGAGGGTGAAAGCGGGCCTCCTTCGCTATTTATTCCAACCGAGGGAATGAGCGCCTCCACGAGGGAGGATAACCAAGGGGAAGAATCTGACATTCTCTCTCCCCGGGGAAGGAAGAGGACTACCTCTAAAGATCCGGAAACTAAGGTTTCCAAATGGCAGAAGAAATCTCCGGCAGAGGGTCCTGCCTCGGAGGGTATTCTTGCCGCACAATGTTCGCGCGGGTATCAGCCCTCTACCAAGTTTTAAGTAATTGAAAAGTACTTAATAGTGAAAACATCCTACCTTACTTCCGAAGACAATAACTGATGCTTATAAATTGTAGTCCAGATCGTAGCCCTTCTCAACAGAGCTCATCTTCGGGGGATCTTCTTCCAGAGATGATGGAGAGTGAAACGCCTCCCCCGGACACCCCAGCTCAAGAAGCGGGTGACCTTGAAGTGTCGTCGCGAAGGGTATCTCCAGATCCCCTAGGGCCAGAGGACAACCCTTTGGCTGCCCGGAGTCCCCAGTATCTAGCTCCTAAGGAGAGCGACAGCAAGGGTCCGTACAGTGTGCGGTCGGATGCGCTGAAGGATCTTCTGGGCCAAGCTACCGTCTCGAAAGTGCATCGTACGCTAATGGGTACGGTAATTGAAAGGATTTCATCTGCTAAAAGTGGTTTGCACGAAGCCTTTATGAGTCTGCTAAAAGGCTTCGAGGTACGTGAACTAGTGTATGTTTTTAACAGTACCGCATAAGTTAGGTATGCCCTATGAAGATAGTAGCCCCTGAGACTCTGGTTGTCGTCGAAAATGGCGGCAAACAGAGGATCATAGTCCTAGGTAACAACCACACCGCCTTTATGTGCAGGTGGCTGAAGCTCTGGTGGCTAGCCGGACTGATGGGTTTGCCGAGCTAAAACAGCAACTGGATGCGGCAGATGCCGACATCGTGCTTCTCAACAAGCGGCTTGACGAGGCACAGGGTGAGTGATTTTTCTAGTGGTCATCACATAATAAGAGTAGCATGATGCCAGTATCTTTAATGTGTTGTGACTGCAGATGGAGCTGCCATCATGGAGACCCTTCGGCCGGAGCTGCCCGAACCAAGGAGCAAGCAAGGAGTAGCAACGCGGATGCTTTAAAGGCGGCCAAAGAATTAAGGGCCGAACATGCCGCGCATTGCAAGAGCAAGGAAAAAATAGCTAAGATGGCTGTAGAGTTAAAAGATGCCGCTGACCGTTACCAGCTTCTTGAAGAAGAGAACCGAGCGAAGGCGGCGGACCTGGAGAAGGCCCGGGTGGCTGCCAAGGAAGCCCGCTCCAAAATTAGAGCGACAAAGGAGGAGCTGAACCAAGCTGCGGATATCGTGTCTGGGAAGCCCTTCTTGTCGCGGACTAAGGGCATCTCCAGCCACGCCCCCAATAGGCCCCCAGGCCACTTTTTCAGCGCCGGTGCCAAAAAAACGGCCCAGTCGCGCCCCCAGGATGCCGAAAATCGCCCGTTCGGACCTTTTTTCCGCCCGGCGGTCACATGCCGAACCCGGCGCGCTGGGGAGCAGTTGGGGGCTCCGGCGCTAGGCAAAAGCACGCCTGGCCCACAGCGACAGGGGAAAAGTCAAGGTTTTCTTCCCCTGACTCGCCTCGCACCCCCCGCGCCCTCGGCCACCACTAGCTATATCCCGGCGACAGCCACCGCCCTACTCGGCTAGATAGCCATTCCCTGCCGGAAAATAGCAGCGCTTCGCCGCGGCAGCCCCTCCCACAGCAGTTGCACGTTTCCAGCCGCCGTTTCCGGCCGCGGAGGCGTGGTTTAGCGGCGGGTACACGCCCACCGAGCGCAAGGTGTTCGGCGTTTTGCCTGACTCGGCGATGGACTCGGATGACGAGGAAGAGCTCGCCGCGCTGCTGGAGAAGGAAGCCGCGACCGACGTCCAGGAAGAAGAGCATCTCATGGTGCTCGCCGCCCTCGCCCAGCTGCTGGCGAGCAATGAAAAGCCGCGGCGAGGTGGCTCAGCGCCGGGGCGGGTGAAAGCAAAGAACCGGCATCGTCTCGAAGGCTACTGCATGCTCTACTCCGACTACTTTGCCGATGCTCCACTTCATGGCGAGAAAACATTTCGGCGCCGTTATCGGATGAGCCGAAAGCTCTTCCTCAGGATTGTGAATTCCATCCGGGAGTTTGGCAACTACTTCAAGTGCAAGATGGATTGCACTGGCGCTCTTGGATTCACCTCCATCCAGAAGTGCACGACAGCGATGAGGATGCTTGCATATGGAGCTCCCAGTGATTCACTCGACGACTATGGGAGCATGGCCGAGTCCACCAGCATACAGTGTTTCTACAAGTTCTGTCGGGCAGTGGTGGCAGTGTTTGGGCCACAATACTTGAGAACACCCAATGCGGAAGACACTGCTCGGATCCTAGCCCAGAATGCAACAAGAGGATTTCCTGGGATGCTTGGAAGCATTGACTGCATGCATTGGAAATGGAAGAATTTCCCATTTGGTTGGCAGGGGATGTACAAAGGTGCCAAAGGCGGTTGCAGTGTGGTGCTTGAGGCGGTAGCCACACAGGACCTCTGGATTTGGCACTCCTTCTTTGGTATGCCAGGAACTCACAATGACATCAACGTGCTGCAGTGCTCTCCTGTTTTTGCCAAGCTCGTTGAGGGCCATTCTCCTCCGGTGATCTTCGAGATCAATGGGCACCAATACAACAAGGGGTACTACCTAGCAGATGGCATCTATCTGAGATGGTCGACATTTGTGAAGACGATCTCAAACCCTGCGGCAGGAGGCAAGAACGCCTGGTTTGCGAAAGTTCAGGAGGCTTGCAGGAAGGATGTCGAGCGGGCATTTGGTGTGCTCCAATCTCGATTCGCTGTTGTTCGGGACCCCGCTCAGACCTGGTCCAAAGATCAAATGTGGAAGATTATGACTTACTGTGTCATCTTTCACAACATGATCATCGAGAGCGAGCAAGAAGACCCAGTGTTTGACACTGAACCATACTACAGGCAGGGGCCTCTAGCCGAAGTTGATCACAATCTACCGGCAACTTGGACTGCCTATCTCAGTATGCGTCAGGAGATCCAAGACCCAAAAGTGCATCATCAACTGCAGAAAGATCTGATTGAGCACCTATGGAGGCTCAAGGGGGACGCTGTGTGATGAAATACGAGTTTTTGTTTGTTGAACTATATAATTTGTATTGAACTATTTGTTGTTGTACTATTTTGTTGAAGTATTTGATTTTTCTGTGGTGAAATATGTGATAAGAAATAATTGTGTTGATAATTGAACGCCGAGACACGGCAAAACCACGCCGAATATGGGCCTATTCTCGCCCATATGGGCCCTTTATTCGCCGAAATTGGGCTGCAAAGTGGGCCAATTTCGGCGCTTGGGGGCGAGCTGGGGGAGACGACTGGGCGCAAAACCGCCCCCAGCACCGAGTGTATCGCCGGCTCGCCCCCAGGGGCGATTTTTATGCGTCTTGGCGGGGCCAACGGCTGGGGATGCCCTAAGTTCGGAGATCCGAAGTATGCTCCTCTAGACCGGCTATGGAGTTCTGCGGACGCGTACATGGATTTGGCTGCAAGTGCTGCTGATGCGGCCGAGTACTTCAAGGATCAGAAAGGTCCTGAAGTGGAAAAGCTGTTCTGGTCACAGTTCCATGCTCCAGACCGTCCGCTGCTATTGAATGAGCGATTGGCCGAGTGGGCCGAGCTCCATAGGTAATCCGGACTTGCCATGATGTCCGTTGTGGATCACCTGTGGCCGGGAGGGCCAAGGCCAAATAGCTACTTTAGCTTAGTGCAACAATTCCTTGGTGTTGTGCCACACATCAATGCTGTAAACAGATCGGCGTGCATAGAGGGTGCGCAGATGGCCTTTGCCCGTGTCAAGACATACTGGACGGAGATGGAGGCCACCACTTTTGCGACATAGGATTTGGCCGTAGGCCGAGTGGCTGCTGAGCACTACTTTGAAGAAGTTCTTGAAGGCGCTCGTTCGATAGAGGCTCAGTGCTCGAAAAATGTTATGTTCAAGTGACATGTATTCCCATTGTAAAGACAATGTTTTATTGAAATGCCAAGGTTGTATTTATACTTTTGCCTGAATGTACTATGGTGCCTCCTGTGCGGCCGTTTATGTATATATGTGTATAACCTGAAAGTTTGCAGTCGTCGGCTTCCGCCCCCACGCATATAATGCGGGGGTGTTCGCAAAAGATGCATATTCACACTTGATCCAACCTCTTGGTCCGTTAAGGAGGTGATAGTGTAGCGAACTAGGTAATCGGATTATATTGCTTTAACACTTTCACTTAGCCATAGGAGTTTGACAGTGGGGCTACTATGTAGCCCCTGGTACTTTTGCGCTCGTCCGAATACGGGCCGCGTACGTACGTGACTGGGAAGCGGCCCTTCGTTAATGCGGAGGAATCCCGAAGATTCCGATGAGTCATCGAGTGGTTGACCAGTCTCTCGCTATATCATGACAGTCAGTTTTCCGCTTTGTCTACTGAGGTGCTCATCCGGATGAACCAGGGCACAATCGCAGTAGTTCTCCCAGTGCTACCTTAGCCGATATAATGGAACGTAAGGTACCAAAATGTGGGAGCCGGGCAAACCCAACATTCGACAAAAGACATGATTCGGAGCTGATGCATATAGGCCCAAACTCGCGACGCCGAACACTCCCTAAGGTGTTCGGTCTTTATAACATATACCGGGCTAAACAATGCCGTTAATAAGAAACCCCATGTGTCCAGGTACATGCAAAATCCTGGCGTGGCCACATGCCAATAACGCCAGCATCCTCTAGGTTGTGTGGAGTATCCGGAGGATGTGAGCAACAAGAGACAATAAAAAAGGTTTACGCAGGGTCTTAATCTAAAAAGAAACCTTTGGGTGGGTCCCTGCTGCACGTCTGCGCCTGTGTCTCCATTGTGCCATGTCCTGGACAGGTGCAGCACGATTGTCATCTGCAAAAGGAGAGAACTTAGGTGAAGGTTGCCGTGCCAAAAAATAGAAGAGTTGGTTATTATCAATGAACTATCGAAATTCAAGAGAAACCAAGTTGAGTCGGGCTGGCCCTGATTACACGTGGGAAGCCCCTGGTGTCATTTTATGAGGGTTTGAAAACCAATCTCATGTATATATGATGGAACACCGGATTCGTCTAACCGTGTCCGTGGTCTTGACGACCTGCCATTTTTCTGGTTGGCGAGGCCGTCTTAGTTTGCGGCTGCTAGAGCCGCCGCATCCTCTTCCGTACATAAAAATGTTCGGTATTTCCTCTAACTGTGATCATGACACGTGGATCGGGCATCTTGAGCTTGAGAAAAGCATAATGCGGTACTGCGTTGAAACAAGTGAAAGCCACCCTTCCGAGTAGTGCTTGATAATCACTTCAGAATGGAGCGATGTGAAAAGTTGACATTTCGCTTCGGAAGTTATCGGGAGAACCGAATACCACCTCTAGTGGTAGAGAGCCTGTACAGCGGGCCTCTTGGCCTGGTATTACTCCCTTGAAGGTAGTATTACTGTGGCTTATTTGTGTCGGGTCTATCCCCATTTTACGGACCGTGTCCTGATATATCAGATTTAGGTCACTATCGCCGTCCATGAGGACCCGTGTGAAATGGTACCCATTTACTATTGGGTCTAGCACCAAGGCCATCAGTCCTTCGCGCCGAATATTTGTAACGTGATCCCGATGATCAAAAGTGATCGGGCATGCCAACCAGTGGTTGAACCTAGGGGTGGCAGGCTCTATGGCACGTGTGCATCGGAGTGCATGATTGCTTCTCCTCTTTGTCACATGGATTACGTTTACTGTTTTAACCTCTGGTGGGAACTTTTTCTGTCCTCCGGCGTTTTGCTGGCGAGGTTCATCCTCGTCTTCGGTTGGTGTCTCTTCCCTTTGTATTCGGTGTTTAGCTTACCGGCCTGCTTGAAGACCCAACATTCTCTGTGGGTATGATTTGCAGGTTTGTCTTGTGTACCGTGAATCTGACAGAGTTTGTCAAGAATTTTTTTAGGCCAGATTGTCCTTCTCTGCTGCCTTTGAAAGGCTTTTTCTGCTGACCTCGTCGGGAGCCCCTGAATCCGGCATTTACCACCGTGTTATCTGGGATACCTTCTTTATTTCGACGCTTGTTTTTGTTGCGTCGTGGTTTACCATTGCCATCCCTGACTTCGGATGTGCTTGGGTCGCTGGTGCTGCTATGGGAAAACCAGCTGTCCTCGCCCGCACAAAAGCGGGTCATGAGGCTTGTTAGGGCTGCCATTGTTCTCGGGTTTTTCTTGACCGAGGTGTCTGGCGAGCCATTCATCTCGGGCGCTGTGTTTGAAAGCTACTAAGGCTTCGGCGTCCGGACAGTCGACGATTTGGTTCTTCTTGGTGAGGAACCTGTTCCAAAGCTTTCGGGCGGACTCTCTGGACTGTTGGATTATATGACTTAAATCGTCTACATCCGGAGGTCGGACATAAGTCCCTTGAAAATTGGCCCGGAAAGCGTCCTCGAGCTCCTCCCAACTTGCAATTGAGTTTCGGGGAGACTTTTCAGCCAGTGCCTAGCTGGCCCTTTAAGCTTGAGGGGCAAGTATTCAATGGCATGGAGATCGTCTCCACGAGCCATATGAATATGGAGGATGAAGTCCTCTATCCAGACTTCAGGGTCTGTGGTTCCTTCGTACGCCTCTATGTTCACCAGTTTGAACCCCTCTGGGAATTCGTGATCCAGCACCTCATCAGTGAAACATAAGGGGTGTGCGGCACCCCTGTATTGGGATGGGCCATGGTGTTTGGACGGTTGTACTATTCGGCATTGGTTGTGTACCGTAGCGCGCTTCCTAGATCCATAGATAGATCTGGTCAGGCCGGATTTTTAACGCAAGTTCTCACGTGAATCGTGTGTTGACTTATGCATGACTTTGTTAGCCGCTCTATCGCGTTCACAGGATGGTGGATCCGGCTGGTTGGCCGTATCACCTTTAGGCTGTATGGGCTCTAAGGCCTCATCATCGAATTCTGGTAATAGTTTGCACTTTGGATAGCTATTTTGATGGTAACTTCCACCATACTTCGTTACTTTGTTCCAGTTGCTGTTGAGTGTATCTTGTGCGACCTTGAGCCTTTGCTTCTGTTTCTTCAGGCTCTTCGCTATGGCAATAAGCCTTCTACAGAGGTTTTCTTGCTCCAAGTTCATTTCCGAGATGATGTGTGCATCTTTGTCCGGACAGTTTTCTTCCCTAGACGGGGATTGATGAGGCTTATCTTTGGCGTCATCGTGTTCGGACGTCGGATCCATACTATGTGTGCAGTTTGCATCTTGATCGTGTTCTGCCACCGGGGTGGTGCAGTTGTCGTTTCTTCCAGAGTCACGTGGACTATTATTATCGTTGTTGTTGATATGGAAGGACTTAGAGCAGCGCCGTTGACATCGGCGCTTGGGTTGCTTGGAGGGTGCATCCTCTGCTATCTCTTCGCCATTGCCCTCTCTGGGTGCATCCACCATGTATACGTCATGTGATGAAGTAGCAGTCCAGCATCCTATGGGCGGTGGTTCTGGTTTGTCTCCTGCATCGTCATCCATACCGTTGATGTCTTCGGAGTCGAAGTCGAGCATGTCGGTTAAGTCGTCGACTGTGGCTACTAAGTGGGTGGTGGGTGGGCAGCGAATTTCTTCGTCGTCCGCATCCCATTCTAGCCGGACATAGTTCAGCCAAGGTTCTCTTGACAGAGAGAGAGACCTTATTGAATTTAGCACATCTCTGAAAGGTGAGTGCTGAAAGATATCCGCGGAGGTGAATTCCATTGTGGGTGCCCTGACAGGCATGGGTGTAGGCGGCTCGGAGTCCGTGGCCGGGGATAAATCCAGTGGTTCGGTGACACGGCTCTCATAAGGGGTGAAGTCAGTATTTGGTTCTATCGGCACTGAGAGTGCGGCCTCCATGGCGGGGTCCATCCCTCCGCTTTCGGATGGCACGATTTGCTCCGGGTAAAAGGCCGGAGTAGCTGCGGATGCGATCTCCCGAACACTGTCCGACAACAGAGTTACATCTTGCTCGTCGCGACTGTGCGGCGCGTCCAACATTAGCTTGAATCCATCGAAGATCAAGTCTCTGCAGATGTCAGCCGTGTAGTTCAAGTTTCCAAATCTGACCTAATGTCCAGGGGCGTAGCTTTCTATGTGCTCCAGATGGCCAAGCGAATTGGCCCGCAGTGCGAAGCCGCTGAATACGAAGATCTGTCCAGGGAGGAAAGCCTCACCTTGGACTGCATCGCTAGTGATGATCGAAGGAGCCATCAAGCCGTATGATGACGACATAGAGGAACTCTCAATGAAAGCACCAATGTTGGTGTCAAAACCGGCGGTTCTCGGGCAGGGGGTCCGGAACTGTGCGTCTAGGGCGGATGGTAACAGGAGGCAGGGGACACGATGTTTACCCAGGTTCGGGCCCTCTTGATGGAGGTAATACCCTACGTCCTGCTTGATTGTTCTTGATGATATGAGTATTACAAGAGTTGATCTACCACGAGATCAAAGAGGCTAAACCCTAAAAGCTAGCCTATGGTCTGATTGTATGTTGTCCTATGGACTAAAACCCTCCGGTTTATATAGGCACTGGAGGGGGCTAGGGTTACAGAAGGTTAGTTACAAAGGAGGAGATATACATATCCGTATTGCCTAGCTTGCCTTCCACGCCAAGTAGAGTCCCATCCGGACACGGGACAAAGTCTTCAATCTCGTATCTTCATAGTCCAACAGTCCGGCCAAAGGATATAGTCCGGCTGTCTGGAGACGCCCTAATCCAGGACTCCCTCACCTATTCTTAACAATAAAATCGTGTGCCACCATACTCTTATAATCTAAATAAATAGTGGGCAGCAATTTTTCTTCTTTTTCATAGTGCCTAATGGGTATGTTAAAATGTGCAGCTAGGCGTGAAGCATAGATGCCTCCAAAGATGGGGCCCTTTGTACTGTTCAGACTTAACCGTTTAGCAATAATACCACCCATACTAACAGAGTTATCATAGAATAAACCGTGGAACAGAATAATAATATCAGGAACACTAAGGTTTCCACAGTTTCGCGACCAATTAAGCAACGACTAGCAAATATTGCAAAGTAGCGTAAAACAGGAAAATGTATGCTAGTGATTCGTGCATCGGAAACCTTCCTCGTTTCCCCTACAGTGATGGTGTCAATAAACCCATCCACATCATCACGATGTGGTTCCTCTATGCTGCCCTCGAAAGGGTTCGAACAAACCCAACAAAAATCATAAAGTGATATCTCCTTATGCTCATCATATAAATAAAATTCCACCGTAGGTGGTGAGCTCCTAGCAAGGAAATGAAAATTTTGCACAAAGATATTGGTGAGTAAGAGATATTGTTCGCGTCGGTCGTGGAGGAAGTCGTTGAGGCCTGCATTCTCAGCCAATTCATAAAAATCTTCATAAATCCCGGCTGCTCTCAAGAAATCATCGGAAGGCCATTCACACGGCCGAACCTCCGCGGTGCGAGGTAGATTATATTTGGGCCTCTCTGCCTTTTCATTTTGCTTTTCCTTGGAGCTTCGGCTCAATGAGCCCCTCAAAAATCTCTTCATTATTTTCTGAAAAATTCCGAAATTTTTAGTAACTTCAAAATAAAAGTGAACCAAGCTCAACAAAATTGATAGCAACAACTTTACAAGTGCCTAGAGCCGATATCATGCATCAAAACTACTTGGAACCATATAAATTTGACATGCAAGCTCAAGAACAGGGTCACCTAAGCAGCAAAAATATGCAATGAATAAAGCACTAGAACAAAAACTAATTGGACCAATGGAGGAGTCACATAAGAAGGAACAATCCCCCCAAGCAGTTTTGTGAGAGGTGCTTTGAGCAAGGAGATCGAAAATGGCAGCAAAATGAGCTCGAACTCGTGCTTGAGCTGGATATTCGTGTTTGCGGGAGGAAGAAGAAGTGTGTGGGTGCAGGAATAAGTGGAGGAGGGCCACCGTGGGCCCACGAGGCAGGGGGCGCGCCCTCCACCCTCATGGCCAGGTGGATGACCCCCCCCCCCCTGTTGTGTTCTCAGTACCAAATATTCTCAAATATTCTAGAAAATATCATATTTAAATTTCAGGGCATTTAGAGAACTTTTATTTTCAGGGTATTTTTATATTGCACGAATAATCGGATAACAGACGGGAAATGCCTATTTTTATTTTATTAAATATAAATAACAGAAAGTAAAAGGAGGATACAGAAGGTTCTGTTTTCATATTTCATCCATCTCCCGCTCATCAAAAGGAATCCACTAACAAGGTTGATGACGTCTTGTTAACGAACTCATTCCATATAACATGGAACCGGAGAAATTTTGAATAACACTACGTTACCTCAACGGGGATATGCACATCCCCAATAATAAGAATATCATATTTCTTCTTGACACTAGGTAGAGGAAACTCAAAACCTCCAAAAATAATCGATGTAATTTTTCCAATAGAATTGATACTATGAACTTGAGGTTGTTTCCTCGGAAAGTGTACCGTATGCTCATTATCATTAACCTGAAAAGTGACATTGCCTTTAGTGCAATCAATAACAGCACATGCAGTATTCAAAAAGGGTCTTCCAAGAATAATAGACATACTATCGTCCTCGGGAATATCAAGAATAACAAAGTCCGTTAAAATAGTAACATTTGCAACCACAACAGGCACATCCTCACAGATACCGACAGGTATAGCAGTTGATTTATCAATGATACGTCTCCAACGTATCTATAATTTTTGGTTGCTCCATGCTATATTATCTACTATTTTGGACATTATTGGGCTTTATTTTCCACTTTTATATTATTTTGGGACTAACCTATTAACCGGAGGCCCAACCCAGAATTGATGTTTTTGCCTGTTTTAGGGTTTCAAACAAAAGGAATATCAAACGGAGTCCAAACGGAATGAAACCTTCGGGAATGTGATTTTCTCAACGAACAAGACCCGGGAGACTTGGACCCTACGTCAAGACACAAAAGAGGAGGCCACGAGGTAGGGGGCGCGCCTAACCCCCCCCCCCCCCCCCCCAGGCGCGCCCTCCACCCTCGTGGGCCCCCTGTTGCTCCATCGACGTACTCCTTCCTCCTATATATACCTATGTACCCCCAAACGATCAGATACGGAGCCAAAAACCTAATTCCACCGCCGCAACTTTCTGTATCCACGAGATCCCATCTTGGGGCCTGTTCCGAAGCTCCGCCGGAGGGGGCATCAATCACGGAGGGCTTCTACATCAACACCATAGCCCCTCCGATGAAGTGTGAGTAGTTTACCTCAGACCTATGGGTCCATAGTTATTAGCTAGATGGCTTCTTCTCTCTTTTTGGATCTCAATATAATGTTCTCCCCCTCTCTGGTGGACATCTATTCGATGTAATCTTCTTTTTGCGGTGTGTTTGTTGAGATCAATGAATTGTGGGTTTATGATCAAGTCTATCTATGAATAATATTTGAATCTTCTCTGAATTCTTTTATGTATGATTGGTTATCTTTGCAAGTCTCTTCGAATTATCCGTTTGTTTTGGCCAACTAGATTGGTAGTTCTTGCCATGGGAGAAGTGCTTAGCTTTGGGTTCGATCTTGCGGTGTCCTTACCCAAGGACAGAAGGGGCAGCAAG
The DNA here is from genome assembly GCA_034509565.1 of Triticum monococcum. Taxonomy (NCBI): domain Eukaryota; kingdom Viridiplantae; phylum Streptophyta; class Magnoliopsida; order Poales; family Poaceae; genus Triticum; species Triticum monococcum. The sequence goes on from CM067845.1 coordinate 679,929,484, forward strand.
GCACGTATTGTATCGTTGCCATCGAGGATAACAAGATGGTGTTTATTTCATATTGCATGAATTTATCTCTCTACATCATGTCATCTTGCTTAAGGCGTTACTCTGTTTTTAACTTAATACTCTAGATGCATGCTGGATAGCAGTCGATGAGTGGAGTAATAGTAGTAGATGCAGGCAGGAGTCGGTCTACTTGTCTCGGACGTGATGCCTATATACATGATCATACCTAGATATTCTCATAACTATGCTCAATTCTGTCAATTGCTCAACAGTAATTTGTTCACCCACCGTATAATACTTATGCTCTCGAGAGAAGCTACTAGTGAAACCTATGGCCCCCGGGTCTATCTTTATCATATTAATCTCCTACTACTTAGTTATTTCCTTTTCTTTTTACTTTGCATCTTTATCACAAAAATACCAAAAATATTATCTTATCATATCTATCAGATCTCACTCTCGTAAGTGGTCATGTAGGGATTGACAACCCCTATTCGCATTGGTTGCGAGGATTTATTTGTTTTGTGCAGGTACGAGGGACTTGCGCGTAGCCTCCTACAGGATTGATACCTTGGTTCTCAAAAACCGAGGGAAATACTTACGCTACTTTGCTGCATCATCCCTTCCTCTTCGGGGAAAACCAACGCAGTGCGCAAGAGGTAGTGAGGGAGTCTTGGATTAGGGGGTCTCCGGATAGCCGGACTATATCCTTTGGCCGGACTGTTGGACTATCAAAATACAAGATTGAAGACTTCGTCCCGTGTCCGGATGGGACTCTACTTGGCGTGGAAGGCAAGCTAGGCAATACGGATATGTATATTTCCTCCTTTGTAACCGACCTTTTGTAACCCTAGCCCCCTCCGGTGTTTATATAAACCGGAGGGTTTTAGTCCGTAGGACAACATACAATCATACCATAGGCTAGCTTCTAGGGTTTAGCCTCTCAAATCTCGTGGTTGATCAACTCTTGTAATACCCATATTATCAAGTATAATCAAGCAGGACGTAGGGTTTTACCTCCATCAAGAGGGCCCGAACCTGGGTAAAACATCGTGTCCCCTGCCTCATGTTACCATCCGCCTTAGACGCACAGTTCGGGACCCCCTACCCGAGATCCGCCGGTTTTGACACCGACATTGGTGCTTTCATTGAGAGTTCCTCTGTGTCATCTCCGTTAGGCTTGATGGCTCCTTCGGTCATCGATAGCGATGCAGTCCAGGGTGATACTTTTCTCCCCGGACAGATCTTTGTATTCGGCGGCTTCGCACTGCGGGCCCACTCGCTTGGCCATCTGGAGCAGATCCAGAGTTACGCCCCTGGCCACCAGGTCAGGTTTGGAATCTTAAACTACACGGCCGATATCTGTGGAGACTTGATCTGCGACGGATTCGAGCCCCCGCTTAGTGCCCGACACTATCACAGCCCTAGAAATCTTCTTGTAATTATTGGCATTGCATCCATGCATCATTTTCAACTTCCATTAATTTTGAAATGGGGACTGATAAACCCCTAGCAGCAAATGAAATACAGCTAGGGTCAAATTAAATCTTTTCCATCTACCCAAAATGGCTTTTAGAAAAGTTCATCAATTTCGGAATGGGTGAAAACTTCTTCCAAAAATGATGCACACATTTCTAGGACATTTCTGGATTTTGGAGTTAATTCATACGTATTTGAATTTGGATAATTAAATGCTATATAATATCTTAAATGTCCAAATAATTCTGAACTTAAGTGAGGGCTATTGGAAATATTCCATACAGAGCCCACAATTATTTTCAGGGTTTTTGAAAATGCCTTAGCATTTTAATTAAGTCAAAACAATTACAGAAAAATAGAAAACAGAAACTAAATAAGAGAGAGAGAGAAGGAAACTAACCTGGCGCCACCTGGGCCTCACCTGTGCTAGCCCAGCCCACCTGGCCTGGTGCCAGTCATCCCTAACCTCTGCCAGTAGGCAGAGGCGGGACAGCGCACGCGCGCGCGATGCGCCACGCCTCCTCCTGCTTGCCGCCGAGCCTCTGGACGCGTGGGTGAACGCCCCGGCGTCGTCCCGATCCGCTCGACCTCTCTCACTCTCCCTCGCCTCCGCACCTCCGACCAAACGCGCCCGCCACCGACGACGAGCACCACTGCGGCCATCGCTTCCCCCTCGTTCCCTCGAGCAGCCCAGAAGCACCGCCGCGTCCACCTCTTCCTCTCCACCGAGCCGCGCCCCGCCGGACGCCTCGAAGCATCGTCCCTGACCCTTCATCCTCCTCGGGTCGCAGGAGATCCGCCTCGCCGCCCCGCTCACTCCGACACCTCCCCGGCCCCGCCGTCTGCACTAGAAGACTCACCGTGAGCCACTGAACCTCTCCCCTCCGCCTTTTCCTTCGCACACGCCCCGTAGCCGCTGCCCCGCGAGCACCCGAAGCCGCCGTCCGCCATGGCCGGCGAGCCCCGTGCCCCCGAGCCCCTCCGCTCCTAATAGATGCTCCGGCGTGTTTCTGATGACCTTTAGGTGCTGCCTAGCACCTCTGTTTGCTCGCCCTCGAGCTGCAGCCCTGCGCCCATGGAACCCGAGCCCCACCGCCGCTTGACCACATCACCGAGCCAAACTCCGGCAACCCCTGGGCGTCCCTCCACCTCCGCTGGATGCGGCCGAGTGCCAGCTTTCCAACGGGACCGCCCACAGCCCAAGCAACCTCCTGTAGGTGAAACCCGAGCTACTCCGGTGCACACCCGCTGCGGATTTGGTCGCCGGTGGTGATGACGTGGCACCGTCATTAGGGACTAAGTACCAACTTAATTACCCCCCGACCCACTGACACACGGGCCCCACGCCCTTAGTTAACCACAGTTTAAATTCCTGTTAGTTTTAACTAATCACCGTGGCCCCACGCGTCAGCGTTGACCTGGCTGACGTGGCCCCTGACCGACCCCACCCGTCAGTGACCCAAGCCAGCTTGTGACACTGACCAGTGGGTCCCAGCGTCAGGTTTGACCTAGGCTGACGCTGTTGACTTGATGACATCATTCTGACGTCAGGCTGACGTAGTAATGCTTTCTGGATTTTAAATAAATAAATCAGAAATGATTTATTTCATTTAGAAAATGTCCAAAACTTCTAAAAATCATAGAAATTCAACCGTAACTCCAAATGAAATAATTTATATATGAAAAATTATCAAAAAAATCCAATCTATCCATTTATACTACTTTCATGCATGTTAAACCAACTTATACCCACTGTATAAGTGAAAACATGATAATGACATTTTAAATGCTAAATATGGAGTTTGCATATGAACCCTTGGTCCATATGGCCTCCATTTAAATTGTTGCTAGCTGCATTAGTGCAAAACACATTCATATTGCCATGTCATAGCATGCATCATATTGTTGCATATCGTCATGTGTTGATTGAGTTCTTTCTCAGTTGCCGGTGTTTGTCCCCTCTCGATAGACGTTGTACCGACGTTGTGATCGTTAACACTGATGAAGACCCAATGATATCTTCAGAAGTGCCAGGCAAGCAAAACCCCCTTGTTCATTCTGATACAATCCCACTCTCGCTCCTGCTCTCTTTTACTGCATTAGGACAATGACGATTCAACTATTACATGCTGCGGTAGTTGAACCCTTTTCCTCTGCATGACCTGTCATTGCCACAGTAAATAGATGAAACCCACTAGCATGAGTAGGAGTTGTTTGAGCCCTGATGTGCCTACTCATTCATGTTTGTTTGTCATGCCTGCTAGTGATTAGAGTTTAGTCAGGTCTGATTCATCGGGGATGAATAGGAGGTGTGTAAACATGTCCTACTATTGAGAGCTAAGTGTGTGAACACGATTTGGTAAAGGTGGCAGTGAGAGGCCATGTAGGAGTACATGGTGGGTTGTCTCATTGAAACCGTTCTTAGGAACTGAGTTCTGTTTTTGTGATCCATGAAACAGTTACTACCACGCATTGGGCCCGAAACCAATGGACCCTCTCGGCTTCTTGATCACCCTTGTCCTCTGTCCAGGAGTTGCAACTAGTTTCTGGTGTTTATAGGAAATGTGTTGGCGGCCGTGCGTAGCGCTGATCCTAGGGGTGGGCTATGATGCGGTAGATACACCGTGGTCGGGCATGCCAGGCGCCCGTTTGGTGTCTCGGAACCCTGTACACATCGTCCAGGGCCGTATGAGGAAACCTCGGCCGGACTCCCTGGGGATGGAACCTGGATAGGCGATAAACCAGGACTAGAGACTTGAGTGTTTAGGTAGGCCGTGGCCGACACCCTCGTTGGGCTTCCGCTTGAAGGTTGCCGAGTACATGTTGTGTAAACGGTGTGTGAGGAAGTACACCCCTGCAGGGTTAACATCATCTACTCGAATAGCCGTGTCCACGGTAATGGACTTCCGGGTTGCCTATAATAGTTCATAGACAAGTGAAAGTGGATACTCTAAAATGCGCAAGATAAGCGTGAGTGCTATGGATGGCGTTCTCGTAGGTAGACGGGAGCGGATCCATAGTGGTGTATTGATTGGTGAATATGTGGACTCGTGTGCGCCACCTCAAAAGAGTTGCTTGCAGTCGTAGTTCAGGTTAGCCACTGAGTCAAAGCTGGATTGCTGCAGTTAAACTCCACCACCCCCTATATTGATACCGATGCATATGTAGATAGTTCTGATGTAAGTCTTGTTGGGTACATTTGTACTCACGTTTGCCTATTTTATGTTTTGCAGAGAGACGTCAGTCTCGCTAGTAGTTCCGTGTGGACTTCGATGTTTAGCTTGATACCTCAGCTACGATCTTGTGCCCTCGGCAGGATCTGGTAGATAGTCAGGCTTCTTAGCCTTTTCCATTTGTAGATGTCTGTACTCAGACATGTTAAGCTTCCGCATGTGCTTTGACTTGTATGCTCTGAATGTTGGGTCATGAGACCCATGATTGTAATATCTCGCCCCTCAGAGCCTAATGAATAAGTACTTTGAGTCATAGAGTTATGTTGTGATGCCATGTTGTATTTACACATATCGAGCATATTGTGTGTATGATTGAAATGCTTGGTATGTGTGGGATCCGACAATCTAGTTCACCGGAGTCCTGCTGGCCCAGCACTACTGCTCAGGACACTTGACTGGCCGGCATGTGTTTCACTTTGTTCCTGTGTCTGTCCCTTTGGGGAAATGTCATGCGATGACATATGAAGTCCTGCCTAGCCTGCTACAGCCCGGGTTACCGGAGTCCTGTTAGCCCAGTGCTACAGCCCGGATTCACACGCTACTGACCGACATGCTCGAAGTTGATTCATGTATGCCTGTCTCCATGGGTTAGTGCCGCTTTGGGTTCACGACTATCCATGTCGGCCTGGGTTCTTTGTCATATGGATGCTAGCGACACCATCATATACGTGAGCCAAAAGGCGCAAACTGTCCCGGGCCATGGTAAGGCGACACCGTGGGAATACCATGCGTGAGGCCGCAAAGTGATATGAGGTGTTACCAGCTAGATCAAGGTGACTTGGAATCGGGGTCCTGACAGCTTTGGTATCAGAGCCTGACTGCCTATAGGATTACCAAGCCATATCGGTCGAAGTTGTGTCTAGAAATGCTTTAGTTATGTAGGGGAATTGATTGTGGAAGGGAACATAAGGCTCTTTTTTACTCCTTTACCTTATGCCCTCTGATCTGAGTCATTCTCTTCTCATTCTACGCGGGTTAAGAAACTAGGCCTTCTCATCTATCTATCAGGATGACGTGTTACTAAACCGTAGTTGCCTAGGATTGTTGAGTTCAAGCCTCAGTTCAGTTCGTACTACTTCCATATGTCATAGCTAGCCTCAGAACTTTGATATTGTGATGTTGAGTGGTTATGCCACCATTTTGCAGGATCTCTCAAATCATTTTGAGCGTTTACAGTCGTTATGCTGTCCGAGTAATCCCAGGTTTCTAAGTAGTCTGATGCATTTGCAAATCCTTTCTTTCCGTTCCCGATGTCCTTTTGGTCAGAATAAGCAAAATAACCGGTCAGTTGAGGTACTCTATTGCCTCGACATATATGTTGGAGCTATTATTATGACCCTAGGTGTTTAGGGAGTCACCTAGTAATCTAGCCATGTTTTGTGTTCCTGGTGTGATGATTCTGGCCACCATTCTCGAAAGCATCCCGTGATGCCATTTAGTTAGTAGGCCTTCTATTTTTGGGTTTTGAACCCGAGATTCACCCTACTTACCTCATGTTGATAGTTCCTTTAGGATATTAGTAACCTTCGTGATAGTTCTCGAGGTCCGTGGTACAATGTTCTTCCAATACCATGAACCGATATGGCAGGAGTTCTCTTGAACCAAAAGATCACAACAGGAGTGCTCTCGACGAGTTCTCCATTCTATATTGTGACTCTGCCAGTTCAACGTTTCTGCATGGGTTATCCGGAAGAAATAACATGCTAATCCATGCATCCATAACTCAGAAAAATTATTTGTTCCTTTGAGTTGTCCCTCTTTAGTTGTATTCTGAACCTCGTCCATCAATTGTTGGTCAAGAGTAGTTGTGCATTGGTGTTATCGATGCCTATTATTCATGTGATTCGTCAAGCCATTCCATTCCGGAATGACTAGGGGAAACAAACTCCAGTACCTCATCCATATCCAGGATTGGGTCAAAGTAGTTGTATTCTGCAGATCAAATGACAATCCAGCTTTTGCTCTGTTCTACCCTGGAGTATTACCCCCTTTATGTCAGGATTGTCATGAGAATTTCCTCTCTCATGAATTCTTGACGCAGTGATACTTCTTCCCATCATTTTTCATTCCTCGGTCCCGTGTTGTCGCAACCGGAATGTCGGCAAGTGAACCATGATGTGTGAAATCAATACTCCTAGCAACTAGTTGCTAGGTAGCTAATGGACAATAATTTCTTTCTTAGCGTGTTGGTTATTGAATCATCATCCTAAGATTGATCGTGCTACCTAGTCCACTTTTCCTGGTGCACACTTTGATCAATGAGTTAGGGTTGTGTCAGTCCCTCGCTCTCTTGATCATATCGTCTTGCTCTGAAAAGCAAGATTGTTCCCGAGCTTAGAAACATATTGGTGGTTTGTGATTTTCTGAATATTTCCTTAGAAGTATCACCAGGTTTCCCCCTGGCTGTTATGTTGAGCTCGTGATCAAGTTGGTTTCTTGTAAACCACCCCTTCTCCAAGAATCTATGTTGGACACCCTGAGCTAGTTGGTTAAACTGAACAACAACTTGGAGAGTTGGAAGACGAAAGCTTGTCCGGCTCAGCTCATTCCAAAGGGATATCCTTGTGTGTGCGTGTGTTGAAGAAAGATGATATCTCCATCGATTGGTCCTCGTGATCAGTTGTTGGATCTATTACCTTGTCAAAACTTTGACTTGAGTATGGGCTATCGTCAAGTCAAATCAGAACCAACGATGTTCATAATGTTGTCTTACTCGTGGTTGATCCCTCGAGCATACACCATTACATCTTTTGGTCTGACCAATGTTATCACCGTGTTCACATTATGGTGGAACTCCAGTGATATGGGAATTTCGATGAGTTGTTGTTGAGCCCATCAGCAGCATTTTGTCTCCCCCATGATTCATGTTGAACATTACACTAGTATTGGAAACTTTGTAAGCATTTCCTTCATGTTCCGCTCATGAGGCATACGTTTGGATGAAAGGAGTGATTTCCTCTAATTCACGTGCATTTGATGAAAGTTGCCGCCATGAATTCGAGAAAGCTTGTTTTTGCTTCCTTTGGAACCATCCCAAGTCAGTCATGCATATGTGTGAAGTATTCTATGGTTTGAAGACTTGCAACCTTCAGCCCATATGTATCCCTAGCACACCAAGCCACCGATTGATTTGTTCAAGGAGAAGGAGTTCCTTCATAACAACTAGTCATGACTTATGTTAGGACTTCTTATCCTCAATGATGGTTCCCAACCTGAACTCGGTAGTGTTTATTATAAGACTACTAGGTGGTCATGCTTGTCTAGGACCGCATGTTCACATGTGTGTAGCAGAACCAACTCATGTTTTGGAGCTTGCTATCATAGTTCATCTCCCGAGAATCCCGCAACGTCATCTCATCGGTTTGTGTTGCAACCTTTCTTTTCCAGACATGAGTCTGGAATATTCTGACACCAACCAGGTCTGAATCTCAGGCAGATATGATGGTTGGAACGTTCCTCAAGAACTATAATATTGGTCTCCCTGTAACCCGGTAAAGTGGATGTTGTGGCCAACACACCTAACCGAAAGGCTGATTATTATAGTATCTTGATTGAGAAAGTTGGCAACCTCCCCATAAGGATTTCGTAGGTTTTATTTCCATAGTTATTCCTTATGGATTCTTGTACTCCCGAAGTCCGACCTTTTACTTGATATTCTAGTTATCAAACCATATCTATTAATGGGTTGCGCAAGCACATCAAGGAGAATATCAGAAGCAGGGTGCTAAATGTCTCTAGGTCGATCATCCAGATTTCGTTCCCTTGGCTTCGCTAAGGTGAAATCTGAGAAAGGGGTGTCTTTCTATGCATCTACATTGTCCATTACTATTTGTCAAGGTAGTAAGATGTGTTGCCAGGATCCTCGACACGGATGTTGGTAGAATCTTGATGAATATGGAAATGCTCAAGTTCTTGAGAGCACGCGCAAGCAAAATCATCCCTTGCGTTGTCTTCAACAAGGTAGTCCACATCATCCATTCTAGTACGGGTATGCCATCCCTTCGTACTCCGCCAAACGATTGTTGTGGTTTGCCTCAGGCTAGTATAAAGAGTGTCAATGATCTCTGAATCAAAAGTAATTCTTTTTGCCACTTAAGGTAATATTTCTGCAAGTCACCTTCCTTAAGGTGTCTCGTTGTGGTATCATGGCAACCCAACTCCTTGCTTCGTTGACACGTTCACCCCCCCTAGGTGTGGGAATTCTGCTACTTATTTAAACCTTGTCATATGCTCATTCCCATAATTCTTGATGTGTGTATCGTGTCTCATCTCGACAGATGTCGCTATGTCTCGTTCTCTGAGTTGATCATCAGTTGTTCGATCTTTGAGAAGATCAATCCTAGTAGAGTTTCTTTCGGCCATCATCGCGTGGATGAAGATCTCAAAAGCGAGGATGTCAAGATCAACGTATGCAACGAATCAACAACCTTATGAGGTGCAACTTGGATCGTGAAGATTGTGTTGGTCTTGTGCCCCCTCTGTCTTCTTACCTCATGTCTTGAATCTCGGGACGAGATTCTTGTTTAGTGGGGGTGAGTTGTCACAGCCCTAGAAATCTTCTTGTAATTAGTGGCATTGCATCCATGCATCATTTTCAACTTCTATTAATTTTGAAATGGGGACTAATAAACCCCTAGCAGCAAATGAAATACAGCTAGGGTCAAATTAAATCTTTTCCATCTACCCAGAATGGCTTTTAGAAAAGTTCATCAATTTTGGAATGGGTGAAAAATTCTTCCAAAAATGATGCACACATTTCTAGGACATTTCTGGATTTTGGAGTTAATTCATACGTATTTGAATTTGGACAATTAAATGCTATATAATATCTTAAATGTCCAAATAATTCTGAACTTAAGTGAGGGCTGTTGGAAATATTCCATACAGAGCCCACAATTATTTTCAGGCTTTTTGAAAATGCCTTAGCATTTTAATTAAGTCAAAACAACTACAGAAAAAATAGAAAACAGATACTAAATAAAAGAGAGAGAGAAGGAAACTAACCTGGCGTTACCTGGGCCTCACCTGTGCTTGCCCAGCCCACCTGGCCTGGTGCCAGTCATCCCTAACCTTTGCCGGTAGGCAGAGGCGGGACAGCGCACGCGTGCGTGAGGCGCCACGCCTCCTCCTGCTTGCCGCCGAGCCTCTGGACGCGTGGGTTAACGCCCCGGCGTCGTCCCGATCCGCCCGACCTCTCTCTCTCTCCCCCTGCTCTCTCCCTCGCCTCCGCACCTCGGACCAAACGCGTCAGCCGCTGACAACGAGCACCACTGCGGCCATCGCTTCCCCCTCGTTCCCTCGAGCAGCCCAGAAGCACCGCCACGTCCTCCTCTTTCTCTCCACCGAGCCGCGCCCCGCCGGACGCCTCGAAGCACCACCCCCAACCCTTCATCCTCCTCGGGTCGCTAGAGATCCGCCTCGCCGCCCCGCTCACTCCGACACCTCCCCGGCCCCGCCGTCTACACTGGAAGATTCACCATGAGCCACTGAACCTCTCCCCTCCGCCTTTTCCTTCGCACAAGCCCCGTAGCTGCTGCCCCGCGAGCACCCGAAGCCGCCGCCCGCCATGGCCGGTGAGCCTCGTGCCCCCGAGCCCCTCCGCTCCCACTAGATGCTCCGGCGTGTTTCTGATGAACTTTAGGTGCTGCCTAGCACGTCCGTTTGCTCGCCCTCGAGCTGCAGCCCTGCGCCCATGGAACCCAAGCCCCACCGCCGCTTGACCTCATCGCCGAGCCCAACTACGGCAACCCCAGGGCCTCCCTCCACCTCTGTTGGATGCGGCCGAGTGCCAGCTTTCCAACGGGACTGCCCGCGGCCCAAGCAACCTCCTGTAGGTGAAACCCGAGACACTCCGGTGCACATCCGCTGCGGATTTGGTCGCCGGCGTTCACACGCCGGTGGTGATGACGTGGCACCGTCATTAGGGACTAAGTACCAACTTAATTACCCCCGACCCACTGACACACGGGCCCCACGCCCTTAGTTAACCACAGCTTAAATTCCTATTAGTTTTAACTAATCACCGTGGCCCCACGCATCAGCGTTGACCTGGCTGACGTGGCCCCTGACCGACCCCACCCGTCAGTGACCCAAGCCAGCTTGTGACACTGACCAGTGGGTCCCAGCGTCAGGTTTGACCTGGTCTGACGTTGTTGAGTTGATGACATCATTCTAACGTCAGTTTGACGCAGTAATGCTTTCTGGTTTTAAATAAATTAGGAATGATTTATTTAATTCAGAAAATGTGCAAAACTTCTAAAAATCATAGAAATTCAACCGTAACTCCAAATGAAATAATTTATATATGAAAAATTATCAGAAAAATCCAATCTATCCATTTATACTACTTTCATGCATGTTCAACCAACTTATACCCACTGTATAAGTGAAAACATGATAATGACATTTTAAATGCTAAATATGGAGTTTGCATATGAACCCTTGGTCCATATGGACTCCATTTAAATTGTTGCTAGATGCATTAGTGCTAAACACATTCATATTGCCATGTCATATCATGCATCATATTGTTGCATATCGTCATGTGTTGATTGAGTTCTGTCTCAGTTGCCGGTGTTTGTCCCCTCTCGATAGACGTTGTACTGACGTTGTGATCGTTGACACTGATGAAGGCCCAATCATATCTTCAGAAGTGCCAGGCAAGCAAAACCCCCTTGTTCATTCCGATACAATCCCACTCTCGCTCCTGCTCTCTTTTACTGCATCAGGACAATGATGATTCAACTTTTACATGCTGCGGTAGTTGAACCCTTTTCCTCTACATGACCTGTCATTGCCACAGTAAATAGATGAAACCCACTAGCATGAGTAGGAGTTGTTTGAGCCCGGATATGCCTACTCATTCATGTTTGTTTGTCATGCCTGCTACTAATTAGAGTTGAGTCATGTCTGATTCATCGGGGATGAATCGGAGGTGTGTAAACATGTCCTACTGTTGAGAGCTAAGTGTGTGAACATGATTTCTTAAAGGTGGCAGTGAGAGGCCATGTAGGAGTACATGGTGGGTTGTCTCATTGAAACCGTTCTTAGGAACTGAGTTCTGTGTTTGTGATCCATGAAACAGTTACTACCACGCAATGGGCTCGAAACCAATGGACCCTCTCGGCTTCTTGATCGCCCTTGTACTCTGTCCAGGAGTTGCAACTTGTTTCTGGTGTTTATAGGATATGTGTTGGCGGCCGTGCATAGCGCTGACCCTAGGGGTGGGCTATGATGCGGTAGATACACCGTGGCCGGGCATGCCGGGAACCCGTTTGGTGTCTCGGAACCCCGTACACATTGTCCGGGGCCGTATGTGGAAACCTCGGCCGGACTCCCTGCGGTTGGAACCTGGATAGGCGATAAACCTGGACTAGAGACTTGAGTGTTTAGGTAGGACGTGGCCGACACCCTCGTTGGGCTTCCGCTTGAAGGTTGCCGAGTACATGTCGTGTAAACGACGGTAAGTGGTGAGAGCGTGTGTGAAGAAGTACACCCCTGCAGGGTTAACATCATCTATTCTAATAGCCGTGTCCGCGGTAATGGACTTCTGGGTTGCCTATAACAGTTCATAGACAAGTGAAAGTGCTTACTCTAAAATGCGCAAGATAAGCGTGAGTGTTATGGATGGCGTTCTTGTAGGTAGACGGGGGCGGATCCATAGTGGTGTATTGATTGGTGAATATGTGGACTCGTGTGCGCCACCTCAAAAGAGTTGCTTGCAGTCGTAGTTCAGGTTAGCCACTAAATCAAAGCTGGCTTGCTGTAGTTAAACTCCACCACCCCCTTTATTGATACCGATGCATATGTAGATAGTTCTGATGTAAGTCTTGCTTGGTACATTTGTACTCACATTTGCCTATTTTATGTTTTGCAGAGAGACGTTAGTCTCGCTAGTAGTTCCGTGTGGACTTCGACGTTTAGCTTGATACCTCAGCTACAATCTTGTGCCCTCGGCAGGATCTGGTAGATAGTCAGGCTTCTCAGCCATTTCCATTTATAGATGTCTGTACTCAGACACGTTAAGCTTCCGCATGTGCTTTGACTTGTATGCTCTGAATGTTGGGTCATGAGACCCATGATTGTAATATCTCGCTCCTCGGGGCCTAATGATTAAGTACTTTGAGTCGTAGAGTTATGTTGTGATGCCATGTTGTATTTACACATATCGAGTATATTGTGTGTATGATTGAAATGCTTGGTATGTGTGGGATCCGACAATCTAGTTGTTTATCCTTGGCAGGCTCTGTTATGGGGAAATGTAGTCTAGTGCTTCCTTGAGCCATAGTAGTCCGCTATAGCCCGGTTCACCGGAGTCTTGCTAGGCCAGCACTACTGCTCAGGACACTTGACTGGCCGGCATGTGTTTCACTTCATTCCTGTGTCTGTCCCTTCGGGGAAATGTCACGCGGTGACATCCAAAGTCCTGCCTAGCCTGCTACAGCCTGGGTTACCGGAGTCCTGTTAGCCCAGTGCTACAGCCCGAATTCACACATTGCTGACCGACATGCTCGAAGTTGATTCATGTATGCCTGTCTCCATGGGTTAGTGCCGCTTTGGGTTCACAACTAGCCATGTCGGCCTGGGTTCTCTGTCATATGGATGCTAGCGACACCATCATATACGTGAGCCAAAAGGCGCAAACTGACCCGGGCCATGGTAAGGCGACACTGTGGGAATACCGTGCGTGAGGCCACAAAGTGATATGAGGTGTTACCAGCTAGATCGAGGTGACTTGGAATCAGGGTCCTGACACACACGGTCACGATGAGCATGATTTAGCTCTGCCATCGGACAGTGTCTAGGAGATCGCGACGGCAACCGCTCCGACCCTCAATTCGGAGCCAGTTGTGCCATCCATGGACGGGTGGATAGACCCCGCAACAAAGGTCGCACTCTCATCAGTGATCGAGCCGAGTATCGACCTTACCCTTCACGGGAGCCGTGACGCTGGACTACCGGATTCTTCCCCGGCCACGCACTCCGAACCGCCTGCGCCCACACCTATCAAATCCGACTGGGCGCCGATCTTGGAGTTTACCTCTGCGGATATTTTTCAGCACTCGCCCTTCGGCGACATACTGAACTCATTAAGGTCTCTCTCCATGTCAGGAGAGTCTGGGCCGAACTATGTTTGGCAGGATTGGGGTTCGGATGACGAAGAAATTTGCCGCTCACCCACCACCCACTTAGTAGCCACTGTCGACGATTTGACCGACATGCTCGACTTCGACTCCGAAGACATCGACGGTATGGACGACGATGCAGGAGACGAACAGGAACCACTGCCCACAGGCACTGGACGCCCACTTCATCATATGACGTATACATGGTGGACACACCCAAAGAAAACAACGACGAGGAACGGAAGGATGCAATGAAGGGTTGTTCCCTCGAGAAGCAGTCAAAGCGGCTGCGTAAGCGCCGCTCCAAATCCCGCCTCGGCAGAAACAGCGGTCATATAGACCCAGCGATAGAGCAGGGTGAACAATCGCCCGACCAGGGCAACATGGAGAATCAAAGCAAAGAACCCGACCCCGTCGAAGACAACAGTCCGGACGATGTCACACCAGACAGGCACCCAGAGCAACAGAATGCCCATCAAAGGCTGGTTGCCACTGCGAGGAGTCTGAAAAAGGAGAAGCAAAGGCTCAGGACTGCACAAAACACACTCAGAATCAGATGGAGCGAAGTACTCAACACTTCAGCGAAGTACGGTGGTAATCGCCACACCAAGAGCTACCCAAAGCGAAAGCTGCTACCTGAATTCAATCAGGAGGCCTTAGATCCCCCGCAATCAAAAAACAAAACGGCCATACAGTCGGATAGACGACCTCGTGGCCAACATAGAACGGCAAACGACGCCACACATAAGCCAGTACGCGATCCACGTGAGGACTCGCATCAAAAGTACGACACAACCAGATCCATCTACGGGCCACGCAAGCATGCTACAGCACGCAATGCAACACAACGAACATCCCAATACCACGGTACACCCAAATACAGGGGTGCCGCACACCCTCTATGTTTCACCGATGAGGTGCTTGGCCATGAATTTCTAGAGGGATTCAAACCTGTAAACATAGAGGCATACGATGGAACGACAGACCCTGGGGTCTGGATTGAGGACTACATCCTCCATATCCATATGGCTCGAGGAGATGATCTCCACGCCATCAAGTACTTACCCCTCAAGCTCAAAGGGCCAGCTCGGCACTGGCTTAAAAGCCTCCCCGAAAACTCCATTGGAAGCTGGGAAGAGCTCGAAGACGCCTTTCGGGCAAATTTTCAGGGGACCTATGTCCGACTACCGGATGAAGACGATTTAAGTCATATAACTCAACAGCCCAGAGAGTCAGCCCGAAAGCTTTGGAATAGGTTCCTCACTAAAAAGAACCAAATAGTCGAATTTCTGGACGCCGAAGCCTTAGCGGCTTTCAAGCACAGCGTTCGAGACGAATGGCTTGCCAGACACCTCGACCAAGAAAAGTCGAGAAGAATGGCAGCATTAACAAGCCTCATGACCCGCTTTTGCGCGGGCGAGGACAGTTGGTTAGCCCGATGCGGCACCAGCGACCCAAATACATCCGAAGTCCGGGACGGAAACGGGAAATCACGATGCAACAAAAACAAGCGCCGGAATAAAGAAGACAGCCCAAAGAGCACAGCGGTAAACGCCGGATTCAAAAGCTCTCGGCTAGGTCAGCAAAAGCTGCCCCTCCAAGGGCAACAGAGACGAACTGTCCAGCCTAAACAAGATTCTGGACCAAATATGTCAGATCCATAGCACCCTCGATATACCTGCAAATCATACCCATAGAGAATGTTGGGTCTTCAAGTAGTCTGGCAAGCTCAACGCCGAACACAAGGGGTAGGATACACCAAGCGAAGACGAGGACGAGCCTCGCAAGCAAAGTACTGGGGAACAAAAGTATTACACGTGACAAAGGGGGGAAACAAAGCGGCACTCCTAGAGACACATGCCCCAGGGCCTATCACAGCGGAGTTCTACCACTGGTCGTCCCAACCGATCACCTTCGACCATCGGGATTACTCGGCAAGTATCCAGCATGCAGGATGGGCTGCCTTGGTATTAGACCCAATAATTGATGGATACCACTTCACATGAGTCCTTATGGACGGTGGCAGCAGTCTAAACCTCATATATCAGGACACAGTCCGCAAAATGGGGATAGACCCAACAAAAATTAGCCGCAGCAATACTACCTTTAAAGGAGTAACACCAGGCCCAGAGGCCCATTGCACGGGCTCCCTGCTAGCTACTAGAGGTTATATTCGGCTTTCCCGATAACTTCCGTAGCGAACATTTAATGTTCCACATCGCTCCGTTCCAAAGTGGCTATCAAGCACTACACGGACGCGAAGCTTTCGCTCGCTTTAACGCAATACCGCATTACGCCTCCCTCATGCTTAAGATGCCCAGTCAACATGGCATGATGACAGTAAATGGAAATATTGAGCGCTCCTTGCGCGCAGAAGACTATGCGTCTCCCTTGGCAGCCGCACACTAAACGGCCTCACCAACTAAAGCATCTGACAGGTCGTTAAGACCACGGACACGGTTGGACGAGTCCGGTACTGCTATATGTAATTGATACAGGTTTGATGGCTATACCCCTGTTACAATACAAGGGGCTCAACGCGCGCGCACAAGTGACAATCAGGCTCAACTTTACTCATATTGTTTATTTAGTATAACTTACCTTTTGCACGGCAACTTTTCAGTTAAGTTCCTCTCTTTTTCAGATGACCATCGTGCCACACCCATCCAGAATACGGCACAACAGAGACACAGGCGCAGACATGCAGCAGGGACCCGTTCCAAGGATTCTTTTTAGATTAAGACCCTGCGTAAACCTTTTTTACTGTCTCTTGTTGATACGCATCCCTCGGATTCTCAGTACAATTGAGAATGATGCTAACGTATTGGCATGTGGCCACGTCAGAATATTGCACGTACCTGGACACCAGGGGCTTATTACAAAGGGCATTGTTTAGGCCCGGTTTACACCATAAAGACCGAATACCTTAGGGACTGTTCGGCATCGCGAGTTTGGCCTTATATGCATCAGCTCCGAATCATGTCTTTGGTCAAATGTTGTGTTTGCCCGGCTCCTGTGTCTTGCTACCTTGTGTTCCGCTCTATCGGCTAAGGCGGCACCAGGAGAACTACTGCGATTGTGCCCTGGTTCATCCGGCCGAGCACCTCAGTAGAGAAAGCCGAAAACTGACTGTCATGATATAGCGTGAGACTGGTCAAGCACTCGATGACCTATCGGAATCTTCGGGATTCCTCCGCCTTAACGAAGGGTCGTTTCCCGGCCAGGCATGTACGCACCCCGAATTCGGATAAGTGCGGAGCCACCAGGGGCTATATAGTAGCCCCACTGTCAAACTCCTCTGGCTAAGTGAAAGTGTTAAAGCATTATAGTCCGGTTGCCTAGTTCGTTGCGCTATCACCTCCTTAATGGACCAAGACGTTGGGTCAAGTGTGAACATGCGTCTTCTGGAACACCCCCGCATTATATGCGTGGGGGCTGAAGCCGACGACTGCAATCTTTCAGGTTATATACATATATACATAAACGGCTGCATAGGAGGCATCATAATACTTTCGGGCAAAAGTATAAATACAGCCTTGATAAACTTAATAAAACATTGTTTTTACAACGGGAATACATGTCACTCAAACATAATATTCTTCGAGCACTGGGCCTCTATCGAACGAGCGCCTTCAAGAACTTCTTCAAAATAGTGCTCGGCAGCCACTCGGCCTATGGCCGAACCCTACGCCTCAATCGTGGTGGCATCC
The DNA here is from genome assembly GCA_034509565.1 of Triticum monococcum. Lineage (NCBI taxonomy): Eukaryota > Viridiplantae > Streptophyta > Magnoliopsida > Poales > Poaceae > Triticum > Triticum monococcum. The sequence goes on from CM067845.1 coordinate 679,947,031, forward strand.
ATCTCCGCCCAGTATGTTTTAACACGGGCAAGGGCCATCCGCGAGCCTTCGATGCACGCCGACCTCTTCATCGCATTAATGCGCGGCACCGCACCAAGGAACTGCTGCACCAAACTAAGATAGTTGTTCGACTTTGGCCTTTCCGGCCACAGATGATCCCCAACAAACCTCATGGCGAGTCCGGACAATATATTCAGCTCGGCCCATTCGACAAGCCGATCAGTCAATGGAAGCGGATGCTCTGGAACATTAAATTGTGACGAGAATAGCTTGTCCACTTCACGATCTGTTTGATCTCGGAAGTATTCGGCCGCATCGACAGCACTCGCTGCCAAGTCCAGATATGCGTCCGCCGAACTCCACAGCCGGTCTAGAGGGGCATACTAAGGATCTCCAAACTTCCTCCGCAGCATAAAGGGTTTCCCAGCCGTGATATCCCTGGCTTGATGCAGCTCCTACTTTTTCGCTCTCATCACAGAGCGGGTATCTTTGGTCGCCATCATGGCCTTTTCGAGGTCCGTCGCCTTCGCCCGGTTTTCTTCTTCAAGAAGTTGGCAACGGTCGGCCCTATCTTTTAACTTTACAGCCATCTTGGCCATTTTCTCTTTTCTCTCGCATTGTGCGGCCTGTTCGGCCCTTAACTCTTCGGCCGCTTGCAAAGCAGCCGCATTGCTACTCCTTGCTTGCTCCTTGGCTCGGGAAAGCTCTGCCCAAAGGGTCTCCACGATGGCCGCTCCATCTGCAGTCACAACATATTAAAGATACTGGCATCATGCTTCTCTTATTATGTGAAGATCACCAGAAAGGCCACTCACCCTGTGCCTCGTCAAGCCGCTCGTTGACAAGCATGATGTCGGCATCTGCCGCATCCAGCTGCTGCTTTAGTTCGGCATACCCATCAGTCCGGCTAGGCACCGGAGCCTGCATCACCTACACATAAAGGCAGTCCGGCTATTACCTGGGACTATGATCCTCTGTTTGCCGCCGTTTTCGACGACAACCAGAGTCTCAGGGGCTACTATCTACACAGGGCACATCTAAAAATGTGTGGTACTGTCAAAAATGTGCATCATTTCACGTACCTCAAAACCCATCAGTAGACTCATAAAGGCTTCATGCAGCCCGCTTTCGGCGGATGAAATCCTTTCAATCACCATACCCATCAATGTGCAGTGCTCTTGTGAGATAGCCGCCTTCTCCAGCAGATCCCTCCGTACATCCGACCACACACCAGACAATGTCGGACTCTATTGATTGCTCTCTTCGAGAGCCGGATACTGAGGACTTTGGGTGGCCATAGGATTACCTTCTGGCCTTGTCGGATCAGGAGAAGCCCTCTGCGACGACACCTCGGGGTCGCCCGCTTCGTAAGGCGGTGTGGCAGGGGGAGGCGTTTCGCTCTCCATCATCTCTGGAAGAAGATCCCTCGAAGACGAGCTCAGCTGAGAAGGGCTAAGATCCGAACTACAAGATAAATACTTCAGTTATTTTCCTCAGAAGTAAGGTAGGATATCTTCACTATTAAACACCTTTTGATTACTTAAAGCTCGTTAGAGGGCTGATCCCCGCGCGGACATTGTGTGGAAAGAACACCCTCCGAGGAAGCACCCTCTGGCAGAGATTTCTTGTCCCGTTTGGAAACCTTGATTTCTGGATCTTCGGAGGTAGTCCTCTTCCTTCCCCGGGGAGAGAGAATGTCAGATTCTTCCCCTCGGTTATCCTCCCTCGCGGAGGCGCTCATTCCCTCGGTTGGAATAGGTAGCGATGGAGGACCGCTTTCGCCCTCTTTATTCCCCCCTTCGTCTTCCTTTGAGGGCACCGGACAAGGTGTTGGTCGAGCATATTCTCCAGCACCGGATTGTCTAGGCCTTCAGGAAGGGGGCCGAACACCGAATAATCTTCGCCTTTGTTATCCAGTCCTGGTCAAAGAGCGATTCTTCATAATGATGTCATGATAAATAAAAGGACGGTGTGTTCGGCCATGGGATTACTTACTTGGGCAGCGGTACGGTTGCTGCTCAGGCCCATGTCCTCGGTAGTGTTCGGACACTCTATTTGGGGTCCGAAGAACGATTTGTACATCTCCTCGTGCGTCATGCCGAGGAAATTATGAATAGTGCACGGTCCTTCTGGGTCGAATTCCCACATACGGAGGGGCCGGCGTTTGCAAGGCTGGACTCGACGAACCAGCATGACTTGCATTACCATAACTAGACTGGGTTCTCCCTCAAAGAGATCTCGGATACAGCTCTGCAGTATTGGCACGTCCTTGGCTAACCCCAGCTCAGTCCCCTGCTGATCCATGACATCAGTTCTGGTGGAGGGCCCGAGCGAAAGGTGGGGGCAGCTACCCACTTGGCACTTCGGGGAGCTGTGACATAAAACCACTCCTGTTGCCACAATCCAGTCACCTCTGGAAAGGAAACCTTTGGCCATGGAGCATCAGCAATTTTGCTTATTAAAGCACCTCCGCACGCTGCGTACTGTCCCTCGACCATCTTCGGCTTCACATCGAAGGTCTTGAGCCACAAGCCGAAGTGAGGGGTAATGCGGAGGAAGGCCTCACAGACGACAAAAAAATGACGAGATGTGAAGAAGGGAGTCCGAGGCCAGATCGTGAAAATCCAGCCCGTAATAGAACATAAGACCCCTGACAAAGGGATCCATAGCGAGGCCTAGCCCTCGGAGGAAGTGGGAGACAAACACAACGCTCTCATTGGGTTCGGGAGTAGGGACGACCTGCCCTCGGGTGGGCAGCCTATGCGAAATTTCGGCGGTCAGATATCTGGCCTCCCTCAACTTCTTGATGTCCTCCTCCGTGACGGAGGAAGACATCCACCGGCCTTGAAGGCTGGATCCGGACATGATTGAAGGTCCGAAGCACCTGACCTTGGCTTTGGGTGTTAGAACTCGAGTCGGGGGAGGGATTCGATTGAGCACGGGAGGGAAAAAAGTAGCAGCCTTGTCCCTTTATAAAGAGGGTGAATATCAAGCGTCCTCCTCGTGGCCATTTGGGACTTGCCTAAAATCTAGGAGTCCTAGGCATGGTTGGGTTACCCACATCCGTATTGATGAGAATCCCGTAATAAGGGGAACATGATCTCTGCTTTGACAAGACGTGTCAAGAAACCACCTCGCGTTATGTGCGGGGCTGGTTAAAGAAAAACGGTCCAAATAATTACCGGGCCATGGCGTGATGTCATGCTGCCAAAACATGTCAGCAGATCAGATTTGTGGTAATATTATTCTCTCTGCTGTGGTATGTGGAACTTATTTTGCAGGGTTGGACACTATCCTTGTATTCAAATTCTTCCGTGGTGTATTCGGAGGAGGAACCCGCCTTGCAATGCCGAAGACAACACTGTGCACCAGACTCATCGTCATTGAAGCCTCGTTCAGGGGCTACTAAGGGAGTCCTAGATTAGGGGGTCTCCGGACAGCCGGACTATATCCTTTGGCCGGACTGTTGGACTATGAGGATACAAGATTGAAGACTTCGTCCCGTGTCCGGATGGGACTCTACTTGGTGTGGAAGGCAAGCTAGGCAATACGGATATGTATATTTCCTCCTTTGTAACCGACCTTGTGTAACCCTAGCCCCCTCCGATGTGTATATAAACCAGAGGGTTTTAGTCCGTAGGACAACATACAATCATACCATAGGCTAGCTTCTAGGGTTTAGCCTCTCAGATCTCGTGGTAGATCAACTCTTGTAATACCCATATTATCAAGTATAATCAAGCAGGACGTAGGGTTTTACCTCCATCAAGAGGGCCCAAACCTGGGTAAAACATCATGTCCCCTGCCTCCTGTTACCATCCGCCTTAGACGCACAGTTTGGGACCCCCTACCCGAGATCCGCCAGTTTTGACACCGACAGGTAGCAAGAAGGATTTCTGGCGCCGTTGTCGGGGAGGTCTACGGAAAAGTCAACATACCAAGTACCCATAACATACCCTTATCTCCCGCATTACATTATTTGCCATTTGCCTCTCGTTTTCCTCTCCCCCACTTCACCCCTGCCGTTTTATTCACCCTCTCTCTCTCTATCCTCCATCTCTTTCTCTATTTACCTCTTTTTGCCCGCTTGCTTTTTTGCTTGTGTGTTAGTTTGCTTGCTTGTCACGATGGCTCAAGATAACACTAAATTGTGTGACCTCACCAATACCAACAACAATGATTTTATTAGCACTCCGATTGCTCCTCTTAGCGATGCTGAATCTTGTGAAATCAATACTGCTTTACTGAATCTTGTCATGAAAGATCTCTTTTCCGGCCTTCCTAGTGAGGATGCCGCTACCCATCTAAATAGCTTCGTTGATTTGTGTGATATGCAAAAGAAGAAAGATGTGGATAATGATATTGTTAAATTGAAGCTATTTCCAATTTCACTTAGAGATCGTGCTAAAGCTTGGTTTTCGTCTTTGCCAAAAAATAGTATTGATTCATGGAATAAGTGCAAAGATGCTTTTATCTCTAAGTATTTTCCTCCCGCTAAGATCATCTCTCTTAGAAACGATATTATGAATTTTAAGCAACTTGATCATGAACATGTTGCACAAGCTTGGGAGAGAATGAAACTAATGATACGTAATTACCCTACTCATGGTTTAAATTTGTGGATGATTATACAAAAAATTTATGCCGGATTGAATTTTGCTTCTAGAAATATTTTAGATTCGGCCGCGGGAGGAACTTTTATGGAAATCACTTTAGGAGAAGCTACTAAACTCCTAGATAATATTATGGTTAATTATTCTCAATGACATACTGAAAGATCTACTAATAAAAAGGTGCATGCGATAGAAGAAATTAATGTTTTGAGTGGAAAGATGGATGAACTTATGAAATTATTTGCTAAGAAGAGTGTTCCTTCTGATCCTAATGATATGTCGTTGTCTACTTTGATTGAGAATAATAATGAATCTATGGATGTGAATTTTGTTGGTAGGAACAATTTTGGTAACAACACGTATAGAGGAAATTTTAATCCTAGGCCTTATCCTAGTAATCCCTCTAATAATTATGGTAACTCCTACAACAATTATTATGGAAATTATAATAAGATGCCCTCTGATTTTGAATCTAATATTAAAGAATTTATTACTTCGCAAAAGAATTTTAATGCTTTGATTGAAGAAAAATTGCTTAAGATTGATGAGTTGCCTAGGAACGTTGATAGAATTTCTCTTGATGTTGATTCTTTGAAACTTAGATCTATTCCACCTAAGCATGATGTCAATGAGTCTCACAAAGCCATGAGAATTTCCATTGATGAGTGCAAAGAAAGAACCGCTAGGATGCGTGCTAAGAAAGATGCCTTTATAAGAGCATGTTATTTTAGTTGCTATGAAAATAATGATGAAGATCTAAAAGTTATTGATGTGTCCCCTATTAAACCTTTGTTTTGCAATATGAATCTTAATAATGATGGGACTGAATATGATCCACCTTTACCTAGAAGGCGTTCCAAGAATTCAGAATTTGTTGATCTTGATGCTAAAATTGATAAAAGTGGGATTGAAGAAATTAAAACCCTAGATGTTGCTTAACCCACTATTATGGATTTCAAGGAATTTAACTATGAAAATTGCTCTTTGATTTATTGTATTTCCTTGTTGCAATCCGTGCTAAATTCTGCTCATGCTTATAGTCAAAATAAAGCGTTTACTAAACATATCGTTGATGCCTTGATGCAATCTTATGAAGAAAAACTTGAATTGGAAGTTTCTGTCCCTAGAAAGCTTTATGATGAGTGGGAACCAACTATTAAAATTAAAATTAAAGATCATGCATGATATGCTTTATGTGATTTGGGTGCTAGTGTTTCCACGATTCCAAAGACTTTGTGCGATTTGTTAGGTTTCCGTGATTTTGATGATTTCTCTTTAAACTTGCACCTTGCGGATTCCACTATTAAGAAACCTATGGGAAGAATTAATGATGTTCTTATTGTTGCAAATAGGAATTATGTTCCCGTAGATTTTATTGTTCTTGACATAGATTGCAATCCTTCATGTCCTATTATTCTTGGTAGACCTTTCCTTAGAACGATTGGTGCAATTATTGATATGAAGGAAGGAAATATTAGATTCCAATTTCCATTAAGGAAAGGCATGGAACACTTTCGTAGAAAGAAAATTAAATTACCTTATGAATCTATTATGAGAGCCACTTATGGATTGCCTACCAAAGATGGCAATACCTAGATCTATCTTTGCTTGTTATGCCTAGCTAGGGGCGTTAAACGATAGCGCTTGTTGGGTGGCAACCCAATTTTATTATTCATTACTTGCTTTTTGCTCCTGTTAGTAATAAATAGTTTATCTAGCCTCTGTTTTGGTTGTGTTTTTTGTGTTTAATTAGTTTTTGTGCCAAGTAGAACCGTTGGGAAGACTTGGGGAAAGTCTTGTTACACTTGCTCTAAAAAACAGAAACTTTAGCGCTCATGAGAACTGCTGCCATTTTTATTTGGAAAGTGCTATTTAGTTAATTATTTTTTCATATGATTAATAGATAAATTCCTCACGTCCAGCAATTTATTTTGAATTTTTGGGGTTCCAGATCTTGCGCTAGCTACAGATTACTACAGACTGTTCTGTTTTTGACAGATTCTGTTTTTCATGTGTTGTTTGCTTATTTTGATGAATCTACGGCTAGTAAAATAGTTTATAAACCATAGAGAAGTTGGAATACAGTAGGTATAACACCAATATAAATAAATAATGAGTTAATTACATTACCTTGAAGTGGTCTTTTGTTTTCTTTGCTAACAGAGCTCACGAGATTTTCTACTTTAAGTTTTGTGTTGTGAAGTTTTCAAGTTTTGGGTAAAGATTTGATGGATTATGAACAAGGAGTGGCAAGAGCCTAAGCTTGGGGATGCCCATGGAACCCCCAAGATAATCTAAGGACACCTAAAAGCCAAATCTTGGGGATGCCCCGGAAGGCATCCCCTCTTTCGTCTACTTCTATCGGTAACTTTACTTGGAGCTATATTTTTATTCGCCACATGATATGTGTTTTGCTTGGAGCATCTTGTATGATTTGAGTCTTTACTTTTGAGTTTACCACAATCATCCTTGCTGTACACACCTTTTGAGAGATCCATACATGATTTGGAATTTGTTAGAATACTCTATGTGCTTCGCTTATATCTTTTGAGTTATGTAGTTTTGCTCTAGTACTTCAGTTATATCTTTTAGAGCACGGTGGTGGATTTGTTTTATAGAAACTATTGATCTCTCATGCTTCACTTAGATTATTTTGAGAGTCTTAAATAGCATGGTAATTTGCTTAAAATCCTAATATGCTTGGTATACAAAATTAATAATAAAACTTTCTTATGAGTGTGTTAAATACTATGAGAAGTTTGGTGCTTGATAATTGTTTTGAGATATAAAGATGGTGATATTAAAGTTGTGCTAGTTGAGTAGTTGTGAATTTGAGAAATACTTGTGTTAAAGTTTGTGATTCCTGTAGCATGCACGTATGGTGAACCGTTATGTGATGAAGTCGGAGCATGATTTATTTTTTTATTGTCTTCCTTATGAGTGGCGGTCGGGGACGAGCGATGGTCTTTTCCTACCAATCTATCCCCCTAGGAGCATGCGTGTAATACTTTGCTTTGATAACTTGTAGATTTTTGCAATAAGTATATGATTTCTTTATGACTAATGTTGAGTCCATGGATTATACGCACTTTTCTCACCCTTCCACCTTTGGTAGCCTCTCTAATACCGCGCACCTTTCGCCGGTATCATACACCCACCATATACCTTCCTCAAAACAGCCACCATACCTGCCTATTATGGCATTTCCATAGCCATTCCGAGATATATTTCCATGCAACTTTCCACCGTTCCGTTTATTATGACACACTCCATCATTGTCATATTGCTTAGCATGATCATGTAGTTGACATCATATTTGTGACAAAGCCACCATTCATAATTCTTTCATACGTGTCACTCTTGATTCATTGCATATCCTGGTACACCGCCAGATTCATTCATATAGAGTCATATTTTGTTCTATGTATCAAGTTGTAATTGTTGAGTTGTAAGAAAAATAAAAGTGTGATGATGATCATTATTAGAGCATTGTCCCAGTGAGGAAAGGACGATGGAGACTGTGATTCCCCCACAAGTCGGGATGAGACTCCAGACAAAAAAAAGAGAAAGAAAAGAGTCCAAAAAAAAGAGAAAAGGCCCAAATAAAAAATGAGAGAAAAAGAGAGAAGGGACAATGTTACTATCCTTTTACCACACTTGTGCTTCAAAGTAGCACCATGATATTCATGATAGAGACTCTCCTATGTTATCACTTTCATATACTAGTGGGAATTTTTCATTATAGAACTTGGCTTGTATATTCCAATGATGGGCTTCCTCAAAATGCCCTAGGTCTTCATGAGCAAGCAAGTTGGATGCACACTCACTTATTTTCTTTTTTTGAGCTTTCATATACTTATAGCTCTAGTGCATCCGTTGCATGGCAATCCCTACTCACTCACATTGATATCTATTGATGGGCACCTCCATGGCCCGTTGATACGCCTAGTTGATGTGAGACTATCTTCTCCCTTTTTGTCTTCTCCACAACCACCATTCTATTCCACTTATAGTGCTATGTCCATGGCTCACGCTCATGTATTGCGTGAAGATTGAAAAAAGTTTTGAGAATGTCAAAAGTATGAAACAATTGCTTGGCTTGTCATCGGGGTTGTGCATGTTTGAAATATTTTGTGTGGTGAAGATAGAGCATAGCCAGACTATATGATTTCGTAGGGATAACTTTCTTTGGCCATGCTGTTTTGAGAAGACATGATTGCTTTGTTAGTTTGCTTGAAGTATTATTATTTTTATGTCAATATTAAACTTCTGTCTTGAATCTTTCGGATCTAAATATTCATACCACAATTAAGAAGAATTACATTAAAATTATTGCAAGTAGCACTCCGCATCAAAAATTCTATTTTTATCATTTACCTACTCGAGGACGAGCAGGAATTAAGCTTGGGGATGCTTGATACATCTCCAACGTATCTATAATTTTTTATTGCTCCATGCTATATTATCTACTGTTTTGGACATTATTGGGCTTTATTTTCCACTTTTATATTATTTTTGGGACTAACCTATTAACGGGAGGCCCAGCCCAGAATTGCTGTTTTTTCCTGTTTTAGGGTTTCGAAGAAAAGGAATATAAAACGGAGTCCAAACGGAATGAAACCTTCGGGAACGTGATTTTCTCAACGAACAAGACCCGGCAGACTTGGACCTTACGTCAAGACACAAAATAGGAGGCCACGAGGTAGGGGGCGCGCCTACCCCCCAGGCGCGCCCTCCACCCTCGTGGGCCCCCTGTTGCAACACCGACATACTCCTTCCTCCTATATATACCTACGTACCCCCAAACGTGTTGGGGAACGCAGTAATTTCGAAAATTTTCCTACGCACACGCAAGATCATGGTGATGCACAGCAACGAGAGGGGAGAGTGTTGTCTACGTACCAACGCAGACCGACTGCGGAAGCGATCACACAACGTAGAGGAAGTAGTCGTACGTCTTCTTCCCGATCCGACCGATCCAAGCACCGTTACTCCGGCACCTCCGAGTTCTTAGCACACGTTCAGCTCGATGACGTTCCTCAGGCTCCGATCCAGCAAAGTGTCGAGGAAAAGTTCCGTCAGCACGACGGCGTGATGACGATCTTGATGTACTACCGATGCAGGGCTTCGCCTAAGCACTGTAACGGTACGATCGAGGTGGAATTTGGTGGCAGGGGGCACCGCACATGGCTAAGGAACGATCTCAAGGATCAACTTGTGTGTCTTGGGGTGCCCCCTGCCCCCGTATATAAAGGTTGGAGGAGGGGGAGCCGGCCGGCCAGGGAGAGGGAGGCGCAGAGGGAGTCCTACTCCCACCGGGAGTAGGACTCCCCCCTCCAATCCTAATCCTATTAGGACTCCCGGGGGGGAAAGGAGAGAGAGGGGGGCTGGCCCCTTCTCCTAGTCCTACTAGGACTTGGGGAAGGGGGGGCGCGCGGCTAGGCTGTGGGCTGCCCCTTCTCTCTTTTCCACTAAGGCCCAATAGGCCCATTAGTCTCCCGGGGGGTTCCGGTAACCCTCCCGGTATTCCGGTAAAATCCCGATTTCACCCGGAACACTTCCTATGTCCAAACATAGGCTTCCAATATATCAATCTTTACGTCTCGACCATTTCGAGACTCCTCGTCATGTCCGTGATCTCATCCGGGACTCCGAACAACCTTCGGTACATCAAAATGCATAAACTCATAATAACTGTCATCGTAACGTTAAGCGTGCGGACCCTACGGTTCGAGAACAATGTAGACATGACCGAGACACGTCTCCGGTCAATAACCAATAGCGGGACCTGGATGCCCATATTGGCTCCTACATATTCTACGAAGATCTTTATCGGTCAGACCACATAACAACATACGTTGTTCCCTTTGTCATCGGTATGTTACTTGCCCGAGATTCGATCGTCGGTATCCAATACCTAGTTCAATCTCGTTACTGGCAAGTCTCTTTACTCGTTCCGCAATACATCATCTCACAACTAACATATTAGTTGCAGTGCTTGCAAGGCTTATGTGATGTGCATTACCGAGAGGGCCCAGAGATACCTCTCCGACAATCGGAGTGACAAACCCTAATCTCGAAATACGCCAACCCAACATCTACCATTGGAGACACCTGTAGTACTCCTTTATAATCACCCAGTTACATTGTGACGTTTGGTAGTACCCAAAGTGTTCCTCCGGTAAACGGGAGTTGCATAATCTCATAGTTATAGGAACATGTATAAGTCATGAAGAAAGCAATAGCAACATACTAAACGATCGGATGCTAAGCTAATGGAATGGGTCATGTCAATCAGATCATTCTACTAATGATGTGACCTCGTTAATCAAATAACAACTCTTTGTTCATGGTTAGGAAACATAACCATCTTTGATTAACGAGCTAGTCAAGTAGAGGCATACTAGTGACACTCTGTTGGTCTATGTATTCACACATGTATTATGTTTCCGGTTAATACAATTCTAGCATGAATAATAAACATTTATCATGATATAAGGAAATAAATAATAACTTTATTATTGCCTCTAGGGCATATTTCCTTCAGTCTCCCACTTGCACTAGAGTCAATAATCTAGATCACACAGTAATGATTCTAACACCCATGGAGCCTTGGTGCTGATCATGTTTTGCTCGTGGAAGAGGCTTAGTCAACGGGTCTGCAACATTCAGATCCGTATGTATCTTGCAAATCTCTATGTCTCCCACCTGGACTAAATCCCGGATGGAGTTGAAGCGTCTCTTGATGTGTTTGGTTCTTTTGTGAAATCTGGATTCCTTTGCTAAGGCAATTGAACCAGTATTGTCACAAAAGATTTTCATTGGACCCCATGCACTAGGTATGACACCTAGATCGGATATGAACTCCTTCATCCAGACTCCTTCGTTCGCTGCTTCCGAAGCAGCTATGTACTCCGCTTCACATGTAGATCCCGCTACGACGCTTTGTTTGGAACTGCACCAACTGACAGCTCCACCATTTAAAGTAAACACGTATCCGGTTTGCGATTTAGAATCGTCCGGATCAGTGTCAAAGCTTGCATCCACGTAACCTCTTACGGTGAGCTCTTTGTCACCTCCATATATGAGAAACGTATCCTTAGTCCTTTTCAGGTATTTCAGGATGTTCTTGACCGCTGTCCGGTGATCCATTCCTGGATTACTTTGGTACCTCCCTGCTAAACTTATAGCAAGGCACACATCAGGTCTGGTACACAGCATTGCATACATGATAGAGCCTATGGCTGAAGCATAGGGAACATCTTTCATTTTCTCTCTATCTTCTGCAGTGGTCGGGCATTGAGTCTTACTCAACTTCATACCTTGTAACACAGGCAAGAACCCTTTCTTTGCTTGATCCATTTTGAACTTCTTCAAAATCTTGTCAAGGTATGTGCTTTGTGAAAGTCCAATTAAGCGTTTTGATCTATCTCTATAGATCTTTATGCCTAATATGTAAGCAGCTTCCCCGAGGTCTTTCATCGAAAAACTTTTATTCGAGTATCCCTTTATGCTATCCAGAAATTCTATATCATTTCCAATCAGCAATATGTCATCCACATATAATATTAAAAATGCTACAGAGCTCCCACTCACTTTCTTGTAAATACAGGCTTCTCCGAAAGTCTGTATAAAGCCAAATGCTTTGATCACACTATCAAAGCGTTTATTCCAACTCCGAGATGCTTGCACCAGTCCATAAATGGATCGCTGGAGTTTGCATACTTTGTTAGCTCCCTTTGGATCGACAAAACCTTCTGGTTGTATCATATACAACTCTTCTTCCAGAAATCCATTCAGGAATGCAGTTTTGACATCCATCTGCCATATTTCATAATCATAAAATGCGGCAATTGCTAACATAATTCTGACGGACTTAAGCATCGCTACGGGTGAGAAGGTCTCATCGTAGTCAACTCCTTGAACTTGTCGAAAACCTTTCGCGACAAGTCGAGCTTTATAGACAGTAATATTACCGTCAGCGTCAGTCTTTTTCTTGAAGATCCATTTATTCTCAATTGCTTGCCGATCATCGGGCAAGTCAACCAAAGTCCATACTTTGTTTTCATACATGGATCCCATCTCAGATTTCATGGCCTCAAGCCACTTTGCGGAATCTGGGCTCACCATCGCTTCTTCATAGTTCGTAGGTTCATCATGATCTAGCATCATGACTTCCAGAACTGGATTACCGTACCACTCCGGTGCGGATCTTACTCTGGTTGATCTACGTGGTTCAGTAGTATCTTGTTCTGAAGTTTCATGATCATCATCATTAGCTTCCTCACTGATTGGTATAGGTGTCGCAGAAACAGTTTTCTGTGATGTACTATTTTCCAATAAGGGAGCAGGTATAGTTACCTCGTCAAGTTCTACTTTCCTCCCACTCACTTCTTTCGAGAGAAACTCCTTCTCTAGAAAGTTTCCGAATTTAGCAACAAAAGTCTTGCCTTCGGATCTGTGATAGAAGGTGTATCCAATAGTTTCCTTTGGATATCCTATGAAGACACACTTCTCCGATTTGGGTTCGAGCTTATCAGGTTGAAGCTTTTTCACATAAGCATTGCAGCCCCAAACTTTAAGAAACGACAACTTTGGTTTCTTGCCAAACCACAGTTCATAAGGTGTCGTCTCAACAGATTTTGATGGTGCCCTGTTTAACGTGAATGCGGCCGTCTCTAAAGCATAACCCCAAAACGATAGTGGTAAATCAGTAAGAGACATCATAGATCGCACCATATCTAGTAAAGTACGATTACGACGTTCGGACACACCATTACGTTGTGGTGTTCCGGGTGGCGTGAGTTGCGAAACTATTCCACAATTTTTCAAATGTACACCAAACTCGTAACTCAAATATTCTCCTCCACGATCAGATCGTAGAAACTTTATTTTCTTGTTACGATGATTTTCAACCTCACTCTGAAATTCTTTGAACTTTTCAAATGTTTCAGACTTATGTTTCATTAAGTAGATATACCCATATCTGCTTAAATCATCTGTGAAGGTGAGAAAATAACGATATCCGCCACGAGCCTCAATATTCATCGGACCACATACATCGGTATGTATGATTTCCAATAAATCTGTTGCTCTCTCCATAGTACCGGAGAACGGTGTTTTAGTCATCTTGCCTATGAGGCACGGTTCGCAAGTACCAAGTGATTCATAATCAAGTGGTTCCAAAAGCCCATCAGTATGGAGTTTCTTCATGCGCTTTACACCAATATGACCTAAACGGCAGTGCCACAAATAAGTTGCACTATCATTATTAACTTTGCATCTTTTGGCTTCTACATTATGAATATGTGTATCACTATCTTCGAGATTCAATAAGAATAGACCACTCTTCAAAGGTGCATGACCATAAAAGATATTATTCATATAAATAGAACAACCATTATTCTCTGATTTAAATGAATAACCGTCTCGCATTAAACAAGATCCAGATATAATGTTCATGCTCAACGCTGGCACCAAATAACAATTATTTAGGTCTAATATTAATCCCGAAGGTAGATGTAGAGGTAGCGTGCCGACCGCGATCACATCGACTTTGGAACCGTTTCCCACGCGCATCGTCACCTCGTCCTTTGCTAGCGTCCACTTATTCCGTAGTCCCTGTTTCGAGTTGCAAATATTAGCAACAGAACCAGTATCAAATACCCAGGTGCTACTGCGAGCTCTAGTAAGGTACACATCAATAACATGTATATCACATATACCTTTGCTCACTTTGCCATCCTTCTTATCCGCCAAATACTTGGGGCAGTTCCGCTTCTAGTGACCAGTCTGCTTGCAGTAGAAGCACTCAGTTTCAGGCTTAGGTCCAGACTTGGGTTTATTCTCCTGAGCAGCAACTTGCTTGCTGTTCTTCTTGAAGTTTCCTTTCTTCTTCCCTTTGCCCTTTTTCTTGAAACTAGTGGTTTTGCTAACCATCAACACTTGATGCTCCTTCTTGATTTCTACCTCCGCAGCTTTCAGCATTGCGAAGAGCTCGGGAATAGTCTTGTTCATCCCTTGCATATTATAGTTCATCACGAAGCTCTTGTAGCTTGGTGGCAGTGATTGGAGAATTCTGTCAATGACGCAGTCATCTGGAAGATTAACTCCCATCTGAATCAAGTGATTATTATACCCAGACATCTTGAGTATATGCTCACTGACAGAACTGTTCTCCTCCATCTTACAGCTATAGAACTTATTGGAGACTTCATATCTCTCAATTCGGGCATTTGCTTGAAATATTAGCTTCAACTCCTGGAACATCTCATATGCTCCATGACGTTCAAAACGTCGTTGAAGTCCCGATTCTAAGCCGTAAATCATGGCACACTGAACTATCGAGTAGTCATCAGCTTTGCTCTGCCAGACTTTCATAACATCTTGCGTTGCTCCAGCAGCATTCCTGTCACCCAGCGGTGCTTCCAGGACGTAATTCTTCTGTGCAGCAATGAGGATAATCCTCAGGTTACGGACCCAGTCCGTGTAATTGCTACCATCATCTTTCAACTTTGCTTTCTCAAGGAACGCATCAAAATTCAACGGAACAATAGCACGAGCCATCTATCTACAATCAACATAAACAAGCAAGATACTATCAGGTACTAAGTTCATGATAAGTTTAAGTTCAGTTAATCAAATTACTTAGGAACTCCCACTTAGATAGACATCCCTCTAATCTTCTAAGTGATCACGTGATCCAAATCAACTAAACCATAACCGATCATCACGTGAGATGGAGTAGTTTTCAGTGGTGAACATCGTTATGTTGATCATATCTACTATATGATTCACGCTCGACCTTTCGGTCTCTGTGTTCCGAGGCCATATCTGTATATGCTTGGCTCGTCAAGTATAACCTGAGTATTCTGCGTGTGCAACTGTTTTGCACCCGTTGTATTTGGACGTAGAGCTTATCACACCCGATCATCACGTGGTGTCTGGGCACGACGAACTTTGGCAACGGTGCATACTCAGGGAGAACACTTCTTGATAATTTAGTGAGAGATCATCTTATAATGCTACCGTCAATCAAAGCAAGATAAGATGCATAAAAGGATAAACATCACATGCAATCAATATAAGTGATATGATATGGCCATCATCATCTTGTGCTTGTGATCTCCATCTCCGAAGCACCTTCATGATCACCATCGTCACCGGCGCGACACCTTGATCTCCATCGTAGCATCGTTGTCGTCTCGCCAATATTATGCTTCCACGACTATCACTACCGTTTAGTAATAAAGTAAAGCATTACATCGCGATTGCATTGCATACAATAAAGCGACAACCATATGGCTCCTGCCAGTTGCCGATAACTCGGTTACAAAACATGATCATCTCATACAATAAAATCAGCATCATGCCTTGACCATATCACATCACAACATACCCTGCAAAAACAAGTTAGACGTCTTCTACTTTGTTGTTGCAAGTTTTACGTGGCTGCTACGGGCTTAAGTAAGAACTCATCTCACCTACGCATCAAAACCACAACGATAGTTCGTCAAATAGACTCCGTTTTAACCTTCTCAAGGACCGGGCGTAGTCACACTTGGTTCAACTAAAGTTGGAGAGACAGTCTTCCGCAAGCCATCTGTGTGCAAAGCACGTCGAGGGAACCGGTCTCGCGTAAGAGTACGCGTAAGGTTGGTCCGGATCGTCTCACCCAACAATACCGCCGAACCAAAGTATGACATGCTGGTAGGCAGTATGACTTGTATCGCCCACAACTCACTTGTGTTCTACTCGTGCAAATAACATCAAACCATAAAACCTAGGCTCGGATGCCACTGTTGGGGAATGCAGTAATTTCGAAAATTTTCCTACGCACACGCAAGATCATGGTGATGCACAGCAACGAGAGGGGAGAGTGTTGTCTACGTACCAATGCAGACCGACTGCGGAAGCGATCACACAACGTAGAGGAAGTAGTCGTACGTCTTCTTCCCGATCCGACCGATCCAAGCACCGTTACTCCGGCACCTCCGAGTTCTTAGCACACGTTCAGCTCGATGACGTTCCTTGGGCTCCGATCCAGCAAAGCGTCGAGGAAGAGTTCCGTCAGCACGACGGCGTGATGACGATCGTGATGTACTACCGATGCAGGGCTTCGCCTAAGCACTGTAACGGTACGATCGAGGTGGAATTTGGTGGCAGGGGGCACCGCACACGGCTAAGGAACGATCTCAAGGATCAACTTGTGTGTCTTGGGGTGCCCCCTGCCCCCGTATATAAAGGTTGGAGGAGGGGGAGCCGGCCGGCCAGGGAGAGGGAGGCGCAGAGGGAGTCCTACTCCCACCGGGAGTAGGACTCCCCCCTCCAATCCTAATCCTATTAGGACTCCCGGGGGGGAAAGGAGAGAGAGGGGGGCCGGCCCCTTCTCCTAGTCCTACTAGGACTTGGGGAAGGGGGGCGCACGGCTAGGCTGTGGGCTGCCCCTTCTCTCTTTTCCACTAAGGCCCAATAGGCCCATTAGTCTCCCGGGGGGTTCCGGTAACCCTCCCGGTATTCCGGTAAAATCCCGATTTCACCCGGAACACTTCCTATGTCCAAACATAGGCTTCCAATATATCAATCTTTACGTCTCGACCATTTCGAGACTCCTCGTCATGTCCGTGATCTCATCCGGGACTCCGAACAACCTTCGGTACATCAAAATGCATAAACTCATAATAACTGTCATCGTAACGTTAAGCGTGCGGACCCTACGGTTCGAGAACAATGTAGACATGACCGAGACACGTCTCCGGTCAATAACCAATAGCGGGACCTGGATGCCCATATTGGCTCCTACATATTCTACGAAGATCTTTATCGGTCAGACCGCATAACAACATACGTTGTTCCCTTTGTCATCGGTATGTTACTTGCCCGAGATTCGATCGTCGGTATCCAATACCTAGTTCAATCTCGTTACTGGCAAGTCTCTTTACTCGTTCCGCAATACATCATCTCACAACTAACATATTAGTTGCAGTGCTTGCAAGGCTTATGTGATGTGCATTACCGAGAGGGCCCAGAGATACCTCTCCGACAATCAGAGTGACAAACCCTAATCTCGAAATACGCCAACCCAACATCTACCATTGGAGACACCTGTAGTACTCCTTTATAATCACCCAGTTACGTTGTGACGTTTGGTAGTACCCAAAGTGTTCCTCCGGTAAACGGGAGTTGCATAATCTCATAGTTATAGGAACATGTATAAGTCATGAAGAAAGCAATAGCAACATACTAAACGATCGGATGCTAAGCTAATGGAATGGGTCATGTCAATCAGATCATTCTACTAATGATGTGACCTCGTTAATCAAATAACAACTCTTTCTTCATGGTTAGGAAACATAACCATCTTTGATTAACGAGATAGTCAAGTAGAGGCATACTAGTGACACTCTGTTGGTCTATGTATTCACACATGTATTATGTTTCTGGTTAATACAATTCTAGCATGAATAATAAACATTTATCATTATATAAGGAAATAAATAATAACTTTAGTATTGCCTCTAGGGCATATTTCCTTCAAAACGATCAGATACGGAGCCAAAAACCTAATTCCACCACCGCAACTTTCTGTATCCACGATATCCCATCTTGGGGCCTGTTCCAGAGCTTCGCCAGAGGGGGCATCGATCACGGAGGGCTTCTACATCAACACCATAGCCCCTCCGATGAAGTGTGAGTAGTTTACCTCAGACCTACGGGTCCATAGTTATTAGCTAGATGGCTTCGTATCTCTTTTTGGATCTCAATACAATGTTCTCCCCCTCTCTTGTGGAGAACTATTCGATGTAATCTTCTTTTTGCGGTGTGTTTGTTGAGACCGATGAATTGTGGGTTTATGATCAAGTCTATCTATGAATAATATTTGAATCTTCTCTGAATTCTTTTATGTATGATTGGTTATCTTTGCAAGTCTCTTCGAATTATCAGTTTGGTTTGGCCTACTAGATTGATCTTTCTTGCAATGGGAGAAGTGCTTAGCTTTGGGTTCAATCTTGCGGTGTCCTTTCCCAGTGACAGTAGGGGAAGCAAGGCACGTATTGTATTGTTGCCATCGAGGATAACAAGATGGGATTTTCATAATATTTCAAGAGTTTATCCCTCTACATCATGTCATCTTGCTTAGGGCGTTACTCTGTTTTTAGCTTAATACTCTAGATGCATGCTGGATAGCGGTCGATAATTGGAGTAATAGTAGTAGATGCAGGCAGGAGTCGGTCTACTTGTCTCGGACGTGATGCCTATATACATGATCATACCTAGATATTCTCATAACTATGCTCAATTCTGTCAATTGCTCAATAGTAATTTGTTCACCCACGGTAGAATACGTATGCTCTCAAGAGAAGCCACTAGTGAAACCTATGGCCCCCGGGTCTATCTTTATCATTTTAATCTCCTACTACTTAGCTATTTCCTTTGCTTTTTACTTTGCCTTTATTTTACTTTGCATCTTTATCAACAAAATACCAAAAGTATTATCTTATCATATCTATCAGATCTCACTCTCGTAAGTGGCCGTGTAGGGATTGACAACCCCTATTCGCGTTGGTTACCAAACTGTGTTTCAGGTTGAGCATCATCATGAACGTTATCACTAGTTTCAGGTTCATTACCAGATTGTGCTTCAGCATCAGAAATAGAAATATCATTTGGATTCTCAGGTGTTTCAGCAATAGGTTCACTAGAAGGATGCAAAGTCCTATCATTTTTCTTTTTCTTCCTTTTAGAAGAACTAGGTGCATCTATATTATTTCTCTAAGAATCTTGCTCAATTCTCTTAGGGTGGCCTTCAGGATACAAAGGTTCCTGAGTCATTCTACCAGTTCTAGTAGCCACTCTAACAGCATTATCATTTTTCTTACTATTCAATTCATTGAGCAAATCATTTTGAGCTTGAAGTACTTGTTCTACTTGAGTGGTAACCATAGAAGCATGTTTACTAATAAGTTTAAGTTCAGCTTTGACATTAGCCATATAATCACCCAAGTGTTCAAGCATATCAGCACTGCGTTTTAGTTCTCTACCAAAATAAGCATTGAAGTCTTCTTGCTTAGCCATAAATTTATCAAACTCATCAAAGCATGGGCTAGCAAACTTAGTAAATGAGATTTCAACTTTATCATATCTATATAGAGAATTTACCTTTACTACCTGTGTCAGGTTATCAGGACCATGTTTTTCTTCAATAGGATATGGATTAAGATCATATATTTCTTCAACAGGCGGTAAATTAAGACCGTGTATTTCTTCAATAGGAGGTAAATTCTTAACATCTTCAGCTTTAATACCTTTTTCTTTCATAGGTTTCGTTGCCTCTTGCATATCTTCAGGACTGAGAAATAGAACACCTCTTTTCTTTGGAGTTGGTTTAGGAATAGGCTCAGGAGCTGGCTCAGGAAGTGTCCAATTTTTTTAATTTTTCAACATATTATTCAATAGAATTTCAGCTTCATCCGGTGTTCTTTCCCTAAAAACAGAACCAGCACAACTATCTAGGTAATCTCTGGAAGCATAGGTTAGCCCATTATAAAAGATATCAAGTATTTTATTTTTCTGAAGAGGATGATCAGGCAAAGCATTAAGTAATTGGAGAAGCCTCCCCCAAGCTTATGGGAGACTCTCTTCTTCAATTTGCACAAAATTATATATATCCCTTAAAGCAGCTTGTTTCTTATGAGCAGGGAAATATTTAGTAGAGAAGTAATAAATCATATCCTGGGGGCTACGCACACAACCAGGATCAAGAGAATTAAACCATATCTTAGCATCACCCTTTAATGAGAACGGAAATATTTTAAGGATATAAAAGTAGCAAGTTCTCTCATCGTTAGTGAACAGGGTGGCTATATCATTTAATTTAGTAAGATGTGCCACAACAGTTTCAGATTCATAGCCATGAAAAGGATCGGATTCAACCAAAGTAATTATATCAGGATCAACAGAGAATTCATAATCCTTATCAGTAACACGGATAGGTGAAGTAGCAAAAGCAGGTTCAGGTTTCATTTTAGCATTAAGAGATCGCTGCTTCCCTTTAGCTAATAACCTCTTGAGCTCGTATCTATCTTTGCAAGCTAAAATAGCTAAAGCAGCTTCCTTTTCAAAAACATAACCCTCAGGAATAACGGGTGATTCAAATTTATTAGGGGAAGAGTCTTCATCATCACTTTCATTAATATTATCAGTTTCAATATTTTCATTCTCTCTAACCCTAGCAAGTTGTTCATCAAGAAATTCACCAAGTGGCACAGTAGTATCAAGCATAGAAGTAGTTTCATCATAGGTATAATGCATAGCATAAGTGGCATCATCAATAACATGCGACATATCAGAACGAATAGCAGAGGCAGGTGTAGGTGTCGCAAGCTTACTCAAAACAGAAGGTGAATCAAGTGCAGAGCTATATGGCAGTTCCTTACCTCCCCTCATAGTTGAGGGATAAATCTTGGTTTTTGGATCTCTCAGTTTCTTCATAATGATAAGCAGATATAAATCCCAAGTGACTCAAAGAATAGAACTATGCTCCCCGGCAACGGCGCCAGAAAAAACAGTCTTGATAACCCACAAGTATAGGGGATCGCAACAGTTTTTGTGGGTAGAGTATTCAACCCAAATTTATTGATTCGACACAAGGGGAGCCAAAGAATATTCTCAAGTATTAGCAGCTGAGTTGTCAATTCAACCACACCTGGAAACTTAATATCTGCAGCAAAGTGTTTAGTAGCAAAGTAATATGATAGTAGTGGTAATGGTAGCAAAAGGTAATGATAGAAAAAGTAATGTTTTGGGTATTTTGTAGTGATGATAGCAATAGCAACGGAAAAGTAAATAAGCGAAGAACAATATATGGAAAGCTCGTAGGCAATGGATCAGTGATAGAGAATTATGCTGGATGTGGTTCATCATGTAACAGTCATAACCTAGGGTGACACAGAACTAGCTCCAATTCATCAATGTAATGTAGGCATGTATTCCGAATATAGTCATACGTGCTTATGGAAAAGAACTTGCATGATATCTTTTGTCCTACCCTCCTGTGGCAGCGGGGTCCTAGTGGAAACTAAGGGATATTAAGGCCCCCTTTTAGTAGAGTACCGGACCAAAGCATTAACACATAGTGAATACATGAACTCCTCAAACTACGGTCATCACTGGGAGTGGTCCCGATTATTGTCACTTCGGGGTTGCCGGATCACAACACATAGTACGTGACTATAGACTTGCAAGATAGGATCGAGAACTCTCATATATTGATGAAAACATAATAGGTTCAGATCTGAAATCATGGCATTCGAGCCCTAGTTACAAGCATTAAGCATAGCAAAGTCATAGCAACAGGTGCTGGTCGGTGATGGGTTGGATGAGATTTATCATGTAATCGAGTTAGTTTTGTTAGGGTTTGATCCCTAGTATCCACTATGTTCTGAGATTGATGTTGCTATGACTTTGCTATGCTTAATGCTTGTCACTAGGGTCTGAGTGCCATGATTTCAGATCTGAACCTATTATGTTTTCATCAATATATGAGAGTTCTTGATCCTATCTTGCAAGTCTATAGTCACCTATTATGTGTTATGATCCAGCAACCCCGAAGTGAAAATAATCGGGACCACTCCCGGTGATGACCATAGTTTGAGGAGTTCATGTATTCACTATGTGTTAATGCTTTGGTCCGGTACACTATTAAAATGAGGCCTTAATATCCCTTAGTTTCCAATAGGACCCCGCTGCCACGAGAGGGTAGGACAAAAGATAGCACGTATGACTATATTCGTTATACATGCCTACATTACATTGATGAACTAGAGCTAGTTCTGTGTCACCCTATGTTAAGGCTATTACATGATCGATCACATGCGACATAATTCTCTATCACCGATCCAATGCCTATGAGCTTTCCATATATTGTTCTTCGCTTATTTACTTTTCCGTTGCTACTGTTACAATCACTATAAAACCCAAAAACATTACTTTTGCTACCGTTACCGATGTTATCATATTACTTTACTACTAAACACTTTGCTGCAGATATTAAGTTTCGAGGTGTGATTGAATTGACAACTCAGCTTCTAATACTTGAGAATATTCTTTGGCTCCCCTTGTGTCGAATCAATAAATTTGGGTTGAATACTCTACCCTCGAAAACGGTTGCGATGCCATATACTTGTGGGCTATCAACCCACTACCTATTGACGATAGCTTTCCTAATGAACAATTCGCTATCATAAATGCTTCTCGAACTCTTCCATGGTATGCTGATTACGCTAATTACATTGTTGCTAAATTTATACCACCTAGTTTCACTTACTAGCAAAAGAAAATGTTTTTCTATGATTTGAGACATTACTTTTGGGATGGCCCACATCTTTATAAAGGAGTAGATCGTGTTATTAGACGTTGTGTCCCTGAGCATGAATAGGAACAGATCCTACGCAAGTGTCACTCCGACGCTTATGGAGGGCACCACGCTGGAGATAGAACGGCACATAAGGTATTGCAATCCGATTTTTATTTGCCTACTCTCTTCAAGGATGCCCGTAAGTTTGTCTTGTCTTGTGATGAATGTCAAAGAATTGGTAATATTAGTAGATGTCAGGAAATTCCTATGAATTATTCACTTGTTATTGAACCATTTGATGTTTGGAGCTTTGATTATATGGGACCGTTTCCTTCCTCTAATGGATACACACATATTTTAGTTGTTGTTGATTACGTTACTAAGTCGGTAGAAGCTATTCCAACTAGTAGTGCTGATCATAACACCTCTATTAAGATGCTTAAAGAAGTTATTTTTTCGACGTTTGGAGTCCCTAGATATTTAATGACAGATGGTGGTTCACATTTTATTCATGGTGCCTTTCGTAAAATGCTTGCTAAGTACGATGTTAATCATAGAATTGCATCTCCATATCACCCACAGTCCAGTGGTCAAGTAGAATTGAGTAATAGAGAGCTTAAATTAATTTTGCAAAAGATTGTTAATAGATCTAGGAAGAATTAGTCAAAGAAACTTGATGATGCATTATGGGCCTATAGAACTGCATATAAAAACCCTATGGGTATGTCTCCGTATAAAATGGTTTATGGAAAAGCATGTCACTTACCTCTCAAACTAGAACATAAGGCATATTGGGCTATTAAAGAGCTCAACTATGATTTCAAACTTGCCGGTGAAAAGAGGCTATTTGACATTAGCTCACTTGATGAATGGAGAACCCAGGCCTACGAGAATGCCAAGTTGTTTAAAGAAAAAGTTAAAAGATGGCATGACAAAACGATACAAAAGCGTGAGTTTAATGTAGGTGATTATGTACTGCTATACAACTCTCGTTTGAGATTGTCTGCAGGCAAACTCCTTTCTAAATGGGAAGGTCCTTATGTCATCGAGGAGGTCTATCGTTCCGGTGCCATAAAAATCAACAACTTCGAAGGCACAAATCGGAGGGTGGTGAACGGTCAAAGAATCAAACATTATATCTCAGGTAATCCTATAAATGTTGAAACTAATGTTATTGAAACCGTAACCCCGGAGGAATACATAAGGGAAATTTTCCAGAATGTTTCAGACTCCAAAAGGGAATAGGTACGTGGTACGGTAAGTAAACCGACTCCAAAATAGTTCTAATGGCAATTTTTCTCCGTTTTGGAATATATATAAAAAGTAGGAAAATAAGAAGTAGTTCGAGAAGGACACGAGGCGTCCACGAGGGTGGAGGGTGCGCCCCAAGGTTGTCAGAATCACGATTCTGTTATACGATTCTATGACTTTACAATCCAAACTAACCCCTATGATTCTACGATTTTAGTTCATAGAATCTACGTTTCTACGATCCTGACAGTGAAGATTCTACGATTTGCGATCTTACCATCGGAGCTCCGATCCGATTCAAAATTGCGATTCTGACAACCTTGGTGCGCCCTACCCCCTGGGCGCGCCCCCTGCCTCGTGGGCACCTCGTGTGCCCTCCGGACTCGGTTTTCTTGCACGATACTTCTTTTGGTCGGTAAAAATTCATTATATAATCTCCCAAGGGTTTTGACCACCATATCATGCAAATATCTCATGTCTTTGTTTCGAGCTGTTTTCTCTAAGGGTTGTCAAGGACAGGCATCATGTAATCTCCCTCCTCCTCCAAAAATGAGGGCAACGATGCTTGGCTAATGAAGATAGAGCTGAAGAGAGAAGAGCCCGGAGAGACCAACAAGGATGATGGGATAAAGAAGGCCATGGGGGATCAAGTTCTGGCAATAGCAGAAGAAGACATCCTTCAACCCCACCACAATCTCTTTACCCAAGTGGAGATTGAAGCTTTCAAGATGATTGAGTTAGCCCGCATTCAAAATAAGTATCTCGCAAGTGAAAATATTTTTTTGAAGGAGCATATCATCGCACTCAAGGGCATTATCCGCAAATTGGAGGATCTCCTACGCTCGATGTGCGATTATCCATCGTCACCAACACCTTCTTCACCAACAAAGAAAAACTGAGTATCGGGTATGGGCACTCCCCTTGGCAACTGCCAAGCTTGGGGGAGTGCTCCGGTATCGTATCACCATCACAACTTTTATCTCTACCGTTTTCTTAGTTCGATCATTTTGGTAATATCTTGATCTAGTAGCATAAAGTTTTAGTATGATCTAGTTGTGAGTTTTTCTTTATGATCCTTCTATGTAATCGACTCCGTAAGCTATATAATAAAGATTAGTGTTGAGTCAAGGGCTTGATTATCTTGCTATGATCTTGAGGAATAAAATAAAAGAGACAGAATAAAAAGAAATAAAGAGATCATATGGATCTTATGGAGAGTAATGACTTCACATATAAAAGTATGATGAATAAAAGTTGTTGAAAGCTGACAAACATAGTTTTGGTCATCGTTGCAATTAATAGGAAGTAATAAACAAAGAGAGATTTTTACATATAAATATACTATCTTGGACATCTTTTATGATTGTTAGCACTCACTAAAATATGACATGCTAAAGAGTTGACGTTGGACAAGGAAGACAACGTAATGGGTTATGTTTTCTTACATCTGAGATAAATTATATTGTCATGGATCATCCAACATGTTGAGCTTGCCTTTCCCTCTCATGCTAGCCAAGTTCTTTGCACCAAGTAGAAATACTACTTGTGCTTCCAAATATCCTTAAAACCAGTTTTTGATGCGGCATACCCTACCACAAACATGCGCGATACACAAGTCATGGTGAATACACCGGTCAATGACAAGGGGTTGCAAGCGACTGCGGCAGTCGTCGACAAAGGGGTGCAAACGGAGGACATAATGGATGAGACGACTACGGTGCAGGTCGTGGAGGCAGATGCCAGAAAGTTAGTTAACCAAGACAAGGACCATAAAATTACAGAAGAGATGACACATCTTAGCAAAGGAAAAGATGGGCACTTGCATATCTTATGTGGTCCAGACTTTCTGCCCATAATACACAAAGGAGTTAATGTTAATCATGAGAGAGTTGCTAGATTAGATGGGTCCATACAAGTGCATGCACGCACAAAGCCATAAAGGAATTGTTTGTTTACTAACCGATTTGGAAAACAATACCGTGCATGTGTTTGGAGAAATAACAGGACGTGGAGAACATGGAGAATTAAAAGGAACGAAACTACAACATGCGCCAGATTTGTTAGTTGTGTTTCACAAGATATACAAACCACTGATCTACATGTCCTAGAAAATAGGAAGGGAAGGAGTATGCGTGTACATGCAGATATCAATTAGCTAGCTATGTACGTTTGGAAAAATAAAACAAAAAATAGAAGATCTTAACAATTACAGCAAGGAAATCGGCTGCGCCACAAGTCAAGCAAGGGTAGGTAAATCATGCACGTAATACGGCATGCGTGCCTTGTTTAGGCCGAACTCATTAGGGTCGGTTTGTATCTAGCTATATATAGTTTTGGCCGTCCAGACTTTATAGTTTTTTAGGTTAGTTTCTTTAGAGTTTGGGCAGAGTATGAAGCGGTCCTCTCGGCGTTCATCTTGTTTATTATTGTGCGATTTTCTATCAAGAAAATTACACTTTGGCGAGAGGATTCTCGTGATCGAGTGTTTGCCAGCTTTTGGCTTGAGGTCCATCGGCGACAACAGATTGCGTGCTGGTGACGTCTACACCGACGAGAGGTGCCTTGTTTGCTGAGGTATTGCTAGTCAGTTGTTGTTACCATAGTTTTAGGTTGCGTGTATCTCGCGTAATTGGAAACTTTTATCAGTGAAATTTAGTCACGGTTGTTGTATCATGAAAGATCGGGCAAAATGAGCGGCGCGTCCGAGGTCGTGCCCTTATCAGGTGGTATCAGATTGCTGGGTTTCTCATGGTGCATTTGTTCTTCTTAGTTGAGGATGTATGGTGACTCTGACTATTATGGATACAAGTCCCATAGTGACAAGATGGAGACGCCAAAAATCACAGCCTGGTTGGACAGTGATGCTACACCGACAGAGTACAGATCATGGGAAAATAGGATGGAAAGTACGTTTGACAAGTGTGCTTCACAGGATTCTAATTTCGATGAGTTTATTGCTTTGGATCTTGCACTGGAGTGTGTGGATGATGAGTTGTATGACTTGTGGCGTAAGGAGAAACGTGACAAAAAGTTACATTACTCGACGACTATTTGGAAGGATTTCTGAAACTTTTTAAGGGCAGAATTTTTACCTTCTCGTCGTGAGAGTATTGTGGTGCCCCTTGTGACGACCATGGTCGCAGCTCCAGTGGAGGCACGTAATCAGAAAGTCAAAGTCTTGGAGCACAATGCTAAAATTAATAAGGTGGTGGTGAAGGGGGTCAACAAGTCAACTACGATGGTGACTACTCCAGATGAGAAGAAACAAACAGTACCTATTGTTCACAAGGTTTCAGAGGCGCATGTGGACACGGCAATAAAAGAGGAAGCGACATCACCAATGAGTGGGCTGAATGTACAACTCAAGAGGGTACATGATGGTAGCAGTAATAAGGTGGATAAAGGGCAACGCTGGAGTTTGTTTCAGACTCAGTGCGACATCAAGGGAATGACATGTAAATTGATGATTGACGGAGGTAGTTGCACCAATGGAATCAGCAAGATGTTGGTGGAGAAACTTGGCTTGTCCACATGGCGATATGATGAACCACATCATTTGGAATGGTTGAATAATTGTGGACGGCTCAAAATTACACATAAGGTGCGTGTGCCGTTTAAAGTTGGATAGTATATGGATGAGGTGGAATGCGATGTTTTGCCATTAGAGGTATGTGGTTTATTACTTGGACGGCCATGGCAATACGACCGCAATGCAACACATGCCGGGAGGATGAATACATATACTTTTGTTCATGATGGGAAGCAAATGACACTAAAACCAATGGAAGAGAAATCGATTTGCTCAGATATGGTGCTGAAAGTACGGAAAGAGAGATCTTTGAAGGACAACTCGATACCGAGGACGGTTTCCCTTCAAGTGAGGGAGGATGATGCGGCATACCCTACCGCAAACATGCGCGATACACAAGTCATGGTGAAGACATCGGTCAATGACAAGGGGTTGCAATCGACTGCGGCGGTCGTCCACAAAGGGGTGCAAACGGAGGACATAATGGATGAGACGACTACGGTGCAGGTCTAGGAGGCAGATGCCAGAAAGTTAGTTAACCAAGACAAGGACCATAAAATTACAGAAGAGATGACACATCTTAGCAAAGGAAAAGATGGGCACTTGCGTATATTATGTGGTCCAAACTTTCTACCCATAATACACAAAGGAGTTAATGTTAATCATGAGAGAGTTGCTAGATTAGATGGGTCCATACAAGTGCATGCACGCACAAAGCCAGAAAGGAATTGTTTGTTTACTAACCGATTTGGAAAACAATACCGTGCATGCATTTGGAGAAATAACAGGACGTGGAGAACATGGAGAATTAAAAGGAAAGAGACTACAACATGCGCCAGATTTGTGAGCTGTGTTTCACGGGATATGCACACCACCGATCTGCATGTCCTAGAAAATAGGAAGGGAAGGAGTCGGCGTGTACATGCAGATATCAATCTGAAGGAAATATGCCCTAGAGGCAATAATAAAGTTATTATTTATTTCCTTATATCATGATAAATGTTTATTATTCATGCTAGAATTGTATTAACCGGAAACATAATACATGTGTGAATACATAGACCAACAGAGTGTCACTAGTATGCCTCTACTTGACTAGCTCGTTAATCAAAGATGGTTATGTTTCCTAACCATGAACAAAGACTTGTTATTTGATTAACGAGGTCACATCATTAGTAGAATGATCTGATTGACATGACCCATTCCATTAGCTTAGCATCCGATCGTTTAGTATGTTGCTATTGCTTTCTTCATGACTTATACATGTTCCTATAACTATGAGATTATGCAACTCCCGTTTACCGGAGGAACACTTTGGGTACTACCAAACGTCACAACATAACTGGGTGATTATAAAGGAGTACTACAGGTCCCTCCAATGGTAGATGTTGGGTTGGCGTATTTCGAGATTAGGGTTTGTCACTCCGATTGTCGGAGAGGTATCTCCGGGCCCTCTCGGTAATGCACATCACATAAGCCTTGCAAGCACTGCAACTAATATGTTAGTTGTGAGATGATGTATTGTGGAACAAGTAAAGAGACTTGCCAGTAACGAGATTGAACTAGGTATTGGATACCGACGATCGAATCTCGGGCAAGTAACATACCGATGACAAAGGGAACAACGTATGTTGTTATGCGGTCTGACCGATAAAGATCTTCGTAGAATATGTAGGAGCCAATATGGGCATCCAGGTCCCGCTATTGGTTATTGATCGGAGACGTGTCTCGGTCATGTCTACATTGTTCTCGAACCGTAGGGTCCGCACGCTTAACGTTACGATGACAGTTATTATGAGTTTATGCATTTTGATGTACCGAAGGTTGTTCGGAGTCCCGGATGAGATCACGGACATGACGAGGAGTCTCGAAATGGTCGAGACGTAAAGATTGATATATTGGAAGCCTATGTTTGGACATAGGAAGTGTTCCGGGTGAAATCGGGATTTTACCGGAATACCGGGAGGGTTACCGGAACCCCCCGGGAGACTAATGGGCCTATTGGGCCTTAGTGGAAAAGAGAGAAGGGGCAGCCCACAGCCTAGCCGCGCGCCCCCCCTTCCCCAAGTCCCAGTAGGACTAGGAGAAGGGGCCGGCCCCCCTCTCTCTCCTTTCCCCCCCGGGAGTCCTAATAGGATTAGGATTGGAGGGGGGAGTCCTACTCCCGGTGGGAGTAGGACTCCCTCTGCGCCTCCCTCTCCCTGGCCGGCCGGCTCCCCCTCCTCCAACCTTTATATACGGGGGCAGGGGGCACCCCAAGACACACAAGTTGATCCTTGAGATCATTCCTTAGCCGTGTGCGGTGCCCCCTGCCACCAAATTCCACCTCGATCGTACCGTTACAGTGCTTAGGCGAAGCCCTGCGTCGGTAGTACATCAAGATCGTCATCACGCCGTCGTGCTGACGGAACTCTTCCTCGACGCTTTGCTGGATTGGAGCCCGAGGAACGTCATCGAGCTGAACGTGTGCTAAGAACTCGGAGGTGCCGGAGTAACGGTGCTTGGATCGGTCGGATCGGGAAGAAGACGTACGACTACTTCATCTACGTTGTGTGATCGCTTCCGCAGTCGGTCTGCATTGGTACGTAGACAACACTCTCCCCTCTCGTTGCTGTGCATCACCATGATCTTGCGTTTGCGTAGGAAAATTTTCGAAATTACTGCGTTCCCCAACAGTGGCATCCGAGCCTAGGTTTTATGGTTTGATGTTATTTGCACGAGTAGAACACAAGTGAGTTGTGGGCGATACAAGTCATACTGCCTACCAGCATGTCATACTTTGGTTCGGCGGTATTGTTGGGTGAGACGATCCGGACCAACCTTACGCGTACTCTTACGCGAGACCGGTTCCCTCGACGTGCTTTGCACACAAATGGCTTGCGGAAGACTGTCTCTCCAACTTTAGTTGAACCAAGTGTGACTACGCCCGGTCCTTGAGAAGGTTAAAACGGAGTCTATTTGACGAACTATCATTGTGGTTTTGATGCGTAGGTGAGATGAGTTCTTACTTAAGCCCGTAGCAGCCACGTAAAACTTGCAACAACAAAGTAGAAGACGTCTAACTTGTTTTTGCAGGGTATGTTGTGATGTGATATGGTCAAGGCATGATGCTGATTTTATTGTATGAGATGATCATGTTTTGTAACCGAGTTATCGGCAACTGGCAGGAGCCATATGGTTGTCGCTTTATTGTATGCAATGCAATCGCGATGTAATGCTTTACATTATTACTAAACGGTAGTGATAGTCGTGGAAGCATAATATTGGCGAGACGACAACGATGCTACGATGGAGATCAAGGTGTCGCGCCGGTGACGATGGTGATCATGAAGGTGCTTCGGAGATGGAGATCACAAGCACAAGATGATGATGGCCATATCATATCACTTATATTGATTGCATGTGATGTTTATCCTTTTATGCATCTTATCTTGCTTTGATTGACGGTAGCATTATAAGATGATCTCTCACTAAATTATCAAGAAGTGTTCTCCCTGAGTATGCGCCGTTGCCAAAGTTCGTCGTGCCCAGACACCACGTGATGATCGGGTGTGATAAGCTCTACGTCCAAATACAACGGGTGCAAAATAGTTGCACACGCAGAATACTCAGGTTATACTTGACGAGCCAAGCATATACAGATATGGCCTCGGAACACAGAGACCGAAAGGTCGAGCGTGAATCATATAGTAGATATGATCAACATAACGATGTTCACCATTGAAAACTACTCCATCTCACGTGATGATCGGTTATGGTTTAGTTGATTTGGATCACGTGATCACTTAGAAGATTAGATGGATGTCTATCTAAGTGGGAGTTCCTAAGTAATTTGATTAACTAAACTTAAACTTATCATGAACTTAGTACCTGATAGTATCTTGCTTGTTTATGTTGATTGTAGATAGATGGCTCGTGCTATTGTTCCGTTGAATTTTAATGCGTTCCTTGAGAAAGCAAAGTTGAAAGATGATGGTAGCAATTACACGGACTGGGTCCGTAACCTGAGGATTATCCTCATTGCTGCACAGAAGAATTACGTCCTGGAAGCACCGCTGGGTGACAGGCCTGCTGCTGGAGCAACGCAAGATGTTATGAACGTCTGGCAGAGCAAAGCTGATGACTACTCGATAGTTCAGTGTGCCATGATTTACGGCTTAGAATCGGGACTTCAACGACGTTTTGAACGTCATGGAGCATATGAGATGTTCCAGGAGTTGAAGTTAATATTTCAAGCAAATGCCCAAATTGAGAGATATGAAGTCTCCAATAAGTTCTATAGTTGTAAGATGGAGGAGAACAGTTCTATCAGTGAGCATATACTCAAGATGTCTGGGTATAATAATCACTTGATTCAGATGGGAGTTAATCTTCTAGATGATTGCGTCATTGACAGAATTCTCCAATCACTACCACCAAGCTACAAGAGCTTCGTGATGAACTATAATATGCAAGGGATGAACAAGACTATTCCCGAGCTCTTCGCAATGCTGAAAGCTGCGGAGGTAGAAATCAAGAAGGAGCATCAAGTGTTGATGGTTAGCAAAACCACTAGTTTCAAGAAAAAGGGCAAAGGGAATAAGAAGGGAAACTTCAAGAAGAACAGCAAGCAAGTTGCTGCTCAGGAGAAGAAACCCAAGTCTGGACCTAAGCCTGAGACTGAGTGCTTCTACTGCAAGCAGACTGGTCACTGGAAGCGGAACTGCCCCAAGTATTTGGCGGATAATAAGGATGGCAAAGTGAGCAAAGGTATATGTGATATACATGTTATTGATGTGTACCTTACTAGAGCTCGTAGTAGCACCTGGGTATTTGATACTGGTTCTGTTGCTAATATTTGCAACTCGAAACAGGGACTACGGAATAAGCGGACGCTAGCAAAGGACGAGGTGACGATGCGCGTGGGAAACGGTTCCAAAGTCGATGTGATCGCGGTCGGCACGCTACCTCTACATCTACCTTCGGGATTAATATTAGACCTAAATAATTGTTATTTGGTGCCAGCGTTGAGCATGAACATTATATCTGGATCTTGTTTAATGCGAGACGGTTATTCATTTAAATCAGAGAATAATGGTTGTTCTATTTATATGAATAATATCTTTTATGGTCATGCACCTTTGAAGAGTGGTCTATTCTTATTGAATCTCGAAGATAGTGATACACATATTCATAATGTAGAAGCCAAAAGATGCAAAGTTAATAATGATAGTGCAACTTATTTGTGGCACTGCCGTTTAGGTCATATTGGTGTAAAGCGCATGAAGAAACTCCATACTGATGGGCTTTTGGAACCACTTGATTATGAATCACTTGGTACTTGCGAACCGTGCCTCATAGGCAAGATGACTAAAACACCGTTCTCCGGTACTATGGAGAGAGCAACAGATTTATTGGAAATCATACATACCGATGTATGTGGTCCGATGAATATTGAGGCTCGTGGCGGATATCGTTATTTTCTCACCTTCACAGATGATTTAAGCAGATATGGGTATATCTACTTAATGAAACATAAGTCTGAAACATTTGAAAAGTTCAAAGAATTTCAGAGTGAGGTTGAAAATCATCGTAACAAGAAAATAAAGTTTCTACGATCTGATCGTGGAGGAGAATATTTGAGTTACGAGTTTGGTGTACATTTGAAAAATTGTGGAATAGTTTCGCAACTCACGCCACCCGGAACACCACAACGTAATGGTGTGTCCGAACGTCGTAATCGTACTTTACTAGATATGGTGCGATCTATGATGTCTCTTACTGATTTACCGCTATCGTTTTGGGGTTATGCTTTAGAGACGGCCGCATTCACATTAAACAGGGCACCATTAAAATCCGTTGAGACGACACCTTATGAACTGTGGTTTGGCAAGAAACCAAAGTTGTCATTTCTTAAAGTTTGGGGCTGCGATGCTTATGTGAAAAAGCTTCAACCTGATAAGCTCGAACCCAAATCGGAGAAATGTGTCTTCATAGGATATCCAAAGGAAACTATTGGATACACCTTCTATCACAGATCCGAAGGCAAGACTTTTGTTGCTAAATTCGGAAACTTTCTAGAGAAGGAGTTTCTCTCGAAAGAAGTGAGTGGGAGGAAAGTAGAACTTGATGAGGTAACTGTACCTGCTCCCTTATTGGAAAATAGTACATCACAGAAAACTGTTTCTACGACACCTATACCAATCAGTGAGGAAGCTAATGATGATGATCATGAAACTTCAGAACAAGATACTACTGAACCACGTAGATCAACCAGAGTAAGATCCACACCAGAGTGGTACGGTAATCCAGTTCTGGAAGTCATGATGCTAGATCATGATGAACCTACGAACTCTGAAGAAGCGATGGTGAGCCCAGATTCCGCAAAGTGGCTTGAGGCCATGAAATCTGAGATGGGATCCATGTATGAAAACAAAGTATGGACTTTGGTTGACTTGCCCGATGATCGGCAAGCAATTGAGAATAAATGGATCTTCAAGAAAAAGACTGACGCTGACGGTAATATTACTGTCTATAAAGCTCGACTTGTCGCGAAAGGTTTTCGACAAGTTCAAGGAGTTGACTACGATGAGACCTCTCACCCGTAGCGATGCTTAAGTCCGTCAGAATTATGTTAGCAATTGCCACATTTTATGATTATGAAATATGGCAGATGGATGTCAAAACTGCATTCCTGAATGGATTTCTGGAAGAAGAGTTGTATATGATACAACCAGAAGGTTTTGTCGATCCAAAGGGAGCTAACAAAGTATGCAAACTCCAGCGATCCATTTATGGACTGGTGCAAGCATCTCGGAGTTGGAATAAACGCTTTGATAGTGTGATCAAAGCATTTGGCTTTATACAGACTTTTGGACAAGCCTGTATTTACAAGAAAGTGAGTGGGAGCTCTGTAGCATTTCTAATATTATATGTGGATGACATATTGCTGATTGGAAATGATATAGAATTTCTGGATAGCATAAAGGGATACTTGAATAAAAGTTTTTCGATGAAAGACCTCGGGGAAGCTGCTTACATATTAGGCATAAAGATCTATAGAGATAGATCATAACGCTTAATTGGACTTTCACAAAGCACATACCTTGACAAGATTTTGAAGAAGTTCAAAATGGATCAAGCAAAGAAAGGGTTCTTGCCTGTGTTACAAGGTATGAAGTTGAGTAAGACTCAATGCCCGACCACTGCAGAAGATAGAGAGAAAATGAAAGATGTTCCCTATGCTTCAGCCATAGGCTCTATCATGTATGCAATGCTGTGTACCAGACCTGATGTGTGCCTTGCTATAAGTTTAGCAGGGAGGTACCAAAGTAATCCAGGAATGGATCACTGGACAGCGGTCAAGAACATCCTGAAATACCTGAAAAGGACTAAGGATATGTTTCTCGTATATGGAGGTGACAAAGAGCTCACCGTAAGAGGTTACGTTGATGCAAGCTTTGACACTGATCCGGACGATTCTAAATCGCAAACCGGATACGTGTTTACTTTAAACGGTGGAGCTGTCAGTTGGTGCAGTTCCAAACAAAGCGTCGTAGTGGGATCTACATGTGAAGCGGAGTACATAGCTGCTTCGGAAGCAGCGAACGAAGGAGTCTGGATGAAGGAGTTCATATCCGATCTAGGTGTCATACCTAGTGCATCGGGTCCAATGAAAATCTTTTGTGACAATACTGGTGCAATTGCCTTAGCAAAGGAATCCAGATTTCACAAAAGAACCAAACACATCAAGAGACGCTTCAACTCCATCCGGGATTTAGTCCAGGTGGGAGACATAGAGATTTGCAAGATACATACGGATCTGAATGTTGCAGACCCGTTGACTAAGCCTCTTCCACGAGCAAAACATGATCAGCACCAAGGCTCCATGGGTGTTAGAATCATTACTGTGTAATCTAGATTATTGACTCTAGTGCAAGTGGGAGACTGAAGGAAATATGCCCTAGAGGCAATAATAAAGTTATTATTTATTTCCTTATATCATGATAAATGTTTATTATTCATGCTAGAATTGTATTAACCGGAAACATAATACATGTGTGAATACATAGACCAACAGAGTGTCACTAGTATGCCTCTACTTGACTAGCTCGTTAATCAAAGATGGTTATGTTTCCTAACCATGAACAAAGAGTTGTTATTTGATTAACGAGGTCACATCATTAGTAGAATGATCTGATTGACATGACCCATTCCATTAGCTTAGCATCCGATCGTTTAGTATGTTGCTATTGCTTTCTTCATGACTTATACATGTTCCTATAACTATGAGATTATGCAACTCCTGTTTACCGGAGGAACACTTTGGGTACTACCAAATGTCACAACGTAACTGGGTGATTATAAAGGAGTACTACAGGTGTCTCCAATGGTAGATGTTGGGTTGGCGTATTTCGAGATTAGGGTTTGTCACTCCGATTGTCGGAGAGGTATCTCTGGGCCCTCTCGGTAATGCACATCACATAAGCCTTGCAAGCACTGCAACTAATATGTTAGTTGTGAGATGATGTATTGCGGAACGAGTAAAGAGACTTGCCAGTAACGAGATTGAACTAGGTATTGGATACCGACGATCGAATCTCGGGCAAGTAACATACCGATGACAAAGGGAACAACGTATGTTGTTATGCGGTCTGACCGATAAAGATCTTCGTAGAATCTGTAGGAGCCAATATGGGCATCCAGGTCCCGCTATTGGTTATTGACCGGAGACGTGTCTCGGTCATGTCTACATTGTTCTCGAACCGTAGGGTCCGCACACTTAACGTTACGATGACAGTTATTATGAGTTTATGCATTTTGATGTACCGAAGGTTGTTCGGAGTCCCGGATGAGATCACGGACATGACGAGGAGTCTCGAAATGGTCGAGACGTAAGGATTGATATATTGGAAGCCTATGTTTGGACATAGGAAGTGTTCCGGGTGAAATCGGGATTTTACCGGAATACCGGGAGGGTTACCGGAACCCCCCGGGAGACTAATGGGCCTATTGGGCCTTAGTGGAAAAGAGAGAAGGGGCAGCCCACAGCCTAGCCGCGCGCCCCCCCTTCCCCAAGTCCTAGTAGGACTAGGAGAAGGGGCCGGCCCCCCTCTCTCTCCTTTCCCCCCCGGGAGTCCTAATAGGATTAGGATTGGAGGGGGGAGTCCTACTCCCGGTGGGAGTAGGACTCCCTCTGCGCCTCCCACTCCCTGGCCGGCTGGCTCCCCCGCCTCCAACCTTTATATACGGGGGCAGGGGGCACCCCAAGACACACAAGTTGATCCTTGAGATCGTTCCTTAGCCGTGTGCGGTGCCCCCTGCCACCAAATTCCACCTCGATCGTACCGTTACAGTGCTTAGGCGAAGCCCTGCGTTGGTAGTACATCAAGATCGTCATCACGCCGTCGTGCTGACGGAACTCTTCCTCGACGCTTTGCTGGATCGGAGCCCGAGGAACGTCATCGAGCTGAACGTGTGCTAAGAACTCGGAGGTGCCGGAGTAACGGTGCTTGGATCGGTCGGATCGGGAAGAAGACGTACGACTACTTCCTCTACGTTGTGTGATCGCTTCCGCAGTCGGTCTGCGTTGGTACGTAGACAACACTCTCCCCTCTCGTTGCTGTGCATCACCATGATCTTGCGTGTGCGTAGGAAAATTTTCGAAATTACTGCGTTCCCCAACACAATCAGCCAGCTATGTACGTTTGAAAAAAGAAAACAAAAAATAGAAGATCTTAACAATTACAGCAAGGAAATCGGCTGCGCCACAAGTCAAGCAAGGGTAGGTAGATCATGCACGTAATACGGCTGCGTGCCTTGTTTAGGCCGAACTCACCAGGGTCGGTTTGTATCTAGCTATATATAGTTTTGGCCGTCCAGACTTTATAGTTTTTTTTAGGTTAGTTTCTTTAGAGTTTGGGCAGACTATGAAGCAGTCCTCTAGGCGTTCATCTTGTTTATTATTGTGAGATTTTCTAGGGTCCGAATAACTGCCACACGTGTGGCATGAACGGGAACCCGCCCTCATGCCTCGTGTGGCATGGACGGGAACCGGCCTGCACGACCACGTCCGCGCACAAAAGCACGGCCCACACGTCCGGTGTGTGGCAACCCCACCCGCACTGCCCCGTCCGGGCCAGACGACCCGCTGCCCGCACGACCCAGCCGTTCCCGGCCTTCGATCCATCCCCTCTCTCATCTGCCGCCATCGTCCCCCACCTCTCGAACCCTGACCTCCGCCGCCGGCCATCTCTGGTTTCCATGGCAACTAGGGCAGATCCGTAGGGCGCTCCCACCGCAGACCACACCCCAACCCTCCCCACTCCCAGCCCCCCACTCCAACCCAGCCCTCCAGAGACGATCATCTAAAACCAGGTGAAATCTCCCGATCTCATCCTTCTCATCCTGAAGGCTGGAAATCTCCCGATCTTGTACTGGGTCCATGCTATAGGGGTAGAACACTGCATGGTTCAGTGTATATTCGCAATTGCCAGGCAGAGTACACCAGATCTGCCATGTACTATGTTTGACATTAACTTAAGTTCATAGTTTAATTGACGCAAGTAGTTGGGTATGAAATGGATGAGTAGGAATCACTAAAAAAGGGCAGGAAGGACAATTTTTGGAATGAAGGGGGTGGGAAAAATTAATTGCCACTTGTGTATAACGACAGTTGCCACCTTTCGTTGTCAGTAGCTGCCACCTATTTTGACCTGTTGCTTGCCATCCCTTTCTTCTATGTGCCAGCAGCAGAAGAATGCAATTCTTGTGGATTGTTGATGCCTTCTTATTCGTCCAGTGATTGAGAACACATCGGAAAGAAGCGAGACACAGAAAGAATGAATCACGAAGATGACACTGATGCTTGGGTTTCTCAAAGGCCAGAAACGCCCCCTTGGGATGCATCAGAGTACAGTCAACTCATCTCTATAGGGCCGTTGCTGCCACTACTAGAACAGTATGCAGGAGTAGGTATGATGCGTGATAACAAAAGAAGAGAACAGTTGCCATCTTCGCAACGATGAAGATGACATTCTACTTATGTCATACACTGTCATTTTTTCGCAGGTTCTTATGACCAAAACACTCATAGGGGGCCCCCGTGGCAAGTTCACTCACAAGGCGCTA
Organism: Triticum monococcum; assembly: GCA_034509565.1. NCBI lineage: Eukaryota > Viridiplantae > Streptophyta > Magnoliopsida > Poales > Poaceae > Triticum > Triticum monococcum. Next base: position 679,985,888 of record CM067845.1, read on the forward strand.
ACACTGACAAATGTACGGGCAGCCAACTTCAACTAGATAGTATGTCTAATCAAGGTAATGCAAAACGAAAAAAGAGCACATACTGCTGTGGACATGAAAAATGAACATGCAAAAAACTGGCAAAAGGACTCACAAGTTATCATGGGTGAAAATGCAGAGCCTTCATGCAGCACGTGGCATCAGGGAGCACCCATGTACCTGCCATCGACGTCATACACAGGTGAGTCCATAAAAAAAGTGAAGTTGCGGATGCTCAATTAGCAGAAGGAGCATAGTTGACAGCTACAATTGCCATGACTGGACATCTATAGTTGCCATGAATTGAAAACTACACTTCTCATCCCTGGACAACTGTTGTTGCCATCCTTGGACACCTGTAGTTGCCATGGAGGAACAACTGTAGTTGCCATGCAAGTGCAACTACATTTACCATGCCATGGCAACTGCAGTTGCCATACAGGAACAACTGCGGTTGCCATACCGACGCAACTACAGTTGCCATGCCAGTAAAACTGCAGTTGCCACATCAGGGGCAACTGCAGTTGCCGTGCTAGCAAAAAACTGCATTTGCCATGAATTGACCGACCACTACTATGCTTACAGGTTATTACGCTGGTGGTAACCCGGCAAACGTCTCATGGCAAGATTCACAAATTGCAGGTGGAGCACGTCATTATGGTGTCACAGACCACACAAGATGGTCAAATGCAGCACAACAAGGTAAGGAAAAAATCTGAACCAGAAAAAATAGCGCTACATTTGTTATTTGTAGTTATTTGTAAACAAAACAATTAGTTGCCATGTTTGTTGAACAGTAGCTGCCATGACTGGACAGCTACAACTGCCATACATGTCCACGCGCAGACACACGGCTTGCTGTTTGAAATGATGTCATGCCAAATCGCTCGAAGATGGTGTGATCCGTTGCGATACACATGTTATCCAAAGAAAAATCTTACTCTCGTACCTGTTTTTTCTATTACAGGGCCTACAACTACACTGAATAGCGGCGCGGGTACATCTACGGCGGGGAGCTCTGAGCGCACGGAAGACACGTTCCACCAGCCAGCAGACAATCATGCCGCAAACAATTTCGTGTCAGAGTCGGGAATGGCAATCATTGCAGCAATGCCGACAAGCACGCCTTTGAACACAAGCACTAGCAACACTCAGTTAGATGGAACTGCCGCCGATACCGAAGTGAATGATGAAACTAACGATGATACACAAGGGGATGAAGATGGTGGGCAATCAGAGATCCTGGTACCTCAGCCACCATACATTGGGCAGAGATTTGAATCATTCGAACAAGCAAAGGAATACTACCAGACATATGCAAAGTTCCATGGATTTGCGGTCAACACCGACTACCACAGGAAAATTAAGAAAACTAACGAGTACAGCAGAGGTGAGATGAGGTGCCACAAGGCACGGAGGAACAAGAAGGGGAAAGGTGTTGCGCCTGTCGTTCCGGAACGAAAGAGAGGTATCATTCTCAAGACTGAGTGCCCTGTCCGATGTAAGCTAAACGTAGATGGAGCACAGTGGGTGGTCAATGAATATTTTGACGAGCACAACCACCAACTCATAAAGAAGTTCGACCTGGTAAAATTTCTGACCGCCCACAGAGGGTTCACCCCCGTCGAAAGGCAATTCGTAACGCTGCTACATGATTGTAACGTCGGTCCATCAAGAATGGTACAGATACTATCTCTCATCCACAGCAAAAAGGGGACTCTGAGTAGCATGCCATACATACCAGCTGACGTCACAAACCTACAGGCCAAGTACCATAGAGAGAGCAAGTTGGCAGACATAGAGGCCACAATGGCCTACTTCGACGAAAAAGTGAAGGAAGATCCAGATTTCTTCTACAGGATAAGGTTGGACGATGAGGACCGTGTCAGGAACATGTATTGGGTGGATGGTGCTGCAAGGAGAGCCTACAAACATTTCCGAGATTGCATTTCATTCGACGCGACGTACCTCACCAATATGTACAAGATGCCACGCGCTCCGTTCATAGGAATAAATAACCACAATCTGTCGTTGCAGTTCGGCTGCGGGCTCGTCCGGAACGAAGACACGATGGGTACGTTTGGCTGTTCAAGACCTTCTTGGAGGGCATGGATGGACTTGATCCGATGAACATAATAACAAACCAAGATTTCAGCATGCGTGCAGGCATAGAGGAGGTCTTTCCGTTGGCAGTGCACAGGCACTGCAGGTGGCACATTATAAAGAAGGTTGAGGAGACGCTAGGACCGTTCTTTGCTGACCATCCAGAGCTGCACAAGGCATTCGAGCTGTGCGTGGACCATAGCTTGACGGTGGAGGAGTTTGAAAGGAGCTGGATGGCCATGACTGAAACACATCAAGTCCAAGACAACGAGAATCTTGTTAGCCTGTGGGAGAAGCAAATGTACTAGGTGCCGGCCTACTTCATGCAGTGCTTCTTCCCCTTTCTGCAGACTACGCAGCGCAGCGAGGGGTTCAATGCTGTTTTGAAGCGGTACGTCAGCCCTGGCAACTCATTGCTACAGTTTGCCAAGCAGTACACAGCTTTGCAACAAAAAATTCTGGGATCTAACCTACAGCAAGAAGCGACCACAACACTAAAGCAGCCAAAATTGCTAATGTATTTACCGATAGAGAGGCAAATGAGCAAGATATACACCAACAAGATCTTTAACAAGTAAGTCAGTTGCGTTACAGTCTTATTTGCAGAAAAAGCACCAAGTCAGTAGGTGCCTTGTAGAGTGCAATGCAGTTGCCATGATGGGCAGTTGCCATGTTTAATGAAATACTGTTTGCCATGCTTACTCAGCTGCATGATGCCATGTTCAATGAAAATTCTGTTTTGCCATGCTTGCTCGGGTGCATTTTCCTTGTTGAATGAAGTTCAGTTGCCATGTTTAATGCACTGTGCTTCCATTGGGGCATGTTGGCATGCAAATGCCAATGTCAACTGGAAAAAATGTTATATTGGCGACACATATGCCGAAATGCAGTTGCCATGTTTAATAAAATGCATCTGCCATGTTTGTTGAAATGCAATTGACATGTTTACTCAACTATAGATGCCATGTTTAAATAAAAGGGCAGTTGCCATGTTGTATGCAATGTGCTTCCATTAGGGAATGTTGGTGTGGAAAAATGACGATGTCCACTTGAAAATGTACTATAGTTGCCATGTCTAGTGTACTGCATTTGCCATGTCTAGTGTACTGCATTTGCCAAGTTCAACGTACTATATTTGCCATGTTCAATGAACTATGTTTGCCATCTTCAAACAAAATGTATTTCTATTCCCATGACAACATAGGGTGGTACAAGAAAAGAGTGCACGATAGTTTAACAGAAAACACACAAAACTTGCAGATTCCAGGAAGAAATAAAGCGTGCCAGCATGTTCACGGCTTTCCAAGTGGACGAACATACGTTCAAGGTGTGTTCTATTTTGGGCATGTCAGATTCAGAACCTGAAGACCCGGACAAAAGAAGGAACTACTTCGTCAAAGCCTCGATAGGCGAAGGCGGGTACTACTGCCAATGCTGCAAGTTCGAACGGGACGACATTGTGTGCTGTCACATACTAAAAGTAATGGACATGAACGCTGTGACACAGATGCCCGCCATTTCATAAGGCGGCGATGGACTTGGGACGCTGACGACGCGTTGGCGCCGCAGACAACACACGCAGTTCTGGCTGTGCATGACGAGAGACCTGAGTCAACCATGGAAGCCGTGAGGCACGTTGTGCTGACAAAGAACTATGCTGAGCTAATTGATGAAGCGTGCAAGAGTGATGAGACAGCGAGAGTCGCAGAAAAACACAGGAAGGCACTGAAAAGAGAGCTTGATGAGATCAAGAAGAGGAAAGCTAAGGAAGCCTTACACCGGTTCCCCCGCACATCAAGTGTGCCTTCATCCATGGGGCCATCATCTGAAAACTCGGAGATAGGATCTGGAATAGCAAGCACATAGACCCAGGTCAGGAACCCACCCCGTTCTATCACAAAGGGTCGTCCAAGAGAGATAAGGTACAAGTCGGGATTGGAGATCCAAGCAAAACACAAGAAAACGAAGAAAGCGGCGGGCAATCCATGAGCAAAAATTGGGGCGATGTGACATGGTCCTTGTGGACAGTTTGTTTTGTACCCTATATGATGAGAATTTTTTTTAAAAAAAATGGGAGAATGACTCTTGAGGGGCATCAGAAGTGGAAGGAAAATTCATTGAATGGATAAATGCAGTTGCCATGTTATGGGTACTTAATCTGCCATGTTATGTGTAGTTAATCTGCCATGTTATGTGTAGTTGGTCTACCATGCTATTACTAAATATTCCATGCTATTTTATACTAAATATGACATGCTATTTTATACTAAATATGCCATGCTAGTTGTACTGGATCTGCCATTTTAGTTGTACTGGATCTGCCATGTTAGTTGTTCTATATCTGCCCTGTTAATTATGCTGGATCTGCCATGTTGGTTGTACTGTATCTGCCATGTTAGCTGTACTAAAAATATACCATGGTATTTGTAATGACTCTGCATGGCATATATTTCCATGAAAATACGACGCGGTTTAGAGACACATAGTGTGTTGTGTGCAAATGTATGGGAAACAAGTTGGAAAAATCGTAACGTGCATAAACCGCAGCAAAGGTTGTGGCTACATGATCAACCTACCCATGCTAGCCGGTGCAGTTAGCGATGAAAAAGAAGAAGCAAAACAGCCAAAATGAAAAACGACGATGACTTTCACTACCCATGTCTGATGAACTACATTTGCCATCTTTTTTAAAACATCGTAGACGCATTCGAAACAGCAAACCGGTGCTACAAACGATGAAACCATTGTAATAATGACAAACATAAAAACATATCTGCTGTAACGCCTAAAATAGGTTCATGTCCACACATATATTACAGAAACTATTCAAATGTCGCTCACACACCACCACTACATAGTTAGGCTACGCGGGGTTGCAGTCATAACATAGCACACAAACATAGTTTTCAACGAGAAACAAAGAGATATTACCTTAAATTCCTCGGCAACAGAATGTAAGGTATGCGTCCGGTGTGTAACGCCACGTGATCACTTGTACTTCTTGATGACTTTCTTAACAGCTTCCTCCATGAACTCGCGTGCTCCGGACCGCTTGTTGAAATCTTCATTCGTCAACCAGTTCCATGTGTAGATTTTCCGAAGCTCAACGACCGTTGCAGCTGTGATAGGGGGGACAATTCTGCCTACCCACTTTGCAAAGTATTCCAGCGCGTGAAAGCCACAGTCTGTCCTGCACGAGGAAAAGAGTCAGGTGAACACGCAAAAAGGACAGTCGTAACAAAGATAGACTTCAATTCAGATGTGACAACAAAAGAGGGGTTGGATTGATGTAAATGGCACACGAAGGAAGGAAGAAATTACGTGTTCCCTTGCTTCGCAGTCGCCACATACTCGGTCGGGAAATGCCTGATCTGGACCTTTGGATGTTCGTAGTGACGGTTCCATGTCTCTTTGAGGTTGTTAATGAAGAATTCGGCATGCGTAGTAAGGTCTGCATTAGCTTCCGAACGGATTGAATCAAGCACCTCAAAACGTTGGTTATTCAGGTCAAGACATATCGCATAGTGGTGACCACACTTGTTGCGTGGGTCATGTGGTGCAAGCTCCTGGAACATGGGGAACATGGCCTGCATTTAAAAGTGAAGAAATGAGAAGCAGAGTTCACATAAAGAACAGGAGAGGGACAAAAAAATTAGAATCATGTAGAATGTTTGGTTATGGGTGGGGGTAGTTGAAAGAAAGTTGCCGTCCATGTATGAACAAAATGTGTCATGTATTTTACTATCAAGTTGCCACATAGTTTGCACGGGATGCAAAAAACAAGAATTCAGTGTGCACGGTAGCTGTTGCCACATGAAAACATCTGCCACATAAACACAAAGTGCAGATGGTGGCAAAAAACCACACCATGTGAAAAAACATAGCAGACAGGGAAGGAGTACTCACATATTTCTTCAGTGTGAGCTTGAATTCACCGTGTTGAGCAAAATTCTTCCTCAGGATTTTGTGGTGGAAGTCACCATCCCATATTTTGCAGGTCACACTGTAATGCATGATTATCTTGTCGGCACACACATCGGTGTGATTGTTGATGTAGTCGATCCCGCATGCAACTACATTCGTCGACATTTTACCGTTTGGCCTCACGGACTCGGCAAGATCACCTAGCTCGACGTACGTTGCTCTGCACTGAATAACTTTGGTTCTGTCCAAACATAAGCTGTATGAAAATGATATCACATGGAATAATCATGCCTACTAAGTTAAAATACATGAAAGTACGAAGAAGATGAATGGTAAAAAAAGGAGCAAAGCAAAATGAGAGATTATGCGGTGTGGTCATTTACGCTTTCAGCACCTTCATGTGCTTGCTGCTGGCCCTCGCATTTCCAAACCACTTGACGATATCGTATAGCTGGGTCTGCTCCTTAGTGGCCCTAAATTCGGGCTCGTAGTCTTCCGCGGGAGGTGGGTGAACTACCCTCTGCTGCCTCACAGAACCAGGAGTGGCACTCCTAATGGTATCCTTAGATATCGTATCTGCAGGCACATTGGAACTTGATTGCCCTTGCCCTCGTGAGGACCTCCTCCGCAATGTTGCCTCCTCAATCATGCAGCAAGCTTCGTCAAGTGACGGTGAAATCTCCTCAGGGGTGACTAAAATGATAAAAAAAGTGGGTTAGGATACCTAGAAAATCAAAAACAGATGGATTGTGAGAAGATAGGGTGCATGATGTGAGATGTAGGTAGAAAAAGTGGGGCAGTTGCCATGTGTTGTCCAACTACAGTGGCCATGTCATAGCAACTACAACTGCCATGTAGTTGCACTGTAGTTGCCATCTAGTTGGACTGTAGTTGCCATGTCACAGCAACTACATTTGCCATGTTGTGTCAACTCCATTTGCCATGTGATTGCCGTATGAAAAAATGCAGCATGGAAACAAAAAATGCAGGCGACATGGCGTGGCAAATCCAGTTGCCATGTGTAATGCACTGTATTTGCCATGTGACAGCAACTACAGTTGCCACGTGGTTGCCCAAATGTCAAAATGCAGCATGGCAGCAAAAAAATGTAGGTGACATGGTACATCAAATCCAGTTGCCATGTCATCACATGTCAGTTGCCATCACAAGTGAGAACCCCCAAAAAATATGATTGGGACAAAAGTCAAACTACAAATATGTATACAAGAAAAATCATAAGGACATGACAAGTGTACCTTGCACAATCGGCTCTGCGAACTTGACAACCTTCCTGCCCTCGACCATTGGCTGCGCCATCATTGCGGGCATGCCTCCTGGGAAAGCAACGGCAGCTGGCATAGGATCTTGCACCACCGGTTGATCTTGACTGATGCCAAGGCTGAAGCTCGGTGGGGTAAAGGCCATTGGGTGCCTCTCATTCCTACTGGCCGGACCACGAACGACTTGCGGGGCAGAATCCAAGGGTGAAAGATCGACAAACATATTTGAATCGGCCGGTACAGAATGATCAGCCTTATTTGCAGGGCGGGGCATGTTGTCAGCGGTATCAGCCGCAGCTTTCATGACAATCTTCTTGTTTGGGCTGTAGGGGACACCGACATTGACTGGGAGCCTGGAAGTGCGCAGATTTATGCTGGGGATTTCCACTGCGAGTAAAGGCGCAGTCTGCTCCGGTTTTTCACCTGCGTCATGAAGGAAATATGCCCTAGAGGCAATATTAAAGTTATTATTTATTTCCTTATTTCATGATAAATGTTTATTATTCATGCTAGAATTGTATTAACCGGAAACATAATACATGTGTGAATACATAGACAAACAGAGTGTCACTAGTATGCCTCTACTTGACTAGCTCGTTAATCAAAGATGGTTATGTTTCCCAACCATGGGCAAAGAGTTGTTATTTGATTAACGGGATCACATCATTAGGTGAATGATCTGATTGACATGACCCATTCCATTAGCTTAGCACCCGATTGTTTAGTATGTTGCTATTGCTTTCTTCATGACTTATACATGTTCCTATGACTATGAGATTATGCAACTCCCGTTTGCCGGAGGAACACTTTGTGTGCTACCAAACGTCACAACGTAACTGGGTGATTACAAAGGAGCTCTACAGGTGTCTCCAAAGGTACATGTTGGGTTGGCGTATTTCGAGATTAGGATTTGTCACTCCGATTGTCGGAGAGGTATCTCTGGGCCCTCTCGATAATGCACATCACATAAGCCTTGCAAGCTTTGCAACTAATGAGTTAGTTGCGAGATGATGTATTACGGAACGAGTAAAGAGACTTGCCGGTAACGAGATTGAACTAGGTATTGAGATACCGACGATCGAATCTTGGGCAAGTAACATACCGATGACAAAGGGAACAACGTATGCTGTTATGCGGTCTGACCGATAAAAGATCTTCGTAGAATATGTAGGAGCCAATATGAGCATCCAGGTTCCGCTATTGGTTATTGACCGGAGATGTGTCTCGGTCATGTCTACATTGTTCTCGAACCCGTAGGGTCCGCACGCTTAAGGTTTCGATGACAGTTATATTATGAGTTTATGATTTTTAATGTACCGAAGGAGTTCGGAGTCCCGGATGAGATCGGGGACATGACGAGGAGTCTCGAAATGGTCGAGACGTAAAAATCGATATATTGGACGACTATATTCGAACATCGGAAAGGTTCCGAGTGATTCGGGTATTTTCGGAGGTACCGGGGAGTTATGGGAATACGAGGAAGAAGCAATGGGCCTTAATGGGCCTTAGTGGAAAGGACCAGGAGATGGCGCACGCCCCTCCCAAGCTCAGTCCGATTTGGACAAGGGGTTTGGGGCGCGTCCCCTCTCTCCCTTCCTTCCCCTCTTCCCCCCTTTCCCCCCTTCTCCTAGTTGGACTAGGAAAGGAGGAAACCTACTCCAACTAGGAGTAGGAATCCTACTCCCTGGCGCGCCCCTCCTAGGGCCGGCCGGCCTCCCCCTTGATCCTTTATATACGGGGGCAGGGGGCACCCCATAGACACACAAGTTGATCCACGTGATCATATTCTTAGCCGTGTGCGGTGCCCCCTTCCACCATAATCCTCGATAATGTTGTAGCGGTGCTTAGGCGAAGCCCTGCGACGGTAGTACATCAAGATCATCACCACGCCGTCGTGCTGACGGAACTCTTCCCCGACACTTTGCTGGATCGGAGTCCGGGGATCGTCATCGAGCTGAACGTGTGCTAGAACTCGGAGGTGCCGTAGTTTCGGTGCTTGATCGGTCGGGCCGTGAAGACGTCCGACTACATCAACCGCGTTGTCATAATGCTTCCGCTATCGGTCTACGAGGTTACGTAGACAACACTCTCCCCTCTTGTTGCTATGCATCACCATGATCTTGCGTGTGCGTAGGGAAATTTTTGAAATTACTACGTTCCCCAACACGTCACTCGTGCCCGGCTTGACACCTGCATCAGTTGTGCTCCGGTCTTCTAGTTTCTCCATCACATTGCTTTTGGCAGGTGGCGGGAACAGTGTGGACGCAGCAACATAACCAGACTCGTCTCTCCTGCTCCTAGCTACAGCCGGTGCGTTGGGTATGTCTGTTGGTTTCTTGCGGGGGCTATGATGCTTAGGTGGAAGACCAGCACACGAAACAGGCGCCTTAGCAGTATCTGCACCGACAGGAGCTGGAGCTGTTGTGCCAGGACTCTCACCTATAGATGGCATATCCTTGTGAACTGCCGCCTCAGTCGCTTCTATCGTGGACAAAGGAGTGCCACCACGCACGCACTTGGAATCAGTGTCAGATGAGCGGGAATATTCCTTGCTTAGGTTCGTCTCAGGAGCGTCCACGTCAACACTTGTTGATGGGGTGGCATGGCTCACAGAAGCATCCTTCATTGCCAGAAGAGTTGGCAATATTTCAGCTGTCCTGGCAGATACCAACTCGTCACTCCCCGATGTACGGATGCCTGTTGTTCTAGCCTACACATCTGCAGCCGGCGGAGATGGTCGGCCACTTGCATCAAAGTTGGTGGGAGCAGTCAATGGTGCAGCAACAGTATTGTCGCCTGTTGCCTCATGTACATCTGAGTTGCCCCCTGTTGACAACTTTGAATGCAGGCGTTCGAGCGGGTCCTTACTGATATGCTTGCCCTGTGCGTAGTAGTCTTCTTGACCTTGCAAAAAAAATAAAGCACACGAAAAAGGTACTAAAAAGTGAACAAAAATATGTTTTCCTTAGTAGAAATCTTAAAAAAAGAGAAACAAGTGAAAAGGCTGGTAGTTGCCATGTAAGGGGAACGTGAGTTGCCATGTGTCATAATTAGCAGTTACCATCCAGTAGCAGTTGCCATGTTAGCCAAATTGAAGAATGATAAAAATGTCTGATCTGCCATGAATGCAATTTCAAACCTAGGTGTGGGATGAGCTCACAAGCCAACGGTACAGATGGTAGTTGCCATTAGGTACATAAAGTTACCATTTGGCCTAGATTCCAGTTGCCATGTAAAAACAATAGGAGTTGCCATACACTTAAAAAGGAAGGAAAAAATCATTTGGAGAACAGCAGTTGCCACGTGGGGGGCGATGACAGAAGACAATGTGACAAGCTAAATGGATGCATTGGAAAATCAAGAAAGTATAGCGCTATGTCAATGAAAGCGGATGAAAAAACCTACTTCCTGACTGCCTTCCTCATGTCTGGCAACACGACAGGATCCCCGGTGTTGGTCGTCGTCGTGCGAGAAGATGACTTGGTGGAAGGGGTGTCACCGGCAATGGGGGCGCCTTTGTTCAACCGAGCAGAAACACGGGTTGGCGTTGGCGCCTGTTTCTTCGTAACTGCTCGTCCACCAGTTGTCGGCTCGCTGCACGTATGAGATGGAGGGAAAAAGGTGGCAATTGTCAAACAGAAAACTCGTTGCCGCGCTTGACAAAAACAAGTGCAAAAAAGGATGAGTCTGTTCGAAGAAAATAGACAAAGCAAAAAACTAAAATAAAAGTTGAACCTCTTCCTGGCAGCTATGGGGTCGGTCCTAGACCTCTTGCCAGCAGAACCCTGCCCAACACCCTCTGGAGCCCTCCCCCTCTTTGATGGAAAAACCCCCTCGCCTCTCGCAGCCGTGTGTTGTTTCACTTTCTCCGGTTGGGGGACATCTGTTACATCCTTGCCCTTGTTACCACCTGCATGAAAACTGTGCGCCGCTGCGACAGTTCGTTGTTTTGAAGCACCACGTGATGATCGGGTGTGATAGATTCCAACGTTCACATACAACGGGTGTAAGACAGATTTACACGTGCAAACACTTAGGTTGACTTGACGAGCCTAGCATGTACAGACACGGCCTCGGAACACAGAAGACCGAAAGGTCGAGCATGAGTCGTATAGAAGATACGATCAACATGAAGATGTTCACCGATGTTGACTAGTCCGTCTCACGTGATGATCGGACACGGCCTAGTTGACTCGGATCATGTTATACATAGATGACTGGAGGGATGTCTATCTGAGTGGGAGTTCATTGAATAATTTGATTAGATGAACTTAATTATCATGAACTTAGTCTAAAATCTTTACAATATGTCTTGTAGATCAAATGGCCAATGTTGTCCTCAACTTCAACACGTTCCTAGAGAAAACCAAGCTGAAAGACGATGGCAGCAACTATACGGACTGGGTCCGGAACCTAAGGATCATCCTCATAGCTGCCAAGAAAGATTATGTCCTACGAGCACCGCTAGGTGAAGCACCTGCTTTCCCTGCAGAACAAGACGTTATGAACGCTTGGTAGACACGTGCTGATGATTACTCCCTCGTTCAGTGCGGCATGCTTTACAGCTTAGAACCGGGGCTCCAAAAGCGTTTTGAGCGACACGGAGCATATGAGATGTTCGAAGAGCTGAAAATGGTTTTCCAAGCTCATGCCCGGGTCGAGAGATATGAGGTCTCCGACAAGTTCTTCAGCTGTAAGATGGAGGAAAATAGTTCTGTCAGTGAGCACATACTCAAAATGTCTGGGTTGCATAACTGCCTGACTCAGCTGGGAGTTAATCTCCCGGATGACGCGGTCATTGACAGAATCCTTCAGTCGCTTCCACCGAGCTACAAGAGCTTTGTGATGAACTTCAATATGCAGGGGATGGAAAAGACCATTCCTGAAGTATTTGCAATGCTGAAATCAGCAGAGGTAGAAGTCAAAAAGGAACATCAAGTGTTGATGGTGAATAAAACCACTAAGTTCAAAAGGGGCAAGGGTAAGAAGAACTTCAAGAAGGGCGGCAAGGGAGTTGCCGCGCCTGGTAAGCAAGCTACCGGGAAGAAGCCAAAGAATGGACCCAAGCGCGAGACTAAGTGTTTTTATTGCAAGGGAAGTGGTCACTGGAAGCGGAACTGCCCCAAATACTTAGCAGACAAGAAGGCCGGCATCACAAAAGGTATATGTGATATACATGTAATTGATGTGTACCTTACCAGTACTCGTAGTAGCTACTGGGTATTTGATACTGGTGCGGTTGCTCACATTTGTAACTCAAAGCAGGAGCTGCGGAATAAGCGGAGACTGGCGAAGGACGAGGTGACGATGCGCGTCGGGAATGGTTCCAAGGTCGATGTGATCGCCGCCGGCACGCTACCTCTACATTTACCTACGGGATTAGTTTTAAACCTCAATAATAGTTATTTAGTGCCAGCTTTGAGCATGAACATTGTATCAGGATCTCGTTTAATTCGAGATGGCTACTCATTTAAATCCAAGACTAATGGTTGTTCTATTTACATGAGACATATGTTTTATGGTCATGCTCCAATGGTGAATGGTTTATTCTTAATGAATGTCGAGCATAATGTTACACATATTCATAGTGTGAATACCAAAAGATGTAAAGTTAATGATGATAGCCCCGCATACTTGTGGCACTGCCGCCTTGGTCACATAGGTGTCAAACACATGAAGAAGCTCCAATGCAGATGGACTTTTGGAGTCTCTTGATTACGAATCATTTGACACGCGTGAACCATGCCTCATGGGTAAAATGACCAAGAGTCCGTTCTCAGGAACAATGGAGCGAGCAACCAACTTATTGGAAATCATACATACTGATGTGTGCGGTCCAATGAGTGTTGAGGCTCGCGGTGGCTATCGTTATGTTCTCACCCTCACTGATGACTTGAGTAGATATGGGTATATCTACTTAATGAAACACAAGTCTGAGACCTTTGAAAAGTTCAAGGAATTTTGGAGTGAGGTTGAGAATCAACGTGACAGGAAAATCAAGTTCTTGCGATCAGATCATGGGGGAGAATACTTGAGTCACGAATTTGGCACACACTTAAGAAAATGTGGAATAGTTTCACAACTCACGCCGCCTGGAACACCTCAGCGTAATGGTGTGTCCGAACGTCGTAATCGCACTCTATTAGATATGGTGCGATCTATGATGTCTCTTACTGATTTACCGCTATCATTTTGGGGCTATGCTTTAGAGACTGCCGCATTCAATTTAAATAGGGCTCCGTCGAAATCCGTTGAGACGACACCGTATGAATTATGGTTTGGGAAGAAACCTAAGCTGTCGTTTCTAAAAGTTTAGGGATGCGATGCTTATGTCAAGAAACTTCAACCTGAAAAGCTCGAACCCAAGTCGGAAAAATGCGTCTTCATAGGATACCCTAAAGAAACTATCGGGTATACCTTCTACCTTAGATCCGAAGGCAAGATCTTTGTTGCCAAGAATGGATCCTTTCTAGAGAAAGAGTTTCTCTCAAAGGAAGTAAGTGGGAGGAAAGTAGAGCTCGATGAAGTATTACCTCTTGAACCAGAAAGTGGCGCAACACAGGAAAATGTTCCTGAGGTGCCTGCACCGACTAGAGAGGAAGTTAATGATGATGATCATGAAACTTCAGATCAAGTTGCTACTGAACTTCGTAGGTCCACAAGGACACGTTCCGCACCAGAGTGGTACGGCAACCCTGTCTTGGAAATCATGTTGTTAGACAATGATGAACCTTCGAACTATGAAGAAGCGATGGTGGGCCCGGATTCCGATAAATGGCTGGAGGCCATGAAATCCGAGATAGGATCCATGTATGAACACAAAGTATGGACTTTGACTGACTTGCCCGTTGATCGGCGAGCCACAGAAAATAAATGGATCTTTAAGAAGAAGACAGACGCGGATGGTAATGTGACCATCTATAAAGCTCGGCTTGTCGCTAAGGGTTATCGACAATTTCAAGGGTTGACTACGATGAGACTTTCTCACCTGTAGCGAAGCTGAAGTCCGTCCGAATCATGTTAGCAATTGCCGCATTCTATGATTATGAGATATGGCAAATGGACGTCAAAACGACATTCCTTAATGGTTTCCTTAAGGAAGAATTGTATATGATGCAGCCGGAAGGTTTTATCGATCCTAAGAATGCTGACAAGGTGTGCAAGCTCCAACGCTCGATTTATGGGCTGGTGCAAGCATCTCGGAGTTGGAAAATTCGCTTTGATGAGATGATCAAAGCGTTTGGGTTTATGCAGACTTATGGAGAAGCCTGCATTTACAAGAAAGTGAGTGGGAGCTCTGTAGCATTTCTCATATTGTATGTGGATGACACACTGTTGATGGGAAATGATATAGAATTCTTGGAAAGCATAAAGGCCTACTTAAACAAGTATTTTTCAATGAAGGACCTTGGAGAAGCTGCTTATATATTAGGCATCAAGATCTATAGAGATAGATCAAGACGCCTCATTGGTCTTTCACAGAGCACGTACCTTGACAAGATATTGAAGAAGTTCAAAATGGATTAGTCAAAGAAGGGGTTCTTGCCTGTATTGCAAGGTACGAGATTGAGCACGGCTCAAAGCCCGACCACAGCAGAAGATAGAGAAAAGATGAGTGTCGTCCCCTATGCCTCAGCCATAGGGTCTATCATGTATGCTATGCTGTGTACTAGACCTGATGTAAACCTTGCCGTAAGTTTGGTGGGAAGGTACCAAAGTAATCCCGGCATGGAACACTGGACAGCGGTCAAGAATATCCTGAAGTACCTGAAAAGGACTAAGGACGTGTTTCTCGTTTATGGAGGTGACGAAGAGCTCGTCGTAAAGGGTTACGTCGATGCTAGCTTCGACACAGATCTGGATGACTCTAAGTCACAAACCGGATACGTGTATATTTTGAATGGTGGGGCAGTAAGCTGGTGGAGTTGCAAGCAAAGCGTTGTGGCGGGATCTACATGTGAAGCAGAGTACATGGCAGCCTCGGAGGCAGCACAAGAAGCAGTCTGGGTGAAGGAGTTCATTACCGACCTAGGAGTCATACCCAATGCGTCGGGCCCGATGACTCTCTTCTGTGACAACACTGGAGCTATTGCCCTTGCCAAGGAGCCCAGGTTTCACAGGAAGACTAGGCATATCAAGCGTCGCTTCAACTCCATTCGTGAAAGTGTTCAAAATGGAGACATAGAGATTTTTAAAGTACACACAGACCTGAATGTAGCAGATCCGTTGACTAAACCTCTCCCTAGAGCAAAACATGATCAACACCAGAACTGCATGGGTGTTCGATTCATCACAATGTAACTAGAATATTGACTGTAGTGCAAGTGGGAGACTGTTGGAAATATGCCCTAGAGGCAATAATAAAATGGTTATTATTATATTTCTTTGTTCATGATAATTGTCTATTGTTCATGCTATAATTGTGTTATCCGGAAATCGTAATACATGTGTGAACACATAGACCACAACACATCCCTAGTGAGCCTCTAGTTGACTAGCTCGTTGATCAAAAGATAGTCATGGTTTCCTGACTCTGGACATTGGATGTCATTGATAACAGGATCACATCATTAGGAGAATGATGTGATGGACAAGACCCAATCCTAAGCTTAGCTCAAAGATCGTGTAGTTCGTTTGCTGTAGCTTTTCTGAATGTCAAGTATCATTCCCTTAGACCATGAGATTGTGCAACTCCCGGATACCGTAGGAGTGCCTTAGGTGTGCCAAACGTCACAATGTAACTGGGTGACTATAAAGGTACATTACAGGTATCTCCGAAAGTGTCTGTTGGGTTGGCACGAATCGAGACTGGGATTTGTCACTCCGTATGATGGAGAGGTATCTCAGGGCCCACTCGGTAATGCATCATCATAATGAGCTCAATGTGATCAAGTGGTTGATCACGGGATCATGCATTACGGTACGAGTAAAGTGACTTGCCGGTAACGCGACTGAATGATGTATTGGGATACCGACGATCGAGTCTCGGGCAAGTAACGTACCGATTGACAAAGGGAATTGTATACGTGATTGATTAAGTCCTCGACATCGTGGTTCATCCGATGAGATCATCGAGGAGCATGTGGGAGCCAACAGGGTATCCAGATCCCGCTGTTGGTTATTGTCCGGAGAGGCTTCTCGGTCATGTCTGCATGTCTCCCGAACCCGTAGGGTCTACACACTTAAGGTTCGGTGACGCTAGGGTTGTAGAGATATGAGTATGCAGTAACCCGAAAGTTGTTTGGAGTCCCGGATGAGATCCCGGACGTCACAAGGAGTTCCGGAATGGTCCGGAGGTGAAGAATTATATATAGGGAGTGTAGTTTCGACCATCGGAAGAGTTTCGGGGGTCACCGGTATTGTACTGGGACCACCGGAAGGGTCCCGGGGGTCCACCGGGTGGGGCCACCCATCCCGGAGGGCCCCATGGGCTAAAGTGGGGAGGGGAACCAGCCCCTGGTGGGCAGGTGCGCCCCCCTTGGGCCCCCATGTGCCTAGGGTTGGGAACCCTAGGGGAGGGGGCGCCTCCACTTGCCTTGGGGGGTACTCCACCCCCTTGGCCGCCGCCCCCCCTAGGAGATCCCATCTCCTAGGGCCGGCGCACCCCCCTAGGGGGCCTATATAAAGGGGGGAGGGAGGGCAGCTACACCTCAAGTCTTGGCGCCTCCCTCTCCCCTGCTACACCTCTCGCTCTCTCGCAGTAGCTCGGCGAAGCCCTGCTGCGATCATTGCTGCATCCACCACCATGCCGTCGTTCTGCTGGATCTTCATCAACCTCTCCTTGCCCCTTGCTGGATCAAGAAGGAGGAGATGTCATCCGCTCTGTACGTGTGTTGAACGCGAAGGTGCCGTCCGTTCGACACTTGGTCATCGGTGATTTGGATCACGGCGAGTATGACTCCATCATCCCCGTTCTCTTGAACGCTTTAGCTCGCGATCTACAAGGGTATGTAGATGCACTCTCCTCTCGTTGCTAGTTGACTCCATAGATTGATCTTGGTGAAACGTAGGAATTTTTTTGTTTTCTGCAACGTTCCCCAACATATTGAGCCCATCCCGATGAGAGGACTGTTGGTGATGATGACGGTGATGATTTCCCCCTCCCAGAGGGAAGTTTCCCCGGCAGAACAGCTTCGTCGGAGCCCTAGATTGGTTCCGCCTCGTGGCGGCGGAGTTTCATCCCGTAAGCTTACTTTTGTTTTTTCTCGGACGAAAGACTTCATATAGCAGAAGATGGGCACCCGAGGCCTGCCAGGGGGCCCACGAGGCAGGGGGCGCGCCAATGGGGTAGGGCGCGCCCCCACGCTCGTGGCCAGGGTGTGGGCCCCCTCGGGTATTTTATTCGCTCAATATTTTTTATAAATTCCAAAAATGACTTCCGTGAAGTTTCAGGACTTTTGGAGTTGTGCAGAATAGGTCTCTAATATTTGCTCCTTTTCCAGCCCAGAATTCCAGCTGCCGGCATTCTCCCTCTTCATGTAAACCTTGCAAAATAAGAGACAATAGGCATAAGTGTTGTGACATAATGTGTAATAATATCCCATAATGCAATAAATATTGATATAAAAGCATGATGCAAATGGATGTATCAACTCCCCCAAGCTTAGAACTCGCTTGTCCTCAAGCGGAAGCCGATAACGATAAATATGTCCACATGTTTAGAGATAGAGGTTTCGATAAAATAAAATACGGACATGAGGGCATCATGATCATCCTTAGAACAGCAACACACACACACGCGCGCGCGCGCGCCCACACACACACACATATATATATATATATTGTCATATGATCTCTTATGCTGAAGTAACAATTCAATCACAATTTCAAGTAGGAATCATAAACTTCATTGAAAACTAACAAACTACATTCTCAGTCATTGAAGCAATTGCAATTTAACATAACATCAGAAAGAGTCAATAAGAGCTTTTCAGCAAGTCCACATACTCAACTATCATTTAGTCTTCCACAATTTCTAACACTCACGCGATATGTATGGTTATGAAGTTTTAGCCTGACACAGAGAAAGATAGGGGCTTATAGTTTTGCCTCCCAACTTTTTACCTCAAGGGTAATGTCAACAATAATAGTTCATGAAAACTCCCATCTAATTAGCTATATGTATCTGGATCTTACCAACACATTGTGCTTGCCAAAGGATAAAATGTAAAAGGAAAGGTGAAGATCACCATGACTCTTATATAAGGTAGAAGATAAAAGTAAAAGATAGGCCCTTCGCAGAGGGAGGCAGAGGTTGTCATGCGCTTTTATGGTTGGTTGCACAAAATTTTAATGCAAAAGAGCGCCACTTTATATTGCCACTTGTGATATGGACCTTTATTATGCAGTCCATCGCTTTTATTTCTTCCACATCACAAGATCTATAAAGCTTATTTTCTCCACATTAATAGATCATACATATTTAGAGAGCAACTTTTATTGCATGCACCGATGACAACTTACTTGAAGGATCTATCTCAATCCATAGGTAGGTATGGTGGACTCTCGTGGCAAAACTGATAAGGGCACGACCTCGGACGTGCTGCTAATTTTGCCCGATCTTTCACGATGCAACAACCGTGACTAAATTTCACTAATAAAAGTTTCCAATTACGTGAGATACACGCAACCTGGAACTGTGGTAACAACAACTGACTAGCAATACCTCGGCAAACAAGCCACCTCTTGTCGGTGTAGACATCACCAGCACGCAATCCGTCGTCGTCGACGGACCTCAAGCCACAAGCAAGCAAACTCTCGATCACGAGAATCCTCCCGCCATAGTGTAATTTTCTTGATAGAAAATCTCACAATAATAAACAAGATGAATGCCCAGAGGACCGCTTCATAGTCTGCCCAAACTCTAAAGAAACTAACCTAAAAAAACTATAAAGTCTGGACGGCCAAAACTATATATAGCTAGATACAAACCGACCCTGATGAGTTCAGCCTAAACAAGGCACGCAGGCCGTATTACATGCATGATTTACCTACCCTTGCTTGACTTGTGGCGCAGCCGATTTCCTTGCTGTAATTGTTAAGATCTTCTATTTTTGTTTTCTTTTTTCAAACGTACATAGCTGGCTGATTGATATCTGCATGTACACGCAGACTCCTTCCCTTCCTATTTTCTAGGACATGCAGATCGGTGGTTTGTATATCCCGTGAAACACACCTAACAAATCTGGCGCATGTTGTAGTCACTTTCCTTTTAATTCTCCATGTTCTCCGCGTCCTGTTATTTCTCCAAACGCATGCACGGTATTGTTTTCCAAATCGGTTAGTAAACAAACAATTCCTTTCTGGCTTTGTGCGTGCATGCACTTGTATGGACCCATCTAATCTAGCAACTCTCTCATGATTAACATTAACTCCTTTGTGTATTATGGGCAGAAAGTCTGGACCACATAATATACACAAGTGCTCATCTTTTCCGTTGCTAAGATGTGTCATCTCTTCTATAATTTTATGGTCCTTGTCTTGGTTAACTAACTTTCTGGCATCTTCCTCCACGACCTGCACCGTAGTCGTCTCATCCATTATGTCCTCTGTTTGCACCCCTTTGTCGACGACTGCCGCAGTTGCTTGCAACCCCTTGTCATTGACTGGTGTATTCACCATGACTTGTGTATCGCGCATGTTTGCGGTAGGGCATGCCGCATCATCCTCCCTCTCTTGAAGGGAAACCGTCCTCGGTTTCGAGTTGTCCTTCAAAGATCTCCCTTTCTGTACTTTCAGCACCATATCTGAGCAAATCGATTTCTCTTCCATTGGTTTTAGTGTCATTTGCTTCCCATCATGAACAAAAGTATATGTATTCATCCTCCCGGCATGTGTTGCATTGCGGTCGTATTGCCATGGCCGTCCATGTAATAAACCACATACCTCTAATGGCAAAACGTCGCATTCCACCTCATCCATATACTGTCCAACTTTAAACGGCACACGCACCTTATGTGTAATTTTGAGCTGCCCACAATTATTCAACCATTCCAAATGATGTGGTTCATCATATCGCCATGTGGACAAGACAAGTTTCTCCACCAACATCTTGCTGATTCCATTGGTGCAACTACCTCCGTCAATCATCAATTTACACACCGTTCCCTTGATGTCGCACTGAGTCTGAAACAAGCTCTAGCACTGCCCTTTATCCACCTTATTACTGCTACCATCATGTACCCTCTTGAGTTGTACATTCAGCCCACTCATTGGTGATGTCGCTTCCACTTTTATTGCCGTGTCCACATGCGCCTCTGAAACCTTGTGAACAATAGGTACTGTTTGTTTCTTCTCATCTGGAGTAATCACCATCGCAGTTGACTTGTTGACCCCCTTCACCACCACCTTATTAATTTTAGCATTGTGCTCCAAGACTTTGACTTTCTGATTACGTGCCTCCACTGGAGCTGCGACCATGGTCGTCACAAGGGGCACCACAATACTGTCACGACGAGAAGGTCAAAATTCTGCCCTTAAAAAGTTTCGGAAATCCTTCCAAATAGTCGTCGAGTAATGTAACTTTTTGTCACGTTTCTCCTTACGCCACAAGTCATACAACTCATCATCCACACACTCCAGTGCAAGATCCAAAGCAATAAACTCATCGAAATTAGAATCCTGTGAAGCACACTTGTCAAACGTACTTTCCATCCTATTTTCCCATGATCTATACTCTGTCGGTGTAGCATCACTGTCCAACCAGGCTGTGATTTTTGGCGTCTCCATCTTGTCATTGTGGGACTTGTATCCATAATAGTCAGAGTCACCATACATCCTCAACTAAGAAGAACAAATGCACCGTGAGAAACCCAGTAATCTGATACCACCTGATAAGGGCATGACCTCGGACGCGCCGCTAATTTTGCCCGATCTTTCACGATGCAACAACCGTGACTAAATTTCACTGATAAAAGTTTCCTATTACGCGAGATACACGCAACCTGAAACTGTGGTAACAAAAACTGACTAGCAATACCTCGGCAAACAAGGCACCTCTCGTCGGTGTAGACGTCACCAGCACGCAATCCGTCGTCGCTGACGGACCTCAAGCCAAAAGCTAGCAAACTCTCGATCACGAGAATCCTCTCGCCAAAGTGTAATTTTCTTGATAGAAAATCGGAAATGTTAACGCCCACACGTGTGGGCGTTCACCATCCCGACCACACGCAAGCATCTCCGTTGGCAGCTGTTTGCACGAATCTTGGAACAAACCGGTGTCAGGACCCTGATTCTAAGTCACACCGATCTAGCATGTAACACCTCATATCACTTTGCGGCCTCACGCACGGTATTCCCACGGGTGTCGCCTTACCATGGCCCGGGACCGTTTGCGCCTTTTGGCTCACGTATATGATAGTGTCGCTAGCATCCATATGACAAAGAACCCGGGCCAACATGACTAGTCGTGAACCCAAAGTGGCACTAACTTACGGGGGCAAGTATACATGAAACAACATCGAGCATGTCGGTCAGCAGCGTGTGAATCCGGGCTGTAGCAACTAGACTAACAGGACTCCGGGAACCCGGGCTGTAGCAGGCTAGGCAGGACTCCGGATGTCACCGCATGACATTTCCCCGAAGGGACAGACACAGGAACGAAGTGAATCACATGCCGGCCAGTCTGAATGTTCCGGAGCAGTAGTGCTGGGCTAGCAGGACTCCGGTAAACCGGGCTGTAGCGGACTACCATGGCTCGGTGGAAGCACTAGACTACATTTCCCCATAAGAGAGGCTACCAAGGATAGACAACTAGGTTGTCGGATCCCACACATAGCAATACACGTTACACGTACGCATAACATGCAAGTATGTGCTGTACAACATGGCATCACAACATAATGCAAACTCATATAGATAAAGGCCCAGAAGAGCCACATAGCATTAATACAAACAGGGGTCACATGACCCATCATTCAGAGCATACAAGCAACGGAAGCATTACATGTCTGAGTACAGACAACTACAAAAGAAAAAGGCTGAGAAGTCTGACTATCTACAAGACCCTCCCAAGGGTACGAGATCGTAGCTGAGGTAACAAGCTACTAGTCGAAGTCCAAGCGGAACCACTAGTAAGACCCAAGTCTCCGCTGCAAAAACATAAATAAAGCAACGTGAGTACAAAGGTACTCAGCAAGACTTACATCAGATCCTATTATACATGCATTTGTATCAAGAAGGTAATGTGGGGTTTGGTTGCAGCAAGCCAGCTTTGACTCAGTGGCTATCCTGTTCTACGACTACAAGAACTTCTTTGAGGTGATATGGCGCACACGAGTCCACCAGTTACCACACAATACACTACTATGGATTCATCGCCGTCTCCCTACGAGAAGGCCATCCATAGCACTCACACCTGTCTTGAGCATTTTCGAGTATCCACTTCAAGTTGTCTATGTACCACGTAAGCATCCAAGAAGTCCATAACCGAGGACATGACTATTCAAATAGATCATGATAACCCTGCAGGGGTGTACTTCTTCACACACGCTCTCACCACTTATCACCATGTACACGTCATGTACCTCGGCAACCTTCAAGCGGAAGCCTGGCGAGGGTGTCGGCCATGACCTGACGAACCGCACAAGACTCTAGTCCAGGTTTATCGCCTATTCAGGTTCCATCCGCAAGGAGATCCGGCCGGGGTGTCGCTCATGGCCCCAAACGATATGTGCAGGGTTCCCAATCCCACCTCGCCGGATGGATCTACGCTTGGTACACTGTGCCACTTGTGCCTAGTCTGTCCCAAGCCCACCTGGCCGGGTGCCACTTGGTAGACTACTAACACTACCTACAAACACCGGAAACTATTTGCAACTCCTGGATAGAGACCAAGTCGGTTAATAAGTCGAGAGTGGTCGAGTTACCGGAACCCAATGTGTGGTAGTAACTAGTCATTGGACAACATACACAGAACTCAGTGCTTAAGGACGGTTCCAGTGAGACAATCCACCATGTACTCCTACATGGCCTCTCACCGCTACCTTTACCAAATCGTGTTCACATGCTTAACTCTCAACACCAGAACATATTGTACCATTCCAATTCATTCCCAATGAATCAGACCTGACACAACTCTAAGCAATAGTAGGCATGGCATGGCAAGAACACAACATGGCTCGATCAACTCCTACACATGCTAGTGGGTTTTAACTATTTACTGTGGCAATGACAGGTCATGCAGAGGAATGGGTTCAACTACCGCAGCATAAAGTAGCAGTTGAATCGTTGTTGTCCTAATGCAATAAATGAGATTAGGAGCGAGAGAGTAGGATTGTATCGGAATGAACAAGGGGGTTTGCTTTCCTGGTAGATCAACGGAGGGGGCATTGCTCCTCTGACAGGTACTCTGGATCGGTCTCCGGAGCAATACCTATCAAGAAGGAACGGTGTCGACAATCAATACACAAGCATATGCAACAATATGATGCATGAACATGGCATGAAGATGTGATGTTGTTTGAGCTAATGCAACTAGCATTCATTTGGTTAAAGTCCATTTGAACTAAAGATTCAAATGCAACTCCAAAATAAGCTCTTATAAATGCCATTCATGTGTTTTCATATATACAACATGTATAGGTTGGTTTTTCATGCATGAAAATGGTACAGATGGATAGATTGAATTTTTCTGATAATTTTTCATATATAAATTATTTCAATCTGAGCTACGGTTGAATTTCTATGAATTTTTGAAGTTTATATCATTTTCTAGAATTTCCTAATTTATTTTAATACCAGAAAATGATATATTGCATCAGCATGACAGCAGCATTGCGTCAGCAGGTCAAAGGAGCTGACCAAGTCAAACCTGACGTGTGGGGTCTACACGTCAGTGACTCAGTTAGTTCACAGGGGGTTTATTTAGCCTAATTAGGATTAGTGGGCGCCGGGCCCACTGGTCAGTGACTAACTAGGTAACTAACCTAGGTTAATTAGTGTTAATCTAGTACTAACGAAATGTCAGGGGGGTGGCCCACGCGTCAGTGACATAAGGAGGAGGTCAAACTAGGCCCACCCAGTCAACAGTCAGCGGGGTCAAAGCCACCGGCGAGCCCCGAGACGGCGGCGCGGCTCGGAAAACGCCCACAGGGCACGGTTTTACTCGTGGTTTGCTGCTACGGCTAGCTAGCGATGCGGCGAATCTAATGAAGCGAACGGGAGGAGCTAGGGTGGCCTGAGCCGACGGCGGCGAGCTCTTTTGCGGCCGCCGGAGTTCGGCCATCGGTGGTCTTGCTACTACGGCGTGCTAGCGGGCGAGCGGATGCACTAGCGAGGCTCTACGGGGTGCGGGGAGAGGTTTGGACTCGCCGGGGCGACCATTTGGTCACCGGAGCTACGTCGGCGACAAGCTCAAGCGGCGACGGTCACGGTCATCGGCGAGGCAGCAGCTACGGCATGCCAGCGAGCAAACGGAGAGGGGGAGGAGAAGCAGCAGCTCACAGCAGTCTCGGTGGGCTTGACGGCGAGCTCGGGGAAGCATTGAAGACGGCGGGGTGGCGATGGGGATCCACGGCGGCCGGAGATGAAGACGGCGGTGATGGAGGCGCTCCAGGGCCTCCCGAGGCGCGTGGCTTGACGGAGAGCTTCATGGCGAGGTGGCGGAGCTTGCGGACACGGAGAGAGGCGAGGGGGAAGGCGATGGATGCGACAACGGTGACCGGTGGCGACGGCAGCGCTCGGCCGTGAGCGAGAAAGCGAGGGAGAGGAGAGGAGAGAGCTGGGGGGAGTGAGAGAGGGCCGAGGGGGAGTGCGTGGCGTCGTCGGGTGCCTCCAGCGGCGAGCGGGGAAGCAGGAGGTGGCCGGCGCATGCTCGCGCGCGTCGGGCACACGCGCACCGTCCTCCTGGCAGGAGGTAGGCGACGACTGGCGTCGGCCAGCTGGCTGGGCTGGCCTGCTGGGCCAGGCCAGGCTGCACAGGGGCTGCAGGTAAGCGCCAGGTAAGCTTTTTTTCTATTTTTATTTTTGTTTTCTATTTTTCTGACATTTGTTTTGATTTAATAAAATACTAAATCATTTTATTTACTTATGCCAATTTTTGCAGGAGCTAGTGGTATTATTCCAGAGCTCCTCAACAACTAACATAATTTTTGGACATATATTATATATATAACAAATATATATCCAAAGCAAATAATTATTCATTAAATCCAAATGCCCAAAATAAATATCTATGAGCTCCTAATAATATTGGTTTGATTTTTATCTCTATCCAATATTTTCACAGAGCAACATGAACATTTTCTTGGACCTTTTTGGAGCAAATTTTATCTGGGTCATTTCCAGAAATGATTCTGAGGGTTTCACAAATCCTCATTTCAAATTTAAATGAAATTTAAACATGATGCAACATGAAGGCTATCCTAGGTCATACCAGAACTAGGGATGTGACAACTCGCCCCCACTCAGAAGAATCTCGTCCCGAGATTCAGGAGTCGGCGGCAAGAAAGTGGGGTACTCAAGTCGAAGATGATCTTCACGCTCCCAAGTAGCTTCTCTCTCGGAATGATGGGACCACTGAACCTTGATAAACTTGATGTTATGACATCGAGTGACACGCTCTGCTTGATCAAGGATGCGAACAGGGTACTCTCGATATGTGAGGTTATCTTGGAGATCAAGCATATCGTGGTCCACTCCGCGGATGGGATCCGAGAAGCAACGCCTGAGTTGAGAGACGTGGAAGACATCATGAACTCGAGAAAGATGTGGGGGTAGTTCCAATTGGTAGGCAACCTCTCCTCGTTTAGCAAGAATACGAAAAGGACCAATGTTACGAGGAGCCAACTTGCCCTTGATACCGAATCGATGGGTACCCTTTAGAGGAGTAACCCGAAGGTAAGCCTTATCGCCAACTTCATAAGCCACTTCCTTATGACGACAGTCATACTAGCTCTTTTGACGAGATTGGGCGGTTTTCAAATTCTCACGAATGATGCGAACTTGCTCTTCTGCCTCCTGGATGATATCCGGTCCAAAGAATTGTCTTTCACCGGTTTCAGACCAATTCAAAGGTGTTCGACATCTTCGTCCATACAGAACCTCAAAAGGAGATTTCTTGAGGTTGGATTGGTAGCTATTGTTATAAGCAAACTCGGCAAAGGGAAGACACTTCTCCCAATCCATACCGAATGAGATAACGCAAGCTCTGAGCATGTCTTCGAGAATTTGGTTGACCCTTTCCACCTGACCACTCGACTGAGGGTGGAAAGCGGTACTGAAAGAAAGATGGGTGCCCATGGCAGTTTGGAAACTCTCCCAGAAATGAGAAGTGAAAAGACTACCACGATCTGAATTGATCTCTAGTGGAACACCATGAAGTGACACTATTCGAGAAATATATAAGTCAGCAAGCTGACTAGCAGTGATACTCTCTCGAACAGGTAGGAAGTGAGCCACTTTGGAAAGACGATCAATGACTATGAAGATAGCATTATTCCCTCTCTTGGTCCTGGGAAAGCCGGTGATGAAGTCCATACCAACTTTATCCCATTTCCACTCAGGAATAGCTAAAGGCTGAAGGGTGCTAGCAGGTCTCTGATGTTCTGCCTTAACGCGACGACAAACGTCATAGTTAGCAATGAACTCAGCGATTTCTCTCTTCATCCTAGTCCACCAGAACCTCTGGCGTAGGTCCTGATACATCTTAGTACTACCGGGATGAATCGTGAGAGGAGATTCATGAGCCTCCTTAAGGATCAGTTGTCGAAGATGCTCCTTCTTGGGGACCACCAGGCGGTTTCCGAAGAAAACAACACCTCGATCATCTAATGAGAAACTACCAGCAATACCCTTGGCAATGTTTCTCTTGATCCGGGTAATCCCCGTATTATGCTTCTAGGCTTCTATGATATGATCCACAAGAGTAGGTTTCGCCACCAAGGTAGAAAGGAATCCATGAGGAGCAATGTGAAGATTAAGTTTACAGAATTCCTCATGGAGAAGTGGTTGGCCCTGCTGCCACATAAGATTATTGCAATAGGAC
Organism: Triticum monococcum; assembly: GCA_034509565.1. NCBI lineage: Eukaryota > Viridiplantae > Streptophyta > Magnoliopsida > Poales > Poaceae > Triticum > Triticum monococcum. Next base: position 680,013,197 of record CM067845.1, read on the forward strand.
TCACAACTTAGCGCATCAGCCATGACATTTCCCTTGCCTGGGGTGTAGGTAATCCTAAGTCGTAATCTGAGATCAACTCCAACCAATGTCTTTGCCTAAGGTTCAAATCTGGTTGGGTGAAGATATACTTGAGACTCTGGTGGTCGGTGTATATCTCGCAACGTTTACCGAGAAGGTAATGTCGCCAGGTCTTAAGTGCATAGACTACGGCTGCAAGCTCTAGATCATGTGTAGGATAATTCTCCTCATGTGGATGCAACTATCGAGATGCATAGGCAATCACATGGCGATCTTGCATAAGGATGCAACCTAGTCCCTGTCGTGAGGCGTCGCAGTAGATAACAAAGTCTTTAGTGAAATCCGGTGGCACAAGTACGGGAGCAGAAGTCAGGCGTCTTTTCAGTTCCTGAAAACTGTACTCACACTGTGGGGACCACTCAAACTTTTTATCTTTCTTGAGAAGTTCTGTTAGTGGTTTGGCCACTTTGGAGAAGTTCTCAACGAAGCGGCGATAATAACTGGCTAGACCAAGGAAACTCCTAACTTGTTTAACTGTTTCAGGCGGAGTCCAATCAAGAACTGCCTGAACTCTCTCGGGATTGACAGCAATGCCCTTACCAGATATTACGTGGCCTAGGTAGGTCACTTCTGGCAATCAAAATTCACACTTGGAGAACTTGGCATAAAGGCGATGTTCTCTGAGTTTTTCTAACACAAGTCTAAGATGTTCGGCATGCTCTTCCTCGTTCTTCAAGTAAATAAGAATATCATCGAGGTAAACCACGACGAACTTATCTAAGTACTCCATGAAGATCGAGTTCATCAAGCGGGAGAACATAGCTGGAGCATTGGTTAGACCAAAAGACATGACGGTGTACTCGTACTGGCCATAACAAGTGACAAAAGCCGTTTTAGGAATGTCCCCGTTTCTGATCTTGATTTGGTGGTAGCCTAACCTCAAATCCATCTTGGAAAAGACTGAGGATCCAGTGAGCTGATCATACAGATCGTTGATCCTGGGGAGTGGATACTTGTTCTTTATCATGACCAAATTAACGGGACGATAATCTACAACCATTCGGTCCGTACCATCCTTCTTCTTGACGAAGAGGACGGGGCAAGCCCAGGGAGAGGAACTAGGACGGATGAAACCCTTATGCAAGAACTCATCAAGTTGGTTCTTAAGCTCGGCTAGCTCTAAGGGTGCCATCTTGTAAGGTCTCCTAGAAATTGGGGCGGTTCCAGGGATAAGATCTATGACAAACTCTACATCTCCATCAGGTGGAATACCTGGCAGTTCCTCTGGAAAGACATCCGGAAAGTCGCGGACTACCGGGATATCTTCAAGGTCAGGAAGAGGGCTGGCATTTAGAGAATAGAGTTGACGCTTTGCAATTTTGGTGGAGACAGTGACTATCTTGCCAGAGGGGTGTGTGAGCTAAACAGACCCGGTGTAACAATCAATCTTGGCATAATGAGCTTTCATCCAGTCCATTCCCAAGATGATGTTAATATCTGAAGACTTAAGGGATATCAAGGAAGCTAGGAATACAAGTCTGTCAACATGTATTTCATTGCCATAACTTATCCTAGAAGTTTGCCATTTGGATCCAGGAGTTTGAATAAGTAGTGGGGAGGGCATATCACAAAATGACATGTCGTGCAAGCGGGCATAACTTTCAGAAATGAAGGAGTGAGATGCTCCAGTATTGAATAGAACCGAAGCTGGGTGACAGTTGACAAGGAGTGTACCAAGAACGACATCTGGATCATCATGAGCGTCTTTAGCTGAGACGTGATGCACACATCCATGTTCAGTGGGAGCTAACTTGACACTGATCATCTTGTGTGATGGCTTACTACCACGGCCGACAGACTTCTCGGGCTGGGATGGAGCAACACTGGTCTGAGTGCAAATACGGGCAATGTGGCCTGGCTCTCCACATTTGTAACAAATATTGGAGGTAGGACGTGGACCCGCATTGGCAGGTGGTCCACCAATAGGCATGGGTGTAGCATACGGTTGAACTGGGTGAGGTGCCACACAAGAAGGCCTTGGTGTATAACCGGGTGGAAGAGCGGAGTTCGGAATCCAAATCCGGCGCTTCTGAGAACTAGAACCGGAGGAAGAACCCAAATCACAGGTGTGCTTACGAGACTCCTCGTAAGTGAGTTGAGCTGTCTCTACATTAATGGCCTTGTTCACAAGAGCCTGGAATGTATTGCAATGGTGCAAGTGGAGATCACGACGCAACTTGGGGTTGAGACCCTTCCGAAACCTAGCCTTCTTCTTGGCGTCTGTGGACACTTCTTCTGTAGCATAGCGGGCAAGGTTCTCAAACTCTCTACTATAAGCATCAACGGTCATCTTACTCTGGGTGAAACTACAGAACTCTTCTCTCTTGCGGTCAATGAGAGCCCGAGGAATGTGATGCTCGTGAAAGGCCTCAGTGAAATCTCTCCAGGTGGTTATCTGGCTAGCTGGAAGCATAGCCTCATAGTTCTGCCACCAAAGACTAGCAGGACCTTCCAGGTGATAAGTAGCATAGGTGACCTTGTCACTTTCAGCTACGTTCACAGAATGGAGCTTGTGTGTGATACCACGGAGCCAGTCATCTGCATCGAGTGGCTCGATGAAATGATGAAAGGTAGGTGGGTGCAAGCGAATGAAATCATGAATGGTTACAGACCCTTTGAACTGACGTGCGGTGTTCTCCTCGATACGTGCCAACAAGCGGTTAGACTCACGCTTGTTCCTCTCCAGCTCTAACATGAACTCTGCCAATGAAGGTTGGTCAGGAGGATCCTCATCCCTACCATCTCCGTGGTTCTGGCTACGAGCAACAGAACTTCGTTTAACTGATGACATCCTTAGAAACGAAACTAAGGACGGATCAGCATCAACTATAGACTATAGAATGTAGGACAAGGAAATTAGTAACTCTCAAACTCCTAGGGCAATTCCGGCAGCATAACGGCAGTAAAATGCTCAGAATGAGACATCCTGCTAAAATGGGGTAGTAACATACTCAACATCATCACTCAAGGTTCTGGGATAGTACTAAACAGACTACACCGGAAGTACTCGAAAACTGGGATATGACTCTGATCAACCAATCCTATGGGACTACGGAGTAGTAACACGTGATCCTGATAGACGGAAGAGAAAGCCTAGTTCCTTAACCCCGTAGGAAAGGTAGGACGACTCAGATCAGAAGGCCATGAGGTATAAGGAGTAAAAAGAGCCTTACGTTCCTTTCCACAATCAATTCCCTTACATAACTAAAGAATTTCTAGACTCAACTTCGACCAGCTGGCTTGGAAATCCTACAGGCAGTCAGGCTCTGATACCAAAGCTGTCGGGACCCCGATTCTAAGTTACACCGATCTAGCATGTAACACCTCATATCACTTTGCGGCCTCACGCATGGTATTCCCACGGGTGTGGCCTTACCATGGCCTGGGACCGTTTGCGCCTTTTGGCTCACGTATATGATAGTGTCGCTAGCATCCATATGACAGAGAACCCGGGCTGACATGACTAGTCGTGAACCCAAAGTGGCACTAACTTATGGGGACAGGCATACATGAAACAACATCAAGCATGTCAGTCAGCAGCGTGTGAATCCTGGCTGTAGCAACTGGACTAACAGGACTCCGGGAACCCGGGCTGTAGCAGGCTAGGCAGGACTCCGGATGTCACCGCGTGACATTTCCCCGAAGGGACAGACACAGGAACGAAGTGAATCACATGCCGGCCAGTCTGAGTGTTCCGGAGCAGTAGTGCTGGGCTAGCAGGACTTCGGTAAACTGGGCTGTAGCGGACTACCATGGCTCGGTGGAAGCACTAGACTACATTTCCCCATAAGAGAGGCTACCAAGGATAGACAACTAGGTTGTCAGATCCCACACATAGCAATACACGTTAGACGTACGCATAACATGCAAGTATGTGCTGTACAACATGGCATCACAACATAACACAAACTCATATAGATAAAGGCCCAGAAGAGCCACATAGCATTAATACAAACAGGGGTCACATGACCCACCATTCAGAGCATACAAGCAAGGAAGCATTACATGTCTGAGTACAGACAACTACAAAAGAAAAAGGCTGAGAAGCCTGACTATCTACAAGACCCTCCCAAGGGTACGAGATCGTAGCTGAGGTAACAAGCTACTAGTCGAAGTCCAAGCGGAACCACTAGTAAGACCCAAGTCTCCGCTGCAAAAACATAAATAAAGCAACGTGAGTACAAAGGTACTCAGCAAGACTTACATCAGATCCTATTATACATGCATTTGTATCAAGAAGGTAATGTGGGGTTTGGTTGTAGCAAGCCAGCTTTGACTCAGTGGCTATCATGTTCTACGACTACAAGAACTTCTTTGAGGTGATATGGCGCACACGAGTCCACCAGTTACCACACAATACACTACTATGGATTCATCCCCATCTCCCTATGAGAAGGCCATCCATAGCACTCAGACCTATCTTGAGCATTTTAGAGTATCCACTTCAAGTTGTCTATGTACCAGGTAAGCATCCAAGAAGTCCATAACCGAGGACACGGCTATTCGAATAGATCATGATAACCCTGCAGGGGTGTACTTCTTCACACACGCTCTCACCACTTATCACCATGTACACATCATGTACCTCGGCCACCTTCAAGCGGAAGCCTGGCGAGGGTGTCGGCCACGACCTGACTAACCGCACAAGACTCTAGTCCAGGTTTATCGCCTATTCGGGTTCCATCCGCAAGGAGATCCGGCCGGGGTGTCGCTCACGGCCCCATACGATATGTGCAGGGTTTCCAAGCCCACCTCACCGGATGGATCTACGCTTGGTACACCGTGCCACTTGTGCCTAGTCTGTCCCATGCCCACCTGGCCGGGTTCCACTTGGTAGACTACTAACACTACCTACAAACACCAGAAACTATTTGCAACTCCTGGACAGAGACCAAGTCGGTTAATAAGTCGAGAGGGGTCGAGTTCCCGGAACCCAATGTGTGGTAGTAACTAGTCATTGGATAACATACACAAAACTCAGTGCTTAAGGACGGTTCCAGTGAGACAACCCACCATGTACTCCTACATGGCCTCTCACCGTACCTTTACCAAATCGTGTTCACATGCTTAACTCTCAACACCAGAACATATCGTACCACTCCAATTCATTCCCAATGAATCAGACCTGACACAACTCTAAGCAATAGCAGGCATGGCATGGCAAGAACACAACATGGCTCGATCAACTCCTACACATGCTAGTGGGTTTTAACTATTTACTGTGGCAATGACAGGTCATGCAGAGGAATGGGTTCAACTACCGCAGCATAAAGTAGCAGTTGAATCGTTGTTGTCCTAATGCAATAAATGAGAGCAGGAGCGAGAGAGTAGGATTGTATCGGAATGAACAAGGGGGTTTGCTTTCCTGGTAGATCAACGGAGGGGGCACTGCTCCTCTGACAGGTACTCTGGATCGGTCTCCGGAGCAGTACCTATCGAGAAGGAAGGGTGTCGACAATCAATACACAAGCATATGCAACAATATGATGCATGAACATGGCGTGAAGATGTGATGTTGTTTGAGCTAATGCAACTAGCATTCATTTGGTTAAAGTCCATTTGAACTAAAGATTCAAATGCAACTCCAAAATAAGCTCTTATAAATGCCATTCATGTGTTTTCATATATACAACATGTATAGGTTGGTTTGTCATGCATGAAAATGGTACAGATGGATAGATTGAATTTTTCTGATAATTTTTCATAGATAAATTATTTCAATCTGAGCTATGGTTGAATTTCTATGAATTTTTGAAGTTTATATCATTTTCTGAAATTTCCTGATTTATTTTAATACCAGAAAATGATATATTGCGTCAGCAGGTCAAAGGAGCTTACCAAGTCAAACCTGACGTGTGGGGTCCACACGTTAGTGACTCAGTTAGTTCACAGGGGGTTTATTTAGCCTAATTAGGATTAGTGGGCACCGGGCCCACTGGTCAGTGACTAACTAGGTAACTAACCTAGGTTAATTAGTGTTAATCTAGTACTAACTAAATGTCAGGTGGTGGCCCACGCGTCAGTGTCACAAGGAGGAGGTCAAACTGGGTGTCGGGGGTGTCTGATCCCTCGCACACCTATGGGGATCGGCGGGCCGAGCCCCTTTTGGTTCGGCAGGGGGCGGTGGATGCACAAAGAGCAGATCGAGGCGAAACACACGGGCGAGACGATCGGTTTACCCAGGTTCGGGCCGCACGGATGCGTAAAACCCTACTCCTGCTTTGGTGGTTGTATTGAGTTCTTGCTCGGGAGCGGCGAGTGCTACAGTACACTCGAGCAGCTGGCGAGACCGAGCGTGAGAATGGCTCTCCCTCCCCCCTCTCTGTTGCGCATGGGCCTCCTTTTATATGTCTAAGGGGTCACCGACACATGGCAACAGAGGTGAGGGTAAAAATGTAAAAGGGGTGGTAGTTGGAGCCACCGCCTGCTACAGTCGTGTCCTACCTAACCCTGACGGCAGGGGACAAAGGCATTAAATGCCTATCTATGTCGCTTAGACGGGGCGGAAAGGGACCGTCAGGGGCGCCACCGTTTGCCACGATGGCTCCTTGTCAGCGCCTGCTTGCCACCGCATGCCCCCGGCTGCACAGCCTCCCGCCACGTACGCCAGGAATGGTCCCAGGGTGACACGTTGGTGGGTGAGCTGGAGCGCGGGCTGCGGGGTAGTAGCTTGCCGTGGCAAGTGCCTTGCCGCGGGTGTTGCCTTGTCACGTCCGGGAGGTTGTCGCTCACCAGGTCTTGTCGGGGTGCGTGGTGCGCCGCAGCGAGCTTCTTGAGATGCTTTGGTTGGTCTTCCCGGCAAGCTCCTCTTGCCGGGGTCTCGTCTCCTTCCCGGCAAGCTCCTCTTGCCAGGGTCTTGTCTCCTTCCCGGCAAGCTCCTCTTGCCGGGGGCTCTGTGCTTTGGTTAGCCTTCCCGGCAAGCTCCTCTTGCCGGGGCCTTGGACACTTTGTTCTTGAATGGCTCCTAAAGGAACCATGGAGGGTCTTGGCGGTCACCCGGCAAGCCTTGCCGCGGGTTGCTGCGACTGCCCGTGCACAAGTTCGGGATACTAAGGTACCCCTACTTTAGTACACCAACACTGGGCTCACCCAGTCAACGGTCAGCGGGGTCAAAGCCACCGACAGCTTGACGCCGGTGAGCCCCGAGATGGCGGCGCGGCTCGGAAAACGCCCACAGGGCACGGTTTTACTCGTGGTTTGCTGCTACGGCTAGCTAGCGATGCGGCGCATCCAATGAAGTGAGCGGGAGGAGCTGGGGTGGCCTGAGCCGACGGCGGCGAGCTCTTTTGCGGCCGCCGGAGTTCGGCCATCGGTGGTCTTGCTACTGCGGCATGCTAGCGGGCGAGCGGATGAACTACCGAGGCTCTACGGGGTGCGGGGAGAGGTTTGGACTCGCGGGGGCGACCATTTGGTCACCGGAGCTGCGTCGGCGACGAGCTCAGGCGGCGACGGTCACGGTCATCGGCGAGGCAGCGGCTACGGCATGCCAGCGAGCAAACGGAGAGGGGGAGGAGAAGCAGCAGCTCACAGCGGTCTCGGTGGGCTTGACGGTGAGCTCGGGGATGCACTGAAGACGGCGGGGCGGCGATGGGGATCCACGGCGGCCAGAGATGAAGACGGCGGTGATGGAGGCGCTCCAGGGCCTCCCGAGGCGCGTGGCTCGACGGAGAGCTTCAGGGCGAGGTGGCGGAGCTCGCGGACACGGAGAGAGGCGAGGGGGAAGGCGATGGCTGCGACAACGGTGACCGGTGGCGATGGCAGCGCTCGGCCGTGAGCGAGAAAGCGAGGGAGAGGAGAGGAGAGAGCTGGGGGGAGTGAGAGAGGGCCGAGGGGGAGTGCGTGGCGTTGTCGGGTGCGTCTAGCGGCGAACGGGGAAGCAGGAGGTGGCCGGCGCGTGCTCGCGCGCGTCGGGCACACGCGCGCCGTCCTCCTGGCAGGAGGTAGGCGACGACTGGCGTCGGCCAGCTGGCTGGGCTGGCCTACTGGGCCGCTGGGCCAGGCCAGGCTACACAGGGGCTGCAGGTAAGCGCTAGGTAAGCTTTTTTTTCTATTTTTGTTTCTGTTTTCTATTTTTCTGACATTTGTTTTGATTTAATAAAATACTAAATCATTTTATTTACTTATGCCAATTTTTGCAGGAGCTAGTGGTATTATTCCAGAGCTCCTCAACAACTAACATAATTTTTGGACATATATTATATATATAACAAATATATATCCAAAGCAAATAATTATTCATTAAATCCAAATGCCCAAAATAAATATCTATGAGCTCCTAATAATATTTGTTTGATTTTTATCTCTGTCCAATATTTTCAGAGAGCAACATGAACATTTTCTTGGACCTTTTTGGCGCAAATTTTATCTGGGTCATTTCCAGAAATGATTCTGAGGGTTTCACAAATGCTCATTTCAAATTTAAATGAAATTTAAACATGATGCAACATGAAGGCTATCCTAGGTCATACCAGAACTAGGGATGTGACAACATGATGCGCATTGTTTCGAATTTGTGTTTGCAGTCAGTTCGTGGGAGAATTTTGAGGGTGAATTTGAAGTCGCGGTAGTTGCCATTGAACCCTAGATCTAGTTAGTTGGGTTTTGAAACTGTAATATGAGGCGAACTTGATAGTTTCATTAACTATCATGATTGTGTGGCAACTAACTCTCTGAACAAATGTGATAGTTGCCACAAATGTGTTTCCCCTTTGTGGCAACAAATTACTGAAATGACTGTGCTAGTTGCCACATATAAGCTTTCACATGGGGCAACTATTTTTATTGAATGACTGAGATAGTTGCCACACACACGCTCTTCCATGTGGCGACTAAATTTGCTGAATTACTGTGATAGTAGCCACCAACATGCTTTTTATTTGTGGCATCTAATTTTTCTGAATGATTTGTGATAGTTACCACACTATGATAGTTGCCAAAATCGGTAGTCAATGCAGTTTCAGGAGCCAACTGCACTAGGCGGCAACTAATGTGCACATCAAGTGTGCCTGTTGCCACATGGATAGTATATTCATGTGGCGAATAGAATGTGAACACACTGTCTGTTGCCATTCTGCAGATAAGACAGTGTGGCAAATTGGCTGCATAATGTGGCAACCAAATTTGCATATCAATTCTGTCAGATGCTATACATATGCTTTGCATGTAGCAAGTTTTTGGCTGACCACCATGACAATTTGGTCCGTTCCTATCTCAGCAGAATGGCTCCTGGCGATCATCAAAACGATGATGATGATTTCATGGATCCACCACAGCGTAATCGGGCAACTGGACGGAGAAAAGAGGGTGATGAGGTAAATGTTCACACATCCCCCCTTCCTCCTGATTTATGTTACTGGTTGACACCTCGAGCTTGCAGTCATCTGACACGAACTAAAATTTCATGACATTGCAAAACATGGCAACAACTGATCACTATTTGCAAAAACATGGCAACAACTGATCACTTTTTGTCTGTTTTTTTGCAGAAGAAGAAACATATTCACAACAGAGCCTCCCAAGAACGACTGACTGCGTTGACTGACAAATTCACCGACGATCAGAAGGGGGCTGCTGCTGAGATGGGTATGCAGTCTATGATGGATGTCCGGTGCACGAACCTTGTCAACCCTGCATGCGACTGGCTTGGTGAGATCTACGACCCCGCCTCCAGGGAATTCGTGATTCCGGGACGTGGAAGACTACCGTTGAACGAGGAATCCGTGTTCTGCACTTTGGGTGTGCCTCATGGACATATGAAAGTCCCGTATGAGGTCAACAATGAGATCGAGGAAGCGCTGTTCCCCTGTTTGTTTCCTGGGTCTGAATCCATGCCGAACACGTCCGCAGTGGCAGATTCGCTGCAGGCCATGACGACGCATGGAGATGTTTTCAAGATGAAGCTACTCATGTACCTCATCTCAGCTGTTTTCACGCCGACCACCTCTCTTCACCCAAGCAACAAATGCTTCCCCATCCTGGTGAATGATCCATCTTTACTACTTTATTTTCCTTTGATCTTTTTGGCTCTGATGTCATGTGTAAAGCTAGTGACTGCCAGCGTTTTCCGATGTTTTTTTCCATTTGATTTCTGATGCGGCAACCTTTTTTTGTCCTGAAATTTTGTGTGGTGCAGGCGGATCTGGGAAATGTGAAGAACATGAATTGGTGTAAGTTTATTGCCGACTTCCTGCACGATGCATTCTCAAGCAAGATGTACCAAAAGGGTCGTCGACTGCATTTAATGGTATTTTTTACCAGTTCTTTCTGTGAACACTATTTTTTAACACACTTTTATTCGTGCATGGCAACCTGATCATAACAAGATGGCAACCTGATCATATCAAGATGGTAGCTGCCATAATGACAATATGGCAACTGGCATAATGACAATATGGCAACTCCCATCATATTAGTATGGCAACTGTCATCATACTAACTGCCATCATAACAACATGGCAACTGCTATCACACTATGATGGCAATTAGCACATGGAGATGTCATCTTCTTCTTTTTTTCTATTCTTTCATGCACCTCAACTTGATTATCATGGGAACATATATTATCATGTTTTCCTCCACACAGTACCCATGATGGCAACTGATATTTATTTCTTTTTAAAATTGTCATGCATCAGCTCATGTACGTCGACTATCTTGACCTGTCCACCGTGGATTTCACTGGGACAGGAGGCCCGCCGCCTGCGCACAAGTTTGCTGTTTCTGCGTGGACTATCAACGTTGTCAAGGCTGTGCTTGCCGCAGACAAGGCTACTGACACCACATATGGAAAACTGTAGGTTAGTTCTGGTTTCTTTGCCGACACGGCATGCCTACAAATTGGCATGAGGCAACCGTCTGTGGGTCATAAGAGATGACTACCTTTGTTATCCATGGCTGTCTGAGTACTGTATCCATGTGTCATTCCACATGGAAACCCTTTTCATTCGTGCTTAAACTTACGTTCTCTCTCTTACGTCCTAGCTTTTTTTTCTTTTTTTGTTCTTTCCAGCTGATGGCCAAGCATGCTATAGACTACAGCGTGTTTGGGGGGCCTCAAAACTTTGGAAAGTGGATGGACGTGTACTCAGCTCCATCTTGCCCTGCCGAGGTAATCAAAAGATCTACATCTATGGTTTGCCGTGGAGTATTTTTTGATGGCGTGCAAGTGATTGCAATACGGTGGTCATTGATGCTTCTTTGTTTCGTGCACAGGCGAGGGCACCTGTTGAGCATCTAATAGGGCAGTTTGCATCTGGAATGACAGGCTTGCTTGGGAAGTTGGTTGAGGGGAGGACGTCCCTTAGTGGCTCTGACAGCGACGCGGTTGCGAGGCAGTTCACTTTGTTTGTCCCAGAACGTACACACCGGCCAACCGGTTGCCGTGGCCGGTATGACTACAACAGTTCCCAAGAGCCTGCTGACACACAAGATGAACTAGGTGGAGATGTTGGTCTCAGCAAGGATGACGACGATGTCATGGAGAATGTGCAAGAGGACACCTATGATGATGATCATGCTGTCACCGGCATGACACCATGATCTCCATCATCATGATCTCCACCATCGTGTCTGCATGAAGTTGCTCGCCAACTATTACTTCTACTACTATGGCTAACACGTTTAGCAAAAAAGTAAAGTAATTTACATGGCGTTTCTCAATGACACGCAGGTCATACAAAAATAAAGACAACTCCTATGGCTCCTGCCGGTTGTCATACTCATCGACATGCAAGTCGTGTTTCCTATTACAAGAACATGATCTCATACATCACATATATATCATTCATCATTCATCACAACTTTGGCCATATCACATCACATCACACTTGCTGCAAAAACAAGTTAGACGTCCTCTAATTGTTGTTGCAAGTTTTACGTGGCTGCAATAGGGTTCTAGCAAGAACGTTTTCTTACCTACGCCAAAACCACAACGTGAATTGTCAATTTCTATTTACCCTTCATAAGGACCCTGTTCATCGAATCCGATCCGACTAAAGTGGGAGAGACAAACACCCGCCAGCCACCTTATGCAACTAGTGCATGTCAGTCGGTGGAACCGGTCTCACGTAAGCGTACGTGTAAGGTTGGTCCGGGCCGCTTCATCCCACGATGCCGCCGAATCAAGATAAGACTAGTAACGGCAAGCAAATTGACAATATCAACGCCCACAACTACTTTGTGTTCTACTCGTGCATAGTAACTCCGCATAGACCTAGCTCATGATGCCACTGTTGGGGAACATTGCAGAAAACAAAAAATTTCCTACGTTTCACCAAGATCAATCTATGGAGTCAACTAGCAATGAGAGGAGAGTGCATCTACATACCCTTGTAGATCGCAAGCGGAAGCGTTCAAGAGAACGGGGATGATGGGGTCGTACTCGCCGTGATCCAAATCACCGATGACCAAGTGCTGAACGGACGGCACCTTCGCATTCAACACACGTACGGAGCGGATGACGTCTCCTCCTTCTTGATCCAGCAAGGGGGAAGGAGAGGTTGATGAAGATCCAGCAGCACGACGGCGTGGTGGTGGATGCAGCAATGATCGCAGCAGGGCTTCACCGAGCTACTGCGAGAGAGAGAGAGGTGTAGCAGGGGAGAGGGAGGCGCCAAGACTTGAGGTGTAGCTGCCCTCCCTCCCCCCTTTATATAGGCCCCCCTAGGGGGGTGCGCCGGCCCTAGGAGATGGGATCTCCTGGGGGCGGTGGCCAAGGGGGTGGAGTACCCCCCCCCCCAAGGCAAGTGGAGGCGCCCCCTCCCCTAGGGTTCCCAACCCTAGGCGCATGGGGGCCCAAGGGGGGGCGCACCAGCCCACCAGGGGCTGGTTCCCCTCCCCACTTCAGCCCATGGGGCCCTCCGGGATGGGTGGCCCCACCCGGTGGACCCCCGGGACCCTTCCGGTGGTCCCAGTACAATACCGGTGACCCCCGAAACTCTCCCGATGGCCGAAACTCCACTTCCTATATATAACTCTTCACCTCCGGACCATTCTGGAACTCCTCGTGACGTCCGGGATCTCATCTGGGACTCCGAACAACTTTTGGGTTATTGCATACTCATATCTCTACAACCCTAGCGTCACCGAACCTTAAGTGTGTAGACCCTACGGGTTCGGGAGACATGCAGACATGACCGAGAAGCCTCTCCGGTCAATAACCAACAGCGGGATCTGGATACCCATGTTGGCTCCCACATGCTCCTCGATGATCTCATCGGATGAACCACGATGTCGAGGACTTAATCAATCCCGTATACAATTCCCTTTGACAATCGGTACGTTACTTGCCCGAGACTCGATCGTCGGTATCCCAATACCTCGTTCAGTCTCGTTACCGGCAAGTCACTTTACTCGTACCGTAATGCATGATCCCGTGATCAACCACTTGATCACATTGAGCTCATTATGATGATGCATTACCGAGTGGGCCCTGAGATACCTCTCCGTCATACGGAGTGACAAATCCCAGTCTCGATTCGTGCCAACCCAACAGACACTTTCGGAGATACCTGTAATGTACCTTTATAGTCACCCAGTTACGTTGTGACGTTTGGCACACCAAGGCACTCCTACGGTATCCGGGAGTTGCACAATCTCATGGTCTAAGGGAATGATACTTGACATTCAGAAAAGCTATAGCAAACGAACTACATGATCTTTGAGCTAAGCTTAGGATTGGGTCTTGTCCATCACATCATTCTCCTAATGATGTGATCCCGTTATCAATGACATCCAATGTCCATAGTCAGGAAACCATGACTATCTTTTGATCAACGAGCTAGTCAACTAGAGGCTCACTAGGGACGTGTTGTGGTCTATGTGTTCACACATGTATTACGATTTCCGGATAACACAATTATAGCATGAACAATAGACAATTATCATGAACAAACAAATATAATAATAACCATTTTATTATTGCCTCTAGGGCATATTTCCAACACAATATCCATCAACATCTTCACCAGCACCATCTCATCTCAAAACCCTAGTTCATCTCTTGTATCCAATCTTTGTATCCAAACCTCGGATTGGTACCTGTGGGTTGCTAGTAGTGTTGATTACTCCTTGTAGTTGATGCTAGTTGGTTTACTTGGTGGAAGATCATATGTTCAGATCCATTATGCATATTAATACCCCTCTGATTATGAACATAAATATGCCTTGTGAGTATTTACGTTTGTTCCTGAGGACATGGTAGAAGTCTTGCTATAAGTAGTCATGTGAATTTGGTATTCGTTTGATATTTTCATGAGATGTATGTTGTCTTTCCTCTAGTGGTGTCATGTGAACGTCGACTACATGACACTTCACCATTGTTTGGGCCTAGAGGAAGGCATTGGGAAGTATTAAGTAGATTTATGTGTTGCTTCGTAAGGGGCTGATTTGGATCCACATGTTTCATGCTATGGTTAGGTTTACCTTAATACTTCTGTTGTAGTTGCGGATGCTTGCAATAGGGGTTAATCATAAGTGGGATGCTTGTCCAAGTAAGGACAGTACCCAAGCACCGGTCCACCCACATATCAAATTATCAAAGTATCGAACGCGAATCATATGAACGTGATGAAAACTAGCTTGACGATAATTCCCATGTGTCCTTGGGAGCGCTTTTCTCTATATAAGAGTTTGTCCAGGCTTGTCCTTAGCTACAAAAAGGATTGGGCCATATTGTTGCACCTTATTTACTTTCATTACTTGTTACCCGTTACAAATTATCTTATCACAAAACTATCTGTTACCAATAATTCCAGTGATTGCACAGAATACCTTGCTGAAAACCGCTTATCATTTCCTTCTACTCCTTGTTGGGTTCGACACTCTTACTTATATACGGCGGCAGGGGTGATCACCCGTTTGACATGTGATCTCAGTTTTGTCAGACTTGCATCGACTAGCGCAAGGAACAAGCTTGCTAGGTGTAATTACTAGTACTATATATGAACAAGCTACTCAACAAGATCAATTTTAAGATCTGGCTGGTAACATGGCTCCCTTTGTTTCTAAGCGTTGACTCCAAAGCATGTGATACTCTGAGAGTAATTCTAGATCCAAAACTCAAAAAGGGTAATTATGATTTTTACAAAGTATGTAGCTGCTAATTAAGATTACCATGTTTGGCCATTTGATGGGATGCCCATAGTTCATTGTTGTTATCGAGGAGAGCCACAGTGGGGCGGGTCTCTTCTCTGGGCGTCGCACAGGACGGGGTCGTGGTAGTCGACCGCGCGGTGGTCATAGGCGCACCACGGACGACAGCGATGGTTCGCCCAATCTGGGTCTGGGCAGGCCGCCGGCGGCACGGGTCGTCAGCGTGGCCTCTGGGAGGCAGAGGACTGGCATTGGGCTGGTGGGTGGTGGCGGCGCTGGCCTGCTGCAGCGTGGCGGCCGGGGCTTTGCGGGCCCAATTCAGGCCTGGTCGGACCAGGGGTGGCCTGGTGTGCCCCGCTGCCGCGTCCGGAGGGCGACCACGACAGTGCTGGAGGCACGGGCCTCCCGCATGACGGCGGTGGAGGTGGTTTCCTCCGGTGCTGCCACTCCTGATTTCTGGCGCTCCTTTCTCCATCCTCTTGGCCTCATGGTGGTGATCTCGGTGCGGCGGCACAGGGGGCTTCAAGACCGCGGTGGCGCATGCAAGTGAGCTCCAAATCGGTTGGGCAGTGGAGTTCGGGATGCAGGAGAAATCCCTGCTGGTTTTTCCGGCACCGACGTGGTGACGTCTGCGGGTGCCGCCATTCCTTCCCGAAGGGTGCCTGTGGTGCCCATCCCCCACTCCCCACTGCGTGCCGGGGGAAACCCTAGGACCCGTCCGAACAGCATTGTCGTCGGCGTCCCATTCCTTCTTAGAGGTGTTGTTTGTTTCGCGGTGGTGCGAAGCCTTGGATGGTGGCGGGACGATTCCGTTGGGCGCATTGATGGTGGTTCATCCACGCTTTGTCGTGCTGCCGTTGTTGGCATTTGTTCTTTTTCTTCGTTCTTTCTCGTTTCTTTTGGGCTTGATGTGCTGCTCGCCCTAGCTGCTGCTATGTGATCGGATTTGGTTGCTTTATAATATAAAGCGGGGGAAACCCGTTTTTGATAACCATCTGGTCACTACCTTTCATTTTTTTAATAATTTTGTTGTGCGCATGCAAAGCTTAGATGGAGTATTTTGTATCTTTTTAATATTAATAAATTGGCTTTTATTACAAAAAACCCTTCACATGGTCCCTTCTCCTCCTGATATGTGCGCTTGACATGTTTATTTTTAACTAGGAAAAGGACTCGTGCGTTGCAATGGGATAATAAAATCATGGTCTTAAAATCAAGTTTAAAATATTCCCACTCCATATATATACGTGTATTTGACAATTTGTGCACTAACCAAAGTGTATGTGGACGGAAGACAAGTGCATTCTAACATGCTCACAATGGGTTGATGTTGGATTTGATCCTTGAGGCGTATTTTTAGTACATGTATCTCCAATGACCAAGTGTTGCAACGGGAGGAAAAAATACCATAATCTCCAATGACCATGATCACATTTGCTGCACAACTTAGATACACTATCATTGTCAATTTCGTGAAATCATATGTAATTTTTTAAACTCATGAACGTATTTGAAATCGTGAACATTTCTTAAATACATGAACACTTTTACAAATTTTCAAACAATTTCTAAAATCAGGAACATTTTGTGAATTCATGAACATTTTATACTTTTCGCAAGCATATTTTATAAAATTGTGAATATATTATTAACAAATTTCTTGAATCGACGAACGTTTCTAAGATGGACGAACATTGTTTTGATAATTGGTGATTTCTTTAAATTCACAATCATTTCGTGAAATGATAAACAATTTTTCAAACTCATGAACGTATTTGAAATCATGAACATTTTTCAAATTCATGAACACTTTGACAAATTTTCAAACATTTTCTAAATCAGGAACATTTTTTGAATTCGTGAACATTTTATACTTTTTGCAAGCATATTTTATAAAATTGTGAATATATTTTTTTTAGCAATTTTCTTGAATCGGCGAACGTTTCTAAGATGGACGAACATTGTTTTGGAAATGGGTGATTTTTTAAAAAAAATCGCGAACATTTTTCTATCGGACAAACATTTTTTTTGAAATGCATGATCATTTTCCGAATCAGCACACATTTTATGGATAAATAAACTACTTTGTAAGTCACCAACTGTTTTTGATTTTTTCGGATATTTTTTCATACATGAACATTCTTTGAATTGACGAATTTTTTTTCAATTTCATTAACATTTTTTAATAAATGAACTTTTTAAAATCATGAACATTTTTTTATTTCCCAAAACTTTGTCTTCAAAATTTCAAATATTTTTAGAATAAGAAAACCTTTTTTAAAGCGCGAACATCTTTTATATCCACAAACATTTTTTAATTTATTAAACATTTTATCTATACCAATATAAAAATACCCAAGGGGTCAGATCCAATTAATCTCGGCCATCAAATCATGTCAATCCAATGATCTAGACTGCTTCGATGTCGAGCGCTCAACACGTTTAGCGTGCAGTTAATTTCATGCTAAAAATAGTGCTAATCACATAATAACACGGAAATAATATCCTACTTAATATCCGCATGCACTTAATATAGTTTCAAATTAACGTGCATTGAACGTATGCATTGACTAGTTTTATAAGTGTATGTGTATACTATAAAAAATGTTTGCGTATTCACTACAAAAATATTATGTAGTCCGTTGCTTAGTACGCATGTGGATTTCGCCAAAAAAAGTACCTACATAGGGTCTTAGATCATGAAACATGTATCAAGAGAGAACCTTGTGCAAGTACAACATGCCCAAGGATTATAAACCTTTCCCGAATATTAACGTTTAATTTTGGATGTTGCAATATAGATCGCATGTATGAAATATAGATGGATTGTGCGCCATTGATTAATATTGCACCATAAATAGCATATAAAAATATTTGACATGTAAAATAACATTGTATTCAAATTCTACACATTTTTCTAATCAAATTTCATATATAACATGTTAAAATTGGAGTTGCGGTTTCAAAGATATGGCTATTTGAAAAGAAAAACATTCTCAATAGACTACGGGGTTATTAACACATATATCAGGGGGTTCATGTAGAACTGTAAAATAACGATTCGCTGGACTTAAATATGAACCGTGGGTTAATTAGTGTATAACTTAGGAGGTTTTGTGTAAAACGCAAAAAAAACGATTCATTCTGACTTAAGGGTGGACTGCGGGTTAATTTACGGAAAAGACAGGGGAGTTTCTGCAAAAATACATGACGTATGACCAGGCACACTATTTGTTTATTATTATGGCAGATTTCCCAAAACTTTTTCTTCAAAAGTTCCAACATTTTTAGAATAAGAAAAGTTTTTTCATAAACGCGCGAACATCTTTTGAATCCACATACATTTTTTGATTTATTAAATTTTTATTTCATAAGTGTACGTATATTCTATAAAAATGTTTGCGTATTCACTACAAAAAAATTGTGTATTCCGTTTGTTAGTACACATGTGAATTTCGCCAAAAAAAAGTTACATACATAGGGTCTTAGATCATGAAACATGTAGAAAGAGAGAACCTTGTGCAAGTACAACATGCCCAAAGATTATAACCTTTCCCGAATATTAACGTTTAATTTTACATGTTGCAATATAGACCGCTTGTAAGGAATATAGACGGATTGTGCGCCATTGATTAATATTGCACGGTAAATAGTATTTAAAAAATATTTTACATACAAAATAACATTGTATTTAAATTCTACACATTTTTCTAATCAAATTTCATATGTAACGTGTTAAAATTGAAGTTGCGGTTTAAAAGATATGGCTATTTGAAAAAAAAATCTTAAAACTATAAAATGACGATTCGCTTGACTTAAATATGAACTACTGGTTAATTAGCATATAACTCAGGGGGTTTTGTGTAAAGCACAAAAAAATGATTCGCTCTAACTTATAGGTGGACTGCGGGTTACTCCCTCTTTTCCGGTTTATAGGGCTTATCTTAAAATTTTAATTTTCCCATTTTGTATGGCTCAATTTGGTTGTTCCCCATCACATGTTCAGACTTCATGGTGCATTAAATCATTGCATGCAAGTATTAAAAGAAAACTGACCAATGCATGCACTTTATTCATGCATGCATTGCAATTAATGCATTCATAAACATAATTTTTTGAGAAAAACAAGAGCATTAATTGGGTGCTTTTGCAAACTACAAAAAATATTCCACCACTCATCATCTGCCTTGGTTGGTGAGATTTTTGAATTGAGCCTTATAAACCGGAAAGGATGGAGTAATTCACGGAAAAGACAAGGGGTTTTCTACAAAAATACGTGACGTGCGTCCAGAAGCACTATTTGCTTTATTATTAGGGTAGATTGCATGGATCTAATTTAACTACCGACCATCACTTTGAGATCATTACAGTGATGCAAACATGTCTCTTCTTTAGGGTGTTAGGGATTAATGGTTGCCCCAGTATACAATAGTGCCAGTAGTTAACTAAATGCTGATGTCGAGCCGTTCTTTTCATTCCTCCCAAACATAGTAAATAAGTTTCTAGTGCATTTGACCAAGGCAGAGCTACCATGTGTACCCTATACAGTATGTGAGAATTAGAAGAGCCAAATTAACAGTTTTCATAATTAGAAGGTACTCTCAAAGGCTAGTAGTATCAGCGGCGGAGTTATGTGTAGTTCTAAGGGGCCGCTGCCCCCCAACCCTTGCATATTTATTGAAAGAATTTTTTTAGAGGATTAAATTATGAATAGTTCAGTCATTTGGCCCCCAACATTGCATATTTTCTCTTTGCCCCCTCCCCGCTTTCAATTCTCCTCAAGCTCCGCCGGTGAGTAGCACGTAATATTGTTGGTTTTGGTATTATAGATGTTGATACTTAATTCTATATGGTTGGTAAAAAACTTTAAAATGGTTTGACTTTGAGAAAAAAATACACCACACATAGTTCAATTGTATTGTACTGTTTTGCAGACGTCTGTTTCCTTTTTATCTGCGAAAATAATTTGTTTGTTTATTATTCATATGCATGGCAGATAATATGGGGAGGAAGAGACATCAGGTGGACACGTATAGAGTCGAAGAATTGCGAAAGTTTACCGAGAATTATCAAGATAAGCTTGGTGAAGGTGTATTTGGAGTAGTTTACAAGGTACACATGAGTAGTTTACCTAATGTCGATGGCCAAAAACACCATAATCAGATCCTTCTCAATACAAACTGTGTAACACATCATGGGATGCATCTTTCTTCAAAACATAAATCATTTCACACCAGTAACATATTACATAATTCATGCATTATGAGCATTAAGCAGAGGCATGATCATTGATCAGGGCACGTGGAAAGATGGGAAACTGATTGCTGTGAAGGTGCTTAAGGGAAGATGGGTTGAAAATCAGCAAAATGAATTTAAGAGAGAGCTTAAAATCCTTAAGACCATCACGCCTCCAAATATTATAGAACTTGTTGGATTCTGCTATCAAGTTGGAAACAATTATAATACTACCACAAGTGGGGTTCATCAGATCGGTGCAGCTCTGTGCTTTGAGTATGCACCACCACGGAAGCCTTAAACCATATATTTCTGGTAAAATACAATATATTTGGATATGTTACTTTGATCATAATTTTTTTGCTTCAAAAAAGCATAACTGGAATAGAATTTTCTATGCACTTCTATTTCAAGGAGATACACTTGATTGGCGCACACACTATGGAATTATTAAAGGGATATGTGAAGGATTGAAATATCTTTATCATGATCACCCATCAGGAACAATTCTGCACTGAGACCTAAAACCTGACAACATTTTGTTAGATGATGACATGGTTCCAAAGATAGCGAATTTTGGTACAACAGAGCTTAACAATGACCAAACAACAGCGCTGACAAATATTTTCGGTGCAGCTTCGTAAGTATAGTTCATATTTGTGATGTATACCATGCAAACTAACTGTGGTTGCACTTTATCTACCAGTTCTTATATAATAACAACACGTCACATTCTTTTCTTTTTTAAGAGATAGCGAACCGCGACATTGTTATCTAAAAAACAAAAATGGAAACCCCTGACATTGTTAATATGATGCCACATGGGAGGTATGCGACACCAGAATTTAGAAACAAAGGACTAATCTCAAAAAATGTGACATATTCAGCCCTGGTGTCATAATCATGGAAATAGTAGCCAGGTCTGGTGCCTATGATGAAAAAGATGACATGTCCCACCAACAAGCTATTGAACTTGTAAGACAGAACTATTCACTATGTCTTGTGTTCTTTCCACCCTAGCAGATAATGTGTCAGTTATGATTTATGTTCTCATGATATAGTTTGCTTCTATCCCAATTTTATACAGGTATGTACAAAATGGAGAGACATGGTAGATGAAATACGCCTTTATCAAGTAGTAACATGTTTGGAGCTAGCCAAAACATGTTCACATATCGAATCAAACAAACGGACTAGAATAAAAGATGTCATGGAAAAGCTGGATGAGGTGGAGAAGATGGTTCCAGAAGAAAAAACAGCAGATAATCAAGTATGGCATTCGATACTCAGTCTGTGACTCTCAACATATGGGATGTCTTCACATAGTTGTAGCATGTGCATGTAATTTCAGATTGCTCACTTGATCTTACATGCATTAATATTCCTGATTAAGGTGCCTTAGGGCATGGAAGAAGGCGTCAATGAAGGAAATATGCCCTAGAGGCAATAATAAAGTTATTATTTATTTCCTTATATCATGATAAATGTTTATTATTCATGCTAGAATTGTATTAACCGGAAACATAATACATGTGTGAATACATAGACAAACAGAGTGTCACTAGTATGCCTCTACTTGACTAGCTCGTTAATCAAAGATGGTTAAGTTTCCTAACCATGAACAATGTGTTGTTATTTGATTAACGAGGTCACATCATTAGTTGAATGATCTGATTGACATGACCCATTTCATTAGCTTAGCACCCGATCGTTTAGTATGTTGTTATTGCTTTCTCCATGACTTATGCATGTTCCTATGACTATGAGATTATGCAACTCCCGTTTGCCGGAGGAACACTTTGGGTGCTACCAAACGTCACAACGTAACTGGATGATTATAAAGGAGTACTACAGATGTATCCAATGGTAGATGTTGGGTTGGCGTATTTCGAGATTAGAATTTGTCACTCCGATTGTCGGAGAGGTATCTCTGGGCCCTCTCGGTAATACACATTACACAAGCCTTGCAAGCATTGCAACTAATGAGTTAGTTGCGGAT
This sequence comes from Triticum monococcum, assembly GCA_034509565.1. Lineage (NCBI taxonomy): Eukaryota > Viridiplantae > Streptophyta > Magnoliopsida > Poales > Poaceae > Triticum > Triticum monococcum. Next base: position 680,035,599 of record CM067845.1, read on the forward strand.
GATGTATTACAGAACGAGTAAAGAGACTTGCCGGTAACGATATTGAACTAGGTATTGGATACCGAAGATCGAATCTCGGGCAAGTAACATAGCGATGACAAAGGGAACAACGTATGTTGTTATGCGGTCTGACCGATAAAGATCTTCGTAGAATATGTAGGATCCAATATGGGCATCCAGGTCCCGCTATTGGTTATTGACCGGAGACGTGTCTCGGTCATGTCTACATTGTTCTCGAACCGTAGGGTCCGCACGCTTAACGTTACGATGACAGTTATTATGAGTTTATGCATTTTGATGTACCGAAGGTTGTTCGGAGTCCCGGATGTGATCACGGACATGACGAGGAGTCTCGAAATGGTCGAGACATAAAGATTGATATATTGGAAGCCTATGTTTGGACATCGGAAGTGTTCCGGGTGAAATCGGGATTTTACCGGATCATCGAGAGGTTACCGGAACCCCCCGGGAGCCATATGGGCCTTATTGGGCTTTAGTGGAAAGGTGAAAGGGGCTGCCCATAGTGGGCTGCGCGCCTCCCCCCTCCCCTAGTCCTATTAGGACTAGGAGAGGTGGCCGGCCACCTCTCTCCCTCTCTTTCTCCTTGGGAGTCCTATTAGGAATAGGATTGGGGGGGAGTCCTACTCCCGGTAGGAGTAGGACTCCTCCTGCGCCTCCATAGTTGGCCGGCCAGCCCTCCCCCTGGCAACCTTTATATACGGGGGCAGGGGGCACCTCTAGACACACAAGTTGATCATTGAGATCGTTCCTTAGCCGTGTGCGGTGCCCCCTGCCACCAAATTCCACCTCGATCATATCGTTATAGTGCTTAGGCGAAGCCCTACATCGGTAGTACATCAAGATCGTCACCACGCCGTCGTGCCGACGGAACTCCTCCCCGAAGCTTTGCTGGATCGGAGCCCGGGGATCGTCATCGAGCTGAACGTGTGCTAAGAACTCGGAGGTGCCGGAGTAACGGTGCTTGGATCGGTCGGATCGGGAAGAAGACGTACGACTACTTCCTCTATGTTGTGTCAACGCTTCCGTTGTGATCTACAAGGGTACGTAGATCAGACTCTCCCCCTCGTTGCTATGCATCACCATGATCTTGCGTGTGCGTAGGAAATTTTTTGAAATTACTACGTTCCCCAACAGTGGCATCCGAGCCTAGGTTTTATGGTTTGATGTTATTTGCACGAGTAGAACACAAGTGAGTTGTGGGCGATACAAGTCATACTGCCTACCAGCATGTCATACTTTGGTTCGGCGGTATTGTTGGACGAGACGACCCGGACCAACCTTACGCGTACGCTTACGCGAGACCGGTTCCCTCGACGTGCTTTGCACATAGATGGCTTGCGGGCGACTGTCTCTCCAACTTTAGTTGAACCGAGTATGGCTACGCCCGGTCCTTGAGAAGGTTAAAACGGAGTCTATTTGACAAACTATCGTTGTGGTTTTGATGCGTAGGTGAGATGAGTTCTTGCTTAAGCCCGTAGCAGCCACGTAAAACTTGCAACAACAAAGTAGAGGACGTCTAACTTGTTTTTGCAGGGCATATTGTGATGTGATATGGTCAAAGCATGATGCTGATTTTATTGTATGAGATGATCATGTTTTGTAACCAAGTTATCGGCAACTGGCAGGAGCCATATGGTTTTCGCTTTATTGTATGCAATGCAATCGCGATGTAATGCTTTACTTTATTGCTAAGCGGTAGTGATAGTCGTGGAAGCATAAGATTGGTGAGACGACAACGATGCTACGATGGAGATCAAGGTGTCGCGCAGGTGACGATGGTGATCATGATGGTGCTTCGGAGATGGAGATCACAAGCACAAGATGATGATGGCCATATCATATCACTTATATTGATTGCATGTGATGTTTATCTTTTATGCATCTTGTCTTGCTTTGATTGACGGTAGCATTATAAGATGATCTCTCACTAAATTATCAAGAAGTGTTCTCCCTGAGTATGCACCGTTGCGAAAGTTCTTCGTGCTGAGACACCACGTGATGATCGGGTGTGATAGACTCTACGTTCAAATACAACGGGGGCAAAATAGTTGCACACGCGGAATACTCAGGTTATACTTGACGAGCCAAGCATATACATATATGGCCTCGGAACACGGAGACCGAAAGGTCGAGCGTGAATCATATAGTAGATATGATCAACATAATGATGTTCACCGATGAAACTACTCCATCTCACGTGATGATCGGACATGGTTTAGTTGATTTGGATCACGTGATCACTTAGAGGATTAGAGGGATGTCTATCTAAGTGGGAGTTCTTAAGTAATATGATTAATTGAACTTAAATTTATCATGAACTTAGTACCTGATAGTATCTTGCTTGTTTATGTTGATTGTAGATAGATGGCTCGTGCTGTTGTTCCGTTGAATTTTAATGCGTTCCTTGAGAAAGCAAAGTTGAAAGATGATGGTAGCAATTACACGGACTGGGTCCGTAACTTGAGGATTATCCTCATTGCTGCACAGAAGAATTACGTCCTGGAAGCACCGCTGGGTGCCAGACCTGCTGCTGGAGCAACACCAGATGTTATGAACGTCTGGCAGAGCAAAGCTGATGACTACTCGATAGTTCAGTGTGCCATGCTTTACGGCTTAGAATCGGGACTTCAACGACGTTTTGAACGTCATGGAGCATATGAGATGTTCCAGGAGTTGAAGTTAATATTTCAAGCAAATGCCCGGATTGAGAGATATGAATTCTCCAATAAGTTCTATAGCTGCAAGATGGAGGAGAACAGTTCTGTCAGTGAGCATATACTCAAAATGTCTGGGTATAACAATCACTTGATTCAGATGGGAGTTAATCTTCCAGATGATTGCGTCATTGACAGAATTCTCCAATCACTGCCACCAAGCTACAAGAGCTTCGTGATGAACTATAATATGCAAGGGATAAACAAGACTATTCCTGAGCTCTTCGCAATGTTGAAAGCTGCAGAGGTAGAAATCAAAAAGGAGCATCAAGTGTTGATGGTTAACAAAACCACTAGTTTCAAGAAAAAGGGCAAAGGGAAGAAGAAGGGGAACTTCAAGAAGAACGGCAAGCAAGTTGCTGCTCAGGAGAAGAAACCCAAGTCTGGACCTAAGCCTGAAACTGAGTGCTTCTACTGCAAGCAGACTGGTCACTGGAAGCGGAACTGCCCCAAGTATTTGGCGGATAAGAAGGATGGCAAGGTGAACAAAGGTATATGTGATATACATGTTATTGATGTGTACCTTACTAATGCTCGCAGTAGCACCTGGGTATTTGATACTGGTTCTGTTGCTAATATTTGCAACTTGAAACAGGGACTACGGATTAAGCGAAGATTAGCTAAGGACGAGGTGACGATGCGCGTGGGAAACGGTTCCAAAGTCGATGTGATCGCGGTCGGCACGCTATCTCTACATCTACATTCGGGATTAATATTAGACCTAAATAATTGTTATTTGGTGCCAGCGTTGAGCATGAACATTATATCTGGATCTTGTTTAATGCGAGACGGTTATTCATTTAAATCGGAGAATAATGGTTGTTCTATTTATATGAGTAATATCTTTTATGGTCATGCACCCTTGAAGAGTGGTCTATTCTTGTTAAATCTCGATAGTAGTGATACACATATTCATAATGTAGAAGCCAAAAGATGCAGAGTTGATAATGATAGTGCAACTTATTTGTGGCACTGCCGTTTAGGTCATATCGGTGTAAAGCGCATGAAGAAACTCCATATTGATGGACTTTTGGAACCACTTGATTATGAATCACTTGGTACTTGCGAACCGTGCCTCATGGGCAAGATGACTAAAACACCGTTCTCCGGTACTATGGAGAGAGCAACAGATTTATTGGAAATCATACATACCGATGTATGTGGTCCGATGAACATTGAGGCTCGTGGCGGATATCATTATTTTCTCACCTTCACAGACGATTTAAGCATATATGGGTATATCTACTTAATGAAACACAAGTCTGAAACATTTGAAAAGTTCAAGGAATTTCAGAGTGAAGTTGAAAATCATCGTAACAAGAAAATAAAATTTCTATGATCTGATCGTGGAGGAGAATATTTGAGTTACGAGTTTGGTATACATTTGAAAAATTGTGGAATAGTTTCGCAACTCACGCCACCCGGAACACCACAGCGTAATGGTGTGTCCGAACGTCGTAATCGTACTTTACTAGATATGGTACGATCCATGATGTCTCTTACCGATTTACCGCTATCATTTTGGGGATACGCTTTAGAGACGGCTGCATTCACGTTAAATAGGGCACCATCAAAATCCGTTGAGACGACGCCTTATGAACTGTGGTTTGGCAAGAAACCAAAGTTGTCGTTTCTTAAAGTTTGGGGTTGCGATGCTTATGTGAAAAAGCTTCAACCTGATAAGCTCGAACCCAAGTCGGAGAAATGTATCTTCATAGGATATCCAAAGGAAACTATTGGATACACCTTCTATCACAGATCCGAAGGCAAGACTTTTGTTGCTAAATTCGGAAACTTTCTTGAGAAGGAGTTTCTCTCGAAAGAAGTGAGTGGGAGGAAAGTAGAACTTGACGAGGTAACTGTACCCGATCCCTTATTAGAAAGTAGTACATCACAAAAAACTGTTTCTGCGACACCTACACCAATAAGTGAGGAAGTTAATGATAATGATCATGAAACTTCAGAACAAGATACTACTGAACCTCGTAGATCAACCAGAGCAAGATCCGCGCCAGAGTGGTACGGTAATCCAGTTCTGGAAGTCATGCTACTAGATCATGATGAACCTACGAACTATGAAGAAGCGATGGTGAGCCCAGATTCCGCAAAGTGGCTTGAGGCCACGAAATCTGAGATGGGATCCATGTATGAGAACAAAGTATGGACTTTGGTTGACTTGCCCGATGATCGGCAAGCAATTGAGAATAAATGGATCTTCAAGAAAAAGACTGACGCTGACGGTAATGTTACTGTCTATAAAGCTCGACTTGTTGCAAAAGGTTTTCGACAAGTTCAAGGGGTTGACTACGATGAGACCTTCTCACCCGTAGCGATGCTTAAGTCTGTCAGAATCATGTTAGCAATTGCCGCATTTTATGATTATGAAATTTGGCAGATGGATGTCAAAACTGCATTCCTGAATGGATTTCTGGAAGAAGAGTTGTATATGATGCAACCGGAAGGTTTTGTCGATCCAAAGGGAGCTAACAAAGTGTGCAAACTCCAGCGATCTATTTATGGACTGGTGCAAGCATCTCGGAGTTGGAATAAACGCTTTGATAGTGTGATCAAAGCATTTGGCTTTATACAAACTTTTGGAGAAGCCTGTATTTACAAGAAAGTGAGTGGGAGCTCTGTAGCATTTCTAATATTATATGTGGATGACATATTGCTGATTGGAAACGATATGTCACACCCTAGCTAGGTTATGCATTAGAGTGTGCATCATGTTTACATTCATCAGAAATTGAAATGGGGAAAGCAGAACCCTCAGCACCCCCCCCTGAAATCAACTAGGGTTTACTAAAAATAAATTCAATGAACCTGAAATGCCCTTCAAATATGTTCACCCTCTTTGCCTTGGGTTAGAACCCTTGGGAAAAATGGTGCATATAATTTTAGGTCAACAAAAGGGGCATTGACTTAATTCATAAATATTTGAATTTGGGCATTTAAATACTATTAAATAATTCAAATGCTCAAATAATGTTGGAATTATTTTTGGGCCACTGAAATATTTCAGAAAGTGTCCACAAATATTTTCAGGATTTTATAAAATGATTTAGTATTTAAACTAAATCAAAACAGAATAACAGAAATAGAAAAAAAAACAGAATAAATTAGGAAAGAACAGAGGCTCACCTGGACTTACCTAGCGCCACCAACCGGCCCAGCACTGTAGCTGGACGGCCCAGCCCACCAGGCCGACGCCAGTCGTCCCCTAGCTCCTGCCAGGAGGACGCAGGGCGTGTGCCCGCGGTGCGCCGGCACGCGCGCGGCCACCGACGGCCACCTCCTGCTTCGGCCGCCTCCCCGACGTCGCTATGGACGCCACGCACCCCCCTGGCCCTCTCATTCACTCTCCCTCGCCCTCATCCCCTCCCCTGTCTCGGTCTCTCACACACACCCGAACGCGCCGTCGCCGCCGTTCGCTGCCACCGCGTCCACAGCCACCCCCTCGCTCCCTCTCCGCGTCCCTGGGCTCCGCCTTGACCCCGTGGAGCTACACACCCGAAGCACGCGACCAGAGGAGGCCCCAGTCGACCCGAGCGTCGTCGTCTTCATCTCCGGTGCCCGGAGATCGCCGTCGTCAATTCGCCGTTGCAGAAGCGTCCCCGAGCCCGCTGAGTCCTCCCTCGAGATCGCTGTGAGCTCCCGAGCATTTCCCCCTTCTCCCCGCAGTGAATCCCTTCCCCTAACTAGCCTAGCCATTGGAGCCGTGAGCTCCTCGCCGCCGGCCATGGCGCCGTCGTGGCTAGACGCAAAATGGCTCGAAGCCAAGCCCACCTTTGTGCTCAGCGCACCACCAGGAGCCCGTAGCCACCACCTGCTCCTCCTCCCGTGCACCGCAGCATCGATCCCGCGAACACCCGAACTCCGGCGGCCGCAAAAGAGCTCGCCGCCGTCAGCTCCGGCCACCCCCGCACCTCCCGTTGGTCTCCCTAGATGCGCACGAGCACGAGCTCCTCCCTGGTGCCCCCAGCGCGCCAAACCATCGCCTGTAGCGAAATCCCGACGCGGACGCCGCCGCGATCTGAGGTCGCCGGCGGCTAAACGCCGGTAGCCGACGTGGCCGTCATTAGCGGCTAACTAACCCACTAACCACCCCTCTAGAGTCACTGCCATGTGGGCCCTAGTGCTTAATTAGCTAGTTAACTATTCTGTTAGTTTAGCACCGGTCTCAGGAGGGCCCCACCTGTCAGTTTGACTTTGCCACGTCACAGTTGACCTGGTCCCACACGTCAGCCACAGAAACCAACTAGAGTCACTGACCAGTGGACCCCACTGGTCGGGTTTGACCTGGGCACCGCCTTTGACTTGCTGATGTCATGCTGACGCAAGGCTGACGCAATAACTCCTTTTCTGGATTTAATTTTATATAGAAAATTCCAGAAAATTGCCTAAACTTCAAAAATTCATAGAAATTCAATCATAACTCCAAATGAGACAAATTATATATGAAAAATTATCAGAAAAATTCAAGGAATCCATCTGTACCATTTTCATGCATGTTTGAACAATGCTTGTCCTCTGTTTTGGACAAAACAAATAAAGGGCATTTATATAATCATATATGGGGTTGGAATTTGAATCTTGTACTCAAACCAACTCCATTTAAATCATAGCTAGTTGCATTAGCTCAAGACACATCCATATTTCCATGTCATAGCATGCATCATATTGTTGCATATCGTCATGTGTTGATTGTGCTCGGTTGTGTTCTTCGTGGTAGGTTCTGCCTCCGAGGATATTCACGAGTATCCAACTGAAGGGCAGTATCCCGTTACCACTCCATCAGGCAAGCAACCATTGATCATTCCGATACAACCCATGTTCTCGCTCCTGCTCTTGTTTACTGCATTAAGACAACACGATTCAAACTGCTGTGTGCTACGGTAGTTGAACCCTTATCCTCTGCATGACCTGTCATTGCCACAGTAACTAGATGAAACCCACTAGCATGTGTAGGAGTTGATTGAGCCATGTTTTGTGATTCCTACCTTGCTATGCCTGCTATGCTTAGAGTTGTGTCAGGTCTGGTTCATCTGGGGGATGGGCTAGAGTGAAATGCTTGTGCCAGTAATATGTGGGATGTGTTGAACATGTTTTGGTAAAGGTATCGATGAGAGGCCATGTAGGAGTACATGGTGGGTTGTTTCATTGAAGCCGTCCCTAAGAACTGAGTTCTGTATGCGTGAATTAAGATTCAGCTACTACCACACATTGGGCCCTGAAATATGACCCCGCTCGACTTACCGACCCCTCTCGCCTCAGTCCAGGAGTTGCAACTAGTTTCTGGTGTTTGTAGGATATGTGTTGGCGGCCGTGCGTAGCGCTGACCCTAGGGGTGGGCTATGTTGCGGTAGATACACCGTGGCACGGTGTACCGAGTCACCCGTTTGGTGTCTCGGGAACCCTGTTCACATCGTTCGGGGCCGTTGAGGACACCCCGGCCGGATTTCCTTGCGGATGGAACCTGAATAGGCGATGACCCTGGACTAGAGACTTGTGAGGTTAGTCAGGTCGTGGTCTACACCCACGTCGGTTTTCGCTTGAAGTCTGCCGAGCACATTTCGTGTGCAGACGCTAAGTGGTGGAAACATGTGTGACGAAGTACACCCCTGCAGGGTATGAAACTATTCGAATAGCCGCGTCTGCGGTAAAGGACTACTTGATTGCATATACAGTTCATAGACAAGTTAATGGATACTACTAAAAGGCTCAAGATAAGTGTGAGTACCGAGGATGGCCCCCTCGCAGGTTACGAGGGAGGATCCACGGTGGAGTATTGTGATGGTGAGTAGTGGACTCGTGTGCGAAAACTATTTTGCTAAAAGATTCCGTAGGATAGCTTAGCCAAGAGTCAAAGCTGGCTTGCTGCATAAACCCCACCACCTTCTTGAGAATGAGCATGTACAGTAGGTTCTGATGTAAGACTTGCTGAGTACCTTTGTACTCATGTTTGCTTATTTATTGTTTTCAGACGACAACACTGCCCCTCCGATGGGTTTTACGTAGACCTTGACGTCGACGAGTGACTAGCCACCCAGGTGGTGATCCAGGCCATGGAGGGCCCTATGTAGATAGACAGGCTTCGAGAAGCCTTCTTTCTTTCTAGAGTCTGTACTCAGACTAGTTGCTTCCGCATGTGCTTGTATGACTGTATGACTTGAGTGTCGGGTCATGTGACCCCTACCTGTATGGATATGTTATGTATGGCTCCCTGGAGCCTTTAAATAAAGTACTTGAGTTGTAGAGTTTTGTTGTGATGCCATGTTGTATGTACTCATATCGAGCATATTGTATGTATGATTGAAATGCTTGGTATGAGTGGGATCCGACAATCTAGTTGTTTGTCCTTCGCAGCCTTTCTTATGGGGAAATGTAGTCTAGTGCTCCTCGAGCCATAGTAGTCCGCTACAGCCCGGTTCACCGGAGTCCTGCTAGCCCAGCACTACTGTTCAGGACACTTGACTGGCCGGCATGTGTTTCACTTTGTCCCTATGTCTGTCCCTTCGGGGAAATGTCACGCGGTGATCTCTGGAGTCCTGTCTAGCCTGCTACAGCCCGGGATTTCCCGGAGTCCTGTTAGCCCAGTGCTACAGCCCGGAATCATTCGTTGATGACCGACATGTTCGTTGTGAATCATGTATGCCTGTCTCCATAGGTCTGTGCCGCTTTGGGTTCACGACTAGCCATGTCGGCCCAGGTTCTCGGTCATATGGATGCTAGCGACATTGTCATATACGCGAGCCAAAAGGCGCAAACGGTCCCAGGCCATGATAAGGCGACACCCGTGGGATACCGTGCGTGAGGCCGCAAAGTGATATGAGGTGTTACCGGCTAGATCGATGTGGCTTAGAATCGGGGTCCTGACAGCGTTGGTATCAGAGCCGGACTGCCTGTAGGTTCGTTCAGCCAAACTGGTCGATGTCGAGTCTAGAAATGCTTTAGTTATATGTAAGGGAATTGATTGTGGGAGGGAACGTAAGGTTCTTTTACTCCTTTACCCTATGCTTCTGATCTGAGTCATTCTCTTCTCATTCAACGTGGGTTAAGGACTAGGCTCTCTTCTTCTATCAGGTTCACGTGTTACTAATCCGTAGTAGTTTATAGGATTATTGCTACGAGTTCCAGTCCAGTTCCTACTATTTTAGTACGTTGCTATTTGAATCAGAACCTTGATATGATGCTGTTGAGCAGTATTGTGAACTGTTGTGGATGTCTCAAATCTTTTTCTGAGCATTTACAGCCGTTATGCTGCCCAATTTTCCCTAGGAATTCTGATGTCTTTGTCTTGTGGTTGTGCTTTCAGATGGCCAATCAGTCTCAAAATCAAGTGGTTCGCCTGACCAGGTGCCTCGACGTGCCCGGTCATACTGCTATGTTGGTCCGGGTCATGATCGAGACAGGATACCGTTGGTATCCCGAATACACTGTTGAAGAGCAGTTCCGCGACTTTAATCAAAGCCAGTATTTATGCACCGTCAGGATATTTCCTTCCTATCCTGGATCTACCGAGCCCCTTCACTGTTCCTATGGACTCGGAGTTACCATTGAGATGGCTGTGCAGGATGCTGCCTATTCCATGATGACCATCTTGCGAGTCCGGACTGGCCTGCTTCGGAACACTGACTTCCGTTACATGCCAGCTTCACTTCCGGGAGCGCAGAGGTATCTTCAGGCTATCTATGCTGACTCCACTCAGGAGGACTCATTAACTCGTACCACCGCTGAGATGCTCGAAGATAAGGACCGAGAGAATCGGGCCTTGAGGCTGGAGCTCTTTAATACCCGTGCTGATCATTGGGCCACATTGACTCGGTTTGCACCCGCGGTGCAAGCGGGATGTATGGATACCAGGGATCTGTATCCTGTGAGAGCAGCTCTGCCAGACATGGTGGATTGGCGTGATGTGGGAGGCATCACCCCACCCCTTGGTCCCCGCAGGCCACCGTTTGTTGGTCCAAGACCTTATCCTAGCCCCTATGGTCCACAGGCTCCTCAGGACCGTCTGTTTCCGGATGATCACGTTGAACTTCCAGGCTATGGAGGTGACTTCTATGAGGACTACTACGGAGCTATCTGAGTTAGTAGTAGTACCACTAGTATTGTAGTAGTTGTATCTCCACTGTCCTGTGTGACTTGTGGAATACGACTTGGTGTGTAATCGATTCCGGAGGTGTAGACAAATAATGTATAGGGACTCGGAATGCCTCCGATGAGATGTAACGTCTACCTTCATAGTTGTACTGTAGCATGGGCTTGTACTAAACTATGTATGACGAGTATGACCGTTGGTGTATATATGGCAGTTTTATATTACCATGGCATACGAATGAGCATCTCTGCATTCCGCGTTATCCTTTACATTCTGCACTTCCCTGTTAAGTTTGAGCCATCCTTGTCTAAACCGTTGTCTTGTTTTCCTCCTAGGATGGTCAACACCCGCGGCAACCCTGCTGCCCCGGAGCAGGGGGAAGCCAATGCAGCTAGAGGTGAAAATTTGCCTCACCCGCCTTCCCTGGCCGAAGTGATGCTGGAGGCGGAAAGGAACAAGCTTGAGACCAACCGCCTATTGGAGCGGATTGAGCAGAACACTGCACGCCACCCACGAAATGACTTGGTGTCAATCAACGACTTCATCAAGCTGTACCCACCAAAGTTTAACCATTCCGTCGAGCCCCTCGACGCGGATGATTGGCTTCGCAGCATCACCCACAAGCTACGTTCTGCCAACGTAGCTGAAGCCGACAAGGTTACCTATGCTGCTTATCATCTTGAGGGCCCCGCTAGCCATTGGTGGGAAAACTACGAAGCTATGCGCCCGGTCGGCCAAATCACTACCTGGGCTGAGTTCAGCGAGGCTTTCCGTGAGCATCACATTCCGGAAGGTCTCATGGATCGCAAGAGGGAGGAGTTCTGCAACTTCACCCAAGGAAGGCTGACTGTGGATGCATATAGCCGAGAATTTGGGAACCTGGCACGCTATGCTCCTGAAGAGGTTTCTACTGACGCCAAGAAGCAGGCAAGGTTCCGCAAGGGACTTAGCCCTGAGCTTCGCCGCGATCTCCGTCTGCACGAGTGCACATCCTTCCAGAAGCTGGTCAATAAAGCTATCAGTGCTGAGACAGGCCAGACTGATTATGACGCTTCACGCAAGCACTCTCGTGATTTTGGGTCTTCATCCGGCTCTGGAGCTCAGAAGCGCCGGGTGTGGATTCCAAGCACCGCACTGCCACCCAGATTCACCCCGAGGCCATCCTTTGAGGCGCCTCGTCCCAACCAGCAATTTGCACCGCCCAAGCCCTATGGTGGCCCCGCTGCTAATGTTGCTCCACGCCCCACTGTGGTAACATGCTTCAAGTGTGGAGAACCGGGTCACTATAGTCGAGAGTGTCCCCAGAACAACCCCAATCAAGCTGGAAAGTCCGTTGGCCGTGGTAAGCCCGCGGGAAAGACTTTCTACGCCAAGCCGGCCACTACTGCACGTGGCCATGTCAACTACGTCTCAGCCGAAGAGGCTCATGAGGATCCCAACATCGTCCTTGGTACGCTCCTTGTTAACTGCCATCCGGCATCTGTTCTTTTCGATACTGGAGCATCTCATTCATTCATATCCGAGAATTATGCTCGGTTGCATAACACGACATTCTGTGACATGCCCACTTCCATGGTAATTCAAACTCCGGGTTCCAAATGGCAAACTTCTAGGGTAAGCCATGGGAACGAAATTCTTGTTGATAGGCTTGTTTTCCTTGCATCTTTAATAGCTCTCAAGTCCTCCGACATAAACATCATCTTGGGTATGGACTGGATGTCGGCTCATTATGCCAAGATCGATTGTGCCACTAGAACCATTCAACTTATTCATCCCTCGGGCAAGACAGTTAATGTCTTAACTCGAGTGGCCAAGCGCCAAATTTACTCTCTCAATGCCAACCCTCTTCCAGACCTTGAGGACGTTCCGGTAGTCCGAGACTTCCCGGATGTGTTTCCGGAAGAACTGCCAGGTGTTCCACCTGACCGGGATGTCGAGTTTGTGATAGACCTTGTCCCAGGAACCGTTCCAATTGCTAGAAGACCCTACAAGATGGCACCCTTAGAACTAGGCGAGCTTAAGAACCAACTCGATGAGTCCTTGAACAAAGGGTTCATCCGTCCTAGCTCCTCTCCTTGGGCTTGCCTCGTCCTCTTCGTCAAGAAGAAGGATGGAACGGATCGAATGGTTGTGGATTACCGACCTGTCAATCTGGTCACCATCAAGAACAAATACCCGCTTCCCAGGATCAACGACCTGTATGATCAGCTCGCTGGATCCTCGGTCTTCTCCAAGATGGATTTGAGGCTGGGCTACCATCAAATCAAAATCAGAAACGGGGACATTCCCAAAACGGCCTTTGTTACTTGTTATGGCCAATACGAGTACACCGTCATGTCCTTCGGTTTAACCAATGCCCCGGCCACTTTCTCCCGGTTAATGAACTCGGTTTTCATGGAGTACTTGGACAAATTCGTCGTAGTATACCTCGATGACATACTCATCTACTCCAAGAATGAGGAGGAACATGCCGAACATCTAAGGCTGGTATTGATGAAACTTCGAGAGCATCGCCTTTATGCCAAATTCTCCAAGTGTGAATTTTGGTTGTCAGAAGTGACCTATCTAGGCCATGTAATCTCTGGTAAGGGTATTGCTGTCAATCCCGAGCGAGTTCAAGTCGTCCTTGATTGGACTCCACCTGAAACGGTCAAGCAAGTTCGGAGTTTCCTTGGCCTAGCGAGCTATTGCCGCCGCTTCGTCGAGAATTTCTCCAAGGTTGCTAAACCTCTAACTGAACTCCTCAAGAAAGATAAAAAGTTCGAGTGGACTCCGCAGTGCGAGTTCAGTTTTCAGGAACTGAAAAGACGCCTGACATCTGCTCCCGTACTGGTACCACCAGATTTCTCCAAGGACTTTATTATCTATTGCGACGCCTCGCGACAAGGACTAGGTTGCATACTCATGCAAGATCGTCAGGTAATTGCCTATGCTTCACGGCAATTACACCCACATGAGGAAAATTATCCCACACATGATCTAGAGCTTGCAGCTGTAGTCCATGCACTCAAAACCTGGCTACATTACCTCCTCGGTAATCGTTGCGAGATCTTCACCGATCACCAAAGCTTGAAATATATCTTCACCCAACCAGATTTGAATCTCAGGCAAAGACGTTGGGTCGAGTTGATCTCGGATTATGACTTAGGAATAACTTACACCCCTGGCAAGGGCAATGTCATGGCCGATGCACTAAGTCGTAAGTCCTACTGTAACAACCTGATGTTACAACAAGGTCAACCACTTCTCCATGAGGAATTTCGCAAGCTTAATCTTCACATTGTTCCTCAAGGATTCTTGTCTACTCTGGTGGCGAAACCTACCCTTATGGATCAAATCATAGCTGCCCAAAAGCGTGATAAGGGCATATCCCGGATTAAGGAAAACATTGCTAGCGGAGTAGCTAAATGTTTTTCCATGGATGAGCAAGGTGCTGTCCTCTTTGAGAACCGCCTGGTGGTTCCCAAGAACCAACATCTACGCCAGATGATCCTTAAGGAAGCTCATGAATCCCCTCTCACCATTCATCCCGGTAGTACTAAAATGTATCAAGACCTATGCTAGAGGTTTTGGTGGACTAGGATGAAGAGAGAAATCGCTCAATACATTGCTAATTGCGACGTTTGTCGTCGTGTTAAAGCAGAGCATCAACGGCCTGCTGGCACCCTTCAACCTTTGGCAATTCCTGAATGGAAATGGGACAAAATCAGTATGGATTTCATCACTGGGTTTCCCAGGACCAAGAGGGGGAATAATGCCATCTTCGTCGTGATCGACCGTCTTTCCAAAGTAGCCCATTTTCTACCTGTTCGTGAGAGTATCACCGCTAGCCAGCTAGCTGACCTATACATCTCCCGAATAGTGTCTCTTCATGGTGTCCCATTGGAAATTAACTCAGACCGTGGAAGTCTCTTTACCTCTCGATTTTGGGAAAGTTTCCAAAATGCTATGGGAACTCATCTCTCCTTTAGCACCGCCTTCCATCCTCAATCAAGTGGTCAAGTAGAGCGAGTAAATCAAATTCTGGAAGATATGCTCCGAGCTTCTGTTATCTCGTTCGGAATGAGTTGGGAGAAATGCCCTCCATTCTCGGAGTTTGCTTATAACAATATCTATCAAGCTAGTTTGGGCAAGGCTCCCTTCGAAGTTCTCTATGGACGAAAATGTCGAACGCCTCTTAACTGGTCAGAAACCGGGGAAAGACAACTCTTTGGCCCGGATATGATTCAGGAAGCAGAAGAGCAGGTTCGCGTTATTCGTGAGAAATTGAAAACGGCCCAATCTCGCCAAAAGAGTCAATATGATCGTAAGCATAAGCCTATGACATTTGAAATTGACGAGAAAGCTTACCTTCGGGTTACCCCGTTAAAGGGAACCCATCGCTTCGGTATCAAAGGCAAATTGGCTCCTCGTTACATTGGACCCTTTCGCATTCTTGCCAAACGAGGAGAAGTTGCCTACCAATTGGAACTACCTCCGCATCTTTCCAGAGTTCACGATGTCTTCCACGTTTCGCAACTCAGGCGTTGCTTCGCGGATCCTATCCGTGGAGTGGACCACGAAACGCTTGATTTACAAGATAACCTCTCTTATCGGGAATACCCCGTTCGTATCCTTGATCAAGCCGAGCGTACCACTCGACGTCATAATATCAAGTTTCTCAAGGTTCAATGGTCACACCATTCCGAGGAAGAAGCCACTTGGGAAAGGGAGGATCGTCTTCGACTCGAGTACCCCGCCTTCTTCCCAGATGATCCTAAATCTCGGGACGAGATTCTATTGAGTGGGGGTGAGTTGTCACACCCTAGCTAGGTTATGCATTAGATTGTGCATCATGTTTACATTCATCAGAAATTGAAATGGGGAAAGCAGAACCCCCAGCACCCCCCCCCCCTGAAATCAACTAGGGTTTACTAAAAATAAATTCAATGAACCTGAAATGCCCTTCAAATATGTTCACCCTCTTTGCCTTGGGTTAGAACCCTTGGGGAAAATGGTGCATATAATTTTAGGTCAACAAAAGGGGCATTGACTTAATTCATAAATATTTGAATTTGGGCATTTAAATACTATTAAATAATTCAAATGCTCAAATAATGTTGGAATTATTTTTGGGCCACTGAAATATTTCAGAAAGTGTCCACAAATATTTTCAGGATTTTATAAAATGATTTAGTATTTAAACTAAATCAAAATAGAATAACAGAAATAGAAAAAAACAGAATAAATTAGGAAAGAACAGAGGCTCACCTGGACTTACCTGGCGCCACCAACCGGCCCAGCACTGTAGCTGGACGGCCCAGCCCACCAGGCCGACGCCAGTCGTCCCCTAGCTCCTGCCAGGAGGACGCAGGGCGTGTGCCCGCGGTGCGCCGGCACGCGCGCGGCCACCGACGGCCACCTCCTGCTTCGGCCGCCTCCCCGACGTCGCTATGGACGCCACGCACCCCCCTGGCCCTCTCATTCACTCTCCCTCGCCCTCATCCCCTCCCCTGTCTCGGTCTCTCACACACACCCGAACGCGCCGTCGCCGCCGTTCGCTGCCACCGCGTCCACAGCCACCCCCTCGCTCCCTCTCTGCATCCCTGGGCTCCGCCTTGACCCCGTGGAGCTACACACCCGAAGCACGCGACCAGAGGAGGCCCCAGTCGACCCGAGCGTCGTCGTCTTCATCTCCGGTGCCCGGAGATCGCCGTCGTCAATTCGCCGTTGCAGAAGCGTCCTCGAGCCCGCTGAGTCCTCCCTCGAGATCGCTGTGAGCTCCCGAGCATTTCCCCCTTCTCCCCGCAGTGAATCCCTTCCCCTAACTAGCCTAGCCACTGGAGCCGTGAGCTCCTCGCCGCCGGCCATGGCGCCGTCGTGGCTAGACCCAAAGTGGCTCGAAGCCAAGCCCACCTTTGTGCTCAGCGCACCACCAGGAGCCCGTAGCCACCACCAGCTCCTCCTCCCGTGCACCGCAGCATCGATCCCGCGAACACCCGAACTCCGGCGGCCGCAAAAGGGCTCGTCGCCGTCAGCTCCGGCCACCCCCGCACCTCCCGTTGGTCTCCCTAGATGCGCACGAGCACGAGCTCCTCCCTGGTGCCCCCAGCGCGCCAAACCATCGCCTGTAGCGAAATCCCGACGCGGACGCCGCCGCGATCTGAGGTCGCCGGCGGCTAAACGCCGGTAGCCGACGTGGCCGTCATTAGCGGCTAACTAACCCACTAACCACCCCTCTAGAGTCACTGCCATGTGGGCCCTAGTGCTTAATTAGCTAGTTAACTATTCTGTTAGTTTAGCACCGGTCTCAGGAGGGCCCCACCTGTCAGTTTGACTTTGCCACGTCACAGTTGACCTGGTCCCACACGTCAGCCACAGAAACCAACTAGAGTCACTGACCAGTGGACCCCACTGGTCGGGTTTGACCTGGGCACCGCCTTTGACTTGCTGATGTCATGCTGACGCAAGGCTGACGCAATAACTCCTTTTCTGGATTTAATTTTATATAGAAAATTCCAGAAAATTGCCTAAACTTCAAAAATTCATAGAAATTCAACCATAACTCCAAATGAGACAAATTATATATGAAAAATTACCAGAAAAATTCAAGGAATCCATCTGTACCATTTTCATGCATGTTTGAACAATGCTTGTCCTCTGTTTTGGACAAAACAAATAAAGGGCATTTATATAATCATATATGGGGTTGGAATTTGAATCTTGTACTCAAACCAACTCCATTTAAATCATAGCTAGTTGCATTAGCTCAAGACACATCCATATTGCCATGTCATAGCATGCATCATATTGTTGCATATCGTCATGTGTTGATTGTGCTCGGTTGTGTTCTTCGTGGTAGGTTCTGCCTCCGAGGATATTCACGAGTATCCAACTGAAGGGCAGTATCCCGTTACCACTCCATCAGGAAAGCAACCATTGATCATTCCGATACAACCCATGTTCTCGCTCCTGCTCTTGTTTACTGCATTAAGACAACACGATTCAAACTGCTGTGTGCTACGGTAGTTGAACCCTTATCCTCTGCATGACCTGTCATTGCCACGGTAACTAGATGAAACCCACTAGCATGTGTAGGAGTTGATTGAGCCATGTTTTGTGATTCCTACCTTGCTATGCCTGCTATGCTTAGAGTTGTGTCAGGTCTGGTTCATCTGGGGGATGGGCTAGAGTGAAATGCTTGTGCCAGTAATATGTGGGATGTGTTGAACATGTTTTGGTAAAGGTATCGATGAGAGGCCATGTAGGAGTACATGGTGGGTTGTTTCATTGAAGCCGTCCCTAAGAACTGAGTTCTGTATGCGTGAATTAAGATTCAGCTACTACCACACATTGGGCCCTGAAATATGACCCCGCTCGACTTACCGACCCCTCTCGCCTCAGTCCAGGAGTTGCAACTAGTTTCTGGTGTTTGTAGGATATGTGTTGGCGGCCGTGCGTAGTGCTGACCCTAGGGGTGGGCTATGTTGCGGTAGATACACCGTGGCACGGTGTACCGAGTCACCCGTTTGGTGTCTCGGGAACCCTGTTCACATCGTTCGGGGCCGTTGAGGACACCCCGGCCGGATTTCCTTGCGGATGGAACCTGAATAGGCGATGACCCTGGACTAGAGACTTGTGAGGTTAGTCAGGTCGTGGTCTACACCCACGTCGGTTTTCGCTTGAAGTCTGCCGAGCACATTTCGTGTGCAGACGCTAAGTGGTGGAAACATGTGTGACGAAGTACACCCCTGCAGGGTATGAAACTATTCGAATAGCCGCGTCCGCGGTAAAGGACTACTTGATTGCATATACAGTTCATAGACAAGTTAATGGATACTACTAAAAGGCTCAAGATAAGTGTGAGTACCGAGGATGGCCCCCTCGCAGGTTACGAGGGAGGATCCACGGTGGAGTATTGTGATGGTGAGTAGTGGACTCGTGTGCGAAAACTATTTTGCTAAAAGATTCCGTAGGATAGCTTAGCCAAGAGTCAAAGCTGGCTTGCTGCATAAACCCCACCACCTTCTTGAGAATGAGCATGTACAGTAGGTTCTGATGTAAGACTTGCTGAGTACCTTTGTACTCATGTTTGCTTATTTATTGTTTTCAGACGACAACACTGCCCCTCCGATGGGTTTTACGTAGACCTTGACGTCGACGAGTGACTAGCCACCCAGGTGGTGATCCAGGCCATGGAGGGCCCTATGTAGATAGACAGGCTTCGAGAAGCCTTCTTTCTTTCTAGAGTCTGTACTCAGACTAGTTGCTTCCGCATGTGCTTGTATGACTGTATGACTTGAGTGTCGGGTCATGTGACCCCTACCTGTATGGATATGTTATGTATGGCTCCCTGGAGCCTTTAAATAAAGTACTTGAGTTGTAGAGTTTTGTTGTGATGCCATGTTGTATGTACTCATATCGAGCATATTGTATGTATGATTGAAATGCTTAGTATGAGTGGGATCCGACAATCTAGTTGTTTGTCCTTCGCAGCCTTTCTTATGGGGAAATGTAGTCTAGTGCTCCTCGAGCCATAGTAGTCCGCTACAGCCCGGTTCACCGGAGTCCTGCTAGCCCAGCACTACTGTTCAGGACACTTGACTGGCCGGCATGTGTTTCACTTCGTCCCTATGTCTGTCCCTTCGGGGAAATGTCACGCGGTGATCTCCAGAGTCCTGTCTAGCCTGCTACAGCCCGGGATTTCCCGGAGTCCTGTTAGCCTAGTGCTACAGCCCGGAATCATTCATTGATGACCGACATGTTCGTTGTGAATCATGTATGCCTGTCTCCATAGGTCTGTGCCACTTTGGGTTCACGACTAGCCATGTCGGCCCGGGTTCTCGGTCATATGGATGCTAGCGACATTGTCATATACGCGAGCCAAAAGGCGCAAACGGTCCCGGGCCATGGTAAGGCGACACCCGTGGGATACCGTGCGTGAGGCCGCAAAGTGATATGAGGTGTTACCGGCTAGATCGATGTGGCTTAGAATCGGGGTCCTGACACGATATAGAATTTCTGGATAGCATAAAGGGATACTTGAATAAGAGTTTTTCAATGAAAGACCTCGGTGAAGCTGCTTACATATTGGGCATTAAGATCTATAGAGATAGATCAAGACGCTTAATTGGACTTTCACAAAGCACATACCTTGACAAGATTTTGAAGAAGTTCAAAATGGATCAAGCAAAGAAAGGGTTCTTGCCTGTGTTACAAGGTGTAAAGTTGAGTCAGACTCAATGCCCGACCACTGCAGAAGATAGAGAGAAAATGAAAGAGGTTCCCTATGCTTCAGCCATAGGCTCTATCATGTATGCAATGCTGTGTATCAGACCTGGTGTGTGCCTTGCTATAAGTTTAGCAGGGAGGTACCAAAGTAATCCAGGAGTGGATCACTGGACAGCGGTCAAGAACATCCTGAAATACCTGAAAAGGACTAAGGATATGTTTCTCGTATATGGAGGTGACAAAGAGCTTACCGTAAGAGGTTACGTTGATGCAAGCTTTGACACTGATCCGGACGATTCTAAATCGCAAACCGGATACGTGTTTACTTTAAACGGTGGAGCTGTCAGTTGGTGCAGTTCTAAACAAAGCGTCGTAGCGGGATCTACATGTGAAGCGGTGTACATAGCTGCTTCGGAAGTAGCGAACGAAGGAGTCTGGATGAAGGAGTTCATATCCGATCTAGGTGTCATACCTAGTGCATCGGGACCAATGAAAATCTTTTGTGACAATACTGGTGCAATTGCTTGGGCAAAGGAATCCAGATTTCACAAAAGGACCAAACACATCAAGAGACGCTTCAATTCCATCCGGGATCTAGTCCAGGTGGGAGACATAGAGATTTGCAAGATACATACGAATCTAAATGTTGCAGACCCGTTGACTAAGCCTCTTCCACGAGCAAAACATGATCAACACCAAGGCTCCATGGGTGTTAGAATCATTACTGTGTAATCTAGATTATTGACTCTAGTGCAAGTGGGAGACTGAAGGAAATATGCCCTAGAGGCAATAATAAAGTTATTATTTATTTCCTTATATCATGATAAATGTTTATTATTCATGCTAGAATTGTATTAACCGGAAACATAATACATGTGTGAATACATAGACAAACAGAGTGTCACTAGTATGCCTCTACTTGACTAGCTCGTTAATCAAAGATGGTTAAGTTTCCTAACCATGAACAATGTGTTGTTATTTGATTAACGAGGTCACATCATTAGTTGAATGATCTGATTAACATGACCCATTTCATTAGCTTAGCACCCGATCGTTTAGTATGTTGCTATTGCTTTCTCCATGACTTATACATGTTCCTATTACTATGAGATTATGCAACTCCCGTTTGCCGGAGGAACACTTTGGGTGCTACCAAATGTCACAACGTAACTGGATGATTATAAAGGAGTACTACAGGTGTCTCCAATGGTAGATGTTGGGTTGGCGTATTTCGAGATTAGAATTTGTCACTCCGATTGTCGGAGAGGTATCTCTGGGCCCTCTCGGTAATACACATTACACAAGCCTTGCAAGCATTGCAACTAATGAGTTAGTTGCGGATGATGTATTACAGAACGAGTAAAGAGACTTGCCGGTAACGAGATTGAACTAGGTATTGGATACCGACGATCGAATCTCGGGCAAGTAACATAGCGATGACAAAGGGAACAACGTATGTTGTTATGTGGTCTGACCGATAAAGATCTTCGTAGAATATGTAGGAGCCAACATGGGCATCCAGGTCCCGCTATTGGTTATTGACCGGAGACGTGTCTCGGTCATGTCTACATTGTTCTCGAACCATAGGGTCCGCACGCTTAACGTTACGATGACAGTTATTATGAGTTTATGCATTTTGATGTACCGAAGGTTGTTCGGAGTCCCGGATGTGATCACAGACATGACGAGGAGTCTCGAAATGGTCGAGACATAAAGATTGATATATTGGAAGCCTATGTTTGGACATCGGAAGTGTTCCGGGTGAAATCGGGATTTTACCGGATCACCGGGAGGTTACCGGAACCCCCCGGGAGCCATATGGGCCTTATTGGGCTTTAGTGGAAAGGTGAAAGGGGCTGCCCATAGTGGGCTGCGCGCCTCCCCCCTCCCCTAGTCCTATTAGGACTAGGAGAGGTGGCCGGCCACCTCTCTCCCTCTCTTTCTCCTTGGGAGTCCTATTAGGAATAGGATTTGGGGGGGGGGGAGTCCTACTCTCGGTAGGAGTAGGACTCCTCCTGCGCCTCCATAGTTGGCCGGCCAGCCCTCCCCCTGGCAACCTTTATATACGGGGGCAGGGGGCACCTCTAGACACACAAGTTGATCATTGAGATCGTTCCTTAGCCGTGTGCGGTGCCCCCTGCCACCAAATTCCACCTCGATCATATCGTTATAGTGCTTAGGCGAAGCCCTACATCGGTAGTACATCAAGATCGTCACCACGCCGTCGTGCTGACGGAACTCCTCCCCGAAGCTTTGCTGGATCGGAGCCCGGGGATCGTCATCGAGCTGAACGTGTGCTAAGAACTCGGAGGTGCCGGAGTAACGGTGTTTGGATCGGTCGGATCGGGAAGAAGACGTACGACTACTTCCTCTACGTTGTGTCAACGCTTCCGTTGTGATCTACAAGGGTACGGAGATCAGACTCTCCCCCTCGTTGCTATGCATCACCATGATCTTGCGTGTGCGTAGGAAATTTTTTGAAATTACTACGTTCCCCAACAGTCAAATACAAGCAAGGCAAAAACAGGCACGTAGGGAGGAAAAACAGCATGACACACTAGTTACTGTTCAAATACATCCGATGAATTGATGGTTTCATGCTAGTTAGCTTTTATTGAAAATAAAAACTTTATCGATGGTTTCTTGTCCTCCATGTGTGTCAGATAGTACAGAGATCGAGTCACATCATATGTGCATTGAACCCAAGGTTGTTGTGCATGAATAGATAAAAAATAATAAACAATTTTTCTGTGTTGCTTCGAGAAGGATCATATGGAATTGTTAGAAGGTACTATGACTAAGGGGCCATTTTATTATTTCCCTACATTAACCGCCTCTACATTTGAAGTAAACATGTGTCAGCGTATATGGAAATTAGCGAATTTGTAGATAACATTACAATTCTTCATGGCTTGTCTTCCTGTTTGATTCGCGAGCTCTACAAGAAAATGCATGTTCTTTGGTTGCTAGTGTACAATGATTTTTTCTAAGGAAGTGAAATGGATTTGGGGAACTGAGAGTGCCATAATGAAAAATTAATTATTGGATAACATCTTGATATTGTTTATTTCATGTTTCCTTTTTTCTTACAAGTTAAAAAAATCATTGTGACTCAACCTCTAGATTAAGTTTAGATTTATTTCTGTTCATGTGATAGTGTTACCCAAATTTTGTCACAAATTCTCATTATTATTAGAAGTAACAAGTCAATAACACATGCATTGTGCACTAGCACTACCGAGATATATCTCTTTTAATCTTCAATCGATGTTGTTACAACTCAATTTCGCCTGATCTTTGTTTATAGGATAGACGTTTTTTTGTTATCTTTGTAGCCAGTATACTTTTCCAATCGTCTATAGACCAGCTCCTTTTCCCTTAAGCTATTTGCTCATTTTGAATCTTTCTATGTGCTCTTCGTTGGCTTATAGTGTCACCCTAATGAGTTGATATATCAGGTTGTGCTTTGTGCTATGAACATGAAAAAGTCTCAAATCTATAGGATTAAGGATTAATTCTACCAAATAAACAATAAATTAGACTGGGTTCAAATTAGTATGAATAAAAAAATTTCATTTTCTTGATGATAAGGTTAACCTTTTTCACACGAGGCCAAAATTGTATTTCTTTGTTCAAAAATTTATTAGATTTTAACTTTTATTATTTGCATGGACTCTTTGGCGCAATATTCATACTTTTTCTTCTCTAATTCTAAATAAGATTTAATTAGTTCTGCAATAATTAGGATATATATAGATATCACATGCATGGGATCCACACAACTAAGTTTATCATTTTTAATGCGGTAACAAAATTAAAACTGGTGTCTGTTACCTAAAACAAACCGAGTGACATGCATTGACTATTGGTGCACAAATGAGATGACCAAATATGAATTTTAGTAACCGTGCAAATTGCCTGTTCGACGTATCAAATTAAATGTGGTGTCGTGTGTATCCAAATTATAATATATGGTGCAAATTGTTGTACCTGCACAAGTAATAACATACATAGAACATGATATCATGAGCATGCATGTGTTGATCAGGCAATATATGAAGATATAAAAGAGGCTGTTGTGAAAGTGCTTTGCCAGTTGCCCGAAGGAAGTGATCAGGAGGAGGAATTTAAGACACAACTTCGAATACGTCCAGGTCTAGGGCCCAGGCATCAAAATATCATACAACTTGTAAGTTATTTCTATGAAGTAGGTCCAAGAAAAAATAGATTCACAGGAAAGACTGAAACATTATTCCTACACGCTGCTCTCTGCTATGAATATGCACCCAACGGAAACCTTGCAAGATATACTACTGGTATAGTGTTTTTCTATACTTCATATGTTTAACATCAGTTACAATGTTATTTCAATTAGAGAAACTTATGTTTGGTTTATTGATTCCATAGATGAAGGCAATGGAAATGATTGGCACACATACTACAAAATAATAAGGGGGACTTGTGAAGGATTGAGTTACCTTCATAATCACCCTTCAGGTCCAGTTCTCCATTTGGGTTTAAAACCTGAGAGCATTTTGCTAACTGGTAGCATGGTCCCTAAAATTGGAGATTTTGGGATGTCCACGATTTTTGGTTACCGAAGTACCAAGTTCGAAGAGTTTCTTGGTGCAAGTTATCGGTAAGTTCAATTTGAATCCATGTGAACTCATAGAAATATATGACTAAATAATTAAACTTTCATTGGTTTGAACAATATACTCCCCCAGTCCATCTTAATTGTCTATCTTAATTATCGCTGAATCGGATGTATCTACAAATGCTTTAGTGCTAGATACTCCCTCCTTCTCATATTAAGTGTCACAAAAACTTAAAAATCTAGCATCCTCCTCCTCCTCGTCTCTTCTCTCTGGTCACGTGCCATGGCCTGCCCTTAGCGCTGCCCCTTCCACACCGGAGCAGCAGCTGCCACGGGCGCCGAAGCACCGGCAACAGCAGCTTTTGCTGGAGCAAAGCTGCTGGGAGAGCCGGACACCGGAGCAGCTGCTGCTTTCCCCAGCGCTGGTGCCGGGCGGGGGCGGCGGAGGGCACGACGTGGGGCGGCGGCGGAGCTATGTTGTGCGCCTCCCATCTGACCAGCCATATGCTGCACGGGAGCATAGGCCCGTGCAACAGCCGCACACGGGCGCGAGTAGCGGCGGAGCTCTGCGGTGCGCATCCCTGCCGACCCGTCATATGCTGCATGGGCGCACGGGCGCGAGCAGCAGCCGCGGTGGCCGCGCACGAGCGCGAGCAGAAGTTGTGCCGGCCGCCCACGGGCACGAGCAGCGGCGAGGCTGCCATGCTGCAGGGCGGGGGCGGTGGAGGCAGATCCGGGCCGTGCTGCAACATTCCCGCCGGATCCGTGGCCGGACGGGGGCGCTGGAGGCCGATGTGCCCGGATCCGGCGTGGGGCACGGCCGAGGGCATCCCGGGGAGGGAGTGCGGCGTCGGGATGGCATGGGGAGGCCGGCGGTGGCCGTCCTACACGCAGGGGTGTGGGTGTTATTTTTTTATTTGACCACAGATGTTTTTTCTATTCTGAAGAAGAGAGGGATTTTTTGGTAAAAAAAAAAAGTATCTCTAACGACGTCAAGCGTGAACAGTTATGCCACATCATCATTTGCGGGACCTATCAGTCATAATTTTCATCAAAACGTCCAAAGCCGTCAACTAGTTTTTTTTGCAAATAAAAAATAAAAATAAAATCGCAGCATTAGTGGTTTTGGCACAATTCTGTAGTACTGTGGTTTCTGCAATCCTAGTTTTCAATGTCGATGTTTTTTAATTTCACTCCACATTATTGTGTGTGTTGGAGAAGAAAAAAAAAGTAAAATTCTGTGACCATCAATGAAACTAAGAAAGCAACATTTCTGAACTTTCTGCGTGCAGCCCGAGAAACTGAAGGTATGAAAATTTACACATAAGCTTACGTACGTTTCCACAAGAGTGAGTTGCTGGTTCTAAGTTCTAACTCATAAAGAATTTGTTCTTGCGTTTCTATGGGAGTTTTGGGGGAGAAAGATGAGTGGCATAGTCATATGCCTCCTTTCTCCGCGTAGCTAAGCTCGACAAGGGAAGCGTAGGCTCCACCCTTTATCTGCATCAGTTGCTCATGCCTTCCTTTCTCCGCGATCGTCCCGCTCTGGACCATGTAAATGATGTCGGCCCCTCTTACTGTCAACATGCGATGTGCCACCACCAAGGTCGTCCTCCCAACCATCACCCGGTCCAGCGCCTCCTGCACCACACGCTCCGACTCCGCATCCAGAGAGCTTGTCGCCTCGTCTAGGAGGAGCACCTTGGGGTCCTTGACGACGGCCCTCGCGATGGCGACGCGCTGCTTCTGCCCACCTGATAGCTGGATCCCCCTCTCGCCAACGACTGTGTCGTAGCCGTTAGGCAACCCGGAGATGAAACGGTGTGCGTTGGCAGCTTCGGCAGCGGCGACGATCTCTTCTTCAGATGCCTCCCCCTGCTTTCCATAGACTATATTGGCGCGGATGGTGTCGTTGAACAACACTGGCTCTTGCGCCACAAGCCCGATCTGCTGCCGAAGCCAGCTAACTTTAAGGGTCCCAAGCTCCACAGAGTCAAAAAGGATCTTGCCTGAAGTTGGGTCGTAGAACCTCTCGAGGAGCGCGATTGTAGTGGACTTGCCACCACCACTCTCTCCAACAAGGGCAGCCGTCTGTTAAGATCCATATTTAATGTTTCGTACCAGCTAGCAAAATATTTTTTTAGAGAAAAACTAGCAATATATGGTAATGTGAAAAGAACACTAATCTCATTTACTTGTATGAGTTGAGATGGAAAGTAATTAACCACCTTTCCAGAAGGAATGCTCACGGTTAGATCATTCAAGATTTGAACATTTGGGCGTAAGGGGTAGCTGAAGCATACATTCTGGAACTCAATGTCGCCCCTCGCACTTGCAATCACCATACCCTCCTCACTGCTGGAATCTATCTTGGATTTACGGTCAAGAATTTCAAATACAGAGATGGCCGATGCATTAGCCTTGGCGCCATCCGCACCTGATGCGCTACCTCGTGAGATCGAACCAGAAGCCAAAACTAATACAAAGAACACCTGAAAGTAACCAACGAATCCGTTAACCTGTAGCCCCCCATTCATAACGGTTAACACTGCGACTAATAACGAATTAAAACAACTGCTCGAACCCGAAATACTTCAGGAAATGTTGCTGTTCCTTCCTGAACAAACTTTGCACCAACGTAGAAGCAGAGAGCGTATGCAAGGTAGAATACAAGGAATGTGAAGCCAAAGCCCATGCCACCAACAACACCTTCCCTCATTCCTTGTCTAGTCGGAGATTCACATTTCTTCTCATAGGCATCCATCACCTTCTGCTCAGCACAAAGGGAAGCCACAGTTCTGATGCCTCCAACCGCATCACACGCTACTTGGCTTGCTTCCTCATACTTTAACTACATCGTCCCACTAATTACCAGTTAGATAAAAGTAATGTCCATGTGACGTATGCTTGTATAAACATTAATCATTCTGTTGGTGTTAGGAATAGTTTTGAGGTGAATAAGCAATAGTAATTGCTTGTTTGGAGCATGTACGCACCTTTGCATTTTTATGGCGACCTTGCAGGAACTTTGTTTGAGCATAGGTTTGGAAACCAAAAAAAGGAATCACCACAGTGATAATCAAAGCCAACTTCCAGTTTGCCATCATAGCTATTGTGAATCCTGAAATGATGGTTGATACAGTCTGGATATTGAGTGCTAAATTGTCTCCAACAAGTCGCTTCACATTTTGAGCATCAGTCGATAGCTTAGCACCTAATGCTCCACTAGAACAAAAGTTGAAAGTTGTATAAGAAAATATGTTGCCAAGTATAGTTTCTCACATTTTTTCTTAAAAATTGTCTTATGGATTAATTCTTAGTAATGATGAATTTAAAAAGAACATTGCTCAAGTTAGCTAGCTGGCATACATAAATGTTCCAAAAACACATATTTGTTGTTCTTACGCAAGATTATTCAGAAGGAATTTTTGCACTGCAAGACAAATGATCCATGTATAAGGATTCTTGTTAGGCATTTGTGATTCTTAGTGTTAGTTTTTTCATATAGAGATGTCGTATTTAATATTTTAAAAGTACAAGTTTAATCAGAAAATTATATATGCCACAGTTGATGTTTTTGAATCATACGCGATGTGAATTTGGTCTAAGGCATGGTTTTCACTTTCATTGAGATTTCAATGAAATGCAGTGGATTTCATTAATTTCAGCAGACATTGAAATTTTTATGTTTCGGCCAAAATATTTTGGCAATTTTAGTAGTACACAGGAATTCAAATATTTTTTAAAATGTAAAAACTTTAATTGAATTCAAGTCAATATTTCATCACTTTGGCTGAAATGCAAACCGAAATCAGTGAAATTCACTGAATTTCGATGATTTTGGTGGGTGCTAAATTTTCTTGAAACTGAAATTGAAAACCATGGTCTAAGCGCTTAAGAGCATACATCAACCAGGACAACCGTATTATACCTATAAATACTTTTTGAAAAATGTACACGAATTGTGAGGGAAAACACAGATTTTTGACAAACATCATGATACCAAAAAGGCTAAATGTTTAATAAAAAATAGGCTAAATGCAGACCTTGAGTGTTGAGGCTCATCAAACCAGCTAATGTCCTGGTGCATGACACTTTGGAATGTCAGCGACCGTATGCGCTCCACAAGCTTCCCGCCTGCTAACCCAAACAGGAAGTACTCTAATGGAACCAGAACAAGTGTGGAAATACCTAGTATGACAAACATGCCTGCCAAGAAACTCGAGCCCTTCAGTAGTTCTGCTGGTGGCTCATAAAATGTCTTTAATGCACTTGAAATCAATATGCCATATACTGGACAAATTAATCCGTGGATTACTGCAGTTATAGAACCAAGAGCAAGAACAAAAGCCTCTGGTTTGTTTAGATAGAAGAGTCGGCCGATTGGAGCTTTCTTTTTACCACTAGATATTTTATCTATAGTTTCCTCTAGGTCCTGACCATTCCTGAATTCCATGGTATCACGCAGACCAAACGGAGCAGGGAAAGGATGCCTACCACTTTGCCCAAAGGATGAGCCTTTACTAGTTGACCTCCTAAATGAGCTACCTTGGATTTCTGGTTTTCTACTGATAGACATATAGTCAACATTGTTTTTCATCATAACATCCGGGTTTACGCCAGAGGCTTCTACTTCTTGCATAGTCTCTTGCAGATGAATCAGCTGAGAATAAGCACCTTCAGGTTTCATTACCAGTTGTACATGTGAACCTGCTCGAAATTCACACATCAAGTAGCAGGTCATCTACATACCATTTGTTGATCAAGGTGCTGAATGAAAATGGGTACGTATATTGATCGTAATAACATCTTATATTATGAGACAAAGGAAGGACTTTTTTGGAGTGTTGAAAGGGTGTATTCTGGTCATCACTCAACTAGTAAATTGAATGCCACCCTATGCGTTGATTACTGATCACAAACAACATTTTTATGTAGTTATTTCGGGACAACTTCAATTTATCTAGTTATGTTTTTTTCAAAGAGCAAAAATGTGAAAGTGCCTTACATTATTTACAGTTATGTAACAAGTCATCTACATACTCCCTCCATCCGGTGAAGAGTGTACATCTTGAAATTTTAGGACAAATCATGGAGTTAAGTAAAAAGTGCATTGGAAAGGTGCAAGCTACTATCTCTTTCCTCTTTAATTACCCAACCCCCAATGAGCTAAGTGCATGTAGAAATTAAGAAGACCATGTGTAGATTGCCATTGGTCTTGATTACCATGTGATGAGAGAGAAGTATTTTTCTACTTTAAGGTGCATTGGAAAGCTAGAAGTACACTTTTTGTGGACAAATTTTGAAGCCAAATATACACTCTTTACCGGACGGAGGAGGTAGACTCGTAGGACCTACAGAAGTTCTGTATACAAAAAATCATGTATTAATAGAAATAAGTAGGTGGGTATTCTATAATTTGGGCAAATGAGTTGTCAGTTTTCAAATGCATTACTCCCGCCATTTACTTATACAAGACCACTAATATACATTTCGCATCTATACAAGGCCACCAACACTAATCGAGGCAAAATTAACAATATTTTCTCGTACTAGCAACATGTTTAATACTTGCATGCATGCAGTCATAATGGCAGTCAGCTACTTCCACCACTCAGTTTCCTTGCATGCATGCGTCGTATTAATGATCCTAAAAAATGAAAAAATAGCTGAGTTGCAAAGTAAGCATTAAATTTTACATTGATACTTGTAATCTGAGTCTGTAGCCTTGTATATAAACATGGATGGAATACCTTGTTCCACAATATTCCCATGTTGTAGGACGCATATGACATCAGCATTCTTTATTGTGCTTAAACGATGTGCGACGATGATTGTAGTCCTTTCTTGCATTATGATGTCCAAAGCATCTTGAACAATCCTCTCAGATTCCATATCCAATGCGCTGGTTGCTTCATCAAGTAACAATATTCTAGGGTTTTTAATAATTGCTCTAGCAATTGCAATTCTTTGCTTCTGCCCTCCAGATAGTTGAGTTCCACGTTCCCCAACCATTGTCTCGAGACCCT
Organism: Triticum monococcum; assembly: GCA_034509565.1. NCBI lineage: Eukaryota > Viridiplantae > Streptophyta > Magnoliopsida > Poales > Poaceae > Triticum > Triticum monococcum. Next base: position 680,066,271 of record CM067845.1, read on the forward strand.
GCAATGTTTCAATATATATAGTTCTAAGTAACAACGTGTGAGATAGCATCAGAAGTAATATTATTGATGTTTTAATTATGCATTGTACATTTGGCAATTTAGCAATGAAGTTTTCTGCGTTTGCAAACTCGATTGCTCTTTTGATCTCAGCAAGAGTAAGACCATCCTTCCCGTAGGCAATATTTTCCCTGATCGTACTTGAAAACAACACTGGTTCTTGGCCGACAAGACCAATGTTTCCTCTTATCCACCCAAGATTCATTCTTCTAATGTCAACTCCATCGATCAAGACTTCCCCAGACAGTGGATCATAGAATCTCTCCACCAAACTGACTACAGTTGATTTCCCACTGCCGCTCCCTCCAACTAGGGCCATTGTTGTGCCGCTTCGTATTCGTAAGGAGAATCCATTCAATACCAAATGATCAGGCCTGGTAGGATAGCTGAGATACACATCCTTAAGTTCAACATCACCCTTAATGTCTTCCAGTATGATACCTTTTTTGTCATATACATCAATATTTGGTTCTCTTTCTATTGTCTTGAAGATTCTATATGCTGCTCCTTGCCCTCCTGCAAAAGCAGTTATTGATGATGTTGCTAGACTTAAGGACCTGCAGAAGATGCATAACTCAAGTCAGAAACCAAAAGATCTTGAAAAAAGAGATGGAAGTTTCTATTTAGCACACTAGTTGATACCATACAAACATGAAAATGGCAAATTATGATTGCCATTGAGCATTTGCCTTGATATGGTATCTACTCATACTAATGCAACATTAGAAATATAACCAATGCCACAGAGAAAATGAGAAAAGATAACTAAAAGGAGCGTTAGCACCCAGTTTTGGTAGGTACCTGACAAAGCGAGGAGAACATGTCGAACACTAGGACCAAGATGGAATCGTCTGGTTCTTAGACTAGACGGATTAAGGAGCAGCCGAACGAGGAGCAGACTCAGGCATGGAGGGAAGCCAATACGACTAGAAGATTGCAGGGGTTGCGGCAAGCCAAGTTAGACATACAACGGGATCCCTCCCGAGGAACTAGGGCTTCATGTCTCAAAATAGCCGACTGAAGTTTCTTGTGTATTGTGCTTTAAGTCGGCCCCCCATGGAGTGCGTTTCAGTGTATCACCCCTGGCGCTGCGGGTACATGTTGGCTTGTTCGTGTCCGAAAACTGTGTATGTAAGGGGGGAAATTTATTGATCGCCTTATTGAGAAATCCTGGAGATAGAGTGCAGGAAAAAGGAACATGGCAATTGAAGATCAGTTTAGCAAAGCCAGCCTTGGCAAAATGTTGGAGCAGAGGGTAGGGGAAACAATGCTCAATTGGTGGCTACGGGCATTCATGCCATTAGGAGCATCAGTGGCTGCCGATGGTGATGAGGGATATGGAGCCGAACAATTCCACGATAGAGAAAGAGTGGATGAGAGATACAAAGAACAAGCACACGAGGAGACCTGTAGCTAAATAACATATACAAGAACCTTGAGCGAAAGTGTTGAGTCAGGTGGCACGTGAGGATGACCCTCGAAGGTGACGAGTTCACCCATAGCAATCCGAGGTGTGGTGAAAGAAAATATGAAAAAAATTTCATACATTGATGTTCTAATGTTTGTTCGATCTGTAAAGTTTGAAGTTCATATGTTGTTTCATTTTAGAGAAACAAAAAAAGAGAAATCTTCTTGTTGTAAGTTAGTTGGAGAGTACGAATCTCAAAGCAAGGCTGGAGGGTTGAGGATAAGAGGTTCCATGTAGCCTGAGCTACAAAGGAACTTTATGAAACCTATGTCGTCGGTTTGTCATGCAAGGACGTGAATGTGCTGGCGTTGGCCGCATGAAGCTTGTCAATTATGTCGAGGGATGGTCTAGTGATGACACCATCCCCACAAGAGACCGCATTCTAAGGCGGTCGGTCCTTTAATCCTGGCCAAGTTGAAACCAAGAAGCATGCCCACCCAGTTGAAACAGAGTTCCAAGACCAATTCCTTTGTCTGTGGGAGCTACATCAGCCAGTTGTTCTGACGATGACTCCAGACGAGATCGACGGTTGTTGACGCCGGATGGCTGCTACTCGGCCGCCTTCGCTTATGACATCCAGTTCGCGCCAAGAATTAGCCAACCTCTCCTTCATCCCACATGAAAGATTAAGGCTGAACCAAAAGTCAAATTCTACCTCTAGTTGCTACTTCAGAACAGGAACCAGACTTCTGATTAACTGATGGTGAGGGGTTGGTTGCATATCACTGCTTGCTCTTTGTGTGATCAAAGTGGTAGAGACGGCGGCTCATATATCTTTGGACTGCTTCTTCGTCCGGGAGGTTTGGCATGGGTTTAAAAACTCAGACGCCAATGCATTACTTCATCTTCAACTACTATCAAGGATTGGTGGTGGAAAATGCTTGGGCTGGGAAACTTGAGGACGCGCGCAAGCAGGTGACCACAACGGCCTATGTTGTGTGGAATATCTGGAAGGAACGCAACCGCCAAACATTTGAGGGGGAAATGTGTTCGTCTGAGACAATTACAGCCATGGCCAGAGATGAGATAGCTTTGTTCTGGGAGGTTGTCTCTTAACTAGCTACTTCTTTATGTTTTTTCTCTCCTGAGTTGGTAGTGCTTCGCTTGCCACTATGTGGTATTGGCATTGTTTGTACCAAACCGTGAGACTTTAGTCCCTCTCCCTTCTATAATAAATTGCCAAAGCCCCAGCCCGTTGCCCGTCAAAAAAAGTTGTGTTGGGAAATGTTGACTAGTGTTGGTCAATGAGGAACTTGAGGTTGTAGTGGTATATTCATATGATAAAAGGCATGGCCCCAAGTAGGCGTGTCATGGAGTGATGTACCGACTTATGTAAGTGATGAGCCCTATACTTAGGTGCCATAATTTCCAGAACAAGAACGGTGAGTAAACCGGTCGATTGACCGGGTCACTAGTCCACCCGTCAGGCCGCTGGTTCGGTCGGTTCATGCGGAATACAAACCACCATACGTTAACATGTAGGCTTGTTTAGAGAAAAAATGTATCAGTTGTATGTGGGCACTGATGTATGCCAAACAGCCTTGTAATAAAAAAACATGGATGACCCTGGTTTAAGTTTTTCCAGCTAACTTGTTAGTCTGGACCAATTTTTTAAATTATGCCTTGTATATATAGTATGATGCCACATCCAAATCCCAAAGAGTTGCACTCCATGATGAATAACTCTATTAGGTATTGCGGTTAAACCACAAGGGCAGGTTCACCGCCGCCCTAACAGCCTAGATCACCTCCCTCTAATGAAGCTTGATGTGGGTGAGGAGATGGCGTCAACGTGTTGAATGAACTTTAACTAGTAGCCAACAAGTACCAAGAACCCACAAACATTGTGTATATAATTCGACGTGGATCCACTAGTTGTCCTTTTCCTGTACCAAATTGTTGAGATGACGTCTCCAAGGTAGGGGAAGGGCATCCCTCAGATTGGTGGTGGTCTTCTACTCGTGCGGTGGCCGGCCTTCTGCTCGTCCGATGGCCGGCCGATGGTGCTACTGTCCATGAATTGGTGGTGGTGATCTAGATCCGATCAGTCAGATGGTAGTGACTGCAAATTATAATGTGGCGACTATCTATGGCTCCACGACAGTGGTGGTCATCGAAAGGTCTTCGGGATGAGTCACCTCTCTTGATCCGGTGATTGACTTTGGCGGTGAGATACAAATTATGGACAACGGCTTGACGCAGAGGGATGGTTGTGCAATGCTGACAGTCACATCGCATGTAGCTGTTGGGATCGCGAAAAAGTGGCGGCGACAACACATGAGTGATTTCGACGGTGGTGCTACTCGAGCATCTGGTCTCGAGCTCCTAGGCAAAATCCTAGGTCAAACCCGAGTGGTTATACTTGGCAATGGTGATGTTTTTTCTTACGTCGTTACCTTGTTGAAGGCATTACTGGAATATGCTGGACCGATTCTTTAGGTTGAAAACCTAGATTATAACCATGTGGTTGGATCCAGTGACAGCGGCACTGATTGTCGATCCCTTCCTTATTGAAGGCGTTGTTGTAGAAGAATCCCGCCGTTCATGTGCTGTAATGAAATAGTTGGTGCGGATGGTCATTGTTATAGTTTGCCGATCACCGATCTGATCGCTTTGAGGCTTTCTTTCTCGCCTACACATAGCTTTGGTCTTACATGACTTTGCTAGTTCCCGGTGTTTTTCACGAGTGTGTGAGTTGGTATTGGTTGTGTGCAACCTAACTATGCAGAGGTCAGGTGTGTGTGCAACCTAACTATGCGAAGGCCAGGTGTGTATGCTCATTGTGTTATGTATTTCCTTGATGCTTCATTTTGAGCCAATAAAATTCATTCATTGTCAATAAAGGAAATGGCCCCACTACTCGAAGAAGTTCATACAAAATATAAACTCCACCCTGTAATATACTCCCGGTATCCTCCATATGCGCCCACCTAGCTATAATCTCCACCCATCAACTACATCTATAACAAGTTTTAGTTATGTTTAAATATATATTATTAATCAGAATATTACTAGTTGCAAAACAATGTATGAAACTTACAGTGCACCAGAGAAGACAGCCAACATAACATTAATAATAATGCCACCATTATATCCTCCGTCGACTATCAATTTAGCTCCATACCAAACTGCCAACCCATAAGTGCAAAACAAGGTTCCCGTTACTGGACCTAGTCCAAGCCCAATGACAGCACCTTCTCGTAGAGCACATTCATATGCATTTCTTACGAACTTATTATATGTAGTTATAGCTTGATTCTCACCATTGAATGAAACAACCTTCAAAGCATAGGAAGATAATAAGAAAATAGTGACACCAAGAATCAATAACAAAAACAATAATCTATTTATATTTGGTTTATTCCCCAAATAAGCACCAGAACACAAAGGCAACCGTTTCCTTTCACAAAATATTGGCGTCCAAATTGGCCATGTGAGTTTAGGCCAACTTTGGCTCAAGAAATAACTTAGATAGTCCCCCAAAAGATGGAACCTTCCCAAAATGTTTGCATCGAACCAAACATTGGGCAAATTTGGTAGGAAAATCATTGGCTCTCATGGTCATGAGAACCAAACTAAGTAGACTCACCGTTCTAATGGTCCCAATAGTTTGCTCAACAATGTCTGCAGCATCACCATAATTTGCTTGCATTTGGGTAGAGAGATTCGTCTGTATCCTTGATACAATAAAACCGGCCACAACTACTGGAGGAATGCTTGAGAGCATAACAAGTGTCAAGAGCCATCCTCTCACAAATGCAATAATGAAGCCTCCAAAAAAAGTAGACAGGAGCTGTATGTACTTGCCGATCTAAGAGAATAAATGCATAGCAAAGTGTTAAATAAAATAGAACTATAGTTATTATGAGATATATACATACACATATAAATTTATTTGTTTTTTAAGACTACCCAAAGTGAGAGTAACATAAGTGGTACTCCCTCCGTTCCAAATTACTCGAGTAATTTGGAACGGAGGGAGTACCATACATGCCAACTAGGCAAAATAGATGGTCTGGCAACTAGTTAATGAGGAAGGTGAAACTTGTGGTAACATTAATATGTTAATGTAACATCACCCATATCATTGCATAGTTGGGTAATATATGCGGATAAGAATGCTTTTCATTCTGATGTGTAGAAACAAACCATTTATCCAGCAGGCCGTGAGTAAATTAATACGTCATTTTTTTCATCCTTTTCAATTACTCGTCTTTTCTAGAGAGCTAGTTTCCAGTTAGCGAACATACTGTTAGGTTAGAGCACAAAAGACTGTAAGATCATTGTACTATATTCTATGGCAAGAAATCAACAAGCTTTACCATATTGATCATAGACATCTGTAATCTTACTGATACAATGAATAATGGGACCTTTTTATGTACAAGTTTAGCCCAAACAGCTAACCTTTTCTCCAATGGCATCTTGAATGAGGAATGTGTCTCCACACATCCTCTCAACAACTTGTCCGGTGCTCATTTCCTTGTCGAAAAATGCAATGTTCTGTCTAAGAATCGCCTTGAGATACTGAGCTCTGATTCGTGCTGCCTGTCTTTCTCCAGTAATTGTCCAACATGACACCTCTATCGAAACATCAAATTAGTCGATCAAGAAAAGATTTTTCAAGTAATACCCATAAACTTTACTCTGGATGGCCTCAAACTTAGGCTTGTATTTCATTTTTAAGTATTGGACATATATATTATTGCTAATTGTCAAAATCCTAAATTAGAAGACAAAAGCAATTTTCCGTCGAGAAAGATATCTTAATTTTATTGCACATGAAAGCCACTCACGAAGTGCTGAAACAAGTCCTGCTCCAATACCCAGATAAACAAAGTTAATGATGATCTGAAAAACAAGAAAGACCTGATTAGAAAATGGAAAAAACGCTCCAACAACAGCGCCCAGCTCTAGGAAACTAATCTGAAGCTGAACAGCGGGGGCGGCGGGATTTGCTGACGGCTCGAACCAGGGGAGTCAGCCTTGCTGACCCTGTGCAGCAAGTCTGAGTCCGGCGAAAAAGATACGCGCACGCACCTTGCTGACCCTGTGCAGCACGTCTGAGTCCCGCGAAAAGCCGGCGGAGCTGAAGGCGTTCACGACGTCGCCGAAGATGTGGGTCATGACCGGCCGCGCCATCCCGTTGGCCACCGCGGCCACCGCGCCCACCGCCATCAGCGCCACGTCCGTTCCGTCCGCGAACGCGAACAACCGGTACAGCGGCACGCGCGCCGCCGGCGCCTCACGTCTAGCTCTCTCCCCTCCTCCCATGGCTCCCAACTCTTGACTATCGTCTCGGTTCTTGGGAGGTGCAGTAGCTTTGAGGAGCTGGCTACCTGTATAATCTTGGTCAACTCTCGTGGCCGAGATTATAGAAATAATCATCGAATTAAAAAACGTGCATGACAGTGGAGTAGTATGACCAGTTCGTTTTGGCCGCTTAAAAATTAAAGCATGGTTAATAGTATAGCCAGCTGCGAGAGCGGCGTTACGGCGGACGGGCTCACCTGCTCCGCTTATATGGACCAATGGCACACATGCGCATGGGCACGACAATGATGACCAACGAAAATACTGGTTTGTATATGCCAAGGGGACAGTGACCATGCAGCTGTGGGCCCGTGTGTTGGGGCAGACGGACTTGATGCATTGCCGTCACGGCAGGTTGTCGTACTGTATAGTTGGTGCAGCATTGCAAAATGAAGATGAACGTCCTCTTTTTGATCGATATTCGTTTTTTTGCGGGGATCTATATTCGTTGGCATTATTAACTCATCATTTTGATGTAAATATTGCGCCGTCATGCTAGTGGTACTGTTTGGATCCCAAAGCAACAAGCTCATATACATATCGACTCCCCCATGTCAGAAACAATTCAAAAATAAAGTGAACTTGCCACGTGGGAATTTTTTCTTCTGAAAATGTTCACAAGATTGATGTTTCCTAATTTTCCATGTCGCAAAAACAATTTTACCTATATTTTCTTAGATGGTAAAAAAAGTTGTGGTATATATGTTATGTACAGAAGGAATTGCCATGATCCATGTCAAAAACTATATAAAAAGTGAACATAAATCACAAAGCAAGTTTGCCATGCCAAAATATAGTGAAATATATTTTTCATGGTAAGTTCAATAAAAATGTTGTGGTTAAGAAATTTGCCATGTGTATGGAAGTGTAACAAAATTTGTACAGGTGACGTGGCAAAGTTTTTATGAAAATTCCATATCACATGTCACTAGATCATTTTTTTCTTAAATTCGCCATGTCGCAAATGAGTATTCCGGCGAGTGGTACAACTTGGGATGCGAGTGGTATTTCGGAGATATGCTATGCGGCAGGTTCATCACCAGCTGTAGGAATAGTTCAATATTTGCCCGCTTGCTCTCACATACCACGCTTTAAAGTTGCGCATTGGCACAGATCCCAATGCGGACCAGCATCACTAATAGTGTACTTAGATTAGCCATAATGGAGAGTAACATACACGTATACCTAAACTATGTTACTACCTTAACTTAAGTGTGGCAACATGCAACGATCCATTTATTAGGTTATACACTCATATTGCATTGGAACATGTGATGTTACAATAACTAGTTAAGTTACTACAACTACCTCTCTCCTCATTAACTTATTGCCACATAAGCAAATTTGCCGAGTTGGACTCGGTGTTACTGCTGAAGTTACTACCACTGTGGCTAGTCTTAGACTGCTCACAGTGGAGAGTAACATAGAGTAGTAACTTGCCGATGTTATTGGTTTATGTTACTATTTTCATAGTGGATAGTAACATATGAGTGGTATCATGAAAGAGTTCATTTATTAGGCTATAGACTCATTATGCCTTGAAATGTGTGATGTTACAATAACTACCTAAGTTATCACAAACTACTCTCTCCTCATTAATTAGCTGCCACATAAGTAATTTTATATTGAAATTTGTGATGTTACTAGTTAAATTACTCCCATTGTGACTAGTCTTAGGCGAGGACAGGCGCTCCTATGAATTTTTGGATGGTTTCAGCAACACAGTATGAAGCTTACTTCTATTTTTCAAGACCATGTAATTTCACAGTGCCATAGTTTTCCGTCAATTATTATGTTTTTTGCTTTGGTAAATTAGAAACTAGGACATCACAAGTGTGTTCATGTCATTTAAAAAATCATATATTTAGAATTTTCATTTCATGATGAATCTAAAGATATAAATATAATACTCCTACATGTTTACCTAGTGAAATTACCGGAAATATATTCACAAAAAAATTACCTACAAATATGTTCGCAAATATTTTTTACCTGAAAATGTGTGCCGGCTTATAGACAAACCGGAAAGAATGTATCCGAACAACAACCAAAATTAATAATTCACTGCTCGATTGCAATGTGATTACGCAAAATATTAATTAAGCTGCCCTTTTGAATGGACATCATGGACATGACATGGACGAGTGTGAAGATTAGAACATGCAAAACTAAAGGGCGTGTACACCCAGCCTTCGACGGCGGCGTGTAAGCACCAGGAGTGAGTCAGCGGTTCACGTTGGTATAGGACGGGGCTGTTTGGTTTTCACCCACACTTTGCCACATTTTGCCATATTTAACTTTAGATAAATTTGACCAAATTAGGTATGTGTTTGGTTCTAGCCACATCTAAATTAAATATTTTTTTATGAGCAGTGAATCCCACATGTCATAGACATAAAAAATGTGGTAAGATTTTCTTAGACAGGCTAAAGTATAGCTAACAATTTAAGTAACTCAATTAAGACAAATATGACAAGTGTGACAAAAATTATATGGCAGTATATGATAAAGATAGTTACAATCCAAACAGCCCATCACCTACTTAAATAAGTGCTTCACTTTTCACACAACCAATACCCCTGACAATACCTGCTGCAGTTCATATCCCAACGCAAAACGGAGGATTCGTGATTCCGTGACCAGGCGAGCCCGTCAATCTTATGAACATTCGAGCTAGCTGCTCTTGTCACGGCATCTATAGCCAGTCTTACAGTCGGTATGTACTATAATAGTTTTATGTAAATTTGTGCTACTTTGTTGATATATGACCCATCTTTCTTTCATAAAGTGCCTAAGAGCACGTACTATAGCCGGTTGTTAATTAGTAGCCCATTTCTTTTCTCATTCCTCTTCTCTCTCTGCCAACTCATTCAAAATATAATATTTAAAATCTTATGGCCTGTCTACATCATTTTATTGTACTTGCTCTTAAGCGAGACACTCTCTCCCTCGCTGTCTCTTTGGAGTCAGCCATGGTTGAAACCTTGTGACCGAGTCAAAGTGGTTATTTGCCGTGGTTAGCCCCAACCGGCCGGCATCTCTTTATATTGATAGATCAACTTGTATAACAAGGAAATACGGCGGTATACAATATCAAAATATACACATACACGTATACACATAAAATACAACTCTAACACCCCCCTCAATCTGAACCGTCGTGAACAAGGTTGAGATTGGAACGGAATCGATGAAGTGTGAGCTGAGTAGAAGGCTTTGTAAACACGTCAGCCAACTGATCGGCAGTGGAGATGAACCCAACATTAAGAGCACCCAAGGCAACCCGCTCGCGCACAAAGTGGAAATCAACCTCGATATGCTTCTTGTGGGCGTGAAAAACTGGATTGGCACAATAAGTATGTGGCGCCAATGTTGTCACACCACAAAACAGGAGGGTAAGAAAGAAACACACCAAGCTCCTTCAACACCGACTGTATCCATATAGCCTCAGCGGTGCCATTGGCCAAAGCTTTGTACTCTACCTCGGTACTAGAGCGAGAAACCGTGGGTTGCTTGCGAGAACTCTAGGATACCGAATTGGGTCCAAGAAAAATAGCAAAACCACATGTGGAACGACGATCATCAGAACAGCCCGCCCAATCAGCATCAGTGAAAATACTCAGCCCCGTAGAAGCGGAGCGCCGGAAACGCAAGTCAATAGACACGGTGCCTTGGATATATCGAAGAATGCGCTTCACTGCCTCATAGTGAGCGGTAGTAGGCTGCGACAAGTATTGGCACACCTTGTTAACAGTAAATGACAAAGTCAGGACGTGTTAGAGTGAGGTACTGTAGACCTCCAACAAGACTCATGTACTTGAAAGTATCCTCAGAGCTCAGCGCTTGACCTTGATCTCGAGACAATTTGTCGGAAGTAGACATGAGAGTAGTAACAAGCCTACATTGCTCCATGTTGGCCCGGTGCAAGAGATGAAGAGCATATTTGTGTTGCGTCAACACCAAACCCTCAGAACTATAAGCAGCCTCGATACCAAATACATATATACACATAAAATACAACTCTAACAGACCATCGATAGCGAGACTAACGCTAGATGCGAGCCAACTCGGTCCAGCTTGGGCCGAGCCTGGAAGAAGCTCCATCCGGACCTGGAGAATAAGAGGTGATTTTGCAGACATTGGCAGTGCAACGGATGGAGCAGAGCGTTCACATAAACAGAACGCACCTAGGGCATGTACTACTCCCTTCGTCCTATATAACATAAGAGCGGCGGACCGTTGGCTCAGCCTGTGTGTGCATGTACTATGTTTCTTTTTTAAGATGAGAGAAGAAATGAGAATGGGCTTGGGGTCGAGCTGGTTGTAATTATTTATATAGAGAAAACCTTTTCATACATAGTATAATCCTTTGATCGCCGTGTAGCAGTACTAGATTTGACTGCCACACCGTTCATATAGGGAGCATCTCCTTTATCTGCATATTTGAATGCTTGCACAGCTTCCCAGTGATCAAGGAAAGAGAGAACCATTTTTTCCGTTCATCTTGTGGATGATTGGCTGAGCCTCTGTGTCAAATCTTTGATTTAAGTAGTGATTATTGCTTCATGCATATATCGACAACCATAATAAAATATCAAGAGCTAAAAACTCTTTAATCAATGAATTTAAGAATGTATACATGATGCATTTGACAATGATTTTTTTTTCATAAATGTTGTCTTGTGTTATCGAGCATTGATTCTTTTCCATCAATTTGGTCTTCGAATATTGATTACTGGTCATCATGGTTGATGTCTTTTCATAACGGCATTACTAAACTTTGCAAATAAAAACCAGATGAAGTATATCAGTGGGCTAAAAATCAATTTTAAAAAAGTTGTTTGGATAGAAAAAACTTGGTGGAGAGCTCTAACCGGAATGAAGGTGACACTTCTCATAGTATGCTGAGCAAAAACCTATCTATTGGTCACAGAAAAAATGAAAATAAAATTGGAAACCAAAAAAATAAAAATAAAACACGGGCACGGGTCAAATGGGCCGATCAACTTTGATTATAGTTGATGTTGTGGTAAGATTTGATTTGATCTGGGTGTGGGTAGTGGAAGGCAAGGAAAACTTGCATTTAGTTGAGCTTTCTTAAGATTTAACTTGAATGTGTTAATGCATAACATTGTTGAAAAAGTGTCGATTTGATTGAGTTAATGCAAGTGTCAAATGGACCGGCCCAAATTGACCACTGAGCAAAAGGTCACATGCAAGAGGCTCACAGACGTAATATAGGGTTTGCCATGGGGTTGGTGGAAGTGAGGCGAGACTACCAATTCCCCCTTTAGAAGTAGAGGTATTGATTTAAAGCATTATAAGTAGCAATAGGAAAACATGATGCAAAATGGATGCATCTCCCTACATAGGCCAGAAGCACAGCCCCCCTTGGCCCATGCGCCATAGGGGAAACCCTAGCCCCCGATACAAGGAAAAGGGGTGAGACTTGGAGGTCGAGTCACCCCCCCCCCCCCTGGCTGCCAGCCCTAGGGTTTTGGAGGGCAAGCCTCACTCCCCCCCCCCCCCCCACACACACACCTATATAAAGGGGGAGGTGCAAGGGCGCATCGGCCATCCCAACCCTAGGCGCCTACCCTCCTTGCTACTCCACCTCCTCTCCTGGCAGACGCTTGGAAAAGCCCGACAGAATTCTTGCCCCCACCACCTCCACATAGTCGTGCTGATCTAGATCCCATCTACCTCTCCCTCTCACTTGCTGGATCAAGGACAATGAGGCGTCACTGAGAAGTACATGTGCATATCTCAAAGGTGTCGTTCGTACGGTGCTGGATCAGATTGGATAGCGAAGAAAATACGACTACACAAACCACGTTCGTTAGAACGTTTCCGCTATCGGTCTACAAGGGTATGTAGACTCAATCTCACTCACTGGTAGCATCTCACTAGTAGAAAAGGAGGCAAAGGTCCAGGCCGGGTCAGCTCATTAGTCCCGGTTCAGTCCAGAACTGGGACCAATGGGGGCACTGAACCCGGTTCGTGAGCCCAGGGGGCCGGCCGGGCCACGTGGGCCATTGGTCCCGGTTCGTCTGGACCTTTTGGTCCCGGTTGGTGGGACGAACCGGGACCAATGGGCCTCGCTCCTGGCCCACCACCATTGGTCCCGGTTGGTGGCTTGAACCGGGACCAAAGGCTCCCCTTTAGTCCCGGTTCATGCCACCAATCGGGACCAATGAGGTGCCTATATATACCCCCTCGCGTAAGAGCAGAGCACACTGCTCTGTTTTTTTCTGGCCGAGGGGGAGAGGGCTTGGTGGTGCTCTAGCTCACCTCCTATGCACACAAGGTGTTCGATGGAATACCCGAGCCACACTACTTAAGCTTTGTCCTCTCCAAGCTCGACCTCCAAGCTCCATTTTCCTCAATATTTGTCTAGGTTTAGCGGTCCGTCACGCCCCGTCTTCACCGCCGTCGATCACCCGCGCCGAGCTCATCGCCGGCACCACCGTGGTGAGCCTCTTATTCATATCTTCTTTCTGAAAGGGAAAAATATTATTACTTGTATGTTTACATAGATACTTGTATTATTTTCTTACTTTTATTATTGCATCTTATATAGTGCGATGGTTTTGGTATCCGCCCACGTCGGCCCTCGTCCTGTCTATGGTTCGGATGTGGTATATATATATATTATCTTTATAACTATTGATTCATTTATTGTTTATGAAAATTATGTCGACCAACGTGACATAGATTTTATTTATGTAGGATGTATGTGAATCGGAAATTCCAACCGACCCTATTGTCGAGAGGTTAAATTTAGTTAAAGAAGAAAACAATTTGTTGAAGGAAAAAATAAAAAAAATTGAGGAGGAGAAGATGATATTGGAGTTGCATGTTGTGGATGTCGTCGATGATCACAAGATCAAGATGGATGCAATGCGCTTGAAGATTAGAAAGATTAGAAAATATGCCATTCATACCGAGGCTTGGTATCATTATGTCGTTGGATCAATTGTTACCTTGGTTGCGATTATGATCACATTTGTTTTCGCATTGAAATGTTTTACATAGTTTCAATGTATGGTTTAATTAATTAGATGCTCTGGAGAGCTATATGTTGTTAGATGAGAACTATGTATGTACTTTGGTTTTAATGTGATGATGAACTTCTATTAATTTGGACACTTAATTATATATAATGCACGCAGATGAACCGGCAATGGATGTACGGTGACAGACACACCTCTGAGTATATTAAGGGCGTGCATGAGTTTCTCGATGCGGCTGATGCAAACAAGCAGAATGGTTATGTGTTGTCCATGCACTGAATGTGGGAATACGAGGTCTTACTCTAACCGGAAAATCCTTCACACCCACCCACTTTACAAGGGTTTCATGCCACACTATAATGTTTGGACGAGGCACAGAGAAATAGGGGTTATGATGGAAGACGGCGAAGAAGAAGAGTACGATGACAACTATGTGCCCCCTGAATACGGTGATGCTGCAACGGGGGGAGCTAGTGAAAATCAAGAGGAACCAGACGATGTGCCCAATGATGATGCAACGGGTGAAGTTGCTGAAGATCAAGAGGAACCAGACGATGTGCCCGATGATGATGATCTCCGCCGGGTCATTGTCGATGCAAGGACGCAATGCGAAAGTCAAAAGGAGAAGCTGAAGTTCGATCGCATGTTAGAGGATCACAAAAAAAGGTTGTACCCCAATTGTGAAGATGGCAACACAAAGCTTGGTACCATACTGAAATTGCTGCTGTGAAAGGCAGAGAATGCTGTGGCTGACAAAGGATTTGAGAAGCTACTGAAAATATTGAAGAAGAAGCTTCCAAAGGATAACGAATTGCCCGACAGTACATACGCAACAAAGAAGATCGTATGCCCTCTAGGATTGGAGGTGGAGAAGATACATGCATGCCCTAATGACACGCATGCCCGGTATGCGGTGCATTGCAGTATAAGATCAGACGAGATGACCCTGGTGATGTTGATGGCGAGCCCCCCAGGAAGAGAGTTCCTGCGAAGGTGATGTGGTATGCTCCTATAATACCACGGTTGAAACGTCTGTTCAGAAACGAAGAGCATGCCAAGTTGATGCGATGGCACAGTGAGGACCGTAAGAAAGATGGGAAGTTGAGAGCACCCGCTGACGGGTCACAGTGGAGAAAAATCGAGAGAAAGTACTGGGATGAGTTTGCAACGGACCCAAGGAACGTATGGTTTGCTTTAAGCGCGGATGGCATTAATCCTTTCGGGGAGCAGAGCAGCAATCACAACACCTGGCCCATGACTCTATGTATGTATAACCTTCCTCCTTGGATGTGCATGAAGCGGAAGTTCATTATGATGCCAGTTCTCATCCAAGGCCCTAAGCAACCCAGCAACGACATTGATGTGTACCTAAGGCCATTATTTGAAGAACTTTTACATCTGTGGAACGGAAACGGTGTACGTACGTGGGATGAGCACAGACAGGAGGAATTTAACCTAAAGGCGTTGCTGTTCGTGACCATCAACGGTTGGCCCGCTCTCAGTAACCTTTCAGGACAGACAAACAAAGGATACCACGCGTGCACGCATTGTTTAGATGACACTAAAAGTATATACCTGGACAAATGCAGGAAGAATGTGTACCTGGGCCATCGTCGATTTCTTCCGGCCAACCATCAATGTCGAAAGAAAGGCAAGCATTTCAAAGGCGAGGTAGATCACCGGAAGAAGCCCACCATGCGTATCGGTGATCACGTACTTGCTATGGTCAATGATTTACACGTAATCTTTGGAAAGGGTCCCGGCAGACTAGCTGTTCCGAATGACGTTGAGGGACACGCACCCATGTGGAAGAAGAAATCTATATTTTGGGACCTACCCTACTGGAAAGACCTAGAGGTCCGCTCTTCAATCGACGTGATGCACGTGACGAAGAACCTTTTGCGTGTACCTGCTAGGCTTCTTGGGCGTGTATGGGAAGACAAAAGATACACCTGAGGCACGGGAGGACCTGCAACGTTTGCACGAAAAACACGGCATGCCTCCAAAGCAGTATAAAGGTCCTGCCAGCTACGCTCTTATGAAAGAAGAGAAAGAAATCTTCTTTGAATGCCTGCTAAGTATGAAGGTCATGACTGCCTTCTCGTTGAATATAAAGGGAATAATAAATATGCCAGAGAATAAGTTTCAGAACCTAAGTCTCATGACTGCCACGTGATTATGATGCAACTGCTTCCGGTTGCATTGAGGGGGCTTCTGTTGGGACCCCGATTCCAAGTCACATCGATCTAGCCGGTAACACCTCATATCACTTTGCGGCCTCACGCACGGTATTCCCATGGGTGTCGCCTTACCTTGGCTCGGGACCGTTTGCGCCTTTTGGCTCGCGTATATGATTGTGTCGCTAGCATCCATATGACAGAGAACCCGGGCCGACATGGCTAGTCATGAACCCCAAGCGGCACTAACCCATGGGGATAGGCATACATGATTCACATCGAGCATGTCGGTCAGCAGCATGTGAATCCGGGCTGTAGCACTGGGCTAACAGGACTCCAGGAACCCGGGCTGTAGCAGGCTAGGCAGGACTCCGGATGTCACCGCGTGACATTTCCCCGAAGGGACAGACAACGGAACAAAGTGAAGCACATGCCAGCCAGTCAAGTGTCCTGAGCAGTAGTGCTGGGCTAGCAGGACTCCGGTGAACCGGGCTGTAGCAGACTACTATGGCTCAAGGAAGCACTAGACTACATTTCCCCATAAGAGAGACTACCAAGGATAAACAACTAGATTGTCGGATCCCACACATAGCAATACACGTCACACGTACGCATAACATGCAAGTATGTGTTGTACAACATGGCATCACAACATAACACAACTCATATAGATAAAGGCTCAGAAGAGCCACATAACATAAAATACAAACAGGGGTCACATGACCCATCATTCAGAGCATACAAGCAACGGAAGCATTACATGTCTGGGTACAGACAACTACAAAAGAAGAGGCTAAGAGGCCTGACTATCTACAAGTCCCTTCCAAGGGCATAAGATCGTAGCTGAGGTGCAAGCTACTCGTCGAAGTCCAAGCGGTACTACTAGTGAGACAGATGTCTCACCTGCACATAAATAAAGCAAACGTGAGTACAAAGATACTCAACAAGACTTACATCAGATCCTATCATACATGCATTTGTATCAAGAAGATAATGTGGGGTTTAGTTGCAGCAAGCCAGCTTTGACTCAGTGGCTATCCTGTTCTACGGCAAGGAGAAACTTCTTTGAGGTGAGGCAGCGCACACGAGTCCACTAGTCACCACATCAATACACTACTATGGATTCATCCTCGTCTCCTTACGAGAAGGCCATCCATAGCACTCACACTTGTCTTGAGCATTTTAGAGTATCCACTTTAAGTTGTCTATGTACCACGTATGCATCCAACAAGTCCATAACCGAGGACATGGCTATTCGAATAGATCATGATAACCCTGCAGGGGTGTACTTCTTCACACACGCTCTCACCACTTATCACCATGTACACGTCATGTACCTCGGCAACCTTCAAACGGAAGCCTGGCGAGGGTGTCGGCCACGACCTGACTAACCACACAAGACTCTAGTCTAGGTTTATCGCCTATTCGGGTTCCATCCGCAAGGAGATCCGGCCGGGGTGTTGCTCACGGCCCCAAACGATATGTGCAGGGTTCCCAAGCCCACCTCGCCAGATGGATCTACGCTTGGTACACCGTGCCACTTGTGCCTAGTCTGTCCCAAGCCCACCTGGCCGGGTGCCACTTGGTAGACTACTAACACTACCTACAAACACCAGAAACTATTTGCGACTCCTGGACAGAGATCAAGTTGGCTAATAAGTCGAGAGGGGCACTTAAGCATTCCAATGTGTGGTAGTAGCTAGTTATTGGACAACATACACGGAACTCAGTGCTTAAAGACGGTTCCAGTGAGACAACCCACCATGTACTCCTACATGGCCTCTCACCGCTACCTTTACCAAATCGTGTTCACATGCTTAACACTCAGCACCAGAACATATTGTACCACTCCAATTCATTCCCGATGAATCAGACCTGACACAACTCTAAGCAATAGCAGGCATGGCATGGCAAGAACACAACATGGCTCAATCAACTCCTACACATGCTAGTGGGTTTTAACTATTTACTGTGGCAATGACAGGTCATGCAGAGGAATGGGTTCAACTACCGCAGCATAAAGTAGCAATTGAATCGTTGTTGTCCTAATGCAATAAATGAGAGCAGGAGCGAGAGAGTAAGATTGTGTCGGAATGAACAAGGGGGTTTGCTTGCCTGGTAGATCAACAGGGGGCACTGCTCCTCAGACAGGTACTCTGGAGCACTCTCCGGAGCAGGACCTATCGAGAAGGAATGGTGTCGGCAATCAAAACACAATCATATGCAACATTATGATGCATGAACATGGCATGGGTATGTGATGTGCTTTGAGCTAATGCATTTAGCATTCTATTTGGAAGAGGTCCATTTGAACCCAAGGTTCAAATGCAACTCTAAATTAACTCTTTATAAATGCCATTTATATGTTTCCTCATATACAACATGTATACGTTGGTTTGTCATGCATGAAAATGTTACAGATGGATAGATTGAATTTTTTCGATCATTTTTCATATATAAATTATTTCAATCTGAGCTACGGTTGAATTTCTATGAATTTTTGAAGTTTATATCATTTCCTGGAATTTCCTAATTTATTTTAAATCCAGGAAATAGCTTATTGCGTCAGCACTGCATCATGCTGACGTCAGGGGTCAACGGAGCGGCCCAGGTCAAACCTGACCTGTGGGGCCCACTGGTCAGTGACCCAGTGCTTCCTAGGTCACAGACAGGTGGGGTCGGGTCAACGCCACATTAGCATAGTCAAAGCTGACACGTGGGCCCACTGTAATTAGATTAATCTTAATCTTGCTTAGTTAGCCGGTTAGTTAGGTAGTGGGGCCCGGCTGTCTGTGTCCCAAGGTGTTACTAACTACGTCATTAACCTTAATTAATCGTGCCACGTCAGCGTCGCCGGATTAAGGGCCGGCGACCTTACAGTGCGGCGGCGACTCACCGGTCGGCCGTTTCCCGCGATGGATGGCCGCGCAGATGGGTTCTATGGAACGCCCGCAGTGCGGCGCGTCCAGGGGTGGTCGTGGGGATGCCGGGGATGGGCTGCAGCGGTGAGGGCGGCGAGCTTTGCGGCGGCAGAGCTCGATGGTGTGCGGGTGCTGCGCCAGGGCTCGCTGCCGAGCTGCCTATGCTGCACGACAGCGCCAGGGGTGCTCTAGGGCGCGCCCGTTGCACGACGGCAGCGAACGGAGCACGGGGAGCACGTGTGTTGTGGCAATGGCGGAGCCGAGCTTCGGCTCGTGCGGCAAGGGAGCTAGAGGGCACGGGAGGACAGGGGAGAAGGGGGAGATGATGGCGGGGCTCACGGAGATTTGAACGGCGCCGTTGTTGAGCTCGGGGAGGCACTGGGCGACGCAGATCGACGGGCGAAGTTCTGCGGGAGATGCGGCGGTGACGAGCTCGGAGGCGTCGTCACAGGAAGTCCGGTGATGTGACCTTCGTCTTGGTGAGGTGGTGCTCGACGGCAGACCAGTGGGACACGACAACGGGGCTCGACGTGGGCAGTGGCTACGGCGACGGTGAGCGGCGGCGACGGGCTTCGCTCGGTGGTGCTCGGGGGAAGGGGAACAGACAAGGGATAGGCACGGGAAAGAGGGGGAGAGTGACCAGGAGGTTGCAGGCGTCTCCGTGGCGCTCGGGTGAGGACGGGGGAGGCAGCAGGAGGTGGAAGCAGGAGGTGGCTTCGCCTCCTATGCGTGCGCCACGCCATCGTCCTCCTGGCAAGGGAAGGAGACGACCAGCGCCTGGCTTTGGTGGGCTGGGCCGTGCTGGGCCAGCTGGGTTGCCAGGTAAGGCCAGGTAAGGGTTTTATTCCTTTTTCTGTTTCCTTTTCTATTTTTCTGACATTTGTTTTGATTTAATAAAAATACCAAATCATTTTATTTAATTCTGTAAAATTTTGCAGGGACCTAAGGAATTAATCCAAAGCCCCTCACCAAAATTCAGAATTATTGGACAATATTTGTATATATAAAAATATTTATCCAACGCAAATAAATACTGGATTAATTCCAAATGCCCAAAATAAATACTTATGAGCTCTTTAAAATATTGGTTTGATTTTTATCTCTGTCCAATATGTTCAGAGAGCAACATGAGCATTTTCTTGGACCCTTTTGGAGCAATTTTTACTTGGGTCATTTTCAGAAATGATTCTGAGGGTTTCACAAATCCCCATTTCAAATTTAAATGGAATTTAAACATGATGCAAGCATGAAGGGCTAGCCTAGGTCATACCAGAACTAGGGATGTGACAGCTTCTATCGAAAAACGTCCGATTAGCCATTGTGAAGCTATGTGCATTCCTCAATGCAATCTCTTAGAAGGTGATCGATCCAGAAATCGTACCAAGGCTAAGGAGTAATGTGGCGCAATGTCTTGTCAGTTTCGAGCTGGTGTTCCCACCATCCTTCTTCAATATCATGACACACGTCCTAGTTCATCTAGTCGACGAGATTGTCATCATGGGGCCCATATTTCTACACAATATGTTCCCCTTTGAGAGGTTCATGGGAGTCCTAAAGAAATATGTCCATAACCGCGCTAGGCCAGAAGGAAGCATCTCCATGGGCCATCAAACAGAGGATGTTATCGGGTTTTGTGTTGACTTCATTCCTGGCCTTAAGAAGATAGATCTCCCTAAATCACGGTATGAGGGGAGACTGACTGGAAAAGGCACTCTTGGAAGTGACTCAATAATATGCAGGGACGGATATTCTTGGTCTCAAGCACACTACACAGTTCTGCAGAACTCTACCTTGGTGACCCCGTATGTCGATGAACACAAGAACAGTCTGCGCTCCAAACACCCGGAGCAGTACGACGACTAGATTACATGTGAACACATCAGGACTTTCAGCAGTTGGTTGGAAACACGTCTCAGAGGTGACAACACTGTTTGTGATGAGCTGTATTTGTTGTCGAGGGGACCATCTTTGACTGTATTGGCTTACAAAGGATACGAGATAAATGGGAATACATTTTACACGATCGCCCAAGATCAAAAGAGCACCAACTAAAACAGCGGTGTCCGCTTTGATGCAGCAACCAAGAGCGGAAAGGACACATATTATGGTTACATAGTGGACATATGGGAACTTGACTACGGACATGATTTTGAGGTCCCTTTGTTTAAGTGCAAATGGGTCAATCTGTCAGGAGGCGGGGTATAGGTAGACCCACAGTACGGAATGACAACAGTGGATCTGAAAAATCTTGGGTACACTGACGAACCGTTTGTCCTAGCCAATGATGTGGCACAGGTTATCTATGTGAAGGACATGTCTACCAAACCGAGAAAAAGAAAAGATAAGGAAGCCAATACATCATACGATGAGCCAAAGCGCCACATAGTTCTTTCAGGAAAAAGGGACATCCTGGGAGTGGAGGGAGGGACAGACATGTCTGAAGATTATGAAAAGTTTCATGAAATTCCTCCCTTCAATGTCAAGGCTGACCCAAGCATCCTGACAAACGATGAAGATTGTCCATGGTTACAGCGCAATAAGGAAATGACACAAGCGAAGAAAAAGTGAAGACTTTCTCCCGCAACTATTATGGTGATACCATGCCAACTTTGTAACACACGAGTATGCTATGCCAACTTTTTCAGAGTTCATTTGAAAACTATGAATTTAGGTCGAATTTTCTCTATAGGTGCATCTATGTTCATTTTTTAGTAAAGTTAATCACAAACTTGTGATTCACACAAATTTCAAGGAATTCAAATTTGAAACCAATGGCACTAACAGAAAGTTTATAATTTTTCTAAAACTAATGGCACTAACGGAAAGTTTATAATTGTGCTGACCTAAAAGCAAAAAGAAATAAAAAATAAAGCAAAAAAAAAAGAAAATAAATAATGCAAAAATCAAAACAAAAAATCTGGAAAAAATAAAAATAGCAACAATCAGTATTTTTTGTAAATAGAAACAAAATAAAATAAATAAAGCAACAAAGAAAAAAAACTTAAAAATGTTTTCAAATATGAAAACTAATGGCACTAACAGAAAGTTTCAAATTTTTCTAAAACTAAAAGCAAAAAGAATTAAAAAATAAAGCAAAAAACAAAAGAAAATAAATAAAGCAGAAAACAAAACAAAAAAAACTGGAAAAAAATACCAACAATAAGTATTTTGTTGTAAGTAGAAACAAAATAAAATAAATAAAGCAACAAAGAAAAAAACAAAAAAGTGTTTTCAAATTTGAAAACTAATGGCACTAACAGAAAGTTTATAATTTTTCTAAAACTAGAAGCAAATAGAATTAAAAAATAAAGCAAAAAACAAAAGAAAATAAATAATGCAGAAAACAAAACAATAAACTAGAAAAAAACTATTTTTCTAGTAAAGTTAATCACAAACTTGTGATTCACATAAATTTCATAGAATTCAAATTTTAACTATTCAAATTTGAAAACTAATGGCACTAACAGAAAGTTTATAATTTTTCTAAAATTAAAAGCAAAAGGAATAAAAAAAATAAAGCAAGAATCAAAAGAAAATAAATAATTTCAAAAAAACAAAACAAATACTGGAAAAAATAAAAATGCCACATATTGGGCCACACGGCCTGCATACGACTAGAAACCCATCTATACATGGGCCAGGATGCATGCCCAATAGGCCCAACAAGGCAGTGACAAGGGTAGGCAAGTACTGCCTGCATATTAGAGAGGAGCTCAGCACCTGAGCCGCAACGCAGCTTATAAACAGATGATGAGCTCTCTCAGCTAGCGAGGTGGGACTAAACTTTCCACCGCACCGCGCCAGGTCTTTGGTCCCGGTTGGTGGCTCCAACCGAGACTAAAGGGGGCCATTGGTCCCGGTTCTGCGCACCCGTCACTTTCCACCCACCCGTCATTCTTCTCCAACGCCGTCAGGCTGCTGCGCTGCTCCTCGACGTCGGCCCCTGCCCCGACGTCGCCGTCGCCTCCCCTAGCCGTCCGAGGTCGCCGTCGCCGCCCGCTCGCCGTCGGCCGTACCCTCGCCCGAAGCCGTCGCCGCTCGCCGCCCTGCCCCGACGCGCGTCGCGCGCCCCGGCCCGCCCGTCGTCGTCACCCTTCCCCGCCCGTCACCGTCGCCCATGCCCCGCCCGTCGTCGTCGCCCCGGCCCGCCCGTCGTCGTCGCCCCGGCCCGCCCGTCGCCGTCGCCCTGCCCCGCCCATCGCCGTCGCCCTACCCCTCCGTTGGTCCGGCCCAGCGCCCCTCTCCTGTTTTTTTCATATATTATATGCTTGCGTATATTGCTTGTTTGTGTATATTATGTATATATGTCAGTATATATATTGTGTATATTGCTTCTTTTGAGATTTTTTTCATATATATGTTTGTATTTTGTTTTTTGTTTTTTATAAAAATGTATATATGTTTGTATGTTCTTTGTGTATATATGTTCATATATGCAAAAGTTAGATTTAAATATTTAGAAAAGGATTATCTACATATGTTTTCTGATTTAGTACCTTTTAGGTTAGTTTCATTTCTAGAAAAGTTTTATATATTTAGGAAAGGAAAAAGGAAAATAAGAAGAGGAAAAAGGAGAAGAAGAGGAGAGGAAGAAAAGGAAGAGGAGAAGAAGAGGAGAGGAAGAAAAGGAAGAGGAGAAGAAGAAAGGAATAGAGAAGAAGAAAAAATAGAAAAAAATTCTATTTTTTCTTCTTCTCCTCTATTCCTTTCTTCTTCTCCTCTTTTTTTTCTTTGATCTTCTCCTCTATTCCTTTCTTCTTCTCCTCTTTTTATTTTTTCTTCGTATTCTTATGTTTTATCGGGTCTGTCATCGTCGATATACCCCTCCCGATAACTTCAACACGAGGGGGGGTCGATATACCCCCTCCCGATGACTTCAACACGAGGGGGGTCGATATACCCCCTCCCGATAACTTCAACACGAGGGGGGTCGATATATATACCACCTCCCGATAACTTCAACACGAGGAGGGGGTCGATATACCCTAAATAGCAAGTATAGTCGGTGTGAGATACATGTGGCCGTCGGTGTCGGACACTACATCCACGTCCCACAAGTGACGCGGGCTTCGACGCCCACGTCACTTGTGGGACGTGGATGTAGTGTCCGACACCGACGGCCACATGTATCTCACACCCACGATAGTTGCTATTTAGGGTTTCCTCTACCGCTCGGCGACCCTCGACGACCCTCGTTCCCGATAAAAAAAAGAGGAAGAAGAAAAAAAGAGGAGAAGAAAGAATAGAGAACTCCTCTATTCTTTCTTCTCCTCTTTTTTTTCTTCTTCTTCCTCTTCTTTTTTTATCCTTGAAGCGTTGTCGAGGCCACCCCAAACCCTAGAGAAGCAGCGTCGAGGCCACCCCAAACCCTAGAGAAGCAACGTCGAGGCCACTAATTAATATTAGTTCTACGTTTGCCACTAATATATCCATCTGTCATGTCTGAATAATAATTGTCATGTTGTAAATATTTGTAGAAACTATGGACACCGCCCGAGACGAAGTACAAGAAGAGTTGTTGGGGGACATAATCGCACGAGGAAGTGATGCCGTCTGCTTGTTGTTTCTCAACGACACCGATGGTCTGGAAGCAGCTGGCTATGATTATGATGGCTCCGGTGACCTAATGCCGGTGCAAGAAGGAGACCGTGAGGACGGCTCCGGTGACCCAATGCCGGCGCAAGAAGGAGACCGTGATGACGTCTCCGGTGGCCGAACCGAGTCCGGCCAGGTGTATATATTAGCTAAGCTTGTGCTGACTAGCTAATTGCTGCATTCATTGTTTTGGTATGTACACATATTAATTAAGTCTTTGTTCTTTTTTCTGGCCCTCCGGATCGAGCACAACTTCGGTAAAGAGACGAGGCCCGAAGAGAAAGTTGAGCTTGGATGAAAGGTTTGAGATCATAGAAATCGCGCCCGACGGCCAACTGATTGAAGCCATTCGGACAAAGAATGCATTTGTTGCTCAGTGCGGGGTTCTGGTTAGGGACAAGATCCCGATCAGCATCCAGCAATGGTTAAAGCCGGCTACAGAAGACCCTGAGGTGTCTTATGTCAATGATATGCAGAAAAATGATCTTTCGACTGAGCTGAAGTCAAATTTCACCCTACCGCCAGAGGATGATCCGGAGAAGCCAGTTAAAGAGCAATTAATCAAGTCTTTTGCTCTTAAGAGGATGACAGAACTATTCAGGAGGTGGAAGAAAGAGCTGAATAAGTTTGTCGAAAATAAAGAGACACCGGAATTCAAGGGCAGATATGAGAAGACCAGAGATCACTGGCCCGCATTTCGGGCCCACAAGACATCGGAAAAGAGTAAGAAGATGTCAGCGACAAACAAGCAAAATGCTGCGAAGAAGAAGCATCACCATCGCACGGGGTCATGTGGCTACCTCGCAGCCCGGCCTAAGTGGGCCAAGACTAAGAATGATTTGGTTGATAAAGGGATCGAACCAGAGACAATTAACTGGCCAGACCGTTGCCGGACTTGGTTCTTCGGGGCTGGCGGAACCTTGGACCCTGTATCAGGGAAGTGCATTTGGGCGGACGATCAAATGGAAATACCAGTCAAGAGGCTTAAGCACTATATCGAAGCAGCGCGGCAAGGGACGTTCGTTCCAGACAGAGAGAACGACGAGCTCACAATGGCCCTCGGGAATCCTGAGCACCCTGGACGAACACGAGGCACGCCAGGCTCCATTCTGTGGAAGGCTGGGTTTCCGGACGCAGGCGGTTACAAATGCCATGAGAGGAGGAAGAAAGTGGAGCAGACCCAACTGCAGGCGCTGCACGCTAGGGTACAAGTGATAGAGGAACGAGAAGCAAATCGTAGCAAACGAACTGCCGAAGCTTCCCCCGAAGCTACCCCTCCATCTCAGCGGAGAAGAAGCATGGCTTCCAGCGAGCTGCTTCAGCCGGAGCATGTCTTGACGGCTCCTGTCAGCTATCCCGTGGATGCTATCACGGAGTCTCGAAATTGCCACCTTATGACACAATGGATTAATATGAAGGTCAAGGCGGCTGTTGGCTCTGTTTTTCCTACTGAACCCGGCGCAACTTTTCACTGCCGGCCGATTCCAGAAGGATATGCTAGGGTGATGGTCGATGAAATAACGGAGGGATTTGAGGACCTCTAGCTTGACCACCCTACCGGTGAAGGGGAGACTCGGCTGGGTTCTGCTCTGAAGACTCCATGCCTATGGCGGAAGGAGCTCATCAACCTTCCGAACTGGACGCCTCCGCCTCCTCCTCCTCCTCCTCCTCCGGCGAGTCAGGGCACTTCGCCTCCTCCACCGCCTCCTCCTCCGGCGAGTGACGATCAGGGCACTCGGCCGACTCCTTTTCCGGCGCGTAGCGGCACTCCGCCTCTTCTCCGACCACCCAAGTCTCCGCCGAAAGGAAACTATGAGCGCATTATTGGAAAGGAATTTGCCGAAGTGGAGCGGTCGGGAAGTACTTTTAGTGATCAAAGGCTGAAAGAACGACGAGCTGGGAAACAAATTGCCCAGCTCGGCGAACAAGCAAAGCAATCGTGCCCCCCGCTCAAGGTGCCTAGCGACATCGTCGCTAATGATCCGAGGATGGTGCCCGGTTATAGCAATCTTGGAGATTACCTGCCTGACGATGTACATTATGATTTCATGGAGGTGCAGATACAAAGATACGAGTACGAGAAGCCTCTCATCAAAGATGAAAGATCTCTATCAACGATGATGCGAAGATTGCATGATTGGTACTTGAAAATCTATAGAGAGTCTGGGGGGAGGAGTACTTTGTATGTGAGAGTTAAAAAGGAGCATGACCTCGTTGGAATTGAATTGTTGCATGTTCCATTTGAGGAGTTCTTTCAGTTTTTCAATCAATTAGTCTTCGATAAAGCAACGGTCACCTGCTACTGTTTGTAAGTAGTACTACTTCTGTCGTTAAGTCTCTCTATATAGCTCAGCTCTTTCATTGCATGTATTTATAATTATCCTCACTATATTATGCAGATTGAAGATCGTTGAATTGAAGAAAAGACAAATCGGTGATATTGGATTCATTAACACAAATCTCATAGATGCAACTCAGGTTAAATTTCATGCCGCAGATACCGAGGCCAACTTGCTACGATCGTTGGTAATAAATGAAAACAAAGATATAATACTCTTTCCTTACAACTTCAAGTGAGTGTTACTATCTTGTGCATATTCGGTTTCCCTTATATATTAGTCAAGATTATAGTAATGTAATTGATGAGTTATGCATGCGTGTGCAGTTTCCACTATATTCTCCTACAGATTAAGCTTGAGCAGGGACTAGTAACCGTCTTAGACTCAAGACGGAAAGATCCCCAGGACTATGCAGACATGACTCAAATGCTCGAGAAGTAAGTTAATTCGATCATTATCCACCATATCAGCAACTTTGTTCATTTCCTGATATATCAAGTAATTGCTTTCTTTGTCTGGCAGGGTTTGGAGAAAATTCACCAAAAAAGCTCCGGGACTCCCGAAGAAGCTGCAATTTAGACACTCGAAAGTAAGTACTATAGTAGCATGTTCCGCGCATCTCCTAGTGATTCAAGCGCTAGTTTCATCAATACCATTTGGCATTCTTGCTTATCAATTTGATTGACCTCTATTTCTTGTAAAGTGGTTGTGGCAGGAACAAGGGAATGATTTCTGTGGATACTACGTTTGCGAGTCCATCTGCCACACGACCTGTGAGCGGGGCTACTCTGACGAACAA
Organism: Triticum monococcum; assembly: GCA_034509565.1. Lineage (NCBI taxonomy): Eukaryota > Viridiplantae > Streptophyta > Magnoliopsida > Poales > Poaceae > Triticum > Triticum monococcum. The sequence goes on from CM067845.1 coordinate 680,093,953, forward strand.
TATGAAGTGCGTAAATAACAACATTCACAATTTTATTTTATTACCATCATTTGTGTTGAGTTTCATTCATTCATATATATATATATGTATTGACCCTCTTCTTCAAATTAGATGTTTCGGAAGCGGGATGAATTCCTAGCACCAGCTCGCATGCGAGCAATTCAAGAGGAATTAGCGGCATTCTTTCTTGACTACGTGATCACTGAAGACGGAGAATACTATGTGGACTATGAGTCTGTATGTTAGGAGATTATATTTGTAAGAGATAATTATTGTATATATGTAGTCGGTAGTGTCGGATAGATATACGAGAACTTGTTGTTCGACCAATCTCTCGGAGAAGGAGAGGTGGTCGATATCACTTCTCTCTATATGCATATATGTTCATGACGATCTTCTGTTTCCTTCATTTGCTTACTAGCTAGCTAGCGTGTCTAGTCCTCTCTATACGTATGTATAGTACGTAGCGTCGACCAAGCACAGACATAAGAGAGGACACTTCTCTCTATTAATTATAGCTAGCTAACATAATATATGAAACACCTAAATTAACCCCCCAAAACCCCCAACCCTCCCCCCCCCTTTCCAAAAAAAAACCCCATCCATAGAAATGCTGACGCGTGGATGTCTATTGGTCCCGGTTGGTGCCACCAACCGGGACCAAAGGCCCTCCTACCTGGGCTCCGCGCACAGGCCACGTGAAGGCCCATCTGTCCCGGTTCTGGATTGAACCGGGACAAAAGGGACAGGGCATTAGTACCGACCATTTAGTCCCGGTTCAGGAACCGAGACAAAAGGCCCTTACGAACCGGGACAATAAGCCCGTTTTCTACTAGTGTCTACTCCCTTCGTTCCAAAATAAATGTCTTAACTTTATACTAACTTTACAAAATTGAGACACTTATTTTTTAACGAAGGGAGTAGTAGATTAGATCTTGGGTGAATTCAGTATCTTGTAGGAATTATTTTTTGTTTTTTCATGCAACGATTCCCAGCAGAAATAAACACAGCTAGGACCCAAACCACAAAAAATATACCATCTCTATCATTTGCATGTGGGACCCAAACCACAAATCTCTCTCTCTCTCTCTCTCAAATTCAATCTCTTGTTTATAGGACTGTGATAACAAGCAAGCACCAAAATACTTTTGAATTGCTTAGGATAATAGGTGGTGTGTATGCGGTTGGAACGAGTAGCGAGGAAGGTTTTTACCCACTATAGATGGTAGCATAATCTCCAGATCGGTTCACCTCCTTCTTTGTCACGGGCATAGTGTCCGTCTCATAAGACTTTACTGTCGCCGTGGGAAGTGGATTCTAGTGCCCTGGCCACTAATCTGGAGAAGAACCGGCGTCATATTGGTTCAGATGCAGTGTGCGCTCTATCTGTGGACGGGAAGACGAATCCACCTTTCACGCTCTTGTTGCATGTCCAAATGATGATGCTCTTTGGGATTCGATGCAACAAGTATGGACCCTATAGAACAGGGTTGATGTTCAATGGACGGGAATGAATGGTTTCTACACTTTCTTGCTGACCTGTCGAAAAGGACACGGGATATGATCCTGCTTCTTTTATGGCGAGTATGGCACCTACGGAATGATTTTTTTATGGCAAATCAATCCTCCCCAACCTAGGTGTCCTGCTTGTTCTTGAGTAACTATCTCAATTCATTGCTCCGAGTTCAAGGAGATAATTAAAGGGAAGTCATCATTGTTTGTGGAGCAGCAACCAGCATAGCCCAGGACAAAGCCACTGCCACTGCCATGGCCATTCCCACCGCCTGGTTGGACGGCAAGGAAGTTCCGTGGGCGCTGGCATGATTTTGAGAGACGATAATGGTCTGTGATCTTTGCGGCATAGAGACATCTCTTCTACTGTGACGATGCTCTGGAGTCTGAGTTACATGCAATCTGGGAAGGGTTAACTTGGCGATACATCGGCCTCCCCTGCCAGTTTTAATCTAGTCTTACTGCTCCGATGCTTTATCAGCGATTATGGACGGGTCTCTGGACAAGTCTATCGTATGGCCATTTGATTTCTGAGAACAAAATCTTGATGGAAGATAAGGTGTTTACTCTTGTTAAGTTTACTTGTGAATAAAATAGGGTTGCGTATTGTTTAGCGAACTTTGGGTGTAGCGGGGATAGCACTGTGTGCTGGATTAATCAACCCCCTATCATTGTTGCAGAACTTGTCGCTTCTGATTGTAACCATGTGACTATGAAATAAATACCTTATATTCCCCTAAAAAGGTGTTTTTATTAAAATAATAGTTATGAAATGTTTTAACAAAAAGATAATACTTTTAAAATTCTCTCTTCATTTTATATGGGCCGTGATGGAAATGTGGATGTTTTCATAAAATAAAGAAACGGCAATGTTGATCTAAATTCTCTCTTCATTTTAAAATAAGTGTCTTAACTTTAGTATATCTTTGTAGGGGTTACTGAGATTTATGAATATTGTTTGACGAAAACATATCCTGCAATATTTCACGCAAGTGAGTATATAATAGACCGCCCCAATTCATTATTGTCGATCAGTCAGTCTGATATCGTCTCAGATTTATTTCTTTAGCCAACCAAGAAAAAAAAAGCCAACCAAGAAGCTCCCGCCAACAGTTTAACATCACACGTACCCGCCGTTGACCCGGATGACCTGCCCGTTGACCCACTCAGCGGCGTCGGTGCAGATGAACCCGACCACCGGCGCGATGTCTTGGACCTCCCCGAGCCGCTCCATCGGGTTGGTCTCGGCGGTCTGCCTCACGGTCTCGTCGCTCTTCCCGGCGAAGAACATGTCCGTGGCCGTGGGCCCCGGCGCCACGCAGTTGGCCGTGATCCGCGTGCCCTTGAGCTCCTTGGCCATCGTCCGCACCATGGCCTCCACGGCCGCCTTGGACGCCGTGTAGGCAGAGTACCCCGTCCGGAGCGACCCAACCACGGACGTCGTCACGGCCACGATCCGGCCGCCGCCGCCGCGGGGCAGGCGGTTGGCGGCCTCGCGGAGGCAGAGGAACGCGCCGCGCGTGTTCACGGCGAAGGTGCGGTCGAAGTCCGCCGTGGTGGTGTCGGCGAGGGACGGGTACTTGTCGTCGAACACGCCGGCGTTGGCAACAAGGATGTGCAGCGCGGCACAGCCAAAGGCTGACTCGGCGGCATCGAAGAGGGACCGGACGCTGGCCTCGTCGGACACGTCGGCCCTCACGGCCACGGCCCGCGGGAGCTCCGCGGCGAGCGCGTCGGCCTCGGCCGCGCTGGACGCGTAACCCAGGACGACGCTCGCGCCCAGGGAGGAGAGGTGGGCCGCGATGGCGCGCCCGATGCCGCGTGACGCACCGGTCACGATGGCCACGCGTCCGTCGAGCGGCAACGCTGCGGTACCCGACAAGCCGGCAACGGCGGCGACGGTAGCGGCGGCAGCCATTGCGATATTGGTGTCTTCGATCCGGTGTCTAGCTACGATGGATTGCACTGAGGAGTGAGGAGTGTTGTGTCGGAATTTATATCCAACTGGATAGTCCCACTCGATAAGCTGAAGAGATAAGCAACAGGGACAGCTCACGGGTCCTCCTCGGGAACGCCCGGACCCACTCGAGCTTCAGTGTTCAGTCCCTATCGCCAGCGCCGAATGTTAACAACCGAGTATAGGCATCATGTTCACGTGGGACTACCACTGCCTCTCCCCGCAAGCGCGCGCAGTACTTACAGCATCTCTAGCACACCTTTATCGCGTGTTTACAGTTCGCGTAAAACGCGTTTTGCCGGCTCACACGGGCTGCGGCCGAACAAGTTCCGCACAACGGAACTATAAAAGAAAATATGTGGTTTTTCTGAATTTGACACATACTCACATATTACACTGAATTATGAATTCAAATGGCATAAAATATAAATATTATGAGTCTAAATTATAATAATTATTCAAATCACCAAATAAAACTAATAATTTAATACAACAGTTGTCTCGAATACAACAATGATACCGTTCACACATGAATTAAATGAAATGAATGTAAAATTGGTCGGTGCCTTTGCCAATGGTGCGAAATGCCTTTGGATATGCCTTTGCCAATGGTGCTCAACGAGATCCTCCTGAAGTTGATTATGGGTGTTTGCATCTTCAATCTGCCGGTATGTCTGAAGGAATGCTTGTATGCGGTCAGGGTCTCTAGCTGGCTTCACACGGCTACGACATTATCGTAGAAGAACTCCAAGTTCATGTCCCTCTTATCCTCGATGATCATGTTGTGAAGAATCACACAACCCGCCATGATGTTGTTCAGGGTTTGCTTGTCCCAAAAACGAGCAGGACCACAAACAATGATAAATGTAGATTGCAAAATCCCAAAGACTCTTTCAATATCTTTTCGGGCAACCTCTTGTACCTTTGCAAATTCAATATGCTTTCTAGTTTGGGTTTTTTTGATACTCTTGACAAATTTACACCAAGAAAGGTAAATATCATCTGCAAGATAGTACCCCTTTGTGTACTCACGCTCATTTATCGTGAAGTTACAAGCAGGAGCATCACCACTAGCAACTCTAGTAAACAAATCAAACCATTACAACACACTGATATCATTTAGAGTACCCGGCATACCAAAAGAAACAATGCCAAATCCATAAATCTTCGGATGCTACGGCCTCTAGCACAATTGTTGCATTAAGAGAGTTGCCACAGCACTGCTCGTGCTATGCCTTCGGCCAATTTTTTCAAGTTCAATGCATGCAATCAACGCTTCCTAGCATGCCGGGCAAACCTCGCTTCTCATTTACTGCCATCAACTCTTTTGTGTCTTCGTAGTTAGGTGCACAAAGATAGACAAGACCAAAGACGTGGATGATCACTTTGGCGAACCTACGCACTGACTCAATTGTAGTATCTTTGACAATGCGAAGATACTTGTCGGCATAGTCAGACGAAATGCCATATGCAATCACCCGCATAGCTGCAGAGATTTTTAATATGCACTAAAACCCAACAAGCCCGCGGCGTTTCTCCTTTAAGTAAAAAAACCGAGAATTGGCCTCGCAAACTTGCACAATTTTTACGAAGAGGGATCGGCGCATTCGATACCTTCTCCGGAAGACATGCGGCAGATAGGTAGGATTGTCCACAAAGTAGTCTTGCATCAATATCATGTTCCCGAGATGGCGGTTGCGAGGGATGCAAAGACGGTCGACGGTCGATCATCTCCATCTCTTGCGGTTTCGATCCTCGACCTCCTTCACGGCTAGGAGGACCACCACCATCTGTTGCCGATGGCGCTTGAGTCGATTTCACGTCTGAGTCGTCGGACGAGGACGAATCCTCGAGCAAAAATTGCTCGCAAAGGCTCAAATCCATCTACAAAAAACCGCATCCGAACTCGCATCAACAAAATGTCACATGCGTTTGTGTTGGGAAACGTAGTAATTTCAACAGTTTTCCTACGCACACGCAAGATCATGATGATGCAAAGCAATGAGGGGGAGAGTCTGATCTACGTACCCTTGTAGATCTCAACGGAAGCGTTGACACAACGTAGAGGAAGTAGTCGTACGTCTTCGTCCCGATCCGACCGATCCAAGCACCGTTACTCCGGCACCTCCGAGTTCTTAGCACACGTACAGCTCGATGACGATCCCCGGGCTCCGATCCAGCAAAGCTTCGGGGAAGAGTTCCGTCAGCACGACGGCGTGATGATGATCTTGATGTTCTACCGATGCAGGGCTTCACCTAAGCACTACAACGATATGATTGAGGTGGAATATGGTGGCAGGGGGCACCGCACACGGCTAAGGAACGATCACGTGGATCAACTTGTGTGTCTTGGGGTGCCCCCTGCCCCCGTATATAAAGGAGCAAGGGGAGGAGGCCGGCCGGCCAGGTGTGGCGCGCCAAGGAGTAGGACTCCTACTAGGAGGGGGAAAGAGGTGGAGTGGGAGAAGGAAAAGGGGGGGCGCCGCCCCCCTCTCTGTGACGCCCCCGATTTGACCGTACACTAATCATACACGCAAACGTGTACGATCAAGATCAGGGACTCACGGGAAGATATCACAACACAACTCTACAATAAAATAAGTCATACAAGCATCATATTACAAGCCATGGGCCTCGAAGGCTCGAATACAAGAGCTCGATCATAGACGAGTCAGCGGAAACAACAATATCTGAGTACAGACATAAGTTAAACAAGTTTGCCTTAAGAAGGCTAGCACAAACTGGGATACAGATCGAAAGGGGCGCAGGCCTCCTGCCTGGGATCCTCCTAAGCTACTCCTGGTCGTCGTCAGCGGGCAACACGTAGTAGTAGGCACCTCCGGTGTAGCAGGAGTCGTCGTCGACGGTGGCATCTGTCTCCTGGGCTCCGACATCTGGTTGCGACAACCAGGTAGAAGGGATAGAGGGAAAAGAAGGAGAAAGCAACCGTGAGTACTCATCCAAAGTACTCGCAAGCAAGGAGCTACACTACATATGTATGCATTGGTATCAACTGGAATAAGGCTATCACATGTGGACTGAACTGCAGAATGCCGGAATAAGAGGGGGATAGCTAGTCCTGTCGAAGACTACGCTTCTGGCAGCCTCCGTCTTGCAGCATAAAGAAGAGAGTAGACTGAAGTCCTCCAAGTAGCATCGTATAGCATAATCCTAACCGATGATCCTCTCCTCGTCGCCCTGTGAGAGAGCGACCACCGGTTGTATCTGGCACTTGGAAGGGTGTGTTTTATTAAGTATCCGGTTCTAGTTGTCATAAGGTCAAGGTACAACTCCGGGTCGTCCTTTTACCGAGGGACACGGCTATTCGAATAGATAAACTTCCCTGCAGGGGTGCACCACATACCCCAACACGCTCGATCCCATTTGGCCGGACACACTTTCCTGGGTCATGCCCGGCCTCGGAAGATCAACACGTCGCAGCCCTACCTAGGCACAACAGAGAGGTCAGCACGCCGGTCTAAATCCTATGGCGCAGGGGTCTGGGCCCATCGCCCTTTGCACACCTGCACGTTGCGAACGCGGCCGAAAGCAGACCTAGCCTAGTGGCCTTCCAGTCCAATCCGGCGCGCGCCACTCAGTCGCTGACGTCACGAAGGCTTCGGCTGATACCACGACGTCGGGATACCCATAACTGCTCCCACGTAGATGGTTAGTGCGTATAGACCAAATGGCCAGACTCAGATCAAATACCCAGATCTCGTTAAGCGTGTTAAGTATCCGCGAACATCGACCAGGGCCAGGCCCACCTCTCTCCTAGGTGGTCGGAACCTGCCCTGTCGTTCCGCCTCAAAGATCCACCCGCGGGTGCTCCTACGAGCCTACCCGTCTTTAGTCACCACATGTATCATGTATAAAGTATATAGTATATACCCGTGATCACCTCCCGAAGTGATCACGGCCCAGTAGTATAGCATGGCAGACGGACAAGAGTGTAGGGCCACTGATGGAACACTAGCATCCTATACTAAGCAGTAGGATAGCAGGTAAAGGTAACAACAGTAGTAGCAAGGGCAGGCTATGCAGCAGTATAGGATTAACTGGAAACAGTAACATGCTACACTACTCTAATGCAAGCAGTATAGAGAAGAGTAGGCGATATCTGGTGATCAAAGGGGGGGCTTGCCTGGTTGTTCTGGCAAGAGAGAGTGGCCGTCAACTCTGTAGTCGTACGGGGTAGCAGCAGCGTCGGTCTCGGTGTCTATCGAGAGAAGAGGGGGGAGAAACAATAAATATCTAAACAAGCATATGCATAGTGATGCATGACATGACAAGTAACGGCGTTAGAGGTGCCCTAACGCGGTAGTAGGTGATACCGGTGAAGGGGAATGACATCCGGGAAAGCATCCCCGGTGTTTTGCGTTTTCGGGCAGAGGAGCTGGAGGGGGAATGTTATGTGTTTGCTATGCTAGGGATGCGTGACGAACGAACAGGCCGCGTATCCAGATTCGTCTCGTCGTTTTGAGCAACTTTCATGTTGAAAATATTTTAATCCGAGTTACGGATTAAAAGATATGATTTTCTAAAGATTTTAATAATTTCTGGAATTTAATTAATTATTTAAATCTAACATTATCCGAAACAGTGTTTGCTGATGTCATCATGACGTCAGCATGACGTCAGCAGTCAACAGGGGCGTTGACTGGTCAAACTGACGTGTGGGGCCAGCGAGGCCCACCTGTCATACCCTGTTTAGGCTAATCAGGTTTTAGCTAAACTAATCATAGTTTAATTAGACTAATTAGTTAATTTGATTAATCTAATTATGATTAATTAACTTAATTAATTCCTTAATTAATTAATTAATTTAATTAATTATTTTTATTATTATTAATTTTAATTCCTTTTTTAAGTAAAACGTTCTGGGGCCGTGGGGCCCCCATGTCATTGGCCTATGGGCCTAGCGGGCAAAAGGGCAGCGGGCGGAGCCCCGTTAGCGCGCGGGTGCTGACGGGCACCACGCCCGAATGGGCAAAATCGGAGCGTGCTGGCGCCCGAGCGGAGGCCGAGCCCCGGGCGGCGACCAGCAAGGGGCCGCGGCAGAGGCGGTGGCCGGCGTAGGGCGTGCGGACCAGCTGCGGAGGTGGGCAGCGGCAAGGGAAGCGCTGGGAGTTGCGGGCGGAGGCGGGCGCAGTGGCAGGGGCAGCCGGCGCATGCGGGGCGGAGGCGCGGCCGGCAGCGGCGCTGGGCGCGAGCAAGCACGCGGCAGGTGAGCTGGGCGAGTCGGGCGGGGCTTGGCACACGCCCGGACGGCGACGAACGCGACGGGGCACGAGCGGGGCGGCAGTGTCCGTAAGCACGGCATGCAAAGGCCGCAGCCAGGGGGTGCGCCCCGGCGCGGGCGAGCGATAGGGGAGGCACGGGGCTGTGCGGGGGCGCGTGCGGGAGCAGAGCTCCAGGCGGGGGGTGGGGGCGGAGCCATGGGGCTCGTCCGACCTGAGACGAGGCGGGCGCGAGCATGCGGCGGAGAGGGGAGAGGAGGCCGAGGCCTCACCGGGGTGCGTAGGGTCTGGGGAGCGGGGGTTGAGGAGGAAGACGGCGACGACGCCGTAGAGGAGCAGTCCGATGATGGGGGGGGGGGGGGTCCGGCGACGGGGAGGTCGAGGCGGAGGCGCAGTCCAGGCGGCGGCGGGTGCGCGAGGGAGAAGGGCGAGGGGATCGGGCTCCTCCCGATCCAGATCCAGCGCGAGGGGGGGTGGGGGAGAGCGAGTGGGGAGTGGGGCGACGGGGTGGGGTTAGGGTTTCGGGGGTGTGGCCGGCTGGGCCTTTGCCCAGTTGGGCCGGAGGTGGCCTGGCCGGCTGGGCCGGCTGGCCCAGTGGGGGGGGGGTCCTTTTTATATTTTTTTTTGTTGCTTGATTTCTGTTTTCCTTTTATTTATTTTCTTTCCTGTTTTTTATTTATTTATAAACACTTAGGCATTTTATAAAATTGTGAACCATACACCATAATTATCTTTGTAATAATTGGCAACCACCGAACAATTTTGTTTTATTATTTTTTTGAAAACTTTTATTACCATCATAATTTTGAATTGAATATCGAAACCGTTTTGATTTAACCCGAGATTAACTACAGTGACAGAGGTGACGTGGCATCATTAGTGAGGATTACTGTAGCTTAATTACCCGGGCGTCACAATTCTCCTCCACTACAAGAAATCTCGTCCCGAGATTTAGGAGGTAGAAGGAAAGAGTGCGGGGTATTCATCACGCAGACGATCCTCGCGTTCCCAGGTGGCTTCGTCTTCAGAGTGATTCGACCACTGGACTTTGAGGAATTTGATCGCCTTCTGACGTGTGCGGCGTTCAGCTTGGTCAAGAATGCGGACCGGATGCTCTTTATAGGAGAGGTCCTGCTGCAATTCGAGCACTTTATGATCCACTGCTCGGATTGGGTCCTTGAAGCAGCGTCGGAGTTGTGACACGTGGAACACATCGTGAACCTGAGGAAGGTTCGACGGAAGCTCCAGTTGATATGCCACTTTTCCACGCCTTTCCAGAATAGTGAATGGGCCAATATAGCGGGGAGCTAGCTTCCCTTTGATCCCGAAGCGGTGAGCACCCTTCATTGGTGTAACTCGAAGATAAGCCTTTTCGCCAGGTTGATAGACCATGTCTTGGTGATGACGGTCATACTGACTTTTCTGACGTGACTGAGCAGTCTTGAGATGCTCGCGAATAATGCGAACTTGTTCTTCGGCCTGTTGGATAATATCCGGACCGAAGAGTGGGCGTTCCCCAGTTTCTGACCAGTTCAGAGGGGTTCGACACTTCCGTCCATAAAGCACTTCGAAGGGGGACATCTTCAGACTAGCTTGATAGCTATTATTATAAGAGAACTCGGCATATGGAAGAGATTCCTCCCATTTCTTGCCGAATGAGATTACACAAGCTCGAAGCATGTCTTCGAGAACTTGGTTGACACGTTCAACTTGCCCTTGTGACTGAGGATGGAACGCAGTACTGAACGACAGATGAGTCCCCATAGCTTCTTGGAAACTTGCCCAAAACCTTGAAGTGAATAAGCTGCCACGGTCTGAACTGATAACCAGTGGGATACCGTGAAGTGAAACAATTCTGGCCATGTAGAGAGTAGCAAGCTGACTAGCCGTGATTGTCTCTTTGACCGCCAGAAAATGGGCAACTTTGGAAAGCCGGTCAATGACGACAAGAATAGCATCATTACCTTTCTGCGATTTGGGAAAACCAGTGACGAAGTCCATCTCAACATGGTCCCATTTCCATTCAGGAATAGAGATAGGTTGCAGAGTTCCAGCAGGCCTTTGATGCTCTGCTTTGATTCGGCGACAAACGTCACATTCAGCAACATAACGAGCAATGTCCTGCTTCATATTAGACCACCAGAATCTTTGACGAATATCCTGGTACATTTTTGTACTACCAGGATGGATGGACAGAGGCGTATCATGGGCTTCTTGCATAACCCTTTTAGTCTTATCCAGGTTTTTCTTCAAACATGGTACCACTAAGCGGCCTTTGAAATACAAGGCGCCATCGTCGGCGATCGTGAAGAATGAGGGCTTTCCCCTTTTGAGGTCGCGCTTAATCTTGAGGACTTCATCGTCACACTTCTGTATCCATTTGATGGTGTCCACAAGATCTGGTTTCGCAACCAGGGTATTGAGAGAACCCTTGGAAACAACATGGAGGTTCTGTTTGGGGAAACCTTCGGGAGGAGGAGCGAGTGATCCCGGAGGAACAATATGGAGGTTCAGCCTTCTAAATTCTTCGGTAAGCGAGGGCTGAACTTTATGAGCCTGGAGGTGGTTGCAGTAAGACTTGCGGTTCAAGGCATCAGCCATCACATTAGCCTTGCCGGGGGTATATGATATATCCACGTCAAAGTCTGCAACAGTCTCCATCCATCTTTGCTGGCGTAGGTTCAAATCTGGCTGAGTAAACAGATACTTCAGACTTTGATGGTCGGTGAAGATCTCGCAACGATTACCGAGAAGGTAATGTCGCCACTGCTTCAGTGCATGAATGACAGCAGCAAGCTCGAGGTCGTGAACTGGGTAGTTTTCTTCGTGAGGGCGCAATTGACGAGAGGCATAAGCAATCACTCTGCGCTCTTGCATTAGGACACAGCCTAATCCTTGACGGGAAGCGTCGCAGTAAATGATGAAGTCCTTCTTAGTATCAGGTGGTGCAAGCACGGGGGCAGAAGTCAATTTGTGTTTGAGCGCCTGGAAACTTTCCTGACACTTGTCTGTCCAGTCGAACTTGACACCCTTATGCAATAAATTAGTCAGAGGCCTGGCAATCTTGGAGAAGTTCTCGACGAATCGACGGCAATAGCTGGCGAGACCGAGAAAACTTCGGACTTGCTTCACATTCTTCGGGGGAGTCCAATCGAGAATAGCCTGAACTCGTTCAGGGTTGACGGCAATACCATCTTTGGAGATGACATGCCCAAGATAGGTTACTTCGGGAAGCCAGAATTCACACTTGGAATACTTAGCATACAGCTGATGTTCTCGAAGCTTCTCTAGCACAAGACGCAGATGTACAGCATGTTCTTCCTCGTTCTTGGAAAATACAAGGATATCGTCCAGATATACCACGACGAACTTGTCGAGGTAATCCATGAATATATAATTCATCAGACGAGAGAAGGTGGCGGGAGCATTCGTTAAGCCGAATGACATGACGGTGTACTCATATGACCCATACCGAGTCATGAAGGCGGTTTTTGGGATGTCCTCTTCACGAACACGGATCTGGTGGTAACCCAACCTCAAGTCGAGTTTGGAGAACACTGATGAACCAGCCAGTTGATCATAAAGATCATTGATCCGAGGAAGAGGGTATTTATTCTGAATGGTAGCTTGGTTTATAGGACGGTAGTCTTGGACCAATCGGTTTGTCCCATCCTTCTTCCTAACAAAGAGAGAAGGTGCTCCCCAAGGAGAGCAACTTGGGCGAATGAAACCTTTGACAAGAGATTTGTCGATTTCCTCCTTAAGCTCAATAAGCTCATGCGGCGGCATCTTGTAGGGTCGTTTAGCTATAGGGGTGGTGCCGGGTTTCAAGTCGATGATGAATTCGACAGCTCTAGCAGGGGGAATCCCTGGAAGTTCTTCTGGGAAGACATCTTGGAATTCACGAACGACGGGAATGTTTTCAATGCCCTCGAGTGGTGCAGCGTTCAACGCATTCAAGGCATAAAGTCGTGCCTCGGCGTTCTGAACTAGATGAGCTTGGTAAGCTATTATTTCGTCAGAAGGGTGTAACAGATGGACGACCTTAGTGGCGCAAACTATAGAAGCAGTATGCGGTTTCAACCAATCCATTCCCAGAATGAGGTCGATGCTACAGGATTTTAGTACGATGGGGGAGGCAAGGAATTCCAGTCCTTCAATTTCAACAGGAACGTTGTGACTAACCATAGAGGTTTGACACTGGCCCGCAGGAGTGTGTACCACAATCGCAGTGTTCATCTCTTCGTATTTAATGCCATGCATGAATGCAAACTCAGCTGATATGAATGAATGTGATGCTCCTGTATCAAATAAGACAGATGCTGGTACTGAATTTACGAGGAGTGTACCCATCACGGTAGCAGGCTGGTCTTGGGCTTCGTTCAGATCAACATGGTTGGCATGAACGCGACCATAAGACTTGGCATTGTTGTTGCGGGGCTGGTTGTTTCCACGGCCAGCTGCTGGAAGGGCCAGTTGATTCTGTTTCTGGTTACATTCCCTAGCACGGTGCCCTGGTTGTCCACACCTGAAGCACAAACCATTCTCGGGAGTAGGAACAGGAGCTTGGGGTGGTGGAGCTGGAAGCCTTGGCTGCCTAGTTGGAGCAGTAGGCAGACGAGGTGCAGCATAGGACTGCCTTGGGGCAGGTGTATTAGGCTGGTACACGCTGTTGGGAATCCATATCCTGCGCTCCTGCGAGGACGGGCCCGAAGATGAGCCCGTGTCACGGCTGCGCCTGTGAGAGCTCTGGTATTCCTGCAGACCAGTTTCGACATTGATGGCTTTGTTCACCAGAGTGGCGAAATCAGCAAAGTCATGCACTAGAAGTGCGAGTTTGATGTCAGCTTGAAGGCCATCCCGGAACTTCTCCTGTCTGCGTGCATCAGTTGCAATGTCCTCTTCAGCATAGCGGGACAAGTCCAGAAACTCCCGTTGATAAGCTTCCACAGTTTTGTTGCCTTGGGTGAGGTTGCGGAACTCACGCTTCTTCCGGTCCATAACTCCCTGAGGAATGAAGCGAGCACGGAAGGCAGCTTGGAAGTCTGGCCAGGTGATGATTGTTCCAGCTGGCAGTGTACGCCTGTGGCTGTCCCACCATTGAGCTGCGGGTCCCTTCAGGAAGAAGGAAGCAAAGGTGACATAGCTGGCAGGGGCTACATCAGCAGACTCCATCTCATAGGTGATGTCACGGAGCCAGTCATCAGCATCCAGAGGCTGAGTTGAGCTGTGGTACACAGTAGGGTTCAGGCGCATGAAATCCTGCAGAGTCACTTGGGTTGGCTGCTGGTTCATATTGGGGCGAGGGAACTGGGCCATGATATTCTCCATGAATTGACGATTCAGCTCAAACTGTTGCATCATCCCAGCCATGTACTCAGGCGGTGGTGGGGGGTTGCCACCACGACCACGACCACCTGGTCTAACCATCCTGCTAATATTTAACAGGGGTAGTTCAGCATTTAGCAATTTGCAAAGACAAGAATCATTCATGAAGAAACATGCACAATGAAAGCAGCACGATAGTTACTACATAGTAGTCGGCATATCTTACAAAAGAGACCATGCATAGAGTTCGTTACACAGAGTTTGGTACAAAGTCTAAGACATCATAGGCGGCACGCAGGCTCGCGGCGAATGCATCTAACACTAACAAGCAAGTCTACATCAGTCCCACGCGGTACTGTGGAGGTAGGTGTAGCCCGACAGCTGGTAGTGACGCGAAGGGAAGACCTCCACGTGAGTAGCCTGGGGTCCGCGGATACTCTGGTGCGGAACCCGATGCGCAGGTGGCAGGAGAGGGCCCAATGCAGGAGAGTAGCCTCCCACATCTGGCCAGCCGACGCCCTGGGGCATCACGGTCCGGGCAGGGTAGATCGCAGAACGCGACAGATTACCAGAGCGGACAGAGGGGTGCAACAGCGTCAGAGCACGATACAGGTGCTGACGGGTGGTGTACAACTCGTGGCGAAGAGCTCGGTTAGCTCTATCCAGCCCATCAGCATGCAGAACCAGGTTCTGATGGTAGAATGGCTCTCGGGTGATAGTGGAGTAGGCAGCAGTGTAGTAACCCTCCGCACCAACATCGGATGCAATAGCAATGTGCCTGAAGGGGGAGGTGTCCAACTCCTGATACTCGCCCCGAAGACGTGTCAGAGCAGCATAAGCAGCATCGTGGACCGCCATATCGATAGTCACTCCAACACCATAAGCAGTGTGCAGCACAGTAGTGGAGTCATACTCCCGAGAGTAGAGGTGGACAACGGCACGGTACTGCTCCTGGTTGAAGTCCTGATACTCCTCATAGACGGTGTACTCAGGGTGCCAGCGATAACCCAGATAGGTCATCATCTCAGCCAACACCGCAGGTGATCCTGAGGCACCAATGGCCGTCGTGTGGCGCACGACCTGCGTCGTGGGTTCCATCTGAAAACAAAGTTGTTTTCACAGGAGTCAAATGACAATGTGGATAATGTTCAAGTACTACACTAAAGAATAACTAGGGCTTATCCAACTTTGGGGTGAATGTCGTAACGGGATCCTAGTGTCAGAGTTAGTAAATTCGTTTAACCCGAGTAGAAGAGAGATCAGAGTCCCAGAGTAAGGATCGAGGAGTAAAAGATCCTAATATCACCCGATGGCGACGTGGGCCCGTAAGGCACACAGCCAGGTTAGTAAAAAGTTTTGCAATGTCTAGACTCGACTTCGGCCAAGAAGTGTGGAAGGGGGATTCCTACAGGCAGTCGGCTCTGATACCAACTTGTGACGCCCCCGATTTGACCGTACACTAATCATACACGCAAACGTGTACGATCAAGATCAGGGACTCACGGGAAGATATCACAACACAACTCTACAATAAAATAAGTCATACAAGCATCATATTACAAGCCATGGGCCTCGAAGGCTCGAATACAAGAGCTCGATCATAGACGAGTCAGCGGAAACAACAATATCTGAGTACAGACATAAGTTAAACAAGTTTGCCTTAAGAAGGCTAGCACAAACTGGGATACAGATCGAAAGGGGCGCAGGCCTCCTGCCTGGGATCCTCCTAAGCTACTCCTGGTCGTCGTCAGCGGGCAACACGTAGTAGTAGGCACCTCCGGTGTAGCAGGAGTCGTCGTCGACGGTGGCATCTGTCTCCTGGGCTCCGACATCTGGTTGCGACAACCAGGTAGAAGGGATAGAGGGAAAAGAAGGAGAAAGCAACCGTGAGTACTCATCCAAAGTACTCGCAAGCAAGGAGCTACACTACATATGTATGCATTGGTATCAACTGGAATAAGGCTATCACATGTGGACTGAACTGCAGAATGCCGGAATAAGAGGGGGATAGCTAGTCCTGTCGAAGACTACGCTTCTGGCAGCCTCCGTCTTGCAGCATAAAGAAGAGAGTAGACTGAAGTCCTCCAAGTAGCATCGTATAGCATAATCCTAACCGATGATCCTCTCCTCGTCGCCCTGTGAGAGAGCGACCACCGGTTGTATCTGGCACTTGGAAGGGTGTGTTTTATTAAGTATCCGGTTCTAGTTGTCATAAGGTCAAGGTACAACTCCGGGTCGTCCTTTTACCGAGGGACACGGCTATTCGAATAGATAAACTTCCCTGCAGGGGTGCACCACATACCCCAACACGCTCGATCCCATTTGGCCGGACACACTTTCCTGGGTCATGCCCGGCCTCGGAAGATCAACACGTCGCAGCCCTACCTAGGCACAACAGAGAGGTCAGCACGCCGGTCTAAATCCTATGGCGCAGGGGTCTGGGCCCATCGCCCTTTGCACACCTGCACGTTGCGAACGCGGCCGAAAGCAGACCTAGCCTAGTGGCCTTCCAGTCCAATCCGGCGCGCGCCACTCAGTCGCTGACGTCACGAAGGCTTCGGCTGATACCACGACGTCGGGATACCCATAACTGCTCCCACGTAGATGGTTAGTGCGTATAGACCAAATGGCCAGACTCAGATCAAATACCCAGATCTCGTTAAGCGTGTTAAGTATCCGCGAACATCGACCAGGGCCAGGCCCACCTCTCTCCTAGGTGGTCGGAACCTGCCCTGTCGTTCCGCCTCAAAGATCCACTCGCGGGTGCTCCTACGAGCCTACCCGTCTTTAGTCACCACATGTATCATGTATAAAGTATATAGTATATACCCGTGATCACCTCCCGAAGTGATCACGGCCCAGTAGTATAGCATGGCAGACGGACAAGAGTGTAGGGCCACTGATGGAACACTAGCATCCTATACTAAGCAGTAGGATAGCAGGTAAAGGTAACAACAGTAGTAGCAAGGGCAGGCTATGCAGCAGTATAGGATTAACTGGAAACAGTAACATGCTACACTACTCTAATGCAAGCAGTATAGAGAAGAGTAGGCGATATCTGGTGATCAAAGGGGGGGCTTGCCTGGTTGTTCTGGCAAGAGAGAGTGGCCGTCAACTCTGTAGTCGTACGGGGTAGCAGCAGCGTCGGTCTCGGTGTCTATCGAGAGAAGAGGGGGGAGAAACAATAAATATCTAAACAAGCATATGCATAGTGATGCATGACATGACAAGTAACGATGTTAGAGGTGCCCTAACGCGGTAGTAGGTGATACCGGTGAAGGGGAATGACATCCGGGAAAGCATCCCCGGTGTTTTGCGTTTTCGGGCAGAGGAGCTGGAGGGGGAATGTTATGTGTTTGCTATGCTAGGGATGCGTGACGAACGAACAGGCCGCGTATCCAGATTCGTCTCGTCGTTTTGAGCAACTTTCATGTTGAAAATATTTTAATCCGAGTTACGGATTAAAAGATATGATTTTCTAAAGATTTTAATAATTTCTGGAATTTAATTAATTATTTAAATCTAACATTATCCGAAACAGTGTTTGCTGATGTCATCATGACGTCAGCATGACGTCAGCAGTCAACAGGGGCGTTGACTGGTCAAACTGACGTGTGGGGCCAGCGGGGCCCACCTGTCATACCCTGTTTAGGCTAATCAGGTTTTAGCTAAACTAATCATAGTTTAATTAGACTAATTAGTTAATTTGATTAATCTAATTATGATTAATTAACTTAATTAATTCCTTAATTAATTAATTAATTTAATTAATTATTTTTATTATTATTAATTTTAATTCCTTTTTTTAAGTAAAACGTTCTGGGGCCATGGGGCCCCCATGTCATTGGCCCTATGGGCCTAGCGGGCAAAAGGGCAGCGGGCGGAGCCCCGTTAGCGCGCGGGTGCTGACGGGCACCACGCCCGAATGGGCAAAATCGGAGCGTGCTGGCGCCCGAGCGGAGGCCGAGCCCCGGGCGGCGACCAGCAAGGGGCCGCGGTAGAGGCGGTGGCCGGCGTAGGGCGTGCGGACCGGCTGCGGAGGTGGGCAGCGGCAAGGGAAGCGCTGGGAGTTGCGGGCGGAGGCGGGCGCAGTGGCAGGGGCAGCCGGCGCATGCGGGGCGGAGGCGCGGCCGGCAGCGGCGCTGGGCGCGAGCAAGCAGCGCGGCAGGTGAGCTGGGCGAGTCGGGCGGGGCTTGGCACACGCCCGGACGGCGACGAACGCGACGGGGCACGAGCGGGGCGGCAGTGTCCGTAAGCACGGCATGCAAAGGCCGCAGCCAGGGGGTGCGCCCCGGCGCGGGCGAGCGATAGGGGAGGCACGGGGCTGTGCGGGGGCGCGTGCGGGAGCAGAGCTCCAGGCGGGGGGTGGGGGCGGAGCCATGGGGCTCGTCCGACCTGAGACGAGGCGGGCGCGAGCATGCGGCGGAGAGGGGAAAGGAGGTCGAGGCCTCACCGGGGTGCGTAGGGTCTGGGGAGCGGGGGTTGAGGAGGAAGACGGCGACGACGCCGTAGAGGAGCAGTCCGGTGATGGGGGGGGGGGTCCGGCGACGGGGAGGTCGAGGCGGAGGCGCAGTCCAGGCGGCGGCGGGTGCGCGAGGGAGAAGGGCGAGGGGATCGGGCTCCTCCCGATCCAGATCCAGCGCGAGGGGGGGGGGGTGGGGGAGAGCGAGTGGGGAGTGGGGCGACGGGGTGGGGTTAGGGTTTCGGGGGTGTGGGTTATGGGGGGGGGGGTGTGGCCGGCTGGGCCTTTGCCCAGTTGGGCCGGAGGTGGCCTGGCCGGCTGGGCCGGCTGGCCCAGTGGGGGGTTCCTTTTTATATTTATTTTTTGTTGCTTGATTTCTGTTTTCCTTTTATTTATTTTCTTTCCTGTTTTTTATTTATTTATAAACACTTAGGCATTTTATAAAATTGTGAACCATACACCATAATTATCTTTGTAATAATTGGCAACCACCGAACAATTTTGTTTTATTATTTTTTTGAAAACTTTTATTACCATCATAATTTTGAATTGAATATCGAAACCGTTTTGATTTAACCCGAGATTAACTACAGTGACAGAGGTGACGTGGCATCATTAGTGAGGATTACTGTAGCTTAATTACCCGGGCGTCACACTCTCCTAGTCCAATTCGGACTAGGGAGGAGGTGGCGCGCGGCCCACCTCTGGCAGCCCTTCTCTCTCTCCACTAAAGCCCATATGGCCCATTACTTCTCCCGGTAGGGTTCCGGTAATCCTCCGGCTCTCCGGTTTTCTCCGAAATCACCCGGAACACTTCCGGTGTCCGAATATAGTCATCCAATATATCAATCTTTATGTCTCGACCATTTCGAGACTCCTCGTCATGTCCGTGATCACATCCGGGACTCCGAACTAACTTCGGTACATCAAAATGCATAAACTCATAATAACTGTCATCGTAACGTTAAGCGTGCGGACCCTACGGTTCGAGAACAATGTAGACATGACTGAGACATATCTCCGGTCAATAACCAATAGCGGGACCTGGATGCCCATATTGGTTCCTACATATTCTACGAAGATCTTTATCGGTCAGACCGTATAACAACATACGTTGTTCCCTTTGTCATCGGTATGTTACTTGCCCGAGATTCGATCGTCGGTATCCAATACCTAGTTCAATCTCGTTACCGGCAAGTCTCTTTACTCGTTCCGTAATACATCATCTCGCAACTAACTCATTAGTCACAATGCTTGCAAGGCTTATGTGATGTGCATTACCGAGAGGGCCCAGAGATACCTCTCCGAAAATCAGAGTGACAAATCCTAATCTCGAAATATGCCAACCCAACATCTACCTTTGGAGACACCTGTAGAGCTCCTTTATAATCACCCAGTTATGTTGTGACGTTTGGTAGCACACAAAGTGTTCCTCGGTAAACGGGAGTTGCATAATCTCATAGTCATAGGAACATGTATAAGTCATGAAGAAAGCAATAGCAACATACTAAACGATCGGGTGCTAAGCTAATGAAATGGGTCATGTCAATCAGATCATTCAACTAATGATGTGATCTCGTTAATCAAATAACAACACCTTGTTCATGGTTAGGAAACATAACCATCTTTGATTAACGAGCTAGTCAAGTGGAGGCATACTAGTGACACTAAGTTTGT
Source organism: Triticum monococcum (assembly GCA_034509565.1). Classification (NCBI taxonomy): domain Eukaryota; kingdom Viridiplantae; phylum Streptophyta; class Magnoliopsida; order Poales; family Poaceae; genus Triticum; species Triticum monococcum. The sequence continues at coordinate 680,114,129 of CM067845.1, forward strand.
CTATGTATTCACACATGTATTATGTTTCCGGTTAATACAATTCTAGCATGAATAATAAACATTTATCATGATATAAGGAAATAAATAATAACTTTATTATTGCCTCTAGGGCATATTTCCTTCAGTTTGAGCTACAAGGCGAAGAAAAGGAGCTCACCGGGGCGGCTCGGCTTATCTGGGGTGCTGGCGAGTGAACCCGAGCGTAGTGCGGCCCAGCGACGCGATTCCACTGGCTAAAATGGTTGGAATCGCAGGCGGTAAGCCGGCGGCGGTGGTGGCGGGCGGCTGTGGGAGGGGATATGAGGAGCGCGAGCGCTGAAATGTCCCTCCCGCCAACCGCTTTCGCGGGATATAGGGCACCGACGGGGCGAGGGGGGAACCTAGGTTTCATGGGTCAGAGGGGGGAATTTACAGCGCCCCTCAAAATTTTTTAAGGGTCGGACGCGTTTAAGGTTTCTGCTCGCGTCATTTTTTTAGTCAAAAACCGTAAACTGGCGATTATTTTGCGGGTCGGACGATATAAGGGGTCTGCTAGAGATGCCCTTAAAGCATCTAAAGCCGGACTCCTCTAATTAACCGACGGACGCAGACCATTACCCGATTAGAAGACAGAACCAAAAGGTTGACCCAACAAAACCCCTCAAAGTCTCCTTAAATGTCCAGCCCGTCCGGCAGTCCTCATATTCATCTCATGTATGAGATAATTATTAGAAGTGTCTAGACATGTCCGGTGAGTGACCGTGCATCCATGAGGATTGGGTCCATCACATAGCATCTTTTTTCTTTCTTTCTCTCTCTCTTTCTCCACCAATCATATACATTTGACCGGATATATAAGAAAAAATTTAGGAACGTGACTGTGTGGACGGACAAATAGGGAGTTAAAACGAACATGCCCAGACACCGACCAAGCGCGTTTGCAAACGTTTGAGGGGCCAAATTTCTCCGGTCAGGTTGTAGATGCCCTTAAAAACTCAAGCCGGTCAATGGTGAACTGTAACGATGGGCAACAACAGATTCGCTATATTGGTCCGATTGTCATAATACCAGGTAATATGTAGGTTTTGGTCAAAACAACTGTTCTAGCAAAATCGTCATCATCTGCTCGATCGCCATAATTTCATTAATTTTCAAGGCTGATTCAAATTAGGGTGATAGGGGGAGGGCGCACTATAATTGTCATCCATATTTGGCAGTTGGGAGAGACCATATAGTGGGCCCTCAATCCATTCAAGTATTGTTTATTTTAGGGAATTCAAATATTGATGATACAAACATTTTAGAACGTGTGGTCTGGTCCATCGCCGCCGACATCCCCGCGCAGCCGCTGTTTGGTGCTGCATTCACCGTTTGGACCACCGCAATTTGATCTCGGTCGCCTCGGCTGAGTCGTTCTCAGACCTCGCATGTAACACCGAAAGAATAGCACTTTTCTGTAGGAGTTGATTTGTGCATCATAATCAGTTCATAAGCATCATATTTTATTTATTTTAATTTCAAATAAGGATTAACCCAACCGTCACGTTTTTCTTGAGTGACAAAACTCTAAAATCTTGCCAATTGTCCAAAATGTCTTTCCTAACCCCAAGATTCAGGCATGGATATATATTTATATTTGAACTGAACCCAAATAATCAAATGGGTTGAGGTGGTTTAAATTAACAAACCCTAGATAAAACACAAATGTATTAAACTGCATAGATTTTCGGTCTATTTAAATTGAGGGACATTCACTTGCTGGAATCTCCTGAAAACACTATATTAGTCTTCCAATACTATTGGGAAGCTACCAAAATTATTCCAAGATTCTTGAAGCAATATATCACACACTTACAATTCAACACCAAATATTAATTCAAATGGCTTTATTTCCATGAAAAAAGTATAAATATAGTTCCAGAAATATTGAAAATGTTTGTGCGGCTTGTCATCCTCCAGAGAGGCTTCAACAAAATGTATTATTTATTATTTATCTGAACAATCAAACATATTTAGAACTACAGCAAATAAATTTAAACATGTAAATTAAATAAATACATCATTCTCACCTTGGCCCAGCCTAGTGGGCGATGGATAGCGGCACGACGCCCAGCGTACAGCATACATAGCAACAGAGCAGCAACCAATCCCAGTGAAACTAGGAGCCTGGGGGCCGGGTGCTTCTTTCGTATAGTATACTAGATTGCGAAAATATTTTACAATATATTTCAATGTTATTTGATTCTAGGAAGCACGGGCATTTGGAGTAATAATACAAAAGCTAAAATTGAAAATACATAAGATTTATTGTGTTTGTTTATCGTATAGCTGTAACATATTTACTAAACATAAATGGAAAAAAAAATTGTTTTTACCACTCTAGATTTTGCCAATTTTTCTTATGCCACTCTAGATTTTGACATTTCACTTTTACCATTCTTAGTTGTTGATAATTATCACAATTGCCATTCACTACTAGGAAAAACCTTATACAAAGAACCTTACCAATAGCGATAGGCAAAAACATGCGCTACTGCTATGTACCAGTAGCGCGTTGTGTACAAGACCGCTACTACTATATAAGTAGCAGTAGCGCGTGCCACGTAAAAAGCGCTACTACTATAACCGCCACACCGTTTCCGGCAGGCTAGGTATAGTTGTAGCGCTGGTCTACAGCCAATGTTACTACTATTGGTTTTAGCAGTAGTGCTCTTTCTGGGAACGCGCTACTGCTATGGGTGACTTATCCCCAAATTTTCCTCCCGCGCGCCCCGACCATCTTCTTCCTTCCCTCACTCCCCGCTGCCTCGCTCCTCCGTCGCCGCCACATTGTCATTGCCACCGCATTGCTGTCACCGTCCTCGGTATGCCCTCCTCCCCCTCCTCTTCCCACCGCGCCCTCCTCCCTCCTCCTCCAGCCGCCCCCTCCTTCCTCCCCCTCCTCCTCCTCTGGCCGCCCCATCCTCCCTCCTCCTCCTCCTCCTCCTCCTCTGTCCTCCCACCTCCTTCGGCCACCCCCTTCTCCCACCATCCTCCTCTCCCTCCTCCTCCTCCTTCCTCCCTTCTCCCCCTCCTCCTCTCTCCTCCCTCCCCACCCCTGCTCCCTCCTCCCTCCCTCATCTTTCCTCACTCTGTTCTTGCATAGAGTAGATTTTTTTTAGTAAATTAGTAAAAATTCAAACTAACTAGGTTAACTAGTTTAATTAGGTTAATTATCTAGGTTAACTAGCTAGGTTAATTAGGTTAACTAACTAGGTTATTTATAGTAAGTGCTTAATATGACTAGTTTATTTATAGCAAGTGCTTAACATAACCCATCGTCGACCCCTTAAGACCTCTAGGTGAGAATAGCCAAATGATAATGTGTTGTAAATGTCGATGATGAAAATGCTAGTGCTATATAGTTGCCATGTCATTGATGTCGATGATGATGCATTCTGAATATAGAGGATGTCTTTGTGTTCTTGTTTGCAATGTGCCTCCGAGTGGCCTATGTTTTGCCGGAATGTTGTTTCATTTCCGTCCTGGCAAATTCCAGGCGCTCGATATGTCCTGTCTTTAGCAAAGGTCAAGCCGAAATTTTTCATGAATTGTAGCATGACTTGTGCTACAAGGTAGGGCATATCGAGTGCTTGTGGTTTGCCAGAACAGAATTCAATGGTATTTCGGCAAAACATAGGTCATTTTTTCAATGTCATTGCTCGATATATGGAACGGGTTGACTTTAGGTCTGTTTCGGCTCCTTGTGTGTCTTTCAGTGAGGGAGAGTGTCCACCATATATATATTTGAGAGAGGAAGAACGCCGACTGTTGTCATGGGGGTCACTTCTCCTTCTTCTCTTTGTGCTAGACCTTTGTTACGCACTAGGGGAGAAGGAATAGCGACCATCATCGATGGTCGAAACGGTGAGGGAGTGTCCACCATATATGAGAGAAGAAGAATGCCGACTGTTGTCGTGGGGGTCGCTTCTCCTTCTTTTCCTTGTGCTAGATATTTGTAACGCACTAGGGAAAGGAGGAGTGGCGACCATCACCGACGGCCGCAATATCAGAGAGGGAGTGCCCACCATATACGTGAGATGAGAGTTTAGGAAGGAAGACTCGACAGACCTAAAGTCAACCCGTTGCATATTCAGTAATAGTGATCTGTGTGTTGAGTTTCCTGGTAGTTGCCTTTGATCGATTTTCAATTGATGTTTCAACTATGAACATAGGAAATGTCTGACGATGAAAAGGATTTCGTTATGTGCGAATACTGCGAAGACGAGTGCGGCCTGTGTGACGGAAATTTCCTAGTTTATTGTAGGCGCTTCAGCATCAAGCTAGATGAAACCTTCGAAGTGGATACAGTAAGTCACAACTGTCGTGGTTCTAAGTCTGACAGTAAAGTAGGGCATAGGAATGTAGAGGAAAGATCCTAGCTACGGTGAGATTGTGCACGCAAGATGTACGAGTTCAGGCCCTTCATGGAGGAAGTAACAGCCCTACGTCTCGGTGCCTGGAGGCTCAGTTGATTGGAATATGCGTGAAGTTACAGGGGGTGCGAACCATTGTGCCAGAGGAGGGGGTGGCTTATATAGAGTGCACCAGACCCCTCCAGTCCTCAATTACACAGGGTTTAAGGTACATAAAGATGGGGTGTTACTGATAACGCCAGCCATAAAGATACATGAATGACTATTAAGTCTATAGAGTAACTCCTGACCGTTGCCATACAGAGTGACTTTAGATCTTCTTTCCGTCGAGTGATTCTTGTTACGGTCGAGTGAGTACTCCTTGGTCAAGTGAGCTTGAATCTTCCGAGTGGAATGTTTATGGTCGAGTGAATGATGGTTTCCCTCGAATGCTTCTGACTTTAGCAATGTCCTTGGGGAGGGTGTCTAGGTTAGGCCTATGACCCTACCCGTAGGTACATGTCGTCGTCATTAGCCCCCTAATGGTTCAGGGTTCGAGTGGAAAAGGGGTGGAAGTTGGTCCCAACTCTGTTACACGCTGCTGAAGCATTTTCCTTAGACTGATGAGTTATGTGACAACTTTGACTTCATTTTCAGTCGCCTTGATCCATTCTAAAGTAGTCGAGTGGACTTTTGCTGATAAGCTTCGAGTGTTGATATGGAAGAAATCTTTAGTCTGACAGGTTGCTCTGCTGCTCCCAGATCTTGCGGGATTCAAAATTTTGGGAAGTGCGTGGGACGGACGAGGCCGCAGTAACCGAGACGGATTAGGCAGGGGCGCCTCGATCACCGCGACACCTTTTTCGCCATGTACCGAGCGAGCGACAATTGCGGGATTTGACATGATTGCCCGGGCCCAGTCATCAGTCACTCAGAAATGACTCCATATAAGGCGTTGAGTTGGGGAATTTTGCACAGTGCGCCCCAATTTCTCCTTCTTCCTCCTCTGCTTGTCCACCGCTACCACTTCCGCTCTCGATGCCGCCTCCCACCCGTGCGCCTCTTGCTGTGATGGCGAAGGACAAGATGGTGGCGCTGGAGCATGCAAAGAAGGGAGCGGCGAAGGGAAAGGGCAAGAAGACCGACAGGAGCGGGTCGTCGTCGAGATCTGCCTTGCCACGCGGCTGGGTTCAGGGCGACTGGATCCAGTCCACAATCGAGTTGGATGACTTGCAAGATCTGGCCGAGAGCGGGCTGATTGAGCACGGTTCTTGGAGGCTCCCGGGGGATGAAACTGAGCCGCAGCCTCAGGAGGGTGAGTGTGTCTTACTCGCCACTCACGTGGATCGCGGTTTTTCTTTGCCCCCACATCCCCTTTTCCATGCATTCCTGAACTTCTTCGGAGCTCAACTCCACCATTTCTTTCCCAACACCATCACGTACCTTGGTGCCTATGTCTCCTTGTGTGATAATTTCGTGGGCTGCCGACCGCACTGGGGTCTGTTTAAGCACATATTCACATGCCGCTCGCAGACTGTGAAAAAAGCTAGCCCGAGTGACGAGAAAACCAAGGTGATCCAGATGTGTGGGGGCTTAGCTAGGTATCCAGATGAGGGGGAAGAGCGCTTTTCCCGTGATGACTCTCCCTGACTCGGTTAGAGGGTGGCAGTCGACTTGGTTTTATTGCAAAGACAAGTCGACCCCTGGTCATTCGACTAGTCTCCCTCCCTTTTCCTTAGAGCGAGTCTAGAAACCTACTTCCTTGAAAGTGACTCCAGCAGAGAAGGTGGAGGTGACCATGTTAACGGAGCGAGTAGTTCAGCGGATCCATGAGGGTGTGACTGGTATGGATCTGCTCGAGGTATTCCTCAGTCGACGTATCCAGCCCCTCCAGGCTCGCGATCACTCCATGTGGATGTACTCAGGGATTGAGGATTCCACTCGGATCCACCTGGAGGACGTTGATGAGAAGACGGTGGCGCAGTGGGTGCAAAGCATCACAGGGAACAAGGATAACCCAGGGGGTCCCGAAGAGTTTTACCATTTGACACCAACAACCAACCACACCAGGTCTATTCTTTATTTTCGAGTGTTTTTCATTCTGACTTGTAGTTGTTTACTGAGTCGGGCATCCTTTGGTCACCTCTTTTGCTTCGCAGATTTATACGGAGACGTACTCACGGGGAGCAAGGCCAGTACCAGGAAGGAGAAGAAAGCGGAGGCGAAAGCATGGATTGGTAGTCTGATGGAGGAGAAGAGGAGGAGGAAAGCGAGGACTCAAGCAGTGGTGAAGAAGTCGAGTCACCACCTCGCAACGAAAAGCGATCCAACCATAAGCACGACCCAGCAAGTATCCGCACAAAGCAGCTAAGACAACCGGACAGACTTCCAAGCGCACTCGGACCTCTTCCCCTGTGCCGACTGAGAAGGCTCCAAAGCAGCCCAAAGTTGTTGAGCCGAAGTCTTGGAAGACCCTGCCCAAGATCAAGATCGATGTCCCCATCGCTTCTGCGCTAGTGTCTTGTCCTCACTTTTCGATCAAGGACTTGTGCTGTCGACTCTCTTTCTCATTTGTCCGAGTGAATCTTGAAACTTGCAGAGATGCTACTTCCGTGACTTCTTCTTACAGGGATGATGACGAGGATGTGGAAGACGCGGTCACTTCTAACCCAAGTATGACTTTTGCAAACTTGTCTTTGCTTTCACAGCCATTTTGTTGGTCGACTGAATTCTGGCGGTTAATTCTTTTTGTAGCTCCTCCCCATGTCATTGATCTTCCAGACGACGATGAGGATATGCCGCTGAGGCCCATGGTAGGGAGGAGTAAGAAGACATCAACTGGCAAGGTGCCCCAGTCGACGCTAGTGACGGAGCCGGTGATCCAGGAGACCAGCGATGCCAACCGGGCTTCTGTGACTTTGTCGTACCATTGTCGAGTGCTCAGCCTTCGGCGTCGACTGCACAGATTCCAGCCGATACACCGTCTGCACTCTTCACTGTGCATCACGTCCCGGAGGACCAAGTGGGTGCTTCCAAGGAAACTATACGCCAGGGAGGCATCATGATGGAGCAGATGAAGGTGGTCCGGGGGGCCAGTCAAGCTGCTTATGACGCCAGCTCAGCTCTCCGGAGCAACGTCCAGGTTGGTTCATTACCGACTGATCCCTTAGCTTGTCGCTTGTTCTATTAGGATATGCTACCCGAAATTTTTCCTTGTGCATCTTTTCGTCAGTCTGCATTTTGCATTTTTACACCCACTGGATGTTTAATTTATTGCTGGATAGTTTTGCTTCTTGAGTCGACTAGATTGTGTCGATTGAGTCTTTGAACCAGTGGGGGCACGCTGAGTGCACCCACTGGGTGTAGTCCCCGAGAAAGTAGTTGACTGCGGGCAGTCGGCTATGGTCTGAGAATCATAACTTTCTCACTCTGCCTGAAAGGATCATGTCGAGTGTAACTTGAACCAGTGGGGGCACGCTAAGTGAACCCACTAGATGTAGTCCCCGAGGCTACTATTGAATGTTTGATTCGGTAGTAGTCTGAGAATTCTTTTCACTCATGAGTGAATAACTTTTGATTCTGTCCACTGATGTAATATTTTTTGACTTCAAAAATCCTGTGAGCTCATCTCCAAGTTTTCCAAATTTGAGGAGAAGCAGAGACAACTCAATCTTGACTTGGAGCTGGCTAAGCAGAACTTGCAGAAGGCCAAAGACGAGACAGTCGGTATGGAAGGTAATAACTGGTCGATTGTTTAACTTGGGCGACTCACAAGTCATCTCCTCGTTCTTCTGTCTGACCCGAGTGCATATCTTTCAGAGAAAATGAAGGAGGCTCTAGCGAAAAAGGACCTCGATCTTGCTGTTGTGCAAAAGGAGGCTCAAGAGAAGACTCCACTTGCTGACAAGAAGTTGGCCTCAGTCGAGGCGCTGGAGGAAGAAAACACCAAGTTGAAGGCATACCTTAATGAATCCAACCGAGAAGTGGCCCGTCTGAAGAAAGACAAAGTGGCTTTGAATGAGAAGATTGAAGGCATTTCTCGTAAGAGAAATGACCTGGAAGCTTATCTGGGGGCACTCGCCAAGAAGCTATTCCTTATGCTCGAAGGTATTCTTCCTTGTCCGACTGTTTAGCTATTGTCGATTCACCATGCAACCGTCGACTCATTGTTTCTTTGCATTTGTAGAATTCTGCCGAAACTTTGAGGAAGAAACCGGACGGATCGAGACAGGCCTGGACCCCGCCCTTTCCCCTGTTGGTGATGAGGCTGCCATGAACCTGCTCCAACTGGAATCCTGTGTTGCCAGTGTTACGGCCTACCTTGCTCGCCTGAAGGTTGCGGTGTCGCGGATTGACTCAACGCTTTGGCCACAGGAGATGTCCAGAATGACCTCGAGTCTTTGATGACTCGACTCAATGAGATCCCTGACCGAGTGTAGGAGTGGAAGAAGTCATCTGCTCGCTGCGGTGCTGATGTAGCTCTATTGCTAGTTCGAGTCCACTGCAAGGAAGCCAAGGAGGAAAAGCTAGCAGCGATCAAGGTTGCCAATACCAGAAAACACGACTTCCAGTCTTTCATGGAAACCTTTATTGCCGCTGCCACTCGAATTGTAGATGGTATCGACCTGGACGAATTCACCGAGCCTGCCAGTCCTTCTGCGGAGTGAACAAACTTTTTATGATCCGATTAAATTTGCCTCGGTATGCCGAGTGGTTTTTGTAACCGTTTAAACTTCTTCGGGCCTGATGCCCGAGTACCTTAAACTGCGATATGGAACCTCATAGGATTTATCTGAACTTGGTTGATTTTGGATCTTTTGACTCTTTGAGTAGAACTTGCTTCTTCAGTTTGAGTTGCTACTGGCATTGTGATGCAGCTCAGTCGAGTGTACCACGGACAAAAGTACTTAGTGTTGCCCATGGCCTGCATCTCGTCGTCCTTGCGGATCGGGATGGAGCGGACATTGTATTTGTGTCGTAGCTCCGAGGATGGGGTTGTGGTCGACCTGCACCTCGTTTTCCTTGCGGATAAGGATGGAGTGAGTGTTGTATTTGTGTCGAAGTTCCGAGGACAGATCATGGTCGAACTGCACCTCGTCGTCCTTATGGATAAGGATGGAGCGTGTTTTAAAACTTAGGCGAGTACGAGACTGCAGCTAAGCCCCCGAGTGAGAAGGTTGCTCACCACTCGGTAGGATTCTTTAAACTTAGGCGAGTACTGGACTGCAGCTAAGCCCCCGAGTGGGAGGGTCGCTCACCACTCGGTAGGATTCACTTAGGCGGGTACTGGACTGCAGCTAAGCTCCCGAGTGGGAGGGTCGCTCACCACTCGGTAGGATTTTTTAAACTTAGGCGAGTACTGGACTGCAGCTAAGCCCCCGAGTGGGAGGGTTGCTCACCACTCGGTAGGATTTTTTATACAGGTGAGTACTGGACTGCAGCTAAGCCCTCGAGTGGGGGGTTGCTCACCACTCGGTAGGATTTTTTTTAAACTTAGGCGAGTACTAGACTACAGCTAAGCCCCCGAGTGGGAGGGTTGCTCACCACTCGGCAGGATTTTTTAAACTTAGGCGAGTATTGGACTGCATCTAAGCCCCCGAGTGGGAGGGTCGCTCACCACTCGGTAGGATTTTTTAACCTTAGGTGAGTACTGGACTGCATCTAAGCCCCCGAGTGGGAGGGTTGCTCACCACTCGGTAGGATTTTTTAAACTTAGGCGAGTACTGGACTGCAGCTAAGCCCCCGAGTGGGAGGGTTGCTCACCACTCGGTTGGATTTTTTAAACTTAGGCAAGTACTGGACTGCATCTAAGCCCTCGAGTGGGAGGGTTGCCCACCACTCGGTTGGAATTTTTAAACTTAGGCGAGTACTGGTGTGCAGCTAAGCCCTCGAGTGGGAGGGTTGCTCACCACTCGGTAGGATTTTTTAAACTTAGGCGAGTACTGGACTGCAGCTAAGCCCCCGAGTGGGAGGGTCGCTCACCACTCGGTAGGATTTTTTTAAACTTAGGCGAGTACTGGACTGCAGCTAAGCCCCCGAGTGGGAGGGCTGCTCACCACTTGGTAGGATTTTTTAAACTTAGGCGAATCAGGTGCGCAGCTAAACCCTCAAATGGGAGGCATGCTCTCCACTCGGTGGGATTCGCGACTAAGCCACACACTGGGTGATTTTGGACACATGCATAAGAAATAACAATCATTTAGGAGACAGCAAAACATTGTCTTTGATAAACAAAGTGAAAGTTACTTCTTATTACATCTCGACAGTCCGAATGATTAAGTGTTAAAGTGGCGGAGAAGCTCCGCATTCCAGGTGCGTGGCTCGTCTTTCTTGTGTTCCACATCGTACAAGTGATATGCACCGTTGTGGAGCACTTTGGTGATCATGAAGGGGCCTTCCCATGCATGGGCAAGCTTGTGTGGACGTTGCTGTTCCACTCGGAGAACTAGGTCTCCTTCCTGAAATGCTCGACCCCTGACGTTTCTGGCGTGAAAACGTCGTAAATCTTGTTGATAGATGGTCAACCGGATCAACGCCATCTCTCTTTCCTCTTCCAGAAGGTCAACCATATCTCGACGGGCTTGTTTTGCTTCGGCTTCTGAGAAGGGTTCCACTCGCGGGCATTATGAAGCAAATCAGTCGGTAGCACGACCTGGGCTCCATAAACCAGGAAGAAGGGAATCCGGCCAGTCGACCGATTTGGCATTGTCCTCAGGCCCCACAATACTGATGGTAACTCATCTACCCAGGCGCCAGCCGCATGCTTGAGATCTCGCATTAACCTGGGCTTCAACCCTTGGAGGATCAAACCATTTGCTCTTTCTGCTTGTCCATTCGACTGCAGGTGAGCGACTGAAGCATAATTGACCCGAGTGCCTTGGGAAGCACAGGAAGCTCTGAATTCACCTGCATCAAAGTTTGAACCATTGTCCGTGATGATGCCGTGCGGGACTCCAAACCTGAATGTTAGCCCTCTGACGAAGCTGAAGGCAGTGCTCGAATCGAGGTTTTTGATGGGCTTGGCTTCAATCCATTTAGTGAACTTGTCGACTGCAACAACTAGGTGAGTGAAACCACTTCTGCCAGTCCTCAAGGGTCCAACCATATCCAACCCCCACACGGAAAATGGCCAGGCGAGTGTGATGGTCTTCAGGGCTGAGGTGGGCCTACGAGACATGTTGGAGTAGAACTGGCAACCTTCACACTTGTCAACTATTTCCTTTTCCATTTCATTTGCTCGCGGCCAGTAAAAACCTGCTTGGTATGCTTTGGCCACTATTATCCGTGAGGACGCATGGTGACCATAGGCCCCCGAGTGGATATCATTGAGAATAATTTGACCTTCTTCTGGGGTAATGCATTGCTGAGCAACTCCAGTCACACTTTCTCTGTACAGTCGACCGCTTATCACAGTGAATGCTTTGGATCGACGAATGATCTGTCGCGCTTCATCTTCGTCTTCTGGCAGCTCTTTACTGAGAATATATGCGATGTACGGTAAGGAAAAGTGGCCAAAACTTCCATGACTAGGTCGACCACAGCCGGGACTTCAACTTCAGTCGGATCAGTGGAACTCTTAGGTTGTGGGGGCTCTTCCGTGAAGGGATCTTGCTGGACTGATGGTGTGTGAAGATGTTCTAAGAACACATTGCTGGGAATGGGCCCTCGCTTAGAACCTATCTTAGCCAGGTCATCTGCTGCCTGGTTCTTCAGTCGGGGAATATGGTGGAGCTCTAGACCTTCAAACTTCTTTTCTAACTTTCTAACTGCATTGCAATAGCCAGTCATAGCCGGGCTTCTGACATCCCACTCTTTCATCACTTCATTAACCACCAAATCTGAGTCACCGAAGACCATTAGGCGACGAACGCCGAGTGAAGTGGCCATTCACAACCCGTACAAAAGAGCTTCGTACTCAGCCTCATTGTTGGAGGAATCAAAGTGAATCTAAAGGACATAAATAAGTTTTTCACCTCGCGGGGATACCAGAACAACTCCAGCACCAAAACCACTCAACATTTTGGATCCATCAAAGAACATAGTCCAATGTTCCGACTGGACTTGAGTCGGTTCTTGCTGTTCAATCCACTCGACGAGGAAATCTGCTATTTTTTGGGATTTGATAGCTTTCTTTACCTCAAACTTGATATCCAACGGAAGGAGTTCAATCGCCCACTTTGCCACTCGACCAGTTGCATCTCTGTTGTTTAGAATTTCTGACAATGGAGCGTCGCTGACGACTGTGATGGAGTGATGTGAGAAATAATGTGCCACCTTCTTTGCAGTCAAGTAAATTCCATAGACCAACTTTTGGTAATGCGGATACCTATGCTTGGATGGAGTTAAGACTTCAGAAATATAGTACATTGGGCCCTGAACTTTATAGGTTTTACCTTCTTCTTCCCGCTGGACCGTGAGTACTGTACTGACAACTTGTCCAGTGGCTGCAATATAAAGTAGCAGAGGCTCCTTGCTAACTGGAGCAGTGAGCATTGTCTGGGTGGAAAGCAGGGTTTTGAGCTCTACAAACGCTGTGTCAGCTTCAGGAGTCCACTCGAACTTATCAGATTTCTTCATCAATCGGTAAAGAGGTAATGCCTTTTCACCGAGACGAGAGATGAACCGACTCAAGGCGACCAAACAACCAGTAAGCTTCTGAATGTCGTGTATGCGCACAGGGCGTTTCATTCGGAGTTTTGTGCCAACTTTCTCTGGGTTCACGTCGATACCTAGTTCGGAAACAAGGAAACCGAGTAACTTGCCACCTGGAACTCCAAATGTACACTTCGACGGGTTAAGCTTGATATCATATCTTCTCAGATTGGCAAAGGTTTCAGCGAGGTCAGTCAGTAGGTCAGAACCTTTACGTAACTGAACCACTATGTCATCCATGTATGCCTCCACATTCCGACCGATTTGAGTGAGCAAGAACTTCTGTATCATGTGCATGAATGTGGCGCCAACATTCTTGAGACCAAAGGGCATGGCAACATAGCAAAAGAACCCGAATGGGGTGATAAAGGTTGTCTTTATTTCATTGGGCCCATACAGTCAGATCTGATGATACCCGAAATATGCGTCCAAAAAGGATAGTCGCTCACATTCCGTAGTCGAGTCGACTATTTGATCGATGCGGGGTAGAGGAAAATGATCCTTCGGGAAGGCCTGATTGATGTGCTTGAAGTCAATACACATACGGAGTGAATCATCCTTCTTGGGAACCATGACAACATTGGCGAGCCACTCGGAGTGGTAAATCTCTCGGATGAACTCAGCTGCCAGAAGTCGATCCACTTCTTCGCTAATCGCCTTTCGCTTCTCCACGGCGGACCGTCGGAGATACACTTTCACAGGTTTAACTTTTGGGTTGAGTCGCAAACGGTGGTCAGCCAGCTCTCTAGGTACACCTGGCATGTCAGAAGGTTTCCATGCAAAGATGTCCTAGTTCTCACGGAGGAACTGGATGAGCGCTTCTTCCTATTTGCTGTCAAGTGTTGTTGATATATGAGTCAGAGCAGCATTGGGATCAGTCAGGTGAATATGAACTGACTTTGTTTCATCAGTCGACTTAAATGCAGACTCTGAAACAGGCTTCTTAGCTCTCAACAAATCACTCGGATCTGCTGTCTTCCTGTATTCTTCCATTTCAATTGCTGCCATCTGTTCAGCGGCAATCTTTGAGCCCTTCTGGAAGCACTCTTCTGCTCGCTGCCGATTACCAGTGACTGTAATCACACCCCTAGGGCCAGGCATCTTGAGCTTCAGATACACATAACATGGTCAAGCCATGAAACGGGCATACACAGTTCTGCCCAGGATAGCATGATAAGCACTGTGAAAATCCACGACTTCAAATGTCAACTTTTCCTTCCGGTAATTCTTTGAATCGCCGAAAGCCACATCAAGGGTGATCTAGCCGAGTGAATCGGCTTTCTTCCCAGGTATAACTCCATGAAACCGCATGTTACTCTCACTGAGTTTGGACATCGGAATGCCCATCCCTCGGAGGGTCTCAGCATACAAGATGTTCAATCTGTTGCCACCATCGATCAAAACTTTGGTCAGTCGGGTGCCTCCAACGACCGGGTCGACCACCAACGCTTGCCTCCAAGGGGTGGCAACATGCGGTGGGTGATCCGACTGGTCGAATGTAATGGGAGTCTTTGACCATTTCAGATACGTCGGTGTTGCTGGAGCAACCATGTTCACTTCCCTGTTGATGACTTTCAGTCGACTTTTGCTTTCAACATCAGCAAAAATCACTAAAGTGGAATTGATATTGGGAAAACCATCATCATCCCGTTCCTTGTCCTCATCTTTATCAGACTCTTTTTCCTTCTCATTGGGTTGCTTTTCTCTGAACTGTTGTATAAGGACTCGGCACTGCCGAGTGGTATGCTTAGGATAGATGAGATTTCTTTCTTCGTCCTTCTTGATGTGAATGTGACATGGTAAATCCAACACATCGTTACCAGCTGCATCTTTCACCTTCTTAGGGGTCCAGGGCCCTTTAGGTTTTCCTTTAGCCTTTCCTTGGGTTGCGACTGCAACCTCTCCAGGTGTTGCAGGCTCTGCTTTGTGCTTCTGCTTCCGATTGGAATTTCCTCCTCCGGTGTCCTGGCCGACCGGTTTATTCTTGCCACTGCGGAGTCAGTCTTCTTCTTCGCCATTGGCGTACCGAGTGCCTATCTCCATCATTCGAGTCAATGACTTGTCTCTTGTCCGACCGAATTTTAGGTTGAGCTCCTGGTACCGAACGCCCTCCTTGAAGGCGCACACTGCTTGATGATTAGACACATTCTCTATAGTGTGGTGCAAAGTGGTCCATCTCTGGATGTAATCCCTCAAAGTTTCATTTGGCTTTTGCACACAGTGCTGCAATTCAGTCAATCCTGCTGGCAATTTACACGTGCCCTCAAACGTTCTGACAAACACTCGGGCCAACTCTTCCCAGCTGAAAACACTACCTGGAGCCAACTGCTACCTCTTGAGCACTGCGTTGGTTTTCCCTTGAAGAGGAAAGTGTGATGCAACAAAGTAGCGTAAGTATTTCCCTCAGTTTTTAAGAACCAAGGTATCAATCCAGTAGGAGGCCACACAAAAGTCCCTCGTACCTACACAAACAAATAAGAACCTCACAACCAACGTGATAAAGGGGTTGTGAATCCCTTCACGGTCACTTACGAGAGTGAGATCTGATAGAGATGATAAGATAATATTTTTGGTATTTTTATCATAAAGCTTAAAAGTAAAGATTGTAAAATTAAAGGTAATAGAAAATAGCTTGTTGACGGAAGATTAATATAATGGAGAATAGACCCGGTGGCCATAGGTTTCACTAGTGGCTTCTCTAAAGATAGCATAAGTATTACGGTGGGTGAACAAATTACTGTCGATGAATTGATAGAAAAGTGAATAATTATGAGAATATCTAGGCATGATCATGTATATAGGCATGACGTCCGTGACAAGTTGACCGACTCCTGCCTGCATCTACTACTATTACTCCACACATCGACTGCTATCCAGCATGCATCTAGAGTATTAAGTTCATAAGAACAGAGTAACACATTAGGTAAGATGACATGATGTAGAGGGATAAACTCAAGCAATATGATATAAATCCCATCTTTTTGTCCTCGATGGCAACAATACAATACGTGTTGTTTCCCTTTCTGTCACTGGGATCGAGCACCGCAAGATTGAACCCAAAGCTAAGCACTTCTCCCATTGCAAGAAAGATCAATCTAGTAGGCCAAACCAAACTGATAATTCGAAGAGACTTGCAAAGATAAGCAATCATACATAAAAGATTTCAGAGAAGAATCAAATATAGTTCATAGATAGACTTGATCATAAACCCACAATTCCTTGGATCTCGACAAACACACCGCAAAAAGAGTTACATCGAATAGATCTCCAAGAAGATCAAGAAGAGCTTTGTATTGAGATTCAAAGAGAGAGAAGAAGCCATCTAGCTAATAACTATGGACCTGAAGGTCTGAAGTAAACTACTCACACATCATCAGAGGGGCCATGGAGTTGATGTAGAGGCCCTCCGTGATCGATGCCCCCTCCGGCGGAGCTCCGGAAAAGGCCCCAAGATGGGATCTCTTGGGTATAGAAGGTTTTAGCGTTGGAAATAGGGTTTCGTGGTGCTCCTGGTTGTTTTCAGGGTATATGAGTATATATAGGAGGAAGAAGTAGGCCGGTTGAGCCACGAGGGGGAGGGCCTGCCCAGGGGGTAGGCGCGCCCCTGCCTTGTGGACTCCTCGTTTGTTTCTTGACGTCCACTCCAAGTCCTCTGGATCACGTTTGTTCCAAAAATCACGTTCCCGAAGGTTTCATTCCGTTTGGACTCCGTTTGATATTCCTTTTCTATGAAACACTGAAATAGGAAAAAAAATAGCAATTTGCACTGGGCCTTGGGTTAATAGGTTAGTCCCAAAAATAATAGAAAAGTGTAAAACAAAGCCCATTAAACATCCGAAACAGAATATATAATAGCATGGAACAATCAAAAATTACAGATACATTGGAGACGTATCAAGCATCCCCAAGCTTAATTCCTGCTCATCCTTGAGTATGTAAATGATAAAAACAGAATTTTTGATGTGGAATGCTTTCTAGCATATTCTTCAATGTAATTCTCTCTGTTGTGGCATGAATGTTCAAATCCAGAAGATTCAAGATAAAAGTTTAATGTTGACATAAAAAATAATAATACTCCAAGTATGCTAACCAAGCAATTATGTCTTATCAAAATAACATAGCCAAAGAAAGCTTATCCCTAAAAAATCGTATAGTTTGGCCATGCTTCATTTTCGTCACACAAAATACTCTCATCATGCACAACCCCGATGACAAGCCAAGCAATTGTTTCATACTTAGCCTTTTCAAACTCTTTCAACTTTTACACAATATATGAGCGCGAGCCATGGACATAGCACTATGGGTGGAATAGAATATAATGATTGAGGTTGTGTGAGAAGACAAAAAGGGAGAAAGTCTCACATTGACGCGGCTAATCAATGGGCTATGTATATGCCCACCGATTCATGTCAATGCAAGGAGTAGGGATTGCCATGCAACGGATGCACTAGAGCTATAAATATATGAAAGCTCATCAAAGAAAACTAAGTGGGTGTGCATCCAACTTGCTTGCTCACGATGACCTAGGGCATTTGAGGAAGCCCATCATTGGAATATACAAGCCAAGTTCTATAATGAAAAATTCCCACTAGTATATGGAAGTGACAAAATAAGAGACTCTCTATCATGAAGATCATGGTGCTTGAGGGAGTCCTGGATTAGGGGGTGTCCGGATGGCCGGACTATACCTTCAGCCAAACTCCTGGACTATGAAGATACAAGATTGAAGACTTCGTCCCATGTCCGGAAGGGACTTTCCTTGGCGTGGAAGGCAAGCTTGGCGATACGGATATGTAGATCTCCTACCATTGCAACCGACTTTGTGTAACCCTAACCCTCTCCGGTGTCTATATAAACCGGAGGGTTTTAGTCCGTAGGACAACATACAGAACAACAATCATACCATAGGCTAGCTTCTAGGGTTTAGCCTCTCCGATCTCGTGGTAGATCTACTCTTGTACTACCCATATCATCAATATTAATCGAGCAGGACGTAGGGTTTTACCTCCATCAAGAGGGCCCGAACCTGGGTAAACTTCGTGTCCCTTGCCTCCTGTTACCATCCAGCCTAGACGCACAGTTCGGGACCCCCTACCCGAGATCCGCCGGTTTTGACACCAGTGCTACTTTGAAGCACAAGTGTGAAAAAAGGATAGTAACATTGTCCCTCCTCTCTTTTTCTCTCAATTTTTTATTTGGGACTTCTTTTCTCTCTTTTTATGGTCTCTTTTTTTCGTCCAGAGTCTCATCCCGACTTGTGGGGGAATCATAGTCTCCATAATCCTTTCCTCACATAGGACAATGCTCTTATGATGATCATCACACTTTTGTTTATTTACAACTCAAGAATTACAACTCGATACTTAGAACAAAATATGACTCTATGTGAATGCCTCCCGCGGTGTACCGGGATTGTGATGAGTCAAGAGTGACATGTATGAAAAATTAAGCATGGTGGCTTTGCCACAAATATGATGTCAACTACATGATCATGCAAAGCAATATGACAATGATGATGCGTGTCATAACAAATGGAACGGTGGAAAGTTGCAGGGCAATATATCTCGGAATGGCTATGGAAATGACATAATAGGTTGGTATGGTGGCTGTTTTGAGGAAGATATAAGGAGGCTTATGTGTGATAGAGCATATCATATCACGGGGTTTGGATGCACCGGCGAAGTTTGCACCAACTCTCAAGGTGAGAAAGGGCAATGCACCGTACCGAAGAGGCTAGCAATGTTGGAAGGGTGAGAGTGCGTATAATCCATGGACTCAAAATTAGTCATAAAGAACTCACATACTTATTGCAAAAATCTACAAGTCATCAAAACCAAGCACTACGCGCATGCTCCTAGGGGGATAGATTGGTAGGAAAAGACCATCGCTCGTCCCCGACCGCCACTCATAAGGAAAGCAATCAAAGAACACCTCATGCTTCAAATTTGTCACATAACGTTTACCATGCGTGCATGCTACGGAACTTGCAAACTTCAACACAGGTATTTCTCAATTTCACAATTACTCAACTAGCACACCTCTAGTATTACCACCTTTATATCTCAAAACAACTATCAAGCATCCAACTTCTCTTAGTGTTTAAAATTTATAACCAAAGCAAATTACCATGATGTTCTAAAGGACTCTCAAAATAATATAAGTGAATCATGAGAATTCAATTATTTCTATAAAATAGAACCACCGCCGTGCTCTAAACGATATAAGCGAAGCACTAGAGCAAAAGTATCCAACTTAAAAGATATAAGTGAAGCACATAGAGTATTCTAATAAATTCCAATTCGTCTGTGTATCTCCCAAAAGGTGTGTACAGCAAGGATGATCATGGTAAACTAAAAAGCAAAGACTCAAATCATACAAGACGCTCCAACAAAATACATATCATATGGTGAATAAAAATATAGCTCCAAGTAAAGTTACCGATAGACGAAGACGAAAGAGGGGATGCCTTCCGGGGCATCCCCAAGCTTAGGATTTTGGTTGTCCTTGTATTTTACATTGGGGTGCCTTGGGCATCACCAAGCTTAGGCTCTTGCCTCTCCTTGTTCCATAATCCATCAAATCTTTACCCAAAACTTGAAAACTTCACAACACAAAACTTAAAAGAAAATCTCGTGAGCTACGTTAGTAAAAGAAAACAAACCACCACCCAAAGTTACTGTAATGAACTAATTCTTTATTTATATTGGTGTTAAACCTACTGTATTCCAACTTTTATATGGTTCATACACTCAAATACTAGCCATAGATTCATCAAAATAAGCAAACAACACACGAAAAACAGAATCTGTCAAAAACAGAACAGTCTGTAGTAATCTGTAGGTTTCGAATACTTCTGGACCCAAAAAATTCTAAAATAAATTGCTGGAAGTGAGGAATTTATCTGTTAATAATATTAAAAAATAATTAACTAAATAGCACTCTCCAGTAAAATATGGCAGAAAATCTCGTGAGTGCTAAAGTTTCTGTTTTTTACAGCAAGATCGCAGAGACTTTCCCCAAGTCTTCCCAAAGGTTCTACTTGGCACAAACACTAATTAAAAGTATAAAACCACATCAAAACAGAGGCTAGATGAATTTTTTATTACTAAATAGAATCAAAAAGCAAGAAACAAAAATAAAATTGGGTTGCCTCCCAACAAGCGTTATCGTTTAACGCCCCTAGCTAGGCATAAAGGCAAGGATAGATCTAGGTATTGCCATCTTTGGTATGCAATCCATATGTAGCTCTCATAATAGATTCATAAGGTAATTTAATTTCTTTCTAGGAAAGTGTTCCATGCCTTTCCTTTATGAAAATTTGAATCTAATATTCCCTTCTTTCATATCAATAACTACACCAATCGTTCTAAGGAAAGGTCTTCCAAGAATAATAGGACATGAAGGATTGCAATCTATATCAAGGACAATGAAATCTACGGGCACATAATTCCTATTTGCAACAATAAGAACATCATTAGTTCTTCCCATAGGTTTCTTAATGGTGGAATCCGCAAGATGCAAGTCTAAAGAACAATCATTAAATTCACGGAAACCTAGCAAATCACACAGAGTTTTAGGAATCGTGGAAACACTAGCACCCGAATCACATAAACCATAGCATTCATGATCTTTAATCTTAATTTTAATAGTAGGTTCCCACTCATCATGAAGTTTTCTAGGGATAGAAACTTCCAATTCAAGCTTTTCTTCACAAGATTGCATTAAAGCATCAACGATATGTTTAGTAAAAGCTTTGTTTTGACTATAAGCATGCGGATAATTTCGCACGGATTGCAACAAGGAAATACAATCTATTAGAGAACAATTATCATAATTAAATTCCTTGAAATCCAAGATAGTGGGTTCTTTGCTATTTAAAGTTTTGACCTCTCCCATCCCACTTTTATGAATTTTTGCATCAAGATCTAAAAACTCCGAATCATTGGGATGCCTTCTAACTAAAGTTGACTCTTCTCTAGTCCCATCATTATCAAGATTCATATTGCAAAACAAAGATTTAATAGGGGACACATCAATAACTTTTAGATCTTCATCCTTATTACCATCAAGTTCTTCCTGTTTGGCGGCCATCTTATTAACTAAGGTGGCTTGCTTATCCGAAATTTGGGCTATTAAGTTTTCAAGATGAGCAAACTGAGATTTCAAACCATAAAATTCTTTAGACATATCATCGAGCTCTTTATTCATGTACCCTATAAAACGTTTTTGTTCTTTAAGCTCGTTTCTAAAGAAATTATTATGCTCAAACTGCAAGGACATAAAACTTCTAACATTGTTTTCAATTTCTTCCAACCTTCTAAGATGAAGATCAAAACTTTTTGGTAAGGACATCGCGGCACACAAGCAATCCAACACACAAGCAAACAAGAACCAAGCAAAAAGAGACGAACTAGAACAGAGAAGGGGAACGGAAAAAGAGGGCGAAAAAACGGCAAGGGAGAAGTGGGGGAGAGGAAAACGAGAGGCAAATGGCAAATAATGTAATGCAAGGGTTACGAGTTTGTGATGAGTACTTGGTATGTCTTGACCTGTGAGTAGACTCCCCGGCAACGGTGCCAGAAATCCTTCTTGCTACATCTTGAGCACTGCGTTGGTTTTCCATTGAAGAGGAAAGGGTGATGCAGCAAAGTAGCGTAAGTATTTCCCTCAGTTTTTGAGAACCAAGGTATCAATCTAGTAGGTGGCCACACGCAAGTCCCTCGTACCTACACTAACAAATAAGAACCTCACAACCAACGCGATAAAGGTGTTGTCAATCCCTTCACGGTCACTTATGAGAGTGAGAACTGATAGAGATGATAAGATAATATTTTTGGTATTTTTATGATAAAGATTAAAAGTAAAGGTTGCAAAATAAAAGGTAATAGAAATAGCTTGTGAAGGAAATATGCCCTAGAAGTAATAATAAAGTTATTATTTATTTCCTTATATCATGATAAATGTTTATTATTCATGCTAGAATTGTATTAACCGGAAACATGATACATGTGTGAATACATAGACAAACAGAGTGTCACTAGTATGCCTCTACTTGACTAGCTCGTTAATCAAAGATGGTTATGTTTCCTAGCCATAGACATGAGTTGTCATTTGATTAACGGGATCACATCATTAGGAGAATGATGTGATTGACTTGACCCATTCCGTTAGCTTACCACTCTATCGTTTAGTATGTTGATATTGCTTTCTTCATGACTTATACATGTTCCTATGACTGAGATTATGCAACTCCCGTTTACCAGAGGAACACTTTGTGTGCTACCAAATGTCACAACATAACTGGGTGATTATAAAGGTGCTCTATAGGTGTCTCCGAAGGTACTTGTTGAGTTGGCGTATTTCGAGATTAGGATTTGTCACTCCGATTGTCAAAGAGATATCTCTGGGCCCACTCGGTAATGCACATCACTATAAGCCTTGCAAGCATTGTAACTAATGAGTTAGTTGCGGGATGATGTATTACAAAACGAGTAAAGAGACTTGCCGGTAACGAGATTGAACTAGGTATTGAGATACCGATGATGGAATCTCGGGCAAGTAACATACCGATGACAAAGGGAACAATGTATGTTGTTATGCGGTTTGACCGATAAAGATCTTCGTAGAATATGTGGGAGCCAATATGAGCATCCAGGTTCCGCTATTGGTTATTGACCGGAGACGTGTCTCAGTCATGTTTACATAGTTCTCGAACCCGTAGGGTCCGCACGCTTAAAGTTCGGTGACGATCGGTATTATGAGTTTTTGTGTTTTGATGTACCAAAGGTAGTTTGGAGTCCCAGATATGATCATGGACATGACGAGGGGTCTTGAAATGGTCGAGACATGAAGATCGATATATACTGGAGTACCGGGGGTTACCGGAACCCCCCGGGGGCCTTAATGGGCCTACATGGGCCTTAGTGGAAATAGAGGGCAGCAAGGGAAGTGTGGGGCGCCCCCCACCCCAAGGCCCAAACCGAATTGGTTTAGGGCAAGGGGGCCGCCCCCTCTTTCCTTCTCCTCCTCTCCCTCTCCTTCCCCCTCTCATATTCCTACTAGGAAAGGGAGGAGTCCTACTCCTAGTGGGAGTAGGACTCCCCCTCTTGGCGCGCCTCTCCCTGGTCGGCCGCCTCCTCCCCTTGCCCCTTTATATACGGGGGCAGGGGCACCCCATAGACACAGCAATTGATCATTGATCTCTTAGCCGTGTGTGGTGCCCCCCTCCACCATAATCCACCTTGATCATATTGTAGCGGTGGTTAGGCGAAGCCCTACGCCGGTAGCATCATCATCACCGTCACCACGTCGTCGTGCTGACGAAACTCTCCTGTGAAGCTTTGCTGGATCGGAGCTTGCGAGACGTCATCGAGTTGAACGTGTGCAGAACTCGGAGGTGCCATGCGTTCGGTACTTGGATCGGTCGGATCGTGAAGACGTATGACTACATCAACCGCGTTGTGCTAATGCTTCCGCATTCGGTCTACGAGGGTACGTGGACACACTCTCCCCTCTCGTTGCTATGCATCACCATGATCCTGTATGTGCATACAATTTTTTTTGAAATTACTACGTTCCCCAACAGTGGCATCCGAGCCAGGTTATTACGTAGATGTTATATGCACGAGTAGAACACAAGTGAGTTGTGGGCGATACAAGTCATACTGCTTACCAGCATGTCATACTTTGGTTCGACGGTATTGTTGGATGAAGCGGCCCGGACCGACATTACGCGTACGCTTACGCGAGACTGGTTCTACCGACGTGCTTTGCACACAGGTGGCCGGCGGGTGTTAGTTTCTCCAACTTTAGTTGAACCAAGTGTGGCTACACCCGGTCCTTGCGAAGGTTAAAACAACACTAACTTGACGAACTATCGTTGTGGTTTTGATGCGTAGGTAAGAACGGTTCTTGCTCAGCCCGTAGTAGCCACGTAAAACTTGCAACAACAAAGTAGAGGACGTCTAACTTGTTTTTTCAGGGCATGTTGTGATGTGATATGGTCAAGACATGATGCTATATTTATTGTATGAGATGATCATGTTTTGTAACGGAGTTATCGGCAACTGGCAGGAGCCATATGGTTGTTGCTTTATTGTATGCAATGCAATCACCCTATAATTGCTTTACTTTATCACTAAGCGGTAGTGATAGTCGTAGAAGCAATAGTTGGTGAGACGACAACGATGCTATGATAGAGATCAAGGTGTCGCGCCGGTGACGATGGTGATCATGATGGTGCTTTGGAGATGGAGATCAAAGGCACAAGATGATGATGGCCATATCATATCACTTATATTGATTGCATGTGATGTTTATCCTGTATGTATCTTATTCTGCTTTGTTTGATGGTAGCATTATAAGATGATCTCTCACTAAATTTCAAGTTAAAAGTGTTCTCCCTGAGAATGCACCGTTGCCAAAGTTCGTCGTGCCGAGACACCACGTGATGATCGGGTGTGATAAGCTCAACGTTCATCTACAACGGGTGTAAGATAGTTTTACACATGTAGAATACTCGGGTTAAACTTGACGAGCCTAGCATATGCAGATATGGCCTCAAAACACTGAGACCGAAAGGTCGAGCGTGAATCATATAGTAGATATGATCAACATAGTGATGTTCACCATTGAAAACTACTCCATTTCATGTGATGATCAGTTATGGTTTAGTAGATATGGATCACGTGATCACTTAGATGATTAGAGGGATGTCTATCTAAGTGGGAGTTCTTAAGTAATATGATTAATTGAACTTAAATTTATCATGAACTTAGTACCTGATAGTATTTTGCTTGTCTATGTTATTGTAGATAGATGGCTCGTGCTGTTGTTCCGTTGAATTTAATGCGTTCCTTGAGAAAACAAGGTTGAAATATGATGGTAGCAATCACACGGACTGGGTCCGTAACTTGAGGATTATCCTCATTGCTGCACAGAAGAATGACATCCTCGAAGCACCGCTAGGTGTACCACCCGCGCCGGCAACTGCAGACATTGTGAATGTCTGGCAGTCGCGTGTTGATGACTACTCGATAGTTCAATGTGCCATGCTTTACGGTTTAGAACTGGGACTTCAACGACATTTTGAACGTCATGAAGCATATGAGATGTTCCAGGAGTTTGATAACCCACAAGTATAGGGGATCGCAACAGTTTTCGATGGTAGAGTATTCAACCCAAATTTATTGATTCGACACAAGGGGAGCCAAAGAATATTCTCAAGTATTAGTAGTTGAGTTGTCAATTCAACCACACCTGGAAACTTAATATTTGCAACAAAGTGTTTAGTAGCGAAGTAATATGATACTAGTGGTAACGGTAGCAAAAGTAATATTTTTGGTATTTTTTAGTGATGATAGCAATAGCAATGGATCGGTGATAGAGAATTATGCCGGATGCGATCGATCATGTAACAGCCATAACCTAGGGTGACACAGAACTAGCTCCAATTCATCAATGTAATGTAGGCATGTATTCCGAATATAGTCATACGTGCTTATGGAAAAGGACTTGCATGACATCTTTTGTCCTACCCTCCCGTGGCAGTGGGGTCCTAGCAAAAACTAAGGGATATTAAGGCCTCCTTTTAATAGAGTACCGGACCAAAGCATTAACACATGGTGAATACATGAACTCCTCAAACTACGGTCATCACCGGGAGTGGTCCCGATTATTGTCACTTCGGGGTTGCCGGATCATAACACATAGTAGGTGACTATAGACTTGCAAGATAGGATCAAGAACTCACATATATTCATGAAAACATAATAGGTTCAGATCGGAAAGCATGGCACTAGGGCCCTAGTGACAAGCTTTAAGCATAGCAAGGTCATAGCAACATCAATCTCAGAACATAGTGGATACTAGGGATCAAACCCTAACAAAACTAACTCGATTACATGATAAATCGCATCCAACCCATCACCGTCCAGCAAGCCTACGATGGAATTACTCACGCACGGCGGTGAGCATCATGAAATTGGTGATGGAGGATGGTTGATGATGACGACGGCGACGGATTCCCCTCTCTGGAGCCCCGAACGGACTCCAGATCAGCCATCCCGAGAGAGTTTAGGGCTTGGCGGCGGCTCCGTATCGTAAAACATGATGAATCTTTCTTCTTTATTTTTCCCCCCGGGCACGAATATATGGAGTCAAGGTTGAGGTCCGTGGAGCTCCAGGGGGCCCATGAGGCAGGGGGCATGCCCGGGGGGGCAGGCGCACCCCCACCCTCGTGGCTAGGGTGTGGGCCACTGGCCTTGATTCTTTGGTAGTATTGTTTATTATTTCCAAAAATAATCTCCGTGGAATTTCAGGTCATTCAGAGAACTTTTGTTTCTGCACATAAATAACACCATGGTAATTCTGCTGAAAACAACGTCAGTCCGGGTTAGTTCCATTCAAATCATGCAAGTTAGAGTCCAAAACAAGGGCAAAAGTGTTTGGAAAAGTAGACACGACGGAGACCTACCAACTCCCCCAAGCTTAAACCTTTGCTTGTCCTCAAGCAATTCAGTTGACAAACTGAAAGTGATGAAGAAATTTTTTTACAAACTCTGTTTGCTCTTGTTGTTGTAAATATGTAAAGCCAACATTCAAGTTTTCAGCAAAGATTATGAACTAACCATATTCACAATAACGGTGGTGCTCTCCAACTGGTGCTTTTTAATAAGAGGGTGATGGCTCAACATAAAAGTAAATAGATAGGCCCTTCGCAGAGGGAAGCAAGGATTTGTAGAGGTGCCAGAGCTCGCTTTTGAAATAGAGGTGAATAATATTTTGAGCAGTATACTTTCATTGTCAACATAACAACCAAGAGATGGCCATATCTTCCATGCTACACACATTATAGGCAGTTCCCAAACAGAATGGTAAAGATGATACTCCCCCTCCACCAACAAGCATCAATCCATGGCTTGCTCGAAACAACAAGTGCCTCCAACTAACAATAGTCCTGTGGGAGTTTTGTTTGCAATTATTTTGATTTGATTTGCATAAAGTATGGGACTGGGCATCCCGGTGACCAGCCATTATCTCGTGAGTGAGGAGCGGAGTCCACTCCTCTTGAGAATAACCCGCCTAACATGGAAGATACGGACAGCCCTAGTTGATACATGAGCTATTCGAGCATACAAAACATAACGTTTATTTGAAGGTTTAGAGTTTGGCACATACGAATTTACTTGGAACAACAGGTAGATACCGTATATAGGTAGGTATGGTGGACTCATATGGAATAACTTTGGGGTTTATGAGATTGGATGCAGAAGCAGTATTCTCGCTTAGTACAGGTGAAGGCCAGAAAATGACTGGGAAGCGACCAGCTAGAGAGCGACAACAGTTATGAACATGCATTAAAATTAATCAACAGCGAATGCAAGCATGAGTAGGATATAATGCACCATGAACATAAATATCGTAGAGGCTATGTTGATTTTGTTTCAACTACATGCGTGAACATGTGCCAAGTCAAGCCACTGGAATCGTTCAAAAGAGGATACCACCCTATCATACCACATCACAACCATTTTAATAGCATGTTGGCACGCAATGTAAACCATTATAAGCTCCTAGCTAATTAAGCATGGCATAAGCAACTCTAATCTCTAATTGTCATTGCAAACATGTTTATTCATAATAGGCTGAAACGGGAACGATGAACTAATCATATTTACAGAAACAAGAGAGGTCGAGTTCATACCAGCTTCTCCCATCTCAATCAGTCCATCATATATCGTCATAATTGCCTTTCACCTGCACGACCGAATGATGTGAATAAATATAATAGTGCACGTGCATTGGACTAAGCTGGAATCTGCAAGCATTCAATAAGCAGGAGAAGACAAGGCAATATGGACTCTTGGTTAAATCAACAATAATGCATATAGGGGTCACTTCAACAATTTAATTATGGTCTTCTCCTATCGACCCCCAAAGAAAAGAAAATAAATAAAACTATTTACACGGGAAAACTCCCAACAAGCAAAAGAAGAAAGGGAAATCTTTTTGAGTTTTCTTTTTAATTACTACTACAAGCATGGAAATTAAAGCTAGCTAAAAGCTACAACTAATTTTTTCTTAAGGTTTATCAAACACACAAGAAGAAAGCATAAAAAGGAAATAAACTAGCATGGATATTACAATGAAAAAGTATAAGCACTGACATCTAGCAATGAGTGTGTGAACATGAATGTAATGTCAGTGGGAAATACGTACTCCTCCAAGCTTAGGCTTTTGGCCTAAGTTGGTATAATGCCACGGATGGCCTGGCGGATATCCAAAGTTGTAGTTGAGGTCATACTGTGATGCAGCAGTCATTGCATCGTGGGCTGCAGCTTGGAGGCGAGCTATCTCAGCCCTCCTCTTATACTCTTCCGCCTACTCTCTGGTTATAAAATATCTCCCTTTTGCTTGAAAGTCAAACAAAGTAGAAGCTGGAGAGCGACGTGATAGGTGCGTCGTTTGTCAAAGATTAGTCGGTACTGGAGGAACTGATCGTTCCTCTCAACAAAATGATGACGAACCATAGCCTCATAATCCAAATAAGCAGGAGGCAACTCAATATCATCCTCGTGTATGGTTATACCAAGAAAATTAGCTATACGGGTTGCATAAATTACACCAAAGAAATCTCCATTAAATCTATTATGATGCAACCTACGTGCAACAATGGCTCCCAAATTATAAGATTTATCTCCTAACACAGCACTCCTCAGAATACTAAGGTCAGGGACACACCTGTGACATGCTTCATCCTTATCATTTATGCACCTACCTATGAAGAGAGCAAAATAATGTATAGCAGAAAAATGAAAGCTCCCTATGGTGTCTTGTGCTATATCTCTAGATTCCCCCACAGTTGTATTAGCAAGAAAATCTCTAAATTCAGATTTGCGAGGTTCACTAGCACTACCCCATTGTGGAAGTTTGCAAGCAGTGGTAAAATCCTCTAAGTCCATAGTGTAAGAATTTTCATAAAGATCAAACATGACAGTTTGAGAATTGCGTGAAGATGAAAATTCAAACCTCCTGATAAAGGAACTAGTGAGATAGTGGTACTGACGGCACTTTTCTGCCTCGAAGCTCACAAGATCAGCGTTACGCAAATATGCGTTAAATTCTTCCTTAATTCCTGCTCGATCCATGAAGTCCTCTGAAGGCCATTCACAAGGCCGCACTGGGGTGTCCCTTGGTGGTTCATCATTAGCATCTCGCATTGCAAGCCTGGGTTCTTGTTTCCTTGAAGAACCAGCTTGGTACATTTTGCTAAGCATATTTTTTTTCTCTGAAAAATTTCTGAAATTTTTAGTAACTTCAAAATAAAAGTGAACCAAACTCAACAATATTGATAGCAACTACTCATACAAGTGCCTAGAGGCAATATCATGCATCAAAACTACTTTTGACCATATAAATTTGACATTCAAGCTCAAGAACAGGGTCACCTACGCAGCAAAAATATGCAATGAATAAAGCACTAGAACAAAAACTAATTGGACCATTGGAGGAGTCACATACCAAGGAACAATCCCCCAAAGCAGTTTTGTGAGAGGAGCTTTGAGCAAGGAGATCGAAAACGGCGACAAAATGAGCTTGGACTCAGGTTTGAGCTGGATGGTGATTTTTTTGGGAGGAAGAAGGAGTGTGTGGGTGTAGGAATAAGTGGAGGGGAGCCACCGTGGGCCCTGAGGTAAGGGGTGCGCCCAGGGGGTGGGCGCGCCGTGGATCCTCGTGGCCAGGTGCTTGCTCCCCCTGTTGTGTTCTCAGTGCCAGATATTCTCAAATATTCTAGAAAAATTATATTTAATTGGCAGGGCATTTGGAGAACTTTTATTTTCGGGGTATTTTTTATTGCATTGATAACTCAGGAAACGGACAGAAATAACAATTTTTGCTTTATTTAATATAAATAATAGAAAATAAAAAGAGGGTACAGAGATTTGTGTTTTCTAAATTCATCCATCTCATGCTCATCAAAAGGAATCCACTAACAAGGTTGATCAGGTCTTGTTAACAAACTCATTCTGAATAACATGGAACCGAAGAATTTTTGAATAACACTAGGTTACCTCAACGGGGATATGCACATCCCCAACAATAAGAATATCATATTTCTTCTTGACAAGTAGGAAGAGCAAATGCAAAACCTCCAAAAATAATCGATGGAATTTTTCCAATAGAATTGATACTGTGGACTTGAGGTTGTTTCCTCGGAAAGTGTACCGTATGCTTATTATCATTAACATGAAATGTGACATTGCCTTTGGTGCAATCAATAAAAGCCCCTGGAGTATTCAAAAAGGGTCTTCCAAGAATAATGGACATACTATCATCCTCGGGAATATCAAGAATAACAAAGTCCGTTAAAATAGTAACGTTTGCAACCACAACAGGCACATCCTCAGAAATACCGACAGGTATAGCAGTTGATTTATCAGCCATTTGCAAAGATATTTCAGTAGGTGTCAACTTATTCAAATCAAGTCTACGATATAAAGAGAGAGGCATAACACTAACACCGGCTCCAAGATCACATAAAGCAGTTTTAACATAGTTTCTTTTAATGGAGCATGGTATAGTTGGTACTCCTGGATCTCTTAGCTTTTTAGGTATTCCACCCTTAAAAGTACAATTAGCAAGCATGGTGGAAATTTCAGCTTCCGGTATCTTCCTTTTATTAGTAACAATATCTTTCATGTACTTAGCATAAGGATTCATTTTAAGCATATCAGTCAAATGCATACGCAAAAAGATAGGTCTAATCATTTCAGCAAAGCGCTCAAAATCCTCATCATCCTTTTTCTTGGATGGCTTAGGAAGGAAAAGGCATGGGTTTCTAAACCCAAGGCTCTCTTTCCTTGCCGTGCTTCCTAGCAACAAAGTCTCTTTTATCATAACGTTGATTCTTTGGTTGTGGGTTATCAAGATCAACAGCAGGTTCAGCTTCTACATCATTATCATTGCTAGGTCGAGCATCAACGTGAACATTATCATTAACATTGTCACAGGTTTCATGTTCATTACCAGATTGTGTTTTGGCATCAGAAATAGAGATATCATTGGGATTCTCAGGTGTGTCAGCAATAGGTTCACTAGAAGCATGCAAAGTCCTATCATTTTTCTTTTTCTTCTTTTTAGAAGGACTAGGTGCATCTATATTATTTCTCTGAGAATCTTGCTCAATTCTCTTAGGATGGCCCTCAAGATACAAAGGTTCCTGGGTCATTTTACCACATCTAGTCATAACTCTAACAGCATTATCATTTTTCTTACTATTTAATTCATTGAGCAAATCATTCTGAGCTCTGAGTACTTGTTATACTTGAGTGGTAACCATAGAAGCATGTTTACTAATGAGTTCAAGTTCACCTTTAACTCTAGACATATAATCACCCAAGTGTTCAATCATATAAGCATTTTTGCTTTAATTGTCTACCAAAGTAAGCATTAAAGTCTTCTTTCCTAACCATAAAGTTATCAAACTCATCCAAACATTGGCTAGCAAACTTAGTACGAGGGATTTCAGCTTTATCATATCTATAGAGAGAATTTACCTTTACTACTTGTGTCGGGATATTAAGACCATATATTTCTTCAACAGGTGGTAAATTAAGACCATGCATTTCTTCAATAGGAGGTAAAATTTTAACATCTTCAGCTTTAATACCCTTTTCTTTCATAGATTTCTTTGCCTCTTGCATATCTTCAGGAATGAGAAATAGAACACCTCTTTTCTTCGGAGTTGGTTTAGGAATAGGCTCAGGAAGTGTCCAATTATTTTCATTTGTCAACATGTTATTCAATAGAATTTCTTCTTCATCCGGTGTTCTTTCCCTGAAAATAGAACCAGCACAACTATCTAGGTAATCTCTGGAAGCATCGGTTAGTCCATTATAAAAGATATCAAGTATTTCATTTTTCTTAAGAGGATGATCATGCAAAGAATTAAGTAATTGAAGAAGCCTCCCCCAAGCTTGTGGGAGACTCTCTTCTTCAATTTGCACAAAATTATAATATCCCTTAAAGCAGCTTGTTTCTTATGAGCAGGGAAATATTTAGCAGAGAAGTAATAAATCATATCCTAGGGACTACGCACACAACCAGGATCAAGAGAATTAAACCATATCTTAGCATCACCCTTTAATGGGAACGGAAATAATTTAAGGATATAATAATAGCGAGTTTTCTCGTCATTAGTGAACAGGGTGGCTATATCGTTTAATTTAGTAAGATGTGCCACAACAGTTTCAGATTCATAGCCATAGAAAGGATCAGATTCAACCAAAGTAATCATATCAGGATCAATAGAGAATTCATAATCCTTATCAGTAACAAAGATAGGTGAAGTAGCATAAGCAGGATCATATTTCATTCTAGCATTCAGAGTTTTTTTGTTTAAGCTTAGCTAATAGTTTCTTAAGATCACTTCTATCATTGCAAGAAATAAAGTCTCTTTTAGTTTCTTCATCCATAACATAGCCCTCAGACACAACAGGCAATTCATATTTATTAAGAGAGCCTTCATCATCACTTTCATCAATATTATCAGTTTCAATAATTTCATTCTCTCTAGCCCTAGCAAGTTGTTCATCAAGAAATCCACCAAGTGGCACAGTAGTATCAAGCATAGAAGTAGTTTCATCATAAGTATTATGCATAGCAGAAGTGGCATCATCAATAATATGCGACATATCAGAATTAATAGCAGAAGCAGGTTTAGGTGTCGCAAGCTTACTCAAAACAGAAGGTGAATCAAGTGCAGAGCTAGATGGCAGTTCCTTACCTCCCCTCGTAGTTGAGGGATACATTTTTGTTTTCGCGTCTTTCAAGTTCTACATAGTGACCAGCAGATATAAATCCCAAGTGACTCAAAGAATAGAGCCATGCTCCCCGGCAATGTCGCTAGAAAATAGTCTTGATAACCCACAAGTATAGGGGATCGCAACAGTTTTCGAGGGTAGAGTATTCAACCCAAATTTATTGATTCGACACAAGGGGAGACAAAGAATATTCTCAAGTATTAGCAGTTGAGTTGTCAATTCAACCACACCTAGCAACTTAATATCTGCAGCAAAGTGTTTAGTAGAAAAGTAATATGATAGTAGTGGTAACGGTAGCAAAAAGTAACGGTAGCAAAAGTAATATTTTTGGTATTTTGTAGTGATGGTAACAATAGCAACGGTAAAGTAAATAAGCGAAGAACAATATGAGGAAAGCTCGTAGGCAATGGATCGGTGATAGAGAATTATGCCGGATGTGATCGATCATGTAACAGTCATAACCTAGGGTGACACAGAACTAGCTCCAATTCATCAATGTAATGTAGGCATGTATTCCGAATATAGTCATACATGCTTATGGAAAAGAACTTGCATGACATCTTTTGTCCTACCCTCCCGTGGCAGCGGGGTCCTAGAGGTAACTAAGGGATATTAAGGCCTCTTTTTAATAGAGTACCGGACAAAGCATTAACACATGGTGAATACATGAACTCCTCAAACTACGGTCATCACCGGGAGTTGTCCCGATTATTGTCACTTCGGGGTTGCCGGATCATAACACATAGTAGGTGACTATAGACTTGCAAGATAGGATCAAGAACTCACATATATTCATGAAAACATAATAGGTTCAGATCTGAAATCATGGCACTCGGGCCCAAGTGACAAGCAGTAATCATAGTAAAGTCATAACAACATCAATCTCAGAACATAGTGGATACTAGGGATCAAACCCTAACAAAACTAACTCGATTACATGATAAATCTCATCCAACCCATCACCGTCTAGCAAGCCTACGATGGAATTACTCACGCACGGCGGTGAGCATCATGAAATTGGTGATGGAGGATGGTTGATGATGACGAGGGCGACGGATTCCCCTCTCCGGAGCCCCGAACGGACTCCAGATCAGCCCTCCCGAGAGAGTTTAGGGCTTGGCGGTGGCTCCGTATCGTAAAACGCGATGAATCTTTCTTCTTTATTTTTTTCTCCCCGAACACGAATATATGGAGTCAAGGTTGAGGTCGGTGGAGCTCCACGGGGCCCACGAGGCAGGGGCGCGCCCAAGGGGCATGCGCGCCCCCCTCCCTCGTGGCTAGGGTGTGGCCCCCCTGGCCTTGATTCTTTGCTTGTATTTTTTATTATTTCTAAAAATAATCTCCGTGGAGTTTCAGGTCATTCCGAGAACTTTTATTTCTGCACATAAATAACACCATGGTAATTCTGCTGAAAACAGCGTTAGTCCGGGTTAGTTCCATTCAAATCATGCAAGTTAGAGTCTAAAACAAGGGCAAAAGTGTTTGGAAAAGTAGATACAATGGAGACGTATCAGAGTTGAAGTTAATATTTCAAGCAAATGACCGGATTGAGAGATATGAAGTCTCCAATAAGTTCTACAACTGCAAGATGGTGGAGAATAGTTCTGTCAGTGAGCATATACTCAGAATGTCTGGGTACTGCAATCACTTGATTCAACTTTGAGTTAATCTTCCGGATGATTGTGGTATTGACAGAATTCTTCAATAACTGCCACCAAGCTACAAGAGCTTCGTGATGAACTATAATGTGCAAGGGATGAATAAGACAATTCCTGAGCTCTTCGCGATGCTAAAGGCTGCAGAGGTAGAAATCAAAAAGGAGCATCAAGTGTTGATTGTTAACAAAACCACCAGTTTCAAGAAAAAGGTAAAGGGAAGAAGAAGGGGAACTTCAAGAAGAACGGCAAGCAAGTTGCTGCTCAAGAGAAGAAACCCAAATCTGGACCTAAACCTCGGACTGAGTGCTTCTTCTACAAAGGGACTGATCACTGGAAGCGGAACTGCCCCAAGTATTTGGTAGATAAGAAGGATGGCAAGGTGAACAAAGCTATATGTGATATACATGTTATTGATGTGTACCTTACCAGAGCTCGCAGTAGCACCTGGGTATTTGATACTGGTTATGTTGCTAATATTTGCAAATCGAAACAGGGACTATGGATTAATCGAAGACTGGCTAAGGACGAGGTGACGATGCGGGTGGGAAATGGTTCCAAAGTCGATGTGATCGTCGTCGGCACGCTACCTCTACATCTACCTTCGGGATTAGTTTTAGACCTGAATAATTGTTATTTGGTGCCAGTGTTGAGCATGAAAATTATATCTGGATCTTGTTTGATGCGATACAGTTATTCATTTAAATCTAAGAATAATGGTTGTTCTATTTATATGAGTAATATCTTTTATGGTCATGCACCCTTGAAGAGTGGTCTATTTGTGTTAAATCTCGATAGTAGTGACACACATATTCATAATGTTGAAGCCAAAAGATGCAGAGTTAATAATGATAGTGCAACTTATTTGTGTCATTGTCGTTTGGGTCATATTGGTGTATAGTGCATGAAGAAACTCCATACTGATGGACTTTTGTAATCACTTGATTATGAATCACTTGGTACTTGCGAACCATGCCTCATGGGCAAGATGACTAAAACGCCGTTCTCCGGAACAACGTTGCGAGCAACAGATTTGTTGGAAATCATACATACTGATGTATGTGGTCCAATGAATATTGAGGCTAGCGGCGGGTATCGTTATTTTCTCACCTTCACAGATGATTTGAGCAGATATGGGTATATCTACTTAATGAAACATAATTCTGAAACATTTGAAAAGTTCAAAGAACTTCAGAGTGAAGTGGAAAATAATCGTAACAAGAAAATAAAGTTCCTACGATCTGATCGTGGAGGAGAATATTTGAGTTACGAGTTTGGTCTACATTTGAAACAATGCGGAATAGTTTCGCAACTCACGCCACCCGGAACACCACAGCGTAATGGTGTGTCCGAACGTCATAATTGTACCTTACTAGATATGGTGCGATCTATGATGTCTGTTACTGATTTACCGCTACCATTTTGGGGTTATGCTTTAGAGACGCCTACATTCACGTTAAATAGGGCACCATCTAAATCTGTTGAGAGGACTCCTTATGAATTATGGTTTGGCAAGAAACTAAAGTTGTCATTTCTTAAAGTTTGGGGCTCCGATGCTTATGTGAAAAAGCTTCAACCTGATAAGCTCGAACCCAAGTCGAAGAAATGTGTCTTCATTGGATACCCAAAATAAACAGTTGGGTACACCTTCTATTACAGATCCAAAGGCAAGACTTTTGTTGCTAGGAATGGATCCTTTCTAGAGAAGGAGTTTCTCTCGAAAGAAGTGAGTGGGAGGAAAGTAGAACTTGATGAGGTAACTGTACCTGCTCCCTTATTGGAAAGTAGTTCATCACAGAAACTGGTTCCTGTGACACCTACACCAATTAGTGAGGAAGCTAATGATGATGATCATGAAACTTCAGATCAAGTTACTACCGAACCTCATAGGTCAACCAGAGTAAGATCGGCACCAGAGTGGTACGGTAATCCTGTTCTGGAGCTCATGTTGCTAGACCATGACGAACCTACGAACTATGAGAAAGCGGAGCCCAGATTCCGCAAAATGGCTTGAGGCCATGAAATCTGAGATGGGATCCATGTATGAGAACAAAGTGTGGACTTTGGCTGACTTGCCCGACGATCGGCAAGCCATTGAGAATAAATGGATCTTCAAGAAGAAGACAGACGCTGATGGTAATTAAGGGAGTCCTGGATTAGGGGTCTCCGGACAGCCGGATTATATACTTTGGCCGGACTATTGGACTATGAAGATACAAGATTGAAGACTTCGTCTCGTGTCCGGATGGGACTCTACTTGGCGTGGAAGGCAAACTAGGCAATACGGATATGTGTATCTCCTCCTTTGTAACCGACCTTGTGTAACCCTAACCCTCTCTAGTGTCTATATAAACCGGAGGGTTTTAGTCCGTAGGACACAACAACTACAACATACAATCATACCATAGGCTAGCTTCTAGGGTTTAGCCTCTCCGATCTCGTGGTAGATCTACTCTTGTACTACCCATATCATCAATATTAATCAAGTAGGATTTGGGGTTTTACCTCCATCAAGAGGGCTCGAACCTGGGTAAAACATTGTGTCCCCTGCCTCCTGTTACCATCCGCCTTAGACGCATAGTTCGGGACCCCCTACCCAAGATCCACCAGTTTTGACACCGACATTGGTAATTTCATTGAGAGTTCCTCTGTGTCGTCGCCATTAGGCTTGATGTCTCCTACTATCATCGATAGTGATGTAGTCCAGGGTGAGACTTTTCTCCCCGGACAAATCTTCGTGTTCGGCGGCTTTGCACTGCGGGCCAATTCGCTTGGCCATCTGGAGCAGGTTGAAAGTTACGCCCCTGGCCACCAGGTCAGGTTTGGAAGCTTAAACTACACGGCCGATATCCGTGGAGACTTGATCTTCGACGGATTCGAGCCTCTGCCTTGTGCGTCACGCAGTCACGATGAGTACGATCTAGCTCTACCATCGGACAGTGTTCAGGAGATCGCACAGGCAGCTGCTCCGACCCTCAATTCGGAGCCAGTTGCGCCGTCCATGGACAGGTGGATGGACGCCGCCACGGAGGCCTTACCCTCAGCGGCGATCGAGCCAAACATCGACCTTACCTTACACGAGAGCCATGTTGTTAAGCTGCCGGATCCTTCTCCGACCACGGACTCCGAACCGCCTACGCCCGTTCCTATCGAATCCAATTGGGCGCCGATCATGCAATTTACCGCCGCGAATATTTTTCAGCACTCACCCTTTGGTGACATACTGAACTCATTAAGGGCACTCTCCTTGTCAGGAGGATCCTAGCCGAACTATGTCCGGCAGGACTATCGATGACTTAACCGACATCCTCGACTTCGACTCTGAAGACATCGACGGTATGGACGACGATGCGGGAGATGAAAAGGAACCACTGCCACCTCATCATATGATATACATGGTGGATACACCCAAAGAAGGGAATGGCGACGAGATAGCGGAAGATGACCCCTCCAAGAAGCAACCCAAGCGCCGACGTCAGCGGCGCCACTCTAAGTCCCGCCAAAGCAAAAGTGGTGATACCGGCACAGGAGATAATAACACTCCGGATAGTGCCGAAGACAACAACAATCCCCTCTAGCAAGATTTAGAGCAGGAGGATGGAGGAGCCAGCCCTCCTGAGAGAGCGGCAGATGGAGAGACGCAGGATGATAATTACATGCCCCCCTCCGAAGATGAGGCAAGCCTCAGCGACGATGAATTCGCCGTGCCAGAGGATCCCGTCGAACAAGAGCGCTTCAAACGCCGACTTATAGCCACGGCAAATAGCCTTAAGAAAAAGCAGCGGCAGCTTCAAGCTGATCAAGATCTGCTAGTAGACAGATGGACTAAAGTCCCCGCGGACGAGGAGTATAAACTCGAGCGCCCCTGCAAGAGTTACCCAAAATGCAGGTTGCTACCCCGACTGGAGGAAGAAGCGTATGACGCGGCTGATCGGCCACCTTGTGGCCGCGATAGAGAGGCATTCCAGCCAAAAACTCAGCCCGCACCCCGACGCCATTAAAAATAAAAAGCATGGGAAGATACGCCGGACCTGCGAGACATATTGGAGGACAAAGCAAAGCATGCAAGATCAATCTACGGATCACGGGGGCGCGGCACTATGCGAGACGATAAACGTCACACCGGATACAGTAAAAGTAAATCCAGCCGGGCCGAACACAACGGGCAAAACCCATTCGAGCTGCGTCGCGATATAGAACAATACAGAGGTGCCACACACCCCTTATGCTTCACAGATGAAGTAATGGATCATCAAATCCCAGAAGGTTTCAAACCTGTAAATATTGAATCATATGACGGCACAACAGATCCCGAAGTATGGATTGAGGATTTCCTCCTCCACGTCCACATGGCCCGCGGTGATGACTTACACGCCATCAAATACCTCCCACTAAAGCTCAAGGGACCAGCGCAGCATTGGCTTAATAGCTTGCCAGAAGAGTCCATCAGCTGTTGGGAAGATCTGGAAGCCGCATTCCTCGACAACTTTTAGGGCACTTATGTGCGGCCACCAGATGCCGATGACTTGAGCCACATAATTCAGCAGCCAGAAGAATCGGCCAGGCAATTCTGGACTCGGTTCCTAACAAAGAAAAATCAAATTGTCGAATGTCCGGATGCAAAGGCCCTAGCGGCTTTCAAATACAACATCCGCGATGAATGGCTAGCCCGGTACCTTGGTCAGGAAAAGCCGAAATCTATGGCAGCCCTCACGACACTCACGACCCGCTTTTGTGCGGGAGAAGACAGCTGGCTGGCTCGCAGTAATAACATATCAAAGAACCATGGTACTTCGGATACCAAGGACGGCAATAGCAGGTCACGTCGCAACAAACATAAGCGCCGCATTAACAGCGATAATACCGAGGATACGGCAGTCAATGCCGGATTCAAAGGCTCTAAACCCGGTCAGCGGAAAAAGCCATTCAAACAAAGTACGCCGGGTCCGTGCAGCTTGGACCGTATACTCGATCGCTCGTGTCAAATACACGGCACCCCAGAAAAGCCAGCCAATCACACCAACAGGGGTTGTTGGGTGTTCAAGCAGGCCGGCAAGTTAATTGCCGAAAACAAGGACAAGGGGCCACATAGCGATGGTGAGGGGGAGCCCCGGCAGCCACACACCGGAGGACAGAAAAGGTTTCCCCCACAAGTGTGGATGGTGAACATGATATACGCAACCCACATCCCCAAGAGGGAGCGGAAGCGTGCGCTCAGGGACGTATATGCGTTGGAGCCAGTCGCCCCAAAGTTGAACCCATGGTCCTCCTATCCGATCACTTTCGATCGCAGGGACCATCCCACTAGTATCCGTCATGGCGGATTAGTCGCACTGGTTCTGGACCCAATCATTGGCGGATTTCACCTCACTCGAGTCCTTATGGATGGCGGCAGCAACCTGAACCTGCTTTATCAGGACACAGTGTGCAAAATGGTTATAGACCCCTCAGGGATCAAACCCACAAAAACGACCTTTAAGGGCGTCATTCCAGGCGTAGAGGCCCATTGCACAGGCTCAATTACACTGGAAGTGGTCTTCGGATCCCCGGATAACTTCCGAAGTGAAGAGTTAATCTTCGATATAGTCCCGTTCCACAGTGGTTATCATGCACTGCTCGGGTGAACCGCATTTGCGAGATTCAATGCGGTACCGCATTATGCATACCTCAAGCTCAAGATGCCAGGACCTCGCGGGGTTATTACAGTCAATGGAAACACAGAGCGCTCCCTCCGAACGGTGGAGCACACCGCGGCCCTCGCAGCAGAAGCGCAAAGCAGCCTCTCAAGGCAATCCACCAGTTCGGCGTTTCAAGACCCGGACACCTTCAAGCGCACTCGGAGCAATCGGCAACTAGACTGCCTGGCGTGATTTGAGCTCGTGTAGCAATGCGGCCCCCACCCCAGTCCCAGCCAAACGGCAAAACTCGTGCCACGCGTACATAGTTATGCATTAAAAATACCATGGGCACAGGTGGGGAGGGGGGCACAACTGTGGCACGCCCTAAGACGCGGCTTAAACCGCACTAGGGGCTTCCCGTTTGGTTATTTTTCTCTTTTTCAGGACCTTAATCTCTGTAAACCTTGTCCGGCA
This sequence comes from Triticum monococcum, assembly GCA_034509565.1. Lineage (NCBI taxonomy): Eukaryota > Viridiplantae > Streptophyta > Magnoliopsida > Poales > Poaceae > Triticum > Triticum monococcum. Next base: position 680,154,724 of record CM067845.1, read on the forward strand.
GCACTATTGCCAAACACATGATGCAGCAACCAAGGAGGCAGAAAGCTACTTCACACAACGGAATTCCCAGGTGGATTACAATTACGAGCGAAATATTTGATTCAATACTATTCCTCAGCTTGCCCTTGGAAGGGACATAGTCCTACTCTTTGCTTATCACACTATCTGTATCATTCTGCTTTAACACACCTTTTTGAATAACCAATGCATAACATTACGACTTTTGTTGCATTGTTGTTATATATATATGTGTGTGTGTGTGTGTGTGTGTGTGTGTGTTCATTAATGACGCCTTGCAACCGTACACTTTGGTACGGCAATACACCAGGGGCTTACGTACCCCACAATATGGTGTGAAAAGTCCAAACACTTTCACGAGTGCGGCACCCCGAACTTATAGCATTATATGCATCAGCTCCGAATCATGTCTTTGGTCAAATGTTGGGTTTGCCCGGCCCCTATGTTTTGGTACCTTACGTTCCGCTCTATCGGCTAAGGTAGCGCTAGGAGAACTACTGCGATTGTGCCCCGGTTCTGCTGGGCTAAAGCACCTCCATAGAGAAAGCTAAAACTGACTGTCTTGATAAGGCAAGAGACTAGTCGCTGTCCGGCGAGGTTTTCTAGTCACTAAAGACTTATGCCGCTTAGAGCGAGGGGCCGGCCCTGTCCGGCTAAAAGGCGTGTATCACGCCCCGAATTCGGCCTTCCGAATACCAGGGGCTTCCCGAAGTTTAAAATTATAGAATTCTATGGCTAAGTGAGAGTGATAAAGCATTATTAGTCTGGTTGCCTGGTTCGTTGTGCTGAGCACCTCCCTCGAAGGACCCAAACATGGGAACAAGAGTGCTCAGGTTTATCCCGAACACCCCAGCACTAGTGGCATGGGGGCAGAAGCCGAGGACTAGCCATCTCTCAGATTGGATAAACAACCAAACAGAAGGTAATATTTTAAATTCACACAAGCGTTGCATAGCGCATATGAAACAATTTTTCATCATACACATTCACACAAGCTCCTTGCCCTGCGGTGGCCCTTCCTTGATCAGCTTCACAGTGTCTAGCTTGGCCCACTGCACCTTCACACAGGCGAAAGCCCGGCGTGCACCTTCGATGCAGACGGACCGCTTGACGACCTCCAGCCGTGGGCAGGCATCCACAAGCCACCTCACCAGGCCGAAGTAGCTGTTCGGAAGGGCGTCGCCAGGCCACAGCCGGACTATAAGGCCCTTCATGGCCTGTTCGGCCGCCTTGTGCAACTCGACCAGCTGCTTTAGCTGGTCGCTCGGAGGCATCGGGTGTTCGGTCTCAGTATACAGAGACCAAAACGGCTTCTCCATTGAGCTTCCCTCCTCGGCCTGGTAAAATTGTGCGGCATCCGACACGCTGCGGGGCAAATCTGTGAATGCTCCTGGAGAGCTCCGAATTCGGGTAAGTAATCGGTAATTTACTTTCACATGCTTGCTTTGCATATAGAATGCCTTACCCGCCGCTATTTTCTTCATCGCGTCAATCTCCTGGAGGGCCTTTTGGGCCTCGGCCTTGGCACTCTTTGCGCTCTCGAGGGCCGCGGCAAGCTCAGACTCTCGCTTCTTCGAGTCAAGCTCCAACACCTCGTTCTTCGTCACGAGAGCCTGGAGCTCTTGCCGCACCTCGCCCACACGAGCCTCTTGCTTTTCCCGCTCGGTGTGCTCCTTGGCCGCTTTATCTTCGGCCTTTTTTAGCGCTTGCTTCAGGGTCGCCACCTCGGTCGTGGCCCCTGGCAAATATACGATGATCCTGTCATTTTTCAATCACGTCTTCTTTTATATATACATATCTATAGACAGGGTATTACTTACCCTTGTTCTCCTCGAGCTGCCTCTTGGCAAGGCCGAGCTCTTTCTTGGACCCCTCGAGGTCCTGCTTCAGTACGGCGACCTCCGCAGTCAGTGCGGCGGACGCCAGCAGCGAAGCCTGCATACACATATTGACATACTCATATTAGACTCCTGCGATATTGTTTGATCCTCTATTCAGCTTTTCTTTGTGAAAACCGAACAGAGCATCAGGGGCTACTATCTATGCGGTAATATTTTCCTATATTTTAAACACTTACCTCAAAGCTTGTTAGAAGGCTGGCACGGGCTTCAGTCAATCCGCTCTTGGCGGACTGAACCTTCTGGACCACCGCACTCATAATAGTACGGTGCTCCTCGTCGATGGAAGCGCTGCGAAGCGCTTCTAGCAGATTGTCCGGCGCCTCTAGATGGGCAGAGGTCACCGGCATAGGCATCTTGCCCCTCTTAGAAGGAGGCCGCCCACCCGAGTTTGGAACTGCTGGGGGTTCCGGCACGGTGTTCGGCTGAGGGCCGAACTTGGGGCCCTCAGGGGCCTTGTCCCCTCCGCTCCCGGAGTCTGGAAGGTCGCCTTGAGGTGCCTCCGGGACTGTCTCCCCTCGGCCCGGTGCCTCTTGAGACAACACCTCGGCGTCGTCCGCAGGGCAAGGGGAGGTGGCGGTCGGAAGTGGCTCGCTATCCATATCCGACGAGCCTAGGGAGCCGTCCGACTATACATCGATACGGGCTCGTGGCAGCCTGTATAATCATGTTCGGCGTTAGGGAAAGCAGTGCGAAAAGGAATGCTATGAGTTACTCTGGTATCCGAATACTTACGATCTCCAAGGGGCTTGGCCCTGGGCAACCACTCGTCTTCGTCTTCGTCGGCGGCGGTGGAACTGTCCGGAAGGAGAGTCCTTCCCTTCTTGGACCCTTTGGCCCCCCCAGTTGGGGCGGCCTTCCTTTTCTTATCTCCCCCAACAGGAGGGGGAGCATCTTCTTCTTCTTCCTCGTCTTCGGGGGAGAAGTGCGCCGCAGAATCATCAGACGGTGAGTCTGACGACGCCTGGCGTTGGGAACTCTTTCGAGTTCCCTTGGCCTTCTTGGTCTTCTCCGGCACCTTGTAAGGAGCCGGAGTCAGCATCTCCGTCAGAAGAGCGCCCGCAGTGTCTTCGGGCAAGGGGGGCGGACAGTTAATCTGCCCCGACGTCTCCACCCAGTCCTATCAAAGGCATGGAGATTAGACCCCGCACATGATTAAGCTAGGGGAAATAAATGTCCTACGGGACGTATTGAACTCACCGAACGTGCTAGGCGCTTTGCGCTTAGTCCGCGGTCCTCGGCGAGAGGAGGGACCTCGGCGCCCTTGAACAGCACCTTCCAGACGTCCTTGTGCACCGTATCGAATAGCTCGCTCAGAGTCTGGTGCTGGGCCGGGTCGAACTCCCACAAATTAAAATCCCGTTGTTGACACAGGAGGATCCGGCAGATGAGCATAACTTGGACTATGTTGACAAGCTTGAGCTTCTTGCTTGCCATACTCCGGATACATTTCAGGAGTCCCTCCAGCTCCACCGATGAACCCCACGACAAGCCCTTCTCTTTCCAGGAAGTGAGCCGTGTAGGGAATCCGGATCGAAACTCGGGGGCCGCCGCCCATTTGGCATCACGCGGCTCGGTGATGTAGAACCACGCTGATTGCCATCCCTTTATTGTCTCCACAAAGGAGCCTTCAAGCCATATAATGTTGGGCATCTTGCCCACCATGGCTCCGCCGCATTCTGCTTTTTGGCCTCCTACCACCTTCGGCTTGATATTGAAGGTCTTTAACCACAGGCCGAAGTGGGGCCGGATGCGGAGGAAAGCCTCACACACGACGGTGAACACCGAAATGTTGAGGACAAAGTTCGGGGCCAGATCATGAAAGTACAGCCCGTAGTAGAACATGAGACCACGGACGAATGGATGGAGAGGAAACGCTAGTCCACGAAGGAAGTGGTGGAGGAAAACTACCCTCTCGTGAGGTTCCGGGGTAGGGACAATCTGCCCCGTAGTGGGCAGCCGATGCGCGATATTCGCGGCTAAGTATCCGACTCCGTGTAGATTCTTGATATGTCCCTCCATAACGGAGGAAGCCATCCATTTGCCTCCCGCTCCGGACATGTTTGGAGAAGGTTGAGGGAAGGGATGTGGACTTGGGTGTTGGAGCTCGAGTGTGCGAAAATGGATGAGCAAAGGAGGAAGAAGGCGTGGATGAAAAGGTGAATCCTTATCCCTTTATATGGGCGGACGAAACTATGCGTCCCCACTAGCCTGGTAAAACTCGCTTATCCCCCAAGCACCGTAATCGATGGCGCGGTTGGGTTACCCATGCCTGTATTGATGAGAATCCCGTGATAAGGGGACACGATCTCTGCTTTGACAAGATGTGTCAAAAAACTGCCTCGCGTTATGTGCGGGGCTAGTTAAAGGAAACGGTTCAAATAATTACCAGGCCGTGGCATAATGTCGTGTTGCCGAAACGTGTCAGCAGATTAGATTTGTGGAAATATTATTCTCTCTACGGTGTTATGTGGAACTTATTTTGCAGGGTCAGACACTATCCTTATATTCAAATTCTTCTGTGGTATATTCGGAGGAGGAACCCGTCTTGCAATGCCGAAGACAATACTGCACGCCGGACTCATCGTCATTGAAAGCCTGGTTCAGGGGCTACTGAGGGAGTCCTGGATTAGGGGGTCTCCGGACAGCCGGATTATATACTTTGGTCGGACTGTTGGACTATGAAGATACAAGATTGAAGACTTCGTCTCGTGTCCGGATGGGACTCTACTTGGCGTGGTAGGCAAGCTAGGCAATATGGATATGTGTATCTCCTCCTTTGTAACCGACCTTGTGTAACCCTAACCCTCTCCGATGTCTATATAAACCTGAGGGTTTTAGTCCGTAGGACACAACAACTACAACATACAATCATACCATAGGCTAGCTTCTAGGGTTTAGCCTCTCCGATCTCATGGTAGATCTACTCTTGTACAACCCATATCATCAATATTAATCAAGCAGGACGTAGGGTTTTACCTCCATCAAGAGGGCCCAAACCTGGGTAAAACATTGTGTCCCCTGCCTCCTGTTACCATCTGCCTTAGACACACAGTTTGGGACCCCCTACCCGAGATCCGCCGGTTTTGACACCGACAGTAATGTTTTTGTCTACAAAGCTCGACTTGTTGTGAAAGGTTTTCGACAAGTTCAAGGAGTTGACTACGATGAGACCTTCTCACCTGTAGCGATGCTTAAGTCCGTATGAATCATGTTAGCTATTACCGCATTTTATGACTATTAAATTTGGCAAATGGATGTGTAAAGACTGCATTCCTGAATGGATTTCTAGAAGAAGAGTTGTATATGATGCAACCTGAAGGTTTTATCGATCCAAAAGGTACTAACAAAGTGTGCAAGCTCCAGTGATCCATTTATGGACTGGTGCAAGCCTCTCAGAGTTGGAATAAATGCTTTGATAGTGTGATCAAAGCATATGGTTTTATACAGACTTTTGGAGAAGCCTGTATTTACAAGAAAGTGAGTGGGAGCTCTGTAGCATTTCTAATATTATATGTGGATGACATATTATTGATTGGAAATGATATAAAATTTCTAGATAGCATAAAAGGACACTTGAATAAGAGTTTTTCAATGAAGGACCTCGGTGAAGCTGCTTACATATTGGGCATCAAGATCTATAGAGATAGATCAAGACGCTTAATTAGACTTTCACAAAGCACATACCTTGACAAAGTTTTGAAGAAGTTCAAAATGGATCAGGCAAAGAAAGGGTTGTTTCCTGTATTACAAGGTGTGAAGTTGAGTAAGACTCAATGCCCGACCATTGCAGAAGATAGAGAGAAAATGAAAGATGTTCCCTATGCTTCAACCATAGGCTCTATCATGTATGCAATGCTGTGTACCAGACCTGATGTGTGCCTTGCTATTAGTTTAGCACGGAGGTACCAAAGTAATCCAGGAGTGGATCACTGGACAACGGTCAAGAACATCCTGAAGTACCAGAAAAGGACTAAGGATATGTTTCACATTTATGGAGGTGACAAAGAGCTCATCGTAAATGGTTACGTTGATGCAAGCTTTGACACTGATCCGGAAGATTCTAAATCGCAAACCGGATACATGTTTATATTGAACGGTGGAGCTGTCAGTTGGAGCAGTTCTAAACAGAGCGTAGTGGCGGGATCTACATGTGAAGCAGAGTACATTGCTACTTCGGAAGCAGCAAATGAAGGACTCTGGATGAAGGAGTTCATATCTGATCTAGGTGGCATACCTAGTGCATCGGGTCCAATGAAAATCTTTTGTGACAATACTAGTGCAATTGCCTTGGCAAAGGAATCCAGATTTCACAAGAGAACCAAGCACATCAAGAGACGCTTCAACTCCATCCAGGATCAAGTCTAGGTGGGAGACATAGAGATTTGCAAGATACATACGGATCTGAATGTTGCAGACCTGTTGACTATAGCTCTTCCATGAGCAAAACATGATCAGCACCAAGGCTCCATGGGTGTTAGAATCATTACTGTGTAATCTAGATTACTGACTCTAGTGCAAGTGGGGGACTGAAGGAAATATGCCCTAGAGGCAATAATAAAGTTATTATTTATTTCCTTATATCATGATAAATGTATATTATTCAAGCTAGAATTGTATTAACCGGAAACATGATACATGTGTGAATACATAGACAAACAGAGTGTCACTAGTATGCCTCTACTTGACTAGCTCGTTGATCAAAGATGGTTATATTTCCTAGCCATAGACATGAGTTGTCATTTGATTAATGGGATCACATCATTAGGAGAATGATGTGATGTCAGAACCGGTTTTCCAATAAAACATTTATTGAAAAGCCGACCATTATATCAGAAATCTAGAAGTACTAAATATTATACAAGGTTGAGCTGAGGCTGCTCAACAATTTATTACAAGCACGCCGATATTATACGTAAAGGCGGATATGACACAAAGGGTATGGTGGCATAACTACAGACTCGTAATAAAAGTGGTGGTGGATATGTCACGGTGAAGTAGGTGACATGACTCCAAAATCTTATAGCTCATCAAGCACCGGAGTGAGGCTCGATGATTTTATTAGGGTAGCGGAAGCGTATATAATACAAGTGACCAACTCCAGGATCGCACGGGACTGACTAGGACTCCTCTTGGCGTCGGACTCGCTATCGTACTCTTCATCCATAAGATCGCCTTCGTCAACATCTTGCCAAATCAACAAGCCAGGTGAGTACTTTGAATGTACTCGCAAGAAAGTTTGGACATAAGATATAACAAATGCAAACATGATGCATATGAGCAGACTAGTAATGCGCACTCAGATAATAAATTTGCACAGCATGTTAAATAAAAAGGAAGTCGGGCGATAGTCCTCCCGAAATCCCAACAAAATAATTGAAGACCGATCGGGTGTCTGAAGCGATGCCTTGAAAGGTAAAATAACTTAACATGCCGCAGTCGGGCGTCAGGGCGACACCACATAAAGGGCTTATATTGAAACGCAAATGACAGTACGTGCCACAGTCGGACGTCTAAGCGACATCTCGAAAAGGGCTTATAATGAAAGTAAATAACAAGGATGCCGCAGTCAGACGTCTGAGCGACATCACATAAAGGGCTTATATCAAAAGTAAATAACAAGAATGCCACAGTCGGACGTCTAAGCGACATCACATAAGGGCTTATATCAAAATAAATAACAAGAATGCCACAGTCGGACATCTAAGCGACATCACATAAAGGGCCTATATGAAAATAAATAACAAGAATACCACAGTCGGACGTCTAAGCGACATCACATAAAGGGCTTATATCAAAGTAAATAACAAGAATGCCACAGTCGGACGTCTAAGCGACATCACATAAAGGGCTTATATAAAAATAATAACAAGAATGCCATAGTCGGATGTCTAAGAGACATCACATAAAGGGCTTATATCTCATCATTTGAATTCAAGTAGCTCATGAAGGTAACATCATTCCACGGAATTCTCGGTACATGATAATAAACTGGTTAGTCCATCCACAGGAATAACATTCGGCCAGGTTTACCACTCTAAGTTTCATCCTTATTCTTCGGAGACTGTCACTGAGACTGACACTAAGACTGATACTGAGATTGACACTAATATGTTGACAAAAGTCCTTGACCATGGACATGATTACTCGAATGGTTTTGACTCTGCGGAGTGTTACTCGAATGGTTTTGACTCTGCAGAGTTTGTACTCTTTAACCACGGCCAAAGGATTTTAGTAGTCACAAAGGACTAGTTCCATTTACGGTATTTTAGGAGAAACACATCTAACCAGTACACACCCATTCCACATTCCGCTGCCAGGAATCACCCTAGGCAACATTCAAGAAAAACTCTAAGACGGGGAGGCTACAACCTCGAATAGCATGGGATCAAATTTATATTGCGCGCTCTAAGGGGTGCCCCCCTCTCGGTCCCAACCGGAAACACCCATGCCCCCTAACCGGATGACGGGCTTTAATCCAGGGCCATGGAACCCTCATCACGGCCTCTCTATTTGGTGTGTACAAGGAAAGAGGTTTGCAACTTAATAAACCGTATTCTTTGCAGAAAACATGTGGTAGCACGGAAGGGGACGAACAGGAACAAGACTTGATCCACGTTAATACTGGAGTTAAACAGTTGATATAAAACTGGCATGCTTCAACAATACCATCTTGCAACCTATCATGCCACCACATGATCAGGTTATCTCACCATCATATGAACACATCGAATTTCGAAGCTCACTTGCAGCTTGCTTGCATGAAATATAACATTCACAAATGCTTATATAAACATGTCATGATAAAACCACTTAAGCAATCATGAAAAACACTCATCATATCATGCTTGCCTGGTTCGGAGTAGTCAGAGTCTAGCTCGGCGAAGTTTGTGGCTCTGTCACCTCCTTTGGTATCTACGTTATAAAAGAAATCGGATACTAACGTAAATACCGTGCGTGCATAAAAATTGTTCCAAATATTTTTCAAATAAATATGATAAAAAACTATATAGAAAAATAAAGATGAAAGAAAAAGAATCAACTCAAAATCATCTTCTGTTTAAAAGTTATTAAGGTTTTAGTCCAGGGACTAATCTATGATGAAACAGAAACTTTCCAGGGGCTAGTTTAAAAAAACAGAAAACGTTTCGGTTGGAAAAACGCCAACCCAAAGGGAAAACGTACTTTGCCCGAAGGCGCTTTCAGAAAACATTTCGAATAAAAGAGGAGAGGCTGACGAGGGGGTCCCGCATGTCAGGTTTAAAATCCCACTGCCGGCCGTAGCAAACGATGATCGCCGGCGACGATCGACGGTGATCCAGAGCAGGGCAAGGGTATGGTTGCACTCACGGGACAATTTCGCGTTGGTGGGTGGTGGATTTGGTCATCGGCGTGCACCACGCCGATGGCGGCTTCCACTCCGGCGGACGGTGGTTCGGTCGAGGATGGATCCCTCCGAAGAGAGCTGCAAACGCCAAATTGAAGCGCGGGTTAGGGGAGTGGGTGCACTAGGAGGTTCCTCCCCAAATTTGAGCTAGAGCTATGCAAGGAATCGAGTGAATCAAGCTGGCTACCAAAGCAGGTCGTGGCGGCCGGAGTTCGGGAAGAAGGCCTCCTCGAGGTCCTTCTAGCGGTTGGGCGCAACTCTAGTGAGGTGGAGGAGTGGTGCTGGGTCGAAGGCGAGCTCGGGGCATCTATTTATAGCCGGCCCGAGGCGGTTGCTGAGAACGGGATCACTCTGGTGAGCGATTACGGCGAGGCAGTGGTCGGGCTGGAGGTTTAGGTGACAGGGCACCTTCGGATTGGTTCACTGGTTCCATTCAATTGCTAAGCTTGATCGGATTTGGCCTGCTCCCGTGGCCTCGACGAAACGGAGCTTGATACGTCTCCAACGTATCTATGATTTTTGATTGCTCCATGCTATATTATCTACTGTTTTGGACTATATTGGGCTTTATTTTCCACTTTTATATTATTTTTGGGACTAACCTATGAACCGGAGGCCCAGCCCAGAATTGCAGTTTTTTGCCTATTTGAGTGTTTCAAAGAAACGGAATATAAAACGGAGTCCAAACGGAATAAAATCTTTGGGAGCGTGATTTTCTCACCGAACGTGATCCAGGAGACTTGGACCCTGCTCCAAGGAACAAAAGAGGCGGTCACGAGGGTGGGGGCGCCCCCTCCCTAGGGTGCGCCCCCTGCCTCGTGGGCCCCTCGTTGCCCCTCTAGCGTACTTCTTCCTCCTATATATACACACATACCCCCAAACGATCAGAACAGGAGCCAAAAACCTAATTCCACCGCCGCAACTTTCTGTATCCATGAGATCCCATCTTGAGGCCTGTTCCGGAGCTCCACCGGAAGAGGGTCGTCATCACGGAGGGCTTCTACATCATCATAGCCCCTCCGATGAAGTGTGAGTAGTTTACCTCAGACCTTCGGGTCCATAGTTAGTAGCTAGATTGCTTCTTCTCTCTCTTTGAATCTCAATACAAAGTTCTCCCCCTCTCTTGTGGAGATCTATTCAATGTAATCTTCTTTTTGCGGTGTGTTTGTTGAGACCGATGAATTGTGGGTTTATGATCAAGTCTATCTATGAATAATATTTGAATCTTCTCTGAATTCTTTTATGTATGGTTGGTTATCTTTGCAAGTCTCTTCGAATTATCCGTTTGGTTTGGCCAACTAGACTGGTAGTTCTTGCCATGGGAGAAGTGCTTAGTTTGGGTTCGATCTTGCGGTGTAATTACCCAGTGACAGAAGGGGCAGCAAGGCATGTATTTTATTGTTGCCATCGAGGATAACAAGATGGGGTTTATTTCATATTGCATGAATTTATCTCTCTACATCATGTCATCTTGCTTAAGGCGTTACTCTGTTTTTAACTTAATACTCTAGATGCATGCTGGATAGCGGTCGATGGGTGGAGTAATAGTAGTAGATGCAGAATCGCTTCGATCTACTTGTCACGGACGTGATGCCTATATACATGATCATGCCTAGATATTCTCATAATTATGCTCAATTCTATCAATTGCTCAACAGTAATTTGTTCATCCATCGTAGAATACTTATGCTCTTGAGAGAAGCCACTAGTGAAACCTATGGCCCCCAGGTCTATTCTCATGATATCAATCTCCATCACTTTAATCTTGTTTTGCTTTTTACTTTGCCTTTACTTTTTACTTTGCATCTTTATACCAAAAATACCAAAAATATTCTATCTATCAGATTTCACTCTCGTAAGTGACCGTGAAGGGCTTGACAGCCCCTAATTGTGTTGGTTGCGAGTAGCTATCGCTTTGTGCAGGTACGAGGGACTTGAGCGTGGGCTCCTACTGGATTGATACCTTGGTTCTCAAAAACTGAGGGAAATACTTATGCTACTCTGTTGCATCATCCCTTCCTCTTCGAGGAAAACCAACGCAAGCTCAAGACGTGGCAAGAAGGATTTCTGGCGCCGTTTCCAGGGAGTCTACGCAAAAAGTTAATATACCAAGTACCCATCACAATCACTATCTCTCGCATTACACTATTTGCCATTTGCCTCTCATTTTCCTCTCCCCCCAATTCACCCAGGCCGTTTTATTCGCATTCCCTCTCTATTTTCCTTTTTGTTTGCTCGTGTGCTAGTTTGCTTGCTTGTCGTTATGTCTGAAATTGGGGAAGTTATCACCAATATGGGCGATAACAATGTCATAGAAAATTCTGATGCTCCTGCTAAAGAACCTACCATCTTTCATACAAAAAATTCTGTGTTGGTAGTGGTAATATTATTGGAAAAGGAGTTATTCAAGATTTCTTTACTTGTGCCGGTTCTTTACCTTCTATGGGTAGTTCTATTCTTCACAGAACTAGTAGTCTTGCGGACGCTATTGCCATGCTTGTAGTTGAACTTGAAAGACAATTCATGCACATGCATCCTTCCATACAAAGGATTTTTCTAGAATTTTCTAATATTGAGCATTCTTCTGTTAAGCTTGGCGCTACTATCTTTTTGGCTCATGAGTTTAGATTCATAATAAGAGAAGCCAAAGAAATCTTTGCGCATTATAGGGTGGACACTTGCCGTCCTCCCATAGAGGCTATCCTCTTTGATCAAGAAGAAATGATGTGTTTCCAATATCTACATTATGTTGCTTTTAATGAAAATCTTAGAAGAAGGGTTCTTACCAATGTTTTAGTTGATAGAATTTTTGAACTTAATGATGATTTGGCTATTTGAAATAATGAAGTAGGATATTCTCTTGAATATAGGCTCACAAAGTTCTGTCAAAAGAATTCTTATAATGATGAATTAGTTGTGCATTATGAAGGACCGAAGGAGGAACCTATACCTCCCAAGGTTGATCTTGGGGACTTTTGTCCTGTTAAATTTAGTCCTTTTGATTACTTTTGCTTGCCTCAAAGAAAACTTGCTGCCGAACGTAGAGAATATGAAATGAGTTTCACCAATCTATCTTATTACTATGGCAATACCTAGATCTATTCTTGCTCGTTATGCCTAGCTAGGGGCGTTAAACGATAGCGCTTGTTGGGAGGCAACCTAATTTTATTTTTATTCCTTGCCTTTTGCTCCTGTTTAGTAATAAATAAATTATTTAGCCTCTGTTTTGGTTGTGTTTTTTGTGTTTAATTAGTGTTTGTGCCAAGTAGAACCGTTGGGAAGACTTGGGGAAAGTCTTGTTGAATTGCTGTAAAAAACAAAAACTTTAGCGCTCACGAGAACTGCTGTCATTTTTATTTGAAGAGTGCTATTTAGTTAAGTCTTTTTGCAGATGATTAATAGATCACGTCCAGCAATTTATTTCAGAATTTTTGGGGTTCCAGATCTTGCGCTAACTACAGATTACTACAGACTGTTCTATTTTTGACAGATTCTGTTTTTCGTGTGTTGTTTGCTTATTTTGATGAATCTATGGCTAGTAAATAATTTATAATCCATAGAGAAGTTGGAATACAGTAGGTTTAACACCAATATAAATAAAGAATGAGTTCATTACAGTACCTAGAAGTGGTCTTTTGTTTTCTTTCGCTAACGGAGCTCACGAGTTTTCTATTTTGAGTTTTGTGTTGTGAAGTTTTCAAGTTTTGGGTGAATTCTTTTGATGGATCATGGAACAAGGAGTGGCAAGAGCCTAAGCTTGGGGATGCCCATGGCACCCCCAAGCTAATCCATGGACACCAAAAAGTCAAAGCTTGGGGATGCCCCGGAAGGCATCCCCTCTTTTCGTCCACTTCCATCGGTAATTTACTTGGAGCTATATTTTTATTCACCAACATGATATGTGTTTTGCTTGGAGCGTCTTGTATTACTTGTGTCTTTGTTTGCTACTATACCACAATCATCCTTGCTGTACACACCTTTTGAGAGAGCCAAAGATGAATTAAAAGTTGATAGAATACTCTATGTGCTTCACTTATATCCTATGAGCTAGATAATTTTAATCTATGTGCTTCACTTATATATTTTGAGCTAGATAATTTTGCTATATGTGCTTCACTTATATCTTTTGAGCGTTATAATTTTGCTCTATGTGCTTCACTTAGATCTTTTAGAGCACGGTGGTGGATTCGTTTTAAAGAAACTATTGATCTCTCATGCTTCACTTAAATTAATTTGAGAGTCTCTTAATAGCATGGTAATTTGCCTAATAATAATATGCTTGGTAATTTGTGAAACTTTCTTTTGAGTATGTTGAATACTGAGAAAAGATTGAAGCGTGATAATTGTTTTGAGATATGGAGGTGATAATATTAAAGTCATGCTAGTTGAGTAGTTGTGAATTTAAAGAATACTTCTGTTTGAGTTTGTGATTCTCGTAGCATGCACGTATGGTGAACCTTATGTGATGAAGTCGGAGCATGATTTATTTATTGATTGTCTTCCTTACGAGTGGCGGTCGGGGACGAGCGATGGTCTTTTCCTACCAATCTATCCCCTAGGAGCATGCGCGTAGTACTTTGCTTTGATAACTTCTAGATTTTTGCAATAAGTATATGAGTTCTTTATGACTAATGTTGAGTCCATGGATCATACACACTCTCACCCTTCCACCTTTGCTAGCCTCTCTAATACCGCGCACCTTTCGCCGGTATCATACACCTACCATATACCTTCCTCAAAACAGCCACCATACCTACCTATTATGGCATTTCCATAGCCATTCCGAGATATATTGCCATGCAACTTTCCACCGTTCCTTTTATTATGACACACTCCATCATTGTCATATTGCATATCCCGGTACACCGCCGGAGGCATTCATATAGAGTCATATTTTGTTCTAAGTATCGAGTTGTAATTGTTGAGTTGCAATAAAAATAAAAGTGTGATGATCATCATTATTAGAGCATTGTCCCAGTGAGGAAAGAATGATGGAGACTATGATTCCCCCACAAGTCAGGATGAGACTCCGGACGAAAAATAATAAAAAAATATATATAAGAGGCCAAAGAAGCCCAAATAAAAAAAGAGAAAGGCCATATAAAAAAGAGAAAGGCCATATAAAAAAATGAGAGAAAAAGAGAGAAGGGACAATGTTACTATCCTTTTACCACACTTGTGCTCCAAAGTAGCACCATGATCTTCATAATAGAGAGTCTCTCATGTTATCACTTTCATATACTAGTGGGAATCTTTCATTATAGAACTTGGCTTGTATATTCCTATGATGGGCTTCCTCAAATTGCCCTAGGTCTTCATGAGCAAGCAAGTTGGATGCACACCCACTTAGTTTCTTTTTGAGCTGTCATATACTTATAGCTCTAGTGCATCCGTTGCATGGCAATCCCTACTCACTCACATTGATATCTATTGATGGGCATCTCCATAGCCCGTTGATACGCCTAATTTAAATGGGTGAGCGATTATGGCGAGGCAGTGGTCGGGCTGGAGGTTTAGGTGACTGCGCACCTTCCGATTGGTTCACTGGTTCCATTCAACAACTAAGCTTGATCGGATTTGGCCTGCTCCCGTGGCCTCGACGGAACGGAGCTCATGGGCTCGTCGGCGGCAGAGAGCGCGCTCTACGCCTCTCAGGCCACGGCGACGGTTCTGCAGCACGCACAAGGAAGAGGACGGCCACGCGGAGGCTCCTGGTGGTGTGGGCGATGCTGGACAGCACCGTACTATAGGGTTGGCCCCTGCTGGTCGCCACAGCAATTCTGCCACCACGGAAGACGCCGGAGTTGACGCGACACATCGCCACCGATGCTCGCGACTGGCCAAACAACTGTGCGGTGCATTGGATAAGAAGGAGTAGTGGGCAACGATCCAAGGCAACTATTGGCGAGATTGACGAAGAGCCCTGACGAAAATGACACTGACGACTAAACCCAACACTGAACTTATGAAACTTGACAGGAACAGTGTCGGTCACATGTTCGACGAAATGATTTATGCACGTGGAAAATTCTTTTAGAGCTGAAACTTGGTGAAGTGATCTCTTGATGCATCTGAAGACTGCTTGAATTACCTCAGAATTTTTGGAAAAGAAAAAGAATGAAATTCACCAAAAATGGCAAATCTAGTCCAAACTTGCAGCAAGCAAATTTTGAAAAATTTGTACTGTGGACTAGCACATCTTGATGGATCTAGGTTGAGGACACTAAGGACTAGCCAGAGGAATTTATTTGGAACCGAAACTCAAAGGAAATCTAGTAGTTCCTTTGTAAATCACTAAGGTCCAAATAAATGGCAGAAAAAGATTTTGAGTTTACAATAAATAGAATTAAAATCTAGGGGAAGTTGAACTTTGCTGGACTTGATGCTTGACTTGACCGAAAGTGGGGAGGTGGGTTTTGGAAGAAGGCTTTCAACATAGGTGATGGCAAGAGAGTAATCTTTGAATGGGGAAGAATAAAATTCATAATTTATAGGAATTCTTTTTAATAAAAAGGAATTGTAAAAACCGTCCAAAATTATTTGTGTTGAGCCAACACAAGATGAAAAATCTTCAAGACCAAAAATCAAGATTTGGAAGAACTCATGAAATATTTGTCATAAAAAGATTTGAGAAGATGAGCCCTTTTTTGAAAAAATCAAGTGACCTTCTTTAAATCAAATAAAGAAGTTGATAAAAATCAAAACCAAAATTTTGGGGTGTTACATGTGATTGACTTGACCCATTCCGTTAGCTTACCACTTGATCATTTAGTATGTTGCTATTGCTTTCTTCATGACTTATAACTGTTCCTATGACTATGAGATTATGCAACTCCCGTTTACCAGAGGAACACTTTGTGTGCTACCAAACGTCACAACGTAACTGGGTGATTATAAAGGTGCTCTACACGTGTCTCCGAAGGTACTTGTTGAGTTGGTGTATTTCGAGATTAGGATTTGTCACTCCGATTGTCGGAGAGGTATCTTTGGGCCCACTCGGTAATGCACATCACTATAAGCCTCGCAAGCATTGTAATTAATGAGTTAGTTGCAGGATGATGTATTACGGAACGAGTAAAGAGACTTGCCGGTAATGATATTGAACTAGGTATTGAGATACCGACGATCGAATCTCGGGCAAGTAACATACCGATGACAAAGGGAACAACGTATGTTGTTATGCGGTTTGACCGATAAAGATCTTTGTAGAATATGTGGGAGCCAATATGAGCATCCAGGTTCCGCTATTGGTTATTGACCGGAGACGTGTCTCGGTCATGTCTACATAGTTCTTGTAGCGACCAGACCTCAAATAGTCTGATCTCTGTGCTCAGGTGTCATCCCTGGATCAGTAATGCTGACACTACACAGTACTCGGAGGATTTATAACAGAGTAGCAATCACACACTTATTACATCGAGTGTCTCAATAGAGAACTTATTACAATAAATATGGCTTAAGGCCATATAATAACTATAATAGCGGAAGGCTTGGAAGATAAGTGAGTCCATCAACTCCAACGGCATCACTGAGTATAGAACCACGACCTAAAACTCCTTAATCGTCGTCTGAAAAGTCTGCAACATTAACGTTGCGGCCCGAAATGGGCCAGCACATGGAATATGCTGGCAAAGTAACACATAGAGAGTAATGGAATGAAACGGCTATACTATATGCATATTTGGCTGGTGGAAAGCTCTATGGTTACAGTTTTGCGAAAAGCCAATTTTTCCCTACTGCAGTTTGCCATCTGCCAGTTCTTTGCCATCTGGTAGCGGACGGCAAAGATTCTACTGCACTGGAATCAGCTAGTTTGCCATCTGCCAGTTCTTTGCCGTCCGCTAGCGGACGGCAAAGAACCTCTTTGCCATCAACTTCCAAAAAGCAGACGGCAAAGAACTGGCTGATGGCAAAGACCAAGTTTGCCATCAGCCAGTTCTTTGCCGTCTGCTAGCGGACGGCAAAGATTCTTTGCCGTCGGCTAGCGGACGGCAAAGAGGGAGGGGCCCCACTGACGAGCTGCAAAAAAAAAACCTAACGGGCCCCCTCTTTGCCGTCCGCTAGCGGACGGCAAAGAGCAAGAAGGCGGACGGCAAAGGGTGGCGGATGGCAAAGAGGGAGGCCCCACGTAACGTTAACGGGGCCGCGCCCCACACCCCCCTCTCTCTCTCTCTTTCTCTCCCACCTCCACCGCCCCGTCGCACCACGCCCCGCCGCCGGCCCAGCGCCTCCCGCCGCCGCCCCGGCGCCCCCCACCCCGTCGCCCCCGCCGCCCCCACCGCCCTGCCGTCTGGGCGCCGCCACGCCCCGGCGGCCCGGCACCTCCGCGCCCCGCCGCCCCAGGCCGCCCCGCCCCCCTCCTCCGCCGCCCCAGGCCGCCCCGCCCCGCTCCTCCACCGCCCCAGGCCGCACCGCCCCTCTCCTCCACCCTGCAGGTGATCTTCTTCCTTTTTTCTTTTTTTCTTTTTTTCTGTTTTTTTAGTTTTAGGTTTATGTTTAGTTTAGATTTAGTTTTAGTTTTAGGATTAGTTTTAGGTTTATAGGTTTAGTCTTAGTTTAGTTTTAGGTTTAGATTTAGTTTTTTTCTTTTTCTGTTTTTTTAGTTTTAGGTTTAGTTTAGTTTTAGGAAAGAAGAAAAAGAGAAAAAAGAGGAGATCAGGAGAAGAAGAAGAGGAGGAGGAGAAGAAAAAAGAAGAAGAGGAAAAAGAAGAAGAAAAAAGAGGAGAGGAGGAGAAGAAGAAGAGGAAAAAGGAAAGGAGGAAGAAGAAGAAGAAGAAGAAGAAGAAGAAGAAGAAGAAGGAAAAAAAGGAAGAAAAGGAAGAAAAGGAAGAAGAAGAAAAGGAAAAAAGAGGAAAAACCCCGACCCGACACGGCACCCCGACCCGACACGGCACCCCGACCCGACACCGCACCCCGACCCCGACCCGGCACCCCGACCCCTAGACCCCGACCCCGACACCCCGACCCCGACCCCGACACCCCGACCCCGAGCCTGACCCGACACCCCGACCCCGACACGGACACGGCACCCCGACCCCAACCCGACACCCCGACCCCGAGACCCCGACCCCGACACCGACACGACACGACACCCCGACACCGACACCCTGACCCCGACACGGACACGGCACCCCGACCCCAACCCGACACCCCGACCCCGACCCCGACCCGGCACCCCGACCAGACACCCCGACCCCGAGACCCCGACCCCAAGCCTGACCCGACACCCCGACCCCAAGACCCCGACCCCGAGACCCCGGGCCTTACCCGACACCCCGTCCCCGACACTGACACGGCACCCCGACCCCGACCCGGCACCCCGACCCGACACCCCGACCCCGAGACCCTGACCCCGACCGCGAGTCGGACCCGACACCCCGACCCCGACACCGACACGGCACCCCGACCCCGACCCGGCACCCCGACCCGACACCCCGACCCCGAGACCCCGACCCCGACACGGCACCCCGACACCGACAGGGCACCCCGACCACCGACACCTCCCGAAAATTAAGGTGTTCTTTGGCCTTCCAGAGGCCGACGGGGTCATATATTTGTGAATTATTAGTTAGGTCATATATTTTTCGATTTAGTTATAAAAAACATCATATATAATTGTGTTGATCGTGTAGTTTTAAATGTGCAGTTGTTTCATCGCTGCGAGGTTTGGTGTTCGACGACCTCGCCATGCGTTTGACGAGCTCTGCCCCTTCGTTCGTGGGTGAGCACAAATGACAAGTCCTCCTCCCCCATTAATTATTTGATCTATTCCGATGAAACTTGATAGCTAGCTATATATGTGTCTTGAATCATCAGTATGCGTAACCAATATGTGTCTCCCGTTCGAAAGCGTCATAGTTATAAATATGCATGCATTTGCATATTTATAACCTTGATTCTTTCGAATTGTCCAACGCTATCCATGGACAGCCCGAGTATGTGTAGATTGGGTTCGTTTTCCCATATGCTTTGCTCCGGATCCGACGCATATATTTCGTCAGTGCCTCCCCTGTTGTTCTCCGGGTACACATCCTCTCTGTTTATTGCAGAGACGTGTATCAGGAGAACAGCGGGGAGGTGCTGCCGAAATTTTGCGTCGGATCCGGAGCATAGCATGGGAAAATGAACCCAATCTACACATACACGGGTGGGATTAGGACCTATCATTACCTATTAGAGTGTAGGTTGCATGGACGTAATAAAATTGACAAAGTAGATCAACTGATGAATATATACATGGTGAATTACATATATAATTGTTGTGTGTCCAGTAGCTCTGAAAGTCAAGATGAGTGACCGTGCTTGGATGTATACCGGTCACACTGGTCAGAACAAATGGAGCGCTGAATGGTTCACAAAAACTAAGGGGTTTGTGCAAGCCGCATTTGCAAATGGCCAAAAGAAAACCTGGTGCCCCTGTTTCCGGTGCGGCAATTGGGAAAAGAAGACAGAGGCTGAAATGGGCAAACACCTGCAGAAGAGTGGTTTTACGCCCGATTATACGGTGTGGACATTTCATGGTGAGTCTGCCCAACGTGACCGAGCTGAGGTGGATCGTCGTCGCACCGGCGAGCATGGTACCGGGATGGAAAACATGGTGCAAGACTATGATGATGCTCGGGATTCGGACGAGGAGATGGAGGAATCTGCAAAGGCCTTCAATGAAATGTTGGAGTCTTCGAAACGTCCGCTCCACGAGCACACTGAGCTTTGTCAGTTGGATGCCATCTCACAAGTAATGGCTCTGAAGGCTCAGTTCAACTTGGGCAGAGAATGCTACTTGATGATGATACACTTAAGTGATACACATATTATTATTCATGTCGGTCTTTTTTTATGTTGTACTAATTTCGTTTACTGTTTGTCATGGCAGGTGTTGAAAGATGGTGGGCGCTGGCCGGGAGCGTGGTCTGAGGTCTTCCATTCCAGACGCACCTCTCCGCCGAGCGTTGCTGGACAGTATGGCCACACTGCCGGGCCCTTCTTCGTCGACCGTGGTGCCCAGCAGGGGACGAGGTAGGAAGAGAGGAGGTGGGGCACGTGGTTGTGGGAGAGGAGGTAGGGTGACTGCTACGGTGCCTTCCTCGCCGCCACCACCAGCCGTTTCACCCGAGCACGTGACTGCTAGGGTGGACTCGTCCGAGGAGGAGGCTACACGGACTCCGGTCCACGAGCCTCCGGTCCACGGGTCTTCGGCCCACGAGAGTTCGGCCCACGTGACCCCGGAGGAGCACACGTCCGGATGGGGTACCTGGCCGGATCAGCCCGAGGAGCCGAGTGGCCATGCTGATGATGGCGGGGAGCCGACTGATCTTGAGGAGGAGGGGGGCACCGTCTACCAGCGTGGTGCTACACGGCTCCCGTCCGTGCCGGTGACCCGCGAGCAGAGGTGGTTGATTTTCCCTGATGGGGAGAGGTACGTAAGTGCATTTAATATTTTTGTACCTTGTGCATTCACGTTTTTTCAAATAACTAATGCGTTGGCCTTGTCATGCTGCAGGGGTTGGGACCACCATCATAGTGTCCGCCGGCCCAACTCCGTCCTTGGAGTTCTTTGCCGGCAAAACTTCCCGGGGTTTGTCACGTTGCCTGGTGAGGGTCGGCTTCCAGAGCTTGGATTGAGCTGGGAGCACTACGTGGCTGCCCCGGCCCCGCCAAATGAGATTATCGACGGTGTCGTGTGTGACACGAGGGCAGACATGGTGATCAGAAAGTTTTGGGTAATTTCTCCTTTACACATTTAAAAATCTTCAACTAGCTAGTTATTAATTGTACTAATCAACATTGTCTCATTTGATTGCAGACATTCTACAAGTGTGAGGAGGGATACGAGGAGGACGCGGCACATGTTATCGAGAACGTCTGCAAGCGCCTACTCCAGAACTTACGGCACGAGGCTCAGGTGCAGGCTGTTCGAGACTACTACGCCTTGCGTGGTATCAAGAAGACCAAGCCGGCGTGCCGCGATAAGTTCCTGAGTAAGGAGCAGTACATGAAGGTAATTCTTAAGGCCTTCTCTACTTAAGTTCCTTCATTTAGTAATTCTTAGCCGTAGCGCTCAAGTTTCTATTTGCTAACTTAGGCGCCTCCGAGATGGTGTGCGGATCGGATGGATTGTTGGGAGGTGTTGGTCGATGAGTGGTGCTCACAACGATGGCTAGCCCTCCACAAGGAGGCCAAGGACAAACGTGCCCAAATGGAAGGTGTGCCACACCATCAAGGCAGCTCCAACTTATATCAGTTCGGGCGCAACTGGGTATGTGGTTTGCTTCATGATTCATGCAATTCATTCATCATGCTAGCTTGAGCCCTTTAATTACTAATTTTCATTGTTTCTCTCTTTCAGGCACGCTACAATAAGGCGGATAAGGTGCCAGAGGTGTATGACCTGTATGCCATGGCCCACACTGCCTCTTTCAAGAAAGTCAAGGCTTTCTCTCAGTCTGACCTCGATGATGCAAACAACTTCACCAACATCTCCTCCCACAACAAGCTCGTGAGATATAGAGATGAGGGGAAGGCGAGGAGAGGGGAGGACTTTAACCCGAGCCAGGGTCCCATTGATCCAGAGCTGTTGATGATATCTGGTGGTGGGAGGTCCCATGGCTCCATAGCCATTGGAGATGGACTTATCCGTTGTCCTAGCACTCTCCCGGAGATCAAGGCGCGCCAGTCGAGCTCCGCTCCTGAGATAAGGCCTCGTGAACGGCCAGTGCAACTCGCCATCAAGGTTAGTGATACGTACTCAGTTATCTTTCTCCATTACATTGTGTGCGCTTCCATCAATGATTACAAATGGTCATGTGAGTGGTATTGCAGGCTGCTATACAGAGTGAGAGAGATAGAACAGAGAAACTTCTGGCGGAGGCGGCGGAGAGGCAGCGGGAGTTGGAGGAGAGGACGACAAAGATGCTGGAGGAGGAGAGGGCACGGAATGACATGCAGGCAAGGGCCATGTACGAGCTCCTTGTGGTAAGTTTCTTCTGCAGATTAGCCAAAACATTCATGTAGTGTTTGTCTCATTACTAACTAGTATGACTGAGTCGTCAAAACCAAATGTGCAGTATGTGTGCGAGAAGACAGGTCAGACCGCTCCGCCGATGCCAGTGATTGCTCCTGGGACCACGGTGAGTTTTATTTGAATGGACATTACTTGCTAGTCTTAACATTTGAGTGTCATCATGCTAACAAGACATTGGAAATGATCTTTGGTGCAGCATAACTCCAGACAAGCATCACACGATCCTTCTCCAGCTACCGACACGAGCCAACCCGCTCCTACACCTCCTGGATCTTGGTAAGTTTATCTAGTGTTTTGCTTAACACATGCATAAAGACCTAGACTTAGCTTTATTTCCTCCAATGCTTACCATAATGACGTAGACTTAGCTTCTTCTCCTCCAAAATGACTTAATAAGCTTACTGACCTCCAAAACCATCCATTTTACCTAAGTTAGCTCTAAAATGATCTATACTTAGCTTACTTATGTCAAAAATTGCATAATTAGCTTAGTTAGCTCATAGACGATCCATTTTACCTAAGTTAGCTCCAAAATGACCCATCTTACCTAGGTTAGCTTATAAATGATCCAGTTTATCCAAGTTAGCTCTAAAATGACCCAATTTACCTAGAGTAGCTCCTAAACGATCCATTTCACCTAAGTTAGCTAAAAACGATCCATTTCACCTAAATTAGCTCTTAAATGATCCATTTCACCTAAGTTTGCTCAAAAACTATCCATTTCACCTAAATTAGCTCTTAAATGATCCATTTCACCTAAGTTTGCTCAAAAACGATCCATTTCACCTTAGTTAGCTCAAAAACGATCCATTTCACCTAAATTAGCTCTTAAATGATCCATTTCACCTAAGTTTGCTCAAAAATGATCCATTTCACCTAAGTTTGCTCAAAAATGATCCATTTCACCTTAGTTAGCTCAAAAACGATCCATTTCACCTTAGTTAGCTCAAAAACGATCCATTTCACCTAAATTAGCTCTTAAATGATCCATTTCACCTAAGTTTGCTCAAAAACGATCCATTTCACCTAAGTTAGCTCAAAAACGATCCATTTTACCTTAGTTAGCTCAAAAACGATTCATTTCACCTAGTTAGCTCAAAAACGATCCATTTCACCTTAGTTAGCTCAAAAATGATGCCCTTCACCTTAGTTAGCTCAAAAACGATTCATTTCACCTTAGTTAGCTCAAAAACGATCCATTTTACCTAAGTTAGCTCATAAACGATCTGTTTTACCTAAGTTAGTTCTAAAATGATCCATTTAACCTTACTTAGCTCATAAATGATCCATTCTACCGAAGTTAGCTCTAAAATGACCCATTTTACCTAGGTTAGCTCCAAAATGATCCATCTTACCTAGGTTACCTCTAAAATGATGCATTTTACCTAAGTTTGCTCATAAGCGATCCATTGCACCTAGGTTAGCTCATAAACGATCCATTTGACCTTACTTAGCTCATAAACGACCCATTTCAACTAAGTTAGCTCATAAATGATCCATTTCACCTTAGCTAGCTCATAAACGACCCATTTCAACTAAGTTAGCTCATAAATGATCCATTTCACCTTAGCTAGCTCATAAACGACCCATTTCAACTTAGTTAGCTCATATATGATCTATTTCACGTAAGTTAGCTCATAAATGACATACTCTTCTTGTTCTAGTCTTCTTCTTGTTCTACTCTTCTTGTTCTAACTTTCTTATTTTTCATTTTGCAGATTTCATTCACTTGACGAAAGCTTGCATAGATGGAGTGCTCCTTATCCCTTTCTCTGTTTCTTTTGTATCGTTGAACTATGCATGTATCGTTGGATGAAACTATTGTAATATATATGGTTGGATGCCTCTATGTTGAACTTGTTATGTATGATGGAACTATGCATGTAATATATATGGTTGGATGATGAAGTTATGTGTTGGATATCTTATATGTTTGCTCTGTAATGGCCTTTTGAAATATATCTATATATGTCATATATATTTGTGATGAAAATTGTTGGATTTAATAAAAAACAGATAAAAGAGCCAATATGCAGGCTCTTTGCCATCTTCCACCGACGGCAACCTGCTCTTTGCCATCTGCCGCAGACGGCAAAGAAGCCACGTGGCGTCCACCTGTGCTTCCTGGGAGCTGACCCGTTTGGTCAGTTTGCCTACAGTGGCACACGGCAAAGACTTTGCCCTCAGTGGCAGACGGCAAAGAACCTGCCACGTAGTGACGTGTAGATGACATCATACAGCGGACGGCAAAGACCCTAGAAATTTTGCCGTCAGCGGCAGACGGCAAAGGCCTTCCGTTAGCCACTTAACGGACTGACAGCGCAACTATTGCCGTCCGCCGTCTTTGCCGTCTGCCGCTCTCTCTTTGCCGTCCGCCGCAGACGGCAAAGACTTTGCCGTCAGTAGCTGACGGCAAAGAACCTGTTTACCGAAGCCTACTTTACCGGAGCCTTTTGCCGTCCGCCGCTGACGGCAAAGGCCTTTGCCGTCCGCCGTTCGTGCCTTTGCCGTCCGCTATGGCAGACGGCAAAGTAGCTGATTCCTGTAGTGAAAGAGACTTGCCGGTAACGATATTGAACTAGGTATTGAGATACCGACGATCGAATCTCGGGCAAGTAACATACCGATGACAAAGGGAACAACGTATGTTGTTATGCGGTTTGACCGATAAAGATCTTTGTAGAATATGTGGGAGCCAATATGAGCATCCAGGTTCCGCTATTGGTTATTGACCGGAGACGTGTCTCGGTCATGTCTACATAGTTCTTGTAGCGACCAGACCTCAAATAGTCTGATCTCTGTGCTCAGGTGTCATCCCTGGATCAGTAATGCTGACACTACACAGTACTCGGAGGATTTATAACAGAGTAGCAATCACACACTTATTACATCGAGTGTCTCAATAGAGAACTTATTACAATAAATATGGCTTAAGGCCATATAATAACTATAATAGCGGAAGGCTTGGAAGATAAGTGAGTCCATCAACTCCAACGGCATCACTGAGTATAGAACCACGACCTAAAACTCCTTAATCGTCGTCTGAAAAGTCTGCAACATTAACGTTGCGGCCCGAAACGGGCCAGCACATGGAATATGCTGGCAAAGTAACACATAGAGAGTAATGGAATGAAACGGCTATACTATATGCATATTTGGCTGGTGGAAAGCTCTATGGTTACAGTTTTGCGAAAAGCCAATTTTTCCCTACTGCAAAGGAATAAATTTATTTAACTATCATGGTGGTTGTTAAACATTGAGAATGGTTGACAGCATCCTCAATCCCAATTAAGCATCATCATTAAACAAAACCCAACAAAATTAATTTTTAGAGTAACATGTTGAGATTCCCATGATAATCCAAGTACTAGATACTCAAGATGTTCATAACCGGGGACACGGCTAACCATGATTAGTTTATACACTCTGCAGAGGTTTGCGCACTTTTCCCCACAAGACTCGATCGCCTCCGTTTGGTTTCTCGCACTACATGGTGTTTGAGAAGACGGATGACCGAGACATAGTCTTTCAGAAGCGCTAGCACCTTACGATGGATAGACCGTTACACCTACTTCCCCCTACATCTGCTAGTCTACCCTGTAAGAGTTCGCACGACTTAATCAACTATGCTAGAGCCCATAATAGCTTGTGGCTGCACACGGAAGTTTCTAGTATGAAAAATCTCATGATCCCTTTGGGCCTGGGTGGCGGTCCATAAAGAAAAACAGGCAATCCTGGAATACCCAGGTACCTTAATCCACCCAGATGTGTGTTTAAGTTGCCACCTTAGATAAACCATTAATTAACAAACTCACATCTGTCATGGATATCACTCACCCAATCCACATCTACTAGCATAACATGGCATAATAGGCAAACATAGAAGTAACTCCCAAAGGTTTGATAATACAACAGGTAATAGGTACTACCTCAACTACTTCTCATCCCACAATTTAATTAGATCCTAATCATGCAATGTTTGAGGATTGATCTAATGCAATAAAACTGGGTAGTAGGAGGTATGATCAAAGTGTTACTTGCCTTGCTGATGATCCGCGAAACCTAGAGATTCGAAGTAACAGGCAGCGCCCTCCGGGTATTCTATCACAGACAAACAAACAAGCATACAATAAGTATTCATCTAATGCACGGGTAAAACTCAAATAAGAGATCTAACCAGAAGGTTCAACTTAAGAACTCCGGTTTGCAAAAAGAATCAAATCAAACGAAGCGACGAAAGTCAAACGGCAAAAGAAACAGGCTTCGTTTACTATTCTGGATCTAGGGCAATTTTTACAGTGGCAAAAACTTGTTTAAGTTGGTTAAACGGATAGAGGGTTTCGAGACGAAACTCGAGACGCTTGAATCGCCTGATTCCGATAAACGAGTGAAAAGTTATACTAAAACGAAAATCGGATCAGGAATCGCGATCAGAAAAATCGCGGATTTAATCCGAGAAAAAGAAAAAGATGAACGTTCGCTAGAACGAACGAACGGACGAACGCTCGCTAAATAAATAAACCGGAAAAACCGATCTATTTAAAAAAACTGAAACTAAAAAATATAAAACTGTGACCCCCTTTTTTCTCTTTTTTTACCTCGGGAGGCGGGTCGGCGGCGGCTCCGGCGGCGGCGGCGGGCGCGCGGATCGAGGCGCAGCTAGGGTTAGGGTTGGCGGCGGCTCTGGTGGGCTGGGGCGGCTCGGGCGGCGGCTATTTAAAGGCTGCCCCCGGGCGGACTCCCGCTCGGGTACGGCCCAAAGTCGGTTCACGTTTTTTTTCCGTGCAGAAAAACAAATAAAAGAAATACTAAACGGAGTCCAAAAATCCCGAAATAAATTTTCCCGGGCTTCTAAAATCAAGGCGCACAAGGTGAATATTTGTTTGGGGCCTAAATGCAATTTTGAAAAACGCACATTTTTTCCTAAATTCAAATTAAATACCGAAAAACTCCGGAATAAAATCTTATTTGATTTTATTATTAAATCCTCAATATTTCTTTATTTTGGGAAAGTCATTTTATTCCCTCTCTCATATTTTTGTAATAGAAATAATTGATGATAAAATAATTAAAATCAAATGATCCTATTCGCAAAATTTGAGAAAACTCAAATATGAAAATAACGAAATCCCCAACTCTCTTCGTGGGTCCTTGAGTTGCGTGGAATTTCTAGGATCAAGACCAAAAGCAAATAAATTATGATATGCAATGATGGTCTAATGTATAACATTCCAAATTGAAAATTTGGGATGTTACAAACCTACCCCCCTTAAGATGAATCTCGCCCTCGAGATTCGGGTTGGCTAGAAAATAGGTGAGGGTGGTCCTTGAGCAAATCTTCCTCTCGCTCCCAGGTGGCTTCATCCTCCGTGTGGTGGCTCCATTGAACCTTGCAAAACTTGATAACCTTGCTGCGGGTGACTCGACTGGCATACACTAGAATCTTAACTGGTTTCTCCTCATAGGTCAAATCGTTATCCAACTGAATTGCATCCAATGGCACTATGTCTCTCAAAGGTATGTCAGACATCTCCGTGTGGCACTTCTTCAACTGAGAAACGTGGAACACATCATGAACTCCTGACAATCCTTCGGGCAATTCCAACTTGTAGGCCACTTCTCCCATACGTTCCAATACTTGGTATGGTCCTACAAATCGTGGCGCTAACTTTCCTTTAACACCAAAGTGCTTTGTTCCCCGAAGTGGGGATACTCGAAGATAAGCTCTATCTCCAACTTCGTAAACTGTCTCCTTGCGTTTAGAATCTGCATAACTCTTCTGTCTAGACTGGGCTATCTTGAGCCTATCGCGAATCAATTTCACCTTCTGTTCAGACTCCTTAATCAAGTCAGGTCCAAACAACTGGCGGTCTCCAACTTCATCCCATGTCAACGGTGTCCTGCACCTCCTTCCGTACAAGGCTTTGAAAGGGGCCATCTTTAAACTGGATTGATAGCTGTTGTTGTAAGAGAACTCTGCATACAGCAAATTCTCGTCCCAACTAGATCCATAATCTAGCGCACAAGCTCTCGGCATGTCCTCCAAAATCTGATTGACTCTCTCGGTCTGTCCATCTGTCTGTGGATGAAAAGCTGTGCTGAAGTCTAGCCTAGTACCCAAAGTTTCGTCCAACTGATTCCAGAACTTTGAGGTAAAGTGGGTTCCTCTATCTGATACTATACTCCTCGGAACTCCATGTAAGTGGGTTCCTCTATCTGATACTATACTCCTCGGAACTCCATGTAAGCATACAATCCTGGTCATGTATATATTTGCCAACTTAGCACTGGTGTAAGTGGTCTTTACTGGGATGAAATGAGCTACTTTCGTCAACCGATCGACTACAACCCAAATCGAGTCATAGCCTGAACGAGGCCTGGGTAATCCTATGATAAAATCCATGCCTAACTTATCCCACTTCCATTCGGGTATCGGCAATGGCTGTAGCAATCCTGCTGGCTTCTGATGCTCTGCCTTTATTCTTTGACATACATCACAAACTGCTACATACTCCGCAATATCCTTCTTCATTCCGGTCCACCAGAAAATATCCTTCAAATCCAAATACATCTTGGTATTTCCTGGGTGAATCAAATATGGTGAATCGTGTGCCTCCTGCAGAATCAACCTCCTGATCTCTGGGTCATTGGGCACATAAACACGGTCTTCAAACCATAGGGTGTCGTGCTCATCCTCACGAAATCCTTTAGCCTTTCCTTCGCTCATTTTCTCCTTTATAGAGGCAATCTCCTTGTCAGTCTTCTGAGCTTCTCTCATTCTATCCATCAAAGTTGACTGAATCTCCAATGCTGCTACATAGCCTCTCGGAACTATTTCCAAATATAACTCTCACAGATTTTTTGGCTAACTCCCTTGGTATTTCTCCCGTCATTAGTGTATTGACATGGCTTTTGCGGCTCAATGCGTCAGCTACTACATTAGACTTTCCGGGATGGTAATGCAATCTCATATCATAATCCTTGATGAGCTCTAACCATCTCCTTTGTCTGAGGTTTAACTCCTTCTGCGTGAAAATGTATTTCAAACTCTTGTGATCCGTGTACACCTCACAATGATTTCCAATGAGGAAATGTCTCCAAGTCTTCAGTGCATGCACTACGGCTACTAACTCCAAATCATGCGTAGCATAATTCAACTCGTGAGGTTTCAGTTGTCTTGAGGCATATGAAACAACTCTCCCTTCCTGCATAAGCACTGCTCCAAGTCCTCGACGTGAAGCGTCGCAATACACCTCATAATCCTTGGTCTGGTCTGGCAAAATCAACACTGGTGAAGTAACCAAGCATTTCTTCAACTCCTGGAAACTAGCCTCACACTCCTCAGTCCATTTGAACTTGGTATCCTTCTTTAATAACTTCGTCATAGGCTTCGCAATCTTTGAGAAATTCTCAATGAATCTCCGGTAGTATCCTGCGAGTCCAAGGAAACTCCGGATCTCTCCAACTGTTGTTGGTGCCTCCCACTTGGTCACGGGTATCAACTTTAGTGGGATCTACTGATATACCTTCTCCGGATATAACGTGTCCGAAGAATCCTACTTCCTTCAACCAAAACTCACATTTGCTGAACTTGGCATACAACTGATGTTCTCTGAGCTTCTCAAGTACTAATCGCAAATGCTCCTTATGCTCCTCTTCACTTTTTGAGTAAACCAGAATATCATCAATGAACACCACGACGAACTTATCCAAGAACTCCATAAACACTTTGTTCATCATGTTCATAAAATAGGCACGTGCGTTAGTCAGACCAAATGACATAACGGTATACTCGTACAGCCCATACCTGGTGGTAAAAGCTGTCTTAGGTATATCCTATTCTCGAATCTTCAACTGGTGGTATCCTGATCGCAGATCGATCTTGGAAAATACCTTAGCTCCTTGCAATCGATCAAACAGATCATTGATCATTGGTAGTGGGTACTTGTTCTTGATAGTTACACTAGTGCAGAACCGGGCAATAGCACCGGTTCGTAAGGCCCTTTAGTGCCGGTTTGGTAAACGGCGCTAAAATGTAGGCACTAACCCCCCCCCCCCTTGGTACTAGTTCAGCATGAACCGGTGCTAAAGGGCAACCACGTGGCACGAGCCAGCTTCGGGGGCAGGGAGCCCTTTAGTACCGGTTGGTGTCACCAACCGGTATTAAAATGTTGGGGGGGTTTTGGGTTTATGATTTCTTTTTCATTTAATTTTGTGTTTTCCATTTAATTCTTTTCGTTTGCTGGTATTTTACGATACTACATATTGTACACGTTATGCATATATATAAATAGAATTTCTAGTAGAACCGATCATAATATATATATATATATATATATATCATCGAATGTCTCACAACCACCATTAATTAATTCACACATATATACACACATGTATATATATATATATACAATTTCTCCTAATTGGTGCCTTCGGAGCCAGTGGCATTAGCCTAGCTAATTGGTGCCTTCGGAGCACGATAACAATTGGAAGTGGTTCATGGGGGCGGTAGCGGGTAATAGTATTCTCCTTTGGGATCTATGACCTGGTCAAGCAAAAATCCCGCTATTTCCTCTTGAATTGCTTCTATGCGGTCCTGTGCTAGGAGCTTGTCCCGCACCTCTTTGAACTGTTAAGAAGGAGATCAATATGCATGTGTATTAGTTGTGTGACTAGATATCGATAATGGTGTAAAAATTGTGAATAGTGTTCTGACAATCGATATCGTACCCACTCCTGTCTTTGAGATTTGCTCCTTTCGGACGCCATCATGCGAATGTTCTCGCAAACGTAGTATGCACATAGATCATTCCCCGGCGCCTGCTTCAGGGCCTTTACGAGAATGGAATTTTGATCAGATAATAATTAATCAAGCATGATAATTAAATAGATGGCAGCTAGCTAGTACTACTTAATTACTTACCTTGGGTCGATACCATTTCAGACTTTGTTTCCATGGGCCTGGAGTGACCCTGATGAAGTTTGCCCAAGCCCTGCCCACCGACAAAGAAAATGAATAAATGGGTTATTAAATAGTTGTTATCAGGAAATGACGAAGTAATTAAATAGGCCGAGATATAGTTAATAATGATTGAAATTACCTATTGACTATCCCCTTCACGATGGTGTAGTCACTTGCTTTCTTAAGTAGCGAGTCTAGTACTTCAACTGTTCCTTCATCAACTTTAATGATTAACAAGATCCAGTGATATCTGAATGCACACACGTTTGCATGTCTTAATTAAGCGGGCATATGTAAGCAAAAACATGTAGTTATAGCTAGTAGGGAAAACAGAATTTGTAGTACAAGACAGTGTGACTCACTGGAAGTTGTAAGGAAGTAGTATATCTTCATTGTATTTGAGTTCCTTGAAGAACTGTAGCATGCTTTCCTCTACACATTTTGCGTGATATGGATCTATTTTCCATGTGTATTCATTAATGGTATTTGGGTCAATGAACCCAATGCCATAGCGTCCACCTTTTTTCATTTCATAAATCTTCATCATGCATAATACCACAGAAAAGAATATAGTGAGGATAATTACAGGTAATGATTGATCAAAATGATCAGCTAGCTTGAGACTTAAATTACAGAAAGAAATCACTTATAGACAATAGCAACTGACGATAGATTTGTCGAGTGTGTCTTTATTGTATAGCTGAAAAAGTTCTGAATACTCAACGGCCACAGCTTTCTTATGGTAGTAATGCTCCTCGTTGACATTCACCATGAGGGACTCTCGATTGGAAATCTTGGTAATGTCCGTGTACCATTGATGCAATTTATACATTCTCGTTGGGAGCTTATTGACCTCCTCTGGCTCGACCAAAGGTTGGCCCCGGGCATATTTCCGTTTTATTTCCTCCTCTCTAGTCGGAGACATGGGCTCGATGTCGAGGAGTTGTCCAACAGTGATCCCGATCGATTCAACCAATATGCTCCTCGGTTATTACCACATCGCCCACCCCGGGAACGTTAACGGTTTGCCCACAATAATATTGGGCGCGCCTACTCTCATGTGTTGTTGGCACAACAAGCGGGGGGATTGATTGCGCCGCCTGTTCTCCCAGCTGGGGAACGGTTTTATCGCTCCTTTTGCCAACTGATTTGCTCGAGCTCGAGCTCGCCTCTTTCTGTAGACGTGCTCGATTTAACTTCCTAAGGTGGCGCGCATAGTCTGTGTCAACAGGCTTGGGAGCTGGTGGTCTAGCCATACGAATGAAGTGGTCAATCTTTTCCACAAGCACTTTCTCCCTTGGCGGCGGTGGCAGTTTCGGTGCAAAATGGGCTTCCACCTTGGCCTTCGATATGGCTACGTTTTCCTCCTCAGACTTGTCGTAAGGCCTCTACGGAAGAGGCGCGAGGCTTGGACCATATTGAAATCGCTTGCCTCCGCCTGTACCTGCAGTAATACCTCGACTTGTACCGCTACGCACCATAGCTGAGGCGGCTCTCTTCCGTGATTGCTGAGGTGGCGAAGACGGCTGACGTGGCTGAGTTGGAGGAGGAGGAGTGGCCTGAAGCTGTGCCGGACTTAGAGGAGGAGTGGCCTGAAGCTGTGCCGGACTTGGAGGAGGAGTGGCCTGAAGCTATGCCAGACTTGGAGGAGGAGTGGCCTGACGCATTGGTGGACTTGGAGGAGCGGGAGTCTGCTGACTCGGTGGCGGACTGCGATGAGGAGTCGGATGACGCGGTGTCGGTGGCCTTCGAAAGATGATGCAATCCTTTCTCCATAGGATGATACGATGGTTGGCCTCTCCTAGTGTGTGCTCATCGTCACCTCCAGGAATGTCAAGCTCTAGCCCCGCATATTGGTCCACCACCTCATCAACCAAGACACGAGCATAGCCCGCTGGAATCGGGTTGCAATGGAAGGTTGCCTCAGGGGGATTTGTAAAAGCAAGGGCGTCCGCCACCTTCCTGGATATGTTCTTCATTTTGAAGTGTAGCTCACAGTTCGTGTTCTCCATGATGTCATCCACTGGGTAGCTATCTAGCAATGCGTGGCCCGGGGCGGAACCCACGCAGCTTCTCGGCATGGATGGGACGGTGCTATCCATTGGTGGATCATCCGCTAGCTGCTGAGACCCCCTTTGCTGGCTAAGTGAGTCGATCTGCTCCTGCTGCCGCTGGAATTTGATTGCCAAGTCCGCATGCGCTGATTCTAGGCCTTGAAGGCATTCATAGTCTAGCTTCCTCTGCTCCTCCTCCATCTTCCTCTTCTTCTCCTCCGCAATCTTCTTTCTCGCACGGGTTCTGTAGTCGGCGTTCCAGTCCGAAATCCCCTCATACCACGGAATAGCGCCCATGCCTCATGTTCTTTCCGGGTGTTCAGGATTTCCCAGGGCACGCGTAAGCTCGTCGTTCTCTCTGTTGGGCTCGAACAACTCGGATCGAGCCTCTTATATTGCAACAAGTAGCTTATCTTCGGCTCCGTCCAGACATGCCTTCTTTGAAACTTTGACTGTCTTTGGGTCCAACTCCCCCCCCCCATGCGCATAGAACCAAGTCCTGCACCTAGGGGGCTAGCTCAATGTTTCTGGAGTGACACCTGCATCCAACATCTCTTTCTCAGACTTATCCCACTTAGGCATTCCCACCGCATAGCCACCTAGCCCCAGCTTATGGAACTAATCCTTTTTGCGGCATTGGCCCTGTTTATTCTCGACCGTTCCTTAGATAATTCCGAATCCTTGAATTTCACGAAATCGTCCCAATGAGCACTTTGGTTCTCTAGTGTTCCCTCGAATACTGGAGTCTTCCTTCCTCCGTTGACGTACTTGGCCCATTCACAAATCTTGTGGTTCTTGAATGCAACCGCCATCTTCCTAAGAGCAGCGTCCTTGACTTTCTCCAGATCTGCTTTTGTGAAATGATCTGGTAGGGTGAAATGTTCCATGAGCGTTTCACAAAGCAAATGTTTTTGTCTGTTGTCGACAAAAGTAACTCCTGGACGTGGCTTTGCTGGCTCTCTCCATTCTTGAAGGGAGATCGGGAGTTGGTCCTTCACAAGAACTCCGCACTGACGAACGAACTTGTCCGCAATCTTCTTAGGCGCGAATGGTTCGCTGTTAGGTCTGATTGCCTCGATATTGTACTTTACGCCCTCCTTCAACTTTTTGTTCGGGCCTCGTTTCGTCATGTTGCCTGAAGATTTGCTCGATCCGGATGGATGAAAGAAGAAAGATCGATTCGTTAATATATCTTCAAGTCATTTAAAACATGTGATGATCACCAGATGCCTGCTTATATAAATATATATACCTCGCCGGTCTTTGTTGTTTCAAGATCAACATTTTCTTCGTCATGTTCATAGTTCATGACTTCATCAATTCGGTCGTCGCGATCGAATATCATATCACCCTCCCCGGTGTTGTTTAGATATTCGGAGCCGTCATAATCTTCTTCATTCTGATCATCATCTGGCCCGCGAGGATTGCGTATGATATTGAACAGGGCCTCTTCTCCCTCTCTGTCGGTATTATCCGCCATAGGTTTTGTTCAACTAATCCAAAAGAAATATATTCAAATTACAATGCATGGATGCAATCAATTAATAAGGAAAAACTGAATCAATCATAGTACATAATAAGCATCATCGAATATAATCTCGAATACGTCGTCTCGAATAATAGATATAATCTCGAATACATCATCTCGAATAATAGATATAATCTCGAATACATCGTCTTGAATAATAGATATAATCTCGAATACATCGTCTCGAATAATAGATATAATCTCGAATACATCGTCTCGAATAATAGATATAATCTCGAATACATCGTCGGATCATGCGGCGCGGGCGGTGGACACCCAAAGAGAAGGAAACCTCATAGGATCATAGCTGAAGTGAGCTCCCTGAAGAAACTGCCAGGTATTGGAGAACCTGCCGCCCTCTAACGCAACCATGTAGCGATGGACGTGCTCGTCCTCCTCCCTGACACGGCGACGTACCACCTTCGGCGGGGCCGGCTCCCTCCGCACCAAAACTGGCCCACCCGAACGCCACCAAACGAGATCAGGGTCGACGACCGGGGCCGGGTTCCTCATCAAGCGGCGCGCCCCTCCAGGCAGCACCTCCTAGTGCCAGCCCGGCGGAGCCCAGTCCCGGACATGGGTCACCCGGACGTCGTCGCGGACGGGTCGACAGCGAGGATGCGGGCCGGGAATCGTCGAGAACAAATACTAGCTATATGCCCGCAAAAAGTAACAATTTTTTAATGATTGGATTTTGATAAGTAAAATTTCTAACATTTCTATATAACTAACATTCCTATAACATTTCTAACAATGTTATATAACTAACATTTCTATAACATTTCTAATACTTCTATAACTAAAAAACAGAAGAAAAAAAGTATAACATTTCTATATATATAACTAACATTTGTATAACATTTCTAATATTTCTATAACTAAAAAAAGAAAAATTTCTAACTTTTTTATAACTATTTCTATAACTAAAAAACAGAAAAATTCCTAACAATTCTAACTTTTCTATAACATTTCTAACAATGCTATATAACTAACTATTTCTATAACTAAAAAAAGAAAAATTTCTAAATTTTTTATAACTATTTCTATAACTAAAAAAGAGAAAAATTCCTAACAATTCTAACTTTTCTATAACATTTCTAACAATGCTATATAACTAACTATTTCTATAACTAAAAAAGAAAAATTTCTAACATTTTTATAACTATTTCTATGACTAAAAAAATGTATGTGTGTGTGTGCTCACCGGCGAGGCGAGAGGCGACGGGGGGCGGCGACGGGCGCGGCGACGACGGGGACAAGGACGGGGCGGCGACGATGGGGATGGGCCGGGGTCGCGACGATGGGGACGGGCCGGGGCGGTGACGACGGGGACGGGGCGGCGAAGACGGGGACGGGGACGACGCGCGGGACAGGCCGGGACGGCGCGGCGGTCACGAGGGGGACGATGGGGACGGGGACGACGGGGCGGTGACGACAGGGGCGGGGCGGCGACGAGGTATATGGAGACGGGGGCGGCGGGCGACGGGGCAGAGGAGAAGAAGCAGATGAGAAACTGAAATTTTTGAAGTGTTTAGTTATATAGGATGGACCTTTAGTACCGGTTGGAGCCACCAACCGGTACTAAAGGCCTGTTTTGGCCAGGCCAAGCGGCGGGAACTGCACACCCTTTAGTACCGGGTGGTGGCTCCAACCGGTACTAAAGGCCCCCCCTTTAGTACCGGTTGGAGCCACCACCCGGTACTAAAGGGGGTGCGCTGGCAAGGTGCTATGCGGCAAGTTTAGTCCCACCTCGCTAGTCGAGGGGCATCCGCACTGGTTTATAAACCCCCGTGCGGTAGCTCTCTCGAGCTCCTCTCCAAAGCAGGCCTACTGGGCCTACATGTTCTGTGCTGCCTTGTGGGCCTACTGGGCCTTTGCGGGCCTGCATCATGGCCCAACAACAGGTTGGGTTTCTAGTCGTATGCAGGCCGCTCTGGCCCAGTAGGCGGGCTTTTTTTATTTTTTTGCTTTATTTAATTTTTAGTTGTTTTTTTGTGTATTTAGAGTTTCTTTGTGAATATTTTTGCTTTAGGTACAAAAAATTACAAACTTTCTGTTAGTGCCCGTAGTTTTCAAATTTGAATAGTTTAAAATTTGAATTATTTGAAATTAGTGTGAATCACTAGTTTGTGAATAACTTAAATTTAAAAATCAGTAAAGGCATGAAAGAATTTGTTTGCACATAAATTTTCTTCGTGTTTCAAATGCCAAAACACATAACTACCCTAACTATTACAGAGATTCCCTCCTGGGTGTGAAACACAAAAGAAAGTGATGATAGTGAAGCTGATCACATCCCAGATCTTTGGGTGTGAAACTTTTTCTTCGCGTGTGTCCCTTTGCGCCATAACCATGAAAAATCTTCATCATTTAACGGGATTCTCGGGTCAATATTCACTGTGAATGGAGCAATTTCATCAAACTTTTCATAATCTTCTGACATGTCTGTCTTGTCATCCACTCCCACGATGTTTCTCTTCCCAGAGAGAACTCTGTGCCGCTTTGGCTCATCATACGATGCATTCGCTTCCTTATCTTTTCTTTTTCTTGGCTTGGTAGACATGTCCTTCACATAGAAAACATGTGCCACATCATTGGCTAGGACGAATGGTTCATCTGCATATGCAAGATTGTTGAGATCCACTGTTGTCATTCCATACTGCAGTTCTTCTGTTACCCCGCCTCGTGTCATATTGACCCATTTGCAGCGAAACAAAGGGACCTTCAAACCACATCGATAGTAAAGTTCCCATATGTCTTGTATATAACCATAATATGTTTCCTTTCCTGTCTTGGTTTCTGCATCAAAGCGGACACCACTGTTTTGGTTGGTGCTCTTCTTATCTTGGGCGATCATGTAAAATGTATTACCATTTATCTCGTACCCTTTGAAAGTCATTATATTCGAAGATTGTAACTGGGACAGCAAGTACAGGTCATCTTCAATAGAGGAGTCATGCATGGTACGTGTCTGCAACCAGCTGGCGAAACTCCTGGTTTGTTCACGTGTAATCCAGTCATGAGACCGCTCCGGGTGTTTGGAGCATAGCAAATTCATGTGTTCAGCCATATACGGAGCCACCAAGGCGGAATTCTGTAGAACTGTGTAGTGTGCTTCAGTGAGAGAATGTCCATCCATACATATTATTTGTTCCCCTCCTAGCGTGCCTTTTCCATCCAGTCTGCCCTTATGCCGCGATTCCGGAACACCAATCGGCTTAAGGTCAGGAATAAAGTCAATACAAAACTCAATGACCTCCTCATTTTCATGGCCCTTGGAGATGCTTCCTTCTGGCCTAGCACGGTTATGACCATATTTCTTTAAGACTCCCATGAACCTCTCAAAGGGGAACATATTGTGTAGAAATACAGGACCCAAAACATTAGTCTCTTCGCATAGGTGAACTAGGACGTGTGTCATGATGTTGAAGAAGGATGGCGGGAACACCAACTTGAAACTGACAAGACATTGCACCAAATCATTCTCTAACCTTGGTATGATTTCTGGATCGATTACCTTCTGAGAGATTGCATTGAGAAATGCACATAGCTTCACAATGGCTAATCGAACGTTTTCCGGTAGAAGCCCCCTCAATGCAACCGGAAGCAGTTGCGTCATAATCACATGGCAGTCATGAGACTTTAGGTTCTGGAACTTTTTCTCTGCCATGTTTATTATTCCCTTTATATTCGACAAGAAGCCAGACGGTACCTTAATACTAAGCAGGCATTCAAAGAAGATTTCCTTCTCTTCTTTCGTAAGAGCGTAGCTTGCATGACCCTGATGTATGCCGTATTTTCCGTGCATACGTTGCTAGTCCTCCCGTGCCTCAGGTGTATCTTTTGTCTTCCCATACACACCCAAGAAGCCAAGCAGGGTCACACAAAGATTCTTCGTCACGTGCATCATGTCGATTGCGGAGCGGACCTCTAGGTCTTTCCAATAGGGCAGGTCCCAAAATATAGATTTCTCTCCACATGGGTGCGCGTCCCTCGGCGTCATTCGGAAAAGGTTGTCCACCAGGACCCTTTCCAAAGACCACCTTCAAATCCTTGACCATATCATGTACATCAGCACCAGTATGGTGGCGAGGCTTCGTCCGGTGATCCGCCTCACCTTTGAAATGCTTGCCTTTCTTTCTTATGGGATGCCTGCTCGGAAGAAATTGACGATGTCCCAGGTACACATTCTTC
This sequence comes from Triticum monococcum, assembly GCA_034509565.1. Classification (NCBI taxonomy): domain Eukaryota; kingdom Viridiplantae; phylum Streptophyta; class Magnoliopsida; order Poales; family Poaceae; genus Triticum; species Triticum monococcum. The sequence continues at coordinate 680,193,786 of CM067845.1, forward strand.
TTACAATTAGCCAAAGATATACTGTCGGTATCGTCCAAACAGTGCGTGCATGCGTGGTATCCCTTGTTTGTCTGTCCTGAAAGGTTACTGAGAGCAGGCCAATCATTGATGGTCACGAAAAGCAACGCCTTTAGGTCAAATTCTTCCCCCATGTGCTCATCCCACGCACGTACACCTATTCCACTCCACAGTTGTAAGAGTTCTTTAACTAATGGCCTTAGGTAAACATCAATGTCGTTGCCGGGTTGCTTAGGGCCTTGGATGAGCACTGGCATCATAATGAACTTCCGCTTCATGCACAACCAAGGAGTAAGGTTATACAAACATAGAGTCACGGGCCAGGTGCTATGGTTGCTGCTCTGCTCCCCAAAAGGATTAATGCTATCTGCGCTTAGACCAAACCATACGTTCCTTGCGTCATCTGCAAACTCCTTCCCGTACTTTCTTTCGATTTTTCTCCACTGCGACTCGTCAGCGGGTACTCTCAACTTTCCGTCTTTCTTACGGTCTTCTCTGTGCCATCGCATCGCCTTGGCATACTCTTTGTTTTGGAACAAACGTTTCAACCGTGGTATTATAGGAGCATACCACATCACCTTGGCAGGAATCTTCTTCCTGGGGCGCTCGCCCTCGACATCACCAGGGTCATCGCGGCTGATCTTATAGCGCAATGCACCGCATACCGGGCAAGCGTTCAAATCCTCGTACTCACCGCGGTAGAGGATGCAATCATTAGGGCATGCATGTATCTTCTGCACCTCTAACCCTAGAGGGCAGACAGCCTTCTTTGCTTGGTACGTACTCTCGGGCAATTCGTTGAACTTTGGAAGCATATCCTTTATCATTACCAGCAACTTTCCAAATTCCTTGTCAGATACACCATTCTCTGCCTTCCATTGCAGCAATTCCAGTGTGATGCCCAGCTTTTTCTTGACACCTATGCAATTCGGGTACAACAATTTTTTGTGATCCTCTAACATGTGCTGCAACTTCTTCTTCTCCAAATCACTTGTGCAGTTTCTCTTTGCATCGGCAATGGCCCGACTGTCGTGGTTCTAAGTATGACAGTGATGTAGGGGGTAAGTATGGAGAGGCAAGATCTTAGCTATGGAGAAGTTGTAAGGATGCAAGGTTTACGAGTTCAGGCCCTTCTCAGAGGAAGTAATAGCCCTACGTCTCGGAGCCCGGAGGCGGTCGACTGGATTATGTGAGTATGAGTTACAGAGGTGCGAACCCTTGTCTCGGAGGAGGGGGTGGCTTATATAGAGTGCGCCAGGACCCCGGCCAGCCCACATTACGAAGGGTTCAATGTACATTAAGGCTGGGCGTTACTGATAACGCTAGTAATAAAGTGCTATGATGACCATAAAAGCTACTTAATGACTGACTGTTAGCGTGCGGAGTGACCTTAGGTCTCCTGGCTGTCGAGTGGTTGCATCTTGGTCGAGTGATTGCTTCTTGATCGAGTGTCTTTGAGTCTGTCGAGTGGAACACCTCCAAGTCGATTGAAAGGTGATTTCTTCTAGAGATGTCCTAGGGTAGGGCAGTTAGGACAGGTCCGTGACCCTACCCTAGGTACATAGCTTCATCATTAGCCCCCGAATGGGTCGAGGTTTGAGTGGGGAAGGAGTTGAGGACTTCTCCGACTCATTTTCCATGCCGTGAGCATATCTTGTTTCGGATCAACGGACCTGAGTGATGACAGCAACTTCCTTTTCAGTCGTCTTGATCCATTCTTAATTCTTCATCGAGTGAGTTTCTTTACTTGTAAGGCTCCGAGTGACGGTGCGGAGGAGATCTTTGGTCTGACAAGTTGTTTGCTGCCCGCGGATTTCGTGGGATCCGAATTTTGGGAAGCGCGCGGGACGGGGGGGCGCAGTAATCGGATGGGATAGAGCGGAGCCGCCTCGATCCCCGCGCCACCTTTTTCGCCACATATCGCTCGCGCGGTCGTTACGGGATTTGACAGAGCCATCTGGGCCTACCTGTCAGCCACTCGGAAGCGGCCTCATATAAGGCGTTGGACCGGAGTCTCCCGAACAGTGCGCCCCATTACCTCTTCTCCTCCTCACGCCTCTCCGCTGCGCTCGTTCTCTCCCCAGCTCCACCGCACCACGCGCGTCTCGCCAGCGACAATGGTGAAGGAGAAGACCGCAGCTCTGGAGCGGGCAAAGAAGGCGACGGCGAGGTCGAAGGGGAAGGCGACGGGCCAGGGCGGATCTTCCTCGCGGACTGGCCTGCCGAAGGGTTGGATCCAGGGTGACTGGATCCACTCGAGGATCTCCCAAGAAGACCTCGATGACCTGGCCGAGGGAGGGCTGATCCCCTACGACTCGGCATGGCTTCCGAGGAAGGAATCCGAGCTGCAACCCCGGGAGGGTGAGCGCGTTCTTCTTGCCACCCACGTCGACCGTGGGTTTTCCTTGCCTCCTCATCCTTTCTTCCGAGGGTTTCTGAACTTCTTTGGGGCTCAACTCCACAATTTTACCCCCAACTCAAACGTTTATCTTCCCGCGTTCATTTCCTTGTGTGAGAACTTCCTGGGTTGTTGGCCTCACTGGGGTCTTTTCAAGCATATTTTCACTTGTCGCTCCTAGACAGTGAAAAAGGATAATCCGAGTGACGAGAGGACCCAAGTGATCCAGATGTGTGGGGGTCTGGGCATCCAGACGAGGGGGAAAGCTCCTTTCCATCCATGATTCTTCCCGACTCAATTCGCGGATGGCAATCGACTTGGTTCTACTGTAAAGACCAGTCGACGCCAGGGCAATCGACTGGCCTTCCTCCCTTTACCATGGACCGTGTGGAAAAACCCTCCCCTTTGAAGGTGCTCCTGGAGGAGAAGGCGCACGTGAAGGTGTTGGTCAACCGAGTGGTCCAGCTTATTCGTGACGGGGTCACTGGTATGGATCTCTTGGAGGTCTTCCTTCAGCGGCGCATCCAGCCTCTCCAAGCCCGAGACCATGCGATGTGGATGTATTCGGGTCTTGAAGACTCCACTCGGATCCACCCGGAGGAGGTCGACGACGACACACTAGAGAAGTGGCTGTCGAGCATTACCAGGAACAAGGACAATCCCAGAGGAGCCAAGAGAGTTCCCCCATTCGACCAGTCGCATGCACCAGAGCAGGTCTGATTCTGAGTTTTTGCTCGTAATCTGAACTTACTCGCGCAGTTGTCTGTATTGCATCGACTGACTTTGTCCTTCCTGCTTTCTTTCAGGCCATTATTGAAATGTATTCGATGCCCAACAGGGCGCAAGAGCAAGCTCTAGAAGGCGAGGCGGGTGGTGGCGAAAGTGGCGAGTGGACTTCCGATGGTGAAGGGGATGGAGGAAGCGACGACTCCAGTGATGGGGAAGAAGTCGAGTCACCTCCTCGCATAGAGAGACGATCCAAGCTTGACCAAGATCGGCCGAGTGCCCGCGACAAGGCAACTGCTCAGGTTGGTCAGTCTTCAAAACGTCCTCGGATCTCTTCACCAACCACGATTGAGAAGGCGCCCAAGCACCTCAAAGTTGCAGAGCCGAAGACCCGGAAGGCGCTGCCGAAGATCGAGATCGATATCCCTGTCGCCTCCACGTGAGTGTCTCTCCTTGTATTCACTCGACGCTCCGCGCTGTTTGTTTTTCTTGTTTTAACTGGACGAACTTTGGAATTGTCAGCGCTGCCACTTCCGGGACCTTAGCTTACAGGGATGATGATGAGGTGATGGAGGATGCAGTCACTTCTAATCCGGGTATGACTTCTGCCATACTGTCTTTGTTCACTCGATTCAACTGCAATGTGCACCATTGGGTTACGTGATTTTGGCAATTGAACTTTGCACATCTCCCAACATTATTGACCTCCTTGATGATGATGAAGAGCCCGATAGGCCTTTGACGAGGAAGAATAGGCGAGCTCCTACAAGCGAGGCGCCATAGTCGACGCCGAGGGCGGAACCAATCGTTCAGGACACTGGTGACGTTAATGGGGGTTCTTTTACCTTCGTCGAGCCCCTGTCGAGTGCCTTGCCTTCTTCATCGGCTGCTCAGGCCCCTGTCGACCCGCCTTCAGTTTTTGCGACCCATCATGTCCCAGAGGACGAGGTGAATGCTGCTAGGGAAGCCATACGCCAGGCGGGCATTATGATGGAGAAGATGAAGACAGTGCGGGACGCCAGCCAAGCTGCCTATGATGCCAGCTCGGCTCTCCAGAGCAACGCTCAGGTTAGTCGGCTATCTAAAGATTCTTTCCGAAAATCTTTGCATCTGTACACCCACTGGGTGCGTCGATTGAAGTTTTGGACTAGTGGGGGCATGCAGAGTGCACCCACTGGGTGTAGTCCCCGAGGCTACGGTGGACTACTGGCAGTCGACTGTAGTCTTTGTATTTTGTCGAGTAAAAACTGAACTGGTAGTTTGTTTTTCCGCTCGATCCGATCGAGAGGAATCAGAACCGGTGGGGGCACACAAAGTGCACCCACTAGGTGTAGTCCCCGAGACTATGGTGGACTGTGGGCAGTCGACCGTAGTCTTAGTACTTAATGTCTTTGAATTTTTTTTGCTGTGGAATAATTTCTCCCCTTTGATTTCAGAAATCTTGTGATCTTGGAGCTCGCTTCGCTGATTTGGAGGGGCAGCAGATTCAACTAAAACTTGACTTGGAGCTAGCCAGGACAGAGCTGCAGAAGGTAAGAGACGGCGCCGCTGGTAAGACAAGTTTGTCGACTGGTTAGTTTTAGGCTCGAGCACCCTTCTGCTATTTCTGAATCAATCATCATTTCTTTGCAGAAAAACTGAGAGAAGCTTTGGCAAAAAAGGATCAGGATTTGGCTGCTGCCCAGAAGGAGGCTGACGACAGGACCGCTCTGGCCGAACAGAAGCTGGCTTCAGTCGGCCAGTTGGAAGAAGAGAATACTAGGCTGAAGACTGCTCTGAATGACTCCAACAAGGAGTGCACGCGCTGGAAGAAGCCGAATCTCGTTCAAGGCGAGAAAATGGAAGGCATTGCTCGCAGGAGGGATGACCTGGAGAGCTATCTGAGGAGTCTTGCCAAAAAGTTGTACATCAAGCTTGAAGGTGCACATTCTGTTCCGACTGATTTTTTTTGTGTCGACTCAGTGTATGAAAATTGACTTATACTTGGATCGTGAATGCAGAGTTTTGCCAGAACTTTGAAGAGGAGACTGGGCGGATCGAACCAGGTTTGGATCCAATCAACTCTCCCGTGAAAGATGAAACTGCCATGAATCTGCTCCGACTGGAATCTCGCATCGACGGTGCCGTGGATTACCTGGCTCGACTGAAGGTTGCCATGTCATGGATCGACCCGGCACTTTGGCCAGAGGCTACGCTCCAAAACAATCTTGAGTCTCTGATGACTCGACTTAACGGAATCCCTGACCGAGTGCAAGAGTGGAAGAAGTCTTCTTCTCGGTGTGGCGCTGATGTGGCTCTGTCCTTGGTTCGTGTCCACTGCATGGAGGTGCGACAAGACAAGATGGCCGCAATCAAGGTCGCCAACACCCAGAAGCACGACTTCCGAACTTTCATGGAGACTTTCATAGCTGCCGCCACTTGGATTGCCGATGGCGTCGACCTGGATGAGTTCGTCGAGCCTGCCAGCCCTCCTCCCGCGGAGTGAACAAACTCTTATGTCCCACCTTAAATTTGCCTCAGAATGCCGAGTGGTTTTTGTAACCGTTAAACTTTTTTGGACTGCATGCCCGAGTACTTCGATCTGTGATCCGGAACTTTTAGAATTTATTTGAACTTGGTTTACCGTTGAATATCTTTATGAATCTCCTGCCGAGTGAACCCATTCTTCATTTGAGACAACTTTTTGTATTCGGAGCGCAGCCTCGAAGGAGAGGGAAGCAGTCGACCCATGTCTTGTATTTTTGGCGAAGCTCTCCAGGAGAAGGTGGCGGTCGACCCACACCCTGTTACTGCAGAGTGGGACGGAGCGCACATTGTATTTGTGGCGAAGCTCTCCAGGAGAACGTGGCAGTCGACCCACACCCTGTTATTGCAGAGCGGGACGGAGCGCACGTTGTATTTGTGGCGAAGCTCTCCAGGAGAAGGTGGCGGTCGACCCACACCCTATTATCGCAGAGCGAGACCGAGCGCATGTTGTATTTGTGGCGAAGCTCTCCAGGAGAAGGTGGTAGTCGACCTGCCCCTCGTCGTCCTTGAGGACTGAGATGTGTTTCGTACTTAGGCGAGTACTGGACTGCAGCTAAGCCCCCGAGTGGGAGGATTGCTCTCCACTCGGTAGGATTTTTTCTAACTTAGGCGAGTGCCGGACTGCAGCTAAGTCTTCTAGTGAGAGAACTTAGGCGAGTACTGGACTACAGCTAAGCCCCCGAGTGGGAGGGTTGCTCTCCACTCGGTAGGATTTTTCAAACTTAGGTGAGTGCCTGACTGCAGCTAAGTCTCTAAGTGGGAGAACTTAGGTGAGTACTGGACTGCAGCTAAGCCCCCGAGTGGGAGGATAGCTCTCCACTCGGTAGGATTTTTCAAACTTAGGCGAGTGCCTGACTGCAGCTAAGTCTCTAAGTGGGAGAACTTAGCCAAGTACTAGACTGCAGCTGAGCCCCCGAGTGGGAGGATTGCTCTCCACTCAGTAGGATTTTTCAAACTTAGGCGAGTGCCTGACTGTAGCTAAGTCTCTAAGTGGGAGAACTTAGGCGAGTACTGGACTGCAGCTAAGCCCCCGAGTGGGAGGATTGCTCTCCACTCGGTAGGATTTTTCAAACTTAGGCGAGTGCCTGACTGCAGCTAAGTCTCTAAGTGGGAGAACTTAGGCGAGTACTGGACTGCAGCTAAGCCCCCGAGTGGGAGGATAGCTCTCCACTCGGTAGGATTTTTCAAACTTAGGCGAGTGCCTGGCTACAGCTAAGTCTCTAAGTGGGAGAACTTAGGCGAGTACTGGACTGCAGCTGAGCCCCCGAGTGGGAGGATTGCTCTCCACTCGGTAGGATTTTTCAAACTTAGGCGAGTGCCTGACTGCAGCTAAGTCTCTAAGTGGGAGAACTTAGGCGAGTACTGGACTGCAGCTAAGCCCCCGAGTGGGAGGATTGCTCTCCATTCGGTAGGATTTTTCAAACTTAGGCGAGTGCCTGATTGCAGCTAAGTCTCTAAGTGGGAGAACTTAGGCGAGTACTGGACTGCAGCTAAGCCCCCGAGTGGGAGGATTGCTCTCCACTCGGTAGGATTTTTCAAACTTAGGTGAAACGGATTCGCAGCTGAGCCCCCGAGTGGGAGGCTGGCTCGCCACTCGGTAGGAAACTGTTTTTACAAACTTAGGCGAAGCGGATTCGCAGCTAAGCCACCCACTGGGGGATTTCTTATGCAAACAAAAACAATAATAATCACTGGGAAGATTATAACACTCTTGTCTTTGATAAATAAACTACAGGAGTTTTTCTTATTACATCTCATCCGAGTGAGAATTCAAGTATAAAAGGGGCGGAGTAGCTCCGCATTCCAGGCTCGTGGCTCATCAATCTGGCGATCGACATTGTAGAGGTGGTATGCTCCATTGTGGAGGACTCTGGTGACTATGAAGGGGCCTTCCCAAGTAGGAGAAAGCTTGTGTGGTTTCTGCTGATCCACTCGAAGGACTAAGTCTCCTTCTTGGAAGGCTCGGCTCTTCACGTTTCTGGCATGGAATCGACACAAGTCTTGCTGATAGATGGTCGATCGGATCAGGGCCATTTCTCTTTCTTCTTCTAGGAGGTCGACTGCGTCCTGCCGGGCTTGTTCTACTTCATCTTCTGAGTAGAGCTCGACTCTGGGAGCGTAGTGAAGCAGGTCACTCGGTAAGACCGCCTCGGCTTCGTAGACCAAAAAGAATGGGGTTCTTCCGGTCGATCGATTCGGGGTTGTCCTCAATCCCCAAAGGACTGATGGGAGCTCATCGACCCATGCACCTGCTGCGTGCTTGAGATCGTGCATCAATCGGGGTTTCGGTCCTTTGAGAATTAGGCCATTTGCCCTTTCTGCTTGCCCATTCGACTGGGGGTGAGTGACCGAAGCATAGTCGACCCGAGTGCCCTGAGAGGCGCAAAAGGCCCTGAACTTGTCGGAATCGAAGTTTGACCCATTGTCCGTGATGATACTGTGCGGAACTCCATATCTGAATATCAACTCTCTGATGAAACTGATAGCGGTGCAAGCATCGAGATTCTTGATAGGCTTGGCTTCAATCCATTTGGTGAACTTGTCGACTGCTACCAGCACATGAGTGAAGCCGCTCCTGCCTGTTCTCAGTGGCCCAACCATGTCCAGCCCCCAAACAGCGAAGGGCCAGACGAGTGGAATGGTTTTCAGGGCTGACGCGGGCTTGTGCGGCATATTGAAGTAATACTAACATCCTTCACATTTGTCAACTATCTCTTTTGCCATCTCATTGGCCCTTGGCCAGTAGAACCCCGCTCGGTATGCTTTAGCCACAATGGTCCGAGAGGACGCATGATGACCACAGGTCCCCGAGTGGATATCGTTAAGGATCATCTGACCTTCTTCTGGTGTGATACACTTCTGGCCGACCCCAGTCGCGCTTTCTCTATATAACTGTCCCTTTATGACTGTAAAGGCCTTGGATCGACGGATGATCTGTCGAGCCTCTTCTTCGTCTTCTGGGAGTTCTTTCCTTAGGATGTACGCGATGTACGGTTCTGTCTAGACAGGAGTAATAACCAACACTTCCATGATCAGATCGACCACAACTGGAACTTCAACTTCAATCGGATCCGTGGCGCTTTTTGGCTGCGGGGCCTCTTCCGTGAAGGGATCCTCCTGGACTGATGGTGTGTGGATGTGTTCCAAAAACACATTGCTGGGAATGGCTTCTCTTTTGGAACCTATTTTTGCCAAATCATCAGTTGCTTGATTTTTCAGTCGGGGTATGTGATGAAGCTCTAACCCCTCGAATTTCTTCTCCAGCTTTCTCACTGCATTGCAATAACCAGTCATGGCTGGACTTCTGACATCCCATTCCTTCATCACCTGATTAACCACCAAATCTGAGTCGCCATAGACCATGAGGCGACGGACGCCGAGTGAGATGGCCATGCGCAACCCATATAAAAGTGCTTCATATTCTGCCTTGTTATTGGAGGAATCAAAGTGGATTTGAAGAACATATCTGAGTTTATCTCCTCTGGAGGAGACCAACACCACTCCGGCACCGGAACCACTCAGCATCTTGGAGCCGTCGAAGAACATAGTCCAATGCTCCGAGTGAATCTGAGTCGGCAGCTGCTGTTCAATCCACTCGGCGACGAAATCTGCAATTGCCTGGGACTTGATAGCTTTCTTTGCCTCAAACTTGATATCTAGGGGAAGGAGTTCAATCGCCCATTTTGCCACTCGACTAGTTGCATCCCTGTTATGCAGGATCTCTGACAATGGAGCGTCGCTGACGACTATAATGGAATGATCAGAGAAGTAATGAGCAACTTTCTTTGTGGTCATATAAATCCCATATACAATCTTCTGATAGTGAGGATATCTTTGCTTCGATGGGGTCAAGACTTCAGAAATATAATATACTGGGCGCTGAACTTTGAAGGTTTTCCCTTCTTCTTCCTGCTCGACCGTAAGTACTGTACTGACGACTTGTCCTGTGGCTGCAATGTAAAGCAGCAAAGGCTCCTTGCTGATTGGGGCAGCAAGCACCGGCCGGGTGGAGAGTAGAGCTTTGAGCTCTGCAAACGCTGCATCAGCTTCAGGAGTCCACTCGAACTTGTCGGACTTCTTCATCAATCGTTAAAAAAGGCAATGCCTTTTCACCGAGACGAGATATGAATCGACTTAGGGCAGCCAAGCAACCAGTAAGCTTCTGGACATTGTGCACCCGCGCAGGGCTTTTCATTCGGAGTATAGTGCCAACTTTTTCTGGATTGGCGTCGATTCCCCGTTCGGAAACGAGAAAACCGAGTAAATTTCCACCAGGGACTCCGAATGTACACTTTGATGGATTAAGCTTGATATCATACCTCCTGAGGTTGGCAAAGGTTTCAGCAAGGTCAGTCAGCAGGTCGGAACCCTTCCGTGACTTGACCACAATATCATCCATGTATGCTTCCACATTCCGACTGATTTGAGTGATTAAACACTTTTGAATCATCCTCATGAATGTGGCTCCGGCATTCTTGAGGCCGAACAGCATGGTAACATAACAGAAGCACCCGAATGGAGTGATGAAAGCTGTCTTGATCTCGTCAGGTCCATACAGACGGATCTGATGGTACCCGGAATAGGCGTCTAAGAAAGACAGTCGCTCACATCCCGCAGTCGAGTCGACTATCTGGTCGATGCGGGGGAGAGGAAAATGATCTTTCGGGCAGGCCCGATTGATATGTTTAAAGTCAATGCACATGCGAAGTGAATTGTCCTTCTTGGGGACCATGACAACGTTGGCGAGCCACTCGGAGTGGTAGATTTCTCGGATGAACTCCGCTGCTAAGAGCCGAGCCACCTCCTCGCCAATAGCTTTTCTCTTTTGGACGGCGGACCGTCGAAGATGTTCCTTGACGGGTTTTACTTTTGAGTCGACTCTCAGGCGATGCTCAGCCAGCTCCCTGGGAACACCTGGCATGTCAGAAGGCTTCCATGTGAAGATGTCCCAGTTCTCACGGAGGAACTGGATGAGCGCTTCTTCCTATTTGGAGTCGAGTGTTGTCGAGATATGAGTCGGGGCGGCGCTGGGGTCGGTCGGGTGGATGTGAGCTGTCTTCGTGTCGCCAGTCGACTGGAAAGCTGACTCTGTAGCGGGCTTCTTGGCTTGCAACAGATCACTCGGGTCTGCAGTCTTCTGGTATTCCTGCAACTCCACCACTGCCATCTGTGCATCGGCGATCTTCGAACCCTTCTGAAAACATTCTTCCGCTTTCTTCCGATTGCCCGTAATGGTGATCACACCTTTGGGGCCAGGCATCTTCAATTTGAGATACACGTAACATGGTTGGGCCATGAAGCGTGCATAAGCCGGCCTGCCCAAAATAGCGTGATAGGCACTCTGGAAGTCTACAACTTCAAATGTCAACTTTGCTTTGCGGTAATTCTTGGAATCACCGAAAACCACATCAAGAGCAATCTGGCTGAGTGATTCAGCCTTCTTCCCAGGAATGACTCCATGGAAACTCATGTTGCTGGCACTGAGTCTGGACATCGGAATGCCCATCCCCTTCAATGTCTCAGCGTATAATATGTTCAAACCACTGCCACCATCCATCAGGACTTTGGTCAGTCGAGTGCCTTCAACAATTGGGTCGACCGCCAAAGCTTGCCTCCCAGGGGTGGCGATGTGCGTTGGGTGGTCGGACTGGTCGAATGTTATGGCAGTCTGAGACCATTTCAGGTAACTAGGTGTCGCCGGAGCGACCATATTCACCTCTCGGTTAATAACTTTCAGTCGACTTTTGCTCTCAACATCAGCAAAAATCATCAGGGTGGAGTTGACTTGAGGGTATCCGTCATCACTGTCTTCTTTGTCCTCGACCTTGTCTGACTCCTTTTCCTTACCCTTGGGTTGCTTGCCCTGGAACTGCTGGATCAAGAGTCGACACTGCCGAGTGGTATGTTTCGGGTAAATGAAATTACCCTCTTCATCTTTCTTTGTGTGGACGAGACATGGTAAGTCCAACACATCATTTCCCTCCTGGTCTTTAACCTTTTTGGGGTTCCAATGCCCTTTAGGTTTCCCTTTAGACTTTCCTTGGGCCAAAGCTAAGGCTTCCCCGGGAGGCGCTGGCTCGGCTTTCCGCTTCTGTTTCCGATTGGAATTGACTCCGGTTTCTTGGGCGACTGACTTGAGCTTGCCACTCCTGAGTCGATCCTCATCTTCACCATTAGCGTACTTGGTGGCAATCTCCATCATCCGATTCAGGGACATATCTCCGGTTCGACCGAATTTCAAATTCAGTTCTCTGTACTTGACGCCTTCCTTGAAGGCACAAACTACTTGGTGGTCAGGCACATTCTCCACCGAGTGATGTAACGTGATCCATCTCTGGATGTAATCCCTCAAAGTTTCATTCGGCTTTTGCACACAAGACCGCAGTTCCGTCAGTCCTGCCGGTCGCTTGCATGTGCCTTCAAATGTGGTGACAAACACTCGGGAGAGATCTTCCCAAGTGTAAATGCTGCTAGGCGGTAACTGGTTTAGCCACGCTCTGGCCGAGCCCTCCAACATGAGAGGCAGGTGCTTCATGGCCACTTCATCATTGCCGCCGCCAATCTGGACGGCCACTCGGTAGTCCTCAAGCCAAGTATCGGGCTTGGACTCACCAGTGAACTTACTGACTCTAGTCGCCAACCTGAAATTGGGAGGAATCACAGCAGCCCTGATGGCTCTACTAAAGCACTCTGGCCCCGAAACATGTACTCTGCTGCTGGTAGGTGCATCTCTGCCGTGGCCTTCTCGGTGAGCCCTGTTCCTGTCGACCAGACCTTGGACGAGGATGGATCTCGCGTCAAAGCCTGGCCCTCTGGGGTCGACTGGAATCCTTCGCCCACCACTATGAGGGCGCCTGTCATCCTGCTGGCGAGGCACATACGACCCGTTCCTCGGGGGTGGCGTGGGCACTCGACGTCGACCGTCACGATCGACTCGGTGATCATACTGCTCATGGTTCCTGTACTGGTCACGCCGGTCTCCAAGTCCCTCACGCCTCGGGGGTGATCTCGGGCTGTGAGCCGACTGGACTGTGTCCGCGGCAACGGATCTGCTGTGAATTCTGTTCCGCGACTGAGAAATAGCGGAATTCTGATCTCCTGCTGCCCGGAGTAACGCTCTGATCTGCAGCAAGCCTCTGCCAGCCTCCGACTGGGAAGGCTGAATCGACTCCGCTATACGGGCCGCAGCTGCTAAATTCTGTATCAGAGTTCGATATACCTGCGGGGGCGGGAAGAGCTGATGTCGACTGGATTCGGGAACCCGTTGTCACGCACGCTCGTCGAGTGCTCGCTGGAGGTTCTCCAGTCGAGTGCGCTCGGCCAAGTTTTCCAGGCGTGCGTCCTCCAAGGCGCGAGCCTCGGGGGTTTCTCCAACGATAGGAGTGTGCAGTGCATCCACGTTCCGGCGACGAAGTTCTTCTCTCTGCAGCAACGTGAGAGGCTCGGGAAGATACTCCTCATGGGGAAGCGACGGGTCGCCTCCTCCCGTGCCTCCGTCGGTGCGGGTAAAACCGGGAGGACTGGGCGGTCCATCGACCATCAGAACCTCCGCTGCCGGATCGCTGTTGTCGCACTCGGATGCAGTCTCTTCGGAGCCAGTCGAACAGGCCATAGAGGGATTCATCGGGCTCGATCGCCGCGACTTGAGGGGTGGCCGACTGACGTGCCACCGCGTGTCTCACCCATCGCTGAAGTCTCGACCGACCGAAGCGCTTGCGCCGGCGGGAAACGGGGAGGGAGGACAACACAGGAGCCGACCAGTAGGGGGGCGATGGTTGCCGCAGGAGAACGCCGTAGACGCACGCGCTAAAGTGCATTGCCCCGTGGACTGGGAGTGCGTCAACGTCAAGCGGAGCCTCCCGAAGCCAGGCGGAGTCGGCGGCGATGAACGTGAGCGCGCCGAGACGGATCTCGCGGCCCTCCACCAAAACTCTGTCGAAAACCATGATGATTCGGGTCGGAAAAGATCGTAACTCCTCCAACAAAACGCTAAAACACCGGCCCCAAGGTGGGCGCCGACTGTCGTGGTTCTAAGTCTGACAGTGATGTAGGAGGGTAAGTATGGAGAGGCAAGATCTTAGCTATGGAGAAGTTGTAAGGACGCAAGGTTTACGAGTTCAGGCCCTTCTCGAAGGAAGTAATAGCCCTACGTCTCGGAGCCCGGAGGCGGTCGACTGGATTATGTGAGTATGAGTTACAGAGGTGCGAACCCTTGTCTCAGAGGAGGGGGTGGCTTATATAGAGTGCGCCAAGACCCCGGCCAGCCCACGTTACGAAGGGTTCAATGTACATTAAGGCTGGGCGTTACTGATAACGCTAGTAATAAAGTGCTATGATGACCATAAAAGCTACTTAATGACCAACCGTTAGCGTGCAGAGTGACCTTAGGTCTCCTGGCCGTCGAGTGGTTGGATCTTGGTCGAGTGATTGCTTCAGGGTCGAGTGTCTTCGAGTCTGTCGAGTGGAACACCTCCAAGTTGATTGAAAGGTGATTTCTTCTAGAGATGTCCTAGGGTAGGGCAGTTAGGACAGGTTCGTGACCCTACCCTAGGTACATAGCTTCATCACCGACCTAGATCATCAACGGGCTCATCCGATGCCTCTTCTTCAGCTTCTTCCCGCATTGACGGCTCAGCTTCTTCCCGCATTACCGGCTCGGCTTCTTCCCTCATTGTTGTATCATCGTATTCAGGGAACCTATGGCCAGGATAGCTGTCGTCGTCCTCTTCTTCTTCATTGTCTTCCATCATAACCCCTCTTTCTCCATGCTTGGTCCAAACATTATAGTGGGGCATGAAACCGGACTCAAACAGGTGGACGTGAATGGTTCTTGACATAGAGTAATTGCGACCATTCTTACAGCCAGCACATGGACAATGCATAAAACCATCCGCTCACTTGTTTGCCTCAGCCGCAAGCAGAAAAGTACTCATGCCATTAATGAACTCGGGAGAGCATCGGTCATCGACATCCATTGCCGGCTCATCTTCAATACACAGCACCGAAAACATAAAATTAATACAATACATAAAGTTCATACATAAAGTTCATACATAAAGAGCATACAACACTTCAATGCAACAAACAAATAACTCTCTAGCTAAAGAATTTAAATGCAACAACAAATGCGATCAACATCGCAACTAAGGTAACAATTGATCCAACAGCATAATGATACCAAGCCTCACTATGAATGGCATATTTTCTAATCTTCAAGCACATTTTCTCCATCTTAATCTTGTGATCATCGACGACATCGGCAACATGCAACTCCAGTTCCATCTTCTCCCCCTCAATTCTTTTCAATTTTTCCTTCAAATCCTCGTTTTCTCTTTCAACTAAATTTAACCTCTCGACAATAGGGTCGGTTGGAATTTCGGGTTCAACTACCTCCTACATACAAATATCTATGTCAACTTGATGGGCATAATTTGTCATAAACACGAAATGCAATGAATAGTTTTAAAAGAGAATATACCACATCCGAATCATAACCCGGACAAGGGCCGACGGGGACGGATATCAAAACCATCACGCTATGCATAACAAACAACGTATGGGTAAGATAATTATACGAGTAACTATATATCCAAATCACACAAACATCATTTTTTTTATATAAAACATCATGAACAAGAGGCTCACCACAAGGTGGTGCCGGCGATGGGACGTTGCGAGCGATCGACGGTGGTTACGACGGAGATTTAGAAGGTACTAAGTAAACCACACCTACATATGCAAAACTAAGTGTTATTTTTTACCTCAAATTGCATATAAATCAAATACTAGCACATATATATAATTCCTCCCAAATTACTAAACTCAATAATCAATCACTATATAAAGCATTGCACGAGCTAATCAAGCAATGAGAGATGAAAGAAAAGAGTTGCTAACCTTTGTGATCATTTGAATGGATGGGGGCCTTCAAATCTTGGGCAAAATGTGTGATGAGCTTGAGAGGAAGAGGGAAAAGAACAGAGAGGAGAGGGGAAAGGGGAAGAACAGAGCGAGCTCGGGTGGACGAAGGGTCTATGTAGGACGACCTTTAGTACCGGTCCGTGATACGACCCGGTACTAAAGGTGCTGGAGGGGGCCCGGACTGACAACATCCTGCCACCACTCACTTTAGTACTGGTTCGTGGCACGAACCGGTGCTAAAGGTTCGCCACAAACCAGTACTAATGAGAGCGGCCCGGCTAGCCGTTGGAACCGGCACTAATGTACACATTAGTGCCGGCTCAAATTCAAACCGGCACTAATGTGCTTCACGTTTGACCCTTTTTCTACTAGCGTTACTTCATTCAATCCTCGATAATCAACAACCATCCTTAATGATCTATCCTTTTTCTCCACTAGAAGTACTGGTGATCCCCAAGGTGACGAACTTGGGCGAATGTAACCTTTATCTAGTAACTCCTTAATCTGCTTCTTAATTTCCACCAAATCCTTTGCAGGCATCCTGTATGGTCTCTTTGATATTGGCCCTGTGCCTGGCAATAGCTCAATCAAAAACTCAATATCTCTATCCGGTGGCATGCCTGGCAACTCTTCTGGAAATACTTCAGGGAAATCCATTACCACTGGTACTTCCTCCTGCACAACTCCTGTTAAACAATTTACTTGAGTCCCTTTTGGCACATGTCGGGATACATACTTGATCCTTCTCCCTTCTGGGGTGGTAAGCAAAATTGTCTTCCTGGCGCAATCGATGTTTCCTCCATACATCGACAGCCAATCCATACCCAGAATTACATCCAATCCTTGTGATTCCAAAATGATTAAATCCGAGGGAAACACATGCCTACCTATACTCAATGGCACTTGAAAACATCCTTGACTGGCCATATACTCCGCTCCTGGTGAGCTTACTAGCATAGGTGTTCTAAGAACCTTAGTGGGCAAGTTATACTTATCCACAAATCCCCTTGATATGTATGAATGCGATGCACCAGTAGCAAAAAGAACAGGTGAAGTAAATGACTTAACCAAAAACTTATCGATTACTGCATCCGGTTGCTCTTCAACCTCCTCCACGTTAACATGGTTCACCTGTCCCCTGTTGAAAGGGGTCGGCTTCTTCCCAGAGCTTCCATTGCCATTTTGGCCTTCAGGACATTCATTAGCATAATGTCTGGTCTTCTGGCACTTAAAGCAAGTGACTTGGCTCAGGTCCTTCTTGGCTGGGGTTGATGGGTTGGTACGGTTCTGGCCGTTGCTTCCTCCATTGCCATTACCATTCTTGATGCCGTTGTGATTGTGCGAGCTACCTCCTCCATGGGTATGCTGAAGATGTCCTCCCGATCTAGGGGTAAAACGTGGCTTCTGTTGAGCTCCAGAATTGTACTTCCCTTCTCCATACTTCCTCGTGCGGTTCTCAATTTGTTGCTGCTTGCCTTCAATCATAAGAGCACGATCTACCAACTCCTGGTAGTTGTTGAAGGTTGCTACCATCAACTGCATGCTCAACTCATCATTTGGTCCTTCCAGAAACTTCTCCTGCTTAGCTGCATCCGTAGCAACGTCATCTGGGGCATAACGTGCTAATTTACTAAAGTCCTCCACATACTGGCCAACTGTCCGTCCTCCTTGGCGCAAGTTGCGAAACTCACGCTTCTTCACGGCCATAGCTCCTGCTGAAACATGGGCAGTTCGAAAAGCCTGCTGAAACTGGTCCCAAGTGACAGTGTCGACAGGGAAAGTGGCTGTGAAATTCTCCCACCATGATGCTGTGGGTCCTTCAAGCTGATGTGCGGCAAACTTCACCTTCTCCGCATCTATGCATCTTGCTGTGGTCAACTCTCTAGCTGTCTTGCGGAGCCAATCATCTGCTACTATCGGCTCGGTGCTACTGGAAAATACCGGCGGATTCAGCCTAAGAAAACGGGCTAAGTGATCAACAGGTGATGGTGGTGGTGGGTGGTTGTTGTTGTTCCCCTGATTCTGATTCTGGACTAGCAACTGCATCAATGTGTTCTGCTGCTGGATCAACTGGGTGAGCTCCGGTGGAAAGGTAAATCCGGGGTCACGTCTCGAAGGCATCTGAGGGTTTAGAAAAGATGAGATTTAAGAATAGAGGGGGTCTAAAGAGAAAACACTACCCATATGCACATGAGGCAAAACAAACAATTCACTTCATTCAATCAAACAAGGGCATACAATCGATCTAACTATCGCAAAAGTGCTCGAACTACTGTATTTACATGGTGGACTACTACTGCTAGTGAGGTGGTCTACTAGAAATATTTTTCGGTTGCAGACTCCATGATATCTTCTCCGGCTTCATCAACATAGTCATCATCACTGTCATCTGGGTCCGAGTCGGTGTCGTCGATGATGATGTAGTCTTCCGGACGAATCTCCTTGGGTTCTTCGTCTTCATCTACTGGTGTAGGGCCTCCCATAAATATCCCGATCTTCTTGATCAGATCGTCATTCTTCTCCACCAATACTTCAATTTCTTCTTCATAATCTTCACGTGTAGCCTTAAGTTCTTCCTCCAGTTCCTTGATTCTTGTCCTTGCCTTCTTCAGGTCTATCATGTCGGTGCACATCTGGTTCTCCTATCGTCGAATCTACTGGTTTAACTCCTGGATAAAAGCTGCAATTGATCTATCCTTTCTGGTGCTGATCATCTCCCAGTGTTCATCTCGGTGCCCACAAATCTGGTAGATAGTATCCTTGAGATCATTGCGGTAGACTTCTCCAATGCGTCCCATGGCGATGTGAGCTGCCATGCTCTTTCCTAGACTCCAAGTTGGTGCATCAAAAGAAAACTCTATGGGCTCAGTGACTGGCATGAACGTCCTTCCTAGAATTTGAACTTGAATCATCCAGCGCTCTTCTTCAGGTAAAGTGGCGTTGTAGGTTCCAGTGAAGCTTGGTACTCCTATGTTCAGGTATCTAGTGACTTCCTTCAAGTGACGTCCAAAGGGTGTATCGTCATCCAGTTGCGTGAACTTGTTCCTTGCATCCACCATCCTAAAGAGTAGAAAAGATGAGAGGTCAGAAGAGAAGAGAGTGAATAGTGATCTAGGTCTTTAGCTTAGTGGTCATGTCCTACAGTCAACGTGTGCTCTAATACCATCTCTGTAGCGACCAGACCTCAAACAGTCTGATCTCTGTGCTCAGGTGTCATCCCTGGATCAGTAATGCTGACACCACACAGTACTCAGAGGATTTATAACAGAGTAGCAATCACACACTTATTACATCGAGTGTCTCAATAGAGAACTTATTACAATAAATATGGCTTAAGGCCATATAATAACTATAACAGCGGAAGGCTTGGAAGATAAGTGAGTCCATCAACTCCAACGGCATCACTGAGTATAGAACCACGACCTAAAACTCATTAATCGTTGTCTGAAAAGTCTGCAACATTAACGTTGCAGCCCGAAACGGGTCAGCACATGGAATATGCTGGCAAAGTAACACATAGAGAGTAATGGAATGAAACAGCTATACTATATGCATATTTGGCTGGTGGAAAGCTCTATGGTTACAGTTTTGCGAAAAGCCAATTTTTCCCTACTACAAAGGAATAAATTTATTTAACTATCATGATGGTTGTTAAACATTGAGAATGGTTGACAGCATCCTCAATCCCAATTAAGCATCATCATTAAACAAAACCCAACAAAATTAATTTTTAGAGTAACATGTTGAGATTCACATGATAATCCAAGTACTAGATACTCAAGATGTCCATAACTGGGGGCACGGCTAACCATGATTAGTTTATACACTCTGCAGAGGTTTGCGCACTTTTCCCCACAACACTCGATCGCCTCCGTTTGGTTTCTCGCACTACATGGTGTTTGAGAAGATGGATGACCGAGACATAGTCTTTCAGAAGTGCTAGCACCTTACGATGGATAGACCGTTACACCTACTTTCCCCTACATCTGCTAGTCTACCCTGTAAGAGTTCGCACGACTTAATCAACTATGCTAGAGCCCATAATAGCTTGTGGCTGCACACGGAAGTTTCTAGTATGAAAAATCTCATGATCCCTTTGGGCCTGCGTGGCGGTCCATAAAGAAAAACAGGCAATCCTGGAATACCCAGGTACCTCAATCCACCCAGATGTGTGTTTAAGTTGCCACCTTAGATAAACCATTAATTAACAAATTCACATCTGTCATGGATATCACTCACTCAATCCACGTCTACTAGCATAGCATGGCATAATAGGCAAACGTAGAAGTAACTCCCAAAGGTTTGATAATACAACAGGTAATAGGTACTACCTCAACTACTTCTCATCCCACAATTTAATTAGATCCTAATCATGCAATGTTTAAGGATTGATCTAATGCAATAAAACTGGGTAGTAGGAGGTATGATCAAAGTGGTACTTGCCTTGCTGATGATCTGCGAAACCTAGAGATTCGAAGTAACAGGCGGCGCACTCCGGTTATTCTATCGCAGACAAACAAACAAGCATACAATAAGTATTCATCTAATGCACGGGTAAAACTCAAATAAGAGATCTAACCAGAAGGTTCAACTTAAGAACTCCGGTTTGCAAAAAGAATCAAATCAAACGAAGCAACGAAAGTCAAACGGCAAAAGAAACAGGCTTCGTTTACTATTATGGATCTAGGGCAATTTTAACAGTGGCAAAAACTTGTTTAAGTTGGTTAAACGGATAGAGGGTTTCGAGACGAAACTCCAAGCGCTTGAATCGCCTGATTCCGATAAGCGAGCGAAAAGTTATACTAAAACGAAAATCAGATCAAGAATCACGATCAGAAAAATCGCGGATTTAATCCGAGAAAAAGAAAAATGACGAACGTTCGCTAGAACGAACGAACGGACGAATGCTCGCTAAATAAATACACTGGAAAATCGATCTATTTAAAAAACCGAAACTAAAAAAACCGCGACCCCCCTTTTTTCTCTTTTTTTACCTCGGGAGGCGGCTCGGCGGCGACTCCGGCGGCAGCGGCCGGCGTGCGGATGGAGGCGCGGTTAGGGTTAGGGTTGGCGGCGGCTCTGGTGGGCTGGGGCGGCTTGGGCGGCGGCTATTTAAAGGCTGCCCCCGGGCGGAGTCCCGCTCGGGTACGGCCCAAAGTCGGTTCGCGTTTTTTTCGCGCAGAAAAACACATAAAAGAAATACTAAACAAACTCCAAAAATTCTGAAATAAATTTTGCCGGGCTTCTAAAATCAAGCCTCACAAGGTGAACATTTATTTGGGGCCTAAATGCAATTTTGAAAAACACACATTTTTCCTAAATTCAAATAAAATACCGAAAAACTCCGAAATAAAATCTTATTTGATTTTATTATTAAATCCTCCATATTTCTTTATTTTTGGAAAGTCATTTTATTCCCTCTCTCATATTTTTGTAATAGAAATAATTGATGATAAAATAATTAAAATCAAATGATCCTATTCGTAAAATTTGAGAAAACTCAAATATGAAAATAACGAAATCCCCAACTCTCTCCGTGGGTCCTTGAGTTGCGTGGAATTTCTAGGATCAAAACCAAAAGCAAATAAATTATGATATGCAATGATGGTCTAATGTATAACATTCCAAATTGAAAATTTGGGATGTTACAGTTCTCGAACCCGTAGGGTCCGCACGCTTAAAGTTCGGTGACGATCGGTATTATGAGTTTTTGTGTTTTGATGTACCGAAGGTAGTTCGGAGTCTCGGATATGATCACGGACATGATGAGGAGTCTCGAAATGGTCAAGATGTAAAGATCGATATATTGGACGACTATGTTCGGACACCGGAAAGTTTTCGGAAGGTTTCAGACATACCGGAGTATCGGGGGGTTACCGGAACCCCCCGAGGGGCTTAATGGGCCTACATGGGCCTTAGTAGAAATAGAGGGCAGCAAAGGAAGTGTGGGGCGCCCCCCCCCCCCCTCAGGCCCAAACCAAATTGGTTTAGGGCAAGGGGGTCGTCCCCTCTTTCCTTCTCCTCCTCTCCCTTTCCTTCCCCCTCTGCTACTCCTACTAGGAAAGGGAGGAGTCCTACTCCTAGTGGGAGTAGGACTCCCCCTCTTGGCACGCCTCTCCCTGGCCGGCCGCCTCCTCCCCTTGCTCCTTTATATACGGGGGCAGGGGGCACTTCATAGACACAACAATTGATCATTGATCTCTTAGCCGTGTGCGGTGCCCCCCTCCACCATAATCCACCTCGATCATATCGTAGCGGTGCTTAGGCGAAGCCCTGCGTCGGTAGCATCATCATCACCGTCACCACGCCGTGAAGCTTTGCTGATCGGAGCTCGCGGGACGCCATCTAGTTGAACGTGTGCAGAACTCGGAGGTGTCATGCGTTCGGTACTTGGATCGATCGGATCATGAAGACATACGACTACATCAACCGCATTGTGCTAATGCTTCCGCATTCGGTCTACGAGGGTACGTGGACACACTCTCCCCTCTCATTGCTATGCATCACCATGATCTTGTATGTGCATAGGTATTTTTTTTTAAATTACTATGTTCCCCAACAGCTTGTTGATGGAAGATTAATATAATGGAGAATAGACTCGGGGGCCATAGGTTTCACTAGTGGCTTCTCTCACGATAGCATAAGTATTATGGTGGGTGAACAAATTATTGTCGAGCAATTGATAGAAAAGTGAATAATTATGAGAATATCTAGGCATGATCATGTATATAGGCATCACGTCCGTGACAAGTAGACCGACTCTTGCCTGCATCTACTACTATTACTCCACACATCGACCGCTATCCAGCATGCATCTAGAGTATTAAGTTCATAAGAACAGAGTAACGCATTAGGTAAGATGACATGATGTATAGGATAAACTCAAGCAATATGATATAAACCCCATCTTTTTATCCTCAATGGCAACAATACAATGCGTGTCGTTTCCCTTTCTGTCACTGGGATCGAGCACCGCAAGATTGAACCCAAAGCTAAGTGATACGTCTCCAATGTATCTATAATTTTTGATTGCTCCGTGCTATATTATCTACTGTTTTGGACTATATTGGGCTTTATTTTCCACTTTTATATTATTTTTGGGACTAACCTATTAACCAGAGGCCCAACCCGGAATTGCTGTTTTTTTGCCTATTTTAGTGTTTCAGATAAACGGAATATCAAACGTAGTCCAAACGGAATAAAATCTTCGGGAGCGTGATTTTCTCACCGAACGTGATCTAGGAGACTTGGACCCTGCTCCAAGGAACAAAAGAGGCGGTCACGAGGGTGGGGGCGCCCCCCCCCTAGGGCGCGCCCCCCTGCGTCGTGGGCCCCTCGTTGCTCCTCCGGCGTACTTCTTCCTCCTATATATACACACGTACCCCCAAACTATCAGAACAGGAGCCAAAAACCTAATTCCACCACCGCAACTTTCTGTATCCACGAGATCCCATCTCGGGGCCTGTTCCGGAGCTCCGCCGGCAGAGGGCCGTCATCACGGAGGGCTTCCACATCATCATAGCCTCTTCGATGAAATGTTAGTAGTTCACCTCAGACCTTCGGGTCCATAGTTAGTAGCTAGATGGCTTCTTCTCTCTCTTTGAATCTCAATACAAAGTTCTCCCCCTCTCTTGTGGAGATCTATTCGATGTAATCTTCTTTTTGCGGTGTGTTTGTTGAGACCGATGAATTGTGGGTTTATGATCAAGTCTATCTATGAATAATATTTGAATCTTCTCTGAATTCTTTTATGTATGATTGGTTATCTTTGCAAGTCTCTTCGAATTATCCATTTGGTTTGGCCAACTAGATTGGTAGTTCTTGCCATGGGAGAAGTGCTTAGCTTTGGGTTCGATCTTGCGGTGTTCTTACCCAGTGAAAGAAGGGGCAGCAAGGCACGTATTGTATCGTTGCCATCGAGCATAACAAGATGGGGTTTATTTCATATTGCATGAATTTAGCTCTCTACATCATATCATCTTGCTTAAGGCATTACTCTGTTTTTAACTTAATACTCTAGATGCATGCTGGATAGCGGTCGATGAGTGGAGTAATAGTAGTACATGCAGAATCGTTTCAATCTACTTGTCATGGACATGATGCCTATATACATGATCGTGCCTAGATATTCTCATAACTATGCTCAATTCTGTCAATTGCTCAACAGTAATTTGTTCACCCACCGTAGAATACTTATGCTCTTGAGAGAAGCCACTAGTGAAACCTATGGCCCCCGGGTCTATTCTCATCATATCAATCTCCATTACTTTAATCTTGCTTTGCTTTTTTACTTTGCCTTTACTTTTTACTGTGCATCTTTATACCAAAAATACCAAAAATATTATATCTATCAGATCTCACTCTCGTAAGTGACCGTGAAGGGCTTGACAACCCCTAATCACGTTGGTTGCGAGTAGCTATCGCTTTGTGCAGGTACGAGGGACTTGAGCGTGGGCTCCTACTGGATTGATACCTTGGTTCTCAAAAACTGAGGGAAATACTTATGCTACTCTATTGCATCATCCCTTCCTCTTCGAGGAAAACCAACGCAAGCTCAAGACGTAGCAAGAAGGATTTCTGGCGCCGTTGCCGGGGAGTCTACGCAAAAAGTCAACATACCAAGTACCCATCACAATCCCTATCTCTCGCATTACATTATTTGCCATTTGCCTCTCGTTTTCCTCTCCCCCCAATTCACCATACCGTTTTATTCGCCCTCTCTCTCTATCCCCCCTCTCTATTTGCCTCTTTTTGCCCATTTGCTTTTTGTTTGCCCATGTATTAGATTGCTTGTTTGTCGCGATGGCTCAAGATACTACTAAATTGTGTGACTTCACCAATACCAATAATAATGATTTCCTTAGCACTCTGATTGCTCCTCTTACCGATGCTGAATCTTGTGAAATTAATACTGCTTTGTTGAATCTTGTTATGAGAGATCAATTCGCCGGCCTTCCTAGTGAAGACGCCGCTACTCATCTGAATAGCTTCGTTGATTTATGTGATATGCAAAAGAAAAAAGATGTCAATAATGATGTCGTTAAATTGAAGTTATTTCCTTTTTCGCTTAGAGATCATGCTAAAGCTTGGTTTTCGTCTTTGCCTAAGAATAGTATTGATTCGTGGAACAAGTGCAAAGATGCTTTTATCTCTAAGTATTTTCCTCCCGCTAAGATCATCTCTCTTAGAAACGATATTATGAACTTTAAACAACTTGATCATGAACATGTTGCACAAGCTTGGGAGAGAATGAAATTAATGATACATAATTGCCCTACTCATGGTTTGAATTTGTGGATGATCATACAAATTTTTTATGCTGGATTGAATTTTGCTTCTAGAAATCTTTTAGATTCGGCCGCGGGAGGCACTTTAATGGAAATCACTTTAGGAGATGCTACTAAACTCCTAGATAATATTATGGTTAATTATTCTCAATGGCATACTGAAAGATCTTCTAATAAAAAAGTGCATGCGATAGAAGAAATCAATGTGTTAAGTGGAAAGATGGATGAACTTATGAAATTATTTGCTACTAAGAGTGTTTCTTCTGATCCTAATGATATGCCTTTGTCTACTTTGATTGAGAATAAAAATGAATCTATGGATGTGAATTTTGTTGGTAGGAATAATTTTGGTAACAACACTTATAGAGGGAATTTTAATCCTAGGCCATATCCTAGTAATCCTTCTAATAATTATGGGAATTCCTACAACAACTCTTATGGAAATTATAATAAGATGCCCTCTGAATTTGAGACTAGTGTTAAAGAGTTTATGAATTCACAAAAGAATTTTAATGCTTTGCTTGAGGAGAAATTGCTTAAAGTTGATGATTTGGCTAGAAACGTTGATAGAATTTCTCTTGAGATTGATTCTTTAAAGCTTATATCTATTCCTCCTAAGCATGATATCAGTGAGTCTCTCAAAGCCATGAGAATTTCCATTGATGAGTGCAAGGAAAGAACCGCTAGGATGCGTGCTTCCAAAGATGCCTTTATTAAAGCGTGTTCTTCCAATACCTATGAAAATCAAGATGAAGATCTAAAAGTTATTGATGTGTCTCCTATTAAATCTTTGTTTTGCAATATGAATCTTGATGAAACTGAATATGATCTTCCTTTACCTAGAAGGCGTTCTAAAAATTCGGAGTATTTAGATCTTAATGATGAAATTGATGAAAGTGGGATTGAAAGAAATAAAAACCTAGATGTTGCTAAACCCACTATATTGGATTTAAAGGAATTTAATTATGAAAGTTTCTCTTTAATTGATTGTATTTCCTTGTTGCAATCCGTGCTAAATTCTCCACATGCTTATAGTCAAAATAAAGCCTTCACCGAACATATTGTTGATGCCTTGATGCAATCTTATGAAGAAAAACTTGAGTTGAAAGTTTCTATCCCTAGAAAACTCTATGATGAGTGGGAACCAACTATTAAAATTAAAATTAAAGATCATGAGTTTTATGCTTTGTGTGATTTGGGTGCTAGTGTCTCTACTATTCCCAAGACTTTGTGTGATTTACTAGATTTCCGTAATTTTGATGATTGCTCTCTAAACTTGTATCTTGCGGATTCCACTATTAAGAAACCTATGGGAAGGATTAATGATGTTCTTATTGTTGCAAATAGGAATTATGTGCCCGTAGATTTCATTGTTCTTGATATAGATTGCAATCCTTATTGCCCTATTATTCTTGGTAGACCTTTCCTTAGAACGGTTGGTGCGATTATTGATATGAAGGAAGGGAATATTAGATTTCAATTTCCATTAAAAAAGGGCATGGAACACTTTCCAAGAAATAAAATAAAATTACCATATGAAACTATCATGAGAGCCACTTATGGATTGCCTACCAAAGATGGCAATACCTAGATCTATCCTCGCTTTTATGCCTAGCTAGGGGCGTTAAACGATAGCGCTTGTTGGGAGGCAACCCAATTTTATTTTTATTCCTTACTTTTTTCTCCTGTTTAGTAATAAATAAATTATTTAGCCTCTTTTTTGGTTGTGTTTTTTGTTTTTAATTAGTATTTGTGCCAAGTAGAACCGTTGGGAAGACTTGGGGAAAGTCTTGTTGAACTTGCTGTAAAAAACAGAAACTTTAGCGCTCACGAGAACTGCTGTCATTTTTATTTGGAGAGTGATATTTAGTTAATTATTTTTGCAGATGATTAATAGATAAATGTCTCAAGTCAAGCAATTTATTTTAGAATTTTTGGGGTTCCATATCTTGCGCTAGCTACAGATTACTACAGACTGTTCTGTTTTTCACAGATTCTGTTTTTCGTGTGTTGTTTGCTTATTTTGATGAATCTATGGCTAGTAAAATAGTTTATAATCCATACAGAAGTTGGAATACAGTACGTTTAACACCAATATAAATAAAGAATGAGTTCATTACAGTACCTTGAAGTGGTCTTTTGTTTTCTTTCGCTAATGGAGCTCACGAGTTTTCTATTTTGAGTTTTGTGTTGTGAAGTTTTCAAGTTTTGGGTGAATTCTTTTGATGGATCATGGAAGAAGGAGTGGCAAGAGCCTAAGCTTGGGGATGCCCATGGCACCCCCAAGATTATCCAAGGACGCCAAGAAGTCAAAGCTTGGGGATGCCCCGGGCGGCATCCCCTCTTTCGTCCACTTCCATCGGTAATTTACTTGGAGCTATATTTTTATTCACCAACGTGATATGTGTTTTGCTTGGAGCGTCTTGTATTATTTGTGTCTTTGTGTCTTAGTATGCCACAATCATCCTTGCTGTACACACCTTTTGAGAGAGCCATACATGAATTAAAATTTGATAGAATACTCTATGTGCTTCACTTATATCGTTTGAGCTAAGTAGTTTTGCTCTATGTGCTTCACTTATATCTTTTGAGCTAAGTAGTTTTGCTCTATGTGCTTCACTTATATCTTTTGAGATAAGTAGTTTTGCTCTATGTGCTTCACTTATATCTTTTGAGCTAGATAATTTTGCTCTATATGCTTCACTTATATCTTTTGAGCGTTATAATTTTGCTCTATGTGCTTCACTTAGATCTTTTAGAGCACGGTGGTGGATTTGTTTTAAAGAAACTATTGATCTCTCATGCTTCACTTAAATTATTTTGAGAGTATCTTAATAGCATGGTAATTTTCTTAATAATAATATGCTTGGTATTCAAGATTTGTGAAACTTTCTTTTGAGTGTGTTGAATACTAAGAAAAGATTGAAGCATGATAATTGTTTTGAGATATGGAGGTGATAATATTAAAGTCATGCTAGTTGAGTAGTTGTGAATTTAAAGAATACTTGTGTTAAAGTTTGTGATTCCCATAGCATGCACGTATGGTGAACCGTTATGTGATGAAGTCGGAGCATGATTTATTTATTAATTGTCTTCCTTATGAGTGGCGGTCGGGGACGAGCGATGGTCTTTTCCTACCAATATATCCCCCTAGGAGCATGCGCCTAATACTTTGCTTTGATAACTTCTAGATTTTTGCAATAAGTATATGAGTTCTTTATGACTAATGTTGAGTCCATGGATTATACGCACTCTCACCCTTCCACCTTTGCTAGCCTCTCTAATACCGCGCACCTTTCGCCGGTATCATACACCTACCATATACCTTCCTCAAAACAGCCACCATACCTACCTATTATGGCATTTTCATAGCCATTTTGAGATATATTGCCATGCAACTTTCCACCGTTCCGTTTATCATGACACAATCATCATTGTCATATTGCATATCCCGGTACACCGCCGGATGCATTCACATAGAGTCATATTTTGTTCTAAGTATCGAGTTGTAATTGTTGAGTTATAAGAAAAATAAAAGTGTGATGATCATCATTATTAGAGCATTGTCCTAGTGAGGAAAGAATGATGGAGACTATGATTCCCCCATAAGTCGGGATGAGACTTCGGACGAATTAAAAAAGAGAGGCCGAAGAAGCCCAAATAAAAAGAGGCCATAAAAAAAGAGAAAAGGCCCAAATAAAAAAATATGAGAGAAAAAGAGAGAAGGGACAATGTTACTATCCTTTTACCACACTTGTGCTTCAAAGTAGTACCATGATCTTCATAGTAGAGAGTCTCTCATGTTATCACTTTCATATACTAGTGGGAATTTTACATTATAGAAATTGGCTTGTATATTCCAATGATGGGCTTCCTCAAAATTGCCCTAGGTCTTCATGAGCAAGCAAGTTGGATGCACACCCACTTAGTTTCTTTTTGAGCTTTCATATGCTTATAGCTCTAGTGCATCCGTTGCATGGCAATCCCTACTCACTCACATTGATATCTATTGATGTGCATCTCCATAGCCCGTTGATACGCCTAGTTGATGTGGGACCATCTTCTCATTTTTGTCTTCTCCACAACCACCATTCTATTCCACCTATAGTGCTATATCCATGGCTCACGCTCATGTATTGCGTGAAGATTGAAAAAGTTTTGAAAAAGTTAGAGTATGAAACAATTGCTTGGCTTGTCATCGGGGTTGTGCATGATTTAAATACGTTGTGTGGGGAAGATGGAGCATAGCCAGACTATATGATTTTGTAGGGATAACTTTCTTTGGCCATGTTATTTTGAGAAGACATAATTGCTTTGTTAGTATGCTTGAAGTATTATTATTTTTTATGGCAATATAAACTTTTGTCTTGAATCTTTCTAATCTGAATATTCGTACCACAATTAAGAAGATTTGCATTGAAATTATGCCAAGTAGCACTCCGCATCAAAAATTCCCTTTTTATCATTTACCTACTCGAGGACGAGCAGGAATTAAGCTTGGGGATGCCTGATACGTCTCCAACGTATCTATAATTTTTGATTGCTCCATGCTATATTATCTACTGTTTTGGACTATATTGGGCTTTATTTTCCACTTTTATATTACTTTTGGGACTAACCTATTAACTGGAGGCCCAGCCCAGAATTGTTGTTTTTGCCTATTTCAGTGTTTCAGATAAACGGAATATCAAATGGAGTCCAAACGGAATAAAATCTTCGGGTATGTGATGTTCTCACCGAACATGATCCAGGAGACTTGGACCCTGCTCCAAGGAACAAAAGAGGCGGTCACGAGGGTGGGGGCGCCCCCCCCCCTAGGGCGCGCCCCCTGCCTCGTGGGCCCCTCGTTGCTCCTCCGGCGTACTTCTTCCTCCTATATATACACACGTACCCCCAAACGATTAGAACAGGAGCCAAAAACCTAATTCCACCACCGCAACTTTCTGTATCCACGAGATCCCATCTCGAGGCCTGTTCCGGAGCTCCGCCGGAAGAGGGCCGTCATCACGGAGGGCTTCTACATCATCATAGCCTCTCCGATGAAGTGTGAGTAGTTTACCTCAGACCTTCGGGTCCATAGTTAGTAGCCAGATGGCTTCTTCTCTCTCTTTGAATCTCAATACAAAGTTCTCCCCCTCTCTTGTGGAGATCTATTCGATGTAATCTTCTTTTTGCGGTGTGTTTGTTGAGACCGATGAATTGTGGGTTTATGATCAAGTCTATCTATGAATAATATTTGAATCTTCTCTGAATTCTTTTATGTATGATTGGTTATCTTTGCGAGTCTCTTTGAATTATCCGTTTGGTTTGGCCAACTAGATTGGTAGTTCTTGCCATGGGAGAAGTGCTTAGCTTTGGGTTCGATCTTGCGGTGTCCTTACCTAGTGACAGAAGGGGCAGCAAGGCACGTATTGTATCATTGCCATCGAGGATAACAAGATGGGGTTTATTTCATATTGCATGAATTTATCTCTCTACATCATGTCATCTTGCTTAAGGCATTACTCTGTTTTTAACTTAATACTCTAGATGCATGCTGGATAGCGGTCGATGAGTGGAGTAATAGTAGTAGTGCAGAATCGTTTCGATCTACTTGTCACGGACGTGATGCCTATATACATGATCATGCCTAGATATTCTCATAACTATGCTCAATTCTGTCAATTGCTCAACAGTAATTTGTTCACCCACCGTAGAATACTTATGCTCTTGAGAGAAGCCACTAGTGAAACCTATGGCCCCCGGGTCTATTCTCATCATATCAATCTCCATTACTTTAATCTTGCTTTGCTTTTTTACTTTGCCTTTACTTTTTACTGTGCATCTTTATACCAAAAATACCAAAAATATTATATCTATCAGATCTCACTCTCGTAAGTGACCGTGAAGGGCTTGACAACCCCTAATCACGTTGGTTGCGAGTAGCTATCGCTTTGTGCAGGTACGAGGGACTTGAGCGTGGGCTCCTACTGGATTGATACCTTGGTTCTCAAAAACTGAGGGAAATACTTATGCTACTCTATTGCATCATCCCTTCCTCTTCGAGGAAAACCAACGCAAGCTCAAGACGTAGCAAGAAGGATTTCTGGCGCCGTTGCCGGGGAGTCTACGCAAAAAGTCAACATACCAAGTACCCATCACAATCCCTATCTCTCGCATTACATTATTTGCCATTTGCCTCTCGTTTTCCTCTCCCCCCAATTCACCATACCGTTTTATTCGCCCTCTCTCTCTATCCCCCCTCTCTATTTGCCTCTTTTTGCCCATTTGCTTTTTGTTTGCCCATGTATTAGATTGCTTGTTTGTCGCGATGGCTCAAGATACTGCTAAATTGTGTGACTTCACCAATACCAATAATAATGATTTCCTTAGCACTCTGATTGCTCCTCTTACCGATGCTGAATCTTGTGAAATTAATACTGCTTTGTTGAATCTTGTTATGAGAGATCAATTCGCCGGCCTTCCTAGTGAAGACGCCGCTACTCATCTGAATAGCTTCGTTGATTTATGTGATATGCAAAAGAAAAAAGATGTCAATAATGATGTCGTTAAATTGAAGTTATTTCCTTTTTCGCTTAGAGATCATGCTAAAGCTTGGTTTTCGTCTTTGCCTAAGAATAGTATTGATTCGTGGAACAAGTGCAAAGATGCTTTTATCTCTAAGTATTTTCCTCCCGCTAAGATCATCTCTCTTAGAAACGGTATTATGAACTTTAAACAACTTGATCATGAACATGTTGCACAAGCTTGGGAGAGAATGAAATTAATGATACATAATTGCCCTACTCATGGTTTGAATTTGTGGATGATCATACAAATTTTTTATGCTGGATTGAATTTTGCTTCTAGAAATCTTTTAGATTCGGCCGCGGGAGGCACTTTAATGGAAATCACTTTAGGAGATGCTACTAAACTCCTAGATAATATTATGGTTAATTATTCTCAATGGCATACTGAAAGATCTTCTAATAAAAAAGTGCATGCGATAGAAGAAATCAATGTGTTAAGTGGAAAGATGGATGAACTTATGAAATTATTTGCTACTAAGAGTGTTTCTTCTGATCCTAATGATATGCCTTTGTCTACTTTGATTGAGAATAAAAATGAATCTATGGATGTGAATTTTGTTGGTAGGAATAATTTTGGTAACAACACTTATAGAGGGAATTTTAATCCTAGGCCATATCCTAGTAATCCTTCTAATAATTATGGGAATTCCTACAACAACTCTTATGGAAATTATAATAAGATGCCCTCTGAATTTGAGACTAGTGTTAAAGAGTTTATGAATTCACAAAAGAATTTTAATGCTTTGCTTGAGGAGAAATTGCTTAAAGTTGATGATTTGGCTAGAAACGTTGATAGAATTTCTCTTGAGATTGATTCTTTAAAGCTTATATCTATTCCTCCTAAGCATGATATCAGTGAGTCTCTCAAAGCCATGAGAATTTCCATTGATGAGTGCAAGGAAAGAACCGCTAGGATGCGTGCTTCCAAAGATGCCTTTATTAAAGCGTGTTCTTCCAATACCTATGAAAATCAAGATGAAGATCTAAAAGTTATTGATGTGTCTCCTATTAAATCTTTGTTTTGCAATATGAATCTTGATGAAACTGAATATGATCTTCCTTTACCTAGAAGGCGTTCTAAAAATTCGGAGTATTTAGATCTTAATGATGAAATTGATGAAAGTGGGATTGAAAGAAATAAAAACCTAGATGTTGCTAAACCCACTATATTGGATTTAAAGGAATTTAATTATGAAAGTTTCTCTTTAATTGATTGTATTTCCTTGTTGCAATCCGTGCTAAATTCTCCACATGCTTATAGTCAAAATAAAGCCTTCACCGAACATATTGTTGATGCCTTGATGCAATCTTATGAAGAAAAACTTGAGTTGAAAGTTTCTATCCCTAGAAAACTCTATGATGAGTGGGAACCAACTATTAAAATTAAAATTAAAGATCATGAGTTTTATGCTTTGTGTGATTTGGGTGCTAGTGTCTCTACTATTCCCAAGACTTTGTGTGATTTACTAGATTTCCGTAATTTTGATGATTGCTCTCTAAACTTGTATCTTGCGGATTCCACTATTAAGAAACCTATGGGAAGGATTAATGATGTTCTTATTGTTGCAAATAGGAATTATGTGCCCGTAGATTTCATTGTTCTTGATATAGATTGCAATCCTTATTGCCCTATTATTCTTGGTAGACCTTTCCTTAGAACGGTTGGTGCGATTATTGATATGAAGGAAGGGAATATTAGATTTCAATTTCCATTAAAAAAGGGCATGGAACACTTTCCAAGAAATAAAATAAAATTACCATATGAAACTATCATGAGAGCCACTTATGGATTGCCTACCAAAGATGGCAATACCTAGATCTATCCTCGCTTTTATGCCTAGCTAGGGGCGTTAAACGATAGCGCTTGTTGGGAGGCAACCCAATTTTATTTTTATTCCTTACTTTTTTCTCCTGTTTAGTAATAAATAAATTATTTAGCCTCTTTTTTGGTTGTGTTTTTTGTTTTTAATTAGTATTTGTGCCAAGTAGAACCGTTGGGAAGACTTGGGGAAAGTCTTGTTGAACTTGCTGTAAAAAACAGAAACTTTAGCGCTCACGAGAACTGCTGTCATTTTTATTTGGAGAGTGATATTTAGTTAATTATTTTTGCAGATGATTAATAGATAAATGTCTCAAGTCAAGCAATTTATTTTAGAATTTTTGGGGTTCCATATCTTGCGCTAGCTACAGATTACTACAGACTGTTCTGTTTTTCACAGATTCTGTTTTTCGTGTGTTGTTTGCTTATTTTGATGAATCTATGGCTAGTAAAATAGTTTATAATCCATACAGAAGTTGGAATACAGTACGTTTAACACCAATATAAATAAAGAATGAGTTCATTACAGTACCTTGAAGTGGTCTTTTGTTTTCTTTCGCTAATGGAGCTCACGAGTTTTCTATTTTGAGTTTTGTGTTGTGAAGTTTTCAAGTTTTGGGTGAATTCTTTTGATGGATCATGGAAGAAGGAGTGGCAAGAGCCTAAGCTTGGGGATGCCCATGGCACCCCCAAGATTATCCAAGGACGCCAAGAAGTCAAAGCTTGGGGATGCCCCGGGCGGCATCCCCTCTTTCGTCCACTTCCATCGGTAATTTACTTGGAGCTATATTTTTATTCACCAACGTGATATGTGTTTTGCTTGGAGCGTCTTGTATTATTTGTGTCTTTGTGTCTTAGTATGCCACAATCATCCTTGCTGTACACACCTTTTGAGAGAGCCATACATGAATTAAAATTTGATAGAATACTCTATGTGCTTCACTTATATCGTTTGAGCTAAGTAGTTTTGCTCTATGTGCTTCACTTATATCTTTTGAGCTAAGTAGTTTTGCTCTATGTGCTTCACTTATATCTTTTGAGATAAGTAGTTTTGCTCTATGTGCTTCACTTATATCTTTTGAGCTAGATAATTTTGCTCTATATGCTTCACTTATATCTTTTGAGCGTTATAATTTTGCTCTATGTGCTTCACTTAGATCTTTTAGAGCACGGTGGTGGATTTGTTTTAAAGAAACTATTGATCTCTCATGCTTCACTTAAATTATTTTGAGAGTATCTTAATAGCATGGTAATTTTCTTAATAATAATATGCTTGGTATTCAAGATTTGTGAAACTTTCTTTTGAGTGTGTTGAATACTAAGAAAAGATTGAAGCATGATAATTGTTTTGAGATATGGAGGTGATAATATTAAAGTCATGCTAGTTGAGTAGTTGTGAATTTAAAGAATACTTGTGTTAAAGTTTGTGATTCCCATAGCATGCACGTATGGTGAACCGTTATGTGATGAAGTCGGAGCATGATTTATTTATTAATTGTCTTCCTTATGAGTGGCGGTCGGGGACGAGCGATGGTCTTTTCCTACCAATATATCCCCCTAGGAGCATGCGCCTAATACTTTGCTTTGATAACTTCTAGATTTTTGCAATAAGTATATGAGTTCTTTATGACTAATGTTGAGTCCATGGATTATACGCACTCTCACCCTTCCACCTTTGCTAGCCTCTCTAATACCGCGCACCTTTCGCCGGTATCATACACCTACCATATACCTTCCTCAAAACAGCCACCATACCTACCTATTATGGCATTTTCATAGCCATTTTGAGATATATTGCCATGCAACTTTCCACCGTTCCGTTTATCATGACACAATCATCATTGTCATATTGCATATCCCGGTACACCGCCGGATGCATTCACATAGAGTCATATTTTGTTCTAAGTATCGAGTTGTAATTGTTGAGTTATAAGAAAAATAAAAGTGTGATGATCATCATTATTAGAGCATTGTCCTAGTGAGGAAAGAATGATGGAGACTATGATTCCCCCATAAGTCGGGATGAGACTTCGGACGAATTAAAAAAGAGAGGCCGAAGAAGCCCAAATAAAAAGAGGCCATAAAAAAAGAGAAAAGGCCCAAATAAAAAAATATGAGAGAAAAAGAGAGAAGGGACAATGTTACTATCCTTTTACCACACTTGTGCTTCAAAGTAGTACCATGATCTTCATAGTAGAGAGTCTCTCATGTTATCACTTTCATATACTAGTGGGAATTTTACATTATAGAAATTGGCTTGTATATTCCAATGATGGGCTTCCTCAAAATTGCCCTAGGTCTTCATGAGCAAGCAAGTTGGATGCACACCCACTTAGTTTCTTTTTGAGCTTTCATATGCTTATAGCTCTAGTGCATCCGTTGCATGGCAATCCCTACTCACTCACATTGATATCTATTGATGTGCATCTCCATAGCCCGTTGATACGCCTAGTTGATGTGGGACCATCTTCTCATTTTTGTCTTCTCCACAACCACCATTCTATTCCACCTATAGTGCTATATCCATGGCTCACGCTCATGTATTGCGTGAAGATTGAAAAAGTTTTGAAAAAGTTAGAGTATGAAACAATTGCTTGGCTTGTCATCGGGGTTGTGCATGATTTAAATACGTTGTGTGGGGAAGATGGAGCATAGCCAGACTATATGATTTTGTAGGGATAACTTTCTTTGGCCATGTTATTTTGAGAAGACATAATTGCTTTGTTAGTATGCTTGAAGTATTATTATTTTTTATGGCAATATAAACTTTTGTCTTGAATCTTTCTAATCTGAATATTCGTACCACAATTAAGAAGATTTGCATTGAAATTATGCCAAGTAGCACTCCG
The DNA here is from genome assembly GCA_034509565.1 of Triticum monococcum. Classification (NCBI taxonomy): domain Eukaryota; kingdom Viridiplantae; phylum Streptophyta; class Magnoliopsida; order Poales; family Poaceae; genus Triticum; species Triticum monococcum. The sequence goes on from CM067845.1 coordinate 680,229,899, forward strand.
CATCAAAAATTCCCTTTTTATCATTTACCTACTCGAGGACGAGCAGGAATTAAGCTTGGGGATGCCTGATACGTCTCCAACGTATCTATAATTTTTGATTGCTCCATGCTATATTATCTACTGTTTTGGACTATATTGGGCTTTATTTTCCACTTTTATATTACTTTTGGGACTAACCTATTAACTGGAGGCCCAGCCCAGAATTGTTGTTTTTGCCTATTTCAGTGTTTCAGATAAACGGAATATCAAATGGAGTCCAAACGGAATAAAATCTTCGGGTATGTGATGTTCTCACCGAACATGATCCAGGAGACTTGGACCCTGCTCCAAGGAACAAAAGAGGCGGTCACGAGGGTGGGGGCGCCCCCCCCCCCCCTAGGGCGCGCCCCCTGCCTCGTGGGCCCCTCGTTGCTCCTCCGGCGTACTTCTTCCTCCTATATATACACACGTACCCCCAAACGATTAGAACAGGAGCCAAAAACCTAATTCCACCGCCGCAACTTTCTGTATCCACGAGATCCCATCTCGAGGCCTGTTCCGGAGCTCCGCCGGAAGAGGGCCGTCATCACGGAGGGCTTCTACATCATCATAGCCTCTCCGATGAAGTGTGAGTAGTTTACCTCAGACCTTCGGGTCCATAGTTAGTAGCCAGATGGCTTCTTCTCTCTCTTTGAATCTCAATACAAAGTTCTCCCCCTCTCTTGTGGAGATCTATTCGATGTAATCTTCTTTTTGCGGTGTGTTTGTTGAGACCGATGAATTGTGGGTTTATGATCAAGTCTATCTATGAATAATATTTGAATCTTCTCTGAATTCTTTTATGTATGATTGGTTATCTTTGCGAGTCTCTTTGAATTATCCGTTTGGTTTGGCCAACTAGATTGGTAGTTCTTGCCATGGGAGAAGTGCTTAGCTTTGGGTTCGATCTTGCGGTGTCCTTACCTAGTGACAGAAGGGGCAGCAAGGCACGTATTGTATCATTGCCATCGAGGATAACAAGATGGGGTTTATTTCATATTGCATGAATTTATCTCTCTACATCATGTCATCTTGCTTAAGGCATTACTCTGTTTTTAACTTAATACTCTAGATGCATGCTGGATAGCGGTCGATGAGTGGAGTAATAGTAGTAGTGCAGAATCGTTTCGATCTACTTGTCACGGACGTGATGCCTATATACATGATCATGCCTAGATATTCTCATAACTATGCTCAATTCTGTCAATTGCTCAACAGTAATTTGTTCACCCACCGTAGAATACTTATGCTCTTGAGAGAAGCCACTAGTGAAACCTATGGCCCCCGGGTCTATTCTCATCATATCAATCTGCATTACTTTAATCTTGCTTTGCTTTTTACTTTGCCTTTACTTTTTACTTTGCATCTTTATACCAAAAATATCAAAAATATTATATCTATCAGATCTCACTCTCGTAAGTGACCGTGAAGGGATTGACAACCCCTAATCGCGTTGGTTGCGAATAGCTATCGCTTTGTGCAGGTACGAGGGACTTAAGCGTGGGCTCCTACTGGATTGATACCTTGGTTCTCAAAAACCGAGGCAAATACTTACGCTACTCTGCTGCATCATCCCTTCCTCTTCGGGGAAAACCAACGCAAGCTCAAGACGTAGCACTAAGCACTTCTCCCATTGCAAGAAAGATCAATCTAGTAGGCCAAACCAAACTGATAATTCGAAGAGACTTGCAAAGATAACCAATCATACATAAAAGATTTCAGAGAAGAATCAAATATTGTTCATAGATAGACTTGATCATAAACCCACAATTCATCGGATCTCGACAAACACACTGCAAAAAAGTTACATCGAATATATCTCCAAGAAGATCGAGGAGAACTTTGTATTGAGATTCAAAGAGAGAGAATAAGCCATCTAGCTTATAACTATGGACCCGAAGGTCTTAAGTAAACTACTCACACATCATCGGAGGGGCCATGGAGTTGATGTAGAGGCCCTCCGTGATCGATGCCCCCTCCGGTGGAGCTCCGGAAAAGGCCCCAAGATGGGATCTCTTGGGTACAGAAGGTTGCGGCAGTGGAAATAGGGTTTCGTGGTGCTCCTAGTTGTTTTTAGGGTATATGAGTATATATAGGAGGAAGAAGTAGGTCGGTTGAGCCACAAGGGGCCCACGAGGGGGAGGGCGCGCCCAGGGGGGTAGGCGCGTCCCCCTGCCTCGTGGACTCCTCGTTTGTTTCTTGACGTCCACTCCAAGTCCTCTGGATCACGTTTGTTCCAAAAATCACGTTTCCGAAGGTTCATTTCGTTTGGACTCCATTTGATATTCCTTTTCTGCAAAACACTGAAATAGACAAAAAAAACAGCAATTTGCACTGGGCCTTGGGTTAATAGGTTAGTCCCAAAAATAATATAAAAGAGTAAAATAAAGCCCATTAAACATCCAAAACAGAATATATATATATATATATAATAGCATGAAACAATAAAAAATTATAGATATGTTGGAGACGTATCACCAACTGATTCAACCAAGCTCTAGCTGGTCCTTCAAGCATCAGGGGAAGATGCTTCATGGAAACGTCATCATTTCCTCCACCGATCTGCACAGCCACTCGGTAATCTTCAAGCCAGGTGTCAGGCTTTGATTCACCAGTGAACTTACTGACCCCAGTCGCCAACCTAAAGTTGGGAGGGATCTCTGCAGCTCTGATGGCTCTGCTAAAACACTCGGGACCAGAAACATGAACTCTGTTTATAGTCGGGCGATCTCTGTCTTGCCCTTCCCTTTGTGCTCAATTCCTGTCCACTAGACCTTGCACCAAAATTGACCTTGCGTCAAACCCTGGCTCTCTTGGGTCGACCAGCCTTCTTCGCTCTTTGTTGTATGGGTGCCTATCATCATAATGCCGGGGCACGTACGATTCGCCCCTTAGAGGGGTTGTAGGCACTCGACGGCGGTCATCGCGGTCGAGCCAACGATCCTATTGCTCATGATTCCGACCCAAATACTGCCCTTGACGATGCCCACGTCCCTCATGTCGTGGAGGCGGTCTTGGGCTATGAGCCGACTGGACGGTATCAGCCACCACATACCTGATATGGATCCTGTTACGCGGCTGAGAAACTGCCATGTTCTGCTCTCCTGCTACTCGGAGCAGCGCTCTGATCTGCATTAAACCTCTACCAGCTTCCGACTGGGACGGCTAAATGGATTCTGCTATACGGGCCGCAACAGTAAGATTCTGAATCGGAGTGCGGTATACCTGTGGTTCTGATGGAAATAATTGCCGCTGTCGTCGGCTGGACTCGGGGATCTGCCGCTGAGCACGCTCGTCGAGTGAACATTGAAGATTCTCCAGTCGAGTGCGCTCAGCCAAAGTGGCTAAACGCACTGCCTCCAAGGCCCGAGCCTCAGAGGTCTCTCCAACAACGGGCGTGTGTAGGGCCTCCATATTGCGGTGGTGAAGTTCCTCCCTCTGTTGATAAGAGAGAGTTTCAGGATGATACTCTTCATGAATACGTGACGGCTCGCCGCCGCCATCATTGCCGCCGTTGCGACGCATGCCAGGCGGGCTGCGGGGCTTGTCGACCATCAGGACTTCTGCCGCGGGGTCGCTGCTGTCGCACTCGGACAAGGTCTCAACGGAGCCAGTCGAACAGGCCGTAGAGAGATTCGTCGGGCTCAATTGCCGCGAATTGAGGGGTGGCCGACTGACGTGCCACCGCGTGCTTCACCCGCCGCTGAAGCCACGACCGACCGGATCGCTTGTAACGGCGAGCAGCGGGGAGCGAAGGTACTACGGGTGACGACCGATACTGGGTCGACGGCTGCCGCAGTAGGACGCCGTGAACGCACGCACGAAAGTGCGTCGCTCCACGGACGGGGAATGCCTCAACATCGAGAGGAGCTTACTGAAGCCAAGCGGAGTCGTCGGCGATGAGGACGAGCGCACCGAGACGGATCTCACGGCCCTCAGCCAAACCTCCGCCAGAAACCATGATGAAAAGAGTCGGAGAAAACTCCAACCTCACCGGAAAGTCGCTAAGACACCTGCCCCACGGTGGGCGCCAACTATCGTGGTTCTAAGTCTGACAGTAAAGTAGGGGGGTAGGAATGTAGAGGCAAGATCCTAGCTACGGTGAGATTGTGCATGCAAGATGTACGAGTTCAGGCCCTTCGCGGAGGAAGTAACAGCCCTACGTCTCGGTGCCCGGAGGCTCGGTCGATTGGAATATGCGTGAAGTTACAGGGGGTGTGAACCTTTGTGCCAGAGGAGGGGGTGGCTTATATAGAGTGCGCCAGACCCCTCCAGTCCTCAATTACACAGGGTTTAAGGTACATAAAGATGGGGCGTTACTGATAACGCCAGCCATAAAGATACATGAATGATTATTAAGTCTATAGAGTAACGCCTGACCATTGCCATACAGAGTGACTTTAGATCTTCTATCCGTCGAGTGATTCTTGTTACGGTCGAGTGAGCACTCCTTGGTCGAGTGAACTTGAATCTTCCGAGTGGAATGTTTATGGTCGAGTGAATGATGGTATCCCTCGAATGCTTCTGACTTTAGGTCAATGTCCTTGGGGAGGGTGTCTAGGTCAGGCCTATGACCCTACCCTAGGTACATGTTGTCGTCAACAACGACGTATTTTTCATAATTAAGCATGACTTCTTCTTTTGCTTCAACTTATAATTTTAATTTTTTACTATTCTACTAGCGTATCCCCTGCCATGCAAGAATTTTTGTCTTAGATAAGATTGGTTTCAGTACTATGGAAACTATGGACGTAAAGAGAGTTCACTTGAGGACCGAGCATGGTTATACTTTTACCGCAAAATTATACAATGCAGACACCTACACCTATTTTGAATGCAAAAATTGAAGAGCACTATACAAGGCTTATGCATTTGAGCCTGATATGCTTATCACCTTTGATATTTGTCTGAAAGATGATATTGAAGGTAATATCGACATCTGAGTCGATGTGTAGATGCCTCCAGTTCTACCATTATGTGAGTTTCTCAACCATATTTATGTCTTGGATATTGTTTATTCAAAAATAGTTGACAACTATAATTTCTATTGACAGCTTATTTCCATTCAAGCAAACATGTCCGGCGCTTGGTAGACATGACCTACTACTGTCCCGGGGCTGAACTAAACTACGAGGAGATAAGTCATTATGCTTTATGGCTTGAGGATCTCGATACTGTCAAGACAAATTATTTTCATGGACTTGAAAATCTCAGTACTCAAAACGTGCAACCAATAGTGTTCGTATTGAACTACGGTCACATCTATTTAGGAAAGATGGTAAGATTTTTACTATTTATCCCCAGACATCTTTTGCATACATTATTTTTTAAGCTAAACTTCATTGCTAAGTATGTTACTACGATGTTCTTCAACAGGGACTCCCGATAATAGTTGTGCCTCATTGGATCGAGACTAAAGGTCGCATGTCCATGGTTAGCTTACGACCAAGACATCCTACATTGCACTTTAGTGCATTCAGGATTTTTAAAAGCAAGCAAGTCTTAATAGTCAAAGACTGGAGCAAAATTGTGAAGGATCGCAGAGAAGTACTAGGGGGCAGCAATCAGAAGCGCAGCCCACAATTGGGAGACAGGTTCATCTGCATGCTCCAATATGATGAAGCAGGAGTGCTACACATGTTCTATGCTATTTTACCCGAGAGAGAGTAGCAGGAGTGATTAGCTAGCTAGAATGAGTTTGAAGATGATGATATGCTACACTATGACCATGATGATTAAATAGCTAGTGTTGGTGGTAATGACTATGATGATTATTATTAGCTAGTGTTGGTGGTGATTAGATAGCTACACTATGACTATGATGATTAAATAGTGTTGGTGGTAATGACTATGATGATTATTAGCTAGTGTTGTTGGTGATGATATGATGCAAGAGTTTTTATATTAATATGATGATGATGTTGATCATTATTATCATGATGATTTGTTATTATGATCATGATTAGTTATTATATCATATGTGGAAGGAACGCGTATTAGATTCATGTGGATGGATCAAAAGTGACCGAAAGTTAAATTAGTAGGATCGTCGTCCTAATTCAACTTTTGATTCATCCAAATGAATCTGATGCATGTTTCTTCCTCACAATGATATATTAATTCATCATGGACATCATGTACACTAAAAAATAGAATAGTGGTAGCACAGGTGAACAGAAAACGCTACTACTAGTTAGATTAGCAGTAGCGCCTGTATGGACGGCGCTACTACTAAGTAGCTATAAAAATAGCGCTGGTAGGAACGCGCTACTACTAAGTGTTAGTTGTAGCATCGTATCAGTAGCGCAGGTCCCTGCGCTACTGATAGCCGTCAGACCCGCACTGCTGCTAGGCTTTTCCCTAGTAGTGATTCTGTGGCAAAAGCAAAATAATTTTATTTCATTTTTGCCACTCTTGGCTTTTGACATTTATCACAAGTGGCACTCTCAAAATTTTGCTTTTGCCACGGGAATGGGAATTGTGATAATTGTCAAAAACTAAGAGTGGCAAAAGTGAAATGTCAAAATCTAGAGTGGCATAAGAAAAATTGGCGAAATCTAGAGTGGCAAAAACAAAATTTTCCCAACATAAATAGCATAAAAATGGAAATTATCATGCATGTTCCCATGATGAGGCCGTGAGGCGGGCCTTCTTATATGAATGGTAGCATATTGAGGTGGATATTTTCCATGCATATTACATGCTTAGGTGTCATGTTTGCATGTTGAAGAAATATGTTATTGAGGTTAACTATTTAGATATACTCGAACATAAAGACACGTACATACACACACACCCCTCCTAATTAATCCCGATGTGGTGTAGGAAACTCACATGGACTTTCTAGAGGCTATGGGATAGCCGGCACAAATGCATTGTATCATCTTGCCATAAGAAAAAATAATAACCTTCTCGAAGGATATCTTCTAAGAGCATAGATTGTTTTTTCGATAAACAAGGGATCGCCCCCGGCTCCATTTCATATAGAAAGAAACCACAGCGTGACAAGTCTTACAGAATCAAACACGACCCAAAACAGATTCAGGAAAGAGAAAACATCTCTAACCAGCCACACCCACTCTCCAACCTAGTCAACATCAACACATAAGTATCATAGGCATTACATTACAGTAACCACTAACACCACGCAAAGAGCCCAAACACCAGGTTGCTCTAGACAAGAGGCTCCCACCCAAGACTGACCACATGGATACTGTCAGCTTCCTCTGGGTGTTGCAGTTGATAACCAAGGGTAGTCCTCCCCCCATGAGCAGCATTCACCGCCACCTTCCAGAGGCCATCTTCACTCTTGTCCTCGAACCAGTTACGATAGATCATCCTGGCTCCAGCATCAGTGGTTTTCTCAACCGTTCCCAGATCAGCTCCTGAAACTCTTGCATTTTTTCCCCTGGAGATCTTGGAACAGCTTGGTCTAGTCCCTCAGATACCTGAAAACCACGCCTAGCACCTACTTCAGGGAAATCCAAGAGCATCTGTTAAAGACAACAGAATTCTTAAAATTCCACAACCCCCACAGGACTGCAGAGGTCACAACATTCAGCTGTTTGCATTTCTTATCGCACAACCAAAACCTTGCTACAGACTCATATCCATTCGCATCAAAATTAAAGATTGTTTTCACCTCAGCCCACACCAGCCTAGCTACCAAACAGTCAAAGAGCAGATGATGCACGGTTTCAATTTCTTTACAAAACACACACTCTAGAGGTCTTGCTATACCTCTTTTCCTAAGATTATCGCAAGTCATGATTTTATTCTGTGAAAAAAGCCATAGGAAACCTTGTACTCTAGGTGGTATTTTCACACTCCAAACAGCAGGTAGATAGATAGGTTGAATCCCCCTAAAATTGATAATGGCATAAAGGGATTTAGAAGAGTAAATCCCTTTAGACCCATATTTCCATATTAAGGAATCTCTCTCCTGACTAAATTTAGTCAGGGAGAGGATATCCACAAGCTCATACCACTGAGACATCAACTCATCCGAGAAGGTTCTCCTAAAAGTGCATTTGAGCTCCTGCCCATCCCAAATCTCAGCAATGGTCCTATTTTTCTCATTTACCAAGACATACAAGTCCCAGTATTGAGTAGCTAGAGGGGTATTACCATACCAGGTATCTTCCCAAAATCTAACCAGCTTACCATCTCCTACATTCCATTTATATCCTACCCTCATAGCTTGCAAAGACCACAAAAAACTTTTCCAAAACTAGGAAGGATGTGGGTCTCTACAACAGAATCCTACCCTCACAGCTTGCAAAGACCACAAAAAACTTTTCCAAAACTAGGAAGGATGTGGGTCTCTACAACAGAAAATGTTTGGGTTCTTAGTATTGTATTTGTTATCAATGATTTTCCTCCACGAGGACCCCTCTCCAGCTATGTATCTTTTAACTCAAGACCCAATCAGGCAAAGATTCATATCCTGAAGATTTGGGACCCCCATGCCCCCAAACTCCTTCATACAGATAGATGGCCAGTTAGCTAGATGGATTTTGTGAGCACCTTCAGTGTCACTCCACAGACAGTTAGCCATATGGGAATTGATTAGATTCAGAGCCCATTTAGGGAATTTAAAAAAGGGCAACAAATGCAGTGGGATGCTAGCTAAACAAGTTTTAATGAGTGTAATCTTCCCTAAATAAGAGAGCAACTTCCCTCTCCAACCTGCTATTCTAGCAAAATTCTTATCAATCAGTTCCTGCAAGTCTTCCCTACTCAGTTTCTCGAAATGCAATGGGATCCCTAAATACTTGATTGGGAATGACCCAACCACACATTGGAAAATATCAATGAACTCTTCTAACTCATGGGGATCAATATTAATGGGGACTAAGGCACTTTTGTGATAGTTGATCCTCATTCCAGAGACCTGTTCAAAGCGGGTAAGAATCCATTTAAGATTTAAGGCTACTCTACTACCTTTTTGTAAAAACAACAGGGTGTCATCTGCATACTGCAAACACATCACCCCTCCAGACATCAATTCAGCGCATAGCCCTCTAATTAAACCAGAGTGGGAACCCTTAACTAGCATCTTGGAGAAGACATCTACCACTAAATTAAAAAGCAAGGGCGCTACAGGGTCTCCCTATCTCAATCCTTTACCAGTTAAGAAGAAATCACTTTCTTCCCCATTCAGTTTGACTCCAACAGAGCCTTCTTGGGTAATACTTTTAATCCAACTTATCCACCTAGTCCCAAATCCTCTCAGAGCCAACATCTCATAGAGGAAATCTAGAGGAAATCTAGATTAACCTCTCAGAACAATCTTAGCATAGATTGTTGATCAGTATTTTGATCGCCTCAGGGTCTTTTTTTCTCTTTTTACTCCACCAAGGTATAGTTTCGGTCTTATTTGACTTTGCTAGTTGCCGGTGTGATTTTTGTATGTGCGCGTTGGTGCTGGTTTTGTGCATCCTAACTATGCAGAGGTCGGATGTGGTGCTCGTTGTGTTTGTATCCCCTTGAGGCTTCATTTTGAGTTAATAAAATCTACCCTTTGTTGGAAAAAAAACTTCTAAGAGCATATGTTGCTCTAGCCTACATAGCCATTCCAAGCGTTGGACATGGAGTTTGGATGCATTGGGCTTCACAAGTCCTGGACAAAGCTAAAATCACAGGCCGCTACTATTTAACATGGACCGGTGGCAGGCCCAAACCTGAAGCGAAAATCGGCAAAATCTGTCAGGACAGCTCATAATGGCCCATGTCAACCAGTGGGCCGGTATCTACGAGTCGTGCGTGGACAGCGACAGGTCGAGGCTGATCCGACTCCCCGACGACGACGACGACGAGGAGGCTGTCGACGACGAGAGCAGGCTGCTCTCGGCGCCGCCGCCCCCGGCGGGGCACAGGGCCAGCGCCAGCGACAGCGAGCAGCCACCGTCGCGTTCGCCGGCCAAAGTCAAATTCGTGAATCCGGCGTCGACGACGTTGCCTGGCGGCTCGAGTCTGTACGGACGGACACCGTCGGTGCGGCTGGCCGTGTATGCGGCCGGGCGGTTAGGAGGCATGCCGACCTGCATGCATGGCACGAACATCATTAGATATTCTTTACTTACTCTTCTGTAATAAGGTCAATAAATCCGTTCGGCTCTCGGCAAATGCAAGTGCAGCACTGGATTCAATCGCTCTAGATGTACATTGATTTTTGAAACAAGATATATAGAGACATTGTCACATTGGCATGCTTGCTTGTAAGCAGAGTGCACGTGCGTACCTCAATAGGGTAGCCATCGCAGCAGGCAGCACGGGGACGGGGAGGATGACGCCCCGGAGCCACCAGGAACCCCAAGAATTCGAGCGTGGAGGCGGCGGCGAGTTCGCCGTCGCGGTGCAACCTTGTTGTAGGCATCCAGGGCTCTCGCCGATGCTTCTGCTTCTGCTTTATTCCCAGCGGCATCGAAGGGCGGGGCTCCACCAAACGAGCCGCGGCCATGGGTGGCGCTTGAAGCACGGCATGCGCCTGCATCATATCCATACGCACGTAGTAGTGTCCACCTGCTGCCGCCGGTACGTGGCTGGACGACGACGACATGCCCCTACCCTCCCATATTCCTCCTCCTTGCACTCTCAGCAGGCTCGTGGGGCTCGCGCTCACCTCCTCCCTTGTCTCCGTCTCAGATGCCCTCCTGTTAATTATTTGGTTGTAGCGAATTAAGTTTCTTACATACTAATTATATTACTATAAAGTTGTACTAAAATGGCGACTATTGAATATCGATCGAAGAGAGTACCGATTATCACTAAGATCTACTCCCTTCGTTCCAAATTACTCGTAAATGTATGTATCTAGAATTAAAATACATCTAGATACATCCATACCTGCGACAAGTAATTCGAAACGAAGGGAGTACAATGCTGCCAGCACATTAGTAAATTGATCAGTGATATGTAAATATCTCGATATAGTACTCCCTCCATTCCACAATGTAGTGTTTCTTTTATCCCCGTGCTTCAACTTTGACCGTAAATTTAACTACCAAGACCGATTGCGGCGGGAGCGAAAATTATATCAGTGAATTCGTATTTGAAAGAACTTTTCAATTATATAATTTTTTCTTCCGCCGCAGTTGGTCTTGTTGGTTAAATTTATGGTTAAAGTTGGATCTCGAAAAGTGCGGGCGCACTTTTGGAATGGAGGGAGTATAGGAAAGGGGTTATGGATAATCCCACATTCCCACAAGAAAGTGTATACATGTGTACTGCTAGCTTTCCAACGGAACTCGACCGTTGGCGGTCTTGCTCGGCAAAACTTCCAAATATACTTACACGAGCACATCGTGTGCTCGGTCAGTCGTATTTTAACAATTGTAGGTACACCAAGTAGCTTGGAATATAGTACTGGTGTCAGCTCAAGATTCGAGGAGAAAAAGTGGACGCAAAAATGGAGTTCTGGTCTGAAGTGTCGCCATGCATGCATGCATTATTCATGCAGTGACTCATCAGTCATCATCACAACTGAGCCTAGCTAGCTAGCTAGGTACGGCCGGAGTGCCATGAAGAGAAAATAAGAGACAGATTGAATGAACAACCGGGTGAACAAGAAAAAGGAGCATGGAAAAGGTGGTGACCTTTTCAGTTGCGGGTGGAGCGGCAGCGTCGTCGGCTCCTTTCTAGGCTTTGGCGAGCCGTAGCCGGGGACACGGCACTCCCCATCATCATCGGTGCAGACTTCCATGGCTCCTCCTGTTGAGCGTGTGTGCTCCTCCTGGCCCGACTGTTGCACTTGCTGCATCCCTGCTCGATCCGCCACAAACATGCATTGGCAAAAAGGAATTACTCAAGTGTGGAGCACAGTAGCTGCATGCATGCATGCACCGGTACAAATCGATAGCTTTGGCTGTGGCGGAGAAGTGTGCCGTGCATGCATGTCACCCATGCACATGTACACACAGACTAATATGCGTCATCATCGTGTACTACACAAAGACGATTGCATTTAACCTACGACTATCAAGTTCGAAAAGTGTTTCACTTTGTTGCGAGTTGTGCTGGGTAATTCGTTGTACGTACAGCAATTTTCGGATGCTCTACCCAACAATCAATGGTCCCCGTGGACATTTCTTTTTATTCAATTATTAATTATGCTTGCTTTGGTAGTTTGTGTTAGCTTTGGAAAATATGTAACGTTGGACAGCAGATGAGCAGAAGTAACGGAAATCCTATAGAGCACATGTGCAACTATGCGTATGTGCCCATATATTCATGCATGTAAATGTATACCTTGCATTCCAAGATCATTCCTCATGTTCCTGTACATCTGCTTCAAACCAACAGACAGCATCAATCATCAGTACGGGATCCAACTCCGTCCAACAAACAACCGATCGAAGAAGAAGAAGAAGAAGAAGAAGAAGAAGAAGAAGAAGAAGAAGAAGAAGAAGAAGATGCAGGGCAAGCTCATGCATGCGTGTACAAGATCCATGGGTATAAGCATGTAGCTAGCTAGGATTGGATTAACAGACCTGCAGATGGCTTTTGACATGAGAAATGGTGAGCCCTCCCACCCCCATCACCTGCAGAACCCGCTTCGGAGTCGCCCCTGCAATGCATGCGCGCGTTAGATCGATGCATGCGCACGGCCAAACATCAGAACGATCGAGCGAGCGAGGGCGTACTGTCGTGGCCTCCGAGGCTGTGAATGGCGTGGACGAAGCAGCGGTGCAGGGCGCTCGTCCACCGGAGGCGCGGCACCTTGGACCTGTTGTACTGCCTCACGCCGCCGCCGCCCCCTCCTCCGCTCCCCACCCTGGTGGTTGCCCTAGGCGCCATGGTCACCGATCTGGCTCAGCTTGGAGCTTAGATAGTTAGATTATCTCAGCCGAAACACCAGCCGACGCAGCAAAGATAGTATGCTTTGCCTGCCCGCAGGAGCTGAGCCCGTGGTCGACCATGAGGGCCAGCTTATATACCGCTCCAACTAAACACCTCGGCAGCTCTCACAGTCACAGGTAGCTAAGCTACCCAACCAAGGAGAGATGTACGGAGGAGTGTTGAATGCTGCTGCGTAGGAGAGCAGAGAGTGGGGGGAGGGAGAACAGGAAGAGACAAAAGGTTGGAGACAAAGGAGGGGTTTCAGATGCGGTGCAGGGCATATGCCTGCTGCCATGCATGCCATTGCCATGGCGAGGGGATAATTATGAGATGGGCGCAGCGCTGTTGACCCGAGCGAGGAGGGACGAAGACAGGGATGCATGAGCGGCAGTGCCAAAGCTAGTTTTCCGCCTGCCTTGTGTTCCCACTGACACGCACCTGCCTAGCTTGTCCTCTCTCCCTCCTCTTGCATTCTCTGCTCGCTTGCTACAAGTACTCCCTCCGTTTTTATTTACCTCGCACGTTAGCTTTGTCTCCAGTCAATGTTTCTAATTTTTGACAAAAATTTATGTAAAAAATATTAGCATCCGCAATACCAAATCGGTACCATTAGAATCATCATTCAACATATTGTCATATCATATATATTTGTTATTGTGAAATTTTGATTACTTCCGATAAACTGGGTCAAACTTTATAAACTTTGGCTTAGGTCAAAACTAATATACGGAGTAAATAGAAACAGAGAGAGTACTTACCTGTGGACATGGGCAGCTTGTACATATTCATTCCGTTCCAAAATATCGATCCCCCCTCCCCCATGGATCATTCCCTCTGAATCGACCGGCAAACAACACACAAAGTTGGCCGAGCATATTAAGAGAGGCCCCAGGAATCCATAATTAAACTTAAAGTGGTAGTCCTAATAGTTTGCTTTTGATATTTGAAGTTACAGGTTTATCCTAAGTCAAACTTGTTTAGGTCTGACCGAGTCTATAGAAAAATATACCAACATCTACAACATCAAATTACTTTCATTAGTATATTTTCATACTGTATATATTTAATATTGTCGATATTGGTAATTTTTTCTATAAGGTTGATCAAACTTAAGAGAGTTCGACTTCAAACTTAAGAGAGTTTGACTTCAAACATACCTAGAACCCCAACAAATTTGAACAGAGGAAGCATATAGTTATCCGCTTTTACAAGACGCGAAACTTGCGTTAAAGGGTCTGATCCACCTCACAAGACACCTTACAGATGGCTAGTTCTCACGAAAACACACGTTTACTGAAAAAGAGGGTAGTATGCCAAGTTATCAACACACTCGGTACCCCGCAAAAAAAATTCAACACACCCGATGAACACCACGAGAGAAGCTGGAATAGATATGCCTTGAGCTTGCTGAAAAATCACAAGTGGGTGGGGTGGTGCTTGTAGCCTTGTAGTTGTAGGTTATAGAGAGATTATGCAGATGCGAAAGGATGCGTCGAATCGGAACAACCTAGCTAGAAAAGCTCAATCTTGTCACCGACCGTGACCCATGTGTAGTACGAGATTGAGTTGTTTGTGCACTGAATGACTGAAGTAGTGCACATATGGATGTATGCACGTTTGTGACTAGCTAGCTAACTGCAGAATTTTAGCCCAGGTGGAATAAAGTGAATGCAGGTACGGTTTGATTAGTCAGAAAGGTGCATGGTTGATTAGTCGTAAAAGGACTTGAAGGATTTGATCTCTGAATTTGGACTGAAAAATAGTATAGTACCAATCAATTGCAAGAAAAGCTAGTCAACTTTTTTTTTCCTTTTTTAGTCTTGGGAAAACCGAAAGCTTAGCTATCACACAAACCTAGTGAGTCTGTAGTTGAAAGGGGAATGATAGACTGAATTATCATCAGCTAGCATCAACAAGAACATGATGGAGATCAGGTGGCATCATCACTAATAGTATAACTTATCATCGCATAGGCGATTATATATGCAATTAGCTGTGGTCTAAGAGGAGAAAAACAAATTACAGATGATCCAATCAAGTCAAAGATGTTGAACGGCGTCATTGAGTACGTTTTCCTCGAGAGCTCTGACCGCCGGATCTCTCCTACAGTCCTACTACCACTCGAAGCGGCCGTGCCATTTCCATGGAAAGTTTCTAAAGGAATTTGAATACACTGGTCATGGGTACGTGCAGTCGACAAGGAACAAACTGAATAGAAGAACCATGGAAAGCGTACTACAACTTTTGAGATCTTTCAAAGGAAGGAGAAGGAGGGAGGGAGCTTCAGCAGGTGATGGGCACGATGTACAAAGACAGAGAGAGAGAGAGAAAGAGAGAGATAAGTCGGGGGAACAGGAGGCGTTGCAGTATAGGAGACAGCGGCGCCATCATTTCATGCAGGGCAAAGCAAGCGGATCATACGGATCATCATGGCCTCGCGCCCTACACCCACTGATCCTCTATGCCACTGCCAACACCCACCGTCGATCCCTAGCTAGCACTCCTGCGTACGTAGCAGGGGGGCGAACCGACCATGAAAAAGCTTTGCATCGATCAGTCTAGCCAACAAGCTCACCACGAATCTGCTGCTATTTCCTCATCAGTGGCAAAAACGAGCACACAAATTAACTACTCCCTCCGTCCGTTCTATAATATAAAAGCGTTTTTTACACTAGTTTAGGAGACGGAGGGAGTAGCTAGCTAGTTGCATGCATGATGAGGTTGTAAGATAATACTCCTGTACAATACCTGCAGAAAAAGTACTCCTGTACAAGTACACCCTCTGTTTTCAAACATAAAAGACGATTTTGGCAGTTTAAACTAGACTGCCAAACATCTTACATTTAGTAACGGAGGTACAGTAGTATTTTTCTTTTAGAAAAACAGAAGCAAATTTTTGCCTCATCTCATTAATAAAGAGGAAGAGAATTGGCCGATTAATTAGCAGAAAACCAGACGGAAACCGAGGAGGTAGACGATCTGAGACACTGCGTGGGCGGAGCTGAAGCGGCTGTGCCGGGGCTGTGTTGCAAATGGGGATGGTTGCAGGCATTGACCGGCGCACGCCATGGAGCACGTACGTACGTTCGCCATGACTTGATGTCTCTGCATGCGTCGTCTGCGTGCACATGCATGCATGGATGGACCAGCCAGCACTTGATCGCACGTCGACGGAACACGTTAAACTTGTGGTACGTGCGTGCGTATGTAGTACTACTGTGTGGTGACTACTCTACAGTACGCGTAGCAGCCGGCATGTGGCAAAGGAAGCAGCGCATGTATCGATCGACCACAAGCTAGGCTGGCAACCGTAGGGGCGGATGTGCATTAATTACCGGTGGCGCGCACGGCAGGAAAACGTTCACCCCATACGTTTTTTCTTTTCTTTTTTTGAGTTGGAATAGTTGCGTTTTTATTCAAATCACGGAAAACTCCCAAGGTACCTCTTAGACAATGCACTCTAAAATCAGGCATGTCGCAACGTTGAGTTGTAGGGCTCGGCAGAGCACCCGCCGGTCTCTCCTTGATGCTCTCCCACTCCTCGGTTAGCTTCATAACCCTCTCTGCTATACTTCTGCGCTCCTCAATTTCCCGGTCATCTCATCTCAAGCATTGTTTCTAGCAAGCCACAATTTTTGACTAATCTATTTTTAACTTCCAATTGGAGCGGGGAATCATTTCAATCAGAAAGTTTAGCAGGTTCACGAACAACTGCAAAACAAGCCTGTAGCACTCCAAATGTCCTCTCCACATCATTTCTAACGGCCTTTTGTCTTTGAGAAAAGTGAGACATTTTTTTATCAACTGGCTTAAAGATGGTCTTGACAAAGGTAGCCCATGTAAGATAGATACTGTCAACCAAATAGTAGCCTATCTTGTATTCATAACCATTGACAGTATAATTGCAAGGAGGAGCTTTTGGATAGTTCTTTCATCTTCAATGCATGCAGTCAAGAGATTTGAGCAAACCTGGCCACCCTCTTGCTTTGAACATTGCAAGAGCCTCTCGGTGTCTCTCTCGAGTACCGAGGTCCAAACACCGAGACTACGACAGTAGGAAATCTGACCATAGCGTCTCCGTATGTGCCCATGAATCTGCGGACATGCCATATGCAAGTATCTGCAATGCTGTCGTGCACTTTTGATACTGTAGAATCCAATCCTTCCAGCGACATCCTTCTTTAAGATGAAGTGGTCTTCAAAGGACCGAACGTCATGCTAGAGACGGTCGAGGACATTTTTTCGCATCCGAGAGCGCCGGCGAAAATTGTCAGCAATATAGGGCATCAGGGTCAAATTAGTTGTCCATCGTCGTCAAATGGCCCCATGCCCTATTCCGATTAAGTACTCGATGACCCTTTGATCAATCCCTTGAGAGGGTTTGGGATCCACTTTAGAGATGCGCTAAGATCCAACCAAAAAAAACTGCCATGTTTTTTTTTTACATAGTAGAGAGCAAGCACTCATACATATGTGTAAACACTCACCTCTATGAACGCACACACGCACATCCTATCCCTATGAGTACTTTATAGAGACTGGGCCGGCATATCATCTTGAGATTTACGAACTCGTCGTAGGCACATCGTCGTCGACGGGAATGTCCCCTCCCACTGAAAGCGCATCTCCAGAAATCCTAAAATAAATCTAAAAATAATGCGAGCATCAGGGTTTTCTGATGGGCTGGAATACCACTGTCTCTCTAACCATCCAACCACATATTGATTTGCAAATTGCTATGTCCTTATTGGATGGAGGAGCGGGCGAGCAGTTGAGGCCTGAGAGAGAATGATGAGATGGATGACACGCGGAACAGTGACGACGCGCCGGAAGGACACGGTCGGCCTCTCTCACGAGAGCAGTAAGTGGCGGCATGATTGCGCTGCGAGGGGGGCATGCCGCATGCAGTGGGCATCCATCCATCCATCCAATTTGCCGTTCCCTGCCTCGCTCGCCCCCACGACCACGCCATGATTCCTTCTGTCTCCCCCGCGCCCATGGATCTTCCGTCCGTCCGTCGTCCGATGCGCACGCACGCACGCACGCCCGCTCGCTGCCTCTAGTCCTGGCTGGCTGGCTGGCTAGCTAGATGCTGGAGGATGGATGGAACATGTGCCCGTCTCTGTTTTCTCCGTGTGCCATCATCATTCCCCTGCCCTGCCCCGGCATGCATGCATGCGCATGCGCATGCCAATGTCGCCGCTGCCCCTGCCTGCCACGCTGCATGTGTCCGCCCAGTGCATGCATATGCCGCCGCAGCGGCGCCGGCGCTCGTTTTCGTTTCATTGCCAAGGACGTCGGACGTAGGGCGACCAGGATTTGAGACCCGTCCGTCTCTCAAGCTTGCACTAGGCGATGGCATTCAAAATGGCGCTGCTCACTGGCAGACATGCAGCTAGTCATGATCAAACATTACAGGGCTACGGGCTTGGTTCCGTTTGTCAGCGCAGTTCCACAAAGGACATTATGCCTGCGGACATTTGATGATGTCCATAGGTGTTCCGCGTTGCCGTTGGAGTCGAGACCCGTCTCTGAAACTTGTATCCATTGGCAAAGAATGGCATGGCTCTAGTCAGGCCACCGACTGAAAAGAAACAAGCCTCGAGCATGGTCACAGGCTCAGAACAACATTTGGCGACAATAAACTCACAAGGTTTAGCGGAGTATAAGCAAACATAATTATCTTATAAAAGAGGCACCACTACATCACTACATAAGCAGATATCCATGCATTGCATTCAAAACTTCAAGGTGTCATTTCACTCAACGAGTATAGACATCTAGTTCCTTATTGCATCATCACACTTAAGAAGAAGAAAACTGGTAGGTGCTCGCACCAAAAGAGAAAAAAGGCAGGAGGAAACAAGACGGGAGTTAATTCAAACAGAACACATGTTTTGTTCATACAAGAACAACATTGATGGTCCTTGCAAGCACAGCGCCCTTTGATCTCCCGTGACCAACCCATCCTGCGCATCCAAAAGGAATCCATTGATCAATAGGAATTTGATGGCTGAGTGATAAATATGCGCTACAGAAAAGTACTCCCTCTGTGAACTAATATAAGACCTTTTAGAGAAGTGCAATCAATCAGATGGAATAAAGTGTCGGCATGAAAGGAATAAAACAGAAGCAAAGAGTACCAGGGGAAACAGCGTCGCATTTTCTGACCCTGCTTGAGGCCAAAACGGATAGGGAAGAAAGAAACTCTTGTTCCCAAACGTTAACCATCAGAAGGGCGTAGTGATGAATTTACATGGTAGACAACAAAGGGCGTAGTGATGAATTTACATGGCAGACAAACCCCTCAGAAGGCCGTTGTCATTTAGGAGAATGAGATAACAGAGCAGCACCTATCAATTTTGGCCTGAAGGCACTGACCCCGCATACCCGAAATGAACAGTCAAAGGCGACAAAACCTGATGGACAGCATAGAAAGGATTGCAAATGCCAAAAACCTTCACATCAAAATGTCATGATGCACTAAGTCCGAAGGAAAGAGTACCCCACATACAGTGTAAGTGCAGGGATTCCTTCGCAGTTATTATTAACGGAACAGATGAGCCTTGACGAGCCAAAGGACACTAGTTGTAGTATGCCATTATACTCTGTCCTTTGTTTCTTGCTGTCACAGGCTGCAAACAGAATCATCAGACAAGATTGCGGAACTGCTAAGAAGACATGATTTACAGTGGACGGTTTGCAGCCATATGGGCTAGATCAGACCAAAAGATTCCTTGAATATCACATCCGTTGTGTTTTCAACAAGTCACGGGTAAGCACAGGACTCCCGATGCAAATGTAAGGTAAAACTGAAGCCTATTTCTTTGAACAAGATCTCATGATGGTTTCTTGCATGAGTTAGACAGGTTACTCGTGTGCAGGGATTCCTTTGCAGTTACTATTAATGGAACGAAATAGCCTGGACCACACAAAGGACACTAGTTGTATGTACAAAATTATTCTGTCCTTTGTTTCTTGTTGTCACAGGCTGCAAACAGAATTATCAGACAAGATCGTGCGTGTAACTGCTAAAAGGACAGGATTTACAGTGGACAGTTTGCAGCCATATGGGCTAGATCAGATCCAAAAGATTCCTTAAATGTCACATCCATTGTGTTTTCAATATGTCACGGGCAAGCAAAGGACTCCTGATGCAAATGTAAGGTAAAATGTAAGTATTTCTTTGAGCTAGATAAAACTAAAGTCTTCCTATGAGCTAGATCTCATGATGGTTCCTTGCATCAGTTATACAGATTACTCATGTTAAGTTGGAAGTACAGGGATTCCTTTGCAGTTACTATTAACGAAATGAATTAGCATCGACCACCCAAAGGACACTAGTCGTACGTATACCATTATTCTGTCCTTTGTTTCTTGTTGTCACAGGCTGCAAACAGAGTTATCAGAAGACCATGGAACTGCTAAAAAGACATGATTTACAGTGGACGGTTTGCAGCCATATGGGATCAGATCCAAAAGATTCCTTAAATATCACAAGACATTCGTGATAATTTCAACATATCATGAGTGGGCAAAAGACTTGACTGAGTGCAAATGTGAGGTAAAACTGAAGTTTCATATATGTCCATTTCTTTTGAATTCCATCTTATGATGGTTTCTTGCATGAATTAGAAAGGCTACCCCTGTTAAGCTTAAGTTGAACAAGCTTCTAAAAAAAGCAAGCGACTTAGCAAGAAGCAGACAGAACTAATAACTAATTGTATAGAACAAATATGAATCATCACCACAATATGCTCATTTCCGAGATTTATCATATGTGGTAGTGCCAAGCTACGGTGTTTCGCATTTGATCAACAAGTTTAACAGGTGGCAATTTTTCAGTGTAAAAATCTAAATCATTAAATGGATATGACAACATATTTGCAGAAAGAATAAAAAATATAGGGTCGAAGGACAATTTTCTTAGTCTCCATCAATAGGTCACATTTTGCAATACCATCCAGTTATTGATTTACTAGCATCTACACTCCATTCAATAGATGGAAACAGAAACAGGGATGTTTTTTAGTGTCGTCCATTTCAATAGAGAGATTAAAAAGTATAGCATTCGTGTAGAATCTGAAGGTTGATTGCATACCAACTACGGAGTATGAAGTAAATGAGGTTTCAAAAAGTAATGTAGGGCAGATGCATTAGGTGTATTGAATTCAAGCAAGAACAGTAAGTGTGAGAATGGTCTGGGATGCTGAATGTAACCAGAAATCAACAGATATATGTACTGGTTTTTCAATAAAGTTGTGCCTTTAACCTATTCATCAAGCTGGTTAGATAACAATATGATTTATGAACTCAAGAAGACTGAGGTATATTTCACGTAGACTATTGAATTGATTAAACTGATAGAACAAAGGGTTCACTATAGTTAAACATGATGCATTTCACAGTCGGTGGCGGATCTACCACTGGGGCGGCCGACCCAGGTCGCCGTAGCCGGAGCGGAGACCTCTCCCTACCTATTCTTGTGCTGGTTCTTTCAGATTCCCTCCGGTGGCGAACAGCGGCGCTGTTGTTTGCCTGTTTATGCGACCTCTGCGCATGAAGGGGTATGTGAGGTTGAGGGAGAGAAGGTATTTTGGGCTTGGACTGGAGCGATTGAACTTAAGGCCCAACGTGGATCGGACAAAACATCCACATGCAGCCAGGCAGCCACCATGGGCGGTCTCTCAAAAAAATGCCAGCATCAAGAGAAGGTAAGGTATAGAACGTAGCGCTATTTGTGAGGCACACAAGCTAGTAAAATTCTGGCACTCAGATCAAGATCGTTATATTTGGCTAGGGGTTCCTCATGATCCATTTGCATCACTGCTATAATTTCTTTCGATTAATAATTTTTTCAGCAGGTTCGCTAAAAAGAAAACCAGCCACCAAAACAATCTAGGCCTCTCCCCAAAATCATCCTTCCTGAGTCGACCAACTTCCCGAGCCCTAATCCACTGTTATGCGCTGCCGCTCACCACTCCGTACAGTGCTGCACCCTCCTGCTGCTCCATGCCACTCCTGCCTGCTGCACCACCACCTGCTCCGGGCCACTGCTTCCTGCACCGCCCGCTCCTTGTCGTATTGTGGCATCAAGCGAGCATTTCAAGTGTCAATAGTATGTTAGTAGTTCTCATGGTTGTTTATGCCTTTTCATGTTTTTAGTAGCTGAATTTCATGATTTTTGCTTGAGTAGACATGCATTTGTAACTTCACATTTTAGACCCTCCTGCTGCTCCATGCCACTCCTGCCTGCTGCACCACCACCTGCTCCGGGCCACTGCTTCCTGCACCGCCCACTCCTTGTCGTATTGTGGCATCAAGCGAGCATTTCAAGTGTCAATAGTATGTTAGTAGTTCTCATGGTTGTTTTATGCCTTTTTATGTTTTTAGTAGTTGAATTTCATGATTATTGCTTGAGTGGACATGCATTTGTAACTTAAAATTTTAGACCTTAAATGTTTCGCCACTATGCATACTTGAGATCAAATGCCAAAAGATATAGGCAGCTTGTCAATATACTGGCATACAGCAAGGCCAAATGAAAGAATGAAAATGAAAAAAAAAAGGTCTCACAGAGACTGAGACAGTAAGGTAGCAAGTTTGTGAATGAAGCTTTCTTTTCTAATTCAACATATAACCAGAACAGATACCCCCTCTGCTGCTAAGACCAATCTAAAATTTTAATGCTTCACCGATGCCACGAAAACATATATTAAAAAGAATTCCAGAATAGATTATGAATTAGCTTTGAAGCTCTACAAAAATCCACAGGCCAAACAGCAGGAATTCATGTTAGCTTTATTTACACCTATGTAATCCTTTTTCGCATTTGACAACTCAAAAAGTATAAACCTCCGAAATGAATAATTCACAGGCCAAACACACAGGGATTCGCGTAGGCTTTACACCAGTGTAATCAATCCCATTTTGCACTGTCAAAGCACTGTAAGCTCGAAACATTCACAATTCACAACTCAAGAAGTACAAACCTGCAGAATAACAATAGAAATGGACAGAGCAACAGTGAAATGCAAGGATATGGCATGAAAGCGGATCCCAGATCCCCTGTCCTGCATACATCGGTTTACAGATCTAGACTCTAAACGTTTGTCAGCATCCCGTGAATTTGAGTCGAACCCGAGACAATCGTCTCGCAATCAGCTATAGGGGTCAACTATCCTACCGCAAACCCTAGCTATCCATCGAACTCCGCCCAATCAACCTAATTAATGTTGACGCAATGCCTGGAACGGAAAAATAAACGGTGGGGAGGAGCAGGCGGTTCACCTGAATCTGACGGATCAGGCGAGCTTGGCGGTGGAGGGGGCGAGGGGCACGCCGATGGTGACGCTGCCCTTGACCTTGGCGCCCGCCTGCGCCTCGCGGATCTTCTGCATCTGGAGCATCCGCTCCATGACGAGCTCGTACTGGCACTTCTCGTAGGAGTGGCGCTCGGGCTCGCACTTCCAGGGGAGGTAGAACTCGGCGACGCGGCACTTGTTGAGCGGGATGAGGAGGTGCGCGCACTGGTCGCGGTAGGGGATCGGCAGGCGCGCCTCCGCCATCTCCGCCTGGGTCGCGATCTGCGGCTTCGAGGTGCCCAGCTGCACGCCGGCCGCCGCCGCCGCCGCCTCCATCTCTCACCTTCTTCTCTCTTCTCCGGCGAGGTCGCCGATGGGCTGTGCGGGTGCGGGTGCGGTGCGGCGTCTGGTTCGGGCGAGAGAGTGGTGGTGGGTTCCCGTCGCTCTGGAGTTTTGGACTGTGGGTGTT
Organism: Triticum monococcum; assembly: GCA_034509565.1. NCBI lineage: Eukaryota > Viridiplantae > Streptophyta > Magnoliopsida > Poales > Poaceae > Triticum > Triticum monococcum. Next base: position 680,253,530 of record CM067845.1, read on the forward strand.
GTTGGTCTGGGTTCGGGCGGGCTTTAGTCGGGGCCGGCGACTGGGATTTCTTCTAGGCCGTTAAGGAGCTCCTTTTGCATCTCTACCGCGGCCTTTTAACGGTTGCATGTATTTTAAATAATTTGCCTAAATGTCTCAAAAAATAATTTGCCTAAAAAAATACTGGAGTACTCCCTCCGTCCGGAAATACTTGTCGGAGAAATGGATGTATCTAGACGGATTTTAGTTTTAGATACATCTATTTTTATGCATTTCTCCGACAAGTATTTCCGGACGGAGGGAGTATTAAAATGTTTTGTTGTGAAATTTTTTTGCACTATATTTTAGTTTGACTAGGTAATTGCCCGTGCGTTGCAATGAGTGCATAGTGTCAAAGACGCTCTTATGTTATGAGATGGAGGAAGTGGTAGATTAGGCTATGACTGCACATCTATTATTATATTTTATGATAATATCTTAGCAAGTTTTTACGCAATCACCATGATTTACCTGTCATCTTATTGTTATAAGCACTTACTAGGTAAGAACTTATTGACTTACGAAAGAAAATAAATCACTATGATTTATCTACCATCTTATTGTCAAGTAGTCTCCATGTCCCATAATATAAAGTGGTATTACATTCTGAAGGAAATATGCCCTAGAGGCAATAATAAAGATATTATTTATTTTCTTATATCATGATAAATGTTTATTATTCATGCTAGAATTGTATTAACCAGAAACATAATACATGTGTGAATATATAGACAAACAGAGTGTCACTAGTATGCGTCTACTTGACTAGCTCGTTAATCAAAGATGGTTATGTTTCCTAACCATGGACAAAGAGTTGTCATTTGATTAACGGGATCACATCATTAGTTGAATGATCTGATTGACATGACCCATTCCATTAGCTTAGCACCCGATCATTTAGTGTGTTGCTATTGCTTTCTTCATGACTTATACATGTTCCTATGACTATAAGATTATGTAACCCCCGTGTGCCGGAGGAACACTTTGTGTGCTACCAAACGTCACAACGTAACTGGGTGATTATAAAGGTGCTCTACAGGTGTCTCCGAAGGTACATGTTGGGTTGACGTATTTCGAGATTAGGATTTGTTACTCCGATCGTCGGAGAGGTATCTCTGGGCCCTCTCGGTAATACACATCACTAAGCCTTGCAAGCATTGCAGCTAATGAGTTAGTTGCGAGATGAAGTATTACGGAATGAGTAAAGAGACTTGCCGGTAACGAGATTGAACTAGGTATTGGATACCGACGATCGAATCTCGGGCAAGTAACATACCGATGACAAAGGGAACAACGTATGTTGTTATGCGGTCTGACCGATAAAGATCTTCGTAGAATATGTAGGAGCCAATATGGGCATCCAGGTCCCACTGTTGGTTATTGACCGGAGACGTGTCTCGGTCATGTCTACATTGTTCTCGAACCGTAGGGTCCGCACGCTTAAAGTTACGATGACAGTTTCATTATGAGTTTATGTATTTTGATGTACCGAAGGTTGTTCGGAGTCCCGGATGTGATCACGGACATGACGAGGAGTCTCTAAATGGTCAAGACATAAAGATTGATATATTGTACGGCTATATTCGGACACCGGAAGTGTTCCGGGGAAGTTTCGGATAAAACCGGAGAACCGGGGGGTTACCGGAACCCCCCGGGGGGTTAATGAGCCTCATGGGCCTAAAGTGGAGAAGAGGAAAGGCAGCCAGGGCAGGCCGCGCGCCCCCTCTCCCCCTAGTCCGAATTGGACAAGGAGGGAGGGGCGGCGCCCCCCCCCCTTCCTTCCTCTCCTCTCTCCCTTCCTTCCCCCTCTCCTATGTCTTCCCGGTAGGAGTAGGACTCCTCCTGCGCGCCTCCTACTAGGGCCGGCCGCACCTCCCTTGGCTCCTTTATATACGGGGGCAGGGGGCACCCTACTACACACAAGTTGATCTTCATGATCGTTCCTTAGCCGTGTGCGGTGCCCCCCTCCATGATATTACACCTCGATCATATTGTAGTGGTGCTTAGGCGAAGCCCTGCGACGGTTAAACATCAAGATTGTCACCACGCCGTCGTGCTGACGAAACTCCTCCCCGAAGCTTTGCTGGATCGGAGCCCGGGGTGCGTCGTCGAGCTGTACGTGTGTCAAGAACTCGGAGGTGCCAGAGTAACGGTGTTTGGATCGGTTGGACCAGGAAGACGTACGACTACTTCCTCTACGTTGTGTCAACGCTTCCGCTTCGGTCTACGAGGGTACTGTAAGTGCATCTAGTGCCACCCCTAGTTGGTTTTGGAGTATTGACGACAAACCTAGTTGAGGGACTAATGTGTTTGTGAGAATTGCAGGATAACACAGGTAGAAGTCCCTCATTGATTCGGTTTAGCTACCAGAGATGACCCCTAAAAATGTACGAAGACATTGAAGACAATGGTGGTTTATGAAGACATTCATGTCGAAGACAATGACATGTGAAGTCTCCCTATGAAGCTTATGGAACTCGAAGACTTAGATCCTTCGTAGTTTTACTTCATTCATGTTGTGTCATAGGAACCACCGTACTGTTAAGTGGGGTCCAAGAGAACCAGTCAGGATGACTGAAGTGATGCCTAATCCAAATCCTATGTCTTCGAGTGAAGACAATGAGAGAAAATCTTGTCCAGAGTCAGACAAGTCAGCTTTACTTGTAGCCCAAGTAAAGTTGCCATGTGAGTTCGAAATTCGACCGTTACTACACGTGTCAGTTCCTTAGTGACCCAGGGTCATTTCGGACAAATCAGGTCGGGTTGCCAAGTGGCTATAAATAGTCCACCCCTACAACCATAAACGGTTGGCTGCTCGGATTTCAGTGCACGGCTTTTGTCATTTGAGAGCAACCCACCTCGAAGCCTTTGAGAGAAAATCCCTAGCGAGGAGAAAAACCCTAACCACCCAGAGCCAGAGTAATTGGGCATCACTTAAGTCTTCTTGTCTGAGTGATCTGAAGACTTATTACACTTGAGGACTGTGCATCCTCCAGACGGTTAGGCGTCGCGTTCTGAGCATCCAAGAGAAATTGTGGATTGCCGGTGAACGAAGTCTGTGAAGGTTTGGGAGTCTACCTTGAAGACTTACCAGAGTGATTGGGCGAGGTCTGTGTGACCTTAGCTCAAGGAGAAAACGGTGAGGACTGGGTGTCCTGAGCTGCATGTTCAGGACTGGGTGTTCAGGACTGTGTGTCCTTTGGTTTAAATACCTAGCCGCTCCAACCAGACGTACAGTTGTCACGGCAACTGGAACTGGTCCAACATATCATTGTCTTCAGCGTGTCACTGGTTTCATCTTCACTTCCCTTTACTTACTAGTACACATTGTGAAGCCATTGCCTGCTTGGTTTATCTTCTGTCTTCACAACTTGACTGTATGATCTGTTTGGCTTCATAACTTCTTCCTACCTGATCCGCATTACACTGAAGCTATTTGTCATTGTGCTTTCACTATATTGTATACTTGACTATGGCTTGCTTTGTGTAATCTAACTTCCGCTGCATAGTGATAGGCTTGTCTATTCTGTTTGTCTTCATAACTTCCACGTTTTGAAGACTTTCATAAAAATCGCCTATTCACCCCCCCTCTAGTCGATATAACGCACTTTCAATTGGTATCAGAGCAAGGTGCTCCCTTGTTCTGTGTGATTCGGTTTAACCACCTGGAGTTTTAGCTATGTCGACTGCAGGGATAATTAAAGTCTCCGCTGCGTGCCCCGTCTTCGATGGAACTGAATATCCCTACTGGAAGAATAAGATGCGCATGCATCTTGAAGCCATTGACGTCGACCTATGGTATGTCGTTGAAAACGGCGTTCCCAAGGCTGGAGAAGGTGTCACTGCTGCTGATGTCAAGAAGTTCACTCAACTGGACTCTACTGCCAAGAATATTATCTGTGATCATCTGACCAAGGGACAGTACGGCCGTGTGAGTGCCTTGAAGACATCCAAGATGGTTTGGGACTGGCTCTCTAAGATCAATGAAGGCATCTCAACCCAGAGAGATCAGAGAATCAGTGTTCTTCGCAACCTCTTCAACCGCTTCAAGCGAAATGACAATGAGAATGTCCAGCACACATTTGACCGGCTCACTGACATCACAAATGAGCTTCAAGCCCTCGGCGCCACTGAGATCACCAAACATGAAATCATCAAGACGCTGCTGAGATCACTTGACAGTTCGTTTGACATCTTAGCCCTGATGATTCAAGAACGTCCAGACTTCAAGACACTCGATCCGTCTGACATACTTGAGAGGCTCAACACACATGAGTTCCAGCTTTCTGAGAAAAGAGATATCTACGGTCCAAACTATGGGCGAACTCGTGCCTTGAAGGCAAAAGCTATGTCCTCATCTGAAGAAGAATCTGACAGCAGTTCTGATGATCCTGAAGACATTGGAAGGGAACTTGCAATGCTAGTGAAGAAGTTCCAGAAATTCACCAAGAAGAAAGGCTTCAGAAAGTCTTCACGATCAAGCTCAAGGAATGATGAAGTTTCTGCTCATGACTACAAGAAGAAAACATGTCACAAGTGCAAGAAAACCGGACACTTCATCTTTCAGTGCCCACAGTGGGACAATGAGAACAGAAAGAAGAAGAAGAGCAAGGAATATGACTCTGACGATAAGAAGACGAAGAAATACTCAAAGTCTTCATCCAAGTCTTCCTCAAAGTCTTCATCACACAAGAAGAGTTCATCTGGCAAGGCTCGTGCGTTTGTTGGCAAGGAAATGGATTCAGAGGAGGAGTCCGCTTCTGAGGAGGCAGAGGTGGAGTCTGAGGAGGAGTCTGATTCAGGCATTGCGAGTCTGGCTACAGCCTATGTCGCGAAGTCCATCTTCAACACCGAAGACAATGACTTCATCACCAACACCGATGCAAATGACAAGGACGACTCTACTACTACCTACTGCTTCATGGCACGTGGTGCCAAGGTAAACACACACACACTACTCACTATCAAACATCCAGTGACAATGACTCTGATTGTGATTCAAAACCCAGCTACAAAACACTTGCTAAAATTGCAACTGAACAACAAAAGACCATGGAACATATTCAAAAACTGTTAGACAAAAGCGATGATCTGTTGGGTGCTGAAATGACTCGTTCTGAATCCTTAATTGAAGACATAAAAAATCTTCATGTTAAGTATCAGGAACTCGAAGATCGTCTTGAGACTCTCTCAACTACTCATGAAAAGCTTTCCTATGATTATCTTCAAAAGAAGCAAGATCTTGAGAAGTTGAGAGCGTATCATGAAGATCTTCAAAAGGAAAACGAGTCACTTCGAGCCGAACAGATCAGTTCTGCTCAGGAAGGATTTGAACCACCATGCCTTAAATGCATTGAGCGTGATAATGCTACTTCTGTTGCTGAATGTTCCACTGCTACTGCTGTTGCAATATCTTCAACTGTTGAAGTGGTAACTAACCCCTCTGCTGAGGATACCACAGCTATTGCTGATGAGAATGCTAGGTTGAAGACATTGCTTGAAACAGGGATGTACAAAAGTCTCAAAGGACATCAGACATTATGTTATGTCCTCAAGAAGCAGATTCTGAACCGAAACCCTAGGAAAGAGGGTGTTGGGTTCGTGAGGAAAATTAATGTAGATGGATCCTACTGGAAACCTGAGCAGTACCCCAAAACCACATGGGTTGCTGCAAAGGAATCCACAGTAGATCCATCCAATCTATCTGGCTTCACTTGTGCTGATCCTATTATCATTGATGAATCCTTTGATGCAAACTATAAACTGTTTAAAAATCAGAATGGTGAAGTATTTGCCAGGTACATTGGTACTAACTGCAGGAATGGACCGCCTATGAAGAAGATCTGGGTTCCAAAAACGTGTCTGGAGAATCTTCCTGTGAATGTCCTCATGACACCTCACATGAAGAAGACAAACCTCAGACCAAAGGCTTCATATGGTCCAAAGGCTTCATACAGGCAGAGGACTCACCTGAGTCGCACTAACGCAAATGTTTTGCAGGGAAACCATGCTCAGGCATATGAGAGCGGTTCCTCAAACCGTCATGCTCATATGACCAAGAACTATTCTGCTTATTCTTATGAGTACTATTGCCCGCCTGCTAGACTGTTTGCCAGGGCTCCAAAGCCAAAATTCTCAGATGCTGCACTTAGACTTATTGCTTCGAAGCCACCCTTGAAGATGTGGGTGGTTAAGAAAGCTTAACTCTCTTTTGCAGGGAAAGGTCTCCAGCAGAAAACCAAAATCTTCTGACGCTATTGCTGGAGACCTTAAAAATCTTGTGGGGCGCAAGATCAAATGCCCGAATGGCATCACTATGTATTTCATACCTGAATCGCATGCTACTCTCCCTACTTGCCCTAACCTGGATTTAAGTTTTCATAACCCACTGGTTCGTCAAATGTTTTTGCTTCACAATACTCTTGGTGAAGCCTATCCCCCTAACTGCACTGTAGGGTACGACACCAGCGACTTCAGAGTCTTCAGAATGGATTATTGACAGTGGGTGTACAAATCACATGACTGGCAAAAGAAGTCTCTTTATGGACTCAACCTTACGTCCATCTGACAAGAGCCACATCACATTTGCTGACACTGGTAAAAGTAAGGTATTGGGTCTAGGTAGAGTTGCAATCTCAAAGGATCAACACATGGATAAAGTCATGTTTGTTGAATCCCTTGGCTTCAACTTAATGTCTGTCTCAATGCTTTGCGATTTGAACATGATTGTAATCTTTGGAAAATTTCGTTGCCTGGTACTAATGGAATCTGGCAAGTCTCTAGTGTTTGAAGGGTATCGGAAAGATGATTTGTACGTGGTAGATTTCTCAGCAGGGCCACAGCTTGCAGTATGTCTTCTCGCAAAGGCTTCAGAATGCTGGCTTTGGCATCGGAGGCTTGGGCATGCTGGCATGAGAAACCTCCACACCCTTGCGAAGAAGAAGCATGTCATAGGCATCGAGGGCGTCAAGTTCAAGAAAGATCACTTATGCGGTGCCTGTGAAGAAGGGAAGATGACAAGGGCAAAACATCCTTCGAAGACAATCATGACCACTACTCAACCCTTCGAACTGCTTCACATGGATCTCTTTGGTCCCACTCACTACTCAACTTTTTCCACTACTGCTTGCCTCTATGGCTTTGTCATTGTTGATGATTACTCTAGATATACTTGGGTGCACATAATCCTTTACAAGACTGAAGTGCAGGATGTCTTCAGACACTTCGCAAATCGAGTTATGAACAATTATGGCGCCAAGATAAAGCACATCAGAAGTGACAATGGCACTAAATTCAAGAACACTAGCCTTGACACATATCTTGATACATTGGGCATCACTCATGAATTCTCAACTCCGTACATGCCACAACAGAATGGCATCGTCGAACGCAAGAACAGAACACTCATTGAGATGGCAAGAACAATGCTAGATGAGTACAAGACTCCAAGAAAATTCTAGACTGAAGCCATTGACACTGCATGCCATACTATCAACCGTGTATATCTTCACAAGCTTCTTAACAAGACATCTTATGAGCTTCTAACTGGCAAGAAGCCAAATGTCAGTTACTTCAGAGTATTTGGATCAAGATGCTGGATCAAGGACCCTCACCACACCTCAAAATTTGCTCCAAAAGCACATGAGGGCTTTATGCTTGGATATGGAAAGGATTCGCACTCCTACAGAGTCTTCAATCTCTTTCACTACAAAGTGGTTGAAACAGTGGATGTGCGGTTTGATGAGACCAATGGGTCACAAAGAGAGCAACTGCCAAGTGTGCTAGATGAAGTTCCAGCCAGTGAATCAATCAAGCTAATGGGAACTGGAGAAATTATACCTTCTGAAGCTAATCCTGAAGAAGAACTTATCATCTTAGCACCTGATCCACACGAAGACAATGCTCAGCCTGAAGACATTCCTCCCCATGACAACGTAGATCAGCAAGAGCAAAGTCTTCGACCCCTACATCCTCGTGTTGCCAATGAAGTGCAGATTGACAGAATAATTGATAGCATCAATGCACCTGGTCCACTGACTCGTTCAAGGGCAACTCAACTGGCAAATTTCTGCGGACACTTCGCATTCGTTTCAATCACATAACCCAAGAAAATTGATGAAGCTTTTATGGAACCTGAATGGATTCAAGCTATGCAAGAAGAGCTTCAACAGTTTGAGCTGAACAATGTATGGGAGTTGGTTAAGCGTCCTGATCCACGGAAGCATAACATAATAGGCACCAAATGGATATATCGCAACAAGCAAGATGAGCATGGTCAAATCGTCAGAAACAAGGCTCGTCTCGTTGCTCAAGGATACACTCAAGTGGAAGGCATTGACTTCGATGAAACATTTGCTCCTGTGGCCAGACTTGAAGCCATCCGTATACTGCTGGCCTATGCAAATCATCACAACATAATTCTGTATCAAATGGATGTGAAGAGTGCCTTTCTCAATGGCAAAATTGAAGAAGAAGTGTATGTTGCACAACCACCTGGGTTTGAAGATCCAAAACATCCTGACATGGTTTACAAGCTCAATAAGGCACTATATGGCCTAAAACAAGCCCCTCGGGCCTGGTATGATACACTCAAATACTTCCTGAAGAGCAAAGGCTTCATACCTGGTTCCCTAGATCCCACTCTCTTCACGAAGACATATGATGGTGAACTGTTTGTGTGCCAAATATATGTGGATGACGTTATCTTCGGCTGCACAAATCAGAAGTACAGTGAGGAGTTCGGATATATGATGCAAGAGCAATATCAGATGTCTATGATGGGGGAGCTGAAATTCTTCCTCGGTCTTCAAATACGGCAACAACGCAATGGCATCTTCATATCTCAAGAGAAATATCTCAAAGATTGCCTGACGAAGTTCGGTATGCAAGACTGCAAAGGCTTCACAACACCAATGCCAGCCAAACATCATCTGGGTCCTGACGACAATGGTAAAGAGTTCGATCAAAAGGTATACCGCTCCATGATTGGTTCTTTGCTTTATTTATGTGCATCTAGGCCAGATATTATGCTTAGTGTTTGCATGTGTGCTCGATTCCAAGCGGCACAAAAGGAGTCGCATCACTTAGTTGTGAAGCGAATTCTTCGATATTTGGCTCACACCCCAACTCTAGGGTTATGGTATCCAAAGGGCTCAGAGTTTGATCTGGTTGGATTTTCGGATGCTGATTATGCTGGTGACAAGGTTGATCGGAAGTCCATATCAGGCACATGTCACTTTCTGGGCCGATCACTTGTATGTTGGTCTTCAAAGAAGCAGAACTGTGTATCTCTCTCCACTGCTGAATCTGAATACATTGCTGCTGGATCCTGCTGTGCTCAACTTCTATGGATGAAGCAAACCCTCAAGGATTATGGCATTCATCTGAAGCAAGTGCCACTCTACTGCGACAACGAAAGCGCCATCAAGATCGCCAACAACCCAGTTCAGCCCTCGAAGACAAAGCACATTGAAATTCGTCATCATTTTCTCAGAGATCATGTTGCAAAGGAAGACATTGATACCATACACGTCAACACTGAAGAGCAATTGGCAGATATCTTCACCAAGCCCTTGGATGAGAAGAGATTTTGCAAGTTACGGTGTGAGCTAAATATCTTGGAATCCTCAAATGTCCTGTGATCAGGCACACATCCTAACACTTATGCATGTTGATGACTTAGATGTGCAACACACAAAGTAACGTATATCTTCAATCTATGAAGACATACATTCTAAGTGTGAATAAATTAACATGGAATTTGACTTCGGAGCGCCACGATAATTGTGCGCCGTGTCTGGGTCTAATACTTCCTATACGGTGGGTAACACCACCACCAAATTTTCTGCTTGAAGTGTTTCACTCATGGCGTTACATTTGCTATGTCTTCACATTTAGTTTGGCTTCAATCTCAACATGTCTTCATGATTATCTTCACTGTGTTGATTACATATATGTACTGGTGTTCTGTCCTCTACAGCATTCACTTATAGCTATGTCTTCTTGTTTGAATCTTTTGAACTAAGTGAATGTGATCGGACCCTAACCTCTCCATGCTTCCTACCTCAAACTCCATCTCTCCAAGTCGTATGCATTCTATTGAAACTGTCGAATGTCTTCACTGCGTCCTTGTCAGCAGAAGACACAGAGACAAACTTTAAAACCGTTTTCAATGTTATTACATCAACAAGAAATCCGGAGAAGTAGGAACGACACCCGACAAACAAGGCGTGCGTGGGGTTTGGAACTGCCCCCACAATAGCGCATGCTGGCCACGTACTGATCAGATGCGAATCGCCAGGGGCACCTGAGTAATAGCGCAGTGCCGCCCCTATCCCTATAAATACACGATTCACTGCGGTCATTATCCCTTCTTCCACCCTCGCACGAACCCTAGCGCCACCGCTAACTCTCAACGACGCCGGCGACGAAGTGCTTCACTTCCGCAACCTCGCCGACGCCGTTCTCACGCCGACTGCGAACATCATCTCTCCGCCGTCGCCGTAGGTGTCTTTCGTCGTCAAGTTAGGGCACGGAGGATCGAACTGCTCGGCCACAACTTTCTCTTCATCTAGCAGTTCCAAGTCTGGTAAATAAAACGTCTTTTTACAGCCTCTTTTGATCCTATAGCTCCATCACTTTCTGCCATAAGAGGTTTCCATTCACACAAGTTTCATCTCTCTCATCTGCATCTCATAACTTGCCTAGTATATTCACTTGTTCTTCATGAAGTAGTTAGATTCCTCACTTGTACTGATCTATGGGTTCGTACAAATCTGGAACCAACTTCTTTTCTATAAAGTGAATGTCTTCGCATGATGAGGTCAATATCTTCTAAACTGATTTGTCTTCAAAATCTTCTGAGAATGCATATGACCTCTTCCCCTTCCCTCGCACCTTAATGCTGTCACAGGTACATGTCCGTGGGAGAATCTTCTGGTTCTCATAGTCTGCATTCATTTGCAGAGTTCTTACAGCGTCACATCAATTCTCCCGAAGCAAGTTCCTGTTGGTCAAGCAAAAGGAAGCCTTTGAAGACTTTGAATCTCTTGAAGCCTTCCAAGTTAAGCTTCATGGCAGCAGAAAAACCAGCACGGAAGGGAGGCAGACAGAGACGTGGTGAAACGTCTAAAGATCTGCCTGAGGACTTGGCAGAAATGTACCAAACTGATCCTGAAGAGAGCTATGGTCAGCGCAAGACACGAATCCAATGGATTCGAAGATATTGGGCAGAGCAGTGGTTCCAATACCGCTTCGTCACTAAGGGTATGCAGAAAAGTGCGCCATCAAGAGACCGTGGGGAGACGTACTGTATAAAAACCTCGTACCCCGGTCCAGAGACGAAGCCATTGCTCAAGGCTTCTTTCCATGCATGGTCAGAGGACCACAGCCAGCTGACGCACATCCGTCATCACTTCTCTGGTGTCGCGATGACACACTGTTCAAGCGCACCTTCCAATTTGCTCAGAACTCTGCGAAGCAAAACAAGAAGGAGTGGGGGTTGGACTTCAACCCTGGTCCCTCTAAACCAAGGGCAGATGGCACACGCGACGCAAATCCCAATATCATCGGGCCGTATGCCAATCTCGAAGGCCTCATCACTTGCATTCTAGTCCAAGGGACTGCGGTGAATGAACCTCCAACAGACACTGAGTCTGATGACGCTCCTGCTGCACCGGAGCCAAAGCCGACGAAGAAGAAGCCAAAAGCTTCAAAACCAGCCGCCTCTCCCAAAATCTCCAGAGCGAAGCCATTGGCCACTGCACCTCCTGAAGCAAGTGTGCAGTCTGAAGACTTATCACGAGTCTCCAAGCCCTAAGAAGCCAAGAAGCCTCAGCCACACACTGGCAAAGAGCTCACTGCCGCTGCCATTCTGCGCTGCGAGGCCATTGATCTGTCAAGTGACGAAGATCTTGCCGATGACGCTCTTGAGCAGCTCATCAAGAGCAAGGAGGAGGCTAAAATCTTCAACAATCTACCTCTGTTCGATGCAGCAATTATCCACTACTTCATTGATGAGTGGTTTGATACACCCAACATCAGCTTCGATAATCTGCAGCTGCCCATTGGCCTCAGCGTAGCCTTCCAAGGCGCTATTGCTTCAGAACTCGCAATTGCCCAGCGCATAGTGGAACTGAAGCAGAAGATAGATTTTGAAAAGGCTCAGTTCAAGTAGAACATGGCCAAGCTCAGCGTCCAAGAAGTCAAGGACTTCAAGGTCATGCCGCACGAGTTGAAGGAAAACTTTATGAAGAAACGTGCAGAAGCTCAGGGTTCGCAGGAGCGAATGAAGAATCTGGCTGATCTCTGTGTGCAGGCCTACAATGAGGCCGAGAAGCGCAAGGCACTTGGGCGTCCCGGCATCGACCCCAGGATGGCCGCGAAGAAAAAGAAGAAGCCCACTGTGGCTGAACAAGAGGCACCAAGGCAAGAAGCTGTTTCGATTATCTTCCCCACTGCCAAGACTGGCTCGAAGCCAAAGCACCGCTCAACCGCTTCAGAGCTTAAGAAGACAAGGATAGCTGAAGCTGAAGCAAGGAAGAGGAAACACCCTGAAGCCTCTCCTTCTGACCCCACCATCAAGAAGCGCAAGACCAAGAAATCTCGGGCTGCTCCCACAGAGCCCCTAATAGTCGAACCCCTCTCCGTCCGCTATCCTGACGAAGATCGTCAGCTGACCATGCATGAGCCTGCTCTCACAGAGGCTCCGCACGCTGAAGACATTCCAGCAGCCGACCCCAACGCTGCTGAAGACATTGGTCTCCAAGACAATGTGCAAGGTGATGCAGTCCTTCCTTAGCTTGAAACAAGCGAAATGATCAGCATTGGTCGTCCCTTGACGCCAATCACCCAAGATGCATCATGGGCAGATCGCCCGCAGGAGGAAGAGGATGAGCCCCAGCCCACTGCAACTCCACCGGCGTCGCCTGCATTCCGTAGGCTTCGCAAAGGGCCCAGGGCTCAGGCTGCCGACGATATTCCGGCTGCATCAGCCGAAGAACATGAAGAAGAGCATGAAGAACCTCAAGCTCCATCTCCCCCGCACCAACAAGAAGAAGTTCTCAAGGAGAATGTACCTGAATCCGTCCCTCTCACTACATGTGATGAGGCTGACACCATTGCGGCTGCCACACCCAACACTGAAGCATTTGTGGAGCCCGACCAACCAACAGCTTCAAGAGACACTGAAGCTACTGCGTCTGAACCTTCTGTGCCTGCGTCTGCTGCCGGTCCACAGTACAACTATCATGTTGCGCACAGGCCCCAGGTCCAGAAGCCAATCCCACGACTGCCAAGGTTCCCAGGTCCTGCATCAGCTCCTGGCTCCTTTAATGTCAATAGCTTCAGGGCAGACAACACTTTCTTCAACAGCTCCAAGAACCCTTATTCACGGGAACGGATTGTATCAGATAGGTTCTGGAGCTACCCACAGTGCAGCTACTACTCCTGCGTCCTATACAACCAAGGCCGTATCTTTCCACACCAGCGCCTTGAGGTTGAAGCTATTGCTGGTCTTCCTGGTCTGGAAGAAGCACTGGACTGCTTCAAGCAAGTTGGCCTGCTGCCGTTTATCACAGATGAAGAGCACTGGAATGAAGAGCTTCTGCTCCAGTTCTATGCCACATTACATATCAAAGGCTACAACAGAGATCCGAAGACTTGGGTCCTGGAGTGGATGACCGGCAATGTCCATCATGAAGCCAATGCATTCGACATCATTGAGCTTACCGGCCTACCCACTCCTGGCGAACTCTTCGAAGAAGGCTGCCAACTCCATGCTGAAGCAATTGAGAGCATATTTCAGCGACCTGAGCCAAATATGAGTCAGATGCTCTCAATGATGAAGCCATTGCTTCCTAATGCACCTTACCCAACTGAGTTCTTCGTTGAAGACTTAGAGTACCTGCCCAAAACCATATATCACATCGTCAGGCGGACTCTATGGCCCATTAAGGGGCACTCTCGATATGCCAAGGTTGAAGGTGCCATGAAGACTCTCATCTTCTGTATCCTGCATGGCAAATGCTTCAACGCCCAGGATCTCTTTATACGCCAACTTGCAGCGTCTGGCTCAGATCTCTTTGATTTGAAGATTTATGCTCCATGGGTTATGAGGCTAATCAAGCTCCACTCTGCTATCTCCTATCAGCCCTCTGCCCGCAACCACAGAATCTTCTTACCTGATGTGGACACCTCTACTGAAGCAATATATCCTGAGCCTGCCAAGCAGCCATTAAGTCTTCAGAATGCAGAACACCGGAGCTTCACTCAGCATGATGAAGGTGTTGAAGCCATTTCCAGAGTATATCCAATGGCTGGCACCACACGTGCCCCTGCATCAACTGAAGCCACTGACAGCACAGCTGCACAGAGACCCAAGAAACGCGCTCGAACACTCAGTGACCGTGAACTTCTTGTGGCTCTTCACCAAAAGCAAGATAGGCATCATGACTGGCTCAAAAGGCAGATGCACAGTATCATGCAAGACGTCAATCGCATCAGAAATCTGGCCACCAAGAATGCTTTTGTCGCATATGAAACCTGTCGCCGCACTTGGAAGGGCCTCACCATGATGTGCACTGAAGCTGAACTTTGGGAGGATGGCTTCAGAGAGAGATTCAAGTTTGACTCCACACCCCCAAGAAGAGCTGTGCTGCGCGGAACTCCGTTGCTTGAAGATTCAGAGTTCTCTTCCTCTGCTGCCACCATGACTGGCAGAATCATTAAGGAAGAAGACGATGCTACATCACCACCGCCTTCTTCAGCGCGCATCGACCCTGCACCAAGCTCGTCAGCACCACCAAACGCCTCCACCGACCCTGCTGCGCCTGGGAACGCGTAGAAAACTCTATGTCTTCAAACCTTTTTGGTCATCACTGACAAAAGGGGGAGAAGCATATGATGTTCATAGTCTTCAAGTAGGTCAATAATAAGGGCAGGTGCTTTATTATATTTTGCATTTTGCTTCGTGCTTACAACTCTCGTTTTGCTACATTTGGTTCTTTGAGTTGTAACACTTAAACTTGATGGTCGTCTGCTACTATGTTTGCCACTGTGTTTTTGCGAAGATAAATTCCGCATGTACGACGATAATTTCCGCACTTATATCATTTCGCAGACGTCCATTTTTCATTATGCATGTCATTATCTTCATATATCTTTACATGCATGGTGGATTGTCATCATAAGTTGAAGTGGATTCCCACAAATACAACCTGCTATGTGCATTTGCGTTCCAGAAGCAAATCACTTATATGCACATCTTCAGGGGGAGCCCTTGCAGCTTATGAAGACAATTCCTTTCCAATTTCACAAATTATATTCCCCGTTGAAAACTTCAACTAGTTTGTCATCAATCACCAAAAAGGGGGAGATTGTAAGTGCATCTAGTGCCACCCCTAGTTGGTTTTGGAGTATTGACGACAAACCTAGTTGAGGGACTAATGTGTTTGTGAGAATTGCAGGATAACACAGGTAGAAGTCCCTCATTGATTCGGTTTAGCTACCAGAGATGACCCCTAAAAATGTACGAAGACATTGAAGACAATGGTGGTTTATGAAGACATTCATGTCGAAGACAATGACATGTGAAGACTCCCCATGAAGCTTATGGAACTCGAAGACTTAGATCCTTCGTAGTTTTACTTCATTCATGTTGTGTCATAGGAACCACCGTACTGTTAAGTGGGGTCCAAGAGAACCAGTCAGGATGACTGAAGTGATGCCTAATCCAAATCCTATGTCTTCGAGTGAAGACAATGAGAGAAAATCTTGTCCAGAGTCAGACAAGTCAGCTTTACTTGTAGCCCAAGTAAAGTTGCCGTGTGAGTTCGAAATTCGACCGTTAGTACACGTGTCAGTTCCTTAGTGACCCAGGGTCATTTCGGACAAATCAGGTCGGGTTGCCAAGTGGCTATAAATAGTCCACCCCTAAAACCATAAACGGTTGGCTGCTCAGATTTCAGTGCACGGCTTTTGTCGTTTGAGAGCAACCCACCTCGAAGCCTTTGAGAGAAAATCCCTAGCGAGGAGAAAAGCCCTAACCACCCAGAGCCAGAGTAATTGGGCATCACTTAAGTCTTCTTGTCTGAGTGACCTGAAGACTTATTACACTTGAGGACTGTGCATCCTCCAGACGGTTAGGCGTCGCGTTCTGAGCATCCAAGAGAAATTGTGGATTGCCGGTGAACGAAGTCTGTGAAGGTTTGGGAGTCTACCTTGAAGACTTACCAGAGTGATTGGGCGAGGTCTGTGTGACCTTAGCTCAAGGAGAAAACGGTGAGGACTGGGTGTCCTGAGCTGCGTGTTCAGGACTGGGTGTCCGGGACTGTGTGTCCTTTGGTTTCAATACCTAGCCGCTCCAACCAGACGTACAGTTGTCACAGCAACTGGAACTGGTCCAACATATCATTGTCTTCAGCGTGTCACTGGTTTAATCTTCACCTCCCTTTACTTACCGGTACACATTGTGAAGCCATTGCCTGCTTGGTTTATCTTCTGTCTTCACAACTTGACTGTATGATCTGTTTGGCTTCATAACTTCTTCCTACCTGATCCGCATTACACTGAAGCTATTTGTCACTGTGCTTTAACTATATTTGTTGGGGAACGTAGTAATTTCGAAATTTTTCCTACGCACACGCAAGATCATGGTGATGCATAGCAACGAGGGGAGAGTCTGATCTATGTACCCTTGTAGATCGCAACGGAAGCGTTGACACAACATAGAGGAAGTAGTCGTACGTCTTCTTCCCGATCCGACCGATCCAAGCACTGTTACTCCGGCACCTCCGAGTTCTTAGCACATGTTCAGCTCGATGACGATCCTCGGGCTCCGATCCAGCAAAGCGTCGAGGAAGAGTTCCATCAGCACGACGGCGTGGTGACGATCTTGATGAACTACAGCAGCAGGGCTTTGCTAAACTCTGCTACAGTATTATCGAGGAATATGGTGGCAGGGGGCACCGCACACGGCTAAGGAATAGATCACGTGGATCAACTTGTGTGTCTAGAGGTGTCCCCTGCCCCCGTATATAAAGGATGAGAGGGGGAGGGCTGGCCGGCCAGGAGAGGAGGCGCAGGAGAGTCCTACTCCCACTGGGAGTAGGATTCCCCCTCCAATCCTAGTCCAACTAGGATTCCCAAGTGGGAAAGGGAGAGAGGGGGGCCGGCCACCTTCTCCTAGTCCTAATAGGACTAGAGAGAGGGGGGAGGCGCACAGCCCTATGTGGGCTGCCCTTTCAACTTTCCACTAAGGCCCATGTTGGCCCATTTGGCTCCCGGGGGGTTCCGGTAACCCTCCCGGTAATCCGGTAAAATCCCGATTTTACCCGGAACGCTTCCGATGTCCAAACATAGGCTTCCAATATATCAATCTTTACGTATCGACCATTTTGAGACTCCTCGTCATGTCTGTGATCACATCCGGGACTCCGAACAACCTTCGGTACATCAAAATGCATAAACTCATAATAACTGTCATCGTAACGTTAAGCGTGCGGACCCTACGGTTCGAGAACAATGTAGACATGACCGAGACACGTCTCCGGTCAATAACCAATAGCGGGACCTGGATGTCCATATTGGCTCCTACATATTCTACGAAGATCTTTATCGGTCAGACCGCATAACAACATACGTTGTTCCCTTTGTCATCGGTATGTTACTTGCCCGAGATTCGATCGTCGGTATCCAATACCTAGTTCAATCTCGTTACCGGCAAGTCTCTTTACTCGTTCCGTAATACATCATCCCGCAACTAACTCATTAGTTGCAATGCTTGCAAGGCTTTAAGTGATGTGCATTACCGAGAGGGCCCAGAGATATCTCTCCGACAATCGGAGTGACAAATCCTAATCTCGAAATACGCCAACCCAACATCTACCTTTGGAGCCACCTGTAGTACTCCTTTATAATCACCCAGTTACGTTGTGACGTTTGGTAGTACCCAAAGTGTTCCTCCGGTAAATGGGAGTTGCATAATCTCATAGTCATAGGAACATGTATAAGTCATGAAGAAAGCAATAGCAACATACTAAACGATCGGGTGCTAATGCTAATGAAATGGGTCATGTCAATCGGATCATTCAACTAATGATGTGACCTCGTTAATCAAATAACAACTCTTTGTTCATGGTTAGGAAACATAACCATCTTTGATTAACGAGCTAGTCAAGTAGAGGCATACTAGTGACACTCTGTTTGTCTATGTATTCACACATGTATTATGTTTCCGGTTAATACAATTCTAGCATGAATAATAAACATTTATCATGATATAAGGAAATAAATAATAACTTTATTATTGCCTCTAGGGCATATTTCCTTCAGTCTCCCACTTGCACTAGAGACAATAATCTAGATTACACAGTAATGATTCTAACACACATGGAGCCTTGGTGCTGATCATGTTTTGCTCGTGGAAGAGGCTTAGTCAACGGGTCTGCAACATTCAGATCCGTATGTATCTTGCAAATCTCTATGTCTCCCACCTGGACTAGATCCTGGATGGAATTGAAGCGTCTCTTGATGTGTTTGGTCCTTTTGTGAAATCTGGATTCCTTTGCCAAAGCAATTGCACCAGTATTGTCACAAAAGATTTTCATTGGACTCGATGCACTAGGTATGACACCTAGATCGGATATGAACTCCTTCATCCAGACTCCTTCGTTCGCTGCTTCCGAAGCAGCTATGTACTCCGCTTCACATGTAGATCCCGCTACGACGCTTTGTTTAGAACTGCACCAACTGACAGCTCCACCGTTTAAAGTAAATACGTATCCGGTTTGCGATTTAGAATCATCCGGATCAGTGTCAAAGCTTGCATTAACGTAACCTTTTACGGTGAGCTCTTTGTCACCTCCATATACGAGAAACATATCCTTAGTCCTTTTCAGGTATTTCAGGATGTTCTTGACCGCTGTCCAGTGATCCACTCCTGGATTACTTTGGTACCTCCCTGCTAAACTTATAGCAAGGCACACATCAGGTCTGGTACACAGCATTGCATACATGATAGAGATAATGGCTGAAGCATAGGGAACATCTTTCATTTTCTCTCTATCTTCTGCAGTGGTCGGGCATTGAGTCTGACTCAACTTCACACCTTGTAACACAGGCAAGAACCCTTTCTTTGCTTGATCCATTTTGAACTTCTTCAAAATCTTGTCAAGGTATGTGCTTTGTGAAAGTCCAATTAAGCGTCTTGATCTATCTCTATAGATCTTTATGCCTAATATGTAAGCAGCTTCACCGAGGTCTTTCATTGAAAAACTTTTATTCAAGTATCCCTTTATGCTATCCAGAAATTCTATATCATTTCCAATTAGTAATATGTCATCCACATATAATATCAGAAATGCTACAGAGTTCCCACTCACTTTCTTGTAAATACAGGCTTCTCCAAAAGTCTGTATAAAACCAAATGCTTTGATCACACTATGAAAGCGTTTATTCCAACTCCGAGATGCTTGCACTAGTCCATAAATGGATCGCTGGAGTTTGCATACTTTGTTAGCTCCCTTTGGATCGACAAAACCTTCCGGTTGTATCATATACAACTCTTCTTCCAGAAATCCATTCAGGAACGCAGTTTTGACATCCATCTGCCAAATTTCATAATCATAAAATGCGGCAATTGCTAACATGATTCTGACAGACTTAAGCATCGCTACGGGTGAGAAGGTCTCATCGTAGTCAACTCCTTGAACTTGCCGAAAACCTTTTGCGACAAGTCGAGCTTTGTAGACAGTAACATTACCATCAGCGTCAGTCTTCTTCTTAAAGATCCATTTATTCTTAATTGCTTGCCGATCATCGAGCAAGTCAACCAAAGTCCATACTTTGTTCTCATACATGGATCCCATCTCAGATTTCATGGCTTCAAGCCACTTTGCGGAATCTGGGCTCACCATCGCTTCTTCATAGTTCGTAGGTTCATCATGATCTAGTAGCATGACCTCTAGAACAGGATTACCGTACCACTCTGGTGCGGATCTTACTCTGGTTGATCTACGAGGTTCAGTAGTATCTTGATCTAAAGTTTCATGATCATCATCATTGGCTTCCTCTCTTATTGGTGTAGGTCTCGCAGAAACAGTTTTCTGTGATGTACTATTTCCCAATAAAGGAGTAGGTACAGTTACCTCGTCAAGTTCTACTTTCCTCCCACTCACTTCTTTCGAGAGAAACTCCTTCTCAAGAAAGTTTCCGAATTTAGCAACAAAAGTCTTGCCTTCGGATCTGTGATAGAAGGTGTATC
This sequence comes from Triticum monococcum, assembly GCA_034509565.1. NCBI lineage: Eukaryota > Viridiplantae > Streptophyta > Magnoliopsida > Poales > Poaceae > Triticum > Triticum monococcum. The sequence continues at coordinate 680,273,808 of CM067845.1, forward strand.
CAATAGTTTCCTTTGGATATCCTATGAAGACATTTTTCTCCGATTTGGGTTCGAGCTTATCAGGTTGAAGCTTTTTCACATAAGCATCGCAGCCCCAAACTTTAAGAAACGACAACTTTGGTTTCTTGCCAAACCACAGTTCATAAGGCGTCGTCTCAACGGATTTTGATGGTGCCCTATTTAACGTGAATGCGGCCGTCTCTAAAGCATAACCCCAAAACGATAGCGGTAAATCAGTAAGAGACATCATAGATCGCACCATATCTAGTAAAGTACGATTACGACGTTCGGACACACCATTACGCTGTGGTGTTCCAGGTGGCGTGAGTTGTGAAACTATTCCACAATTTTTCAAATGTATACCAAACTCGTAGCTCAAATATTCTCCTCCACGATCAGATCGTAGAAACTTTATTTTCTTGTTACGATGATTTTCAACTTCACTCTAAAATTCTTTGAACTTTTCAAACGTTTCAGATTTGTGTTTCATTAAGTAGATATACCCATATCTGCTTAAGTCATCTGTGAAGGTGAGAAAATAACGATATCCGCCGCGAGCCTCAATATTCATTGGTCCACATACATCGGTATGTATGATTTCTAACAAATCTGTTGCTCTCTCCATAGTACCGGAGAACGGTGTTTTAGTCATCTTGCCCAAGAGGCACGGTTCGCAAGTACCAAGTGATTCATAATCAAGTGGTTCTAAAAGTCCATCAGTATGGAGTTTCTTCATGCGCTTTACACCGATATGACCTAAACGGCAGTGCCACAAATAAGTTGCACTTTCATTATCAACTCTGCATCTTTTGGCTTCAACATTATGAATATGTGTATCACTACTATCGAGATTCATCAAAAATAGACCACTCTTCAAAGGTGCATGACCATAAAAGATATTACTCATATAAATAGAACAACCATTATTCTCTGATTTAAATGAATAACCATCCGCATTAAACAAGATCCAAATATAATGTTCATGCTCAACGTTGGCACCAAATAACAATTATTTAGGTCTAATATTAATCCCGAAGGTAGATGTAGAGGTAGCGTGCCGACCGCGATCACATCGACTTTGGAACCGTTTCCCACGCGCATCGTCACCTCGTCCTTTGCTAGTGTCCGCTTATTCTGTAGTCCCTGTTTCGATTTGCAAATATTAGCAACAGAACCAGTATCAAATACCCAGGTGCTACTGCGAGCATTAGTAAGGTACACATCAATAACATGTATATCACATATACCTTTGTTCACCTTGCCATCCTTCTTATCCGCCAAATACTTGGGGCAGTTCCGCTTCCAGTGACCAGTCTGCTTGCAGTAGAAGCACTCAGTTTCAGGCTTAGGTACAGACTTGGGTTTCTTCTCTTGAGCAGCAACTTGCTTGCTGTTCTTCTTGAAGTTCCCCTTCTTCTTCCCTTTGCCCTTTTTCTTGAAACTAGTGGTTTTGTTAACCATCAACACTTGATGCTCCTTCTTGATTTCTACCTCCACAGCTTTCAGCATTGCGAAGAGCTCGGGAATAGTCTTGTTCATCCCTTGCATATTATAGTTCATCACGAAGCTCTTGTAGCTTGGTGGCAGTGATTGGAGAATTCTGTCAATGACGCAATCATCCGGAAGATTAACTCCCAATTGAATCAAGTGATTATTATACCCAGACATTCTGAGTATATGCTCACTGACAGAACTGTTCTCCTCCATCTTGCAGCTATAGAACTTATTGGAGACTTCATATCTCTCAATCCGGGCATTTGCTTGAAATATTAACTTCAATTCCTGGAACATCTCATATGCTCCATGACGTTCAAAACGTCGTTGAAGTCCCGATTCTAAGCCGTAAAGCATGGCACACTGAACTATTGAGTAGTCATCAGCTTTGCACTGCCAGACGTTCATAACTTCTGGTGTTGCTCTAGCAGCAGGCCTGGCACCCAGCGGTGCTTCCAGGACGTAATTCTTCTGTGCAGCAATGAGGATAATCCTCAAGTTACGGACCCAGTCCGTGTAATTGCTACCATCATCTTTCAACTTTGCTTTCTCAAGGAACGCATTAAAATTCAACGGAACAACAGCACGAGCCATCTATCTACAATCAACATAAACAAGCAAGATACTATCAGGTACTAAGTTCATGATAAGTTTAAGTTCAGTTAATCAAATTTACTTAAGAACTCCCACTTAGATAGACATCCCTCTAGTCCTCTAAGTGATCACGTGATCCAAATCAACTAAACCATAACCGATCATCACGTGAGATGGAGTAGTTTTCAATGGTGAACATCATTATGTTGATCATATCTACTATATGATTCACGCTCGACCTTTCGGTCTCCGTGTTCCGAGGCCATATCTGTATATGCTTGGCTCGTCAAGTATAACCTGAGTATTCCGCGTGTGCAACTGTTTTGCACCCGTTGTATTTGAACGTAGAGCCTATCACACCGGATCATCACGTGGTGTCTCAGCACGAAGAACTTTTGCAACGGTGCATACTCAGGGAGAACACTTCTTGATAATTTAGTGAGAGATCATCTTATAATGCTACCGTCAATCAAAGCAAGATAAGATGCATAAAAGGATAAACATCACATGCAATCAATATAAGTGATATGATATGGCCATCATCATCTTGTGCTTTGTGATCTCCATCTCCGAAGCACCGTCATGATCACCATCGTCACCGGCGCGACACCTTGATCTCCATCGTAGCATCATTGTCGTCTCGCCAATCTTATGCTTCCACGACTATCACTACCGCTTAGTAATAAAGTAAAGCATTACATCGCGATTGCATTGCATACAATAAAGCGACAACCATATGGCTCCTGCCAGTTGCCGATAACTCGGTTACAAAACATGATCATCTCATACAATAAAATCAGCATCATGCTTTGACCATATCACATCACAACATGCCCTGCAAAAACAAGTTAGACGTCCTCTACTTTGTTGTTGCAAGTTTTACGTGGCTGCTACGGGCTTAAGTAAGAACTCATCACACCTACGCATCAAAACCACAACGATAGTTTGTCAAATAGACTCCGTTTTAACCTTCTCAAGGACCGGGCGTAGCCACACTTGGTTCAACTAAAGTTGGAGAGACAGTCGCCCGCAAGCCATCTATGTGCAAAGCACGTCGAGGGAACCGGTCTCGCGTAAGCGTACACGTAAGGTTGGTCCGGGTCGTCTCGTCCAACAATACCGCCGAACCAAAGTATGACATGCTGGTAGGCAGTATGACTTGTATCGCCCACAACTCACTTGTGTTCTACTCGTGCAAATAACATCAAACCATAAAAACCTAGGCTCGGATGCCACTGTTGGGGAACGTAGTAATTTCAAAAAAATTCCTACGCACACGCAAGATCATGGTGATGCATAGCAACGAGGGGAGAGTCTGATCTACGTACCCTTGTAGATCGCAACGGAAGCGTTGACACAACATAGAGGAAGTAGTCGTACGTCTTCTTCCCGATCCGACCGATCCAAGCACCGTTACTCCGGCACCTTCGAGTTCTTAGCACACGTTCAGCTCGATGATGATCCTCGGGCTCCGATCCAGCAAAGCGTCGAGGAAGAGTTCCATCAGCACGACGGCGTGGTGACGATCTTGATGAACTACAGCAGCAGGGCTTCGCCTAAACTCCGCTACAGTATTATCGAGGAATATGGTGGCAGGGGGCACCGCACACGGCTAAGGAATAGATCACGTGGATCAACTTGTGTGTCTAGAGGTGTCCCCTGCCCCCGTATATAAAGGATGAGAGGGGGAGGGCTGGCCGGCCAGGAGAGGAGGCGCAGGAGAGTCCTACTCCCACTGGGAGTAGGATTCCCCCTCCAATCCTAGTCCAACTAGGATTCCCAAGTGGGAAAGGGAGAGAGGGGGGCCGGCCACCTTCTCCTAGTCCTAATAGGACTAGAGAGAGGGGGGAGGCGCACAGCCCTATGTGGGCTGCCCTTTCAACTTTCCACTAAGGCCCATGTTGGCCCATTTGGCTCCCGGGGGGTTCCGGTAACCCTCCCGGTAATCCGGTAAAATCCCGATTTTACCCGGAACGCTTCCGATGTCCAAACATAGGCTTCCAATATATCAATCTTTACGTATCGACCATTTCGAGACTCCTCGTCATGTCCGTGATCACATCCGGGACTCCGAACAACCTTCGGTACATCAAAATGCATAAACTCATAATAACTGTCATCGTAACGTTAAGCGTGCGGACCCTACGGTTCGAGAACAATGTAGACATGACCGAGACACGTCTCCGGTCAATAACCAATAGCGGGACCTGGATGCCCATATTGGCTCCTACATATTCTACGAAGATCTTTATCGGTCAGACCGCATAACAACATACGTTGTTCCCTTTGTCATCGGTATGTTACTTGCCCGAGATTCGATCGTCGGTATCCAATACCTAGTTCAATCCCGTTACCGGCAAGTCTCTTTACTCGTTCCGTAATACATCATCCCGCAACTAACTCATTAGTTGCAATGCTTGCAAGGCTTTAAGTGATGTGCATTACCGAGAGGGCCCAGAGATACCTCTCCGACAATCGGAGTGACAAATCCTAATCTCGAAATACGCCAACCCAACATCTACCTTTGGAGCCACCTGTAGTACTCCTTTATAATCACCCAGTTACGTTGTGACGTTTGGTAGTACCCAAAGTGTTCCTCCGGTAAATGGGAGTTGCATAATCTCATAGTCATAGGAACATGTATAAGTCATGAAGAAAGCAATAGCAACATACTAAACGATCGGGTGCTAATGCTAATGAAATGGGTCATGTCAATCAGATCATTCAACTAATGATGTGACCTCGTTAATCAAATAACAACTCTTTGTTCATGGTTAGGAAACATAACCATCTTTGATTAACGAGCTAGTCAAGTAGAGGCATACTAGTGACACTCTGTTTGTCTATGTATTCACACATGTATTATGTTTCCGGTTAATACAATTCTAGCATGAATAATAAACATTTATCATGATATAAGGAAATAAATAATAACTTTATTATTGCCTCTAGGGCATATTTCCTTCAATATTGTATACTTGACTATGGCTTGCTTTGTGTAATCTAACTTCCGTTGCATAGTGATAGGCTTGTCTATTCTGTTTGTCTTCATAACTTCCACGTTTTGAAGACTTTCATAAAAATCGCCTATTCACCCCCCCTCTAGTCGATATAACGCACTTTCAGGTACGTAGACAACACTCTCCCCTCTCGTTGCTATGCATCACCATGATCTTGCGTGTGCGTAGGAATTTTTTTGAAATTACTACGTTCCCCAATAGTGGCATCCGAGCCTAGGTTTTATGGTTTGATGTTATATGCACGAGTAGAACACAAGTGAGTTGTGGGCGATATAAGTCATACTGCCTACCAGCATGTCATACTTTGGTTCGGCGGTATTGTTGGACGAGACGACCCGGACCAACCTTACGCGTACGCTTACGCGAGACCGGTTCCCTCGACGTGCTTTGCACATAGATGGCTTGCGGGCGACTGTCTCTCCAACTTAGTTGAACCGAGTGTGGCTACGCCCGGTCCTTGCGAAGGTTAAAACGGCATCAACTTGACAAACTATCGTTGTGGTTTTGATGCGTAGGTAAGATTGGTTCTTGCTTAAGCCCGTAGCAGCCACGTAAAACTTGCAACAAACAAAGTAGAGGACGTCTAACTTGTTTTTGTAGGGCATGTTGTGATGTGATATGGTCAAGACATGATGCTAAATTTTATTGTATGAGATGATCATGTTTTGTAACTGAGTTATCGACAACTGGCAGGAGCCATATGGTTGTCGCTTTATTGTATGCAATGCAATCGCCCTGTAATGCTTTACTTTATCACTAAGCGGTAGCGATAGTCGTAGAAGCATAAGATTGGCGAGACGACAACGATGCTACGATGGAGATCAAGGTGTCGCGCCGGTGACGATGGTGATCATGACGGTGCTTCGGAGATGGAGATCACAAGCACAAGATGATGATGACCATATCATATCACTTATATTGATTGCATGTGATGTTTATCTTTTATGCATCTTATCTTGATTTGATTGACGGTAGCATTATAAGATGATCTCTCACTAAATTCTCAAGAAGTGTTCTCCCTGAGTATGCAACGTTGTCAAAGTTCGTCGTGCCCAGACACCACGTGATGATCGGGTGTGATAAGCTCTACGTCCATCTACAACGGGTGCAAGCCAGTTTTGCACACGCAGAATACTCAGGTTAAACTTGACGAGCCTAGCATATGCAGATATGGCCTCATAACACGGAAACCGAAAGGTCGAGCGTGAATCATATAGTAGATATGATCAACATAATGATGTTCACCATTGAAAACTAATCCATTTCACGTGATGATCAGTTATGGTTTAGTTGATTTGGATCACGTGATCACTTAGAGGATTAGAGGGATGTCTATCTAAGTGGGAGTTCTTAAGTAATATGATTAATTGAACTTAAATTTATCATGAACTTAGTACCTGATAGTATCTTGCTTATGTATGTTTGATTGTAGATAGATGGCCCGTGCTGTTGTTCCGTTGAATTTTAATGCGTTCCTTGAGAAAGCAAAGTTGAAAGATGATGGTAGCAATTACACGGATTTTGTCCGTAACTTGAGGATTATCCTCATTGCTGCACAGAAGAATTACATCCTGGAAGCACCGCTGGGTGCCAGGCCTGCTGCTGGAGCAACACCAGATGTTATGAACGTCTGGCAGAGCAAAGCTGATGACTACTCGATAGTTCAATGTGCCATGCTTTACGGCTTAGAATCGGGACTTCAACAATGTTTTGAACGTCATGGAGCATATGAGATGTTCCAGGAGTTGAAGTTAATATTTCACGCAAATGCCCGGATTGAGAGATATGAAGTCTCCAATGAGTTCTATAGCTGCAAGATGGAGGAGAACAATTCTGTCAGTGAGCATATACTCAAAATGTCTGGGTATAATAATCACTTGATTCAGATGGGAGTTAATCTTCCAGATGATTGCGTCATTGACAGAATTCTCCAATCACTGCCACCAAGCTACAAGAGCTTCGTGATGAACTATAATATGCATAGGGATGAATAAGACCATTCCCGAGCTCTTCGCAATGCTGAAAGCTGCGGAGGTAGAAATCAAAAAGGAGCATCAAGTGTTGATGGTCAACAAGACCACTAGTTTCAAGAAAAAGGGCAAAGGGAAGAAGAAGGGGAACTTCAAGAAGAACAGCAAGCAAGTTGTTGCTCAAGAGAAGAAACCCAAGTCTGGACCTAAGCCTGAAACTGAGTGCTTCTACTGCAAGCAGACTGGTCACTGGAAGCGGAACTGCCCCAAGTATTTGGCGGATAAGAAGGATGGCAAGGTGAACAAAGGTATATGTGATATACATGTTATTGATATGTACCTTACTAGAGCTCGCAGTAGCACCTGGGTATTTGATACTGGTTCTGTTGCTAATATTTGCAACTCAAAACAGGGACTACGGATTAAGCGAACACTGGCAAAGGACGAGGTGACGATGCGCGTGGGAAATGGTTCCAAAGTCGATGTGATCGCGGTCGGCACGCTACCTCTATATCTACCTTCGGGATTAGTATTAGACCTAAATAATTGTTATTTGGTGCCAACGTTGAGCATGAACATTATATCTGGATCTTGTTTGATGCGAGACGATTATTCATTTAAATCAGAGAATAATGGTTGTTCTATTTATATGAGTAATATCTTTTATGGTCATGCACCCTTGAAGAGTGGTCTATTTCTGATGAATCTTGATAGTAGTGATACACATATTCATAATGTTGAAACCAAAAGATGCAGAGTTGATAATGATAGTGCAACTTATTTGTGGCACTACCGTTTAGGTCATATCGGTGTAAAGCGCATGAAGAAACTCCATACTGATGGACTTTTGGAACCACATGATTATGAATCACTTGGTACTTGCGAACCGTGCCTCATGGGCAAGATGACTAAAACACCGTTCTCCGGTACTATGGAGAGAGCAACAGATTTGTTGCAAATCATACATACAGATGTATGTGGTCCGATGAATATTGAGGCTCGTGGCGGATATCATTATTTTCTCACCTTCACAGATGACTTAAGCAGATATGGGTATATCTACTTAATGAAACATAAGTCTAAAACATTTGAAAAGTTCAAAGAATTTCAGAGTGAAGTAGAAAATCATCGTAACAAGAAAATAAAGTTTCTACGATCTGATCGTGGAGGAGAATATTTGAGTTACGAGTTTGGTGTACATTTGAAACAATGCGGAATAGTTTCGCAACTCACGTCACCCGGAACACCACAGCGTAATGGTGTGTCCGAACGTCGTAATCGTACTTTACTAAATATGGTGCGATCTATGATGTCTCTTACTGATTTACCGCTATCGTTTTGGGGTTATGCTTTAGAGACGGCCACATTCACGTTAAATAGGGCACCATCAAAATCCGTTGAAACGACGCCTTATGAACTATGGTTTAGCAAGAAACCAAAGTTGTCGTTTCTTAAAGTTTGGGGCTGCGATGCTTATGTGAAAAAACTTCAACCTGATAAGCTCGAATCTAAATCGGAGAAATGTGTCTTCATAGGATACCCAAAGGAGACTGTTGGGTACACCTTCTATCACAGATCCGAAGGCAAGACATTCGTTGCTAAGAATGGATCCTTTCTAGAGAAGGAGTTTCTCTCAAAATAAGTGAGTGGGAGGAAAGTAGAACTTGATGAGGTAACTGTACCTGCTCCCTTATTGGAAAGTAGTTCATCACAGAAATCGGTTTCTGCGACACCTACACCAATTGGTGGGGAATTTAATGATGATGATCATGAAATTTCAGATCAAGTTACTACTGAGCCTCGTAGGTCAACCAGAGTAAGATCCACACCAGAGTGGTACGGTAATCCTATTCTGGAAATCATGCTACTAGATCATGATGAATCTACGAACTATGAAGAAGCAATGGTGAGCCCAGATTCCGCAAAATGGCTTGAAGCCATGAAATCTGAGATGGGATCCATGTATGAAAACAAAGTATGGACTTTGGTTGACTTGCCCGATGATCGGCAAGCAATTGAGAATAAATGGATCTTCAAGAAGAAGACTGACGCTGACGGTAATATTACTGTCTACAAAGCTCGACTTGTCGCAAAAGGTTTTCGACAAGTTCAAGGGGTTGACTACGATGAGACCTTCTCACCCGTAGCAATGCTTAAGTCTGTCCGAATCATGTTAGCAATTGCCGCATTTTATGATTATGAAATTTGGCAGATGGATGTCAAAACTGCATTCCTGAATGGATTTTTGGAAGGAGAGTTGTATATTATGCAACCGGAAGGTTTTGTTGATCCAAAGGGAGCTAACAAAGTGTGCAAGCTCCAGCGATCCATTTATGGACTAGTGCAAGCCTATCGGAGTTGGAATAAACGCTTTGATAGTGTGATCAAAGCATTTGGTTTTATACAGACTTTCGGAGAAGCCTGTATTTACAAGAAAGTGAGTGGGAGCTCTGTAGCATTTCTGATATTATATGTGGATGACATATTACTGATTGGAAATGATACTTGAATAAGAGTTTTTCAATGAAAGACCTCGGTGAAGCTGCTTACATATTAGGAATAAAGATCTATAGAGATAGATCAAGACGCTTAATTGGACTTTCACAAAGCACATACCTTGACAAGATTTTGAAGAAGTTCAAAATGGATCAAGCAAAGAAAGGGTTCTTGCCTGTGTTACAAGGTGTGAAGTTGAGTCAGACTCAATGCCCGACTACTGCAAAAGATAGAGAGAAAATGAAAGATGTTCCCTATGCTTCAGCCATAGGCTCTATCATGTATGCAATGCTGTGTACCAGACCTGATGTGTGCCTTGCTATAAGTTTAGCAGGGAGGTACCAAAGTAATCCAGGAGTGGATCACTGGACATCGGTCAAGAACATCCTGAAGTACCTGAAAAGGACTAAGGATATGTTTCTCGTATATGGAGGTGACAAAGAGCTCATCATAAACGGTTACGTTGATGCAAGCTTTGACACTGATCCGGACGATTCTAAATCGCAAACTGGATATGTGTTTACATTAAACGGTGGAGCTGTCAGTTGGTGCAGTTCTAAACAAAGCATCATGGCGGGATCTACATGTGAAGCGGAGTACACAGCTGCTTCGGAAGCAGCAAACGAAGAAGTCTGGATGAAGGAGTTCATATCCGATCTAGGTGTCATACCTAGTGCATCGGGTCCAATAAAAATCTTTTGTGACAATACTGGTGCAATTGCCTTGGCAAAGGAATCCAGATTTCACAAAAGAACCAAGCACATCAAGAGACGCTTCAATTCCATCCGGGATCTAGTCCAGGTGGGAGACATAGAGATTTGCAAGATACATACGGATCTGAATGTAGCAGACCCGTTGACTAAGCCTCTTCCACGAGCAAAACATGATCAGCACCAAGGCTCCATGGGTGTTAGAATCATTTCTGTGTAATCCAGATTATTGACTCTAGTGCAAGTGGGAGACTGAAGGAAATATGCCCTAGAGGCAATAATAAAGATATTATTTATTTCCTTATATCATGATAAATGTTTATTATTCATGCTAGAATTGTATTAACCGGAAACATAATACATGTGTGAATATATAGACAAACAGAGTGTCACTAGTATGCCTCTACTTGACTAGCTCGTTAATCAAAGATGGTTATGTTTCCTAACCATGGACAAAGAGTTGTCATTTGATTAACGGGATCACATTATTAGTTGAATGATCTGATTGACATGACCCATTCCATTAGCTTAGCACCCGATCGTTTAGTGTGTTGCTATTGCTTTCTTCATGACTTATACATGTTCCTATGACTATGAGATTATGTAACCCCCGTGTGCCGGAGGAACACTTTGTGTGCTACCAAACGTCACAACGTAACTGGGTGATTATAAAGGTGCTCTACAGGTGTCTCCAAAGGTACATGTTGGGTTGACGTATTTCGAGATTAGGATTTGTTACTCCGATCGTCGGAGAGGTTCTCTGGGCCCTCTCGGCAATACACATCACTTAAGCATTGCAGCTAATGAGTTAGTTGCGAGATGAAGTATTACGGAACGAGTAAAGAGACTTGCCGGTAACGAGATTGAACTAGGTATTGGATACCGACGATCGAATCTCGGGCAAGTAACATACCGATGACAAAGGGAACAACGTATGTTGTTATGCAGTCTGACCGATAAAGATCTTCGTAGAATATGTAGGAGCCAATATGGGCATCCAGGTCCCGCTGTTGGTTATTGACCGGAGACGTGTCTCGGTCATGTCTACATTGTTCTCGAACCGTAGGGTCCGCACGCTTAAAGTTACGATGACAGTTTCATTATGAGTTTATGTATTTTGATGTACCGAAGGTTGTTCGGAGTCCCAGATGTGATCACGGACATGACGAGGAGTCTCGAAATGGTCGAGACATGAAGATTGATATATTGGACGGCTATATTCGGACACCGGAAGTGTTCCGGGGACGTTTCGGATAAAACCGGAGAACCGGGGGGTTACCGGAACCCCCCCCCCCGGGGGGGGGGGGGTTAATGGGCCTCATGGGCCTAAAGTGGAGAAGAGGAAAGGCAGCCAGGGCAGGCCGTGCGCCCCCTCTCCCCCTAGTCCGAATTGGACAAGGAGGGAGGGGCGGCGCCCCCCCTTTCCTTCCTCTCCTCTCTCCCTTCCTTCCCCCTCTCCTACTTGGACAAGGAAAGGGAGGGGAGTCCTACTCCCGGTAGGAGTAGGACTCCTCCTACGCGCCTCCTATTAGGGCCGGCCGCACCCCCCTTGGCTCCTTTATATACGGGGGCAGGGGGGCACCCTACTACACACAAGTTGATCTTCGTGATCGTTCCTTAGCCGTGTGCGGTGCCCCCCTTCACGATATTACACCTTGATCATATTGTAGTGGTGCTTAGGCGAAGCCCTGCGACGGTTAAACATCAAGGTCGTCACCACGCCGTCGTGCTGACGAAACTCCTCCCCGAAGCTTTGCTGGATCGGAGCCCGGGGTGCGTCATCGAGCTGTACGTGTGTCAAGAACTCGGAGGTGCCGGAGTAACGGTGCTTGGATCGGTTGGACCGGGAAGACATACGACTACTTCCTCTACGTTGCGTCAACGCTTCGGCTTCGGTCTACGAGGGTACGTAGACAACACTCTCCCCTCTCGTTGCTATGCATCACCATGATCTTGCGTGTGCGTAGGAAATTTTTTGAAATTACTACGTTCCCCAACACATTCAATATGTGAGTATATTAGATTTAATAATGTCTTATATTATGAAACGGAGGGAGTACAGTTTTGGTTAAAAAAAGTCCTGACTTGCCAAAGAAAATATAATTTAATTGTGATAAGTTGGGACGATTGAGTCGGTTTTTAGGAAAAGTAGATGAGAGAAAAATCAAAGATGGGGGAATAAATCAAAAAAGAGGATGGAAGGGGAACATACATAAAGAGATTCGACGAAGGAAAGGGTGAAATGGAAACTTTACATTCTTTTTAAGTAGTATAATATAATAAAGATTATGTTGTGTAGAACATGAATATTTAAAGTAATAATATCCGAGATAAAACTCAACATACATATGATTTATTGTGTTTGATCATATCCATAAATTCGAATATTTTGCTAAACTTTTTTATGAATAAGAGCATTGTATTTCCCCACTTTATGCTTAAGTTGCCCTTTCCCACTTGGAAGAGATGCTACATGCTAGAACTTGTAATTAATTGCCAGCTAGAACTATAACAAGTTATCAAGATTGTCTCTTTGGTTTCATGAAAAGATTTATTTCATTACATAAATCTCATGTTGTGGTTAGAGACATTCATGATTTTTCTTCGAAATAAAGGAAATGCTACCGAAATTTAGAGTAGTGTGGTAGCATCGTCAGGTTTGGTCAAAATCTGGGGTGTCACATCTCGGTTTCAAGCATGTGTTGGATCCCCTGTATGCTCCCTTGATGGCCTTATATACTCGACGCTGCTAAGCTTACATTACTCGGGACATGCCGTGGTGGGCTTTCTCCACTAGTCCGCCTCGACTCTGGTTCCTCTCCTGCTGGCTCTGCTATCCAATCTCCATAGCATACCTAGGTCTTCCCAACTCTTGGGATTAGCCCGATAGTAGTGGTCCTTATGGAACCCAAGGACACGGGGACATGATGATCGTTTCCTCGTCAATTAGTCCCTTTGAGACATTTTGATATTAATTACCGAATCTACCTAGGAGATTAGGGTACACTTTCGTATCCCACACAACCGACTCTGATATGACCAGGGAGCTCCTGAAATGAATATTCCACCCATCCGGCAAGGCTATCTCGTCCACCTGGGGGTACGCACTGATGCCGAAGAACAACCGGAAACTGTCCTTGAGCGAGCCGCCTAGACATCCCCAACCCATAAGGCCAGCCAGTAATCCATAGATCCATTGATGTGCTTAGTCCCCAATATAAAGAAGTGTTTAATATGCTTTGGGCCCCATTTACAAAATGGGAGCCCCAAATCACTAGATCAACAAAAATAATGTCACGATCCTGCGAGTATTAAGCTCGAAGCATATTGCCCAAAGGCCTTTGCTAGTTGGAAGCAATTTCTCATACCCACTTAAGGAAGAGAGCCTTATCCATCATCTTGGAGTTAGTGATTCACAAACCACCAAGCTCCTTAGACTTGCACTGCACATGGCCTCCCATTTGACCATGTGATATTTTCGTTTGAGCCTGATTCTACCTAGAAGAAGGTGGGAAGGCCCCTAATTTTTTTTAATTTTTTGTTTCAAAGAGGACCCCACAAATTTTAGGGAGTTCAGTTGAGGAGATGGTTTGGGGAGTTAAGTTTTACGGAAAGGGCCAAAGATGCTTGAACATTCGCAATTAACATGCAAAAAAGTGTGTAAATGACTCCATAGTAGCTCTTCTACCATTGATATTGCCATCCAAGGAGAGCCTTGTTTGACAATGTAGGTTGGACATGAAGATTTACAAAGACACAATGTAGAAGATGGTGGAATGGGGTGATGTGTTATCCTTTAAAATGGTTTGGAGAAACACGATGAACTGCGCCAGCGAGCAATAAATATTTTACTATTCAGAAGATAAGCAATGACAGATAGGTAGGGGGATGTTGTGACAAGGCAAAGAATCAGAGGTGAAGGTACACACAAAATCGGATCGGGTTATCTCTATTGCAAAGTATTTTCCTTGTATGAATTATCAGAAATTAGCACAACACAATCCATAATTTGCAAGATTTCTTGGATCATTGAAACCAAAGGGAATGAAGTACCTCTGACATATTATTATATCAGATGAAACTCGTGTGGATGTGCCTCACATGGCCGTATGCCAAGAAACTAAAGTCACATACACCAAATAAAAGATTTCTAGCAAGTACATCTTTTGCAAGGTCATTAGCATTCAAGCGGTACGCGCCGTACGTGCTTAGATCGTTTTCCTCTCATCCTGGCGACTATAACCCTAGCCGCCGCCAGGAGGCCAGTCTTGCAGCGCCGTCCTCCGGCGGCTCCTCTCCTCCGGCACCCTCGGTCGTTGGTGGTGAGAAAGGTCTCCGGATCCACGTGTGTGGATCGTTTCTACTCCCTCATAGTCTAGGTTTTTAGATTGTTCATCGTCTTGACTTCGGCGGCGACGATGAGGACACTGAATAAAGATTCTTCGGATCCTTTTCTGACGAGGCCATCGGTCCTATGGTTAGGGATAAATTTAGAATCCAGTTTGTTCAAGTAAGGATGGCGTGGCAGCGGCGACATCCTCGTGATGGACCTATGTACTCGGGCTCCACCGTTGCGACGGCATTTGCTTCAGTGTCGGTGCGAAGCCTGGAAGATGGAACATGTGTTAGTTCGTGGTTCGTGGATGGCAGGTATTGTTTCTTCCTTCGACATCTTAGTCGTGGTGGGGTGCCAGATCTGGAGTTCGATGGCGTGTCTGGGGTGTTGCTCCGGTCTGATCCGTTCAACGACAAGGGCTTCACTTTTGGTGAGCCAGCTTGGAGGTCCGCAAAGCTGCATATAAGTGATGGAGCCGAGTCGAGTTCGGGTTAGGAGGTGATTTGTCATTCTTTTCTTCGATGGCTGTTGTGGTGGTGCTGGAGGCGCATTGGTGTCAAGCTCAGAGATGTTCTGCTATCTTTTCAATTTTATCATGTCTGTCGTTATGTAACTTGTACTATCTTTATGATATGAATGAGACGCGTATTAACATGCAAAAAAAGGTCATTAGCATTCCATCTTCCCGCCGAACTTGAAAAAAAATACCAACTCCCCATGATAAAAAATCATGATAAATGAAAAAACAAATTTGTATAGAAGTACTCTAATATTAATCCTATATATGCCCTATGAAAATTCACAGTCCGCAAAATATGACAAGTCCGCAACATAAGGATGAAATAGTAGCCATGTTATTTTGAGTCATATTTTCCTACACCACTAGTAATGTCAAATGTTGACCGAATAGAACAGTAGTTCAACAAGATTCGTGCAATGAACTTTTTTTTATAAAACTTCCGATCTATTCATTAACTATCAAGGTAACAAAGAACAAAAAAAAAATTACATCCAGGTCCGTAGACCACCTAGCGACGACTACAAGCACTGGAAAGCCAAAGGCATTGGAGCGTCACTATCATTGTCCCTCCCTCATTGTAGCCGAGCAAACATTGTTGTAACAGACAATCAGAAAGTCGTCGTGTTAAGGCCTCATAGGACCGCACACCAAAACAACAACCACCAACATTGAAAAGAAGCCTAGATCGAAAGAATCCAACCTGCAAACACATAGACGCAGACAAACAAAGACCGGATCGAAGCGGATCCACTAAAGACAAACGCTTATCAGATCCCACGAGATCCATCAGGGATACACCTCCACACACCCTCCGACGATGCTAGAAGCATCGCAGACACGAGGGCTAGGCGGGGAGGACCTTGTTCCATCTTCAAGAAGGCGCCTCCGCCTCGTTTTTCTGAGCATGGCATAAACCCTAACAAAACTCCAAAAAACACCTAAAAACGAAGCCATCCCGCCAGCAAAGGCCAAGATCCACTGCGTCTCCTATGGACCTTGATCCAAGGACCATAGGAGACGAGGCGGACCAACGGCGGCACTGTCAAGAGGCAATGAAACCCTAGCTAAGAGGTCGTAGGAGGAAGTAGTGAAGGGGTATTCCTGCAATGAACTTGACAAAACAAATGCTGAGAAAAAATATATTGAACACACAATTGACAAACAAATGTGCTTTTTATGTGTGCATTTTTCATGAAAAAACGACATGTTTCGAGATAAAATAGAACAAAATCACTAGTCTCCAATGCAACTTTTGAAGCACCAAATTTGCTTTTTCATTACCCTTGAAAATTTTCATGTAGGAATGAGAAAGCACAGATATAATTTCTTTTCTGAATCTTTTTACATTAGGAACACACAAGTTTAGAGCCGCCGGAGTTCACATTAGAGAGAGCAACATACATCGATGAAGCGCTTGTTTCTTCTCAACCGCTCGCCATGGCTCCTCTACGGGTTGATCCCGCCACCCCACACTCTGAACTACCGCGAGTCCCATATCCCAATTCCCATGCGGAGATCCCACCTGCGCGGCCAGCGAATTTCAAAGATGCCTGCCGCCCTCTCGATGGTGCCAGCCGACGACACGGAGAAGCCACTACTAGCAGAGTAATCAGACCGCTTCTACGCACACTCGAGGGTGGGATGGGGGCGGCGGGATGGGGTTGTGCAAGGACAAGGATGGGGGCGCCAGTCTACTCCACTCCTGGCGGGGTCATCAGACAGCTTCTATGCACACTCGAGGGAGGGATGGGGGTTGTGCGAGGACGCCCCGCCATGGGCAACAACCTCATCTGAGGGAGAGGATGGGGGCACCAGTAACCGCATCTGCGCATGCTCAATGGATGGGGCGGCGGCGGCGGCGTTGGGACCCTATGGGGCGCACGCCTTCGTGCGTCGCGGGAACCCAACAAAAATCCACGTCCATAGGAGGGCGGCGGCAACGCTAGGCTCGTTGACGTTGGGAGCAAGCGTGGCGTGTCAGTTGGTGAACTTCCATCCCGCCAAGGAAAGGATCCAGCAAAAACAGGGGCAAATCCAAGCCAGTCCAGCTCAGTCTAGCGTCTTCTGCAGCTCTGCTAACTGTTGAAAAAAATCCCAGGCCCACGAATCCAATGCAGTTACAGTCGACATAGTTCAACATTACATGTAGGTTGGTAAGGCTAAGAAGATTGTGCTATTTAGGGGGGAATTTTGCCTGAAGACTAACACATGGTCTCATCTAATACTGAATGAATGGTCAGTTTTTAGCGCAAACATCGATTCAGGTCCTGTATAAAAAATCAAAACACTGGACTTCTGAATTGATAGATCAAAACAAAATTAGAGAAATGTGGATCTGTCTGTGCTAACTTCATACAATGGCAACAGTGGATTGATTGCAAATGCCTCAGATTGTAGGTTTATTTCAAAGCAAAACACTGCAAAGTATATTTAACACCATCACCGGCAGTTTGCTCCAACCAACTTACTAAACCAAGCTGATATCACCAACAAAATCCCAAACAAAATGATAAACTAAGAAAAGCTGCCTCACTGGTGCTGACAATCAAAGCAGACACAAGAAAATAACTAAAATTCGCATAGGCTTGGAAAACGGAGAACATCAGAGAGATTCCCATTATAGACTTGGTCTATCATACCCATTACATGGTTCTGATGTCCCAGTCTTGGTGTCATCACCTGCTTCCATGGATTTCCATCCAAGATCCGAAGTAGACAACTAACAAAGAAAGAACAATGAATAGAGAGACAACAGTTGCCACCCTATTTAAGATTAATAATGTTTAACATCAAAAGAATCTAAAATTCAGCTTATATTTACCACAGTAAATGATAGACCATCATGAGATAATTATTATACCGTATTAACATTCCAAAGGTAAGGCCAACCATTTGTCAACCAGTTCCCTTAGAGAGTGAAATATATCGGCAAGAAAGATCAGATGCAACAAAAACAACAAAATAAACTAGGGAAATCATCATGGCTCAGACATCCAAGGAAGGAATTAGCAGCATTAGCTCTCAAGCTTGACAGGGCGAAAGCTCTTAGGCGGCATCTGCGAATGTTTTGAGAAACAAGCCTTAGTTCTATCATCATTGCCATTGATTTCCTAGAAAAACTACAAAAATTATTACAGCGAGGCAATACATGCAATCAAAAAAACGGCTCCGTGTACCGACTGAATCACAGCCACAGGTTCCTATCAAATGTGAAAATCTTTGTTGGCACAATGTAGCATCTCCGGTAAAGGCATGTGGCTACCTGAGACGTGGCATCGGGCCCAAGAAAACAGGAAAAAAGAAAGGTTGCAAGAGAACAGACATCATTGCTTAGTCCCTCAGAGACCCGTTTCAAATCACACACACAGCTGAATCAAGCCGGTGCAAATGGTATTCCATCCCAGAGCAAACCACAGAGGTTATGATACAGGAATGGACACTTGCAGAAGCAGAGAAGCGGCTGCTGTTTACAGTGTCATACGGCACTTCCTGGTCTAGTGCTCTTCCCAGGGACAAGATGTAGTACAAAAAGGAAAGAATGACAACTTCAAGCAGTGCTCAGTGGAAAGAGAAGTCGTTTTTTGGTTTGGAGGCTCATGGTGACAGATGCCACCACTGCCAAATACCTATATGAATCATCACCATATCACAAAATAAGAGGAAACGGAAAAGAAATCAACAGAAGATGATGGAAGGTAAAGGCTTCAGTCTGTAAAAACATGAATCGATCAATGGCGGATGAATCCACGTCACCGAAATATGCTAAGATCCTTTCAGACCTGAATCATCACCAGTCAACAATATCCAATTCTATTCACACAAACGAAAGAAAGGAAAAATAAGCAACAAAAAAACAGATTAATTTGGATAGGGAAACTATCATTCTGCTAAACATGTCTAGTACAGTGTACTCCAGCACTTGTGAAAATGTCATGTTGTGTGCAAAAAGATAGAGGCACCAGAAAGGATCATTCTCAAAGCCTGGCAGGGTGAAAAACCTGAAGGCGGCATCTGCGAATGTTTTGAGAAACAAGCCTTGGTTCTATCATAATCACAATTGATTTCCCCAAACATCCACAGCAAATATTATAGTTAAGTAAGCTCTGTCTATTGACTGAATCACAGCACAGCAGACAGAGTAGCATTAGAGAAAAACAGAGACAAAATAAACAATAAAAATTATGAAATCTGGAAGCACTGCTCAGTGGAAAGATAAGTAAAAGCTCACGGTGACAAATGCCACCACTGCCAAAAACCTATATGAAACACCATCACATCACAAGAATGACAATAAACAATAATGAATTCTACAGAAGAGAATGAAAGAAAAGGCATCAGTGCTAACACCATGAATCAATATCCAGCGGTCAAATCGACCTCACCAGAATACAGTAAGATAATACTCCCATCCTTTACTTTGCATATAAGAATTGTCTGAAGTAAAGTTTGACCATACTTATATGAAAAAAATATTACCATCTACATTTCTAAATTTATACAATATGAAAATTAAAGTCATGACGCATCTAATGTTGTTGAATTCGCATTATGAATGCTAGTATATTTTTCTATAAACTTGGTCAAAGTTTACGAGGTTTGACTTCAGACAAATATTATATAAGAACTAAAAAGGACCGGAGGGAGTACATCCCTTGCAAAATAATGATTCATGGAAATATAATTACTTGTTACAGTTTATTAGTGTATAATATACATTGTCAAACTTAAAACAACTACTGTGCATACAATTTGAGTGCAGAATCACAGTGAGAACAATTCCTGTATCCAAACCTGAATGGATGCAAACCGAAATAAACTGATTTAGCAAAAACGTGCACCCACTGAAGTAAACTAGTTTCCATCAGTCGATCATTTCGTACAGCTCCAAGGTTCAACATGGCTCAAGGTCAACGAACTGGATCCAACACATTAGAGCTGCTTTTCCTGAGATTTTCCATTAGCTTGTGAGTCAATGAAGTGATTTCTATGCTCGATGAATCATTCTGTAGCATCAAAGCATGAGATTGAGAACTCTCATTGTGCAGCGCTTCACATTAGCTGTCGCAAAGAAACACAAGCAAGTGAATAGCAAGTGGCAAAAATTTAAATCGATCAGACCTGTGGCTTGATAAAGGATTACATGTGCGCGCAGTATAATCATAGTCAATCATTTGAGGATAGGATCCTCACTTCCATTAAGAGAAAAATTAGTTTGGGAAAAATAATAATAAAGTGGATGGATCAGATTTCTGGCTTGGAATCCTGATGGGATTACATTTGCGCATAGTATAATCATAGTCGATCATTTGGGGAAAGGATCCTCACACCCATCCAAATTTAGAACGATAATAACAATAAACAAAAACTCAAAGAACAGGAAGAAAATATGGAAGAACCATGGATCAGATTTCTGGCTTGGAATCCTGATGGGATTACAGTTGCGCACAGTATAATCACAGTCGATCATTTGGGGAAAGGATCCTCACGTCCATTCAATTTGATTTCACGACAAATAAATCAGAAAGAAAATACAAAAAAAAGGGAGGAGCAGAGACAGTTCGATGAGATGGATCAGACTTCTGGCTTGGAATCCTCTGATAAAGGATTACATTTGCGCACAGTATAATCGTAGTCGATCAGCTGGGGAAAGGATCCTCACTTCCATCTACATCAAGAACTCAACAGAGAAACCCAAGAGAATAGAACAGGGCAGCAACATCAATCACATAATAAAACGAAAGTGACAGATCTGACGGGGGATGCATCAGACGAACGAAACGAATCGAACTGCCAAGAAGATAAGACCAGTAGAAAAAAAAGCTAAAAGATCTACGCAAAGCAGGAACAAGACGACCGGGCGGCCGCGGAAGACGACGGAGGACCATGGGAGGCTGGAGGACTGCGCTATATATGGGGGTTGTGGGCGCAGGAATCCTGAACCCTAGCTCGCATCGCATCGAACGGGGGAGGAACCGCCACGTCTGCGCGTTGGATTAGTTTTTATTTTTTATTTTTGCGTTCCCTCCTGGTACTAGCGACGGCGTCGGGAGTTGTTCGGGCCTTGCTATAACCCGGCCCATCGTGTAATCTGGGCCTGTATTAGTTAACTTTCCCATAGTTCGAAAAATTAATAATTAACTTTCCCATCGATCGCTGAAAAAAGGTTAATTTTCCAACCGTTATCTCAAAAAAATATTCCCGTCGCTACGCGCGCTTGATTTTCCATTGCAGGAGCCAACCTTGCAGTTTATCCTGGAATCAGGAAGTTGCCATGCTAATGCACGGACAAACCAATGCCCTGGAGGGCGAGACAAGAAACTTTCACACTAGATCATAAAACTCAATGTAGAACCACCTCCTGAACACAACTTTCGCCAATTCCACAACAACGACGAAGGGGACACCACGAAGACGGGGGAGGAGCATGAAGCACGAAAAATGACCTGATGCATTAGAAAGGCACCCATGGGGAGGAAAGGATGCCAAATCCTCGTCGATGCCGCAAAAATGGATGATGGGACGTCAACTCGGTCCCTAAGTGCCGAACTTTCACTATTGACTCCACTAACTACGCTCAACAACAACAACTCAAAGAGCACGAAGACGAAGACCATCCACGACCAGTGTCCCAGGGCCGTCCCACAGATATACGGGGCCCCGGGATAAGACAAGAATAAGGAGCCCTTCTTGAGACATAAAAGCTCAGTTTTTCTTTTCAAAAGTAATGTAATATGGATATCCAGTACATAGCATAGATTGGTGATCTTTCGACTCTAAGACTCGCAGTACCACTATTTATCGTTCAAGAGAAATGCATCGGGATAGTAATGAAATAATATAGCTCCACGAAATATCGATTTCCTAATTGTCAATAGAGACATCAATTTTTTTGGCACAACAAATGACCTTGTAAAAACTGGTTGCTACTTAATCATTTGTGTTACCATGAGATATAGAATTAATGCATCAACTTACATTTGTTCTGGATCAACCCCCAATCTGCCATGTTCTTCATCCAAAAAATTATCACTCAAATAATAATTCACCTCTTCCAAACTATCCTACATAAGGCATAGCAAAGCAAACTGTGTATTTCATGTTAATATTATGATGACAAATGCAGATTCCCTAGAAGAATTATAGTTTTGAAAAAGTTAGCTGCAATTGTCCCTTTTGAGATTATTTGGCTTGAAGACAAGTTAGTAAACAAGCTACACAAAAAAATGGTTAATACAGGGATCAAAAGCACCTGGATATTGATTGATGTGGATGAAGATGGCTTGATCCGTACGCCGCAGTAGTCAGCACGAACAAAGAAGACGACACCATGAAGTGGATAAATTTCTCCCTTCTCCTAGACTACGGCCTGAGCCCTCTGACATTTGGATCCAATGAAGAGCGGAAGAAGATCCATGGAGATGTAGCGGATGTGCGGCGTTTGAATCA
The DNA here is from genome assembly GCA_034509565.1 of Triticum monococcum. NCBI lineage: Eukaryota > Viridiplantae > Streptophyta > Magnoliopsida > Poales > Poaceae > Triticum > Triticum monococcum. The sequence goes on from CM067845.1 coordinate 680,296,394, forward strand.
TGCGCGGAGCTATTTATAAACGAATCTTTGAATTGAAGAACGAGATTACAGGAAAGAAGAACATGTACTTTCCTGGTCTCTCCAAAGTATAGGAAACGGCCAGAGCGTTGAGAAAGGAAGGAGAGCTAATTGGGGAATGATTTGCGCCGTATATATATCCATTAATGACTGGCCACGACTTTGCAATCGGAGCGGTGACGCGAGTCTGGGATTTGGCGAAGCAGAGGAGTCGCGTGTGTGGGGTCCAGTGCAAACAGATTGATTATCGATCAATTCCTCCGTGAGGTTTGACTAATGGGCTTTTCATTGCACGGTTCCTTGGAGATTGTTTTTTTTCGTGTATTTTCTTTGGGCTCCATGAAGGTATACTATATGGGCCGGGGCCCCTGCCTCCTCGGGGCCCAGGGCGGGCGCCCCGTTTGCCCGGCCTATGGGCCGGGCCTGCAGTGTCCCAACCATCAATGTGTTAAGTCCAATCATAGCCACCTATCATCAAGGAAGAAGTGTGCGACCACTAGTACCTCAGCTATGGGGGGTGCAAGTTCCTTCGAAACTGAAGAACTTTCTATGGAGGCTGGCACAGCATACGATACCAACGGCAGGACTTTTGAATCGCCGCAACATGTCTACTAGCAGCTCATGCATCCTGTGTGGAGCGGAGGATACTTGGCGCCATGCTCTTCTAAACTGCACTGTATCAAAGAGTACGTGGGCGCTTTCATCAGAAGCAATCTTGGACGGGATAAGTACAAACATCAATGACAACGCCAAATACTGGTTATTCTCCATGCAAGAAGTTCTCCCTCAACCAGAGTTCATAAAATTTGTGGTTACACTCTGGGCTATTTGGGGTGCACGACGCAAGGCAATTCACGAGTAGATATACAAAAGCCCATTCGCAACACACTCTTTTGTGCAGTCATATCTGAGAGAGTTGGAGGCTATTAAACAGCCATCAGCATCAGTTCCCAGGCCTGGTCCACGGCCGACACACTGGATACCTCCACCGGAGGGAGCAGCTAAAATTAACGTGGACGCCGCTGTTGGAAGAGGAGGAAGATATGGAGCTGCGGGAGCAATATGCGGAGACCGCTCAGGTGCTTTCCTGGAGCTTCGGCAATGGTGCTCATGAGAATCTCAGACCCAGCTACTCTTGAATGCTTGGCAATCAGGGAGTCTCTTTCCCTGGCAGATGATCTGTATGAACGGAAGATTCAAGATGCTTCAGATTGCAAGGTGGTCGTGGAAGATGTCAGAGAAAGAAACCTGACTGTTTTATGAAGCATTCATACATGAAATATTAGAACGTAAGGCTACTTTTCAAGTTTGTAATTTTAGTCATGAATTTAGGAGCTCGAATGTCGAGGCTCACAAACTCGCGAAGCATGCTTTATCGCTTTCAGCTGGCCGACATGTGTGGTTAGGTCAGCCGGATGGACTTTCCTTCGTCCGTGTAAACGTTATGACGAGTTAATAAAAGCTTCTGGGTTTGTCTTAAAAAAAAACTAGTACCTCAACACAAAGACGCGAATGTCCCTGCACAGAACCTAAGGACACTCCAACAGATGTTGGAAGAACCAAAGCTTTGAATGAAGATATAGAGGAAACTTACTCAACGAAGCCCGAGCCAAAGTCATGGACAATCAAAACCCTTGCTAAAAAAAAGTGTACTACTGAATACATATAGAACAAAGGGCTCGCGTTGCCCTGCCTCCCGACGCCGGCCGCCCAAGGTAAAGAAACCGGGTGCGCTGGTTTTCGGCCCTCCTTCTCTCTCCTCTATCTAAATTAGTTCTTGGTGGCTACGGCGAGAAAGACATCACAAAATATATTTGAACTAAAAGTCACCAAATCTATCGATAATCATATATTCATATGATGCGATCCATCGTCCCATACATGCGCTTACAAATTCCAGCGGTGTTCGAACGGTGTCATGCGGTGTTACTACATTTAGCTTGAATCAAACAGATCTAAATTAACCGTGATGCCTACACCTAATTAACCTACCGATTAGCTATGCACACACATGCATGCATCTTATCAAAACAAAAAAAAACACAGGGATAGCAGCGGCGGCGCATGCACGACGATTGTTGTCTTCAAAAACTGACAACGACCCACCGTGCGTGCATGGTCGAGACGCGCACGGTCACGGATGCGCAGCGCGCGCGTTGCTGCCGTGATCGGAGACTCCGCGTCTGGCAGCTATTGCTCCGGCAGCGACTCGCTGAACCTGGTGAGGTCTCTGATCAGCGGCGCGTTGGACCTGACGGCCTTGTCCTCGGCCATGGCCTCCACCAGCTTCCTCGGCACCAGGCACTTGCCCTCCGCCGCCAGCCGCTCCTGCACTCCGCCGCAGGTCAGCAGCGCGTGCATTCGCTCTCGCGCCACGGGCGGTACGATCTTCTCCTGCCGGAATGCAATCAGTTAAGCGCACAAGAACAGAGGAATGTTGCGGCGGTTGCTGCTGATCGTTACCTCGAGGGTGCGCATGAGCGCGAGCACGCCGACCTGGGCCTGGAGGAGCTTCACGTGGCGGCCGGCCTCCTGCAGCATCTCGGCGGTGTTCAGCCTGTGGCCGCCGGGGACCAGGCGCGACAGCTCCGCCGTCTTCTCGCTGATCCGCCTCCGGCGCTCCCTCGCCGCCGCGCTTGGCGCGGTCTGGCCCACGCGCCCGTTGCCCTCGGCTCTCCTCGCGTCCGCTCCGCGCACGAACCCCGCGTGAGGCATCTGCGGCGAGGGCGGGGGCAGTGGCAGGACGAACTCGGTCGCGAACTCCGGCCTCCATGGCTGGCCATCGACGCCCTCGAAGTCCAGCCACGCGTGGACGTCGTCGCCGCCGCAGCCGGCTCGCGGCCTCTTGGCGCAGGGCTGCCGGTCGTCGTCGACGTCAGCGCCATCGTCGGGGTCGACGGGGCTGAGGTCGAGGAAGCCGTCGATGCCGGCGTCCATGGCAGGGTCGGTCGGGTCGCAGAGGAAGCCGAGGAGCGCGTCGGCGACCTCCGGGTCGGCGGCGGCGTCGAGGTGGTGGGGCAGCGGCGGCGCGGTTGCCAATGGAAATGCCGGGTGGAAGCTCACCGCCATGGACGACGCGCGCGCGCGCGTACTGGAGCGTGGGCGGTCGGTTGCTGTCGCGCGCTGGCTTGCAGCCTACGACCTACTACACGGAGAGCAGAGCGTAAACTGAACCGCCTTGGACAGAAGAGGGAACCGTACGCTGTGTGCTAGCAACTGCCGGCAATTAGCGGCGCCGACAGGTGGGCCCTATCCGCCTCGCACGATCCGCACTTCCCCCCGCTCTCTTCGCAACCGCCCTCACCAATTTTCTCGCGAAAATACTAGACTTACGGAAACCATCTACAGAATCCACCTACGGACTTGTCTCCTGACGAATCCGTTTCCAGTGGTGGCCCACTCTTCCTTTCATTTCCAATCACACCTTGACAACTGTTCCCGTAACTCAACTCCCGTGAACATCCGTCCGTAAGTGTAGCGTCTCTCATTTTCTCGCCACCACCACTGCGCTGTTTCCCTCTCACAAGCGCGCGCCAAAGGCCCAGCCTCGCCACGCACCGCGGCCCAGCTGCACGCAAGGGCGACAAGGCGGCATCGAGGTGGGCCATGGCCGCGCGAACCCTTCGTTTCCGCCGCCGTGCGGACTGCATGTCTGTTCTCATTTTTTTTCGTCTCGTGCCCATCCTCCTCCAAGTTTTTTAAATAGAAACTGCACCCTTTACCTTCAATATTCATCGGCATACACATTATATCAGGCGTAGAACCTAGCAGAACATGGCGCCCGGTGGGAAGAGAACTCGATGCTTTGGCAAGCATATGACCCTCTCCATTATGTTGACATCCTTCATGAGTGAAAAGCACATCTTAAAACATGTTCCTTCGGTCTTTGATCTCTCGAAGAGTTGTGACATATCGACAAGGCGCTCTATAATCAATGTTTCTCACCACTTCGATGCGACACAGATGAAATCCAAGTGAAGATCCCGGACCAGAGCGGGCGCTTCAATGCATGCTCGTGCTTCAAGGGATGTCGGGTCAACAAGCCCCTCCACCACGACAGTGGAGGCGCCCATATATGCGGGATCCTATTTGACGCCCGCAAGCGTCAAAGGACGAGCCTTGGCTGAAGAGAGTCACCACTTGGGCCGGCCCACGTGCGGATTTGGTTCGCTGTTGTTTCCTTGTCTCTTGCAGTTTTTTTTCGTTTTTCTTTTATGTATTTTTGCTTCCAGTTTTTTTAGTCTTTTAGGCGATTTTCAGTTGTTTTGTTTCATCTTTTTCATTCTTTTGGTTTGGTTCTTTGTTTTTCTTTCATCTTGTTTCTTTTACCTTCCTTTTTATTTTCTGTCTATGTTCTTCTTCTCTTTATTGTGTATTATATAAAAAGTTCACACCGTATTACAAAAATCTTCATTGTATTAAGAAAATGTTCATTGCATATTATGAAATAGTTCACATTAAATTATAAGGTGTTCATCATGTATTATTAAATTGTTCAACATATATTAGAAAATGCTTATTGTGTATTTAAATTTTTTTCATCGTTTATTAATAAATTGTTCCACGTTTACTATAAAATGTTCATTTGTGTATTTGAATTTTGATTAGTATTTTTTACAAAAAAACTCACTCAATTTGAAAATTTGTTCAATCTATTTTATAAAAACGTTGAATGTCTTTTTAAGGATTTACCGTTGTCCTTTCTACTTTAAGCTTAGCACTGCGTTTATATCGTTCAAGGTCGTTACCCGAGCTAACCTCGCTAGAATCCAACATGAGGTCGGTGGTTCGATCCCACGCGGGCAATTATATTTTATGGAATTTTCGCTTGCCTCGTGATAATTGCGCTGGCCCGTGTGCGCATTGATTAAGCCAAGCTGCGACGATCGGACGCACACGGGCAGCGTATAGGAGCTCTGCCCATATCTTGGCCATTCTCCTCCGAAGTCAAGGAAAAAATATGCTATGGGTGAGAGCAACTAATCAAGGAGGAGCGCTGCTTGAGAAGCCTCCCAACGATCACTTGCGCGTGAGCTAGACACGTTCTCAGCCACCGCCATGTGTCATGCTCTGGGCGCTCCCTCTGGATTTTATTCTCACGTGTTTTCGGATTTTTAGATGGGTTTCTTCGGCTTTTTATCGGCCTTCTTAGCTTTTCGACAATTTTTTTTAAACTGTTTTTGTGCGAAAAAAACAAGTTTATTTCCTCCTGTGAGAGGCCTGGTTTTGCTTCTGCGAGAGGCACGGTCGTGCCTCTCGAGACGAAAAAAATGTATTTACTTTTTTTTCCTTTCGTGAGAGGCATGATTTTGCTTCCACGAAAGACATGGTTTTGTTTTCGCGACAGGCATGGCTGTGTCTCTCGGAAAAAAAATTCTCTCTTTTTTTTCCCTGCCGTGAGAGGCACGGTTTTGCTTCCAGGCATGGTTTTGCTTCCACCAGACGCACGGCAGTGCCTCAAGGAAACAAAAAAAATATTTTCTCATTCTTTTTTCAGTGGGAGGCATAGTTTAGCTTCGATGAGAGGCACAGCCGTGCGTATCGGAAATTACAGAAAGGGAATAAACGTGCTCCCGGTTCGGTTTTGTTTGATAGAAAAAAGTTCATCAAAACCTATCAATATGGGATCTAGTTTTGAAGATCTTGACACGTATAAACCAATGATGAAAACGGTTCAAGATTTGGATGCACGGTTTATGAGATAAAACGTTTTGAATAAAGGAATCTATGAAAAAAGGGAAAACTCCCAGATTGCGAGAAGTGAAGCACATGCAGTATGTCACTTGTCGCAACCTGAAAATGTGGGAGTGATCTTTGAAAGGAGTATTTCGGCTATGGGTTTCTTTTTCTTCTTTTTCTTCTCCACCGGCAAAACAAACTGTACAGAATGGTGTAAATTTTTTTTTGAGGGCAAAAGCTAAGCTTTATTGATCAAAATCCACATGGAGTGGTATACAATTTGGATTGTAAGGGTTGGCCAACCAAATGTGGCGCCCCGCACCGAGAGACAGTGCATGCTTAGCTAACCTATGAGCGTCACCGTTGGAAGAACGGCTTTCAAGGACGAAATTACAATTAAAATCTGAAGAGCAAAGTAAAATTTCTGTAATCACCGAACCATAAGAACCCTGGTTACGAAGCTTGATATCATCAACAACCTGCTTGCAGTCGGACGCGATTATTAGGTTCCCCAAGAGAAAATCATCCGCCAAAGCCAATCCTTCTCTGCAAGCAATCGCCTCCAATGTGGGTGGGTCAGTGATCCCTGGACAGACCAATGCCGAACTGCCCAGATAATTGCCCGTCTGGTCACGGTGTACTGCAGCCGCTGTCCCACGTCGATTTCGGTAGACCTCTCCGTCCACATGGATTTTCACGAATCCCTCCAGAGGTGCTTTTGGCCTTGCATGTACCACTGGAATTGTTCGAGGGGTTCCCTGTAAATTGCGCTGTGGTTTTGCCTGAACCAATTCTAGCTCTTGGATGAAACTACTGACGAACAAGAAGATAGCATGCGGGCTTTGGGTGATTCCTTCATGTATATATTTTCGCCGAGCCGTCCAGATTGCCCACAAAGTCACCGCCACCCGAACGAAGCTGCTATGACTCAAGGATGCCATGAGAGTAAAGAGCCACTGTTTTGCATTTGGTTCCATCGTAGCGATCATCTGATCCACCGTTTCGCCGTCCTCCAAGGCCCATACACACCGCGCTACTGAACACTCAAGGAGGGAGTGTCTCCACGAGTCGTGCAAGCCACAGAAACTACAAGAGCTAGTAGTAGACATATTGCGGTGAGCTCGAACATCCTCAATAGGGAGGGATTGTCTTGCTAATCTCCATAGGAACATCCTGATTTTTGCAGGTACCTGCACATTCCAAAGCTGCTTTCATGACTTCTCCTCATTACGTGCCGTCGAGGGTCCAGCCGCTCCTTCAAGCCAAGCGCCCCTTCTGTTCCGTATGGCCACCATCATTCTATACGCTGACCGGACTGTGAACTTACCATTCCTTTCAAAGTGCCAAGCCCAGTAATCATCAAAGTTGCGGGTGCATATAGGAATCGCTAGGATAGCTTCAATATCCATAGGCATAAAGGTTGTTCAACTTTTTGCTTATCCCATGAAGCGGTGCTCAAGTTGAAATAATCTGAAGCTAACCTGGGTGGATTAACAATCTTGCTTCCATAAGAGCGCAACATTTCATCTCAGGGTATCCAGTTGTCCAGCCATACATCGGTACCGTTACCATTACCGATACGTTTTATCAGTCCAAGTTTCAAAACATCAACACCTTCCTTAAGCGCTCTCCATACTTGACTTGGCCGGGAGCCCAGCTCGGCTTGAAGTATTGTTGAATTTGGAAAGTACACACTTTTTAGAATCCGAGCGCTCAACGAGTGTGGCTGTTGCAAGATCCTCCAGCCCTGTTTAGCTAACATTGCGAGATTAAAAATTTCAAAGTCCTTGAAACCTAATCCACCCATAGCCTTGGATTGTGTCATCGCCTCCCAAGAAACCCAGCTAGGCTTCCGGTGCCCCTCTTTGCTATCCCACCAGAACTTCCTTATCAGCATGTTGAGATGTTCACATGATCCCCGAGGAAGTTTAAAGCAAGACATTGAGAAAACAGAAACAGCTTGCGCCACTGATTTTACCAATACTTCCTAGCTTGATGTGGATAGAGTCTTCTCAATCCAACCTTGTATTTTACTCCATAATATGTCCTTCAAGAACTTAAAAGCACCGTTCTTTGAAGATCCCACATCTGAAGGCATATCCAAATATTTCTCATTTAGAGATTCATTAGGGACTTGGAGTGTTTGCTTGATCTCATCCCGAACACTTTCCGGAACACCCTTACAGAATGGTGTAAATCAACCAGGCACTCTTGTTCGGCTTCCAATTGACAGACCAAAGTGGGCCTTCCAAATGCAGCCCATGACGCCGAGCTGCTGTCGCCTCATGCGACGGCGACCGGGGAGTTTGGAAGGACACCGGAAGCGACGGCGACGGCGACCGTAACCACGCAAGTAGGTACGCGCCGGGCGGACCTGGAAGAACAACGGACCGGACTAGCACTGTACGAGGAGACGAGTAGACTGTTGACCATCTCGAGCGCAAGTATACATCATGTGTTGCGGACCTGCGACGATGCATACAACTCACGACCGTCGTTGGCCTATAGCCTACATATGTACGTACGCCTCACGGGTCACGGCCTCGTTGTGGTGTGTGAACACCGGCGACCGTTTGGTCGGTTTATTTCTACGTTGATGTAGATTGATGGAAAGGTTTGCGTTCCCCGGCTAACTAGCTTCACGTGATCCATGGGGATTCTGCATGCTCGCCACTCAGTTGAATATCCGGTCGCGTGGTTAAAGGCATCTCCAAGGGTGTGTGTCACACAAAAGAAAATTCTCCCACGTATGTCTGCAGACATGTTCGAATATGTCCTCGGAAAGCAGAGGGTGAGCTTCATTTCTCCTCTCGGCAATCCCCATTTCTCCTTCCTTCATGCAATGCGCATATGCATAGGACGTAGATCACACACAAAGACAGTGGCGTACCCAGGGGGTGTGCCAGGTGTGCCATGGCACACCTAGATTCTTGGGAAACATTTTTTCATCATGTAAAAAGTAGTTTATTTTTGACGCCCATGCAAGTTAATTGAAATAGACTTCAATTTTTTTAAAGTGTGTACACCCTCTATTTTATTTCTAAGTCCGCCACTGCACAAAGACATAGTTCAAATTACATATGTAGTAGGACATAGTTCATGCAACATATGACATAATTCATATAACAACATACATAAAGAGGAAATACCCCCTTCGCTCTATATTAACAATTAATATGGATCAAAAAGAGTATATGTTTTTATACGTGGGCTATACTATAAGCCATGAACAATTAAAAATAGTCTCTTAAACTTGTGGTCCGACCACCACACGTACAAAATATTTCCATGGTATTAGCACATATGCCAGCAAGGCTCGAAAGGAACAAAAAGTTAGACATATCACAGTAACATCTTTCATCGACATCACATCAGCATATGTAACACCCCGGTGTAATGATGTTACAGTAACCCCTGGGGTTAAGTTAATCATTTTGCTAAACAAGTGTTTGATCATCTTTGTCTCCTCACTCTTTCAAATTCCAGTTGAATTTATTTTCAAATTATGAGTGAAATTCAAAATGCTCAAACATGAAAACTAAAATGTTCATCATGTGCCAAATATTCCACAACTAATATTGGTGTTGGACCAACATTTTTGCAAAGGGTTTGAGTGGCCTACACTGCTCAAGACAATGACCTAAGCAATAAATTAAATGCCCTTTTTAGTTTATAAAATTGGCAACTATTCCAAAAGCCTCCCAACCTTTTTGTGGCAGCGCACTTTAATTCTAGGAATTTGTTTTGTCCAGTGGCATAATTTTGCAAAGTCATTTTTGGCAAAAAGGAAAATGCAAAAGCTGCTGGAAAAAAAGAAAAGGGATAGAGAGAGAAGGCCCCTGACCCCTCGGGCCTCGGCCCACCCCTCCACCCGAGCCAGCCCACCTAACCCCCCACGGCCCAACTCCCTGCACCGGTTGCCTCCCCATCCTTCATGTTCCTCGGACTCGGCCGTTACAGGGCGCTCTCGCCCATGGTCGGCGCCGCACCACCTCGTCGACGACGCGGGAGAGGACAAGGACGCCTCGACGCCTCGGCCTCCACCCATCTCTCTCTCTCTCTCTCTCTCTCTCCCCACCAGTCCCCGCTCGCTTCCTCTCCCCCGGTTCCCCATCCACGCCCGAGCGCGGTCGCCGCCGTCCTCCATCGTTGTCGCGGCCACCCGCGGCCCTGCGCCTGCTGACCCTGTCGGTGAGCTCCGCGGGGGTCGACTCCTTCGACCGGTGGCCTCAGCTGGAGCTCGGAGGCGCGGCAGCGCCGTTTCCCCCTTCGTCCGCATCCTCGGCCACCGCAAATCGCCGCCATCGATTCGTCGTCTCCACTGCGCTACAAAGCTTCCACGGGCCACCTTGAGCCGCTCGGTGAGCTCCGTCACCTCTTCCCTTTCCTCCTTTAGCTTGTTGCGCCCGTAGCTCGCCGCTTCTGCTATGGCCGAACACAGCGCCGCTGTCGAGCTCCTCGTCGTGGCCACGCTCGCCGATGAGCTCGTCCGAGCTCGCAGTCATGCTCAGCACGCGCGTAGGGCCCCGTAGCGCTAGCTAGCTCGCTCCCCCGTGCCATGCAGCGCCGTATCCGACGACGCCCGAACTCCGGCGTCCGCTCCGCCGCTCGCCGCCGCCATTTCCGGCAAAGTCCGGCCATACCACCACCACCACTCGACGCGACATCGAGTGGCCGTTCGAATGGACCAAGCCGCGCGACGAACGACGCCGTGTAGCGAAATCCCGACGAGGCCCGGGTGCCCCCGCCGCGTTCTGACGTCGCCGGCGGCGAAACGCCGGCTGCCGCCTACGTGGTTGGCCTGGGGCCACCCCAGTGCCACTACCAATGGGCCCCACGGGCCCCAGTTGACTGGGTTGACCCAGTCAACTGCTGACTGGGCAGCCCCGTGTCCCTGACAAGTGGGCCCCACCGCACAATTAAGTTAATTCAAACATTTTATAATTAAAACTAATTAGTTAACCTAATCAGTCACTGACATGTGGGGCCCAGCTGCTAATTAGCCATGTCTAATTAAAATAACCCACTGTTAGCCCTCTGTCTATGACATGTAGGACCCACTGGTCAGTTTGACCAGTCAGTGGGTCTGTTGACCTGCTCATGTCATGCTGACACTCTGCTGACGTCATAATTCCTTTTCTGTTAATATAAATAATTCCAGAATATTGCTTTAATCTTTGAAAAATCATAGAAAATAATCCGTAACTGCGATGAAAATGTTTTCTACATGAAAGTTGCTCAAAAAAATCCAACGAACCCGAATACGCGGCCAGCTCATCTGTCACATGCCCCTAGCATGCTGAACATGGAACTTTCCCCCTCTTTTCCTCTGTCCGGAATCCAACTAACGTTGGGAATTCATCCTCGGATTTTTATCCCCTCCGTCTGCAACGTGTAGTACTATGTTAGGGCAACCCTAGCTCTGCCTATCGTCATGTTACGCCTTGTGATGCATTGTTTGCTCTGTAATTACTGTTTCTTCCCCCTCTTCTCTCAGGTAGACCCCGAGACCGATGTCGCCCCTGTGATCGACTACGTCGGCGATGACCCCTCCTTGCCAGAGCAAACAGGCAAGCAAACCCCCCTTGAGCATTCCGATATTGCCTATTTCTTTCCCTCTCATGCTTGCATTAGAACTGCTACTGCTTTCTGTATGATCCCACTCTGATGCATAGCCTGTTGTTACCAGCTTTCATACCTTACCTGCTTATCCTAAACTTCTTAGTATAGGTTGGTTAGTGATCCATCAGTGACCCCCACCTTGTCCTTGTTGCCCTGCTTCATCATCAAAGACCCGATCAACGAGATCGATGTCCAGGCCCCGACACCGCACATCACCCCCCTAGTTGTACGACTCTGCGGAGTTATCATCGAGTGCCGAGGGTGGAACCTCTTACATCACTCCTGATGAGATCTCTGTAGTGTAGCTATACGGTCGAGGTCATCGAGGGTGATTTCCTCCTTAACCACTTCCGTTACGGCTCTGTCGTGCACCCATCAAATGTGAACCTCGAGGGTGGATCCTCTTACGTTCTTCTTGATGATAACATCGAGTGGGATTCACCGGGGGTGATTCCTCTGGTTTTCCCCTTGGTGTTAGACACACGGTTACTATGGTTACTATGACTTTGCACTGAGCCATGTTACTAAAGACGGGTCGACCCTGAGGGGTACCCGCACGAGCTTAATAGCGAGTGATGTGGAGTCGGGTTGACCTGGAAGGTGCCTGCGAGATACTTACGAGGCGTGGTCGGGCATTCTTAGCCCTTGCCGCAAGTACTCGAGATGGGGCAATGGGGTCACATCGATCATGAGTCTCTGCTCATTACCGCGTGCTCCTAATCCACTACGGTTTGGATATTTGATCTGAGGGGCCTCTGGCCTAATAGCACTAACCATCACGTGGGCATAGTATGGGCGTTCTGTGTCATATACATCAGCCGAAGCTTAATAGAAGTCAGCGACAGAGCGGCGCGCGTCGGGTTGGACTGCGTGAGCTCTTGCCTTGTTGAAGGAGGTAGCTAGGTCTACGCACCGGCCGCATACACAACGTGCAGGAGTTCCCGGGGAGAAGGCACATGAACCCTAGGGCATAGGTTTAGTCCGGCGTGCTGGCCTCTCTATTAAGCCTAGGTCGGGTTGCGGCGTATTGTTTGGCCGAGGCCGGGCATGACCCAGGAAAGTGTGTCCGGCTGGAGTTAATCGAGCGTGGTGGGTAAGTTGGTGCACCCCTGCAGGGAAGAAAACATCTATCGATAGCCTGTCCTACGGTAACAGACACTTGGAGTTGTATCCCGATCGATACAACTAGAACTGGATACTTGTGATGAGAAATGAATGGATTGTGATGAGAAATGGATAGTATGGCTCTAGGATTGCTTTCTCGTAGGGAGTCGAGAAAGGATCTCTGGCCGAGGTTGATAACACTACCTACTTTACATTATGTTGATCTGTACTCTTCTATATGCTGCAAGATGCTTGAAGATGCTAGTCTTCGATAGGCTAGGCTTTCCCCTTCTCTTCTGGCATTCTGCAGTTTAGTCCACAGATACAACCCATTCCTTTGATACAGATGCATACTTAGTTTAGATCTGATGTAAGTCTTGCGAGTACTTTGGATGAGTACTCACGGTTGCTTTGCTACTTCTTTTCCCCCATCCCCGATTGCTACGACCAGATGATGGATCCCAGGAGCCAGACGACGCCATTGATAACTGAAGGAAATATGCCCTAGAGGCAATAATAAAGTTATTATTTATTTCCTTATATCATGATAAATGTTTATTATTCATGCTAGAATTGTATTAACCGGAAACATAATACATGTGTGAATACATAGACCAACAGAGTGTCACTAGTATGCCTCTACTTGACTAGCTCGTTAATCAAAGATGGTTATGTTTCCTAACCATGAACAAAGAGTTGTTATTTGATTAACGGGGTCACATCATTAGTTGAATGATCTGATTGACATGACCCATTCCATTAGCTTAGCACCCGATCGTTTAGTATGTTGCTATTGCTTTCTTCATGACTTATACATGTTCCTATAACTATGAGATTATGCAACTCCCGTTTACCGGAGGAACACTTTGGGTACTACCAAACGTCACAACGTAACTGGGTGATTATAAAGGAGTACTACAGGTGTCTCCAATGGTAGATGTTGGGTTGGCGTATTTCGAGATTAGGGTTTGTCACTCCGATTGTCGGAGAGGTATCTCTGGGCCCTCTCGGTAATGCACATCACATAAGCCTTGCAAGCACTGCAACTAATATGTTAGTTGTGAGATGATGTATTACGGAACGAGTAAAGAGACTTGCCAGTAACGAGATTGAACTAGGTATTGGATACCGACGATCGAATCTCGGGCAAGTAACATACCGATGACAAAGGGAACAACGTATGTTGTTATGCGGTCTGACCGATAAAGATCTTCGTAGAATATGTAGGAGCCAATATGGGCATCCAGGTCCCGCTATTGGTTATTGACCGGAGACATGTCTCGGTCATGTCTACATTGTTCTCGAACCGTAGGGTCCGCACGCTTAACGTTACGATGACAGTTATTATGAGTTTATGCATTTTGATGTACCGAAGGGAACCCCCCGGGAGACTAATGGGCCTATTGGGCCTTAGTGGAAAGAGAGAAAAGGGGCAGCCCATAGCTGGCCGGCGCCCCCCCTTTCCGCAAGTCCTAGTAGGACTAGGATAAGGGGCCGGCCCCCCCTTCTCTCTCCTTTCCCCCGAGAGTCCTAATTGGAATAGGATTGGAGGGGGGAGTCCTACTCCCGGTAGGAGTAGGACTCCCCCTGCGCCTCCCTCTCCCTGGCCGGCCGGCCCCCCTCCTCCAACCTTTATATACGGGGGCAGGGGACACCCCAAGACACACAAGTTGATCCTTGAGATCGTTCCTTAGCCGTGTGCGGTGCCCCCTGCCACCAAATTCCACCTCGATCATACCGTTACAGTGCTTAGGCGAAGCCCTGCGTCGGTAGTACATCAAAATCGTCACCACGCCGTCGTGCTGACGGAACTCTTCCTCGACGCTTTGCTGGATCGGAGCCCGAGGAACGTCATCGAGCTGAACGTGTGCTAAGAACTCGGAGGTGCCGGAGTAACGGTGCTTGGATCGGTCGGATCGGAAAGAAGACGTACGACTACTTCCTCTACGTTGTGTGATCGCTTCCACAGTCGGTCTGCGTTGGTACGTAGACAACACTCTCCCCTCTCGTTGCTGTGCATCACCATGATCTTGCGTGTGCGTAGAAAATTTTTCGAAATTACTGCGTTCCCCAACAATAACTACTACTACCCGGAGGATGCCTACTACTACGTGAAGACCGCAGATGACTAGGAGTAGTTAGGAGGCTCCCATGCAGGAGGCCTTGCCTTTTCGATCGATGTTGCTTTTGTGCTAGCCTTCTTAAGGCAAACTTGTCTAACCTATGTCTATACTCAGATATTGTTGCTTTCGCTGACTCTTATGTATTCGAGCCCTCGAGGCCCCTGGCTTGTAATATAAAGTTTGTATTATTTTAATTTGTGTCTAGAGTTGTGTTGTGATATCTTCCCGTGAGTCCTTGATCTTGATCGTACACATTTGCGTATATGATTAGTGTACGATTGAATCGAGGGCGCCACAAGTTGGTATCAGAGCCGACTGCCTATAGGTAGCCCCCTTTCCAACTCCTTGGCCGAAGTTGAGTCTAGTCACTAAGAAAACTTTTACTAACATTGGTTGTGTGTCTTACGGGCCCACGTCGCCATTGGGTGGTATTAGGATCTTTTATTCCTCGTCTATACTCTGGGACTCTGATCTCTCTTCTATTCGGGTTAAAATGGTTTTACTAACTCTAACATTAGGATCCTGTGACCACATTCACCCCAAAGCTAGATAAGCCATAGTTTTTCCTTAAAATAGTATTCTGGATAGTACACACACCGTTGTGATGACAACGAAGTGGTATCCATAGTACCTCTTTCATTATGCATGTTTCATCATGAATGACCCTTGTTTTTACAAATGCTCAATGCTGAACTACCCCTGTTACATGTTAGCACGATGGTTAGACCCGCTGGTCTTGGCCGTGGTGCCAACGATCCACCGCTGCCCGAATTCTTTGCTGGAATGATGCAACAGTTTGAGCTGAACCGCCAATTCATGGAAGGAATGATGGCTCAGTTTCCTCGTCCGAACATGAATCAACGGCCAACCCCAGTAACTCTGCAGGACTTCATGCGTCTCAACCCAACTATTTACCGCAGCTCAACCCAACCCCTTGATGCTGATGACTGGCTCTGCGACATCACATATGAAATGGAGTCTGCTAGTGTGGCCCCTGCTAGCTATGTCACCTTTGCATCTTTCTTTCTGAAGGGTCCCGCTGCTCAATGGTGGGACAGCCACAGGCGTACCCTACCTGCTGGAACGGTCATGGATGACCGGATTTCCAAGCTGCTTTTCATGCCTGCTTCATTCCTCAAGGAATCATGGACAAGAAGAAGCGCGAGTTCCGTAACCTCACCCAAGGCAACAATACTGTAGATGCTTATCAGCGGGAATTTCTGGACTTGTCTCGTTATGCTGAAGAAGACATTGCAACTGATGCTCGTAGGCAAGAAAAGTTCCGTGATGGACTTCACCCTGATATTAAGCTAGCACTGCTCGCTCATTACTTTGCCGACTTCGCCACCTTGGTGAACAAGGCTATTCAGGTTGAGACTGGTCTTCAGGAACACCAGGGATCCCTTAGGCGCAGCCGTGACACTGGCTCATCTTCGGGCCCGTCAGCGCAGAAGCGTCGGATATGGATTCCCCACAACATGTATCGTCCAGCTACACCTGCACCAAGACAGACCTATGCCGCACCTCGTCTGCCTCCTCCACCACAGAGGCAGCCCCTTCGGGCTGTACCACCCCAAGCTTCTGCTCCCAATCCCAATGATGGTCTGTGCTTCAAGTGTGGCCTTCCGAGCCATCGTTCCAGGAACTGCCCTCAGAATCAGAATCAGCTGGCTCTGCCTTCTAATGCTCGTGGTATCAATCAACCCCGCAACCACAATGCCAGACCATATGGTCATGGTCAAGCTAATCATGTTGATCTGAATGAAGCTCAAGATCAGCCTGCTACTGTGATGGGCACTTTCCTTGTTAATTTAGTACCAGCATTTGTTTTATTTGATTCAGGAGCATCGCATTCATTCATGTCAGAAATTTTTGCATATGCACACGACATTCGATGCGAGCCCATGAACACTCCGATTGTGGTACGCACCCCTGCGGGCCGATGTCAAACTACCATGATTGGTCGCGACGTTCCTGTTGAGATTGAATGGTTGGAATTTCTTGTTTCCCCCATTATTCTGGAGTCTTCCAATATTGACCTCATTCTGGGAATGGAATGGTTGAAAGCGCATACTGCTTCTATCATTTGCGCCACCAAGGTCGTTCACCTCCTACATCCTTTCGATGAGATAGTAAGCTACCATGCTCAGATTGTTCAAAACGCTGAAGCACAACTTTATGCTTTGAATGCATTGAACGCAACACCTCTTGAGGGAATTGAAAAGATCCCAGTTGTCCGCGACTTCCTAGACGTTTTTCCAGAAGAACTTCCAGGAATACCTCCTGCCCGGGCTGTCGAGTTCGTCATCGACTTGAAACCAGGCACTGTTCCTATTGCCAAACGACCCTACAAGATGCCACATCATAAACTCCTTGAACTTAAGGAGGAAATCGACAAATCTCTTCGCAGTGGTTTCATTCGTCTGAGTTCCTCTGCTTGGGGAGCACCTTATCTCTTTGTAAAGAAGAAGGATGGAATGAACCGTTTGGTCCAAGACTATCGTCCTACCAACCAAGCTACAATTCGGAACAAGTATCCCCTTCCCCGGATCAATTATCTGTAGCTGGTTCATCGATATTCTCTAAACTCGACTTGAGGTTGGGTTACCACCAGATCCGTGTTCGGGAAGAGGATATTCCCAAGACCGCATTTGTCACTCGTTATGGTTCTTACGAGTACACCGTCATGTCATTCGGTTTAACCAATGCTCCAGCTACATTCTCTCATCTGATGAACTATATATTCATGGATTACCTCGACAAGTTCGTCGTGGTCTATCTAGATGATATTCTGGTATATTCAAAGAACAAAGAAGAGCATGCTGAACATCTTCGACTTGTTCTAGAGAAGCTTCGAGAACATCAACTTTATGCCAAGTATTCCAAGTGCGAATTCTGGCTTCCTGAAGTCACCTACCTTGGTCATGTCATCTCCAAGGATGGTATTGCCGTCAACCCAGAGCGCGTTCAGGCTATTCTTGACTGGACCCCTCCGAAGACTGTCAAGCAAGTCAGAAGCTTTCTCGGACTTGCCAATTATTGCCGCCGTTTCGTCGAGAACTTCTCCAAGATTGCCAAGCCCCTGACTAATCTGCTTCACAAGGGCGTTAAGTTCGATTGGACAGACAATTGTCAGGAAAGTTTCCAGACACTCAAGGACAAGCTGACTTCTGCCCCAGTGCTTGCTCCCCCTGATTCTCGCAAGGACTTTGTCATCTATTGCGACGCTTCACGTCAAGGATTAGGCTGTGTCCTAATGCAAGAGCGCAGAGTGATTGCTTATGCCTCTCGTCAAGTGCGTTCTCATGAAGAGAACTACGCAGTTCATGACCTTGAGCTTGCTGCAGTTATCTATGCACTGAAGCTATGGCGACATTACCTTCTCGGTAATCATTGTGAGATCTTCACCGATCACCAGAGTCTGAAGTATTTGTTTACTCAGCCAGATCCGAACCTCCTCAGCAGCGATGGATGGAAGCTATTGCTGACTACAACTGCGGTATATCTTATACACCTGGCAAGGCTAATGTAATGGCCGATGCCCTGAGCCGTAAGTCTTATTGCAACAATCACATGGTCTTCAAAGCTCAACCCCGCCTTTATGAAGAGCTATGCAAGTTGAACCTTCAACTAGTTCCACAAGGTTCTCTGAATAACCTTGTCCTAGAACCAACTCTGCTGAAAGCAATTAAGTCTGCTGAAGCCAAAGATGCTCACATGGATTTGATGAAAAATGATCTTGCCTTAGAGAAATCCAGAAATTTCTCACTTGGTGAAGATGGAACCTTATACTTTAGAGATCGCATTGTCGTACCCCGGTTCGAGCTTATGACAGAGAAGGTGATGGAAGAAGCGCATGATACCCCTCTCTCTATTCATCCGGGAAGTACCAAGATGTATCTAGACATCCGTCAGAAGTACTGGTGGTCTAATATGAAGCAAGACATTGCTCGATATATTGAAGAATGTGACATTTGTCATCGCGTCAAAGCAGAACATCATAAACCGGCTGGACTTCTGCAACCTCTCCCTATTCC
Source organism: Triticum monococcum (assembly GCA_034509565.1). NCBI lineage: Eukaryota > Viridiplantae > Streptophyta > Magnoliopsida > Poales > Poaceae > Triticum > Triticum monococcum. Next base: position 680,314,977 of record CM067845.1, read on the forward strand.
TGAATGGAAATGGGATAAGATTCAGATGGACTTTGTCACTGTCCTTCCCAAGTCTCAGAAAGGTAACGATGCTATATTTGTCGTCATCGACCAATTCTCGAAGGTTGCTCATTTTCTGCCAGTCAAGGAGACTATCACTGCTAGTCAATTAGCAAACTTGTATATCTCCCGAATTGTGTAACTGCACAGCATCCCGAAGGAGATCAGTTCAGACCGTGGCAGTATATTCACTTCAAAGTTCTGGGATAGTTTCCAAGGGGCAATGGGAACTCATATTACCTGGAGCACTGCTTATCATCCCCAATCCCAAGGTCAAGTCGAGCGAGTAAATCAAATTCTTGAAGACATGGTTCGGGCTTGTGTTATTTCTTTCGGCAAGAAGTGGGAAGAATCTCTTCCTTATGCGGAGTTCTCTTATAACAACAGCTATCAAGCCAGCTTGAAGATGGCACCCTTTGAAGTGCTATATGGACGTAAGTGCCGAACCCCTCTGAATTGGTCAGAAACTGGGGAACGGACACTCATTGGTCCAGACATTATTCAACAAGCTGAAGAGCAGGTTCGCATTGTCCGGGATAATCTTAAGGCGGCCCAGTCCCGCCAGAAGAGCAACTATGACCGAAAACACTGGGGTTCAACTTATCAACCTGGTGAACAAGCTTATCTGCGTGTCACTCCTTTGAGAGGCACTCATCGGTTCGGAGTCAAGGGCAAGCTAGCTCCGCGCTACATTGGTCCCTTCCGCATCCTCGCCTGTCGTGGACTGGTGGCTTATCAATTGGAGTTGCCACCTCAGTTCTCTCACGTCCATGACGTCTTCCACGTGTTGCAACTTCGTCGATGCTTCAAGGATTCGGAACGTGAAGTGGATCCGGAATTGATTGAAGTTCAAGATGATCTCACATACAAGGAGCATCTGATCTGCATTCTTGAAGAAGCTGAACGTCGAACACGCCAGAAGGTTACCAAGTTCCTCAAGGTGCAATGGTCAAATCATTCTAAAGATGAAGCCACTTGGGAATGCGAGGATAACCTTCATGCTGAATACCCCGACCTGTTCCCTTCTACCTCTTAATTCTCGGGACGAGAATTTCTTTTAGAGGAGGAGAGTTTAACACCCCGGTGTAATGATGCTACAGTAACCCCTGGGGTTAAGTTAATCATTTTGCTAAACAAGTGTTTGATCATCTTTGTCTCCTCACTCTTTCAAATTCCAGTTGAATTCATTTTCAAATCATGAGTGAAATTCAAAATGCTCAAACATGAAAACTAAAATGTTCATCATGTGCCAAATATTCCACAACTAATATTGGTGGTGGACCAACATTTTTGCAAAGGGTTTGAGTGGCCTAAACTACTTAAGACAGTGACCTAAGCAATAAATTAAATGCTCTTTTTAATGTATAAAATTGGCAACTATCCAAAAGCCTCCCAACCTTTTTGTGGCAGTGCACTTTAATTCTAGGAATTTGTTTTGTCCAGTGACATAATTTTGCAAAGTCATTTTTGGCAAAAAGGAAAATGCAAAAGCTGCTAAAAAAGAAAAGGGAGAGAGAGAGAAGGCCCCTGACTCCCCCTGGGCCTCGGCCCACCCCTCCACCCGAGCCAGCCCAGCTAACCCCGCACGGCCCAACTCCCTGCACCGGTTGCGTCTCCCTCCTTCCTGTTCCTCGGACTCGGCCGCTACAGGGCGCTCCCACCCACGGTCGGCGCCGCGGGAGAGGACAAGGCCGCCCCGACGCCTCGGCCTCCACCCATCTCTCCCACTTGCTCCCTCTCTCTCTGCCTCTCCCTCTCCCCACCAGTTCACCGCTCGCTTCCTCTCCCCTGGTTCCCCATCCACGCCCGAGCGCGGTCGCCGCCGTCCTCCGTCGTTGTCGCGGCCACCCGCGGCCCCGCGCCCGCTGACCCTGTCGGTGAGCTCCGCGGGGGTCGACTCCTTCGCCCGGTGGCCTCAGCTGGAGCTCGGAGGCGCGGCAGCGCCGTTTCCCCCTTCGTCCGCATCTTCGGCCACCGCAAATCGCCGCCGTTGATTCGTCGTCTCCACTGCGCTACAAAGCTTCCACGGGCCACCTTGAGCCACTCGGTGAGCTCTGTCACCTCTTCCCTTTCCTCCTTTAGCTTGTTGCGCCCGTAGCTCGCCGCTTCTGATGTGGCCGAACACAACGCCGCCGTCGAGCTCCTCGTCATGGCCACGCTCGCCGATGAGCTCCTCCGAGCTCGCAGTCATGCTCAGCACGCGCGTAGGGCCCCGTAGCGCAACCTAGCTCGCTCTCCCGTGCCATGCAGCACCGTATCCGACGACGCCCGAACTCTGGCGTCCGCTCCGCCGCTCGCCGCCGCCATTTCCGGCAAATTCCGGCCATACCACCACCACCACTCGACGCGGCATCGAGTGGCCGTTCAAATGGACCAAGCCGCGCGCCGAACGGCGCCGTGTAGCGAAATCCCGACGAGGCCCGGGTGCCCCCGTCGTGTTCTGACGTCGCCGGCGGCGAAATGCCGGCCACCGCCTACGTGGTTGGCCTGGGGCCACCCCAGTGCCACTACCAGTGGGCCCCACAGGCCCAAGTTGACTGGGTTGACCCAGTCAACTACTGACTGGGCAGCCCCGTGTCCCTAACAAGCGGGCCCACCGCACAATTAAGTTAATTAAAACATTTTATAATTAAAACTAATTAGTTAACCTAATCAGTCACTGATGTGTGGGGCTCAGCTGCTAATTAACCACGTTTAATTAAAATAACCCACTGTTAGCCCTCTATCTATGACATGTAGGACCCACTGGTCAGTTTGACCAGTCAGCGGGTCTGTTGACCTGCTGATGTCATAATTCCTTTTCTGTTAATATAAATAATCTGAGAATATTGCTTTAATCTTTGAAAAATCATAGAAAATAATCCGTAACTTCGATGAAGATGTTTTCTACATGAAAATTGCTCAGAAAAATCCAACGAATCCGAATACGCGGTCAGTTCATCTGTCACACGCCCCTAGCATGCTGAACATGGAACTTTCCCCCTCTTTTCCTCTGTCCGGAATCCAACTAACGTTGGGAATTCATCCTCGGATGTTTATCCCCTCCCTCTGCAACGTGTAGTACTACGTTAGGGCAACCCTAACTCTGCCTATCGTCATGTTATGCCTTGTGATGCATTGTTTGCTCTGTAATTACTGTTTCTTCCCTCTCTTCTCTCCGGTAGACCCTGAGACCGATGCCGCCCCTGTGATCGACTACGTCGACGACGACCCCTCCTTGTCAGAGCAACCAGGCAAGCAAACCCCCCTTGAGCATTCCGATATCGCCCATTTCTTTCCCTCTCATGCTTGCATTAGAACTGCTACTGCTTTCTGTATGATCCTACTCTGATGCATAGCCTGTTGTTGTTACCTGCTTTTATACCTTACCTGCTTATCCTAAACTGCTTAGTATAGGTTGGTTAGTGATCCATCAGTGACCCCCACCTTGTCCTTGTTGCCCTGCTTCATCATCGAAGACCCGATCAACGGGATCGATGTCCAGGCCCCTACACCGCACATCACCCCCTAGTTGTACGACTCTGGAGAGTTATCATCGAGTGTCGAAGGTGGAACCTCTTACATCACTCCTGATGAGATCTCTGTAGTGTAGCTATATGGTCGAGGTCATCGAGGGTGATTTCCTCCTTAACCACTTCCATTACGGCTCTGTCGTGCAACCCATCAAATGTGAACCTCGAGGGTGGATCCTCTTACGTTCACCTTGATGATAACATCAAGTGGGATTCACTAGGGGTGATTCCTCGGGTTTTCCCCTTGGTGTTAGACACATAGTTACTATGGTTACTATGACTTTGCACTGAGCCATGTTACTAAAGACGGGTCGGCCCTGAGGGGTACCCGCGCGAGCTTAATAGCGAGTGATGTGGAGTCGGGTTGACCTGGAAGGTGCCCGCGAGATACTTACGAGGCGTGGCCGGGCATTCTTAGCCCTTGCCGCAAGTACTCGAGACGGGGCGACGAGGTCACATCGATCATGAGTCTCTGCTCGTTACCGCGTGCTCCTAATCCACTACGGTTTGGATATTTGATCCGAGGGGCCTCTGGCCTGATAGCACTAACCATCACGTGGGCATAGTACGGGCATTCTGCGTCGTATACATCAGTCGAAGCTTAATAGACATCAGCGACTGAGCGGCGCGCGCCGGGTTGGACTGCGTAAGCTCCTGCCTTGTTGAAGGAGGTAGCTAGTGAAGGAAATATGCCCTAGAGGCAATAATAAAGTTATTATTTATTTCCTTATATCATGATAAATGTTTATTATTCATGCTAGAATCGTATTAACCGGAAACATAATACATGTGTGAATACATAGACAAACTTAGTGTCACTAGTATGCCTCTACTTGACTAGCTCGTTAATCAATGATGGTTATGTTTCCTAACCATGAACAAGGTGTTGTTATTTGATTAACGAGGTCACATCATTAGTTGAATGATCTGATTGACATGACCCATTTCATTAGCTTAGCACCCGATCGTTTAGTATGTTGCTATTGCTTTCTTCATGACTTATACATGTTCCTATGACTATGAGATTATGCAACTCCCGTTTACCGGAGGAACACTTTGTGTGCTACCAAACGTCACAACGTAACTGGGTGATTATAAAGGAGCTCTACATGTGTCTCCAAAGGTAGATGTTGGGTTGGCGTATTTCGAGATTAGGATTTGTCACTCCGATTGTCGGAGAGGTATCTCTGGGCCCTCTCGGTAATGCACATCACATAAGCCTTGCAAGCATTGCAACTAATGAGTTAGCTGCGAGATGATGTATTACGGAACGAGTAAAGAGACTTGCCGGTAACGAGATTGAACTAGGTATTGGATACCGACGATCGAATCTCGGGCAAGTAACATACCGATGACAAAGGGAACAACGTATGTTGTTATGCGGTCTGACCGATAAAGATCTTCGTAGAATATGTAGGAGCCAATATGGGCATCTAGGTCCCGCTATTGGTTATTGACCGGAGATGTGTCTCAGTCATGTCTACATTGTTCTCGAACCGTAGGGTCCGCACGCTTAACGTTACGATGACAGTTATTATGAGTTTATGCATTTTGATGTACCGAAGTTAGTTCGGAGTCCCGGATGTGATCACGGACATGACAAGGAGTCTCGAAATGGTCGAGACATAAATATTGATATATTGGAAGCCTATATTTGGATATCGGAAGTGTTCCGGGTGAAATCGGGATTTTACCGGAGTACCGGGAGGTTACCGGAACCCCCCGGGAGCCATATGGGCCTTAATGGGCTTTAGTGGAAAGGAGAAAAGGGCAGCCCAAGGTGGCCGCGCGCCTCCCCCCTCCCCTAGTCCTATTAGGACTAGGAGAGGTGGCCGGCCTCCCTCTCTCTCTTTCCCCCTCGGGGAATCCTAGTCCAACTAGGAATGGGGGGGGGAGTCCTACTCCCGGTAGGAGTAGGACTCCTCCTGCGCCCTCCTCCTGGCCGACGGCCCCTCCCCCTTGGCTCCTTTATATACGGAGGCAGGGGGCACCTCTAGACACACAAGTTGATCATTGAGATCGTTCCTTAGCCGTGTGCGGTGCCCCCTGCCACCATATTCCACCTCGATCATATCGTTGTAGTGCTTAGGCGAAGCCCTGCGTCAGTAGAACATCAAGATCGTCACCACGCCGTCGTGCTGACGGAACTCCTCCCCGACGCTTTGCTGGATCGGAGCCCGGGGATCGTCATCGAGCTGTACGTGTGCTAAGAACTCAGAGGTGCCGGAGTAACGGTGCTTGGATCGGTCGGATCGGGAAGACGTACGACTACTTCCTCTACGTTGTGTCAACGCTTCCGCAGTCGGTCTGTGTGGGTACGTAGACAACACTCTCCCCTCTCGTTGCTGTGCATCACCATGACCTTGCGTGTGCATAGGAATTTTTTTGAAATTACTACGTTCCCCAACATCTAGGTCTGCTCACCGGCCGCGTACGCAACGTGCAGGAGTTCCTGGGGAGATGGCCCATGAACCCTGGGGGCATAGGTTTAGTCCGGCGTGCTGGCCTCTCTATTAAGCCTAGGTCGGGTTGTGGCGTATTGTTTGGCCGAGGCCGGGCAAGACCCAGGAAAGTGTGTCCGGGCGGAGTTAATCGAGCGTGGTGGGTAGGCTAGTGCACCCCTGCAGGGAAGAAAACATCTATCGATAGCCTGTCCTACGGTAACGGACACTTGGAGTTGTATCCCGATCGATAAATTAGAATTGGATACTTGTGATGAGAAATGAATGGATTGTGATGAGAAATGGATAGTATGGCTCTGGGATTGCTTTCTCGCAGGGAGTCGAGAAATGATCTTTGGTCGAGGTTGATAACACTACCTACTTTACATTATGTTGATCTGTACTCTTCTATATGCTGCAAGATGCTTGAAGATGCTAGTCTTCGATAGGCTAGCCTTTCCCCTTCTCTTCTGGCATTCTGCAGTTTAGTTCACAGATACAACCCATTCCTTTGATACATATGCATAGTTAGTTTAGATCTGATGTAAGTCTTGCGAGTACTTTGGATGAGTACTCACGGTTGCTTTGCTACTTCTTTTCCCCCATATCCGATTGTTGCGACCAGATGACGGATCCCAGGAGCCAGACGACGCCACTGATGACTACTACGTCATGGATAAACAAGATTCTTGTAGTATACTACCCGGAGGATGCCTACTACTACGTGAAGACCGCATACGACTAGGAGTAGCTAGGAGGCTCCCAGGCAGGAGGCATTGCCTTTTCGATCGTTGTTGCTTTTGTGCTAGCCTTCTTAAGACAAACTTGTCTAACCTATGTCTGTACTCAGATATTGTTGTTTCCGCCGACTCTTGTGTATTCGAGCTTATGTATTCGAGCCCTCGAGGCTCCTGGCTTATAATATAAAGTTTGTATTATTTTAATTTGTGTCTAGAGTTGTGTTGTGATACCTTTCCGTGAATCCTTGATCTTGATCGTACACATTTGCATGTATGATTAGTGTATAATTAAATCGAGGGCGTCACAGCATACCATCATTGCAATATTTTCTAGCGGAGGCAGCACGTTTTTGACAGCATATCGCTTGATCTAGCCATAAAATGCGCATATGCATAGGATGTAGATCACACACAAAGAGATAGTTCAAATGACATATGAAGTAGGACATAGTTCATGCAACATACGACATAATTCATATAACAAGATACATAAAGAGCAAATACCCCCTTCGCTCCATATTAACAATTAATATGGATCAAAGAGAGTATATGTTTTTATAAGTGGGCTATACTATAAGGCATGAACAATTAAAAAAAGTCTCTTAAGCTTGTGGTCCGACCACCACAGGTACAAAATATTTCCATGGTATTAGCACATATGCCAGCAAGGCTCGAAAGGGACAAAAAGTTAGACATGTCACAGTAACATCTTTCATCAACATCACATCAGCATACCATTGTTGCAATATTTTCTAGCGGGGGCAGCACGTTTTCGACAGCATATCGCTTGATCTAGCCATAAAATGGCAATGTAGATCCTTCAACAAGTGTTACAAATCTGAGATACATCCACTTAGTTAATTCTACAACTCATGCATTCAAAAGGACTAGTTAAAACTACCTATGGTCTGCTTTTGATCAGTGAGCCGTCGTTGCTTCTTGCAACATATTAGTCAATTTCCACATACGTGTATGGTTCATTCTTTGTGAATTCATTTCCCTTTTTCTACATGTAGAGCAAAATACACAATGATGACACAACCATTTTAGTGGTAATAATGCGCTTCTTTCTTACACATCAATAATAGTAATAGTGTGCTTTCAGCATGGAAAGAGAGAACTGCACATTACAACCCAGAACTAACCACATGGTTTAGAAGTCAACCCCAAATTTCAAATTCGGTTGACATATACCACGAACTAACCACACGATCCAAAAATTAACCATGCAGCTCTCGGTTTGGACCCAATCAAGTGGTTTTGACTTCATAGATCGCTGGCTAGGTAGTGCCAACTCGGTAGCCCATGCCACTAAGCCTTGTTAAACAAACCGTCACGTTCTCTATCTCTCATGTTCACTCGCTCAACCCCGACTCTGAGCTCCTCAAAACACAACAGCCGCAGCTGCAGCCGCCTTGCCCGCTTTTGTGAGAATAGTGATGATCATGGCTAACATATTTCTTGCAACATGTAACCATGCCATCCCAACATGCTATTATGCATGTAAAAGGGCCACCACAACATGCAACCATGCATGCTATGGCCATTCAAGATTTATTCTATGACTATAATAATCAAATATAATAATTGTTTAAAAAATCAAATATAATAATTTTATTCCAGTTTTAGCGGTTACATTATTAATTCAAAATTCATCCTCACATGATACAATCATTTCTCGCGCCAACACAACTTTAAAAGGTCGCACATCAACACATGGGGTATCATCTGTAGTGGTACACTAGTATTTTGAGCGAACGTTCACCATCAACCGTCAATACTGAGTATCACATTTTGCTTAGCAGGCCTTCTTAGATCATGCTCGTCAGCTTGCGGGCCTCCAGAATATAGACTAGCGCCAGCCGTAGTCCATAATACAGTCCACAACGGTTGCAGTTGCACATGCCATGCGACGTCGACCGGAATTTTGCGACCGGAGCTGGGACTGAGAACAACGGACGAAGGGACCAGACTAGCCTTGCGCGGAACTACGTACATACGTACGTACGCGCCGTCCGGACGGAAGAATACCGGAGACGAGACTAGCACTGTGGCGTAGGAATCGAGTAGACTGTGTTGACCATCTCGACCGCAAGCATGCATCGTGTGTTGTGTTGATGTATACACGCTGCTGTCCCATGTATGTATACGTACGCCTCACGACCTCGAGGAGGTGTATGAACACCGTCGACGACCCTTATTCGGTCTCTTCATGCACGTCCGCTTTTACTATATTGACGGATCGATGGGTCGACAGATTTCCATGGTCGCCACAAACTACGCTGTCAACAGTACGGGCGATGTAGAGAGCTTCATATTCAAACAAAGGCATTTTCAGGGCATCCACCAAATGGCTGAATTGGGGACACACCTTCGTCACCAGAAGAGTAAATTAAGCACGGCGAACCGTATATGAGCACTTGGCTGCTGAGATCAAGTATATGACGGAGGAGCGGGAGTTTATTCCATAAAAGTTAACTAGGGATCAAAATAGGATAACAGATTATCGGGCTAATTACAGTCATACTGAATCTACCGCTGTTTGGCTTCATGGAGGTCCTCCATATATCATATGGAGCTCTTGCCACTTGAATGTAACCCTATAATTAAGGAATAAAGTTTCTCTTTTGGCTAAAAAAAAGGTATGTTTAGGGCACATATGGACATGCCATAGTTATTGCACATCTAAATAACTCGGTTAAACATAAAAAGAAAAAAAAATACCCGCACAAATCTTAATGTATAATCAGTGCCCGCCCTGACCCAGGTGTTTTTGAGGATCAGGCCCCCGGCCCAGGTATATGTATGGCTATAGAATAGTCTATAAGGCCCATTTTCTACTGCAGCCTGTTCGTAGCCCTAGATTTATTTGTTTCTCTTCATTCGATATGATTCCATGTAGTCTCCTGTAATCCCCATTCCCCAGTGACTTGAGGGAAACAAGGAGAGTTCAAAAGTGTGTCCAGGTGCTTTTGTTTCAATTTCACGCCATAATTATAGTACTGTTTGTGTCCTATTTTGCCTAGAAAGTATAGAGAAGGAGCACATGAATAGATAACATCCCAGAAAAAAGAGTCATTGACGTAAACAACATTAGTACGGATACGTATTATAGTACTAGAACTTCTCAGGAACTAGCTCTTTCAATTGCTGAAGAACAACCTAGAACCGGTAGTTCTATAATAGTATGTATATACACAGAGGCTCCGGTTTGTGGTCTTGCACTAGGGCCCCTGTCGACTCAAAGTCGGCCACTGTATATAATCAATGATATATGATTTAGATGTGCATACTTGATCTAAATGTGCGTTAGCAAAAGCACGATGAACTGACGGCTCGTTCCAACTTCCAAGGAATCTCATCCCCTCGGCCCGTAGGATCTCGTCCCTGCGCCGCGACGAAACTACCTAATGCGGGACCAGCATGCGCACACTATACGTACTACTATACCACTACTCCACCCATCATATCCATTCCACATGGCTTGACCAGTCCATGCATGCATGTGCGTCCATAATCAACCTGCTACCGGAAACTTTAATTTGCTTGGACCTAAATTAATCAACCTGACCTCGTTTTGACGCGCGACGGTCGTGGATTAATCTTGAAATGGCGACTGACGGTTCACGCGACCGTCCACGCTAATTAACAATGCGCGCGTCTGCCGTCGATCGGCGCGTATGAAAAGGTCGCATGCATGAGGACCCCGGTTTCCCTGCAAATTGCTTGGGTCTTGTGATTAAGAAACCAGCATATATTGGCAGTGTAGTAGTTGTACGTATGTTGTGTGTGCTGACATGTGCATTGACACTGCGGGAAATGATATAGTACGTGGTGCAAGTAGAGACGTCGCCCGGACGTACGTACGCGTGAAGTAGATACATACATAAATAAAGATGACGCGCGTAGTCCTGATCATGTGCTCGTTGCGATTGGAAAATGGACCAAGCGACGAGGGACATGAAGATCACGGGCGGGAGTAGCAATCTCTTGTTTTTTCAGAAGGAAACACGTACGAGCTGGAGTGAGCTCTGTCTAGCATCTTTGGCGTCTACAATTTTCTATTAACAACATATACTGTATAAAGAAACAAAAGTTGTTAGACCAATCAACCTATATACCTTTATTATATCAGCAAAAACAGTAAATCGAATTGGAGTCCGAGGTTTTCCTCTCCCTCCAGTTGATGTACCAACTCCATTTTTTTTCTCTTCGTTTCAGGCTTGCATTTGCTAGTCTAGTCCGATGAAATGCAGACGAAAATGCTCGAGCACCCGCAGGCAATTTACCAGCGAAGAACTAGCCATGCAATTACAGGGTTAATTCCTCCTCCCATTACACGTATGAAAGCAGTCGGTCCATGGACCCATCTCACGCTGAATCGAAAAGAAATCAAGGCGTATTCAGCGCGACTGCAATTTCATACCGTACCACTTCGGGGGGAGAGTCACGGGATGATCAACGCTGTAAATATCCTGCGGTAGTTATGATTTACACTTCTTTTCCTCGAGACGACCCGGACCTGAACAACTAAAGACGATCGATCATTGGCTTCTTCATCTCAGTTTCTTAACACGACCGGAACAAAGACTGCATGCCATGCCGACGGACCGACTCCCGCACGCAAGTTGACAAGTGGTCACGATCATCTCGCGCGGCGTTGAGTCAGGCACTTTGCTCGTCCTGCTGAGCTGCGAACCTGCAGCATTGACTTTGGGACTAGCGTGCGTCCGTCCGGTCTAAATTGAGTTGCAGGACGAAAGACCCAGGAATTCAGCGTAGTAGTACGTACGAAAATACGCAGAAAAAAGTCGGGTCCATTGTCAACTTTCACACCCTGTCGATCGGGCAAAGTCAAATGTACTACGTACTGCCGTACTGGGACGTCACGGTTTTGTATAATGTATGTACGTAACAAAAACAAATGACTCTCCGTTTATTAGTCACCGTGTCGACATTCCTGTTGTATCGGCACACCAAGGTCATACAAAGTGCGTGCAACAGAAGATAGACGCCTTTTTTTCTCGAAAAACTTGTGAGGACGTCAGAGGGGAAACGCACTAAGTTGATGACGATGAAGCATAAAAATTCGACGACAGCGCATGCCTCTTTTCTTTTGCACAGAACAGTTGGCACACCAAGGTCATACAAAGGTATGTACTATTTGTCCGGATGTAGCTAGGCAAGCACACAGCAATCATACAAAGTGCCTCATTTCCCCGCCAACGTTTAGTTTGAAAAAAAGATGTCGGGAGCCCACTGAAATAGTGGCTACAAACAGTGCTGCTGCTCATCCGAAACAGCCGAACCGTGCCATCTGAAAATCATATATACGCTCATCCAAAATAGCGCCACACTCATCCCAAATAGTACAACAAATATCGTCAAGGATGGGCAACCTCATCGCTAGTGCCTACTGATGCTAACTCTTTCTAGGTAGTAGCAGTCAATCAATCGGAGAAGATGGCAGCGCTATCCGTTTCCATATGTAGGCAGGCATAGAAGGATCCGGCTTGCCTGCTTCTTCCCCGTGCTCCCATCCGTGCTCCCATTCGTGCACACGACGGGGGAGCAGGCAAGTCTCGTCCGGCATAGAAATCTCCATACCGGGGCAAAGGGGGCGTCGTGTCAAGCGCAAAGCGCAGGGCTCGGGAGCCATACGCGCATGCACATGACAATTCCCACGATTTGATTTCATCACGCAGAGATGGGAGACAAACCGGTGCGCGGCACGACGGTCGATCAATCCATCTCTACCGGGTAACCTATCAGGCAAGCGTCCTTGTCATCTTCCTTTGTTGGTGATCCACTAGCGATCGGCGAAGGTGTGGTCACACTGCTTGATTTTGCCAAGTTATTGTGTACTCCTACTCATTTCCGGTGGCAGAGCTTGGGCATGATTCAGTAGGGGACCATGACATGAAAGAAAACAAAATCATAAGGAGTGCGAAATTTAGGGAGGGCCCCAAAATACGCTCCATCTGTTTCAAAAGCCTGACCCACACCGCCGCGATAGAGACACAGTCCACCTCATCCTCGACGGCATCAATTCGTCGGCTGCGACTTGCAAGGCGGAGAACATCGCCCGCAAGTTGCGGCGATGCCAGAAGCGAGAGAGGGAGGCGGCGGCGGCGCATGGAGGTTCGGGCGTGGTGGAGCAGCTGTCTCCTCTGCCGCACCTGGATCCCCGCACCCCTTCCCTCCGAGCGCCAACGCAGGCGGAGCGGGCAGCCCGGATGTAGGCAGAGCTGGGCGAGCAGGAGCAAGCGCCCAACCAGTGATCCGAGGCCATCCGGCATGCTCGGACATTGATTTCATTTTGTCATATCCGGTTTGTTCAACTATGATTTGCTTTGATTTGTTTCGAACTTTGGCATTCGGACAGTTGCCTGATAGGCAAAGAAGTGCATGGGTTGTATGTATTTGAGGATCGAAATTTGCGGTATGTGGATGTGCGGCGCAACATTGGAGGGGTGCCCGGTCAGTGCCTGCGGACGAGACTGGGCGCGTCCGTGGACGTTTGAGGGGACGGATTTGCGAAGTCCGGTTGTAGATGCTCTAGTGATACTGAATTTTATTTTTGTACTACAGAAAATGATAATTATTTCTTTTAACTTGGTCAAGTATGGACACATATTTAGTCTGACTAAAAATAGTCTCTTTTAGAGGCTAAAGTTCAAAGCACCACTGATTAAAGAGAGGCTAGGACTAGTCTTGAGTCTAAAAATTTTTAGTCATAGGAAACCTACTAAAATATGTATTAGCCCCTTCTCTCCTGATTTAATTCCTTTCCTTTAACACATGCGAGTTCTGAATTGGAGGGTTTGGAGGATAATAAATGCTCAATAACTTAATTTTAGTCTCTTTAGTATTTGAATCCAATCATAAATGAGGTAGCAAGTTTTAGTCCCATTATTTTAGTCATGGGACTAAAACGTATCCAAGCACCCTCATATTTAAACTTGCACTCATTGGGGTCCCGCCCCTTTCGATGGAGAATAGTCCCGGATCACGACAATTCATACGAAGTGCCCAGACAGAGCAGAAAAACTGCTAGTCCGTTTCCCCGTAACACTTAAAACAACAATCATCCAAAGTGCCTGCACATAAGCAGAAATGTTAGGCATTTTCCCTCCAACGTTCCCAAGATGTTGACTGCAGGCCACTGAAGCGGTAGGCCGACAAACAGTACTAGTAGTCTTCATCCAAAACTGGCCGGACCATCATTGTAATCGCCATGCCTGACACAAATTTCCTTGGCTACCACCATCAACCGTGCTTGCTTGCGGTAAGAAAGGAAATCTTGACAACAGTATCTTATCTAGTTATCCAGAGAATGTTCCATCACCCTATCTATAATCTATCAAGCCGTCAGTCAGTCAATCAGAGGAGACGGTAAGGCTATCCGTTTCCGTATACGGGCAGGCAAAGAAGTTTCCACGCCGGTGCCCGGGAGGAGATGTCAAACGCCGGAGCTCGGGAGCCATACGCACGCGGCACGCCGGCACTTTCACCGCGCAGAAATGGGAGACAGGCCGGCGGCAGTCGACGATCGATCGATCAATCACCCGGACAAGAGCCTCCGGCGTGTCGCCGTCGTCCTCTTTGTTGGTGATCGATCCACTATCGTGTTGGTCCTGAATCGATCGGCAACGGGCGCCGGGCCTCGCGTATCATTGGTCGGTGGTGGTCACTGTGCGGAGAGCAACCGGGGAATAAAGCTAGGCGATTGAGGCGTGTGTATGGTCCTTCTCGCGCAATCCGTGCCACACTACGAGCTCCGATGATGATTACTACTCGATTCTGCCAAAAGAAATATCTTGCACAGGATCAGGATGTCCAATCCAGCTGCTCTATGTGGCATGTGCCATTCCATCGACGCCTGCCCTTCAATTCACTTCACACCTTTTATTTTTCTTTTGCGAAAACAAAGCTAGTTAGTGCCACTCGTGGCGCATGTTTGTGTTCCATAGTGGGTGATAAAAGTAAGTAAAAGTGATTGAACCAACAGTGCAAATAATTTATTGATGACGTCTATATATAGTTGCAAATGTTGTGTGTAAACGTTAAGCAAGACGGTCGCTGAATTGCCAACCGTCGCATAGTTAAAAAAGGCATGGATTAACCCTAATTAATTGGACTCTTTGTAACCCTAACCCTAATCCTGCCGCCTCCACCCTTCCTTCCTCCTTTTCCCTTGTCGCTGCTAGAGACTAGTGGCCGGGCAAAACCACATTGCTAGTCGATGATAGCGGTGGCGGGGATGTCACATGGCGAGTTGGCGACTAGTGGCGGAAGAGATGGTTGTGCGTCAGTGATGGTAGGATTTCTGGTCTTAGCTGGTGCCCTCTAGTGGTGAGGCATTGGTGGCCGTAATTCCCCACCGCAGACAGGCCGGAGGTTCTTCGTACTTCATATCGTCAACGGAGCCGAGACCCCTTCGCATGTTACCGGAATGATTTCACTGTCGCACACGAGAACGACAAACCAAGAGGCGGCGCGTGGTTGTCGCACGCGAGTGACAATCAGTGGATGATTTCGCTGTCACCGATTGTCACTCGCGAGGATGACGTGGGATTTTTAGAATGTCCCTAATTGGGGCTTTGGCGGTGCTCGTGAACTCCCCCTCGTCAATGTTCATCGTGTGGTGTGTCGACGGTCTTCGTTGTTCTAAGCCTTTGGTGGCGATTGAATCTTTTGGCGGCTTGAATGTGTGCTTGTGCAAGTGGTCACCACACCACTTGGGTTGCATCGCCATGACTGTGCATGCATGTAGCAACATCATGGAAAGTGGCGAGAACACAATATGATTTTGATTTAGTGGTGCTTCTCGAGTATTCGTTCACGGGCTTCGGGGTGAATATCCAAGCTTGAATCATAATTGGTCATACCTAACAATAGTGGTGTTTTTGCATCGATACCATGCTAAATGTATTGCTCAACTTCCTAAGAGTCGGTCTTCATATTAAAAATTTGGAATTAACCTTTTGGTAGTTGGACCCGGTCACGTTGGGGTTTGACTGTCTTTCCTTTTTTGAAGGCATAGCTGTTGAAGAACATTTTTTGATCTGAGAAAAATTCATCCAAACACAAACTAGAAATGTTCTATTAACTAAGGTAATTCTTAATATGGATTAATAACCCTATAGGGACAATAATTCTTAACATGGAATGTCTGAGAGCATCTACAACCGGGCACCCCAATCCCGCCTCAAACATCTGGGTAGACGGCTTGGTCCATAACCTGTTAAAAAAATCAATCCAGACGGGCGCCTCAAACACCTGGCTGACAGGCACCCCTCATATCCAGCACAAATATGGGACGAATATGAGGAGTCAAGGGCATGACCAGACGCGTCCGCCACATTGGACCCGACAGGCCCACCGCACCACAAATTGCATCAAATCCATCAAACTCTTCGTCTCCTCTCGCCTCCCTCTAGCCTTTCCTGCGTCTGAGCCCTCGCTGGCGGGCACCCTTGCTCCCCATCCTTGCCGCCGGTCCCGATTCGCCGTCCTATATGTCGTCCAGTCTGCCTCCGACCGCCATGACAGAGGTTGCGTCCGCCTCGTCCATCAGCGCCCTGTCCTCGGCTTCATCCTGCAAGCCGGAGAACGTCGCTGGGAGGGACCGGCGATGGAGGCAGCGAGAGAGAGAAGCGTTGGCGTTGCAGGGAGCGGATGAAAATATAAATGAACCGTTGAATTGGGATGATTTTTATCATATGACCGACGTGCATGAATTTAATGATTCATATTTAAGGTATGTGAATGTATGGCAACCCAAATAAAAGGCTGTCCGCGGACGCTCGAGCGAGTCGATAACAGTGATGGCCGCCTTTACTTCTCGGCAAAGGCGGGCGCCGAAGTGGCAGGGACAGCGCTGTTGATGAAATCCTCCTCGTGCAGCGTGTGCTTGGCCCGATTCGTCGAGTGAGCCTGTGTGTCAAGCGCCGTCTGGACACCCCGGAAGTTGACCACGCGACGGGAACACAGTCCTGGCAAGTCGGTCTAGCAGCCAATAGCTAGACATGGTTTCAGACGAATTCGCCTACAGTATCGAGTGGACGGACATGCGGATTCCTGTGAAGTGGCTTTGACCACGAGACTTGCAGTCTCACGTAATTCCCAAATCCCAAGTATAAGCAAAACTTTGCCCACACGAAAAAGGTATTAAAACAAAGAAAAACTTGAGGTCGCGTTTGTAGTGGTACGTGTCGTGTGCCTGTTTGTCAATCCCACGTAGATTAGGCGGGTCAACATTTTTCTTTTCTATATGGGGAACTTCAGCCAAATTGAAGGTGAGCTTCCTCGGTTTTTACTGCTGTATTCCAAGATAGTGGAGGGTTAAATAACCGAGAAAATACCTAGTCCGATTAGACTTGGTTGCTATCCACTTTGTAAAAGGAGAAAGGGTATTATTACGTCGGTCTCACAAAGACTAATCAACTGTCACGATGATTTGCTAGCTCCGTCTCTTGAGAGTGCTCATAGAAAAAGAGTCCACGTATATGTGCATATAAATAAACATATATGTGCATACTGTGTAAAACAAAACTCTTCACACATTAATGCACCAGGTCCGCCTGACAAAACTTAATCTCGCATGCTTTCGCTGCGAGAAAATGCATGTCCTAAAAGAGCTTAACCAATCTCAAAAAATAAGAAGAGCTTAAGGGCATCTTAAACTCCGACCAATTTTTTCTGCATCTGTTCACAGACAGGAGGGGGGGGGGGGGGGGGGGGGGGGGGAGAGGCTGATACAGAAGGCCGCCATCCAACGCTGCCATCCGGCCTTCCTAATTTTGTTTTTGAAAGTTCACATGTCCAAATAGCCGCATACATAGAGTATGGACGTTCAAATAGCCGCATACATCAGTAGTTCAAATTTTAGAAAGTTTAAATATACATTCCAACATTGTTGTCCCCTTTAACCTTTCACATATGCTCAATCAGATCTTCATCCAGCTGCTCGTGAGTTACTCATCGATGCCAAACTTGTCGATGCATTTGAATAAACGGTTTAAATATGGCCGGACTCTGGTCTGAAAGTTTGACAAACCCATGTTTTCAAATTCTAGAGCTACGTCGGCATCCTCACCCTCATCCTCGACGATCGTGTTGTTTTTACCATACAACATGTCATCACCTCACACAAGGTATCTAGATCCCATTGTTTGAAAGAAGAAGGGACAACTTTTTTAGCCTCGGCAAATCATCGAACAATTGCCTGGCACGATGAGTCTAGCAGTAGCGGATTGTACCTGACGGGGCGGTTGAAGGAGAGGGGTTGAACGGCGGCGGAGGAGAAGCAGGGTGGAGCCCGGCTGAAACGCTGGAGGTGACGGAGACGTAGAGTTTCGGCATGGGCGTGGCGTGACGGCCAGGATGGTGGAGCAGTGGCCAAAGTAAGAGAGAAAGAAGGAAGGAGAGAAAATGGAGGCCTACGTGGTTGTTGTCCGGATTCCCGCAAGGTCTCCCACGTTTGTCTCCAGTTTGTCGAAAAAAGTATGTCCAGATTGATCGGCGGATTGATACGGACCCGCATTGAATGGCAAACCGTGTCCGAACAATATGATCCGAACATATGCGGGTGATACGAGGGTCGGCGTTGGAGATGCCCTAACCACATATAGGAGTGCCACGTCACCTGATCCATCGTGCCGCCACCAGCCAGCCCGGTGTGCCGCACCGCATCGACCGGTCACTGCTCACCACCCACTAGAGCACACAGTCCGGTCTCGGGTGGCCTGGCTTCCGGCGTTCCGGCCCGGGAAAAGGAAGAGCGAGACGTGCGTGTGAAATATCGTGGCTCGCTCGTCAAAGCCGTGGTCAAGCGCCCGTGTCTTCACTTCATTTTCCCCGCAAACCCCGACCCCGACCCCAACCATTTCCCTTTCTTTTCTCCCCGGACCGCGTGCCCCCGTCCTGCCGCTGCCTCTGCCTCTGCACCACCCCCAAACGCAAATCACATTTGCTCCCACAGCTATATAAACAGCGCCAGCCCTCCACTGTCCGAATCACTCCCTCCCCCACACCGCCTACTGCTCCAGCCCACAAGGCCACTCCTGTCTGCTGCCACCAGCCAGCACCCATACGGAGCCAGCAGCCCGACACCCCTGCCCGTTTCAGGAAACACAGCCGTTTTCGGGCCACTTTGACACTCGTCGCCGCGGAAGACATGGACCAGCTCCCCAAGCTCGCGGCCAACTACGCGCCCCTCAGCCCGGTGGGCTTCCTGCCGCGCGCCAATGCCGTCTACGGCGACCGCGCCTCCCTCGTCTACGGCCGCGTGCGCTTCACCTGGAGCCAGACCCACGAGCGCTGCCGCCGCCTCGCCTCCTCCCTGCTCCTCACCCTCGGCGTCCGCAGGAACGACGTCGTCTCCGTGCTCGCGCCCAACGTGCCGGCCCTCTACGAGATGCACTTCGCGGTGCCCATGGCCGGCGCCGTCCTCAACACCGTCAACACCCGCCTCGACGCCGCCGCCGTTGCCGCCATCCTCCGCCACGCCGAGGCCAAGCTCTTCTTCGTTGACTATGATTACGTGCGCCTCGCCAGCGACGCGCTCCAGCTGATCGCCGCTGCCGGCGCGCCCGTCCCGCTCGTCGCCGTCATCGACGACCTCGACCGCCCCACCGGCGTCCGCCTCGGCGAGCTCGAGTACGAGGCGCTTGTCGCGCATGGTGATCCCACGGTTGAGCTCCCGGAGCTGCAGGACGAGTGGGACGCGGTCACGCTGAACTATACGTCCGGCACCACGTCCGCGCCCAAGGGCGTGGTCTACAGCCACCGCGGCGCTTACCTCAGCACCACCAGTTTGCTCATGTCCTGGGAGGTGGGCACCGAGCCGGTCTATCTGTGGACGCTCCCCATGTTCCACTGCAACGGCTGGACCTTCACCTGGGGCATGGCGGCGCGCGGCGGCGTCAACGTCTGCATCCGCGAGAACCGCCCCGCTGAGGTCTACCGCGCCATCGCCCGCTACGGCGTCACCCACATGTGCTGCGCGCCCGTCGTCTTCAACATCCTCCTCGAGGGCGGCGATGCCACCGCGCGGCTCGCCAAGCCCGTCAACGTCCTCACCGGCGGCGCCCCGCCGCCGGCCGCGCTGCTGGAGCGCGTCGAGAAAATCGGCTTCAACGTCACGCACGCCTACGGGCTCACCGAGGCCACGGGCCCCGCGCTGGCGTGCGAGTGGCGCGCCCAGTGGGACAACCTGCCGATCTCGGAGCGCGCGCGCCTCAAGGCCCGGCAGGGCGTCAGCGTGCTCTCCCTCGCCAACGCCGACGTCGTCACCGACGACGCCGCGATGGCCAGGGTGCCGCGGGACGGGAAGACGATGGGGGAGATCGTGCTCCGAGGCAGCAGCATCATGAAGGGGTACCTCAACAACCCGGAGGCGAACGAGAAGGCGTTCAGGGGCGGGTGGTTCATGACAGGCGACGTCGGCGTGGTGCACCCGGACGGGTACATCGAGATCAAGGACAGGTCCAAGGACGTGATCATCTCCGGCGGCGAGAACATCTGCAGCAAGGAGGTGGAGGAGGCGCTGTTCCGGCACCCGGCCGTGGCCGACGCGGCGGTGGTGGCCATGCCGCACGCGCACTGGGGCGAGACGCCGTGCGCGTTCGTCGTGGCGAAGGACAAGGCAGCCGGGGTCTGCGAGGACGACGTGATGGCCTTCTGCCGCAAGCGCATGTCGCGCTTCATGGTGCCCAAGAAAGTCGTGGTCTGGGACGTCCTCCCGAGGAACGCGCTGGGCAAGGTCGAGAAGGTGAAGCTACGGGAGGAGGCCCGGAAGCTGGTGCCGGCCGTGGCAGTGGCGCCGCCGGCGCAGAAGACGAAGGGGAAGCCGACGACGAAGACGGTCGGCGGCGGGCGCCGGGACGAGCACCCGGTGGAGCAAGTCATGGCCATGTCAAGGCTATAGGGCATGCAGAGCGCCATTGCCAACAACAAGCATACGTACGTGCGTTCCTACGTGCATTTTCTTCGTGATGTCGTACGGTTTGAAACCATGGTGGTCAGGTCATTAAGAGGTCTACGTGTGTTGGTAAGAAGTACAGTAGGAACTTGGCACCATGCATGCAGGCGTGCCAACGTTGCAGAAATAAGCAGGGAGTGCGGTTAAGACTAAAGAGAGCTAGCTGTGAAAAGCTCTATTCTGTATATGATGAAACGAGGTCTGTGTTAGTGCAGTGGCACCAAACTGTTTTTTACTCTGTTTTTCTCTCCTTTTTCTGATGATCCATTGGAACTTTCATATATGTATACAATGTAAATATCCAGTGTGGAAATGCCAAGGAAATTCTTGGTTTCAAATTTTTTTTAAGACAGGTTTCAAATCCTTCTGTAAGCACTTAACTAAAGGGGTGACTTGATCTCAGTCGATTTAACCAAGTCCCAGTCAAGTGACATAATATGCAAGAGAAAAAAAACAAATTATTTTTTACGAATCTTAATATAGGATCTCACGGATATAGCATCGACTGAGACTTAGCAAGACTGTTAACTGAAAGTCTGCTATGATCTGCCCCCTCTGCAGTTGGAACCACGCGCTCCCTCGCTAACCTTAGCATTAAGCCGTTAGGTTCCATTTGCGTGTAAACATGTACGGCCATACAAGTCTTATTAAAATGGAATCAACTAACCACTCCTACTGAACGCCATTTTCCTAAGAGTGACAGTGATACTGCTTGCCAGAAATTACTATCTCCCACTCTCACACGGTTTACGGTAGCTGCAAGATACTACTAGAGAGGACACGAGGATATTCGTGGAGAAGAGTGACAAGAGCTCTCGTGATTCTCGTTTCGACGCATTGCGACGACGTAACGCGCTGTACGAACTTGATGTAATTTATCCGCTTGCTCGGCCATCTCTTGTGTTCGGGGTGGTAATTCTTGTGGAGTGCGTCCGTCGGGGGCTCGTATTTTCAATAAAAGATTGCGACCGCAACCGGGTTTTGGTTGTCTTGTCAGAGCAGCTCTCATGTGCGGCGTGAATAAAACAGGGACCGTGTGTGAGCTCCAGGTCAAGCACTTTGGCTCTTACGTAGTTTTTTCCCTGGCACGTGTTGCGTATGTGGAAGGATTCGGAGTCCTGTGCTGATGGCAGTTACTCAGCGGCAGCGGCGGCAGCAGCACAAAACATCTAGCGGCAGCAGCAGTATTCATTCATTCAGCAGGCAGGAGGTCAGCACAAAACAGCAGCAGCAGTTCGGCAGCATTAAGCAGAGATTCAACACAAAACAGCAGCAGCATTAAGCAGCAATTTATTATATAGCCCAAAACAGCAGCTACATTAAGCAGCAACACAGCACAACACAGCAGGAGCCAGTGCCCAGATTTACAGCAGACTGTGGCCCTGTTTGGTTCAGAAGTCCTAGGACTTTTTCTAGTACCAACTAAAAAATCTGTAGTCCCTAAAAAGTCCTTTTCTGTTTGTTTGCAGAGACTAAAAAGTCCCTAGTCCCTTCCTAGAAGTTATTAAATGACCATATTGCCCCTAGTATATAGAAAAATAACAATCAAACAACATCATGGGGACGGGCCATTAAATGCATGGAGGGGCATTGTTGGAAAAGTCCCAAAAAAGACTCTCCTTGAGAGTCTTTTTCATTTAGGCCCAAATGCCTAGTTTAGTCCCTAAAAGGTCCCTCCCGTTTGATAAAAAAATCTCTAAAAAGGACTTTTTCTAATCCCTACACAAAAAAGTCTCTGGAAACAAACAACCCCTGTGTGTGATGGAAGTGGAACAAGGCCTTTTCTTATCTCGCTATCACATGGACACCACGGTGTGTGTGCGCCACCAACAACGACCAATGGCAAACAAAAGGAGAACGAGGGCTTTGCTTGTGCGAAACGGGAGCAAACCTTCCTGAGGTTGACACGATCCAGACGAGAGAGAGAGAGAGAGAAATTCTGAAGGAAGTGCCTCGCTAATGCATCGCATTACAGGGATGTCTGTCTCCGATCCCAGCGGCAGCGCGGACAGCGACCGGCGGCGCCTCGGGTCAACTGATCGTCGTCGTGTTTCGTGTGCGTGGCCAGCACTGTACGTGTACCTACATCTTGTATTTCTTCATAAAATACTCCTTCCGTCTTAAAATGCTTGTCTTAAATTCGTCTAAACATGAATGTATCAAGTCACGTTTTAATATTAGATACATCTATATCTAGACAAATGTAAAATGAGAATTTTAGGACGGAGAGAGTAGCATGAAAATAACATGCATGACGGCAACCTACGTGATCATAAGGGTGGGTTCGTCGCGGCGTCGAATGAACAGCTAGAGCATGTCGCAGATGCAGGGACGGCGAAAGCATACACATTACGACATGGCTTACTATTGGCGCAGCAACTGGGGATAAGCAAGCTTGTGGTTGAGTCGGACTGCCTTGGATCAATACTATGAATAATGGAGGCTTCACGGCTTCAGGCGCGGCGGCGATTTATTCGGATTGTTTGGTCCTGATCATAGGATATACTTCGGTCACTTTTGTCCATTGCGCTAGAGAGACAAATTCTGTATCTCACGATTTAGCTAGGCTGGCGAGCCGCCCCCTTCGCTGTGTGGGTCAAGGAACCGCCGGCTTTCATTGTAAAATGTTTGGTGGATGATGTAACAGATATATGATCCAATAAAGTGACCAAAGTTTCAAAAAAAACACGCAGGACGGCAAAATACCCAGCTCCTGTAGCGCACTGTTTCGGCACCGTCTCTCAGACTCAGAGGTTGCCTCGTGATACTCCTGCCTGTTGGCCGCATGGATTGATGACGATGATGATGCAGTGATGCTGTGGTTTTCTGAAAATTTGCAAGGTATCGTATCGAGACTAACTCAAAAATGTCTGGCTGGCCCTTGGTCACGCCATGAAATACTACTTTCCCTTTATGCAGAGCGAGCATGGTCACGCCATGAAATACAATGCTATATGTTTCAAATATTTTTTGGAAACATGTTTCACTTTGTTTCAGCGAATTGTTTCCCTTTATTTAAAGTTTAAGATTGCATGGGATACAAACGCGTGGAGGTGGATTCGACAGCCACACACGGGTTCCAGACAACACTTCCTTTAGGCCTTGTTCGGTTAAGCCATTTGCCAAGTGGATTGGAGTGGAATGAAGGGGATTTAGGGGGAATTTGAACTAGATGGGATTTAATCCCTACCAATCCCGGTCAATCCCTGTCATTTCTCGTGGAACCGAACAAGGCCTTATGATCCTCTCCCTTTCATGGCTGAAAGATGAACCCTTTCAGCCTCCAAAATAAAACCCCCCGCAAAAAAGATGAAGGAGATTAACTCAAAGTCAGATATGGGCCCTCGCGTGACGAATAAAAGCCCAATTCGTCCTAATATCGATCTCAGCCCAGTGTCGCTGCCTGGTTTATGTGTCCGGTACTCCCAACGTGCTGGGCTATATTAAGCCTCGCTGGTTGGCAGTAGCTTCTTACGCGCCTGTTGTTACTGTTAGAAGTGTTAGAAGAGAGAGGGGATTGGTGAAATAGTTTCGTTGTATTAATTGAGCCTCGTGTGCATATATATAGGAGTATATGAGCTATTTGGAGTACAAGGCAAGTCAAAATATTTCCTAGTCTAACATATGTTTCCTAATACAATCACGTTACTCAACATCAGGCCCGGTCCTGAGATTTCGGGGGCCCGAGGCAAGATAACAAAAAGGGGCCCTAAAGCCGTATAAATATATATGTTTTTTTTCTATTTCAATTGCAAATTACTACTCATTTTACACTATAATTTATAATTTATGTTGCCTTGTCATCTCAACTATTAAAAAAGTGGGCACATAAAAGTTGCTTGCTCTTTCCAATCGATGCATTTTTTTACTCTTTTCAATTGATACTTATTTTTTTATTAGGTGAATTAGTTACACTTCTCTGAAACTCAATTTTTTATCATCCAATAATATTTCGCTATGTTGTTCTTCAACAGCAACTAAATCCAATTCATCGAAATCCCTAGCAGAAGTACTTACTTTATTTCCGAGGAAGCACTAGAAGACTTTTTCTAGGACGCAATCAACTTATATGCATGTTCTTTTTTTTCTCTTTGTCGGATGGATAGTTTCCAACTAAATTAATAACATTATTGCTAAGTAGCACACACATATGATACAAGAAATTAAGAACACTGCTAATTAAATATACAAGAAAGAGGCATGGAACAAGGTACCTTGATGGCTAGCAAATAGAAATTGCAAGCTTTTGCTGCTGCTCACGAGTCACGAACAGAAACCCAGTTTTTCTTTTCTTCTTTTCTGTTCCCAAACAATAGAGGAAATTGGAGTGTGTGAGAGAGATATTTACGGGAATTAAAATTTTATGAACCGAACAATCACACAAGTCTGTATAAAATGAAGAGGAGGTTGATGAAATCTTGAAAATCACATTACCTTTCTCCACTAATCTCGTCCAGCAGCCGAAAATCACAAATAGACGATGCCGGTGACACGACGTTGAACTTGGCATTGGCATGGCCGATTCGTTGCCAATTTTAGAAGAGAAGAAATAGAAATACGAGAACACCATTGGCATGAGGCAAGGCCAAAATTAATGGTCTATTACAGTTCTTTCCATTTTTGATTTGAGAATTAATTAGTCAATCTGTTATATGGGAAAGAATTCTTTCCTAAACGTCAAACACGTAAAAATTGATCAATCTGTTACATTGCAAATAATTCCTTACCTTTTTTAGAATCCGGCGATCTGTCAACATGGGAAAGAATTATTTCCAAAAAAAATTACAATTCTTTCCTAAACATCATACACATCCATCGGGGGCCCTTTCGTACTCCGGGGCCCGAGGCGGCTACCCCCCTGCCCCCCCCCTCAGGGCCGGCCCTGCTCAACATCCCCCCCGCAGTCACAACAGTAGCGACGCAGACGGTGAGACTGGAGAAGAATCCGAAGGCAAGCCGACGCCAGTCGTAACGGTCGACGCATCGCGGAGTCGTGGCTGGAGTGGAAACCAACAAGGTTGCTCAAGCAGGCGGTAGCCCTTTGTGCCGTTTGTCGATGTAGCCAAGAGCGTGGGTGGTGGAGCCGTGGTCGAGGTAGCCGTGCGAAGAATGCCGTGGTCGATGTCGAGTCGGGGTGGCCGGTGTCGAGGAAGTCGCGTGGAGCCGCGGGCGCAAGAGGGCGCCGAGTTAGCATGAGCGCAGTCGTGTCGAAGTAGGGATGCGTCAGGAAGAAAATGTTGTTGATGACGCGTCGCAACGGGTTTGCCAAGCCCGGGGACACATCGTGGACGAAGGCACGCACCGGTGTTGCTAGCACCGGGCATGCATAGACAGACGAAGACGAAGTTGACGAAGCGCCGACCAGGCTTGCCAGGCCCGGGGACACGTCGTGGATGAAGGCACGCATCGGTGTTGCCAGCACCGGGCATGCGTAGACGAGGGACCTGCACGAGCTGTACGCCATGTCGGAGAAGTCGGAGGGGCCAGCAGAGAAAAACTCGACGACGATTGCGGCGTCCATCGGCGCGGTGTCGATGTCACCAACGGTAGTCGGAGTAGACGAAGTGGTCGGGGTAGATGACGGCGACGCTGGAGACGGGCTGGTGCTGGACGAAGACGAACGGGGTGGACGGACGGCGGCGACAGCTACGGAGGTAGCCGCGGCGGCGGCAAAGAAGAGCGGCGGCGGCGGCTAGGTTAGAAGTGCGGCGACGGTGCTCGAAGTAGGCGAAGAACCCTGACAGCATGACGAAGACCGGCGCGGACGGTGGTATTCCTGCGCCAAGGAAGACGGCGCAACGCATTCCACGGGAGGTCGACGCGCGGTGACGGCAGAGCTGACCGCGGGCCGCGGCGCTACGGCCCGAAGGGGCGACGCAGCGGCGGCAGGCGGGTCGGGGCGACGGCGGGGACTACGCGCCGCGACGCTGCAGCCCGAAGGGGCGACGCAGCGACGGTGCGCGAGTCGGTGCAGCCGCGGGGACGACCTCGGGGCGGCGGCGGTGACCGCGTATCGCGGCACTACGGTCTGAAGGGGCGACGTAGCGGCGACGCATGGGTCGATGCAGCCGCCAGGAGAACCACGGGGCGGCGCTGCAGCCCGACGGGGCGACACAGCGGCAGCCCGATGCTCGATCGGTGGAGAGGCGCGCTGAACTCGGGACGATCTTCACGGGACCTGCGGAGGCGCATAGCCGACGGGCCAGGTCGGTCGTGCGGTGTAGATAAGGGGGGTCGCGGCGGCGAGCGGGTGATCAAGCCGATCGCGCGCGAGGTCGGGGACGCCGCTTGGTGGAGGCGTGGTGGCGGCGGAGTCCGAGATGAAGCCGACGATGACGGACGCCGTGGGACGTCGCGGACGATTTTGTCAGCACCGGCACCAGCGCCGGCGCCCCGGGCAGCGAGGCCCGATCGACCAACGGAGCAGCGGCGTCCGAGTTGAGGCAGCCGACGAGCCTGACGTAGCCGTCCCGACGCAGCCGAGAACGAGGCCGGCGAGGTAGACCGCCGGGCCGCTGTGCAGACACGACGAAGACGGGTGACGTGGATCGACGGGCGGGCCGGCACGTGAGCGACGGCTATGATTGACCGTCGCACGGCGCGAGGCCGCCGGGTCAGGACAATGCTGGTGTCCCGGTCAAAGCAGGGCGGTGACGGCCGGCGCAGGGCAACGGGCAAACCGACGCGCGGACGGCGGCTGACCCGGACGGGCCGCCTCGGTGCGCGTGGCCGCCGGGTCGGAGGAGAGGCCGGCTGGTCGCGCCGGGGTCGGAGTAGAGGCGCACGGGGGTCGACGGCGGCGGCGGGCGACGCAAACCGATCAAGATTAGATCGAAAAACCAAAAAGAAAAACGCTGATCAAAACGACCAGCGAGAGAGCGAAAAAACACGAAGCAGGGGCTCGGGAAAACACTCTTTAGGGCAGCCGGCCAACACGGCCGGCGGACGAACCCTAGGTACGGGCGGCGCGGCCCCCGGCGGCGGGCATGGAGGCCGACCGCCCCGGGGCGGCGCGTGGGTGCGGAAGTGACGGCGGCTAGGATTTAGAATCGACTTGCGATAGATACCATGTTGCAAAAAAAGAAAGAATTGATAGAATAGTTTTGTTGTATTGCGTGAGCCTCGTGAACATATATATAAGAATACATGAACTACTTTATTTCCTAGTCTAACCTATGTTTTCTAATACAATCACGTTACTCAACGGTTACCGTTGCCATGACGACAACCACCGTGACCTGCTACGCTTGGAGTTGCTCGACACACCAATGGTGCGGGCATCATCACTGTAGGAACCATGGGCGTGAACGGGATCATCGGAGGCGGCGAGCCAAGAACCATCCCCGGTTGGACTTGGATTACACCTGGAGCAGCGGCGGCAACCGGCACCGGTGGCACCACGGCTGCAACCGCCGCTGCCGGCGTCATGCTGCCACCGAGGGCGACGGACATCGCGTGGACTTGACGCTGCAGTGACTTGATGTACCGGATGGTCAGGTCTAGCGTCGAGGCTTGGCTACACCGCTGAAATATGCCGGCGGTGGATCATGATCAACAACTCGGTACGTACTCGTGTTTACATATTTTTGTGCAAGTTCATCAACTGAATATGAGGCATGGCGACGTGAGTATAGTACCTTGTCGTCGCATCCTGGAACGAGACGTTGCAGGGTCTTTAAGCTCTTGTTTATCTTGGACCTTCGTCTCTGCGCATATATACATGCGTTTCTACGTGTAATCAATAACCGGATCAGAGTGTCACGATGGAGCTAGTACCTTTTCTGTTTGGCTCTGTGTTCCTCCGCTGGCCTTCCTCCTTGCGGTGGAGTCGCTTGTTGTGTCCTGTGTCACACTACAGTTATTTTTCAAAATAAAGACATATGTGGTTTGTTCATAAACAGGTTATTCTAACAAAGGATAACTTAATAAAGCGTAATTGGACAGGACCTACTAGGTGTAGTTTCTGTGATCGGGATGAGACGATTAAGCATCTATTTTTTGATTACCCGTTGGCCAAGGTCCTTTGGCAGACGGTCCACATTGCTTTTAATATTACTCCACCGGCTACTGTTAATGTTTTATTTGGGACTTGGCTTAATGGGATTGAGTCTACCTTAGCAAACATATTCGGGTTGGAGTCTGCGCTTTGCTATGGACCATCTGGCTTTGCAGAAATGATTTGGTTTTTAACAGAACATCACGGATTCATTTTTTGCAGGTTATTTTCCGAGCTACGGCAGTGATCCGTTCGTGGTCGCTACTCACTCCGATGGAGGCCAGGGAGTATTTGATTACTGGGTCTATTCGTTGGGAGATGGTAGCTCGGGATATCTTCAACCGGTTTGGATGGCGGTCATGTAATAGGATAGGCAATTAGTTTACCTACCTTGTTTAGCCAGCCGATTGTGGCATCTTTTCCTGGCTAGTTTGTGTATCTAGCCTTTTGCGCTC
Source organism: Triticum monococcum (assembly GCA_034509565.1). Classification (NCBI taxonomy): domain Eukaryota; kingdom Viridiplantae; phylum Streptophyta; class Magnoliopsida; order Poales; family Poaceae; genus Triticum; species Triticum monococcum. The sequence continues at coordinate 680,344,147 of CM067845.1, forward strand.
TGTGTGAGCTGCTTTTTCCTTTTTTTTAAGTTTAAGACATTGTAACTTTGTTGGCACACTTTGTTTCTTGGTTAATAAGATGGCCGTATGCATCATCTTTGATGCAGAGGCCGGGGAGCCTCCCTTTTCGAAAAAAAAGACATATTATCTTCCATATTAAGAAGAGGACATATAAGTACCGTTGCCATGTTATGTTTCACCGTCTTCCCGCTCTTCTCCTTCAACAGCTTGTTCGAGTCCTCCGATGTTATCACCCGATTATCCGACCTCTGCTCGGCAACATCGTCGTCGTCACCAACACGATCTTGACCACCACCTGTGATAATCGGGTAGAGCCATGTTGCCATTTCGTCCTCGGAAGGTGGCACATGCAACACCTCAGGCCTACGCAAACATGATGAGATGGTGATGCCTCCTCCTTTCCACGCCAACTCGTAGAGATCCCCGCTGCAGAACAAGATATGTATGCGGGCTAATTTAAATGATAAATAGGTACTCCACACTGCTGTATTTATTAACAAGCTGTCTAGGAGAAATGCTATGATACCATGCACCCACACTCATGTCCATCCCTCTGTAGTTTTTGCCTTGCAACTTTCCAAAATTTGTCCAAAAAAACATGGTGATACATATGGGCGAATATATAGTCACTTCCAGGAGAATTATAAAAAATACGACCATTTAAGCCCTGCATAAAGAATATTTTTCCAAAATTTATCAGAAAAAAATCATGATGTTACACAAGGAAAGGGGCGAGCCCGCAAGGTAGAAAACCACAAAAAGTTTGCAAACAAGTATATCCCGGACTACTCCTATGGCCGATCTGTCACCCATACATGAAGGTCTTGGCCACGTCCCGTGTGATGGGGTACATGCACATCTTCCAATCGAGCCGATGCAATACATATGGAAATATATTTTTCATACGATCCAGATTGGATCGAGTTCCACTATCATCAGATAACGAAACAAGTATCAGTGGACACATGTGGTAAGCAATCCAAATTATTCAAAATAATAATTATTATGAAACAAGTCACAAAGCACCGTAGGGTCTTGGTGCAAGAGAAAACAATAAAAAGGTAAACCACCAAGGAACGAAACACCCCCATGTTGCCACCGGAAATGCTAAACCTACTAAGAGCGTATGTAAGCTTACGAAACATGCGCAAGTAATCTAAGCAGGCCCCTGCCTAATCTAAACACCCACCCCTGCCTGGTCTGGCCTCGCTGATCATCCTCATTGCCTGGCGTCTTTGGAAGGCGCGGAACGCCTGCGTCTTCAATGGCGTGACCCCCTCGACCTCCCTCCTCGTCAACGACATCAAGGAAGATATGCCTGTGGCTGGGCCGCCGCCGGAGCCAAAGGGCTCAGCAACCTGCTCTCACCCCCGTAGTATTCGTCTGTGGGGACTTGCGCATCCCCCCCTTCCTTTGTATGTGCCCTAGTAGCTCTCGCTCACGCCTTCTCGCGTACGTGCTTGCGAGGCTACCTATGTAACCATCACTTCTTTTACTTCTATCAATGCAATGATATGCAAAGCTTTCGCGTATTCGCCAAAAAAAGATTTTCGGGGGTGAGCCCCACCCTCCCCTAAAAACCAATCCTAATCTTCCATGCTGGCTGTTACGTAAAGTTGCCACCCCACAGGAGAGGTGGCCAACCTGCCGCATGCACCGCTACTGAAGTTTTAAAGGCCATAGGACGCCACAAAGCTTGCAAGGGGCAAGGGAAAAACCACACCCTTTTGCACCCCCCTAGAACAACGCACACGCAGGGTTAGCTTGTATGCATGCACGTATAATTTAAGGAGCGAGCTAGCGTGTGTACTTGGAGTACGGGCAGTCGCCGGACTGCTCGAGGAAGTTGCCGACGCGGGAGGCGGGGACGATGGCCTCGCCGCGGTAGTCGCCGGAGCAGGTTGTCATCGATGCCCGCCCGGCCGAGAGTACTGATTGATCACTTGCTGCTGGCTGCTTGGCCCTCTGGTAGGTTCCAAGAGGTATACAAACGATCTTTTGTACTGTCCATATAGTCCATATATATAGGAGCACCTACCATCTGCCCGGAACGTAACCCATCTGTGCCATTTTCCCTCAAAAGAAAGAAAAGCATATGCAACTATCCTACTAGCTTGTACGAGCAGCTCCCTTTTTTAATAAAAAAGGAAATAGTTCCTTCTCCGATTCCTATTGATAGAAAACAAGGTACTCCCAATAGTTGGAGTATAGGGGTATATCACTTGGCTAGACTCTCTCGGGCTAGAGCGTACAGATGCATGCATCCATGGGTAGGTTCCACACGTTTCCATCATTCCTTGCCGACTTGCGCGTCTGCTCCATCGGTAGTGGTTCCCATATGCGCATGTCACGATGAAACCACTCGTTCGGCCGATAAGTATGCATGGAACCGCGCGCTCTCACTGCGTGTGCTCTGCATGGTACTCACGTGCGCCGTTGGTGTGTGCATTCTTTGTATGCCAGCGTTGCATACTAGCTACCTTTTTGACTAAAGTACGTACCTAGTGCCCAGCCATGTCATCTACTTCTGAGAGGGCAAAAATGTCCCACCTCCAAAAGTTTTCTAGTTATAAATTTGATTCAAAGATTTTTATAGGAATTTCATAGGATTGGAACCCTAGAGTTTTCTCTATGTTGTTTGTTTGATTAAGGTTGTCAGAATCACGATTCTGTTATACAATTCTATGACTTTATGATCCAAACTGGCCCCTCTGATTCTACAATTTTGCTTCGTAGAATCTACATTCCTACGATCCCGATAGTGAAGATTTTATTATTTACAATCCTACCATCGAAGCTCCGATCCAATTTAAAATCGCGATTCTGACAACAAATGATTATTCATAGAATTTGATCCTATAGAAAGTTTCCTAAGGATATTTTTTACTACCTCCCATAGGCTTTCTAGCATCCACTAAAACTTATTTGAAATAATCATTTGCGTTTTTATGATGTAACCAAACAACCAAAATCCTGTAGGGTTGAAATGAAAATGACATTTAAATCCTATGGTTTTTCTATCCCTGTGTTTTTTGAATTTCAAGGTTCAAAAAGACCCCTACTTGGGCAACACTACCTTTCTAAGTTCACCGGTGCAGGGAAGCCAATGAGTGGCGTGTCGTCCACGCATCACTAACAAGAAAAAAAATACAGCTAGTATCATTCATGCGGTAGGCGGCGTGCCCTCTGTACGCCACTAGTAATGCACATACTAAGGGTTTCCTATTGGGTTTCGGCTTTCTGTGTTTCTTCTTTCGTTTTTTTTCTTTGTTCTTTCTTTATCCTTTCTCTTTTTTGCAACATACATCTACTTTTTTCAATACACATTGTGTCGTGGAATTATCACGGCAGATGTCCTAGCAGAAGGACTTAGTCGTAGAGCCATCGCAATTAGGAAGCTTAAAGGGGTTAATCGGGACAAGGGACATGAGAGGTTTATACTAGTTCGGCCCTTTACGATAAAGATAAAAGCCTACGTCTAGTTGTGTTGGCATTGCTAGGGTTTTGATCACCAAGAGGCTAATCCGCCGGCTTGGTTATCGATCTCTTGTTTTCTTGCCCTAAGCCGCCTCCGGGTCGTCCCCTTATATACACGGGTTGACGCCTGGCGGCCTACGGAGTCCCGACCGGCTCATAAAGCGTGTCCGGCTCGGTGACTTCTTTTATATGCCTTTCTTTAAAAGTTTTTTCTTACATACGGCGGTTTACAATATTGGGCCTTAAGCCGCCTCTGGGCTTAGGCCTTCTGTAAGCCTTAATAAACTATCGTCTTGAATGTTTACTGGGCTTCCTTTGTGACCCGCCATTGGGGCTGACACGACCCCTCCTGAGCGGGTCATACCTGATAACTATATCCCCAACATTAGGCCCCAGGTCGACTTTGAACTTTGTTCTTTGTCAATCTTCAATACTTAGACAAAATCCATCTTCCTTTCTTCGCAGAATTTTTTTGTAACCCGCCATGATGTCATTTCTTGAAAACACGAAAAACTATTATGACGTTATCTCTCAACGGATCTTTATTCTTTAATGCATTTCGAGTATCGAGGCGTCCGTTTAGTTGGATAATCATTATTCGGGTCTTCCTTGATTTTCACGCCCGCCTGTTCGCTTATCCTCTTATAAATAGGCACGCCCTGGTCTTTCTCATTCTTCTCTCTTCTTCGTCTTCTTCCTCTCGCAACCCCCGCTGCTGCTCGAGCTCCGCCGCCGTCAGAGAGCACCTCTCCTCCGTCGACTTTGGCCCCTGCATCGACCGGAATCAGTCCAGAGAACGGCGGCGACTCTCCGCGGAAGATCTGTGGCTGTAAGCGTTTCCCTTCTTGCTCCTCAGATCTGCATTAGGGCTTTCTAGGTTTCTGCATGTTCTTCATAGTTCATCGCAGTTTCTTCGTAGTTCTTCCACTGCAGCCTCTTCTTGATCTAGAAAGAGATATATGTTTGTGCAGTAGTTGTTTTGTGCCTACTCTTGATACTAGTAGATCCCTTTTCCCAGTATAAAGGCCTCATTAGGACTCACAAACTCATCTGCGCTGAACTTTTAGGTCTAGAATTTTTTCCATTTTGAATAGCCATTTGATCTGGAATAATATCAAGCAATTAGGAAACTTGTTTGTCTCAACACTTAGCCGAATCTGCTTTCTCAAATATCTGTAGTCATGGCGACTTGTTGCGCCGGCTTACTTTTCCTTATATGACATTAGCCCTTACTTAAGCCGCCATTACTCCCCTGTACCATCATCACTTAATTTCACCATTATCATTGAATTGAACCGGCATGTTGCTTTGTTTTCAGTTCGTCTTTTGAACATCATGCCGTCCAAAGCACCGACTGTCAGCAACTGGGTTCCCTCAACAGTGACTGAGGATAATTTGAAGGACTTATTCTCCATCGGATTTTTGCCAGGGAAGAATGTTATGCCTTACCGTGCACCTGACCCGGATGAGGAACGGCCCAATCCAAAAGATGGTGAAGTCATTGTCTTTTCTGACCACATGAACCGTGTCTTTTCACCGCCCGGCTCAAAGTTCTTCAGAGATGTCCTCCATTTTTTCAAACTCCACCCTCAAGATCTCGGGCCCAACTCCATATCCAATATCTTCAATTTCCAAGTTCTCTGTGAGGTGTACCTTTAAGAAGAACCGACTGTGGAACTCTTTAGAGAGTATTTTTATCTGAATCGCCAGAACGAGTGTACCAATGGCCCTAGCTTGGAACTTGGAGGCGTCTTAATTCTGTGTCGACAGGGCGCCGTCTTGCCTCTAATAGTCTTGTCGAGTCATCCCAAAGACTGGAATCAGACTTGGTTCTATTGTCAAGACACTTCACCAGCAAATGAGAAGCCACTGCCGGGTTATCGCACAGAGCGACTTGACTCCAAGTTTGCGCTCCCTGACAAACTCACTGCCGCCGAACGCAAGAAGCTTATGCCATCAATCAAAAGGATTAACGCCTTATTGGGGAACGGCTTAACCGAAGTTGACTTGACCCATTGCTGGGTCTCATGGCGGGTCCTCCCTCTAAGCCACCGATCCAAATTGATGTATGAATATGGTGGTGGCCCAAATGACTCTCTTCGTCACAGCTCCGTTCAACTTACTGAAGAAGATATTGTTTTAATGTCAACTCTTATGGTGAATGGCAAGTATGAAGACTGCAGTAAAGTCGGGTTAAACCCGTTCTGCAAACTTAACCCGACGCCAGAGGTAAAGGACCTCTGACCTCTTTCTCTTTGTATTTTTCTCAGCCGTTTTAAATACCTGCATGACCTTTCATCTTGTTTATTTGTTTACAGGCCAAATCTGATTTCTGGAAAGCCAAGTATGACCAGGATGCCGCCAATAAGGCTAGATCCGCCGCCATGACCGCGAAGAAGACGACCCAGAGGTCTAAGAAGAATAAGAAGACCACCGCTGAGGACCTGTTAAAGCTTGACGACGATACTTCTGAGTCAGAGGTAGCCCTTGACTCCCTTGGCCAGTTTTTTAATAACCTTATTGACACTAAGTATTGCCAGGACGACACGGGGGCCAGTCAGGCCGGAGAAGAAGAGGTAATTATTTCCTCCGACTCAGACCATTTGCCGAGACAGAAACTTCGACTGGTAACCTGGAAAGTAAGGTTTTCGCACCCTTTGGCTTATTTGGACCCTCATTTTCTTTTGAAAAAGCAGCAATACGAGAGCCGTCGTCAAGCCCAGAACGATGATGAGACGCCTCCTGTTGTACAACAAACTCCTAAAAAACGCCAAAATGAGGTCTCTTTTATATTCCTCTTCGGCTTTCCTTAATGAATACATTCTCCTGTGCTACTGACGTTATTTGCCCTTTGAAGCAGGTTTCTCGCTCTTCTGGCGACTCCTCTCAGACACAATTTCCGGCCTTCAAAACTGCCCCTAGGTAAGGAAACAATCATCTTTCCTCCGTGTCTCTCAAACTGCAACTTTATATTGACAGTCTCATAACATCTTTCTTAGTGGCCAAGCTAAGTCCAAGAAGGCCAAGGTGACTAAGCCGGCGGAAGACCCGTCAGTCCTTGCGCCTGAACCGGCCATGCCACCTTCTCCCCCTCAAACTGAAGCACCAGAAGACCCGGCTGCCAATGCTCAATTAGATCCTCCTGAGCCGTCAGCTGACGATACCATCGTTAACCCCTCTACTACCGGACCGTCTAGCTCGGCCAACCCGCCATCATCGTCTTCCCATGATGTTTTGATTACTGGAAGCCGTTTTGTTGAGCCGGGGACTCCCACCGTGTTGGCTCGTCACACCGCTAAACAAGAGGCCCTGGAGAGACAGAAAGTGCGTTTTGATGTTTCTCACTACAACCATCTGAACGCCAATGACATATTGTCCGGCTATCTCAGCCATGTGCACTCCAGCAGTGACTCGGAAGTCGAGATGGTGAAGCAATTGCAGCTGAAGTATGAGGTATGCTCTTCCGGCTTACTTATATTCTGCCAGCCCCAAGTCTTTAGATTATGATAAAACCTGAATGATCTGTAGACTTATGATATAGGCTAAAGCTTTACCCTTAGATTTTTCTAAAGTCCAATAGAATAGTATAAACTTCACCTATAGTCCCCAAGGGCCGGCTCGATGGATCAAAATGAACCGGTACTTAACTTCAGAATTGTCCCAATAAGCATTGTAATCCGGCTTAATATTGAATAACTTTCTGAATATCATACATTAGCCCCCAAGTGCCAAGTGTTGTTACTTTGTAAGGCACTTGGGACTTGAAATATATAAGAGTCGTAAAAAATTGTTTTGGCAGACATTAGCCCCCAAGTGTCAAGTGGTCTTGCAGTGCATAGTACTTGAGACTTGAATATTAAGTTTAAGCTTTGACACACCTGTATACGTTTTGCAGAACGCCCTATCTGAATTGAGCTCTCAATTAACTAAAGCAAAGACCTGGCTGGCGGAACAAGAGACAGAGATCAAAACTGCTGACACTAAACTCCAACTGAGTCTTTCTGAGACAGAGAAATTGAAGACCAGTTTGACGGCCAAGAAGAAATCCTGGGTTGAAGAAAAGACACTGCTAATCCAACGTGCTGAAAAAGCTGAATCAGCTCTTGAGGAGGTTACCACCGAGCTTACCGGTTTAAAGAGCCGGGTGTCTCAAATGGTCTCCGCTTGGTAAGTTATCTGAGTTTAATCACTTATACCTTCTTTTTGACCTAGAATATGAACCGCCTGATGAGCCTCTGTATAAAAACACTTCATAGGTCCTCGAAGGAAAAATCTGAGCCAAGACAGCATGATGAAGCTGAAGGCGGTTTATACATTAGTAGAGCAATTGTATACTGGCGCTCAACGAGCACTTGCCACCATGTCCCCTGCCAACCAAGGACCCAATCGGCTGAGCGACGTTTTGAAGAAATTGTCAATCTTACCCGCGAGGTTCCAAGAGGTCAAACGATCCTGCATTAGAGCCGGAGCCTTGACTGCTCTGAGCCGTTCCAAGGCTTGGGTGCCAGATCTAGACCCGGCGGACGTAGCCAGGGGGTACCCTATCATGAAGGAAGACGGGTCTCTGTTTGAGCAGGATGACTTCGTTGCTTGCGTGAGGGAAGTTCGACCTCAGGCTACTATTCTTGGAGATGAAACCAATATTGACAAATATCAGCCGGGTTTTGATTTGGAGAATAAGAAGATGGCGACTCCCTCTTACAAGGTGACAGACCTTCTCCCGCCGGTTCGTCAACATACGTTTGCTCCAGAAGTTGATCCGGCTGGCCTGATTGATGATGAATCAGAGTTCATCGCCGTGAACGGCTTTGACTGGTCCAATCCCAGCTTTCAATTAACAAAAGGAGGTGAACCGGCGAGGGAAGAGTGAGAACCATCTTTGTGGGCTCTTGAAAGCCTTGTAATATAATTAGCTTGAAACAACTACATATTTTGCCTCTTTTCAATTTTTTTACATATTTTGCCTATGCCATCGTGCATAAGATGCCGTTTGTGACTCTTTGCTTCCTGATATCAATATATGTGTCACATTCATGGTTATCTTTGTAATATTTCAGCTTTGTTCCTGTAGCAAAGGAAAAACTTGCTTGGCGGTTTAGCACTGAACGGGTCAGAATACCCGGTACATGACCGATAGTTTTACCATAGTAGAAAAACAGAACTAGATGTGAAAATAAGCAGGGTTGAAATAACCTTGGATTAACACATAAAGAAACTGTTCATAAACAACAATCATACCTGTATCTTTGACCTCTGGACCATCGGTTTATATGACCCATGTGATGAGGTTGACGATCCAGTCCTTTTGAGAAGTCAATGCTTCTGAATGCCTGATGATTATCATGCCTTGGCGGCTTATTGTCAAATAGTCAAGCCGGCGAAAAGACCATGCTGATTATTTAAAAATTTGAGACAATAAAAGACCAATAAGACAAATAACAGGTGGCAAACAATATAAATAACCTTGTAACTAAAGGTTGGGGGTTTCTGATTCGAATACGATCAGTAAACCGGACCAAAGGGGTTAAGCTAAGATTCGAATATGATCATATAGCCCCCAGTGGCTTTGGCGTTGCGCCGATCAAGAGGGTATCGACAGCTATGTTCTCTTTGGTTCGAATACGACCTATGTTTGAACAGGAAGCCCCCAAATGATCTTGAGAGGTTTTTAACGACCCTGATTCGAATACGATCCAAGTCGGACCCAAAAGGGGTTAAGCTATGATTCGAATACGATCAAGAAGCCCCCTGCTGAGTTTGGCTTTGAGCCGACCAAGAAGGTTACGACAGCTATGTTCTCTTTGGTTCGAATGCGACCTATGTCTGAACAGGAAGCCCCCAAGTGATCATGAGGTTTACAGCTAGATTCGAATATGATCATAAGCCGGACCAAAAAGGTTAGACTTGATTCAGATATAATCAGCTCCTTAATAGTCATTTTAAATAGTGAAAAAGAGTAAAGATATATAATCTTTGAAAAGGAAAAGGATAGAGGTCCTGCTTACTTATCATAGTATATACAACGTCAAAGTATGTACATGATGAGAGCCGGTGGCTCAGGTGTAGTATGGCCGAAGTTGAGCAATGTTTCCATGGCCGACGGGTCTCCTCCTCTGACTTACGTGAATCTTTGTGCTCTCAAACGTCAATGAGTTAATATGACCCATTGTTTAAGTTCTTGCTGACCACAAAGGGTCCTTCCCAAGGCGGGGATAGCTTGTGTGCATCTGACAGATCCTGGATGAGCCGGAGCACCAGGTCACCTTCTTGATAAGTCCTGGACTTAACCCGACGGCTGTGATAGCGGCGCAAGTCCTATTGATAAATTGCTGATCGAGCTGCTGCTAAGTCTCTTTCCTCATCTAACAAGTCAAGCACATACTGTCTGGCTTGTTCGTTATTAGCTTCAACATAAGCCGCCACACGAGGCGAGTCATGAGGATGTCACTAGGCAGTACTGGTTCTGCTCCATAAACCATGAAGAAGGGTGTATAACCCGTAGATCTGTTAGGGGTGGAGTTAATACTCCACAATACCGAGGGTAACTCCTCTACCCAGCAACCCGACGTCCATTGTAAGGGAAATATGAGCCGGGGCTTGAGACCTTTTAAGATTTCCTGATTTGCTCTCTCAGCCTGCCCATTAGATTGAGGGTGAGCTACAGAAGAAACATCAAGCCGGATATGCTCACGTTGACAGAACTTCTCCATAGCCCCTTGGGATAAATTAGTGCCATTGTCAGTGATAATGCTGTGTGGAAAACCAAAGCGAAAGATCACCTTTTTCATGAACTGAACCGTTGTGGCTGCATCAGACTTACTCACTGGCTCCGCCTCAACCCACTTTGTGCATTTGTCAACTGCTACTAGAAGATGTGTCTTTTTATCCTTAGACCTTTTGAAAGGTCCAACCATGTCAAGCCCCCAGACCGCAAACGGCCAGGTGATTGGGATCATCCGCAACTCTTGAGCTGGCACATGTGCTCGCCGTGCAAATTTTTGACATCCATCACACCTACTGACCAGATCCTCTGCATCAGCGTGAGCCATCAATCAGTAAAAACCATGACGAAAAGCTTTGGCCACAAGAGACTTTGACTCGGCGTGATGACCACAATCCCCTTAATGGATCTCACAAAGTATTTCTTGGCCTTCTTCAGGCGAAACACACCGCTGAAATGCTCCAGAGACGCTGCGATGGTATAACTCTCCGTTAGAAATCATCATTGATTCGGACTGCTGAGTTATCTATCGGGCCAGGGTCTCATCCTCTGGCAACTCACCCCGGATCATGTAAGCCAAGAACGGTACTGTCCAATCTGGGATGATGTGAAGAGCCGCCACCAAGTGTGCCTCCGGGTCAGGAACGGCTAAATCTTCCTCTGTAGGTAACTTAACAGACGGGTTATGCAAAACATCCAAAAAGGTGTTAGGTGGCACCGACTTACGCTAAGACCCCAACCGGCTTAGAGCATCTTCCGCTTTGTTCTTCCTACGGTCAACGTGTTCCACCTGATAACCTTTAAAATGTCCTGCAACATCATCGACTTCATGGTGATAAGCCACCATGAGAGGGTCCTTGGAATCCCACTTGCCTGACACCTGCTGAGCCACCAAATCTGAATCGCCAAGACACCGGACCCGACTCAGGCTCATCTCTTTGGCCATTCGAAGACCATGGAGCAAGGCTTCATACTCTGCTGCGTTGTTAGTACAAGGAAACATCAGTCGCAACATATAACAAAACTTGTCACCTCGAGGGGAAGTTAAAACAACTCCAGCCCCCGAGCCTTCCAATTGTCTGGACCCATCAAAGTGAATCGTCCAATACGTGTTGTCTGGTTTCTCTTCTGGCATCTGCATCTCTGTCTAGTCATTAATAATGTCAACTAGCGGTTGAGATTTGATCGCAGTATGTGGCACATACTTCAACCCATGATACCCAAGTTCAATGGCCCACTTGGCGACTCGTCCAGTGGCTTCTCTATTTTGGATGATGTCTCCCAAAGGAGCAGAGCTAACCACAGTGACTGGGTGACTCTGAAAATAATGTTTGAGCTTCCGGCTTGCCATGAACACCCCATACACGAGCTTCTGCCAATGTGGATATCTTTGTTTAGGTTCAATCAGCACCTCACTGACGTAGTAAACCGGCCGTTGAACCGGATGTTCCTTGCCAGCCTCCTTGCGCTCCACCACAATTGCCACACTAACAGCTCGTGAGTTAGCGGCTACGTATAACAAAGGCGACTCTTTCTCAACTGGAGCAGCAAGAACCGGCGGCTCAGCAAGCTGTTTCTTCAGATCCTCAAAAGCAGAGTTTGCAGCATCGCTCCAAATGAAATCATCCGTTTTTTTCATCATCTGATACAAAGGCATCGCCTTCTCCCCTAACCGGCTTATGAACCAGCTCAGAGCAGCGACGCGACCCGCCAGCCGTTGAACGTCATTGATGCACACCGGTTTGACCAGGGAGGTGATTGCCTTAATTTTCTCCGGGTTAGCTTCAATACCTCTGTTAGATACCAAAAAACCCAAGAGTTTGCCAGCGAGGACTCCAAAAACACACTTAGCCGGGTTAAGCATCATCTTGTAGACCCGGAGGTTATCAAAGGTCTCCTTCATATCTGTTACTAAGGTTTCCTCTTTTCTGGACTTCACCACTATATCATCCACATAAGCATGAACATTGTGCCCAATCTGATTGTGAAGGCAATTCTGCATACACCGTTCATAAGTCGTCTGGGCACTCTTAAGCCCAAAAGGCATAGATACATAGCATAAGGATCCAAACGGAGTGATGAAGGCTGTCTTCTCTTGGTCCTTGACTGCCATCTTGATCTAATGATAACCTGAATACGCATCCAGAAAACTCAAACGCTCACAACCCGCCATAGCATCAATTATTTGATCAATACGAGGGAGAGCAAAAGGGTCAGTTGGACAAGCTTTATTTAAATCGGTGTAATCCACACACATACGCCAGGTGCCGTTCTTTTTGAGTACGAACACCGGGTTAGCCAACCACTCTGGGTGAAAAACTTCCACAATGAACTCGGCCGCCAAGAGCCGGGTCACCTCTTCTCCAATGGCCTTGCGCCTTTCCTCGTTAAACCGTCGGAGAAACTGCCTTACCGGCTTAAACTTCGGATCAATATTAAGAGTGTGCTCAGCGAGTTCTCTCGGGACACCCGTGTAAGGTCATTTCCCTACTTTGTGTTTTGAAGGATGATGACAACCCTTTATTGACCTAATCTTATGCTAAGTGTTCCAGGTTTCGGTTTTAGGTCTTCTTCGATTAGCTATTCTCTCTGAAGAAAAAAGGATCGAAGACGGTGTTTTCTACATGTTTGTTTATCTCTTTTGGTCATAGGGAACCCATACTATCAAGAGGGAATCCACATTGAAAAGTGTTGGGAGGATCCATTCACGTACACTTACCTCACCCCTCTCTTGTCTTCCCCTTCCTTCCTACTGTCTACTGTGGGCTCTAGCGGTTGTACCGCTCTTTGGAGCGGTTGTACCGCTGGGTCTTGGCGCTGACCAGTTTTGTTCGAGCGGTTGTACCGCTGCTTCCGGGAGGTGGTACCGCCAATGCTCAGCAAGGACTAGGGCGGTTGTTCCGGCCAGGCACCGCCCAAGTACCGGTCTGGCCTCTGTTTTGATGCGGTACTCGTGCGGTGGTGGCCCGGTTGGTTCGGTCGTACCGGTACCACCGGGGTCCGAGGCGGTTCTACCGCTCAGGACTTAGCCGCCCGAGCGCTCGAGGCCATGCGGTTGCATCGGCCCGGTACCGCTCGACTATCGCACTCAGGGGTGACTCCCTTTCTGTTCCTATGCGGTCGTTGGGCGGTGTCTGGGCGGTTGGTTCGGTTATTCTTCTCAACCGGTATTACCGCCTGGTCGCCCGGTTGTACCGCCTGGTAGGGTTCTGCACGTAAACTGTGAGTCCCGATTGTACCGGTGAAGGAAATATGCCCTAGAGGCAATAATAAAGTTATTATTTATTTCCTTATATCATGATAAATGTTTATTATTCATGCTAGAATTGTATTAACCGGAAACATAATACATGTGTGAATACATAGACAAACAGAGTGTCACTAGTATGCCTCTACTTGACTAGCTCGTTAATCAAAGATGGTTATGTTTCCTAACCATGGACAAAGAGTTGTTATTTGATTAACGGGATCACATCATTAGATGAATGATCTGATTGACATGACCCATTCCATTAGCTTAGCACCCGATCGTTTAGTATGTTGCTATTGCTTTCTTCATGACTTATACATGTTCCTATGACTATGAGATTATGCAACTCCCATTTACTGGAGGAACACTTTGTGTGCTACCAAATGTCACAACGTAACTGGGTGATTATAAAGGAGCTCTACAGGTGTCTCCAAAGGTACATGTTGGGTTGGCGTATCTCGAGATTATGATTTGTCACTCCGATTGTCGGAGAGGTATCTCTGGGCCCTCTCGCTAATGCACATCACATAAGCCTTGCAAGCATTGAAACTAATGAGTTAGTTGCGAGATGATGTATTACGGAACGAGTAAAGAGACTTGTCGGTAACGAGATTGAATTAGGTATTGAGATACCGACGATCGAATCTCGGGCAAGTAACATACCGATGACAAAGGGAACAACGTATGTTGTTATGCGGTCTGACCGATAAAGATCTTCGTAGAATATGTAGGAGCCAATATGAGCATCCAGGTTCCGCTATTGGTTATTGACCGGAGACGTGTCTCGGTCATGTCTACATTGTTCTCAAACCCGTAGGGTCCGCACGCTTAAGGTTTCGATGACAATTATATTATGAGTTTATGAGTTTTGATGTACCGAAGGAGTTCGGAGTCCCGGATGAGATCGGGGACATGATGAGGAGTCTCGAAATGGTCGAGACGTAAAGATCGATATATTGGACGACTATATTCGGACATCGGAAAGGTTTCGAGTGGTTCGGGTATTTTTCGGAGTACCCGGGAGTTACGGGAATACGGGAGAAGAAGTATATGGGCCTTATTGGGCTTTAGGGGAGAGGGAGAGGCAGGCCGCGCCCCCCAAGGCCTAGTCCGAATTGGACTAGGGGGAGGGGCTGCGCCCCCTCCTTCCTTCTCTTCCCTCTTCCCCTTCCTTGTCTCCTACTCCTACTACATGGAAGGACTCCTAGTTGGACTAGGAAAGGGGGAATCCTACTCCCGGTGGGAGTAGGACTTCCCTAGGGCGCGCCATAGAGAGGGCCGGCCCTCCCCTCCTCCACTCCTTTATATATGGGGGCAGGGGGCACCCCATAGACACACAAGTTGATCTTCGTGATCGTTCCTTAGCCGTGTGCGGTGCCCCCCTCCACGATATTACACCTCGGTCATATTGTAGCGGTGCTTAGGCGAAGCCCTACGGCGGTTGAACATCAAGATCGTCACCACGCCGTCGTGCTGACGGAACTCCTCCCCGAAGCTTTGCTGGATCGGAGCCCGGGGAGCGTCATCGAGCTGAACGTGTGCCAAGAACTCGGAGGTGCCGGAGTAACGGTGCTTGGATTGGTTGGACCGGGAAGATGTACGACTACTTCCTCTATGTTGCGTCAACGCTTCCGCTTCGGTCTACGAGGGTACGTAGTCAACACTCTCCCCTCTCGTTGCTATGCATCACCATGATCTTGCGTGTGCGTAGGATTTTTTTTGAAATTACTACGTTTCCCAATAGTGGCATCCGAGCCTAGGTTTTATGTGTTGATATTATATGCACGAGTAGAACACAAGTGAGTTGTGGGCGATATAAGTCATACTGCTTACCAGCATGTCATACTTTGGTTCGGCGGTATTGTTGGATGAAGCGGCCCGGACTGACATTACGCGTACGCTTACGCGAGACTGGTTCTACCGCCGTGCTTTGCACACAGGTGGCTGGCGGGTGTCAGTTTCTCCAACTTTAGTTGAACCGAGTGTGGCTATGCCCGGTCCTTGCGAAGGTTAAAACAGCACCAACTTGACAAACTATCGTTGTGGTCTTGATGCGTAGGTAAGAATGGTTCTTGCTTAAGCCCATAGCAGCCACGTAAAACTTGCAACAAACAAAGTAGAGGACGTCTAACTTGTTTTTGCAGGGCATGTTGTGATGTGATATGGTCAAGGCATGATGCTAAATTTTATTGCATGAGATGATCATGTTTTGTAACCGAGTTATCGGCAACTGGCAGGAGCCATATGGTTGTCGCTTTATTGTATGCAATGCAATCGCCCTATAATGCTTTACTTTATCACTAAGCGGTAGCGATAGTCGTAGAAGCATAAGATTGGCGAGACGACAATGATGCTACGATGGAGATCAAGGTGTCGCGCCGGTGACGATGGTGATCATGACGGTGCTTCGGAGATGGAGATCACAAGCACAAGGTGATGATGGTCATATCATATCACTTATATTGATTGCATGCGATGTTTATCTTTTATGCATCTTATCTTGCTTTGATTGACGGTAGCATTATAAGATGATCTCTCACTAAATTTCAAGATAAAAGTGTTCTCCCTGAGTATGCACCGTTGCCAAAGTTCGTCGTGCCCAGACACCACGTGATGATCGGGTGTGATAAGCTCTACGTCCATCTACAACGGGTGCAAGCCAGTTTTGCACACGCAGAATACTCAGGTTAAACTTGACGAGCCTAGCATATGCAGATATGGCCTCGGAACACTGGAGACCGAAAGGTCGAGCGTGAATCATATAGTAGATATGATCAACATAGTGATGTTCACCATTGAAAACTACTCCATCTCACGTGATGATCGGACATGGTTTAGTTGATTTGGATCACGTGATCACTTAGATGATTAGAGGGAGTCTATCTAAGTGGGAGTTCTTAAGTAATATGATTAATTGAACTTAAATTTATCATGAACTTAGTTCTGGTAGTATTAGCATATCTATGTTGTAGATCAATAGCTCGCGTTGTTGCTTCCCTATGTTTGTTTTGATATGTTCCTAGAGAAAAACTATGTTGAAAGATGTTAGTAGCAATGATGCGGATTGGATCCGTGATATGGGGTTTATCCTCATTGCTGCACAGAAAAATTATGTCCTTGATGCACCGCTAGGTGACAGACCTATTGCAGGAGCAGATGCAGACGTTATGAACGTTTGGCTAGCTCAATATGATGACTACTTGATAGTTTAGTGCACCATGCTTAACGGCTTAGAATCGGGACTTCAAAGACGTTTTGAACGTCATGGACCATACGAGATGTTCCAGGAGTTGAAGTTAATATTTCAAGCAAATACCCGAGTGGAGAGATATGAAGTCTCCAACAAGTTCTATAGCTACAAGATGGAGGAGAATCGCTCAAGCAGTGAGCATGTACTCAGATTGTCTGGGTACTACAATCGCTTGAATCAAGTGGGAGTTAATCTTCCAGATAAGATAGTGATTGACAGAATTCTCTAGTCACCATCACTAAGTTAATGAACTTCGTGATGAACTATAATATGCAAGGGATAACGGAAACAACTCCCAAGCTCTTCGTGATGCTGAAATCGACGAAGGTAGAAATCAAGAAAACATCAAGTGTTGATGGTTGACAAGACCACTAGTTTCAAGAAAAGGGTAAAGGGAAGAAGCGGAACTTCAAGAAGAACGGCAAGCAAGTTGCTGCTCAAGTGAAGAAGCGCAAGTCTGATCCTAAGCCTGAGACTAAGTGCTTCTACTGCAAAGGGACTGGTCATTGGAAGTGGAACTGCCCCAAGTATTTGGCGGATAAGAAGGATGGCAAGGTAAACAAAGGTATGTTGGATATACGTGTTATTGATGTGTACTTTCCTAGTGTTTATAGCAACCCCTCGGCATTTGATACTGGTTCAGTTGCTAAGAGTAGTAACTCAAAACGGGAGTTGCAGAATAAACAAAAACTAGTAAAGGGTGAGGTGACGATGTGTGTTGGAAGTAGTTCCAAGATTGATATGATCATCATCGCACACTCCCTATACTTTCGGGATTAGTGTTGAAACTAAATAAGTATTATTTGGTGTTTGCGTTGAGCATGAATATGATTTGATCATGTTTATTGCAATACGGTTATTCATTAAAGTCAGGGAATAATTGTTGTTCTGCTTACATGAATAAAACCTTCGATGATCATACACCCAATGAAAATAGTTCGTTGGATCTCGATCGTAGTGTTACACATATTCATAATATTGAAGCCAAAAGATGCAAAGTTAATAATGATAGTGCAACTTATTTGTGGCACTGCCGTTTAGGTCATATCGGTGTAAAGCGCATGAAGAAACTCCATACTGATGGACTTTTGGAACCACTTGATTATGAATCACTTGGTACTTGTGAACCATGCCTCATGGGCAAGATGACTAAGACTCCATTCTCCGAAACAATGGAGCGAGCAACAAACTTGATTGGAAATAATACATACTGATGTATGCAGTCCAATGAGTGTTGAGGCTCACGGTGGGTATCGTTATTTTCTGACCTTCACAGATGATTTGAGCAGATATGAGTATATCTACTTGATGAAACATAGGTCTGAAACATTTGAAAAGTTCAAATAATTTCAGGGTGAAGTGGAAAATCATCGTGACAAGAAAATAAGGTTTCTACGATCTGATCGCGGAGACAAATATTTGAGTTACGAGTTTGGTCTTCAATTAAAACATTATGGAATAGTTTCACAAACTCATGCCACCTGGAACACCACAACATAATGGTGTGTCCGATCGTCATAACCGTACTTTATTGGATATAGTGCAATCTATGATGTCTCTTACCGAACTACCACTATCGTTTTGGGGTTATGCATTAGAGAAAGCCGCATTCATGTTTAAAAGGGCGCCATCTAAATCCGTTGAGACGACACAATCTGAATTATGGTTTGGCAAGAAACCAAAGTTGTCGTTTCTTAAAGCTTTGGGTTGTGATGCTTATGTGAAAAAGTTTTCATCCTGATAAGCTCAAACCCAAATCGGTGAAATATGTCTTCATAGGATACCCAAAGGAGACTGTTGGGTACACCTTCTATCACAGATCCGAAGGCAAGGCATTCGTTGCTAAGAATGGATCCTTTCTAGAGAAGGAGTTTCTCTCGAAAGAAGTGAGTGGGAGGAAAGTAGAAAACTTGATAAGGTAATTGTACCTTCTCCCTTATTGGAAAGTAGTTCATCACAGAAATCTATTCTTGTGACTACTACACCAATTAGTGAGGAAGCTAATGATGATGATCATGTAACTGCAGATCAAGTTACTACCGAATCTCGTAGGTAAACCAGAGTGAGATACACACCAGAGTGGTACGGTAATCCTGTTCTGGAAGTCATGTTACTAGACCATGACGAACTTGCGAACTATGAGGAAGCGATGATGAGCCCAGATTCCGCGAAATTGTTTGAGACCATGAAATCTGAGATATGATCCATGTATGAGAACAAAGTATGGACTTTGATGGATTTGCCCGATGATCGGCAAGCCATAGAAAATAAATGGATCTTCAAGAGGAAGACGGACGCTGATAGTAGTGTTACTATCTACAAAGCTAGACTTGTCGAAAAAGGTTTTTGACAAAGTTCAAGGTGTTGACTACGATGAAATTTTCTCACTCGTAGCGATGCTTAAGTCTGTCCAAATCATGTTAGCAATTACCGCATTTTTATGAAATCTGGCAAATGGATAAACAAAACTACATTCCTTAATGGATTTAAAGAAGAGTTGTATATGATGCAACCAGAAGGTTTTGTCAATCTTAAAGGTGCTAACAAAATATGCAAGCTCCAACGATCCATCTATGGACTGGTGCAAGCATCTCGGAGTTGGAATATACGCTTTGATAAGTTGATCAAAGCATATAGTTTTATACAGACTTGCGGTGAAGCCTGTATTTACAAGAAAGTGAGTGGGAGCAATACAACATTTCTGATAAGTATATGTGTATGACATATTGTTGATCGGAAATAATGTAGAATTATTCTGCAAAGTATAAAGGAGTGTTTGAAAGGATTTTGTCAAAGAAAACCTCGGTGAAGCTTCTTACATATTGAGCATCAAGATCTATAGAGATAGATCAAGACGCTTGATAAGTTTTTTTTCAATGAGTACATACCTTGACAAGATTTTGAAGTAGTTCAAAATGGAACAGTCAAAGAAAGAATTCTTGCCTGTGTTACAAGGTGTGAAATTGAGTAAGACTCAAAACACGACCACGACAGAAGATAGAAAGAGAATGAAAGTCATTCCCTATGCCTTGGCCATAGGTTCTATAAAGTATGCCATGCTGTGTACTAGATCTATTGTATACCCTACACTGATTTTGGCAAGGGAGTACAATAGTGATCTAGGAGTAGATCACTGGCCAGCGGTCAAAATTATCCTTAGTGGAATAAGGATATGTTTCTCAATTATGGACATGACAAAAAGGGTTCATCGTAAAGGGTTACGTCGATGCAAATTTTGACACTGATCTAGATGACTCTAAGTCTCAATCTGGATACATATTGAAAGTGGGAGCAATTAGCTAAGAGTAGCTCCGTGCAGAGCATTGTTGATATAGAAATTTGCAAAATACATACGGATCTGAATATGGCAGACCCGTTGACTAAACTTCTCTCACAAGCAAAACATGATCACACCTTAGTACTCTTTGGGTGTTAATCACATAAGCGATGTGAACTAGATTACTGAATCTCGTAAACCCTTTGGGTGTTGGTCACATGGCGATGTGAACTATGGGTGTTAATCACATGATGATGTGAACTATTGGTGTTGAATCACATGGTGATGTGAACTAGATTATTGACTCTAGTGCAAGTGGGAGACTGAAGGAAATATGCCCTAGAGGCAATAATAAAGTTGTTATTTATTTCCTTATATCATGATAAATGTTTATTATTCATGCTAGAATTGTATTAACCGGAAACATAATACATGTGTGAATACATAGACAAACAGAGTGTCACTACTATGCCTCTACTTGACTAGCTCGTTAATCAAAGATGGTTATGTTTCCTAACCATGGACAAAGAGTTGTTATTTGATTAACGGGATCACATCATTAGATGAATGATCTGATTGACATGACCCATTCCATTAGCTTAGCACCCGATCGTTTAGTATGTTGCTATTGCTTTCTTCATGACTTATACATGTTCCTATGACTATGAGATTATGCAACTCCCGTTTACTGGAGGAACACTTTGTGTGCTACCAAACGTCACAACGTAACTGGGTGATTATAAAGGAGCTCTACAAGTGTCTCCAAAAGTACATGTTGGGTTGGCGTATTTCGAGATTAGGATTTGTCACTCCGATTATTGGAGAGGTATCTCTGGGCCCTCTCGGTAATGCACATCACATAAGCCTTGCAAGCATTGCAACTAATGAGTTAGTTGCGAGATGATGTATTACGGAACGAGTAAAGAGACTTGCCAGTAACGAGATTGAACTAGGTATTGAGATACCGATGATTGAATCTCGGGCATGTAACATACCGATGACAAAGGGAACAACGTATGTTGTTATGCGATCTGACCGATAAAGATCTTCGTAGAATATGTAGGAGCCAATATGAGCATCCAGGTTCCGCTATTGGTTATTGACCGGAGACGTGTCTCGGTCATGTCTACATTGTTCTCAAACCCGTAGGGTCCGCACGCTTAAGGTTTCGATGACAATTATATTATGAGTTTATGAGTTTTGATGTACCGAAGGAGTTCGGAGTCCCGGATGAGATCGGGGACATGACGAGGAGTCTCGAAATGGTCGAGACGTAAAGATCGATATATTGGACGACTATATTCGGACATCAGAAAGGTTCCGAGTGGTTCGGGTATTTTTCGGAGTACCGGGGAGTTACGGGAATACGGGAGAAGAAGTATATGGGCCTTATTGGGCTTTAGGGGAGAGTGAGAGGCAGGCCGCGCGCCCCCCAAGGCCTAGTCCGAATTGGACTAGGGGGAGGGGCTGCGCCCCCTCCTTCCTTCTCTTCCCTCTTCCCCTTTCTTGTCTCCTACTCCTACTACATGGAAGGACTCCTAGTTGGACTAGGAAAGGGGGAATCCTACTCCCGGTGGGAGTAGGACTCCCCTAAGGCGCGCCATAGAGAGGGCCGGCCCTCCCCTCCTCCACTCCTTTATATACGGGGGCAGGGGGCTCCCCATAGACACACAAGTTGATCTTCGTGATCGTTCCTTAGCCGTGTGCGGTGCCCCCCTCCATGATATTACACCTCGGTCATATTGTAGCGGTGCTTAGACGAAGCCCTGCGACGGTTAAACATCAAGATCGTCACCACGCCGTCGTGCTGACGGAACTCCTCCCCGAAGCTTTGCTGGATCGGAGCCCGGGGAGCGTCATCGAGCTGAACGTGTGCCAAGAACTCGGAGGTGCCGGAGTAACGGTGCTTGGATTGGTTGGACCGGGAAGACGTACGACTACTTCCTCTACGTTGCGTCAACGCTTCCGCTTCGGTCTACGAGGGTACGTAGACAACACTCTCCCCTCTCGTTGCTATGCATCACCATGATCTTGCGTGTGCGTAGGAATTTTTTTGAAATTACTACGTTCCCCAACAACCGGGACCAGGAGCGGTTGTATCGCTGCAGAGAACACAGTAACGATTGGATTTTTAGGGTTGCTATATAAGGATGCTTCTTCTACCTACCACACCTACCTCTAACCTCTCTCTTTCCACCATTAACGCTACTCAAGCTCTCTTTGCCGGATCTCTCTCTCTAGCCACTCAAACTTGTTGATTTGATAGCGATTGAAGGAGGAGACCTAGATCTACACTTCCACCATTTGCTTCCCATACTTTCTTGTGTGGATTTTGTTACTCTTGGGTGCTTTGTGCACCCTAGATGGTTGAGGTCACCTCAGAGCCATATTCCATTGTGGTGAAGCTTCGTGGTTTCGTTGTGAGCCTCCAATTAAGTTGTGGAGTTTGCCCCAACCTTGTTTGTAAAGGTCCGGTTGCTGCCTCCAAGGGCACCAATAGTGGAATCACGGCATCTCGCATTGTGTGAGGGCGTGAGGAGAATACGGTGGCCCTAGTGGCTTCTTGGGGAGCATTGTGCCTCCACACTGCTCTAATGGAGACGTACTTCCCCTCAAAAGGAAGGAACTTCGGTAAGACATCCTCGTCTTCACCAGGTCCACTCTTGGTTATCTCTTACCTTTACTTGTGCAAGCTCATTAGTGTTACTTCTCTTGCTTGCGTGTTTGTTCGTTGTTGTTGCATCATATAGGTTGCTCACCTAGTTGCATATCTAGACAACCTACTTTGATGCAAAGTTTAATTTGGTAAAGAAAAGTTAAAAATTGTTAGTTGCCTATTCACCCCCCTCTAGTCAACCATGTCGATCCTTTCAACCCGGCATGTCAGAAGGTTTCCATGCAAAGATGTCCCGGTTCTCACGGATGAACTCGATGAGCGGGCTTTCCTATTTTGGATCCAAATTTGCACTGACGATGAACTGCTTGGATGAATCGCCAGGCACAAAATCAATTGTTTTGGTGTCATCAGCTGATTTAAATATCAACACCGGTTCATGCTCCATTGTTGGTTTCTTTAAAGACGTCATGACTGCCGGGTCAACATTATTTTATGAAACTTTAACTCCTCTGTTGCACAAACGGACTCAGCATAAGCGGCACCTCCTTATTCACACTGTTGGAAATATGCCCTAGAGGCAATAATAAATTGATTATTATTATATTTCCTTGTTCATGATAATCGTTTATTATCCATGCTATAATTGTATTGATAGGAAACTCAGATACATGTGTGGATACATAGACAACACCATGTCCCTAGTGAGCCTCTAGTTGACTAGCTCGTTGATCAATAGATGGTTATGGTTTCCTAACCATGGACATTGGATGTCGTTGATAATGGGATCACATCATTAGGAGAATGATGTGATGGACAAGACCCAATCCTAAGCATAGCACTAGATCGTGTAGTTCGTATGCTAAAGCTTTTCTAATGTCAAGTATCATTTCCTTAGACCATGAGATTGTGCAACTCCCGGATACCGTAGGAGTGCTTTGGGTGTATCAAACGTCACAACGTAACTGGGTGACTATAAAGGTGCACTACAGGTATCTCCGAAAGTGTCTGTTGGGTTGGCACGAATCAAGACTGGGATTTGTCACTCCGTGTAAACGGAGAGGTATCTCTGGGCCCACTCGGTAGGACATCATCATAATGTGCACAATGTGATCAAGGAGTTGATCACGGGATGATGTGTTACGGAACGAGTAAAGAGACTTGCCGGTAACGAGATTGAACAAGGTATCAGGATACCGACGATCGAATCTCGGGCAAGTATCGTACCGCTAGACAAAGGGAATTGAATACGGGATTGATTAAGTCCTTGACATCGTGGTTCATCCGATGAGATCATCGTGGAACATGTGGGAGCCAACATGGGTATCCAGATCCCACTGTTGGTTATTGACCGGAGAACGTCTCGGTCATGTCTGCATGTCTCCCGAACCCGTAGGGTCTACACACTTAAGGTTCGATGACGCTAGGGTTATAAAGGAAGTTTGTATGTGGTTACCGAATGTTGTTTGGAGTCCCGGATGAGATCCTGGACGTCACGAGGAGTTCCGGAATGGTCCGGAGGTAAAGATTTATATATGGGAAGTCCTGTTTTGGTCACCGGAAGAGTTTCGGGGTTTATCGGTAACGTACCGGGACCACCGGGAGGGTCCCGGGGGTCCACCAAGTGGGGCCACCAGCCCGGGGGGGCCACATGGGATGTAGGGAGTGTTCCTTGGCCTACATGGGCCAAGGGCACCAGCCCCACTAAGGCCCATGCGCCTAGAAGAGGAGAGGGGGCAAACCCTAAGGGCAGATGGGCCCTAAGGCCCATACACCCTGCGCCTCCCTCTCCTCCCCCCTCTTGGCCGCCACCCCTTGGCCATCTAGGGCTGCCGCCTCCCCTAGGGGTGGGAACCCTAGAGGGGGCGCAGCCCCTCCCCTTCCCCTATATATATGAGGCCTAGGGCTGCCCCATAACACACGGTGATTCGATCTCTCGTTGGTGCAGCCCTGCATCTCTCTCTCCCTCCTCTTCTGTGGTGCTTGACGAAGTCCTGCAGGATTGCCACGCTCCTCCATCACCACCACGCCGTTGTGCTGCTGCTGGATGGAGTCTTCCTCAACCTCTCCCTCTCTCCTTGCTGGATCAAGGCGTGGGAGACGTCACCGGGCTGCACGTGTGTTGAACGCGGAGGTGCCGTGCGTTCGGCACTTGGTCATCGGTGATTTGAATCACGACGAGTACGACTCCATCAACCCCGTTCACTTGAACGCTTCCGCTTAGCGATCTACAAGGGTATGTAGATGCACTCTCCTTCCCCTCGTTGCTGGTCTCTCCATAGATAGATCTTGGTGACACGTAGGAAAATTTTGAATTTCTGCTACGTTCCCCAACACACACTCCCGGGCTATTTTACGGCTTCCGTGAACTGTAATGGTGCCTTTATAACCCGGCATCTTGAGCTGCAGATATACATAACACGGCCGAGCCATGAACTTGGCGTAAGCCGGCCGTCCAAACAGAGCATGATATGGGCTTTTGATTTTAACCACCTCAAAAGTTAACGTCTTCGCTCTGGATTCATATTCATCCCCAAAGGCTACTTCCAGTTCAATCTTACCAACCGGGCATGCCAACTTGCCAGGTACAACACCGTGAAAAACAGTGTTGGATTGCTTAAGACTCTTATCAGTCAATCCCATCCGACAGAACGTCTCATAGTAGAGGATGTTGATGCTACTTCCTCCATCCATGAGCACTTTAGTGAATTTATATCCACCAACCTGAGGTGCCACTACCAAGGCTAAGTGACCCGGATTGTCTAACCCAGGGAGGATGATCTTCTCTGCTCCAAACAATAGGCTGTTCAGACCACCTCAAATAACGTGGAATTGCCGGCTCAACAGCATTGACAGCCCTATTATGAAGCTTCTGGTCCCTCTTGCATAAACTAGTGGTAAAAATACATGTTATTGTCCACTATTCAACTGTTTTGGGTTGCTCTGATATCCGGACTGTTGCTGCTGATTGCCTTGGCCGGGTTGTGGATTATAACCTCCCTTGTTACTCGTATGGTCCTGACCGTGAAAACTGCCCCCACCTGAACCGGTGCTCGGGCCATGAAAGCTACCACCGCCTGAACCGCCGCCAGGCCCGTGACTTCCATCAAACGTGTTTGAATTTTTGAATGCCTTCATGATTGTACAGTCCTTCCACAGATGGGTGGCTGGCTTCTCCCGGGTGTCGTGTCTTGTAGAAGGTTCATTCAATAGTTGCTCGAGGGTGGGACCTGACCCACATGATCGAGGGGGTTGCCTACCCTTGCGCTGTTGATTGTTGCCCTATGCATTGTGTTAGCCACAAATTCGTCAGCCTTACGTTTATTACCTCCTTGATTTGTCGGGTTATGCTGGTGACCCTTGCCGTTGCCGTTCTTCTTTCCCTTCCCTGTTTTCTCTTCATCAGACACGGGGTCCTTCGTACTATCAGAATCAGCATACTTGACCAGAGCCGCCATCAACTGGCCCATGTCATTGCAGTCTTGCTTGAGCCGCCCCAGCTTCTACTTCAGAGGTTCAAAATGACAATTTTTCTCCAACATTAAGACTGCCGAGCCGGCATCCATCTTATCAAATGAATGTATTATCTCCTTGACCCGGTGCACCCAATGGGTTGTGGACTCACCTTCCTCTTGCTTACAATTAGTCAGGTCCACGATTGACATAGGTTGTTTGCATGTGTCCTTGAAGTTCTGAATGAACCGGGCTTTTAATTCCGCCCATGAGCCGATGGAATTGGGGGGGGGGGGTAATCCTTTCAACCAAGTGCGAGCCGTTCCATCCAACATCATAGTGAAATACTTAGCCACTGCTGCATCGCTGACCTCCAACAGCTCCATTGCCATCTCATAACTCTCAATCCAGGCCCCAGGCTGCAAATCAGCCGTGTAATTAGGCACCTTACGAGGCCCCTTGAAGTCTATTGGCAAGCGCTCATTACGTATGGCTGGCACCAGGCAAGGGACACCTCATGTTCTTGTGGCTACTCCTACCTCAACAGAGGTTGCTGGATAAGCCGGAAAAGTTTGATGAGCCGCCTGCTCAGCTTCCAGTTGAACCGTCCACTCAGCCTCTTGTGGGAGCCTCTCCTGATCCGCTAAATTAAGGGCTCCAGCCTGTACCGGCTCATGCCTGCGCGGTTGATTGCGGCGTTGAGCATTACTTGACATTTCAGCTGAGTCCATATGCCTGCTATAGCTCGGGCTCCGGCTCGGGCGAGGGGTTGAATGGATTTTGTCTCGACTGTAAGAGTACGCATCCTGCTGCGCCAGAGCCGTTTGAAGAAGTTCTCTCATCCTTCGTGTTTCACTTGCTGTCGGAGAGTCACCTTCCATCGGGGGAGCCGCCAAACGAGCCAACACAATAATGAGGTTTTCCAAAGGATTGGAGAAGTGACCTGGTGGTGTTGGCGCATAATGAGGCGGAGCGGTATACATGCGAGGTGGGTCCATGGCCCGCGGCTGAACCGGTGCTCCGGGTGTCATGATCCGATTTGCCTCCGGCGGGTTACTTGGACCGGCCCCGGGTGTATGGAAAAGGTTTCTAGGATCGAGCGTCAGAGGTAGACGTGACTGAGTTTTCTGATGCCTTCTCCTCATGACCTCGTTTGACGCATTCAGATCCACCAAGAGCCGGAAAGTCTCCACTTGAAGCTGCTGAGCCTGAGCGTCCAAAGCCGCCCGCTCCGCGGCCATCCTGACCTCTTCTGCTGCTAAATTTTCCTTGGCCTGTGCCATCTCTTCGCGTACCCGTACCACCTCCGCGTCATGCTAAACCTTATCCGCCGGCTCCACCATGGCAGTCAATAGAGCCGTCATCTTATATGTGAGATCCATTAGTATCTGAGCCGGGGGCGCGCAGGGTCTCCTGACCCGGCTGCTGCCGACCCGGTGGTTGTTGCTGTTGCAGCCGTGGAGTTCTGCCCGGGCTGAGTGCCTGCCATGAAGACTCCGCCTCGATTCAGCGGCTCAGAGGGGTCCGGAATACTGCTGCCATCGGAACAGCCCCCAAGCATGCCATCATGCAGCTGATACAAAGAATCTGTCTCGCCTGTTGATGACATAGCATCAGAATAGATGGCCGTCTCACCGCCATCCACTAACTCGTCCGAGTATTCACCTCCATGGATGCAACCCACAAAGGCACGTGTTACGGCTGGTCAGGTCCGTGCGGGTCTCGCGCGCTGAGCCGTCTCGATGATGTTGGTGCAGACGTCCGGCTCAGGGCCCGATTCGCCGATCCGGCCGATGAAGACATGAATTTTGCCAAAGGGGACCCGGTAGCCGTACTCAATTGAGCCGGCCTCGGGGCCCCAGCCTTCGTCGTCGATGTAGAGCTTGCCGCGACGACTCTTGGTCATCCGGCCCACAGTGTATCCCTTGAGCCCTTCGAAGTTGCCCTTCAAGAACTCAAATCCACCGTGCGCTGGCCCCACGGTGGGCGCCAACTGTCGTGGAATTGTCACGGCAGATGTCCTAGCAGAAGGACTTAGTCGTAGGCCATCGCAACTAGGAAGCTTAAAGGGGTTAATCGGGACAAGGGACACGAGAGGTTTATACTAGTTCGGCCCCTTACGATGAAAGTAAAAACCTACGTCTAGTTGTGTTGGAATTGCTGGGGTTTTGATCACCAAGAGGCTAATCCGCCGGCTTGGTTATCGATCTCTTGTTTTCTTACCCTAAGCCGCCTCCGGGTCGTCCCCTTATATACACGGGTTGACGCCTGGCGGCCTACGGAGTCCCGACCGACTCATAAAGCGTGTCCGGCTCGGTGACTTCTTTTATATGCTTTTCTTTACAAGTCTTTCCTTACATACGGCGGTTTACAATATTGGGCCTTAAGCCGCCTCTGGGCTTAGGCCTTCTATAAGCCTTAATAAACTATCGTCTTGAATGTTTACTGGGCTTTCTTTGTGACCCGCCATTGGGGCTGACCCGGCCCCTCCTGAGCGGGTCATACCTGGTAGCTATATCCCCAACACATTGTATATTTTTCATATACATGTTGAACATTTTTTAAATACATTTTTAAATAGATTTTTTGAACTTTCTTCAAATACATGTTGAACATATTTTAGTGGCATAAACTTTTTTCTATAACTACATAAACATTTAAAAAAATTGTGTCTACATATTTTTGGAATGCATGAATATTTTTAATGTTACATACATTTCTTTCAAATGGTACGAAACATATTTTTTGAAGAATGGAAACATTTCCTTTATGTTGTATTAACATTTTCTAGAAATGGCACAAACATATTTTTGAAATGCGTGAATTCTATTGTAAAGGTACAACATTTTTTTATACATTGCATAATCATCTTTTTAAATGAGGCAAACATTCTTTTTAATGCGTGAACGCTTTTTAAATGACACATACACAATTTTAATGCTATCACATTTTTAAAATATGCAAAGATTTTTTTATAGTGTATAAACATTTTTCTAAATTTTCACAAACATTTTTGAAATGGGTGAACATTTCTCTTAAATGTGAAGGACATTTTTTAGAAACAGACAACCAATTTTAATACCCTTAAACATTTTTAGACGTACATGAACATCTTTCTTTTTCAAACACGCTAGTTTAACCGAAATAGTGGAGAAACCCCCCAAAGAAAGAGAAAACGGAAGAGAAAAACCATTGAGCGTTTGCCGCGTTCATCTTTTGCTTTTTGAGCATAACGTGCTGTTGGCCTCTTTTTTCTTCTAGATGAAGTGTGTTGCTTTTACATGGATATGCGTTTTTTAGTGGAAGGAAGTTTTTAGGGGAAGCGGCGTTGCTTTATTGATTAATGAGGTCCAAAGGAATTATTGTTACAGTATCATGTGGCTGTAGCAACCAGACATATCTAATCAAGGCCAAAGAAAAGCAAAAATTGATCTAAGCCGTCTACTTCAAAATTCCTACTTCTAGTCTCATGAATAAAATTACAAACTTCAAACTCTCTCGGCTCTTCTTGATTTCCTTGACGATGGCACCACGTTTCCCGCCCGTGTCACAACTAATGTCATTCATCACCATTCTGCAATCTGAAGATATAAGGATCGTCGTGAGCAGGCCAATGCTTCAAGAGATGGAACATCACAAACACCTTGTAGTGTGATCGAAGAAGAGACAAGATAACGCCCGTGCTCGTCTCGACAAATTATTGCCACCGCTCCTCTATTTTCAAGCTAGTGTGGCCACTGCATCAACGTTAAGTTTTGGCCCTCCCAGAGGTGGGCAGGTCCAGGGTTGCTGGTTATTGGCTGGAACCTGCAATACCACCCTCGACTTGTCCTTGAGAAAAGACGCAAGCTCGGACAGAAAGAAGTATGTTGGTAGTTACGAAGAGGCGCACGCGCTATAGTAGTGTTGTTTTTGAGCCACGAGTCATTATTAGGACTTACAAGAAGGTAGAAATAGGTTTTTTTTTTTTTTGAAACTGAGGTAGAAATAGCAGCTTCCTCCAAAAGAGACCTCCAATTTACGGACAAGCGGGATGTGAAGCGCTGAAACGTGCACCCCGCGTTCCCTTTTGGGCCAACTTATCTATGGGGCGGACACCCTTTTTTGGTTTCTCTCCCTTGTTTTTCTTAAATTTTGTTTTTTGCTTATTTAAATCATATTTAAGATTTGCAAAATATTCATATTTTTTTAAAAAACCTAAAATTTACAAATGTTCATGAATTTGAAAAGTTGTTCGTGGATTTAAAAAACTGCCAATTTTTTAGGTGTTTAAAATTTTCAAAAACAATGTTGCAAAATCGAAAAAATGTTCTCTAGTTTGGAAAAAATGTTCATCACTTGGAAAAATCTTCATAAATTTTGGTAGATTCAAACAATATCCGTGAAATTCTATAAAATATTATTGTATTCCTTTTGATTAACAAAATTGAATATGGTGATTTGTTTGAATTGGATGAACTTTTTATTGAAATTCTTGATTTTTCTGAAAATAATATGAAATTTTTTTGAATTGTGATGAATTTTTTTTGATTTGATGGAAAAAGTGAATTTCATAAAAAAAATTGAATTCAATGAACAATTTTTGAATTGAATGAATGTTTTTGAATTCAATGAACAAGTTTTGAAACTGATAATTCAATGTACATTTTTGAATGTTATGATTATGTTTTAATTTCATGATCAAAATTTGAATCTCAAAGAATATATTTGGAATTTTGTGAACAACTTGTGGATTTGATGAAACAAATGTTGAATTCAATGAGAATTTTTTAACTTTTATAAATAGTATTTGAATTTGATGAACACAAAATATTAATGAAAAAGGAAAAACAGAAAATTAAAGCAATTTATTTTTAAATAAAAAATAAGATGAAAAAACATGAAAAAAAGCAATAAAAAGTAGTCCAGGAAGGATCTAGAACTACAAAAACCGAAAGATCGATCCCGCGCTGGGCCGACCCCATTCACTTAGGACGTGTTTGGTAGGCTGCATCAAGCCCTACCAAGTTCTGGCAGGCTAAGTACTCTGTTGTTTGGTTGCTTGACCTGCACACATAAACTGGCTCGCCCGAAACTTAAAGCGCTCTCAGTCAGGCCCGTGGGGAACACCCAGATCGATCATTTTTCCAGATGCAGGCTCGGCCTAGTGCAATTTACACTACGATGAGGATGCGAGATGGGCTTGATGCAGCCTACCAAATGACATGCAGATCATGGCCCAAAGCATGTATACTCTCTGAGAATGTACCTAAACACGTCCTTAGCTAGCACGGGGGGGGGGGGGGGGGGGGGGTGGGGGGGGTGCGCTTTTGGTCAAGTACCCGTGTACTTACGTGGGGAATAGAAATCACCCCTTCAAAGTGAGGGCGCTGATATGTCTCGCCTTTAGCAACACGAGAGGAAGTTTCACTAAGGCCGAGGTCCATATGGGCTGGCTCATCGCGTCGCTGACCAGAGGCCACAAGCGATATTCTTATTATTTTTATGTTTTCTCTTTCAGAATTTTTTTTATGTTTTTTGTTCCCCTTTTTATTTTATTTTACATTGTTTATAGTTCCAAATGTTCTATTCTACAAAAATACTTTACAAAAAACATTTGAAAAATGTTAATCAAGCATTTAAAAAAAAGTTAAATGTGTAGATATAAATTTTTATTATGTATACAACATGAAATGTGTATAGGAAAAATGTTGACAATTTCTTTGAAAATTGTAATCCAATTATTATTTTTGAATAAGTGTACGAAAAATGTTAAACTTGTACTTGTAAGTCTTGACCATGTACTCAAAAAATGTTGAGCTTGTATTTGAAAAATGTTAAATGTGTCTAGAAAAAATATTGACCATGTTTAAAAAATGTTAAACTTGTTTTTGAAAAAGGTTAAATGTGTGCAGAAAACATGTTTACCATGTATTCAAAGAATGTTAAACTTGTCTTTGAAAATGTTAAATATGTATAATGTTTTTAAACTTGTCTTTTAAAAATATTAAACGTGTATAGAGAAAATATTGAAAATGTACTAAATAACTGTTAAACTTGTATTTGAAAAATGCTAAATGTGTATATAAAAAATATTGACCATGTATAATTTTTTTAAACTTGTCATCATAAAATGTTAATTGTGTATAGAAACAATGTTCACCATGTATTAAATTTTTTTAACTTGCCTTTGAAAAATGTCAAATGTGTATAGAAGAAATGTTTACCATGTACTCAAAAAATGTTAGACTAATATTTGAAAAATGT
The DNA here is from genome assembly GCA_034509565.1 of Triticum monococcum. Taxonomy (NCBI): domain Eukaryota; kingdom Viridiplantae; phylum Streptophyta; class Magnoliopsida; order Poales; family Poaceae; genus Triticum; species Triticum monococcum. Next base: position 680,376,456 of record CM067845.1, read on the forward strand.
TCAATGTGTTCAGAGAAAATGTTGACCATGTATTAAAAAAATTAGACTTGTCTTTGAAAAATGTTAGATGTATATAGAATTTTTTTTGACAATGTATTTAAAAAATGTTAAACTTGTCTTTGGAAAATGTGAAATGTGTAAAGAAAAAAATGTTGACCATGTACTCAAACAATATGAAACTTGTCTTTTGAAAATATTAAATGTGTATAGAGAAAATATTGACGATGTATTCAAAGAATGTTAAACTTGTCTTTGAAAAATGATACATGTGTAAAGAAAAAATGTTGACATGTATTTAGAAAAGAAGAAAAATGAGTAAGAAAATAAAAACCGATAGAAGTAATGAAAGAAACAAAGAAAAACGAAAATAGAAAAAAAAACAGGGGAAGAAAAAAGAAAACCAAACAAAGAACGAAAGGAAACGGAAAAAGGAAAAACAAGAAAAAACCAATAGAAACAAGGAAAAGCGAATAAAAGCAGTGAATAACGGGGCTCAATTCGCCTATGTATATCCCGCCCTACTACTCTATCTAGGCTCCTTTTTCATCACAATTTTCTTTTAAAGTCCGCGTGAGTGGGCCGGCCCATTACTGTTGAAGCTTGCAGTAAGAGTTTCTACCGTCTCGCTTAATGCGAGATATAGGATAGCAACTAACTAAAGATCGTTCATCCCTAGCCTCCCCAAGGGTCACTTGGGGATGGCGCGCTCTTGGTGCTTTCTCCGGATTTTGTTTTTTTTGCACGCATTTTCTATTTTTTAGATGGGTTTTTTATGACTTTTTAGTTTTTCACCGGTCTTCCTTAGCTTTTGGACCCCAAATTGTTTTCAAGAAATCTTTTTTACACGGAAAATCACGTCTTCTTTTTCCTCTTTTCGCGAGAGGCACGGTTTTGCTTCCGTGAGAGGCACGGACGTGCCTCTCGGAAAGGTGGAAAAAGCGGTTTCTCTCTTTTTCTTTCGCGAGAGGCATGGTTTTGCTTACACGAGAGGCACATTCGTGCTCCCAAAAATGGCTTTCGGAAAGAAAAGAAAACGTGGTCCCGGTCTGTTTTTTTCCGGTTTTTCATGAAAAAAAGTGCGTCAAAACCTATTCACATGGGATCTAGTTTTGAAGATCTTGACGCGAGAAATACAACGGCGAAAACGGTTTGAGATTTGGACCCGCAGTTTAAGAGATAAATTATTTTGAATAAACGGATCTACCAAAAAAAGGAAACTCTCAGGTTGCGACAAGTGACGCACATGCAACGCGCCACTTGTTGCAATCTGGGGAGGTGGAAGCGATATTTGAAAGAAGTACTCCTCAATTAGTGATTTCGCGAGATATAGACGCCGTGCCAAAGTGACAGGTTGTATTTTCGTGGAAATCAAGAGAGGGGCTCAATCGAACAACAGTGATCTCTGTATGGATGGGCTAGCAAAGCCCATCAGACTAACTTTTGACGTGTTATTACTACCGTGAGCTAAACGGAATCTACCTTAAGAAAAGCTTGTGCTTAAGAACAAAAGCCGAGTGCTCAAATGTTGAGGGTGTATACAAAGAATGTTAAACTTGTCTTTAAAAAATGAAAAATTTGTATAGAAAAAATGTTGACCATGTATCGGAAAAGAAGAAAAAATAGTAAGAAAAAAACCAATAAAAACAATGAAAGAAACAAAGGAAACCAAAATTAAAACGAAAATTTAAAAGAAAAAACTGGGGAAGAAAAAAGGAAACCAAACAAAGAACAAAAGGAAATGGAAAAGGAAAAAAAACCTAGAGACAATCGAATAAAAATGAAGCAAAAAGAAAGAAAAGAAAAACAAATAAAAAAAGGGCAACCGTAGAAATCAGTGAAGACCGGGCTCAATTCGCCTCAAGTATATCCCTCCCTCTTACTTCATCCGTGCTCTTTTCTCTTCACTATTTTCTTTTAAAGTGTATGTGAGTAGGCCGTCCTGTTATTGTTGAAGCCTGCAGCTTAATGCGAGATATAGCCGCCGCGCCAAAATGATGGGTTGTATTTTCGAGGAAATCAAGAGATAGGCTCAATCCAACAACAGTCATCTCTTTATGCGTGGGCAAGCAAAGCCCATGAGACTAAACGGAATCCACCTTAAGAAAAGCTTGTGCTTAAGAAGAAAAGCGGAGTGCTCAAGAAGAAAAGCTGAGTTGAACACGTTGAAATCCGTGGGACGACGATCACTTTGCTCCGCTTTCCTTTTTCTGAAAAGGAATTCCTTCTGAAAATGAGCTAGCTTTGTCCCGCTTTCCTGCTCCAATCCTTGTCACAGGCACGCACCTGGCGATCCCTTGCCTTGCACCTCCGCCGCGGCGATCCCTTGCTGACATTCCGCACGTCGGCACCGACGCGACTAGCCCGGCTTTTACCTATTTTCGGGCCCTTTCCACTTTATTCGCGATACGCTTTTGCCTCAGAAATCCGTCGACCTCGATCGAGATCGATTCGCGCGTGTGATGCCGACTAGTCGATCGATCTCGACCTCTCTCGATCGAACCAGCATCAAACGGTAAAGGGTAAAGCGCCGCCGCCGCTCTGCGCAACCGTAAACATTCGCCGGTGACCGGACCGAGGCGTGCGCAGCAGGGCCGCAGCTGGCTGGCCGCCGTAGCTAGCGTTCCGTGTTCACCGGACCGGAGGCGCTCGCGACAAAACCGCTCGCCGCTCTCACGGCGAGCCAACCAATAATCCTCGGCGTCGTAGGTCACGTGAATTTGCTGTAGCGGTTCACCATAGCTCGAGGACAAACGCTGGTAGCAGTGCAAGTAACGGCTAGTAGTAGCTAGCTAGCTCTGCACTGTGATCGCCGAGGCGCTGGAGCGGACGGTAGCAAAGCACGACAGCACGTACGTGCTGGGGCGTCCACGTTGCTTGGCGCTTTGTCGCCTTTTTCCTTTGAGGCGCACACTTGCTCTGACTGCCGCGCGCATCGGTGTGCGTGACCACCCGATGGCATTGGCATCGCTTGTGCGTGCGGCGCCGTGCCTCTATATAAGGCAGGTCCCCGGGCTGGGCTGCTCACACACACCACACCAGCTCTATCCCTCCCTCCCCCAACACCCTGACATCCGAGCTCTAGTCGATTGATCCATGGAGGCTTCACGCAGGCTCCTCTCGGCGGCGCTCCTCCTCGTTCTGCTGCTCGCCGCCACAGGTACGTAGACGTACGCATAGCAGCGGTGCCGTCTGCCGGTGAGCTGTGTGGCACTTGGTTTGGTTCTGAACTTGTGAAGTTCTGATCTGAGTGGGGTTGCAGGGGAGCTGGGAGGGCCGGTGATGGTGGCGGAGGCGCGGACGTGCGAGTCGAGGAGCCACAGGTTCAGGGGGCCCTGCGTGCGCAGGTCCAACTGCGCCAACGTCTGCAAGACCGAGGGCTTCCCCGACGGCAAGTGCCGCGGCTTCCGCCGCCGCTGCTTCTGCACCACCCACTGCCACCATTAACAAGCCTCTCCTCCGGGTGATGCCTTCTTATTCCGCCTCTGCACTGCAGGGTGGCGGCCTTTATGCGAGCGTCCGTGCGTGTGCGTGTCCATGAATAAACCTCAGCTTGTCTCGGCAAGCTGGGTGCGAGTCCCTTCTTTGTTTTTTGTATGATTATTACCAGTGTGCATGCGTTGTTGTTTCTTGTTGGGTTTATGGGATTATCGCGGCCGGTCAATCCTTCTCTCATGTAGTAAGATTTTATTTTGGGCAAATCATGAATGTTGTATGCTTGTTCTCTCAGGCACTCACCCGCTCTGTATACAATTGGACATGCATGTCACATGGTACCTGTAGGTGTGATGTGCATACTACACTTCCGTGTGATCGCGCCATGTGCAGTGGCAGCTTTTTTTTTTGTGAGACAAATGTGCAGTGGCAGCTGACACCCGGCGTTACGCATGCGCAAGGACCGCTGCTAGACCTGAGCATTTCTTGGGCCGGGCTTTAAAAAGCCCAGCCCCGCAAATCCAATCCTGAGCCATGCCCGGTCCAGGATAAACGAACACTAATCCTCAAAAACATAAAATAAAAAAATAAACGAACACTATTCTATTTTTCTATCCTTTTTCGGGTAATGAATAGTACTTATCTTCTATTGAAATTAATTATTTTTTTCATTTTCAAAATATATTAATATATTAGTATGTTTTAGAATGAAATCATATTTTTAATACTAGTACAAATGCCCGTGCGTTGCAGCGGGAGAGAAAAAACACCACATCACTAACCCAATGACCCATCATGAGACATGACGACATCAACAAACTCCTTGAAATCCTCCACGCTGCCACGAGAGAAACAACATGTAAAGATGTGTTGCGCAAAAAACTTAATCATGTTAGTATTTCATAAATGTACTACAGGTGCATGCAATTTGAACCACAGAAATATCTACCTAGTTGTGTGTATGTCCGAACGTGTTTGATGGTATTGCTTAGTGATGCAAAAAAATATCATATTATATCAAAAAATGGTAAAGTGCATTTTAGTACAACGTCCTTGTTTTACTATGGAGGTGACACCAATTTCCATGAACCAGTGTCGGCCAAGTTCATGGACTTGGTAGCGGAGCACAGTTCGTGTCACATGATATTAGAAGAGTTGTACAAAGATCCTTCATCTCTGGCTAATATAATAAAGAAAAGTGCGGAGTTTGTGTCACATACAAGTGGGGCTCTGAGTCGGACTCTTAGTACTTTGGTGACGGGTGCTAGTGGGTTGAGCAAAAAATAAGAGAAAATATTTGCTCAGTTGTTAGGAAAACATAGCACATGACCAAAAATGAAGACTTTTATTTTATGATTTAATCATGTATTTTTTGGGGTGTTACAGTTAATTTTTTGCTCTTGAGTTACGAAAAAGCGGTTAAACAAATTTAGAAACAAAGAAAAAGTCATCAGTTCAGTAATTGAATAAGCCTCGGACCATGTAGAAAAACTATGATATTTTCTAGACATAATTACCAATGGTCCTCAATTAAACCACCAAAGAAAACAATTGTACGGTTAGTAAAGATGAACATTCATATTTTAGTAATCATGACTAACCTATGAGGTGCATATGTTATAGGTGGGTGGGATGATGATCGCACGGCAGAAGATGGAATCAAATGGTCAAAAATTTCAACTATCTCAAGTGTCATACAAATTTAGTTCAGTTTTTACTAAAAACACTCTAATTAATTAGTCCCAGAGACTAAATGCTTTAGTTTTTAACAATTGGGGGTAAATGACTATTTGTAAACATTTGATATAGTTGAAATTGTGAGCACACGAAAGGACGGAAAATATTATTTTTTTCAAGAAATCTACACTTCAATTTTTTTACCATTTGGCATAAAGCCAAAGGCGACTGCAAGATTTGTTCCTTTAAAAACTTTACTTGTCTGACGCCGTGTGTGGGCTTCTTATTGATCTTCTAATCAGCTTTGCATCTGCTGGAGAGATCCAGCGCTTGGTATGACGTTGTTTAATTGGCAAGTGCTCCAACGCATGCATCCCACTTTCCTTCTTTATGTTTCCTTCTACTTCCTTTCTCTCTCCTCCTATTTTTTCCCTCTTTCCTCTTTATTATTTCCTTATTGTTTCTTCCTCCCTCATTTATTCTTTCCTTCTATCAATTTCTTACGCATGCATCCCCCTTTCCGTATTTATTTCTCCTTTCTATTTTTTTTTCTCTTTCCTTCTATTTTCTTGCTCTTTCCTTTATTCTTTCCTCCAATTTCCTTCTGTATTTTCCTGTCACACCTGAAATCCCTAATTCCTTCTTCATTCTTTCTCTTTCCTTCCTTATTACGGTACATCTATTTCCTTATTAATTCCCGAGAAGCCTTCTTAATGGCTAGAAAAATCCAGGGCGTATATAAATTAGAAAGATTGGATTTAAGCGAGCAATGTGGGACTATTTAATAGGCTTATCAACGTTATAGGCCCTGTTTAGTTCATAAATCCTAAGACTTTTTTTAGTCCCAACTTATAAGTCTCAAGTCCCTAAAAAGTCCCTACATGTTTGGTTCCCTGGACTTAAGAGTCTCTATAAGGCCATATTATAACTATAAGTCCCTATAAGTCCCTTCTTGAGAGTCTTATTCTATAAGTCTCAAATGCCCACTTTAAGTCCCTATAAGTCGCTTCTGTTTGGTTTAGATAAGACTTATTTAAGTCTCTAGACCAATAAGTCCCTGAAAACAAACACCCTCGTAATATCACATAGCTTGAACTATATGAGTCGGTCGTGACAATTGTTGTTGTACATGAGGTTGAGAGTTTGAGGCGCACACCAGGTACTAATTTTTTTTCACTGGGCCGCCTTGCTGGGCCTGAACAATTTGGCCTATCCCAATAGAAGCACCTGTGCGTGGAAAATCATAAACAAAAAATAGTACCACCTCGGATAATAAAAAATCTTTAAAAATAATAATAATAATATGGGTGAACGGGTGAAAAAAGTTGACGAAACACACCTTGCTTTATTAGTAGGTATAGGTATAGATATAGATTTAGAGCCATAATATAGGCTCAGAAGCTCACATTCACTATATTACGTGGCAATTTCCTAAGAGAAAAAACCCAAGTGTGCTAACATTTTTTACGAAAGATATTTCTTTCCATTTCATTAACGAAACCCCCGCATGTCCTTACAAGATACAAACTGCTAAAAGAGCCATGAAGGCCTTTAATTTGAAATTTTCAAAATCCTATTTTTTCAGTTTCACAAAATTCTGAAAAACAACACAGATGTATGCAAGGATGTAATGTGTTTGTGTGTAAAATTTCAGTATGAAATTTCTTGATTTACGAGCTGCAAAAAAATTATGGACTATGAGGATGAACAATACATATGCTAAAAGCCCTAGATTAGCCCAGGCGAAGGAAACAGATACTATCTTTCTCTCAGTTTACAGTGCGTGTGCGTGCCCCTAGGTTGTCAATTTGACCAACCTAATACAAGTCATATATTACAAAAAATATACCAATATAAACTTCAGATGTTCTATTTTCAAACTGTATAATTTTTGTGTTATATAGTTTATATTAAAATGATAAAATTAACAATCTAGGTATACGCGTAGGACTTGTAAACTGAAACAGAGATAGTAGATCAATTTTTTACTTCACTTACCAAGGAGATTAGTTATCTTATGAATCTTCGTACTTGTTGTATTACTTATGTAGCCTGCTCACAAAATAGAGTTACTGATAGTCTAGCAAATTTTGACGAAGAACCATGACTTGGGTAGGTTCTGGCCTGATGAGTCTCTAGCGCTAGCTGCTGATCAGCTGATGATTGTAAGGACTTGGTGAGTTGAGTAATACAATTATTTCACCTGAAAAAAAAACTCAAAACATGTGTTCAATGGTGGACTCTTTTGTTTCGCAGGAACATGAGAATTATTAACGCGCAGTAATATCTTTGAACGTCGATAAGTGCCACACGTGTGGGCGTTAGAAGATCTGCTCACACATTTTGTGTGGTGTATAAGAGGAACAGCCCACACACCTACGTGTGGGCAAAAACAAGTAATGTCCACACACCTCTTTTTTCCCTCCTGAACCCTCTCATACATGTGCGTGTGGGCGAAATAGATAACGCACACACACCCCGTACGTCAGGCCTCGTACCTCGTGGCCCCGCACGTCCCGCGTGACAGTCACCGCGCATCCGCAGTTGCCATGGTCCAGACCCTCGTCCATGTTCGTTTAATTATAGTTGCCATGTCGCTGAACTACGGTTGCCATGTCGGACAACTACAGTTGCCATGGTTGCTCAATTGCAGTTGCCATCTCATGTCAAAAGTTCCAGATGTTATTTTTGGGCAACTGCGGTTGTTGCCATGTATGGTATGGTTTACTATAGTTGCCATGATTTGAAATCGTTAGGAGTTTGCCACCTACTAACACTAGACAGTTGCCATGTATGGTCTGGTTTTACTACAGTTGCCATGATTTGAAAACCTTAGGAATTTCCACCTACTAACACTAGGCAGTTGCCGTGTAGCGCTACAAAAAGACATGGCAAAACAACATGTTCGGGTAAAAAAGAGAGAGTTGCCATCTGCTTATAAGCACACTAGGGCAGTTGCCGTGTACCCTGCAAAAAACATGGCAACTGGCATGTTCGGGTAAAAAAAAGAAAGTTGTCACCTGCTTATAAAGCACACTAGGGCAGTTGCCATGTACATTACAAAACAAATGGCAAGTGGCAACTTGGGTGTGGGAGATGAGATGGGCGTGTGGGCGAGATGACAAATGCCCACACACCAGCCCTTGTGCGTGAGTGGAAAGTGCCGTGTGGGCGAACTGCTGAACGCCCACACACCGACCCCTCTCGTGTGATGAAACGGCCGTGTGGACGATCGGGTGAATGCCCACACACCAGCCCAGTCCTACGTGGCACTAGAAACATGCCAAGATTTGTGCGCTTATAAACGGACGCGGATTCACGCGTGTGGGCGAGATGCAAACGCCAAACGCCTACACGTGTGGGTGTTAATGTTTTAGATATCTTTACAATCATGATTGAGCAACTCAGCAATAAACAAAGGGGCCTCAAGCAGCCAAACATTGGCCTCTCTCTACACCCGCTCCTAGCACTAGCAGCTCATGCAAATTGGGATCTGCTCAGTGTCCACCTCTGTTTCACAAACCTGAACCAAAATCCAGGAAGTTCAACCGCAGTATCTTTAAGAGCATCTCCAGCCGCATCCCCAACAAGCCCTCTTTAGATTTTTTTTCCGCGCCGGCGCCCAAAAAATGGTCCAGTCGTGTTTCAGGAGTTCGTTTTTCACCGGCTTGGGCTGAAATTCACGCCGGCGTACCCAGACCAAACCTGGCGCGCTGGGGGGTGCCCGGGGCGCCGGGGCGAGCGTTTTTGACGCGAAAGAACTACGGGCCAGCCGCGTCAACGAGACGACGCCTCGTCTTCCCCCAGAACGCCTAGGTTTCCCGCGGGGAATCAATGGCAAGGCTGCTGCCGGTCAGCCTTGCCATTGATTCCTCACAGGCGGCACGTCACGGGCGGCGCGGCGACGCCTCCCCTCCCGCCACGCGTACACACGGCACGGGCTATAAAACCCGCCTCTCCCTCTCGCCGTTGGCCATACCAGCCCGAGCCCAAACCAGCCGCCGCGCCGCCGAGCTCCCCCGTCTCCGCTCTCTCCCGTCCGCGCCGCGAGCTCCCCCGTCCTCCCCTTCCCCGGCAATGGCCGAGCGCTTCCCAGGCGACGCCGTGGCGGCCAATGGCTTCGGCGCCTCTCATTCCAGGAGTGGGAGGGGTGGCTGCTTTTCTAGGCCAACATCCCGACGCAGCCAGACATGCACGTCGGGCCGATGGGGTGGAGGCTCAGCAACGGCGATGTCCCCATCCCCTCGGTGCTCGACGTCGACGCGCCCCGGCGTTTTTGCCGCTGAGGTCGACCACGTGCGGGCGTCCCTCACGGAGGAACAGCGCGCCCTCCCCCAATACGCCACCGACAACCACGCGGCGTGGGCGGACTACTTCCAGTGACGGCAGGCGCAACGGCTGGCGTCCATAAACGGGGCGCCAGTGGTCGGCGGCGTCAAGAACAGCAACGGCCGCCGCGTCTGGTGGGGCGTCCCAGGCCGCACGCTCCACGAGGTGCTGGAGTACCTCGAGGGTGGCAATAACCTGCCGCTGGCATACCCTGCCACGGCGGCCATCCCGCCTGATGAAGCTATGTACCTAGGGTAGGGTCATAGGCCTGACCTAGACGCCCTCCCCAAGGTCATCGCCCTAAAGCCAGAAGCATTCGAAGGGTACCATCATCCACTCGACCAGAGACATTCCACTCCGAAAAATCAATGACACTCGACCGTCATAGTAACCACTCGACCTACAGAAGACCTAAAACCACTCTGCACAACAACGGTCAGGCGTTTACTCATAGACTTAATTATCATTTATATCACTTAATTGCTGGCGTTACCAGTAACGTTCCACTCTTAATGTGCATTGAATCCTGTGTAACGGCGGAGAGCTGGGGTCCTGGCGCACTCTATATAAGCCACTCCCCTCCTCTGTAACAAGGGTTCACATCCTTTTGTAAACACACACATATACACAATCCAGTCGACCGCCTCCGGGCACCGAGACGGAGGGCTGTTACTTCCTCCGTGAAGGGCCCGAAGTCATAAACTCGTGTGTACAACTACTCCATAGCTAGGATCTTGCCTCCTCATACCTACCCCCCATTCTACTGTCAGTCTTAGACCCACGACAGTTAGCGCCCACCATGGGGCAGGTGTCTTAGCAGTTTGTTGGAGAAGTTGCAATTTTTCTGATTCCCATCATCATGGTTTCTGGCGAAGGATTGGCTGAGGGCCGTGAGATCCATCTTGGCGCGCTCGTCTTCATCGCCGACGGCTCCGCTTGGCTTCACGAGGCTCCACTCGACGTCGACGCGCTCCCCATCTGCGGGGCGACGCACTTCCGCGCGTGCGTCTGCGATGTCCTTATTTGACATCCGTCGACTCAGTATCAGTCGGCTCCTACGGCGTCCTCGCTCCCCGCTACTCGCCGGCGCAAGCGATCCGGTCGGTCAAGACTTCAGCTATGGGCGAGGCACGCGGTGGCCCGCCAATCGGCCACCCAACAAATCACGGCGATCGAGCCCGGTGAAACTCTCTACGGCCTGTTCGACTGGCTCCGTTGAGACTGCATTCGAGTGCGACAACAGTGACCCCGCGGCGGAAGTCTTGATGGTCAATGGACCACGCAGTCCTCCTGGCTTCCCTCGCGACGACGGTGGCGATGGCGTCGGCGATCCGTCGCGCGTCCATGAAGAGTACCGCCCCGAACCCCTCTCTTCGCAGCAGAGGGAAGATCTTTGCTGCCGCAGTGTGGATGCACTTCACACTCCTATTGTTGGAGAAACCCCCGAGGCCCGGGCCTTAGAGGAGGCGCGCCTGGCCAACTTGGCTGAGCGCACTCGACTGGAGAATCTCCAGCGCACACTCGACGAGCGTGCTTGGCAGCGGATTCCTGAGTCCAGTCGACGCCAACTTTTTCTGCCCCCCTACTTAGGTATACCGAACTCCGATCCTGAATCTCACAGCTGCAGCCCGAATAGCAGAGTCAATTCAGCCTTCCCAGTCGGAAGCTGGCCGAGATTTGATGCAGATCCGGGCTTTACTCCGAGCAGCAGGAGAGCAAAATAAAGCAGTATCTCAGTCACGGAATAGGATTCATAGCCGATCTGTGGTGGCAGACACTGTCCAATCTGCTCACAGCCCAAGATCGCCTCCGCGGCGTGAGGGACATGGGCACCGGCAGGATCAATACAGGAACCACGAGCAGTATGATCATCGACTCGACCACGATGACCGTCGTCGAGTGCCCACGCCTCCTCCTCCGAGTGGGCCATACGTGCATCCGCGGCAAGAGGACAAACGCCCCCATAGCGGCGAACGAAGAATTCCCGTCGACCCCAGAGAGCCAGGCTTTGATGCGAGATCTATTCTCGTTCAAGGTCTGGTTGACAGGAACATGGCACACAGAGAGGGCCATGATAGAGATTATCGACTGGAAGCAGGGTGCATGTTTCAGGTCCCGAGTGTTTCAGCAGAGCCATCAGAACAGAAGTGATTCCTCCCAACTTCAGATTGGCGACTGGAGTCAACAAGTTCACTGGCAAGTCCAAGCCTGACACTTGGCTTGAGGACTACCGAGTGGCTGTGCAGATCGGTGGCGGCAATGATGAAGTGGCCATGAAGCACCTTCCTTTGATGTTGGAGGGCTCAGCCAGAGCGTGGTTGAATCAATTAGCACATGGCAGTATATATAGTTGGGAAGAACTTGCCCGAGTGTTTGTTAGAACCTTTGAAGGTACATGCAAAAGGCCGGTGGGGTTGACAGAGCTGCAGTCCTATGTGCAGAAGCCGAATTAAACTTTGAGAGATTATATCCAGAGATAGATCACACTGCACCATACAATGAAGAATGTGTCAGATCACCAAGCAGTTTGTGCCTTCAAGGAAGGTGTTATGTACAGAGAGTTGAATCTGAAGTTCAGTCGGACAGGAGATATGTCCCTAAGCCGAATAATGGAGATTGCCACCAAGTATGCCAATGGTGAGGAGGAAGACCGACTCCGGAGTGGCAAGCACAAAACAGTCGCCCAAGAAACTGGAGGAGGGAATTCCAGTCAGAAACAGAAGTGCAAGGCCGAACCAGCTGCCCCTGGTGAAGCTTTAGTTGTGGCCCAAGGGAAATTCAAGGGGAAGCCCAAAGGGCCCTGGACTCCCAAGAAACTTAAATATCAAGATGAGAATGATGTGTTGGATTTACCATGCCACATTCATACCAAAAAAGATGAAGAGGGGAATCTCATTTACCCTAAGCACACCACTCGACAGTGTCGTCTCCTGATCCAACAATTCCGAGAGAAACAAACCCAAGGAGAAGGAGAAGGAGTCGGACAAGGGTGAGGAAAGGGAAGAAGATGATGATGGTTTTCCCAATGTCAATTCCACTCTGATGATTTTTGCTGATGTTGAGAGCAAAAGCCGATTGAAAGTTATTAACAGAGAGGTGAACATGGTTGCTCCGACAACACCCAGTTATCTGAAATGGTCCCAGACTGCCATCACATTCGACCAGTCGGATCATCCAGCACATATAGCCACCCCTAGGAGGCAGGCGCTGGTAGTCGACCCTGTTGTTGAAGGCACTCGACTGACTAAGGTACTGATGGATGGTGACAGTGGTATAAATATCCTTTATGCTGAAACTCTGAAAGGGATGGGCATTCCGATGTCCAAGCTTAGCGAAATAAATATGAGTTTTCATGGAGTTATCCCTGGCAAGAAGGCCCAGTCACTCGGCCAGATCGCCCTTGATGTGGTTTTTGGCGATTCCAAGAATTACCGCAAGGAGAGGTTGACATTTGAAGTGGTGGACTTCAAGAGTGCTTACCATGCTATTCTGGGAAGGCCCGCTTATGCACGTTTTATGGCTCGACCATGTTACGTGTATCTCAAATTGAAGATGCCTGGTCCTAGAGGGGTGATCACTATCACTGGCAATCGACAGAAGGCAGAAGAGTGCTTCTAGAAGGGCTCAAAAATTGCCGATGCACAAATGGCAGTAGTAGAATTGCAAGAGTACCAGAAAAATGCAGATCCGAGCGATTTGCCGCGAGCTAAGAAGCCTGCCACAGACTCTGCATTTCAGTTGTCTGGAGAAACGAAACCGGTTCATATCCACCCGACCAATCCCAATGCTGCTCCGACTCATATTTCAACGACACTCGACATCAAATAGGAAGAAGTGCTCATCCAGTTCCTCCGTGAGAACTGGGACATCTTTGCATGGAAACCTTCTAACATGCCGGGTGTACCCAGGGGACTGGCTGAGCATCGTTTGCGAGTCGACCCGAAAGTGAAACCTGCCAAGGAACATCCCCGACGATCCGCCGTCCAGAAGAGAAAAGCAATTGGTGAGGAAGTGGCTCGGCTCCTGGCAGCTGAGTTCATCCGAGAAATCTACCACTCCGAGTGGCTCGCCAATGTAGTCATGGTCCCCAAGAAGGACGATTCACTTCGCATGTGCATTGACTTCAAGCATATCAATCGGGCCTTCCCAAAGATCATTTTCCTCTCCCCCGCATCGACCAAATCGTCGACTCAACTGCGGGGTGTGAGCGTTTGTCTTTTTTGGATGCCTATTCCGGGTACCATCAGATCCGACTGTATGGACCTGATGAGATAAAAACAGCTTTCATCACTTCATTCGGATGCTTCTGTTATGTCACCATGCCATTAGGCCTAAAGAACACCGGAGCCACATTCATGAGGATGATCCAGAAGTGTCTGCTCACTCAAATCAGTCGGAATGTGGAAGCATACATGGATGACATTGTGGTCAAGTCACATAAGGGTTCCGACCTGCTGGCTGACCTTGCTGAAACCTTTGCCAACCTCAAAAGGTATGCTATCAAGCTTAATCCATCAAAGTGCACATTGGGAGTTCCTGGCGGAAAGTTAGTCGGTTTCCTCGTTTCCGAACGAGGGATCGATGCTAACCCAGAGAAAGTTGGTGCTATACTTCGGATGAAATGCCATGTGCGTGTGCAAGATGTCCAGAAGCTTACTGGTTTCTTGGCCGCCTTGAGTCGATTCATTTCTCGCCTCGGTGAAAAGGCATTGCCTCTTTACCGACTGATGAAGAAGTCTGATAAGTTCGAGTGGACTCCCGAAGCTGGTGCAGCGTTTGCAGAGCTCAAAGCCCTGCTTTCCACCCAGCCGGTGCTTGTTGCACCAATCAGCAAAGAGCCTTTACTGCTTTATATTGCAGCCACTGGAGAAGTTGTCAGTACAGTACTCACGGTCGAGCGGGAAGAAGAAGGAAAAGACTATAAAGTTCAGCGCCCAGTATATTACGTTTCTGAAGTTCCGACTCCATCGAAGCAAAGATATCTGCACTATCAGAAGCTTGTTTATGGGATTTACATGACCACGAAGAAGGTTGCACGCTATTTCTCTGATCATTCCATTTCAGTCGTCAGCGATGCTCCATTATTAGAGATTCTGAACAACAGAGATGCAACTGGTCGAGTGGCGAAGTGGGCGATTGAAATCCTTCCCCTGGACATCAAGTTTGAGGCAAAGAAAGCTATCAAGTCCCAAGCAATAGCAGATTTCCTCGCCAAGTGGATCGAACAGCAACTTCCGGCCCAAATTCACTCGGAGCATTGGACCATGTTCTTCGATCGCTCCAAGATGCTGAATGGATCTGGTGCTGGGGTGGTGTTGGTATCCCCCGTGGTGACAAACTCATCTATGTTCTCCAGATTCACTTTGACTTTTCCAACAACGAAGCCAAATATGAGGCACTCCTGTACGGGTTGCGTATGCCCATTTCACTCGGCGTCCGTCGCCTCATGGTCTATGGCGACTCGGATCTAGTGGTCAATCAGGTGATGAAGGAGTGGGATGTCACAAGTCCAGCTATGACTAGTTATTGCAATGCAGTGAGAAACTTAGAAAAGAGGTTTGAGGGGTTGGAGCTGTTGGGGAACGTTGCAGAAAATAAAATTTTTCCTACGGTTTCACCAAGATCCATCTATGAGTTCATCTAGCAACGAGTGATCGGATGCATCTACATACCTCGTAGATCGCGAGCGGAAGCGTTCAAAGAACGGGGATGAGGGAGTCGTACTCGACGTGATCCAAATCACCGGAGATCCTAGCGCTGAACGGACGGCACCTCCGCGTTCAACACACGTACGGTCAGCGTGACGTATCCTCCTTCTTGATCCAGCAAGGGGGAAGGAGAGGTTGAGGAAGATGGCTCTAGCAGCAGCACGACGGCGTGGTGGTGGTGGAGAAGCAGTACTCCGACAGGGCTTCGCCGAGCTCTACGTAGGAGGAGGAGGTGTTGGAGGGGAGAGGGAGGCGCCAGGGGCATGGGTGCGGCTGCCCTCCCTCCCCCCTCTATATATAGGGTCCCCAAGGGGGGGGGGGGCGCCGGCCCTGGAGATCCAATCTCCCAAGGGGGCGGCGACCAAGGGGGGTGGAGTGCCCCCCAAGGCAAGTGGGGCGCCCCCACCCTAGGGTTCCCAACCCTAGGCGCAGGGGAAAGGCCCAAGGGGGGCGCACCAGCCCACTAGGGGCTGGTTCCCCTCCCACTTCAGCCCATGGGGCCCTTCGGGATAGGTGGCCCCACCCGGTGGACCCCCGGGACCCTTCCGGTGGTCCCGGTACAATACCGGTGATCCCAAAACTTGTCCCAATGGCCGAAATAGCACTTCATATATATAATTCTTTACCTCCGGACCATTCCGGAACTCCTCGTGACGTCCGGGATCTAATTCTGGACTCCGAACAACTTTCGGTTTACTGCATATTCATATCCCTACAACCCTAGCGTCACCGAACGTTAAGTGTGTAGACCCTACGGGTTCGGGAGACATGTAGACATGACCAAGATGGCTCTCCGATCAATAACCAACAGCGGGATCTGGATACCCATGTTGGCTCCCACATGCTCCTCGATGATCTCATCGGATGAACCACGATGTCGAGGATTCAAGCAACCCCGTATACAATTCCCTTTGTCAATCGGTACGTTACTTGCCCGAGATTCGATCGTCGGTATCCCAATACCTCGTTCAATCTCGTTACCGGCAAGTCACTTTACTCGTACCGTAATGCATGATCCCGTGACCAGACACTTGGTCACTTTGAGCTCATTATGATGATGCATTACCGAGTGGGCCCAGAGATACCTCTCCGTCATACGGAGTGATAAATCCCAGTCTTGATCCGTGTCAACCCAACAGACACTTTTGGAGATACCCGTAGTATACCTTTATAGTCACCCAGTTACGTTGTGATGTTTGGTACACCCAAAGCACTCCTACGGTATCCGGGAGTTACACGATCTCATGGTCTAAGGAAAAGATACTTGACATTGAAAAAACTCTAGCAAATGAACTATACGATCTTGTGCTATGTTTAGGATTGGGTCTTGTCCATCACATCATTCTCCTAATGATGTGATCTCGTTATCAATGACATCCAATGTCCATAGTCAGGAAACCATGACTATCTGTTGATCAACGAGCTAGTCAACTAGAGGCTTACTAGGGACATGTTGGTGTCTATTTATTCACACATGTATTACGATTTCCAGATAACACAATTATAGCATGAATAAAAGACAATTATCATGAATAAGGAAATATAATAATAATGCTTTTATTATTGCCTCTAGGGCATATTTCCAACAGTCTCCCACTTGCACTAGAGTCAATAATCTAGTTACATTGTGATGAATCGAACACCCATGGAATTCTGGTGTTGAACATGTTTTGCTCTAGGGAGAGGTTTAGTCAACGGATCTGCTACATTCAAGTCCGTATGTACTTTACAAATATCTATGTCTCCATCTTGAACATTTTCACGAATGGAGTTGAAGCGACGCTTGATGTGCCTGGTCTTCTTGTGAAACCTGGGCTCCTTGGCAAGTGTAATAGCTCCAGTGTTGTCACAGAAGAGTTTGATTGGCGCCGACGCATTGGGTATGACTCCTAGGTCGGTGATGAACTCCTTCACCCAAATTGCTTCATGTGCTGCCTCCGAGGCTGCAATGTACTCCGCTTCACATGTAGATCCCGCCATGACGCTCTGCTTGCAGCTGCACCAGCTTACTGCCCCACCATTCAAAATATACACGTATCCGGTTTGTGACTTAGAGTCATCCAGATCTGTGTCGAAGCTAGCATCGACGTAACCCTTTACGACGAGCTCTTCGTCACCTCCATAAACAAGAAACATTTCCTTAGTCCTTTTCAGGTACTTCAGGATATTCTTGACCGCTGTCCAGTGTTCCTTGCCGGGATTACTTTGGTACCTACCTACCAAACTTACGGCAAGGTTTACATCAGGTCTGGTACACAGCATGGCATACATAATAGAACCTATGGCTGAGGCATAGGGGATGACAATCATCTCTTCTATATCTTTTGCCGTGGTCGGAAATTGAGCTGAGCTCAATTTCACACCTTGCAGCACAGGCAAGAACCCCTTCTTAGAATGATCCATATTGAACTTCTTCAATATCTTATCAAGGTATGTGCTTTGTGAAAGACCTATGAGGCGTCTTGATCTATCTCTATAGATCTTGATGCCTAATATATATGCAGCTTCTCCAAGGTCCTTCATTGAAAAACTCTTATTCAAGTAGGCCTTAATGCTGTGTAAGAGTTCTATATCATTTCCCATCAAAAGTATGTCATCTACATATAATATGAGAAATGCTACAGAGCTCCCACTCACTTTCTTGTAAACGCAGGCTTCTCCATAAGTCTGCATAAACCCAAACGCTTTGATCATCTCATCAAAGCGAATGTTCCAACTCCGAGATGCTTGCACCAGCCCATAAATCGAGCGTTGGAGCTTGCACACATTGTCAGCATTCTTAGGATCGACAAAACCTTCCGGTTGCATCATATACAATTCTTCCTTAAGGAAACCATTAAGGAATGCCGTTTTGGCGTCCATTTGCCATATCTCATAATCATAGAATGCGGCAATTGCTAACATGATTCGGACGGACTTTAGCTTCGCTACCGGTGAGAAAGTCTCATCGTAGTCAACCCCTTGAACTTGTCGATAACCCTTAGCGACAAGCCGAGCTTTATAGATGGTCACATTACCATCCACGTCTGTCTTCTTCTTAAAGATCCATTTATTTTCTATGGCTCGCCGCTCAACGGGCAAGTCAGTCAAAGTCCATACTTCGTTTGCATACATGGATCCTATCTCGGATTTCATGGCTTCTAGCCATTTGTCGGAATCCGGGCCCGCCATCGCTTCTTCATAGTTCGAAGGTTCACCATTGTCTAACAACATGATTTCCAAGACAGGGTTGCCGTACCACTCTGGTGTGGAACGTGTCCTTGTGGACCTACGAAGTTCAGTAGCAACTTGATCTGAAGTTTCATGATCATCATCATTAATTTCCTCTCTAGTCGGTGCAGGCACCTCACGAACATTTTCTTGAGTTGCGCCATTTTCCAGTTCAAGAGGTAATACTTCATCAAGTTCTACTTTCCTCCCACTTACTTCTTTCGAGAGAAACTCCTTCTCTAGAAAGGATCCATTCTTGGCAACAAAGATCTTTCCTTCGGATCTGAGGTAGAAGGTATACCCAATAGTTTCTTTAGGGTATCCTATGAAGACGCATTTTTCTGACTTGGGTTCGAGCTTTTCAGGTTGAAGTTTCTTGACATAAGCATCGCATCCCCAAACTTTTAGAAACGACAGCTTAGGTTTCTTCCCAAACCATAATTCATACGGTGTCGTCTCAACGGATTTCGACGGAGCCCTATTTAAAGTGAATGCGGCAGTCTCTAAAGCATAGCCCCAAAATGATAGCGGTAAATCGGTAAGAGACATCATAGATCGCACCATATCTAATAGAGTGCGATTACGACGTTCGGACACACCATTACGCTGAGGTGTTCCAGGCGGCGTCAGTTGTGAAACTATTCCACATTTTCTTAAGCGTGTGCCAAATTCGTGACTCAAGTATTCTCCCCCACGATCTGATCGCAAGAACTTGATTTTCCTGTCACGTTGATTCTCAACCTCACTCTGAAATTCCTTGAACTTTTCAAAGGTCTCAGACTTGTGCTTCATTAAATAGATATACCCATATCTACTCAAGTCATCAGTGAGGGTGAAAACATAACGATAGCCACCGTGAGCCTCAACACTCATTGGACCGCACACATCAGTATGTATGATTTCCAATAAGTTGGTTGCTCGCTCCATTGTTCCTGAGAACGGAGTCTTGGTCATTTTACCCATGAGGCATGGTTCGCACGTGTCAAATGATTTGTAATCAAGAGACTCTAAAAGTCCATCTGCGTGGAGCTTCTTCATGCGTTTGACACCTATGTGACCAAGGCGGCAGTGCCACAAGTATGTGGGACTATCATTATCAACCTTACATCTTTTGGTACTCACACTATGAATATGTGTAGCATTACGCTCGAGATTCATTAAGAATAAACCATTCACCATCGGAGCATGGCCATAAAACATATCTCTCATATAAATAGAACAACCATTATTCTCGGATTTAAATGAGTAGCCATCTCGTATTAAACGAGATCCTGATACAATGTTCATGCTCAAACTTGGCACTAAATAACAATTATTGAGGTTCATAACTAATCCCGTAGGTAAATGTAGAGGTAGCGTGCCAACGGCGATCACCATCGACCTTGGAACCATTCCCGATGCGCATCATCACCTCGTCCTTCGCCAGTCTCCGCTTATTCCGCAGCTCCTGCTTTGAGTTACAAATGTGAGCAACTGCGCCGGTATCAAATACCCAGGAGCTACTACGAGTACTGGTAAGGTACACATCAATTACATGTATATCACATATACCTTTCGTGATGCCAGCCTTCTTGTCCGCTAAGTATTTGGGGCATTTCTGCTTCCAGTGACCACTTCCCTTGCAATAAAAACACTCAGTCTCGGGCTTGGGTCCATTCTTTGGCTTCTTCCTGGCAGCTTGCTTGTCGGGCGCGGCAACTCCCTTGCCGTCCTTCTTGAAGTTTTTCTTACCCTTGCCTTTCTTGAACTTAGTGGTTTTATTCACCATCAACACTTGATGTTCCTTTTTGACTTCTACCTCTGCTGATTTCAGCATTGCAAATACTTTAGGAATGGTCTTTTCCATCCCCTGCATATTGAAGTTCATCACAAAGCTCTTGTAGCTCGGTGGAAGCGACTGGAGGATTCTGTCAATGACCGCGTCATCCAGGAGATTAACTCCCAGCTGAGTCAAGCGGTTATGTAACCCAGACATAGTGAGCATGTGCTCACTGACAGAACTATTTTCCTCCATCTTACAGCTGAAGAACTTGTCGGAGACTTCATATCTCTCGACCCGGGCATGAGCTTGAAAAACCATTTTCAGCTCTTCGAACATCTCATATGCTCCGTGTCTCTCAAAACGCTTTTGGAGCCCCGGCTCTAAGCTGTAAAGCATGCCGCACTGAACAAGGGAGTAATCATCGGAACGTGTCTGCCAAGCGTTCATAACGTCTTGTTCTGCAGGGAGAACAGGTGCTTCACCTAGCGGTGCTTGTAGGACATAATCTTTCTTGGCAGCTATGAGGATGATCCTCAGGTTCCGGACCCAGTCCGTATAGTTGCTGCCATCGTCTTTCAGCTTGGTTTTCTCTAGGAACGCGTTGAAGTTGAGGACAACATTGGCCATTTGATCTACAAGACATATTGTAAATATTTTAGACTAAGTTCATGATAATTAAGTTCATCTAATCAAATTATTCAATGAACTCCCACTCAGATAGACATCCCTCCAGTCATCTAAGTATAACATGATCCGAGTTAACTAGGCCGTGTCCGATCATCACGTGAGACGGACTAGTCAACGTCGGTGAACATCTTCATGTTGATCGTATCTTCTATACGACTCATGCTCGACCTTTCGGTCTTCTGTGTTCCAAGGCCATGTCTGTACATGCTAGGCTCGTCAAGTCAACCTAAGTGTTTGCATGTGTAAATCTGTCTTACACCCGTTGTATGTGAACGTTGGAATCTATCACACCCGATCATCACGTGGTGCTTCGAAACAACGAACTGTCGCAACGGTGCATAGTTAGGGGGAACACTTTCTTGAAATTATTATGAGGGATCATCTTATTTACTACCGTTGTTCTAAGTAAACAAGATGCAAAAACATGATAAACATCACATGCAATCAAATAATAATAGTGACATGATATGGCCAATATCACATAGCTCCTTTGATCTCCATCTTGGGGCTCCATGATCATCTTGTCACCGGCATGACACCATGATCTCCATCATCGTGTCTCCATGAAGTTGCTCACCAACTATTACTTCTACTACTATGGCTAACACGTTTAGCAATAAAGTAAAGTAATTTACATGGCGTTTCTCAATGACACGCAGGTCATACAAAAAATAAAGACAACTCCTATGGCTCCTGCCGGTTGTCATACTCATCGACATGCAAGTTGTGATTCCTATTACAATGGCATGAACGTCTCATACATCACATATATATCATTCATCATTCATCACAACTTTGGCCATATCACATCACAAAATACTTGCTGCAAAAACAAGTTAGACGTCCTCTAATTGTTGTTGCAAGTTTTACGTGGCTGCAATAGGGTTCTAGCAAGAACGTTTTCTTACCTACGTGAAAGCCACAACATGATTTGTCAACTTCTATTTACCCTTCATAAGGACCCTTTTCATTGAATCCGCTCCAACTAAAGTGGGAGAGACAGACACCCGCCAGCCACCTTATGCAATTAGTGCATGTCAGTCGGTGGAACCAGTCTCACGTAAGCGTACGTGTAAGGTTGGTCCGGGCCGCTTCATCCCACAACACCGTTGAAGCAAAATAAGACTCGTAGCGGCAAGAAAGTTGACAACATCTACGCCCACAACAAATTGTGTTCTACTCATGCAAAGAGAACTACGCATAAACCTGGCTCTGATGTCACTGTTGGGGAACGTTGCATAAAACAAAAATTTTCCTATGGTTTCACCAAGATCCATCTATGAGTTCATCTAGCAACGAGTGATCGGATACATCTACATACCTCGTAGATCGCGAGCAGAAGCATTCAAAGAATGGGGATGAGGGAGTCGTACTCGACGTGACCCAAATCACCGGAGATCCTAGCGCTGAACGGACGGCACCTCCGCGTTCAACACACGTACGGTCAGCGTGACGTCTCCTCCTTCTTGATCCAGCAAGGGGGAAGGAGAGGTTGAGGAAGATGGCTCTAGCAGCAGCACAACAGCGTGGTGGTGGTGGAGAAGCAGTACTCCGACAGGGCTTCGCCGAGCTCTACGTAGGAGGAGGAGGTGTTGGAGGGGAGAGGGAGGCGCCAGGGGCATGGGTGCGGCTGCCCTCCCTCCCCCCTCTATATATAGGGTCCCCAAGGGGGGGGGGCGCCGGCCCTGGAGATCCAATCTCCCAAGGGGGCGGCGACCAAGGGGGGTGGAGTGCCCCCCAAGGCAAGTGGGGCGCCCCCACCCTAGGGTTCCCAACCCTAGGCGCAGGGGGAAGGCCCAAGGGGGGCGCACCAGCCCACTAGGGGCTGGTTCCCCTCCCACTTCAGCCCATGGGGCCCTTCGGGATAGGTGGTCCCACCCGGTGGACCCCCGGGACCCTTCCGGTGGTCCCGGTACAATACCGGTGACCCCGAAACTTGTCCCAATGGCCGAAATAGCACTTCATATATATAATTCTTTACCTCCGAACCATTCCTGAACTCCTCGTGACGTCCGGGATCTAATTCGGGACTCCGAACAACTTTCGGGTTACTGCATATTCATATCCCTACAACCCTAGCGTCACCGAACGTTAAGTGTGTAGACCCTACGGGTTCGGGAGACATGTAGACATGACCAAGATGGCTCTCCGATCAATAACCAACAGCGGGATCTGGATACCCATGTTGGCTCCCACATGCTCCTCGATGATCTCATCGGATGAACCACGATGTCGAGGATTCAAGCAACCCCGTATACAATTCCCTTTGTCAATCGGTACGTTACTTGCCCGAGATTCGATCGTCGGTATCCCAATACCTCGTTCAATCTCGTTACCGGCAAGTCACTTTACTCGTACCGTAATGCATGATCCCGTGACCAGACACTTGGTCACTTTGAGCTCATTATGATGATGCATTACCGAGTGGGCCCAGAGATACCTCTCCGTCATACGGAGTGACAAATCCCAGTCTTGATCCGTGTCAACCCAACAGACACTTTTGGAGATACCCGTAGTATACCTTTATAGTCACCCAGTTACGTTGTGATGTTTGGTACACCCAAAGCACTCCTACGGTATCCGGGAGTTACACGATCTCATGGTCTAAGGAAAAGATACTTGACATTGAAAAAACTCTAGCAAATGAACTATACGATCTTGTGCTATGTTTAGGATTGGGTCTTGTCCATCACATCATTCTCCTAATGATGTGATCTCGTTATCAATGACATCCAATGTCCATAGTCAGGAAACCATGACTATCTGTTGATCAACGAGCTAGTCAACTAGAGGCTTACTAGGGACATGTTGGTGTCTATTTATTCACACATGTATTACGATTTCCAGATAACACAATTATAGCATGAATAAAAGACAATTATCATGAATAAGGAAATATAATAATAATGCTTTTATTATTGCCTCTAGGGCATATTTCCAACAATCTCCCACTTGCACTAGAGTCAATAATCTAGTTACATTGTGATGAATCGAACACCCATGGAATTCTGGTGTTGATCATGTTTTGCTCTAGGGAGAGGTTTAGTCAACGGATCTGCTACATTCAGGTCCGTATGTACTTTACAAATATCTATGTCTCCATCTTGAACATTTTCACGAATGGAGTTGAAGCGACGCTTGATGTGCCTGGTCTTCTTGTGAAACCTGGGCTCCTTGGCAAGTGTAATAGCTCCAGTGTTGTCACAGAAGAGTTTGATTGGCGCCGACGCATTGGGTATGACTCCTAGGTCGGTGATGAACTCCTTCACCCAAATTGCCCCCCAAGGCAAGTGGGGCGCCCCCACCCTAGGGTTCCCAACCCTAGGCGCAGGGGGAAGGCCCAAGGGGGGCGCACCAGCCCACTAGGGGCTGGTTCCCCTCCCACTTCAGCCCATGGGGCCCTCCGGGATAGGTGGCCCCACCCGGTGGACCCCCGGGACCCTTCCGGTGGTCCCAGTACAATACCGGTGACCCCGAAACTTGTCCCGATGGCCGAAATAGCACTTCATATATATAATTCTTTACCTCCGGACCATTCCGAAACTCCTCGTGACGTCCGGGATCTAATCCGGGACTCCGAACAACTTTCGGGTTACTGCATATTCATATCCCTACAACCCTAGCGCCACCGAACCTTAAGTGTGTAGACCCTACGGGTTCGGGAGACATGTAGACATGACCGAGATGGCTCTCCGGTCAATAACCAACAGTGGGATCTGGATACCCATGTTGGTGTTGGGGAACGTAGTAATTTCGAAAATTTTCCTACGCACACGCAAGATCATGGTGATGCATAGCAACGAGGGGGAGAGTATTGTCTACGTACCAACGCAGACCGACTGCGGAAGCGATCTCACAACATAGAGGAAGTAGTCGTACGTCTTCTTCCCGATCCGACCGGTCCAAGCACCGTTACTCCGGCACCTCCGAGTTCTTAGCACACATTCAGCTCGATGACGATCCTCGGGCTCTGATCCAGCAAAGCGATGAGGAAGAGTTCCGTCAGCACAACGGCGTGGTGACGATCTTGATGTACTGCCGACGCAGGGCTTCGCCTAAGCACTACAACGGTATGATCGAGGTGGAATTTGGCGGCAGGGGGCACCGCACACGGCTAAGGAACGATCTCAAGGATCAACTTGTGTATCTTGGGGTGTCCCCTGCCCCCGTATATAAAGGTTGGAGGGAGGGGGGCTGGCCGGCCAAAGAGAGGGAGGCGCAGGAGGAGTCCTACTCCTACCGGGAGTAGGACTCCCCCCTCCAATCCTAGTCCAACTAGGAATCCTTTAAAGGAGAGAGAGAGAGAGAGGTGGACGGCCCCTCTCCTAGTCCTAATAGGACTAGGGAGAGGGGGGGAGGCGCAGCCCTATGTGGGCTGCCCTCTCACCTTTCCACTAAGGCCCATGTTGGCCCATTTGGCTCCCGGGGGGTTCTGGTAACCCTCCCGGTAATCCGGTAAAATCCCGATTTCACCCGGAACACTTCCGATGTCCAAACATAGGCTTCCAATATATCAATCTTTACGTCTCGACCATTTCGAGACTCCTCGTCATGTCCGTGATCTCATCCGGGACTCCGAACAACCTTCGGTACATCAAAATGCATAAACTCATAATAACTGTCATCGTAATGTTAAGCGTGCGGACCCTACGGTTCGAGAACAATGTAGACATGACCGAGACACGTCTCCGGTCAATAACCAATAGCGGGACCTGGATGCCCATATTGGCTCCTACATATTCTACGAAGATCTTTATCGGTCAGACCGCATAACAACATACGTTGTTCCCTTTGTCATCGGTATGTTACTTGCCCGAGATTCGATCGTCGGTATCCAATACCTAGTTCAATCTCGTTACCGGCAAGTCTCTTTACTCGTTCCGTAATACATCATCTCACAACTAACATATTAGTTACAGTGCTTGCAAGGCTTATGTGATGTGCATTACCGAGAGGGCCCAGAGATACCTCTCCGACAATCGGAGTGACAAACCCTAATCTCGAAATACGCCAACCCAACATCTACCATTGGAGACACCTGTAGTACTCCTTTATAATCACCCAGTTACGTTGTGACATTTGGTAGTACCCAAAGTGTTCCTCCGGTAAACGGGAGTTGCATAATCTCATAGTTATAGGAACATGTATAAGTCATGAAGAAAGCAATAGCAACATACTAAACGATCGGGTGCTAAGCTAATGGAATGGGTCATGTCAATCAGATCATTAAACTAATGATGTGACCTCGTTAATCAAATAACAACTCTTTGTTCATGGTTAGGAAACATAACCATCTTTGATTAACGAGCTAGTCAAGTAGAGGCATACTAGTGACACTCTGTTGGTCTATGTATTCACACATGTATTATGTTTCCGGTTAATACAATTCTAGCATGAATAATAAACATTTATCATGATATAAGGAAATAAATAATAACTTTATTATTGCCTCTAGGGCATATTTCCTTCACTCTCCCACTTGCACTAGAGTCAATAATCTAGATTACACAGTAATGATTCTAACACCCATGGAGCCTTGGTGCTGATCATGTTTTGCTCGTGGAAGAGGCTTAGTCAACGGGTCTGCAACATTCAGATCCATATGTATCTTGCAAATCTCTATGTCTCCCACCTGGACTAAATCTCGGATGGAGTTGAAGCGTCTTTTAATGTGCTTGGTTCTTTTGTGAAATCTGGATTCCTTTGCCAAGGCAATTGCACCAGTATTGTCACAGAAGATTTTCATTGGACCCGATGCACCAGGTATGACACCTAGATCGGATATGAACTCCTTCATCCAGACTCCTTCGTTTGCTGCTTCCGAAGCAGCTATGTACTCCGCTTCACATGTAGATCCCGCTACGACGCTTTGTTTAGAACTGCACCAACTGACAGCTCCACCGTTTAAAGTAAACACGTATCCGGTTTGCGATTTAGAATCGTCCGGATCAGTGTCAAAGCTTGCATCAACGTAACCTCTTACGGTGAGCTCTTTGTCACCTCCATATACGAGAAACATATCCTTAGTCCTTTTCAGGTATTTCAGGATGTTCTTGACCGCTGTCCAGTGATCCACTCCTGGATTACTTTGGTACCTCCCTGCTAAACTTATAGCAAGGCACACATCAGGTCTGGTACACAGCATTGCATACATGATAGAGCCTATGGCTGAAGCATAGGGAACATCTTTCATTTTCTCTCTATCTTCTGCAGTGGTCGGGCATTGAGTCTGACTCAACTTCACACCTTGTAACACAGGCAAGAACCCTTTCTTTGCTTGATCCATTTTGAACTTCTTCAAAATCTTGTCAAGGTATGTGCTTTGTGAAAGTCCAATTAAGCGTTTTGATCTATCTCTATAGATTTTTATGCCTAATATGTAAGCAGCTTCCCCGAGGTCTTTCATCGAAAAACTTTTATTCAAGTATCCCTTTATGCTATCCAGAAATTCTATATCATTTCCAATCAGCAATATGTCATCCACATATAATATCAGAAATGCTACAGAGCTCCCACTCACTTTCTTGTAAATACAGGCTTCTCCAAAAGTCTGTATAAAGCCAAATGCTTTGATCACACTATCAAAGCGTTTATTCCAACTCCGAGATGCTTGCACCAGTCCATAAATGGATCGCTGGAGTTTGCACACTTTGTCAGCTCCCTTCGGATCGACAAAACCTTCTGGTTGCATCATATACAACTCTTCTTCCAGAAATCCATTCAGGAATGCAGTTTTGACATCCATTTGCCATATTTCATAATCATAAAACGCAGCAATTGCTAACATAATTCTGACGGACTTAAGCATCGCTACGGGTGAGAAGGTCTCATCGTAGTCAACCCCTTGAACTTGTCGAAAACCTTTTGCGACAAGTCGAGCTTTATAGACAGTAACATTACCGTCAGCGTCAGTCTTTTTCTTGAAGATCCATTTATTCTCAATTGCTTGCCGATCATCGGGCAAGTCAACCAAAGTCCATACTTTGTTCTCATACATGGATCCCATCTCAGATTTCATGGCCTCAAGCCACTTTGCGGAATCTGGGCTCACCATCGCTTCTTCATAGTTCGTAGGTTCATCATGATCTAGTAGCATGACTTCCAGAACTGGATTACCGTACCACTCTGGTGCGGATCTCACTCTGGTTGATCTACGTGGTTCAGTAGTATCTTGTCCTGAAGCTTCATGATCATCATCATTGGCTTCCTCACTAATTGGTATAGGTGTCGCAGAAACAGTTTTCTGTGATGTACTATTTTCCAATAAGGGAGCAGGTACAGTTACCTCGTCAAGTTCTACTTTCCTCCCACTCACTTCTTTCGAGAGAAACTCCTTCTCTAGAAATGATCCATTCTTAGCAACGAATGTCTTGCCTTCGGATCTGTGATAGAAGGTATACCCAACAGTTTCCTTTGGGTATCCTATGAAGACACATTTCTCCGCTTTGGGTTCGAGCTTATCAGGTTGAAGCTTTTTCACATAAGCATCGCAGCCCCAAACTTTAAGAAACGACAACTTTGGTTTCTTGCCAAACCATAGTTCATAAGGCGTCGTCTCAACGGATTTTGATGGTGCCCTATTTAACGTGAATGCGGCCGTCTCTAAAGCATAACCCCAAAACGATAGCGGTAAATCAGTAAGAGACATCATAGATCGCACCATATCTAGTAAAGTACGATTACGACGTTCGGACACACCATTACGCTGTGGTGTTCCGGGTGGCGTGAGTTGCGAAACTATTCCACAATTTTTCAAATGTATACCAAACTCGTAACTCAAATATTCTCCTCCATGATCAGATCGTAGAAACTTTATTTTCTTGTTACGATGATTTTCAACTTCACTCTGAAATTCCTTGAACTTTTCAAATGTTTCAGACTTATGTTTCATTAAGTAGATATACCCATATCTGCTTAAATCATCTGTGAAGGTGAGAAAATAACGATATCCGCCACGAGCCTCAATATTCATCGGACCACATACATCGGTATGTATGATTTCCAATAAATCTGTTGCTCTCTCCATAGTACCGGAGAACGGTGTTTTAGTCATCTTGCCTATGAGGCACGGTTCGCAAGTACCAAGTGATTCATAATCAAGTGGTTCCAAAAGCCCATCAGTATGGAGTTTCTTCATGCGCTTTACACCGATATGACCTAAACGGCAGTGCCACAAATAAGTTGCACCATCATTATCAACTCTGCATCTTTGGGTTTCTACATTATGAATATGTGTATCACTACTATCGAGATTCAATAAGAATAGACCACTTTTCAAGGGTGCATGACCATAAAAGATATTACTCATATAAATAGAACAACCATTATTCTCCGATTTAAATGAATAATCATCTCGCATCAAACAAGATCCAGATATAATGTTCATGCTCAATGCTGGCACCAAATAACAATTATTTAGGTATAATATTAATCCCAAAGGTAGATGTAGAGGTAGCGTGCCGACCGCGATCACATCGACTTTGGAACCGTTTCCCACGCGCATCGTCACCTCGTCCTTTGCTAGTGTCCGCTTATTCCGTAGTCCCTGTTTCGAGTTGCAAATATTAGCAACAGAACCAGTATCAAATACCCAGGTGCTACTGCGAGCTCTAGTAAGGTACACATCAATAACATGTATATCACATATACCTTTGTTCACCTTGCCATCCTTCTTATCCGCCAAATACTTGGGGCAGTTCCGCTTCCAGTGACCAGTCTGCTTGCAGTAGAAGCACTCAGTTTCAGGCTTAGGTCCAGACTTGGGTTTCTTCTCCTGAGCAGCAACTTGGTTGCTGTTCTTCTTGAAGTTCCCCTTCTTCTTTCCTTTGCCCTTTTTCTTGAAACCAGTGGTTTTGTTAACCATCAACACTTGATGCTCCTTCTTGATTTCTACCTCCGCAGCTTTCAGCATTGCGAAGAGCTCGGGAATAGTCTTGTTCATCCCTTGCATATTATAGTTCATCACGAAGCTCTTGTAGCTTGGTGGCAGTGATTGGAGAATTCTGTCAATGACGCAATCATTTGGAAGATTAACTCCCATCTGAATCAAGTGATTATTATACCCAGACATTTTGAGTATATGCTCACTGACAGAACTGTTCTCCTCCATCTTGCAGCTATAGAACTTATTGGAGACTTCATATTGCTCAATTCGGGCATTTGCTTGAAATATTAACTTCAACTCCTGGAACATCTCATATGCTCCATGACGTTCAAAACGTCGTTGAAGTCTCGATTCTAAGCCGTAAAGCATGGCACACTGAACTATCGAGTAGTCATCAGCTTTGCTCTGCCAGACGTTCATAACATCTGGCGTTGCTCCAGCAGCAGGCCTGGCACCCAGCGGTGCTTCCAGGACGTAATTCTTCTGTGCAGCAATGAGGATAATCCTCAGGTTACGGACCCAGTCCGTGTAATTGCTACCATCATCTTTCAACTTTGCTTTCTCAAGGAACGCATTAAAATTCAACGGAACAACAGCACGAGCCATCTATCTACAATCAACATAAACAAGCAAGATACTATCAGGTACTAAGTTCATGATAAGTTTAAGTTTAGTTAATCAAATTACTTAGGAACTCCCACTTAGATAGACATCCCTCTAACCCTCTAAGTGATCACGTGATCCAAATCAACTAAACCATAACCGATCATCACGTGAGATGGAGTAGTTTTCAATGGTGAACATCGTCATGTTGATCATATCTACTATATGACTCACGCTCGACCTTTCGGTCTCTGTGTTCCGAGGCCATATCTGCATATGCTAGGCTCGTCAAGTTTAACCTGAGTATTCTGTGTGTGCAAAACTGGCTTGCACCCGTTGTAGATGGACGTAGAGCTTATCACACCCGATCATCACGTGGTGTCTGGGCACGACGAACTTTGGCAACGGTGCATACTCAGGGAGAACACTTCTTGATAATTTAGTGAGAGATCATCTTATAATGCTACCGTCAATCAAAGCAAGATAAGATGCATAAAAGGATAAACATCACATGCAATCAATATAAGTGATATGATATGGCCATCATCATCTTGTGCTTGTGATCTCCATCTCCGAAGCACCGTCATGATCACCATCGTCACCGGCGCGCCACCTTGATCTCCATCGTAGCATCGTTGTCGTCTCGCCAATCTTATGCTTCCACGACTATCACTACCGCTTAGTAATAAAGTAAAGCATTACATCGCGATTGCATTGCATACAATAAAGCGACAACCATATGGCTCCTGCAAGTTGCCGATAACTCGGTTACAAAACATGATCATCTCATACAATAAAATCAGCATCATGCCTTGACCATATCACATCACAACATGCCCTGCAAAAACAAGTTAGACGTCCTCTACTTTGTTGTTGCAAGTTTTACGTGGCTGCTACGGGCTTAAGTAAGAACTCATCTCACCTACGCATCAAAACCACAACGATAGTTCGTCAAATAGACTCCGTTTTAACCTTCTCAAGGACCGGGCGTAGTCACACTTGGTTCAACTAAAGTTGGAGAGACAGTCTTCCGCAAGCCATCTATGTGCAAAGCACGTCGAGGGAACCGGTCTCGCGTAAGAGTACGCGTAAGGTTGGTCCGGATCGTCTCACCCAACAATACCGCTGAACCAAAGTATGACATGCTGGTAGGCAGTATGACTTGTATCGCCCACAACTCACTTGTGTTCTACTCGTGCAAATAACATCAAACCATAAAACCTAGGCTCAGATGCCACTGTTGGGGAACGTAGTAATTTCGAAAATTTTCCTACGCACACGCAAGATCATGGTGATGCATAGCAACGAGGGGGAGAGTATTGTCTACGTACCAACGCAGACCGACTGCGGAAGCGATCTCACAACGTAGAGGAAGTAGTCGTACGTCTTCTTCCCGATCCGACCGATCCAAGCACCGTTACTCCGGCACCTCCGAGTTCTTAGCACAAGTTCAGCTCGATGACGATCCTCGGGCTCCGATCCAGCAAAGCGACGAGGAAGAGTTCCGTCAGCACAACGGCGTGGTGACGATCTTGATGTACTACCGACGCAGGGCTTCGCCTAAGCACTACAACGGTATGATCGAGGTGGAATTTGGTGGCAGGGGGCACCGCACACGGCTAAGGAACGATCTCAAGGATCAACTTGTGTATCTTGGGGTGTCCCCTACCCCTGTATATAAAGGTTGGAGGGAGGGGGGCTGGCCGGCCAAAGAGAGGGAGGCGCAGGAGGAGTCCTACTCCTACCGGGAGTAGGACTCCCCCCTCCAATCCTAGTCCAACTAGGAATCCTTTAAAGGAGAGAGAGAGAGAGAGGTGGCCGGCCCCTCTCCTAGTCCTAATAGGACTAGGGAGAGGGGGGAGGCGCAGCCCTATGTGGGCTGCCCTCTCACCTTTCCACTAAGGCCCATGTTGGCCCATTTGGCTCCCGGGGGGTTCTGGTAACCCTCCCGGTAATCCGGTAAAATCCCGATTTCACCCGGAACACTTCCGATGTCCAAACATAGGCTTCCAATATATCAATCTTTACGTCTCGACCATTTCGAGACTCCTCGTCATGTCCGTGATCTCATCCGGGACTCCGAACAACCTTCGGTACATCAAAATGCATAAACTCATAATAACTGTCATCGTAACGTTAAGCGTGCGGACCCTACGGTTCGAGAACAATGTAGACATGACCGAGACACGTCTCCGGTCAATAACCAATAGCGGGACCTGGATGCCCATATTGGCTCCTACATATTCTACGAAGATCTTTATCGGTCAGACCGCATAACAACATACGTTGTTCCCTTTGTCATCGGTATGTTACTTGCCCGAGATTCGATCGTCGGTATCCAATACCTAGTTCAATCTCGTTACCGGCAAGTCTCTTTACTCGTTCCGTAATACATCATCTCACAACTAACATATTAGTTACAGTGCTTGCAAGGCTTATGTGATGTGCATTACCGAGAGGGCCCAGAGATACCTCTCCGACAATCGGAGTGACAAACCCTAATCTCGAAATACGCCAACCCAACATCTACCATTGGAGACACCTGTAGTACTCCTTTATAATCACCCAGTTACGTTGTGACGTTTGGTAGTACCCAAAGTGTTCCTCCGGTAAACGGGAGTTGCATAATCTCATAGTTATAGGAACATGTATAAGTCATGAAGAAAGCAATAGCAACATACTAAACGATCGGGTGCTAAGCTAATGGAATGGGTCATGTCAATCAGATCATTCAACTAATGATGTGACCTCGTTAATCAAATAACAACTCTTTGTTCATGGTTAGGAAACATAACCATCTTTGATTAACGAGCTAGTCAAGTAGAGGCATACTAGTGACACTCTGTTGGTCTATGTATTCACACATGTATTATGTTTCCGGTTAATATAATTCTAGCATGAATAATAAACATTTATCATGATATAAGGAAATAAATAATAACTTTATTATTGCCTCTAGGGCATATTTCCTTCAGTTGGCTCCCACATGTCCTCGATGATCTCATCGGATGAACCACGATGTCGAGGATTCAAGCAACCCCGTATACAATTCCCTTTGTCAATCGGTACGTTACTTGCCCGGGATTCGATCGTCGGTATCCCAATACCTCGTTCAATCTCATTACCGGCATGTCACTTTACTCGTACCGTAATGCATGATCCCGTGACCAGACACTTGGTCACTTTGAGCTCATTATGATGATGCATTACCAAGTGGGCCCAGAGATACCTCTTCGTCATATGGAGCGACAAATCTCAGTCTTGATCCGTGTCAACCCAACAGACACTTTCGGAGATACCCGTAGTATACCTTTATAGTCACCCAGTTACGTTGTGACGTTTGGTACACCCAAAGCAGTCCTACGGTATCCGGGAGTTACACGATCTCATGGTCTAAGGAAAAGATACTTGACATTGAAAAAACTCTAGCAAACGAACTATACGATCTTGTGCTATGTTTAGGATTGGGTCTTGTCCATCACATCATTCTCCTAATGATGTGATCTCGTTATCAATGACATCCAATGTCCATAGTCAGGAAACCATGACTATCTGTTGATCAACGAGCTAGTCAACTAGAGGCTTACTAGGGACATGTTGGTGTCTATTTATTCACACATATATTATGATTTCTGGATAACACAATTATAGCATGACTAATAGACAATTATCACGAACAAGGAAATATAATAATAATGCTTTTATTATTGCCTCTAGGGCATATTTCCAACAGGAGCTCCATCACATACCCCGACTGAAAAATCAAGCAACTGATGATCTAGCAAAGATAGGTTCCAAGAGGGAAGCCATTCCCAGCAATGTGTTCCTGGAACATATTCATACACCTTTAGTTCAAGAAGATCCTTTCACTGAAGATCCCCCGCAACCAAAGAGTGCCACTGATCCGACTGAAATCGAAGTCCCAGCCGCGGTCGATTTGATCATGGAGGTTTTGGTCATCACTCCCGATTGGACAGTACCATATATCGTGTACATTCTTAGAAAAGAACTCCTAGAGGATGAAGGAGAGGCTCGATAGATCGTCCACCGATCCAAAGCCTTTACCATGATAAGAGGATAGTTGTTCGGAGAAAGTGCGGCTGGAGTCTGCCAGAAATGCATAACACCTAAAGAAGGTCGAGTGATCCTCAATGACATCCACTCGGGGACCTGTGGTTACCATGCGTCCTCTCGGACCATTGTGGCCAAAGCATACCGAGCGGGATTTACTGGCCACGAGCAAATGAGATGGCAAAAGAAATAGTCGACAAATGTGAAGGTTGCCAGTTTTACTCCAACATGTCTCACAAGCCTGCGTCGGCCTTGAAGACCATTCCACTTGTCTGGCCTTTTGCTGTTTGGGGATTAGATATGGTTGGACCTCTGAGGACTGGTAGGAGCGGATTCACTCATGTGCTTGTAGCAGTCGACAAGTTTACCAAATGGATTGAAGCCAAGCCTATCAAGAACCTTGAAGCCAGCACTGCTGTCAGCTTCATCAAAGAGTTAACATTCAGATATGGTGTTCCACATAGCATCATCACTGACAATGGGTCAAACTTCGATTCTGATGAGTTTAGGACTTTCTGTGCTTCTCAAGGTACTCGAGTCGACTATGCTTCAGTCGCCCACCCCCAGTCGAATGGGCACGCTGAAAGAGCAAATGGATTGATTCTCAAAGGACTGAAACCCCGACTGATGCGTGATCTCAAACACGCAGCAGGGGCCTGGGTCGATGAACTTCCATCTATATTGTGGGGACTGAGGACAACTCCCAATCGGTCGACTGGAAGAACTCCTTTTTTCTTGGTTTATGGAGCCAAAGTTGTACTTCCAAGTGACTTGCTCCACAATGCGCCCCGAGTCGAGCTTTTCTCAGAAGAAGAAGTAGAACAGGCACGACAAGATGCCATTGATCTCCTGGAGGAAGAAAGGGAGATGGCCTTGATCCGATCGACCATTTATCAGCAAGATCTGCGTCGATTCCACGCCAGAAACGTAAAGGGTCAAGCATTTCAAGAGGGAGACTTGGTTCTTCGAGTGGATCAGTAAAAACCACACAAGCTTGCGCCTTCCTGGGAAGGCCTCTTCGTTGTCACCAGAGTGCTCCACAACGTAGCGTACCACCTCTATAACGTCAAGCACAAGAAAGACGAGCCACACGCTTGGAATGCGGAGCTACTCCACCCCTTTTATACTTAAGCACTCAGTCTGTTAAGATGTAATAAGAAGCACATTTGTAGTTTGTTTATCAAAGACAAGAGTTTTATAGTCTTCTAAAATGATTGTCGATTACTTACGTTTGTGTCTAAAATCCCCCAATGGGTGGCTTAGCTACGAATCCGTTCGCCTAAGTATTGAAAATCATACTGAGTGGCGAGCAAGTCTCTCACTCGGGGGCTTAGCTGCAGTCCAGTACTCACCTAAGTAATAAAAATCCTACCAAGTGGTGAGCAAGTCTCTCACTCGGAGGCTTAGCTGCAGTCCAGTACTCGCCTAAGTGTTGAAAATCCTACCGAGTGGTGAGCAAGTCTCTCACTCGGGGGCTTAGCGGCATTCGAGCACTCGCCTAAGTATTAAAAATCCTACCGAGTGGTGAGCAAGTCTCTCACTCGGGGGCTTAGCTGCAGTCCAGTACTCGCCTAAGTATTAAAAATCCTACCGAGTGATGAGAAAACCTCACACTCAGGGGCTTAGCTGCAGTCCAGTACTCGCCTAAGTATTAAAAATCCTACCGAATGATGAGAAAACCTCACACTTGGGGGCTTAGCTACAGTCCAGTACTCGCCTACGTATTAAAAATCCTACCGACTGACGAGCAAACCTCACACTCGGGGGCTTAGCTACAGTCCAGTACTCGCCTAAGTATTAAAAATCCTACCGAGTGATGAGCAAACCTCACACTCGGGGGCTTAGCTGCGGTCCAGTACTCGCCTAAGTATTAAAAATCCCACTGAGTGATGAGAAAACCTCATACTCGGGGGCTTAGCTGCAGTCCAGTACTCGCCTAAGTATTAAAAATCCTACCGAGTGATGAGCAAACCTCACACTCGGGGGCTTAGCTGCAGTATAGTACTCGCCTAAGACGACAAGATGCAGGTCGACTGCAACTCTCTCCTCGGAGTTGTACCACAAATACAACATGCGCTCCATCCCCATCCGCAAATATGACGAAGTGCAGGTCGAATGCAACCTTCACCTCGGAGCTAAGCCACAAGTACAACGTGCGCTCCATCCCTATCCGCAAGGATGACGAGGTGCAGGTCAACTGCAACTCTCTCCTCGGAGCTACGCCACAAGTACAATGCGTGCTCCGTCCCTATCCGTAAGGACGACGAGGTGCAGGTTGACTGCAACTCTCTCCTCGGAGCTACACCACAAGTACAACGTGTGCCCCATCCCTATCCGCAAGGACGACAAGGTGCGAGTCGAATGCAACTCTCTCCTCGGAGCTACGCCCCAAGTACAACACGCACTCCATCCCTATCCGCAAGGACGACGAGGTGCAGGTCTACTGCAACTCTCTCCTCGGAGCTACGCCACAAGTACAACGCACGCTCCATCCCTATCCGCAAGGACGACGAGGTGCAGGTCGACTGCAACTCTCTCCTCGGAGCTACGCCACAAGTACAACGCACGCTCCATCCCTATCCGCAAGGACGATGAGGTGCAGGTCGACTGCAACTCTCTCCTTGGAGCTACGCCACAAGTACAATGCGCGCTCCATCCCTATCCGCAAGGACGATGAGGTGCAGGTCGACTGCAACTCTCTCCTCGTAGCTACGCCACAAGTACAACGTGCACTCCATCACTATCCGCAAGGATGGAGAGGCGCAGGTCGACTGAGGCATCTCCCTCAGAGCTACATTTCAAGAAATATTCTGAGTGAAGGATAAGCACCACTCGAAGGCATGCCGAAGATACACCAAGATCGGATAAAACCTCAAAAGTTTCAGGATGAAGATAAAAGTACTCGGGCATCAGGACCGAAGGAGTTTAACGGTTACAAAAATCACTCGGCATTCCGAGGCAAATTTAAAGGAAGTTTACGTATCAAGTTCATTCACTCAGGAGGAGGAGGGCTTGCAGGCTCGACGAACTCGTCCAAATCGATCCTGTCCGCAATCCGAGTGGCAGTAGCAATGAAAGTCTCCATGAAGGATTGGAAGTCATGCCTTTTGGTGTTGGCGACCTTGATCGCCGCCAGCTTCTCTTTTCGAGCTTCTTTGCAGTGGACCCTAACCAGCGACAGAGCCACGTCAACGCCGCATCGGGCAGAGGACTTCTTCCATTCCTGCACTTGACCGGGGACCTCATTGAGCCGAGTCATCAGAGACTCGAGATCATTTTGAAGCGTTGCCCTTGGCCAGAGTGATGATTCGATGCGCGAAACCGCTACCTTCAGACGAGCAAGATAACCGGTAACACTGGCAACACAGGATTCCAGTCGAAGCACATTCATGGCAGCCTCGTCGCCGACTGGAGAAAGGATAGGATCCAAGCCCTTCTCGACCCGTCCAGTCCCCTCTTCAAAGTTTTGGCAGAATTCTGCAGAGTCAAGGAGTTAATGAGTCGACTGGTCAAGACTAACTTGCAAACAGTAAAACTGTCGAGTAAAAAGGGGTACCTTTGAGCATAAGAAAGAGTTTCTTAGCGAGGGCTTTCAGATAAGCCTCCAAATCATTCCTCCTACGAGTCATGCTTTCCAGCTGATCGTTCAGAGCCACTTTATATTTTTTCAGACGAGTCGCCTCTCGGTTGGATTCAGTGAGAGACGACTTCAACTTGTTGATTTCCTCCTTTAGCGCTCCGACCGAAGCCAGTTTCTGGTCAGCAAGGGCAGTCTTCTCCTGAGCCTCCTGCTGCGCAGTTGCAAGGTCCAAGTCCTTCTTCTCCAGGGCCAGCCTCATTTTCTCTGCAAAATACACACTTAGATCAAACAGAAGAACGAAGGGGTAACTTGAAGGATGGTCAAGATAAGCAGTCGACAGGCCGTTACCTTCCGTACTAGCGACTTCATCTTGAGCCTTCTTTAAGTTCTGCTGAGCCAACTCCAGGTCAAGGTTGAGTTGCCTTTTCTTTTCCTCAAATTCGGCGAACTTGGAGATAAGTGTACAAGATTTCTACAGTGAGTAAAAGACATGATCAAAGATTATTTACTTCCAAGTGAATAAAACTTCAAGACTACTCAGACCCCAACCGACTGCCAGCAGTCGACCGCGGTCTCGGGGACTACACCCAGTGGGTGCACTTAGCATGCCCCCACTGGTTTGGGTTCCACTCAGCTGGTCCGCCCAGACCGAGTAAAAAAAATAGAGAAAGTAGTGCTCAGACCCCAACCGACTGCCAGCAGTCGACTGCGGTCTCGGGGACTACACCCAGTGGGTGCACTTAGCGTGCTCCCACTGGTTCAGACCACACTCGACCAGGCTGAGTGGAAGAGTGAAAATGATAAAGATGACAAAACACCCAGTGGGTGTACAGTCTCGAAGTGCAAGACAATGAGAGATTGCGCGAAGGAAAATATTCGGGTGGCATATCCTAATAGAACAAGTTCAGCCGGAAGTCAACTTACCTAGACATTGGCTCGAAGAGCCGCGCTGGCGTCATAAGCAGCTTGACTGCTTTCGTGCACCGCCTTCACCCGCTCCATCATTATGTCAGCCTGACGAATGGCCTCGCATCGGTGTTCGACTTACTTTCTGGAACATGATGAGTGACAAAGAAGGGGACAGACGGTCCAGACACAACGGCTTGGAGATCCGAGGCATGAAGTTGGATGGTTGAAGCAAGCGCTGGGGCAGTCGACGATGCGGGGCGCACACTCGACACGGGGTCAACAAAGGTTACAAAAACTTTACTCGCATCTTCGAGTTGTTGAACTACCGGCTCTGCCGCCGGCTCCGACTGGAATGTCTTGCCAGATGTTGCCTTCTTCCTGGGCCTCGGCGTCACGTCCTCATCCTCATCCGGAAGCTCAATGACATTGGGAAGGGCTGCAAAGAAATCAGTCGACCCTAGATGACTCACCAGAATTTAATCGACCATATAATCAAGAACAAGATCACGAGAGTTGTACTCGGGTTGGATGTGACTACATCTTCCATATCCTCGTTTTCGTACTAGCGGGTGGAAGTCCCAGAGGTAGCAGCTATGAAATTTTCAATATTCAGTCGGTCACGTTTGTTACACCGAGTCAACCAAAGAATCAGGTCGGATTATTACCCAGAGATAGTAGGAATGACCATTTTGATCTTGGGCAAAGCCTTCGGAGGTTTGGATGAGGCAGCCCTCGGTGGTTTCGGTGCTGGAGGAGGTGCAACTTTGTATTGCTTCGGTGTCCTCTCAGTCATCGACGGAGAGGACGTCCAGGGACGCTTTGAAGACTGCCCAGTCGGTGCGGCCACCATGTCATGGAGGCTTTCCGGGTCATGAGCGTGCTTGGACCTTTTTTCTCTGTGAGGAGGCGAGTCGACCTCTTCTTCGTCACTCGGGTCGCCGCTCTCCTCACCCTCCTCCTCGTTCGAGTGCCACTCGCCGCTATCGCCTCCACTCGCCTCCTCCTCCAAGTCCTGCTCTTGCTCTCTGTTGGGCATTGAGTACATCACAATAAGAGCCTGAAAGATAACAAGCAAAGCAAAAAGCAATCAGTCATCGACAGACGGTTACATGATTAATCAAAAAAGTACTCGGC
The DNA here is from genome assembly GCA_034509565.1 of Triticum monococcum. Classification (NCBI taxonomy): domain Eukaryota; kingdom Viridiplantae; phylum Streptophyta; class Magnoliopsida; order Poales; family Poaceae; genus Triticum; species Triticum monococcum. Next base: position 680,416,442 of record CM067845.1, read on the forward strand.
AATTCAGAGTCAGACCTGGTCTGGCTGGCGCGAATGGTCGAATGGAGCGACCCTCCTGGACCCCCTGGGGTTATCCTTGTTGCCTGTGATGCCTCTCAGCAACTTCTCCACCATATCCTCGTCGACCTCCTCCGGGTGGATCCGAGTGGAATCTTCAATTGAAAGTGCAACTATCCCTAGGTGGTTTTGGTAATTCATAACAACATATAGCTCATTGAGCTAATGCTATTCCAAGACAATCATTTCAGGAAAGCTCAATGATTGGCATGGCATGGATGGTGAAAGTGGAACCCTCAAAATGCTAAGGACAAAGGATTGGCTCTAGCTCATATGCTCAAGACTCTTCATTTTACATTTTAGTGGTCCAAGATCACATTGAGTCCATAGGAAAAGCCAATACTATCAAGGAGGGATGAGGTGTTGCTTAATGAGCCTCTTGCTTCATGTGCTTAATGATATGCTCCAAAATCCTTAGCTACTTTCCCATATCCACATTTTACCTAAACCCAAAGCCAAACTCGGCCCTACCGATTCTTTCAACCCGGCGCCACCGAGTTTCACTTGTCATAGCCATTGTCAAACCCTAAGCAAACCAGTTCTACCGATAGGGATCTCGGTCTCACCGAGATGGGATTGCAATTTCTCTGTTTCCTTTTTGTAACTTTTCGGTCTCACCGAAAGAGCGGATCGGTCCCACCGAGATTGCAATGTAAACTCACTGTTTCCTTTTCGTAACATTTCGGTCTCACCAAGAAGAGCGAATCGGTCCCATCGAGTTTGCCTGACCAACCCTCTGGTTAGCCTATTACCAAATCGGTCTCACCGAGTTTGTGTAATCGGTCTCACCGAGATTACGTTATGCCCTAACCCTAACCATATCGGTCCTACCGAGTTGCATATGAGTCCCACCGAAAATCTCTAACGGTCACCAGGTTTACTATTTCGGTCCGACCGAGTTTGTTGATTCGGTCCCACCGAGATTGGTAAATTGTGTGTAACGGTTGGATTTTGTGTGGAGGCTATATATACCCCTCCACCTCCTCTTCACTCGTGGAGAGAGCCATCAGAACACATCTACACTTCCACCTCATATGTTCTGAGAGAGAACTACCTACTCATGTGTTGAGGCCAAGATATTCCATTCCTACCACATGAATCTTGATCTCTAGCCTTCCCCAAGTTGCTTTCCACTCAAATATTCTTTCCACCAAATCCAAATCCTATGAGAGAGAATTGAGTGTTGGGGAGACTATCATTTGAAGCACAAGAGCAAGGAGTTCATCATCAACACACCATTTGTTACTTCTTGGAGAGTGGTGTCTCCTAGATTGGCTAGGTGTCACTTGGGAGCCTCCGACAAGATTGTGGAGTTGAACCAAGGAGTTTGTAAGGGCAAGGAGATCGCCTACTTCGTGAAGATATACCGCTAGTGAGGCAAGTCCTTCGTGGGCGATGGCCATGGTGGGATAGACAAGGTTGCTTCTTCGTGGACCCTTCGTGGGTGGAGCCCTCCGTGGACTCGCGCAACCGTTACCCTTCGTGGGTTGAAGTCTCCATCAATGTGGATGTAGGATAGCACCACCTATCCGAACCATGGGAAAAACATCTGCGTTTCCAATTGCGTTTGAATTCTCCAAACCCTTCCCTTTACAATCTTGCAAGTTGCATGCTTTACTTTCCGCTGCCAATATACTCTTTGCATGCTTGCCTGAATTGTGTGATGATTGCTTGACTTGTCCTAAAATAGCTAAAATCTGACAAGAACTAAAATTGGGAAAAGGTTAAGTTTTTATTTGGTCAAGTAGTCTAATCGCCCCCCTCTAGACATACTTTCGATCCTACAAGTGGTATCAGAGCTTTGGTCTCCATTTGCTTTGATTTCCATAGCTTTTGGTGGTCATAGCCTTGGTGTCACAACCTTGGAGAGTATGGCGTCTAGCGAGGGAAATTATCACCGTAGAGGTCCTTACTTTGATGGTACTAATTTTGCTAGTTGGAAGCATAAAATGAAAATGCATATTCTTGGACATAACCCCGCCGTTTGGGCTATTGTGTGTGTTGGTTTGCAAGGTGATTTCTTTGATGGGAGAAAACCAAACCGTGAAGCTACCGCGGATGAGTTGAAGATGTTGCAATACAATGCTCAAGCTTGTGATATTCTCTTCAACGGATTGTGCCCCAAGAATTCAACAAAATCAGCCGTCTTGAGAATACAAAGGAAATTTGGGACACTTTGATTGATATGCACGAAGGTACCGACTCCGTCAAGGAATCCAAATTGGATGTGCTTCAAAGTCAACTTGACAAGTTCAAAATGAAGGATGGTGAAGGTGTCGCTGAAATGTACTCTAGGCTTGCTCTCATCACAAATGAGATTGCCGGCTTAGGGAGTGAAGAGATGACCCATAGATTCATCATCAAGAAGATTCTAAGAGCCTTGGATGGAAAATATGATACCGTGTGCACATTGATCCAAATGATGCCCAATTACAAAGATCTCAAGCCAACGGAGGTAATTGGAAGAATTGTTGCTCATGAGATGTCACTTAAGGATAAAGAGGAACTTCACAACAAATCAAGTGGTGCCTACAAAGCCTCATGTGAAGCCCCTACATCATCAAGTGAGAAACAAAACTTCAATGAAGAATTGAGCTTAATGGTGAAAAACTTCAACAAGTTCTACAAGAGTAGTAGCAAAGATAGAAGCTCCAAGTCAAGGTCCTACAATGACAAAAGATCTTCTAGTCGAGAGCGAAACTGCTACAATTGTGGAAGACCCGGACACTATTCCAATGAGTGTATGGCTCCCTACAAGAGAAGAGAAGACTCTCCAAAAAGAAGAAGCAAAAGAGAAGAATCACCACCAAGAGAGAGAAGGAGTAGAGATGATCGTTATGAACGAAGACACTCATGGAGAAGCAAGGATTCAGAAAGGAAGGAAAAATCATCAAGGAGCTACACAAAACGAAGACATCAGGCTCATGTTGGTGAATGGGTATCCGGCTCCGACTCCGACAACCACTCCGAGAGAAGTTATCACTCCGATTCCGAATATACTCAAGATGAAGGTGTTGCCGGTCTAGCACTTGTGTCAACCAACTCCTATGATATATTTGACTCACCAAATGAAGGAATTGGAAGATGCTTCATGGCCAAAGGTCCTAAGGTAACACACCCCGAGTATGTTGATTTCAATAGTGATGAAGATGACTTGTTAGGTGATGATGATTTACTTGTTAATAACTCTAGTGATGAATACTATGATGAAACCTCAATTAATCATGCTAATCAAGATAAAATGAATGACAATGATAAGGAGAAGATTGAGGCTCTAACTAAAGAACTAAACACTCTTAAGTTAGCTCATGAAACTATCTTCGAAGATCATCGAGAACTTTTAAGAGCTCATGAGAAGTTACGCTTTGAAAAGCTCAATCTTGAGCAAGAGCATGAGTTTTTAAAGGCAATCAATGATGATCTCTGCAAGAAAAGTTCTTCTTACATTGCCAAGCGTTTACTCTTATCCACTTACATGCCTCAAGTCTAGTAACAAGAACAAGAAAGATTCTTCCTCTAGTAGTAACAATGATCATGCTAAATCCAATATTGTTGCTCCTAGTAGTTCTCTTGATTCCACTAATGATTCTCTTAGCCAAGTTACACTTGAGCAAGAAAATAGCTTATTGAAGGGAATTATAGAGAAAGGAGTGTACAAAAGCCTTGCCGGGAGTAAGCAATTCGAGGAAATTGTGCGCAATCAAGGAAGGCACCGGAAGAATCAAGGTGTTGGTTTTGAACGAAAGTTCAATGCCAATGGAGTTGAGTGGGAACAAGATTGATACCCCAAGACAAAGTTTGTTCCTCAACAAGAGAAGTATGATCCTACTTCCTTCAAGGGGACACAAGCTCAAGATGATCTTCCACCACAAGACTACAAGCAAAAAGGCAAGGACAAGCTTCAAGAGGAAATTGATGCATTTGAAGAAGCTCCTAAGACCTTAGTCAAGTGGATTCCCAAGACCACTTCAAGTTCCACTTCATCAAGTACGACTACAACTCCAAGGATTCCCATCAAGATGGTGTGGATCCAAAAGAAGAAGAACTAGAGAGTTCTTGAGGGTGACTCCACCAACATACTTCACTCTTATCATTTTCGCAAGAACAAGTGCAATCAACTTCCACATCTTGCACTAGTTCAAGGAGTCACAAACCCTCTTGTTGGTAAGACAAGGGACAAGGTAACCTAAAAGTTTTCATGGACATCATCTTGTGTGTGCATCACTCTATGTCTATGGATATCCTTGTTTGTTCCTTGTGGGACTAACCCATGTAGGTATTGAAAGTGCAATTCACTCAAATGGATAGCTCCAAGTGATCTACATCAACATTGAGCATCCACATCTTCAACATCTACATGAAGTCATCATCGACAAAACCCAAGGTTAGTTCATCCCTCTTAGGGGGGATATCACATCTAGGGGGAGCTTTACTCTAAGACTTGAGCTAAAGCAACTCTAAAGATGTGAACACAACAATGCTTTATGTAAACGTGGTAACCCCACTTGAGCTTAAACGATGAGTATGACCTATGATCAAGTGTTCTCACTTGACTCCTAAGTCAATATACTCATATATAGATGACCTAGTCATCGCCAATTGCTTGATAGATGCTAGAATTGGTTGTGCATGCTTTGTCACATATTTCAATTGCCATTTTATTGTGTGAGCATGTTGGTTGCATATTTTACTCATTCGAGGACATCCACTTGTTGTTTTGATTGTTTGGTTTTATTTCCTTTTGCCAAGTGGATGGACAAGAATGCCTAAGAACCTCCTCTAGCTATCTATGCTTTTCTCATCTCAAACTCTATTCATGCTACATCACAAAATTTGATCAAGTCAGATTCAAACCACTCTGTGTGAGGAGCACTCGGAGTCCCCGATTCGTCATAGACTTAAACTTCCAAAACCTCTTTGTGATTCTCGGTCTGACCGATATCCTACTTTCCGTCCTATCGAGATCATTAAGTTGATCTGAATTTTCGATCTCGATGCAACCGATTTGAACCATTCGGTCACACCGAGTTACAATAACTGTATACAGTTTTTCATCTCGGTGCCACCGAGTTGTTCCACTCGGTCACACCGACAGGGTCGGGCTATATATAGTCACGGGCAAACATTTGGAAATTTCTCCGAACCCCTTCGCCTGCGTGATAGCTCGCTCTGCCAACGTGGTCTCCGGATCGTCTCCTTGCCGCCAGCCGCCTCCAGTCGCTGGTCTCCATCGCCGTCAACGGAATTCAACCCCGCCGTTGCCACCGTAGCAAGTCTCCGCCGAACTAGGGTATGGACTCCATCTTTGTGCTATCCCCAATCTGATTCCTAGCACATTGTGATCTTATTGTTTCTAGCCACGATTGAAACACTCCTATCTAGTCAATGCGTTCGTAGAATAGGATTGATTCGAAAACTTTAGGGTTAGGTTTCCGCCGAAACCATCTCGAACCCACCGAGTTGAAAAACTCGGTCCCACCGATTTGGCTCATGCCATTGCACAAGTGAGACTCGGTCATACCGAGAATTACTAATCGGTGTGACCGATTTTGGAACTTTGTGAAACCCTAGCAGTCTCGGTGCCACCGAACCGTGACTCGGTCTGACCGAGTTCACTAGTTTAGGTTCCAAAACTGCTTCGGTATCACCGAGTTTAAAAATCGGTAGATCCGAAATGATTTCTGTGGGAAACTAAAACTAAGATTTTGAATCATTCTTTTGCAAAAATCTCTGCATTCTGTGATGCTCATCCACTCTACCTCATCTATAAACCGTTCACAGGGTCAGCAGTCAGCTTGTTCATCATGTCAGATCAGAATGATAGCCAAAACCTGTCAGAGCAGCAAGCGCACATGAGTGAGGGCACTAGTCCCTCCAGTTCCTCAGATGAAGGCAGCAAGAGCACTCCTAGTAACTTGCCAAAAGCTTCCACCAGACAAAGGAAGAAAAGAACCTCAGAATCAGAGGATGAGGACTATGTGGCAGAAGAAGAAGCCACTTCCAAGAAAGTTGTGCTCAAGAAGGAATATGGCTCAGCTCAGAGCACAAAGCCAGGATTGAAAATTAAAAGGCCAGCAGGTAGGAAGCCTATGCCAAAGGCCAGAGCCTCAACTCAGATTCCTGAAAAGTCTGAACCCAAAGAGGCTGCTGCAGAAGGGAAGAAGAGGAAGGAGAGGATCAAAAAGACCACTGCTAGAGTGCTTGGGAGATCCTCAATCATGAGAGATTCTGAAGAGGAAGAGGAAGAAGAGGTTGCTGCACCAGCACCTAAGGCACAAAAGCTTATGGGTGATGCTATAAGATCAGGGGCTACTGCATCCAAGCCCAAGGAAGCACCCAAGGCTGCATCAAAGGCCAAGACAGCTCCAAAGAGGAACACAAGGAGCATACCAGCTGCTGAAAAGAACAAGGCCCCAGTGCCTGACACTGCAGAAGAAGAGGAAGGCCAAGTTCTCAGGAAGCTAAAGCCCAAGATCCCAGACCACAATGATGCTCATCCTGTGGCTGAGGACATGAAAATCAGAAGAGACTCAGGGCTAAGGAAGTGGAGAGAAGCAGATCCATATGCTTCAAGGAGAAGAACTGCTGTTGATTACAGGTTCCACACAAAGGAACAACAGGACTTCTATGAGACAGTTTTGTTGGACAAGAAGCCCATAGTTTGTGACGTGAGATGGGTCGATTGGGAGTACATCAAGGACAATGAAGAGCACTATCCTGGAGTGCAAGACAACTTCAAGGCTTGTGGAGTAGCTGACTTTGTTGGGCAGAAGCTCACAAAGTGGAATGAAGAGCTGATCATGCAATTCTACTCCACAGCACACTTCTACCCAGATGGAAGGATTACATGGATGTCTGAAGGTACAAGGTATCAGTCAAAAGTTGCTGAGTGGGCACAGCTCATCAATGCCCTAGAAGAGCATGAGGATGACTTAGACATATATGCCAAGAAGAAGATGGACCACAACTCTATGTCCAACATGTACAGGGAGATTCCAAACAAGGCACTTGATACTTTCAAGTTTGGGTCTATACATTATCTTCTGTCAGGGTTGCCAACTATCAATTGGATTTTGAGGCACACTCTGTTGCCCAAGTCAGGTGATCACAAGATGATCAGAGGCCATGCAATCAACTTGCTTCATATCTTTGATGTGCCATAGAAATTCAAAGTCATGAGCCTCATGGTAGAGACCATCAAGAGAACTGCAGCAGATCAGAAGAGGAGCTGTGGTTATGCCCCTCAGATCCAGGAGCTAATTAACTCCAAGATGGGCACAGGCATATACCTATTGGACAAGGAACATTTGCCTATTCATCCAGATTTTGAAGATAATAAAGTTGTGATGAACAAGGATGAACCATCATCAGTTCATGCTCAAGCACAGAAGGAGAAGGCAAGGAAGGAGAAAGCTGCAAAGATGCCAACTCAAAAGGAGGCATCTGAATATTTCTTGAAAACCAAGCAGGAGCAGTTTAGTTACTTGATTGCATCTACACTAAGGATTGAGAAAGGACTGGCCACCTTCACTCAGAATCAGAAGAGCTTAGAGAGGATCATAGAACAAAAGTTCTATGACATGGATGTCAAAGTAACAGAGATTCAGTCTGCAGTGGAGCAACTTCAAGATGACATGCAGGAGAGGAGAGGGAAGACTACAACTGATGCATTTGCCAGAGTGCCATGAGCTCAGAGGTCGACTGCAGTGCCAGTTCCTGACACCAGAGCCAGCACCTCAGCTCCAGCCACAGCACCAGCCCAACCAGCTCCAGCATCTACTTCAGCTCCAGCTCCAACCACGTCTACAGAAGCCTTCGTACTTGGAGTGATCCAGACTCCACCACCACCAGAAGATCAAGCCTGAGAGTCGATCTAGCACTATGCATTTTCTAGGAACTTTTTGGTAACTTGTTGCCAAAGGGGGAGAAAAATGTATAGATCATAGGCTTCAAGAGAGAGAGAGTATTGCCTTTATTCTCTCTTGCTTTATTTGGTTTTTTTCAAACTTTGTTTGCTTTTGGTTGAGATACTTTGATATGCTTGTGAGACATTGATGATCATGTGTTTGATCATAAGCTACACTTATGCATGCTTGATATATCTTATCTATCTTATGTGATCATTCACTTTCTTTGGTGATGAGTGCATGTATTTCATTCTTATCTTTTTGAGCGCTCCACCAAGATGTATGTGACATGGAAGAGTAACCCATGACTCTAACTCTTTGTGCATTTGCAGTCCAAAGCAAATTTTAAATATGCACAAATTTAGGGGGAGCTCTTACTTATCACATACTTCTCAAAGCAACGATATATTTCATTCTTATTATTATTTGTCGAAGCTTTGATCTATATGTTGTCATCAATTACCAAAAAGGGGGAGATTGAAAGTGCAACTATCCCTAGGTGGTTTTGGTAATTCATAACAACATATAGCTCATTGAGCTAATGCTATTCCAAGATGATCATTTCAGGAAAGCTCAATGATTGGCATGGCATGGATGGTGAAAGTGGAACCCTCAAAATGCTAAGGACAAAGGATTGGCTCTAGCTCATATGCTCAAGACTCTTCATTTTACATTTTAGTGGTTCAAGATCAGATTGAGTCCATAGGAAAAGCCAATACTATCAAGGAGGGATGAGGTGTTGCTTAATGAGACTCTTTCTTCATGTGCTTAATGATATGCTCCAAAATCCTCAGCTACTTTCCCATATCCACATTTGACCTAAACCCAAAGCCAAACTCAGCCCTACCGATTCTTTCAACCCGGCGCCACCGAGTTTCACTTGTCATAGCCATTGCCAAACCCTAAGCAAATCGGTTCTACCGATAGGGATCTCGGTCTCACCGAGATGGGATTGCAATTTCTTTGTTTCCTTTTCATAACTTTTCGGTCTCACCGAAAGAGCGGATCGGTCCCACCGAGATTGCAATGTAAACTCACTGTTTCCTTTTCGTAATATTTCGGTCTCATCGAGAAGAGCGAATCGATCCCACCAAGTTTGCCTGACCAACCCTTTGGTTAGCCTATTACCAAATCGGTCTCACCGAGTTTGTGTAATCGGTCTCACCGAGATTACGTTATGCCCTAACCCTAACCATATCGGTCCTACCGAGTTGCATGTCAGTCCCATCGAAAATCTCTAATGGTCACTAGGTTTACTATTTTGGTCCGACCGAGTTTGTTGATTCGGTCCCACCGAGATTGGTAAATTGTGTGTAACGGTTGGATTTTGTGTGGAGGCTATATATACCCCTCCACCTCCTCTTCACTCATGGAGAGAGCCATCAGAACACATCTACACTTCCAACTCATATGTTCTGAGAGAGAACCACCTACTCATGTGTTGAGGCCAAGATATTCCATTCCTACCACATGAATCTTGATCTCTAGCCTTCCCCAAGTTGCTTTCCACTCAAATCTTCTTTCCACCAAATCCAAATCCTATGAGAGAGAATTGAGTGTTGGGGAGACTATCATTTGAAGCACAAGAGCAAGGAGTTCATCATCAACACACCATTTGTTACTTCTTGGAGAGTGGTGTCTCCTAGATTGGCTAGGTGTCACTTGGGAGCCTCCGACAAGATTGTGGAGTTGAACCAAGGAGTTTGTAAGGGCAAGGAGATCGCCTACTTCGTGAAGATATACCGCTAGTGAGGCAAGTCCTTGGCGGGCGATGGCCATGGTGGGATAGACAAGGTTGCTTCTTCGTGGACCCTTCGTGGGTGGAGCCCTCCGTGGACTCGCGCAACCGTTGCCCTTCGTGGGTTGAAGTCTCCATCAACATGGATGTAGGATAGCACCACCTATCCGAACCACGGGAAAAACATCCGTGTCTCCAATTGCGTTTGAATTCTCCAAACCCTTCCCTTTACATTCTTGCAAGTTGCATGCTTTACTTTCCGCTGCCAATATACTCTTTGCATGCTTGCTTGAATTGTGTGATGATTGCTTGACTTGTCCTAAAATAGCTAAAATCTGACAAGAACTAAAATTGGGGAAAGGTTAAGTTTTTATTTGGTCAAGTAGTCTAATCACCCCCCTCTAGACATACTTTCGATCCTACATCAATGCCCGAGTACATCCACATTGGATGATCACGAGCTTGGAGCGGCTGGATGCATCGTTTGAGGAATACCTCCAACAGATCCATACCAGTCACGCCGTCCCGGACGAGCTGGACCACCCGCTCGACCAACACCTTCACCTGCGCTCTCTCCTCTGGGATCACTTTCAATGCGGAGGGCTTCTCAACCCGAGCCATGGAAAAAGCAGGGAGCCCGGTCGACTGACCTGGAGTTGGCTGGTCTTTGCAATAAAACCAGGTCGACTGCCAACCTCGGACCGACTCGGGAAGGATCATGGCTGGGAAAGTGCTTTTATTTCTCATCTGAATCCCAAGACCCCCGCACATCTGAATCACGCGCGTTTTCTCGTCACTCGGATTGGCCTTATCGACCGACTGAGAACGGCAAGTGAAAATGTGCTTGAAAAGACCCCAGTGTGGCCTACAACCTAAGAAGTTCTCGCACATGGACACGTAGGCGGCAAGATATACGATGGAGTTGGGATTGAAATGGTGAAGTTGTCCTCCAAAGAAGTTCAAGAATCCCCGGAAAAAGGATGGGGAGGCAGAGAAAATCCACGGTCAACATGAGTTGCGAGGAGAACGCACTCACCATCACGCAGATGCGGTTCGGTCTCTCCTTCCGAGAGCCGCGCCGATGTGTGGGGAATCAGCCCCCCCCCCTCGACCAGATCATCGATGTCGTCTTGGCTGATCGTAGACCGGATCCAGTCGCCCTGGATCCAGCCGCGCGGCAGGACGGATCTCGATGGGGATCCACCCCGGTTGGACCTCTTTCCCTTCGCCTTCGCCGTCGCCTTCTTTGCACATTCCAAGGCCACCGTCTTCTCCTTCCCCATGGTCGCAGGCGAAGCTCGAACGGAGCAGCGGCCCTAAGAGCGAAGATGGAGATGGCGGAGAAGCAGAGGAGAAAGGAGGAGAATGGAGAAGCGCTGTGCACAAAATCCAATCTGGCACCTTATATGGGGCCGCTTCCGAGTGGCTGACCTGTGGGGCCAGACGATCCAATCAAATCCCGCAACAGTCACGCGCGAGGTACGTGGCGCGGTGATCGAGGCGGTCTCGCCTGATCTTATCCGATTACTGCGGACTCCTCCGTCTCGCGCACTTCCCCAAATACAAAATCCCATGATATCCGCGCGCAGCAAGGCAACCTGTCAGGCGGAGGATCTTTTCCATATCAGCACTTAGAGCATTGCAGCAAAATTTCACTCGGCAGAACCAAGAAAGGATCAAGGCGACTGAGAAGAAGTTGGGATCATCATAATTGTTCGCTTGATCGCAAATAAGACACTCCCGAAGCATGAAAATTGAATCGGAAGAATTCTCAACTCCTTCTCCACTCAAGCCCCGAACCATTCGGGGGCTAATGATGAAGCTATGTACCTAGGGTAGGGTCATAGGCCTGACCTAGATGCCCTCCCCAAGGTCATCGCCCTAAAGCCAGAAGCATTCGAAGGGTACCATCATCCACTCGACCAGAGACATTCCACTCGGAAAAATCAATGACACTCGACCGTCATAGTAACCACTCGACGTACAGAAGACCTAGAGCCACTCTACACAACAACGGTCGGGCGTTTACTCATAGACTTAATTATCGTTTATATCACTTAATTGCTGGTGTTACCAGCAACGTTCCACTCTTAATGTACATTGAATCCTATGTAACGGAGGAGAGCTGGGGTCCTGGCACACTCTATATAAGCCACTCCCCTTGTCTGGGACAAGGGTTCACATCCTTTTGTAAACACACACATATACACAATCCAGTCGACCGCATTCGGGCACCGAGACGTAGGGCTGTTACTTCCTTCGTGAAGGGCCTGAACTCGTAAACTCGTGTGTACAACTACTCCATAGCTAGGATCTTGCCTCCTCATACCTACCCACATTCTACTGTCAGTCTTAGACCCACGACACCCCCCCCCCCCCCCGCCGGAGCGCTGGGCCGTGGGCGCCCAGGAGGTTCGGCTCCTCCTCTTCTTCCTCGTCCTCCCACTCTTCCGGCTCGCCAGCGCTGTTCGGCGTCAAGGCCGAGCCCGCCGCGGAGATGCCGCTCGTCCGGCGCACCCGCAGCGCCGTCATCGTCATCAACGAGGGTGGCAGGCGCGCCCCCTCCTCGGCTCCTCCGCGCTTCGTCAAGCCAAAGACAGAGCCAGGGCACGCCGCCGTCAAGACGGAGCCAGGGCTCCCCGTCGTGAAGACAGAGCCCGGGCTCGCCGGTGGCGTCAAGGAGGAGGAGCTCGACGACGCGGCGGCCCTCAAATGGGCGCGCGATGACTGGGCACAACTGGAGCTGGAGCGCCAGCGCGCCGCCTACGAGCGGTTTGAAACTCGGCGCCATGGACGGGACGAGGGAGGCGTCGTCGTCCTCGACGACAGCAACGACGACGACGCGCCGCCGCCACCACCGGTCCGCCTTGGAGACGCCGGGCAGGGGTCCAGCAGGGGCGGCCGCGCCGTCAAGAAGGAGAAGGCTGCCGACGACGACAAGGACGGCGGCGACGTCGACGACTTCGCCACGCTCATCGACTTCTTCGCTCCGTAGATGTCTTTTTTTAAATAATTTATGTAACGCCGAACATGTTGTATATTAATGTCAGATTTGTCGAATTTAGCCGAATTTAGCCAAACTTTACCGAATTCAGATTTTTTGAAATAAAAAAAAAACCACATCTGGGGCGACCCTGGAGCGCCGATTTTAGCGCTGGCTCGCCCCCAGGGGACGCGTAAAATCGCCGCCTGAGGGGCCAACGGCTGGAGATGCTCTAACATCAACAAGCAGGTGTGCATGGCGCGACCATAACTTGTGAGCCTGGCTCCACTTCCGGCCAAACTGTTCCCGGGCATCGTTGAGATCTGCACATGTGTCCCGGGCAGGGCAAGCTGCGATGCAAACACGCGGGCCAAACTTTCTCCCTCCACTGCACTAGAACAACTCTGAAGACGAGTCATGCTCGTGTCCACCGGCCGTGTCGATGCGTTCGGGAGGGAGCGGCCATCCGTCCAGTCATCGGCGTCGCAGACCACGCGGATTTGTTGTAGCAATCCATCCACCTTGCTTGCGCACAAAGTTCTGTTAGCAAGCTTCCAGCGCCGTGCGTGTCCTGGAGCAGCGGACGGTGGCAATTGAAGCACGCGCGTACGTGGGATACTACCCTACCCTGCTTGCGGGTTGCGGCCTTTTCCTCTTTGAGATGACGTACACTCCGACTGCTGCATCCATCGTTGGTTGTGACTCGTGTGACCCCATTGGCATCGGTTACGCGTGCGGCGTGCCGCCATATAAGCTGGGGGTGCTCAGTGCTCACACGCACCAGCTCCGTCGACACCCCACCCAGACACACTCGTGCACAAGCAGTAACAGATCGATGGGCAGGCTCGTCTCCGCCGCGCTCCTGCTGGTGCTGCTGCTCGCGGCGACGGGGGAGATGGGAGGCCCGGTGGCGGTGGCGGAAGCTCGGAGGTGCGAGTCGCTGAGCCACAGGTTCGCGGGCCTCTGCCTGCGCGGCCACAACTGCGCCAACGTCTGCCGGACCGAGGGCTTTCCCGACGGCAAGTGCCGCGGCGCCCGCCGCCGCTGCTTCTGCACCACCCACTGCCGCTAGTAGCCTAGCTGCATGCATGCTGGCACCTTTGTGCGTGTGCCGCGTGTCCATGTCCATGAATAAACCTAAGCTTGTCTCTCCTGGCAGGCCGAGCTGGGTATAAGAAACAACTTGTGCTTGTGTCCGTTCGATGTTTGGGTTCGTCCTCAAAGTTGCAGTGAGGTCCCATGTTTCCTTTCACTTGTGTTGTGCGCGTGTAAGCGTGTTCCCTCGGTCACTCACTTGCTCTGCACACGAAACGACGTGCATGTCCCATGCTACTTCCGTCTGATCGATGCATGTTTCTTTGTTTGTTTGAGAAATGTGTGATCGAGGCATGTGTGCAGCAAGGAACGCGACAGTTGACACGTACCTGGCGCTGCTCAATGCTCATGCACGATGGACTGGCCACGCGTAAAAGGTCCCGGCGTCTAGTGGCGCGAAGTTATAAAAAAAATAAAAAAAATAAATCTGTGGAAACATGTATATGTGCACTACGGATCCGTGAAATTTTGTTTTGAAAAAATGTAATGTGTAAGCTGTACAGAAAAAATATCTGGCCCAAAAGAAAAAAAGAGGCCCATTTGAAAAATACACATTTCTCTTTTCTTTTTTACGCCACATGTGAAAGTAAAATGTTGTGAAATTTTGCAATGGACAAAATATACATGTGAGTGTGTTTACAAAATATTCCAATTTTTTCGGTTGTTCAGCCGCGCTGGTTAAAGGGGTCTCCGTATGTAAACCAACTGGGCCGACCTATAACGCATTGAAACATTCCTGATTTTTGTGCAGCTTTGTGGCCACTTATAGGAAGCTTCTAGAAGCATCAAACCATTTTTGGGAAGCTTCTGACCGGATTTTTCTTTGCTTGCCTTTTTATTTTCACTTTTCATTTTCCTTTTTTCTTCATTTTGCATTTAATGTGTTTTAAACACAAATTTAAAAAAAGCAGAAACTTTTTGAAATCCTTGATCATTTTCCAAATTGGTTATTTTTTATAAATTCGTGAACATATTTAAAATCCAGAAGCATTTTTCATATTCATGAACTTTTCCAAAACTGAACCATTTTTGCAATCATTGTTTTTTCTTTAAATTTGCGATTTTTTCTGGATTCATGAACTTTTTTCCGAGCCACAATTGTTTTTTTTTCAAATTTGAAAAAAGAAACTATGTTCAGTCCAAAAGTCAACGGTCAACCGGCCGACCAGGTCAATCATGAAGAGTGACTAGGCGTGTGCGCTTGATGAGTGAGCTGCTCGCTCGCATAGCTAGCCCAGCCCACACAAGGGGGCACGTGAGCGCTGCCTCGCTACCAAGCGCAACGAGCGCTAACTAGGAGCTTTGACAGCAAAAACCATAGCTGGCTTCTCTCTTATTGACGAATTGGCACAAAATGGCCCCTTCTGAAGAAATTTAAGCCCAAGAGGCCCCTATAATTCACCTATGGACGGACCCCCTTCAGGGGAGGATTGCGGTTCATATATTAACTTTGTCAGTATTGTCACAATTTTATCTGCTACTTGTGTCCGCACGATCAAAATTGGTCCATATATTGTCACATATAAAGTAAACTAGATAGTTGGTTGTGCATTGTAATGGGCGCAATATTTTCCACCCAACCGTTGTCATTTATCAAACATTTTATTGTTATATTATAGTTACATACTAAATGTCGCAATTGAATCAGTAGTTATTGATTTACCAAAGAAAACATGATTCTATTAGCTAAACCAATAAGGCGTGGACCAGTTGAGGCGGTTCAAAAGAAAATCGATGAGATTTTTTTTAATAAAACCTTGTGTTCATTTTAAGTAGGATAGATGTTGCCACATTTTTCTAAATTGTTGGGCTCAGATTAGGGGGGTTGCTGCAAATCAAACATGCGGCAACTCTAACGAGCTTGCAAAACTGGTTGTGTGACAAAGTATTGCAATCTTATTACACCAATTAATTAAATATGTCTACATGCATCTAGCTGTCACCAAACCAAACACTCGCCTTTTGCCTATGTGTTTCATCCCTCAGATTTTATTATGCCACGCACGACTCAATATTTTTCTTTGACTTTTTTGCTGTGATACATAATAATGATCACAAAAATAAGCTTTGACTATAATATGGATTTTCACTAAACAAGATTGAAAGAGTGAAAAATCACTCCCTCCTATATCTCCAATCCTCACATATGCAGCAAATATAGATCGGTCTAAGTATCAGAGCCAAGCATTCCGAACTAAAAAAATTGAAGGAGCGTAAACATCAAGAACCACCATCACCCAAAAACAAATGAAACAAGGACTAAAACTATAAATTCAAGAACTTGTAGGGGCCACACGGACTGTTAGAAAAAAAATTGTACCTTGAGAGCTGTGATACTTTTAAAACGAGATCGGCCAGCACTAGGCGGCATATTTTTGTAGAAGAAAATCTCTAAGCATCCGGCAGAGTATACCGCTTTAGCATATGTACAAATCTATTCCTTTTTTACGGGAGCATATGTACAAATCTACAAAACACACAATAGGTGGTAGTCAAAATTAAAATGCATGGACATAAATGGTCCAGTGTAGCATACATCTCAAAGCTTGCCCCAACGATGGATTCATTTGCTGTTACCTACCTGGCGGGGACGCTAGAAGAATCGTGTTCGTGTCCACCGGCCGTATCGATGCGTTCGTGATAAACCGCTCGCCGCTTCCTACCCGCTAGCTCACAGCAATCCAGTCGTCGTCGACGTCGCAGACCACGTCAGTTTCTTGTAGCAATCCATGGCGTCACCGGACCGACCTTTGGCTCTTTGCACGTACTCCTACCGACCTACTTGCGGCACATATTTGTCGCCTTTTTCATTTGGATGCAGCTGCATCGCGTTCGGTTTGACCCCATGGCGTCGGTAGCTTGTGCATTTCGCTGTATATAAGCCGGTGTGCTCACACACAGCAGCTCCATCACTCCACCACAACCCTGATACACTCATACCAAGCAGTAATCGATGTCGATGGAGGCTTCACGCAAGCTCCTCTCGGCGGCGCTCCTCCTGGTGCTGCTGCTGGCGGCCACGGGGGAGATGGGAGGCTCGGTGGCGGTGGCGGAGGCGCGGACGTGCGAGGCGAAGAGCCACAGGTTCAGGGGCCCCTGCGTGCGCCACCGCAACTGCGCCAACGTCTGCAAGACTGAGGGCTTCCCCGGCGGCAAGTGCCGCGGCTTTCGCCACCGCTGCTTCTGCACCACCCACTGCCGCCAGTAACCAACCTATTGCCTCTACTTCGTACGTCCGCCTAGCTGCAGCCTGCGTGCGTGCATGCTGGCTTGCTCGCATCTCTGTGCGTCTATAGTAGTACTCCATGAATAAACCTCGGCCTGTCTATCATGGCGTACTGAGATGGGTATAAGAAATGCAGTTCCCCTTTTACTCTATATTAATAATTATTCCTTGTGTCGTCGATTTCCCCGTTCGATGTGTGGGTTCAAATTTTCATTTTTGAACTGGCCACCTGAATTTTCATTTCAAGCCGAAGAAGCCGAAGAATGGCAAACCGACAGATTTGAGGGTTTCCACCCGTCCAGAGAAACAGGGGTTGATGTCGCACACTACTGCAGGAGCAATGCTGTTTCCATAGGTGTAGTATTATTCCTACTGCAGACAGGGCGCAAGGCGTTGGTCACGAAAAATCTTGGCACGCGGGGAAGTCTACAGATCGAGCGTACGTGCGCGCTGCACCTACGTACAGTTTGTATGTAATTTATGTTACGTTTTTTGTTGTTGATGAGACAATTGTAATTTGTTTTTTTAGTAACTTTTTTTTTGAGAGTTGCCAACACTTTATTCATCTAGTTAGGCATTAAGCGGGATACACGAAGGGTCATGGGGTTGAATAAGCCACAGATGGCGACCCTGATCAAGTAATAAAGAGTGTTTGGCAAGGTTGTGTGCATCAGTATTTGATGCTCTACCTTCAAAAAAGAAGTTACAAGAATTGAAAAAGGATCTACGCCTACAAATCTCCTTGATGATTGTCATATAAGCTCCGCCCTGTCCTCTTTGAATGTCATCAACTACTGTTTTACAGTCACTTGCCACCACAAAATCCTGAAGTGAAAGGTCTTTTGCAAGTGCAAGTGCTTCCCGGCAAAGCTATGGCTTCAACAACTGAAGAATCGGTAACTCCTGAAATCACCAAAGCCGACGAGCCCAAGTACAAGCCCATACTATCTCGACACACTGCCGCAGCTGCTGCTGTTCCCGTGTTAGAGAGTCCCGCATCTACACTGATTTTCATGTGCCCGCTCGGAGGTGGCGTCCAACCCGAACCTGGCTGGGTTGGCACCCGAACTGATGACCTCAGAATCGCCCTACGAGACAGCTCATTAATGGTATCCAACTCTGTTATGAAGTGTTTCACAAACTTGTGCGTTGCCAACGGACTTTGATAGATTTCCTCATGAATCGCCTTGCGCCTAGCTGTCCAAATTGCCCATAAGGTGACTGCCATCTCCACGAACTGTGCATGTGATAAAGTTTCGCGAGCATGAAATAACCAAAGTTTGGCAGTAGGTTCCCTAATATCAGCCATCACTTCCACTGTCTCCTCATCAGCCAACGCCCAAACACAACGAGCCATCGAACACTCCAGTAAAGAGTGCCTTCATGAATCCATGCTACCACACATTTGGCAATTATCAACGATATTCATATGCCTGTACTTCCTCACATCCTCTGTCGGCAAAGACTGCCTAGCGAGTCTCCACATGAACGTTTTAATTTTTGCAGGGACCTTGATATTCCAGAGTGAACACCATCCCTTTTCCTCCTGTGCTGGATTTGAGTTAGATGCCCGCCCTTCAAGCAAGTCCTCTCCTCTTCTCTTTGTTTCTGCTAGTAGTTTATATGCTGATTTCACCGAGAAAAGACCTTTCTTTTCATACTGCCATGCCCAAAAATCTGCCATAGGAGTGGTGCACAACGGTATGTTCTTGATCGCCTGAACATCAACTGGCAAAAAGTACTGCTGCAGAAGATTGGCTCGCCATGACACAGTCGTGTTGTCGATCAGGTTCGCCACCAGAGTTGGAGGATTCAGTGACAAGCATGCAATTGGTTTCACTGAAGTGTCCCTGGGAGTCCAATTTTGAGTCCAATTTTTGAGTAACTGACAATTGTAATTTGTATGTTACGTACGGACTGATGTGTGGAGCAAAGCAAATGGGCCAAGATTAGTTGGTGGGCCCCACCCCAGTTGAATTCAGGGGCCAGAAGAGAGCTTATGGAAGGCTTCGTAGGTTGTTCCTAGGTATAGTATAGTGCGCGTTGTAGTCGCGTACCAGGTTTTATAAGATTTTTTGCCACCACCAACCCACCCGCCTGCCGCTACTGCTGCTCTCGGCGTTCGCGACGGCGACGGCGACGGCGATGGAGACCCTGGGCGTGCTGCTGCTGCACCCCGTGAACGCCTACCTGGAGCAGGAGCTCGACCGCCGCTTCCGCCTCATCCGCCTTTGGGACGCCCCTCCCGACGGCAGCGCCGAGTTCCTCCGCGCCAACGCCTCCGCGATCCGCGCCGTCGTTGTCTACCCCGGCTACAGCGCCCTCGCCGCGCTCATCGACGCGCTGCCGTCGCTCGAGATCGTCGTGTCCTTCTCCGTGGGGATCGACCACGTCGACCTCCCCAAGTGCCGCGAGCGCGGGATCCGCGTCACCAACACCCCCGACGTCCTCACCGACGACGTCGCCGACCTCGCCGTCGGCCTCGCCATCGCCGCGCTACGGAGGATCCCGCAGGCCGACCGCTTCGTGCGCGCCGGCCTGTGGAAGGCCAAGGGGGGCTACGCACTCACCACGCGAGTTGGTTTCCTATATGCTTGGCTAGCGTTGACTTCCGTTTATACTCCAGTGCCTTCTAATAAGTGATTTTGATTTATATAGGATTGCTCATATATGGTCGTAGTTTCGCTCCTATAATGTCTAGTACCTCATACGTACTACTCCTAGGTTATGGAATTGATGCAGGGACCGGACGGTAGCACCTGCAATTTGTGAAAAATGTTCAGGTGCACCTATCTCAAGGATAGAATGCACTTAGCAAGATTGATCTGGTACTAATGATGAGGTATCTCAAGGATAGAATGCACTTAGCAAGATTTATACTCCAGTGCCTTCTACTGTAATAGTTATTATTGTGCAGTTCCCTCGGGAAAAAAATGTTATTATTGTGCAGTTCAGTGGTTAAACAGCTCCTATTCTTGGGCTTGGCACGATGTGCTTAGCTGTAGCAAAAGGAGCTGACGCATTTGGTTGCTCAATCAGTTATCATTCATGATCACACAAGCCATTAATTTCCAAGTACAGGTTCTTTACAAATGTTGTTGACCTGGCAGGCAAGAGGCAACTGTGATGTGCTTCTTGTAGCATGTTCCCTTGATGCAAAGACCCATCACAATTTAGTTGTACAGTCATGGATGGACTAGGACCAGAAGGTGTGCTCATAGGCATCCGTGAAGCACATACGGATCAACCTGAGCTTGTATCTGCTCTTAGATAATGTTGTTTTGGTCCCTCATGTAGGAAGTGACACGGAAGAAACATGCATGGCAATGGTTGATCTGTCTCGAAAGAATTTAATAGCACATGTTTTGAGCTGCATATTTACAGGAATATATGCATCTGTCTGTGTGTTCAGAGTGTGCAAACTCCGCCTTTCGTTTAAGATGTTTTCTTTCTTATCTTTGTGTAACGTGATTTACTTGTTTATGCAAATAGAACATGATTTGTTATTTGATTTTCTCATGGATTTTGTTTATCCTTCTGCAGTTCAGTGGCAAAAAAGTGGGCATTATTGGGCTGGGCAGGATAGGGCTTGCCATTGCCACTCGAGTGGAGGCCTTTGATTGCCCAGTTAACTACTACCAGAGAACAAAGAAGAACTACCCCAATTACACCTATTACCCTTCTGTAGTTGAATTGGCAGCAAGCAGCGACGTCCTCGTGGTGGCTTGCTCATTGAATGAACAGACTCGCCACATTGTCAACCGTGAGGTGATCGAGGCACTCGGACCCAAGGGTGTGCTCATAAACATCGGGCGTGGCCCTCATGTTGATGAGCCTGAGCTTGTCTCTGCGCTCGTTGAGGGGCGCCTTGGTGGGGCAGGCCTCGATGTGTTTGAGGATGAGCCCAATGTGCCTGAGTCGCTCTTCACACTTGACAATGTTGTCCTGGTACCACACATGGGGAGCGGGACACACGAGACGCGCAAGGCAATGGCGGACCTGGTTCTCGGTAACATGGAGGCGCATGTTCTGAAGAAACCGCTGCTGACACCTGTTATCTGATATGATGATCTCAGGTCGCAAGCACCAACGGGCATTATAATGTGTTTTATATGCCTCCTGTTATTTGAAGTTGTTATCTCAAGGTATGTTCTATGTGGATGGCCTCAAAAACAATTTCTCTCTTTGTAAGTCGGTTTGTTTGGCTTTATCAATATTTAATAATATATGGTTGTACGCATCACTCGATGTAGAGTCCGAGGTTCTTCCCCTTTTCTTAATTTTATTTTGAAGAAGCACGATAAGATGTTTTCCCTTTCAATATCTCTTTTGACATATGTGCAGGTTCTTATCGGTAAGTAGTTTTGCAAGACCTATTTGATAAGTTTGATTTCTTCTGGGATCGTCTCGTATCCGGGTTTTCGTGGTTTATGTTTTGTCGATGCCAATGTCATGCTATGTAATATGCCCGATTTTCTTGGCTGAGTAAATGTTGCTATTGAGTATAGATGTGTTTGGTAGCTTTCAAGCTTTTTGCGTTTTTCAATAGCTTGGCTGAGTTGGGCCAGGCTATGCATGTTGTGCATAAAGTGTGGTAGCCTCCATCCTCCTCAACCTAACTAAGAAAAAACACACACATGGTTGTTTGGTAATACGCATTTTCTCTTCAGATGCAACGTTCTGCTATTTCATTACGCAATAATGTTAAATATACAAAGAGTTACACGCAATTACACGCTGACTAGGATTTTCTCCATCTACCAACCAATCATAAACTTGCCCCCCCTGATTTTCAGGGGGGGGGGGGGGAGGCTCCCCACCTATTGACCAATCAAATTAACCCTCTTTGTAAAACCTTGTAACTCGTTTGTACGTGTACCATTACTCTTCATTACGTCCTCACTGATGATAAACTTACCTCACGTGGAAACGGGCGCTGAAGGAAGAAAAGAAAGGCCGGCTCGAGCTAGAAAAAGGTATGAGTGGCAGCCCTTGGATGCTCATTAAATGGTAAAGAAATCAAATGGAACGAATATATTTTTTTTACGCGAATGACGCTCAGGTGTGATACATTTGTACAATCAGTAGAGAAATGTACATCTACTCGTTTACGACCGGCGAAACAGAAAACATAACAGGAAAGTCGTGTCATACAGCAAGATGAAGTTAGTGGTCTAAAAAAAATTCAAACGGTCATGAACGAGTAGATTTTCGTGTTATGTGGTCCAGTAAGGGCTACTCTCCGATGATCGTCGAAGCAGAAAACATCCAATACGAAAGTTAGTGGTCTAATGAATTTCAGCAAAATCTTCGTCCCGGTCGACCACTAACTTCATTTGGCAGTTTCACACGACTTTCCTGTTAATGTTGAAGATTTTCTCAAAATTCATCGGTTCATAACATGTACACATGAACATGTTTATGTGGTCCAGTAAGGATTGTAGATCAACTCTTCTACGATCGTTGAAACAGAAAACGTCCAATACGAAAGTCATGTGAAAGGGCGAAAAGAAGCTAGTCGTAGTCCGGGACAAAGATTTTTCCGAAATTCATCTAAAAACCTCGAAACATTAACATGAAATTGATGACCTACAGTCCATGAAATTAGAAACCATACGTCTGAATGGAACATGTGCATCTTTTCCTGTAGAGCTTATTTTGAATCAAATCACCGTTGTTTAGATTAAAAGGGATCATATGAAGTGGAGCAAAGAGGACGAGTGCAATATAACGCGTGCAAACCTCACCTGCAGGCTCACACTACCAGAGCCACTACTTATGCTCAAGTTGCATTGCTCGGGCGTTGCTTTGAAAAAATGGTTGATTCGAGCGTTCCTACAAAGCCAGGTCTGGAGATGATTTAAGCATCGTGCTATGCAGGTCCAATACTGTTTCCACACAACAAACAGTCCCAAGTTGCCAAAAGTCACATTCAGCGAAGCTGATAGAGTTTGATTCAAGCTATCAAACACATCATATACGGACATCGAAGATGGAACAACACACCTAGGAGGCCCGTGAATGCCCCTTTTATCAGAAGTTATGAAATCATTCTCACACTTAGGGAGATAGTTGACAAACGTCCACTTTCACACTTAGGGAGATAGTAGACCAACATACCCAAGTTGCTCCCCTCACTCGTCCCATTCCATGGACGTCGCCGTCCAACCTCCTCGTCCTCCTCTTCCCTGATGTAGGGTGGAACCCCAGGGGGCGATCTTTCATGATTGGAGCGGATCCCACGAAGAACACGAAGAGCACACGAGGGGAAAACACAAGGGAAACGAGAGGAAACCACTCAAATCAACAAGATCCAAATACACATGTGCTAGATCCGAGTACACAATGAGACACATGATCCAAACACAACAAGGGACGATACAAACGGTTAGTAGTTCTTCCCAATCCATGAGGAGATGGGGGCCTGAATCCACAAGGGGATCTTTCCTTGCGGGGTCTTTAATCCACTTGGGGGATCTTCTCCGCGGAAGCCTTGGTCTCCAATGGAGTAGAGGTACAAATGGATGAGCAAAGCTCTAATCTCAATGAGCTATGATCTCTACTAACTGAGGGAGTCCTGGATTAGGGGGTGTCCAGATGGCCGGACTATACCTTCAGCCGGACTCCTGGACTATGAAGATACAAGATTGAAGACTCCGTCCCGTGTCTGGAAGAGACTTTCCTTGGCGTGGAAGGCAAGCTTGGCGATACGGATATGTAGATCTCCTACCATTGTAACCGACTCTATGTAACCCTAACCCTATCCAGTGCCTATATAAACCGAAGGGTTTTAGTCCGTAGGACAACATACACATCAACAATCATACCATAGGCTAGCTTCTAGGGTTTAGCCTCTTCGATCTCGTGGTAGATCTACTCTTGTACTACCCATATCATCAATATTAATCAAGCATGACGTAGGGTTTTACCTCCATCGAGAGGGCCCGAACCTGGGTAAAACTTCGTGTCCCTTGCCTCCTGTTACCCTCCAGCCTAGACACACAGTTCGGGACCCCCTACCCGAGATCCGCCGGTTTTGACACCGACATTGGTGCTTTCATTGAGTGTTCCTCTGTGTCGTCGCCGTCAGGCTCGATGGCTCCTACGATCATCAATGGCGATGCAGTCCAGGGTGAGAACTTCCTCCCCGGACAGATCTTCGTCTTCGGCGGCTTCGCACTGCGGGCCAATTCACTTGGCCATCTGGAGCAGATCGAAAGCTACGCCCCTGGCCGTCAGGTCAGATTTGGAAGTTTAAATTACACGGCTGACATCCGCGGGGACTTGATCTTTGACGGATTCGAGCCACTGCCGAGCGCGCCGCACTGTCCCGACGAGCATGATCTAGCTCGGCCGCCGAACAGTGCCCTGGAGGCCGCACCCGCATCGGCTCCGATCCCTAATTCGGAGCCAACTACGCCGATCGAGGATGTGCGGTTGGACGCCGCCTCGGGGGCTGCGACCGTAACAGCGATTGAGCCGAACACCAGCCCCGTACTCTGCGAGACTCGTGACTCCAAGGAGCCGGACTCCTCTCCGGACTCCGAACCCTCCGCGCCCCTACCGATCGAATCCGATTGGGCGCCGATCATGGAGTTCACTGCCGCGGACATCTTTCAGCACTCGCCTTTTGGCGATATTCTGAAGACACTGAAGTCTCTCTCTTTATCAGGAGAGCCCTGGCTGGACTACGGCCAGCAAGGTTGGGATTCGGACGATGAAGAAATTTAAAGCCCACCCACCACCCACTTTGTAGCCACTGTCGATGACTTAACCGACATGCTCGACTTCGACTCCGAAGACATCGACGGTATGGACGCCGATGAAGGAGATAATGAAGAACCAGCGCCTACTAGGCCCTGGAAAGCCACCTCGTCGTATGACATATACATGGTGGACACCCCAAAAGAGGGAGATGGCGATGGAACAGCGGAGGATGACCCCTCCAAGAAACAGCCTAAGCGCCGACGTCAGCGACGCCACTCAAAATCCCGCCAAAACAAACACGATGATTCCAGCACGGGAGATAATAATACTTCGGAAAGCACCGAAGAAAACCCCCTCCAGCAAGATTTAGCACAGGAGGATGGAGAAACCAGCCCTCATGAGAGAGCGGCAGACAGAGAGGTCGAGGACGTTAATTATATGCCTCCCTCCGAAGACGAGGCAAGCCTCGACGACGACGAATTCGTCGTGCCAGAGGATCCCATCGAGCAAGAGCATTTTCAACGCAGGCTTATGGCCACGGCAAGAAGCCTCAAGAAAAAACAGCAACAGCTTAAAGCTGATCAAGATTTGCTAGTCGATAGATGGACTGAAGTCCTTGCGGCCGAAGAGCATAAACTCGAACGCCCTTCCAAGAGCTACCCAAAGCGCAGGTTGCTACCCCGATTAGAGGAGGAAGCACTTGATGCGGCCGACCGACCACCTCGTGGCCGCGACAGAGAGGCCTCTCGGCCCTCCACTCAAGCCGCACCCCATACCAAGGCACGGGAATATGCGTCGGACTTACAAGACATGTTGGAGGACAAGGCAAGGCAAACAAGATCGATCTACGAATCGCATGGGCGCCCCACGGCTCGAGACGGCATCCGTCACGCCGGCCACAAATTCGGCAGGGCCGAACACAGTAGACAAGGCTCACTGGAGCTACGTCATGATATAGCCCAGTACAGAGGCGCCGCACACCCACTCTGCTTTACAGACGAGATAATGGATCATAAAATCCCCGAGGGTTTCAAACCCGTAAACATCAAATCATATGATGGCACAACAGATCCCGCGGTATGGATCGAGGACTATCTCCTTCATATCCACATGGCCCGCGGTGATGATTTCCACGCCATCAAATACCTCCCACTCAAGCTTAAAGGACCAGGTCGGCATTGGCTTAACAGCTTGCCAACATGATCAATCAGTTGTTGGAAGGACCTGGAAGCCGCATTCCTCGACAATTTCCAGGGCCCTTATGTGCGACCCCCAGACGTCGATGACCTATGTCACGTAATCCAGCAGCCAGAGGAATCGGCCAGGCAATTCTGGACACGGTTCCTAACAACGAAAAATCAAATAGTCGACTGTCCGGACGCTGAGGCCCTAGCAGCCTTCAAGCACAATATCCGTGACGAGTGGCTGGCCCGGCACCTTGGACAGGAAAAGCCGAAATCTATGGCAGCACTCACGACACTCATGACCCGCTTTTGCGCGGGAGAAGACAGCTGGCTTGCTCGTAGCAACAATATGACCAAGAACCCTGGTAATTCGGACACCAGGGACAGTAGTGGCAGGTCGCGTCACAACAAGCAGAAGCGCCGCATTAACGGCGACAACGCTGAGGATACGACAGTTAATGCTGGATTCAGAGGCTCTAAATCCGGTCAGTGGAAAAAGCCATTCAAAAGGAATCCTAGGGGCCCGTCCAGTTTGGACCGAATACTCAACCGCTTATGCCAGATACATGGCACCCCCGAAAAGCCGGCCAATCACACCAACAGGGATTGTTGGGTGTTCAAGCAGGCAGGCAAGTTAACTGCCGAAAATGAGGACAAGGGGCTGCATAGCGATGACGACGAGGAGCCCCGGCCGCCGAACAACAGTGGACAGAAGGGTTTTCCCCCACTAGTGCGGACGGTGAACATGATATACGCAACCCACATCCCCAAGTGGGAGCGGAAGCGCGCGTTAAGGGACGTATATGCAATAGAGCCAGTCGCCCCAAAGTTCAACCCATGGTCCTCCTGCCCGATCACCTTTGATCGAAGGGACCATCCCACCAGCACCCATCACGACGGGTTCGCCGCATTGGTTCTAGACCCAATTATTGACGGATTTCATCTCACTAGAGTCCTTATGGACGGCGGCAATAGCCTGAACCTGCTTTACCAGGATACGGTGCGGAAAATGGGCATAGATCCCTCGAGGATTAAACCCACCAAAACGACCTTCAAAGGCGTAATATTAGGTGTAGAGGCCAACTGTACAGGCTCAGTCACACTTGAAGTGGTCTTCGGATCTCCGGATAATTTCCGAAGCGAGGAGTTAATCTTCGACATAGTCCCGTTTCGCAGTGGTTATCATGCACTGCTCGGGCAAACCGCATTCGCTAAGTTCAATGCGGTACCGCATTACGCATACCTTAAGCTCAAGATGCTAGGCCCTCGAGGAGTAATTACGGTCAATGGAAACACTGAACGCTCCCTCTGAATGGAGGAGCACACGACAGCCCTTGCAGCGGAAGTACAAAGCAGCCTCTCCAGGCAGTTCTCCAGTCCGGCCACTAAACGACCGGACACCATCAAGCGCGCCCGGAGTAACCTACGACAAGACCGCCTGGCACGAGCCGAGTAGGCGTAGCAATGCGGCTCCAACCCCAACCCTCGCAAAAAGGCGAGGCTAGTGCTTCGCATACATAACTACGCTCTAGAGATACCATGGACATAGGGGGAGGGGCACCATCACGGCACGCCCAAAACACGGCTTAAACCATACCAGGGGTTTCCGATTTTTTAATTTTCTCTTACTTTCAGGACTCTACTCTTGGGAAGGCCTGTTCGACAGTTCAATTGCCGCACAAACAATGCAAGAACCAGGGAAGCAAACAAGCCACGCCGCATTACGGAACTCCCAGGTGGTCTCTATCACGAGCAGTATACCTGTTTCGCATATTATTCAGCAGCTTGCCCCTGGAGCGGACATGTTAAATAGTCCAACCTTTTGCTTATCGCATTATTTGTATCGTTCTGCCTTGATCGCAGCCCTCTTTAATAAACAATGCATAGCTTTTGTCTATTTTTGCATTACTCTTTCTTTATATATATATATATATATATATATTCCTTAACGACATGTTGCACCCGTACACTTTGATACGGCCAAAATACGCCAGGGGCTTCAGTACCCCTCAATATGGTGTGAGAAGTCCGAACACTTTAACAAGTGCGGCACCCCGAACTTATAGCATTATATGCATCGGCTCCGAATCATGTCTTGGGTCAATAGTTGGGTTTGCCCGGCTCCTATGTTTTGGTGGCTTACGTTCCGATATATCGGCTAAGGTAGCACTAGGAGAACCACTGCGATTGTGCCCCGGTTGAGCTGGGTCGAGCACCTCAGTGGAGAAAGCTAAAACTGACTGTCATGATGAAGCGAGAGCTGGTCGCTGTTCGAGAGGTTTTTTCGAGTCCCTAAAGACTTATGCCGCTTAGGGCGAGGAGCCGGCTCTGCCCGGCCAAGGCGTGGATAGCGCCCCAAACCCGGTCTTCCGAATACCAGGGGCTTCACCGAAATTTAAAATTATAGAATTCTATAGCTAAGTGAGAGTGTTCACGCATTATAGTCCGATTGCCTTGTTCGTTGGGCTGAGCGCCTCCCTCGAAGGACCCAAACATGGGAAAAGGAGCACTCAGGTTTATCCCCGAACACCCCAGCACTAGCGGCACGGGGGCAGAAGCCGACGACTCGCCATCTCTCAGAATTGATAAACAGCCGCACAGAAGGTAATATTTTAAATTCAAACAGCATTGCTTAGCGCATATGAACAAGTTTTCAGCGCACAGGACAAAACGAGCGAGTTTTACTCAAAAATTACATCCATAGTACATTCATCCGCCACAAGGCGGGCACCCTTTAGAACATCCTTATAATAATTCTCGGGCTTGCAATGCTCTTTCCCCGGTGGTGGACCGTCCTTCACAAGCTTCTCAGCATCCAGCTTGCCCCAGTGCACCTTAGCACGGGCAAGGGCCCTCCGGGCACCTTCAATGCAGACGGAGCGCTTGATGACTTCGAGCCTTGGACAGGCCTCCACCAGCCGCCGCACCAGCCCGAAATAGCTCCCAGGCTAAGCCTCTCCAGACCACAACCGAACTATAAGGCCCCTCATGGCCTGTTCGGCCGCCTTGTGGAGCTCGACCAGTTGCTTCAGCTGGTCGCTCAGGGGCACGGGGTGTCCGGCCTCAGCATACTGAGACCAGAACACCTTCTCTGTCGAGCTTCCCTCCTCGACTCGATAGAATGCGGCGGCATTAGACACACTCCGGGGAAGATCTGCGAACGCTCCTAGAGAGCTTCGGATTCGGGTAAGTAACAAGTAACTCACGTTTATGTGTTTGCTTTGCATAAAGAATGCCTTACCCGCCGCTATCTTCTTCACCTCATCCAACTCCTGGAGGGTCTTTTGGGATTCGGCCTTGGCAGACTTGGCATTTTCAATAGCCACCGCGAGCTCGGACGCTCGCGTCTTTGAGTCAAGCTCCAAACTCTCATGTTTTTCCATGAGAGCCTCGAGCTCTTGCCGCACCTTGCCAACCTCGGCCTCATACTTCTCCCGCTCGGTGCGCTCCGAGGCTGCCCTCTTCTCAGCCTCGTCCAGCGCTTGCTTAAGGGTCGCCACCTCAGATGTGGTCCCTACAATAGCCACGATAATCCTGTCATTTTTTGCAATTGCATCATTTTTATATATATATTTAAACAAGGTATTTCTTACCTTCATTGTCCTCAAGCTGCTTCTTGGCATGCCCGAGCTCTTGCTCGGACCGCTCGAGGTCCTGCTTTAGCGTGTCCACTTCCGCAGTCAGTGCGGCGGACGCCAGCAGCGAAGCCTGCACACGCATATTGACTCCTTTTTGTTAGACTCTTGCGAATTTATTTGATCCTCTATTCGGCTTTTCTTCCCGAACGCCAAACAGAGCATCAGCGGCTACTGTCTATGCGGTAATATCATTTACACATTCTTTACTTACCTCAAAGCCTGTCAAAAGGCTAGTACAAGCTTCAGTCAGTCCACTCTTGGCGGACTGAACCTTCTGGATCACCGCACTCATAATAGTGTGGTGCCCCTCGTCGATGGAGGCGCCTTGGAGCGCCTCCAACATATTGTCTGGCACCTCCGGTTGGACGGAGGTCACCGGCACGGCGGACTTGCTCCTTTTGGAAGGAGGTCCCCCGCCGGACTCTGGAACCTTTGGAGGTTCCGGAGCGGTGTCCGGCCTAGGCCTGGACTTGGAGCCCCGGGGGGTTTCATCCCCTTTACTCCTGGAGTCCGGGAGGTCGCCTCGCGGCGCCTCCAAGACCACCTCCTCCCAGATTGGAACCTGTTGCGACAACACTTCGGTGTCGTCCGTA
Organism: Triticum monococcum; assembly: GCA_034509565.1. Classification (NCBI taxonomy): domain Eukaryota; kingdom Viridiplantae; phylum Streptophyta; class Magnoliopsida; order Poales; family Poaceae; genus Triticum; species Triticum monococcum. Next base: position 680,446,570 of record CM067845.1, read on the forward strand.
GGGCGGAGGGAGGAGGCCGTCGGAAGCGAGTTCACCTCCGACGAGTCCAGTGAGCCGCTCGACGACGCGTCGAGCCGGTCTTTGGGGGGCTGCATAAACACATTCGACATAAGGGAAAGCTGTGCAATAAACGAATACCATGAATTACTCTAGTATCCGGATACTTACGATTTGGCCAGGGGCTTGGCCCTAGGTGCCCACTCCTCTCCGCCGTCATCGGCGTCGGTGGAGCTGTCCGGAGAAAGGGTTCTCCCCTTCTTGGACCCTTCGGCCTCCCCAGTTGGGGCGGCCTTCCTTTTCTTCCCTTCTCTCACTGGAGGGGGAGGGGTCTCTTCTTCCTCCTCCTCGTCTTCACGGGAGGAGTGCGTGTTGGATTCGTCGGATGATGCATCTGACGCCTCCGGGCGTCGGGCACTCTTTCGAGTCCCCGTGGCCTTCTTCTTGGCCTTCTTCTCCGGCACCACATAGGGTGCCGGAACTAGCAGCTTCGCTAAGTGAGCGTCCGCTGGGCCTTCGGGCAAAGGAGCCGGACAGTTGATCTGTCCGGATGTCACCTGCCAATCCTGTCAAAGGTAAGGGAGTTTAGATCCCGCATGGAGTCAATCTATGAAAAACTGATACCTTGTAAAAGGAGAAAAACAGCTTACCGCGAGGGCGTGACGCTGCGCATTGAATCCGCGATCCTCGGTAGCGGATGCGGGAGCCTCGGCGCCTTTGAAAAGCACCTTCCAGGCATCTTCGTACGTCGTGTCGAAGAGCCTGCTCAGAGTTTGGTGCCGCGCCGGGTCGAACTCCCACAGGTTGAAAGCCCGTTGTTGACACGGGAGGATCCGGCGGATGAGCATAACCTGGACTACATTGACAAGTTTAAGCTTCTTGTTCACCCGGGTTTGGACGCATGTTTGGAGTCCGGTCAGCTCTCCTTTTTTACCCCACGACAGGCCGGTCTCCTTCCAGGAGGTGAGCCGCGTAGGGGGTCCGGACCGGAACTCGGGGGCTGCGACCCACTCAGGGTCGCATGGCTCGGTGATGTAAAACCACCCCGATTGCCACCCCTTCAGGGTCTCCACAAAGGAGCCCTCGAGCCATAGGACGTTGGCCATCTTTCCCACCATGGCGCCTCCGCACTCCGCCTAGTTGCCGCGCACCACCTTCGGCTTGACGTTGAAAGTCTTGAGCCATAGGCCGAAATGGGGGTGGAATCGGAGGAAAGCCTCGCACACGACGATAAACGCCGAGATGTTGAGGACAAAATTCGGGGCCAGATCATGGAAATCCAGGCCGTAGTAGAACATGAGCCCCCGGACAAATGGATGGAGAGGGAAACCCAGTCCGCGGAGGAAATGGGGGAGGAACACCACCCTCTAATGGGGCCTAGGGGTGGGGATGAGCTGCCCCTTTTCGGGAAGCCGGTGCGCAATGTCATTAGACAAGTATCCGACCTTCCTTAGTCTTTTGATGTGCCCCTCTATGACGGAGGAGACCATCCACTTGCCACCCGCTCCGAACATGACTAGAGAAGGTTGAGGTAGGGAGTGCGGACTTGGGCGCTGGAGCTCGAATGCGCAAGAATGGATAGGCAAAGGAGGAAGAAGGCGTAGGTGAAAAGGTGGATCCTTATCCCCTTATATGGGCGCTCGCAACTACGTGTCCCCACCAGCCTGGTAAAACTCGCTTATCTCCCAAGTGCCGTAGTCAAAGGCGCGGTTGGGTTACCCACGCCCGTATTGATGAGAATCCCGGAATAAGGGGACACGATCTCTGCTTTAACAAGACGTGCCAAGGAAACCGCCTCGCATAACACGCTAAGATGGGACAGTAAAACGGTTCGAATAAAAGCTTGGCCGTGGTGTGATGTCACACTATGGAATACGTCAGCAGATTAGATTTGTGTAAATATTATTCTCTCTGTGGCAATATGTGGAAGCTTATTTTGCAGAGCCGGACACTATCTTTGTGTTCAAAATCTTCTATGAAGTACTTGGAGGAGGAACCCGCCTTGCAATGCCGAAGACAATATGCGCGCCGGACTCGTCGTCATTGAAGCCTGGTTCAGGGGCTACTGAGGGAGTCCTGGATTAGGGGGTGTCCAGATGGCCGGACTATACCTTCAGCCGGACTCCTGGACTATGAAGATACAAGATTGAAGACTCCGTCCCGTGTTCGGAAGGGACTTTCCTTGGCGTGGAAGGCAAGCTTGGCGATACGGATATGAAGATCTCCTACCATTGTAACCGGCTCTATGTAACCCTAACCCTATCCGGTGCCTATATAAACTGGAGGGTTTTAGTCCGTAGGATAACATACACATCAACAATCATACCGTAGGCTAGCTTCTAGGGTTTAGCCTCTTCGATCTCGTGGTAGATCTACTCTTGTACTACCCATATCATCAATATTAATCAAGCAGGACGTAGGGTTTTACCTCCATCGAGAGGGCCCGAACCTGGGTAAAACTTTGTGTCCCTTGCCTCATGTTACCCTCCAGCCTAGACGCACAGTTCGGGACCCCCTACCCGAGATCCGCCGGTTTTGACACCGACACTAACCCTAAAACATTGGGGAGAAGAGTATATATAGTCTAGGGGGGCATAGGGATACATGGGCTTCGGCCCTTTTACACTGTGCGCAAACAAGGGCCAGATGCCCGGGCGTCGGGCCGGATGTCCGGGCCTTTCCATGGTGCTGGACGTCCAGGGCATGAGGGCCGGATGTCTGGCTGGTAGGGTCCAGTTTCGGTGCTCTCTGGAGAGGCGTGGTCTGGATTTTCGGGTTGGAGTCTGGATGTCCGACGGCTCACATCGGGTCGGATGTTCGGGGCCTAAGCCGGATGTCCGGGCTGGCGGGGGCCGGCTTCAGTGAGGTTCTGTGAAGGATGTCAAATTTTTGGGTTGGGGACGGATGTCCGGGCTCGCGTCGGGCCGGATGTCCGGGGCCTGGGCCGGATGTCCGGGCCCTATACCTTGACGGCTGGGCGGCTGCTGGTGACACTTCCTGGGGCCAGATGTCTGGGGTCATGGCCAAATGTCTGGGTCCTGGGACCTGTTCTCGGTCCCTTCCGTTGGTTCTCTTCATCCATGAACTTGGGGACTTGTTCGCCTTCGTACACATCCCCGAGAGGGTCCTCTTGATACCTAATCATGCACAACATTCCGGATTTAGGTAGTAGCCATGTCTCGAGTGGGTCATATGGAATATCACTAAGGAGAGATGTCACCTCGGTCTTGAGAGCTCCAGCTTGTGCTCGTGTGATCGGTCCTCTTGGCACTTGGTGAGACGATGGTAGATCCATGGGAATGACCATAGGATGCTCCACATCATTCCCCCTCTCCCTTGCTCCTCCTCCAACCTCTAGCTCACTAGGCACCACCACCACCATCTCCAGCCCTAGGCTCCAGCAGAACTTGGCTTATATATTCTAATGATGGGCTTCCTCAGATTGCCTTAGGTCTTCGTGAGCAAGCGAGTTGGATGCGCAGCCACTTAGTTTCTTTTTGAGCTTTCATAAACTTATACCTCTAGTGCATCCGTTGCATGGCAATCCCTACTCACTCACATTGATATCTATTGATGTGCATCTCCATAACCCGTTGATACGCCTAGTTGATGTGAGACTATCTCCTTCTTTTTGTATTCTCCACAACCACCATATTCTATTCCACCTATAGTGCTATATCCATGGCTCACGCTCATGTATTGCGTGAAAGTTGAACAAGTTTGAGAACATCAAAAGTATGAAACAATTGCTTGGCTTGTCATCGGGGTTGTGCATGATTTGAATATTTTGTATGATGAAGATGGAGCATAGCCAAACTATATGATTTTTGTAGGGATAAGCTTTCTTTGGCCACTTTATTTTGAGAAGACATAATTGCCTTGTTAGTATGGTTGAAGTATTATTGTTTTTATGTCAATATTAAACTTTTGTTTTGAATCTTATGGATCTGAGCATTCATGCCACAATAAAGAAAATTACATGGATAAATATGTTAGGTAGCATTCCACATCAAAAATTCTATTTTTATCATTTACCTACTAGAGGACGAGCAGGAATTAAGCTTGGGGATGCTTGATACGTCTCCAACGTACCTATAATTTTTTTATTGTTCCATGCTATTATATTATCTCTTTTGGATGTTTTATATGCATTAATATGCTATTTTATATTATTCTTGGGACTAACTTATTAACCTAGAGCCCAGTGCTAGTTTCCGTTTTTTCCCTTGCTCTTGAGCTTCGTAGAAAAGGAATACCAAACGGAGTCCAAACGGAATAAAACCTTCATGATGATTTTTCTTGGACCATAAGACACCCAGGAGACTTGGAGATCAAGTTGGAAGAGCCACGAGGCGACCACAAGGGGGGAGAGCGCGCCCCCCTTCCTTGTGGGCCCCCCGTGACTCCCCTGACCAACTTCTTCCTCCTATATATTCACATATATTCCCGAACCACCAGAAGCATCCATGAAAACACTTTTCCACCCCGCAATCTCCTGTTCCCCCGAGATCCCATCTTAAGGCCTTTTCCGGCATCCCACCGAAGGGGGATTCGATCACGGAGGGCTTATACATCAACTCTATTGCCCTTCCGATGAAGTGTGAGTAGTTTACCTCATACCTATGGGTCCATAGCTAGTAGCTAGATGACTTCTTCTCTCTCTCTCTCTCTCTCTCTCTCTTTGATTCTCAATGCAATGTTCTCCTTGATGTTCTCGGAGATCTATCCGGTGTAATCTTCTTTTGCCGTGTGTTTGCCGAGATCCGTTGAATTGTGGATTTATGATCATCTTATCTATGAATATTATTTGAATCTCTCTGAATTCTTATATGCATGATCTGATATCTTAGTAATTCTCTTCGAACTATCGGTTTGGTTTGGCCAACTAGATTGGTTTTTCTTGCAATGGTGGAAGTGCTTAGCTTTGGGTTCAATCTTGCGGTGTCCTTTCCCAGTGACAATAGGGGTAGCAAGGCACGTATTGTATTATTGCCATCGAGGATAAAAAGATAGGGTTTACATCATATTGCTCGAGTATATTCCTGTACATCATGTCATCTTACTTAATGTGTTACTCTATTCTTCATGAACTTAATACTCTAGATGCAGGCAGGAGTCGGTCGATGTTTGGAGTAATAGTAGCAGATGCAGAATCGTTTCGGTCTACTTGACATGGACGTGATGCCTATATTTCATAATCATTGCCTTAGATATCGTCATAACTTTGCGCTTTTCTATCAATTGCTCGACATTAATTTGTTCACCCACCGTATTATTTGCTATCTTGAGAGAAGCCCCTGGTGAAACCTATGGCCCCCGGGTCTATTTTCCATCATATAAGTTTTCGATCTACTATTTTGCAATCTTTTACTTTCCGATCTATAAAGCAAAAAACCCAAAATATTTACGTCATCGTTTGTTTAGTTTCATCTATCTCTATCGGATCTCACTTTTGCAAGTAACCGTGAAGGTATTGACAACCCCTTTATCGCGCTAGGTGTAAGTTGTTTAATTGTTTGTGCAGGTGTCGGTGTCAAAACCGGTGGATCTCGGGTAGGGGGTCCCGAACTATGCGTCTAAGGCGGATGGTAACAGGAAACAGGGGACATGATGTTTACCCAGGTTCGGGCCCTCTTGATGGAGGTAATACCCTACGTCTTGCTTGATTGTTCTTGATGATATGCGTATTACAAGAGTTGATCTACCACGAGATCGAAGAGGCTAAACCTTAGAAGCTAGCCTATGGTATGATTGTATGTTGGCCTATGGACTAAAACCCTCCAGTTTATATAGACACCGGAGGGGGCTAGGGTTACACAAGGTCGGTTACAAAGGAGGAGATATACATATCCGTATTGCCTAGCTTGCCTTCCACGCCAAGTAGAGTCCCATCCGGACACGGGACGAAGTCTTCAATCTCGTATCTTCATAGTCCAACAGTCCGGCTGTCCGGAGACCCCCTAATCCAGGACTCCCTCAGTAGCCCCTGAACCAGGCTTCAATGACGATGAGTCCGACGCGCAGTGTTGTCTTCAGCATTGCAAGGATGGTTCCTCCTCCGAATAGACCATGGAAGAGTTTGAATACAAGGACAGTGTCCGACCCTGCAAAATAAGTTCCACATACCACCGTAGAGAGAATAATATTTCCACAAATCTAATCTGCTGACACGTTTTGACAGCATGACATCACGCCATGGCCCGGCTATTATTCGAACCGTTTTTCTCAGCTAGCTCCGCACATAACGCGAGGCGGTTTTCTTGACACGTCTTGTCAAAGTAGAGATCGTGTCCCCCTTATCACGGGATTCTCATCAATACAAACATGGGTAACCCAACTGTGCCTGTTGGTATGACTCCTAGATCTTAGGTAAGTCCCAAACGGCCATGAGGAGGACGCCTGATATTCACCCTCTTTATAAAGGGGACAAGGCTTTCTCTTTTTTCCCTCCCGCGCTCAATCGAATCCTTCCCCCGCCTCGAGTTCTAACACCCAAAGCTCAGGTCAGGTGCTTCGGACCTTCAGCTATGTCCGGATCCAACCTTCGAGGTCGGTGGACGCCTTCCTCCGTCACAGAGGAGGACATCAATAAGTTGAGAGAGGCCAGATATCTGACCCCCGAAATTTCGCATAGGCTGCCCGCCCGAGGGTAGGTCGTCCCTACTCCCGAACCCAACGAGAGCGTTGTGTTCATCTCCCACTTCCTTCGAGGACTAGGCCTCGCTCTGGATCCCTTTGTTAGGGGTCTTATGTTCTATTACGGGCTGGATTTTCACGATCTGGCCACAGATTCCCTTCTTCATATCTCGTCATTTCTTGTCGTATGTGAGGCCTTCCTCCGCATTACCCCTCACTTCGGCCTGTGGCTCAAGACCTTCGATGTGAAGCCGAAGATGATCGAGGGGCAGCACGCAGCGTGCGGAGGTGCTTTAATAAGCAAAATCGCTGACGCTCCATGGCCAGAGGGTTCCTTCCTAGAGGTGTCCGGATTCTGGCAGCGGGAGTGGTTTTACGTCACAACTCCTCGAAGTGCCAAGTGGGTAGCTGCCCCCACCTTTCGCTCGGGCCCCCCACCGCAACTGATGTCATGGATCAGCAGGGGGCTAAGCTGGGGTCCAGCGAAGGACGTGCCAATACTGCAGAGCCGCATCCGAGATCTCTTTAAGAGAGATTTCAGTCTGGTTATGGTAATGCAAGTTATGCTAATTCATCGAATCCAGCCTTGCAAACGCCGGCCCCTCCGCATGTGGGAATTCAACCCGGAAGGACCGCGAGCTATTCAGCATTTTCTTGGCATAACGCTCGAAGAGATGTACAAATAAGGATGGTAGTGGGTAGGGTATGGGGCGGGTAGAGCAATACCATACCCATACCCGTGTAGTCAATGGGTACAAAATTCTACCCATACCCGTACCCATAGGTATGATACTTTACCCGTACCCATACCCGACAGGTACCCATACCCATTGGGTACCCCAACGGGCAGTTCAAATAGTACACAAGCTATTCGCAATTTTACATTCATCTATAGCACATTTGACAAAAAACATTGATCTCAACTCAATAACAAATAGCTAAGTAGATGAAAATTATCTCAATTCAAATTAACAATTGGTAACAACTTTAACATAGGTTCATAAGCTCACAACACAACTTTAACATATGTACACTTGTGATTGTGAATCACGGGTAAGATTCACATGTCAGTATAAAATGGGCAGGGTATGGGTATATCCATGGGTAAAAGGCTATACCCGTTCCCTACCCATGACTTAACAGGCAGGGTATGGGTACTACCCGTGGGTATAAAGTTGCGCCCATACCCTGCCCATGTGGGTACGGTACCCGCGGGTACGTGCACCCATGGGTAAAATTGCCGTCCTTATGTACAAATCGTTCTTCGGACCCCAAGTAGAGTGTCCGGACACCACCGATGACGTGGGTCTGAGCTGCAACCGCCCCATCGCCCAAGTAAATAATCCCATGTTGAACCTACCGTCCTTTTATTATCATGGCATCATTCTAAAGAGCCGCTTTTTGACCAGGACTGGATAACAAAGGCGATGATGATCAGGTGTTTGGACCCCCTTCCTGAGGGCTTGGACAATCCGGTACTGGACAAGATGCTCGAGCCGGTGCCTTATCCAGTGCCCTCAAAGGAAGATGATGGGGGGAATAAAGAGGGCAAAAGCGGGCCTCACTCGCTACTTATTCCAGCCGGGGGAATGAGCACCTCCTCGAGGGAGGACAATCAAAGGGAAGAATCTGACATTCTCTCTCCCTGGGGAAGGAAGAGGACTACCTCTGAAGATCCGGAAACTAAGGTTTCCAAACGGGAGAAGAAATCTTCATTAGAGGGTCCTGCCTCAGAGGGTATTCTTGACGCACAATGTCCACGCGGGGATCAGCCCTCTACTGAGCTGTAAGTAATCAAAAAGTACCTAATAGTGGAAACATCCTACCTTACTTCCGAAGAAAATAACCGATGCTTATAAATTGTAGTCCGCATCATAGCCCTTCTCGACAGAGTTCATCTTCGGGGGATCTTCTTCCGAAGATGATGGAGAGCGAAACGCCTCCCCCAGACACCCCGCCTCATGAAGCGGGCGACCTTGAAGTGTCGTCGCGAAGGGTATCTCCGGATCCACTAAGGCCAGAGGATAACCCTTTGGCTACCCGGAATCCCTAGTATCCAGCTCCTAAGGAGAGCGACAACAAGGGTCCATACAGTGTGCGGTCGGACGCGCTGAAGGATCTTCTAGGGCAAGCGACTGTCTTGGAAGCACATCGTACGCTAATGGGTACGATAATTGAAAGGATTTCATCCGCTGAAAGCGGTTTGCATGAAGCCTTTATGAGTCTGCTAAAAGGCTTCAAGGTACGTGCAATAATGTATGTTTTTAACAATACCACATACATTAGGTATGCCCTATGCAGATAGTAGCCCCTAAGACTGTTGTTGTCGTCGAAAATGGCGGCAAACAGAGGATCATAGTCCCAGGTAATAACCAGACCGCCTTTATGTGTAGGTGGCTGAAGCTCCGGTGGCTAGCCAGACTTATGGGTTTGCCGAGCTAAAGCGGCAACTTGATGCGGCAGATGCCGACATCATGCTTGTCAACAAGCGGCTTGACGAGGCACATGGTGAGTGATTTCTCTGGTGATCGTCACATAATAAGACTAGCATGATGCCAGTATCTTTAATATGTTGTGACTGCAGATGGAGCTGCCACCGTGGAGACCCTTGGAGCGGAGCTTGCCCGAGCCAAGGAGCAAGTAAGGAGTAGCAATGCAGCCGCTCTAAAGGCGACCGAAGAGTTAAGGGCCGAACAGGCCGCGCATTGTGAGAACAAGGAAAAAATAGCAAAGATGGCTATAGAGTTAAAAGATGCCGCTGACCGTTACCAGCTTCTTGAAGAAGAAAACCAGGCGAAGGCGACGGGCCTAGAGAAGGCCCTGGTGGCTACCAAGGAAGCCCGCTCCAAAATTAGAGCGACGAAGGAGGAGCTGAATCAAGCTGCATATATCGTGTCTGGGAAGCCCTTCTTGTTGCGGACTAAGTTCGGAGATCCGAAGTATGCTCCTCTGGACCGGCTATGGAGTTCTGCGGATGCCTACATGGATTTGGCTGCAGGTGCTGCTGATGCGGCCGAGTACTTCAAGGATCAGAAAGGTCCCGAAGTGGAAAAGCTGTTCTGGTCACAGTTTCATGCTCCAGTCCGTCCGTTGCTGTTGAATGAGCGATTGGCCGAGTGGGCCAAGCTCCACAGGTTGTTCGGACTTGCCATGAGGTCCGTTGTGGATCACCTGTGGCCGGGAGGGCCAAGGCCGAATAGCTACTTTAGTTTGGTGCAACAATTCCTTGGTGCTGTGCCACACATCGACGCTGTAAAGATATCGGCGTGCATAGAGGGTGTGAGGATGGCCCTTGCCTGTGTCAAGACATACTGGGCGGAGATGGAGGCCACCACTGTTGCGACACAGGGTTCGACCGTAGGCCGAGTGGCTGCCGAGCACTACTTTGAAGAAGTTAACAGAGCTCCCACTCACTTTCTTGTAAATACAGGCTTCTCCGAAAGTCTGTATAAAACCAAATGCTTTAATCACACTATCAAAGCGTTTATTCCAACTCCGAGAGGCTTGCACCAGTCCATAAATGGATCGCTGGAGCTTGCACACTTTGTTAGCTCCCTTTGGATCGACAAAACCTTCCGGTTGCATCATATACAACTCTTCTTCCAGAAATCCATTCAGGAATGCAGTTTTGACATCCATTTGCCAAATTTCATAATCATAAAATGCGGCAATTGCTAACATGATTCGGACAGACTTAAGCATCGCTACGGGTGAGAAGGTCTCATCGTAGTCAACCCCTTGAACTTGTCAAAAACCTTTTGCGACAAGTCGAGCTTTGTAGACAGCAACATTACCATCAGCGTCTGTCTTCTTCTTGAAGATCCATTTATTCTCAATTGCTTGCCGATCATCGGGCAAGTCAACCAAAGTCCATACTTTGTTCTCATACATGGATCCCATCTCAGATTTCATGGCTTCAAGCCATTTTGCGGAATCTGGGCTCACCATCGCTTCTTCATAGTTCGTAGGTTCATCACGATCTAGCAGCATGATTTCCAGGACAGGATTACCGTACCACTCTGGTGCGGATCTCGCTCTGGTTGATCTACGAGGTTCAGTAGTATCTTGTCCTGAAGTTTCATGATCATCATCATTAGCTTCCTCACTAATTGGTATAGGTGTCGCAGAAACAGTTTTCTGTGATGTACTACTTTCCAATAAGGGATCAGGTACAGTTACCTCATCAAGTTCTACTTTCCTCCCACTCACTTCTTTCGAGAGAAACTCCTTCTCTAGAAAGGATCCAGTCTTAGCAACGAATGTCTTGCCTTCGGATCTGTGATAGAAGGTGTACCCAACAGTCTCCTTTGGGTATCCTATGAAGACACATTTCTCCGATTTGGGTTCGAGCTTATTAGGTTGAAGCTTTTTCACATAAGCATCGCAGCCCCAAACTTTAAGAAACGACAACTTTGGTTTCTTGCCAAACCATAGTTCATAAGGCATCGTCTCAACAGAATTTGATGGTGCCCTATTTAACGTGAATGCGGCCGTCTCTAAAGCATAACCCCAAAACGATAGCGGTAAGTCAGTAAGAGACATCATAGATCGCACCATATCTAGTAAAGTACGATTACGACGTTCGGACACACCATTACGCTGTGGTGTTCCGGGTGGCGTGAGTTGCGAAACTATTCCACAATTTTTCAAATGTACACCAAACTCGTAACTCAAATATTCTCCTCCACGATCAGATCGTAGAAACTTTATTTTCTTGTTACGATGATTTTCAACTTCACTCTGAAATTCTTTGAACTTTTCAAATGTTTCAGACTTATTTTTCATTAAGTAGATATACCCATATCTGCTTAAGTCATCTGTGAAGGTGAGAAAATAACGATATCCGCCACGAGCCTCAATATTCATCGGACCACATACATCGGTATGTATGATTTCCAACAAATCTGTTGCTCTCTGCATAGTACCGGAGAACGGTGTTTTAGTCATCTTGCCCATGAGGCACGGTTCGCAAGTACCAAGTGATTCATAATCAAGTGGTTCCAAAAGTCCATCAGTATGGACTTTCTTCATGCGCTTTATACCGATATGACCTAAACGGCAGTGCCACAAATAAGTTGCACTCTCATTATCAACTCTGCATCTTTTGGTTTCAACATTATGAATATGTGTGTTACTACTATCGAGATTCATCAAAAATAGACCACTTCTCAAAGGTGCATGACCATAAAAGATATTACTCATATAAATAGAACAACCATTATTCTCTGATTTAAATGAATAACCGTCTCGCATCAAACAAGATCCAGATATAATGTTCATGCTCAACGCTGGCACCAAATAACAATTATTTAGGTCTAATATTAATCCCGAAGGTAGATGTAGAGGTAGCGTGCCGACCGCGATCACATCGACTTTGGAACCATTTCCTACACGCATCGTCACCTTGTCCTTTGCCAGTGTTTCGCTTAATCCATAGTCCCTGTTTCGAGTTGCAAATATTAGCAACAGAACCAGTATCAAATACCCAGGTGCTACTGCGAGCTCTAGTAAGGTACACATCAATAACATGTATATCACATATACCTTTGTTCACCTTGCCATCCTTCTTATCCGCCAAATACTTGGGGCAGTTCCGCTTCCAGTGACCAGTCTGCTTGCAGTAGAAGCACTCAGTTTCAGGCTTAGGTCCAGACTTGGGTTTCTTCTCTTGAGCAGCAACTTGCTTGCTGTTCTTCTTGAAGTTCCCCTTCTTCTTCCCTTTGCCCTTTTTCTTGAAACTAGTGGTCTTGCTGACCATCAACACTTGATGCTCCTTTTTGATTTCTACCTCCGCAGCTTTCAGCATTGCGAAGAGCTTGGGAATAGTCCTGTTCATCCCTTGCATATTATAGTTCATCACGAAGCTCTTGTAGCTTGGTGGCAGTGATTGGAGAATTCTGTCAATGACGCAATCATCTGGAAGATTAACTCCCATCGGAATCAAATGATTATTATACCTAGAAATTTTGAGTATATGCTCACTGACAGAACTGTTCTCCTCCATCTTGCAGCTATAGAACTTATTGGAGACTTCATATCTCTCAATCCGGGCATTTTCTTGAAATATTAACTTCAACTCCTAGAACATCTCATATGCTCCATGACGTTCAAAACATCGTTGAAGTCCCGATTCTAAGCCGTAAAGCATGGCACACTGAACTATCAAGTAGTCATCAGCTTTGCTCTGCCAGACGTTCATAACATCTGGTGTTGCTCCAGCAGCAGGCCTGGCACCCAGCGATGCTTCCAGGACGTAATTCTTCTAAGCAGCAATGAGGATAATCCTCAAGTTACGGACCCAGTCCGTGTAATTGCTACCATCATCTTTCAACTCCGCTTTCTCAAGGAATGCATTAAAATTCAACGGAACAATAGCACGAGCCATCTATCTACAATCAACATAAACGAGCAAGATACTATCAAGTACTAAGTTCATGATAAGTTTAAGTTCAATTAATCAAATTACTTAAGAACTCCCACTTAGATAGACATCCCTCTAATCCTCTAAGTGATCACGTGATCCAAATCAACTAAACCATAACCGATCATCACGTGAGATGGAGTAGTTTTCAGTGGTGAACATCGCTATGTTGATCATATCTACTATATGATTCACGCTCGACCTTTCGGTCTCCGTGTTCCGAGGCCATATCTGCATATGCTAGGCCGTCAAGTTTAACCTGAGTATTCTGCGTGTGCGAAACTGGCTTGCACCCGTTGTAGATGGACGTAGAGCTTATCACACCCGATCATCACGTGGTGTCTGGGCACGATGAACTTTGGCAACGGTGCATACTCAGGGAGAACACTTCTTGATAATTTAGTGAGAGATCATCTTATAATGCTACCGTCAATCAAAGCAAGATAAGATGCATAAAAAGATAAACATCACATGCAATCAATATAAGCGATATGATATGGCCATCATCATCTTGTGCTTGTGATCTCCATCTCCGAAGCACCGTCATGATCACCATCGTTATCGGCGCGACACCTTGATCTCCATCGTAGCATCGTTGTCGTCTCGCCAATCTTATGCTTCCACGACTATCGCTACCGCTTAGTGATAAAGTAAAGCATTACATCGCGATTGCATTGCATACAATAAAGCGACAACCATATGGCTCCTGCCAGTTGCCGATAACTCGGTTACAAAACATGATCATCTCATACAATAAAATTTAGCATCATGTCTTGGCCATATCACATCACAACATGCCCTGCAAAAACAAGTTAGACGTCCTCTACTTTGTTGTTGCAAGTTTTACATGGCTGCTATGGGCTTAAGTAAGAACCAATCTCACCTACGCATCAAAACCACAACGATAGTTTGTCAAATAGACTCCGTTTTAACCTTCGCAAGGACCGGGCGTAGCCACACTTGGTTCAACTAAAGTTGGAGAAACAGTCACGCGCAAGCCACCTTTGTGCAAAGCACATCGGGAGAATCGGTCTCGCGTAAGCGTATGCGTAATGTCGGTCCGGGCCGCTTCATCCAACAATACCGCTGAACCAAAGTATGACATGCTGGTAGGCAGTATGACTTATATCGCCCACAACTCACTTGTGTTCTACTCGTGCATATAACATCAAACCATAAAACCTAGGCTCGGATGCCACTGTTGGGGAACGTAGTAATTTCAAAAAAATTCCTACGCACACGCAAGATCATGGTGATGCACAGCAACGAGAGGGGAGAGTGTTGTCTACGTACCCACGCAAACCGACTGCGGAAGCGTTGACACAACGTAGAGGAAGTAGTCGTACGTCTTCCCGATCCGACCGATCCAAGCACCGTTACTCCGGCACCTCCGAGTTCTTAGCACACGTATAGCTCGATGACGCTCCCCGGGCTCCGATCCAGCAAAGCTTCGGGGATGAGTTCCGTCAGCACAACGGCGTGGTGACGATAATGATGTTCTACCAACGTAGGGCTTTGCCTAAGCACTACAACGATATGAGCGAGGTGGAATATGGTGGCAGGGGGCACCGCACACGGCTAAGGAACGATCAAGTGGATCAACTTGTGTGTCTAGAGGTGCCCCCCTGCCCCCGTATATAAAGGAGCAAGGGGAGGAGGCGGCCGGCCATGGTGTGGCGCGCCAAGGGGAGTCCTACTCCCACCGGGAGTAGGACTCCTAGTTGGACTAGGAGAGAGAGGGGGGAAATAGGAGGAAGAGAGGAAGGAAAGGGGGGGGGGGGGGGGCGCCGCCCCCTTTCCCTTGTCCTATTCGGACTAGGAAGGGGAGGGGCGCGCGGCCACCTCTTGCCTCCTCTCCTCTTCTCCCTTAAGGCCCATGTTGGCCCAATAACCACCGGGAGGGTTCCGGTAACCCCCCGGTACTCCGGTAAAATGACGATTTCACCCGGAACAATTCCGATGTCCAAATATAGGCTTCCAATATATTAATCTTTATGTCTCGACCATTTCGAGAGTCCTCGTCATGTCCGTGATCACATCCGGGACTCCAAACTAACTTCGGTACATCAAAATGCATAAACTCATAATAACTGTCATCGTAACGTTAAGCGTGCGGACCCTACGGTTCGAGAACAATGTAGACATGACTGAGACAGATCTCCAGTCAATAACCAATAGCGGGACCTGGATGCCCATATTGGCTCCTACATATTCTACGAAGATCTTTATCGGTCAGACCGCATAACAACATATGTTGTTCCCTTTGTCATCGGTATGTTACTTGCCCGAGATTCGATCGTCGGTATCCAATACCTAGTTCAATCTCGTTACCGGCAAGTCTCTTTACTCGTTCTGTAATACATCATCTCGCAACTAACTCATTAGTTGCAATGCTTGCAAGGCTTATGTGATGTGCATTACCGAGAGGGCCCAGAGATACCTCTCCGACAATCGGAGTGACAAATCCTAATCTCGAAATACGCCAACCCAACATCTACCTTTGGAGACACCTGTAGAGCTCCTTTATAATCACCCAATTACGTTGTGACGTTTGGTAGCACACAAAGTGTTCCTCCGGTAAATGGGAGTTGCATAATCTCATAGTCATAGGAACATGTATAAGTCATGAAGAAAGCAATAGCAACATACTAAACGATCGGGTGCTAAGCTAATGAATTGGGTCATGTCAATCAGATCATTCAACTAAAGATGTGACCTCGTTAATCAAATAACAACACCTTGTTCATGGTTAGGAAACATAACCATCTTTGATTAACGAGCTAGTCAAGTAGAGGCATACTAGTGACACTAAGTTTGTCTATGTATTCACACATGTATTATGTTTTCGGTTAATACAATTCTAGCATGAATAATAAACATTTATCATGATATAAGGAAATAAATAATAACTTTATTATTGCCTCTATGGCATATTTCCTTTAGGTGAGCCATTGAGAATAAATGGATCTTCAAGAGGAAGACAGAAGCTGATAGTAGTGTTACTATCTACAAAGCTCGAATGGTCGCAAAAGGTTTTCGACAAGTTCAAAGTGTTGACTACGATGAGATATTCTCACTCGTATCGATGCTTAAAAGTCTGTCTGAATCATGTTAGAAGTTGCCACATTTTATGAAATCTGGAAAATGGATGTCAAAACTATATTCCTTAATGGATTTACTAAAGAAGAGTTGTATATGATGCAACCAGAACGTTTTGTCAATCCTAAAGGTGATAACAAAGTGAGCAAGCTCCAGCGATCCATTTATGGACTGGTGCAAGCCTCTCGGAATTGGAATATACGCTTTGATAGTGTGATCAAAGCATATGGTTTTATACAAACTTTTGGAGAAGTCTGTATTTACAAGAAAGTGAGTGGGAGCACTACAACTTTTCTGATAAGTATATGTGAATGACATATTGTTGATCGGGAATGATGTAGAATTTTCTGGAAAGCATAAAGGAGTGTTTGAAAGGTGTTTTTCAAAGAAATACCTCGGTGAAGCTGCTTACACATTGAGCATCAAGATCTATAGAGATAGATCAAGACGCTTGATAAGATTTTTTAATGATTACATACCTTGATAAGATTTTGAAGTAGTTCAAAATGGAACAGTCAAACAAGGAGTTCTTTCCTATGTTGCAAGGTGTGAAGTTGAGTAAAGACTCAAAACCTGACCACAGCAGAACATAGAAAGAGAATGAAAAGTCATTCCCTATGCCTCAGTCATAGGTTCTATAAAGTATGCTATGCTATGTACCAGACCTATTGTGTACCTCACCATGAGTTTGGCAAGAGGGTCCAATAGTGATCCAGGAGTGGATCACTAGACAACGGTCAAAATTATTCTTGGTGGAATAAGGACATGTTTCTCGGTTATGGAGGTGACAAAAAGTTCGTCATAAAGGGTTACGTCGATGCAAGCTTTGACACTGATCCGGATGACTCTAATTCTCAATCTGGAAACATATTGAAAGTGGGAGAAATTAGCTAGAGTAGCTCCGTGCAGAGCATCGTAGATGTAGAAAAATTTGCAAAAACATACGAATCTGAATGTGGCAGACCCGTTGACTAAACTTCTCTCACAAGGAAAACATGATCACACCTTAGTACTCTTTGGGTGTTATCACATTGCAATGTGAACTAGATTATTGATTCTAGTAAACCCTTTGGGTGTTAGTCACATGGATATGTGAACTAATCACATAAAGATGTGAACTATTGGTGTCAAATCACATGACGACGTGAACTAGATTATTGACTCTAGTGCAAGTGGGAGACTGAAGGAAATATGCCCTAGAGGCAATAATAAAGTTGTTATTTATATTTCCTTATATCATGATAAATTTTTATTATTCATGCTAGAATTGTATTAACCGGAAACTTAGTACATGTGTGAACACATAGACAAAACAGAGTGTCCCTAGTATGCCTCTACTTGACTAGCTCGTTAATCAAAGATGATTAGGTTTCCTAACCATAGACATGTGTTGTCATTTGATGAACAGGATCACATCATTAGAGAATCATGTGATGGACAAGACCCATCCTTTTAGCTTAGCATAATTATCATTTAGTTTTTCTGCTATTTCTTTCTTCATGACTTATAGATGTTCCTTTGACTATGAGATTATGCAAATCCTGAATACCGGAGGAACACCTTGTGTGCTATCAAACGTCACAACGTAACTGAGTGATTATAAATATGCTCTAAAGGTGTCTCCTATGGTGTATATGGAGTTGGCATAAATCAAGATTAGGATTTGTCACTCCGTGTATCGGAGAGGTATCTCTAGGCCCTCTCGGTAATGCACATGACTATAAGCGTTGCAAGCAATGTGACTAATGAGTTAGTTGTAGGATGATGCATTATGGAACGAGTAAAGAGACTTGCCGGTAACGAGATTGAACTAGGTATGATGATACCAATGATCGAATCTCGGGCAAGTAACATACTGATGACAAAGGGAATGACGTATGTTGTTATGCGGTTTGACCGATAAAAATCTTCATAGAATATGTAGGCGCCAATATGAGCATCCAGGTTCCGCTATTGGTTATTGACCGGAGATGTGTCTTGGTCATGTCTACATAGTTCTCGAACCCGTAGGGTCCGCACGCTTAACGTTCGATCACGATTTGTATTATGA
Source organism: Triticum monococcum (assembly GCA_034509565.1). Taxonomy (NCBI): domain Eukaryota; kingdom Viridiplantae; phylum Streptophyta; class Magnoliopsida; order Poales; family Poaceae; genus Triticum; species Triticum monococcum. The sequence goes on from CM067845.1 coordinate 680,464,773, forward strand.
GTTATGTGATTTGATGAACCGAAGTTTGTTCGGAGTCCCGGATGAGATTACGGACATGACGAGGAGTCTCGAAATGGTCGAGACATAACGATTGATATATTGGAAGGTTATTTTTGGACACCGAAATGGTTTCAGAAAGGTTCAGGCATTTTTCGGAGTACCTGGGGTTACCGGACCCCCCGGAGTTCATGGGCCTTCATGGGCCCTAGTGGAGAGAGAAGGCGGCGGCCAGGTGGTAGTGCCCCCCCCAGCCCAAAGTGAATTGGACTAGGGTTGGGGGGTGGGCCCCCTTTCCTTCTCTCCTCCTCCTCCTTGCCTCCTTCTCCTAGTCGGAAAAGGAAAGGGTGGGGGGGGGGGCGAATCCTACTTGGACCGGGAGTCCAAGTAGGACTCCCCCCATGGCGTGCTCCCCTTGGGCCGGCCGCCTCTCCTCCCCCCTTTATATACGTGGGAGGGGGCACCCCAAAGACACACCAAGTCTTCTGTTAGCCGTGTGTGGTGCCCCCTCCACAGGTACACACCTCGGTCATATTGTCGTAGTGCTTAGGCAAAGCCCTGCGCTGGTAACTTCATCATCGCCGTTGCCATGCCATCGTGCTGATGTAACTTTCCCTCGTCCTCAGCTGGATCAAGAGATCGAGGGATGTCATCAAGCTGAACGTGTGTTGAACACGGAGGTGCCGTACGTCGGTGCTTGGATCGGTTGGATCGCAAGGACGTTCGACTACATCAACCGCGTTACTAAAATGCTTCCGCTTTCGGTCTACGAGGGTACGTGGACACACTCTCCCCTCTCGTTGCTATGCATCTCCTAGATAGATCTTTCATGATCGTAGGCAATTTTTTTGAAATACTGCGTTCCCTAACATCAAGTACATTAAGGGTAAAGAAAATGTTGTAGCGGATGCTCTTTCCAGCAAATGCATGCTTTTCACCAAACTTGAATTGAATGTTATTGGCTTTGAGAACATAAAATACGTGTATGCGCATGATGCTACTTTTGCTATTCCATATGCCAAATGCTTGATGCATACATCTCTGGAATGATATTACATCAAGGATGATTATCTTATGAATTAGCTAACAAAATATGTATCCCCAAGTCTTCTCTTCGTGTGTTACTTTTGTAGGAAGCTCATGGAGTAGGACTTATGGGTCACTTCGGGTGCGACAAGACATTTGCTACGCTCTCCACGAACTAATTTTGGCCCAACATGTTCCACGTCATCTCCCGCTTCACCAACCAATGCTCTACATGTCGCAAAGCTAAGTCTAAAGCTCAATCCCATGGTCTCTATATGCCACTTCCTATTCTGTATCACCCATGGGAAGATATTAGTATGGTCTTTGTGCTTGGATTTCCTAGAACCCAAAATAGAAAGGATTTTGTGTTTGTTGTTGTGGACCGTTTCTCTAAGATGGCACACTTTATTCCATGCAACAAGATAGACGATGTTTCACATGCTACAAATCTCTTTTGTAGGGAAATCTTACGTCTGCATGGAATGCCCAAGACTATCGTGTCAGACCGCGACGTCAAGTTCCTAAGCTACTTCTGGAAAATGTTATGTGCCAAGCTCAATATCAAGCTCTTGATCTCTTCGGCATATGCTACTTATTGAGCTTGCGTTGGTTTTTCTCTTGAAGAGGAAAGTGTCATGTAGCAAAGTAGAGATAAGTATTTCCCTCAGTTAGAGAACCAAGGTATCAATCCAGTAGGAGACAATGCACAAATCATCAATACCTGCTGAGGGAGTCCTGGATTAGGGGGTCTCCGGACAGCCGGACTATATCCTTTGGCCGGACTATTGGACTATGAAGATACGAGATTGAAGACTTCGTCCAGTGTCTGGATGGGACTCTACTTGGCGTGGAAGGCAAGCCAGGCAATACAGATATGTATATCTCCTCCTTTGTAACCGACCTTGTGTAACCCTAGCCCCCTCCGGCGTCTATATAATCCGGAGTGTTTTAGTCCATAGGCCAACAGACAATCATACCATAGGCTAGATTCTAAGGTTTAGCCTCTTCAATCTCGTGGTAGATCAACTCTTGTAATACTCATATCATTAAGAACAATCAAGCAGGACGTAGGGTATTACCTCCATCAAGAGGGCCCAAACCTGGGTAAACATCATGTCCCCTGCCTCCTGTTACCATCTGCCTTAGAGGCACAGTTCGGGACCCCCTGCCCGAGGTTCGCCGGTTTTGACACCAGCATTGGTGCCTTCATTGAGAGTTCCACTATGTCGTCACCATAAGGCTTGATGGCTCCTTCGATCATAGCTAGCAATGCGGTCCAGGGTGAGGCTTTCCTCCCCGGACAGATCTTCGTATTCGGCGGCTTCGCACTGCGGACCAATTCGCTTGGCCATCTGGAGCAGATCGAAATCTATGCCCCTGGCCATCAGGTCATATTTGGAAACTTGAACTACACGGCTGACATCCGCAGAGACTTGATCTTCGACAGATTCGAGCCCATGCCGGATGCGCCGCACAGTCGCGACGAGCAAGACGTAACTCTCCCGCCAGACAGTGTTCGGGACATCGCATCCGCAGCTACTCCGGACGTTAATCCAGAGCAAATCGCGCCATCCGAGAGCGGAGGGTTAGACCCCGCCATGGAGACCGCACTCTCAGTGGCGATAGAGCCAGATACTAACTTCACCCCTTTCGAGAGCTGCGTCGCTGAACCACTGGATTTATCCCCGGCCACGGACTCCGAGCCGCCTACATCCGTGTGTGTCGAATCCGACGGGGCGCCGATCATGGAGTTCACCTCCGTGGATATCTTTCAGCACTCACCTTTCGGAGATGTGCTAAATTCATTAAGGTCTTTCTCCCTGTCAGGAGAACCTTGGCCGAACTATGTCCGGCTAGAATGGGATGTGGACGACAAAGAAATTCGCTGCCCACCCACCACCCACTTAGTAGCCACTGTCGACGACTTAACCGACATGCTCAACTTCGACTCCGAAGACATCGACGGTATGGATGACGATGCAGGAGACGAACAGGAACCACCACCCACAGGGCGTTGGACCGCCACTTCATCACATGACGTATACATGGTGGATACACCCAGAGAGGGCAACGGCAAAGAAACAGCGGAGGATGCCCCCTACAAGCAACCCGGGCACCGACGTCAGCGGCGCCGCTCTAAGTCCTGCCATAGCAAAAACAATGATAACAGCGCAAGAGGAAATAACAGTCCAGTCGACTCTAGAAGAAACGACGACTGCACCACCCCGGTGGCAGAGCACGATCAAGATGCAAACTGCAAACATAGTACATATCCGATGTTCGACCACGACGGCACCAAGGATAAGCCTCATCAAACCCCGTCTGGGGAAGAAAACAGTCCGGACGAAGATGCACACATCATCCCGGAAACGCACTTGGAGCAAGCAAACCTCTGCAGAAGGCTTATTGCCACAGCGAGGAGCCTGAAGAAATAGAAGCAAGGCTCAAGGTCGCACAAGATACGCTCAACAGCAAGTGGAACAAAGTAACAAAGTATGGTGGAAGTTATCATAAAAATAGCTATCCAAAGCGCAAGCTATTACCGGAATTCGACGACGAGGCCTTAGAGCCCATATAGCCGAAGAGTGATACGGCCAACCGGCCGGATCCACCACCTTGCGAATGCGATAGAGCGGCTAACAAAGTCGCGCATAAGTCAACACACGATCTACGTGAGAATTTGTGTCAAAAATCCGGCACGACCAGATCTATCTATGGATCTAGGAAGCACGCTACGGTACAAAACCAACACCGAATACTACAACCATCCGAATACCATGACGCATCCCAATACAGGGGTGCCGCACACCCCTTATGTTTCACTGATGAGGTGATGTGTCACGAATTCCCAGAGGGATTCAAACCGGTGAACATAGAGGCGTACGACAGGACCAGAGACCCTGGAGTCTGGATAGAGGACTTCATCCTCCATATTCATATGGCTCGTGGAGACGATTGCCATGCCATTAAATACTTGCCCCTCAAGCTTAAAGGGCCAGCTCGACACTGGTTGAAAAGCCTCCCTGAAAACTCAATTAGAAGTTGGGAGGAGCCCAAGGACGCTTTCGGGCCAATTTTCAAGGGACTTATGTCCGACATCCGGATGCAGATGATTTAAGTCATATAATCCAACAGTCCGGAGAGTCCGCCCGAAAGCTTTGGAACAGGTTCCTCACCAAGAAGAACCAAATCGTCGACCGTCTGGACGTCGAAGCCTTAGTAGCTTTTAAACACAGCGTCCGAGACGAATGGCTCGCCAGACACCTCGGTCAAGAAAAACCGAGAACAATGGCATCCCTAACAAGCCTCATGACCCGCTTTTGTGCGGGCGAGGACAGCTGGTTGGCCCGTAGCAGCACCAGCGACCCAAGCACATCCAAAGTCAGGGATGGCAATGGTAAACCACGACGCAACAAAAACAAGCGTCGAAATAAAGAAGGTAGCCCAGATAACACGGCGGTAAACGCCGGATTCAAGGGCTCCCGGCCAGGTTAGTGGAAAAATGCTTTCAAAGGCAGCAGAGAAGGACAATCTGGCCTAAACAAAATTCTTGGCAAACTCTGTCAGATTCACGGCACCCCAGACAAACCTGCAAATCACACCCACAGAGAATGTTGGGTCTTCAAGCAGGCCGGTAAGCTAAACGCCGAACACAAAGGGCAAGAGACACCAAGCGAAGACGAGCATGAGCCTCGCTAGCAAAGCGCCGGAGGACAAAAAAAGTTCCCACCAGCGGTTAAAACAGTAAACATGATCCATGTGACAAAGAGGAGAAGCAAGCATGCACTCCGAGGCACACGCACCATAGAGCCCGTCACCCCTAGGTTCAACCCCTGGTTGGCCTGCCTGATCACTTTTGATCATAGGGATCACGAGACAAATATCCGGCATGAAGGACTGACGGCCTTGGTGTTAGACCCAATAATAAATGGGTACCATTTCACACGAGTCCTCATGGACGGCGGCAGTGATCTAAATCTACTATATCAGGACACAGTCCGCAAAATGGGGATAGACCCGACACAAATAAGCCACAGTAATACTACCTTCAAGGGAGTAATACCAGGCCAAGAGGCCTGCTGTACGGGCTCTCTACTACTAGAGGTGGTATTCGGTTCTCCCGATAACTTCCGAAGCGAAAGGTTAACTTTTCACATTGGCCCATTCCGAAGTGGCTATGAAGCACTACTCGGAAGAACGGCTTTCGCTTGTTTTAACGCAATACTGCATTATGCTTTTCTCAAGCTTAAGATGCCCGGTCCACGTGGCATCATCTCAGTCAGTGGAAATACCGAACGTTTCCCACGTAAGGAAGAGGACGCGGCGGCTCTAGCAGCCATAAACTAGGCAGCCTCACCAACCAGAAAAATGGTAGGTCGTCAAGACCGCGGACACGGTCAAACGAATTCGGCGTTCCATCATATATACATGAGATTGGTTTGATGATCAAACCGTCATAAACGATAGCAGGGGCTTCCCACGTGTAATCAGGGCCAGCCCGGCTCAACTTGGCTTCTCTTGAATTTTGATAGTTCATTGACAATAACCAATTCTTTTTTTTGGCATGGCAACTTTCACTTAAGTTCTTTACTTTTGCAGATGACAATCGTGCTACACCCGTCCAGAACACGGCACAATGGAGACACATGCGCAGACGTGCAGCAGGGACCCGCCCAAAGGTTTCTTTTTAGATTAAGACCCTACGTAAACCTTTTTTACTCTCTTGTTGCTCACATCCTCCGGATACTCCACACAACCAAGAAGGATGCTGGTGTTATTGGCATGTGGCCACGTCAGGATTTTGCACGTACCTGGACACATGGGGTTTCTTATTAAGGGCATTGTTTAGCCCGGTATATGTTATAAAGACCGAACACCTTAGGGAGTGTTCGGCATCGCGAGTTTGGCCCTATATGCATCAGCTCCGAATCATGTCTTTGGTCACATGTTGGGTTTGCCCAGCTCCCACGTTTTGGTACCTTACGTTCCGTTATATCGGCTAAGGTAGCACTGGGAGAACTACTGCGATTGTGCCCTGGTTCATCCGGATGAGCACCTCAGTAGAGAAAGCCGAAAACTGACTGTCATGATATAGCGAGAGACTGGTCAACCACTCGATGACTCATCGGAATCTTCGGGATTCCTCCGCATTAACTAAGGGCCGTTTCCCGGTCAAGTACGTACGCACCCCGTATTCGCACGAGCGCAGAAGTACCAGGGGCTATATAGTAGCCCCGCTGTCAAACTCGTATGGCTAAGTGAAAGTGTTAAACCAATATAGTCCGATTGCCTCGTTCGCTGCGCTATCACCTCCTGAACGGACCAAGATGCTGGATCAAGTGTGGATATGCATTTTCTGCGAACACCCCTGCATTATATGCGTGGGGGCGGAAGCCGACGACCGCAAACTTTCAGGTTATATACATATATACATTGTCGGTGTACTAAAGTAGGGGTACCTTAGTATCCCGAACTTGTGCACGGGCAGTCGTAGCTACCCGCGGCAAGGCTTGCCGGGTGACCGCCAAGACCCTCCATGGTTCCTTTAGGAGCCATTCAAGAACAAAGTATCCAAGAGCAAAACAAGGCCCCGGCAAGAGGAGCTTGCCGGAAGGAGACAAGGCCCCGGCAAAAGGAGCTTGCCGGGAAGGAGACGAGACCCCGGCAAGAGGAGCTTGCCGGGAGGACCAACCAAAGCATCTCAAGAAGCTCGCTGCGGCGCACCGCGCGCCCCGACAAGGCCCGGTGAGCGACAAGCTCCCGGATGCGACAAGACTACATCCGCGGCAAGGCGCTTGCCGCGGCAAGCTACTACCCCGCAGCCCGCGCTCCAGCTCACCCACCAACGTGTCGCCCTGGGACCATTCCTGGCGTACGTGGCGGGAGGCTGTGCAGCCGGGGGCATGCGGTGGTAAGCAAGCGCTGACAAGGAGCCATCGTGGCAAACGGTGGCGCCCCTGACGGTCCCTTTCCGCCCCGTCTAAGCGACACAGACAGGCATTTAATGCCTTTGTCCCCTGCCGCCAGGGTTAGGTAGGACATGACTGTACCAGGCGGTGGATCCAACTACTGTAGCAGGCGATGGATCCAACTACCACCCCTTTTACATTTTTACCCTTACCTCTGTTGCCACGTGTCGGTGACCCCTTAGACATATAAAAGGAGGCCCATGCGCAACAGAGAAGGGGAAGGCAGCCATTCTCACGCTCGGTCTCGCCAGCGGTTTGAGCGTACTGTAGCACCCGCCGCTCCCGAGCAAGAACTCAATACAACCACCAAAGCAGGAGTAGGGTTTTACGCATCCGTGCGGCCCGAACCTGGGTAAACCGATCGTCTCGCTCGTGTGTTTCGCCTCGATCTGCTCTTTGTGCATCCACCGCCCCTGCCGAACCGAAAGGGGCTCGGTCCGCCGATCCCCATAGGTGTGCGAGGGATCAGACACCCCTGACATCTTTGGCGCGCCAGGTAGGGGGTGCGTCGAGGTTGTGCGAACCTCATCCGGCGTTCGCACGAGCCGAATCTTCATCGTCTTCATCAACATGCCGCCGAAGAAGACGATTTCGGAGGCAGCTGCTCCGTCTGCGCCGAGCCCGCCGTCGGCAGAGCGGACGGCTGGTGGAGCAGGCGCCGGCGGAAGAGCGGGCGCCGACGGGGAGACTCGTGGCGCTGCCAGGTCCAAGGACCAGGCTGCACCGCACGTCGGCGGCGCGGTCGCCTCCCACAACGACCGCGCGCACTCCAAGACCTCGACGTCCGTACGCGCACCGCGCCCGTCCCAGGAGGCGCAGGACCAGCAGCGTCATGGTGCCCCCGGTACCATACGCCTGCTGGACCAAGATCGAGCTGGCGGATCCCGGAGTGCTCAGGATCAGCATGCGCGCCAACATGCTGGCGCGAGCGTGGCGCGGTCGCTCGGACGAAATGTTGCTCCTTCTAACGCGGTTAGAAGTCCGAGCATATCTCGTTCCCCGCACCGTTTGCCGCCACCGCCCGCCTCTCTAGCAGAGGCTTTGGTGCGGAGCTGCCGGTGGTTCTTTGGTCGATCAGAATGACACCAAATCGAGCCGTCGGCCAGACACCTTTTGCTCTAGTCTGCGGAGCAGAAGCAGTTATCCCCACGGAACTCGTATACGGGTCACCTCGAGTGCTCGCTTATGATGAGCTTGAGCAAGAGCAGCTGCGGCAAGATGACGCGCTGCTCCTTGAGGAAGATCGTCTTCAGGCTGCTATGCGAGCCGCTCGCTACCAGCAAGCTTTGCGCCGCTATCATAGCCGCAAGGTTAACGCCAGAAGTTTCGAGGAAGGCGACCTTGTTTCTTCGGCGTGATCAGTCCGCTAAGATTTCCGACAAGTTGACGCCGAAGTGGGAAGGCCCTTGCCGGGTGAAGCGAGTCGCTAGGCTTGGCACTGTCCGCCTTGGGTCCGAAGATGGCGTACCAGTGAGCAACTCCTAGAATATTGCGCATCTTCGCAAGCTTTGCCCGTGAGGCGCGGTTGTCGGACCCTGTCTGGCAACCACCCATTTGTACAAAGTCTTGCCGCTGTTGCATGTAATCCTTTGTACAAAGCCGGCGCGGACCCCGTGCATAAAGATTATGTGCTCAACACATACCCCGGAAAAGAAAACAACAGAGAAAGATAAGTGCCAGAGTTTGAGCAATCGGATTTCCTTTAGATTTTTGAGTTATTTTCCTTGAACACCCGTGCTTTGTATGGGAAACCTGGGCGCAGAGGAGCCGACTCGTAGCTAGTTGCGCCCTTACTGTTGTTTCGAGTCCGCTCAACAACTTAAGTGAGCTGCAGCTAGCTCCGCGACAAGGTTTCTTGCCGGCCGCAGCACCGCCCGCAGATCGCTGATGTTCCGCACTCAGCACTCGCGGCAAGCGTGCCCGCGCCGGCAAGTTCCCTATATGCACAGGGTAAAAACATACAAAGGATGGAGTCAAGTAAAGGAAATAATGTAGCAATTAAATTTATAGAGTTATCTTCCCTCTTGCGATTGTCCCTTGTATGGAAAACCTGTGCGCGGAGGAACCAACTCGTACCTAGTCGCGCCCTTACTGTTGTTTCGAGTCCGCTCAACAACTTAAGTGAGCTACGACTAGCTCTGCGACAAGGTTTCTTGTCGGCTGCGGCACCGCCGGCAGGGGACCAACTCGTAGCTAGTTGCCTTACTGTCGTTTCGAGTCCGCTCAACGACTTAAGTAAGCTGCGACTAGCTCCGCGACGAGGTTTCCTATCGGTTGCAGCACCGCCAGCAGGCTGCTGAAGTTCCGCTGCTGATGTTCCGCACTCAGCGCTCGCGGCAAAGGTGCCCGCACCGGCAAGTTCCCTAAAAGCGTAGGGTAAAAACATACAAGGGGAGGAAGCAAGTAGAGGAAATAACATAGCAATTACTACCCAAGATAGAAGTATATTACAGAATAACTTGTCGCAGCTCTAACAGACTGTTTTTCATAACATGATTGACAGCGACAAGGAAAGAAGAAGATAAATGGCCTAGTCTACACGGTCGCCTTCGACCCTCCTGATTCCGCTCACCTTGTCCACGATAGGTGCGACAAGGGCCTTGAGCTCCTCCAGATCAGCATCTGGCAGCAGGCTTCGGAGGACGTTGTTGAGGCGGAGGTCTGGGTTGCGGAAGGCCACCTTCATCAGCACCTTCTGGAGAGCTCCCGCGCAGATCTTGCGTGACTCGTCGACAAGCTGCTTTGGGAACTGCTCCCGGATTCGCTGGAGCGCCGTCGCCACGCCTTTGAAGAACAGAGTAAGCTTGGCGCTGGGTTGGAGGTTCTCGTCGGAGGAGTACGCGAGATCCACCATCCCCAACTGCGCCACCTCCTTGTCGACATCTGCGGCGACGCCCACCAGACCCTCCATCCAGTGCTCCATATCCTCTGACAAAGTCTTCCGGGCGGCGGCGGCCTGCGCTAGCAGCACCTTGCCGGCCTTGACCGCCTCCTTCAGGGCCGCCTCCTGCCGCTTGGCGCCATCCAGAGATTCGGTCAGAGCCGCCAGCTTCACTTCAAGATCAGCATTTGAAGCCTTGGCGGCGTCCAGCTCCTTGCCTCTCTCTGTGAAAAGGACCTGCAGCTCCGAATAGCTGTTGGCGTCCCTCTCACGCTCGAGCTTGAGCGCGGCAAGCTCGTCGCCGCTCACCTTGAGGTCCGCCTCCAGCTGCGTTACCTTCAGCTCCAGCTCAGCCTTGGCGGCCTCGGCAGCTGCGGCGGCGTCTTTGGCTTGCTTAACGGCTCCGCCGACCGCTCGCTCACACGCGGCAAGCTCCTCCTCGTGGCTGTCGAGGTTAACCTTCCGCTGCGCCAAGTCACCTTCTTGCTAAGACAACTTCTCCACGGCAAGGCGCTGGCGCTCTTCGATGTCCGCCTTCTCGAGAAGGAAGGCTTGCTGCACCTCGGCAAGTTCCTCCCGCTCCCTTGCCAGGGAGCGGAGAGCTTCTTGGTGGGCGTCCCGGAGCTCTTCTGCGCGCTTCTCGATGTCGGCGCCAGCCTTTGCCACGAGCGCTTCGCGGGACTCCAGCTTGGCCTGCCGGGTGCGGTAGAGCGCCACTAGCTTCCGCAGCAGGCGCTCCTCTTCAGGATCGCCGCTGCTGCTGCTTGGCGCGTCAACCAGCTTCAGACCGGCAGAGGCAAGCACCTCTCCGTCCAGCGTCTCCCCCTCGATCGGCGCCCTGGAGCTTGACGCCCAGGGGAGGCTGATGAAGATGTTCTCGCCGGCCTTCAGGTAGATGCCGGGCTGGGGCTCTTCGGAGCCTGCCGCGGCGGCAGCAGCGGAGAAGTCAGTGGTCGGAGCAGCGCCTGGTGCTCCTGTGGCCTCCGGGTCGTCAGTACGACCGCCAGACTCCCCGCCTGCCTCCGCGGCGGCAGCCCTGGCAGCCTCCTCGCCGGCGCTGGCTGCTTCCTCGGCGGCGACCTCTATCTCCATCGGCTCTGCGGCAGATGGACCTGATGGCCGGAAGAGGGGAGAAGATTCAAGCAAAATTTGAGCAAAATCCAAGAGGAAGATAAAGAAGCCGAAGAACCAAGGGGAGTTTGGAAGCAAGGAAGTTACCTGTGCCAGGGCCGGCCGCTGTGGTCTCCGTCGCCGGGGGATCGCTGGCGCGGTCCCTTGCCGGAGATCCTTGCCATGCCGGGGGCTCCTCCCTTGCCGGAGTCAACTCCCTCGCCGGGGGCTCCTCCCTTGCCGGAGTCCCTTCCCTTGCCGGGGGCTCCTCCCTTGTCGGAGCCTCCTCCCTTGCCGGAGTCGCCTCCCTTGCCGGGGACCTTTCCCCCGCCGCAGGACTCTCCCTTGGTGCTTCGGGAACGGTCTCCAGGCTCCCCTGGTGAGGCTATTCTGCTCCTGCACAAGTCAACAAACAAGTATCAGCATAGCAAGGATTTTTGTGCGCGCCTAACAGCAGGAAGTAAACTAAACACTCACGCTGGGGGCTGCTTTGGAGATCAGCCGCCGGGTCCGATAAGTTCGTCTCGGGCACGTCCCCTGTTGATGCAGTGGGTTCGTCCTCGATGACGATCACCGGCACCCTGGCCCTCTTCGCCGCTCTCTGCGCCAGAGTCCTGAAAAGGAAGAGACACAGAGGAAGGCAAGTGAGAAAAAAGGAAAGACAAAAACAGCGGAAAATCAAAGAATTACAAGTACAATGAGAAGATCTTACTCCTCCTCTTCTTCCTCGTCGGACCTAAACGCGGAGAAGTCGAAATCCGGCCCGCGGCTGGCGCGGGAAGGTGGAGGGGTAGGCTCCCTTGGTCGCTTGGCGGGAGCAGAGGCGGCAGCCCGGGAAGATCACGCTCCAGTCGCAGCGGCGGCATGGGGCGCTCCCGCGGCAACAGTGCTTGCCGCGGTGGAGCGCGTCGTGCGGCGCGGCGACTGCCTGCCCGCCTGCCGCCTTGCTACATCCCCGGCCTTGCGGAGACGCCTTCTCGGCGGAGACGGAGGCGCAGCCGGCGGCGGGCTGTCGGAAGACGAAGTGGAGGAAGAGTCGATCTCCAGCGAGTCGCTTGCATCCCCGGCAGGCTCGCTCGGCTCGGCGCTGCCCCCGGCAAGATCTTCCTTGCCGGCAAGTTCCTCTTGCCGGGCGAGCTCTTTCTTGCCGAGGAACTCCTCTCGCTCGGCACGAGTCTTTGCCTCTTCTACCCCCGCTTCCTCCAGAGTAAACCCAAATTCGCCTGCCGCTGCGGCTGCCGCCGCCTCTTCCATCCTGGTGGCTATGTACGCCAGCTGCGCCTCGGTAGTGTCGCGGATGAGGCCGTCCCTCTCGTCGGCGCGGATTGACACTTCCACCAGGTCGTCGAAGAACTGCTGCACCACCTCGTCTGCGGGCTCTTGCCAAGTCGGCTCGATTCCGTGCGAGTCGCACAACGGCATCATCGCCCGGATGCGGTCAAGCGCAGAGTTGTTGCACAAAGGGATGACGCCCTGCGGCAGCCTGAAGACTTCGGGGTGATCCGAATCATATTTGAAGAGCTCCTGCAGCATGCTAGTGTGCTCGAGGACAGTGAAATTATAATTGAGGCCTGGGCGCAGCCTCATAATGTCCGCCGCGTTCTTGAACTCCCGGGCAGGCCTTCCCCGTTCCTGCAGAGGGGCAATGCGGCGGCGAAGAATGTCTGCGCCAACAGCACCTACGGTGAGTCCGGCAAGCCTAAGGCGCTGGATCCTGGTGACGGCAATCCTCAGCTTGCTGTCTTCCGGGGCCAAGTCGCTCCAGTCATTGCCGCGCACCGCTGCTGCTTGGCGCCGGATGGTGAATGACTGCGGGCTCTCCTCGATGATCCAGCACCAATCTGCTCTCCACTCCTCCCACTTGCCGCGGAACTCCCCCTCTAGATAAGATTCCTTCTTGCCGGCTCTGGAGATCCAGGCGATTCCACCAGACAGAGTCTCTCCTCTCTCTAGTAGAGGGATAAAGAAATGGCGGAAGAGAGCTACACTAGGGTGGACTCCGACAAAGTTTTCGCAAAGATGTGCGAAAACTGCCATGGTGAGGACGGCGTTGGGGGTGAAGTCAAGGAGGTAGAAGCCATATGTGTTCATAATATCGCAGAAGAACTCAGAAAAGGGCGGGCAGAGCCCACAGTAGAAGAACACAGCAAAGAAAGG